>CM057449.1:512425000-522425000 GCA_016271365.2 Neoceratodus forsteri | reverse complement strand
CCCTTCCTGCTGTGCCTCATAAGGCTAACAAGCTGTATCAGACTCTGACCACTAAAACGTTGTATTCGTCTGAGCTAGAGACTGATACAGTGGCCATTATGGTAGCCCATGACCAGTCTAAACACCTCACCATATGAGTTCCCTTCCTTCTTACAAAGAGTCCAGGAGGCATGTTATGGACAAGAGAATGTATACTTAAGCATCCTCTGGCCCACATATAACTATCAAGCTTTCATGGTTAATGAGCCCCCCAATGAAAGCCTGATATTAAGTGATAAGTAGGGGTTATTGACCTGCAGTTTTCTTAAAGTTTGCTAAATAAATTGTAGTGAGCCTGGTGTGTACACTGTTATTTTATTGTTTTTCCTGTACATATTGTGCTGCAGCATTGGGAGAGAGGAGTGTTATTTACCTTGCTCTGTTACATGATTAAATATCAGAATAGCTGACAGCCCAGGTTCAGGATCAAGCCTGTGTTATCAGAGGCTGGGGAAAGCAGGGTTGGGGGTGGGGTGGAATTTGAGTGTTCTAGCAGATTCTCATCTCCTCTGGGTGGTAGGATGCATGCCCACTGCTATACTGCCATCTGGGTGACCACTGGAAGAGGTTCAGGGGAGCAGTGAGAGTGGAAGAAGCAGGAACATGGCTGTTGGTGGGTGTATCAGTCATGCTGGTGCTCACTGATGTCGCCACGCTCCTGGAGGGAGTGCAGGGTTAAAAGCAAGGTCCTGATTTCTCTGCAGCAGTTTGGATCTATGTTTTACAGCAACTCCTGTGGCCCACCACAAAGAGACCCATGCCAGCTTGAGAACTAGATCTGGTTCTTACTCAGTCGATGAGAGATCCCTTTGAACCAATGACTACTTCTGAACTGAAGTGCCTGCCCTGGAAAACATCCTGGTAACAATTGCTTTAGCAGCGAGAGTTAGTGAATTATAACCACTCCTTCTTTCTTGATTTTCCACAGAGAAAGTGTTGTCAGAAACAGTTGTTAATTCTTTCCAAAGGTAATATCATAATTCCATTTGAATCATATTTCCCAAGGCCACGTGGCATCAGAGGAGAAGAAAAACTCCACTCATTGTAAGAAGAGCTTTCAGTTTTTAGAAGTCCAGAACAGAGAACATCAGAACAATAATAAACTGCATTTTGTTACCTATGGTGAGGTATCAAAGGGGTACCCATCTTCTTAGTAGACGATATTGAGGCGGATATTATCCACAATACATTTTGGCTATAGTAATGCAAGGAAAGTGCCCCACATGGCATTAAAGTCCAGTCTACTAGTAGTACAGCAGCAGCAGTCGTAGTAAGAAGGAGAATTATTTATGTAGCACTTTCATACACATTGTATGCCAGAGTGTTTTACAAGCAATGAGTGACTGGTAGCGAAGTGAATGTAAATGTGTAGTGGCAGCCATTTTGCTCATCCACCCCCGCCTTTAACAATTACATGAACTGGTTTTATGGAACGGGAAATGTTGGCTGGGGCACCAGGGAAAAGGCAGTTAGCCAGGGTCCTTTTGTTTTGTTTTTAAACTTGCAGTCACAAATAAAACTTTTTGTCACTTAAAAAAATGAAGTTATAGCATCCTGCTTAGGTATGAGTGCTCAATTTCTTGCTTTCTCACAGGGGAGAATCCCCTATTCTTACAAAAGGTGCCTTGGGTTTTGCAAAATGTGCCTTGGGTTCTGTTACTTCCACTTGGACACCCACCAGGACAGCACCAGAGGTATGCAGAAGGGACCTCAGTTTAAAGTGATTTTGTCAGATTATGCTGCTTACAAATTGACTTACCCTATTGGATAGAATCATCCTGTCACATTTTAATAGTTAATACAGTGTCTGTATTTAGATACTAAAGATGGTATTTTGACCCTGACTACACTGACCAGCCATCACTTCGGCCTGAAGGGTGTGTGAGTTACAGGCCCTCTGCATGGACCCAAATTACGTCATCTTCCACCAGGACAAGGAAAGGTAGTTCTTAGTGCTAACAGAAAGTTCCTGCCCAAAGTGGTGTCCAACTTCCACCTGAATGAGTCCAGCACCCTTCCGGTGTTCTTTAAGAAGCACTCCAGTACTGACAAGCAGAAGCTATACGGTGTGGATGTCAAGAGGTCTCTGGAATACTATTTGGGGCGTACTGAGTACCATGAGTTTGCCCACACTCAGCTGTTCCTCACCTGTGGAGAAGTGAGGAAGGCAGTCCAGCCTCAAACAGGACTTTTGCCTGCTGGATTGTCACATGCATTCAGTTCTGTTACTCTAAAGCTGGCAAGCAGCCACCTCAGGGTCTGCCACAGCAGGGTCTTAGGGCTCACTCCACGTGGGGTACTGCTGCCTCTGTGGCAGCAGTCAGAGATGTTTTCTTGCTAGAGATCTGTACAGTGGCTACATGGGAAACAGTCCACACCTTTACAAGGCAGTACTGTCTGCATGTACAGTCCAGAAGAGATGCCAGGTTTGGCACTGCTGTTCTGCAGAACCTTTTCCTTAAGTAGGTTCTGTACCCAGCTTTATAGGTACTGCTTTTTAATTTGGATATGTTAAGCATAATGAGGGTTTCCTGGGGTTTGAAGAAAAAAATTACTTGCCATAGTAATATTGTTTCTTCCTGGGATCCCTCATTATGCTTAAATCTCCCACAATGCCTCCCTTTCCAGAACCAGGAAAAAGTTTAATAGTAGTCACTTGGCATTCCTATTTTATTAATTGTTTGAGTATTCCTATTGTTCATTCACAAATAACATTTTCTTTTTTGTGACAGCTTTGTTGAGCTGACCTACGTGGCGCTTTGGGCCGTATTAACTTTAGGCCTTACTCTGTTTGTTTGTTTGTTTGGTTAGCATAGGATATCTTAGAATATTGGATGGGTGGGCTTCTTGATCTGGGCTTCAGAAGATCTGACGTTAGGCCTCAGTTGGCAGCGACACCTTGAGGGCAGTAGTTCAAACAGCATTCGAAGTTCTAAACCTCACACTTTGGGGCAGCTTTACCTATTGGGCAAGCTGCATATGTTAAGCATAATGAGGGATCTCCTGGAAGAAACAATATTACTATGGTAAGTAATTTTCCTTAATGTCTCATCCAAAGGTTGGCACAACCCAACAGTAATGCATCCTGCACTCAGGTGCTGGCGTTGATGGTATGAGCCCAATCGCAGTCACAACCTTATACTTACTGAGCCTCGCTGACATGCTGGAAGTGCCACTGTCAGAATTCGTGAAGCTGCTACCTGGTCCACAGTCCACATGTTTACTTCTGACTATTGCCTAGATGAACTGGAAAGAGAATTATAGGTTTGGGATTTCTGCGCTTCAGGACCTATTTTTAAATGAATCTTAAAAACCGCCAACCCAGAGGAATTCTCTGAGTCTGCACAAGTTTGACAGGGCAGTTTCAATTCGTGTCGTTAGAATTGCAATCAAACTACCCTTTCCTGCCTTCCCTTTCTAGGAAAGTGTAATTAGGTTCTCCAGAATTTTTTTCTTAATGGTAATGCTGGAGCTTCTAATGATTGATCTGATTCTTTTGTCAGAGTTGCATTTTTTTATTTGGAATTTGAAAGCTATAATTGGAATATTTTTCAAATTTGGTATCAAGTCACCTGTCCTTCAGCTCAATGAGGGCAGTAAGGAGAGCAAAGGTGCGGACTGAGGAAGGATTAGCGCAGACAGTAAAGAAAGGGGACAAGACATTCTACAGGTACATAAGTGAAAGAAGGAAACCTGTGTGTGTGTGGGGGGGGGGTAGGCTCAAAGGGAGGAAGGGGAATGTAAGGAGGAGATGTGGATAAGGCAGAAACACTGAATAAATACTTCTGTTCAGTATTCCCGGAAGAGGGAAGGGCAGGGACACAGCTGAGCAACAGGTGCCATGGGGTGGGGTGGTGGGAGAGGTGGACAGCAGTCCATTTACAGGAGAGAGAGTCCTGCAGAAGCTCACTAAATTGAAGGTGGACAAAGTGATGGGGCCAGGTGGCATACACCCAAGGATATTAAGGGTGTTGAAAAGAGAGCTAGCAGAACCTCTGGTAGCTTTTTTCACTGAAACACTCAACACAGGAGTGGTGCCAGAGGATTGGAGGAGGGCATATGAGGTCCCTGTACACAAATCCGGTAGTAGGGAGGAGGCCGGGAACCGCAGGCTGGTCAGCCTCTCCTCAGTAGTGGGGAAGATCATGGAGACACTGCTTAAAGAAAGGATAGCGGGACAAATAGAAGCCTTCAGTGCCCAGGACCCTAGGCAGCATGGGTTCACAGTGGGTAGGTCATGCCGGATGAATCTGATAGATTTCTTTGACTGGGTGATGAAGGAAATAAATCAGGGGAAGGGGTGGTGAATGTCGCCTACCTCGATTTCAGCAAAGCCTTCGACACTGTCCCACATAAGAGGCTAGTTAATAAGATGGGTAGTCTGGACATGGGAGACAAGGTGGTAGACTGGGTTAGGAACTGGCTAACAGACAGGAGGCAGAAGGTGGGGATAAATGGGGTACAATCTGGGGAGAGGGGTGACCAGCTGGGTACCTCAGGGATCAGTCCTTGGCAAGTCCTGTTCAATGTCTTCATTTGTGACATTGCAGAGGGGCTGGAAGGAAAGGTCTGCTTGTTTGCAGATGGCACCAAGATCAGTAACTGGATGGATACTCCAGAAGGGGTGTATCATCAAGGCACAGGTCAGGAAGCATAGGAGAACCAGAAGCAGTTGTAAAATTTGCAAAATAGAGGATAATGTATGGTCATCAATCATTAACCAGTTTATTAACCATCGAGAGGTTGCCAGAGTGACTGTTTAAACCTCAAGAGCGAAACTTGAGAGGTTTATGTCATTATGGTAACCTCGGATGGTTTAAAAAAACTGGTTGACAATCGATGTACCATATATTATATTTTATAGTGTATGGTACCGTTAATATTTAAAAAACCAAGAAAACGGGTCCTAACTACAGCTCTACTGTATATGTCGCCGCCACTTTACTCTGGGTCATGCTCTCAATGCTGCGTCTGTTTCAAGGCTGCCCAATCAAGTTGCGCACATGCGCAGACTGTTCCCAGTTGTTAACCCATCGATGTGACGTACCATCGATGGGTTAACAACATTGTGACGTACCATCGATGGTAAAACGTTGTTATAAAAAGGTAGATTTCTACCTATAACAATGTTCTACCATACATTATTAGTGTTTTGTTATTAATAACAGCAAAATAAAAAATAAAAATTGTTCAGTATAACCATTTACAATGGCAGTACAAACAAAGAAAGCAGAGTCCTTTTTCTTTTCAATTTCAAATCTGTCTGTCTCTGTCTTTTGCAAAGCACTGCAGCTGTTTTTTATAAGTCTTTGCAGGAGCTTGTTAAGACAACAGCATGCTTCTCACACAATGTTCTTGTCAGTTTCAGCAGGTGCAGCAAAAAAGCACATTGTGACCCAGAACTGGCCTCTTGTTTATATCTCTGCAAAAGACTTAAAAACTGCATTTCAGGTTAACCCCTTGAGTTCCAAATAGCTTTTTGCAATCATTTCAACATTATAACTATATACAGTTTTAAACAAAGGGATCCCAGTATCAGTGACATGTCCACATAAAGATTCACATATATTTTTATACCAACAGATATGCAAGGGGGGAGAAAAAGCAGAACAGCAAGTGAGGGTAGAGAAGATGGTGAGAGGCACAGAACTGCAAGACCATTGGGGTGATCAAGTATTAGGTCTCACGAGAATATTTGGTTGGCCAAACAGACAGAAAAGAAGAGGACAGAACAGATCCTTACATTTAAACTCTTTCTCCATAACAACTGGGGCAAGGCCATATTCAACCCTGTCACAGGGCGGAGAAAATGAGGAAGGACATGGGAAAGCTTGAGAAATGGTCTGAGGAGTGGCAGCTGAGGTTTAATTCAACGAAATGCAGAATTATGCACCTGGGTCATAGAAACTCTGGGGAGAGATACAGGATGGGGGGCAGCTGCTGACAATCACTAAGGAAGAAAGGGACCTGGGGGTATTATTTCAGCTGACCTGAAAATGTCAACGCAGAGTACAAAGGCAGCAGGGAGGGCCAGTGGCAAGCTGGGGTCCGTGGGCAGGGGTATCACCAGCAGAAGGCGGGAGGTAGCAATGCCATTATATAAAACACTGGTAAGGCCTCACATGGAGTACTGTGTGCAGTTCTGGAGGCCGCACCTTCAAAAGGACATTAATAGGCTGGAGATATTCCAGAGAACAGCAACTAAGATGGTACAGTGCTTGCACCACAAAACTTACTGAGAAGAGATTAAGGGACCTCAATATGTACTCACTGTAGGAGAGTAGGGAGAGAGGGGACATGATAGAAACATTCAAGTACCTTAAGGGCATAAGCAAGGTGCAGGAGAGAGACATAGTCCAATACAAGAGGAGTTCAAGAAGGGGGCGTGACATGAAACTGGAAGGTGGCAGGTTAAGAGGGAATGTGAGAAAGTTTTTCTTCACAGAGAGGCTAGTAGATGCATGGAATGGTCTGCCACAGGAGGTGGTGGGAGCAAGCACTGTAGTTGGATTTAAACGTGCATGGCACAGGCATAGGGGAACCATAGAGGTAAAGCAGAGGGAGGATCAGAAGCTGTAATCAAGTACAGGGCTTACAGGCAGCCTGGATGGGGCTAGTGGTCCTTATCTGCCAACAATTTCTAGGTTTCTAAAGATCTGCCCTTGGAATGTGGGGAGGCTGAAGATGAGCAAAGTGGAAGAGCATCTTTGAAAACATATTCTAAGTTCTGGGACTTCATGCACCAGCTGGAGAGGGTGCACAAGTTTGGCTGGAGTTCTAATCCATTAGAAGAAATCATATTACTGTGGTAAAGATCTTTTCCTTTTCTGACAAAACAATTTTGCACTTCAGACTTTTGGTAATCTTTTCCCAACAGCTGGGCATGAACTGCTGTTAAGTTTGCTTGCCACTTTAAAAATAAGCAAATAAAAATGTTTCTATCAGTTATCCAGGGTTGAGCTCCAAATTGTGAAAAGCCTATATTGTTCATTGTGCTGTATTTTTAGACCTGAGTAAGGCATTCGATACGGTCGATCACAAACTGCTCCTCTCCTCCCCTCCCTGAAATCCATAGGACTCGACTTAACCTCCATTAGATGGTTTAATAACTATCTCACGGGAAGGACCCAGCAGGTGAAGGCTGAAGGAGACCTATCACCACTGAAATCTCTCCAAAGAGGAGTTCCCCAAGGATCTATCCTCGGCCCAATCCTATTTGCCATCTATATCAATAGCATCGACAATAACCTCACCAAAACCACTGTACACCTGTTTGCAGATGATACAGTATTATATGTCAGTCACCCCTCTCCCGTAACAGCAGGCATAGAGCTACAAGCAGAATTCAACCTATTACAACACTAACTACTGGAAAAAAAACTCCTGCTAAATGCAAAAAAAAAAAAAAGCAATGTTTTTCTCCCCCCAAACACAAACCGGACACTCCTTCCCAAACAATCTCCCCCACATATCCACTGTCCTTGGTGAAAATCTTGAATATGTTACAAAATTCAAATATCTGGGGTATGGGTAGACAATAGACTCGACTACTTAGATCATCTGGAAGATCTGCTAATAAAAAAAACTCCGTCAGAGGCTTGGGCTCTATTACAGAATAAAGCACTTTCTCACAAGTGATTCTAAAAAGAAGCTGGTCCAGGCCACATTTCTATCAGTATTAGATTATGCAGATTTCCCTATATGGTCGTTGTCCCAACTCATGTCTGAGCAAACCGGACACACTTTACCATAGAGCTTTGAGGTTTATTACAGATCTTCCTCTCAGCACTCACCACTGCTCGCTTTGTGCTGCAGTTGGATGGACCTCGCTCCAATTTAGAAGAGACAGGAATGCCACACTATGGACTTATAGAGTGATATCAAAGATGCTACCAAATTACATCTCAGACTGCTTCACACAAATCACATCAAGTAAATATGCCCTAAGAAGTCTAAACTTCATCATGCTTAAAGTGCCCAAATTCAATTCTCGATATGGTAGATCTGCTATCAGCTATGTCTTATCTGCCTTATGGAATACAATGCAGAAGACCCTGAAAGTGAACAGATACATCTCATTTACATCCTTTAAATATCTGTATTCGAGGCTTATCAAAGAAAAATGTAATTGTTTCCACAAACAGTAGAGTATTCCTAATCTTATCCATCTCCCTCCCCAGATAGCCAACTCACGGAAGGTATCCACCTTTACTAAGAGTCACCACACCTCACACTCCATGCACCCTCCTTTCCATCCGCCTCCCTTAATCCCTTGTCATATATCACAGCCCTATACCCTGTTATACAAACCCCCAGTGCCGCCTCCTGCCTCTTCATATAGCCCACAGTTTATCCGTTCCACAGTATAGGCCCCCACCATCTTCCTCCTCCCCACCAGCCAGGCACACCACTTCCCACTCCCCTTCCCCTCACCCCTTATTACCACTACACCTGAATTTAATGTATAGTCTGATTAGAATGTATCCTTAGACTGTGTGTATACGGAATATTCTATGTAGTATCCTAGAGTGTGTGTGTATATTGAATATTTTTTATGTATCTATGTACATTGAACCTTGACCTTACCAGGTCCATCTTGCAAATGAGCTGTACTCAATGATGTTCACCTGGATAAATAAAGATTTGATTGATTGATTGAAATAGAATGATCCTGTGTACAGAGAACTTCCATGATCATATCCTTTATAAAAACTTACAACAAATGAAATGAAAGTGAACAATAACCACTTTAAAATATGAAAATATTACAAGCGTCACCTCTGGTACCATAAAACTTGTAATCCTTTTTTATTTTTAATTATTTTGGCAACTGGGTAAGGCCCACTAGACAGAAGTGCCTGTTTTCAGGGGTGACCCGGGAGTACTAGGGAGGTTAAGTGACTTGCTGAGAGTCGCACAGTATGCAAGTGGAGGTTTTGGGAATCAAACCCAAGTTTTCTGTATGTGTCAAGCTCATTCACAGCTTGTTAATCTAACCTCTAGGCTATACTGCCAACTCCACCCCCTATCCTGCTGTAATCTAGAATATTTTTGAGAACAGAGATGGAGTTTGTGTATTTTTTTGGCTTGTTTTGCTAAAGTGACCTCCCACAAAGAAGCAGTAACATATTGCAAAACATTGGGGAGCAGGCCCTCACCCTTGCAGTAGCTGTGTTACCAGTGTTTGTTTGTTACCAGTAAACTACAGTAAATGGATTTTGCTATTCAGCCTGGCTGTTGAACGTTACTTTATCGTAAGTTTGACATCCCAATGTATGCCATTTTGTCTGTTTGTGTTTACTTATAGCTGCAACTGGGGGAGGAACAACAGAGGTATCGACAGTACCTTGCTGAGCAGCTGGAAGAGCAGAAACGCAGTGAAAAGGAAATGGAGCGACTTATTGAGGCTGAACTGCAGCAATCCTGGGCCAAGAGGGTGGCACAGTGGAAGCTGGAGAAGGAGGCCAGGGACCGTCTTATGAAGTCGGTTATGGAGACACGGCGGCTACAGCTTCAAGAGAAATGTAAGGGCTCAATGCTAAAACTTCTAAGTGCTAATTCCATATTGTGGAAAGGTCCTGGATTGTTTGATTGATAAGGAGATTGTTTGCCTTCCAGCAAAAAAAAAAAATCATACACTTACAGTTGCCATTAGCAGTAAACAGAATTCTTCAAAAATTTGAAATTCAGGATCTTCCATTTTTTTTTGCCACCCTCCATATTTCCAGGTGCCCTCACTCTTTCAGGCAGTCACACTGCGCCTTTCATCTGCCTGCCAGATGTGTGTTGGCATCATCTACCAACAGATCCAAGTGTGTCCCTTTGGTGGCATGGTGGAGCTCACAGGCAGGCATTTGCCTGTGACTGCCCTAGTCAGGCATTTTCCCCCCTGTTCTTCTCACCAATCCCTACCTACTATGCAGACCATGCCCACATCAGCTTACTTGAGTAAGAACCCATTGGTGTATGTCACAAACTCGCTCAGCCGGTCAGCCCTCTACTCCCAAAGTGCCAACCTCTGAGCGTATGATTTGTGGACAGTGAACAGAACAAGGTAACCCTCTTGTCTGTTTTGTGGGTTCAGGTCACCTTAGTCTCAAGTTCTGGAGGAATTCAAACTGATAACTTCTTGTTAGCGTACCCAAATATCGGCTCAGATAATTCTGTCTTTGGGGGGGCCAGATATATTTGCCTACGGGCACCTAATCAGTATTTCAAATGAACCCTTAGAACTCTATGCAAGACTTTAGAGAACTCTATCCATTTCCCAGTTTGGTATACAATAAGCTCAACACAGTGTTAACTATAACCACTCTAAGCTCTACTTAAATAAAAAGAAATATCAAGGCACTCCAGGCAGTTTCTGTCTTAAAATATATATCTTTACTTTAAAATAGGAAAATAGGAAAACAGTAAAACTACAGAACAAAATATCCCAACACATACAGCCTTAAAAACAAACAGGTTTAAAGTGCAAGTTTCTACAATACATACATTCAGACTGGTCTAATCTTACTCTCTTTCAGTGCTGTAATGTTTCTTCCTCAGTCAGATAATATGAAAAAGTGTCTGTCAAGCTTCTCTCAGGAATTAAACACAGTTCTGAGCCTGCCTTCCCTAAGGTCACCAAACTTTGCCTTGGTGTAACAAAATCTATATTTATTCTAACACAGGATGTCTAAATAAAATGTTTAAAAAAACATAATAGGTGACCTCACTGACTTTCCTCTCCTCAGGTTAACCAGACAGAACCAATCTGTGCTCTGCTACACATACATATCAAAAGTTTATTTGGTATAAGTCACTGTATTCAAAGCAAAAGTGCATTTGACTCTTTAATCCCATCTGAGCCTTGGTGTCAACACATCAAAGGTCTCTCTGATGTAATTCAAGGGTTTCTTTCCCGGAATGGATATTGGACCTTCCATATTTGTATGGGTCCTGTTTTGCCCAGACATCAACCTCTTTGATGAAATAAGCTGGTTTCCTGGGCTGATATTAAAAACACATGCATGCTCTTTCCATATAAAACCTAGAGCAAAATCAAAGGATTTCCCTGGGGATGCATTGAATGGCTAATTCTATTTCCTGGGATCAAAGCAAATTTAACATGCTAATTGAACCTCTGATCTCTGTAGTTTAAAATACTTCCTGCCCTTTGAACTTATCCCTGGGGGGTTTTGATGTGTCAGTTCAGCAAGACTGTAGTTTCTTCAAACTGACCTTCCCATCACATATTTTATATGTAATAAAAAAATTGATACAGCACTCAGAACTGGCTGTCTGCGTCACTCTTTATGGTCACCCATGCAGTTAAAGTACCAGGAGACACCCCCCACCCCTGCCCTATTTTGCTGCATTTAAAGCCTGCAATTTTTAAAAAAAATAACTCCAGTGTTCTTACTTTTCATACTTTTTGGAGGGGCTCTTAGTTCTCATTATACAGCTGAACCATGATTAAGCCAGACCACTTTGGCAAAGTGACCACCTCCATCGGTCAGGTAAAAATCATCACATTTTAACTTGCCATATCAGAGCTGAGGTCTTCTTGCTTTCTCTCTCTTTAATGAGGAGACCACTCTCCTGGTTTCATTACTTATAGTGTGTTCTGGCCAATGGAAGGCTCGCAGGTGTTTAATAGGGAGCTTACAATTAGAAGAAGGCCAAAATTCTCCTACATTCAGATCAGTACAAAAGGTTTGCAAGCTCAACCCCTGTATTTATAATACAACTTAGTAAAATTAGTGGGGTGGTTCATGGTGTGTGACCAAACAGAAACATACAGTTAAAGTATCAGGGCACCCCACCCTCCCATTTTGCTGCATTTAAAGCCTGCACCCATGCCAGCAGTGGCCCTGGACATCCTCCAGGTGCAGCTCTCTAAGTGGTGCACATCACATCTCTCCCCAGAAATATAGACTTTAAT
This sequence comes from Neoceratodus forsteri, assembly GCA_016271365.2. Taxonomy (NCBI): domain Eukaryota; kingdom Metazoa; phylum Chordata; order Ceratodontiformes; family Ceratodontidae; genus Neoceratodus; species Neoceratodus forsteri. The sequence goes on along the minus strand of CM057449.1, from coordinate 522,413,035 downwards.
GGCAGATAAGGACTGCTTGGCCCACCTAGTCTGCCCATTTCCCTACCTATTGGATAAGCTGCAGATCCTAGTTAAGCAACAGCTACTTCTTCCTACCCCCCACCAGAATTGCCTTATGTCTGTCCCATGCATTCTTGAATTCCCCCACTGTTTCTGACCCCATGACCTCCTCAGGAAGGCTGTTCCATGCATCTGCCACCCTCTCTGTGAAAAAATACTTCCTCACATTATCCCTGAGCCGTCCCCCCTTTATCTTCAAAGTGTGTCCTCTTGTTCTTGCACATCTCTTTTTCTGAAAGGTGCTGTGCTCTTGGACTTTGTTGATTCCCTTGAGGTACTTGAAAGTTTCTATCATGTCTCCCCCCCCCACCTTTTCCTCAAGAGTATACATGTTAAGCTCCTTTACTCTCTCTCTTTGTATGGCTTCTGTTGCAGACCCTGCACCATTTTAGTTGCCCTCCTCTGGACTGCCTCCATCCTGTCTGTCTTTGTGGAGATGGGGTCTCCAGAATTGCACACGGTACTCCAGATGGGGTCTCACCAACTGTCTTTACAGAGGCATAACAACTTCTTGTTTTCTACTGGTGGTGCCCAAACCAGTATCCAGTATCCCCCCAATCATTCTTACTGCCTTCTCACATTGCTTGCTTACCTTTAAGTCACCTGATATGACTACCCCCAGGTCTCTCGCCATTTTTGTTGTTTTTAATACACCCCCCCCCCCATTGTGTACTCTTTCCCTGGGTTTTTGTTTCCCAGGTGTGTTACTTTGCACTTCTTTGCATTGAATCTAAGCTGCCATACTTTTTTTATTTTAATTTTAATTTTTATTCAGATTTTCACAAAAATGGGGGAGGCTACAGGTTATTATCAATCACAAATTTAATTTTATGCAGGAATTAAAAAATTAGAAATGGAGCCATACTGCAAGATAGTCCATGCAAAATATACCTTAATACTTTGATCGCACAGGTGGGTAAATTGTACAAGCTCATGCCATAATCTCTATGAGACACTAGGATAACTTTAAAAGAGAGAAACCGGCACAGAATATATTGTTCACTCCAGGGTCACCCTACCCCTATCTCCCAGGCTGCACATTCTAAACCCACATCTCCAGTCCACCAAACAGATTTGGCAACCCATGCAATTTCATGAATGAGGATTAAGGAATAAAAGTTACATCTTTCAAACTAATGTGGAAAATCCATCTAGACCATTTCATGGTACATAGGTCTGACTTATCATTCAAGTGGTAGGAAATCTTTTCTGACCTGTAGATGTGGGTCATTATTTCCCTCCATTCAACTAATGTAGGAACCCTGGAAGTTAGCCAGCAGCGAGTCAGGGCTTTCTTGGCTGCCATTAAAGCTATTCCCAACAAGTAACGTGTATGGGTGTCTCGAAATCCTCAGGGGAGAATATGTAGTATAAATAAGTCAACAGTAAGGGTGATCGGGAAGCTAAACAATTCACTTAATTCAGATTGTAGGGAGTCCTTAAAGGGTTGTATCTTTGGGCATAGCCAAAATATGTGAGTATGATGTGCTACAGATTCACCACACTGACGCCAACAGTCACCTAATCGTGCTGTTGCAAAGTGGGCTGTTATAGCTGGGGTTCGAAAGTATCTGGTCAGTACTTGCCAGGAGAACAGTCTCCAGCTGTGGGAATAAGTGAGTTTAGATATTGACAGGCAGCCCCTATCCCATTGTTGTGGAGGAATGTCAAAGCCAAATTCCTGAATCCACTTTGTACATATCCCTTCAGTACTTAACCCTTGTGTTTCCCCTAGTGCCTTATACAGGACAGAAACAATGTGGGGAGCCAGACCATTGGTAATGTTCTGCTGAAGACAGGAGACCAAGGGAAGGGTATTCTCAGTGCAATGTACTTCCAATGAGAGGGAATAATAGAACTGACTCAGCTGTAGATATCGATAGAAGTCTGTTTGTCTTAGGCCATGGGATTGACACAGCTCCTGGAAGGATTTGAACTATCTACCGGTTAGGAATTGTGATAGGTTAGAAATTTGCAAGTGCTCCCAAGATTCAAATGTGTGATCAAGAATGGCCGGGAGAAAATTCTCAAGGAGGGCTATAGGAGTGAGGAACAGTAGATATGGAGTGAGAGAGAAATGTCTACGTATTACATTCCAGGTTTTCAACTGATGTATAATCCATGGGTTTTGGGACATCTGTTCCTGGAGGTGGAAGGGAAAGCGGTATAATGCAGTCCTTATCAGATTCTGAAAAGGCATAAGGCCTTCCTCGATTTCTCTCCAAAGGACAGGACTGACCCTCGCTATTCGGCACAGGAGAAATGACAAATGGGATTCCAAATTACAGTATTTAAGCTTAGGGAGGGCCAATCCTCCTAATTTTCTTGGGAGAGACGGAATAAAAAATTTTATTCTGGGGCGTTTCCTAGCCCATATAAATCTGCTAATAGATTTGTTCCATAGTCGGAATGTTTTAGCTGGAATATGTATAGGGACATTCTGGAACAAATATAAAGCTCGGGGCAAAACTACCGTCCTAATGACCTTGACTCTCTGGAGGAGATTCAGTGGAAGTATATTCCATCGTGCAAGGTCAGACTGAAGTTGGGTAAAAAAAGGGACGTAGTTATTTCTTTCTGCATCGCTTGCCCTATGTGATAGCTAGATGCCCAGGTATTTCAACTTGTTCAAGTCCCAGTGGAAAGGATACGTTTGTGCCAATGATAAAGGGGGGAGGGGTAAAATTAAAGGTCAATGCTTCCGTTTTGGACATATTAAGTTTATATCCTAAGCATCTGCGAAATTGGTCTAATATGTTGAAGATGGCTGGGATCGACTGGGAGGGATTGGATAAAAAGAGCAAAACACCATCCACGTATAGAGCTATATGATGTTCCGTCCCTTCAGCCTGTACCCCTTCTATCAGAGTGGAACCTCTAATGGCCTGTGCAACGGTTCAATAAAAATAGCAAATAGGCCAGGAGAGAGGGGACACCCCTGTTGGGTTTCTCTGAACAGAGGAAAATAGGAAGAATGATGTCCGGAAACTTTGACACAAGTTTTGGGGGTGGAATAAACCGTTTTAATCTGAGAGACAAAGGGAGAGGGGAAGCCCATCTTTGCTGTAGTTGCAAACAGGAAGGGCCATGATACCCTGTTAAATGCAGGACAGAGGGGGCACATGAGTCTGCATCTCATGCACCAAATGTAGTGCTCTTCTTGTGTTGTCTGTGGTGGATCTAGCACTGATGAATCCAGTCTGGTCTAAATTAATTACAGAGGGTAAAACTGTGTTTAAACGTTTGGCGAAAATAGACATAAAGAATTTATAATCCATATTTAAAACTGAGATTGGGTGATATGATGTACAAAATTGGGGGTCTTTGTCTTGTTTGGGAATTAGGGATACTACCGCATATGATCAGCTGGGTGGGGGCTCAGCCAGCCTTTGCAACACTTCATTATATACCTGTAGGAGGAGTGGGGAAACCCTTTCCACTGAATTTTTCTAAAATTCTCTGCTATATCCATCTGGCCAGGGGCCTTCATGGTTTTGGAATGGGAGACTGCAGCTGTTAGTTCAGTATATAATACTGGGGAAACCAAAGAGGTCTGCTGGTCCTTGGTTAGCCTTGGGAGGCCCATAGTGGAAAGAAATGCATTGATATCAATATGTTCTGAGGGGTGGTCTGGGGTATACAATTTTTTGTAGTATTCACAAAAGGCCTAGGTAATATAACCCACTCTTGCACGGGGGTACCAGAGTTAGGGTCCCTGACAAGAGCTATGGTTGAGAGACATCTTTGCTTGCGCAGCCGAAAGGCGAGAGGCCCTCGGGCCTATTTCACCATATCTTTGCCTAAGGAAGGCTAGGGCTATTTCTGTATTTTGCAAGACCAGTGAGTCTAATTCCTGCTTAGTCTGTTTGAGCTGAACCAGGACAGAATTATCCCCCTGCTGGTGTGCCATTTGGAGAAAGTTAAGGGTCTGCTCTAAGTGGGATTGCCTCTCCCTACGCTGTTTTGCCAAAATTGACAAGTGTTTTATTAGGTGGTCACAAAGTACCACTTTTAATGTATCCCACCTAATTGCAGAAGAGACTTCCTAGTCTGAGTTATCCTGTTGGATCTCCTGTATTTTATCTTCAAGAAAATCCTGAAAGAGGGCATTTTTAAGGTGAATATGGTTGAATCTCCAGATTGTGTTTCATCTTCCAAGGTCCAGTTCCCATTTTGTGACCACTGGGGCATGGTCAGAATGTGCAATATCCCCCATGGATGCCTCCCTGAGGATATCCAAGTATTCTTTTGCGTGTAGCAGTGATCTGTTCTAGAACAGGAACCATGCACAGCTGAGTAAAAAAGTGTATCTTCAAACAACATGAAGTCTTGCTATATTATGACAAGTGCAGTTTGTCCCACCACTAGAACTGCTCCGGAGGTGAAAGAGTTAACTTCCATGCAGAGCATGGAGCTTAGCGCGAGCTCGGTTAAAAGCTCTGTTGGGTGGTTTCAAAGCCAGAGCCAGTCAGATTCTTTCCTCCGCCTCCTGAACAGATCGCTCGGAGATTCCTCCTGCTGCTCGGTTCGTTTCCTCGGTTTAAAACATTTTTTCTCGGTTGAATTTAACCGCGATTTATTTATTTTAACGGCAAACCGATCGGTCCAAGCTCTGTCTATGGTATTGTAAGTAATAGATAGGTTTTCTGTGTGGAACTTGTAAATTTTTATCGGTTCGGTTTGAACCGATCGAATTGTATTTAAACTTGGTTTTAAAGCCTTTTAAGGCTTGTTAGAGTGCGATTCCCGGTTCTTATCGGTTCTAAAAAAGACGGATTTCATTATGTTTTTTTCCACGACCCATGACACGGTTGGGAACCGATAAGGGTGTCTTGCCTGGCACTGCCGTTAAAAGGGCAAGTTTGTTGGTTAGGCTGGCATCATGTCTGAGAAACCCAAAAGAAAAACCGGGCCCACTGGGTTTCAACACTGTAGTGTCTGTGGGGAAGCCTTTGCCAAGGCTGACCCACACACTACATGTGTCTATTGTCTGGGGTTTGACCACCTCAATTCAGACTGCCAGATTTGTAAAAATTTCTCTGCAGCCACCCTGGACAAGAGAGTGGGCAGACTCAGGGAACGAGAGGCCAAAAAGTCCGCTGACCCGGATGGCCAGCCCGGTTCGGTGCCAACCGAACCGGAGGGAGAGCCCTCTGACCAGGGCGAGACTTCCTCGGCCAAACGAAAAGCTGGCTCTGAGAAGCCAGTTCCAGCAAAGAAAACTAAAAAATCAGCAGGTTTGGAGTCTAAAATTCCTTCTCCAACTGCTGCAGAGATAGCCAGGGCAATACAGATTGTCCAGTCACTGTCCCCGGTTCCCTCCGAACTGCCACTATCTGGCAAAAGGTCGGTTCGGTCGGTTCCACCGGTTCAGGAATATGATATAGAAGAGTTTTATGAACCAGAGGAGGGGGAGGATGATTATGATCAGTGTGAATGTGACTTTGAAAGTCTGGATGTGCCCATTGAACCGGACATCTCCCCAGACAGACCTTTAGGCGAATCTCCCCCTAGGCTTTCTGAGTCCCTTCTCATTTTTGTTTTATAAAAAGTTGCTGAGACCCTCCAGCTTCCCTTAGAGGAGGCTTTGGATGAGCAAGAGAGCCTGACTATGTAGAGATGATGGATATCCCAGAGTCCAGGAGATTGTCCATCCCTTTGCATAAATCTTTTAGGAAACAAACAATAAAAATTTTAAAGCTCCTAATTCTGTGCCTCCTGTAGACAAAAGATGGACAGGAGGTACACTTTGTCAGGTCTGATACAGATTTTCTTTCACAGCAATGCAGTCATGTTAGGTAGTTCAGGCTGCAGCCTGTGATAAAGCTAATATTCCCTGGCTTCACATCCTCCTGACAAGGACTCCAGGAAGATTGATGTCATGGCCAAAAAACAATACATGGCAGCATCCTTGGGACTCAGACAAGCAAACTATATGGCTTATGTTGCGAGATACCAGAAATCTAGGTAGGATACTGTCATGGCCTTAGCCAAACAGGTCCCTGGCCAGCTTGCAAAGGAGCTGGAGCAGGTGGCTCTTGATGGTATTGAGGCATCTAAGGTGCAATTCCATGCTGCAGTGGATTCTAATGATGTATCCTCTAGAGTCATGGCTACATCTGTGGCTTTTCGTAGATTGGCCTGGCTTAGGTGTACTACTTTGTCACAGAATACCCAGTCTAAGGCTATGGATTTTCCTGTGGTGGGAAATTCTCTGTTTGGGGAGCAGACAGAGAATTATATGAAAAATGGATGAATATAGAACCACTTATAGGGTGCACAAGCCAAGGAACGGCAAGCCACTCCTCAGAGGCAGCCCCCCAGGGGTAGGGGCAGGCCTTTTCACAGGCCTTTTTACCAGACCCAGGCCTTCTCCTCTTCAGCCTATCAGAGGGGGTTCTTCAGAGGGAGAGGCAGACGGGGTACGAGCAGGCCTGCTCCCACCCCTCAGCCTAAAGCCCCTGCCAAACAGGCACCCTGATGGGATGCCCAGGGTCGGCTCTCCTTTACCTGTAGGGGGCAGGCTGGCTTACTTCGTCCAGGACTGGGAGTCTTTAACATCAGACAGGTGGGTCCTGGAAGTAGTGAGCCAGGGTCTGGTTCTCAGCTTCAAAAAATTTCCAAAGATGAGAGCCAGATCTTTTCCACCTGCAAACCCTTTAGAGACTCTTGCTTTGGAAACAGAAGTCTCAACCTCCTGGCTCTCAGAGCTGTAGAAAGGGTTTCTCCCCACACCAGGGCAAGGGTCTGTACTCCAGGTACTTCCTTACCCCAAAAAAGACAGGAGAGTGGCGGCCTATCCTGGATCTCAGATATCTAAACAAGCACCTTTTAAAACCAAAGTTCAAAATGGTGACTCTGGGAATGATTTTACCCTCCCTAAGGCCAGCGGACTGGCTAGCTTCCCTGGACCTCAAGGATGCCTACTTCCATGTTCTTATCAGAAGATCCCATTGAAAGTACCTCAGATTAGAACTGCCCTCAGGCCATTATCAGTTCTGAGCAATGCCCTTCGGCCTCACTTCTGCCCCAAGGGTGTTCACAAAATGTCTGGCAGTAGCAGTTGCTCATCTAAGAAGGCAAAAGATTGCCATTTTTTCCCTACCTGGACGACTGGCTCATTGTGGGTCAGTCTCCAGACCAGGTCAAATCACACCTGCTAGCTACCCAGCAGCTGCTTACCTCTCTGGGCTTTCTTCTCAATCTTCCAAAGTCAGTTTTGGAACCTGTTCAGGTACTCACCTTTATAGGCGCAGAACTGGACACAAAGCAGGCCAGAGCCTTCCTTCCCCTGGAAAGGGTAAGGACCTTAGTGGCCCTGGCCTCGTCCTTCACTCTGCAGGTCTCTCAACCAGCAAGGCATTTCCTGCAGCTCCTAGGACACATGGCTGCTTCCACAGCTGTAGTGCAAGGAGCAGGATTTCAGATGAGGGACATTCAGTTCCATTTGAGAGCTTTCTGGTCTCAAAGAAGAGATCCCTATCCAAGTTAATCCCAGTGACTCGAACCCTGATCCAGGCCCTTCAGTGGTGGCAGGATCACAGCAATCTGAGACAGGAGTTTCTTCATCCCTCTGTCCCACTCCTTGACCCTTACTACAGATGCATCCCTCTTGGGATGGGGAGCTCACATGGGCGACCTCTCCACCCAGGGGTTATGGTCCCTCAGGAATCTCTGTTCCACATCAATCTGTTGGAACTCAGAGCTGTTTTCTAGCACTTCAGGTTTTTTCTGCATCTGTTCAGAACAAGGTGGTACAGGTCAGAACAGACAACACCACTACAATGTAGTACATCAACAAACAAGGGGCACTCGGTCTTGGCCTTGTGCACCGAGCGATGAAGTTGTGGTCTCTGGTTATTCTCTGAACACTTCCCTCATAGCAGTTCACCTCCCAGGCAAAGACAATGTCCTGGCAGATGCTCTCAGCAGGATTTCCCAGGCCATCACGAATGGTCACTGGATCCCTAGTACTGGGGATAGTGTTTGCCAGATGGGGCACTCCTCAGATAGATCTTTTTGCAGCCCCAGACAATCATCAACTTCCACTTTTTGTTGCAGGCCCCAGTGTTGGGCTCAGTCCCCTGGATGCCTTTCTCCTTGATTGGGAAGGAAGTTCCTTTATGCCTTTCCCCTTCCTTTCCTGTTCAAGTACTAGTCAAAATCAGGTCTCAGCCCTGCAAGATGATCCTGATTGCTCCAGACTGGGCCAGGCAGCCCTGGTACCCTACTCTTCTGTCCTTATCAGTCCATCTTCCCCTGTGTCTTCCCAGGAACCACAATCTGTTAACCTGTGCTCAGGGGAGAGTTTGGTATCCGAATCTCAAATCCCTCAACCTCAAGGCTTGGCTCTTGAGCAGTTAGAGTTTCTTGATCTACAACTTTCTCAAAGTGTTCTCGAAATCCTGAAGGCTGCTAGGAAGCCTTCCACCAGAATACCTATAACTCCAAGTGGAAAAGGTTTTCCATATGGTGTTCTGGAAGCATATTTCCCGGACTCTGCTGATCTACCCACTGTATTGGACTATATGGTCCATCTTAATTCTTTGGGACTGAGACCAGCTACCCTGAAAGTGCACTTGGCAGCTGTCTCTGCCTTCATTTCAGCAGGGAAGCCCTCTTCTCTTTCTGCTCACCCTGTATTTTCCAAGTTTTTTAAGGGATTGCTTCATACCAATCCTCCATTCAGGGACCCTGCCCCTGCTTGGGATCTTAATGTTTGCATTGCTCAGCTGATGCAACCCCCGTTTGAGCCTCTGTCTCGGCAGAGCTTAAGTATTTGACTTGGAAAACTGTATTTCTAGTATCCATAACTTCTGCCAGGTTCATAAGTGAGTTACAGGCTTTATCAGTGGAGAATGACTTTATTTCCTTTCACAGGGATAAAGTAGTCCTCAGGACTAACAGGAAGTTTTTGCCTAAAGTGGTTTCGGATTTCCACCTTAACCAATCTATTTCACTTCCAGTGTTCTTCACTGACCATTCCTCCTCTGGTGAGAGGAGGCTGCACACAGATGTTAAGAGGGCCCTAAGTTACTACATAGAGCGTACCAAGGGTCACAGGTTTGACTCCTCCAACTATTTCTCACTTATGGTGAGGTTGGGAAAGGAGACCTGCCACTAAGAGATCCATTGCCAGGTGGATCGTCTCTTGTATCCAATTTTGCTATCAAAAGCTGGGTAAGGTTCCCCCCTCAGGCCTGAGGGCTCACTCTACCAGAGGTACAGCTGCATCTCTAGCTGCTGCTAGAGACATCACTATCTTGGAGATAGGTCAAGCAGCTACTTGGAAAACAGTACACACTTTCACCAAGCATTACTCCCTGGATATCCAGGCCAGGAGGGATGCTCGGTTTGGCACAGCCGTGCTTCAGAGCCTGTTCCCTAAGTAGGTTCTGTCCCTCCTCCATGGAGGTACTGCTGTGTAGTCTGCACTTGTCATAATATAGCAAGACTTAATCTTGTTTGAAGAAAAAATTACTCACCTTAGTAATGTTGTTTCTTCTAATGGAGTCTTGCTATATTATGACCTCCCCCAGCCTGCCCCTCTCAGAACTTCTACTTTGGGTATGGGGTGGGCAGTCCACTGTTGGCATTTATTGATGCCCTCTTTCATGTTTGGGTGTTGTGTTTATTTAGTTATTTTATCTTACTTTTCTGGTCCACTGACTTGAGTCTTGGTGTTGGGACCATGAAAATGTGTGAATATGTTAGTAGCCAGTTGGCTAGTGTAGGTTACAGCTTCCACACAGAGCCTTAGTGAGTTTTGCTCGTAAAGATCTGATGGTTTCGGTTTGAAACCACCCTAACAGAGCTTCTTTAACCGAGCTCGCGCTCTAAGCTCCATGCTCTGCATGGAAGTTAACTCTTTCACCTCCGGAGCAGTTCTAGTGGTGGGACAAACTGCACTTGTCATAATATAGCAAGACTCCATTAGAAGAAACAACATTACTAAGGTGAGTAATTTTTCTTCCTGTCCCTGGGGTGCAGGGTACGCCATACATCCACCTAGCCCACCTCCTGCACAAAACATTAAAAGAATTTATGCGAGACAGGTTGCTTACCTCTAACCATTCCAGTGGTATCTAGGTTAGGGTTAGGGGCAATATTGAAGTCACCTGCTAGTATGAGGGTACCCTTGGTCAGTTGACAGTTTTATTCAGGAGGAACCAAAGCGCCTGTTTAGTTGACCCTGGGAGAAAATACGCATTAGCCAGAGTTACTTCTTTATCCTCTAGCAAACCCTGTACAACCACTAAGCAACCCTCTGAATCAGCCCATTCCTGAGTGGCCTGAAAGGGAGTATGGCTGGATATCCATATGGCGACCCCCCCCCTTCCATTAACATAGGAGGAGGAAAACACTTGGGTGAACCCCACTCTGGCCAGTTTTCTGTGCTCATTATTACTCATATGTGTCTCCTGTACATATATTATTCCTGCATGAGTCTTTTTAAACAAAGAGATCATTTTAGCTCCTTTTAACAGGACTGCCTAGTCCATTAACATTCAAAGAAAAAATCTGAAGTGGTATATTAGCCATTTTAAACATAGAAATAAAACTCTAAATTAAATGGAGCAGACAGCTCCAAATTTAGCTCCAGTTTATAGGAACCCCTAGGCTCCAATTCTATTCATAGGAAATGTGACTGCCTGTATGGGGGAAAAGTGAGGAGTAACGTCCTCAAACTGTGAGCAACAAAATTTAAACACTAACTGGGAAAGCTTTTTAAAGCAGTTGCCTACCAACTGGGCGGGTACTGCTAAACTTATATGGGCTTCCATGAGGTTGGTCGTTAGAGAACAGCCAGCCTCCAGGGGATGCCAAGATTTTTGTCGGGGTCTATCCAAGTGGTAGACCAGACATAGCATGTCTCTGTTAGAAGGGGAAGGGGAAAGGGGAAGGTGGTCATGCCTCCTACTCCACCAAGGTAGATAGGTGTATTATTTAGACCTTAACATTACTCATGATTTAGTGGAAGTTAATGAGGTGGCTGCGTTGGTTAAACTTCTCATAGGGAAGGAGCTGCATATTGTTATATATATATATATATATATATATATATATATATATATATATATAAAATGTTGTATCTTATCAGCTCCCAGGGTATCTCCATGGGGTTAAGCAAGTTGGTTCTGAGGGACCGTGCCCCATCCCTCCAACCCTAGTCCCCCCACTGGTACAGCAAGTGGTGGGATAGAACCAGGGGAAGCAGGGCAGGGACACAGCACCCTCTCTGGAAACATCTATTCATAACCACAGGCTGCAGTGAGACCCAGGGGGCCCATAATAGTATTTAATGAGGAGCAAGGCCTCTCCAAGCTTAACATAAAGACTGCATAGTTAAAGGTGCCTCACAATTAGCCCAAAATCCTTCAGTGCTCATGGCCGAGGGACACTTCCATAACTGTCCCATTTGTCCATCCCCACTCCCCGGCAACCCACCTGCACTCCAGTCCTCAACCCATGTCTCCCCCTCCATTCCAGGGCCCTCTAACACATTCATTTTACTGTAGGAGGTTACCTGAGTAGCTGTGCGGTCTAAACCGCAGTAAAGGTCTCAGGCTATGCGATGTGAAGTGCTAGAGGGAGGCCCTCTCCCTAAGGACAGGGATACCCCCAGCTGGCCACCACCTATCTTGTGAGGGCCAACAGGCAAGGGAGAAAACACTGGGGAGGATGGACATCAGGGTAGCCACTGCTGAGATTATGAGGGATAGTCAAAAGCGGCCTACCTGAAAGAAGAGGTAAACAGGCAATAAAAAGTTCCAAGAACTTCTTCACTTCACTTCTTGGTTGGCTGGAGAGGCCTCAGGCATAGCCATGGCTTGCTGTCTCAGTCCTTCAATTATCTGCTGGACCACTGTGGCTCCCTCTTTGTGTCACTGCTCCCTTGGGGGTATTCTAGACCAGGCTTTCTGCGCCAGTTTCGTTATCAAAGACATGCCAGTCTGTTGTTGAGTTAGTGTGACATCGATACCAATTTTAGCAAGCTCCTGAGCTGCCTCTTCTGCGGTTTCGAAAATCTAGGACCTCTTCCAGCTGGACCACCAACTTCGCTGGGTAGGGGGTTCTGAACTTGAGCTTTGCCTCTTTTAACTTTTTAAGAATAGGTGCATAAGCTCTGCGCTTCACTGAGATTGCCATCGGGTAATCATCATCCACGTAGATTCTGTGGTCTAGGTAGGTCAAGTCCCCTTGTTGCCATGACTTATGCAATACTAGCTCCTTCTCTTGATAGTGAAGGAAACGAATAAGGATAGTACATGGTCGGTTACCTAACTGTGGGCCCAGGGTATGATGAACTCGATTCATTTCAAGTGAGCAACTATCTGATAGATCAAGCTTTGATTTAAAAAATTGCTGCATAAATTGAATAGAGTTGTTGCCGTCAGAGCCCTCAGGGAAGCCATTGACCCTCAGGTTGTTTCTTCTGCTCCTTGCCTCTGAGTCATCTGCCCTTTCTTGCAGGCCCTGCAGTGCTTGATGTATTTGCACTATGGCTCATTCTGTGCAGTCCACTCGATGGTGATTGTGGCCTGCTCTTCCAATCCATTGAGCTGATTCTCCATTTTCCCCAAATCAGTATGTAGAGCATTAAAAGTGGAACGAGTTTCTTTTCGGAAATCCCACAACTCTTGTAAGACAATGTCCATTTGCCTATTGACATTGGGTATTTTAGGGCATTCCTCCCTTGAGCGTTCGCTCTTTCCAGAAATTTGTGAGCCGTCTCTATCTGAGCAGCCTCCGTCTAGGTCGGCGTTGGCTAGAGCCGATTTCTGATGGTCAGGTCTTCTTTTGGGCATCCTTATAAGGCACCAGGTTCGATTCAGCCAGAATTTAGGTCTAATTTCGGTGTTTAGAAACATAGAAACATAGAATTTGACGGCAGACAAGGACCGCTTGGCCCACCCAGTCTGCCCATTTCCCTACCTAATGGATAAGCTGCAGATCCTAGTTAACCAGCAGCCTACTTCTTCCTACCCCAACCCCCTAGAATTGCCTGATGAATAGTTTAAGGCCTTGGTGGAGACGGAGCTGAGAAATCAAGCGGCTTCCCAGGGCATGACATCACTGGAAGTCAGTTGCCATACTTTTGACCATTCCTTCAACCTTGCCAAGTCCCTTCTCATCCTTTCCACCCCCCCTTGTGTATCAACCCTGTTGCAGATCATTGTGTCATCTGCAAAGAGGCATACTTTTCCTTCCAGTTCCTCCTCAATGACACTTATAAAGACATTAAAAAGGACCAGACCCAGTACTGAACCCTGTGGTACCCCGCTAGTAATCCCCCTTTCTTTGGAGTGGACTTTGTTTACTATTACCCTCTGTGTCTTGTTGTCCAGCCAATGTTTTACCCAGGCTACCACCCTGGGGCCCACTCCCAGGCTGGCTAATTTGTTTATTAATCTTTTGTGCGGGACTGTGTCACATGCCTTGTTAAGGTCTAGGTAGACCATGTCCACAGCCCTTTCCTAGTCTACTACTTTGGTCACCCAGTCAAAGAAATCTGTTAGATTTGTGTGACATGACCTTCCCTCTGTGAATCCATGCTGCCTTGGATCCTGTGCCCCGCTGGCCTCTAGGTACTCAACAATTCTTTCTTTCGGAAGTGATTCTATGATTTTGCCTACCACTGAGGTCACGCTAACAGGTCTGTAGTTTCCTACCTCTGCTTTGCTCTCACTTTTGTTAAGGGGAATCGCATCCGCCCTCCTCCAGTGCTGAGGTACCACACCATCCTCCCATGATTTGTTAAAAAGGGTAGTCAGTGGTGTCACTAGTTCTCCCCTTAGTTCTTTTAGAATTCTGGGGTGAATCCTATAGGGCCCCATTGCTATGTCCACCTTCAGTTTTAGGAGTTCTTTCAGAACCCTTTCTTCTGTGAAAGGACTGGTATCGACCCCCCTATCCAGAGTGTGCTTCTATTGACTGGATTAGGTACCTCCCCCTCCTCTTCTTTGTAAATACTGAGTAGAAGTATTTGTTCAGTATCCTGTTTTTACTGTCCGTCTCTGCCCACCCACCCCTCCCCCTTTATTAAGCCTCACTCGCCTCCTTGGCCTTTCTTGGCTCCCTAATGTACCAATAAAATGTTTTATCCCCTTCTTAACTGAGTTGGCTATCTTTTCCTCGGTTTGGGCCTGTGCTATTCAGACTGCCTTCCCTGCATGATTCTGCTTTAACTGGTACAGTTCTCTGCTCTGCTCCTTCTGTGTTTCCTTATACTTTCTGAATGCTGTCTTTTTCTCCCTAACCTTCCCCGCCACCTCTTTTGAGAACCATAGTGTTTTTCTCTTTCATTTTGATTTATTTGCTTCACACAAATGCTTGTTGCTTCTGTGATGGAAGTTTTGATGTTTCCCCATTGTTCCTCCACCCCTCCTCCTTGCCTGTTTGCTAGTGCTTTTCTGAGGCACTCTCCTATTTTGACAGTCAGCCCTCCTAAAGTCCAGTACTCTCACTTTTGTATGGCTTGACTCTGCAGCTGTGTTTATCGTGAACCACACTGTTTGGTGGTCACTTGTTCCCAGATGGCTACCCACTTTTAAATCTGAGATCCTCTCTCCGTCCCCATTTGAGAGTACCAGATCTAGGATTGTTCCCTCCTGAATGGGTTCCAACACTAGCTGTCTGAGGCATGCCCCCTGTAGGGCATTAAGAATGACCCTGCTCTCTGATGTGGCTGCAGCAAAAGTGCTCCAGTTAACATCTGGCATATTCAGGTCCCCCATCAACAGTATTGCCCCCTTTTCTGCCATCCTAAAGATGCCTTCTATCATTTCCCTGTCCATTTCCTTCCCCTGAGATGGGGGTCTATATACAACCCCTGTGTGGATTGTGGTGCCATTTCCAGTCTCCAGGGTGACCCACAGTGCCTCCTCTCCTCACTGTTTACCCTGTAGTTCCGTTGCTTTGATCCCTTCCCTTACTTAGAGAGCTACTCCTCCTCCTCTTCTACCCTCCCTATCCCTGCTGTAGATCGTGTACCCTGCTATGTTGACATCCCAGTCATGGTTCTCTGTGTACCATGTTTCTGTGACTGCCACAATATCCAGGCATCCCTCTTCCATCAAGGCCTCCAGTTCAGGAAGCTTGTTACCTAGACTGCAGGCACTGGTACTCATTGCCCTCCATTTTTTTATGGCCTTACCCCTTTTAGCCCCATCTCTGTCCTTACTGCCTTTGCCTTTTTCTCCATTTACCCCTGCCTTTCTCCCTATCTACTTCTCTATCATGGCAGAGAGTGTCAGCACATGTGCTTTTTTTGCCCTCTCTACCACCTCCACTCCTGATGTCCTGTGCTCATGATGCAAACATGGGTCAGCAGGGTGCCAAAGTGCTACTCCCTCACTCTGTGCCATGGAGTCAGTCATCTTCCATTTTTTTATAACAGTAGACATTTTCATCAAAACAGGATCTTCTTCTGTTCATGTTGCTTATTCTTTTCTTAAACTCCTAATCCTCCGTTTGTAGCTTCATAACATATTGTCTCAGAATCAGAATGACTCTGTCACAAGGAGGAAAATGATAATTTCAGAGCAGGAAAAACAGTAGCAGTAGATGAAGTCTAAGGTGTGGAGAGCCCAGTTTATGTACACATATCTTTTGTAATAAAGAAAGGAATGTCTAGAAATTCAACATTTTTTGGAATATTGTGAGATTAAAGTCCTGCTGTTGCCAACTACAGTTTGTTTGCAAAAACTAGCAAATCACGTTGCCTATCTTTAAATTTGCCCCACAGGTAAAATACTATTCTAGAAAATGGAAGTACAGGGTGTGATTTTAAGATTCTTTGTATTTCACTTTCATTCCAATATAAATATATTTGTGTGCAGTGTAGCTTGCAGGCTTAATTTTCATTTTTATTTTTTTATACTTGTAGGCAAGATGGGCAAAATGCCCGTTTTCACAAGTGACAAGTTTAACACAAGCCACACAATATAGCAATACAAAACACCCTAAAAATACATATAAACAACAACATTTGCTATTACATATTACATTCTGGTCAGTCATACAATTGATGAAAACAATTGCACTCATATTTAGTATCTAACCACTGAGTCAACCTATATTTAAATATCCTCACTGTTCTAAGACTTGTTACTGAAAAAGGTATACTATTGAAAAACATCATGGCCCTAAAAATAACTGATCTTTGATCAGTTGTTTTCCTATATAAGGGAATGCTATATAACTCCCTAGTCCTAAACCTGGTATTCTTTAAGCCTGTCGGAGTAAGAAAAGATCACGGGGTGGTGGTGGGGCAATAAACCAAGAGTACCCTTAAATGCAAATATTCCCAATTTAAGTTTAATTCTATCCAGAAATGAAAGACAGTTGGCTTCCCTGATCAAAACACAATGATGGGTTTTAAAAGGGAGACCTGTCATAAACCGAAGAATACCATGATAAGTGTTTTTTAGTTTCAGCAAAATTTTTTTAATTTGTACCTGAATAAACAAACAATCCATAATCCAACAAACCTGGTGGTAAACTATGTGCCACCAGTTTTTTTTCTTTGATTCTGTAACAAGAAAAGATTTTATCCTAAAGAGCATTCCCATTCTTTGATGACTTTTCTTTATTGATGTATTAACATGTATTACAAAGGAAAATTGACAATCCATGGTAATCCCTAGATACTTAAAACTATAAACTAATTTGATGTCATTACCCTGCAAATCTACTTTAGGGACAGAAACATTTATTGGTTTTGTGGAACAAGAAAATAACCATAGCCTTGGTCTTAGATGAGTTAAGAATTAAATTCCGAGAACATGGCCAGATTTGAAATCTTTCAAAGTCCCGTTGGACCTTAAACAAGACTAAGTCAGGGTCAGAGCCCTCTGCAAACAAAACTGCATTGTCTGCATGTAAGATTATTCAAACAACATGAAGTCTTGCTGTATTCCGACAATAGCAGTGAGTCCCAACCTTTGAACTGCCCCAACCTTCGAACTGCCCCGGAGATGAAAGAATTAACTTTCCATGCCAGGCATGGAACGCTGAGCTCGAGCTCGGTTGAGACTCTGTCTGTTGCTGTTTGAACTCAAACCGTCAGATTCTTTACTCCGCCTCACTGAACAGTCGCTCCAGAGATTTCTCCTTCTGCTTGGTTCAATTTGTCGGTTAAAGTACCACTTTTCTTGGTTTTCGACCAAATTTAAACTGTAACCTGTCGGTTCAGTCTCTGTCTGTGGTATTCGTGAGTACTAGATAGGTTTATATTGTTTTCTGTTCTGTGTGGAACTTGTAAACGGTTCATCGGTTCGGTTTGAACCGATCAAGTTGTTGTTAAAATCTTTATCTGTACTTTTAGTGTGTGGTTACCAGTTCTTATCGGTTCTAAAAAAAACAGATTTTATTACGTTTTTTTCCACGACCCGTAACACGGTCAGGAACTGATAAGAGTGTCTTGCCTGGCGGATTGCCATTAAAAGGGTAAGTTTGGTTAGGACTGGCACAATGTCTGAGAAACCCAAAAGAAAAACCGGGCCCACTGGGTTTCAACACTGGGGAAGTCTTTGCTAAGGCTGACCCCCACACCACCTGTGTTTATTGTCTGGGGTTTGACCACCTCAATGCAGACTGCCAGATTTGTAAAGTTTTCCTGCAGCTACCCTAGAGAAGAGAGTTGGTAGGCTCAGGGAAAGGGAGGCCAAAATGTCCGCTGAACTGTATGGCCAGCCCGGTTTGGTTCAAACCGAACCAGAAGGAGTGCCCTCTGACCAGGGCAAGACTTCTTCGGCAAAAGGAGAACCGATTCCGAGGAGTCTGTTCCAGCTAAGAGAACAAGAAAGGAAAAACCAGCTGGTGTGGATCCAAAAGTTTCTTCTCCAACCACTGATGAAATAGCCAAAGCGATAAAAATTGTTCAGTTGCTGTCCCCAGTTTCGACCGAACCGGCACCATCAGGAAGGAGCTCGGTTCGGCTGGTTCCACCGGTTCAAGATTGTGATTTAGAGGAATATTATGAACCGGAGGAGGAGGAAAAGGAGTATGAGGAAAGTGAATGTGGTTTTGAAAGTCTGGATGTGCCCATTGACCCGGACATCTCCCCAGACAGACCTTCAGGAGTGTCTCCTCCTAGGCTTTCTGAGTCCCCCTCCCATTCCATGTTTTATAAGAAAGTGGCCGAAACCCTCTAGCTTCCTATGGAAGAAGCTGTGGATGACCAGGAAGAGCCTGACTATGTGGAAATGATGGATATCCCAGAGTCTAGGAGGCTGTCTATTCCCTTACACAAATACTTTGGGGAAACAGACATTTAAGATTTTAAAGACTCCTAATACTATACCTCCTGTGGATAAAAGAATGGACAAGAGGTATACACTGTCAGGCTCAGATACAGAGTTCCTTACGCAACAATGCAGCCATGTTGGGGTAGTGCAGGCTGCAGCCTGTGATAAGGCAAATATTCCCTTGGCTTCACACCCCCCAGACAAGGACTCCAGGAGGATTGATGCCATGGGAAAGAAACAGTACATGGCAGCATCCTTGGGACTCAGACAGGCCAACTATATGGCCTATACTGCTAGGTATCAAAAATCCAGATGGGACACTGTCATGGCTTTAGCAAAACAGGTCCCTGGTAAGCTTGCCAAGGAGCTGGGGCAGGTGGCTGCTGATGGTATTGAGGCATCCAAGGTGCAATTCCATGCTGCAGTAGACTCAAACGATGTGTCATCTAGAGTCATGGCTACATCTGTGGCACTTCGTAGAATGGCTTGGCTCAGATGTACTAGCCTGTCACAGGATACCCAGACTAAGGCCATGGGTTTTCCTAGTTATGGGTAATTCTCTGTTTGGGGAGCAAACAGAGAATTACATGAAGAAAATGGATGAATATAGGACCACCTGTAGGAGTGCCCAGGCCAAGGAAAAGCAAGCCACTCCTCAGAGGCAGCATCCCAGGGGCAGGGGCAGGTCTTTTCATAGGCCTTTCTACCAAGCCCAGGCCTCCTCTTCTGCCTATGCTCAGAGGGGGTTCTTTAGAGGGAGAGGCAGAAGGGGTACAAGCAGACCTGCTTCCACCCCTCAGCCAAAACCCCCTGCCAAACAGGCATCCTGATGGGTTTGCCAGGGCTGATTCTCCACCACTTGTAGGGGGCAGGCTGGCTTACTTTGTCCAGGACTGGAAGTCTCTAACACCAGACAAGTGGGTCCTGGAAGTAGTAAGCCAGGGACTGGTTCTCAGCTTCAAAAAATGTCCAAAGCTGGGAACCAGATCCTTTCCACCTGCAAATCCTTCAGAGGCACTTGCCCTAGAGGCAGAGGTCTCGTCCCTCCTGGCTGTCAGAGCTGTGGAAAGGGTTCCACCCCTACTCCAAGGCAAAGGATTGTACTCCAGGTACTTCCTTACCCCCAAAAAGATAGGAGAATGGCTGCCCATTCTGGATCTCAGATACTTAAACAAGCACCTTTTAAAGCCAAAATTCAAAATGGTGACTCTGGGAATAATTCTACTCTCTCTAAGTCCAGGGGACTGGCTAGTCTCCCTGGACCTCAAGGATGCCTATTTCCATATTCTCATCAGACGCTCCCATCGAAAGTACCTCAGGTTCGAGCTGTCCTCAGGCCATTACCAATTCAGAGCAATGCCCTTCGGTCTAACCTCTGCTCCAAGGGTGTTCACAAAATGCCTGGCAGTAGTAGTTGCTTCTCTAAGAAGGCAAAGGATTGCCATCTTCCCATACCTGGACGACTGGCTGATAGTAGGCCAGTCCCCAGACCAAGTCAAGTTACACCTACAGATAACTCAGCAACTGCTCACCTCTCTGGGTTTCCTTCTGAATCTTTCAAAGTCAGTTCTAGAGCCTGCTCAGCTCATCACCTTCATAGGCGCAGAGCTAGATACACAAAAGGCCAGAGCCTTCCTTCCCCTGGACAGGGCAAGGACCCTTATCACACTGGCCTCCTCGTTCACCTTACAGGTGTCTCGACCAGCAAGGCATTTTCTGCAGCTCCTAGGGCACATGGCTGCTTCTACAGCAGTGGTGCAGGGAGCAAGATTTCAGGTGAGGGACATCCAGTTCCACTTGAGAACCTTTTGGTCTCAGAAAAAGGACCCTCTTACAAACTGATCCCAGTGACTCGAACCCTGATCCAGGCCTTACAGTGGTGGCAGGATCAGAACAATCTGAGACAGGGAGTTCCCTTTGTCACTCAGTCTCACTCTTTAATCCTTACTACAGATGCCTCCCTCTTGGGGTAGGAGGTCCACTTGGGAGACCTGACCACCCAGGGGTTGTTGTCCCCTCAGGAATCTCTGCTTCACATCAATCTGTTGGAACTCAGAGCAGTATTTCTAGCACTTCAAGCCTTTTCCAAGTCTGTTCAGAACAAAGTTATTCAGGTCAGAACAGACAATACCACCACAATGTGGTACATCAACAAGCAAGGAGGCACTCGGTCTACGGGCTTGTGCACAGAAGCAATGAAATTGTGGTCTCTGGCTTATTCCCTGGACACCTCCCTCACAGCAGTACACCTCCCAGTCAAGGACAATGTCCTCGCAGATGCTCTCAGCAGGATATCTAAAGGCCATCACGAATGGTCACTGGATCCCCTGGTTTTGGAGGTGATATTCTCCAGATGGAACACCCCACAGATGGATCTTTTTGCAGCCCCAGACAATCACCAACTTCCCCTTTTTTGCTGCAGGCCCCCAGTGTTGGGCTCAGTCCCCCTGGATGCCTTAGTTCTCAGTTGGGAAGGGAAGTTCCTGTATGCTTCCCGCCCCCTTACCTCTCCTGTTCAAAGTGCTAGTCAAAATCAGGTCTCAACCCTGCAAGGTGATCCTGATTGCTCCGAACTGGGCCAGACAGCCCTGGTATCCTCTTCTATTGTCCTTAGCAGTCCACCTTCCCTTATCTCTTCCCAGGAATTACAACCTGTTAACCTGTGCTCAGGGGAGGGTTTGGTACCCGAATCTCAAATCTCTCAATCTCAAGGCCTGGCTCTTGAAGAGTTAGAGTTTGCTGATTTACACCTCTCCCAAGGTGTTATGGATATTCTAAAGGCTTCTAGGAAGCCTTCCACCAGAACTACTTATAATTCCAAGTGGAAAAGATTTTTCCATATGGTGCTCTGGGAAGCATATTTCCCCAGAGTCTGCTGATCTGCCCACAGTCCTTGACTATTGGTCCATCTCAATAGCTTGGGACTCAGACCAGCTACACTAAGGGTGCATCTGGCAGCTGTTTCTGCCTTCATTTCAGCAGGTAAACCCTCTTCTCTTTCAGCTCACCCTGTATTCTCCAAGTTTTTCAAGGGATTGCTTCATACCAATCCGCCATTCAGGGACCCTGCCCCTGCTTGGGATCTTAACGTTTGCATTGCTCAGCTTATGCAACCCCCTTTTGAGCCTTTGTCCTCAGCAGAGCTTAAGTACTTGACTTGGAGAACTGTGTTCCTGGTGGCCATCACTTCTGCCAGGCGCATAAGTGAGTTACAAGCCCTGTCAGTGGAACCTGACTTTATTTCCTTCCATAGAGATAAGGTGGTCCTCAGGACTAACAGGAAGTTTTTGCCTAAGGTGGTTTCAGACTTCCACCTTAACCAATCTATGTCTCTTCCTGTGTACTTCACTGACCATTCCTCCTCTGGTGAGAGGAGGCTGCACAGTTTACATGTGAAAAGAGCCCTTAGCTACTACATAGAACGTACCAAGAGTCACAGGTTTGACTCCCTCCAACTGTTCCTCACTTATGGTGAGGTTGGTAAAGGAAAACCTACCACTAAAAGATCCATTGCCAGGTGGATTGTCTCTTGCATTCAATTTTGTTATGAAATACTGGGTAAGGTTCCACCCTCAGGCCTGAGGGCTCACTCTACCAGAGGCACAGCTGCTCCCCTGGCTGCTGCCAGGGATATTCCTCTTAGAGATATGTCAAGCAGCTACCTGGAAAACAGTTCACACTTTTACCAAGCATTACTCCCTGGATATCCAGGCTAGGAGTGATGCTCGGTTTAGCACAGCTGTGCTTCAGAGCCTATTTCCTAAGTAGGTTCTGTCCCTCCTCCATGAAGGTACTGCTTGGTAGTCTGCTATTGTCAGAATACAGCAAGACTTCATGTTGTTTGAGAAAAAATTACTCACCTTAGTAATGTTGTTTCTTCTAATGGAGTCTTGCTGTATTCTGACCTCCCCCCCCCACCTTCCCCTCTCCGAACCTCTGTTTTTGGGATATGGTTGGGCAGTGGCAGTGTTGGCACTCAGGAGGTGCCCCACCCTTTTTTGTTATCACCCTTTTTCTTTGGGTGAGTGGGTGTTATGTTTATTTCATTTTTTGGGTCTCCTGACTTGAGTCTTTGTTTTGGGACCAAAAAATATGTTTTTATGTTAGTAGCCAGTTGGCTAGTGTAGGTTTATAGCTTCCACACAGGACCTCGGTGAGTTTAGCTCGTAAAGATCTGACGGTTTGAGTTCAAGCAGCAACAGACAGAGTCTCAACTGAGCTCGAGCTCAGCGTTCCATGCCTGGCATGGAAAGTTAACTCTTTCATCTCCGGGGCAGTTAGAAGGTTGGGACTCACTGCTATTGTCAGAATACAGCAAGATTCCATTAGAAGAAACAACATTACTAAGGTGAGTAATTTTTTCTTCTCGACCCAACACAAGACAAAGGGTCAGCATTCATAAAAAGGGAAAAAAGTAAGGGACCTAAAATTGAACCTTGTGGGTACACCACAGGAAATTGGGAGAGATTTAGAACAAAAATTAGCAATAGCAGTTTTATGCTCCCTTTTTTTGTAAATAAGAGGCTAACCATGAAATAACATCTGCTGAAACACTAACCTCCCTCAGAGATTCCAATAACAGGGAATGGTTAACAAGATCGAAGGCCTTGGTGAGGTCCACGAGTACAGCAGCCACGGAGCGCCCTGACTCCAGGGCACACCGTACGCTGCTGGTGAACCCCACCAAGGCCGTCTTAGTATTACAGCCCCTCCTAAATCCATGCTGACAATTAGCAAATTAGGTTTAGACAAAAAGTCTTGGAATTGGTCAAAAACAATTATTTCCAAAGTCTTAGACAAAGGTGCCAGCAGAGAGATTGGACAGTAATTGGAGACAGTTTTCCTACAGCCAGCTTTAAAAATTGGCCTGATAACAGCTGATTTCCAAATCCCTGGAAAAACATTATTATATAAAGAAAAATTAAATAACACTGTTAGGGGAGTGGCTAGTGTGTTTATACCCAGTCTAAGAAACCTACAATCAATCATATCGTGCCCCATGACCGTTTTAGGATTGTACTTAAGAATATATGAGGTTACTATCTCTGGGGTAATAATTTAAAAATTAAAATGGGGATGCTCACCACTCTCCTCATCATGAGGGGACTGGGATAAAGGCACTGGAAAATTGTTATGATATTTAGTCAGGTCCCCAAAGTACTCATTAAATAAGCTAGATACTTCACTTGGGTCACTTACCAAAACATCACCTTTCTGTAGGGAAATAGTAGGATCAATAACATCTTCCCATTAAGTTATTAGGCACAGTCCAGGTTTGTTTTGGTTTCCCTGCGATGACAACTGTTTGTTTAAAAAAAAAAAAAATCTATCTTTGCCCTCCTAATAGCAGACTTACACCTATTCCTCAAAGTCTTGTAGTCGAGCAGATGATTGGAATCATGACTTTTCTTAAACAATTTCCATGCTTTATCTCTGTTTCATAAGAAACAGTAGATCTCCAGTAATCCATGCGTTTTTATTAGATCTAATTCTCCCTTTTTAAAGGGGCAATACGAATTACAACCTGGTTAAATAACAAAGAAAAACTATCCAACATTTGATCAATGTCCTGAAAGTTTCCAGTGAGGCTCTTAACCTGGCCATTCAAAGCTTTCTTGTCTCGCTTATTGATTACAGATTACCAATCTATGGATCAGCTACTGAAACAACTCTTCATCTCATCATAGTTGCACTCAACAAAGCATGCCAGCTCCTTACTGGCTTAGCCCATCTGTCCCATACCTGCGACGTGTACGCCCAGGCTAACTGGCTCCAATTCAAAGGTAGACTCATGTACCAAACATGTTTACTATCCAAAAAAGTAACCTTAGGCAAAATGCCCCCAGGAGTGCAAAAGCTTATTACCCCCACTATCAACCGTCATTGCACCAGAAGCTCTAATAGCTAGATTTTTAATATACCCCACTGTTGCACTTCTCTGAGACAAATGTCCTTTGCCTACTGTGCCCCGCTATGGATGAACTCGCTGCACCATGACATCACTTCAGCATCCACCTTGGGCTTCTTCAAGGTTAAACTTGAACAACAGCTAGTTGCTGTGCTGATGCTAGTTGAGACTACTTCCAATAACCTTCCTTCTTGTGACCAGCACTTATTCTAACCTTATGCTATCCTGACCTTATGCATAACTGTTCTCAGCATGTAAATAACTGTTCTTAGTTGCTAATCATTCTCCTTCACATTTCTTCTTGATCCCTTCCACTCTTTCCCCTCACCCCTCTATGGCTTTCCCCCATTCCCCTTCCCCTGTTATATCTCCTGAACTCCCTTACTTACTTTAAAATGCTGTGTCACATACCTTCTCACCTCTGACGAGGCCCCTGGGCTGATGCCATCCCTTACCTTGTTGATTATTAGATATTAGGCTGAGTCTGTTCTCATTTTCCTGTAAAGAGTCATTTCATAAGACCCAACCCCCTCTAATATGACCGTTTGAATTCCAGATTTTAATCAGATACGCACCATGGCATATATTGTACAATGCCACATATATTGGAACTCTAGTTATACACTCTTGTAATGTCTTGTATAATTCCTTGTTTTGTTTGTTCTCCGTCTTATACTTTCCCAATGTGTATTGTTCGTCTGACGTGGAACCTATGAAGTGAGCTTGTTCTCAAAGCTGTTATCCAAAATTTCAATAAATTAATAAAAAATGATCATCCAAACAATCATTCTACATGCTGCATTCATAGTCTCCAAGGAAATACCTTTGATATTCCTGGTTTCTATATAACTCGGGGCATTGAAATTCCTTGGAAGATCGTAAACAAAATACTAAGCAGTGGTCACTAACCACATCGGGCAAACACCAGAACTGGTGATCCTGGTGGGGTGAGTGACCACGACCCAGTCAAGAATTGAATCCTCCCCTCCATCAGCCCCAGGATTATGTCTTGTGACCTGTGATATTAGCTGTTGAACTCCCATCTCCTGAAATAGTTCCACCACAGGGAGATTAGAATCAAGGCCCCATTTAAGGTTGAATTCCCCCATCAAAATCCACTCTCTGTTATTTGCTAAAGTTTTTTGAAACTCCACAGATAAACCAGGGGGAATACACAGAAGAAACAGTGAGATACTTATTCAAACCAAGTAAAATATTAACTGAAATGGCCTCACAGCCAATATCAATTGGATGGGACGCAACTTCGTGGGCCCTAAACTTAATCTTACTGTAAATTGCCACCCCCATCCCCTCCTACCCTGTCTGTCCCTCCTAAATATATCGTAATTAGGTAGGGATATATCACCATTACCAATCTTTTGTGTTAACCATGTCTCAGATAATGTTATAATGTCAAAGTCATACTGGGCAACCCAGGCCTCAAATTGAGACCATTTAGCCACAAGACTCTGAACATTAAGATGAGCTATGCTAGTTGCTGAACTAGAAAACAGTTCATGGGAACAAAGTTGATTAGGCCTGGGATGAGGATGAGCTGAACCAGACAGTAACAATAACAATATTATAGTCGTTCTCAATAACTTTTTAAAATTACAATACCCCATCTTTTGGCTATGATTCCCCAAATATTTTGATGTAGATGGGATAGCAAATTTAAAAATAACTAAGAACTCATACTGTGTTATTCCAATAAACCCTTTGTCAAGTTTCAAATTATTGGTGGGTGTTAATTACTGAATCCTGTAGCAACAGTGTGGAACTCCAGGCTGTTTGATTAAATATGGGTAAATGTCCCTCTTGTAGATTGTGTATGTTTTAGATGATAAAATATTCAAGCAGCTGACACCTTTGGTTAAACATTGAAAACTTATTTAGACACAGTGTTACTTATATTTCAGTCATTTTCTGTAACTCTGTTCTCTGTTTTCTTTATTACTGAGAACATTTTCATGGCAGCAGGATAGTTGCCCCTTTACGGTTCTTCTATTCCCACTGCTCATTCTCCACTTGAGGCCATAATAATCCTCTGCTTGTGACACCATATAGAGAATAATGGATGGGGAAGTGTGTGATATGAGAATTTAATTCACACCCGAGGTGTGGGATGCTACATAAACCTCGAGGGCGAAGCCCGAGGGGTTTATCAAAGCATCCCACACCGAGGGTTTGAATTAAATTCCCATATGCACACTTCCCCATCTTTTATTTTATATAATTTGCTGGTGAGCAATTTTTTTTTACAACCCTATTGCTGTCACACACACACACACACACACACACACTCCCTCTCCCTCAGTAACACCCCCCCCACCCCCGGCATCTACTCCAGCAATCCGCACTCCAGAAATTCTTAAAAGCAGCAGGCGCCTACATACAGCATCAGCAGCCTCCTTTGCAGCAGCAGCCCACCACTAAATGCAGCAGCAGCTCCCAATCCCACCCCAGATTCCCCAGCTGTACAGCAGTCCCATTCCCTCTTCCTCGTACCCACAGCAGTCTGAACGCAGCACAGGAACCTACGGCTTCCTATGTTCCCACTTAAATTAATTTTATCCCCCTAAGTTACAGTTCAAATCGCGATCGTAATTGCGATCGCGCTTACCTCTCTAAAAAGCAGGTAGCCATGGACTCAACCCATTTGTGCCGACAACGTGTGTGTGTGTGTGTGTGTGTGTGTGGCATCTGAAGCTGGCTGCCAAACCACAGGATCAACCAGATACCTAAAAAAAGAAAAATCACAGTATGATTCAACATAGGATCAACCAGATGTAAAAAAAAAAAAAAAAAAAAAATTATCAGAAGGTGAGAGGATGGTTGTGACGGTTCCTCGCTAGCAACAGAGCCGCCATGTTTTATGGACTATTTAGACCGCTCTCACACAGACATGGAGCCAATGAAGGAGCGCTCCCTTTTGAGTGACAGAGCTCGTGAATGCCGTAATAACTGACTGGTTATTACGGCAAATATCAACTTGTTAAACTCATTTAAAAAATTGATCACCAGTAATAATAATCTGTTCCATTGTTGTGATAACTAATCTGATGTCACAAGTAGGGTATTATGACCCCAGATGGGGACTAAACAGGTGGAGCAAATCAACACCTAGTAACATACCTGGTAACATTATCATTTAAAGCAGCAGTGCAATGGGGCAACAAATATGACCCAACTTTTTGTGTAAAAGATTCCAGGCATTTTCCAACTTAATTTGGTGGTAAATGTTTTTAGTCACACCAACATTTGAGTATTTTATATATGTTTTAATTTAGTTTATTTTTTTCTCAAGGGAAAAAAAGATGGCCACCGCATTTGACTTAGAAATAACATTGCAGACCTGGCAAGGGTTAGGACTGAGAGAAAAAAAAAAAAAAAAAGATCATGGTTCGCAGCAGAGGCGGTACCTAGAAAAATAGTTTTGTCAGGTATGCTGGTATTTTTATTAACTATAGCTGAAACTAGCTTTGAGGAAAAACATTTTTGTTGCACTGCTTCTTTCAGGTTCACTGCTGCTTTAAGGTTAGGGATCAACCATTTGCTGTGCAGTTGAGTACTAAATTATAGAGATGTACCACCAACCCTACTACCTGGGGTATCTTGTAATTCCCTTGGTATGCAGAAATTTGTCCAGGCTTACCTTGAAGGCTTGTACTGTCTTCATGACCACAGTGTCAGCTGGTTGCCTGTTTCGTACATTTACCAACTTCTGAGAGAAGACATGCCTCTTAATGTTGCCCCTGAATTTACCACTGTTGAGTTTACGGGAGTGTCTCCGTGTCATGCTGAAGCATACCATATCAAACATTTCAGATAACAGGACTCCATTAACGAGAGCCTTACAAATTTATGCAAATTTTAGAATTTAGACAACAAGTTTATACTTTGCACAGTGGTCTCACTCCCCCAGTGTTCTAACATCACATAGTTTTCTTCTGCTGAATGAAGAGAGCAGTCATTCTGAAGTTTTCTCCAGTCTTCTGATCTTCTTTACTTTTATATTGTATTAGTTTCATTTGTTTATTTTATAGTGAAGTTAGTTTTTTGATTACTTTGCCTTATTTAGGATGTTTATTGTAAAGATTTAATAATTTTTGCGTTTTTTCCAGTTCCCGATTGGTTCACAGGAACTGGAGAAGGCTTCTTCAAAATGCAATTCTTGTCTGAGGGAACCAAACATGTTTTGAGAAAGAAAAACTTTAAATCCTTTAAGTTTCATTCAACTTAAAGTTGTTTTTGTACATTTTAAGATAAAAATGTTTTAGTTTTGCCTTGTTTGTGACTGGGGACTGAGGGCTGGATTCATAAACGTTTTTGGGACCAAGTCCCACACTGCAACTCCAGTTATGGACCAAACTCTCCACAGCTGCGGAGATTGCTATTCACATCTGCAGCAGCTGCAGTAGATGTTACAGCTGGTCCCACCAGCCGTCACATTTTTCTGCAGCTGCAGGGATTTCCACAGCAACACCACCTGCAAGCTGCCATAAATAATGGAGGTAGTCGTAAGCTGGCTCCTCTTTTGAGAATACAGTAGCTGCAGGAGAAATTACAGTTCCACAAGTGACAGTCCACTTGCTCCGAGTTTTTCTTGCAGCTGCGGGATTTTCAAGAGTTTTGTGAATCCAGCCCCAAATACTTTATTTTATTTTATTTATTTATTTCAGTACTCTGAAAACCATTTGAGCTCAGAGCTCTTTACATATGTTCCACATCAGGACATTTCAATACAACAGATAGGTGAAATGATACAAAGGATTGCAGAAATACAAAGATAAACAAACAGGATTAAATATCCAACACAATACAGGTCACAGGAAAACAGACAATTTACAGTGTCCAACGGTGAAACCAGTCAGTTATCAGCAAATGAGGTTGTTTGGAGCGTTCTAAATACTAAAGAAAAAATGTGTAAAAGGAGAGTGTAATATCAGTATAACAGTAGGGATCATAGGGAGGTGACTAGATTGGAGGCAGCAGGAGAGAGTGCTAGGTGTGTGGGGGGAGCAGGAGGGCCTACTCGGGGAGAGAGGGAAGGGTTGAGGGGGCAGGGGATGGAAGTAGTGATGGGGGGTGGAAAGGTGGTGCTAGCGATGGCAGACACATTGAGATTTGCGTATCATAAGAAGTTTCAGGTTCATTTTGAAAGTACCCAGTGTAGGCAGGCGTGCAGTGTTCTCCTGGAGGGAGCTGAACCAGCAGTGCATGGTAAGCAAAGGACCTTTGTCCTTGAGATGTTTGACATTTCAGAGTTAGGAAGGACTGGTGTTCGGAGTTATGGGTGTGCCGTGGATTATTGCTGGGAACCAGAAGTTATTGGACCCCTGGCGGTAGCTGACCAAGGCAGATCCTTTTGGTCAGAAGGCAGGATTGTATTTTAGTTGGCCATAGAGCATGAGCCAGTGTGCCCTGGCATAGAGATCACAGGTGTGAGTCAGTCGGTGTGCACCTAAGGTGAGCCGGCAGGCTTTGTTGAGTGCAGTTTCAAACAACATGAAGTCTTGCTGTATTCTGACAATATGCAGTTAGCCCCAGCACTTGAAGTGCTCCGGAGATGAAAGAGTTAACTCTATGCTAAGAGCATAGAACATTGAGCTCGTGCTCAGTTCAAACCTCTGTCTGCTGCACTTTCAAGTGTAACCATCAGATTCTTTACTCCGCCTAACTGAACAGTCGCCTCGGAGTCTCCTGTCAGGGTTCACTTTACAGTGAAAATTGTCATTTACTCCAAAATGTTATACTTTTTCCTCGGTTAAGTTCCCTGCTCTGGTACAGTAAGTAGTAGAGGTAGTGGACTGTAGTAAATTCTGTGGAAATTGTAAATCTTAAAAATTGTTACGGTCGGGTTGGCTGAACCGATCACTCGTTTGGTTCTGTGGTGATTCTGGTGCTTATTGGTTCCCAAAAAAAACGTGTTTAACATTTTTTTCCAATACCCATAACATGGTTAGGAACTGATAAGTTTGTCTTACCTGGCCTGAAGCCGTGTAAAGGGTAAGTTTTCAGTTTTACTGTGGCCATGTCTGAGAAACCCCAAAGAAAAACCGGGCCCACTGGGTTTCTGCACTGTAGTGTGTGTGGGGAGGCTTTTGCTAAGACTGATCCCCACACCACCTGTGTTTGTTGTCTGGGGTTTGACCACCTCGATTCAGACTGCCAAATATGCAAAAATTTCCCTAAGGCCACCCTAGAGAAAAGGTTGGGCAGGCTTAGGGAGAAGGAGGCCGAGAAGTCCACTGACCCAGATGGCCAGCCCAGTTCGGTTCCGACCGAACCTGAGGGAGTGCCCTCTGACCAGGGCCAGACTTCCTCGGATGAGAGGAGAGCTGACCCTGAGGGGTCGGTTCCTGCAAAAAAGAAAAAGAAGGAAAAGTCGTCTGGTTCGGATTCAGATCCCCACCATCCAACCGACGAGGAAATTGCCAGGGCGATTAGTATTGTGGAATCGCTCCGTTCGGTTCCGACCGATCCGGCACCTCTTGGTAGGCGCTCGGTTTGGTCGGTTCCCCCAGTTTCCGATTATTCTTTGGAAGAATATTATGAGCCAGAATGGGAGGGGGAAGAAGAGTTAGATGATGATGAGGATGAGGTCGCTGGGGAAGGTCTGGATGAGCCCATTGAACCGGACATCTCCTCAGACAGACCTTCAAGAGTTTCCTCTCCCGGGCTTTCTGAGTCCCCTTCCCGCTTTATGTTTTACAGGAAAGTGGCTGATACCCTCCAGCTCCCTGTTGATGAAGCTGTTGAGGAGCAGGAGGAGCCTGATTTTGTAGAAATGATGGACAACCCAGAGTCCAAGAGACTGTCTGTTCCCTTACACAAATCTTTGGAAACAGACTCACACTTCTAAAAACTCCAAATGCATTGTCTTCAGTGGACAAACGAATGGACAGGAGGTACATGCTGTCAGGCTCAGCTACAGAGTTCCTGTACCAGCATTGCAGCCATGTTGGGGTAGTGCAGGCTGCAGCCTGTGACAAGGCTAACATACCCTTGGCTTCACACACCCTGGATAAGGACTCCAGCAAGATAGATGCCCTGGCTAAGAAGCAGTACCTGGCATCTTCTGTGGGACTCAGACAGGCTAATTACATAGCCTATGCAGCTAGATACCAAAAGTCCAGGTGGGAGTCTGTTTTGGATCTGACTAAGCAGGTGTCCCCCCAGCTAGCCAAGGAGCTGGAGGAGGTGGCTGCTGATGGGATAGAGGCATCAAAGGTTCATTTTCATGCTGCTGTGGACTCCAATGATGTTTCATCAGCAGTCATGGCTACATCTGTGGCTCTTTGGAGGATGGCTTGGCTCAGATGTACTAGCCTCTCGCAGGATACTCAGGCTAAGGCCATGGATTTCCCTGTTGAAGGTAATTCTCTGGAAAGCAGACAGAGAACTACATGAAAAAGATGGATGAGTACAGGACCACCTATAGGAGTGCACAAGCCAAGGAAAGGCAGTCAACTCCTCAGAAGCAGCAGGCGAGCAGCAGGGGCAGACCTTTTCACAGACCTTTCTACCAGGCACAGGCCTCCTCTTTTTTTTCCCAGAGGGGGTTCTTTAGAGGGAGAGGTAGGAGGGGGATGAGCAGGGCTGCATCCACCTCAGCCTAAAGGCTCCTGCTAAGCAGACACCCTGAGGTGTCAGGCTGGGTCGACTTCCCAATCCCTGTAGAAGGCAGGCTGGCTTAATACTTCCAGGCCTGGAAGTCTGTTACCTCAGACAAGTGGGTCCTGGAGGTAGTAAGCCAGGGACTGGCCCTCAGTTTCAAAAAAATTCCCAAAGCTGAGGGTCAGGTCTTTTCCCCCTGCAGACATCTCCGAAACCATTGCCCGAGAAGCAGAGGTTTCCTCTCTGTCGGCTCTCAGAGCCATAGAGAGAGTTCCAACATCCCTCAGGGGCAAGGGTCTGTACTCCAGATACTTCCTTACCCCAAAAAAGACAGGGGAGTGGTGGCCCATCCTAGACCTAAGATACTTAAATAAGCATCTGCTAAAGCCAAAGTTCAAAATAGTGACTCTGGGAATAATTCTTCCCTCTCTGAGGCCAGGGGATTGATTAGCTTCCCTGGACCTCAAGGATACCTACTTTCACATTCCCATCAGGTGCTCCCACAGAAAGTATCTCAGATTCGAACTGCCCTCAGGCCATTATCAATTCAGGGCAATGTCTTCCGGGCTAACATCAGCACCAGGGGTCTTTACAAAACGCTTTGCAGTAGTAGTAGCCTTTTTAAGGAGATAGAACATTTCTATTTTCCCATATCTTGACAACTGGCTAATTGTGGGACAGTCTCCAGACCTAGTCAAGTGAAATCTACAAGTGATCCAGCAAGTGCACACTTCCCTGAGATTCCTCCTCAATCTTCCAAAGTCCGTTCTTGAACCAGTGCAGCTCCTCACCTTCATGGGGTGGAGTTGGACACCATCCAGGCAAAGGCCTTTCTTCCCTTGTCAAGGGTAAGGGCCCTTATAGACCTAGCTTCCTCATTTCGTCTCCTGGTTTCTCGTCCAGCAAGGCATTTTCTCCAGCTGCTGGGCCACATGGCAGCTGCCACTGCAGTAGTTCCATGAGCCAGGTTTCAGATGACGGACATCCAGTTTCACTTGAGGGCTTTTTGGTCCCAGAACAAAGACCCTCTCACCAAACTAATTCCAGTGTCTCAGCCCTTGATCCATACTCTCCAGTGGTGGTTGGATCAGGACAACCTCAGACAAGGAGTTCCTTTATCTCTCAGACTCCTTCTGTGGTTCTGACCACAGATGCTTCTCTCCTGGGATGGGGGGCTCATTTGGGAGCCCTCACAGCACAAGGAGTGTGGTCCCCTCAGGAGTGTCTCCTCCGTATCAACCTTCTAGAGCTCAGGGCAGTATACTTAGCCTTACAGGCTTTCGCGAATTCAGTACAAAACAAGGTGGTTCAGGTGAGGACAGACAACACCAGCACCATGTGGTACAGCAACAAGCAGGGAGGCACTCAGTCGATGGCCTTGTACATGAAAGCCATGAAAGTCTGGTCTCTGGCTTATTCTCTGCAGACATCCCTGGTAGCAGTCCACCTTCCAGGGAAGGACAGTGTGTTAGCAGATGCATTGAGCAGGATTTCTCAGGGCCATCACGAATAGTCTCTGGATCCTCTAGGGCTAAAAGTGTTATTTCTAAGATGGGGCACTCCTCAGATAGACCTCTTTACAGCCCCAGTCACCAACTTCCTCTGTTTTGTTGCAGACCCCCAGTATTGGGCTCAGTCCCCCTGAATGCTCTACTGTTGGATTAGTCGGGGAAATTTCTGTATGCCTTTCCCCCTTCCCTCTATTGTTCAGAGTTTTGGTCAAGATAAGGTCACAATCTTGCAAAGTGATCCTGATTGCACCAGGCTGGGCCAGGCAGCCTTGGTACCCTCTCTTGTTGTCTCTGGCAGTACATCTTCCATTGGCTATCCCAAAAAAACACAATCTGTTAACTTCCTCTCAGGGGAGAATTTGGTATCCCAGTCTTCAGTCCCTCAATCTCAAAGCTTGGCTCTTGAAGAGCTAGAATATGCAAACATGAATCTGTCTCAGGGGGTTCTGGACATACTCAAGGCTTCTCGTAAACCTGCCACTAGGAAAACCTACAACTCCAAATGGAAAAGGTTTGGTATTTGGTGTTCTAGTAAACAGATATCACCAGACTCTGCTGACTTGTTTGCAGTTCTGGACTATATGGTTCATCTCAATAGCTTAGGCCTCAGACCAGCTATCCTCAAGGTGCATCTGTCTGCTGTTTCTGCATTTTTATCAGTGGGGAAGCCTTCTTCTCTAGTTTCTCACTCTGTGTTCTGTAAATTTTTTAAGGGACTGCTTCATACTAATCCTCTTAACGATCCTACTCCTGTTTGGGATCTTAATGTTTGCATTGCTCAGCTTATGCAACCACCCTTTGAGCCCTAGGCCTCAGCAGAACTTAAGTACTTGACATGGACAACTGTGTTCCTGCTAGCTATTACATCTGCCAGGCATATCAGTGAATTACAAACTCTGTCAGTGGAGCCTAATTTTATTTCTTTCCATAGAGATAAGGTGGTCCTTAGAACCAACAGGAGGTTCTTACCCAAAGAGGTTTCAGATTTTCATCTGAACCAGCCCATGTCCCTTCCTGTGTTCTTCACTGATCATTCTTCTTCAGGAGAGAGAAGATTACACAGTTTGGATGTTAAGCGGGCACTTAGCTACTACACTGAGTGCACTAAGACACTTAGGTTTGACTGTCCTCAGTTGTTTCTCACTTATGGTGAAGTGAGAGAGGGTAAACCTGCTACTAAGAGGACTGTTGCCAGGTGGATTGTCTCTTGTATACAATTCTGCTTTGAAAAGCTAGGCAAAGTACCCCCCTCAGGCCTGAGGGCTCATTCGACTAGAGGTACTGCCGCTTCTCTGGCTACAGCCAGAGATATACCCCTGTTAGAGATCTGTAAAGCAACCACCTGGAAAACAGTTCATACTTTTACCAAGCATTACTCTCTGGACATCCAGGCTAGGAGTGATGCTAGGTTTGGTACAGCAGTGCTGCAGAGCCTATTTCCTAAGTAGGTTTTGTACCCTCCTCCTGGGAGGTATTGCTTGGTAGTCTGCATATTGTCAGAATACAGCAAGACTTCATGTTGTTTGAAGAAAAAATTACACACTTTAGTAATTGTGTTTCTTCTAATGGAGTCTTGTTGTATTCTGACCTCCCGTCTCAGAGCTTGTTTTTTGGGAAATGGGCTGGCAGGTACAGTGCTGCACCCCAGAGATGCATTGGCTCCCTCTCTTGGGAGGAGCTGTGCATAGTGTCTCTTTTTGTTTGTTATTTATAAAGCTATGTTAAGTTCACTACATGAGTTTTTTGTTTTGGGCTTCTCGACTTGAGTCTTAGGGATTCCAAAACTTTTGGTTGCCCTTATGGCTAGTGTTTTTTTTTTTTTTTTTACAATTTCACATTATAGGTGTACTTAGTTAGTCTGGCTTGTAAGAATCTGACGGTTACACTTGAAAGTGCAGCAGACAGAGGTTTGAACCGAGCACGAGCTCAACGTTCTATGTTCTTAGCATAGAGTTAACTCTTTCATCTGTGGAGCAGTTCAAGTGCTGGGGCTAAATGCATATTGTCAGAATACAGCAAGACTCTGTTAAAAGAAACACAATTACTAAGGTGGATAATTTTTTTTTATGCTCTGGAGAGCAGTATCTATGGCAGAACCATATATAGGCAGCCCATAGTCCACCAGGGAACCCACAGAACTGTGAACAGCTATGCTGAGGGCTTCAAGGGAGAGTCTATGCTTATGACGATAAAGTAGCCTTATGCACTTGTTGATAGCTTTGGCCGTGTTGTCAGTGTGGAGAGTATAGGAGAGCGAGTTGTCAATAATGATACCGAGGTATTTAAAGTGTTGAACAAGTTCCAGGGAAACCCCGCTACTATTGCATATTGGCAGTGGGTAGTTTTTGTGTTTATTTAGAGAGCTGGAAAACAGCATGGTTTTTGTTTTCTTGTAGTTCATTATCAATTTATGATCTTTGAACCATGTCTTTACACTGATGAAGTCACTCTGTAGTTGCTGCTCAAGGGCACTGGGGTCTGAGTCATTTGAGAAGACAACCGCATCATCTTCATAAAGGAAGATGTGGCCTTGACTGGCTTGGGGGAGGCAATTCAAGAATAATCTAAATCAGTGGTGACCCAGTATTGACCACTGCAGAACACCTGAGCAGACAGATTTTCTGTCTGAGAGGACAGTACCTTTCCTGACTTGCTGGGAGTGGCAGTGCAGGTAACTGCAGAACCATGCAACCGCCCCAGGGGCAAGGCCTGTAGCAGTGAGTTGGTCAACTAGGAGGGCATGACGGAACGTACTGAAGGCCTTTGTTAGATCGATATAGATTGCTCCAGCAAGCCATGTAAGATCGAGAGATTTATGTGTAACCCCTAGATGGC
The DNA here is from genome assembly GCA_016271365.2 of Neoceratodus forsteri. NCBI lineage: Eukaryota > Metazoa > Chordata > Ceratodontiformes > Ceratodontidae > Neoceratodus > Neoceratodus forsteri. The sequence continues at coordinate 522,376,850 of CM057449.1, read as the reverse complement.
GCTATCCCAGGGGCTACTACCCCTGCCTGATTTGCCACTCAACAGGTTGAGGGGCCCTGGATCCAATGCGGGTGCCTCACCAGAGGTCAGGGTTTGCAATAGTTAAACCACTCTGGTCACAGCCCTCTGGGACACTGCAACCTCTTCTTCCCACTAGTGGCCCACACAATATATCAGAATTACCTTCACGGTATACACTTACCCCCAGGTCTGGTTCCGCACTGGGACTCCCTGAAATGAGATACAGTGCAACAATCACAGTACAGTACTTTAACATAGACAAATACCTCAGGGTATAACTTTGCTGAAACAAGCAGCTCTGATTTATTTAGGGGATATAACAAGGACAGGGGAAATCAGGTTAATTAGCTTATCACTCTAATAATTCTACCATGGCTCTGTGCACAGGCCTATCCCTATCAGTTACTGTCCCTGGGTACCCAAGCCCTAGTGGCTAGTCCAAACCGGTGGCAGCTGGTAGGGGCCCTTTCACACAGAAAAGGGAGAATTAAACAGTCAGCAGTACAGTAATTCCATTTGGATTTAATGTGGCAATTCAACAGGAGCAACCCTGAATTAGTACTCATGACCTCCAAATAAGATAGGGTCCTTCAATGTCAGCAGGGCTCACTTGAGGTACACAAACTCTTCACACATCCATATAAAAGAAAGTACTATACCAGGCAGGCTGCATCTGTATCCCGATCGCAATTACTGCACAATACCCGGGAGAACACACAGCAGATTCAGTTCCTGACAGACCGAGTGCAATTTTCAGCAATTCTTCCAGTCTCCTACAGGGTGAGCCTGGTTTCTACTCTTCAGAGATCCTTGATTCTTTTCACAGGACGGATTCAGTCCAACAAGCTGTTACACAAGCTGCAGACCGGAACTCTGGGCCTATACACGTTTTTTGACTAAAACTGCACACTGAAAAGCACAGGGCTCCTTCCTTCTTCACTGCCAAAGCTCAACTGAACTCCAACTGACTAAACTGGCACTTCCTTTGAGTTCCTCCCAGTTCTTGACTGGATTGGCTGTCACCACAATAGACTGCTGCTGTTGGTCCAAAAGGCACTGAAGTCTAAACTACATCTCCCAGAGTCACTGCCCATACAATCCTCTTGTGGCTGGCTCAGATTATGAGTCCAAGTTCTGATTCGTCCAAGGCATCATTTTAGAGCTAGCTTACCCCACACTGATTGGTCCAGTTCAGCAGTTCAAAACTAGAATGGGGAACTAGCAGACACAGTTCTGACTGCAAAGAAAGCAGGTTAGACAAACTGTAATTTCATTATTACTCTAAATAATTTCTGGCAAACAGTTACATCTTTCAGATAGGTTCCCTTGCACTCCTAGTGACTGCAAAATGAAGTGAATTAGCAGCAGCTCGATGGTACTCAGAGAAGCACACAGTCCCCCATACAAACTAATTATGTCTGCAAGCAGACAGCTCTTAAAGAGACAGTACCAGAGGCTCTAAAACACTCACTGATAAATGGCTTAAATGCCAAACACCATTCCGGCTTGGAGCATTCAAGCAAGCTCCTGGAAGTCTTTTGGGAACCCCCATTTGCAGGGGGGTTACATATGGATGATGCCCGTGAATTCCAGGAGAGCTGTAGTGGTGCTGTGCCCTGTCCTAAAGCCATGCTGCTCAGGACATAGGAGCTTATGTTTGTCCAGGTATTCGACACGTTGGTCCACAATGATTCATTCCAGGGTCCTCGAGAGTGGTGAAAGTATAGAGATGGGTATATAGTTCTCGGGCATGGCCCAATCCCTGCTCTTGTAGACAGGCGTAACTACTGCAGCTTTCCATTTTTGAGGGGATACTGTGAACCGGAGTGATAGGTTGAGGATATGAGTAAGGGGAGACAGGATTTCTTCCAGAGAGAGAGCGAGATTAGTTTCAGATCGAGGTTATTTCCACTGTATCTCCCCTTACCGAGCACCGTACGCAGGTATTTCCTGGCTTCCCTGATAGTAATAGTCTTGAAGCAAAAAGGAGGATGCACTGGAGTCTGTGAAGGAGCAGCAGGGTTGGTGATGGAGAAGAAGTCGGTAGGGAGGACATTATGGAGGTCGGTTAAAGCAAGGTTGAAGGTGTTGGCTATAGATTTAGGATCAAGGATGGGGGCTCCATCAGTGCTGAGCATGGTGGGGGCCGTTTTGGGCTCATATCTGGTGGCCTCTTTTAGGTTTGCCCAGAATTTATGACCATCATTCCAGTTCTTGGCTAGGGCCTCCTTGTAGTATAATTTTTTGGCTATTCAGATGATCCTGATACAGTTATTCCTGGCCTGTCTGTAATTCGGAATGTTGGACTACTTCCCTGTGACACTGGCTACATGCCAGAGATGGTCTCTATTTTTCATAAGTTCAAGGGTGTCTGGGCTCATCCAGGGGTTGAAATGGCCTTTGATTTTTACATTTTTGAAGGGTGCTTGAGTGTTGCAGATCGTATTGAATAGGAGGATGAAATGGTCAAGCACGCTATCATTGTCAGAAGCCACAAACACTGCTGACCAGTCAGCGTTGAGGATATTGGCTTTAAAGCTGCCCATGTGACGAGGCTTGAGAACCCTGTTGGTGACTTCTTGGAGGGGGTTTGGTGAAATTATTAGCCCAACTGAACATGACAGGGGATTGGTCACTGATGTCGTCTGGGAGGACAGAGGCATTGGAAATATGCTCAGGTCAGTTCATGAGTACCCAGTCGAGCAGAGAACTAGTGCCCGTTCTGTAATTGGTCCTAGTGGGGGCTTCAATGAGCTGTGTAAAGTGGACAGCCTGAACTGCATCTTTGAAGTGGTTAGCTTCAGGGACAAGCCAATTAATATTGAAATCACCCAGAAGTATAACCCAAAGCTTAGGATAAGTCTTCCAAGGCTGTCTATGACAGCTTGGAGACCTTGGGCCGAGTTCTTTGGTGAGATGTAGACTAATAACAGTGTAATTGTTTTGTTATGAGCCCCAAGAAGGACCTTAATGGCAAGGGCCTGGGAGAACGGCCCTAGGCTGGGTAGATTTAGGACTATGCCCTGTAAGCTGTTCTTAAGGTAGTGTGCACAGCCACCACCTCTTCTAGATACTCGATCTTGCCTAAAAATTGTGTAACCCGATAGACTTGATGGCACCATCTGGGATCCTGAGAGAAAGCCATGTCTCGACAACTGACAGCACATCAGGATTATGGAGGGCTACCCAGGCTTGTATATTGTCAAACTTTGCTGCCAGGCTGCGGATGTTTAGGAGTGCAAAAGTTAATGTGCCTGGTTTCTGGGCACTTGTACCCTGATTTTGAGGGGGCCCGGATTGGGGTGGATGTTGCTTGAGAGAAGTAGCAACAGGAGGGCTAGTCTAGCCAAGTAACTTTTAAAGTATTTGGTGCTAGCTTTGTGCTGCCTTCTTGAGTTTATTCTGATGCCGTGCTTGTCGGAGAGCAAGGGCAATCTGAGCAGGAGTGTGGGAGGAGGAAGCCATGTCTGGGTGCGCTGAGTTCTGGACCAGGTGTGCCAGGCTGTGTTGTCAGGCCTGCAAGTGGCAGGTAGATCAGAGTCAAGCATCGATGTTATGGTGCAGTAAGTATTGCCATAGGTATGCTCAGTGATAAGGAGGGTAGGTGATTTAGGGTCATTGAGTAGCTACCCTGAGAGCATACAGAGAGTGGTCAGAAGACTATAAAAAGACATTAATCTGGTTACCAAGTCATGATTGGTGGGGGTAGTCTAAGATTAATACTACTCTAGAAAAATGCAAGGACTAATGGGCTGATAAAGATAAGGCAGCAGCAATGTTTGTTAAATTTGAGCATGAGAGAGGATCACCCTGTTAAGAAGCTGCAGGAAAGGACAGCCCCTTAAAGAAGTTGCTGTAATTGACTAGTATGAGGCGGGATCACTGGGGAAGTGAATTTAATAAAGGTGTGGGGGTAGGGGGATGTACAAAAAAAAAACCTGTCCAGAGAGTAGTACAACAAGGCAGTGGCTAAGCTGTGATTTGAAACAGGTGTCTTGGGCACTTGCTTTCTCAATGGGGATCTACAGCATTAAATCGGGAAGCAGCTACAGTCCCCAGGAACCAGTCCAATTATGGGAATTGAAGCCAGGGAGCTCTGAGCTAGGAGTTGACCCATCGTACCTGCTTCCCTTGGTCAGGGGGTAGTGGGCTGGATGCAGAGGTCCAGTCGCCAGCAGGTAGCAGTGCCAGGGCTGCTCAGCTGAAGTGGAGAGCCTGATTTGGGCTTGTGACTAAAGAACAGAAAAAAAGGCAGGCCGTTAGTTAAAAAAAACAGACAAAGCTCAAGTAAATTGGTGGGAGGGCCCTGGGCAATTTAGTGCTCAGGGCAGAAGTAGGTGCAGATGGTGGGAGAGAAAGGGTTCCTGCAGAGAGGTCTGGTCAAAGGTGTCAGGTGGTAATTTAGCAAAATAAAAGGCTGGTTTAGGAGGTTGATTGGGGGGGCCCTTGAATGTGACCAGGGAGAGCTAGAAGGAGGCGTGTGGTGGTGAGGACTCTGGGAAGTCTGGAATGGGTAGAGAAGATGGCCAAAAATACCAGGCAATATTTGCAGAATATGCTGGTTCAGGCGGGTGTCAGGAGAGGGACTCAGGGGTCCAGTAACTGGCAGAGAAACAGTGTGGGGAACAGCAAAAAGGAAATGCAAAAGGGAAAAAGCAGGTGAAAGAGGGGAACAAAGAAGGTAGTCCGAGGAGAAATGAGAGCAACCATAACGGGAAAAGTAATTCAGAAAAACAGTAGGCAGTTGTTCAAACTATCCTTCAATATTGGGCAATTGGTTCAGCAGTAAAATTTCAGTAGTACAAGTGTAACCCCCCTGCAAATGGGGGTTCCCAAAAGACTTCCAGGAGCTTGCTTGAATGCTCCAAGCCTGAATGGTGTTTGGCGTTTAAGCCTATTTATCAGTGAGTGTTTTAGAGCCTCTGGTACTGTCTCTTTAAGAGCTGTCTGCTTGCAGACATAATTAGTTTGTATGGGGGGACTGTGTCTTCTGTGTTTGAGTACCACTGAACTGCTGCCAATTCACTCCATTTTGCAGTCACTAGGAGTACAAAGGAACCTATCTGAAAGATGTAACTGTTTCGCAGAAATAATTTAGAGTAATAATGAAAATACAGTTTGTCTAACCTGCTTCCTTTGCAGTCAGAACTGTGTTTGCCTAGTTCCCATTCTAGTTTTGAACTGCTGAACAGGACCAATCAGTGTGGGTTAACTTGGACGAATCGAACTTGACTCAGTAATCTGAGCCAGCCACAAGAGGATTGTATGGGCAGTGACTCTGGGAGATGTAGTTTAGACTTTGGCGCCTTTTTGGACCAACAGCAGCAGTCTATTGTGAGTGACAGCCAATCCAGTCAAGAACTGGGAGGAACTCAAAGGAAGTGCCCGGTTTTGTCTGTTGGAGTTTTTCAGTTGAGCTCTGACAGTGAAGAAGGAAGGAGCCCTGTGCTTTTTCAGTGTGCAGTTTTAGTCGGGAAACGTGTGTAAGGCCCAGAGTTCCGGTCTGCAGCTTGTGTAACTGCTTGTTAGACTGAATCCGTCCTGTAAGAGAATCAAAGGATATCTGAAGAGTAGAACCAGGCTCACCCTGTAGAAGACTGAGAAATAGCTGAATTGCACTCGGTCTGTCAGGAACTGAATCTGCTGTGTTCTCCCGGTATTGTGCAGTAATTGCGATCGGATAGAGAAGCAGCCTGCCTGGTATAGTACTTTCTGTTTTACCATATAAATGGTGTGAAGAGGCTTGTGTACCAAGTGAATCCTGCTGCCATTAAGTGACTTTTGCCTGTGACTGTTTACCATATAAATGTGTGAGGAGTCTCTTGAGCTCAAGAGTAGCCCTGCTGACATTGAAGGACCCTATCTTGTTTGGAGGTCGTGAGTACTAATTCAGGTCGCCTCCCTGTTGAATTGCCAAATGGAATTACTGTACTGCTGACTGTTTAACTAATTTTCAGGTGAAAGGGCCCCTACCAGCTGCCACGGCTTTGACCAGCCACCAGGGCTTGGGCACCCAGGACAGTAACTGATAGGATAGGCCTCAGCACAGAGCCATAGGTAGATGAGTAGAGTGATAAGTTAATTAACCTGATTTCCCTGTCCTTGTTATATCCCCTAAATAAATCAGATCTGCTTGTTTCAGCAAAGTTATACTGCCTGAGGTATTTGTCTATGGTCAAAGAACTGTACTGTGATTGTTGCACTGTATCTTATTTCACAGGAGGTCCCAGTGCCGGAACCAGTCCTGGGGTAAGTGTATACTGTAAAGGTAATTCTGATATATTGTGTGGGCCACTAGTGGGAAGAAAGGTTGCAGTGTCCCAGAGGGCTGTGACCAAGTTAGTTTAACTATTGTAAACCCTGACCTCTGGGTGGAGGCACCGCCATTGGATCCAGGCCCTCAACCTGTTAGTGGCAAATCAGGCAGGGGTAGTAGCCCCTGAGATAGCGCCATCTAGGGGTTACACAAGCAATAAGCTATATAGAAGTCAAGCAGTCAGTTAAGGTTCCCTACAACTCTGCTATACTCTGGAAGGCAATTCCTACATATGCAATGCAGTAGTTTAAAGGTAAAATGTTTAAGCAGTAAAAATATTCAGCAGTACAAGCTATAAGCTATATAGAAGTCAGGCCTAGCTAGTACAGCAGGTTAAACAGCAGAACATTTCAAGAAGAAAAACAAATAATTTCCACAGTAGCAGTAAATTAAGCAAAAAACTGTCCAGAGAGTAGTACAGCAAGGCAGTGGCCGAGCTGTGATTTGAAAAACGTGCCTTGCTTTCTCAATGGGGATCTGCAGCATCCAATTGGGAAGTGGCCACAGTCCCCAGGAGCCAATCCAATTATGGGGATTGAAGCCTGGTAGCTCCAAACTAGGAATCCTTGTGGGGGGTTGGACTCAAACAGACGGTGCATGAGCCAACCAGGGACAAATCGATTCTGGACCTGATATGGACCAATGGGAACAGAGTCTGAGGAATCCAGGTGGAAGGGCAGCTGGATTCAGCGACTACCACATGGTGTGGTTTGGCATGGAGACAGGGACTCAAACAAGCCACTCCAAGGGCAAAAGTATTAGATTTCAGGATGGCAGATTTCAATGAAATGGGTAGATATTTAAGAGCAGCCTGGGGGGGTAATGGAGGGGGTGGAGGAAGATAAAAGGAGCCATTGTGGAGGTAACTAAACAATGCATTAGGATAGTGGCCAAAGGAAAGAGAAGAAAGAAACCACTATTGTTCTCTAAAGAGGTGGCAGACAAAGTTGGGGCTAAAAGAGCAAGTTTCAGGAAATATAAAGGGTCCCAAAGGGAGGAGGACAGGGAGGTGTACTTTGTCTAAAGGAAACAGGGAAGGTTGTCAGGAGAGCAAAGGCGCAGACAGAGGAGGGTTTAGCATGAACTGTGAAAAAGGGGATAAAACATTCTGTAGGTACATCAGCGATAGAAGAAAAACTAGGGGGGAGGGGATTGTGAGGCTCAAAGGGGAGGAGGGAGAGTATAAGGAGGGGGATCTGGACAAGGCAGAAATACTGAACAAGTACTTCTGCTAAGTATTCACTGAGGAGGGAGAGGGTCAATGACCACAGTTCTGGAGCAGAGACAATTGGGGGGTGGACACCAGTCCATTCACAGTGGAGTGAGTTCTGGAGGAACTCACAAAGCTAAAGGTGGATAAAGCCATGGGGCAAGACAACATACACCCAGGGATAATAAGGGAGCTGCAAGGGAACTAGCAGCACCTCTGGCCACCCTGTTCACCAAGTCACTCAACACAGGCATAGTTCCAGAGGACTGGAGGAGAATGCATGTAGTCCCACTGCACAAAAGTGGTAGTAGGGAGGAAGCATGGAACTACAGGCCAGTCAGCCTCACCTCAGTGGTGGGGAAGATCATGAAGACACTGCTGAAAGAAAGGATAGTGGTACGCTAGGAATCCAATGGTGCCCAGGATCTGAGGCAACACAGATTCACATTAAGAAGGTCTTGTCAAATAAATCTAATAGATTCTTTTTTTGATTGAGTGACTAGGAAAGTGGATCAGGGAGGCGGTAGTGCGTTGCTTACCTAGATTTCAGCAAAGCCTTCAATACTGTCCTACACAGAAGGCTGGTTAACAAGATGAGTGTTTGGGCATGGGGCATAAAGCGATACATTTGGTTAGAAATTGGCTGACAGACAGAAGGCAGAGGGTGGTGGTAAATGGGATCCAATCAGGGGAAAAAACGTACCCAGTGGAAGTGCCACAGGGATCAGTCCTGTTCATCGCTCTTCATTACTGACATTGCAGAGGGTCTAGAAGGAAAGGTTCGCCTATTTGCAGATGACACCAAGATCTGCAACAGGGTGGATTCTCCAGGAGGGTGCAGGCAATGAAGACGGACCTGGAAAAGCATGAAAGATGGTCAGAGGTGTAGGCTGAGGTTCAGTGCAAAAATAGTGCGGATCATACACCTGGATCTTACACCTGGTGGGGCAACCCTGGGGAGAGCTACAGGATGGGGAGGTGCTGACTGTCTCCAAAGAGGAAAGGAGCCTAGGGGGTTTTATCATATCTAAGGACCTTAAGGTATCAAAGCAGTGCACAAAGGCTGCAGGGAGGGCCAGTGGCATGCTGGCATACATAGCCAGGTAATACTAGCAGGAGGTGAGAGGTAGTGATACCATTGTATAAAACACTGGTACTGCCTCATCTGGAGTACTGTGTGCAGTACTGGAGACCACACATGCGTAAGGACATAAACAAGGTGGAGGCTATCCAGAAAAGGGCGACAAGGATGGTGCATGACAGCACAAAACATGAGGACAGACTGAGATACCTCAATATGTACTCACTGGAGGAGAGAAGAGAAAGGGACGACATGATAGAAACTTTTAAGTACCTCAAGCGCATAAACAAGGTGAAGGTGGGGTATCTTTTCCAGTGTAGAAAGGACACCAGAACGTGGGGGCACAATATGAAATTGGAGGGGGGTAGATTAAGAGGGAGCATGAGGAAATTCGTCTACACAGTGAGAATGGTGGATGCTTGGAATAGTCTGCTACAAGAGGTGGTGGCAAGCATAGTGGAGGGGTTTAAACATGCCTGGGACAGGCACAAGGGAACACTGGGCGGGGAGGGAGTGATGAAAAGCTATTGATTACTAAGGATCAGTGGACACACATAGGTATAGAACCTGTGGGCAGACTGTATGGGCCGATCGGTCCTTATCTGCCAACAATTTCTATGTTTCTGTGGCAACTGAAGTGTGACTGGGCAAAATGTATGGGCTTGGCTTCAACAGAAGTGTCGCCACATTCCACAATCTCACACAAGCTCATGAAATTCCACTTTAATTACTGATGTTCTTTTGGAATCTTTGGCTTCTTATAACTTGGCCAGTCTTTGAGCAAGAGGTTAGAGAGCGCACACAGCCTGTGATTTTTTTTTTCTTCCATATTGTTTTTTCTTTCGTTTGACAGCTCGTCTCTCAGGGATATACCCTGTTCACAGGGATATACTGTATATTCCTAGAGAGTGGGGAATCCTGCACTCCTTTATGATCAGGGTGGTTACGCAGGTATTCTGCCCAATGTCTATTCACCCGATACCCGACCAGAGCTGGGTGAAATTTATGTCACCAGCAAAATTCTGATTTCGCTTCCGCGAAATTTCCACACAAAACGTGAAATTGCACCATAACTGTGATTTCAGTTATTTCTGTCTAATTTAAAAAGTACTAGGGCACACTGCACTGAATTTAATATGATAATTGTATCCAGGTCAATACTGAAGTGCTCCAAGTTTCAGATCTCTGTCTTTAATAGTGACAGAGTCATAAGCCCAAATATCTGGACATTTTAAAGTAATTTCCTAATTATGAAAATGCAGACATTTAAGCCGTTATAACTATAAATCTAGAGAATGGAATATCACCATTCTCATTAAGTTCACTGACCCTAAATATTAGGCTTTGAGGCCACCCCCTTGGTCCATTAGCGAGGCGTCACTGCCATGCCGATGAACCAGGTTCGAAGCAGGCCCAGGAGGTCATGTCAGGAAGCAGGTCATGGTTGGTGTGGTTCCACCAACACAGCAACCTATGCAGCTGGGCTAGGAGCTTTCTCCTGCTGCAGGGGGAAGCTGTGGCTGTGTGAAGCTGACAGGCACTGCCTCTACCAGGGAAACGGAATGGAAAACAATGTTAGAGAAAAACCCAGGAGCCAAATGAATGATTGGGGGGGGGGGGGGTCAACCTGATTAGGGTACAGTATTTTAATAAAATCTTCCAAAATGATCTTTTACCACCATTCTTTATTGTATTTCTACCCCTGCTTTGATACTAGTGCTCTATACCTTACCAAAAACCACTTATGCACATGCACAGTGCATGTAGGTGTCCATGAAATAATACATCCTCTGCCCTGATCACCACCGCCACCACCCTACAGTAAATTAGGGTGATGGCAAAAAATATAGGGTGGTGGTAAAAATATACAGGGTGGTGGTAAAAAAAAAATATGGTGTGGTGGTAGAAAAATATAGTGTGGTGGCCACCGCACTAAAACATTGAATAGGGAACACTGGAGTGGTATAGACAGCTGCGTGTGAGAAGGCCAAGGTGTCTCTTTCCACACTGTCTCCTGAAAAGGATTCCAGGTAACTAAATACTATGGCCAAAAAAGTGTACATGACAGGTTTCAAACAGGAGTCTGTCAGGGGGTGCTCTAATGTCAGATTTGTTTTACTGCCTGAAGAGAGCAGTCGCTCCGAAGTACAACTCTAGCCTTCTGGTCAACAAGTTATTTCTGTTTTACTTGTTTATTATTTTTCGGATTATAAATTAGTTTTTCAATACTCTGCATTAATTAGGGTGTTTATTTCTAATCTTCATTATAATTTGTGTTTTTTTTCCCCAGTTCTGATTGGTTCCATTAACTGGAGAAGGTCACATTTAAAATGCAGTTCAACGTGTAGCTTATTTGGCATACACAGTCCAGTGCCAGAAAGCACTATGGATTGCAGTACTGGCACTGAGTGACAAGGTTGTTGGTGAAGTGGCAGAGGATCTGGCTGCCATATCAAAGTCATCCCTAGATGCCACTAAATACCAGTTCCACATGCCTGTAGACTCCAGTGACTATGCTTTGCAAGTCTGAGCTCATGCAGTGGCTTTGAGGAGATTTATCTGGGTTAAGGGCTACCATCCTTACCTAGGACACTTAAGATAAAGCCATCATTGATTTCTCCTTTAAGGGAAAGTCCCTATTTGGTGACAAAACAAAGGCTACATGAAAAAAAGTGGACAATCACAGGTCTACTTTTAAAAGTAACACCGAGAAAGAAAAGGCCTCCACTTTCTACAGGCCTTATGGGAGGTGAGGCAGGGGCTACTATCCAATACTCTATGCTGCCTATGAATAACAATCTGAAAGAGGTTACTACCGAGGCAGGAGGGACTCCAGGCGTGCTGCAGCACCAGTCCCCAAGCATAACCAAAGTAGAACCCCTGACAGTTCTGCTCAGGTTGCCAGTCAACCATTGCTAGTGGGTGAAAACATGGAAACATAGAAAGTGATGGCAGAAGGAGACGATACAGTCCATCTAGTCTGCCCATAGGCCTACCCGTCCCTTAACTGCTAGTCAGTGTGGTGGTGCCTTTGTACCTGTTCCAGCATTCTTGAAACCTACCACTGTTCAAACAACATGAAGTCTAACGCAGTGGTTCAAGGTTCTGAGCTGCAAATCTGGAGACCTGGCATTTGCATAGTGTGTGACCCTGAGCAAGTCACTTAACTTCCCTGTGCTCCCAGGTTGCACCTGTAAACAAGCTTTCAGCTTAGAGTGTCTCACCTGGTTAAACAACTGGAAAAAAGTCTTGCTGTATTCTGACATTATGCAGTTAGTCCCAGCACTTGAACTGCTCCGAGAGAAGAGTTAATTCTATGCCAGAGCATAGAACGTTGAGCTTGAGCTCGTTCAAACCTCTGTCTGCTGCACTTCAAAGTGTAGCCGTCAGATTCTTTACTCCGCTTAACTGAACAGTCGCTTCTGGAGAAATTCTTCGCTTGTCGGTTCGGTCTCAGTAAAATGTCAGTTTTAACCACAAATGTTATTGTTTTTGGTTCAGATCCCTGTCTGTGGTACAGTAAGTGTGTAGGTAGTGGACATTAGTTTATTTCTTTGTGTAAGTGTGTAAACTTTTTTGATCGGCCCGGCTGGAACCGATTGTTTTTCTTTCTTTATTCTATAAAGTCTTTGGTTTATTTGTATTAGAGTGAGGTACTGTCCTATTGGTTTAAAAAACATACTTTTAGACAGTTTTTCCACAGCCCGTAATATGGTTGGTAGCTGATAGGGGTCTTGCCTGGCTTTAAAGCTGCTAAAGAGCAAGTGGAGAGGATGGCTACATCTGAGAAACCCAAAAGAAAAACCGGGCCCACTGGGTTTCAGCACTGTAGTGAGTGTGGGGATGCCTTTGCTAAGGCAGACCTTCACACCACCTGTGTGTATTGTCTGGGGTTTGACCACCTCGATTCAGACTGCCAAATATGCAAAAGTCCGCTGATCCGGATGGCCAGCCCGGTTTGGTTCCAACTGAACCTAAGGGAGTACCCACTGACCTGGGCGATACTTCCTCAGGCAAAAGGAGAGCCGATCCCGAGGGGTTGGTTCCGTCTAAGAGAAAAAAGAAATTGGCTGGTTCGGATCCAGAACAGTCATGTCCAACTGCTGAAGAAATTGCCAGGGCGATTAGCATTGTAGAATCGCCCATTTCGCTTCATCTCCCAGTAGGCGCTAGGTTCGGTCAGTTCCCCCGGTTCCGGAATATTGTCCGGATGATTTCTATTAACCAGATTGAGGAGGAGGAATTGTTGTTGTTGTTCCCCATCTAGGCTTTCTGAGTCCCCTTCCCACTATTTGTTTTACAAAAAACTGGCAGAGACCCTCCAGCTCGCTCTGGTCGATGCTGTTGAGGAACAACAGGAGCCTCACTATGTAGAGGTGATGGACATCCCAGAGTTCAAAAGGCTGTCTATTTCCCTCCGTAAATCTTTTGGGAAACGGACACAAAACATTCTTCAGACACCAAATTCATTACCTCCTGTGGACAAGAGAATGGACAGGAGGTAAATGCTTTCCGGCTCGGGTACAGAGTTCTTGTTGCAACAATGCAGCCATGTTGTGGTCATGCAGGTTGCAGCCGTGATGAGGCTAATATACCTGTGGCTTCACACTCCAGATAAAGACTCTAGGAAGGTGGATGCTATGGTACAAAAACAGTACTTGGCATCCTCCTGGGACTCAGGCGGGCAAACCATATGGCCTACACAGCCAGATACCAGAAGTCCAGGTGGAATACTGTTCTGGAGCTGGCTAAACAGGCTTCCCCCCAGCTAGCCAAAGAGCTGAAAGAGGTGGCTGGTGATGGGATTGTGGCATCCAAAGTCCAATTTCATGCTGCTGTGGACTCTAATGATGTTTCATCATGAGTCATGACTACATCTGTGTCTCTTAGGAGATTTGTTTGGCTCAGATGTACTAGCCTCTCGCAGGACACCCAGGCTAAGGCCATGGATTTCCCTGTGGTGGGTAATTCTTTGTTTGGGGAGCAGACTGAAAACTACATGAAAAAGATGGACGAGAATAGGACCACCTACAGGAGTGCATAGGCCAAGGAAAGGCAGGCAACTACTCAGAAGCAGCAATCTAGGGGCAGGGGCAGGCCCTTTTGCAGGCCTTTCTACCAGGCACAGGCCTCCTCTCCTTTTCCTCAGAGGGGGTTCTTCAGAGGGAGAGGCAGAAGGGGGATAAGCAGGGCTGCATCCTCCTCTCAGTCCAAGGCTCCAGCCAAGCAGACACCCTGATGTGTCAGCCCGGTTGACTCACCCTTTCCAGTAGGAGGCAGGCTAGCTTACTACTTCCAGGCTTGGAAGTCTGTTACCTCAGAAAAGTGGGTCCTGGAGGTAGTAAGCCAGGGACTGGCTCTCAGCTTCAAAAAATTTCCAAAGTTGAGGTCAGGTCTTTTCACCTGCAAACATCTCCGAAACCATTGCCCTAGAGGCAGAGGTTTCCTCTCTGCTGGCTCTCAGAGCCATAGAGAGAGTTCCTATCACACACAGGGGCAAGGGTCTGTACTCCACATACTTCTTTACCCCAAAAAAAGACAGGGGAGTGGTGGCCCATCCTAGATCTAAGATACTTAAACAAGCACCTAGTCAAGCCAACATTCAAAATGGTGACTCTGGGAATAATTCTTCCCTCTCTGAGGCCAGGAATTGGTTAGCTTCCCTGGACCTCAAGGATGCCTATTTCACATTCCCATCAGGTGCTCCCACAGAAAGTACCTCAGGTTCGAACTGCCTTCAGGCCATTATCAGTTCAGAGCAATGCCTTTTGGACTAACATCAGCACCAAGGTGTTCACAAATGCCTAGCTAGTAGTAGTGGCCTTTCTAAGGACACAAAACATTTACATATTTCCATACCTGGATGACTGGCTTATTGGGGCAGTCTCCAGACCAAGTCAAGTCAAACCTGCAAGGGACCCAGCAATTGCTCACTTCTCTGGGATTCCTTCTCAGTGTTCCAAAGTCAGTTCTCGAACCAGTGCAACTCCTGACCTTCATAGGGGTAGAGTTGGACACTGTCCAAGCAAGAGCTTTTCTTCCTCTGGCAAGGGTAAAGGCCCTTCTAGGATCATGGATATGTTGTTCATCCACACTGTGTGGCATGTCCCTTTCCCTTTAATCTGGCCAGAAAGTCTTCAAGCTGGCTCCTCCCACCCACTTCGGCTCCACCCCATGAGCCAGATTTTCTTTCCGCTGGAAAGATTCAGGTTCCCTCATGCTACTTCTGCAGTTCGTAGGCACTGGATTCTCAATGACGGTTTTTACCGCAATCGCTTTCTTTAAAACTCATCAGAGTTTATGATACCGATCCGAGTGCATTGGACATGGAGGACAAGTCATCCCCCGGATTTCGCTGGTGTCCCTGCGGACAGAAAATGTCATGCACCGATCCCCGTCTCTCGTGTGTCTACTGCTTGGGTGTCGTGCATGACACCACCTCTTGCACCATCTGTCTGGCCTTCCATCCCAATATCCTGGATGACTGCAAGGTGCACCTCAAACTGGGGAGACCAGAGCTTCGCAATCCACTGGTGAAATTGAAGGAGGAAAGGTGGGTGGTTTCACGGCTGCGGGATCCTCTGAGCAGCTCGACCAAATGGCAGCTTTTGAAGAGGAAGCTACTCAAGCTTCGGCCAGCCGGAGTTTTTTCATGCCTCTTAACCTTGACTCTACCTTCACTGGGTCCTTTCGGGAGCTGTGCCAGTTTCTCCCCACCAGGGGTGAGGCGCCCTCGGGCTCACACTCCTCCCACCCTAGGAATTGGGACAAGGACACTAAGTCTTCTTCATCCCAAGGAAGACGTTCCTGGGACAGAGAGAGGTCCGATTCTCAGGATCTTGCGTTCCCGACCTCGGTCGAGATCGCTTCCTCGGCCGCCGGCTTCTCAGAACTTCTGTCAGGCCAAGGCACTGAGGCCGAGGAAATGGCTGAACTGGTCGAGATTTCTCTCGACCCAATCGAGCCGTTGTCGCCAACTCCGGTCACCAACTCCTTGGAAAGACACCTATCCTTTCCTTCCCCGACAAGGAGACCCAGCCCTTGGGTGTCCCGATCGAGGGAAAGTTGCTGGAGCCTCGATTCTCCTCGACTCTGGCTTCTTCCGATCGAACGAGCCAACCCCATTGGTCTCGATCAAGGACCAGGAGCCCTTTGGTCGAAAAACCAAAGAAAGGTCACAAGCACTCCAGGAAGAGGCATCGCCACCGATCCTCATCCTTCTCGGACGAGGAGAGACTTCAACAGAAGCTCCGTCGACGTTATGAGGATCTCATGTGGCAACAGCTGATTCTGACCGGTCAGAAGCCAGCTCCGCTGGCAACACCAGCCATTACTTGGCCCCAGCCTCTTAGGCCGACGCCGACCTCTCCGGAACCAAAGATCTCGGTTCCTCCACCCATAGGGCGCACGCATTCAGCTCGGCCTGTTTTGATCCCCCGATTTTGGTGGAACCACGCCTAAGCAGCCTTTTAGGGAGGGACTCCTCAAAAGAGGATGGGACAGACATCGGCCTCCCCGTCATCTGTCCATTACTGTTGTCTACGATTACCCTCGGCATATCGAGGGAGACATAGGTGGAGACCTTATCCGACTCTTCAGACTCGGATGCCACTGGTCTGCACTCTCATCTGGGGATGACGAGTCATCAGTGGCAGTCTTGGAGGAAGGTCCTCTCTTTCAGGGCATCCTCTGCCTGATTTCCAATCAACCAGAATGCCCTTGGAGCCCATCCAAAGAGGCAGAATGCCCTCACGGATATCCTCAAGAGGGGATACCTGGACGGAGGCCTTTCCAGTGGCCAAAGCCATTGTTGGCCCAGCCCTTGAGCTATGGCAATGCCCTGCCTCCTGCCAGCTCCATCTGCCCACATGGCTGCAAGTATCACGGTACCCATGGGGTTCCTGGCAGGTTTCACAGAGCATCCCTCGGTCGAGAGCCTTGTGACTGCTTCTGTGTTTAGATGCACGGGTAGCTCAGCTGACACTTACCACCCTCTGGACAAGGAGTCCAAGAATATGGACCATTCTGCCTGGAAGGTTTATGCGGCCTCATCCTTGGGCCTTCGTCAGGCCAGCTTGGCTCTGATAATGGCACACTTCTCTCATGCCCTCTTGGGGTCACAAAATGAAGTCCTCCCTCATCTCCCAGCTTACATGCAGACCACAGTGAAGCAGGTCCATGACCAGGGCCACGCTGTTGTGAAATGGCAGCTCTAGATGGCCCTGGACATTGGAGATTCCTGTGCCTGCTCCTTAGCACCCGCAGTGGCCACTCACTGCAGGGCCTAGCTGAGGTTATCCTCCTTTCCGGCGGATACTCAGCACAGGTTAGCTGACGTGCCCTTCCTTGGCATCGACCTCTTCGATCCAGGAGTGGCAGATCACCTCCAGTGAATAAAGCAGTCCAGTGCCACCTCGGATGCTACCTCTGCAAAGGGTTCTTCAGGCAAGAACCAGAAGAAGCGCAGAAGAAGCCCTTCGGCACTCTTCCCCTGTGGTTAGACAGTCCTCCTATCAAGGAGGTCAGCAGCAACAGCAGGCTCAAGCTTGGTGCCCCAGGCCCAAGCAGGGTCCTCAACAGCCCTGTAAAGGAGGCCGAGGTGCTGGAACAGGAGCCTCCTCCTCCTCTAAGCCTGCTCAGTGATGGGTCAGGGGTTGCCACCCCTACACCCGTCACGCCAGCTCTGGGTCCTCCCATGGAGGGCCAGCTCCATCACTTTCTTTCTGCCTGGTCCGGTATCACTTCAGACAGGTGGGTTCTGGAAGTGGTCAGCCAGGGACTGCCTCTAGAATCGAGCAGTACCCTCCCAGCCGAGCCCACGCCCCTCGGGAGGAAAGGATCTCAGCTCGTACTCAGTCTGCTCAGCTCCTCTGCAAAGAGGCAGTAGCTCCAGTGCCAGATCCTCCAACAGACCCAGGCTTCGTGTCCAGGTACTTCCTAGTGTCCAAGTGGTTGGGGGGTTGGTGCCCCATCCTAGATCTCCACGACCTGAATCAGTATCTCAGGTCTCGCACCTTCCGGATGGTAACTCTGAACCAGATCATACCATCTCTGGAGAGAAACATGTGGTTCTGTTCACTGGATCTACAGGATGCGTTCTTTCAAATCCCAATCAGTCTGTCCCACCAGCGGTTCCTCCACTGCAGGGTCGAAGGACCCTTGTACGAGTTCTGAGCCATGCCGTTTGGCTTGTAATCGGCCCCTTGGGTCTTCACCAAGTGCACTGCAATGGTGGCAGCCCATCTTCGGCGTCGAGTTCGGATATACCCCTATCTCAATGACTGGCTGCTGGTGGGTTCCTCCATTCAGGAAGTGGAGAGGTCCAGGGATCTGGCCCTCTGAACCTGCTCCCAACTAGGCCTCCTGATCAATAAGGCCAAGCTGGAACTCTTGCCCTCTCAGGTGATGGGCTTTATTGGGGCAGAGCTTGACTCTTGTCAAGCCAGAGCTGCTCCGGTGGACAGGGTGGAGGTTCTCTCCTCCTTTGCCCGATCATTCCTGGTTGGGCACTTGCACCCTGCCTGGGACTTTCTACGCCTTCTGGGGTACATGGTGGCATGCACCTCAGTGGTCCGTTGGGCCAGGTGGCACATGCGCCTCCTCCAATGGGAGCTGGCCGCCCAGTGGACTCAGCGATATGGTCACTTCAACCAGCTGATCACTGTAACCCAGAAGATATGGGACACTCTCCTGTGGTGGACCATCCCAGACCATTTGCAAGAAGGCATCCCATTTGTCTGCCCTGAGCTGACGGTCGTCCTGATGACCGATGCCTCTCTCATGGGCTGGGGAACCCACATGGGGAACAACAGGGCCCACAGGTTTTGGAACCCCGAGGAGTCCTGATGCCACGTCAACCTGTTGGAGCTCAGAGCAGTCAGACTGGTCCTGTCAGCTTTCGCTCCTCAGCTCTGGGGTCAAGTGGTTCAAGTCCAGATGGACAATACCACAACCATGTACTACCTCAGCAAACAGGGCAGCACGCACTCCCATCTGCTATGCAAGGAGGTGCTCTGAATCTGGACCGTTGGAGGTGGATCTCCTTGCCATCCATGTGTCAGGAGTCTCGAACCAACTGGCGGATGCTCTCAGACGCATAGGCCAGACATCCCATGAGTGGTCTCCCCATCCAGAAGTAGCTTACAATCTGTTCTTCCATCGGGGCAAACCGTTGGTGGACCTGTTTGCCTCCAGGGAGAACACCAAGCTGAGACTGTACCAGGCCCACCCCCCTTCAGCAGGACTTGCTGCAGGGGGATGCCATCTCGAGGCCATGGACCCCAGGCCTCCTCTACGCCTTCCCTCCATTTCCCTTAATCCACAAGGTGCTACTCAAGGTGAGGAGGGACAAGGCAAAGATGATTCTGGTAGCCCCAGATTGGCACCGCCAGTTCTGGTATCCAGATCTCCTCAGCCTCAGCTGCAGGGCCCCGGAGCAGCTTTGTACACACCTGGACCTGATATCATTGAACCAGGGGAAGGTATTTCATCCGGACCGTCAATCCCTGCACCTCACAGCTTGGTACCTGAGCGGCTAGAGTGCCAGGCTCTGGGTCTTTCTGAGGATGTATACACTGTGGTGGAGGCATCTCGTAAGGAATCGACCAGGAAATGTTATGCCTTCAAATGGAAAAGGTTTTCCATCTGGTGTCAGAGTAAGAGTCTGGACCCCTTATCCTGCTCTGTGGCTAACATTTTAGACTACCTTTGCTCTGTCTCCAAAGGGGGTCTACGGTTGTCGACCCTTAGGGTGCACCTGGCAGCCATTTCTGCTTAATGGGCATGGGCAGTCAGCCGACATGGGCACAGGAGACAGTGGTTGGGCACTTTTTCAAAGGCCTGGATCACATATCCCCTCCGGTGCGTGAACCTCCACTTCCATAGGATCTCTTGCTGGTTTGGCAAAGCTCATGGGCAAGCCATTCAAGCCCATGCACAATTGTGAGCTCTCACACTTGTGGAAGATGGCCTTACTGGTGGCTATCACATCAGCCAGAAGGACAGGGGAACTCCAGATGTTTTCGGTGGACTCCCCTTATCTGGTCTTTCACAGGGACAAAGTTGTCCTGTGCCCCAACCCGAAATTCCTTCTGAAGGTGATGTCAGAGTTTCACCTTAACCAGGTGTTGACTCTGCCGGTATACTACCCTAACTACACCTCAGACGCCGAGTACAGGCTCCATACTCTGGACCTCAGATGTGCGCTCTCCTATTATGAGGAGAGGACAGCAGAAATTTGGGGAGAGGTTCGCCAGCTGTTTGTCACCTACGCTGAAGCCGCTTCTGTCAGACCTGCAGCTAAATGGACCATCGCAAGATGTGTGAGTTGGCGGGCAAGGAGCCTCCCAGAGGGATAAGAGCTCATTCTACCTGCCATACTGCTGCATCAGTGGCTACTTCCAGGGACATCCCTATCCAGGAGATCTGTTGGGCTGCTACCTAGAAGTCAGCAAACACCTTCATAACCCACTACCACATCGACCTTGAGTCATACCGGGATGCTGGTTTTGGGGCCTCGGTTCTCCAGTCTCTGTTTCCTAAATAGGGGGTGTGCACCTTGCCTCCCTCCTCCCGGAGAATTGCTTGGAGTCTGCCAGAGAGTGTGGATGAACAACATATCCACACTCCTAGAAGAACAGGTTACTCACCTGTAACAGTAGTTCTAGGAGTGGTATATGTTGTTCATCCACATGCACCCACCCGACCTCCCCAGCTTTAGGCACACCACCTTGCTTCCAGCTGGCTACGATCTGGCGTCATGGGGTGGAGCCGAGGTATTTACCACTCAGGTGTGTGGGAGGAGTCAGCTTGAAGACTTTCTGGCCAGATTTAAAGGGGAAAGGGACATGCCAGAGAGTGTGGATGAATAACATATACCACTCCTAGAACTACTGTTACAGGTGAGTAACCTGTTCTTACAGACCTGGCTTCTTCTTTTCATCTTCTGGTGTCTCGACCAGCAAGGCATTTTCTTCAACTCCTGGGCCATATGGCAGCGTCCGCTGCAGTGGTACAAGGGGCCAGATTTCAGATGAGGGACATCCAGTTCCACTTGAGGTCTCTTTGGTCTCATAAAAAAGATCCTCTAACCAAACTGATTCCAGTGACTCAGACTCTGATCCAGGCTCTCCAATGGTGGTTGGATCAGGACAGCTTCAGACAAGGAGTCCCATTCATCACCCAGACTTATTCTGTGGTACTTAACACAGATGCTTCTCTCCTGGGGAGCTCACTTGGGAGTTCTCACAGCACAGGGAGTGTGGTC
Source organism: Neoceratodus forsteri (assembly GCA_016271365.2). Taxonomy (NCBI): domain Eukaryota; kingdom Metazoa; phylum Chordata; order Ceratodontiformes; family Ceratodontidae; genus Neoceratodus; species Neoceratodus forsteri. The sequence continues at coordinate 522,355,957 of CM057449.1, read as the reverse complement.
CCCTCAGGAGTCTCTACTTCATATCAGTCTTCTGGAGCTCAAGGCAGTGTACCTGGCTCTACAAGATTCTCAACTCAGTACAGAACGAGGTGGTTCAGGTCAGGACAGACAACACCACCATCATGAGGTCAGTGTTGGTTGTTACTTTTTCTGTTACTTTCTATTACGTTTGGAAACTTGTTCCAGGAAGCTCTGTGCAGTCACTAGCAAGGATGGAGAAGTACTAGAAAAGTAATACACCTTACAATTATAGTTATTTATTTCATTTTATACAAAACAATACAAAATAATAAATAACTAAAACGGATTATGTTTTTTGAAGTAATAGGTTAGTTACTAGTTACTTTCAAATAATGTAATCAGTTACAGTTACATATTTCTTTTGTATAAAAGACATAAGTAATTGTAACTGTAAGGTGTATTACATTTTCCAGTACTTCTAACCCCAGGAATCACTCATTATGGTTAAACTTATTGCAGTCAAGCCTCCGTGTTGAACTGCCGAAGAGATGGAATTTATGCAAATTATGTAACTCTCACTTGTTGCACTGAAGTGCTTCAGATTCTTTATCTCGCCTGCCTAGTAAGGACGTCCAGAGCTTTCCTTGAACTGTCTCAGACTAAAGTTTGTCTGTAGATAAGTACTCATTTTCAGTTTAATTTTAGATTGCTGCTTAGAAACATTGTTTAGTATAATTATTTAGTGTTTTAGTAGGTTTTATTTATATTCGTGTTCCTCACGGTTTCTTGGAACCGAGGGTTCCGTGCCTATTTTGGAGTTTTATCTCAATTTATTACTATATATATATATATATATATATATTTAGCGGTCGGTTCTTGAACCATTTTATTTTTGTTTAAATGTAGTATATTTCTTATTTCGCTTTCTTCAGGAACCGAATAGTGCTCGGTTCCAGGAACCGTTAGCGGTAGTTATTTTAAAGAAACCTCCGGTTCTGAGGTACTTTTGAATAACGGTTTTGTGAAGTAATCTTTTTGTCTAGCTTCAATGTCAGAGGTCCATTTGGATAAACCTAAAAAACACACAGGACCCACAGGTTTTAAATGTTGTGAGTCTTGTGGGCAACTTATAGGAAATGCAGATAGATACTCTCTGTATTTCTTGTTTGGGAACAAGTCATATATTTGCCAGTTGTGATATTTGTAAGACCTTTTGCCCTAAAACATAAAAGAAAAGGTCAAAAATTTTAGAAGAGATGGCTTCTGCTTTAGTGTGGATAATTCTGCTTCTTCCTCTTCCCATAAAAAGGATGGAGGTAAAGCCAAGGATCCTGACAGGAGTTCAGATAAATCTGAACAAGGTAAAATAAAAAGGGCTGTGGAAACAGGGTCTGAACCTGTTCCATCAAAGAAAAAGTGTAAAGAAAAACATGTTGCTATGCCTCCAGCCGAGAAGGCTAAGGAGCGCCCAGCAGACAAGCATATTATGCCCTCGGCTGAGGATATTGCTAAGGCACTACAAGTGTTACAAGCCCTACAGGGTGCAATCCCAGTTCCTTCACCGACTGCCCCGGTTCCTCCTACAGCCCCAGCAAGGCAAGAATTGCTGGAAGTGTATGGTGAGGAGGAGGAGGAGGAGGATGACTTCGAAGGGGAACCTATAGATCCAGAAGTCTCCACTGAGTAAGTGTTTGGATCTCCTCCTAGGGGTCCTGAGGAATACTCCTCCCACTATGCTTTTGTTAAGAGCATGGTGGAAACCCTGAACCTTCCGCTTCAGGAAACAGAAAAGGATATGGAGGAGGCAGACTTTCTGGGGATGATGGGGTTAACCCCCACGAAACATCTGCTTCTGCCCATGCATAAATCTTTAAAGAAGGCTGCAGTGCAGATTTTTAAAATGCCAACCTCTATCCTTAGTGTGGATAAGAAAGCTGACAAGAAATACCAGCTGGACAGAACTACAGCTGATTTTCTCTTTACTTATCCTGATCCTGAGGGAGTAGTCCAAGCTGCTGCCTGTGACAAGGCCATTATCCCCTTGGCTACCCATCCACCAGACAAAGACTCAAGAAAAATGGATGCTATGGGAAAGAAAGGGTACATGGCTGCCTCTTTATTAGTTAGGCAGGCCAATTACATGGCATATTCAGTGCAGTACTAAAAAGCCCTATGGAACACTGTTCTAGCTTTGGCTGATAGTCCCAGGTGAAGTGACTGTAGACTTGCAGGATACAGCAAGGGCTGCACTTGTTGCTACCAAGTACCAATTTCATATGGCAGAGGATGCCAGTGATACTGCATCCAGGTTAATGGCTTTGTCTATTTGCTCAGGAGGTTTTATGGGCTTAGAGCCACCAACCTGGCTTTAGACACCCAGGCCAAAGCAATGTATTTTTCCCTGAGAACAACTCCTGTTTGGGGATAAAACTGAAGCACACATGAAGAAGGTGGACGAATATAAATCCACCTATCAGAGCAATTCCAAGGATAGGCCCTTTACCTCTTATAGACCCCAGAGTAGGGGAGGCAGGGGTAGGGTTTTTTACCCCAAACCTTTCTTTCAAGTGCAGGCCTCTCAGCCTCAGCAGCAGGCCAGAGGTTACTTTAAAGGAAGAGGCAGGAGAGCCATGAGAAGAGTGGCTCCTGCACCACAGGTTCAGGCACAGCCCACACAGAATCCCTGATGGGTTAATGCAGGGCGCATCCCCTATTACAGAACCACCAGTGTGTGGCAGACTGGCTCATTACCTTCATGATTGGCACTCCATCACCAAAGACAAGTGGGTGTTGGAGGTAGTGAGCCAGGGCCTGTCACTCAGTTTCAAATCATTCCCAAAGCTGAGAACAAGAACCTTTGCTCCAGTAACAGCTGCAGACAGGATTCTGTTGGAAGCAGAGGTAAAGCATCTGCTGGCAATCAAAGCAGTAGAGGTAGTGCCTCTAATAAGCAGGGGCAAATGTTTGTATTCCAGGCACTTCATCATAAAGAAGAAAAATGGGGATTGGTGACCTAATTTGGATCTAAGACTTCTGAACAAGCACATTTTGAAACCAAGGTTCGAAATGATCACTCTTGCAATAATCATTCCTTCATTGCAAAAGGGAGACTGGCTAGCCTCCCTAGATCTAAGGGATGCTTATTTCCACATTCCCATCAGACCATCTCACAGAAAATTCTTGAGATTCAGGCTGACTTCAGGCCATTATCAGTTTGCAGCTCTCCCTTTTGGACTAACTTAGGCACCAAGGGTTTTTACAAAGTGCCTGTCAGTGGTGGTAGAGTTTTTGAGAAAACAAGGTGTAACAGTCTTCCCCACCTGAATGACTGGTTAGTAGTAGGACAGTCTCTGCAGCACTAACAAAATCTACACTGGAGTCCCTGGGATTTCTGATAAATGAAGAGAAATCTCAGCAGGTGCCACTCCAGGTGCTGGAGTTTATTGGAGCAGAACTGTCAGTGTCAGTGGCTCAGCAGGTAGCACACTTGCCTCTGAGGCTGGGAGATCAGTAGGCTGTGGGTTCTATCCCCACACCAGGCACTTGGGTTAATATCCCAATGCTGACACTGTAGTGCAGCATGAGGGGGGTGCTGCACTCCTGAGGTGCCGTCTTTCAGATGAGACGTTAAACCAAGGTCCCATCTGCCTGTTCTGGTGGTAGTTCAGGTGGATGTTAAAGATCCCATGGCACTTCCCGAAAAGAGCAGGGGAATTTCCTGGTGCAATGGCCAAATTTCTCCATTCACGAAAAATACCACAAACAGCTTAATCTGCTTCAAGGTCAGTTGGCATTCATCTGTATCCCCCTCCCCTGGGTCGTGCCTGAAAATAGGCAGGATTTGCCTAGTGCACTTACCTGGTCAACAAAACTAAATTAAATGAATAAACACCAGATAGGGCAGAGTCGCCCTGCCACAATACAGCGCGCAAGCATTCTGCAGATTGCAAACTCTTAGTGTCAGGAGACCCAAACAGCCAGAGAATTTCAGGCTACTGAGCCACATGGCATCTGCCACTGCAGTGGTAATGGGCTCCAGATTTCAAATGACAGATATTCAGTTCCACCTCAGACAGTACTGGTCTCATAGGATGGATCCTATGTCCAAACTGGTTCCAGTCACAAAAAGTTTAGTCCAGGCATTGCAATGGTGGCTGGATGAGCATAACCTCGGGTGGGTGTACTCTTTATAAGGGAACAACCCTCATTAGTCCTCACAACAGATCCCGCTCTTCTAGGTTGGGGGGCACACATGTTAGAGCACACAGCAAATGGCACATGGTCCCCCCGAGAGTCTCTGTTGCACATAAATCTCTTGGAGCTCAGGGCGGTTTACCTGGCTCTAAAAACATTTGCTCCTTACCTTCAAAACAAGGTGGTGCAAGTCAGAACAGACAACACCACAACCATCAACAAGCAAGGGGGTACCAGGTCAAATCTGCTGTGCACAGAAGCAATGAGACTGTGGTCCCTGGTATACTCCATGGGAGTATCCCTGTCAGCCATACACCTTCCAGGGAAGGACAATGTACTGGCAGACTCTCTAGCAGGATAAGTCAGGACCACCACAAGTGGTGCCTGAATACTCAGGTACTCAGTACAATTTTCAGGAGATGGGGCATTCAAGAGGTGGATCTCTATGCCTCCACAGAAAACCACCAGCTTCAATATACTGCTGCAGGCCTCCTCTAAGGGCACAATTCCCTGGATGCCATGGCCCTGGATTGGACAAGGAAGTTTCTGTATGCATTCCCTCCCTTTCCTATGATATTCAGGACCCTGCTGAAATTGAGGTCCCAACCATCAAATATGATACTGGTTGCTCCAGATTGGGTGAGACAGCACTGGTATTCTCTTCTGCTGACTCTGTCAGTGGTTCCCCAATCTGTCTGCCCAGGAGGCACAACCTGTTAACCTCCTCTCAGGGCAGGATCCTGTACCCCAATCTCAAATCACTGAGGCTCAGGGTGTGGCTCTTGAGGACTTAGAATTTGCTAACCTTAAGCTATCAGAGCAGATGCTGACAGTGCTTAGGGGTTCCAGGAAGCCTTCTACTAAGAAAACATATTCCTCTAAGTGGAAAAGGTTTTCCATATGGTGTACAGGTAAGTGTGTGAGCCTCTTCAGGGCTGATTTGGCTATTCTCCTAGATTACCTTACACATTTATATTCCTTAGGTCTGAAGCCTTCCGCCCTCAAGGTCCACTTAGTTTCAATCTCTGCTTATCTGTCAGTTGGTAAAGAGAGGTCAATGGCCTCTCATGCTGTATTCAGAAAATATTTTAAAGGCCTTAATCTTCTGCACCCTCAGAATCGGCCTGGAATCTAAACATTTGCATTGCTAAACTCATGGATGCACCAATCGAACCTATGGCAACTGCAGATTTGAAGTACATCACTTGGAAAACTGTTTTTCTGGTTGCTATTACTTCAGCCAGAAGGATCAGTGAATTACAAGCCCTGTGCACAGGGATAAGGTAGTCCTTAGGACTAATAGAAAACTCCTTCCCAAGGTGGTATCTGATTTTCACTTAAATCAGTCTATCACTCTACCCGTCTTTTTTTACAGACAACTCCATTTCTCCAGAAAGGAGACTTTATTCCCTTGATGTCAAAAGGGCACTTAGCCACTACATTGACAGAACTAGGTCTTACAGATCAAGTCAATCACAGCTGTTTCTCACCTATGGTGAAGTTGGTAAGGGCAGAGCTGCAACAAAAATTGCTCACTGGATAGTGTCATGTATACAGTTTAGTTATAGTAAGGTGGGTAAACAGGTACCTCTGGGCCTTAGAGCACGCTCCAACAGGGGCACAGCTGCTTCAGTGGCAGCTTCAAGAGAAATTCCACTACTGGAAATCTGTAAAGCAGCTACATGGAAAACAGTACACACCTTCACAAAGCATTACAGCCTGGATTCGCAATCCAGAGGTGATGCTAGGTTTGGTACAGCAGTACTGCAGAGATTGTTTCTGAAACAGGTTCTCTGCCCAACCTCCAAAGGTACTGCTTGGTAGTCTGCAATAAGTTTAATCATAATGAGTGATTCCTGGGGTTCGAAGAAAAAACTACTCACCATAATAATCTTGTTTCTTCAAAGGGATCACTCATTATGATTAAAGATCCTCCCTGCCTCCCCTACTAGAACCTATAGAAGTTGCTCTGCATCCCTGCATAAAGGTTTTTTTTCCTCCTGTATAGGTTAAGATAGAGACACACTTTATTTAACCAGTTGCTGTCCAGGTGGTCTCGAGTTTTTATGTTTGTTGGTTAAGGATGTTTTAACCTAAAAGGACAAAAATATTATTTTTAATTTTATTAATTTTAGCTAGTGGGTCTTTTACCCAGTTAGGCTCTGTAAGGATCTGAAGCACTCAAAGTGCAACAGTTGCTAGGGCAGCAGTTTCAAATTAGCGTGAGCCAATTGAGAATTCCATAATTTGCATAAACTCCATCTCTCTGGCAGTTTAACACAGGAGGCTGACTGCAAAAGTTTAATCATAATGAGTGATCCCTTTGAAGAAACAAGATTACTATGGTGAGTATTTTTCTTCTCCATCCTTGCTATTGTCTGCATAGAGCTTTCTGGAACAAGTTTTCAAAAGTAATATAAAGTAATCGAAAAAGTAACTTACCCAACACTGCATGTGGTACATCAACAAGCAGGGAGGCACTCTGTATAGGCCTGTTGCATGGAAGCCATGAATTTATGGTCCCTGGCTTATTCCCTACAGACATCTCTGGTAGCAGTCCACCTCCCAGGGAAGGACAATGTGCTAGCAGATGCTCTGAGCAGGATATATCAGGGCCATCACGAATGGTCCCTGGATCCCCTAGTGTTAAGTGTTTTTTTCAAGATGGGGCACTCCAGAGATAGATCCTTTGCAGCCCCAGGCAATCACCAACTTCCCTCTTCTGTTGCAGACCCCCAGTCTTGGGCTCAGTCCCCTGGATGCTCTACTTCTGGATTGGGAGGAAATTTCTGTATGCCTTTCCCCCTTCCTCTATTGTTCAAGGTTCTGGTCAAGATAAGGTCGCAATCTTGCAAAGTGATCCTGATTGTTCCAGACTGGGCCAGGCAGCCTTGGTATCCTCTATTGCTCTCCCTAGCAGTCCATCTTCCCTATCTCTTCCCAAGAATCACAATCTGTTAACCTCCTCTCAGGGGAGGATTTGGTACCCCAACCTTCAGTCTCTCAACCTCAAGGTGTGGCTCTTGAAGAGTTAGAATATGCAAGCCTGCATCTGTCTCAAGGGGTTCTGGATATTCTCAAAGCCTCTAGAAAACCTGCCACCAGAAAAACTTATAATTCCAAATGGAAAAGATTCAGCATTTGGTGTTCCAATAGGCAGATATCTCCAGATACTGCTGATTTGGCTACAGTTCTGGATTACATGGTTCATCTTAATGGCTTAGGTCTCAGACCAACTAGTCTGAAAGTACACTTGGCAGCTGTTTCTGCATTTCTGTCAGTGGGGAAGGCTTCCTCACTGGCATCTCATCCTGTTTTCTGTAAATTCTTTAAAGGATTGCTCCATACCAGTCCTCCTTTTAAGGATCCTACTCCTGCTTGGGATCTTAATGTTTGCATTGCTCAGCTTATGCAACCCTCTTTTGAGCCTCTGGCCTCAGCAGAACTTAAGTACTTGACTTGGAAAGCTGTGTTCCTGGTAGCTATTACCTCTGCCAGGCGTATCAGTGAATTACAAACTCTGTCAGTGGAGCCTGATTTTATCTCATTCCATAGAGATAAGGTGGTCCTTAGAACAAAAAGGTGGTTCTTAACCCAACGTGGTTCAGATTTTCATCTGAACCAGTGCATGTCTTTCCTGTCTTCTTCACTGATAATTCTTCTTCAGGAGAGAGAAGGTTACACAGCTTGGATGTTAAGAGGGCACTTAGCTACTACATTGAGCGCACTAAGGCACTTAGGTTTGACTGTCCTCAGTTGTTTCTCACTTATGGTGAAGTGGGAAAGGGCAAACCTGCTACTAAGAGGACTATTGCCAGGTGGATTGTCTCTTGTATACAATTCTGCTATGAGAAGCTAGGCAAAATACTCCCTTAAGGCCTGAGGGCTCATTCGACTAGAGGTACAGCTGCTTTTCTGGCTGCGGACAGAGATATACCATTATTAGAAATATGCTAAGCAGCCACCTGGAAAACCATCCATACATTCACCAAGCATTACTCCCTGGATATCCAGGCTAGGAGTGATGCTAGGTTTGGTACAACAGTACTGCACAGCCCTATTCCCAAAAATAGGCTCGGTCCCTCCTCCATGGAGCTACTGCTTGGTAGTTCTGCATAGTTAGAAAACAGCAAGACTTCATGTTGTTTGAAGAAAAATACTCACCTTAGTAATTGTGTTTCTTCTAATGGAGTCTTGCTGTATTCTGTCTTCCTGCTTCCCCTCTCAGAACCTGTTTTTTGGGAAGTGGGCTGGCAGTACAGTACTGCACCTCAGGGTGACTTTAGCACTCCTGTATAGAGAGGGGAGTATGTTTATGTTTATGTTGTTTTTGATAGTTATGTTATTCACTACCTAGTTTTTGTTTTGGAGTTCTTGACTCGAGTCTTTTGGGACCCAAAACATTTGGTTGCCTTTTGACTAGTTAATTTACAATTTTCACCTAGCAGGTGTGTTAGTATTAGCTCGTAAGAATCTGACAGTTACACTTTGAAGTGCAGCAGACAGAGGTTTGAACCAAGCTCGAGCTCAATGTTCTGTGCTCTGGCATAGAGTTAACTCTTTCCTCTCCGGAGCAGTTCAAGTGCTGGGGCTAACTGCATAATGTCAGAATACAGCAAGACCCCATTAGAAGAAACACAATTACTAAGGTGGGTAATTTTGTCTTTTGGCCCCCATCACTACCTGAGGAAGACTGTTCCATGCATCCACCACCCTCTCGGTAAAGGAAAACATGCATGTGTTACCTCTGAATTTGCCCCCCTCCAGCTTCATGTTGTGCCCCCTAGTGCTTGTGTGCTTTCTGACTTGGAACAGTTCCTGAACCTGCGCCTTGTTTATTTCATTTAGGAATTTGTAGGTCTCAATCATGTCTCCCCTCTCCCACCACTGCTCCAGGGAGTACATGTTCAGGTTTTGCAGAGGCTCTTCATAGTTTTTGTTCTGTACGCCGTTTATCATATTTGTAGCTTTCCTTTGCACTGTCTCCAGTCTGTTGATATCCTTTTTTAGGTGTGGTCTCCAGAACTGTATGCTGTACTTCAGGTGTGGCCTCTCCAGAGATCTATAGAGTGGCAGGATGACCTCCTTTTTTCTGCTGGGGATCCCCCTGACTATGCAGCCCAATATGCCATTCGCCCATAGTGCCACTTTCTTGCACTGTTTGGACATCTTTAGGTCATCCGTTATAATTACTCCCAGATCCCTTTCCTGTTTGGAAGATTCCAGTTGTATTCCTTCCAGGTAATAATCCTTTCCTGGGTTGTCCTTCCTAGATGCATGACCTTGCATTTTTGCATTAAACTTTAGTTGCCATGTTTCTGACCATTTTTCCAGAGTATTAAGGCCGGCCTTCATCTTTTCTACCCCACCTGGAGTGTCTACCCTGTTGCTTAATTTTGTGTCATCTGTGAATATGCTCACCTTCTAGGGATGTGGGATATGTTCTATCTACACTCTTGGCATGTCCTTTCCTTTAAGAATCTTGCTGGGGACTTGATTCTGCCTTTCTCACATGCAGCCGTGAGTGAAATCGGCTCCGCACCCCAGGGTAAAACTGCCTATTAGTTGCCTGTGATTCGGGACCTCACCCCCAAGACCAAACAGTAGCGGCAGCTGCACGAAATGCCTATAAGAGAAAAAAAAAGGAGTCCTTACTAGAGTATCTGAAGTTGGTGCAGTGATTGAAATTGTGGGGATCCAGGGGCTGCAAGTTGCACCAGCCCAGCTTCAATGATGTCGTGCTCCACAGCGAGAGGTGGGTGGTGAGAATTCACCATCACTTCCAAGCTGCTTTCTCCAAATTGGCCAACATGCATAGCACAATGTCTAGTCTGCAAAGGCAATAGCCAAAAACTTGAGGGGATTCAGGAGATAAACCAGAGAGCCACAAAACTGGAGCAGGGCTTGACTGAGACAGCGGCAGCAGTCGAGCAGCACGAGGAGGTGCTCCGTCATTTACTCAAACAAGAAGGGGAGGTCATGAAGAAAATAGACGACCAGAGTTGAGAGCATGTCGAGATAACCTTTGCCTATATGGCCTGCCAGAGGACACTGAAACTGGCCCTATGGAAACTTTTATAGAATCTTTCTTGAAAGAGCTGCTGGATCTCCCACCCAAAATGGTGCTTAACATAGTGAGAGCACACAGGACGCTGGCTAAGAAGCCCTCAGACCCCAAGGCAAATCCCAGGTCCATTTTAATGAAGCTAATGAACTACAGGGTGAAAACGATAATCCTACAAAAGGCTTGGGCCAAAAAAGAAATAATTTTCGGAGACAGATGTCTTTATTTTGATGAGGATTTCACAGTGCTTACACAGCAAAAGCGCAGGACTCTGCTGACTATTAAAAAACTCCTGGGAATGCAGGGCATCAAGATGCATATAATTGCCCCAGTGCAGCTTAATTTATTTCTTAGAGGGGCTAGCTTTCTTTAGGACACTCAACGAGGCCAGATTGACCCTTCAGAAGCTAGGAGTCCCACCAGAATTGCTTACCAGGCCAGAGGAGTCCCCTCACACAAGCTTCATCCATTCTAGTCTGTGGAAGAAGGCTGCAAGTTCTAAGAAACATAGCAGAGGGAATAGAGCAGTGAGGAACTCATCACACCAGTGAGCACAGAGACCTTGGCCTCCCTCATCCAAGACCTGAGACTTTTTCTTTTCTTCACAAACTGGTAAAATGTTTTCCCATTTAGGAAAGAAGACTTAGGGGATTGGAACTCTTTTTTTCTTCTGGAAACATGGGGGAGCCCTCCAGTGATGGAGGAGGGTGAAGTGATAACCTCAAGCCCCTTCACTTGACCATGGGAACTGGGGGATATCAGGACTTTCGAACAACATGAAGTCTTGCTGTATTTTGACAATCTGCAGTTAGCTCCAGCCTTTGAACTGCCCCGGAGAGTAGAGGGTTAATTTTCTATGCAGTGCATAGAATGTTGAGCTTGAGCTCGGTTGAGGTCTCTGTCTGCAGCACTTTGAAACCAACCATCAGATTCTTTACTCCGCTCACTGAACAGTTGCTCTGGAGATTATTTCTTCCTCGTTCAAAGTCGTTAAAGTTGTCGGTTTCATTCTGAATTTATTTCTGCATTGTCGGTTCAGGCTCTGTCTGCGGTACCGTGAGTACTTTAGATAGTTTCTCTGTTTATTTGTGGAAATTGTAAAACTTGTATTCGATCGATTCGCTGAACTGATCCATTATATTGAACTCTTGTGTTTTTCTTTAGTGTGTGGTTACCGGTCCTTATCGGTTTAAAAAAAAACGTGTTTTTAACGTTTTTTTTCAATACCCGTAACATGGTTAGAAACCGATAAGGGAGTCTTGCATGGTGGTTGCCGAAAAAAGGGTAAGTTTGGTTAGGTTGGCCATGTCTGAGAAACCCAAGAAAAAAAACGGGTCCACTGGGTTTCAACACTGCAGTGAGAGTGGGGAGGTCTTTGCTAAGGCCGATCCCCACACCACCTGTGTTTATTGTCTGGGGTTTGACCACCTCGATACAGACTGCCAAACTTGTAAAACTTTTCTAAGTCTACCCTGGAGAAAAGATTAGGTAGACTTTGGGAAAAGGAGGCCGAGAAGTCCACTGACCGATGGCCAGCCCGGTTTGGTTCCGACCAAACCAGAAGGAGTGCCTCTGACCAGAGTGATACTGGGCAAGAGGAGAGCCAACTGAGGGATTGGTTCTATGAAAAGGAACGTGAAGAAAAAATCAGCCAGTTCGGATCCGAGGTTCATGTTCTGACTGCTTGATGAGATTGCCCGAGCGATTCAGGTTGTTGAATCGCTTTGCCCGTTCCGTCAGCTGGGGTTCAGTTTGGTGGGTTTCTCCGGTTCAGGATTATGCCCTGAAGATTTTTATGAACTGAATTTGAGGAGGAGGGGTGATTATGAGCAAGACGATGAGTATGATGGAGCAGAAAGTCTGGATGTGCCCATTGAACCAGACATCTTCTCAGACAGACCTTCTGGTGTTTCCTCCAGGGCTCTCCGAGTCCTCCCACTATCTGTTCTACAGAAAATGGCTGAAACCTCCAGCTTCCTATGGAGGAGGCTACAGAGGATCAGGTGGAGCCTGATTTTGTTGAAATGATGGACATCCCAGAGTCCAGGAGGCTGTCTCTTCCCCTACACAAATCATTTGGGAAACAGACACAAAAAATTGTAGTCTCCTAATTCTGTACCTCCTGTTGATAGAAGAATGGACAAGAGGTATACCTTATCAGGCTCAGACACGGAGTTTTTCTACCAGCAATGCAGCCATGTTGGGGTCGTGCAGGCTGCAGCCTGTGACAGGGCTAATGTTCCTTTGGCTTCACACCCCCAGATACAGACTCCAGGAGGATGGGTGCCTTGGCAAAGAAACGATACATGGCATCCTCTTTGGGACTCGGGCAGGCTAATTATATGGCCTATGCAGCCAGGTACCAGCAGTCCAGGTGGGACACTGTACTTGCACTGGCTAAACAGGCCTCTCCCCAGCTGGTCAAGGAGCTGGAGGAGGTGGCTGCTGATGGGACTGAGGCATCTAGGGTACAATTTCATGCTGCTGTGGACTCCAATGATGTATCATCAAGAGTCATGGCTACATCTATGGCTCTTCGGAGAATGGCTTGCTCAGATGTACTAGCTCTCTCACAGGACATCCAGGCTAAGGCCATGGATTTCTCTGTGGAAGGTAATTCTGTGTTTGGGGAGCAGACAGAGAGTACACATGAAAAGATGGAGGAATATGGGACCACTTATAGGAGTGCACAGGCCAAGGAGAGGCAGGCAACTCCTCAAAGGCAGCAATCTAGGGGCAGGGCAGACCTTTTCATAGGCCTTTCTACCAAGCACAGGCCTCTTTTCCCTTTCACAGAGGGAGTTCTTCAGAGGGAGAGGCAGAAGGGGATGAGCAGGGCTGCATTCACCTCAGCCTAAGGCCCCTGCCAAGCAGACACCTGATGGGCCTGCCCAGGTCGACTCTCCTATCCCTTGTAGGCTGGCTTACTTTGTCCAGGACTGGGTGTCTGTTACTCAGACAAGTGGGTCCTGGAAGTAGTGGCCAGGGACTGGCTGTCAGCTTCAAAAATTTCCGAAGATGAGAGCCAGATCTTTTCCACCTGCAAGTCTCTCTGAAACCCTTGCCCTAGAGGCAGAGGTTTCATCTCTTCTGGCCTTAAGAGCCATAGAGAGAGTTTCTACCCTACACCGGGGCAAAAGTCTGTACTCCAGGTACTTCCTTACCCCAAAAAAGACAGGTGAGTGGCGACCCATCCTAGATTTAAGATACCTGAACAAACATCTTTTAAAACTAAGGCTCAAGATTGTGACTCTGGGAATAATTCTTCCTTCTCTAAGGCCAGGGACTGGCTAGTCTCCTGGACCTCAGACGCCTACTTTCACATCCCCATTAGGTGCTCCCACAGAAAGTATTTTAGGTTTAAGTTGCCCTCAGGCCATTATCAGTTCAAAGCAATGCCCTTTGGTCTAACATCAGCTCCAAGGGTTTTCACAAAGTGCCTGGCAGTAGTAGTTGCCTTTTTAAGAGGGCAAAAGATTTCCATTTTTCCATATCTGGATGACTGGTTCATAGTGGGTCAGTCTCCAGACCAAGTCAAATCAGACCTGCAAGTGACCCAGCAAGTGCTCACTTCCCTGGGATTTCTTCTCAACCTCCCCAAGTCTGTTCTCGAACCGGTGCAGCTTCTTACCTTTATAGGGGCAGAGCTAGATACTGTCAAAGCAAGAGCCTTTCTTCCCCTGGAAAGGGCATGATTTCTTATAGAACTGGCTTCTTCATTCAGCCTTCAGGTGTCCTGACCAGCAAGGCACTTCCTTCAGCTCTTGGGCCACATGGCAGCTTGTACAGCAGTGGTCCAATGGGCAGGATTCCAGATGAGGGACATTCAGTTCCATCTGGGGGCCTTTTGGTCCCAAAAGAAGGATCCTCTTACCAAACTGATTCCAGTGATTCGGACACTGATCCAAGCTCTTCAGTGGTGGCAGGATCAGGACAATTTAAGGCAAGGGATCCCATCTTGTCACCAGTCTCATTCGGTGGTCCTTACCACGGATGCTTCCCTTTTGGGGTGGGGAGCCCATCTGGGGGCTCTCACAGCCCAGGGACTGTGGTCCCATCAGGAATCCCTTCTTCATATCAATCTCCTGGAACTCAGGGCAGTTTTCCTGGCCCTGCAAGCTTTCTCTCAGTCTGTGCAGAACCAGGTGGTTCAGGTCAGAACAGACAACACCACCACCATGTGGTACATCAACAAGCAGGGAGGCACTCGGTCCACGGCCTTGTTCGCGGAAGCCATGAAATTGTGGTCCCTGGCTTATTCCCTGCAGACCTCTCTGATAGCAATCCACCTTCCAGGGGAGGAAAATGTGCTAGCAGATGGACTGAGCAGGATCTCCCAGGGCCATCACGAATGGTCCCTGGACCCTCTGGTGTTGAAAGTGATTTTTTTCAAGGTGGGGCACTCCAGAGATGGATCTCTTTGCAGCCCCAGACACTAACCAACTTCCTCTGTTTTGTTGCAGACCCCCAGTCTTGGGCTCAGTCCCTCTGGATGCTCTAATGTTGGCCTGGGAAGGGAAATTTCCCTATGTCTTCCCTCCCTTTCCTCTACTGTTCAAGGTTCTGGTCAAGGTAAGGTCACAACCCTGCAAAGTGATTCTGATTGCCCCAGATTGGGCCAGGCAGCCCTGGTACCCCCTCTTACTGTCCCTAGCAGTCCATCTTCCTTGGTCTCTTCCCAGGAATTACAACCTGTTAACCTCCTCTCAGGGGAGGATTTGGTACCCCAATCTTCGGTCTCTCAATCTCAAGGCATGGTTCTTGAAGAGTTAGGTTTGCAGATTTGCATCTGTCCCAAGGGGTTCTGGGTATTCTCAAAGCCTCTCAAAAGCTTGCCACCAGAAAGACTTATGACTCCAAATGGAAAAGATTCAGCATTTGGTGTTCCAAGAAGCATGTATTTCCAGACACTGCTGAATTGCCTACAGTTCTGGATTATATGGTCCATCTTAATGGCCTAGGCCTCAGACCAGCTACTCTCAAGGAACACTTGTCAGCCGTTTCTGCTTTTCTGTCAGTGGGAAAGCCTTCCTCTCTATCATCTCACCCTGTGTTCCGTAAATTTTTCAAGGGATTGCTTCATACCAATCCTCCCTTTAGGGATCCTGCCCCTGTCTGGGACTTAAATGTTTGCATTGCTCAATTTATGCAACCCCCCTTTGAGCCTATGTCCTCAGCAGAGCTTAAGTACTTGACTTGGAAAACTTGGTTCTTGGTAGCCACGACCTCTGCCAGACATTTCAGTGAATTGCAAGCCCTGTCAGTGGAACCTGATGTTATCTCCTTTCATAGAGATAAAGTGGTCCTTAGAACCAATAGGAGGTTCTTGCCCAAAGTGGTTTCAGGCTTCCATTTGAATCAGTCTATGCCTCTCCCTGTCTTCTTCACTGATCATTCTTCCTTAGGAGAGAGGAGGCTACACAGTTTAGATGTTAAAAGAGCCCTTAGCTACTACATAGAGCGCACTAAGGGCCACAGGTTTGATTCCTCCAGTTGTTCCCTCACTTATGGGAGGTGGAAAGGACAAACCTGCCACCAAGAGAACTGTTGCCAGATGGATTGTTTCTTGTATACAATTCTACTATGAGAAACTGGGAAAATTCCACCCTCAGGCCTGAGGGCTCATTCCCACAAAGGTACAGCTGCTTTCCTGGCTGCTGCCAGGATATCCTCTGTTAGAAATTTGTCAAGCAGCCACCTGGAAAATAGTCCATACCTTTACCAAGCATTACTTCTGATATCCAGGCTAGAGTGATGCTCGGTTTGGCACAGCAGCATTAGAGCCTATTCCCAAAGTAGGTTCTGTCCCTCCTCCATGGAGGTACTGCTTGGTAGTTCAGATTGTCAGAATACAGCAAGACTTCATGTTGTTTGAAGAAAAAATACTCACCTTAGTAATTGTGTTTCTTCTAATGGAGTCTTGCTGTATTCTGACTTCCCTCTGCCTCCCTCAGAACCTGGTTTTGGGAAGTGGGTGGGCAGTAGTGTTGCAACTCAGGGGTGCTTCATGCACACCCTCCATTTTATCTGGGTGCTTTTGTATTATGATCTTTTATTTTGGATAGGTTTTGGTTTTGGGTTTCCTGACTTGAGTCTTCCTTTGGGAATCTAAAACTTTCTGTTGCCAGTTGGCTAGTTAAACATTTTTACAATTTCCACATATATAGTGAGTGTTTGCTTGTAAGAATCTGATGGTTGGGTTTCAAAGTGCTGCAGACAGAGACCTCAACCAAGCTCGAGCTCAGCGTTCTATGCACTGCATGGAAAATTAACCTTCTACTCTCCAGGGCAGTTCAAAGGTGGGAGCTAACTGCAGATTGTCAGAATACAGCAAGACTCCATTAGAAGAAACACAATTATTAAGGTGAGTAATTTTTTCTTCTTGCAGGTACTATTTGAAATGTTAGCTGTTGGGGGAGAGGAATACTGGATAGTGGGCATTGACTCATGTGCCCTGCGCTGGAGGGAGGCTTACTGTGGGCCGGGCGCTCCACCAACCTTTCACCTGGAGGCTACACTGCAGCTCCCTTCACCCTTGACCTCATAGGGACCGAGAAACAATGCACGATGGTCCTAAACGTTCCCATAGAGGTTCGGGTAGGGGGTTCAGAGTTTCACTGCCATGCTGGGAAGACGGTTGACCAGCTGGCCCTCCGACTTCCTCCCACTTCACAGGATATGGCATTGTGCCTGGGGGATGGGATGCAGGGCTCCCTGCAGAACAGTATTCATGGTCAAACAACTATTATTAACAGGGAAGGGCAGGGGAGCTTGCAGCCGGCTATGCTAAGGTGGAACCTACGAAAAACTGATTACTGGAGAAGCGCTGTAAATAACATGGGGAAGGGGTGGGTGTGTGGAGGAGGGAAGGAGGGGCTTGTGAAATAAGGGGCTGGTGGCTCCCTCGGGCCTGTCTGCCCCTGCCCGCTTGGTGCTGACTCCTGCCTACCCTAGGGGAAGGAGAGCAGCTTGAGCAAGGGCCTGAGTATACACTCGCGGCATTGGTAAGAGACAATTAACACTACACAGAGTTGCCTATCAGATGGGGGAGGATGAAGGCAGCTCAAAAGTGCACGTATCACGCATGGTCCCATGGTAAGGGACCTCACCCCACTCCCCATGGCCCGTCAATGGTGGAAGCAAGGTGTAAGTTATACCTGGCACTGAACCAAAGGTTTAGTTGTACAAAGTTTTTCTGTTTAGTTTTACAATGTTTGAAAGCGCCGTTGGTCCTTACAAGAAGTAGAAAACAACGATTTCATAAACTAAAATGACTGTGGGGAAGATAATTATCTACAATGTTCGGGGATTGAACAGTGTTGTGATGAGAGCTAGGGTCCTAAATAAACTGAAAAAACAGAGAGCAGAGGTGACATTTCTGCACTAGACCCACTTGTTGCCGATTGAAGCCAATAAGTTAAAAAGGGGTTGGGTTGGCCAGGTATTCCACTCATCTTGCCAGGCGCAGTCCTACAAGAGAGGGGTGGCAGCCCTGATCCTCAAGAATTGCCCCCTGGAAGTAACTGACACACACTCAGACCCATTGGGCAGATTCATAGCACTCGGAGGGACCTACAGGAATGCCCCCTGTTCTCTGTTAAACATCTACTCCCCAAATCTAGAAAGAAAGAGAGGGAGAGAGAGAGTGGAATTTTTTAAGCAGATTGTAACATAGTTTGCAGCCCCCCCCAGGGAGCTCTTCGTGGTGGGAGGTGACTTTAAACACCATCTTGAATCCAGCCCTGGACAAATCAGGGACTAACCGGGTATGCAGGGGCCCCTCAGCAAAGTGCCTGTGTGGCCTTGGCTAAGAACTGGGCCTGACAGAGGCCTGGAGATTTCTCCATCCTTGAGTCAGGGATTATACCTGCTGGTCCACCCCACACTGAGCTTACTCAAGGCTGGACTTCTTCCTGGTATCCTCAGAGTGAATGCACACTTTGGTCTCTGCTGAGATACACCAGCAAGCCATATTGGATCATAGCGCGGTATCAATAACAATGTCCCTCTCCCTCTCCCTAAAATCTTCAGGTTGGAGACTTAATGTCTCTCTGCTGAACCAGAAGGAATGCAAACAGGTGGTTAAGGTCTGCTTTCGGGAATATGGAGAGACAAATGACCCCAGTGCTTACTCAGCAGCCATATGGTGGGACGGATTTAAAGCAGTGCTCACTGGAAAATTATAACTTTCGCAGCACGGGTAAAAAGAGAGAGGCTTAGAGAACAAGCAGCACTAGAGGCCAGTATGTTTGACTTGAGGCAGAACATAAAGCTCTGAACGAGGAGGTGAGGAGGGGTCTGGAGAGACAGAGATAAACTGAATAAACTACTAGATGACAAAATTGAAGGTGCTCTACGCTATTCCAGACAGAGGTTTTACAAAACAGGCAACAGGGTGGGGAAACTACTGGCCTGGCAGTTTATGGAAGGAGGCGGTGGGGAGGGTAGTGCTAAAAATCTGGTGAGGTACAAACAGCAGAACCCCAGACTCTGACCCATGGCAATGTCAGATGCCTTGTGAATCTGGCCGAATGGCAGCAAAAGCATAGGATCCCCTCTCTGGCAATATTAATGGATGCTGAAAAGGCCTTTGATTGGGTGAACTGGGGCTTCCTAACCAAGACCCTCGAACTGATGGGGCTAGGGACAACGTTTAGGGATAGCATAAAGGCTTTATATGCTTCCCCACGAGCGACAGTGCAGGTCAATGGGATCTCGTTGCCCAGATTCTTCCTTCAGCGGGGCACCATGCAGATTTGTCCCCTCTTCCTCCTCTTCGCCATGTGTATAGAACCCCTGGCAACAGTGGTGAGAGAACATAGTGAAAATGAGGGAATGAAAGTTGGAAACGGAGCACGAAATCTCCCTGTACGCTGACGATAATCTCTTTTACCTCACCTCACCCCAGAGGTCGATACTGGTGTTGGTGGACTTTCCTGGATGAGTATGGTCAGATAGCCAGATATAAAATAAATGCAGAAAAGTCAGAAATGCTGAGGATCAGAGGAGGCAGGTTTGAGGGAGAAGCAAACTTCCCATTTAAGTGGGCCCCCAACAATGTAGTGAGATATCTAGGTATAAGAATTTCTCCCCAGAGAAACCTGCTGTTTGAGTTAAACTATACCAGACTCTGGTCCAAGATTCAAACTGATATTGCTAGATGGGGCTCCCTCCCACTGACAATGGAGGGTAGAGTAGGTGTCTGCAAGATGAATATTCTCTCCAGACTGCTGTTCCTGTTTCAGGCCCTCCCAGTGGCCATTCCTACCTCCTTTTGGGCATTGGTTAAAGCATTGATGAAATATATCTGGAACAAGGGGAAACACAGTGTGGCGGCCAAGATGCTGTCTCTTCTGAGAGAGTGGGGCAGACAGGTGTTACCCGATCTGAAGAAATACTATCTAGCTGCACAGTTAGCTCTGGTGGTGACATGGATAAAATGGGGAACTCGGGATGGAGAGGAATAGAGGAATCCAGTCAGGCCCCATCCTCATTCGCGCTTACCCCATGCCACACCCCCATGGTGCAGGTGTAGTCAGGATAGAAACTTTTCTAAGCACACCCTGATGATTATAGGGAAGACTGGCTCATCACGGGCATTCCCAACATGGTGGACCGCTTGACATCAATAATAGGAGATCCGGCTTCTCTCAGCATGAACTGACCCAGCCTTCGAGACGGAATCACTGCAAATTGGTCAGGTTTGGTGCTTTGATCCAAAACAGTAATATAATATCCTTTGGGACCTGCAAACTAAATTTGACCTACCTAATGCAGACTTCTACTGATACCTTCAGATCCGCCACTACATGCTAGCAAACCAAATAATCCCCAAAGTAGATAGGGACATGACTGGGGAGCCACTCTTAAGGAACTGAACAGGACCGTATCAGTGGCCTACAAAGCCCTGCTGGGACAAGGGAAGAATGGCTGGAGTCTTTGAGACAGAAGTGGCAGACGGAGTCGGGATGCGGCCTGCCAAGAGAGGGGTGGCTCAAAGAGTGGGAGAGGGGCTGGAGAGTCATGGCATTCCCCAGCTGGAGGGAATTTAGGTGGAAATGCTGGACGAGGTTCTCCACACTCCCACAATCACTCAGCACTTCACCCTCACCAACTCTGCCTTGTGCTGGAGAGGGTGTGGCCAAGTGGGCACTCACTCCCATATATTCTGGGAGTGCCCCAAGATAAGGGTTTACTGGGAGGCCATGAGGGCTGAGCTCTCTGGACTATGGGAAGTACAACTACCCATGGACTTCAACATCTGGGTCCTGGGACAAGTGAGATACTTGCTAAAGAACCCCCACACCCTAAGACGACACAGAATTCTTGCCTGGTCACCCTTAAAGAGATCACGGCCAGTTAGTTAAATACCACCCTCTGTCCTTCGGCTCCTGGGTGAAAAGAGTGGAGAGTGTGGAAAGACTGAAGCCCTCACAGCTAAACTCCGCTGCAATCAGATAAACATGCAGAAAGGTGGGAAAATGGATAGTTCACAGGACCACAAGAGTTGTCAGCCCTTAGGACAAGGTACATGTTATCCCCCACAAGGAGAGACCCTCCCCAAACTTGGGTGTGAGGGCAGTCCATCTAGCATTCAGAAGCTGAAATAAAAGTAAGAGGTAACCCCCCCCAGCAGGAAATTAAGAAAAGGACAGACAACAGTGCGTAGTTTTGACAAGTTTTGATTTATTTGTACTTGTAAATAGTTTTCAAATCTTCATCTATTAAAAGATTAATCTTTGGAGATATCAGGTAGAAGAGACGTTCTGAAGGTAACCTAGAAGGAACCATACAGAAGGTGATTAATACAGTGGAAGATGTGAAACGTAATTTTACACAAAGATCTGTAAGCGGGCCTTGGCCACAGCATTCATCAACAGCTGAATTAATGAAATGCTTACTTCTATGTTTTTACTACAGCTTTGATTTGACTGTTACATGCCATGGAATCGATTGCTTACTGTAATAAGAAGTATAGTTGGTAGCATTGATGCATGTCAAATGTTATATATGAAGACACTCTGTAATAGCTTCCTAAGGGAACGAATTGTACACTTACTTATCCACAATAAAGATGTTTTAAAAAAAAAAAAGAATCTTGCCGTAGGTCTAAAGATGGCTACTCCCACCCACCCAGGTGGTATAACCTCAGCTCAGCCCCTTGACACCAGATTATTCTTTTCCACTGGAAGAGTCCGGTTCCCTCCTTATCACTCCCACACTTGAGTAAGCCCTAGCTGCTTAAATCTTGGATTATTTACCTAAGCTAAACCTTGTTAGAGTTTCTCCGCATCATTTCACAGTCACGACCACACGATGGAAGACAAGTCCTCGCGCAGGTTCTGCCAGTGCCCCTGAGGGCAGAAGATTTCTCCCACCGACCCCCATGCCACGTGCGTCTATTGCCTAGGCCACGATCATGATACCCAGGCCTGCGACTTTTGTCACTCATTCCAGCCAAACGTGTTGGACGATCAGCTTGCACACTTACAGCTCGGATGACTGGAAAAACAGAACCTGCCAGTCAAATCTAAAGAGGCTCATTGGGTGGTCTCCATGACTGCGAGGTCCTCTGAGCAACTTAAACAAATGAAGGCCTTTGAGGAGGAGGCGGTTCGGACTTCTGATCAGTCCTCTTCAGCATCGGTCTTCGTGCTGCTCAAACTGGACTCTACCTTTACAGGCTCCTTCAAGGAGTTGTGCCAGTCTCCCCCAACTGAGGGGGAGCGCCCATTGGCTGTGCCTAGCTCCCATAATAAGGAATCCAAAGAGTCAAGAGATGAATCTCTTCAATGTCATTTTTGGATTGAGAGGGTCTCAGTCTCCGGAATCTCCTGTTTAGGCTTGATTAGAGTGCAGCCTCTGCCGCTGGCTTCATGATGCACCACGTCAGGCCAGCCGACTAAGATGTGGGATAAGCGACCCGGTCGAAATTATTATCGAATTCATTGACCCGCCTTCACTGGATGAAGCCAGCAATTCCTTTGTTCAGAACTCTGGTCCTGATTGGACCTACCAAGGAGGAAACACAGCTTGCTAGGAACCTCCTTCACGGTCTCTGACCCTGGCCTGGAGGAGATGCGAAGTTTTCCTGGCTCCATCTGCGCACCCTGTCAGTCCCCCAACAATTAGTTTTCATCATCCTCGACCGATGGGTCAAGGAGAACTCACAGATGCCATTCTGGGCATTCTAAGAAGCGTGCTGCCGCTGTTTATCCTCGTCCTCCTCAGAAGAGAGGAGAGGCTGGTGCAAGCTGCGCCGATGCTACGAGATCTCATGTGGCAACAGTTGGTGCTGGCTGGTCCGGGTTGACCCAGGCTTCTACACTGGCCATCGCATGGCTGTTGCCCTGTAGGCCAATGCTGGCTCCTCTGGAGCTGGCCAACACCGTCCCTCCACCTGCAGAGTCAGTGAAGGCCCTCCCGCCTTGGCCGAAAATAACATATCCACCAACTACGGTGGAGCCACCATCTAAACAGCCTCCTTCCAGGGCTCCTGTTAAGGAGTCTCGACCCGCTAAGGGCCTCCACATAGGCTGTCAGTCACCCTTACTCCCGAGTGTCTGCGGCAGGTCAAAAGTGACTCAGGTGGTCGGCCGATCTATCCGGACTCCAAGTCGAGGACTCTCCCTTGCACTCTCTTTAGTTTGAGACTTCAATGGGGAGTCTCTCAACAGAGGAAGGTCCCATATCCTTCATGGGCATTCTCTATCTCATCTCTGAATCCATGGGGATGAAACTGGAGCCTGTCCAGAAACAGGCTCAGTATCCCCTAACAGATATTCTGACTAAAGGGGATTCTCCAACAGTGGCCTTCCCAGTAGCCGAAGCCATCACTGGCCTGGCTCTGGAGCTTTGGCAGCACCCTGCCTCCTGCCCTGTGCCATTGGCCCAGATGGCCCACAAGTATGCAGTTACCATCGGCACTCCTATCTGAGTTCACAGAGCACCAATCAGCTGAAGGATTGATGACCGAATCTGTGTTTCGCACTCAGGAAATTCAGGAAACACTGATAGACCTCCAGACAAAGAGTCCAAAAACTGCACCATTCTGTCCGAAAAGTCTGTGTTGCCTCTTCACTCAGTCTTCGTCAGGTGAGTTTGACTGTCATCATGGCACACCTCTCCCATGCCCTCCTGGGCTGTCTAGATGAGATGCTTCCTCATTTTCGCCCCAGACCTTCAGACAACAGACAAGCAAGTTCGGGATCAAGGTTGGGCTGTTGCAAAACAGCAGCTCCAGATGGCTCTGGAGATTGGGGATTCTAGTGCCTGTTCAGTGGCTGCCATGCGCCACAGGGCCTGACTGAGGGTGTCAACCTTTACGGCAGACACTGGCACAAACTGGCAGATGTTCCTTCCTGTGCACCGACTTGTTCAGTCCAGGAGTTGGCGGTCACCTCCAGCGCCAAGAAGTCCCATGCTACCTTGGACTCGCTTCCTCCGCCCAGAAGGAATCTCAGAGTTCCAAGAAGCAGAAGCGTAAGCCATTTTGGCCTTCTGCCCCTGCAGTCAAGCAGCCCCAGTACCAACTGGGGAGAGCAGCAGGCTCAATCTTGGTGCCTTCGGCCCAAGTCTTGGGCTTTGGTGGTCCATAAACCTAGAGGGAAGGGTCCCGGCAGTCCTGCGGCCAGATCCTCCTCCAAGCCTGCTCAGTGATGGCTGCTCAGTGCCCGTCATGCCTACTCTGGGTCCTCCTATTGGGGGCTGGCTGCACCACTTCCTTTCTGCCTGGTCCACTGTCACAATGGACAGGTGGGTATTGGAAGTGGCCGGCCAGGATCTGCCTCTGGAATTTGAGCAGCACCCACCAAGCCAAGCCCGTGGCCCCATGGGAGAATGTATCCATGGACACTCGGTTGGCTCTCCGAGATGACATAACCAACTCCTCTGCAAGAAGGTAGTGGTCAGAGTTATGATCCTCCTGTCAACCCAGGGTTCATTTTCAGGTACTTCCTGGTCCTGAAAAGGATGGAGTGTCTGGCAACCCATTATAGAGCTGCACGACCTGAACAAGTTTCTCAGGTCTCACACCTTCAGGATGGTAACTCTGTCTCAGATCATACCACTTTGAGCAGAACATGTGGTTTTGCTCTCTGGATCTGCAGGATGCATTCTTTCATGTCCTGATCCGTCTGTCACACTGCAGGTTCCTCCACTTCCGAGCAGAGGAACCACAAGTTACAAGCCATGCCATTCGGCCTGTCATCAGCCCCCATGGTCTTCGCCAAATGCATTGCAGTGGTGGCAGCCCATCTTCGACATTGAGGGGTCAGGGTGTCCTCATCTAGATGATTGGCTCATAGCGGTCCCTCCAGAGAGGAGGTGGAGAGATCCAGGCATCTGGTCCTGCAGACAGATCGACCTTGGCCTCCTAGTCAGTGAGGCCAGGTCAGAACCTCATGCCTTTGCAGGTGATTTGTTTCATCAGGGCAGAGCTCAACTCTTGCCGAGCCACAGCAAGGCTCCCGATGGACAGGGCAGAGGTTCTCTCCTCCTTTGCCTGATCATTTCTGGTTGGGCACTTGCACCCTGCCTGGGACTTCCTGCAACTTCTGGGCTACATGGTAGCCTGCACCTCCGTGGTCTGATGGGCCTGGTGGCATATGCGCCCCCCCTTCAGTGGGAGCTGGCCAGCCAGTGGACTCAGTGACTAGGTCATTTGGACCAGCTGGTCACTGTAACCCAGAAGATGTGGGATGCTGTCCAATGGTGGACTTTCCCAGAGCATCTGCAGGAAGGAATCCCATTTGTCCATCCTGAGACGACAGTCATCTTGATGACCAATGCCTCTCTCATGGGCTGGGGTACCCACATGGGGGACCACGGAGTCCATGGGCTCTAGACCCCCAAGGTATCCTGATGCCACATCAACCTGCTGGAGCTCCGAGCAGTTCGGCCGGTGCTGACTGCATTAGCTCTGTTCCTTCGGGGTTAGGTGGTTCAGGTCCAGATGAACAATAACACAACCAATCTCAACAAACAGGGCAGCATGCACTCCTGGCCTCTTTGCAGGGAAGCTCTCTACATCTGAACTCTCATGAGCTGACTGGAGGCGGATCTTCTAGTCATTCATGTGGCAGGAGCCTCACATAATCTGGTGGACACTCTCAACCATGTGGGTGAGGCATCCCACGAGTGGTCTCTCCATCCAGAGGTAGTACACAGCCTGTTCTCCCAGTGGGGCACCCCACAGGTGGACCTGTTCACCTCCAGGGAGAACACAAAGCTGAAGCTGTTTTGTGCCCACCCCCCTCAGCAGAGCTCGCTGCAGGGGGATGCCTTCTCGAGGTCATGGACCCCAGGATTCTTTTATGCCTTCCCTCTACTTCCCATGATCCACGGAGTGCTCCTCAAGGTGAGGAGGTACAAGGCACAGGTGATCCTGGTGGCTCCAGACTTGCCCCACCAGTTTTGGTACCCTAATCTCCTCAGCCTCAGCATCAGGCTTCTGAGGCATCTTCCTGCACACCCAGACCTGCTCTCAGTCAATCAGTGGATGGTCCTCCACCTGCACCTTTAATCCCTGTACCTGACAGCCTGGTTCCTGAGTGGCTAGAGTTGCAGGATTTGAGTCTCTCTGAAGATGTACTCACTGTAGTTGAGACATCTAGAAAGGAATCCACCAGGAAGTGCTATGCCTTCAAGATTCTCCATTTGGTGTCAGGGTAAGGGTCTAGACCCTTTGTTCCATCCGGTGGCAAGCATTCTCAGCTACCTTTGGTTTCTCTCAAGAGGGGGTCTGCGGTCTACAACCCTTAAAGTGCACTTGGCAGCCATCTCTGCTTACTGGGCATGGGCCGTTCAGCAGATGGTGGCACAGGAGAAGGTGCTCTTGTGTTCTTCAAAGGTCTTGACCATATCTCCTCCGGCAGTAAAATACCACCACCGTGATCTACTGCTGATACTGGCAAAGCTCATGGGCAAGCCATTCAAACCAATGCACAGAAGTGACAGGTCACACCTGTCGTAGAAGACTGCCTTCCTGGTGGCCAGAAGGACTGGGGAACTCCAGGCACTCTCTGTTGAGTCTCCCTAGCTGGTCTTCCACAGGGACAAGGTTGTCCTGCACCCCAACCCGAAGTTCCTTTGTTGGGGAGTTTTTTGCGATTATTTTCTCTTTGTGCACGAGGCACCCTAGCCCGTGAACGGGCTTGCCTGGCCATAATACCCGACTCACTACACGGACCGCCTCGAGAGTGGCCACCAAGTAGAACTGCTGTGGCTGAAAGGTCGGGCATCATGCGTGGCTCATATGTGGGGGCCAGCTATTTTGTGGCTAGAGTCCCCTTGGAGCTAGGACGTGCAATGATGCAAGGGTGCATGCATCTGTCCTAGCTCCACCCCATGTCTTGGTGCAGCATGCTTGTCCCGCAGCCTCCGCTGGAGGGCACTCGACACAGACACCCTAGAACTCCCCCAACCAGGAGAAGGAGAGCAGTCCTCCGGACGCTTGATCCTTCTCTTCCCCTGCCGACCCTCAACAACCTGTGCTTGTTCCCGAACACGGGTTACCGGCATGGCGTGAGTTGTGGTGTCCAGCACCTCAACCCTCAGCACCACCAGGTTGGCAGATTGTGTTGGAGTTCCACCTGAACCAGGTGATGACTGCTGGTGTATTACCCCAATCATACCTCGGAGGCCAAGTGCAGGCTCCTTACTTTGGACCTGAGATGAGCGTTCTCTTATTATAAGGAGCGCATGGCCGGAGTTTGGGGAGAGGTTTGCTAGCTGTTTGTCACCTATGCTGAAGCTGCACCTGGCAGACCTACAGCCAAGTGGACGATTGGCAGATGGATTTCATCATGAATCGATCTCTGCTATAGGTTGGCGGGTTGGGAGCCTCCCATCGGGCTTAGGGCTCATTCCCCCCACCATACTGCTACGTCAGTGGCTGCTTCTAGGGATGTCCCTATCCTGGATATCTGCAGGGCTGCTACCTGAAAGTCAGAAAACACCTTCATTTCCCATTACCGCACTGACCTGGAGTCATTCTGGGATGCTGGTTTTGGGGCCCTCAGTTCTTCAATCTCTGTTCCCTAAGTAGGGTGTGTGTGCCTTGCCTCCTTCCTCCTGGAGAATTGCTAGGAATATGCCAAGAAGTGTGGATAGAACAACATATCCACATACCTAGAAACACAGGTTACTCACTTGTAACAGTAGATCTTCCACAGAGTGGTCTCTTGCAGTAGATAATACTTTTGGGTGTCCAGCAGAGGTTGCTTTATGTGCATGGCAACTCTTCTAGCAGCTTTCACTAGGGACTGCCCCACACATAACATCCGCTTTGTTTCCTATATGAGTGGTGGTCCCTGGTATCCTCAGTTCATTTTCCCACCATCTTCAGCTCACGCAGCAGCTAGTGCAACTTCTGTATAGCAGTCACCAACAAGAAATTCAGAACTAAGATGAATGTCTACAGATTCTTCAACAAAGCAAGCATTATTTTGTTCCTGTCGTTGTGGTAGGAAGATATACTGCTTTGACAACCATAAACTTTGTGTAAGGTGTCTGGGACCCACACACGACATCAATTCCCGCACTTTATGTCAGGAATTTAGATTAGGCAACTCGTTGTGGACGATTGCTTGAAATTAAACTACTTTTGATGGAGCAGAAAATGTCTCTTCTTAGAGAACCAGGGGGCTCGTACCTAGGGCTCTCCCTCTACTGGTTCTTGTTCCAGGCAGAAGGAGGAAAAGGAGAAACCCTCCTCACACTCCCTGTCTCATCACCCATCGACGGCCAATTTTCCAGTGTCCTCTGTCGATGGGGTATCCTTTAAACACTTCTTCGTTGATGGGGCTCATACCTCTCGCAATGGTACTTTCCAGTGCTTTAAATGCAGTTCAAATTGTAACTGCTCCATTGATGGAGGCTTATACCCTCTCATTGATGATGCTTTCCAGTGCTTTAGATGCAGCTAAATATACAGCTGCTCTGTCGATGGGGGCCCTTCTCCTGTCGATGGCATCTGACAGTATAAGTGAAAATAACTTTTTTCCCTTGCGAGTCCATCGACGAGACCCACATTCCTCAGGAAGCCCCTCAACTTCACAGGTGGCTTCCTATGAGGTCAGGTGGACAGAGATCGGGACCCTGGTCTTTACTACCATGCTACTTTACTGCTCATGCTACTTGTTCCATCCTCTATTACCTCACTTGTGTCCCAACACCCCTTCTTCTCAAGAAAAGGACATCACCAATGTAATATGACATGTCTTGCATGCTATGCGGCACTCCCAGCCCTCTGAAAAGCTGGGTGATCCTCTCCGATCTCCTCCTCCTCCTCCTCCTCTTCCTCTGCCTAAAAACTTCCACACTGACAGGGATACCATGCCACCCTGCTCTCCTCCTCCTTTCATAAAGGACTATTTGTCAGATGACTAAGCATTACCTCCTGATTTTCCCATTGATCTTGAGGATGAAGAGTTCCAAGATCTGGATTTTCCCAATCCTGACTCTCCCATTCGAAAATCTCTTCCCTGGATGAGGACCTGCCTATACCTGCCGCAGCCTCTTCCCCCTGGATGACCCAACCTTTAGTGAGTTGATGGCTCAAATTCAAAAGGTCATGAGATTCTCAACTACTGAAAATGACAAACAATGTAAGGATATGGTGAATACCTTGAATTACCTGTTCCCCTACTAATACTGGCTAACCAGAATGCCTTGCTGGCTGCTCGCATCAGCCTTCAGCTATTACAGCTGTTCACCACAAAGCGGATCGCTCTATACCAAGCTCCTCTGACCACCCCTTTCTGTTTGCTATTCCAGAGGCAGATTCTGTGGTCATTACTGCCGCTCATGACCATACCAAAAAACCCAAGCACATGAGCTCCTTACCCCCTGATAAGGAATCACGAAGAAAAGACTATCTGGGGAAAAAGGTCTTTTCCTCGGGTGCCATGAATATCAGTATCTTGAACTATATGGGTCATATGATTAAATAGCAGCATACCCTTGGGTCTTCTGCCATTGAGCTTAACAGTAAACTCCCTCCCACACAGGAAAGGGATACATTATTGGCTACAGTGACAAATAGTAATTCTGTCTCCTGTCACCTTCTCCGGTCGAGATATGATGCCGTAGATACCTCAGTCTGACTATCAGCCACTGGTATCACCTGCGCCGCTATGCTTGGCTTTGTGTTTCAGGCTTTGTACCTGACATACAACATAAAGTAGCTAATACCCCCTTTAATGGGTCTGTGCTGTTTGGGCTAGGTACTCAGACTCCACTGGATGACTTACAGGCATCAGGCAGAACCCTCCATACGATCCATGGCATGTATCGTACTCCATCTATAACCTACTGTACTCAACTGTCCTCTTATTCCAAAAGAGGTGGAAGATACAGATAATAATAAAGGTGGCTTCAGAGGTTGTGCTCAATCCAGCAAAGGCAACACCTCTGCCACCCGAGGTGCCCACTCCTGCCTTCCGTGGAGCGGCACAGCCTGTTTCCCAGTGACCCACTAGGTTTTCCTCCCGCCTCTTGACCAGGCCTCAGAGGCTGTGGGGTCATTTTCCTCCATCTGCAGGCCTGGCAAATGATCACTTCATACAAATGGGTACTTCAGATTATACAGAAGGGTCATGCTCTGGACTTTCCACCCCACACCCTTGCCTCCATTGAAGAGTCACTATCCTCCAGATCATATACCCATATTACAGGAGGAATTGATGGACCTTTTGACCCTAACAGGCCATTGTACCAGTGCCCATTCTGGAACATCAAATGGGATTTTACTCCACTTCTTTCTGATGCCAAACAAACGGAGACCTGAGACCAATACTGGATCAAAGACAACTGAATCTTTACATTCAGTACAAACATTTTGCATGATCACCATATGCCATCATGCCTATCCTAAAACAGGGTGATTGGCTTTGGGCCCTAGACATGAAGGATGCCTACCTACATATCCCCACCCACCCTGCCCACCACAAATTTTTTGCGATTCCACCTACTGGGTCAAAATTACCAGTTTCGAACACTCCCTTTTAGCCTCTTAGCTCCAGAGTGTTCACCAAGTGCCTAGCAGTGGTGGCAGCAGTCTTACGAAGAAAAGAGCTCTTCATCTTTCCTTATCTAGACAACTGGCTAATCAAAGCAGACTCCAAAGCAGCTCTGCTTGCCTCCCTAGATGCTACCCTGAAAATGTTCGCAGATCTGGGAATCACAGTCCATTGGCCAAAGTCCAGTCCAAATCTGACACAGTCTCTCCTATACATTGGAGCTGTCCTAGATAGAATTACAACCAGTGCTTACCTCCCGCCTGCCCGACAGGACTTGCTTATGTCTCTGGCATCACACATACAGACTAAGAAAATAATCACAGCCCAAAAATGCTGTGCCTTCTGGGTCACATGTCTGCTGCCATCCCTATGGTGGCATTCGCCCGTCTCCACATGAGACCTGTCCAATGGACCCTCCAAAATCAGTGGTCCCAAAAAACAGGACAGTTCGAAGACAAATTCAGGGTCACTCCCTCTCTGAAGTCAGCCCCGACATGGTGGGACAATCAGAATCAGCCTGAATCAAGGAATGCCTTTTCGTCCCTCTCCATGCAAACGTTGACCACGGATGCTTCCTCACAGGAATGGGGTGTGCACTTTGGTCCTTATGAGACCTAAGGCCAGTGGCCCGCTTCTCCCCATCAGTCTCACATCAGTATCCTTGAGATGAAAGCGGTCCATCTAGCCCTTCAGGTGTTCCAGCCCTACTGTGTCAGGATCATTACTGATCCAATCAGACAACACTGCAGTAGTGTTCTCACCTCAACAAGCAAGGGGCAGAAATCTCACACCCTCTGCATGGAGACGCTTGCAGTGTGGCAAGAAGCCATCTGGCAACAACTGACACCAACAGCTGTCCACCTCACATGGGCATTGCAACCAGTTAGCCAACCGGCTGAGTCGCCAGTCCACAACTCACAAATGGACACTTCACGAGCAAGTGATCCAAGAAATCTTCAACCTATTGGGCACTCCACAGCAGGATCTGTTTGCCTTCCCAGAGAATTACCATCTCCCCAGGTATTTTTTCCATTATCTCGAATACAAAGGAACGGTGTATAGCTGCCCTGTCCCAACCTTGGACAAGACTCTTCTTATATGCTTCCTCCCCATCCCTCTCCTGCAATGGACACTACTGAAACTACAACTAGAACTGGCCACAATGATACTCATAGCCCCAATGTGGCCTCGCCAGACATGGTTTCTCCTACTCCTTCAACTGTCAGTATGGGACCCCATTCCATTGCCAATCAGACCGGACCTTTTCACTCAGAGTCAAGGGTCTCCTACATCCCAACCTGAAGGGTTTACACCTTCACGCTTGACTCCTGAGGATGCTTTCATAACTGGACTACAAGTGTCCTCTCCTGTTGACAATATTCTCTTGGCCTCCTGTAAGCCAGCAACAAGAGCAAAATACAATTCCAAATGGAAATGCTTTTCCATATGGTCAGCCTTCAATCATTGGACCCTTACTCCTGTTCACTGGCAAAGGTTCTGACTACCTGGCCTCATTATCTGAGTCCGGTTTAAGTTACTCTTCCATCAAAGTCCACTTGGCCACCATCTCGGCTTTCCATGAACCTCTGGATGGCAGGTTACTGTACCAACATCATCTAGCTAAGATGTTTTTGAAAGGAATGTTGCATATTAAACCTCGTATTAGAAGACTCACTCCTCCGTGGATCTCAATTTTATGATAGAAAAATTGACCCTTGAGCCTTTTGAGCCAGCAGCCACTTGTGACCTTCATTTTCTATCATGGAAAACCTTATTTCTGGTGGCTGTCACTTCCACTCGACGTATTTCCGAGCTTCATGCCCTCATGCGTAAGGAACCTTACTTGATTTTCCACAAAGACAGGGTGATCCTTCGTACTGCCTCTTCCTTCCTAAAGTAGTCTCTGAACATACTTTAAATCAGTCCTTAGAGCCCGGTCTACTATCCTGACTACTCCAATTAGGGTGAACATCTGCTACATTCTTTAGATGATCATTGTATATTACGCTACTATACTAATCGGACAGAATTGATTAGAAAGATGTCTCAACTGTTCGTCTCTTTTGCCCCGGGTCACATCGGTCTCCCAGTTGCTAAACATACTCTTTCATCCTGGCTGGCAAATTGTATTACATGTTGTTACAAAAAATACCACAAGCCTTTACCTGGACCTGCCCAAACCCACTCCACTAGAGCTATGGCCACCACTGCGGCTTGCTTTAAGGGAGCCTCCATTCCAGAGATCTGCAATGCAGCTGCTTGGTCCATGAGTCATACATTCACGAGGCACTACAATCTGGATATTGCCTCACGATGTACGGCACACTTCGGCCGTGTGGTTCTACAAGGTCTCCTATCGTAACTGTCCTCCCACTTGGACTTTACTGCTTGGAATTCATCTCAAAAGATTACCTACAGCAAGAGATCACTTCATGGACAATAGTACAGTTACGTAAAATCTTACCGTAACAGTAGATATTTGAAGAGTGTCTCTGCAGTAGGATTGTTCCCACCCTCCATCACGCTCCTTCTCCAAGAGAGAAAAACTCTGGTCCAATGACTTTAGGTTGGGACTCCTTTGGTACCTCGGCTTCCCTTCAGTCCTCGCTTTGCAAGCTGAATCCGTTGGGGAAACTGAGGATACCAGGGACCACACAACACTCTTATATAGGAAACAGGAAGCTGATGCCATATGTGGGCTTTCCCTGGTGAAAAACTGCTAGGAGAGCTGACGTGCACCATAGCGACCTCTGCTGGATATCCAAATGTATTACCTACTGCAAGAGACACTCCTCAAAGATCTACTGTTATGGTAAGTTTTTACATAACTGTACTTTTTAACCCCAGTAATACTCGGGTATCCATAACTATATGCAGTCTTCCTCCTAAGTAGAAATGCCCAGAGAGAAGTTGGAACATATGCAAATGATGGAATCTTTTGCATGAGCCACTTTTTTCAAATGCTGCCTTACACTAACTGCCTTAGTTCTAAACCCTTCAGATTTGTCTCTCTGCCTGATAAGTCTAGATGCTCAGAGATTCTTCCTCTTCATCATCTTGTTCTGGCGGAGAAACTACAGAATATGATAAGTATTGTTTAACATTTCTACCTTTTACTTTTGTAATTTTAGTAAACCCGTAGTTTTAGTGTTTAAATTGTAAGTTTCTCGGTTTCTCTCGATTTGGGATAACGAGGGGTAAACTGAGGTTTATTTTACAGTTATCGGAGTTTTCTGACTAAAAAACTCCACTAGTTATGTTTTATTTTTATTAAATTAGTTTGCTTTAAGAACCGCTAATACTGGTTCTTTAACCGATAGTCTCGGTTCATTTTTCCCTGGTTCCCCGGACCCGATTGATACTTCATCGGTTCTGGAACCTGTCACAGACCCACTCAGCAGGTCAGGCCCTCTGCTCCCACAGTGCCAACCTCCGAGCACAGTCTTGTGAACAATTAACAGAACAGGGTAACCATCTTGTCTGTTTTGTGGGTTTGAATCAAACTTTGGTCTCAAGTTCTGGAGGGATTCAAACTGTGAACCTCCTGCTAGCATACCCAATGTAAGGCTCAGATAATTCTGCTCTTCGGGGGCAGATATCGCTTGCCTACGGGCACCTAACCAGGTGTACAAAATGAACCCTTAAAACTCTATGAAAGACTTCAGAATAAACTCTTACCTTTTCCCTGTTTGATAAAACCAGTAAGCTTTGTACAGTGTCAGCTTTAACCATATATGCTTCACTTGTCAAGAAAAAGAATTTCAAAGGCACACCAAGTAGTCTCTAAAGTAGATGTTTACTTAAAAATAGATATAAAATGTAAATACAGAACCATATATCACAAAAACATACAATCATTTAAAAGAACAAGGGTTAAAAAAAAGTGCAAAATTCCTGCCACCAGACAATTAGACTTATGTATCTAATGTATCGCTTCTAACAGTGCTGATAGACAGATGTTGTTGTCAAGAGAGTCCAAACATGTGTCTTTACAGGTCACTCCAGCATAATTAAAACACTGTCTTGAGCCTGCCTTCTCCATGGTGTCACAGCGCCTCCTCTGTTAATTAAAAATTATACAATCAGGATGTCATCATTCAGAAGGTAAATTAAATAAGGCTAATTTCTAAGTCCTTCTTTCATCCATGAGCAACGTCCTGCTTTAACAGACATCAGAGGAACATTTATGGCTTCACACCAGTGTGACATAACCTGGTTTTCCTCCTCTAAACGTCATAAAATGAATATTTTCTATCCTGCCAGCTGGCAAGCTACAAATAAGCCAGATAAACAGGAGATGCTTAATTTAGGCCTCTTCTAGCCTGCAGTTATCTCCTGGCCTTCAAGTAACACCTTGTAGCTAAAACCTGGGAGGGGTGTCATTCCACAGGCTGTCTCAGCATGTCTCATGAGAGACACTCAATAACACATTTTTATATTACAAAAATCATAGATTAATCAGAACTAGCTGTCTGAGTGTCACAGAACCAACGCAACTGCTAACTAAACTTTAAATTAAAATACTTTTAGTGGTTGCAACTTTTATTGGTTTTACATTCCAAATGTCATAAAAATGAAAAGAAAGCTGGTGATCTCAGTTTCAAACTATGTATTCTATGTGGTGAAATTCTGTTAAGTTCCTTTTGTCTATCTGGACGTGAACATTAAAAGCAGAGTGAAATCTGCATTTCATGTCCTGTGAAAACTATTGAAAAGTGCCTGAATAAGGCTAAAAAAAAAAAAAAAAGAAAACTTTCACTATCTAAGGGTCCCTCCAGCTCTGACCAGCTGACATCCTAAATTACTTTGGTTGAAACCACAACAACTAATGTAAACTGCTACCCCTGAGACGGGTATATAAGCAGTTCTTGAGAGGCTTGCTGAACTGGCTGACTACCTGGTTCTCTCTAAGAAATCAAATAAAACCAAGCACGCAGAACCCCCTGCTAGACAGCGTATGGGGACTTCTGTGCCTGCTAGAAAGCCTGACAATTCCTGCAGATTGTTACCTATGGTGAAGCCCACCAGGATGAGGTACAGTGTCTCATGTTTACTGTATCACTAAAGGGATTAATTCCCACTGAAATTATATCCTTTACTACAGTAACTTTACTGCAGAATTTTGTAGCACTGTGCTTCATTCTGGTGGTTTTTCACTGTGAATGAAGATGTGAAAATTGTAAACTTGGACTTTCAGTTGCGATGGCTGCTGAGTAGGTGCGTGCTCGCTTGCTCCGCTAACTCTCCCCTCTCGAAAAATGCCAAAACCTACTGCCAAAGATTAAAATTCGCTTGGAGTTGTGGTAGGAAGTGAGATCTCTCATCACTCTGCTTAGTGTCTAATTGCATGGACGTGGAAATGAAGAATTTGCGGCCGAAACACACACCGCCCCCGTCTCCAGCAAAAAACATACCAGCCAAGAGAAGCAGAGCCAGAGAGGAGACTGAAGCTGGCCTACCCGTTCCACAAACTCTACTCATGGAGGCAACGTTCTTCGAGGGGCTTGCCACCATAAAAGAATCACTGCTCGCAGTAGTGGGAGATCTACAGTCTCTAAAATCATCGATGCAGCAACTTACTATCCGAACAGGGGACAACAAAGTAAGAATTTCATCTCTGGATGACTGGAGGGTTGAGAGGATCCAGACCTGGTCAGCCTGAAACGATTGCGCAAAGCTGAGGACAAGCTCGAGGACTTAGATGGTCACTCACGCAGAAACAATCTGGTAGTCTTGGGAATTCCAGAGGGTGAAGAAGGGGCCAATCCTATCCTATTTATCCAAAAGTTGTGTAACAAAATTGCTGGCCCATCTCCAAACGGCCCCACTTACATTATAGAGAGGGCCCATCGTTCCCTCCGGCCCACTCCGCAGCCCGGTTCTCCACCACGACCGCTGATTTTCTGCCTCCTGAACTACTTGGACAAACAAGTTATCCTGAAGAAGGTGAAAGAGACCAAAGCTATCCAGTGGAAAAATAAAACTGTTAGGATCGCTCAAGACCTTCCACTTATTGTAAGACAGAAGCGAACTGGAATGCACCCCTTAGTGACAAAGTTGATTGCAGCGGGGATACGCTACAGAATGAGATATCCTGCTACTCTGCAAGTGCACCATGATGGTAAATGGCACTCATACGATTCCCTCATGGATGCAAGCACTTCCCTTAAACTGTTTCCAGATCTTTATAAGTGACTTTGGCAACCTGGAGGGGGAAGCTGAAAATATGCAAAGCAGGCCTGTAGTGTTAATAACATAGCAGACGGCCCAAGGAACCTCTCATCGTATGAGACTGATTATGTAATCATAGTATGTTGTATTATGGGCATTTAAAGCCCTTCATGTTACATGTTCATGCCTTATTTAATAAGATTAGATAAGTGACTTCAATGTTACAAGGAATATATAGTCACAATTAATACCTTATACTGTTTAAATATTGAGCATTAGGTCTTCTAGGTGTTATTGGTAACAGAGTTAAAGGTTGTTCAAGATGCAAGTTCATAGTTTTCAAAACTGATCTTTACTCAGCACTAATGTCTGGCTCAATATGGGGGGAGAAGGGGCAACCGAGAGGCATAGGACTTAACAAGTGCCTATGGCAATCGGACATTTATTGGAGGTTAGTCGCAAGGACTGGGGGTTTGAGGTGGTTTTTCCTTTTTTTTTTCATATCATTGTTTCTCTCTTTCTCACTAGGGTTTGGGAAGAAAAGGGTGGGGACTCCATTCTCTTCCGGGTCTCTTAGCATAGATTGGCTTATGGGGGTTTAAGGTGGAGATTTATTGTGGGGTGGGAGACTCATTCTCATGTACTAATGGCAACACAGTTCCGTTCGAAGGGGATACAAGCCCATGTCTCATTGATTATAATACTTGCTAAATTTTGCAGAACTAGATCCCCTTTCCTAGTTCCTATTACTCAAGCCCTAATCTCCTAAATAAGTGCTAACTATGGTTATGAGATTTGTGACCTGGAATGTGAAAGGAGCCAGGTGTAGGATCAAACTGTCAAATCCTTAAACACCTGGAATCCTTGCGCAGTGTTATAATTTTCCTTCAGGTTACCCAATTGCTAGAGAGTGAAGGGAATCTATTTTGCAGATGGCAAATTGGGCAAGTGTATGTGGTGGGAAATGCCATGGCACGAAGAGGGGTGGCAATTTTGATTACAAAAAATATATCCTTCCAAATGCAGAGTTCTCATTCGGATCCACAAGGTAGGTTCGGTTTTAAAAAAAGGGCTACTCAATCATGCTGAGGTAGTGTTGGGATCAATATACGGGCCCAACACTGACTCTCCTGAGTTTTACTCAGAGTTATCACTTCATTTGAATACATATCCGAAACTCTCCTTAATTCTGGCTGGGGACTGGAACTTAGTCTGCTCATTAGAGCTTGACAGATCCCTCCTGTTGTATAGGACAGGTCCTCTCCCTGCGCAGAAAGCCTTGCTGGAATTAATGGCTGATTATGGGCTTGCTGACCCGTGGAGGCTGCTGAACCCACAAACAAAACAATTTACTTTTTATTCTTCTGCCCATGGTTCATTGTCTCCTATAGATTATTTTGGTTAATAATCCAGTGCTGTCAGGGCTCCGGGCAGTGGAGTCGATCCCTTGAACCATCTCGGATCATGCTCCAGTTTGGCAGGAAGGGACCCTCCCATCTGCCTCGTGCAAAGAAAGTAGCTGGAAATTAAATACATAAATGCTCCAAGACACAAATATTGTTCAATCCTTAAAGAAACCATTGAACAATTCCTTTTACAACAAAACTCGATACAGCAAATAGACAAGATCTGGTGTGCTGTCAAATGTGTTATTTGAGGGGAGTGCATTCAGCTCGCCACAATCCGGAAGAAAAAAGAGAAGCCCTTTCTTCCTTACTACTAGGGCAAATTAAGACCCTGGAAGAGGAACTAACCCCCATCTCGGATGAGTCTATCCTTGCCCAGCTGACACAAGTCAGGAATCAGTACCAAGAAACTACGTGAACAAGCACAATATGCCTTGTTCAAAACCCGTACCCGATATGTGGAACAGCGTGAAAAGGCTAGCCACTTGCTAGCCCTTAGCCTTTCGAGGCTAATCACAGTGTTAAACTCTCTTGAGGATAACTCTCTTATCACAAATCCAAAGGATATTGTCTGGGAATTTGAGAAATATTACATATCCTTGTATTCCTCCCCTGAGAACCCACCTCAGACCTCAGATATTCAGGATTACTTAGCCTCTATTCCTCTTCCATCTCTTAGTGTTCCACAAAGAGATAGTCTCATACCCAAAATAACTCAGGCTGAACTGGCAAAAGCAATTTGTTCTCTGCCAGAGGACAAAGCCCCAGGTCCTGATGGTTTTCCTCCCGGTTTTTATAAAACTTTTGAAGAACAACTTTCTCCCCTTCTTTTACAGTTTAAACTTTTATGTGATGTAGGAGTCTCTGATTCATCCCTATTAGAAGCTCTTATAATTGTCCTCCCTAAACCAAATAAACCCAAAAATAGAATGTGCAACTACCGTCCCATATCTTTAATGAACTATGATATTAAGCTTTTGGCCAAAATTTTGGTCTCATGTTTGTCGGAAGTATGGACCTCCCTGCTTGAT
Organism: Neoceratodus forsteri; assembly: GCA_016271365.2. Taxonomy (NCBI): domain Eukaryota; kingdom Metazoa; phylum Chordata; order Ceratodontiformes; family Ceratodontidae; genus Neoceratodus; species Neoceratodus forsteri. The sequence continues at coordinate 522,317,109 of CM057449.1, read as the reverse complement.
CCTGAGCAAGTTGGTTTTGTGGCAGGTCGCTCCTCGACCGACCATCTATGCAAGCTCTCCCACATTTTCTCTGTTTCCAGGGAGGCCCAATGCCCTATGGCCTTGGTCTCCCTGGATGCAGAAAAAGCATTTGACAGTCAGTTGGGCCTTTCTCTTTGAAGTAATGCTCAAGTTTGGTTTTCCAAAGAAGTTTGTACAATGGATTAAAGTACTGTACACCAACCCTACCGCCAAAATCTACTGCAGCGGGGTTTACTCAAATTAATTCCCGCTATGCTCTGGAACTAGGCAGGGGTGTCCGCTTTCCCCAATGTTATTTAATCTCTGTCTTGAACCACTCCTATATCTTCTCCAAAATTCTCCAAGTATAAATGGCAGCCCACTTGGACCCTTTAATTTTCGACTATGCAGATGATATCCTGTTGCACATCTCTGATCCGAAAACCTCAGTTCCTGCAATTCTGGACATAGTTGAATCCTACGGAGCTCTCTCAAACTATAAACTAAATATAGATAAATCGATAGTCATGCCCTTAAATAAGCTCACATATCGGTCACATCTAGAGGGGTTGAATCTAACCTGGTGGCTCCAACTCAAATACCTAGGATTAACCTTATCCCAAGATATGTTTCAAATTAAAAAACTTAACCGAGATTCTCTGATTGAGACCTAAACAGGAACTGGGAAGGTGGGCAACTCTATATCTTTCCTTGCAAGGAAGAATCAGTGTAATCAAAATGAATATCCTTCCAAGGATATTCTATCCTTTGAATATGCTGAACATCCATCTCTCACAGTCCTGGTTCCGCAAGTTCCATAGTATTATATCCCAATTTTTCTGGCAAGACAAACCGCCAAGAAGATTGTATATCAAACTGGGGGCGCCAGGCTTCCCAACCTTTACCACTACTGTTTAGCCAGTCACTTAGCCAAATATATGTGCTGGATACCCCACAATCCTGATCAACAAGACTCATCCTTTACTCCAGCGTGGCCTCATTTAGAACGTTACATAATTAGTCAGGGTGGTTTGTCCCCACTGAGTTTGCTATATACTAAAGCAAAAACCTGTTCTACTGCTATTAACAATGCAATAATTATAATGTCTATAAGAGTACATGAACAGCTTTGCAGAATTCTTAAATATGATAACTGTAAGGATATCTCACAGCCTTTATATTATAATCTTAATCTTAAATTAAATGGGCTCTGCTTGAAACTGCATGAGAACCCTACTCTGAATGAGACTAAGATAGCTGATTTACTAGAAAATGGGGCAGTGAAGGCTACACCAGCTCTTTTACCACTCCTGAATTTCCCGAAGACACAAATCTTTAAAGGATACCAAATTCAACACTTGCTGATTACTAAATTGGGCATGGGAACATGGCACATGGACCGCTCAGAACTCATTGCTTCACTCCATAGTTTAGCATGGCAACCTCATGCAGTCTTCCAGATCACTTCGATGTTATATCCTTCCATCTGCTCAGTGGGTCCCACTCCCTCTCCATACTGGGCAGGCCAGTTTCCCAATAAAGAAATTAGTTGGGATAAGATCTGGCAAGTGGTTTATCGGTACACTTCTAATGATAGGCTTAGCCTCATGTAATTCTATATCCTACATAATACGTAGTACACCCCAGTGAAACTATTTAAAATGGGGAAGTTCAAAATGCAAACTGTAACAGGTGTGGCCTACATGAAGGCTCCCTACTTCATGTTCTGTGGGATTGTCCCATAATTCGGCCATTATGGAATGAGATTTGAACTAGAGCAGACCCCCTATTGGGAATTACAGATCTATTTAAGCCTGAAATTTGTATACTAGGGAATTTTTCACAGATCCTAGTAAAGGAAAGAAGATACATTATGACTATTATCTCCCATGCAGTCAAAAAATTGGTCTTAAAACATTGGAAGGAGTCTACCATAATTTTCTACTCTGAATGGTTAAATGAGTTCCTAGTTAACCTGAGAACCGAAAAAATTATTGCATCTCTTAGACATATCCCAGCAGCTTTCGATAAGAAATGGGGTAAAGTTTACATGCTGTACTCCCTACATAATTAACAATGTCTCCCCATCTGAGTTATACTGGATACCAATCCCATAGGAAAGCCAATCTGTTTGGTTTAATTGCTGCCATATGTATAATCTTCACTATACAGTTAAATGATATGTGATGAAGGTAGGTAGGGTAGGGAGGGTTTAGGGAGAGGGTGGGTTGGGGCTAGTTAAATGGTATTATCTGAGCCGATGTAACTTTAAGGCTTCAGTCTATATTACCTTTATCATTTTGTACCAGTGCAATTCCTTGCTGTATCTGTATGCTTGAAGAGAACAAAATTAAAGTATATTTAATGAAAAAAAGAAAATTGTAAACGTTCCTTAAAAAAAAAAAAGTGTAAAGATATGCCTGGAATGGCTAAAGAAAACACTTTTAGGCTTATAAGTGCTGTCTACTTATCAGCAGCAGACCTCTCTGCCCAGCAGCTTGTCTCCTCTGATCAATCTTCCCATTAGGAGGAAGATTATGTGATTTTAATGGAATGTTTGGGTTTTCACCAGAAATGATTATCCCTCACTCTTCACATTTGTGAGAAATGATTGGGCTGACACCCACTAAAAGCTTCCCCTTCCTGTGAATAAGTTCATCAGGGAAGGCACTTTAAAGATTTTACAAACTCTGAGCTGTTTTCCCTCTTGATAAGAGGATGTATAAGAAACATCAGCTAGACAGGGAGGGAACTCAAAGTTTGTTCCCTCATCCTATACATCAAGGAGTAGTTGAAGTAACAGACTGTGACAAGGCAAAGAGATCCCTGGCATCCTACTCTCCTAACATGGATCTCAGGAAAACTGACATACTTTTAAGTCCATGTTACTCCCCTGCCAGATGATCTAGCTGAAACGACTAAATTTAGTTTGGAAGCAGCCAAATAAGTTTAAATGGCTGCTGCTAGATGGATAGTAAATACATTGGTTCAAAGGGGTTTGCTTGGTTGTGAGTCACCAACCTAACTCAGTATTCCCAAACCAAGGCTATGGATTCCAAGTCGAAGGTAATTCCTCTTTAGAGAAAAGATGAAAGTTAAAAAATGGAAGAATACACCACAGTAAGCTCCTTTTGTTGCATCAGACTAGGGTTGTTCTTCAGTATCAGCAATACCTACAGCAGGGGTATTTCAGACACCACAGACAAGTGATCATGGATGTAGTAATCAAGGATTGTCTCTGGGTTCAAATCCCTTCCAAAAAAAAAAAAAGTTTTCAATCCAGATGTAGAGAAGGAATATTTTGAGAAAAAGAGGTTCAAAACCTGTTACTGTCAACAACAGAGGAGTCTGTCTTGGCATAACAAAAGGTACTACAAAAAGGATGGGGAGTGGTAACCTGTCTTATAGGGTACTAAGCAGGCATCTGACAAAGCCAAAGTTCAAAGTGGTGCTTTTGGCACTGATTCTGTGAACACTCTATAGAAAGGGGAAGGTTTGGCATCACTGGACTTAAAGTATTTCCACATCCCCATAAGCACAGAACATACCCCAGATTCAGACCCCCATTAAGTCATTATATAACAGTGTGCACAGTGGTTGTAGCACCTTCAAAGACAAGGTGTCACAGGTTCTTCCTGTATCTAGAGGATTGGCTGTGGTTGCAAAGTCACCACAGCAAGTGGATCTGCAACTCACCAAGGGCTCATGGAGTCTCTAGGATTTTCTGATAAATCTAGAGGCAGTTTGTATCTCAGCCTGCTCGAGCACTACAGTTCATAGGAGCAGAGCTTAATACCCTGTGAGACAGGGCCTACTTGCCTACAAGCAGGGCAAACAGTATTCCACTGATAGTGGTTTCATTCATCCTGGATGAAATGAATAAATAAATTAAAAAAACAAGCAAACTGCAGAACAGTTTCTTCAGCTACTGCACATGGCACCTGCCACTGGCGCAGTCTTGGAATCCAGGTTACAAATTACTATTCAGTTTCACATCAGGATTCACTGGTGTCAGAGAAAGGACCCTCTGTCATAACCAATTTTAGTAACAGAAATATTGTTCTAGGGACATGGATATGTTGTTCATCCACACTGTCTGGCAGGTATCCTTGCCGCTTTAAATCTTGCCGGAAGGTCTTCGCTGGCTCTTCCACCCACCCGGTGGTAAAACCTCGGCCCGCCCCATGACGCCAGATCTTCCTTACCGCTGGAAGCTCAGGTTCCCTCCTTAACGCCTGCTGATAAGATCAGGTTCCTAACTCTTCGGTTTTCGCGAATTTAAAAGTTTTTGCATTTTTAGACTTTCGTCGCCTATCCTCGCCACGATGGACAAATCGACTCCCAGTTTCGGAGATGCCCTTGCGGGAAGAAGATGTCTCAGACGGATCCGCGACTCATACATGTGTCTACTATTTAGCCTTGAGCACGACCCGCAGGCTTACGACTGTGTTTTCCTTCTCGCCTACGCCCTCGAAGACCGTGGTTGCCTGCTTACAACTGGGGCGCCCCGAAACGCTTCCTCCGTGAAGTCAAAAGAGGCCTGTCGGCGTTCGCCAGGCAGCGTCATGGATCAGCTAGAGCAGATGATCGCCTCGAAGAGGAGGCGGCGTGGCGCATCTTCCTCGGTCGCGCATTTATCCCACTCTCCTGGGTTCCTCTTATACAGCTTCCTTTATGAGTTTTTGTCTGTCCCTCTCCACTAAGGGAGAGGGGCTAACGCCTGCTGGACCTTCTTCTCGGTCCAAAAGAAAGACAAGGGAGTCCTCCGCTGACGCCTTGGGAGTGGGAAAGGTCCCTCCCCGAAGTTATCGCCATCGACTTCGGTCGATCGTTCTGCTTCGGCCACTGGTCTCACGGTGTCCCTGTCAGGTCAGCTGACTGAGACTCCCGTCGATGCAGTCGAGATTTTTCTCGACCCGTTGGACGGGTTGTCGACAGGTGAAGCCGAGAATCCTCTCTCCCTGGTTCCCCCGGTGGGAGTTGAGGATCCCATGGGCTTTCCAGTGCCTCCGGTTCCGGAGCCCTCGGGTGAACCCTCCGAGCCGAGGGGAGAGCCGGTTCCACCTGTCCCTACCCCGCACCGTCCTCGGAAAAGCCGAGGTTCTCGGTCTCGGACTTCTTCGCGGTCCAGCCGATCCCGCCGTCATAGGCGGTCTCGGTCTCGGCACAGCGGTAAGCGGCACTGCCGCTTGTCCTCGTCCTCGGACGAGGGGAGGCTTCAACGTAAGTTACGTTGACGATACGAGGACCTCATGTGGCAACAGCTCCTTCTGGCCGGGAACAAGCCGACGCTGTCACCTACCCCAGCCATTAAGTGGCTGTCACCGGAGCGGCCGAAACAACCCCTCGACTTACCCGAGGAGCCTGTTCCCAGGCCGGTTGTTCGCCAAACCAGCTGCTCCACCGATTCTGGTGGAACCTCCGCCTCCACAGCCATTATTTGGGGCTCCGACCAAGAATTCTCGGTTGGCTCAGGGTCTGCCCCATAGGCTGTCTGTTACCCTCACTCCCGATCGACCTCGGCAGGTGGAGGGTGGCTCAGCCCGAGGGTAGCTCTTTTGGGCGGACTCCTCCGAGTCCGGACGACGATTCCTCCCTTTCTCCAGGCGAGTAGACTTGAGTCCTCTTGAGGTTGTCGCTGGATGATAGCCTTCGCTCTATCTGGGATTGCTCGCCTGCAGTCGGAGTCCACCGGGATGAAGCTCGAACCCGTGTCTAAGTGGGCCAAGTATCCCCTCACGGAGATACTGGACCAAGGGGATTCCCCTACGGAGGCCTTTCCGGTGGCCGAGGCCATAGTGGGCCCGGCCTTGGAGCTCTGGCAGCGCCCTGCTTCCTGTCCTGCGCCCTCGGCCAGGATGGCCAGGAAGTATGCGGTCCCTACCGGTTCCTTGTCCGGTTTTTCGGAACACCCCTCAGCCAAGGGGCTAGTTACTGACAGCGTTTTCTGGCGTGCCGGGAACGCTAGGGATGTGGACAAACCTCCCGACAAGGAATCCAAGAAATTGGACTATGCCGGGCGCAAAGTCTACGCTGCATCCTCCCTCGGCCTTCATCAGGCCAGTTCGGCCATACTCATGGCACATTTCTCTCATGCCCTGTTGGGCTCCCTGGACGAGGTAGTTCCTCATCTTCCGTGGACCTGCAGACCACGGTTAGGCAGGTGCGGGACCAGGGCAGGGCAGTGGCCAAACAGCAGCTTCAGACTGCTCTGGACATTGGAGACTCATGTGCCAGGTCAGTAGTGGCCGCAGTGGCTATGCGCCGTCGGGCATGGCTGAGGATATCCACCTTCACTTCGGATACCCAGCACAAGTTGGCGGATGTCTCCTTCCTGGGGACCGACCTTTTCGGCCCTGGGGTGGAAGGTCACCTACAGAGGATCGAGAAGTCCAATGCTACCTTGGACTCGGTCTCATCCGCACAGGACAAGGCCGAGACCACAGCCTAAGCCCTTCGTCCCTCTGCGCCCTGTTGCATGTCCGCCCAGCAACGTCAGGGCCAGCAGGCACGAGCTTGGCATCCCAAACCCAAGCCCTCGGCTTCCTCCTCCAGGAAGCAGGGAGGTAAGGCCTGGAGGTCCCTCGGCCGGTCCCTCCTCCAAGCCTGCCCAGTGACGGGTTGAGGGGTGTCACCCCAACCCGTCACCTCACCCCAGGTCCCTGGGGGCGGCTCCGCCACTTTCTTTCCGCCTGGTCCGTTATTACCACAGACCGGTGGGTGTTGGAAGTGGTGAAAGGGCCTGCCTCTGGAGTTCGAGCAGGCCCCGCCCTTCAGAGCCGTCACACCTCGGGGGGCCTCGGGGTCCGCAGCTTCACTGTTGGCTCACCTAGCCGACATCGCTCTCCTCCTCGAGAAGGAGGTGATCAGAGAGGTAGTGGACCCTCCCTCAGACCCGGGGTTTGTGTCCAGGTACTTCCTGGTTCCGAAACGGAGGGGGCTGGCGCCCCATTCTCGACCTGCACGACCTAAACAAGTTCCTAAGGTCTCGGACCTTCAGGATGGTCACTCTGGCTCAGATAGTACCATCCTTGGAACACGGCGTGTGGTTCTGCTCTCTGGACCTGCAGAACGCGTTCTTTCACGTCCCTATCCGTCCGTCACATCAGAGATTCCTTCACTTTCGAGCGGAGGGATCCCTTTTCGAGTTCCGAGCCATGCCCTTCGGCTTGTCTCCAGCTCCCAGGGTCTTCACCAAATGCATGGCAGTGATGACAGCATTCCTGCAGCGCCGAGGGGTCCGGGTGTACCCTTACCTGGATGACTGGCTGATAGCAGCCCCCTCCAGGCAGGAGGTGGAGCGGTCCAGAGATCTGGCCCTCCAGGTTTGCTCTCAAGTCGGCCTTCTCATCACACGAGCCAAGTCGGACTCAAGCGCAAGCAGGTGAATCTTTTCATCGGGCAGAGCTCGACTCTCTTGAGCCAAGCATGGCTCCCGGCGGACAGGGCCGAGGTTCTTTCCTCCTTTGCCCAATCATTTCTGGTTGGGCAATCGCTCCTGCCCGGGACTTCCTCGCCTCCTGGGTCTCCATGGCAGCCTGTACCAGCGTGGTTGGCTGGGCCCACTGGAACATCGCGCCTTCAATGGGGCTGGCCAGCCAGTGGTCTCAATGCTGTGATCCATTGGACCAGCTAGTGACGGTGACCCAGGGGATGTGGAACGCTCTCCAGTGGTGGACCGTTCCAGTTCATCTGCAGGAGGGCATCCCATTTGTCCGCCCCGAGCCGACGGTCTCTCTATCGACCGATGCCTCTCTGATGGGTTGGGGTGCCCATCTGGGGGAACACCGAGGCACGGCCTCTGGTCCCAGAGGAGTCCCGATGTCACATCAACCTGCTGGAGTCCGAGCGGTCCGCCTAGCTCTCACCGCCTTTGTCTGCTTTCTCCGGGTCAAGTGGTCTGAGTCACAACAATACCATGACCATGTACTATCTAAACCGCCAGGGCAGGACGCGCTCCATGCTTCTATGCAAGGAAGCTCTCCGCATTTGGTCACTCGTGCGCAGCCTGGAGGCGGATCTCCTAGCCATTCACGTGGCAGAAGCCTCCAACACCCTGGCCGATGCCCTAAGCCGGATAGGGGCTGCGTCCCATGAGTGGTCTCTCCTGCCAGAGGTAGTACAAGATCTGTTCTCCCATTGGGGCACACCTCAGGTGGACCTGTTTGCCTCCAGGGAGAACGTGAAGCTGAGGCTGTTTCATGCCCACCCCCCTCAGCAGGGCTCGCTGCAGGGAATGCCTTCTCGAGGCAGTGGACCCCGGCCTTCTAGCTGTTCCCCATTCCCCTGATACACAAGGTGCTTCTCAAAGCAAGGAGGGACAAGGCAGGTGATTCTGATAGCCCCAGACTGGCCCCACCAGTTCTGGTACCCAGATCTCCTCAGCCTCAGCTCCAGGCTCCCGAGGCAGCTTCCAGCTCGCCGGACCTGCTCTCAGTCAATCAGGGAAGGTATTCCATCGGACCTTCAATCCCTGCACCTGACGGCCTGGTTCCTGAGCGGCCAGAGTTCCAGGCCTTGGGTCTTCCCGGAAGAGGTCCTCAATGTAGTTGAGGCGCTCCGTAAGAGTCGACCAGGAAATGCTACGCCCAAATGGAAGAGATTTTCCATTTGTGTCAGGTAAGGGCCTTGACCCTTCCTCCTGTTCCCTGGTGAGCATATTGGACTACCTGTGGTCCCTTTCTCAGCAAGGGCTTAGGTCGATGACCCTTAAGGTGCACCTGGCAGCCATCTCTGCTTACTGGGCGTGGGCCGGGAGCAGTCGGTGGCGCAGGAGAAGGTGGTCTGGTGCTTTTTCAAAGGCCTTGATCACATTTCCCCTCCGGTGCGAGAACCTCCACCTCGTGGGATCTACTGCTGGTACTGGCAAAGCTCATGGGGCGAGTTTATTCAAAACCAATGCACAGGTGTGATCTCTCGCACCTGTCGTGAAGACCGCCTTCTTGGTGGCTATCACGCCAGCCAGAAGGATGGGAGAGCTCCAGGTGCTTTCCATCGAGTCTCCTTACCTGGTCTTCCACAGGGACAGACTATCCTGCGCCCACCCCAAATTCCTTCTGAAGGTGGTGTCGGAGTTTCACCTTAACCAGGTGTTGACTCTGCCAGTGTTCTACCCCAATCACACCTCGGAGGCCGAATATAGACTCCATACTCTGGACCCTAGAAGGGCGCTCGCTTACTATGAGGAGCGCACTTCTGAAATTCGGGGAGAGGTTCGCCAGCTGTTTGTCACCTACGCTGAAGCCGCACCTGGCAGACCTGCAGCCAAGCGGACGATAAGCAGGTGGGTCACCTCCTGCATAGATCTCTGCTATAAGTTGGCGGGCATGGAACCTCCCAGAGGGATAAGAGCTCATTCTACCCGCCATACTGCTGCATCGCTGGCTGCTTCCAGGGACGTCCCTATCCAGGAAATCTGCAGGGCTGCTACCTGGAAGTCAGCACACACCTTCACCCATTACCACATCGACCTTGAGTCCGCCCGGGATGCTGGTTTGGGGCCTCGGTTCTCCAGTCTCTAGTCCTTAAGTAGGGGTGTCGCCTTGCCTCCCTCCTCCCAGAGAACTGCTAGAGTCTGCCAGACAATGTGGATGAACAACATATCCATGTCCCTAGAAATACAGGTTACTCATCTGTAACAGGAGTTCTAGGAATGGTATATGTTGTTCATCCACAGGACCCACCCGACTTCCTGGCTTCGACGCACAACCTGAGCTTTCCAGCGGCCAGATCTGGCGCCATGGGCGGAGCCGAGAGTTTTACCACCAGTGGGTAGGAGGAGCCAGTTTGAAGACCTTCCGCAAGATTTAAAGCGGCAAGGATACCTACCAGACAGTGTGGATGAACAACATATACCATTCCTAGAACTCCTGTTACAGGTGAGTAACCTGTATTTCTGGCTCTAGAAAGTTTTTCCCAGTTAATACAGGGCAAGGTGGTGCAGGTCAGAACAGACAACACCACTACAATGTTTTACATAAACAAGCAGGGGGGAACAAGGTCGGATCCTGTGCACAGAGGCCATGAACATCTGGGAACTCTCTTACTCTTTAAAAGCTTCATTGCAAGCCATTTCATGTACCAGGTAGGACAATACCCTGGCAGATGCTTTAAGCAGGATCAACCAGGCACATCACGAATGGTCTCTAAACAGACAGGTACTGGACTCAGTGTACAGACAATGGGGCACTCCAGACGTAGATCTCTTTGCCTCTCACGAGAATCACATACTGCCCCTATTCTGTTGCAGGCCACCAGTCAGGTGCACAATTCCCCTGGATGCCCTGGCCTTGGACTGGTCAGGAAAGCATCTATATGCCTTTCTTCCCTTCCCTCTCATCTTCAGAGTGTTACTCAAACTCAGATCACAACCTGTGTCCATGATTCTGATAACACCAGATTGGGCCAGACAGCCATGGTATCCCCTTCTGCTGTCAATGTCAGTGTCCACACCAATCCTCCTGCCCAGGAGGCACAACATATTAACTTCCCACCAAGGGAAGATCCTGTATCTGAACCTCAGGTCTCTCAGACTCAAGGCCTGGTTCTTGAGGACTTAAGAGTTTGCAAATTTGCAACTTTCCCAAGCTGTTCTGATATCCTAAAAGTATACAGAAAACCATCTACTAAGAAAGCCTATAGTGCAAAATGGAAAATGTTTTCTGTTTGGTGTGATGCCAAACATATTTCTCCTTCTCTGGCAGAGATTCCACTATTGTTAGAATATCTTACTGAACTGTACTCTCAAGGTCCTCTTCTGGCCTAGTGGATAAAGACACTTCCTTGTTAATCAGAGGTTGTGGTATCAGATCCTCTGTGGGATAAAAGCACTGGATGTTTCAGTGCATCAGATTTTGGCAGAAACAGTTGGGGCTGGCAGAAGTTGTGGGAACCTTGTTTTGCTGAGCAGCTGGGGAAAGGATTTTAGTAGCTGGATAAGCTTTAAATTCTTATCAGTCTGTGGATTTTTAGAGCAGGAGTGCTGACTTGTGTAATAAGTGTTGTTTTGTGTGGGGGATCCTAAGAGGAAGCTGGATATTCATTTATCTTTTCTACAGGTATTGTGAGCAGCTTCTGGAAGTGTCTGTCCTTCTCAGCCAGGATCAATTTAAAGCTCATAGGGGCTTAAATACCAGGGCTTCTCACATAGCAGTACTGCAGAAACAGTTGGGGCTGGCAGAGGTTGTGGGAACCTGCTTTTGCTGAGCAACTGGGGAAAGGATTTTAGTAGCTGGATAAGCTTTAAATTCTTATCAATCTTTGGACTTTTAGGGCAGGAGTGCTGACTTGTTTAATACAGTGTTTGTGTGGGAATCTTCCTCCGGAGGAGGTTGCAGTACTTGAGGTGCAGTGAGGGGCAGACACAGGACTGATACACTCTCATGAGAGCCTGGTGTGGGTCCTAATCCCACACTCCCCACCCTCCTCTCCAGAGCACAGCTCATTTATAGGGGAAAACCTGCCCTGGCAATTGGAGGAAAAGGCTTCAGGTGCAGCTCATGTAGTTCTAGCCACTGGGGTTGGGTTTAAAAGACTGTGAGAGAGGCGCTTAGGTAGTTGTAAATTCTATAAGCTAACTCTCAAGGCTAATAGTCAGGTGGGGAAAAGTTCAGCCACCCAAGCGTTGCAAGTTTAAAAGTCTGCATGCTGTATGGAGGAAATCACCTAGGTATAGGTACTGGTAGCTCGAGAAACTGTAGAGCCACTGAGTTGGTAATTTGGCCTAGAAAAGACTGCTGTGATGATAGGGAAGGGACTGCATATCACTAGAACAGGTATCTTTGTGCGGGTGGTTGAGTGCACAGGGTGTGGTGCAGCCATGATACTGGACTGGGCTTGGAAGTTTGGTAGATGCCCAGTGTGCTACCAGCTGGCACAGCTTAAGGAGGAGGTAGAAGGGATCCAAAGGCAGCTGGGGGGGCTGGGGGAAGGATTGGACAGATAGGAGGACAGCAGTCACCTACATGGAAGCACTAGGTGCTGGGGCCTCCCAAGCTGGGGAGGAGTGAAGAGAGTTGCTCACACTAGGAGTGGAGGCAAGATGGGTACATAGGGGTCTCTAGGGGACCCTGGCAGATGGGGCCCAAAAGGTGGAAATTTCCACATCAGTAGACAAGAGTCTGGGGTGTCCAAAGTGGAGTCAAGGGGGGTACACAGGGGGCTCTTGGGGGACCCTGGAAGATGGGGCCCAAAAGGTGGAAATTTCCACATCAGTAGGCAAGAGTCTGGGGTGTCCAAAGGAAACCAAGAAAGGCAGGGATGGGGGGGCACTGGGGATGGGCCAGGCTCAACTGCTTTAACCCTCTACGCCATTGGTAGAAGGGGGTGTGGGTGAGGAAGAGGAGGAGGAGGATGATGCTGCTGCTGCTGTGTAGCTGGGGCAGGGACGGATAGCACTGGTGAAGGGCAAGTGGCAAGGGCAATAGATGGGGTCCGGACAGGATGGGGGAAGAGGGGTAGGAGGAGGAGAGAAAAATGAGGATCAGGGTAACAAGGAGGAGGCTGATGGTATGGAACAGGGGAGCATGACAGGCAGGAAAGCGCGGGACGTAAATGGGATGATATCAAGCAGAAAGCCAAGTAGGCAAACGGATAGGACGGATGGATTAGTAAGGAGTGGGGAAAGAGATACAGAGAAAGATACTCAAGTGGAGGGGATAAAGAAGGCCAGGACACGGGTAGAGGAGGTGACCAGGGACAACAGTGAAGGGGCTACCTTCAGCACCCAGATTGTGGGAGGTGCGGAGCCGCTGAGGGGAGAATCTGGACAAAGGATGAAGAGGGGCATGGAAGGAGGGGGAACCAGAGGGGTGAACAGGAAGGCAAGGGGGAAGTTAGAGTACTGCTATTGGGTGACTCCATGATCAGAGGCATCCAGTGGGAGGGGCAGGAGGAGGGTAAAACCTGTCTGATCAGAATCAAATGCCACTCAGGCTTGACAGTGCACAAGGCCAAGCATGAGTTGTATTCACTGGCAAGGGAATGCGGTGGGAGGACCCCGGACATTCTAGTGCACTTGGGGACAAATGACATAAATGGAAATAGTGAACTAGAAATTCAGGCAAGGTTCCAGGAGTTGGCCAGGGTATGCCTTTCCATAGGCTATAAGATCTCCTTTTCAGAAATCCTGCCAGTGCCAAGGGCTAGTGGGGAAAACAAGATGAAGATTAGGGAGATAAATCAGTAGCTTAGGGAGTGGTGTGGGGAATTGGGGTATGGTCTGGTGGGGTACTGGGGGGAGACCTGGGAGGATAAGGGGCTGTATGCTAGGGACAGGCTCCACCTTAACTTGGAGGGTAAGGAAGTCCTAAAGCTCAAACTAGCTGGGTTCATCAGCGAAAGGTGAGGTTTAAACTTGTGAAGGGGAGAGGGATCAAAAAAGGGGCAGTGCCAGCAAGTACGATAAATGAGGGACATGGTCTCCACTCCTCTAGGGGGCTAGGAAGATATGGAAACGGGTCACCAGGTAGGGTGCAGGAGCTGAGAAATGGGAGCTCAAGGGGGAGAAAGGAGAAGAGGGAAAAGGGGTGGTGAGTGGTCCTGATAAATGCCAGGAGCTTAGGAAATAAAATGCCTGAGTGCCAGGCGATGATAGTTGAGGGGAAGGGGGAGGTGGATGTGGCAGCAGTCACCGAGAACTGGGCCACTCAAGGGCACAAGTGGGACCTAAATCTGGAGGGCTACACTATGTTCAGAAAAGATAGGGGGAGGGAAGGGGTGGTGGTGTAGGACTGTTAGTCTGAAATGGCATGGGTATTGGAGGAGTAGAGGAGGCAGAAGAGAATGTGGAGGCTATTTGGGTCACCTTGCTGACGCATGGTGGGTAAGAGAGTAAAGGTCGGAGTGGTTTACAGACAACCAGCACTGGCGGAGGTCAGGGAAGAAAATTTGGTGGCAAATCTCGAGGTACACTGTAGATTGGGGTAGGGTAGTGGTGATCGGGGACCTCAACATGCCAGGAACAGACTGGGGGACTATGATATCACCAGTGGCCAGAGAGAGCAGAGGCTGCTGGATGTCTTCCAGGATGCGTTTCTGACAAAACAGGTAGGTGAGCCAACTAGGGAGGCCCGGACACTGGACGTGGTCCTGGCAGACGGTGATCAAATTAGGGGCCTAGAGGTGAGGGACCCACTGGCTGGGAGTGATCATGCCACAGTCTGGTTCTTCCTGGACCTGGGGGGGGAGGAAAGCTGAACAAGGATGGTAGTAACCAACTTTAGGGGGTGCAGACTTCAGGGAGATGGGAAGGATCCTTAAAGATCGTCTGGACAGGATAAGGCCAGATATGGATGCTAACAGCAGGTGGGGGATCATTGGGAGGGGAATACAGGAGGTTGCCAGATCCTGCACAAGGGAAAGGCGTAAGTTCGGTAAGGTCAGAAAACCCTGCTGGTGGACCCGGGAGGTACAGGAGGTGGTGAGGGAAAAGAAGGCAGCCTATGGGTGCTTCAAGTGCTCAAGGAGTGAAAGGGATCAGGAGGAATATGAGCAGAAAGCCAAGAGAGTCACCAGGGTGGTGAGAGCAGCTAATGCAGAAAAGGATCAGTCCTTGGCCAGTGGGATCCGGAGGGGGGACAAGGGGTTCTTTAGATACATAGGGGAAAAAAGAAAAGTAAAGGGGCAGATCAGCAAGATAAGGATAGGGGATGGTTGGGCACAGGAGGCGGGGGAACAGGCAGAAGTCCTAAAAGAGTACTTTGCCTCAGTTTTTACCAGGGGGATGGAGGGGCTATGTCTTGAGAGGGGAGGGGGGTAAACCAGAGCAAGGGGTGGGACCGGTAGAGACCAGGGCCCTGATGGGTCTGGGGAAAGGGAGTGGCCACCACAGACAGGTGGGGGCCCAGCAGTGCAGGGTGAAAAGGGGCAGGACATGGAGGCTGAAATCCCAGTAGAGAGTATAAGGGAAGTCCTCTGGTCCCTTCGGACAGAGAAAGCACCTGGGCCAGATGAGATACATCCCAAGGTGCTGAGGGAACTGGCGTATGTCCTGGCAGTCCCTCTAGCAGAGCTTTTCAACATCGCTCTGAGGACTGGGTAGGTGCCCCAAGACTGGAGGGTGGCCCATGTCATGCCGATCCATAAGGGGGGGATCAAGAGAGGAGGCGGGAAATTACAGGCCCGTCAGCCTGACATCAGTGGTCAGGAAGGTGATGGAGGGTATTGTCAAGGAAAGGCTGGGGGTTACTGGAGCAAACTGGGTTCTTGGATGATAGGCAGCATGGTTTTGGCACGGGAAGATTGTGCCAGACAAATCTTGTTGAGTTCTATGACTGGGTGACGAGGGCCCTGGACCAGGGTAGGCCAGTGGATGTCCTCTTTCTGGACTTTAGCAAGGCATTTGATTCGGTACCCCACAGTGACCTGCTGGCTAAGCTGAAGGAAATGGGGGTAGGAAGACAGTTGTTAAGATGGGTAGGAAATTGGCTGTCTGAGCATACTCAGAAGGTGGTGGTTGGTTAGCCTCATCCTTAAGGTGGGTTACTAGTGGGATTCCCCAAGGGTCAGTGCTGGGGCCTCTCCTGTTCAACGCCTATATCTCAGACATCAGAAGGGGATCAGGAGTGAGATGAGTCTCTTTGCAGATGACTCAAAGCTGGGTGCAGTGGTGGATGGGGAGGAGGGGAGGGGAGGGTGGCCTTGCAGGAGGATCTGGAGGCTCTGGAAAGGTGGTTGGGAAAACGGAAACTAAAATTCAATGTAGGGAAGTGCAAGCTTCTGCACCTGGGAGGCAGAAATCCAGGCCAGGGGTATACCCTGGGAGGAGACATGGTTCAAGTCACGGAGGATGAGAGGGACCGGGGGTAGTGGTAGATGTCAAAATGAACAACTCAGAGACCTGTAGGAGGGTAGCGGCAAGGGCAAATAGGATGCTGGGATGCATCGCCAGGGGGATTACTTTCAGAAAGGCGGAAGTGATCCTTCCACTGCACAACTGCTTGGTTAGGCAACACCTCAAGTATTGTGTACAGTTTTGGAGACCACATTTAAGGAGGGACATTGCACTCCTGGAGAGGGTCCAAAGGAGGGTAACCAAAATGATCTGGGGCCTGGGGGAGAGGACCTATGAGGAGAGGCTCAAGGAGCTCGACATGTACACACCCCTAGAGGAGAGGAGGGACAGGGGACATGATAGGTCTTTAAGTACATGAAAGGGATCAATAAAGGAGGCTCAGTCAGGGTGTTCCAAAGGAAGAAGGGTGGGGCAACAAGAGGTCATGGGTGTAAGCTGGAAGAGGGCAGGCTCAGAGAGGAGAGGAGAGGAGAGGAGAAGGGGATGTTATTTCACTGAAAGGGTGGTGGAGCCATGGAATGCACTGCCCAGGGAGCTGGTAGAGGTGAAGACTGTGGACGGGTTTAAGAGGGGGTGGGACAGGTACAGGGTGAAGGTAAATCTGACCAGGCCCAATACAGGTGGAACATCTGGGACTGGGGACAGTATAACCCAAGGGGGCACCAAAATCGGCCCTCAGTACGGGTGCTGAAAATCGAGCAGACTCGAGAGACCATTAGGCCTATTCTGCTGGCATTTTAGTATGTTAGTATACATCCCTGAAGGTGCATCTGGCATCAATTTCAGCTTTTATCTCAGCAGGGAAAACTGTTTCACTTGCATCTAACCCGATTTTCAAAAAATTCTATAAAGGGTTAGCTCATTTACATCCTCCTATTAAAGAACCAGTTCCAGTATGGGATCTGAACATTTGCATTCCTCAGCTTATGAAACCTTCATTCGAGCCAATGTCATCAGCACATTTGCAATATATCGCATGGAAAACTGTGTTTTTGGTAGCAATCACTTCTGCTAGAAGAATAAGTGAATTGCAAGCATTGTGTGTGCAAAAGGATTATTTATCTTTTCATAATGATAAAGTAGTACTTCGTACTAATAGATTTCTCCCAAAGTGGTTTCTGATTTCCACTTAAATCAGCCCATGACACTGCCAGTCGTCTTCACAGAACATGCCAGTTCAGGAGAGTGCAGGCTCCACAGTCTGGATGTTAAAAGGGCATTGAGTTATTATCTCACACCAAAGATCACAGAGCTGATAAACAGCGACTTTTTCTCACGTATGGGGATGTGGGAAAGGGCACTCCAGCCTCCAAGAGATCAATCTCTCACTGAATAGTTCGATGCATTTAGTTTTGTTACACAAAACAGGCCCCAGCAGGCCTCAGGGCCCACTCTACTAGGGGCACAGCTGCTTCTATAGCAGCTTCTAGAGATATCCCTTTGGTGGAGATCTGTAAAGCGGCTACCTGGAGGTCAATACACACCTTTACTAAACATTATAGTTTGGACTTGCAGTCCAGAAGTGATTCCAGGTTTGGTACAGCAGTCCTGCAGAGCCTCTTTCCTAAGTAGGTTATCTGCCCACCTCCAAAGGTACTGCTTTTAAGTCTGCAGAGAGTTATGAATATGAGAAGAATACATGGGGTTAAAAGAACAAAATATCTCACCTTAGTAATCTTGTTTCTTCCAATGTATTCTTCCATATTCATAACTCTCCCTCCCTACCTCCCCTTCCAGAACCAGAGCCTCTGAATGGTCTTCTTACTTGGCAGTCCCAAACACAGGCACACTTACCTTAATCCTGTGGGGTTGTTTTTTACTTACCTTTCTTTTTCCCAGGTGATTCTGGGTGTTTCAGGTAGGTCTGATACCACAATCATTAGTATCAGTGGTAGGGGTATTTATAGAACAGAGTTGTCTGTATCAAGCAGTTTTTTAGCTCGAGTCACTTTAGTTAGGTTGCCTTGTGGGCTTCCTAGAAATCTGAGATGTTGATAGAATGTGCAGCAGATGAGGGCAGCAGTTTGAATATTGTCACGTGCCAATGATTCCATCATTAGCATATAGCTCCATTCTCCGGGCAGTTCTACTGAGCAGGCTAACTGCAGAGAGTTATGAATATGAAAGAATACATTGGAAGAAACAAGATTACTAAGGTGAGTAATTTTTTCTTCCTGACCAATGGGAATGTGAGAAAGGATAACCCAGCACCAAAGAAGGTCCGCTTATTACTGGATAGTACAGTATAACCAGTTTGGTACTCTAAGGCTGGAAAGGAGCCCCTTGCGGGTGGAGGGCCATTCCACAAGGGGCACAGCTGCAATCATAGCAGCTCTCTGGGATGTTTCCCTGGTGAATCTCTAAAGCAGCTACCTGGAAAACAGTACACAGCTTTATGAAGCATTACACTCTGGATAATCTGTCCAGGGGTGATGCCAGATTCGGCACTGCAGTCCTGCATAGTCTGTTCCTAAGATAGGGTCTGTGCCCACCTCCAAAGGTACTGCTTGATAGTCTGCATATAGTTATGAATACCTGAGTATTACTGGGGTTAGAAGAAAAAATTACTTATCTAGTAATCTTGTTTCTTCCAAGTGATACTCAGGTATTCATAACTCTCCCACCCTGCCTCCCCTTCTGGAACCTTCAGCCTCTGCACTCCTGAATACTGTGCTCTCAGCAGCATAAATGCCATTTCTGGCACACATGTTGTGATTGGGTTCCCTATTGTTGTCCCCCTCCCCTTTTTCGGGTAATTTGGCCATTCTAGGGTGTTCTTTCATATGTTATGCCCTCCAGTTGGAGGCCCTTTTTTGCGGGTTAAGGTAGTTCTCTCTAATTATTATTATTATTATTATTATTGCACTTAGTGTTAAGGGAGTTCCCTATGTTATTATTAATACTGTTATAATTACTATAATTATTATACTTAGTTCCTGTGGGCCTGTCTTTTCAGGCATCCAGGAAATCTGAAGGGTTTAGAACTAAGGCAGTTAGTATAAGGCAGCATTTGAAAAGTGGCTCATGCAAAAATCACTTGCATATATTCCAAATTCTCTCTGAGCAGTTCTACTTAGGAGGAAGTCTGCATATAGTTATGAATACCTGAGTATCACTTGGAAGAAACAAGATTACTAGGTAAGTGATTTTTTTCTTCTAGGAGTGGTATATGTTGTTCATACACACTGACCCACCTGACCTCCCTGGCTTTGACGCACAACCACTGCTTCCAGCGGGCAAGATCCAGCATCAAGGGGTAGAGCCGAGGGTTATACCACCCAGGTGGGTGGGAGTAGCCAGCTTTTATACCTTCCGGCAAGATTCTTAAAGGGAAAGGACATGCCAAGAAATGTGGATGAACAACATATACCACTCCTACTGTTACAGGTGAGTAACCTGTGTTTCCCTTTCTTACACAAAAGCAGAACACACAGAAACCTCCAGCTATGGCAAAGTTTATCCCCTATAGTGGACGCTTTTTTGTCCTTATAAATGTTTGTCCTTATAAAGGTTAATCCTTTTCTCTCCCCCCACCCCGTCTCCTTCTCCCTTTTTCTTGTGATACTATTAGTGGTATAGGAAAGAATATATTTCATATATTTATACCTTAAAAAGTTTTTTAATTGGGTATCTATGTTTATTATAATACAAGATTTGAAGTGTTGTTTGATTTTATAGGCAATGAATATAATAGAGTATGATTAGGATGTATTATGAAACTAAGTTTGTGTGTGTTGTTTAGAAGGACCTATGAAATGGCAGCACTAATTATGACATCATTATAATGCTTGCTGAGACATGTATTTAAAGGCCACTTTTTGAGTTTGTCATGGTGCGCAGGTGCAGACAAACTCCTTGCTATAAGGTACTCTATAGGGGTGTGCCCAATGGAGAGCTCCGTTGCTAGGGGCAGATGAGCGGCAGGCAAATCAATCAGCAGGCTGGCGATGACTCCATTTCAGTTGTTTCTGCTGGAGTTGGTCAACTTTTCAAAGGACGGAGACGCACCTATAGTGGCACGGCTCGGTCCTATGAAGTTGCATTCCTGCATGCACTGTGTCCTGGTTGCGTGTTCACACTGCTGTAGCTTACAGCACTGTGAATGCACTGAGCCCAGGACTTCTGCATGCCCCCTCACAGTTAAAGAAAAGAAACCGACGGGGGTCCCCAATCCCCCTGTCGGCATGCCCCTTCCCAGTTCATTTTGCCGAAAGGGAAACCCACTCCACGTCGGCATAATGTCCCCTTCCCAAATTTGTTGTGGTGCCGAGGGTGCCCAGTTCCCTCGGCTCTTGCCCCCAGCACTTACATGTGCCAAAGGTGCCGAATCCCCATCGGGCATGCCCTCCCAGTTCATTTTGCTGACGGGGAGCCTACCCCATCGGCATAATACCCCCAAATTGGTGGAATCACCTTTTGGGACCGATTAATGAAACAACAGTGTCATTGTTCATAAGGTGGGCTCCCAAAAAGCTTATGTTGAAAATTTGGTGACAAAATTCCAAAAAATTACTGTTTTACGACCGTGCGTTGCGCAGTTTCAATGCACACTTGTAACGTCATGAATATGTAATATTTCCACTCCAGATTTTCAACATTGGTATTTTTCACACCTCCTCATGAACAGTACAGCTGTCATTTTCAACATCCTGGCCGAAATCTATTTTCGCACTTCCGCCACCGAATAGCGCGGTTGCTGTGGGAAATCAGTGTTCAAACAACATGAAGTCTTGCTATATTATGACATATGCAGTGAGTCCCAACCTTCAAACTGCTCCGGAGGTGAAAGAGTTAACTTTCCATGCCAAGCATGGAACTTTGAGTACGAGCTCGGTTGAAAACTGTCTGTTGTTCTTCAAACTCAAACTGTCAGATTCTTTACTCCGCCTCACTGAACAGTCGCTCCGGAGATTTCTCCTTCTGCTCGGTTCATTTTGTCGGTTAAAGTATTAATTTTTCAGTTTTTTAACCGAATTTAAACTGCAACCGGTCGGTTCAAGCTCTGTCTGTGGTATCATAAGTACTAGATAGGTTTTACATTTACTTTCTGTGTGGAACTTGTAAACGGTATTATCGGTTCGGTTTGAACCGATCAGGTTGTTGTAAATACATTAAATCTGTCTTTTAGAGTGTGGTTCCCGGTTCTCATCGGTTCTAAAAAAAACAGATTTCATTACGGTCTTTTCCACGACCCGTGACACGGTTGGGAACCGATAAGAGAGTCTTGCTTGGCGGATTGCCATAAACGGGCAAGTTTTGGTTAGGCTGGCACTATGTCTGAGAAACCCAAAAGAAAAACCGGGCCCACTGGGTTTCAACACTGCAGTGTTTGTGGGGAAGCCTTTGCCAAGGCTGACCCCCCCTCACCACCTGTGTTTATTGTCTGGGGTTTGACCACCTCAATGCAGACTGCCAGATTTGCAAGAATTTTCCTGCAGCTACCCTGGATAGGAGAGTTGGTAGGCTCAGGGAAAGAGAGGCCAAGAAGTCCGCTGAACCGGATGGCCAGCCCGGTTCAGTTGTAACCGAACCGGAGGGAGTGCCTTCTGACCAGGTCGAGACTTCCTCGGGCAAAAGGAGAGCCGACTTGGAGGAGTTGGTTCCAGCAAAAAGGACTAGAAAATCTGCAGGTGTGGAGCCAAAATTTCCATCTCCAACCGCTGAAGAAATAGCCAAAGCGATTAAAATTGTCCAGTCACTTTCCCCGTTCTCACCAAACCGCACCATCAGGTAAGTATACGGTTCGTCGGTTCCACTGGTTCAAGAATATGATTTAGAGGAATTTTATGAACCGGAGAAGAGGAGTATGAGGAGAGTGAATGTAGATTTGAAAGTCTGATGTGCCCATTGAACCGGACATCTCCCCAGATAGACCTTCAGGAGTGTCTCCCCAGGCTTTCTGAGTCCCCTCTCATTTTATGTTTTATAAAAGTGGCTGAAACCCTCCAGCTCCTATGGAGGAAGCTGTGGATGATCAAGAGGAGCCTGACTATGTAAAATGATGGATATCCCAGAGTCTAGGAGACTGTCTATTCCTTTGCATAAATCTTTGGGAAACGGACAGTAAAAATTCTAAAACTCCTCACACTATATCTCCTGTGGATAAAAGAATGGACAAGAGGTACACGTTGTCACGCTCTGATACGGAGATCCTTACACAACAATGCAGCCATGTTGGGGTAGTGCAGGCTGCAGCCTGTGACAAGGCAAATATTCCCTTGGCTTCACACCCCTGACAAGGACTCCAGGAGGATTGATGCCATGGCAAAGAAACAGTACATGGCAGCATCCTTGGGACTCAGACATGCAAATTATATGGCTTATGTTGCTAGATATCAGAAATCCAGATGGGATACTGTTATGGCTCTAGCAAAACAGGTCCCTGGCCAGCTTGCCAAGGAGCTGGAGCAGGTGGCTGCTGATGGTATTGAGGCATCCAAGGTGCAGTTCCATGCTGCAGTGGACTCTAATGATGTGTCATCAAGAGTCATGGCTACATCGGTGGCACTTCACAGAATGGCTTGGCTCAGATGTACTAGCCTGTCACAGGATACCCTGACTAAGGCCATGGATTTTCCTGTTGTGGGTAATTCTCTGTTTGGGGAGCAGACAGAGAATTACATGAAGAAAATGGATGAGTATAGGACCACCTATAGGAGTGCACAGGCCAAGGAAAGGCAGGCCACTCCTCAAAGGCAGCCTTCCAGTGGCAGGGGCAGACCTTTTCATAGGCCTTTTTACCAAGCCCAGGCCTCCTCTTCAGCTTATGCCCAGAGGGGTTCTTAGAGGAGAGGCAGACTGGGTACAAGCAGACCTGCTTCCACCCCTCAGCCTAAAGCCCCTGCCAAGCAGGCACCCTGATGGGGTGGCCAGGGCTGATTCTCCACTCAGAAGGTGGCTGCTTACTGTGTCCAGGACTGGAAGTCTTTAACATCAGACAAGTAGGTCCTGGAAGTAGTAAGCCAGGGACTGGTTCTCAGCTTCAAAAAATTTCCAAAGATGAGAACCAGGTCCTTTCCACCTGCAAATCCATCAGAGGCACTTGCCCTAGAAACAGAAGTTTCTACCCTCCTGGCTCTCAGAGCTTTGGAAAGGGTTCCACCCCTACACCAGGGCAAAGGGTTGTACTCCAGATACTTCCTTACTCCAAAAAAGACAGGAGAATGGCGGCCGATCCTGGATCTCAGATACCTAAACAAGCACCTTTTAAAACCAAAATTCAAAATGGTGACTCTGGAAATTATTTTACCCTCTCTAAGGCCAGGGGACTGGCTAGCGTCCCTGGACCTCAAGGATGCCTATTTCCATGTTCTTATCAGAAGCTCCCATCGAAAGTACCTCAGATTTGAACTGCCCTCAGGCAGTTACAAGTTCAGAGCAATGCCCGTCGGCCTCACCTCTGCCCCGAGGGTATTCACAAAATGCCTGGCAGTAGCAGTTGCCCACTTAAGAAGGCAAAAGATTGCCATCTTTCCTTACCTGGACGACTGACTCATAGTAGACCAGTCTCCAGACCAAGTCAAACTACACCTTCAGGTAACTCAGCAACTGCTCACATCTCTAGGTTTCCTTCTCAGTCTTCCAAAGTCAGTTCTAGAGCCTGTCCAGCTTCTCACCTTCATAGGTGCAGAACTGAACACAAAAGAGGCCAGAGCCTTCTTTCCTCTGGAAAGAGCAAGGACCCTGGTCTCTCTGGCCTCCCCTTTACCCTGCAGGTCTCTCGACCAGCAAGGCATTTTCTGCAGCTCCTGGGGCACATGGCTGCTTCTACAGCAGTAGTGCAGGGAGCAAGATTTCAGATGAGGGACATCCAGTTCCATTTGAGAGCCTTTTGGTCTCAAAGGAGAGACCTCTAACCAAATTGATCCCAGTGACTGAACCCTAATCCAAGCCCTTCAGTGGTGGCAGGACTAGAGTAATCTGAGACAGGGGGTCCCCTTCACCTCAGTCTCACTCCTTAATCCTTACTACAGATGCATCCCTCTTGGGGTGGGGAGCTCACATGGGCGACCTCATTACCCAGGGATTGTGGTCCCGTCAGGAATCTCTGCTCCACATCAATCTGTTGGAACTCAGAGCAGTTTTTCTAGCACTTCAAGTTTTTTCCACATCTGTTCAGAACAAAGTTGTACAGGTCAGAACAGACAACACCACTACAATGTGGTACATCAACAAGCAAGGAGGCACTCGGTCTACGGCCTTGTGCACCGAAGCAATAAAGTTGTGGTCTTTGGCTTATTCACTGAACACCTTCCTTATGGCAGTTCACCTCCCAGGCAAGGACAATGTCCTGGCAGATGCTGTCAGCAGGATTTCCCAGGGCCATCACGAATGGTCACTGGATCCCCTAGTACTGGAGGTAGTATTTGCCAGATGGGGCACCCACAGATAGATCTTTTTGCAGCCCCAGACAATCACCAACTTCCCCTTTTTTGCTGCAGACCCCCAGTGTTGGGCTCAGTCCCTCTGGATGCCTTCCTTCTCAGTTGGAAGGAAGTTTCTCTATGCTTTTCCCCTTCCTCTTCTGTTCAAGGTGCTAGTCAAAATCAGATCTCAACCCTGCAAGATGATCTGATTGCTCCAGATTGGGCCAGACAGCCCTGGTACCCACTCCTTATGTCCTTAGCAGTCCACCTTCCCCTGTGTCTTCCCAGGAATCACAACCTGTTAACCTGTGCTCAGGGGAGAGTTTGGTACCCGAATCTCAACTCTCAATCTCAAGGCCTGGCTCTTGAAGAGTTAGAGTTTCCTGACTTACACCTCTCCCAAGGTGTATTGGATATCTTGAAGGCTTCTAGGAAGCCTTCCACCAGGGCTACTTATAATTCCAAATGGAAGAGATTTTCCATATGGTGTTCTGGCAAGCATATTTCCCCAGAATCTGCTGACTTACCCTCAGTCCTGGATTATATGGTGCATTTGAATACTTCAGGGATGAGACCAGCTACCCTAAAAGTGCACCTGGCAGCCGTGTCTGCTTTCTTATCAGCAGGTAAACCCTCTTCTCTTTCAGCTAATCCTGTATTCTCCAAGTTTTTCAAGGGGTTACTTCACACCAACCCTCCATTCAGGGACCCTGCCCCTGCCTGGGATCTTAATATTTGCATTGCCGAGCTTATGCAACTCCCTTTTGAGCCCTTGTCTTCAGCAGAGCTTAAGTACTTGACTTGGAAAACTGTGTTTTTGGTAGCCATCACTTCTGCCAGGCGCATAAGTGAATTACAAGCATTGTCAGTGGAGCCTGATTTTATCTCCTTTCATAGAGATAAGGTGGTCCTCAGGACTAACAGGAAGTTCTTGCCTAAGGTGGTTTCAGACTTCCACCTTAATCAATCTATGTCTCTCCCTGTGTACTTCACTGACCATTCCTCCTCTGGCGAGAGGAGACTGCACAGTTTAGATGTCAAAAGAGCCCTTAGTTACTACATAGAACGTACCAAGGGTCACAGGTTTGACTCCCTCCAACTGTTCCTCACTTATGGTGAGGTTGGTAAAGGGAAACCTGCCACTAAAAGATCCATTGCCAGGTGGATTGTCTCTTGTATCCAATTTTGCTATGAAAAACTGGGTAAGGTTCCTCCCTCAGGCCTGAGGGCTCACTCTACCAGAGGTACAGCTGCGTCTCTGGCTGCTGCCAGGGACATCCCTATCCTAGAGATATGTCAAGCAGCTACCTGGAAAACAGTTCACACTTTTACCAAGCATTACTCCCTGGACATCCAGGCTAGGAGTGATGCTCGGTTTGGCACAGCTGTGCTTCAGAGCCTATTTCCTAAGTAGGTTCTGTCCCTCCTCCATGGAGGTACTGCTGTGTATTCTGCATATGTCATAATATAGCAAGACTTCATGTTGTTTGAGGAAAAAATTACTCACCTTAGTAATGTTGTTTCTTCTAATGGAGTCTTGCTATATTATGACCTCCCCCCTGCCTGCCCCTCTCAGAACCTTTGCTTTTGGGATGTGGGTGGGCAGTGCAGTGTTGGCACTTAGTAGATGCCCAACTTGTGTTTTTCACTCCTCCTTTTTGGGGTGTTTGGGTGTTGTGTTTTTCATTTTTGGATCCCTGACTTGAGTCTTTGTTTTGGGACCAAAAAATGTGTTCTTATATTTAGTAGCCAGTTGGCTAGTGTAGGTTTACAGCTTCCACACAGAACCTTAGTGAGTTTTGCTCGAAAAGATCTGACAGTTTGAGTTTGAAGAACAACAGACAGAGTTTTCAACCGACAGGTGCTCAAAGTTCCATGCCTGGCATGGAAAGTTAACTCTTTCACCTCCGAGCAGTTCAAGGTTGGGACTCACTGCATATGTCATAATATAGCAAGACTCCATTAGAAGAAACAACATTACTAAGGTGAGTAATTTTTTCTTCAGGACATATTAATAATATTACAGCGACACTGTTCATGAGCGGAGGTCCCAAAATGCCTATGTTGAACATTTGGTGATAAAAGTCCATAAAATGACTATTTTATGAGCATGTGTTGCGCAGTTTACACACACACACACACACACTCATATAACGTTGAGGATTTGTAATATTTTCACTCGAGTTTCAACATTGTTAGTTTTGCACACCTCCTTGTGAACAGTACAGCTGTCATTGTTCACATCCTGCCTGAAATGTGTTTTCACACATCTGACTCACAATGGCGTGGTCGGTGTGGGAAATCAATGTTCGGGACAGAGTAAGAAAATAATAGTGACAGTGTTCATGAGTAGAGGTCACAAAATGCCTATGTTGAAATTTTGGTGAAATTATTCCACTAAATGATTGTTATGAGCGTGCGTTGTGCAGTTTCCATGTACACTAGTACGTTTGAGCTTTTTTAATATTTTCACTCCTGATGTTTAACACTGCCTTCTCTTCACACCTCCCTATGAATGGTACAGCTGTAATTTTTCACATCATGCCCGAACTGTGTTTTCGCACATCTGGTGCAGAATGGCATGGTCGCTGTGAGAAATCAACGTTCGGGACAGATTAACAAAATCACAGTGCCACTGTTCATGAGCAGAGGTCCCAAATGCTTTCAGGAGGTAGGGGTCACAAAAGGTCATGTTGAAAATGTGTAGTGCAAATACCAACAAACGCCCGGGGTGTTAGGGTTTCTAACCATAAGGTCCCCCAACCCATGGTAGGGCTCCAGTGCCCTATCTTCCTGAATCGCAGACACATCATCACTCTTCAAAGCCAGATCACGAATTAAGGTAACAGGTATGCACTTCACTGTATTTCAACAGGAATATGAACTTGGTGGCATAACTTGTTCTTTCTGCTGGGAACTATAGTCCTGCCAATTGGTGTGTACCAGTAGCAATCCCAGCGATGAACTCCGCATTGACAAATGCTTGTTTAAACCTGAACTAGCCTTTGAAAAAGGATGGTATGACATCCGAAACGCGTCTGGCTGTTGCCTCTGATTTTTTTAAATAGTTTTAAAAAGAGACTGGTGCCCTTGTGATGCTGGAGGTTTGTGTGTGCTCTACTTTTGTGTCAGAAAGTTTTGTTCTTTAGCATGGTAGCACCACTGTCCTAGTGCCTACTGCACTGAGGTTACATGAATCTGTGTTTCCCCTCTAGTCACTCAGTTATGTCACTAATAAAAATATTGAATAGGATCGGACCGAGTACTGATCCTTGTGGCACTCCACTATCTACTCCTCTTTCTTCTGAAAGTGAGCCGTTTACAAGTACACTGTGTCCTTCCAGTGAGCCAGTTCCTTACCAATTTCACTGCTTGCTGTTCTACTCCCATTCTGTCCGGTTTGTTGAGTAGCCTTTTGTGTAGGGCTGAGTCGAAGGCTTTGCTGTAATCCAGTTCAACTGCTCCTCCCTGGTCTATTTTGGTCACCCAGTTAAAGAAGTATATCAGATTGGTTTGGCATGACCTTCCTGTTGTAAAGTCATGCTGTTTTGTGTCTAATTTGTTGCTTTCTTCTAGAAAGGTTATAATCCTGTCCTTGAGCAGGGTTTCCATTATTTTGCACACAATTGAGGTTAGACTTACTGGTCTGTAGTTTGCACTTTCCCTGCTTCCGCTTTTGTGCAGAGGAATAACTGTCACCTTCTTCCAGTCTTGGGGACCTCCCCAGCTTGAATGAGAGGTTGAAAGATCAGCCAGGGTGCTGTGAGCTGGTCCCTTAGTTCTCTTAGTAATCTAGGGTGAATTTCATCTGGTCCCATGGCCTTGTTTGTATTGTATTGAGTTTCTCTAGTTCCTTTAGGACCCTTTCTTTTATAAAGGGACCGAGTGTATTCAACTCCTTCCTTGTTGTGTGTTGCTTGCTGGGTCCGCATCCTTACTCCTCATGGTGAATACAGAGCAGAAGTAACTGTTGAGGATTTTAGCCTTGTCGTTTTCTGTGATCTCCCATCCACCCTTGTGAGTCCAACAACATCTCCTGATCTTTCTCTTCTCACTGACATATCTATATAATGTCTTGTCACCCTTTTGACCTCCTTGGCTATCCTCTCCTCAGTTTCTGCCTTTGCTGTCCTGATCACTGTTTGCTTCCTTCTGTGTCTCTTTGTGTTCTTCTGTGTCATTGTCGATTTGGTCTATTTGTATTTCCTGAAAGTCATTCTTTTCTCCTGACCTTAGTGGCTACAACTTTTGAAACCCAGAGTGGTTTTCTTTTCTTTTAGCTTGTTCACCTTCTTATGCAGTGGTTTGCAGTATTTAGTATAGCCTTTTGAGCTGTATCCAGTAGTCTTCAACATAATGTTAGCCAGACTCAACTTGAGGCTTTGCTTCATTTTTGTGAAGTCTGCTCATCTAAAGTCCATGACTTTTGTTTTGGAGTGCTTTGTATCTGTGCTTGTCTTGATCCGGAACCACACCATGCAGTAGTCACTGGTCCCCAGGTGGCTCCCAACCTCTACCTCTGTGATATTGTCCCCGTTTGTTAGTAGCAGGTCAAGTATCGTTTCCCCCTCGTTTGTCCTTTACAAGCTGTTTCATCCCGGATACGTGCAGGGCCTCCAGAGAGTCCTTACTTCTAGTTGAACTCGCTGGATGTGTATCCCAGTTTATGTCTGGTAAATTGAAGTCCCCCAGTACAGTCACCTCCCCTTTGTCACTCATTTTGTGTATGTTTTCCAATATTTCCTTGTCCCCCTCCACACTTGTTGCTGGGGGCCGGTAGAACACTCCTACCCAAGTTGCTGCTCCATTGTTTGCCTCTCTAGTGACCCAAAGTGACTGTTTCGGTATTGTCATTTTGATTCACAGTAGCTAGAAGACTGATCCACTGCTTTCAGAATAGGTAAACATTACCACAGACAAATGGGTCCTGGAAGTAGTGAGTCAGGGATTATCCCTGCAATTTAAAAGGTTTCCAAATCTGCAGAGACCAAAAAGCTTTCCCATTTATTCGCCAACAGAAAGAATGCTGTTGGAAGTGGAAGTGAAGAAACTACTGCAGGCAAAATTGGTAGAGAAGGTCCCAACTCCACAGTGGGTCAAGGGCCTGTTTTCAAGATACTGTACTTGCAGACCCCCAAGTAAAATGTGGAGTGGCAACCCGTTTTAAACTTAAATTGGAACAAACATCAAAAAAGAAAAGTTCAAGATGGTCACACTGGGCTCGGTGATACCATCCCTACAGTTCGCAGATTGGGTGGGGTAACTGGATCTGAAGGACACCTACTTCCACATTCCAGTCAGACCCAGACACAGAAAATATCTCCGGTTGAGGCTGGGAAACTGTCATTATCAGTTTGTAACGGTTCCTTTCAGTCTCACCTGAGCATCAAGGGTATTCACCAAGTGTCAAGCTGCAGTGGCAGCTCATCTAATAAAACAAAAGTATGGTGGTTTGTCCCTACCCAGATGGCTGACTGGTGTCGGGAAGAACAGAACAGGAGATAAGATGTTCCATACAGCTGGAGAGCCTGATATTCCTAATAAATCTGCAGAAATCTCAGACAAAACCAGTGCAGGTGCTGGACTAAGTAGGTGCAGAGCTGTATACCCATGCAGGGGAAGGCTTTCCTCCCACAGGAAAGAGTTTCAAACCTGATTGCCATTGCAGACTCCTTTACACTGGGCCACCCAAGGCCTGTAAGGGATTTTCTCCTGCTACTTGGCCACATGGCCTCATCCACAGGTGTGATGCCTTACGGATAGGACAAATTTCTGATGAGGGAAAATTCAGTACCATCAAAGTATCAAAAGCCAGACACACTGCCCAAGCTGGTGCCAGTCATAAAACCATTTATAATGTATGGTAGAACGTTGTTATAGGTAGAAATCTACTTTTTTATAACAACGTTTTACCATTGATGTGACGTCACGATGTTGTTAACCCATCGATGGTACGCCGCTAACGATGGGTTAAATCGAACAGTCTAGGCTTGCGCGCAACCGGATCGGACGGGCTTGAAACGCCATGGCGGTGAGGGCAGAGCGGCGTGACTGAAAAAACTGCAGTAAGGAACTGCTTTCTTTTCTTAAAAACCTAAATGATACCATACACTATAAAATATAATGTATGGTACATCGATGAGTAACCATTTTGTTAACCAATCTCGAGGTTGCCATGGTGATGTAAACCTCTTAAGCTTCGTTCTCGAGGTTTATATGGTCACCCTGGCAACCTCTCGATGGTTAACAAACCGGTTAACCACCGATGACCATACATTATTCTCTATTGTGCGAGCACTAGAGTGGTGGAAGGAGGAAAGCAAACTCAGAGAGGACATTCAAACCCCAGGAATCACTCAGTATGCTTACCAAATGCAGTCAGCCTTCAGAGACCAGCCTCACAGGAATGCCTTGTGTTGAGTCGAAGCACTAGGTGATGTAGAGTGTTGTCCTGGCACCTTTACTGCAATAAAGCTGTACCTTTGAAGCTTTAATCTTTTGGGTGCTTATTTCGGTATGAGTGAAGAACCTTGCAACATATGTCTGTTTTGGACTGGCAGCCTTAATTCAAACAACATGAGGTCTTGCTATATTATGACGTATGCAGTGAGTCCCAACCTTCGAACTGCTCCGGAGGTGAAAGAGTTAACTTTCCATACCAGGCATGGAACGCTGAGCTCGAGCTCAGTTGAAAACTCTGTCTGTTGTTCTTCAAACTCAAACTGTCAGATTCTTTACTCCGCCTCACTGAACAGTCGCTCTGGAGATTTTCTCCTTCTGCTTGGTTCATTTTGTCGGTTAAAGTATTATTTTCTCGGTTTTTTGACCGAATTTAAACCGCAACTGGTCGGTTCAAGCTCTGTCTGTGGTATTGTAAGTACTAGATAGCTTTTACATTTATTCTTGTGTGTGGAACTTGTAAACGGTTATCGGTTTGGTTTGAACCGATCAGGTTGTTTTGAAATATATTAATCTGTCTTTTAGAGTGTGGTTACCGGTTCTTATCGGTTCTAACAAAAACGGATTTTGTTACTTTTTTTCCATGACCCGTGACACGGCTGTGAACCAATAAGAGGGTCTTGCTTGGCGGATTGCCATAAACGGGCAAGTTTGGTTAGGACTGGCACTATGTCTGAGAAACCCAAAAGAAAAACCGCGGGCCCACTGGGTTTCAACACTGCAGTGTCTGTGGGGAAGCCTTTGTCAAGGCTGACCCCCACACCACCTGTGTTTATTGTCTGGGGTTTGACCACCTCAATTCAGACTGCCAGATTTGCAAAAATTTTCCTGCAGCTACCCTGGATAAGGGAGTTGGTAGGCTCAGGGAAAGGGAGGCCAAGAAGTCCGCTGACCCGGATGGCCAGCCCACCGGAGGGAGTGCCCTCTGACCAGGGCGAGACTTCCTCAGGCAAAAGGAGAGCCGACTCGGAGGAGTCGGTTCCAGCAAAAAGGACAAGGAAATCAGCTGGTGTGGAGCCAAAACTTTCCTCTCCAACCGCTGAAGAAATAGCCAAAGCGATTAAAATTGTCCAGTCGCTTTCCCCGGTTCCGACCGAACCGGCACCATCAGGTAAGCGTACGGTTCGGCCGTTCCACCGGTTCAAGAGTATGATTTAGAGGAATTTTATGAACCAGAGGATGGGGAAGAGGAGTATGAGGAGAGTGAATGTGGATTTGAAAGTCTGGATGTGCCCATTGAACCGGACATCTCCCCAGACAGACCTTCAGGAGTGTCTCCTCCTAGGCTTTCTGAGTCCCCTTCTCATTTTATTTTTTATAAAAAAGTGGCTGAAACCCTCCAGCTCCCTATGGAGGAAGCTGTGGATGATCAAGAGGAACCTGACTATGTGGAAATGATGGATATCCCAGAGTCCAGGAAGCTGTCTATTCCTTTGCATAAATCTTTTGGGAAACAGACAGTAAAAATTTTAAAAACTCCTCACACTATACCTCCTGTTGATAAGAGAATGGACAAGAGGTACACATTGTCAGGCTCTGATACGGAGTTCCTTACACAACAATGCAGCCATGTTGGGGTAGTGCAGGCTGCAGCCTGTGACAAGGCAAATATTCCCTTGACCTCACACCACCCTGACAAGGACTCCAGGAGGATTGATGCCATGGCAAAGAAACAGTACATGGCAGCATCCTTGGGACTCAGACAGGCAAATTATATGGCTTATGTTGCTAGATACCAGAAATCCAGATGGGATACTATTATGACTCTAGCAAAACAGGTAACTGGCCAGCTTGCCAAGGAGCTGGAGCAGGTGGCTGCTGATGGTATTGAGGCATCTAAGGTGCAATTCCATGCTGCAGTGGACTCTAATGATGTGTCATCAAGAGTCATGGCTACATCTGTGGCACTCGCAGAATGGCTTGGCTCAGATGTACTAGCCTGTCTGGGATACCCAGACTAAGGCCATGGATTTTCCTTGTTGTGGGTAATTCTCTGTTTGGGGAGCAGACAGAGAATTACATGAAGAAAATGGATGAGTATAGGACCACCTATAGGAGTGTACAGGCCAAGGAAAGGCAGGCCACTCCTCAAAGGCAGCCTTCCAGGGGCAGGGGCAGGCCTTTTCATAGGCCTTTGACCAAGCCCAGGCCTCCTCTTCAGCTTACGCCCAGAGGGGGTTCTTTAGAGGGAGAGGCAGACGGGGTACAAGCAGGTCTGCTTCCACCCCTCAGCCTAAAGCCCCTGCTAAGCAGGCACCTTGACGGGGTGGCCAGGGCCGATTCTCCACTACCTGTAGGGGGCAGGCTGGCTTACTTTGTCCAGGACTGGAAGTCTCTCACATCAGACAAGTGGGTCCTGGAAGTAGTAAGCCAGGGACCGGTTCTCAGCTTCAAAAAATTTCCAAAGATGAGAACCAGATCCTTTCCACCTGCAAATCCATCAGAGGCACTTGCCCTAGAGGCAGAAGTCTCTACCTCCTGGCTCTCAGAGCCGTGGAAAGGGTTCCACCTCACACCAGGGCAAAGGATTGTACCCAGGTACTTCCTTACCCCAAAAAGACAGGAGAATGGCGCCCATCCTGAATCTCAGATACTTAAACAAGCACCTTTAAACCAAAATTCAAAATGGTGACTCTGGGAATTATTCCCGCTCTCTCTAAGGCCAGGGGACTGGCTAGCATCCCTGGACCTCAAGGATGCCTACTTCCATATTCTCATCAGAAGCTCCCATTGAAAGTACCTCAGGTTCGAGCTGCCCTCAGGCCATTACCAGTTCAGAGCAATGCCATTTGGCCTCACCTCTGCTCCAAGGGTATTCACAAAATGCCTGGCAGTAGCAGTTGCCCACCTAAGAAGGCAAAAAATTGCCATCTTCCCTTACCTGGACGACTGGCTCATAGTAGGCCAGTCTCCAGACCAAGTCAAGTTACATCTTCAGATAACTCAGCAACTGCTTACATCTCTAGGTTTCCTTCTGAATCTTCCAAAGTCAGTTCTAGAGCCTGTCCAGCTCCTCACCTTCATAGGCCAGAACTGAACACAGAGAAGCCAGAGCCTTCCTGCCTTTGGACAGGGCAAGGACCCCGGTCTCTCTGGCCTCCTCATTCACCCTGCAGGTCTCTCGACCAGCAAGGCATTTTCTACAGCTCCTAGGGCACATGGCTGCTTCTGCAGCAGTAGTGCAGGGAGCCAGATTTCAGATGAGGGACATCAGTTCCATTTGAGAGCCTTTTGGTCTCAAAGAAAGGACCCTCTAACGAAATTGATCCCAGTAACTCGAACCCTGATCCAAGCCCTACAATGGTGGCAGGATCAGAGCAATCTGAGACAGGGGGTTCCCTTTGTCACTCAGTCTCACTCTTTAATCCTTACTACAGATGCATCCCTCTTGGGGTGGGAGCTCACATGGCGACCTCACTACCAGGACTGTGGTCCCTCAGAATCTCTGCTCCACATCAACCTATTGGAGCTGAGAGCAGTTTTCTAGCACTTCAAGCTTTTTCCAAATCTGTTCAGAACAAAGCTGTAGAGGTCAGAACAGACAACACCACTACAATGTGGTACATCAACAAGCAAAGAGGCACTGGTCTCACGGCCGTGTGCACCGAAGCAATGAAGTTGTGGTCTCTGGTCATTCCTGAACACCTCCCTCACGGCAGTTCACCTCCCAGGCAAGGACAATGTCCTAGCAGATGCCCTCAGCAGGATTTCCCAGGGCCATCACGAATGGCCACTGGATCCCCTGGTCCTGGAGGTAATATTTGCAAGGTGGGGCACCCTGCAGATAGATCTTTTTGCAGCCCCAGACAATCACCAACTTCCGGTTTTTTGCTGCAGGCCCCCAGTGTTGGGCTCAGTCCCTCTGGATGCCTTAGTTCTCAACTGGGAAGGAAAGTTTCTCTATGCTTTTCCCCCCTTCCCTCTCCTGTTCAAAGTGTTAGTCAAAATCAGATCTCAATCCTGCAAAGTGATTCTCATTGCTCCAGATTGGGCCAGACAACCCTGGTATCCACTCCTACTGTCCTTAGCAGTCCACCTTCCCCAGTGTCTTCCCAGGAATCACAATCTGTTAACCTGTGCTCAGGAAAGGGATTGGTACCCGAACCTCAAATCTCTCAATCTCAAGGCCTGGCTCTTGAAGAGTTAGAATTTGCTGATCTACACCTCTCTCAGGGTGTAATGGATATACTGAAGGCTTCTAGGAAGCCTTCCACCAGGGCTACTTACAATTCCAAATGGAAGAGGTTTTCCACATGGTGCTCTGGGAAGCATATTTCCCCAGAATCTGCTGATTTACCCACAGTCGTGGATTATATGGTCCATTTGAACACTTTGGGGCTCAGACCAGCTACCCTAAAGGTGCATTTGGCAGCTGTGTCTGCTTTCATTTCAGCAGGTAAACCTCTTCTCTTTCAGCTCATCCTGTATACTCTAAGTTTTTAAGGGATTGTTCACCAACCCTCCATTCAGGGACCCTGCCCTGGCGATCTTAATGTTTGCATTGCTCAGCTTATGCAACCTCCCTTTGAGCCCTTGTCTTCAGCAGACCTCAAGTATTTGACTTGGAAGACTGTGTTTCTGGTAGCCATCACTTCAAACACCATGAAGTCTTGCTTATATTAGGACCTTTGCAGTATGCCCCTGGCTTTTGACTGCCCCGGAGATGAAATAGTTAACTCCAGAGAAATCTGGAGTTCCACAGCGCGAGGGCGCTTATTGAAAGCTCTATCTGGGTTGTTTGAACCCAAACTGTCAGATTCTTTACTCCGCTTTCACTGAACAGACGCTCCGGAGACCAGCTCCTTCATTTCGGTTCGTTTTGCGGTTTAAAGTATTTTTATCGGTTCATTTAACCGAGAAAGTGTTTAAATTACCGCTGTTTTCCGCTTAAAGCTCTGTCTGGTAACCGTAAGTAAAATAATTTTAGTCTGTGTGAAACTCATTATCGGTTCGCTCTGAACCGATCAGTTTGCTTTAAAAATTGTTCTTTGCATTTAGAGTGAGGTCCTCGGTTCTTATCGGTCCTAAAAAAAAAACTGCAATTAAAGTGTTTTTTTCAAATACCCGTGACACGGTTAGGGACCCGATAAGGTGTCTTGTCTGGCAAGGCCTGAAACAAAGGACAAGTTTGGTTAGGCTGGCATTATGTCTGAGAAACCCAAAGAAAAACCGGGCCCACTGGGTTTCAACACTGTGATGTCTGTGGGGAAGCCTGCCAAGGCTGACCACACACCACTAGTAATCTATGTCTGGGGGCTGACCACCTCCTGTCAGACTGCCAGATATGTAAGAATTTCCTGCAGCCACCCTGGAAAGAGATTGGGCAGGCTCCAGGAACAAGAGGTCAAAAGTCCGCTGACCTGGATGGCCAGCCCGGCCCTACTACGGCTGGACCAGAGGGAGTGCCTCTGACCAGGGCCATACTCCGGCAAAGAAAGGCTGGTCCTGAGGAACCAGTCAAAGCAAAAGGACAAAGAAATCAGCTAGTGTGGAGTCCAGTTTTGTCTCTCCTTCTGCTGTAGAAATAGCTAAAGCCATACAGATTGTCCAGTCTTTGTCTCAGGGACTTGTTGAACCCTCTCTGGTTGGAAAGAGGTTCTGCTCAGGTCCAGTGGTTCAGGATTATGATGTTGGGGATTTTATGAACCACAGGAGGGGAGGAAGATTTTGATGATTGTAATTGTGATTGGGAAGGTCTGAAGTGCCAATAGAACTGGACATTTCTCCAGACAGACCTTTGAGTCTCCTCCTTTATTGTCTGAGTCCCCATCTCATTTCAGATTTTATAAGAAAGTAGCAGAAACTCTCCAGCTCCCTTAGAAGATGCTGTGGATGAGCAAGAGGAGCCTGACTATGTGGAAATGATGGATATTCCAGAGGCTAGAAGGTTGTCTATTCCTTTACTTAAGTCATTTAGGAGACAAACCACTAAGATTTAAAAATCCTTTTCTGTCCCTCCTGTAGATAAAAAAAATGGACAGAAGGTATCGTGTCGAGGCCCTAATACAGACTTCCTTACTGAACAGTGTGAATCATGTAGGTGTGGTGCAAGCTGCAGCCTGTGACAAGGCTAATATTCCCTGGCTTACATCCTCCTGATAAGGATTCCAGGAAGATTGATGCCATGGCTAAAAAACAGTATGTGGCAGCTTCTTTGGGACTCAGACAGGTTAATTATATGCATGTGGCTAGATATCAGAAATCTAGATGGGACACTATATTGCAGTTGGCCAAGCAGGCCCATGGCCTGCTGGCTAGTAGAGATTGAACAGGTGGCTGCTGATGGCATTGAAGCCTCCTAAAGTTCAATTTCATGCTGCTGTTGATGTTAATGATGTTTCCTCTAGGGTCATGGCCACTTCTGTAGCTCTCCATAGGTTGGCATGGCTCAGATACTAATCTGTCCCAAGATACCCAGTCAAAGGCTATAGATTTTCCTGTTATAGGAATTCTCTGTTTGGAGAACAAACAGAAAATTACATGAAAAAGATGGATGAATACAGAACTACTTACAAAAGTGCCCAAGCTAAGGAAAGGCATGCCACTCAACATAGGCATGCCCCAAAGGTAAGGGCAGGCCTTACAATAGGCCTTTTACCAATTCCAGGCTTCTTCTGCTTTTGCACAGAGGGATTTTCAGAGGCAGAGGCAGGCGGGGCACAGGCAGGCCCTCTCCCAACCTAAAGCTGCTCCTGCAAGCAGGCACCCCTGACCAGGTGTCAGGACCGACTCTCTGTGACGGTGGAGGCAAACTGGCTTATTTCTGCCAGAACTGGTTGTCCTAACCTTGGACAAATGGGTTCTCTGGGTGGTAAGCCAAGGCTTGGTTCTCAGTTTCAAACAGTTTCCCAAGATGAGAGCCAGGCACTTTCCCCTCAAGTCTTTAGAAACCCTCCACTAGAAGCGTGAGTTTTCTCTCTTTGGACTGCAAAGCAGTGGAAAGGTCCCCCTTGCCACCAGAGCAAGGGTCTTTACTCAAGGTACTTGCCTACCCCAAAAAAGACAGGAGACTGGCGGCCCATCTTGGATTTAAGATTTCTGAACAAGCATCTTGTAAAACCAAAGTTCAAAATGCTGACTTTAGTAATGATTTTGCCATCCTTGAGGCCAGGGACTGGCTAGCTTCCCTGGACCTCAAGGACGCCTACTTCCATATTCCAATCAAGGGCCTCTCACCGAAAGTACCTCAGGTCGAACTGCCCTCGGCCACTACCAGTTCAGGGCAATGCCCTTCGGACTCACTTCTGCTCCAAGAGTTTTCACAAAATGTCTAGCTGTAGTAGTGGCCCACTTAAGAAGACAAGGATAGCTGTGTCCCTACTGGACGACTGGCTTATTGTGGGTCAGTCATCAGAGCAGGTAAAATCCCACTTGCAAATCACCCAGGAACTCCTCACCTTCTGGGTTCCTGCTGAATGTTCCAAAGTCAGTTCTGAACCAGTTCAGGTACTAACTTTATAGGTGCAGAGCTGAACAAAGTTAGCCAGGCATTCCTCCCTCCGAAGAGTGGACAAACTCATTGCCCTGGCATCTTCTTTCTCCATGCAGGTCTCTCGGACGGCAGGCACTTCTGCAACTCCTGGGGCACATGTGCTGCCTCTACAGCTGTTGTGCCAGGGGCAAGATTTCAGATGAGGGACATTCAGTTCCACTTGAGGTCCTATTGGTCTCAAAGGAGGGACCCCCTTACCAAATTGGTCCCAGTGACCAAGACTCTGATCCTAGCTCTCCAGTGGTGGCTGGATCGGAGCAACCTGTCCTCAGGGGTCCCATTCCTTCCTGTCCCTCACTCCCTCATCCTCACCACGGATGCGTCCCTGTTGGGTTGGGGGCTCACCTGGGCGACCTTTCAACTCAGGGAGTTTGGTCCCTCAGGAATCTCGCTTCATCAATCTGCTGGAGCTCAGAGCTGTCTTCCTAGCTCTCCAGGTTTTTTCAGAAACTGTCCAGAACAAAGTTGTTCAAGTCAGGACAGACAATACCACAACAATGTGGTACATCAAGCAAAGCAAGGGGCACTCGCTCTTCCAGCCTATGCACCCGAGCAATGAAGTTGTGGTCTCTGGCCTACTCCCTGAACACCTCTCTGATAGCGGTTCACCTCCCAGGGAAGCACAACAGTCCTAGCGGACGCCCTCAGCAGGATTTCTCAGGGCCATCACAGATGGGCTCTGAACCTCAAGTGCTGGGGTCAATCTTTACAGCTGAGCACTCTCAGATAGATCTTTTGCAGCCCCAGACAACCACAACTTCCCTGTTTTTGCTGCAGGCTCCCAATTCTGGGGTCAGTCCCCTGGATGCCTTTCAGCTGGATTGGGAGGAAAGTTCCTCTATGCTTTCCCTCCGTTCCTCTACTCTTCAGGGTTTTAGTAAAAATCAGAACTCAGCCTTGTGGGTGATTCTGATTGCTCCAGACTGGGCCAGGCAGCCTTGGTACCCTCTTCTTCTGTCCCTATCATTCCACCCTCCCTGACCTTGCCCAGGGCTCACGACCTGCTGACCTGTGCACAGGGAGAGTGTGGTATCCGGATCTCAACTCCTCCACCTCAAGGCTTGGTTCTTGAGGGGTTAGATTGCTCATTTACACCTTTCTCAAGGTGTCTTGGATATTTGAAGGCCTCCAGAAAGCCTTCCACTAGAGCCACTTATAATTCTAAATGGAAGATTCTCATTTGGTGTTCTGAGAGGCAAATCACCCCAGAATCAGCTGACCTGCCTATTTTGTTGGACTACCTGGTCCACTTAAATTCCTTAGGCCTCAAACCAGCTACCTTAAAGGTTCATTTGGCAGCTGTTTCAGTTTTTATTTCTGCAGGAAAACCAGTTTCTCTTTCTTCTCACCCTGTGTTTGCCAAAATTTTCAAGGGTTACTTCATACTAATCCTCCCTTTGGGAACCAACCCCTGCATGGGACTTGAATATTTGCATTGCCCAGCTAATGCAACCTCCCTTTGAGCCTCTGGATTCGGCAGATCTCAAGTTCTTAACTTGGAAAACTGTTTTCTAGTGGCTATCACTTCTGCTAGGCGTATAAGTGAATTGCAAGCCTTGTCAGTGGAAGAGGATTTCATTCTTTCAAAGAGATAAAGTGATCCTCAGGACTAACAGAAAGTTTTACCTAAGGTGGTTTCAGATTTTCATCTAACCAATCCATCTCTCTTCCAGTATTTTTACTGAGCACTCCTCTTCTGGTGAGAGAAGCTTGCACAGTTTGGACGTAAAAGAGCCCTTAGCTATTATTTGGATCGTACCAAGGGTCACAGGTTCAAATCCTCCAGCTCTTCCTTACCTATGGAGATGTGGGTAAGGGAGGCCTGCTACTAGGAGGTCGATTGCTAGGTGGATTGTCTCTTGTGTCCAGTTCTGTTATCAAAACTGGGCAAGGCACTTCCTCAGGTCTGAGGGCTCATTCCCTCAGGGGTACAGCTGCATCTCTAGCGGCTGCTAGAGATATTCCCATTTTGGAAATCTGTCAAGCTGCTACCTGGAAGACAGTCCACACTTTCATAAGCATTATTCCCTGGAGCGTCCAGTCAGGAGAGATGCTAAGCTTTTAGCACAACTGTCCTGCAGAGCCTATTCTAAATGGAGTTCTGCCGTCCTCCATGGGGGTACTGCTGTGTACTCTACAAGGTCCTAATATAAGCAAGACTTCATGGTGTTTGAAGAAAAATTACTCACCTTAGTAATTGCTTTTCTTCTCATGAGTCTTATTTGTAATGGATAACCTATCTACCCCTCTCAGAATCCCTACTTGGGTATGGGGTTGGCAAATTGGTGCAATCACTTGTGTCATGCCTGTTTAGCTTCTAGTCTCCTTCTTTTCTTTCTTAGGTTAGAACTAGATAGTTTCTGTTTTTTTGTTAATTGGTAGCTGGGCCCTCTCTGGACTTGGAGTCCTTGGGCAGAGGGGGCCTAGTAGTGATTGTCTAGGGTTATCCTAACAATAATACGTGATACTGTTTTTCTTTATTGGTGTTGTGTTTTTGTGGTTCTACTGTTAGTAGGTAGCCAATGGCTAGTGTAAGGCTTTTCCACACAGACTTGCTATGTTAGTTTAGCCTTGTAAAGAACCTGACAGTTTGGGTTCAAACAACCCAGATAGAGCTTTCAATAAGCGCCCTCACGCTGTGGAACTCCAGATTTCTCTGGAGTTAACTATTTCATCTCCGGGGCAGTCAAAAGCCAGGGGCATACTGCAAAGGTCCTAATATAGCAAGACTCCATGAGAAGAAAAGCAATTACTAAGGTGAGTAATTTTTTCTTCTGCCAGACGCATAAGTGAATTACAAGCTTTGTCAGTGGAGCCTGATTTTAACTCCTTTCATAGAGATAAGGTGGTCCTCAGGACTAACAGGAAGTTTTTGCCTAAGGTGGTTTCAGATTTCCACCTTAATCAATCTATTTCTCTTCCAGTGTACTTCACTGACCATTCCTCCTCTGGTGAGAGGAGGCTGCACAGCTTAGATGTGAAGAGAGCCCTTAGTTACTACATTGAGCGTACCAAGGGCCACAGGTTTGACTCCCTCCAACTGTTCCTCACTTATGGTGAGGTTGGTAAAGAAACTGGCCACTAAAGATCCATTGCCAGGTGGATTGTCTCTTGTATCCAGTTCTGTTATGAAAAGCTGGTAAGGTTCCTCCTCAGGCCTGAGGGCTCACTCTACAAGAGGTACAGCTGCTTCCTGGCTGCTGCAGAGGGATATCCCCATTCTAGAGATTTGTCCAAGCAGCTACCTGGAAAACCAGTTCACACTTTTACCAAGCATTACTCTCTGGACACCCAGGCTAGGAGTGATGCTCGGTTTGGCACAGCTGTGCTTCAAAGCCTATTTCCTAAGTAGGTTCTGTCCT
This sequence comes from Neoceratodus forsteri, assembly GCA_016271365.2. Taxonomy (NCBI): domain Eukaryota; kingdom Metazoa; phylum Chordata; order Ceratodontiformes; family Ceratodontidae; genus Neoceratodus; species Neoceratodus forsteri. Next base: position 522,275,637 of record CM057449.1, on the reverse strand, counting down.
CCTCCATGGAGGTACTGCTGTGTAGCTCAGATATAACATAATATAGCAAGACTTCATGTTGTTTGAAGAAAAAATTACTCACCTTAGTAATGTTGTTTCTTCTAATGGAGTCTTGCTATATTATGACCTCCCCCTGCCTGCCCCTCTCAGAACCTCTGTTTTTGGGATGTGGGTGGGCAGTGCAGTGTTACACTTAGTAGATGCCCACCTTGTTTTTTCACCCCTCTCTTTTTCTGGGGTGACTGGGTGTTGTGTTTTTCATTTTTTGGTCTCCTGACTTGAGTCTTTGTTTTGGGACCAAAAATGTGTTGTTATATTTAGTAGCCAGTTGGCTAGTGTAGGTTTACAGCTTCCACACAGGAACTTAGTGAATTTAGCTCGTAAAGATCTGACAGTTTGAGTTTGAAGAACAACAGACAGAGTTTTCAACTGAGCTCGAGCTCAACGTTCCATGCCTGGCATGGAAAGTTAACTCTTTCACCTCCGGAGCAGTTCGAAGGTTGGGACTCACTGCATATGTCATAATATAGCAAGATTCCATCAGAAGAAACAACATTACTAAGGTGAGTAATTTTTTGTTCTGCACCATGATTCTCTCCAGAGTGCAGACAGTTTTTTATAAAAGCCTTCAGTGCTGAACTGCCACAGAGAGAATAGAATGTATGTAAATGATGGAACTCGCATTGGCTTGTGCCAGTTTCAAACTACTGCCCCTAGTAACAGCTGCACTCTGAAGTGCTCAGATTAATTTCTCCACCTGCCAGTTCGGACGTCTGAGAGAGCTCTCCTCAACTTTTGTAGAAAGTCATTTATTTACGAACTAGTATGTTCTTTTATTATTTTATGATTAACGTCCCTATTTCAGGTATTTAGTTAGTTTTAGTGGGCTTTGTGAGGTTTTTTTAGCGGTACTTCACGGTTCTGCAGAACCATGGGGAACCACTTTACTTGTGGTGATTTTTCACTATTTTTATTTTACTATTTAGCACTTGGTTCCATTGGGTCCATGGCACTATTTCTATTTTAGCTTGTTTTAACATTTGCTCAGTTCCCTTTTTCTGTCAGGAACCGAGCGCATCGGTCAGTTCCAATATATTTTTTCTTTGTGGGAACCGTTTGTTTGTTATTAAAAATATAAAAATGTTTTATTCTAACCCCAGTAATACTCAGGTATTCATAACTTTCTGCAGTAAGCCTGGAGGGTTGGACTGCCAGGAGAGCATAGAACATATGCAAATGATGGAATCATCTGCACGTGACAACTTTTCAAATGCTGCCCTATATTAACTGCCAATGTTCTAAACCTCATCAGATTTTACTCTTCGCCTGAACAGTCTGGTCGCTCAGAGTGTCACTCTTCAATCAGCTGTCTGACGTGAAGAAACTTATAAAAATATATAGTATAATTTCTATTTCATTCGTTGCCTTATATTAATTGTTTTACTTTAGCTAAACTTAGTTTTTGTAGTTATTTAGTTATTTTTGCCTGCTCTTCTCGGTTTGGAATAACCGGGAGGGAACTGAGTTAGTTTTATATATTTTAGGGTTTTCTAACACAAAACCCATTTTATTTTTGGTTAAATTTAGTTTCAAAGTGTTTTTTTGTAACCGTAGTTTTCGGTTACTGAACCGCTAGTACTGGTTCCAAATTTTCTGTCGGTTCGGTTCCTCTGGTTCCTTTCTGGTTCCGGAACCGATCGCAACCACAAATGTTATTATTTAAATCTTTTTTACTTAGCGGTTCTCTTTTTTATTGGTTCAATGGCAGAAAAACCAAAGAAAAAGACCGGTGAGCCCGGTTTTAAAAATTGTACACAACGTAGGGACGTTTTTGCAAAGGCAGATAAGCACACTATGTTTGGGGCTTGTCTGGGATATGAGCATCTTAAAGAGGATTGTCAAATCTGCCTGACTTTCCCTGAAAAAACTATTTAAAAATGCCTGGAACGGCTGAAAAAGAATCTACCCAAGGGTCCCTCTGGTTCTGACCAGTCGATACCCTCTATTATTGTGGCTGAACCCACATCTGTTGCTACCTCCACCCCTGAGATGGGTGATAAAAGTTACCAAGAGGATTTCTGAACCGGCTAGCTCCTCGGTTCCCTCTAAAAGAGCATGCAAGCTAAAACATACAGAACCCCCAAATACTGATCAGGGGACTTCTGTACCTGCTACTATCATGCCTACTCCTCAGGAAATTGCACAGACTTTTAAAGTCATTCAGGCTTTGCAGGGTTTAGTGAACCCTGCTCAGCAATCACCTGTTCCAGCAGGACAGCCTGGCAGAATTCCTCTTGTTAAAGAGGAGGAATATAGTGAGTATGAGGGGGAACCCATCTTATCCGAGGCATCCCTGGAACAAAATTTTGGTTCACCCCCTTGGACATCTGAACATTTTTCTTCTCATTTCACTTTTGTGAGAAAAATGGCAGATGCCCTTGACATCTCCACAAGAAAAGTAGTGGAGGATGAGGAGGAAATAGAGTATCTGAAGATGATGGTTTTGACTCCCACCAAAGCTCTCCTCCTCCCAGTGAATAAATTCTTTAAAAAAGATGCTCTAAAATTGTTGCAAACCCCAAATTCTGTCCCCCCTCTGGATAAGAGGATGGACAAGAAATATCAGTTGGAGAGGGAAGGGGCAGAGTTCCTTTTTTCCCATCCAGATCACCAAGGGTTCATTCAACAAGCAGCCTGCAGATAAGGCTAGAGTCCCTCTGGCATCCCATTCACCAGATAAGGACTCTGGAAAATAGGTAGCATGGCTAGGAAAGGGTACCTGTCTGCCTCCCCATCCATATGACAGGCTAACTTTCAGGCCTATGCTGCCCAGAACCAAAAGGCCATGTGGCAGTCAGTTTTGGCCCTTTCTCAGAAAGCTCCCTCACCCCTATATGATGACCTAGCGGAAACAGCTAGGTTTGGGCTAGAGGCAGCTAAGTACCAATTCCAGATGGCTGCTGATACCAACGACACTGCAGCCAGATGGATGGCAAATACGGTAGCCCAGAGGAAATTTGCTTGGTAGAGGGCCACAAATCTCACTGCTGATTCACACTCTAAGGCCCTGGATTTTCCTTTAGAGGGAAATGCTCTTTTTGGAGAATCTACAGTGGCATACATGAAGAAGGTGGATGAGTATAAGGCTACTTACAGAAGCAACTCTAGTAGAGAGAGCGCTTCTCCATCCACCAGGCCTTATGGAAGGGGAGGCCAGGGCAGGTCTTTTCACACCAGGCCCTTTTTCCAGCCAGTGGCTACACCCCAGTACCAACAGTACCCACATCAGGGGTACTTTAGGGGCAGGGGTTCGAAGGGGTTCTAGGCATGGAGCTCAAGCACAGCCTTCACCCCAAGCCAAGCAGACCCCCTGAAGTACAGGCCACCTCCTCACTCCCTGTTGGAGGCGACTTTCCCACTTCCTCCAGGCTTGGCTGAACATCACCACAGACAAGTGGGTCCTAGAGGTAGTGGGTCAGGGTCTGTCTCTGGCTTTCAAATCCCTTCCTCCTCTAGCAGCCAGGGGTTTCAGTGCACCTTCCCTGGCAGAAAAGAATCTGCTGGAGGCAGAGGTCAAGAAACTGTCACTTTTAGAAGTAGTGGAACCTGTCCCAAGCCCACTGAGAAGAAGGGCCTTTTACTCCAGATACTTCCTCACCACAAAGATAGGTGGGGAGTGGCGGCCTATATTGAATCTTAGAGCCCTAAACAGGCATCTGAAAAAGCCAAAGTTCAAAATGGTAACTTTGGCATTGATTCTACCAACAAACCAGAAAGGGGATTGGTTGGCATCACTGGACTTAAAAGACGCCTATTTCCACATTCCCATAAGGGAGTCTCACAGAAAATATCTCGGATTCAAACTCCCTTCAGGTCACTACCAATTTTCAACCCTGCCTTTTGGCCTTTCTTCAGCCCCAAGGGTGTTTGCAAAGTGCCTAGTTCAGTGGTAGCACACCTTCGAAGACAGGGTGTAACAGTTTTTCCGTATTTGGACAATTGGCTGGTGGTGGGCAAGTCACCACAACAGGTCACTCAGTATCTAAGCCTTACCCAAGGCCTGCTGGAATCCTTGGGGTTCATTATCAGTCTCAAAAAGTCAGTCCTCACTCCTGCACAAAAGTTGCAGTTCATAGGAGCAGAGATAGACACCCTGAAGGGCAAGGCCTACCTCCCTCTGGACAGGATCAGAAATCTTCTGCTAGTGGCAAATTCCTTCACCTTGAACGGGAACAAGCCTGCAAGACAGTTCTTGCAAGTTCTGGGTCATATGGCTGTGTCCACAGCCACAGTGCTAGGTTCTGGCATTAGTGTCAGGAACCACAGAAATACCCAGAAAAAAACAGTCAGTTCCCAAACCATAAGAAAAAATGACTCACCTTAGTAATCTTGTTTCTTCCCAGTGATACTCAGGTATTCACCTAGGAACACCTAGGAAAAAGAAACTGACAGGACCAACTGGTTTTAAAAAACTGTACTGGTTGTGAACAAATAGTAGCCATAATGGATAGGCACTATTTGTATAGTGTGTGTCTGGGTACTAGTCATATATTTGTGAACTGTGATATTTGCAAAACTTTCTGCCCTAAAACCCTTAAGAAAAAGACCAAGAAACTTGGAGATGGCTACCCCTGCCTCTCCTACAAAGTCTACAGATGAGGCTTCTTCCTCAAAAAAAGATTAAAGTAAGTAACTGTGGGAAAAATCCTCGGAGAAATCTGACTCTTCTAAGTCAAGAAGGTCAGTGGAACCAGCCTCAGAACCGGTTCCGGCAAAAAGAAAACCTAAAGAGAAAACATACCACCTGCTGCTGAAAAATCAAAGGAGCTCTCAGTGGGTACACCGACAGTGCCCTCTGCAGAGGAAATTGACAAGGCCCTACAGGTATTGCAGGCCCTCCAGGATGCCGATCTTGGCTCTTCCCTCAGTTCCACCGGTTCCACTGGTTCCTGCCTTTGTTCCCATCTCTCAGGAACGGGCCTACTTGTATGAAGAACCCATTGAGCCAGACATCTCCCTAAAGCAGTACTTTGCCCCCACCCCCACAGGGCCCTGAGGACTACTCATCTCATAATTCTTTTGTGAGATGAATGGTAGATATCCTCACCTTTCTATCCAGTAGTCACTTGAGGATGAAGAGAAGCTAATTTCCTGGATATTATGGGTCTTACACCCACAAGAAGACTGCTACTGCTCATCCATAAATCTGTAAAAAAGGCAGTACTGAAAATCCTGCAATCTCCTACTTCAATGCCAGGGGTGGACAGGAAAGTAGATAAAAAGTACCACCTGCACAGGTCTAATGCGGACTTTTTATTTACTCAACGTGATCATGATGGAGTGGTACAGGTTGGTGCATGTGATAAGGCTAGGGTGCCCTTGGCTTCCCACCCCCCTGACAGGGAATCTAGGAAAATAGATGCCATGGGCAAGAAGGGATACATGGCAGCTTCACTCCTGGTCAGGCAAGTCAACTATATGGCTTATGCAGCCCAGTACCAAAAAGCCCCGTGGACAACAGTGCTAGCCAGACGGACAAGATTCATGGGGAAATGGCAGTACATCTAACTGAGACTGTCAGGTCGGCTTTAGAAGCCACGAAATATCAGTTTCATATGGCAGTAGATGCCAATGACACTTCTGCCAGGCTCATGGCCCTTACAGTTTCAATGAGGAGGTTTCCTTGGCTTAGAGCCACAAATCTCTCTCAGGATACCCAGGTAAAAGCAATGGATTTCCCTGTGAGAATAATTCCTTTGGGGATAAAACGAGGCCTACATGAAAGGGTGGAGGTACAAGGCCACCTACAGAAGTAATGTGGCCAAGGATAGACCCTCCACTTCATATAGGTCCAAGACTAGGGAGGCAGGGGTAGGGGATCCTACTCCAGGCCCTTCTTCTAGGCCCAAGCCTTACCAGACTAGCAACTGACCAGAGGGTACTTCAGGGGTAGGGGCAGAAGGGCAGCAAGATGTGCAGACCCAGGCCAAGGTGCCACCAAAACAGAACCCCTGACATGTCTGTATAGGTCACCCCCCCCCCCCAACCATTAGGTAGCAGCCAGGCTCACTTACTCCAGGCTTGGCAGTCCATCACCAAAGACAAGTGGATCTTGGAGGTAGTAAGCCAAGGTCTGTCCCTAAGCTTCAAAACACTCCCCAAGCTAAGAAGCAGAAATTTTTCTCCAGTCACCCCATCAGAAAGGGTGCTTCTGGAAGCAGACATTGCCAACATGTTGTTCATCAGAGCAGTGGATCCTGTCCCTTTATCGCAGAGGGGCAAGGGGTTCTACTCCAGGTATTTCCTAACACAAAAGAAAATTGGGGATTGGTGATTCATACTAGATCTCACACTCCTGAACGAACATATGATGAAGCCAAAGTTCAGAATGGTCACCCTGGTATGATAATCGCCACTCTCCAGCAGGGGAACTGTCTGGCATCCTTGGACCTCAAGGATGCCTATTTCCACTTCCCAGTCTGACCCACACAGAAAATACCTGAGGTTCAGACTTCCTCAGGTCATTATCAGTTTGCAGCCATGCCCTTGGCCTAAAATCAGTCCCAAGGGCATTCACAAATGGCTCACTTGAGAAGGCAAGGAGTCACAGTGTTTCTTTACCTAGATGACTAGCTAGTCATAGGACATTCTGCACACCATACCAGAGCCTCCCTCACTCTAGTTCTGAGCACTCTGGAATCTTTGGGATTTTTGGTAAATGCCCAGAAGTCCCAAGTAGAACCTGTTCAGGTACTGGACTTCATTGGAGCAGAGTTGGACACCCTGCAAGAAAGGGTATTCCTGCCCCAGAAAAGGGTAAACAGTTTTCTGGAACTGGCAGGGTCTTTCAGACTGAACAGACCCAGGCCTGCAAGACCCTTCCTGCAACTGCTAGGCCACATGGCTGCAGCAACAGCCGTGGTGCCAGGATCAAGATTCCAGTTGAGAGACATTCAAGTTCCACTTAAGAGCTCACTGGTCTCAGAGGAGGGATCCTCTGGCCAAGCTGGTACCTGTTTCAAAAACTCTTATACAGGCCCTGCAATGGCTGATGGACAGGAACAATTTCAGAGAGGGAACTCCTTTCCAAAAGGAAAGCCCCTCATTAGTGCTTACTACAGATGCTTCCCTCTTGGGATGGGGTGCACACATGCCCAACCTCATGGCCAGCAGAACATGATCCCTCCCAGGAATCACTTCTGCACATCAGTCCATTAGAGCTAAGAGCAGTACCTGGTTCTTCAGTCATTTGCACCTCAGCTAGAGGGCAAGGTGGTGCAAGTCTGAACTGACAACACAACCACAATGCATTACACCAACAAGCAGAGGGGCACCAGGTCTACCCTGCTGTGCACAGAGGCCATGAAGGTCTGGAACTTGGCCTATTCCCTGTAAGTCTCCCTGTCTGCCATCCATCTACCAAGCAGTGACAACATTCTGGCAGATTCCCTCCGCAGGATCAACCAGAACCATCACGAATGGTCCATAAATACACAGGTGCTTCAGTCAGTGTTCAGATGGTGGGGCACACCAGAGATGGATCTCTTTGCCTCCCCAGACAACCACCAGCTGACACAGTTCTGCTGCAGGCCTCCAGCCAAGGGGCCTGTGCCACTGGATGCACTAACATTGGATTGGTCAGGCAAATTTCTTTATGCCTTTCCTCTCCTGCTCAGAGTTATGATAAAACTCAAGACACAGCCAGCAGCAATGATCCTGATAGCACCAGATTGGGTGAGACAGTCTTGTTACTTGCTCCTGTTGGCCCTGTCTGTGACACAGCTGATTCACCTCCCTCAGAGGCACAATCAGCTGACATCCTCACAGGGAAGGATACTGTATCCCAGCCTCAGGACTTGGTTCTTGAAGACTTAGTTTGCCAGTCTGCACCTCTTCGAAGATGTCCTGAATGTCCGTAGGGGTTCTCGCAAACCCTCAACCAGAAAAACTTATGCTTCCAAGTGGAAGAGGTTTTCTATATGGTGTGGCCACAAAGGAATCCACCATTACTGTTGGATTGTCTGTCATTTTGGACTATCTGACCCACTTAATTTCACTAGACCTTAGGCCCTCTACCTTGAAGGTACACCTGGCTGCAGTCTCTGCATACTTTTCAGCCAGTAAAGACAGGTCCTTGGCATCTCGCCCTGTCTTCAGGAGGTTTTTTACAGGTCTCCTTCACCTTCACCCTCCCTTGAGGGAGCCAGTGCCAGCCTGGGATCTGATCATTTGCATTGCCAGGCTAACATAACCCCTATTTAAGCCCATGGCAACTGCAGAGTTAAAAAGGTATTTTACCTGGAAAACTGTTTTCCTAGTAGCTATTACTTCAGCTAGATGAGTAAGTGAGCTTCAGGCCCCGTGCACAGACCTGAACTGTATCTTGTTCCACAGGGTTAAGGTAGTACTTGGAACTAATAGGAAATTTCTACCTAAAGTAGTTACGGATTTCCACCTGAACCAGTCCATTACATTGCCAATCTTTTTCACTGCCAGCTCCAGCTCAGGAGAGCGGAGAGTGCACAGCCTGGATTTCAAGAGGGCACTTAGCCACTACCTTGATAGGACCAAAACATACAGATCAGAGTTACCCAGTTGTTCCTCACTTATGGTGAGGTGGGTGAAGGTAAACCAGCATCTAGAAGAACCATTGCATGCTGGATAGTGGCCTGCATTCAGTTCTGCTGCCTGCAGAAAAGTTGGTAAGCAGCCACCCCTGGTCCTCAGGTCACCATCTACCAGGGGCACAGTTACATCAGTAGCTACAGCAAGGGACATACCCCTTCTGGAAATTTGCAAAGCAGTTACATGGAAAACTCTTCACACATTCACAAGCACTACTGCTTAGACACGCAGTCCAGAAGTGATGCCAGGTTTGCACAGCAGTTCTGCAGAGCCTTTTTCCAAATAGGTTCTGTGCCCTACCTCCAAAGGTACTGCTTGGTAGTTTGCATTTGTTAAGCATACTGAGTGATTGATTCCTGGGGTTTGAAGAAAACATTACTCACCATCGTACTGAGGTTTCGTCCAGGGATGACTCAGTATGCTTAAGCTCCCACCCTGCCTTCCCTACCAGAACCAGGAAAAAGGCAATCCCTTATCTTGCATCCCTGCTGGTCACTATATGTCCTATTGTTTTATTAGGATTCATGCTTTAGAGTTTTATAAACCAATTGTGGTTACTTGTCCCTTGCTACAGGGACCATTCCTTAAGGGATGATACAGGGTAAGAGTGTTGAATCGTTTAGCTAGTTAGGGGGCTTACACTTGGTTAGACATCATAATGAATCTGAGCACTTCAGAATGCAGCAGTTACTAGGGACAGCAGTTTGAAATTGGCACTAGCCAACAGAGTTACATCATTTACATATATATCTTCCATTCTCTCTGTGGCAGTTCAGCACTGAAGGCTGACTGTATTTGTTAAGCATGCTGAGTGATCCCCTGGAAGAAACATACACACTCCTTTAATGGCTCCCATTGTTCATTAAGTAGGCATATGAACACCTCGCTTTAGTGAACACCTAGCTATAGTGAACACGTCAACTGGCTCCAGAGTTGTTCACTATAGACAGACAGCACTGTAATTACTATAGTGAATAATTGTTTCTTCCCCTCCTTCAGCAATCACCAACAAGAGTTTTCAAAACAGATGCCTCACTTGTGGGGTGGGGTGGGGTGCCCACCTGGAGAATCTCATAGCAAGTGGCATCTGAAGCCTTCTGGAGACTCAGGAGCACATAAATCCCCTCAAGCTTAGGGCAATACTGCTAGCAATGCAGTCCTTTTAGTCCCAGCTGCAAGGTCAGTCTGTTCATATTCTGGAAGACCATATTATAGTAATATACTACATAAACAAGCAGAAAGGAACATGATCCTCAAAACTGTGCACAGAGCTACGAGAATCTGGGATCAAACTTATTCCTGGGACACAAGGATTTCTGCAGTTCATCTGCCAGGCAAGGACAGTGTGCTAACAGACTCACTCCGGCAGAATCAGCCAGGGGAATCGCAAGTAGACCTTGAACCATCAACCATCAGAAGATAGGATACTGCAGAAATAGACCTGTTTGCCTCTTGAGAGAACAGTCAGTTCCCGAAGTTTTGTTGCAGACCACCAGCACAGTACCAGAAGATGCCCTAGCTCTGGATTGGACAGGGACAAGGAGGTTCCTATAGTCATTCCCACTATTCCCACTCATTCAGAGAGTACTCCTAGAGTTCAGGAGAGAGCCAGCAACAGTAATGCTGATAGTCCCAGACTGAGCCAGGCAAGGGCATGAATCTGGAAGAGCTATACTTCTGTAGTCTGAATTAGGGGCTGGCAGTATAGCCTAGAGGTTAGAATAATGAGCTGTGAATGAGCTTGGTACATCCAGCAGGCTTGGGTTTGATTCCCACAACCTCCACTTGCATACTGTGTGAGTGTGAGCAAGTCTCTTAACCTCCCCAGTAGTCCCAGGTCACCCCTGAAAATGGGCACTTGTGCCTAGTGGGCCTTACCAGGTTACCAAAGAATAAAATTAAATTAAAAAAAAAAAAAAATCTGTCAGAGGAGGTGCTGAGGGTATTGAAGGTTTCCAGAAAACTAGCAACAAGGAAAGCATACTTCTCTATGTGGAAGAAGAGATTCTCACACTGGTGTGCAGCCAGGCAAAGAATTCCAGTGACGGCAGGGTTGTCTGCAGATCTGGACTGTCTGGTATACTTACCATCCTTAGATTTGAGACCTTCAACCCTGGAGGCACACCTAGTTGCTGTGTTGGCATGCACAGCGGAAGGCAGAGACAAGTTCTTGGCCTTACAACCTGCTTTTAAAAGGTTCTTTAAGGGCCTCAGTCGTTTGTATCCCCCTGTAAGGGACCCAGTCCCTCCAGTCAATGGAGGCTCCTTTTAGGCCTTTGGTTATAGCTGACTTAAAATATGTCAAACTGCTTTCCTGATGGCCATGACATCAGCCAGGAGGGTAAGTGAACTGCAAGCCTTTCCAAACTATATAATCTTCTACATGGATAATGTAGTCTTTATGGCCAGTAGGATGTTCCTACCTAAGGTGGTGTCAGAATTCTGTTGAAAAACCAATCAGTTACCCTTCTGGTACTCTGTCCTTAACATTCCAGTGCAATTTAGGTAAAGCTGCACTGTCTGAATGTAAAAAGAGCACTAGGTCACTACATGGACCAGACTATGGATATCAGCTCCCAGAGCACACAACATTTTGTTATGTATGGAGAGAGTGTCAATGGTAAGTCAGCAGCTAGAAAAGCCATGTCTCATTGGATAGTCTCCTGCATACAGTTCTGCTATGAAAAAGCTGGCAAGCTACCTCCCAGAGGCCAATGAGCACATTCCACAAGTGGTGCCTTTACCTCTATGACAGCCACAAGAGGCATCCCATTCAAGAAACCTGTAAAGCAGCTACCTGCAAAACAGTACACACCTTCACAAAGCACTACTGTTTGGACTTACAGTCCAGAAGGGATGCCAGTCTTGCAGAACCTTTTTCCTAAACAGGCTGTAGATCCATCCTCCCAAGGCACTGCTGGTGAGTCTGCCATTTATAAGGCATCTCATTATGGGATTCCTGTTGTTGGAAGAAAAAAGTTACTCACTATGGTAATGTTGTTTCTTCTTGGGGATCAATCAATGAACCTTACAAAACTTAACCATGCCTCCTTTCTAAAATCTGAAAACAGGTTCACATAAAAGTCAATTCTTATCTTAAAGCTGCTTGAACACTACTTAGTGCAGTTCCTTAACAGTTGTTAAAAATGTGATCTTTTTAATTTTACGTCTGCTTTAATGTGGTTGAATTTTACAAATTTTTAATGACAATTTTCGAAAATGTTTTAGTAGCCATTTAGCTCGTTTTAGTGGCCATTGCTTTCCTGGCTTTAAAAACAAACCTGATGCTTGGACTACAGGGAGAGTGTGGCTACAGTGCAGAGTTTGAACTTCTATTCTAAATTCTAAAATTTGTATGAAGTTCCTTCTCCGGGGCAGCACACTCCTGTGGACTGATGCCATTTGTAAGGCTCACTGATAGATCCTCGACAAGAAACAACAATATTACAGAGAGTAATTTTCCATGTTTATATCCTTCAGCATGTGGAAGACTGAGACCGTGTCCCCTTTAACCTTTTTTATAGGTTGACTACTTAAGGACTTTCAGACTCTCCTCATAGCTTTTATATTTTATACAACTTATCATTTTGGTGGCCCTGCACTTCCTCTTCTAGCTCAGTGGTTTTGCATTAAGGAGCTAAGAATTGCACATTGTACTCCTGGTGGGACATGACCAGGGCCTTGTAAAGTGGTAGGATTACTTTCCCTGGGTTCCATGTCGTGGCAGCGACAGGAAATTTGCCGATCATCATTACAGCGACGGCACAGTGCCAGCAATTGATATTGTGCCATCACTGTATAAAAGATCTTCCCTTGTCAGTCTTCACCATTCATTACTGCTGGGTGTAAGCCGGAGGTGCGCACCCGCCATGGGAGTTTTTTTTTTTTTTAGAGGCATCGCGCCAATGGCGCCCCCCCGAGAGGTGATGAATCGCGATGCGGCCGTTAGACACCGCAGACTCCTCCTCCATCCCAGTTCTGTTTCTCCTGCTGTCGAGGCTGCACCTGCTGCATGGAGTAATAGTGTTTAGTACCTGTGTCATAGGCCGTGTGTCGATTTTCGATGCCGCTCCTTCATCCTGGTTAATTTCCCAACGTCGTCTGCTGGTAAGACCGTTCCTTTTATTTTATTTTTGATGACGCCAGGAGCTTTGCTGTTTAAATTGTTATTTTCACATTATGTCAGGTTCGGGGGCAAAACGCAAGTCTAAGGTGGGCCTTGCCCCTATGCGTTGGTGTCCCTGCGGCCAGCAGTTTTCCGTTACATACTGGCATGATGGTTGTCTGCGGTGCCTGGGACCCTACCATGATATGGACCACTGTGACACCTGTTTCTCCGTGGACCATTGTGTGTTAGAATCCAGCGTGTTTAAAGTCGGAAGGGCTCCGCTGACTTTGGAGGGAGCGTCGCCGTGGGCTTCCCAGGTCACATATCTCAACCCCTTCCTCCAGGTCCTCTCCGGGTCTATACGGCCTGGCGAGGAGGGAACCTCCTCCACTTCTAGCCTCGCCGAGGAGGGTTTCTTCTTCGGCGCTGGAGGAACAGTGTGATCCCTCCCGAGGTTGCACCATCTGTGCCGTCCCAGCAGTCACCTCCTCAGAGGTGCAGGCTCCCCAATGTCGTGGCCCCCGGTTATGGGGCCCAGCTCTGGCTGACCTTTGATTATCACCTAGCGATCGCCATGGGGTCCGGCGCCATCTGCGGAGCCGAGGTCTCGGGCGGTGCCATTAGCGATGCCACTTTGGGTTCCGGCATCGTCCACGGTGCCGGGGACTTGGATGGCACCATTAGTGGTGCCATTTTGGTTTTGGCACCATTCACGGCTCCGGTGACTCGGGCGGCACCGTTCACGGTGCCACTGGGGTTCCCGATGCTGATGGCGATGCGGTCGACTCCAGTGGCACCGTTGGCATTGTGGCCTTCGGCAGTGCCGAGCCTGGTTCCGTTTTGGGTGAGGTGCCTGTGGTCACCTTGCTGGAGTCTACTCTGCTCGACCCCTCTTCAGAGGGGGATGACTCTGGGGGGGGGGGGTGACCCGGACTGGTGACCTGAGTCTTCTGACTTGGAACCTCCTATAGGCTGTAACGCCCAGCGATCCAGTGTTCCTCTCCCTGAGTCCCTGGAGTTGGTTAGCCCAGAGGATTCCACGGTTAGGGGTGGCCTGGAGTCCTCTGCGTTGGACCCTTCAGGAGAACGGGAGAGGATGCCCTCTTCTCGGAGGTCCTGGGCAGCTGCCTGCTCTGGTGCTGCTGGGGTCGCCCGGAGAGGTGGAGGACCCCTGCCAAGTGGGTTCCTTGGGGGGCTCACTCAGTGGGACCTCCCCACTGACATTGAGGAAGGGGCTGCCCGGAGTCCGAGTGATTGAGAGGTCGGGGTGAGGAGGCGTATGCCCACTGCCCTGCGGGGTGTGGGGAGGAGTCACAGCGCTGATCCCCACCTTTCTCTCAAGGTCTCCAAAGCTCCTTCCAGTGGTGGTTCTGAGGGTTGTCCTTCTGGACTCATGCAATGCCAGGCGTGTCACAGGGGAGATTCTCCATCTTCCTGGACATAAGTCTCCACCACTCATTCACACTAGTGGGATTGGCGCCGGAGGCACAAGACCCATCGGGGCAAACTTTTTGCTGAGGTGTGTGAGAGATAGGCGCCCATGAGACTACCTGACCCGCCAGCGAGCAGCGGCCCTCAAGCGGTAATGACCATCTCGGCGACTGACCCTCCAACCGCCTCAGTTCCTTTTTTCCCATTGCCGAGTGTGCTTCAGTGACGACGTCAGTCACTTGAAATGGAGAGTCAAACTTCAAACTAGCGCTTAGTTTTCAGTTTGTTTTTGTAACATTATCACGATAGTAGTATCGCAGTTTTATTCTATTTTTCGTAAAATTTTCTAATATTTAAATTGCTTGCAAGAAGTCTACGGCCTACTGGGTAAGTCGACCATAGGCAAGTCAGGTAGCGGTAGGGAGACTTATTGTAAACTATTCCAGTCAGCGGGCTAGGTCGGTCAGCCTCCTTCTCCTCAGCGGGGTTCGACTACGGTCAGTCCGATGCCGGGGGATGGCGGTCCCCCGCCGGCATAAAAATAATTGATCGCATTCGGCGCCGTTGAGCCTCAGCTCTTCTCGCCCACAGGTCAAAAAAGAGAAGGCATCACTCGAGGTCGCCCTCTGGTATGTCTGCGCGTCGACAGTCGGTTATCGTTGCTAGTTGCCGGTCTCCTTCTTCGGAGTCGCCAACTTCCGATAATCGTCGTCCTCGACATCGGAGCCCCTCCCCGCCTATAGGTAGGGCTCCAGATGAGCAGTTTCATCAGTGGGCCGCTCTTATGGAGCGATGGGCTCGGAGCGATGGGCTCGGAGGTTGGTTCTTCTGCCTGGCTCGGTTACCTCGGGGCCCTCGGGCTCTCCGGCGATCAGGTAGGGCGGTTGGACCTTCCTAGTCGCGCGGCGCCTTCTTCGGTGCTAGCGACTCCGTGCTTAGGTGTTTCCCCTCACATGGTTGCGGCGCAGGGGCCTCACCGATGCCCTTATCTCCTGATATTTTCCTTCTCTTATTTTCCAGGTTCCGGGGCTTTTCGGCGCCTTCTGCAGGGTCTGTGGCCCGTGTCGGCGCGTTTTGGGCACGCCCGGGCTGCGCGGCGCCGTTAAGCGGTACGCGTGGTCTCGGCGCCCGTTGGTGGCGCCGTGGTCTCGCGGCGCGCCCGGTGATTGCCGTTAGATCGGGCGGCGCCCGTTAGCGGCGTCGTCTGCGGTGCCGTTACGTAAGTAAATCCGGCACCGTTCAGCAGCGTCGATCGTGACGCCCGGTTCATGGCGTCGTCCATAAGCGCCCGCCCGGGCGTTATTCGGGGAAGGCGCGTGCCTCTTGGCGCCGTCGCCTCCCTCGTCACCGTCTTCAGCCCGTTTGCCGTCTCGGCGCCGGCAGCCGCCAAGACTTCTCCTTGTTTTCTGCCATTTCCTCCTCTCTAATTTTCCTCCTTTCCTGTCAAACAGTTCCTTTCTGGACCATCAGGAGATGATGTTGAGCCTGACCCAGACCCGGTTGGGTGATGAAGTGGAGGAAACAGGATCTTTCTTTGCTACAGAGCCTGTAGTGAGGACCTGTCCTTTAAGTCTCTGTTGAAGAACCTGGGATCCCTCTTTCTCTCCAGACTACAGACATCGATCCTGGGAAGATATTAAGACTCCAGTATCTTCATGCTTCGAGATCCTCTGGTTTGACTCCTCGATTCAGCCTTCCTTGAGGCAGCTGTCTCAAATGGTATGGAATAACCCTGCTCTTATTCCTCAGTGGCTAAATCCATTGATAGAAGTATTCAGCTCCAAGGATCGTCCCATTTTGGCATTCAAACCTTTGCGGATCCTATTGTAGTCCTGGCAGAGAATGACAAGGTAGTTCTTCCCTCAAACTACTACAGCTCGACCTATTAACAAAGGTCTGTAAGATTGATACATTGGGTGAGAGTCTTTGCTGCCTCCTCTAGTATGCTGTTGCCAGTTATCAAGGCTATTTTCTCAGTATGAGTATATCCTGTAGCACTCTATGAAAAGAATGGTTGAAGCTCTTCAGATTCGGTTCAAGTCAGAGCTATTCTGACCGTTAAAGTATTGGTCAATAACCCAACGGGTCAAGCATAGACGCTTTCGACACTGCTTCTCTCAGCAACCGCGGATTTGTACTCGGCGCCATTCCTGGCTGCGTACTACTGGCTTCACGAATGATGCTCAGCAGCAGGTGATGGCGCTGCCTTTGATGAGCTCCTTTCTTTTTGGCCCTCAGGTGGAGCAAGCCTTGGAGGCCACTCAAGAAGACTAGATCGGCCATTAAATTGGCCAGACCTCCGCCTGCCCTCTCGGGGGCATGTAGAACAGGCGTCAGTTTCATAGTCGTCAGTCGCTTCGAGAGCGGGGAGGCAGGGAAGCTTCCATAAAAGCCAACCTGCAACCTCAAAAGAACGCAGCAGAAAAGCGCAGGGACCTAAAGCTCCCAGCGCTACCTTATGATCGTTGTAAGTTCCATCCCTCTGCCGAGATGGAACTTTCTCCTCCAGTGGGAGGTCGTCTGATGTACTTCTACAACCAGTGGAAGTCCATAACCTCAGACAAATGGGTTCTTCGGATAATTCGCGAGAGTTATTCTCTCAATTTCTTGGAACCCCGAATTGTCCTCATCGACAACCCAGGTTGTACGTCTCAATCAGATCTCCTCACGTGGAGATCCAGGGCCTTCTGAACAACAGGGCAATAGAACTGGTGCCCCGCATCTACGAGACAAGTTCTACTCCCATTACTTTCTGGTTCAAAGAAATCTGGGGATGGCCCATTCTAGACCTCAAAAGTTAAACAAATCCTCCCAAGGAGAATTCAAGATGATTTCCTAGGTGCCTATTACCCTTGCTGCATCAACACGACTGGCTGGCCTCTGGATATGCAGGATGCTTACCAGCATATCCGTCCACCCGACCACCGCAAATTCTCAGGTTTGTAGCTTTGGGTCAGCATTATCAGTTCAGAGTCCTGCCTTTGGGCTATCCTCGGCGCCAGATTTTACAAAGTGTTGTGCAGTTCTGCTGGCGCATCCAGGAATCCGGACTCCAGTGTTTCCCTACCTGGACGATTGGCTTTAGCAAGCCCCTTCCGGCCAAAGGACTTTGGAAGCCGTGCAAGACGACAAATCTTCTCACGTCCATGGAGTTCTGCTGAATGAAAAAATCTCGCTACAACCCTCCCAGAGCTCCTTTTCATAGGGATGCTTCTGAGACACCTCTTCGAGAGGCTTTCCTTCCAGAGGACAGAGGCTTCGATCGTCCTTCAGTATGGCCGTTACATCAGGAGAACCAATCGGTTTCAGCTCTCGATGCAACGATGTTGGGTCTCATGGCGCCTCGGTCTTCACTGTCCCCTCTGGCCCGACTGCACATGAGACCACCCAATGGATGCTCTCACTCAGTGGTCCCCGACCTCTCACCCCAGTCTTATCCCATCAAGGTGGCGGAGCCCCTTGAGGTCTCTCACCTGGTGGTCTCAAGAGAGCAATCTCCTGGAAGGATTCCCTTTCTCCCCGGATCATCAGATCTCCATCACCACAGATGCATCGCTAATGGGATGGGAGCTCACTGTCTCCCCTCCACACTCAAGGTGTATGGACTCAGTTCAAACTCATCTCCACATAAATGTCTGGAGATGAGAGCGTCCTCTATGCAATCCGAGCTCTGAAGGATGTCCTTTGTCACAAGAACATTCCTCCTTCAAGCGGACAACAAAGCAGTGATGTATTACATCAACAAACAAGCGTTGCTCATTCTTATCCCTTTGCAGGGGCAATGAGGGTGGGAGTGGTGCTTGGAGCATAGTCTCTGATTCAAGCGGTTTATCTGCCAGGTATACAAAACGACTTAACAGATCACCTCAGCAGAGAGGCAGACCCTCACAGTGGTCTCTCGATCCAGCCGTAGTCGGTCCCTGTTCAAAGAGTGGGGACTCCAGACCTGGACCTTTTGCATCCCACTCAACAAAACTGCCTCTCTTGCTCCAGAAATCCAGGGCCTGGCATTTTCTGTCAGGATGCGTTCAGGCTGCGGTGGACAACAGCTTTCTTTACGCCCTTTCACACTTCCTCTAATCCAGAGAGTATCTCAGTTCGAGTCTAGGGACCAGATGATTCTCATTACCCTTCCTGGCCCCGGCAGCTATGGTTTCTCTACTCAACAGTATGTTGGCAGCCTCTCCGAGACCACTTCCTTTGCAAATCAGTCTTCTGACTCAGGTTCGTTGGTCCATCCCAGCTGAAATCACTTCACCTTCATACTTAGCTCCTGAAGAGATAAAGTAGATCGGTTCACTTCTCGTAGAGTCTCAGACATCCTTCTGGCTGCTCGGGAAGCCAGCCACCCAGCGTCTGCAGCTTCAAATGGAAGCGTTTTCTCTCTGGTGTGCAAAATCCTCTTGGAATCCCTTTCCTGTCCTCCTGGCAAGGTTCTGGAGCATCTTTTGGACCTATCAAACTTAGGTCTTCAGTACTCCACAGTTAAAGTTCACCTTAGTGCCATCTCAGCGTTCCATGGGCGGTTTCTTCCCATAACTCTGGCTCAGTTACCTATAGTGAAGAGATTTCTTAGGATTCTCCATACCAGACCCCTGTTAAGCGTCCAGTTGCAGCCTGGGACATTAACCTGGTGCTGGACATGCTCACTGGAAGCCTTCGAACCCTTAGCTACCTGTGAGCTAAAATTTCTTACCTGGAAGACTGCCTTCCCTGGTGGCCATTACCTCCAGCCAGCAGGGTCTCTGAGAGACATGCCCTGGTACGGACCCTCCGATACTGTATTCCAAGGACAAGGTAGTTCTCCGCACTCATCCTAAATTTCTTCCCAAGGTTGTGTCAAATTCATCTGAACCAACCTCTGGTACGCTAAAGCTTGCCGGCTAATTTCCAAAATGAAGGAGCAGCTCTTCATTCTTTGGATGTTAAAGAAGACCTTGCGGTTCTATTTAGATAGAACCAAGGATGTTCATAGAGACTCAGCAACTGTTCGTTTCTTTCAGCGACACCGGCTGGGTCAACCTGTCGCTATTAGATGTATCTCTTCATGGTTAGTGGCATGCCTTGTCATTGCTATTCCATGGCTCAAGTTAAATTAGAAGGTAGAGTGTACGCCACTCTACTAGGCGGTCGCATGCATCCTTAGCGGAAGTTATGTGGTTCCACTGCTAGATATATTCAACGCCACTATCTGCGGAGCTCAGTGCATACTTTGATAACACTATGCACTGGATGTTCATGCCAGGCGACATTCCGAGACGGCAGAGCTATCCTTAACGGCTCTATCTTAGAGCGTGAGCTCTGGCTTTCTGCCGCCCTTTTGGGGATTATCAGCCTGGCAATCTCCCACTAGTGTGAATGAGTGGTGGAGACTTATGTCCAGGAAGATAGGAAAATTACGTACCTACCGTAATTCTTGATCTTCTTGGACGAGTCTCCACCACTCATTCACACGCCCACCCTCCATCCCCCGAGCTCACCGCTGTATTGGTCTTCACTCCCTCAAATCTTTAGGCCGTGAGGACTTCTTTGCTGACCCTTCTTACACGGGTCATACGGACTATCTTATGTCCGTTTTTTAATGTTGGGTTTACCCTTTACGTTAGTTGCTGCACCTCCTTGGTAAAAAGGTACTGAGGCGGTTGGAGGTCGTCGCCGAGATGGTCATTACCGCTCGAGTCCGCTTTCATGAAGCGCCAGGTCTCAAGGGCGCTGCTCACACGACCCTCCAGCAAAAGTTTGTTCTCGATGGTCTTAGTGCTCTCCGCGCCAATCCCACTAGTGTGAATGAGTGGTGGAGACTCGTCCAAGAAGATCAAGAATTACGGTAGGTACGTAATTTTCCTTTCTGGGCTCTTTCCGGGTTTGCCTCCCTCTCTTTCCTCTTCACAACCCGGCATAATCTCAGGGTCCCCAATCCTGGCGGCGTCACTCCCTGGATCTCAGAGCCCTGGTAGAGGCCAGGCACATACTTTTAGGTGCCCTTCGCCCATCCCTCTGCAACCAACGCCCTCTGCCCAGGCCATGTGGGTCCCACGGACCGCTAACTGGGAGACGTTCAGAGCCATTGCGGCGGTTTTCCCATCTTCCGGTCAGGGCCATGGAGGAACAGGTTTTCTGCTTGTCCCCTCTGCTGCAGGAGTCCTCTGAACATTCAAGCTCCACTTCCTCCTCAGCTTCCTCTTCTGAGGAAGAGGAACTTTCTGTCCACCTTTCCTCTGACGCTGATTTCACTGACTATCAGCGGTTCCTTTCAAGGCTGGTTTTGGAGCTTCATATCTCCTACATCCGTAGGGACAATACTGAGCGGCAGATGCATGCATTCTTTAGTGAATTCAGTGCTTGCCACCTGGTGGTGCCTTCCTAACATACATACTAACATGCTATTTGCCAGCAGATTAGGCCTTATGGTCTATCGAGTCTGCTCGAACCTTAGATCCTTAGTTGGGTGCCGAGGCCCTCCCATCCCTTGTGCTCCAGAAACCCCTATCATCCATCCCCACCCCCTGGGACAGGCCATCATCTGATACATCCACTTTCTGTGTCTGTCCACCCTCTCTTGAAGCCCTCCACTGTGGATCTCTGAACCAGCTCGCCAGGCAGTGCATTCCAAGGGTCCACCACCCTCTCAGTGAAAAACCTCCTCCTCTTTCCCCCTCACCCTTCCACCTTCCAACTTCAAACCATGCCCTCTGGTGATACCTCCCTGCTTTAGTCTAAAGATCCCCTCCATGTTTACCCTATTTATTCCCTTAAGGTACTTGAAGACCTCAATCATGTCCCCCCTGTCTCTCCTCTCCTCCAATGAAAACAGGCAGAGCTCCTCAAGTCTGTCCTCATACATCAAATCCCCTAGCCCTCGTATCATCTTAGTTGCCCTCCTCTGTACCCTCTCCAGGGCTGTACGTCCCTCTTCAAGTGTGGTCTCCAGTACTTCTCTAATCCACGCCACACGCTATTTCCTTCCTCTATTAACCCCTTCCTAACCTTCACAATGCTACTTTGCTTCCTTTTGCTCCTGAGCCTCTCATCTTCCCAATCCCTATATGATAATCATGAACACCCTTGCCATGGTGAATAAGGTAGTGAATATGGTCTTCCACCCCTGCCATCCCCAGTGGACACCCATTTATTCCTTATTTATATCAGCCATTTTTGCACTGCAACCCTAGGGTATCCACATAAAGTCTCTCTAACCCTACAACATTCCTCAAGTATCTTACATTTATCCTGGCTTATATTAACCCACTATGCCTGTCCATCAGATTATTATTTTGTGATAAACTTCATACCTATATAACGGGACCATCACCCATTATACAGTGGTTATCCAAGAAGAGGAGAAATGCTCTGACCACTCACTATCCCTTTCACTTGGTCCCTCCTCAAACTAATCTTCTTCCTTCTGATCTGTATTGGTACTATTGAAATAAATCCTGGCCCCATTGAAAGTTTCTTATCCCCTGCTGATCTAACCTCCATAAATGGCCTTAGTTTCCTTCACTAATGCTTGCAGCCTTCTAAAAGTTCTCCTTAATACAGGCCTGGGTTGCACATACTCTACCTGACTTCCTGGTTATCTCTGAAACTTGGCTCAGACCTACAACAAAAGACAGTGATATAAACCTTCCCAATTATCAGCTCTTCAGATCAGATCGCCCTTCCAGGGTGGTGGGTGCCATCTACATCAAGGACACCATCTCTGCATCCTGCCTCATCAATACATCCAGACCAAAGGAATTTGAATGTTTGTCAATTAAAATATCCTTCAAACTTGTCTTCATTTAAATTGATTGGCTGCTATACCCCCCCTCTGCAGGCCTCAAACTCCTATCCCACCTAGGATCAATACTCAATCAAGGCCCTGAAGATACCATCATCCTTGGTGACTTGAATTTAAACTGGCTATCTAATGCATCTGCACCACTATTAACCTTCTGTGATACCTATGGATTCACACAATTAATCAAAGATCCAACCAGGACTAACCTAAAAATTCTATCAACAGCTCGCTCCTGGATATTATGTTGGTAAACAAGCCTCATTTATATTCACATGCAGAGTACTACCCAGTGATGTAAGTGATCATTGTCCTATAGCTGGTATAAGATCTACATTCAAACCATCCAATCATGCAAAATTTGTACTCAAAAGGTCAAAAGAATTTCAACATCTCAGGATATCTCCATGATTTGTGCAATACAATATATTGTGGAGACTTTTACCTTACAACCTCAGTTGAAACAGCTCTCAGATCTTAAGGACATCATCACTAATGCTCTCAATACTCATGCACCAATCACCAATATCAGAACTAAGTAAGATCTTGTCCTTGGTTCACTGCTGACCTTAAATCAGCTTTGTTAGCCAGAACAAACTCTGGAAACAGGCAAGAAAAACAAAGGATACCAAAGACTGGCTTCAATTCAGAAAGGCAAGAAATTCATGTACAAAACAAATAAGAATTGCCAAAGCTGCCTATTATAGAGCTGAATTAGATGCTTCCTACAATAACCCATCCAGACTTTGAGGGTACTATAAAAAGAATTCTGGGCCAAAACTCTACCCTCTCTTTTACCCTCCAAACTGCTATTAAATGACACAGAAATCACGGGCAAGCAAGAAATCTTAAATACCTTCATGACCACTTCACCACAGCTGGCCTAGCATTCGACTCCTCACCTGCAAGTCTCTTGAGATCATCTTTAAACCTTCAATCCACTGTGGGACAAAAGGCTACTTCAACGTTCTCCTTCAATCCAATATCCTTGAAAAAGTAGAAGACCTCCTATCTAATTTAGATACTTCTAAGAGTGCAGGTACAGACTCTCCTGGATCCCTACTTTCTTAAAATAGCATCCACGCCTTATCTCTGCCCCTCACTCATCTCTTCAATCTTTCCTAGCTACTGGATCCATTCCTCCACTTGGAAAACAGCTCAATAGTTCCACTACTTAAATCATGTGATCCATGGACCTTAACAATTATAGGCCCATTTCCATCCTACCGGTACTATCAAGATGCTTGAAAAATTAGTAAATTCACAGTTAAGGGCCTATCTGGATAAAAACAACCTCTAAATCCAGCACAATCGGATTTAGATCAAGGCATAGCCCATTTCCCCTAGCCAAAGTAACTAACGATTGGCAGATTGCCTTGGATAAGAAGAATAGTACCTGTGCTGTGTTCCTGGATTTGAGTAAAGCATTTGATACAGTGGATCATGAATCATTAATCACCTCCCTTAGCTCTCTAGGCCTGGATTCTCTCTCACTCAATTGGTTTAAGTGCTATCTATCTGATAGGTCACAATTGGTAAAAATGAAAAGTACCTATCCACCTCTAAACCACTGCTAAGAGGTGTACCATGAAGGCTCTATTCTTGGCCCCATCCTCTTTGCCGTTTATATTAATAATATCGATGCCAACCTCTCTCAATCTAACATTCATCTGTTTGCTGATGATACTGTATTATATGTCAGCAATCCTCATTATCAAAAGCCTGTGAACTGTTACAGTCAGAATTTTCCATCCTACAACACAATCTATTGGAAAAAAATTACTTCTAAATGCCAAAAACAAAAGCTATGTTCTTTGCCACAAGAGTTGCTCTGCCATTACCCCATCACCCATCATCCACAGTTATCCACCTTACTTGGAAGAAGCTGGAATTTGTGGACAAATTCAAATATCTTGGAGTCTGATTGATAATAAGCTTGACTACTCTGTCCATATTGAAGAGCTACTAAAAAGTTGAGACAAAAGGCTTGGCCTATTTTCAGAATAAACACTACCTTACCAGAGACTCCAAACAAAGATTAATCCAGGCATCATTCCTATCCTCATTGATTATACTGACTTTCTTTATGGCCATTGCTCCTTTCCCTCTTAAATAAGCTGGACACCCTGTATCCATAGATCCATCAGATTTATTACTGACCTTCCCTTCTGCACCCATCATTACTCTCTTTACATGGCAGTTAATTGGACATCCCTACAACACAGAAGAAATAGGAATGCTGCAGTCTGGATCTTCAAAGCTTTATCAGGCAAACTCCTCCTATATCACAGACTGTTTTACCCAATACTTCAGGCCATACACCTTAAGGATCAGTAAACTCATCATGTTAAAGGTTCCCAATGCCCTGCACCCGTTTGGGAGGGCTGCTATCAGCTACTCTAGCAGTTACTTGAACTCACTCCAAAAATCTATGAATCTAAATATCCTCTTACCCTTATCATCCTTCAAAAGATTATTCTCCACCCTATTTCCAGAGTCCTGCAATTGCTTCCATAAGGCCCAGTCTCCCATCCAACCTACATCCCCTTCCTAGAGTATTCCATTCTGCTTAGTTCTCCTTCTATTATCCAGTCAGTTGCTATAGTCTTATAAAAGCCATAAAGACCCTATTATTTGCACACTATCCTACTATATCTATTATTATCTCCATTTTTTTTTACAGGTTAAGTGATTTTTATTGTTCCTTGTATATATGTAAATTTTTGTATATTCTCAATTTATGTCATTGTACTATTGTTTATGTTATTATCTTGTCCATGTAAGAATACTTGTACTCTTATTTGTATGACCACTCAGGTCCATCTTGCAAATGAGCTACGCTCAATGATGTTCGCCTGACTAAATAAAGATTTTGATTGATTGATTGATTGATTGATTGAGTACTGTACACAGTACTCAAGGTGTGGTCTAACCAGTCCATTGTACAGCGGCAGAATCACTTCCTTGCTCCTAGAGGTGATCCCCCCTCGATGCATCCCAACATCCTGCTTGCCTTGCTAGCCGCTCTCCTGCACTGCTCAGAGTTATTCATACATGTATCCACCATGACCCCTAGGTCTTTTTCCCTATTGAGGCCTCAGCGCCTCCCCTCCCAGGAGTACTGTGTTTGGGTTTCCCGACCAAGATGCAACACCGCACTTGGTGATATTAATTTAAATTCCATGTGTGAGCCAGCTTTAGAGTGTACAGGTTCCTTGCAGGGCCAACCTCCCTCTTTCCCTCAACTACTGCTCCCATCTTGGAGTCATCCACGAAGAGACTCATTTCACACCCTATACCCTCCTGATGTCCGGTATGTATGCATTAAACAGGATCGGACCCAGGACCAAACCCTGCGGTACCCCACTACCAACCTCTCTGGGGTTCAGAGCTCCCACAGACCACTACTTTCTAGGTCGTCCAGCTAGCCAGTTTTCAATCACCCTGACCATCAAAGGCATACTCCTTAACCCCATTAGTTTCTCCACCAGGCATTGTGGGACAGGAGTCAAATGCCTTGCTGAAGTCCAAATAATACATCCACAGGCTTTCCTGTCCAGTTCTGATGTTACCAGTCGTGAACTCACAAGATTGGTTTGACACGATCTACCTGGCACAAACCCATGTTGCCGACTATCCAGACCTCCACCTCCTCCAAGTACACCCCAATCGTTCCTTTAGTATACTCTCCATTAATTTTCCCCCACCGAGGTCAAACTGGTGGGTCTATAGTTACCTGTACTTCCTCGACCCCTTTATAGTTGGCACCATATGCCTCTCGCCAATCCTAGGTACCCTCCCTGTCTCAAGTGACCTGTTGAAAGAGCTCTGCCAGGGTGCAGCCAGTATGTCCGCCAATTCCATAGTACTCTCGGATGAATGCCATCCCGCCCAGGGAGTTGTCTTTCTTTAGGGCTAACACACCCTTTTGGCGGAGATAGCATCATCTGTCCCTCCACCTTACTGGCCTTTTTGTCCTTATCCAGATGTGATACCCCTGGGGTACCTCTCCCTCCCTCTTGCTCCATTTCTGTTGCTCCCCTGATCCCACTCACTGCCGCTTCTATCCCCTTCGTGCCTTGCTTTGTAGGTATCCCATCCCCCTCCCTAGTGAACACAGAGGCAAAGTACTTGTTAAATACCTCTGCCTGGTCCCTCGCCCTCTTCCACCCACCCTTCTTCTGATCTCAATCTGTGAGATGGCCCTTAGTTTTTCTCCACTCCCCAATGTACGGAAGAACCCTTTTCCCTCCATGTATCCCTGTGCCAGCCGCTGCTCTTTACGGACTTTGCTCCCTCACCATACAGGTGACTTTTCTAGATGCAAGATGGTACATTTCTTATCCCTATCCCTCTTGTTGTTTTATGTTTTTGTAGGCTGCCTTCTTTTCTCTGACTGCTACCTGTACCTCACTGGACCACCACATGGTTTATGTGACCTTGCTCCCTTATGTTTCAACTTAGCGCAGATCCTGACTGCCTATGAAGTCCCTTTTTATGACCTCCCCATCTCCTTTCCACACTTGTCATTGATGTAATCCCTTCAAGTGATCCTTGAGAATATTTCCCATGCCCACAAAGGTCTCCTGAAGTCCACTGCCAGTGTCCTAGATCTCACCCCCTCCCCCCATGCTTATTTGAAACAGACAGTATTGTGGTCGCTCCCGGTCAGGGGTCCTGTACCAGGTCCCTTACCAGATCCCCATCTGCCAGAACATGTCCCTCCTTGTGGCTCCATCCATGCTGTGTTAAGAACACATCCTGGGGCTATCAGCAGCCTCTGCTCCTTGGCCACCTTAGAGGACATGGTTCCCCAGTTTACCTGGTATATTAAGGTCCCCATCAACA
This sequence comes from Neoceratodus forsteri, assembly GCA_016271365.2. Taxonomy (NCBI): domain Eukaryota; kingdom Metazoa; phylum Chordata; order Ceratodontiformes; family Ceratodontidae; genus Neoceratodus; species Neoceratodus forsteri. The sequence goes on along the minus strand of CM057449.1, from coordinate 522,248,845 downwards.
CCACTCCTTCCCTTTTGGTCCACACTGGGCAATGATGTTGTCCAGCAAACCATCCTCTAGAACATCACTCATCCCAGGGGTCTATACTACACCCAGCTTGACCTTATCTCCTGCTGGGGATCGTAAGAGTGACCCATAAGGCCTCCACGTTTCCCTCTGCCTCTTCTACCCTAGCAATTCTATGTCATCTCTAATGAACATAGCCACCCCACCTCCCTCTGCCCTCCTTTCTATCCTTCCTAAGCATAGTGTACCCTGTAATGCTTAGGTCCCAGTCATGGTTTTGTTGTCCGTCTCACGTGACCGCCGCCCATCCCCACCAACAACAGCATGGCCTGGAACTCTGGCAACTTGTTTCCCAAGCTCCTGGCATTTACTAACACCTACCCCCACCCTAGTCCTCTTTGTGAACACCACCTAGAGTCCTTATACTTCAATCCTCCTCTGCTCCTCCTGAAACCTCCATCCCAGTATGTTTCCCCTCCCCTTGGGCTTGAAGGCTACTCCCCTCATCTGGAGGTGAGGGCTTCTAGATCAACCCCTCCCTTTCCCTTCCCCTCACAAGTTTAAACCCCACCTTTCTTGAATGTAGTCAGCCATCCCTGTTTAGGACTTCCTTCCTAATGGGGCAAGATGAAGCCTGTCCTTGGCATATAGTCCTTATCCTCCCAAATTCCATTCCAGTTTACCCCAACCCACTCTCTTCTCCAATCTACCTGAGCCAGTCATTAACCTCTGTGAGCTTCATTTTTTCTCCACTGAGGCCTTTGGTACTGGCAATATCTCTGAAAGGAAATGTTGCATCCATTATCCTGACAGACTCTGGCAAGTTCTTGGAACCTTGCTTGGATTTCCAAACGCTATTTCCTCTAGATCGCTTGTTCCCAAATGCAACCAGGAAATCGGTTTCCTCACAATCCTAACCATTTCATACACCATGAACTTTATACCTTGCACTGTCAGCCCAGAATACTCACCACCTTCACCTGGCTATGGCATTCACCCCCAACCCTCCCACTGGATACCCTAATCATCAGGTCCCAAACAGAACCTTAACACACCATCATCCTTATAGGTTACCTCACTGTGCCCTCAGCCCCCTTCCTCCCCTTTATTCATGATCTCAATTCCATGGGAGTCTTCATACTTGCCAAGTCTTGCTATATTATGACACTATGCAGTAGGTCCCAAACGAACTGGCTCCGGAGGTGAAGGAATTAACTTTCCATGCCAGGCATGAACGACTGAAGCTCGAGCTCGGTTGAAACTCTGTCTGTTGTTCTTCAAACTCAAACTGTCAGATTCTTTACCCGCCTCACTGAACATCGCTCGCAGAGATTTTCTCTTCTGCTGGTTCTATTTTGTAGTTAAATATTATTTTCTCGCTTTTTTGGCCGAATTTAAACAGCAACTGGTGTTCAAGCTCTGTCTGTGGTATTGTAAGTACTAGATAGCTTTACATTTAATTCTTCTGTGTGGAACTAGTAAACAGTTATCGGTTGGTTTGAACCAATCAGGTTGTTTTGAATTATATTATTCTGTCTTTAGAGTATGGCTACCGGTTCTTATCGGTTCTAAAAAACGGATTTTATTAATAGTTTTTCCACGACCCATGACACGTGTTGCTGGGAACCCATAAGAGGGTCTTTTGGCGGATTGCCATAAATGGGCAAGTTTGCTAGGACTGGCACTATGTCTGGAGAAACCCAAAAGAAAACCGACCCACTGGGTTTCTTGGGACTGCAGTGTCTGTGGGGAAGCCTTTGCCAAGGCTAACCCCACACCACCTGTGCAAGCTTATTGTTCAGGGATTGACTCACCCCAATCCAGACTGCCAGATTTGCAAAAATTTTCCTGCAGCCACCGCAGGATAAGAGAGTTGGTAGGCTCAGGAAAGGGAGGCTAAAGTCCGGCGACCCAGATGGCCAGCCCGGTTAGGTGAGTGAGTGCCTCTGACCACAGGGCGAGACTTCCTCGCAAGCGGAGACTGACTCGGGAGGAGTCGGTTCCAGCAAAGGACAAGAAACCAGCTGGTGTGAGCCAAAATTTTCTCTCCAAACCGCTGAAGAAATAGCCAAAGCGCTTAAAATTGTCAGTTGCTTTACCTGAGCCCGACCGAACCGCACCATCAGGCGTTGCGACGGTTCGTTCGGTTCCACGGTTCAAGAGTATGATTTAGAGGAATTTTATGAACTGGAGGAGGAAGGAGTATGAGGAGAGTGAATGTGGATTTGAAAGTCTGGATGTTCCATTGAACCGACATCTCCCCAGACAGACCCTTCAGGAGTGTCTCCTCCTAGGCTTTCTGAGTCCCTTCTCATTTTATTTTTATAAGAAAGTGGCTGAAACCTCCAGCTCCCCTATGGAGGAAGCTGTGGATGATCAAGAGGAACCTGACCATATGAAATGATGGATATCCCAGAGTCCAGGAGACTGTCTATTCCTTTGCATAAATCTTTGGGAAACAGACAGTAGTAAATTCTAAAAACTCCCGCTAATTATACTCTCCTGTTGGATAAAGAGAATGAGAAGAGGCACATTACTGTCAGGCTCTGATCAGGAGATCCCACACAACAATGCAGCCATGTTGGGGTAGTGCAGGCTGCAGCCTGTGACAAGGCAAATATTCCTTGGCTTCCACACCCCCTGACAAGGACTCCAGGAGGATTGATGCCATGGCAAAGAAACAGTACATGGCAGCATCCATGGGACTCAGACAGGCAGATTATATGGCTTATGTTGCTAGATACCAGAAACCAGATGGGATACTGTTATGGCTCTAAGCAAAACAGGGTCCTGGCCAGCTGCCAGGAGCTGGAGCAGGTGGCTGCTGATGGTGACTGAGGTATCTAAGGTGCAATTCCATGCTGCATTGGACTCTAATGATGTGTCATCAAGAGTCATGGCTACATCTGTGGCACTTCGCAGAATGGCTCAGCTCAGATACTAGCCTGTCACAGATACCCAGACTAAGGCCATGGATTTTCCTGGCCAGGGTAATTCTCTGTTTGGGGGAGCAGGATGAGAATTACATGAATAAAATGGACGAGTATAGGACCACCATAGGAGTGCAAGCAGGCCAAGTGAAAGAGCTACCCTCAAAGGCAGCTTCCAGGGGCAGGGCAGACCTTCATAGGCCTTTACCGAAGCCCAGGCCTCCCTCAGCCCACGCCCAGAGGGGTCTCTGAGGAGGCAGACGGGTGCAGGCAGGCCTGCTCACCCCTCAGCCTAAAGCCCTGCCAAGCAGGCACCCTAATGGGGTGTCAGGACTGATTCTCCACCACCTGTAGGGGCAGAATGGCTTACTTTGTCCAGGACTGGAAGTCTCTGACATCAGACAAGCGGGTCCTGGAAGTAGTAGTCAGGGACTGGTTCTCAGCTCAAAAGACCAAAAGAGGAGACAGATCCTTTCCACCTGCAAACCCATCAGGCACTTGCCCTAGGGCAGAAGTTCCCACCCTGGCTGTCAGGCACGAAAAGGTTTCACCCCTACACTAGGCAAAGTTGTACTCCAGGTACTTCACCCAAAAGACAGGAGAATGGCCGTATCTCGATCTCAGATACAAACAAGCACCTGTTAAACCAAAATTAAAAATGGTGACTCTGAATCATTCTGCCTCTTTAAGGCCAAGGGACTGGTTAGCGTCCCTGACCTCAAGGATGCCTACCTATATTCTCATCAAGCTCCCATCAGTACCTCAGGTTAGCTGCCCCAGGCCATTACCAGAGCAATGCCCTGGCTTCAACCTCTGCTCCAAGGTATTCACAAATGCTAGCAGAAGGTGCCCACCAAGAAGGCAAGTGCCATCTTCCCTCACCTGGACGACTGGCTCATAATAGCCAGTCTGAACCAAGTCAAGTTACATCAGAAAACTCAGCAACTGCTTACCTCTCAGGCTCCTCTGAACCTTCCAAAGTCGTTCAGGAGCCTGTTCAGCTCTCACCTTCATAGGAGCAGAACTGAACACAGAGGAAGCAGAACCTTCCTTCCTTGACAGGCAAGACCCCGCTCTCTGGCCTCCCATTCAACTGCAGATCTCTCGACCACAAGGCATTTTCACAGCCCTGGGCACGGCTGCTACAACAGTAGCAGGGAGCAAGATTTCGATGAGACATCCAGTTCCATTGAGCCTTTGGTCAAAGAAAGGACCCCAACCAAGTTGATCCCGGGATCAACCATGATCCGCCCTACAGTGGCAGGATCAGAGCAATCTGACAGGGGTTCCTCGTCACCAGTCTCCTCTTTAATCCTTACTACAGATGCATCCCTCTTGGGGGGGGGAGCTCATGGGTGACCTCACTACCCAGGGACTGTGGTCCCTCAAGGAATCTCTGCCCACATCAACCTGTTGGAGCTCAGAGCAGCTTTTCAGCAAATCAAGCTTTTCAAAATCTGTTCAGAACAAAGCGCAGGTCAGAACAGAAACACCACTACACGTATACATCAACAAGCAAAACACTCGGTCCGGCCTTGTGCAGACAATGAAGTTGTGGTCTCTGGCTTACTCCTGAACACCACCCTTGACGGAAGTTCACCTCCAGGCAGGACAATGTCATGGCAGATGCTCTCAGCAAGTTTCCCAGGGCCATCACAGATGGCCACTGGATCCCCTGGTCCTGGAATTAATTTGCACATGATGGGCACCATGAATAGATCTTTTGCAGCCCCAGACAATCACCATTCCTCTTTTTAGCTAAGCCCCCAGTGTTGACTCGGTCCTCTGGATACCCCTAGTTCTCAATTGGGAAGGAAAGTTTCTCATGCTTTTCCCCTTCCTCTCCTGTTCAAAGTGTTAGTCAAAATCAGATCTCAATCCTGCAAAGTGATCCTGATTGCTCCAGATTGGGCCACACAGCCTGGTATCCCTCCTACTGTCCTTAACAGTCCATCTTCCCTATGTCTTCCCAGGAATCACAATCTGTTAACCTGTGCTCAGGGAAGGGTTTGGTGCCAGAACCTCAAATCTCTCAATCTCAGGCCTGGCTCTTGAAGAGTTAGAGTTTGCTGATCTACACCCTCAAGGTGTAATGGAGATATTGAGGCTTCTGGAAGCCTTCCACCAGGTCTACTTACAATTCCAAATGGAAGAGGTTTGCCATATGGTGCTCTGGGAAGCATATTTCCCCAGAATCTGCTGATTTACCTATAGTCCTGGATTATATGGTCCATTTAAACACTTTGGGGCTCAGACCATTTCAGCTCATCCTGTATTCTCTAAGTTTTTTAAGGGATTGCTTCACACCAACCCTCCATTCAGGGACCCTGCCCCTGCTTGGGATCTTAATGTTTGCATTGCTCAGCTAATGCAACCTCCTCGACCATTTGTCTTCAGAGAGCTTAAGTACCTTGACTTGGAAGACTGTTTTTCTGGTAGCATCACTTGCCAGGCAGCATAAAGGAACTACAAGCTTTGTCAGTGGAGCCTGATTTTATCTCCTTTCATAGAGATAAGGTGGTCCCCAGGACTAACAGGAAGTTCTTGCCTAAGGTGGTTTCAGATTTCCACCTTAATCAGTCTATATTCTTCAGTGTACTTACTGACTATTCCTCCTCTGGCGAGAGGGTTGCACAGTTTAGATGTGAAGGCCCTTAGTTACTACATAGGCGTACCAAGGCTCACAGATTTGACTCCTCTCAGCTGTTCCTCACTTATGGTGAGAGGTTGGTGAAAGAAACCTGCCACTAAAAGATCCATTGCCAGGTGGATTGTCTCTTGTATCCAACTCAGTGTAAAAACTGGGTAAGGTTCCTCCCCAGACCTGAGGGCTCCTCACCAGAGGTACACTGCTTCCTGGCTGCTGCCAGGACATCCCTATTTAGAGATATGTCAAGCAGCTACCTGGAAAACAGTTCACACTTTTGCAACACCATTACTCCCGACATCCAGGCTGGAGTGATGCTTGGATTTAACACAACTGTGCTTCAGGCCCTCCTAAGTAAGTTCTGACCCTCATCCATGGAGGTACTGCTGTAGTCTGCATATAACATAATAAGGAACATCATGTTGTTTGAAGAAAAATTACTCACCTTAGTAATGTTTCTTCTAATCGAGTCTTGATATTACTGACCTCCCCCGCCTGCCCCTCTCAGAACCTTTGTTTTTGGGATGTGGGTGGGCAGTGCAGTGTTGGCACTTAGTAGTTGCCCACCTTGTTGTTTCACCCCTCCTTTTTTGGGGTGACTTGGTGTTATGTTTTTCATTTTTTGGGTCTCCTGACTTGAGTCTTTGCTTTGGGACCAACAAAATGTGTTCTTATGTTTAGTAGTCAGTTGGCTAGTGTAGGTGTACAGCTTCCACACAGAACCTTAGTGAGTTTAGCTCATAAAGATCTGACAGTTTGAGTTTGAAGAACAACAGACAGAGTTTTCAACCGAGCTCGAGCTCAGCCTTCCATGCCTGGCATGGAAAGTTAACTCTTTCACCTCCGGAGCAGTTCGAAGGTTGGGACTCATTGCATATGTCATAATATAGCAAGACTCCATTAGAAGAAACAACATTACTAAGGTGAGTAATTTTTTCTTCCTGCCTTATTAGAGACCCCCTTGTCACCCTCCCTTTTCTGCCTCCCTTGTTATTTTGCTCCACTTAACTCAAACCCCATCTGAATAGGTGTCCCTTTAACCTCTCCTCTTATCCGAACCATTTATCCTGGTTTGATGGTTTCCCCTGCCCCCACACCGCCATCCTCCCCCTTAATAGTACCCTGCCTCAGAGGCTCTTTGTGGGTCCCTTAGCTAGGGCTCATATCTGGTACTGACCCCTGCTGAAGGGGGCCTCTCCCACCTCCTTGTCTCCCAGTTTCTTCCAATCATGCTCTCCTCCCTCATGTCTGCAGTATGTTGCATCTCCCCCATTTGCTTATTATGTTTCCTTCTCCCTCTGGGACTATTTCTATCCTTTCCATGCCGGTCTGTGATGCCCCATGGGTATCCGACTCCCTCCCGGCCTCTGTATAAGTTTCCTCATTTCACCAACCCTTCCTCCTAGGTTGCTTAGTAGCTCAAATTTGTTGTGACACTCTATGTCAGCCTCCATCAAGTAACCTGAGTTCCCCTGACGTACTCCTCTAAACTGCCCTCTTCTTCCCTCTTACTCTGTTCACCTAGAGCTCCTTCCCACAGTCTGCTGTTTTAGGCTTCCGCACAACAGCCCTCCTGACTCTTCCCCTCCACTCTCTTTGTATTCAGAATGTTCACCCCATACGCTTCCCCTTAGTGTCAACATCCCTCATCCAAGGGTCCTCTGTCCCTAATACCCCCCTCCTGTTTGCTGTAACATAACATCCTGTAATTTCAGAGCTGCCTCAGCTCATCCCTCAGCCCCACCCTTCTGCTGCCCATATCCATACCCCTTATCCTTGACCTCCCCCCAGCTCCCCCAGCTTACTCCTTAACCAATATACCCTCACCCTGATACAAGATAGCGGTCACAGAGTGGGCAGCCTCCTCTCTCTCTCCAGGCCCAATTGAGAATCATTGCCATCCCACAGCCTCTGCAGCCTACAACCCTTCGAAGATGCCTGCCATGGTGGAATATGGCCACCCTGTTTATCCCCTCTGTTTATAATGGCACCCCCTTTTCTCAGTCCTTTCCCTGAAATACAGTTCTCTCTATACTGACTGCAGTTATTTACAAACCCAATTTCAACCCCACCAGTAAAGTTCCCAAGTCTCACAAACACATACAGTCCAGTGTGTGTTCAGTCCCACTAACAGTGTGTGTATGCAGACATCAGGTAACCGAGTGATGTCACAGGCCCACCTGCCCGGGTTGCTTCAATTTCAGTCCCAAACAGAAATACTCAGCCCTTCAATCCCAACCCCCAGTGGCTTTTCAGTATTTAAGAAAGCCTACAAAACAGGGCAGGTGGGAGGGCTCTTACCAACACCAGGCAAACAACACATTTAAATTTCACTCTAATTATCACTGTCAAACAACTGTTCCCAAGCCTCCAAAGTTACAATATCACAGCCCAAGTAACAGTTCTAACTCAAGGTAATAATTATTAACACATATAACTATTTTCACTTACAAAACTATTCAAATATTTCAGTTAAAACAGAATATAACCCCAGACCTCTGTCCTTACCAGCCTCCTGCTTATGTTCCTAAGTGAACAATGATCCCTTTCCAGGAAGTATCTATCCACACCTAGCAGTCTCCAGCCACTCCTTCTCCAGCCCCAGCAGACTGCAGGAAATGGTATTGTGCCCCCTATGAGTCTCTAGGTTCTCTGCCTCATCCACCTTCGGGCTTGACATTCATAGACACTCCTTCTGGGCCTCTGCGCCTGGCGCACGACAGACCCCCGGATCCGCATTCTGCTGAATTCGACCAGTGTGGACGAAGGGTTTTGTGTTCAAGTCATGTGTTGATGTGTATAAGTTCACATCAGGCACACCATGCTGCTTATAACAGGCATCAGTGGTCGATGCTGTCTCAGGTCCTAGTATATTTGCCTGACACAGAACACTCTAGACAAGCCATTGCACTCTCTGCCCAAGGTCTGGAGCTTGCAAGGCACCAAGTGAGGGCATCCTACGACGCCAGCAAGGTGGTGTCCAGACTTGCAGAGACAGCGATCTGCATTAGGCGGACAGCATGGCTTCATCTCTCCAGACTGTCACTCATTGCCCCAGTGTAGGGTGACTGCCTCTGCCTTCTGGGGGATCCGCATGTTCTCCCACAGGGCGAGGAGGCTTCTTCAGGGGCACCCTCCCTCCCCCTGTCTACGAGGGACACCTCCTCATCTTCACTAACCTTAGACTGCCCTAGTCTACTGGTTAGTGTCTCCCCCTCCTGCTTTCCACCAGTAGGAGGCTGAGGGATCTGTTCCCTCAGGGTCTATCCAGACCCCCTTCGGGAAGGGGGGGTTGGTACTGACCCAGCAGTAATGAATGGTGAAGATTGACAAGGGAAGATATGAAAATTACGTACACTACCGGACAAAAGTTTTAGAACACCCCCATTTTTCCAGTTTTTATTGAAATTTATGCAGTTTAATGTCTCAGTGTACTCTGAAATTAAAGCATAGAACAAATAAACAATTGGAGATAAAAAAGAAATCCTATAATCATTTTGTTTAACAAAATTTAATCTAAATTTTGACTCATCAAAGTAACCACCTTTTGCAGATATAACCACGAACACACGTGGCATTCTTCCTACAATGGACATCAAATATTGTTCGAAGTTCTTCCCAACACTGTTGCAGAAGTTCCCACAAATGTGTTGCACTTGTAGGTTGCTTTGCTTTCACCCTTCTGTCCAGTTCATCCCAAACCAGCTCGATGGGGTTTAAGTCTGGAGACTGTGCTGGCCATTCCATGATTTGAAGCCTACCATCTTGTTCTTTTCCTCAAGGTAGTTCTGACATAGCCTGGAGGTATGTTTTGGGTCATTATCTTGCTTGTAGGATGAACCCTGACCAACTAGGCGTAGACCAGAGGGTATTGCATGGCGCTGCAAAATGCTGTGGTAGCCCTTTGGTTCAGGGTGCCAGTCACTCTGTGCAAGTTGCCGACTCTGGATCCAGCAAAGAGCCCCAGACCATCACGTCCTCCTCCATGTTTGACGGTGTCACCCACTGAGGAACCATCCTTTCGCTTACGACGGCGTACAAAAACCCTGCGTGATGAACCAAGATTTCAAATTTTGATTCATCGTCCAGTCTTCAGTAGTCCACTGGCAGTGCTTCATGGCCCAGGCAAGCCTCTTTTTCTTATTTTGCCATCTTAGCAATGGCTTTCTTACTGCCACTCGACCTGTCAAACCTGCAGCTCGAAGTCTTCTTCACAGTTGAAACTGAGACTTGCTTACTGACCAGTGTTAAGCTGTGCTTGAAGCTGTTGTCCTGTGAGCCGCCTATCACGCAAGCTGTTGACTCTCAGAAACTTGTCTTCTGATTCTGTTGTGGCTTTGGGTCTGCCAGACCTCTTCCTGTCAGAGTTTCCTCCAGTTTCCAAGTGCCCTTTTGATGGTGTAGGAAACTGTACTCACTGACACCTTGGCTTTCTTTGCAATTTCTCTAAAGGAAAGACCTACACTTTTAAGGGTTATAATGGTCTGTCTGTCTTCCTTTGTTAATTGCCTTTTTCTAGCCATTATGATGGCAATATACTACTTCCTGCAGTGCAATATTGTCCAAATAATGCTTCAGAGGGTATAATAACAGTCTGTTCCAACACTGCTTTTATACATATGGGGTTTGTAATCAAGTAATCAACAAAGTTGGGACACCTGTAGGAATTGTTTGCATCAACTTCAAGGCTTAATTTACTTCCATTGCTGCAGAACAGCTGTAAGTTATTAACCCATTACTTGTTCCCTGAAGAAGGCCTTTTTATAACTCTGAAATTTACATTATTTTTCAGTTTTTGCTAACCTAAACTTTTTTTTAACCTCTAGCAGTTTACCGCTTACCTTTGTACCATTTCAGGTTATTCACTGGACTTGGATTGCTTAACTTTCAATAAAAACTGGAAAAATGGGGGTGTTCTAAAACTTTTGTCCGGTAGTGTACCTATCGTAATTCTTGATCTTCTCTTGTATCTTCACCATTCATTACTGATTCCCGCCCATCTTCCCCTCAAGGGCCTCCTTCTTCAGTGTTTCCCCCTTCCTGCTCGTTCCTTCCCTTTTCTTTGTTGGCCTTTAAGCCAAAAAAAAAAAAAGCTATCCTGATTTTTCCATTCTTCTCTGGACGGATCCTATTTCCTGAAGGTAAGGGGGAACGAGTAGGATTCATTTCTGTCCTGATGGAACTCTTTCTGATTACCCTTAGGGGTGAGCTTTTGCCTGTTTCTTAGCCATGTTGTTCAGTTCACAGTTAACTAGACCATCCCTTTTATGGCGCGGTCCGCTTTTTCCAGATTCCTTCTGGCAGGTCTTAATCTCCTATTGGCCAGCTTCTGCTGGTTGGCGCTGTCCTGGCACTGCAATTACCTTGAGCTGATGTTCTTGCCGTACCTTCAGAGAGTCCTATTGAGTTCCCACTCTATCTTTTACGTAAAGGGGTGCCCTCTGTAGAGCTCACCCCCTTCCCACACACATCTGTGTTAGCACTTAACAAGGTGTTAGGGGGGCATCTTTCCTCTTCCTAGTTGGGCGCTCTCCTTTTGGAACAGAATTCTGCCTTGGCAGTCTGTGAGCTCTCAGCTAGAGTTTAAGGGGTTGGGATGGCAGGAGGTATAGGAATCTGCCTTTTGTGTCCAATCTGTGCAAGCGGTTTGGACGAACCTTCTCTTCAGTCCTATCAAGTGGGATCCTTGCTCCCTTGTTTTTGGTTCCGAGCTTATAAGCCTTTAAACCAATCTCTCAATGGGCAGAGTTCTCCCCTCCCAACATCCCTCGTTCTCTTCCCTCTCTTCTTCTTCCTTTTTCTCCTCTCCTTTATCTGTTCTTCCCTTGGAGCTGCCCCATAAGTGAGGCCCTGCAGTCCCCTAGGGTAGGCAGTTCCTTCTTTTTGTCCGTCCTCTACCGACTTAATCCTTTTTCAGTTCATATCTTTTCCTTTTTCAATCCCTCAGATCTCTTGCCTTGCTCTTTTTTCTTATCCTTATTTCGCCTCTCTGGCTAACAGAACTAGGATGGAGGAGGAGTCTGCGGTGCCTAATGGCGGCCCCTCGCGCATCACGTGATACGTCCCTCTCTGGGGCAGCGCCGTTGGCACCGACTCCTCTAATAAAAAAAACTCCCGTGGCGGGTGCGCGCCTCCGGCTTACACCCATCAGTAATGAATGGTGAAGATACAAGAGAAGATCAAGAATTACGGTAGATATGTAATTTTCATTTTTTTGTGGGGTGCTTTGCCCCCCCCCTGCACTCCCTGTGTAGGGGGCTCTGCCCCCACACACCCCTCAACACTATAGATTACCAACTCCAAGTTGAAGTTGGTTCGGGAAGGGGGCAAACTCCTCAGAGACAGCAGCATCGGGAACCAGCGGACCATCACAGCAAACTGCTGATTTTGTTGCTGGGATGATCTTCGCTGTTTTCCCATTGCTGTTTGAACATGATGCTCTTCACCTGCTCTGCTGGTCACTCCCTTTTAACACACCAGAGCATTCTGCTAGCCTTCTCTCCAGCAGCTGCACACTGCTTGTCATGCTTTAACCCCTTGTGTGTGGATCCTGTCTCTGTTCCCCAAGTACAGTAACTTGCATTTGGTTACATTGAATCTAAGACTCCAAGAGTCTGACCAGCCACCCAGCTTGTTTAGATCTTCCTAAAGTTTGTCCACTTCCTCAAGGGACTCATGCTTTTAGATCATTGATGAAAATATTGAACAGCAGTGGCCCCAGCACCAGTACTGCAGGAATTCTGCATAGTACCCCTATCCAGTTGGAGTAGTGGCTGTCCATCATAGTCCTCTGCTTTCTGCCTGCAAGCCAGTTAACAATCCACCTTGTGAACACGTAATATATGTCACCATAGTGTTAGACCAGAAGGTTATCATGTGCCACATTGATAAAGCCCTTGCTAAAGTCCAAATAGCTATGTTTGTGGCCCTGCTCCTGTCCTCCTCTCTGGTCACCTCCTCTAAGAATGTAACCAGCTTAGTTTGGCATGATCTGCTCTCCAAAAAGTCACGTGAAGAGGGGCTGATAAACTTTCACCTCATATAAACGATCCATTATTCTGTCCTTGATAATGGATTCTAGTACCTTGCCCATCATTGATGTTAGGCTGACCAGCCTGTAGTTGCCATGATCTGGCCTTGTCCCATCTTAAATATGGGTATCGTACTGGCCACTTGCCAGTCTTCTAGCATGCACTTGTATAGACAGACTTCTGAAAGATTACCACAACAGAACCCACCAACTGTTCTTTTAACACCACTATGTATTGGTAACCTGTGATGTGGGCGACTGAATCTCGGCGACTGGTCATGAGGGCTACTGCATAATGGCGCCGACAATGTGGGCGACCTTGGATATTACCTCTTTCCCCAAGTTGCGCCCCACCCAGTAGGAATCATAATTAAGGGTGGTGTGGTGGGCGAAGCCCCCCACGAGGGGGAGTGCTGGGGGAGAAGCCACCGCATAAATAACATACTGTTTTTCAGTCGCCCTTGTGGTTGTGTGCTCTTATGACCAGTCGCTGACATTCAGTCGCCTTGTCACATAGAACCGTATGTATTCCATCTTCTTCCCTTTGGATATACCTGGCTTAATCTCTGCAACATAGTCAGCTACCAGGGTGGATGAGATGTCCCCAGGTTGAATCACGGTTACAGTTGATGCCTTGTGCTCTGCCCCCCCCCCACGAACACCCCCCTCCCACTTGGAACCTATACTGAAAATCAAAGTGAAATATTTGTTTAGCATGTCAGCCATTGCTCCAATTCAGTAGCATGTGAATACATCGAAAAAAGGTCAGCGAGTCAATTACAGCGACGCTATTATAGCGACTGCAATAATAACGATCGCTGCATTACAGCAAAGATGGTTTCAGCGACTCCAGTGTTATAGCCTACCTCTGAGGTCCAGTTACACCTCAGAGGATGTTATTTTAGAAATAGGGGGTACGGGGGGCACAGGGGGGCATAGCCCCCCCTGCCATACCAGTCCATAGCCCAGTAATATCCCATCATAGGAATACTTGCAAGATGTGCGCTGAATAGTCTCTCGCTGAATTTACCGATCGCTGAAATGGGCTTTGCTGTATAAACCTCACCGATAATGCACTCACTGTACTTGATTCGCTGTATTCACATGGAGCCCTCCAACTCAAGTACGGGTTCCTTCCCCCCTTCCCTTGTTTTCAGGTGCCACATCCCCTCTCTCATTGTTCTGTTTCATTTGTGTACTTTAATAATGCTTTGCTGTTATTTGCAGCTCCTGCTGCTACTACCCTTGTTTTCTTTGGTACCAGGTGAATATGTCGTATGCTTAATGGTGCACGACACAAGCGCTAAACAGAAACAGCACTGTACATAACAGTGAGAAGGTGCAATACCGCGAATGGTTCTGTGCGCGGCACTACACCCTGTCGCTCTCCCAGGCAGAGGATAAGACTTCTGTTGGGATGGGCCTCTGCCGAGCAGCTGCCATGGCTTGATGAGAAGAGCCACTGGCAGCAAGGGATGGAAGTAGAGCATTTGGGACCGGGTTCGATTCCCGGTCCCAGACGCATAGTAATTTCATTTTCTAGGGACGTGGATATGTTGTTCAATCCACACTTATTGGCAGGTTCCGTGCCGCTTTAAATCTTGCCAGAAGGTCTTCAAGCTGGCTTCTCCCACCCACCCGGGTGGTATAACTCTCAGATTCACCCCATGATGCCAGATCTTCCTTACCGCTTGGAAGCTCAGGTTCCCTCCTTAGCACTCTGCGTTTTAGGCCTGGATCCACACACACTCTTCGGTTAACCCAAAACTAATTCTTAAATTTACAAGACTTGGTCTTCTTTTTCCCTGCTGCGATGAACAATCGACTCCGCTTTCATCGGTGCTCCCTGGGCAGAAGATGTCCCGGACCGATTCTGCACCCACGCGGCGTCACTGGCTGGGGCTTGGCCACGATTTGCAGGCTTGCGATTTGTGCAAATCCTTTTCGGCTTCGGTCTTGGAGGACCGTGCTGCTTGACTTCTTCTGGGGCGCCCTGAAAAACTGTATCCGCCAGTCAAGTCGAAGGAGGCCTGTTGGGCAGTGTCCGTGGCGGCGGGCTCTGTGGAACAGTTGGAGCAGATGATCGCCCTCGAGGAGGAGGCAGCCCAGACCGCATCTTCTTCCTCCTCGGTCGCGGCATTTATCCCGCTCTCCTTGGGCTCTTCCTATACAGCTTCTTTTAAGGAGCTTTGTCAGTCCCTCTCCACCAAGGGAGAAGGACCATCGGGACATTTCAGTCGGTCCAAGAAGAAGGACTCAAAAGGTAAGTCCCACCGTCGACATTCGTGGGAGTGGGAGATATCCCCTTCACCGGATGATTGACTTTCGACTTCGGTCAAGGTTGCAGCTAAGGCCGCTGGCTTCATGGTGTCCCCGTCAGGTCAGCCGGCTGAGAGACCCGTTGATGCAGTCAAGATTTTTCTCGCCCCGTCAGACGGTGTGTTGACTGGTGATGCCGACAACCCTACTTCACCGGTTCCCCTGGTGAAACCTGAGGACTTGCCTGTGCCGGAGTCCCCGGTTAAGGTCCCTGTACCGAGGGAGGAGCGGGTTTCCCCCATCCCCTCTCTGACCCACCTTCGGAATCCCCGAAGGTCTCGGTCTTGGACCTCTTCCAGGCCCAGCCGGTCCTGCCAACATTGGCGGTCTCGGTCTCAGCACCATGGAAAGCGGCGTTGCCGCTCATCCTCGTCGTCCTCTTCGAAGGATAGGCTCCGGTGCAAGTTGCATCGGTGCTATGAGGATTTAATGTGGCAGCAGCTCTTATTGTCTGGAAATAAGTTGCCTTCTCCCGCCATTAAGTGGCTGTCACCTGAGTGGCCAAAACATCCCCTTGTAGTCGAGGGGCCGAAACCAGCACCGGTTGTTCAGCCAACACCGGCTGCTCCACCCATTGTGGTGGAACCTCCGCCTCCACAACCGAAAACTGGGGCCCCGACCAAGGATTCTCGGTCGGGTCAGGGCTTGCCTCATAGGATGTCGGTCACCCTCACTCCCGATTGACATCGGCACGTGGAGGGTAGCTCAGGCGCTCAGCAGCTGTTCGCAGACTCCCCAGAGTCTGACGACGACGACTCCTTGTTCTCCAGGCTGCTTGACCTGGAGTCTGAAGGGGGTCAGTTGGTGGATGAGACCCCATCCTCCTTTTTAGAAATGCTTCGACTCATCTCAGAGTCCACTGGGATGAAGCTTGAACCCATTTCAAAACTGGCCAAGTATCCCCTCATGGAGATACTGGACCGAGGGGATTCCCCTACGGAGGCCTTTCCAGTGGCTGAAGCCATTGTTGGCCCGGCCCTGGAGCTGTGTCATCGGCCAGCTTCTTGTCCCGCACCTTTGGCCAGGATGGCTCGAAAGTATGCGGTCCCTACTGGTTCACTCTCAGGTTTCTTGGAGCACCCCTCTGCAGAGGGGTTAGTGACCAATAGCATTTTCCGGCATTCCGGGAATGCTCGGGATGTGGACAAACCGCCTGATAAGGAGTCCAAGAAATTGGACTACTCAGGGCGGAAGGTATATGCTGCTTCCTCCCTAGGCCTTCATCAGGCTAGCTCAGCCATTCTGATGGCACACTTTTCACACGCCCTTTTGGGCTCCCTGGATGAGGTGATTCCTCATCTCCCGGCTGACCTTCAGATGACGGTCAAGCAGGTGTGGGATCAGGGAAGGGCGGTAGCTAAACAGCAGCTCCAAACTTCATTGGACATCATTGATTCGTGTGCCTGGTCAGTAGTGGCCGCAGTGGCCATGCGCCGCAGAGCTTGGCTGCGGATCTCCACCTTTACGGCTGATACCCAGCATAAGCTGGCAGACGTCCCCTTCCTGGGTACCGACTTGTTCGGGCCCAGGGTGGAGGGTCATCTCCAATGGATCAAGAAGTCCAACGCCACCTTGGACGCAGTCACGTCTGCCCAGAAGGACAAAGGCCGCCAACAGCAGCGTAAGCCTTTTCGTCCTTCAGGCCCTGTGGCATGTCCGGCCCAGCAACACCAGCATCAGGGCCAGCAGGTTCGTGCTTGGCACCCCAAACCCAAGCCTGCTGCTTCCTCCAGCAGGAAGCCCGGAGGAAAAGGCCCAGGTGGCTCCTTGGCCGGCCCTTCCTCCAAGCCTGCCCAGTGACGGGTTGAGGGGTGTCACCCCCAACCTCGTCACTCCTCCCCAGGTGCCCCCATGGGGTGACGGCTCCGCCACTTCCTTTCCACCTGGTCCGCTATCACCATGGACCGCTGGGTGTTGGAAGTGGTAGGCAGGGGTCTACCTCTAGAATTCAAGCAGTTTCCCTCCTATCGAGCCATCGCCCCACGGGGGCTATGGGTTCTACAGACTCTCTGTCAGCTCGTTGAGCCAACATTGCCTTGCTCCTCCAGAAGGAGGTGATCAAAGAGGTGGCGGACCCCCCCCTCCAGACCCAGGGTTTGTGTCCAGGTACTTCCTGGTCCCAAAACGGATGGGGGGCTGGCGCCCCATTCTTGACCTACACAACTTGAACAAGTTCCTAAGATCTCGCACCTTCAGGATGGTCACTCTGGCTCAGATCATTCCATCCTTGGAACAAGGCATGTGGTTCTGTTCTCTGGACCTTCAGGGTGCATTCTTTCACGTCTCAATCCGTCCGTCTCACCAGTGATTCCTCCGCTTCAGGGCAGAGGGATCCCTTCGCGAGTTCCGGGCCATGTCCTTCAGCCTCTCTCCAGCTCCCAGGGTCTTCACCAAATGCATGGCAGTGGTGGCAGCATTCCTGCAGCACCGAGGGGTCCGGGTGTGTCCTTACCTGGATGACTGGCTGATTGCAGCCCCCTCCAGGTTGGAGGTGGAGCGGTCCAGGGATCTGGCCGTCCAGGTCTGCTCTCAGATTGGCCTCCACATCAACGAGGCCAAGTCGGAACTCATGCCATCGCAGGTGATTCAGTTCATCAGGGCAGAGCTTGACTCTCTTCGCACCAGAGCACAGCTCCCTGCGGACAGGGCCGAGGTCCTTTCCTCCTTTGCCCAGTCATTTCTGGCTGGGCAATTGCACCCTGCCCAGGACTTCCTGCACCTTCTGGGCCTCATGGAGGCCTGCACCAGCGTGGTCTGTTGGTCCCACTGGCATATGCACCCCCTGCAGTGGGGACTGGCCCACCAATGGTCACAGCGCTCCGGTCCGCTGGACCAGCCAGTGACAGTGACCGAGGAGATGTGGAATGGCCTCCAGTGGTGGCTCGTTTCAGCTCATCTGCAGGAGGGTATCCCATTTGTCTGCCCGAGCCAACGGTCACTCTGACAACTGACGCCTCTCTGATGGGTTGGGGTGCCCATCTGTGGGAGCTCAGAGCCCTAGGCCTCTGGTGCCCTCAGGAGTCTTGATGCCACATCAACCTGCTGGAACTTCGAGCGGCCCGACTAGCCCTCACCGCATTCGCTCTGTTTGTACCAGGTTAAGTGGTCCAGGTCCAGACGGACAACACCATGACCATGTACTACCTCAACCAACAGGGTGGGATGCACTCCTCGCTCCTGTGCAAGGAGGCTCTCCGCACTTGGTCTCTCATGATCAGCCAGGAGGCAGATCTCCTAGCCATCCATGTGGCAGGAGCCTCCAACAGTCTGACCGATGCCCTCAGCCGGATAGGTGCTGCATCTCACGAGTGGTCTCTCCTGCTGGAGGTAGTACAAGATCTGTTCTCCCACTGGGGCACCCCTCAGGTGGACCTGTTCCCCTCCAGGGAGAATGTGAAGCTGAGGTTTTTTCACGCCCGCCCCCCTCAGCAGGGCTCACTGCAGGGGGATGCCTTCTCGAGGCCGTGGACCCTGGGCCTCTTCTATGCCTTCCCTCCATTCCCCTTGATACACAAGGTGCTTCTCAAGGTGAAAAGGGACCAGGTGCAGGTGATTCTGGTAGCCTCAGACTGGCCCCGCCAGTTCTGGTATCCAGATCTCCTCAGCCTCAGCTCCAGGCTCCCGAGGCGGCTTCCAGTTCACCTAGACCTGATCTCAGTCAACAAGGGGAAGGTACTCCATCCGGACCTTCATTCCCTGCACCTGACGGCCTGGTTCCTGAGCGGCTAGAGTTCCAGGCCTTGGGTCTTTCTGACGAGGTCCTCAACATTGTTGAGGCATCCCGTAAGGAGTCGACCAGAAAATGCTATGCCTTCAAATGGAAGAGATTCTCCATTTGGTGTCAGGGCAAGGGGTTGGACCCTTCCTCCTGTTCATTGGCTAGCATTCTGGACTACCTGTGGTCCCTTTCTCAGCTAGAGCTTCGGTCGACGACCCTCAAGGTGCACCTAGCAGCCATCTCTGCTTACCGGGCGCAGGCTGGAAAGCAGTCGGTGGCACAGGAAAAGGTTGTCAGGTGCTTTTTCAAAGGCCTTGATCACATATCCCCTCCGGTGCGAGAACCTCCACCTCCTTGGGATCTACTGCTGGTATTGGCTAACCTCATGGGCAAGCCATTTGAACCAATGCACAGGTGTGCCATCTCTCACCTGTCGTGGAAGACCGGTTTCTTGGTGGCTATTATGTCAGCCAGAAGGATGGGAGAGCTCCAGGCACTTTCCATCGAGTCTCCTTATCTGGTCTTCCATAGGGACAAGGTTGTCCTGTGCCCCCACCGGAAATTCCTTCCGAAGGTGGTGTCGGAGTTTCATCTTAACCAGGTGTTGACTCTGCCGGTGTTCTACCCCAATCACACATCGGAGGTCGAATATAGGCTTCATACTCTGGACCCTAGAAGAGCGCTCTCTTATTATAAGGAGCGGACAGCTGAAGTTTGGGGAGAGGTTCACCAGCTGTTTGTCACCTACGCTGAAGCCGCACTTGGCAGACCTGCAGCCAAGCAGACGATAGGCAGGTGGGTCACCTCCTGCATAGATCTCTGCTATAGGTTGGCGGGCATGGAGCCTCCAAAGGGATAAGAGCTCATTCTACCCGCCATACCACTGCTTCGGTGGCTGCTTCTAGGGATGTCCCTATCCAGGAAATCTGCAAGGCTGCTACCTGGAAGTCAGCACACACCTTCATTACCCATTACCACATCGACCTAGAGTCGCGCCGGGATGCTGGTTTTGGGACCTCTGTTCTCCAGTCCTTATTCCCTAAGTAGGGGTTGCGCGCCTTGCCTCCCTCCTCCCGGAGAACTGCTAGGAGTCTGTCAGACAGTGTGGCTTGAACAACATATCCATGTCCCTAGAAATACAGGTTACTCACCTGTAACAGGAGTTCTAGGAGTGGTATATGTTGTTCATCCACACAACCCACCCGGCCTCCCCAGCTTCGACGCGCAACCTGGCTTCCAGCGGGCTAGATCTGGCATCATGGGGCAGAGCCGAGAGTTATACTACCCAGGTGGGTGGGAGGAGCCAGCTTCAAGACCTTCCGGCAAGATTTAAAGTGGCAAGGAGCCTGCCAGTAAGTGTGGATGAACAACATATACCACTCCTAGAACTCCTGTTACAGGTGAGTAACCTGCATTTTTTTCACACTTTGTGCTGTATTCACTGTAACCCCACCCCCAGAGTTAGGAATCTTAGTTGGGGGGGTTGGGGGCGGAGCCCCACCAGAGAAAAGACTTATGCCGCATGCAAGAAATTGCGCTGTATTAGCAGTGCGCTTTATGCATGTGACATTATGACCCTGTGCCATTTTCTTTCCAGCAGTTACAGACCCTCTTGTTGTGTAGGATCAATTGCCATAGGTCCCTGTTAAGCCAAGGGGGCACTTGGCCCTATTCCACTTACTTACTGGGATACAGACCTCTGCAGCTGCTTCAAGCACCTACAACAAACTCCCACATGAACATAGACTGTGACTGCAGGAAAAGGCTCAGCGGCCCATCCAGTCTGCTCCCTGTACCTACTTTCTTAAGAGTGCCCGAGTGGCTGCCCCACTCCCTTACTTAAATCCAACAATAATGTCATACAAAAAAGCACAACCTCCTTGGTGAGGTGTTGCCTTGAATTTTGGAACAAATTCAGATGAGGGAATTTTGAACCCTATTCAAACTCTGCATAGTGGTCGCACTCCCCCGTTGGCTAAACATCACATCTGTTTCTTCACTTGAAGACAGTGGTTGCCCCAGTCTTTCTCCAGCTTTCTGGTTAAATCTTTATATTTTTGATTATTTTACTTTTTGAAAGTAAACTTAAGGTTGTTTAGTTACTGAACACTCTGTGTTCATTTAGAGTGTTTATTTCATTACTAAATTTGTGATTTTCTCCGGTTCTCACTCGGTTCCAGGAACTGGAGAATTCGCACCCTGGTGTGATTCCCACTTAGAGAGGAACTGCTAACATTTTAACTTATTTTGAAACTGCTTACTGTTTAAATTATTTATTTACATAGCGGTTTGACTCAGCTTTAAAACTGTAATGTAATATTCTGATGTGGGGCAATTTTCAGCCAATTGGCATGACTGAAAGGCCAATTAAAAATAGAGATCTACAGGATTAAAAAATTGTAAATCCTGCTAACAGCTCCTGGCAAAGGCAGATTACCACAAGCTGTGCTTAAGGTGTCTGGGTTCTGACCATGATTTTAAAAATTGTAAACTCTGTAAGACGATTTGCTCTAAAACAGAAAAGAGCTACGAATAGTGAAGCTCTTTTAGTCTGCTTCAGTGCCACCAAAACACAGTACACAAGGCTCCATTATGGACGTGGTTACCAATGATGGTGAAAAGCACACATCAGAAGGTTCCTTACTTCGGCAAAAGCTCTTGACATCCATATCGTTGACTGAAAAGAAAAAAAAAAAAGCTACCTGCAGCAGTCCCTGTCAAAAGGGACAGAAAAAAACCCCATAAAACTATTAAGAATTCCACAAAGCATAGTAAAGAGAACAGGGTGTCTGAAATAAAGAAGCACTGATTTAAATGATGGGGCATTCTGGCAGTGGAGGAAGCTAGAGTTAGTTTGCCTGTGATGTTTTGGTTTTTGACCTGAGCACCTGACACCAAAGTATGGTGAATAAAATAGCTATTGTTTAGAGGGAAACATCAGGCAACTCTGTCTAGCAATGTTGTGCTACCTGGTGCATTCTGATTTCTGTTTCTGGTAGTTTCCTATCATATGGCCAGGTATTCATTTAAAAAATCATGCTCGTAGACCCCCTTCCATTTAACCTGTTTTCTGCCATTTAGCGCGGCAGTACTAACCCTTGCCACGCTGAGAAAGTAAACACAGCTGCGCTGCCGTGACCCTTGCTGTCCTAAGTAACTCTGCCTGCTGTGTCCTGTAAACTACTTATGTTTTTCCGCAAATATGAAAGTGCACTGCTCCATACATTACATCGCTTTAGTGCCCTGCATGTTTCTTGTGCAGTTGCTAACTTGAAAATTACACTGATTACTTACTTTTGGAGTTGCTAGTCTTTCAAGTAGATGTGTGCATTCCCAAATGTTTCTTCAGAGAGGCACCATTACGCTCACTGTGTTCACATGTTTCTTGACCTCTTGTGCCTGAACAGAGCAGGCAGAGTTACTTAGGACAGCAAAGGTCACGGCAGTGCAGCTTGGAGGAGCATGGCACTACAGGAATGCGCCCGCTCACAGTACTTACTTTCTCGGTGCGGCAAGGGCTAGTACTGCCTCACCAAATGGCGGAAAACTGGTTAAATGGAAGGGGGTCTATGCGCATCATGTTTTAAATGAATACCCGGACCTATGATAGGAAACTACCAGAAAAATGACCAGAATGCACCAGGTAGCACAGCATTGCTAGACAGTGTTGTCTGGTGTTTCCCTTTAAAGCAGTAGTGATTTGTGGAAGCATAATTTGAGCTCGTAGCTTTTTATTGAGTGCTTAGCTTTTGGAGCATGCTGTAAAGGATGGCAAAAGTACAAAAAGAGCCTCTGACCAGCCACTGACCACATTTAGGAAATACTCAGATTTTGGTGGAGCTAGAAAAATGTACCACCAAGTAAAATCTGAAGATGCCTGTGATCTTTTATAGTGGGAAAAAAAAGGTAGGGTCAGATTTTTTGCCCAGTTTGATTAGAGCTATAATAAACAACCAGATCATTAGCAAAGAGGAAAATACCGCAGTGTACTTAGGGAGATCATTTCTAAAGAGGGAAAAAGCCATTAACCTAGCAAAACATGGCAGGTAGTAGGGTAAACACTGAGGTACAGAACTTGACAGAGGGCAGGACAGGGGCAAATGGAAAAAATGGACAAGGGCAATAAGAGCAGGGATGGGTTAAAAAAGGATAAAGCCAACATTAAATGAAGGGCAATGAGTACCAATGCCCGTAGTCTGGGAAACAAGCTTCTAGAGCTTGTAGCCCTGATGGAAGAGGAACACTTGGATATTGTGGCAGTCACAGAAACATGGTACACAGAGAACCATGACTGGGATGTCAACATACCAGGGTACACAATCTACAGACGGGACAGGGAGGGTAAAAGAGGAGGTGGAGTAGCTCTCTACATAAGGGAAGGGATCAAAGCTACAGAACTAAAAAGTAAAGGGGGAGGACAAAGGAACTCTGGGTCACCTTGGAGACTGGGAATGGCATCACAGTCCGCACAGGGGTTGTATACAGACCCCCGTCTCAAGGGGAGGAAATGGACGAGAAAATGATAGAGGGCATTCTCAAAATGGCTGAAAAAGGGGAGATACTGTTGATGGGGGACCTGAATATGCCAGATGTTAACTGGGCGATATGGACTGCAGCCACATCTAAGAGCAGGGTCATTCTCGATGCCCTACAGGGAGCATGCCTTAGACAGCTAGTGGTGGAACCCACTCGGGAGGGAGCAATATTAGACCTGGTACTCTCAAATGGAGAGAGGATCACAAACTTAGAAGTCAGTAGACATCTGGGAACAAGCAACCACTGCACAGTGTGCTTCACAATAAACACAACCATGGAGACAAGCCATACAAAGACAAGGATACTGGACTTTAGAAGGGCTGACTTTGGCATAATGGGTGAATACCTGAGGAATGCATTAGCAAATGGCCAGAAAGGAGGGGTGGAAAAACAATGGAGAAAATCAAAACTGCCATCATGGAGGCAACAAGCCTTTATGTGAAACAAACAAAGAAAACAAAGCGGAATAAAAAACCACTATGGCTCTCAAAAGAGGTATCAGGGAAGGTTAAGGAGAAAAAGGCTGCATTCAAAAGGTATAAGGAATCACAGATTGAGCACGACAGGGAACTGTATCAATTCAAGCAGAAAGAAGTGGGGAAGGCAGTCAGAAAAGCAAAGGCCCAAACCGAGGAAAAGATAGCCAACTCAGTTAAGAAGGGGGATAAACCTTTTATATGTACGTTAGGGAGCATACAAAGGTTAAGGGAGGGATAGTGAAGATTAATAAAGGAGAGGGGAGGTGGGAAGAGGGAGACAGTGAAAAGGCAGAGATACTGAATGAATACTTTTGCTCAGTATTCACAAAAGAAGAAGAGGAGGAGGAGTTACCTAAACCAAACAGTAGAAGCACTCTGGATAGTGGGGTTGACACCAGTCCATTTACAGAGGAAAGAGTACTGAAAGAACTCCTAAAACTCAAGGTGGACAAAGCAATGGGGCCTGGACGGGATTCACCCTAGAATCCTAAAAGAGCTAAGGGAGGACCTAGCGACACCACTAACCACACTTTTAACAAATCATGGGAAGATGGGGTGGTACCTGAGGACTGGAGGAGGGCAGATGTGATTCCCCTTCACAAAAGTGGGAGCAAGGCAGAAGCAGTAAACTACAGACCTGTTAGTTTGACCTCAGTGGTGGGGAAAATGATGGAATCACTTCTGAAAGAAAAGAATTGTTGAGTACCTAGAGGCCAGCGGGGCAGGACCCAAAGCAGCATGGATTCACAGCAGGAAGGTCATGTCAGATGAATCTAATCGATTTCTTTGACTAAGTGACCAAAGTAATAGACCAGAGAGGGCTGTGGATATGGCCTACCTAGACTTTAGCAAGGCATTTGACACAGTCCCTGCATAAAAGATTAATAATCAAGTTAGCCAGCCTGGGAGTGGGTCCCAGGGTGGTAGCCTGGGTAGAAAACTGGCTGCATAACAGGACACAGAAGGTAATAGTGAATGGAACACATTCTGAAGAAAGGGGGGTTACCAGTGGAGTACCTCAGGGCTCAGTACTGGGTCCAGTCCTCTTTAACGTCTTTATAGGTGACATTGCGGAGGGTCTGGAAGGAAAGGTATGCCTCTTTGTGGATGACACAAAGATCTGTAACAGAGTTGATGCACAAGGGGGGTAGAAAGGATGAGAAGGGACTTGGCAAGGTTGGAGGAATGGTCAGACATATGGCAACTTAGATTCAATGCAAAGAAGTGCAAAGTATTGCACCTGGGAAATAAAAATCCAGGAGAAGAGTACACAATAGCAGGGGAGGTACTAACGACAACAATAATGGAAAGGGATCTGGGTGTAGTCATATCAGATGACCTAAAGGTGGGTAAGCAATGTGAGAAGTCAGTAAGGAGAGCCAGGGGGATACTGGGATGCATACGGAGGGGCATCACAAGTAGAAAAAGGGAAGTGGTTATCCCTCTGTACAGACAGTTGGTGAGACCCCATCTGGAGTACTGCGTGCAGTTTTGGAGACCTCATCTACTCAAGGACATAGACAGGATGGAAGCAGTCCAGAGGAGGGCAACTAAAATGGTGCAGGGTCTACATCAGAAACCATATGAAGAGAGACTGAGAGAGCTTAATATGTATACCCTTGATGAAAGGAGGGACAGGGGGACATGATAGAAACTTTTAAGTACTTCAAGAGAATCAACAAAGTCCAGGAGGGTAGCATCTTTCCGAAAAAGAGATGTGTAAGAACAAAGGGGCACAATTTAAAGTTAGAGGGGGACAGCTCAGGGGTAATGTGAGGAAATTCTTTTTCATGGAGAGAGTGGTGGACGCATGGAACCGCCTTTCTGGAGAGGTTGTGGGGTCTAAAACAGTGGGGGAATTCAAACATGCATGGGACAGACATAAGGCAATTATATTGGGGGTTGCAGGAAGTAGGCTGTTGGTTAACTAGAATCTGCAGCTTATCCAATAGGTAGGGAAATGGGCAGACTAGGTGGGCCAAGTGGTCCTTATCTGCCATCAAAGTCTATGTTTCAGCATTGATCCCTGGGGATGCCAACAGATATTCTGGTTAAGCTGGAGTTGGAGCAGCTGATTTTGACCTGTTGGCAGTGAGTCCAACCAGTAAGGTCGCTAGTGAAACATGATAATGCTTTTAAGGGTTTTGCTTGATTTTAACTCTCCTCCTTCCCCACACTGTACTGTATGTTGTGCTTTTAAGATATAAAGCAAAAAAAGAGGCGTGTCTAACATACCATTAGGCAGTTGAAAGGGTACAATGAAGGGCCACCAAAAAGATCAGCGGTATAAGGGACAACACCTACAGTATGAGGAGGCTGGACACCCTTAACATGTTCACCCTGGAAAAATGAGGCTCACAAGGGACTTGATCTCTGCCTTTGGTACACTCAAGGGTATCAACAAGATCAAACATTCAAGAGATATTTGATCTTGTGTCCTGCACCTAGATGCAGGGACATACCTTATAGTTCAGTGGTGGTACATTCCAGGATAACAAATCGAAGCACCTTTTCTCCCAGAGGGTGGTGGACTTGTGGAATAGCCTACCAGTGGAGACCATTGACATGAAGGCCATACATGCCTTTAAGTTAAAAGCATTGACATATTTCTACTTAACCAAGGGAATCACCAGCTATCCTGGGTAGTAGAGTGGGTAGGAAATCCTTATGAACACACATTGGTGTGTATTTCAACATCATACTAATTTCATCCCTGCTTTGAAATACACTCATAATTATGAGAATAGATTTGTTTTCATTTTTACAGCCTGTTATTCTTTTTTTTTGCTTGAAGTGAACAGAAATGCAAAGAAACAGGAGGAACTTGCTATGGATCAAGAGCTTTTGGCTAATGCTGTTGAGGAACATAAACGCTTAGAAGAAGAGAGAGCTGCCAAGTAAGTGATTTCAGAAATGCTGTGTTTTATTTGCAATTTTTGAGCAGTAAAGGCACATTGAAATGTGATAGCTCATTTCCAGGTGTGTCCTGGTGGTGGCTTACATGTATCTCTTTTACTGAGAGAGAGAATTCTGGCCAGGATAGTGGGAGAAATACCCAGTTCTTATTGTAAGTGCCATGGGATCCTTGGCTTCCACCTGGACAACAAACAGAAGTGGGGAAAAGGGACTTAAGTTTAAAGTCTGATCAGAAGAATGGCAATTCAGTTTTTCAGCATCCCCCTTGAACTGCCCTACAGTGTTGGTAATGAGTATTAGCCCAAGTTCCTGGTGTAAGACTAGAACCCACAGCATTCTACACTTCAAGCCCCAGGAAATCTTTACTGTTTTTTGATAGATGCAGTCACCCTTCACCATTTAAGTGCATCGGACAGAAATGCGTTAATAGAACCTATGCTAATAGTGGAATGTTGATAGGCTCGAGCTTGGTTTTCAAACCACTGTCCCTGGTGCATTCTGTGCAACCATCTGATTCTTTACTCCGCCTGCGTAGTAAGATGCCTCAGAGTCTTCTCCTTCTGCTTTCTTGAAGGTATTTATTTTTCTCGGTTTTCGAAGTTACCGATTAATTTCTTTTAGTTTTCGAAGTACTGTCCTTGATTTACAGGTAGACTAGTCTAGATTTAGTGTTATTTTTGTAAGTTTTGTGGTTCCCTGTCGGTCCCTTGCAACTGGGAAGCAACCGGACTTTTGTTGTTTTCCTGAGATAAAACTTATTGGTTTTGAGAAATTTGACTTAGTTATCTGTTGGACAGATTTCTCCTCACAGTTCTGTGGTTTTAAACTGGGAATTTCTTGGTTTTCTTATTGGTTGCTGAACTGACCGTAAAAAACCAAAAAAAAGCAGAGAACTTTGTTTTGTTGTTATTTAAATATCTTTGCTCTCAGTACCCAATATTAAGGGGGTTCGAACCCCAGGAAATCTTACTGTATTCTGACAAATGCAGTATGATTTCACCATAGGACTGCCCCGGAGCCGAAATGGTTAATAGAACCTCTGCTAATAGTGGAATGCTGGGCTCAGGCTGTTTTCAAATCACTGTCCCTGGTTGCACTTCCTGCAACCGTCAGATTCTTTACTCCGATTGCCTCAGTAAGACGTCTCCGGAGAGCTCTCCTTCACTCTAACTGAAGAGATTATTTTCTCGGTTTATTTTAAAGTCCATTTACTTTATTTCAATTTTTGAAGCACTGTCCTTGGTTCAAAGGTAGAATTAGTTAGATTAGTGTGGTTTTGGTAAGTCTTTTTGGTTCCTCCTTGGTTCTTCCAATGGGGAAGGAACCAATATTATTTTGTGTCTCTATTTAAGTTAAATTTACTGTTTACCATCCGGTAAGGTGGATTTTCATAGTTTAAATTTACCGGGGTAATTCTCGGTTTAGTTAATTTTTTTACAACCGATCAATGTCACAGAACCAAGAAGTGAACGGGCCCCACAGGTTTCCAACATTGTACAGAGTGTGGGGAACCGTTCGCAAAAGCAGATCCTCATCTTGTTTGTGTGTTTTGCTTGGGGTTTGACAACCTCAAAGGGGATTGCGATATCTGTAAAAATTTCCCTCAGTCGACGCTTGAGAGGCACTTAAAATGACTGCAGGAGAAGATGTCTGAGAAGGCTGCTGAACCGGCTACAGGCAAACAGATTTTGGGCCAAAAAGAACCGGAGGGTCAGCCCTCAGACAAGAGTGACGGTTCATTGGCCAAAAAGAGACCTGCTAACCCGGCAGCCGCAGGAAAGAGATAAAGAAAAAAACATTCAGCGGTTGAACTGCAACCAAGTACCCTGGTTCCAACCGCTGAGGAAATAGCAAATGCTATTAGAATAATTCAGTTGCTTCAACCGGTAACTCCGGTTCAGGTTCCGAAGCGGCCATGTTTGGATCCCTCAAGTTCCACTCCGGTTCCCGGTTCCTTGGAACCTGAGTTGGACACTTTTGTTGAGGATTATGATGATGATGCTGACGATGATGAGGTTGAAGATTATGGTGAACCCATTGATCCAGATGTTTCACCTGATCTTCATTGTCCTGACTCTCCTGACAAGGGAACCGAGGACTTTACCTCTCATTTAAAATTTGTGAAACAGGTGGCTCAGTCCCTGGACCTCCCCACACAGGAATCAACTGATGAGGAGGAGGAACAGGACTATAGAGATATGATGGATGTTTAGGCTTCTAAAAGAGTTTTACTGCCCATCCACAAGTCCCTGAAGAAGCAGGTTATGAAAATCCTGCATACCCCAACTGCTGTTCCACAAGTTGATAGAAAGGTGGATAAGAATATTGGGTGGCTAAGGGTGGGGCCAAATTCCTGTTCGGTCACCCTAGCCATGAAGGTGTGGTACAGGCAGCAGCCTGGGATAAGACAGGCATTCCCCTAGCATGACACCCTCCTGACAAAGATTCCAGAAAGCTGGATTCTGTTGCAAAGAAGCAATATCTGGGTTCCTCTCTGGCAATTAGGCAGGCTTCATACATGGCCTATGTTGAGAGATACCAAAGGATACACTGGGACACTCTGCTGGAGACAGTAAAATCTGTGCCAGCACCAATGGCAGCAGACCTGGAGGAAGCTACCAAGAGAGGGGTAGAGGCCTCCAAGGTCCAATTCAGAATGGCAGTGGATAGCAATGACACTGCAGTCAGGTAGATGGCTTCCTCAGTGTCCCTCAGGAGATTTGCTTGGCTATGGACTACCAGTCTTATACAAGATACCCAGTCCAAAACCATGTACTTCCCATGTGAGCCCTCGTCTCTGTTCAGACAGCAGACTGAGGCTTAATATGAGGAAGATGGATTAATGCAAAGCAGCATACCAAAGTGCTGCTGCTAAGGATAAGGCTCCAACCCCCCAAAAGCAGCATGCCAGGAGTCATAGGGGCAGACCTTACAGGCCATTCGTCCAGCCTCAAACCTATCCACAATATCAGCAGCAGAGAGGCTACTTCAGAGGCAGGGGCAGGAGAGGCACCAACCGAACTAGCCCTAGCACCCAGTCAGCACCTCAGAATAAGCAGACACCCAGAGGGATCTGCTTGGGTTACCTCCTCAGGTCCAGTAGGGGGCAGGCCGACCTACTATCTCCAGGAATGGCAATCCATCACCATGGATTGGTGGGTACTGAAGGTAGTGGGTCAGGGCCTTGCACTCAGTTTCAGGCTCAGACCAAGACTGAGGGCAAGAGTTTTTCAACCTTCCTCCCCCTCAGAGACATTCTTACTGGAAAAGGAGGTGTTAACCCTACTTTCATTAGGAGCAGTGGAGCCAGTTCCTCTCTTACAGGAAGGAAAGGGCCTTTACTCAAGATACTTCCTTACAACCAAGAAAACAGGGGAGTGGCAACCCATATTGGATCACAGACACCTGAACAGGCATTTACTGAAACCAAAATTCAAAATGATCACCTTAAAAACGATTCTGCCAACTTTGAGGCAAGGAGACTGGCTGGCATCTCTAGATTTAAAAGATGCCTGCTTCCATATCCTAATAAGGCAGTCTCACAGAAAATTCCTCAGGTTCAGACTTCCATTAGACCACTACCAGTTCAGAGCAATGCCTTTCGACCTTACTTCTGCTCCAAGGGTGTTCACAAAATGCTTGGCTGTGGTTGTGGCACATCTACGAAGGCAGGGAGTAGCAGTTTCTCTATACTTGGATGACTGGCTCTTAGTGGAGCAGTCTCTTCAGCAGGTCAAGCAGTCTCTGGCCTTGACACAGGAACTGTTCAAACACCATGAAGTCTTGCTATTATTAGGACTTATGCAGTTAGCCTCTGGCTCTGAACTGCCCCGGAGAGGAAACAGTTAACTCCAGAGTAATCTGGAGTTCCACAGCGCGAGGGCGTGTTCAAAGCTCTATCTGGCCAGTTTCAAATGAAACTGCCAGATTCTTTACTCCGCTTTCACTGAACAGTCGCTCCGGAGATCAGCTCCTTCAGCTCGGTTCATTTGGCAGGGTTTATTAGGTTCATTTGAACCAGCAGAAGTGTTTATTTTTACCGTTTTGGTCAAAAGCTCTATCTGGTAAATCGTAAGTACAAGTATTTAAGTCTGTGTGGAATTCATTATCGGTTCAGTCTGAACCGATTGGTTTGCTTTAAATAACGATTTTATTCATTGAATGGGCTTTTAGAAGTGCGGTTCCCGGTTCTTATCGGTTCTAAAAAAACCTTGGATTAATCTTGTTTTTTTTCAAATACCCGTGACACGGTTAGGAACCGTAAGGGTTTCTTTGCCCGGCACGGCTGCTTAGAGGGCAAGTTTTTGGTTAGGCTGGCATTATGTCTGAGAAACCCAAAGAAAAACCGGGCCCACTGGGTTTCAACACTAGTGATGTCTGTGGGAAGCCTTTGCCAAGGCTGACCCACACCACTATGTGTCTATTGTCTGGGGCTGACCACCGCCTGTCAGACTGCCAGGTGTGTAAAAATTTCCCTGCAGCCACCCTGGAAAAGAGATTGGGTCGGCTCAGGGAACGAGAGGCCAAAAAGTCCGCTGACCCGGATGGCCAGCCCGGTCCAGCACCCACTGGACCAGAGGGAGTGCCCTCTGACCAGGCGATACTCGGCAAAGAAAGGCTGGTTCAGAGGAACCAGTCCCAGTAAGAAAGACAAAGAAATCAGCTGGTCTGAGTCCAAAATTGTCTCTCCAACTGCTGCAGAGATAGCAAAAGCCATACAGATTGTTCAGTCTTTGTCTCAGGGACTTGTCGAACCCTACAGTTGGAAAAAGGGTGCTCATTCAGGTCCAGTGGTTCGGGATTATGATGTTGAGGATTTTTATGAACCACAGGAGGGGAGAGGAATTTGATCAGTGTATTTGTGACTGGGAAGGTCTGGACGTGCCCATTGGGCGGACATTTCTCAGACAGACCCTTAGAATCTCCCCTTTGCTGTCTGAGTCCCTTCTCATTTTAGGTTTTATAAAAGGTGGCAGAACCTCCAGCTCCTTTAGAGGAGGCTGTGGATGAACAAGAGGAGCCTGATTATGTAGAAATGATGGATATTCCAGAGTCTAGAAGGTTGTCTATTCCTTTGCATAAGTCATTTAGAAGCAAACAACAAGATTTTAAAAATCCTCATTCTGTTCCTCCTGTAGATAAAAATGGACAGAAGGTATACTTTATCAGGCCCTGATACAGACTTCCTCACTGAGCAGTGTAGTCATGTAGGTGTTGTTCAAGCTGCAGCCTGTGACAAGGTTAATATTCCCTGGCCTCATCCTCCTGATAAGGATTCCAGGAAGATTGAAGCCATGGCGAAAAAACAATATATGGCAGCTTCGTTGGGACTCAGGCAGGCTAATTATATGGCTTATGTGGCTAGATATCAGAAATCTAGATGGGACACTATATTGCAGTTAGCCAAGCAGGCTCAGGGCCAGCTGGCTAGTGAGTTGGAACAAGTGGCTGCTGATGGCATTGAAGCCTCTAAAGTTCAATTTCATACTGCTGTTGATGTTAATGATGTTTCCTCTAGGGTCATGGCCACTTCTGTAGCTCTCCGTAGGTTGGCATGGCTCAGATGCACTAATCTGTCCCAAGATACTCAGTCAAAGGCTATAGATTTTCCTGTAGTAGGAAATTCTCTGTTTGGGGATCAAACAGAAAATTACATGAAAAAGATGGATGAATACAGAACTACCTACAAAAGTGCCCAAGCTAAGGAGAGGCATGCCACTCCACAAAGGCATGCCCCCAGGGGTAGGGGCAGGCCTTACCACAGGCCTTTTTATCAAGTTCAAGCCTCTTCAGCCTTTGCACAGAGGGTTTTTTTCAGAGGCAGAGGTAGACGGGCACAGGCAGATCTCCCTCTCTCCTCAGCCTAAAGCTGTTGCTAAGCAGGCACCCTGACGGGTGCCCAGGGCCGATTCTCCTGTACCGTGGGGGCAGGTTGGCTTATTTCAGCCAGAACTGGTTGTCCCTAACTTGGACAAATGGGTTCTGGAGGTGGTAAGCCGTCTGGTTCTCAGTTTCAAACAGTTTCCAAAGATGAGAGCCAGACATTTTCCCACCTGTAAATCCTTCAGAAGCCCTTGCTTTGAAGCAGAGGTTTCTTCTCTTCACGGTCAAAGCAGTGGAAAGGGTTCCTCTTGCCATCAGGGCAAGGGTCTGTACTTAGATATTTCCTTACCCAAAGACAGGAGAATGGCGGCCCATCCTAGATTTAAGGTTCCTGAACAAGCATCTTTTGAAACCAAAGTTCAAAATGTTAACTCTGGCAATGTTTTTGCTCTTCCCTGGCCAGGGACTGGCTAGCTTCCCTGGACCTCAAGGACGCCTTATTTTATATCTTGATCAGGCCTTCTCACCGAAAAGGCCTCAGGTTCAAACTACCTCTGGCTACTACAGTTCAGAGCAATGCCCTTCGGCCTTACCTCTGCTCCAAGGGTTTCACAAAATGTCTAGCTGTGGTAGTGGCTCATTTAAGAAGGCAAGGGTTGCTGTGTTTCCCTACCTGGACAACTGGCTCATAGTAGGTCAGTCTCCAGATCGGGTAAAATCCCATTTGCAAGTCACCCAGCAGCTTTCACTTCCTGGATTCCTGTTGAATTTTCCAAAGTCAGTTCTGGAACCAGTTCAGGTACTAACTTTCATAGGTGCAGAATTGAACACAAAGTCAGCCAGGCATTTCTTCCCTCGGAAAGAGTGGACAGACTCATTGCCCTGGCATCCTCCTTTCCCTCAGGGTCTCTCGACCAGCAAGGCACTTTCTGCAACTCCTAGGGACACTGGCTGCTTCCACAGCTGTCGTGCAGGGAGCAAGATTTCAGATGAGGGACATCCAGTTCCACTTGAGGTCCTACTGAGTCTCAAAGGAAGGACCCCTTACCAAATTAGTCCCAGTGACCAAAACCCTGATCCTGGCCC
Source organism: Neoceratodus forsteri (assembly GCA_016271365.2). Taxonomy (NCBI): domain Eukaryota; kingdom Metazoa; phylum Chordata; order Ceratodontiformes; family Ceratodontidae; genus Neoceratodus; species Neoceratodus forsteri. Next base: position 522,215,355 of record CM057449.1, on the reverse strand, counting down.
TTCAGTGGTGGCAGGATCAAAGCAGTTAACTCAGGGGTTCCTTCTTACCCGTTCTTGTTCCCTCACCCTCACCACGGATGCCTCCCTGTTAGGGTGGGGGCTCCTTGAACCTTTCCACTCGGAAGAGTGGTCCCTCAGGAATCTCTGCTCCACATCAATCTCTTGGAACTCAGAGCTGTTCTCTTAGCTCTCCACAGGCTTTTTTCAGCTACTGTCCAGGAACAAGGTAGTTCAAGTCAGGACAGACAACACCACAACAATGTGGTACATCAACAAGCAAGGGACCTCGGTCTCAGCCTTGTGCACCGAAGCAATGAAGTTGTGGTCTCTGGCTTACTCCTGAACACCTCCCTGATAGCAGTTCACCTTCCAGGGAAGGACAACGTCCTGGCGGATGCCCTCAGCAGGATTTCTCAGGGCCATCACGAATGGGCCCTGAACTCTGGTGCTTGGGGCTGTGTTTAGCCAGAGGTGCACCCCCCTCAGATAGATCTTTTCGCAGCCCCAGACAACCACCAACTTCCTCTGTTTTGTTGCAGGCCTCCAGTGCTGGGATCAGTCCCCCTGGACGCCTTTCAGTTGGATTGGAAAGGGAAGTTCTTGTATGCCTTTCCCCCCTTCCCTCTCCTATTCAGGGTACTAGTAAAAATCAGAACTCAGCCCTGCAAAGTGATTCTGATTGCTCCAGACTGGGCCAGACAGCCCTGGTACCCTCTTCTCCTGACCCTTAGATTCCACCTCCCTGAGCTTGCCAGGACCCACGACCTGCTGACCTGTGCACAGGGGAGAGGTGGTATCGGACCTCAATTCCTCCACCTCAAGGCCTGGTTCTTGAGGAGCTAGAATTTGCTGATTTACACCTTTCTCAAGGTGTCCTGGATATTTTAAAGGCTTCTAGGAAGCCTTCCACTAGGGCCACTTACAAGTCTAAGTGGAAGAGGTTTTCCTTCTGGTGTTCTGAGAAACAAATTGTACCAGAATCTGCTGACTTGGCCATTTTATTGGACTATTTGGTCCATCTAAATTCCCTAGGCCTCAAACCAGCTACCTTGAAGGTTCATCTGGCAGCTGTTTCTGTTTTGTATCTGCAGGGAAACCTGTTTCCTCTCCTCTCACCCTGTGTTTTCCAAGTTTTTAAGGGTTACTTCACACTAACCCTCCTTTGGGAACCAGCTCCTGCCTGGGACCTGAATGTTTGCATTGCTCAGCTAATGCAATCCCCTTTGAGCTCTGTCTTTGGCAGATCTCAAGTTTTAACTTGAAGACTGTTTTCTAGTGGCTATCACTTCTGCTAGATGTATAAGTGAATTACAAGCCTGGTTGGGTGGAAAAGGATTTTATTTTTTTCCATAGAGATAAGGTAGTCCTCAGGACAATACAGAAAGTTTTTACCTCAAAGTGGTTTCAGATTTTCATCTCAACCAATCCATCTCTCTTCCAGTATTTTCACTGAGCATTCCTCCTCAGGGAGAGGAGATTGCACAGTCTGGACGTCAAAAGAGCCCTAAGCTACTATTTGGAATGCACCAAGGGTCACAGGTTCAATCCTCCAACTCTTCCTTACCTATGGAGAAGTTGGCAAAGGAGACCTGCCACTAAGAGAGGACAATTGCAAGGTGGATTGTCTCTTGTATCCAGTTCTGTTACCAAAAACTAGGTAGAGAACCTCCTCAGGACTGAGGGCTCATTCTACTAGGGTACAGCTGCATCTCTAGCGGCTGCTAGAGATATTCCATTTTGAAATTTGCCAAGCTGCTACCTGAAAATAGTCTACCTTTACTAGCATTATTCCCTGGATGTCCAGTCCAGGAGAGATGCTTGTTTTGGCACAGCTGTGCTTCAGAGCCTATTCTAAGTAGGTTCTGGCCCTCCTCCATGGAGGTACTGCTGTATAATCTGCATAAGTCCTAATAATAGCAAGATTTCATGGTGTTTGAAGAAAAAATGACTCACCTTAGTAATTGCTTTTCTTCTCATGGAGTCTTGCTATATTAGACAACCCTCCCTCCTACCCTCTCAGAACTCCTACTTAAAAGGGTTGTCAAATTAGTGCAAGCACTGTGTCATGCCATAAATAGTTCTCCTAGTTCCCTCCCCTTGTTTCATTTGGTTTAAGGAACTAGGTAATTCTGTTTTTTGTTAGTGAGTAGATGGCCCCTCCTGGACTTGAGTTTTTGGGGGAGGGGGCCTATTAGTGCTTGTCAGGGGTGATTCTAACAATAATATGTAATATTGTTATTATTCTGTGATTGTTGTGTTTTGTTGTTCTACTACTGGTAGGTAGCCAATGGCTAGTGTAGAGTTTTTCCACACAGACTTGCTATGTTAGTTTAGCTTCGTAAAGAACCTGGCAGTTTCATTTGAAACTGGCCAGATAGAGCTTTGAACAGCGCCTTCGCGCTGTGGAACTCCAGATTACTCTGGAGTTAACTGTTTCCTCTCTGGGGCAGTTCAGAGCCAGAGGCTAACTGCATAAGTCCTAATATAGCAAGACTCCATGAGAAGAAAAGCAATTACTAAGGTGAGTAATTTTTTCTTACAGTCCCTGGGGTTCTTGATAAACCAGCAGAAGTCAGTGCTGCAACCAGTACAGCTCCTGGAGTTTATAGGAGCAGAACTGGATTCAGTCAGAGGAAGGGCATTTCTTCCTCAGCTGAGGGCAGACACTCTCAGGCAGCTGGTAGACTCCTTCAAGCCTCACAGCCTCAGGCCGGCCAGGCAGTTCCTCCAGTTGTTAGGCCACATGGCAGCCTCAACTGCCACAGTGTCAGGAGCAAGATTTCAGATGAGGGATATTCAATATCCCCTCAAACATTACTGGCATCAGAAAAGAGGCAGGTTATTAAAGCTGGTCCCAGTCACTCAAACATTCGTGCAGGCACTCCAGTGGTGGCAGGATCTGGAAAACCTCAGACAAGGGGTCCCATTCCTCCAAGAGCAACCATCTCTGGTGCTCACTACAGATGCATCCCTACTAGGGTGGGGAGCACACCTAGGGGAACATACTGTCCACAGTACTTGGCTCAAACAGGAGTCATTGCTGTACATCAGCCTGTTTGAGCTCAGGGCAGTGTTCCTAGCCCTTCAGGCATTCGCCGGCATGCTGCAAGGAAAGGTGGTCCAGGTCAGGACAGACAACATGACTACTATGTATTACATCAACAAACAAGGAGGCACAAGAACCATACCTCTGTGCACAGAAGCTATGAAAATATGGACCCTGGCCTATTCCCTGAACATTCTGCTGTCAGCAATCCACCTTCCAGGGAAGGACAATGTTCTGGCAGATGCATTGAGCAGAAGAAATCAGAACCATCACGAATGGTCCTTAAACAAGCAAGTACTGCAGTTGGTGTTCAGAAGGTGGGGCACTCCAGAGGTAGACCTCTTTGCTTCCCCAGACAACTACCAGCTCCCTCTGTACTGTTGCAGACCCCCACTGAAGGGCACAATACCAGTGGACACATTGACCCTGGATTGGACAAGGAAGTTCCTGTATGCCTTTCCTCCCTTCCCATTGTTGCTGAAAGTTCTGAACAAGCTCAGGTCCCAGATAGCCACAATGATCCTCATTGCCCCAGATTGGGCCAGACAGCCATGGTATTCCCTAGTTCTGTCCCTATCAGTAGCCAAGCCAATCAGCTTACCCAGGAGGCACAATTTGCTGACCTCCTCACAGGGCAGGATCCTCTACCCCAACCTTCGATCCCTCAGACTCAAAGTCTGGTTCTTGAGGACCTAGAGTATGCAAATTTGAATCTCTCAGAAGGGGTAATGGAGGTCCTTAGGGTATCCAGAAAACCTGCTACTAGGAAAATCTATACTTCTAAGTGGAAAAGATTTTCTTTCTGGTGCAGGGACAAAAACTTAGACCATACCCAGGCTGGCTTATCAGTAGTTCTTGACTATCTCACCCATCTTCAGTCCCTAGGCTTCAGGACCTCTACTTTGAAGGTGCACTTGGCTGCAGTGTCTGCTTACCTGTCAGCAGGTAAGTCATCCTCTTTGGCCTCTAATACAGTGTTCCGAAAGTTTAAGGGGCTACTGCATTTGCACCCTCCTCATAGAGTCCCTACCCCTGTGTGGGACTTAAACATTTGCATAGCACAGCTTATGCAGCCTCCTTTCGAGCCCATGTCATCAGCTGACCTTAAGTATGTGACTTGGAAGGCTGTGTTTTTAGTGGTCATGACTACTGCTAGAAGGATTAGTGAGATTCAGGCTTTGTCCATGGAGCCCAATTATGTGGCTTTCCATAGGGACAAGGTTGTACTCGGGACAAATAATAAATTTCTCCCTAAGATGGTATCTGACTTTCACATTAATCTGTCCATCACCCTGCTAGTCTTTTTTACTGATCATTCCTCCTCAGGTGAGCATAGACTACATAGCTTGGATGTCAAGAGGGCTATTAGTTACTACCTAGAGCACATAAAAGGTCACAGAGGGGATAAAACCTAGCTCTTTCTGACCTATGTAGAGGCCGGAAAGGGTAAACCTGCCACAAAGATATCCATAGAGAGATGGATTGTCTCATGTATCCAATTCTGTTATGTCAAAGTGGGTAAGCAGCCCCTACAAGGGCTTTGGGCCCATTCTACTAGAGGGACTGCTGCATCAATAGCAGCTTCCAGAGACATTCCTCTTCTGGAAATCTGTAAGGCAGTTACCTGGAAAACAGTTCACATATTTACCAAGCACTAATGACTGGACACCCAGGCTAGGAGTGATGCCAGGTTTGGCACAGCAGTTCTGCAGAACCTGTTTCCTAAATAGGTCCTCTGCCCGCCTCCAGAGGCACTGCTTGGGTAATCTGCATTTGTCAGAATACAGTAAGGTTTCCTGGGATTTGAAGAAAACATTACTTACCACAGTAATCTTGTTTCTTCTAAGGGAATCTTACTGTATTCTGAGCTCCAACCCATCCTCCCCTGCTAGGACCTACAGGGCTCAGCTCACTCCTGTATCACTGATGTTGGAAACCTGTGGGTACCTATTAGTTTTTTGGGCATCTATTGGCTTGAGTCTTAGAGATGCCTCCTGTTGTTTGGAGTTTGTGTTCCCCTAATAGGGATATTTAGGGGTAGTAAACTTAGTTTGAATAGTTAGTATTTAGTTTCAGCATGCTTCGTAAGAATTTGACGGTTGCAGGAAGTGCAACCAGGGACAGTGATTTGAAAACCGAGTTCAAGACTAACATTCCACTATTGGCATATGTTCTATTAACCTTTTCGGCTCTGAGGCAGTCCTATGGTGAGACCATACTGCATTTAATAAATAAATACTAAAAAGAACTTTATTTTAACCGCACCTTTCTTAAAACCAAGGTGCCTTTACAGCAACTACGTAAAACAGTAAAATAAACACAAACCCAGTAACAATTGAATTTATAAAATACGATAATACATTTGTCAGAATACAGTAAAATTACTGTGGTAAGTAATGTTTTCTTTTAGGTTATGTCACAGAAGCCTAAAAAGAGAACCGGCCCTACTGGTTTCCAACACTGCACTGAGTGTTGTGAGCCATTTGCAAAGGCTAACCCACACCTAATTTGTGTCCTCTGTTTAGGGTTTGACCATCTGATCCAAGAGTGTGAGATTTTTAAAAACTTCCCTCAGTCTTCACTTGATAGGTGATTAAGCAGACTGAGATAAAAAATGTCTGATAAAGCTGTTGAACCAGCTTCTGGGCATGCGGTTCCTCCTCCTAACAAAGATAAACTGAAGAAACCATAAGGAAAGCCCTCTGACAAGGGCAAAACTTCATCAGGAACAAAAAGGAGCGCAGAACCAATCATTGAACCGGACGTGGCCTCCAAGAGAAAGAAGAAAGAAGAAAAGGCATACAGCACAGGAACCCCAACCAAAAGGTCCTTCAGTTCCAACTGCTGAGGAGATCGCAAACATGATGAAGGTTATTCAGCTGCTGCAGTCCAATGTCCTGGTTCCCCAGCAGGTACCACAGCAGCCCCCGATTCAAGCATCGGATATCTCAGCGGTTCCTGGTTCTTTTGAACAAGATCCCTACTATGAGGAGGAGGAAGAGGAGTTTGGGGAACCCATTGAGCCAGAGGTTTCCCTGGACAGAGAGGCATTTAACTGTCCTCCTTAGCATTCTGAAGACAGTTTCTCCCATTTTTCATTTATGAAAAAGGTAGCAGAGACTCTGGACCTCCCCGCTCAAGAAACCACTGAGGAGGAGAGGAGCCAGATTACATGGAGATGATGGATGTGCCAGCAACAAAAAGGTTGCTTCTTCCCATGCACAAGTCTTTGAAGAGGCAAGCCACCAAGATTCTGTAGAACCCCACTTCTGTCCCCCTGTGGACAAGAAAATGGAAAGGAAGTTTCTGTTCTATCCACATGTTCTGGCAGTGTCCTTTCCCCTTTAAGAGGTGCCGGAAAGTCTTAAAGCTGGCTCCTCCCACCCACCTGGGTGGTATATCCCTCAGCTCCACCCCATGACTTCAGAGCTTCCTTTCTGCTGGAAGAAGCAGGTTCCCTCCTTAGCAGTTCCGCATTGAGTAGGCCCTAGAGCCAAAATCTTAGGATTTACTTCCAAAAACTTTAAACTCTCTCGAGTTTCATCTTTAGTTCGATCATCGACATAAAACTACTATGGACTAAAACATCCTCACCCAGAATTTGCCGGTGCCCATGCAGGCAGAAGATGTTGCGCACTGATCCCCACACCATGTGCGTCTACTGCCTGGCCCACGATCATGATACCCAGGCCTGCAACATTTGCCGTTTTTTCATTTGTTGGTCATCAAGGACCGCCTCACCCACCTGAAGTTTAGCTGCCTGGAAAAATGACATCCGCTGGTCAAATCCAAGGATGCCCATTGGGTGGTCTCTGTGGCTGTGGTGTCCACCGAGTAGTTGGAGCAACTTACAGCCTTCGAGAAGGAGGTGGCTCAGGCCACTGCGCAGTCCTCGTTGGCTTCTGCCTTTGTTCTGCTCAAACTGGACTCCACTTATTCGGGCTCCTTCAAGGAACCATGCCAGTCTCTCCCTACCAAGGGAGAGGGCCCTTCGGGTTCGCACAACTCCTGCTCTCGCAAGAAGGAATCCAAGAAAGAAAAAGAGAAGACTCACCGTCAATGTTCTTGGGACCAGGAACATTCTCTGTCTCAGGAATCACAGGTTTTGACCATGGTTGAAACCACAACCTTGGCTGCTGGGTTCACGAAGACCCCAGTTGGACAGAAACACCGGCCGATGATGTGGCTGAGATTTTTCTTGACCCTGTCGACCGGTTGTCATCAGAAGAGGCTAACAACTCTCTGTTCAGGACTCCGATTGTGCCGGTTGACCACCAAAGGGGTGGCTCAGCCCGCTGAGGCAGACCCTCCGGTCACCGACCTAGACCAGGAAAGCCAGCAGCCAAGGTTGAGGTCTAGGTCTTTGTCCTCCAGTGGGTTGAGCAGATTCCACCGATGTCAGCGGTCCCACTCTTGATGCCATGGGAAGCGGCGCCACCACTATTCATCACCTTCGTTCTCCTCGGGTGAGATGGGGCTTCTGCGCAAGTTGCGTCAATGCTATGAAGACCTCATGTGGCAACAGCTGGTGCTGGCCAGTCTGGTCTCTTCTCCCAGTGAGCTATCCCTCCAGTGGACCTGTTCGCCTCCAGGGAGAATGCAAAGCTGAGGCTGTATTGTGCCCACTCCTCAGCAGGGCTCACTGCGGGGGGATGCCTTCTCAAGGCCCTGGACCACAGGCCTCTTCTTTTTTTCAAATTAAATAAACTTTATTAGTTTATATCTTTTACAACCACACAACACATTAAATATACTGTATATACAGTTGCAACGTAGAAAGAACAGATTAGAAAGAGATAATAAGAGGTTACAGATAATGTTGACAATCTCTATATAAAGTTCCCTTATAGATTTCTATTTTTTATAACACCTTTTAATTTACGAAATAATAGAATAATGTACAAAAAGGAAAGCAAAGCAGAAAAGTTGAAATGGAATAAAAGAAGTGACTGATTCCTTAATACTATTTTAGCACAACTGATTCTACTTATTCTACGCCCCACTCTTCACCCTCCACCCCCCCAACCTCTATCCCTATTACCCCCCTCCAATCCCCCGGTACACATAACATTATAACTTACTGAGGAGAATTACATAGATCTACTCTAATATTTAGATTGTTAAAGACAACTAATACATTTAATTAGCTAGACTGTCAGTAAAGTATGCAGAGGGGCCCACACCTCATTATAATAATGTAAACTATCCAACATATGGGCTATAGTTTTTTCCGCCTGTAAGGCAAAGAGAACCTCCTTAATCCATTCGGTTCTAGAAGGTATTATTTGGTCAAGCCAGTGTCGTAAAATGATTTTTCAAACAACATGAAGTCTTGCTATATTATGACTAATGCAGTTTGTCCCACCATTAGAACTGCTCCAGAGGTGAAAGAGTTAACTTCCATGCAGAGCATGGAACTTAGAGCGCGAGCTCGGTTAGAAAAGCTCTGTCTGGGATATTTCAAACCAAAACTGTCAGATTCTTTACTCCGCCTCACGGAACAGTCGCTCCGGAGATTCCTCCTGCTGCTTCGGTTCATTTTCTCGGTTAAAAGTTTTTTTCGCGTTAAATTCAACGCGATTATCATTATTTTAACCGCAAACCGATCGGTTCAAGCTCTGTCTATGGTATTGTAAGTAATAGATAGGTTTTCTGTGTGGAACTTGTAAATGTTTATCTGTTCGGTTTGAACCGATCAGATTTTGTTGAAACTTCATTCTGAAGCGTTTTAAGGCTTTTTAGAGTGCGGTTCCTGGTTCTTATTGGTTCTAAAAAAAACGGATTTCATTACGTTTTTTTCCACGACCCGTGACACGGTTGGGAACCGATAAGGGTGTCTTGCCTGGCACTGCCAAAAAGGCAAGTTTTTGGTTAGGCTGGCATTATGTCTGAAAACCCAAAAGAAAACCGGCCCACTAGGTTTCAACACTGTAGTGTCTGTGGGAAGCCTTGCTAAGCAGACCCACACACCACGATGTTTATTGTCTGGGTTTGACCACCTCAATGCAGACTGCCAGATTTGCAAGAATTTCCTGCAGCTACCCTAGATAAGAGAGTTGGTAGGCTCAGGGAGAGAGAGGCTAAAAGTCCGCTGACCTGGATGGACAGCCCGGTTCGGTGCCAACCGAACGAGGGAGTGCCTTCTGACCAGGGCCAGACTTCCGGTAAACGTAAAGCTGACTTTTGAGGAGCCAGTTCCAGCAAAGAGAACTAGAAAGTCAGCAGGTGTGGAGTCAAAATCCCTTCTCCAACTGCTGCAGAGATAGCCAGGGCAATACAAATTGTCCAGTCACTTTCCCGGTTCCGTCCGAATCCGCTTACTATCTGGCAAAGGTCGGTTCGGCGGTTCCACCGGTTCAAGAATATGATATAGAGGAATTTTATGACCTAGAGGAGGGAGGATGATTATGAACAGTGTGAATGTGACTTTGAAAGTCTGGATGTGCCCATTGAACGGGACATCTCCCAGACAGACCTTTAGAGAATCTCCCTAGGCTTGCTGAGTCCCCTTCTCATTTTCTGTTTTATAAAAAAGTTGCTGAAACCTCCAGCTTCCTTTGGAGGAGGCTGTGGATGAGCAAGAGGAGCCTGACTTTGTAGAGATGATGGATATCCCAGAGTCCAGGAGATTGTCTATTCCTTTACATAAATCTTTTAGGAAACAAACAAACAAAAATTTTAAAAGCTCCTAATTCTGTGCCTCCTGTGGATAAAAAGATGGACAGGAGATACACTTTGTCAGGTCCTGATACAGAATTTCTTTCATAGCAATGCAGCCATGTTGGGGTAGTTCAGGCTGCAGCCTGTGATAAAGCTAATATTCCCCTGGCTTCGTATCCTCCTGACAAGGACTCCAGGAAGATTGATGCCATGGCTAAAAAACAATACATGGCAGCGTCCTTGGGACTCAGACAAGCAAACTATATGGCTTATGTTGCGAGATACCAAAAATCTAGATGGGATACTGTCATGGCTTTAGCTAAACAGGCCCTGGCCAGCTTGCCAAGGAGCTGGAGCAGGTGGCTCTTGATGGTATTGAGGCATCTAAGGTGCAATTCCATGCTGCAGTGGATTCTAATGATGTATCCTCTAGAGTCATGGCTACATCTGTGGCTTTTAGAGATTGGCTTGGCTCAGGTGTACTACTTTGTCACAGGATACCCAGGCTAAGGCTATGGATTTTCCTGGTAGGAAATTCTCTGTTTGGGGAGCAGACAGAGAATTATATGAAAAATGGATGAATATAGAACCACTTATAGGAGTGCACAAGCCAAGGAACGGCAAGCCACTCCTCAGAGGCAGACCCCAGGGGTAGAGGCAGTCCTTTTCACAGGCCTTTTACCAGACTCCAGGCCTCCTCTTCAGCTTATGTTCAGAGGGGGTTCTTCAGAGGGAGAGGCAGACGGGTACAAGCAGGCCTGCCCCACCTTCTCAGCCTAAAGCCCTGCCAAATAGGCACCCTGATGGGATGCCCAGGGCCGGTTCTCCATTACTTGTAGGGGGCAGGCTGGCTTACTTCGTCCAGGACTGGGAGTCTTTAACATCAGACAAGTGGGTCCTGGAAGTAGTAAGCCAGGGTCTGGTTCTCAGCTTCAAAAAATTTCCAAAGATGTGAATCAGATCTTTTCCACCCTCTAGAGACTCTTGCCTTGGAAATAGAAGTCTCAACCCTCCTGGCTCTCAGAGCTGTAGAAAGGGTTTCTCCCCTACACCAGGGCAAGGGTCTGTACTACAGGTACTTCCTTACCCCAAAAAAGACAGGAGAGTGGCGGCCCATCCTGGACCTAAGATATCTGAACAAGCATCTTTTAAAACCAAAATTCAAAATGGTGACTCTGGGAATGATTTTACCCTCTATAAGGCCAGGGGACTGGCTAGCTTCCCTGGACCTCAAGGATGCCTATTTCCATGTTCTTATCAGAAGCTCCCACCGAAAATACCTCAGATTCGAACTGCCCTCAGGCCATTATCAGTTCAGAGCAATGCCCTTCGGCCTTCCTCTGCCCCAAGGGTATTCACAAATGTCTGGCAGTAGTTGCTCATTTAAGAAGGCAAAAGATTGCCATCTTTCCCTACCTGGATGACTGGCTCATTGTGGGTCAGTCTCCAGACCAGGTCAAATCACACCTGCAAGTTACCCAGCAGCTGCTTACCTCTCTGGGCTTTTCTCAATCTTCCAAAGTCAGTTCTGGAACCTGTGCAGGTACTCACCTTTATAGGTGCAGAACTGACACAAAGCAGGCCAGAGCCTTCCTTCCCTAGAATGGGTAAGGACCCTGGTGGCCCTGGCCTGTCTTTCACTCTGCAGGTCTCTCGACCAGCAAGGCATTTCCTGCAGCTCCTAGGACACATGGCTGCTTCCACAGCTGTAGTGCAAGGAGCAAGATTTCAGATGAGGGACATTCAGTTCCATTTGAGAGCCTTCTGGTCTCAAAGAATTCCCTATCCAAGTTAATCCAGTGACTCGAACCCTGATCCAGGCCCTTCAGTGGTGGCAGGATCAGAGCAATCTGAGACAAGGTGCCCTTCATCCCTCTATCTCACTCCTTGACCCTTACTACAGATGTCCCTCTTGGGATGGGAGCTCACATGGGCGACCTCTCCACCCAGGGGTTGTGGTCTCCTCAGGAATCTCTGCTCCACATCAATCTGTTGGAACTCAGAGCTGTTTTTCTAATACTTCAGGTTTTTTCTGCATCTGTTCAGAACAAGGTGGTACAGGTCAGAACAGACAACACCACTACAATGTGGTACATCAACAAACAAGGGGGCACTCGGTCTTCGGCTTTGTGCACCGAGGCGATGAAGTTGTGGTCTCTGGCTTATTCCCTGAACACTTCCTCATAGCAGTTCACCTCCCAGGCAAGGACAATGTCCTGGCAGATGCTCTCAGCAGGATTTCCCAGGGCCATCACGAATGGTCACTGGATCCCCTAGTACTGGGGATAGTTTTTGCCAGATGGGGCACCCCTCAGATAGATCTTTTTGCAGCCCCAGACAATCATCAACTTCCAGTTTTTTGTTGCAGGCCCCCAGTGTTGGGCTCAGTCCCCCTGGATGCCTTTCTCCTCGATTGGGAAGGGAAGTTTCTCTATGCCTTCCCCCTTCCCTCTCCTGTTCAAGGTGCTAGTCAAAATCAGATCTCAGCCCTGCAAGATGATCCTGATTGCTCCAGACTGGGCCAGGCAGCCCTGGTACCCACTTCTTCTGTCCTTAGCAGTCCATCTTCCCTGTGTCTCCCCAGGAACCACAATCTGTTAACCTGTGCCCAGGGAGAGTCTGGTATCCGAATCTCAATCTCTCAACTTCAAGGCCTGGCTCTTGAGAGTTAGAGTTTGCTGATCTACTGACTTTCTCAAGGTGTTCTCGAAATCTTGAAAGCTTCTAGGAAGCCTTCCACCAGGGCTACCTATAACTCCAAGTGGAAAGGTTTTCCATATGGTGTTCTGGGAAGCATATTTCCGGAATCTGCTGATTTGCCCACTGTTTTGGACTATATGGTCCATCTTAATTCTTTGGGACTGAGACCAGCTACCCTGAAAGTGCATTTGGCAGCTGTCTCTGCTTTATTTCAGCAGGAAGCCCTCTTCTCTTTCTGCTCACCCTGTATTTTCCAATGTTTTTAGGGATTGTTTATACTAATCCACCATTCAGGGACCCTGCCCTGCCTGGGATCTTAATGTTTGCATTGCTCAGCTGATGCAACCCCCTTTGAACCTCTGTCTTCGGCAGAGCTTAAGTACTTGACTTGGAAAACTGTATTTCTAGTAGCCATCACTTCTGCGAGGCTTATAAGTGAGTTACAGGCTTTATCAGTGGAGACTGACTTATTTCCTTTCACAGGGATAAGGTAGTCCTCAGGACTAACAGGAAGTTTTTGCCTAAGGTGGTTTCAGATTTCCACCTTAACCAATCTATTTCACTTCCAGTGTTCTTCACTGACTATTCCTCCTCTGGTGAGAGGAGGCTGCACAGCTTAGATGTTAAGAGGGCCCTAAGTTACTACATAGAGCGTACCAAGGGTCACAGGGTTGACTCCTTCCAACTATTTCTCACTTATGGTGAGGTTGGGAAAGGGAAACCTGCCACTAAGAGATCCATTGCTAGGTGGATTGTCTCTTGTATCCAATTTTGCTATACTGGGTAAGGTTCCCCCTTCAGGCCTGAGGGCTCACTCTACCAGAGGTACAGCTGTGTCTCTAGCTGCTGCCAGAGACATCCCTATCTTAGAGATATGTCAAGCAGCTACTTGGAAAACAGTACACACTTTCACCAAGCATTACTCCCTAGATATCCAGGCCAGGAGAGATGCTCGGTTTGGCACAGCCGTGCTTCAGAGCCTATTCCTTAAGTAGGTTCTGTCCCTCCTCCATGGAGGTACTGCTGTGTAGTCTGCATTAGTCATAATATAGCAAGACTTCATGTTGTTTGAAGAAAAAATTACTCACCTTAGTAATGTTGTTTCTAATGGAGTCTTGCTATATTATGACCTCCCCCAGCCTGCCCCTCTCAGAACTTCTACTTTGGGTATGGGGTGGGCAGTCCACTGTTGGCACTTATTGATGCCCCCTTTTATGTTTTCCACTCCTTCTTTTTGGGGTGTTTGGGTGTTGTGTTTTATTTTATCTTATCTTTTCTGGTCCCCTGACTTGAGTCTTGGTGTTGGGACCAGGAAAATGTGTTAATATTTTAGTAGCCAGTTGGCTAGTGTAGGTTACAGCTTCCACACAGAGCCTTAGTGAGTTTTGCTCATAAAGATCTGACAGTTTCGGTTTGAAATATCCCAGACAGAGCTTTTCTAACCAAGCTCTCGCGCTAAGTTCCATGCTCTGCATGGAGTTAACTCTTTCACCTCCGGAGCAGTTCTAATGGTGGGACAAACTGCATTAGTCATAATATAGCAAGACTCCATTAGAAGAAACAACATTACTAAGGTGAGTAATTTTTTCTTTTTGCGCACAAGGATATCATAGCCATATGCTTACACTGCTTCCCAATTAATACAGATCCATAATTACCTAAAATACAAATTTCAGCCGTAAATGCTTCGGAAAGGCCCAAAAGGGTGTCTAAACTATCCTTGATAGCTTCCCAAAAAGGTACTACCTTGCTACATTCCCACAATATGTGTAGTAGTTTATCAGGCAACACCTCACACCTAGAACATAAATTTGAGGTAAGTAGCCCCATTTTATGTTATTTAACCAGGGTATAATATAAATCATGGATAACAAAAAACTGCAGTAGACGATTTCTATCCCATCTCACGTCCCGGTATAGATGCCGCCAAATAGTAACCCAGGGCCTCTCCTCTGGAGCAGCTATCGGTAACATCTGATCCCACACATACTGTGGACGACAATTTTGTAACTCCAATTGCTCTCTCAAAAGATGATAAAAGTAAGATATAAAATGTGATGTGGGAGGTGCTGAGATATTTTGCAATATCGGTCCAGATAGATATTGATCCCAGGGTTTCAACCCAAAGTGTGAGTGAAGCATGTGAGATAACTGAAGATATTTGAATACATAGTTAGCCGGTATTTGATATTTATTTCTTATCTCCTGAAATGTCAACAAGCGATACACGCTTAATAGCTCAACCACTTTAATGTTAGGGTGGAAAAGCCAGAGTTTTTCATTTAGAGGCTTACCTCCTATCTTAAAGTTAGGATTCCTGAAAATTGGTTGTGAGGTATCTCTCTCTAAGGATATATGAAATTTTGCATTTATCTTAGTAAGGACCTGTATAGTAGTCCCAATTGGTGTGTCATATAGAACTCTGGGTATATTCTTGCATTTTGCATAGATCAGAGTACTGATGTCTATACCTTGAGAAAAACATAAGTCACTTTCAGTTTGAAGCCATTGCGGAACATAGATGTGACTGCCCTCCACCAACCTCCCTTGATTCCATCTTAATATTACTGAACATGTAATTGCATAATAGTAAAGGAGGAAATCCGGTAGCTGCAATCCTCCCTTAACTTTGCTACGCTGGAGTTTTGCAATCGCTTTCCTCGGTTTTCTTTTGCCCCAAATAAAATTAGCATATACGATTCACCTGTGAGAACCAGGATTTGAGGAGAAACAAATTGGTCATATAAAGGGGGTACAATAAACGGGGAAGAATATTCATTTTTATTACATTGATCCTCCCCCAAAGAGATAGTGGAAGTGTGACCCAGCAATTAAGATCCTTTTGGATTTGGGATAAAGTTTTATCCAAATTATGTTGTTTCATTTGCAAATTATCTGTAGAAAGATATATTCTCAAATATTTCATATTATCCTTCACCCATTTTAAACCCAACTGGGTCACTTCCGAGGAATAGGTGTAATTATTTAGAGCCATTACCTCCGTTTTATGTATATTAAGTTTATAATTTGAAAACTTTCCAAATTGCTCAATGACAGACAAAGCTGATTCTATTGAAGTAGAGGGATATAAGATATGAAGTAGTATATCGTCTGCATAAACTGATAACTTATATTGCTGCGCTCCAACCGAGATGCCATGGATTAAAGGAGAAGCATTAATATAACGAATGAGTGGCTCCAGATATAGATTAAATAAAAAAGGAGAAAGGGGATAACCCTGCCTGGTTCCCTGTTTTAAAAATGTAGTGTTTGAAAGCATACCATTGCAGAGAACACGGGCCGCTGGTCGGGTATACAATACTTTTACCCATTGTATAAACTGTTGCAGAATACGGTATTTAGATATAAGATAAAACAGATAGTCCCATGATACTCAGTCAACAACTTTTTCTGCATCCAGGGACACCAGGGCAGCAGGCACTGAGGAGTCCCTGGATACAGAAATAAGATGACTAAGCTTTCGCATATGGTCCGAAGAGTATCTATTAGCTACAAACCCTACTTGTTCTGGACTTATTAGACACTGCCAGACATTAACCAGTCTATTGGCTAGGACCTTTGCCAAAATTTTAAAGTCCACATTTATTAGAGAAATAGGGCAGTAATTAGTAACATAAAGAGAATCCTTCCCCGGTTTCAGCAGGACCACCACTGTTGTTTCAGTTAGTGAGTAATCCGAGATCCCATATTCATAAATGTAATTATATGTGTCTAGCAAATTGGGGGCTAATTGTGTTTTATAAACTTTATAGAATTCTGCAGTATATCCGTCCGGTCCCGGGGTTTTATTCAACGGTAAGGCATCAATAGCTGAACATATTTCTGACACCCGTAAGGGAGCCTTTAAATATTCTATTTGTTGATTATCTAAAAAAGGAAGTGTTACATTTTGCAGAAATTGCTCCACTTCTAAAGAATTAAATGAAGTACTGGACCGAGAATACAAATCAGAGTAGTACCACTGAAACCGAAGAAGGATATCCTGAGGAGAAGTAACTACCTCGCCAGTCTCATTATTGATAGAGGGTATTATTCTGTCTGCGGCTTGAGCCCTTAAACGAAGAGCAAGAAGTTTACTTGCTTTATCCCATTGATCAAAATACTTAACCTTAGCTTTTTGGAGGAGATATTCCGCTTTGTCTGTCAAAAGAGAATTATAGCGATCCCTAAGAACTTCCAGTTTCAGGAGAGAAGTTTGAGTCGGGGAAGGAGGAAGTGAGAGCTCCACAGCTTGTATCTCCTGAAGAAGCTGGGATGTTAACTGTGCAGTTATTTTCTTTCTAATAGTAGCTAGCCTAATTATTTCACCTCTGAGGGTACACTTTAATGCCCCCCAAAGAACATCTAGTTTAGGCATGGACCACAGGCCTCGTCTATGCCTTCCATCAACTTCCCTTGATCCACAGGGTGCTATTCAGTGTCAGGAGGGACAAGGCACAGGTGATCCTGGTGGCTCCAGACTGGCCACATCAGTTTTGGTACCCTGATCTTCTCAGCCTCAGCAACAGACTCCTGAGGCATCTTCCACTATGCCTGGACCTGCTCTCCATCAATCAGGGGAAGGTACTCCACCTGGACCTTCAATCCCTGCACCTGACAGGCCTGGTTTCTGAGCGGCTAGAGTTCCAGGCTTTGGGTCTCTTCGAAGATGTCCTCACTATAGTGGAGGCATCTAGAAAGGAATCGACCAGAAAGTGCTATGCCTTCAGGGCAAGGGGCTGGACCATTTAACATGTTCAGTGGCTAGCATTTTGGACTACCTGTGGTCCCTCTCCAAAGGGGGACTTCGGTTGATGACCCATAAGGTGCATCTGGCAGCCATCTCTGCTTACCGGGCATGGGCTTGTCAGCAGTTGGTGGTGCAGGAGAAGGTGATCTGGTGCTTTTTCAAAGGTCTTGACCACAGTTCCCCTCCGGTACATGAACCACCACCACCGTAGGACTTGTTGCTGGTTTTGGCAAAGCTCATGGGCAAGCCATTTGAACCAGTGTACAGGTGTGAGATGTCTCACTTATTGTGGAAGACTGTCTTCTTGGTGGCTATCACATCAGCCAGAAGGATCAGTGAGCTCCGGGTGCACTCGGTGGAGTCTCCTTACCTGGTCTTCCACAGGGACATGGTTCTCCTGTGCCCCAGTCCGAAAGTTCCTCCTAAAGGTTGTGTCGGAGTTTCATCTGAATCAGGTGATGACTCTTCCAGTGTTCTTCCCGAATCACACCTTTGAGGCCAAACACAGACTCCATACTCTGGACCTGAGGCAAGTGCTCACTTACTACAAAGAGCGCATGGGTGGAGTTCGGGGAGAGGTTCGCCAGCTGTTTGTTACCTATGCTGAATCCGCACCTGGCAGACTTGCAGCCAAGCAGACGATTGGCAGGTGGATCACATCCTGCATTCATCTCTGTAATAGGTTGGTGGGTGGGTTGTCTCTCAGAGGGCTAAGGGCTTATTCCACCCGCCATACCGCTGCATTGGTGGCTGCTTCTAGAGATGTCCCAATCCATGAAATCTGCTGGGCTGTTACCTGGAAGTCAGCACACACCTTCATTTCCCATTACCACATTGACCTCGAGTCACACCAAGATGCTGGTTTTGGGGCCTCAGTTCTCCAATTTCTGTTCCCTAAATAGGGGGTGTGCAACTTGCCTCCCTCCTCCCAGAGAACTGCTAGGAGTCTGCCACAATGTGTGGGTAGAACAACTTATCCACATCCCTAGAAACACAGGTTACTCACCTGTAACAGTAGTTCTAGGAGTGGTATATGTTGTTCATCCACATGGACCCACCCGACCTCCCCTGGCTTGGACGCACAACACTGCTTCCAGCTGGCAAGATTTGGCATCATGGGGTGGAGCCGAGGGATACACTCCCCCCAGGTGGATGGGAGGAGCCAGCTTGAAGACTTACTGTCATCTCTTAAAGGGGAAAGGACACTGCCAGAACGTGTGGATGAACAACATATGCCACTCCTAGAACTACTGTTACAGGTGAGTAACCTGTGTATCTGGTGGCCAGAGGATGAGCTGAATTCCTCCTCAGTTACCCCAGTCACAAGGAGGTAGTGCAGGCAGCTGCTTGTGATAAAGCAGGCATACCCCTGTCATCCCACCCGACTGATAAAGACTCCAAGAGGATGGGACTCCATGGCCAAGAAGGCATATTTCTGGACTTCCTTGGCTATTAGGCAAGCCTCTTACATGGCCTACATCTGCAGATATGAGAAGACTCTCTGGAACTCTGTTATGGAGATGGCTAAGTCAGCTCCTGCTCCTCTGGCAGCTGATCTTACGGAAGCTGCCAAATGTGGTATTGAGGCTTCCAAGTACCAATTCCACACGGCAGTGGACTCTAATGACACTATTGCCAGGGTAATGGCAACCTCAGTGTACCTGAGGAGGTCTGCCTAGCTCTAGGCCACCAACCTGACTCAGGACACACAAAGGCACTGGATTTGCCTTGTGAGCCAGACTCTCACGGTGAACAAACAGAGGCTTACACGAAGAAGATGGATGAATATAAGGTGGTTTACAAAAGTGCTACTGCCAAGGAAAAGGCAGCCACACCCCAGAAGCACCAGAGTAGGGGAGGTAGGGGAAGGTCCTATTCCAGATCTTTCCACCAGACCCAAGCTTTCCCAGCGTACCAGCAGCAGAGAGGCTACTTTAGAGGCCGGGGTAGAAGGAGCAGCAGACGGGCTGGCCCCAGTCCACTACACAAGCAAAACAGAATCCCTGATATGCTTGTCAGGGTCACCTCCCCAGTCCCAGCAGGGGGCAGGCTGGCTTACTACTTCCAGGCATGGCAAGCCATCACTACAGACAAGTGGATCCTGGAGGTATTAAGCCAGGGTCTTGCACTCAGCTTCAAGGTTGTACCAAGGTTGAGGGCAAAGCTTTCCAGACCTGCTACCCAAACAGAAAAGGTATTACTGGAATCAGAAGTACAGTAGCTAACCTTCTGTTAGAGAAGGCAGTAGAGCCTATTCCCCTCGATGAGAGGGGAAAAGGTCTGTACTCAAGGTACTTCCTAACACTAAAGAAAACTGGAGAGTAGAAACCCATACTAGGTCTCAGACACTTAAACAGACACCTTACAAAGCCAAAGTTCAAGATGGTCACTCTGGCAACTATTCTTTCCACACTCAGGCAGGGAGACTGGTTGGCATCACTAGACCTCAAAGATGTGTACTTTCACATTCTTATCTTGTAATCCCGCAGAAAGTATCTCAGGTTTAGATTGCCATCAGGTCATTACCAGTTCAGAGCCCTGCCCTTTGGCTTGACCTCTGCCCCAAGAGTGTTTACAAAGTGCCTGGCAGCAGTATTGGCACATTTGAGAAGACAGGGGTTGACAGTATTCCCTGACCTAGATGACTGGCTAGTCGTGGGACAGTCCCCTGAGCAAGTCAGAGATGCTCTAACTCTCACACAGGAGACCCTACAGTCTCTTGGGTTCTTGATAAACCTGAAAAAGTCAGGCTTGCAGCCAGTTCAGCTCCTGGAGTTCACAGGAGCAGTTAGGAACAGTTACACACACTGCAGGGAAAGGCATTCCTCACTCAGGGAAGGGTGGACAGTCTGGTGCAGCTGGCAAGCTCCTTTCAGTTACATACTCCCAGCCCAGCAAGACATTTCCTGCGACTCTTGGGTCACATGGTAGCCTGTACAGCAACAGTGCCAGGAGTCAGGTTCCAAATGAGAGACATCCAGTTTCACCTAAGGTCTCGCTGATCCCAGAAATAGGACTCCCTATCAAAACTAGTACCAGTCACAGGAACTCTCCTTCAAGCACCCAGTGGTGGCAGGAAAAGGACAGCCTCAGAGAAAATGTGCCATTCCTTCAGCAGGCTTTCTCCCTCCTTACCTCTCTGCCTCCCTTTCAATCCCTCCTCCCCCCTCCCACTCCCCTAGATCAATCGACTCTCACAAGTTGACAATCCCTCACTGCTCTACCTCCGCTGGCCAGGCTGCTTTCTCGCACAGTTTCCCCAAACTTTGTAATGCCCTACCCCACCAAATCAGACACTCCTCTTCCACCCTCTCCCTCTTCTCAGCCCTGCAAAATTACTTCTCTTCAAGCTGTACCTGCTCCTACTTCGATACTGCCTTTGCCAATTCCTAGATAATCTGTACCTATCTCCCTCACCCAGCCCCTGTAACCGGTACTAATCTCACCAGTTTTGTACCCAAACAAATGACTGACTCATTCTTGCAATTTGCACTTCTTAAGCTACAAGCACTTCATTCATATGTATGACTGTTTGTTGTGTATTTTGCTCTACTAAATATGTATTTATGTATCCCGTTGTTTAAAATGTATGTTTTTTTTCTCTGTACTCACTTTTATCCTCTCCCCCAGGACATACCCGGAGACGAGCAACGTGATTGTTCAGTGTGCCTACCTGGTGAAACTTTTCAATAAATAAATAAATAAAAATAAATAGTCCCCAAAGGTGGTGTTGACAACCAATGCCTCTCTCCTAGGATGGGGTGCCCACCTTGGGGAGCACACTGCTCACGGTACATGGCTCCAGCAGGAGTCATTGCCACACATAAATCTGCTGGAACTCAGGACAGTTCTTCTGGGCCTGCAGTCCTTTCGCCACAATGCTTCAGGGTAAGGTAGGTGTAGTCAGAACAGCCAATACAACCACCATGTACTACATAAACAAGCAAGGGGCACAAGGTCGACCTTGCTATGCACAGAGGCCATGAAAGTCTGGACTCAGGCCTACTCACTCAGAATCTCTCTCTCAGCAGTTCATCTTCTAGGAAAGGACAATGTCCTGGCGGACGCTCTGAGCAGGATCAACCAAAACCACCAGAGTGGACCCTGAACAGGCAGATCCTGCAAGCTGTTTTCAGGAGGTAGGGCACTCTAGAGGTGGACCTCTTTGCAGCCCCAGATAACCACCAGTTGCCACAGTTTTGTTGTAGACCTCCTGCAGTGGGCACTGTGCCACTAGATGCACTACTACTGGATTGGACAGGGAAGTTACTGTATGCCTTTCCTCCATTCCCCCTGCTACCCAGAGTGCTAAACAAGCTCAGGACTCAGCCAGCAACAATGATCCTTACAGCTCCAGACTGGGCCAGGCAGGCCTGGTACTCCATGCTCATGTCCCTGTCAATAGCCAGCTCTATTTGACTCCCCAGGAGGCACAACCTAATGACATCCTCCCAGGGCAGAATCCTGTACCCCAACCTCAAGTCCCTCAGGCTCAGGGCTTGGCTCTTGAGGACCTAGGGTACGCTAGCTTGCATCTGTCTGAAGGGGTCTTGAGAGATTGTTAGGGTTTTCTAGAAAACCCTCCACCAGGAAAACTTACACTTCCAAGTGGAAGAGGTTCTCTTTCTGGTGTCAGCAGGAGGACATAACTCCTTACCAGGCTGGCCTGCCAGTGCTGTTGAACTATTTGGCCCATTTCCATTCACTGAGCCTGAGGCCATCTACCCTTAAAGTACATTTTACAGCTGTTTCTGCCTATCTCTTGGCTGGGAAGGGCTCTTCCCTAGCTTCTAATCCAATTTTCAGAAAGTTTTTCAAGGGTCTACTGCATTTGCACCCCCCACACAGGGAACCACCCCCCTCATCGGACCTGAATATATGCATTGCACAGCTAATGTAACCCCCTTTTGAGCCTGTGTCCTTGGCAGAGCTCAAGTATGTGACCTGGAAAAACAAATTCTTGGTGGCAATCACTTCATCCAGGAGGATTAGTGAACTTCAGGCCTTGTCCAGAGGGCCAAACTACATTTCAGTTCATAGGACCAATAGGAAGTTTCTCCCCAAAGTGGTATCTGACTTCCACCTCAACCAGTCCATTACCCTGCCTTTCTTCTTCTCGGACCATTCCAGTTCAGGAGAACATAGACTGCATAGCCTTGATGTCAAGAGGGCTATCTGTTATTATTTGGACCGCACAAAAGGTCATATGCAGGACAACACTCTGCTCTTTCTGACCTATGGAGAAGTTGGGAAGGGAAAGTCAGCTGCAAAAAGGACTATTGCACACTGGATTGTTGCCTGTATTCAGTTTTGCTACATCAAAGTGAGCAAGGAACCCCCTGTGGGCCTTAGGGCTCATTCCACTGGGGTACAGCTGCTTCTATTCTATCAGCTCCCTCTGTTCTGCTGCAGGCCTTCAGCAAGGAGCACAGTACACATGGCTACCTTAGTGTTGGAGTGGTCAGGGAGGAGCCGATATGCATTCCCTCCATTTCTTCTGTTGCTCAGGATCTTGATCAAACAGAAATCTCAACCAGCTACATTGATACTGATAGCTCTGAACTGGACCAGGCAACCATGATATTCACTACTGTTCTCCCTGTCAGTAGCCCAGCCCATGCACCTCCCTCAGAGGCACAACCTTCTGACCTCCTCTCAGCCTGGGATCTTGTATCTGAACCTCAGGTCTCTCAGACTGAAGGCACAGTTCTTGAAGACCTAGAATACGTAGGCTTACACCTTTCTGAAAGTGTACTCGCAGTTCTTAGGAGTTGTAGAACACCCTCTACCAAGAAAAAAACCTATGCCTCCAAATGGAAGAGATTTTCTATCTGGTGTAACTCTAGTGGGATCTTACCTTCCCAGGCAGGGCTACCAGTCCTGTTGGACTATCTCACCCATCTGCATTCACTGGGCCTATAGCCTACTACCATTAAGGTTCATCTTGCATCAGTTTTTGCCTATATTTCATCCGGTAAAGGTGCTTTTCTGGCTGCTAACCCTATTTTAAAGAAATTCTTTAAGGCATTAGCTCACCTGCATCCTCCCCATAGGGAACCGGTGTTTTCTTGGGACCTTAATGTTTGCATCGCCAAGCTCATGGAGCCTCCATTTAAGCCTATGGCTACAGCACATTTAAAGTTTGTCACTTTGAAAGCCATATTTCTGGTAGCTATCACTTCAGCTAAGAGAATAAGTGAGTTACAGGCCTTGCTCATTGAACAAAACTGTATCTCCTTCCACAGGGACAAAGTGGTGCTCAGGACTAACAGGAAATTCCTTCCAGGGGTAGTCTCTGATTTCCATTTGAATCAGTCTGTCACCTTGCCATTCTTCTTTACTGAACGCTCTAGTTCAGGTGAACGCAGGCTGCATAGCTTGGATGTCGAGAGTGCTCTCAACTACTATCTTGACCACACTAAGGCCCACAGACAGGCCAGGCAACAGTTGTTCCTGACCTATGGGGACATGGGAAAAGGAAAACCAGCTTCAAAAAGGTCAATTCTATGCTGGATAGTGCAATATATACAGTTCTGCTATAGCAAAGCTGGCAAAGAGCCCCAGTGGGCCTAA
Source organism: Neoceratodus forsteri (assembly GCA_016271365.2). Classification (NCBI taxonomy): domain Eukaryota; kingdom Metazoa; phylum Chordata; order Ceratodontiformes; family Ceratodontidae; genus Neoceratodus; species Neoceratodus forsteri. Next base: position 522,191,626 of record CM057449.1, on the reverse strand, counting down.
AGGCACATTCTACAAGGGGCACTGCTGCTGCAATAACAGCAGCCAGAGACATTCCTCTGTTGGAAATCTGCAAAGCAGCTACGTGGAGAACAGTGCATAGTTTTACAAAGCATTATAGCTTGGATACACAACTCAGAAGTGATGCCAGGTTTGGCACAGCAGTGCTGCAGAGTTTGTTCCCTAAATAGGGTTCTGTACCCAGCTCCAAAGGTATTGTTTCATAGTCTGCTAGAGTTAATCATATTAAAGAATTCCTGGGGTTAGAAGAAAAAAATACTTGCCTTAGTAATCTTATTTCTTTCAAGGTATTCTTCAATATGATTAACTCTCCCACCCTACTTCTCCTTCCAGAACCAGTTAGCCTCTGCATTACAGCTGGTGTTTTTGTTGTTGTCATAAGGGTCTTACACTGGTTGTGTTATGTTGTGTTTGAAAACCAGGTGGCTCTGTTCTTCTTTCTTATGGTCCTATCTGGTGTTACTAAGGGACAGGGTAAAAAGGGAGCTAGTTAACTGTTTTTAGAATTTTTATCACCAGTTAAAATAGTTTAGTAGCGGGCCTATTCTACAGGCTCCAGTGAAATCTGAACATTATAGAACACAGCAGTTGGTAAGGCAGCAGTTTGAATGGTGGCACGAGCCAATAGTTTTTCCATTAATCTCCGGTGCAGTTCAACTCAGGAGGCTGACTGCTAGGGTTAATCATATTGAAGAAACAAGATCACTAAGGTGAGTAATTTTTTTTTTACAGGCTAAAAATGCTTATCGGAGGATTTCTTATCAGTGGAGAGGGCTGTTTGATTTGTGTAGTTTTCCTTTAAAAGTAGTGCATGCTTTCAGTATTCTGTATGGTGATTTTTATAATCCATTATGTGTAGTATGTGTATGTATATATACTCCAAATGCATTTTTAAATGCAACATAAAACTATATTACAGTGAACACAATGTCACTGTAGTATAATATGCCCTCTTTAAAACTACATACAGTATGTACTGTAGTTCTAAACACAACATTATTTTGTACTGAATACTAAGGATCATACTAAGGAGTTATAAGAGCGAGAAGGCAGAAGCCCATGATGCTCCTATTCTAATCCAATGTATAATAAGACAAATCATGTCCATTAGTAATAAGGCTGTCTAATCTATGTTTAAAAATACTTTTAGTTTCACTAATAACAACTTTAAGTGGAAGTCTATTCCATGGACCAACAACTCTAACTGTGAAAAAATATTTACGACTTGATCTCACAAAGGATTTTCTAACTAGTTGTAAAGGATGACCCCTAGTGTTATGATTACAATTTTTAAATTCTAGACCAAGTTCGCACAAGAGATAGGGATCTTGAATAATGTCGTATAATAACAATAAATCTCCACGGAGTCGACGTGTCGATAAAGACATGAGTTGTAGTGTTTCAAGTCTATCCGCATAAGGTACGTCATGTAGTCCAGAAATCTTTTTAGTAAATTTTCTCTGGACAGATTCCATAAGAAGGTCCTCAGATTTTTTTATATGGACACCAAAGCTGAGAGGCATATTCCAGATGTGGTCTAACATATGCACGATATAGTGGTAACAGCACATCTCGTTTTCTTGAATTAATGTTGCGCAATATTGTCCATACAACTTTATTAGATTTATTAACTGTGCTATGTACATGTTGATTATAAGAACACAAATATCACCCTAAGTACCGGTGATTCTGAATATGGTTAGAAAACACCTCTGTATTAGTGATAAATCAAAATGGTGCTCTGAAAGGGATATAACATTTTTTGACTACTGTACATGAGCCTTGCCTATCATAAAGGCTGTTTTCTTATGTTTGATTTCTTATGTTTGTTTCAAGACAGAAGATGCTTTCCGAGCAGTATCAGAAGGAGCTCGTTGCCCAGATGGCATTCCAGCAGAGGGCCCGCAAAGCAGAGAAAGAAGAAGACCAGCTGGAATACGAGGAGGGCCTGGCTACAGAAAAGGCTTACCAAGAAAAACTGAAGGAACTCCTTTCAAGACCCTATGTCAATGCCAATGTACACCCCTGGAGAAGATCCCGCATCTCCAGTCCCAAAGACTGGCTTCCAGCCTAACATCAAACTGCTATGATTATTATGGACTGCCATTAGGCTTACAATGCATTTAAATTCAATACATACAGTATATAAAAGTTGCTCAGCAAGGGTAAATTTGAGTACGTTCCATCTTCAGCCTACTCATTGTGTAATTTCTGTAAGATGATTGTCATTTCTAAGCATGAAGATTAATGCTGAAGTTAATTTTTAAACTGGATTCTCATTGCTAATTGTCTCACTACCAATCTCTATGTGATAGAAATAGGCTAATATTTATTATACAATGGCAAGAAAGAATCTTGGACTGTGATTGGTCAGTTTGGGGCTGGACCCATGGCATTATCCCAGCACGACACCATAGGTCTAGTCTCAGCCCCACTGTGAACCTGTAGATGAGCATTTGATTGAGCTTTTGATTGATTGTTTCATCTTCTCTTAAAAAGCAAAAATATTTTCCACACAAAAACATCTTTAAAATGATTTTTTTTTATTCTGTATAACAACGAGCCGCTGTATAATAAAAATAATGCACTCCAGGGTGTGTGTCATTTGGGATAACGCCACGCCTGTGGCATTGGACGCACTTGGCCTGCGGCCTCATGCCCAACCCCCAGGCATGGCGTTATCCCAGCACGACACACACCCTGTCGTGCATTATTCCTTTATTTAACCAGCTCTGTACAGACATGGCACATCAATCTGAACCCCTGTCTACACAGTATGCGAGTTTAAATCCCAGCACCATCTTAAAGAAAGGAGCCTGATTTTCTATATTACTGCCTCTGAAATGCACAGTTGCTAAAAAGAGCCAATCATGTTTATTGTATTTATAACAGTTATGCCATGAATTAGTCTCCAGGCCCCAGTACAAGCTTGTCATTTTTAAATCTCCTGTTTAAAGTCGGCAACTCTCAGCAAACTGTACTGCAGTACAAGAAGATGTTGAGTCACTCATCATCAGTCTTATTAACTTCTGTGCATCTTGGGAACAGCCCAGCATCACCCTGTTCTGCAGCACAGCCTCCTGGGAGCTGCAGAATGTAAACCAGAAATCTGAACATTGTATGCCTTCTACAGGTGGCTTAAGCCAAGTTATTTGCTTAATTGGCAGAAATCTAATAAATGGGCAAGTCGCTCTTCTTATCAGTGAAGTGGTTCGGAGGCAGTGTTATTACAGACTGGGTATGTATGATTATATGCTGCTGAATAAATGACTTTGGAAGAGTAAAAAATGGGAGCCTAGACAGGGGTCAGGATTTGCAAAGCCATGTCTCTGCCTTTTGCTCAGATGTATACGCCCAGGCAAGATTGTCAGAAGGCAAACACAAATCAAACACTCAAAGACCCGTGCATCCGTCAAAGGATGGAGTGATTGCGTTCATCAAAGGACATGCCACAAGGAACAATGGCACTGGCCCCCCCAACCCTTGCCATTCCTTGTGCCGGGGCACAGTGACACTGTCAGGCCAGTGATATCTGTGACCATCCTGCTGTGTATGTGTACGAGGATCATCCTGCTGTTGTGAGGGAGGCATGCTGGAGTCTGTCGGGTGGAGGGGCAGTCTGCCTCTGCTTCTTCTCTCCCCCGCCAGAGCCAGTCTTCCCTACTGCAGATGTGATGCTCAAACTGACTTAGGCTCCACATGACTAGTGTACCCATAGTTGGATGTATGCTAGTATAAGATACACCTGATTGCTATAATTGGATGTGGTTTGAAAATCGAGCCTTCTGCATCTAAACAGGAGATGGATGTGGTGGGTGTGTGTATGAGATGAACAGAGGCGCATCTCAGAGATGGGACTGCATCCAAGCCATGGAAAATCCAGCCATACTGTATGTGTTTATTCTTCACCAGAATCACACAGTAAAAAAAACAGGGATCCAGCAAAGAGTTGTCAGACCAGATTTTCAAATGTATTCAAAACCACTTCAAGCTCTAGATCTTGGGTCAAAGTTGGTGTGCCTTTTAAACTCCCACCTTTTCTGTTGCATATGAATGCTTCAGTTACCTCCATTTTGAAAGTATTTGTCTCCCAAAAAATAAGGTAAAAACTACCAAAATAAAAGGGGAAGGAGTATTTCACTCTCAAAAAGGATAACAAGAAAAATAGAGGACATTCAAATTTACATGCAGGAAAATAAAAAAAATGGTGGCTCTTTCTGAAAAAGAGCATTTTACCAGTAAGTATACTTGCAAAATTCATCATAGAATATTGTGTTCTGAAATTAGACTTAGGAAGTGTCTTGACTTCAGAAAAAAAATGGAATACTTTCATCATGGAATTCATCAACATCTGCCCCCAAAAAGTAACTGAACCCTGGCACATGGCATCAGTTTTCAGTAACCCAACGTAGTTTTGAGCATTCTTGCCACATCACTATCATTTGAGAGAAAACATGTGTACAAATTGCTGAATACTGATGGCCTCCAGCCCAAGCTCCTGAAATTAGCTGCCCCCTTTTATTGCTGCACCCTTGTCAAAAATCTTCACCTTATCTCTTTGTCATAGGCATGCCCCAGATATCTGGAAAACTGCCAGAGTCATCCCAGTCTTAAAGAAAGGAGATAGAAAGACTATCTCAAATTACCGCCCCATTGCCATACTCTCAGTGCTGAGCAAACTACTTGAAAAGCTAGTGGCAGCTCAATCTCTTGGCTATCTCACTAGATACAGTCTCTTCTCCACCGTACAACATGGCTTTCTTAAGGGTCATAGCACCTCCACTGCCCTATTCCAGCTCATGAATCACGCTCTGACTGCTAACTAACAGGTGCAATTTTTGTTGACCTCACAAAAGCCTTTGATCTTGTAGACCACACACTTCTCCTCTCCAGCCTTAAGTCCCTTGGCTTCTCACTACCAACTAATGGCTGGTTTCGCAGCTACCTAACAAATAGGGGGCATGTTGTTAAGTTTAACTCAGCCCTGTTTGAACATGCCACAATAAGCGTTGGCATCCCTCAAGGGTCCATCCTGGGTCCCCTGCTTTTCTCAATCTTTATAAATCAGGTTACATTGGCTACCTCCTCCTGTTCTTCCATTCTCTACGCTGATGATCTGGTACTTTACTCCAGTTCCTGAACAACATCCGAGGTCGACCTTTCTCTCTTCTCTGCCTTTGTCAGCGTCCAGCAGTGGCTCTCCCAGCATAAGCTGCTACTCAATGTGGAGAAAACAGAATCTATGCTTTTTGGACCAGTGGCCAAGCTAAAAGTATGTCATGACCAATTCCAGATCTTGTGCCCTGATGACACATTTCTTGAGAAAGTCAGCTCATTCAAATATCTCGGCGTAGTCCTTGACAAGTCGTTGAACTTTGACTACCATATCCAGCTCACATCCAGGTCTGTTAGTACCAAAATTGGCATTGCCTACAGGGCGAGCCATTCCCTCACTCCATCAGCTAGACTGGCTATTGCCGATGGTATCCTTCTTTCTGCACTTACGTGTGGTGCTGTCACATACTGTATGTAGATGCTACTAACACCGCTCTCAAGAAATGGGGCACGAGATACAGTAACATCTCTCACTTTGCCTCTTTGTCACCATGCCTAAAGCATCGCTGCCAGCTTTACTATGATCTCAGCTGGCTCTCCCCTTCAGCGCACTGTCTCCTCACCCTTGGTTCTTTGACAGATAACGTAATCAGATCGAATATCCCTGTCAAGCTTGCTTCTAAGCTGCTCCCTCAAACATCTTCCTATGGGCTCCGGGTCCACTGAAAGATGCATGTTGCAAGTGCCATGAGCTAAAATAACAGAAGGTTCTACCACTTTCTCCATTATAGCTTCTAACTACTGGAATTCTCTGCTGTTGGATGTCCGTAATGCGCCTAGTCATGCACTTTTCAAAATGTGTTCAAACAACATGAAGTCTTGCTGTATTCAGACATAATGCAGTTAGTCCCAGCACTTGAACTGCCCCGGAGAGGAAAGAGTTAACTTTATGCAGAAGCATTGAACGTTGAGCTCGAGCTCGGTTTTCAGACCTCTGTCTGTGGTACTTCCTAGTGTAACCGTCAGATTCTTTACTTCGCCTAACAGTGAAGTCGCTCTGGAGATTTCCTCTGCTCGGTTCAGTAAAAGAAAAATAAAGTGTTCGGTTTAAACCACATATTTTTGTTATTTTCAGATTTCCAGCCTCTTCTACGGTACAGGTAGTATGTAGATAGGTAGTGACTGTGTTTTATTTTGCTAAAAAGAGTGGAAATTGTCTTTCTTCGGTTTCTTTCTGGTCGGTACGGTTTGGAGCTGACTTTGTAAAATTGTTCTCTCTTTCTGGGATTAGTGTGGTGTTCCGGTACCGATCGGTTTCAAAAGAACCGGACTTTTGCTGGTTCTTTTAAAAGCCCGTGACATGGTTTGTAACCGATCGGTTGCTTTAGTACCTGGCTTGAAAGTTTCTATAGGGTAATTTGTTAGGTTGGCCATGTCTGAGAAACCCAAGAAGAAAACCGGTCCCACTGGGTTTCAACACTGTACTGAGTGTGGGGAGGCCTTTGCTAAGGCCGACCCTCACCTCATCTGTGTTTATTGTCTGGGGCTTGACCACCTCAAGTCAGACTGCCAAATCTGTAAGAACTTTCCTAAAACCACTCTAGATAAAAGACTGAGTAGGCTGAAGGAAAGGGAGGCCGAGAAGTCCATAGATCCGGATGGCCAGCCTGGTTTGGTTGCGGCCGAACCTGAGGAGGTGCCTACTGACCTAGGCGATACCTCCTCGGGCAAAAGGAGAGCCAACCTCGAGGGGTCGGTTCCGTCAAAGAAAAAGCGCAAGTCTGCCGGTTCGGATCCTGTATCCCACTCTCCAACCGCGGACGAAATAGCCAAAGCGATTAGTATTGTCCAATCGCTTAGACCGGTTCCATCTGAACCGATACCGCCGGTTCAGTGCTCAGTTTGGTCGGAACTGTCTCATGACCCAGATGCTTATTATGAGGAGTGGGAGGGAGACAAAGACTATCCTGGTGATGACGATGATGATGACGATGAAGGGGGTCTGGATGTGCCCATTGAATCGGACATCTCCCCAGACAGGCCCTCAGGTGTCTCTCCTCCCAGGCTGTCTGAGTCCCCTTCACACTTTTTGTTCTACAAAAAGGTAGCACAAACCCTGCAGCTTCACTTGGTTGAAACAGCAGAGGAGGATGAAGAGCCTGATTTTGTGGAAATGATGGACATCCCAGAGTCCAAAAAGCTGTCTTTCCCTCTTCATAAATCTTTGGGGAAATGGACACACAAAATTTTACAAGCCCCTAATTCAATACCTCCTGTGGATAAGAGAATGGACAGGAGGTATTCGTTATCAGGCTCAGCTGCGGAGTTCCTTTATAGTCATTGCAGCCATGTTGGGGTAGTGCAGGCTGTAGCCTGTGACAGGGCTAACATTCCTTTGGCTTCACACACCCTTGGATAAGGACTCCAGGAAAGTGGATGCCATGGTCAAAAAACAGTATTTGACATCATCTTTGGGACTCAGGCAGGCTACTTATATGGCCTACACAGCCAGGTACCAGAAATCCAGACGGGACACGGTTCTGGAACTAGCTAAATAGGCCTCTCCCCAGCTAGCCAAGGAGCTGGAGATGGTGGCTGCTGATGGAATTGAGGCATCCAAAATGCAATTTCATGCTGCTGTGGACTCCAGTGATGTGGCATCTAGAGTCAAGGCTTCATCTGTGTCTCTCAGAAGACATGCTTGGCTCAGATGTACTAGCCTTTCACAGGATACCCAGACTAAGGCCATGGATTTTCCTGTAGTAGGTAACTCTCTGTTTGGGGAGCAGACAGAGGCTTACATGAAGAAAATGGATGAATATAGGACCACGTACAGGAGTGCACAGGCCAAGGAAAGGCAGGCCACTCTGCACAAGCAGCAGTCTAGGGGCAGGGGCAGGCCCTTTCAAAGGCCTTTTTGCCAAGCCCAGGCCTCCTCTCCCTTCCTACAGAAGGGGTTCTTCTGAGGAAGGGGTAGGAGGGGGATGAGCAGGGCTGCTATCTCCTCCTCTCAGTCTAAGGCTCCTGCCAAGCAGACACCCTGATGTGTCAGCCCAGGTCGACTCCCCATTTCCAGTAGGAGGCAGGCTGGCTTACTACTTCCAGGCCTGGAAGTCTGTGACCTCATACAAGTGGGTCCTGGAAGTAGTAAGCCAGGGACTGGCCCACAACTTCAAAAAATGTCCAAAAAGAAGGGCCAAGTCTTTTCCACCTGCATCAGTCTCAGAAACCCTTGCCCTAGAGGCAGAGGTTTCCTCTCTTCTAGCTCTCGGAGCTATAGAGAAGGTTCCTACTCAGCACAAGGGAAAAGGACTGTAGTCCAGGTTCCTTGCCCCAAAGAAAACAGGGGAGTGGCGACTCGTCCTAGACCTAAGGTATCTGAACAAATACATTTCAAAGCCCAAATTCAAAATGGTAACTCTGGGAATAATCCTTCCCTCGCTAAGGCCAGGGGATTGGCTAGCATCTCTAGACCTCAAGGATGCCTACTTCCATATTCCTATCAGGTGCTCCCACAGAAAATACCTCAGGTTTGAGTTGCCTTCAGGCCATTACCAATTCAGAACCATGCCATTCGGTCTAACTTCAGCTCCAAAGGTGTTCACAAAGTGCCTTGAAGTAGTGGTGGCTTACCTCAGAAGACAGGGTATCACCATCTTTCCATATGTGGACGACTGGCTGTTAGTGGGTCAGTCTCATTTACAGGTCAAGTCAGCTCTTCAAACTACCCAGGACCTACTCAGCTCCTTGGGTTTTCTTCTCAATCTTCCAAAGTCTGTACTCGAACCAGTTCAACTTCTCACCTTTATAGGCATAGAGTTGGACACTGTACAAGCAAAAGCCTTCCTTCCCCTGGCAAGGGTAAAGGCCCTAGTGGATCTCATGTCCTCCTTTCGACCTCGGGTCTCCCGACCAGCAAGACAGTTCCTCCAGCTCCTGGGCCACATGGTGGCTTCCATGGCAGTGGTGCAGAGAGCAAGGTTCCAGATGAGGGGCATTCAGTTTCATCTGAGGTCTTTTTGGTCTCAAAAGAAGGATTCACTTACCAAACTGATTCCAGTGACTCAGACTCTGGTCCAAGCTCTCCAGTGGTGGCTGGACCAGGACAGCCTCAGACAAGGGATTCCATTTCTCCCTCAAGTCGCATCAGTAGTTTTAACTATGGCTGCTTCTCTCCTAGGGTGGGGAGCCCACCTGGGAGCCCTGACAGCTCAAGGGCTCTGGTCTCCACAGGAGTCTCTCCTTCATATCACTCTCCTGGAACTCAGGGCAGTTTTCCTGGCCCTGCAGAGCTTCTTGGATTCAGTCAAGGGCAAGGTGGTCCAAGTCAGAATGGACAACACCGCCACAATGTGGTACATCAACAAGCAGGGAGGTGCTTGGTCCTCGGCCTTGTGCACAGAAGCCATGAAGCTGTGGTCTCTGGCCTATTCTCTTCAGACTTCTCTGGTAGCAGTTCACCTTTCAGGAAAGGATAACATACTAGCAGATGCTCTGAGCAGAATTTCACAGGGACACCACGAATGGTCCCTGGATCCTCACATATTGAAGGTCATCTTCTCCAGGTGGGGCACTCCAGAGATAGATCTCTTTGCAGCACCGGACAATCATCAACTTCCTCTGTTTTGTTGCAGACCTCCAGTCCTGGGGACGGTTCCCCAGGATGCTCTCTTTTGGACTGAAGGGCAGGTTTCTGTGCCTTCCTCCCTTCCTCTGCTGTTCAGAGTTCTGATCAAGATCGGGACTCAACCCTGCACAGTGATACTGGTGGCTCCAGATTGGGCCAGACAGCCTTGGTATCCTCTACTGCTGTCCTTGTCAGTGTCACGTCCCCTGTCTCTGCCCAGAACATGCAATCTTCTGTCCTCCTCCCAGGGGCGGATCTGGTACCCCAATCTCCAGTCTATCTCAAGGCCTGGCTCTTGAAGAGTTAGAATATGCAGCTCTACATCTTTCTCAGGGAGCTGTGGATATTCTGAAGGTCTCTAGGAAACCTTCACTAGAAAAACTTGCAACTCCAAATGGAAAAGGTTCAGTATTTGGTGCTCTCAGAAAGGCATCTTGTCTGATTCTGCAGACATTTCCACATTCTTAGACTATCTAGTTCATCTCAATGGCTTAGGCCTTAGGCCTGCCACTCTGAAGGTTCATCTAGCAGCTGTCTCTGCATTCTTCTCAGCAGCAAAGGGCTCTTCCCTGGCATCTCATCCTGTTTTCAGAAAGTTTTTTCAAAGGTCAGGTTCACATTAACACTCCCTTTAGGGAGCCCACTCCGCCTTGGGATCTTAATGTCTGCATAGCTCAGCTAATGCAGCCACCCTTTGAACGTCTGACTTCAGCCGAATTGAAGTACTTGACCTGGAAAACTGTGTTGCTGGTAGCTATTATTTCTGCCAGGCGGATTAGTGAGTTACAGGCTCTGTCAGTGGAACCTGACTTCATCTCCTTCCATAGGGTCAAAGTAGTCCTCAGAACCAATAGGAGGTTCTTGCCCAAAGTGGTTTCAGATTTTCATCTGAACCAGTCTATATCTCCCCCTGTGTTTTTCACTGACCCTTCTTCTTCAGGTGAAAGAAGGTTACACAGTCTGGACGTTAAGAGGGCCCTTAGCTACTAGATTGAGCATACTAATGCGCATAGAAATGACTGTCTTCAATTGTTTCTCACTTATGGTGAAGTGGGAAAGGGTAAGCCTGCCACTAAGAGAACTATTGCCAGGTGGATTGTTTCTTGTATACAATTTTGTTATGACAAATTGGGTAGGATGCCCCCTTCAGGCCTGAGGGCTCACTCGACCAGGGGTACAGCTGCTTCTCTGGCTGCAGCCAGAGATATACCTTTGTTAGAGATCTATAAAGCAGCCACCTGGAAAACAGTACATACTTTCACCAAGCATTACTCCCTGGACATCCAGGCTAGGAGTGATGCCAGGTTTGGAACTGCAGTACTGTAGAGCCTCTTCCCAAAGTAGGTTCTGCATTCCCTCCTCCATAGGGAACTGCTTGGTAGTCTGCATTATGTCTGAATACAGCAAGACTTCATGTTGTTTGAAGAAAAAATTATTCATTATAGTAATGTTTCTTGTAATGAAGTCTTGCTGTATTCAGACCCCCCCCGCCTCCCTTCTCAGAACCTGGTTTTGGGAAGTGGGCTGGCAGGTACACTGTTGCACCTCAGGGGTGTACCTTGTACCCTCCCTCTTGAGTAGGGTAGATGTTATTATTTTTTCTGGTGTTTTACTAAATATTGTCACTACCTTTTCTTCTTGGGTTCTTGACTTGAGTCTTTTGGGACCCAAGAAGATATATTTTGCCCTTTGGCTACATTTGAACAATTTCCATACTTTAGTTACTAGTTAGCTCGTAAGAATCTGACAGTTACACTGGGAAGTACCACAGACAGAGGTTTGAAAACCAAGCTCGAGCTCAACGTTCTATGCTTCTGCATAGAGTTAACTCTTTCCTCTCCGGGGCAGTTCAAGTACTGGGACTAACTGCATTATGTCTGAATACAGCAAGACTCCATTAGAAGAAACAACATTACTATGGTGAGTAATTTTTTCTTATCAGTTCGTTCTTATGAATTGTGCCCCCTGTACCTGTTTCAAACCTCCCCCAAACCACTCGCCTCTCCCACTGTCTTCCCGTGACCTGAACTCTTTCTACCCTGCCTGGGCTCACTGGGATTACTGTGTCTATACCACTCCGTGTCATGATGGTCACCCCCCTCCCCTCATCTTGCCTACTTGCCCTTCCTTTTCCAGTCCTCTGACTGGGTTTTACCTATAGAACAGGACTATGATCACTGTATTTTGTTACATTCTGTTTCTCAGTCATGGTATGCCTTTACACTTAGCTTGATTTATCATGTATTTTGCCTTTTGTTTTTAGTATACCCTGATTCTTGCTCCTGCTTATTGTGTAAATGTGTTGCTGTAACCTTGTGTTCAAACAACATGAAGTCTTGCTATATTATGACAATTGCAGTATGACCACAGGTTAGAACTGCTCCGGAGGTGAAATAGTTAACTTTCCATGCAGGCATGGAACTTAGAGCGCGAGCTCGGTTGAAAACTCTGTCTGTTGTGCTTCAAACGCAAACTGTTAGATTCTTTACTCAGCCTCACTGAACAGTCGCTCCGGAGATTTCTCCTTCTGCTCGGTTCATTTTGTCGGTTTAAAAGTATTACTTTTCAGTTTTTAGTCGAAATTAAACTGCAACCGGTCGGTTCAAGCTCTGTCTGTGGTAATGTAAGTAATAGATAGGTTTTACATTTTTTTTTTCTGTGTGGAACTTGTAATTCTTTATCGGTTCGGTTTGAACCAATCAGGTTGTATTCAAAATCTACTAGTCCTTTTTTAGAGTGCGGTTCCCGGTTCTTATCGGTTCTAAAAAAAACAGATTTCATTACGTTTTTTTCCATGACCCGTGACATGGTTGGGAACCGATAAGGGTGTCTTGCTTGGTGGATTGCCATAAATGGGCAAGTTGGTTAGGCTGGCATTATGTCTGAGAAACCCAAAAGAAAAACCGGACCCACTGGGTTTCAACACTGTAGTGTTTGTGGGGAAGCTTTTGCTAAGGCTGACCCACACACCACATGTGTCTATTGTCTGGGGTTTGCCCACCTCAATTCAGACTGCCAGATTTGTCGCAATTTCCCTGCTGCCACCATAGATAAGAGAGTTGGTAGGGTCAGGGAAAGGGAGGCCAAAAAGTCCGCTGACCCGGATGGCCAGCCCGGTTCAGTGCCAACTGAACCGGAGGGAGTGCCCTCTGACCAGGGCGATACTTCCTCGGGCAAACGAAGAGCCGGTTCTGAGGAGCTGGTTCCAGCAAAGAGGACTAGAAAGTCAGCTAGTGTAGAGCCAAAAGTTCTCTTCCCAACTGCTGAGGAAATAGCTAAAGCAATTCAAATTGTCCAGTCTCTCTCTCTGGTTCCGACCGAACCGACACCTTCAGGTAAGCATTTGGTTCGGCTGGTTCCACCGGTTCAAGATTATGATTTTGAGGATTTTTATGAACCGGGGAGGGGAAAGGAATATGAGGAGAGTGAATATGGTTTTGAAGATCTGGTTGTGCCCATTGATCCAGACATCTCTCCAGATAGACCCCTAGGGGTTTCTCCTCCAAGGCTTTCTGAGTCCCCTTCTCATTTCATGTTTTATAAAAAAAGTTGCTGAAACTCTCCAGCTCCCTGTTGAGGAAGCTGTTAATGACCAAGAGAGCCAGACTATGTAGAAATGATGGATATTCCAGAGTCTAGGAGACTGTTTATTCCTTTGCATAAATCTTTTCAGAAACAGACAGTAAAAGTTTTAAAACTCCTCACACTATACCTCCTGTGGATAAAAGGATGGACAAGAGGTATACCTTATCAGACTCCGACACTGATTTCCTCACTCAACAATGCAGCCATGTGGGGTAGTGCAGGCTGCAGCCTCAGACAAGGTAATATTCCCCTAGCTTCACACCCCCTGAGAAGGACTCCAGGAAGATTGATGCTATGGCAAAGAAACAGTACATGGCAGCATCTTTGGGACTCAGACAAGCAAATTATATGGCTTATGCTGCTAGGTACCAGAAATCCAGATGGGATACTGTGCTGGCCCTAGCGAAACAAGTCCCTGACCAGCTTGCCAGGGAGCTGGAACAGGTGGCTATGGATGGTATTGAGGCATCCAAGGTGCAATTTCATGCTGCAGTGGACTCTAATGATGTTTCATCAAGAGTCATGGCTACATCTGTGGCACTTCGCAGGATGGCTTGGCTCAGATGTACTACCCTGTCTCAGGATACCCAGTCTAAGGCCATGGATTTTCCTGTTGTGGGAAATTCTCTATTTGAGAAGCAAACAGAGAATTACATGAAGAAAATGGATGAATATAGGACCACCTATAGGAGTGCACAGGCCAAGGAAAGGCAGGCCACTCCTCAAAAGCAGCTTCATAGAGGCAGGGCAGGCCTTTTCATAGGCCTTTATCAAGCCAAACCTCCTCCTCCGCCTATGCTCAGAGGGCTCTTTAGAGGAGAGGCAGGCGGTACAAGCAGGTCTGCTTCCACCCCTCAGCCCAAAGCCCCTGCAAGCAGGCACCCTGATGGGATTGCCAGGGCCGATTCTTCTCTACCTGTAGGGGCAGGCTGGCTTACTTTGTCCAGGACTGGAAGTCTTTAACATCAGACAAGTGGGTCCTGGAAGTAGTAAGCCAGGGACTGGTTCTCAGCTTCAAAATTTCAAAGCTGAGAACCAGATCTTTTCCACCTGCAACTCCATCAGAGGCACTCACCCTAGAGGCAGAGGTCTCTACCCTCCTGGCTGTCAGAGCTGTGGAAAGGGTTCCTCCCCTACACCAGGGCAAAGGTTTGTACTCCAGGTACTTCCTTACCCCAAAAAAGACAGGAGAATGGCAGCCCATCCTGGATCTCAGATATTTAAACAAGCACCTTTTAAAGCCAAAATTCAAAATGGTGACTCGGGGAATTATCCTACCCTCTCTAAGGCCAGGGGACTGGCTAGCTTCCCTGGACCTCAAGGATGCCTACTTTCATATTCCCATCAGAAGCTCCCATCGAAAGTACCTCAGGTTCGAGCTGCCTCAGGCCACTACCAGTTCAGAGCAATGCCCTTTGGCCTCACTTCTGCCCCAAGGGTATTCACCAAATGCCTGGCTGTAGCAGTTGCCTACCTAAGAAGGCAAAAGATTGCCATCTTTCCTTACCTGGACTATTGGCTCTTAGTAGGCCAGTCCCCAGACCAGGTCAATTTACACCTTCAGATAACGCAGCAACTGCTTACCTCTCTAGGTTTCCTTCTGAATCTCTCAAAGTCAGTTCTAGAGCCGGTCCAGCTTCTTACCTTCATAGACGCAGAACTGAACACTCAGGAAGCCAGAGCCTTCCTTCCCCTGGACAGGGCAAAGACCCTAGTCTCCCTGGCCTCCTCATTTACCCTGCCAGTCTCCCGGCCAGCAAGGCATTTTCTGCAGCTCCTAGGACACATGGCTGCTTCCACAGCAGTTGTGCAAGGAGCAAGATTTCAGATGAGGGACATCCAGTTCCATTTGAGAGCTTTTTGGTCTCAAAGAAAGGATCCTCTTACCAAGCTGATCCCAGTAACTCAAACTCTGATCCAAGCCCTACAGTGGTGGCAGGATCAGAGCAATCTGAGACAAGGGGTTCCTTTTGTCACTCAGTCTCATTCTCTAATCCTTACTACAGATGTGTCCCTCTTGGGCTGGGAGCTCACATGGGCGACCTCACCACCCAGGGTCTGTGGTCTCCCAGGAATCTCTGCTCCACATCAACCTGTTGGAGCTCAGAGCAGTTTTCTAGCACTTCAAGCTTTTTCCAAATCTGTTCAGAACAAGAGTATTCAGGTCAGAACAGACAACACCACTACAATGTGGTACATCAACAAGCAAGGGCACTGGTCTCGGCCTTGTGCACCAAGCGATGAAGTTGTGGTCTCTGGCTTACTCCTGAACACCTCCCTTATGCAGTTCACCTCCCAGGCAAGGACAATGTCCTGGCAGATGCTCTCAGCAGGATTTGCCAGGGCCACCACGAATGGTCACTGGATCCCCTGGTCTTGGGAGTAGTATTTGCCAGATGGGGCCCCCGCAGATAGATCTTTTTGCAGCCCCAGACAATCACCAACTTCCTCTTTTTTGCTGCAGGCCCCCAGTGTTGGGCTCACTCCCCTGGATGCCTTAGCCCTCAGTTGGGAGGAAGTTTCTCTATGCCTTTCTCTCCTGTTCAAAGTGCTAGTCAAAATCAGATCCCAATCATGCAAAGTCATTCTGATAGCTCCAGATTGGGCCAGACAGCCCTGGTATCCACTCCTGCTGTCCTTAGCAGTCCATCCTCCCTGTCCCTTCCCAGGAATCACAATCTGTTAACCTGTGCCCAGGGAAGGGTCTGGTACCCAATCTCAAATCTCTCAATCTCAAGGCTTGGTTCTTGAAGAGTTAGAGTTTGCTGATTTACACCTTTCCCAAGGTGTAATGGATATATTGAAGGCCGCAAGGAAGCCTCCACCAGGGCTACTTATAATTCCAAATGGAAAAGGTTTTCCATATGGTGCTCGAAAAGCATATTTCCCAGTCTCTGCTGATCTACCCACAGTCCTGATTATATGGTCCACCTGAATTCTTTGGGGCTGAGACCAGCTACTCTGAAGGTGCACTTGGCAGCTGTGTCTGCTTTTATTTCAGCAGGTAAATCCTCTTCCTTTCAGCTCATCCTGTATTTTCCAGTTTTTAAGGGGTTGTTTCACACCAACCCTCCATTCAGGGATCCTGCCCCTGCCTGGGATCTTAATGTTTGCATTGCTCAGCTTATGCAACCCCCCTTTGAGCCCTTGTCTTCAGCTGAGCTCAAGTACTTGACTTGGAAAACTGTGTTTTTGGTAGCCATCACCTCTGCCAGGCGCATAAGTGAATTACAAGCGTTGTCAGTGGAGCAGGAGTTTATCTCTTTTCACAGAGATAAGGTGGTCCTTCAGACTAACAGAAAGTTCCTGCCTAAGGTGGTTTCAGATTTCCACCTTAATCAATCTATTTCACTTCCAGTGTACTTCACTGACCACTCCTCCTCCTCTGGGGAGAGGATGCTGCACAGCCTAGATGTGAAGAGAGCCCTTAGGTACTACATGGAGTGTACCAAGGGTCATAGGTTTGACTCCCTCCAACTGTTCCTCACCTATGGTGAAGTTGGTAAAGGGAATCCAGCCACTAAAAGATCCATTGCCAGGTGGATTGTCTCTTGTATCCAATTCTGCTATGAGAAGTTGGGTAAAGTTCCCCCCAGGCCTGAGGGCTCACTCTACCAGAGGTACAGCTGCTTCTCTGGCTGCTGCCAGAGACATTCCTATTCTAGAAATATGTCAAGCAGCTACCTGGAAAACAGTTCACACTTTTACCAAGCATTACTCCCTGGACATCTAGGCTAGGAGTGATGCTCGGTTTGGCACAGCCGTGCTTCAGAGCCTATTTCCTAGGTAGGTTCTGTCCCTCCTTCATGGGGTTACTGCTGTGTAGTCTGCAATTGTCATAATATAGCAAGACTTCATGTTGTTTGAAGAAAAAATTACTCACCTTAGTAATGTTGTTTCTTCTAATGGAGTCTTGCTATATTATGACTTCCCTCCCTGCCTCCTCTCAGAACCTCTGTTTTGGGGATGTGGGTGGGCAGTACAGGGTTAGGTACTTTTTTTGATGCCCTCATTGTTGTTTTTCACCTACCTTTTGGGTGAATTGGTGTTGTGTTTTGCATTTTTGGGTCTCCTGACTTGAGTCTTTGTTTTGGGCCAAAAATGAGTGTTTATGTTAGTAGCCAGTTGGCTAGTGTGGGTTTACAGCTTCCACACAGAACCTTAGTGAGTTTTAGCTCGTAAAGATCTGACAGTTTGCATTTGAAGCACAACAGACAGAGTTTTCAACCGAGCTCGTGCTCTAAGTTCCATGCCTGCATGGAAAGTTAACTATTTCACCTCCGGAGCAGTTCTAACCTGCGGTCATACTGCAATTATCATAATATAGCAAGACTCCATTAGAAGAAACAACATTACTAAGGTGAGTAATTTTTATTTCTGTATTGTATCAAAACTGTTATTCATTGTTATTATGTTTCCTATCTACCTGCCATTTATCTTGTAACCTCCCGTGTCGGGCTCGAAAATAGTCATCTCTGTGTTTAGTGCCCCTACCTGGTAAACAAAAACTAAATAAAATAAAAAATATCATGGTACGGTAGAGTTTAAAGAAGGTTGCCATCTTTGAGTGCCACAACATCTTTGAAAATCTGTAGCCTGGCACAAAATGAAAGTGGCCCAGTACCAGAATTTTGCTGCAGATTCCCTTTGTACCAGATTAAGAGTTTTGAAATTGACAGGATAGAACAGAGAAACTTTCCGTTTCCTGCTGCTTCTACTAGGAAAAACCGTGGGGCCCAGGTGAGACAGTCGATTCCCCCTGTTCAGAAACCACAAATATATTAGGCAGTACCGATTCCTGACTACAGAATACTTGTCTACCATTCATGCTGTAAACCATTGCACAGTGTTTGAAAGAGTAACCATTTATAACTACTGTATGTTTGAAAAAAGTCCACATGATCTCCTAATGTCTGCTTTAATGAGTAATAAGCTGTGTTTTATGCCCGACAACTAACACAAAATAAAATATATCCTAGGAGTACCACAGCTATTAAATAATGCCTACATTGTTATATAACAATTTCCTTGTAATTACTTGACCAGCCTGGTTAGTGCCTGAAAACGGTTTTAAAAGAGAACTACAGTACTTTATATTGTGCAAACTGGAAAGACAAACTCATTATAAAATGGGACTGAAAATCTATCAGATTTTTAAATATTAAGTATTGGTATATTTATTATTAGTTCACTTTATTTAAACACCAATTGCAACACACCTAAGGGTAAGTTGAGGTTGATCACAGTATACAAAAAAGAAGCATACATAAAATATTTGACAGTGAGAACGTTTGAAAATCCTATAGCTAATACAGTCATCATCTATATAATAAAAACAAGACCATTTTAACACAAATGTACTTTCAAAAAAATACATAAAAAATATCCGCTAAGATCACCAATTAGTCATACAGCCATTACCAGAGTACTTAACTGTATGACTTTTTTTTTTCCTTCTTATGCCTTATTACAAGGAGAGTAATGCCACAACAAGTCTATGACTAGCTTTTAAGAGGGGCAATGGGGAAGGGGGGAGTAGAAATGCTACTGTTTGTAAACCAGTAGCACATATGTCATGTAGTAACTTATTCTAACGGAAAGCACCAAACTCATCCAGCCCCGTGGTGAATGGAAGGTAGGGCATTGCTCTACCAGGTGGTAAAACTAATATACATCACGAGTATGACTCCCATTACCATGTTGGTGGAGTCTGGAGAACACAGCAGATGCAATTCTCCCTCTCTGGCAGGTAGGCAGAGGGCTTAGCTTGTCCTGCTGCATTACTACTTCCTGTAGTGGCATAGATTTGTGCCTCCTGGTTGAACACTCATTGATGAAGCATATTGTCATGACTCCCCAATGTTAAATAGGTCAACCGTGCACCCCCCCACACTGGAGCTGGAAGATTCATGAAAGAGCCAAACTGTGTGGGGTGAGCATCTTCAAGAATGTCACATTGCAGGGCAGCTACAGAGAGGAGCAGGCTCTATTTAGGCAGGAGCTGGGGTAGAAGGTAAGAAGAGCCCACCATGTGGGGCATGAAGCAAAAAATCATAAAAAGCCACAAACCGAGCTTAAATCTGTCACAAAACGTTGAAATCAGAAAGATTTTTTATTGGATTGAATTAATCAGGAGCAGCAGAACACTAAAATGCTGGATGTAGAGAAACATTGTAATTTATTTATTGACTTTTTTAAGCCAGAATTAGTATAAAAATGAACAAAACTGTCATTCTGCTTTTCTGAATTTTTCCAGTGTTGTACAGTATCTTTTTTGTTTTCCTAATCCTACTCTGCTATACGCACTGTGACTTTTCTAAACTGGTTGGAGCAGTGCATGTCCACAGGGACTTCTGGCTAGTACTGCCTTGTGTCAAGCATGTGAGTATACTCTGGATACTGATGTCTAACAGCTGAGAGAGTGGCGGACTCTTCCTACACTGGAGGCTATATTTGCATATTGCACAATCAGGTGGCAAAAGAATGGAGAAGGGTGCAAAGGACCAGTTTCAGCAACAGGAAAGTGTGATGGAGGAGGTAGCAATAAAATCTCTGCTGGCTTTGGTGGCAAAAAAGGATCCTCCATAAGGTTTAAGGGGAATAAGGTGGAGGAAGAATGTGAGGAATACAAGAACAGGCTTAAAGAGGTGAGAGTGGCAGTTAGGAGGGCAAAAACAGAAAGTGAGCTGTACAGACTGCTGAAGGTGGGATGGGAGGAAAGAAAAAATTACCACAGTAATGTTTCTTCTAAAGGAGTCCTAATGTATTCTGACATATGTAGTAAGAACTTGCTCTGCTGCCCTGGAGAGGAAAGAGTTAAAGCCTACATTCTAAGTACGCACATGCTCTGTTTCAAATCACCGTCCTCTGGTACATTCTATTCAACCATCAGATTCTTACTAGCAACCCCAGTAAGCTTATAAAAGATTTGAAAAACAATAGCAAATGCTTATAGCATTTAAATGGAAACTTTTCCTAAAAACCTACCACCCTGACATGGGCCACAGACTCAAGTCACAGATGTCCACTGAAGAAAAGCAAACTTCCAAGTAAACACAACAAAGTGTATGAGCAGGAGTGCAGAGACCCCAGGTTCTGGCAGGGTGGGAGGTCAGAATACATTAGGACTCCTTTAGAATGGATGGCCGCCGGGCTGGGCGTGCTGTAAGCTGTATTCTGTAGTAGTTTTATTTGCTTTTATTTATTCGTCGTTTTCCTGTTTTGTTTGTTTATTGTTCTAGCCCAAATTTATTAGCTAGTTAGGGCGTTTTAGTGAGGAAGTTAGCCTCCATATGCAATTCAGGAGTTCTAGACCTGCCTGCAGCGTATTACGGACACTTGAACAGTCCTGTTCACCCAGGAAAGGGGGTTTGTGCTGTTTAGATCTCCCTCACTAAACCTGTGTGAAGAAATGGACCTACCATTTCTTCTGCCTGCTCCGTCAGGATTCTTTGAGCCGAGGAGAAGGAGTGAGACCTGTTGAGGAGTTGGTGTTTCGCCACTGAAGCAGAGTCCGTGGAAGGATTCCCTCATTTTGGGCTGCTCGAGTTTCCATTATCTGGATTGCTTGTGTGGCACAGCCTTGCATTGGAGCGGTAGGCTTTGAACTGGATTTTGGTGGAGGTCGACAGTCTGCATTGTGAGCAGGTCTGACATCATTTGGCAAACTGTACCTGGGTTTTGCTGCCGCATAGGGGGACCGAACTTTGGGTCAGCTGGGGAGCTTGTAGCGTTCCCAGGCTCCGGGGGGGTTGGCTGCTGAGTGGCCAAAGTTGCGGCAGTGAATACATTTGGCTGCAGTTGGAGCTTTAGGAGTCCCACTTGCTTCTACTGCTGACTTTGAACACCTTTGCTGGATTAATTACTACCTCTACACAGAGCATGTCTCCCACCTGCCTTAACCATGTTGGATTCTTTCTTTTGGACAGCCAGCAACAAACAGTGCTCCCTCCAGGAGCGGGTGCCTGATAGAGGTAATTAACGTACCTCTAAGCTGCACTCTTGTGAGGGGGGTTAGCCCATCGACATGCTGTGTGCATCGACTGCCCCACCCACCGTTGTCATTTCTTATATAGGTGCTGCTCTATGACATCACTTCCTCCCCTTCACATTTTTAAGTCCCCACTTTCAGGTTATACCTGCTAACCACTAGAGGGACTCTCTGTCCTTTCTGCCTCTGACTCCTCAATAGAATCCCCTCCTACCTCCTGAGCCTGTCTACCAGCTCGGCTATTTCTCCCCTTACTCCCAGCCCCTGCCCCAGCCCCAGCCTCCACCCACACCTCACCCTTGACCCACTCACCAACACATGCCAGTACTGCATGACCACACCCACTGTTACTAACCCCACCCACTCTGTTACTAACCCCTATGACCACTAGGAGTCACTATTTCAACCCTGTAGTCAGGCCCAAACCAGACCACTTTTAAGCCAACTAGTACCTGGATCCCTGCTCTCAGCCAAGTCCTATCCCAACTCCCCTGCCAGGGCTTGAACCTGGTACCCTATCCACCAGAGTCCGTGACAGTACCACTACTCCAAAGTGGTATCTATGCTTTCTGAGGGGCAATCAGGATATAAAACACCTCACCCTACTACTACTAAGGCACTATGCTAAGGCTCCTCCTCCCCAAATCCGGTAAACCACCCTCACCAACATCCTTGTACTTCTGCTCTCCCCTATTTTACTGTCTCTTCCCATCCTAACTCCCCCACTAAGCCACTTCCCTGCACTCCCCCACGGTAACCCTGACCCATCCTACAAATACTCCTTTAAATCCTCTTCATCCCTCCCAGCCATCTCCTGGTCCCATTTCCCCTCACCATTCTCCTCCTCAGTCTTTCCCTTCAGTTGCCTTCTGGTCTCGCTCACCCACTCCAGTTCCCTCTCCCTCCACACTGCACCCCATACCAATGCTCCCAGCCAGCGCACAATAAAATCCCGGTCTCTCCGGGTCCTACACTGCCACCTAACCATTACCCTACTCCTCCTGGCTGCAGGGGACATTCACCCTAACCCCGGCCCTACCCCAGCCCCAGACCACCCCATACCTGACCCCTCAGCCAAAGCCACCTCCGACACTCGACCAGGCTACCTCCCCAAAGGCCTATGCCTTCTCCACCTAAATATTCGTAGCCTAGCCCCTAAGCTTGATCAGCTTCGGGTTCTAGCCACCCACCATGCCCCTGACATAATTATCCTGAGACCTGGCTAAACGCCAGCCTACCTGATAACACCATTGTCATTCCTGATTTTACTATCATAAGGCAAGACCGGCCCACCAGAGGTGGAGGGGTGGTCTTCTACATCAGATCAGCCCTTCACTTCACTGTCTGTCTCAAAAAAGCTGAACCCAAAGCTTATGAGCTTCTCATGGTAAAGCTGTCCCTGCCCTCCTCATTACCCATCTTCGTGGCTGGCATTTACTGCTGCCTAGCCACTCCAACCACATTAGTCACCGACCTACTGTGCCAACTATCCTCCCATGCCCAGTCAGGTGAACTTTACATCATGGGAGACTTTAACCACAACTGGTTAGCTCCCACTTTTAACAAAATCCAAACAGAGATAACTGCTCTCAACCTTACACAAACCATTATGGAACCCACTCGCTCCAACCACAAGTCCGGTAACCACTCACAACTAGACTGGGCATTTACATCCCACCCACATCGCGTCATCAGCTCGGGCCTCCTTCCCGATTCCATGTGACCATCACCTAATCTACTTGGCCTGTAAAGTCCACAGAGTTAAATTCCCTCCCAAATTTATTTTCCAATGCTCATATAAATCCCTCAACCTCTCTCCCCTCCTGGATGATCTCTCTCTCACTCAAACTGGGTCCCAAGCACAGACTGCTCTAACATGGAGTTGGCCTTTACACATTTTCAGAACACCTTCCTCACCACCTGGAACAAACACGCCCCCGTGCTCCGAGCAAGAGTCCTCGGGTCTCATCTATCCTGGATATCCCCTGAGTTGATAGCTTGCCAACAAGCCCGTGACAAGGCCTGGCATAACTACAAATCTAAGCCCCTCCCATGAAACCTTGTCACTTACCGCATGCTCCACAACAAATGCACAAAGGCCATCCACGTAGCTAAGGCTGAATATTTCAACAACACCCTAAACGCAAATCTTGGGCAACCTTCTAAATTCTGGAAAGTCATTAACTCCCTTTTCACCCCTCAAACAGCAAACCCTCCACCCCTTCTCCTCATCCAAGGTACTCTCCTCACCGACCCCCTGAAGGTAGCCTCCGAGTTTAATTCCTATTTCACTACTTGTGCGCAAATCCTCCTCGATTCCCTACCTCCAGCTTCCTTGCCCACCCCCCACACATCTATAACCACATCCGCCCCCCAGTCATCTATCCCCCCGCCAACTGGTAGGTCCCCTTTCTCTTCAGACCCATCTCCCCCACAGAAACCTTAGATACCCTGCTCTCCCTGAACCCCTCCAAAGGCAAATCCCCCGATGGTCTCGATAAACTCCTCTTCCTTTCTGCCCCTGCCATTGCTACGCCCCTAGCCACCCTACTAAATCTATCTTTCACCACCATGTCACTCCCCTCCACATGGAAGCATGCTACTGTACTACCCCTTCCAAAAGGTGGAGATCCTTCCTCCACTGCTAACTACCATCCCATCTCCCTCCTCCCCTCCCTCGCCAAACTCCAAGAACACCTAGTTCTATCCCAGCTCTCCTACTTTCTCTCAGAAACTAACTTCTTCACCCCATTTCAGTCCGGCTTCAGAAAACACCACTCTACTACCTCCTCTCTACTAAGACTCACGGATGCCATCCTCACTGGGATGGATAAAAGGCTAATCACGGCCGCTATTTTCTTTGACTTAGCTAAAGCTTTCGACACGGTATCCCACTCTCTCCTACTATCCCGCCTATAGGGGCCGGGGTTAGCTGAGTCTGCCACAAACTGGTTCAGTGCCTACCTACTAAATAGAACCCAAGCCACTAAAATAGCTGACCACATCTCCCCCCCCATCTGCACCGGCGTTCCCCAAGGCTCAGTTCTTGGTCCCATCCTATTCTCCATCCTTCTAAATGATCTGCCAAATTCATGCTCCTCCTCTGCAATCCACATGTATGCGGACGACACGGTCCTCTTTACCTCCGGCCGAACCCACGAAGAACTCACTTCCAAACGGATTTCAACAAAATCCAATACTGGTTCAATACCAACCAACAAACCCTAAATGCCAAGAAAACCGTCTCCATGACCTTTGGTACCAGACAGCGTCTATCCAAACTCACCCACCCTCTGATCTTCCATACACTAAACAACACCATCCTTGAAGAAGTGCCCTCCTTTATGTATCTAGGGGTCGGGCTCGATCGCCACCTCTCCTTTACCACACACATAGATGCCATCATTTCAAAACTGCGCCCAAAACTTGGGGCCCTATACAGGAACTGCTCCTGCCTCTCTCTATCCATCAGATGTGATTTAATCATAAAAATGATTATACCCATCTTCAACTACTGTGACGTAGTCTACAGCTCCGCCTCAAAGACCACCCTAGCCAGACTGGACCCCCTCTTTAATGTGTTCTGCTGCTTTGCTCTAGATGCCCCCTCCCGCTTGCATCACTGCGTGCTCTACCATTCTCTGGCCCCACCAGCCCTGAGCAACCGGTGCCTAATCCACACTGTGAAATTCGCTTCCAACTTCTGGCTAGGCTCCCTACCACCCTACCTAGCATCCTACCTATCTTCCCCACCTACCCCCACCCACGTCCTCGGGTCCACCAACACAAGGCTTTTATCCATCCCACACCGAAGGACCACCACTGGCCAATCGGCCTTCTCCTACCTCTTCCCCAAACTCTGCAATGGCCTACCGGCCCAGATCCACCATTCATCATCTAAATACTCCCTATTCTCTGCCCTCTCTAACTTCCTTACTACAAATTGCAACTGCCCTAACTCCCCTCCACTTCGATACCTCTCCCCCTGTTCCCCCCCCAGAGCCTGACCAGCGGCCTGGCAATTCACCTAATTGACTGGCTTATATACTGCCCCTCGCACTTACACCCATGCCATCTCTCCTTTCTCCCCCTTCCCTATCTAACATACCCTCCGCTGCCCTACCCTCAACAGTCATTACCATACTCACTCCTTCTCCTTCTCACCCCATCTAAACCTACCCCCCACGCTCCTATTACATACTAGTCCTATCCTCCCTTACCCTTCCATCTTGCTCTCCAACTCCTACCGGCAACCTGGGCATCCCACTGCAGCACTAGTCTGGTACTGGCACTCAGACTGTCCTGGCATAATAGTGTGCAAATGGCACTTATGGAACTATTGGATTCCCTCATTGTGTAACCATGTTATGTTCACCCCCTTCCCTGATGTGCATGCTCTCCATTGCTCCCACTGTGCCTTCTACACATTATATGTTTACCTATGATATGTCTAACCTTGCCTTTATACCTATGAATTGTGTTCCCTGTCACTGTTGATCACTGTTCTGTACTGTTCTCCTACAAGTCCATATGTAATACCTCCAATCCATGTACATTGTCTGTATTGCACTACTGTGAAACTCAATTACTGTATGTATACCTGCCTCTTCTGTCCCCCCCCCCAGGTCGCACCGTGAGACGAGCATCTTGTTGCTCAGCGTGCCTTTCCTGGTGAAACATTTTCAATAAAGAAATAGATAAATAAAAAATTTTATTGATTGTTTTCACTACCAAACTCCTTACTTTGCTCCAGAACTGTGGCCAGATCTGCTTTTCTATCCTGGACAGTGAGAGTGCCCTTACTTTGGTATCCCGGGTGGTGAGAGGACTTGGGTGTCCAAATTTCATTTTTATGTAATTACTGGATGACAATTTTTGGATTTCCAAACTGTCTCTGGTTTAATCTGAGTAGATTATCTCCTAGGCTGTGAGAGGGCCTAGGGGGACTTCAAAACATTACGTCCTGCATATTCGGTGAGAGGGGGTTGCGGGAGACTTTTTATTTCTGTTATTATTTTTTCCTGGTGTTTTTCTGAGAGCCAAGTATTGTATTGTACTATCTATGTAGTGTTAAGCAAGGTTTATTTTTAATTGTATTTTATTATTTATTTTGGGTGGGTATATAGTGGTTAGTGAACTTTAGTGGACAATAACGAATGATCTAACTTGGTATTGCAGTTATTAAATTGTTTTATATTGTTTTGGGGGGGTTATATATTGGATTGGGATTTTTAGGAATATTGTTTTTAGATTGTTTAGTTTTGAGAGTTGGGCTAGGTTGTGGACGTATGAGATGTGTCCGCCTGTTACCCCCCCCAGTCATGCGCTACTCAGCCTCTGCTCTTCGCTCCCTCCACCCTTTTCATACCCCTCCTTTGGTTTCCTATCTATCAACAGTGTTGGGCTTTTGGGTATTGGCCGTGGGAGGGGAAGGGTGGGTAATGAACATTGGAGGCTGGAGGAGCGGGGCACTCTCATTAGGGTGGTTATGCCCAGGAGACACCCTGGGGTGAAGTGGAGCCTGCAGCACAGACCATCTTGTTTAGTCCCTATACCCAAGGGCACCATGGTTGGTGATGGGCAGGTAGCCAGGGCAGCCCAGGAGTTTTGTCCAACCCGGGTGCTGTTGTGCAATGCCAGATCTGTCCAGAACAAGACTGCTGTGATTTCAGATCTTGTTGGTTCGACAGATCTGGCTTGCATCACCAAGACCTGGCTGGATGATAATGTGGGACCAATACTTGAGGCCACAATTCCAGCCAGGTATATGGTGATAAATCGCCTGAGGTTGGACCGCGGGGGCGGGGGTTGCAGTCTGTTTTAAGACTGAATTGGCACTCACTAGCGTTCCAGTTGAGGACACCATCTCTTTTGAGTGTGCTGTTGTGGCAGGTGTAGGCTATCGAATTGCTCTCATCTACCGTCCACCCGGAGATGGGATGCAATTCCTTAAGGAAGTAGCGGACTTTGTCATTGACATGGCTTTTGAGTCTCCCAGGCTGATGGTCCTGTGTGATTTTAATGCCTGGATTGATGACGAACTGTCGCAATTTGGACAATACTTCTTCCAGTTAATGGATTCACTGGGCCTAACTCAAGTGGTTACCACTGCCACACATAAAGGTGGCCACTCTCTTGATTTGGTCTTCCTCCTGGGGATCGAGGCTTCTGACGTGGGGGTGGAACCAGTCGACTGGTCCGATCACTACACTGTGAGATTCAATTTTGGCACTCCACCTTGTAGACCGACCCCTGTGGAGATGGTCATGTACCGCCCTTTGCGGAATATTTTTCCAATGGCTTTGCTGCGGTCCTTGACCTCTCAAAATTCCCTGTGCATTGCAGTGATCCAGAGGCATTGGTTGTGGCCTATAATAATGCCATCACCTCTGCCCTGGATTCTATTGCTCCAGTTCGTGTGCGTCCTCTCTCCCTTTGACCTAGGGCTCCATGGTTTGATGGGGCCTTGAGGGAGTTGCGGCGACTTGGACACAGGTTAGAACGTTGTTGGCGGAAATCTGGCCTGTATGCCGACCATCTTAGACTGTTGGAACATTATCAATTCTATCAGTCAGAAATTTCTCGTAAGAAGGCAGAGTTCCTGTCTGGGGAAATTTCTGCTGCTCAGAACCGACCAGCTGAGCTGTTCAGAACTGTGGACAGATTGTGCAACCCAACCTGTCTACAGCTCCATAGAGCGTTTTCACAATTACAGTGTGATGAGCTTGCTCGGTTCTTTGCTGATAAGGTGGCTGACATTAGGTCAGAGATCCATTCGACACATTCTATGCGGGTTGCTATTGGTCAGGAGTTGGTCACCACCCCTTCATTTTCCTGGAGTACCTTTGACCACCCAGAAATCGTGGATGTTATGCGGATTGTTCAAGGGTTGCACCCTACCTGCTGTAGTTCAGATCCAAGTCCTACCTCCCTAATTTTGGTGTGTGGGGAGTTTATTCTCCTGGTTCTAGCACAGATAGTCTGGTGCTCCCTTGACTTGGTTGAATATCCCTGTTCCTTGAAAGAGGCAGTAGTGACACCCTTGTTGAAGAAACCTTCTTTGGACCCAGACTGTCTTGCCAACTACAGGCCTAACTCGAACCTCCCCTTTGTGGGGAAGATGATTAAGAAAGTAGTGGCGGCCCAGTTGGAGAATCACTTGACCATCCATAGCATCTACGAACCTCTCCAATCAGGTTTTGGAAAAAGGCATAATACCGAGACTGCACTGGTTCGGGTGCTCAATGATCTCCTGATGGCGAGAGACCAGAGAAAATGGTCCATTTTGGTACTATTAGATCTGTCATCAGCATTTGACACCATTGACCATGGGGTTCTACTTGAGTGCCTGAGATGTATTTGTGGGCTCTCTGGGATGGTTCTCAGATGGTTCACTTCATATCTCACGAGAAGAACTCAGAGGGTGGTTTCACTTTTTTTTCCTCTGATCACATCTCTCTGTTTTGTGGGGTTCCTCAGGGTTCCATACTGTCCCCCATGTTGTTTGTAGTGTACATGCTTCCCCTTGGAGACATTGTGAGATGGTATGGGCTAAGGTTTCATTGTTATGCCGATGATACCCAGCTATACCTGTCCTTTGCACCCGACCAGGAAAGAGCTATCTCGGTATTTAACAGCTGCCTCAATGAAGTCCAGGATTGGATGAGGTCCAGTTGGCTGAAGTTGAACTCTGGGAAGATGGAGGTGTTGGTTTTGGATTCGGATCGCCGGATAGGGGGACATGCAGCCGGCTTCCCATCTGGACTGTTTTTTGGGGATGTCGAGCTACAGATCTCTGAATGGGTGCGAGACCTGGGGGTGATATAAGATGCGGGGCTGACTCTTCAGTCCCAGGTGTCAGCGGTGTTTAAGTCATCTTTCTGCCATCCAAGAAACATCGCCAGGATCAAGCACCTTGTTCGGTCCGGTGATCTGCCAACTTTAATCCATGCCTTTGTGACCTCACGCCTAGACTATTGCAACTCGCTTTACTTTGGGCTTCAAGGGGTTGAAATCCGCTGCTTGCAGCTGGTGCAGAATTCCACAGCCCAGGTGTTGGTGGGTACTCCTAGATCTTCTCACATTACACCGGTGCTGCGGGATCTGCACTGGCTTCCAGTTCAGTGGCGGATCACCTTCAAAGTTGGATTACTGACTTTTAAAGCCCTGCATGATCTGGGCCCTGATTACCTGAAAGAACTCCTGATTCCTTACCACCCTGTGAGATCACTCCACTCAACCAATGAGGGGATGCTAGAGATTCCAAGGGTGATTTTAAAATCTGCTGGGGCCCATGCTTTTATGTTTGCGGACCCTTCCCTTTGGAATTCTCTACCCCGTCGGATTAGGGAGTGCATGACTGTGGGGAGTTTTAAACAGGCTTTGAAATCTTTCCTTTGGGAAAAAGCCTATGGTTGTATTGTTTTCTGATTTGATTCTGTTTGGTTTTATGATGCTGATTTTTGTATTTTTATCTTATTGTACTGCACCTTGAAACTTGAAAGGCGCACAACAAATAAAGTATATTATTATTATTAGAAGAAACAGCATTAGTGTGGTAAGTAATTTTTTCTTCAAACAACAAGAAGGCCTAATGTATTCTAACATATGCAGACTACCAAGCAGTTCATTTGGAGGAGGGCACAGAACCTACTTAGGAAAGAGGCTCTGCAATACTGTGGTTCCAAACCTGGCATCACTTCTTGCCTGCACATCCAGGCTGTAATGCTTGGTAAACGTGTGTACAGTTTTCTAGGTAGCTGCTTTACAGACTTCTGATAAGGGAATATCTCTCACAGCTGCTATAGTGACAGCTGTGCCCCTAGTAGAGTGAGCCCTGAGGCCTACAGGGAGATCCTTCCCTAGTTTCTGATAGCAAAACTGAATGCAAGACACAATCCATCTTGCAATGATCCTTTTAGTGGCAGGCTTACCCCTGCCCACTTCACCATAGATAAGGAACAACTGGCTATTGTCACCCCTATGGCCTCTGGTCAGATCCAAAATAATAGCTAATAGCCCTCTTTACATCCAGGCTATGCAGCCTACGTTCCCCTGTACTAGAGTGTTCAGCGAAGAAGACAGGCACATTTATAGACTGGTTAAGGAGAAACTCTGAGACTACTTTAGGGGAGGAACCTTTTGTTTGTTCTGAGAACCACTTTATCATTATGAAAGGAGATATAGTTAGATTCCACAGATAAGGCCTGTAGTTCACTGATACGTCTTGCTGAAGTGATGGCTACTAAAAACACAGTTTTCAAACAACATGAAGTCTTGCTGTATTCTGACATATGCAGTTAGGGCCTGCCTTTCAACTGCCCCAGAGAACAAAGAGTTAAACTTTCCATGGCCAGCATGGAATGTTCACCACAAGCTCGGTTGAAGCCCCTGTCTGCTGTTGTTTAAACTGCAACCGTCAGATTCTTTACTCCGCCTCACTGAACAGTCGCTCCGGGAGATTTCTCCTTTGCTGGGTTCAAAAAAGTCGGTTGAAGTGTCATTTTTTTCGGTCAGTTTCTACTGAATTGCTGTTACTGCTCAGTCGGTTCAAGTATCTGTCTGTGGTACCATGAGTACTAGATAGGTTTCCTGTTTTGTTTCTGTGTGGAACTTGTAAATTGTGGATCGGTTCGGCTGAACTGAACAGTTTGAGGTAAAAAAGTTTGTGCTTGATTTAGAGTGTGTTAACTGGTCCGTATTGGTTCTAAAAAAACAGATTTTATTACGTTTTTTTCCAAGACCCTTGACACGGTCAGGAACCGATAGGGGAGTCTTGCCTGGCAGATTGCGAAAAAAGGGTAAGTTTTGGATGGGATTGGCCATTCTGAGAAACTCAAGAAAAAGAAGGCCCACTGGGTTTCAACACTGCAGTGTGTGTGGGGAGGTCTTTGCCAAGGCTGATCCCACACCTCCTGTATTTATGTCTGGGGTTTGACCACCTCGATTCAGACTGCCAAATATGTAAGAATTTCCCAAATCTACCCTGGAAAGAGATTAGGTAGACTGAGGAAAGGAGGCCAAAGTCTGCTGACCCGGATGGCCAGCCAGTTCAGTTCGACCGAACCAGAAGGAATGCCCTCTGACCAGAGGCGATACTACTGTAGGCAAAGGAGAGCCGACTCCTGAGAGTCAGTTCGGTGAAAAGGAAGAAAGATAAATCGTCTGGTTCGGACCCAGAAATTCATACTCCGACCGCCGATGAGATAGCCAAGGCGATAAAGAGATGGTGCAATCGCTTACTTCGGTTCCGACCAAACCGGCACCATCTGGCAGGGGTTCGGTTTGGTCGGTTACCCCAGTTCCGGATTACACTTTGGAAGAATTTTATGAACCGGAGGAGGAGGAAGTAGAGTATGAGGATGATTTTAGTGATTATGAAAGTCTGATGTGCCTATTGACCTGGACAACTCCCCAGACAGACCTTCAGGTTTTTCTCCTCCTAGGCTTTCTGAGTCCCCTTCTCACTATATGTTTTACAAAAAAGTGGCTGAGACCCTCCATCTTCCTGTGGAGGAAGCAGTAGAGGATCAGGAGGAACCTAATTTTGTTGAGATGATGGACATCCCAGAGGCCAGGAGACTGTCTATTCCCCTCCACAAATCCTTGGGAAACAGACACATAAAATTCTTAAGTCTCCTAATTCTATACCTCCTGTGGACAGACCAATGGACAAGAGGTACAGTCTCTCAGGCTCAGACATGGAGTTCCTTTTCCAGCAATGCAGCCATGTTGCGGTAGTGCAGGCTGCTGCCTGTGATAAGGCAAATATCCCCATGGCATCACACCCCCAGACAAGGACTCCAGGAAGATCGATGCCATGGCAAAGAAACAATACATGGTAGCATCTTTGGGACTCAGGCAGGCTAACTATATGGCCTATACAGCTAGATACCAGAAGTCCAGGTGGGACACTGTGCTGGCTCTGGCTAAGTGGGCCCCTGACCAGCTTGCCAAGGAGCTGGAGCAGGTGGCTGCAGATGGGACTGAGGCATCTAAAGTATAGTTTCATGCTGCTGTGGACTCTAATGATGTTTCATCAAGAGTCATGGCTACATCTGTGGCTCTTCGGAGGATGGCTTGGCTCAGATGTACTAGCCTCTCACAGGATACCCAGGCTAAGGCCATGGATTTTCCTGTAATTGGTAATTCTGTGTTTGGGGAGCAGACAGAGAACTACCTGGAAAAGATGGATGAGTACAGGAGTGCTCAGGCCAAAGAAAGGCAAGCAACTCCTCAAAGGCAGCAGTCCAGGGTCAGGCCTTTCCAAAGGCCTTTTTACCAAACTCAGGCCTCCTCTTCTTTCTCTCAGAGGGGGTTCTTTAGAGGGAGAGGCAGAGGCAGACGGGGGATGAGCAGGCCTGCATCCACCCCTCAGCCTAAAGCCCCTGCCAAGCAGACACCCTGATGGGTCTGCCTGGGCCGATTCTCCCATACCAGTAGGAGGCAGGCTGGCTTACTTTGTCCAGGAATGGAAGTCTCTAACATCAGACAAGTGGGTCTTGGAAGTAGTAAGCCAGGGGCTGGTTCTCTGCTTCAAAAAAATTTCCCAAGATGAGAACCAGATCCTTTCCACCTGCGAATCTCTCAGAGACCCTTGCCCTAGAGGCAGAGGTTTCTTCTCTCCTAGCTCTCAGAGCTATAGAGAGGGTTCCCACCCTACACAAGGGCAAAGGATTGTACTCCAGGTACTTCCTAACCCCCAAAAAGACAGGAGAATGGTGGCCCATCCTGGACCTAAGATATCTGAACAAACATCTTTTAATGCCAAAGTTCAAAATGGTGACTCTGGGAATTATCCTTCCCTCTCTAAGGTCTGGGGACTGGCTAGCCTCCCTGGACCTCAAAGATGCCTACTTTCACATTCCCATCAGGTGCTCCCACAGAAAGTACCTCAGGTTCGAGTTGCCCTCAGGCCACTATCAATTCAGAGCAATGCCCTTTGGCCTAACATCAGCCCCAAGGGTTTTCACAAAGTGCCTGGCAGTAGTGGTTGCTTTCCTAAGGAGAAAAAAGATCTCCATCTTCCCATACTTGGACAACTGGCTCATAGTAGGTCAGTCTCCAGACCAAGTCAAGTCACATTTGCAAGTGACCCAGCAAGTGCTCACTTCCTTAGGATTCCTTCTCAACCTTCCAAAGTCAGTTCTCGAACCAGTACAGCTCCTTACCTTCATTGGTGCAGAGCTAGATACAGTAAAGGCAAGAGCCTTCCTTCCCCTAGAATGGGCAAGGACCCTCATGGAACTGGCCTCTTCATTCACCCCTCAGGTGTCTCAACCAGCAAGGCATTTCCTTCAGCTTCTGGGCCACATGGCAGCTTCCACAGCAGTGGTCCAAGGAGCAAGATTCCAGATGAGGGACATTCAGTTCCACTTAAGAGCCTTCTGGTCCCAAAGAAAGGATTCCCTTACCAAACTAGTTCCAGTGACTCGAACCCTGATCCAGGCCTTGCAGTGGTGGCAGAATCAGGACAATTTGAGACAAGGGGTTCTTTTTGTCACTCAGTCTCATTCAGTGATACTCACCACAGATGCTTCCCTGCTGGGCTGGGGAGCCCATTTGGGGGATCTCACCACCCAAGGACTGTGGTCACCTCAGGAATCTCTGCTTCACATCAGTATCTTGGAACTCAGAGCAGTATTTCTGGCACTGCAAGCTTTTTCCAAATCTGTACAGAACAAGGTGGTCCAGGTCAGAACAGATAACACCACCACCATGTGGTACAGCAACAAGCAGGGAGGCACTCGGTCTATGGCATTGTGCACAGAAGCAATGAAGCTGTGGCCCCAGGCCTATTCCCTGCAAACCTCTCTGATAGCAGTTCACCTCCCAGGGAAGGGCAATGTCCTAGCAGATGCTCTGAGCAGACTATCCCAGGGCCATCACGAATGGACCCTAGATCCTCTAGTTTTGAAAGTGATTTTCTCGAGATGGGGCACTCCAGAGATAGATCTTTTTGCAGCCCCAGACATTCACCAACTTCCTCTCTTTTGTTTCAGTCCCCCTGATTCTGAACTGGGAAGGGAAATTTCTGTATGCTTTTCCCTCCTTCCCTCTCCTGTTCAAAGTGTTAGTCAAGATAAGGTCACAACCATGCAAAGTGATTCTGATTGCTCCAGACTGAGCAGACAGCCCTGGTATCCCTGTTGCTGTCCCTAGCAGTCCACCTTCCCTGTCTCTTCCCAGGAATTACAACCTGTTGACATCCTCTCAGGGAGGATTTGGTACCCGATCTTGGTCTCTCAATCTCAAGGCATGGCTCTTGAAGAGTTAGAGTTTGCAGATCTGCATCTTTCCAGGGGTTCTGGATATCCTTAAGGCTTCTAAGCCTTCCACCAGAAAGACTTACAACTCAAATGGAAAGGTTCAGCATTTGGTGTTCTAAGAATATTTCTCCAGACTCTGCTGAGTTGCCTACGGTTCTGGACTATATGGTCCATGTTAATGGCCTAGGCCTCAGACCAGCTACCTTAAAGTACACTTGGCAGCTGTTTCTATGCTCTTGTCAGTAGGCAAGCCTTCCTCTCTATCATCCCATCCTGTGTTTTGTAAGTTTTCAAGGATTGCTTCACATCAATCCCCTTTAGGGATCCTGCTCCTGCTTGGGACCTCAATGTTTGCATTGCTCAGCTTATGCAACCCCCCTTTGAGCCTTTGTCCTCTGCAGAGCTTAAGTACTTGACTTGGAAAACTGTGTTTTTGGTAGCCATTACTTCTGCCAGGCGTATCAGTGAATTGCAATCCCTGTCAGTGGAATCTGATTTCATCTCTTTCCATAGAGATAAAGTGGTCCTAAGAACTAACAGAAAGTTTTTACCTAAAGTGGTTTCAGATTTCCACCTCAACCAGTCTATATCTCTCCCTGTTTTCTTCACTGACCATTCCTTCTCTGGAGAGAGGAGGCTACACAGCTTTGATGTTAAAAGAGCCCTTAGCTACTACATAGAGCGTACCAAGGGTCACAGGTTTGACTCCCTCCAATTGTTCCTTACGTATGGAGAAGTTGGTAAGGGCAAACCTGCTACTAAGAGATCTATTGCCAGGTGGATTGTTTCTTGTATACAATTCTGCTATGAAAACTGGTAGAACTCCACCCTCAGGCCTGAGGGCTCATTCCACTAGAGGTACAGCTGCTTCCCTGGCTGCTGCCAGGGATATTCCTCTCTTAGAAATTTGTCAAGCAGCCACCTGGAAAACAGTCCATACCTTTACCAAGCGTTACTCTCTGGATATCCAGGCTAGGAGTGATAGAAACATAGACTTTGACGGCAGATAAGGACCACTTGGCCCACCCATTCTGCCATTTCCCTACCTACTGGATAAGCTGCAGATTCTAGTTAACCAACAGCCTCTTTCCTGCAACCCCTCACTATAATTGCCTTATGTCTGTCCCTTGCATGTTTGAATTCCTCCACTGTTTTAGACCCCACAACCTCTCCAGGAAGGCGGTTCCATGCGTCCACCACTCTCTCCGTGAAAAGAATTTCCTCACATTACCCTGAGCCATCCCCATCTAACTTTAATTGTGCCTTGTCCTTACACATCTCTTTTTCTGAAAGATGCTACCCTCCTGGACTTTTGTTGCTTCCTTGAGGTTCTTAAAAGTTTCTATCATGTCCCCACTGTCCCTCCTTTCATCAAGGGTATACATATTAAGCTCTCAGTCTCTCTTCATATGGTTTCTGATGTAGACCCTGCACCATTTTAGTTGCCCTCCTCTGGACTGCTTCCATCCTGTCTATGTCCTTGGTGAGATGAGGTCTCCAAAACTGCATGCAGTACTCAGATGGGTCTCACCAACCGTCTGTATAGAGGGATAACCACTTCCCTTTTCTACTTGTGATGCCTTCCTATGCATCCCAGTATCCCCTGACTTTCCCTACTGACTTCTCACATTGCATACCCACCTTTAGGTCATCTGATATGACTACACCCAGATCCCTTTCCATTATTGTTGTTGTTAGTACCTCCCCTGCTATTGTGTACTCTTCTCCTGGATTTTAATTTCCCAGGTGCATTACTTTGCACTTCTTTGCATTGAATCTAAGTTGCCATATGTCTGACCATTCCTCCAACCTTGCCAAGTCCCTGCTCATCCTTTCTACCCCCCTTGTGTATCAACTCTGTTACAGATCTTTGTGTCATCCACAAGAGGCATACCTTTCCTTCAGACCCTCTGCAATGTCACCTATAAAGACATTAAAGAGGACTGGACCAGTACTGAGCCCTGAGGTACTCCACTAGTAACCCCTTTCTTCAGAATGTGTTCCATTCACTATTACCTTCTGTGTCCTGTTGTGCAGCCAGTTTTTACCAGGCTACCACCCTGGGACCCACTCAGGCTGGCTAACTTGATTATTAATCTTTTGTGCGAGACTGTGTCAAATGCCTTGCTAAAATCTAGGTAGGCCATATCCACAGCCCCTCCCTGGTCTATTACTTTGGTCACCCAGTCAAAGAAATCGATTAGATTTGTCTGACATGACCTTCCTGCTGTGAATCCATGCTGCTTTGGGTCCAGTTATCCGCTGGCCTCTAGGTACTCAACAATTCTTTCTTTCAGAAGTGATTCCATCATTTTTTCCACCACTGAGGTCAAACTAACAGGTCTGTAGTTTCCTGCCTCTGCCTTGCTCTCACTTTTGTGAAGGGGAATCACATCTGCCCTCCTCCAGTCCTCAGGTACCACCCCATCTTCCCATGATTTGTTAAAAGTGTGGTTGAGTGGTGTCACTAGGTCTCCCTTAGCTCTTTTTAGGATTCTAGGGTGGAATCCGTCAGGTACATTGCTTTGTCCACCTTGAGTTTTAGAAGTTCTTTTAGTTCTCTTTCTTCTTTAAATGGACTGGTGTCAACCCCACTATCTAGAGTGCTTCAACTGTTTGGTTTAGGTAACTCCTCCTCTTCTTTTGTGAATACTGAGCAAAAGTATTCATTCATTATCTCTGCCTTTTCACTGTCTCCTCTGCCCACCTCCCTCTCCTTTATTAATCTTCCTATCCCTCCCTTAACCTTTCTGTGTTCCCTAATGTACCTATAAAAGGTTTTATCCCCCTTCTTAACTGAGTTGGCTATCCTTTCCTCAGTTTGGGCCTTTGCTTTTCTGACTGCCTTCCCCACTTCTTCCTGCTTTAATTGATACAGTTCTCTGTCATGTTCAGTCTGTGATTCCTTATACTTTTTGAATGCAGCCTTTTTCTCCTTAACCTTCCCTGACACTTCTTTTGAGAGCCATAGTGGTTTTTTATTCCACTTTGTTTTCTTTATTTGTTTCACACAAAGGCTTGTTGCCTCCATGATGGCAGTTTTGATTTTTCTCCATTGTTCTTCCACCCCTCCTTTCTGGCCATTTGCTAATGCATTCCTCAGGTATTCGCCCATTATGCCAAAGTCAGCCCTTCTAAAGTCCAGTATCCTTGTATTTGTATGGCTTGTCTCCATTGTTATGTGTTATTGTGAAGCACACTGTGCAGTGGTCGCTTGTTCCCAGGTGTCTACTGACTTCTAAGTTTGTGATCCTCTCTCATTTGAGAGTACCAGGTCTAATATTGCTCCCTCCCGAGTGGGTTCCACCACTAGCTGTCTAAGGCATGCTCCCTGTAGGGCATCGAGAATGACCCTGCTCTTGGAAGTGGCTGCCGTCCATGTTGCCTAGTTAACATCTGGCATATTCAGGTCCCCCATCAACTTGTGATGCTCGGTTTGGCACAGCAGTACTTCAGAGCCTGTTTCCAAAGTAGGTTCTGTCCCTCCTCCATGGAGGTACTGCTTGGTAGTCTGCATATGTCAGAATACAGCAAGACTTCATGTTGTTTGAAGAAAAAATTACTCACCTTAGTAATGTTGTTTCTTCTAATGGAGTCTTGCTGTATTCTGACCTCCCCCCCACCTCCCCTCTCAGAACCTAGATTTTGGGATGTGGGTGGGCAGGAGCAGTGTTGGCATCCTAGGGGTGTCCTTTTTTCACCCTCTTTTAGTTTGGGTGAGTGGTTGTGTTTTGGATGTGTTTTGTTTTTGGGTTTCTTGACTTGAGGCTTCCTTTTGAAACCAAAAACCCTTTTATATAGATACAGTTGCCAGTTGGCTAGTATGAGTTTTACAATTTCCACACAGAACTTCTAGTGA
This sequence comes from Neoceratodus forsteri, assembly GCA_016271365.2. Lineage (NCBI taxonomy): Eukaryota > Metazoa > Chordata > Ceratodontiformes > Ceratodontidae > Neoceratodus > Neoceratodus forsteri. Next base: position 522,153,224 of record CM057449.1, on the reverse strand, counting down.
GTATTGCTCATAAAGATCTGACGGTTGCAGTTTAAACAGCAGCAGACAGGGGCTTCAACTGAGCTCGTGGTGAACATTCCATGCTGGCCATGGAAAGTTTAACTCTTTGTTCTCTGGGGCAGTTGAAAGGCAGGACCTAACTGCATATGTCAGAATACAGCAAGACTCCATTAGAAGAAACAACATTTACTAAGGTGAGTAATTTTTTCTTCCATGTCACAAACTTTAACTCTGCTGAGAACAAAGGTTTGAAGGGGGGGGTTTGCATTAATTGTGCTATGCATATATTTAGATCCCATGAAGGGGTAGGTTCTCTATGAGGGGGGGTGCACATGCAATAGCCTCTTCAAATTTCTTTAAATATAGGGTCAAAGGCTAAAAAGGAAGATTTACCTGGTGACAAATAAGCAGAGACTGCTGCCAAGTGCACCCTCAAAGTAGAAGGCTTAAGGCCTACAGAATGTAAATGAGACAAATACAATAAAAGTGGAATGCCCACCTCTTGTGGTTCCACACCTGACTGAGTGCACCATATGGTAAACTTCTTCCATTCGGAAGAATATATTTTCCTAGTGGTTGGTTTTCTGGAAACCTTTGGGATATCCAGCACCGAGTCCGAAAGTTGCAAACCAGCATATTCTAACTCCGTAAGAGCCAGGCCATCAGTCTGAGGGACCCGGAGTTAGAGTGCATGATCCTCCCTTGGGAGGAGATCAGCAGGTCATACTGCCTGGGGAGGCAAATTGTGCTGCTTGATGCCAAAGCCACCAGTATCGAGTACTAAGGCTGCCTGACCCAGTCTGGGGTTATCAGGATCATCAGGCTGACTTGCCCCTGAGCTTGGTCAGTACTCTGAGCAACAAGGGAAATGGATTGAAGGCATACAGAAATTTTCCTGACCAGTCTAGAAGAAGTGCATCCATTGGGACTGTGCCCAGGACTGGAGGTCTGCAGCAATACTGAGGCAACCGGTGATTGTCTGGGGCTGCAAAGAGATCTATTTCTGGAGTGTCCCACATCTTGAAAATGTCTTTGAGAACTAGGTGATTCAGTGACCACTTGTGGTTCTGGTTGATCCTGCTGAGAGAGTCTGCCAGAACATTGTCCTTCCCAGGAAGGTGAACTGCTGACAGTTACCTCCAGGAGTAGGCCAGATTCCAGATCTTCATAGCTTCTGTACACAACAGAGTGGACCTTGTACCACTCTGTTTGTTGATGTAAAACATGGTTGTGGTGATGTCTGTCCTGACCTGCAACACCTTCCCCTGAATCATGGAAAAAAAGACTGGAGAGCCAGCAAGACTGCTCTGAGTTCCAACAAATTTATGTGCAGAAGAGACTCCTGAGGACACCATGTGCCCTGACATGTATGCTCCCCCAGATGTGCACCCCACCCCAAGAGGGATGCATCTGTGGTGAGTACTACTGTGGGATTTTCCCAAAGGAATGGGACCCCCCACCCTGAGGTTGTCCCTTTCCTGCCACCACTGCAGGGCTTGAAGAAAGGTGGTAGTTACTGGAATCTGTTTGGACAATGAATCTCTGCTCTAGGACTAAAAGGACTTTGGATGGAACTGAATGTCTCTTATCTGAAACCTTGCCCCAATACCACTGCTGATGCAGCTGTCATGTGTCCCAGCAATTGCGGAAAGTACCTGGCTGGCTTTGGGGAATGGAGCTTGAAAGATTCCACTAACTGCACAATGCTGCCCACCCTGTCTGGCGGAAGTCTCGCTTTTCCCAAAACTGTGTCAAGTTCAAATAACATGAAGTCTTGCTGTATTCTGACTATATGCAGTTAGTCCCAGCACGTGAACTGCTCTGGAGAGTAAAGGGTCAACTCTGTGCTAAGGCATAGAATGTTGAGCTCGAGCTTGGTTTTCAAACCTTTGTCTGTGGTACTGTGAAGTGTAACCATCAGATTTCTTACTCTGCCTAACTGTGAAGTTGTTCTGGAGATCCCTCCGGCACTTCAGTTTGGTACAAGTTGGAAACGGTCGGTTTATACAACCTCTTTCTTATTTTTTTCAGTATTCTTACCTCTGTCATGGTACAGTAAGTGGTAGTTTAGTAGGCAGTGTTGTTTTATTGATAAAAATTGTTAGAAATTGTTTTTCTTAGGTTCTTTCCCGGTTGGTCTGGTTGGGAACCGAAATCTATTACTAACTGTTAAATTTCTGTAATTCTTTAGATGTTTTCTGGTACTTATCGGTTCCTAAAAAAATCCAGTATTTAATAAGATTTTTTTTACTGACCCGTGACACGGTTGGAACCAATAAGTGGGTGTTACCTGGCTTAACGCTGTGAAGGGTAACTTTTTTGAACCCGGCATTTCTGAAAAACCCAAAAAGAAAACTGGTCCCACTGGGTTTCAACACTGTACCGAGTGTGGGGAGGCCTTTGCTAAGGCTGATCCCCACCTCATCTGTGTGTATTGTCTGGGGTTAGACCACCTCAAGGAAGACTGCAAAATTTGCAAAAGCTTCCCCAAAGCCACTTTGGAAAAATGTTTAAGTAGGCTAAGGGAAAGGGAGACCGTAAAGTCCGCTGACCTAGATGGCCAGCCTGGTTCGGTTGATGACCGAACCTGAAAAGGTGCCTACCGACCTGGGCTTATACCTTCAGGGGCAAGGAGAGCGACTTCATGAGTCGGTTCTGTCAAAAAGAAAATGAAAGTCAGCAGGTTCAGATCCTACTCCCCATGTTCCAACTGCTAAAGAAATATGAAAGCGATTACAATAGTTCAGTCGTTTTGCCCTGTTCTGACTGAACCGACATCGGTTCAAAGGCGATCGATTCGGTTTGAAGTAGATGTTTCTGATATAGATCTTGAAGCATCCTATCAGGGTGATTGGGAGGAGGGAGAAGATTATGATGAAGGTGAGTTTGAAGGCCTAGATGAGCCAGTGGAGCCTGACATCTCCCCAGACAGGCCTTCCAATATTTCTCCTCCCAGGCTTTCTGAGCCTCTTTCCCATTTCTTGTTTTACAAGAAAGTGGCTGAGACTCTTCATCTTCCTATGGAAGAGGATGAGCAGGATCAGGAGGAGCCTTATTATATGGAGATGATGGATGTTTCAGAGTCAAAGAGAGTGTCTATCCCTTTACATAAATCCTTGGGGAAACAGACACAAAAAAATTATGTAGTTTCCTACATCCATCCATCCCTCCTGTGGATAAGAAAATGGACAGGAGGTATGCTCTATCAGGTCCTGGTACGGAATTCCTTTCAACTCATTGCAGCCATATTGGGGTAGTGCAAGCTTCAGCCTGTGACAAGGCTAACATCACCATTGCATCTCACCCCCCAGATAAGGATTCCAGGAAAGTGGATGCCATAGCAAAGAAACAGTACTTGGCATCCTCTTTGGGACTCACAATCAAATCATATGGCATATACAACCAGGTACCAGAAATCTATGTGGGATACAGTTCTGGAGCTGACTAAGAATGCCCTCCCTAGTTAGCCAAGAGCTGGAGCAGGTGGCTGTGGATGGTATAGAGGCATACAAAGTGCAATTTCATGCTGTTGTGGACTTGAATGATGATCATTCCAGGGTCATGGCTACATCTATCTCCATGAGGAGGTTTGCTTGATTTAGGTGTACCAACCTTTCACAAGATGCCCAGGCTAAGGCCATGGATTTTCCTGTAACTGGTAATTCTCTGGGGAACAAACAGAGAATTACATGAAGATGATGGATGAATATAGGACCACCTACAGGAGTGCTGCAGCCAAACAGAAGCAGATCACTCCTCAAAGGCAGCAATTTAGGGCTGGCAGGGGCAAGCCTTTTCACAGGCCTTTCTACCAAGCTCAGGCCTCCTCCTCTTCTTTCCAGCAGAGGGGGTTCTTTAGGGGAAGAGGCAGACATGGGATGACCAGGACCCCATCATCCATGCAATCTAAGCCCCCTACCAGACAATCCGGAGGTGTCGGTCAGGGTCACCTCCCCAGTTCCAGTCAGGGGCAGGCTGACTCACTACTTCCAGGCCTGGAAGTCTATTACTTCAGACAAATGGATCCTGGAAGTAGTGAGCCAGGGACTTGCTCTCAGTTTCAAAAGGTTCCCAAAAATGAGAGCAAAGTCTTTCAGTCCTCCCTCTCCCTTGGAAACGAGGGCTCTAGAGACGGAAGTTTCCTCGCTACTCCTCCTTCAGGCAGTAGAGAAGGTACCTGCTTGTCACAGGGGAAAAGGACTGTATTCCAGATACTTTCTTACCCCAAAAAAGACAGGGGAGTGGCGATCCATCCTAGATTTAAAATACCTGAACAAACATTTAACAAAACCAAAAGTCAAGATGGTGATTCAGAGTAATTCTTCCATCTATGAGACCAGGAGACTGGCTAGCCTCCCTGGATCTCAAGGATGCCTACTTCCACATATCTATCAGACATTCCCACAGAAAGTACCTCAGGTTCGAGTTGCCCTCAGGCCATTACCAATTCAGAGCTATGCCTTTCGGTCTGACATCTGCTCCAAGGGTGTTCACCAAATATTTAGCAGTAGTGGTGGCATTCCTCAGGAGACGGGTATCCTTCTGTTCTTATACCTGGACAACTGGCTCATTGTGGGTCAGTCCTCGGACCAAGTCAAGTCAGCCCTAGAGGTCATTCAAAAGCTTCTAGACTCCTTGGGATTCATTCTGAATCTAGAAAAGTCTGTTCTGGAACCAGCTCAACTCCTCACCTTCATAGGGGTGAAGCTAGACACTATCCAGGCAAGGGCATTTCTCCCTCTTCCAAGGGTACAGTCCCTTATCACTCTGGCTTCCTCTTTCCATCCTCTAGTATCTCGTCCAGCCAGACATTTTCTACAGTTGCTGGGACACATGACAGCCTCCACAGCAGTGGTTCTAGAAGCAAGGTTTCAGATGAGAGATATTCAGTTTCTTCTCAGATCTTATTGGTCTCAGAAAAAAGACCTTCTATCCAAATTGGTTCCAGTGTCTCAGACTCTAGTTCAGGCCCTCCAGCGGTGGCTGGAGGAGTACATTCTTCTTCAAGGTGTTCCCTTTCTCAGTCAGGCTCCTTCAGTGATTCTCGCCACATATGCCTCTCTGCTGGGTTGGGGTGCCCACTTAGACCAGCTTACAGCTTAGGGAACCTGGTCTCATCAGGAGTCTCTTCTACACATAAACCTCCTGGAACTCAAAGCTGTCTTTCTGGCACTCCAGACATTCTCAACTTCTGTTCAAGTGAAAGTGGTGCAGATCAGGATAGACAATACCACAACCATGTGGTACATCAACAAGCAGGGAGGCACTCGGTCCTTGGCCTTGTGCACAGAGGCCATGAAAATATGGTCTCTAGCTTATTCCCTTCAGGCTTCCCTGATGGCTGTGCATCTTTCAGGGAAGGACAACATTTTAGCAGATGCTTCTAGCAGGATTTCTCAGGGTCACCACGAATGGACCCTGAACCCGCTAATTCTTCAGGTCATCTTCAGGAGGTGGGGCACTCCAGAGATAGATCTCTGTGCAGCCCCAGACAATCACCAACTTCCTCTCATTTGCTGCTGACCACCTATTCTGGTCTCGGTCCCTCAGAATGCTCTCTTGCTGAACTGGACAAGCAGGTTTCTGTATGCATTTCCTCCTTTTCCTCTAATATTCAGGGTCCTGATCAAGATCAGGTCTCAGCCTTGCAAGGTGATTCTGGTGGCTCCAGACTGGGCCAGACAGCTTTGGTACCCTCTACTATTGTCAATGTCAGTGACAATGCCTTTGTGTCTTCCCAGACAGTTCAATCTCCTCACATCCTCGCAGGGGAGGATTCTGTATCCCAACCTGCAGACTGTCAGGCTCAAAGCCTGGCTCTTGAAGAGCTAGAAACATAGAAACATAAACTTTGACGGCAGATAAGGACCACTTAGCCCACCTAGTCTGCCCATTTCCCTGCCTACAGGATAAGCTGCAGATCCTAGTTAATCATCAGCCTATTTCTTCTTACCCCCCACAAGAATTGTCTTATGTCTGTCCCATGCATTCTTGAATTCTCCCACAGTTTTAGACCCCACAACCTCCTCAGAAAGGCTGTTCCTGCATCCACCACCCTCTCTGTGAAAATATACTTACTCACATTGCCCCTGAGTTGTTCCCCCCCAATCTATCTTCAAATTGTGTCCCCTTGTTCCTGCACATCTCTTTTTCTGAAAGATGCTACTCTCTTGGACTTGATTCCATTGAGGTACTTAAAAGTTTCTATCATGTCCCCCCTTCCCTCCTTTCCTCAAGGGTATACATATTAAGCTCCTTTATTCTCTCCTCGTATAGCTTCTCTTGCAGACCCTGAACCATTTTAGTTGCCCTCCTCTGGACTGCCTCCATCCTGTCTATGTCCTCGCGGAGATGAGGTCTCCAGAACTGGAGGCAGTACTCCAGATGGGGTCTCACCAGCTGTTTGTACAGAGGGATAACAACTTCCTATTTTCTGATGGTGATGCCTCTCCCTATACATCCCAGTATCCCCCCAGCCCTCCCTACTGCCTTCTCACATTGCTTGCTAACCTTAAGGCCATCTGATATGAGCACCCCAGGTCCCTTTCCATTTTTGTTGTTGTTATTACCCCCCCATTGTGTAATCTTTCCCTGGGTTTTCGTTTCCCAGGTGCATTATTTGCACTTTTTGCATTGAAACCAAGCTGACATACTTGACCATTTCTCCAACCCTGCCAAGTCCTTCTCATCCTTTCCATGCCTCCTTGTGTATCAACTCTGTTGCAGATCTTTGTATCATCTGCAAAGAGGCATACTTTTCCTGCCGGTCCCTCTGAAATGTAGGTAGGCCATGTCCATAGCCCCTCCCTGGTCTACTACTTTGGTCACTCAGTCAAAGAAATCAATTAGATTCGTCTGACATAACCTTCCCACTGTGAACCCATGCTGCCTTGGCTCCTGTGATCCATTGGCCTCTATGTACTCAAAATTTATTTCCTTCAGAAGTGATTCCATCACTTTCCCTACCACAGAGGTCAAATTGACAGGTCTGTAGTTTCCTGCCTCTGTCTTGCTCCCACTTTTGTGAAGGGGAATCACATCTGCCTTCCTCCAGTCCTCAGGTACCACACCCTCCTCCCATGATTTGTTAAAAAGGGTAGTCGGGGGTGATGTGGAGCAGCAAGATGGCGCCAGCAGTTTAATTAGGCTCCGACATTCAGCGGATAAAAATCCTATTAAATAAATTTCTTTGAGATAGAAGTGTTTGGAATTTGCAGCAGGATTAATCGGAATGCATAGCCAGTGCGATGGCACCGAAAAAAGATGCCAAACATTGGGACACATCTTGGAAGTATTCTTGTCCTCACCAAGCTCCTCTAAAGGATCAGGGCCTTCTACGATGACTGGGCCAGTGGTACCCGAGTTCCCAATGGCGCAAATCCTCACCATGCTGTCAAAGATACAGGCAAATGGTGAAGAGACAAATAAACACCTCGCGGTAGTGGAGGCCAAGCTAACAGACAATGATCACTGTGTCCAGAACATTGCGGCTGCCATTAAAGACTTGCAAGGTACCAAGGATCGCCAGGCAGAATACAACGTGGCTTTTGTTCATGACTTCACTCTGCTAAAATCCAAGGTGGAGGGACTAGAGAATGCCCAAAGACAGGCGGACATCTGGATTGTTGGGTCCCCCCTGAGATTCGTGGGAGCGACAGAGCTTATGACTGCAGCCAATAGACTGCTTTTTCAGGATCTTCACCTCCTATCCATAGACCTTGGGGCAAAAATCACAAGAGCCTTCACAATCCTGCAGAGACCCAGGAAGAGAGGGGACACACAACAGAACCCACTTATGGCGATCATAACCCTGTCTATTCCAGATGCTCGGATCTCCTTTTACAGGCAGCTAGAGTGCGAGGAGATATAATTTGGGAAGGCAATCGGCTTGGATTTTTTCCTGATCTCTCTGCCCAAACTCAAGAAAAGAAAAAAAGAACTTCAATGGATTAAAAAAGATCTGCTTCAGCACAGTGTCGAGGCCCGATTAAACTTCCCCGCATGACTGCATGTTCGACATGATTCAAAATCACACATATTTGTGGACCCTGGGGCAGTGGCTCAATATGCGGAGAAACTTATTGCAAAATTAAACCATCCGGACTGTAGTTCTGACGAGGAAGGGTGAAGTCCGGTTCTTATCTGATTTATAATGGGATCTATGCTTTTTGTAACTATTAGGATTCGGGTTGATTTGAAGAGGGGAAATATGTCTGTGTGGGAATTTCTCGATTTTGGCATACTACTGGGATAGCTGATCAGGGCACTTCATTTTCAAATGGGTTAAGCATCTAATAACTTAAAATGTGAATGTATATACACTTAATCATCTGTTTAATGTTGGGGTCATTGAGCTGCTCCTTTGTTAAAGTTTGACTTAATAGCCTTTGTTAGACTAACACTGTAGAAACTTAAATGATGGTGTGATAGAACACCACTCAGTCTGTGGACTTTATGCGCAACCTTTACATTCCTGTGTACCCATAGGGCATGGGTTTATGCTCTGCACTTGTTATGGGTCTGCCACACAACTTAATTAAGATCAGGCTATCTTTTTTAGTAACCTGTTTACAGTGGTATAAGTCACTCAGCCCTTCACATCATTTCAGTCCTTCATGGAATCTGACATCCTGGCACTAATTACTGTTTGACACAATTGGAGGTGAGAGTGACATTGTTCAACAGGACGATTGGATTGAACTTTACCCCTAACAGTTTATATGTGACGGACCTCTGTACTGTATGGCCTGCTGCAGCTGAATATGGTAATTCACTGTAATGTAATAGACCTGAAAGTATAGTTCAGAGGTCTGTGTTTTCATATCTGCCATTTATGTATGACAGTTGTACTGTAATGTCATAAAATCCATAAATAAATAATACAAAAAAAGGGGGGTAGTCAGTGGTGTCACTAGTTTTCTGCTTAATTCTTTTATTATTCTGGGGTGAATTCCATCAGGCCCCATTGCTTTGTCCACCTTCAGTTTTAGGAGTTCTTTCAGAACCCCTTCTTTTGTGAAAGGACTGGGATCAACCCCCCCTATCCAGAGTGCTTCTGTTAATTGGATTGTGCACCTCTCCCTTCTCCTCTTTTGTGAATACTAAGCAGAAATATTTGTTCAGTACCCCTGTTTTTCACTGTCCCTTTCTGCCCACCAACCGTCCCTTCTATTCAGCCTCACTATCCCTCCCTTTGTCTTTCTATGCTCCCTTATGTACCTATAAAAGGTTTCATCCCCTCCTTAACCAAGTTGGCTATCTTTTCCTGTTTGGGCCTTTGCTATTCTGACTTCCCTCCCTGCTTTCTTCTACCTTAACTGGTATAGTTCTCTGTCCTGCTCCTTCTGTGTTTCATTATACTTCCTAAATGCTGTCTTTTTTCTCCTTAACCTTCCCCACCACCTCTTTTGAGAACCATAGTGGCTTTTTCTTTCATTTTGATTTGTTTATTTGCTTCACACAAAGGATTGTTGCCTCTGTGATGGCAGTTTTGATGTTTCCCCATTGTTGCTGCACCCCTTCTTCTAGCCTGTTTGCAAGTGCTTTTCTAAGGCACTCTCCCATCTTGCCAAAGTCAGCCATCCTGAAGTCCATGCAAGCCTGCATCTTTCCCAGTCAGTCTTGGACATTTTAAAGGTTAGTAGGAAACCTGCTTCTAGAAAGACTTACAACTCCAAATGGAAAATATTTGGGTTTGGGTGTTCTCAGAGGCATATCCAGCCAGAGTTGGCTGATATTGCAACTGCCTTAGATTATTTAGTGCATCTTAATAGTTTAGACCTCAGGCCCACTACTCTCAATGTACATTTAGCAGCTATTGCTGCCTTCCTTTCGGCTGGAAAGGGCTCTTCCCCTAGCAGCTCATCCAGTTTTCAAGAAAACTTTCAAAGGTCTAGTTCATATTAATCCTTCCTTTTAAGAACCTACTCTTTCATGGGATCTGAATATCTGTGTTGCACAGCTTATGCAGCCCCCTTTTGAACCTCTGTCCTCAGCTGAGCTGAAATACTTGACTTGGAAAATTGTATTCCTGGTAGCCATTACCTCTGCCAGGAGAATCAGTGAATTACAGGCATTATCAGTGGAACCTGACTTAATTTCATTTCACAGGGATAAGGTGGTTTTCGAACCAGCAGAAAGTTTCTTCCCAAGGTGGTATCAGACTTTCATTTGAATCAGTCTATGTCATTGTCTATATTTTCCACTGACCATGCTTCCTCTAGGGAGAGAATATTACACAGTCTTGATGTGAAAAGGACTCTTAGTTACTATGTGGAACACACTAAGGCCCATAGAAATGACTGTTCTCAGTTGTTCTCACATATGGAGAATTGGGAAAGGGTAAACCTGCCACCAAGAGAACCATTGCCAGGTGGATTGTCTCCTGTATCCAGTTCTGCTATTCAAAGCTTCAGAAAGAGCCTCCCTCAGGCCTGAGGGCTCACTCCACCAGAGGTACAGCTGCTTCGGTCACAGCAGCTAGAGACATACCATTGGTGGAAATCTGTAAAGCAGCCACCTGGAAAACTGTTCACACATTTACCAAGCACTGTTTTCTTGACATTCAGTCAAGAAGTGATGCTAGGTTTGGCACAGCTGTACTGCAGAGACTGTTCCCAAAATAAGTTCTGTGACTCCCTTCTCCAAGGGGGTGCTGCTTGGCAGTCTGCATAGAGTCAGAATACAGCAAGACTTAATGTTGTTTGAAGAGAAAATTACTCACCATAGTAATGCTGTTTCTTCTAATGGAGTCGCACTGTATTCTGACCTCCCTTCTTGCCTCCCGTCCTGGAACCTAGTAGTTTTGGGATGTGGCTTGGTAGGCACAGTGCTGCACCCCATAGGTGTACTTGGCATACCTTATCTTGTTAAGTGTGTTCTGTTTTTTTGTTATGAATATTTTGGTTGTTTCACTACCTGCTTAGATTCTTCTTGGGGTTCTTGACTTGAGTCTTTTGACCCTAAAGATCTGTTTTATTGCCCTTTGGCACAAACATTTTAAAACAATTTCAACTTCTTTTAAGTTAGTCAGTATAGTGCTCGTAAGAATCTGACAGTTACACTTCAGAGTACCACGGACAGAGGTTTGAAAACCAAGCTCGAGCTCAATGTTCTATGCCTTGGCATAGAGTTAACCCTTTACTCTCCAGAGCAGTTCAAGTGCTGGGGCTAACTGCATATAGTCAGAATACAGCAAGCCTCCATCAGAAGAAACAACATTACTGTGGTGAATAATTTTTTCTTCCACTCCTATCAACTGCAGGAGCTGGACTGGCTTCAGAATGGACTTTTTTGTATTTATTAAGAAGCCCAGCTAGCGAAGAGTAGCTTGAGTGACTGCCAGGGCCTCTACCACCTGCTGTTGAGACTGGCCTGCCAACAGCCAGTCATCCAGGTAGGGGAAAACTGAAATTCCTAAATGCCTTAGGTGTGCCACCACCACCACTGCCAGGCATTTTGTAAACACTTTGGGAGCTGAAGTCAGGCCAAAGGAGAGGGACCTGAATTGGTAGTGACCTGATGGCAGTATGAATCTTAGGTATTTTCTGTGTGACGTCATGATAGGGATGTAGAAATAAGCACTATTGAGGTCTATGGATGCTAACCAGTCTCCTTGCCTGAGAGTGGACAGTATAATAGCCAGGGTGACCATCTTGAATTTTGGCTTTGTAAGGTGTTTGTTCAGGAACCTTAAATCTAGAATGGGTTGCCAATCCCCATTTTTCTTCAAGGTCAGGAAGTACCTTGAATGCAATCCTTTCCCGCTTTTGGACAGAGGGACATTTTCCACTGCCCTGTCCTGAAGAAGGGTTGTAACTTCTGTTTCCAATAGGGAGATTTCTGCTGGACAGACAGGCTTGAACAGCCTTGCTCTCAATCTGGGAAATTCTTTGAAATTTAAAGCAAGACCTTTGCACACCACCTCCAGAACCCATTTGTTTGATGTTATAGATTGGCAATTCTAGAGGTAGTGGGCAAGCCTGCCCCCTACTGGAACTAGGGAGGTGACCCATGACTCTCCAGGAAGTCTGTTTAGCTGGTGTCCTGGGTTGGGAAGCTGGGCTGGAACAAGTGGCACCTCTCCTGCCCCTTCCCTAAAGTATCCACGCTGTTGCTGATAGGGAAAGCTTGGACCTGGTAGAAAAGCCTCTGGTAAGGCCTGCCCCTGCCTCCCCTACCTTGCTGTTTTTTGAGGTGTGGCAGCCTTTCCTTTGGCAGTAGAACTCCTATAGGAAGTCCTGTATTCATCCATTTTCCTCATGTAGGCCTCAGTCTGTTCCTGAAGGAGGGAATTCTGGACCAGAGGAAAATCCAAGGCCTTTGTTTGGGTGTCCTGTGACAGGTTCATGGTTCTCTGCCATGAAAACCTTCTCAGGGATATAGAGGTGGCCAATATCCTGGATGCCGAATCATTGGCATCCATTGCCATATGGAATTGCTGCTTAGAAGCCTCAATTCCGTTACTAGCCATTTCCCCCAAATCTACAGCCAAATCAGCAGGAATTTTAGCTGCCAGAGAAGACACAGCTATCCCACAACTTCTTTTGATGCCTTGCCACATAGCCATATAAGAAGCCTGTCTGGCAATAAGGGAGGAGCCCAGGTATGACTTCTTTGCCATAAAGTCAATCCTGCTGGAGTCCTTCTCAGGAGGGTGGGAAGATAATGGGATGTTTTTTCACAGGCAGCAGCCTGAAATACCCCTTCATGGCTGGGGTGACCAGACAGAAATTTTGTGCCATTTTTGGCCACTGGATACTTTCTATCTGTCTTCTTATCTACAGGAGGGACAGAAGTAGGGCTACCCAGGATTTTTAGTGTCTGTCTCTTAAGAGACTTGTGGATGGATATCACCAACCTTTTAGTGGCAGGGACATCCATCATCTCTACATAATCTGGTTCTTCCTCCTTCTCTGAGCATTCTTGAACAGGTAACTGGAGGGTTTCAGCCACCTTTTTCATAAAAGAGAAATGAATGAGGGCATCCTCCAACTGTTTGTGTGGAGAAATGCCACCCTCATGTTCTGGAGAAACCTCTGGTTCAATAGGACCATAAAAGTCCTCCTACTCATCATCATCATCATCCTGTTCAGCCTCCTGATCCCATGGGTAGTCACATTCAGAGGGATCCAAGGGGATTTGAACCGGTTGAGGAGCACCAGTATGTATCACCAGTTCAGCTGGACCGGACTGAAGGGATTGAATAATGCGTATCGCATTAGCAATCTCCTCTGCGGTTGGAACAGCAACCACTCGTGGCTTAGGAGCCTGTTTTGTGTGCTTTTCCTTTTTCGTCTTTGCGGTAGCCGGTTCAAGGGCTGTATCTGCGGTTCATTTTGCAGAAGAAGCGGTATCACCTTCCCTTCTGGTTCTTTTGAACCTGAACCAGTTTGGCCATCCGTGTTAGTGGATTTCTCGGCCAGTTTCTCATTCAGTCAGTTTAGGTGCCTGTCAAGCATCGACCGAGGGAAATTCATACAAATGTCACAGTCTGCCTCTAGGTGTTCCAGCCCTAGGCATACAACACAAGTTGTTTGGGGATCAGCCTTGGTAAAAGTTTCCCCACACTCCACACATTGTTGAAACCTGGTTGGTCTGGTTTTCTTTTTGTATTTCTGTGACTCATCTGTAGCTTATTCAAATGGCGGTTAGGCCGGATAAGACTCCAAAAGTATCTCTGTTTTTTTATTTTAGCTTTTTGTTGACCAGGTAAGTGCACTAGACAAATCCTGCCTATTTTCAGGCACGACCTGTGGGAGGGGGATACAGATGAATGCCAACTGACCTTGAACCAGATTAAGCTTTTGGTGGTATTTTTTTAGTGAATGAGGGAAATTTTGACAGGACACCTGGGAAATTCCCCTACTCTTTTCGATAAGTGCCATGGGATCTTTAACATCCACCTGAACTACCACCAATCCAGGCAGATGGGACCTCGGTTTAACGTCTCATCGGAAAGACGGCACCTCAGAAGTGCAGCACCCCTCTCATGCTGCACTACAGTGTCAGTACTGGGATATTAACCCAAGTGCCAGATGTGGGAACTGAACCCACAGCCCTCTGATCTCCTGGCCTCAGAGGCGAGTGTGCTACCTACTGAGCCACTGACCGGTATTAGCAGTCTGGTAAAAAAACGACAAACTTGTTTTTTAATTAACCAAAACTAAACAACTTTCACAGAGAAAAAAGTTAGAAAAGAACTAAATACCCCAACAGTTGGACAGCAACAGCAAAAGTACTGAGACTTACCCCATTGAAATAAACCAACGAACTGTATACTATACCGCAGGGACAGTAATGAGAAACTAAAAGCTAGTGAAAAATATTAATCGGTAAGGTAACGCAGTGACACACCACTAAACCAACGAGAAGCTGAGGAGAAATCTCCAAGGCGTCTTCACAGTAAGGTGGAGTAAAGAATCTGATGGTTGAATAGAATGTACTAGGGAACAGTGATTTGAAACTGAGTGCATGTCTACTTAGAATGTAGGCTTTAACGCTTTCCTCTCCGGGGCAGCAGCACAACAAGGTCTTACTGCATATGTCAGAATGCATTAGGACTTCTTGTTTGAAAAATATTTCTTTAGGTACATTTGGGAGACAGGAAAGTAAAAAAGGATTGTCTGGCTAGTGGGGGAGATGAGGGTAGTAGAAAAAAAAGCAGAAGGCCAGTGTCCTAAACAATTACTTCTACTCGGTAATCATGGTTAAGGACAATGGGCCTCTTCCAGAGAGGAGGATCAAAGCAGCCACATGGGGGTGCTGGAATTGAGGAGTGTAGTGATAATAGCTGAATGTGTGAAAAAAGGGCAGGAGGCCCTCGGTGGAAAAAGTGCCAGGCCAGGATGGCCTGCAAATGAGGATACCTAAGTAATGGGCTTCAGAACTGTGGAAGCTTTGACCCAGCAATTTAGTAACTCACTGATGTCTGGGAGTAGTGCCAGGGGATTGGAGGTCTGTGGACATAGTCCTACTCCACAAGGGGTTGGACACAGAAGACTGTGGTAACTACAGGCTAGTCAGTTTTACCTCCATTGTAGGTAGACTGATAGAGACCATAGCTAATTAAAGTCTGGCAGCCTACTTGGAAGACAAAGCTGTAGGGCAGCAAGCAGCATATCAAACCAGTCTGATACTGTTTTTCTTCAAACAACATGAAGTCTTGCTGTATTCTGACTTATTTCAGTTAGCCCCAGCTCTTTAAACTGCTCCAGAGAGGAAAGAGTTGAATTCTATGCAGGGCATAGAACGTTGAACTTGAGCTTGGTTCAAACCTCTGTCTGCTGCACTTCAAAATGTAACTGTCAGATTCTTCTGAGCTACTACTAACTAACTAAACCCCACTATGTGGAAATTGAAACATTTTTACTAGCCAAATGGCAACAGAATTTTTTGGATCCCACAAAGACTCAAGTGAAGAAATCCAAAATGAAAAACCAGGTAGCGAACACTTATGACTATAAAATAACAAACATAAACCACTCCCCCTCTCTAAAGGGATGGAGTGCCCAAATGCACCCCTGGAGTGCAACACTGCGCCTGCCAGCCCACTTCCCAAAACCAGGTTCTGAGAGGGGAGGCAGGGAGGGAAGTCAGCAAGACTCCATTAGAAGAAACACAATTACTAAGGTAATTATTTTCTTCAAACAACATGACGTCTTATTGTATTCTGATTTATTGCTGACTACCAAGCAGTACCTCCATGGAGGAGGAATTGAAACCTATTTTGGGAATAAGCAAGACTCCATTACAGGAAACACAATTACTAAGGTGAGTATTTTTTTCTTCCTGGTCACCAGCGCAGTAGATAGAGTGCAGGTTGTCGATTAGCTCTACTTTTGGCTTCAGAAAAGTCTTCAGTGCAGTGGCACACAGGATGCTGCTGAGAAAGCTGGATGACTTAAGAGTAGAGAAGGGTTTTTTCATGCAGGTAGGAAACTAACTTGGGGGATGCAACAGAAGTTGGTGATAAACTGGGCCATGTCAGGGGATGGATGAGTCACAAGTGTGGTGTCATAGGGATCAGTCTGGGACCTGTCCTATTCAAAATGTTCTTTGATGGCATATGGGAAGGGAATCCAGCAAGATGTGTCTTATTGCTGATGGGACAGTGCTATGCAGCAGGGTGTAGGCAGCAGCAAATGGTTGTGGGAACTTTAGAAAGATCTAGAGAAGATGGAAAGGTGATTCTAGGGGTGTGGATACAGTGCATGATCTGCACTATCCACTCTCTGGCAGTCTTCCTTTCTCCTTTAAATCTGCTGGATTTCTTGAAGCTAAACTCCTCCTCAGCAGCACCCCATGACATCAGATCTTCTTTTCTGCTGGAAGAGTCTGGTCTCCTCTTTCACAGCTCCATGTGCAATGTAGGCCTATTCTGAGCGTGCCATTGGCAAACTTGTTTTCAGCTACTTTGTAAATGTACTTCTCGGTTTTTCTTTATCGTTGACAACATTATGGACTGAGACAAATCTAAAATGGGTCCAGGATTTAAGTGTTGTGCACAGTGCAACCAGAAAATGACAAGAGACGAACCCGCACATCTTGTGCATTTACTGCCTTGGGGTAGAGCACGATGTTGCTGCCTGTAGCCTGTGTAAGACCTTGTTACTGTCATCCTTTAAAGTCTGCTACATCTGTCTTCTCAGCCAGCCAGCCAGATGGGACCCCCTGGTTCGCTCCAAGGATGCCCGCAAGGTGATCTCTGTGACTGCGGGATCTGCTTCCCAGCTTGTGGTGATGGAAGACATGATGGCTCAGGCTGTGGCAGGTGCCTCGGCTATCTCCGTGCTGCTCCTGGCTGAGGCCAGTGTTGGGGCATCATTCTCTGGGACATTCCAGGATGTGTAAGAAGAAGGCTAAAAACCCCCCTCACTGAAATTCTGGATAGGGACAAATCCTCAGGGATCACCTTCCCTATGGCCGAGGCCATCCTGAGACTGGCTCTGGAACTTTGGCAGCATCCAGTCTCCTATGTGACACTTTCCACTCCTGTGTTCTGCAAGTGTACAGTCCATACAGATGCTTTGTCTGGTTTCTCAGACCATCCCTGACTGTTTGGTGGCCAAATCTGTCTTCCAGAAAACAAGCAACACTGGGGACATGGACAAGTCCTATGACAAGGAGTCCAAAAATCTTGACCATGCAGCAAAGTATTTGTATGCTGCATCCTCCTTGGGTCTCCATCAGACGAGTTATGCCTTGATGATGGCTAACTTCAGTCACTCCCTGATGGGAGTATTTGACCATGTCCTCCCTTGTCTTTTTGCCAATTTTCAGTCTGTGGTTAAGATGGTCAGAGACCAGGGTCAAGCACTGGCTCCACACCAGCTCCAGACTGCTTTGGACATTGGCAACTCTTACACTCGTTCCATGGCAGTGGCTGTTGCAATGCATTGTAGGGCATGGCTGCAGATTTCCAGCTTCACAGTGGATACTTAGCATAAATTGACCGATGTCCCCTTTTTGGGCAGTGACTTCTTCGGCCTAGGGCTAGAGGGGCATCTCACCAGGACTGAGAAGTCCAATGCCACCTTGGATTCTGTGACTTCCTCACAGAAGGACTAGTAAGGGCAGAAGCCAAGAAAGAAGCCCTTTTAATTTCAGCCCTTTCAGTCGCAACAGCCCAGACAGCAGTAACCCCAGCAGAGGCACTCTCAGACTTGGCACCCCAAACCCAAGTTTGCTGGTCAGAGCTCCAAAAAGAGTGGGGGCAGGGGTGGTGGTGCCTCTGGTGCCCTGAACAGTTACCCAATATGGGTTAGGGGGTTTTTGCCTCCCACCTGCCACCTCCCTGTCTCAACTTCCCATGGGGGGTCGACTACACCATTTCTGGCATACCTGGTCCATCATTACCATGGACAGATGGGTGCTGGATGTAGTGGGCAAAGGGTTTCCTCTTGACTTCTAGGCTCTCCTGCCATACATGCCGGACAGAGTACATCCAAGGGTACTAAAGGAACTGGCTGAGTAGCTGGCAGGGCCACTGGCAGACCTATTTAATAGTTCACTAGAGTCCAGAGTGGTACCGCAGGACTGGAGAACAGCACATGTAGTGCTCCTCCACAAAAGCAGTCACAAGGATGACCCAGGGAATTACAGACCAATCAGTCTGACCTCCATTGTGGGCAAGCTCATGTTAGACCATACTAAGGAAAAGGTTGGTGGAATATCTAGAGGAGCATGGTCTCCAGAATGCGAGGCAGCATGGGTTCATTCAGTGGGGGGTTGGGGATCATGTCAAATGAATCTGATTGACTTCTTCGACTGTGTCATTAAGACAGTAGACGGGGCCCAAGCGGTAGACATCCTCTATCTTGATTTCAGCAAGGCCTTTGACGCTGTGCCCCACAAAAGGTTGATTAGGAAGGTGATGGATGTCAGGGTTGGGGAAGAGATGGCCAGATGGGTGGAAAACTGGCTGAGGGACAGAACCCAGAGGGTGGTTGTGTGGGGAGAGTTATCTGGCACCAGAGAGGTAACCAGTTGGTTCCCGCAGGGCTCGGTGCTGGGGCCGGTGTTGTTCAGTGTCTTCATCAATGACATTGAGGATGGTATTAAAGGCAAAATGTGTCTATTCACAGATGACACCAAGCTCTGCAGGAGAGTGGACACAACTGAAGAGAGACAGGACCTACAGGAAGATCTGGAAAAGCTGGGGAGGTGGTCCAGGCTCTGGCAGCTTGGCTTCAAGGCCATGAAATGCAAAGATCCTATCTGTGTCAGTCTTCACCATTCATCACCTTTGGGTATTGGCTGGAGGTCATGACCCTGTGGGAGATCCTTTTTTTTTTTTGAATGGGCGGAGTCGACACACCATCAGCGCCGCCCTTGAGGCTGACACACTGTGTGACGCTCGCGGGTTGGCCGTTAGGTGTTGTCAACTCCACCCTCCCACCAGTTCTTTGTCTCCAGTGGTCGAGGTCACCTCGTGGAAGCTCTGCTGTGTGAGAGGCCTGTAGAAATTTATGAAGCCTTCGGCTCCGTTTTTGAGTCTGTCAACTCAGTGCTATATTTACCTGCCGGTTCAGTTTCACCCACTCGACGTCGCCTGAGAGATAAAGTAAGACTGTTCCTTTTTTCTTATTTTGCGAGTCGGGTCTTCTTTGGTGGTGTTTTTTCTGTAGGTCATGTCTCAGTCGGGGAGCAAGAAATCTATGAAGGCGGGATGGCCCCTTATGCGTCGGTGCCTGAGTGGCCATAAGTATTCCGTCACTGACCAACATGACCATTGCCTTGCGAATTTTGGCCCACTACATGACATGGATTCGTGTGATGCCTGCTTCTCCATGGACCGTCTTGTCATCGAACATTGTGCGTGGAAAGTTGGACGAGCTTTGCCCACTTTCGGGGGATGGGCGCGCACTTGTTGGGCCAAGCCACGTTCTCTTAGCCTTTCCTCCGGGTGCTCTTCTGGTTCTATATGGTCCGAGGAGGAGGGGGCTTCTGCTTCTTGTAGCCTATCCATAGCAGAAGCCCCTTCTGTGGTGCAGGAGACCCAATCGCCCCTTCAGGAGCAAAGGCTCCCCCGGTGTCATACCCTTGGGTCAGAAGGCCTGGTTCAGCATTGTCCTTGATGCTGTCTAGGGCCTCAGTGCCGTTCGTGGTGCCGTGGGATCTGATGGCACTGTAGACGGTGCCGATCCATCACTTAGCACCATTGCTGCCGTTGGCTCCATTCACAGTGCTGATGGTGCTCTCGGTGCCATGGGAGGCTCTACGGTGCCATCCTTGACTGTCTCTTGCCCTGGCGCCATCCGCGGTGCTGTGGTTGAGCATGGCACCTTGTCCAGTTCTGGAGCTGCTCACGGCTCCGAGCAAGGGCCCGGCGCCATGGGAGTTTTGGATCTCAGCGTCATTCGTGGGGGCCGAGAGTGCAGTAGGGGCCATTGTCGGTGTCGTCTCTGTCCTCAGCGTCACACGCGGCGCCATGGGGTATGTCGGCGCTGTGGGGGTTTCCGACCTCGGTGCCATTCAAGGTGCCGAGAGCATGGTCAGAGCCATCGTCAGCCCCATCTCTGGCCTTGGCGCCGCTTGCAGCACCATGGGTTGGGACAGCACTGTGACAGGCTCTGGCTCTGAGGCTGCTACCATCGTTGGAGCCGTGTCTTCTTCCTGCACCATTCGCGGTGCGGTTGGAGATGTCGGCACCAACTCATGTGCAGTCTCTGGATCTGGTGCCCTTTTCAGTCAGGATGGTAGTGGGTGTCCACGCAGTGTTTGGCACAGAACTTCTATCTCCACCTCTTCAGAGGGGGAATTGGACTCTGAGTCATGTAGGTGGTCTGACTCTTTGGAGTTGTCTACTCACATGGTCACCTTGGTAGTGTCCTCAATAGGCTGGAACCAGCCCCCCTCTGAGGAGCGGACAGTGGCTCCCGGGAACAGGGTCAGGGGTGCTGACCAGCAGGCAGTGGTGCAGGCCACCATTGCTCTGCAGCCTGGACTCGGAGGGTTCTCTGACCCCTCAGTGGTGGTACCCCCTCACGTGGTGTGCCTGGATCGCACAACTTTGGGGCCGATCAGAGCACCCACAGGAGGGAAGGGTGCAGCTCCCTCGATAGCCCCTTTGGGGGCTGACCAGGGCTGCCAGCTTCCGAGGCTGGCTCTCTCTCTCAAGGAGGAGGGCACTTTTGGATTCCGAGGGGTCAAGGGGTATGGGGTCTATGCGGCAGCCTTTTTCTGGAGCCCATCTGGGCTCTGGGAGAAGTCGTAGCGCAGATCTCTGCCCTTCCCTTTCAGTTTTCTCGAGAGGGCTCCATTCTTTGTAGGTAGGGGACCATTCTTCTGGACTTTCATGGCTCTGGTCACCTCACAGGTGGGATTCTTCAGGGTGCAGCCTAGGCAGATTCAGTTTGGTTGATCAGCTGTTGGCTGTGTAGTCTTACGGAGCTCCTTCTTTCCTTAGGGCTCCTGGCGCACTCCCTAGCCCAGGCAGAGGTCAGCCGATTCCTGTTGTCAGCTCTGCCCCACTCCTCTGCCACATTCTCCTGCACTTCTGGGTATTCTTGGTCCTAGCGGTCCTGTCTTCTGGGAGCAGTTTAGAGTGGTGGCTGCTCAATTTCCCTCTTATGTTAGGGCTATGGACAGACAGGTTTTTCAACCTCCCCCTGAGCAGCCAGCTACTGAACACTTGAGGTCCTCTGACTCCTCATCCCCCTCTTCTGGGGAAGAGGAGCCATCTGTCCACATCTCCCCAGCTGTTGATCTCACTATCAGTGATTCCTCATGAGTATGTTGGAGGACCTGCACATCACCCCACCCACTCAACACAATCCAGAGCACTCGATGTGTGCCTTTCTAGGTGATTTCAGTGTGGACACCTTTGTGGTGCCCCCCCCGGCCTGCTCCCTTTTGGGAGGTGTTGCTGCATTTCTGGCAGAGACCCTTTTCCAGAGTCCCAGCCCCTAGGGATCTCTGCCAGTGGTATTGTGCCCCCCAGAGTCTCCAGGTTCCATGCCTCATCCCAGTCAGGATTGGCGCAACTTGCATACTCCTAATGGGCTTCGCGCCCCTAGTCGTGACAAACCCCCAGATCAAGATTCCATGGATTTTGACTTCTGGGGGAGGAGGACATTCTACTCAGCATGGTTGCTGCTTTCTATTGCAGCACATCAGGCCTACTATGCTACCTATGATAGGTTCCTGTGGTCCAGGCTAAGTCAACTCTTAGCCTCAATGCCTGACATAGAGGAAACCAGACAAGCCACGTGGCCTGGAGCTAGCAAGGCACCAAGCAAGGGCATCATATGATGCCAGTGAAGTAGCTACCAGGGTCATAGGGGCAACGATCTGCACTAGGTGGGTGGCATGGCTGCATCTCTCCCGGTTGTCGCCCTTGGCCCAGCATAGGGTGATTAACTCTGCTCACCAAAGAACCTATCTTTTCTCCCATAGAGTGAGACGGTGTCTGTCAGGGCAACTTCCTACCCCCTCCAGGGGGTCCCCATCTCACTTTCCCCACTCTTGGACCTCTCCAGACCCGTGAAGGTTCTCCCTCTTAGTGTGTCACCCACTGAGAGCTAAGGGACTCAGTCCCTTAAGGTTAAAGCCCCCTTTGGGGGGGCTCGGCACTCACACAAAGGTGATGAATGGTGAAGATTGACACAGATAAGATATGAAAATTACGTCCCTACCATAATTCTGATCTTTCTGTGTATCTTCACCATTCATCACAATCCCACCCCGTGGCCTCAGTCTCAGGGCCCCTTCCCTCTCTGTGCCCTCTCCCTTGTCCCGCTCCTTTCTGTCAGTCAGGAGTGGGATAACTCTGTGAACATAAGGGGATAATTTTCTCTGGGGGAAGAGTGGTCAGAAGGGGAGGCACTCCTTCAGTGCTTCGGCTCCACCCCCTGTGGGGTGGGGTTGGCAGTTGCCCTCCTTTCTTTCCTTCTCCCCTTCTCTCCTTTGATTTCCTTGTTCTTAGACATAACCTCAATTAATTTAAGAAACTAGGTTTCTTATACCAAAATTTCCTTCTGGGGGGAGATATCCCTGTATCCTGTCTTTTCTTCCAGAATAGTCGATCCTGCTTTTGTTGGAGTTATTGCCAGTTATTCTGTGCCTTGAGTTCTGGCAGTTAGCCTCTTGGCTACTCCTTCACAGTTCCTATACAATCTGGAGGCAGGTCAAGGTTCCAAGGTATGTGCCCTTTTCTCCCCCCACTCTCATCCTTATTTTCTAAAATCCTTAACCCACCCTTCCTCCTCCTTTTCTACTTCCAGAGATTGGGACCCCTACCCAATCCCCTTAGTCTTTCAAACTTGTTCAGTCCTCTCAGTCGTTTATTTCTCCTTTTAGTTTTTATATCTTTCCTTTGTCTGTCCCATGGATTTCTTGTCCCACCCTCCCAACCCTTTTTCTCACTCTCGGCGACTCAGAACTGGTGGGAGGCACAGTCAACAACACCTATGGCCAACCCATGAGAGTGCCACGCAGTGCGTATCGCCTCGAGGGGCGCGCCGATTGTCGTCACCTCCGCCCATCCAAAAAAAAAAAAAGGAGCTCCCACGGGGTCATGACCTCTAGACAATACCCAAAGGTGATGAATGTTGAAGATACACAGAAAGATCAGAATTACGGTAGGTACGTAATTTTCATTCATGCACATTGGAGCCAAAAATCCCAGGAAAGAGTACTACTTGGGTGGAGTCCGAGTATCTGGATCATAGGAGGAGAAGGACCTGGGAGTGATGATCTCTAGTGACCTGAAGCACTCCATACAGTGCAAGAAAGCAGCAGCAAAGGCAAACAAGATGCTCGGATGCATATCTAGGGGGATCAGTAGTAGGAGAGAAGAGGTTATACTGCCCTTGTACAAGTCACTGGTAAGGCCGCATCTAGAGTATGGAGTTAACCACTGGTGCCCACACCTCAAAAGGACATTAATCTGCTGGAGAAGGTCCAGAAGAGGGCTACAAAGATGATAGCGGGTCAGCAGGGTAAGGCATACGAGGAGAGGTGGAGGGCACTGAACATGTACTCCCTGGAAGACAGAAGAGATAAAGAGAGTCTCTTTAAGCTGAGTGGCAACCATAACACTAGGGGACACAGTCTGGAGCTAGAGGATGAGAGATTTAGGAGGGAGATCAGGAAGCACTTCTTCACAGAGAGAGTATTGGACACTTGGAATGTGCTGCAGGAAGAGGTCATCTCTTGGGAGACAGTGGGCAGTTTTAAGACAGTCTGGGATAGGCATAGAGGGGAAGGTAAGGATCATGGGTAGGGAGGATGGGAGGAGTGGGAAGGGAGGGCAGGGACAGTAGCTCAAGCTGTGGACCCTGCAATACGAGCAGACTAGATAGACGAAATTGCCATCTTTTGCTGACTTCTTTGTGTGTTCGTATGTTCATATTGACCCCATGCTCCAAGGGAGTCTGTGGTGTTGCAGTACACACTGTCTGTCCTTAGAAACATAGAAGCATAGAATGTGATGGCAGAAGGAGACCGTACGGTCCATCTAGTCTGCCCATAGGCCTACCCTCCCTTAACTGCTAGTCAATGTGGTGGTGCTTTTGTACCTGTCCCAAGTATTCTTGAAACCTACCACTGTTTTTGCCCCCACCACTACCTGAGGAATGCTGTTCCATGCATCCACCACCCTCTCAGTAAAGAAAACCATGCATGTGTTACCTCTGAATTTGCCCCCTTCCAGCTTCATGTTGTGCCCCCTAGTTCTTGTTTTGCTTTCTGACTTGGAACAGTTCCTGAGGCTTAGGGAGGATATTGCTCAACTCCTCAAGAAAGGAACCATAGCATGTGTCCCAGACACCATACCAGGGCAGAGTCTGGGTTCAGGTTCTTCCTTGTCTTGAAAGGGATGGGGGACTGGCACACCATACTGGATCTTCATGATCTGAACCAGTTGCTGAAAAAGCACAAGTTCTGCATAGTCACTCTGAACCAGATAATACCATCCATAGAGCAGGGCAAGTGGTTCTGCTCACTGGACCTCAAAGACGCCTTCTTCCACAGTCTGTCCCACTGGTGATACCTTCAGTTCCATGCAGAAGGGGCTCTATATGAGTTCCAGATCATGTCTTTGGTGCCTCTTAGGTGCCCAGGGTCTTCACCAAGTGTATGGCAGTGGTGGCTGCATTCCTGAGACACTGAGGGGTTAGAGTGTACCCCTACCTGGATGATTAGCTGATAGCCGAGCCATCCAAGGAGGCTGTGGAGCAGTCCTGGACTTGGCCCCCCTGACCTGTAGAGACTTGGGCCTACTGGTCAACCTGGCAAAGTCCAAACTTAACCCCTCTCAGGTAATCCATTTTATCGGAGCAGAGCTAGACTACCCTCCGGGCTAATGCCTGACTCCATGTGGACAGGGCATCGGATCTTACCTCCTTTGCCCAATCATTTCTGTTTGGGTGCTCGTACACTGCCAGGGACTTCCTGAAGCTGCTGGGGTACATAGCATCCTGCACCAGCATGGTCATATGGGCCTGCTGGCAGGTACACTACCTGCAGTGGGAGCTGAGCCACCAGTGGTCTCAGTATCTGTGTAACCTGGGCCATCCAGTAACAGTGAGCCAGTGGATGTGGGATGTCATCCAGTGGTGGCTTATCCCAGAACACCTGGAAGGAGTCCACCCAGAGCCAACAGCCAACCTGACAACCAATGCATCTCTGGTGGGATGGGGAATGCACCTGGGGAACCACAGGACCCACGGGTTCTGGACCTCCCAGGGAGTTATGCCACCACATCAACCAGCTGGAGCTCTGTGCAGTGTGTCTTGCTCTGATGGAATTTACTCCATTTGTTCAGGGTCATGTCATCCAGGTCCAGATTGACAGTACTACGACCATGTACTACCTGAACAAATAGGGCGGCACACACTCCCTTCATCGGTGTCAGGAAGCTCTCTGCACCTGGACCCTCATGCGTAACTTGGATGCAGATCTTCTGGCTATCCATGTAGCAGGAGCCTCCAACCAGCCTGCAGATGCCCTCAGCTGGGTGGGTGAGGTGTCTCAAGAGTGTTTCTCTGCATCAGAAGGTGGTGAACCACCTGTTCTCCCTGTGGGGCACTTCTCTCTGGTACACTTCTTTACTTCCTGGGAGAATGCCAAGCTGAGGCTACTTTGTGCCCACCCCCAACAGTGTGGGATACTAATGGGGGATGCCTTTGTGAGGCCCTGAACCCCAGGCCTTCTGTGTTCCTTCCCTGCACCCTGATCCACAAGGTGTTGGTCAAGGTGTGGAAGGAGAAAGTGTGGAAAATCCTGGTAGCCCTGGTCTGGCTTCACCAGTTTTGGTACCCGGATCTCCTCATCCTCAGCAGCGGGTGGCAGTTGCCTCTGCACCCAGATCTGCTCTCTTGTCACAAGGGGAAGATCCTGCTCCTGGATCATCAGTCCCTGCACCTAACAGCTTGGTTCCTGATGGCTAGAATTCCAGGGTTTGGGTCTTTAGGAAAATGTGCTACATGTTGTGTAGGCTTCCCAGAAAGAGTCAACCCATCAGTGCTATGCCTTCAAATGGAAAAGATTTTTCTTTGGTATCAGAGCAGTAAGCTTGATCCCCCAACCTACCTTTTGGCTAGCATCCTGGATTATGTGTGGACCCTTTCTCAGTCAGTACTGAGGTCAGTGACCTTCAAGGTGCACCTGGCAGCCATCTCTGTATACTTAGGCTGGTAAGCTAACAATGGTGCATGAGAAGGTGGATGGGTGCTTCTTCAAGGGCATGAACTACCACCACCTTGGGACTTGTTGCTGGTGTTGACAGTGCTCATGGGCAAGCCATTTGATTCGATGCATAGGTGTGAAATGTCACATCTGTCATGGAAGACTGCCTTCTTGGTGGCTTTCACCTCCACCAGAATGATCAGTAAGCTCCAGGCACTCTTTGGTACAGTCTCCATACATGCTGTTCCACAAGGACAAGGTAGTCTTTCGCCTGTGCCCAAAGTTCCTCTTGAATGCTGTGTTGAAGTGTCACCTAAATCTGGTGATTAAGCTCTCAAGGACCTGCGGCAAGTGCTCGCTTATTATAAGTAGCGTATGGCTGGAGTTCAGAGAGAGGTTCGCCAGTTCTTTGACATACGCTGAAGCTGCAGTTGGTAAGTTGGCAGCTAAGCAGACATTTGGCACGTGGATAGTCTCCTGCAGCGACCTCTGCAATAGGTTGTCTGGTAGGGAACCTCCTGTAGGGCTTGTAGCTCATTCCACCAGACATACAGCTGTGTCTGTGACTGCTTTCAGGGACATCCCTATCCAGGAAATCTACAGAGCTGCTACCTGTAAGTTGGCACACACCTTCATCTGCCTTTACAGTATCAATGTTGAGTTATGCCAGCATGCTGCTTCTGGGACCTCAGTTCTCCAGTCGCTGTTTGCCAAATAGGCGTGTGCACCTTGCCTCCTCCTGGAGAACTGCTAGGAGTCTGCCACAGTGTGGATAGTGCACCATATCCACACCCCTGAAAATGAGGATTACTCACCTGTAACTTTAGCTCTAATAGAGGTATATGGTGCACATTCACACAACCCACACAACTTCCCTTGGCAAGTGGCACATGGAGCCTTGCTTTCAACATGCAAGATCTGACATCATGGAGTGGAGCTGAGGAGCATACCACCCAAATGGTTGGAAGGATCTTAGCTTGAAGATGTCCGGCAGATTTAAAGGGGAAAGGAAGACTGCCAGAGTGTGGATATGCACCATATACCACACCTAGAACTATGGTTACAGGTGAGTAACCCTCATTTAAAGATCTGGAAGTTCAGATGCAGTGCTAAAAAGTGCAAGGTAATGCACTTAGGGAGAAGGAACCCATGTACAGAGTATTGGATGGGAGAGGTTAAGCTGTCCACTACAAAAAAGGAGAGGGATCTGGGGGTCATCATCAGTGACTCCCTCAAGCAAATCAGTCAGTGCAGTAAGGCATCAAGGATGCTGAGGTGCATCAGGAGGGTTATGATAACAGGAGAAGTGAAGTGATACTGCCCTTTTACAGATCTCTGGTGAGGCTTCACCTGGAATACTGTGCCCAGTTCTGGTGCTCACACTTGAGAAAAGACGTAGTCTGGAGTCAGCGCAAAAAAGGGTCCCCAAAATGATCCAGGACCAACAAGGCAGATTCTCTGGGTATGACTGGTAGCCCTCAACATGTACTCGCAGGAGATCAGACTTGTTGCTGGTGTTGACAGTGCTCATGGGCAAGCCATTTGAGTCGATGCACAGGTGTGAGATGTCACATCTGTCATGGAAGACTGCCCTCTTGGTGGCTATCACCTCCACCAGAAGGATCAGTAAGCACCAGGTACTCTCGGTGGAGTCTCCATACCTGCTGTTCCACAAGGACAAGGTACAGTGGTAATTGCAGAAAAGTTTACCAGTAGCCTTGTATACCGAGTGGTGCGCAAGCGGCATACCCATTGAAAAACCTGTATACCGCTACTGTGCAATACCGGTAAACCTTTTCACGATTACCACTGTAGACCACCCTTGCCCAAAGTTCCTCCCAAACGTTGTGTTGGAGTTTCAGCTTAATCAGGTGATTAACCTCTCAGAACACTTTGCCAATCCAACCTCGGAGACCGAGCACAGGCTCCACTCGTTGGAGGGAGGACATGATAGAACCATATATGTTTCTCTCTGGTGTAAACAGGCTGAATAGTTTAGACAGAGGGATACAGTGACAAAAGGGCATGATTGGGGGTTAATGGATCCTAAATTTAGGAGGAATGTGAGGAATATCTTCACTGAGAGGGTACTGGAGTCGTGGAACAGTTTGTCAGTGAAACAGTTGACGGTGGATATGGTAAATGGGTTTAAACCCAGCTGGGTCTGAACAATGGGACTCATGCCCACTGGGAGAACTGGTCAGCTGGGTGTTGGTAGGAGGCAGAGGTACACAACCCCTCCACAATACTTGGTTGGATGGTGAGGTGGTATAATATGAGCAGACTCCATTGACCATCAATTTCTATCTGTCAATAGATTTCATGCTGCTACGTATCCATTCTGAACATGTATGATGCCCCAGGACTTTCATGATTCAAATGATACTGCACACTGTGATTTTTTTATTTTCTGATGAAGCAGGTGGTCACCTATATCTGAATTCCAACTCAGAATCATGCCATGTATTTATTTATTTTTTTGTTAGTCTACATTTTTCGGCCCATTTTTGGGGGCGCTGGTGGGCAGAGCTCTGCCCTCCCTCCGGGGGTCTCATCTGACCCCGGCTGGCATCCCCATCACTGGGCCATCATGAAGTCTGCCAGCTCTGTTTTCTTCCACCCATGCCATGGCCACGCGTATGCATTTGGAAGCACATGCATACCGCTGCTCCGCAGCACCCTCCCTATACATGCCGCTCACTAGCCTGCATCAGGCCTCCAGCGGGGGGGGGCAATTGTACTGCGGGGGTGACAAGATCCCTCCCTGGGAGAGGAGAGCTGCCTTATGGCTGCGCAGTCCTGCTCCCCCTCCGGCAGACCCCTGATGACCCAGGCTCGCTCTCGAATCCAGGTCGCTGGCATACAATGTGGTGTGGCATCCAGCACCTCAACCCTCCATGCCACTGGGCTGGCATGCCATGTATTTTAAAATACTGGTCGGAGTGGATAATTTTACATCTTGTTGTACTTGGAAGATATCTAAGATCTTACAAGAGTGAAAAACAAGTATAATGTACCTTTGTAAGGGTGTGGATACAGTTCACTATCCACACTCTGGCAATTACACTGTAAGTGCTAATTCATTGGACATCTTTAAGTTAAGATCCTCCCTCTAGCCAGGTGGTATATCCTAAAGCTCCACCGCATGACATCAGGTCTTTCTGTTGGAAACAACAGGTCTCATCCTTTGCACCTTTGCAGCTTGGACTTTGGTGATTTTCTTCAAACAACACACTTCTTTGGGTTTTACATCCATGATCATCACAGCTCCTTCACTCTGGCTGTGCCTCACTCAACAAGAAGATAGAAATGGAGGAAGCTAAGCCATCCTGAAGCTTCAAGTTCTGTGTCATGTGTTGACAGAAGATGTCAAACACTGACCTCCATGTGTTCTACAACTGCTGCCTTGAAGTGCAGCACAATGTGGCTGGCTGTAGCCTGTGTCAGGCAATGCTTCCAAAGTCGCTGGAAGAGTACATGGCTATGCTCCTTTTAGGTTGATCAGGTAACCAGAGACCCTAAAATTCAACCTAAAGGCTGCAAGAAGGCATTGGCTGCAGCTGGGTCAGTAGCACAACTGGTGGCTTTGGAAGAGCAAATGGCAGCTACCGTGGTTAGCACTTTTGTCAGCCTTGCTTAGGCCAGCATCAGGGGATCCTTCTTGGAGGGGTTCTGGAACATGTGCCATGCCGTTCAGGCCTTCGAAGAGAGCCCTGCTCACCATGGGAAAAAAAAGCACAAAAAATGATCATGGGATCCAGAGAGATTGAGGTCGTCCTGCTCCCTCGAGTTCCCTGACCGCTTGACTTTTGTCGAGCTCCCTTCAGTCAAGGAGTTGGTCAACAGCTCCTCGGTGCCCCCAATTGAATTTCAACCTTGACATCAGTTGAGCAGGCTGTGGATATTTTTCTTGACTCCAATCAGTTGTTGAAGAACATCAAGGTTTTGATCTCACAGACCCCAGTTCTCCCATCTTCACTCAGGAGGATGTTGGCCAGTCAGCATCCCTGACCGGTTCCATTTGGAACTAGCCTTCACTGTTGGTCTTGCCTGTGAAGCTGATGCTGGTAAACATGGGCCAAGATGTGGTCTGCACTGACCCTCACAAGGCTTTTCCTCAACGTCAGCCCCCAGGTCAACAGTAAAGGTGCTGTGCATGCTCTCAATCTCACTTGATTGGGAGGCTCCAATGATGACACTCCTGGACTTCCTCGGGCAAGGAGAGGCTCTGCTGCAGGATTGGGAGGTGCTTCAAGTAGCTCCTCTGGCAACAGTGGACCACTATGAGGTGGGGTAGGGCTCTGCCCCTGAACCTTTTATCACCTGGCAGCTGCCATTGATGCTCACACCAGTCCACCCTTGACAGATGTCCCCAGCATCTGCCTCTCAACCCTTGCAGGTGGAGTCACTTCCACTTCAGCCCTTGGTGGGAGCCCCAACTAAGGACTCCTGTGCTGCAGCCAACTTGCCAGGCCAGCTGTTGATGGAAATCACCCAGTCAGGAGACACTCGAGTGGAGCATGGTAGCAAATGGTCACAGGCCATTTTGGGGGCTCCTCGGATGACTCATTCATGTTGTCATCGAGCACCAATGCCTTCAACCAGGCTTTGGTTGAGGAACTGTCCACTAACCGTGGGCCAGTGATGTTTGGAATTCTCCTCTACCTTATGTCTGAGTCCATGAATGTGTCCTTGGAGCCAGTCCAGAAGTGAGCTAAATACCCCCTTACTGATATTCAGGACATGGACAAATCCCCAAGGTTGCCTTTCCCATGGCTGAGGTAACTACAGACTGGCCAACCTTACCTTCATCATGAGACAGCTAATGGAGACTATCCCTAAAGAGAGGTTGGTGATCTTCCTGGAGGAGAATGATCTCTAGGACGATGGGCAACATGGGTTTGTCTTGGGCAGATCCTGCCAGGCAAACCTGGTTGACTTTTTTGACAAGGGCACTTGATAGGGGTCATGTGGTGGATGTACTGTGTATGGACTGCAGCAAGGCCTTCGACTCGGTGCCACATGAAAGGTTGACTACTAAGCTGAGAAACCTGTGAGCAGGGGAGAAACTGGGTGGATGGGTTAGGATCTGGCTGCAGGACAGACAGTAAAGGATAGCTGTAGGGGGAGAACTCTCAACTCCCAGAGCTGTAACCAGTGGGGTCCCACAAGGCTCAGTACAAAGACCGGTGCTATTTAATATCTTCATTGCCGACATATCTGATGGGATTAGGAGTAAGATCAGCCTTTTTGCAAATGACACAAAGATCTGGGCAAAGGAGGATAGTGTGAAAGGGTGGCAGGTACTCCAAGTGGATTTGGCAAGACTTGAGCACTGGTCAGACACATGGCAGCTGGGGTTCAATGATAAGAAGTGCAAAGTCATGCACTTGGGAGCCAGGAGCCCTGTGAATTCCTACTGGCTGGGGAGTGCAGTTATCCACTTGATTGTAGGAGAAGGATCTGGGGGTACTAGTCACAAAAGGCATGAAACACGCAGTGCAGTGTAGGAAGGTGGGGGCCAAGGCTAATAAGATGCTGGGGTGCATTGCCAGGGGAATCACTGAAGGGAGTGAGGAAGTCATTCTACTGCTGTACAGGTCACTGGTGAGACCTCACTTGGAGTACTGTGTGCAGTTCTGGTGCCCCTATTTAAAGAAAGACGTCAAACTACTGGAGTGAGTCCAGCACAGGGCGACCAAGATGATCCTTGGGCTGGGGGACAAACCACATGTGAAAAGACTGGGGGAGCTCAACATGTATTCCCTGGAGGATAAAAGGGAGAGAGGGCATATGATTGAGACCTTCAAATACTTAAAGGGCATGAATAGGGTTAGTACTGAGGACATGTTTAGATTAGGGGGGGCACAAGGGGACAAAGTATGAAACTGGAGGGTGGAAGATTTAGGAGGAAAATGAGGAGGCACTATTTCACGGAAAGGGTGGTAGTGAGGTGGAACGCACTGCCAGAGGAGTTGATATCTTTGAAATCTGCGGGCAGTTTTAAGAGGGGTTGGGACAGGGTGAACAGTAAGGTCAAAACTGGGGAAGCTGGGGGGGAGTTGGCAGAAGGGGGCGATTAAATCAGATGGACGGCAAGGGGGTGAGGATGCAGCTGCAGTAGATTAGACAGAGCTGCACACTCTAGCAGACTCGATAGACCATATGGCCTGTATCTGCTGGCATTTTGTATGTTTGTATGTATGTGCGTCTTTTGGGACTGGCTCTGGAGCTTTGGCAACATCCAGCATCCTGCCTGTCACCCTTCAGCGATAAGGTCCAGAAGTATGTGGTCCCTGCTGGGGTTCTTGAACCACCTCTCAGCTGAGTGGTTGGTCTCAAACTCCTCCTTCTGGAAGTCCAGGGGCCAAGGGGATGTGGACAAGCCCCCGACAAGCAGCTGAAGAAGTTTGACCACGCAGCAAAAAGATCTATGCCACCTCCCCT
The DNA here is from genome assembly GCA_016271365.2 of Neoceratodus forsteri. NCBI lineage: Eukaryota > Metazoa > Chordata > Ceratodontiformes > Ceratodontidae > Neoceratodus > Neoceratodus forsteri. Next base: position 522,120,647 of record CM057449.1, on the reverse strand, counting down.
TTGTGTCTGCATCAGGCCAACTATGATAGCCTGATGACCAGCTTTGGTAACTCCCTGTTGGGAGTGTTGGACTAAATCTTACCTCATCTGTCTGCCCACAAGCAGTTCCCTAATTAAGTTGGTCAAGGACCCAGGTCTAGTGCTGGCATGGCCTTGGACATGGGTGACTCAAACACCCATGCCATGGCAGTGGCCATCACAATGCATCACAGGGCCAGGCTGAGGCTGTCCACCTCCAAGGCAGACACTTAGCACAAGCTGGCCAATGTCCCCTTCTTGGACACTGATCTCTTTGGCAAAAGTGTGGAAGGACATCTCACCAGGATAGAGAAGTCCAGTGCCTCCCTGGATTCTGTGGCTTCATCCCAGAAGGACCCCAAGGCTCAGAAAAAAATAAAAAGAAGACCTTTCAATATCAGTCCTTTCAGCCACGGAAGCAGCCCCTGCAGGGACAATACAAAGCCTGGTGCCCCAAGGCCAAGTTCAGGGGCCAAAAAGAGGCTGGGGTAGGGGAAGTGATACCCTTCCAGCCCCAGCAGCCAGTGCCCTCTCTAAAGCTGTCCAGTAATTGGTTGGGACTGTCATCCTCCTGCTTGTCCAGTCCCTGTTCCAGCTCCCTATGGGATGTGTGGTGGAGGGGACTGGTTTTGTCACTTTTGGACCTATTTTTCTTCATTACCACAGACAGGTGAGTACTGGAGGTGGTATGCATAGGGTCGCCTCTGAACTTCGTGGCTGTCCTGCTTTATCAAGTTCACACTCCTCGGGAGTTCTTGGTGTCACAGGACACATTGTCAGCCCTAACGGAAGACATCACTTAGCTCCTGGCAAAATTAGACATATCCCGTGTCCCAGACACCCTGGCAAGTCAGGGGTATATGTTCAGGCACTTCTTGATCCAGAAACCAATGGGGGAACTGGCATCACATACTGGATCTGCATGATCTAAACCAGTTCATGTGGAAGTGCCAAGTTCAGGATGGTCAGTCTGAGCTAGATTATAGCATCCATGGAACAAGGCATATGGTTCTGCTTCCTGAAACTCCGGGACACGGTCTTCCACATCCCAGTTCATCTGTCCCACTGGTGGTACTTTTGGTTCCATGCAGAAGGGGTCCTCTTTCCTCTATCAGTTCCATATCATGCTGTTTGACCTCTCATCCACACCAAGTGTCTTCAACAAGTGCATTGCTTTGGTGGCAGCTTTTCTGCAGAGCAAGTACTCATACCTTGATGACTGGCTGATAATCAGACCATCCAGTGAGGCTGAAGAGCTGTCCAGAGATCTGGACCTTTAGACCTGCAAAGACTTGGGCCTGCTGGTCAGCCCGTACTAATTCAAACTGATCCACTCGCAGGTCATCAAGTTCCTTGGGGCAGAGCTAGACTCCCTGCAGACCAAGGCCCAGCTCCCTGTGGATTGGCATCAAGACCATACCTTTTTTGACCAATCGTTTCAGGTTGGGCACTCCTGCCCTGCCCAAAATTTCCTAAGGCTGCTGGGATACATGGCATCCACCACCAATGTGGTCTGTTGGGAATGCTGGTGGATGCACCACCTGCAGTGGGACCTGGGTGTACAGTGGTTGCAGCACCTAGGATGGGAACATGGGTATGGACTGCACTCTCACAGTCACAGTATTCCCAAGTAAGTAATCAAGAGACAGAATGATTGTAAGTTGTGGCACCTGATTGCAGTAGAATTGTCTTGTCTATTCACCAGCGTATGGTTGTCTGATTTACTTGGTGTATCCAATGAATTTCTACTGCTATGGCAGCCCTGTCTCCTGATTACCTACTTGGGAATATTGGGCCCTGTGCACGATGGATAAGCACCGTGCAGAGGACGTATGTGATGGTGGACGCACCACTGTCACACCGATCAGCCAGGCCACCCACACAGCAGCATGCATGACCGTGTGCATCAGGCGCTCAACAAGCAGATGGAGCAGTACACAGCCACTGCACCATGCAGATACGCAGGGGCAGAGGCACAGACATGGGTGTGTAGGTACACGCAACACACATGCACGACAGCCTGCACAACGGAATGCCGCTCAGACCGTGGTGCACAGTATACATCAGGGAGAAGGTGGCTTACCAGGCTGCGTAACACATCATGGGAGTCCGCACAGGCCAACATGGCATGCAGACTCACAGGCACAGAGGTGCCAACACACCCACAAGGGTGACTCACTGGGTGCACCAAGGCCATGGCACAGTGCCAGCAGTGGCACACTACATCATGGGCACAAACACCACCAGCATGCACCAATGGCCTGCCACGATGGTGCACGGGGCATGCTGCACTGGGCACACAGCACAACAGTGCCATGTGCAGATGGCAAACAGGCATATCCACACCAACGTGGCACTGGTGGCAATGAAGCAGCACAGCATGCACACCCATGGGATGCCAGGGATGCCACAGGCTGTGCCCCGCATGCCCCTGGGTTTCAGTGGACCAACAGAGGTGGAACAGCACAGTGGGTATGCCATGCAACATGGCAAGAGATGTGCCACAGCACATGCAGCCCGTCAGTGGGTGGTGGTGCACAGCACCATGCACGAAGTGCCCCCAGCACCGAGTCTGCGATCCCCGTGAGGTGCACCCCTAGCACCAGGCACATGGGCCATGTGTGCGGGATGCAGGATGGCCAGCACACACACTGTAGCCTGCTGGCACCCCCACCAGCTAGCCCAGGCAGTGTGGCAGCCCAGCACCCCCAGTGCCCAGCCCCCCGCCCAGAAACAAGTATGACACACAGGCTGGTAACAGGCACCTTTATTTCAGACAGCTGTAACACAGGCAGGTACACCCCTCAGCAACTGCCAGCCCCAAGCACATCCGCAGGCACCAACAGCACACAGTAACTGTCAGTAACAAAACACCAACAGGCATCCCCCACACCACGGCCTGTGCAAGGTCCCCCAGCACTCCCTGATGCACAGCCAGCGGAATGAGCAGGGCTGCACACAGTCCATCAGCCAGGATCCCTCCCATCCCACCCGGCCCAGCACAGGCAAGCCCATCCATGGGTGGGGCAAATACTGGCAGGTGGACCTCAGGCTGTTGCAGCTGCGGCCATGTTGCCATGGATCAGCCACTGTCCTGCTCCTCCTCTGGCTCCTCTGATGGTGATGGCTGGCCCCGCCACTCTCCCAGGCACAGCACCATCCTCCTCATAGGTCCACAGTACCACTGAAAGGCAATGGGACACACATCAGTACAGCACAGGCCCAGCGCATGGGGCGACACACACAGGGCACATGCTGGCATACCTACCAGTTGGGGGACGTACACGTCCCAGGCCCTGTAGTCATCATCCTCAAAGAACAGGTCCTCCGGCACCCTTCAAGATCATATAGTGGGCAGCCACTCCTGAACCGCTGCTGCCATTCTGGAGTCCACCATCACGTGCGCCCCATCCGTCTGGACCTGCAGGATGGGCTCGAGTCTGGCGGGCATCCCACCACAATTCTGTGCAGGGGGAAGAGTCACATGAGCATACAGAGCACCACTGCCAGGCCTGGCCCTCCCCACCATACACGCCACTCATCCTGTCAAATGCCCTGATGGATCACAGGGTGCCGAAGCCTCCACTGTTGGTGTAGTCACCCTCAGCAACTCAAAATAAGTGCTAGGGGAACATGGCCCTTCACTTCACTATCTGCCCTGCCATGATGCCTACTGCATGCACTGCCACCAATTGCACATGGTGCTGGCACATAACGCTGGGTGTGACCCTGCTGTGCGGACTCACCCACACCTGGGTGGGCTGGTGGAGGCCTGCTGGTACAAAGGAGGCTGCAACAGCACATGGACAGTACCGCACAGATCGGACTGATACAGATGCGAGATGTGTCTGGGCATGCTACTGCATGTTCACCTACTAGAGGAGATTGCTGAATGCAGATGCGGATGATGACACCAGCCATGTGTGTTCCACACTTGCATAGATGCCTCAACAATGCGGAACACACACTGCATTGAGTGGTTCCGCCTACCGTGGGACACCATCGCCATGTTGTGCAACACCATCTGTGGGGCGGTGGGGCTACGGATGTGCCAGTCATGCGCCATGGCTGTGGAGACACAGGTACTGTGCACCCTGGGCTACAATGCCACTGAGTCATTCCATCGCATCACCGGTGACACCGTGGGAGTGAGCCAGTCCTCTGTCTCCAGAGCCGTGGCATGGGTGACGGATGCCCTCGTACAGCATGTGGGGCAGCACATTGCCTTCCCGAAGATGCCTGTAGAAGTCAGGGCTATGAAGGAGGTGTTTTATGCCATGCACAGCATGACAAACTTCTGCAGTATCATCGATGGGACACATGTCCCCATCCTTGCACCCACCACCCATGAGGAGGCATACAGGAACCATGAGCGGTTCCACAATATTAACTGCCAGGTAGTCTGCGATGCACACGGCATGTTCACAGACGTGTGCGCCAGGTACCCGGGCCCTACGCATGATGCCTACATCCTTGATGGCTCAGGCATGGGTGCACACCTCCGTGACAGGTGCCTCGACAGCTGGCTGCTAGATGAGTTGCCGCAACCATGCGGAGTGAGTATTGTACATGCCAAAGGCCTACCACTGACATCTCACCCCCCCATGCAGGTGACAGTGGCTACCCACTGTGGATAACACTGATGATGCCGTACCATGCACCGTCCATGCCTGCAGAGGTCACCTACAGCATGGCACACAGACGGACATGGGCAGTCATAGAGAGGACCATCGGTCAACTGAAGATGCACTTCAGATGTTTGAACCAGACCGGAAGCAGACTCATGCTGTGCTTAGCAAAGGTATGCAAGGTGTTCACAGTGTGTGCCATGCTGCAAAACATTGCAAAGCGTGCGAATGTGCCACTGCTGGCTGATGCCCTTGATGAATGGCGTGGTGATGGGGACAATGATGCTGGGGCAGTGCCCGCCCGGATCCGGGGCATGGCGGGTAACCATGTGGCCTGACAGGCACTTGTGCAGGGCATGTGCACATGCTGACCACACACTTTGCATGGGGTGGTGCATACTGTGGCAGCAGTGGCACCAGGACCATGCAGGACAGAGCCTGGCCACTGTTGCAGGGAGTGCACGGTGCAGTGGCCCTGCACCACGTTCTGCTGTGGCCTGCCGGTGCACAATGATGAGGCCATGCCTGAGTGCACCACGTCGATGGTGGGTGGGTACACAAGTGGCCGCGTGGGGTTGTGTGTCCCAGCGGTGCACCTGTGCATGGGCTGGACTACCCGTCCCTGTGCTGTTTTCGGGGCACTGCATGGTGGCTACCCACAGCATGATGCAGTGGAACTACCCCAACCCCTCTGGACCTGAGTGGTCTGCGAGACATGCCGACGCCCTGCTGCCCAGCTGCCATGCAGGTGGGCATGTCTGCGATCCACTGCTTCCATGGCACCTGTCACCATTGGTGGTGTTGTATTCCCACCATGCACCTGTGTGTCCTCACTGTCCGTGCCCATCAGTGCAGCATGTGCCATGGGTGTCTGCGACCCATTGGACATGTCCATGGCTGGGCCTGGCATATTGTGTTCCGCTGACCGCATGGTGTCACTGGTCCCCCCTGTGCCCAGTGTGCCTCTGGGTACTGGCACATCACACTGCGTGCCACTGTCCATGGCCACCAGCTATGAGGGCAGGACCTCATCGGTTCTGTTGTGTGTTTGTGCTGCAGCAGCTCCTGCATGCCCTCCAGTGTGACTGCACACCTGAGTATGGTGGTACGTATGTTCTGCTGCACCACTGTCTGTGCCTCCACTGCGGTGGTTGTCCTGTGTTGTTTCCCCAGGTGGTTCCACTCCAGCTGCTGCAGTTGCTGGTACTGCTCCTCCACATAGGGCTGTGGCTTGGCGGACATTGCCATGTCTGGGTGCAATCCAAGGGCCCCCTCATCCCCGCTGTCACTGTGTGGTGGTGCCACTGCACGGTGGTGTGTGGTGGTAGGGGATCCCATGGACTCTGTGCATGTGCTGGGGTCACTGTGTGGTGGCAGGTGTGTGTACACTGATGCACGGGCACCATCTGCTGCATATCCATCCCTGCTGCTGTGTCGCTGCCGGTCCTGCTGTCCTCCTCCCATGGGTTGGTTGCACCATCCCTCTTACTGACCATGTCCTCCTGTGCCTCCAGGTCCACTCCTATATGGGTACAGGGGCCATGGTTAGTTCACTGCACATGGTTGCCATCCCCTCCCACACCAGGCCATGCATATTTACCTCGTTCATCTGCTGCCATGGTCCATGCTGTGGGTGTTCTGTCCCTGCTCCATGCCACTCCATGGTGTCCTGGCCCGGCACAGCCTGTGGGAACAGTGCAGGGGGTTACATGGGCTGGTGCAGATGGCTGTGTATGATGTGCCTTACCTGACATCATGTCCATCCCTTCGGCTACTCCATGGATGGCGACCAGTGTCAGTGTCTTGGCCACCAGTCACTTCAGGGGTGTTAGCTGACTGTCCATGCTTGGCGGCCCCCCTCTGTTCTGCTGCACACACCCCCACCAGTGGCTAGCTTACGCTTCACCACTGCCCTCAGGTCCCACCACTTGTGCTTGATCTCCTCCAGGGTCCATGCCTCGGACCCGGCGGCATTTATGGTGGCATGTATGTCTAGCCATAGCCTGGCCTTTACCTCTGCCAGTTTGTTGGCAACCTCCACCATACAGCTTGCTGTAGTGCAGGTGAATGTCTGTGACCATGGTGGCGGTCTGTCCACCGCTGAAGCTCCCGCCCCATGCCCGGCACGTCCCCATTCAAGGGTGCCACCACCTCCTTGTCCATTGCCATCCTCCCCATTCTCTTCTCCCTCCTCCGCATCTACCTGCTGTTCTGCCATTGTGTCCTGCCTGCTGTGTTGCACACCATTCAGCACTGTGCAACTGCACCAAGGGGGTGCCGTCACCTTATATGGCAGGGTGAATGGGCAACCACCTGCGTGGTGCATTGCGTGCGTACCATCTGGCCCTGCCCATTGCCTGCACCTGCCTTTGTACATGCCGTGTGGCTGCCATCTGCTGTGCGGTGCTCAGCTGTGCACCACCGCTATGTCATTTCCCGTCGTATTTCCCACGCTTTTGTACATAGGGCTCCTTGTGACTGTGAGTGTGTAACCTGTACCTGTTGTTACTTGTTGATCTCTAGAGTCAGCAAACCTTCTGGCTTACACCAACATTGCACCGATGAGCACAGATCCTTTTTCTGCTTCTTGTTCCAGCACCTTCAGTAGGTCACCTGGATCAGCTGGTCTTTGTGACTCAGCCAAGGTGGGATGCCATCCAGTGGTGGCTGGTCCCTCACCATCTGGAGGAAAAATCCCATTTGTCCACCCAGAGTCAAGCAATCACACTTACTACAGATGCATCTCTGGTGGGATTGAGAGCACACCTGGGTGACCACAGATCCCACAGGTTCTGGTCATTCAGGGAGTCCCGTCACCACATCAACCTGCTAGAACTCCATGTAGTGCAGCTGGTGCTCATGGAATTTACTGCTCTGTTTAGATGTCAGGTCATGCAGGTCCAGACAGACAATATCATGACCACATTTTACCTGAACAGGCAGGACATAACTCACTCCCTTTCTTTTTGTCCGGAGGCTCTCTACATCTGGATCCTCATACGCAGCCTTGGTACACATCTCCTGGTGATACATGTTGCAAAAGTGAACAGTCAGCTGGCAGACATTCTCACAGATGGGTGAGACATCACATGAGTTGTCCCTGCATCAGGATGTTGTAAGCCAACTGTTCTAACATTGGGGCACCTCTCTGGTGGATCTGTTTGCTCCTGGGAGAAGAAAAAGCTAAGGCTTTTTTGTGCCTACCCTCTACAGTTTGGAACTCTTTTGGGGGATACCTTCATCAGGCCCTGGGCTCATGCACATCTTATCTCCCTTCCCATTGATCAACAACATGGTGGTCAGGGCCTGGCAGGACAAGGCACAGATAATCCTGATGGCGACAGACAGTTCTGATTCATTGATCTCCTCAGCTTGGCAGTAGGCCTGTGTGGCGATTCTCTCTTCACCTGAAGTTGCTGAACAGACAGCAGGGGAAGGTTCTGTACCCAGACCTTCAATTCCTGCACCTCACAGCTTGGATCATGAGTGGCTAGAGTTCCAGACATTTGGTCTTTTGGAAGTTGTGGCCTCCTGAAAAGAGTTGACTCACCAGTGCAACGTCTTCATATGGAAGAGGTTTTCACTTGGTGTCAGGGTAAGGTGATCAATCCCCTTGCCTGCCCTGTGGCAAGCATCCTGCAGTACCTCTGGCTACTTTCTCAGTTGGGGCTTTGAGCGATGACCCTCAAGATGCACTTAGCAAACACCTCTGCATACTGGGCACAGGCTGGTATACTGACAGTGGCCCAATGGAAGGGCCTTGACCACCTATCCCCTCTGGTGCATGAATTACCACCACCATATGACCTATTACTTGTGCTAACTATGCTCATGGGCAAACCATTTGCGCCTATGCACAAGTGGTGAGATGCCTCCTCTGTCATCGAAGATGCCTTCTTGGCAGCTATTACATCTGCCAGAAGAATATGTGAGCTCCAGCTGCTCTTAGTGAAGTCTTCTTATCTGGTCTTCCCAAAAACAAGGTTGTCATTTCTCCCCCCCACCTAAAGTTCCTTCCAAAGCCATATCAGCGTTTCACCTTAACCAGTTTATTAACTTGCCAGTATACTTTACCAGCCTGATCTCGGAGGTCAATTGCAGGCTCCATACCCTGGACCTGTGAAGGTTAGTCTCTTAGTACAAGGAGTGCAATGCTGGAGTTTGAGGTGAGGCTCACCACCTGTTTGTGACATATGCTGAAGCCACACCTGGCAGACCAGCAGTGAAGTGGATGATTGACAGGTGGATAACATCCTGCATTGATCTCTGCTATAGGTTGGCTGGTAGAGAGCCTTCCAAAGGGCTTAGGACTTATTCCTCCAGACATACCTGTTGCCTTGGTGACTACCTCCAGAGCCATAACAAGGGAGGTCTCACACTAATCCAGTAATCCTATATTTCAAAAAAAAGCAGCAAAAGGCACTAGAGAAAATCCTCTAGATACCGTGATTGATCAATAGCATGCTATAGGAAGAAAATGTTCAAACAAATGTCTGTTAGTTTAGTTATTGGTTTAATATCCATTTTTTTATGTCTGCAGGAAAACAGCTGGTTTGTAAGCCTAAGATAAATCTACAAGTTTAGAGTACAGTTTTCCAAATAAGCCTACTGCAGGGTCCCTGGCATGTAAAGGCCTGACCCATTTTTACGGCTGCATGGGTGGAGTCAAGCTGACATACTGCTATGATGTAGGAGAGAGAAGGGACTGTGGAAGCATATGACCAGATATCTAGAGTGTCTCTTTCCACAGTGTACTTTGAGTGGAATTGAACCACATCTCTCCACCTCATACTACTGTTTCTTGCTGTTCCTTTGTCTTCCCCCTGCCACACTATCTTCTTGCTCTGTGGTCACCACAGAGTTCAATATATAGAGAGGATAGTGTGTGGACTCCAATGACTCTGTTGAAGCCATGCGTCTGCGATATTAGGGGAAGACTGAGGTGCCGGCAGATGGCGGGAACCATGCTTCAAACATATAGCAGCACCAGTACACTGTTCTGACAACAATCTGCTTATCCGGTTGGGTAAGAACCACCATTGACAGCAGGAAAACGATGAAGCAGATACACATTATGATGACAAAAACAAGGTATGCTGGCATGTCCTTTGCTTGCGTAAGCAGTGTGTTACTCAACGGCTGTCAGAACAGTGTGCTGGTGCCACTATCTAAGTTTCAGGAAGGGTTCCTGCTATCTGTCGGCACCTCAATCCTCCCATAATATGGCCAAAGTGTGGCTTCAACTAAGCCATTGGAGTCTGCACTCTAGTCTCTCTACATATTGAACTCTATGGCGGTCACTTGCACTCACTTCCAGGTTACAAGTGCTGTATACCTTTGATTCAATTTATCTACATACCTGTATCTAGTTAAAAGTGCCTCATTCATTTCTTTGCAAAAGAGTGATCTGTATTATTTCATGCAGAATGGTGTCTACCGTCAATATCTAGCCTTACTGCTGTGAGCCTTTAGCCAATTTGCCTGAGCATCACATATTCAGCTTGACAATATTTTCTTGCCCCTGGCTGAGACACAGAGCAGCCCCCTGGCTACTTGCAGTCAGTAGCTTGGATGGATGGGCTGTTGCACTGATCCTCTATGGCTTCAGCACCCTCACACTCCCCTCTCTTCCACCTCATTAGTTGCCGACTTGCGTCTAGGGCACCTGCCCGCCCACTGCTACTGCTAACCTCCTTAAGATCATGTGCAAATAATTCACAATTGGTTATATATTTATCATTACCAAGTCTTTCTCCTGGGTCACTGACATTACATATTAATATTATAAACCTAGAAACATAGAATTTGATGGCAGACAAGGACCGCCTGGCCCACCCAGTCTGCCCATTTCCCTACCTACTGGATAAGCTGCAGATCCCAGTTAACCAGCAGCCTACTTCTACCCCTACCCCCCAGAATTGCCTTATGACTATCCCATGCATGCTTGAATTCCCCCACTGATTTTGACTCCACAACCTCCTCCGGAAGGCCGTTCCATGCATCCACAACCCTCTCTGTGAAAAAATACTTGTAAATTACCTCTAAAGCCGCCCCCCCTCTATCTTCAAATTGTGCCCTCTTGTTCTTGCACACCTCTCTTTTTTGAAAGATGCTACCCTCTTGGACTTTGTTGATTCCCTTGAGGTGCCAGAAGTTTCTATCATGTCCCCCCCTCTCCCTCCTTTCCTCGAGGCTAACACATATTCGCTCATAAGTCTCTCTTCATCTGACTTCCAGTTGCAGACCCTGCACCATTTAGTTGCCCTCCCCTCTGGACGGCTTCCATCCTGTCTGTCTTTCTTGTGGGTCTCAGAACTGCACACAGTACTCAGATGGGGTCTCACCAGCTGTCTGTACAGAGGGAGCTAACTTCCTGTTTTCTACTGGTGATGCCTCTCCCTATGCATCCCAGTATCCCCACAGCCCTCCTTGCTGCCCTCTCACATTGCTTGCCCATCTTTAGGTCATCTGATATGACTACCCCCAGGTCCCTTTCCATTCTTGTTGTTGTTAGTATCTCATCCCCCATTGTGTACTCTTCCCCTGGGTTTTTGTTTCCCAGGTGCATTACCTTGCACTTCTTAGCATTGAATCTAAGCTGCCATACATTTGACCATTCCTCTAACCTTGCCAAGTCCCTTCTCATCCTTTCCACCCCACCCTGTGCATCAACTCTGTTGCAGATCTTAGTGTCATCTGCAAAGAGACATACTTTTCCTTCCAGTCCTTCTGCAATGTCGCTTATAAAGACATTGAAGAGGACCAGTCTAATACTGAACCCTCACGGTACCCCACTAGTAATCCTCCTTTCTTCTGAGTGGACTCCATTTACTATAACTCTCTGTGTCCTATTCTCCAGCCAATTCTTTCCAGGCTGTCATCTTGGGACCCTCCCAGGCTGGCTAACTTGTATATTAATCTTTTGTGGGTGGGACTGTGTCAAATGCCTTGCTAAAGTCTAGCATAGGCCATGTCCACAGCCCCTCCGTGATCTACTACTTTGTCACCCAGTCAAAGAAATCTATCAGATTCGTCTGGCATGAACTTCCCACTGTGAATCCATGCTGCCTAGGGTCCTGTGCCCTCTGGCCTCTAGATACTCGACAATTCTTTCCTTCAGAAGTGATTCCATCATTTTCCCTATCACTGAGGTTAAACTAACAGGTCTATAGTTTCCTGCTTCTGCCTTGCTCCCACTTTTGTGAAGGGATCACATCTGCCCTCCTCCAGTCCTCAGGTACCACCCCATCCTCCCATGATTTGTTAAAAGGGTAGTCAGTGGTGTCACTAGTTCTACCCTTAGTTCTTTTAGAATTCTGGAATGAATCCCATCAGGCCCCATTGCTTTGTCCACCTTCAGTTTTAAGAGCTCTTTCAGAACCCTTTCTTCAGCAAATGGGCTGGTATCAACTTCTGTATCCAGAGTGTTACTACTGTTTGTTTTTGTATCTCCTCTTCCTTCGTAAATACTGAGCAAAATGTTTGTTTAGTATCTCTGCCTTTTCAGCAGTCTCCCTCTGCCCACCCTCCTCCCTTTATTAAGCCTCACTATCCCTCCCTTGGTCTTTCTTCGCTCCTGATGTACCTATAAAGGTTTTATCCCTTCTTAACTGAGTTGGCTATCTTTTCCTCGGTTTGGGCCTTTGCTGTTCTGACTGCCTTCCCAGCTTCCTTTTGCTTTAACTGATACAGTTCTCTGTCCTGCTCCTTCTGCAATTCCTTGTACTTCCTGAATGCTTTCTTTTTCTCTTGAACCTTCACTGCCACTTCCTTTGAGAACCATAGTGGTTTCTTACATCGTCTTGTTTTGTTTATTTGCTTCACACAAAGGCTTGTTACCTCTGTGATGGCAGTTTTTATTATTCCCCATTGTTCTTCCACCCCTCCTTCCTGCCCATTTGCTAGTGCATTCCTTAGGCACTCACCCATTATGGCAAAGTCAGCCCTCCTAAAGTCCAGTACTTTTGTCTTTGTATGGCTTGACTCTATTACTGTGTTTATTGTGAACCATACTGTTCGATGGTCGCTAGTTCCCAGATGGCTACCCACTTCTACATCTGTGATCCTCTCTTATTGGTAGTTTGTATTACTAAAGGTTACACAATCAACTGTCATTTCTCACCAGTTTTGCTTCATCAGTCCCCAGTGTAAGAACAACATTCCTTCCAACATTTATATCAGTATGACACAAATTCATAAATTTTGTATCTGTATTCAAGGGCTCATGCAAATGTTTTTTGTGTGTGTGTGTGTGAAGTTACCATTTAATAATGAGGAGTGCATAAAAATCACATTATTTTTTTTTTTTTTTAATTTAGTTGTTTAACCAGGTATAGCACCTTTTAAAGAAGTGTTTTACATAACATTAACACCTACTTCAGTTGCCACTATTTGATGCATTCTCAGTGTTGGGTAAGTTACTTTAAAAAAGTAATCAGTTACAGTTACTAGTTGCTCTCAAATAAATGTAATCAGTTACAGTTACTGATTACTTGTGTATAAAAAGTAATTAGTAACTGTAACTGTAATGCATATTACTTTTTATATTACTTTATATTACTTTTGATAACTTGATTTAGGAAGCTTCGTGCTTGTCAACGAATTCAGTTTTTTCAAAATACAAATGTTCTCCCTTGGCCTACTGTACATGTGCTTACTGGTCACGCCTCCATTTGTGACCCATGGAAGCCCCTAACCCCCTGCCTCCATAATGCATATTCAGATATCTTCCGGCAACCCTAATACTGATCCAGTAACCACATACAGTCTGCCTCGCCAGCAACTCAGAAAAAGCACGGCACCATGGTTCTCCCAGTCTGGCAACTTTAACTCCTCAGGCAGAAAAAATGGAACTGAAACCAAGCACTAATGTGCAATACTAAATGTTATTATGCAGTGCAGTGTACAAACTTAAAAAAACAACAACACTTACAGGGATACTGCTGTGGGAGACCATTTCAGGACAGCTCTTCTCTCCCTCTCTGACCAAACACAAATGAACCAGTACAATGCCAGTAAGGGATAATATCATGTCCCTTGTGAAATAATTATGAGAGGTATGACCACAGTACTATCTTTCTACTAATCATGTCTGGATAAGCCATTCCCTAGGATCTTTATGCATTACAAACAAAAAACATACCACAAACTATTAATAAATCTTTGTCCTTTAAAGAAGCGTGCTCAAGTGTGCTGCAGGCCTGCTGCATGCTGCTCCCATTCTGACCTTTGGCTTTTCCCATGCCTAGTGGGCTGTTTCTGGTGTTTCATATCACGCTTCACACATAAATTTTCACTTAACAGTAACAGTTACACATGTTTTAATATGACAGTAGTTTTCTTTTCATCTCACAAATACCCAGTTTTTAGAAAGATAATTGCCTTAAATGTACTGTTATCTGTGCATACTCCTCTGTTGCTACCCTGCTGGTTCTGTTCCACTGTGAAACTTTATCAGGATGTAAGCTAATTACAGCAACTACGATCCACTGACTTTGCTGTAAAGCTTCTAAGTTCAGTGACTTTTCAAATCCACCACTTAGCTTCATTCCTGCCAAGGCCTGGCACCGGCATCTTGATCCATTGCCTTGTCTTGCAGCCCAGGCTCGCTCACATAATGGACAATTGTCACCATCGCCAACTCCCCACCCACTGCCTTCATTAATCCTCACCCGCCCAATACCTGTGATCTGCATCTGCTCATGCCTGAATCTTCAACCACTGGTACACACCGCAGTCTACAGATCTGCTGTAGTGTTGTCTTTACTGCCTCACAAAATGGTGAATTGCAGTTGGCACCAAAACAGCAGCAGCATTTTGAGTGGTTGAACAACTCACTCAGGAAGTTTCAGAAGTTGCTTCTTCACTCAGCCAATAAAAAAAAGCAAGGCAACATCCCACTCCCACAGATAATAAAAAATTACATTTTTGCCTTTATTTTAACAAGCTGTAAAAAAAAAAAAAGCCAAACATCCACCACCTTTTTAGTGTAAAGCAACACATGGTTAAACAGATTTAGGCAGTCAGAAAAGTCCAGTCATTTGAATGCTTCAGTGTGTTGCAGTTATTAGCTTTGTGGTTCCATTTCTAATCTAGCATGTATCCTATGACCACAGTTTCTTGTGTCCACATACATTGACCAGACTCTCAATTTCTACAAAATTTCACATTTTTATTGGCAAAAACCACTCCATTTTCTCTAAAACTCCAAATAGTCTGTTATAACTTCTGGCAAGTGGCATATCACCATGGGACAAGCCAGATGGGGATTACAGTGGCACAACGGCACTCTCAGCTGACCCCAAAACATCAGCACATTTTTTTTTCTAGTTGCAAGGTGTTACCAGTGGCCAGGCACCTGCTTATAGCAACTGTCCCTAGTTGAGGGAGTAAGAGTTTTTGCCACGAGCTATGAGTGAAAGTGCCCATAATCCCCATCTGGCTTGTTCTTTCCCTGCTCATATGCCAGAACAGACTGTTAGGAATTTGAAAGAAAATGAAGTATTTTCCATCAGTAAAAATGTGAATTTTGTAGAAACTGAGAATCTGGTTGGTGCATGTGGACACTGAAGAAACAGTGGTTATAGTATACAGACTTGATTGGGCAGCTGAGCCATGAAGCTAAGAACTGCAGCAACACAGTATAGTGTTCAAATGACTGGTTGCACTTTTCTGACTGCTGCCTAAATATGTTGAATCATAAAATGCCTTACACTAAAAAAAAGGTGGCTGCTTGGGAAATTTTTTTAGTTGTCAGTTAACAAAGAATTACATTTAGATCATATTGATTATGGAATGGACTCTACAGTCCATGGAGACCTGGGTGCAGATAGAACAGCTTCCTATTTAGCTGGGCTGCTGCATATGTTTCAAATTCTCTGATGTCCAGCATAAGCACCAATGTGATAACTCTAGATTTAAATTTAATAATTAATGCTTGAGCACAGCAAAACGTTCTTGTCTTAAAATATGGGCACTCGAAGAGCAACAGTCACAAATGTGCGGACCCCCTATCCCCCACTAACAGGCACACCAGCAGGCATTTAAGTTGTGACAGCACCACTGCACCATCATAGCACACTAGCTAGTTTGCTGTCAGTCAGTGTTAATTATGCTCTGCTCAGAGGGCACTCTGAAATCATCATGGGACCTTTAAGATGTCAAAACAAGGATTTAGCAGTCAAAAGCCATGAATAGCTCTGGGGTAGCTGCACTTTCTGGCTGACCAG
Source organism: Neoceratodus forsteri (assembly GCA_016271365.2). NCBI lineage: Eukaryota > Metazoa > Chordata > Ceratodontiformes > Ceratodontidae > Neoceratodus > Neoceratodus forsteri. The sequence continues at coordinate 522,104,773 of CM057449.1, read as the reverse complement.
GAGCTACTGTGGCAAAACCAAGAGCTGACATTTAAATATATTAAAAAGGTAAAATGAGGTAATGTGGTCTATTAGGAGGCTGCGGTGTATGTTAGGAGGCAGTGGATTGTAGCGGCTCTGGTTAGAACACCTGCTTGGGAATCTGGTGACCACAGGTTAAAACCCCACTTAAGCCAATCACCCACTATATGACTTTGGGCAAGTCACTTAACCTGCTAGTGCTCCTGTTCATCCAGCTGTTGAAATGGGTAGAAGTAGGACCCCACTGGAAACGAGATGTTGTATCTTAGCTAGGCTATCTTGGGTAAATAAACTAAAATAAACAGTATACAAAATATATTTTTGAGCACTGACAGAGTAGTGTATTGCATATCAGGATTTTATTCTTCCTGATAGTCTTGCTGCTGTGTGTTGGGGTGGGGGGTTGTTTGCCACCTTTATGTGCTTCTTGTACTATTCTAGTGGTTGAGTGCTTTTTATTAGGTTAGGAGGAAAGGGGGTTGTAGGCACAGAACATACCCTTTCCCTCCTGTACTCTTCTAAGCAACTCTTAATCTCCTGCTTGTGATAGTTGGCAGTAACTCCTATACACAATACCTGCCAAGTTAAGAATTCCTTTCATCCTGATATTTGAACATCTACATATTTTTTCAGTTGTCTGTTACACAACAAAATGCACAGTCTCTACACCAATTTCAGCAAAGTTGAAACTGCAGTAGATAAAAACTCAGAAATAAGTTTTAGCCTGTTGTATGTCTCCCTTCAGTGAATGCAAAGCTAGCTCTGTCCCCCTCCTTTCTTTTGCCTCTTGACCCGGGGTCTCATATTTCAACTGTTTCTTACAGCAACAGGCACTAATGATCAAAAACAGAAGTGTGAAATAGCACACAATGACTTCTTATTTTGGTCCCTGCCGAAACACATGCACACTTTGCATTTGCACATTCTACAAAAAAAAGTAATATAGGAAATTAAGTTACAATAACTGCTTTACTTGAAAGAAAATGTAATCAGTAACGTCCTAAAGTTACATTTTCTTTTAAGTAATCCGTTACTGTTGCAAGTTACTTGACTTTGTAATCAGATTATAGTAACGCATTACTTGTAACGTGTTACTACCCAACACTGTGCGTTCTCTAATGTGAACCGCGATCTCTGTGTAGGTAAGTGCTGCTTGCAAAGTCAATATGCAACACTAAAGAAGAGTAAGCATTAATATTCAGTTGCTAGAGGACAGAAAAGGAGTAGCTTTTGTGATAAAACTAGTGAAGTCTGCTGTCAAAACAACTACATGCTCAAGGCTTCTTCAGTGCTGATAGTGGAAAATGGGGTCTCTGCTGTGAGTGCGGTAAATGTGTCAGTGTGAATGCCACCAAATTAGGTCACTCTGGTGCATGAGACTCTGGCGGCTTGGCTTAGGGCGTGAAAAGTAGATTGAGAGCAAAATAACAATGGGAGTTAGATTCCAGTGAGTGATATATGTATTTTTTTAATGACAATAAAAACGCAGACAACTGGACAAAAAGGTGTTTAAAGTATGTTTATTAGTATATGCACTGCAAGACAAACAAAATGGAACCTTTGCACATGACTGGGGAAAGCTGCATCACTTTACACTTTTGCTTATTGTCTTTTTAAAATTTGGGCTTTTGTGTCCTTGGTTAAATAATGTTATAAAACTTTAACATTCTTCTATAAAGTGTAACTTTTGCTGCTAACTGATTTAGGTATTGGTAGAAAGCAATGGCCCGATTCCAAGTTGCGGTACACCTAGCGCAAGGCGATTTGCGTCAAACCCCATGCCTCAAATTGCACCTTGCGCCATGCATTCCACAGGTTGGTATTCCAAGTTGTGGCTTTCACCATGCCACATGTGGGTTGTGCCAAAGGTGGTCGATGCCATCCACTATGCCCACAACCTGCTGCGGCATGGTGCAAGGTTGGGTTGCGGCATCACCTGCGCAGTATTACAAAAGGGCAGCTGCCCTAACCCACCTATGCAATTTCAAGACCCACTATGGCACTGCGGGGTTAGACCAGCATGGAGGTGGTCTAAGGGGCATCCATCCTGGCAAAATGATGGATGCCTCCCCAGCAGCTCCACAGGAAGCACAGTGCCCTGCTTCACGAACCCCCCCAACACAGTCATGCCCCAAGCCCCCCGACTGTCGGGGACCCCCACGGGGTCCAATATTCCTAGTGCCTCCCCAATCACCTGTACCACCTGTCCAGCCTTTCCAAGGCCCCAGGTGATTCACGGATCGTTACAGGGGTGGGGGGCTCTGAGGGGCAGTTAGCGACTTACAGTGCCCAGGTCCATTGTGCCATTCCAGTGAAGCAAGCCTGCAGCTGCTGCAAGTCAAAGGTTGTAGGTGCTGGGGACCCAGCCTGTCTTGGAATAGGGTGTTGGGTCCCAGTGTAGCTCCGCATGGTGCAACTCGCATTCACCCACAAGTTGAGCCATGTATCTTGTAATCAGGGCCCAAGTGTCCCTTTTATACTCTGACATAATTGGATTAATTGTTCAGTTTTTTGTAAGTACTGTAGCTACCTTTTTTAAGTAGTTCTGAGTGTGAAATAATTCAATTTTAAGGTTTAAATTTTAAAACCTGTGTGCTCCACTAATCAAAGGTTAGAATCTTGGGGATATGTTGCAGACATATTATAAAGTGACATCACTGAGCAAATGGTACTTAGAATGCTAACTGCTCTGAAGGAGAAAACACATCTTTTTGCACTCATATGGGACTCTTGACTCTTGATTCTTGACTGTTTATTCCATTTTTCACTCGCAGACTGCAGCCGTGAGTTCAGTCTCTTTACCTTGTGCTTTGTCTTTCCCCATTGCCTGCCCCCTACTGAGCTTGCTATTGTACTCTAACTGTATTTAATCCTCTGTCTTTCCCCTCTTGTTTCCACAGGCAGCCCATCTGTGGGCTTTCCGAGCTGCTGCTACAGCCTCAGCACTCTCCAAGCCGGCTGCAGCTAACAGACCACCTGACTGACCCCCGGACAGATTCAGGTACACACTGGACCTCCGAAACTCATGGTTTTTAATGCTGCTGTTTTGACTGGATGCCCAGTGGAGGAGCCAGGCATTGACTGGCAGTTACTTGCTGCTGTGAGACTAGTGCTGGACAAACGGTATTGTTTAGTAGCTGATGTTTGACTGCTTAGATCTGGCTGCTGAGTAGGATTGCTGCATTTTTCCATTTCTGCCTCTGGTCTGAGAGAGGAGGTTGCTCATCTCCAGGCTGACCTGGCTAGGATTCGTGAAACCTCCTCCCCCACCCAGGGACCGCCAGGGCCAATGCCACTACCTCAGAGGTTGCCAAGAAAGAGGAGAGGCTGGACCAGGGTGGGCTCAGGGAGGAAGAGGGTGGTGGAACACAGTTGCATCCCTCCAGCTGTACCTCTCCACAATTCATTCGCTCTTCTGGTGGATAGTGGTTCCTCTGTGGAGGTACCTGCAGTGGAGACCAAGGAGGATGCTGGGAACCTTCACAAAGGAGACCCACAGAAGGGTGGAATGGGACCCCACAGGGGAAGAAAACAACTCCTGGTGGGGAACTCAATCATTAGGGGGGTAGAAATGGGGGAGGAAGGGGAGAGGGAGGTAAGATGCCTTCCTGGCGCCACAGCTTGGAAGGACAGGAAGCGAATCCTCAGGATCATGGGAGGAGCTGCATGAGGGAGGGAGCTGGATGTCATTGTCCATCTAGGGACAAATGACCTGGCTAGGAATGGGATCAGAGCAGTGCAAGAGGAGTTTGTAGAGTTGGGGAGGGGCCTTAGACAAGTAGCGCATACGGTAACCTTCTCAGAAGTGCTGCCTGTCTATGGCAAGGGTGATGCTAGGGCACTCCTCACTAGGGAATTCAATATATGGTTGAAAAACTGGTGTGGAGCTCAGGGTTTTGGCTTCATTGGGGACTGGGGAGCACTTTGGAGGATGCAGACCTATACTGGTGCGATGGTCTGCATCTGTCCGGGGGAACCAGGATCCTAGGTGAGAGGTTTAAATGCCTACTGGCAAGCATTTAAACCAGCCAAGGGGGAGGCACTGAAAAGGAGCAGGGAAATCCCAGCCTCCCCCCACAAAACATGGTAATTAGTGAGGTAAACACCAAGTTAGAGAAGTTATTAGGGAGCAGGACAGAGGTAAATGTAAAAAAAAGACAAAGGCAGTAAGGACAGGAATGGGGCTAAAAGGGGTAAGACTCTCAAAAAGTGGAGGGTGATGAGTACCAATGCCCATAGTCTGTGTAACAAGCTCCCTGAACTAGTGGCCTTGATGGAAGAGGGTTGCCTGGATATTGTGGAAGTCACAGAAACATGGTACACAGAGAACCATGACTGGGATGTCAACATACCAGGATACACAATCTACAGGAGGGACAAGGAGGGTAAAAGCTCTCTATGTAAAGGAATGGATCAAAGCAACAGAACTAAAGAGTAAACAGGGAGCAGATGAGGCACTCTGGGTTACCCTGGAGACAGGAAATGGCACCACAATCCGCATAGGGGTTGTATATACACCCCTATCTCAGGGGGAGGGAATGGACAAGGAAATTATAGAAGGCTTCCTTAGAATGGCAGAAAAAGGGGAGATATTGTTGATGGGGGACCTGAATATGCCAGATGTTAACTGGAGCACCTTTGCTGCAGGCACATCCAAGAGCAGGGTCATTCTTTATGCCCTACAGGGGTCATGCCTCAGACAGCTTGTATTGGAACCCACATGGGAGGGAGCAATCTTAGACCTGGTACTCTCAAATGGGGATGGAGAAAGAATCTCAGATTTAGAAGTGGGTAGCCATCTGGGAACAAGCAACCACAAAACAGTGTGGTTCACGATAAACACAGCCATACAATCAAGCCATACAAAAGCAAGAGTATTGGACTTTAGGAGGGCTGACTTTGGGAAAATGAGAGAGTGCCTCAGAAAAGCACTAGCAAACAGGCAAGAAGGAGGGGTGAAGGAACAGTGGGGAGTAATCAAAACAGCCATCACAGAGGCAACAAGCCTTTGTGTAAAGCAAATCAACAAAACACAACGAAGGAAAAAAACGCTATGGTTCTCAAAAGAGGTGGCAGGGAAGGTTAAGGAGAAAAGGATAGCATTCAGGAAATATAAGGAAACACAGAAGGAGCAGGACAGATAACTTTTATCAGTTAAAGCAGAAAGAGGCTGGGAAGGCAGTCAGAATAGCAAAGGCCCAAACCAAGGAAAGGATAACCAGTTCTGTTAAGAAGGGGGATAAGACCTTTTATAGGTACATTAGGGAGTGAAGAAAGACCAAAGAAGGGATACTGAGGCTTAATAAAGGGGAGGGAATGTGGGTAGAGGGTGACAGTGAAAAAGCAGGGACACTGAATGAATATTTCTGCTCAGTATTCACAAAGGAAGGGGGGTACCTAAACCAAACAAGAGAAACACTCTGAAGATGGGGGTCGATACCATTCCATTTACAGAAGAAAGGGTTCTGAAAGAACTAATAAAATTGAAGGTGGACAAAGCAATGGGGCCTGATGGGATTCACCCAAGAATTCTAAAAGAACTAAGGGTAGAACTAGTGACACCGCTGACTACTCTCTTTAACAAATCATGGGAGAATGGGTGGTGCCTGAGGACTGGAGGAGGGCAGATATGATTCCTCTTCACAAAAGTGGGAGCAGGACCGAGGCAGGAAGCTACAGACCAGTTAGTTTGACCTCAGTGGTAGGGAAAATGATGGAATCACTCCTGAAGGAAAGAATTGTTGAGTACCTAGAGGCCAGTGGGGCACAGGACCCAAGGCAGCATGGATTCACGATGAGAAGGTTGTGTCAGATGAATCTAATGATTTCCTTGAACGGGTGACCAAAGTAGTAGACCAGGTGGGGCTGTGGACATGGTTTACCTAGATTTTAGCAAGGCATTTGATACAGTCCCACACAAAAGATTAATACACAAGTTAGCCAGCCTTGGAGTGGGTCCCAAGGTGGTAGCCTGGATAAAAACATTGGCTAGACAACAGGACACAAAGGGTAGTAGTAAATGGAGTACACAGTGAAGAAAGGAGGGTTACTAGCGGGGTACCGGGGTACCGCAGGGTTCAGTACTGGGACTGATCCTTTTGATGTCTTTATAAGTGACATTGCAGAGGAACTGGAAGGAAAAGTATGTCTCTTTGCAGACGACCTAAAGATCTGCAATAGGGTTGATACACAAGATGGAGTGGAAAGGATGAGAAGGGACTTGGCAAGGTTGGAGGAATGGTCAAATGTATGGCAGCTCAGATTCAATGCAAAGAAGTGCAAGGTAATGCACATGGGAAACAAAAACCCAGGGGAAGAGTACACAATGGGGGGTGAGATACTGACAACAGTGAAAATGGAAAGGGACCTGGGGGTAATTATATCAGATGACCTAGAGGTGGGCAGGCAATGTGAGAAGGCAGTAAGGAAGGCTGGGGGGATACTGGGATGCATAGGAAGAGGCATCAATAGTAGAAAACAGGAAGTTGTTATCCCTCTGTACAGACAGTTGGTGAGACCCCATCTGGAGTACTGTGTGCAGTTCTGGAGACCCCATCTCCGCAAAGACATAGACAGAGTGGAAGCTGTCCAGAGGAGAGCAACCAAAATGGTTCAGGGTCTGCACCAGAAGATATACGAAGAAAGACTAAAGGAGCTTAATATGTATACCCTTGCAGAAAGAAGGGAGAGAGGGGACACAATAGAAACTTTCAAGTACCTCAAGGGAATCAACAAAGTCCAAGAGGGTAGCCTCTTTCAGAAAAAGAGATGTGCAAGAACAAGGGGCACAATTTGAAGATAGAGGGGGGATGGCTCAGAGGTAATGTGAGGAAGTATTTTTTCACAGATAAGGTTGTGGATGCATGGAACAGCCTCCCTGAGGAGGTCGTGGAGTCAATAACAGTGTGGGAATTCAAGAATGCATGGGACAGACATAAGGCAGTCCTAGTGGGGGGTAGGAGGAAGTAAGCTGTTGGTTAACTAGACTCTGCAGCTTATCTGTTAGGTAGAAAAATGGGCAGACTAGGTGGGCCAAGCGGTCCTTATCTGCCATCAAATTCTATGTTTCTATGTTTACTGCCAAACCCTGTCTCCTGTCCTACACTGGTCACTCTGCTAATTATTAATTTCTCTTCCCCACTTGCAATGCTGTCTCTCTAAACAGCTTAATTTCTTCTCTGCCTTACCTACAAACCCGCCTCTTACACCCCCTCCTCCTACTGCTGTTGTCCTCCTCAGACATCCTCCGGCACCAAAGCACAGAATCCCCCTCCCTGTTAGCTCCTCTTCTATCTCTAAATAATTGCCCTGCATTTGCCACCTCTATACCTCGTGCTTCGTCTTTCCCCATTGCCTGCCCCCCACTGAGCTTGCTATTGTACTCTAGCTGTATTTAATCATCTATCTTTCCCCTTTTGTTCCACAGACAGCCCATCTGCGGGATTCCCAAGCTGCTGCTGCGGCCCCAGCACTCTCCTAGTCGGCCGCAGCTAACAGACCACCCGACTGCCCCCCCGGACAGATTCAGGTACGCACCAGACCTCTGAAACTCATGGTTTTGAATGCTACTGTTTTGACTGGATACCCAGTGGAGCAGCCAGGCACTGATTGGCAGTTTCTGATCCTCGGCTGATTTTCCAACTCCTGGCGCTTCCTGATCTCAGGGAAATCTCTTTCTGGGCTGAGTTCTGGACTGAATTTTTCACCCACACCCCTTCCCCCAGCTCCTCACAGTATTAAATAGACCCTTGCTCTGCCCCTTTCCTCAGCCTAGCAGCTGATTGGTCACTCCACTGCTGCACATTCTTATGGCTATTGGCCTCCCTGTCTTTAATACCTGACTTGACCCACTTTCTTACTGCCCCTTTTTAAAGCAGTCTCACCCACTGGGTTGCGCATTTGCTCTCAAGTTTTTCTCCAGCTAGAAGTACGTGACATTATTTGCTACATCTTGTGTGGTGTTTCTTTTCAGAGCCCTGCTACTCGCCTCTGTTCACAAATTTTTCCATGATAGCTATGGCTGGAAGAATACTGCCCCTGTTGACACTGAGCCTTGCTCTCTTCTTACTGGCTCTTCTCACTGCTAGACCTTGCTCTCCTGGCAGTGCTAAACTGACCTACACACTATCTGACTTTACCTACTTGAACCTACTTGTGTCACAGATCTAGCAGCATGACGTGACTCCTTTATTACTCACTAGGCATCTCTTATACTTGGCTGCTGACTTTACCTCTAAACGCCTCTTGCAGAACATGCTACTGGTACCACCTCTTTTCCCACAGAAACTATGGTATCTTGTACTCCTAGCTTTGTTATTATCTGGGGACATCAAAACAAACCCTAGCCTCTAGTTACCCACTGCCTCTCTGAATATGGACTGGTTAAATATGAAAGGCCTTCGTATAGCACACTTAAACACTAGAAGCCTTCTCTGTAACTTTACTGAACTTGAGGCATGGATATCCATATATGAACCTGACATTCTCTGTCTGACTGAAACTTGGCTAAAGCCCTATACTCCGAACTTTTCCTGCTGTCTTCCTAACTATTCCCTATTTCAAGGAGACAGACTATCTGGAAAAAGGGGAGGTGGAGTTGCGCTCTATTTCAAAAACCACCTGAATATGTCCTGAATGCAACATTCGGTTGCCTCTAATTGCGAGTTTTTACATACCCTGCTTCTACTTGGAACCAAAAAGATTCACTTAATATGTGCCTACAATCCTCCTAAAGCAGGTCAGCTAGGATGCTCCGAACTACTTGAGTACTCTACCTCTGCAGCTGGCCAAAATGAACTTATTATTCTTGGTGACCTCAACCTAAATTGGCCTGAGAAAGATAAAAAAAACGCACTGGTAACTCTAGTACATGGATTTAACATGCACCAGGTAACTGAAGATCCCACCAGGCTGACCCAGTCATCTGCTGCTGGAACACTTATAGACTTGATACTCACAAATCAACCTGATAGAATTACCACCTCAGGTGTGCTTCCTGATTCTACAAGTGACCATTCCCCTGTGTTTTGAGTATCGGGAACATTGGTGATTTCAGCCCCCTTCTGGGATTTTTCCACACTTGAGCAAGCAAGCTTTCTACATGATATCTATTCTGTAAACTGGATCCTTATTATCCAGTCCCAAAACACTGAATCTGTGTTCAGTCTGTTTCTTTCTATATTCTTATCCCTCCAGGACATACATACATCTAAACAGAATCGATGCGTTAGGGCCAAACAGGCTAGGTGGCTGTACAAGGAACTTCTCGCCTCCCTCCGGACACGTGACAAAAGTTGGAACCGCTACAAAACTTTGGGTCAGCAAAATGAATATGACACTTACAGAAAGCAGCACAATATGCGCAAAAAACAAATCAGGCTTGCCAAAAGCTCATACTGCAAAGGTCTATTGCTGGAAGCTGCTGGGGACCCGTAGAAATTCTGGACACATGTAAAATCCTTCCCAGGCTCAAACCAGTCTCAACACATGAATGATATGGTCCTCAGTGGTATGTACTGTAATGACCCCACCACCATTGCAAATTCTTTTTCCATTCAAATTTTATTAAGATTTAACAACTTTGAGGAATACATCCAGAAAGGTAACAAGATGACAGCAAAATTAATTGCCACACACAAAAGAAAAAAGGACCAATTGTCGGGATGTAGACCTCACCCTCCCCTCCTAAAACCCCCCACCATCCCAAGCACCCATCTTTTGCACAGCACACAGGAACAGACTGACTGGAAAACTCATTACCAATTACAGTGGCACAGAAAAATGTATATAAGGAACCCCAGGTATAATTAAGATTAGAAAGTTTGTATTGCAAACTTGGGTAATGGTTCTGTCTGTCTAGGTTAGCTAAAAATTCCTGCAACCATTCGCCATACGAGATCTCTATGCTATCTTCCAATGCCTCAAAACTAGCTTTTGACTGAAGCCGAGATCAGCCCCATATGATATTTCCTGCGCGACACCAACCCGAGTCATATCTCCTAAAATATAGACCTAGGGTAAATAAATTTCGAGTCCCAAGAGGGATCAAGGTTGTTCTTAATAGTCTCCCATAGCCCAGTAATTTTCGGACAGTAACAAAAATATGAAGTAGATCCCAACCCTTGTTGACATCTGAAACATGAAGATGAGGAGGCCATGCCTTTCTCAGCTAATTTTGCAGGGGAGAAATAAGAATTATGTAATAACTTGAACTGCATTAACCTCAGCCTGTCTTGTACTAAAAGTTATGACACGCTCCAAATTTCATCCCATTTAAAGACATGTTCTGGAAACAATTGCAACCAGTATTGTTTAGGGGCATGGATATTAGGTGCAACCAGGCAGTCAAAATACTATATATTATGGAAATGGCATGAGCTTTTCGGACTATTGGTGTCAAAGTAGCTTCAAAATCAAATAGTCTACAATCTTAGACAGGATACTCAGCTTCTCCACTAGGAGATGAGGAGTTGAAATATTTAAAAATCAGGCGCGGGAATCAGAAACTTGCTCAAAATATCGGGTTGAAGTAAGTAAATTACCCCTCATCAAGCAACTCTTTGACCAACACTTTTCCCAATAAAGGTAGCCAAATATTCTGGATAGGTTTTCCACCTATTAAAAATTAGGATTACCCATTATCGGTTGAGCCGATCCCCAATGTGACAATACTTTTAAAATGAACATAGTTGTATATGTACCCTAACTGAGGTTTCAATGGTTGTCTGCCAAGAGCTGAGGGAGAGCTTTCAGGGACAGTATAGCAGGGCTCTGGCCTAAGGCCAGATTCCAGAACTGGGATACCTCTATGTTTAACCAAAGTGGTACGTACTTGTCAAACATGTGAATCATCCGTTTTTTAATCCAGCGAAGGTATTTTGATGCATGGCTAGCCCAGTAATATACCGCAAAGTGGGAAGTCTCAAGCCTCCAGATATTTTAGAGCAGACAATTTAAAGTAAGACAGTCTGGGTTTTTGTAGTTCCAAATGAAACCAGAGATAATTCTATGAACTTTCTTAAACCATTTAATTGGGAGCCAAACGTTAATATACTAATGGGGTAAAATAATCGAGGGAAAATGTCTATTTATTCAGATTAATTTACCCCAAATAGACAAGGGGATAACTGCTCACCTCCTTAGGTCCGCTCTCAATATCACGCAGCACCGAGTCTAAATTATTCTGCCTTAGGCGAGATGTGTCTCTAGTCAACATAAGACCAAGATACTTGATAAGCTTAGCATTCCAGGCCAGTCCGAAGAGTGTAATCTCGTGCATTTGTTCTAAAATTCAAGGAAAGCCACCGATTTGCTGATGTTGCTTATAATTAGCGATAGAGCCGAACTCATCAATAATATCTAACAGAATTGGAATGGAGGAAGATGGGTGTGATATTTGCAAAGGAGATCATCTGCACGCTAAAATTTTCAGTGTGTGCTCCAATTTGGATACCCTGAATTCCTTGTTCTTGTTTGATCTGTATAATAAGGGGTTCAATATATAAATTAAAAGAAGTGGGGAGAGAGGGCAGCCTTGTCTGGTACCTAGGAAGAGTCTAAATAAAGATGAGGTAGCTCCATTGCAGGTAATTCTTATGGATGGAAATTTGTAAATGGCTTGGATCCATTCTAGAAATTGTTGAGGGAAACCAAAAGATCTCATAGCTTTTATGAGGAAGTTATTATATACTCTATCAAATGCCTTCTCGGCATCCAGAGAGACAAGGACCATGGGTTGATCTGAGTCTCTGGAGGCCGAGAAGACATGATCCAAGACCCTCAAGTGGTCTGCAGATGATCTGCCCTTCATAAATCCCACCTGTTCAGGTCCAATTAATCCCGGAAGGACGTTAGTTATTCTATCAGCCAATATCTTGGTGAGAATTTTAATGTCCTGGTTGAGAAGGGAGATGGGTCTATAGTTGGCAACAAGATCAGGGGGTCTACCCGGCTTAGGTAAAAGCACTATTAGAGCTTCAAAAAGAGATTTATCAGAGGCTTCACCATCCAGGATACATTGGAACAATCGAATAAAGCAGGATTAATTCATTGGAGAATGTTTTGTAAAATTGGCAGAGAGGCCATCTGGGCCTGGTGTTCTATCTAATGGAGGGATTTAATAATCCGGTCTACTTCTTCTACTGTAATGGGGCCAATAACTGAAGTCGGTCTCATTCATCCAATGATGGAAATTTAATTTCCCAGAAAATGATCTATCCTATCTTCAGACAGAGGGTCTTTCATAGGTCTGTAGATTTCTTTAAAATATTATGAACTCATTTAAAATGTCCTCAGGGAAGTTTTGAGTGGACCCCCTCTGAAGGGCTTAATAGCTGACACCACTTGGAAGACTCTAGTTGCTTAATTCTTCTCAGCTAATAGTCGGCCTGCCTTCTCGCCTTGATCTGTGAAAATAGCTTTAGATTTTATATAAGCCCATTCAGCTTGTTCATTTAGAATTCTAAGGTACGAGTCCCTTAACAAAATAATTCCTGCTTATAACCCTCTGAGGAGGAGTCAGAAAGGTCCTTTCTTTTATCCCGATTTTGATTAATAGCTCGGAAATATGATTTTGCCTTTCTTTTTCATGTAGAGGCAAGCGTACAGCAGAATACCCCGGATAAAAGCTTTAAAAGCTCCCTCATTCCATATCCGGTTTATTGGTGGAATTAAGGTTAAAGGAGAGAAATTCCATTATTTGTTCTGAAAGGTATTTAACTAATTTGGGATCCTTTAAATCTGATTATTAATTTTCCATCTGCTCTCTGGTTTTAGATAGAATAGAAAAGTAAGAATACATCTTACCATGAGTGATCCGATAATGGCCCAGAAACAATGTTAGTGTCTAACACCCCAGCCAAGAGGTATTTGAAATTAAAATATAGTCTATCCTGGATAGGGTGTTATGCACTTGTGAGATAAAGGTAAAATCTTTTACTGATGGATGAAACACTCTCCAGGCATCGCACAAGCTTAGTCCGTCCATCATTTCCTGATAGCCCTCTGACCAGGTTAATCCTTTCCTGACAGAGGGTGATCTGTCCATTGATGGATCTATAACCAGATTGAGGTCACCCCTAACACTATTGGCAGGTTACTCCAGGGAGAGAGTATTTCCATAATTTGAACAAAGAAGCTTGGGGTGTCAATATTGGGGCCGTAGATTGAACCAAAAATAATTTCTAAAGTTGACAAAGTACCCCTTACGAAGACATACCTCCCAAACTTATCTTCGATTACTTGAGTCAGAAGAAATGGGAGTGATTTATGAACCATAACCATGACCCCTCTGCTTTGGGAACTTCCTTCTGAGGCAAAAATCTGACCAACTTGAAGTCTGCATAACTGGCTGATTTCGCTTTCATCAAATGTGATTCTTGCAAGAGCATAATATCTGCTTTCACATAATCTAGATGTTTTAAGACCTTGTATTGTTTAGATTTATGGCGAAGTCCGTGCACATTCCAGGACACCACATTAATGTGCCTAGCCATACGGTAAGATACACTCAGAGCCTAAACAAATAAGATACCAGTCTTGTGCTAATGGGCCTAGAGAAATAAGGAGTGCTGTGCAAGAGGCCCCCTCCCCCTAGAATCCCATAAACCCCATAACAGAAACATACCCTAAACCCCAAGAACCCTCCACCCTTTATCCCGCCCGAGCTATCAAACGAACATGATACCAGAACAATGAGAGTGTCCACCTCCCCCACCCTTCTAATATATTCAAAGAATAGGTCGAGTCCACAAATAGCAGAGTTATTGTTGGCTTGATTAACTCTGTCCCTCCTGTCTATACTGACTTCAGAACCTACGGTGGTTGACAAGGCGGTTAAAAAAAAAGGGGGATTGCAAAATAAAACCATAATAGGCAAAGGGTCTACAGTGTTCCTTAGCAGATTGCCATGGTGAAATATACAGATGGTATACTAAAATGATCGATTAAAACACAGTTCTGTATTTTTGTCCCATCTGCAAGAAAGACCAGTTCTCCTCCGTAAATGGCTCCTTTCCATGGTCTCCAAAGTTCAAGGGTGTGTTATAAGGATTGAGAAGTGATTCAGGTCAATTTGCATCCTTATTCTGGGAGGGTGTCTCAAAAAAAAAAAAAAAAGGGTTACTCCAGAGTATTGAGGGTCAGCCCATACGATCTTATGTGCCAAAGCTTCCTTGTCAGATGTAAGAGTCAATCCACCAAGCAGAGTTTTTAATGACCGCCCTAGTAACAACTTCATGGGTCCCGAAATAAATCTGGGAACAGCTGCCTTAGCCCCAATTGCGCACTTTCTGCATTGTCAAAGTTATGCCAGGTGTCTTTTGCCAGCACTTGGAATCGGGCTGGATACCTCATCCGGAATCGAATGTTTGCAGCCATCAACCTAGTAATCAAGGCATGAAACGATGCTCTCCTCTGCCGAATGGACAGTGGCAGGTCTTGAACCACCCTTATTCCTGAGCCTTCCCAAGATATTTCTTTTAGGTCCCTGGCTTTATTCAGGAAGTGTTGTCTCTCTAGATAATTTAAAAGTTTGAAAATGAGCGATGCGGGTGGTGCACCAGGTGGTGGCATGGCCCTCGATGCCCTATGCGCTCTCGATGACATATGCTTGGCCCAAGGTGAAGGGCCAGCTATTTTCTGGATGAGGCGCTGGGCAAATTTGATCGGTTCTGAGCCTCTCTCTCTCTGGGAGGCCAATAATAACTACATTGTTGCGGCGAGAATGGCCTTCAAGGTCTTCGACCTTGTTTCTAGTTTATTGATCCTTTGTTTCATCGCTATTATGTCGGGTTCCAGCTTCCATGTTTCGCTCCACCGAGATAATGCGAGCCTCCACATCAGCAGTCCTGTGAGTAAAATCATCTAGAGCCCGGGACATGCCTTTAACTTCAGCCTTAAGTTCTTTCATTTCTTCGCGAAACGGCTGAAATTCTTTCAAAAAATTTACCAAAGTGAGTGGTTCTGTTTCAGGGATACTGGGCGTTGTTGGAGTGAGCTGCAGATTACCCGAGGCCCGGGCTTTCTTTGGGGCCTTCTCGGGAGTTGACGGGGACGTGTGTTTGGGCAGCGAGTCTTTAAGGTCTGTCTCCATTTTCTTGTACCGGGTGCTCCCTGAGGCTTTCCGACACTTCTCCGGGCAGAGAGGGAGTTGCAATAAAATAGAAAAACTGCTATTTTAGGATCGGGCGGAGGGAGCTACGGGAGGTTGCTGCTATCTCCTGCTCTGCATCACGTGATGTCCACCATTGCAAATTCTTTCAACAAATACTTTACTGATCTCACCAAATACACTGCTTCTTTCACAGCAAATTGCATTCTGACGCCCATTACTCATACAAACGTGCCCATACATCTGCCCTTCTATTTTAAGGCTATTCCAAATGCTGATGTTCTAAAACTACTAAACTCAATCTCTGATAGTACTTGTGTAGGCTCCGACTACCCAGATCCTAAAGTCCTGAAACTGGCTGCTCCTTTTATTGCAGCCCCATTGGCTAAAATCTTTACACTGTCTCTCTGCCATGGTCATGTTCCGGACATGTGGAAATTGGCGAAAGTCACCCCAGTCTTTAAGAAAGGTAAAAAGAACACAGCTAATTATGGGCCCATAGCCATTCTGTCAGTACTAAACAAAATACTTGAGAAATTAGAGGCTATACAGGTCACCAATTTCCTCTCTAAATATATCCTCCTATCACCTGTTCAACGTGGTTTCCGCAAGGGGCATAGCACCTCTATTGCTCTGATTCAATTTACAAATGATGCCCTTACTGCTATGGCTCACCGTCTCATGACTGGTGCTGTGTTCACTGACCTCGCAAAGGTGTTTGATCTTGTAGAGCACCCTCTTCTGCTTGATTGCTTTAGCTTCACTGGTTTCTCAGAACAAGCCACAAACTGGTTCCAGAGCTACTCAAGCAACAGAAGACAACAGGTAAAATTTAGCTCTGCGGTGTCAGACTCTGCACCTATCAATGTTGGTGTTTCTCAAGGCTCCATCTTGGGACCTCTTCTCTTCTCCATTTTTATAAATGACATACATTTTAACACGCCTTGGTGCTCAACAATCTTGTATGCAGATGATCTGGTGCTCTACACCTCTTCTGCAAACATAGACAAAATAAATAGTCGACTAACATCTGCATTTCTCATTATGCAAGAATGGATCCACAACAAAAGACTCATCCTAAACATAAGTAAAACTCAGGGCATGCTCTTCAGATCTGCAACCTTTTCAATGTCTCCTGTGCAAATGGCTCCCCCCTTACGAAAGTAACCTACTTCAAGTATTTAGGTGTCCTGCTTGATGAAACTCTCAACTTTGAGCAACATATCATCGACACCTGCAAGTCAGTAAACTCCAAACTCCGAATAGCTTACAGGACTAGTCGGATGGTTACCTCCTTAGCTAGACTGGCTATTTCTAGGGGTATCCTACTTCCATCCCTTGCGTATGGTGCTGTCACCTACATAAATGCTTCAAAAACCACCCTAAGTAAGTGGGATACATCGTACAATAGTATCTGTCATTCTGCCTCGGCTTCCCCACATTTGAAGCACCATTGCTTGCTATATGCAGACCTTAGATGGCCTTCTCCATCTGCCAATCGACTCCTTGCCCTTGGTACTCTGCTAGACTACATCATTAGAACTAAACTACCTACCAGTCTTGCAGGCATACTGGTGTCTTTGTCCCCCACTTATGGCTTCCGCTCTACTGGACTCTCTCTACTATATACCCCTAGGTGCAGAACCCTAAAAGGAACCTCAGCATTCTCCTGCCTGGCCCCAAAATATTAGAATTCCCTACCTCTTGATGTTCACTCTGCATCTAGTCATATTGCTTTTAAAAAGATGCACCATGCTCTCCTCTTCAAACATGCCCTATGTTCCTGTTTTAAACCCACATAGGGTGCTTGACATCCCCTTCCTCAGCTCTCAAAATGTTTCAGTTTTGCTCTGACCCCTTGTTACTGTTATATGTAGCACTTACCAAGGATTATGTGTTAAAACTCTACTGTATTATGATTGTATGCTTATTATGTTTTGTACTATTGTGTATTTTTCTGCCATTGTCTCTGTCATATTAGCAATACTGTTTACGTCACAGAACATCGTGTCGATTTTTCCTTGTATGGTCGACTACCCCTGAACTATACCTGTTATTTGTTTTGTCTGTCAATTTTGTATTGTAACCTCCCGGGTTGTGTCTGAAAATAATCATATTTTGTGGCTACGACACCTTACCCAGTAAACAAAAACTAAATAAATAAATAAAGGAATGCTTTGAGTACTAAGCATCGGTGATCTTGAATGATCTCCCATTTTCTGTAGAAGTTCCTCAAGACAGAAACTCTGAAATATCTGCTTGGTTAGTATTGCAGTTGTAATGTATTTTCCTGCCTCACTAAATGGTTTGTTAGAGGGAAATATGAAAAGCCTATTTTACGTAATCAGGATGGAAGACAGTTTTATATAATTTGATTTCTGCTGATATTTATTTGGCCTTCGGCAGCTTCACCTTTTAAGTTATTTACCTTATGTTGCTCTGTAGTGTTGTACTATATAACTATTAGCAGCCTTTGTTCTTTTAACAGCATTCATCTGCAAAGCAAGCAAGCATATCTGAATTAACAAAATAACTAATCTCAGAATTATTGATTGATCTGAACATGCAAGGAGGTACCATTTTAAGCATGCATATTTTTTAGGACTGCCTTACAAGAACAACTGAAGAGCAAAACAAGTATTTTAAGACTATTGTAAGGTGAAATCCTGGATTATTTTTCAGCAAGGTTTTGTTACATGCTTTTCAGCAAGAACTTTTCTGATGTACAAACATTGAAACTGGTCTGGTTTGACCAGTTCTTTATATATCATTTCTATTGCACATATCTATTGGACTTTTCTAATTAATAGCCTGTGTCTTCTACATTTATTATTTCTAATAAATATATAATTGATACATATGTTCTATTATTTCCCATTGTGTTAGTCTGCTGAATTATTACTCAGTTTTCAAAATGGCTGGCAAGAAAAAACAGCAGTAGCACAAATGGGTGGCAAAAATACGGAAAAAGCTAAATCATGCCTAAATAAAAAGGAAATTGTTAGTATGGATATAGCCTGTGTTGTTAGTAACAAGGGTGATACAAAAATTATAGAAAAAAAAAAAACAGTATGCATAAAGATTTTTCTGGAAAGGGAGATGGTACTGACATTATCAGTCAAGTGACCCCCCCCCGGCTTAGGAAACAGAAACAGTGGTAAACGATATCTTTTTTTGTAGATTTCCCAAAGTTTATATCACCTTATATACCGAGACTGATCAAAATCCCTTTTTATTTATGTATTTGCTTTTGGTAACCAGGTAAGCACGCTAGACAGCAAGTGCCTATTTACGGGAGTGACTAGAGCAATGATCTCCCTAATACAGAGATAAAGTGAATACTCCCAAGATTGCGTAAAGTATTCAGTTACTTTTGTGAAATTAAAGCTCCTCTGTCTCCTCGATCCCAACCCATACATTAATTTTGTATCCCTTATGAACCTAACACATTAGCAGCCGTAGTGGCTGTGACCACAGTTTGTTCATTCATGGCTGTTGATCTTCTGTATTCTAAAACATTCTTTCCCTCAAGTGCAGCTGTTGAAGGCCTGGAGGACTTGGGTGGTGGGGCAGGGATGTTGTGGGGCATAGGACTAGGCTGGAGAGCTCCCCTCCTCCCGCTGAAAGCACTTTGTAACATGGCATAAATGCAATCATACAATAACTATCTTACATTGGACAAACAGAATCAGGTGACTACAAAGCAACCATGGATTAATGCCACAGTAGATCCATGGTTGCTTGTGTAGTATCATAGTTACCCACAATAAGTTTCTTGGCAGAGTTTTAATTGTTTCCACCCACCCAGGTGGACACTATTCACTGGCTAAATATTGATCTTTGAACATAAATGGCCATGTGAGACCAGCATAAGAAGTGATTGGTCTCCATCTGCCACAATTACTAATATAATACTTCTTCTTCTAACTTACAAGTCAGGGTTGGGGCTAGGTCCTTCATATGAGCTACTGTTCAGAAGTTGATTTCTCAGAGAATGACAGAACTACTGCATTATCTATATTATTTACATACCCAGAATGTATATTTATACATGGTAAAAAGCAAGTTAAACAGATGTTGTAACATATTTTATTAATTACTTTAGGAAAGGGGCTGTGTTACTTTGCTTTTCTGTGTTTTGAACACAAGAAAAAGTATTAAGTATTTAGGTCATTACAATATAAATAAACAACACTATATTCACATACTCTAGGAAGCAAATTATATAGGCCCACATATTCAGAAATGCACCAAAGGCTCGCACAAGTCAGGCATAGTGCAAATCCGATGCACCGTGGTGCAACAGGAGCCGTATTCAGAGGTTGCACTGGCTGCACTGCACCAGTGCAACGTGGCTGAATATGGCACAGCTGCACCATGGCGCAACCGTGGATGTGCCATGGTGCAAACACAGGTGTGCCGTGGGCAGACAGAGAAGCCCCAGGCCAACTGTGGGAGCACAGCAACAGAGAGGGGGCATGGCACAGAGAGGTGACCCAGGGACAGAGCCAAGGAAGCACAGTGACAGGCCACAGGAGGCCACCACCAGCTGGGCACAGCAGAGTGAACACAGACACCCAGACCCCCACCCCAGAACACAACAGTGGCACAGACAGTAGGCAACAGGGGGTGCCAAAGTTGTACAGAGGGCCACCAAGTGGGCCCCACAGGCTTCAGGCTGTGCCCCCCCCTGCACAGCCAAACCAGGGCAGGCCACACCCAGGACCACACAGGCAAGCACACACCCCTCCGGGCACACACCCCTGACAGCTGCCTCATGGGCACCCCAAGGCACAGCCACCGACCGAGGGGAGGGACACCATCACAGTGGGATACACTGCAGCACACAGCAGTGATCCACAGATGCACACAACACACCCCAACACATGCACATTACATGGACAGGCACTGGGCCACTGCAGCATGGCTCCTCACGCCACCTGCAAAGCAGACACTGACACAGGCAGGTAAGTCAAAAATACGTCCCACACAGTGGCATCGCAACAGAAGTGGTGGAGGGCAATGCCACCCTGCAATGCACACAATGGCAGTACACTGCCCTGCAGGACATGCCAGGCTGCCTAGCCAACATCACAGTACAGTACCAGGGCACACATGCATGATGGGCTTACTCACCTGGCTGTGGCACAGCCCCATGCCTGATGCACACCTCCAGCCTCCTGAGGCACTCTGGGTCCCTCCGAGCCAGATCCCCATAATGGTGGTGACACTGCTCCCCCATCCTGGCCACCCCATGTGCTGCAATGGCCTGCCACACAGCCACCCAGGGCTGCTGCAGTGGCACCTGCCCAAACAGTTGAGGTACGTGGGGCTGGACGCAGGCCATGAGGTCGATTAGCTCAACCTGCATCCAGTTAACTGCTCATCCTGCTCACTGCTGCACCATGTTTCAGGTGTGAGCCACTGAGCAAAATGGCAGTGGTGGGCGCATGTAGCCACAGCATGTGCCAGATGCATGGGCTGAGGAGACATGTGCTGTGTCCACCCTTCGTGCAGTCTCAGAGATGCATGGCATGGGCATGGCTGGGCAGGGTCATGAGTGCGGGGGTCACCCAGGGACAGAGGTCACAGCAGGGGTCATAGGTCACCCACCGCATAGTGCGCATGTGCGCAATAGCAGGCATGGTGCACCGTGAGCTATGGCCCTATCATGCAGTGGGTGCACAGTGTGCAACAGGCGACAGCACACTGTCCAGTGCATGCGCACTGCACACCGTGCATATGTGCACATTGTGCCGTGACTTGCTCCAGAGCAATCTCATTGTGCACGGAGCAAAATCGCAATATTCAGCCACCACATGCAAATGAGCTCATCAGCGAATTCATGGTGCACTGGGGCAATTAGCATGTCATTAGCATGTCATTACCGTTGTGCAAAAGCCCATTTGATTGTGATGTGCTATAAAAGCACCATGGATCGGTACTGCATCCTTTTGAGGTAAGTTGTGCATGCTTCTGGAGCACACTGAGCCCAGCCAGCACAGCAGGGGGATGGAATAAGGTGCTGCTGCAATGACACACTGTGCTGTCCATGTCCACAGGAAGTGACATGTCGTAATGTGAGGAGGGTGAGGAGCATGGGCTTGCATGCAGGCACAGGCCCAACTTCACGTAGGCAGAATCAGGGGCCCTGTTCAAGGCCTAACTCGACAGGGAGCCACTGTTGAGTGGTGCCACGGGCACACCACAGGCCAGGGCTGGGGCCTGGGAGGAGGTGGCAGCATGTATGAAGCAGTAGAACAGTCACCAGTGGTCAGCGCAGGAGAGCTGCAAGAAGGTGGGCATGGACAGGAGGTGCATAAAGGGGAAGGCAGCCATCATTGTGGCCTGACTGCCACCGGAGGGGGGCCTGCAGATGGGCCACAGCTCATGGAGCAGGAGGAGTTGGTGGCAGCCACCATGCACCACAGCACTGTACAGGGTGTGCCTGGAGGAGGATTCCAGATGGGTGGCAGCCCATCACTGCATGGTATGCATGTTGGCCATGCTCAGCATGCAGTGGTTGGGGTGGCACTTGTGGGCATTGCATCATTAACACACCTGTACTCTCTATCAGCACTGGCATGCCTGTGTGCAGAGGATGGGCATTGGCAGCAGTTGTGGAAGCAGGACCAGCCCTGGAGGACCAGCCATACACCTCCATGGGCATCTGGGGCCTGATAGGCTGCAGCACACCACCACTGTTCAGCCAGATGTCCTGGGCATGGGGTCGGACTAGGCCCTGAATGTGTTCCTACAGGATGCTAGTCTTGGCATCCTCTGTGCGGAGACACAGATCAGGGTGGGGTCCAATGCTAATGACAACCTCACCTTAATCCTGGACAGCATGGGCACTGTTGTAGGGGAGACACCCATACCAGACACCAATACCCCATGAAGACCCCACTGTGCACCGTCCACCTGAGAGAGGGGCTGCGCAGCATGGCCGGTCACCACATGAAGGTTGGCATCCCACCCGGGAACCCCAGGATGCTGACCCACTAGCTGAGCACACCTGTTTGCTGCGGGGCTCCATGGAGCAACAGGTGCAGCTTGCTGCTGGGGTGCGTGCACTGCATGTGAAGGTGCACCAGGTGGACAAGCAGCATGAGAGGGGCACTGCGCAGCTCCTGGCGGCAATACAGCACATGCAGGAGCCATGACTGCATCCCAGGATCACATTGCCAATGCAATCACGGATGTCCTTGCACTGTTGGCTGCCACAGGGCATGGCTGGCCACCACAGACCCCATGCAGTGCACTGTCTACCCCACGATCCTGGCATCAGGCAACGCCCACACTGTCGACACCAGGCTCTGATGTAGACATCGCAGGCACACCTGGGGCAGGCCTGTTTGGCTACCTCCGTAGACCCGGTTGTGGTCCCGCAGTTCAACCCCTGGGGGCTGTTGCAAACACCCCATGTGGCCAATGAGCAGCCTGTGGCTGCCAACCGACCCTGGCACAGCCACCCTGTGGCCGCAGTTGCCATGGTTCTGCATGGCAGCCCTGATGTGCGTGCTGCCCTGACCGCAGTCTGCAGCTGCTGCTCTGTGCATGCATGGATGGCATGTGTGTTCATACTACTGGTGTGGTGCCTGTGTGTCATGCTGCACACTGCCCGTGTGCATGCCTGCCCAGCCGCTGGACCATGTGGCATGGGCGTGATGAGGGAAGGTCAGCACTGGTTGCGCCTGTGCACTGGTGCAATGCATCTGATCCCCACCATGTGTCAGCGCCTGGGTGTGTGGGTGCATGGGTGCGTGTGTGTGTTGCTGTGTGATGCTGTGTGCAGTTGTGTGTGGTTGTGTGCCACTGACTCCCCTACCCCTGCACCATGCCTCTGTGTGTGCATGCCCATTGCCATGCATGCTCCTGTGTGTGTGGCTCATGTATGGGCTTTGCGCCACCTACCTGCGTGCATCATAGTGCTCCTGTGTGATGGTGTCAAGATGCTGGTGCACCATCCATTGCAGCTGTGGATCCCTCCACCCGGAAGGGGCTATCCACCACCCTCCAGTCCATTGCTTCTGTCATCCCTACTACTGTCGCCCTCATCAGCCTCTACAGCTATCCCACGGTCAATGGCCATGTTGTGCAGTATGCAGCAGGCCAGGAATAGGCCACAGGTTTTCGAGGGGCTATACTGTAGGGTACCGCCAGACCTGTCTAGGCCACAGAAATGTGCCTTTAGCATGCCGAATACACGCTCAATGATGTTGTGTGTGCTGGCATGAGCCTCGTTGTAGCATTCCTCTGCTGGGGACAATGGGCACCAGTAGGGGGTGAGCAGCCAGGGCCTCAGTGGATAAACACTGTCTCCTGTGTGGGTAATGATATGGTTAGCCCTCTGCCATCCTTTGCTGTGCCCCTAGCCTGTACCTGGCACCCTCACCAGCATGCCCACCCTGCCCTCCCCATCCCATGCCCTGCTCTGCCCGTCACCCCTTGCCCATCCCATAGTCACCCACTAGGTGGCCTGTGGGGATGTCCCCATGTTCGAACCTGTGGCACAGCACAGCGCTGTGCCAGATGAATGCATCATGTGCACTCCCAGGGTGTGTGGCACAGACATTGATGATGCACCCCGTGGCATCGCAACCACCTGGCAGTTGATGCTCGGGAACCCCTTCCTATTGATGTAGGCCACACCCACAGAGCCAGGTGGCATATGGATGCCCACATGGGTGCAGTCAATGATCCCAAGCATGTCAGGCATGCATGCTACCCTGTGGACATCCTGCATGGTTGCAGTATGCTCTGCCTGTGTGCTGGGTAAATGGGTGTATTCTGAAGCATGTAGCAGCACAGCGTTGAGGAACTGTGTGAGGAGGTGTGATGTGGCTGAGTGGGTTATGCCTGTGGTGTCCACTGTTGGTCTCTGGAAGGTGCCCATGGTGAGCCGGCACATGACAGCTGTCACTTTGGTCTCCACAGACATTGTGTTGCTCCATCTTGTGGGTGCCTGCATCTCCTCACTGCATAGCTCACAGAGCTGCCTCAGAATGGCCTGTTCAGGCAGTACCATCCCACAATCTCCGTGTCGGAGTAGTTCTCAAGGATGGTGCGGGCACAGTACTACCTGTTCTGGGCATACTACTGATGGGCCCTTCCTCAGCCACGTCTCTGTTCCTCATGCCCCCTCACACCCCTCATTCCAGCCTCCATCAGGAAGGGCATACTATCCATGGCCCCTGATGTCCTATATCCCCCTGGGTGGTCAGCTGCTGCTGGCAGTGTGCCACCCTGGTGCACTGCCTGGCACTGTGCCTGGCAGTCCCTCTCACTCTCTCTGCCCTTGTCTCCCTCTCCACTGCCACCTCTGTTCCTCTCCCTCTGTGGCTGCCTCTGTCTGTCTCTCACTTGCTCTGTCTCTCTCAGTCTGTCTTTCTGTCTGTCTTTCCTTTCTTCTTTTGTTTATTCTGTCACTCTCTCATTCTCGATCTCTCTTTTGCCTGGTGCAAGTGCTGTCTGTGTGCTTGTGCCCTGTATTTATAGGCTCCAGTCTGCTTGGTGCATCTCAGTTTTGCTCTGCACTTGTGCCACGGTTCCATGACTGAATATCGCACTGCGCCGGATTTTCATGGGCACGCCCCCTGCACTTGCGCCTGCATTCATTATAGTTGTGCATTGGTGCAATGGGATTTGCGCTGCACAATGGCTCCTGCTGAATATTGCTCCTTGGTGCAAATCTGCACTTGCGCTGGTGAAACTCAGGTGGGCCATGTGCAACTGCTTTGAATATCCCGGCCCCAAAGTGTTGTACATAGTTATTCTGCTATTGATTAATATTCTTACCCAAAAATGCAGTATAGTGGTGACAGAAAAATTTGGTTGATAATCAATATTATGAGTAGAAATTGATAAAATCAGCAAGTAATTCTATACATATTATCTTTAAGTTTACTAACACAGTACAATCTCCTAACTTACTGTTTCATAACATGTCCCCTTGTTTTTGAGCATCTTTTTTTCCTGAAAAATGCTTTCCTCTTGTACCCTATTTATAGCCATGAGAAGCTTTCATTTATTTGTATATTTCATCAGGATAGGGAACTAGTCAAGCCTGTTTTCAGGGCCATCCTGTTTGCAAAGTTACAACACTCAGCAAGAACATACAAATACAATAACAAAATTGCAATTCCAGTAAAAGACACCGCATTAAATATAATCAGTTATAACAAATACATTTGAAAGAGTGACAGGCATGAAGTGCAGATTTAAATGACTGGTAAATTGGCATATTTCATGCCCTGGGGGGCAGGGAATTCCATGTGTGAGAAGCGATGCAGTCAAATCTCAGTTTGCCAAATCTTGTTTTTATAAGTAGAACCCTTAAACCTCTCCCACTGACACCACGTAATGTGTAACATGACTTATTTGGAACCAATTTGTCTTGTAAATATACAGGAACGGACCCTTGGAAAAATTTATAAAGGAAGTTATCAGAATTTGGTCCCTTCTAATACCAAGTGGAACCCAGTTCAGTTGAGAAAGTAAATCACAGTGATGATAACAAATATAAGGGCCCTTAACACCCAATACAAATCTGGCTAATTTGTATTATAACCGGTCCAGTTTTTGCAAGTTGTGTTTACTAGTGTTTGAATACAACATACTACTATAATCAATTAATGGAAAAATAACAAATTTAACCAATTTTTCTCTAGTTTTCTGGGTCATACAATCTCTATCCCTTCTCAAGACCCCCAATTTCTGCAAGACCTTGGTGCATAGTTGATCAATATGGGATCAAAATTTAATTGGCAACCAACCCATAGACCTAAATAGTTATATAAATCAACCTAAGTAAGTTGTTTACCATTTTCTATTTTTATAATTATGTCCATTGGCCCTTCACACAACCCCTTTGTTATTTGTTCTATAATTAAACAGCATTGTGTTTGTTTTCTTGATGTTCATGATAAATTTATTTTGCAAGACATTTTGTACGTCTTTAGGATGTTTAGCCGAACGCAGCAGAATAGTATCGTCTGTGTATAATTTAATGTTACTGTTTGCACAAATCCTAGACAATTCATCAATAAAGGTAATGAATAGGAGAGGCCCCAAGACCGAACCCTGGGGCACTCACTTCCTCAACCCCTTGATTCCAGACAATCTACTATGAACACTGTTTAATTGCATCCACATAAGTATGTGCGAAACCACTTCAGTACTTCCTCTTCAAGTCCCTTATCCTCCAAAACATTCAACAGTACTGAGTAGTCCACAGTATCAAATACCTTGGATAGATCCATGAACACCACCCTCAATCACAGTTTATTACTGAGTGCGTGGGAGATAAAAATATACCAAGGCTGTGGTTGTAGAATGCATTGGTCTGAAACCCGACTGTTGAAGAGCTAGGAGATCATAATCATTCAGATAATCATATTGTTGTTTGTGTACCTCTCTTTCAAATACATTAGAAACAAATTCAACAAGGCTATTGGCCTATAATTATCAGCAAATTGTTGGTTTCCACCCTTGAAAACTGGAATTTATTTTGCATCTTTCCACTTGTTGGGGAACTTCCCTGAACATAAACTTCTGTTAAACAGTTTTGTTAATGGTATAGCCAATACTTCAGCTCCAGCCTTCAGCAGTCTGTCCTCTAGACTACCAAGACCCCACGACTTGGTCACATTCAATTTTTGTAAATGATTTCTTATATCCCTGGTTTTCAGGATCCTTACTCTAAACACTCAATAAGCTGTTTCATGTAAACTCCTGGCCTACTCATTAGTGTTATCTGCTGAGGGGGAAATTTGCTCTTGTGGCAAAGTGGGTAGACTAACAAAGAAATCATTGAGAATCCCTGCCACCTCTTTACAGTTTTTAATAACCTCTTCCTGGACTTTTGAAGAGGATGGGAACTTTGTTTCAACAGGAGTTTGTAATTGCCTTATGGCCTTCCAAAAATCTCTTCTATTATTTGCTGCTTCAGATTTATGTTTGTAATATTTTCCTTTTTCCTCTTTAATTATTCTCTGACACTTATTTCTATATATTCTATACCTCTCCCAATCACTTTACCAATTTGATTTCCTTGCAAGTTTCCATAACCTGTTCCTTACACTTAGACATTTTAATATTTTCCCATCAATCCAAGGCAAACTGTTATTATTTCTCTTAGTTTGTGCCTATAGGTACACGTCTATCTCGCACCAATAGAAACTCACTTGTGAAAAATTTTACTGCGTCTTCCAGTTGTGGTATTAAATTCATCTTATACCATTTGACCCTTTTCAGGTCCCTTATAAGTGCCAATTGGCTGAACTTCTTATACGATCTAAATGATGTAAAAGAAGCATCACCAGAACTGGAATGTTGATTACGTTTAATTTTACACTCAGCTAAGTAGTAGTCACCTAATAAGGGGGCACCAACATGGCTTTTAACATCTAACGTATTCTTAGAAATGAAAATTAAGTCAATAACGGTTCTAGTGTCTCCCGTTACCATAATGCGTGGGTTCTTGGATTATTTGAAAAACATCCAAATGATCTGTTGCTTCTTTTAGCCTTTTCCCACTCGGGCCATCCCAATGGGCATTAAAGTCCCTCATACAAATAAAATATCCCAGGCTAACATTATTACTTAAAAATATGGCCAAATCATCAAAAAGCTGTAAACCTATGTGTGGCAGTGAATAGACTACTGCTATTGTTAAATGTAATTTATTAAATTCTATTATAAGGCCCTCTATGCCTTTAATGCTAAATGGTGTCTTTGACTACTTGGACCCAAGAACTTCTGAAGATACAAAATAACTCCTCCTCCTCCTCCTTTTCTATTTTTGTAACTTCTCACTAGATCATAATCCTGAATCAAAATTTCCCTATCAGCTATACTACCATCTAACCAAGTCTCTGAACTTCCTAGAACACTAGGTTTGTTAATTCTACACCAAAATCTTAACTCATCTGTTTTTGGTAATAATCGTCTGCCATTTGTATGAAATACACCAAGTTCAACATCCTTTGCAGGTCCTGGGTTTCTTTCAACATCACCTGCCAGGAGCAACATATAGAAACAGAACCCATTGGATATCCCTATATCTTGTGATACAGTCCTCTGTCCTACTTTTATTGTAGCATACCAGATCCATAATTACAGTCCTTTTTCCTTAGATAAACAGTAACCTGCAAGTTAGTTTTAAGAGCTTTAATTGCTATCAGCATATTCCCTCTTTTCCTGGAGTGTTGCATGACCCTCTGTGTGTTTGCTAGAACGTATGTTATTATTTAACACCTGGTTTGCCCATGCCGTGAATACCAATGTCCCCAAGAGTATTGTTAAATTAATCTTGAATTACTATCCAACTGTTAAATATATAAAAAATTAGCAAGCCCCCAACACTAAAAAATATCACTTAAACATTTAAGCAAAAATGTCTAACACAAGCAAACACTAAGTACTAAATAACTGTTAAAATAATTACCCAGGAGGTACTATAGCAGCTTTAAAAGTCCACTGAAAATCTTAAATTTTCTTCTGAGAACTCACGCTCGTGCGTGAGCGCTTGTGCCTCAGGGTGGCACATTCTTTTAAGCAGCTAACCTCACCCCTTCTTACACTGTCCAGCCAATCAGCTCACCCCGAGCTCCCTCAACAACCATGTTACCGGCGACCAAGGCAATGCATAGGGGATGACAGAAGAGACAGTTTGTGACTGAAAGTCTCTGTTGTAGGTGCCTCAGTTGCTGTGTATAGCATTAGTTCTTACAGCATACAGCAGTCCGATAGCAAAACTTACAGCAGGCAGCAGTCTGATGTTAAAATGCAGCTTCACTCCAACTCAGGGCAGCACATTTTTTTAAGCAGCTAGCCCCACCCCTTCTTGCACTGACCAATCAGCTTGTCCCAGACTTCCTCAACAGTCGTATTTGAAAGTCTCTGTCATATCTCCTCTCTCCCTCCTTTCCTCTAGGGTATACATATTCAGGTCCTTTAGCCTCTAATCCTAGGGTTTCTGAACCAGGCCCAGTACCATTTTAGTTGGTCCTCTTTGGACTGCCTCTATTCATTCTGTGTCCTTACGGAGATGTTGCCTCCAAAACTGAACACAGTACTCCAGGTGAGGTACTGCTGGCCATGGGTGAAGGGAGAGCAGGGCAGGGAAGATGGAGCTACTGAAAGGCTAGAATGTATTTTGATTTATAAAAGATTTCTCTACGTTGCAGGGTTTTGACTTGTAGAGGATTTGGGACCGGGGCTGGAGTGAAAAAGCTGACAGGACACCACATTTATCTTTGTTACTTTCATCTTCTTATTGCAGAGTTCACCCTGCAGGAGGATTGGGGAGTAAGAAGGGAATGAAGAAGCCAACTGAGCACTGCATTGCTTGGGTGTTTTTCCTTGCAGGCATTGGGATTACAGGACTGTATAAAGTTACCTTTTGAATTTTACCTTGCAGCCGCTGGGGAAACGAATTGAGAGCTGGGGACACTGGGAGCTGCAGTCCAGTGCTCGGGGCCATTGCTGTGCTCATGGTTGTGGTTAACTTTCAGTCGGAGCAGAAAGAGCATGGTGAAATGGAAACCTAGGACTGCTTTTGCCTGAATTCTGTGGAGGGTAGCTCATTGTTTTAGTTGGGCGGGTTAGCTGATAATTTTTTTATTTCTTTTATTTTGTGCACAGGCAGTGCAGAGAAGGATGCCCCAACCCTACCCACATCCCACCCACCCTGGGCTGATTTATATTTCTAGAGACTCACCTACTCTGCTGTTACTACTTCCTGTTTGAAACAGGAAAGGGCTGTAAGTAGTGGGGAAGACAGATAGTAACAGAAGAAGGGAAGTGAGAAAAGTATAACAAAAAAAAAGTGAGGTCTAGCATATGAGTAGGCATAGTGGCTAGGGGATAAAACAGAATCAGGGGCCACAACAATTATTGGTTACAGTAGTTGCCAGGAGGGTAGTAACAGCCAAAAAAGAAGGGGGATAATGCTGGGAGTGGTGCAGTGCAGTGGCTGTGGGGCAGCAGTATTCAGGAAAACCTTCTGGATGCTGCAGTGCTGCCCCACCCATCTGCAAGCACCTCTCTGGGCTGAGGGCGGAGTAGCCAGTCTCTGGGCTGAGTTGGCTAGGATTCAGGAGGCCTCTGCTGCCACCCAGAGGCCACCATATCCACACCCACTACTTCAAAGGTTGCCTAGCAAGTGGAGTGGTTGGACTATGGTGGGCTCGGGCAGAATACGGATGATGAGTCAGAGGCACATCCCCCAGCCAGTGCAACTAAGGAATTCCTACTCTGTGTTTGAGGAATGGGAAAGCCCCACAGGGTCACCTGAGGTTGTACCCAGGGAGGATGAGCGGGGCCTCCGGAATGGAGTCCCAAGGGTGGGGGGTAGAGGACCCCAAAGGAAGAGGAAGATACTCCTGGTGGGTAATTCCGTCATCCGGGGAGTAGAGCTAGGAGCAGCAGGAGAGGGGGAGGTGAAGAAGGTAAAGTGCCTACTGGGCAGCACAGCTTGGAGGGATGGAAAGTGGATCCACGTGATCGCTTGGGTGGTAACAAGGAGGTGGAGGCTCGATGTCATTGTCCACCTGGGGACAAATGACCTAGCTGGGAAAAAGGCAAAGATAACTAGAGTGCAGAAGGATTTCAGGGAACTGGGAAGGGGCCTGGGGCAGGTAACAAACTCTCTGACCTTCTCAGAGGTGCTGCCTGTCCATGGTAAGGGGGAGACTAGGGATCTCTGCACCAAGGACTTCAATGCTTGGCTGAAGAGCTGGTACAGAGAGCAAGGTTTTGGCTTCATTGGGGAATGGGGATCCACCTGGGGGATGCAGACCTGTGCGAGGATGACGGCCTGCATCTTTTCAGCAAGGGGACCAGCTCATATCTATTTCACAGAGAGGGTGGTGGCTGGTTGGAATGTGCTGCTAGAGGAAGTAGTGGCACTGCAGATGGTGGGCAGCTTCAAAGAGAGTGGGGTGGGATAGGGCCAATGGGAGGGTCCAAACCATGGAGAGAGTGGGGGAGAGAGGTCAAGTGGGGGGCACTAAGTTAGAAGGGGAGCAAGGGAGGGCAGCTGCAGTTTAACAAGACAGCGTGCTGCACACTCGAGCAGACTAGACAGACCGAATGGCCTGTATCTGCAGGCGATTTGGTATGTTCGTATGTCCTTAGTGAATGGTTTAAATGCTTAACTGGCAAGCATTTAAACTAGCCAAGGGTGGGGGGTGGAGAAAAGGAGCAGGGTAAATCATACTGCCCACCCCCACAGGTTAAGGTAGCCAGCAAGGAGGACACAAATATGGATTTAGCCAAAAACGAGGTACATGAATGTAGGCTGCGAACAGGGACACCAGGGCCAGTTACAAAGGGAAAGGCAGGGGTAGGAAAACAGCATGGTAAGGAAAATGAGGTTGGGGGAATGAAACAGGAGAACAAACACAGGATTAGAGGGGGACAGGTAGCAAAACATAGAAGGTGATAGTTACAAATGCCCGCAGCCTAGGAAATAAAATCCCAGACCTAGAGGCCTTAATAGTAGAAGCAGACCTGGACATACCGGCAATAACAGAGACCTGGTAGACTGCAAATAATGACTAGGATGCAAATGTTCCAGGTGCTGCTCTATTCAGGAGAGATAGGCGGAGTAAAAAAAAAAATGGGGGGGGGGATGGCCCTGTACGTAAGTGAAGGTATAAAGGCAACGGAGGGGCAGGGTAGATGGGGAGACTGAGGCACTGTGGGTCACCCTTGAGCCAGGCAATGTCACAGCAATCTGCACAGGGGTGATCTACAAACCCCCTGGTGCAAGGGTAGGAGGTGGATGGGGATCTAGTGGATCAAATTCAGGAGATGGCAACAAATGGTGAGGTATTACTGCTGGGTGATTTCAATATCTCAGATGTCGATTGGACTATCCCTTCAGCTGCCTCAGCCAGGAGCCAAGACATCCTGGATTCCTTACAGTGGGCATGCCTCCGACAGATGGTGATCGATCCCACCAGAGACAGGGCAATTCTGGACCTGGTACTAACCAATGGGGACAGAATCACAGATGTTCAGATGGAAGGTCAGCTGGGATCCAGCGACCACCACATGGTGTGGTTTAACATAGGTTCAGAGACACAATCCAGTCACACTAAGGCAAAGATCTTAGATTTTAGGAGGGTGGATTTTGCTAGAATGGGAAGGTGTATCAAAGAGGCCCTAGAGAGGAGGGGGAGATTGGAGGGGGAGTTGAGGAGCAGTGGGAACACCTGAAGGGAGCCATAGAGGAAGTGACAAACCAATGCATCAAGATGGTTAACAAAGGTAAGAGAGGGAGGAAACCACTCTGGTTCTTGAGAGAGGTGGCAAACAAGGTAAGGACCAAAAGGGTGGGGTTCAGGAAATGTAAGGAGACTCAAAGGGAGGAGGACAGGGAGGTGAACCTGAATCACAGGAAGCATAGGAACATATCTAAGAATCCAAAGGTAGCAGGGAAGGCTGTAAAGAGGGTGAAGGTGCAGACCGAGGAAAGATTAGCTCAGACAGCGAAGAAAGGGGACAAGACATTCTTTAGGTGCATCAGTGAAAGAAGGAAAATGGGGGTGGGATTGTAAGGATCAGAAGGGACACAGGGGAATGTAAGGAGGGGGACCTGGAAAAGGCAGAAATACTGAATAAATACTTCTGTTCAGTATTCACAGAAGAGGGAGTGGGTCAGGGACCACAGCTGGATAACAGACACAAAGGGTGGGGCAAATATAAGTCCACAGAGCAGAGAGTCCTGGAGGAGCTCACAAAACTAAGAGTGGACAAAGCAATGGGGCCAGATGGCATACACCCAAGGATATTACGGGAGCTGCAAAGGGAACTAGCAGTGCCTCTGGCAGCCATGTTCATCAAGTCACTCAGCACAGGAGTGGTTCTGGAGGACTGGAAGAGAGCACATCTAGTCCCCCTACACATAAGTGGTAGCAGAGAAGAGGCAGGGAACTATAGGCCAGTCAGTCTCATCTCAATAGTGGGGAAGATTATGGAATCACTACTTAAAAGGATTGTGGAACATCTTGAAGCCAGTGGTGCACAAGATCTGAAACAGCATGGATTCACAGCAGGAAGGTCATGTCAGATGAATCTAATAGATTTTTTTGACTGTATGACAAAGGAAGTAAATCAGGGAGGAGCAATGGACATCACCTGCCTAGATTTCAACAGGGCCTTTGACACATAAAAGGCTGGTTAACAAGATGGGAAATCTGGGTATGCGGCACAAGGTGGTAAACTGGGTTAGAAACTGGCTAATGGACAGGAGGCAGAGGGTGGTGGTAAATGGGATCCAATCTGGGGAGAGGGGGTGACCAGCGGGCTACCTCAGAGATCGGTCCTTTGGCCAGTCTTGTTTAATGTCCTCATTAGTGACATTGCTGAAGGGCTGGAGGGAAAGGTCTGCCTGTTTGCAGATGACACCAAGATCTGCAACAGGGTGGATACACCAGATGGGGTGGAGAGAATGAGGAGGGACTTGGGGAAGCTTGAACAGTGGTCTGAAGTGTGGTAACTGAGGTTCAATTCAAAGAAGTGCAAAGTAAAGCACCTAGGATGAGGGAACCCTGGGGAAAACTACACGATGGAGGGGCGGATTGCTGACGATCACCAAGGAAGAAAGGGACCTGGAGGTTATCATTTCAGATGTCCTAAAGGTGTTTAAGCAGAGTACAAAGGCAGTAGGCAGGGCCAGTGGCATGTTGGGGTGCATAGGCAGAGGTATCACTAGCAGAAGGCAGGAAGTGGTGATGCCATTGTATAAAACACTGGTGAGGCCTCACTTGGAGTACTGTGTGCAGTTCTGGAGGCTGCGGCTTCGTAAGGACATTGACAGAGTGGAGGTGGTCCAGAGAAGGGTGACAGAGATGGTACAGGGCTTGCACCAGAAAACACATGAGGAGAAATTAAAGGACCTCAATATGTACTCGTTGGAGGACAGGAGAGATCAGGGTGACATGATAGAAACATTCAGGTACCTTAAGGGCATAAACGATGTGCAGAGGGGAGACATCTTCCAATGTAGGAGGAGCACTAGAACGAGGGGGGAAGATATGAAATTGGAATGTGGCAGGTTGAGGGCAAATGTGAGGAAGTTTTTCTTCAGGAAAAGGGTGGTGGACACATAGAACAGCCTGCTACAGGAGGTGGTGGGAGCAAGGACAGAGGAGGGATTTAAACATGCCTGGGACGGGTATAAGGGAGCCTTAGAGGTGGGAAGGTGAGCTGAAAAGCCATTGACCAGGTAAAGTCATAGGCCACATACAAGTGTAAGGCTTACAAGCAGACTGGATGGGCCTACTGGTCCTTATCTGTTGGAAATTTCTATGTTTCTATGTTTCACCAATGTTTTATACAATGGTATAATTACTGCTGGTGATACCCCTCCTTATGCACTCTGGCACCCCCATAACTCTCCCCACTGCCCTGTCACACTGCTTGGCCACCTTGAGGTCATCAGAAACTATTTGCTCCCAGGTCCCTTTCCTGCCTGGATGTTGTCAGTACCACCACCCCCCATCATGTATTCTGCCCCTGGGTTTCTGTGCCCCAAGTGCATGACCTTGCACTTATTCACATTAAATGTCAGCTGCCACACTTTTGACCACTCTGTAACAGATAACACTTTAATAGATAACACAACTCTAAATTGATACATTAAAAAATTAATGTTATGGTACAACTAGTTGTGTATAGTGGGTACTGAAATAAAATACTATGGCCAGGATATTCAAAATGTTTTTGCTCTCGCAACCTGCTAACACCACTTTGTAGCCCTAAAGCTGGGAAGGACCAAAAAATGCCATATTAGGTGGCATAGTTAGTGAGTCACTAACCCATTTGCAACTACCCCTTAAACATGCTGGAACGCCTATGCAAAGCAGTTGATAGTGCTTTGCGTTTAGGTGCACCAGCACACTGGTAGGTTTGGACGGGCGTAAATACCCATCATTGCCACTCTATTTCTATCCCCAGGAATCCTTCGCTTATGTTTAACAACTGTATGAGGTCCATGGATCCGAGTGCCTGGGGAGTTAGAATTGTATGCAAATGATGGAATGTTTACATGTAACTGGAATTCAGTTCAAACCCTGATGAGTGGTCACATCTCCCCTACCAACCAATGTCAGATTTGTTTCTCCACTTGAAGAGAGTAGTCACCCTGAAGACAACTCTCCTCTTCTGGCTTTCCAGAATAGTTTTATTGTTTTAATATAAGTTTTACTGTTGTAAGTTAATTTAATTAGATTGTAATACACCCTGCATTTGTTTGGGTTTTATTATTTGCAATATTTTACCTGTTTCCTGCTTCAGTTTCAGGAACCTAGGAAAACCATTTGATTACGTGATTTCCGCCTTCAGAAAATTGCATTTTAAGTCATAATGACTTGATCAAAAAAACCTAAAATCATCTTTAAAATCTTTTATTAACCTCTGTTTAGCAGTTACACATTTTACCACAATTCAAGTTCTAAAGGAACCTAGACACTTTGGCCCAGATATTCAAAGATTTGCGCGGTGTGCAAACCGTTTGCGCAGGATTAGCGTGGGTCTGCCATATTCAAAAGGCCAAATAGAGCACGCAAACTGCATTAGCACCGGGCAAACCATAATTATATGCAAGGGAAAAAGTGAACATGAATGCAGGCATTATGAGATATTCAGCGACTAGTGCCATGCTAAAGTGTTTAGCGCGACTTAGCGCGACCCTTAGCATGGTACAAATTACAGCCCAGGAGGAGCTGGTCTTAACCCTGGGCAAACAGCTTTACACAACATTGTTGCTTTGCACAGTGTTTGTGTGGCTTTTGCGACCCTAACGTATGAATGTGACACTTAGAAAATGCCAGACATGGAGGACACATGCTTCTCACTGAAGGCACCACCATGATGCCAACAGCTGCCACCAGTCCCAGCCAAGCACAGGCAGTAAGGGTTGATATGGCCCACAGGGGATATCATGGTAGTGTGGCCATACAGCACACACCTGCAGACCATACGTCTGTGGTGACCAACAGATGCCAGCACACACATGCAGCACTGTGGGCATGGTGGCCATTGGGGGAGGGTGTATGGGTGGCCAGACCTCACCACAGCCCAGGTGTGGCCACAAGGCTGGGACACATCACGCAGCGCACATGGGCCAGTAGTGGGAATACCCCACCACCTGTGTGCCTGTTGGATCTTACGTTCCCCCCCCCAGCCCATACTGCACAACTGTACAGATGCCACAGCACACACAGCTGGCCATGTATATGTCACTGTGAGCATCCCATGCTACAGGTGCAGCATCTGTGGATCACACAACAGCGCCCACTGTCAGTAATCACCTGCAAGCTGGGCCTGTCACTGTGTACAGTGCAGTGGCCATCACTGCTCTACATACCATAGGCATTGCTGTGTCCCTCACTCTACCGGCCCCCCTTGCTACTGTAGTGTCTGCTGTGCACTGTAGTATGACCTACAGTGTGACGGTTGCATGCAGCACCACCACCACCTTTGCCTATGCTGTGTTGTCCCCTGGGGTACGATATGCTATGCTTTACTGTTCACATGTAGCCTGCAGCTATAATCATGCACTGCCTGACTGACCTACAGGTGGAGCTGAGGTCAGACCTGGCCAGCCCCTGTACTTCCAGACTGACCTATAGGTGGAGCTGTGGGACCTTGCAGTAACGCTGGGCAAACTGCATGCAAATCAGGGGCATAATGAGATGCTAATGTGGCTGTTAGCACAGAGACTACCTAAGTAGGCTCATTTGCATATCACTTTTGAATATGGCAATGTTTAGCACCAGGCAAACAGCTTAGCTCAGTGCTAATCCCGCGCAAATGTGTGAGCTCCGTGGAAACTGTTTGTGGAATATTATACTGTTTTGCACACTGTACTTTCCCATAGGCTTCTCCCTGCAGCTGTACTGAGTCCATGCATTTGCTGGAACACACATTGGCTACATTGGTCACCTCTACCTACCTTCACGTCGCTGTGCACTGTGTTACTGTGTTGCTGTTGTTGTCTGCACTTCCTGGTTGCTATATTCAGAACTGTCTTATTACAGGGTTATGTTTGCCCTGCACTCCCAGCCCAGTTTGCCTGGTCTCATTCCCATGCTATATTCAGAGACTGAGCCCTGAGCTATTCCTTTTGAATATAGCTTGCTTTGTGCTTCAGGCTAACTTTGCTTGGCAGGCAGTGTTACTTTAGCCCCGGAGCAAAGTTTTGAATATCTGGCCCTTTATGCTTTAAAGTAACGCTTTGATCACAACAGTTCTTTAAATAAATAAATATATACTCTGTATTGATTCAAAAATATAGTGGTTTAAACATTTATGAACTGAATCAATAACATTTTATCCTAGCCTCAGGAATCCTCACTTCATGTTTACACTTTATGCATCTATCTCCATAGTGGCAGATGCTCTGCAGATGGAACCTATTCTAATTTATGAAATTTAGAATACTGATTTCAATCTCTGAAGCTCCCCTCTGTAGTTAACCAGATGTTATTCTCCACCTGGAGAGGGCAGTCACCCCCAAAAGCTAAATCCAGTATCGCTGGGTCTCCAGCCAGTAT
Organism: Neoceratodus forsteri; assembly: GCA_016271365.2. Taxonomy (NCBI): domain Eukaryota; kingdom Metazoa; phylum Chordata; order Ceratodontiformes; family Ceratodontidae; genus Neoceratodus; species Neoceratodus forsteri. The sequence goes on along the minus strand of CM057449.1, from coordinate 522,067,075 downwards.
ATAAAAGTTTATTAGTGTGTTAAATCACTGTCTAGTTAGTTACTTAATTAGCTCTCTGTTAGTTAGGATGTAAAATTTTACTGTCTGGTCTCTCCAGTTCCTGTTTTGATTCCCATGAACTGGAGACAACCATCTGGGCTACAGTTTTTCATTTTTTTGGCTACTATTTAAAAATGTAACAACTAACATGTTTATTTTAATTGCAGTTTTTGTTGTTCATCATTTTACATTACAGGAAATGAACCACTTTCACCTTCCATTTCTGACTCTGCCATTTCAACTTAAAAGGAAATATCCATGTCAGTGTGCCCCATATGTCAGTGTAGGGCACCCCCAATTAGTGTTTTTGCTCCATATTACGAAAATGTGGATACCTGCTTTTTAAGTAGTTCTGTTTTATCTGGTTCATCCTGTCATCCTTCCCACCGATAATTTGAATGCAGTGCCTCTAGCGGCACACCCCAATGTCCATGGCTGACGTCAGAGCTGGGGAGCAGCTGCGGGAGTGTGTATACTGTAAACCTGTGGGTGGAGCTATTAACTGCTCCAGTTTGCCACTTAGAAGTCTCGATGCCATACTGAGACCAAGTATAGACTGGCAGTCGACTGCCAGTCTATACTTGGTCTCTGTATAGCACTGAGACCTCTAAATGGCAAACCAGAGCTGTTAATAGCCCCCTCCATAGGAAAACATTATACACACTCCCACAGCTGCTTCCAGCTCTGATGCCAGCCGTGGGTGATTGTGAGATGTGCTGATAGAGGCGCTGCATTCAAAATGCTGGCGGGAGGGACAACAGGATCAACCAGATAAAACAGAATTACTTCAAAAGCAGATACCCGAATGTTTATACTACGGGGCAAAATACTAATCAGGGGGTGCCCCACACTGAGGTGTGGGGCATATTGACGTGGACATTTCCCTTTAATTAATCAATTCCTGTTACAGGAAACGACAGTCTGACCTTTGGCATAGTTTTTTAGGGTAAGGAACTTTTTTTTTTTACTTTTGGGCTCTTACTCTATTGTGTTTTTTGGGGAGTATCATTTCAAATGTTGTAATAGGATTTCTCTGTCTGGTATGTCAGAGAGACTCGAGGGACCCACAGGCTCAAAACATTGTTTATATTATTTACTGCTTCTGGCAAAGGCAGGCTGCCATGAGCTCTGTTTAAAGTGTCTGGGTCCAGACCATGACTTTACAAATTGTGAGTCATGTCTTATTTTTTGCCCTAAAACCTTAAAGAAAAGGGTAAAAAAGATATTTTTTAAATTATGGCATCAAACCCCAGGAATGCCTCTCACTTATTCTTAACAACTGCAGTCATTCACCAGGAATGAGCTGCCTCAGAGCTCAGAACTTTATGCTAATTAGAGGCTGTTTGAAAGAAATGAAAAACCTTGTCGTGTGTTCACACTCACCTCTACATTCTAATGGCAGATTTATTTCACTGCCTGAAGAAAGCAGTTGCTCCAAAGTCTTCTCTTCACTTCAACCAATTACGGTTTATTATTTTGGTTATTTCTTAGAAAGAGCCTAACTTTTAGTTATATTTCATAACATTGCATTAAGTAGGGTGTTTTTTACTTGTACATAATTGTAACTTCTCTGGTTCCACATCAATTCCCAGGAACTGGAGAAAGCTGTTTGCAGCATGCTTTAGCCTTCAGGGAACCACTTAAATGTATTAATAAAAAGGGTGTAAAGTGTTTAAACAGGATTCTGCTTTGCAGTATTTTGATTTTCTTTTCCTGGTTCCTTTTCTTTGGAACCGAAATGACAATTGGGCTTTTTCCACTTGGTTTTTGCTGTTCTGGTCTAAAAAGAAACCAAACCACATTACTTTGTTTATCTAACTACTGGTTTAATTTTTGGGAACTGGAATGTCTTCTTTAGGTTGTCAGTGTTTTGGCATGACTGACAGACCCAAAAAGAAGACAGGACCCACAGGCTTCAAAAACTATAAAATCTATTTCCAGCTCCTGGCTTAGGCAGACTGCCATGAATTGTGTTTGAGAAGCCTGGGTCCAGATCACAATTTTGTCAGTTATTAACTCTGTATTGAGTTCTGTCCTAAAACGCAAAAGAAAAAGACACAATGACTTCTCAGTCTGCCTCCGCATCACCTAAAGGCTCAGATGAGGGCCCAGCCCCTCCAAATAAACAGCATAACAAAGAAAAGGCTGCAAGAGATGGAAACATAGAAACATAGAATGTGATGGCAGATAAAGGCTACTGGACCCACCCAGTCTGCCCATTATTTATTTTCCTTTTTTTATAACTTCATATTTTGCTGCTGATCAATGGTGCCGTCTCTTCCCTTCCCCTCCTTACTCCTACGATTCCCTTGGGCCTGTCCCAGGCATTTTTGACCCCACAACTATTTTTGTCACCACTGCCTCCACTGGAAGACTGCTCCAGGCATCCACCACCCTTTCTGTGAAGACACACTTCCTCACGTCCCTCCTGAAATTACTCCCCTCCAGCTTCATAGCATGCTCCCTTGTTCTTGAGCACCTTTTCTCTGAAAAATAGCCCCCTCCTGAACCTTATTAACCCTGGTGAGGTATTCAAAGGTCTCTATCATATCCTCCTCTCTCGTTCAGGGTGTACATATATAGCTCCATAAGCCTCTTCTTATAGGGCTTTTGATCCATACCCTGCACCATTTTGGTAGCCCTCCTCTGGACTTCCTCCACCCTATGTCCTTCCTGAGATGTGGTCTCCAGAACTGGAAACAGTACTCAAGGTGAGGTCTTACCAGTGATCTATATAGGGGCAACACCACTACCCACTTCCTGTGCACCTCAGCATTCCATTCACTCTTCTGAGTGCCTTGTCACACTGCCTGGCCACCTTTAGGTCATCCAATATGATTACTCCTAGGTCTCTTTCCTGCTTGGTCTTTGTCAGTATCACTCCACCCATTTTGTACTCTGCTTCTGGGTTTCTATGGCATGAGTGCATTATTTGGCACTTTTTTGCATTAAAACCCAGGTGCCACACCCTTGACCACTCCTGCAGTCTTTTTAGATACCTACCCATCCTTTTCATCCCCCTGTATTGACCACTCTGTTGCACATCTTGCTGTTGTCCACAAAGAGGCAGACCTTTCCTTCCAGTTCCTCTGCTATGTCACTCACAAAGACATTGAAGAGGACCGATCTTAGCACTGATCCCTGAGGTACCCTGCTGGTCACTTTCCCTTCCTCAGAGTGAACTCCATTTACTAATACCCTCTGCATCCTATCCCCTAACCAGTTTTTTACCTGGATTACCACCTTATTATCTTGATGGCGAGAGATCAGTAAAGTCACTCCATCTTGGTAATTCTGGATTTCTCTTCAGAATTTGACAACGTGGACCATGGGGTGCTGCTTGAGCACCTGAGGTTCATCTGTGGCCTATCTGGTACAGTCCTCATGTGGTTTAAGTCTTTCCTCACTGGCAGAACTCAGAGTGTGGTGTCTGGGACTTTTTTCTTCAACCCTCTCTCTCTGTCATGTGGGGTCCCTCAGGACTCGGAACTGTCCCCCATGTTGTTCGTGGTGTACATGCTGCCCCTCGGAGACATTGTTAGATGGTATGGGCTGAGGTTTCATTGCTTTGCTGATGATACCCAGCTCTACCTGTCTTTCGACCCACCAGGATAGTGAGACTTAATTAAGGGAGGAGGTGGGCAGAGGGTGACTGTGAAAAGGCAGAGATACTAAACAAATATTTTTGCTCAGTATTTACAAAGGAAGAGGGGGAGGTACCTAAAACAAACAGTAGAAACACTCTGGATACAGAAGTTGATACCAGCCCATTTACAGAAGAAAGGGTTCTGAAAGAACTCTTAAAACTGAAGGTGGACAAAGCAATGGGGCCTGATGGGATTCATCCCAGAATTCTAAAAGAACTAAGGGTAGAACTAGTGACACCACTGACTACCCTCTTTAACAAATCATGGGAGGATGGGGTGGTACCCGAGGACTGGAGGAGGGCAGATGTGATTCCCCTTCACAAAAGTGGGAGGAAGGCAGAAGCAGGAAACTACAGACCTGTTAGTTTAACCTCAGTGGTAGGGAAAATGATGGAATCACTTCTGAAGGAAAGAATTGTTAAGTATCTAGAGGCCAGAGGGGCACAGGACCCAAGGCAGCATGGATTCACAGCGGGAAGGTCATGCCAGACAAATCTGATAGATTTCTTTGACTGGGTGACCAAAGTAGTTGATCAGGGAGGGGCTGTGGACATGGCCTACCTAGACTTTAGCAAGGCATTTGACACAGTCCCACACAAAAGATTAATATACAAGTTAGCCAGCCTGGGAGTGGGTCCCAAGATGACAGCCTGGGTAAAGAGTTGGCTGGAGAATAGGACACAGAGAGTAATAGTAAATGGAGTCCACTCTGAAAAAAGGGGGGTTACTAGTGGGTACTGCAGGGTTCAGTATTAGGACTGATCCTCTTCAATGTCTTTATAAGTGACATTGCAGAGGGACTGGAAGGAAAAGTATGTCTCTTTGCAGATGACACAAAGATCTGCAACAGAGTTGATGCACAGGGTGGGTTGGAAAGGATGAGAAGGGACTTGGCAAGGTTAGAGGAATGGTCAAATGTATGGCAGCTTAGATTCAATGCTAAGAAGTGCAAGGTAATGCACCTGGGAAACAAAAACCCAGGGGAAGAGTACACAATGGGGGTGAGGTACTAACAACAACAAAAATGGAAAGGGACCTGGGGTAGTCATATCAGATGACCTAAAGGTGGGCAAGCAATGTGAGAGGGCAGCAAGGAGGGCTGGGAGGATACTGGGATGCATAGGGAGAGGCATCACCAGTAGAAAACAGGAAGTTATTATCCCTCTGTACAGACAGCTAGTGAGACCCCATCTGGAGTACTGCGTGCAGTTCTGGAGACCCAGTCTCCGCAAAGACATAGACAGGATGGAAGCTGTCCAGAGGAGGGCAACTAAAATGGTGCAGTGTCTGCACGGAAGACATATGAAGAGAGACTTAAGGAGCTTAATATGTATAGCCTCGAGGAAAGGAGGAGAGAGGGACATGATAGAAATTTTCAAGTACCTCAAGGGAATCAACAAAGTCCAAGAGGTAGCATCTTTCAAAAAAGAGGTGTGCAAGAACAGGGCACAATTTGAAGATAGAAGGGGTCAGCTCAGAGGTAATTTAAGGAAGTCTTTTTTCACAGAGAGGGTGGTGGATGTATGGAACGGCCTTCCAGAGGAGGTTGTGGAGTCACAAACAGTGGTGGAATTCAAGCATGCATGGGACAGTCATAAGGCAATTCTAGGGGGTGGGAGTAGGAAGAAGTAGGCTGCTGGTTAACTAGGATCTGCAGCTTATCCATCAGGTAGGGAAATGGGCAGACTGGGTGGGCCAAGCGGTCCTTATCTGCCGTCAAATTCTATGTTTCTATGCAGTCTTGTTATTTAATAACTGCCTCATTGAAATCCAGGATTGGATGAATTCTATCTGCCTGAAGTTGAACTCGGGTAAGACAGAGGTGATGGCTGTAGATCCTGGTCACCAGACAGGGGGGTTGGAGGCTGGTCAGTCTACGGGGCTTTTCTTGGGGGGCTTCCAGCTTCTTGTCTCTGAATGGGTGTGGGACCTGGGGGTGGTGCTTGATGATGGTCTGACACTGTGATTTCAGGTGTCGGCAGTCATCAAGTCATCCTTTTATCATCTCAGGAACATCACTAGGGTCAAGCACCTTGTTCCACCCAGTGAACTTCCTGCACTGGTCCATGCCTTTGTGACCTCATGCCTTGATTATTGCAACTCCCTTTACTTGGGGCTACCAGGGGTTGATATCCGCTGCCTACAGCTGGTGCAGAATGCAGCAGCCCGGTTGTTGATGGGGACTTCATGGTCATGTCATATTACACCTGTTCTGCACAAACTGCACTGGCTGCCGATTCGATGGATCACCTTCAAAGTCAGACTTCTGACTTATAAAGCCCTACACGGACTTGGTCCGGACTACCTAAAAGAGCTTCTGTCCCCTAACTGCCCACAAGGAATCACTCTGCTCAGCTGATGAGGGATTGCTAGAGATTCCATGGGTGTCTAAAATCTTCAGGGGCCCGTGCATTTATGTATGCAGCCCCAGCCCTTTGGAATTCTCTGCCCCGTCAGCTATGGGAGTACGCGACCATGGGGGGTTTCAAGCAGGCATTAAAAACATTTCTGTGGACCAAGCTTATGCTGCCTAATTATACTGATTCTATTGTTTTATTTGTCTTACTTTATATATGATATTTTGTCTTGTTTTTATTTTTATGTAAAGTACCTTGATGTTCTTGAAAGGTGCTCAACAAATAAAATTTATTATTATTATTATCCACCCCCAAGTTCCCCATCTTGCTTACCAGTCTCCTATGTGGGATGGTGTTGAAAGGGTTTCTGAAATCCAGGTAGGCCAGGTTCACTGCTCCTCCCTGATCCAACTCCTTCGTCACCCAGTCAAAGAAATCTATCAGATTCATTTGGCATGACCTTCCTCCTCTGAATTCATGCTGCCTTGGGTCCTGTAATCCTTTGGATGCAAGATGTTCCACAGTCCTTTAGCAGTGTTTCCATCAACTTAACCCCCACTGATGTCAGGCTGACCAGCCTCTAATTGCCCGCCTCTTCCCTGCTACCACTTTTGTGAAATGGGACTACCTCTGCCCTTCTCCAGTTCCCGGGACCACACTGGTCTCCAGTGAGATGTTGAATAGGGCTGTCAGAGGTGCAGTCAGTACCTCCCTGTGCTCCCTCAACACCCTTGTATGTATTCCATCTGGCCCCATAGCTTTGTCCACCTTCAGGCTAGTGAATACTTTCTGGACTTTCCCCTCAGAAAACAGACCAGTATCCATTTCCCTTAGGGTTGTCAAAACTAGTTTGCGTAAGATTTGAACCCTGGAGTTTGAGTTCGAATTTAGAACTCGAACACTAGAGGGCTTGCAAAAGGGTTTGAATCATAGCACCCATTTATTTCTCTGTATGGCACTTGGCATGCCATTGTAAAAAAATCTTACTTTGAGTTTTCCATAAACTCCTCCTCCCTAGCACTGTTGCTGCTGTTTAAATTTCATAATAATAATTAATAATCAAAATTTCAGCTCCTCTGGCTCAGGACACTTATTGGGGCAGCAAGTGTCGGCAAGGTTGTTCTTGTGCACTTGCACTCTGATTCACCATCACCACCTGACCAGCTGCTATGCAGTCAGTTGGTGGAAGGAACAGGTCAGGTAAGCCTCATGGGATCAAGTAAACTGAAGTGTGGCTGCACGGCCGTGGCTCCAGTCAGTCCTGTCTGTCTGCAGATAGAGAAGGGCGTGCTGCTGAGTGCTCTGTGCTGAACTGATTTATTTTGCAATGACTTGTCTCTCGTTCCATTTCAATTACTAAAATAACAAGCATTTGTCAATGCCGAATGTTGGCTTGTTGGCATTGGCATTGGTAGTGCAGGAGTTAGAGAGATGCATAATAGGAATGGCAGTGAAGTATTGCACTAATGCCATTCCAACCCCCACCTTGCAGAGACTGACAGGCGTTGGGGGTGTGCCTTTGGGTCGTCGACCATAACGCTCATGCCATTTCACCTCACCCTACCCTGCAGACATTGACAGCTGTCGTGGTGCGCCTTGAGGTCTTCGGGCCTTATACTCACCCCATTCCATAAGGAAATACGCTGAGATGGGTGTGGTATAGGAGAATGGGGTGAATGTTGGGCTGAAGACCCCAAGGCACACCTTTGATGTCTGTCACTGGCTGCAGTGTGGGGGTGGAATGGCATGAGTATTACAGCCGACGATCCCAAGTCATACCCCCAACACCTGTCAGTCTCTACAGAGTAGGGCATTATGGCTGGAAACCCTAATGCCCTGGCTGGCTATTAGTATTTTCACTCCAGATTTTCAAAATGGCATTTTTGTGACCCCACCTCATGAACAGTAGCACTATCATTTTGTTACTCAATCCTGACAGGTGGTTTTGCACAGCGACTGTGCCATTTGGCATCACAGATGTGAAAACACATTTCTGGCAGGATGTGAAAAATGACAGCTGTGTTGTTCATGGGGTGGTGTGAAAAAATGGCAATGTTGAAAATCTGGAGTGAAAATATGAAAAACTGGCGAAGTTACGAACGTGCATAGAAACTGCACAATGTACACCTGTAATGCAATCATTTTTTGAAATTTTTCACCAAATTTTCAACATGGGCATTTTTGAACCTCTCCTCGTGAACAGTGGCACTGTGATTTTGTTAATCTGTCCCGCAAGTTGATTTCCTACAGCGACTGCGCCATTCTGCACCACAGGTGTGAAAACACATTTCAGGAAAGGATGTGAAAAGTGACAGCTATACTGTTCATAAGGAGGTGTGAAAAAATTGCAATGTTGAAAATATTAAAAATTGTCGAAGTGACAAGTGTGTGTATAAAACAATTGCACAACGTACACTTGTAACGCAGTTGTTTTTTGGAATTTTTTCACCAAATTTGCAATGTGGGCTTTTTGGGACCTCCCATCCATCATGAACAGTGGCACTGTCATTTCGTTAATCAGTCCTGAAAGGTGATTATGTGCAGCGAGTGTGCAATCACCTTTCGGGACTGAGAAACTAAATGACAGTGACATGTTCATGAGGTGGGGTCCCAAGAAACCCATGTTGAAAATTTGGGTCAAAATTCGAAAAAATGGCTGAGATATCAACCTAAGTTTTAACCCCCCATTGCCTCCCAGTATAAAACTTACTGTCACTTCTTCAGTTCACAGTTCAGCTTTGAAGAGTTCAGATGTGTCCCAGTTCAGAGAAGATCATGGCTCCCGACCTCCAGAGAGTGGGTATGTGAAAGGGGGTGCGGGGGTGGTGCACAGAGGAGGGGTGGGGATGGGGAGGGGACGAGGGAGACAACAGTGGACCATTTTAACAAGAAAAGACAACGAAGGAAGATTTTCTTCATTTACAGATTACATACACACACACAAAAACAGTAGGCACACTGGGGTGGGCTCCCAGTGTGCCACAATTCTGGGGGGTGCCAACATGGGGACTGGACACCCGATGTCAGCATGGTGTATAGTCGGGGGGCATGCATCCGACACCAGGAGTGGGCATCCTGGTATCAGAAAGGAAAGGGGAAATTGTTTAACCAGGAAAGAAACACTAAGAGACAAGACACACTGGGGAGGGGGGGATGCTGACATGGGGATTGGGCACCCTGATGTTTGCTTTTTGGGAGTGTGTGGCAGATGGCAGAAGTCACCATGTTAAGCTGTGCCACATAATGTGGGTGGGGGGAGATGCCAACATGGGGATTGGGCATTCCAATGTCGGCCTTCTGGGTATTGTGTGGCGGATGGCAGGAGCCATCATATTTATTGAAATATTTCACCAGGAAAGGCACGTAACAGAGGCATGTCCTCTGCTTCTGTAATGACAAGCCTGTCTCTGTTTGCTGTGGCAGACTCGTTTCAGCTCCATGGCTCTCTCTGAAACTGCTGTCATCAACAGCATGTTCACTGGTTGGCGGCTGAGGGATGCACCCACTAAAGCATCCCCTGCATTCGCCACAACACTGACACACCTCTGAAATGTGCTACTATCACAAGATGTTGCTTGTGTGTGTGCGCAAGTCAACATAAAAACAAGTGCATTTTTGGTAACTTGCCTTATGAGTTCCTACCTGAAATGAAACTAAGGCTTGGAGTGGCAGAGGAAACTGCAGGAAAGAATGGCCGGGACTCAGAAGGGAGATCACCCTGGTAGGGGAAGGGGGAAAGAGAAAAAGATAAGATTTTCCCTTGAGAACTCATGCTGAGTGCTCTGCTCTGTGCTGATTGATTTATTTCAGATCCATCTCTATCTCTAGTTTAGAATGCTGGGACTCGGAAGGGAGATCATTTTCACTTGTGAGTCAGAAAAAGAACTGAAACTTAATTTGAAAGCTAACAAAAACAGGAAAAGGAAACAGAAACACAAAAACAAACTCAAGTCCAGCAACAAAGCAAAAAATTGTCAGGAGTCTCAGCACTTCTTTCACTCCAAACCTCCTGATACATATACAACAACAAGGCAGTTTTTTGACACAGTATTCATCACCCCTGTGTTATTGTGTCTGTGACTCCACTCCATCTCTTGTGGTGTGGCCAGCCCATCACCCTGCTGCTGTGTGCCCTTTGACTACATTGTACCCTACCCAGTGTGCATGACCATGTCCCCTTTAACTGCACTGTATCCTACCCAGTGTGTGTGTAGTGCCCCAGGGAAATTGGGACCACTACAGAAAATAGTGGAATTGGGGGCATCACAGAAAATAGGGGATCCTCAGAGACATGAGGGGCCAGACTGTTAGGGGGACCCTGGCAGCTTAATGGGAAACCCTTGAAAAGCTTTGATGACCCTCTGAAACACAGAGCAGGCCCCACTCCAGCAGACAGCTCTAGCAGTCTAAATTCAGGATTTTAAATGAAAACCATTTTTTCTCCTTTGTTCTTCCTTCCCCTCTGCTCAAGATCGACACCTAGTTAGCCAAAGCCAAACTAGTTGGGCCACATTCCTGTCCCACAGGGAAGAAAGAAGCTGGGCTGAGCCCTCTCAGCCAATCCCTGTGGCCAGAGTAGATTCAAATTTCAAAACTTTTTTTAAGCCACTGACCCAGCCTCAGGAGGCTGACCTCTGGATGAAGGAGCCTATCCCCTAGAAGGTAGCCAGGACCACCCCAGCCTAGAGGAGGCCCTGCACAGGCTGGAGAGAGGGGAAAGAGTTTGACCAGGGAGGGTGAAGAACAGTAAGGCAATGGATGTTGGCTTCCCAGTTAGGAGGTTGAAGCGAATCTCCAGCATCCCTTCAGTGTAACTCCCTCCACCAGATCTCCAGTAGCAGCCTCAGTCATTTTTTTGCAGAAATTTGCCCTCTAGTTGGGTCCCCCAGTGTGGCAAGTCAGTCTATTTGGCTGGGAAACAGACCCAGTGAACCTTTTATGCAGCAGTCTCCAGGAGAAGAGGCCTTATCACTCCTTTGTGGTTGTGCATTCCCCAGGATACAGAAATCCTTGTTGAACTCCAGAGGTGAGTAGGCTTGTTGGCCAGCATTTCCTTTAATAATTAGTCATAACTAGACCTGCTCCAGCCAGGGGAAGGATTGTTTGTTTAGCAATCGTATTGTTGTACTATGTAATTATTGTTTATAATTGTTAAATTGCTTCCATTGTACCCCCCCCCCGGGTGGAGAAAAGCTGCTACCTTGTCCAATAGTATACAGAGAGAGAGAGAGAGAGAGAGAAATGAGAACCAAGAAGGCAGAAAGCTAGGAGGGTTCAAACCAAATAATTGTTGGTCCAGGATTACAGGTGTTTGTGAACTCCTCTCTTGAAGGAATCTTTGCTAGTCTATTTATTCTAGGCAGTCTGTGCTCCAAATAGAGAGATTGGGGCACTCCATCTCAGCCAAGAGTCAAAGAAATGCTAGGTAAAGCCAGCTCAAAGTATTACTGGTGAGAAGGGAAATGTTCAGGCTGAATTTCCAATTGTTTAGCTGTAAGAAGCTAATTACTAGAGGCCTAGCACAGCCTTAGTGCATTCTTCTCTCAGAGTTCTAGGGTAATTTGAGCCCTAGTAATGAGGAAAACGTAGTCCTTTGTCCATGTAGTAGAAGGGCGGGGCAGCCCATAGCTGGGACAAAGAGACTAGGTATCTTGGCCTCCTCCATACTCAGAAGGCATCCAGAGCTGATCCATATTAACAAAGGGGTGGGTCTTCAAACTGTTTCAATGCCCATGGAGTAAACTATATTTTATTTATATGCCTGTAATCTCCTGTTGCTTGCCTACCCCTCAGCTGTTCCTGATTTTCAGGGATGTCCCTGATTTTGCCTCAGAAATTTCTTATGTCCCTCCTAAGTTTGGCATTTCTGGCACTAAAGAGTAGGGATTGGAATCACAAAATAATGCCAGCCATTGATGTTATGGTCTAGTTCTCATTAAGAAAATACTATTCACACTAAGAAGCATGTTGTACACAGCTTCTGGAACTAATATTACTATTTTATCACGTGTTCCTGATTTTGGTCATTTGTCCCTGATTTGTGATGAGGGAGGTTGAGAGTTATGGTTGCCTGGACCCACTGCTTGCTGTGTCTGAACTGTTGTATTCAATCAAACTGTTTTAAGTTGTTGAACTGCTTGCTGTGACTGAACTGCTACATTCAATTGAAGAGTTTAAGTTACTGAACTACCTTATTCCTGGGGTATCATGACTGCACTGCCTTATTTGCTCAATTGTCCTTTGTGACTGCACTGCCCTGAGGGCATTGATTGCTGCAATTGCCTACTGCTACTTCATCTGAAGACATTTGGGGCCACCCTGGCCCAAGTGGTAGGGCTCTTGGTCATAAGAGAAGGGGGGATTGCCTTTCAGGTTTTAATTTTTGTTCTCTTCCAGGCTCCTGCACTCACCTCACACCTCATACCTCACACAGGATTCCTCCGGTACCTCTTCCTCGACTCAGGGAGGGTCCTTGGGAAGCCCAGTATCACCTGCACCCACCTCCAATGAGCTCCACCAACTCCAAGTGTTCTCCATGATGCCCCAGGTTTGAGTTGCCAGTCGTAAGTGGTAGCCAGCTTGTAGCTAGGGCCCACCAAAGTGAGTCAGGTTAGAGACCACCCTGGCTCTAGCTTGAGGGACTTCAGTCGTCTGCTGAAGTTGGAGTCATGTTACCCAGTCTCCCGCATAGACATTGTCCCAAGGTGGCAATAGTACCGGTGGCCTATACCAAGGCCTCACCGAGGATTGCCAGGCTCTGTGCCTCATCTCCCAAGGTGGCGTAAGTACCAGTGGCCCATGCAAGAGGCCACACCGAGGGTCACCACGTTCATGATTGTACTGTCTGTAGGCATCTCATGTTCCAGTAGCTCATCAAGAGGTCACATGAAGATTGCCAGATTCTGAAGCTACAGGGGTGAGGTGGTAAGGGTTCTGGGGACCTACCCAGAGGTCGTCCAGTGGATCATGGCACCCAGCATCTTTCCTAGACTGGAGATCACCTGCTGAAGGTCACTGCAGCTGACAACTCCAGATAAGGGTTCTCTTCATCCACAACTGCCCGTCAACACCCATCCTCAACCAGGTGCTTCCCTTTCGACATTGCCTCAGTGACACCAGGAGTCACCTTCTTTCCAGGGCCAGGAGGCCTACGGTGCTTTACTCTGTTTCTGGTTCACTGGGGGATGCCCCATTTTATGGCCTGTGTAGGAAGCGGTTCCTTAGGTTCACACTCAGTGGTCGGCCAACCAAAGTACTAGAAACCAAAGCTTGGTGCATCGGATTGCTATGTCCTTAGGACTTGAATCACCTGGACTTTTGTATGACATTTGTGGGGCCAGTTTGTGATCCTGGTAATCTTATTAATTCCTTCTCATGTGTGATAGTGATAGTGAATGCTATGTCTTTTCTGTGTGCTCCAACTGTTGCTAATAAACCTTGCATCTTGGCTCTAGAGTATGCCTCCAGCTTCTCCTTCCAGATTTATCTGGCATCACCCTAAACTATAGGGGTATAAACCACCACAGCTCGTTCACCACAAAACTTGGTGTAGTCAACAGGATAAGAGTCAACAAGGAGCCCAGAGCTAGAGCAACTCCCACCCAAGATGCCTTCCGATACTGAGGGAGCCACAGCATCATCCTCATCCTCAGTCCAACCACCCCAATAATGATGCCTTATTACTTTGGGGCACCATGGCTAACAAGGTACACAGAGGACCAAAGTTCAGACACCTGCAGCCTCATCGACTTCCGTGCAAAGCTGCAGGCTATGTTCCGTCTCTACCAAGTGCCAAAGTAACAGAGAGTGGAAATCCTGATTGGGCAGCTGGGAGGCGCTGCCAAACAGGAAGTTGAAAGCTGGTCAGATGGAGAAAAGAACACTGCTGAATGGATTCTGACACGGCTAAGCGACATCTTCGACAGGCAGAGTGTCTCAGACCTCAAAATTAAGTTCTTCTCTCACACAGGGCCCCTGGGAGACACTGCAGGACTTTGTCTTGAGCCTGCAAGAGGCACACCGGGCCCTGCAAAAACAAGACCTGAGTGAGAACCATGAGCCAGACCAAGTACTAATAGAGTGGTTCATCGAGGGGGCCTGGGGAGAGCCTCTAGGTCAGAATCTGCGTATGTTGCACCATCAAAACCCAGATGCAAAATTTGTGGACTTGAAGGAGGAAGTCACAGAGGTCTTAGGCTCTGGATGACTCAACGATGAGGTGGTGGCCTTCCAGCAGATGGCTGGTGTCACCAGAGCCATGGCCGCTGGGGGTCCAATGTCTGTACCCTGCTCCTCTTGCAGTGCCTTCACCAGATGGACAGCAGAGAAGGACTCCAGCTAGAAAGAAAACTATCCACTGGATTTTCAGAAATATGACTCGTGCTCAAGAGAAGGAGGATTCCAACCAGCAGTGCAAGAGCAGCTGATGTGGTTGGCACGTACCATGCTGGATTTGCAAAAGAAGCTGGCATCACTCAGGGCAGAGATGAAGCAATATGCCCAGATTCAGGATGTGCAACGTCCACACAGATTCAGGAGGAAAAGGAACCGAGGTTGAAGACACCCGGATAGATGGGAGGAGCAAAGCAGACCTAAGTGCCAAAGTGAAGGGACCACTGGGCCCATTCCACAGCCATGTCAGAGGAGTGATGCTGGGAGCAGTGAGATCAAAACAGCTTGATGCCGGCTGTATGAGGAGACCAAGATGGAAATGAAGAAAATTAATCATTGCAGCCAAGCTGTCGGAATGCCATCAGGAAGCCCACCAAGAGTTTGGGATGCCAGAACTGAGCATCATGCACAGATACCCAGCGCAGTGGCCCGTGATGTGAGCCATCAGGTTCTAGATCACAATGGCCAAAGGGAGGCCCAGTATCAGGAGCTTACACAGTGAGTGGCAGAGTACGCGAAGCAGAAGGCTGAACTGCAAAAAGAATGGCACAACCTCAGAAAAAGTCTACAGCAGCAAGCTCAGAAGATCAAGGAGCAATCCAAACAAGCACGCAGTCATGAAGAGTCCGGAGCATGGTATGCGAGGAGTATCCAGGAATACCAGATTATGGCCAGAGATCTGAATCGTAAGTTGCTCATAGATACACAGACCAAAGGAGAGCAACAACGGGAACACGAAACACAGTTAGCAAACTATAGATCCAAGTTGACCATGTTGGAGCAGGAGAAGGAGAGGCTCCACAGATGGTTAGTGGAGTTGCAGACACCCTCACAGGGGGAGGACAGCATCCAGTTAAATGCTGTATGTCTCCAGGAACTGAAAAGGCCCATGGGGACCAACTGCCCAGGAGTAAGTGATGAGCGAACCAGTCAGCGTTTGCGTCCAGAGGTACCTTAATTCTGCCCCGTAGCCAAGAAGGAACCAGAGAGAGAACCCGATCCAGTCTGGGCAACAGGGACTGGTATCAGTTGGCTGAACACGCAGGTGTCACCCTCTGTTCAGGTGACAGTTAAGGCAGTTGAAGCACATCGCCAGAAGGAGAACAGGACCTCTCCTCAAGCAGAGCCCAAGTCACCAGCCATTCTAAGGTGTGTGTGCAAACCAAGAAAATGTGAGGGGGTCAGGGAATGCCTTCAATCTGGAAAAGCCCTTACTCATAGGAGAACAAATGATGGTGAAGTCAAGGAGAGGTGGGACGTCATCTTCTGAGTGGGAGCCTGACCCATATGTCATCTCAGAAATCCCATGTCCAGAATATCAAATCTACCAAGTCCAGGCATTGGATGGAACACAGACTCAGAAGGTGGTACACCGAAATCATTTGGAGTCCTGCATGGTTAATGTTGAGTGGGATGGACGGATAAACAAGGAGAGGCAGGAGCTACTCCCAACCCAGGGAACACCCCCCCAGAGTCATTTCCCACCTTGCTACTGACCCCATGGCTGTATCCAATGGTGCCACACCCTCCAGTAACCACTGCTGCAGAGCCCCTTCAATGTAAATCCCAGAGGTCAAACTTTGGGGTACCACCTCAGAGGTATGTGACTGAAGCTGTACAAAGGGTGTCCCCATACGAGTAGAAAAATGAAAGAAGAGCCAAGACCATTGTCCAGTTGTAAATATGGTTTATCAAAATGTTATAAGATGTAAATCAGAGCTTTAAAGATGCAAGGAGTCATAAATGTTTTCTCATACACTGACAAAACCACACCATAATGTTTAGAGTGTTAAGAAAATGTAGAATTAAGGATTTAAAGTTTATAATCTGTAGGCTGTTAAGAATGTCTTGTTACCATAATAAGAGCGAGGAATATGTCATTGCTTATGGATGGAATTGCCAAAGAGTTTGAGATTAAGAAGGTGAACATTTGGAAAATACATGGGGACATGTATTGTAAGACGGGCCCAAATCTGTAGTGCCCCAGGGAAATTGGGGGCACCACAGAAAATAGTGGAATTGGGGGCATCACAGAAAATAGGGGATCCTCAGAGACATGAAGGGTCAGACAGTGAGGGGGACCCTGGCAGCTTAATGGGAATCCCTTGAAAAGCTTTGGTGAC
The DNA here is from genome assembly GCA_016271365.2 of Neoceratodus forsteri. NCBI lineage: Eukaryota > Metazoa > Chordata > Ceratodontiformes > Ceratodontidae > Neoceratodus > Neoceratodus forsteri. Next base: position 522,050,518 of record CM057449.1, on the reverse strand, counting down.
TCTCTGAAACACAGAATAAGCCCCACTCCAGCAGACGGTTCTAGCAGTCTAAAGTCAGGGTTTTAAAAGAAAACCATTTTTTTCTCCTTTGTTCTTCCTTCCCCCCCTGCTCAAGACCGACACCTAGTCAGCCAAAGCCAAACCAGTTGGGCCACATTCCTGTCCCACAGGGGAGAAAGAAGCCGGGCTGAGCCCTCTTAGCCAATCCCTGTGGCCAGAGTAGATTCAAATTTGGAGACTTTTTTTAAGCCACTGAACCAGCCTCAGGAGGCTGACCTCTGGAAGAAGGAGCCAATCCCCTGGCAGGTAGCCAAGACCACCCCAGCCTAGAGGAGGCTCTGCACAGGCTGGAGAAAGGGGAAAGAGTTTGACTAGGGAGGGTGAAGGACAGTAAGGCAGTGGATGTTGGCTTCCCTGTTAGGAGGTTAAAGCGAATGCCCTGGGTCCCTTCAGTGTAACTCCCTCTAGAAGATCTCCAGTAGCAGCCTTGGTCATTTTTTTGCAGAAATTTGCCATCTAGTCGGGTCCCCCAGTGTGGCGGGTCAGTTGATTTAGCTGGGAAACAGACCCAGTGAACCTTTCAAGCAGCAGTTTCCAGGAGAAGAGGCCTTATCACTCCTTTGTGGTTGTGCATTCCCCAGGGTACAGAAATCCTTGCTGAACTCCAGGGGTAAGTACGCTTGTTGGCCAGCATTTCCTTTTATTTATTTATTTATTGAGTACAATCGGAATTACAATCCTTTGAGTCACAGACTCTTTTGCAAAGGCTCCACATCAGGTTACAGGGGGTGGAGGGTAGACAAAATACAATAATGACAGACGAGAACAGGCATTATTTACAGATTTCAGTACTGACAAAGAAAATTTTTTTACAAAGGCTCCACATCGGTTACAGGGGGTGGAGGGAAACAAAGACAGTATAAGACTAACATTGACAGGTATTATATACAGTTACAGTACTGGCAAGGCAGTCTAGAAACTTATTTAGTAGGTGAGATAATTAGGAAGCATTCTTGCGATCCCTAGACAGAGATTTGTAGGATGCCATTTCGTAGGGTCTAGGAAACCCCTGAGTCAGGAGAAGTAATAATTAGTCATAGCTAGACCTGCTCCAGCCAGGGGAAGGATTGTTTGTTTAGCAATTGTATTGTTGTACTATGTAATTACTGTTTATAATTGTTAAATTGCTTCCATTGTACACCCCCAAGGGTGGAGGAAAGCTGCTACCTTGTCCAGTTGTAGAGAGAGAGAGAGAGAGAGGAGAGAGGGAGAGAGGGAGAGAGAGAGAGAGAGAGAGAGAGAGAGAGAGAGAAATGAGAACCAAGAAGGCAGAAAGCTAGGAGAGTTCAAACCAAATAATTGTTGGGCCAGGAATAAAGGTGTTTGTGAACTCCTCTCTTGAAGGAATCTCTGCTAGTCTAATTTATTCTAGGCAGTCTGTGCTCCAAATAGAGAGACTGGGGCACTCCCTCTCAGCCAAAAGTCAAAGAAATGCTAGGTAAAGTCAGCTCAAAGTATTACTGGCGAGAAGGGAAATGTTCAGGCTGAATTGCCAATTGTTTAGTTGTAAGAAGCTAATTACTAGAGGCCTGGCGCAGCCTTAGTGCATTCTTCTCTCAGAGTTCTAGGGTAATCTGAGCCCTAGTAATGAGGAAAACTTAGTCCTTTGTCCATGTAGTAGAAGGGCGGGGCAGCCCATAGCTGGGACAAAGAGACTAGGTATCTTTGCCTCCTCCATACTCAGAAGGCACCCAGAGCTGATCCATATTAACAAAGGGGTGGGTCATCAAACTGTTTCAACACCCATGGAGTAAACTAAATTTTATTTATATGCCTGTAATCTCCTGTTGCTTGCCTACCCCGCAGTTGTTCCTGATTTTCAGGGATGTCCCTGATTTTGCCTCAGAAATTTCTTTTGTGCCTCCTAAGTTTGGCATTTCTGGCACTAAAGAGTAGGGATTAGAATCACAAAATAATGCCAGCCATTGATGTTACGGTCTAGTTCTCATTAAGAAAATACTGTTCACACTAAGAAGCATGTTGCACACAGCTTCTGGAACTAATATTACTATTTTATCAGACGTGTTCCTGATTTTGGTCATTTGTCCCTGATTTGTGATGAGGGAGGTTGAGAAGTATGGTTGCCTGGACCCACTGCTTGCTGTGTCTGAACTGCTGTATTCAGTCAAACTGTTTTAAGTTCTTGAACTGCTTGCTGTGACTGCACTGCTATATTCAATTGAAGAGTTTAAGTAATTGAACTACCTTATTCCTGGGGTCTCATGACTGCACTGCTTTATTTGCTAAATTGTCCTTTGTGACTGCACTGCCCTGAGGGCATTGATTGCTGCAATTGCCTACTGCTACTTCTTCTGAAGACATCTGGGGCCACCCGGCCCAAGTGGTAGGGCTCTCGGTCATAAAACAAGGGGGGGGGATTGCCTTTCAGGTTTTAATTTTTGTTCTCTTCCAGGTTCCTGCACACACCTCACACAGGATTCCTCTGGTGCCTCTTCTTCAACTCAGGGAGGGTCCCCGGGAAGCCCAGTATCACCTGCACCCACCTCCAATGACTTCCACCAACTCCAAGTGTTCACCACGATGCCCCAGGTTCGAGATGCCAGTTGTAAGTGGTACCCAGCTGGTAGCTAGGGCCCACCAAAGTGAGTCAGGTTAGGGGCCGCCCCGGCTCTAGCTTGAGGGACTTCAGTCATCTGCCAAACTCAGAGTCACATTGCCCATTCTCCCACATAGTCATTGTCCCAAGGTGGCAATAGTACCGGTGGCCTATACCAAGGCCTCACCGAGGATTGCCAGGCTCTGTGCCTCATCCCCCAAGGTGGCGTAAGTACCAGTGGCCCACACAAGAGGCCACACCGAGGGTCGCCATACTCATGATTGTACTGTCCGTAGGCATCTCATGTTCCAGTAGCTCATCAAGAGGTCACATGAAGATTGCCAGATTCTGAAGCTGCAGGGGTGAGGTGGTAAGGGTTCCGGGGACCTACCCAGAGGTCGTCCAGTGGATCATGGCACCCAGCATCTTTCCTTGACTGGAGATCACCTGCCCAAGGTCACTGCAGCTGACAACTCCAGATAAGGGTTCTCTTCATCCACAACCAGCCATCAACACCCATCCTCAAGCAGGCGCTTCCCTTTCGACGTTGCCTCAGTGACACCAGGAGTCACCTTCTTTCCAGGGCCAGGAGACCTACAGTGCTTTATTCTGTTTCTGGTTCACTGGGGGATGCCCCATTTTAAGGCCTGTGTAGGAAGCACTTCCTTAGGTTCACACTCAGCGGTCGGCCAACCAAAATACTAGAAGCCCAAGCTTGGTGCATCAGAGACTGCTATGTCCTTAGGACTTGAATCACCTGGACTTTTGTATGACATTTGTGGGGCCAGTTTGTGGTCCTGGTAATCTTATTCATTCTTTCTCATGTGTGATAGTGATAGTGAATGCTAAGACTTTTCTGTGTGCTCCAACTGTTGCTAATAAACCTTGCATCTTGGCTGTAGAGTACGCCTCCAGCCTCTTCTTCCAGATTTATCTGGCATCACCCTAAACTATAGGGGTACAAACCACCACAGCTCGTCCACCACGTGTGTGACCATGTGCAGCCCAGTAGCCAGCTGTGTGGTGGTTGGTATCCTTAAATACATGCCAGAAATAAATTTTCCTGTTGGGAGGAGAGACCGAAAAATCTCTCTCACTGTGTTGTGTGACTCTGTCTCCTGTGGCATACTGTGGCAAGCTCATCACCCTGCTGCTGTGTGCCTTTTGACTGCATTGTACCCTTCCCATTGTGGGTGACCAGGTGCAGGCCAGTAGCAATTTGTGTGGTGCCTGGTATCCTTATACACATGCCAGAAATATATTTCCCTGTTTGGAGGAGAGGCAGAAAAATCCCTTTCACTGTGTTGTGTGATCCTGTCCCCTGTGGCATACTGTGCCCATCTCATCACACTGCTGCCGTGTGCCCTTTGACTGCACTGTATCCTACTTACCCAGTGTGTGTGACTATGTACAGCCCAGTAGCCAGTTGTGTGGTGGTTTCCTTACATTCATGCTAGAAATATATTTCCCTGTTGGGAGGAGAGACCGAAACATCCTTATCACTGTGTTGTGTGACTCCATCTCCTGTGATGTACTGTGGCCAGACCATCACTCTGCTGCTGTGTGCCCTTTGACTACACTGTACCCTACCCAGTGTGTGTGAGACTGTGTGCAGCCCAGTAGCCAGCTGTGTGGTGGTATCCTTAAATACATCCCATAAATATATTTCCCTGTTGGGAGGAGTGACAGAAAAATCCCTTTCACGGTGTTGTGTGATTCTTGTCTCTTGTGGTGTACTGTGGCCTAGCCCATCACCCTTCTCTGTGCCCTTTGACTGTATTACATACCGAGCATGTGCCACCCAGCACTCAGTGCATGGTGTCATCTTGCACAAAGTAAAATATATTACAGAACAAGAAATACTGAAATATAATATAAAAATAGACAATTTCTTGTAAAAATGAAATAGTAATTTTTAATTCACATTTCGAATTATAATTCTCGACATTTCACCTTGCCTGGCCTGTTTTGTGTATGCCTATGCTCAACCATTCTGTAAGGCTTAAACCTGGGATTCGACTTCAGTTGCAGACCTGCATATTCTTCAATTACCTTCCAGTCCATTGCATCACAGTATCATACAGCCAAAACCAAATTATTGAGTTGCAGTGATCACAGGCCACGTGGTTTTCTAACACAGGAACTGCATGTGTGTATAGTATACTGCTGCTATTATGGCTAACACCAACACATATGAAGTATCAGGTGCTGGTGGTAAAGCAGGTGTTGGTGGCAGTGATAATCCTGGTATTAGCAAAAATAACCAAAATGTTTCACATTATAAAAATACAACAAACAGCAAAAGAGCAACAATGAAGTATGGTAAAGGGGACCCTTTTAAGAAAACTTGTGCAGCTGCTGGTGTCACATGGAGAGGCACCATAAGGTATGCCATTCATGCTGTTAAAATCCCTGTGACTAGCAATAAGCGTAGTGCAAGCGACAATGACTCTGTCTCTGACTCAAACAGTAGCTCTTTGTCTCAGTCTGACACTCTGGTGACTGGTAACATATCAGTCCCTCAACCAAGTGAAATGAGCACGTCTACTTACGAAGAATCAGGTAGTGCACTTGCAAATAAATCTGCAGATGTTGGCAATGAGAAGGACATACTGTACCTAGTGAATACATCATTTCTATATTGGATAACAATGAAAAACCATTAGGGCACCTGCCCACTCTTCTAGCACCAAGTAGGGTGTCCTGGGTTCCGCTCAGATAGGTGAAAAAACAGTTTTTAGTTTTCTTCCTGGCAGTCAAACAAAGTCTGTCACTTCTGAAGAGTGAAATTCTTTTTCTGTCAGTAAAAGTGATCCATGCAGAGCAAGTTGCTCCCTGTGCAAAGTGTAAGCTGTGGTAAAGTTGTGTCATGCCTAAGCACTACAGCTCTTAAACGCCATCTGAAAAAACATTCAGTGTTGCTTGATCAGCCAAAACCCATGCCCTCCTTCTTCCAGACTGCCGTACACATGAGAAGGGGTAGGAATCTGAAATGCATACTGAATTGTCTGAACTTGATGTGAACAGAACTACTGCCAGCCCTAGGACCACCAACGCCAACACCATTAGCACCAGTTGCACATCTAGTGATGGCACTGAATGCACAAATCCAAGTCCACCACCCCAATGTCCATCTGATCATTGAAGCACAGTGCCTAATAAACCAGCAGGGTCATGGTGTAAGCAGCTAACACTGTCTGACGCATTTGAGAAGAAGCATATTTTTACCAAAAATCATCCAAAGAATCTTTATCTTACTCACAAAATTGGGGAACCGCTAGCTGGAGCCCTTCTTCCGTACTCTTTAGTAGCTCGTGAGGATTTTAGGGAGCTCATGAAACTTGTAGAGCCTCATTACAATGTTCCTCATCGAAGGTACTTTTCCTTTGTTGAAATACCAAACATTTATCAGGCATTAAAAGTGATGGGAGGGGTGGCAGTGCTAATGGGCAGCTAAGCAGGCTGGTTATGTTTTCCAGGAGCTCTGTCACACAAGGATTTAAAAGTTAACAAATCTTTCAGCTACAATAATCTTTCTCACCTCAGACTGTCACAACAGCTACGTAAGGAGCCATGGAGGAGTTCTTAATTCCTTTAGTAGAAAAATCATTGCAGCAAGCTGCAAAGGCCAGCAAAGAAAAGCATCCAGCAGGAAGTACCAGCAGCAGCTAGCATGGGCCCAATATCGCTGTCAGCCATGGAAATGGGAGCTTTGGGTCATCTGGTTACTGAACAGGTGCTAGCGGGATTAAGTCCAAAACTGACAACACTGGAGGAGAAGCTAACGGATGTCACCTCACAATGTGCTCAACAGAACAAGAGAATCTGAGAAGTGGAACAATGGGTCTTCAACATAGAGGATGCCATGAGGCTGGTCCCAGAGAAAATGGAGTGGGAACTTGAAGACCTCTGAGATCAGTTCCATTATCAAGAAAATTATAATCAAAGATGCAATCTCTGACTGAGAGGTCTTCCGGAAGGTAAAGAAGGACCTTATGTTGTGGATTTTTGTGCAGTTATGCTATCAAAGCTTCAAGGTCTGAACGTCAAAAATGGTAGAAATAAAATTGAGAGGGCACACAGGGCCCTGGCACCGCATCCTCCAGCAGATCAGCCACCGAGTCAAATTATTTTTCATTTGCACCTCTTCGGAGACTGGCAGGCTATGATGACGGCCTACTGCAACATCAAAGAATTGAAATTTGAAGGTGCCAGATTAACTCTACACCAGGATTTCTTGGTCTGGCTACAGAAACAATGACAACAGTTTAATCCTGTGACAGACATGCTCAGGGAAAGGAAGATGGAATTCTACTTTTCCTAACCTGCGGTGATTAAGATTCGCCAGGAATTTGGCCACATTTTCTTATTGGGAGGTAGCAAAAGTCTAAGCATTACTGAATCAATAGGATAAGAAAAACAAATGCTGGTGACAGTGATCAAAATGGGAATAAATGCAGAATTCTATATTAAAACTCTCGTTGTTGTAGAATTGCAGCTTCCATGGGAAGTGGGAACAATGTTAACATCATCTTCGAAAACTGACTGGGAATAGAATGACTGACTTTTTGGAACAGCTGTTTGGGGTGGACAACAGCTCTGTACATGGGGATATGGGGCCCTGAAACACTGGTTTGAACTTGGGGTCACCTGGGTATGTGAATCTGGCCCAGATTGCCCATAGCAGTACCTAAAAATATGCAAAATAAATGCATTGCCACTATAAAAATATAAAAGGAAAAGCGAGCCCTTTGACTACATGTATAAAAAAATGATTTGGGCTGCAGAAAGCTTGTGGAAGATGGTGTGGATTAGCCCAGAATGGACAAGCTAAACTTGGGGATTGCAGGATGAATAGACATGGAGAGGGACTGGTCAGATGCAGAATGTCCTGATGATACCCACTTTGTTGGAAGATAGAAAACTTTGGTCAAGACAAGAGGGCGGCTGAAGATGAACAACACTGGCAGGTAAGGGGTGCTGGGGAGGGGGGTGGTGACGGCATGTGCGATTGTAAAATGATGCGGTCCCCCTCCCACCATCTGCTCTGGGTTCCTGGGGTAGGAAGCCTGTTGAACAGATCTTCTGGATCCTTGTGGTTAGGCAAAATAAGCAGACTATGGGCTCCCTCATGGTCTGGACCACGTGAACTTGCCAATTCCAGGTGTCCTGAAGGGGGGCTTGTGGGAATCGGTAAAGGCACTCGATAATAATGCATTTGAAAAGTTATTTTTATTTTTCCCCACATTTTTTTAAATGGGGGAAGCAAATGTGCACTTTATTTACTCTCTGAAATAGGCTTGGGTTTGAGGGGGCACAGGGGTGGTGGCGGTGGGGCTTAGCGGTTATGTCAAAGGATTGGGGATAGCAAAGGAGAGACAGCTCGGCTGGAATGAATGAAGCCAATAGTGGGGCAACCTCACCAAATGGTGCTGCAGCAATACTTTAAAAAAAAAAAAGATAAAAATGACAGGCTACTTCATGTAGGGTGCTATTAGTATTGCTGATGCTTCCAGATTGTGCTGCAGCATTAGTTTCCAAATGGCACAAAGGTGATGGTTTCTTGCAGTGGGAATGGCACAAGATGAGGGAGTCAATCACATGGAGGAAAAGGTGACTGGAGAGAGTCTGACATGCGTTTACCCCAATGGATAAACAGTTGGATACAGGGGTGGAATCGGGTGGGGGTGGATGCCATGGGGCTCTTCCAGCTGAGTGTGTCACCCCTGTGGTATTAGATGGAAGAAGACATTATTATTTCCAGAAGACCCTGCATCAGGAAGATGAATTACTAAGAGGTTCTGCTGGCTGGAGAGCAAAATTAAAGAAGAGATCAGTTATCGCAGTATGAGGTGATTTATAATAATAATAATAAATTTTATTTCTAAAGTGCCTTTCAAATTTTCAAGGCGCTGTACAAACATAATAAAACACAGATAAAAGATAATAACCTGTGTAAAATGCAGTTAATAGGTGGATCACAGAGAGCTACAAGACAGTATTGCCTGGTGAGAGGATGATGTGGAGATAACAAGCTGATTGCGATGCTGCCGAAAAGGGAATCACCCCAAATAAAGGCAGATGTTTGGGGGGGGGGCATGTTTCCAAGTGGAGAAGTAGAGACAATTGCCTACAGGTGGCGGGATGTACATACAACATCGAAGCACAGGGACACACACTATGGGTGGTAGGATGTCCCTGGGGGTGGAGGAGCTGAGAGATTAAAAACTAATCTGACACATAGCTAACTTGAAACTGTAAGAGATGAATGGGAAAGTTTAAAAGTGGGGCTTGGGGAAATATGGGAGCACTGTAGGAGGGGCTGCTTGATTACCACCAATAGATTGGTTGAGGAGGGGGAGTACTCTACACTGTCACTTTTACTTTCCATAATAGTAAAGGGAAGAGGTGAGACAGAGAGACAGATGGGGGCTATAATGCAGGGTAAAATAAGGGGGGGAGGGAGTGACTTGTTTCTGGGGTTGGACTGTTTGTTGGTTAACTTTCTTGTTAAATGTCAAACTCTTTGAGTTTCATATTATTTTTGTTCTACATACAAGAGTGTATGAGATATATGTGATATCTATAAGCTGGTTCATGGGCACTTATTGGAATAAAGGAGCACAAAAGAAAATAGTTGGCCTTGATGATGAATAGAAGCAATAAAATCAACATTATCTCCTGGAATGTAAAGGGTTTTGCCTCTCCTATGAAGCGGACAAAACTTCTAGCAGCATTAAAGCAGTACCAAACACATGTGGCACTGTTGTAGGAAACTCATTTAAGTATTTCTGAACATGCAAAATTGGTGGGAGGCTGGGTGGGGGGCATGTATGTTATGCTGCTTCATACTCATCTCACAAGAGGGGAGCTGCCATCCTCTTTCATAAAAAATTCCCTATCCAGGTAAAAAGAGTCACAAGAGATCCTAGTGGGGGCATATATATATTTGTAGCGGTAGAGCTTTTTGGGGAATGGGTGACTTTTGTGAGTGTATATACCCTGGCCACTTTTGATGCAGGCTTCCACCAACAAATTCTAGATGTTATCCATTGAGAACAATTGCCAAATCTCACTCTGAGTAGGGACCTAAACTGTATAATGGACCTGGGATTGGACTATTTATGGCGTAGAGACAGGAATGCCAGACAGACAAAGAATTGGCAACTGGAAATGTCTGATTTAGACTTGTTGGACGGTTGGAGAACAGCCAGCCCTGGGGCCAGGGAACATACTTTTTTTTTCTAACCCACACAGATCTTGGTCAGGAATACATTACATATACACTCCCAGAAGTCAATAAAACAGAATGGTAGGGGTAAGTCATAGCCTGATGCATATATCAGTTCATGCTATGGTACATGTACCTATCTGGGTACGAGATGAGAAAATGGCCACACCTAGTTTGAAATTTCCCACATACCTATTAGTGACAGAATAATTCAGAACTTATTTTAGGAGTCAATGGGAGCTATATGCAAGTACGAATCAGGGCTCTGTCACCTCAAAAGGAGTCTACTGGGAGGCAGGAAAAGCATTTATGTAGAGGACCACCATAGGCTACGTAGCCAGAGTAAACAAGCATTTGTCAATGCCGAATGTTGTCTCGCTGGCATTGGCATTGGTAGTGCCGGAGTTAGAGATGCATAATAGGAATGGCAGTGAAGTATTGAAGTGACACCAACCCCACCCCCACCCTGTAGAGACCAACAGGCATTGGGGTGTGCCTTTGAGTTGTCAGCTATAACGCTCATGCCACTGTACCTCACCCTACCCTGTAGACACTGACAAGTGTCGTGGTGTGCTTTGGGGTCTTTGGGCATTATACTTACCCCATTCCATAAGGAAATACGCTGAGGTGGGTGCAGTATAGGAGAATGGGGTGAACTTTGTGGCCGAACAGTGCAAGGCACACCACGATGCCTGTCACTGGCTGCAGGGTAGGCGTGGGGGTGGAATGGCGTGAGCATTACAGCTGATGATCTCAAGTGTGGGGGGACCTTTAAAATGGAGTCTGTTTGGACCAACCAGAATTTGGACTCTCCTGGGAGCCGGTTTACAATGAGGAAGTATAGCTAGTAATTCTGGGAAGTGAAGTTCTGGACCTTAGCGCCTATTTGCAACAACAGAGAGAGTTTCTGAGTGATTGACAGCTGAGTCCACCAACTGGACTGGGTGGTGCCCAAAGAGAATGCTCTGCCTTGCGACTGGGGAGTCAGATCCATTGTGACCGTGAGGACAGAAGGAGCTCTGTGCTTCTGCATTGTATAGTTTTGTGTGGGAAGCACGTGAGAGGCCTAAAGTCGGGTTGTTGCCAACATCGAATTGGACTGAATCCGAGAGTACCTAAAGGAAGGAAGGCTGAAAGAGTGGAAACCAGGCTCACCCTGTAGAAGACTAGAGAAATTGCTGAATCGCGCTCGGTCTGTCAGGAATTGAAGCTGCCGTGTGAACTCCCTGGTACTTGCAGTAAGTGGATTGGGACCTGAAAACAGCTGCCTGGTATAGTAATTTCCTTTACACATAATTGTGTTGAATGCTCATGAGGAACAGCTATTCCGGTTCTCTTGTCACTGCGTAGTGCAAGCTGAATGTTGAGCTGAATGTATTCGGACTGAATCCGTCTGCTGATCAATGCAGTGTGGCCTGGGCGGTAGAATCTCATCTCCCTGCTTGTGTGTCTGGTAATTCAGAACCACCATCTGCGCCAGGTTTCTTCAGCGTGGGGTAGCGCGAGTACAAATCAGGGCATCACCTGCGACCTGTTAACAATCATCAGTGTTTCATCTGATTTTCTTTCTTTCATTTCATCAAGGACTGAGCCATTTGGCTCCGGATTACAACTGGGTATTGTGCATATCTTTTTCCTACAGGGCCCTTCCAACTGCACCTGCCAGCCAACCCCGGGCAACGGACTGGCTAGCCCACCCAAACTGGGAACCCAGAGTGTGATTTATAAGACCTTGTATGAGTGCACAGTATTGTGATTTATTTCTGCTAATCAGCTTGATCTCCCCCTCCCTGTGTTTCACTCCCCTAAATAAATCAGATTGTATTTCATTGACTTTAAACGGTTTGAAGTGTCAGTACCTATATAGCAGGCATTGCATGGTGTAAGTTGACCAACCATATTTCACAGGGGGTCCTCCGAGACGAACTGCAGAATAGGTCTCGAGGGTAAGGGGTACCTTATGATTGAAACCAGTGTACATGTGGGGTATTGGTGTCGCAATTCTTGTGTATCATGTGGACCATTAGAGGGAACAAAAGGGGGTCTCAGTGTCCCAGAGGGCTGTGACCAAACTCGACCGACCATTACTAACCCTGACCTCATAGAACCTAGGACCCTCAACCTGTTGGTGGTCCAGCAGGAAGGGGTAGTAGCCCTTGGGATAGCGCCACCTGGGGGTTACACATGTTTAACATAGGCATTTTGGGACCTCTCCTCATGAACAGTGGCACTGTGATTTTGTTAATTTGTCCAAAATGTTAATTTCGCACAGTGACCATGCAATTGTGTGCTACAGGTGTGAAAACACATTTAGGGCAGGATGTGAAAAATGACAGCTGTATTGTTCATAAGGAGGTGTGAAAAATGCCAGTGTTGAAAATCTGGCATGAAAATATTGCAGATTTGCAAAGTTACAAGGGTGCGTGGAAACTGCGCAATGCACACTTGTAACACAGTCATTTTATGGAATTTCATCACCAAATTTTCAACATAGGCATTTTTGGACTTCTGCTCATGAACAGTGTCACTGTCATTTCCTCAAACTGTCCTGAAAACTGATTTTGCACAACGACCATGCTATTCTGCACTGGACGTGCGAAAACACATTTCGTCCAGGATGTGTAAAATGACAGCCATACTGTTCATAAGGAGGTGTGGAAAAATGCCAATTTTGAAAATCTGGAGTGAAAATATTACAAATTCACGATGTTACGAGCGTGCATGGAAACTGCACAATGCACGCTCGTAAAACAGCCATTTTCTGGATTTTTACCATCAAATTTGCAACATAGGCTTTTTAACATACTGTAGAAACATAGAATTTGACGGCAGATAAGGACCGCTTGGCCCACCTAGTCTGCCCATTTTCCTACCTAACAGATAAGCTGCAGATCCTAATTAACCAACAGCTTACTTCCTCCTACCCTCCACTAGGACTGCCTTATGTCTGTCCCATGCATTCTTGAATTCCCCCACTGTTCTTGACTCCACGACCTCCTAAGGGAGGCTGTTCCATGCATCCACAACCCTCTCTGTGAAAAAATACTTCCTCACATTACCTCTGAGCCGTCCCCCCTCTATCTTCAAATTGTGCCCCCTTGTTCTTGCACATCTCTTTTTCTGAAAGATGCCACCCTCTTGGACTTTGTTGATTCCCTTGAAGTACTTAAAAGTTTCTATCATATTCCCTCTCTCCCTCCTTTCCTCAAGGGTATACATATTAAGCTCCTTTAGCCTTTCTTCGTATGTCTTCTGGTGCAGACCCTGCACCATTTTGGTTGCCCTCCTCAGGACAGCCTCCACTCTGTCTATGTCTTTGGAGAGATGGGTCTCCAGAACTGCACACAGTACTCAGATAGGGTCTCACCAACTGTCTGTACAGAGGGATAACAATTCCTGTTTTCTACTATTGATGCCTTTCCTATGCATCCCAATATCCCCCCAGCCTTCCTTACTGCCTTCTCACATTGCTTGCCCACCTTTAGGTCATCTGATATAATTACCCCCAGGTCCCTTTCCATTTTTACTGTTGTCAGTATCTCACCCCCCATCGTGTACTCTTGCCCTGGGTTTTTGTTTCCCAGGTGCATTACCTTGCACTTCTTTGAATTGAACCTGAGCTGCCATACATTTGACCATTCCTCCAACCTTGCCAAGTCCCTTCTCACCCATTCCACTCCATCTGCTGTATCAACCCTGTTGCAGATCTTTGTGTCATCTGCAAAGAGACATACTTTTCCTTCCAGTTCCTCTGCAATGTCACTTATAAAGACATTAAAAAGGACCAGTCCAAGTACTGAACCCTGCGGTACCCTGCTAGTAACCCTCCTTTCTTCACTATGGACTCCATTTACTACTACCCTTTGCGTCCTGTTGTCTAGCCAATTTTTTATGTAGGCTACCACCTTGGGACCCACTCCAAGGCTGGCTAACTTGTGTATTAATCTTTTGTGTGGGACTGTATCAAATGCCTTGCTAAAATCTAGGTAAGCCATGTCCACAGCCCCTCCCTGGTCTACTACTTTGGTCACCCAGTTAAAGAAATCCATTAGATTCATCTGACATGACCTTCCCATCGTGAATCCATGCTGCCTTGGGTCCTGTGCCCCACTGGCCTCTAGGTACTCAACAATTCTTTCCTTCAGAAGTGATTCCATCATTTTACCTACCACTGAGGTCAAACTAACTGGTCTGTAGTTTCCTGCCTCTGTCCTGCTCCCACTTTTGTGAAGAGGAATCACATCTGCCCTCCTCCAGTCCTCAGGTACCACCCCATCCTCCCATGATTTGTTAAAAAGGGTAGTCAGTGGTGTCATTAGTTCTACCCTTAGTTCTTTTAGAATTCTTGGGTGAAACCCATCAGGCCCCATTGCTTTGTCCACCTTCAATTTTATTAGTTCTTTCAGAACCCTTTCTTCTGTAAATGGACTGTTATCGACCCTCATCTTCAGAGTGTTTCTCTTGTTTGGTTTAGGTACCTCCCCCTCCTCTTCCTTTGTGAATACTGAGCAGAAATATTCGTTCAGTATCCCTGCTTTTTCATTGTCACCCTCTACCCACATTCCCTCCTCTTTATTAAACCTCAGTATCCCTCCTTTGGTCTTTCTTCGCTCCCTAATGTACCTATAAAAGGTCTTATCCCTCTTCTTAACAGAGTTGGCTATCCTTTCCTCGGTTTGGGCCTTTGCTATTCTGACTGCCTTCCCAGCCTCTTTCTGCTTTAACTGATAAAGTTCTCTGTCCTTCTCCTTCTGTGTTTCCTTATATTTCCTGAATGCTATCCTTTTCTCCTTAACCTTCCCTGCCACCTCTTTTGAGAACCATAGCGTTTTTTTTCCTTCGTTGTGTTTTGTTGATTTGCTTTACACAAAGGCTTGTTGCCTCTGTGATGGCTGTTTTGATTACTCTCCATTGTTCCTCCACCCCTCCTTCTTGCCTGTTTGCTAGTGCTTTTCTGAGGCACTCTCTCATTTTCCCAAAGTCAGCTCTCCTAAAGTTCAATACTCTTGCTTTTGTATGGCTTGATTGTATGGCTGTGTTTATCGTGAACCACGCTGTTTGGTGGTCGCTTGTTCCCAGATGGCTACCCACTTCTAAATCTGAGATTCTTTCTCCATCCCCATTTGAGAGTACCAGGTCTAAGATTGCTCTCTCCCGAATGGGTTCCAGTACTAGCTGTCTGAGGCATGCCCCCTGTAGGGCATCAAGAATGACCCTGCTCTTGGATGTGCCAGCAGCAAAGGTGCTCCAGTTAACATCTGGCATATTCAGGTCCCCCATCAATAATATCTCCCCTTTTTCTGCCATTCTAAGGAAGCCTTCTATCATTTCCTTGTCGATTCCCTCCTCCTGAGGTGGGGGTCTGTATACAACCCCCCATGCGGATTGTGGTGCCATTTCCTGTCTCCAGGGTGACCCAGAGTGTCTCATCTGCTCCCTGTTTACTCTTTAGTTCTGTTGCTTTGATCCCTTCCTTTGCATAAATAGCTACTCCTCCTCCTCCTCTTTTACCCTCCCTGTCCCTCCTGTAGATTGTGTATCCTGGTATGTTGACATCCCAGTCATGGTTCTCTGTGTATCATGTTTCTGTGACTGCCACAATATCCAGGCAACCCTCTTCCATCAAGGCCACTAGTTCAGGGAGCTTGTAACACAGACTACGGGCATTGGTACTCATCGACCTCCACTTTTTGATGGCCTTACCCCTTTTAGCCCCATTCCTGTCCTTACTGCCTTTGCCTTTTTTACATTTACTTCTGGCCTGCTCCCTAATGACTTCTCTACCTTGGTGTTTACCTCACTAATTACTGTTGTTTGTGGGGGGAGGCTGGGATTTCCCTGCTCCTTTTCAGTGCCTCCCCCCTTGGCTAGTTTAAATGCTTGCCAATGAAGCATTTAAACCTCTCACCTAGGATCCTGGTTTCCCACCCAGACAGATGCAGACCATCACGCCAGTATAGGTCTGCATCCCTCCAGGTGGCTCCTCAGTCCCCAATGAAGCCAAAACCCTGAGCTCCACACCAGTTTTTCAATCATACATTGAATTCCCTGGTGAGGAGTACCCTAGCATCACCCTTGCCATAGACAGGCAGCACCTCCGAGAAGGTTACTGTATGCTCTACTTGTCTAAGGCCCCTCTCCAACTCTACAAACTCCTCTTGCACTGCTCTGATCCCATTCCTAGCCAGGTCATTTGTCCCTAGGTGGACAATGACATCCAGCTCCCTCCCTTGTGCAGTTGCTCCCACGATCCTGAGGATTCGCTTCCTGTCCCTCCAAGCCGTGGCGCCAGGCAGGCACCTTACCTCCCTCTCCCCTTCCTCCCCCATTTCTACCCCTAATGATTGAGTCCCCCACCAGGAGTTGTTTCCTTCCCCTGTGGGATCTCATGCCACCCTCCTGTGGGTCTTCTTTGTGAAGGTTCCCAGCATCCTCCTTGGTCTCCACTGCAGGTGCCTCCGTGAGAGGAGCCACTATCCACCAGAAGAGCGAATGAATTGTGGAGAGGTACAGCTGGAGGGATGCAACTGTGTTCCACCACCCTCTCCTCCTGAGCCCACCCTGGTCCAGCCTCCTCTTTCTTGGCAACCTCTGAGGTAGTGGCATTGGCCCTGGTGGTCCCTGGGTGGGGGAGGAGGTTTCATGAATCCTAGCCAGGTCAGCCTGGAGACGGGAAACCTCCTCCCTCAGACCAGAGAGGTTCCTGCAAATAGGGCAGCATTGCAGCCTCCAGAATGTCTCCCGGAACACTGCCGCCCCACAGTCATTGCACTGCACCACTCCTATCATGTCTTATTTTGTGCCCCTCTCCTGTTTCTCTGTATGCTTACTCTCTCCTCTCCTTACAACTCTCACCCTTCCTGTTCTGGGACAGTAACTTCCTATATTCTTCAGTAGCCTCCTTCTTCCTTGCTCAGTGTCAAACCACCAGCAGCTAGGGGGGAGAGTGAGCTACTTTTTTTCCTTTAGGGTTGACAAAACCAATGTTTCTCTATGATCCTTCCCTTCCTACTGCCAAACAGGAAGTTCCTGTTAACAGTCAAATCCAGTGGCTATAAAAGTAGAACTGGCTTAGGGTGGAGGGTTGAGAGTCCCTCTCATGAACAGTGGCACTGTCATTTCGGTAATTGGTCGCGAAAGGTGATTCCACGCAGTGACTGCAAAATCACCTTTCGGGACTTAATAATGCCATGACCGTGCCTGAATTCATGAGGCGGGGTCCCATGTTGAAAATGTGTGCCAAAATCCCCAAATATGGCTGAGATATGCACCAAAGTTGAAAACCCTCTGTTTATGCCATTATACAGCTTACCGGCATTTCTTCAGTTCGCGGTCAGCTTTGAAGAGTGCAGACATGTTCCTGGTCCACCGAAGATCGTCGCGCCATACTCGGAGGTAAGTATGGGAGTAAGGGTGTGTGTTGGGGCAGGGTGCGCAGAGGGTGGGCGCGGGTTGTGGGAGGGGCAGAGAGACCACGAGGGACCATTTTTCTTTTACAGGTTTAAAAAAATCACGGGCCGGGGTTTTGCAGGATTTGTGACGCTGGGGTGGGCTCTAGCGTGCCACCTAGGCATGTTTTTGGGGGGAACTGTAGCTGGCGGGATTAGGCACCCCCGTCAGCACATACTGAAGGGGAACCACGAGCCAAGGTTAGGCACCCTCGGCACACAACAAAGCGGGGAGAGACGATATGACAATGGGGGTGGGCTCCCCGTCGGCAAAATAAATGGGGGCAGGGATAAGCATAGCGGGGATTGGGGCCCCATCGGCAAAGAAAAACATTGGAGGGCGAATGATGCCGACGGGGATTGGGCACCCCATCGGCATAAATTTTAAATGGGAGTGGGGTCATTATGCCGACGGGGAGTGGGTTCCCCATCGGCATTGTGACAGTAGGTCGAGGGCAATCACTGCCACCATGTTACCTGCATGTCGGGAGGTGTGTTGTGGTCCCGCTGCATGAGAGCTTCACTGTCATTGCAGCGGACCTTTTCTTTGATCTGGTGGCCACATTAGGAATGTGTGATGTCAGTGCCTGCTGCTGGCTGATTGGGGAATGAGGGACGAAAGCACCAAAGGAGGTCAGCAGTGAAAATGCCAACCTCCCCCACAGCGACGGCACAATACCAATGTTGGTATTGTGCCGCCCATGCAGCGAGTGTTTTCTGTGGGGTGCTGCACCCCACACCCACCCACACACCCCTGACTTTAGGATTCTCAACCCAGGTCAGAGTTGGTCTGGGGTGAACACTCAGTGAAAGAGAAGCACTAAAAGGACCATTACAGCTAATGTCACTCTAATGGTCTTTTTTGTGTGTTTCGCCATTGGGGTGTCGACCTGAAGGGGTGCACTGATGAGGGACATACCTACTGATGTATGCCCTGCATTTGCCTAACAATGACCGTTCCTCCAAATCTGCTACTACCACAGTATGTTGGCTGCACATGTGCGAGCCAACATAAAAAAAAGGAGTATAGGGAAAAACAGAGGGAAATGGAAAGGACAATAAAAGATCTAGAACAAAAGGCAGCCAGGGAAGGGGAGAATGAAGTACTGCAAGGATTGAGACCAGCTGGGAGTTACCCAGCATTGAGCGTGGGGGCCATCCCCTGGACCTACCATCAGCTACCCTGGTGCCAGGGCTTTTCCGTGTTCTGGTGTTCCTGGGGATGTGGACATGCAATGACGTCCAGCGCACTATGGGCGCATTCCCACACCCACACACAAGGATGACTGCTGACACCCCGTACCCCATGTACATGCTGCCGCAGGTTGCGATGCTTTCGGTCTCCACTGGGAGCCGCTAGAACTGCGGCATGCACCACTCACCCTTCCCAGGAGAGGAGAGCAGTCCTACAGATGCTCGATTCTACTCCTCCCCTGCCTACCCCTGATGACCCGAGTCCATTCCCGAACCCGGGTCACCAGCGTGGTATGAGGCGTGGTGTCCAGCACCTCAACCCTCATTGCCACCGGGCCTATGTATGCTTCTTGCTTTTCACATTGCTTACATTTGATTGTCAGGGGGTTCCTGAGTAATGAAACACATGATGATGGCATGATTGCTGTTTGCAAAAAAAAAATTGTGACTCACTTTTCACATTCAACCAAGGCTACATGGATATTATCTGAACTGCAAAACAAACACAAGCTACCCCAGTAAAAGTTGTTTCAAAATGTTTCCACTCGGTGGAACTCAACCCTTTACATGCTGCAGTGCCTCTTGGAACAAAAGCAAGCTGTACACGAATATTGCTCCAGTTATATTGTTGGTGATGGCATTATGCTTTCTGTGCTGCAGCAGAAATTAATGGAGATAGTAGGCTGCATCCTAGCTCCTTTTGAAACAGCTACAAAGGTCATGTCTTCAGAAAGTGCACCTCTGAGTTAGGTTATCCCACTCATAATGCTGATTTCACATCATCTGGGCGTTCTTACTCTACAGATAGAAAGAGACAGATCTGAAGCTCAGACATCATATCGGCAGTACCACAAAAATCATGTAAAGAGAATGTGTGAGTGCTTCCAAAACAATGCCAGATTATTTATTTATTTATTTATTTGAATTTTGGTAACCGGGTAAGATCACTTAGACAATTATAATCCCTTTTTCAAGGTCAACCTGGGTAAGACAACAACACAAGTACAAAACAATTACAGCAAATTCAGGAACAGACTGATTACAGGAGAAGTATGCTATGTACTTAACATTAGGCAACAATGAAAAATAATTATTTACATACTGTAATATATAATGCAAAACTATGTACAAGTGAAGGCACCATCAGCAAACATTGCAAGCAATCCAGTAGATATGTACATATCATTAGGCAAAAAAAGAGATATAATTATTGCACGTTAGAAAATATACAATGCATAACTATGTTCAAGTGAAGGCACCATGAGCAAACAGTGCAAGCAAACAGGTATATAGGTGTGTGTGTGTGGGGGGTCAAATATCAGGTATAGGAGCACGGGCAGAGTGAGAGGGAAATGAGAGGGACTAGGGGAACGACAAAAAGAAAGGAAGGAGTACATGGCTATCTGAGGCTCTAAGAGGTGTTCAACCTGCAATCTTAGGAGTGAACAGTCAACAACCTGCAGTCTCAGGGGAGAACAGTCAACAACAGAAATAGTTGCAATTACGAAATCAAAACACTACATCCTTGCAACTCTCTTAGATCCCAGGTTCAAGGCTATACATCTTCCAAAAACAGATGATGTAAAGCACTACAAATTTCAGTTGCTAGATGAGTTGCAGCACCCACAGGAGTCAAACACAGACACACACAGCAGCTTCAAGTTGTCATCTCCATAACGTGCAGGTCCATCTTCATGAAGAGATACAGAACAGGAAAAGTCACCAAAAGTGAGCAGTAGTTGTTCCACAACTCCCAGTTCCACCCTTAGTAGCAAGCTAAATCTGTGGCAAAACCTTTCACAAATTGTTGCCATACCAACTTACACTGACTCCTCTTCTGAGCATTTTCTGTCTATCATGGTAAACAGCTACCTGCAAGAACCAATTATTCCTGTTGATGCATGCCTTTGGAATACTGGAGATTGAAAAAGTTAATAAGGCCAGAGTTGTATGATGAAGCCTGCAAATATCTTGGTTGTCCTACAAGAAGTGTCTCTTCAGAACGCATGTTTAATACAGCTGGCAGTATTGCAACAGACACCAGAAATAGGTTGCTGCCAGAAAATGTACACAGGTTAACATTTATTAAAGTTAATAAGGCAAGATTTTCATATCCCTACAAAAGTATACAAGCTGATCCTGAAGTGATTGATGTTGTGGATGCTGATGGTGATGATAACTCAGATGGTGGTGGCTGGTAAATATTGTGTGGAATGGGGTCTCTCTGAACAAAAAAAGGAAACTTTACAGACTTTGATGAAATGGGTTGTCTCTCTTCTGTCTTGCTTTACTACCATGGACCATATACCGAAAACACTTTCACCATTTCCGTGGCAAACTGCTTTGTAGATAGGGGCCAGATATTCAAAGGGGTTGCGCCTGGTGTTGCTCCAATGCAACCCCAGAAATGCACCACGGGGCAATATTCAAAAGAGAATTGTGCAGCACAATTTTACAGCCAAGAAAGATAATGTATGGGCAATATTTGTGAATGACTATTATAGTATGTGATCAGAGCCCATTGGTCCACAATGTGACCAATGGGATTCAGCCCATACCGTAGCAGTCATTTGGCTGGCAGCCGAGAGGTATATGGTCGGTTTGTTGCCACCCGACGATGATGGGGGGAGTTGGGTGTAGGGGTCCTGTGTAAGTGGGGTGCCACAGGACAACCATGAATTTATTGCCATTGGGTGTATGGGCAATCAGGGTAATGGGCGGGTTGGGGGTTACCACTAGACTACCAGGGCAGACTTTTTATATTAACATTGGTGATCTGAGCTGTGGGAGGGGTGGGGGGTGCCACTAGACTACCAGGGACAGACATACATATTTTGGGTGATCGGAGGGTTGTGAGGGGTGAGCGGTTCCACTAGACTACCAGAGAAGTCTACATAGCTCTATGTCAGGTGATCAGGGTTACAGGAGGGAGGGGGATACCACTAGACTACCAGGGTGTATAATGTTCTGTGCTACTGGTAAGTGGTGGCACGGGATGGGGTGGGGGTTGTACTGCAGTGCCTGATCCTGGGACATGCTATGCAGGGCGCCACGCGCATTTCGCTGGCGAGCCCTGCACAACTCATGCAAATGGGGCCATAATGACATGCAAATGGCCTCATCTGCACCTTACATACATGATGGCCCCATTTGCTTACTGCCGGTTGAATATCGGGAATTTGCGCACAGCATAACTCTGTTGCGCTGGTGCAGTTCTCATTCCTGGTATTCAGCCCTGTCTGGGGGGGGGGGTATGCCAGCGCATCATATTTGTGCAGTGCACATTACCTGATATATTCAGAGGAGATGCACCATGGCTCATCTCTTTTGAATATATCCCTGAGGTGCACCAGTGCAACTCAGTTGCGCTGCGCCACTACGTGCACCATTGCCAGGCGCACTTCTGAATATCAGGGCCAGGGCCTAAAGTCAGCAAGTTTGTTTTTTGAACGAAAAGTTTAACATCAGTGGGAACAGGTCCAAATCTGGCATGAAAGGGTCACTGTCAACCCTTTCTGTATTATTTCTAGCTGAAATGAAAACCCATATCTTTGGATTTACCTTTGTAAAATTCATTGATTTTGTTGGTTGTGTTTTATTTGCTTCCTTTTTAGTAGTAGGTACTACTTACTTTTATGGCAGTAGTGCAATACTGTGCTCTATAAAGTTTAGTTGTACCCCCAAAGATGTATCTTAAAGCACTAGACAGTTGCAGTGAGGTTATTAGGGGGAGAGGGGGCACCCTCATAGGGATTATATAGTGTATTGTAATGTCTATGCTTGGAAACCAGACTGTATGATTGTTTCTTCAAAATAAAATATAGAGTTTAAAAATATTAAAATGTCTGGCAAATCTTGCCTTGATCACCTCTAATTCCAATTCTAACCTCCTGAACAATGCAAAGATACCCCCAAAAGCCACTCATTATGCTGTATCTCCTCTCTCTCCTCCCACTGCTTCATGATTGGCTGGACTGTGTGGTGGTATTGTTTCCCAGCCAGGAAAGATGCAGTTGAAGTTGACCAAGGAGTGCAACAGTACACTGCTGAAACCAAGCTTAGTCTGTGACTTTGGGGTGCATCAGTATGGGCCGGGGCCAGGTGCGGTCTATTTCTCAGTTTTAAAGAGGAGAGGAAATGATTTCTAATCGGCAGCTGTTTATTATGTTCCCATTTACAGAAATGTTATCCATAAATCAGAATGATCCATATGTAACTTTACCTGAATAAAAAGTGATGGGAAAAACTGTATTTTGCACTGTTATGTTTTTGTGGGCTGCATTCCGTTACAGTTCTCTTCAGGGAACCTATGCCATGGTTTGAGCACAGAATTCTAAGCGTAGATCTCATAGGACAATAGCTCATGTTTAGCATTCTGTTGTACACAAACCGTGACATAGTAAAAACTCTTAAATTACTAGTTCCATGAAGAGAACTGTACAGAATGTTGTCTATAAGAAGAAAACAAGTGAAAACACAGTTTTTCGCATACGTGTTTAAGGAACAGTTAACTGTGGCTCATTTGGAGGCAATCTTTCATTTCTTGTATTTGGGACATTACAAACTGCTGTCACCTAGAGTAGTACACATTTCCAGTCCCCTTTAAAAAAGAAGAAAGGAATCAGAAATTAAACAACCAACTACATCAGCAATCTTTACAGAATGTGACCAACCATAAAAGTGTGTTTATTTTACAAACAGGGATAATGTGATGCATACTGGGGTTGACAGACACTGTCCCTTAAACATCACAAGTCAACTACTGCAGCTACATTAAATATTCCTTGAGATATTATGTGGTGAGGGAAACCACTTTTTTATTTATGTGACTAAAATACACATTTTACTTACGTAGCAGCTGGCCAGCTGATGCATTATCTTAGAAAGTTGTATGTATTATTTTAATTTGCCAACAAGAATTTTGGTACACAGTATGTATGCATTATCTTATAAAATTGTATGTATTATTTGCTAACAGGAATGACTGGTATATTTCTTCATCACCTTTGAAAGTAGAACTGTGCCTCTGATCTGGCATCTTCAGCCATGAGCGGCCATGGCTCGGAGCTTCTCTGGCTGGCTGTCTCTCCTCTCCCGCCCACCTGCAAGCCAGCTCAACTTTTTCAGAACTGCGCCCCTGATCGGGCAACTTCAGCCATGAGCAACCACAGCTCAGAGCTTCTCCAGCTGGCTGCCTCTCCTCTCCCACCCGCCTGCAAGCCAGCTTGGCTTTTTCAGAACTGCATCCCTGATCGGGCATCTTTAACTGTGAGCGGTCACAGCTTGGAGCTTCTCCGGCTGGCTGCCTCTCCTCTCCTGCCCACCCACAAGCCAGCTCATCATTTTTCAGAACTGTGCCCCTGATTGGGCATCTTCAGCCACGAGCAGCCATAGCTCAGAGCTTCTCCGGCTGGCCACCTTTCCTATTCTGCCCGCCTGCAAGCCAACTCAAATTTTTCAGAAATGCGCCACTGACTGGACATCTTCAGCCATGAACATCCACAGCTTAGAACTTCTCCAGGTGACCACCTCTCCTCTCCTCTCCCACCTGCAAGCCAGCTTGGCTTTTTCAGAACTGCACCCCTGATTGGCATTTTAAGCCATGATCAGCCATGGCTGGAGCTTCTCCGGCTGGCCGCCTCTCCTCTCCTGCTCACAAGCCAGCTCGGCTTTTTCAGATCTTCAGCCGTGAGCGGTCACGGCTCGGAGCTTCTCCTCCTGCTGGCCAGTTCTCCTCTCCCGCATGCAAAGCTAGCTCAGCTTATTCAGAACTGCACCCCTGATCGCGCATCTTCAGCCATGAGTGGCCACAGTTCGGAGCTTCTCCAGCTACGGTTGTTCTGGGACTAAGTTCCACAGTGCTGTTGGTCACCGCGATGCATAGGCTGCCCTTCATTGGTTGAAACCTTTGGCTCCTAGCCTCCTATTGGCTGCTGATTTAGCCACATTAGCTCAGCCTGTGCTGGAGCTTCTATGGCTCTTTGCCCTTACAACTTCTTGGTTAAATTGTATGCTGCTATTTTCTTGTTTATAATATTTCCTTGTCTCTCTCTCTCTCTCTCTCTCTCTCTCTCTCTCTCTCTCTATATATATATATATATATATATATATACTGTATATGATACATGATGGTAGGGAGAAATATTTTCACTCCTGCAGAGTGAGCTCTGGATAGTCACGAGTGCTGAAGGCATGAGTGACAGTATCCAGAGGTCATGATGCAGGAGAGAAAATATTTTCCATACCACATGACTGCAGATCATATGTCCGATTTATTCAATAAGGGTTTTCAGAATTTTTAATTTTTTTTGTTCATTTTATGTTGTGGAATAAACAAAGAAGACACAAGACAAAAAAAAAAAGAAACTTCTGCTAAAACAAGCTGAAACACTAATTTGCCATTTGGGGTGAAGCAAGCTGTATTCATTGGTAGTTGCGGTATTCATGGATGTGAAAGGCTTTGCTCTTTTTTGGCTTCTTGTCAGTATGAAACTGTCTGCTGTTAGCCTGCATTTGTTCTCTGTAGGAACACAATGTGCTTTTCTAGGGCTAGCAGGTGAGTTGCAAGTGGAACTGATAATACTGATAAGTTTCCTAGGCTACTGAGGGTTTGGTGGAGTTCCTTCCTGACTGCTGTGTTAGGGAAACCTGCCTAGAGTGATGATATCTACTTCAGCAGAGTCCAGCTGAGTTTTCTGATTGGTCAAGATGTAATTAAGAGATCAGGACAGTGATTGTTTTAGGCAGGGTTTCAGCATGACATCAGCACAGTGATAATATCAGTCTGTGAGGTAAGCTCAGCATGCATAAATGTAAAATATTATTACACCGTGATAATATTTCTGGTACAAAATCACAGTGTGATTTTCTACCAGGATTTACGTCACTGTGTGTAAGATACATGGATTTATCACTACTCATTTGTCTCACCCCTATTGTATAAATATATATATATAGTCCTGCCCTCCTGCCCCAGCCTCTATTAAATACTCACTTGCTCCTCCCCTCATTTTTCTCTCCCTCTGTTATTGGGCCATTATTCTATAGCTTGTCAGGGCCCTGCACTTGTTGCAATTGGTACATCCTACCTTTCACTCCTATACCGGTGTTTCTCTTTTGATATAGCTTAGGCTTTATATTTACTCTCGTCAGGCTAGTATTCCCAAGCTTTGCCCTTTCCATAAACAGCCTCAGCTCTCCGCAAGTGATGCCTGGGATGGTCTGGAAGATGTGCAGTCTAAAACTCTATCATATCTATGTCCCTGCACTGCTGCTTTTCCTGCCCTCCGCTCTGGATCATTGCCCCTTAAAGACGCCGGCTACATTTAGTTTGTACCCTAGCATCTCTGAGTCCTTTTTTTCCTTTAATGGTTCAGATCATCTTGTTAATAATATACCCTTGAAAAAGCCAAAACCTGACAGATATTCCATTGCCCCATATACCCTCCCTGCCAGGGTGGTTCTCCATGTGATCTTCCCCCTCTTTAAACATACTACAGAGCAACCTACATTCCACAACCAGAATTGTTCGAAATGGAGTCAGGTCCAGTCCCTTAAAATCATTTTCAGTGCTCTTAAGAAGCTTCTACTCCTATTTCCACTATGCTCAGGAAACGTCAAACTAAATCCTGATCCTCAGTGACCTATCCCAGCACCTTGAAACCTGGCTCAGGTCAAAGGTCTGAGTTTTTTTCATATTAATGCCTGCAGCCTTCTAAGAAAACTTGATGCTATTCAGGCTTGGGTCCATCTTACTGACCCCAATGTTCTTGTCATATCTGAAACTTGACTAAAACCCCACACCCCTAATCATATTATAAATTTCCCTTCTTATATCATGTTTGGAGATGACAGACTATCTAGGGGAGGTGGGGTTGCAATATATGTTCATGACAAATTCTCGGTAGCGCTTGTAGATTACACATCTGTGGAAAGTGAATTTGAATGTCTCACTATCAAGGCTGGTATCTCCACCTCTGAGTCATTGCCTATTGTTGGGTGTTACAGGTTACCCTCGGGGTGTTGGACCTGCTGAAGCACCTTTAAACTTTACTCAGCCCTCATGACGTGGAACTAATCATCATGGATAATCTCAGTCTGGACTGGTTCTTCTCCTGCTCCTTACCCCTAAACACACTCTGTGACTCGCTCGGTCTCTCCCAGCTTATTACAGAGACTATGCATGTGAACCCTAGCAATCCTGCTAACAGCACCCTACTTGACCTTATCCTTGTTAACAAACCTCACAATTTCACTCATGCTGGGGTATTCTTCAACGATGTCAGTGATCACAGTTCTGTTGCCTGTGTCAGAAACCTGTCCATGCCTTCCTCTTCCTCAACATATATCTATAAAAGAAACTACTGGTGCTTCAACCCTGTTATCTTCCTGTCAGACCTACATAACATCAGATGGCAAAACGTCTACCTTGCACCCTCTGTAGACCTAGATTACTCAATGTTTAAATCCCTGCTTCTTCAGGTCATTAACAAACACACCCCACTGGTAAAGACCAGAACCAGGAGGAAGTCACGTCCATGGTTTAATGACTCACTCAAATCAGCTCTACACAAGAAAGATACACTTTGGAAAAAAGTTAGAAAATCCAGACTTCCCACTGACTGGACGGCTTTCAGAGCTGCTAGGAATTACTGTACAAAATTAATCAGAACTGTAAAAGTGAAATATTTCCAAGCTTCCCTGGATTCCTTTGGCAATGTCCCCAACACATTTTGGAAGACTCTGTGAGAAATACAAGGCGACAACCTTCCCCTTACTCACCCTGCAAAGATTACTATTACTGACACGTCTACTATTGATAAAAAAGAAATCCTAAATTTCCTAAATAATCACTTTGCAATGGCAGGTCTCACCTTTGACACATCCCCTGCTAGCATCCTACGATCCACTCTTCTCAGCTCGGTCTCTTTACATCCCCCCATTAGGATTTCTGCCATCCTGAATACCTTTAATTTCAGCCCTGTTTCTTACAAACAGGTTGAAAACCTGCTGGCAACCCTCGATGTCAATAAGAGTGCTGGGGCAGAACAAATCAACCCTTACTTCTTGAAGATTGGCTATCAGGTGCTGTCTGCCCCTATCATGCACCTCTTTAATAAATCCCTTAGTGAAAGGGTTCTCCCCCAAGACTGGAAAATAGCACGTATCATCCGTCTCTTCAAATCCGGTGACCCAAGTAACCTGAATAATTACAGGCCTATATTTTTCCTGCCAATATTCTCCAAACCATTGGAAAAAATGGTCAGTTCCCAAATCAGGGAATACCAAGAGTCACACAATATGCTAAATCCTCTACAGTCTGGTTTTAGACCTATGCATAGCACCACATCCACATTAGCCAAGGGTACAAATGATTGTCAATCAGCGCTCGATAACAGGAATCACATCTGTGCTCTATTCTTAGACTTAAGTAAAGCGTTTAATACTGTCGACCACGAACGTCTCTAGCTCATGCTGTGGAACATTGGATTAAATGACACTCCACTCAAGTGGTTTATGTCATACCTACTAGGTTGTCAACAACAGGTAAAAGCACATTGTGAACTCTTACCACTCAAAACCCTGATGAAAGGAGTGCCTCAGGGGTCCATTCTTGGTCCCCTTCTATTTGCCATCTACATTAATGGTATTGACCTCAATATCTCATCAGCAAGTATACATCTCTTCACTGATAATGCTGTTCTTTATCTTGCCAAGCCTTCCCTGGAAATAGCCTGCATGAGCTTGCAACAAGAATTCTGCTTATTACAACACAATCTATTATACCTCAAGCTGATGCTCAGTGCTAAAAAACTAAAATCATGTTCCTCTCCCCCCAGGCAAACGCTACTAGCATCAAACCTACGATCACCACTCTCTGTGGGGAAGCATTAGAAGCTGTAGACAAATTCAAATACTGTATCTGATCCTCTGGATTGACTGCAGGCTCTCCTTCTCTGCGCATGTAGATGAGTTAGCTAAAAAGTTAAGGCAACGTTTAGGCATCTTTTACCGTATGAAGCATCTTCTTCCCTACGAGGCCAAAATAAGACTAGTTCAAACAACATTCCTACCACTTCTTGACTATGCTGATCTCCTATACTTTCTCTGCTCTGCCTCTTCTCTTTCCAAATTGGACTCTTTGTATCACAGAGGGTTCTATGTGATAATAGCGACTGCACAAAGGCGATCGCTATTATCTTGACCTGCATTATTGCCGAAAACAGTTTTGGCGATATGCAGAAAAAGGCTACAGGGAATTGTGCATGCGGGGGGGGGGCTTCACCCCTGTACCCCCCTAAATAAAGATTCTCAACTCCAGGGGGGTGCATGTCGCGGAGGGGGGCACATCCCAGATCCAAAAAAAAAAACTAAGTCCCGCAGCTGCTGGAATCGCAAAATGAAACACCTGTTCCCAGTCCCGAACCCGGGACCTGCTCCATCAGAGCCATGCACCCTACCCACCACACCACATGGCTGGCTTGGTGGAAGCAGATTCCCCGTGGGTCACATCCCTGTACCCCATCCCTCCACATCCTGTCCCCCATCCCTCCCTTCCTGTCGCCAATCCTAGCTTCGCGATCGAAGCAGTCATCATCCCAGTATGGTCGCCCACGATGAAAGCGCCGTTATATGGGTTGCCGTTATGACAGTCACCCATATGCGGTCACCATCATCACAGGCTACCAACACAGAGCACTTAGGTTCATCACAAATGCACCACACAATACTCGCCATTGTGTCCTCTATGTACAGCTCGGCTGGCATTCGCTTAAAACTAGGAGACTAAAAATGCTGTACTTTGGACCTACAGAGCCATTATGGGCAAGCTCCCTCTGTATAGTTCCAACCTTCTGGTTCGTACTTCTGGAAACTAATCTTTTAGTTAATATTCCACCCTATAATTTGATACCCCTATGGTCAGATCTCGGTACAGTACTTCTTCCTTCAGTTATTTCCTTCCCGCCACATGAAACTGTATCCAAAAAACCCTAAAACTTGCTCAACTTGTCACTCTGGCAACCTTTAAAACCTTACTATGCCATCTGCTGGAGGAATCCTGTAGTTGCTTCCCTAAGCCTTAGAATCCTGTCTAATCTTACTAAATCCCCCTTTTGTCTTTTTCTTTCTCTCTTTATGTTTCTCTCATCTCTTTACCTCCCCTTCTGCCCTTATCCTGCCTGCAGACCACTTTAGCCTGATTGTTGCCCTTACCGTTGTCTTCACTCCCTTCCACTTCCTCCCTCTCATCCTTCTTCTTCAGTTACTGCTCCCTGCCTTCCCTACTTTTGTTGTATGCCCATGCTTTCTTTACCTTGTATATTATGTACATATATGAATAATTTATTTGTTCTTTTTATTTTACCTGTATATTGTTATGGTTCTATGTATTCAAGTGTATATTATGCATTATTTTGCCCTGTACCTCATGTATTTCTCTTATATGCCTGTACTTTTGTATATTATGTGCTCTATTGCCCGTTCATGGTTCTACCCAACCAGGACCACACTATGTATTACTTTGCTTTGTATCTTATGTATTTTCTTATGTGTCAGCTCCTTGTATATTATGTGTTCTATTGCCTATGTACTGTTTTATCCACCTAGGACCACCTTGCAAATGAGTTCGCTCAACAGTGTTTCACCTGGTAAAATAAAGATTGATTGATTGCTTGAAAGTTACATTTATTATTTCAATTTGCCAACAAGAATGATTAGTATTTTTTTTATTCAAATGTCTTGACTGACTACATTATGACATAATGTGTGGTGCACCAATTCCATGTGCTGCGAATGCAGCACCTTGACTTTGTTACACAAACTTTCTTGTAAACACATAGCAACTTTCGATTTACTTATTTAAAAGCAACAGCAGCAAATAGCAAATAGCTGAGGTTAGATAATGTCAGTTAATTTCTATCATACTTCATGATGATGAGGATATAACAGAGTAAAAAATGTATCACTTTTTTCCACTCAGGAACAGTAATGCAGCTGCTGCAAGAAAACGTTTAACATATAGGTGGGTGGGTGGGTGGCCCTGTTAGCAGTGAGCACTTGTAAGTTGCTGGCTTTAGCAAACAGAAGAAACCATAGAAAAATCCAGCTATAGTCATACCAAAGCCACACATGATCATTTCTCTCTCCTCTTATACTGAACAGATTGTATTTCTTTTTGTCCTCAATTTCACGTGCATTTCACTATTATCTTCATTACTGGCAGAATGTACTCAGTTTCACATGTATTTTACTATTATTTTCATTATTGGCAGCACAATTAAAAAAGTAGGGCACAAGTTCTAAAGACGATTAGAACCCTAGAACTTTTCCAAAAATTCTAGACTAGAACTAGAACCTGGAACTTCAGAGGGTTCTGACAAACCTAATTTCCCTCACTTCCTAGGGCTCAAGTTCTAAAACATTCTAAAAAAGATTAGAACCCTAGAACTTTTTCAAAAGTTTTAGACTAGAACTAGACCCTAGAACTTCAGAGGGTTCTGACAACTGTAATTTCACCTCCCTTCAATGCTCCTGTCGCTTTTTCGTGGTCCCTCCCTTCCTCTTCCCCTTCTACTGTGTGTTCAAGATGTTTGCCATCTGTTGATCTATCTCTGTTCAGTCACCCCTCCCTCTTTAACCATATAATCCATCCCTTTGTCTTCCTTTTCTTGTTAAAATACCTAAAAAATGTCTTGTCTCCTTCTAATACTCCCTGAGCTATTCTTTCCTTAGTTTGCACCTTTGCACTCCTTACTGCTTTGGCTGATTCCCTCTGTTTTCCCAGATACTTTTTCTCATCCTTCTCTCTAACATTTTTGTATCTCTGGCCCTGTCCACACTACCCCTCTGTAACGTTACAGAGTGCCCAAACCATTATCGCAGCAGTTTGCATTTACACCTGTAACGTTACAGAAGGCGTTTTCATAACCGTTGTTGAAACCACATATGAGGTGATTTCAGCAACGGTTATGAAACCAGTTACGCCTTGGTAATGTTACCAGGTGTAGTGTGGATGCATGGCACCGGTCCCCTAGCACAGCACAAGCTGCATTTTGGGATCGGGTGCCACGGTAACGGTTGCCCGGTTCCCGAAGTGTGGACCGGCAGTGCCGGTCCCATAACGGACACCGCAGCAGTGTGGATACACTACACCACTCCCCTGTTGTAACGATTTCTATCTGTTACGGGGTCTGAGTGGTGCAGTGTGGACGGGGTCCAAGTCTTCCCCCTGCACCAGAGTCCTGTAGATCACACCTGTCAGAATAGTGGCTCCTTTTCCCAATTCAAGGGTGACCCACAGCACCTCTGCTCCATCCCCCAGATTCCTTGTATTTCTGTTGCTTTTATGCTTTCCTTCACATAAAGCACAACTCCTCCACCTTTTCTTCCTATCTTGTCCTTCCTGAACACCGTGTAACCTGGTATGACCATGTCCCAATCAAGACTGTTAGGGCACCATGACTCAGTAATGGCCACAGTATCTAGATCGGCTTCTGCTATGATGGCCTCTAGGTCTGAGAACTTATTTCCCAGACTTCTAGCATTAGCACACATGGCCTTCTAGATTTTGTTCACTCTCTTCTTGTTGCTTCCCCCTTTTTCCTTTTGTGACCCCTTTCTTCCTCTTCTTTCCTGACTGCTTCTATTCCCCTTTCTCCCTTTGCTAACCCCCTACTGTACTTCCTTGATTAACTTACTCCATGGTGGGACTCTCACCCCTCAGGATCTCCCTATACACTATCTTAGCCTGTGCGGGGCCATCTACTGAGAACTGTGGTTCCCCTCCTGGGGATGCA
This sequence comes from Neoceratodus forsteri, assembly GCA_016271365.2. Classification (NCBI taxonomy): domain Eukaryota; kingdom Metazoa; phylum Chordata; order Ceratodontiformes; family Ceratodontidae; genus Neoceratodus; species Neoceratodus forsteri. The sequence goes on along the minus strand of CM057449.1, from coordinate 522,018,232 downwards.
GACTGTCATCTCTGTATAGGCTCTTATCCTCCCAGGTGGGTCCCCAGTGCCCAAGGTAGTCATTCCCCTCCACTCTGCACCATTCCTTCAACCATGAGTTGAAAGCATTGGTGCAGAGTTCCCTCACCTTTGTTTTCTTCAGGGGTGAGAGTGCAAGCCTTTTTTGATTTCTCTGACTTTTGGCTAGGTTTGTACTCCTCAGTCAGTGGATACCCCTTGAATGTTGCTTCCTTCACCTTCCCTCTATCATAGACAAGCAGCACCTCCGCAAAAGCTACAGAGTGTGTTACCTGTCTAATACTTCTTTTCAGCTCTCTGAAATCCCCCTGCACTGTTCCTGCCCCATCTTTAGCCAAGACATTTTTTCTAAGGTGGACAATGGCATCCAGCTCCCCCTCCCTTCCTACTGCCCTAGCAATCCATAGGACATGCTTTCCATCCCTCTGTGCCATGGCTCTAGGTAGGCACTTGACCTCCCTCTCCACCCTTTCCTACTCCTAACTCTATTCCTCTGATGATTGAGTTCCCTACCAGAAGTTGCTTCCTCCTTTTCTGGGGTCCTCTGCCACCCACCTTGGGGCCTCCACCCAGGAGGGCCCCAACATCCTCCTTGGCCACTACCACCTCTTAGCAGCCATGCTCCACCAGAGTGGCATAGGAATTTTGTAGTGGAACTGGTTGTGGTTGAGGAATGTGCCTGCGACCCCCTCAACCTTCCAGATCCCACCACCCCTCCCTCCTTTAGCCTACTGTAGTCCAGCCACTTCTCCTATCTGGCAATCTTTGAGGTAATGGTGTCAGACTAGGTGGTCCCTGGGTGGAAGAAAAGATCACCCGACTCCCAGTCATTGCAGCCTCGAGTCTAGTGACTGCCTCTTGACTTGTAACCAATGCAACCTCGCGTCTAGAGACCTTCTCTATCAGCCCAGAGAGGTGCATGCAGATGGGGTAGCATCACAGTCTCCAGAAGGTTTCCCTGAGACTGCCGCCTCACAACCACTGCACTGCACCACTCCCCTCATTCTCTAGCCCTTCTGTCCCTGTGCTTCCTGCCTCAAATCCAGTGCAGCTCAGCAGTGCACAGTATCAGTTACCAAAGTACAATACATAACCCTTTTATTTCCCTACCCTAGTATATCACAGAGATATGTATGTTATAAACAGCACACTTACATACAACTTTTTTGTTATATCACCCACCTAGCTGTCATTGTAGCACCAAACCTTCACATCCACAAACATAATACTGCCTGAAACAGTTTAGCAGCAAGCCCCAACCCCACAAACACAATACCACCTGGAAATAATTAGCAGCATGCTCCAACCCCACAAACACAATACCACCTGGAAACAATTTGCAGCAAGCTCCCCCTCCCCCAACCTCAGTGTATCTCAGAAACAATACAGTTGTACCTGTGATCCAATGAACAGGGTTTCTGGCTGTCGGCTGTCTCCTGGGCTGACTCCGGGCATCGCTGTCCTTTCCAGGGATCCACTCAATGGTTCAGAAGTCAGTGTGTCTGAAAAGGGGAACTGTGAATCCAGTAAAATTAAAAGAACCTCTGAGCAGACACCAGAGATGGTGCCTGCTAATAAAAGCAAAACAAAAAACATGTCACAGTCCCTTCTCCTATAGAAGGAAAGGAGCCACCAGTAGACCCAAACAGAATGCCTCAATAGAGGACATGACAAAGGCATGGCAATTCTTCCTTGTTTTCCAGGCTATGGAAAATTTCATGAATATGCCTGTCCCTCCAGCTCCAGTTCCAATTCCAGTGCCCGTGGAGAAGGAGGCTGAATTTTATTATGAGGAGGAGGATGAAGGAGAACCCACAGAGCCTGATGGTTCTCCTGAACAAGAGTTTGGTTCTCTTCCTCATTCCTTGAATAACTATACCTCACACTATGCTTCTGTGAGGCAACTGGTGAACACTCTCAACATCTCACTGCAGAAGACTGCTGAAGATGAAGATGAAGCAGAATTTATGGGTATGATGGGCTTAACTCCCAGAAAAAGGTTGTTACTGCCCATCCACAAATCATTCCAGAAAATCACTTGTAAAATCATACAAGCACTCATTTCAGCTGCTGGCATAGATAAGAATATCGAGAAAAAGTATCAGGTGGACAAACAGGGCTCTGAATACCTCTACCCTGATCTTGAAGGAGTGGCTCAGGCTGCTGCCTGTGAGAAAGCCAAGGTGCCCCATTTTTCTAAGCTTCCTGAGAATGACTCCATGAAACTGGATAGCATAGGCAAAAAAGTTTATACCTAAGCTTCCCTAGTATTAAGGCAGGCAGCATAACTGGCCTACACAGCTCTGTACCAAAAAACCCTCTGGAGCTCCATTTTGGCAATGAGTGAGAAAGCTCCTGGTGAACTGGCATAGGATTTGGCTGACATGTCAAAGACTGCCGTGGATGCCACTAAGTACCAGTTCCACATGGCAGTGAACACCAATGACATCACATCCAGGGTCATGGCACATGCAGTGTCACTAAGAAAGTCTGTCTGGCTAGCTTAGAACCGTAAATCTTTCCCTGAACACTCAGACAAAAGCAATGGATTTTCCTCGCGAGGGCACTTTGCTGTATGGTGACAAGACAGAGGTTTATATGGAAAAGGAGGATGAATACAAGACCACTTGCAAGAGCAACACTGAGAAGGAAAAGGCCTGCACTTCCTACAGCCTTCTGGAAATGGAGGTAGAGGCAGAAGATACTTCCCCATGTTTACATTACTTATGACTACTCCCAACAGAGTGGTTTCTTCAGGAGTAGGGGTATAAGGAGGCCTAGTCATACAGATGCAACACCAGCTCCCAAATCCCAAGCAAAGCAAAACCCCTGACAAACTTGCACAGGTTGCCCAACCATTGCCAGTGGGGGGAAAGCTGACTCACTTTTTTCAGGAATGGGTAAAAACAACCAGACAAGTATATCCTAAAAATAATGAGTCAGGGTCTGCTCCTGCAGGTAAAAAAAAAATCCCCCAAACTGCAGAGCCACAACACCTTCTGTCCTCACACTCCAACCAAAAAACTATTGCTGGAGATAGAGGTAAGACAATTACTGCAAGCAAATGCAGTGCAAAAAGTTCCTCCCTCTCAGGGGAAGGGACTTTACTGAAGATACTTCCTGACCCACAAGGAAAATGGGGAATGGCTGCCCTTTTTAGACCTGAGATACCTGAACAAACACTTACAGAAGGAAAAATTCAAGATAGTAACATTGGGATCAATGATTCCATCACTGCAGAGAGGATGCTGGTATATAATTACATAACAACTCTACTTTATGGAAAGTTAACTTCTGTGTGTCAATTAGAAACGACTAGTATATTAACAATAGAACTAGGGACTTCTACTAATGGGGGACACATTTTTATGAATGAGGGCTTGAAAATTAAGGGAAGGGGCAGAAATTCCTTTTCAAAAATAAGGATTCAGTTTAAAAATACATATTATTCTCTAGGGCTGTTGGGATATGGATCAAATACATCGAGAAATTGCTTATTAATTTCGTTACTCCTGGGAGGAGATATTGAAATTAATCCTGGCCCAGGAAACTCTGAATCTATAAAGATAATCCATGATAATGCCAGAAGCTTAAGGAACAAGATTGATTTGTTTAAATCTTGGATTCATGCAGAATCTCCCAGACATAGTTGCTCTGACAGAAACATGGCTAAATGACAAGATTGTAACAGAGGAAGTAAAGCCGGCAGGCTTTTTTAGCCATCGACTTGATAGGAATGGTCGTAGGGGAGGGGGAGTTATCCTATTTACTAAATGGGAACTTGGTCAGACAACAGAGCTATTTGCAAACCAAATTGGCTTAGTAGATTGTATAGTGGTAAAAATTAACAATATGGACTTAGTTTTGGGAGTAGTTTATGCCCCCCCAAAAACAGCCCTAGGAGAATTTGATAATTTAGCCTCAGTTATTCAAAAGTGCTCAATGGGTTGTGAGCTGTTAATTATTGGGGGATTTTAATGCAGCATGGGGTAAACCACGAGGACTAACTTTAGAAAACAGTTTTAAGCTGTTAGATGTAAAACAAAAAGTACTTTCTCCCACTAGGAAAACTTCCCAACAAAGTAATGGAAACGTACTGGATTTAATTTTTGTATCAGTGAGAATTCTGATTGAATCAATTGAAGTAAATCAACCTATTATGGGGGACCATAGCTCTCTAAGCTGTCTTTTTGGAATTTGGGAAATAAAGCTTAATCAAACATTGACTCCATCAGTAAAAATCAAGCGTAGAAATTTTAAAAATTACAATAAAGAGGCTTTTGTTGCAAGATTATCTCAAGTTAAATGGGATAGATTATTTCTAATACCATCAATAGACTTAGCAGTTCAGGAATTTACAAAGTGGTTTCTAGACGTATGTAATGAACTAGCCCCTTTTAAAATATGTGAGCAGAGAAAATCTCATGTACCTTGGATTACAGAAAAATTGAAGAAATTGATACGTGTAAAAGATCGTTTGTGGAAAATCACTGGGAAAACCTTAATAATTGAGGATTGGGATAAATATAAAAAGGCTAGAAATAATTTGAAATTATTAACAAGAAAACAAAAACAAAAATATTATGAAGAGAAGTCAAATAGTACTACTGATAATAAAAAATTCTGGTCCTTGATAAAGTCTTTCGAATCTCCACAAAATCAGGACCCCCCCATTCAAATGGTAAATAGAGGAGTATTACAGTCAATTAAACAGTCAGCAAGCATATTGAATGATTATTTTGTAAATTTGCCCGATTTGAACTTTTCTAGTTTGACACTTACAGATTCTGGTAAACGGATCGAAAATCTAAAAGGACCTAAATTTAGATTTAAGGGTATTACTTGTAGACAGGTTAAGAATGAGATCAGAAAATTAAGATCAAAAAAAGCTTATGGACTGGATCTGATAGAAAATCATTTTCTTAAAGATGCCACCCAAGTGATTGCCCCAATATTGACAAAATTGTTTAATTGGAGTTTGGTTGAGGGAACTTTTCCAGAGGTTTGGAAAAGTGCAAAAATAATTCCAATTTATAAGGGAACAGGGGATATATACTTGCCCACAAATTATAGGCCGATAGCCTTATTATCAGGTATATCAAAAATCTTAGAGAGACTGGTTCAGGAGCAGTTAACCGACTTTCTGGAGAAGCATTTTTTGTTGACCAAATTCCAATCAGGGTTTCGAAGAGGTTATTCCACAGGCACCGCACTCACTGTCATGATCGACGACTTGGCTACAAGGTTGGAGGACGACCTGTTGGTGGGTGCGGTGTTCGTGGATTTGTCGAAAGCTTTCGACACGGTGTCTCATAAACTATTGGGAGAACGTCTTGCAGAGATGGGCTTAATCAATGAAACATATAATTGGTTTACATCCTATTTAGAAAATAGAAAACAGCAAGTAAATATAAATGGGGTCTTATCCAATAAAATATCAGTATTGAGAGGCGTCCCCCAGGGCTCCATTTTGGGGCCATCATTGTGTCTGATTTAGATTAACAATTTAGTAGAAGTAATACAAAACTCGAGCATAAACCTTTATGCAGATGATACCCTATTGATCTCAGATGGACGTACCCCTGGTGAATTGGAACAAAAGTTGCAGGCAGACTTTACTAGACTTTGCACATGGTTGGCTAAAGCGGGTTTAATAGTTAGTAGTAAAAATACAAAATTGATGTTTTTTTGTAAAACCAGTCAAAGATTGAATAGTAGTAGAGAAAAAATAATCATAAAGACATCACAAAATGAAGAACTAGAGCAAGTATAAGAATTATTTGGGGGTTTGGATTGATCATGCCTTAAAATTTAACAAACATATATCTGATACTATATCAAAAGTAAATAAAAGATTGGGAGTTTTCAGAAGAACAAGCTTTTGTATGAATAGTTTAATAAGGGAAACAGTAATAAAACAACTTCTTTTACCTGTTCTTGAGTACGGAAACCATGTGTATGGTCTGGCATCAAAAGGTCTCTTGCAAAAAATCGACATAATGTACAATAAGATGGCTAGATTTATATTGAGAAAGGATTATAGAGCACATCACTGTACTATATTACAGGAATTGGGTTGGCTTACTCAGGAAGCAAAGAGGCAGCTCTCATGGGCTATGCAAATATATAAAGTTATACATCAGAAGCAGCCAGAGTGTTTAAGTGACAGACTAGAAAAGAAAATACATGTTTATAATCTACGAAACAAAAATTTAAGGCATTATTTTTTTCCCAAATTAAAAAACACATACAGTTATATGTGTTTTCCTGTTATTGTGGATAGAACATGGAATGAGATAAAATCAGTAGTGAGCAATAAATTTAAAGATGTGAAAGCATTCTCATCTAGCCTAAAGTTGGAATTAAGTATAAGGTGTGAATGCTACGGTTAATTTTACTAATTTTTTAGTATAGCAATTTGTAAAGAATGTCACATTAATTGCTGATAAGTGAATGTAGTGTATTTATTATTTTATGTTTTTTTTAGTATGTTTGTGACTGTATTGTTTTGTTATTAACTTGTCTGTCTTTAATTTATATCATACGGAATATGATACAACAGGAGCATCTTGCAAATAGGACTTTGTCCTAATGATGTAATTCATGCCAACAATTCCTGCATAAAAATAAAGGTTTTTACTACTACATATTGGCTGGGATAACTGAATCTGAAAGACCCCTACTTTCACATACCAGTTAGGCCCAGCCACAGATAGTACCTCAAATTCAGGGAAGGGAATTGCCACTACCAATTCACAGACCTTCCCTTTGGTCTGTCCACAGCACAAAGCGTGTTCACAAAGTGCCTCGCTGTAGTGGCAGCACATTTGAGAAGGCAAGGGGTGGTAGTTTTTCTCTATCTGGACAAATGACTAGTCACAGGAAAATCACACCAGGAGGCCAAGTCCTCCCTCCTTCTGACACAAGGTACCTTGGAGGACCTGGGTTTCCTTATCAATGTTCAAAAGTCACTAACAGAACCAATTCAACTTCTGGACTTTACAGGTGCAGGCCGTACAAGGCAAGGCATTCCTTCCCCAGAAAAGGGTAGCAAATCTGATCATAGCTGCAAACTCCTTCAAGATAGGTCAGCCCAGACCTGCAAGGAATTTTCTCTGCTTGCTAGGACACATGACATCATCCACCACGGTGTGGTGCCAGGTACCAAATAAGAGACATCCAGTACAACCTAGGGAGCCAGGGGTGGAATTCTCTTTCAAAACTGATGCCTGTCACAAGATGTCTGCTAAGGGCACTGGAGTGGTGGAAGGAAGAATGCAACCTCAGAGATGAGGTTCTCTTTTTTTCAGCAATCACCCACAGCCATATTCACAACATATGCTTCCCTCCTGGACTGGAGTGCCCACCTGGAGGATCTCACTGTAAATAGTATGTGGAGCACACAGAAGACTCAGGAACACATAAACCTCCTAGAGCTCAGGGCAGTATACCTGGCAATGCAGGTCTTTTCCTCCCACATCAGAGGTCAGTCTGTCCAGATCAGGGCAGACAACTCCACTACTACATATTACATAAACAAATATGGAGGAACAAGATCTTCATAACTGTGCACAGAAGCAATGAAGATCTGGAACCTAGCATACTCTTAGAAGTCCAACTCAGCAGTACATCTACCAGGAAAGGACAATGTGCTGGCAGATTCTATGAGCAGAGTCAACCAGGGATATCACGAATGAACCCTGAACCAGCATGTGTTGGTGACAGTGTTCAAAATGTGGGGTATGGGTAGTGCCCCAGGGAAATTGGAGGCACCACAGTAAATAGGGGTACGAACCACCACAGCTCATCCACCACAAAAAACTTGGTGTAGTCAGCAGGATCGGAGTCAACAAGGAGCCCAAAACTGGAGCAACTCCAACCCAAGATGCCTTCAGATACTGAGGGAGCCCCAGCATCATCCTCATCTGCAGTCCAACCACCCCCAATAATGATGCCTTATTACTTTGGGGCACCATGGTTACCAAGGTACCCAGGGGACCAAAGTTCAGACACCTGTAGCCTAGTCAACTTCTGTGCCAAGCTACAGGCTATGTTCTGTCTCTACCAAGTGCCAGAGAAAAAGAGAGTGGAAATCCTGATTGGGCAGCTTGGAGGAGCTGCCAAGTGTGGGAAGTTAAAAGCTGGTCAGATGGGCAAAAGAACACTGCTGAACAGATCCTGACCCAGCTAAGTGACATCTTTGACAAGTGGAGTGTCTCAGACCTCAAAATGAAATTCTTCTCTCGCACACAGGGCCCCCAGGAGACACTGTGGGACTTTGCCTTAAGCTGCAAGAGGCACACCAGGCCCTGTGAAAATGAGACCCAAGTAAGGGCCATGACCCAGACCAAGTAATAATAGAGCGGTTCATCAAGGGAGCCTGGGGAGAGCCTCTGTGTCAGATGCTGCGGATGTTGCACCGCCAAAACCCAGAAGTAAAGTTTGTAGACTTCAAAGAGGAAGCCATAGAAGTCCTAGGCTCTGGATGACTTGAGAAAGATATGGTGGCCTTCCAGCAGATGGCTGGTGTTGCCAGAGCCATGGCCACTGGGGGTCCAATGTCTGAACCCTGCTCGTCTTGCAATGCCTTCACCAGATGGAAGGCAGAGAAGGATTTCAGCCAGAAAAAAGAGTATCTACTGGATCAGCTATAACATGACTCCTACCCCAGAGGAACTGGAGAAAAAGTGTACCATCAGGTCACTAAGCCCAGGACCAGCCGAATGACCAGGCAACAGACAGTACCAGAGAGATGTCCTGCCAGCTGGAGGTCATGTCACAAAGACTAGCCAAAGTTTGCCGAGTTGTACAAGACCTCCAGGGCAGCTGGGGCCTAGGGTGTTCTATGGACCATCCCCGATGCCCAGCAAGACCGGACCAAAGGAGTATGGGCTGGCGACCCACTGACCAGTTTGATGATCATGGGTGACCTATCTGCAGGCGCTGTGGCATCAGTGGCCATGTGGAACAGCAGTGTATCCAGGAAGGAGAAATTGCCATGTCATTAAACAGGGTGTCCCTGAGGCAGTGGATCAACCCTCGGGAAGAAAGCTCCTAGGCCCAAATCCAAACCTGGAATGGTCAAAGTACGTAGGGAGGTGCCCGACTGTTCCCATTGAACTCAATGGTATCACCTTTACAGCACTTCTGGACACCGGCTCCCAAGTCACCACTATTCAAGGCTGCCATTTCCTCAAGCACTGGACCCAAGACCAACTACGATGCCCTCCAAAGACTTGGCTCAACCTGATTGCAGGCAACGGAATGAGTATCCCTTACTTGGGCTACCAGGAAATGGACATTCAGCTGGGAGATAAGGTTTACCCACAACAAGAGGTCATCATTAGCAGCACTGATGATGACAACCTCCTTCCAGTGATCTTGGAGATGAAAGTACTGGACAACTGTCATGAGGAACTGCTGGATGCCCTCTGGAAGCAAGCAGCACAGCTCCCAAAAGCCAGCAAGAAGACCTGGTGGCACACAATCCATATATTGCAGTGTCACCAGTGGTTTGCCAATGCTGAGGGAGAAATTGGGAAGATCCAGATTCTTGATGTCCAGCCAGTCAGACTGGACCCAGGTACAGAGACCATACTGCTGTGCAAAGCCAAGGTGAGACTGCAAGGCAAGGACTATGTGGCTGTAGTTGAACCACTCAGTGCCACAGGGGAGAAGCCAGCGATTGTTGCATGGAGTCTCACAACAGTTACCAAGGGGCAGGTCCCCATCCGCATCTTGATCTATGGCACAACTCCTGTTAAACTATTCTGGAATCAGCTTGTGGCCAGATTGATAAAGATCTGAAGCGAGGACGTAATTGAGCCCTCAGCAGACCATGGAGAGAATGTCTTTTAACTAAATGGAACTGTAGGCCCTGAAAGAGCAGATGCCAAGGGCTGTCTTGAGGAAACTGACTTGGGCACCAAAGAAACCCCTGAAGAAGACAAACAGGGGTTGCTGTTGATGCTAGAAAGACTAGAGAGAGTCTTTTCCAAGCAGCCCCTTGACTTTGGGTGTACCAAGAACGTGCAGCACCACATAGACACAAGACAGCACCCACCCATCAGAGAACGATTCCACCCTATTCCACCTGCACTGTATCAACCAGTGAAAACCATGCTTCAGGAGATGAAGGATGCCAGTGTCATCGCCAAGAGTCACAGTCCATGGGCTGCTCCAATAGTACTGGTCAAGAAAAAGGATGGGCAATTCACTTCTGTGTTGACTATCGGAAGCTGAACCAAGTGATGCACAAGGATGCTTACCCATTATCACAGATAGAGGATTCCCTGGTAGCATTGAAATCTGCATCCCTCTTTTCAACCCTAGACTTGGCTAGTGGCTACTGGCAAGTTCCCCTTGCACCAGAGGACAGGGAGAAGTCTGCATTTGTGACCCTCATGTGCCTCTATGAATTTACTCGAATGCCATTTGGATTGTGTAAAGCCCCAGGGACCTTTCAGTGACTAGTGGAACACTGCTTGGGGAGCTATAACATTGACATGGTCCTCCTCTACTTGGATGACATCATCATTTACTCTAAAACCTATTCTGAACATCTGCAGCAGCTCAAAACTGTTCTTGTCCACCTAACTGACTATGGCTCAAGGTCAAGCCATCAAAGTGTCACCTGCTCAAAGAAGAGGTTCACTACCTGGGGCATGTTGTGTCTAAGCATGGAGTGCCACCAGACCCAGACAAGAGTCAAGCAGTGCATGAGTGGCCAAGTCCAGTCACAGTCCGGGATGTAAGGAGATTCCTGGGGTTCATAGGGTACTACCGGTGATTTGTCCCTAAATTCACCCAGGTAGCTGCCCCACTGCATGAATTGCTCAGGGGGAACAAAGCGACTGCACAAAAGCAGCCCAGGGCAGTGGAGTTCAGCCCAGCAGGAGTCCTTCAACTGCCTAAAAGCAATGTTGATCCAAGCTCCAGTACTTGCCTGTCCGAATTATCAACTTCCCTTCAAATTATATACTGATGCCAGCAATCAAGGGCTAGTGGCTGTCCTCTCCCAGGACCAGGATGGAGTTGAGAGGGTCATTGCTTATACAAGCCATGGGCTCCATGGAGCTGAATGGAATGATGATCGCTACAGCTCCTTCAAGCTGGAATTCCTTGCTCTAGTGTGGGCTGTCACTGAGAAATTCAAAGCTTAACTAGCTGCCACGCCCTTCACAGTCTATACTGACAACAACCCCCTGGCTCATCTGAACACTGCATGACTGGAAGCACTCGAGCAGAGGTGGGCCTCAAGACTTGCCAACTACAATTTTACAATCAAGTACCGTGCCGGTAAATCCAATGCAAATGCTGATGCCCTGTTGAGGTTACCCACCCAAGATAAGATGGAGGAGAATGACAACCACAGAGAAGCTCTAGAGATGCCTCCCTTTCTCCAGATCCCTTCGGAGGTGGTACAAGCCTGCTGCTATAGCTTCTCTGCAGCTGTCTGCCCCACTGCAACTGCAGAAGCATTGGAAGACGACGTGCCCGAGACATTAAAGGAAACCCCTGACCTATGGCAGCAGATCCAAGACCACAGTCCAGTGACCCGAAAGCTAAACGCCTTCATTAGTAACCAGCAGACCCTACCTCTGGAGGACAGAAAGCATGCTGACCCAGAACTTGTGAAACTGTGGTGACATGTGGCTTGTATGACAGTTGTGGATGGAAGGCTTATCCACACCATCACTGACCCAAAGACACATGACCAAGTTCGATAAGTCATCCTCCCTCGTGGAGCTGCTGATGTTGCCCTAGAGGCATAACATGATAAATCTGGACACTTTGGCTGCAAAAAGACAGAGGCTCATATGAGAACCAGATTCTATTGGGTTGGGATGCGTGAGGACATCCAAGAGTGGTGTGATAAATGCCCGACATGTACCCTCAAGCGAGCACCGGGGCAAGATCAAAGAGCCCCATTACATCCAATCACTGTTCATGCACCCCTTGAGCTGGTGGCCCTGGACCATCTTAAAGTAGACCCCAGTGGGGATGGCCTAAACTACATTCTCATCATGATGGACCACTATTCAAAGTTTGTCATTGCTGTGCCTGTCAGGGATCTTTCAGCCCGAACCACTGTTGAAAAGTTCTGGAGGCAGTTTGTTCAACCCTATGGTCACCCTACCAAAATCCTGACTGACCAAGGTTCAACGTTTGAGTCTCACTTGTTTAAAGAATTGTGTGCCTTGTATGGAGGGCAAAAGATCCACACCAGTGCCTATCACCCTCAGGGCAATGGGCTCTGCAAGATGGTCAACCGGACTATCCTTGACATGCTCAGAACCCTACCAGAGTCTCAGCAACGGCACTGGCTAAGACTTCTCCCAGAGCTAGTGTACCTCTACAATAACACAACTCACAGCAGCACTGGGTACTCATCATACTATTTGATGTTTGGCCATCATGGGAGACTCCCCATGGACTTGGTTCTAGATGTAAAACCAAACCCAGTGAAACCCCTCCATACTACTACCAAGTGGGTGACTAAGCACCATCAACGATTACGAGATGCTGGAAAAATAGTGGAACAAAACATGGTGAAAATGCGGGAATGACAGAAAGCAAACTATGATGTCCAAGCCCATGCAATGCCTCTGGCCATCGGTGAAAGGGTACTATTAAGAAAGACTCGCAGCCACAAGCTGGATGTCAAATGGGAGTCAGTACCATATTTGATTGTTCAGATCCCATTCCCGGACTTACCTGTTTACAAGCTCCAAGAGGAGTCTGGCAGGAAGCAGCCCCAGATTGTTCATCACAACAGACTTAAACCCTGCACCTTCAGGGCTGCTCCACCATCTGGAAGTCAGGAAAGACTTGCCTGCTTCTGTTGGAAGCTGAAAAACTTGCTATACTGCAAAGAACAAACTAGAACACATTTGAGGAACTGGGAACCTGGTAAAACATAATTTTGTGGGGACTAGTTAGGAAGGTAAGCTACGCTTTCTACAGAAAGTATCATTATTTTCTTATTGGCATTAAGAATTGCAGGATTCCATTAAAGTGTAGTAATTTTATAGCCAGAGGGGGTGAAATACAACTAAAATTGCTTTGATTTCTGTGCTAGACACATAGGATTTGGAAGGATATTTGTGTAATATTTTAGAAGTGTCCATCTGGCTGAGCAGTGAGTTCATTTTTATTCCTGGACTCAGTAGAGTGGTTTGTGTAGGAGCAGTGGTCTAGTAAATTGTGGAGTTGGTTGACTTACTATAAAGGGCAATACTCACCAGGGTGGTGGAGCAGTGGTGTATTTGATTGTTTCTAACAGTCATCAGTGCTTGTAGCCTACCCGCCCACCCCAGGCATGGCATTTCCTTTATAGCCAAGGTTCTGACATCACTTCCTCAACAGGTCTTGGGACAGAACTGTCATATTCTTAATTACTCAGCACAGTGCATAAAGGGTAAGTATACAAAAAAAAAATTTTTTATATATTACTCATTGTATATTATAAAGGAAGAGGGACATGTGGAGAGTGGTGCAATGTACTGGCTGTGGGGCAGCAATTTTCCGGGAGACATTCTGGAACCTGCATTGCTGCCCTATTTGCAGGCAACTGTCAGCTCTGAGGGAGGAGGTTGCCCACCTCCAGGCTGAACTGGCAAGGACTAAGGAGGCCTCGCCCACCCAAAGAGCACCAGTTCCACAACCACTGCCTCAGAGGTTGCCATGTGTGAAGAGCAGATGGACCACAGTAGGTTCTGGGAGGGTGAGGGTGGTGAAACAGTGGCGTAGCCCCCAAGTTGTACCTCTACGCAAATCATATGTCAGTCTGACAAATCAAAGTTCCTCTATGATGGCACCCTCATTGGAGACCAAGAAGAATGCTGGGGACATCCACAAGGGAGACCCACAAAAGAATGGCAAGGGACACCACAGGGGAAAGAAACAGCTTCTGATAGGGGACTCAGTTATTAGGGGTGTAGACCTGGGGAAGGGAGGGGAGAGGGAAGTAAGGTGCCTGCCTGGTGCCATGGCTTGAAGGGACAGGAAGCAAATCCTCAGGATTGCAGAAGCAGCATCACAGGAGAGGAAACTAGATATCATTGTCCACCTTGGGACAAATGACCTAGCTAGGCATGAGATCAGTGCAGTGCAGGATGAATTTGTGGAGTTCGGAGGGCCTCAGACAGGTAGCAAGCACGGTAACCTTCTCAGAGGTGCTGCCAGTCTATGGCAGGGGTGAGGCTAGGGTACTGCACACACATGCAGTTTAATGAATGGTTGCAAAACTGGTGCAGAGCACAGGGCTTTGGCTTCATTGGGACTGGGGTCCACCTGGAGAGATGAAGGTCTATACTGGCATGATGGTCTGCATCTGTCCAGGAAGGAAAACATGCTCTAGGTGACAGGTTTAAAGGCTTCCTTGGCAAGCTTTTAAACTAGCCAAGGGGGAGGTGCTGATAAGAAACAGGAAAGTTCAAGCCTCCCCCCACAAAACATGGCAGGTAGTAGGGTAAACACTGAGGTACAGAGAGGGCAGGAGAGGGGTAAATGGAAAAATGGACAAGGGCAATAAGAGCAGAGATGGGGTAAAAAAGGATAAAGCCAACATAAAATGGAGGGCAATGAGTACCAATGCCTGTAGTCTGGGAAACAAGCTTCCAGAGCTAGTAGCCTTGATGGAAGATGAACACTTGGATATTGTGGCAGTCACAGAAACATGGTACACGGAGAACCATGGCTGGGATGTCAACATACCAGGGTACACAATCTACAGAAGGGACAGGGAGGGTAAAAGAGAGGTGGAGTAGCTTCACATAAAGGAAGAGATCAAAGCTACAGAACTAAAAAGTAAAGGGGAGGACAAGAGGAACTCTGGGTCACCTTGGAGACAGAGAATGGCATCACAATCCGCACAGGGTTGTATACAGATCCCGCCTCAAGGGAGGAAATGGACAAGAAATGATAGAGGGCATTCTCAAAATGGCTGAAAAAGGGGAGATACTGTTGATGGGAGACCTGAGTATGCCAGATGTTAACTGGGCTACATGGACTGCAGCCACATCCAAGAGCAGGGTCATTCTCGATGCCCTACAGGGGGCATGCCTTAGACAGCTAGTGGTGGAACCCACATGGGAGGGAGCACTATTAGACCTGGTACTCTCAAATGGAGAGAGGATCACAAATTAAAAGTCAGTAGACATCTGGGAACAAGCGACCACTGCACAGTGTGCTTCACAATAAACACAACCATGGAGACAAGCCATACAAAGACAAGGATACTGGACTTTAGAAGGGCTGACTTTGGCATAATGGGTGAATACCTGAGGAATGCATTAGCAAATGGCCAGAAAGGAGGGGTGGAAGAACAATGGAGGAAAATCAAAACTGCCATCATGAAGGCAACAAGCCTTTGGGTGAAACAAATAAAGAAAACAAAGCGGAATAAAAAACCACTATGGTTCTCAAAACAGGTGTCAGGGAAGGTTAAGGAGAAAAAGGCTACATTCAAAAAGTATAAGGAATCACAGACGGAGCACGACAGGGAACTGTATCGATTAAAGCAGAAAGAAGTGGGGAAAGCAGTCAGAAAAGCAAAGGCCCAAACCGAGGAAAAGATAGCCAACTCAGTTAAGAAGGGGGATAAAACCTTTTATAGGTACATTAGGGAGCATAGAAAGGTTAAGGGAGGGATAGTGAAGATTAATAAAGGAGAGGGGAGGTGGGCAGAGGGAGACAGTGAAAAGGCAGAGATACTGAATGAATACTTTTGCTCAGTATTCACAAAAGAAGAAGAGGAGGAGTTACCTAAACCAAACAGTAGAAGCACTCTGGGTAGGGGGTTGACGCCAGTCCATTTACAGAAGAAAGAGTCCTGAAAGAACTCCTAAAACTCAAGGTGGACAAAGCAATGGGGCCTGATGGGATTCACCCTAGAATCCTAAAAGAGCTAAGGGAGGACCTAGTGACACCACTAACCACACTTTTTAACAAATCATGGGAAGATGGAGTGGTACCTGAGGACTGGAGGAGGGCAGATGTGATTCCCCTTCACAAAAGTGGGAGCAAGGCAGAAGCAGGAAACTACAGACCTGTTAGTTTGACCTCAGTGGTGGGGAAAATGATGGAATCACTTCTGAAAGAAAGAATTGTTGAGTACCTAGAGGCCAGCGGGGCACAGGACCCAAAGAAGCATGGATTTACGCAGAGGAAGGTCATGTCAGACAAATCTAATCGATTCTTGACTGGGTGACCAAAGTAATAGACCAGGGAGGGGCTGTGGATATGGCCTACCTAGACTTTAGCAAGGCATTTGACACAGTCCCCACAAAGATTAATAATCAAGTTAGCCAGCCTGGGAGTGGGTCCCAGGGTGGTAGCCTGAGTAGCAAACTGGCTGCACAACAGGACACAGAAGGTAATAGTGAATGGAACACATTCTGAAGAAAGGGGGTTACTAGTTGAGTACCTCAGGAGGCTCAGTACTGGGTCCAGTCCTCTTTAACATCTTTGTAGGTGACATTGCAGAGGTGGAAGGGAAGGTATCTCTTTGCAGATGACACAAAGATCTATAACAGAGTTGATACACAGGGGGTAGAAAGGATGAGAAGGGACTTGGCAAGGTTGGAGGAATGGTCAAACATATGGCAACTTAGATTCAATGCAAAGAAGTGCAAAGTAATGCACCTGGGAAATAAAAATCCAGGAGAAGAGTACACAATAGCAGGGGAGGAACTAACAACAACAATAATGGAAAGGGATCTGGGTGTAGTCATATCGGATGACCTAAAGGTGGGTAAGCAATGTGAGACATCAGTAAGGAGAGCCAGGGGATACTGGGATGCATAGGGAGGGGCATCACAAGTAGAACAAGCATTTGTCAATGCCGAACGTTCGCTTGCAGGTGTTTGCTGTGGTGTGTGGCACCTATTCATTCAAGACAAGAGAAGGATTCTATGCTTGCTTTTCCTATCTCACTCTCAGCCACACTCACACTGTTACTAATACTTGCAGCTGCAGCAGCAGACCCACCAATTGGCATTGTTCACAGTTAAAAAGAAAACCATAGTACATACCTGGTTCAGTCTCAATTTCAAGGCCCTTTACTCTTGTACCCGGATGTCAAGTGATTGACCGTCTGAGACTCCCCACTCCTGGGACACTCCTAACTCCAGCATGGTGGTGAATACTATCTAGGACTAGGAAGGCTCCCCGATTATAAACCTAAGCAAGCCAGAGACATGAAACAGCCATCAGTATATATAATCTTAGATGGTCAGGATAAGACCCAAGACCCAGCCTGTGTCCGGGGGGGGGGGGGGGTCCTATCCTGACCATCTAAGATTATATTACTATGCTGACCCCACCTCACAAGTCGCACACTGTACAGCAGCAGCTGCCAACAAGTCACAACACCAGATGTACAGGATAAGGTCCAGGAAGGGGCTTGGCTTCACACACACACACTGTCAGATTCAGCTTAGTTTCAGTCATCATGAGCAGTCAGCAGCAAGCAGCAAAACAAACAGCCTACCTCAAGGCTCCGAGCAGACAGTCACTGTGGAAGATTTGTGGGAAGGCTGGAAGGCAGGTCTGGGAATTTAATACCTACCCAATGCAGAGTAGACTCACTCAAGGGAAACTCCGTCTCAGCAGGCATATAAGCAGTAGGCCTCTGAAGATTTCTTTGGATTGGCAGCTGTGGCATTGGCAGAATGGTAGTTGACAACAAACTTGGCTGGCGGCAGGCACAAGAAAAAAAAAAAATGTGTACCAGTAGTGACACTACTAGACTAGTGACCATAATATACAGCATTTTTGTGAGGAAATTCTTATGCTTGCCTGCCATGCTATTGCTAGCCACCACCACCAAAACCAGTACTTGCTGGCTGCATGATGCAACCGCCAATCCGCCAATGTTTTAAAATGAATCCCTCCATTCCATTGCCTCACCTCAGTGTAAGACACGTTCTTTCCCTCCACAGCTCCACTCCAAGAGTTGCACATTTCTAATCCCTGGCTGACCCTGCCTGCTGTGATGACTCAGTGTCTCGTCTGGTCTGTTGTCGACTGCTGTTGCCCTGCCCAGACTAGTGACTGCCCTCCTCCAGCTGCTCAGAGCCTCTGAAACCATCTGTGGCCATGTAGCTCAGCTCAGAGCCTCAGCCTGGCCAAAATCAGCTTAGCTAGTGTGTGTGCTCTGCCTGACCCGATTCCCCACTTTCTTCCTGTGTCCAAGTTGGAGCTTGGGGTTGGCGCTCGGAGACTAGGGCTTGGCGCATCCATGCTGAGGCTTCACTAGTCTTGTTCAAGATCTGACCATCCAAGTCTGTCTCCACACACAGTCAGAGGGCCCATCCTGTTCAAATCACGGCGTGCAGGGCTGCAGCGGCGACTGTACTTCAGCACAGCCAGCCAGAGCCTAACACGAACATGCTGCTCCCTCCCTTGCAGCTTACAGCTTAGCACCAGCTCAGTCCTCAGTCTGCCAGCCTGCCCCGGCCACCCAGCTAGTGCTGTGGAGCGGAGGAGCCCTGGCCCTCTCCTGTCTGAACCCGTCCGGCGGCTGCTGCTGCACTGTCCCCGACTGACCCACCCGGTCACCCGCTGCCAACCTCACCTCGTTCGCTCCGGCTCCAGCTCCACTTATTGACCTCCTAGCGGTGCTAATCTTCTCTCTGAATGGAACAAACTCTCTCTGACTGCAAAACTAAGTGGCACAGCAGAACCCCAACCGATTAACTGGAACAAGAAGAAATTACACCGATACAGTGCAGTGCTTTAAACAACCTGCGGCACCAGCAATGCCCCCATGCTGACGTTGGCAGGCTTGGCAGCCAATCAGGTCCTTCACTGCCTCCTGCGGACCTGGTTGAGAGCTATGCAGCGGCTTGGAGCCCACCCTCCCACCACAAGTCAGACGCACTCACTCAGCAGCAGCGCCCCCGCGACCCTGCTAAACAAAGGCAGCGGCGCTGGCAGCTTGGGCTTTTCAAAAGCCCATGAAAAAGTATATAATTATGTACGTAGGCAGGACTCAGGAAGCAGAGCTGCTTGCTACCCCCCATATTTTGGAGCATACGCCTTGGCTTACATGGTGTATCGGTAGCTATGCCCTTGATGGTGATAGTCTAAAGTGTCTGCAGAAGGTAAGAAGTGGAGGAAAGAACAAGGGCTTGATGAGAGCTGTAATTATTTTTTTTTGTTCTGAATGTGAGGGCTTGTTTAATTTAACTGTCTACATGTGAGTCTCCTCAGCAATGCTCCAGGTAGTTCGATAGCAGCTCTGGTGGATCCGATGTTGATACCTCGTATCTGGAGCAGCTGAGTGAGAACTGCAGGGCTTAATCTAGGCTGAAATACAAGAGCGCTTTGAAATGTCTGCCACACGCGAGTTCAGTAGGTTAGACGGGAATGAGGAACGGGAGGACAGCAGCAGAGGGAGGAAGCGGGAGGGATCATGATGTCAATATGCTACGCACATAGGTTACCAGCGGTGGTTTTCTTTGAACTGAAGACCACTGCAGCCCAACTGCTGTCATAGACAGCTCGTCCATCCATTGGTGGGTTACGGTCGCGCCTGCTACATGGAGCAGTGTATTGGACACAGGAGGGTCACACACCTCCAGAAAGTCTCATCTATCCCAAAACGTTGCTTACGCATGCGCGCAAGCGAACGTAAAAATAAATAAAAAATACTATGACATATAAAACTCAATGTATAAAAGATACATGTATACAGTTTCATCTATGTAAGAGACCAACAGTAAAGCACGCACTCTACTGCTCTGCCATCCCCACTAGCACCAGGATCAAAGCAGACCTCCAACTGTACCACTTTCTCCCAGTACAATACACGCATTTCTAACACTGGTACCGGATCCTGCCTACTCCGTACCATGTACCGAATTCGGCCACCTCCTAAAACTTTTAAAGAATTAATTTTCCCATTCCGTGGTGCTCAGACAGAGTGTCAGTTCTGTGAATGCCAGCACACGAGGGAAGCATTCCATCCCCATGGTAACTACATCTGCGAGGATGTAACGCCGCCAGCAGATGGCTCCTTGATGCTGTGTGACCCCAGAAGCAGCTGAGTGATGCTGCAGCATCACGTGCTTAGCCCCCCCCTCCTGACACTTCACCTTGGCAGGAGTTGGGACTGGACTATAATAGTGCACTAAAGTGGGCGGAGACAGAAACTGACCCAATCTGTCCAGCTCAAGCTGCAAGTCTGATGGGACAGCTGCATGATCATCCTCAATCCTGGCTTTGTTCTGTGGAGTCTCATGGGCGCAGTCACAGTGGGCGCTGGCTCAATGGAGAGAGACTACAGAGATGCCTGGACATGGTTTATCCTGGCCCAACAGAGAGGCTTCTTTAATTCTATGCCAAGAAAGTAAATCAGGGCAACACTTTGTGGGGGAGTCCGGGAGCTGTGGTGCGGGGAAGGGGGGGAGGTTGGCAACAGAGGAGAATCTTGACTGTAGACCCCCAGGTTTACAAGGAATGCCAGAGGGGAATGCTGAAATGATGGCCAGCCCTGAAGGAGGGTTCAGTGTGAGTGATATGTGTGACACTCAGTGGGGAAAATAATGACACAACACTGTTCATTTTGGCTAGGTGAGAGTCATGGGACTGGCTGGCACTATAGCCAACTAGAGTTTAGAGTAACAAGCTGTGAATGTTTGTGTTACATCCAGCAGACCTGGGTTTGATTCCCACAAGCTCCATTTACATACTGTGTGACTCTGAACAAGTTCCTTAACCACCGCAAAGCTGCTGGGTCACTCCTGAAAACTGGCACTTGTGATTAGTGGGTCTCCGTCTTACCAAATAAAGAAAAATAGTGGGAGTGCGTGCCCCCCCCCCCACTGCAACACACATGTACCTATTTTCATCTGTAAAATGTTGGAGGATCTGATCAAAGACGAATCTTTCTCGCAGCCCAAGCAAATGGTTATTGTTAAAATTGACAAAACTAGAGTTACTTACAGAAACAATTGCCAGCAGGCTGCGACCTCGCAGAACAAAACAATCCCATTGACTGAACTCCCTAACTCCGACAAAACTGCAGCCCGGCACTGCAGCAGTGAATACACGGCGATGACAGGCGCAACCAATGACAGAACTCACCGCCCACACCAGTAGCAGTCACTGCCGCCTACGTGTACTAACTTTAATATAACCAATCGGCGAGATCAGTAATTGGGCATTGCACTTGTCAATCATGTTGCATCCCCAGCAAACATCACCGGGTCTCCTGCCTGCGCTATTTGGTGTTCTCGCGTCACTATTGATAGTTGGAAAGTTTCACTAGTCGGGTTCTAAAATAATGCTGTAGTAGGCCGCACTGCTTGTGTATTTAGCGAGGGATTGGGTTGGCCCACTTCATAGTTATGATCCAATCCGTCACCTTTATTACAATCCCCAATGGTCTGTTCCACCACATCCCGTCTGGCACCTGCTTTTGTTGCCACTGGAATTGATCTGGAATCCGTGTGTCACAAGCTTGCTGGGTAGCTGCCAGCCAGTACTGCAGAGGGGCGGGCTGTGAATTAGGTTACTTGGGATGAGCTTTAGCTTGCTGTTTGCAGGAATGCTGGCGTGGTGTTGAACTGGGAAATCCACACTAAAAGATATAAAGTGGAAGAACTGGTCGCGGGACAGTGCTGTATACCGTTGGGTACGCTCCCCTTGTTTTGCTGGGTGGGGCATGATTCAGACCCTCCAACATTTCACAGATCAAAATAGGTACACTTCTGTGTTGCAGTGAGCGCACGGGGGGGGGGTTCCCCCCTCCACCCAGCGTGCACAGCCCCTTAAGTCCCTCCTGTCCTCAAATTACTATGTTATGTGTTACTATGTCACCATTATCTGCACAGACCTCTGATACAGCATCTAGGCCAAGGGACTGCAGCTCAAGCTGTGAGCCCCTTTGTTAATCCCGCACCAGTAACTGTAGGGATTCCTGCAGGGAGAGATTGAAACTGTCAGGCAGTTTAACTGTAATCTCCCCTATAGCCAGTACTCCTGCACCATTGACTGTTTACAGCTAGGAATTCCTGCAGGGAGAGGTTGATACTGTCAAGCAGCTTAGCTGTGTAATCTCCCAAAAAAGGTATCCCAGCACAGCCAGCACCTCAAAAAATCATTTTCAAAAAAACGTGTATTAGTAACTGTTTATAGGGGAGAGGATAATGACCAGCATAGGCTTACACTTAAACATCAGACAAATGTATACTGGAAGTCCACCCCATTCACCCTTGTGGAAAGACTTTTAAGAGTGATTATAAACTAAAGAGGTGGCGCTTATAATATTTATAGGCAAAAGGTGGAGCATTATGGTAATGTGGGGAACCCAAACAAGTAAAATGAAATGTTAAAGTTTGAAAGAGGTTAGCAATTTATGAATATCTAATATAAGTAATTATTTAGGAATGTTTTATGAAAAGGACAGAGGGCAATAATAACCTTGTTGGTTTAATTTTCTAGTTAAAAAGTGGTGGGAGTCAAACCTGATAACACTCGTAAAGCCAAAGAAGAAAACTTAAAAAAAGGTTATGGCAAGTTTTAAGTTTGGGGACTGAATGTGTCATTCTTTCTTGTGAATAAATTATAAATATAGATAAATATAAATAAAAACATTTTTTAGTATCAGAAAGAAAAAAATGTACTGAAAAATGTTTTGTATGTTTTGTCTGTAGAAACCAGTTCTTGATGAAGGTAAAATACCGAAACGTAGAAAATACTGGATGTAATAAACTAAAATGTTGAAAACATGAATATATTGGTTGATTTTGAAGGGTGAGTGGGGTGGACTTCCAGTATACATTTTTCTGTGTAATCTCCCCTATAGGCGGTACTCCTGCACCATTGCCTACAGCCTTAGCAAACCTCCTGGCACCCCTTCCCCTGAAGTATCAACTACCCGTCCCAGCCAGCAGGGCATCACCCCCATGACAATGATTTTTGTCACACCCAGTCCCTGTCCCATCAGTCACCTGCTGTAGAGAGAGAGATGGATCCATCATCGGAAGATGTGCCAGCCTGCGGTCTAGGATCCGATGTCAGGAGATGTCCGGGGTCAACTCCACTCCTGCTGCTAAGATGCTCAGACTATTGTCTTGCGGCAGCACGCCAGTGAGAAAGTGGTGATGCTAGACCCGACCAGTTTAAATATTAATTCCAACCTACCAGACAATCAAGCGCTCCACTCGCTCCGCCACAGCTCGGGCTGGGAGTTACTCTGTGAACAGAGTCTGACACTGTCCCACCATCAGGGGAAAGAGCAAGCCTGACGCGCAGCAAGCACTCTCAGCTGCAGTGCTTCTGGGGGTCGACTAGTGTTGAGGAGCCCTCTGCCAGAGGCATCCAGTAAAGGCAGCACACAGTGGTGATTACCATGGGGACACCAGGGCGCTCTCTCTCGGACTGTGCTGGCTGAGCGCTCCAGCAAAAAGTAAAGATATTTCAGGGGATAAATTGTTAACTAAACTTGATTTAATGCAGCTACTCAGTTTAGCAATACGCCATGTTTTTCCCTGGGGGGTTTTGGAGGTTGGATACCCCTGTCAGGCTAGGCGGAGTGGGGGCGGGGCGTGTGCTGCTTTGTGGTGTACCGTATCTGCAGGGGTGTAGCCAGGAAATTTGGATCTGCACACCAGGTGGATTCACTGCTACCCCCCCTCCATTGTTCAGGCCAGCTACCCCTTCTTCCCCACTGTCCATGCCCTCTCACCCGACACAAGCGTAATTTTCTATGTGTTGTATACCAGCACATCAGTAGCCATACTATCACCAACAGTTGTCAGACGAACAGACTGGCTTTTAGTTACAATATTGCATTGTAACAAGTCTCAGTACCACATCAAGGTAGCCAGTCCCAGAGGTCAGTTAACATACCATTAACCATGCCACCACACCACTAGCCTAGACCTTTAAGTAGCTTGGATACAGCACGTCTCTTTAAAACAGTGAGGGAAATGAGCAGTCTTTGGAAAAGAATATTGGTTGTACCTTATTTAGAAAAGCAAGCACATGACTTGACTCCACATGACACTAATACAGACTGAGCCATATTACTGACAACCTGAACAAGGCACCGTGTCATTATTCTGGTGGCTGAAGTGCTTAATTCAGAAGCCCGAGATTCAGGGTAAAATCAAGAAGTTATTTTGTTACATGGATCCGTAAATTGGTAGCAAGAGACCCTGGCCCCAAACTGGCATGCTTCCAGAGTGACCCTATAAACCAACGTCCATGTGGCACTTGTAATCCACTAGCATTTTATAGACAGCTCAGCCCTGCAGCTCAGCAATTACAGACCTTCCTTTTATTTGTGTAAAATTGAAACTTTATAGTTTATTTCAGTCTCAGGGCATGGATCCACACACGCACTCACACGCTCAAACACGCACACACGCACACAAGGGATCGCTCAAGAAACTGAAGAGTACCCAAGGCTGAGTGGTTTGAGCCCCGATTCTCTTCTCGCTCCAGTTTTGTCGGCCACCCAAAAACAACTGAGGAAAAATGGTGTTTCAGAACAAAACCCTGCATAAAGTAAATTTTTTCACCTCTATACTTTTTCATCTCTCATCTCTATAAAAGGCACTTACCTTTATCTGCACATAACCATACTGGCAGGCTTCTATTCTTCATCAATATGGGCCTCAATACACAGGTTGTTTAATCACATTTAAGTTACAGATTTAAGTAGATTAATAGTGGAGTGAAGAAATAACGTACCTGTGATGTGGCATTTCTAGTTTTTTTCTGTCTTGAAATTATAGCTACTGTATGCTCTGTCATGTTGTGGCACATCTCCCATATACCAGTAGCAGAAAGAGCATACAGTAGGTATAATTTTAAATTTTCATAAAGTGATGTGTATACCAGAAGCATGCCAGTATGGGAAGTGCAGACAAATGTGAAGTGTTGCTTTAAATTTATAAATTAGAGACAGATTTCAGTGCAAAATGAAATATGGTACAGAGGTGAAAAAAATTATACTACATGCAGTTTTCTGCTCTGAAACACCATTCTTTCCTGTTCATATATTAATAGTAATACACAAAACATAACACTGCTTTCACTTGACCTGCACTGCAGGGTACTTTATCTCTGCTGTATGATTTTATCCTAATCTGCCACCTCTGCTTCTCAATACCTCCTCCAGCAAACAACTGCAACTGGCTGGCAACTTGGCAAAGTCACTTGTTTCCTCCATATAAGCTTTAAACAATAAAAGCAAAACAAATTAACAAGACTATTTATACCAGGCATTTTAAGATACCCTGTGAAAGTAACCACCATGTACAGAATAAGACTTTTAGAAAGAAGCACCCCCCAGCCCACATTTAGCATAGTATACAGAAAAAAACTGAACAGCAACAGGATGGAAAACAGGATTACTTTACATACCCCAGGCTCCTCAGTTGTCTGTTTTCAGTCTGCACAATAGAGTTATGGTCCCATCCCACTGCTGAGTGAGTGATCAGTGGCTCAGTGGCTGCCTGGTATTGTGGTGCTTGTGGTGTCTGTTTGATGAGCAATTGCCCAATGTGATGATACTCCTGTCTCCCATTCCCATGACTGACCTGACCCAACTAGCGTCACACAGTCCTAGTCACTGACTCAGACACAGGGCAGGCACAGTCAACAGGCAAGCTCCCCCAGGGCTGGATTAACCATAGGGCAGAAGGGGCAATTGCCCTGGGCCCCCAATCTGAGGGGCCACTGAATTCTTTTCTTTTACTTCCTCCATGACCCCCCCGTACTTTCCCACTGTGTGTGTGACTAAATCTGGGGAGGGAGTGGTCAATTAGTGACTGTACCTTTGCCCCGCCAGACCTGTCACCACCTCAACCGTCCAAACAGCTCACCGTTTACAGCATTTTTGTTTTCCCACAGATGTTCTCTGTGCAGGCCAGGTGAAGCATATCATACTAGCTAACCAGTTAAATTGTTCCAATATGGTCCTGCATTGATTTGCACCCTCAACCACCTGCACCAGAACTTTTTTGTCCTCCCGGCCCTCATGACGGTGCATGGTGGTGCCGTCACGTCTTGCTCACATAAGGCAGTATAGAAGCAGTGGTTTAAGGCTCTGAGCTGCAAACCTGGAGACCTGGGTTTGAATCCCACTGCTCCCACTTGCATACTGTGTGATCCTGAGCAAGTCACCTAACTTCCTTGTGCTCCCAGGCTGGACCTGTAAACAAGCTTGCAGCTTAGTGTGTCTCACCTGGTTTAAAAAAAAAAAAATGTAAGTCCCCCTGCCCGGATCTATAAAATGGCCCCACATGCCAGCCGCCAACAAACAAAGCCACAAAATCCTGTCCTTGTCATCAACAGAGAAAGAGACTGTCATTCCACACCTCAGCGCCTGTGGCCTGTCACTAGGCCCACTGTCTGTCGACTCGTCTCAGTCGTCAGATCTCGAGGTCCAGAAAACAGCTGAATATCAGCTAAGGCCTAAGGCAGACTGGCAGTGCAGAACGCGCCTGCCACCGCCTCATGTCAGAGAGACTGTCGAGTAGCAAGAGCCACCAGCAATGAGCGTAAGCAATCAGCAGAAAAGCCAGAGGCTGAGTGGACCCAAATCATCACCAGGCAGTTCTACCCTATTTGCCTTCTCGTCTTCTTGACTTTGTCTTTATCGCAGGTAAAAAAAATAAATATATTTTTTTTCCACATAACAACATACATCACAAAACAATGTTATTTAAAAAAATTATAAATAAAATGATGTGACTTGTGAGAAGAGGCTCATACAACAGTAAGAAAGGGAGACAAGGAGTGGGAGAAATGTTCTGCCTCTCATTGCACCAGCCAACTTCTCTCACTTCTTAATCTTCCCCCAGTGCTTTGTTTGTCATTATGCCACCAGTCAGTAAAGTTTTGTTAGGCAGCCCCAGCCACACTTACTCAGGTCAATTGCTGACTGTGGTCAGTACTGTGACCCGTTCCCTCATGCTAGCAAACATTCACAGTAGCTGCAACAGGTTTATTGTATCTGGGATACCTTCCTTGTCTCTCACAGCAGCAGCATCCACCTACTTGCCGCCCAACACAACACCAGCCCCCTGATCTTAGGATGGCTATTTCCACCCCCAAAATGGCATTCAGAGTAGCTGGAAAACCTTCCAAATACATTTTAAGGCATTGAAAGTTGTTCAGCTTTAGGGGGCCTAGGTGGCCCAGAACCCCCGGCCTATTGGTTAAGTCACAGGTGGTCCCACAATTCAAAATTGTCCAGGGCACCACAACTTGTTAATCTGGCCCTGAAGCTCTCCCTCCTCCTCGGCTACCCTGACCCAGTAGCCTGGTCTGCTAGTAGCTTGGTTGGTTGTTGGCCAAGGTGCTGACCTGGCTGGTTGGCTCCTCAGAGAGGACTGGTGTGGTAGCATCTGTGGAGTGTGGAGAGGCAACAAGCAGAGCAAGAGGTCCTGGCAGTGGGGAGGGAGCAGGCAAGTAAGCAAGAGACAAGAAGACAGTCAGTCAGTAGCAGAAGAAACGGCAAGGATTAAAATCAAGGCAGCAGGCAGAACCGATTTAAAAAAAAAAATAAAAAAAAATAATTGTGAATTACAGCTCTTTTTGGCTTTGCTGCTGCCCATGCTTATAGGTAGCTTGCCTTCAGTTGATTCTTGCCACTGCACTGACCAGTGCTGTCTGTTCTCTTCAGAGCTCCCTCCGGCTGCTAAGTTAAGGTGTGCATTTCTGCCGACTGCTGTGGGCCGAGTCCTGGAACTGCTGCTGTGTTCTTCTTGAGAGTTACGATGCTCCGCAACTCAGAGGCTTCTCTCAGTCTGGTGTTACTCTTCTTCTCTGGTTCCATGTTAAAATAGCGAAAAGAAAATAGCGATAGTCAAATTAGCGCCAACTTCCTAGTGAGCGCTATTGCCGCAACCATACATAATAGTGCTACTCATGTTAGCTGCCACGTGAAAATAGCGATCAGTGCAGAGATGCCTGAAACAACAAAACACAACACTATGGAATACACACATGCCACCTATAGAAAACAAAACCAAAGTTTTAACAATAAGTTTGCCTAAATAGAAATACAGTCATAGAACACTGTACCCCATTTGAACAAAAAACTAACTTACTTACAATCAAAATGTGAGTAAATACTGCCACGTAACATTTTAATTTTCTGAAAATAACCGAGTGCATATTTTACTCAGCTCAGTCAAATGGATATAGGAAAGCTCAATTTGCATACCTGCTCAGAAGAACTGGCTGGCCTGTATAACCTGACAGCTCTGTTTTTCCTCGGCATCTCAGCATAATGGCTGTCCAGCCCATAGGAAATAAGCTAAAGGTTCAGCTACTGCATAGAGGCATTCGAGCACAAATCCTTGGTCTGCCCCTACAGAATTCTGGCACTGCGTGAGCAGGTAAAGAGTGTGAGGGATTGGGATGGGTCTGCCAAGTCTGATGAGTGCAGACCTGGTAACTGAGTTCTGATTTAACACATTCGTGGTTTTTGTGTACCGAATGGCAGACTTTGTCGCTAATTATGTTCGACCGCTATTACTGTGCGGTTGCTGATATTTCTTTCGCTATTGTTGACTCGCGATTTTGCATTCGCGATTATGCAGTCGCTATTATCACGGGTTACCCCTTCTCCATATCTGATGACTGACTGACTCTCTATCTGGTGTTCAAACTGGCTCGGCTCCTGCTCCAATTCACTATGGTGTCCAAGTATCGAAAGTCAGCTCCAGCACGCCGTCTTCACCTGGCAAGTCTCTCTCAGAATCCGGCTCCAGTAGGTGAGACGGGGAATGAGGGAACGGGGAGGACAGCAGCAGAGGGAGGAAGCGGGAGGGTTTGTGATGTCAATATGCTACACATAGGTTACCAGTGGTGGTTTTCTTTGAACTGAAGACCACTGCAGCCCAACTGCTGTCATAGACAGCCCGTCCATCCATTGGTGGGTTACGGTCATGCCTGCTACATGGAGCAGTGTATTGGACAGGAGGGTCACACACCTCCAGAAAGTCGTACTATCCCAAAACGTTCCTTGCCCATGCGCGCAAGTGAACGTAAAAAGGGAAGTGGTTATCCCTCTGTACAGACAGTTGGTGAGACCCCATCTGGAGTACTGCGACCTCATCTACGCAAGGACATAGACAGGATGGAAGCAGTCCAGAGGAAGGCAACTAAAATGATGCAGGGTCTACATCAGAAACCATATGAAGAGAGACTGAGAGAGCTTAATATGTATACCCTTGATGAAAGGAGGGACAGGGGGGACATGATAGAAACTTTTAAGTACCTCAAGGGAATCAACAAAGTCCAGGAGGGTAGCATCTTTCAGAAAAGAGATGTTAAGAACAAGGGACACAATTTAAAGTTAGAGGGGACAGCTCAGGGTAATGTGAGGAAATTATTTTTCACAGAGAGAGCGGTGGACGCATGGAACCACCTTCCTAGAGAGGCTGTGGGGTCTAAAACAGTGGGGGAATTCAAACATGCATGGGACAGACATAAGGCAATTATAGTGGGGGGTTGCAGGAAGTAGGCTGTTGGTTAACTAGAATCTGCAGCTTTTCCTATAGGTAGGGAAAGGGGCAGACTGTGTGGGCCAAGTGGTCCTTATCTGCTGTCAAACTCAAACTCTATGGAAGTCACCTCATGGACAGTAATCTGGAGGAGAGGTGGGAACTACTCCCAACTGAGGAAATCACCCCAGAGTCATTTCCCACCCTGCTACTAACCCCATGGCTGTATCCAATGGTGCCACACCCTCCAGTAGCTGCTGCTGCAGAGACCCCTCAACATAGATCCCAGAGGTCCAACTTTGGGGTATCCCCTCAGAGGTATGTGACTGAAGCTGTACAAAGGGTGTCCCCATACGAGTAGAAAAATGAAAGAAGAGCCAAGACCATTGCCCAGTTGTAAATATGGTTTATTGAAATGTTCTAAGATGTAAATCAGAGTCTTAAAGATGCAAGGAGTCATAAATGTTTTCTCATACACTGACAAAACCACTACCATAACGCTTAGAGTGTTAGTAAAATGTAGAATTAAGGATGTAAAGTTTATAATCTGTAGGCTGTTAAAAATGTTTTGTTACCATAACGTGGGCGAGGAATATGTCATTGCTTATGAATGGAATTGTCAAAGAGTTTAAGATTAAGAAGGTAAAACTTTGGAAAATACATGAGGACATTCATTGTTAGGCAGGCCTAAATCTGTAGTGCCCTAGAGAAATTGGGGGCACCACAAAAAATAGGGGTACGAACCACCACAGCTCGTCCACCACATACGCTACAGCTAGACCTGTTTGTATCCTGAGAACACCCAGCTCCCACTGTTCTGTTGCAGATCCTCATCAGTGGGTACAGTCCCAAAGGATGCTCTGGTCCTCAACTGGTCAGGGAAGTTCTGCTATGTCTCCCCTCCTTTCCCAGTTTTCCTGAGAGTATTGGCGCAGTGGGTGCTGAATTGATATATAACTGAGTCTGCTGTAGATCCAATATCACTGTTGTTTGGTATGAGGAGGGGGACTGGAGGTGACTCGATGAGTGGTAGATGACTGTGTGACTAATCCAGGACATCTGGGGAGTTGCAACTTGTTTTGTATCACATTTCCTGCAAAACACAATTTTCTACTGAATATGAATTTATGAATACATAAATGTCTGATCAACTGAGTATGACTATTATTCTGAATCTGAATACTGGAGTATTTGCAGAGCAATACAGCCCCCCCCCCCCTCACACATCCCTTCCCCCTGAGTGACAGAGTGTGCCTACCTTGTTGGCTATTGTAAAATTTTACATTCATTTCATTTTACGGAATCCCTGAATGTCTGACTGACTTGAATTTGAATATTTGATGAATCTGAAAATTGGAGTATTTGCACAGCACTTCTGTTTCCCGTGTCCTTCCCACTGAGTGACAAAGTGCACCTACCTTGTTGGCTGTTGTAAAATTATACAAATTATGCACCTCAAAATTTTGCCCACTTACAGCTTTATGTCATACACGTTAAAATTTTGTGAATTAAGCCCTGAAGGGAAAGTGACTGCTCAGAATGTTCAGAAAAACTAGATGGAGTTTTTCTAAGGAAAACATGTACAGTACTTTGCCATGGAGTGGCAATGTTGAGCCACATTTAAACCAAAAGGAGATCATAGGTCCAGTGATGAGAAGGTTTGTGAGCCCACAGCTCTTAGTTTCAAGCTACAGAGAGACAAATAGTGTGTGTGTGTTTGTGTGTGTGTATATGTGTGTGTGTGTGTGTGTGTGTGTGTTGTAGGGGGGTTAAAAAAAAGTCTATCTGAGCAGGCAAGTGCTACTTGTGAAAAAAATAACTTGTGCACTGACATTTTTGTGATATTTAAAATTGTTTTAATTGATGGCAGGAATGCATTGTCACTCATGTTGTTATATACCTGTTCTTGTACCATGCACATCAAGAAATTAATAAATCAACTTGGCCCTAAAGTAGGGTTCCTCTATAAAAAGAGGCCTTTTGATGCAAGAGTGTCTCTTGAAATTTAGTCAGTCTGCAATCTTGCCAGTAATTGATTTATGTAGATTTTTGTTACAATCATGCCCCAAGGAGCTCAGTGGCCAGGCTAGCTACATTATATAACAAACTGGCCAGGTTAGCCACTTATTGCCCCTATGATACTCACTATTGTGCTGCACTTAATAAGGACATCATTTAGCATTTGTCTATGCTCAGATGATTTTGTCAGATTGCTAACACCAGAAGTAAATTCAACAAGGGACTGTTATCAGTCCTTTAGTTATGAAGGTCATTCTATTTGGAGTGTTTCGCCGGTCTCTTTATTTGGAATTAATCAACCTTCAACTTTACAAAATTAGCCTTGTTAAGCATTTCACTGGATTTACTACTACATTAAAAAGTTATTGTTTACTAAAAGTTTCCTGTCATACTTGCTGTACACATTTAATGAGTTATATTTGCTTAAGGATCCTGTACGAGTTATGCTGGTATATTTATTTATTTATCAGAAAATTGGTGACCAGGAAAGGCACAATGAGTCAAAGCTCTTTTCCAGGTGTGGCCGAGGATGAATGTATCAAGGATGAAATATTTTTGTGCATTATTGTATTTTTTTGTCTACATAGCATGTGAATACGTATTTTATTTTCTTTATATGTGAAACTTTGTGTGTTTGACATCTGAAGTTTACATTGAACAGGACACCACTGTAAATTAGAGTTTTTGCTCAGTGGTCATATTCCTGAATAAAAATGACATGAAAGGAAAATTTAATTTATATATTTATTTATTTAAGAATTTGTTGACTGGGTAAGGCAGACTGAGCCAAGGCTTATTTCCAGGTAACTTGGGGGGATACAGAGAGGAAATATAAAAAAATAGTACAGTAGCAGTACTGAAAACCAATCAGTTACAATATATACAGAAATTGTAAGTGGCAAATTGCAGTATTATAATATACAGTATAGAAGGGAACAGAAAAGATGACATTTACAGTACTGTAAAACTGCAGCTGAAGGGGAGTAGAGAGGCACTGGCCATGTGTAGGGCCACCATTGGTCCATGGGGGGTTAGAAAGGGGAGGACGAAGCAACAGAGGTGAGGACAGGAGTGCTTAGGTACAGAAAAGACATTAGCAACGTAGTCATGGAGTGAAATTTTAAGGCAGTCTGAAATTAGGTTGAAAGAAGGGAGGGGAAGGGGAGGTCAGATCACAGCAATGATAGTCTACATTTTCAGTTATCAAAATTGAGTTACAGCGCTAAGCATGTTTTATCACTTATTTATTTTATTTGTGTTATATAATATTGCCTTG
This sequence comes from Neoceratodus forsteri, assembly GCA_016271365.2. Taxonomy (NCBI): domain Eukaryota; kingdom Metazoa; phylum Chordata; order Ceratodontiformes; family Ceratodontidae; genus Neoceratodus; species Neoceratodus forsteri. The sequence goes on along the minus strand of CM057449.1, from coordinate 521,985,442 downwards.
AAGCCCCCCCCCCCACAAGTTGGGAAAGTGTATTAGCTGATTCTGTTGACTCTCTCCTTTTCAGTTACTCTCTTCCTCTCTTTGGGGACAGCATTGGAGTCCAGACTGATAGCATCATGTTCTCCAGCATGACCTCTCTGGGACGGCCATTGCCTTTGGCACTATTCTCTTTGGGGCAAGGACCAGACCTGCTCTCATGCCCAGTCCTGGAGTGGTTCTCAGCACAGGAGGTTCAGAGCTGACCCTCTCTAGGTAGTTGCCCCTGCCAGGACCAGCCTGTGCAGGACTGTCTCTCTGGGCAGTCACCTCTGCCAAGTCTGGCACATGTTGGACTCAGTCTGTCTGCTCCTCTGGGGCCAGACGTCTCTAGTTCCCGAGTGCTGATGGAAAATACAGCTATTGTGGAGCAATGGCTTTCCACACTCTATGAGTACCTTCCACGGTTCCAATAGGACTGTCAGGGTGGCCTGAGGTTTGGCTGGGTCCATGCCAGCATCCTCCTCCATGCCAATAAGGATGCCTTCCCAGTTGTTAGCATCAGTGTTGGTGCCAGAGCAGGCATCTATGCCAGTGTTTTTCCACTAGAGCCAGCCTGGCAGCAATGCTGGAGCCATTAGTGTCTTCCTTTTAGTTGAATGATAAATAAGAGCATAATCAGACCTCATAGATATGAGGCAGATAATTATATTAGGCTTTTCCTATTCAGGACACCACTCCATGTGCTCAATTAGTAAGGGTTTCTCAGGAGGACTGATCTCTCAGTCACTGTTAAAAATATGCAAAGTCTTGCATTTTGAAACAGTTACTGAAGACCTTCCTACTCTTGGTTGCTTCTAAGTTCACTGATAGGGTTTTGGGTACATCACATTTGTTTGTGTCCCATGGGGTGTTGCCTTCTGTGTCTGCATAATATGAGGCTTATGATCCAAGTCTTTCTGTATTTTATCTACAAGTAAGTGCTTTATCCCTATTTTTAACTGGCTAATTAGTGAGAACAGGTACAGCTTGTCACCTTTTTTTGTGGCAAGGCTTAGCCAAGTGCTCTCAGCCATCTCGGAGAGCAGTTTATTTACTGGATTGCCATAGATGTCAGTACACTACCTCTGCTTTAAAGCTCAAATAAGGTTGTGGGGTCTAGGTCAATAACTCCTGTGTAGAATTCATTACCCAAATGTGCTACAGTTTGATGATAAATTGTACAATGCCTTCACCTAGGGATAGATTAAGTGGGCAAGATTGCAATGTAGTACTACTACTACTACCTGGGAAACATTACCAACCCACAGTACTCCCCACTGACACACCCCACCCAACTCTCACACAGTGCAGTAACAGTTTATCCAAAATAAAAACTATGCACCCTACTCATAATATGCTCACCACACAAGATTGCAAACAAATAACAACAGGTTTATTAAGGGTAGGCAGGATCAGGCTAAAGAGGAAGAAAAAGGATAAGATAATACAAAAATATCTACACTGTGATTACTGTCTTATTTGGCTTGTCTTCTGGTGCCATTTTAGGCACAGCCTGAAGTAAAGTGCAGCCGATGCTCATCATCAACATAGTCCCCTGCCCAGCTGTACTGTTGGACACAAACCCCGCTGCCTACTGGTATCAATATTAATACCCCCCTAGTCCTCGGAAGCTTCAGGTGCTTCACTGGGTACCTAGCCATTGGAATGATGCAGGCTCATCTAAGTTGCACATGGCTGGCTGGCATTAGAGCACTTAAAACAGATGGTTATTAGCAACAAAATCTACAATCGTGATCCTGGCCAGATGGCATAGTATACCCCAAACTGTGCCCCAATCTAAATGATAATCATTAGTTGCAGGCCCAAAAAGACTTGATTCAGTATTCACACTTTCATGGCCTGGCAGACCTCCAGACATTGTCACTCTCATCTCTGGTCCTGATTCAGCTTTCCATTTAGTTTTCTCCACTGCAGTCCAGGCAGTCACACTCCTGGGGAGGTCAGCATGCCTTTGGCTTCTCTCCATCAGAGTACTCTCTGCTGTCAAGGCTACATTCACCAGTTCTCATCTGCAGACTCTGTTCACATCCTGGATGGCTTCCTTAGCTCTCTTCTGCTGGTATCTCCTCTCTCAGGGTACCCTGAAGATTTCAGGCCTCTGCAGCTCAGCTGGCTGTGATGATAAGCATGGTGGCTTTAGACTCTGCTGTTTGAGTCTCCACTCAGACTGCTCAAGTCTGTCTCTGAAAATCAGTTCCGGGACTCAGCTCATTTGCAAAGTTGCTCCCCTGCAACTGTCCTCTTCAGTTGCCGTGTTCATGACATCTCACACTTTCTGTTGTGATACAATCTCTTCTTTTGTGGCTGTGAAAGCCCAGCAAAATACCTCCACTCTGGGCTGTGGAAGCCTCATTCAGGTCAGGTCTCCAACTTTGGCAGGCTTAGGAAGCCGCTGTGCCTCCCAACTGTCTCTTACTTGGGACTGAAAAATTCTGGGACAGCTCCTGCTGTTCACTTCAGTATCTGGCACTATGATTGGTCAAGACCATCTGACAGTCACTGGGAGGGTCTATCTAGCTGTCACTCATTGACTGATTAGCTGTCTCACTCTCAGGTGAATAATGAAGTCCTTTAGTATACCTGCAGTCCCTGGCAGGTTTCTGGAGCATGATTGGCTGGATAGTTACCCTCTGACACCTTTGCTGTGCTGACAGGTGTCAAAGATCTACAGTAGCAAGATGGTCACCACCTTTTGTAGTTCAACTCTGCTGAAAAAATGACTTGTTTAGTACCTGTTTTTCCACTGTTTTATGCCTACAATATAAAATCATGCCTTTACATAAACATGCAGAAGACAGGCCCCTTGTCATGTCTATAGCTACTGGATAGTCCCTGTGTGGGTATCAGGCCAAAAACAGGCATACTACAGTTCTTCAACAGTGCCTATTTCATGCTCGTTGTTAGTAAATACATGAAACAGTGGCTTCAAGAAAAGTTGTGCCGGTGTTGACCCCAGACTGCCAAATCCAAGCCCAACTCGGGAAATTTCCAAACTAGGCAGCACTCTGGTTGAAAAAAATGAATGCTCACTCCAGTTATTAGAAGGGTGAGTTTCTATTCCACAAGCCCAACATCAGGACACTGAAGCCAAATGCCCCATTTGGCTTCAGCATCCTGATGTTGGGCTTTTGGCATAAAAACTCACCTTTCTAATAATTAGAGCGAGCTTTCATTTTTTCAACTCGAGTGCCACCTATTTTGAAAGTTTAATGCCCGTTGTGCCTGCAGTGCTGCTGTGTTACTTAATATGTGCACACAATTAGTCTCGTTATGAACACTTTCAGGCAAACTACAGGCATATTACAGGCCTCTTTTATCTAGCATGCTACACGTAACTGGCAAAGAACAGGCAGAGTGCAGACATTAGACAGAACTACAGTTTCAACCAGGGAAAGGCATGGGACCCACAGTCCTTAATTTTACTTATTTATTTCATTGTTGTTGACCGGGAAAGAAGGATAAGCAGTTGTGCCTACGTTCAGCCAAGTCCCAGGGTGGGGTGGGGTGGGGGATATAGATGCAAACTGACATACTGAGTCAGGTTAAGCTGTTGATTGTTTTTTTTAGTGAATGGGGGCCATCTGAATGGATCCTACCCTTAAAACATATATGTGTGTCCCCTTTTGCATTATTCACAGATGCGTTTCAGAGTCCTGGTAGTGTGGGGAGGCAATCTGTGAATCCCTGGAGTTTTGGGCTTGCCAATCATGCTATCAGTTGCAGGTAGGCGCTCTTGGATATTTGGTGGTGAGTCATGGCTGAATAAATGATCTGGTCAGTGCTGATGAACTGCAGTCCTTTCCTTATCTGCTCCACCTCTGGTCCTCAGTGGCAGTACTGGGGGACTAGAGGGCAACAACGATAGTGGTAGTTTAACCATGGATCCAAGGTAAGCCATCACACTTTGGTAAGGGTTATACCAGTACTTCTGGCTGTAAGTATAATTACTGTTTTTGTACCATTGATGCATTACAAGGTCTCATTTTATTAGCAGCACATAATTACTAAATGTATCCTATCTCCCTTTTCCCCATCCCTCTGGGCAGCACCCTGAGAAAAGCCCTGGACCAGTGTGCCTTAACCAGCTACCAACCTGGATAGGAAAAAGGATTTAGGATTTTAAGTATCCAGGACATGGAGATTTACTTCACACATGCCAATTTAAAATAAGTGGTAGAAGTCCATCAGATGAGATAAATTGCCAGATATAACTGTTTTAAGGCCTAACAAATTCTGCTAGTACTCTGGTTGCAAAATGTCAATGTTAAAGTTAGTAATCTGCATTGCAATTTTCTTACATGGCCTAGGATCTAAGGACCACAGTCCCCATCAAAATGGATGTGGCGAATACAGTGGTAAAATTCTTAGCTTACTTCTGACAGTTATGGCTCCATTCTAACAGAACTCTAAAACAATTAGAAGGAAATCATTTACTAACTTATGGCGCCATTTCGTAGGATCAAAGGCCCAGGTAGGAGCTAACTTGCTATAAACAGACAAGCCAAATAATTTAAAGGGAAACCTGATATTCATTGGACTTCTCCTGTTGGCAAGTGGGGACACTGAGAAAAATCCAGGCCCTAGCAATGAAACTTCAAAACTGGCTCATGACAATGCATGGGGCTTGGCTGACAAGATTGGCCAATTTGAAATATGGGTAAGCCTGAAAAGCTGCAACGTTTTAGGACTGAGACGTGGGTCTCAAGGAAAACCCCAGATGTTAAAGTATAACTAGAGTAATACAATCACCTTAGATATGACAGACCAAGGCGGGGGGATGGATTTTGCTCTACATAACACATGCTCTAGAATGTGTGGAACTAAAGTATTTAAGAAATGTAGATGGCATATAAAGGGTCCTGTTTTTTCTGCCACTACAAGATATATATATATATACACACATCTACATCTACAGCTCCATCTCCATCTACAGCTCCATCTACAGCTCCATCTCCATCTACAGCTCCATCTACATCTCCATCTCCATCTAGCAGTGGTCTACACACTGCCAAAAACCAATGACAAACTGACTCAATTAATTACTAACCAAGCCTGAGGCAAAGAAATTCTGCTGATAGGCGACTTTAACATAGCTTGGGGCAGACCCGGGGTTGGGGGGGGGGACTGGTGCTAAACTGTTCCTCCATGGGCCTGAGATAGCTCATCACTACGCTGATGAGGAAAGGATCATACTGGAGAACTGGTAATATCCTGCACCTACGATTTGTGTCACCAAAAATTATTGTAGACTATCAACCAGGTGCTGCCCCAAATTTAGGAGACCATGATCCCATTGAATGCTCTATTACCTGGAATACAGAAACAGCAGCTGACACGGAGCGTAAGTTGAGTAAGTGTTTTAAAAGCTTCAACCCTACCAACTTTAACAATAGTATACAAAAAGTAGATGGGACAGACTAGAACCGATCCATGACATGAACACAGCTGTTGTTGATTTACGGGTTCATTCTCTCTATTTGCATTCAACATGCTCCATTTAAATAAAAGAAGAATTAGAAAATAGCACCAGCCCGGCTATTCCCCCGGTTCTAAGCCCCGCAAGGTAGGGCTGCTCTATCAGCCCAGGGAGCTTTATCTTGAATTCAGGCTGGGCTGGGCCCGGCCCAAGAGGGGAGTGTGACCGGCGGTGGAGTGTGTTCAGGAGAATGGAGGTGCCATGACCTATCCACGAGCCAGGGATTTTCTGTGTAGGTTTTTCCCCTCGGGAATACAGCGTGCAATGACATCCGCACAAGGCTGCCTGCTGACGTCTGCCATACTTCCACCCCAATGTTCTGGCTGGTGCTCCTGCTGTACCTTCGATTTCCATCGGGGGCCACGAGGGCACTGAGCAGCCCCAGGATCCCTCCCCAGGGAGAGGAGAGCTGTTCTCTCCCTTCCCCGCCAACCCCTGGCTCCCCGAGTCTGTCCCTGAACCCGGGTCACCAGTGTGGCGCAAGGTGTGGCGTCCGGCGCCGCAACCTCCGCAGGGCCGGCCCACTACATCTTACTATGTCCCTATGACACCCACCATTGTATAATGTTCAGAAGTCTAAGCTTTGATTCTTTAAATCTACGGAGACAAAAACAATCAGTGATTATTGCTTTCAAATCTTTCAAACAGAAAACTCAATGCCCAATGGATCAGGACCCAAAAATGGTGACCCACAAATAAAACTTGAGAGAAATCAAAAACAGAGGTCTCAATGTTCCAAAAATTTAGAACACCTATGGAAAGTTGACCTCAAAGTATTGTTTCACCAAGCTGTGGTACTCACTCCCCCAGACTTTAGGAAAATGCCCCAATTGGGTGCTTTCAAAACTGGCATCAACAAGAAGCGTCAGAAACATGTGACTACTTTTAAATTAAGGCACAGCCATTTTCCACAAAAAACATGTACAGTAGTTGTGTACTCACAAATACATGTACATTACCCAGTGTATCATTCTGCCTTACTGTACTGTCTGGATCTTGTTTAGACTTATGTAAATTCTAACTCTGTGCCCCTTATAGGATTTATGCAGCAATGCCACTGTAACAGGACAGCTTTGTAAACAGGGCTTCTAGCCCTAACAGTTATTTTCAGTATAAAAATAAAAGTCTTTACTACTACTAACTTTGTTTTGTACCCTTTTTTTAGATGGTAGAATTCTTATAGCCAGGCACAGGCTGGTACTTGTTCTGAGGTCCACATTTCAGTTTCTACAAAATTTCTATACAGCACTAGGTAAGTGGAGCCTAAGGCTACCATCATATTAGTTTTGCTATAGTCTGCCATTTTGGGGGCCTGTAGCTTGAGAGGAAAGGGGAAATTGTTTAACCAGGAAAGGCACACTAAGTCGAAGTTTGTTTCCAGGTACGACCTGGGAGCACAAGGAAGTGAAGTGACTTGCTCAGGGTCTCACAGTATGCAAGTGGGGGATGTGGGATTTAAACCCAGGTCTCCAGGATTGCAGCTTAAAGCCCTAAACCAATGTGCTGTACAGCCTCCTAAGTAGACATGTTGGTTTTCCTATTGGATCAATGTGAGCAATCATCACTAAGGATGTGGTCCTGCAAATTTAATTACTAGTGCAAAGCAATCTTGTAGGAAACAATTTTTTCTATTAGGTGGCAGTAAGTAGGCTGTAGGTTTTCTTATGTGCTTCATGAAACCTGAGCTGTGTGCACCTTTTTTCCTTCTGCCTGTCATACTCAATAAACCTGTTGCTGTACGGTTTCCCCTGGGCTAGATAACCTGAGTTGTTCCCCTGCTGGGACATTTACAGTAAGTGAATTCTTGTGAAGCAATGTTGTAAGGAGTTTCCTCCTACACTGGGAAGGCTTTAAGCCAGAGGTTCAATGGGCTGAGCAACTGTGTCACTCCCCCATCAGGCCTTAAAAGGCCATTCCTTCTGGACTGTACCAGGATTCATCTCTTCATTGCAGCCGGAGGCACCACCCTCTCGTGCAGTGGGCTGTTGTCATGTTTCTGCCGTGCCTCCAGCCGCCGGTCTCCTGCTCATGTTCACCACTCGTTCTGTGGCATTCAATGTTTGTCTCCTCATCTCCTGGCTTGTCCCCCCCCCCCCCGCTCTTTTCTGGTCTCTGATTCATTGCTTCCCACCGGCCGTCCCCCCCTTACTTCCCCTTCTCCCTTCCTCCTCAGTATGCTGTTTTTTGGCCATTTGTCTGTTCTTCTCCTATCGCTCTTCCCTCCTCTCTGTGCTGTTTCTCTTTCTTTCACTGCTTCTTGCTCCAGCTGCCTATTGTGTTTCAGTTCATTCATCCTCCCCTTTCATCCTGCTTCTACTCCCGCAGTTCCTCCATTCTGCCCCATGCCACCTGCTTTCTCCCCACCGGTGTCATGGCTTTCACCCGACTCCCACTCCTTCCCTCTGCCTAGTTGCCCTGTCCTCACTCTCGCAGCATCCAGATCTTCCTGTTTCTTGGCCCCCGGTGCCTGCGGTTCCTCTCGATGCCTGGCTGGGCCACTTGCTCCATGGCTCACTCTCCATCCTCTCTCCCTCCCTCCCTCCCCACTCTATGCTTCCCCTCCTCCTCTCTGCCGTTCCTGTGGCCGTCCCTCATCTCGCCTTCTCTGTCCTGGTTCCTTTTGTGTTTTAGGCTGCCTCCCGCTGCTCGCATTTCTCTCTCCCCTTCATCTTCTGCTGCTCTGCCTGCCTCTCCCATACACTGCTTATTATTCCTCCTCATTCCCTGGTTCAGCATTCGGAGTCTGTCTGGCCCACCTGGTTCCCTGGAAGTTTTCTGGTGGGCCACCTCTGTTGGGTACCTGACTGTCTACTGCCCTCTAATCTTTATTGCAATTCTCCTCTGTTTTCTACTTCCTGGGGTTGTGCGGACACTGCAGGTAATTTTCGGTTGCAGTCCTGGTGCTCTTGTTCCACTGTGTCTGGCATTGGGGTTTGGTCTGTCAGGGTCCTGAGGGGGCACATTCCTTGGGGTCATTTGCCCTAGTTCCTACTCTTTTGGGGTTTCCTGCCCTTACGTCCATTCAAAATCTTTCCCTCTCCTTCACTACTGTCTCCATCGCTCCTTGTATCCCCTCCTCTCATGTTGCAATGGCATCTCCGTATATACCTCAGTTTACTCTGGTTAGCTGTGCTATGCATGTGATGTCCTTCACAGTAGTATAGCATTCTATAGGCACCTCTCATGCTGTTGGAGCATTTTGTGGTTGCAAAACCTGTTCCATCATTGACCTCAGTCACTTGCCTCGGTCCTTCTCTCTACCTATTCCCATTGTATATGGGGTGTCTACCCCTGTTGAATCCACTTGTTGCCCTCCTCCTCCCATTCCCTCCACCCTCCATTCTACTTCTTCTCTGACCTTTGCTTTCTTTTGGGGTTTCACCTATCCTGCCATCACCTTCCCTATTCATATCCTCTTCTCACCCTAGTCCATCTGGTGTCCAGGGCCTGAATCAGGTTCTCCTTCACTCAGTCTGACCTCAGTGTCAACTCATCTACATCACTTAATCGAGCATACCTCATTGGGTTCTATGCTACCTCATTAAACTGCTGCAATCCTGTGGTTATTATCACCATCAGTCTTCTCATGCCTGCATCTGGGTATCCCTCATTTGTCTGACCTCTACGAGGGTCTACTCCTTCACGTCGACTACTCGGGCATAACCCTCTTGGGTCCATGCTACCTTGACTCGACATGCTCTCTAATCAAGACATGCCTTCATAGCCAGCCCAGTGGTGCTCAGAGCTGAGGCGCTGGTCATCAGACCTCGCTCCACACTGGTGAGCATTGTTCGGAAATGAGCATGGGTCACCGGGGGTTGGCTGGGGAGGAGAAGGATTGAGCATCCAAAGGACTGCTCTCCTTCTCCAGGGAGGGGGGTCCATGGCAGTCAGTGCATGGTTGCCTCCTGGTGGAGGCTAGGAGACTACATGCTGCATTGCACATGGGGTGGAGCTGAGGGCAGACGTCTGGAGGGAGCATGTGTGGATGTGTGCATGCCCCCTCAGTGATGTCATTGCACGCCCTTGGCTCTGAGGGTTGAAAATGGGCACCCACTTGAGCAGCTTGATGGCTGACCACGAACTTCGCCCGGTGGCTGGGCACCCAGGCTGGATCTGTGTTCCGTAGGGAGTCTGGGGGGCTCCCTGCGGCCCTGCTGTGGAGGTTACAACCGCAGGGGCATATGGGTGCCTGGGACTGACTGGGCAGAGGCGGACGGTGGCCAGAATCCCTGGACCAGATTCAGGGACAAGAGGGGAGCAGACTGAGGTGCTCAGAAAGGTACAAAGTAGTAGCGATAAAAAAAAAAAAAGACATGCCTTCATGTCTGTTGCCCTTTTTGCTAGGGGCTGGCAGGCTTCTCTCCATCATTGTTCATCATTCATTTCATGTCTCACATTAAACCATGCAGGCCTTCAAGACTTCTTTCCATCATCGCACTTCCTCTCTTGCTTTTCAGCATTTAGTTGCAGACATCGCTCGCGTCCCTCGACAGCTGTCCATTTGGATGAACAGAGTGAGAGCTTCCTCTAAAAATAGGACTTTTCATCCTTCCTCGATCTCTACTTTAAATTGCTGTAACAGAGCCATCCCTAATCTAAACAACCTTCAGCCTGGAGGGAAGGTGACCTAGGCCTAGGATCCCCAGAGGCTTGCTCCTCAAAGGTTTTTTTTCCTCTCCTCAATGCCGATGATCATGATATTAGTCAGGGTTAGTGCTTTCATAGGTTCCTTAGTTAGGTTCCACTGTTGGATGGAGTTGGATGGTGACCCCGGCTGTTCCCTCTCTCCTTAGGAAGTTTTCCCTTCTGTGTCTTGTCAGATTTGCTTTTGTTCATTGTCCTTGCCTTTTCTCGTTCTTCTCCTGTCTTTCCTATCTATGTCTGTCACATTTACTTCCGGTCTGGATATCTTCTTATTTCCCACCTCTTCAAAGCTCAACACCCTTTTGGGTATTCTTTTTTAGCTTCTTCCTAAGCTACCTTTAGCCAAGGGAATTTCCCACAGCACCAATAGGGTGGAACCCTCCTCTAGGGTTCCTTGCATCATACCCTTACAGGGTGGTATATCATATCCCATGGATAGAAAGGCAAATAGCCACAATGTATCAAAGTCACACAAGCATACATCTCATCCAGTTGCGTAAGCACAATTGAATGGGAAGGCTTTAAGCCTGAGGTTCAATGGTCGGAACAACTATGTCATTCCCCCATTAGGCCTTAAAAGGCCACTTCTCCTGGACTGTTCCAGGAATCATCTCTGAGTTGCCCCACCATCCACCACTCCTCCTCCAGCTGCTCGTCTCTCTTTCCCATGGGTTTCTTCCTAAGCTATCTTTAGCCAAGAAAATTTCCCATGGCACTTATGGGGGGGACCTTCTGTAGGGTTCCTTGCATCGTACCCCTACAGGGTGATGCATCCCATGGATACAGAGGCGAATAGCCAAAATGTATCGAAGTCACATAAGCTTACATCTCATCCAGTTGCATAAGCACAACTGAATTTCAGTTTTCTCCTTCCACCCATTTCTCATGGGTCCTGCTTCTTACTTGACTAAAGAGTGTGGCTCTATGGAGAAGATTTACTCTAGAAAGATAGGACAGTTACTTACTGTAACTCCAGATCTTTCAGAGTACCTTCTCCATAGAGCAACATTCAACAGGCCCTCCAATCCCTGTGATATTCTGTTGCTTAACTTATCATGCATATTGTCCGGGTCATGCCTGAAAATAGTCTTTCTGGCTAGTGCACCTACCTGGTAAACAAAAACTAAATAAATTAAAAAAAATAAAAATGGTTTCTACCACAGTCAAAATACATGTAGGAAGCAGAAAGGATGTTTTTATTTCCACTCCTGCTGGAAGTAAATATTTGAACCACAGTTCTTTTCCATGCTGTTTTTTTTTTTTGACAGAGGGTATCTTCCTAATTTTGTTCTCAAGGATGCTTTAGAGGTCCTGGCAGCATTTTTGCTATGAGGATGGTGTCACTCTGGAGCCAGGATGCTTGCGAATAAGAAGCTAACTTCTCATCAAGAGTGTACGCTGTGTGTAACAATTTCTGAGGAGCATGTGCCTTCACAGTTTCTGCTAACAAATAAACGAAGCAGAAACTCCGCTCCACAGACATTATGCCAGGCTTAGCAGCAATGAACCATGACACAAAATAAAACCCAGCACCAGCAACATTTTCTGCTAGTGTGCTTATTTCTGGTTCCATCCAATTAGTGAATCATATCATGACAGGGATGTTTAGTATGTCTCTCATTCAAGCACACTGTATGTCTTTCCCTATTTGGGTTATGCAAACATGTTACACATCATGTATAGGATTTGTTACAAAAACCTTTTTGGCCAAGATAAATGCTGTGCATGTCTGCAAGGGCAAGCCCCAGGGCAAGCCTATTTCTCATAAAGTTTTAGTGCTCAGTATTACCCTTTGCTGTTCCTTTAATGGGTAGTAACTGCTGCAAGTACCCTTCTCTTGCAGTAGCTTACCTACAGGAGAGTATCTTTCTGTTTCTACTACCATTGTATGTATTTTAACTTGTTTAACATTTTAAACAGTGCTGGTGCTTTTATCTAATTCTGTAATATCAGTGCATGCATCTTGGCAGGGTTCGAAACTGACACTAGCCCACCTGTCAAATGCAGGTAGTTTTTACATCACTAGTGCTGTATACTTTTTTACTAAGCCTCCTGGCTGGTACTGCTGTACTCCAAGTATTTTTGCAAACAATGTACCAGCTGGCTCGATGAAGTGTCTTGGGGCCAGTGTTTTTTTCTCTGTCACTAGTATTGCTACTAGTTGTCACTAGCAGGATTTCTTAGTTTAGTACTACACACAGTGGTGTAAGTGGTGAACAAGAAGTACAGGAACTCGAACACTGGCACAAATGAAAAGCAGAATTAAGATCCTTTCTCTGAAGGATAACTCTTGGGACTTGAGGGACTGTTGGACCTTTTTCTGCTGTTGACGTCTATGTTTCCATATTTTATTCAACCCAGACACATCTGTATAAGTACTAGTGCGCCCTGTCAGAGATATCAAAGTTTTTCTAAAACAAATCAAATTGTTCTGCAAGTCAAATTTCATGATGAAATCTACTGGTCTCAGGTCATAGGGCAAAAAACTGTCATTATGTTATTGTTGTAAGAATTTCAGTTCCAGTGTCAGTGGGAAGAAGTACAAGAACTCTGTTCCTGCTGCAAAAAGGTACAGGAATTGAGTTCCTGCATGTTCCTTCTCACTTTCATCACCGACTACACGTGCCCTCGCTTGAGGAAGTTTCACTAAATGGGAGCACCCCTTTGTTCTTAGGTGTCATTATGGCCAAACTTAATGTTCCAAATTTAAGCAGCACCTATGCTTTACATTAAATTTCCACCTTTTGTACAGACATCATGGTCATAAGCGTATCTTATTTTTTTATACTCATGTGATACTTTGCAGTTTGAGCTCTGTTTTCCTTTCACTCATTTTTTCTTTCCTTGCCCTTACAAAGGCTTGAAGTAGCATGGAGTTAGTACTCCATGCCTTGCTGAGTACTTAGTCTTTTATCTTTTTATCTGAGCTTTTCTTGCAACTCTTTAGAAATTGTGTCCTTCCTCTCTGTGTCATAAGTTTTTCTTTTCTCTGCTCTCTCTCTCTCTCTCTCTCTCCATTGGTTAAAAGAAACTGAGGTAGTGGGGCTCATAGCACCTGTAACAGTGCTGGTGCAAATGTATACCATGCCTGCCCCATACCTTTGCACTGTTCACCTCAAATGTTTTACTTCCACAGGGTCCCCCTAGTGCCTACATCACTAATACCAAATAATGTTGCTTTATGGTGAAGATAATCTGGAAGATCAAGTTATGGTAAGTAACTTTTCTTTATCCTTCTGCCAAGAATGCAATGCTTCCCTGCTTCTTGACTCAGGGAGTTCAACATTGTACCATGTGTGGTACCTCAAGAACAAGTCACAAATGCAGTATGTGAGCTACATGTCGTATCCCAAGGCAACCATTTTGCAACCTGGAAAGCAAGTGGAGATGGCTAACCTGAATCCCATCCTGGGTCACCTTGCCTGTTTTTTGTCCAGGAGGAGCTCTGAATGATCCCACTCATCGGGTGTAAATGACCTCATTAAGGAATAAATTGACAGCAGCATTGTGGCTTTCAAAAAAAAAAAAAAAACACATTTTTGCACACCCAGATGTCCTACTTGTAACAAAAAAAAAGGTTCACAAACATTTTACGTTACATCACCCCCCCCAAAAAAAACACTGAAAAGACATCTGTTTGGTGCACCCAGAAAATGCTGTTCATGTGGGCAGTCTGTTACCACCTGCTAGGACTTACTATATTTGAGTTTTCACTCAATTTCTCATTTTCACACTTCCCAAGGTCTGTGTTCTCAAGCTACCTGACTGGACAGACCATTGGCACTGGTATTCTGTGATCCACTTTGGTGCTGAATATTCATACTGTGTAACTGTAGTACCACACTTCATCATAGTAGTTTGGTGTTCTGCATACTAATTCTATGGCGCCACCTTGGGGGCTTATGGCCGGTGACTTTGACCAGAGTAAACTCTCTCTCACATGCAGTTAATGCTACAGTTTTTCTCAGTGCCCACACTATCCCAGTGTGTCAGTGGCTCAGCAGGTTGCACACTCGCCTCTGAGGCCGGAAGATCAGTAGGCTGTGGGTTCTATCTCCACACCAGGCACTTGGGTTATAATTCCAATACTGACACTGTAGTGCAGCATGACGGGGTGCTGCACTCCTGAGGTGCCGTCTTTCAGATGAGAAGTTAAACCAAGGCCCCATCTGCCTGTTCAGGTGGACATTAAAGATCCCATGGCACTTATTGAAAAGAGTAGGGGAAATTTTTATTATGACATAAAAACAAATATTTACAAAGTACAATCAACAGCTCTTTACACATAAATACAGACTTTCTGTTTCTTTTTTTTTTTTTTTTTAGGAATCATGTAAACAGAATCCAAATCACCTGTCCAGTCTGTGAACAAACCAAAAAAACTCTCTTTTTTAAAAACATTTGCCCTAAATCCCATCTTCCACCATATACCATTTAAAGTTCCACACTTCCCTTAAAATAAACCAAACAAAAATCTTTCTCTTTTTCTTATATTAACAAAAATAACCTATAGATCCATCTGAATTCTTCACCCAACCCACTCTACCTTATTCCAAAAATGGTTACATATCACCTCTCCTAAAGTATTCATTTCATATTGATAAATGTTATCTAATTCCATCTGAACTTAACATAATATATCCCATACCATTATTTCCTTCTGTTGTAATACCCTAAGGCATCTAGCATGCCAGATTGTCCATTTCAAACAAGCAAACATCACCCAACTCGTACTTTTCTGCCATTTCTTCCATTCCTTCTTCAATTGTCCCAATATCAAAATACCATAATTGATCTGTGCAAACAGTTTTTCTCACCATAATGCAGCTAATGAATCCCAAAAATCTTTTATACAAGTACATTCAAAAAATATATGCTGCATGGTTTCTACTTGACCCACACACGTCCCTTCCAAACATACCCGGTCTTCTACCATTTTATGTTTCTGATTCCCTTTTATATTTAATTTTTGATGCCCACACAACCATACTATATCCTACATTTTCAAGGGAATCCTTGGCTCAATAATACTTTCCAATAACATTTTACAATCATGGCTAGCAGCAATAGTAAATACAAGCTCTTCCAAATAACATTGTGCAACTATTGTTTTACAGAAATGTTTCCTATCTGTGTCCACAAACCAATGTAATACTATCTTCCACAGTCGGATATATTTTAATACAGTCTGCATGTAAGTAGGTAAACTTTTATCTGACACATGCCATTTACCTCTCCCCCATGCTTCTAAAAACTAAACTTCCCAACGTTTCATATATTCAATTCCGAAACCTGTTTTTCCCAACACCAGTGGCCTTACATTACTATAAAAGAAATTACTAAATAAATAAACCAATGGCTGTATCATATCAAGGCCACCTTCCTTTCTATTTCTGTAGGTATGTGCCCTTTTTATTGGGTTCAGGCGACTGCCCCACAAAAATAAAAAAAACAGTCCCATTAACTTTGCATGCATACCAAAATGTACTGGATAGATATGTGATACATATAGTAAAACTGGCGTAATGTAGGCCTTCAATAGATATAACCTTTTTTTCCTTGTCTTTTTCCAGGATTTCCATGACAACACCTTCCTCTGTGCATCATCATTTACTATATCCCAACTCATTTGCTCTGCCCTTCTAGTTCCAAATAATAACCCCAGTATCTTAATTTCTCCTTGCTCTACTGAGATGGAAAAATGTTCCGGCACAGATGTGTTACCTAAGATTAGCATTTTGCATTTCGCAGAATTTATTTTGATCCTTGTTTTTTCATGCAAGTCTGCCAAAATATCCAGAACATTTTGTCCAGAGTCCAAATCTTGCACCTCAACCGTACAATCATCCGCATATGCTGACACCTTCGGATATTCTAGTCGATCTATATTACAGACTAGTTTTATATTTTCTGCATGTTCTATAATCTGTAGCAGTGGATCAATTGCAAACACATATAAAAGCTGACTTAGAGGACATCCCTGTCACACTCCATTCCTCAACTGAACAGGGACTCCCAAATGGCTATTTATCAACTGAATCATTACAGCTCTTTCATATAAACGTTGAAGTACATCAACAAACTGTTTTGAAACTCCATATAAGATCAAAATCTCCCATAAATGATCATGCTGTACTGCAGCAAAGGCAGTTTCTTGATCCAATGACATTAAATACCCATCCAATTTCATATCTAATCCTTGTTCTACAGATTTCCTAATAAAAATCAGATTCTGTTGTATATTTCTGCTAGGCACTGCACATGTTTGTTGAGGTAAAATCACACATTTTGCTACCCATGCCAACCGTGCTGTCAATATTTTGTCAATATTTTATAGTCTGTGTTCAGTAGACTTAATGGTCTCCAATTCTGAATTTTCCGTGGATCTCCTTTTTTATACAGAAACGTCATCACTCCCTCTTGCATACTTGAAGTTAAGCTCCCTCCATCCAGTATCTCCTGATACACCATTCATAACTCAGCCACTAAATCTGCTTTAAAGAGTTTATAAAAATTGTTAGAAATACCATCCAACCCAGGGGTGGTATGCGCTGACAACTGATCAATAGCCAAACCAATCTCTTCCTCAGTAATAGGTTGCATCAAGGCTTCCTCTTCACATTACAGGAATCTCAGGCAACACCCCAACATTCAAAGGAGCAAACCTCTGTGCACCCGAACCTTTCTGATATGTATAACACAGATGATCAAACATCACTTCTTGTATACCCTGCTGTGTATCTTGTATTATCCCATCTTGCCGTATCAATAACTTCATTGTTAACTTCTGTACCCCCTGCAATTCCACCTCATAAAGATTAACTATCTCCTTTCTCCTTTGTGTAACATATTGTTGACATTTTGCAGTCTCCCCTTCTCTCTTTCTATGATCCCACAATGCCCCTCAAAATCCATGGGTCCAGTAACTCCCTCTTGCCGACAGTCAACTCAGTTAAGTACCTGGGGGTCACCCTCGACCCTCACCTTGACCTCTCCAGACATATCAGAAACATATGTAACACTACAAATGGCAAACTTGGCCTAGCATATAGGGCTAAAGACTGCCTTTCCCCGGCCGCCCGGCTGGCTATAGCTAGGGGGATTTTACTTCCCACCCTTTCATATGGTCTCGTTGCCTTTGCTTCCATCCCGTCCTCAAGCCTCGCAAGTGGGACACCCCGTACAACAACATCTGCTGCTTTGCACCTCGCCCCCTGGCCTCAATAATAATCGATGTACGCCCACTCATTGGAATGGCTCCCCCCTGAAAAACACCGGACCTACAGTACATCATGGAAACTTCCTTGACAACATAATTCGTATGGCCACTCCTGCCTCGCTTGCCCTCCCATTGAAACACGCCTCCCCCATCTACCACCTCAGGTCTTGCATGTCCCAGACCCGCCTGGTCCCCAAGACCCGCACCCTCTCAGGAGATTGGGTGTTTACCACCCATGCCCCCAAACTGTGGAACTCCCTTCCTTTACAAGTTTGTGCATCCCCCTCTCATTCCACCTTCAAAACCTCCCTCTGGAACTTCCTAAAACCTGCTGTGACCTGCCTGTGTGCCACTTAATGCCCAGTCCAACAGCCTCCCCTCCTTCAATGGTACCCCAGCTAGGCTCTTTCTGCCCCGCCACCTTGGTGATGCACCTTACTAGTGGTTATGTTATGTATTGTCTATTATCAGCCTAGGGGAGGTCCTATACCCCTATGCTGCCCCTGGGCCTGTATGTACCCTATGATATTTGACCCACTGTTGTTGCATATATGCTTATCCCTATGCTATGTACTTCTGCTTTAAAAACCCTTGTTGTTTCACTCCTGTGTTGGAGCATGCTGCTCCAGGTTTGTACTGTGACTATGTATTTCTCTCATGTATACCTTGTAACTCTCCCGGGTCGCACCTGAAAATAGGCACTAGCTGTCTAGTGTGCTTACCCGGTTACCAAAAGCAATTAAATACATAAATACTCACACATTCTTTCTTTTAACTCTTGAAGCTTAGCCCCCTGCTCACTACCCACCTCTCAAACTTGTGTCAATATTTTTAAATACTGCATCCTTAAATGTAAGTAGCTCAAATATTTTGAATTAGCCAAAGCCCTTGATGCCTTCTTCAATAATTCCCCAAAATCTCTCTTTGTATCCTCCCACCACTCTCCCCAACTATCATACAAAAATTTAATATTTTGTCGAACTACCAATAAGTTCCTTACCGCCTGCTGTACAGTATCCTTCTGAAAAATAAGGTTATTCAACTTCCAATAGCCTCTCTCATAGGCAATTTTATGCACCAAACCAATTTGAGCATGTACAGCCATATGATCTGATGTTTCCAGGGGTACAATTTTAACATCATTCCCTACCAACCTCTCTGAAATAAACCAAGAATCTATACATGTTGACAATTTTCCTTTATAAAATGTATGTTCTGGAGCTTTGTCTATGATGTCATAAAAATATTTTAATCTGGCATTTTTTAAGATCTTCATTAATGCATTGGTGTCACTATACACTTTCTCTGTCTTTCTTCCCCAATCCCTAGGCAGCAGACCACAACTAAAATCCCCCCCCACATAAGATTAACATAGATGTAGCTAAGAAGGACTCAATCATATGAAACAAGGCCGCTCTATTTGCCTTTTTTTGGGGTGCATAAACATTAATCAGTCTATGTGCTAAACCACAAATCACAACATCCACCATGAGCACTCTTCCAGGCAAAACATCTGAAACCTTCAGAATTTGAATGTGTAAGTTAAAGAACAATATTCCTACTCCTGAGCAAGGATCTTCCCCTACTGACCTTAATTAAGGCCCCCACCTCCAGTCTTTCTTTGCCTGCTCAATTTCTGGTATCGTGTGCAATATGTTATTCTGTATAAAATTGATCTGCCCTGATTCTTTATATAAACTGGCAAATATAACAATACATTTCCCAATATTTTTTATACTGTTAACATTTACTGTTGACATAAGAAGGGAAGTATGCATAAATGAATTTATTTAAAAAAGAAACCACTAAGTCCACTTCATTTTCTTTTCTTTCTCTTCTTTGGCTTTGGTTTCTCACTTTTCCCAGATCCTATAGGAGCCTCAAACTGTGATGATGCTACTGAGGATCCATCTGACTCACCACCCCCTTCCTCATCTGGGACCTCCATTAGGACTTCATACGTATTCTGTAATACAGTTTCATCTAATTCAGGGGAACCCTTATGTGCTGCTTTAGACCGTATGATCCATTGAAAAGGTAGATCCATCACTTTTCCTGGAGGTGGCATCACCTCCTCCATCTCAATATGTTCCACATGGACTTTCGGCCTAACACTGTTTCCCTGAAAAGCTATCCCATCTTGATTATTTTCATGCACATCCAGATTCATAACCTGACTCTGTTCCAAATCCATATGGTCTTTTAAATCTTCCTTTGGGATCATAGAAGGGATCTGACTCTTGTTTTGCTCTACCACCTCCTTCACATCATTTGTATTTGGTGACCGTGAACCATCCCCAGTTTGGGGACCCTGCTCCGTTCCATTCAACTGATCCATCAGTGAACTGGCTCTTATTTTTTCTTTTTGTGCTGTAGCAACATACACATCATGTTCAGCCCTAACAGATTGGTCAAGAATGTTATGAGATGCCCAAGAACAGTTTCTGAAAGTGTGACCCTTTTCTTCATATAAATTGCAATTCTGCGGTTCTTTGCAGTGTGCACCATAATGCCCCATTTCACATCATAAATGGTATCCCCTGGCATATGTATGAGTGCATAAATCTCGTATGCATAAAACTTCATACTAGTTTTTAGCAATGCATTCTCCACAAACAGTCTATCCAGTGCATCAGAGACAGTACTTCTGAATTTTAGTCTGACTGCATTTCTTCTCATAGCAGGCTCAGTCACATTTCTAGTACTATTAGGAAACAATTTTTCGCTCACTCTGGCATGCCACACATTTTGTTCTGATCCTCCAGATACTGCCATCCCCTCAGTTGTGACCTGTGCCATAGCCTCAGGAGACACTATAGGGGGGCTGTGTTGGGATGGGGGAGGGGTACTGATCTCCAAAACCTGCCCTTCATCTTCTCCTTCCAATTCCCTAATGTCCTTTATAATATTTTCATGTCCCACAACTATAGGTGAACCATCTCCCACTGTTTGTTGTCCAGGTGTTATCTGAGATTGGGAGTGCCCAGATTCTTGCCCCATACATTTCTCACTAAGCTCGGGTTTTAAAGTTATCTCCTCCACTTCAGGAATATTAGCATCCCACCCAGACCCATCTGATTTTTTTACCCACCCAGCTGCTTCCAGGGATTTAGCTACCCATTCTGCTGGAGGTGTAGTGGGCCCTATAATCCTCTCAGCATGATTTGAACTAGTCGACATTAAAGGATGTTTCAAACCATCCCCACCCATCACTTTTTTTCTCCTTTCAACAACTGCTCTTTAGAGTAAGGTTTATTTGTAGCCCCACCTGTGGAAATTCCAGTGTTAAAACATACTGTAGTGGGCTTTAGTGCAGAAAAACATTTCTCATCCTGTACAGTGCTACTTGCAGCAACCTGTTGCAGTCCTTCAGCAGTCCCTTGAGGAGAACACCCCTGCTGCATATTCTCTTGCCGTAATCATTCTATCCCCCCGCTCCCATCTGAATTACTACGTGTGCTCCCACATACCGATACCTCTGTGTTTGGAGAGCCATCCAGAGGTTCTTCTGAAACTGAGCTCTTCATTATTACAGCCTCCTGATCCATGCATGCTTCCGCATGCTCATTGTCATTTCCACCTCTGGTGCAGTCATCCGTTGCTCCGTCTCTCCCTATGCGCTCTACCAGCATTACTTCTAGTTCCTGCCGTCTCGCAGAGAACCTCCATTCTTCAGCAGCAATTAGCTCGTGGATATCCACTGCACTGACATTCACCACTGCCTGCTCCCGCTCCAGCTCCTCTGAAGCCAGGACTGTAACATGTTCCAAAACTTCTCTTCGATTGCTCAGACCATATCCATTGTGTGTATCGGCCTCGCAAATTTCCATGACTGGGGGTAGGCCTGTTCCCCGGCCCCTAGCACATC
The DNA here is from genome assembly GCA_016271365.2 of Neoceratodus forsteri. NCBI lineage: Eukaryota > Metazoa > Chordata > Ceratodontiformes > Ceratodontidae > Neoceratodus > Neoceratodus forsteri. Next base: position 521,964,193 of record CM057449.1, on the reverse strand, counting down.
CATCCTCTGTGGATCCCCAGGCTGACTGGCCATAGCAGTACCAGTTACAGTGCCACCTACTGACGAGTAGGGGAATTTCCCTAGTGTCCTGGTCAAATTTCCCCCATTCACCAAAAATACCACCAACAGCTTAATCTGGTTCAATTTCAGTTGGTTACCATCTGTATCCCCCGCCCCCCAGTCACCCCTGGAAAAGGGACTGCTAGTCTCAGTGCACCTACCAAATCAACAAAATTCAATCAAGAAATAAAATAAATAAATAAATCCCCAAATGTTCCTTTTCAATGGTCATGTAGGTTCCTTCCCTGAGCAGCGGTTTCCAGTTCAGGTTTGCAATTCGATGTTCTTCCCCTATGGGTATGACCTGGCTCAGAATGGCACCCAGTCCATGGCTGAAAGTATCTATATGCTCAGCAAATGTCAATGAATAGTTAGGACTAGCTAGCATTGGTGTCTGGCATGAGGCCATTTTCAGCTGACCTAATACTGCTTCACAGCATTCAGCCCACTGTACCTTTTCAGGTATTTTCTTGTGAGGTCTGTCAAGGGTTTTGCCATATCCCTAAAGTTCACCACAAATCTGTGGTAATACCCTGCAGTGCCCAGAAATGCCCTTATCTGTTTCTAACCACTCAACTGAATACCCCCTTCAGCCATCTTCTCTGCCTCTGTGGAGAACATGGCCACAGTCTCTTGGCACCTAGTTGCATAGAAATATAGAGTCAGTCAGTAGATAAGGACTGCTTGGCCCAACCAGTCTGCCCATTTTTTCCCTGCCTATACTGTCACTGTAGATCCTAACTGATCACCTGTTACCCCCCACACACACCTTCCTACCAAGATTCATTTGTACCTGTCACATGCATGCTTGAAGTCTAGCACTGTTTTGGCCCCCACCATCTCAGCTGGAAGACTGTCCCAGGCATGCACCACTTTTTCAGTAAAGACGTATTTCTTTATATCCCTCCTCAGTTTACCCCTTCCAGCTTCATTGCACACCCACTTGTTCTTGTGAACCTGCTCTTCTGAAAAATACTCCTCTGGATAGTCCATGGCCACCTGTATGTATCTCTTGCCTGTGTGACTTGGGGTACTTTGTGACCCCACAATATCCACAGCTACCCTGTGAAAGAGTTTTTCATTATAGGTAGGGGAATCAAAATTGACTCAGCCTTGTCCCAAACCTTTCCTACGTTCTGGCATGCAGATATGTCCAGCAGTAGTCTACCATCTTGTGGCATGTAGATATACCCAACAGTAGTCTACCACATCTTTAAAAATATGTGGCCAAATAAAATTGTTCATAAACCATCTTTTTATTCAGGTCGATCCCAGGTGTCCTTGGAAATGAATTTGATGTGCTACCAAGAGTTTCTTCCTGTATTCCCAGGGGACAACTAGCTGCTGGGGACCCCTTTTCTCTGGCCTTCCCTCAACCACCCACTCTCTAGTCTGTACAATTACCAATTTTCCCAGTATACTTCCCTGTTGCTTTACCTCTGACAGTTACTGTCAGCACTGGTTTCCATCTCTCCCAATGTAGGGATTGATCAGCCTGCTGAACTCTGTTAAACTCCACATGCTTAACCCTCCCTAAGATATGCCCTTCTCTAGTAGGAGACCAACTAACGGCTGGGGTCTCCACTGTTGTCTGTAGCTGTGACACAGAACTACTGCTCTCAGCTAGTCATTCAGCTACACAGGTTACTTCTTCTACTGCTGAGGTAGGGGTTGCCTCTGGTTGCACTGCTCGTCTTTCCTCGGTAGCCTGTCTCTTTGCTAGTAATGCAGATAATATTTGCTCTGCTATCAAACCTGTTGCCCAAAATCACATCAACAGGGAGATCTGGTACAACTCTCACCTCCTGTATCCCATGACTGCCTTCCCAGCTCATGAAAACCCTTGCCATCACTTCCCCAAATTCCAGAGATTTGACCTGACAGAACCTGTTCCTCATTTATTAAACTCTGCTTAACTACAGAAATGGATGCACCCATGTCTCTTAACCCCTGTGTTCTTTTATCTTTGATGATGACAGGGTGCATAAGAGCAACTGATTTAGAAGAAGCTGCATTTTTAGTACAGGCCACTCATTTTTTACTCAATGGGTTATCACCTCTCTCCACCCTCTGCCTCTTATTTCAGTTCTTTGGACAATCATATGATAAATGCGCCAATTTCTTGCATATATAATACATCTGCCCTCATGACTCCTTAGTTTTGGGAACATTATTTCTTTTACCTTGGGGCTAAAATTTAGGCTGTGGCTGGTTCACCTTAGGCTGTCCCCCAGGTTCCCCTTGTGTCCCTCCAGTATTGTGTCTGGGTGGGGTCTTTGTTCTGTTGGATGTAAACTGATAAGCTTTTTCAGCTGCTTGCTTCATCATGCTGGGCATTCAGTCCAGCAGCCACCCTCGTAACTCCTCCAGCACAGTCCAGAAAAACTACTGCATCAAAAACACATCCTTTATTTGTTTAGAATTAACTGCTTTAGCACCCACCAAATGTCTTACTAAAACAATGCACAACTGATTGTACATTTCCATGTAATTATCCCCTGATGCCCTCTTTAGCTCCCCTAATTTTAGCCTATATCACTCATGAGTCAATTCAAAAGATTTGAATAAAAAATGTGAACTTCTTCTGCCTATAAACATCTACTGTATGTATTGCATCTATCTATGAACAAATCTAAGGCTTTGTTCATGAGTAATGTCATCTGCTGAGTCACCCAAAAAGCACTGTCCAATGTAAACTGTCTACACAATCTTTAACTCATTCACTCCACAAGAGCTCTTTGAGACTTCACCACTTGTGTCCTGTATACTCTTAGCACTGCATCCTGGGGCTTTCTAAGCAAAATAAAGCCATAATCAGCATACCACAAACAAATGTGAATACCCCTTGAACCGTAAGTGCTACACACAAAGTATGAGTGGCAAAGTTGTTCAGCACAGAATTACCTTTCCAGTGGTGCTATGCAATCAATTGTAATCAGTTCCATTTTTATTTCATACTAGCTGAAATACCAAACATCTGTGTGTTTTTTTTTGGATTTTTTCAAGGTGCTTATGTGAGGCTTGAGAGACAAATGTCAGCCATGCACACCATACATAGAAACATAGAATTTGAAGGCAGATAAGGACCGCTTGGCCCACATAGTCTGCCCATTTTCCTACCTAACAGATAAGCTGCAGATCCTAGTTAACCAACAGCTTACTTCCTCCTACCCCACACTAGGACTGCCTTATGTCTGTCCCATGCATTCTTGAATTCCCCCACTGTTCTTGACTCCATGACCTCCTCAGGGAGGCTGTTCCATGCATCCACAACCCCCTCCATGAAAAAATACTTCCTCACCTTACCTCTGAGCCATCCCCCCTCTATCTTCAAATTGTGCCCCCTTGTTCTTGCACATCTCTTTTTCTGAAAGATGCTACCATAAACAAATGTGAATAACTCCTAAGGTATACGTGATATACAAAGTATCAGTGGCAAAGTTGTTCAGCACAAAATTACCTTTCTAACAGTGCTATGCAAGCAGTTCTGAGCAATTTGGTTTGTTTAATATTTAGGTAAAAACTGCTGACTTCCTCAGACATTTCCAGGCCTGAATGAAAGTCAGCTGAGTATGTTTACAGTTGTCATTGGCCTGAGTGGCTATGCTTTCAGGCACCACCTACATGCATATCTAGGCTTGAATTTACAAACATTTTAGAATATTTTTTGTCTTTTTGGGGAAGACCTCCAAAACCAGAATTCATGCTTTGTGCTGGTACCTTCTGTTTTAAAATCATCATCTCCCTTTGGTGTTCATGTTTCCTTCTCTTGTGTTCACATTCCTTCCCCTGCTTTTTTCACATCTGAATCCTATGCTGGGTCTTTTTCTCTTGCTTCTCTCAGATCTGTCTCTAGTGCTGACACCCCCCCTTGCTTCTGGTGCTAGCATTTTTCCTTTTGCTCCTCTGCCTCCAGCATGTGTCTTCACTTAATGGAGAGGGAGAAGGAGGCTTTAGCTGGTGCCTGTTTGTGTAAGTGGATCTGAAATAGTTTCTTAGCTACCATTTCTGTGTGTTTGAAATTGTATTTGAGGGCTGTTCTTAACTGCCATTTATTGTGCTTTTAATAATTTAATTTGGGCAGGACTGAGGGATTCTAGCAGACAAGTTGGTGATTGTGTGAGGTGCCACTCCCAGAGGATTCCTTAGCTGATTGTTTTTTGACACAGCCTGTAGTGTAGTCCCACCCTCTCACCCTACAACCCACCCACACCAGGGCTCACCCTACATTTATTGGGTGAGTCCCATAAGGTCTCGCAACATCCTGCATCCATACAGGAAGAAGGAAAGCGAGGATGCATAACAAAACACAGCAGAAATAAAACATATATTTGGGGGCTATCAAATAGTCATCTTAAGTAAGCAGTTGATAGAGGAGGGAATCAGACATGATGAGAGTGGTGTAGTGCAGTGATTGTGGAGTGACGATCTTCAGGAAGACATTCTGGAGGCTGCGATGCTGCCCTATCTGCAGGCACCTCTCTGGGCTGAGGGAGGAGGTTGCCTGTCTCTGAGCAGAGTTGGCCAAGCTGAAGGCAGCATCAACCCCCCCAAGAGACCACTGGATCCACAACCTTTACCTCAAAGAATGCAATGGATGAGGAGAAATTAGACTACAGTGGGGTCAGGGAGGGTGAGGAAGGGGGGTCATAAGGACATCCCCCAACTAGTCCCACTTACTAACTCCTACACTGTTTTGGAGGAACAGGAAAGTCCCACTCAGGAACCCGAGGCTGCATCCAGGGAGGATGGGAGGGTCCTCAAGGATGGAGCCCTAGGGAAGGGAATCAGGGAAACCTGGAGGATGGGAGGGAAGCTTCTCCTAGTGGGGGACTCTATTATCTGGGGAGTGGAGTTAGGGTCATCTAGCAGAGGAGAAAAGGAGGTCAAGTGCCTCTCAGGTAGCACTGCATGGAAGGATGGGAAGCGGATCCATAGAATCGCTATGGCAATAGCAAGGAGAGAACAGCTGGATGTCATTGTCCACCTGGGGACCAATGGCCTGGCCAGGAGAAGGGTGGAGTTAACTAGAGTCCAGGATGATTTCAGGAAGCTCAGAGGAAACCTGAAACAGATAGCATGTGCTGTCTCATTCTCAGAGGTGCTACCTGTCCAGGGCACTGGGGAAGTTAGGGCACTCCACATCCATACCTTCAACTCCTGGTTGAAGGATTGGTGTTGAAGGGAGGGTTTTAGCTTCACAGGGGACTAGGGCCTGACCTGGGCAGATGCAGGCTTATATAAGAATGATGGCCTGCATCTGTCTGAGAAGGAGACCTTGGTCCTTTGTGGAAGTTTAAATGCTTCAGCTGTGAGCATTTAAACTGGCCAAAGGGGGAGAGCCAGGAGGCTTAGGACCCCCTCCATGATAACATGCAGGAACATAAGTCAACTATGGGAACAGTGAAAATAGGCAGGGAGGGACAGGCAGGTGAAGAATGTATAATGAGTGATATAAGGGTGGCAGGAACACATAGGAAAAGAAACATGTGGGGGGAAGATGCTGGAGAGGGAGAACAAGAGCAGAGGGAGGGTAGACTGTAAAACATGGAAGGTCATACTAACAAATGCTAACAAATGCCTATAGCCTGGGAAATAAGGTTCCAGACCTGGAGGCCTTGTTGGCAGATGAAGACCTTGACATAGCAGCAATAACAGAGACATGGTACTCTGCAATCATGGCTGAGAAGTCAATGTACCAGGCTATACATTGTTCAGGAGGGACAGGGAGGGTAAAAAGGGTGGGGGAGTGGCCTTCTACATCAGAGATGGTATAAAGGCTACAGAAGTTCAGGGAAGATGGGGGGAGGCTGAGGTAATGTGGGTCTCCCTGGAGCCAGAGAATGGAATAGCGATATGCACTGGGGTGATCTACAGACCTCCAGCACAGAGAGAGGAAGTAGACCGGGAACTAGTGGAGAACATACATGACATGGCAACTAAGGGCAAAATCCTGATACTAGGGGATATTCAATATGCCGGACGTGGATTGGACCACCCAGATGGCTGTTTCAGCCAGAAGCACAGCCATCCTAGAATCCCTGCAGGGGGTTGGATGCAGGCAGCTGGTGCATGAACCAGCCTGGGACAAGTCAGTTCTGGACCAGGTATGGACCAATGGTTATAGAGTCAAAGAAATACAGGTGGAAGGGCAGCTGAGGTCCAGTGACCACCACATGGTGTGGTTCAGCTTGGAGACATGGACTCGCCATACAAGGGAAAGAGTATTAGGTTTCAGGAAGGCAGATTTCACTGAAATGGGTAGATGTATACAAGCAGTCCTGGGGAAGGAAGATATAGTAGAGGGGGTGGAAAAACAATGGAAGAAACTGAAAGGAGCCATAGTGGATATAACAAACCAGTGTGTTAGGATAGTGACCAAAGGGAAAAGAAGAAGGAAACCACAATGGTCATCCAAAGAGGTGAGGGACAAAGTCAGGGCTAAAAAGCTGAGTTTCAGGAAATATAAGGTGAGTCAAAGGGAGGAAGACAGGGAAGTGTACCTTTAATGTCTAAGGGAAGCAGGGAAGGCTGTTAGGAGGGTGAAGGTGCAGACAGATAAGAGCTTAGCACAGTCTGTAAACAAAGGGGATAAGGCATTTTATAGGTACATTAGTGAAAGAAGAAAAAACGGGGGGGATTGTGAGACTCAAAGGGGAGGAGGGAGAGTGTAAGGAGTGGGATCTGGACAAGGCAGAAATACTGAATAAATACTTCTGCTCACTATTCACTAAGGAGGGGGCAGATCAAGGATCACAGTTGGGGTGCAGAAGCAATGGGGGAAGTGAACACCAGCACATTCACAGTGGAGAGAGTTCTGGAAGAACTCACAAAGCTAAAGGTGGATAAGGCCATTGGGCCAGACGGCATCCACCCAAGGATATTAGAGGAGTTGTGAAAGGAACTAGCAGTGCCACTGGCAGCCCTGTTCACAGAGTCACTCAACACAGGTGTCATTCCAGAGGACTGGGGAAGGGCACATGTATTACCACTGCACAAAAGGAGGAGGTGGGGAACTACAGGCCAGTCATCCTCACCTCAGTGGTGGGAAAGATCATGGAGACAATGCTGCAAGAAAGGATAGTGACGCATTTGGAATCCAGTGGTGCACAGGATCTGAGGCAACATGGACTCACAGCAGGAAGATCATGTCAAATGAATCTAATAGTTTTTTTTTGATTGGATGACAAGGGAACTTAATCAGGGAGGGGCAGTAGGCATAGCCTACCTGGATTTCAGCAAAGCCTTCAACACTGTCCCACACAGAAGGCTGATTAACAAGATGAGTAGTCTGGGCATGGGAGACAAGGTGGTGAACTGGGTTAGGAACTGGTTAACAGACAGGAGACAGAGGGTGGTGGTAAATGGGGTACAATCTGGGGAGTGGGGAGTGGCCAGTGAGGTACCTCAGGGATCATTACTAGGAACAGTCCTGCTCAATGTCTTCATTAGTGACATTGCAGAGGGGCTGGAAAGAAAGGTCTGCCTGTTTGCAGATGACACCAATATCTGCAACAGGGTGGATACTCCAGAAGGGGTGCATAAAATGAAAATGGACCTGGAGAAGCTTGAAAGATGGTCAGAGACGTGGCAACTGAGGTTTAATGTAAAGAAGTGCAAAATAACGTACCTGGATAGAGGGAACCCTGGGGAGAGCTACAGGTTGGGGGGAGAGGCGCTGACTGTCACCAAGGAGGAAAGGGACCTAGGGGTTATCATCTTTGATGACCTTAAGGTATCAAAGCAGTGTACAAAGGCAGCAGGGAGGGCCAGTGGTATGCTGGAGTGCATCAGCAGAGGTATCACTAGCAGGAGGTGGTGATGCCATCATATAAAACATTGGTAAGGCCTCACCTGGAGTACTGCGTGCAGTTCTGGAGACCACACCTGCGCAAGGACATAGGTAAGGTAGAAACTATCCAGAGAAGGGCAACAAAGATGGTGCAGGGCTTACACCACAAAACACATGAGGAGAGACCAAGGGACCTCAGTATGTACTCACTGGAGGAGAGGAGACAACGGGGGGACATGATTGAAACTTTCAAGTACCTTAAGGGCATAAATAAGGTGCAGGAAGGGGAGCTTTTCCAATGTAGAAAAAGTACTAGAACAAGGGGGCACAATATGAAATTGAAGGGGGGGTAGATTAAGAGATAATGTGAGGAAGATTTTCTACACAGAAAGGGTAGTCAACACATGGAATAGTCTGCCACAGGAGGTAGTGGGGGAAAGCACAGTAGAGGGGTTTAAGCATGCTTGGGACAGGCACAAGGGAAGCCTGGGAGGGGAGGGAGTGATGACAAGCCATTGATCACATAGTATCAGTGGCCACATACAATGTAAAGGGCCTACGGGTAGACTGGATGGGCTTAACAGTCCTTATCTGCTGACAATTTCTATGTTTCTATTACTTTTTACAGCTCATCATCTGCCTTTAACTTAACCAGGGCATGCTCCAGTTTCAACATCTCAAACCAGTCTGATTGCTTCACTCCTGGAGTTCGGGTTTCATGCTTGCTTTCATTGACCTTGTTCTCATGACTCTGTCCAGCATCCTCTGTAATGCTAGTCTCACTGTTCTCCAGGCCACCTTTCTCAAGGCTGTCTGTGAGGCCTGACTTTGTCTGTTCCTCATAGGTGAGCCCTCACCTTTGGCAGGTATCCTGCGGCTGTGCCGCAGTAAGCCTCTTATGTGTTTCAGACATAGTGCCTTGTCATTGTACAACAATCACTAATACAAATGCTACCACCCCTTCCCTCAGGATAAACACAGTTCATTCACTCCTCTTGCAACTATTTTCCTGGCTCAGTCTTTGGGGGGAAGGAGGGCACCCAAGAAACATGTGTATTTAAATGGGTTCTGGGGAGTGCCATGGCACTGGGGGCACCAAAAAACTTGCAGTCCACACACACATAAGCTACCCACAATGAGAAATAGAGTCAAGTGGTAGGATTTATTCTGACAAGCAGGAACTGACAGAATGGCATTTTCCCCACAGGGGCTGCAGGTGCAGAGACAACAGGTGCACCATTACTTTTTCCACAGAAGTATTTGCACTTTAAAAGGTTCATAACACAACCCCTCTTCTCACTATGGGAGCAGAATTCTTCCCTATCCATCCCTCTTCTGGGCTATGGACACAAACACAGAGCTGATTGGCTTTTCCCAGAAGTGGACCACATCCTGACACCCCTATTGCCACTCTACAAACTTCACAGACCTCACTCCCACTGCGACTTTTAACTTTAAACCTGCAGGGGAGCAGCTACAGTGGAGTTTATCCAAATCTCACAGAGACTTTTTGTCTCCTTTCCAAGTTCTACACTTCAGAGCCATACTGAGGAGGCATTGCCTGTTTCTGGCCAGTCCTCCCTCAGTGTCTGAATAATCAGGAATTCCCTGACCTCAATGGGCAATGCCACTGTTCCCCATACTGGGCAACACTTTACATCTTTTCATAAAGGTAGAGGACCATGTCCCTTTACTCACAGTATGAAGAATTCAAGGCTACTGACATTCTTCACCCTCCAAGAGGGCACAGGCATAAACAGCCATTGCCATCACTTGGTGCTGCTTACATTTACTGAACCTGGGGTGGGCACAGCCAGGGGGAAGGGGTGACCTCCCCCAGTCAGTCCCACAATCCTCTCCTGACCACAGTCAGAAGGCAACTCCTCTCTCTTTACTCTCCAACTTTCATCTGCACTAAAAGCAGAAAACTGTCCCTAGCAGCATTCCAAGCTAAGATTCCAGTATGACTTTTGCTGCTGTGAGAGTTCTATCCCCTTGGAGCCTCTGCCAGCTGACTGACAGAGGCTACCATGGAAGCCTAAGCAGGTCTATGTACCTGTGTTGCCCAGTAAATCTACCTAGCAACCTAATCTTACCTACACTAACAGGGTCCTAGTGACCCGGGGAACCCGGGGTTACACAGAAAAAAAACAACAACAACAGTGTATAAGGTACCCACCTTTGAATACCTTGTTCTGTATCTAGACAGGTAATTTATACTGGAAATTGGTCTCTCTGTGTGCTAGGCAACCACTTACTTTTCCCATGCTACATTACTCTTGCCAATGCCAACTGCTTGGCACACATTTGGGAAGGTATACACACAATCCCATTGCTGCCACCAACCTGGTCACAACTCATTCAGGACTGCTGCTCTCTAATCTGATCACAGGCTCCTGATCACACCCTGCAAGACCTCTTGGACATATGAATCCCCTAGTTGCTACAGCTATACCTTACCCCTGCTATGTATCAGATTTTACTTTTTAAGATGGTAGTGTTCTCAAAGGTGAATCATGGAATAGCCAGAAAATAGATTACTTCTACTTACTAAATATTTACATAACATGTACAACATAATGCAAAAGACAGTGGAAAGATTTAAAATATAAAATAGTATACATCAGAGCAAATGCAGTACAGAAGAAACTGAACTAGACTAAAGTTTCATAGTTTAAATACAAGTCTAGAGGCCATAAGACCTATTGTGACTCGCCACAATATCAGTGGAAATGCCTACACCTTTCACCTGTAAATCTATCTAACCTCCTCTTAAATGTGTCTAAAGAACCACTATTTACTACTTTGCTCAGTAGACTGTTCCAAACGGACACCACCCTCTGCCTAAACAACCTCCCCTTTTAATTGTTTTGTAACTGGTCCCTTCAAGCTGTTTATCATGTGTTCTAGTATTTACAGACCTATTGCAGGATTCTAACCCTACTGCTGCCATTATGTATAAGTTATCATAGTTGCTTTAGACGTAACACATGTCCCCTTTAATTCTCCTATATTCGACTTGAAAACTGCCCAAGTTCCTCCAGTCTATCACTATATGATCTAGTCCTCTTTCCATTTACCCTTCTTGTCATTCTTCTCTGTACCTTCTCTATGATAATCTTATCCCTTACCAGGTGCAGGGAGCTTAAGGGAGAACAATAATCTAGATGGGGTCTCAGCAGGGCAGTGTGCAGGGGCTTTAGAACACTTGAGTCACGACTTCTAATATTCCTTCATATGCATTCCATTATCTTATAGCACTTTTGAGCAGTGCCCATGGAGTGCCTTTGGAATGTCAAGTTGTTACCAATAATAATCCCAAGATCCTTTTCCTGAGTAATTTCTGGTATTATAGTTCTCTTTAGTCTATACTGAAACTGTGGATTACCATACCTTAGATGCATTACCTTACATTTACTAATGTTGAAGTGCAGTTTATTAGCATCAGCCCAAGAAAAAAAGCACATCTAAATTCTCCTGTAGTACAAGAGCATCCTGTGCGTTGTTAACTATAGAGCCAAGCTTGCTGTCATCAGCGTACTTACGAATCCAGGCACTATGTAATACCTGCATATCCAACACATATGCATTGAATAATATGGGCCCCAAGACTGACCCCCATGGCACTCCACTCATAAAAAGAACCCCAGTTCAAAAAATGCCCTCTAACACTCACCCTCTGCCTTCTATTATCTAACCATGAGTTGATCCAAGACATTAAATTAGGATACAAAGTAAGGGTTACCAGTTTTTCCACTAACTCTCTGTGAGGCACATAATTGAAAGCCCTAGAGAAATCTAGATATATAACATCAACTCCCATATTTCTATCCAGTTCAGTACTTACCAGTTCAAAAAATGCAAGTAAATTAGACAGGGATGCTCTCCCTTTACTAAAACCGTGCTGGGTTGGGACAACGAATTCTTGCTCCTCCAAGTGAGAGATTACTTGATCTTTAATAAAACTCTTAAGGATCTTCCCTAACACCAATGTGAGGCTTATAGTCCTATAGTTAGATATGTCATTTTTGCTGCCCCCTTTATAAATTGATGACACTATGGCCTCCATCCATTCAGACAACACTGGTCCATTCCTCAGTGAGTTAACCGTCAGAGGACCTACTAATTCATTGGCTATATTCTTTAGCAATTGAGGGTGTATCAGGTCTGGACCCATGGATTTATTCATTTTAATATATTTTTAAGTAATTTAATACTTCTGTTTCAGATATCTCAATACCCACTATATCTTGTTTCAATAATTTCATGCAGTGATTACTATTTTTCTTGTTCTGAAATTTAGACAAAAAGTAGGCATTAAATGTATTAGCCATATCAGGTCCTTCCTCTAGACACTTATTATCTACTAGTTTAGGCCCAATGACTTTTCGGTTACCTTTTAACGATCTAATGTAATTATAATTTTTTTTAATATTACCCTTTATTGTATGTGGTATCCTGTGTTCCACATTAATCTTTGCCTTCCTAATAAGCCTCTTGCATTTGTTATTCAAGCTTTTATATTTGGTTAAAAGCACTTTCATACAATACGTTTTATATTTATAGTATGCCTTCTTTTTCCAATTGATCACTTTTTTAATATTTTTATTTAACCAAGTTGGTAACCTCCCATTTTTATTATATTTTTGAATAACTGGAACATACCTTGTTACACAGTAATCAATCTTATTCTTAATAATTCTCCATTGAGTATCTAAATCGTTATGCATCAAGTCTGCCTTCCAGTCCCAATCTGTAAAATATGCAGTCATATTATTATAATCTGCTTTATTAAAACTTTTATATTCAGTAATCCCTGATACCTTAACCCAGTTTAGGTCAAAAGTACAATGTACAACATTGTGATCTGAGTTATCCAACAGTTCCTGTATTTGTACTTCTGTTAGCTCTCCAGGAAGTTATAGAAGACCAAATCAAGTTTATTGTGTCCGCAAGTGTTGCCTTGCACAATTTGCATCATGTTCTTACTTAGCATTATTTCAATTAAGGTCATTTCATAATGTGAGGTGCCCTGTAGCCCATCCCAGTCAGTATCTGGATAGTTAAAATCACCCAGTATCAAACAATTATCATGTGGCTCCAAATCTTCATGCTGTTTTAAAAAACAAATTAAATTCTTACTTATCAGGTTGTTCTTAGAAAACAGACTTTTTCACACTGGGTTCACAGGGTTGGATACAGTCTACATTAATGGGTTTGATCTCTTGGTTTCTTTTCTCAGTGTCTCTATCTAGCCCCCCATCCAGCCTTGCAGGACACAAAGCATTACCCAGTTACCCAGAATGCAAGTGTCTCTTCCCCAAGTCACCCATAATTCAATACTCAGTCATGTATTTTACCTGAGGAACATATCACAAGGTGGAAAGGGAAAGGGGAAATTGTTTAACCAGAAAAGGTACACTAAGTCAAAGCTTGTTTCCAGGTGTGAAGTTGTTGGAAAAGAAGGTTAAGAGTTTGATTCCAAAGATGAGTAGAATTTCTCATGCAGTATGTGAACTAAATGTCATATTCCCAGGCAACCATTTTGGAACCCTATTTACCTAGAAATCATGAAAAGATGGCTAACCTAAATCACTCCCCATGCCTCCTCACCTGTCTGTTGTTCAGGAATAGCACTTACATATCCCTTCCATGAAGTGTAAATTACCTCATTAAGGGGTAGGCTGACAGCAAAATTGTGGCTTTCAGAAAAAAAAACATACCTGGGGCAACCTAAATGGTTCAGTGGTGGGTTGTTGCACTGGAATGCAGACAACTGGAGTTTGTGAGTGTGACAGGGTTGGATAATACCCTGTACCATTTGTTATGCAGAAAGTGTTAAAAGCAAGGATCTGTTGTATCCTGTCCTTTTTTGCATCTTGTCTATCTGATTGTGCAATAAAAATTTTTGTGAGACATAGGAATTGATCACTCTGACAGTCTCATGATTCTCTCCTCCTGCTGTCTCCCTGCCTTCACTTGCTGTTTCTATCATTTCTTCCCCCTTGCTTATCTTGTGGTTATAAGGAATGTATGTGTGTGGATCTTTATGTGAAACTGGGTTCTCTGGTTTGAAAATGTACATAGGTATATTGTTGAAATGATTGCAAAAAGCTATTTGAAACTCAAGGGTTTCCTCAGGCTTCTCCTCAGGCTTCTTTGCAAAACTGTCAGCAGGAGGCCAGCTTGGGACACAGTGTTTTATTTGCAAGCCTGCTCAGGAAAGAAATTGACAAAAACTCTGATACTTTTTGTGAGAAACAGGATGTCTGTTAATGAGCAAAGAATGCAGAAGTTAATCACCAGGAAAAGACATTATATATAAAGAGAGCAATCTTTTGTTAGAGAGAGAGAGAGAGACTGAAATTTAGAATTAGAGATACCTCAGAGGAATGACTTTGTTTTAATTGAACTGCCTGTATAAAAATCTCCATTCTGTTGTTATCAATAATAATAAAACCCTGTAACATGCTATGTAAGGTGATACCTAGAAGAGGCTGCGGTTCGGAGAACAGTGACCAAGATGGTGAAGGGTTTGCACCACAAAACATATGAAAAGAGATTAAAGGACCGCAATATGTACTGACTGGAGAAAAGGAGGGAGAGGGGAGACATGATAGAAACATTCAAGTACTTCAAAGGCATAGGCAATGTGCAAGGGGAGATGTCTTCCAATGTAGAAGGAGTACTAGAACAAGGGGGCATGATATGAAATTGAAGGGGGCAGGTTAGAAGGAAATGTGAGAAAATACTTCTTCACAGACACATGGAATGGGCTGCCACAAAAGGTAGTTGGAGTGAGCACAGTGGGAGGTTTTAAACATGACTGGGACAGGCACAAGGGTACCTTGAGGTGGGAAAGAGTGCTGGAAAGCTACTGACCAGATAGGGTCAGAGGCCACAAACAAGTATAGGGCCTATGGTCAGACTGGATGGGCCTAGTGGTCCTTTTCTGCTGACAATGTCTATGTTCTATGTGTCTTCCCTCCAAATATTCATACTCCTTCTGGCTACCAGGCAAGTCTCACTGCTCCTGCTAATTATGAGCGGGTAATGTACATCCTACCTTGGGCCTGTGGCACCTGCCATGTCCTTCAGGGGACACTTGGAGCTAGCCATGTTAACATAGGAGGGCTTATGCCTAAACTGGATGAATTCAGGCCATGGGTAACTAATTCACAATTTGACATTGTAGCTGTCACTGAGACCTAGGCTCACAAATAGTATCTCTGACAATGAAATTGACATTGACTCCTACACCACGTTTAGGCTAGACAAAAGTCAAAGAAAGAGGGTGGATGTCATATATATGTCAAGTCTTTTCTTACCTTCAACAGATTCCACCTCCCACTAGATCCCATTGGTTGTGAACTCCTTGCAGTGAACTTAAGACTGGGTCCCAAAGGGGATAAGAACCTTAACCTTATTGTAGTCTAATATCAATGAATGTTTTGCATCAGCTCCCCTGGGTAATAGTGACTACTGCACTATTAACTTTAAATCTTGCAATATCTATTTGAAATTGGATAATGTAGCAGAAGTATTTGCTTTCCAGAAAACAGACATTATTGCACTCAATAAACATCTGGCAGATATTGATTGGTCCGCTCATTTAAATCAAGACAGTATTGATGAAGCATGGAATACTTTAACCTCTAATATTATGGATGCTGCAAATAAATTTATACCCAAGGTATATAAAAGGAAATTACACTCTCAACCAAAATGGCTTAATTATAAACTATGGAAATTAATCAAAATGAAAAATAAATATTACAAGAAATACCTTTTAAATAAATGTGAAAGAACATTTTTTGCATTTAGAAGAATACAAAGATTTTGTAAAAAAGAGATTAAAAAGGCAAAAACTTCAATGGAGAGATCACTGGCTGTACAAGCACAAAAAGGAAACTGTAAATTGATGTTTGGTTACATTAATTCCTTAAAAAAACAAGAATGCAGGGTTGGTCCAATTATTATTGATGATTTGGTTTTGAATCACCCAAGAGATATGGCTGAATTTTTTAATACACCGTTTTGTAAAGTCTTTCCAGATAATAATGATCCAAGTAATGCTGCTTTATTTAACCAATCTATTCATAATGTGGATATTCCTCTCGAAATTATTAAAACCAAATTAAAGTTTCTAAAAAAGGCTCCTCTGCTGGCCCTGATGGCATTTCTGGGGACTTGATCACTTTAATGAGGACCTACTTAAAATACTTTTTGATAAGAGCTTAAACACAGGTAATATTCCATTTATATGGAAACATTCAAATGTGATTCCTCTGTTTAAAAAGGGATCTAAAAACATTTCGGACAATTATCGTTCTATTAGTTTAACACCTATTTTTTTGTAAAATATTGGAACAGATCATTAAAAATGATTTAGCTCCAGCAGTTTCAAGATTAGGCTAAACTCAGCGTGGATTCATAAAAGGCTGTTCATGTACTACAAACTTAATGAGTTTTTATTACTTTATTAGTGAAAATTTGGACAAAGGTAATCCATGTGATGTTATTCTTCTGGATTTTAAAAAGGACTTTGATTCTGCACCTCACTGGGCCTTGATCAAGAAGTTACAGCTCCACAATACAGAACCAATATATATCAGATGGATTATAAATTGGTTGATTGATAGGAAGCAGAGAGTTATAATAGATGGTCATGCTTCTACATGGAAAGATGTGAAGAGTGGTGTACTACAGGGATCTGTCCTGGCACCACTAATTTTCCAGGTTTTTTTTTTTGCTCAACACATCTTTATTGATTTTAGATTTACAATCAACAACAAACAAAAGTAAAGGAAAACCGGGACAAGCCAGGGTATACAGCCCAAAAACTGGCTGTATGAACTATATACAGCCCCACATTTACAAACACAGTAGGAATCCATCTCAAAAACTGTACACTAATCGATTAGCAACTTCTGAATCTAGATTACAATTCACATTCTCTTGGTCAAATATCACCAAGGTAAATAGTCCAAACGAATAAACAGAAGGCAATTCACAATCAACATGATATGAAGAGAGGAAAAGGAAAAAAAGAAGGGAAAGATAAAACCATATCAGGAGTAGACTCCACCATATCAGGGTAAGTACTATTTTAAAATGTAACTCCACTGGCAGAGAACAATACAATCCTTAAGTTACATTCAAGATGAAGTCCTGCCATGTCCCCTAAAGAGAGGGAAAGTCCCCATCCCCACCTATAATCTGGAAGGCCAACATTCCAAACTCATTTGACTTCCAATTGAATCACATATTGTCTACACAACAACCCTACTGCTCAATCCAATCCAGAAAAAAAAAGAATACAGTTTGACCTCTTCACATTCTAAGAAACTAAGCACCTGCTACTCCGAGCCTGACAGACGGACCTGCAGAAGCCTCTGTGGTAAATAAATTGTTTCTAGGGGTGACCACCTCTTAGCATATAACCTAATATTCCCTTCCCCCCATGACTGCCTCCTTATTCTGCCCCAAAAAACCACCAAGTCCCATACCCACTGTCCATAAGTGTACTCCTGATCATCTTTCCAATGCTGAACCAGAAAAGATTTCACTATTGCAGACATCAAAGCCAAATGGAACTTGGGCAGAGCTCCGGGTACTTCTGAAAAGTCCCCCAGAACACAGACCTCTGGTGTAATAAAGTCAGAATAATTCAGAAAGGGGTCCATATGCTGCCTAATTTCAGACCACAGAGGAGAAATTTTGCAACATTCCCACATCACATGCAACAAATCTCCTATCCCCATCCCACATCTAAAACAAAGGTCCGCTCTGTCTCAGCTTCCTGTCACATAGCTTTGCTGGGGTAAAGTATAAATTGAAACAATAAAATATTGCATAATCCTGAACTTAGGAATTGGAATATACCTATAGCTTTTCCAAATTAAGTCCCAAGCAAGCTTCCTGGGAACCATTACTCTGTCCCAATGCAGCTACTTGTACAGGTAAGAGGTGGACTGTTAAACTCCACCAGCACTCTATAAATATGGAGAGAGCATTTGCTTCGGTCCACCCCTTCAGGAGATCCCAAGTAAATAAACCGCCTGTAAACCCTCCAATCTCTTTTCCCCACCCTTCCAACAAACGAGTTAATTGCAATCTTTTAAAGAAAGGCAGTCCCACCATCGAGATTGGCATAATAACCCTTCCACCTTGGATAAAGTCTCTCACCTTAAGGCCCTCACCTGAGTTGCCCATCTCCCACTTACCATCTGCCCCAAGCTTAAGAGTAGGATTGCCCACCAAAGGCTGGTCCCAAGCTCTCAACTGAACTTTCCTCTCGTAGGGTAAGGAAGGACCACCACGCACTCATAGATTTCCCAATTGGATTCCCTCCCCTTTAATAAAATCTTTCACAAAATTAGCATAATAATGCCTTCAGCGAGAACCTCAGCTTCAACAATTGTCTCTATTTGTAACTAATGCTGGGGTGCGCCGTTCCCCGTCCGTCTCCCTAACCCAACGAAGCATAAGACCCAATTGTCCTACCACATAATATACTTGAAGATCAGGTAGTTTAATCCCACCCATTGGTTGAGGCAGACTTAACAGCTCATATTTCTTCCTGGGGGGTTTGGAGTTCCATAAGAAATCGGAGAGAAGCTTCCTGATAACCCTAAACCAAGTAGCGTGGAAATCATAGGGGCAATGTATAAAGGATATAGTAACCTGGCAGTAGGTTCATTTTGATGAGGCAAGTTTAGCCATAAAATTCAAGGGAGCTTATTCCACCTCATTACATCTCCTCTAATTGCCGATATCACCTCCCATATTTGCTTCAGCCCTTTTCACTGTTTACAAATCAATGCCCAAGTATTTAATCTCATCCGACCTCCACTGGAGATTCCAGAGAGCAAAGTCCGCTTTGTATACATACGAGTCAGGGGAGAACCTGGGTTTTGTTAGATTCAATTTATAATTTGCTACCTCCAAAAAATGCCCAACTAAACCCTTCTCTTTCAAAACTAGGAACTGGGTCCTCTAGTGCAGCAAATGTCATCAGCAAAACTGAAAATTTAAGTTCCCTCCCCCCTAATCTTACCCCTTTTATAAGTTTGTCTGCCTTTATAGCTCTTAACAGGGGCTCCAAGTAAATATTAAATAATATTGGTGACAAAGGACATCCCTGCCTAGTCCCATTTTTCAACATTATTTCTCGTGAGCTATACCCATTACACAATATCTTAGCCGTTGGGGCAGCATACAGATGTTTAATATCTTTGAGCAAACCCTCCGGAAATCCCATCTCCTGCATTGTAGTGAACAGAAAGCCATGAGAGACCCTATCAAATGCCTTTTCAGCGTCTAAAGATATCAGGGCTAGTGGTAGTTGGGAATCCGGAGCATAGCTAAGTATATGATGCAATTTCCTAAGAGCATCCTGAGCCCCCTTCCCTGGCATAAATCCCACCTGTTCCTCACTGATTAAGCTTGGAGCAATGCTCAAAATTCTATTGGCCAGAATTCTCGTTAGAATCTTAATATCCTGATTCATTAAAGCTATAGGTCTGTAGCTGTCTACCCGATCCCTGGGTTTGTCAGGTTTGGGGATCAAAGATATAAATGCCTGGTACAGTGGCGGATGAGACAGCCCCTCCTGCATAATAGTATTATAAAACTCTAGCAGAAGTGGCAATATAATCTGGATGTGTGCTTGATAAAACTTAGCCGTAAGACCATCTGGGCCCGGCGTTCTGCCAGACGGTAAAGATTGTACCACCTCCAGTATCTCCCTTTCCATAATAGGAGCCGCTAACTCTCTAGCTTGAGCTTCCCCCAGCACCAGGATGGGTATTCCCTCGAGAAAGGCATTAATTTCCTCTTCTCCCACAACAGTTCCCAACCCATAAAGATCTGTAAAGTGGGATGCGAACGCATCTGCCATCTTTTGGGGATCTGTTAACAACTTCCCCCCATACCATACAGAGGTGATAGTTCTACTAGCTTCCCATTCCCTGACCCTAGCTGCTAACAAGTGACCCGGAACATCCCCCTGCAATAGATATTTAGCTTGAATCTTCTCCAACCAAAATTCCACTTTGCCATAACATAAGTCCGCCCATTCCCCCCGTAAAGACTTAAGTTCCAAATCAATTTCTCCAGAGGAGATAGCGATTCTATCGCCCCCATAATAAATTCTTCCTTTGCCTTCCTCAGTCTATTCCTCCTGGCTGCCAAAGCCTGAACTGCCCCTACATATAACACTTTGCATGTCAGCCACGCCAGCTTATAATCTTGTAGGGATGGTAATTGAGACTGGATAAATCCCCTCAGGGATTCATCTAACTCTTCTTGCACTGTAGGTTCAGAAAGCAGCAAATCATTCAGTCTCCACCTAGCTGGTTTGGGAGGAACCGGGCTTGGCTCCCACAACAAAGAAATGGGGGAATGATCCGAAAGGACCCTCACCCCTGTCGTCATGTCTTCCACTTCCCAAAGAACAGAACCACTGACCAAAAAAAAATCGATACGTGAATCAATCCTATGGGGCACTGAAAAGAAGGTCATAATGCTGCCCTTCTTTGAGTGAGTCTTACTCAGATCCACTACAGCAACCACCTCCATCATCCTCTTTAAAGCAACCTGCGCCTTACTTGGGGGCCTAGCAGATGGAGGTGTCCTATCTTCCGAGTTGCTAGCGCACACGTTCCAATCCCCAGCCAAAATAAGGAAGTCTGTGGGTATAGCTGCTATATCCCTTTCTATGGAGGCAAAAAAATCTTCGGACGATGGGTGGGGCCATAAATAGAGGCCAAAGAAATTACTTTGCCAGCTAAAACCCCAAACAAATATAGCCCCTGCCATCCTCCCTTAGCAACACTTGTTCAACCCTAAAAGGACAATTGTTGCGATCAGAATCGCCACCCCGATGCCTTTTCCTGCCCTGACCATAGACCTGGCCCACCCATAATTTCTTAAGACAGCTTAATTCCTCCTTTAAGAGATGGGTCTCTTGCAGGGCCACTATATGAGCTCCCAAGTAGTTAATATGCCTCAGGATTACCATTCTTTTTCATCTACCCTTAAGGCCTTTAACATTCCAAGAAGTTATGTTGAAACGAATCATCATTCCCCAAATAAAAACATAGTATGTGACCCAATTCCATGACCTTACTGTTCACACTAGGGACTCTCTCTCTCTCTATCCCAACCCCCGGCCCCCTCCCCGCGCCGATCCTTCGACGACCTCCAAGAATTCTCCGGTCATGGATGAGCCTTCCTCCGGAAACCTCCCGCCCGCATTCCCTGACCCTATCACGGCCAGAGTCTGCCCATCCCTTGATCTTCCATCATCCTGGTACCTTCCTGTTGCACCATCCCAGATCACATGAAGTACCCTTCCCATTCCCAAAAGTTGCAGAGCAATAGCACAGTAAAAATCTTAAATCTAATCTCACAGAAAATAACTCTGTTTAAAACTATTTTTAACAACTATGGGAGGAGTCAAATCGCACTGTCCTGGTGTAATACTTTAGTAAAATAAAATCCTCACAAAACCCTAAATTTAGTCCCAAAAGACCAGACAGCACCTCGAAGATCCCTAATCCAAACCTTATGGGACACCCATCCAAGCCAGACCGACTTGATGCAGACAACCAGAATCCCAACCTAATCTAAAAGGAGAGTTAAAAAAAGGAAATAGATAACCATAGCTACAATAAACAAAACATCCTATGGAGTCTATATTCTTTTAGTCCCACTATGACGCATGTACCACCGCTATAGCTGGGTAATCCACCTCAGGTCTGAGGCTTAAATAAAATAGGGAGCTCAGTCCGCAAATTTTCCAGTGCATCCCTCGCAGTCAGGTATCGCTTTTCACCTGATTGTGGTCTCACCAACAACGTTGCTGGGTACTGCAGACGGAATTTAATGCCCGCCAAATAAAGCTTCTTCTTAATCTCTGCATATTCCCTCTGCTTTTCTCTGACTGTAGGGGTTTGATCTTGAAACATCCAAAGCGTCGCCCCATTCCATTGAAGAGATTTATGTTGTCTGGCCTTCCACAGCACATGCATCTTCTCTTTGAAGTTGAGGAATCTCATAATGATCACCCTGGGTCGAGCACCCGGTGGAGGTATCTCCCTTAGTGCTCTATGGGCCCTCTCAAGATTGTATGCTTCTCCAAAAGGTGACTGGCCCAACAGCTTAAAGAGCAAGTCTTACATAAAGGAGACACAGGCCGCCCCTTCAGATCTTTCTGGCAGCCCCACCACTATCAAATTATTTCTCCTACTTCTCGATTCCTGATCCTCTATTCGATCCTCCAGCTTCTTGATTTGTTTTTTAGCTGAAATCAATTCTTGTTCCAGAACCAACGACTTTCTTTCCTGGGAAGCTAACCTGGCCTCAGCATCCCCCATACGCTGTGCAAGGGATTGCAATGCAGGCTTCACAGCTGCAAAATCTGCCACCAGACCCTGAAGTAGCCTCTTAATATCCTGCAGGTCCTCGTTGGTCTGACCCGTTGCCCCTCCTCCGCATATCTCTTCCTCCGGTTCTGTAGGGGTGGGGGATTGTGGCTTAGGCCTCTTGGATGCAGGAGACCTCGCTGCGAGTGGCTCCGTAACTTCGGGCTCCATTTCTACTCCCAGCCTCGGTCTATCACGCGCAATTACAGCGCACTCCAGCTCGACCGAATAACGGATTGTGCCCGAGGTGTTTTTAAGCAATTACGGCCCAAACTCCCGATCGCTAGAATTAGCGCACACAAACGTATACGAATCACTCGCTATTCGGCAGACTCTTAGCGTTATAGCATAAAATTAATAGCTTGGGCCTAGGAGCAGCTCGGAGGACGTCTAATCCGACTCAGCACATCACGTGACCATCTAATTTTCCAGGTTTTTATATCCAATTTATCAATGAACATTCAAAGTAAGATTATTAAATATGCAGATGATTGCAAAATAGCTAATAACTGCAAAAGCACAGCTGACTACACGGTTATTCAGAAAGATCTGAAGACTTTACAGTCCTGGTCCATAAAATGGAATTTATTTTTCAATATTTCTAAGTGTTGTGTACTGTATTTTGGGAAAAAAAATTTTAATAATCAACATTATCTATACGATAGCATTTTGGCAAGTAAGGATAGCGAAAGAGATTTGGGGATTACCATTGATTTATATTTGACATTTGATTCTCATATCACAAATACCATTAGCAAATCTAGCAAGTTATGGTGGGCAGTTCACCACAATATAACATCAAAAAACCCAGATATCCTAATGCCTCTATATAGAGCATATGTGTCACCTCACTTTGATTTTGTTTCTCAGTTATTGAGTCCTTATGAAAAGAAAGATATAGCTAGAGTTGAGAGAGTTCAGAGAAGGGTTACAAAACATAATGAGTCCTCCAAATCTCTTTCGTACCCAGACAGACTTTCTAAATTCGATTTGATGTCCCTAGAAGATAGAAGAGTAAGGGGTGATCTCCTGCTCACATGAGACATCATTTATGATTAACTCTTATCAGCAGAATGTGGCTTAGATTTAAAGTAAATCAGGGTCAACACCAGAGGTCATCCTCTGCAACTTGTTAGGAACAAGTGTAATACTAAGAAAAGGGCCTACTTTTTTTCACAAAGGGTTGTAAGTCCGTGGAATATGTTGCCCTTGAATGTCATTGTTAATGACAACAAGGATATCTTTATAAATAGACTTGACCGCTATATGAAATCCAGTAAGTTGTTAAAATACTATACGTAGATCTGAAGCATTATGGGTGCTTTCTGCTTCATACGGTTTCTTAGTATGATTCTTAGTATATTCCACCAAAAAATGTTGGGGACGGCCTCAACCGTGTCATCAGCACCGTCTCAGGCCCATCATCACATCATGAAAAGATTGTGCTGGGAGACTTTAACTGCAACTGGTTGTCTAGTAGTTGCAAGGCCTAAGCATACAAACTGGCCAATGTATTTCTAACCCAGGTCATCTCCACCCAATCTGGGTGAACTACAAAACAGGCACTGCCACCTTGCTTAACTGGTTCCTAGTCAGTCACCCTGACAGTCGTCTCCACTGCTGTCCTTCCAGACTTTCTTAGTGACTACTTCCCTGTCACTTGCAGATGGTCAGCTAAGGCTGCCAAAGGGGAACCTTCCTCTGTCAAAGCTTGAGTGTTTCAAACCCACAGGCTTCCTTACTTCTGTGCACTAGTACAACAATTAAACTGGTCCTTCCTGTCTAATACTCATGACATAAATTCTGCCTTAGAGTATTTCATACTCCAGTTTAATAGAATTTGCTACATTATTGCCCTTTTCAAGAAGACCCTTCATAGGAAGTCCAACTCAAAGGCATGGTATTCCCCTACCATTACATCATTGTCCAGGGAGTGGGACAGAGCATTGACTCTGTATAGAGAGTTTCATCATTCAAAATACCTCCAAAGGTACAAGAAGCTGCATAACACCATTAGAGCCTGTATTAAGGTGGCTAAGGCTATCACAGATCCCAGCAGAAAAACCTCCTTAACTATCCTAAACAGCTTTGGAGTGGTATCAATGATATTCTGGGCAATAATAGGAAACATTTGCCCCATTCCATCATAGCTGATAACTCCACAATTGAAGGAGACAAAAATATTTCTAACTCTATTACATTTAGTGACCTACCATCATGCGTAGATGACCCTCGTACTCACCCTTCCCCAGTTGGTGATATACCTCGCCTCCCAAACAGGCCCAAGCTCAGTTTTAAAAGGCTGACTTGGGCTGAAGTGTACATCTACTTATTTATTTATTTATTTCATAAATCAGATTTACGACCTTTGAGTCAAAGACTCATTTACAAAGGCACCTTGTCATAGGGAGGGTAGACAACAATTGATGGTGAAGGACAACATTGGGAGGACAATACAGGTGAGATACAATAAAAGAGAACAATCAAAGCAATTCCAATAATACAATACTTAGGTGTACAGAGGCTTGCAATGAGCTACAATTCAATCTAACATACATATAAATAATAAGGTATGCTCTAGAGGGTCTAGGGAGCAAAATACCTGGGGAGAGTGAGGGGACCAGGGTTGCTGAGGGGAAGGGGGGGGGGGAGGAGGCATTCCGAAAGGACATCATCTGTTACAAAGGGCCAGATGAGTTCAGGCTTTGTGGCAGTCAGGGGCACTTACAGCTCCGTGTGTCAGTGAGGTGGTTATGGAGGGCGATTTTGAAAGGGCTGATTTTGGGGATGCTTGTGATATGAGGGGAGAGGGAGTTGTACCAGGAGGAGGCTCTGTAGTGGAAGGACCTGTAGGCAAGAGAGGTCCTGGTTCTTGGAACCTGGAAGGTGGCCTTGGCTGCGCTTCAGGTGGTGACTGACTGGGAAGCCAGTTTTAGGGATGTAGCAACCCCAGGAGGGGAGAGCCCAAGTAATGATATTTTGGCCAATATACAGGTGTGGTAGCGCAGGCACTCATCAAAGGTGAGTCGGTTAGAGGAGGAGTAGAGCTGGCATGTGTGCATTCAGCTAGGGGCACCAGTCAGGAGCCTGCAAGCCTTGTTTATTGAGGTCTGGACTTTGGTGAGGGCAGTGGTGTCAGCCACAGCATAGATAGGAAGCTCATAGTCAACCAAAGACAGGATGGAGGAGGTGATAGCCAGCCGGAGTGCATTCTGAGGGAGACAGTCTCTGTGGCGGTAGAGGAGTCCAATCCGGGTGTTTACGGCAGTGGACAGGGTTTTAAGATGGGAGTGGAAAGTGAGTGCTGAATCGAAGGTGATGTCCAGGTATTTGTATGCAGTTACCTGTTCAATGGGGTGTAGGGTGCTAGGGAGGATGAGGAGGGGGGCATTTCTGGCATTACTCTGGTGGTGGGTGAAGAGCATAGATTTTGTCTTTTTGAGGTTCAAGACCAGATGGTGGTCGAGGAACCATTTTTCAGCTTGGCTGAAGATGAGCTGAAGGGAGTCCTGGAGGGTGATGAGGTCGGGTTGGGAGGTGACGAGAACCGCATCGTCGGCGTATAGGAGCATTCTGCCTGAGCAGGATCTAGGAAGGGTGTTGAGAAAGAGACTGAACAGAGTAGGTCCCAGGATGGATCCCTGGGGGACACCAGAGTGGACAGGTAGAGTGGTTGATAGGGTACCATTTATCTTGACCCGTTGGGCTCTGTCATGGAAGTAACTGGAGAACCAGGCAAGGGGGCCGGATGAGAAACCCAGTTGGTGGAGGGAATTGAGCAGGAGGGGGTGACACACAATGTCAAAGGCCTTAGATAGGTCAATGAACACTGCCCCGGCAACGTCACCAGAGTCAAGTGCAGAGTGTATGTGCTGTGAGAACTCCAGTAGAGCCGATGTAGTGCTGTGTCCAGGGTGGAAGCCATGCTGCTTTGGGCACAGTATGCTGTATTTGGTAAGGTATTCCATGAGCTGGGTGGAGACTATTTTTTCCAGGGCTTTAGAGAGTGGGGGAGGATGGAGATCGGTCTATAGTTATTAGGTGCTGTGCGATCTCCATTCTTATGGATTGGGGTGATTTCAGCTGATTTCCAGGCACTTGGGAATTGACCAATACATAGAGACCAGTTTAGCAGGTCAGTGAGAGGGGATAGTATGACATCTAGAGTTAGCTGGGGAATCCTGGAGTCAATGGGGTCACAATTTGGGTTGTGGCTGGAGAGGGCTTTTAGCAGGAGTGGTTTGGCTTCATGGGGGGATATGGTGTGGAGGAGAAATGGGGGGCGATTCAGGGTGGGGAGTTGAGGTAGTGATAGGGTCAAAGAAGTGCACAGGAAGGACTGAGCTGAGGTCAGAGAAAGCCGTGTTGAGGCAGTCAGCAATATGTAGGCGGTCAGTGATGATAATGCCATTTACATTATCTGAGATGGGGGGGGCGGGTTTTTCCATTGAACTCCTTAATATTGTCCCAGAAAGCATGTGCAGAGCCCCAGGAGGAGGCCAGGGTAGTTTGGTAGTGTTTGGCCTTTGCTTGCCATATGGCCCAGGTGCATTGGTTACGAGCAGCATTATAGGCCTGTCTGTCCACTGGCCTACCTGACTTGACCGCGATATGCCATAGATTGTCTCACTGCCTCAATTGTTGAATAAGGGAGGGGGAAATCCATGGGGCATTTTGTCTTTTGGGGAGAGTGATGGTAAAGGGGGCAAAGAGGTCACAGGCCTTGCAGAAAGTACTGGTGAAGTAGGCTAATGCGGTGCCTATTTCAGTTGCGAGTGAGATCAGGGACCAGTCTAGTTGGGCTAGGTGCTGCCTCAGTTTACTGGGTGAAAGCGGCAGCAGGAGGTGGCTTGTGATGTGGGTTTTTGTGTGGGTGAGGACCAGTGACAGAGGATAGAGTAGTGGTCGCTGAGTGAGTTGGCTAAGACACTAACATTCTTGATTTTGTGGTGGCAGTTGGAAAGAATTATGTCAAGGAGGGAGCTGGTGCCACTTGACTGATTAAATCTGGTAGGAAGTGTGACTAATTGAGCTAAATCAAGGGTAGTAAAGGAGTCCATTATGTGTGTGGTAGTGGAGCCAAGCCAGTTGACACTGAGGTCACCTAGGATGAGTTGTTCGACTTTGTGAGGCAGGGTGGATAGATAGTCGGTAAGGGAGTTGACTGCTGGTCCCTGGTCCAGTGGGGGTATGTATGTGGTAGTGAGCTAGAGAGGACCCCTGCCCGGGTCGGAGGAGATTTTTATAGAGATGGCTTGGGCACCATGACTGAGCTTTGGGGCAGGGAGAGCATGGCTAAGGAGGGAGTCACAGAGGTAGACTGCACATCCACCCCATGCTTGCCAACTCTATCTTCTCTGAAAATGGTGAAACCAGGGAGGGAGACAGCTGAGTCGGGGGTTGATGCAGACAGCCAGGTCTCCACTATGGCAATGCTGTCGGGCTTGTGTTGTACGTCCCAGCACTGGAGTGCAGCAGTCTTTTTTAGGAGACTGCAGATGTTCATTGAGGCAATGCATAGGCCACACCCAGCAGGAGGTGAGGGGGGAGTAGATGGACCAGGACCAGGGTTGGGGTGAACGTTCACGGAGAGCAGAAGAAGTAGGGTGATTAGTCTGAGCAGTGGGCTGTGACAGTTGGTGCTGCTACATTAGAGCTGGTGTGAGAATCTGGTGGTGGGGGTGCAGGGGATGGGTAGGGAGCTAAGGGCAGGTATGGCCAGGATGGGGTGAGTCCAGTTTAACCAGGCATTGGAGGTGGGAGTGGGGGTTGGCGGGGGGTGTAGTGGAGTGATATGGTGGTCCAGTGTGTGTGAGGGAAGTTGGGGAGGGGAATAGGGGGAGTGGGGTACAGGGTGGGAGTATGTAGGGCTGTGTAGGGTGGGGAATGAATGAGCAAGATGACTGTAAGAAGATTAAGCATGAGAGTTTGTATGCCCATGGTTGAGAGATGCCAGGTGTATAAGGGAGGGTAGAGGTACCTTGATGAGTATGGCTGCTACTATGGTGCAGGGGTAGTGTCGCCACCTCTGGAGTCAGAGGTACAAGGTTCAAATCCCCAGTGGGGGGGTTGCGGGGCCTGGGAAGAGAGGTGGATATGGGCTTGAGAGGGGCTAAAAAGGACAGGTGGATGGTGCTTGGAAGGGGTGGAAATAGTGGCTTCTAGTGGCTGCACCAGGTACTGCTAATGGCCGGGAGGGGGGAGTGAAAAGAGCTGAGAGTGGACAGGGAGACAAGTGGCTGGGAGATGGAGGGAGGTGCAGGGGGTACAGGGCAGGATGTAGGGCAGTGGAGTGGCTGGAAGGGCAAGATTGACTAGGAGTAGAGGAGAGTAAGGGAACATAGGAGGGGAAAAAAGAGCGGAGCAAAGGGTGCTCCCTCTGGTGGTTACAAACTGTAAGCTGCAAATGGAAAGTGTGGAGATAACTGTAGTTCTGACAGGTACAGGAAGTCATGTGTCAGGAAAGGAGTATAAATTAAGGGTCGAGCTTGGGTGGGAGGGTGGGCAGTCAACGGCAGCGTGTTGAATGGCTAACACCCCTCAAGAAACAAGCCAGGAGAAGGTGTGTCTTTACCTATTCAGCCCTCGGTGGCTGTCCCTGTTCCCCAGATGGTGTGAGTGTGCTGTGGGAAGATTCTGCTGTTGGGGGCGTTGCACAGAGGCCTATAAGGGAGGAGAACAAAGAAAACCTAATTAGTATGCAACTAAGATCAAAATTACTACTCGGCTTGACAATGTTGATATGAAGCTCCTCAAGCAAGTCATTAGGGAAGTCACCCGCCCCCTACAGATTATCCTCAACTTGTCCCTCTCCTCCGGACAAGTACCTGAGCTTTGGAAAAAATCCCACATAACTCCTGTTCATAAAGGAGTTGTTAATAACCTTCCCGCTAATTACCACCCTACCTCAATTTTAACCCTCTCATCAAAAATCTTAGAGAAGGATGTTAATGATAGCTCGCTCACTACTTAAAAATCAAGGGCTTCTGGCCAAGGAGAAGCACGGTTTCAGGAAAACCTACAGCACTAATGGAGTTCACAGAATTGCTACACTGTGCCCTGGACAGGGGAGATACTGCTGGGTCCATATACATTGACCTCACCAACGCTTTCGACCTTGTAAACTTGGCCCTCTTCTGCCAGAAATTACTTAAACTTGGCCTTTCATTTGATGTAGTCAACTGGTTTAAACACTACCTATCTGGCAGAACCCAAGTGGTTAAATGCCACAATGTACTCTCGGATACTCGACCGGTCACTGTAGGTGTTCCCAAGGGATCAATCCTTGAACCCCTTTCCTCTGTCTGTTCATTAATGGATTTCCTGTTGTCTGCAAGTCCTCAAATATATTGCTTTTTGCAGATGACGCAGTCATTGTTTCCAGGTATGAGCGCATGGAGAATCTGCAACGGAGACTCCAATCCAGCTATGACACCATTCAAGAATGGTTCACCTCCGACCTACACCAAACACCAAAGAAACTAAATGTATGGTCTTTAACACCTGCAACAAATAACCCTCCTCCCTAGCACTAACCATTACTGCCTCTTCTGGAGCCTCCCTTGAGCAAGTGGACACCTTTAGATATCTTGGGGTCACCCCTGATTCAACTTTGTCCTTTGCTGCTCACATCAGCCTTCTGTTTGAGACATTCAACTCTAGGCTTGGACTGCTCTTCCAACATAGGAACAATTTCCTACCTGAGATCAAGAAACTGTTGTTATAGAGTTACCTCACTAGCATAACTGATTATGGGACTACAGTATACAGCTCTGCAAATGACTGAGAGCTGTCAAGAGTCAGGGGCCTCCATAATAGATCCTGTCACTTTGTTCTCTGCCAAAAACATGACACTTACACCTGTGTGCTGTATAGCAGTCTAAATTGGCTCAATCTTGACTCTAGACTGCGTTATCATGCTCTAGTCACTGATTGAAACGTTCTTTGTGGCTCACTGTTCCCTGGTCTCCAGACCATGTTCAGCTTTGAAGATAAGACATACGCCACTGGGGGAGTAATGCAACATTTCCTGCCACTCCCCTGTAGAAAAACCTCTCTTGGCCAAGCTAGCTTTTCTTACAGATTTGCTAAGCTATGGAATGACCTCCCTCCCTAAAAACTGATTGCTCTTTGAGTTTGTTTAAATCCCAGCTTTTCTCCTCCCTCTCCATATCTGAATCTTGCCACTGCTACCACTGACTTTTCTACCTTTGCTCTAAGAACCCAACTTGAATTGAATTGTTTGTTTCCATGACACCCATGCATTTTGACTGTGGTAACACTGATTTTATAACTGTCATCTCCTGCCTTTGCTAATTATTGTTTATGGTTGATTACTTTTAATCTGACTGTACTGTATTTTAAAGTGTTGCACTGTTTCTGTATTGCACTGAGTTGTATTGTATACAAGCAGATCTCCTGTACTTGCTGTTTTTTGTTGCTGATTCTAAACACTTTGTAAATAGGCTCTGCCTGAGGAGTTTTACATGGAATAAATAACTAAATAAATAAATACAGCACTTCTTGAAAATGTTATGACTTCTCCTAGTTTTCCTATGCTTCCTGACCTTTGCTTTAATGACAGGAGCAGACACCAATTACCATGTTGGCAGGCAGGCCAGGCTGCAGGAAGCGGCTAGATGCCCCAGTTGGGAAGTGTAGGCAGCGGGTCAGCCGGGAAGCTTGCTCCTTCCACAGAGGTATGCTAAAGCCTTAAGGTTGACATGCATGGCTCATGCCAGATGGGATGAGAGAAGCAATCTGGGAGAAATACATGGCAAAAA
Source organism: Neoceratodus forsteri (assembly GCA_016271365.2). Taxonomy (NCBI): domain Eukaryota; kingdom Metazoa; phylum Chordata; order Ceratodontiformes; family Ceratodontidae; genus Neoceratodus; species Neoceratodus forsteri. The sequence continues at coordinate 521,933,129 of CM057449.1, read as the reverse complement.
GATCTTCTATCCCAATCATGGCAAAATGACCTGAATAGGATTTATCCCTGATCAACAGGTTACAGTTCTGGAAGGTGGCAGGGGTGGTGAGAAAAAACTTACTACATATGGAGAAGAAAGCATGTGGCTCTTCTGCCTCACAGCCCGAGCAAACAGTGCATGCTGATGTAAGGCCACTCCATAAAGGAGCAACGTTGCTCACCACATAACACCCCCTCTTCTGGACCACCAGAGGTGGTCATGCAATAGAAAGAGGAACTCCCCCCCACCCCGAGGCAAGAAAACATCCAAGGCAAATGCCAGAACCCAACCTCACTCATCAGCACCAGACATCCCAGGGACAGGATGTTCTTGACAGGAACATTTCATGCCACCTTTACTAAGATTTCACCTCGGTTTGAATCAAGGGTATTTAACTTTATTGATTAAGCTTATCAGAGTAACAAGCACATTTTAGTTTAGCAGCACAGTGGTGTGGGAGGACAACTTCATTATATTGAATGCTTAAAACACTCTGACAACTGTATAAACAATGACATTACTGACCCAGCAAACTCTTGTTTTTGTCCATAAATTATATTCCTGTAATTCAGATGTGTATATCACGATGCAAATGTAACCCCCCCTACAAATGAGGGTTCCCAAAAGTCTTCCTTGGGCTTGCCTAAATGCCCACTGCCAGGCAGGTGTTCTGAGTCCTAGCGATGTAAAAGTGTTTGCATGTGAGTGCCATGTTAGCCTCCATGCCTGTCTCTTTAAGAGCTGCCTACTTTGTGGTGTAAAATTAATCTGGGTAAGGGCCAAGTAGTTTCAGGCTTGAGTCCTGCCCAGGCTGTAGTATTATCGCTCCATTCTGCCATCGCTATTTGCACAGAGGGAGCCTTGCTAGGAACTGTGACTGTTTACTGTTTATCTTTTTTAATAATAATAATATTGTAGTATGTCTAACCTGCCTTCCTTTGCAGCATGGACATTTCAGTATTGCACCACCATCTTGGTTCTGGACTGTCTATTGGGACCAATCAGTACCTTTGGGGACCCTAAAATGGTGTCTGTCCCTGGGGGTCTTGTGGGAGTGAATTTCTGTAGGAATTGTAGTTTTTACACTTTGGCACCTAAATGGATCTGGAGGGGGAGCTCTAACTGTGACAGAAAGATGGATCAGCCAACAAAACGTTTTGGATTTCTAAGGAAGTCCCAGTGCTGCCTACAGCAGAAGTCAGTCTGGAGTTAGAGTTTGGAGGGTGAACAGCTCGAGTGATTCAAGCAGCTGCCCCTGCATAGTAGCACGGGAAACTGGTGGGAAGGCTGTGTTTGGCCTGCCTGCCTCATCTTCCCTTGGAGGGAATCTTTCAGAGCTAAGGAGAATTCGTACTTTCTCCGAAGTTGCTGTGCTGTGACCAGAATCCTGAATTGTGATGAACTGAATCTTCCTAAAGGGGACCGAAGATTTGCCTCAATGCGATCGGCCTGTCAGGACCTGAGACAACCCGGAGCATCGGTTTGCGTAGAGACACTGTATATTGCAACCGGACTGCCATCTGAACTGTGGTACTGTTTCTTTTCTTTACTATAAATGTGCTGTATGCTGTTAGCGGGTCGCGATTTTGTTCCCCACTATTTAATTGTGTCACACTTGCTGGAAGCTGCATCCAGTCTTACCAGACTGATATCCAAACTGTTTTACCTGGCCTGGGCCTTGCCACACTGGCCCATCCAGCTATTTCAGGCGCAAAGAACACCATCGACGAGAGACTCATCCAGGAATCAGCCCCCTGCTCAACATCTCGAACAGGAACGACACTTCGGTGATTCATGTGGGCCCTGCTTCTCCTGGTATACCAATTGTCAACCTGCAGTCTCCATTTCATCCCTACTGTGTCTCGTATTGGGTAGCATGAGTAACAATCAGGGCAGCTCCCTGCAACATCAGCTAAATCACAAGTGTTGTCATCTGATTGCATTGCTGTTTTTCCTTTCACAAACTGAGCCTCTTGGTTCCGGATTACAACTTGTGTGTGGTTGTGCATGCCTTTTCTTTTCATCACAGGGCCCCGACCAGCTGCAACGCCGGCCTACCCCGGGCAACGTTCCAGACTAGCCCACCTTACTTCCAGCTGGGTACCCAGAGCATGTGACTGTGCCGGGACAAAAAGTGCATGCATAATTGCCTGACTAGATCAGTTTCAGAATCAATCAACCTGATTACGCCCCTCCCTTGTTCAATTCCCCTGAATAAATCAGATCTTACTCTTTCTGTATTTAATCTGACTGTGGTTCCAGTTTGTACCAAAAGCACTGTACTGTTGTTATCTGCTGTGCCTAACCTTGTTTTACAGGGGTCTCCAGGGTCATACTGTTGAAACCAGCCCTCATGGTAAGTGCCAACAGTGTGGGGATTTGTATGCTGTATAGGGGCTACTGTAAAAGTGCTTGTTGCATATTGTCTAGGCCACTAGAGGGGAAAGAGGGGTGTTACACTGTCCCAGAGGGCTGTACCCAGGGTAGCGTTGCTACTAACAACCCTGTCCACCGGGTGGAGGCATCCGTTTCAGTACCCAGGCACCTTAACCTGCAACTAGCCAAGCAGCCTGGGGTAGTAGCCTTTGGGATAGTGCCACTTAGGGGTTACACAAAAAATACATTTTTATTTATTAAAAATGTAGAAATTATAGCCCTTTGAGTCAGAGACTCTTTTGCAAAGGCTCCGTGTCCAAATAACAGTTACAGACAATGGGCAATAAATACAAGCAAGACATACAAGACTTAAGGTACAATAATTACACCAAATTCTGACATGGGTATAATACAGACAATAATGTATGGGGAGGTGGTTATAACGAGAATTTTACACACACCCAAGGTGAGGGATGCCACATAAACCCCGAGGGCGAAGACCGAGGGGTTTATTTAGGCATCCCAAACCGAGGGTGTTTGTAAAATTCGAGTAAATAATCACCTCCTCATTACTTTATTTTTTATAATTGCTGGTTGCAATTATTTTGCCACACATTTAACACGCTTCCTAACCTACGCTAACCTAATGCTCTCCTCTGACAACGTGACACCCAGATCTCCACAGGAAGCAGATAACTATGATCACCGCAGCACGAAGATCTCTAGCAGGGAGTATTTGTTTAGTGTCATGGAGAACAATGACAAAACTGAGAGAAAATCAGCAGCTGACAGAGCATGAATGGCTGAATTCTTTCATTTGCTCTGCAGGTGTTTGTGTCTCGCGCTTCTCTAGAGAAAGCTGGCACGTGTTTGCCGTTATAACCAGCTCGGCTGGTTATAATGGCAAATTATAACTGGCTTTCTCTATGAAAAAAAAATAGTGGCCAGTAATTATATAGAGAATAATATATGGGGTGGAGTGTGTAACAAGATTTTACACAAACCCGAGTTGTGGGATGCTACATAAATCCTGAGGGCGAAGCCTGAGGGGTTTGTGAAAAGCATACCACAATGAGGGTGTGTGTAAATCAAGTTTTACATGCCACCTCATATTTTATTTTTTATAATTGCTGTTCTGCACTTTTTCGCCTCAGCAATTATAGAAAATAGAATAGGTAAGGCAGTGGTGTTCCACAGACGGGAACCAGTCCGAATTCTGAGTCTGCCAAGTTAGATGGCTCCCTCGGAGTGTGACATGTTTAATTTGTTTTTAAATTGGTCTACATTTTTTTTTTGTTAAACTTACCGCCGAGTGACGGGTGTGAAGTTTTGTCATGCTTCAGTTTGAAGAGATTGGGAGAAGCGCTGGCCAATGCGTGCTGACAGGAAATCTGGTGCCCTTTCAGCATCCCCAGTTTTTAAATGGCTTTGTGGGTCACTGGAGAAGATGAGTTAACAAAAAAGTGACCACTGACTGCAAGGAGTGGTTAAGACTGTAGCCGTGTTGCTTCTGGGAACATCACAGAGAATACTGGCGCATGCGTGGTCCGAGGGAAACCTGGTGCATGCTTGCCATTATAACCAGCTGGTTGTAATGGCAAATTATAACCAGGTCTCCCTATCAGAAAAAGCATGCATCAGTAATTATAATCAAGTTATACAAAAGACAAGCATACTCATTTCCGTTACAAAGTTAGGTAACTGGTCAACAACTGAGGGGCAGAAGGGGAGGAATCCAAGGGATATTGTCAGATACAAGGTGGGAGAAGGGATGTGCAAGGCCAGTAGGGGGGAGATTTGGGTACCGAGTCTACTGGGTTTGTCAGGGTTATGGGGAAGGGGGGGCATGAAGGCAGTCACAATTAGAAGAGGCAAGTAACAGCTGTCATAGCTCAGACTTGAAGTGTCCCAGTCTAGAGGTAGCCAGTAAAGTGGTAGGAAGGACATTCATCCAAAGTGGGGCTCTATAACTAAAGGAGTAGTTCTAAAAAGAGAGGTGTAGAAGGCAGCATTGCTGGAGTATCTAGTGATTCTTAATCTATGAGCTGGTGTAAGTATAGTTGACACTCCGGGAGGGACAAGTCCAAGGGATATTTTTTTGGCAAGGAGGCAGGTGTGGTAGCGGATACGACCCTCAAGGTTTAACCAGGAGGTTCTCTGGTAGAGATCGCAAGTATGTGTATATCTGTCACATCCAGTTGCTAGGCAGCAGGCTTTGTTTAGGGCAGTTCTGATTTTAGTTAGTGTGGTATTGGGGGCTGACCAATAAATGACTAGGCTGTAGTCAACCAGAGGGAGAACCGAGCTGGATACCACCAGCCTTAAAACAGCCTCTGTGAGACAGGAGCGAAGCCGATAAAGGAAGCCAATTCTGATGTTGACAGTTCTACAGGTGATTGAAATGTGCTCATGAAAGGTGAGAGACGAATCAAGGGTGATCTCCAAATATTTAAAGCTGGGGACAATTTCAAGGTGGGCAGAGTTGGAATTGAGTATGTGGAGGGGTAGGACCTGTTTTTTTTTCTGATGGTGAGCAAAGAGCATCACCTTGGTTTTCTTATAATTGAGAACCAGTTTATGATTGGTGAACTAAGACTTGATTTCAGCAAAATGCTTCTGTAGGTTGTGTTGCAGGGTGGAGGTGTCCTGGTGCCAACAAAAGATGCCAGCATCGCTGCATAGAGGAGTTGTTGTCCAAAGCAGGTCCGGTGGAGAGAGTTAAGAAACAGGCTAAACAGTAGAGGTCCAAGGATTGAACCCTGGGGTACCCCAGACCTGACTGGGAGGGGGGGGAGGACAGTGTGATGTTGAGTTTTACCTGTTGAGATCAGCCAGAGAGGTAGTTGGAGAACCAGGAGGAGGCTTCCAGGGATAGACCAAGGGAGAGTAGGGAGTCAATCAGCAGGGAGTGATGAACATTTTCAAAGGCCTTAGTCAGGCCAACATAGACAGACCCAACTAAGAGCCCCTGATCAAGTGCATCACGGATGAAGAAGGTATATTCCAGTAGAGCAGTTATGGTGCTGTAGGCCTTCCTAAAACCGTGCTGTTGGGGACATAATAGGTTGTGTGTGTCAGTAGTTGGTCAGCAACGATCTTCTCCCAATGCTATAGACAGGGGTGGCAGTATGGAGATCGGCCTATAGTTACTTGGTAAAGTTCTGTCTCCTCTCTAAAAAATTGGGGTCACCATGGCTTGTTTCCATTAGGATGGAAATTGGTCCAGGCAGAGGGGACATAAAGAGAAGGTAGGGCAGGGCCCACAGCTCAGCGCCATGGACACAGGAGGGAGGGAGGTGTACACTACTCCCTTCACAAAAGAAAGGGTCCTACAAGAGCTCGATAAGCTCAGGGTGGACAAGGCAATGGGACCTGATAACATACATCCCAGGGTACTAAAGGAGCTAAGGGTGGAACTAGCAAAGCCATTATCAGAACTGTTTTGTGAGTCTCTGAGCACAGGAGAGGTCCCAGAAGACTGGAGAAGGGCTCATGTGATCCCGCTCCACAAGAGTGGTAGCAAGGAGGAGGCAGGGAACTACAGACCAGTCAGTCTTACTTCAGTAGTGGGCAAGATTATGGAGACACTCCTTAAGGAAAGAATCCATAGGAGCACAGGATCCAAGACAGCATGGGTTTACAAAAGGAAGGTCCTGTCAAACTAATCTTATAGATTTCTTTGACTGGGTAACCAGAGTGGTGGACCAAGGGGGAGCAGTTGATGTTGCCTACCTTGACTTCAGCAAAGTTTTCGATACTGTTCCACATAGAAGATTGATTAATAAGCTGGGTAAGCTTGGGGTGTGTCAGACCTTGGTCAACTAGGTGGCAAACTGGTTGACAGGCAGAAAACAGAGAGTGGTGGTAAATGGTATACAGTCAGAAGAGATGCAAGTCACAAGTGGGATACCTCAGGGATCAGTCCTGGGGCCAGTCCTCTTCAATATCTTCATCAGTGACATTGCAGATGGACTGGAGGGTAAGGTTTGTCTGTTTGCAGATGACACCAAGATCTGCAACAGAGTAGATGATCCAGGTGGGGTGGGCAGAATGAGAAGAGATCTGGATAAACTAGCAAAATGGTTGGAAGAGTGGCAACTGGGGTTTAATGCAAAGAAGTGTAAGATCATGCACATAGGGACGAGAAACCCTGAAGCCACCTATAATCTGGGAGGGGAGTTGCTGGCAGTCACAAGGGAAGAAAGAGACTTGGGCATCATCATCACCGATGACCTGAAATCATCCAAGCAGACCACTAAAGCAGTAGATAAGGCTAGAGGGATGTTGGGGTGTATTAGTAGGGGTATTATGAGTTGGAAGAGGGAGGTAATAATCCCTCTTTACAAGACACTGGTTAGGCTCCATCTGGAGTACTGTGTGCAGTAATGGAGGCCACACCTTCACAAGGACATTAACCAAATTGAGCCAGTCCAGAGAAGGGCAACCAAAATGGTGCAGGGACTGCATCAGAAAACATATGAAGACAGATTAACTGAACTCAATATGTATACCCTAGAGCAAAGGAGGGAGAGAGGTGATATGATTGAAACATTCAAACACATTGAAGGCATTAACAAGGTGAAGGAGTCTAACATGTTTCAATATAAGAAAAATAGCAGGACAAAAGGACACAGCATGAGATTAGAGAGAGGCAGATTAAGGGGTAATGTGAGGAAGTTCTTTTTCACAGAAAGGGTGGTGGATGCATGGAACAGCCTACCTCAGGAAGTGGTGGATACGAATACAGTGCAGTGCTTCAAACAGGCATGGGATAGGCATAAGGGAGCAATACAGATTAGTATGAATAGATAGGCCATTGACAGAGCAAAGGCCAATGGCACGTTCGTAAAGTAGAAAAAGAAATGGGCAGACTGGATGGGCCTTGTGGTCCTTATCTGCCATCAACTTCTATGTTTCTGTGTTTCTAGGTTTCTATATTAAGAATCTTGGTAAAGGGGGTTAGGATGGATTCCTGGGATAGTTTGAGGAGATTGAGATGTAGGGTATCAGCTCTATGACTGGATTTTCTTAGAACCTTGGATAGGTATTTTCTGGCTGTACTCCGGGAAATAGTTTTAAAGCGAAAGGGGGGCACCCCAGTAGGTGGAGGGGGGAAGGTTGGAGAAGGGAGGTAACAGGTGTGTAGAAGTAACCGGGTGGGAGGATGTTGTCAAGGTCCGTGAAGGCGGTATTTAAGGGGCTACCTATAAGCTCAGGATCCTGTGTGGTAATAACATGGACTTGTAGGAGGGACAAAGGGGGAGTGAGGGATTTACCATTCAGTCTATTAATGATCTCCCAGAATTTGCATCCATGTCCCCATGAGGAGGAGAGAATATCCTAACAGTAGGCAGCTTTGGCCTGCTGTATTTCCCTGGTGCAGGCATTTCTAGCTGCAAGTTAGTTTTGCCTATCTGTTGCTAGACCTGAGTCAAGAGCTTTATGCCAAAGGTTGTCATGGTACCGCATGCGATTTAAGAGGGAATGAGTGATCCAAGGAGGGATATGGTTTTTGACAAGCTTTTTGACCGGGTGGGCAAAGATATCACAGGCAGCATTGAAGGAGGAAATGAAGAAGGCTAAGGCTTTGTCCAGTGAGGTTGTGTAGTCAAGGGGGGGGGACCAGTCTAGTTCTGATAAGTAATTCTTGAAGTATTCCAGGGATCCATCTTTTAGGAGACATTGGTAGTAGACTGTAGAGGGGGATGGTTTCAGACTGGTTGATCAACAGCAGATGATAGGGAAATGGTCGCTAAGCGAGTCTGGGAGTATCTGGACAGCACAGAGGCAATTGGGGTGGCTTGCCAGGATGAGGTCAATGAGCGTCCGATTTCTGTTGGAAGGGTTTAGCCGTGTGGGCATAGGGACTGTTTGCGTGAGGTTCAGGGCCACAATGGCATCTCTGTACTGTGCTGCTTTTGGGGCATGCCAGTTAGTGTAAAAATCCCCTAGTGCAATGACTTTGGAGTTTGGTGGAAGTTAATAATAATAATAACGCTTTATTTGTACTGCGCCTTTCAAAAGACCAAGGCGCATAACAATAAGGTAAAACAACACATTAAACTATGAATACAGACTCTTGCGAATGAAGATAAAATCCAGATAAGAACAAGATAAAATCATGCAGGATAGGCTTGAAGCCACAAATATGTTTTTAAGGCCTGTTTAAATCCCTTCACGGTCGTGCACTCCGGTAACTGACGGGGTAGAGAATTCCAAAGGGCTGGTGCCACATACATAAATGCCCGGGGCCCCAGAAGATTTAAAGCAAACCCGTGGAATCTCTAGCAACCCCTCGTCAGCTGAGTGGAGCGATTACCCAGGGCAGTAAGGAATCAGAAGCTCTTTCAAGTAGTCTGGGCCCTGTCCGTGTAGGGCTTTATAAGTTAGAAGTCCAACTTTAAAGGTGATCCGCCACCGTACTGGCAGCCAGTGCAGTTCTTGCAGCAGGAAGGTCATGTCAGATGTTTCTAATAGATTTCTTTGCCTGGGTAACCACAGTAGTAGACCAAGGAGGGGCTGCAGATATGGCCTACGTAGACTTTAGCAAGGCATTTGACACAGTCCCACACAAAAGATTAATAAATAAGTTAGCCAGCCTGGGAGTGGGTCCCAGGGTGGTAGCCTGGGTAACAAGCTGGCTGGACAACAGGACCCAGAGGGTATTAGTAAATGGAGTACTCTCTGAAGAAAAGGGGCTTACTAGTGGGGTACCACAGGGTTCAGTACCGGGACCGATCCTCTTTAATGTCTTTATAGGAGACATTGCAGAGGGGCTGGAAGGAAAAGTATGCCTCTTTGCAGATGACACAAAGATCTGCAACAATGTTGATGCACGGGGGTGCAAAGGATGAGAAGGGACTTGGCAAGATAGGAGGAATGGTCAAAAATATGTCAGTTTAGATTCAATGCAAAAAAGTGCAAAGTAATGCACCTGTGAAACAAAAACCCAGGGGAAGAGTACACAATGGGGTACTAACAACAACACAAATGAAAAGGGACCTGGGGGTAGTCATATCAGATGACCTTAAGGTAGGTAAAAAATGTGAGAAGGCAGTAAGAAGGGCAGGGGGGGATACTAGGAGGTTTAGGGAGAGGCATCACCAGTAGAAAACAAGAAGTTGTTATCCCCTTGTAGAGACAGTTGGTGAGACCCCATCTGGAGTACTGCGTGCAGTTCTGGAGACCCCATCTCCACAAGGACATAGACAGGATGGAGGCAGTCCAGAGGAGGGCAACTAAAATGGTGCAGGATCTGCAATAGAAGCCATACGAAGACAGACTAAAAGTGCTTAATATGTATACCCTTGAGGAAAGGAGGAAGGGGGGATATGATAGAAACTTTCAAGTACCTCAAAGGAATCAACAAAGTCCAAGGTGGGAGCATTTTTCAGAAAAAGAGATGTACAAGAACAAAGGGGCACAATTTGAAAATAGAGGGGGACGGCTCAGGGGCAACATGAGGAAATATTTTTTTATGGAGAGGGTGATGGATGCATGAAACCACCTTCCTGAGGAGGTTGTGGGGTCAAAAACAGTGGGTGAATTCAAGAATGCATGGGACAGACATAAGGCAGTTACAGTGAGGGGTAGGAGGAAGTAGGCTGTTGGGTAGCTAGAATCTGCAGCTTATCCAGTAGGTAGGGAAATGGGCAGACTAGGTGGGCCAAGCAGTCCTTATCTGCTGTCAAATTCTATGTTTCCATGAAGACATACGTTATCATGAATCTATCTCCTGGTGATGAAACCCATTTGGTCCGGGTGAACTAGGGATCCCACTTGAGCCTGGAGTCTTCTGGCTAGAATAGAGGTGAAAATGTTTGGCTCGACATTCAATAACGAGCAGTAGGACCCAAACAGTGTGGTTCTTACCCGCTTTGCAGATAATGGAAATCTGGGTGTATTGCCAGGAGGAGGGAGCTCCCTCTCCCTCCTGCACTGCCCTAAAGGTCCTACCTAGATGGGTAGTGAACTCCTTTCAAAAGGCTTTGTAGAGCTCCACTGAAAGCCCATTTGGGCCTGGTGCCTTCCCTCCTTTAAGCTCTTTGATGACACCTGCCATCTCCCCCTGGGTTATCGGGGCATTCATCCTTTCCCTCTGTGATAGAGACAATTTGTTAAGCATTACTTTATTAAAAAGTTCTCTAGTTTCTCTGTAAAGTTGTTGATCTGGATTCTGGAAAAGAGTTTCCCATAGAATGCCAGGAAATGTTGTGAAATTTTTAAAGGGTCAAAGTCATACTGTGTGAATCTGTGATCCTTTCTTATCTGCAAGATTAGTTATCTAGCGGCTTCCTTGCGAAGTGACCAGGCCAACAGTCTCCTGGCTTGGTTCCTCTCCTCGTAGTCTCTTTATCTAGAATACTGGAGGGCCTGTTCTATTTTTTCTTAAGTCTGTCTCTACAGTATGTTCCTCCAGTTTCTTCCTCACCTTTTCATCAAGAACTATTTTATGTTCTACCTTGAGGTTGAAAAGATTTTTTCCTCTAGGTCTTATTGTTCCTTTAGTCTAGCCTGATTGTTCTACCTGTCAGCAAAGCCTTGAAACCATCCCACCAAACTGCAGCTGAGGAATCCTGGGTGTGTTCATGACTAAGTAGTCCCCAAGATAGTCCTTTACCATTGTTTTGTAGTCTTCCCTGTTTAAAAGACATTCAACCTCAATGTAGAATTTTTGAGGGTGGAAAAAGAGCAAAGGACATCCGCACAGCGCCATAATCAGACACCGTTCTCGGGAGAATTTGGGCAGATTCAAGAGCATGGACCCACTGTTTAGAAACAAACAAAAAAAAAAGGTTGAGTCTGGAGTAGGCCTGATGTGGTGCAGACCAGCAGGAATCGTCTCTGATCCTTGGGTGTAGGAAGCGCCGTACCTCCAGCAAATTCAACTCTTTGGCCAACCCCCCCAGACACTTTACGGCAGGGCCTCAAGGCAGGTTCCAAGTGTTAATATCGCCGGAATAACAAAGTGAGAAATAATATCGCGGGCAGTACTAGAGGCAAAATGGTCGCACAAAATGTTGTGGGGGGAAAACGCCATGTGCACAGCACAGGCACCATGGGACTGGCACCAGGGGATCTGTTACAGATGGAGTCAGTGATGAAAGTGAGCAGGAACACACAGAACTCAGTTCCTGTACCTTTTTTGCCACAGGAATAGAGCTCCGTATGTCTTCCTACTGATATTTGAAATGGAATTCTTACAACAGTAACATAATGACAATTGTTTGGCCTATGATCAGAGATCAGTGGATTCCATCATGAAATTTGACTTGAAGAACAATTTAATTTGTTTTAGAAATACTTTGACATCTCTGATTGGGTGCACCAGTATCTATACAGATGTATCTGGATTGAACAAAGTATGGAAACATAGATGTAGACAGCAGAAAAATGTCCAACGGCCCCTCAAGTCCCAAGAATTATCCTTCAGAGAGTGAATCTTAATTCTGATTTTTATTTGTGCCAGTATTTGAGTTCCTGTACTTCTTGTTCACCACTTACACCACCGGATGGAGCGGCCAGAGGAAACTGGCCAGATAGCACCAATGGCCAGTGGGACTACCAACATGCACCAAAAGAGGACGGCAATGGTAATAGTAGGTGGAGGACAGAGTGCAGCAGTGGACCATGAAGGCCTTATGCAGAACGCCCCAGGTACAGCTGTGTGAATTTGTCCCCCAATGAAGGAGTATGAAGCAGGGCACAGGAAATTAGCAGAGCAGCGGCGGTGCAAAGTTAGCCCCCCCCATGAAGGGTGCAGCAGCCATCAATCACACCCGGCAGTACAAATGGAGGTACTTACTGGTTGCTGGTGGTCCTGTGAGAGCCACAGTTCCTGAGCCAGTAGTGCCTCACTGTGTTCTAGCTGTCAGGTGTGGTGTTTGTCAGGGATGGCGCTGCAGTACGTAAAAAGTCAGAAGGGGAAGACCCTCCTGCAGTTCAAGGGACTTCTGTACTATAAGGAGCAGATGACTGCTGCTAAGACTTACTGGAAATGTTCTAAGTACTACTGTGAGTAGTGCAAGGCAAGGGTGCACACTGCTGGTGAGGCTGTGATAAAGATGCTAAATGCACACAACCACATCCCTGACCATGGGGACATTGTTGCCAAGGAAACAGTGGCAGAGGTGAAGGACAGGGCTGCCCGCACCGGTGAGACCCCACACCAGGTGGTTGTCACCTGCTGCAGTTATGTAGTGCCCTCTGTTGGTGGGAACCTGTCCAGTGTTGACCTGCTGAAGTAATGGGGACAGCATGTGCAGAAGGCAGCCTACCGCCCGCTCCACATGCCCCCAGCTATAAGTGACCTGACAATCCCAGAGGAGCAGAGAGTGACACTGTCAGGAGAGACATTCCTCATGAATGACAGTGGTGCCTCATCGTCACCACTGAGAAGAATCTTCAGTATATGGATTACCCTATCTCTGCAAAGACATAGACAGAATAGAGGCTGTTCAGAGGAGGGCAACCAAAATGGTGCAGGGTCTGCACCAGAAGACATACGAGAAGAGACTAAAGCAGTTTAATATGTATACCCTTGAGGAAACGAGGGAGAAGGGGGACATGATAGATACTTTCAAGTATCTCAAGGGAACTAACAAAGTCCAAGAGGGTATCATCTTTCAGAAAAAAAGACATGCAAGAACAAGGGGACACAATTTGAAGATAGAGGGAGGACGGCTCAGAGGTAATGTTAGAAAGTATTTTTTCACAGAGAGGGTTGTGGATGCATGGAACAGCCTTCCTGAGGAGGTTGTAGAATCAGGAACAGTGGGAAAATTCAAGAATTCATGGGACAGACATAAGGCAATTCTAGTGGGGGGTAGGAGGAAGTAAGCTGTTGATTACCTAGAATCTGCAGCTTATCCATCAGGTAGGGAAATGGGCAGACTGGGTGGGCCAAGCTATCCTTATCTGCCGTCAAATTCTATGTTTCTATGTTTCTGCAACACATAGTTTGTGGATGGCACTTTCAAAACCACCCCCTCCCGATGTTCCTGCAGCTGTACATGGTGCATGGTGTCCAGTAGAGCACAGTCATCCCCACCGTGTACATCCTGCTTCCCTCCAAGACAAGTGCCACATACACCAGGGCCTTCACGGAGATATGGAGGCTGCATCAGGACCTCCGCCAAGTTACCATCATGCTGGACTTTGAACAGGCTGCGATATAGTCATTTAGTGTTGTGTTCCCCGATGCACGCCTACATGGATGCTTCTTTCACATATGCCAAGCGGTCTGGAGGAAGGTCCGGGGGTGTCTGCCATTCAGCAGCTCTATGTGGCAGATAAGGACTTTGCACTGCATGTGTGTATGCTGCCAGCCATGGCATTTGTGCTCCCAGGGATGTCACCATGATGTTTGAGGAACTTCGATCATGGGACTTTTTCATCCACCATGACAAGCTTCTTGCCCCTGTAGTGGATTATTTTGAGGACACTTGGGTTGGCTGGCCCATCCGTGGTGGGGTACGCCACAATCCCCCCTTCACAGTGGATCTGTGGAACTGCTACAAGTTCTGAAAGTCTGGTAAGATGAGGAACATCAAATCCATGGAGGGATGGCACCGAGCATTCAACATACTCATCGGTGCTTGTCACCCTAGCCTGTGGCATTTCATCAATGTGCTGAAGTCCAAGCAACATTTGAATGCCATTAAGACTGAGCAGTGTGTCTCCACCCAGCACGCCCCAGTGGGAAAGAAGAAGTACAAGGACTCATCCAGGTGTATTCACACCATTGTCATGGACTATGGTGCCAGGAGCACATACGATTACCAAAGGGGCATTGCTTACAATTTCTAGCTGCAGGTGTGAGTGCCCCTGGCACCAGTTTACTTGCATGCCCACTGGCCATGGGCTACTGTTCTGTATTCTGGTTTGGGTGGTGGGGTGTGTATGGTTCTGTGTGTTCATGGTCTATTGTGTTACTGTGTTGTGTCAGTAAAGGTGTGCAATGAACCCTCCAGTGTCCTTTGCTCTTTTGCTGCCTTGTAGCTTGCACTGCCTGCTTCCTGCCTGCACTGTTCTGTCCTGCAATATTTTTGACAAACTACATTTTTTCAGCAATGTTTTGCCTGTGATATTTTGTACCATGATATTTTGTACCACGATATTAACACACGGAACTCTCAAGGGAAGGGTCTAACACCTGATTTGTCTAAACTGGGGTTGAGGACTGTATTGAAGTCACTTCCTACTATAAACAATTCACCTGGTGGGGGTCCAAATTTCAGCAGTACTTGCTTTAAAAACTGGGCTTTCTCCTTTTCCTGAGTAGGGGCACAGATGTTGAGCAGGGAGCACAGGACCACCAAAGACGTACAAGCAAACAACAAGTATCTGCGGACAATGCAGTACAAGGACATTTCATAGTATTAGGTAGTGCTGTAACAATTGTTAGTTGGAACAGCCAGTGGGGTTGGAACAGCCAGTGGGCCCATGGGGTCTGGGTGGGCCTCCACCACCTCTAGGGGGCAATGTTTATGAATCAGGATTACCACCCCCTCCTATGCAATGTGCTTGGTAAGAGGCATGATAGACCTGACCAAGCCAAGATCTCTTTAATTTCATAGCCTCTTCTTGGGTCAGGTGGGTCCCTTCCCCTGCAGGAATATCACCTCAGCTCCCTGCTTTTTTAGTTCATTAAGAACCCTGGTTCATTTGATAAGGTTATTTAATCCTCATACTTTAAAAGTAATTAGAATGCCTTCAGTACCAGTACCAGTACCAGAACTAACCGACTTTTCAAACAAGAAACATGAAAACTGGGTAAACAGTTAAAACCCTTTATCAAACACTTCTCCAAGTATAAAATGCACCCAGACTTCCCGGGTGTCATCTGGAAGGTTGAGTGAGACCCCTCTTCGAGGAGCCTTGTGCTCAATGTGCACTTGAGCTCCTACCTCTCCACTTTCCACCGTCTTTATTGCTTGGGTCAAAGCTCTCCTCCCAGGATTGGTAAAATGCAGAAGACCTGAAAAATCAGCTTCTAGGGAAAGCTCTTTCACCTAGCTGCAGGCTCTAAATAACTGGTAATTCCACTGAGACCATCATTCCCTTGCCGGGCTGTAGTATCGGCTGGGGAACAAGTAACCAGGGATGTTGCATTCTTGAAGGACACACTTCCTTCTGTCAGAAGAAATCCCCAGCTCAGTCCCGGGATGTCAGCCCGACGAAGTTGTTACCACTCCATGGTAGCTCCCCACAAATGATAATAATGGAACATGAAGTGCGTAACAAACCCTTAGGAAGGAGAAACCCTTCTAAATATCACTGCTGTATAACTAAGTGGAGGGGTGAGTTGGCCTTACTTTCCATCCATGTACCTTGAGGCTCGAGGATCCTGGTGGTCACTTCACAGCTTCACAGCTCTTTCTACACTTAAGTTAATTGCACAGATAACAATTCCCTTCAGCCACCTGAGACAAACACCTAGATAACTGCACAGATAACAATTCACTTCAGCCATCTCAGACAAACACACTAACTTTTTTTTTTGTTTGTTTGTTTTGTTTTTACCCTAAATTGGAGGTTCAAGAAGTAGAGTTCTATTTCTTTAGTCCCAGTAAAGAAGTATAGTTATAACAGCAGCTCCTTCTTCTTGGAGTTCTCTGCCTGTTTTCTGGCCCTGCCAGAATACCTGCTATGCAGAGAAAGTCATCGACGAGAGACCGGCCTGGGGATCAGCCCCCTGCTCAATGCCTTGAACAGGAATGACACCTCGGTGATTCGTGTGGGCACTGCTTCTCCGGGCACTCCAGCTCAACAGCCTGCAGTCTTGATTTAATCCTGCCTGTGTCCAGAATTAGGTATCATGAGTAAACATGAGGGTAGCTCCCTGTAACAACAGCTAAATCTAAAAGTGTTGTCATCTGATTGTCTTGTTGCCTTTTCTTTAATGAACTGAGCCCTCCGGAACCCTGGGAACCTCTAGCAATCCCTTGTCAGTGGAGCGGAGAGGACAGAAGGGGCGGTAAGGGCAGAGGAGATTTTGCAAGTACTGCGATCCCTGTCCATGTAGGGCCTTATAGGTCAAACCCGATCTTGAAGGTGATCCTCCACCTAACCATCAGCCAGTGCAGTCCACTGAGCACAGGTGTGATATGGCAAGATCTCAGTAGGCCTGTCAACAACCTGGCCACCTCATTCTGCACCAGCTGCAAGTGGCGAAGGTCCACCCCCGACATCCCTAGGTATAGGGCATTGCAGTAATCCAGGCAGGTGGTCACAAAGGTGTGGACCAATGCTGGAAGATCGTAAAGCAGGACCAGGTGTTTTATCCAGGCGAGATTCCTCAGATGGTAGAAAGAGGTCTTGACGACGGTTGAACCTGAAATTTAAGTGTCAGCCCAGCATCAAACATAATTCCAAGATTTCGCACCAGATCAGAGGTTGTCAGCTGGCTACTTCCCAGCCATAACCTGGATGGCTGACCAGCCGACAACCCCTCTACCCAATAACCTAGGTCCACAACCAACACCTCAGTCTTATCCGGATTCAGCCTCAGCCAGTTGGCACTCATCCAATCCAGAATCTCAGCAAGGCAGTTGTTAAAGATCGAGACAACATCAACCTGCTCAGGCACAAAGGACATGTACAACTGAGTATCGTCTGCATAGCAGTGAAAACTCAGTCTGTAGCACCTGATAATGTCTCCTAATGGCAGCATATACACTGCGAACAACATGGGTGAAAGCATGGTGCCCTGCAGCACCCCACATGACAGGGGGAGAGGGGCAGAGGAAAAGATCCCCAACTCCACTCTGAGTCCTGCCCATGAGGAAAGAATGAAACCATCTGAGGACTGTTGCAGACAGTCCACAGACCAGCCACTCTAGCAACACATCATGGTACACAGTGTAAAATGCCACAGAGAGATCAAGGAGAACTAAGATTGGCCTGCTTCTCTGATCTCTCACTATTAGGAGATCATTAAGTACCCCCAACCAGCACTGTCACGGTAATATGCCTCTTCCTGAAACCAGACTGGAGATGATCATAGATATTGTGGTTGGTAAGATGATCATCCAGCTGCAATGCGACTGCCTACTTAATAACCTTACCCACAAAAGGCAGGTTAGAGACAGGCCTGTAGTTAGCAAGACAGTCAGGGTCGAGAGAAGGTTTCTTCAGAAGGGGGCACACCACTGCCTTCTATCAGGTGTCCAGGAACACCCCCATCTCCATTGAGCACTTAACTATCTCAGCCAGGACCAGTCCGATAACCTCCATGCACCCCACCAAGAGGTACATTGGACCAGGATCCAGACTACAGTAAGTTGGTCGCAGGCCCTGGATGATCTCCATGACATCCATGATCACCACCTGGTCGAAGTCAGACCAGACAGACTGGCTGTCTGTAAGCTCCCACCAATCACTGTGTTGCCCACTTGAGTGAGCCACACAGATCTCCGATCTGAGGGGGGCAACCTTATCTGTGAAAAATCGAGCAAACTTCTCACACTTATTTTGTGAAAAAGATCTCTGATTCTGGAGATGGACTGGATTGCAAAAGCCGGTCCACAGTACAGAAAAGCTGAGCCAGTCGATTTCTTGCAGTGGCAATCTCCCTGGACAGCAACTCTGCCTTCTTGCAGTAGATGGCCGATTGATAGTCCTTGTAATGGGACATCAACCTAAGCTTGTCAACAGCCAGACTGGATTTCCACCAGCATCGCTCCAACTTTCTCCCCACTCTCCTCAACTCCCTCAAAGTCCCATCAAACCAAGGGCACCAAGGGCAAAGGGTGAGGGAGTGAACACGGACAGGAGCTATGAAATCCAGGACATCCATCACTGCCTTGTTATAGGCCAGTAGCAGCTCCCAGGATCAGAACTTAACATCAAAATGCCATAAGACCATCAGGGGTCATGCCCTGTAAAGGATGGTACTGGACCATCTCCAAAGGGGCAATTCTATTAGGGGGAGCCATGAAACTGAACCCTATAGTGTGGTGATCTGACCATCTGATGGTTTCTACCACCATATCGGAGACCTCCATCCCCAGTAGGAACACCAGGTCCAACGAGTGACCTTGCCTGTGGGTCACAGAGGTAACCACCTGTATGAAGCCCAATGAAATCATCAGTTGGAGGACGTCTCGAACAAAATGCGAGAGTTCATTGTTAACCCAGGTATTTAAGAACCCAAGCACCAACCATCTGGGGGACTCCAGCACCATGTCGACAATGAAGTAGAGGGCCATACAAAGTGCAGTCAGGTGAGATATGGTAATGGGTAGTGGTGGCTGCTACCTTTTCCCTCCACTCCATCTGGTGGCTTTCAACTTGCTGTTTGTGGCTTATGCCCTGGGGTGGAGTCTCCGTGGGTTGGAGATTGGCCCTGGGAATGGCTGGCTATAAATGGGGCTGTTTAGCACCTTATTGGGGGGGGAGCTTTCCCATGCCGAGTATTCAGCAGGTGATTCTGTAGAAGGAGGGCTAATTGCCTGCTCCTGCTCCTAGCCTGTAAATTCCATCAAGAATTACAGTGGCAGTGGTATAGTGGTGGTGGTCCACTTATTTCAAGGCGAGAGCTGGATTAGAATCTGCAGCCTGAGTTGTTGGGAATAAGCAAGGAGGGCCTGTTCCAGACCATGAGTGATGGGAGTACCTTTTGGAGCAGCCAGCATGTTGATCTAGTGGGACTGGGGAATGTGTGCCACTCTGCCCCCTGAACCTGTGTCACTTGGGAGTCAGTTCGGAGCCCCATCCATGTGAAGGGAACCAATATAAGGAGCCAGCCTAAAGGAGGCCCTGGCTGGTGGGGATGTCTGCCCAGATGGATTCTAGGGGGGGGAGTCACCCACTGAGCCATAGTTGTGGGGGGAGGTTCTGTGGAGCTCCCTAGATTAAAGGGGCCCGCACCCCTCATTCACGGATGTGCGAGAGGTACAGTCAGAAGTCGGAGCTTATAGAGGAAGCTGCTGCCATATGTCAGAGGTCAAGGCCTTGCTTAAGCTGCTGCTGTTTTGCCCAGAGTGTGGCCACCCGGCCAAGGGATTAGCTGAATATAGGTGGGGGTATTCATGATCACATGAACTGCCAAAATTAATTGCTCTACTCCATTTCGGTTCCTGTAGCCCGGAGACCAATTCTGTACATATGTTTGTGCCTGACCAGCAAGTTTTATTAAATCAGGATCTTCCTGTTCTTGCAAGTTTGTGTGGACATTCCATTTATTGAACTGTCTTGTTGAACTGTGATGTAGCTAACCTCCTTTTGAGTCCCACAGCCCAGTAGCCCCTGACCTGTCAGCTGGCAAGAAAGACCCAGCTATCAACGAACCCATCTACTGGTAAGGATGGAAAACCACAGTTGTGACACAGCTATACCAGGATACAACCTATTCGAGAAGGACAGGAGGGGTATGGCGGGGTAGATATTTATATTCAGGAAGAAATAAAAGACACAGATGTACAGGGATTCCCTGGGGAAACTGAGTCACTGTGGCTAACAGCTGAGGCAGGTAAGGGGACAAACCTCAAATTTGGTGTCATTTACAGGCCCCCAAATCTAGGGGAGAAAGGAGCCAAAGACTTAATAGAAGAAATATGCAAAATTACTGATAGAGTCGAAGTGATACTGGTGGGGACTTCAACCTCCCGGATATTAGCAGGAGCACACAAGCGGCGGCAACAACAAAAAGTAGGGATTTCTTACTAGCCCTTCAGGGCGCAAGACTGAGTCAGCTCATTAGAACCCCAACAAGGGGAGATGCCAATCTTGACCTTGTTCTCACAAACAGTGAGAGGGTAAATCAAATCGGGGGTGCTATATGGGAAACAGTGACCATCGCATGGTCAGTTTCAAGGTAAACATAACCGAGGACACCTGTCACTCAAAAATCAAGGTACTAGACTTTAAAAAGGCTGACTTCCAAAAATGAGAACCATCCTAAAGCAGCACCTAATTGAAGTGGAAGAAGAAGAGGTTGAGATCATGTGGGGAAGACTAAAGAATGCAATCAAAACAGCCACAGACCAATGCTCCAGGAGGGTCAGTAAAGCGAAAAGGAGAAGAAATCCCTTATGGTTCTCCAAAGAAGTGGTAACCATTGTAAATTAAAAAAAGAAGGCACACAAAAGGTACCAAGAAACTAAAAATGAAAAAAAAAGGGAATTATACAGACACACAATGAGAGAAGTAAGCAAAATGATAAGGCAAGCCAATGCCCAGACAGAAGCCAAGATAGCAGAGTGAACAAAGAAAGGAGGCAAATCCTTCTTCAGGTATATCAGGGAAAGAAGGAAGGCAAAAGGAGTCATAGTGAACATTGCTACAGGAGAAGGAAAGATAGCAGAAAATGACCCAGAGAAAGCTGAAATCCTAAATGGGTACTTCTGCTCAGTATTGACTGAGAAGGTACATCCCAGAATCTTAAAGGAACTTGTGAAAGAGCTGGCAGCCCCACTGGCAAAGCTATTCACAAAATCCTAGATGAGCAGAGTGGTATGTGAATACTGTAAGAGGGCAATAGTGGTTCCACTACACAAATCAGGCAGCAAAGAAGTATCAGGGAATTATGGACCAGCAAGTCTCATGTCTACAGTGGCAAAATTAATGGAGTTACCACTCAAGCAAAGGATTGCAGCATTTCTCGAGGCCAGTGGGCAGCAAGACCCCAAACAACACGAGTTCATAACGGGGAGGACATGTCAGACAAACCTGGTAAAGTTTTTTGACTGGGTTACCAAGGCCATGGATGAAGGTGGGGTGGTGGATGGCGTCTACCTGGATTTTAGCAAGGCCTTTGTCTCAGTATCACGCAGAAGGCTGGTAAAGAAGTTGGACCACACAGGGGTTGGACCAGTAGTAGTACAATGGGTACAAAGCTGGCTGCAGGGCAGAACACAAAGAGTGCAGGTAAATGGAGCATTATTGTTAGAGGGTAGGGTGACCAGTGGAGTACCCCAGGACTCAGTGTTGAGGCCTCTGCTCTTCAATGTTTTCATGGCTGACATCACTAATGAACTAGAGGGAAAGGTGAGTCTATTCGCAGACGACACCAAGATATGTAACAGGGTAGAGACCATTGAGGGAGTGGCCAAAATGGAATCAGACCTAAAGAAACTTGAAGAATGGTCTGGAGCATGGCAGCTGAGATTCAATGCTAAAAAATACAAAGTAATGCACATGGGGAAAATGAATCCAAAGAAGGAGTACTTCCTGGGAAGAGAAAGACTAGCTGCCTCCAACCAGCAGTGTGACCTTGGAATCATGATCTCAGAGGACTTGAAAGTAGGAAAATTGTGTAAGAAGGCAGTTCTGAAGGCCAGTGGAATGCTGGGATGTATTGGGAGGGGAAGCAAGAGCAGGAGCAAAGGAGGTGGTCCTGCCACTGTACAGAGCACCGGTCAGGCGACACCTGGAGTACGGTGTCTATATTTGGAGGCCCTACTTCAAAAAGGACATAGACTGGATGGAGACAGTTCAGCGAAAGGCAACAAAGATGATACAGGGATTGCAACAAACACCATACGAAGAAAGACTGAGGGAAAATAAACATGTACTCCCTGGAACAGAGAAGGGAGAGGGGGGACATGATCAAAATGTTCAAATACATAAAAGGAGTAAACAAAGTGCATACACAGGAACTGTTTAACTTCAAGGAGGACTGTAGAATAAGGGGGTATGATCTGAGTCTGAAAGGAGGGAGGTTCAGTATCAACATCAGCAAGTACTTCTTCACAGAGAGGGTGGTGGACGCCTGGAATAGTCTTCCCCCAGGAGTGGTAGAAGCTACCACGGTGGGAGGTTTTAAGAAAGCATGGGATAGACACAAGGGAGCCCTCACACAAGAGGGCAGCTGGGGTGGATAGGTAAAACAGAGCAGACCAGATGGACCTAGCGGACTCCTTCTGCTGTTACCTTCTATGTTTCTATGAACTGTTTTCCTCTTTGGGGCTGTGCTGGTTTTCAACTGTTGTGACCCCCTTCCCACATCGTGACACCTAGATACCCCTAGACACAGGACGGGGGGCTTGCACATGCTGTGCAGCTGTCCCCAAGTCTACACCAATTGAACGGTTAGGTACCCAGTAAAGCAGAAGAGAGTCCTTATATTTAAGGGTAATACTGGTACCATTATGGGATCAGGTAGATGGCACTACATAGTGCAGTCAGGTGAGATACGGTAATGAGTTGGGGTGGCTGCTACCTTTGCCACTGCAATCAGTTTGACTGTCTTACTTGTTTGTATTGCCGATTTAATGCTTTCCTTCTCCAGATCCTTCATTCCTGCTTCCCAATGAAGCCCTCTTGGGTGTTTTTGCATTTTACCACTGTGGAATTTGCATTTATATGAATATATAGGTACATACATTCTAATGACAGATGAAGACTCACTCTATTCAGTCTGCCCATTTTCTACCTAACTCTATGTCCAACCTTACGTAGGACCAGAGTTAATGCCCTTTTGGTGTCCCCTCCCCCAGTTGTGCATCTTTCCCACTCCCTTAGGCCTTATTATCACCATGTGCCTATCCCATCCATGTTTGAAACCAATTATTGTTTTAACTTCTAACACCAATTTTGGTAGACTTTTCCAGACATCCACTGCCCTCTCCATGAAAAGTACTTCCTAATATCCCCTTTGATTCTCCCCTTTCCCCCAACCTCGACTTCTGGTTACATTGTTTTCACTGCCAATAGATCTTTGCAGTTTACTCTATTGATACCCCTCAAGGACTTGTAGATCTTAATCATGCCCCCCCCCCCCCACAGCCTCCACCAATGTCCCATAGTTACTTTGTCTTTATTCCCAATAGATCCTTGCAGTTTACCTTTTTATGTACAAGCATACGAAACTGCATCAGATATAGGCCACACGGTCCATCAAGTCTGCTCAAGTGTGCAGGTAGCTATCCCCTTATACTGCAGCTGCCCCTCTCTATCCTCCCCGCATAACAGTGAAACCCCCTCACTTTGTCCCACCCTCTTAAAACTGCCCACTGACTTACAGGAAACCACCTCTTCGGGCAGCGTGTTCCACATGGATACTACCCTTTCTGTGAAAAAGTGCCTCTTCATTTCTCTCCTGAATCTACCACCCTCCAGCCTTAGCCCATGCCCAATCATGTCCCTCCTTCCCTCTAATTTAATAATCCCCTCTGAACCAGTCTTGCTAATACCCTTCATATATTTAAAGGTCTCTATCATATCCCCCCATCCCTCCTCCCTTCCAGGGAATACATGTTCGGTTCCTTCAGTCTCTCCTCATAGTGCTTGTCTTACATTCCCTGGATCATCCTTGTTGCTCTGCACTGTACCCCCTCTTAACATTCTTCTTCAAGTGTGGGCACCAGTACTGCATGCAGTACCCCAGGTGTGGCCTCACCAACGACCTGTACAGTAGCAGGATCACCTCCTCTCTCCTGGAGGTGATATCTCTAGCAATACACCCCAGCATCTTACTTGACTTTAGCTGCTGCTTTCCTGCACTGTGCCATGTGGTTCATTTGCCCATTTTCCCTGTTATTACCACCCCCAGGTCTTTCTCTTCCTCTGTAGTGTTTATCCGTACCCCTCCCAGCTTATAACACCTCCTTGGGTTCCTTGCTCCCAAGTGCATGACTTTGCACTTCTTTACATTGAATCCCAGCTGCTATGTGTCTGACCAGTCCTCAAGTTTAGCCAGATCATCCTGCAGTCCCTGCCACCCTACTGTGTCATCCACCACTGCCCTGATTGTTGTGTCATCTGCAAAAAGGCTAATCTTGTTCTTAATGTCATGCAAGATGTCGGCTATGAAAATGCCAAACAATACTGGGCCTAGTAATGAGCCCTGCAGCACTCCACTTGTCATAGCCCTCGGAGACGACAGCTCTCCTCCAACCACTACCCTCTGCTGCCTCCCCTGCAGCCAGTTCTTGATCCAATTCACCATCTGTGTGCCTGCTTCTGGGTATTCCACCTTGTTAATCAGCCTCCCATGTGGTACCAAATCAAAGGCCTTGCTGGAATCTAGATATAGGACATCCACTGCATGCCTCTTGTCAAATGCCCTCATCACCCAGTCATAATAGTCAACCAGGTTGGTCTGGCAGGATCTTTCAGTGACAAACCCATGTTGCTTGTCGTCTTGGAGACCATTACCTCCCAGAAAGGTTACCAACCTCTCCTTAAGGATTGTTTCTATTAACTTCCTCACAATGGATGTAATGCTTACTGGTCTATAGTTGCCTGGCTCATCCTTGGGTCTGCTTTTGTGGATAGGCACTATGTGAGCCATCCTCCAGTCCTGGGGTAAGCACCCGGTTCCCAGAGAGATAGTGAACAAGTAAGCTAATGGCTGTGCTAGGATTTCCGCCAACTCCTTCAATACCCAGGGATGTATGCCATCTGGTCCAGGTGCCTTATCCACCTTCAGTGCCCACAGACCTCCCAGTACCCTGCCCACTGAGATTGCCCCATCTGTCATCCCTGCCTCCTGTGCCTACCCATCCTAACCCCTGAGTCAGCGACCCATCCTTTTCCTTAGTAAATACAGAACAGAAATACTTGCTAAGTGCTTCTGCCTGATCCATCCCCTTCTCTACCCATCCCCATCCATCATGATCCTCACAATTTGATCCTTGCAATTCCTTGTTTCCCTTATGTACCTGAAGAAGTCCTTTTCCTCTTCCTTGATACCTTGTGCCAGTCTAAGCTTTCTTGAAGCCTTTGCTGTTCTGACTGCTCTGGTCACCTCCCTTGCTTTCTTCAGGTACTCCTCTCTAGCTTTCCCCCAGCTGGATCTCTTGAACCTTCTGAAGGCTGCCTTTTTTGCCCTCACCTTATCCAGCACCTCCTCACTTAACAAACTTGGTCTTTTGGCCGTAGTTTTTTTTACTTTGTGTCCTAGTGCGAGAGCTAGTGGCCTCTACAAGCCCCTGCTTGATAACTTTCTATTTCTGATTAGCATCCATATGTGGATGGATGCTGGCAAGGTGCTCTGCCACTATTTCCCCCATCCTACCAAGTCGGCTCATCTGAAATCCATCACCCTGGTCTCTGTTCTTGCAGCCTCCCTGCCCATGCTGAGTGTGAACCACACTGTGTGGTGGTCACTCCCTTCCAGTGGATCCTCCATCTCCAGCTGTCTGACAAATTCCCCATTGGTCAGCAAGAGGTCCAGAATATTACCCAACCTGGTTGGCTCATTTACTAGCTGTACCACAAAGCTGTCCTCGAAAGCCTCCAGAAGGGCCCGCTCCCTTGTACAAAAAGTGGCTGGTGTACTCCAATCTACCCCTGGCAAATTGAAGTCCCCTGCGATCAAGTTGCTACCCTTTTGATACCCCTCAAGGACTTGAGTTCTCATCCATGTCTTCCCTTTCCTTGCTAGCTTTGAGAGGGCACATGGTGAAGTTCTCAGTCTCTCCTCATACGTACTTCCTCCCTTGCTGCTCATGTATTTTTATATCCCTCCTTTAAACTCTCTTCAGGAGGTCCCTGCTCTTTGTAAGGCAGGGACTGCTGAACAGAGCACAATACTCCAAGTGTGGTCTCACTTTGGATCTGTATGGGGCAGTATCACCTCCTTCCTTCTGCTGGTGAATGCCCTATTTACAAAATCCAGCATTCTGCTCGCCCTCCCATATGACTTGCTGCATACAGCTGAGGAATTAACTATGTGTTCCACCTAAAAATGGACTGCAGTTACTGGATCTCTTGCAAATCCAATGCCTCCTCCCCCAGTTGTCCACCCCCCTTCCTTAGATCTTACTATCCCTTTGTGCCTATGTTTTAAACTATTCACTGATTTGGTTTGTACCACCAGCTTTGGTAGACTATTCCAGGCATCCACCACCCACTCTGTGAAAAAGTACTTCATAACATCCCTCTTGAGTCGCCCCCTCACCAACCTCCACCCATGTCTCCTAGCTACCCGGTTTTCATTCCTCATGACTAAATCCTTGCAATCTACTCAGTTGATACCCCTCAATAACTTGTACCTCTTAGTTATCTCCCCTGACTCTTTTCTGGCCTTGCTGTCCCTATATAGTCACATCCAGGTTGGATTATTGCAATGCCCTGTACCTAGGGCTATTTGGAGGCAATCTCCGCCAGCTGTAGCTGGTGCAGAACACGGCAGCAAAATTATTGACAGGTGTGCAAAGGTGTGAGCATAACACCCTGTCCTCTGAACTGCACTGGCTGACAGTTAGGTGGAGGATTGTCTTCAAGGTCGGATTACTGATCTGTAAGGCCCTACACAAAAGGGGACTAGTCCACCTGCAAGATCTCCTTGTGCCCCATCGTCCATTCTGGGCTCTCTGTTCTGTCAAGGGTTGCCTCCTTAGAGTTCCCAGGGTTAGGCTCTGGCGTTCAGGTGATCATGCATTTTCCATTGCCATGCCTACCCTGTGGAACTCATTGCCTCACCATCTTAGGGAGGCACCCTCAGTGGAAACCTTGGATTTGAAGACCTTCTTATTTAACCAGGCTTTTAATTTACAAATATATTATTGTGATTCATTTTAAAGTATCATGATAGATAGGTTTTAAGTTTTTTACTGCTAGCTCCACCCGAATTTGTTTGTGGTTTTGATTATTATAATGTGTGTTTTTATATTGTGTTTTTAATTGTTAATATGAAAAGCTCAGAGTCCCCAGACTGGGGCGCTATAAAAATAAAGTATCTATCTTATCTCCTAACCCCACCCCCCTCCCCTCCTTCTATTTTGACTCACCTTTTAATTTCAACATTGCTCATTGACAAGGTCAAGTCTGACTGCTTCATTCATTTTAATACAAGTCTATTGCTTTGTAACACTGCTTATTGTATCTAACTAATTTCTGTATGTTATTTGTAACTTATCTGTAGGTCTGTTATGTCTTTGCTCTATTGTTACTTCTGCTCTGTTTTTTGATGTGGAGCCTTTGTAAAGGAGTCTCTGACTCAACGGTTTGTAATTATGATATTTCAAATAAATAAATAAATCAAAATATCTATCATTTTTGTAACCATCTCCATGCTGTCCCTGTACTCTCTGAGGTGGGGACTCCAGAATTGGGCACAGTACTTCAGATGCAGTCTCACCGTGAAACTGTAGATGGGTAGTATCACCACCATACATCTACTGTGAACACCCTACCTATGCACCCAAGCATTCTGCATACCCTCCCATTTGCCTCTCACCCTCATATCCCATCCAACAGCCAGTTCAAAGATTCTTCCTACCAATATGTGTAATCTGAATTTCTTGGCACTGAATTATACCTGCAACACCTTAGACCATGTATTCATCCTTTCTAGGTCCTTTCTTATGTCCCTTATTCTGTCCTTTCTATCCACCATGCCATAGGTGGTGGAGCCAGGGGGTTAGGGAGGTCAGGGAATCCCTCACCTTTGTAGCCAAAGGATCAGACATTGAATTGAATAGTGCCCTGGGCTGAGGTGTTCTATGCAAAAATTAACAAATCAATAGAATCTTATTGTCGACAAATTAAAATTGTCATCACAATTAATACAAGAATCATAAATAGTGTTTAGTTAAAATTGTGTACAGTTCCCATTTTACAATGATATATCTGTAGTTCATTAAAACATGCAACAGTAGTTTCATTTATCTTAACAAACTATATTATGTAATATAGTACACCATACTCTCTACTGTTTTTTAATCGATTCTTAAAACATGTTCTCTACTGGGTTTTTAATTATCCTTTAGTACATGTTTTTCTTTATTCTCATTATCAGAGATGATATGCAGTTCTTCTTTCTTTCTTTCTTTCTTTCATTCTACAGAACCTTGCAATTTTCTCCAGCTGATTGGTATTATTAGTTTTTAACAAGTAATTAAGTTGATAACATGGTTCTATATCTAAATCTGCTAGAATATTTCCCCAAAACAGTTTTCTGTCATAATTATATAAAGGACAAAATAAAAGGAGGTGTGCTGGACTATCTTCACCCAAGTTACAAGCACATGATTTTAAATTAGTTGTGCCAAAAACGTTTCTTAATTTTTGACTATCTACATAACCAAATCTGAATTTAGTATAGATTTCCGTATTTGAGGATTTATTTATTTATTTAAATATTGTTCCATCTGAAACTCTCTTTTCATGTTTGCAGCCAGCCAACAGCTTAATTTATAGTTTTTGGCAAGCCCCATTTCCATTTGAATATATATATATATATCCTGAATTCTATTTTTGATCTTTTCTTTTATATCTTTTAATGGAGTCCTATAACTCTCAGTTAAGCACTCCAATAGTCCATAAGGTTTGATTATTTTTTCCAAAATGTATATACTTGGGTAAACAAATCCAGCTTGATTATATGACAGTGTTTCCTCTATACAGATTCTTGGCAATCTGTTACTGTGCATGGTGTATACTTTAACCCAAAAGGAAGCTAATCTCTGTTCTGTGTTGTTTCTGACTGGAAGCTGCCCTATTTCTAGTCTGAGCATGCTAGAAGCAATGCCTTTTGGTAACCCCAATAACCATTTATAGATTTTATTCATAATAGTTTCTAAATGTCTATTTTACCTTGTCCCCATATTTCTGCCCTGTATAAAATCTGACTCCTGATTTTAGCATTAACATTCTGAATGAGCCTTTTACTGATTGTCCCCCATGTTTGTATGCAAACTTCTCTGTTGATGGGGTAGGTGTACTATGCAGTTCTGCCCCCCCCCCACACTTTCTGGTACACTCCTCCGTCACTGCCTCCCACAGATCTTGGTGTCATCAGCAAAGACAAACCTTGTTCTGTATACCCTCTGCTACATTACAAACTGTACAGTAAGAAGATGCCGAACACCGGCCCCAGGACTGATCCATATGGTACACCATTAGTAACCCTCTTGCCCCTGAGAAATCTCTGTTAACTACCACTCACTAAATCCTACCTACAAGCCAGTTCTTTATCACTTTTGTGAGTTTGTTCCCTTCTCCCAAATCCTCTATTTTTTAACTAGCCTTTTGTGCAGTAGAGACTTGAAGGACATGTTGAAGTTCATGTATTATTATTTATTTATCTGGAAAATGTTTCACCAGGAAAGACAACATGAGCTGTAAACAGCTTGTCTCCAGAAGCGCACTTGTTGGGTGGGGGGCAAGAGCTGGGAGAACAAGCAAACACATAGCAATACAAGTACAATTTCTTTTTTTTTTCTTCTTCCATATATACTTTTATTTCTTTTTTCTTTTCTCCCTTCCTCCCCCAAGGCCACAATGTACACATGCACGGGTGGAGGTGCACACACACGCCAGGATCCGGTGGCCCCTTCCACCCCCCGACTTGCGTCACTGTTCCATACCACATACACACCCACTGGACCTCCACCCGGTGGGAGCGGGACTACAGATGAGTGGGCAGCCACCCCTTCTAGGGGAGAGCAAGCTCAATCCCACTCCAGCCTACCTCCCCATAACTGGCTCCCCAGCGACCTGAGGTTGTTCCCGAACCTGGTTCACCAGCGTAGTGTGAGGTAAGGCACCAGCACCTCAGCCCTCTGCGCCACCAGGCCAGCTTACAGGTACAATTTGTAAAACAAAACAGTGTAGTAAAATTACACAATAACCCAGAACAGCAGGCCAGGGTAAACAAAACCATATTCAGATATAGCATAATTGCAACAACCCAAAAGCAGGTGATCCAGTAGGGTAAAGGTTAAAGGATGGATAACACATTTGAAGTGCTAGAAGTAGTAGGCTGAGCGCAAGATTCGAAGTACTATTGTATACCCAAGGGAGGGCAGTTATAAGACAAGTTGCTGAACTGGATGAGTGAGGGGTAGAGGGTGGGGGATGGAAGCAGGAGAGAGAGAGAGGGGCAGCCAAGACTTATACCCATCCAGGTTGCTGAGAAATGGAGTGAGGTGGTAGAGAAGAGAAGGGCAGGGGAACAGGAAGGGAGGAAGGGGATAAGGAAGAAGGGAGGTGGGCAGGCGATGGATTTCAAAGTAGGGGGGGGAGGGAAAGAGAGAGAGAGAGCTAATCCATACCCCCTCAGGATGCAGAGAAGCCTGCCAGGGGTCAGGATTAGAAACTGGGGGGAAAGGAAGAGGGGTAGAAGAGAGGGAGCCAAGATCTGTACCCCTTCAGGATTACAGAGAACCTTGCAAGGGGGACAGGACCAGGCAGAAAAGGAGGGGAGAGAAGGGGAGCAGGGAGGAAAAGTGGAGTGTGGCAGGTGACTGGAGTGGATAAGAGGAATAAGGAAAAGGGAGGCTGGAGAAAATAGTGGTAAACTAGGAATGGAAAAAAGGGGGGCATCAGTAGGGGAATGAGGGGGTTGTGGGGAAGAAGGACAGCTGTAGAGTATCAAAATAGCACAGTAGCTTGTGGATGCTATTAGAGTGCCTAAATGGCACAATAGGGTGTGGTAGGGGGTGGGAGGAAGGGGTATAACAGGAGGTAGCATGTGAGTAAGTAATCAGAGGAAGGGTTCAGTTAGGAGACAGGAGGTAAGTCAGGGATAGAGGAGTAGGGGATTGTGTGCAAGGGATTGGGAGGGTTGTGAAGGGGGACTAAGAACAAGTACAGTTAGGAGAATAAAAGTAAAGTAGGGCTAAAGGATAATGCACCAGGGTGGGAAGTGTTGAAGGGGGGCTAAGAACAAGTGCAGTTAGGGGAACAGAAATTGTGAAGGGCTAAGGAAATTAAGGATGGGGAAGAGGAAAGTCTGATAGGAGGTGGCAGTGAGTTACAAAGCCTTGGGAAGTGGTAGGAGAAAGCTTCCTATCCTATGGAGGTAGAACGATGAGGAATAGCTAGAGTGCATGTATCAGTAGATCTGAGAGGGTGGGAGGAGGGAGGTGGAACAGAGAGTAAGGAGGAGAGGTAAGAGGGGAGAGTCCCAAACCAGAATTTAGAAGTGAATTTGGCACAGTGAGAGAGATGCCTACACTCAAGGGAGGAGAGAGCTAGAGAATGATACAAGGTACAGTTGCCTTATTTACATGAAGGCTGTAGGTGGGTTGGGACTCCTCCAGGCTTGTGATCAATTCTTCATAACTAGGTTGCATGTCCCATGTAAACTGCGACCGAGTTTAAATCCGGTCGGAACACAGCCTCAATCGTCAGCATGTAGTTCAAAACAATCGATTCCGTGGAGTTGGGTTACGAATGAAATGTAAACAGTGGCCCTGATTGAAGTCTGCACTGTGCACAAGTGCGGTATTGCACAGCTGGAGTGCACATGTCCTGAGGGGAACCTCACTCGCTGTTAGCACAGTACCACCTAGCAACAGAATACACTGACTCTACGCTTGTGCGAATTGCTCCTGGTCAGACTTCCCATTTCAATTGGAAAGCCACATGTAAACCGAGATGGCACTCATGGACCTGACTCTGCAGCCATATATACTGTAAGGAGCTGCAATTGGGTCCGCAGGCTTCAATCCTGGGACACAAAAAGGTAGGCACATGTAAACGTAGCAAGTGATGTGTGCGGGAGTGGGAGTCAAGAGCAAAGTGACAGAAAGCATTAAAGAGAGTCTCCAACCTGGTAAGGAAAGACTTAGGAGCAGCACTGTAGACTATGTCACAGTAGACAAAAATAGGGAGTATAATTTTCTGAACAAGATCATGCCTAACCAGTAGTGGTAAGGAACTATGGTTCCTGTAAAGGGCGCCGAGCTTGGGACGCGGTATTTTCAGGATGGCGTCATTATGTACAGAAAAGTTAAGGTGTTGGTTGTAGGCACAATAACGGCCATGAGCCACTAGGCCCTACCAAAATGTAAAAAGAATAGCCACCTTAATCTCAGATGTCATAAAGGTACATCAAAAGAATTGGTCACAAAAACATTGGCTTTTATGTCTTTAACCAAGCAGATCTGTAAATGCTTGACACAGGTATATGGACCTACCAGCACCCACAAATCATAAACATTCTACCTTGAATCGTTATGCTTTAAGCTTGCTGAAAGGACATTCTAAATGCCTATTGAACAGATTTATTAAACTCTGACATTGAGCAATGTATTTGCTCACAGTCCAAAAGTATTTTAAATTAAAAACTCAGCAGTTATTATGTCACTAATAAGATGTTGCCACACATCTGAAAAAGCTGGACCCTCCAACAAAAAATGGGCCCCTCTCAATAGGGAACCATCTGCTACCAGACTATCGTATCATAAAACAACAATGAGATAAGTCTTCATTTTGAACATATAGCAGAAGGTCTTGTGGTTAAAAGTCTATTAATTGCCACCTCGTGGACCCCAGATCAAAAGTACAACAGGCAGTTTAACTGACAGAATGTCTGATAAATATTAATACCTCTACACGTAGGCTATAGACTTCCAAACAGATAAGCCTTTGTCCAAATAGGGTATACCATCCCAAAAGCTCATGATACTTTTGGGGAACAATAAAATCTTATGACACTTCTGAAGGGAGTATTTGATTTATATAAGACGTCTCCCCGGACCAACAATTCATGATCATCCACTTGCTGTCTTCTAAATCTACATTTCATCGCTGGAAGAGATATCACATGTATGCTACTGCTACTGACTCTGAAAGAACTATTACTCTACTGAAGCTACAAAGACCTTGGCGTCTGCCATAATGTAAGAGACATTGAGACTTGTACTGACTGTCATTTTCTATTTTGCAAACCTCAAGGAGAAAATAACTCGGACAGCCAGGAAGAAATCTTCTTCACGCAGCCATCTAGGATACTTCAAAATCTCCAAGACAAAAGGGAGACAAGAGACTCTTTTGAAAAAGTTGGTGAAGTATATGTAGATATACCTTTACTGGTTTGAAGGTGTTTACTGAAATATTGTCTTTTGAGAATCCTGGTTCCTAAAATAGATACATGAGATACTGCACTAAAATGTTATTTTAAATGCTAGCAAAACTTATTAGTACCAAGGAATTAGGTGCTGGAAATTACCACAAAAACAATTAAGCACAATGTACTAAACACCTTTCATTTAAAACAGCCACAGGTAAATTGAGCAATAGTAATTGTGCTTACAAAACGTCATCTCTGATGTGGGCCTGAGATTTATACTAATGATAGCTATGGCAGACTACCTTGGTATATGAAGTACAGTTAAAATATTCTTAAGATTGTACTGAAAAGATAAATGTTTTTTGTTTGAACAAAAAAAAGAGAGAGAGAAAAATAATTTATCTGCGTTTTAAAATCAACAGTCAAGGCAAAAAGACCCACTTTCCCTTTTCTTGTATAAGGTTTAGCTATCCTGGAGAAAGGGAGGAAGCTGGTGGTTAACCACAGGCTTCATTAAGAAATAACCAGCTTTGTCTGAAAGATCTTAATGGAACCAAGCATTTACTTTACAGTAAACTTTTTTTTTATTTTAATAAGTGAAGAATACAAGAATGTTTTCATCAGGGCTTTTCCAAGGGGATCAAGAGGATTCCCCTCCCATACTCACTCCTATAGGTACAGTAGTCCTCAGCTCAGAGGGAGGAGGTTAAAGATAACCTCCGAGAACTAGAGATGTCCTTTAAATATCCAGAGGAAACCCTTTCTGAGATTCAGAGAGAAATAAGTGCCTTTCTTCACGAGGCAATTTTTGAACAGAAAATTCCTTTAGAAAACATTCCTGCTAAAGAATTACAATGTACAGAGCTGGATTCTCACCTAAGCTCACTGTTGGCTGAAAATAAGACTAGATCCAAGAAAAAAAACAACTAAATCCCATATTAGTAGGATATACCTTATATCTCCAACATAAAACTTGTCATAAGGACACCCAAAGCCGACTATGTACGCTAGGTGAGCTTAACTTTAGATTTGACCAGTGCAGGAAGGACCAGGCTACCAAAATTCAGGCTTTGGAATTGGAACTACAGTCAAGAGAGGCCAAATAGCTGGGCATTTTTAAAATCAATGAAGCAGATAGAAATAATCTAAAAGCCATTAACCAAAGGTTGACAGAAGAAGTTGGGGATTTGAAACAGAAAATTATCCCTGAGCCTAGTTAACTGAGGGACTCACAGCAGCAAATACTGGATTAAGAGCAGAAAAATCTGAGTGTCAGGAGAAATTTGCAGAGGCTGTGATTCGAAGGAAAACAGCTCTAGACATTGCCCAAAAAAACGAAGAACAGGTAGGTGCAACCCATCAAGAGACAGATCAGCTGCATGAAGCATTTACTGAGTCCCTTGATGCTACTGGTCAACAGTTGGGGCCCGTACAACCAGCTGAGCCCTTGCCACCTCCTGTCCCAGAAACCCCCCTCAAGCCAGTGGCAGAGGACTTTGCAGTCGAAGTCCAGGATTTAGCCAAAGAAATTCAAGACTTAAAATTGAGGGGTGGTGGGGGCACACCTTTCAAATGGCCATCAGACCTCTGACAGCCAAAAGAGTACCCCTGCAGGGACAGGCCAAACTCTACCTGGTCCTATCACGTCTGGCCCCATTACATCTAACCCCACAACTCCATCCTGACCAGACCCAAAACAACTAATCAGGGTTTTAAAGGCCATAGGGACAAGCTTTGACCCTAGGGCCTCAGCCCTGGAGGTGGAAGACTATATTTGTGATTTGAAATTGCAATTGGAGTTCTTTGGGATTAATAACCCTGAAGATAGTTTGTGGGTCTTAAGGTTTTCTGTTGCATCAGAAGTCTGAGCCTGGATGGCTAGGCAAAAACCCTGAAATCAAAACTGATTTTGATAAGATGTGCCCAGCCCTGATCAAAGAGTATACCACTTATCGAAGACCTATAGTGGCTTTTAAAGAGCCATGTCAAAAGAATCAAGCCCCAATGGATTTTTACAAAGTGCTGAGTAGAATGTTTTTATCAGGAAGGGAGGAAAAAGACCCAGACCTGTTTCCTCACCTGAAAGAAGCCTTTGTAAAATGCCTTCATTTCTCTGTTAGGACATTAGTCCAGCCATGGGTAGAACCAGACACTCCCTTGAATGATATCATAGAGCGGGCCCAAAGAATGTTTACAACTGTTAACCCAGATGCAGGTAAGAAATCAACTACAGAACCTCAAAATAAGCTTTTTGCCATCACTAGTGATCAGATTTCCCTCTAAATGGAAGGAAAAGAATTGCCCCATAACAAACGGGAGACCACTCCTAGCCTTCTTAGGAATAATAAAAAATTCCCAAATCAGAAGGACGGCTGGAATCCTAGATCACACAGTCCTCACAACCCAAACAAAAGGGGGTCAGCGGCTTCCAGATAGCACCCAGAAGCTTAGAATGAGCAACCCTGGCTGAAGCAAGACACAGAAGCTAACAGTTATGCTACTGAACAGCTAAAAAGGCAAATCTGGCAATTAAGAGAGGAAATTTGTAAATGCAACCCCAGGGCTTCATACAGGCACCCTGCACCAAACCCTAATGCCACTCCTAACTCCCCTTGGAGTGCCCATTCCAATTGCTACCCACCAGCACTAGATCCCCACTCCTCTCCTAACTTGTATTGGGGGCAACTTTAGGCCAGTCCATACAATGTAATTAAGGCAAATGTTAAAGCATGTAAAAACATTTTTGGTTAACTAAAAAGACCCAAAGATGGTTTTAAGAGTATATGCTTTATGTTGAGAGAAACATGAACAAATATTTTACTCCAGTTAAAAACTGTTATTGTATTCCCTGAAGCCCATGATATACCTAATAAAATAGAGAGAGCTGCCTCCCTATTATTTTCTGGTTTAAGAGCATTAGGAATCGCTTTTGGACTAGGCATGAACACCATGAATTTTGTTAAAATTTCCAAAATAAAGGACACAATTAAGGAACTGCGCAAAGATACGGTTAACATTAAGGCACAACTCACTGCACAGCAAGAGCTTCTATCAGCCATAGGAAGAACTGTGGGAGATACCGTAGTTATGATTAAACTCCATATGACCCTTATCAATAATATAATGCAAAAACTCCATAATCTAGCTTAAACTGTAGGTGGAGACCTCACCACTATTCAACAAATTGGGTCAATTGCACAAGAATTGCTGAGAGAAGTAAACAGTGGCATAGGAGATTTAATGGCAGGAAGAATTCCACATTATCTAGTTTCCCCCAGAATTAACAGAAATTTTAAGTAGCCACTTCAGCGAAAATAGAGCAACTGCGAGTGAGTATCGCTTACAGTCTTGGAAGAGCTGTTCCTGTCCACATCGTCTTAGAAAAGATGACCATTGCCTTCATATTAAATGTTCCTCTGGTAGAACAACAAAATGTCTACAGAATAAAGACCATTCTTAATGTGGGTACCTGGCAAGGAGATATTTATGCAAAAATTAACACTCCGCCTATTGTGGTATATCATGAACTTAATCCAGATTTATGTTTAGTCCCAAACCTACAGATGTGCCAAACTACTAAAGAACACTCCCCTTGAGAAAGGGTCATGAGAAGACCTGAAGTGCTGGGGTATTTATAGCCGTGAGCTCCATGCTTTGAAGATTGACGTTGGCATTTTGGCATGATTTAACTTACTGCGTTTGTACTCCTTCTTTTTGTGTTTTTTGTAGTTTGTAGTTTTTTGAAGTGAGCACCCACACTTTTCGAGCGGTCCCGCAGCTGTGTTCTCTACTAAAGAACAACATTGGAAGTGTCCCAATAAACCTTTTTTAAAAGATATTACTGAAGTTCTTTGTGGCCTTAGCAACACCGATGCCCCAGAAAAGTGTAAGGTCACTTTGACCTGTGCAGGTGAAGCTAAGAAAACACATGCTGAAATCGCAGGAGCTCAATAGTTAGTTAGCACCAATTTTACGGAAGTCACTGTTACTTGTAACAGACATGGTACTACTACTCAGCTTAATTTAGCCAGCAAGGTAGTACTCATCTCTGCTCCTCCAAGTGCACATATCCATTTTGGACATATCACCTTGTTTCCCCTTGATCCAGTTTCCCATGAAATGGAAATCACTCCTGTTTCTGCATTTCGAGGTCATGAGCTTTCTCTAGCTGATGACCTTGAACATCTTTTAGATACCAAGGACCTTCATGAAACTGAGATCACTGTCTCTGAGACTGACCTGGTTATCTCTGATAAACAGTTAATTTCTGGTGATAAGGAACACATTCACATACCAGTACAGTGATCTCTCATTAGCATATTCCTTTGTATATTAAATATCACCTTGGTTCTTGCTTTCCTGTGGCTGTTATACTCCACCTGCAAGCAACTCCATGCCAACCATGTAAGAATTTAGGGTTTATATAACCATGCCTTAGGAACTGAAATGAGACCTTGTCCCCAACCTAGCTCTATTAACAACCAGCCCAACACTCCAGCCTTAGTCCTTATAGATGAAGAGGAAAAATATGCCAATATGGAACCCCTTAGAGAAACACTGTAACCCTATGATCCGTAGGATCTACCTTTAGACAACAGGAAATGAATGAAATACCCTACAAAGGAATTGCTATGGCATAGCTTAAGAAACAACAAAGCAAGGCTTAAACCTTAAAAAGCTCACTTTAGTACATTTAGTTAAAGTAAACATGGCAGACATTACTTGAATGCACTTCTAGGCCATGTTATAGCATAGGAATTGTGACATTTATTTGCATTAATGACTGATATAATTAGTAGTAGTCTTCCTATGTACTAAAAGGATGATATTGATTAAGTATAGCTTAATAGCAATATAGCTCATTATTTTCAGATATTTTCTTAGAAAATATGTGTTAGCTTATCTGAAATAGTTGCTGAGAATAGATACCTTCAGATTTCAGATTAAGATGTTGATTCTAGAGAGCAATAGCTTTATGAAGCTAGATATGGTGAAACCATGATTCTCATAAGTTCACATTGTTGCACTTTGACAGGTCCTTATGTGCCACTTCCTTTTGCGATGCACCAATGCTGTGGCAGCACTGCCTCGCAAAAGGGGGATTGTAGGCACAATAGTGGCCATGAGCCACTAGATCCTGCCAAAGTGTAAAAAGAATATCCACCTTAATCTCAGATACCATAAAGGTACACTGAAAGAACTGGTCACAAAAACATTGGCTTTTAAGTTTTTAACCAAGAAGATCTGCAAATGCTTGACACAGGTACATGGACCTACCAGCACCCACAAATTATGAACATTCTACCTTAAATCGATATGCTTTAAGCTTGCTGAAAGGACATTCTAAATGCCTGTTGAACAGATTTATTAAACTCTGACATTGTGCAATGTACAGTACAAGTCATATTAAACTGTTCCATCAATTCACTGGTGTAGCATTTTTTTTGTGTGATGCTACTGCAGTGGCAACTCGAACTGTTGAAGCTTTCAACTATTTTCCAACCATCCTTCTCTGCCTATTCAACTCACTTGTAACTGTTTAGTGAAATGGCAGTAGATGCATTTTCATGGCACTGTTTATAAATATCACAGCATTCCTTAAGAGCATTGTTTATAAATATCCCAGTATTCCTTTAGAGTTGTTTAGTCTGCCTTCTGAAATGAAACTCATAAGCACTCAGCTGAAAATAAAGCTTACAGTACATAACAGCTAGATGGAAACCAATACTAACATTTTATTAATTCATTGAATTAAACACTGCACAGATTAGGAAACTCATTTAACAATGCTACACCAGTGAGTTGAGGGAACAGTTTAATGTGACTTGTTCTGTACTTGCTGATAGTCCAAAAGTATTTTAAAATCAAAACTCAGCAGTTATTATGTCACTAACAAGATGTTGCCACACATCTGAAAAAGCTGGACCATCCAACAAGGAATGGGCCCCTCTTAACAGGGAACCATCTGCTACCAGACTATCAGACCATAAAACCACAATGAGATAAGTTCATTTTGAACATACAGTGGAAGGTCTAGTGGTTAAATGTCTAATTGCCACCTCGTGGACCCCAGATCAAAAGTACAACAGGCAGTTTAACTGACAGAATGTCTGATAAATATGAATACCTCTACACGTAGGCTATAGACTTCTGAACAGATAAGCCTTTGTCCAAATATGGTTATACCATCCCAAAAGCTCATGATACTTTTGGGGAACAATAAAATCTTATGACACTTCTGAAGGATGTATTTAAGTTATATAAGAAATCTCCCGGACCAACAATTCACGATCATCCACTCACTGTCTTCTTCTTTTTTTTTTTTTTTTTTAACTCTTTCTTTATCCTCCTACTACTGCCACTGATCACTCTCTCAGAGCTCCCCTCATAGGTCCCAATCCGCAGCCCTGTTCAAGGAGTCTGCCCCTAGACTGCTAATGCTGCCCACATACCTTCAGAGCCTCAGATTACCTTCTGGGCAGGGCAGCAGAGATCCCCCATATCTCCCCCTGAGCATTGTCTGGGAGCATGCACAGTGGAGTCTGCTTCTCGGGTGCTGCCTTGGGACCAATGCTGAGGCTTGTCGCTTAGACCAGGGCAGGGAATTTCCTGGTGTTCTGGTGGATCCCCTCCCCTAATGTTGGAGTGCAATGGGGCAAGGCTGCCAGCATGCATAGAGATGCACATCAAAGCCAGTCCCCTGCTAACATCTACCCTTGCATAGAATGTCTCCCCAGCTGCACTGACCACCCTGAGGTTCCCCCAACAGTTGGCGGTATCGCAGCGGAGAGTACTCTTCCCCTTTCCCCGGAGAAGGAGAGCTGCCATTGGGTGCTCAATCCTTCTCCCTCCCAGCCAACCCCGGTTGCCGGCGTGGTACGAGGTGTGGCGTCCAGCGCCTCAACCCTCAGCGCCACCAGGCCGGCTACTTGCTGTCTTCTAAATCTACATTTCAACGCTGGAAGAGATCTCACATCTATGTTACTACTACTGACTCTGAAAGAACTATTACTCTACTGAAGCTACAAAGACCTTGGTGTCTGCCATAACATAAGAGACAGAGGGCCAGATATTCAAAACTTTGCGTCGAGCAAAAACCATTTGCGCAGGTTTAGCGCGGGATTAGTGTGGGTCTGCTATATTCAAAAGGCCAAATAGCACGGGCAAACTGCATTAGCGCCGGGCAAGATTATAATGTATGCAAGGGCCAAACTAACATGAATACAGGCGCAATGCTATATTCAGCGACTAGTGCCGTGCTAAGTGGTTTTGCGTGACTTAGCACGACCTTGCTTATAGTGAAAGTACCACCCAGGAAAGCTTGTCTTTAGCCTGGGCAATCAACTGTCGACACTTTGGCTTTGCGTGGTGTTTTATGCGTTTAGTGCAGGTTTTGCACGACCCTAACAAATAAATATGACACATAGATAAAGTCAAACATAGAGGAAGCATGCTGCTAACCAATGGCATCACAATGATGCCATCATCTGCCACCAGTCCCAGCCATGCCAGGCAGTAAGTGGTGACCCTGCTGCCAGTGGACAGCATGGCAGTGTGGCCATACAGCACACACCTGTGGACCACACATCTGTGGACACAAACAGATGCCAGCACACACATGCATCACTGTGGGCATGGAGGATGTTGAGGGGAGCGTGTATGGGTGGTGAGGCTGTGCCACAGACCAGGTGTGGCCACAAGGCTGGGACACATCATGCAGTGCACATGGGCCAGTATTGGGAATACCCCCAACACTAGTGTGCCTTTCGGATAATATATGCCCCCCCCCGGCCACATATATCACAGCTGTACAACTGCCACAGCACACAAAGCCAGAAATGTACATGTCACTGTGAGCATCCCATGCCACAGGTACAGCATCTGTAGGTCACACAACAGTGTAACAGTAATGTCCACTGTCAGTAAACACCTGCAGGTTGGGCCTGTTACTGTGTACAGTGCAGTCATCATCACTGCCCTACACACCATAGGCAATGCTGTGTCCCTCACACTACTGGCCCCCTTGCTACTGTAGTGTCTGCTGTGCACTGTAGCATGCCCACTACCGTGTGACGGTGCATGCAACACCACCACCACCTGTGCCTATGCTGTCTTGTTCCCTGGGGTGCAATATGCTATGCTATGCTGTACTGTACTGTTTACATGTAGCCTGCAGCTATCATCGTGCACTGCCAGACTGACCTACAGGTGGAGCTGCGGTTGGACCTGGTCAGCCCCTGTACTTCCAGACTGACCTACAGGTGGCTCTGTGGGACCCTGCAGTAATGCTGGGCAAACTGCATGCAAATCAGGGTATAATGAGATACTAATCTGGTTGTTTGCCCAGAGACTACCTAAGTAGGCTCATTTGCATAGCACTTTTGAATATGGCACATTTTAGCTCTGGGCAAATGTGTGTTTGCAGACTAACTAGCAGCTCGCGATAATGCAGCGCTAATGTATTAGCAAGCCTATGATACAAGGAATAATATACAGTTTTGATCACTGTTCTTTCACATTTGCTGCTTCCTGCAGCTGTACTGAGTCCATGCATTTGCTGGCACACACATTGGCCATGTATTTCGTATGTACCTGCCTTCACGTTGCTGTGCACTGTGTTGTTGTTGTGGGTTGCACTTCCTGGTTGCTTTATTGAGTGCTGTCTTATTCCCGGGCTATTTTTGCCCTGCACTCGCAGACCAGTTTGCCCGGCTTCCTTAGCCTGCAATATTTAGCAGGATTAGCACTGGGCTATTTCCATTTCAATATAGCTTGCTCTGTGATCCAGGCTAAATTTGCCCGCCGGGCAGTGCTAATTTAGCCCCTGGGCAAAGTTTTGAATATCTGGCCCATTGAGACTTGCACTGACTGTCATTTTCTATTTTGCAAACCTCGAGGAGAAAAGAACTCAGACAGCCAGGAAGAAATCTTCTTCACACAGCCATGTAAGATACTCCAAAATCTCCAAGATGAAAGGGAGACAATAGACTCTTTTGAAAAAGTTGGTGAAGTGTATACATATATATATATATTGATATACCTTTACTGGTTTGAAGGTGTTTACTGTAATATTGTCTTTGAGAATCCTGGTTCCTAAAATAGATACATGAGATACTGCAGTCAAATGTTATTTTAAATGCTAGCAAAGCTTATTAGTATCAAGGAATTAGGTACTGGTTAGTAAAGAATATTTTAGGAATGGATACTGCCTTAAAAATGTCGCCAGAGAAGGAGCACCAGGCCTTATACCTACGTAGGGAGAACTGCGAAAAGATTTACTGCACACAATTTAAACCAGACAAAAGTCTGGATAGGACTTCCTAATGAATGTTTCATAATGTTTAAGTGTAAGAAATATGTTAACTGTTAACTGTGTGTGTTGAAATAAACAGCTTTTAATGGTACTCCGTGTCTAAAGGAAATCTGTTGTCTCAGGAAAGTACCACAAAAACAAGTAAGCACAATGTACTAAACACCTTTCATTTAAAAACAGCCAGAGGTAAATTGAGCAATAGTAATTGTGCTTACGTGGTCAAGCCAGACACCCAGGTATTTGAAACAGGTGACGTCCTCTAGAGTTGTCCCATCAAGGGTGTGGAAGGAGGGAAGGAAGGGCAGCCTTGAGAGTCTCTGCCTAGTGCCAAAGGTCATGGAGACTGTATTCTTGGCATTGAGGAAGAGTTGATGTGAGCTTAGCCAGCGTTGAACATTACTGAAGTCAAGCTGTAGTCTGAAAGTCACATTGGAGGGAGATTGGCCAGAGGTGAACAAGACTGTGTTGTCAGCATACATATGGATGGAGGATGAGGAGCATACTGACAATAGGTCATTTAGAAAAAATTGAGAATAAGAGAGAGCCAAGTACAGAGCCTTGAGGCACATCAGTAGAGATGGATAGTGGAGGGGATGTAGAGTCAGCTATTTTAACAGATTGAGTTCTACTTACCAGGTAGGCTCTGAACCAGTTGCAGGCAGACAGAGACAAGCCAGCTGATGAGAGAGTTTTGAGGAGGAGGGAATGGGAGACTGTGTCAAAAGCCTTGGCAAGGTCAACAAAGATAGCAGTAGTGATGTGACCTCTATCCATGGCTGAATGGATAGAGTCAGTGAGTCTAATTACGGAAGTGGTTTTTGAGCAAGTTTTCCAAAAACCAGATTAGAAGGGAGTGAAGAAGGAGGAGACATCAAAAAAGGAGGAGAGTTGGGAGAGAATTAGGTGTTCCTGAAGTTTAGCCAAGGTGGGTTGAAGCGAGATGGGGTGGTAATTCCCAGGAGATGAGAGATCACCTCCCTTTGGTAGGGGGAGAACTGTAGCGTGTTTCTAGGCTTTAGTGATAGTTGCAGTGTGGAACAGGTTGAGGAGATCAGTGAGAAGGAGGGAAATAGCAGGAGCTGGGAGCTACAGCAGCTTAGGATCAATGCCATCAGGGGAGCTGCCCTTAGCTGGGTTGATAGAGAGTAGTGCCTTTAAGGTGCCATTGGGAGAGATGAGTGAAAGGGCAAAACTCTCTGCTAATTGCTGGCGTGTTGGGAGGATCAGAATGGAGGAGGAAGAGGTAGCAGGGTGGGGTGGGAGGGAGGCTAACAGGGTGGAGGCCCAGGAAGTAAAGTAAGAATTGAATTCTGCTGCTACTGTAGGATGGTCAGCAATGATTTGGTTGTTTATTTTGAGCAGCGGAGATGGAGGTTTAGTTTGGGGAGAGAAAAGTGAGTGAACTACTTTCCAAAACTTTGATGGATTGTTTATATTAGTATTAAAGGTGGACCAGAAATATTCCACTTTGGCCAGGCAGATGGCTTTGGTACAGGCATTTCGGAGTGTCCGGTAGATAGCATAGTCACAAGGGAGTTTGGAGGATTTGTGGGTTTTCCATGCTTTATCACATCCATACTGACAGGCCAGGAGTTTGGGGGTTACCCAGGGGAGGTGACTACCATGCACTCTAACTTGCTTCAGGGGA
Source organism: Neoceratodus forsteri (assembly GCA_016271365.2). Classification (NCBI taxonomy): domain Eukaryota; kingdom Metazoa; phylum Chordata; order Ceratodontiformes; family Ceratodontidae; genus Neoceratodus; species Neoceratodus forsteri. Next base: position 521,889,080 of record CM057449.1, on the reverse strand, counting down.
GCATGTTTGTTCCAGACATTGATGAAATTATCTTTAAAATAAGCCATGTATAGCATTTCAACTGCTTGTTCACCACCCAATGCCTTTGTAACCAAAATCAAAAAGGTTGCTTTAGTTAGTCTAGCATTGATTGACATCCCTGCCACAAATCCACACTGCCTCTTCTTCTGTAGTCCATTGGCCTCCAGGAAATCCACCAGATATTTTTTTATACTAGCTTCCAGAAGTTTCCTACTATAAAGATCAGGCTTATTGGCCTCCATTTTCCCATCTTCTCTTTCCTCACTCTTTAGTCAACCTCCAATTTACCAAAATGACCTGTTTCATGCCAGTGTCACCATTCATAACACCCTAGGGTGCATGCCATTGGGTCCAGGTGACTTATTTACTTTTAGGGCTCTGAGTCTCTAGAGCACTCTTGCCTGTAATACCATTGTTATTAATGGTCTGCTTCCCTGTTCTCCTTGGGCCCTGATCCCACAATTTTGGAGTGGTCTGCCTTCTTCGACTGCAAATACTGAAATAAAAATATTCATTTAGGATTTCTGACTTTGCACTGTCATGTGCCACCCATCTGCTCCTGCTCTTCAACAACTTTATGAAAGCTGAAGCACACACCAATCCCAAAAATAAAAATCGAACACAGAGGTACTTATTTAATATATTTACATACCTTTGATAAAGGACCTTTTGTCCGAAACATGTCAGTCGGCCTGCTGGTGCAATAAATATATTAAATAAGTAGCTCTGTGTTCGATTTTATTTTTGGGATTGGTGTGTGCTTCAGCTTTCATAAGGTTATTGAGATTGTTGATGAAAGCACCACTGCAACCGAGTGCATGGTTCTTGTGTGGACCAGCTCCTGCATTTCAACCTGACAGTTCCTGCTTTCATTTTCCTCTTTCCTTTAATATAATGAAAGTTTTCCTCCCTCCCTGACTCCTTACATAGTTCTTAGCTCTATATCTGCCTTTGCCTTCTTAACTGTCCCATTGGCCTCCTTTAGCCTTTCTTGTATTCTCCCTTGCTGTTCTCATTCTGCACTCCTTTGTACTTCTGCAATGCTGCCCTCTTTGCTCTAACTGCTGCCCCACCTCTTTGGTAAATGACATTGGTTTTCTGTACTTTTAATTCTTACCCACCTGCCTAATGCTGGTATTGTATCAGTCTTTTCAGCTGTCTTGCTTTTAATCATAACCCATTTGGCTAACTGGGCCTTGTGAGGGGATCTCTACAACCTTCACTGGGAACCCCCTCTCTGCTAAGATACTAGAAACATAGAACTATACTCTCCCCCCCATCGGAGTGTCCACCCTACTGCAGATTTGGTGTAATCAGCCAAGAGGCAGACCACCCTTCAAGTTCCTCTGTAATATCACTTATTAAGACATTAAAGAGGTCCGGTCCCAGCACTGATGCCTGTGGCACCCCACTGGCCACCCTCCCTTCCTTGCAGTTAACTCAGTTTATCACCACCTCTGTTACCTATTCCCTAACAATTTTCTTATTCAGTTTACCACTTTTGGACCCACTTCTAAGTTACCCAGCTTGCTTAGTAGTCTCATCAAGGGAATCAACAAAGTCCAAGACAGGAGCATCTTTAACAAAAAGAGATGTACAAGAACAAGGGGACACAATTTGAAGATGGGGGGGTGGCTCAGGGGCAATGTGAGGAACTACCTTTTCACAGAGAGGGTGGTGGATGCTTGGAACCGCCTTCCTGAGGAGGTTGTGGGGTCAAAAGCAGTGGGAGAATTCAAGAATGGATGGGACAGACATAAGGCAATTTTTGTGAGGGGTAGGAGGAAGTAGGGTGTTGGGTAACTGGAATCTGCAGATTATCCAATAGGTAGGAAATGGGCAGACTAGGTGGGCCAAACAGTCTTTATCTGCTGCCAAAGTCTATGTTTCTCCTGTGTGGAATGGTGTTGAAAGCCTTACTGAAATCTAGGTAGGCCATGTCCACCGCTCCACCCTGATCCAATTTCTTTGTCACCTTGTCAAAGAAATCTTTCAGATTAGTTTGACATAACCACTCTTCTGTGAACCCAAGCTGCTTTGGGTCTTGCAACCCACTGAATTCAAAATATTCCACAGTCATTTCTTTCAGCAGTGATTCCACTAACTTTCCCACCACCTATGTCAGGCTGAATTGCCACCATGTTCCCTGCTACCACTTTTGTGCAGTGAGATTATATTTGCCCTCCTCCAGTCTTTGGAAACCACTCCTGTGTCCAGTGAGCTGTTAAATAGGGAGGCAGTATAGCGCAGTGGTTTAAGTCTCTGAGCTGCAAATCTTGTGACATCCAGCAGACCAGACATGGGTCTGAATCCCACAACTTCCACTTACATACTGTGTGACCCTAAGCAAGTCACTTAACTTCCCTGTGCTCCCAGGTTGCACCTGTAAAAAAGCTTTTAGTTTAGTGTGCTACTCCTGGTTAAAAAAAATAATAATAATAATAAATAGGACTGTCAGAAGTGCAGCCAGTACCTCCCTGAGCTCCCTTAATACCCTTGGAAGCACCCCATCTGGTCCCATGTATTTATCCACCATTAGGTTAACAAATCCCTTCAAGATTCTCTCCTCTGAAAATGGACTAGTGTCCACCTCCCTCCCTACAAAGCTTCTGTTACTTTTTTGTGGTCCCTTCTCTTCTTCTTCCTCTGTGAACACTGAAAAAAAGTATTTGTTCAGGATGTCTGCCTTTTCTAGGTCTCCCTCTGCACAGTCCCCTCTTCCTTTTTATGGCTGTGGGCAGAGCCTACAGCCATCCTACTTTCACTTGAAAAAAGGTGTTTCTGTGGAACACATCTTTTATAAATTTTCACTGTAGCCTTCCATTCTGAAAATCTCTATGGCAGCTAAAGAAATACTCCCTTCTTTCTGCTAAACTACTATTGCATTTCAGACAGCCTGCTTTGTGAAATTAATATGCTAAGACCAACATATGATTTATATCTTGTCATGCCTAACTTAACAGCAGATCCTGAATTATACCTTTGAAGCTGGCTGGCTGGAGGAGAGTTTTATGACTGTAATTAATCAGTTAGTTGCTAGTTCTTCTTAATAGCCTTCAAAGCAGTCCAGAGAGGGTTTGAAAGGAAGCACTGTTCTTTTATGGTGCAACACTGGTCTTCTAATTTGAAACAACATATTGTTTATAAACACAAAAAGGCAAGAAAAAGACTGTATAAAAGATGTACAAATAAATGCAAATTGCTCCCCCATTCACTTCTCTAAGCCATTATACAGTTTGGACTTGATTTATTATGGTATCCCTAAACTCAGAATCCTGAGTCTCAGGATACTGACCCCACTGGCCTAAACTCCAGCCTGCCGAATCAATCAGATGCCGAAAACACGATTTGGGAATCTGATTCTAAGCTCTAAAGGCAAATTGGGGCTGTGCCCCAGACCCAACTCTGCCCCACCCCCATAACTAAAATATCTAACTCCGAGGAGGACGGACCTTGGAGTTGAAAATAAATTAATTACGAGGGAAAAATTGCTATCGCCCGCAGCACAGATAGAACCCGCACCTCCACAGCACGCTGGCTGAGCTGCCGTGGTGTAGTCCACAACACCACTGAGGCAGCTCGGCCAGCCTCCAGATTCCTCGCTGATTTCAATCCCAGGGATAGAGGTAAGGTAGCAAGTCATCACATCTGCTATCTTACCCCTCTAAATGTCCATCGGGATTACTTATACCAGGATGCTCACTGTCCGGATACTGAACCTGTCGGGCAATACTGTCTGGGCAGGTCAGTGTCAGGATGGTGAGCCTCAGCTCAATGTAAGGGTACCTTATGACTATTTGTTGCAATTTCACTATGCCTGCTTGTAACTTTATGCGTTGAAGCACAGGGGCCGAAGCCCCTGCTTCCACACTACTCCACATATGCACATCTGTGGAGGGAGGAAAGTGCAAAAAGTAAGAAAATAAATTGCAAAAAACTTCATTAATGCATCAATTAGGGTTAAAGTGACAGAACTAAGGAAATATGGCATTAGGGTTACCAATTGTAACACCTCACTCCCACCCTGCACAGATGAAGAGGGATCAGGGTGGCATTGGCATCTTCAGCCCTTATGCTCTCCCCATTCTCTTGTGCTGTGCCTGTCCAACTTATTTTCTGATGGAATGCGGTGAGCATTAGGGATGATCATGTCAGTGCCACCTCCGATCCCTCTTCATCTGTGGAGGGTGGAGGTGGGGTGTTAGGGTTGGTAATGCTAATGCCTTAAGACGGGGTGGGACAGGGTAAGGGGAGGATCACAACTGTATGGGGAGGGGCAACAACAGGGTAGGAGGAGGGCAGCAACACAGTATAAAGCTGACTGCTGCACACACAAGCAGACTCGATACGTCCTAAGGACTGTATCTGCTGGCAATTTTCATATGTTCATGTTTTCGTGGTTAAGAGGGAATGTGAGGATGTTTTTGTTGATGGTGAGGGTGGTGGATGCATGGAATGGTCTGCAACAAGAGGTGGTAGGAGCAAGCACTGTGGTTGGATTTAAACATGCATGGGACAAGCATGGGGAACCATAGAGGTAAAGTAGAGGGAGGGACAGAAGCTGTAGTGAAGTAAGGGCCTTATAGGCAAACTGGATGGACTTAGTGGTCCTTATCTGCTGACAGTTTCTATGTTTCTACGTTTCTCTACGCATGCTCGTGAGTGGAGAGAGCCTTAGGATGGGGGGGGTTGCTGTCAGTCACCAAGGAAGAAAGGGACCTGGTGGTTATTATCTCAGATGACCTAGAAATGTCAAAGCAGAGTGCAAGGACAGCAGGGAAGGCCAGTGGCATGCTGTGGTGCATAGGCAGGGGTATCACCAGCAGAACACAGGAGGTAGTGATGCTGTTATATAAAACCCTAGTCAGGCCTCACATGGAGTACTGTGGGTAGTTTTGGAGGCCGCGCCTTTGAAAAGACATTAACAGGTCGGAGGCGGTCCAGAGAAGGGCAACTAAGATGGTACAGGGCTTGCACCACAAAACTTACGAGGAGAAAGATTAAGGGACCTCAATATGTACTCACTGGAGGAGAGGATGGAAAGAGGGGACATGATAGAAACATTTAAGTACCTCAAGGACGTAAACAAGGTGCAGGTCGAGACATCTTGCAATACAGGAGGAGTACTAGAAAGATGGGGCATGACATAACATTGGAAGGTGGCAAGTTAAGAGGGAATTTGAGGAAGTTCTTCAGCACAGAGACAGCGCTGAATGCATGGAATGGTCTGCCACAAGAGGTGGTGGGAGCAAGCACTGTGGTTGAATTTAAACATGCATAGGGCAGGCATAGGGGAACCATAAAGGTAAAGGAGAGGAGGTTAGAAGCCATAATCAAGTACAGGGCTTATGGGCACACTGGATGGACCTAGCGGTCCTTATCTGACAACAATTTATATGTTTTGCTATGCACGCTCATGACTGGAGAGAACTACAGGATTGGGGGGGAGCTACATGATAGGGGGAGGGGAGTTGCTGACAGTCACCAAGGAAGACAGGGACCTGGACGCTATTTTTTCAGATGACTTGAAAATGTCAAAGTAGAGTACAAGGGCAGCAGGAAGGTCCAACAGTATGCTGGGGTGCATAGGCGTGAGTATCACCAGCACAAAACAGCAGGTAGTGATGCCATGATAAAAAAATGTGGTCAGGCCTCACATGGAGTACTGTGTGCAGTCATGCATGGGACAAGCATAGGGGAACCATAGAGATAAAGCAGAGGGAGGGTCAGAAGCCATCATCAAGTACAGGTCTTATGGGCAGACTGGTTGGGCTTAGTGGGCCTTATCTGCCTCTATGTTTCTGTGTTTTGCTACCCACGCTCATGACTGCAGAGAGCTACAGGAAGAAAGAGACCTGGAGATTATTATTTCAGATGATCTAAAAATGTCAAAGCAGAGTACAAGGGCAGCAGGGAAGGCCAGTGGCATGCTGGAGTGCATAGGCAGGGGTATCACCCGCAAAACACAGGAGGTTGTGATGCCACTATATAAAACTTTGGCCAGGACTCACATGGAGCACTGGGTGCAGTTCTGGAGGCTGCACCTTCAAAAGGATATTAACAGGCTGCAGGCAGTCCAGAGAAGGCAAGCTAAAATTGTGCAGGGCTTGCACCACAAAACTTCCAAGGAGAGATTAAGGGATCTCAATATGTACTCACTGGAGGACAGGAGGGAGACAGGGGACATAATAGAAACATGCATGGGACAGGCATAGGGGAACCATAAAGGTAAAGCAGAGGAAGGATCAGAAATCATAATCAAGTACAGGGCTTATGGGTAGACTGGATAGGCCTAGCGGTCCTTATCTGCTGACAATTTCTATCAGGATCAGGGGAGGGCAGTGGACATGGCCTATCTGGACTTTAGCAAGGCCTTTGACACTGTGCCACATAGAAGACTATTAAACAAACTGGGGAATATGGGAGTGGGTAGGACAGTAGTGAGGTGGATAGGTAATTGGCTGGGCAGCAGGACACAGAGGGTGGTGATAAATGGCTGTCACTTCACAGAGGGAAGAGTGACCAGTGGGGTACTACAGGGATCAGTGCTAGGATCGGTCCTATTCAATGTCTTCATCAGTGACATGGCACAGGACCTAGAAGGCAGAATTTCCCTGTTCGATGACGACACAAATCTCTGTAACAGAGTGGACATGCCAGAGTGTGTAGACAGAATGAGGAGGAGACCTACAGAAGCTTGAAAAATGGTCAAGGGTTTGGCAGTTGAAATTTAAATGCAAAGAAGTGCAAGATAATGCATATGGAGAACAAAAACCCTGGAACAACATATCTGTTGGGGGTGAGGATATAGTATGCAACAAGTAGGAAAGGGACCTTGGGGTTATCATCTCTGATGACCTCAAGGTAGGGAAACAGTGTGTCAAAGCAGCAGATAAAGTAAATAGGATGCTGGGATGCATTGGAAGGGGCATCACCAGCAGGAAAAGGGAGATCATAATTCAATTATACAAGACACTAGAGAAGCCTCACTTGGAGTACAGTGTACAGTTCTGGAAACCTTAACTATGTAAGGACATAGAACAGAAAAGGTTCAGAGGAGGGCAACAAAGATGGTACAGAGATTGTATCACAAGTCCTATGCGGACAGGCTGAAGGACTTGAATTTGTTCTCCCTGTCGGAGAGGAGGGAGAGAGGGGATATGATAGGGACATACAAGTACCTTACAGGGAGGAACAAGGTGCAGGAATATACTATTTTCCAGTGAAAAAGACGTTCCAGGACTAGAGGGCATGGGATGGAGTTGGAGGGATGGAGATTCAGAGGAAACCTGAGGAGAAATTTCTTCACAGAAAGGGTGGTGGACAAGTGAACACCCTGCTAGAGGAACTGGTGGGGGCTGAAACAATCATGGGATAGACATAAGAGAATTCTGGAGGTCAGGGGTAAGGGGCAACAGACTTCTAGAAAATCATAAAGTGAACTTACAAGCTGAAATGGGCAGACTGGGTGGGCTATAGGCCTTTATCTGCTGACAGTGTGTCTGTATCTATGTTTCTATATTTTACAATAAAACTGACATACTATTATACTATCTGAAAAAGCAAGGAAATTCATTGCAAAAAACTTCTTTAATGCATCAGTTAGGGTTGTTATTAATGCGACATAAGTTGGGAAATGTGGCGTTAGGGTTTCCAACCCTAAAGGCTCACCCCCTTTCCAACCTGCAGGCACTGACAGGTATCAGGGGTCTGCCTTGGGGTAGTCAACTCTAATGCTCCCCCACCTCCACCCCCATCCTGCAGACACTGGCAGGCATCGGGGGTGTTCCTTGAGGTCATGGGCCCTAACCCTCACCTCATTCCATAACTAAGTACCCTGGGATAGGCACAGTATAGGAGAATGGGTGAGCGATAGTGTCCTCATGCCTCACAATGCCCCAGAGGTGTGCATTGATCCATATTATCAGCACACCCATCCTGTGTTAATGCTTACTTACCTTAGCCTTACATTTTTTACCAGCTGCGTAACCGACAGAGAATTGCTCTGAAGGACATTATGCAAGGCCAAGGTGAGGAGAGCTACCTGTCCTCTTGGGGGTCCCGCATTAGAGAGTTCAAGAACAGCAAAGGGAAGGGCTTCATCATGTATAGATAGTGTCAGGAGCCGGTATACATAGTGTTAGGTGCCTGCCTGGCGTCATGGCTTGGAGGGACAGGGAGCGAATCCTCAGGATCGCTGGAGCAGCTGCAGGAGAGAGGGAGCTGGATGTCATTGTCCACCTAGGGACAAATGACCTGGCTGAGAAATGGATATGAGCAGTGCAGGAAGAGTCTGTGGAGTTGGGGAGGGGCCTTAGACAAGTAGCACACATGATAACCTTCCTGGAGGTGCTGCTTGTCTATGGCATGGATGAGGCTAGGGTGCTCCACACCATGGGATTCAATCAGTGGTTGAAAAACTCATGCAGTGCTGAGGGATTTGGCTTCATTGGGGATTGGGGGTCCACCTGGAGTGATGCAGGCCTTACTGGCGTGATGGTCTGCATCTGTCTAGGAGGGGAACCAGGATCCTAGGTGATAGGTTTAAATGCTTCATTGGCAAGCATTTAAACTAGCCAAGGGGGGGGGCACTGAAAAGGAGCAGGGAAATTCTACCCCTTCCCCCAAAAAATCAGGTTGTAAGTGAGGTAAGCACCAAGACAGAGATGTTGCTAAGGAGAAGGGCAGTGGTAAACGGAGAAAATGACAAAGGCAATAAGGACAGGGATGGGGCAAAAAAAGGTAAGGCCATCAAGAAATGGAGGGTAATGAGTACCAATGCCTGTAGTCTGGACAACAAGCTCCCTGAACTGGTGGCCTTGATGGAAGAGGGATGCCTGGATATCGTAGCAGTCACAGAAACATGGTACACAGAGAACCATGACTGGGATGTTAACATACCAGGGTACACAACCTACAGGAGAGACAGGAGGGTAGAAGAGGGGAGGAGTAGCTCTCTACAGGAAAGGATAAAAGCAACGGAACAAAAAGTAAACAGGGAGAGAGGAGGCACTGTGGGTCACCTTAGAGACTGGAAATGGCACCACAATCCACACAGGGGTTGTATACAGACCCCCATGTCAGGGGGAGGGAATGGACAAGGATATGATAGATAGCAGAGAAGGGGCAGATACTGTTGAGGGGGGACCTGAATATGCTAGATGTTAACTGAAGCACTTTTGCCATCTGGGAACAAGTGACCACCAAACAGTGTGGTTCATGATAAACTTAGCTAGAGTCAAGCCATAAAAAAGTGAGGGTACTGGACTTCAGGAGGGCTGACTTTGGCAAGATGGGAGAGTGCCTTAGAAAAGCACTAGCAAGCAGGCTAGAAGGAGGGGTGGAGCAACAATGGGGAAAGTTCAAAACTACCATCACAGAGGCAACAAGCCTTTGTGTGAAGCAAATAAACAAATCAAGATGAAAGAAAAAGCCACTATGGTTCTCAAAAGAGGTGTCGGGGAAGGTTAGGGAGAAAAAGATAGCATTTAGGAAGTATAAGGAAACACAGAAGGAGCAGGACAGAGAACAGTACCAGTTAAGACAGAAGGAAGCAGGGAGGGAAGTCAGAATAGCAAAGGCCCAAACTGGGGAAAAGATAACCAACGTGGTTAAGAAGGGGGATAAAACCTTTTATAGGTACATCAGGGAGCGTAGAAAGACAAAGGAAGGGATAGTGAGGCCGAATATAAAGGACGGTGGGTGGGCAGAGAGGGACAGTGAAAAAGCAGGGCTACTGAATGAATACTTCTGCTTAGTATTCACAAAAGAGGAGGAGGGGGAGGTGCCTAATCCAATTAACAGAAGCACTCTGGATAGGGGGGGGTCGATCCCAGTCCTTTCGGAGAAGAAAGGGTTCTGATAGAACTCCTAAAACTGAAGGTGGACGAAACAATGCGGCCTGATGGAATTCACCCTAGAATTCTAAAAGAATTAAGGGAAGAACAAGTGACACCACTGTCACCCTTTTTAACAAATCATGGGAGGATGGTGTGGTACCTGAGGACTGGAGGAAGGCAGATGTGATTCCCCTTCACAAAAGTGGGAGCAAGACAGAGGCAAGAAACTACAAACCTGTCAGTTTGACCTCTGTGGTAGGGAAAGTGATGGAATCACTTCTGAAGGAAAGAATTGTTGAGTACCTAGAGGAAAGTGGGGCATAGGACCCAAGGCAGCATGGGTTCACAGTGGGAAAGTCATGTCAGATGAATCTAATTGATTTCTTTGACTGGGTGACCAAAGTAGTAGACCAGGGAGGGGCTGTGGTCATGGCCTACCTAGACTTTAGCAAGGTATTTGACACAGTCCCACAGAAAAGATTAATAATCATATTACCCAGCCTGGGAGTGGGTCCCATGGTGGTAGCCTGGGTAAAATATTGGCTGGACAACAGGACACAGAAGGTAATTGTAAATGGAGTCCACTCTGAAGAAAGAAGGGTTACTAGTGGGGTACCGCAGGGCTCAGTACTGGGTCCAGTCCTGTTTAATGTCTTTATAAGTGACATTACAGAGGGACTGGAAGGAAAAATATACCTCTTTGCAGATGATACAAAGATGTGCAACAGGGTTGATACACAAGGAGGCATGGAAAGGATGAGAAGGGACTTGGCAAGGTTGGAGGAATGGTCAGAAGTATGGCAGCTTGGATTCAATGCAAAGAAGTGCAAAATAATGCACCTGGGAAACCAAAACCCAGGGGATGATTACACAATGGGGGGAGGTAGTAACAACAACAAAAATGGAAAGGGACCTGAGGGTAATCATATCAGATGACCTTAAGATTAGCAAGCAATGTGAGAAGGCAATAGGGAGGGCTGGGAGGATACTAGGATGTATAGGGAGAGGCATAACCAACAGAAAACAGGAAGTTGTTATCCCTCTGTACAGACAGTTGGTGAGACCCCATCTGGAGTACCCCGTCCAGTTCTAGAGACCCCATCTCCACAAGGACATAGACAGGATGGAGGCAGTCCAGAGGAGGACAACTAAAATGGTGCAGGGTCTGTAAGAGAAGCCATATGAGAAGAGACTATAGGAGCTTAATATGTATACCCTTGAGGAAAGGAGGGAGAGGGGGGACATGATGAAACTTTTAAGTACCTCAGTGGAATCAACAAAGTCAAAGAGGGTAGTATCTTTGAGAAAAAGAGATGTGCAAAAACAAGGGGACACAATTTGAAGATAGAGGGGGGACGGCTCCGGGGCAATGTGAGGAAGTATTTTTTCACAGAGAGGATGGTGGACTCATGGAACAGCCTTCCTGAGGAAGTTGTGGGGTCTAAAACTGGGAGAATTCAAGAGTGCATGGGACAGACATAAGACAATTCTTGTGGGGGGTAGGAAGAAATAGGCTGCTGGTTAACTAGGATCTGTAGCTTATCCTGTAGGTAGGAAAATGGGCAGACTAGGTGGGCCAAGCGGTCCTTATCTGCAATCAAAGTCTATGTTTCTATATGAGGCTAAGGTAATAATAATTATTTGAATGTAATGACAGCAGTTCAGCTTCTCTGACTGTCCTATTGTGAGTCTCTGCTCACTGCTCTTTCTCGCACAGCTCAGCCTCCCGGCTTGGCTCGCCTTAGGTTTCTAGAATGCTGATAATGATGGACATGAGCCCAGTTTCACACGGAAAATCACGGGAACATCAAGTCGATGCAGGACTCAAGTTACTAGGCTGTTTCAACTGCCACACAGAATAGAAATCAAATGAATTCTGCCAGCAGACCGATCAACCAATGAGCACCAAAGCTATTTTACATTAAGCCCCTTATTCTAGCTGCTTCCTTGACTTGTCCTGCTCCACCTGGTACAATACCAATACCAATGGTGAACTTCGGCATTGACAAATGCTTGTTTTCACTTGCCTTTGCTCACTTGCTTGATGCAGAGTTTGGTTGTCTTTACTATAACCCCTTTTAGCTTTCCACTTTTCCTCCACCCCGCCCAGGCCATCCCACACCCCATTCAGGTCATCCCTGAGGCATTCATTGGGAGGGCTTGCTCAAGGTTCAGTGTGGGGAATAGCTCCTCCCACAACCTCTACATAAGCCCTCCGCTAACACACCTTCCTTGCTTAGGGAGTGTTTTTCATCTGACTGCCCGCGTGGCTGTGTGGCTGTGCTGACCCCGTTCCTGTTCCTTTGTGCCTTTCTCCCCTCTTGTTCCTTCCTGCCTTTTTTCTGTTCCTTCTCCTCCCTGTTTCTTTTGTTTGCTGACCTTTTGTGTTGCTCTTGCTCACCTATCCTGTGCTCCCTGCCATCCCCCCTCCTGCCCCGCTATGCTCCCTTTTGCCTCGTCCCTACCTCTTTGTCCCTTGGCCGGCCTGCTGGCCTGCTCCCCATGGTGTTTCCACTACTCTTTTCCTCCGCTTCACTTTTTCTGTTCCTTTTGGGCTTCATCCTCCTGCTCCTTTCAACCGCTCCCTAACCCGCCACCATTGTGCACTCTCCTGTCCTCCTACTTCCTGCACTGTCTACAGAGCTTATCTGGAAGTGGGAGTACATCAGACCAGACTCCTCCTGTCCTCATCATTCAGCTCCGTCACCACTCTCCTCATCTCACTTGCAGTCCTACAGCTTGGCACTACTAACCAGCCTCATGATACCAGCATTGCAGCGCTCATGGCAGATGTGTCCTTCTCCAGTTCCTTACCTTATCCTTACTGTTACACATACATGAGCTGTTTGTCAATATATTTAGTTGTGTCCCTAGTGGCATAAAGTTCTATTGCTGTGCCCCGTTTGGTGCCTTACTTCATGACGAGACATTCCGCCTGCAGCGCGTACAATCTGTTCCATCATTTAAAGGCACCTTTCTGCTTGTGCTCCTTGCTCCACATCATGTCAACACATTCACATAGATCCCCACCAACCTTTTCACGCATTCTAAGGGCTATAGCTCTGGCACAGTGTTAGTACACCATTCATGACATGGAGCAGGCTCAGAGCAGAGTCTCATTCTGGGCAAGGTCCAGGTCATTTCATGCAGTTACCATTGCTATAGATCTAGCATTCCACCACTACTGCTTGCCATTTATTATTTGTTGAATTGCAAATCCACAGCCTGCTACGCTACTGCTACTACCTTCCTACCATTCCTGATCCAACTATGTAACCCATTACACTGACCGCTGTCTCCTTTCAATCCTATCTAGATCTGTTGCATGCACTTCATGGCTCTCCCACACTCTAGCCTATCTGTCCTTCCACCTCTATTACACACAGTTTCCATTCTGTTTTGTGATGCTTTCCTTCCTGTCTGTTACCAATTCCTCAGTTGGATTTTTATTTTTGTTTGTGTCATTACCCTGCTTGCACTATCGTTCCCTGCTTACTACAATAGCCTTCTGTTCCGCCATTCAGCCTACGTGCTACTATCTATGTTTCTAATTCCCTCTCCATCTACAGCAGTGTTCTGAGCTTTAGCCAGCCTATACTAGCAGTACTCCGGTCTCTGTCCCTAACTCACACTTTCTGAGGTGCTGAGTGAAGGCAGGCTTCCCCTGTCTACTGGGGATGGGAGTCCGTTGCACTCATTACATCCTACTACCAGCCTGACATGCTCCATCCCTAACTCTGCTTGGCAGCATCAAGTGAAAGTTCACTGCCTCGACTACCGGGGATGGAATCCATGTCTACCACTTATGTACTGTTATCATACCTTCTCTACCTCAACCAGTTGCTGCTTCCCTTCAGGAACAGGACTACCTACTGCTTACAAACTCAACATCCTCCATCCCTAACTCTGCTGGAAGCATCGAGTGTAGGTTCGCTTGCCTCAATGACCAGGGATGGGAGTCATGTCTATCATATACAAATTGTTACCATATCTTCTCTACCTCATATCAGGTTGCTGCTTCCCTTCAGGAATGGAACTTCATCCTACTTCCACGTCGACATTCTCTGTCCCTAACTCTGCTGGATAGCGTCGAGTGAAGGTTAGCCTGCCTGACTACCAGGGATGGGAGCGATGTCTCCAATCTACAGAATTCTACCATGCCTTCTCTAACTTCTACCAGTTGCCACTTTCCTTCGGGAACGGAACTCTCACGCTGCATACCATAATCATGCTGCTTATACTGCTTCAGGTTACTACTGTCCAGCCTGATGCCTGGCTGCCTCTCCTTTCAGGATCAGGACTGTGCCCTGCTTTACTTCTCCATCTTACCTTGTCTGCAGCCTAGGCTCATAGTCCTATCTGCTGCTTTCTGCAGCCAGAAGCCTGACTCTGACATGTACTGGCTCCACCTTTGCATCCTCCCCCGATGTGGACTGCCATTCAAATCTGGATCTCCAAACTCATTCTCATTGTCCTCTATTCCTCCTCACCTTCAGTCCAGATCTTCAGGCTTCACTCATCCCTTCTAGATGCAGTTCTTCCATTCCACTGCTTCACATGTGTTTATCTCCACCTGCTACCAGATGCAACAACCTTTCTGGACTTGGATCTCCTACTGCTGAGTGGTCTCCAATTCTCCTCGCTGCAGCTGTTACTCCAGCCTCAACAAGTCTGCATTACAGAGACTTCCCTGCCCGGGTCTATGGCCCTAGCTCACAACGCTGTGTTCACTGTCTTCTTCTTTCCCTACTGAGGGTCGCTGCTTCCCTTCAGGATTGGGGCACTTTCACTCCTTCATCCTTCTGCCCCTCAACTCTGCCTGTGACTTTGACTGCGGAACCAGGACCTCTTTGATTGCCCTCATCATATGGATCCTGCTGGCTTGTTCCATCCCTCTTTCACTCCAGGTTGGCTGCCTCATGGACCTCCTTGCTGCAGGTTCCCCACTTGGCTGCTGTACAAATGCATTTTCTTTACAGCTATGGAATCCCGTCTTTCGCCGCTCCAGCACCTTCCATCATTTTCTCTGGTTGCTTACAGCCTTCATCAGATATGGGACTACCATTGCTCATAGTGCTTCGATTGGCTCCATGGCCTTCCGTGGGGCATCACCCAATGCCTTGCTTCACCTTTCCTGCACTTTGCTGCTATTCACCTTGGAACTGATGTCATCCTGCTCCTTCCTGCTCTGGATGTCATCCGACTTGCCTGGCCCGTAACTTCCTCTGCTCGTTCCTTCAGTTACTCAGGATCCACTCTGTACTTCCTTCACATTTGACTGGATGCCTTCTCCTCTTTGCCTAGCTGGCTAGTGGCTTCGTACTGTTTGCTGTGGCTCTTTTGGGCCTTGTATCTCATTTCCGACCAGTACTCCTACCAAGTCATCTGCTTCCATACGATCCATCCCCTACTGGTAATCCTGCCCTTCTAACAGTAGCTTCCACTACTCATTCTGATCATTCATTCAACACTCTGGAGTAATACATCTGCCAGCAAAACTTTCCTTGGCTCACATGCCCCACAGACTCTTATGTTATCACTGAAGTCTCACACTGCCCATTCAATTCTTCACAATCATTCATGGAATCCCATTTGCCCAGACAATAGGAAGATCTCCTCCGTCTCTGTTGACTATACCTTCCGATTCCTGTCCATCCATTCATCATGATTCCTTGGATACCTCATCTCATTAGCCATTTTCATACACAGAAAGGACTTAAATCATTCTGTTCTATTCAGACTTCATAATCAGCATCGTTTCTATGGATACTGGGAATCGCACAATAACCCATTCAACTATGGACTTCATCCATTTTACCTTATGCCGCCTCTTATTTCAACAATGACTTTGATGACCAAGTTACTCAACATCTACTTTATTTATTTTATTTATTTATTTAAAGAGCAGTTTGGAAAACCTTTGAGCCATAGGCTCATTTACAAAGGTACCTTGTCACAGTAAGACAAACGAAAATACACAGTATAACAGTACAACACAGTATAACAGTAACTTAAGACATAGATACAAACAAGCTGGTACAGGTAGGATTGATGCAAACAATACCAGAGTTATGTTGTCCTTAGCAGCTTAGTAGTAAGCTTTGTCATAAGTATTGAGTCTGACTTTGACTAGTGGCAATTAACCGAGTTGTTAATAAGGTGGTTACGTAGGGGAAGTTTTGAAGCACGATATAGTTGGAACTTCGGAGATGGAGGGGCGGTGTGTTGAACCAGGAGGGCCCTAAAGCTGAAGGCTCTTTGGCCGTGAGGTCCTAGCTCTAGGGATAACAAGAGGTTTTCCCAGAGGTCCAAGTATGAACTAGTGGGACAGAGCGGTGTATGGTAGTGGTCAATCCTGGTGGGGATAGCCCAAGGAGGGTCTTTTGTAAGGGTACAGGTCAGATATTTGAGGCGCTCATCAAGATCAAGTACCAAGCGCTTTGGCGTACAGTGAACAGATGTGTGTTAGCCTAGGCCCCAGTAATTAACCTGCAGGCCTTAATCAGAGTAGTCAGAATTTTATGGAGTGCGGTCTGATCAGCAGCACCATACACGGCAGTCCATAGTCCACTAGGGACAGGATAGAGGAGGTGACTGAGGTCAAAGAGCCTCGGGGAGGCAGTGTTTATACCGATGTAAGATGCCCAATTGGATATCAGTGGCAGTGGCTAGAGGCAGCGATGTGTCCATGGAAGGAGGAGGGGTCAAAATGGATCCCTAGGTATTTATAGGAGCAAACTTGTTCGAGTGGGAAAGAGACCCAGAGTGAATGAGGAGTTTGAAGTTGCAGGACTTGTTTTGAGGATGAGTGAAGAACATGGTTTTGTTTTTAAGATTTATCACCAATCTATGTTCCTTGAACCAGCCCTCGGCTTCAGCGAAGGACTTCTGCAGCGAGTCCTGGAGGGCAATAGGGTTACGACTTGAGGCAAAGATGACTGCATCATCACCGTACAATAGAATGTTCCCTGAGCAAGAGTGTGGAAGGGTGTTAAGATAAAGGGAGAATAGTATGGGGCCCAGAATGGAGCCCTGGGGAACCCCAGAAAAGATGGGACAGATGTCTGAGTAGGTCCCATTAATTTTTACACACTGTGAGCGGTCAGACAGATAACTGGTGCACCAGGAGATAGGCCCAGCAGCAAAACCAGAGAGACTAAGGGCATCAAGAAGGAGGGTGGGGAGACAGTGTCGAAGCTTTAGAGAGGTCAATGAAGACCGCACCAGCCAGAGAACCAGTGTCTAAGGAGGAGTGGAGAAAGTTGGAGAACTCTAGGAGGGCTGTGTTGGTACTGTGCCCACTCGGAATCCATGCTGCTCAGGACATAGGACATTGTAGGTGGAGAGGTAGTCAGAGATTTGAGAAGCCACCACTTTTTCCAAGGCCTTGGAGAGAGGAGAGAGAGAGAATGGAGATTGGCCAATAGTTTCCAGCCACAGTCCTATCACCACCTTTAAAGATACGGGTGACAGTGGCGACTTTCCAGGCAGTTGGAACCTTCCCAGGCAAGAGAGTGGTTGATGAGGCACGTGATTGGGGTAGGACTGTGTCTAAGACCAACCGTGGGATACACGGATCCAGGGTGTCACTGCCTGTACTATTACTCTTGAGGGCAGTGACAAGGTGCGGCCTAAGTTCTTGGGCAGAAACACGGGAGGAGGAGAAAATAAGGATGAGAAAGATTTATGGCAGGTGCTGGGGGAGGAGGGTCAAAAAAATTTGTAGGGAGGATAGGGCTAAGGTCAGTGAATGAGGTGTTGAGGTGGTTGGCTATGAGGGCTGGGTCTGAGGAGATCACGCCATTAATGTTGATCTGGGTGGGTGGGGAAGTGTGCACTCCCATTTAACTGTTTAATGTTATCCCAGAAGGTTCTGGGGTTCCCCATGAGGCAGTGAGTGAGGACCGATAGTGCTCAGACTTGGCCTTTCTGATGGCCCGAGTGCACTTGTTTCGGGCGGCAGCATATAACTGCCTGTCACTGGGCCGGCCAGTCTCAATGGCATGGTGCCATAGGTTGTCCCTGTGTTTGAGTTGGTGGATCAAAACTTCCCAACAGTCATTGCTAGTTTTAGGAACTGCATAGCTATTGTCCAGAATATTCATCGTAGGATCTTCATCGCCTAGCTGATTCCCGACTCCATGCCATCCACACCTTTGATTTCACTCCCGGACATCGTTATTCCTTATACTATTATCCGCACCTGTTCACCTAGTACTTTCAGCCAGGTTAACCATTCTTCCAGAGGCCCATTCTGCCTTTTCTTCTCAAAGTACCTTTGTTAATCTCTATGGTAAAGACCATCACCGAGAACTGGCTCTCCTGAATTCTATCTGGCAATCCGTAACAGCCAAGTCAAATTCACCAACTCAGCTTGCATCCCAATTGGTATTTATCACCTGTAACACTAAATCCTAGGGCATCCTGTATTTATCGATCTCACTACCAATCCAGCCTACAGACTCTTCCTCTCATCCGCCTCAAGCTTTCTCATGTACTTCAGCATCAGGATTACCCATAAACTTAACCACCTATGCCACCGTGGTGCATTTTCTAAATGATCTCACCACAGGAATACCCACACTTACTTCAGGCAGCGTACCAGCAAAGGATTCTGCATAAAGTCATGAACACCATGACCACAGCAGCCATCACTTCCTTATACCACATTTCCAATCATTCCTAATATACACTAGGTTTCAATCTGGATGGCTCCACAAATTATCTTCTGGGCTTTACTAATCACTTATGGCATTACTCTTATCAGCACTCAAACTCCTATACTCATTTTAATCTGGGATGCTTACCTAGTGACTTTCGCACAGTAATCGATTCTTTACCTTTAGACTACCTCGAAAATTGAACCTTATATGAATTGAACCTCTCACTAATAACTTTACTAATCATCATAACTATTGTAGTGTACCGTCTGGTCTTATATCAGTCTCATCTTGCTCTCCCGCCTCATAACCGCCACACAATTCCTTGGACACCCATCCTTTGTCACTTCAGAAATATGGTCTACATTAGCCCTTCTTTAACTGGATCTGTTTTACACATAGGATTTTACCATCCCTACAGAAAGATTTACCCTTCATCTTCAGGATCATCATTCAAGCCATATCATCCTTGGATCGAGAATGAACCATCATCTCCATGGCACTCAAAGACTCTTCTACAAATCATACTGTATGGATGTTTCCTTAGTGACTTCTTGTTCGATACAGGATTTCTAGCTTCCAGACCATACCCTTACATTCAAGCCTCTCACAAGTTGGATCATTCACTAATGACTTCTTCTACCATTGCAGTTCCACCATTCCTAGTTTAGTACCTTATTGATCCAGTCATGATCCCTCTGCCTATTACAATTCAGTTGGGCAAGCATCATTCATCATCTCGGATACTTGGACTTCCTTCATCCTTCACTTGGATTTACTTTACACTTAGAATTCTATTGATCATTCAGAACGGATCTCCTCTTCATCCTCAGGATCATCATGCGATCGGTATCATCCATGGATCGAAGATGGATTACAGTCTCTCCAAGCAACTCACCAACCTCAAATTAGCTATGGTTACTAGAACCTAGATCCTTCTCCATTTAGCATGCCCAGAAGGATGAGCAGACCTATGGCCATGGGTCCTCAGAGGTTTCCTCCACCTGGGGCTTCTTCCTCTCCTGAATGCCAGGGGGTCATACTCTCCATGAGATAGAGGAGGTTTCTTTTTTGGCCTTCTATTCCCTACAAATTACTACCTACCTACTACTCAAGGGTGGTAATAGAGTAAAGCCACAAAAAGTACTACAAGTTTCACAAGCACTATATACCTCCTCTCTCCTCATTGTTATTCCACAAACATTGAATGAGAAGACTTGCCTGAGGTTCAATGTGGGGAACAGCTCCTCCCACAACCTCTACATAAGCCCTCCGCTAACACACCTCCCTTGTTTAGGGAGTGTTTTTCATCCACCACCATTCCCTCTTCCTTCTTCTCTGGCACTCTTCTCACCCTTTCTCATGATCCTTCTATTCCCTACAAATTACCTACCTACTACTCAAGGGTGGGAACAGAGTAAAGGCAAAAAAATTACAGCAAGTTACACAAGCACTGTATACCTCATCTCTCCTCATTGCTATTCCACAAACATTTAATCATCTTTATAAAATCTACCCTTCTGGAGTCCAGGACCCTGACCCTTGTGTGGTTCAGTTCTGCAGCATTCCTTACACTGAACCACACTGTACAGTGATCACTGGTCCCCAGGTAACCGCCCATCTTGATGTCTGCAACACTGTCCCTGTTATTGAGTACCAGGTCCAGTATTGCTCATCACAACTGGGTTCACTGATTAGTTGCCTGAGGAACTCCTCCAGAAAGTACAAGATGTCCCTGTTCCTAGCTGAAGCTGCTGCTGGGAGGCTCCAATCTACATCTGGCAGGTTGAAATCCCCCACCAGCAGCACCTCCCCTTTTTCTGCCATCTTGCCTGTGACTTCCACTAGTGCATTATCTAATTCTCACCCCCTACCCCCATGCTGGAGGTCTGTAAATACTTCAGCGCAAACAGTGGCTCCATTCTGTGACCCATAGTACCTCTGCCTCCCCCTATATTCACTGTCTGTCTGTTAACCTTTATGCTTTCCCTCACATAAAGCACCACACCCCTTCCTTTCCTTCCTACTCTGTCCCACTGAACAGAGTATAGACTGGCATGGCCATGTCCCAGTCATGGTTTTCAGTGCACCATGACTCTGTAATGGCCACAATATCCAGGTTAGCCTCTGCCGTAATAGTCTGTAGGTCTGGAATCTTACTTCCTAGACTTCTAGCATTCGCACACATGGCTTTGCTGATTTTGTTTCCACTCTGCTTGTTGCCCCCCTCAGATTCTCCTTACTCTCTACTTTAGTCTGTGGGGAGATGGGCAGTTTCTGCCTCTCCAGTTCCTTTCACCACCCCCTCAGCTAGTTTAAATGTTCATTGAAGTAACATTTAAACTGTCTACTGAGAACTATGGTTCTCCCCTAGAATGGATGCAGGCCATCACCCTTGTATAGGCTCTTACCCTCCCCGGTGGTTCCCCAGTCTCCAGAGTGAACTAAAAACTCCTCCTCCTTGCATCATTTCTTCAGCCAAGAGTTCAAGCATATGGTGGGGAGCTCTCTCACCTTTTCCCTGTCATAGACAGGCAGCACCTCAGCGAAAGCCATTGAGCAAGCTACCTAAGACAACCCTCGGCTAGCAGGAGAACAGGGTAGACGGAAACCCAGTCCTGCTGATTTCTGGCATGGAACAGTGCTGTAGTGAGCCAAGACTTTTGGGTAAACCCTCAGAAAAAAAAACTTCCATTCAAAGTTCTATTAAACAAAAGTTGCTTTACTTCAGCACAAAACAAGGGTTAAAAAGCAACTTACTCTGGCAAAGCAAATGCAAAACAAAATACTTTTTAGCTTGATTCAGCTCACCAGTTACAGCAGCCTTGCTCTCTCTTTCTCAAGCCCTCACATCCTCTCTCTTGCTCACTCTGGTTCCCTTTTTATGTATCCCAGTTGAGGCTCATTTATGTCCTTCCCCCACAGGGGAAATCAAGGCTTGCATACAGCCAGTGCAGATGAAGGCCAGGCCAGAAATCAGCAGGTCTGGGTTTTAATTCACCCTGTTCTCCTACTAGTATCTTAGTGGAGACGGGGTCACAATTGAAGGTTGTACAGACCCCGGCACTGGCCTCTGCAATTGCAACCTGACCATCCTCCATTGCGTTACCTAGAATTCTAGCATTCAGGCAAACAGCTCTCCATGGCCCTGGTTTGCCTTTCGCCCCCAGCCTTCCTGTCACCTGTTGTTTGTCCCTGACCCTTGGTCCTGCTTCATTTCTCCTACTTACCTTGTTCACCTGTGCCATTTACTGACTGTCTTCCTGCCTTTCCTTTTACTGCCACCACCCTAAATTCATCTTCCCTCCCATCTGGTCTTCCTGCTATGATTTCTGCTCACAGTTGTAGTACCCTGCCACACACTGTACACTGACTGGGTTATTCTCTACTTCCAAAATGCTGTGGTAATTGGGGCAGAGCTGGCTAGGTCTCCCTCCCTTGAGTACCCTTGAGTAAGCCCCTAGCCCTAGTCTACCCCATGGCTAGTTTAAATATTCAGAAATACATGTCTAAAACTTTTGCCCCAGTGTCCTTGTCACCCTTCTGTTTGGCTAAAGCCTGCCAGTTTCATTAAATCTTTATCCCTCAGAAAACACCCCAGTCTCCCAGTGAAAAAAAAAACTCTTTGGTGCACCACCCTTTCAAGCAATGGTAGACTTGTAGCTTCCTAGTCTCCTCATTTGTTCAGTGGGAAGAAGCAGCTACTTTCAGTTAGCCTTCACTTCTCCTAATGAACTCCCTGCCAGGTCATTCATCCCTAGAGGGACAATAACATTTGGCTTCTCACCCATTTCCTTTACCAATTCTTCCACCCTGAACACCCAATCAGCTGTCACTCCTGGGGGAGAGGATACCACTCTCCCCTCCTGATCTGAGGCACAGACCAGATGAGTGCCTTCTTCCTAGCACTCAAGCACTGCCTACTGTTCTCCCTTGTACGTTACAGTGACTTTTGGGGATCTGGTGGCAGCAGCATGCTTTCCCCAGGGAGGGGGAATAGCATATACTGCTTTGCTCAATACTGTGACTCACTTGCATGTTGCAGTACAAAGACCCCTCCACTCCCCAGTCACTGTCCCCTCATGACACCACTTATCCACTAGCTACCAGCTCCAATTATAAATGCTTGGAGGCCTCTGAGAAAGAGGCATAGCAGTAGGTACCCTAGCTCCCACTCTGACCAACTCTGCAGCATGCATATTTTGGCCCAGGCTGCAGCTAGTTCTGGGAATAGTGTTGCCACTCTCCTTAAGACTGGGCACCCTCAACATCTCCACAGTACACCCTGGAAGAGTGTGTTTCCATAGTTCTTGTAGCTAACAAAATTCCTCCCCAACATTACTTGTACCTGCCTACTATACGTGATTGTTTATGTCCTTCCACCCTTCCTTTGGTACTCTATTACTCTAGGCACCCCAGGTAAGGATTTACTGTAAACCTATTGTATATCTAACTTCAGTACACTCTTACCTCAAAGTACAACAGTTAACGTAGTATGTTTACTTCAAGGTGCCCCAGTTAAGGATTCAGTGCACTCCTAAAATATCCCACTGCAATATCCTAAGTTCAAAGTACCCTAGATTAGTGATTACTGTGGATATATAACTCTATTGTAACACTTTGAAATACCCAGATAGACATTTAGTACACACAGGTCAGCCCAGTGGCTCTGAGGGTTGAAGCGTTGGACACCACACCTAGCGCCACATCGGCCTGGTTGCTCTGCTAGATAACAGATAGAGTGCCAGGAGGAGTAGGTGGTCCTGCTTTGGGGGACTCAGAGTCGGGGGGTTGGGTGGCTGGGTAACAGAGGAGAGGTGGCTGGAGGAGGGACGGAGGACTTCAGGTGGGTGGGATCATGGCCGAAGCCAAGTGACCCCCTGGAGAGAGTCAGGCAGCATAGGAGTATAAAGAAATTAAAAAAAAAAAGTTTAGCACACACACACATAAAACACCAAAACCCTCTGCAATACAATGAGAGTGAAATACCCTAGACAGTACTCTGGTATGGTCCTGTACCCCTACCGCAATACCTTATCTATGTTTTGGTGTTATTGATAACTCTCTAAATCTGCATGTATGCCACTAGAGAGAATATAAACTCAACCATGGTTGTATGTAGAAATGAACAGTGAAGAAAATCTCTCAGTGGGATGAGGAGATAAATGGGCAGAGTTTTCTGTGGACCAGTGGACTTCCTGTAGATGCCCCTGCACACATTGTCATTCAACTCCATTGTCCTCACAGTCCAGGGTTTATCTTGCTTCAGAGTCACTTCAACCTGTGGGATTTAAATACTGGACTGCTAGTGTTCATTTAAGATCTTGGATATGTATCCCACAGGCATGAGGGGAACCTAGAAATCAGAACTGCAAGACAGCCATGAGTATGACATATAAAAAGAGGGTAGAGGTAACAGAGAATGATATGTATTCCAGATATCATGACAGTGAATGCTGACGGATCTTCTAAAAAGAAGAGAAGACAGAGACCAGCAGCATTAATGATGTTGAGCATGCTTAACTTTAACAGAACATGTGGTTCAATTCTACAGTTTTGTACTGATTTATAAATGCTCAAGATAGGATGGTAACTTCATAAAGCATTCTGGGCAATGAACCTTGAGACAGCAGTGTGATTCACAACAAACTCTTTGCAAGATTGAAATGTGACCAGTTGGAAAATTGAGAGGTATTAAAAGACAATAAAATTAAGTGAATTTATATATAGTGTGTCCGGAGCTTGTACTGTTGCGTGACACTGTCTAGAACGATTTGTCCCTGGATAATGCAGTCCATTGCAATTTGATCTCAAACAATTCTCCTTTGATGTCTTTTGTATGTACTGCACATTACTACTACCCCATGTCATTGTCTACTAGAAGTATGGGTAAAGTGGATTAAATGCACAAATCTGTAAAACATGTTCTATCTAAAGAAACATAATTATAGGTGTTGCATAAATCTATTTAATTGTTTAACATCAATGTGTAAGTTAAAGAGTTTTCTTGGTTTTTGTGTCACTTGTTAAAAGGAAAATAGGAGACAAATCATTCTTGTATCGGTCTTTATGCGGATGGAATTCATTACCTGTTGAACTCTATACAGTATTACTGAAGATGTAATCTTGTTTAAAAACAAATGTTTTAAATATGTAAATATGGTGGATAGTATCACCACCCTTTAAGAAGCCCAAAATGTGACATTTCTGACTAAATTGTGATTTTTCACAGGACAATATATAACCTCGACCAATGCAACAGACCTGTTTTCTCTAAATAATCAGAATTAAGACTGTGTTATAGTTTTTTAATTGCTTCTATTGTTTCTTATCATTTTAAGGTATTTTAATTAAGGTGTTATAGTTTTCTACAACATTAAATGGAAAGTTAGAAAATATTTTTTACTACAAGATCAGGACATGTAGTATTTTTCATGTTTTTTTTTTTTTTTTTGCAGAACACAGCTGCCCAAAGCAGGACCCTACTGTGAAAAACAGGACAGGTGGTAACCCTAATGGCGGAGCCAGCACCCAGGGTGTCCAGACATGTTTTACATCAGCTGCTGCCTGAAAGAGGAGAATTATTATTTAAAAAGCATTTAAACTGCTCTAGTTTTAAAGTTTTGGTGTGTCAGGGACGATCCAATGCAGAGCACTCTACAATGGGCTTGATCCTGACAGACCAATGACCACACAAGCAGAGAGTGATGGTTGCTGAATTTACAGTGGAGAAGCGTCATTGATTTAAAAAAGGAATGAAGACCCAATGACAGTGCTTCATTCCTTTCATTTACATAATGCTGTCTGCCCTGCTCCCTCAGTTCCCTGTCCCTGCACTCGGCATTATGTAATGAAACTCTCCTGCTCCCTCCCACTGTGTGCTGCCCACCCCGCACCCTCTGCTCCCCCACCAGACTGGCAGCAATCTAATAAAACCCTCCTGCTCCCTCCCACTGCATGCTGCCTGCCTCACACACTCTGTTCCCCCAGCCAGCATTCAATTGAGCCCCACCACTCCCTCCTACTGCATACTGCCCACCCCGTACCCTCTGTTCCCTCCAGCATCCAAATTATCCCTCCTACTCCCTCCCACTGCGTGCTGTCCACCCTGCTCCCTCCATTCCCCGTGCCAACATCAGGGTGCCCAATCCCCATGTCAGCATTATCTAAACCCCCACCCAGGCACTGGGAGGCCCACTCCAGTGTCTGGAAAGAACTTTTTTTCCTGTTAAAAAAAAAAGAGTGTCCTGATGGTTTTAAAGCCTGTAAAAAATAAAATGGTCCCTCATCGACTCCCCTGCACCCCTCCCCATCCCAACCCTCCCTCTGCGTACCCGCCTCCTCTTACCCCCCTACCCCACTTACCCTCTGAGATCAGCAGCTGTGATCTTCTTAGGATAGGGACATGTCTGCACTCTTCAAAGCTGAACTGTGAACTGAGGAATCAAGGTGAGTGCTGTACAATGGCTGTCAATGGGGGTTTCAACTTATATTGATATCTCAGCCACTTTTAGGAATTTTGACCCCAAATTTTCAAAATGGGGTTCTTGGGACCCCACTTCATGAACACTGTCACTGTCATTTCATTACTCAGTCTGGAAATGTGATTTTGCGATCACTGTGCGGAATCACCTCGTGGGACCGATTAATAAAATGACAGTGCCAGAGTTCGTGAGGAGAGGTCCCAAAAAGCCCATGTTGAAAATATGGTGCAAAAATTCCCCCAAATGACTGCATTATGAGCATGCATTGTGCAGTTTCTATGCACGCTTGTAACTTTTCCAATTTTTCATATTTTCATTCCAGATTTTCAACATTGTCATTTTTCACACCTCCTCATGAACAGTACCACTGTTATTTTTCACATCCGGCCCAAAATGTGTTTTCACACCTGTGGTGCAGAATGGCATGGTCTCTGTGCGAAAATCACCTATAGGGATGAGTGAACGAAATGACAGTGGCACTCTTCATGAAGTGATGTCCCAAAAAGACCATGCTGAAAATTTGGTGAAACAACTCCAAAAAAAAGGGCAGAGTTACACCTGGTTCTTCAAAATTTTCTACACAAGCATTTAACTTTGGTTATTTTTCAATATTTTCACTCCAAATTTTTTATTTAGTCATTTTATCATACCACCTCATGAACAGTAAAGCTGTCATGTTTAACATCCTGCCCATAGTGTGTTTTTGTACCTGTGGTGTGGAATGCCGTTTTCCCACGAATTTGAAAATTTTCACTTACAGGGTTCATGAAGTGGGGTGATAAGAAGACTATGTTCAACATTTGGTGTCAAAATATGAAAAAATGACAAAGTTATGGACATTCATTGCAATTTCAGTATGCATGCTCATAACTGCGGAAATCTTAAATATTTGCACCCCACATTTTTTTTTATTTATACCCCTGCTCCATGGCCCTCTCTATCTGGAGGGAACCCCAGCCCCATCCCTCAACATCCACCAGCCAATCCCAACCAGCTACCCCCAGTGCTTACCCCACCAGCAAGTTCAGCAGTGGGGGGCAGTGTCAGCGGTGGGTGGCAGGGTCAGCAAGGGGGCCCACCCCACCCCACCTCCACCAAGACCCACCCCCACCAACCCTGGATACAGTACAGGGGTCGACACCATGGCTATTTGGGGGCAGAACATGCAAGTCCCCTCTGCCATCTGCCATGAGCTTTTTCTTCCTGGTTTCTTCCCTTCAGGGGCAGAACATACAAGAATGCCAGTCACAGTGCCATGCATGCTCCCATGCGAGCACCCCATCAGGCATCTGCCCCGGCTCTGGCCTGATGTCTGCAGCATCGGTGTGCAGCCCCCAGCCACCACTACATGCCAGGCATGCACACACAACTAGTTACCCCCCTTCCCAGAGAAGGAGAGCTGTCCTTGGAATCCTTGATCCTTCTCCTCCCCTGCTGACCACCAGCAGCCCGCACTCACTCCCGAACATGGGTCGCTGGTGTGGCGCAAGGTGTTGCATCCAGCGCCTCAACCCTCAGTGCCACTAGGCCAGCAATGCAGCCCACATTTTCAACATAACCTTCTTATTAACCAAGTTTCTGTATTCAAATGCTGTCCAAAATATGACAGCTTGTCAAAACGTACTTCAGGCAGGCTTTTCCTCCCACCAGAAGTTCAGCTAACACAATACACCCCTGCCACATAAACCATGCAAGAAAACATTCAGCATTGACAAATGCTTGTTTATATGGCTTTTGTCACCAGGGACACTCTACCCAGTCTCCAGACTGTTTCTCTAGTAATCTTTAAGCCCAACAACCCTTCCTCCTGCAGGATCCTGCACAAAGGAATCCCTGTGGCACAGAGCATGAGAGTTGCCCTGGGGGGGCTGTTTTTTTCTACTTAGTTACTCCTTTACTGCCCAGAGGTATGCACAGCCTATCATGGGTCTTGTGCACATCCTGTGGCTGTGAGAACATGTTCCCCAGCCTACCATTAAGGGTCAATGGTAATGCACTTCCGATTCTAGACCAGGCTAGAATGCACTACCTGGGGCTCCGCTCTAGCCAGTTGGCTATCAGACTGTCAGCCTTTAGCCTAGACAGCTCCCAAACCCAGGTCTCTGACACAGCAGTGTGCCATGCTGCTGCTGGCAACTGGGCAGCCCTTCTGGGGTGAATATGTTTAAGCAAAAAAAATAGGTTTATAGCTTACTGTACATTGCATTTCTGACTGTTACCAAATCAATAGAAGTATAATTACACAGCATAAGTGGAAGTAAATTAAAAATAACAGAGTAAGTAGTTTAGTTTTAGTTTAGTTTTTATTTCACATAAAACCCTTTAGGCAGCGCCTATTTTCAAAGGGTTTAGAGTCAAATACAACAAAAGACACTTACAGAGTAAGTTACAATTATACAGTACAGTAAAACTACAGTTATACAATGGCAAGAAAGAGTCCTGAGCTGTGATTGGTCAAACTGCCCTAGAGACAGGGATGTTATTAGACAATAACATCACTGTATCTAGGACAAACAGAAAACTGGCCTTATCACATGCCAGCATGTAAAAGGAATCACTGCCAATGCTCAGTAGCTGCACTCCCTGTCTTGTTACGGTGCCAGCAGTCATCCCTTGGCCAGATGTTCAGTTATTCCCACACTGTACAGTTCACATATAGCTCTAACAAGTTCCCAACCGAATCCCAATTAAAAAAAGGTTAAAGGAAAACAAAGCCAAGACCTGAGTCCACCACATCTCAGTTCCCCCAGTTGGCTGCGCGATTGTGCGAGAACGTGCGGAGTTTGAAAGTGACACGCTCACTCCTCACACTACCCAGCTCCTCAAAACAACGGCCACATCTGGATGGCTAACCAGGAATAGAAAATCCTCCCCTCAAAAAAAAACATATAAATAGAGCCGGTCTGTAAACTGGCACTTTACAGTATCCATTAAAAGCAATCACCAATGGGCGTCATCCACCTCGCCTTCACCTGTGGCCATCCTGTACTCTGCATACCAAATCAGCAATTGAAGGATTTGAATTTTGATATACCTTCTCCCAGAAGACGGCAACACTTTCTCACACTCTGCTGGGAGAAATGTGAACACTCAGAAACTGGGGGGGGGGGGACTGGACACACACTGTGACAGACACAGAGAGCAATTGGGAGGAAGGGAGCACAGTAGTAGCACCACCAGGGAACAGGACAGCCATATAGCTGCACCACCACCTGCTGGACAACAGAAAAACTATGGACTCCTTTTTCAATAGGTATACTTCCCCTGACAAAAACAGAAAAAATGGTATTTTTAACATATTTTTTCCCATTTTCTTTTTTGTTTATTTAAATAGAGAGCCACTGTATAATAGTAATATGGCACTTCAGGGTGTGTGTTATTGAGTAATAATGTCACTTCTCAGGTGCTGAACGTACTTTGCCTGTGGCCTCATGCTTCAGCCATCCACGGTGTGACATTATTACATAATAACACACACCCTGTCATGTCTTATTGCTTAATTAATGCCTTCAGACACAGATAAGACATTGCAATGTAATTGGTGCTAGTACAGTATTGAACAGTGCATGGGTATCATGCTGACATTACATCCTGAGTAAAGTGCCATGTACATATATACGTTGGGGATAAATTTGATGGTCAGCAGTAGCAATTGCATGATCCAGGTGGAGTAAGTGAGGAGAACTGTTGGTATTTAAACAGTATAATAAAGCAATCAGTTTGTAAAGAGTCAGGTGGTTCATTCCATTGATCAGTTTTCGAGGAAGCAGCAGGGTGTGTCTCACCATACCCCGACAGAGTATTTACTATCCACAAAACTGAACATGGACTGTAGGCCAGCGGACAGCAAGCCTAGTAGTGCTTTATTGCCAGTGACCAGGGTGTGGAAGAGCAGCCTTTAGTCAAGGTTTAAGTAGTTCAGGCTGCTATATAGCACGCAGTTGTGTACACAGTCAATCTGTGTTTTCTTTGTTGTTTTTTTTTAAAGAAAATTATTTGTGCTACTTTTTAAGGATTACAAGTGTGCCTGACATCCATACCCTTTACTGGTTAAAATTTTCTGTTCCAGAAAGAGCTACGAGTTGCTTCCCCAGTTTTTCAACTGAATTCAATACTAAGCTTTCAACCAGAATTCCTCTGCAGTCATTAAAGGTATCAGATCATTTGCTTCTGGATCTGCTGTCATCAAAATGCTGCCTCAGCATCACATGTACATGGAGCAGAGCTGGCAGCCCAAGAGGGAGGATTTTTACAGTCTTTCTGAGGGCACGGCCAAATTAATCAAATGGTTGCAATATAAGGGATCCTTGTCTATGGCATACTCTTGGAAAGGGAACATTCTGAATTTGATTCACTATCCTAAACGTGTCAGCTGTTCTGTAACATTGCAGAACATTGCATACTGAATGAGCAAGAATCCACAACAGAGTGTGCAGTAAAACAGAGCTTACTGCACACCCCAGGTGGGTTGTGAAGTATGAAGTGCAACCATGTGTTTTCAGTAACCAGGAAAGTGTGGTAAGATCTGTCTTACTACACACCTGGAATGGGTTATTTCACTTTCAAAATGTCTAATTTGGAAAGAAAAATGCCTGAAAGAGACATTTGAAATTTGGTTGCCAGAGGCCAGCCATGCGGTAAGACAAATCCTACTGCCCAGTCACTCTATGTGGTTCAACCAACCATGCTCTTCCTTTTCTCATTGTCATTGTATAGCATCATGGAATGTCCAGGAAATCTAGAAAATGCAGAAAGTGTAAACAGTGTAGAAGCAAAATACAATGCACACACCATAACAATAACCAAAGCAGTCATTTTTTAATGAAAAAGACACCAAAAGTGTATCAGACGATTGAATGTGATTAAAAGAAACAGTTATTCAAATGTACAAATATTTTAACTTGCTTCCAGTCACCTTGAAGTGCTTTGACATATGAATATAAAAGGTGCTGCATGCAACCAAATTCTTCACTATAGTGTACGTTCTGTTCGTTCATTGTAATGAATCATTTCACTCCTGCTGCTGTTGCAACATAGTAACACGGTAACATTCATAGTAACCGAAGGGCAGGGCATACTCTAGGTCTATCATATCCGCCCAGCTACTTCACAAGCTGGGATGACATAAGTATGCTGTGCAAACACACACCAGTTTATAGGGATCCCTCCCATCCACTCTGCTGTACAGAGAAGGATGAGCAGTGAGAGTAACTGGACAGTGTTGTAGGGTATGTTTACTGGAACAGCATACAGATAGGTCTTCAGTTTTCCACGTTCTGCATCTATTAAAAAAGTGTTATCAACATCATATATTTCACATGCTATATGTCTGGTGCAGATAGCTTTAGGCATCACTCATTTACAACAGTCATTTATAGAACCTGCAATACAAGAAAAAGACAACAGGTTTCTACCTGTCTGCTTACATGCCTCTGCAAACTCAAGCATTTTTTTTTAAACAATAGATTTTCTAGACACTGTTCCATTAACAGGTGTTCACTTGTTGAGCGTCTGGCAAGGAGCTATCCACATGACTTTGCCAATGGTAGACTACGGCACTTTTCATAAAATATAGTACATTTCTGAATCGTGTTTAAGTGTAACCTTCATTTGCATCTTGTGGCGAGTGCCTCTTGTGACTGTTTCACATAATTTTAGATCCCAGGTTTGCACCTTTTCTTGCTTCCCCTGCCTCCCTCTCCTCCCCCTTCCCCCCATCGTGCTCCACTTCCTTCCCCTTCTCTGTCACTGTCCGTGCCCTCTCACTCGACAATGCCCTTAGGCTGCTTTTCTCCTGCCCCTCCTCTAAAAACCTTTTTTTGCTCTTTACACTATCTCCTTCCTCTGCCTAATACCTCAATTGCTACTTCCCAGGTATACATTGTACAACACCTGTGTACTACTTTACAATACCTGTGTACTAATCATGTTGTTAAAATTATTCTTACAGCAGTATGTGACAATGCCTTATGTGTATTTTAAATATGTTTCTGTAATCACGCTCATTGAATTAATCTCCGATTTGTCATGTGTTTTTGATATGGAACCTTTGTAAATGAGCACTGGCTCAAAGGTGTTATCTGAAATCTTAATAAATAAATAAATGTTTAATAATAATGCATTACAGCCAGCCCAATGGTTGGGGAAACCACTTGCCATGCTGGTGACACCAGTTCATGTTCCAAGCATGGGTTTTTGCAATGGCTGCAAGGTGGCTCGTAAGACATGGCATGGACAACCCAAGCCTTTGGGGAAGGAAGGGATGTCATGTTCGCACAGTCACTGCTACCTTGTGGCCCTGCAGAGCAAGCAAGGACAGGGCACACCAAACATAGGCCAACACATGGCTGAAGAAATGGTGTGGAGAGGAAGGGTATCGCTTCATTGGGGACTGGGATCTCACCTGGCGGGATGAAAGACTGTATTTACCAGATGGCCTACATCTATCTAGGGGGGCAAAGGTATCCTCACTGAAAAGTTCAAATGCTTCCTTCACGAGCATTTAAACTAGCTAAGGAGGGAGACAAAAGCAGTCAGGGGGAAGGAAAGGTAGCCCCCCCCATATAACATGTCTGAAATAAGGGAGAATCCAATTAGTACAAGCACGCTATCAAACCCGATAAATAGATTAGATACAATTGTGGGGAGGACAGAAGATGGAACCCAAAAATGTCACAGGGCTGAAAAAATGGAAAATGAGGATGGGTGCACAAGCTGGAAAGTAATGTGCACAAATGTTCGCTGTCTGGGGAAAAAAATCCCAGATCTAATGGCATTAATGGAAGATGCAAACTTGGACATAGTAGTTATTACAGAAACATGGTACACAGGGAACCATGACTGGGATATAGCCATACCAGGATACACACCTTTTAGGAAGGATAGGGAAGGAAGAAGGGGAAGGGGGTAGCTATGTATGTGAAGGAGGGGATTAAAGCAACAGAGGCTCAAGGGTTACAAGAAGGAGCGGAAGTACTGTGGGTCACACTGGAGGTGAGAAAAAGGACAGCCATCGCACTGGAGTGATTTACAGTCATCCAGCACAGGGAGAGGAATCAGATGAAGTTCTTGTGGAAACCATCCACAAAATGGCAGCCAAAGGGGAACTGCTACTAATGGGTGACTTCAACCTGCCTGAGGCAGATTGGAGCATTCAGACTGAGTACAACAAGGGGCAGGGACTTCATGACTGCGCTGAATGGGGCAAACTTAAGACAGATTGTAGCAGAACCAATCTGTGAAGAGACCATACTGGATCTGGTCCTGTCCAATGGGGACAGGATCACAGATGTGGAGGTGGGCAGTCCCTTTGGTACCAGCGACCACGGGCAGTATGGTTTAAGGTAACCACAGTGGAGTCGAGCCATACAAGGATAAAGGTACTATATTTCAGGAAGGCTAACTTTAAGGAGATAGGTAGAAATCTCTAAAGAGCCCTAGCAGCAGAAGATACAGGGTGAGATGTGGAAAAACAGTGGTCTAGACTCAAGAGAGTCATAACAGAAGTAATCACTGGTGTGGCCACACTTGGAGTACTGTGTACAGTACTGGTGCCCACACCTCAAAAAGGATGTGAGATTACTGGAGGGGGTGCAGTGTAGGACTACAAAAATTATCATGGGACTAGGGGAGTTGCCGTATGAGGAAAGGTTGTAGGAGTTCAACATGTACTCGCTGGAAGACAGAAGGGTAAGATGGGACATGATAGAGACCTTTAAGCACTTGCAAGGCATAAATAAAGTTGGGGAGTGAGGATTGTTCCGATTAAAGGGGGTAAGGGTTACTGGGGGCACAGTCTGAAGTTGGAAGGGGGAAGGTTTAGGAGGGAGATGAGGAGGCACTACTTCACGAGAGAGGTGGTGGGTTGGAACGTACTGCCGGAAGAGTTAATCACTCAAAGGACAGTGGATAGCTTTAAGCGGGTCTGGGATAGAGTCAAGGGCAGGGTAAGTACAGAAAAGAACACAAAGTGGGGGAAAGACCGGGAAAGAGGAGGAAGGGAGGGGTTTGGGTGGAGCAGCTGTAGTGATATGAATCTAAGAGTTGCACAATCAGGCAGTCTTGATAGGCCTGTGGGCTTTTTTCTGCCGGCAATTTCGTATGTTCGTATGTAACAGGTCACTGTATCAAAATGCATAGCAAGAGTAAAAGAAAGAAAAGGCCATTATGGTTCTTGAAGGTAGTGGCCGAGAAAGTAAGGGAAAATAAAAGAGCCTTCAGAAGATACAAGGAAACACAAAAGAATGAGGACAGAGAACAATATCTGGAGAATCAGAGAGGATAATAATTAGAAGGGCTAAAGCACAGACAGGAAGGTATAGCCCAGGCTATTCAGAAAAACGACAAGACCTTCTTCAGATACATTAGCGAGAAGAAAAAGATCAGAAATGGGATCATTAGGCTGAAGAAGGAAGGAGGAAGGAGGAGAAAGGGTGGAGGATGATCTAGAAAAAACTGAGATATTGAACTTTGACCAGTATTCACCAGGGAAGGGGAGGGGAGGGTGAGGGACTGAGATTCATTAAGAGGGTATTCAAGGGAGGGAGGCAGGTAAACACCAGCCCATTCACAGTGGAAAGAGTCCTAGAAGAACTCGGGGGTAGGGAAATAGAAGCAGATAAGGCAATGGGGCCAGATGGGATCTACCCAGAGTACTAAAGGAACTCAGGGAAGTGCTGGTGGAACCACTGGCTGCTATTTTCAATGCATCACTAGAGACAGGGTAGGTACCTGAGGACTGGAGGAGGGCAGATGTGGTTCCATTCCTTAAGAGTGGAAGCAGAGAGGAGGCTGGCAATTACAGGCCTGTAAGCCTGACCTCAGTAGTGGGGAAACTAGTGGAATCCTTACTTAAGGAGAGGATTGTGGAGTTTCTGGAGGATAGTGAGGCACAGAATCCAAGGCAGCATGGATTCTCAGCGGGAAGGTCCTGTCAGGTGAATCTTATAGATTTCTTTGACTGGGTAACCAGGGTGGTAGATCAGGAAGGTGCGGTGGATGTGGCCTACCTGGATTTCAGCAAGGCCTTTGACACTGTCCCACACAGGAGATTGCTAAATAAATTGAGAGCCTGGGAGTGGGTCCTAAGGTGGTAAAATGGGTTGGAAACTGGCTAAGGGACAGGACTCAGAGGGTTGTGGCAAATGGCATAAAATCTGAGGAGAGGAAGGTGAACAGTGGGGTGTGACATAGTAGAGCATCTGGAGGGAAAGGTGTGCCTCTTTGCAGATGACACCAAGATCTGCAACACAGTGGACATACTGGAGAGGGTGGAAAAAAATTAGATAGGACCTAAGCCTATTAGAGAAGTAGTCAGGTGTCTGGCAGTTGAGTTTCAATGCTTAAAAGTGCAAGATCATGCAGCTGGGTCACAGGAATCAAGGAAAAGTGCAGGATGGGTGGGGAAATTCTGGCCACCACAAGTCAGGAGAGAGAGATACCTAGGGGTTATCATATCTGATGACCTGAAGGTGACCAAACAGTGTGCAAAGGCAGTAAAGAGAGCAAACAGAATGTTGGGGTGCATAGGAAGGGGCATAACAAGCAGTAGGAAAGAGGTGGTGATGCCACTGTACAGCTCACTAGTGAGGCCTCAGCTGGAGTACTGTGTCCAGTTCTGGAGACCATGTCTCCAGAAGGACATAGTCAAAATAGAGGCAGTCCAGGAAAGGGGAACAAAGATGGTACATGGACTGCACCAGAAGCCCTGTGAGGAAAGACTTAAGTACGTTAGGGGAATAAACAGGGTACTGGTGGAAAGCACATTTCAGAGAAAACTCTGCACAAGAACAAGGGGGCATGATATGAGGCTGAAGGGTGGAAGGCTCAGGAGTAATGTTAGGAAGTACTTTTTCATTGAAAAGACGGTGGTGTCATGGAACAGCCTTCCATCAGAAGTGCTGGGGGCAAAAACAATACGGGGGTTCAAGAATGCATGAGATAGACATAAGGGTACCCTGAAGATGTATGGAGCAGGAGAACTGCAGATCCAGTAGGCTCTGGGGCCACAGCAGTGAGTAGGGAAATGGGCAGACTAGGTGGACCGTATGGTCCTTATCTGCTGACAGATTCTATGTTTCTATGTTTCTAGAAGGTATTGGCCCTGTGCCGGGCATGCACGTGTGGTAGCTTGGCTGGTGCAGCACGAGAAGAGGGAGAAAAACATGGTGGAAAAAACAGATCAGCTGCCAGGAGGAGGAGGGTGCCAAGCAAACTTGGGCCCTGTGCTTGGCACACCACTTCCATGCCTGATAGAGCTCAGTGGAGGTGACAGCATCTACCTCTCCTCTGGCCTTGCCACAGGAGAAACCCGTGGAGGACTCTTGGAGTGGTAGTGGAAGATGATGGAGCAAGGTGCATCTGACTCAGAAAGAAGTATAAATACTGAATGAAAAAAGAACATCATAACTCAAAGCATGGGGATGGTAAAATCATTAACCCTTTACTGGCTACACTGCCCTCATTCTCACATTGACCATTTTTTAAAATGACCCAGCTTAGTCCTACTGAGGTGCTTCACCTCGTTTACAGTAGGATCTTACCATTACCCAGTTTTACTGCTTGGAGGACTGAAACTTGCCTATCATGTTATAATAAGTGACTCCCTTAAAGGAGAACTACTGGAAGGGGAACTCGAGCCACTGGTGCATACATTGTAGCGCGAGTACCCTGATTCCCCCAGAGTCCTCAAAAAACAGGTAGTAAATTACCTGATCACTGTAACTTTTTACTTTGGAGCTGGTGCAGCTGGCATATTGAGTAATGGAGAGGAGCCCCCTAGGAGATTGTGCTGGGAAATACCACGAGGTGATGATGCAGTTTTGCCTCTTCCTCCCCACAGCTTGTATGTACGGACATGCACCAACATGACATATTGGCACCCTTTGAAAAAATAACACCCAGCGTAGTAAAAACGGAGATTTTATTCTCCCCTTAATAACCACCTGAGTAAGCAGCTGGGATAGCTGCAAGAAATCAGGTTTGGATGCTCTTAGTCCTGCAACTCCATGGTTGTACTCAGCTTCAATATATTAATGGAATTTTGCAGCAGGCACTGGAGTGTCTTCTGCTTGTTGCTGCCATAACTTTGGTACACAGCACTGGGCTGAGTATCTGTGTCACCTCCAAAAGAATGCTCTGTATTTGTGGTTCAGTAGACTACAAAAGAACGCTCAGCACTATGTTAAAAACTACAAAAGAACACTCAGCACGTGTGGTTCAGTAGTCACAAAGCTTAGTGCAAATTTTATTTTGGCAAGGTGCCTGGATTACACCGACATCCCCAGCGCTCCAACCCTTCTGCGGGTCTTCCTCAGAGACCTGCCCCCAGAGGAAGACCAGCAGAAGGGTTGAAGCGCTGGGGCTGTAGGGTGTAATCCAGGCATCTTGCCAAAATAAAATTTGCACTAAGATTTCTGACTACTGAACCACATGTATTGAGTGTTCTTTTGTAGTCTTTAACTATGAGCTGGTAGCTTTGCTCTAGCACTGCCAATTCCTGTGTGCACCTTCACTCTACTTATCTGTGTCACCTGTATTTGTGTGCCCTGAAATTATTTTGTTGTTCCTATTGGGAAATATACCCAGAGATAAATTTAGGTAAACCCAGAGTAGATGCTTGCCAATTGTACTGAACTGGCAGCCACTTCGACTTGCATTTGCTAGTGATGTTCTATGGTAAGTGATAGAGAGAAGAGAGCTAGAGAAGTGTTTTTTTTATGCTGGTGTTGTGCTGCATTGTCAAGGTAATGGGAAAACAAATGCAATTATTAAATTGATAGAATAAATCCTCTAAGCTGATTGCTCTAGAGGCAGTTCCAGCTGCGATGGTATCTCAGCATATAACATTATGGTCTGAAACTAATTGAAAGAAAAATTTACATGAAAGTCTTTTAATTCTGCATGACCCATTTTATAATCACAATAAGGAACTCCAAAGCATATGCTAGGCTTGGTAACATCACTTCTCATGGGGTTGGACTCACTCTGCTGCATCTTATGTCTCACTGTGCACCAAAGGTGTGACAGTATCTCAGCATAACGCAAGCTCTGTCATGGCTTATTGCTTATATTTACACTATACTATATGTGACCTGGAGGAGTGCATTGTGTTCCATCCCACTAATCAGACATCCCAAATAACACAGCACACTAGGAGACTCAGAAAAGAAAAGCTGTTAAGAAACATAGACTTTGCTGGCACATAAGGACTGCCTGGCCCACCTAGTCTGTCCATTTTTCCCTGCCTACAGTATTGCTGCAGATCCTACTTGATCTCCCACCCCCATTCCTTCTAGGATTCCATTATGCCATCCCATGCATTGTTGAATCCCACCACTGTTTTTGTGCCTACCAGCTCTGCTGAAAGGCTATTCCAGGAATGCACCCCTCTTTCTGTAAATAAGTACTTCCTCACATCTCTCCTGAATCTACCATCCTCCACCATCATAGTATGTCCCCTTGTTGTTCGGCACCAATTTTTTATGGAAAACTACTTCTCTCCTGGACCTCTACCTTATTTACCCCCATGAGGTATTTAAAGGTCTCTATCATATCCCCTTCTCCTTCCCCTCTTCCAGGGTGCACTTATTTAGGTCCATATGGTTTATGTTTTTAGCATCCTGAAGCTACAAATTACGTTAACTATGAGGCCAGATTTGGTTGAGGAGGCTGTGTGGTCCAATAGAAGACACTGAGTGAGGTTCCTGATTTGAATCCTTGCTTGGTCACTGGCTCATTGGGATGCCCTTGTTCTCCTTATGTTTCAGCCTTCCCAGACGAAATAGTGATACCCAAAAGCATACGCACAAGTAAAAAAGTTCACAAACTGCATCAACACACCTTTCAAAGCCACATCATAGAATTCCACCTTCTTAATGAGACATGCAATACAGTATTTATCTTAGTCTGTCTGTCTATCAGTATTGTGACAACCATAATCACTCTTAAATCTTTTACACAAAATCATTACACTACCACCATAGATCTTTTATCAGGGGAATGGCTTCACAGGCTTTCTTCTCCTCTGGCTTGTTGCCCAGATGCCACCTTATGTGTGCACCCTCAGGGGCATGGTTCGCATGCATTATTTTTGCCCAGTGCTGTCCCAGAATGTCTGTCCTCTGGGTTTACTGCCTGCCTTCAGTAGTTGTATCTTCAGTGAGCAGTATCACTGCCCGGAGTATTGAATTCATTTCACACCCACAACATATGGGAAAACAGAATGTATTGATTATTTACAGATGATGGTCCTAGCATGAGGTTTACAAATGAAATGCTCTGCACTGACAAAATATTAACAGCACAGGGTTCAGTGTCTTAGCTGACAAGTTCACCGAGTGTGCCTTTTTCCCTCTCTGACCCTCTGTCTTTATGTGCTTTTATGCTGTCCGAACCTACGTCTTCCTACCAATCTTGAACTAAGTGCTTCCTATGATGCCCTAATCTTAGTTAATGAATGAAACCTTAGAATGTTTCCCAGGCTGAAAAAACTTACACTGTTTACCCACACTCCATGCACCAAAATGTTATGCACCTATAGTATCTCTACACACATGACAGCTTGTCACATATATACTGTAGCACTACTCTTTATATACCAGTTTGTCTTTCACATCTCTTAATGCACAGCCCTCTCTCACACTGTTTCTCCTTCAATGTCAAATACTGATTTGCCACTGTTCCTACTTACCTCTCCTCTGCATCACAAACAGGAGGCATGAAGCAAATATGCCTTTGTAATGATCCCTACCTCCAGTTCTGGAGGCCACACCTCAGGAGAGACATAGATAGGCTGGAGACGGTGCAGAGAAGAGCAACAAAAATGGTGCAGGGCTTGCACCAGAAACTGTATGAAGCCAGACTGGGTGAACTCGACCTATACTCCCTAGAGCAGTGCAGGAATTGGGGGGACATGATAGAGATATTTAAATACCTTAAATGCAACAACAAAGTACAGTTGCAGAGCCTCTTTCAAGTAAAAGACTATAGCAGGACAAGAGGGCATAACCTTCACCTAGGTTCAGGAGCAATATGAGGAAATTCTTCTTCATGGAATGCATTGCTGAACCATGGAATAGCCTGCCGGAAAGGGTGGTGGGGGCAAAGATGGTTGGGAGAATTCAAGCAGGCAGTGGACAGGCATTGCGGGATACTCAAGCAGGCAGCTAAGTGGGGGGGGTAGGAAAACAAGGGCAGACTTGATGGATCATAAGGTCCCCATCTGCCGACAACTTCTATGTTTCTAACACTGTCATCCCTTCATCCTACTCCTTCTGTTCATCTGCTGCTCATTCCTTTTGTATCCCTCACAGTAAATGTGTAACAAGCCAGTCTGTTTTCTCTATCCAAATTCTACACTTTGG
Source organism: Neoceratodus forsteri (assembly GCA_016271365.2). Lineage (NCBI taxonomy): Eukaryota > Metazoa > Chordata > Ceratodontiformes > Ceratodontidae > Neoceratodus > Neoceratodus forsteri. Next base: position 521,848,713 of record CM057449.1, on the reverse strand, counting down.
AACAGCCTTCCTCCCCATTTATCTCTCTCCTTGTGCTTTCTCAAACCATTCTTAGTCTGACAAATTTTATAAAAGCAAGCACCTGCAATGAGGCTTCTTCCTCTTCTTTTCACATTACAACTAAACTACCCATGTCTTAAGCATTCCACTCTGCTATTTTATATTATCATTATTAGCTTTTATTGATCAGGTGAGCACACTAGACACTAAGTGTGCCTATTTTCAGGTATGACCCAGGAGGTTACATGAGAGGTTATACAATATAAAAACTGGAACAATACAAACCATAGCAATATGAATAAAGAGGTGATGAGAGAAAAGCATTACAGCCATGTAAAGTACAAAACTATAGTCAAGTATTTAACAAACAACACAGGTCAAGCAACAGTAACAGTCCAAAAATAAAGTATAACAGCAAATAAGCAGTAAGCTTAATCTTCCATCTGCCACAGATGCTCTCCCAAGCTGAAATGACAGCACCCTGGAGAGGCTTGACCAGCAGTATCCTGCAGAGTTCTTGTGTTTTCACTGGATACTTTATAGATATTCTGCTAATGTAGGGGGTTTGGTGGCAAACTAGTCAACAGTGAAGTTACTTTGGGATGGGGCAACACTACTTCAAAACCCATGCCACCTCGCAGCAGTCAGTAAGCTGTATCTTCCATCTGCCACAGACACTCTTCCAAGCTGAAATGACAGCACTCTGCAGAGGTTTGACCAGTAGTATCCTGCAGAGTTCTTGTGTTTGAACTAGACACTTTATGGACATTCAGCTGGCTGAGGGGGTTCACTGGCAAACATGGCAGCTGCGTCATCACATGGGGGTGGGGCAGCATCACTTCAAAGCCCGTACTGCCTTGGAACAGTCAGTATGCTCCATCTTCCACCTATCAGAGACTCTCTCTCTCTCAAGCTGAAACATTAGCACCCTAGAGAGGTTTGAGCAGCAGTATTCTGCAGAGTTCTTGTGTTTACATTGGACACATTGCAGACATTTGGCTGGTTTAGGGGGTACGGTGGTGAACCAGGCAGCTGTGCACATTATTTGGGGGCATGGTAGCACCACTTCAAAGCCTGCATCACCCTGGGCAGTCCGTAAGCTCCATCTTCCATCTGCCACAGATGCTTTCCCGAGCTGAAATGACAACCCCCTGCAGAGGTTTGTCAAGCAGTATCCTGCAAAGTTCTTGTGCTTGCACTGGATACTTTACAGACATTTGACTGGCTTAGGGGGGTTGATGGTGAACTAGGCAGCTGCACACATCACTTGGGGCTGAGGCAGCAGCTGGACACTGTCGGTTGGCTTAGGGGGTTCAGCAGTGAACTAAACAGCCACACACATTACTTAGGTGTGAGACAGCAGCTGGACACTGTCGGCTGGCTCAGGGGATTCAATGGTGAACTAGACAGCTGCACACATCACTTGGGGGTGAGGCAGCAGCACTTCAAAGCCTGTGCCACCTATGTGGTACTCGTGCAAGTGGCATTCCCATGAGTGGCTCATGCAGGAGTAGCAAGAGTTCTCTGTGAGAGTCACAGCTAGGAGGCTTGGTGGGAGGCTGTTTAAAAAGTGCTCTTTTGGTATTAGGGCTGCTTTTGGGCTATGGAGATAGTAAGTTATTCGGCTTGTATTAAGTAGTGCAAATTTATTTAAAGTAAGAAAGATCCATCCATAGGAATTAGTTTTATTGCTAAACTGTTATTCTTTGCTAAAATTTACAATATGAATTCAGCAGCATATTTAACAATGGGAGACTGGGGCTATTTAATATAATAAGTTTAACAACATTAAAATTTTTAACTGCAAACTGCGAAAATGCAAAAAAGGGAACAGTTGCTGTCTATGTTTGTCAGAAACATGGATAGACAATGAATGTGGCAAAGTTCTGAACAAGAGATACTTTGGAATTAAAATTTTAATACTAGGAGTAAAAGAAGGAGGGGGAATCAGGCGTGGGCTAGGGTCAGGCGCTTTTCGAAGGAAGAGCAATCAGATACAAGTTTGGTCTGGAGTTTTGAAATGGAATGGACTTGATAAATGAATAATGTGAATACTTGGAGAATTTAAATATGTATAAACAGAAATTATGAGTTTTTGTGGAATCTAATGGAGTTCGATTTTGTAAAATATAGAATAAATTAATTGCCAATTGAGCACCCACATAAAATTTAGTCTGTGTGTCATTTTCCGAGGGGATCTCCCTCTGACAAATAGGCCCAGCCAGATAACCCATGCAGGTGTTTTTTCATAAAGCATATCAAAGCATTTTTTTTCCTTTTGGCACAGCCAAACTTTTGTTTTCAATAACCTCATCACATTTTGGGGGCAAGCTCATTTATTTTTTCTTTGTAACTAGACATGATGGTAAACACACATGTAGCTCCCTGGCAATTGCCAGAAAGAAAAAAGAGCACAGAAAAAAAGGAGAGAAAACGTTATGTCTAAAGTAATAATTCACAAATGTAGATCTTTAAAAAAGCTAAATGAACAGGATTTCATAAATGATCTAAGAAATTTTGATTGGTCAGAAGTATGTAAAACTGATGATGTTGAAGCCATCAGTATTTTTAATAATACATTTGGAAATACGGTGAACACAAGTGTCCATATAAAAAGATGAAGGATTATGAACAATGCTAGCCCATGGATAAATACTAATTTCCTTAAGATGATGACAGTGAGGGATCAATTATGGAAAAAATATAAAACAAAAATAAGTTTTGCCTTTAATGTATATGGACATCACTGTAATCTGGTTAAAATAGCTATTAAAAAAGTGAAACACGATTACTGCATAAATAAACAGCTGGAAAGCATAGCAAATACAAAATTGTTCTGGAAATCTTTTCAGGATTTTTGTAAACCAAAAATGAGGGATGGAATTTAAAGTCTAAAAGTACACAACAAAATATTTTATGGTAAAAAAGATATTGCCAGGGAGCTAAATCCATCTTTACCATCATGTCTAGTTACAAAGAAAAAATAAATGAGCTTGCCCCAAAATATGATGAGGGTACTGAAAACAAAAGTGTGGCTGTGCCAAAATTTAGTTTTGTGACACAAACTGAAAGGGATGATAAAACTTCCAAAGGCCATAAATGTCAGTAAAGGAACTGGGTTGATGGACTTCACTCTAAACATTTAAAACTGGGGTCACATTATCTTGTAAAACCTATAACTTTTGTGATTGATATGTCATTATGCTATAATAATGTTCCCTGATGTTGGAAAACTGCAGTAGTTACCCCTATTTTTAAGCCTGGAGATAAAATTTTTATGGCGAATTAAAGATCTGTATCAGTTCTTCCAACCTTATCAAAACTACTAGAAATAGTATTATTTGGTCAGTTATCAAGTTATCTCAAGATGAGCAAGTTATTAATCCCAGACTAATATGGCTTCAGGATGGGATACAGTATGACAATGTCCTTGGTCAAGTTGATAGAAGATGCTTATACAGTAGTAATATGGAACAAGGACTGCTGACAGAGACTGTCTTCATTGACCTGACCAAGGCCTTCGATCTTGTAGCTCATACGGTATTAATAAGAGAACTAAAAGACCGTGTAGTGAGTGATTATACCGCACATTGATTTCAGAACTATTTATCAAATGGTACAGATAACAAAAATAGGTACAGTTAAATCTAAGCCTCAGAGTGTTAGTCTAGATATCCCTCGGGATTCCATTCTGGGTCGTCTCCTGTTCTCGTTGTATGCAAATGATTTACCCAAGGTATGTGAGGGTGTAACCATGATCACATACACTGATGCTCCAGTATTATATTGTGCTGGTAAAACAGGAGAGGACCTAGAGGAATGCTGCAGGGCTCCTGTGACAAACTGCAAAACTGGTACTACAGAAAGACTTTTGTTAAATGAGAAGAAAACAAAGGTGATGAATTTTGGAACTCGATAAAGAATACAAATTTATGGACAAAAATTAAACATAACTGGGTTTGAACCATTACAAGTCAGAGAATTTTAATTGTCTAGGTGTAGTCCTAGATCAAATATTAACTTTGCAAAATCATGTAAATAAAGTAGCCAGGGCTGCAGCTAAGTATCCCAAACCAACTAAAGCCAGGGGTCTGGCAGGGTCTGGAGGCTGCCAGATCCCCAGAAGCTCTGGTGGTTTAGATGCTCTGTGGTGATTTTTTTGGACTTTTATTGAAGATAAAACACACCTTTGTTTTGTTGTCCCTACCCCAGAAGCCATCTGAAATTGTTCTGTGTTGCTTATTTTCCATGTCCATTTGTATGCCTTTCTCAAATAGTATTATATACGCAATCATTTGGGACAGGGGGCTCTTAAGTTATATACTATTAATAGATATTGTATGCCTGTTAAATATGTTGCTCTGACACTGTCTCTTATTTTCCAGAGTCTCGGTCTTTATTACAGACAATACTATGAGGACATTGATTTTATCTCTGGAAATAGCCCTTTTCTGTAACTTTTCAGGACCTGCAGACTAACTCTTTGGCAGCAAGGAATGTCCATTGGACATCCATATTTCAAAATGGAGCGAACAATGAATTTATAGATAATCCGTAAAACATCACTATGAACGCTTACTCTTAACATCCAAGATAATCCTTAAAACATCACTATGAACTCTTCCTCTTCTTAACATCCTAGACAATCTGTAAAAGACCACTATGAACTCCTACTCTTCTTAACATCCTAAATAATCTGTAAAACATCACTATGAACTCTTCCTCTTCTGAACATCCTATATAATCTGTAAAACATCACTATGAACTCTTACTCTTCTTAACATCCAAATGTAAGTCATTATTTTACAGTATTTGCCTTGCCATTAAGTCTGAAACTAAATAAGGGAAATTTTGGATGCATAGGTATTTTGGAGCCTAGTAAAAGTATTACCCCTTCCCTTGCAACTTGCACCCCTGCCATTAAAATGGGATATATGGGTGGGAGGGGTCAGATTGTTATTTGGGATAATCTAATGTTTTTAGTTTTGAGTGGATTTTATTTTTTGACATATATCCATGAAACATGACACCATTTGGATAAGCAATCCCTAATTCTAACTGTCTGCACACATTAGACGGAAATTGGTGGACACCCCTTATCAAAATGGGGTTCAACTCCCAACGCTTCTTTTTCTCATTTAAAAGCTTCTGATTAAATAAATGAATGTCTTATGAAATCAACTAGAATGGCATTTACAACTCCTTTTGATTCACTAATCTATTGAATGGGTGAAGAAATTTAACCAATGCAAGGGTAATCAAAATACCCACTAGAGAGCTAAACTGGCATTTACCCAAGGTTATCAGTGATCTGGAATCCATTTGAATAAAACATCTTCATGCATTTTGAAAATGCTAAGAGGGAAGAATTACAAAAAGGAGGACCCACACTTGGGATCCAAAACTGGGAACAGTAGTTAAAATATGAAATTGTACATAAAAAATGAAGCTAATACACAGTTTGTAACAAACTTGAACAAGTTTGAGAAACCCTCAGCATCTAAGAAAGCAGGTCACTGGACAGCAAAAACATCAATATAAATCTTTCACATTGGGCACTGAGGATACACAATGAATGGATACAATACAGTCATGGAAAGTATAACAAAATATTCAAAGCCTTTTAAAAAGCTGTAAAAAAGGTAAAATCTCCTGAGAAAGCTTATAGTTGATAGTTGAAACATAAAGCAGTTTTGCCTGTACGAAATATGCAGTAAAAGACATTGATGATAATCACAAATATTTGGAGTCATGACTGCTTGATCTTATGAATACCCCCACTTGGGTCCAAGACTGCATACAAGCTTTGGGTGGCACCAGTATTTATAAGCTACATTTTCCATGAACCTCTTGGATTTTCCAGGGATCTTGTTCAGTGAGTTTGTACCAAACACAGCTGAGGTAAACACCCAAAGCTGTATTGTTTAGGTTACCGTTTCATCTGGGATTGGTGTCAGCCCTCAGCCAACTCTTTTGTATTTCATTTGGTTAAGGTGACATACACCACAGTAAAAACATATGTATACATAACAGAAAAGCTCTTAAGTACATAGCTATTTAAGTCAAACTGGTTGACTGTAGGGATTTTTCTCATATCCATACTAAACACTATTTCAGATAGATCATGTTAAATGAATAAAAATAGGAGTGAAATACAGAATGTAAATGGGGTGCAAAATAAACAGGAATTGCTAAAGAGATGAAGTGCAGGGTTGTGAGGAGGGGTGTCATTTGAATATATACTGTAGTGACTGATAACATTTTTGGTTCAAAGTGAACAAAATGGTCAAAGGAAGAAATGAGGGAATGCAGGGGTAAGTTATAAAATTATTGCTTGGAATTTTTCAAAGGTCAAGCAGGGGAAAAGACAAAGGAAGGAAGTCTTCTAGTGTAAATTTAGTGAGGACCTGGAAAACAAAGTTGCACAATTCCCTGCAGTTGTCAGTTGTATAGCATACAGTACCTTTGCAATTTAACACAAATGTGTATTCTGTAAATGTCACAATGGATATGCAGAATGACTCAGAACCTAGCCCTAGTTACAAATTCAAGATTATTTACAATTAGATATGCTTGAGTTGCCTTTCTTAGATTTTTGAAAGAGAAAAATTCCTTCAAATGGTTGTCATTTCTGGAATTTCTTAGTGGCAGGGAGTGAGGCACAATCTTAGATAAATTGCCAGCAGAGATCTGATTACATAGAAACATAGACTTTGATGGCAAATAAGGACCACTTGGCCCACCCAGTCTGCCCATTTCCCTACCTACTGGATAAGCTGCTGATTCTAGTTAACCAACAGCCTATTTCCTGCCACCCCTCACTACAATTGCCTTGTGACTGTCCCATGCATATTTGAATTCCCCCACTGTTTTAGCCCCAATAACCTCCCCAGGAAGGCAGTTCCATGCATCCACCACTTTCTCTGTGAAAAAAGATTTTCTCACATTACCCCTGAGCCGTCCCCCCTCTATCTTTAAATTGTGTCCCCTTGTTCTTACACATCTCTTTTTCTGAAAGATGCTACCCTCCTGGACTTTGTTGATTCCCTTGAGGTACTTGAACATTTCTATCATGTCCCCCCTGTCCCTTCTTTCATCAAGGGTATACATAGAAACATAGAAACATAGACTTTGATGGCAGATAAGGACCACTTGGCCCACCCAGTCTGCCCATTTAACTGCCTACTGGATAAGCTGCAGATTCTAGTTAACCAATAGCCTACTTCCTGCAACCCCCAACTATAATTGCCTTGTGTCTGTCCCATGCATGTTTGAATCCCCCCACTGTTTTAGACCCAACGACCTCCTCAGGAAAGCTGTTCCATGCATCCACCACTCTCTCCGTGAAAAAAAATTTCCTCACATTACCCCTGAGCTGTCCCCCCTCTATCTTTAAATTGTGCCCCCTTGTTCTTACACATCTCTTTTTCTGAAAGATGCTACCCTCCTGGACTTTGTTGATTCCCGTGAGGTACTTGAAAGTTTCTATCATGTCCCCCCGTCCCTCCTTTCATCAAGAGTACACATATTATGCTCTCTCAGTCTCTCTTCATATGGCTTCTGCTGCAGACCCTGCACCATTTTAGTTGCTCCTCTGGACTGCTTCCATCCTGTTTATGTCCTTGCATAGATGAGGTCTCCAAACTGCATGCAGTATCTCAGATGGGGTCTCACCAACTGTCTGTACAGAGGGATAACCACTTCCCTTTTCTACTTGTGATGCCCTTCCTATGCATCCCAGTATCCCCTGGCTCTCCTTACCGACTTTTCACATTGCTTACCCACCTTTAGGCCATCTGATATGACTACCCCAGGTCCCTTTCCATTTTGTTGTTGTTAGTACCTCCCCTGCTATTGTGTACTCTTCTCCTGGGGTTTTGTTCCCAGGTGCATTACTTTGCACTTCTTTGTATTGAATCTAAGCTGCCACATGTCTGACCATTCCTCCAACCTTGCCAAGTCCCTTCTCATCTTTTCTACCCCTTGTGTATCAGCTCTGTTACAGATCTTTGTATCATCTGCAAAGAGGCATACCTTTCCCTCCAGATGCTCTGCAATGTCAGCTATAAAGATGTTAAAGAGGACTGGACCCAGTACTGAGCCCTGAGGTACTCCTCTAGTGACCCCCCTTTCTTCGTAATGTGTTCCACTTACTATTACCTTCTGTGCTCTGTTGTGCAGCCAGTTTGCAACCCAAACTACCACCCTGGGACCCACCTCTAGGTAGGCCATATCCACAGCCCCTCTCTGGTCTATTATTTTGGTCACCCAGTCAAAGAAATCTATTAGATTCATCTGACATGACCTTTCTACTGTAAATCTATGCTGCTTTGGGTCCTGTGCCCTGCTGGCCTCTAGGTACTCAACAATTCTTTCTTTCAGAAGTGATTCCATCATTTTCCCTACCACTGAGGTCAAACTTACAGGTCTGTAGTTTCCTGCTTCTGCCTTGCTCCCACTTTTGTGAAGGGGAATCACATCTGCCCTCCTCCAGTTCTCAGGTACCACCTCATCCTCTCATGATTTGTTAAAAAGTGTGGTCAATGGTGTCACTAGGTCCTCCCTTAGTTCTTTTAGGATTCAGGGGTGAATCCCATCAGGCCCCATTGCTTTGTTCACCTTGAGTTTTAGGAGTTCTTTCAGGATTCTTACTTCTGTAAATGGATTGGTGTCAACCCCCCTACCCAGATTGCTTCTACTGTCTGGTTTAGGTAACTCCTCCTCATATTCTTTTGTGAATACTGAGCAAAAGTATTCATTCAGTATCTCTGCCTTTTCACTGTCTCCCTCTGCCCACCTCCCCTCTCCCTTATTAAACTTCACTATCCCTCCTTTAACCTTTCTATGCTCCCTAATGTACCTATAAAAGGTTTTATCCCCCTTCTTAACTGTTGGCTTAGGGACAATAATCAGCTCAGGCTCTTTGATCCCCTATAGTTTCCTTCGCCTTCCTGGGTGGGCCCCTTAAAAACATGATTAAACAGAGGTTATTATGTGTCTCAGGAGTATATGAGAAACCTCTATTTCCCAATTTGATATTGATTTGATATTGTTTAGTGCACTTAATGAACTTGCATGGATGTACTGTCTGCTTGCATCAAACATGTATGTGCTGTATCTGTGTTGTTATCATTGTTATGCATGCATTGTCTGTTTGTTCAAAACTCAATGAAAATGTTAATTACCAAAAAGATATGCTTGAGACATTCAATAACTGGGGAAATAATTCAAAAAGAGAGCCTTATTTTGGTAGGACCAGGTAAAGACTCTGGTTGTTGGATAATTAAAAATTCAAGTCAAAAACAGGGCAACGTGCAGGGAAGTATAGATGACTCTTGCCCATTATAGGAATGGGGCAAAGTCAAGATCCTCATTCAGACCAAGTGGTTGTAAAGTATTTAGACTGAAGATCTCTCTCTGCATTTTCTATAGAAGCACTTCAGTGTGTTCCACTTCTCTGCTCAATGGCTGGACTCTGTCTATACCCATGAACTGTAAACCCTGTGGGACACAGTTATGATGTACTGAGAAATATGTTCCAAGGGAATTTTCTTGGTTTGCAGCTTTAATGGATGTATGTGTTCTTAGATGTGGACTTTGAGACACTTAATGGTTCATTGAATGTAGACGAATTTATTTATTTATTGAATATGATCAGAATTACAATCCTTTGAGTCATAGACTCTTTTGCAAAGGCTCCACATCAGTTAAAACAATAAAATAAAAAGGAAACAAAAAGTACACATACATAACTAATATCAATTAAAACATAGTCATACAGCCCAGGATTATATACATTGGAGGGTTACAGCAACAGGGAGCTTAAAAAAGGTCCCGGGTCAAAGTTAAGACAAGATACAGTTTCAGAGGGTCTTGAAAGGACCCAGAGTCATATTATCTGAACAGTGGAAATGGGGAGCCTGGGAGAGACATGGGTGGGAGACAAAAGAGAAAACTATCCTTTATCTGCAGGATTCTTACTGTGTTAGAGCAAGTACCTGATTACAGTATGGCTCTGGTTGAGTTGCTGAGAGAGAGGTGGAGATCCTTAAAGGAGGTGGAAGTTTATTTGCAGTCACAGGTTGCGGAGTCAAGGAGTAGGGTTTTAAGACCTGATTTAGATAGGTTGAGACTATGGGCCAGGGACAGGGAGGATGGTAGGCTGTTCAACCATGGTGGAGCATGATATCAGAAGGATCTGTGTCCAAGAGATATTCTACAGTGAGGTACTAGGAGGGTGGAGTTGGCAGAGTGCCTATGGGCCCTCCTGTATGGAACTGTGTGGATAAGAGGGTGGAGGCCAATTGGTGCTTGCTTAAGTTGTATCTTTTTTGCAAGGAGGCAGGTATGGTACTTAAGCCTGCCTTGGAAGTTCAGGCAGCCAGTATGTTTATAAAGCTCACATGTGTGAGTTAATCTGTTACATCCAGACACCAAGTGGCAGCTTTATTGAGGGCAAGGTTGATGCTGCGTAGGGCAGTTTGATCAGCGGACCCATAAATCCCTATTCCGTAGTCCACCAAGGATAGAATAGATGAGGACACAGCGAGTTGCATGGCCGGAGGGGGTAGGCAGTGCTTATGTCTGTACAGGATCCCCAGCCTGGTGTTAATAGAGGAGACTTGTTGTATGTGTGAGTGGTAGGAGAGGGAGGTGTTCCACGTGACTCCAAGGTATTTGAAGTATGAGACCTGTTCAAGCCCAGTGCCTTGGGAGTTCATAACAATTAACGCACATGACAGAGGGTTTTGGTGGTGGGCAAAGGTCATGGATTTAGTTTTCTTGTAGTTAAGTATTAGGCGGTTTTCAGAGAACCAGGTTTCCAGCTCACTAAAGAAGCCCTGCAGGGCAGTTTATAGTGAATTGGGATGAGGAAGTTTCCAGAAAACTACCGTATCATCAGCATAAAGCAGCATCTTTAATGCTGCAGGATTGAGGGAGGGAGTTCAGGAAGAGGGTGGAGAATAATGGGCCAAGTATTGACCCTTGTGGGACACCAGCTAGGACCGGTTTGCTGGAGGAGATAGTTGTATTGATTTTGACTTGTTATGTCCGACCTGAGAGATAATTTTTGAACCAGGCGGTAACCTCCGGGGCAAAATTCAGGGATGGAAGGGTGTGGAGAAGCAACGCGTGACTGACGGTATCAAATGCTTTGGTCAGATCAACGTAGAGAGCACCTGCCATGGAGCCCTGTTCCAGGGCCTCATGTATATATGTTGTAAATTCAATAAGGGCAGTGGAGGTGCTGTGGCCCCTCCAGAATCCGTGTTATTCATGGCAGAAAAGGTTGTGTTTGGACAGGTAGTCTGTTAGCTGGTCCGACACTATTTTTTCAAGAGCTTTGGGGGGGCAGGATTGATATTGGCCTATATTTGCTAGTGGAGGTGGGGTCGCCACTCTTCAGGATAGGGGTTATTACTGCTCTTTTCCAAGTAGTGGGGAATTAGCTGTGGCATAATGACAGGTTAAGGATTTTGGTGAGATGAGGCAGTGTCACATCCACAGTAAGCTGAATGAGTTTAAGGTCCAGATAATCACTACCATAGCGAGAGTTCGCCAGAGCTTTGGTGAGATAGCATTTAGCCTCATTGCAGGAGATGATTCTTAGCCTGAAAAGGGTAGGGGTGGTGATGGCTGAAGTGTCAGTGGGGTGGTTGGTGATAGGGTCAAAGAAGTTAGGTGTGAGGATATGAGTGAGGTCAGAGAAGGTGGTATTGAGAGCATCGGAGATAATATTAGGGTCCTGGGAGGTAACCCCATCTACTAGAAGCTGGACAGGGGTAGGGGATACAGTTTCCCCACAGAGTTCCTTAATATTGTTCCAGAAATCTTTTCTGGAGCCCCAGGAGGCTGTGAGGGTTTGCTTATAGTATGCTGCTTTGGCTTGCCGAGTAGCCCACGTGCATCTGTTTCTAGCCTCTCTGTATAGTTGTCTGTCCTACGGGAGTTGGGAGTCAAGGGCCTTATGCCATAGGTTATCCCTCTGGTGCATTTGGTCTAGTAGTACTTGATTGATCCAAGGAGTGTTTCTGTGTTTTACAAGTTGTTTGGAGAGGGGGCCAAATATGTCACAGGCAGAATTGGAGAAGGCAAAAGTAGGTGAGGGCAGTGTCTACGGACTGGGCAGTGTGAATAAGGGACCAATCGCAGGAGGCAAGGTGTGATTTGAGCTGTGAGAGGATACCTTCTTTGAGGCATCTTTGGACAGAGACATTTGGGGGGTAGGGGGGGTTTTAGTAGACCACAAGCAGGTCACTAGTGAATGGTCACTTATCGAGTCTGGAAGTACTTTGATCCAGGAGAGATTATTAGGTTTGTTGGTGAGTATTAGGTTGATAAGGGTGGAAGTCCCAGTTCTTGGGTTCAGTCTGGTAGGGGACTGGATGACCTGGGTGAGGTCACAAGCTAGGGCTGAGTCTTTGTAGGGGAACGATGCAGTAGATAACCAATTTACACTGAAATCTCCCAGTAAAATGACTTTGCTGTTAGGTGGGAGGGTGGTGATACTGTCCAGGACTGATTCAAAGGCGGGCTTTTGGTTGCAAGGGGGAATGTAAACCACAATGTAGAGGCTTTTGCCCAAATTGCTAAGGCTAAGCTTGACTGCTAGGGTCTGTGCTCCATGTGTAGGTGGCAGGATGGGGACTGCAATGAGCAAAGGGAAGAGCTAACATAGATGGCACAAGCAGCTCCCCTCTTACTAAGCCTGTCAACTCGATAAATGGTGTAATCACTGAGGGTGACATATCCGTTAGGTATTTTTTCTGAGAGCCAGGTCTCAGATAGGGCTAAGACATCAAGTGAGTGCTGAGCAATCCAACCCTGCAGTGGGGTGAACTTCCTCTGAAGGCTGTAGATATTTAGTGAGGCCAGTAGCAGGCTCCCATGTTTGTCCTCCGATGAGACAACAGGGGTTGTTGACCCTGGGTTTGGGTGCACATTTACTGATAGGAGCAGGAGAAGGAGAGCATGTCAGAGCAGTGCTAGTCTGAGCAGTTTTGGTATGATGCGTAGTGATAGGGAAGTAACTTGCTAACTTGGTGTATATAGACAAAGTAGGCCAAGGGCCCATTGAATTGTCTCCCACTCATAGTTGGTTTATCTATTGACAGTCTTGTGTAATAAATATTCTTTTAACCTTCTTTTAAATATATCTAATGACGAAGACTCCACAACATTCGGGGGCAGATTATTCCTGATTATTGGAGTACGTTTATTATAAAAGCATTGATGCCTATTGGTTCTTGCCCTATGTATAAATATTTGAGTAGTAAGATTTTTATTGGGTATGACTGGGACTGGGAGGGTGTGTAGGAGGTGGGCTGTCAGAGTGGGGGATAAAGGTAGATGGGAGCTATGATGGTAGCAAACAACAGGGATAGAGGGGTGAAACCTGAAGGGAATTGGTGTAGCAGTACAGTGAGAACTGTGGGCATAAGGGTTGGTTACTAGCGCAGGGAGGTAGTATGAGCACGTAAGACAGTGTAACGGAGGGGGGGGGTATGTCGATAATCAATTTGTGATCCCAACAGGGCATTATGCAGGGGCATGGAGGGTGACTGACAGTGGTGTACCAGTACAGTGGTAATTCCATGGTGATGGGTGGTACAGCCGTTTGAGGGATCAGGGAGGCGATGAGGACAGACATCAAGAGATGTGGGAACATGTTTAGCTGAGTATGTTTCTGTATTGGTTTATTGTGCAAGTGGCCACTAGTGGTGGACTAGTATAAGCTGCTGGTGGTGAAGTGGGCTGATAGATTAATTTCGGTCATCAAGTGGTGCAATGATCCCTATAAACCAAGGGTGGTGGTGAGGCAACGCTCTGTCCTGAAACAGCAACGGTCATGATTAGGCGACTCCATGCAGCAAAGTTGATTCCATACCTGGGCAAAATAATATTCGGCTCCTGGCTGTGGGGGAGGGCTGCTCCAAAGCCCTCACTACCTCCTTAATCCTTGGGGGGTTGGCTTGTGGAGCAAGGAGAGGGAGAAACATGGAGATTAAATAAGGTAATGGAGGGGTGGGACTCTGCAGGAGGGCTGAGCTGTATCGGAATTTCTTTCGGATAATTTAGCATTTACAGTTACAGCCTCAGTTTAAGTTGGAACAATGATTAAATGGTCAGAAACAATTTACAAGGCTGAAACCTGCTTGAGGTAACTGATTTTGCAGCTACTGCAGTAATCTACCATTTTAGAATTAAACTGCAAAATAATTACAAGCTCAGAACTTTACATGTCTGAGATCAAATTATGAATTAAGGTTCCTGCACAGAAATAACACAGTTCCTGACTAGGCTTGCTGCATATGGTGATCACTGAGCCAGAGGTTGAATTTACAGCCTTAGCTACATGGATGCTAGATGGCATAAAACAAAAAGTCAGGTTTACACAAAATAGAGTGTTTCATGACAACCCTTAGTGTTGAAAACTTCTGTCCTGGCAGACGTGCTTGTAGACACTACAGAAATTATATCCAGTTGAGCCATTGAGTTTAGTGAGAAACCAAGATGTTTGTTTGGCAAAGTGCAGTGGCTGCTAACAAGATGGTCTCACAGAGTTTTTATATTGTTGAATGTAACTCACCCAGGTTTGTGACAATACGTATGATTGCTTTGCAAAATACGCCAATGCTGATAAACAATATTTTTAAATTTATTTGCTAAAAGGTTAACTACTGTTACGAAACTGATCAGTGTTATTATTTCTACCTTTCACTTTTAGAAGGGACCCTCTATGCAGATTTCTATCTGACATACTCTTTCAACAACCATGCTAACCTACTGTACCCCCTCTGTCAGAACTGTTCCTTTAAATCATTTGCATCCACACCAAACTGCTCCAAATAAGGAGAAACTGCCTGTAAGAAATACTATTAATTGCATGGATGGAAACTGAATGAATGAGGAAGTTAGCAGCTGTGGGTTTGAGAAAAAACATACATGCTACTATGTCAGTTTCATCACCAGAGAGTGTAACAAGGGTCACTCGACGGCTCAATGGAAACGTTATGCACTTGATTGTTGGCAATATAGGTTCAGAAACAGACTTATGGAGTCAGGTTGAGTGGGTAGGGTGCTGGGGGGAATGAAGCCATCCCAGCAGCGCTCCAAACCAGGTGAGGGAGGCACCCAGGTTCCAGCGCTATAGCATGCCCTGCAGTGGGACAAGGGAATGCCACTGGACATCGCTATATGCACTCAAGGGATGTGCATAGGGACACACACCCAGTGGCAGATGGTGGGGAGGGAGGGGGAAGAGAGAGACAATGGGGAAAAACTAATGTGCACTGATCACTGTACATGTCGGAGCCGGTTCCTTTAGGTTCCAGTCCAAGTTACTCCCCACCAGCATGACAATGGGTGGAGTGGTGGATGGGACTGGTGGGACCAAATGAAATGCCTGAAGCAGACAAGCAGTGGCAACTGTGGTCCAAAAAGCTCTATCAGAAAAAAAAAATGAGTGTAACATCCAGGAACACTGTTTCTTTTTTCATTACATTGTTTATGCCCCCTGATCGCCAACCTGCCCCATTCCACCCCGGATCCCCCCAGCCACATCTCCAACCTTCTTTAGGACTTACATTTCTGGAATATCCCCCACAGATTATCCCCCCACCATGGTAGAGCCATGGGGGATGACCGATCCCTCCAGAGCACAATGCAGATGCAGAGGGAAGGGGCCTAATCGATGGCCCCAGGCCTGTGAGAGACCCAAGGCATCATCCAGCTGTGGTCGGTATTTTCCACCTTGGTTTCATGTTCACCCTCAGGGCCACCAGCATGCAGTACTGCACTCACGTATGTGTGGGGTTGGGCATGCATATATGAATACAGAGAGTGGGCCATCCTCTAAGGATTTCTCCCCACTGTGCTGCCACACAGCCTCTACTGAGTGGCAGACTTACAGTGGATGTGAGATTCCCCCCTACCTGAGGGAGGAGAGAAATCATTGGGATGCCAATCCTGCTCACTCTCTAGGTAGCCAGGTTTGAAACAGACTGCCAAGAGAAGAAACAGACCCAGAGATCGATCATTGGATAAAAACCTCTTTATTGTGTCTAGCAGCAAACACACCACTACTCCAACATTTCACATTCAAGTCTGTGTGTTTTCTCAAGGACAACACCATCTAGCAACATTGCTGAATTTATACAGAGTTATTTAAAGTGCTAATAATGTGTAAGTACAAGGAAATATTAGTGGCTATTGTGATTCCATCACATGTATAGTTGACCTCCTAGCGTAACATGGGTTACAGGACAAAAGGTACGACGGATTCATGTGAGGCAGGTTGTGTCAGTTATCTTTTAGATTTCTTTGATTCCATGCTGCAAACAGCTGACAAGGGACAGGCAATTGATAATTTTACTTGGATTTCAGCAAGGCCTTTGAGTCAGTGCCTCATGGGAGACTAATCAAGATGATGCAGGACCTAGGAGAGGGTAAACTTACCAGGTGTACAGCATAGGTAGCTGGCTGCTGGGGTGTACTTGAGGATGGGTCTAAATGGTACACTTCTGGAGTCAAGTAAGTTATGAGTGAAGTCCATCAGGGTTCAGCTCTGGAACCTACACTCTTTAACATAAATATCAGCAACATAGGGGAAGGGAGAAGGGGGACGCAAGTCCAATACTTCGTGTCAACAAATTCTGTTTCTATTTTGCTGGCAAAGCTGGCAAAACCACCATTTAATTTAATGTTGGATAAAATATATCATGTGACCTGCAGAGGCTGCAGGTTACGTGTTATACTAAGTACAGGTCATGGTGCATGTGTTCTGTGCAGTCCTTGCTAGAGAAGAAAGAAGATAGGATCTGTCCTCTACTCCATCCCTTCAATCTAGCTGTTTCCTCATTTTCCTCACCCTTACCTCTTTTAACTTTTCCCCATCTTCATTGCTGCTACCTTCTCCATCATACTGTCCCTCAATCCCTCAAAAGGCCAGGGCTTAACTCAAAGCACCTCTGCCTCTGCGTCTCTGCTATTTACCCCCCCTTATTCTCCATCCTCCCTCCGCTTCTCCCACCTCCCTCCTTCTGCCTTCCCTCTCTTCTCCACTCCACCTGGCTCCCTGTTCCTTCCTCCTCCCTTCCTCCTGCATTCATCTCGAATCTGTTAGATCCTGGCTTCCCAACCGTCCTTCTCCCAACTCACCCCTACTTTCCCTCCCAACTGCTAGGAAAACACTCCTCTGCCTCCATTAAACTTCTTATCATGCTGCTGCTGTTGGTTGCTGGAGACACTGGGCCCAATCCTGACCCTGCTCACTCCTCTCCCACCTGCCTCCCCAATGGGCTGTGAGAGGCACACCTCAATGTCAGAAGCCTCCTTTCCAAGGTAAACCTGCTACAACTGCTTATGGTTAACCTTCACCCTGACATATTAATTATCTCTGAATCTTGGCTTTCCTCCAAGATTTTGGATACTATGGTCACCATACCTGTGTAATCCATTACCCGCCAGAACTGTGCTAGTAGGGGTGGTGATATTGTCATTTATCTCTCCTCTGCCATCCAGTTCACCCCATGCTCTCTATCTCTTCTTCATCTGCCTGTGAACTTTTAATTCTCAAACTATCCCTCTCCTTCTCTATCCCCATTTTCAAGGCTGGCATCTACTTGCTGCCCAGGCCTCTCCTCCTCTTCCATAACTGACGTCCTCACTACTATCTCTACCCATGCCTCAACAGGTAAATTACTCATCCTTGGGGACTTCAATTTAAATTGGCTCTCCCCTTCTCATTCCAAATTCTGCCAAAACATTAAGTCCCTTAATCTTTCACAACTGATCTCTGACCCTACCCACTTCAACCATAAATCCCTCAATCACACTGTACTGGTCAGGGTTCTTGCCTCCCACCCCCACCAGATTATTGATGCTGGCACCGTTCCAGATGCCCTCAGTGACTACCATCTGGTTTATTGTGTCTGCAAAATACATTGCCCAAAGGCCCCACCAATGCTCCTTCAGATCTGGTCCTTCCGATCTCTGGACTTATCCTCCCCCTACGTAGACTTGGCAGCTACTGACAGGTCACCAATCTCCTCTGCCAACTCCACTGACTCTGCACTCAATTATTTTAAGGCCAAATTTCAGTCTATCTGGGACCTGCATGTTCCCCTTAGGGAAAAACAGGGTTCCATCTTCCTTGGATCTCTGCTGAATTGATAGCCTGCCTGCGTGCTCTGGATCTTGACTGGAAGGCTTACATGTCCTCTGGCTCCCCTGCTAATCTACTCAAGTACTGTGTTCTTCCCAATGCCTGTACCAAAGCCACAAGGCTTGACAAGGCAGAGTACTTTGCCTCCACCTTCCAGACCAACATTAACAATCCCTCCATGTTTTGGAAGTTCATCCATGCCCTCATCTCTCCCCTCAACACAGTCCTCTGTCCCATCCCTCAAAGTAAGTGAAATCACTATTGCTGACATCCCCGTTGCTTCCAAGTTCAATGCTTTCTTCACCACCTGTGCCTCCCCCCTTCTCTCCTCCATCCCTAGCAGCCCTCCCCTGCCTACCTTACCAGTCTCCCTCTTTCTCCTTCTCTCCTACGTCTCCTGCTGACACTCTCAAGTCCCTCTTAGCCCAAAACCCTCTCAAGGGCAGGAGCCCCAATGGGCTCAACCCTAAACTTCTCCATCTCTCTGCCCCAGTTATTGCTGCACTACTCTCCTCCCTTCTAAACCTCTCCTTCTCCCTTGCCTCTGTCCCTGACACATGGATGCATGCTACTGTCATACCTCTTCCCAAAGGAGGCATCCCCTCCTGTTCTGGTAATTACTGCCCTATCTCCCTACTTCCCACCCTTGTTAAACTACAAGAGCACCCAGTACTTTCTCAGCTCTCCCCTGTCCTTGATTCATCCTCCTCCTCCTTCTTCAACCCTTTACAGTCTAGTTTTTGTAAATCCCACTCCACTTCCTCCTCCCTTCTTTGGCTCACTGACTTCATTTTCTCAGGCATGGATCAGGGCCTTACCACTTCCTCAATCTTTGTCAACTTGGCCAAATCCTTAAACACTGTAGTCCATCTCCTTCTCCTTGACAAACTTACAGCAGTAGGGCTTTCCCCATATGCCACTATTTGGTTCCACTCCTACCTTGGTGGTAAGACTCAGTCGGTTAGAACTGGCGATTCCTTATCTCCTCCACTCCCTATCACCACTGGTGTCCCTCAAGGTTCTGTCCTTGGCCCAATTCTTTTTCAGTCTTCCTGAATGATCTCCACACTGCCTGCATGTCTGTGTCCATCCACATGTATGCAGAAGATGCAGCTCCTTACACTTCTGGTTCCTCCCCCCCCCTCGATCTGATGGCCAAGCTCCGGCTGGATGACAACAATTTCCAGCAATGTCCCTCAATGCCAAAAAATGGTCTCCATGACCTTTAGCGGTAGGCAGTAGCTCTCTAGGCTTACTGACCTCCCCTCCTTCCACAACCTTGATGGGACCATGATGGATGATGTTCCTTGCTTTAAGTACCTTGGGGACTGACTCGATCGACGCCTCAATTTTTCTGGACATGTGGATGCAATCCACAAAAAAAGCACACCCTAAACTAGGGGCATTATACAGGAACCATGGTTGCATCCCCGTTATGGCTCATAGACCCATTGTCCAGCAAATGGTTCTCCCCATTTTTGACTATGGACACATTGCCTACAATGCTGCTCTTAAGTCCACCCTGACCAGACTGAATTCCCTCTTCCACTACTTCTGTCGCTTTGCTTTGGACTTCTTGCAATGCATTCACCATTACTCTTTTTATACCTCCCTCTCCCTTCTCTCCCTTGAAGTCAGGCACCTCTCTTATTGTACTTCCTTTATTGCGAAATTCTGGCTTGGCTCTCTCCCCTTTGACCTCACCTCTCTCCTCTCCTCTCCCTCCCCCTTCCCACTAAACCCCGTAACTCTGGCTTCCGCTCTCTAGCATTCCCTAGTAGGTCATCCTCAGCTGACCAGGCTGCTGTCTCCTACCGCTTCCCCAAACTGTGGAATTCTCTCCCACCTCCAGCAGCTCTGCCTCTTCCCTGTGCTCCATCTCCTCCCTTCTCCTCAATTTCTCGTCTCACTCCTGAAACTTCACATGACCCTCTTCACCTCCTTCCCCCTCTCTCCACTCACTCCACCTCTCCTATCCTTCATCTCCTTTCCCCTTCTACTCTAATTCCTCACCCAATCTCCTGCTGCCAACCACCATTTCCCCCCAGTTAGCTTCCCTACCACCTGCACGCTTATCTGCACTTTGCAGTTAATTTGTAACCTTCTGTTCTCCTCGGTTGCATCCTACTCTGTTCATGCAAATGTATATATTTTGCTTAAATGCCATCATTGTTGCTTGTTTATGATGATAATTTTATGTTTAATTATGTTCTTATCTATTATGAAAATAATGTTCTTTGCTATGCATGACCTTCCTCTATCCCCCGGATAAATCTGTTAACGAGCTGTTACCAGCTTAATATGTCTTTCCTGGTGAAACTTTTGAAATAAAAAAAATAAATATTGCTGCCCTATCTCTTCTCTTCTTATCCTTTTCTTCCTGCTTGGCAAGGTGACTGTGGCCTGGCAGAGTGCTGAAGTCCTCCCCCCACACAAAAAAGTTGCAACTGTTCCACTCCAGGAAACTAGTGACCCATCTTCCATCTTCTCACTCATGCTAAAGTGCGAAACAGTAGAGCTTTCCACAACTCTGCTGTTTTTTTTAATCTCCTCTTTACACTGCCCCATCCATTCTGGCTTCTGCAAGGCCCATTGCACTGCTTCTTCTCTGATATGATTCACTGACTCTGTTCTGAGGTGGATGGGCCAGGATCACAACACCTCAGTTACCTTAATTGAATTTGAATTTCCCACTGCTTTAAACACTATCACCCACTCTATCCTTCTTTACAAACTCTGAGGGGTTGGTCTATCTGACCTCTTTGTCACATAGCTCAGTTCCTACCTACTCAGTACATTCATTCAGTCCTCATTGGTAACTCCCTCTCCCCACCCATCCCAATGAAGTACGGTGTCCCCCAGGGCTCTATCCTGGCTCCCATCCTGTTCTCAGGATTCTTTAATGACCTCTTCTCAGTTTCTGCCTCACCCCACATTCACATGTACACAGATGGCACAGAACTGTTAACCTTTGCTTTCTTGGCCACTGAATTGGCAGCAGTGCTCCAGCATGATGTCAAAAACATGCAACACCGGTGCTGTGTTAACCAACTTTCTCCAAATGCAAAAAAGAACTGTCTCCATGAACACTGGCAGAAAACAGAGGCTCATTAGGCTTCACACTACACCAGTCTTCAAGACTCTGGATGGCACAGCCCTTGAAATAAATACCCTCCTTACAAAACCTTTGTGTTTGGTAGGATCAGTCTTGACATCTCTGGCCACATCAATGCCATCCATGAAAAACGTCTCCCTTTGATTGGGACACTGTACCACAACAAATCTTGCCTTTCCCTCACAGTCCACAGTGAGACTGGCCTCAATATGATCTTTCCAGTGTTTGGCTACATGGATGTAGTCTACAGTGCCACCCCCAAATTCACCCTAACCAGACTGGGCCCACTATACAACTCCTTCTGACAAGTTACTCTAAACTACCCTCCCACACTCATCACTGCTTTTTCTGTGCTAACCTGTCCATCTCCTCTAACAAAGGCAGACCCCTTTCCCATTGTACCGCCCTTCTTGAAAAGTACTGGTTCAATTCCCTCCCCTGTTCCACCTTTTCCTCTCACCTGCTCTCCCAGCCTCCTACTATCTCAGATCCTTAGACTCTCATTCCTTCCTAAGCAGATCCTCCACTAGTAAGACTGCCTTCTCTTTCCTCCTTCCGCACTACTGGAATAGCTTTACCCTTTGTCCATTTCTCATTTCTTTCCTTCAAGACCGCGCTCTGGGAAGTTTCTCCTACCCCATCTACTGTTATCTGCCTTCACTTCTTCCTTGCCCTCCGTTCCTTTTGCCCCTCCCTGCTCAACTTACATAATCTGTCAGTCAGGGTCTTCACCTCAGCTGGTTTTGTTCACACTAGCCCTTGCTGAATGCAATGACATGTTATTCTGTTTCATGATAACAGTTTAGTTATTTATTGTGCACATGGTGGTTGGTTCTAAATCCAGCCTACCCACCTTGTTTTTATTGTGTTACGTACTGTTTTTCATTTATTGCACATATGCCTGTTTTGTTTGTATAGTTGTAATGATGTGCTATTTCTACTGCTCCTTTTACCATTTATTTTGTAGTCCCAATAAATGCATAAATAAGAAGTTATGTTTCTTCAGCAATAAAAGGTTACCCATAGTTACCCGGGATAAATGCTGTATTTCTTTTTCCCCATTTACTTCACAGGCATTATGGAGATACCTATTTTGGATGCCTGATTATCGGCTGGCAGTATAACCTAGAGGTTAGAATAATGAACTGTGAATGAGCTTGGTACGTCCAGCAGACCTGGATTTGATTCCCACAACCTCCACTTGCATACTGTGTGACTCTGAACAAGTCACTTAACCACCCAGTGCTCCCAGGTCAACCCTGAAAACAGGCACTTGTGCCTAATGGGATTTACCCGTTACCAAAGAATGAAATTAAATAAAAATTAAAATATTCACATATATCAGATTTTGTAGATGTGATCATATTGTGAGAAGTCAATATTCTCATGTTATTTGAATGTGGTGCAGTTATTTATGTGAATGCAAATTGGTAGTATACATACAGTTGGAGATTAGGGTTTTATGTCTTAATTTCTTCCAAAAAATGTTCACCCAATGACCCATTGCTCTGTATTATCTCCTGCATTGTGTCTGTAATTTATTCCTTTAAATAAAGTGAAATTAATAGAAACATAGTAAATTACGGCAGAAGGAGACCAAAGGTCCATCAAATCTGCCCATGTGATACCCAGGACCTATTGATGATCCTGGGGCTATCCCTCCTGGTTTTATTTTTATCTTATTTTTATGCTCACTTGCGCTTTGCAAGGAATGTCTTGGGACTATATGACAAATGACAGGTGTGTCACTGCCCAATTATAGCTGAAACTGCAAAGGGTTTATTTGTTTATTGAAATGTTTCATCAGGAAGGCACACTGAACAACAAGTTGCTCCGTCTCATGGTGTGACCTGGGGGTGGGGGTGGGGATACAAGTGTATGTCAAACAGAGATTATATATACAATTTCAGTTACATACATGAGGATATTATTAGATATAGAGGTTGAACTACATTAATACCAACCAATGTTGGAATGATATTGCAATTTACACAGGTAAACAAAACAATTAAACCATTAAAGTGCTATAGTAAGAATAGTAGGTAGGACTGTGGAAACCAGCTGGGGAATCGAGGAGCAGTGAGACAGGAGGAGCCAGGGTTTTATCAGTAAAGACATAGCAAGGCCTAGATGAGTAAGATATTTGACTCTGGACTAGGGTGAGCCCAAGTAACAACTCTGTCAGTGCAAAGAGTATAGGGATCAACGGGGGAGTGAATGTAATAAAATGCATATAGGCAGGGTACCAGGGCAGAAGGAGGCTAGAATAGGGGAATGGTGAGTCAAGATCAGATCTAGAACCCCTCTAGGATGCTGAGAACCCTGCAGGAGGAAGAACTGGTTGATGACAATTGGGATAGGGAGAAATAGTGGTGAAGGGGCAGGTAAAGGAGGAGAGGGTTGGGAAGATAGGTAGAATAGTGAGGAAACGGTAGGAAGAGGTGTGCTTAAAACTTACCCACTCCAGGATGCTGAGAACCCTGCATGGGGCAGAGCCAAGCAGGACTTGGTTATAGAAGATAGGGGGGCAGGGGACAGTGGTAAGGGGGGAAGGAAGGGAAGGAAGGAAGGAAGGAAGGAAGTGGCATAGAATTCCCCCTCCGGATGCTGAGAATCCTGTAAGGGGCAGATCCAGGCAAGGGCATTGATTATAGGAGACTGAGGGTATAACAGAGATCGAGAAAGTGGAGGGTTTGGTGGAGGGAGAATTTGGTGATGTGCTGAGAGCAGGTAGAAGGAAGAAGTTATGGAGGATCAAAACAGGAGCAACTACAGGAGAGATGGTTATGTAAGTTAGAAGCAAGGGAGTAAGTTGAGGAGTAGTGTTGTATTTGGGGGGGGGGGAGTTCCAGAGTTTCGGGAAGCAATGAATGAAGCCAGACTGGCCAATAAGTGTAGATTGGCAGGGGACCAGCAAGGTGAGTGTACACCAATGACAAAGCACTCTGGTCATGACAGCAGTTCAGCTTCGCTGATGTGGTGTGTGCTGGACTTGGAAGAAATGAGTCGCTCCAATTGGAGTGCTTCATTTCTTTTTGTAGCCCAAACTCCAGCCATGCACATTAGAGTAGACACTAATGCGCATGGCTGGAGTTATGACTGCTATATTTCTCTCTCTCTCCGCCTTCTCCTCTGATCCCCCAAAAGGCTTCAACGCGGCTGGGTGGCTTCCCTCCCAGTGCTCCCTTCTCGGCCCCCTCCCACCTCAACACTAGCTGTGGTGCGGCTTTCTCTCCCCTCTCTTGGTGCTAGCTTCTCTTCCCCCCCACCTCAACATTAGCTGTGCAGTATGGCTTTTTGTTAAAGCTGACATCGGGGTGCCCAATCCCCGTGTTGACAATGAAAATAAAAACATGGTGCTCGCTTCTCTGCCCCCTCGCCTCAACATTAGCCACAGTGTGGCTTTCTGTTAAAACCGACATCAGGGTGCCCAATCCCCATGTCAGCAACAACAAAAAAAAACAGCGCCACCACTGAGGGACACTGGGAAGCTGTAGCGGGGTTGTTGTTCAGGAGACAATTAGCAGGCAGACATCCAGAGTTAGTGCATAAAAAATGCCAGGCTGGCATTTATCATTTTATTATTTGTAGCATAAAATGATAATTATTCAGAACAGAATATAAGAAAATTGTTATTAAGACCATAACATCAATGCTGTCTAGGGTGTAGACACAAGCCTTCTAAACTTAAGGTCTTACACCTCTCACAGTCAGTTCTAGACTGACGCCTTATCTCTTAAACTCATGGGTACCACAACCCTTGCGTCCACCCGTTTGGTCTAGGGGTTAGGCCTCATATGGTAGAGCACCCCATTTTTCATTTCATACCACCTCAACAGATTCCTTTGTATCCCCTTATTAACTTGTTTTCCATCCTGAACTAAGACATGAGCCCCTAACCTAGATACTTCAGGATCTTCCTTTTGTTCTTTTTCCCAATTTACTCTAAGTAAATCATTACATTGTGAATTAGAGAGTCCAATGCATTTTAAAGTCCCTTCAGCTCCTAGAGCCTTTTCTACGTTGCTTGTAGTCTTCGCCCCTAGGTCCACAAGAGCAGTCTTATCTGCGGACTTATCCGGCATTACCACTCCATTGTCCTCAGTCCAATACATTCCTGAGAAAACAGGAAGGATAGGAAGTTCAGATTCTGAATGTTCCATCTGGGTTGTCTCCATGTCCATAATCAAAGGCTTATCTCTCCTGGATATATCCCTCGCCCGCTCCCATTGGATTTCCAGCTCTTTGCATCTCCTCTCTGCCTCCCTCCAGCATCGCTCTGCCTCCATCCAGCATTCGTTCATCCATTGTTATAGCCTCCTCTGGTCTGCCATCTGGTTTTGTGGTGCTTCGCCCAGGTCACCGTCTCCACATATCCTCATCTCCACTGGCGTCATGCACTTTTCTGCCTCTCTCCTGAGGTACTATTTCCAGTACCCTGACTGAGCCTCCCTGCATCCTTCAGAAACTCAGCCAGGACATCCCACTCTGGTACCAACTGTAGTGGCCTGTACCTTCCTTGAATTCTTATTACTTCAGAATTCATAACTTTATGTTTCATTAACAACATTAGATATCCATTTTTCATAAATGCACAGATACACTTTTTAGAGGGTGACTGAGTTTGGACTAGATGCAAGATAAGAACAGATCAGACAGTTAAGAATATATTAAAGGAAGAGAAGAACTCGCCCGAAGGTGGCCAACCATCCAGATGTTTGAAAAAATAGAACAGAAAAAAGCAAATATTATTGCAACAGCAGTTTTGTCTTTAAGAACAAGGCAAATGAAAGGTTGATTTTACCCATCACCTTCCCTCACACTTGGTAGGGGATGGAGCCATGGCCCAACCTTTTCCAGTGGCTCCGTCTCAGGGTCCCTTATAATAACAATCATTCCCTATATGGAATCTCATTATTGTCATTTCCCATTATACTTTTACCCTGAGACATTTATTGGTACAGATGGTAAACAGCAGTTGTGCTGCTTGTTACTACCGCCCTTATCCACAATGTTTCATGCATACATTTTTATTAATGCACCCCTATTACCAAGTCCCTGGAACAAATCATTTTTATTTTTAAATATTTTTATGTTCTTGACCTTTAGAAAGCAGATCCCATTCCCAATATTCTTCCTAGGGGAATTCCCAAATCTAACTGCTCCTTTTTAGAAGAATACCTTTACTGGAAAGTGACTGTTACTCTACAGAAACTCCTTACACTAGTACCAGATCCTTACTCTAAGAGAAAAAGGGTTTACATGGTTACTACTTTGACCTGTCTTTTTGTTGAAACCTCCACCTTCTCCAAGGGTGCCATGTATATTGGCTTTCTACCCTAGTAGTGGTTTCACCATTCCATAGCTCTGGCACCTTTCTCTGCCAGTGATCGGCATCAACATTCAAATAGTTTGCCACCTGCCGATACATGCCAGACCAGTAATATGATTGAGTGATATGGGTCAGTACCTCTCCATGAGTTATTTTCCCCGACTGGCTGCCTTCCACAGTCTTCAATACCTTCTCTCTTACTTTCTTTCTTTGTGCAGAAAGCACTATTCTGGTACTTTAACCATAGCATTTAACATATCCCTGCACTTTATTAGCTAGCACTTTTAATCTTTAATTGTTTTTAAAGCACTACATCACTTTCATCTATTCCTTCCATGTACTTTATATAACATAGGCATAAGGCAGGTTAATGGGGGGCACAAGGAAAGATCCACGTTTCTTCCTACCAGAGCACCTCACCAATGACAGGGGTCACTTTGTAGAATTTGCAGAAGGACTTTGTAGAATTGGGGAGGGGCCTAAGACAAGTAGCACACACAATATCCTTCTCTGAGGTGCTGCCTGTCAATGGCATGAGTGAGGCGAGGGTACTTTGCACCATGCAGTTTAATGAATGGTTGAAAAATGGTGTGGAGCACAGGGTTTGGCTTCATTGGGGACTGGGGTTCCACCTGGAGGGACACCAGCCTATACTGGCAGGATGGTCTGCCTCTGTCCAGGAAGGAACAACTCTTTGAGCAATTGGTTTAAATGTTCATTGGCAAGCTTTTAAACTAGTCAAGGGGAGGCACTGATAAGCAGCAGGAAAATCCCAGCCTCCCACACAAAACAGGGTACTAAATGAGAAAAGACCGAGCTAGACAGGTCAGTGGGGGATGCAGCAAAAGAAGGTAAAGCCATCAAAAAATGGAGAGCAATGAGTACCAATGCCCGTAGTCTGAGTAACAAGCTTCCTGAATTAGTGGCCTTGATGGAGGAGGAACATCTGGATATCGTGGCAGTCACAGAAACATGGTACACACAAAACCATGACTGGGACATAAATATACCAGGATACACTATCTACAGGAGGGGACAGGGAGGGTAAAAGAAGAGGAGGAGGAGGAGGAGTAGCTCTTTACATAAGGGAAGGAATCAAAGCAACAGAACAAAAGGGAAAACAGGGAGGAGAAGAAGCACTGTGGGTAAATTTGGAGACCGGCAATGGCACCACAATCCTCACAGGGGTTGTATACAGACCCACTTCTCAGGGGGAGGAAATGGACAAGGAAATGATAGAAAGAATACTTAGAATGGCAGAAAAAGGGGAGATATTGCTGATGGGTGATCTGAATATGCCAGATGTTAACTGGAGTGCAGTTGCAGCAGCCTTCAAAGAGTGGGGTTATTCTAGATGCCCTACAGGGCATGCCTTAGACAACTAGTATTGGAGCCCATCCGAGAGGAGCAATCTTAGACCTGGTTCTCTCAAATGGAGATGAAGAGGATCACAGATGTAGAAGTGGGTAGCCATCTGGGAACCAGCGACCATCGAACAGTATGGTTCACAATAAACACAGCAATAGAGCCATACAAAGGCAAAAGTACTGGACTTTAGGAGGGCTGACTTTACAAATGGGTGAGTGCCTAAGGAATGCACTAGCAAATAGGCAGGAAGGAGGTGGAAGAACAATGGGGAATAATAAAACTGCCATCACAGAGGTAACAAGCCTCTGTGTGAAGCAACAAACAAATGAAACGATGTAAGAAACCACTATGGTTCTCAAAGGAAGTGGCAGTGAAGGTTCAAGAGAAAAGAAAGCATTCAGGAAGTACAAGGAATCACAGAAGGAGCAGGACAGAGAACTGTATCAGTTAAAGCAAAAGGAAGGGAAGGCAACAGAACAGCAAAGGCCCAAACCGAGGAAAAGATAGCCAACTCAGTTAAGAAGGAAATAAAACCTTTTATAGGTACATCAGGGAGCGAAGGAAGACCAAGGGAGGGTTAGTGAGGCTTAATAAAGAGGAAGGAGGTGGGCAGAGGTGACTGTGAAAAGCAGAGATACTAAACAAATATTTTTGCTCAGTATTTACAAAGGAAGTGGGAGGTACCTAAAACAAACAGTAGAAACACTCCGATACAGAAGTTGATACCAGCCCATTTACAGAAGAAAAGGTTCTGAAAGAACCTTAAAACTGAAGGTGGACAAAGCAATGGGGCCTGATGATTCATCCCAGATTTCTAAAAGAACTAAGGGTAGAACTAGTGACACCACTGACTACCCTCTTTAACAAATCATGGGAGGATGGGGTGGTACCTGAGGACTGGAGAAGGACAGATGTGATTTCCTTCACAAAAGTGGGAGCAAGGCAGAAGCAGAAACTACAGACCTGTTAGTTTAACCTCAGTGGTAGGGAAAATGATGGAATCACTTCTGAAGAAAATAATTGTTGAGTATCTAGAGGCAGAGGGCTCAGGACCCAAGGCAGCATGGATTCACAGCGGAAGGTCATGCCAGACAAATCTGATAGATTTCTTGACTGGGTGACCAAAGTAGTAGATCTGGGAGGGGCTGTGGACATGGCCTACCTAGACTTTAGCAGGCATTTGACACAGTCCCAACACAAAAGATTAATATACAAGTTAGCCAGCCTGGGAGGGTCCCAAGATGACAGCCTGGGTAAAGAATTGACTGGAGAATAGGACACAGAAAGTAATAGTAAATGGAGTCCACTCTGAAGAAAGGGGGTTACTAGTGGGGTACCGCAGGGTTCAGATTAGATCTCTCTGCAATGTCTTTATGTTTACATTGCAGAGGGACTGAAGGAAAGTATGTCTCTTTGCAGATGACACAAAGATCTGCAACAGAGTTGATGCACAAGGTGGGTTGGAAAGGATGAGAAGGGACTTGGCAAGGTTAGAGGAATGGTCAAATGTATGGCAGCTTAGATTCAGTGCTAAGAAGTGCAAGGTAATGCACCTGGGAAACAAAAACCCAGAGGAAGAGTACACAATGGGGGGTGAGATACTAACAACAACAAAAATGGAAAGGGACCTGGGGGTAGTCATATCAGATGACCTAAAGGTGGGCAAGCAATGTGAGAAGGCAGCAAGGAGGGCTGGGGGGATACTGGGATGCATAGGAGAGGCATCACCAGTAGAAAACAGGAAGTTGTTATCCCTCTGTACAGACAGCTGGTCGGACCCCATCTGGAGTACTGCATGCAGTTCTGGAGACCCAATCTCTGCAAAGACATAGACAGGATGGAGGCTGTCCAGAGGAGGGCAATCAAATGGTGCAGGGTCTGCAACGAAGACATATATAAAGAGACTTAAGGAGCTGAATATGTATAGCCTCGAGGAAAGGAGGGAGAGGGGGACATGATAGAAACTTTCAGGTACCTCAAGGAATCAACAAAGTCCAAGAGGGTAGCATCTTTCAAAAAGAGAGTGTGCAAGAACAAGGCACAATTTGAAGATAGAAGAGCGGCTCAGAGGTAATTTAAAGGAAATGTTGTTCACAGAGGGTTGTGGATGCATGGAGCGGCCTTCCGGAGGGGAAGTTGTGGAGTCAAAAACAGTGGTGGAATTCAAGCATGCATGGGACAGTCATAAGGCAATTCTAGGGGGTGGGGGTAGGAAGAAGTAGGCTGCTGGTTAACTAGGATCTGCAGCTTATCCATTAGGTAGGGAAATGGGTAGACTGGGTGGGCCAAGCGGTCCTTATCTGCCGTCAAAATCTATGTTTCTATGTTTCTGTGTTTCTATGTCACCCGGTTACATTCCTCCCCAGCTAAGAGGGCAACCAGCTACTGGTTGTCCAATACCCATACCCATCCCAACAAGGGGTATGGTGGAGCTACGGCCCACCCTCACCAAGAAGCTCCACCCGGTCACAGAAGCCCACTCCCAGTGTCCCCATATCTGTACTCCCCCATATTCCAGGATACTGGGGAGCCCACTCCCAGTATCCTCATATCTATAACCCCCCTTTAGAAATGGTCAGACTGGTTGGGCCAAGTGGTCCTTATCTGCTGTCAAAGTCTATATTTCCCTGTAAAAAGAAATGGTCCCTCAACATTTTTTTTTTTGTTCTGAAAAAAGAAACCGCCCCTGCCAGGCCCCTGTCCTCCTCCCATCCTGGCCCTCCTGCTGCGCACCCACCTTCTATGCCCCCCCTTCCCATACTTACCTCTGGAGGTCGGGTGCTGTGATCTTCTCTCGACCGGGACATGTTTGCACTCTTCAAAGCCGAACCATGAACTGAAGAGTCAAGGTAATCACTGTATAATGGCTGTAAGTTGGGGTCAACTTATGTTGATATCTCAGCCATTTTGGAATTTTACTCTACAGATTTTCAACATAGCCTTTTGGGACCCTACCTCATGAACACTGGCACTGTCATGTTGTACTCAGTCCTGAAAGGTGATTTTGTGGTCACTGGGTGGAATCACCTTTCGGGACTGATAAACAAAATTACAGTGCCAGTGTTCATGAGGAAGGTCCCAAAAAGCCCATGTTGAAAATTTGCAGAAAAAAAGAATGACTGCATTAAGAGCGCGCATTGTGCAGTTTCTACGTTGCTTTTACCTTCGCCAATTTTAATATTTTCACTCCAGATTTTTCACATTGCCATTTTTCACACCTCCTCAAAACCAGTAGAGAGCTGTCATTTTTCACATGCTGCCTAAATGTGTTTAAGCACCTGTATGCAGAATGGCACGTTGTTGTGTGAAATCAACTTTGGAATCGATAACAAAATCACAGTGTCTCTGTTCATGAGGTGGGGTCCCAGAAGGCCATGTTGAAAATCTGGCATTAAATACCCAAAAGCCGGTTACTTGCAGTCATTGAAATTTCTAGCGCATGCTCGTAAGTTTGGCGAATTTCTATATTTTCTCTCAAATATTCAGCATTGCCAGTTTTTCACACCACCTCATGAACAGTATAGCTGTCATTTTCACATCCTGCCCAAATGTGTTTCTGCACCTGTGGCTCCAAATGGCTCAATTGCTGTGCAAAATCACCTTTTGGGATTGAGTAATGAAATGATAGTTCCACTGTTCATGAGGTGGGGTCCCAAAAAGCCCATGTTGAAAATCTGCAATGAAAATAACAACAAACACCAGGGGATGTTAGGGTTTCCAACCGTAATGCCCACCCACCCACCCTGTAGAGACTGACAGGCATCAGGGTGTGCCTTTGGGTTAGCGGCTGTAATGCTCACACCATTCAACCCACACCCTGCAGCCAGTGGAAGGCATGGGGATCTGCCTGGGGTCATTGGCCCTAATGTTCACCCCATTCTCCTATACTGCACCCATCTCAGCTTATTTCCTTATGGAATGGGGTGAACATTAGGGCTGAAGACTCCAAGGCACATCACGATGCCTGTCAGTGTCTGCAGGGTGGAGGTGAAATGGTGTGAGCATTACAGCCGATGATCCAAAGGCACACCCCCAACGCCTGTCAGTCTCTGCAGGGTGGGGGTGGGGCGTCAGGGTTGGAAACCCTAATGCCTCATTAAAGGAGATAGGAAATGGATGTTAATTAAAATCAATAAAGTTTACTTTTTAACCTAGTGCGCTGTATTTTTAATAGTGCCAGTTACTTGTTTTTGACACACAACGTCCCTTTTTTAAAATTTTCTAATAGTGTGGTCAGTGCTGCCACTCTGTGAAGCTCTTCAGCATGAAAGTCTGCAAGGGCTGACTTCCTGCAGTGACATCTGAAACTCCCACACACTGACAGCAGCTATTATACATACTAACATACTAAAATGCAAGCTGAATAGGTGCACAGTCTCGAGTAGCACTGATTTCAGCACCGCACTGAGGGTCGATTTTGTGTCCTCCCTTTCCTTGGGTTATACTGTCCCCAGTCCCAAATGTTCCACCTGTATTGCGCCTGGCCAGATTTACCTTCCCCCTGTACCTGTCCCATCCCCTCTTAAGGAAATTTCCTGCACTATGATTATTCAATAGGTGCCTGGAACAGTGATGTTATTTCACAATGACATCACTGTATTAAGTCCAGGCACACAGATGACCCTTCAATACTTAATGAAATCCTTCCCTCATTAAGTCAACACAATGCTGATGCCTTCACGAGTCCCCACTACATTTTGTCCTAAAGCTAAAACCACATGTTAGTAATCCTCCAGCCCCTACTCAACTCCCCCAAACCGAAAAATGTCTGAGTAAAACAAAGCCATCATTTGAAACAGCATCTTTACCCCTCGGCAGCAGCGCGAGTAGTTTCAAAAGCTTGCTCCATTAATTGGTAGACTCTGTCCTGAAACAACGGGCGCACTGTCAGCACCGATTGCTCTCATCCGGCATACAAAACAGTCAAGAATTTTTACTTAAGTAGCAGTTAAAAACAAAAAGCAGTCGAGTTCTCACAACAGTCACTAATGATCATCAATGGACTACTGTTTCAGCTCCTGAAAGTTGTACCGCATTCCTTTCACCTCAGCACTGTCAGTTTTCCCGGTCCATTTTGAGTTCTTGTATTTTATTTCAAAACAAAATCACTCTCATTGCCACTCTCACCTCAGAAGCATGTTCAGCCTGTTTGCTTACTAAAACCGAAACTGCAGTTTCATTCCTGCGATCCTCCAACCGCGAGGACAGTTCAGAATGGTCATTCCAAGCATTGAGAGATGCAGTTTAAAACAGGCACGCTGTTTAAATTCATCACTTCTGCTCTGCATATACTTGTGGGTTGCTGCTTCTAAAATGGTGTGAAAAAAAGCTGGGTTGGGGGGAGTGACACACAAAGCACACACCGTGACTCCTGTTGAGACTGAGAAATTAGGCAGTAGGTACCAGCAGCACCACCTAGTGGAGAAAAAAGAAATAGTGGACTTTTTTTTTCAAAAGGTATACTTCCACATCAGAAAATGAACTTAAAAAAACTATTTACAACTTTTTTAAAATCTATTTTTCTTTGTTAATAAACAAGACATTGTATAATAGTAATAAGGCACTCCCCCGGGATGTGTGATATTGTGTAATAACAGCACTTCTCAGGTTTTGAACACACTTGGCCTATGATCTCGTGCTTCAACCACCTGAGGTGTGATGTTATTACTCAATAACACACACCCTGTCATGCCTTATCACTTAAGTATAGTGAGTTAGTAACAAACTTTACTCAGGTAAATCATTAAATCAAGTCAGTATCACACACACACATACACGCACACACACACACACACACACACACACAGTGGGCTAGTTGAACTGCATTACGTTTAGTGTGTGTATATGAGCTGGGATTTAGTGGTGGTCCTTGAGATTTTAAATCACTTTTTTTCTTTTCTATGTTAAAGCAATGTTGACAGTAGGAGCTTGTAAAGCAAGTAAAGGTAGAAGCTCGTAGAAGCAGAGACAGATACCAAACTGGAGTCGGGGACAAAAGTACCCAATAAAAAGTACAGTGGCACTAAACTGAATGCAAAACTGGAACCACAAGATACACTGCTTGCTGCTTTCATACATGTTGAAAATGATCAGATTTGAAACTGATCTTTTTTTAACGACATACCCTGTGTCAGTACCAGAACTAGATGTACAGCTCACCCTTATTTCAGCACTGTTTTATAAAATGCGGAGTTAGGTATGTGAATGGTCATTAGCTGAAACAGTAGTTGTGACACAGAGTATATCATTAATAAAAAGCCATTTCAAATCTGACCAGTCTCAACACATATGCAAACTGCAAATCAGAAAGAGCAGTTTGCATGAGCCAGTCGGTGCCCGACAGATGAAGTGACAGGAGGGCTGTGTCAGTCCCTCAGTATTTATTGTGCTAAATACAGATTAAAAGTTGGTTGGGAAGCAGTGCAAAAGGATACAAGTGCAAATTCCTGCCAAAAATAATTTCGCTGCACAGAGAATGTGTTCGCTCTGGCTGTAGTTTGCAGAATGGGTGGGGGCTCAGAACAATGGACTCCTTTAGCAGGGAGATGCAGGACAATGGACCTTCAGCAACTTTTGGACGCAAATGAACTTGGTTCCTGCTGCATCATTTTCCACTGCTCTGCAACCCCAGTATAGTTCAAAAGTGAGCAGGAGGAAAACTACCAGCGGTTGCCAGCCGCAAATGAGAGGAGACACTAAGAGTAGATTCCTCAACCAACTTTAATCTGTATTTACAATAAATACTGAGGGACTGACACAGTCCTCCTGTCACTTCATCTGTTGGCCTCCCGACTGGCTCATGCAACCCGCACTTTCTGATTTGCAGTTTTCATTTGTCTGTCAGTACTGACAAGGAAGTGAAAATGGCTGTGTCGGTCACTGAAAACAGTAATACTATATCTTAGAATGAATTTGTGGCTTCAACAGAGTTAGAGGGTAGTGGGAGGACCCACTGGACACCAGCACCAGGAAGATATGAAAGAGGGTAATAGGCAGGATTCAAAAATAAACTGCTGCCTTTATTCAAGAGCTGATTGTCAGTTCAGTTAGGAGCCCTTGGAATGCGACCGACTGAGGAAGAAAGAGTGATGGAGATGGTGAGATGGTCGCCTTACAAGTGTGTTTTCCAGTCAACCAACTGCAGCCTTTACAAAGTGTGACATCAGCCACTGCTGAAATTGCTGTAACAGCTACAGCAGCCATGCTGTATCGGGAGTCTGTGATGTGTGCATTTCAGGCCTGGCACGCGCTGACTCGATACAGAAAACAGGTGCTGTGAAGCTGTTAGTTAAAAAAAATGAATGGAGCAGACACATATTGTTTTGAACATTTAAACTGTAAAATGGCACACAAAAACCACTGTTGGAAATTAATGATTTATTTAATAGGTAAAATTAGAACAAAAATCATTTCCTATCTCCTTTAAGGAAGTAAATCAGGGAGGGACGGTTGATGTCACCTAACTTGATTTCAGCAAAGCCTTTGACAACATCCAACATAGAAGGCTGATTACCAAGATGGGTAGTCTGGCCATGGGGCACAAGCTCATAAACTGGGTTAGAAACTGGCTAACGGACAGGAGGCAGAAGGTAGTGTAATGGGATCTAATCCGGGGAGAGGGGGGTGACCAGCGGGGTACCTCAGGGATCAGTCCTGAGACCATTTACGGTGCAGCTTCCACCATGCAGCACCTGCTGCTTTCACTGCTTCCTTCTCTCTCCTCTGAAGCCAGTACCAATACCAAACACCACTGCAAATACCTGCAAGTGAATGTTTGGCATTGACAAATGCTTATTTTTTGTGCCTGTCATATTGTCTGTTTGAGCTCTAGCTCTTTCCCACCCATGCTTGAAACTCATCACAGTCTTTGCCCCACCACCTCCGTAGGCAGGCCATTCCAAGGTTCCACCACCCTTTCGGTAAAGTAGTGCTTCCTTAGTTCCCTCTTGACCCCCATTTCCATTCATGTTTGCTTGTCATTGAGCCGGATCCTACTGAAAAGCTATTTTTGTGTGTGGCACTTTGTTTATGCCTTTCAGGAACTTGAATGTCTCAATCATGTCCTCGTCTTTCTCCTTGCCTCCAGAGAGTACATATTCAGTGATGCCAGTCAATCCTCATAGGTGAGTCACTGTATTCCTGGATCATCTTCGTTGCTCTCCTCTGAACAGCCTTCAGTCTATTCCAATCCTTCTTAAGGTGGGGCCTCAAAACTGAGCACAGTACTCCAGGTGCAGCCTTATCAGAGATCTATAGAGGGACAATCTCCTTTATTTCTGCTATCGATCCCTCTGCCTATACACCTCTAATATTCCATTTGCCTTGCTATATGCTTTATTGCAATGGCTTGTTTGTTTCATGGTGTCTATAATGATGACTCCTAGGTCCTTCTCTTCCTAGGAGATGTTATGTCTAACCCCATTAAGTCAATATTCTGTCCTATGATTTCCTTTTCCCAGATGCATTCCTTTGTACTTTTTGTGTTGAATTTTAGTGCCACATTTTAGACCATCTTTCCAATTTTTGGAGGTCTTTTTGCAGGTCTCTAACCCCTTCCAGGCTGTCCACCTTCCTGCCTAGCTTGGTGTCATCCACAGACAGGCAAGCTTTCCCTGGATTCCTTCATTGATTTCACCAATGAACATGTTGAAGAGGACTGTGCCCAACACCGATCCCTGAGCTACTCCACTTGTGACCTCACCGCACTTGATTTCACCCGTTGATCACTACTCTTTGTTTCCTGTCCCTGAGCTAGTTACCCACCCACCTGACTATGCTGTTTGCAGTACAAGGTGTCCTCCTACTTTAACAGGCATTTATGTGGCACTGACTCAAATGCCTTGCTGAAATCAAGTAGAGTCGGTTCACTGCATGACTGTCCAGTTCCTTCATTACCCAATCGAAAAATGTAATGAGATTCACCTGGCATGACCTCCCAGCCATGCTGCTTGTTGTCCTGGAGCCCATTTTCCTCTAGGTATTACATGATGTTCTGTTTGATTAAGGTCTCCATTAGTTTTCACACAACAGAAGTGAGGCTAACTGGTCTGTAATTCCCCTACTCTTCTATACCCTCCTTGTGGAGTGGCACCACATCCATTCTGCTCCAGTCTCCTGTACTAATCCTGTCTGCAATGAGCTTTGAATGAGTGAGCCATGGGTTCAGCTAATTCCTCTCAATTCCTTTAGCACTTTGGGTGCATTTCATCTGGCTCCTGTGCTTTGTCTGGTTTAAGGGCCACCAGCCCTCCTGGACCTTATCTGAGGTGAATGTTGAGTTTCCATTATTTGATCCCTCTGTCGGCTGCCTTAATTCCACTTTCTGGCACTGGACTGATATTCTCCTTGGTAATACCGAGCAACAAAAGACATTTAGGACTGTAGCCTTTGACCATCTTCCTCTATCATTCTATCACCATCCAACAATTTTATGAAGCTTCCTTTTCTTCCTCTTTATGTTGATTGCACGATGTGCAAGAAACATATTGTGGCAGCTTGCTGCAGAAGCAGGTTGTGGAGGAGCAGCAATGTTGTGGCCAGTGCCCCATCGGACTTTAGAGGCTTGGCCCTGCTTTTCCCAATGGGTGGTACGCCGCTGCTGACACTAGTTCAGCCTGAGTGCCACAACCTTGTAGGTTTCAGCCGCTGCAATCAGGGCCATCTCATCATTGCAGTGTAAGCCATTCTGCTGCAACGAGGGAGTGACCCGTCATTGCTGGTCGGAACCTTGATACTGTGATTTTGTTTGTGAACACGGTGGCGGCTTGCTGCCGCGTTCACAAACAATATTAGTGAGTCCCCAGTGCCGAGGGGGTACCCAATCCCCCTCGGCGGCATGTACCCCCAACAGTGGTTGTTTGCCGACAGGGGCACCAATCCCAATCGGCTTC
Organism: Neoceratodus forsteri; assembly: GCA_016271365.2. Taxonomy (NCBI): domain Eukaryota; kingdom Metazoa; phylum Chordata; order Ceratodontiformes; family Ceratodontidae; genus Neoceratodus; species Neoceratodus forsteri. The sequence continues at coordinate 521,810,842 of CM057449.1, read as the reverse complement.
AGTCCCCTGCACCCATTTAGGTTGCCGATGGGGGAGCCCACTCCCAGTCGGCATCATGTCCCCCTCGTGAGGAAACCTAGTTGTGTGGTGAGGGGGTGCCCAATCCCCACTATTGCCGCCGTGCTCTATATATGCCAACAGGGGTGCCTAATCCCCATCGGCAACAGTTGCCCCTACAAAATCAGGTTGGCACGCTGGGAGCCCACCCCAGCATGCCAAATGTCCAGAAATGCCCTGTAAAAAAAAATGTCCTCACGATGTCTTTTTTTCACCTGTAAAGCAAAACAGTCCTTGTCGAGTCCAGCGCCCTCCCAAACCCACACCACCCTCTGCATACACCCTTCCTCACCACACCCCTCACCCCATACTTACCTCTGGAGCCCAGCGCCGACGCATCTTCAGTGAACCGGGAACATGTCTGCACTTTTCAAAGCCGCATCACGAACTGAGGAAATGCCAGTAAGCTGTATAATGGCATAAATAGGGTTTTTTCAACTTTGATGCCTATCTCAGGCGTTTTTTGGAATTTTTGCTCCAAATTTTCAACATGGGGTTTTTGGGACCCCTCCTCATGAATTCAGCCACTGCCATGGTGTTATTTGGCCCCAAAAGGTGATTTTGTGGTCACTGCGCAGAATCACCTTTTGGGAATGATTAACAAAACAACAGTGCCAGTGTTCATGAGGCGGGCTCTTAAAAAGTCTATGTTGCTAATTTGGTGGGAAAAATCAAAAAAATTACTGTTTTATGAGTGTGCGTTGCGCAGTTGCTACGCACGGTCATAACTTCACCAATTTGCAATATTTGAACTCCAGATTTCAACTTTGCCATTTTTACGCACCTCCTTATGAGCAGTACAGCTGTCATTTTTCGCATTCTGGACAAAATGTGTTTTTGCAGTTCCGACGCAGAATAGCTTGGTCACTGTGGGAAATCGGTGTTCAGGACACATTAAGAAAATCACAGTGACACTGTTCATGAGCAGAGGTCCTAAAATGCCTATATTTAAAATTTTGTGACGAAAGTCCATAAAATGAGTGCGTTACGAGCATGCATTGCGCAGGTTCCATGCACGCTCATAACTTCGCAAGTTTGCAATATTTTCACTCCAGATTTTCAACATTGCCATTTTTCCACACTTCTTTACGAACAATGCAGCTGTCATTTTTCACATCCTGGCCAAAATGTGTTTTCGCACTTCCGGCGCAGAATAGCGAGGGCACTGTGGGAAATCAGTGTTCGGGACGCATTATGAAAATCACAGTGACACTGTTCAGGAGCATAGGTCCTAAAATGCCTATGTTGAAAATTTTGTGATGAAACTCCATAAAATGACTGTGTTACGAGCGTGCATTGTGCAGTTTCCATGCATCCTTGTAACTTCGCAAATTAGTAATATTTTCATGCCAGATTTTCAGCACTAGCATTTTTTCACACCTCCTTATGAACAGTGCAGCTGTCATTTTTCACATCTTGGTCGAAATGTGTTTTCGTGTTTCGGGTGCAGAATACCGCAGTCGCTTTCGTAAATCAGTGTTTTGACAGATTAGGGTTTGAGTGAGTGAGAGGAGGAGGACCGAGTTCAACTGAGCTCTGTCGGAATGCCACAGATTTCTTTCTGGGCAGAAAAAGGTTACCAAAGGAGGCAGGAGCCCATACAAAAGGGCAGCCTGCAACGCCGGGAGAAACAGAACGAGCGGGTGAGGGAAGGGGAGTGAGGGAGCTCAATGGAGCTCTTTTGGGACTGCTGCGGATTTCTTTGTGGGCAGAAAAAGGCAGCAATGCAGGCAGGAGCCCAGTACAAAAGGGCGGCCTGCAACGGTGGGACAAACAGAACAAGTGAGTGAGAGAGGGGGAGTGAGCGAGCTCAACGGAGCTCTATCGTGACTGTTGTGGATTTCTTTGTGGGCAGAAACTGGCAGCAATACAGGCAGGAGCCCAGTACAAAAGGGCAGCCTGCAGCGCTGGCAAAAACAGAATGAGCGAGTGGGGGGGGGGGACTGAGCAAGCTCAATGGAGCTCTGTTGAGACTGCTGCAGATTTCTTTGTGGGCAGAAAAAGGTGCCAACAGCAGCAGGAGCCCAGTACAAAAGGGCAGCCTGCAGCGCCAGGAGAAACAGAATGAGCGCGTGACAGAGGGGGAGAGAGCAACCTCAACGGGGCTCTGTCGAGACAGCTGCGGATTTCTTTGTGGGCAGGAAATGGTGCCAACACATGCAGGAGCCCAGTATAAAAGGGCAGCCTGCAGTGCCAGGAGAAACAGAACAAGCGAAAGGAGAGAGGGGAGGAGCTCAACGAGCAAAGCGATCAACATTCGCACTGACAAATGCTTGTTTCTGATATGTATCAAGAAAAGTGTTTTTCCTGATTTTATCCCTGCTGCTATCCTAAGCTCCATTTCAGATTTTGCTTCCCTTATGACCCTCTTTGCTTCCTTATTTTTTGGGGTATATTCTTCCCATTTGCCTATCTCCTGGTTCTTTTTGAACCTGTGGAAAGCCTTCCTTTTGATTCTGATTGTTTTTTTGGACCTGTACTGTGAACCAAATAGGTTTCTTTTGCCTGTTTCTTTTCTTCACAGTTTTTTTTTTTCCAAATAGGTTTTTATGCTCTGCAGCGGGCCGCAGCTTATGTCGGCCAGCCTATACAAACTCTGGGGTCATTTGGGCACTTAGTACACTATGTGTGGCCTGACGGATACCCGGAGATGGCCCGGAGGCATCAACCTTGCTCGAGCCCCGCATTTTCCACATTTTCTGCCACTGTTACCTGAGGCCCTGGAACGTGATTGCATGTGTGCGTGAAGGTGCAAATAGGCACCACTGCTCCAGTGACGGCCTCTGTCACCCACCCTTGGCCTAACGCCAGGGCTCCTTGGCGTGACACCACCACCCAGCCGCCAGCAGTTGAAAACTAAGCGCTGAGCAGGCCTTCTGAGCCCTCCTGAGGAGGAGAGCTGTCAGCCAGCAGCTCAATTAACTGCTCTTCCTCCCCCCTGGCCAACCCCCGTGCCTGAGTCCGTGCTCAAACCCAGGTCACCAGCATGATGTGAGGTGTGGCATCCAGCGCCTTAACCTTCAGCACCACCAGGCCGGCCCCTTCTTCACAGTTTTGATGCAGAGTTTTGTTGTTACTAGGACTGATTCCTTTATTAACCCCCAAGATGTCCTCTACCTCTGTTCTTTCAATGATATTTGACAGTTTGTCACTGGCTAACTGTCTTAATCTTTCAAAATGTGCCCCCTTAAAGTACCGGACCACATACCATCAGGTAAGCTCAGATCTCCAACAACCACTATTGCTCCCTTAAATGAAACTCTTTAATTTCATTTGTGAGCTCCCTGTCCCTTTCTCCCTCCTGATTTGAAGGTCTGTATATCACCCCCCAAGTGAAACTTCTTACCTGATATCGAATTGAGTTGAAACCACAAGGATTCAACATCCATGTAACTGTCACTTTTGTTGACTGTTGACTCTATGCCTTCATGAACATATAGAGCTATCCCTTCCCCCTTTTCCCTCTTCCTATCCTTTCTGTAGAGTGCATAGCCTGGGGACTGAAAGGTCCTATTCTTTGTACTCCATGGCCCATGTCTCAGTGACGGCAACAAGCTCAACTTTGGAATCTGCAATCAATGCTTGCAGGTCACTTCTATTGTTCCCTGACTCCTGGTGGCATTGAGACAAACTGCCTTTCATGAACATGAATGGACACTTGCTTTCCTGCCTTTTTGACCTCCAGGTCATTCTATAATTGTCTTGCTTCCCTTATTGCTCCTGGTATTCCCTTTTATGAACATATGAACATACAAAATGTCAGCAGAAACAGACCCTAAAGGTCTATCAAGCCTGCTTGAGTGTGTAGCTCAAGTTTAATTTCTGCAGCTGCCTCCCCACCCATTTCAGTCCCCCCAATTTATCACCCCATGCTGCCATCACCTCCCTCCCCAGCCTCCCCTCAGTTTTGACTTTTCTTTTGACTCTGTCCCACCCCCTCTTGAAACTGCCCACAGTTTTCAGCGAGATCACTTCCTCTGGCAATTTGTGCAACCTTTCTACCACCCTTTCCATGAAATAGTGTCTCCTCATTTCCCTCTTGAATCTTCCTCCTTCCAATTTTAGACTATGTCCACTTATGACCTCCCAAGCTCCCCCCTTAATCTAAACATGCCTTCTGTACTAACCCTATTCATACCTTTTAAGTATTTGAAGGTCTCAGTCATATCCCCTCTCTCCCTTCTATCTTCTAGGGAATACATGTTGAGCTCCCTCAGTCTTTCCTCATAGGGTTTGTCTTCCAGACCTAGGATCATCCTGGTTGCCCTTCACTCCATGCCCTCCAGTAGTTTGATGTCCTTTTTTAAATATGGGTACCAGAACTGCACACAGTACCCCAAATATTGTCTCACCAGTGATCTGTACAATGGCAGGATAGCTTCCTCCCTCCTTGAGGTGATTCCTTTGGTAATGCACCCAACATTTTGTTTGCTTTGGCTGCCACCTTACAGCACTGCACAGAGTCTTTCATGTCCCCTGTGACAAGCACCCCTAGATCCTTTTCCTCCTCTGAAATGGATACCTGCGCTCCCCTCAACCAGTAGCTAGTCCCACGGTTTCTGTATCTCAGGTGCATGACCACTTAACTTCCTTGTGCTCCCAGGTTGCACCTGGAAACAAGCTTCAGCTTAGTGTACCTCTCCTGATTAAACAATTTCCCCTTTCCCTTCTCCCCCTTACACTTCTTAGCATTGAACTCCAACTGTCATATGCCTGACCAGTGTTCACGCTTTGCCTGGTCCTCTCTGAGTTCCTGCCTCCCTTTCTCACTGTTCACACTCACACACACATCTTTGTGTCACCTGCGAACAGGCTGATTTTACTCTTGATCCCATCAGCTATGACCCTGATAAAGATGTTAAATAACACCAGTACGAGCACTGAGCCCTGTGGGACCCCACTGGTTACAGACCTTGTTTTCAACAGTTCCCCCTACAATTACCCTCTGCTATCGGTCTTGCAGCCAGCTCCTGACCCACCTCACCAGCTTCTCTCCCGCCCAGGTTCTTCAGTTTATTGAGCATCCTTCGATGTGGCACTGAGTCAAAGGCCTTGCTGAAGTCCAGCTACAGGACATTCCACCAAATTCCTCCTGTCGAGTGACCTTAGGACCCAAATCGAAAAAGCCAATTAGGTTGGTCTGACAGGATCTCCCCATGACAAACCCATAATGCCTTTCATTCTGGAGACCATTCACTTCCATAAAGATCACTAGTCTCTTCTAGAATGGTCTCCATTAACTTCCCTACAGTTGAGGTAAGGCTGGCCAGTCTGTAGTTACCTGGCTTGTCCCTGGGTCCACTTTTGTGGAGAGGCACCACATGCACCATCCTCCAGTCCTGGGGCATGCACCCCATCTCCAGTGAGGTGTTGAACAGATCTGCCAGAGGGTCCAGCACTCTTGGATGCACCCCGTCTGGTCCTGGAGCCTTATCCACCCACAGGGCCCTAAGGCCCTCTAAAACCCTGCCCTCTGGGATTTCCCCATCACTTGCCTCTGCTCCCCCCTTTCCTGCCCCTGTTTTCCCCTGTGGCATATGCCCATCCTTTTCCCTGGCGAACACCGAACAGAAGTACTCATTAAGTGCCTCTGCCTGGTCCACCCCATTTTCTGCCCATCCCCTTCCCACTTAATCCTGATTATCCCATCCTTACAGCTTCTTTTCTCTCTTACGTACCTGAAAAAATTCCTATTCCCTTCTCTGATCCCCTGTGCCAGCCTTAGCTACCTTGTAGCCTTAGCTGCCCTGACCGCTCTACCCACCTCTCTGGACTTCCTTGAGTACTCCTCCCTGTCTGCCTCTCTCATCGTTCTCTTATGCCTACTGAAGGCTGCCCTTTTCTCCCTCACTTTCTCTGCTACCTCCTTCCTAGCTAGCTCAGTCTTTTGGTCCTGGACTTCTTACTCTGGGTCTTTGCACATGTGTTGTGCCCTCCACCAGACCCAGCTTGATAATGGACCATTTCTGGTCAGCATCCATCTCTGGGCAGATCTTGGCAGATGTCCCACTAGGATGTCACCCATCCTACCAAAGTCTGCTTTTCTGAAGTCCATAACCATTGTCTTTGTCCTGGCTGCTTCTCTGCCCAAATTGAGGAAGAACCACACCATGCTGCAGTGGTCGCTGCCTGCTAGGGGGTCCTCCACCACGATATCTTGGATGTGTTCCCCATCTGACAACACAAGGTCCAGTATGGTACCCTTTCTGGCTGGCTCCATTACTCCCTACAGCAGGAAGCTGTCTTGGAAGGCCTCTAGGAGGACCTGTTCCCTGGCACTAAAAGTAGGCGATGTGATCCAATCAACTCCAGGCAGATTGAAATCATATACTATGACAGTGTTGCCCTTACTACTTAGCCTTCTAATTGGCTCACCCAACTCCCTGTCCATTTCTTCATTCTATGAAGGGGTCTGTACACCACCCCAAGCTAATCTTCCTCTTCCTTTAGAGTTTTGAAACTGTACCCATAAAACTTGTCTTGCCCTCCTCCACTTTTGGGTAGTGTGGTTAAGCTGAGTTTGGTCATCTTTGATCCTTATTTGTGGGGAGTGTGAGCTAGGTTACCATTTACTTACTGATAGCCTCCATAGACTCCTAAAATGAACAAGTAAAAGTAAATAAACTATTGAGATGTATCGGGAATAAGAGAAATAGAGGTATTAGCCTTTGAGAAAGGATTGATGAAGATCTGAAACATGTCTGGCCGGACAGTATTGTCTTGGGTGCAATAAATAGTTTGAGAAAGGATTTTGCCTCTAAAGTATCTTTCAAGTCCCTGTTTTGGAGTCTGTGTGTGCCAGAAACTTTTTTCTTGCTTGCTCCATTAGTTTCTGTGCACCACTTCACAGTGCGCACCCATTTGGTTGCCCACACTTGAAGGAGTCCAAGTTAGAAATATGGGTTCAGCACAGGGCCACCAAGCTGACCAATTTCAAGAGCTAGGATGTAGGTAAGTAAACAGACTTTGTGTTCTGACAGGATAAGGCTGTTAGGACAACAAAAAATAACATGTATTGTTAAAGATGTGAGTCTGACTGGTGACTGTCTGAGCAGTCAAGTCAGTGAGCAGGTGATAGTGCTCTGTATTAATGTTATTTATTTATAAGGTGTCAGAGCAGAAACAAAATTAAAAAATAAATGTATTGACTGAGACTGAGAGCAAGAAGAAGAGATACCTTTAATGGAAAGAAGGCAACACATAGCTTTGCTCTCAGTCAGTAATAATAACCCAACTGACTTAGGGAGTCAGGCAGCAGCTCTTTCCCTTTCCGCCTCACTCTCACCAACAGCCAGCCTGATGACCTTTGTTTTATGAAAAAAAAATGTTTAGGCTTTTCTCTGCACATCCAGCTCTGCCCTCGCTCGGTTGGTCACCTGGCTGACTCAGGGAGTCAGGCTTAGGCAGCAACCCTTTCTTTTTCCTCACTGGCACTGAACAGCCCGTTTTCCTGAGTGTCTTAATTTCTTTATATAGCATTATTTAGGTTCCTTCCTCTCTCTTTGCATCCAGAAGAAGCCATCCCTAAGACAAAACACTGACAGAGCAGTCCACTTTGTCCATGAGTGCCACCTCTCATCTTCTCTGTATACTTTTCCTCTGATCTTGGCTCTGATTTGTGACTCTGGCTGGCATAACACACGGGCAAGTTCCTGCTCCCAATGAAGTACAAGTCACTGTGACTTGTGGGAGGCACCAGGTGTTCATGCCAGCCAAAGAGCACATTATGTGACTAGAAGTCTTGTTGATGATTGTTGTGCAATCACCATCCTCAGCAACACGATTACTTTGGGAGCATGGATAGCAGTGCGCAATAATCCGAAGGGGGTGTGGCTATGTGGATGTGGACTGCAAAAACTCAACTGGTGTCTGCAAATGTGTTTTGCTGCATCACTGAAACTTTAGTGTTGAGAAGAGATCAGGTGGGTGATATGGGTCCAAGTCAGTTTTAAAGAGCCCAATTTTAGGGTGCCCAAAGGAAGAATGTTGGTGATGGAGCACTCCAGCACCCATGCATTCAGTGTCCTTTCCTGTTCCACATCTCAATAAAGTGTTGCACATTACATTTTTGAACTGGAGCCCCACAGCATAGTACTTTGTTGTATTATTATATGAAGCTCTTTAAATTTTGCAGGTCTGTGTGTACACAAATGGGGCCTATATGGGTGCACACAGCTATAGTGATAGTCACTGAACCGATACAGAATATCCAGATATATAACGATACATTACAGGAAATCTCTATTCATTTTAGTGGGATTTCTGTGTCATTTCCTGGTTGTGGCATAGAGGTATATCGTTTTTAAAATATTTATTCCTTGACAGTGACATCCAGTATCATCTAGGGAGGTCAGAGGTCAAATCCTAACAGCTGGCTCACCAGCTGGTGTGCTCAGAGAGGCTTTGGGTTGGTGGGGGATTGAGGGATAACATGAAGGATGACAGCCTTTATGTCCCAGATAGGTTACACCTAAATGGGGAAGATAAGGTGGTGTTAAAGTATAAACTGGCAGACTACATGGTGCATCAATATAATTTAAACTAAAGTGGGGGGGTTGCAGGCAAAATCAGGCTACAGGGCAGAGGATAAGGGGAGAAGTTAGCCCACCCCCCAGATCATAAAGAAACAAGATGGGGGTGTGGATGGGCAAGCTTGGACTGGGAGTGGGGAAAGGGAGCCTGGATCCTGGAGGGCAATGTATGCCAATGCCAGGAGTCTGGGTAACAAGATTCCAGACCTGGCAGCGGTCATGGCTGAGGCAGAACTAGACTTAGTGGGAATCTCTGAGTCCTGGTCTCACAATGAGCAGGATTGGGACATGACAATACCGGGGTACATGCTGTTTAGGGGGGACAGGGAGGACAAGAGAGGGGGAGGAGTGGCACTTTACATGAGGGAGGGATTAGGGTGACAGGAATACAGGGCAGATGGGGAGACTAAGGCTTTATGGGTATCATTGACCATGGGAAGGGAGGAGGTGGTGCGCACTGGGGTGATATACAGGCCACCAGGGCAACAGGAATCAGTGGATAATCAGATGATGGTAGAGATCCGAGGGTAGAATAGGGGTGAGGTGCTGCTCATGGGGGACCTCAACCTGCCGGATGTGGAGTGGGGCACACTATCAGCAGCCTCCAACAGTAGCATGGCAATTGTAGATTCTATGAAAGTGACCCAACTCAAACACATGGTCAGGGAACCAACTAGGGAAGATGTGGTGTTGGACATAGTACTAACAAATGGTGACAGAGTGGGGGAAGTATCGGTGGGGGAGAACCTTGGCACGAGCAACCACAGAACCATTATTGTTTACAGTACGCACATCAGAAGTAGTGCAACGGACCAAGGTGAGGGCGCTCGATTTCAGACGGGCAGATTTTAACAGGATGAGAGAATGCATTTGGTGAGCACTAGTAGGGGGAGGTGGCTGTAACGTGGGATAGGATAAAGGGGGCCATTCGGGGGGCTACTGACCTTTGCACAAGGCAGGTGAGCAAGAATAAGAGGAAAAGGAGGTCCCTGTGGTTTAACAGGGAAGTGGCTGAGTGCCTCAGGGCTAAGAAGAGAGCATTCAGGAGGTTTAATGAGACACTATGGGAGCAAGATTGGAAAGAGTATCAGGTGCGGCAGAGGGAGGCGGGACAGGAGGTAAGCAGAGCAAAGGCAAGAATGGAGGAGAAAATTGCCAACGTGGTCAAAAAAGGGGAGATAAAACCTCTTTCAGGTATATAGGCGAGCAGAGGAAAACAGGAAAGGGGATTCAGAGGTTGAAAAACAATGCTGGGGAGATGCTGGGAGAGGATACGGAGAAAGCTGAATTGCTGAATAGCTATTTCTGCTTGGCATTCATGAGACAGGAAGAGTGGGAGGGTAGTAACATAGGGGTGAACGAGGAAGGGGGCAGGGTTGGACACTAGTCCCTTTAAGGTAGAGGAGATCTTGAGTGAACTGGCTAGCTTGAAGTTGGATAAGTCTATGGGGCCTGACAGGGTTCATCCCAGAGTCTTAAGGGAGCTGAGAGATGTACTGGCTGCTCCCTTGACCGCTCTTTTCAATAGCTGCTTGACATCAGGGTGGTGCCAGAAGATTGGAAAAGTGTGGATGTGGTACCCCTTCATAAGAGGGCAGGAGGAAGAGGTAAGTAATTGAAGTCGGTGAGCTTGACATCTATGATTGACAAGCTCATGGAGAAACTGCTCAAAAAGAGAATCACTGGCTACCTAGAGGCAAATGACCTGATGGATCAAAGGCAGCATGTGTTCACTGAGGGCAGATCCTGTCAAACGAACTTGACTGAGTTATTTGACTGGATTACCAAGGTAGTGGATCAGGGGTCAAGACATCACATACCTTGATTTCAAAAAGCATTTGACTCTCTGCCACAAAGATGGCTACTGTACAAGTTGGGATGTCTAAGGTGAGGGACAGTAATACAGTGCTACAAAACTGGCTGGAAGGCAGAAAACAGAGGGTATTAGTAAATGGAGTAGCATCAGGAGGCTGGGGTCATCAGTGGGGTTCTCCAGGGTTGGTATTGGGGCTACTGCTATTTAATGTATATATAGGGAACATAGTAGTGGGCCTGGAGGTAGGGTGTGACTGTTTGTGGATGAAGCAAAGGTCTGCGCTAGAGTGGACACACAAGGAGGTGGAGATGATGTGTAGAGATCTGAGGAAACTAGAGGGTGGTCAAGGAAGTGGCAACTATCATTCAATATGATGAAGTGCAAGATCACACACATGGGCAAGAAGAATGGGAAAGCAGGATACTGGATGGTGGGCGGCCTTGAGGTAACAGAACAGAAGGGACCTTGGCATCACCATTTCACAGGACCTGAAGGTGGCAAAACAGTGCAAAAGGTGGTGAAAAGGGCCAGTGGGATGCTGGGATGCATTGGGAGGGATAACTAGTAGGAGGAGGGAGATTGTAGTTCTGTACACCCAACTGGTTTGGCCACATCTGGAGTATGGGATCCAGTTCTGGAGGTCATACCTAAAGAAGGATGTGGAGGAGGTGGAACGGGTCCAGAAGAGGGAGACAAAGATGATAGGGTCTCAGTCACTTTTCATATGAGGAGAGACTAAGGACCTAAGCATGTACTCCTGGAACAGAGGAGGGAAGGGGGCATGATTGAGACATTCAAATACTTAGAGGAATAAATAAGGTACCGTTGAGAGCATTTTCCAAGTAAAAGAGCAATTAAGGACAAGGGGCCACAAACTGCAAATTGTGGGGGGAAATTCTGAGGTAACGTTAGGAGGCACTTTTCACAGAGAGAGAGGGTGGTGGACAGATGGAACAGTTTCCCAAGGGTGGTGGTGGGGGAAAAATGGTGGGAGGTTTCAAGAGGGCATGGGACAGGCACAAAGGGCTAGTGGAAAGGGGGGGGTTCAGGGACCTAGCAGAGGTTTAGGTAACCAGGGCAGACTAGGTGGGCCTGGTGGTCCTTTTCTGCCATCACATTCCTATGTTCCTATCAGGTATGACCTCTTTTTGGAACCTACGTCAGTTTTTATATCCAGGCCATCAACAGCATCTTTAAACTAGAATGACTGCATCAGTGAACAAGGAAACGTCTTACTGTGTGGAAATGTTTTTTGTCTTTTAGGTTACATGTAGCTATGTAAACAAACTGTGGTTACAATTATGTACTGAAGTCTGTGACAGTGTATGCAGGGGTGGAAGGGGAGCACATCTTATTAGCGATCAGTCTATTCCCTTGGGGAGGACTGAAAGGAGGTCCCCTGAGAAAGTCAGGTTATCTCATAGAAGTGAAAGAGTGAAAGAAAGGGTCTGTTTGGTAAGATGTAATCATTTTCTTCTGCAGGTCAATGTAACAGTTATATCTATAGTGGTAACCATTGCCATATATATGGTCATCTGATACCGGTGTAATTTTGCTCAGAAAAGCCATATTATACAATGGCAAGAAGGAATGCTGGACTGTGATTGGTCAGTGTAGGGCTACACAAATGATGTTATCCCAGCGTAACATCATGGATGTACTCAAGCGCACACATGACCGAATCACAGGAAAAAAAATCAGTACATGTACCATTCTGAACTGCCATGAAAGCCGCATTTCCGACTGGCTTCACATCACTGCCATGCTATTCTGTCAGTCCCCACACCAACCATCCATTTCTTTCCCATTCCACCGCCACTATTTTGACCTCACAGTGTCCTGTCTGCCCCCAACATACATTGCAACTACAAAACTTAAATAGAAAAAAAAAGCTGTAAATAAAATTGGATTTCTCCTCACTAGCCAGCACGATCATGGGTGGCCATTACAACTGGCTGTGTGCTTGTTAATGACTATAGCCATGAGTCAATGGTGGGGGGGCAGAGAATTGTGCTGGGTCAAACTGCAGTCAGCACACTGAATGGCAGCGGAAACAGAATAGTGACCACTAGTTAATGTTTTTCCCTCCAGTAAAAACAGGTGCCAACTGTACTTGGGGAACCACACACATAAACATGCCCCTTGGGGGGGGGGGAGCACCACAGTGTGAGGAGTAAGACAGCCAAATCTGCAGCTTCCAAGCTGCATACAAACACAGAGAACTTGCAAGGTGGGGGATGGGGTGGAGAACAAGATTGGAAAGCAAACAGGAAGGAGACAGAAAACAGCCCCTGACTGAATGTATTTAGCAGAGAGGTGTGTGTTCAGCTTGAGAGCCACAATAACTGCATGAGCCCACCTAGTGGCCAAAATAACCAGAACTACTTTTTCTTCTGTATTCCTACACCTTGGAAAAAGTAGTTTTAAATGTCTTTTTGTTTGTTTTACAAATGAGCCATTGTGTAATAGGAATAATGCACTCAAGGGTGTGTGTTGTGCTGGGACAATGTCACTTCTCGGGTTTTGGACACAGTTGGTTGCTACCTCGTGCCAAGCCACCCGAGGTGTGACATTATTCCAACACAACACACACCCTGGAGTGCATTATTTCTTTATTTTAATATGGTTTTCCTGAATGAACTTTTAATCTTTGTTTACTTTGTACTAAGGGTGCTCGGATACCCATTTTTATAAACAGATATCTCAGATTCCACCCCAAAAATTAGGATTTACGATTTTCAGATATAGTTGCTAAAAATCTGAATTATAATAATTAGGATTCCACATTGGATTTGGATGTCAAAATCCAATAGCCTGCAAATTATGAGGATACAGATAGGTAGATAAAAACTTTATTTTACCACAGCAGTTAAATTTTAGGATTATGAAGCCCTAGTTTACAAAGTTGTCCAGTTTGATGATTGTTGCAATTGTGCAAATAGAATTTATATATATCAGTTATCAGAGCATCAGATGAACATGTAGGGAAACATGACATGCACATTTATAAAAGTAAATATATAGACAAGTGCGTTATAGACAGGGTTTTGTGCATCAGGGCTGTGTGCATCCGGTAATTGCCTTTGGGTCCTGTGGTGGAGTGATTGTCAAGCTCATCTTCTGATGATTTTTGCCTTTAGTAACACCTGACTGGCTGACAAACCGTCAGTCAGTTGTTACTATAGGAGAGCAACATTGTTTCATTAATTAATTGGGACACCACTGACTGAAGAAGATGAGCATGACAATCACTCCACTAAGGGAGATACACAGAGCCCTCCCTCCTTATAATTTAGGGGCTGTGGGAGGAGGGAGGTTGGGAACTAAAGAATGTGAAGGGAAGGGGGTTTCATTTAAAATGTGGGGACACTGAGGGTGATAGGGTGAGGTGAAGGGGTGGCTTGTGATTTGGTGTGGGTATTATAATCAGGCAGCCTTATAACAAACTAAGTTTAAAACAAATGTGTTCACGGGGTCTTGGGGAGGGAGGAGGGACAGTGGATGTTAGAGTAGGGGTAGTGTGGGGGATTATATAATTGCAGTGTGAGCAGAGGTGAGTGTATTTGTCACAGAGGGAGGGCTTATTTACCTTCACAAGTGAATTTCAGATTTTGGACTAGGATATCTGATGACAGCCCAAAATCCAAAATCCAGTTGTCAGATCAGACTTTACACTATCCAGTCACACCTACTATTATATCTTATAAGTAAATAGCAACTATTTAACGAGATATAAGTGAGTGGTTGTGCTATTTCGAAAAGGATATTTTTATGGCTGTGTGGGTGGAACTCCGCAGACATTATGCCATCACTGTAGGAGAACAGGGGGTAGGCTCCAGAACGCGATCCTGTGTTCTCCTACAGTGCTGCAGCAACGTCAGGACAGCGCTGCTGCCATAGGTGCTGTCCTCCGTGACAGAGCTCCCCTCTGCAATATGGTCATCCCCCTCCTGATGGCGCTCTTCTTTGCAAGTGCACTTCCAGCATAACTGCGCATGCACGAGTATCGTGTATGCGCAGTTTCGCCCTGTCGCCATCTTGTGAGTGGCAACTGCTGCTCCACTGCAAACCACCACTGCTCCACTGGTGCTCCATTGTTGCCACCACCACTCCGTGACCTGCCAGTGCTCCGAGAGTCATGCTACAAGTAAGAGCTTGCTGCAGCCTTATCGTCTCTGACCAGAATTTGTTTTGAATGTCATGGGTGTCTGTCATTGCAAAGGAGATGCCATCATAGCTACTCTGACCTAAGCCTTCCTGATACTGGGAAGCAATAAGGTACAGTGTAAGAAAACAAGACCACACTCCATCTGAGGTTTGGCCAGCCAGTCATGACTTGATTTAGTGGGACTGGTGACTGGCCTAAAGAATCCAGGTGCTTAGGGCATGCCAACTTCGCAGAGAGGTGATTGTGGGCACATGATACAGAATGGGGCAAACTAGGACAGAGGTCTGTGCCAAGCTATAGTAAGGGGGTGCAGACTTGGATGCAGACAGAGAATTTGTGACACTGATATACCCAGATATACTGTAAAATGCAGCTTGTCACTGGCTACAACTGTAGATGAGGGATTACCCCGCTCATTTGGTTGAGTGTATACTGAACAGGACACATCCCATGTCTAATGTATGCTTCCTTTTGTGGGCTATAGAATGTGGTCACCACGTAACTCTACTACTCCAAATCATTGCTGCATGCACATAGGGTTCACCACTCGATATTTAGGCCAGTGGCTTAGCAGTCACACTTTAATAAAATGAGAGAAGGGCTGGGGATTCAGCAGATTTTATAGGCTAAAAGACAGAGTATTGTTGGTTCAGGAATACTTGTCTGAAGACTTTAACAATGAAAATAATAGTCTTGTCAGGCAAAAAGCTAAAGCTAGTGACAAGTGAGATTCCAAGGTTCACTATAAAATATTTATTTATTTTATTTATTAAGACTAGGATTACAAATATATTTGAGCCAAGACTCTTTTACAAAGGTTCCACGTCAAATACAGTATAATACAAAAAAATGGAAGATAACATGTTAAGAATAGGAGAGAAATACAATATTATCCTATTATTCTTTATATAAAAAAATATATATATATACAGTGTATATATATATATATATATATATATATATATATATATATATATATAGACATAGATTAGATAGATAGATAGTGCTCTTTCTTGTCTCCCCTACCATCGTCCAGGGATATATCCTGCATTCAGGTATATACTTCACTCAGCTTGGCCATTATTTGGATGGCAGGGTGTTTTACTTCCCTGGTTTTCTCCTGCATCCCTCCTCCTCCCCATGGAATGGGAAGTGCCTCTATCAGTCTCCGGGCACATGGATTGCTGTGTTGCCAGAACCTGCTGCCAATCCTTCCTGACTTAGGCACATGACTGCATAATCATTACCTTAGCCTGGCCTGCTTCCTGATGTGGCAACAACCCAAGCTCGCTCCAGAACTCGGGTCGAATCCACAGCAGGGTAACATGTTGCCTCTGGGCAGTCAGGTTGCCTGAATTATCTTCTTTCCATTCTTTTACTAGTGTTATTGTTTTGACATTAGCAACTTCTGTCTCCAAGCCAACGGCTCCCTGGTTACGCATTCCATTTGCCCAAACACAATGCAATTAAATCATTAACATTCCACTCCACTCAATCATGACAGCACAGTGCCATCACTCCTGTGAGAACTGTATTTGTAAAACAGATAAAGGACCTCTGGGAATAGAAGTCCTGCATCAAAGAATGAAATATATTCAAATAAATGTTCAAAGAGTTTAAATTATTTATACTGATCAAAAGAGGATGACATCTGAGTAGCTATGTAGCACACATATTGTTTAATTATAAATCTCTAGTAGAAAACTGCAATGGCAAATGCAGATCTTATTGATCACATGCTGGTCTGGAACACACTGGTAATGGATCACCAGTGCAAGCAGAACGTGGGAAATGGACCTGTCAGATCTTTCAATAGCCCTCAGAAACTATGGGTTTGGAACATTGTGATTCAAGCTTTTCCAACACCAGTCACTGTTTCTGTCATTTTGTTTTTTGTTTTCTTCAGTTTTTACCTATTGGGGACAGGATGGCTATTAATCCCAGTTAAATAAAATGAATAGGAGAAATCCTAAAAGTTGATACATAGAAACAGAAACGTAGAAGTTGACAGCAGAAAAGGACTGCAAGGCCCATCCAGTCTGCCCATTTTACCAATGTACTCAAGCTGCCTCAGCTATGCCCACCTCATAAGTATGATTCCCTTGTGCCTATCCCATGCCCTCTTGAATCCCTCCACTGTATGTGCTCCCACCCCTCCTGAGGCAGAGCATTTCCACATCCACCACCCTTCTGTAAACAAGCATTTGTCAATGCTGAATGTTTGCTTGCTGGCATTAGCAGTGGAAGTGCAGGAGTTAGACAGATGCAGTATAGGAATGGCATTGAAGTATTGAACTGACGCCAACTCCACCCTCACCCTGCAGAGATGGACAGGCATTAGGGTGTGCCTTTGGGTTGTCACTCATGACGGTCATGACACTTCACCTCACCCTGCCTTTCAGACACTGACAAGTGTCGAGGTGTGCCTTGGGGTGTTTGGTCTTTACATTCACCTCATTCCATAAGGAAATAAGCTGAAATGGGTGCAGTATAGGAGAATGGGGTGAACTCTGGGGCAAAGGGTCCAAGGTGCACCTTGATGCCTGTCACTGGCTGGAGGGTGGGGGGGGGTGCAATGGCATGAGCATTACTGTCGACAATCCCAAGTCACATCCCTGACACCTGTCAGTCCCAACAGGGTAGGTGTTATGGTAGGAAACCCTAATGCCCTGGCTTCTTGGTATTTTAACTCAAGTTTTCCATATGGGCTTTGTGTGACCCAACTGCATGAACAGTGACACTATCAGTTCGTTAGGCTTAAAGGTGATTTTGCACAGCAACTGCGCCATTTGGTGCCACAGGTTGAAACACATTTTGAACAGATGTGAAAAGTGACAGGTGTACTGTTCATGAGGAGGTGTAAAAAATGGCATTGTTGAAAATCTGGAGTGAAAATATTGAAAAACTGGTGAAGTCATGAGGGTGCGTAGAAACTGCACAATGTAAACCCGTAATGTAATTAGTTTGAGGATCTTTTACAGCAGATTTTCAACTTAGGCATTTTGGGACCTTTGATCATGAACAGTGTCACTGTAATTTTCTTAATCTATCCTGAACACTAATTTCCCACTGTGACTGCGCTATTCTGTGCTGGAAGTGCGAAACATTTTGGCCAGGGTGTGAAAATGACAGCTGTACTGTTCACAAGGAGGTGTGGAAAATGTCAATGTCGAAAATCTGGACCGAAAATATTACAAATTCGTGAACTTATGAGGATGTGTGGAAATTGCGCAGTGCACACACGTAACGCAGTCATTTTATGGACTTCTGTCACCAAATTTTCAACATAGCCATTTTAACACCTCTGCTCATGACCAGTGTCACTGTGATTTTCTTAATGTGTCCCAAACATTGATTTTGCAAACCGACGGCACCAATGCGTGCTACATGTGCAAAAACACATTTTGAGCGACGTGAAAAATGACAGCTGTACTGTTCATAAGGAGGTGTGCTAAAATGGCAATGTTGAAAATCTGGAGTGACAATATTATAAATTCTTAAGGTTACGAGCGTGCATAAGAACCGCGCAACGCACACCGTAAAACAGTCATTTTTGGGATTTTTTTCACCAAATTTTCAACATAGGGGTTTTGGGGGCTTTCCTCATAAACTGTGATACTGCAATTTTGTAAATAAGTCCCGAAAGGTGGTTTCACGTAGTGACCGCAAAATCACCTTTCGGGACCAAATAACAAAATGACAGTGACTGAGTTCATGAGATGGGGTCCCAAGAACCCCATTTTGAAAATTTGGTGAAAAAATTCCCCAAAATGTCCAAGATATGTGCCAAAGTTGAAAAAAATCCATTTATGCCATTATACAGCTTACCTGCATTTCTTCAGTTCGTGGTTGGCTTTGAAGAGTTCAGACATGTTCCCGGTCCACCAAAGATCTTCGCGCCAGACTCCGGAAGTAAGTATGGGGTGAGGTGGGGGTGTGGGGAAGTGGGGCACTCAGAGGGTGGGCGTGGGTTGGGGAAGGTGCAAGACAGTCAGTGAGGGACTGTTTTTCTTACAGGTGATTTTTTTTGAAAGACAACGTGGGACTGTTACCATGCTGGGTGGGCTCTAGCGTGGCACCTGGAAAGTATATTGGGGGCAGTGGAGCCGACAGGGATTGGTCACCCGTGAGCCATATGGAATTTTGCCAGGCTGGGGTGGCCCCAGCATGGCACCTGGAAGTCTGTTGAGGCAGTGGAGCCAATCGGGGATTGGGCACCCCGTCAGCCATACAGTGTGTAGAGGGGAGCAAATGAGCACACTGGGGTGGGCTGTCAGTGACCCCAGCGTGTTACTTGGTGTTTGTTGGTGGAGGATGGATGTCTATGACAGTTGTTCCAGTGCAGTACCAACGGTAGGCACTTTGCATACTGCTGACGGCACTATATGAATTGCCTACACGCTACCAGGGCTGATTGTAGTGATGTTTGTTTGAACTGTATGCCACTGCATCAGAACTGCTGTCATAGGCAGCTCAGACGTTTATTGGTGCGGTGAGGCCACACTTGCGACAAAGGGCAGGGCATTGGAAGTGAGGAGGCACACCTACAGAACTTTGTATGGTGACGCTATGTTTCTTGACATTCGCGCATAAGCAAACATAAAATAACTCTCATGTTACACCTTATGTGACCCTCCTCCAATTTCATGTCATGCCCCTAATTCTATTGTAATTTTTATACTGGAAGATGTTATCCCCTTCCACCTTATTTATGCCCTTAAGATATTTGAAAGTCTCAGTCATGCCCCCCCCCGTCATGTCTCTGTTCCAATGTGTACATACTGAGATCCCTAAGTCTATCCCCATATGCCTTGCCATGCAGACCCTGCACCATCTTAGTTGCCCTCCTCTGCACTGTTTCCACCCTGTCAGTATCCTTTACAGAAGTCATGTCTTGCCTGTGCTGATTCTCCATTAACAGCTGAGCTTTTTATGCACTCTGGACCCTATGCATGAAGAGTATCCAGGCCACAGATGCCGGTTACTTGGTGCATACGGCCAGAGTATGCACATCCTGGGTGCCTAGTGGACACTCGCAGGTGCACTAAGGGCATGCACCCACTCCACAGCTCTGCTTGGGGCCATACATGGGGGATCCCATGCAACTATGCATGCCAATCTGGGCAAGGGGTGTGGAGTAGGCATGCTGCAGAGAACTGGTGGAGCACAACATACATGATACCATATGTGTGTAACCCCCTTGTTACCCGGGGTTACTAGAATCCCAGTAAGACCTAGTGGTAGGCAGGGAAGGCAGCTTGTGAAACTCCAGTTAAATGGATTTCACACTGTTTTACTCTGTTCTCAGTCTCAGCTGAGACTGAGGGATGACATCACCATAGAACTATCGCAGCTGCATGAGCCACAATGGAATCTGCAGAAGGGAGTTTGAGTAGAATGTTGGGAGGTTTGAACAGTCAGTCTGTGGCAGTTGGAGTTTGGAGATTGTTGTGAAAGGAGCGCAGCAGCTCTGTGCTTAGGCTCTTGGAGCCTCAGCCCTGAAATAGGGCTACATTTAGGGAAAGGTGTGTTTCCGCCTAAGAGACACAGTAAGCTATTTTTAAAGCGGTGGAGACCGTGATTAGAATCTCTGTGCCCCATCCCTGAGGGATGGGGCAGAAGGTTTGCCTGCTATTCCAGGGCAACCCCTGGCTACTGCAAGTGAAGAAGCTGCCTTATTTTGTCCACGAGGTGTGGGTACAAGAAGATTTCATGATTCGGCTTAGGGGCACCTGCAAATCAAGGGTGAGTTCTGCTCTTCTAAAGGGCCCATGTTTCATCCTGAACTGTGTTAAAGTGGGATTGGACTGCTGAAGTAGTGGGAGGCCTAGGAGTAATAGGCTTAGCCAAAAGTAAAAGTATGTTCCTAGTCCAGCACATAGGGGAAGTCAAGACATGTAGAGGAGATGTGATATACGGCTCACCCAGTAATCTACATTGCCAAGCTTTCAAAAGAGTTGTTCAGTTTCCAGAGAAATGGCCGGATATGGATTGTAGGAGCTGGAGGTGGAGACCCCATCTTTAGTAACCAGGTCCACCTCTCGGTTTGTTCTGTGGATTTCTACTTTGCCTCATGCACTTGGCCAGTGATGAGGAAGTACCCAGACGTGATGGAAGGAAAATTCCCTCTGGTCAGAAGGCTCTAAGGTGGTTTGAGGGAGCCACCAACAGGAAAACTGGTTCATTCCACAATGGACCACAGATCAAGTGGCTGGTGGGAGCCGGGCCGTGGGGAAAACCCAAGTAGTGTACAGGTTGGGCTGTGTAACCAAAAGCAAGGCAAGTCCGGGCTGTGCGTGGTGGGTTCAGAGCTTGAGGGCTGAAATGTGAAGAAGTGTTCTGTTGTCTCTAATCTACATTACCAGGAATGTAGCCCCGGGGGTCCGCCTATGCTTTGTTTGTTCAGTCTGGATGTGAATAAAAGCCACACTGTAAAATCCCATTCCTGGTTTTGGACATTAGTTATTGCTTCCTGTGTTCGGATTTACTTGGGTGCCCCTGTGCAGAGTAGCCAAACCTAGGCCCCCTGTGCTGAGTAACCTAGTCCTCCCCGAACCCAGTCCCCACCAGGTACTGCTGTCAACTTCAACAGCATGCCACCTGTCATTTTGCAAAAAGGCAGGGGTCCGAGGGTTACAAAAATGGAGGCACCGCTTTGGATTTAATTCTGGGAGGAAGGTGCTCGGGCAAGGGGCTAGCGCTTTTGGCTATCTGGCAGTGGGCAGTGGGCACTCCATCCCCTAAATGTGTATTGTAAATAATGTCATTGTTTTTCTACTGTTTTCTAGTGTATATACTGTTTTTCTACCTTTCTAAAAAAATTATTTTTGGGATTCTCCAGTGTTTTGATGGTAGGGATTTAGGTAGACTGTGTATGCAGATTAGGAGTGTGTGTTGTCTTTCTTTTTCTTGCAGGTGGTCCTGAAGAAGATAGAAGAGAAGACGAAGAGGAGGATGGGCTCATCGGAGTTCCTCACTAGTACTTTAGTGTGTAGTAATTTAAAGTACTGTGGTCGTTATTGTTGTTGTTACTGTATTAACCCTTTCCTTCCACAGGTGTGGTTGTGGGGGTAGGGAGGCAGTAAAGTGATGTAATGGTGTGGTATTAGTTTCTTGGTGTGTGGTTGCAGGGTGCCCAAGGTCAGGGAGGTCCCCGGGTTGTTTTGATTTTGGGGTGTTAAGTTAGAGGCAGACAGATTTTCCCTAGAGGGCTAGGGGGGATACACAGGCTGTGGTCCTGAATGGCCATGGGGACTGCAGTGCTGAGCTATTAGGGCTATGCTCTGGACAGTTCTACCAGAGCCACTAGGTGGTCATAGTGAGTGGGTAGAGTAGAGGCTGATATGTCAGCTAAAGGCCTCTAGGCCCTTAGTGTTGCCTGCCTGTGTTCGCACATGGTAGGAGGGCCTGATCACCCCACTCTCAGATAGCACATAGGGTGGGATGGCTAAGCCATGTAAACAATGACTGTGGGACAGTCATTTTCCTAGTTAAGAGCAATGTAACCCCTTATTACCGGTTACTAAGTCCCAGTAAGACCTAGGTGGTAGGCAGGGAAGGCAGCTTGTGAAACTCAGTTAAATGGATTTCACACTGTCTCACTCTGTTCTCAGTCTCAGCTGAGACTGAGGGATGACATCACCATAGAACTATCACAGCTGCATGAGCCACAATGGAATCTGCAGAAGGAGTTTGAGTAGAATGTTGGGAGGTTTGAACAGTCAGTCTGTGGCAGCTGGAGTTTGGAGATTGTTGTGAGAGGAGCACAGTAGCTCTGTGCTTAGGCTCTTGGAGCCTCAGCCCTGAAATAGGGCTACCTTTAAGGGAAGGTGTGTGTTTCCACCTAAGAGAGACACAGTAGCTATTTTTAAAGTGGTGGAGACCGCTGATTCGGGTCTCTAATGCCCCATCCCTGAGGGATGGGGCAGGAAAATTCCCTGCTATTCCAGGGCAACCCTGGCTACTGCAAGTGAAGAAGCTGCCTTATTTTGTCCACGAGTGTGGGTGCAAGAAAATTTCGTGATCTGCCTAGGGCACCTGCAACCGAAGGGTGAGTTCTGCTCTTTCTAAAGGGCCCATGTTTCATCCTGAACTGTGTTAAAGTGGGGATTAGACTGCTGAAGTAGTGGGAGGCCTAGAGTAATAGGCTTAGCCAAAAGTAAAAGTATGTTCTAGTCCAGCACATAGGGGAAGTCAAGACATGTAGAGGAGATGTGATATACGTCTACCCAGTAATCTACATTGCCAAGCTTTCAAAAGAGTTGTTTAGTTTCCAGAGAAATGGCCGGGTATGGATTGAGGGAGCTGGAGGTAGGAGATCCCCCATCTTTAGTAACCAGGTCCACCTCTACGGATTTGCTCTGTGGATTTCTACTTTGCTTCATGCACTTGGTCAGTGATGAGGGAAGTACCCAGACGTGGGATGGAAGGAAAATTCCCTCTAGGAGTCAAAGGCTCTAGTGGTTTGAGGGAGCCACCAACTGGAAAACTGGTTCATTCCCATGATGGACTGCGGATCAAGTGACTGGCGGGGGAGCTGGGCCATTCGAAAACCCAAGTAGTGTACAAGTCGGGCTGTGTACCCAAAGCTGCGTGCAAGTCCGGGCTGTGTGCCTAGTGGGTTCAGAGCCTGAGGGCTGAAATGTGAAGAAGTGTTCTGTTGTCTCTAATCTGCATTACTAGGAATGTAGCCCCACGGGGGTCCGTCTATGCTTTGTTTGTTCAGTTTGGATGTGAATAAAAGCCACACTGTAGAATCCCATTCCTGGTTTTGGACATTACAGTTATTGCTTCCTGTGTTCGGATTTACTTGAGTGCCCTTGTGCAGAGTAGCCAAACCTAGGCCCCTTGTGCCGAGTAACCTAGTCCTCCCTGAACCCAGTCCCACCAGGTACTGCTGTCAGCTTCAACAGCATGCCACCTGTCGATTTGCAAAAGGCAGGGGTCCGGGTTACATGTGCCCTCCAGGTCAGTGTCGGGGTTTAGCATTATGAAACAGTACCAAAAAGAGCTTGTACTTCAACTGTAATTCAGGCTGGGAACTAAAAAGGGTGGCAAGCCCTTAACCAAATCAGAGAATGAAAAGTAGCACTCCAAAATACAGGCACATAGAAACAAATTACTACCAAATAAAATGTATTGCTGAAGTAGAAAATAACAAAGCAAGCACTTCGTGAATTCATTCCAGACGCCTCAAGTATTAAACATTAGGTCTTCCTTATGGGCCCCCAAGGAAGACATAATGATTGGAAGCACAAGGGCATCTGGTGGAATTTACCTTGGTGTGTGTGCTAGCTGCTTTGCTATTTTCTACTTCAGCAATAAATTTTACTTGCAGTAATTTGTTTCTGAGGTGCCTGTATTTTGGAGTGCTATTTCTTTGTTCTCTGGCTTATCATTATGCCAGACAGAAGTCTGCCATGACAGCTGCACACCCCTGACCATCGCCTCCTACTGCAAACCATGTCCCCTGTTTTCTCCACATCACAGAAGGTTAGGTGGTGGTGGCAGATTATAGAATGCCAACTTTGCAAATTGTATATTTTATTCATTGCTGTTGGGGACATGGCACTCTAGACATGGGCTGCTGTGTCCCATGATCTCTTGTTCGTGCATCGCCACGCTCTGTTAAATGTGGGATTCAAGAACCTGCATTTTTGATCTAACTCACTTTCATTTCTGCTGCAATGTTTTGTAGCTGAATGGTTGTCAGACTTTCTGTAGGATTGCGCTTGACAACACGGTAGTAGTAAACAGTGTGTGTAGTGGTAACAGCTGGGCAGTGCTGTTCTGGTCATTTCTAAGAGATTTCAAACCAGCATGGTAGCCAATCAGCACACTAGCTGAGGTCATGAATAATTAATTAGACTTATAATTAAGACTCAGAACTAATTAATTACAAAGAGTAGCCATGTCACAGCTCTTTGGACCATGTTATATAAAGGATAAACTACACCCAACTGTACATAATAAGATTGTAAAGCTCTGAAAGGGTTCTGGTGACATTTGTAAACCATGAGACTGAAGGCAGAGTGTGTTAATATTTGCTACCAGAATAGACAGCTTGACACCCATATTTCAGCATAGCTGCATAGTTCGTGCATTGTAATAAAGACTGCAGAAAAATACTCAGAAAATGATTTGTGTTACAAAAAAAGACTGGAATACTCAGTGCATGATGTAGGACCTGAATGCTTACAGAGTTTACAAACATTCAGTATTCGCTGTATGTCATACAATACCTTATTATTATTCTGTACTGATGTGAGTACTGAAGGATAATAAGGCTGCAAAGTACTATATTTTATACATGTATTATTGTTCACTATGTAGTAGAATGAGAATAATGCACAAGGTATGGTATACATGAGTAATAACACATGACAGGGCATGGATTATACTTTAAAAGTACACAACCCGGATGGGTTGTAAGGCACAAGGCAAAGGTTGAATGCTTTCAGCCAACAAGAGTTGTACTACACAGCACAAGCTCTGAAGTATGTGCTTGAGCTTATAAAATGGGTTAAGTAAAAAAAATGATTTAAAAACACTATTTAAGACAATATTTTAAGTATAAAATTCCACCAAGAAAAGAGGTCCCACTCGGTTTCTTTTTTCTCTCTTTCCCACCTTTCAAAAGATGGAATGTCTGATAATTCGAAATTCTGCACAACTTTCCTGTCAGAATGCCCCCCACATACACACACAGACACACAACAGATGGTCTCACATGGTGTCAGGGACTCAGTTTTATCTGTGGCAGGGTGCCCAGCAGGTACCTGGTTCAAAAAGCACTGCCAGAATAATGGTACCTGGTTAGAAAAGTGCTACCAGAATAGTGCTGCATCACAAATGTGTTCCACAAGTCAGGCCCTCTGCTCCCATAGTGTCAGCCTCGAAGTGCAATAATGAGAACAGAGGACAGACAGGGAAACCCTCCTGTCTGTTTGGGGTCTGAATCACCTACTAGCCTCTAGTCCTGGGGGTCAAAATGTGAACCTTATACTAGCATACCCAGTTAACAGGCTCAGATATGGACCCTCTCTGAATGCAGTACAATCCTTTGCCCAGTGGCACCCAGCCAGGTTTTCAAAATGTACCCTTACAACTCAATATGAGACCTAGGTATATTCTTACCTTTTTCAAGATTAGTAACACATTCAAGCCCTTAACAACTGTCAGACTTAAACACTGATTCAGCATTCAAATACAAAAGAAACTGAGAAAAAGCACAGGCAGTATTTGAAAGAAAATATTGTTTACTAAAAACTGTAAAATAGGTAAAATCAAACACAGAACAATTATATCAATAACTTGCAGTCACATAAAATAAATGGGAAGTTACAGAACATAAATACGCCTACCACAAATACTTAAAAGTTCTTGCCTAGCTAGATGTTACCATAAAGTGCCTTCTTAAGTCCGCAGAACAAAGCGTGTCTTTGCTTTTCAGGGAGTCCTTCTGCCCCAAACGTCTCTTGCAAGCAATATTCAAAAGTCAGTTCTCTCCACCTCCTGGTGATACCACCCATGAGGTCAATGTTAGAGCTGTGATAAATCTGTAATCTGAGTATGGGTATCCACAAGGATGTATTTTATTACAGTGAAAAATCAGCAACTAGCAATTTCCAAAAATATGAGTCTCTGATCAAAACATTTCTTTTTGATCGGTCTGCTGGTTTCCTGCCTTGCAAGAATGATCCTAGGTTTACGGCTTAACAAGGTTCTGTGACCAAATTGCCTCTTTCTGCAGGAATCATAAAATTTTATGAGGTCCTATCTCCTGGCCGATGGCCAGAGACCTCTGTTGAAAAGAACAGGAAGCCTTTGATTCAGTTTCCCGTAGTCAGCTTTTCTAACAGCCAGCTGCTTCAACACTGTCATCTCGGGTTAAGGTCACTTATCACTGCTAGGCTGTTTTCTTGTCTAAGCAGACCTTCACATACTGCATATTTATTTTACAAATATTATATAATATAGCCGGCCCAGTGGCGTGGAGTGCTAAAGCATCATGCCTTACTTCCTGCCATGCTGGTGACCTGTGTTTGCGGTGCGAGCGGGCCGTTGGGAGCCGGCTGGGGAGGGAGAGGATCGAGCATCCGGAGGACAGCTTTCTTCTCCTGGGGAGGGGTTAGGATGGAGTCCGCTGTACGCCTGACCCCTAGCAGAGGCTGGGGGTCGACACCGGTGGCTCACACCTAGGGGGCGGTTACAGGGCAGTCACCTGGCATGTTGTGTGTGGGAACACACGTGGCTCGGGCATTGCATCATTGCACATCGCTGTGCCACTGGGGATAAAATGGAAAATGGCCCTCGGCAGGATGATTGCCAGACGCCGAGGCCCCACTCCTGCGATAGAGCAGCAGCCCCCACACTGGATCCGCACCGGGCGGTTGAGGGATCACCGCTGCCCTGCCATGGGGGGCAAGCCATGGAGAAAAGTGGTGGGGCATTGCTGCGAGTGGGAGATGGAGCTGGGCACCCTGGCAGGAGGGAGCAAAGTAGGGATGAAGGCGAAGAAATAGACTAACAGCAAAAAAAAAAAAAAATTTAAAATAAAATTCCACCAAGAAAAGAGTTCCACTCTGTTTCTTTTTCTCTCTTTCCCAGCATTCAAAAGACGGCATGTCTGAGAATTTGAAATTCTGCAACAACTTTCCTGTCAGAATGCTCACTCTCTTCCTACTGCCCTCCCCACACACCCAGTCACACAACAGATGGTCTCATATGGTGTCTGGGAGTCCATTTTATCTGTGGCAGGGTGCCCAGCAGGTACCCATTTATAAAACCACTACCAGAATAATGGTACCTGGTTAGAAAAGTGATACAAGAATAGCACCGCACTACACAGCACTTGACTGGTAAGCGCGCCCACAGACAGTGAGTGGACTTTTACAGCACTTGCTGTAAGCACTCCCCTGGTCGCTGTCTGTGGTCCTGTAATAGGACAAGGGCTACAGGGATCAGGGAGCTGGCTGAGTTGCTCCCATGGCATGGAGAGATGGGGCATAGAAAAGTTCAGGCAGTAGCAATGAAGACCAGGGTTCTAATCCTGGTCTCCTTCAGTTCTGCATACTCAGGACTTGTATTTTTTTACAAGGGGCTGTGAAAACACTATACCATGGCCCCACTAATTATAACTTTCCCCGTGATCCACTTCACCCCAGATTGAGAATCTTTTAGTCCAGGGAGTGCAGGGGGCAGAGCAAAACAATAAGCGATGCCCTTTTTGCCGCGTGCACCTCACTGAGGCTATTTTGGTCAGCACTGTTTAGATCCAGTGCCTAAGCAGCAAAGGGTTCTCTAGTGTAACAAGGTCTCAAGGAGTAGTGCTCCCCTGACTAGATCTTGATCCATTCAGGAGACAGAGCCCAGTCAGCAGCATGGGACTTGTGTGGAGCTGGCAGTCATCCTGCAGGTCAAGGTTGCTTTCCTACTCTGTTTACTCTGTAGGGCACCAGTGTACAGTGGTACATGGTGCATGCATGTTTGTACATAGAGCATACATGTTTGCACTCAGCATATCACCGGCATCAATTAGTGACCCTTCCCCCAAGTGTTCAGCTGCAGCACAGTCACCCAGCCTCTTCGTGATGACAAGCAAACAGTGGAGAACTTCAATCCCACCTCCCACAAGAGGGGAGCTGCCTTGTGGGATGCTCACCACTCCTTTCTTGGCCTTTTCTCAGCAACCTGAGTGAATTTTTGAACCCAGGTCACTAGAGTAGCAAATGTTAATGCTAGTGTCATTCTACCTGGCCACAGGTTGAAGGTTTTTAGTGTGGAGAAAAATGTCTGCCATTAGAAGCATTATAAGAGGGTATAGTGATATGGCTTCCATAATGCCTACTAGTTGGGTATGAGTATTATTTGTTTACCTGTTGATTCACTACAATGTATGGAAGCCCTTATTATTTACTGAAATCAAGCAGATTCCAACCTTGTTATGTCATCGATATGACATCACTCTGTTGTTAACCCTTCTTCAGTATGTCATGTCAATAGTATAACAAAATGGAATGCTCACAACAATCAATGCTTAAGTTTGCTGGGTTAGAAGGAGGTACAATTTGCACTGCTTATTTGCACTGACTGGCACATTTGCTCAAGGTTTGCCATATACCTCCTTCTTGTGAGAAACATAGAAACATAGACTTTGTCAGCAGAAAAGAGCTACTGCCCCATCCAGTCTGCCCAGATGGTCCCTGCCTCTTCTGCCTCCATAGACCATAACTGGTCTCCGCGATGCTCCTCCTCTCTGCCTATTCACTAATATCCCTTATGTCTAACCCACATATGCTTGAAGACCCTCATGTTTTCACTTCCACCACTTCCACTGGCAGTGTTTTCCAGGTGTCTATCACTCTTTCAGTGAAGCAGTAAGTAATTAGCAATAGCACACAGGCCTGTGTGCTTAGTGATGCCCTGTGTCACAAATGCACTCAGCAGGTCAGGCCCTCTGCTCCCACTGTGCCAACCTCTGAGCGCAATATTGAGCAGATAACAGACAGGGTAACCTTCTGTCTGCTTGTGGGTCTGAATCACCTTTAGTCTCATGTTCTGGGGATTCAAACTGTGAACCTTATGCTAGCGCACTAAATGTACAGGCTCAGATAATCTGCTCTTCGGGGGGATGCCAGATATCTTTCCCCGAAGGGCACCTAACCAGGTATCCAAAATGAACCCTTAAAAGTCTATAAAAAACCTTAGGTATATTCTTACCTTTTCCCAGTTTAGTAACACCATCAAGCTTATGAACAGTTTTTGTCAGTCTTAACCCTCTATACATCACATGCAAAAAGAACTTTGAAGACACACTTTCAAAATAATATATTTACTAAAATGGATAAAAATATGTAAACTGTAAACACAAAACACTATATCACAAAGCATACAATCACTTAAAAGAAAAGCAAAGAAAATTACAGACAAACTCTTACCAGCATACAGTGGTAGCCTCAGACATTGCAAGCTATTTCTAGATATTTCGCGAAATTTCTGGTGTTTCTCTCTGCTGCCCCTACTATTTAAATGCAAAAAGCATCAGATATTTCTGGAAATATCACAAACATTTCTGGAAATAGCTTGCAGTGTCTGTGGCTACTACTGTACAGTTAGACTTTTTCTATCTAATGTAATACCTCTATAGTGTTTATAGTTAGATCTTGTTTCTTAAGAACCCAAAAAGATATATCACAAAGATCAGGTACAAGTCTTAGTTAAACTGTGTCCCTCTCACACACCCTCTATGATGTCATCGAGCCCTCCTTTAGAATATAAAAATATACAAACAATGATCTTCCTGTCAGGAGATATTTTAAATACTGTGACTTCAGCAAAAACAAACTTTCCAAATTATTACGGTCTTTAATCAAGCCTTTCCTCTTTGATCTTGAGCAGTTCCTGTTTTTCCAAGGAATCTAAAGATGTTATAACCTTTTAGCATCATGGTGAGATAACATGTTTTTCCTCTGAGACGTCATAAAAGTGTATGAGCCCTATATCCTGGCAGCTGGGTCAATTCTAATTAAGATAAGAAAACAGGAGACCCTTAATTAAGTGTCTCTAGTCTTTTAATTACCTCCTGGTTTCAGGTCACTTGAGTGTAACTGAAACCTGGGGGGGGGGCACCCATGGCACACTGTGACAATCACACGCTATTTTTTTATATTACAAATATCATCCAAAAATCATAACCAGCTGGCCAAGCGAAACACCCTGTATGTACCCAGGATAGCGCAACCCATGTGAGATGCAATATCTTGTCTTCATCGGGGTCTTGCTTAGACATCTCTTACACAGGATGATTTTAGAGTAGCTAGGCTGAGCTGTCATATCTTATTTTCAGTAGAGTTGCACACAAGTTTTACTTTGGAGTGGACATGCCTAGTAGTAGCAGGTATCTTTCAAAAGAATAAAAACTCAAAGACTTGTAAACCACCCAAAATGAAGCTTATGTTTAGGGACTCACTGATCCCTCTGTGCTGCTTAACCCCTGTGGTGCTGGCAGCCAGGCATCTTTACCTTCTTGCCACCTGATGTCCTACGTTGGTGCAAAAGGGACCAGCAGGGCAATAAAGCATTTCGTCACAGAGGGATTCATGCCCAGCTCCTCTCTGATTACAGCTGGAGCTACACGTAAGGTCCTGAGATCCTGGACCCAGGAATGGCATCAGGGTTAGGACCAGGACAGGAGCAACTATGACAGCATGTGCCCCACCAAGTGTCCCTGGCCCTGGAGAAGCAGCAGGGTTGGGGAACATAAACAACCACTGCCATACGCCGCACTCTGCATGGCACAAATTACATGAGCAAAGGCTCCCTTACCAAAGTGGGCTGTCCAGAAACCCATGACTCCCCAACTCTATGAGGACTGAAGAACAAGGAAAGAAGGTTTGCGATTTTTGAACTCTAGGCCATAAGAAGGTACTATAAAGTTTTAAATATCTTGATTCATGGGAAAGAAAGCTTTATGGAAAGTTGGAGACCGGAAATGGATGACTAACTGGTTAAAAAATTTAACTGTGAAACCAGAGCAGGCTGATGAGAGGAATCTGCTCTGTGCTTGAATTTCAAAGTGCAGAGGTGGGACCTCTTTGTGCCCGGCCAGGAGAAAGATACTGTTTCGTGTTTAGCAGCTATCTGACTGAGATTCAGGATCAGATAAGTACCAGCTGGCTGAGGCTAAACCCAGAAAAACAGAGGTATTGGTAATTTATTTATTTATTATTTATTTGCTTTTGGTAACCGAGTGAGTGCTCTCAGGCATAGGGATGCCTATTTTCAGGCACAACCCAGGAGAATACAAGTCAAATACATAAGCAACAACCATGTCATGCAGCACATAAAGTCATGAACCCAGATCGTAGGTTGACTGGGACATTGGTGGGACAGCCCTCTGGATTAGTGCTGGGAGGAATACCACTAACTGCCTCGGACCAGGTGCATAACCATGGCGTGACTTTTGATGAGAGCCTGACCTTGAAGGCTCAAGTGCCAGCCATAGTCTAATCTTCCTTTTACCATTTTAGGAATATAGCTAGGTGAAACACCTGGTTCTGACTGCAGATCTTCCCATTCTGGTCCAAGCCTTGTCACCACCCATCTTGATTACTGCAACGCCTCTATCTAGGGCTACTGGGAGCTGATATCCACCAATTGCAGCTGGGCAAAATGCGACAGCCATGTTGTTGACTGGAGCCCCTAGATCCAGGCAAATAACACCTGTGTTGTGTGAACTGCACTGGCTGCCAGTACAGTGGCGGATAACCTTCAAGGTCGCATTGTTGACCTATAAAGCCCTACACCAACAGGGACCACAGTATCTGCAAGTACTTCTGTCTTCTTACTGCCCCTCCACCCACTCCGATCCTGTAATGAGGGATTGCTAGAGATTCTCAGGGTCTGTCTGAAAACATCTGAAGAAAGAGCATTTGCCTTTATGGCTCCGACCATGTGGAATTCTCTGCCTCATTGGATACGAGATAGCCTGACCATGGAGGGTTTTAAAACAACCCTTAAAACTTATTTATTTAATCAGGCCTTTTCTGGTTCCTGAGGGGCATACATTTGTCTGCTGTTGATAATGAAGGGAGTATATGCATTTGAATCCTTGTGTTTATTTTAATTTGTATAATGATGTGGATTTTATATATTTGTTGATTTTATGTATTTTAATGATTGTAAGGCACGCTGAGCGCTGGAAGGGTGCTTTTTAGAAATAAAAATATGATGATGATGATGATAAAATGAGCTATGTGCCCTGAAGAATAAGTAGTCCTGGCCTCTACAGCAGCAGGGGGCCAAGACATGAACAAACTAGCCCACACTGGGCGCAGCTCACAGCTGTAGAAGGCTGTAAAGGGAAGAGGCAGTGTAACAAACTTGGTGGTGACTATGCAACTCTATGCCCCCAATCCCACAAAAGCTTCTAAGATGGGGTCAGAGGTCACAGGTCTTCACCCGGGAATCTGACCCAGTCACCTGCTTGCAAAACTACAGACACTACTATACATGCGTGCTTTGCATGGCACTGGCTACCATTACAGAGCCTATCCCACCTGGGAAGTGGTAGACCATTGGGACATCAAGTTCAGTTTACTATAAAAGGAGCTTGTAGTAAACAATCTAGGCCCAGTCAGTGTGTCTGTGAGACAGAGGAAGCTGTGCGTCTGTGATCCAGTGCCTGCCAGGAGCTGCAGCCCTGTTAGGCCCTCGCAGTGTGTGAACACCTGATTAAAGTAAAGAAAGCAGTTTATCTTGAACTAAGGTGACTTTTCCCTCAGGGAATTAACCTCCATGAAGAAGCTATGGAGATACAAGGTCGGTGACTACCACTGGGTCCCCAACTTCCCATCCTGCAGCTGACTGACTAATCAAATCCAGACCAGTGAGAGAAATCAGACATGCTCCAGAGTAGTCTGCCATCCATCCAGAAGCATCCAACTTGCCTGCTTAGCTAATTCACACACCAAGGTGTCCTAGAATTCTACAAAACAGTATGTAACCACTGGGCTCTCAGCTCTGCAATTGGGGTATTTGCTAGTGTAATTGGGACAAAGGAACAAGCCCTGGGTGGACTGTGTAACAATTGCTAGGCCCAAGAAGAAGATCCAATGAGGCAAGCCAGCTGCCTACTTGTGGATTACAAATAGGGGGCCCTTTAAAAAAGTAAAGTTTGTTTGGTTCTACTTCATTTGTGTTGCGACTGTTTGCCTACCAAGTTAAGTGCACAACTATTTCACCCACCCTGCTGGCAGCAACTGTGTCCCAGTGAGGTACACACCGCTACCAAGAGCACTCTCACCCATGGCCTGTTGGGGGAATTTACATCAGGTAATCACTTTGGGGATTAGTAGGACTGCCAGGGGTGGCAATTTGTGTGTGTGGGGATATTGGTATTGAGTTTAAGTATTGCATTGCTCCCCCATTACTTCCATTTCCCTACCACTCTTGTGTTCTTTCTTTACCTTCCCTTTTAATAAATAATTGTTCAAACTGCATGTTCTTGCTGTGGGTCATTACTGATTCCATGCTGCATTTTATGGGAGGGCTGTGTAGGCCAAAAGTATTTTATTGTTCCTGGGGGGCATAGTAGTGTAGTATTTGTACCTCTACCTGAGGTACCACATCATGGTTAACTTAGTGCCCAATGTTGCATAGTTCTTGCAAACCCCAACCAGCCTCCTCAGTGGGTCTATAGAGGTGAACAATGAGGGCCTTAGGTGGCTGCTACATCAGAGGCTTACCACTGGAATTTCTGAGTCCACTGACAGTTTCTCAAACTTTGTGGAAAAAAAAGTTGTACCCAAAAGGAAAAGTGTTGAAAAATTGCCACGCTCAGTAAAATTAGAAGACTGGTGCGAGGGAGCTTGGACTCAAAGAAGGCAATCCTGGTCATAGGAATCCCAAAGGGACTGATATGGACCATATTTTTAATGCATTTGAAATTTTGGAATGGATGGGATCTAAAAAGACATAGATAGGATGGAGGCTGTCAGAGGAGGCAACTAAAATGGTGCAGGGGCTGCATCAGAAGCCCTATGAGGAGAGGCTAAGGAATCTTAATATATATACCCAGAAAGAGAGGAGGGAAAGGGGGGTTATGATAGAAACCTATAGGTGCCTCTTGGGGCTGAACACAGCACAGGAGGGGAGTAATTTTCAGAGGAGTAGGAGCACAAGAACAAGGGGATATGCAATGAAACTGGAAGAAGGAAAATTTAGGAGGGATGTGACAAAGTATTTGTTCACTGAATGGTGGATGCCCAGAATGGTCTTGCAGCAGAGATAGTGGGGGTGAAAACTGTGGTGTACTTTAAGCATGCATGGGACAGGCACAAGAGAATCTTAGTTGGGAAGCAGGGGGAGAGGGAGGTAGCTGGAGATCAGGTAGGGTCTGTGGTTAAAGTATAGGCAGGATAAAACTGGGCAGACTAGGTGGTCCAAGCCATCCTTATCTGCCAACAAATTATGTTGCTATGTTTCAAAGTACAAGGTTTAGGGTACATTTGCACCAGAAAAAGTGTAAGTGCCTTGCTTAAATGTGATGGTGATATTGATGTGCATCAGCTGCCCCCCAACCTCAACTCCAAAATCTGCAGAGGTGTGTGGCACCTGTTTGGTAGGGGGAATAGTTCAACCATTGTTCTCCCTTTTGAAAAGAAGGTAAAAGACTAGTTAGCACAAGAAGAAAAGACAATGCGAGATCTCTAGGGACTAATGCCTGTTCAAGTGACCTCCTCTAATTTATCCGACACTGAGCTGATGGGTGTGGGTTCCCTAGCTGAGAAGGCTCAGAAACCCCACAGTGATTCTACCCCATATTGGAGACTCAGAATATTCTGCTGTCCAACCAGTCCTGCGGAGGAGAAGATTCTGACACTTGGGTGGACCAAGCTACCCAGTTGTTTCAACGATGGCCATGCCCAGATTTAAAGAAATGTTCACAAATTTGGGAAGATCTTTATGGTGCTGATGTATGCTGTCCGATCTCTTATCACCAGTCATCCAGAAGCCACCGTTTAGACTATTTGACCATGCTTGAAGAACTGTTTGAAGCATCGATATTGGAGAAGAGCTTCTATGATATTTCGACACACCACTCAGAAGACCAGGGAGGTTGTCTGCCTACCTGATGTGGTTGGAATGACTGTTACAATGTTTCACCATAAAGGTGGGGTATCTGTGGAGAACATTGACGGTAATAAATCAATCTGATATTAAAAGAGTCATCCACTCAACTGTGTTATTATTGCAACATTGTTTGGCCAAGCGCAAGAAATTCTCCTGATTATATCACCCTGATGCAGAAGTGAGAGATAGAAGAATAGGAAGCAAGTCAGAGGCAGAACAGGGCCATACAAGACAAAGGACGTTGAGCCCAGACAACCCCATGTGGTAGGTCTCAACAGAAATTACAGACATTCCGAAGATGGCTGGCCCTGAAACCCCCACTTATCGCATATGACTCGAAACTCCTATCCAATTTCAAGGGAGGCTCAGGTAAGTCCAGACACATCATCTTTTGTTTAATTAGAGCCAGGGCCCTGTCCGGCACCCCTCACACAGTATAACCCTAGGGGCAAATGTTGTAAGCCCTAGGGGAAGTTTTCCTGGCTGGCTTGGCTTATTCTGTAGTTGCTCCTTAGAGAATACGTTTTCTTTCCTGTGCTTGTACAAAACTGTTTTTGACGCAACTCCTTTGTAAGCACCCTCCAGTAAGTGAGTGATGCTTGAAATGTCCATTCTAAGTAATGTGTCTTATGCTTTTATTCAACTGGAAACAATAAAAAAATTTTAACTAAAAAAAAGAAGAAATTACAGACATAATGACAAACGAAATTCATGATGGCATGATGGCGTTAAGAACCACTCAGGAGCAATCCCAATGTGGTGGATCTGAACCCTGAGGTCAGAGGAGGCCTCCAGAATGCCCCCTGTTGCACTGCTGGCTGAAAGGATGACA
Source organism: Neoceratodus forsteri (assembly GCA_016271365.2). Lineage (NCBI taxonomy): Eukaryota > Metazoa > Chordata > Ceratodontiformes > Ceratodontidae > Neoceratodus > Neoceratodus forsteri. Next base: position 521,774,804 of record CM057449.1, on the reverse strand, counting down.
CCTCTTCTCATGCAGGGCCATTTCTGCTACAAGTGTGGTGAAAATAGGCATACCAGAAGAGGATGCAACAATGCAGACAACTTTCTTTTTTTTTTTTTTTTTCCAATTCAACTTTTATTGAAAGTTTAACACTGTTAAAGGAATACATCCAGAAAAGGAAACAAGATAACAGTGGAGATATCTGACACTAAAAAACAGATCATCGGGATGCAATCCTTAACCCTCCCCCCAAAACCCCCCTCCCCGACCACCCACCCTGTGCACAGCACTTAGATATAAACTGACTGGAAAACTAACTACGAATTACAAAGGAACAGAAAAAAATGTATATAAGGAACCCCAAATGTTATTAAACTTAGAAAGTTTATACTGCAAACTTGCTATGGTTCTATCCGTTCTAAGATTAGCTAAGAATTCCTGCAACCATTAGCCATATGAGATCTCTACGGTATCCTTCCAATGTCTCAGAATTACTTTTTTTGACTGAGGCCGAAATCAGCCCCATATGGTATTTCCTTCACCGGACCCCAACCTGGGTCATGTCCCCCAAAATACAAACCTCAGGGGTAAATAAGTTTTCAAGTCCCAAAAGAGGGTCGAGATTCTTCTTAATAGTCTCCCATAACACCGCCACTTTCGGGCAGTGCCAAAAAATGTGGAGCAAATCTCCAACCCCTTGATGACATCTAAAACAAGAGGATGAGGAGGCCATACCCCGATCAACCAATTTTAAAGGGGAAAAGTAAATATTATGTAATAGTTTAAATTGCATTAACCTGAGCCTATCCTGCAACAGAAATTTGTGACACGCCCCCCAAATTGTACCCCAGTTGAAATTGTATTCTGGAAACAATTGCAGCCAATACTGTTTGGGAGTGAGAATGTTAGGGTGCAGCCAGCCAATCAACGTATTATATACAGCGAGAGATAGCATGAGCTTTTCCGACCATTGGAATCAAAGTATCCTCGAACGCATGAGCCACTACCCCAGGTCAAGGTGCTCAGTTTCCCACTAGGAGATGATCGAGTTGAAAAACTTTAAATATCAGCGCTGAGGATTTGAAACTTATTCAGGATATCAATTGAGGTAAGCAATTTACCTCCGTCTACAAGCAGATCTTTAACCAGCACTTTTCCCAATGCAGGTAACCAGGTATCTTTGATAGGTTTGCCATCCATTAAAAATTGAGATTACCCATTAATGGTTGAGCGGGTCCCCAGTATGTGAATATTTTAGGAAGGAACATAGTTGTATATGTATTTTGACTGAAGTTTCAATGGGTGAGTTCGCAAAGCCACGGGAGAGCTTTCAGCGAACAGTATAACAAGGCCCTCAGGCCTGAGGCCAGAATCCGCAATCCGGACACCTCTAAACTTAACCACAGTGGTGTATAGGTGTTAACCTGAAGATCATCCGTTTTCTTAAGCCAATGAAGGTATTTCGACATGGCTGGCCCAATAATACTCTTCGTAAAATAGAGAGTCTCAAACCACCAGACAATTTAAGGGCGGACAATTTAAAATAGGACAATCTAGGTTTCTTATAATTCCAAATGAAATCAGAGATGATTCAATGCACTCCCTTGAACCATTTTCATGGCAGCCATACATTTAGCATACTAATTGGGTAGAATAAACGAGGGAAAACGTTCAATTTTACCAAATTAATTCTACCCCAAATAGACAAGGGAATAATCGCCCATCTCCATAGGTCCACCTCAATGTCATGCAAAACCGGGTCTAAGTTTCTCTGCACTAAACGAGAAATATCCCTGGTTAATGTGAGGCCCAGATACCTGATGAGCTCGGCATTCCAAGCCAGGCCAAAAGGGGCAATCTCATGCGCGTATGTCCTAAAGTTTAAGGGGAAGACCACTGACTTGCTAATATTAAGCTTGTAATTGGCAATAATACCAAATTTATCAATAATATCTAGCAAAATTGGAATGGAGGAGGATGGGTATGAAATTTGCAAAGAGCAGGTCATCTCGTATGCCAGCACTTTCAAAGTATGCCCCATACCTGGATACCTGAATCCGCTGCTCCTGTTTAATCCATGATAAGAGGTTCAATGTATAGATTAAAAGGAGGCGGGAGAGAGGCAACCTTGTCTAGTACCCAGAAAAAGTCTGAATAAAGATGAGGTTACTCCATTGCACGTAATTCTTGCTGATGGGAATTTATATAGCTTTGATCCACCCAGAAAATTGTTGAGGAAACCAAAACATTCCATAACCTTTGTGAGAAAGTTACCATATACCCTATCAAAAGCCTTCTCGCATCCAAGAGACCAAAACCATGGGCTGATCGGAATCCCTGGAGGCTGAGAAGACGTGAGCCAAGACCCTTAAATGATCTATGGAAGATCTACCTTTCATAAATCCAACCTGTTCAGGTCCAATTAAGCTGGGAAGGACTTTACTGATTCTATCAGCCAACAATTTAGTGAGAATTTTAATGTCCTGGTTGAGAAGGGATATGGGTCTATAATTAGCGACAAGATCTGGAGCTTGCCCGTTTAGCGAAAGTACAATTAAAGCCTCGAAAAGGAGATCAGAAGCCCCACCATCCAAAATACACTGAAACAGCCGTAGTAAAGAAGGAATTAATTCCTTTGAGAAAGTCTTGTAGAAGTTGGCGGAGAGACCGTCCGGGCCAGGTGTTCTATCTAAAGGGAGGGATTTGATAACCCGATCTATTTCGTCTACAGTAATGGGGGCCAAAAGTTGGAGTTGGTCCATTTCGCTCAATGAGGGAAAATTTAAATCCCTTAAAAAGTGATCAATCATTTCATCTGACGGAGGATCTTTCATGGGTCCATAAATCCCTTTAAAGTAGTTTACAAATTCACCTAAAATATCTTCGGGGAAGGTTTTGATTGGGCCCCCCTCCGAGGAGCGAATGGCTGGCACCCACCTGGAAGACTCTAATTGCTTAATTCTTCTGGCTAATAGTCGGCTAGCCTTCTCCCCTTGGTCTGTAAATATTGCTCTAGTTCTTATGAATGCCCACTCGGCTTGTTCATTCAGTATTCTGAGATACGAGTCCCTTAACAGAGTTAGTTCTTGTCTATAGGCCTCCGAGGAGAAAGCGGAAAGGCCCCGCTCTTTGTCACGAATTTTAGTAAGTAAATCGTAAATATAATTCAGCCTCTTTTTTTCCACGGAGGCAAGGCCAATCAAAATACCACGAATAAAAGCTTTAAAAGCCCCCACTCCATATCTGGCCTATTGGTGGAATTTTGATTGAAAGAAATAAATTCTGTTATTTGTACTGAAATGTATTTAACCAGTCTGGGATCTTTTAATATTTGGTTATGATTTTCCATCTGCTCCTGGTTTAGGTAGAGATGAAAAGCAAAAGACATTTACTATGGAATGATCGATAATGGTCCAGAAACTATACCGTATCTAACACCAGCCAGGAGAGTGTTGAGATTAACACATAATCTATTCTGGATAGGTGCTATGTACTTGTGAGGTAAAAGTAAAATCCCGTACGGTCGGATGAAAAACTCTCCACACGTCACATAGACCTAATCCGTCCATCATCTCCCTGACAGCTCTCTGACCCCGGGTTAATCCTTTTCTAGCAGGACAGGATCTATCTAATAACGGATCCATAACCAAATTGAGGTCACCACCCATTACGATGGGCAGATTGCTCCAAGAGGAGAGTAGCTCCGTAATTTGGACAAAGAAACTCGGGTATCAATATTAGGCCATAAATTGAGCCCAGAATAATTTCTAGAGTGTGCAAGGTACCCTTATAAGCATACCTCCATACCTATCTTCAACTACCTGAATCGGATGAAATGGAACTGATTTATGTATCGACCATCACCCCTTTGCTTTGAGAACTACCTTCAGAGGCTAAAATCTGGCCAATTTGAAGTCTGCATAACTGGTTACTTTAGCCTTCAACAGATGGGTCTCTTGCAGAAACATAATGTCTGCCTTCACATAGTCCAGATGTTTTAAAATCTTGTATTGCTTTGATTTATGGCGAAGTCCATGTACATTCCAGGTCACCACATTTATATGCCTAACCATACGGTAAAATGACATCAAAACCTAAATGAAAAAGAAACCAGCCCCATAATAATAGACCTAAAAATAAACAGTGCTAGTGCAAGGGTCCTCCCCACCGAATCCCAAAACCCCCAAATACCCCATAACAATAATAACACAAACCCCCAACAACCCCTCCACCTAACCCACCAGACTGCCAATGAACATGGTTCCAACACAGTGAGAAACTCCACCTCCGCCCCCAACCATATTAATATATTGGTAAGCAGGTCCACCTACAATTAACAACAATAGGATTACCCTAACCTATCCCTACCCTCACCTTTAAAACTTAGTCTAGCCCATCCCAAAGGACCCAGGTATACCACTATTCTGAGTCCATGAAGTTAACAAAGAAGAGAATGGTATATGACAAAGTATATGAACCCCAGTCTCCATTAACTGGATACCATTGCTACATAAGCAAGTAGTATATTGATACATCTAAACCTCTCTCGATCCTGCCCACAGCATTCCCCAATACAAAGTCCAAGCCATATCTGTTAAGGAGTGCTCCCTCACCATCAGTCTAAAAACACCATCGAATGTCTCAAAGCCAGATTGAAAATAATAATCTATGTATTATCAAGGCGTCACATATAAGATCTGAGAGTTTCCATGCATCCAAAGCGTCGTTAAACATATTCAAATTCAGACACACACCCCATTCTTAGGGGAGTCCAAGAGTGTAACAAGAAAAAAAAAAAAAAAACGGGAGAAATTAGTTGGACCGAAAGGCAGGCAGCTACAGGAGGCACCAGAAGTCCAGATCCAGACAGTTCTCCTATCGCCAGGGGCTTTCAGGATCCAACAATAAGGTGAGAGTCCCAGTGTCCATTGTAGTGAAAAGATCACCCGGTAAACAAGGAGTTAGCCAACTATCAGGAAACACCTCACGGATCCCGGAACAAATCTGGAAAGAGCTGTTTTAGCGTCGAGAGCACAGCCTCCGAGTTTTCAAAGCTGTGCCAGGTTTCGTTCTCCAGAACTTGAAATCGTGCTGGGTACCTCACCCGAAATTGAATATTTGCAGCGATCAATTTAGAGATAATTGGATGAAAAGACGCTCTCCTCTGTCGGATGGATAGCGGTAAATCTTGAGCCACCCTCAGCCCTGCACCTTCCCAGGTTAGCTCCTTTAACTCTTTGGCTTTATTTAAAAAATGCTGCCGCTCCAAATAGTTTAGAAATTTAAAGATGAAGGTATGTGGCGGGGCACCAGTCGGGGGCATGGCCCTCAATGCCCGGTGAGCTCTTTCAATAACGTAGGATTGCCCAAAGGCGAAGGGCCAACTATCTTCTGTACAAAGCATTGGGCAAACTTAATCGGCTCCAGACCCTCCTCTCTCTGGGAGGCCTATAACCACGATGTTATTGTGGCGGGAGATCGGCCTTCAAGGTCCTCCGACCTTGTTCTCCAGCTTTGCTATCCGCTGCTTCACTAAGACCAGATCAGGCGCCAGTTTATCCTGTCTGCGTTCCACCGAACTGATTCGGGCCTCAGTGTCCGTAGTTCGACGGGTCAGATCCTCCAAAGCATGGGAGACACCTTTAACTTCATTGGCCAGCTCCTTCATTTCATCCCGGAATGATTGAAATTCCTTGAGAAAATTAGCCAAGGTAAGCGGCTCTGCGTCGGGAGCACAGAGAGCTTGCAACGAGGATTGCTGAGTACCGGAAGCCCTTGCTTTTTTCAGGGCCTTCTCGGGAGTCATCAGAGGCATATGTCTGGGCAAGGAATCCTTGAATTCTGATTCCATTTTACCGCTCCAGATGCGAGATGAGACGTTCCGACACCCTTTAATGCAGGAAAGGAGTCACTGGGACCAGAAAACGATTAGTTTAGTCTGTTGGGTGGAAGGAGCTCCAGGAGGCAGCAGCTAGCTCATGCTCTGCACCACGTGATCTCGCAGACAACTTTCAAAAGGGGACGAGAAAGCTACTGCAAGAAATGTTTGATCAGAAAAACTTCAATGGGACCCAGTAAAGAAGCCCACTGGGCCCCTCAGTCAAAAGTGCTTAATCAAATGAAATGCCTCAATTGTAAAGAAGGATAAAGATGTCCACAGGGGCTTGATTGGACCACCCACCTGGGTTCCTGCCAAAACTGAAGGCCTCACCTGTTCTGCTTTGCTGGAAAGTGGTTCACTTCGTATTCAAAGACTGGTATCAAAGACATCTGCTGCATTTGCCGTTGCATCCCTTGGAAAGACTTGCTGTTTGGGGTAAGCCAGTTTATTCCTACCTGGAATACATTGTAACCGGAAGCTCCTGCCCTCTTGCAGACCGACCTTTTCTTAAATCTGTTGCAACAGTTTTTCTATTTCTTAGCCTAATCTATCCTTCACAATTTCTAGTCCATAAGGTTGGCCACCTGTGGGCACCCCCTTCTCCCTCCCTTGACTATGCTACAGTATCCTGTTTAATTTTAATTTTTCCCTCTTAGGTCCTCGTGCAGGGAGGTTATTGTGGTGATCTCCAAGTGTACGTAAAACAGATTGTGTTTATTGTTGTTGGATTTATTATGTAATAGCACTCTGTTATAAAATACTGTGATGTATATATTTTATGTTTATGAAACCTGTAAATGTTGAAAATACCATGGCACTTGGTGTTTTGATAATGAGTAAAAGTACTAGGTGACTATTATAGAAATTAAGCTAGTTGTGTTATTTAAAATGCATGTATATTGTTGTAAACTTAAGTAAGAAAAGTCATGATGATTTGCATATATCCCATGATGCACTGCATTATGGAAGTATGTATGATGTTGTATTTCTTTGAAACTTGATTTGTTGCCAGTGCCCTTTGGAGTAACCTTTCTTTTAGTGATTCTGCTTTGAGATTCTTTGTTTATAGCTTGTTTTTTTTCTTTTGAGCCCCACTGCCCAAGCAAATGGGGCCTGCATAGGGTGGTGGCTACATTTCAACTGGTGATTTGGATCAGAGATCAGTGTCAGTAGGTGCTGGCTAAGTGCAGAGAAAGGACTTTTATAGTCTATTCCTGCAAACTGATGTACTGAAGAGGGAATATGGCATTGCAGAAGCATACTGTATTTCTTGTATTTTGAATAAACAACACACAGAGATTGTGTGTTGAACCTGAAGTTCAATGTCTAGTCCATCTCTTATCCCCCAAACCCTCCTTAGACTTGGTGTCAAAAGTGGGATAACTTGCTGGAAGCATCTGGACTGGCCGAAGATGGATGTTTTCTGGTTGATATTGCCCAGATATCCCAGGTGGACCGATGCACCAGGAGTTGCCAAGGAGAACCCGGAGAAGAAAGTTTGTGGAGTTCTGATCGGAACCATGGCTGACAGACGGAGAGAAGCTGCTGCCTGGACTAGACCTGAGAGCTCGGAGGAAGGCCAAGCCTGAAGATGATGGAGAGATATAGGTTGATGTAGATTGAGGCAGACTGGAAGTGGTGGAGACTCTGATGAGGATGGTCCACTGGATGAGTGGGCAATGGCTGGAGGCAGATCGACTACGCAGAGAGGCGGAACACTGATACCAGGTGCTTGAGAGGTTCCTGCCACAGAGTTTTGATAAAGAATCAGAGGAGGATTTTTCATTGGCTCAGTTTGAGGAGGACCCCCTGACTTGAGTAGGATATTTCTTTGTTTCCTGTGTTCCCAGGATGTTACCTATTGGAGGTCGGAGATGTAAGTATGGAATTGAAATGTGAGATCCCATGTGGGATTGTGCGTAGTGATATTGTGCTGGGGTTGAAGACTCCAAGCAAGCAAGAAGAAGCCTATGAGGCTGATGGGACTTTTTCTTGTATTTTTATTTATTTATTTAGTTGTGTCTAGGATTACAAAGTACCTTTGAACCAAAGCTCTTTTACAAAGGTTCTACGTCATACTGGTTACAGGGTAACAGACACTAAAACATAAAACAGTTACAGGTACATGGTTTTAGACAGTAACTTTGCTTGGCAAAATCAGACTGAGCGATGAGTAACTCAAGAAACAATAGGAGGAAGGGGCAAGAAGGGAGAGGGCTGAGGTGAGGAAGGCATGAGTGTAGAGAGGTCAGGGTGGGGCAGCCGAGGGGCCTTGTCAGGACAGACACAGGGCAAGTGCGTTAGAAGTTATATGGGACAGGTAAGTGCAAGAAGAGAGTGCAGAAACTGACACCTATAAGGTCAGAAGCAGCGTAGAGAATGAAGATGTTATGGGGTGCAAGCACAGGTGGAGGTGCCAGTTATGGAGTGTCGGAGCTTTTTTTTTAACGTTCCAAGCATTGCTGTGGATGAAGTGTCACTAGAGAGCTCATTCAGCCAACTCGGAGCCCTGTACACAAACGACCTTTGGCCTTGGGATGTGCGGCAGTGGGGATTTGAAGGATTTGGGGCTTAGAGCCCTGGTGTTATGTTAGTGATTTTGGGTTTGATGAGGGTGCTGACTGGTGGTGCCTTTCCATCATGATTTTCTTAGCAGTGATGCAGGTTTGGTATTTGATTCGGTTGTTCAGTTGCAGCCAGCCTGTTTTGGAGTAGAGGTTGCAGGTGTGGGTGAGACAGTGGGAACCAGTAAGCAGTCGGCAGGCTTGATTGAGGAAGTCGAACATGCCTGAGAGATGTGGTTGTGGCCAATCCATAGATAATGAGACCGTAGTCAATGATGTTGATGATGGAGTTCTGGACAGCTATGGACAGAGCTTCTGGGGTTAGATGTTTCCTATGTCGGAATAGTGGCCCATCCTGGTGCTGGCTACTTTTGCCACATTATTGATGTGTGGGACATAGGAAAGATTACAGTCGAGCTGAGGCCGAGGTATTTGAAGGTATGAACTTGTTCGAGGGTGATTCCTTGCTTGGTTTTAATGGAGAGCTGATATTGTTTGTGTTTGTTTTGGGAGCTGCAGAAGATCATGGTCTTTGTTTTTTTCTGGTTAAGTATAAGTCTGTGTTTTGTGAACCAGTTTTCGACTGCAGAGAAGGCCTGTTGGAGGTTACCTTGTAGATGGACTGGATCATGGTGGGATGCAGCTAAATCTATTAACAGTATTGACTGGGGTATACTGCATGCTAAAAATGCTAATATTGCCAAACTGTTACAGTATGTTAAAGTTAAGGAGGGTAGAGGTCATTTAAAAAAATGTCACCTTTGGAAAAAGGGAAACTCTCACACAGGTCACAAGATACTAGATGGTGACAGATGGCTGAAAATAGCACAGTGATTAAAAGGATGTTTACTAAGACACCCCAGAGTTAGAAGGCTTAGGAACCTGCTGTTTAACACTGCAGGGTATTCAGCATGGGAGGTTCCTTGGCGTCCTGTAGGTTTCTGTAAAGACCTGCCTGGGGATAAGATGACCAAGAATTTGGGGTCATAGGTTATAAAAGGTTGAAACAGGAGAGTAGAAACTACTATTGCTCCTTCCATATTCCAGCAGGCACTTTGTGTAAGACAGAGGGGTCAAGTTAGTTGTAGGCAAGGCCAGAGGTGGCTCTGCAATGGTCTCTTTCAGTAGGCAAAAGTGTAGCATGTTTGGTCAGGGGCGGGCCTGATGTCAAAGAAAGAGGTACCCAAGGGCAGACAAGGAGTTTGAGGTGGTAAATGTGTTTTATTCTTTTCTGAGTGAAAACCTACAAAGGAGAAGTGGGTGGAAAATGGATTGGAACCTGTGCTGGCGTAACACCTTGTGTGTCTACCCTCAGGTGTCTACATCTGTAACAAGCGAAATGAGTCAAGAGTCATAGTGAGTTTATGTAGAGAGGTTGAACCTAGGAATGGGCCCTGCTTAAACGACATGTCTGGTGGGTTGGAGCAGGTAATTACTCGCTCCAGAAAAGTCTTTCTATGATACTGGACTTTCCCTACCATCCAGATTTTTGGTTGAGAAAATGACATACTTTCCTAAAAGGAGATCGCTCAGGAAAGGTACTGTTAGTCTCTGTTGAAGTGTATTAATGCCTCAGGGTGAAGAATGATGATATCCACTATGTTTATGATAGAATGTGTATCATTAATAGGGACCCTGAGATGCAGCTTCTGAAGATGGATGGGTAGAAGCTCCATCCCTTCCTGGGACAGGAAGGTGGTAAGCAGTCTGCAATAACTGCTTCCTCTTAAGGTGGAGATATGTGACGGGAGCTCCTACCACTCTTGAGGACCGACCTCTTCTTAAATCTGTTGCAACAGTTCTTCTATTTCTTAGCCTAATCTATCCTTCACAATTCTTAGTCCATAAGGTTGGCCACCTGTGGGCACCTCTTCTCCCTCCTTAGCTATGCTACAGTGTCCTCTTTAATTTTTCATTTTGCCTCTTAGGTCCTCGTACAGGAGGTTATTGTGGTGACCTCAAAGTATATGTAAAACAGATTGTGTTTATTGTTGTTGGATTTAGTGTTAATAGCACTATGTTATAAAATACCGTGATGTATATACTTTATGTTTATGAAGCCTGTAAATGTTGAAAATACCATGGTACTTAGTGTTTTGATAATGGTAAAAGTACTAGGTGACTATTATAGAAATTAAGCTAGTTGTGTTATTTAAAATGCATGTATATCTTTGCAAACTTAAGTAGAAATGTCATGATGATTTGCATATATCCCATGATGCATTGCATTATGGAAGTATGTATGATGTTGTATTTCTTTGAAACTTAATTTGTTGCCAATGCCCTTTGGGGTAACCTTTCTTTCAGTGATTCTGCTTTGAGGTTCTTTGTTTATAGCTGGTTTTGTTTTGTTTTTCTTTTGAGCCCACTTCCCAAGCAAATGGGGCTTGCATAGGGTGGTGGCTACATCTCAAATAGTGATTTGGATCAGAGATCAGTGTCAGTAGGTGCTGGCTAAGTGCAGAGAAAGGACATTCATAGTCTGTTGCTACAAACTGATGTATTGAAGAGGATGCATTGCAGAAGCTTATTTCTTGTATTTGAATAAACATCACACAGAGATTGTGTGTTGAACCTGAAGTTCGGTGTCTGGTCCATCTGTTATCCACCCCTCCACATACATCACCTTCAAATGGAATTCTACCAAAGCGTGGCTGTGTCCAGACCCCAATGAGAAGACACTCACTTTGGTCTACCTGAATACAGGCATGACAGACCAAGTACCTGTTCTGATCGGGACAAACACCAACATGTTTCAGTATCTGGTTCAACATTGCCAAGGAATAGTGGGCCCCAATTCCATCAGTAGCCTGAGGATCCATGCATAGATCAGGTAGGCCTACCTGTGATAGCCATATTTGACTCTGGCAGTGCCAGAAGAATGACCCCTGAGAATCATCTGAAGAATAGTTGCCCAGGAAGTCATCTTGCCACTCCATGCTGAATGTGATGTGAAGGGGATCCTGGAGTTCACCCAGAGGGACAAGCGCTTTGCTTTAGTAATATATTCCCCTGAGGATGGAACCTTATCAGAAGGTCTGATGGTGCATCAAGGACTGTTATCTGTTCCATCTGTTGGTGCTTATCAAGTAGCTGTGCAGATAGAAAAATACATAGGAAAAGATCACAATACCGTAGGGACAGACACTGGCACATCTCTACAGGCTGAAGTAGTGACCCACAGTGCATCTGAATCCAAGACAACCACCAAGATTGACCCTAAACTGTTTGACTTTGGCAGTTTACCAATACCAGATAATTTTCAGTGGAGCCTGAGTAATAAAGTTGCCAAATCAAAAGAAGGGTTTTCACTGGTGAGTGGGATGTGGGATGTGTCTAGAATGAGAAGCACCACATCTGCCTTCACGATGATTGACCATTACAAGAGAGTTCCCGATGACTAGCCCCTGTGGACATTGAAGAGACTGACTTTACCTACAAGAACTGCTGGTGGCTGGGATAATCAGAGAATCACAGAGTCCATATGCTTTCCTGGTTGTAGTGGCCAGAAAAACGTCCGGTGCCTGTCATATGGAAGTGTGCCAACTATAGAACTCTTAACAAAAAGACGGTGCCAGATCAGTTCACTGTACCCTGACTGGAAGATGTCATAGCCAAGCCTCAAGGAAAGCAAGTGGTTTTGTGTTAGATCTCAGTAGTACTATTACCAAATCCCCACGGCAAAGGAGGATAAAGAAATAACTATGTTTATCTGCCCTCTGGGGTTCTACCAATTTGAGTGTATGGCCCAAGGTATAACCAGGGTTCCAGCCATTTTCCAGAGGTTAATGGAGAAGGCGGTAGGAGACATGCATCTACTGGAGGTGTTTATTAATTAATTAATTACATTTATTTATTTCAATTAAATTTCAATTATTGGTTTACTGATCGACAAGTTACGTCTTTACAATGCAATACAATACAATAAAATTCTTTAAGCATCCCTTAAAAGATACATAGTTGTTAAGTTATAACCTTAAAACAATAAAAAATTACTATACAATATGCAAACCTTTTCTACTTCATAAACGTTCAGGGCAGTAACATAACCTCATAATCCAAATCAGAACATAATACTGTGCAAAGGTATTCCATTCTTTATACATTTTTCATGATATGCAATTTTTCCCCTCTATGATCTTAAAAAAGGAAATTACTGATTCAACGATCGCCAGCGAGTTAGATTTAAAAGGATGGGTAGTCAAGTGATAGGGTTCCAATTCTAAAGAGGCCAATACATCTCCTAAAAATATCTATCTATATTTATTATACAAAGGACATAAGATCAGTTAGTGTGTTAAATCATTCTCTCCTCTTTGACATTTGCATAGGGACCCAGATTGTTCTTTCTTGAACATATCTTAATCTCTGACTATCACAATAGTCATAGATTCTGTTGGCGAATAAGGACCTCCTGGCCCACCTAGTCTGCCCATAAAATCCCCTAATAGTGCTACCCACACCACTGCTGGGGCAGTCATCCACCCCACCCCCATTATTTAAGATACCTATATGTTTATCCCATTCACATTTAAAACCTATGACAGTACTTGCCCCCACCACCCTCTGCTGGGAGGCTGGTCCAGTCATCCACCACCTTTCGGTGAAGAAGAAATTCCTCATGTCACCCTAAACCACCCCCAGCTTTGTATCATGACCCTAGTCCTAGAGCATCTTTTCTCTGGAAGATACTCTCCTCCTGCACCTTGTGTATTCCTTGAGATATTTGAATGTCTCAGTCATATCCCCCACTTCCTTCTGTCCTCCAGGAGTACAAGTTTAGTTCCTTAAGCCTCTCCTTGTAGGGTCTTCCAGTGCAAGCCCTGCACCATTTTGGTCACTTCTTCTGCACCCTTTCCAATCTGTCCCTGTCCTTTTTGAAGATGGGGCCTCAGTACTGCACACAATACTTGAGGTGAGGACACCAACTAAGTATATCAGAAGTATTACCTTCCTCCTCCTGCTGATAAAGCCCTTCCTGTATAACCAAGCATTTGGGATTGGTTAGTCTTTCCCAGTGCCTCCACACTACTTCACCACCTTCAGGTAATTGATAATGATGAATTCTAGGTCTCTCTCTTGTCTTGTGACCTCTCTACTCTCAAGTGTGCTCCTCCCTGGGTCCCTATGTCCCAAGTGCATAACCTTGCACTTCTTTACAGTGAATCTCAGTTGTTACTGTTTTGACCACTCCTCTATCTTCTTTAGGTCCTCCTCATCCTTTCCAAACACCCCTCTGTGTCCACCCTGTTGCATATCTTTGTGTCATCCACAAACAGGCATACCCTCCCATCCAGTCCACTGCTATGTCACTAATGTAGATGTTGAAGAGTATAGGGCCCAACACGCCCCCTGTAGCACCCCACTAGTAACCTTCCACTTTCCAGAGTGCACCCATTTACCAACACTCTTTGGCTCCTGTCCCTAAGCCAATTTTTCCACCCATTGTACAATTCTAATCCCTACCCCCAGACTGCTTAATTTCATTACCAACCTTTTATGCGGGATGGCGTCAAAGGTCTTGCTGAAATCTAGATAGGCCATGTCCACCGCCTTGCTCTGGTCCACTACCCTTGTCACTTCGTCGAAGAACTCTATCAGGTTGGTCTGACAGGACCGCCCCACTGTGAACCCATGCTGTCTCTGGTCCTACAAGGTAATCTTCAGTTCTTTCTTTTAGGAGTGATTCCGTTACTTTGCTGACCACTGACATCAGGCTGACTGGCCTGTAATTTTCTGGCTCCTCCCTACCACCCCGTTTGTGGAGAGGAATGACTTCAGCCCTCCTCCAGTCCCTCAGCACCTTTATAGTTGTCAGTTACTGGTTGAACAGGGTTTCCAGGGCCTCAGCCAGCACCTCTCTGAGCTCCTGGAGCAACTTTGGGTGCACTGCATCAGGGCCCATTGCCCTGTCCACTCTTAACTCGGACAATGCCCTTGGGACCCTGTCCACAGTGAAGGGTCTAGTGTCTACTTCCCTACCCTCAATGCCCTGTTGTGTAATTTAGGCCCATTTCCTACTTTCTCCTCTGTGAAGACAGAAGGAAGTCCTTGTTCAGTATCAGCCTTTTGGCTGTCTTCCTCCACGGAGGCCCCTCCTTCCCCGTAGCCTGACAATCCCTCCCCTGGTCTACCTCTTTTCCTCAATATATCGAAGAATGTTTATCCCCCTCTTTACCGACCAAGATACTCTTTTCTCTGTTGGGCCTTCATTACTTCCCCTTCTGCCTTCCTTTGCCTCTTCACATAAGTTCTCCTATTGTCCTCCTTTGTGTTTTTTGTACTGCCTAAAGGTTGCTTTCTTTGCCCCTCACACTTTCCGCCACCTCCCCCCAAGTGAACCAAAGTGGTCTTCTCCTTCTCTTGCCTTTGCTGACTTGCCTGGCACAAAGACTTGTAGCCTTCTCAATTCCTCCCCTTATCACCTCCCACTGTTCTTCTGTGCCTTCTAGTTCTTGTAACCCAGCCAGGGCGTCCTTGAGGCATATTGCCAGTTTTCCAGAATCAGCCCTCCTGAAGTCTAGAATCCTTGTTCTTTTGTGGCTAGACCCTACCTCAGTCTGTATACTAAACCACACCTCCCAATGGTCACTGGTCCCTAGGTGATCCTCCATAGTAACATCGGTCACACTGTCCCCATTAGTCAGAACAAGGTCAGTGTCACTCCCTCCAGGTGGGTTCCCTTACCAGTTGTTTGAGTAATGCCCCTTGCAGGGAGTCCAGGATGTTCCTGCTCTTAGGTGATGTCACAGCCAGCAGACTCCAATCCACATCTGGAAGACTGAAGTCCCACATCAGCAGCAGCTCCTCCTTTTGGGCCATCCTTTGGATCCCTTGCAGCAACTCTATGTCCACTTCCTCTGCTTGTGTTGGAGATCTGTGTACCACCCCTGCTCTTATAACTGCCCCTTTCCTCTTCTCAAGGATAACACAGGACTTCCTCTCCCCTGTTTTCCTGAATCTCAATCACCTTTATGTGGTCCCGTGTAAAGTGCTTCCTCCACCTTTCCTTTCTACTTTATCCCTTCTGAATAGATTGAATCCCAGAATGACCATATCCCATCCCTGGTTTTCTGCACCAGGTCTCTGTTATGGCTGCTATGTCCAAGTCCTCTCCCACCATGGTGGCTTCCAGGTCAGTAATCTTTTTGCTCAGACTTCAAGTGTTCATGCACATGACGCTTCACCTGCGCCTCTGTTCCTTTCCCTCCCCCCCTTGCCTAACTCCTGCCACTATTTGTGGGGGAGTGACAGCTAGGTTCCCACTTTCTTGGCTATCCTCCTGGACCTCCCTAGCCTCATTCTCACCCCCTTCAGTTTAAATGAAGGATCTCCTCCATGTATTTCTCCTTCTGAGCATTTCAGCCCCCTCCCAGTTTAGGTGTAGCCTGTCCTTTGCATACAGTCTCTCATCTGCCCACGTGTCCCCCCTTTCCCCTATACATTTGAACCCCTCCATCTCACACCATTCCCTTAGCCATCTGTTAAATTACACTATTCTCCCTTTTCTCACTGTACTGGCTTTGTGCACTGGCAATTACTCCGAGAACGTCAATGAGCTCACTGAGCCCTGCAGAACCCCCCCGCTAGATCCTTAAACCTCTGCTGCACTATCCTGACTTTGTTTCCTGCCAGGTCATTCATCTCCAAGTGAATGATCATGTGAGGTTTACCCCCTGCAGCTCTTATCTCTTCCCTGATTTTAGGCCCCGCCCTCCTTGCTTCCATTCCTGGCATACAGATGACCACCCTTCTTTTGTTTGGATCCCACTGCCTACCCTAGTGAATACACTTGATGATGGAATCACCCACTACTATCACCTTTTCAGCCTCCTCCATTTGGGCTTCCATCCCCCTGCCTGCCCCTGGTGATCTAGCCACCTTCCCCCCTGTGTCTTCCCTTCTTGCCCTCCATATGTGCTTCTTTTTTCTCCTCAATCTTCCCTTACCTCCTCCAGTCCACCTCCCTCCTGCTGCCCCGTAATCCATTTCAGCCTTCTCCCTCCGGACCCTCTCTATGCTGCCCTGCCTCCTAGTTTATTGTCCTTACTGCCTGTGGGTTCTCACTTCCTCTCTCCTCTCACTGCCTTTGGTACCTATGCTTTTGAGAACTCCAGTCCTTCCTGTACCCCTGGTATTTTCCTCCCTTTTCCCTCGCTTGATTTTGCCCTCTTCACCTGCACTGCCCCGAGGCGCTACCCCCCCATGTTCCCTTTTCCTCAATCCCCTCCAGAACTGTATACCTGTTTGATGCCATCACTTCAGCAGTAGTATAGCCCCCTGTGCCACCAGCCTTCCCTGTTGTGCCACCTACTAGACCAACTTTCCCTCTCCCCCTTCCATTTCTCTTTACCTCCTGCCACTCTCTTGCCCTAACGTTGATTGGTCTGTGTGAGTCTGCTGTCACCTGTCATCCAACCCTTCCCCTCCCTCCCTCCCCTTCCTTTCCCCTCCTTTCCCCCGTCCTTCTCTCTATAACCCTCCTTAACCAGGTGATCTCTGCCCTTAACTGTCCCAGGTATCTGTATAACTGATGGCCCACTGCTCTCCAACATAATGTCAAGGAATATGGCTGTCCCACATCCAATACAGTTTACTAACCTTCCTTTCCGTCCTGCCACCTATACCCCTCTCCTGATGTCCTCCACCCCACCACTCCCTTCTACCTCATACCTGCCCCCAGCCTGGTCCCCATCATCTCCAGATTTTGGGTCCGGTTATTTCTACCATTTCCTCTAGTAGCAGACAAAAAGCTGAGTTTACCAAATCAGTTTACATAAGCAGTAACAACAGCAGCTGTTATTATATCCAGTTAAGGACAATCCTGCAATATTTGAGCCCCTGTTTTCCCTACTCACAATAAGCAGTAATAACAGTAGTTGTTATTTGATTCAATTAAGCACAGCCCTGTAATAGGGTTCCCTAATCACAATCAGCAGTAATAACAGTAGTTGTTATTGATTCAGTTGAGCACAGCCCTGTAATAGGGTTCCCTAAACAAAATAATCAGTAATAACAGTAGATAGGTGGTATCTGATCCAAAAGCGATATTTAGTAAAATGTTTGCTGTGTTGTGGATTTATGAAAAGGTTTAAGTATGTCTCAAGATCGAAAGGTTTTTTATTGTATGCTAACTACTTACTGATCTGAACTGAAGGCAAAGGCCTAGTTCCTTTGTATAAAAATCAACCTTAATCTATATTTTATAACAGCCTGGATTTCAGAAAAAGGCTTGAGGAAGACTTCAGCTAAGCAACTAATAACCCATGTGGTTTAACAATATTTTCAATAACTAGCAGACTTAGAATGGTTACCTGAGGGTTTAAATACTTTATGGTTTCCTCTATGCACATACAGGGTAATCTCTTCTCTTCCATAGCTTATGCTTTTAACCAATAAATAACCATTTTTCCTGAATAAGACATTCCATGGACGGTAAGCCCCAGTTCTGCCCTTACTAGTGCTGAGTGGTGCTCCCTGTGGTAGACCTAGAAGTTTCTTATAATACATATTTAATGTTTTTCTATCAGACCATTAGCCTCAATCTCAGATTTCAGTTCCTATAAGATCTGGCTTTTAATTTTAGCATTTATCAATTGGACACATCCTTTGATGGAATGCCCCCAAAGTTATGTGCAAAACTCACAATTGCCTGGATTGACTTTTGGTTTTTAATTTTCATTTCTTTCTTGTGCTTACTCCCAAGACATATTATTTGTGAAGATAATTCCAAATAACAGAAATTATTTACAGTCTCTGTTTCCGACTTATCAAGCAAGATCTTGTATCTCACCTTATTTTATTTCCACATATCATCAACTTAGTTTTACTTTAATTTATCTTTAAAGCAGCTTTTGTACATTCCTGGTATAGTCTATGAAACATTCTTTTAATCCCTAGGAAGCTAGTAGACATTAACACAATATGATCAGCATATGAGGTAGGGACATTATATTTCTCCAATTTGTGGCATATGGAATTCTGGATCATATACTTTGTGCAGGATCTGATTAAGGAAAAGATGGAATAATATAGGAGATAAAATGCATCCTTGCTTAAATCCTTTATTTGTGTTAAATTTCACCGTTTATCACCTCTTGTATTATATCTAATTTGTGTTGTATTATTATTATATGAAGTGCCCAAAATAATGAGAATAGCTTTCTCAATACTCTAGCTCCTTTAAGGTTGACCAGAGTAGAGTCCTATTAATATTATCAAAAGCTGATTTCAGGTCTATGAAAATACAGTAAAGTCTTTCTGCTTTTATTACTGAATATTTGTGGATTAAATTTGATAAAATAAAACATAGATCTATGGTAGAGTGATGAGGCATGAATCCTGCTATTCATTTATTTGATGTCTTGGTAGGCACAGTTGTCTGAGGACCATTTTCAGGTATGACCCAGACCATCGAGATGGCACATACAGCACTGCAGAAGCTACATACAAGCCAAGGTGGTGCATACAGCATAGTCAAACAAAGTAAATATTAATTCATAAAGATAGAAACCAAACCAGCCGAACAGCGTATGCATTTGGTGAGGCCCCCACGTAGGAACCCAGGCAGGTAGAGTGAATAAGCAAACAAAAGTGCTAGTGTACCTCAATGACATGATTGTGTTTGGCAAGACACTGGAAGAGCACAAGAGCCAACTGATAAAAGTACTGGACAGATTGGATGAGTTTGGATTAAAGGTATACATTGATGAATGCCAAGCATATCGCCTCAGCCAGTCGGGTACAGATTGACCTTGCCAAAGTGGAGGCCCTAAGAACCTGGCCTTGATCCCACAATCTCAAGTCCTTGCAGTCATTCTTAGGAGTCTGTGGATACTACAGGTAGTTGGTAAGGGACATCATCCCACATTGAACCATCTCACCCGGGGTAGCTGCCTACCTACAAAAAGACAACCCACACTGAGAGGGGAAACTTCTCCACCAACTATCTAAGAGAAAATGAACCCTTTGGTGGCTGGTGAGATGACCACTGTGAAGCAGCATTCAAAGAAATCATCCAACATCTCTGTGAGGTGCCTATGCTGGCCTTCGCTGACCCCAACAAGCCACACATTCTTCATGCTGGCACCAGCTTAAGCAACTTGAAAGCTGTCATGTACCAGCAGTGCCTAAAGGGATGGCGCCCCATTGCTCTCACTAGTCACTGTTTAATCATTTCTGAAAAGCACAACCTGGTGCACAAATATGAATTTCTGGTGCTCCAGTGGGCCATCACTGAGAAATTTGGCAAAGCTGCACTCAGTCATGTTATCCCGTCCACTTGAATAAACTTCAAACAATACTAAAACTTCCTGAACCGATGTCCTTGGACGATTTCCTTGAATGCATTCAAAACTATGGCTAACAAAGTGCTTGCTGAAAGTTGCCATTGCCAAAATAGCATGCAGTCCTTGCCATTGCCAAAATAGCGAGCAGTCCTCCTAGCGGAGAAACCCTACAACCCTTAAATCACTTGACTGTAAATTCTTTTCATGTCCCCTCATATTCTACCTTCCTGCCTGCTAGCCCAGCTCCCCTCTGTCTTCCTTCTTGCCTGTGAACTCTGCTTCTTTAGCTCTGCATAAAAGTTAATTTAACTATTATTGTACATTGTTTACATGTGTCAAAACCAAACAGAATTCATGTACTGCAGGTATGTTGTACTATACTACAGTATATGCTATTGTATTATTGCATGGGTTCTCAAATGGTGAGGCCAGCCTCCCTGGGGAGGCCCCAATCTATTCAAGGGGAGGCTCAAGCATGTCTGAAAAAGTACTGTATTTAAATTTTGAGTTTAATATATTTTGTGTGAACAGATGATGCAAACTGAAAGAGGATAATAGTAGGCGGATTTAATGTATGTATTTACTAATAGGTGACAGGGGAAGGTGAATGAGCCAAGGCTCATTTCAGGTGTACCCGGGGAAGGGAAGGGAGTGAATACATTTCAAAAGGTAACTTCAAAACAGTCAAGAAATACACAATGAACAATAGTGCAAACACATATAAACAATAAACTATTAATGAGTGGTGGTAATTGATAAATTTGTAGCATGATGGCAGAACAGCCCAAATACAAGGGTTGAGCATAGAAGTGCCAACAGCAATAGCAGGAAGGAGCAAAGTAATCCCTGAGAAGTTGCTTAGAACAGGAAAGGATAGGGAGAGCAAAGTATGTAGGAAGGTTATTTCATATAGAGAGGAAACAGAGAAAGTAGTCTGACCCATGAAGGTACTGCAACAAGGGTAACAATGGTTCAAGAATGAAAATAGTAGAATACATAGGTTGGCCTGTATTGGGTGGGGGGTTACGACAAGTTGAATGATACCAATTGTTTAGTTTATTTATTTATTATTCAGATAACACCCTTGAGCACAAGTGGCTCTTTTTCAAAGGTTCCACGTCAGTATAAGATAAAGAACTGTATGTGAGTCAAGTACTCAAAAGGGTTTCAATTTATTCATGGTGTACTGCACAAAGTACAGTATGTTATTTTTCTTTGGGGAGGCCCAAGATTATTTCAATTTTTTGGGGAGGCTCAAAATCTTTTCCATGGATTTGGGGAGGCTCACTGTGACAAAGTCTGAGAACTATTGTATTATTGTAACACTTTTGTGTACTTGTACCGAGATGTCTTACCAGGGCTCCTTGTAAATGAGCATGCTAATATGGAGTTTTCCTGCAAATAAACTTGAACTTGAACTGGAAATTTCATGACAGTTATACAAAGCCATGATCATATTGCATACAGACAACAATCCTCTAACATATGTGAACACTACTGAAAATTGGATGCCACAGGACACCAGTGGCTATCTGAGTTGTCCATTTAGAACTACAGCTTGGGTAGTGTAGTCATTGAGCCAATACTGATCCAGATAACTTGTTCTTGACATCCACATCCTGAGCCACCCAGAAACTCCACTTCAGTCCCTAACTGTGGCAGTGGGTCTGTGTGTTTATAGTTTGACTCTGAGGATCATGTTACCCTGGCAAATCCAGTCAGATCCATAGATATGCAAAGGACCCTCTGAATTCCATCCCAACTACCTACCTCAATTTTATGGGCTTGGATTGTTCATCTTGCCCCATCCAAGCTGTCCTGTGCTTAAACTAGCCCATTAGGAGGACTTCATTTTACATGGTGTGGTACGCGCCCTGGAGAACGGGTTGGATGCAAATCTAGTTCAAATAACTCATCTGGATGTTTCACTGCTGTTGCACGAGTGCCCAAGTTGTCTTAAAAAGAAAGTCTGCTTATACAAAATTCAGGATACTGCCCACCTGGGTTTTCCTTGGAAACAGTTGTGTTTACCATGGAAATATAGAAAGCCTCAAATCAGATCCCTCCAGGATGACATGGGTCACCTGGGAATGAACCGTACACAAGATCTAATGCAGGCATGCTTTTTTACTGGCCCAATTATGGCAGATGTGGAAAAGCACTGCCCAAACTGTTTCAGGTGCATAAAAAGAAAGACTTTGCTAAAATAAAGCAGCTCCACTGGTCAACATTCAAACCAGTAGACCCCTTTGAACTTTTGGGTATGGACTTCCTCTGTTTGGCACCTGACTGCAAGAGCATAGGCAACATTCTTGTTGTGACTGACCATTATACCAAATATGCCCAAGCATACCCAACCAATGATCAAAAAGCCAGCACAGTGGTTAAGATTCCTCAACAGTACATCAGTCACCATGGCATCCCTCAGAGGGTACAGTCAGACCAAGGGTGTGACTTTGAAAGTGGATTGGTAGAAGAATTGCTGGCCACCTATGGGATAAGTAAGACAAGAACCACTCCATACTACCCACAGGGAGATCCTCAGCCTCAATGCTTCAACAGGACCCTGTTGGATGCCCTGTCACCAGAACAGAAAGCCAAATGGTGTCAACAAGTGAGTTCCCTGGTACATGCTTATAATTGCATTTGAAATGACACCACTGTCCAAACACCTTTCTGCTTGATGTTCAGTAGGGAAGGTCATCTAACAGTTAATCTGTGTTTCATAGTCTCAGCAGATGGGGCATCTGAGGATGCTACCAGGAGTGCACCCCTGCTTGTGCGGAGAGTCACTGAATGCTGATCAGCTTGCATCTGAGGCTGCAGCAAAAACAACCTGGCCAACAAGAATCAATATAACACGAGTGTCAGCTACCAGGTGCTACAAGCTGGAGACTGAGTGCCAGTGAGGAATCTGGGCCTAAAATAAAAACATAAGCTAGAGGACCAGTGGGTTCCCAGGTCCTACCTCATTGTGGAACAGCTATCCGAGCTTCCTATGAACAAAATCTGCCAAGAAAATGGAGAAGGCCTGATCCGCACTAAAATACATCATGTCACACTGGTTGCAACTAGAAATCTCCACCAAAGAAGAATGGAGACATAGAGTGAGTAAAATACATGACATGGAGCTGATGACGGCCAAACTGAATTTAGTAGAGGACAAGCATCTGGAGAGATGGCAGGGTTGGGCATGGTGGAACTTAAGTAGAGAAGGAGGAATGGATGATGAGGAGCAAGAAGAGGAGAATTTGGTATAAGGTATGCAGAGTGACTAAGGGGGGTTAGCCTGCTGAGCATTTAAAAGAATATGATGAGGGGGAGAGATTCTGGAGGGCCCCTATTCTAGTCTAACAGATGTTATATGCACTAATTAGACAAGTATTAGTTTGGGGCAATGAGGGCTCTGGATAGCATTTTTTGAGATGAGTACTGTACTCCTCATTTTGAAAGTGAAGTGAGTAAAACCAAATTCAGATGCGTACATATGTCTGGACAGAGTGGAGTGAGGAGCACATTTTTAAAAAACAATGCAGTCTTTTTTTCATGTAAGAATTGATCAAGTGCCAACAATGCTCCAGATAATGTTGGCAGGGAGGAGTAATTTACTCACCAGTTTTAAAACATAGTGAGTAAAACAAAATTGGGATGCATACAAATGCTGTAAATCTGGAAAAAAATGCTTCTTTTAAATCACCAGTTATGTTATAAAAGCACTATGTTTTGGCATGTATAGTATTTACAAATGTTGGATAAGTACTGGTACTCATTAAAAAATATTTGGAAGAGTATTTCCTAAATGAGATGAGTAAAACAGGTCGGTACTCCCTTTATCTGAAGCCTGTGGGACATACCAAGATTTAACTTGCATAGAAAAAGTAGCACAAATGCTAAGAAGTAGCAACCTACATTGGTCCTGTGGTGGTGGAATGAAGGCCATGATTGTAACTTGCATCCGCCACATTGGGATGAGGTGGGTAATCCAGTTCTGGTTGTTGTTTTTTTGTTTGTTTGTTTTTTTCCCCTTTCCTTTCCTTTTTTTGTTTAAATGGGTTCTAATAATCAACAATTCTGAGGAATTCATCAAATCACTAAAAATAGCAGAGGGAAAATCTCCAATAAAAAATACTAAGAATTAGCAGGTCCAGAAGGGAAGGGCATAGGCATGGGAGGCAAGGCAAGGTAAATTTTATTTATATAGCACTCTATCCAAAGGCTCAAAGTGCTTTACAATAGAAATACAGAATTAAAAACACCAGGATTTAAATAACATCAATTAAATAAAACTAAAAACTCTGTCAAGCCGGCCCTTTGGCACTGAGGGCTGAGGTGCTGGCACCTTACCTCGCGCTATGCCAGCGACCCGTGTTCGGGTATGAGCACGGGCCACCAGGGGTCGGCAGGGGAGGAGAAGGATTGAGTGTCTGATGGACTGCTCTCCTTCTCCGGGGAGTGGGGATTCCTGTGGTTGACGCTTGTTCACCCCTCAGTGGAGGCTGGGGGACAGGGTGCTGCACCATAAGCTGGGGAGTTGGGCCAGACGCTAGAGGGAGCGCATGCAGATGAGTGCATGCCTCTCCACTGGCATCACTGCATGGTCCCGACTCCTGGGAGAACAAGGAGGAAAAGGAAGCACTGGCAGGCACATGGTGGAGGGCGCCTGCAGGCTCAGCTCCCGGCTAGCCACGATGCTGGCCCCACTAAATCTGGACTTGTGGGAGTTGGAGACCACGATCCTGCCGGGGGGAGCAAGCCCTGTGGTTCAGGTCAGCTTCGGCTGGTAGATGCCGGGGGATGGGGCTGGGGGCACCCTCCTGAGGACAAGCTATCAATGCAGGAGAGAAAATAACAACTGTAAAAAAAAAAAAAAACCTCTGTCAAACCCCAGGAATTAAAACATCATTTATATAAAGCTAAAAGCTCTGTCAAACAGAAATGTTTTCAAAGAGGCCTTAAAAGCAGGGCCCAGTGTTTTCTGTGATTCTGCGGTTGCAGCAGTGGCTGCAGAAATCAGAGCTGACCGCAGAAATCAGTACTGGCCACAGAAATCAGGAAAACCAGCCATATGGCCACAGAAATGCTAACTATACTATACAGTGACACAAGGAAAGGGCATAGCTACTGATATGTTAAGTATGGCATGGCATACATACTCATTAGAAGGGGCAACAAACTGATGCCACCTTCTACAAAGCTGAAAAGCTAGTGGTCACATGGCATCTTGACTCATGCTGGCTGTTGTCACATAACTCCGTCCAGCCAGTATTATGGGGGACTGACACAAGAGTAACAGAGCTTGATTATGTTCACAGCAGTTATGATTTGCTGCTGAGTAGGTGTGGCTAGCTCAGCCATGTTAATTTTTCATTGTGAGGCTGCACACAGTGCATGCTGAATCCCTGGAAGATGAATTTGGAAGGAAGTACTGGAAGGCGAGCAGTAGTCAAGAAGTGGGAAGATTCAGTGGTGCCCATGGAGGTGGAATCGATCTCAGTGTGGTGACAGGTATCAGAGGAGGAGGAGGAGGAGCTGATGCAGAAACATGTGGCTAGTAGCAGACTGGGAAGAGGACTTGGTCCCTATTGATGGACATCGATCACAGTTTTGATATGTGGGCTGCAGACCTGTACCTGCAAGTGTGAGAATAATTTCATGGCAGATTTGAACCTGCAGCCTAAATGGTGGCATCAAGCTCAATTCTTAAGGAAGGTCAAGTTGCCCAGCTGCAGTGGAGTTGGGGACCAGGGCATACCAGAACTGGAGTGAGCAGATAGGAAAAATATCAGAATGGAGAGTTGTATTGATTGCTGCTACATAAGTGAAATGAGGGTCACTGACTGAAGAACACCACAACCCCTTGAGTTGCGAGGAGAAGAGAACATGCTAACCAAGTGTACTCCAGCTTAATAAGAATGACTTGCTTGTATGTTTTAGTGTGTTCCTAAAAGAAAAATCAAGAGTCAACAAATCATACAGACACTGCAAGTTACACCCTCCATCACTATTATAGGAAGGCAATCCCTCCCCAAACACACAGATTTTCACATTGCACTCGAACATGTTTGTTGCAAGACAGCTGGGAGTATTCTAGTTTTAAAACATTATAATCTAAAATAACATTGATCAAAATCAGAAAAAAAAATGGCTTTCAAGTTGGAGTCTCTCTTTATTTCTGCTAACTTTAAATATAAGCCAGAAGAAATCCAAGCAGGTTGTGCCTTCTGTGCAGTTTAAGCAGAGTGTTTATGTCCTCCTCCAATTATAACCTAGGAGAACAGCAAAAGTCACCAAGTGTCCAGAAAAACAGATGAGCCTTCAAATAATGGGTGGGAGGGAAAAGTTATTAAAAGAAAACACCAGGTTTAGGTTATTGCAGTTTAATATTTATGATAAGAAGACTACATGCTATTAAATGGCCTGCTATTCCACTTTCAGTGTAGTGGTGTGGTTGCACGAAGACAATCAAAGGTAAACTAAGACTTAATCCCTTGAATGTATGCTGTTTAACCACAATTTATCTACTACCCAGAATGGGCATAAGAATCAGCAGTTGTTTTGCAGCAGAAAGTATGAGGTTCTGCCGCAGAATGTGAGTCCACTTTGCCGCAGTAAACATGGGGCACTGCTTAAAAGTCTCCATTGAGCTGGCTGCACAAATGTGGTGTGGCAAAGAGTTCCAGAGCACTGGTGCAGCAACACCAAAAGCTCTGTCACCCGATCTCCTAAGGTGTGAGGTGGGCACCACAAGCAGGTCAGCCTCGGTGGAGCATAGGGGGCGGAAAGGCCAACAGGGAGCCAGGAGCTCTTTTAGGCAGTCAGGTCCCAAACCACGTAGGGCCTTGTAAGTCAACAAGCAGATCTTAAAGGAGATGTGCAAACTCAAAGGCAGCAGTCAGTGCACAGTGCGGAATAGGAGTGACATGATCCCTTAAAGAGACATCTGTCAGCATCCTGGCCACAGCATTCTGCACTAGCTGCAGTTGACACATTAAACCTCCAGACAACCCTATATATAAAGCATTGCAGTAATCAAGTCTGTTGGTGAGAAAAGCATGGAAGACTGTAGCCAGGTTGTCAGGCGTCAAGAACGGCCGGATCCTGGCAATATTCCAGAGATTGAAAAAAATGGACTGAACAACCGATGCCACCTGTTGTCTGAGGTTAAATCAATTGTCCAGAAAAATGTTAAGCTCTCTAATCACTCTCACCACCGACAGGGGCTGCCCACCAACAACTGGGGCAAACAACCTCCCATCCGTGGAAACGCCACCACGGCTGAGCTTGATCACCATAACCTCTGTCTTGCCAGCATTGAGACAAAGCCAGTTGGCAGATATCCAGTTTTTTATTTCAGCCAGCCACTGACTCAGCACAATTGAGGCATAAAGGTCATTTGGGGCACAGGACAGGTACAACTGGGTGTCATCTGCATAGCAGTGGAAGCCCATGTTGTACTGCCTGATGATCTCCCCAAGTGGCAGCATGTACACGGAGAACAACAGGTGGTCCAAAATAGATCCCTGTGGAACACCGCAAGGCAGCGCAAAAAGTCCAGAGAAAAAATTCCCAAGTACTGCACACTGCAATCTCCTGGTTAAATATGAGCTGAACCAATGCAAGACTGCATCAGTGGTGCCCACATAAGTCTGCAGGTGATCCAATAGCACCCCATGATCTACTGTGTCAAAAGCTGAAAAAAAGTCCAAGAGTACAATGATGGTACATTGCTCTCTGTCCCTCGACATGAGGAGATCATGTGCCACCCTGACCAAAGCCAGCTCAGTGCTGTGCTGTGGCTGAAAACCCGACTGGAGAGGTTCAATGATAGACCAACTCTCCAAGCATTCAACCAGCTGACCAACCACCACCTTCTCAATAACCTTCCCCAAAAAGGGAAGATTAGAGATAGGCCTGTAGTTTCATAGAACATCAGGATCTAAAGAAGAGCTTTTTGCTGGGGTCTCATCACAGCCTCTTTCAAGGCTGTGGGAAAAATACCCTCCTATGGACCTATTGATGATCTCATGAACACTGGACTAAGGACATCCATGCAGCTAATAACAAGCCATGTGGGACCTGGATCCAGAGCACAGTTGGTGGGAGCGCAAGCTGGTGACCACATGGAAGACCTCAACTGCTGAAACTGGCTGAAATTCACACCAGCTCGACTGAGGATCCCCACCAACAGACCGATCCCCTCCTGCAAAAGTTGGACCAGAGAAGGCAATAACTCACCCTGATAGATAGATGACACCTAGTTAGCAAAGAAGCATCCAAACTCCTCGCATTGTTTAGTGGAAAAAGCTGTCCTGGACTGCAGACAGGAGGGACTTAACCATCTGTCTATAGTGCGGAAGAGCACAGCTGGACAATTTCCTGTTGTAGTAATTGACGAGGACAGAAACTTCACTTTCTTTAGATCGTTGCCGCTGATACTCCAAATAATGGAGCCTCAGCACCGCCTTGTCATCCTCAGAGTGGGACCTCGTCCAGGCATGCTCCAACCTATGCCCGTTAGTCTTCAACCAACGCAACTCAGCACAATACCACGGTGATTGATGATGGGAGGTCAAGGGGTGAACATGGAAAGGTGCAATCAGGCCCAGGGCATTGATCAAGGCCATGTTATAGGCTTCCACACCAGCCTCTGAGCCCTGGGCACAAGATAGCAACAAGCTAATACCAGAAGCTGAGGGTAGACAAAATGATAATACAGGGGAAATTATACCAGTAAAGAATAAGAAGGCAGGTCCTGGTAATTATACTGTATGGTGCAAGTATTATCTGATCTATCTGGAAAACTGTGTATAATTGGAAACTCAATGCCATGTATTGTTTATATGAATGGAAGGTTAATAAAGCTGAGCTTTAAAAAGCAAATGGAGGAGGCCTGTAAAGATGATACATAGAAACCACCTGCTGCCCACTGGTGAAATTGTGCCAGACATATCACCAGAAAGTGATCCCCAGTAGTCATGAAGCCAAGGATCATGGTGTTGCCCACTGACACAGTGTACTGTGTCTGACCTCCTGAACTCGTAACTGACTTAACATCCGGGCGCCATCGCCACCCTGAGAGTTTCAAGCACTGAACCTTCCCACTCCTTGAATTCCTGATGCAGAACCTAACTCACAGAGATAGACATGCTGCCTGGTAGTGCTGAGGATGCTTTTGAGGCAGAGGACAGGGAAATTCGTACTACTGCAGTAATACCCAAGGACAATGATGTAGATTCAGAAATAGAGGACCTAATACCAGAGGTTGATATAATTTCTGCCATTCCTGACATGGCCCCTGTGAAGGACACAGAGCTGGAAGAGTGAAGAGCTCGTCCTATTCCTAAGGGAAAAAATCAGCATTACTGAGGAAGTCTGGATGTGAGCTCAAGCCCATAATGAAGTGCACCTATGACACCCCTAGTGCCTCCTCTGAATTTGCCCTTCATTTGACTCACAAGTTAATAGTGCCCCCATTTGCACATTGCCCAGTTTTCCCAGGTACTGTTGAAGGGTACAGTTTAGAGTTGGGTAGTGTGGTGGGATGTTGCCTATAAATGCTTGCCTGCTGTTTCATGTGGCCAGGTAGGCTTCATTTGTCTAGCCAGAAAGGTGATGCTGTGTGAAAATGGGCTTACCTAGGGGGTTCATTGACCCCTCTGCATCTCTTTTCCCCTCTGTGATCCTGGCTTCAAGGCATCTCACCTCCGGACCCTGATATCCTGAACTGCTGCAAGGGGAACCATCAGAGCAATGCTGCATCTCCTCACAGAAGCCCTGATGGGAGCCATGCCTGGCTCCTCCATGCTCACAACTGGAGCCACACATCAGATCCAGCAATCCCAGCCCCAGGACTGGTAGCGGGATCAGGACTGGGACAGAAGCAACTGTACCAGTGTGTGCCTCACCAGGTGTCCCCAGCCCCCGGAGAAGCAGTGGGGTGGGAGAGCCTAAATAAACCACCAGTATTTGCCATGCATGTATGGCACATATTACAGGAGAAGGAGCTCCCTTTCAAAAGCAGAATATGTGCCTAGAACCCATGACCCCAACTCTGAAATGTGTTACATACCCTAGTCCTGGCCCCAGGGCATGCAGTGGAGTCAGGACATGTACACATTAGCCATCAGTGGGCTTAGCTAAAATAGCCAGGAGGCTGTAAACAGAAAGGGGCATTTGATTTAGTAGAGAGGTAGCTCAGGCAGTCAGGGATAAAAGGACTGCTTACAGGAAGTTCTGGAGGACTCAGAAGGATGAGGACAGGGAGGAGTACCACAGAAAAGCTAAAGGGGTGGGGAAAGCAGTCTGGCTGTCCAAGGCCAGAAAGGAACTGCAATTAGCGGAAGAGTTAAAAAAAGAGGAAAAGCATTTTTAATACATTAGTGAGAAGAGGGACAAGAAAATGGCATTGTATGGCCAAGGAAAGGAGAGGGGTGAGTGGAAGACAGTGGGAACAGGGCAGAGGTAGTTAATGAATACTTCTGCTCTGTCTTTACAAAGGAGAAGGATGGCCCGGTACCACATGGGAGGTGGAGGAGGTGGGGAGTGGAGTGGAGGAGGTGGATGCACAGACAAAAGATTAGTGAGGACAGGATGAAGAAGGACTATTCATCCTTATGGTTGCTAAATCCCCAGGGCTGGATGGTATCCATCCTGAGTGTTGCGGGGAGCTAGCAGCAGGCCCCTGGTGGACCTGTTCAATAGATCGCTGGAACTGGGGGTTGTACCACTGGACTGGAGAATGGCAAATGTGGTGCCGTGACATAAATGTGGACCCAGAGGTGACCTGGTCAACTACAGACCGGTCAATCCAACTTCAGTCATTGGTAAGCTCATGAAGGCAATCCTTAAAGAAAAGTGGTAGGTTTCTTACAGGAAAACAGTCTGCAGGATGAGAGACACATGAGTTCATTGCCAAACGAACCTGGTTGATTTCTTACATTGGACAAGGGCCTGTGGTTAATATCCTTACTTGGATTTCATCAAGGCCTTTGACTCTGTGCCCCACAGAAGGTTGATCAGAAAACTGGAGGACCTGGGGTAGGGGAGAAACCCACTGGATGGGTGCCAAACTCACTGAAGGACAGAACCCAGAGGGTGGTGGTGGTGGTGGGAAGCTCTTTGGGCCTAGGGAAGTCACCAGTGGGCTCCGACAGGGCTCGGTGCATGGTCTGGTGTTCTTTAAGGTATTTGTTAATGACATTGGAAATGGCACAAAAGGCAAGATTTGCATGTGTATGGATGACACCAAGCTCTGTGAGAGGGTAGATACAGCAGAATGGATACAGGACCTAAAGGAAGATCTGGCCAAGCTTGAGAGGTGGTCAGGATTATAGCAACTCAAATTCAATTAAAGAAGTGCAAGGTCATGCACACAGAATCTAAGAACCCGAGGATAGAGTACAGCCTGGGAGGGGTCTTTGTAACTAAGTCTGAGAAAGAAAAAGGGTGATGATCACTAGTGACTTGAAGCATCCTCACACTGCAGGAAGGTGGCAGTGAAAGCCAATAAAATGCTGGGCTGCATATCCAGTGGAATCACTAGCAGGCAGCAGGAAGTCATTTTGCTGCTGTACAGATCACTGGTGCAGCCACACCTGGAGTACAGTGTGCAGTACTGGCATCCCTATCTGAAAAATGGCATAAAACTGCTAGAGGCGGTGCAGAGGGAAAGAGGGGACATGGCAGAGTCTTTTCAGCATATGAAGGACATGAACAGGGTGAACAGAGAGGGCCTCTTCAATCTCAGAGGAAGTGTTAACATACCTAACACAGGATAAAGAACAAAACATTTTTGGAACGAGGGACTAGGTGGATGACAGACAGTGGGTAGGGGGAGTAACTTCGAATACTAACAGAGACTGAAAGGGGCCAAGGTAGAGCTGCAAAAAGGATTGGTTATACAATTCTGGGAACCCAACCCCCTCAGATTTGGGAGGGGGACAACACTGATATAGTGGTTGGAAAGATTCCCTACCTAAGGAACCTAGTGCCCACCTTATATGCCACAGAAAATGTTTACAAGTTTATATTGACAATATTGGTTAGCCACCTGCTGCCTTGCCAGATTATTAGGTTTGTTTTTTTAGTTGTTATTATTTTTATTCTATAGACATGAACCTTGTAGGATGTGACATTGACTTATGGATACTTTAAAAAGTAAGGTACCCTTGATCTGGAAAGGAATGTATTGAAATGGGAAATTATGGTAAATAACTACCTTAACAGAAACTGGTGAAATATCAATAGATGTAATGTTTTTTTATTATCTTTCAAATAAAGAAAGTTTAAAAAAAGTCTTAGTGGAAATAAAACTATGAGTGGGCATTGCCTTAAACTTGAGAAAGGAAGGCTGAGGAGAGAGTTCAGGAGGCATTTTTTCACAGAGAGGTAGGTGTAAGGTAGAATGAGATCCTAGAAGAAGTGGTCTCCTGGAGACGGTGGTTAGCTTCAAAAGAGGGAGGCAGTGCAAAGGGAAGGTCAGGGTCAAGGGTGGGCATAAAGGCGGGTAGCAGATGGGGAGAGGGGGCAGAGCTTCTAGTTGCCACAAAGGACTCCACAACATGAGCAGACTAGATAGACCTCTGGGCCTTCTTCTGCTGGCAACTTTCATATGTTCATATGTAAATAAACATGGTGATGGCCATGCAACTCTATGCCCCCTAACTGCAAAAAAAGGCTTCTGGAACAGGGTCAAGAGCCACAGACCTCCAGCCTAGGAATCAGGATCATTCACATAATTGTAAAGCTCCAGACACTACACATATGCTTTGCATTGTACAGGTTGGCATTCCAGAGCCTATCCAGCCTGGGAGCTGTTAGATCAATGGGACGTTGAGTTCAGTTTACTATAAAAGGAGCTTGCAGTAAACAATCTGGGATCAGCTGATGTGTCTTTGAGACAGAGGAAGCTGTGAGCCTGTGATCCAATGCCTGCCAGGAGGTGCAGCCTTGGCAGGCTCCTGCAGTGTGTACACACCAAGAAAACAATGTATCTTGAATTGAGAATTAAAGACTACATGTGAAGCTTGGTTTTCTGCTCTATAACGATTTTTCCATCAACTGGATTAACCTCCATAAAGATGCGATGGACTGAACATGCCATCACCTACCACTGGGTCCCCAGATCTCCCATCCTTGCAGCTGACTGACTGACCACCAAGATTCAGACTGGTGAGAGACCAGACCTGCTCCGGAGTAGTCTGCCCTCCATCCAGAACCATCCAACATCTCTCCTGCTCAGCTAATCAACCCACCGAAGATGTACTAGAATTCTGCAAAACCATGAGTAGCCACTGGAGTCTCAGTCCTGCAACTGTAGTATTTGCCACCAGTGAAAGTTGGGACACAGGGAACAAGCTCTGTGTCAACAGTGAAACAATTGCTTGCTAGGCTGAAGTAGAAGATCTGATGAGGCCCCCAGACACCTACCTGTGGCTTACAAAAAGGGGACCCTTTCAACAAGCAAAGTTTGGTTCTACTTCATCTGTGCTGCAAATGTTCGCTTACCAAGTTAAGCATGCAACCATTTTAGCCACTCTGTTAGCAGCACCTGTGTCCCCAGTGAAGCACCCACTGCAACTGAGAGTGCTCCCACCAATGGCCTGTGGGGGAATCAAAGTCAGGGGCACCTGCTTAGGGGATTAGTGGGACTGCTGGTGGTTGGGCTGTTTGTGTGTGTGGGATATTGGTACAGAGTATAAGAATTGCATTGTTCTCCCATTACTTCCCTTTTTCCTTACTACTCTTGTGTTTTTTTACCTTACCCTCCTCTTTTCATAAATAACTGTTGGAATTGCATTTCTTTGTTTGGGGAGCCATTGTTCTTTTCCATGTTGCAGGTTCTGGGGCGTGTCTGTGTGGGCTAAAAGTATTTTATTACTGATGGAGGATAATAGTATAGTGCCAAATCCAGGTGCCATTTATTGCTACCCCAGGTGGAGGCACTGTGTCACTGTTACATCCAAGTGTCCAGTGCAGCATAGTTCCTGCAAACCCAAGCTGGCCTCCTTGGTTGGTCTATAGAGGTGGACCTCGAGGGACCCAGGTGGTTACTGCAGACTGTTCACATACCTAGCAGAGGCAGGCTTGTTTCAAGAGAATAAACACTTAGATTCTGTTCACATGCCAAGTGGCAGGCTATATGCAGGTGAACAAACACATGGTGACTGGTAACATACCTAATGGTTGGCTTTTTTCCTAGAGAATATATACTTGGAGACTTGTGTCTGGTCTATAATAAGGCTTGTTTCAGGAACATCAACACTGGGAGACTGGTGGCAGGTCCATTATAAGACTTGTTTCAGGAGAATGCACAGAGAAATGAACAGTGATGCATCAAAGGCTTCTGTTTAGAGAATAGGCCCATAGAAAATGTCATGTAATTATATAAGGTAATATTATACTGTACAAACAGCATTGTGGAATGCTTATTTCTGCCTGATGATGGGGTAGTGTGGGACAAACTGCCCTTCACAAAATCTACTGTATGAAAACGGAATTAATTATACAAACATACATATGAACATAAGAAAGGCCAGCAGAAGTCCCGAAGGTCTATCAAGTCTGCTCAGTGCAGAGCTCATGTGCATACGCTACATGTTGCTCCACCCCCTCCAGTGTCACCCTACCCTTCCCTTGAATCTATCCCACCCTCTTCTAAACCCCACAGGTTTGTCTAGAAAAGAGTTTTTTATTCAGATGCACAAATTGACTACCATTGCAAAAGTTATAAGGCCTGAAAACATAATGGCATGAACAAGTGATCTTATATTAACATGACCTGCATTATAATGTAAAGCACAAGTAATACAGCAAGAATCAACAATCAGAGAAGAAAAATACACCACTGGACTATTACTCAAATTAAGAAAACCCAACTGAGGAAACCGGTTGCAATTCAATCATATTTGGTGGGCAGGTTCAGCAGCATATAGGCCAAAGAGAGAGGGCAGGGCATAAAGCATGAATGAAAGCGAGTTTGACCACCTAATCAATTTCAGTTGTGAAGTCATACTGGTACCTTAATACTGGTAAATCAGGTTCAAAAAATAAAAAAAAAACATTTGTTGAACATCCTCTAGGTTCTAGCCAAAATCCTATACTGCTCAATGGGGTCAGAGCTAGGATAAATGCTGCCATGGGCAGCATGTGTGTGTGTGTGTGTGTGTGCACTGAACAGTTTATAAAGGACACCTGTTGTACTGGTACTGGGTGACATTTCAGTATGAACTGCGCTGTAATTGTCTTGCCTTTTAATTTGACAGCAAATGCATTTAACACTGGAATTTGCCCTTTGTTGGTCACTGCTCTGCTGTGTAAGTAAGCCAGTTATATTTCCTCTTCTTGGCATTGTCTGCTTTCAATCAAGCAGAAACAATAAAACAGCTATAACCCAATCGGTATGTTTAATTTCCTATTATGCGTCCATTGTGCTTGATTTGGGGCATTTTAAATTCTTTTTTCCTCTAAAGAAGTAATCATTTTTTGTTTGCTTGCGCGCATGTGCAAGAAACATAATGCCACCATCTGAAGTTTCAGAGGGTGTGCCTCTCCACTTCCAATGCCTGCTCCTTCTGCAGGCATGGCCGCTTTCACGCCAATGAATGTTGGAGCTGTCTATGACAGCATTCAGATGCAGTGGCATACAGTTGAAAGTGAAAAACCACTGCAATCAGCGGTGGTAACGTGTAGGCAATTTGCATACTGCCGTCGGCAGGTAATTTACATACTGCCGTCGGCAGTATGCAAAGTGGCTACACTCTGCACTGCATCTGTATCACATAATAAAGAGCGACCTGCAACCGCTGACCAAGCAGTTTGTTCCAGATCACTGGCTCAATCTCTGATGGACCTGAGCTGCAGCTGACAGTTCAAAGTGGGCAACCATTGGACACTCACAAGTTTTTTTTTTTAACAGACTAAGAAGTAGACGACAAGGACAACTTTAAAGGAGAAATGAGCCACCGACATTTAATGCTTAAATATTTCAAGCCAACCTGCTGCCCCCTCCCCCTCCCAATCATTAATCACACTTCACTTTCCCAAGCACTGGTGGCTGTGGGTACAAAAATCTGAGAGCAGATCTTCAGCAACCACTTGCAATTGTACCCTTCTGTTCCTGCCCGCAGCTCAGAGATCTCACGGCATAAATGAGACTGAAGCTGGACAGTGCAGTTCCATTCCGAACAGCAGGT
Organism: Neoceratodus forsteri; assembly: GCA_016271365.2. Taxonomy (NCBI): domain Eukaryota; kingdom Metazoa; phylum Chordata; order Ceratodontiformes; family Ceratodontidae; genus Neoceratodus; species Neoceratodus forsteri. The sequence goes on along the minus strand of CM057449.1, from coordinate 521,738,899 downwards.
GATGGGCTACCATGCGGGGACCACAAGGGTCTGGCCGAGGCTAGTGAATCATTTGAGTCTCTCCACCTGTCCGTTTGAAATGGTCCGACATTACACAGCCCTCCACTAACTGCACAACATCCTGCAGAGAAATGCACACAGATAACAGCCCTAGCAAGGCAGCACTCCTCCACTGAGGAATGGCATCTCCCCCCAAAAAGAAGCAGACAACTACTATACCCGAAATAAACAGTGTCACATGTTCAGTATGAGCAGACTGCATCACAGACCCTAAAAAAATACAGTTTCACTTTCTCACTTTTTAGTATTTTTTTGTAAAGAATCGCCATTCTTAGACTTTTCTCAGATATATACCTCTCAACTGTCCAAGATTATGACTGGTCCTCATTTTAGCCCTCAGAATTGCTGTCCATCAACCATTATAGGAATGTGCTGCCCACCCAGAGAACATGCAGTAAATTCAGACTTTATAGCAGCAGTTCATAATATTCTAAAATGCTAAATGAAAATTAAACTTTGTACAAGTAAACTGAGTGGTTTCCAGTGTTCTGAGCGTGCACCTCTATGTCTGAGGATGTGTCCCTCAGTATGAGGGTCAGTGTCCCCCACTTTCCCTCATTTTGGGTATCCGTCTCACTTCAGTGACAAGAGGTAAAGAGAGGTGGATGTCCAGATATGTACAATTAGCTGCATTATTTATGCAGCACAAGTACTCAGTACTTTCTGAAAATGCAATGCACAGCATAGCCACTTTGCACCCGGCTCCTAGGGCAAGTGGGGCTGTGGATGCGCTGCTTTTCCGCTCCATCAAAGCGGTCCCTCGTTGACTGTCTTGCCCCTCCCCAACCCACACCCACCCTCTGGAGTGCCCCACCTCCCCACACCCCACCCACCTCACCCCATACTTACCTCCGGTGGCTGGCTCGACGATCTTCGGTGGACCAGGAACACGTCTGCACTCTTCAAAGCCGACCGCAAAATGAAGAAATGCCGGTAAGCTGTATAATGGTATAAATGGTTTTTTTAAACTTTGGTGCATATCTTGGCCATTTTTGGGAATTTTTTCACCAAATTTTCATGACTTTTACGAGTGTGTGTTGCGCTGTTCCTATGCTCGCTCGTAACTTTGAGGATTTTTAATATTTTCACTCTAGATTTTCAACATTGCCATTTTACCACACCTGCTTATGAACAGTACAGCTGTCATTTTTCACATCTCACTCAAAATGTGTTTTCGCACATGTAGCGCACATTGATGTGGTCGGTTTGTGAAATTAATGTTTGGGACACATTAAGAAAATCACAGTGACACTGGTCATGAGCAGAGGTGTTAAAATGGCTATGTTGAAAATTTGGTGACAAAAGTCCATAAAATGACTGTGTTATGAGTGTGCATTGCGCAATTTCCACGCACCCTCGTAAGTTCACGAATTTGTAATATTTTCAGTCCAGATTTTCAACATTGACATTTTTCCACACCTCCTTATGAACAGTACATCTGTCATTTTTCACACCCTGGCCGAAATGTGTTTTTGCAATTCCAGCACAGAATAGCGCGGTTGCTGTGGGAAATTAGTGTTCGGGACAGATTACGAAAATCACAGTGACACTGTTCATGAGCGAAGGTCCCAAAATGCCTGTGTTGAAAATCTGCTGTAAAAAATCCTCAGACTAATTACATTACAGGTGTACGTTGTGCAGTTTCTACGCCCCCTTGTGACTTCACCACTTTTTTAAACTTTCGCTCCAGATTTACAAAAATGCCATTTTTTACACCTCGTCATGAACAGTACACCTGTCACTTTTCACATCCTGTTCAAAATGTGTTTTTGAACCTGTGGCACAAATGGCGCTGTTGCTGTGCAAAATCACCTTTCCTGTAACAAACTGATAATGTCACTGTTCATGTGGTGGCACAAAACCCATGTGGAAAACCTGGAGTAAAAATACCAAAAAACTCCCAGGGCGTTAGGGTTTTCTACCATAACGCCCTACCCTGTAGGGACTGACAGGTCTCAGGGGTGTGACTTGGGATTGTCGACAGTAATGCTCATGCCATTTCACCCCCACCCCCACCCTGCAGCCATTGACAGGCATCGAGGTGCACCTTGGACCCTTTGCCCCCGGAGTTCACCCCATTCTCCTATACTGTGCCCATTTCAGCATATTTCCTTATAGAATGAGGTGAATGTAAAGCCTAAACACCCAAAGGCACACCTCGATACTTGTCAGTGTCTGAAGGGTAAGGTGAGGTGAAATTTCATGACCATCATGGGCGACAACCCAAAGGCACACCTCAGTGCCTGTCCATCTCTGCAGGGTGAGGGTGGAGTTGGCATCAGTTCAATACTTCATTGCCATTCTTGTACTGCATCTGTCTAACTCCTGCACTTCCACTGCTAATGCCAGCAAGCATACATTTGGCATTGACATATGCTTGTTTGTAAAGAGCCTATGTTAAAGAAAAATGTCCAGTGCCACAGAAATCCTCTGGGCATATATTCAAATGGATAAATCCGGAGCCGCTGCTCAACAACTGCAATGTAGAGGGGGCCTGTACATATCATTACTGTGGTGCCACCTGGTTCGAGTCTGAACCCTACAGATAAAATGGAACCCTATTGGGGGCAAATAACACTCATGCAAATGTCTAAAGAAAAGGGAAATTACAGCTCACTTAGAAAGGGGAGATAATTTTTTGAACATATCTTTTTTTCCTTGAGAGCAGAGAACTTACATAAAAATCATTAGCTCTCTGTGCCTGACAGTTGCCCTTGCCCTCAGCCTTCTGTCTAGTGAAATGAAAATCATTTCTAGTTAGTTGGTCATGTAGAACAAGCTGGCTGTGGGATTCAGACCCAAGTTTCATGGTTCGCACAAATGCTTTACCACCAGGTAAGAAAGCCTTCCTATGGCAACAAGGATTCCTCCTAGACCACTCACAGTACACGCAGAATACCTGGGTTTATTCCCACAACCTCCAATTAAAAATGGTGTGCCCCTGAACAAGTTACTTAACCTACCTGTCCTGCTGGGGCGCACATTGGAATTAGCTTTGACTTACTACCGGACGTTGATTCTTATTTAAACACATCTAAATAGTACAATGAATGGTAGCTTTTTATACTTGTTTTTCTTAATTATGTTTGTGTTGGAGTGTACTAGCACTAGAATGAATGTGTCTGGCACTGGCAGAGAACTGTGCTTCTGGTAGTGATTTATAGGATTGCTCTTTGGTAAAGCTGTCTGACATATAGTGGAGTGGTAACATAAATGAATACACCTTTGAACTGTTGCATGATTCAGCTTCCTAACCTTCCAGTATGCCCATTTTGAATTATAAACAAAACCCATAACATGCCTCTGGAATGCAGATGTCTCAGCTCCCCACCCCTGAATGCAGATGTCTCATAGACCATCACAGCTGCATTTTTTCTGCCAATCAATCAATCAATCAAAATCTTTATGTAATCAGGCAAATACCATTGAGCAATGCTCATTTTCGATGTGGACCTGGACGGGTTACAGTGATATTACAATACAATACAATAACACAATATGTACAACAACCAGCCATATAAAGAGAATTTTGGCTAGTAGCAGCTACAATGAGCAAGATGATAACAGTAGCAAAGGCAAGGACAATAATAATGGTTACATAATATATACGATAATGGTACAGAATATATATGGAGTCTCAGTGGTTAATGTAAATAGGCACACAACAGTCTGGAGGGTGCCAGAGGAAGGAAGAAGAGATTGTGAATAAGGTAACAGAGTATAGATGTTATCCATAGAGGGGAGGAGGGAAGGAGGGTGGAAGCAGAGGGAAGGAAGGAGAGGAGAGGAGAGGAGAGGAGAGGAGAGGAGAGGAGAGGAGAGGAGAGGAGAGGAAGGAGGGGGGTCCATGGATAGGCTGCAGAGTAATGAAACAGATGGCGTAGCAGAGTGAATTAAGTACAGGCCCCAAATTGGGGCAGTAAAGGAGGTATAACAATTAGTGAGAACAACCGTAGGATTCAGTTATAATGACCTATGACAGTGGCAACAGAGTAGAGGGAATAATATGGATAGTGCAATGTGGCTGGAGAAGGGAGGGGGAAGATAATGTTAATGAGGCAGAATGTGGCAGAATCAATTCCATATCTAGTGATGAGGCAGGGATCAGTTGGAGCAATTGCAGGATTCTTTAAAAGAATGAGCATAAAGTGTTTTGAAGGCTACCAAGGTAATGGAGTGTACCAATTTCAAGGTTTTTTGCAGTTTATTCCATAAAAGAGGTAGCATGTAACTTAAGAAGGCCCTACCAAGTCACGATTTAACCTTAGACATGGTCAGAGAAATATAAGAGGCACTTCTCAACACGTGTTTGCCTACTGAACTTAGAGGAAGACAATCTGAAATATATTGGGGCAGCTTCTTGGTAATAGCTCGGATGGTCCAGAGGGCGGTGTTTCTCTGTCGCCTGTGTGTGAGGGATGACCATCCCACGGCCAAGTATAAGGAACAGTGGTGCATCGAGTATGGAAGACCAGTGATATACCTTAAAGCTCTATGGTAGAGCATGTCCAGCTTAGCAAGTGCAGCGGCAGGGCCCTGACTGTAGAGAAAGTCTGCATAGTCCAGAAGGGAAAGGAAATTGGTTGGGACCAATCTCATCTTGGCATCCCTTGATAGTAGATGGTTAATCCACCATCCCTCGATAGTAGACGGTTAATCCTATAGAAGATACCAAGTTTCTGTCTGAGCTTTTTCATCAGTTCTTCTATGTGGACAATGAAGGAGAGTCTGTGATCGATCTAACCCCCCAGGTATTTGAACTTTGATACATACTCCAGAGGTTCGCCTAGGAGTGTTGCGATCTGAGGTATTGTTACAGGGGTGGCTGTGTGAATAAGGGATGAAAATAAAATTGCCTTGGTTTTTTTGGCATTTAGGAGTAGTTTCTGATTCAAAAGCTGCAGCTGCAGCTGCAGTTGCAGCTGGTTGAAGTTATGTTGAAGGTCACTGCATGCCGCTCCGGGAGTGGGTCTACTGACATAGAGCACTGTGTCATCTGCGAAGAGGTGCATGTTAGCTGCTTTAATACTGACATCGATTCTGTTAATGTAAATTGTGAAAAGCAATGGCCCCAATATGGAGCCCGGTGGCACACCTCTCGATAGGGGTTTTAAGGGTGAGAGTTCCCCTTCCGCTTTTACTTGCTGAAACTGACCTGTAAGATAATTAAAGAACCATCTCAGCAATAGTTGATCCAGGCCAGTGTTCCTGAGAGATGTAAGGAGCAGGTCGTGGTCAACAGTATCAAAGGCCTTGCTTAGGTCTACAAATACTGCACAGACAAAGTTCTTGGCATCCAATTCACACTACCAGTCATTGGTCACTTTAGCAAGTGCCGAGATGGTACTATGTCATGATCTAAAACCTGACTGCAGTGGGTTAAGCAGAGTCGCAGACTCTAGGTAGTTTCTGAGCTGATTACTTACAATTTTCTCCAGCAGTTTGGACAGAATGGGCAGTAGAGAGATTGGCCTGTAATTATTAAGGTCAATGGGGTTTCCGGATTTGAACAGGGGAATCACATGGGCAGTTTTCCATAGGGGAGGGAGATCACCCTGCGAGAGCGATAGATTAAAAGATGCGTAAGAGGCACAGCCAGGGCATGATAACCAATTTTCAGGAAAATGGGTCAATGTGGTCGGCTCCAGCACTTTTCCTAGTATACAATTGCAGAAGAGGGTCTTCAACCTCCTTCAAGGATACAGGATACAGGAGAACATAGAATTAGTAACAGGGACCTCTGGATCATATCATGAGTTGTGAGCTAAGATTACTGGCAGGCGAGGTATCAAAGGCTAGCCCTGCAGTGGCAAAATGATTGTTGAGATAATCGAGGATAGTAGGCTTATCAGAGACAGTGGTGGCACCAATGGTAATTTTTGTAGGTAGGGAATTTCCAGAAGTGTGACCTTCTATATTCTTTAAGGTTTTCCAAAATTTTGAGGGACACTTAGAGGAAGAGTCCAGTCCTTGACCAGGCCACGGACCCCTCAATTTCTGGAACCTAAACAGTTCTTCAGAAATCCTCTGTACTGCAAGGGATCCAGCGTGCCTTGACCAGGCCACGGACCCCTCAATTTCTGGAACCTAAACAGTTCTTCAGAAATCCTCTGTATTGCAAGGGATCCAGCATGCCTTGACCAGGCCATGGACCCCTCAATATCTGGAACCTAAACAGTTCTTTAGAAATCCTCTGTACTGCAAGGTCTTAGCCCTGACTTTTGGATTTGGTACCAGTGGAAGCTGATTTCCAAGTGGCTGGCCCACACTAGCTCCTGCTGAACACATCTCTAACTACTGTATCTCCCTCTGTGTCTCTAGTTGAATTTATGTGCAAGGGTTTAATAATTTGTTTAATCCTTACCGTCATTTTAAGTTCTGAGTTGATATTAGAAGTGAATTTTGAGCCTTGGCTGTGTAAATTCTTCTTTTGCTCTCTGCCCTGCAACCTGTCTCCTCCCAACCCCCAAACCGTCTGCTGTGCTCTCTGACCATGCCCACTTCTATTATTCTCTTTGTTCTGATATAACAAGCCTGCTCCTCCAGCCTTTAAAAATCCTGTTTTTCTACTTTATTTCAGGGATCCAGTGTGCCTTGACCAGGCCACGGACCCCTCAATTTCTGGAACCTAAACAGTTTTTCAGAAATCCTCTGTACTGCAAGGTACTAGCCCCGACTTTTGGATTTGGTACCAGTGGGAGCTGATTTTCAAGTGGCTGGCCCACACTATCTCCTGCTGAACACATCTCTAACTACTGTATCTCCCTCTGTGTCTCTAGTTGAATTTATGTGCAAGGGTTTAATAATTTGTTTAATCCTTACAGTCATTTTAAGTTCTGAGTTGATATTAGAAGTGAATTTTGAGCCTTGACTGTGTTAACTTTTCCATTAGCAGATTATATCCTCTCACCACTAGAGGGCTATACCTCTATCTCTATCTCTATCTCTATCTGGTAAGTAAGCCATGTGGGTTCTCTCTGCTTTTCTCTGTCTCCTCCTCCTCCTTGCCCTGCCCCTCTTCTCTCTCCTGGTCCTAGCCACCCCCACCCCACCCACCCACCACCCTCTACTCTGGTTTCCACTGCTACTCCAAGGGAACTCTCCACTTCCACTCAAGACTTGTGCTTGGTGCACCGTTTGGATATTCCTGGTTACTTAACCCAACCACTACTGTCAACAAGTGTAGCCACCTCTCACACTGTACCACCTTGCAGTCCATATGGGATACCGCCTGGAACCTTGCAACCTCTACTCCCGGAAACAACGATCAAAATTATCTTTCAAAGAGCTGCGACTCTGCTTCTTAAAACTCCTCCTTCTCCTCCTCCTTCTCATCTCAGGCAGCGTCCAGCCCAATCCTGGCCCTAGAAGCTCAGGCCACACACAAACTCCAGGTGCCCTTGTCCTTGCAACCATTAATATCTGCAGCCTACTACCAAAGCTGGATGCACTCCAAGCCTTCATATGCCAACACAACCCTGACGTCCTTGCAGTGGTGGAAACTTGGCTGACACCTAAAATTTGTGACTCAGCAGTAATAATGCAGGGCTACAATGTCCACAGGCTGGACCGGACATCCAAAAAGGCAGCGGTTGCACAATCTATATCAAAGACTCCCTGTCTTGGCACCCTGTAAGCAACTCCATCACTTTCTGCCTCGGCCCAGATTCTGCCAATAAAATCGTCCTAGGTCCCAACCATAAAGCCCTGACTATTGTCTCCAGTATACATCCCGCCTAGGGACCCAAAACATGGCTTCAACGACGTCCTAAACTTTATCAACTCTCATCCTCCTGAAGCTGAACTTATTCTACTAGGGATTTCAACATAAACTGGTTAGCATCGGCGCCCAGTGCCTATAAAGACTCCATCTCAGCTGCTAACCTTGCAAATGGTAAACTCCCCTACTAGGATTAACTACAAGACTAGCACCGTATCTCTTGGATTGGGTCCTCACCACTCACTCCACAAGGATTTCTCGTACGACCGTTCTCCCAGACTCTCTCAGTGACCACTCCCCAGTCATGTGTGCATGGTCTAACAAATTCCTTAAGCCCCCTCCCAAAATTATCACTAGCAGAGTCCTTCCTCGTGGAAAACTTCCACATCTCAAACAATACCTGCTTCTACAAGACTGGCTACCCATCTATGAAGCAACAGATGTTAACTTGGCTCTTGATCACTTCATCTCAATTTTCAACAAAGCCTGCGACCTCTTTGCCCCTGCTAAAAGGCAAAACAAAATCTCTCTCTAACCCATGGGTCACCACGGCTCTTCTCTCACAGCTGAAACTAAGGGATCACCTCTGGGCAGTTGCCAGGGCCACTGGCAAACAACTGGACATCCAAAATTACAAACAAGTATGAAATGCCTGCACAAAACCATACGGCTAATGAAATCCACCTATTATAAAGACGCTTTCCCAATACATGGGGAAATGGTCGTGCTTTCTTGGACAATATCAAGGATGTCACAGGAAGCAGCCAAAAACCTCTCTGGCCATGTTAATGGTTGATGGATCCTCAACCCTCGACCCCAAGGTGATCGCAAACATCTTTAACACGGCTTTTTCAGACCTTAGTGCTGTTCTACTCCATGACTTTTTCGAAAACAGGGCCTACTCCCCAAATACCTCAGCCCCTCAGTCTAACCATCCCCTCTTCTACTTCAGGGAGGTAAGGCTGAATGAAGCTCACCGCTATATTACTGCAGCTATCTCTAAATCTAGATCTAGTAGCGACACCCTGGACCTTAAGCTTCTGTTGCTCACCCTCGATGAGGTAATTCATCCATTAACAAAAATACTAAACCTCTCTCTCTCAGCTGTAGAAAATTCCTGGACCTATGGAAAACAGCCACCGTGACACCCATCCATAAATGTGGGGATAAGACGAATCACTCAAATTATCGCTCTATCTCCATACTGCCCCCACTCTCTAAGGCACTCGAGCGCATTGTGGCTGATCAACTTACCAACCACTTGGATAAATACAATATACCTTGACCACAACAACATGGCTTCCAGAAAGGTCACAGCACCACCACAGCCCTTCTTGAGTTCACTGGAGCTTTGCACAAATCCCTTGATAGCAGCCATCTCGCAGGGGCCGTTTCATCGACCTCTCCAAGGCCTTTGATATAGTACACCATGGACTACTAATTCACCAACTACTGAATGCCAGGCTATCACCTGACTCTTCTCTCTGGTTTAAAAGCTACTTAGAAAACTGGTCGCAGAGAGTAAAAATTGCGAACGCTTTTTCTGACACCCTGCCTGTTCGCTCGGGTGTCCCACAGGGATCCATACTGGGCTGCCTCCTTTTTAGCCTTTTCTTAAACTCCCTCCCTTACCACTGCTCTGAGCAGATCATACTATATGCCAATGATACTGTTGTATTCTCCAGTCACAAAGATCCTGCAACTCTTCAACACAACCTTCAACTTGGTTTCAGTTCTGTAGAGACATGGTTTCTTAATCATAAACTGGTCTCAATGACAAGAAAACCAAATCTATGCTCTTCTGCAGCTCTCATAACCCACAAGCTATACCACTTGGCTATCTCCACCACCCAGGGAACACTCTAGATCAGGTGGGGTCCTTCAAATACTTAGGGATACAGCTTGACCCTAATCTTCCTATAGACTTCATATAGATAATGTAGCTAGAGCTGCTAATATACGCTTGGTCTCCTCTACAAACACAGACCACACCTCACACTAGAAGCTTTGAAGGTTGCAGTCCTGAGCTCTGTGATCTCTGTAATAGACTATGGTCTCATCATTTATGGCTCGCCACAACCACAACCCTTAGACGCCTCTCAACTGCCTTAAATAAGGCTTGTCGGCTCATCACTGGTGCTCACTGTCTCACCCACACATGTGACCTGTACACTCAGACCGCTGGCTCCAACTATCAAACCGCATAAAGTTTCTCACCTGCTCCATGGCGAAAAAAATCTACCTTGGTCTTGCACCTTCTGGGGTCTCAACTCTGTTACAACACCGAATTAACAAATGGTGCCTTAGAAGATCCACGCTACAGCTACTGAAAGTCCCCCACTGTCACACTTCACAGGGACAACGCTCTTTTGCTTATCGAGCGCCACTCTGGTTCAATGGCCTCAGCCCCACCATCTCCTCTGCCCCAACAATTGGCATGTTTAAAACTAGGCTCCGGGACTATCTCACTACCAACAGCTCCTGTGACTGCCCAACTTAACCTTGTTTCTCCACTTCCCTTCCTGCTCTAGTGGTCCCCCCCCTCCTCACTGGATTCTAACCTCACATCTTGGTATACCCAGTGCTGCACTTTTCACCCTCTCCCCACCCTTCCTACATTCCTCCCCCTCCCTATGTCTCTGGCACTTCTTATCTGTTGTCTATTTTCTCTGACAAATGCCGGTGGCTGCCTTGTTACAATGCTACCCTTGAATTGTATTAATCTGTACTCTGTTTGCAATGTCCACATTGTTGTAATGTCTGTCTTGATGTTCCCATAATTTGTATTTCTCTGACATGGAACCTTTGTAAAGAGCCAAGGCTCAAAGGTATTTGTAATCCTAGACTTAATAAATAAATAAAATAAATAAATAAAGAGTCAAGCTTTGAACGATAAAAGTTAGTCTTTGCCTTTCTGACCAACTTGGTGCAAAGGTTCCTCGCCTTTCTAAACAAGATCCAATCAGCTGCAAACTTAGTTTTCCATGCTGTTTTCCAAAGCAAGTCTCTATCCTGCAATGCGGTCTTCAAATCTGCCATATAGCATTGGCAAGATTTGTCCCTGGCATGGACTGTAGCCATGGGTGCATGTTTATCCAGTGCCCCAACACAATTTCATGAAAGATGTCATACGCTGTATTCACTGATTTTGCTAGGTAGAAGTTCTGCCAGCGCATGGAGTCTTTAGCTCTGTGATAAATGCACGAGGATTGAAGTTGTGTAGACACCTCTTAGTGGTAAATTTGGAGGCAGAAGTAGATTTTGGGATAGCTTTTACATGTGCGATAAAGCAGTGTTCACTGATGTCCGAGAAAAATATACCAGCATGGGAGAATAGGTGAGGTTTACTTACTACAATGAGGTCCAGCAGTATGCTATTAGTAGTGATCTTTTTATTTGGGCGAGTAGCTTTGCTAATAAGTTGTAACAGTCCAAATGCATCACAGATAATTTTAAGGGGTGTGGAGGCACTGGAGAACCAATCCAGATTGAGGTCTCCTAATATAATAAACTCTGAAGGTAAGGATCCCAGAGTGCTACTTAGGTGGGTCAGGAGTTTAGTCCTGCCAATGGAGGCCTATAGCATCCTATTACACAAAGCGAGACAGTGGCGGAAACCTCAACTTTGAGAGACAGACTTTCAAATTATTTTTGGATGGAAGTCAAGTCGATGACAGAGACAGGAAACTTATCCTTAATGTATATGGTAACTCCACCTCCTCTGGACTGCCTGTCGGTTCTAAACAGGGAGTAGGAGGAGAAGTTCACTTCTCGATCAGTAGTTCCAGTCTAAGCCAAGACTCTGTGACAACTAAGATATCAGATGTGGTATGGCAGACCCAAGCCTGAATAGTAAATTTCCTTAATAGGCTACATGCATTGACATGCATAAAGCTCATATCTTTGAGACTAGGTAAATCAGCAGGAGATGTGATCATTGCTGGAGGACCAGGGTTAAGTTTAACATTGCCTGAGCACAACAGCAATGGGAGCAGGAGTTTCCTGAAGGCTCCTAGGAGAAATCTAAGTGCTCTAGCCTGTCCTCATATACGGGGATTATTAGAAGGAAAGGATGTGTCCCTAAATCTATTGCACAGTTGACCTAATGTTGCATAGATTAAGACTCTAGTCTTGAAATGTATGGGGGACTCTGGAATATATGTAGAAGGTGCTGCTCCCTCTAGATCCCATACTGTGATAGTACCAGCCCGCCAAGGTAGATGTAGGGCAAGATCCATTTTGGGGAACTTGAAGGCACATATATACCGATCAGCGAAGTCAAAAATACCCTGGCAGTCCACTGTGTGTCCATTTACGAACCCACCACTGGGAGAAAGTTGGGATATCATAGGAAAGTATATGTGATATAGTAAAATAAGGGACAGGTAGGGAGCGAGTGAAATGCACACATTATTATGCCTGGTCACACAAGGAACATAAGGCGAACTGGCCCTGATTCTGATAACAGAAGAGAGGCAATTATAGTAGTTCTTAGGTATTACTAAATCAATGGGGTAGTGTGGTCAATGTTCATCAAGCCTCATCTAAGCTTCTATACAAAGTGGCAAGTGTATACCTGTGGCAGACCACGGCAGTTCTCACTGTAATTTAGTTAGGTGTGAAAACAGTAACCAACAGGTCATAATAGACATACAGACCTAATAAGTGTATAGTTGCCCTTTAAGGAGAAGGAGGACTAACCACTAGAGTGGCTGTTTTCCAATAAGAACTCAGGATAAGAAAGTAGGCTGGGTTAATGGGCATTTAAGGTGGCCTAGGGAGGGGGTGGGGGTAGGCTGAAAGTCCAGATGGCTAAGAGGACACCTGGGGAGAAAGGGACAGACAGCAACTAGTTATACTCTGAATTTGTGGGAGTGTTCAGACAAAGACACAAAGGAGCTGTATCCCTGAAAAGAGACTAAATTGGTGGGACAGGTTGCAGATGGCAGGCAAGGCACTAGCTGGGACTGCAAGCCGAACAAAGGACAGAAAACGGGAGAGGGCAGGAAAATTTACATTAACCAGACAATTACACAGTACCAGGAGTTGATTTCAAACAGCATTAACAGACTTAGCAATTTTGGTGTGACACAGTTATTTTCAGATAAAACAACCTCTAACTGGAGAAAACACTTGGTACACTGCACAAATTTACAATTGCAAATAAAGGATATTGGCTTGAGTTCCAATGCAGCTGCGAGCATAAAATTGTTCTTAATAGGAGACTGCTCCCCCAATAATCCGAAGTCAAATGCGGTACAGTGAGGGGAAATTTGACCATGGCAGCATCCAGTTCCATTGTAGAAGTAATTTCTGAGCTGCAGAAAGGATTCGGAGCAAGGTCCAAGTAAGGGAAAGCTTGATAAAATTGGGCTAAGCAGACGGGCCAGTCAGAAGGCTCCAAGTTGGTGAGCAGCCAATGAGAGCTTGTCCCTGAGAAGGAGCCTGAAATTCAAAGTTTTAAGCTGAGACCCTAGCAGCCTTGCAAGAGCCGGGGCCATTCCAAAAGCCATACCTTGTGGGTAGCAGCAGGCTCCTTGTGCCATGGAGGTGCTAGCGGTCCCAGTCTGAGTCGTGGATGTGGAATTAGCCCAGAGGACCAAGAGGACACCTTGTTGCTGGCACTCACGGGTGGGTAGTGGCAGGCTTCTCATGCCGTGGAGACACTAGTAGTCCCAATCCGAGCCATAGACTTGGAATTAGCCCAGAGGGCTAAGAGAACGCCAGTGAGAGATCTGAGTTCCACCCCCCCGATCCAAAGCAGGACTCTTGTGTTTCCCAGTGATATTTGTCCCTATTTCCAACACTGTCAGAGAGGAGCAAGAAGAGATAAAGGAAACAGCGACATCTCAGCTCGTCAGCTCAGTGCAGGAAGGTGGCAGCAAAGGCCAACAAGATGCTGGGGTGCATTGTGAGAGGAATCTCATCCAGAAATAGGGATATGATCCTACCACTGTACAGGTCACGAGTCAGGCCACATTTGGAGTACTGCGTGCATTTCTGGCATCCCTTTCTGAAGAAGGATATCAGATTGCTGGAAGGGGGTGCAGCACAGGGCAACTAAGATGATCCAGGGGCTGGATGGCAAAACCTATGAGGACAGGCTGACTGAGTTGAATATGTAAACCCTGGAGGTGAGGAGGGATCGGGGGGATATGATTGAGACTGTCAAATATTTGAAGGGGATTAACAAAATGGGCACAGAAGGGGTATTTAAGCTGAGGAGAGCAAGGGACACCAAAGGTCATGGTCTCAGGTTGGAGGGTGGAAAATATCAGAGAGAGATGAGGAGGCATTTTTCACAGAGAGGGTGGTGGAGAATGGAACACTACCCAAGAAGGAGGTATCCTGAAGCACAGTGGGCAGTTTTAAAAGAGCATGGGACAGGGGTGTGTGTGTGGGGGGTAAAGGTAAGGGAGGAAAGGAGGGTGGGCAGCTGCAATATAAGGGTGCTAGCTGCATATTCGAGCAGATTAACTTGATAGACCGTTAGGCCTGTTTCTGCTGGCAAATTGTATGTTCGCATCTATCCTGTGGACTTTTCCTTCATGCTCTGTTCCCTGTCCCTACCCACTAACCCACTGAAGTGCAAATATTTAAGCAATAAGGCATGACCAGGGTTAGATTAACAGTCTGTTAATCACCCCTAGGGTGTAATGTGGCACGAGGTGCAGCTGAGTGCCATATTGCCTCTAGGGGTGATTGACTGTTAATCTAACTCCTGGATTGCCTTATTGCTATTATAAAATGGTTCCAAAAGAAATGTGTTAAAAGTATACTTTTGAATGTTTTCCTCATTTAGAGGAGATTTTTAATAAAATAGTTCTTCCACCAACAGTTTAAGAATGCTGGTTCAAAATCAGAATGTATCATTCCACACATTCAGCAGCTAGAGGATGGAATGCTGACAGGAAGAATCCATGTGCCATGGTGATCAGGCTGCACATGACAGTATAACATGGATTAATGTAAGGCTGTTGGAATCCTAACAGCCAATCAGATTGCAGCATTTCTGAGAGCCTTTTTATAATTGTGCATAACAATTTACTTAGTGACTCTGAATCAGCCATTGTGTGACTCTGTTTTCCTAACACATATTTGCTACTCTTGCATAGCTTTGAAACACAACAGGCAATCTGCCGCTAGAAGAGAAAATTCTGATTTGGAGCCTACTGAAGGCAACTTGTTTTGTAATAATCCACCCACAAACTAACTTCTTCAGTTTTTCCTGTGCTCAGGACCACAATGACAACACTTATCACTGCTAGTACCCTCTCCCAGATGTCAGTAAAACAATTTGCTGCTAACATTACTCACTGGTTTATGTTTCCTTTCTCGTGTGCAAGAAACATTTTCAAGAAACATTTTGTTACAGTGCAAACGGCATTTCAGAGGTGTGTCAATGTCATGTCCAATGCAGGGTTAAGCTGCATTGGGCTCGTCTCTGACAGACCAATGAGCATACAAGCTATGTATGACACTGGGAACATTTTCTTGGGCAGAAACTTTGTGTAGTTGAAAGGACTGAAGTGCTCCTATAAGAGAGTGCCTCGGTCCTTTCCTTTGCATAAAGTCGGCCAGCTAATAGCTAAGCGGCTTTATGACTGCGTGGATCATGTTTCGATTGGCAGAAAAAGCCCGACAACTGAACAAGCAAAAGGAACTGTCCCACAATGCAGGGAGCATGAGGAGCCCTTGAAACTGTCCTGTGCAGATGACAATTCTAAGATGCTAATTTTTTTCACCTGTCAAGATGTTTTTTAGATGAAATGCAAAGTGGCAAAGTAACTTTATGTTCTACAGAGTCGTAGTTCCACATGGTTAGTCTGGATAACTGCATAACCAGAAGGCTACCACATTAAACAGCTCCTGTTTAATGCAACTCTGTTGCCCTGCTAAGCTCTGTATATCTGCTGTCCTCCCCCTACCCATAGGCGATGGGTTATATGGGCCCACAATATTTTCCAAACCGGACCCATCACCACCAGTAATATATATCACTTTTATCACTATCCCTATGTTTGTTCTGTGACCTGTTGCCTCCATCTGTCCTGCCCCCTCCACCCCAGCTACCTCCGTCTGTGCCCCCCCCACCCCTCAGCTGCCTCAGTCTGTGCTCTCCCCTGCCTTCCTGTGAAGGGACTCAGTAAGAGGAGTGCAGAAGCACTGAAAAGCTTGCATCCTTTCCTCCTCCCTCCCCACATGTGCTTATTGGTGGCCTTATTGAGATACCAGTCTGGTATGCAACTTTTTTTCCAATTTGGCTGCAGCATGGATGGGAAAAGGTAGGTCAGGGTAATGATGAGCAAGGCTGTAGCAAGACTCGATCATAGACTGGAGCCTTAAAATTGTGTGCGGTGACAGTCGTTGTGTGACTGAGAGTCAGGGACAGGCAACACCTGGAATCAGAAGATTGTCAGTTAGTAAAGGTGCCCTAGTAAGCTGTGAGCACAGCAGCAGTGGCTGTAGTAAGAAGCAGCAGCACCATCTCTTTTGGTCCAGTTCGGAGCTTGACAGGAATGGCAAAAGCAGTGGTGGCTTCACAATACCCTCTTTTCCACCTCTCCCCACCTCCTTGCCCTGTAAGGATGGATGTCTGTCTGTCACACTGCTTCCAAGGGGTGGCCACCATTGAGGACAACAGGATCTCAGTAAGTCTTATGGATGGTAACATATCATGGGCTGCAACTGAAAGGACATGTGATTTATCACTGTTCATAGCCTTGTTTTCAAATTAGGTGTGAATAATGGCTGGGAATGCCCTAGGTGGATGTGACCACCATAACATGCTCTGCGTAATGCATCAGCAAATTTGTATGTACTGAGACACTGACCTTTGGTCATTGCACATGCAATGCCTTTTCAGAAAAATGTAAATACAGTGTAGTATACTCCACACACAGATAGTACCAACCATCAACCCTTCATCACATGATCACCCTACGTGCCCATGGCCATTATTCACCTGGCAGGGTAGGATGTCCAGATATAGCCCCCCCCCCCCAAAAAAAAAATGCCACAGAACATATGGCATTTCCCAACAGAACAGCAGCAACTATTTGCTTTTTCTATATTTTGTTTTTAATACTCAACTGCATGATGCAAAACTGTGTCTTTTGCAGCTAATCTCCTCCTCAACACTGTATATAGTATGCAGTGCAAGTGTGTGGGGGAAAGGGAAATACTGTTATTAACTGGGTCTGCTGCTGCCTTGCTTGCCTCATAGAAAAACAATAAAGCAGCAGTGTGTGTGGGTGTGTGTGTATTAAGGTGACACATACCGCAGCATTTTATTTGTGTAGGTGGGCAGAGCTTGATAAAGCCTGTGTCAACCATGGTTCCATTTTCTCTATTTGGATCCATTGCCATGGTGGCATGTAACCGTGCATTCGTGGTGGTGCCCACACACCACTGAACCTCGACCACTCCCTTCAATGTTGATCAAACTTCCTGTGCTTTCCCCCAGGCCTCCACCTGGGGGCAGCCAAGGCCCGAGTCACCATGCCTCCTGACAGCATCTCATCTACCGCTGCTCTCCAATGTTTTGTGATGTCAGGGTTTGGAGAGCACAGAAGTTCCCCATAGAAAATAGTAGGTGTATCTTTTAAATAGGTATTTTTAATATTTTAGCAGCTAATTTCAGTCAAGTCAAATCCATGGCTGAACTAACAAGGCCTTTGCTCTGCTTGCAGGTATGCAATTGAGTATGCATGCATACATACAGTGGAGACTCATCCACCAGTGTCCTTGGGCAAGAAAGAAAAATGGGAAAAGCCTGGTTTACAGGATGGCGACAACACACTTGCCCTGCATAGCCTCCTTTTGCCTCTTCTTGCCTGTGCTCTGAAAGGAACCCTTGACCTTCAAGTGCCATTATGAGGAGGAGGGAGGGCAAGTTGTGGAGATGGAAGGGTGCTACAGGTAACAGATGGTAGCCAGGGCAGATGATTAAGGCCAGTAAGGTAGTAGGGGTCAAAACTGGCACAAACCCACCAGCCATAAGCTGATAGATTTTTTATTGGGCTAGTAATACTTGAGATCTGGCAAAGAACCACCAAGGAGGCTCCAAATAGTTGACAGACAACCCAGTGAGGGACCTGGGGCTAGGAAGAGGAGTTCTACTGGATTGCAGGTAGTGCTTAAATATGGGAAGTGGGAGTAATGAGCTAGCTGTGAAGATCACAGGACCACCCAAAAAATTATCTGAACAACAGCCAAGAAGCAATCCTCAGGAGAGCAAGTGGCTGAGGACTTCCAGCGGCACTGCCAGTCTCTGAGAAGTTCTTGTATGGCATGGGGATTCATGCAACTGTATAATGCCATAATATATTTTGTGGAATGGATGCTTTTTGTTATTACAGTATTTTCCCTCCATCCCCTGGCAGCAGGTGTTCCTCCCTTTGTGACCTTGTTTGGGTACATATACCTGCCCATTAGGCTCACCACAGACACCAGTGCATGTCACCTGACTCCCAGTGATATCCTTGGACAGGGTATATCCCTTCATGGGGGCCCCTAACCCCTCTGTGGCACCAAAGGTACAGGAGATGCTTCTTGAGTTCTGTGAGGCTAGGGCTGGTGAATATGTGCATTGCCAAGCAGGGTCTGGTGGCTTGGGTGCTCGGAGACAGTCATCCAGAAAAGCTGAGCCAGTCATTTTCCAACTTTGTTATGACACTGCCTTCCTCCCTAAGACACATCTACCATGGCATCCTGGGGCTAAAGTGTGCTCAACATGTGGTGACTCACATCATGCACACTACCCCAGCAACCACCAGGAGCCACTTGAAGAATGGACAGCACTTTGACCCTTCCCTGGAAGGAGAACATCTGCATAGATGCTCTGTCACCCTCCCTGCTGGCATCCGCTTCTGACATCCTGTGTTTGGGTGCAAACTAGACACTACCGACTACTTTGCTTAGGGTGGGGTGAGGAAGGAGGTGGCATTGGAAACTATAGCATGCTTAGCATGGTATAGGGTGAACAAAGGCAGTGTCTCTAGACACCATGGACCATTTGGCTCAGGATGGGATGAGAGAGGGACTGCCTCCAGACACCAACTTGTGCATGTAATGGAACAGACTGAGGAGGCGCCTAGGACCTGAGGACATGCTTGGCAGAGAATAGGAAGAGGGAAGTGGTGCTACTGAACACAAGGAACTGACAGAAACAGGATTCAGATGTGGTAGGAGTATGCCACTGGGCATCAGAAATTGCTTGGCATGGAGATGGTGTCATGAAAGGGTGCCACTGGGCACCAAGGAATGATTGGAATCGGACAGGAACAGATTGTCTTTGGATACTACAGAGTTCTTGGTATTAGGAGTCCTTGGCAAGGGATTGGATAAGGGAGAAGTGTGCCAATGGGCACCAGGGAATGGTTAGTGCTGGATGCATTCATTTGTCATTACTCTTTGGCCAGCTATTTACGGCACCAGCAGACTCTTGGATTTTAAGTTCTTTACTTTTTTGTTTGTGTCACTTTTTTGTTGTGATATGCTGTTTTGTTTGCATTCACCTTTTATTGTGTTGTGCTTTTTCGTTTGCATTCACTTTTTTGTTGTGTTGTGCTTTTTGTTTGCATTCACCTTTTATTGTGTTGTGCTTTTTCATTTGCATTCAGTTTTTATTGTGATGTGCTTTTTTGATTGCATTCACTTTTTTGTTGTGTTGTGCTTTTTTGTTTGCATTCACTTTTTTGTTGTGATGTGCTTTTTGTTGGCATTCACTTTTTTGTTGTGGTGTGCTTTTTTTTGTTTGCATTCACTTTTTTTGTGATGTGCTTTTTTGTTTGCATTCACTTTATAGTGGTGATGGCCTTTATGCTTGCATTCATTCTTAAGTTCTTCAATTTTCTTCTTGTTTTGTTACTTTATTTTTTTGTGACATGACACTTTACATTTGGTTTTGGTGCTTTATTTTTTTGTTTGCAGTTCATTTTTTGGTTGTTGCTGTACATACTGTATTTGACTGCATTTCACTTTTCTGGTGTGTGTTTTGCACTTCAGGGCCACTGTAATTGGGTGCTCTGTAACAAACTCCCAGTATTAATTTATTGATTTATTCCCAGTGGATTTATTCTAACCCATAAGATTTCTGTGTTACTACCCTGCTTTGTGATATCACTAATTTCACTGTATGCGTAATCCTGCCTTATTCATAGAAGTGTGACGGCAGAAAAGGACCGAACTAGGCCCATCAAGTCTGCCCATTTGCCCAGCTATCTGCTTGGACATGTGCCTCCCCCCACCCCTTAACACTCCCATGTGGTTGCCCCATGCCTTTTTAAATCCCTCTACTGTTTCCTCTCCAACGACTGCCTCCGGGAGTTTGTTCCACTTTTCTACTACTCTCTGTGTAATAGTATTTTCTAATGTTACCCCTGAACTGCCCTCCCTCCACCTGCAGGCCATGCCCCCTCGTCCTCTGATTTCCCTTCATCTTGAAGATGCTCCTCCCTGGCACCCTGTTTATACCCTTAAGATACTTGAAAGTCTCGATCATGTCCCCCCACCCACCGCTCCAGGGAGTACATGTTCAGATCTCTCAACCTTTTTTCATAGGATAGGTGGCTTAACTCTTTTACCATTTTTGTCGCTCTCCTCTGAACCCTTTCTATCCTTCCCACATCCTTCCTGAGGTATGGCCTCCAGAACTGGACTCCATACTCCAAGTGCAGTCAAACTAGATGGGTGAACATGGGTACCATCCTACAGGATACCACCTCCTCTGGCAAAGCATTCCAAACTGCCACTACACTGTCTCTAAAAAAGCACCTCATTTCCCTCTTATACCTACCTCCTTCCAATCTAAGTCTATGCCCTGTCATGTCCCTCCCCTTCCAGAGCTTGAATATCTCTTCAGTACCACACTTATTTATTCCTTTTAAGTACTTAAAGGTCTCAATCATATCCCCCCAATCCCTTCTCTCCTCCAGGGAATACATGTTCAATTCCCTTAATTTACAAAGCCATGGTGAAGCAGGCACCCAGAGTATGGGGTTCAGTTCTGGAGGCCTCATCTCTGCAAGGATATAGATGCATTGGAGAGGGTCCAGAAAAGGGCAACCAAGATGGTGCAGGGTATGCAGGGAAATTCATATGAGCAGAGGTGTAAGGAGCTGGATCTGTACACAATGAAGACAAGGAGGGAAACGGAAGACATGATTGAAACTTTTAAATATGTAAAGGGGCTCAATAAAGTGGGAGAAGAGGAAGGAGGGGTCAAAAATAGAGAGCACAACCTCAGACTGCAAGGAAAAAGGTACAGTGGCAATGTGAGAGGGCATTTCTTCACAGAGAGGGTGGTGGAGCCCTGGAACAGACTACCAGACGGAGTGGTGGTGGCCAAATCGGTGGAAGAATTCAAGAGGGCATGGGACAAGCATATGGTGCTGAGTATCAGGGAGGGTGGGGGCTGACAGAGAGGGGGAGGGGGAAAAGGGCAGACTAGATGGGCCAGTATGGTCCTTTTCTGCCATCAAGCTTCTATGATTGTATGATTAATCTCTCCGTGAGGGCATATCCTGTGATCCCTGAATCAACTTTGTCACACTTGTACCCTCCAACAATCTCACATCTCTCTTCAGATAAGTCATCTCTCTTCAAATAAATCATGGGAGTCTTCAGCTTAGATCTTGTCTACACACTCACAGTATCTGAAGAGTTTTGACGATTCTTTTCGATGACATGCAGGTCGTTGAAAGTCACTATAAAAGTGATTTCTTTCTTAGACGTAAAATTAATACATGGTGGCTATTGCAGGAAGTGTTTCCACAGCGGTCTGACGAGTCTGATTGGCAGCGGAAAAGAAATGAGAAGAAGAGGTGCTGCCTACGTTTATGTAGATGCTGACATCTTACATCATCATGGGCAGCCCCTGGCTGACTGTTTTAAAAAGTTTCCCAGTGGTCCTAGGGTCTGGCAGCTATAAGTTCCATAGGAGTGGCCTGATGAAAGAGATATCCTCAAAGAAGACCTTTACAAATTGGTGGCACTAATCCAACCAATCAGCATTGGCCATCGTAAAAACGTAAGAGGTCATCTTGCACATGCTTTGAAACAAATGACTGTTGTACTTTATTTAAGAGGGAATATTTCTTGTTATGTTCATCAATCTTTTTTTTCTGTGGGGACTGATTTATTTTAAATATTGGACAATTTATATAATATTAATACAGACATTGAGGTGTCTCTACATTCCTCAAGAGTGTGCCCTCTTACATGCTTAAGGTGTGAGAACCGCTCACTTTTGGTTTGCGGCTCTCTCAGCCAAAGGACGCACAAAGTGACACTCATGAAGAGTGTACAGATACCTCGGTGTTATGTACAGTATTTATCCTACTTAAGGTAAGCCAACCCCCCCCCCTTCAGGTGATACAGTGACTGACCTTCTGCTCCACCTGGATGGCGAAAACATGGCCCAGGATACACACATGTCTAGTGGTTATATGATGGTGTGCTTGCCCTTGCACTCAACTATTTGGCTTGTTTTACTTGTGGATGTTGGGCTGATGGCTGGTGTGTGAGTAGGCAGGACTTACATATCTTAGGTAGTTGAACAAACACACAGACACTAGACTTCAGGCTCTTGAGTCTTTACTTAGGGGGCTGTGTTAAAGTTCATTTGCACAAAGAGGGTTCTGGTCCAAGGACCCCAATGCATGAGTTCAAAAGCAGTTTATTTCTATATACAGGTTTTCATGGGTAACAGTCTCCACACAAAATGTCTTATAGATTTTCATGGGTAACCATCTCTGGCCCAAATGTCTATGCCAAACAGCATACCAGCCACAAGTAACATAGAAACATAGAATTTGATGGCAGATAAGGACCACTTGGCCCATCCAGTCTGCCCATTTCCCTACCTAATGGATAAGCTGCAGATCCTAGTTAACCAACAACCTACTGTACTTCCTCCTACCCCCCACTAGAATTGCCTTATGTCTCTCCCATGCATTTTTTTTTATTTATACTTCATCTTTATTAAGAGTATTTTCAATTTAATACATACTGTAGATCAGGATCTTTGCATGCACAATATATATGACATTCAAAAAATCATATATCTGGGAGTTCCATTTTACAGCATAGTGGATACTCCCAGCATTTCTTATAGTATACAATATATTTTAACCAGAGGTACAAGTAATCAATTTGAAAACTTAAAATCAAATGATAGTATCATTAAAAAATAAAGCTTATGAAATCTCTATCATTTGTTCCTTACTACATTAAGTAGTAAATTAACTCTTATAATTATATACATGTACTTCTAAATAGTGATTAACAACAGAGATATAAAAAAACAATCTAGGTCTCTAAAAAGATTACAGATTACATATGTTGAAGAGAAAGAAAAAATTATAGAAAAAGAAAGAAAAGGAAAAAGAAAAAGCCTCAATTCAGCTCATCCTAGGTCTACTTGTCTATGCTAGCAGTAGAATTTAATATATATAGTGTATGATTACAACTCTATCCCGGACTCAGCATCAATTTAGGGTGAATAGGACCAAAACAAAAAAGGGAAAAACATAGATACATAGATACATAGACAGTGTCGGCAGATAAGGGCCTATGGCCCACCCAGTCTGCCCATTTGAGCTTGTAAGTTCAGTTTGTTTTCCTAGAAGTCTGTTGCACCTTACCCCTGACCTCCAGAATTCCTTTATGTCTATCCCATGCATTCTTAAACCTGTGATTGTTTCAGCCCCCATCACTTCCTCTGGCAGGGTGTTCCACTTGTCCACCACCCTTTCTGTGAAGAAATTCTTTCTCATGTTTCCTCTGAATCGTCCTCCTCCAACTTCATCCCATGCCCTCTAGTCCTAGAACATCTTTTTCGCTTAAAAATAGTGTTTTCCTGCACCCTGTTCCTCCCTGTATGATACTTGTATGTCTCTATCATATCCCTCTCTCCTCCTCCTCTCCTCCAGGGAGTACATGTTCAGTTCCTTCAACCTGTCTTCATAGGACTTGTGATGCAATCCATGCACCATCTTTGTTGCCCTCCTCTGAACCCTCTCTACCTTGTCTATGTCCTTACGTAGGTATGGTCTCCAGAACTGTACACTGTACTCCAGGTGGGGCCTCACTAGTGTCTTGTATAGCGGAATTATGAGCTCCTTTTCCTGCTGGTAATGCCCCGCCTATACATCCCAGCATCCTATTTGCTTTACCTGTTGCCTTGTCACACTGTTTCCTACCTTGAGGTCATCAGAGATGATAACCCCAAGATCCCTTTCCTGCTTGGTGCATGCTATATCCTCACCCCCCAACTGATATATTGTGCCAGGGTTTTTGTGCCCCATATGCATTATCTTGCACTTCTTTGCATTGAATTTCAACTGCCAAACCCCTGACCATTCTCCAAGTTTCTGCAGGTCGCTTCTCATTCTGTCTACACCCTCTGGTGTGTCTACTCTGTTACAGAGCTTTGTGTCATCAGCGAACAGTGAAATTCTGCCTTCTAGATCCTGTGCAATGTCACTGATGAAGATGTTGAATAGGACCGGTCCCAGCACTGGATCTCTGTGGTACCCCACTGGTCACTCTTCCCTCTGTGGAGTGACAGCCATTTACCACCACCCTCTGTGTCCTGCCACCCAGCCAGTTACCTACCCACCACACTACTGTCCTGCCACACCCATATTCCCCAGTTTGTGTAATAGTCTTCTATGTGGCACAGTGTCAAAGGCCTTGCTGAAGTCCAGATAGGCCATGTCCACTGCCCTCCCCGATCCACCTCCCTAGTCACCCAGTCAAAAAATTCAATGAGGTTGGTCTGACATGACCTCCCCCCTGGTGAAACCATGCTGCCTTGGGTCCTGTAGTCCCTTGACAACCAGATGTTCCACCAATCTCAATCAAACAACAGCTCCCCCTTCTTTTTTTTTTTAATTATACTCTTTCCCCTTCCCTTTCCCCTCCCATCTGTTGTAACAGTACTTAATAACATTCAGATGATGAACTCATAGAGAACAAGGTCTGTTCTTTTTTCTGATCTCTCTCTCCCTGTGTCTCCATAGGCACCTCCCATCTAGTCCACCTGTTTATGAATTGTGGGGTCTTAAGGCAAGAGAAAAGTTATTCTTTCCAAAGTTTTTATATTCTCAACCAGCTCCTTCCACTCACTCTCAGATGGGGGGGTGGGACAACCATTCTTAGTAATCGCCTTACAGGCAGCAGCTACTAGGATGTTCAGAGATATTGGGCTTCGCCCCTTATCTCAGCGTTATAGGCCAAGGATCAAATGCTCCAGCCCCAAGGAGTCGTGATATTAAAATCTTTCGCAATTGCTGTTGTATCTTGGCCCAGAAGCAATCAAGTATTGGACAGTGCCAAAAATATGGGCCTGTGAGGCCAAGGTGGCACCACACTTCGCCAGCAGGCAGATGTAGCTGCTGGGTTCCATTTACCCACTTGTTCAGGTGTTCAGTATTCACTACTAAGTTTCCACAAAACTCCCGCCAACCCGGGATGAGGAGGAATCGCTATGTGTTTTTATTAACTGCAACCATCTTGTCTCATTTAAATTTACCCCTAAATTCCTTTCCCATTTCTCCTTAATCTATGTTATAGATTGTTGTGAATCACTAAGGTAGTTTTATATAACAAGGAGAGAGCCCTCCTCCATTCTCAGTAGCCAGATCTGTTCAAATACTGTTGGATGTATGGAATCCTGAGAATTTTATTAAGATTTTCGAAGTTGTTTCATTATTTAATCCCTAAGCTGATAATAAAATAGGAGGTCCCTCTGCCCCAGTGGAATTTTCCCCGTAGTTCCTTGAATGTTAGAACCTGCTCTCCCTTCATTAATTGCCAAGGTGCACGACACCCTTGCTCCTCTTGTCATTTGTACCAAGAGTCCCGATGGGCCACTGTATATTGTGAACTAAGGGTCCATGTCCGGTACTTCCAGAGGTATTCTCTGGTGGCCCCTCTAACAAAGCCCCTTTTACATCCCCCAAGGGCAGCTTCTGTGCCTGTAAATAAGGAAGGGGAGTCATATACTGGAGCATTCTGGGCAAATAGCTGAGTCACTAGTGAAGGAGAGCGGGGGATAACCAGGTCAATAGATTTCCAATGGGCAAGGTATCTCGTATGTTGCAGCAGAAGGGTTACCCTGGTCTGAGCCACCACCCAATACCCCTCCAGGCACGGCACACCATAACCTCCCTCCTGCCTTTGAAGAATAAGGGTTTGTTTCCTGATTCTGGGACGTTTTCCCAGCCAAACAAATTTTAAAATAATATTTTGCCAAAAATCAAATTTTCCTTTGGAAATCCAGCAGTCGGACGCACTGGAATAGAAAGAGGAATCGGGGTAAGAGATTCATTTTAGTGGTTTCGACTCTTGCATGAAAGGGGAGTGGTAGTAAGGACCATCTCTCAGTATCCCCTTGTATTTGTTTTAGCAGTGATGGGTAATTACTCCCATGTATTCTTGAATTCCCCCACTGTTTTTGACTCCACAACCTCCTCAGGAAGGCTGTTCCATGCATCCACAATCCTCTCCATGAAAAAATACTTCCTCACATTACTTCTGAGCCGTCCCTCTTCAACCTTTAAATTGTACACCCTTGTTCTTGCACACATCTTTTTCTGAAAGATGCTACCCTCTTGACTTTGTTGATTCCCTTGGGGTACTTGAAGTTTGTATCATGTCCCCACTCTCCCTCCTTTCCTTGAGGGTATACATATTAAGCTCCTTTAGTCTCTCTTCGTATGTCTTCTGTGCACACCCTGCACCATTTGGTTGCCCTCCTCTGGACAGCCTCCACCCAGTCTATATCTTTGTGGAGATGTGTTCTCCAGAACTGCACAAGTACTCAGATGGGGTCTCATCAACTCTCTGTACAGAGGGATAACAACTTCCTGTTTTCTACTGGTGATGCCTCTTCCTATGCATCCCAGTATCCCCCCAGCCCTCCTTACTGCCTTCTCACATTGCTTGCCCACCTTTAGGTCATCTGATATAACTACCCCCAGGTACCTTTCCATTTTTGTTGTTGTCAGTATCTCACCCCTCATTGTGTACTCTTTCCCTTGGTTTCTATTTCCCAGGTGCATTACTTTGCACTTCTTTGCATTGAATCTAAGCTGCCATACATTTGACCATTCCTCCACCTTGCCTAGTCCCTTCTCATCCTTTCCACCCCACCTTGTGTATTGACCCTGTTGCAGATCTTTGTGTCATCTGCAAAGAGACATACTTTTCCTTCCAGTGCCTCTGCAATGTCACTTATAAAGACATTAAAAAGGACCAAACCCAGTACAGAATCCTGCAGTACCCCACTAGTAACCCCCCTTTCTTCACTTTGAACTCCATTTACTATTACCCTCTGCATCCTGTTGTCCAGCCAATGTTTTACCTAGGCTACCATCCTGGGAGTCACCCCAGGCTGGCTAATTTGTTTATTAATCTTTTGTGTGGGACTGTGGTAAATGCCTTGCAAGTCTTGGTAGGCCATGTCCCCAGCCCCTCCATGGTCTACTACTTTGGTCACCCTGTCAAAGAAATTGATTAGATTCATCTGACATGACCGTCCTGCTGTGAATCCATGCTGCTTGGGTCCTGTGCCCTACTGGCCTCTAGGTAGTCAATATATCTTTCTTTCAGAAGTGATTCCATCATTTTCCTACCACAGAGGTCAAACTGAGAGGTCTGTAGTTTCCTGCCTCTGTCTTGCTCCCACTTTGTGAAGGGAATTACATCCACCCTCCTCCAGTCCTCAGTTACCACCCATCCTCCCATGATTTGTTAAAAAGGTAGGCAGTGGTGTTACTAGTTCTCCCTCAGTTCTCTTAGAATTCTGGGTGAATCCCATCAGGCCCCATTGCTTTGTCCACCTTCAGTTTTAGGAGTTCTTTCAGAACCCTTTCTTCTGTGAAAGGACTGATATTGACCCCCTATCCAGAGTGCTTCTATTAACTGAATTAGGTACCCCCCTTCCTTTGTGAATACTGAGCAGAAGTATTCATTCAGTATCCTTGCTTTTTCACTGTCCCTCTTTGCCCACCCACCCTCCTCTATATTTAGCCTCCATATCCCTCCCTTTGTCTTTCTTTGCTCCCTAATTTACCTATAAAAGGTTTTATCCCCCTTCTTAACTGAGTTGGTTATCTTTTCCTCGGTTTGAACTTTTGCAATTCTGACTGCCTTCCCCACTTCCTTCTGCTTTAACTGGTACAGTTCTCTGTCCTGCACTTTCTGTGTTTTCCTTATACTTCCTGAATGCTATCTTTTCTCCCTAACCTTCCCGCCACCTCTTTTGAGAACCATAATGTTTTTTCTTTCGTTTTGATTTGTTTATTTGCTTCACAAGGGCTTGTTACCTCTGTGATGGCAATTTTGATGTTTCTCCATTGTTGCTCCACCCTCCTTCTTGCCTGTTTGCTAGTGCTTTTCTGAGGCACTCTCCATTTTGACAAAATCAGCCCTCCTGAAGTCCAGTACCTTCACTTTTGTATGGCTTGACTCTACAGCTGAGTTTATCGTGAACTACACTGTTTGGTGGTCACTTGTTCCCAGATGGCTACTCACGTCTAGATCTGAGATCCTCTCTTCTTCCCCATTTGAGAGTACCAGGTTCAAAATTGTTCCCTCCTGACTGGGTTCCAACACTAGCTCTCTGAGGCATGCCCCCTGTAGGGCATTGAGAATGGCCCTGCTCTTGGATGTGGCTGCAGCAAAGGTGCTCCAGTTAACATCTGGCATGTTCAGGTCACCCCATCAGCAATATCTCCCCTTTCTTTGCCATCCTAAGGATGCCTTCTATCATTTCCTTGTCCATTTCCTCCCACTGAGATGGAGGTCTGTATGCAACCCCTGTTCAGATTGTGGTGCCATTTACAGTCTCCAGGGTGACCCATAGTACCTCCTGTCCTCCCAATTTACCCTTTAGTTCCATTGCTTTGATCTCTTCTCTTACATAGAGAGCTACTCCTCCTCTTCTACCCTCCTGTCCCTCCTGTAGATTGTGTACCCTGGTATGATGACATCCCAGTCATGGTTCTCTGTGTACCATGTTTCTGTGACTGCCACGATATCCAGGCATCCCTCTTCCAGCAGCAGAAGTAATCCTGTCATGCTCCCAACAGCTTTTACTCTCACTAATGTATCTTACACTTTCAGGCCTTTCCCTGTTGCTTGCAAAAATGCCTACAGATGGCTTCTCCGTACCTGTCAGGCAGCGTGTCTAAAGGTTCCCTATCCCTTTCTATATTGCAACTAGCATTCTAGCTTGCCGTCACTTTAGACACTTTGTACCATTGAGAAGGGGTCTGCTTCAAACTATGGGCAGTTCACTTTGCTGTTACTGTGGTAAGCTGACAGGGCACACTAATGATATAGAATGAGTTTTTTTGTTTGCCAGAGGCCGTAAGAATTGGCACTTTTCTCATCAGACTCCTCAGCTCTTTTTCCCTAAGGGATGCCTTCTTGGCTTACTGGGCATTCCTCACACCATGCCTTGGTGCATTGCCAGCCAAACCCTATCACCTGCTCTCCCAGGTTGCTTTCCAGTGGTTCTAGTCAAAGATTCCCTCTTCCCCCATCTCTTCGTGGAGCTGTGTCTCCTACCTTACTCCTGTCTTTTACAGTACCTGCTGCATTGATCTCTTCTTGTGCTTGATAATCTTTGCTCAAGCAGGACTTCAGGGTCACCCAGCCACCAGGATGTCCCACATTGATCTTCTGGGGAACCTGCCACGGGCCTGAAAGCCATCAGGGAGTGCTCCTTAGAAGAGATATCAACCTGAGTTTTCTACACATTTCTGGTGATCCCACTAAGCTCTGGGCAAAATCCTGATCCTTTTCCACAATTTCCAGCAGGTCAGGATCTGTTTTGGATGCTGGTTGCTACTCCCTACCCACCTCCAGAATCCCATATGGAGCCACACTGATGTTGTTGCAGGTGAAAGTTTTCTGGGACCTTGTGCCCCTTTCAGGACTCAGAGGGTTGCTTGCACCTGTGCTTCTGAATGGAAGCATATCTTGAGTGCCTCCTGTGCCTCTGGCTGAAGTCCTGTTGCCAGCCATCCATGAGCACTAACAAGTGTCTACTCCTTCTAAGCATGCAGGAATACCCCCCTGACACCTCAGCACCATCCTGGTAGTGCCTGATCCCCTTTTCAGCTAGCACCCATGCATATTGTGATGCAGCCAGACCCTCATTTGTGCCTCAGAGGCACCTGCCAGGTAAGGGTGCCTGCAGTGTCAAGGTTCCCTTCAACTCCAGCTGCAACTGAGAACTAGAACTAACTGGCAGCATGAGATCACTCTATCTTTATACTGTCCATAGCTCCTCCCTCACTAGCTACATCCAGATAGCAGGATGTCAATGCATCAATCCCATGCTAGCCAACATCAAGAAACAACCACGTCCCCCTACTGTAAGAACGGGGCTGTTACAGGTACAACATTTATACAAAAAGAGTCAGATTTGCACAGTTCATCCATCCCCTTCAGCTAAAGCACTGCAAGAGGTGCTCATCTGAAAATAACAACTGAGAACTCCAAGCAAACTGCAAAGACCAAAGAGTCAGAGATGGCCTCTAGGTATTTATGTACTGTGTTCAGAAAATCAATCATCCAAAATGACCCATATTATGCCTGGGCCAGGTTGTTCAGCTTTTCTATCTGGATGCCCTGCACACTGACCTGAGGTCCTCCAACTGGGCTCCCTTGTATACTCATGACATAAATGCTAGGCTGTGTGAAAATCGTGAGGTTCCGATTCCACTAAATTTTTACGAATTTGCCCTTTAAGCAGAATTTTCCCCAATTTGCTGAATAAGTAATTATACCATGGAAAATATGTACTGAATTGCAGAAAATACTTATAATATCAACTATATAAATTCTCTGTCACAGTTGACTGTACCTCTAAGGCTAAAGAATTTGAATGTCTGGCACTAAAGTTAACCTTCTCTGATAAAAAGGCTCTCCTTATTATTGCATGCTACCACCCGCCATCTGGTGGGCTTGCCCTCCTACCACATCTCCAAAGCCTAATTGACCTAACTAACACCGAGTGTATCATAATGGGGGATCTCAACCAAAATTAGAATGATGAGAGCTCTAAGAAGCTGAAGGACTTCTGTGATACAAGTGGGCTGACACAACTAACAATTGCAGTCACCAGACCTAATAGAAAAAACCCTGAGCGAAGCTCCCTACTAGATCTCATATTAGTCAACAAATTCCATAATTTCTCGCATACTGGAGTCTTCTTTAACGATCTAAGTGATCACTGTGCCATTGCCTGCATCAGACACTCGCCCCTATTAAAGTCCACCTCCAAATTCATTCTGAAAAGATGTCTGAAAAAGTTTTGGCAGAACGCCTTCCTGAGAGACCTGGGCAACATCAGATGGCAGGACAACTACCTAGCCCCTTCTCTTACTGAGGCATTTAATATCTTCCATAGCCTCGTAAAGGACCTAATAGACAAACATGCCCCTCTAAGGCTGATCAAGACTAAAAAACTACCCCCTGGCTGGTTCTCTCCTATCCTGAAGAAAGCTCTCAAGGATAGAGACTATTGGTGAAAAGGGTGAGGAAATCCTAACTGGAGGTCGACTGGATAGCATTCCATACCACTAGAAATGCCTGCACTAAAATTAATTAGATCTGAAAAATCTAAATACTTTCTAGCTGCACTGGAAGACAACAAAATGATGCTGCCAAATTTGGAACGTCCTCAAAGAAGTTGAAGGACATATTACTGATGCCTCCTTTCTCACAAAATAGTGTCCAATGGGTCTACCCTTACAGATAGATCTGCCATATCAGACCATTTCAATGAACACTTTGCTACAGCTGGGTTGGCCTTCGATGCCTCGCCTATCAACAAGATCAGCCCATCAGTGGACCCCACTTTTCTCCCTAATGCCAATTTCAACCTCAACCAATCTCATCCCTCCTCTTTCAGCTTCCTTACAGTTATGTTTAAATAAGTAGAAGACTCCTACTGTCATTGGATACAAAAAAGAGTGCTGGGGCCGACAATATCGATCCCTACTTCTTAAAATTGTGCCTTTGCTACTTAACGGCCCCCATCACCCATCTATTCAACACCTCCCTGATGCAGGGCGTGATACCTGTGCTTTGGAAAACTGCACATATTATACTTTTGTTCAAATCAGGGGATCAGAGCGACCTGAACAATTATAGGTCTATTCCATATTATCTACCCTATCAAAACTATTGGAAAAATCGTCAACACCCAAATTAGAGAATACCTGGAGTCACAGAAACTGTAAATCCTGTGCAGTCCTGCTTTAGAGCCAAACATAGCACAGTATCTGCCCTTGCAAAGTAACCACAGATTGACAAATTGCCCTGGACTCCAAGAAGTATGTGTTTGCCCTCTTCCTTGACCTTAGTAAGGCATTCGATACTGTGGACCACAATATTATGTTTAACGCATTGTACAATATTGGGCTCGATAAGACTGCCATTAAATGGTTCACCAGCTACCTTACCAATAGGTTACAACAAGTTAAAGTTTCAGGTGACTTGTCCCTGATAAAATCACTTCCATGTGATGTCCCCCAAGGCTCCATCTTGGGTTCTATCCTATTTGCAATTTATATCAACAACCTCGATGCACAACTACATACTGCTAATGTGCACCTATTTGCAGATGATAATGTCCTTTACACCTCAAACTCATCCTTGGATTCAGCCTTTGAGGACCTACAGCAAGATTTCATCTCTCTCCAGCATTACCTGATCAAGCATTAGCTCCTACTCAATGCAAAAAAAACAAAGCCATGATTCTCTCACCTAAGGCAGCCCCGGGTCCAACACACAAGCATATGATTCTAACGCTATTAGGTGAACCCCTTGAAATAGTAGATACCTTCAGATACCTAGATTTCTGGCTGGACAACAAGCTCAACTTCCTATGCCATCTCAATGAGGTCTCGAAAAACCTAAGGCAGCGGTTAGGTGTGTTCTACCGCCTTAAGCACTTACTTACCAAAGAGGCTAGAAAGAGACTAGTACAAACCACATTCCTACCCTTACTGGACTATGCTGGCTTTCTCTACAATCACTGCCCCTCAACTGTGCTCAGCAAACTTGACACACTCAACCACCGGGCCTTAAGGTTCATCCTAAACTTGCCCTCCCGCACCCACCATTGCATACTATACAATGAGATGGGATGGTCCTCACTCTCAACAAGGAGGAAAAGGAACGCTCTTCTTTGGTTTTATAGAGCCTTGTCTGACAAACTCCCTGCCTACATCTCAAGCTTCTTCGAACGTGCCAAGGGATCCTATGGGTAGAGATGCTTTTTCTTACTCTACTTCCAGATACCAAGAGTAAAAACATCCCATGGAATGGCTGCAGTCAAATTCTCCTTCCCGTTCTTATGGAACACTATGCAAAGCTCACTTAAACTCTCTTCTGTCCCCGGTACGTTCGCCTTCAAAGCACTAATAACTGAGTATCTTAAGGAAACCTGTAGCTGTTTCAAGTGACCATGTACCAGTAGCCCTAGTATCATCCATGAATCTGACTTCTCTCTAACCCACTCAACTTCACATCCCTGTTAGAGGGCACCTAGCACTTTTTAGATTCTCTCCTCTTCCCTCTGTCCCTTCCCTCCCCCCTGTTTCATATACATTCCCTTCTTTTTTTCCCTCCCTGTATATTCTTTCTAAGATAATAGCTGCCTTATATTGATGTATACCTAAGTAGTACATTTTTACCCTTGAGTATTCTAGTTATGATGCTGTAACTGTATCACCCTTTTAGCTATGCATGCTTAGGCCTACTAGTTATGACCTTGCAACTGTATTACCTATGTTAGCTATGTATGTATAGGCCTGAACAATCCTCCACATGTGCTATGTCTCTGACTTGTCACCCCTGTCTTTGTCTGTTATCTGTATTAATATCCAGGACCACCTTGAAAATGAGCTTGCTCAACGGTGTTTACGCCTGGTTAAATAAAATTTGATTGATTGATATCAAGGAAACTGCCGTTCATGGTTTAATTCAAGGAAATATATTCTACAAGCTGTGTAATCAAGTGATTCCATTAATTTAGGCAGGAATTGAATATACAATGTCGCTTTTTTACAGTTCCTGACTGTTAATTAAATGGCATTGTCAAACTAGTGTAAGGTAAAATTTTATATGGCATAATAATCTAATTTCAAGCTGTAGTTTAAACATTTTGGTGGAAAAATTCCACGGTTCATCCGAATATTCCACCGTTCGTAATTTTTTCTGTGGTATACATCCTGAAAAATTCTGTGATTAATGCAGTCACCTGATTTCTGTTCTATTAGGTGGGATTATAAGTGTCAAAAGTTAGTTGCTATAGCAACCCCCTCACACTCTCTGTATCTACTGCCTGCTCCTCCTATGTTTCTGTGCAGTTCTTGAGAGTTGGTGAAGTGGCAAGCTCTGCTGCTCTAATCTGTCTGCAGTTTCTGCATTCAGTCTAGAGATACAAAAATCATCAGTGTAGTTATTTCTTACATAGAAATATTAGGAAAGTGCTGTGTTGTTGTAGAATCCTCCTAAATATCTAAACATTAGTCAGAAATATGAATTAGCTGTAATAGTTAATATACCCCAAAATTTGAGAATTCTGATTAGAAAGTATTGTTTAAAAACACCAGTTTTTGTATTTCTTCTTAGACATATTGTTAAACTGTTGTAATGTATCTTCAGCAACAATATTTAAATCTGGTAGTGATATATCAAAATTTACTGAAATAGTTATTTTTGACTTTCTGCAGTTTAAATCCTCATATAGAAAAGATGGTAGGTAAGAAGGTTGTTAGTGGACGTAGTGGACATCACAGCAAAATTGCATTTGTGACATGTTCTAGCACTCCTCCTGGAATGCTTGGTTGTAATAATACTGGTGCAGGCGGTTCCAGCAGCAGCAATGTGGGTCCTCTGAGCAGCAATTTAGTGGCTTTTGGTTCTGGAAGCACTAGCAGCATGTCAAGTGCAAAACTATTAATGCAGGGTCAGAATTTCAGTGGTATATGTAAGGCTGGCATCAGCATAACTTCCTTTTTTGGATCTGCAGGTAATATTAGCAGCAGTGGGAAAAATAAAACAAGCATTTGTCAATGTCGAATGTTTGCTTGCTGGTATTGGCATTGGTACTGCATGAGTTAGAGAGATGTATACTAGGAATGGCAATGAAGTATTGAACTAGCACCAACCCCCACCCCAACCCTGCAGAGATTGACAGGCGTTGGGGGTGTGCCTTTGTGTCATCGGCCATAACGCTCATGCCATTCCACCTCACTCCACCCTGCAGACACTGACAGTTGTCGCAGTGTGCAGTGGGGTATTCAGCCCTTATGCTCACCCCATTTCATAAGGAAATAAGCTGAGATGGGTGCAGTATAGAAGAATGGGGTGAACGTTAGGTCCAAAGACCCCAAGACACACCTCGATGCCTGTCACTAGCTGCAGGGTGGGGGTGGGGGTGGAAAGGTATGAGCATTACGGCCGACAACCCAAAGTCACCCCCCCAACACCTGTCAGGCTCTATGGGGTGGGGCATTACAATTCGAAACTCTAATGCCCTGGGTGTTTGTTGGTATTTTCACTCCAAATTTCAGCATGGACTGTTTAGGACCCCACCTCATGAACAGTGGCACTATCATTTCGTTACTCAATCCTGATAGGTGATTTCACAAGACGACTAGAGCCATGCTGCGCCACAGGTGGGAAAACACATTTCAGGCTGGATCTGAAAAATAACAGCTATACTGTTCATGACAAGGTGTAAAAAATGGCAATGTTGAAAATCTGGAGTGAAAATATGAAAAATTGGTGAAGTTATGAATGTGCGTAGAAACTGCGCAATGCACACCCAGTCATTTTTGGGAAGTTTTTCACCAGATTTTCAACATGGGCATTTTGGGACCTCCCCTCATGACCAGTGGCACTGTGATTTTGTTACTCTGTCCCGAAAGTCAGTTTCCCAAAGTGACTGTGCCATTCTGTGCCTCAGGTGTGTCAACACATTTCAGGCAGGATATGAAAAATGATAGCTGTACTGTTCATAGGAAGGTGTGAAAAAATGGCAATGTTGAAAATCTGGAGTGGAAATATTAAAAACTGGTGAAGTTACGAGTGTCCGTAGAAACTGCACACTGCACGCTCATACCGCAGTCATTTCTTGGAATTTTTTCACCAGATTTGCAACATGGGTTTTTTGGGACCCCACCTCATGAACAGTGGCACTGTCATTTCATTAATCAGCCCCAAATGGTGATTCTATGCAGTGACCAATATAAGCCCATCAATGATTATGTGATGCAGCTCTGTGAAGCCCTGACTCCAAAGGCCATGTTCCTTACTCCATCTCAGTGGCATGAAATGGACAGTGTAATTCAGATACTGTGTCCATTTGAATATGCCACTCAGGCTGTCAGTGCAGAAAATGCTTGCCTCAGTCAAGTGATTCCATTGTTCCATGTATTAAAGCGGTCATTGTTCAATGTGTGTGATCAGTTTGCTACTGCTGCAGATGAAGATGTTGTTGACCTGATGAACTACATGACTGACCATTTAGACAGTGATGAACGTGTCTCTTACATGTGTCACACAGATTTGTACACGATGGCCGCTTTACTGGATCCATGCTGTAAGAATGGGATTGCAACACTTCTGACCGGGGAAATACTGATGTGGATTGTTGTGTACTCAATCTGTGTGAAAAAGTGCACAACAAGATGTTTAATTCAGATGTGACCAAAAATGATAAATTTAGTCAGCTACATTTATGTGCAAATACAACCCCATCCATGCCCTCAAGGTCCTCGTCTTCATGTTCAGCAACCACCACCAATACATTGGGTCTATACTACAACAGGTGGGTGTTTCCCCCCATCAACAACAGGAATACAGCAGCCAGTTGCAGTTGTCCACTGCTAATATGGTGACTGCATATGTGGATGATTCTGAACAGGTCTCTGTAGAAGGTGACCCTTTGTTGGCATACTGGCAACACAAGGCGGCAGTGTGGCCTGCACTCGCTTCCATCGCACTGGAAGTTTTAATATGCCTCTGTTCCTGTGTAGCATCCCAAAAGGTGTTTAATGCTGCTGGTGCAACTGTGTCAGACCACCGTACATGCCTGACTGACGCCAATGTTGAGAGGCTGACATATATAAAAATGAACCAACATTTTATTCCACCTCAATGGTCTGGGTGTGGCACTGGAATACTGAGTGACCATGAAGAGGGTACCAATGAGTAAGTGGATGTGAGTCAGGGTGCGGGTATGTGTTCTGATGGTGAGGATACATCAGAGGGGCACATGTTTACATGAGTGTGTAGTGCGTTGGAAAACATTACTGCTGCTACCACATGCGTGACTACCAACAATGCATTTTGTGATTTCATTCTTTTTTATTTCTAAGAATTGTTTTGTATATGCAATGAAAGTACTAGTAGTGGTGACCTACCATGGTTATATCTCAAAATGCTACTAATAGTAATCCAATACAATTGTGGTATTGTTATGTTCTAAAATAGTATAAGTAAATTACCATTTTTTTATTTTAGTCTTTGGTAACCGGTTAAGGCCCACTAGGCACAAGTGCCTGTTTTCAGGGGTGACCTGGGAGCACTGGGCGGTTAAGTGACTTGCTCAGAGTCACACAGTATGCAAAATGGAGGTTGTGACAATCAAACTCAGGTCTGGTCTGCTGGATGTATCAAGCTCATTCACACCTCGTTCGTCTAACCTCTAGGCTATACTGCCAGCCCATGACTAAGACCGTGACTAAGTATTCCCTAATATTTCAGTAGTAATCTGTCTTAGCTTTTATATAGATTACACAGAAGTTTCTGGACACTTTTAAAAGTCATGTAACAATGCTGCCTGACGCTAGGTGTATTGATGTGCAATGCATAACTGTTTATACAGTATATTTGCACAGTGATGCAACAACATTCATATTAGTTACCAGATTTGACATGTCAGCTGTGCACGTCAATGGACTAGGATTGCGTGAAGCATATTGTAAAGTCATTCATAATGGAGTTATTTTGGGGGACCCATATTTGAACAATGCTGGTTGGCTATCCTGTCATAATGCATGGTTTGGTGAAGTTAGTCCAAACTGAAAACAAGTGCTGAAACTTCTTGTATTCAATAGGTAAAAACTGCAACTCGTGGCTAAGGGCATGTGCATTGCTACGCATTACAATGCACATGACCTTAGCTGATCCACTTCTTTCATTTGTACTTACAGAATGTAACAGGCTGTATAACTTGTGTTAATTCTGAATACCTCACACAACTGTGCATCCTGACAGGTACGCAATGTGCCAATTTTCACATATAGGACCCAAAATGAATAAATACCTCCATTATGAACAATTTTCCACTCCGCTCCACACCATTATAGCATGTGGATGCATGCAGCTGACAATTCCAGTGTTGTCCATCCAAATTTAATTAATCATTATAATATGTCTATAAAACATTCAGTAATATGCTTGACTGCAGAGCTCGGAACACACTGCTGCTGTTGTCCTTCCAAAACAGCCCTGGAAGAAGGACCAGTATACTCTTCACATATGAAATCAATTTTATGAAACGCATAACTGACTCCAATTACAGCTGTTGCTGTCACCTTTACTTTACTCACTAAAAACCTTCAACTAGGTTGTAAAAATAAAACCAACAAATTAAAAAACATAATACTTAACCACTTTCTCGTATACTTTGCACTTAAATATATGCACAACTGTTCAATGGATTTGCACTAAAGTTTGCATGCACATCCCAAAGGGGTAGGTCTCTTCATGTGATAATTTCCAGTCCAGTTGGATGTGCAGATTCGTCAATCTTTAAATAAGAAAAAAATAAAAAAATAACTATTTATATGTGTGTTTTTTTGTTGCCATTATGTAGCGCACAGATGGTTTTTGAATTTGTGTCTGAAATTTTCAGGGTCGAAAGGGCTTGGCACATAGATGTGCCTTTGGCTTGTTTGTTGAAAAATTATTGATCCGTTACAACAGGAAACAGACAGCAAACCTGCCTGTGTCCAGGAAGGTATTGTTATTTTCCTCAAACCCATGATCAGCATAAGTACTGTAAAGCAACAAAATCGTATTTGTTAAACATAACAGTAAAATGTAATAAATAAACAAATAATCCAGGGTCGCTCTGCAAGGGAGTACAGTAAGTGTGGTTAAATGTGTTTTTTAAAATGTTTTACCATGCAGTTAGTCATTGCTGTTTTTTGCTTCTTTTTAGTGTTTAAAACCAAAAAAAGGAAGTCCAAAACAAGAAACAGGACTATAGTAACTCTATATGTTATGGCTAAACCTAACTGCAATACAGTTAAGCCTTCAGATTATTTTTTCTGCTGTTACATTTTTTTTTTATTTATTAACAAAAAAAAAAGAAAAACAAACAATGTGAGCTGATGCAGATTATTTCTGCAAGAACCTACTTTCTCTTAAAGTCATGGACAAATTGAATTTCAATAAAGATAAGCTTTCAGATTTTTTTGCATCTGTTTATTGGTTAATCATGAAAGTACTGTTGAATTATTTATAGCCATATTATAATCACAATAAGGCACTCCAGGGTGTGCACCATGGTGTGATAATTAATAATGGTGCACCTAGGGTTGAGTTAGCACTCTTTCTTCGGCCTTGTTCTTTTACTGAGTCTTGGTATGTCATTATCACACCACGATGCACACCCTGTCATGCCTTATTGCTTAAATAAGGCATGACATGGCGTGTGTTATGGTGTGATGGCAGCAAACCAAGGGTAGGTCAAAGCACAAGGATGAAAGCAAAGTCCCTACCACACCCTAGGTGTGCCGTTATAACACAAAGACGAAAACCTTTGAGTGCTTTATTGCGAATATAATATGGCTATAAAATATTCAGCATTACTGTTATGATTGATTAAGCAAGAAACAGATGCAAAAAAAATCTGAAGGTTGAACTTTACTGCAATTCAGTTTTGCCATGACTTTAAGAGAAACTATGCCCTTGCAGAAATAGTCTGCATCACTTCACATTGTTTGCATTTCCTTTTTATGTTTGCTTGCACGCATGTGCAAGAAACATAGTGCCATCATCGGAGATTTCAGAGGTGTGTCACTTCCTCCTCCGATTCAGGCAGCAAGCTGGCAGGCTGCCCTTCTATAGTTAATGCATTTTGGAGCTGTCTATGACACGCTCCAAATGCAGTGGCATACAGTTGAAAGGGGAGCACGCTTGAGTGAGCAGCGATAAGAAGCTGCTCACTGCAGCTCCCCCAGCCGCAGGCGCGCTGGCTTCAAGACGCAGCGATAGCCGACGGGTGCCCAATCCCCGCCGGCTGTGCTGCATCGCCTCCTCCCCTTCCCAGTATTTGGTGCCACGCTGGGAGCCCCACTAGCGTGGCAATCAACATGGCCGGCTGGGGTGCCCAATCCCCATCGGCTGAATGCCCCTAAAGTCCTTGTGCCACGCTGGGAGCCTACCCCAGCGTGGCAAACGCCCCAATAGGTTTTTTGCCAAGGGTGCCCAATCCCCGTCGGCTGAACACCCCAAGTCAAGTAGCCACGCTGGGAGCCCACCCAGCGTGGCAAGCGTGTCCCGCTGACATCTTTTTTTTTTTACCTGTAAAACAAAAACTGTCCCACGGCCGCCTCCCCGAGCCCCTCCCACATCCCGCACCCACCCACTGCGCACCCAGCCTCCCCACCCCCTCACCCCCATACCTCCGGACTCCAGCGCGACGATCTTCGGTGGACCGGGAACACGTCTGCACTCTTCAAAGGCGACCGCGAACTGAGGAAATGCCGGTAAGCTGTATAATGGGCTAGATAGGAGGGGTTCAACTTTATTGCATATCTCAGGCATTTTTGGGAATTTTTGCACCAAATTTTCAACATGGGGTTTTTGGGACCCCTTCTCATGAATGATGTCACTGTCATGGCGTTATTCGGGCTCGAAGGGTGATTTCGCGCAGTGACTGTGCAGTGACTGCGAAATCACCTTTGGGACTGAATACCGCCATGACAGTGGCATCATTCATGAGAAGGGCCCAAAACCCCCATGTTGAAAATTTGGCGCCAAAATTCCAAAAAATGACTGTTTGATGAGCGTGCGTTGCGCAGTTCCTACGCAGGCTCGTAAGTTCGCGAAATTTCAATATTTTCACTCCAGATTTTCAACATTGCCATTTCACCACACCATCTTATGAGTAGTGCAGCTGTCATTTTTCACATCTCACCCAAAATGTGTTTCCGCCCTTGTAGCCCAGAATGGCGCAGTCGGTGTGAAATCAATGTACAGGACAAATTAAGAAAATCACAGTGACACTTTTCATGAGCAGAGGTCTTGAAATGGCTATGTTGAAAATTTGGTGAAAAATTCCTAAAATGACTGTTTTATGAGCGTAAGGCTGTGCAGTTCCTATGCGCTCATAGGTTTCTGAATTTTTAATATTTCCACCCAGATTTTCAACATTGCCATTTTTCCATACCTTCTTATGAGTAGTACAGCTGTCATTTTTCACATCTCACCCAAAACGTGTTTCCACCCATGTAGCGCACAATGGCGCTGTCGTGCGAACTCAGTGTATAGGACACATTAAGGAAATCACAGTGTCACTGTTCATGAGCAGAGATCTTAAAATAGCAATGTTGAAAATTTGGTGACAGAATTCCTAAAAATGACTGTTTTACGAGTGTGCGTTGCACAGTTCCCACGCACGCTCGTAGGTTTGCGAATTTTCAATATTTCCACTCCAGATTTCAACATTGCCATTTTCCACACCTCCTTATGAGCAGTACAGCTGTCATTTTTCACATCCTGCCCAAACGTGTTTCCGCCCATGTAGCGCACAATGGGCGCGGTCGTGTGCAAGCTCAATGTATGGGACATTAACAAAACCACAGTGACACTGTTCATG
This sequence comes from Neoceratodus forsteri, assembly GCA_016271365.2. NCBI lineage: Eukaryota > Metazoa > Chordata > Ceratodontiformes > Ceratodontidae > Neoceratodus > Neoceratodus forsteri. The sequence goes on along the minus strand of CM057449.1, from coordinate 521,697,188 downwards.
AGCAGAGGTCTTAAAATGGCTATGTTGAAAACGTGATGGAAAATGCCTAGAAATGACTTTTATGAGCGTATGCGTTGCAGTTCCTATGCATGCTCGTAAGTTTGCAAATTTAATATTTTCACTCTAGATTTTCAAAATGTCCATTTTATTAAACTTCCTTATGAACAGTACAGCTGCAATTTTCATATGTCACCCAAAATGTGTTATCGCACATGTAGCGCATAATGGTGCTGTTGGTGTGCTGAAAGCAATGTTTAGGACAGATTAAGAAAATCACAGTTACACTGTTCATGAGCAGAGGTCTTAAATGGCTATGTTGAAAATTTGGTGACAAAAGTCCATTAAATGATAGTTCAGGTGATTTCCACGCATCCTCGTTAGTTCATGACTTTGTAATATTTTCAGTCCAGATTTTCACTAATGGCATTTTCAACACTTCCTTATGAACAGTACAGCTGCCATTTTCACAACATGGCAAGTGTGTTTTCACACTTTCAGTGCAGAGATGCGTGGTCGCTGTCGGAAATCATTGTTCGGCACAGATAAAGAAAATCACAGTGACACTGTTCATGACCGAGCACCAAAATGCCTGAGTTGACAATCTGCTATAAAATATCCCCAACCTACTTATATAACGGGTGTATGCTTGGTACAAGTTTCTATGTACTGCGTGACTTCACCATATTTTTTAAATATTTTTACTAGCACATTTGCAACATAGCCACTTTTACACCTCCCCCATGACAGAGTACAGCTGTCATTTTACAACCTGTTCGAATATTTTGCACCTGTGGTGCTAAATCCTCGTAGTCACTGTGCATAAGCAGCTTTCGCTACCAAACTGATATTCCCCTGTTCATGAGGTGGGGTCACAAAACAAACATGTTGAAAATTTGGAGTTAAAATACCAACGAATGCCTGAGGTATTAGGCTTTTCAACTAAATCGCCCAACCCTATAGAGAATGACAGGAATCAGGGTGTGACTTGGGATTCTTGCCTGTGATGCTCATACCATTCCACACCCTTCAGTCACTGAGAGGCATCGAGGTATGCCTTGGACTCTTGCTTCAAACTTCACCCCATTCTCTATATTGCACCCATCTCACCATATTTCTAATGAAATGGGGTGCGCATGAAAGGCCAAGACCCCAAGGAACCACGTGACACTTGTCAGTCTCTGCAGAGTGGGGTGTGGTGAAATAGCGTGGCCGTTATGCCTGATGACCCAAATGCACACCCCAATGCCTGTCACTCTCTGCAGGGTGGTGGTGGGGTTGGCTTCAGTTCAATACTTCACTGCCATTCCTATTACGCAGCTCTGTAACTTCTACACTACCACTGCCAATGCCAGTAAGCAAACATTCGGCATTGACAAATGCTTGTTTTTGGTGAATCCAACAAGCAAAATAAAAAAAAAGTAACAGAAGGAAAACAATCTGAATGTGTAACTGTACTGAAATTAAAATTAGCCATAACATATAGAGATACTGTAGTTCCATTTCATGTCTTGGACTTTTTTTGTGTTTTAATACATAAAAGAAGCAAACAACAGGAATGTCTAACCACATTATCACAAAATGTTAACACATTTAACTACACTTACTGTACTCCCTTGCAGAGTGACCCTGCATCACTTATTTATATATTACATTGTACTGTTATGTGTAACAAATATGATTTTATTTGCTTTACAGTACTTATGCTGCTGATGTATTCGAGGAAAATTACATAATCCTCCTGGACACAAGCAGGTTGGCTGTCTGTTTCTTGCTGTACTAGATTAATATTTTTCAACAAACAAGCTAAAGGCACATGTGTGGGCCAAGCCTTTTATAGCATGAAAAATTGAGATCAAAATTCCGTAGCATTTGGTCACTACACAATTCCCTAAAAAACAGCAAGAAATTATGATATTTTAACTTTTCCACTGTTCAGATCTCTGAATCCGCACATCCGACTGGGCCATAACTTGGCATGTAAAGAGATCTATCTACTCCTTGGGTTTGTGCATGCAAACATAAATGCAACTCCATTGAACAGCTGCAAATATATTACACCACAAAGTATCCAAGATGGCAGTTAATTATTATGTTTTTTAATTTAAGTCAGTTTAAGTTATACACCCTAGTTGAAAGGATTTATTGAGTAAAGTAAAGGTGACAGCCACATTTGTGCTGGCAGTCAGTTATATTTTGATGAATTTCATACAGTATGTGATGAGGATACTGGTCCTTCTTCCAGTGCAGTTTTGTTGGGACAACAGCGTTGTGTTCAAGCTCCATAAATAATCAGAATATTATTTTTTTTTATCTGTGGTAAAATTATATTTAAAGTATAAGGTTTGAGCAACACTGTTTAAAAATATTGCTTGGTATGTCATTTACATCAATATACATTGCTCCAGTCAGCTTTGTCGTTACTTTACATTTTAAATGGCCCCAAATCAAAACTCTTATTTTACTTGCTTGTGCAATGTGAAAACAAAAGTATAACAGTCTCTTAATTAAATACTTTTGATCATGTTGGTTTTGCAAACACAATAGTACAGGACTTTGATTTGATTATTATTGTACATACAGTAAGAGATTGAAATGTTAAGGTGATCACAGTAGCTGCACTTGTGCTTGCAATGTACATATAAAGTACTACAAAATAAATGTTCCTGTAGCAATTGTACAAGACCTGAAGAAATCCAGGAGATGAAAATTCCGCTTGTAGCCCAGGTGCCTTGTGCCTATGGGCTACTGCCCTAGCCTGTTGGCCCTCTGACAGGTTAAGGGTCCTGGGTCCTGCTACAGTAGTGATTGTGGGTTCTATCCCAAAGTTATGATAAATAGTGTGGTGCCTCCACCCAGAGTAAGTTAGAAGTGGGTCAGTTGACTGGCTGGCACAGCCCCTGGGATGCTGCACCTCCCACCTCCTTACCAACCACCCCATACACACTGGATACTCAACAGTTTGTTACCACCCTGAACCATAAACCAGCAATAACTTAGCAGACACACAAACACCTGTATGCAGTAATTCCAAACAGCAAACTCACAACTTTATTGAGGTAAGGGCTTGGATAGGGTACCTGGAAGAGGATAACTATGGAAGAGAAAAGGGTTATTAGCAAAATGACAAACAGTAACCATATGGGCCAATAGACCAAACCATCCCTGCTTCCCACCCTCAATGGTACCAGTGTTACACCTAAGAAGTCCCTGGGTACCCACCAGTTGCAGGCCTGGACTTTGCAGTGGGTTGGACGGCTGTTGGGGCAGTGACAGCTTGGAAAATGTTTAAATTAAATTTACACTCCTTGTTATATTTTCAGGAACCAGGTCCTGGTACTCACAGTTTGCAGAACTTTATCAGTAGTCATAGCTGTAATCGCCAAGTGTCCTGGAGGGTGGAGTTCACTAGTAAGTGCAGCAGTGGGCAGAAGGGAGGATGGTCTCTGGTCCCTTGGTAGGTTGGATCTTGCTTGAAGGTCTTGCAGCTTGCCCCTTGATTGAAGATCTGGCCGCTTGTCACTTCAGCTTCTTCTGGCCCATTGCAGAGCTCAATGTCAGGTCCACACCAGCCTCAGAAGGCCCAGACCTGGGAGTGGCTCCATAGCCTGGCTCCCCACAAGGGCCATAGGTGCCCTAGCAACCCACCAAGTGCTGGTGACCTGCTGAGATAGTGGATCCCACTTGGAAGGCGTTAACTGGTTCCTTCCCTGGCTCTTGGTGCAGTCTCCTAAGCAGCAGGAATCCTCTGCAGTCCCTACTCCGAATCTGCGAATGAACCGTCAGCCAACAACTCTCCTGGATAACAGCAGTGGCAGTTCGCCATGAGTGCTAGCCTTTTAGACACAGCTTCAGATGGAACTTAGACCACAACAATCAACAAGGGGTTTGAAACTGAACAGGCCCCTGCCCACCCTTTTTGTGCTTTCAGGTCCTAAAAATGTCCACAACAGTTTCTCTTCAGCCTCAGCTGGAACACAACCCTCAGCCACTTCGATCAGTTCACATAGCGAATTCATAGAACCCAGCTAGCACCCTGCACCTGAGATGCTTTGTCTGTTCAATCTCTTACACAGAGTCCTAATATTTAAATGGTTCCTCTGCAGCAATTGTTCACTTTCAGTCAACAGCACAGTTCTATCAGACCAGTCCCATATACAGTGCAGGGTCTCTACAACTCTAATCCTCTCCAGTCCAGACAACACAGTTCACAATACCTGGAGAGTTAAAGGAAATAGTCCAGTGTCTCACTCTCTTTTCTCCTGATATTCCTTTTCTGCAGTGGCAGTCTCCAAAGGAGGCCTGAGCAAGGCCTCTGACAGTCCAAACCTACATACACAGAATCCTTCTGACTCGAGAAGAGCCCAGGAACAGACTGACCCAAACCCAGAAAGTCCTTTGGTTTTCACTTGAAATCCAGGCTTCTCCTTGGCTGTTTTAGTCTATCAATCATTAGTCGCCACAGAGATAAACATACCTCTCAACTGTGCCACATTACAAGGAACGTTCCTCATTGTATTTCACAAAAGCTCCCTGTTCCACATTGCGAGGACTTGTTCCACATTCAGTATTTACATTTTAAAGCAAAAATCTTTAGTAAATGATGCAAAAAATATATTATTCAATTATTAACAGACTTTCTGAACATAAATGCAAACATTTTAACAGTGTTCTGAGCCTCCTAGGTAAGGATTTGATTAAGTGTTCCACATTTTGCTCATTTGATCCACATTTTGAGAGGCAATGTTCCACATTTGGGGACAAAGGTTGAGAAGGTATGGAGATAAATATTTCCTAATTCCTCAGTGGGGCATGATTTAGGTGCCTGAATTAATGACACTCCCTCTTCCAGAATCCTTCGGGTCCACTTTCAAGTGCCTAAGAAGCTGACTGGCTGCTGTTCTGGCGTTAAAGCATCAACAAATGTCAACCCCCATCTAGTTCCATACAGTCCATAGGGGTTCACAATTCAAAGTGTCTCTGCAGCCCAAGTATAAATGCTGCCAGTAAGATTTCCCCAGTTTATAATAGGGGCATCTATCGCCTTGCAAATGACTCTACAACTATTTACATAATTCCCTGACTCTCCCATCGCTGGCTCCTATCCCAATGACCCCCCGGAGCAGCAATTGCAGCCCATTAGTTATGTATGCAGGGCTCATTAATATTCAGGAGTCCCCACTTTGTACCCAATTGGATGCTTTGTTTCTTTGCTATTTATAAAAATTCTGAGGCTTCTCCCCAGTCTCAACCAGACCACCAGCCCCATCAAACAAGAAACGGGGAACCGGGACCAGTGGCACACTCCTCTGAATTGATGGCAACAGGTGATCTGGAAATCATGTGCTTCTGGGAGTGGGCTGTAGTGCCAGCTGCATCAAGGAACGCCAGCAAATCACTACTCATCCCTAAGCCCAATGGGGCTGGATTTAGAGGGACATTGCCAACCTCCTTAGGTCTCAAAGTGTCCCTAGTTTTAAAACACATGTTATGATTGCCAACATTCTGTAAGACTGCTAATGTAGCTGGCAGTTTCATTCTGACTTTTTCTTTACAAAAGTGAAAAACAGACTACCCATCATACTACTGTTACCACACAAACACAAGTTTGTTTACATTCCTTGATAAGCTCCAACTGCATCTTTCCTGGACTTGGGAACACCCACAACACTGGCTAGCCCTCATGATGCAATGGGAGTTTGGGAGGCTACTGCCTCATAGTGACTGCACTATTTGAGTGTGTTTACTAAGGTTCAGAAGGACTGCATTAAGAACAGATCCAGGATTGCAAACAAAACAAAGTTGTTTATAAATATACATTAGCATGCATTTCAGTTCTACTAAACAAAGAGACAGACGAAACAATCAGCAACATCAATGAATGTTAGAGAAGGTAAGCAATCATAAAATGTAGGTTTTTAACTAGAAATAATATGATGAAAAACAGGTTGACAGTGTCCCTTTAAGGGCACCCAAACTGATCACCAGCTCACCAGAAATGGGACAAACAAGTCTAAAGCGGTAAACCCCACCGGGGGGTACACCCTTTATATTTTACTATTAGCTATTCACTGAATGCCAGTACTGTGCATTCCCTCTGACAACATCTACATATAAGAATATGACTAAACTTTTTTTGTTGCCAATGACAAAGTATAATAAGCACATTATAGTCATATTCACTTGGCTGCATGTTCACCTGTAGGAGCAAGATCTGTATGAAGTTACCACAGATTGTGACACCACCACTGACAATCGATGACAGTTTATGAAAACTGGCTAATTCACTTAAAATGTAGGTATTTGAAGTCTTAGGACTGTGACATGTGATGGCTGAAATGTGCCTACATACTGTGAGTGTTGTCCAAAATGTTCAAACACCCTGTAGAACAAGAATATTATGCATTCCTGAAAATACCCTGCAGGTATGCTGTGAACATTGTACAACTACTTCAAACACCCTGTAGAATAAAGAACTATGTGGACAAGTACCTGTGATAATTTCTGTCGTCCAACTTTCAAAATGCAAAGCAACCAAAGGAAAGAAGCTGTACGTAGTCTGACAAAATGGCTGATTTAATTAGACCGTGACCATGTGCAGTGAACGTTGTTCAAATAGTGCAAACACCCTGTGGAAGATGACGATTTTGAAATGTCTTAACAACAACTGGTGCCACTGTCAATGTTCAAATAGTCATATTTGAAGAACATACACTGACAAGGGTATGGTGTACAGAGTTTTGGGATGAACAAATGTATGGTGCAAGCACTGTACTAGTAATATGTCAAACACACTGTAGAATACAGTTCTGTGGGAACACCAACCCATCATAATTTCTACATTCCAACTTTCATAAAGGCAATGCAAAGCAAAGACAAAGTAGAGTACGGACTGTGGCAACATGGAGGAATGAAAAGGTCCATTTGCTGTTAGTATTTTCAAAATACTCCAAACACTATGTAGAAGAAAAATATGTAATAACAAAAAAGTGCTGGCGTCAACAATGACAGTTAATTAAAAGTACACAGACTGAGAAAGCAGTACAAACTAGGATATCAGTTAATTGATATGGGACATAGTGCAACAACTGAATCCATCACTGAAGTGAGTCTTTTCGTCTCATGAAGATTAGCTATAGTACTACTACTGATGTCAATGATGGTGATTCAGGATTGATGACCATATCCATGAGGGAGCCAGACATTACATATCCATCTATCAGGTAAGTCAAATTGTTACTTATTTTAACGTTACGTTTTTGGTTTCAGGTCTAGTAAATGACAAATTGTCTGTAGATACTGTACTTTATATATTGCTGGTTCTGCTGTTCAAATTATGAGATGCGAGCTTTAATTTTTATATACAGTGTTACTTAGGCAACTACTTTCAATGTTTGCGATATCAAGGAGAAATCCAATTCAGGCATTACTGAATAATTTAATTTTCTCTTCCATCTCCTTTTGCAGCTATAGTACAATGTGACGTGTCCTGCTTATGTGGCCAAGATGATGTAATGTAGGCATTGCGTAGGGAATGTGCATATGAAGTGATGAGATAAGTATTTGGTTTTTATATTATTGGGTTAGAACATGCAGTATTTTGATTTGTTCTAATTACCTGGGGATCAATTAATCAATAAAGCACGAGACTGCATTGGTGGTGCTAGACTGACAACATGGTCAGGGGCATATTGAGACAGTGTTGGGTAAGTTACTTTTTCTATTACTTTCTATTACTTTTGAAAACTTGTTCCAGAAATCTCTGAAGTCACTTCAGCAAGAATGGAGACGTACTGTAAGATGTAATACACCTTACAGTTACATTTACTTATGTCTTTTTATTCAAAAGAAATACATAACTGTAACTGATTACATTTATTTGAAAATAACTACTAACTAACTTATTACTTTCAAAAAATGTAATCCGTTATAGTTATTTATTATTTTTGTATTGTTTTTGTATTAAAAGAAATAAGTAACTATAATTGTAAGGTATATTACTTTTTCTAGTACTTCTCCATCCTTGCTAGTGGCTGCTAGAGCTTCCTGGAACAAGTTTCCAAATGTAATAGAAAGTAATAAAAAAAGTAACTTAACCAACACTGTACTGAGGCACAAGGCAAAGCCGATTGCCTTCTGTCCCCTGCCCATGGTTGAAACCTAGTACCAACAATGTCCATGGACAGTATTACTGCTTAATTATTTACTTACTTTATTTATGTAACCCCCCCCCAGCGGGGCCTTACTTGCTAGCCCCGAGGCTGCCTCATTTCTCCTGGTTCCCCCATGCATTCCCCTCTTCCTGGCACCAGTCCCTATGTTCTCCTCAGAGTTCTCCATCTGGCCTCTGCATTTTTTTGTTGAGTTGTAGGTAAAATCAGGGCTGGAGGAGCTGAATGCAAGCCACCACCCTGGTTTGCACTCTGGTGCTGGGTCATGCTCTGTGCAGAGGCACATTTGGTTCCAGCCATTCTGCAGCCATTTGGAATGCCTCTCCAGTGGTCTGGTCCCAGTGCTGAGCAAAAGGGGGACTGGGGACCCAGAGGAGGAGGCAAAAGAGGCCCTAGGAAAGCAGCAGAAGTATTTTCTGTAAAAGTGCCAATCACACTGCAGAACCGGAGGGCAGTTATGAATATTGATTAAGGAGGCTCATGGATATTAATGATCCTAGCCTGTCCAGTGCCTGGGGGCAGCTTGTAGTGATGCAAGCAACAGGCAGGGAATAAAATTCAAATGATCAGTAATGGATGGGTGTGAAAGGGCAAAGGGAAGGCTACAATTCTAAGGGTCTATGGTTTAATAAAAAATTACATTTTGACTGCAGAAGAACTGTTTAAGCGGCGACCTGAATGAAATGCAGTGAGACGATGCCTGGGCTGCCTGGGGACAGGTTAAAATGGCAGCAGTGATTAAAAAGAGGGTGATTGCAAATGATAAAGAGTGCAGTTGCTCTACAGGGTACAAGGGCTGCAACAATTCTGTGGGGTTATCGTGAAATAAAAGTGTTTAATCAGGCTGCAGGGATACTTTGAAGTTGGGACCTTGTGAGAACTGTAGATGAACTGTTTTGCCAGCAGCTATGCTTGCAGCCACATGACCTCAACTCAGCGAACTGAGGTGCCAAGATTTGCCAAGAGGCTTATGTGGACTGTTGAGAGGACTGTTGGGGGAAGCTGTGTAATGTTTAGGTGCCTTTACCCAGCCAATCAGGCATTAAGGAGCCTCATACATATTAATTTTTGAGAAAGACAGTGACTCCAGCCAATGGGGAACTGCCTGGAAGCTTCCAAAAGAGTAGGGCTTTTGATTTCTGGGTGAGTTCAGCAGGAGCCCTCCAGAGGGAGGTGGGCTCCAGCCCTAAACAGAAGATGGGGCTGCAAGGCTGGGAAAGAGGCCACCATGGGGCTGCCAACAAATTGTCCACCAGGCCTGGTCATGCCTTTCCCAATGTTGGAAGAGTGTGAAAGAAGATTGTTTCTGCAGCTCTGCAGATAGAGAGAGAGAGAGAGAGATGAAGATTCAGGGTCCTGCTACAGGCTGCTGTGGTGAGAAGCTGTACCACAGCAGTGAAAGTGTTCAGAGAAAAGGCTGACTGGTTTTGGAAAATGGATTATGGAAAATGGACTGGTTTTGTGTCGAAGAGGATGAAGAGAGAGCCTCTTTTGTTTCATCTGCACCACATCGGTGAGACACCAAGGATGAGAGATTTGTCTGAGAGATTTGCGCAAGGAAAAAGGTTTTGTCTGACCCTGGTAAAGACACAGCCTCTAAAGAGAAAAAAGAAGGACAAAAGTTCTAAGGACTGGTTCTAGAATTGGAAAACGAATAATGGAAAATAGACTGGTTTTGAGTTCACCTGCATGGTGAGAAAAGAGAATTTGTTTCGCATCACAGGGATGAGAGAGACCCTGTATCTGAGAGAGATTTGCTAGAACTGTGTGTGAGCCACAGCAAGAGTGGCTGCTGTTTTTGAAATGGAGAGACTGTGAAAGCAAAGAGATGGGCAGGTGCTCTAGGCTCCAGGGTCCTGCTTCTGTTTTGGAGATCTGGCTGAGGACTGGAGCTGCCGCTCTAGAGTCAAATTTGAGCCTGCTGCTAAGAGGCTGGTAGAGCAGAAAGTTAAAGAAACAGTTCTGGCTGCACATCGGAGCTGAGCTATGAAAAAAAAAGGAGATCTGGAGACTTCCAGCTAAATCAGAGCCAGGTAGGGAACTTGCAATCCCCCACTCAGTGGAGTCTGCCAGCTACAGGGGGCCACCAGTGCATGCTGGGGTAGCTAGGGCACCCATGAACTGTGAGGGAGCTGGGATGTGGAGCCACTCCCAGGTCTGGGTCCTCTGTAGTTTGATAGGCCTTGCGAGGGAGCTCTGCAAAGGTTGAACAGGCTGAAGGGGACAAGCTGCAAGACCTTCAATCAAGCAGAAGATCCAAGCTGCAGCATTCTTGCCCCCTATTTCCAAGCGTGTCAAGCCATGATTCAAAGGTTCTGCTGCTCCATCAACCCCAGAGCTTCAGTCACAGTGCCACTAGTGACTGATTCACAGAGCTGGGAGTAAATGCAGGAATTGCCCTGCACCTGGGGAATGTATATAGTTTTGTGTTCCAAGTTATGCCCACTGGCATAGAAGGCAATATTAGAGCTAAAGCAGTCAAGAAAGAACCTAAAGAAATGTAATTTTACATCAAGTGCAACAATGCCAGCCGACCAGCTGAAACACAGGCCTGCAACTAGAGAGCGGGGTATCCATGGACAGAATTTGGGATTATCTGAACTGGTACCAGTTGGGTGTCTGTGGAAGTTAACACCTGCAGCAATCAGCTAGATTAGAGAGTTGGTAGCTGCAGTAATTAAAATGTGGTTTTAAATCTAAGGGAAAAAACAATTGATCTAAAAACTGCTGATTTTTAAATGCCATATACAAATTATAAATTGTTTTGCTTAACCTCTAGTCCATTCTCCCCTCGCTAACCCTCCCCATGTAAATAAATATGGTGTTACTGTTTTGGAAAAGTCTTGACTCGAGAGCCTGATTTAGTGAGCATATTATTAGCAGAAGTTAGAAATGCCAAGTGTTGAATTTGGGGGATTTTGGTTCTGGTACGTCCATGTGTTGTGGTGATTGTATGAGGAGGTAAGTTGGTACAACATCCTAGGGGGCTGTAGTGGTAAAAATCTTACCCACTTAAATTGTACTCTGGGTGGAGGCACAATGCATTTTATTTTCTATCTTGGGAAAGGACCCTCATTAACACCTAAATGGGAACCCAGACCCCATAACCTGGGTAGCAGCCACCCAGGCAGGGGTAGTAGCCCTCTTTGAGGATGGCTCCAGGGCTACATTTAATTTCATGGACTTTGATTTTTTGGGCATATTTTATTTATATACTGTATGAGTAAAGGTTGCTCCCTGGTTTGTGATGGAAATAAAAAATGATGTGGGTTAAGAATTTTGTGAGTTACCCTGGTTGTCAGGGAGTTGTTTTTTTAGCCCATTGGCTGTGATGTCTTATTGCCATGGGTAGAAGAACCCAGTCTCAGTCAATCAGGACACAGGGATTTCATTGCCCATTTCATGTATCTTTTTGATGCACTAGTAATAACCTCCCCAAATTCGGGACACAGTAACAAAAAGGAAAAGGATAGGTGTGTGCCAATAGAAATCTTAATTTTAATCATCACCATTATTTCCCCGTGGTTATCGTGGTAATCCAAGCAATTTGGAAACACAACTAAATTCAGTATAAAAAGTGTATAAAAAAAGGAACAAAAATGCTATCTTTGATATTGCAGTGCCAGGAGCAAGATCACAGTGTGCTGAAACCCAATGTTCACAGCACAGATGGCACTTCTGAGTGTAGATCGACCATATTGCACAAACAGTAGCAAAAGAACAGTTCGTTCAGTTACAGAAATGTCCGTGTCAGATGATGTGTATCATGTGTTTTCTTGTCACCTGATTTTCATTTTGGTCCATATCTATCTTTTTACAGTTGCCATAATTTGGGGGACTAAATCACAAATGTTTTATGCTACTTAGGACCTTGGTCCAATAAAACAAAGTCATCCATCATTCAACAGCGTAGCAACTATTGTAGGCAACATGCGTAAAAAAAAAAAAAAAAATTTTCCCTTGTACTGTTAACTTTTTAATGTAAATTTGCACTTTCAGTTTAAACTCACAAAATACCATTCTCAAAGTACAGTAACTGTAATACACAACTGGCGCAGTTCTATGTTCTGAAGGCACTGTGCAGTCAGTGAAATTTGGTCAATGCACATGACCCCTCCTGTTGTGTTCCCTTCCCCCACAACTTACTTTCAAGGTAACATTGATCGATCATGTATGCATCTTGAATTGGAGTAATATTCTACTGTGGTTCATAAGTAGGTCATGGCTGGTGTTGATGTATGCATTTTTTTTTTAAGTTTTGTTGTGTTTTCTATTTACAGCCATAAGAAATTCTGATGTGTGTTGATGCTGTCATGAGAGTGTACTGGCAGTATTGTGTAGCTCAAAGTCATCAGAGGCTATGAGGTAAGTATCTGGTTTATTAAAGTTATTTGAAAGGATCTGGTGTTCTATCCAGTTCTGCACCTGTGATTTTATTGTATAATCATCAGGTTGATGAGTGTGGCTGGGAGGGTATGTATGAATGCAAGAGCTATGGTTTACCTTTTGAGCAACATTGTTTTTCTGTGTTCCTTCTCTTCTAAGTCTGTACGTGAACCACAACTGCTGGTCTTGCCATATCCAAGAACAACAGAAAGAGGAACTACTAGCCCCCATGCTGCTGGTGTGGCAGCTACTCTGCTGCCAATCCCTGCATCCACTGCCACTTCTGATCCTACCGTACCAAAGAACAACAGAAAGAGGAACTACTAGTCCCCTCACTGCTGCTACTGTGCTGTCAATCCCTGCATCCACCACCACTGCTGAGAGGGCTGCACCAAGGAACAACAGAAATAGGAACTGCTAGCCCCTGTGCTGCTGCTACTGTGCTGCCAATCCCTGCATCCACCACCAATGCTGATCTTGCCATACCAAAGAACAACACAAAGAGGAACTACTAGTCCACACACTGCTGTTGCTGTGCTGCCAATCCCTGCATCTGCCATCACTTCTGATCGTGCCATACCAAAGAACAACAGAAAGATGAAGTACTTGCCCATGCACTGCTGCTGCTACTATGCTGCCAATCCCTGCATCCACCACCACTGCTGATCCTGCCATAACAAAGAACAACAGAAAGATGAAGTACTTGCCCATGCACTGCTGCTGCTACTATGCTGCCAATACCTGCATCCACCACCACTGCTGATCCTGTCAAAACAAAGAACAACAGAAAGAGGAACTACTAGTCCCTTCACTGCTACTACTGTGCTGCCAATCCCTGCATCCACCACCACCACCACTGCTGATAGGGCTGCACCAAGGAGCAACAAAAAGAGGAACTACTAGGCCCCAGAAATGCTGCTACTGCTATAGTACCAATCCCTGCATCCACTACCACTTCTGATCCTGCCATACCAAAGAATAACAGAAAGAGGAACTACTAGCTCCCTCATTGTTGCTACTGTGCTATCAGTCCCTGGATCCACCACCAATGCTGATCCTGCCATACCAAAGAACAACATAAAGAGGAACTACTAGTCCGCACACTGCTGTTGCGGTGCTGCCAATCCCTGCATCTGCCATCACTTCTGATCATGCCATACCAAAGAACAACAGAAAGATGAAGTACTTGCTCATGCACTGCTGCTGCTACTATGCTGCCAATACCTGCATCCACCACCACTGCTGATCCTGCCATAACAAAGAACAACAGAAAGAGGAACTACTAGTCCCCTCACTGCTACTACTGTGCTGTCAATCTCTGCATCCACCACCACTGCTGATAGGGCTGCACCAAGGAATAACACAAAGAGGAACTACTAGGCCCCAGAAATGCTGCTACTACTATAGTACCAATCCCTGCATCCACTACCACTTCTTATCCTGCCATACCAAAGAACAACAGAAAGAGGCACTACTAGCCCCCTCATTGTTGCTGCTGCTGTGCTGCCAATCCCTGCATCCAATACCACTTCTGATCGTGCCATACCAAAGAACAACAGAAAGAGGAACTACTAGCCCCCGCATTGCTGCTACTGTGCTGTCAATCCCTGCATCCAGCACCACTACTGATAGGGCCGCACCAAGGAACAACAGAAGTAAGAAGTGCTAGCCCCTGTGCTGCTGCTGCTACTGTGCTGCCAATCCTTGCATTCACCACCACTGCTGATCCTGCGATATCAAAGGACAACAGAAAGATGAAGTACTATCCCACGCACTGCTGCTGATGTTGCTGTGCCACCAATCCCTGCATCCATCACTTCTGATTCTGTCGTACCAAAGAACAACAGAAAGAGGAACTGCTAGCCCCCTCACTGCTGCTGCTGCTATGCTGTCAATCCCTGCATTCACCACCACTGCTGATCCTGCCATAACAAAGAACAACAGAAAGATGAAGTACTAGCCCACGCACTGCTGCTGATGTTGCTGTGCTGTCAATCCCTGCATTCACCACCACTGCTGATCCTGCCATAACAAAGAACAACAGAAAGATGAAGTACTTGCCCATGCACTGCTGCTGCTACTATGCTGCCAATCCCTTCATCCACCACCACTGCTGATCCTGCCATAACAAAGAACAACAGAAAGAGGAACTACTAGCCCCGGCACTGCTGCTGCTGCTGTGCTGTCAATCCCAGCATTCACCACCACTGCTGATCCTGCGATATCAAAGAACAACAGAAAGATGAAGTACTAGCCCACGCACTGCTGCTGATGCTGCTGTGCTGCCAATCCCTGCATCCACCACTTCTGATTCTGTCATACGAAAGAACAACAGAAAGAGGAACTACTAGCACCCTCACTGCTGCTGCTGCTGCGCTGTCAATCTCTGCATCCACCACCACTGGTGATCCTGCTGTTCCAAAGAACAACAGAAAGAGGAACTACTAGCCCCCGCACTGCTGCTGCTGCTGCTGCTGCTACTGCTGCTACAGTTCTGCCAATTCCTGCATCTACCACAACTGCATTATACAGTGGAATATAAAATGGGCAAGGTAATCCCAAGAGAACACTAACAATGGTGAAAAACAAGTACCTGCAAACTGGGGCAACTCATAGAATTCATGAGCAAGTTGCTTTCTAATCTCCTCCACAAAAATGGCTGTAACATTTACTCATATATAGAAATCATCAACCAGGTTCTAAAAATGAAAGTCCATTAAGTTACCTAAAGTAAGTAAATACTTTATTATTATGTTTACTCAAGACAGAGCTCCTCCAAACACATTTACACATATATAGAACATCAAGTACTATTTAGATTTTCCATTGCTGGTGTTTTCTCGATGACCATGAAAAATCCCCCTCCTGTCCCCAATATTTTGCCACAGAACTCCCTACTCCTTACCTGGAAAAATATAAAATTGAGGTTCTGGCTCCACTTAAGGTATATGTGTGTGTGTCTGTGTGTGTGTGTGTGTGTGTGTGTGTGTGTGTGTGTGTGTCAGACTCTCTGTGTGTATATGCCAGTGGAACTCTGAAGAATTTTGAATTCATGTTTTCCATGTTACCATTCTGTTTTATTATAATTTTCAGTGTATAAACCCGTGGCACGGGACATGGCTTGGAGTGCATTACTGCAGTATTAGAAAGACACACTGTTTTAACAAACAATTTCATATAATGACAACATTTCAGCAATTCCATGTGTACCAGTTGTGTGCTGCGTGATTTACACACAGTTATGTCACATGTTTCGAGTAAGCTACGTAATGTGAAATGTGAGTTCCTCCAAATTTTTTTCTGTGGAGACTGAAGAGGGCTACACTACAGAATCATGCGTCACCATTGTAATGCCTGTAAAGCCTTGAACACTGTTCTGGGATGGATGCAACATGAGACTGAAGAAACATAAATGAACAGGCAACAGTAACACAGTAACTATGTATTTACATGGATCTGACCTGTTGTCATACTTCAAACAGTAAATAACATACAATAGATGTTAAAGTGTTTAAGAAAAACTCTTTATATGCCAACATGAAAAAATGTGAAAGCTAATAACAATAACAACATCCGGAATACATCAAACAAGTAACCATTTACGCTATTAACACTATGTACATAAAACAAAAAAAAAAAAAAAAAGACGTAACCTTAACTATTTAGAAAAACAACAAATACAAAAACTGGAGGACAAAGCTGTCCAACTATCAATAAAGCCTGCCTGTCAGTCGTTGTGTGGTTGAGGGTGGCTCATGGTTGCTCTTCTGTCCCCTACTTGCAGCACCCTGTTGCAATGTCTGCCTCCTCTGCACATGCTGTTTTTTGACCATTGTGGTCAGCTTGCTTACCGAGCTCTTAAGTTCACTCATGTCATGCTCCAAGCGGGCTGGCCCTTCCTTCAGGGATTTAACCGGTACCACGTGCAGGGATTGGGGGGGACACAATCAGTGTCATCGAGATTACATAGAAACATAGAATTTGATGACAGATAAGGACCACTTGGCCCACCTAGTCTGCCCATTTCCCTACCTATTGGATAAGCTGCAGATCCTAGTTAACCAACAGCCTACTTCCTCCTGCCCCCCCCACTAGAATTGCCTTATGTCTGTCCCATGCATTCTTGAATTCCCCCACTGTTTTTGATTCTACAGCCTCCTCGAAGGCCATTCCATGCATCGACAACCTCTCTGTGAAAAATACTTCCTCAGATTACCTCTGAGCCATCCCCCATCTTCAAATTGTGCCCCCTTGTTCTTGCATGCCTTTTTTTCTGAAAGATGCTACCCTCTTGGACTTTGTTGATTCCCTTGGGGTACTTGAAAGTTTCTATCATGTCCCCCCCTCCCTCCTTTCCTCGAGGGTATACATATTAAGCTCCTTTAGTCTTTCTTTATATGACTTCTGGTGCAGAACCTGCACCATTTTAGTTGCCCTCTTCTGAACTGCCTCCGTCATGTCCTTGTGGAGACGGGGTCTCCAGAACTGCACACAGTACTCCAGATGGGGTTTCACCAACTGTCTGTACAGTAGGATAACAACTTCCTGTTTTCTACTGGTGATGCCGCTACCTATGCATCCCAGTATCCCCCCAGCCCTCCTTACTGCCTTCTCACATTGCTTGTCCACCTATAGGTCATCTGATATGACTAGCCCCAGGTCCCTTTCCATTTTTATTGTTGTTAGTATCTCACCCCCATTGTGTACTCTTCCCCAGGGTTTTTGTTTCCCAGGTGTATTTCTTTGCACGTCTTTTAGTTGAATCTACTCTGCCTACGTTTGACCATTCCTCCAACATTGCCAAGTCCCTTCTCATCCTTTCCACCCCACCTTGTGTATCAACCTTGTTGCAGATCTTTATGTCATCTGCAAAGAGACATACTTTTCCTTCCAGTGCCTCTGCAATGTCCCTTGTAAAGACATTAAAGAGGACCAGTCCCAGTACTGAACTCTGCAGTATCCCACAAGTAAACCCCCTTTCTTCAGAGTGGACTCTGTTTACTATTACCCTCTGTGTCCTGTTGTGTAGCTAACTTTTTACCTAGGCTACCACCTTGGGACCCTCTCCATTGTACGGGTCATTGGTGAGGCCACATTTAGAATATGGAGTGACGTACTGGCATCCATACCTTAAGAAGGAAATTAACATGCTGAAGGGGAGTCCAGAGGAGAGCAACTAAAATGATCAAGGTACAACAGCATGGGTCATATAAAGAAAGGCTGGGAGCCCTAAGGATGTACTCCCTGGAAGAGAGGAGGCAGAGGGGCGATATGATGAGAGAAAGCTTCAAGTACATGAAGGGAGTTAACAAAGTGGAAACTAGAAATGCAGCAAATTTAAAATCCACCGGTGAAGTGAACGCAAAGTGGCCACTTCACGTTGACACTTTCACTCATGAGTACCCCATAGGAAAGGCTCACTGCTTTTGTTATTATTACTTCTCATTGTCATTCCACCTTAAACGTGAAGTAAGGCGGAGTGACAACAATATTGGCAGCATCCCACCCACACAGTCACCAGAATGAATGTGCATCCCCAAAGTGCTACTGTCTTGTGTCCAGAAAATTCCCCATTGCTGATGAAGTGAAATGAGAGTGCAACAAGAAATGCAGTCTTCCAGAATTAATGGTGCCATACAAATGCACAGACAGATTATGATTGCGCTACACACTCAAGGGATGCATATGAAAAGGCACAACACCACCTAACCAGTGCTCACAAGTCACAAATCCAAATCTGGAAAGGAATACATTTTGCCAGTTGGGGGATTAGTGCACAGCAGTAACAATCCACTACCAGTAAAGATACCACAAAGCAGTATAAAAAAATTCATGCAGGTACAGTGGATAGCAGGTTCACACTGATGCAATTACTCTGTAACACAATAAAAGGTGTCTGATTTAATGGCATGCATCACACACACACTCACACGCACACTCAAGTAATGCGTAGCAAACTGAAAACCTTTAGTAATATAACCAAATGTTTTAAACAAACAACAGACAAATTGTACACTGCTGCACCACAGCAATCAGCAAAAAAATTTCAAGAATTACTGAAAGTATTACTGTGTGTACGTTAACACAGCTTTCCTGCACTGGAAATGGGGAAAGCTCAAGGAGGAGTGAGAGTGTTGATGGAGCCCCAAATTGTGACAGCTTCCCTCAGTCTGCCACTTTGAATGTTTGCAGAAGAAGCGGGGGAGGAGTACTGGAAGGAAGAAGAGAGATAGCCCCAATCTGAGAAGCCTACCTCCCTGGCTTTTTGGCTTAAGTGAATGAGCCCTGTGGGGACAGTATTGGGAACAGATGCTGCTGTTGCCTATTTGTGGGGGTAACACAGTCCCCTGGAGTTAGAACTGCCTTCCAGAAACCCAAAAGCAGCCACCTAGCCCAGGGGATAGATGTGTTTTGGTGTGGGTCAGCTCAACCACGATAGAACAACCATATTACCCCATTGTGGACTCCCGGTATAGATTGTTGGTGTACATAGTTGGAGAACTGACCAAGTTATCAACTAAAGTATGGGATACCCATTTTGATTTTATCTATGTGTGGACCTTCTGTTATTTGGAACTGTTCAGCTGCTTAATCAAAAAGTTCCCTTGTAGCCCAGCACCAAATATGGCACTCTTCTGGCATTAAAGGACCCTTCAGTGTAGCCAGAATCCTGGTAAGAACTGTTACAAATTACCTGGTCTGTGTTTCTGCTGTTGTAGCCACTTTCCCCGATTTTACCATCAGGCATACCCCTAGACATGGGAATAGGGGCTTACATAAGTTATTGTAGTCTAATTTGCACCTTTTGTTTAATTCTTAGGGCCCCATATTGAAAGCAGATGCGTGGCGCATAGTGCAGATGCATGGTGCAGAGCAGAAAATGTGTGGTGATGCGATATTCAGCTGGGAAGCATGCGTTGCACAAGTGACAATGCGTGGAAGCACAGAAATAATGTATGCCGTGCAGAGAAAGGGGGTGGATACCTGCATACGCTGAGCATGTGTATATTTAGCCTAACTGCGCCACTGCATGACCACGCATCAGAGAAATGCTCTGTGCAAAGTTAGGCATTCAAGAGGCAGCCCTAAATCAGCCAGCCTCCCAGAGGCAGGTGCCAGAAGTGAAAAAACAATGGCAGGACTTGAATTTTTCATGGCTGCTGTGATGGCTGATGTGAGGAGAGTGATGGAAGGACGGCTAGCCGATGGAGGGCCCATAGGTGCTATGCCCAATGGTGATGCTACCGTCTCCGTGTCACATTCGAACTGCTGACAGACACAGAGATTGTTGGGAGGTATTGGCTCAACAGGGCACTTCTGAGACAGCTGTGTGAGCTGCTCCATGATGAGCTACAGGCACCCACACACAGAAGCCAGGTAATGGAAGTGGAGACAAAAGTCACAGCAGCGCTGTGCCTGCTCGCCGTGGGTACCTTCCAGATATCAGTGGGTGACACCACCGGTAACACCCAGTTGGCCATGCCTCACCTTCTCACTCAATTCCTAGATGATCTGCTGCCCCATGGTAGTGTGTTCATACAATTCCCTAGCACACCAGTGGAGCATACAGGAACAAAGCAGGACTTCTACAGGGTAGAACATCTACAAGGAGTGCTTGGTGCGATAGACTGCACCCATGTGGCCATCAGAGCACCACCTGGTGGGGACAAGGACCTGTATGTGAATAGGAAGGGCTATCATTCCATCAACTGCCAGGTGGTGTGCAATGCCATGGAGCACATCACAAATGTGTTTGTCAAATACCCAGGGAGTGCACATGATGCCTTCATCTGGCACCAGTCATCCCTGTGCCAATGCTGCTAGTCTGAGGACATATAAGGGGGCCATTTAGTGGGTGAGTGCCACCCCAGCAACAGAATTGGTGTCCATGTGGTAACAAGGGTGTAGTGATGTCGGACATACAGGTGGCACAACAGGAGTATGTGATGCCTGGATGGCTGACACCCATGTGGGGAGTTGGAAGAGGGAGGAAACACTGCCTGATGGAAAGGCCCAGCAATGACATGGCGCCACCAGATGCGACGGTTAGGTGAACGTGTGACACTGGGCATGGTGCACCACACACAGGGGCCATGGCAAGCACGGAGTGCCATTAACACCATGGGAATCACAGGGCATAATGCAACACAGGAAGGCAAAACTGAGGCATGGCACACACAACAAATGCATGCACCATGAACCACACATGTCATGGTGTGCAGGAGGCGATGGAAATCACAGTGGAAGAATAGCCACTGAATAAAATCAAGCAATGGGGGGGGCAACAAGACTGTAACTGTGACTATGTGGGAGGGCACATATGCAGAACAGGCTGACACACAGGAACAGGGCCAGTGGGTGTGCAGAATATCCAAACATTAAATGGTGTAATAACATGTCCTTATCTCTGATACAGGTGACAGTGTATTCCTCTCTGGCCATGGATGCTGACTCCCATACTGCAGTCCATGTCTGAGCTTTACAATGAGGCACACACAGCAACAAGAAACATAACTGAGTAAGTGTTTGGCAAGCTGAGGATGTGGTTCAGATGCCTGGACTGGTCCGGGTGTGCTCTACAGTACAGTCCACAGAAGGTCTGTACCATATTCCTGGCATGTTGCATACTACACAACGTGACCTTGGACCATGGAATAGTGGTACAGGTCCTTGAGGGTGACAGTGATGAGGATGTGGAGTCCACAGATGGGGAGGTGCAGCCATGGTAAGAGAGGGGTAACCCACGGATGGCCCTGAGGGGACAGTGGCACAAGGACACTTGTGCAGAAACACTTCAGTGATGTCAGGTGAGTATAGGCAGTGGACATTACAGTCATGCAGTACACACTTGCACAGCTTATGTGAGTGCGCATGGTCCAGAACAGCAATGGTGAGTATGTATTAGAGACTACAGCATGGTGTGTGCACAGGTATGAGGATGTGGCCTGAACACATGGCCACATAGGACACAAGAGCAACAGATTAGCACAGAGGTAAGGGTCTGTAGTTAGCATGGGTCAGAGTAAGTCCACTGGTACGTACCCACAGCAGTATGCCACAGGTGCACTCATCATGCCCATGCCAAGCCCACAACAATTGTACCTCAGTCATGTGCCCCATGCCAGCCATACATGGTGACAATGCCTCATGGGGTATGGGGATGGTGTGTAGTACTGGAGGAGCACAATGTAGAACAGCAGTCATTATGTATCACAGTGTGCCCCCATGCATCCTGGAGGTGGCACAGCCAGGCAGCAGTGAACCTGGACACATCAGGTGTCACGTGGCCTCCCCGTACACATACAGTGCACCTGCACGATGGCATACCCCGTGCCTCTGTGGAATGGACTGATGCCCGTGGCGAGGGCTGCACCCGTGTGGGTGTAGGGGTACATGAACCCCTACGGGACCAGGGTGTGCTACTGAAATGAACACCATAGCTAGGGCTGGGTGCACATGGAGGTACTGCAGTCGGGAAGAGGGATGCTCTCCGGGATTGGTGTGATGTTTGTAAGGGGGTGCTGAGGTTGCAACGAGGTGCATGGGAGGGTGTGCAGAGTGCAAACCCCACAGCCTAGGCAGCTGTGTATTCATGAATAGCAGATGCAATATCCACCAGACCTGCATGAAACTGCTCACAGAGCAGGTCCAACAAGTAAAGCTGTGACTGCAGAGCCCAGAACGGTGCTCACCATGAAGGGCTGCCAGCCCTAAGATGACTAGAACAAGTTCTGTGGTGGTATCACTCAAGAACATCCAAGTGAAATACAAACAAACAGGAGTGCTTGGCTGCCCAGAACTTCCTTTGCTAATCAGTAATTAATTTATTTGCAACTTGGAGTATGTATTTCACTTGGAAGTTCTCGAGTGACACCACCACAGGACTTGAACTGCTTGCGGAGCACTGTGAGAGGCCACATAATCTCTGCATGGCGGACTGATGCCCATTCCTCCTGGAGGCACATCTGTGTCTGCAACCCACCACATCATCATCAAGTTGCACCTGGGCCTCCACAGTGGCCCTCAGCAACTGCAAGTGATTGGGAAGTCACTGGTCCAGGGACAGCTGTTCAGGATCTGGGTCTGGTCACTGACCAGGGGGTTGGCGGTGGGGGGCCTGGCGCATGGCAGGTTGAGCGCGCTGTGCCCCCATATCCTGCTGTGTGGTGTGTGCTGCTTGGGCACATGCAGAAGCAATACGTGTTTGGGTCACCCGTTCCTGGATGGATAGGGATCTGTCACTGTTCCCCTGTACTGGGCCAATAACGCATTGCTGCTGTGCCACTGCAGGCTGCAATGTGTCACCTTGGAGCTGCGCAGTGACCAGCGGCAACTGTCAGCCAGTCAGCAGCACAGGGGCTAAGCCTGGATGGCTGCCAGTTGCATGTGCTGCATCATGGGGGACACAGAGGGGCAGAGGGGAGGCTGTGTCATGGATGGCACTGGTGCCCTCATTCTTGGTGTCACTGTCAAACACTGGCCCAGGGTCACTGTCCCACAGGTCAGCAACAGTGAGCAGTGCCTCATCCAACAGGGAGGGTGTGGCATCATCAGCATCAGCATCCTCTCCCTCCCCCTGTGTGTGCAGGGCCATGCCAGAGGGACCCACACCTGCTGTGGAAGTCGCCACAGGTGTTGGCACACACTGGGACGTGTGTGGCACCTGTGGACCACTACTGGTCCCAGCTCATGAGGTTGCTGTTGAGAGAAACAGAAAACATAGTTAAGGATGTTACACCATGTCTCCATAGGCATACGTATACAGCCATGGGATCATGCGTTCACCAGGTGTGCAGGCTGTAACACACACATGCAGGACATTGGTGGCTGGGATACACATTGTGTGATGCAACATTCACTGTGGTGTGCACAGACATACAGTGAAGCTACATGCTGGATGAATAACAGGTGAACATGACAGTGTCCATCAACACACATGCAGAGGACAACACATGCAGATGAGGTTTTGCACTGATGATAGGCATACTTACAGCATTGGGACCGAGCAATCCCTGTCTCCTGGCCACCACCAGGCACACCATGCACAGCTACCTGCCTGAAAGGGGTGGCCATCAGTGCCTCTGGCACTGACATCTGGGTGGCCCTTGATGGCCCCCTGCCAATTGTCCATTGGTCCTGCCATGCCTGGGCCAGTATGCCTTTTGTGTGGACCCTAAGGCTGCTGGCACACGTCCTACATTCCTGGGGTTCATGGTTGTACACCCCCTGGGCATTGACATCCTCTGCCACGTCCCTCCAGGCCTGCTTATGGTCCTGCGGGGTGCCCGTCCTCCTGCACAGGATGTCCTCCTTCAGCACATAGGCCTCGGTGAGGGCCTTTAGATCATCCTTGGTGAAATTAAGTTACCTACATCTTGCAGTAGACATGTCTGGTGCTATGGGAACAAATGGACAGAGACAGGACCATGTAACATGACATGGAGCAAGGGTTTGCACACAAACCAGGACACTGTAGGCCACACACACAAAATGGATGTAAAGCACCCACCTTCAAGGATGCAGTTCCTCTAGATCACCACCACGGACTGGGGGAGCAGCCTTGCATTTATGGTAATGGCCATGCAAATGAGCTGAATATATTCCAGTAATGAGATGCAAATGTTCTGTTTGGGCAATCTGCATATCATGGCTGAATATTGCATAGATGTGTGCTGTGCACATGGACTGTGATCACGCATTATGGTTTGCTCCACATACCGGCATGGCACACATATGCAGTCATCTGCATGGCTTATGGGCCATATCAATGCTACACGCAGGACATACACAGCACCATTCATTTGTGCATGCAGTGTACTACTGTGCAGCCACAACCAATGGTCAGTCATGTGTGATACACAACCATCACACAATCGCCATACATAGTGCAGTGTGGATGGCGCAGGTCATAGCAAGGGCTGACTTTCACAACATAGCACCGTGCAGCCTCCACACATGCGTTTTGCCATGGGTTGTGACCTTCTTTGGCCACACTGCACAATGTCATCATGCATGCCCAGTGGAATACCAATAATGCCCTATTGCGCTACTGTATGGTGCATGCACATATGGCATGCGCAAACAACATTGTGCACAATAGCGCTATGTGCGCAGGCCATAGGCCTGAAAAAAAAACAGGGCAAGGATAAGCACCACTGTGCAAAACATCAATATGGCATGTGTAGGGTGTCATGTTATGGCAAGCAGGTGGAACTAGTGCTGGTCCGAGGTGGAGCTGGCCAACCTGGTCGACCTTGTGGTCACCAGGAAGGGCCAGCTGTTTGGCACAGTTGCCCTGGATATCCCACAGTTTGCAGTGTGGGCCAAGACTGGCAGGAGGCTCACAGGGAGGACAGGGGTGGAGTGCTCTGGAGACCTATGCAGGAGGGACCAGGACAGGCTGCAGCAGTATCAGGACCTGGTTGCAGATGGCTTGGTGCCATGCCCAGGTATGTAGAACATCCACATGTGTGCACATTAGGTAGTGTCTGTGTCCAACGCTGAGTGCAGGGGACTGTTGCAGTGCTGGACTAGTGGTCCACTGCTGCGCCAGACCATGATGAACAATGTATGGGTGGAATGGCACACACATGCCCTGTCAACACCGTGGTGCAAGTGGCAGACAGCTAATGGTCAGGATTGCCACGATGCATTCTACTCCTGCCCACAGATACTGGCAGGATGCCAACTGGTGAGACTGTATTGTGGTCTGCAATCATGCTGTATATGGAGCCCACACAATATGTGCTCAGTGTGCGACAGCAGCATGGCACCATGTGCAGTGGCATGCACAGGTGTGCCCCCATCCCTGATACGCTGTGATATGAGGCATGGCCATGTGCAACAACTGACACCTGCTCTGTGTTACACTGGTGGTACATGCTAGTGTGCCTGCATGCACACAGACACGCACATGCACACACACACACACACTATGGGTACCTGTCCCACTATGCGTATGTGCCCACACATGCCTGCTGTATCTGATGGACATTGTAGTCTGTGGTATATTGTGTCCACTGTGCATCCCCATGGCACAATGTGTTACCCACTGTGTGTCACTACGGGGCATGAATGCACCATTTTTATGACGTCATTGTCATATAGAACTTCACTGTGTGGTGTGCATCGTATCCCAGCACAGACATGTGTGTGTTGACCATGCAGCAATATAGCTGTGCTGTGACAGCTGCCACAGATCTGGTGTCACAGTGGCTATAGGCACACAGCTGCTGTGTTGCCCCATATCATGGCATGTCCCAATGGCATGAGTGCATACACACACAATGGTGTCTGTCAGGGGCAATGTGGCCAAACAGTGCTCATGTGCGTATGGCCATCATACACGCATCCCCCTGCTGCCCAGTGTTGTCACATGGCACGCTATTGTCAGCGCAAAACATGGCATTGTTAAGCTGACAGCCACTACAGAGCCCCATTCCAGTGTTCCTCTGCTGCTGTGCTCTGCCCTCACTGTTTGAGGTCAGGCTTCAGCCATGCCAGTTGGTCCACAGCCATGCCGTAATGTGGGACTACCCTTGTGTATGCCTGTATCCCAGGCAGGCAACACGACAGCACACATTGGTATGTGGAGCCAACAGGTGTGATGAGCAGTGGTGGTGCACAACAGTGGTGCCACCACATCAAGTCTGACTGGTAGAACACACATCATATATGGGCATGGCCACAGTACATATGTCAGTTGTCTACATGCTGGGGAGTCAGGTAGGGGCAGCCATTCCTGTGTCGCGTACAATGCATGTTACACACGCTGGGCCACTGTACTGTCAGTGTTCTATAGGCAATACTAGTGCCTGTGGACAGTGCACACACATTGTCATGACCCTGTGAATGGTACA
The DNA here is from genome assembly GCA_016271365.2 of Neoceratodus forsteri. NCBI lineage: Eukaryota > Metazoa > Chordata > Ceratodontiformes > Ceratodontidae > Neoceratodus > Neoceratodus forsteri. Next base: position 521,670,775 of record CM057449.1, on the reverse strand, counting down.
CAGTGGCCCAACCCACGCTGTGGAGCCTACTTCCACTAGCGTGTGTACAGTGAACGTGAACATTGCTGTAATGCATGTGGGTGTATTGTGGGAGAAATGTGTGGACATGCCTGGTGCTAATTGAGTCTTTTAATATCTGTTCACACTGCAAACAGAGGAGCCAGGGCATGGGCCAGACGGGACACCAGGAGGGCAGGCCATGATGGTGCGGGAGGAGCAGGATAGCAGTCTGCAGCACATGCGGTCCCACGAAGACGGTCAGGTGAGTATGCATGGGTGTGTCACTATGGCAGAGCCAGACTGTGCATAACTGTAAACTTGATGCATCCACTGTGCCCATGCATCCGTCACCTGTGAGTTTGCATACTGCAGGTGCACGTGTTGCCTGCTCCCTGTACAGCCTGTCCTACCCGCACATATCGCCCACCATAGGGGCACATGTCGAACCACATTCATGTGTGCTGTGCACACCATTGATACATTTTGTATGTCATAGCAGTCCCACGGCTGCCATGTGGCTCCTGTCTGTGTTGGCCACAGGTCACCAGCAGGTCAGCGATGCATGCTGTGCATTCAGGCACAGTATGTGGGCCTTGTGGCATGATACGTATCCCTGTCATGTTGGCAGACATTGGCTCATGTGGCATTCCCACACACCTAGCTGACATTGTGTGATTGGTGCTTTCCAGTGTACACCACAGTGGCTGTGGTGTGCTATCACATGCAGTGTGTATGCAGCAGGTTGTGACACCTCTGTGGGCCACTGGGATGGTGTATGCCTGCAATGAGCCTCATCTGTGCAGCTACCTGCACCATCCATCCATGCACTGTACAGTATGAGACATGCCCTGGAGTGCCCGCCAGTCGTGCTGTACACACACACACACACACACACACACACACACACACACACACACACCTGTTGCATTCTGTACAGCTTGTGCCCCTGGTGTGTGAGCACAGGTCTGTGTGGGGCCCCACGCATCTGCGGCAGCCCTCTGTGATACCCATTGTACATTCACAATCTGTGGCTGGGGACCTACGGACATGTCTTCCACACATCATCGGGCTCACGCACACAGACACACACACACACACTCACACATATTATTGTTCTGTACTGTTGGACTGCTATGCATTGTTAAGCCATCCATCTGCAGTGCAGCATCTGATACACCCCTGACTGTGCATGTCATGCATGGCCCTCACAAATCTTAGCATTGGGTGATGGCATGCAGTGGCTATCACCAAAGCCCATGTGTCCCGTGCACATGTGGGCTTAGCTGTCTGTGGCTGTGGGACATATGTCATCATTTATTATTGCCTGATGGCCACCCTGTGTGGCACATGACGTATGGTTGCTGGGCTCAATGCATGTATTGCACACGGACCGTACAGCCTATCCCATGTCACTGTTCACCAGTGCCACACATGCAACATGCTGTGAACATGACATTCAGCAATGTGTGTGTGATTACTATGCTGTACGTTGGGGCATGATGCTGCTGACATATACCTGTGCAATGTCCTCTTCCAGCCACACTGTGTGGGGGCATGTGGTGCCAGCATGAGTTGCTGTTGGTTGCTGATGATAGGTGTGGGCAACACAATGCACCCTATGTGCTGTGTACATGTCCGTGCCTGTGCCACAGGTGCATGTCTCCTCATATTGTGTACTCTGTGTTTGTGTTGCCCCTGTGTACACCACACAGGTATACAATGTGTTGGTGAATGTGTCATAGTGCTGCCAGCAGCCCAATGGACTGTGCCCTTTGCTGTTGCATGGGGCAGAGGGTTGTTGCAGTGGCATGCATACTGCACCTACTGGTGCTGGATCCCTGTCCCACACTTGTCCATGGGACCATGTCTGGTATTTCCCTTCTATGTCAGTATTGTGTCTACCGGTGTGTGACTGGCATGCCATTGCCATTATTTACACATGCACTGACCTATGCATCTCTGTCACCATGCCCTCCTACCTATGGGTGTCCTATGTGGTTGTGGGGGAGTTTTATTATGCACTGATGTGTCAGCACTGCATTCCATCCATCTGTGCATGCCTCGGTGCACCACTGCAGGTGGACATGTCCATCTGTGGGGGTATGCCGCCACATGTTTCCATCATGATTGACACCTGTGGCCCTCACACACACACACGTGCACCATTGCACTGTGTCATGTTTATGTGGCCTCTGTGCCTCCTTGACATGGCCATGGTGGGTAGCACAGCATGACACTGTGGCATGTTGGCTGCCCATCCTGCAGTGACCCCTTATGGTGTGTTGCATGGGCCACAGGACGTGTGCATCCTACACAAGAATCTGGTTGCTGTCAGGACCGCTGTCATATAGTAAAAAGTTTACTTCATTGCCAGAACTACCTCTTATTGTGCGATAATATTCAGGAATTATGATATCTGACAGTCCGCAGGGATTTGGTGGGGCTCCGTGTATACGGACACGCTGTATAGTGCGCTTTACATTTCGGTCTACCATTGTTCCTTGAGCAGCTAAAGACATGTTGTCCTTACAATGCAGCAGAACCTGAGCAGTGGTATCTTGACTACTTTCTGCTCGGTTTTTATCTCTACTGATGGCTTCACATCTCTCAACTGCAGTCGAGTCAGGAGCGTGTGAGTGCTCACTAAATGTAGCGACTATAGTTGGGTCCTCGTAACTGGCAGTGCGAACCCTGGCATTGCATGTTTTGTCTTTTCTAACAGCTCTCTCGCACTGCCAAATAGACTTCCCATTATACCCCCGTTTGTGGTGAGTATATATGAAGTTGTTATGGTCCACTAGTTTCTTTTTTCCTTTCGCTTGGACAGGATAAACTTTGCTTCCATTCTGCAGACTGTAAGAGGACTGTGAGCAAGCACTGTAGTAACAATCAATTTCCACGTGCAGCTTTATAACTTTCCATAGCAACAGATTGAGCACATTAATTTAATTATTGAATTATTGATTGACAGTAACAGTAAATAGCAAAGGCTGGTGGGGGATACAAAGGAGTGAATTCTGCGGGAGCGGGAGCGAGTTGACAAGGAGTGAGTTGTGCAGGAGCCAATTGCCAAGGGAGTGAGTCATCAGGAGCGAGTTGACCGGGCGCGAAATCGTGGGAGTGAATTGATGTATTCACAGGTCTGCAGGTGCAGGGTGGTTGTTGGCCCATGCTTCCAGCACCATCCCTTGCTGAGGGGTGGGCGACTGTGTCACTGTGTTTCTGGGTTTCACCAGTGTTGCAGGCTGTGCCATGTGCATCCTTACATTCATTTCTCCATGTGTGCTGTGGTGCCGTACCCCCTCTGCTTTGCTGTGCCTGTGGCATGCACTGCCAGGTCACCTTGTGCACATCCCCTGCCCTGCAGGCAGGCATATTCCACTATTGGTGTGTGCACCATGTGTGCCCACACGGGGCCCATGTACATGCATTTGTGTCCATGTATGCTGATGGGCCTTCCATTGTGCTGCCGTGTTTGCAGCTTTGTATGTTGCCATCCACACTCAGTGGTCTCTGTGGGTCACAGGCACTGTCGTGTGCATGACTCCATGGTGTTCTGTGTCTCACATACACACCGTGCATGGCTGTGCCCAATCCTGGGCATGTCTTTCCAGTGTGCATGCCTTGACCCCCTGAGTCGGTGCATCGTGCAGGTTCGGCTCCTGTGTTGTGCCACTGTGTCTCCCATGTCCACTAGGCTGTCACTGTTTTGGGCCACCTGTCATCTCACTTGCATGCCTGCAGTGCGCTGCACACTCTGTTTGGCTGCAGTCAACTACCCCATTGTGCACACTTGGCCCATATTCGGTGTTGTCCTGCTGCGCTGAGCATATCTGTTTGTGCAATCGCATGTCCTCTGGGTACTCAATTGTGTTTGTGCAGGCCCAGTTGCCCACACATTTTCTGAATATTTAATTGTTTTTGAGTGGCGCACATTTTTGTGCCATGCATTTACCTATGCGGAGTACATGGCTGGCTCTGAATATGTGGCCCTTAGTCTTTGGCTCTATCATTGTCACTCTGTATATTAATTTTGCTCTAGGGCGTCACTGCAATATTATGTCATGTTTAATTTATCTTGTTGATTTTTATACCACCAATTCTCAGGACCTTGTTTGTCATTTGTGCACCTTGCTGATTTGCTCTCTGTCTTTGTATCCTGTGTTCCCTTCCCCCGAGTCAGACCTAGCAATGAGCTCTGGCTCACTGTACCTTTCCCGGTTACCAATTTTCAAATAAACAATTAGTTTAAACCAAATAGTGTAAAACAGATTAAAAACAGAATGTTGTTTACAACTGTGACCCAGGGAGGGAAGTAGTGGAGAAAGGGTATAAGGTTACATAAATCACAACAATATAAAGAATGTAAGTGTACCCTGAATATAAGGTAGACAATCCTCAAATTACAGGTGCATACAAAAACACGCAATCAGTCTACACTAACTCAGGCAGCAACAGAACAGAATATGGGAATCATCTAGTTTCCACCATACATTTCTAAACATTAACTCCCACTCAAAAAGGCAAGGTAGGTCAGATTAGCTGAAGCATGTCCATGAATGCAAGGAGTAGTTTCTGTTTTATCCCTTGGAGGCTGTGGGAGGGAGTCATGTCTGAAGCCAAGCTGGTACAGGAGTGTGTGAACCAGAAATGCAAGGCAGTTTGTTTTTGTTTGTTTGTTTGCAGCAGTGTATATGGAATCTGTTAGTCATCTGGGATATATTGTAGGAGGTAAACCTGGAACAGGATAGTTGTAACATCGTGCTTACTGTATAGGTGAAAGGGAAGTTTGTCAACCCATCATTCAGAAACACAAATAGAAAAGCTGCATGACAGGAGTGTCTGAATGTCCAGGGAGGGTCAGTGCAGTTGTTCATTAATAGAGTAATGGACGAGGTGTGTGTGTTTGTGGGGGGGAGGGCTAATTATGGATGAAACAATAGAGTAAACTCCAAAGGGAGTCTAGCTTGGTGAGTTGGGTTTTACAGGCAGCCCTATAAACCCCAGCATCATACTCAAAGATAGGTACTGTAGCAGCATCTACTCATTTAGGTCCTTTCTAGCACCATGTGAATGGCAGCCCTTGGCCCAATAAAAGCATTCCCAATTTAGGATAGAGCCTAGGTGACAGATCTTCTACAGGAACAGTATTACTTGAAGGTCCTCAAACTGAAGGGGGTAATCCTAAGAGTGATGGGATGAAGTACTTCCCTGAAAAAGTGGTAGATGTCTGGAACAGTCTTCCAGTGGAGGTGGTGGGGGGCAAAACAATGGTGGGATCAAGCATACAAGGGATAGGCACAAGGGGACCTTAGTGGGGAAGCAAGTGGGGGAGGTGGCCAGAGATCAAATAGGGTCTGCAGTGACAGTACAGGCAGGGTAAACAAGGGGCAGGCTGGGTTGGCCAAGTAGTCCTTATCTGCCTTTGAATTCTATGTTTCTGTGTTTCAAATCGGAGTCCCTCATTTACTAACAACAGGAAAGTCACTTAGACTCAGACAGTGTTCTTGCTTCTCCCATATAGTATTGTTTGATTGTATTGTGAAAAAGGCTATCATCCAGTCAGAATTTAGAGTTACTGTCCAGTTAGCAGAGCCTAACCTTATAGCAGATATGCAAATAAGCTAGTAAACAAAGGGTAGATATGCAAATTAGCTACCACACCAACTGACGATTTGTAAGCATTCCATCACTAACCACTGTTTAGTTTTTGTCTGGAAAAAAGGCGGTATCAAACTCTCATTTAAACAAGCATCTGTCAATACCGAATGTTTGCTTGCTGGTATTGGCATTGGTAGTTCAGGAGTTAGAGAGATGCATAACAGGAATAGCAGTGAAGTATTGAACTAACGCCAACCACCGCCCCCACCCTGCAGAGACTGGCAGGCATTGGGGTGCCTTTGGGTCATCTGCCATAATGCTCATGCCATTCCACCTCACCCCACCCTGCAGACACTGACAGGTGTCACGGTGTGCCTTTGAGTCTTCAGCCCTTATGTTCACCCCATCCAATAAGAAAATAAGCTGAAACAGGTGCAGTATAGGAGAATGGGATGAACTTTAGTGCCGAAGACCCCAAGGCACACCTCGATGATTATCACTGGCTGGAGGGTGGATGTGGGGGTGTAATGGCATGGGCATTATGGCAGACTATCCTAAGCCACACATCCTGACGCCTGTCATTCTGTACAGGGTGGGGCTTCACGGTTGGAAACCCCAACGCCATGGGAGTTTGTTGGAATTTTCACTCCAAATTTTCAACATGGGCTTTTTGGGACCCCACCTCATGAAAAGTGGCACTATTATTTCATTACTCAATCCCAAATGGTGGTTTCGCACAGCAAATGTGCCACTTGGCACAACAGGCGCAAAAAGAAATTTGGGGCAGGATGTGAAAAATTACATCTCTACTCTTCATGATGTGTGAAAAAATGGCAATGTTGAAAATCTGGAGTGAAAATATGAAAAAGTGGCGAAGTTACGAACTCGTGATTGTTACTTTTCTTGAAGTCCCCGTGTGTTTTCTCTGCGGTAAAGAAGATATCCCATAGAGATAAGCTCAGACTTGGATACGGACTAAGGGAGGGACTGTCCGAGGATCTATTTTTGGGCTTTGAATTTGTTGGATTCTTTTTTTGGACTGTGAGTGCCTTTGTCGAGGAACCTGCACCTTTAGCTGTTTTTTTTGGGGGGATTGTGCTGGTGTTGGTGGATGGCTGTTCGTGGCCTGGGACCGCCTTTTGATCCAGATTTTTTGGATTTTTGTATTTCTTGGCATCCCGTCGTTTTATGGGATATGAGAGACCTGGGCCTGCAAGTTTGGAAAGGAGATGGTTTAAAATTCTCTTTTTTTCGGGGATTTGCCGAGAGATATTGATTTTTGTAACGTATGAATCTCCTCGCCCGCCGGCATTTCAGTGAGGAATTTGTTTTGGAGTTAATTTGATCCTGCTATTTATTATCTCCCTGGATCTGCTTATGCCTTGGTGTGCCTGAAACTGAAGACTGGGCTTACCTTCTTGAATTAAGAAAATTTGGCTTTGTTTCTGCATCTGTGATTTATGGATTTTTGAGAAGTGGGTGAGTCTGTCAGTCTTTCTTTTGATCTTAACCCAGGGTAATCCGTTGGGGTGGTTGGGCAGATTAGGGGTGCTGTCGGAGGATGGCCCTAGGGTATCTGCGCCTCTGTTTCATAGTTGGCAGGCTGGAGAGTCGTTGTATGAACTTCAGATACCAATCAATCTTCTCTCAGCGGCGCCTGGGACGTTATCAGGAGGACTCTCTCTGTTTAGTAAAACATCGGTCTGAACCCGGTTGTTTTCCAGGGTGAACAGCTGCCATAGGGTAGTGGAGCACTAGCAGAGGACGGGCCTGGGGCACCTGTGGTTTATGGATTATTGTTGAAGTAGATTGGAGAACCTGCTCATACAACCAACTATAGGCTGTTCTCCTGGAGGATATATTTGGGGACGACCATAGGAGAGTTTCCTTCTACTGACTGATAGATTATATTCCCCTTCCGAAATAGCTGGACCTAAATTTTTGCACATTGACTTCTACTTCAGGAGTATATGGTAGAACTTTAAAATATTTCCGTTTGGCCTATGTGAGAGATAGGCCATGGGACAGTTCCAGGGGTGAGAGCTCTGTGGGATTTCTTACTGTTCTAGTAAAGCATGGATTAGAAGCACTATGATTTTGCTTTGAACTGCTATAGACTTCCTTTTAGTGGAATCTGTGAAAATTTGTCCAGATTTGTTTTATTTGTAGAACTGGTCAAATGAAAAGTGTATTATTGTTTTTATTATTTTGAATTTGTTGTTGGTAGTGACAACGTTTATATTAAAAGTAGTTTTAAGAGCTTCTTGAAAATCCATATAGTCATGTGTTGGGATCGAACATCCATGGACGGGCACTACTCTCCCTCTAGGCTGAGGACCTCGCCCTTTGATTGCCCCGTTACAGCCCGAAGTTTATAGGCACTGCCGTGCCTTGAGATGCGGAGGAAGCGAAAGAGGGAGGGGCCCTCGGCTATGGGGGGTGAGTGGAGTGGGTGAATTGAGACGGTGAGATCGAGGAAACGCCCTGGGGCGAAATGGGTCCAGGATATGGGAGTGCGCTGCCTGGTTCCCATACCCAAGGGTTCCACGAATAGTGGGCACGTAGCCTGCTCCTCCAGGGCCTCTCATCCAACCTGGGCATTATTATGCAATGCCAGGTCAATAAAAAACAAGACGGCAATTATTGCTGATCTTGTTGAATCATCTGACCTGACATGCATTACCGAGACCTGGCTGGACGAAAATGCTGGCCCCATTTTGGAGTCAGCTGTTCCAGCCGGGTACTCGATAATACATCGCCCGAGGTTGGATCGTAGGGGTGGGGGTCGCTATTTGTTTTAAATCGGAATTGGGCCTTGTAGAGGTTCCAATGGTGTCCCCTGAATCCTTTGAGTGTATTATGGGAGCAGGTGTGGTGCAGAATTCTGCTGGGTTACCGTCCACCGGTGGCGAGAAAGTTTTCTGCAAGTCGCGGACTTCATTGTCGATCTGGTATTGGAGCCCTCCAGGTGGTTGGTTCTGGGGACTTTAATGCCTGGGTCGACGATGAACTCTCGCAGTTTGGTCAAGACTTGCTCCAACTAATGAGTTTGTTGGGCTTCACACAGGTGGTTACCGCTGCTACCCATATTCATGGTCATTCTCTGGATTTAGTGTTCTGCCTTGGGTATGGAGATCACGGGACTGGTGGGTGGAACCAGTTGGGTGGTCTGACCATCACTCTGTAAGGTTCAATTTCGTGACCCCTTATGAGACCCACCCTTTGGAGATGGTCCAATACCGCCTTTGAGGAGGTTACCCCAGAGGTCTGATGGCAGTGCTGGACCTATCGAGGTTGGCCGATGGAGTGCAGGGAACCAGATGCCTTAGTAGTGCACTATAATAATATGGTGTTGAGGGCACTGGATTCCATTGCGCTTGTCCGTGCTCCCTCTCCTCCTCAGCTCCCCGATCCCTTTGGTTTGATGGGACTTTAAGGAGTTGAGGAGGAAGGGCGTAAGATTGGAATGCTGTTGGCGGAAATCGGGTCTGGAAGATGACAAACTTAGATTGATGGCCAATTATGTGGACTATCAATCAGTAATCTCCCATAAGAAGGCAGAATTCCTGTCCAGGGAGATAACTGCATCAAGAAACCGACCTGCTCAGCTCTTCCGGACCGTCGACAGACTGTGCAATCCAGCCTGTTTGATGGATCGGAGGCTTTTTCACAAATACAGTGTGATGAGTTTGCTCGGTTCTTTGATGATAAGTGTCGTCAATCAGACTGGAGATCCATGACATGCGTTCAAACGAGCATTGCAGTGACCAACATGGGTTACATGTCTGCAGGCCTGTCTGGATGGACTTCACCAGCCAGCAATCATGGATATCATGAAGATTGTCCAAGGTCTGCGACCGACTTGCTGTAGTTTGGATCCTGGTCCTACGCGCCTCCTTGTGGGATGCATGGATGCGATGGGACCAATCCTTGCAAGGGTAGTCTGGGGTTCTTTGGATCAAGGAGTGTTTCCGGAGTCTCTGAAAGAGGCTGTTGTGATACCCCTTTTGAAGAAACCTTCCCTTGACACCGACTGCCTTGCTAACTACAGACCGATCTCTAACCTGCCCTTTTTGGGCAAGGTTATTGAGAAAGTAGTCGCATTACAGCTTGATGACTTTCTTACCACCCATGAAGTCTATGATCCTCTCCAGTCTGGTTTCAGGAAGAGACATAGTACTGAGACTGCATTAGTTCGGGTACTTAATGATCTCCTAATAGCAAGAGATCAGAAGAGCCGTTCGATCTTGGTTCTTCTTGATCTCTCTGCAGCGTTTGACACCGTGGACCATGGGATGTTGCTGGATCACCTGCAGCTACTTTGTGGACTGTCAGGGACAGTCCTTAGATGGTTCCACTCTTTCCTCACAGGCAGAAGTCAAAGGGTAGTTTCAGGGATTTTTCCTCTGCCCCCTTTGCTCTGTCTTGTGGGGTGCCACAGGGCTCTGTGCTTTCTCCCATGTTGTTCACGGTGTACATGCTACCGTTGGGAGACATTATAAGGCGTTATGGGCTGAGTTTTCACTGCTCGCAAGATGACACTCAGCTCTATATGTCCTTTGCACCGAACAAAATGATGCTGTCTGCTTTTAACAACTGTCTCGCTGAAATTCAGGATTGGATGAGTGCGAACTGGCTGAGGTAAATCCAGATAAGACTGAGGTTTTAGTCGTTGACCCGGGTCATTATGTAAAGAAGTCGACTCCTGGGGTCCCCTCTTATCTTTTATTAGGGGATACCCAGTTGAGACCTTCTGAACAGGTGTGAAATCTGGGCATTATTTTTGACAGTGCGCTGACACTAAAGATGCAGGTGTCGGCCACTGTCAGATCTTCCTTTTACCATCTGAGGAATATCGCCCGGATAAAACACCTTGTTCCACATGATGACCTTCCTGTATTGGTTCATGCTTTTGTTTCTTCCCGTCTTGATTACCGTAATGCTTTATATCTAGGGTTGCTGGGGGTAGATCTCCGTCGCCTGCAGCTGGTGCAGAACGCAGCAGCTAGGCTGTTGACAGGGCTACCAAGAACTTGTCATGTCACACCTGTGCTGCGTGAACTGCACTGGCTGCCAGTGCGATGGAGAATCACCTTCAAGGTCGCATTGCTGACCTATAAGACCCTACATGGCCAGGGACCAGACTACCTGCAAGATCTCCTTTGTCCCTATCGTCCTCTCTGCCCACTCCGCTCCACTGGCGAGGGATTGCTAGAGATTCCCAGGGTCTGTTATAAATCATCTGGGGCTGGGCTTTTTCCTTTATGGCCCGACCCTGTGGAATTCTCTACCTCGTCAGGTTAGAGAGTGCCGTTCGGAAGCATTTAAGAGATCCCTGAAAAGTTATTTATTTTGCTGGCATTTGGTTAGTTTATTTTATGGATATTTTATTGTTTTATGTCTTTATTTATTAGTGTTGATGTTTTATCTCTGTTTTGTATTAGCGCTTTGATTTCTTGAAAAGCGCTTTATAAATAAATTTTGATTTGATTTGATTTGATTTGCTGTGTAGAAATTGCGTAAAACAGTCATTTTTTGGAATTTGTTCACCAAATTTTCCACATGGCCTTTTTGGGACCTCCCCTCGTGAACAGTGGCAATGTGATTTCATTAATCTGTCCTAAAAGTTGCTCGCACACAGTGACTGTGCCATTCTGAGCCACAGGTGTGAAAATATATTTCAGACAGGATGCAAAAAATGTCAGCTGTACTGTTCATAAGGAGGTGTGAAAAAAATGGCAATGTTGGAAATTTGGAGTGAAAATATTAAAAACTGGCAAAGTTACAAATGTGCATACAAATTGTGCAACACATGTCCGTAACAGTCATTTCTGGGAGTTTTTTCACCAAACTTGTAACATGGCCTTTTTGGGACCCCACGTCATGAACAGTGGCATTGTCATTTCGTTACTCAGCCCCAAAAGGTGATTCCGCGCAGTGACCATGAAATCATCTTTCGGGACTAAGAAACAAAATGACAGTGCCAGTCTTTATGAGGTGGCCTCCCAAGAACCCCATGTTGAAAATTTGGGACCCAAACTCCCAAAAATGGCTGATAGATCAACCCAAGCTGAAACCCCCCATTGACTGTCATTATAGGGCTTACCATGATTTTCTTCAGTTTGTGGTCAGCTTTTGAACAGTGCAGACGTGTTCCTGGTCCACAGAAGATTACAGTGCCAGACCTCCAGAGGTAAGTATGGGTGAGGGGGGTGCGGGGAGGTGGGGTGTGCAAAGGGAGGGTTGGAATGGGGGTGTCAAGGGTGGCAAAGGACAGCTTTTTTTTTACCTACAGAAAAAGACCTCAGGGGACAGTTTTCTTTTTTTACAGGTGAAATACTAAGAAAATTAAATTGCGGCACACTGGGATGGGCTTCCAGTGTTCCAGACTAGTGGAGGGAAATCAATGACCACCCGGAGATTGGGCACCCCGAGGTCAGCCTAAAAAAAGGGGGGCATGGGGGGCACATCCAACACCAGGAGTGGGCATCCTGGTGTCGGCAAAAAAGATAAGTACTTTGGCACACTGAGGTGAACTCCCAGCGTGCTACAATAGTGGGGGAGATGCCAACAAGGGGATTGGGCACCCCTTGTCAGCAAAAGATATGTTTATGCATTTTGGGGGCATGCCAACACAGGGACTGGACACCCCAATATCAGCTTGGGGGGTATGGTGGGTGGCAGGAGCCACCAATCATGCAAAGCCACAGAGGGGCTCATTTATTTATTTCACTGGGAAAGGCACACTGAGCAAACGAGTTGCTCATAAGTTCAGCCATGTGCATTACTGTGCACCGTAATGCATACGGCTGGAATGTGTCTGGTTGCCGGGGGGAGGGGAGAAGAGAACAGACCTTCCACTGCAATAATGAAACTGTCCATGATTGGAGAGCAGTGCTCAAGATAAGGGGCGTATTGTCATATTTTACATCTGTTTTTCCTAAAAATATGTCCTGTGCACAGTTTTGGACCATCTCATCCTGACCAGGTTGCTTTGGAGTTACTGCATGTGCAGTTGCGCAAAGTAAGTAAAGACTGCACAGACTGCACATGCTGTGCAGTCACTCAGTTGTGTGGTGGGGGAGCAAGATGGCACTGATGGTGCGTGAGAGCGTGGAGTAGGACAACGGAGTCTCATGATCCTCACCCACACAATGCCGTGTATGATGTGGATCAATGTGTCACCACTGAGCCATTAGTTTAGTTGGCAACCGCAAAATCAGAAATATGGCGGTATGTGCGACAGGAGCTCGGTGTGTAATTGAGCTTGCTGCTAGCATCCACAGCTGACAAGACTGAGCCTTGCTGAGTTGGGCATGTGAGCTGAATGCAGAACTGTTGGTGAGCCCACCTCTTTCTTTTACTCTGGGCACATGCAATTTAGATAAACATGCTGGCTGGCTATAAAATGTTTCATTTCTGTGGCAGTTTAACTTAGTGATGCAGAGACAGAACTTTTGAAGGAGTCTCAGTTTGGGGTCAGCGTCCCACCGTCCCCCTTTCCTTGTCCTGGTGGGTCTCTGCTTTACTGACAGATTGTATAAGAAACAGCCACTTATGGAAACTGGGAATCTTTATAGACTAGCTGTGGGAAAGGTTTTTGGGCTCAGCATTGGAAAATAAGCAAAAGCCAACATTCTCCCTCAAAACTGCACAACCACCTGTAGCCCCCATGGAGAAAAATAACTTTTTGCTTCCTTCCCCCTAATGATCTGGGATTTTTTTACTGAACCCCAGTAACTGACATTGTATGCAGGCTGCAGCAGCAATGTTGCTACTGCACCCGCATATTTGTTTTTTTGCTCCTTTGCATTCTGCAACAGAAATGAATACAGAATGTCACAGGGAAAACAAAACCTGCAGCAGAAGCCCAACTGCAGAAATCAGGACCGAGTGTCACGGAGAACTAGAGGCCCTGCCCCAGATACATGGTTACTAGAACCTACCCCACCCCATACCAGCCGGAGGAGCTAACCCCCACCCTCTCATAATTAGATTTCTTCCAAACAAATATCACAATGATGATCTAGTCAAGGTCTTAGTTTGGTTAGAACCCCACTGACAAATAAGAAAACCACTTTCAGAAGCATTTTCTTCTTGGGCTTTTTCATGACACCGTCTGCAGCTTGTCAGAACCTGGAGCCATGCTACTTTTGTTCATATCACCACCCCTGCATGTAGCTTGTGGCAGAAATCACCCGCCAGCTTCCCACAGTCACTGGGAACCCCTTGTAAGAAAGAATGAGGTACACCTGCCAGTACCAGATACAGACAGGAAGGAGCTGCACTGCCACCATGCCGATTTTAGGGCCCTTAAATGGAGGACCATCTTGGTCTGCAGTTACTAACATACTAAAAATGCCAGCAGAGTAGGCCTCTCGGTCACTCGAGTCTGCTCGAGGGTCAGCACCCAAGCAGGGCACTGACACCATTCCCCATTCCCCTGCACAATAACCCCTCCCCCCCTCCTGAGTACCCTCTCCTGGGCTGGCATTGCGTGCCTTCAGCCTCCTCCTGTACCTGTCCCGGCACCTCTTGAACCCTTCCACAGTGCCAACTTCAACCAGCTCCTCTGGAAGAGCATTCCACGGTTCCACCACCATCTCCGTGAAATACCACCTCCTCCCCTCCTCTCCCCTCCGAATCTCCTTCCCTCCCTCCAGCCTCAAGCTATGCCCCCTGGTGGCCCCTTCCCTCTTTTCTGTGGAAGACTCCATCCAGACCCACCCAGTTAACCCCTTTAGATACTTAAAAACCTCTATCATATCCCCACTGTCCCTTCTCTCCTCCAGTGTTTACAGACCAAGCTTCTCGAGCCTTTCCCCATAGGATCTGTCACCCAGACCCTGAATCATTTCAGTTTCCCTCCTCTGCACCTTTTCTAGCAATAGAATGTCTTTTTTTAAGTGCGGCCACCAGAATAAGTGCGGCCACCAGAACTGTATGCAATATTCCAGGTGGGGTCTAGTCAGACTGTTATACAGCAGCAGGATCACCTCCCTACTACGCAAGGTAATCCCCCTGGCGATGCACCCCAGCATTCTATTTGCCTTGGCCGCAGCCCTTCTGCACTGCTCAGAGTTATTCATTCTGGCATCCACTACTACCCCGAGGTCCCTCTCCCCATCTGAAGCTAACAATGTAGACCCCCCCCCCAGGGTGCATACATGACCAGGGTTCCTAGGACCCAGGTGGAGAACCCTGCACTTCCCCGTGTTAAACTTCAGTTGCCAGGTACTCGACCACTGCCCCAGAACCTCCAGGTCCCTCTGAAGGAATTCCCTACCCTCCTCATCATCCACCACTGCCCCCCAGTTTAGAGTCATCCACAAAAGTCAGCAGGTAGCACGGTCATCCTCAGAGGCTCATCCTACTCGGGCGGTGTTCTGCAACGCCAGGTCTATTAAAAACAAGACGGCTATTATAGCTGATTTTGTTGGGTCATCTGACCTGGTATGCATCACCGAGACCTGGCTTGATGAAAATGCTGGACCAGTTTTGGCGGCAGCACTTCCGGCCGGGTACTCGGTGATTCACCGCCCAAGGGTGGATCATAGGGGCGGGGGTGTTGCTATTTGTTTTAGAACAGAAATGGGCCTAGTGGAGGTGCCAGTGGGAATTACCAAATCCTTTGAATGTATTCTAGGCGAGGGTGTGGGGCACAGGATACTTCTCATACACCGTCCACCAGGTGATGGGAATGTTTTCCTGCGGGAAGTCGCAGACTTCATTGTTGACCTGACACTGGGATCCCCCAGATGGTTGGTTCTGGGGGACTTCAATGTCTGGGTCAATGATGAACTCTCACATTTTGGTCAAGACTTCCTCCAGTTAATGATTTCACTGGGCTTCACACAGGTTATTTCCTCCTCAACCCATGTTGGTGGTCATTCATTGGATTTGGTGTTCCTTCTGGGGATGGAGATATCCGACTTGGTGGTGGAACCAGTCGGATGGTCGGACCATCACTCCTTTGGGTTCAGTTTTGAGGCCACCCCTAGTAGGTCAGCCCCTATGGAAATGGTCCGGTACCGCCCATTAAGGGGTGTTTCCCCAGATGACCTGATGGCGGTGCTGGATCTATCAGGCTTACCAAGAGATTGCATGGATCCAGAAGAGCTGGTACCTGCCAATAATGAGGCGGTGGCAGGGGCCCTGGATTCCATTGCTCCTGTTCGTGTTCATCCTCTCACTCTTTGCTCCAGGTCTCCTTGGTTTGATGAGACCTTGAGGTAGCTGAGGAGAGTTGGACGAAGGTTGGAGAGGTGCTGGCAGAGATCGGGTCTGGATGGTGACAAACTTATTTTGATGGACCACTATGTGGTCTATCAATCCGCAATCTCTCATAAGAAGGCAGAATTCCTGTCCAGAGAGATTGCAGCTGCACAGAATAGACCAGCTCAGCTCTTCCGGACTGTGGACAGATTGTGCAATCCAATCTGTCTTCAGCCCGGAAGAGCCTTTTCTCAAGAACGATGTGAGGAGTTTGCTCTGTTCTTTACAGATAAGGTTGCCAAAATTAGATCCGAGGTCCGTTTGACCCTCTCAAATGGAAGTTGTGATGGTCGGCAGGAGATGTTGGACACCCAGCTTGTGTGGTCTGACTTCAGCCTCCCCACAATCAGTGACATTGTGATGGTTATCCAATCACTGCGTCCGACCAACTGTAATTTGGACCCGGGCCCCACATGTTTCTCAGTGGATTGTGTGGATAAAATCAGCCCAGTCCTTGCTGAGATAGTCTGGAGGTCCTTGGAGAGGGGAATTTTTCCAGATCCTCTTAAGGAGGCTGTAGTTAAGCCCCTTCTTAAGAAATCCTCCTTGGACCCGGACTGTCTGGCTAATTACAGGTCTGTCTCTAACTTACCCTTTGTGGGTAAAGTTATTGAGAAGGTGGTTGCATCACAGTTGGATGATCATTTGACCAACAACAATGTCTATGATTCTCTCCAGTCTGGATTTAGGAAAAGGCATAGTACCGAGACAGCACTTGTGCGGGTACTAAATGACCTCCTAATAGCGAGAGATCGAAGGACCTGTTCCATCTTGGTCCTTCTTGATCTCTCTGCAGTGTTTGATACTGTGGACCATGGTGTGCTACTGGAACGTTTGTGATCTATCTGTGGACTGTCTGATACAGTCCTCAGGTGGTTTCGATCGTACCTCAAGGGTAGGACTCAGAGGATGGTGTCTGGAATTTTTTCCTCGACATCAGTCTCCCTATCATGCGGGGTACCGCAGGGTTCCATTTTGGCACCCATGCTGTTTGCAGTGTATATGCTGCCGTTAGAAGTGATTATTAGGTGGTACAGTTTGGGTTTTCATTGCTATGCAGATGATACCCAGCTGTTAATGTCCTTTGTGCCCGGCCAGGATGCTGCCATTTTGGTCTTTAACAACTGTCTTGCCGAAATCCAAGACTGGATGAATGTGAGTTGGCTGCGGTTGAACCCTGAAAAAACTGAGGTGTTTGTTGTGGACCAGGGTCACTGTGAGGTGGGTTTGTTAGCTGGATCACCCTCGGGCTTATGGCTTGGGGGTGTCCAGCTGACTACCTCAGACCGGGTGCAGAACTTGGGTGTTGTATTTGACGATTGTCTGACTTTTAAATCTCAGGTGTCAGCGATTGTCAAAACCTCTTTTTATCATCTGAGGAATATCACCCGGGTGAAGCACCTGGTTCCTCCAGAGGATCTTCCAACTTTGGTCCATGCCTTCGTTACCTCCCGCCTGGACTATTGCAATGCCCTATACCTAGGGCTCACGGGGGTTGAACTTCGCCACTTGCAGCTAGTGCAGAATGCGGCAGCCAGGATTCTGACTGGTTCTTCTAGGTCCAGTCATATAATGCCTGTGCTCCACTGACTGCACTGGCTGCCAGTTTGTTGGCGAATCACCTTCAAGGTCGGTTTGCTGACCTGTAAGGCCCTACATGATCAGGGACCTGTTTACCTGAAAGATCTCCTTTGTCCCTACTGTCGTCCCTGCTCTCTCTGATCCACTGATGAGGGATTGCTAGAGATTCCCAGGGTTTGCTTAAAAACTTCAGGGGCAAGATCTTTTAGTTTTATGGCCCCGACCCTGTGGAATTCTCTACCTCGTCAGGTGCGAAATTGCCCGACTGTCCAAAGCTTTAAAGAAGCCTTGAAAACCTACTTTTTTAACAAAGCTTTTAATGATTGTTATTTTAATCTTGTTTTAAATATTTATCATTTTATGTAATTTGTAAAGGCGTCTTGGTTTAAGAAAGGAGCCTTAAATAAATAAAGAATGATGAAAAAGGATCATCTCATTTCTGATACCCATCCTGATATCTGATACATAAGCATTAAACAGGAGTGGGCCCAACACCGATCCCTGCGGAACACCACTGATCACCCTTCTGGGGGATGAAACAACCCCACCAACCATGACCTGCTGGGAATGCCCAGCTAGCCAGTTACCAATCCATCTTACCACTACCCTCCCCACCCCCATCCTACCCAGTTTTAGAAGCAGCCCCTGATGAGGTACCAAGCAAATGCCTTGCTGAGGTCCAGAAAGATGACATCCACCACTCTACCCTGATCAAGAGCCGATGTCAACCAGTCATACAACTCCACAAGGTTGGTCTGACACAACCTGCCAGGGACGAAGCCATGCTGGTGATCGTCCAGGTACCCCCTCTCTTTCAAAAACTCCCACAGCCATTCCTTCAGGATAGACACCATCAATTTTCCCATCACCGACATCAGGCTGACAGGCCTATAGTTTCCCAGCTACTCCTTCAACCCACCCTTGTGGATGGGCACAATGTGTGCCACCCTCCAGTCCAAAGGCACTCTTCCTGTCTGAAGGAAAATGTTAAATAGGGCTGCCAGAGGCTCAGCCAGAATGTCAACCAGTTCCTATAACACCCTAGGATGTATCCCATCTGGACAAGGGCCTTCTCCTTCTTAAGGACTTTCAGGGCCAGCCACACTCTGTTGACAGAGAAGTCAATGCCTGAGAACTCCCCCCCTTTAGTAGAACCCTCCAACCCTACCTGGTACTGCGTCATTCTCACTCCCCTCCCAGATCCCACAGGAGTGCTCACGTTTAAGCCCATGGTCAAATAGGGCCCTTGTCCCTCACCGTACTGTGCATCACCTCTTCCCCCAGTGAAGATTGATGCAAAGTAATCATTGAGCACCTCCGCCTGCTCCCCAGCCTCCTCTGCCCACCCCCCGTCTCTAACCTCAACCTGCTGGTCTGGCCCCTCACCTTCCTTCTTTCCCCAATATACCTAAAAAAACCTTTTTCCCCCCTTCTGATCCCCTGCGCCAGTCTTTTCTCTGTCTGTGCCTTAGCCGATCTCACCACCCTAGTGACCCTTCTGGCTGACATCTCATACGCATCCCTGTCAAGGTCCCCTCGCGAATGCTTGAACCTATTGTAGGTAGCCCTCTTTTCCCTCACCACCTCCTGAACCTCCCGAGATCACCAGCTTGACTTCCTGGTCCTACCAAACTTGCACCTCACCCTGGCGCAGGTCCTAGAAGCCTCCAGAATCCCCTCCTTAATAACTGCCCACCTACCCTCTGCATCCATGTCCGGTCTAATCCCCAGCAAATGCTTCTTGAGGATTACTGCCATGCCCTTAAAATCAGCACCTCTAAAATCCAATACTGCTGTTTGAATGCGACCTCTCCTTTTCCCAAGGCCAAGTGTAAACCAGACCGTGAAGTGGTCACTCCTGGCCAGTGGGTCCCCTATCTCCAGGACCCTAACCAGGTCCCCGTCAGCCAGGACCACATCCAGAATCCTGCCCTCCCTCATTGGATCAACCACAAGCTGATTCAAGAATGGATCCTGGAAGACATCCAGCAGTCTCTGCTCCTTGTCGATGGGGACGTCATAGTCTCCCAATCAGTTCCCGGCATATTAAGGTCCCCCAGGACCACAACCTTGCCCCCGTCCTGATGGCAATGGTCCCTAATATTCACTACTAGACTTTCCTCTAGTTCCTCTGCCAGCCTGGGGGGGCCTGTAAACCACTTCCACTACTACCCTCCTTCCCCCTGGGGTCTGCAGCGCCACCCATAACGCTTCCACATTACCCTCTGCCCCCTCCACCCTACTTATCACTATGTTGTTTTTAATAAACAACGCTACCCTGCCCTCCCCCATCCTATCCTTTCTGAGTACCGTGTACCTGCACAGGTTCAGGTCCCAATCATGACCCTGAGTGGCCAAAGTCTCAGTTACAGCTGCCACTGCCACACCTCCCTCCACAAGCATAGCCTGAAGCTCCGGGATCTTGTTCCCTAAGCTC
Organism: Neoceratodus forsteri; assembly: GCA_016271365.2. Classification (NCBI taxonomy): domain Eukaryota; kingdom Metazoa; phylum Chordata; order Ceratodontiformes; family Ceratodontidae; genus Neoceratodus; species Neoceratodus forsteri. Next base: position 521,650,881 of record CM057449.1, on the reverse strand, counting down.
CTGGCATTGAGGAGGACCATCCTCCAACCTTTTCCAAGGCCTCTCCTCTTCATCCCTGGAGTTCACCAGTTGCCGTCTACTCATCCCCCTCCCGGTACCCCTCCAGTAACTCCAGAAAGGTGTTGGAGCCTGGATCCCTCCCTGAGGGGGAGGCTAGCATTAGCTCCAAAGCCCATCCCCTCGCTGAGAGGGAGGCTAGCATTAGCTTCAAAGCCCATCCCTCCCGAGAGGGAGGCTAGCATTAGCTTCAAAGCCCATCCCTCCCCTCACAAGTTTAAACCCCACCTAGATTGTATAAACCTGCCAGTTTCTGCTTCAGAACCTCTCTCCCAACCAGATTAAGATGTAGTCTATCCCTTGCGTACAGCCCCTTATCCTCCCAGGTAGCCCCCTCAGTCCCCCACCACCCCATACTCCCTGGCCCCACACCAGTCATTTAGCCATTTGTTAACTTCCATAATCTTCTGCTTGTTCTCTCCACTGGCCCTCGGCACCAGCAGCATCACCAAGAAGGAGAATGGGCAACCCACGGCATGGCAAACTCTGGCCAGCTCACAGAACCTAGCCTGAATCTCAAGCACACTGTTCCCCTCTATATCGTTTGTGCCCAGGTGCACCAAGATCTTGGGTTTCCCACCATACTCCTTAGCTAGTGAAAAAATCTGGTGCATGGCCTTATGCACAGTCAGGCTGGACATACTCTTGACCTTAACAGGACAGCCCCCCCAACTTGCCCATCTCACTAGATACCTCTGATCATAGTGTCCCCCAGCAAGAGTACCTGAACCCCTCCTGTCCCTAGCCCCCATGCTTGCTCTCCCTAACCCCAACTTCCTCCCATGCCATCCCCTCCTCTTCCGATTGCTGGCCTGTTTCCAAATGATTGGCCTTCAAGGTCCAATCCTCCTGTCCTCCACCTCCCCTGGCAGAACCCTCAGTCCCATGAGTGACCCCAATCCCACCCTTCCCCAGCAGTCCTATCCTCATCCATCCTCGCCTTCCCACCCTATTCTTCGACCAACCCTTCTGCTCCCCTGGACACACCACCCCTTCAGTGGACTCCAATCTCATCATCCCATTCTCAATGCCAGTCATCCCCTTAGTGGACCCAACTTCCCTCCCCTTTGCCCTTGGTCCACACCAGTCCTCCATTCCTTCCCCACAGCATGAACCTGCCGGTCCCCCAGACCAACCCCCTTCCTTCCCCCAGAGACCCCTCCATCCTTGAGCAGGCCCTCACTGCCCTCTCAGCGCATCCAGCTGTAGCAGTCAGCTCTCCAGGGGCGGAGCCCTTCCATTCCCCACACTGCCTGGCAAAGTTACCCTCCCTCCACCGCCACAGATCCCCCGTATCCCCCCAAGATCAGCCACCCTTTCCTCCCACCATCGCTGCTTGCTGCACATCCCATCCCGAGTTCCTCTTCTGCCCGTACCCCCACCCTCTGTTAGCCAGGCCCTCCTGCTCCCCTCTGAACCATCAGCACCTACGGCCCCTGCCTGGGCCTAAGTAAAGTTCTGTCCCTACTTCCCCTATCTACCTGTCCATCCCTCCTTCCCCCTTCCCCCACAAGCTCCCTGCTCCTCTGATCCCTCACCCTCCCCATCCCTTAGCAAACTCATGGACTCAAACCTGTTCTTAAGCTCAAGTTCTACTCTCCTGTGCCCCCCAGCAAGTGCCCCCGCATTCCTTTTTGCCCAGCCCCTGGACCCACACCATCTGCCATCCTCCGGTTGCCAAGTCTCCCCTCACATTTAGGCCCCTCTACTGCCGAGCCCCTGCCCTCCCTTCCCGCCCAATTGGTCCCACCCTGCATAGCTGTTGCACCATAAGTGTCCTTTCCACTACCCCGGCTTTCGAAAACATCACGAACATCTGAATTGCAACAGATACAGGCCATTCGGTCTCTCTAGTCTGCTCGAGTGCAGCACTTCAGTCCACAGGCTGCAGCTGCCCCACCTCCTCATATGCCACCCATCTCCCACCCTCCCGATTTGTACCCTCCTTGAATCTATCCCACCCCTCTGAAGCCCCCAACACTCTGCAATGATACACTTCCTCTGGAAGAGTGTTCCACCCTGCTACGACCCTTTCTGTGAAATAGTGCCTCCTCAGTTCCCTCTTGAACCTGCCCCTTCCAGCTGCATAGAGTGCTTCCTGGTTTCCCTTCCGCCTTTCAGATTGAACATACACCTGGTGTCTACTTTGTTCAAACCTATCAGGTACTTGAAAGTCTCAATCATATCCCCTCTCTCCCTTCTTTCCTCCAGGGTATACACTTTGAGCTCTCTCAGTCTCTTCTCATATGCTCTGTGCCCCAGCCCCATGATAGTTTTTGTTGCCCTGCGCTGTACCCCCTCCAGTAGTTTGATGTCCCTTTTCAAGTAGGGGCACCAGAACTGCATGCAGTACTCTAGGTGCAGTCTCACCAGGGACCTGTACAGAGGCAAGATGACTTCCCCACTCCTAGACGTAATCCGCCTTGCTATGCACCCAAGCATCCTGTTTGCCTTTGCTGCTGCCTTCCTGCACTGAGCAGAGTGGTCCATCTTCCCAGTTACCAGCACTCCCAGATCCTTCTCCTCCTTGGATTTTGTTAATGGGACACCCTCCAGCCAATAATTGTGTCCTGGGTTCTTGCCTCCTAAATGCATCAGTTTGCACTTCTTGGCATTGAAACTAAGCTGCCAAGTGTGAGACCATTCCTCCAGTTTTATCAAATTCTTCTGAAGTACTTTTGCTCCCTCCCCCCCACCTACTTCAGCACAAATCTTTGTGCCGTCTGCAAAAAGACTGATCTTACTCTTAATCCCCACTGCAATGTTGGCTATGAAAATGTTAAACAGAACCGGTCCCAGCACTGAGCCCTGTGGTACACCACTTGTTACTGCCTGGGGTTCAGATGCCTCCCCAACCCCACCCCACTACTACCTTCTGATGTCTACCCTTCAGCCAGTTCTTGACCCATCTTACCAGTTTCCTCCCTGCTTCCAGACTCCTCAACTTGCAGGTCAGCCTACCATGTGGCACTGAGTTAAAGGCATTGCTGAAATCCAGGTAGAGGACATCCACTGCATGTCCCCTGTCCAGTGCCCTCGTAACCCAGTCATAAAAATCAACCAAGTTCATCTGGCAGGATCTGCCTGAGACAAACCCATGCTGCCTGCTACATAGAAACATAGAAATATAGACTTTGACGGCAGATAAGGACCACTTGGCCCACCCAGTCTGCCCATTTCCCTACCTACTGGATAAGCTGCAGATTCTAGTTAACCAACAGCCTACTTCCTGCAACCCCCCACTATAATTGCCTTGTGTCTGTCCCATGCATGTTTGAATTCCCCCATTGTTTTAGACCCAACAACCTCCTCAGGAAGGCTGTTCCATGTATCCACCACTCCCTCCGTGAAAAACAATTTCCTCACATTACCCCTGAGCCGTCCCCCCTCTATCTTTAAATTGTGCCCCCTTGTTCTTACACATCTCTTTTTCTGAAAGGTGCTACCCTCTTGGACTTTGTTGATTCCCTTGCGGTACTTGAACATTTCTATCATGTCCCCCCTGTCCCTCCTTTCATCAAGAGTATACATATTAAGCTCTCTCAGTCTCTCTTCATATGGCTTCTGCTGCAGACCCTGTACCATTTTAGTTGCCCTCCTCTGGACTGCTTCCATCCTGTCTATGTCCTTGCGTAGATGAGGCCTCCAAAACTGCATACAGTACTCCAGATGGGGTCTCTTGTTATCCTCAAGAAATTGCACCAGTCTGTCCTTGAGGATTGTCTCCATTAGTTTTCCCACAATTGCAGTAAGGCTTACTGGTCTGTAATTCCTCGGTTCATCCTTCGGCCCACTGTTATGGAGAGGCACCACATATGCTTCCCTCCAGTCCCTGGGCATGCACCCTGAGTTCAGAGAGGTATTGAACAGGTCTGCCAATGGCCTTGCCAGGACCTCTGCCAACTCTCTCAGCACCCTGGGGTGGACTCTGTCTGGGCCAGGTGGCTTGTCCACCTTCAGGGACTTTAGGCCCTCCCTCAGCCTTTCCACAGTGATTTCCTCATCCGTGGTAGCTTCTCCTCCTCTCTGTCCCACCTCATCCTTCTTCTCAGGTGTGGGACCATCCCTCTCCTTGGTGAAGACTGAGCAGAAGTATTCATTAAGTACTTCTGCCTGCTCAGTCCCCTTTTCTACCCACCCACTTCCCCTCCTGATCCTAACAATTTGATCCTTGCTCTTCCTCTTCTCTCTGGGCGGCCCCCCTGCCCCTCTGCCAGCTTCCTCCCTTTCCTCTCCACTTTCTCCCAGATTTGTACCAGCTGTCAACACACCAAACAGTCCCCCGCCCTCCAAGCCCAGGACTACACCATGGCCAGCCCCCGCCCCGTGCACCCCACCACCCTGTCAAAGATGCCTGCACGCATGACTAGAGTACCTAGCCGTAGCCCCATCCCCAGGCCATAGCCACTTCCTCAGGCCAGCTGCCCCTTCCCACACAGCAGGACCTGATGAGAAACTGCTGAAACTGCTGAGTTACCCCCAGGGAAAACCTTACAAGGAGATCAGAGTGACAAAGGCAATCTATAACAAAGCCAATTTACCCAGTAAGTATAAGGATGTAGCCTATCAGTACAATCAAAGACAATGTCAATTTAACCAAGTAAAGCAAGGAGTAACCAAGAAGGAAACCCACCCCAGACCAGCCCAGCCACGTATCCCCACACCCAATTTACTAATTGCATAAACAGGCCCAGTGACCCAGCCCCACCAGCTAAACAGTTCTCCAAAAAGTCACCAGATGGGATCAACCAGTCCAGTCCTCCACCCACCAACTCCAAACCACTATGCCCTGCCTCCAAAGTCTATTTAGAAGAGGTCGAGGTCGGGGTCGGGGAAGGCGAGTGGGACGAAACTCCTGATCGCGTTCCTGTCCCTCCAGTAGAGCAGCTGGGCCTGAGCTTTATAGCTCAGCCACAAGTTTAAATTTGGCGCCCTGCAATTTGATTGGCCCTTTTGGCCAGGACACACAAGTGGGGCATTCCTCCTGTCACAGCCACCGATGCGGTAAGTCAGTCTTCACAAAGACCCTGCAGGCACTCCCTTGGAAAGCCAAGAATGCCACTGATGTGGCTGAAAATCCTCCCCGAACACTGTTGCTGATGCCGGCAGCTCCCCTGCAGTCCCGGTCCTAGGATGTCACTGATGCGGCTGGAGATCCCCCGCAGCGCACTGCCACTGATTCTGCCTGCTCCCCCACAGACCTGGACTCTCTTCCTGGTCATGTTGCTGTTCACAATTCAGAGTTGGCAAGCAGCAAAAATATAAGATGCCCAAGTGGTGTAGTAGTTTTTCTAGCTGCAAGGAAAAAGGACACCTCTATGAGTGGCATGGGGTAACGGGTTGCCCATGTAATATATAGTGAAAAGGGACTGGCGCCAGGCAACCCGTAGGTCTACGCACATTTTTGGAAGGACCAGCTACCTGCCCCCGGCTTCCTAAATCAATGCACGTATTATGAACAGAAAGAATGATGCCAGGCTTACTTCTTATCAGCTTCACTGTCCGAACCACTGTCCAAGGAGGTTGAAGACACAAGTTCCTGTGATTTGAGCATTCTACAGGGAAAAAGGAAATTAGATTGTGGTTAGACAAAAAAAAAAAAGACTTGTTTTCAGTTACAATCAGAATGAATTGTTCTCCCAAATGATCTGTGGGATGATCTGCAAAAGGCGTTGCTGCATCAATGTGTTTAACCGTTTTTTGAAATTCCCCTCCCAGTTGTAAAGCACAGTCTAAGCACTTATTTCTGTCTCATTTGGGGCTCCCAAATTCTAACTCCCGACACTGAGACCCACAAAGAACTGCTGCCCACCCCGAAGACAGTGCCTTAAAATACTTTAATTTCTTTATATTCTAAGAAGATAGTTCATCCGCCACGCTGCACCTTCTACAGCACACAGATGGCAGCATTGTGAAGTTGCTAGTGCTACTGCTTTCTGTCCCTCCTACCTCTGTACTCTTGAGCGGCAACTTGCTGCTACGGTGTTTTGTCTCTCCTCCCCCCTGCTTTAATAGAGTCACCATGCGACTCTGTCCTTATGGCTCCTTTGAATGGCATCTTACTATGCCAATCTGCTCTAAGCAGTTAGTCGCTGTGTAGTAAGTAAGCAATAACCCATGGCAGGATGTGCTGCTATTGGGGATTAATGCACACCAGGGTGCGTTATGAGGCATGAGGCTGCAGGCTGAGTGTCCTCACAGCACCTGGGTGTGCGTTAATCCCCTATAACAGCACACCCTGGAGTGGGTTATTGCACTTATAATATGGGTTATGTCTGAAAAGTACAACAAGAGGCACATAAATGCCTTTTGCGACTGTCACAAGAGCAGAAAAGGCACTGTATCCTGCCACCCTGCAAAATAATCCCCAACATAGATTGCATTTCTCACTACTGCTATGCACATACAAATGTCACGCATACAATATTGACAGCATTTGTGACATTTATTATGCAGAATATGCTGACCTTCACTTCCTGCATCCCTTACTGTGCTGCCCCCCCCAAACCCTAACAACACATCTAACACCAGAAGTGCCACTACACATGCTGTCTGCCTGCTGCTGTCCTTTGCCTGTGTTTATCTTTCCCTACCTGACTGTAGCTGTTGACAATGGCAAAAACTAGCATACTGTGCACTGTGGTCACAGGCCTCCTCCATAGGCAACATCTGTGACACAGGCAACTACAGTGCTGCATTTCCTGATACAATTTTCGGCACAGACAACAGTGCACCAATTCTCCAAAGCCCTGTGCTATACCTCTCTCACTGCCTCGTTCCCCTCCGACCATACCTGCCTGTGTTCAACTCTGCTGCTGTTGCCCTATGAATCATTGACAAGGAGCAGCTCGATGAGCTCACTGTGGTGGTCTCTGTTGCTCTGGGGGGTTCAAGTAGGGTACAGATCTCATTGACAGGCTCCAGACACACGCCGATCCCACACAGACACACCGAGATGTGGAAAGAGCACTTGCCTGCGCCAGCTCCACTGCCATTATACCTCCTGGTGCTCAGTGACTCTGTCAGAACATGTGGGGGGTGGGGTGGCTACACTTTCCATTCACGGTGGTGACCACTGGATGAGGCATGACACAGCGAAATGGGGAAAAAGCACTTGTCTGCTGCATCTGCGTTTCACTTACACCTCCCACTGCTCATTGCCTCTGTCGGGAAGACAGATTACTGCAGGGCCCTTCCTTGTACTCCTCTTTTTAGAGGTACAGAGATATCAGTTTCGGTGACTGCTTTCGCTCTCTCCCCGATCCCTATACCTGGTGCGCCCACAAGTGCTCTCTCCCATGCTGTCCTGGTCATCATCTGTGCCTTGTCTTCTTCCCATTTCTACCCGATAACACAAACTAAAGGGAAGCTCTTTCCTGTTACTGCCTCACTCTCTCTTACTGTACCTCTCACTGCTACGGGGCTGCCAGTCACACTTTCTCCAGCATTGTTGCTGATCGCAGGATGGGTACCAGACACTGGCGAGGGAGGATGCACACAAGCGCTGTTGTCAGGGTGGACAGACTGTCCTGTGGCTCTGAATTCTTTGCTTTGTGGGGGGGGTAAGCATTCTACAGCAGGACACTGTGGGTGCAGTGAGAGACAAGCTTCTCAGACACTGGACACTGTGTGTGTGTGTGTGTGTGTGTGTGTGTGTGTGTGTGTGTGGTGGTGGTGGGGAGGGAAACATTTGACGTGTGGCACAGTGCCTGTCATTCACTTTGCTCCTGTGTACTCTGGTTTTACTTTGGGCTTGGGCCACGGAGGTCCGCAGTGTGGGTGAGTGGGTGGGAAGAGACAAACCTAAGGGGAAAAGTACAAGATCCGTGGGGCAGGTGGCTGCGACATCTGTCTCTCTCTCACTTGCTCACTTTGTAGGGAACAGGTGACACTATGGGCAAACATAGGAGATCTGTAGTGCGGGTGGGTGGGACATCATGTAGTGGTTGGGGACACTCACTTCTAACATAACATGGGTTGCTGAAAACATGTGGTAGCATTCACACTACTGCACACTTCTCACTTGTCACACTTAGTGGGGAAATTACATGGCTGCCACTGACTGTTGCTCTGGCTGGCCTATAAACAAGTGTGGGTTGTGAGCAGGGATCATGCCGCCAGGACTACTCACATCAGCTGTGCTGATATTGTGGATTAATGCATGGCCACGCATACAGAGTGGATCAATGGGGTTTCATATTTTCAGAAACCCATTTTATAAGCTGCTTCAGCCTCCTATTGCTCCTCCCAATGTTGTGCCATGCCATAAAACATTATGCCACAAAAGATACCATTTGCCTTAACAAATAGGGACCGCCCCAGCATCGCAACGTCAGCTTCTCATCTGCATGCAAACTATTCAGAACTGGCATGCACACTATTCGGAACGGAGCGAGAGGGTGACGCTGCAATGATGAGGCACTCACTGATTGCAGCAGCAAATTTCTTTTAAGTTGATAGCACGCTTGCAACCCACTGTCATAGCCAGCATGCTCACTAATTGGTGACACACAGACAAGCCTCAAAAAGCAGTGGCGGCATTGGCCACAACACTGCCGCACCTCCACAACCTGCTTCTCCAGCAAGCTGCCACAACTTGTTTCTTGTGCATGCGCACAGGCAAACCTAAAAATAAGTCCTACAAAAATTATATTTTGTTTTTGTTTTTGATACGAGCTAAGATACACTAGGCAAACATATGCTTATTTTCAGGAATGACCTGGGAGAGTTACAAACTAAAATAGCAAGAGAAAAATATACAGTAACAGTATACATAAATGGGAGATCAACGTCATCAGTCCTAGTTGTTATTTAATATAACATCATTTGCAATAGTGCAAACAAAATACAGTGACAAGAAAAATCGAAAAATGTGCTTGCAAAAAATGGAACACAGTGCAAGACAAATAGCGATATCAGCTGTATCAATACTGTGGGTACACATACAGCAAACAGAGAACAATAACACATAGCACATAAGCAATACACAACAGAGATTTGAGCGGGCAGTGCTCAGTGCTAGGGCAACCAACCCTTTGGTTTCTAGCAGGTGCAAGGGTGGGGTAGACACAGTGAGACCTTTAAGGCCTTACAGAAAATGGAGTGGCTGGGAGAGAGGTGTAATTCAGGGGGAAAGGAGTTCCAGTAGATTGGGGCATTGACTGCAAAGGCCAACTTTCCCAGGTAGGTGGAATACCAAAGCTCAAAGAGAGGCAGGGAGTCCATGGGCTTTAGTGAGTATGTAGGGGAAGGGCATTGCAGATAACTTGCTAGGGAAGCTGTGAAGCCTGTTCAGAGGCATTTGTCCACAAAACAGACCAGAGCAAGAAATCATTGGCTTGCAGGGGATGGCTAGCCCAGACCTGTCTAGAGGAGGTAGTGATGTGTGAGCTTTGGGGAGGCCAGGGCAAAATGAGACATGTTGTTGTATGGTGTATCCCATCTAGGGAGCACAGTTTTGTTTGCACTCAGAAATGCCAGAAGGCCATACATGAGACATAGCAAAACAACACCCTGATCTATAGACTGTCAGACTGGCAGGGATAGGCAGTGTTTGACCCTAAGAACCAGGCCCAGCTTGGTGTTTACAGATTTGCATACTGATGAGGCATGAGGAAGAAATCAAGGGAGGGATCAAACTATATTTCTAAGTATTTGAAACTACTGACACCCTCCAGTAGGGATCCATCCTTGCAGGTGATGGCGAGTTTGAAGAGGTAGCACAGAGTTCCATCTTGGAAACAAACAGCATGGATTTGGTCTTTTTACTGTTTAGGATGATCTTATTTGTGGATAGCCAAGACTGTGAGAGAGTGAAGGTATCAGAGAGTAACGTTTGGATGCCGGGAACAGTCTGGTCACTGTCGTACAGGACAAGATCATCTGCATATAACAGTGAGCTGCAGCTGGGGGCAACATCAGGGAGATCGTTGATATAAACAGAGAAAAGCAATGGACCTATGATAGAGCCCTGGGAAACCCCAGTGGTAATGTTAATCAGGTTGAAGGTGGCAGAGTGGAGACAAACTTGCTGTTATCTGTTCATTTGGTAGTTGGAGAACCAGGAATTTGCATGTGGGGAGACAAGGGAGGGGAGTGTGGTTTTGAGGAGCAAGTGATTGACCATGTAAAATGCCTTTGTGAAGTCAATAAACACCACACTAATTAGGAGTCCAGAGGCCACAGATAGGCTGATGTTTTTGTCAGTTTGACCAGGGTTGTAGAGGTGCCAAAGTTTTTCCTAAAACCATGCTGGGTGGGAGACAGGAAATTGTATTTGGCAATGGTTCTATGTGATAATGGTGACCGTCAAAGGGTGAGCGCCGTTATGGTGCAGTCAGAGCACCGAAAATCAATTTTAGTGCTCTGACTCCCCAGCGCACAACAAAACGGCACCAGGGACTTACAGGCCTTTGTTAAATCTATGAAGATAGAGCCCACCAATTGGCTGTTGTCAAGGGCACTGTCTGCAAAGTTGCTGTGTTCTAGTAATGCCGTTATGGTGCTGGGCTGTTTTCTAAAGCCATGTTGTTGCTGGCATTGTATGCCATATTGACTTAGGTGGGTTACCAGCTTTTCAGTTACTATTGTCTCCAATGCTTTGGAGAGTGGGAATAATATAGAGATGGGACGATAGCTGGAGACAGCATCTTTCTCAATCCCTTTGTGTACTGGGGTAACCAGGGCTGTCTTCCAGATACTAGGGAACTGGGCAAGCCGTAGTGAGTGGTTAAAAAGCTTTGTTATAGGCATAATTTGGACATCCAGTGCAGAAGGGAGAAGCTTCATGTCTATTGTGCCACTACTCATCCTTGTTTTCCCTAGTACCTTCTTGACATGTTGGAGAGTGTCTGATGTTGAAACCAATTTGAAATAGAAAGCTGGCCTGGGTGGAGAGGCAGGGGTCACCTTGGGCTGGGTCCTGTGTGGGCTGGAGGCATGTCAATAAGAGTCCAAGGTGGACAATATTTGGCTGAGATCGGTGAATGTAGAATTAAAGATATTTGCAGTTTCACCGGGATCTGTGACAATGGTGTTATTGTGGACGATTAGGGTGAGTGCAGCCTTTTCCTCTTTACCTAGGAGGTCCCTTAGGGAGTCCCAGAATTTTATGCTGTTACCCCATAAGTGGGTGTGCTTAATTTTGAAGTGGCAGGCTTGTTACAATTTATACTACTGATGAGTATGTTAGGTAGGGGAAGTTTTGTTTTTGTGCCCAAGAGTTTTTTTTATGCCATCACATAATTTATGAGGGTGTCCAGCAGTGGCAGCAAATTTATTTTTGCAACAGAAGCTTTTTCTGGACCTTATTCCTGATTTACAGATGTTTCTCCATTTACTATACTCAGTCCAGTCAGAGGCTAGGCCTGATATCTTACACTTATTCCAAAGTTTGTCTCTATTTTTCATTTGAATTATAAGTTCACTGGACAGCCAGTTTGTGGCTGAGCTCCAAGGCCTGCGTCTCATGAGAGGAGCATTGAACATTGAAGAAAATGTCAGTGAATTTAGCTAGTGCCTCATTTACTTAACACAAAGGGGTAAGGTAGGACCAGTCAATGTTGGCCAGATCAAACAACAATTCCTGGGAGAGTTTAACTTTGAGAAATCTCAGAAGTAGAGCAGTCAGGGAGGGGCTTTGGATGGTGGAACCAACAGACTGCAAAAACAAGGGAGTGGCCTGAGATGGTATCAGGTAAAGTGCCAGATATTAGCATCTTAACACACCTGTTTGGGAGGAACTAGTCCAGCAGGGAGTACTTTGAGTTTTGTGGGAAGGATCTGGTAGGGGTAATAATGATAGGACCAAAATTAAATTTTTTGATACACAATTCAAGAAACTGCTTGTGCACCCAACCAAACGAGGTTTAATTAATCAAAGAAAAGGATCTGCTTAGAGTCACCCAAAATGGGTAAGGTAGTCCATCAGGGTGGTCAGTCCCAATAAGCAATGCTGAGGGGGAATTGTACATGCACACTAGGTGGAGATTTTTTTGCTTTACTGAGTGTGAGCACCAGATGGAAGCACTGAGGGGGAGGGTGGGGTAGGAAGGTGGGGCATGGTAGGATGCTGGAAGATGTTTAGAGGATCCTTAAAGTAGATCAGTACTCCACCAACTTCTTTTGGGGAAGTCCCTGTCCAAACAGGCAAAGCTGTAGAAACACAGAAACATAGAATTTAACGGCAGATAAGGACCACTTGACGAGCTAGTTTGTCCATTTCCTCACCTAATGGATAAGATGAAGATCCTAGTTAACCAACAGCCTACTTCCTCCTACCCCCACTAGAATTGCCTGTTGTCTTTTCCATGCATTCTTGAATCCCCCCACTGTTTTTGACTCCATGACCTCCTCAGGATGGCCGTTCCATGCATCCACAATCCTCTCCGTGAAAAAATACTTCCTCACATTACCTCTGAGCCATCCCCCCTCTATCTTCAAATTGTGTCTCATTGTTCTTGCAGATCTCTTTTTCTAAAAAATGCTACCCTCTTGGAGTTTGTTTATTCCCTTGAGGTACTTGAAAGTTTTTATCATGTCCCCCCTCTCCCTTCTTTCCTCAAGGGAATACATATTAAGCTCCTTTAGGCTGTCTTCATATAGCTTCTGGTGCAGATCCTGCACCATTTTAGTTGCCCTCCTCTGTAGAGCCTCCATGCTGTCTATGTCCTTGTAGAGATGGGGTCTCCAGAACTGCACGCAATACTCCAGATGGGCTCTTACCAACTGTCTGTACAGAGGGATAACAACCTCCTGTTTTCTACTGGTGATGCCTCCCTATGCATCCCAGTATCCCCCCCAGCACTCCTTACTGCCTTCTCACATTGCTTGCCCACCTTTACGTTGTCTGATATGACTATCCCCAGGTCCCTTTCCATGTTTGTTGTTGTTAATATCTCACCCCCATTGTGTACTCTTCCCCTTGGTTTTTGTTTCCCAGAAGCATTACTCTGCATTTCTTTGCATTGAATCTAAGCTGGCATACATTTGACCATTCCTCTAACCTTGCCAAGTCCCTTCTCATCCATTCCACTCCAACTTGTGTGTCAACCCTGTTGCAGATCTTTGTGTCATCTGCAAAGAGACATACTTTTCCTCCCAGACCCTCCGCAATGTCATTTATAAAGACATTAAAAAGGACCAGTCCCAGTACTGAACCCTGCGGTACCCCACTAGTAACCCCCCTTTCTTCAGATTGGACTCCATTTACTGTTACCCTCTGCGTCCTGTTGTACAGACAATTGTTTACCCAGGTTACCACCTTGGGATCCACTCCAAGGCTGGCTAACTTGTTTATTAATCTTTTGTGTGGGACTGTGTCAAATGCCTTGCTAAAGTCTAGGTAGGCCATGTCCACAGACCCTCCCTGGTCTACTACTTTGGTCACCCAGTCAAAGAAATCTATTAGATTCATCTGACATGACCTTCCACTGTGAATCCATGCTGCCTTGAGTCATGTGCCTTGCTAGCCTCTAGGTACTCAACAGTTCTTTCCTTCTGAAGTGATTCCATCATTTTACCTACCACAGGTCAAACTAGCAGGTCTGTAGTTTCCTGCTTCTGCCTTGCTCCCACTTTTGTGAAGTGGAATCACATCTGCCCTCCTCCAGTCCTCAGGTACTACCCCATCCTCCCATGATTTGTTAAAGAATGTAGTCAGTGGTGTCACTAGTTCTCTTCTTAGTTCTTTTAGAATTCTGGGGTGAATCCCATCAGGCCCCTTTGCTTTGTCTATCTTCAGTTTTAAGAGTTCTTTCAGAATCCTTTGTTCTGTGAATGGACTGGTATCAACCTCTCTATCCAGAGTGTTTCTATTGTTTGGTTTAGGTACCTCCTCTTCCTCCTCTTTTTTTGCGAATACTGAGCAAAAGTGTTCGTTCACTATCCCTGCTTTTTCACTGTTACCCTCTACAAATATTCCCTCTCTTTTATTAAGCCTCAGTATCCCTCCCTTTGCCTTTCTTCACTTCCTGATGTACCTATAAAAGGTTTTACCCCTCCTTCTTGCCTGTTTGCTAGTGCTTTTCTGAGGCACTCTCCCATTTTACCGAAGTCAGCCCTCCTAATGTCCAACACCCTTGCTTTTGTATGGCTTTGATTCTACAGCTGTGTTTATTGTGAACCACACTGTTTGGTGGTCACTTGTTCTCAGATGGCTACCCACTTCTAAATCTGAGATCCTCTCACTATCCCTGTTTGAGAGTACTAATAGGCAGTCTAAGGCACAAATTCCATGACCTAGAGGCATGGGGATCACTCTATAAGCCAGACGTTCTAGCCCTAACTGAAACCTGGCTCAAACCGCAGATCCTCCCCCACGAAGTGGAACTACTGGACTACCTTACCTTCAGAAAAGACAGGGTAGGGAAAAAGGGAGGAGGGGTGATTATCTACGTAAGCACTGACCTTCAAGCTTCGGAGTTGGACTTCCACTCCCATAGTGACTCCCTAGCTGAAATGCTGCTCGTAAAAATACTACCTGGAAACACCAAACTCCCTACTCTAGGGGGTGTCTACCTCCCTCCCCAAGCAGCTGCCTCCTCACTGGAATCCCTAACAAGCCTCCTTGAGGACCACGCCTTGGGGGAGACCATACTCCTTGGGGATTTCAACCTCCACTGGCCTTCTCTGCTCTCATCTCCTGTTAAAAACCCTCTACTTGGCTCTCCATATACTCAGGTCATTGACATCTCTACACGACATAACCCCAAGACTGGAAACCACTCTCTCATTGATTGGATCCTCGTCTCCTGCCCGGGCTGGATTCTGTCGGCAGGGATTATGGCTGACACCCTGAGTGATCACTCGCCTATCTTCTGCGTCTGGTCCAACAAGCCTCCAAAAATTACCTCCAAGGTCATTGAAGCGAGAAACTACAGTAGGTTCTCACCAGCTGACTTCTGCTCTGATTTGTGGAGCATCGACTGGTCCCCTATTATGTCTCTTCCCACACTTGATGAAGCCCTTGAATATTTCATTCAAGCCTTCTTGTCGGCATCAAATAAGCAGGATCCTATAAAAAAGCTCAGGGTACAGGGAAAATGCCATAATGGTTGAACCCGTTTCTCAAGCATCCCATGCTCCTCCGGGACAGAGCATTGGGCAACTACAAATATGCTGGCAATAAATCTGACTGGGAAAAGTACAGAGAGCTGAGAAACCAGTGTAAAAAAGTCTCAAAACAGGCCAAATCACAATACTTACATGAACTCCAAACTAAGCACCTATGGGACCCCAAAAAATTCTGGGGACACATAAACATACTCCTCAAAGGCTCCTCAAATAGTCAAACGGACTCCATCCTGGTAGGGGACTCAATGACCAATACCCCATCAGTAGTTGTGGAGGCTTTTGGTGCCCATTTCACCAACACAATTGGTCCTCCTCCCCTTGATCCCTCCAGGCCCTCCCATTTCGCTGGAGATACTTGGTTGTACCCTCGGCCTCAATTCCACTTAAAGCTGGTCAATCAGTCAGAGGTACTACCTCTCCTGCACAAAATTAATTCCTCCTCCTTGATAGGACACGACCAGCTTGAACCTCGCCTACTGAGGGCTGCCACCCCAGCAATTGCCCATCCAGTCACCCTACTCATGAATAGATCGCTCCGGGAAGGTGTTGTCCCCAAAATTTGGAAAGTAGCGACAGTTGTCCCTGTCCACAAAAGCGGGTCCCGAGACAAACTGGGAAACTATAGACCAATCTCCCTACTTAGTCCCCTTGGGAAAATCCAGGAAAGACTAGTCTCTAACCAGTTTCAGGACTACCTGGAGCAGCACCTTCTCATGGCTGAGGTGCAACATGGTTTTAGGAAGGGCCATGGTACTGATACTGCCCTCATACAGCTCACTGTGGACATCCTTGCCTCTATGGACCAATGCTCCCCAACAGGTGCCCTCTTCATTGACCTGTCCAAGGCCTTCGACTTGGTCTATCATAACCTCCTTCTATCAAAACTTCTGCACTTAGGACTGGATCACCACTCTCTCTCCTGGTTTGAGAGCTATCTGAGTGACCGTACCCAAAAAGTCTGCTGGAAGGTTACCCAGTCTGTCCCTAGACCCTTTACTGCAGGGGTGCCCCAGGGCTCAATCCTGGGCCCTCTGCTTTTTTCACTCTTCCTCAATAACATTGAGGGGAACTGCCCCCTCAGCAAACTCATTTTGTATGTGGATAACACCGTCATTTATTGCAGTGATCCCCAACCTAGTGTCATAGCCACGAAACTGCAGAATAGTCTCTCATTACTTGAGACCTGGTTCTCCTCAAACTCCCTTAAACTCAATGAGGAAAAAACTAAAGCCGTACTGTTTGGCTCAAGGCGACTGGGCCCCGACAGGAGTCAGCTGCTCCAGCTCTGCACAAACCAAGGAAAGAGAGTCGAGGTCTTGGCCAGCTTCAAATACCTTGGGGTCCATTTTGACCAAGAAATGACCTACTGACCCCACATCAATTCCATAACTAGGTCCACCCACCAAAAACTTGGCCTCCTTTTCCGTCAGGGAAATTCCCTATCCTCGGTTGCAAGACAGGCAATTGCTAGCTGCAATCTCCTCCCCTCCATCCTATACAGAGCCCCTCTACTGCAGTTCCTCCGAGAGATGGAATTTAGCAAACTTTCCATATGCCACAAACTCCTCTCCTTGGAGGCATCATTGTGAGGCACTTAAGGATCTAAACTGGCCCACACTTCAGCACAAGCTAGCTTACCCTGTCGCTTGCCTTGCCTTCAAGTTCACTACCCTCAGTCCTCCCCCCCACCTTAGAGGACTACTCTCCTCCAAAGAACAAATCCTAACCCTGCGATCATCAGCGAATCATCCCCTCAACATCCCTAGGATTCGCTCCAACCAAGGCAAACGCTCTTTCAAATTTGCTTCCTCCCACCTAACATACTAACATGCTAAAATGCCAGCAGAATAGGCCTAACGGTCTTTCGCATCTGCTCGTTTGGTCAGCCCCCTCCCTGGGAGCTGACCTTGCTGCCCCCCTCGCTTTCTCTGGCTTCTTCCTTCCCAGTTCCGGATATTCTCGCTGCATTGGATTTTACTTCCAGAACCCTTCCCCTGTACCTGTCCCACCCCCCTCCTGAACCCCTCCACCGTCTCTGCCTCCACCAGCCCCCTAGGCAGCGCATTCCATGGCTCCACCACCCTCTCAGTGAAGTAGCACCTCCTCCTTTCTCCCTGAATCTTCCCCCCTCCAGCTTCCACCCATGCCCTCTAGTGGCCCCTCCTCCTTCCTTCAAGCACCCTGACTGTTCCTCCCTATTTACCCCTTCATGTACCTGAAGACCTCTATCATGTCCCCTGGTCCCTTCTCTCTTCCAATGTGTATATTTAGCTCTTCGAGCCTCTCCTCATAGGTCCTGTCCCCCAAGCCCCAAGTCATTTTGGTTGCCCTCCTCTGGACCCTCTCCAGGAGTTTAATGTCCCTCTTTAAGTGTGGCCTCCAAAACTGCACACAGTACTCAAGGTGCAGCCTCACCAAGCAGTTATACAGAGGGAGTATCACTTCCCTCCTTCTGGAGGTGATCCCCCCTAGCGATGCATCCCAGCATCCTGTTGGCCTAGGCTGCTGCCCTCCTACAAGTCTCCGAGTTGTTCATCTTGACATCCACCACCACCCCCAGGTCCCTCTCAGCCGTCGAGACTTGTAGCATTTCCCCTCTCCAGGGTGTACACTTGGCCCGGGTTTCTGGCCCCCAGGTGCAGTACCTTGCATTTCCCCGCATTGAACCTCAGCTTCCACTTTCACCTATGGAACTCTCTTCCACTCAGCCTGGCTGACTCATCCACCCTTACCCAATTCAAGTCTGGGCTCAAGCTATATCTTCTAAACCTCAGTCTCTGTGGCTGTAACCGTTAGTTCCCAAGCCCAGGTCTCTTCTCCTCTGCACTGCCTGAACCTCCCCTCATTCCTGGGAAGTATCTCCTAAGCTTTTATGTCAATTTACTGTTGTTATCTCCTTCCCTACTAATTGGAGATGAAACTTGATGTCATAAGGGCCTGTCTGCGAATCATGTATATTGTTTCTACTCTACACTTGTGTACCAAATTGTAACTATTGTAAATAATACTTGAGTCTGTACTGTGAATCCTTACTTTACCCCTGTATACTGTCGCTAATATATTCTGTCGCTAATGTCTATTTGTGCAACATATGTAACTACTGTAAAAAAATCATTGTTTCTAAATGTCTTTTCTGTAACTAATTCGGGGTCGCCCCTGAAAAAGGGACCTCTGGTCTCAGTGGGTTTACTCGGTTATCAAAATCTAAATAAATGTCTAAGACTGCTCCCTCCTGAGTGGGCTCCAACACTAGCTGTCTAAGGCATGCCCCCTGTAAGGCATTGAGGATGACCCTACTCTTGGATGTGGCTGCAGTTAAGGTGCTCCAGTTAACATCTGGCATATTCAGGTCCTCCATCAACAATATCTCTCCTTTTTCTGCCATTCTAAGGATTCCTTCTATCATTTCCTTACCCATTGCCTCCCCTAAGATGGGGGGTCTGTAAACAACGCCTGTGCGGATTGTGGTGCCATTTTCTGTCTCTAGGGTGACCCACAGTGCCTCCTCCCCTCCCTGTTTACCCTTTAATTTTGTTGCTTTGATTCCTTCCCTTTTGCAGAGAGTTACTCCTTCTCCTCTTTTACCCTCCCTGTCCCTCCTGTAGATTGTGTACCCTGGTATGTTGACATCCCAGTTATGGTTCTCTGTGTACCATGTTTCTGTGACTGCCACGATATCCAGATGTCTCTCTTCCATCAAGGACACTAGTTCTGGAAGCTTGTTACACAGACTTTGGGCATTGGTACTCATCACCCTCCATTTTCTGATGGCCTTACCCCTTTTAGGCCAATCCCTGTCCTTACTGTCTTTGCTTTTTTCTGGATTTACCCCTGTCCTGCTCCCTATTGACTCCCCTACCTTTGTGTCTACTTCACTAACTTTCCTGTTTTGTTGGGGGGGCTGGGATTTCCCTGCTTCTCCTCATTCCCTTCTCCCTTGGCTAGTTTAAATGCTTGTCAATGAAGCATTTAAACCTATCACCTAGGATCCTGGTTCCCATCCTGGACAGATGCAGACCATCACGCTAGTATAGGCCTGCATCCCTCCAGGCAGACCCCCTGTCCCCAATAAAGCCAAATCCCTGAGCTCTGCACCAGTTTTTCAACCAGTCATTGAATCTCATGGTGCGGAGTATCCTAGCCTCACCCATGCCATAGACATGCAGCACTTCAGAGAAAGCTACCATGCGTGCAGGGAGGTGCATGCAAGGTCAGGTATACAAGTTTCGACCATGACTCTGTAAGACCCAGTATGTCAGGATTATTTGTGCTGATTTAGATATCCAGTTCAGCCTTGTTTGCCATTAGGCTTCTTATATTCATGTGTGCTAATTTAAGACCTTTAGACAATGACCAAGTTTGGGAATGCAGAGGGTGTCCCAGGTTTTGCTCAATGCTGCCAGATAACACTAAGGCAAATGTGACAATGTGAGGAGTGACCAGAGAAGATCCTGAGGGAGATGTAGACAAAGATAATTGGCAGGAGGCTGTGACAAGGAAAAGGAGGTATTTATTTGCTACAATCTGGCCAGTGCCATTAGGCAAGCTGCATGAGGAAACTGGAGAGTTCAAGGAGTGGTCTACAGGAGTGCAGTGCACCACATTACTCACAGATGAAGTTGACTTAGGGAAGGAGTCGCACAACCATAGCACACTGAAGAATGCCAGCCCTATGGCTACTGGTCAGTGAATATGCACCACGTTGAAAATGCAAGGGCTTCTGGTGTACTAATGGATTAGATTAGGATTAAATGTAGTACTTTGTGGACTGCAGACATGCGCAGGAACACTGGTTTACTGTGACTGATAAAGGGCAAATTCTGTTTTGCAGATGGGAAAAAACAGTATTGTCACCGGTGTCTACAATGCGCAAATCAGTTTTTATGGGTGTTCTATGCTTGTACCCTTTTGATATGTCTGATTTTGATTGAATTGTTGAATTTGATTTGATACACAAGGAGGCGTGGAAAGGATGAAAAGGGACTTGGCAAGGTTGGAGGAATGGTCAGACGTATGGCAGCTAGGATTCAATGCAAAAAAGTGCAAAATAATGCACTGGGAAACAAGAACCCAGGGGAAGAATACACAATGGGTGGGGAGGTAGTAACAACAACAAAACAGGAAAGGAACCTGGGGGTAATCATATCAGATGACCTTAAGGTTAGCAAGCAATGTGAGAAGGCAGTAGGGAGGGCCGGGGGTATACTGGGATGTATAGGGAGAGGCATCAGAAGCAGAAAACAGGAAGTTGTTATCCCTCTGTACAGACAGTTGGTGAGACCCCATCTGGAATACTGTGTCCAGTTCTGGAGACCCCATCTCTGCAAGGACATAGACAGGATAGAGGCAGTCCAGAGGAGGGCAACTAAAATGGTGCAGGGTCTGCAAGAGAAGCCGTATGAGGAGAGACTAAAGGAGCTTAATATGTATACCCTTGAGGAAAGAAGGGAGAGGGGGGACATGATAGAAACTTTCAAGTACCTCAAGGGAATCAACAAAGTCCAAGAGGTAGCATCTTTCAGAAAAGAGACTTGCAAGAACAAAGGGACACAATTTAAAGATAGAAGGAGGGCGTTCTAGGGCAACGTGAGGAAGTATTATTTCACAGAGAGGTAGTGTGGATGCATGGAACAGCCTTCCTGAGGAAGTTGTGGGGTCTAAAACTGTGGAAGATTTCAAGAATGCATGGGACAGACATAAGGCAATTCTTGTAGGGGGAAGGAAGATATAGGCTGTTGGTTAACTAGGATCTGCGGCCTATCCTGTAGGTAGGGAAATGGGCAGACTAGATGGGCCTAGCGGTCTGTATCTGCCATCAAAGTCTATGTTTCTATGTTTCTATGTGTATAAATATTCAGAATAAAAGAAGGCAAAGTGCACATCAAATTAAATACAGTAAAGCAAAATGAAAACAGTACAGGAAAAAATGTATAGAAAAATACAATTTCTGAAGGTTCATTGATCTGGTAAAAAACGTCAAATTCTGTGAAATGCTTTGTTTTTGTCGGTGTATAGAAAGACCAAATTCTGGAATTTTACTGGATTTTCTGGCAAAAAAGGAAAATCAATGTACTTGGACATGAGCCAACAAACTGTTAATGGACCCAAGATAGGGAGCTGCAGTTTCTAGCAAAGTACTGACTTAAAGAGCAGATAGGGAGTTGCAGTTTTACAAGTAGTGACTCTGAAAAATTAAATATTATTGTCATTTTTCCAGCCCCCCCCCAAACATATATGACAGCTGACCTACTCCACTGTTGAGTGGTATTAATAATTCCACGTGGTTCAGTCCAGTAACAATGTTACAGCACTCCAGATTTGTCTGGACTGCTGGGGGGTTGGGTAAAATAAAGTTTGGCTTCTAGTGGTAAACAACAGGGAGACCACTGATTGGCTGGTGCTTAGCTGAGGTCCCAGTGTGCAGATAAGCTGCACGGCAGGCTGAGGCTGATCATTGGGGGGGTTCTTCAGCATGCTGGTCCCCTCATGACTCTGTTACCATGCTGCTGTGGCTATTGGACGATCTGAGCACTGCTCCTGCTGGGTTGGGGAGGATAAGAGGAGTCAGCAGTTTCAAAAGTTGGCACCTCCTATCCTGATAAGAGGTCACATTTTTGTGTGCCTTCTGATTGGCTGGACAGCTAAGTTGGGGTCGTGGTGTGCAGGGATGCTGTACAACAGGCTGAAGTGGATCGTTGGAGGAAGAGGGGGTTCTTCAGCATGCTGGTCCTCTTGTGACCCCGTTACCATGCTACTGTGGCCATTGGAAGATATGAACGGTGCTTACACTGGAGTGGGGAGGATAAGAGGAGTCAAGAATTTCAAAGGTTGGTGCCTCCTATCCTGATCGGAGGCTACATCTTTTTGTGCCCTCTGATTGACTGGAGGGCTTAGCTGGGGTCCTGGTGTGCAGGGAAGCTGCACAGCAGGCTGAGTTGGATTGTTGGGGGGAAGGAGGTTCTTTGGCATGTTGATCCATCATGACCCCATTACCATGTTGCTGTGGCCATTAGAAGATCTGAGCTCCACTCATGCTGGATTGGGGAGGATAAGAGGATTTGGCAGTTTCAAAAGTTGGCACCTCCTATCCTGATTGGAGGCTGCACCTTTTGGCACCCTCTGGTTAGCTGGAGGGCTTAGCTGGGGTCCTGGTGTGCAGGGAAGTTGTATGGCTGGCTGAGGAGATAATTGAGTGAAGAAGGGTCTTCTACACACTGGTCCCCTCGCAACTCCCTCATGATACTGCTGTGGCTGTCAGAAGATCAGTGTAATAGTGATAATATCTTAGTATTTGGGGGTTTTACTTAGTAATAGCTAAACTAGACAATGATAAATACCTTGAGCTGTGGCCTCTGCATCTATGAATGGCCTGGTTCATTTACAATATCCTCCTAAACTCAAATACTATGTCTTTACCACTAGAAAAACCTTGACAAATCCTTGCAGTGAAACAAATTTACTCTTACTCATAAGATCCCTTTCTTAGGCTTGAACACCTGAAAAACTTCTCACTGAGCAATTTACAGCACTAATTTCTACAATGTTTAGGGCTATCCCTATAACACAACTTCTGTTCAGACTGTCAACATTCTTTCTGTAGTGCTCCTGGCAGGCACACCCCTCCTCGCCCTCCACAAGGCCACATCATCCCATGCTGCTTCTCAGGGCGAGGCAGAGATTCCTGTTTGGTTTCTCCTACATGTTGCTTGTATCAAAACAAAGGAAATCACCTGAGGCCTCTGTCACTGCCTTACAAGAGGATCCAGTGGGAGACCCTTCTGGCATCTGTGTAGTCAGACAGCATTATCAAAAGGCAGACTATGCAGCCACACTGGCCCTGGGCCCAGTGAACAGTCCTCCTAAAAAGACTGAACTACAATCCATGGACCCTTGCCTGTTTTGGGTTCTAGGCATTTTTTCCTGGTGTTCCAGGGAACTTATTAATTTCATACATTTCCTGATCCTTCAGATGTTACATTCTACTTGAGGAAGAGTGCATGAATGAGTAATATTTATGAATGTGAGTTTGTTAAATTTTGGGAAAACTTTGGAAAACAAAATATTTAGACACAATTCAGATAGCTTAGAAACACAGAAACCTAGAATCTGGTGGCAGATAAGAGCCACTTGGCCAGTCTGCCCAGTTTTCCCTACCTACATTCTCACAGCAGACCCTACTTGATCTATAGCTCTTTCTCCCTCCTGCTTACTTTCCACTATGATTCCCTTGCACCTATCCCATGTGTTCTTGAAACCCACCACTGTTTTCACCCACACCACCTCCACTGGAAGGCTGTTCCAGGAATCCAACACTCTTTTTGTACAGAAGTATTTTCTTACATCTCTCCTGAAACAACCCCCTTCCAGATTTATATTGTGCCCCTTTGTTCCTAAGCACTTTTTCTTTGCTGAAAAATACTTTCCTCCTGTACTTTTTTACCCCTGTGAAGTATTGTAAGGTTGCTATCATATCTCCTTCATCTGTTCGAGGGTGCATATATTGAGGTCCTTCTGTCTCTCCTCATAGTGCTTTTGATGCACACCTTGCACCATGGACTGTCTCCACTCTGTCTATGTCCTTCCAGAGATGTGATTTCTAGAACTGGACACAGTACTCAAGGAGGGTTTTACTAGCAATCTATACAGGTGCAACAGCACCTCCCTCTTTCTGCTGGTGATGCCCCATCCTATGCACCCCAGCATCCCACTAGCCCTTCTGACTGCCTTGTTGCACTGTCTGGCCACTTTTAGGTCATCCAATATGATTACCCCCAGGTCTCTTTCCTGCTTCATCATTGTCGATACCACTCCATCCTTTTTGTACTCCACTCCTGAATTTCTGTGCTCCAAATGTATTATTTTTCAATTTTTTGCATTGAAATGCAGCTACTTTGTTCATTTTCTGAAATTATTTTTCTTTGATTCTTCATTACTAGGTTAAGTTGCATGGAAACAGGACCCTTGCCCCTACTACTGATCTACTGCTTCTATTTATTTATTTGCTGAAGTCACAAGTGTAAGCCCCCCAATTCAGGCTTACCTGGTAGGGCTACGGCCCTCCGATCCACTGCCAGGCATCCTCTGAGTGGCTGTGGTGGGGCTTGAGCCTGGATGGCCCTCCGTGTCTGCAGATGTGGCAGCACCAGATTCAGGATCTCGACCCAAAATATGGATGGGGCAGAAGTCTGAGTGGAGTCCCGTGCATTTGGTAGCTGTGGGGAGGTTAGAGCAGCCCCAATAATTTAAAACCATGGGGCTGCTTTAAAAAACTACCATGACAGCAGCCATGCACCCAGTGCACATGTGTGGGACAGGGGGAAGGAAGTTAAAGGAGCCATGCTCCTATTGTCTGCTCGGCCATGTGGCCGTTGGGGGGAAAAAGGTATATCTCTGGCCCCCAGATAAGCAGAGGAGCCGGGGTAGCCACAGTTGGTGACTGGAAGGACTCCGGCCGTGAATCCCTGAGTAGATAGCCCTGTTAAAGGGCTAGATTAATTAACATAGGGCCAGACCTCAGGGAGCCTGTGAGGGAGGCAAAATGGCAGCTCCCTAGAAAACAACAAAATGGGGCTGATGGGAAAACATAGAGAGCCAGCCTTGAGATCATATGGAGAGCTGTAGCCAATGATAGGGAGGCTGCTCAAGGGAATTATAAGGCTGTTTTTTTGGACCAAAAAGGGGGTTGTAGGTCAAGAGGGATTCCAAGGTGGAGATGAGAAGAGAGACTGCTCTCATTAATACAGTCTGCCTGGCTGTGTAAACCCTGCCTGCCTCCATCTACCAAACTGAGGAACAGTAGCTGCCTGTGAGACTGAAACAGAGTAGAGAAAAGCAGAGTTTTATAGTAGCCCAGCTAGTTTGGACTTCAGTTTGAATTGGGAAAATAAAAGATGGGCTGTGGACTTTGAAAACCAACCCCTGCTCCCCACGGTGCAGAAATTGTTAAGTGAAGTGGACATTTCAGCCATGGGAGAGCCTGCAAGTGTTGATCAAGGCTGCTGCTGTGACAGGACCCATCTCTGCTGGTGAAAGCATCCTCAAAGTGTGGGCCTGTAGAGACTGTGGAAGCACTGCTGCCTTGCGTTGGTCCTGATGGTGGTTCAGCATGCTTTGAAAGGGTTTGGGGAACATAAGCAATCTTAGTTCCCTGGACTGAAGACGATGATGCACTGGGTTGAAGGATGAAACAGGCCTGCCTGTGCGAAGTCTGCATATAAAGGCCTGTAGGCGAAGTTGGCAAGGCCAGGCAGGTGAAGATCATCTTCCCTTGAGCCATCCAATTTTGGTTTCCCCACTGGTGGTGCACTACCTACGCAGAACCTCCACGGTGCTGTGCAATACATCTGGCTATGAACCCGCAGGGTTCCATGTGATAACGGCAACCATGTAATAGCGATCGCCGTTTAGACAAGTCTACATCTTCGAAAATGAATTTCAGCGATGTAGACTCATAATGCACAGCAAAAGTGTGATGGATACTAGGATTTTTCTCTTTATGCAGGGGGCTGTGCCCCCCACACCCCCCACTAAAGGATTCTCAACTCCAGAGGGATGCATGTCGGGGGGTGCAAAAACATGGAAAAATAAAATTTCCCGGACCGCCGCAAAAAAACAAGTGTGCGCCCAGAACTGAACCCGGCACCCTCCCATCCTTAACCTGCCACCAGTCCACAACACCATATGGCCAGCTTGGCAGCCCACTGCCACACTACACCCCACATACCCTCCCTCCCCTTCCGCTCATCACACGGCTTGGTTCCCCCGCTGTGTGTGTGTACATATAGCGACATCCTGTCACTGTAGTCACCAAACCCCCTATGCTGTCACCTTCCCTGCCCAGCAGCCCTGTGTAAAGGTGCCATGACTGAGTTGCCCTTTTTCAATGCACTCAATCGCAGTCACTGAATACACAGGCTACCAACCCCCAGTGTGGACTGAAAACTGTGAGTACCTCGAGCTGTGGCTCTAGGAAGTCTTTTAGTTAGCTAGTTAGTTAGGAGTATGGGGGTAAATCCCAACACATAAATTTAGAGACAAACCAGTGTGCAAGTATATGATTACAAGTCTCAAGAGTGTTTCTGTTAACAGGGCCCTGATGAAAGACCCCAGGCCTGCATCACAGGGTGGTGAGGTACCCACCACACAGGAACAGACTGGGTGCACCCAGGTGGTGGTGAGAAGGGTTGCTACTGGGAAAGATATTGACTGCCTAGAGTGAATTGTGTTTGACCTTCCCCTCTTTGTCCCCCTCCCCAAATAAATAAGGTTACTGTTTGCATTTTATTCACTGTCATTGTGTTATTGAAAGAGTGCTGCTGGGGGTGTGGGGCAATAGTGTGGAAACTGTAATTTGTGTGGGGAAAGCATTTTGGGGCAGAGTACTATTTCCTTTGGGGTGGCAACCTGTTCTTTATCCACAGGATTCCCTTGCTATTACCCCAGGTGGAAGCACCACATCACACAAGCTGTCACTGCAGAACCCAGGCCAGCCCCCTCAGAGGTGTGTTCTGAACTACCCTGAGGGGAACATGGTTCCTCTATGGAGGCACCAACAGTGGAGACCAAGGAGGATGCTGGAAACCCCCACAAAGTAGACCCACAGGAGGGTGGCACAGGACCCCACAGTGGAAGGAAACAACTCCTGGTGGGGGACTCAATTGTTAGGGGGTAGAACTGGGGGAGGGAGGGGAAAGGGAGGTAAGGTGCCTGCCTGGTGCCATGGCTTAGAGGAACAAGAAGCGAATCCTCAGGATTGTGGGAGCAACTGCATGGTGGAAGGAGCTGGATGTCATTGTCCACCTAGGAACAAATGACCTGGCTGGAAATGGGATCAGAGCAGTGCAGCAGGAGTTTGTGGAGTTGGGGAGGGGCCTTGGACAAGTAGCATGCATGGTAACTTTGTCAGAAGTGCTACCTGTCTATGGCATGGGTGAGGCTAGGGTACTCTGCACCATGGGATTCAATAACTGGTTGAAAAACTGGTGTGAAGCTCAGGGATTTGGCTTCATTGGGGACTGGGGGTCCACCTGGAGGGTTACAGGCCTATACTGGCATGATGGTCTGCATCTGTCTGGGAGGGAAACCAGAATCCTTGGTGTTAGGTTTAAATGCTTCATTGGCAAGCATTTAAACTAGTCAAGGGGGGACACTGAAGGGAAGAAGGGAAATCCCAGCCCCACCCCCCACAAAACAGGGTAGTTAGTGAAGTAGACACAAAGGTAGAGAAGTTGACAGGGAGCAGGACAGGGATAAATCCAGAAAAAGGCAAAGGCAGTAAGGACAGGGATGGGCCCATAAGGGGTAAGGCCATCAAAAAATGGAGGGCAATGAGTACCAATGCCCATAGTCTGGGTAACATACTCCCTGACCTAGTGGCCTTCATGGAAGAGGGATGCCTGGATATTGTGGCAGTCACAGAAACATGGTACACAGAGAACCATGACTGGGATGTCAACATACCAGGGTACACAATCTACAGGAGGGACAGGGAGGGTAAAAGAGGAGGAAACGTAGCTCTCTACATAAGGGAAGGAATCAAAGCAGCAGAACTAAAGGGTAAACAGGGAGGGGAGGAGGCACTGTGGGTCACCCTGAAGACAGGAAATGGTACCACAATCAACACAGGGGTTGTTTACAGATCCCCGTCTTGAGGAGGCAATGGACAAGGAAATGATAGAAGGAATTCTTAGAATGGCAGAAAAAGGAGAGATATTGTTGATG
The DNA here is from genome assembly GCA_016271365.2 of Neoceratodus forsteri. Classification (NCBI taxonomy): domain Eukaryota; kingdom Metazoa; phylum Chordata; order Ceratodontiformes; family Ceratodontidae; genus Neoceratodus; species Neoceratodus forsteri. The sequence goes on along the minus strand of CM057449.1, from coordinate 521,623,032 downwards.
GAGGACCTGACTATGCCAGATGTTAACTGGAGCACCTTTACTGCAGCCACATCCAAATGCAAGGTCATTCTCAATGCCCTACGGGGCATGCCTCAGACAGCTAGTGTTAGAACCCACTCGGGAGGGAACAGTCTTAGACCTAGTACTCTTAAACAGGGATGGAGAGAGGATCTCAGATTTAAAAGTTGGTAACAATCTGGGAACAAGCGACCACCAAACTGTGATTCACAACAAACACAGCTGTAGAGTCAAGCCATACAAAAGCAAGAGTGTTGGACTTTAAGAGGGTTGACTTTGGCAAAATGGGAGAGTGCCTCAGAAAAGCACTAGCAAACAGGCAAGAAGGAGGGGTGGAGGAACAATGAAGAAAAATCAAAACTGCCATCACAGAGGCAGCAAACTTTGGGTAAAGCAAATCAACAAAACAAAAAAGAAGGATAAAGCCACTATGGTTCTCAAAACAGGTGGCAGGGAAGGCTAAAGAGAAAAAGACAGCATTCAGGGAATATAAGGAAACACAGAAGGAGCAGGACAGAGAACTATATCAGTTAAAGCAGAAGGAGGCAGAGAAGGCAGTCAGAATAGCAAAGGCCCAAACTGAGAAAAAGATAGCCAACTCTGTTAAGAAGGGGGATAAAACCTTTTATAGGTACATTAGGGAGTGAAGAAAGACCAAGGAAGGGATACTGAGACTTAATAAAGGGGAGGGAATGTGGGCAGAGGGTGACAGTGAAAAAGCAGGAATACTGAACGAATACTTCTGCTCAGTATTCACAAAAGAAGAGGAGGAGGGGGAGGTATCTAAACCAAACAATAGAAACACTCTGGATAGGGGGGTCGATACCAGTCCATTCACAGAACAAAGGGTTCTGAAAGAACTCTTAAAACTGAAGGTAGACAAAGCAATGGAGCCTGATGGGATTCACCCCAGAATTCTAAAAGAACTAAGGGTTGAACTAGTGACACCACTGACTACCCTCTGTAACAAATCATGGGAGGATGGGGTGGTACCTGAGGACTGGAGGAGGGTAGATGTGATTCCACTTCACAACAGTGGGTGCAGGGTAGGGGTAGGAAACTACAGACCAGTTAGTTTGACCTCAGTGGTAGGGAAAATGATGGAATCACTTCTGAAGGAAAGAATTGTTGAGTACTTAGATGCCAGCAGGGCACAGGACCCAAGGCTGCATGGGTTCACAGTGGGAAGGTCATATCAGACAAATCTAATAGATTTCTTTGACTGGGCGACCAAAGTAGTAGACCAAGGAGGGGCTGTGGACATGGCCTACCTAGACTTTAGCAAGGCATTTGACACAGTCCCACACAAAAGATTAATATACAAGTTAGCCAGCCTTGGAGTGGGTCCTAAGGTGGTAGCCTAGGTAAAAAACTGGCTGGATGACAGGACGCAGAGGGTAACAGTAAACGGAGTCCACTCTGAAGAAAGGAGGGTTACTAGCGGGATACCGCAGGGTTCAGTACTGGGACCAGTCCTCTTTAATGTCTTTATAAGTGACATTGCGGAGGGACTGGAAGGAAAAGTATGTCTCTTTGCAGACGACACAAAGATCTGCAACAGGGTTGATACATAATGTGGGGTGGAGAGGATGAGAAGGGACTTGGCAAGGTTGGAGGAATGTTCACATTTGTGGCAGCTTAGACTCAATGCAAGGAAATGCAAAGTAATGAACCTCAGAAACAAAAACCCAGGGGAAGAGTACACAATGGGGGGTGATATACTAAAAACAACAAACATGGAAAGGGACCTGGGGGTAGTTATATCAGATGACCTAAAGGTGGGCAAGCAATGTGAGAAGGCAGTAAGGTGGGCTGAGGGGATACTGGGATGCATAGGGAGAGGCATCACCAGTAGAAAACAGGAAGTTGTTATCCCTCTGTACAGACAGTTGGTGAGGCCCCATCTGGAATACTGCATGTAGTTCTGGAGACCTCATCTCCACAAAGACACAGACAGGATGGAGGCTGTCCAGAGGAGGGCAGCCAAAATGGTGCAGGGTCTGCACCAGAAGACATACAAAGAAAGGCTAAAGGAGTTTAATATGTATACCCTTGAGGAAAGGAGAGAGAGGGGGGACATGACAGAAACTTTTAAGTACCTCAAGGGAATCAACAAAGTCCAAGAGGATAGCATCTTTCAGAAAAAGAGATGTGCAAGAACAAGGGGGCATAATTTGAAGATAGAGGGGGGATGGCTCAGAGGTAATGTGAGGAAGTATTTTTTCACGGAGAGGATTGTGGATGCATGGAATGGCCTTCCTGAGGAGGTCATGGAGTCAAGAAACAGTGGGGGAATTCAAGAATGCATGGGACAAGCCGGCCTGGTGGTGCTGAGGGTTGAGGCGCTGGATGCCACACCTCGCGCTACGCCGGTGACCCGGGTTCGGGAACGAGCCTGGGTCGTCGGGGGTCAGCAGGGGAGGAGAAGGATCGAGCGTCTGTTAAGACTGCTCTCCTTCTCCGGGAAGGGGGGTGAGATGCCTTGGTGGCCTGGCAGCTTCTAGCGGTGGCTGGGGGCTTGGCAGGTCATGGGCAGAACCAGAGGGACGTGCTGAGGCAGACGCTGGGATGGGGCGCGTGCGGTAGCGTGCGCGCTCTGGTCCCTTGGTGTCATTGCACGCCTCAGATCGTATGGGGGAGAAAAAGGGGAAAAACCTTGCGTGCTACGTGAAGGCTGGACAAGCAGCACTGCCGACTTCTATTCCCTGGATGCTCCTCCTGGCCCGAAACCCCCCCGGATCCCGTGGCGGTGGTTGCATGCCCACCATGGCCGATCGCTGTGCAGGTTGGAGGTAAGGAGTAGGGCTTGGGGGCAGAGCAGGGGCTGACGGTCGGGCTGGACTGGGGGGAACCATCGGTAACACTCCCCAGCCACAGAGGAGGAGATAAAAAAGTATAACAAAAGAATGCATGGGACAGACACAAGGCAATTCTTGTGTGAGGTAGGAGGAAGTAGGCTATTGGTTTACTAGGATCTGCAGTTTATCCATTAGTTAGGGAAATGAGCAGGCTAGCTGGGCCAAGCGGTACTTATCTGCCATCAACTTCTATGTTTTTATGTTTCTATGAGAGTCCCGGAACAGCCAAGGTGAATCAAAGGGCTGTTACACAAGCATTTGTTTATGACATCATAATCATTTCAACAGCAACAGACTGTGATGCTGTAAACAAATGATTATGACTTCAGCAAGGAGTTATACAACAGAAGCAGGTAAACTCTTAGGGACAAGAATCCTGTTTCTCTGCAAATTAATCTAGTAATAAGGAGCAAAGGGAAGAAAAATGCAGAGAAGATAAAAATGTAAGAGGACTGTCTTATGATCCAGCAGCAGCAGATCACACTCTTGTGCCAGGGATCCAGGGTGGGGAGTGGACTTGGAGCGTGGGCAATCAGACAGCTGGCTGGCAAACATGCTACCACTGGCAGTGCATGCCAGCCTGAGGGGAGGAGATGGCATGCTCTGTCACCGTGATGGTGCCAGCTGGTGGGCCGTGGAGCTTGCTCTCCTAGCAGGTGCACGCTGAAGACGCACGAGGCTGACAGTAACTGCACATGCTGCTGTGGACAAGGGAACAGGGAACGAAGCAAATAAGGCCTATGTAGCACAGGCCATCTTGATGTCAGTAACTGGCACTCTTGGGTCCACTCCGCGTTGTTCTCCACTGGCAATGGCAGCAGCATGAGGTAAGCAAACTGACGGGGCTGGGAGGCCACAAGGATGAAGACCCAGCTGGAGGTCTAGGAGGCAGCTTGGGGGTCAAAAAGTTGTATGAATAAAATAATAAAATAAATGCTGAATTGTATCTAAATATTCCATTCAGCAAAGGTTTTCTCAAAGTCACAAATTCACTTTAAACACAATGTGGGGGCTGGGCTGCTTAGGGAGGGAGGGAGGGAGGAAAGAGGGTGCTTGGTTCCTGTGAAGGAAGGAAATGCGCTTTTCCTGAGAAGGAGGGAGGGTGAAAGAAGATGCTTGCTTCATGTGGAGGGAGGTTGTTCAGTTCCTGGGGAGAGCGAGAGAGAGATCAGTTCATCTGAAGGAGGGACGATGCTCTGTTCATGTTGAGGAGGGAGGGTGGGAGGAGGATGCTTGATTTCTGTGGAGGAGGGTGCTAAGTTCCTGGGGAAGGCAGCAGGGAGTGAAGGAAGGAGGGAGGATGCTCGGTGCCTGTGGAAGAAGGGAGGCAGTGAGGACAGGAGGGTGCTCTGTTACTGAAGAGGGAGGGGAAGGGTGGTCATTTCCTGAGGAAAAAGAGTGGGAGGATGCTTGGTTCCTGTGGAGAGCGGGTGTGAGCTACCCAACATTTAGCTACGACTGTCATCTAACTGAGGAGGAAAAAAGGCATTTACCATGAAGGTAGCTGCTTATCCCCCCTCACAGATGAAGGAAGAGTGCAGCCACAGCAACCCTACTGTTGGGATGGGGACAGGGGACAGAATGAGAATGAGGAAATAAAACAGGAACACAGATAATTAATAAACAGGGAAACACAAAGTCAACTGCAGGGAGAAGGATATTTCTTAGAGCTCACCACTTCTACAAAGTGGGCCAATGAGTAGGTTAGCATAGGACCTCAGAATGGCTAGGTCCAGTACTGAGTGTAAGGGTGGATTTAGGATTAACCCTTTCCCTTAGGATTTCCCCAAAAGACATGAACAGCTCTTTTTTTGTTAATTTATTTTATTGAAACGTAAACAAGAATTACAAAGCAATTCATGTAACACATAAGTAATGATAACAAACAATTAATTGGATGTAATAACTGGTGAGCAATTTTTTCTAAGGGCTCAACCAGTTGTTATTTGCTGTAATAACCAACTGGTTATTACGGCATTCACGTGCTCTGTCTGGCAAAAGAAAGCGCTCTCTCATTGGCTCTGTTCTGTCTGCTGGCAGGCTAAACAGTTGTTCAAGCATGGCGGCTTCTTATCTTCATTATCAGAGAGCCACCACAAGACCCTCACCTTCCTATGCTCATCATTTTTTATATATCTGGTTGATCCTACCATTATTTCAACCTTTAAATTAAAAAAAAAGTATCTGGTTGATCCTGTGGTTTGCCAGCTTCAGGTGATTCACAATGTAAGCGGAAACGAGTCTGTGGCTGACTGCCGACATCCAGAGGCAAGTGCAATTGCAATAGCAATTTCAACTGTAACTTTGAAGAAAATAATGAATTCATTATACTGGGAGCAGAGGGAGCAGGAGGCTGCTGTGCTGGGTTTAGGATGCTGTGCGGCAAGAAGGAGAGGGAATGGGAGCGGCTGCATAGTTGTGGAAGCTGGAGAGGGAGCTCGGGAAGCTGGAGACTACTGCGTTTGGGGCTGCTGTGTGGGGGCTGCTGGAGTATGCTTCAAAGAAATATACTGAAGAGGTGCCACGGGGGTCCTGAAAGAAGGGAGGAAGAGAGAGAGAGAGTGTGTGTGTGCATGTGATACAAGATCACAGGAATTGAGCTTGAAAAAATTGCTCACCAGCAATTATAAAAAATAAAGAATGGGGACATGTGCACACTCAAACTTAATGCACACCCTCGGTGTGAGATGCTTTTTTAAACTCCTTGAGCTTCACTCTCGGGGTTTATGTAGCATCCCATACCTCAGGTGTGCATTAAATTCTCATATCACACACTTCCCCATCCTCTATTCTCTATGTAGTTACAAAAAAGAAGAGAGTGGACCAGGGTGAGCTCTACAGATTCATACTGTACAGTACATGGCAATCGGTTAATGGGATGTCTTTATAATGCTCTGGTCGGTGAGGTCTGCTGAACTGAATTGGGAAACTACTTCATGCCTAATGGTTCTCCACCCAATACCATCCTGCATGACCAGGTATTTATCAGGGGAACAACCCCTCTTCTACAGCCTTTTCCCATTTTCCCCATTAGAGATCTAACTTCTGTATGGTACCTACCATTATCAACTGGGATCTTTCTATTTTAAGACACTCTAGCAAGTTTTTTAACTTTATGTTTCTTGATTTTAAGAACAAAATATCTTATGAACCATAGAACAGATCAGAAAACTTACAGCAAGGTAGTTATGTTCCATCCCCCAGAGATCCCACGTATAGGGCAATAAAATATGTTCAATATATTTTTTTTGTTTCTGTCTCGTTCCCCTCCTACAGCCAGACCCACCCAAGGTGGAATGCCATGGAGGTGAATCAGCTGAGGTGTGATGCATGAGGAGATGTAGCAATGGAGCAGACTACTGGAGAGGAACCATTTTTTCCATTTTCTACCTTGACACTCTAGTTCCTGTGTACTGAAACCTGCGTGTACACGGCAACCCACCCCTTCCCTAAACATGTGTCTGCCAACTCTCTGTGGCCTGTGTATGTAGGCAGCAATGTGTATTGTGTCACTCACCTGGCCCTGCTGCAGGGGTGGCCTGATAAGCAGTAGAATGCTCTACCTGTCTCTAGGAGCCTTGTGCACCACCTCAGACACCAGTGTGGCTCTGAACACTGGAGTGCAGAGACCCAAGTCAGGGATATAAATCTGGGTTGCCCTTGTGGTAGTTTGATGCCCTACCTCTGGGCCATCCTGCAGCCCCAGTCAACACATTTTTGTATATAGGTGTTAATTCCCCCACCTCCATGTTGGCGCCCCTCTCTCTGGCGAGGCAACCACCCAGCTCAATCTGCCACAAACCTCTCTGCAGCTGATACCATGCAGCCCCACTCCTGCAGCAGGATCCTGAGGGGAGACAGCCCTCCCCCTGAACCAAGGATCTGTTCAGGTGGAAGGCTTCATGGAGAGAGGCATGTCTATGCTGGCTGTCATCATGCTTAAGGTAGGCAGGCTTTTGTTCATGTTCACGAGAGAGTAGCTCCATCCCTGAGTGTGCTGTTATCAGCATACGATTCTTTTTTCTTCTACCAAAGAAAAAACACTACTCAGTCAGCCATATAAAATATGAAGAACATTTATTATACTCACAAATACATGAGTTTCAAACATTAGGACATCATGACATAGTGCAAAAAATGCCAGCGGCACAAAGGTGCAGACGTGCTGTGTCGCGAGCAACTCCTGGGAGAGCAAGGGGTGACAGAAAACCACCACGTACTCCAAACAGTTTCATTGTGCACCTCTTCAGGGAGTGTTTATCAGTGCCTCTCACTGCCCTTTAAATTTTTTGTTGGTTCAATAAAAGGTATCAAATCACCCACTTTGTTCATCGTTTTTATACATGGTTCAATACAGCTACAAACAATTCTCTACAGAAATCTTATACTAACACATGAACAACGGCAGCCTAATATTTAAAAAATGATGTGCAATATAAAAACAGTGTTATGTGATAATATAGACAACCACTAAGATTTAAAAACATGAACATACAATACAATTATGTATTGTGGTTAAAAACTATGATTTTATAGGATCTCATAGTACCAATATAATGCATTTGATTTGCCCATCGTATTTCACTGAGATTTTAAAACAGTCATAATATTTCAAATATAATTGCTCTTTTTCCTAATCAAAAATGCAGATCAGATACTGGAAGCTGGGATTAATATTCTGATAATATGCTTGTAAAGTGCTTTTTAAAGCTGCTAGTGAACAGTGATGGCAATTAGGTTTCTTTACAAGCCCAGTCAAAGTGTGGAACAATGAGCTCGGTATTGGGGCACCAACTACGTGAACTAAGAATAGACATTTTTTGTCAGTCTACCATTGCAAGCATACTGTATAGTAGGAGCTATAGGACCAAAACAAAAAGTCTGTGCCTGAAGAAGTATAGGGCTTGTTGCAAATTATAAACTGTGGCTAACAAATGTGGCAGTCAGTGCTAAAAATGGACAATACTAGTAGTAGTAATAAACAAGAGTATGTGGCTAACAAACAATGCTCCAGTAAAACGGTTGTAATTGTAAAGCCCACAAAATATCAGTACAGGAATCCACAGCACAGGCTACTGGTTATAAATGTTATATGCTCACTGGGACAGTGTCACACATGGAAAATAATTCAAATTGTCATGGATAACTGCGGTACACACTGGTTTCATGGGCAGTATTGCCCCAAAGATTATTTATTCTGCCTGCGTATGCTTGCCAAAAATTCACCAACATTATTCTGAAGAAGACTGAGTGAAGACAACAGTGCAGTTTCACACAGTGTGGGCTACTGGCTCCAAACATTGTGTGTGCATTGGGACAGTGCCACACATGGACAAGGCTTCCCATTATGCCATGGATGACTGTTGTACACACTAGTTTCATGAGCAACACTACCCCCCAAAAATTATTTATTCAGCCTGTGTAGACCTGCCACAAATTCACCAAACATTAACTTGAAGATGACTGACTGAAAACAACAGTGCAGCATCCCACAGTGTGGACTACTGGGTCCAAAAATTGCGTGCCCGTTGGGACAGTGCCATACATGGACAAGGCTTTTTGTTATACCATGGATAAGTGCTGTGCACACTAGTTTCAGGAGCAATGTTACCCTCCACCAAAAGAAAAAATGTTCAGCCTGTGTAGGCCTGCCAAAAACATTCACAAAACATTAATGTGAAGAAGATAGAGTGAAGAGAATTATGCAGCAATAGGCTAACGGTTGTAAAAGAAACTAATGGACACAGAAGCCCTCCCCATCAACCTCATCATCCTCTTCTGTCTTTAGCCTAGCTGGAAGCATAGGAGATTCACCATCCATACACTGTGGCGAAAAAGGGGCAGGTTAATTCTTAAAAAAGTGAGCATCTCTACTACATTTTGGGTTGAAAGGCATGTTCTCCTGTTGGTGAGAATATTGCCTGCAGCACTGAAAATCCTCTCCGAGTATACACTTGCCAGTGAGAAACTGAGGTGTTCAACAGCCACCTATGTCAAAGAGGGTCAATATTTTTTGGTGCTAGTACAATAGAGGCATGTCTCCTTCTGTTAGTGGCACTTTCTCATCCAGATAGTCCTGCATCATTTTGTTTGCTGGCATTTCAGGCACCACTGTGTCAGAAACTGACTTGCCATGCTTTCTCATCAAACCATAGTCAGACAGCTGTTCCCAGAGGGTCTATTATCAATGGCTATCTTTATGGGGAGTGCAGCAGCTTCAGCAGCAGAAGTAGCAGGTTGACCTGGAGACAAAAATGAGCGACTCCTGTGATGTTCAATAGTAACAGTAGAAATACATTGGGATCCTCCTTCTTCTCTCTCTTCCACCTGGCTTGTCACTGTGACTGCAACAAGGGATGATGATAAGCGTTGTCTTCAATTCTATTTGTGTTCCTGTTCTGGTTTGGTGCCACGTGTACCAAGACCAGGTAGATCAGCCAGGCTTTATAGGACAGCTGATCCTTACCCTATTCTTGTGCATCAAAGAACATCTCAAATATGCCTTTGAACTGAGGGTCCAAGAGAGTGGACATGAAGTAGTGGTTGTCTGTACACAGCTGTGAAATGCATATGTCATTTCAGAAACAAGATCTTATCCTTTCTCTTAGACTGAGAGCAGTGGTATCCTTCTTTTCCTTAGGTTAGTGAGGGCAATGAGGGGACAAGCTGCACCAGCCCTTAACCACCGTTGTAGTCTCTTCAAAGGGCTTCAGCACAGTGCAGAGGGTCTCCATCAGGCACCACTCATATGGGCTGATGTTTACATCTCTCTTGCCAATATCATGCTCAACAGCATATAGGTGGATTGCCTTGTGTTGTTGTAGCAGCCATGCCATCATGTAATAGGTGGAATTCCATCTTGTTGCCACATCCTGATTCAGGCAGTGGACTGGAAGGTGGTTACATTGTGGAATGCTTTGTAACAGCTTCTGTGCCTTTGAAGAATGACTAAAATGACCACAAACATTTTTGGTCAGAGCTATACATTTCTGCGCAGTGGTGTCTTCCTCATCTAGGAATCCTTGAACTACCAAATTTATACAGTGGCCCAGATATTCAAAAGGGTTGTGCCATGCACAACAGAGATGTGCCAGCGCAAGTCCTAAAATGTGCCATTGTGCGATATTTAGTGGGAGGCAGCTGCACCCCCCAAATCGTAATGTGCAAGAGCGCAATGGTAATGAATGCATGCGCAACTGAAGGGGGAGGAACCATGAATAAATGGCGCAGTGCGATATTCAACAGCATGCGCCATACGCAATAGGGGAGCAAGCGGAAGTTGCGCGATAGCAGAAATGATCCAAAATAAGAAGGAACAAGAGACCGGTGCAAGAACACTACAAATGAAGCCAGAGGTGGGAGAAAGCTGACAGCCACAGAAGACAGGGAAGCAATGAGTGGGACTGGAAAAGAGTAGGACAGGGCACACCTGGGAACATAGGGCAACAGGACAAGAGTGGGGATCCTGTGCCACAGTGGACTGAGGGCAGTGGCATTGGAAAGAACAGCCAAATCTTGGAGGTGTTCCCAGTGCAGGGGGAGTAGCACAAAGGATACCAGGGGAATGGGATTACAGCTGCCAGTGGGGGGAACACAAGCCAGGGACATGGCCAGTGCCACCATTCAGATGGAGGCAATAATGAGGGGTGTGAGAAGGCAGGCAGCAGGGGGGCGCAGCCGTGGAAGGGCCCGTCGGTGGTATGTCCCCAACAGGCAGTACCGAGCCTGCACCAGCTTTGAGCACTACAGTGACACCAAGATAGTGGGCTGGTATCGCCTGAACCGGGTGATCCTGAGGTGGCTCTGTGAGCTGTGCAGTGATGAGATGCAGGCACCCACATGATGGAGCCATGCTCTGTCAGTGGAGACAAAGGTGACAGCTGTCATGTGCTTGCTCACCACGGGCACCTTCCAGAGACCAACAGGGGACACAACAGGCATAACCCAGTCGGCCACGTCACGCCTACTCACACAGTTCCTCAGTGCACTGTTGCCACATGTGCGGAGTACATCCATTTCCCCAGCACACAGGTGGAGTGCACAGCACACATACAAGAGTTCCACAGGGTAGCACGTATGCCTGGCATGCTCAGGGCCATTGACTACACCCATGTGGCCATCCACCTGCCACCTGGCCCAGAAGGTGCTGCATACATTAATCGGAAGGGCTATGCCAGCATCAACTGCCAGGTGGTGTGCGATGCAAGGGTCGCATAACCAATGTCTGTGCCATGTGCCCTGGGGGAGCACATGATGCCTTCATCTGGCACCAGTCTGCACTGTGCCACAGGTTTGAGAGTGGGGACATCCTCACTGGCCACCTAGTGGGTGAGTATGCAAATCACACAGAAAGACATGGATCTTGGGAGGGGCATAGTCAGAGGTGACATGGGTACTGGCCTAGATGGCCCATTGCAGGACGACGCTGATCACCAAACTAATGTCCACCCTCTACACACAGGTGACAGTGGATATCCACTCTGTCCCTAGCTGCTCACACCATACCGGCAGCCCATGAACCCATCGCGGCAACGGTACAATGAGGCACATGCCACCACATGCAATGTCATAGAGTGGGTGTTCGGGATGTTGAAGGCACATTTCTGTTGCCTGGACACATCTGGCGGTGCACTACAGTATAGCCCCTCGAAGGCCTGTGGGCTATTCCTGGCCTGTTGCATCCTGCACAACATGGCCAATGACTGTGGGATAGCTGTAGAGGTCGAAGAGGGGGACAGCGATGGGGACGATGAGGACACTGGTGCAGATGGTGATGGGCAGCCCCCCCCTTGGTCGAAGAGACCCCTGACTAATCTGGATGTTGCAGCTGCACCGGGACACCATCACATAGGAGAACTTCAACCAACCCAGGTAAGTCATGGGGCCATGTGCAACCACCAATGGCAAGGGCACAACCCACAAACACACATGGACAAACCCCAGGGGTGCATGTCGTAAAGGGAATTGGCTGAGCGTGGAACCGCACATCCTGTCAGGGATGGGCAAGGCCTAACACAGCACGCAGTCACGCACACACACACACACACACACACACACACCCCACAAGACATGCACAAAGGGTAGGAGGCACGCTGACCCCAACCGCCACCCCTAGCCACACACACGTCCACAGACCACCACGCCCAGTGCCTGTCATTGTGCGTGTCTCAGACGCTGAGCACCATTGCACAGTGGCGGACAGTGCAATGCAGGCATCATCATGCACATGCCACAGTGGCTAGCAGCCAGGAGGGTGTGCACATGGAATGTGTGTGTGTGCAGGGCCAGGTACCCCACCCGTACATTGCATGTTGAACAACACACTGCACACAGGGCAGCGTCAGACAATAGCCATGGTGGGAGACAGGTCAGTCACACGGCACAGTGCCACGGCTGCCATGGATACGTGGGCAGCCCCGCTGAGACCCGCCAGCAGTGACAGGCTGACCATTGGCCTCATGGGGTGGCACAGACGGTCCCCAAGGGGTGCCACTGTGGGAACGCGACCCTGCTCAAGCAGGGGTCTGCAGCTCACCGAATATGCCTGCGCCAGGCATGCTCGGGATGCCCACAGCTGAACCTGGTGTTGACAAGGAGGGTGTTGCACGACGCTGGGAACGGGGGCTGGACATGGCACTGCGCAGTGTCTGCGGTGCATGAGCAAATAACTGTGTGCCCATTGTGGCCATGACAGCTGTGAATGCCTGTGTCTGCCTGTCAGTGGCAGCGGTCACATCCTCCCACAGCTGGTCCATCCCTGCCAGGAGTGGACCAGTGTCCCTGCTGTGCCACTCCTCTGCCTGGTGCAGGACCGCACTGAGTGCATCCACTGCAGTCACAAGCCGCAACTGCTGATCCACTGATTCATGGAGTATGCAGGTGTGCTCATCTAAGAGGTCATCCGCCTGATGGGCATGCTGTCCCTCATGGTGTTCATGGCCGTGCTGGGCAGCACCCCTTGAGGTTGGGCACTGCACACCAGGGCCATGCCTGGGCATGTCCCCAGGTGATGCACTGACGCCGCCCCCCAACACTGTCCCCCCATCGCCATTGGCCGACTGCTGACGCTGCCCCTCAGGCCGTCGCTCTCTCCAGGGCTCAACAGGTCTGCCACAGTGGCCGCAACAGCCCCACTGTCCTGGATGCACACCAGTGCTGCCCCACTGGTGCAGACAGGCATGGGCTGGGACTGTGATGTCTTGCAGGCCTCCACGGCGGCACCACCCATGGCTATGCCCGTGCTGTAACCTGCTGTGCGGCCCTCCTGAGGCCTACATGTATCACTGTCCATAATGTGAGCTCCATCATCATCAGTGATGGATCCGGCACCAGTCCAAGTCTCAGCATGCTGGCATCCATGGACACTGTCACCCTGGGACTCGGGAAGGGCCTCCTCCGCACCTGCTCCACCAACATCAGTCCAGACAGCCAGGTGGGCCCACTGTCGTCCTGACCCTCGGACACCTGTAGAGGTGGATGTGCCCTCCTCTGTGTCCAGGGTATCACCCTCAGTGGACAAGCCCACCACCACTGACCCATGTAGATGCTCAGGAGCTGTAAGGGAACACAGTAGCATTAATGTATCTGCCCTACCCTGTGACATTCCCCAACCCCCCCCACAGTGACAGATCAGGACCTACCATGCAGTGACGGGCTACCACTCATCTGGAAGCCACCATCTGGAACACCCTCGAGGGCACAACGCCACATGCTGCAAGCAACTCACTCTTCCTGTGGCATCAGGCATTGCATGGCCAGCTGTCCCCCACCAGTTGCAGCCCGTGCTGCCCTGATGGCAGCCACCTTATCTTTAATCCTCCTCCTGTCCGTGCCCACCTTCTTCTTGCACTCCTGCATGGACTGCTGGTGGCTGCCATGCTGGTTGATGGCACGCGCCACCTCACCCCATGCCGCAGCATGGGTCTGTGGTGTTCCCCGCCGTTCACTGAGCAGCAGTTCCTGGTCAAGGTAGGCCTCAGACTGGGCATCTGATTCTGCCTTGTTAAAATTGGGCCTCCTCCATTTCCCACATCTCTGTTCCTCCTCCTCCACCTCACGTTCAGTCATCATTGATCCTGTGGGAATGACAGGTGTTACCTCTGACTGTGCAGTCCCATGCATCTCCCACACACCACAGTCCACACTGGCAAACAGCATACAACTCACCACAATAGACTGCAATACCAGACTATGGCCTCTGCAGTCCCATGTCGCATTTATAAAGCGCAACGCATGCAAATGAGGCGAGGCTCAATTTTAAGTGGATGCTAATGCAGTAGCTGCGCCATTGAATCGCTGATGAGCTGATTTGCATATGCCGGCTGAATATCACGCTGTTGCACCTTACGCAATTGTGCTGAACGTGCTCAGGCAAGGGCGCAGCTCTATGACGTGCACAGTAGACACCGAACGGCACATGCCCGGGGTGCTGACACCGATGCCTGCCGTGCTGCTGCCGTGCTGAGTGTGGGAGGCAGTGCAGGGCACGTCCACCACTGTGCCAGTGCCGCTAGTGTGCTGTTCACATGTATGGTGCTCTTGCACTGGGGCGCTGTAGGCGCAACAGCACGGTAGGCCACTGCAGGAAGTGCCACACAGGCGCCCTACCGCACTACACATGATGAGTACCAATCACACTGTGGCGGTCCGTGCGCGAGGGACCCCAGACCCTGTGCTGACCTTTGCCCCCTATGCGCCATGCATCAGCATGGGCGCACCTCTATCGTGCTGTTCGGTGACAGTGTGATGAGGAATAGCAGCGCAGTACTGTGCAGCATCCACATGTGGCAGACTTGCGCTATGGACCGCCATTTTGATACTCAATGCTTGGAAGATGGCACGGAGAGGGACACCGATCTGGAGCCAAGTCAAACTGGCTAACCTAGTGTCCCTGGTTGAGCCCCATGCTGCTGCCGTCTTTGGGGAGGCACCCCTGGACAGGGCCAGGAGTGCCATGTGGGAGGAGGTGGTGGTGGCCTTGGAGGAGGCGATGGGCATCCAGCGCACAGCAGAGCAGTGCAGGCACTGGTATGGGGATCCCCCAGTGGAGGGACCCAGACAAGCTTGCCCACCTGTGGGCATGCACCAGGAGGGGCATGGTTCCACGGCCAGGTAGGTGGTCCATCCATACACTGATTATGTCCATACGGGTTTCACAATGGCATGTGTCCAGCACACAGGGGGGTCCATCCAGTGTGGGCCATGGTGGTGGTATAGGTGTGGGGGGCAGATGGGTATGGCTGTGTGGGATCGCACATACCCGGGGGCAGGAAGCCTTTGCTACCAGATTGTACTGATGTTCCTCTCTCCATATTTGCACCCTAGGCCCTGAGGAGCGCCGGCATGCCAGGGAGGGGCAGCTGCGGCGTGAGGCACATCAGGATGCAAGCACACCCATACCAGTCCAGCGCCAGGACCAGCCTGATGATGGTGAGTGCCTTACATCCAGGATTTTTTGTGCATGCTGTGTAACAGGATGGATGGCGGGGCATGGCCACCATCCATTGACACCACTGCCAAGCATGCAACATGGTATAGTCAGCACTGTCCTGTGGCACTGCATGTCTGGGAGTGCGTCAATGGTGGTCCATGAGTGCACCGGGTACATGGCTGTGCCACTGCCTTTGCACCGCAAAGCCATGTCACTGTACAGCCACGGTGGTGCTGTTCAGGACTTGGGCAGTGGGTGTGTGCAGTGGTCTGCATGGCTGTGTGCACCTGGGTGGGCAGGTCTTGTGGACATGATCACTGTGGGTGGTCGCACACCATCACAGGGGTGTGTCTTATGGCAGTATGCCATGCACAATGGGTGGGCTGCAGGGGGCTGTGCATTCATGCCTATTGACTCTGCTCCCTTGTCCTAGGTGGACAGCAGCTGGCACATGTGGAGCGTGTGCTGCAGGAGCTGTTGCAGGTGGCCAGGGCCTCTCTGTCCATCCTCGAAAGGCTGGAGCACCACAGTGTGAGGCATCATCATGCCAGGATGCACCACAGGAGCGGGGAGCAGGGCTCCCACTGAAGATGGACTGTGGTTGCATCTTGGAATGCCCCATGGAGCCACCCTCACACTCCTCCTTCCCTCTCCCATTTGTTCACCCCTACCCCTTACCCACCTCCACCCTGTTTGTGTCCCTCACCCCTTTCACATGTGTATATTTGTACATAGTTGTGTTACCACTTTTATAATACATTTGTTTAGTTATGCCTACTGTTGTGGTCTCTGATTTGCAGCGGGCTAATGGTGCTCAGCTGCAGTGGTGTGCATGGTGTCAGGGGTGGTGCTATCATGGGGGGAGTGTGTCCATAGGGGAGGCAAGTGTGGTGTGGCCATAGCTCTCCGTCACTGTCTGTAGTTTGTGTGTTGTTCCCTGTGCAATGGATGACTGTGTGCAGTGGTACATGGTGCATGCGCAGTGTCCATGGCGCACCTGTCAGACTTGTCAGGCCTGTGCAGCTGCCACCCTTGCATGTCTGTGACCTGCACAGTCCGCTGGCATGTCAGTGGTGGCTGCCCATGCTGGACAATCCCTGTACCCGTAACAATGGCGTGTTGCCTCCTGTCACTGGTGTGGTGCACATCTGCCTCGGGTGGCACTGTTGCATCCGCTGCTGTTGTCCCACGTCAATGCTGTCACCTGTGCCTGTTGCAGGAGATGTGCTCCACTGTCTGTCACTTGTGCTCCAGCTGCATGCTGGTGGCATACAGCATCGTGGTGCCTGCACAGGGTTGCTGGCACACCTGTGCCATGGAGAGGTTCTGACCGTGTGTACACAGCTGCCGTGGTCACATGCCAGGGGCTTGGTTGACCTGCTACTGTGTTCCTGTGTTGGTGTGCCCTTGGGTATGGGTGGTTGTTTGTCTGTGCACAATGTTGCATCCTGTGTGGTGAATGCTTCCATGCAACACTGTGGGTGTCTGCACTGGCTGTTGTGGCCAGTGCTGGGATGGGGTATGTCCTTGGGAGGGTGAGAAGGGTGCTGTGACACTGGTGGTGGGTTCCAGGGAATGCCTGTCACGTGTGTGGTACCTCGTGTGCTGACACATGGTTGGCCTCACAGCTTTACCTGGGGGGGACGTGCATGAAGACACTGTGTCTGCAGCCATTGCTTTGCTGTCTGCTGCTGCTTCCCACTGTTGGTTGCTCATGGTGGGGCTGTCTTGCATGGTTCTGTGGTGCACAGGGTTGTACTGTCACAGTGGGGGTGGTGGCATGCTTGGGATGTCCTGCACTGTTGGGCGCTACTCCTGGGCAGGGTGTATGGGGATCATGGTGCAGGGTGTGCTCTGCATTGGTAGGTTGGTGTGGCATGGGGTGGATGGGCATCCATGTGTGATGGTCCCAGCTTGCAAGGGAGTGTGCTGGTGCACCATGCCACGGCGATGGGTTTCTTGCTGGTGTCCCTGGGCCAGTGGTTCTTCCTGCTCTCCTCCAGTTGTGCAGTGCATGGGTTGGGGGGGGCAATGTCTTTTCTGCTGAATGCTCCTCTGCCTATCCCTGCAATGGGTGGTGGGCACCTGCATCCTGTCCCTGTGCATCCCTGGTTGTGCTGTTGCGCTGCTGCCCTGCTCCACTAGTCATCCCTGGTTTTGCTATTGCGTATCTGACCTGCACCTCTGCACATCCCTGGTTGTGCTATGGTGCAGTTGGCACGGTATTCAGTCATGTGCCGCAGGCGCATCTTGACCTGCACAGTGTTTGAATATCGACGATCGCGATGTGCGAGTGGACTTTGTCAATTTGCTCCTGCTGTTACACTTTTGTGGCACAGTTTGAATATCTGGGCCAGTGAGTAAAAACATGGAAACTGTGAATACTTATGATTATTTAGGAATTTGGTATAGAGGGGACAGGAAATGGAAACCCTACGTTATTTACATAAAACAGGAACTACAGTCTACTGAAAATGGTTTTATTAGATTCATGAAAAACTATGGTGGCCATTCGGTCTTGGGTTGTGTTAAAATAACAAATGCAAAAATGCATCAATTCTTTACACCTCAGAAATGTGAGGAACAGCAAGGCTAGATTTACTGGACAGAATCTTAAATAAACTTACTTAATCTCCCTATTTATGTACTGGAATACATACTACACGTAAAGTTGGGTCAACATTCCATAGTAACACTAATAAAGATTTGACTCTCAAGGTTTATTATCAACCTTTTGACCCTTGTGACTCAAGACTACCAAAAGAATGACATGAGGAACAAACTGGATATTCAAATAAAAGTTTCCAGTTTCCTTATCCAGTTCTTTTTTTTTGTTTTAAGAAAGAGATTTATTCAATAGGCCTTGCTAATATAATGATTGATATTTCCATAACATCAAGAATCAATGTCACTGACCCAATTAAACAGAGACTTGTATTTCTGCCTAGGCAGACATGGCTGCCACTCAGAATTCCAAAATTCATATTTCTTATACGTGCCTGAAACACAAATTTGATCAAGAGTCATACCTGGATTGTATTCAAGATAAGAAAGCAAGAAGTCTGTACACAAAATTTAGGCTAGAATTATTCTGTAGTTACCTGTTATGCTACAGGCAACACAGGAAGGCGATCTCTTCACCATTTTGCAGTTGTGGAAATGTCGAGATAGATGATCTTGAGCACATGTTATTGAAATGTTCTTTCTTTAAAGAGCAGAGGAATAAATATCTAGGAGAGAGTCTTTTCACATTATAGTATTCATCTACAGAGTTCATTATCTTTTTCTTCGCTAACTCCAGCATGGATATATTAAAAAAGGTTGCACGGCTTATTAAGGCTTTGAATCTAGTATAACTGGTTTCCTGTGAATTAAATTCTTGCTGCCTGGCCTCGAGACACCACCCATTACAACAGTTCTTTTTTAAGTAGGATTGTTCATGTTATGCAAGTATGTTGTGAAATCTCAGGATGAATCTTCAGACACTATTTAAGTCCACTGGACATTACCCAAGTTTTGATATGGGATTACAGATTACAATTTGCTGCTAAGAGATGTAGGTAGCCAGATCTTAACCTTACAGGGTTCTGTTTACACTTTGAAGTTTTCTGAGCCAACTTAAGTTATCACAAGCTTCATCCTGACGTTCCCTGCTAAAAAGTACTATGCTCAATAAAAAGTTTTTATAATTCTATAATTACTGACGTGCACTTTTTCCCATAAGGAACCCTGGTTATAATTTGCCATTACAACCATACAGTAATAGCAAACATGCGCCGGGTTTCCCTTGCACTGCCTATGTGTCAGTCACTGGTCGGTGATGTTCTGTGGAGCAGTCCCATACTGCCACACACTTTACCGTCCCTTGCACTCTGGAGTAATTTACTTTTTTTTAAAAATAAGAAAGAAATTCATTTTCTGACCCTGGCAAACAAAAGAAAACATTAAATACATGCTGCGTTTCCCCTGTCAGCATGCCTATGCAACCAAATGTGTGCCACCGACTTCAAGCCGGGAAGGACGTCGCAATCGCCACTCGGCGGTAAGTTTATTTTTAAATAAGCACACAAATACAGATCTTTTTGATCAAAATGTCCACTTATTTTTCCCCCAACAAGTGGAGCACTGTACCTTAAAATATTGCGGACCACATAGAATCCAGACTGGTCCGCGGTTTCCCGAACACTAATTTTATTTTATTTTGTATAATTGCTGAGGTGAAAAAGCGCACATCAGCAATTATAAAAATAAATAATAATGGAGTGTTATGTGTAAAACACGATTTTACACACACCCTCTGTAGGATGCATTTATAAACCCCTCGGCTTTGCCCTCAGGGTTTATGTAGCATCCCACAACTCGGGTGTGTGTAAAATCTCATTACACACACCACCCTATATATTATTCTGTAAATAATTTTGTTGTATAAGTGTGCTTTTATAGCCTGAGAAATGTTTACCCACTGTAAATTAATTGTCATTTGAAATTGCTCTGTTTTTTTTACATTTTTAAATTTGTAATAGCTTTCAAGTGAACAAATAAACTGAAACTAGAAATGCAGTCTAATGGTGAGCGTGCAAATGAGCTTTTCTGCTGACTCACATGGTTGTGACCCGAGTCTGGCTCCAAAATGAGGTTGTGACTCACACTGTACACTAGTTAACTGTTTCAGGTGTGAACAACAGTTAACGGTTTGACTAGTTCAACTGGTCTGAACCATTCATACCGGGCCGAACCAAATGTTCACCTATTTCCACTAAAAGTTCACCACCATCTGAAAGAACTGAACACCTGAAGTTCAAAGTTTTCCATTCTTTGGTAGAACCAGACTTGTAGCCCTACATCTAATGTGCTACTTAATGTAAGTATTGTGCATTCCCATCTACCCTTTCCCTTCTGCCATCTTCTACTCTCTACTACCTCAAACTCCCACCAGATCCCTCAGCTGTCCAGCTCTCCTTTCTCGCTTTCTGGCTTTCTGATCATCCTCCACTCTCTCTATCCACTGTAATCTGTTCTACTCTATTTACCTCCTTTACTTGCTTCACTCTTACCCCTTCTGCACCCCACCACTCCGATATCCTCCTCTGCTGCCCCTTTACCTTTATCCAAATATCTCCAACCATCCCACTCCATCAATAATCCTCCCCATATTTCCAAAATCACTATTGCCCAAACTCTTATTCTACCAGTTTCTTGTTCCCTGTGACTTCTTGCCCTTCCCCCCCATGAGACAGCTAAATTAGCACCTGGCACTGCTCACCCCACTATAGTCCTCGTGCTTAGGTATGCAGGTTGGTTTGTAAGACAACCTCTGTTCCACGACACCTCTGAAATCTCCTGATTTATGCATTATGAATGAAGTACTGTCTACTGGTGCAGCTTGTTAAGGAACCTACCAGACAAAATGCAGTCCTTACCAACTCAGAGATGGTGGGTGCTGTGGGAGTAGGGGAGCCACTAGGGAACAGCTACCACAACTCTGTGTGGTATGAACCGGCCCTCGGGGCTGGCAACCCACAATCAAGAACTGAAGATCTTGACTTTAGAATGGTGGACTTCGATAGGTTGAGGGAACTGGTCAGGGATAAGTTAGTATGGGTTGAGGACATAAGGGGGGTAGAGAAGAGATGGGGCAATAAAGCGAGCCATCCACAAGGCATTAAAGGCAAGCATAAGAACAGTATCTAAAAAAAACAGGTTTAAGAGACCACAATGGTTCTTAGCTAGAGTCAGGGAAGCACTTATGTCCAAAAAGAAGACCTTCTATAAGTACAAGGAAAAGCAGGAGAAGGCAGAAAGGGAGGATTATCTACAGAAAAATAGGGAGGCAAAGAGGGTTATTAGGGAGGCAAAAGCTGACATGAAGCTGTGTATTGCAGAGGGGGTGCAGAATGGAGAAAAACAGTTTTTTTAGATATAGCTGTGAAAAAGGAAATGGGGGGCATCACATGGCTAGTTAATGGCAGTAGGGTTGACAGAAGAGGATGAGCAATAGGCTGCAGTCCTGAATGACTACTTTTGCACAGTATCCACTAAGGAGGACTGCGGATCCATGCCAGAAAGTGGCACCAAATCAGTCACTAAGGGAGTCCTGGAAATGAGGCAGCCAATACTTAATAGAGAGATGGTCCTGAAAGGCTGGCAGCCCATGAGATAGATAATGCTCTAGAGCCAGATGAGATGCATCCAATGATACTTGGAGAATAGCAGCAGAACTGGCTGAACCCCTGTTTGGGCTGTTCAACAGCTCATTTAGGTCTGGAGATGTTCCAAGGGACTGGAGAATGGCAGATGTTGTACCACTTCAAAAGAAGGGTGGGGATAGGGAGCAACCAGGGAACTACAGGCCTACCAGTCTGACCGCCATCTTGGGGAAGCTGATGGAATCACTAATCAAAGAGGACCTCATGGACTACCTAGAGAGCAATGGGCTCCATGATAGAAAACAGCATGGTTTCATGGCTGGAAGATCTTGTCAGACTAACCTGCTTTGTTTTCTTTGACTGGGTGACCAAGGAAGAAGACAATGGCCAAGCTGTGGATCTGTTGTACTTTGACTTCTCCAAGGCTTTCGATTCAGTACCACACAAAAGGTTGTTCAAAAAGATGGAAGACCGGGGTGTGGCTAAAACCATAGTGAACTGGATGGGTAGTTGGCTAGAAGAAAGGCAGCAGAAGGTGGTGGTCATCGGGGTTAAATCAGAAGACAGGGAGGTTACAAGTGGGGTTCCACAGGGATCTATCCTGGGTCTTGTCCTCTTCAACATGTTCATTAGTGACACTGGTAAGGGAATCCAGAGAAGGCTGTGTCTCTTCACAGACTACACAAAACTATACAGGGGGGGTGCATAGTGATGAGGGAATAAGGGATATGCAGAGGGACCTACAAAAACTAGAGGGGTGGTCAAAGGTCTAGCAGTTAACATTCAACAACAAAAAGTGCAAGGTAATGCACTTACGGAAAAGGAACCCCAAGACGGAGTGCTGGATGGGTGGGTGGGGTGAGACTTAGCATTACAGAAGAGGAACAGGATCTAGGAGTTTTCATCAACTCCCTAAAAAAAAAAGAGCAAGTGCAACAAGGCCTACAGCAAGGCTAACAGGATGCTGGGATGTATCGGGAGGGTTTCTGATAGCAGAAGAAAAGAGGAAATACTTCCTCTATACAGATCTCTGGTGAGGCCTCACCTGGAGTACTACATCCAGTTCTGGAGTCTCACCTCAGAAAGGACAGGGATAGGTTGGAAACAGTACAGTAAGGAGTAACAAAAATGACTCAGAGCCAGTAGGGCAGACCCTATGACAAGGCACTAAATATGTATTCACTGGAAACCAGAAGGGAGATGGGATATATGATTGAGACCTTCAAGTTCCTTAAAGAAATTAAAAAGGTAAACTGGGGGAATTATTTGCCTTGAATACCAACTTGAGGTCACGTGGTCATGAGTGGAAATTAGCAGGAGGGAGGTTTAGGCGGAATGTGAGGAAGTACTTCTTTATGGAAGTGGTGGTGGAATCTTGGAACTGTCTGTCGGCCAAGGTGGTGGGCACAGACATAGTCTGGGTATTCAAACAGGCATGGAATAGAATGAAGGGAATAGTGATCACCTGGGGTGACAAGACCAGGGAGGAGAATGGGGATAGGACAGGGAGGGTTAGTACCCTGGAGGAACAATAGGTTCTAGGGAAGATTCGGAATATGGGCAGACTGGACAAACCTCTGGTCTTTTTCTACCATCATGGCCTATATTTCAGTGTTTCTAAGTAATAAGTTTAAATGAGGGTTCTCATGTCTGTAACTTCCCCCACAGCTATCCATGGGCTATGCTATAAATGTACCCACTTGCTCTTTGTACAATATGTATCTCCTTGAATTTGGTATTCCACTAAGACACTGTACTTATTCCCTAAGATTTCCCATGCTACCATCCTTCCCCAGGTCACAGTTAGAAATGAGCCTCTGGCTCTGTCTGTTTACCTAGTAAGATCTGTTTTAAATAAAAATAAACATAAATTGTGCTGCGTGGGGGGAGCACAAAGTGGTTGTGTATCTATCTTTTCAGGTGGCAATATGGTAAACAGCACTGACTGTCTGGCTTATTCCTTGCAATAACCAACAGTATGAATAACAACAGCTACCCAATCCCATTGAACAGCAGAGGCAATTTTCTACCTTCTTTACCTGATTTCATAATCTGCTTGAGTGATTGTGGTCATCATGCAAAGAACTAGAAAAAGTGCTACCCAATTCATCATGACTGATCAGTGGTTAGAAAATGGGCTAGTTAAATACTGGATTCGGGACCTGGCCCAGTGGCATGGAATGCTTAGACACTGAACACCTTACCTTCAGCCATGCTGGAGACCCACCCAGGTTTGGGAATGGACCAGGGTCACTCAGGGCTGGCCAGGGGAAGGATTGAGTGCCCACAACTGGCTCTCTTCCTTCGGGGAGGGGGACAGCACAAGCCGCTGCTTGATTGCCACCCATGAGAGTCTGGATAACACAGATGGCTTCCTTTCTATAGCTAGGCACAGGCATACCTGTACATGCTACATCTTCACATTGCACACCCATACCACTGTACATGTGTTGGCTTTGGGAACAGGGAACAAAAAGAAAAGCAGGGGCTGTGCACAAGGAAGCGCTGCCTGCCTTCCTCGACACATGCCATAGCTCCAGGCCCTGCCAATCATATCCAGACACTGAAGGTGGTGGGGGGACATGTCTCCCTCCCTATGTCCTATCACAGGAGGTAAGCTATGGAGGAGCTAGGCAGTAAGACCTGGTTGTAGATGATGGCTGGTCAAGGCAAGGTGGTAGGTGTTGAACAGCCAGCCAGCACCCAGCCAGATGAAACGGTTCTGTTTAAAAAAAAATACTATATTTGGATTGTGTGTTACCATTCTGATGGCATATGTTTATGTGCTAATATCTCCCCTTTAAAGAAAAAGGTTCAACCCTGTGATCTGGAATTTGGACAAATCACACACAGAATTCATGAGCTACTTCACTCATTCCTAATTTCCATCACAAACATGGCTACCACCTTAACTCTTACATGAAATCCTTCAGCTAGACTCTAAAAATTAAACTCCCTTAAATAAAAAGAAAATAAATAAATAATTTAATTGTCTTTCTACTCATGATCCCTTCCTTGTACACATAAAGAAATTAAGTACTAAATAGAGGTTCAATTTCTGGTGTTTCTTTGATGACCATGAAAAATCTCTATTTTAGCCTCACCAGTTTGACAGACTAATCTCTGCTGCTAATCTTGCAACAGATAATACAGTACTGACTCTCTGGCGCTGCATGAGGCCTATGTGTATCTGTGTGAGTGTATGTCAGTGGAATTCTACAGAATTCTGAATTCATGCATTCCATGTTAACACTGAATTTTTATGTTCCATAGTAAACAACCAAAGTTTCTCTGCAGGTGTAGAAAGACAAATAACTGACAGGTAAAAACTTCTGTGGAGGGACTTTTTGACATTTTCTAAGCAACGTTTTACTATATTTTATGTCATTTTTATCTTTTCCAGAAAGATTTTTGTCTTTAAATTTGCCCAACCAAATTTTTTTTAGTGCAATGAAACTTTTCTGGGTGTGGGGTATTGGTGGATGCCTGCACTTCCGGGGGCTATAATGCCCTTTACCTGTGACATCTGGCCTCATCATGCCCCTGGGCATGTGGGTATCCACCAATACCCTATACTCTGTCAGGTCTTATTGCTTACTTACCATCTATGTTTCTCTTTGATTTCAATTTGAGGCTTTAATGTTCCATGGGACTATTGTAATGCCATTAGTATTGTGAAAGCTACTCATTGATTAGTTCAGTATTTGCTTATGATGTACCTAACTGTCTTTCAGATGAGATGTTAAACCGAGGTCCCAACTGCCTGGATTGGTGGTAGTTCAGGTGGATGTTAAAGATCCCATGGCACTTATCAAAAAGAGCAGGGGAATTTCCCTGGTGTCCTGGCCAAATTTCCCTCATTCACTAGGGTTGTGCCTGAAAACAGGCAGGATTTGTCTAGTGCACTTACCCGGTCAACAAAAATGAAATAAATAAATAAAAATAAACCTTCATAGTATTGGTTGTACCTACTCACCAGCAAAGCTATCATGATACTTTGATGTTTGAAATGTCATCAACAAAGATAACACTTGTTACCTTGCCATTTATATATCCAATAGTGTTGTATAAATATGTTTTTTGATAAATGTAGATAGAAATGCTGGCATGCCTGTTGGTTAGGATTTATTTACTGATTTTTATTTATAAGTTTCTGCAAGGACGGAAGGTTCATTGAAACAAAACTGTCCTTTACAAAAATGTCCAATACTGTAAGATTGTATTGGAATGGCGAACCAGTACACCTGGGACAGAATATTAAGACTTGCTCAGCAGTTCACTCACCCAAACAGTCCAAGAGGGAGTCTTATAACCATAAGGAATGTTGGACCTGTGCATATTAAACATATAATACAGATTACAATGCACAAAACTGTTTGTCACATCCATCAAATTAAACTCATGAGAAAATGACAAATATGCATTCTAGAAACAGGAACCCGCACCCCACAAGGAGCAACATGTTCCAATTGGAGTGAGTGATCATATTAATTATGTAAGCTAGGGTTATGACACATGGCCATTGAACAGCAGAGCTGTGCAAATTTATTAAACCAGATGTATCTGCTGCCCTTGCACTCCAACCCTTTAGCAATCCTCAGCCTCAGAAACCACTGGACACTGCAAGCCCACACCACAGGGTAATCTGGAGTTGTTATCACTTCATCCTTTTGAAGGGAAAGTCCCTTCAACCCTTCAACCTTTTTTTTCTGTAGACCTGTGTAGTTTGTAGTCATGAACAATGATTCCGTCTCTTACACCCCCTAATTTCATCCTAATTTAAATGAAGTTGCTTAAGTCCATTCTGCCCCGATGTGAAAACCTGTTTCATGCCATTGCAAAGATCATGATGTCCCTCATACAAGGCATCATGGGAGTTGATGATTCTGACAAACACAAGTCAGCAGAAGTACTATTGTCAGTCCATTCTGTTGTATGCCTTCTGAAGTCCCTGTATTCTTGTTTTGTGCTGGCCATCAAACTTTTCAAGGTAAGTTCCCTAATGCTTGCTGTTGTTTAAAGGGCACTGACAGACGTTTACTCAAGTCTGACTATCCATGGCAAATATGTCCATGTAGCATTTCCCAGGCTACTGAAGTGAATTATGGCCCCTGATTTTCATAATATTGTAATTTTATATGTATTTTTCAGTTCATCTCCTACTTCGGGTGGACCGCTCCCAGCCAGTGCTCTGGCACATTCACTTGTCACCATAGTGCTGGAGCTCAGCAAAACTCATGCATAGAATGAATTTACATATTGTAAGCAACAGGAGGTAAATATTGAGTTTACTTGCAGGTATTGAGCTCAGCACACAAAAGCAGTTGTTACTGAAAGCTAAGCACTGTAGCCCCATTATATTAATGTTTGAAATGTGAAACCATGACTCTGGGCATAGACAGGATGGAAGCTGTCCAGAGGAGGGCAACTAAAATGGTGCAGGGTCTGCACCAGAAGACATGAAGAGAGACTAAATGAGCTTAATATGTATAGCCTTGAGGAAAGGAAGGAAAGGGAGGACATGATAGGAACTTTCAAGTACCTCAAGGGAATCAACAAAGTCCAAGAGGGTAGCATCTTTCAAAAAAAGAGGTGTGCAAGAACAAGGGGGCACAATTTGAAGATAGAGGAGGGGTGGCTCAGATGTAATGTAAGGAAGTATTTTTCACAGAGAGGGTTGTGGATGAATGGAATGGCTTTCCAGAGGAGGTTGTGTAGTCAAAAACAGTGGTTGAATTCAAGCATGCATGGGACAGTCATAAGGCAGTTCTAGTGGGTGGGGGTAGAAAGAAGTACACTGCTGGTTAACTAGGACCTGCAGCTTATCCATTAGGTAGGGAAATGGGCAGACTGGGTGGGCCAAGCGGTCCTTATCTGCTGTCAAATTCTATGTTTCTATGGGTGCACGCATTATGCTTCATATTTCAAACACCAATTTAACCTGGTTACAGAGCTCAGTTTTCAGCAACAAGTACTTTTCTGTGTTGAGCTCAATACCTGTAAGTAAACACAATGTTTACTTTCTATTGCTTACAATGTGTAAATTCGTTCCATGCATGAGTATTGCAGAGCTCCGGTGCCATGTTCACAAGTGAATACGCAGAGCACTGAGTGGCCATGCTAGGAATGATCCACCCACAGTAGGAGATGAACTGAAAAATATATATGAAATTACAATATTATGAAAATCGAGGGGCATAATTCAATACAGTAGCCTAGGAAATGCTACAGGGGCATGTTTGCCATGGGTAATCAGACTTGAGTAAATGTCTGACAGTGTCCTTTAGCATGTGTCTGAGCTGGAAAAATGCAGTTGGAAGGATACTGGTGTTTGCGAAGTTTTGATATTCAACTGATTAATTCCTATATAATGTATGGTAGAACACTGTTATAGGTAGAACTCTACCTTTTTATAACAACGTTTTACCATCAATGTGACATCATGATGTTGTTAACCCATCAATGGTATGCTACATCGATGGGTTAACAACCAGAAACAGTCTGGGCATGCGCGTAGCTGGATCAGACGGCCTTGAAATGGCCACGGCGGTGAGGGTAGAGCAGTGGGGCCATAAAAACAAGAGCAGTAAGAAGATTTACTGATTTAAAGATTTTCTAAAAAATTAAATGATACCATGCACTATAAAAGCTAATATATGGTACATTGATGGGTAACCATTTTGTTAAATAATCTTGATGTTGCCATGGTGACATAAACCTCTCGGGCTTCACTCTGGAGGTTTACATGGTCACCCTGACAACCTCTCGATTGTTAACAAATTGGTTAACCAGCAATGACCATACATTATCCTCTATGTTCTAGGAGCTCTTTGCTTACACTTAGCCCCTTTGATGTCCAAATACACATTATGAACTCCTGTGTTTCATTTCATTTTTATTGCTTATATTGGAAAGGCATGTGAGCAAAATTGCCCATTTTCACAGGTCTCCAGTGACAAAATCTGGTACAATAATACATTCTGGTAAACATTACATAGTTTGGAATGAGACTGCATAACAATTGGTACAGTAACACCTACTGGTGAACATTACATAGTCAGGAATAACAGTTATACAAAGAGGACAGAATATAATAGGGAATTTTTCCTTTTATGAATGGGATCATGTCCTTTGCAATAGCCTCAAACATGTTTTCACAGCCAGGCAGAACAGAGTAAAGCAATTGCATTTAAATTTAAATTAGGATGAAACTGTAGGGTGTAAGAGAGGAAATAGTTGTCCATGGCTACAAACTACACAGGTATGCAGAAAAAAGGTTGAGGGGACTTTCTCTTTAGCAGTTGCCTGATTTTCAGAGACCTTTCTGATTTTGCTTCAGAATTTTCCCCGGACACTCCACAATATGGCATTGTTCCACTGATAAGAGGGGACTTGAACTAAGCATAAACTAATGCTACAGTCTAGTTCTTCTTAAAGGAATTATTTTCACAGTAAGTCCCACAAACATACCAGGTTTAAGAAGATAATTTCTGTTTTGTAAGATGTGTCCCTGCTTTTGGTCATTTCATTGTCGCTGTTTTTTTTTTAAGCCTTGTTCCTTATTTGCAAGACAGTAGGTTGAGAGGTAGTAGGATAGCATATCATGCAGTTTACCGCAGTAATCTGTAGCGAGAGTATCGGTTTGGTTTGGGGCTGGTTAATTATTTATTGGCTGACTGGCACAGAAGTGGAAAACAAATCACTCCTTGAATGCGGAAGTGTGCTTCTCGTTTGACCAGCAGGTGTCAGAATGTCAGTATCTCGGTTCTCTGGGACAAGGGAAGGGAATCTAGGGCCAAACAAAACCTGAGCAAGTGCACAGGCTTGCACTATAACCGGGATCGCCCAGGATTATCACCCCCAGACGCTTCCCCTCTGCAGGCTGCCTCCCTCCATTCTCGTCTCATTTCCTTTGGATTTTTACATTTACCTGCTGCACACCTGGGATGGGAGCGGTGGCTGGGGAGGAGCGAAAGGGCATGACATTATTAATTTAAAAATAACTCCAAGCCGAGTTTAAAGGTCGCCCAGGAAATACAAAATAAGGAAGAAGAGAAGATTAACCAACTGTTAAAAATAGTTACTCAGAACCCCCCCAAATACGGGAAGATGGCGACTAGGGAGGTATCCTGTTGACCCTAAATGGAAGTTATTTCTTCGCTTTCGGGAGGATTTATTTGCATGTTTGGGCTTTGAGGCGGGCACCCTCGTTGGAAGATGTCGGCTTCGGAGCTCTACACTAAGGTAGGTGAGATCTATAATAAATAGGATTTTTTTAATTATTTTTAGTAGCTCATCGGTTTGCAGGGGAAGAAGATCTAAACAATGTGAGCTGGTAGCACTGACAGACAGCTGGATCGGTTTTGTTATATCAGATTGACCCTGGAGAGTGCTGTCTTCTGTTGCTGCTTCCTGGACTCTAGGCTTTGTTGCGAGTAGTATTCGTTTGATCACTGGGGGTCCGTCAAGGACTCACACAGTAGTTGTTGGACAGTTCCAGTGTAAATCCTCTAGTGTGATTTTTTTTTTCCTGCATCCCCCTATAAATTATGTCAACTTCAGCTGAATTGCTCTAGTTTCTTTCCTCAGGAATCACTAAGAATTAAACGTCTCTTCCTTAAGCCAAGCCCTCGGAGGTCCGCGGCGGGCTAACTGACACCTGCGGCGGTAGCAGCAGCTACTGTACAACTGTGGGATTCTTTCCGGCAGGGATGGCTGTATTAAGAGAATTGTCTGTTTTAAGAAGGTGCCGCAGTTTCTTGGTTCACAGTAGAAACTTTGAGTCACGACAAGAGTGCGTGTGTGAGAGGGTGCCGCTAGTGACGGTGTGTGGTGAACGCGGGTGCTGGCCCTTTGCACCTGTCTCAGTTTCCCTTCCGATGACTCTGCGGCTTAACCTGCTACGCTTCAGTTCATCCCTCCCGCTGATCGGAGGGGCAGACGTTTAATATATCACTCTCATACTTTGTAAGAGAGGTAGTGTGGTCTATATGCTAGAGCCCAGGCTTGTGATCCAGGTTCAACCCCCTCCAACATATGGTAACAACCTTACAGCGCACTAGGTGCAGGGCAGTTTCTGAAAGTGAGGACAAGTCCTGACATTTCTGCTGCCGACACTTTAGAATTCAGGACAAAAAAGGGAAATTCAGGACTGGTGGTCAGTCATACCGTCGTACTACACCAGAGCATACCTTTCAACTCTCCCACATTAGGAGAAGCAGTTCCGCATTTCACTTCAGGAAAAAAAAAATCTGCTCCACATTGAGTGGGTGCTGTCCCACATTTTATGCTGTCATTTTAAAACCGAAATCTATCCAAATAATGTTTGACGCACATTGCTCAATAAACTGAAAACTTGTGTCTTTTGTTATGGCTGTGCTTTGCTTGTAATTGTGCCTTTCCCCTTCCCCCAGATCACACCTAGAAACGAACCTCCGCTCAGCGTGCCTCTCCTAGTTACCAATTTTAAATAAATACAACTTTGTGAACACGAAAACACATATTTACACAGAGTTCTG
This sequence comes from Neoceratodus forsteri, assembly GCA_016271365.2. NCBI lineage: Eukaryota > Metazoa > Chordata > Ceratodontiformes > Ceratodontidae > Neoceratodus > Neoceratodus forsteri. Next base: position 521,592,062 of record CM057449.1, on the reverse strand, counting down.
AATTTCTGTCTTTGTGATTTCATGAAATGTTCCACATTTTGAAGTACAAGTGTTGAACATTTTGGGGTTGAGAGGTGTGCACCAGAGCTTTTTAGTGCTGCACACTCCACCCCAGGGAACAACAAAGCTATTGCATCTCGGCTAGCTAGGCTGTCCCAACTAGACAAATATTTGGGAGTTCATTCAGTGAAAGGTTGAGAAATATGAACCAGAGCTCACTACAAGACCCCCTTCTCTCCCCCACCCTCCATGGAGCAACCAGTTATTGCATCTCCCAGCACAGGAATATGAAAAGGTAAGGGCAGAAAAATACTTGAGAGTCCATTCAGTCGAACCTGAACGAGAGAGAGAGAGAGAGAGAGAGAGAGAGAGAGAGAGAGAGAGAGAGAGAGAGAGAGAGAGAGAGAGAGAGAGAGAGAGAGAGAGAGAGAGAGACCCCAATACTCCCTTTGTAGTCATATCAGATTTTTAACAACACAGCAACGGTTTTTGTATTGACAGCTGCGTTGGGTATGATATTGCTATGCCACTTATCCAATACCATCCCCATGAAAAAGTACTTCCTAACATCGATTAGAAAATTGGTAAGAGAAATGCTGGTCAGTGATTGGCTGACATCATTATTTACGCATACCTCTATCAGGCAGCACTGCCTGGTTAAACAAGCATTTGTCACTACAGAGTGTTCACTGCTTGCATTGCTGTTGTACTGGGTCTTGCCTGCACACATTTTTACTATATATTTAAGCCAAGATAGACCAGTGAGATGTAATATGTCATTTGCAGTGGGGTCCTGATTTTACACAGTTTTACACTGCATTTACCCAGGACAGTAGAGGGGAGATGCAGTATTTTGTTTTTAGTGTGATCCTGCTTTTATAATGTATTTTTTCTAGGACAGATAATTTTAGATGCAACATCTCCTTTTCAGTGGGGTTCTGCTGTAAGTTCTGTTTTTTACACAGTTTTGTAGTATATTTACCCATGATAACCCAGAGGAGATGGAGTATCTCATTTTCAGTGGGATCTTGCTTTAACACATCTTTGTGCTGTATTTACCCAAGATAGCACAGCTCAGATGCTATCTTGTTTTCACTGAGATCTGGAGTTTCCCGGTTTTTACTTTATATTTACCCAGGATAGCACATCCGAGATGCAATATCCCATTTTCAATGGGGACCCTGCTTTTACCCATTTTTATAATGTACAGTATTTACACAGGAGAGCCCAGCTGAAAGGCGAGTAACATTTTCAGTGGTATCCAGCATTTACAATGTATTTTTTTCCCCAGGATAGAGCAGCATAAATGCACAGTTCAGTGGGGGCTCTGCCATACTGGGGTCCTGTTGTTACACATTTTTACTAAATATTTATCCAGGACAGCCCAGATGAGTTGCAATATGTCCTATTCAGTGGTGTCCTGCTTTTATACTTTTTAGTTTGTATTTACTCAGGATAGTCCAGCAGAGAGGCAGTATCTAATTTTCAGTGGGCTCCCACATTTTGACGCCGATTTCAAAGAGTCTTTTCATGATGTGACATTATGATCAAGACAGGTGGAATTTTTTAAATCCCATTGAAAGGTGATTTGGCAGTGCAACTGCAGAAACATGTTTCTGAGGGGATTTGTAAAATGACACCTATGATGTGCAGGAGGTGGGGTAACAGAAGGATGTATTTAGTATTAGGGGCCAAAATCTGCAAAAAATAAAGTCATGATTAAATGCTGGAACATAAATTCATAGATGTGTTGGCAGAAAAGGACCTTCCTGGCCCATTGGGTCTGTCCATTTCCCCCCTTCTACTTGTCCCCGCCTTCCAAGATTTCCCCCTCCTCCCCATGACAACTGCTTGTGTCTGTCCCAGGCCTTTTTGAAGCCCTCCACTATACTTGCCCTTACCACCTCCTCTGGCAGTCCATTCCAGGGCTCAACCACTCTCTTCATGAAGTAATGCTTCCTAACATTTCCCCCATGACTTTCAATCCATGCCCCCTAGTTCTTGTATATCCCTTCCCTGAAAATAAGCTCTGCCCAAACTTTATTGATCCCCTTCACATACTTGAATGTTTCAATCATGTTTCCTGTCTCCCTTTTTGTCGCCAGAGGACACAAATCTATCTCCTTCAACCTCTCCTCATATGTCTTCCCACTTAGCCCATGCACCATTTTAGTGGCCCTTCTCTGCACCCTTTCCATGCCACCTGTCTTTTTGTAGATTGGACCTCCAGAACTGTACCCCATACTCTGGTTATGGCCTAACCATGAAACTGTGGGGTGGCATCAGCACCTCCCTCCTTTTGCTGGTTATCCCTCTCCTTATGCATGTCAGCATCCTCTTAGCTTTGCCCAATGTCTTGCTGCACTGGGTCCCCACCCCTAAGGTCATCAGTGATTATAACTCCTAGATCCATCTCCTGCCTGGTTGCAGCCATTATCCCCCCTCCCCCTGCCCGTGTGTATGTGATATTTGGATTCCTCCTCCCTGAGTCTATCACTGTGCATTTCCTGGCATTGAATTTTAGCTGCCATGTTGGCGACCACTCTTCCAGTAATCTTAGATTGTTCTTCATTGCCTCCACCCCCTCCCAGGGTGTCCACCCTGTTGCTGAGTTTTGTGTCATCTGTGAAAAGACAGATGTTCCCCTGAAGCCCCTCTGCTATGTCGCTGACATAAATGTTAAGCAGAATGGGCCCCAACACTGACCCCAGGGGGACTCTACTCATCCCCCTTGTCCCCTCAGAGTGCAACCCGTTGACTACCACCCTTTGGCTTCTACCTATCAGCCAGCTCTCCACCTATTTTGTTATTTTCTGCCCCACCCCTAGACACGCCAACTTATTAACCAGTCTTTTGTGGGGTACCGTATCGAAGGCCTTCCCGAAGTCCAGTTAGGCCACGTGCATTGCCCCACCCTGATCAACCACCCTTGTCACCTCATCAAAGAATTTGATCAGATTCTTCTGACATGACAGATCCTGAGTGAGGCCGTGCTGCCGAATGTCTTGCAGCCCCCCCCCCCCCCCTCCAAATAGCTAACCACCCTTTGTTTCAATATTGTCTCCATTACTTTACCCACCACCGATGTGAGACTGACTGGGCGATAATTGCCCACCTCCTCCCTGCTACCACTTTTATGAAGTGGCATCATGTCTACCTTCTTCCAGTCCTCTGGTACCTACCCTGTATCCAGGGACAAGTTAAATTACCCCTCCAATAGTTCCGCCAGTAACCCCCCTTAATTCCCTGAGTACCCTGGGGTGTAGGCCATCAGGACCCATGGCCTTGTTCACCCTCAGCTTACCTACTTCCTCCCTTACCTCTTCCACACTGATTGGGCTAGGATCCACCCCCTCTCCCTTTTCCCTTCTTACTTAGCGCTGGTCTCCTTCCTTTCCCCTCTGTCGTGAAAACCAAGCTGAAGTATCCATTCAGCACCTCAGCTTTCTTGAAATCCCCTTCCGCCTGCAGTCCCCTCTCCCCCTTAATCCTTACTGTCTCCTGCCTTACCTTCCTCCTTTCCCAGAACAATCCAATGTTTCTTCATAATTTAGTTGTTTTTTCACATTTTGACACCAAATTTTCAACACAGACTTTTTATGACTCCTCCTCCTTCTGAACATGACATGTGTCATTTATAAAATACTAGCTGAAAAGTCATTACATGCCACAGGTGTGAAAACACATTTTGACCAGGATTTGAAAAACACCACCTATCATGTTCATGAGGTGGTGTGAGAAAATGGCTGTGTCTAAAATTTGGGGTCAGAATATTGAGAATTACACAAGGTATGACTGAGTGCTGAAAAATGTCAATGTACCTTCAGAACTTAGTTGTTTTTTAATACTTTGACCCCGACTTTTCAACAGAGTCTTCTTATGACCCCATCTCTTGAACCTGGAAGGTGAAAATTTTCAGATCCCACCTGAAAGTGATTTTGCCGAGTGACTGAAAAATCATGTTTTGGGCCATATTTTAAAGATTTCACTACCCTTGTTCATGAGGTGGGGTTGCAAAAAGGCAATGTTGAAAATTTTTTTGGGAAAAAAAAAATGGCCAAGTTATGAGCACAAGTTCAAAGTGTACTGAAACACACTGAACCTCATACCCAATTTCCTCAGTTCCCAGTCCTGAGTTGAAAAGTGAAGACATGTCTCCAGTTCAGTATAGAGAAGATTACAGCACTGGATCCCTGGTAGTTTAGTGAGGGGTGTGGGGTGGTGGGGGCTGAGTTGGGGGGGTTGGATGGGAGAGGGTAACAGCAGCAGGGGTAGTGATGGCAACAGACATCGATGGCACAATTTGTTTTTTACACGATGTATAAAATAAAAGAAGACTATGACGGGTTGTTTTCTTTATTTTAGGTACCAATACTGGGGATTGGGTACCCCGGTGTCGGTTTAAGCTCTACAGCCATGGGAAGTGATGGGGAGGTGGGAGGGATACTTAGTAGTTGGTTGGATTACAGGAATTTAAACAAAATAAAAAAAGACTATGAGAGTGCTGACCCATTGGCACAGCGGTTGGATTTCTGCTTGCAACACCAGCGACCCAGGTTCAGGAGCGAGCTTGGGAGCTGGAGGGCTGGCCAGGGGAAGAAGGCTTGAGCATCCCAGGACAGCTTGTCTTCTCCGGGGTAGCAACTCGGCGCTTAACTGGCCCCAGGCGGAAGTCTGGGGCATAGCAAGCACTGAGCAGACACAGAGGGGAGGACGTCATGATGTTGGCGCTAGGCACCTTGACATCAGGGCAAAGTGACATTCATAGAAAGGAGGAAAAACATCCTTCAGCTCCAGGGAGACAGAGCGCTGAGTATGGCCCCAGTGTGCTCCCACCTGCCTGACTGCCTCGAGCCCGACAAGACAATTGAATTGTTCGGGGTGTTTCTGCCCCACCTCGTCCCCACCCAGGGGGTAAACCACAGTAGGATGGGGGGATGAGCCAGTACAGGAAAGGTGGGTGGCAGGGGTGGACTCCATTGGCACCTCCTAATGATGTGGAGCTGGAAGGGACGAGGGCAAGATAAATAGAAATTACAACAAAAAAAAAGATTATGGAGGACTATTTTCTTTATTTCAGGTACTGATACTGGGAATTGGGCACCCTAGTGTCAGTGTTATGTTTGGCGGCACTGAGGGTGGGCTCCCAGATGTTGCACAGTGAAAACAGGTGGGGGAAGTGCTAGTTGGCATCGGGGTTTGGCACCCTGGTGTCTGAAAATTAAGGAGGAAGGGGGAAGCAGTGGGAGGTGGGAGGGATACTTGGCATAGGGTGGGAGGGACTGCTTTTACATTGGGGAAGAGGAGGAGACAGCAGGCTGATCATGACCCTGATCAGTTCTGCTTACCGGGTGTCCTTATACAGATCAGTTAAGAGTCACCTTATAATTTGGGCAGCTCTTTTCTGTGAACTTTATGCAGTTTCTGTCCAGCAAGCCCAGAAGAATGTTGTGATCAGCCTGGTTGATGAGTGATCTGACACTGTTAAGCTCCTTGTAGACTTCCCTTCATTGGACTGATAATGACACACCTCCAAAAATCCACCATAAAACCAACATGTTTGCTTTGTTCAAGCAGAAGGGTGAACATAAAAAGGACTGATATGTGGCTAACACTTCTCTACTCGCAGCTTGCACTGTGATCCTTCTGTTCACCGCTGCTCACTCTGCACTCAGTCTTACCGACCTTAGAAAATGAGCCAACACAACCCATTTTCTAAGAGCAGTAATACCCTTCAGGATGTGGGGTATTGGGGATTTCCACCTTTTAGGGGCTATGAAAGCCCTCCACCAACAGTTTTGGGCTGTGCCTCTGGAGCAGGTGTGTGTCCCCTAACACCCCACACCCTGTCGAGTCTTGTTGCCTACTCCTGAAGTCTTCCCCCTCCCCCAGCTTTAAATTGTGCCCTCTGGTGGATGTATGTCTATTTAGTTGGAACTGCCTTGCCTGATGCATCTTGTAACTGTATTGGTATGTGTATGCCTGAGTCATGTACCATCATTCCCTGCTGCCCTCCATGGAGTACGTATTCAAGCTCTCTAACTTGTCTTACCCCACTGCCCCGGAACCATGTTGGTTGCCCTCCTCTGTATCATTTCCAGTTTGTCTGTGTTCAGTTGTGATCTCAAGAACTGCACACAGTTATTCAAGGTGTGTTCTCACCAGTGTCCTGTACTGTGGCCCAATCACCTTGTTTCTATGATAAACCCCACTTAATATACCCCAACATCCGAATTGCCATCCATATGCCTTACTGCAATTGGAAGCCGACTTCATGTTATCACTTATTACTGTACACCTAAATCCTTTTTTTCTAGAACATTCAGCTTTTATCCCCTCAGTTCTATACTCAACATTGAGGATCCTTATTTCTTATGTTCATGCCCTTGCATTTCTTGGCATTGAACATCACCTGCGAAATGCTAAATATAAATAAAAAAAAAAAAAATAAGAATAAAGCCAACTGATTTTTGAACATCTTTCCAAATTTATCCATTCTGAATTAACCTGTTCTGGACCACCAAATTAAGGAAAATTACTGTATGAAACATAACTAAAGATTATGAGCCCAATTCCAGAAGGTGGACACAGGGCTTGCCCTAAGCCCTGTGTCCATCACAAAGTTTGCTGCAATTGTGCCAAAGCCCTCTGACGCAACTCTGCACTATTGCAGAAGGGATCTAGCATTTGCGATGATCTTACCACTTTACAGCAGTTTATGCCAAAGGTTTGGCGCAAGCCCCGTAATAAGGGTACTCCCATGGACACAAAGTTAGACCAGCGGGAACATGGTCTAACTTTGCAGCATTGGGGACTTGCAGCATTGGCTTCTGGAATAGTGTGTTTGATGCAAGTAGGCACTTGCGTCAAACAACCTGCCACAAGTCCCCTGCTACAATCACAACCCATTCTGGAATCAGGCTGTATGTATTAAATTCTCAGTATTCCTATACTTATTTAAACAAGAACATCTAAATGAAATATGGCAGCTGACATCTTGTTTTCATGAGTGTCCTGGGCAGAAGGATACAGTAGCATCAGATAAGCAGGATTTGGTAAAAATGGGAAAGCACATGTCTTGTGCCTTTTTTTTAGCACATTTTAACATGGTGATCCTGATTTTGGTTACTTGTTCATGGTGTGTGTTATCTTGGATTTGCCTGATAGAGGGTTAAGAGGTGTGCCCCCCCCCCTTGACTCCACTTTAACAGACTATAACCCTGCCCTTTGGAATTCTCTTCCTAATAAGTATTGGACTCTGCCTGTGAAAAGACAATCCAAGTTGATGATTAATATATGGTTAACTGAATTTTTCTATTAAATCATGCATGTTGTGGTTATGTGACCCAAGATTATGTATACAACATTTCATTTTGTAATCTGTAATCAGAGTTTGTTCATATGATTTGGAATGTATGTATTTATGTACAGAAACAAAATGGTTTTATATATATATATATATATATATATATATATATATATATATTTTTTTATGTATCTACCAAGAAACAGAACACCATTATAAATGAGCTTTGCTCAATAGTTTTATCCTAAGAATTAAATGAACCCAGGATGTGTAGAAAATATACCCTAACATTCTGGTTGCCTTACTGTAGGTCTTATTGCATTGGCTAGTTTGATTTTGAGAGTCATTTATGATAACTCCCAGGTCCCATTCCTCTGCAGTAGTGGCTAACCTAATCCCTCCCATTTGGTATTCGAGCCTAGGTTTTCTGCTCTCTATGTGCATCATCTTACACTTTCTGATGTTGAATCTCAACCAAAAAACCTTAGACCACCTCTCTAACTTTTGCAGGTCCTTCTGCAACTCTCTTGCTCTTCTTCCTTGTCTAGTCTTCTACAGTGTTTAATGTCATCTGCAAAGAACCACATCTTACCCTGTACATCTTCTATTTCACTGTGAAGATTCTGATAAGGACAGGCCCCAGAACTGTAGCAACCCACTCATGAACTCCCTATCCACCAATGTGACCCTGATAGCCAACACCTTCTGCTGTCACCCCCTAGTCAAATTCCCACCCATTTTACCAGGTCCTCTGCTGCTCCCAGCTCCTCTACCTCCTTTAGCAGCGCAAGTCAATTACAACATAAGCTTTAGCAGAAAAATGTGCGCCCCTTGGAGGCTTGCGCCCGGGCCGGGAGCACCACTCATCCCACCCTTCCTACAGTACTGGTAGAAATAACCGAGTCTGCCTTCTGTCAGTGGTTCTTCATTTGCTGTGCGGTGAGGGAGTGTATTCCTTTCCATGTTTAATGCACATTTCCCCTCTGAAAGTATGAATTGACTCTAGACATCCGTCATTGTTTTCCCCTTTTAAGCTCCAGTGTGGGGTTGCAGACTGAATGACTGGGGTGGGGAAGGTACAGACTTGTAGCGATACTTTCTAAAATTTGAAACTGTGACTTTATTTATTTATTTGTTTTTGTTTACCGGGTAGGTGCTCTAGACAAAGGCATTGCCTATTTTCAGGCATGGCCCCGGAGAGTTACAGACAATAGGTGATACAGTAATTGGTGACAGTTTAAGTGACACAATAACAGGTGAGTACAACCCACAAGACGTGGCAGGTGGTGCTTTGCAGTTAGGCGTTACAGACAGAGTAAGCAGTATATGACATGAGATACAGCACACCACTAGTTGGAGAAAGCAACACCACAAGGCATAGACATTGTTCAAGTCAGTATAGTAGCTAACCTTGGACATAGAAACGTAATAGCAGGTCAGATATAAAGTGGGTTAGGTGCACATAAACTTGTTGCAAAAGGCAAGGCCCGACTAAGCAGAATTTCACTGAGTCATGCTGCATGAACATAACTTAAATGTAAATACATAATTTTATGCCTCTGACTTTCCTCATGCTTTTTATGTTCTAGTAGGCATTAGGTTTTTGTTTTTGTTTTTTTGCAAGCAGTTGTATAGGAGTCAGACTTTTCCTGATGTTTGTCCCCCAGAGAGTAAATCCAAAGGTAATTTCAGACATCTTTGGTTCTATGGATTACCATGAAAGAATGTTTATAGCTGTTTTGGTCCTTGGAGAAAATAGATGTATTTAGATAGTGTGATATCTTTTATTGGCCCAACACAGATATCATGTATAAATAGAAAATGACAACAGAAAAAGTCCAAAGGTCCATCCACTCTGCCCAAGTACCCTGTTTAGCCCTCCCAACCCCTCCCTTCATTCTCCTCCCTGAAATATTTGCATTAAGGACTCATCCACTCATCCAGGATTTGAACCTGAGACCTATCAGACCCAAAGCGAGAATCATACCCCATAGACCAACAAGCCAACCACTTATAATGTCAAAGTACACAAGCTTTCGAGGCCACAGAGGTCTGTTCATTGGGTGCTGTGACCTCAGAATGAATCCGTGGGAAACTGCATGCCCTGTCAAGGCAATCCCAGTTGCCAAGTCCTGATTCATCTCTCTGTTCTAAAAAAGTGTTCTTTGGACAGAACATAGTTAACAAGCTTATATTTATATGATCTCTGGTAAAAAAAAAAATGTGGAGATATTTGACTTCTCTGATTTATTTATTTGAATTTTTTGACCAGGAAAGGCCCCTGAGCTATGACAGCTCGCTTCCAAGTGCATCCTGTAACCCGGTAGCATAGTAATTTAAGGTCAGCAGGGACTCAAGAGCCATCATGCCCACCCACAGCCCAATTTCATAAGCAGGGATGAAATAAGGATGCTGTGCAAGCACGTACCAATTTATAAGGATTCCCTACCCACTCTACTACCCAGGGTATCCAGTGATTCTCTTGGTAAGTGTATGTTTGTACAGACTTACCAAGGGGGGGGCTACATATAGGACCGTCATGCCCATAGATGCTGGGGAGGGCACATGTCCTGCCCCCATTCTCACCCAAGTAGTGCTTTTAGTCTGAGAAGGACTAAAAATTAGGGCCAGTATTTAATTGTGCCCCCCCCCCCGAATTTCTCTTGCAATGACTACCTAGCCAAATGAAGCTGTTTTACTGACAAGGTGATGTTGTCGGGGTAGTGGGGAAAACATCTACTACTCTTATGAGTGCAGGGTTTTAAATAACTGAAAAACTGATTTGCATTTTCATGAGTAAAACTGCTAATCAGTTGGGATAATGCATAGCTCGTGTCTCTGTTTGTTTAGCAACGTAAACTGCTAGAAAATATATCTCTCTACTTTTTTGCAATTGATTACAATGAAAGTGCTAATTAATTTTTGCAGTTATTTAAAACTCTGAGTGTACATGAATGAAGAGCCACCAGAGACTGGCAGTTACAGGAGAGTTACAGATATCCCAGGTGCATTACTTTGCACTTCTTTGCATTGAATCTAAGCTGCCAAACTTTTGAGGAATGGTCAAAAGTATGGCAGCTTAGATTAAATGCAAAGAAATGCAAAGTAATGCACCTGGGAAACAAAAACCGGGACAGAGTACACAATGCGGTGGGGGGTACTAACAACAACAGAAATGGAAAGGGACCTGGGGGTAGTCATATCAGATGACCTAAAGGTAGGCAAGCAATGTGAGAAGGCAATAAGGAGGGCTGGGGGAATACTGAGATACATATAGAGAGGCATCACCAGTAGAAAACAAGAAGTTGTTACCCCTTTGTATAGACAATTGGTGAGACTCCATCTGGAGTACTGTGTGCAGTTCTGGAGACCCTATCTCCACAAGGACATAGACAGGATGGAATTAGTCAAGAAGAGGGCAACTAAAATGGTGCAGGGTCTGCACCAGAAGCCATATAAAGAGAGACTGAAGGAGCTTAATATGTATACCCTCGAGGAAAGGAGGGATGGGGGGAACATGATAGAAACTTTCAAGTACCTCAAGGGAATCAACAAAGTCCAAGAGGGTAGCATTTTTCAGAAAAAGAGATGTGCAGGAACAAGGGGGCACAATTTGAAGATAGAGGGGTGATGTCTCGGGGCAACATGAGGAAGTATTTTTTCATGGAGAGGGTGGTAGATGCATGGAATGGCTTTCCTGAGGAGGTAGTGGGATCAAAAAAAGTGGAAGAATTCAAGAATGCATGGGAGAGACATAAGGCAAGTCTAGTGGGGGTAGGAGGAAGTAGGCTGTTAGTTAACTAGAATCTGCAGCTTATCCAATAGGTAGGGAAATGGGCAGACTGGGTGGGCCAAGCGGTCCTTATCGGCCATCAAAGTTTATGTTTCTGTTATACTTTTGATAACCATCTGAGCTATACAGAATACCCTTTTTTCCTTTTTTTCCACAAAGAGAGGAACTTATTCTTGTATGTGAGTGACTCTAACCTCTTCCCTCCCAATCCCACCCCCTTACACATACACACGTGTGCAGACCATTGCATGGAAGCAGCTGGATCTGTTTGGCAAGTTTTCATCTGCTTAGTTGTTGCTTTGTAAAAACTTGATGAGCACACAGAACCAGTATGTTGAAATCTTAGAAGCCTACTTTAAGGAGTGGTGAGACTGGGGTTTTCATCTTATTATGAGATGCTCAGATTTTATTAGTCATGTGACAGTACAGTGTTGTTAATGGTTAGCTCAGCAGTTTTCTGGTTTCATGTGGCAACATTCTCTGACATCATTCAGTTCCTCCCTGGAGTACAGCATGTTTCACCTGTCAGTCCTCCACTTGTGTAACAGGTTTTGCAGGCACTTCTTTGAAGTGATGATTGGTGGATGCTGGCGGCAAGCTGAAACTGAAAGCTAAGCTTTTTCATTCTGTCTTTGTTCAAATACAATGCATATTAAGTAAAGGTTTTCTTCTAAATCTACCGTAGATATGGATGCCGAGGCATATCTGCATTCCTTAGAATCGTTCCCGCGTGCATCCTTTTTGGACTGCACATTGAAGGTGGGCAGTTCTGATACACTAATTATAATTATACAAGAAGAGACACTACTGATGATACATCAGCCCTCGCAGTTTGCCCCATTGGGTGGAGAAGGGGTCATCAGGGTGAGGCCATTCCCCCTTTTGAGCCCAATTCCGGGAGGCGGGTGCACAGCAACATGACCTGAGGATACCAAGCCTTCTACCAGAACTAGTGCCCTCACTTTATAGCTTTCTGTTAAAAATATCTGAAAGAACTCTCTAGGAAAAAAACTAGCAGAATGGTCTTTCACCTACTATGCCCCATGGCTATTAAACCAACTACCTAGCGAGTTAGATTTAGAACAAAAATGCAATACTTTAAAGGGACACTGTCAACATTTTTTGCATCATATTATTTTAAGCTAGAACCCCACATTTTATGGTTGCTTACTTTCTCTAAAATTCATTAATGTTGCTGGTTGTTTTATCTTCTTTGCTTGTGATGACTGAAATGTATGCAATGTATAGCTATGCCCAGTTTTGTTTTGCTTCAAATCATTAACCTACTCTTAGTGCACACTTCCTGAACATTAGAAACACCCTCAAACAGTGCAGTCACTCATAATACAGTAGTCTCCTCTATTCCCACTGCATAGTGAGTTGCTAGATTGTGTTGTGGGTGTTCCTGAGTCCAGGAAAGATGCAAAGGGAGCTGGTCAAGAAATGTAAACAAATGTTTCGGTGTAGTAACAACATATTTTGTGGGCAGTCAGTTCTTCACTTTTTAAAAGAAAAAAGGTATCTGAAACTACCAGCTACATCAACAGTCTCTGTAGAATGTGAACAGTCATAAAATGTGTTTTTTAAACTAGGGACACTTATAGGCCTAAGGGGGTTGACAGTGTCCCTTTAAAATTGAATGTTTTGTATGAGGCTGACTTGCTTAACCAGATAACTGTGTGGATGTGCTTGTTTTTTTAGAGAGAGTGTTTTAATGTTGCCTCTGTATCCCATATCCCCCAGGCATGGCTGAAAATGGATCCTTGGAGCCAGCCCACCTTCCTGATTAAAAAAACAAACAAACAAACAAACAAAAAAAAAAAACATTGACTGTAATGGTTAATGTCACAGAATGCTGCACTGCAGCAGATAACATGAGTAATCTGCAGTAGGAACTGCTTCAGCATTGTTGGCAGCATTTTAATACTTTTAATGCAAAGACCCAGTGCAGTTCTTAACAGAAACAAGCATTTGTCAATGCTGAATGTTTGCTTGCTTGTATTTATTTATTTATTACCATGAAAGGAGGGCTAGACAATTCTACCTATTTTCAACCTCGTCCTGGGATACAGATAGAAACCAACTGACATTGAAGCAGATTAAGCTGTTGGTGGTACTTTTAGTGAATGGAGGAAATTTGTTGTGTAGATGTTTGGCATTGATAGTGCAGAGATGATTAACAAATTAATAACATGAGCTATAATAGTGAAATTCTGATGATTGCGAAATGAAGAGGTTCACCCATAAAGCTGTCATTTTCTTAGAGATTGTGACCATTAATTTTCAGAATAATAGGTTTTTTTGCCCCATATATGAATACGATAGGTGCCATTTATGAAATGTGACCCAAAATATCGCTTTGTGGAACAACTGAGAAAACAGATTTTGGAGGGGGATTTGATAATGACAGCTGCCACATTCATTAAATTTGGTAAAAACACAATTACGTTGAAAATATGGGTTCAACAGTAGAAATATTGCAACATTATGAGTAACCATTGAAGAATGTTTACGTTTGTTTATAACTTTGTCTTCTGTTTTAATTTTGACCTCAGATGTTCAACATAGTCTTTTTATTACACCACCTTATGAACTTGACAGGCCTCAGATATGAAATCCTCTCCAAAATATCATTTTGTGGCAGACATGTGAAAAGGTGTTTTGGGCAGGATTTCAAAAATTACACGTCATGTTCATAACATGACGTACAAAAATGGCTACATTGAAAATGTGGGGCTCACAATCTGGTAAATTAGCAGTTCCACTTACCATAAAATATTTTTCTCTATCTGCAGATGATTCATAAAATGGAGACTGTGGATGTTATAGTAAGTTGGCATTGTTCAACACAATTAATAAACTTGGGACTCTGCTAGATAGTCATTTGTCTGTTCAGATACTGTACTACCTTCCACTGCCTTTCTCTGTACTTTCTCTTTCTCTGTCTGATGATGCTCATCACTAGTGGCCAATGGCTGGTCACGGTGGCAGCTGATGGCAGCAGCAAACTGAACTCAGTGGAGGGTGGGGTGAACAGAGGGACAGAGAGGACTAGATGACTATTTATGTAACATTTATCATTCTTCAGATTAGATCAGGAGCAGTGGGATATCATGCACCCAGAATGCATAGATACCTCCTTATTATGCTAAGACAAGAACAGTTATGAGCATGTGAGAGCAAAAATAAAATGGTTTGTGCTCAGATGTGTCCAACTACCTATATAATGATAGAAAGTGCAGGTCAGCAATTGGTAGCATTTTTCCAATTACTGCTCCCTCCCAGTTCCACTCACACTATATAAATTCACAGGGTGTGGGCTTCTCTCTCTTTTTCTTGCAGTGTTTTTAATCCAGGGTCACCCCTTCATCTTCCAGCAGAGGTAAATGGCTTTGCGTAGAGTTTGATAGGAATGGAAAAGCTGTGCTGCTGCTGCTGGCTAACAAGAGAAGCACTTCTGCTCTAGCTCTGTTGCTTTAATTTAATAAAGGGGTTGAGTATAGTTAGAGGAACTGTTATCACATTCAGAGGAAACTGCAAGCTCTTCTAATACAGAAATGTGAGATATACTGTGTAAGATTTATCTACAGCTTTACAAGTTAGTAGAAACATGGACTGAATTGTTGCTGACTCCATATATGTACTTATACACTCTTGAATGAGATTTTGGAGAAATCGAACCAGTGAGCTCAAAAACTGCTGAACTTGCTTCAGTCTGCATAGCATTTTATTAGGAGGCAGAATTGCTCAGAGAAACATTGTCACCATTTGTCTTACATTATGAAGTCTTAATTTCTGGGGAAGTAAGGGAGTGGTGGTTAAACCTACTTTTTAATATTGGTATAATTAGTAATATATTTCTCAATAAACATCAAGCAATGCAAAATATTTTTTATAATTGGATATTAAATGTGATAGAATCATGAACACTTTAAATACAGAACTAAGAAGCCTTTGCAAGTTATGTATAAGTACTTTTCCAATGCAGATGAAACAAATTCAGTGAAATAACCACCTACAGTATATGTGTAAGATTTGAATAGACTGGGGGATGAAGAAACACTTTGCAACTAATGTTCTTGGTTTCCTAATTTATTTCAGCCTATGCATTTGGTTCATTCATTACCCAAATATAATTTAAATATATACGTTTTCTCATGCTGGGGCATTCCATTTTTAATATATATTTTTGGTTTGGTCTACATTAGTTTCAGATAGCATTGTCTAACTTTGTTATGCCATCAAAAAATCAGCGTCATATACTTCTCTGAACTTGTGAATTATTCCCTTCCCAATCAAAAACTGTTCCTAGAATACACCAATTAAATAGCTTATCCTTATTTAGCTGCTGAATTATTTCGGTAGTAAAATCTATATGTTTATAGTTGTAAGACATCAGCATCTGTATTGCAGCAGTAGCAGCTGTTAATGCCTGTGGAAGAGTTACTAAGCATGATTTGTTTGAGCTGTGGAATGAAAGTCTGTGTACAGTATGTCTGTTGCCTCCCCTACTGTTATTCCTTTACCGAGGATACACCTGGAAATGAATCACTGGATTCAGTGTGCCTTCCTAGACAATAGCAATATTTAAATAAATTAAAAAAAATATTTACAGAACAACTCCCCTAAACATGTCAGAGAACAGAGGGGTGGGAGTGGACAGAAGTCCATTTACAGAAAAGAGAGTTTGCCAGGTGTTAGAGGCCGTTAAGGAAAACAAGGCAATGGGCCAAGAGGGATACACCCAAGGGTTCTTAAGGAACTGATCGTAGTGCTAGCTGCCCCTCTGGCACAGCTATTTAACAGCTCATTTGGTGGCGATGGTTCCAGAGTACTGGAGTAGAGCCAGTGTGATCCCTCTGCACAAGAGCAGCAGCAGGGAGGAGGCCAGTAAATACAGGCCAGTCAGTCTCACATCAGTGGTGGGGAAGTTAATGGAGTTCTAGCTGAAGAAGAGAGTGATGGAGTACCTGGAGACCTATGGGCTGCAGGACCACCAGCAGCATGGCTTCATTGGGGGAGGTCATGTCAAACAAATCTCACAGATTTCCCTGACTGGGTAACTGGGGAGGTAGATCAGGGGAGGGCAGTGGATCTGCCCTATATGGACTTCAATAAGGCCTTAAATATTGTTCCACACAAGAGGCTGATTAAGAAACTTAGTAGACTGGGAGTGGGGAAAGATGATCCTTTGCTGGGTATCGGGTGGTAAATCGTAGTCATTTGGAGGATGGAAGGGTGAACAGTGCAGTACCACAGGGATCAGTACTGGGCCCTGTCCTCTGCAGCATCTTCATAAGTGATATTGCTGAGGAACTGGAGGGGAAAGTGTGTCTCTTTGCAGATGACACAAAAATCTGCAACAGGGTGGACAGCAAGGAGAGGGCTGAGAGAATACAAAGAGATCTGGGGAAGCTAGAGTTGTGGGCTAGAGAGTGGCAGCAGGGTTTGAATGCCAAAATGTGCAAAGTCAAGCACCTAGGGTGGGGAAACCGGGGGGCTATGTATAAGATGGGGTGGAGTGGGGGTACTTACAGTTACCAAACAAGAAATGTACCTTGGGGTGATCACATCTCATGATCTTAAGGTAGCAGGGCAGTGCAACAGGGCAGTAAACAAGGCAAGCAGGATGCTGGGGATCATAGGGAAGGGAATCTCTAACAGGAGAAGGGAGGTGGTATAGCTCCATATCGCTCACATGTAAGATCCCACTTGGAGTACTGTGTTCAGTTCTGGTAGCCGCACTTCCACAAAGACAGACAGGGTGGAAGCAGTCCAGAGGAAGGCTACTAAAATGGTGTAGAGGGTGTGTGAGAAACCAAATGAGGAGCAGCTGTGGGAGCTCACATGTACTACCAAGGGGAGAGCAAGAGAGGACATTATTGAGTCTTACAAATACCTTATGGAAGTGAACAAGATGCAGGTGAGGAGTCTCTTTAATAGAATGAGGAGTACCAGAACACAGGGGCATGATATGAAGCTTGGGGGGGGGGGATTAAGAAGGATATGAGGAAGTACTTCTTCACAGAAAGGGTGGTGGGTGCCTGGAACAGCTTGCCAGAGGAAGTGGAGAGGGCAAAGACAATGGGGAGTTTCAAGGATGCGTGGGATATGCACATGGGTGTAATAAATCGAAGTAAGGGAGGAGGGAGGGTCACCAGTGACCAAGTAGAGTCTGGGGTGTAGTGTTAGGCAGTAAAAATAGGCAGACTAGATGAGCCTACTGCTCCTTTTCTGCCAACACATTCTATGTTTCTGTATATCTACATCAGGTACAAACAGTGCGAAGGACATGACTTGCTTCAATCACAGATCATGGATATTAGCATTCGCAACAATATGAACATTCAATTATTAGTAACAGTACCCACACCCCAACCAATCAAGCAAATAAAAAGTAAACCTAGTGTCAGTCAACAGTGACCGAATGTAAAGGGTAAACAACACCCAAGGACTATAGTGGCTGTAGCAGTAGTAGCCAGGGATCTACTACACAGTACTAACAGCCACTCTCCCAGTTTACAATAGATCGACACCATTTGACTGACAGTAGAACTTTGCCCACCGTGGAGATGGCTTTGTCCCCCCGCATGGCAAATTTCTAATGTCTGGCAAGTGATTGTCGGCCAAATTGGTCTTCCATAGGACTCCTGTAGCAAGTACAGTAGGTCGGATAAGAGGAATTTTAGAAGATATATTATTTCACACTCGCATGTCTACTCTCGATCTCTGCATCACAAATTTTAGCAATCTTTAGTTTTACTGACCTGACCTCTGGCATACTGCTAGAGCACAGATCAGAGAGCGAGACAACTGAACCAGCAGGGAGGAAACTGCTGGTATTGGGAGTCTGATCCTGCCAGTGATTTGCTGGCAGTGGCAGAACTAGAGTGAGGGAATCAGACTGTCCCTTGACTGAATGGGTCGGGTGGTGGAAGCTCAGATGAAGTTGTGCAAAGTGGCACACTAGAGTGGGGACAGTAGACTGTCTCTGGAATGAGTGGGGCGGATAGTGGAGGTTCAGACAAGGCTTTGCAAAGTTGCAGTAGAAGCTGTCATCTGCATTCAGCAGGCAGAGGAAGGCAAGCACACCTGAAAATACTGTCAGGTTATGGTTGCACACTGGGTGGTGTAACAGACTAGACCAGGTGTGAGGTCAGTCAAAACACTGCTGTCTGCAATTAGTGGGCAGATAAATTGCTATTTGAGCAACCAGGCAGGAGGTGAGTAGTGAGTCAATTCATTGTGTGCTAGCAGCAGCAAGTCAGAAGAGTCTAAAGGCTGGGGCATGCTACCAGAAGGTTTATATGACAAACGTTTCAACAGGAAACTGCAACAGACTGCAGTAGGGTTTAGGGCCCTGTCCTGGAAAGAGGGGATTGGTGGAAAGTGGCATCACCACAACAAGGCTCCCCTTTGGGGTGCCGAATAGAAGTACTTGTGGAAAGAGATATGCTGTAGTTAAAGTAAAATCACCTAGGTGACATAAATACAATACACACATCTTACCTGTGTCCTGTAGATAAGTCTATTGCACAGCAGCAAAAAATGCCTGTTGCACAGCAACATCTCTGACTCTTTCCTATCACTTTTATCTTGCCTGCTATGTCCTTCTGCCTGTTCTATCTTCATGCAGGATAGTCACCTGCAGGAGAACCTTTCTACCCCATCTGAGCACTGTCC
This sequence comes from Neoceratodus forsteri, assembly GCA_016271365.2. Classification (NCBI taxonomy): domain Eukaryota; kingdom Metazoa; phylum Chordata; order Ceratodontiformes; family Ceratodontidae; genus Neoceratodus; species Neoceratodus forsteri. The sequence goes on along the minus strand of CM057449.1, from coordinate 521,573,280 downwards.
TAATAGTCCTACTGTTTATCTTCCTAATTTTAGGCACAAGTGAAAAGTGAAGGGTCCATGTAGTGGGTCAGAGATGAGACAAGAGGCAGTGCCCTGCTTACTGTATAAATTATGTGCTCTGCTCTTGTTTAGAACCCTCAGAGATGAGCTTGCCTGCTGTTTCAGAATTTGAAGCAATTGCGTTTTTGTTACAATAGCAGCAAGAGCCGCACTGAAATTGTATTTTGGAATTGAACTTGCATTCAAGTAATGTGATCCCTTTCTTCCAACTGTTGGCACTGATAATTGTGCTGTTTGATGGCCAGGAGGAGAACAGATGGCCTCACTGTGCTCCTCAGAGCCACTTGTTAGCATGCTTTTGCTAGTATTCTCTACCTGCCCTGCTGTTGAAACTGTACTACATGGATTGGCAAAGGGCAGTGGTGGGCGTTACAGAGTGATAATCCCCTTGCACCTCTGCTCCTTGGATTCAGTAGCAGGTTAATTGCAAGGATACATGCTTCTCTCTTTCCTTACTCTGCCAGTATTGAGCGCAGTTTGGCAGCAGTGGTTGAAAGGGGAAGTGGGGGGGGAGCTCCTATCAAAATGACATTGGGCTTTCCCTTTTTCTCTCCCCACTGTGCCATCGGTGTAAGGACCAGTGGTGCTGGTGGCTGGTTGGTGTGCAGCTCCACTCCAGGGAAAGTACTACTGGAACCGACTCTCCCAACCCACCAATATAGCACTGTTGGGCAGCAGCAGGCAAGGGTTACTGAGTTAAATCTAAGCCCTGATACATTTTTTGGTTCTCTCTGTCTTACTCTCACTGCTCCACTGACATTGAATGCAGTTGGGCAGTGATGGATGAGAAGGGAGAGCGATCCAGTACAAAAATCCCAAAGGAATAAATGAAAAAGGTAAAAGCAGTAAACAGAAGTTGTTTTTTCCATCCCTGTTCTGCTAGAATGGGTGGCAGGTGTTGGAGTATTAACATAGCTACCGTTTTTTTCTCACATTCAGGCTAATATAACTGATAGTCTGTCGGTTTCAGCTGCCACCTCTGCCTCGTGCCGTTAATAAAAAGGCTTCACTGGTATATCTAACAAAATGATTTTTGTCAGTTGCATTTTAAGCTCTCCTAACATCACACACTTTGTTCTCCAAACCTCAAGCACCACAGAGATACAATAACATCAAAAGACTGCAATAACAAAAACTGAGATACAGTGGCAGGGTAACACAGAGGCAAAGTCAAACCTCAAACCTTAGCAGAAGTGTTTTCATACCAGGCTGGATTCTGCTACTGCCTGCTCCCTCTGTCACGCTGTGCAGTTGTTAATTTTTAATTTTTTGTTGACCAGGAAAGGAGGGCAAGGCAATGCTGCCTATTTTCAGCCTCGTCCTGGGGAGGGCAGGGGGATACAAATGTAAACTGATACACTGAATCAGGATAAGCTACCGTGGTATCCTAGAGTTTTCTTGGCATATCATTTGAGCTGATTAGCATGCAAGCTTGGTTGGATATTGTGAAAATTATCATGTTGGAGTCAAAGCAAGATCAGAGGCAGGGTGGCCTGAGGCTTTATCCCTAGAGTAATGACAGCATCCAAAACCTGGATCAGAAAGTCAAATACCCCCAACCCCTTTCTTGGGGAACATTGTCTTCTGTAAATATACCATATAGCACATCTCACAAGAAAAATGCCCCAGGGGCTAAGATATGAAATAGTACAACATTCCCACCTCATGGGGCAGAGAGGATGCTGAAAACACACATTGGCCGAGACCCCTGTGTTACAGTCCTCTCAGGCACAGCTAAAGTAAGCTTCCCATTGCTAACTTACTACACTGCTCCTTAGCCACAGCAGGATTTGCTTTTCTTTTGTGGAACAAGTCACTTGATTGTACCAAAACTCGAATGGTTTCCAACATTACGTAAATCTTACATCGGCATAATGAATCCACAATTATTACTCACATAAAACTATTACTGCACTTTAGGAGCACAGCTTCTTCCCCATACCCTAAGATTTGAAAAAAAGGCCACTATTATCACAAACGTGACCTCTACAGATTCGTTCTTCCAAATTAGTTTTAACTACTTTTGATGAAAATGCATCAAATGGGAATGTGACGGAAAACAGGCATTGCAGTTTCGTGTACTTGTGTGGTAATTAAAAATAAATGCAACAAAAACGATAGGTCTCTGACTTAAATTCAACACAAGGCCCTTCAATAGATCCACAAGAACTACTTTTAAGTATTATAGACCGTTGACGGAGCATTTCGGCCCATTGGAACTTTTTTTCTTGCAACTAAAGAAAATATGTGTTGGATCTACCTGGGTGCATGATATTGTCACGAATTTCGGACAGTAACAATCTGGCCCCATTGCTGCAGTGCCTTCCCCGCATGGTTCAGCCATTCTACACTACCCAGTGTGCCTGCAGAGCAGCACCTACAGTCTGTGTTCACTTAAAGGGCAGCTCCTCAAATCCACCCAGATTATAACAAAACTATTAGACACTTTTAGTAATATTTCTGGATATAGGGTTAATGCACAGAAATCTGAAGTGCTATTGCTAAATTCAAATACGAGTCAACAAACAAATTAAAATTTAATAGGAGTGTGCAAAGAAAATATTAAATATCTAGGCATTTATTTGCATAAACAGTTTAACAAATTATGGGAGATAAATTATCTACCGCTGCTCTAACGAATCTATTCAGATCTGGGCAAATGGACATTGTTACATCTTTCCATTATGGGAAGGTGCAATGTAATAAAAATGAATATTTTACCTTGTTTGTTATTTCTATTTCAAGCATTACCAATAAGGGTGGACAGAAATGTTTTAAGGGAGTTAGAAAAATGTATACGAAAGTTTGTATGGGCTAATAAAAGCCCCAGACTTAGGTTGGAAAAAGTATATTTACCAACTGAAGAGGGGGGCCTGGGCTAGCCCAATATGTTCTTGTACTACCTAGCTTCACAGTTAGAAATGGTAATATTGTAGTTTAAAACCTCAGGGAATGATCCATCATGGCAAAAACGGAGGCTCATAGGCTACCTGGGAAAGAAATAAAAGGGGCTTTGGACTTAAATTTAGATAATGCTCTCCTTACAGTTTGTACTCTGACCACAGCAGAGACTTGGCAAAGGGCAAATGGCTTATTTGGTTTTAAGGGGAAGATTACGCAGCTCTCCCCATTATTTTACAGTACATATTTGCCTCTTTTCTACTTGCCTAAAGAGTGTATTCGAGATAACTTTCTGTTCCTTAAGGATATATTTTCCCCTTTGACTTCTACGTTCTTTTCCTTTGATGAGTTAGCAGTGAAACTTAATCTATAGCCAGGAGTCTTTCTTGCTTATTTGCATGTTAAAGAAATTCTAAACAAGCAATTGTCAATGCCGAATGTTTGCTTGCTGGCATTGGTAGTGTAGGAGTTAGAGAGCTGTATAATAGGAATGGTAGTGAAGTACTGAACTGAAGCCGACCCCACCACCATCCTGCAGAGAGTGACAGGCATTGGGGTGTGCCTTTGGGTCATCAGGGATAATGGCCACGCCATTTCACCACACCCTACCCTGTAGACACCTACAAGTGTCACGGTGTGTTTTGGGGTCTTTGTCACTTATGCTCACTCCATTCCATCAGGAAATACGGTGAGATGGGTGCAGTATAGGAGAATGGGGTGAACTTTGGGGCCGAAGAGTCCAAGGCACACCTTGATGCCTCTCACTGGCTGCAGGGTGTGGGTGGGGGTGGAATGGTATGAGCATTACAGGCGACAATCGCAAGTCACACCTCTGATGCCTGTCAGTCTCTACAGGGTGGGGCGTTATGGTCGGAAACCCTAACGCCTCAGGCATTCATTGGTATTTTCACTCCAAATTTTCAACATGGGTTTTTTTGTGACCCCCACCTTATGAACAGTGGCAATATCAGTTCATTAGCCAAAAACTGATTTTACAGAGCAACTACGCCATTTGGCACCACAGGTGCGAAAACACATTTCAAACAGGATGTGAAAAATGACAGCTGTACTGTTCATGGGGAGGTGTAAAAAATGGTAATGTTGAAAATCTGCAGTGAAAATATTAAAAAAACTGGTGAAGTCACGAGTGTGCATAGAAACTGCGGGACGCATACCAATAATGTAATTAGTTTGGGAATTTTTTTTACAGCAGATTGCCAACACGGGCATTTTGGGACTTCCGCTCATGAACAGTGTCACTGTAATTTTCTTAATCTGCTGTGAACGGTAATTTCCCACAGTGACAACGCATTTCTGTGCTGGAAGTGTGAAAACACATTTCAGCCATGGTGTGAAAAATGACAGCTATGCTGTTCATAAGGAAGTGTGGAAAAATGCCCGTTGTGAAAATCTGGACGACTTATGAGGTGCGTGGAAACTGTGCAATGCTCGCTCATAACACAGTCATTTTATGGACTTTTATCACCAAATTTTTAACATAGCCATTTTAAGACCTCTGCTCATGAACAGTGTCACTGTAATTTTCTTAATCTGTCCCGAACATTGATTTTGCACACTGACTGCGCCATTGTGCCTACATGTGCGGAAACACATTTTAGGCAAGATGTGAAAAATGACAGCTGTACTGCTCATAAAGAGGTGTGGTAAAATGGCAATGTTGAAAATCTGGAGGAAATATAAAAAATTTAGAACCACGAAAAGGAGAACTGCTAACGTGACGCCAGAAATAAACAGTTTTTGGGAATTTTTCATTAAAATTTTCAACATAGGGTTTTTGGGGCCTACCTCATGAACTGTGACACTGTCATTTCATAAATTGGTCCTGAAAAGTGGTTCCATGCAGTGACTGCGAAATCACCTTTCGGGAGTGAATAACAAAATGACAGTGCCAGAATTCATGAGGTGGGGTCCCAAGAACCCCATGTTGAAAATGTGGTGAAAAAATTCCCAAAAATGCCTGCGATATGCATCAAAGTTGAAAATACCCTATTTATTCCATTATACAGCTTACCGCATTTCCTCAGTTCACGGTGTCGGCTTTGAAGAGTGCAGACATGTTCCCGTCCACCAAGATCATTGAGCTGGACTCGAGGTATGGGGGTGAGGTGGGGTGTGGGAGGCAGGGTGTGCAGAGGGTGGGGTGGGTGGGGCAGAGGCATCAAGACAGTCGACAAGGGACTGTTTTTCCTTAAAGGGCATTTTTTTGTTAAAAACGATGCAGGACTTTTGCCACACTGGGGTGGGTTCCTAGCGTGGCAGCTGGAAGGCTGTTTGGGGGGCAATGGAGCTGACAGGAGATTGGGCACCCCTGTCAGCCATACGGACTGTTGCCACGCTGTGATGGGCTCCCAGCGTGACACCTGGAAGTCTGTTGGGGGGAGGAGCACGGCAGAGCTGATGGGGGATTGGGCACCCCTGTCAACCATACAGTGTGTGTGTGGGGGGGAGCGCATGAGCATGCTGGGGTGGGCTGCTAGCATGCTACTTGTTGCAGGGGATGGAGCTGTCTATGACAGCTGTTTTAGTGCAGTGCCGATGTGTAGGCACTTTACATGCTGCCAGACGGCAGTATGCAAAGTGCCTACACATTACCGGCGCTGATTGTAGTGTTGTTTTGCTTTCAACTGTATGCCACTGCATCTGAACGGCTATCATAGACAGCTCCTACATTTATTGGCATGATGCAGCTGTGCCTGCAAAAGGCAGCAGGGCGTTGGAAGTGGGGGAAGCATACCTACGAATTCTCATTTGGTGGCACTATGTTTCTTGCACATGCGTGCAAGCAAACGTAAAAAATGTATGGGGAACCTGGAGTTCCCATTAGTTTCTCCAATGTAGGAATTCTTTACTTCCTGTGTTTTAGGAGGCAAAAATGATAGGTAAAATGTATTCCTTCTTATTAATAGAATCTAAAGAAGGTTTGGAACCTCTAAAAGATAAGTGGGAGAGGGACTTGACAAAGATAACTACTTCAGCTCAATGGGAAAATGTTAAATCGTCCCACACTACAGTTTCTCAGAATATAAACTGAGACAAATTAAATGTAATGTATTTCCTAGAACATATTACACCCCTAGGAAATTAAATAAATTTAATGGGGATATATTGGACAGATGTCAGAGATATAAAATAAATTAAGGTACATTAGTACATATGTTTGTAGTTTGTCCAAAGGTTAAAAATTGTTTGCAGAAGATCTTCGGGTTACTGCAGCACGTCTTAAGAGTGGACATCCCGTTTGATCCGGGTATTATTATTCTTCTCCATCTTTTTGAGGAAATAAGACTGTCCAACCAACAGATACAGCTGGCTAAGTTAATCCTAATGAAAGCTAAAAAGGTCACATTACAACATTGGAAAGATGTCAAACCTCTGTCTTATAATGAATTATTAAATCTCTTGATAGAGTGCCAAATTGGAAAGATGGTATTATGTATGATCTGGTGAAATAAGTACATTTGAACTGCTTTGGGGTCCCTTCATAGAGGTATTGGAAAATAATTCTTTATAAACCCTAATCACTCCCCCTCCTCTTTTTCTACTATGTCCTTGTTTCATTTTCACCTTGGTCACGTCCTGTCAATTTTGAGTCCTTGAGACCACTAGGGAGGAAGATGGTGGCTGAGCTGAGCCAGCCTGAGCACTAACTCCGTTTGCTTCGTTTGCTTCCTTGTTTATTGTGCTTACTTCACGTTCACGTTTATTTTTTAATTTGTATGCTTATAGACTAGATTAGGGTTGAAGAAGTGAGTTAGACCAGGGTCCCGAGTATCGAGTTTTGGTTTGCCGGGTTCCGGGTACCGAGTTGCGGTTTGTCGAGTTCTGGGTACCGGCTTTTCTCGGCTTTTTCGTGTACGTTGTATATGCCGTGTTTCCATCCGCAATGTGCTAGGCTGCGGAGTTGGGGAGTTGCGGAGAGGATTTCTGTTTGCTCCACAGTAGTTGCGATGGTTGAAGCACCTCTGAGTTGCGAGTACTCTACTTTGTCGGTGTTGCCCCTCCAGCGAGCCTTGGCGCCCGCCTGACCGCTTACCCGGCCGCAGTGTGGCAGACTGAGGAGTCGGAGAGTAGCGGAGAGGATTTTGCGCCATTCTTTCTGGTTGGTTGTGCTGTTTTTGCTTTTTCTGCTGAGGAAGTTTGGTCTGGGAACTGAACTGGAACTGGAGTGCTCAACTGTGGGGATTCTTGAACATTTTGGAGGATCAAGCTTCAGTTAAGGACTGTGCAGAATCATAATTTGATTTATTGTGGTACAGGGGTTCCCTTAATTTGTGCTGCGGTTGCCTGTCACCTATAAACCACAACAATAGGAGATTTGTTTTAATTTGTGGGGAGTGTTGTCCACTTATTGGTCTCCAACCGGGCAGGAGTCACCCTGGGTGCTTCCCAGGGAGCTGGGGGGACTAGGGCCTCTTCTAAGCTGCCCCGGGGTCAGCTGTTTGGGCTGACTTGTGAGACAGCTTTAGCAGCAGGTTGTTGACTGATTGAGGGTAATACTCTCTGCAGAAACATATTTCTGCCTCCTGAAGTATTCTGCTGCCTTGGATAATTAACTGTCAGAATTGTTGGTGTTTGAAGAGCAGCCGATGGAAGATCTGTCGGACATCTTTTGGGTTCCCTTGTTTGTTCGTTTGAACTTCTTTGATTTCTCTGCTGAGAACTTTTTGACCTTGTCTGGATTTTATTTTTTGGATCGCCGGAGAACTGTTTTCTCTGGCTTTTATTAACTCTTGGGCTAAAGGTGGTGAGAGCAATGTATATTTATTTATTTTAATTTTATTACAAATCTGATTTATTTATTTGACTCCTGCCATGTGAGAGGTGGTATTGGGAGATTATATAATATCTTTAGCAGTGCTGCACGTGAGAGGTGCTGCACTGTTTAAAACACAAATCTGTTTAATAATTAATAAGCTATTTTATTGTGTTTTAGATCATTGATTCTTATTTTATTTTTATTGCTTTGGTTTTTGAGTTGGGGTTTATTTTGGTTTATGTTAGTTTACTTTGTTTTACTTGCCCTCCTCAGTGAGAGAGAGTGAGGAGAGTGTGTATTGAGTGTGTATTTATAGGTTTGATATTTTTAGGTTTATGTTTATGCTTTTATTTAATCAATGACGGTTGGGCACTATTCCCCCACTAGGCTCAGGGAACTACGTCCATTTGAGTGCCCACTATTGTCATCCGACACCTATTTTAGGTGTCGAGCATTGGGCATTCTGAAGAGGCGAAGATGAAGGTGGAAAGCTGGGCCTTGTGGGGGACAGGAGAGGGGAGGGTGGATTGGGGTTTTAGGGTCCAGAAGACGTCCTGGGGCGAAATGGGGTCAAGATAGAGGTTGCTCTTATCTTGTCCCCATACCCAAGAGTCCCGAAGGTATCGGACAGGTGCCGAGGTCTTCCCCGACATCTCATCCTGCCTTGGTGGTGTTGTGCAATGCCAGATCTATAAAAAACAAGACAGCTATCATAGCTGATCTTGCTGGGTCATCTGATCTGACTTGCATCACCGAGACCTGGCTGGATGAAAATCCTGGCCCTATATTGGCCTTGGCAACTCCAGCTGGGTTCTCGGTGATACACCGTCCAAGGCTGGATCATAGGGGCGGAGGTGTGGCCATTATGTTTAAATCTGAACTGGGCCTTGTGGATGTGCCATTGGGGAACACCAGATCTTTTGAATATATCCTGGGCGAGGGTGCAGGTTGTGGGATTCTCCTCATCTACCGTCCACCAGGTGACGGAGGCGAATTCCTACAGGAGATTGCAGACTTCATTGTCGACCTGGTGTTGAGGTTTCCCAGATTAATACTTCTGGGCAACTTCAATGCCTGGGTCGACGATGAACTCTCTCATTTTGGTCAAAATCTCCTCCAGTTGATGAATACACTGGGCCTGACACAGGTTGTTACCACCTCTACCCATATAGGGGGTCATTCATTAGATCTGGTCTTTCTCTTGGGTATGGAGATCACTGACCTGGGGGGTGGAACCAGTCAGTTGATCGAACCATTACACCATAAGGTTCAGTTTCAGGGCCCCCTCTAATAGGTCTGCCCTTACGGAGATGGTCCAATACCACCCTTTAAGGGGTATTGGCCCCGATGACCTAATGGCGGTGCTGGATCTATTGAGTTTGTCGGGTGAATGAATGAGTCCAGATGGTCTTGTATCTGCCTGTAATAAGGCTGTGGGAGATGCTCTGGACAAAATTGCTCCTGTTCGTGTTCGGCCTCTCACCATCCATCCAAGGAGTCCATGGTTTGATGGCCCCTTGAAGGAATTAAGGCGAGTAGGCCAAAGGCTGGAGAGAGCCTGGCGGAAATCGGGCCTTGATGCTGACAGGCTTAGATTGCTAGCCCATTATGATGGCTACCAATCAGAAATCACTCGTAAGAAGGCAGAATTCCTGTCCAGAGAGATTTCTGCTGCAAAGAATCGACCGGGCTCAGCTTTTCCTGACTGTGGACAGACTGTGCAATCCAGTCTATCTTCAGCCTAGAGAAGCTTTTTCTCAGCTTAGATGCGAGGAGTTCGCTCGCTTCTTTGCAGATAAGGTTGCCAGCATCAGGTCCGGCATTGGTCCGACCTCTCCTCCGGGGGATTGTGGTGGACGACTGGTGGTATCTAATCCTCGGCCTGTCTGGTTAGATTTTCACCGCCCGGAATTCGTGGACATTGTGAAGATCATTCAAACAATGCGACCAACTAGTTGTAGTTTGGATCCAGGTCCTACACCGCTGTTAGTAGGTTGTGTAGAAGTTATCTATCCAATCCTTGCTGACATTGTCTGGGAAATCCTTGGAGAGGGGGTTTTTTCCTGACCCCCTTAAGGAGGCAGTAGTTTGACCACTCCTAAAAAAATCCTCCTTGGACCCAGACTGTCTAGCTAACTACCGTCCTATCTCTAACTTGCAATTTGTTGGTAAGGTTATTGAAAAGGCAGTTGCATTGCAATTGGATGATCATCTTACTTCTCATAATGTCTATGATACTCTCCAGTCTGGCTTCAGGAAAAGGCACAGTACTGAGACTGCCCTTGTTCGGGTATTGAGCGACCTCCTAATGGCCAGAGATCGAAAGGCTTGTACCATTCTGGTCCTTCTTGATCTTTCTGCTGCATTTGACACTGTAGACCATGGGGTGCTACTGGAGCGACTGCGGGATTTTTTGTGGGCTATCTGGTACAGTCCACAAGTGGTTTCGTTCTTACCTCACTGGTAGGTCTCAGAGAGTTGTCACCGGAATTTATTCCTCTGACGCCTTCTCCCTACCATGTGGAGTACCACAGGGCTCCATTTTAGCTCCCATGTTGTTTGCAGTGTATATGCTGCCACTGGGAGAAATAATCAGGAGATACAGTCTGAGTTTTCACTGCTATGCAGATGATACTCAGCTGTACCTGTCCTTTCTCCCCGATCAGAGTGATGCACTCTCCGTACTTAATAACTGCCTGGATGAGATCAGAATTTGGATGAGTTCGAGCTGGTTAAGACTTAATCCGGATAAGACTGAGGTATTGGTTGTGGATCCAGGTCGTCCTGGGGGTTTGGGTGTTGGACAGCCATCGGGTTTATTACTTGGTGGTGTACCGCTCTCTAGCTCTCGACAGGTGCGAAATCTGGGCGTTATTTTTGATGATGGTCTGACCCTGAAATCACAAGTGTCAGCTGTTGTCAAATCCTCTTTTTACCATCTGAGGAATATCGCCTGGGTGAAACATCTAATTCCCGGAGGACCTTCCAACTTTGGTCCACGCCTTTGTTACCACCCGTCTGGACTACTGCAATTCCCTCTACCTAGGGCTACCAGGGGTTGATATCCGCCACCTTCAGCTGGTGCAGAATGCTGCAGCCAGGCTTTTGACTGGGACTCTTAGAACCAGTCATATTATGCCTGTGCTTCGCGAACTGCACTGGCTGCCTGTTCGCTGGCGGATCACCTTTAAGGTTGGTTTACTAACCTTTAAAGCCCTACACGATCAGGGACCCGGTTACCTGAAAGATCTTCTGGTTCCCTATTGCCCCCTCCGTCCTCTCCGCTCCGCCAGTGAGGGATTGCTAGAGATTCCCAGGGTTCGTTTGAAGCTATCGGGATCTCGTGCCTTTGCCTTTTCAGCCCCAACCCTGTGGAATTCTCTACCTCGCTGGTTAAGAGAATGCCCGACCGTTGACAGTTTTAAAATTGCTTTAAAGACATATCTTTTTACCTTGGCTTATTCTTTATAGTTATGGTTGTTTAGTGTTTGGATTTTCCTGTTCTATTTATTTTTGTACAGCGCCTTGATTTTGAAAGGCGCTTTATAAATAAACATGACTTGACTTGACTTGACTACCTTGGGTAAGGATGAAAATCTGTTCACTGAATAGACATGGGATAACGCTCAGGCTATAATAAGATGAAACAGATTTCTGCCCCCCCCCAAAAAAAAACAAAAGAGCAGCTCCTCAATATGACTACTACTACATTTCAAACTACACATGCCCGACACAGGTCATTTCCCTATCGTAATATTACTGATCTATGGCAGACATTACAGTGTTTTCCCCAGATTCAGATGGTTAACAGCAGTCGAGAGAGAGAGAGAGAAAGCGAGATTGAGATTTTTGGCCATGTTATAGTCTCCAGTCTTCAGATCCAGAGCGGATTCAATTTTGAGCAAATACAATCTGATGTATCTAGTGATTTTTTTTTTTTTTTTTTGTCCATACACAATTGGTTTTGTGACCACAAGCTGGTGCTAAATGGAAAAACGCAAAAAAAAAAAACAAAACACTAAGACTATGGTGTTTTATGGCAATGAAAAAAACATGGAACAGAAACCTGTACTATCTCTGCACTCTTTTACAGGGGCAGAGATAGAGCAGGTTGATTATTTCAAATACTTAGGATTGATTGTGGATTCAAAAATGAGCTATGGATATCATATTCAAAATTTGGTTAAAGTTGTGCATCAAATAGTTGGAGCTCTTTATAGAGTGAATTCCCTACTTACCCCAACTACAAGAGTATTGTTAGCACAAAGCTTTCTTGTAACAACCATAAATTATGGCCTGATTTTTTTTTTTTTTTTTTTTTTTATCACACTGCTTGTGAAAGGTTACTTATTAAAGTTAGAACCTTGTTAAATCAAGTTTCTAGGTTTATCAATCAACTTCCATTGAGAACACACCATCGTTTTCTCCTTAAACAAGCAGGGATATTATCATTGGAACAGAGATATGAGTTACAGATGGGTATTTTAGCAAAGAAGACTACATTCGATAAAGTACCTGGAAATTTCCACTATCTATTTGTGAAATACATAAATCCATTTTTAACCAGAATGTCAGGTTACTGCTATTTTTCTATGTGGAAGATGAATACAGTTACAGGACAAAGATCTGCCAAGGTTTTTTAATTCCATTTTTACCAAACTTGATTGTTTAGGTACATCAATGTCTAAGTTTAAAAAAACATTGAAGGAGTATTTGATAAAGGGAAATGAATGTGAATGCTTTGGATAATTGATGTATTGTTAGTCTAAATTTGTACCCTGTGCCTTTTTTACTTGTATATTTTTATTTTGTATGTTAGTTTGTATCAATTTGTATTATGTGATTTGCACTCTGGTCAACAATGTAAACAGGTCTTTGGCCCATGGACTTACCAGAATAAACAAATAAATCAAATCAGTTTGCCAACCAGCAGAGCCGCACCAATGTATTCCATTAAAATCGGAACCATTCCCAGTAGGACTACATTTCAAACTACATAGGTTTAATACAGGTCGTTTCCCCTAGTCTAACAACACTGATCAATCAAAAGAGAGAGAACCAGAGAGATTTTACAGTTGCTTGTCTCTATACTTTAAAGGAATCAAACCTTCCAGAAAGAAGAATCTCTCCATTTTGATCAGCTGAAAACAGTATTGAGAGAAGAGCTGCTCTTGGTTAAAACATTTGAATCTGGGGAAAAAACATTGTAATTTCTGCCATAGACCAGTGATGTGTTAGATTGGTGAAACGACCTGTTTGGCCTGTGTAGTTTGAAATGGGGTCCTACTGCAGAGGGTTCAGATTTTAAATTAATATGCTGGTGATGCTCTGCTGGTTGGCAGATGGGGGAGTATAGCCTGACCAAAAATCAGTCTGTCTCTCTTGATCTATTGAGCTGCTGATGATGGCAATGAGCAAAGTTGCTGTTAAACATCTAATGTCTGCCATAGACTGATGATATTATAATATTATAATGGAAACGTCCTGTGTTGGTTATGTGTAGTGTGAAATGTAGTCCTGTTGGGGAGGGTTCTGATTTTAAGTGAATAAACTGGTGCTGCTATTCTGGCTGGTAGATGGGAGAGTATAGCCACATGCTGACACAACAGCGACATTTCAACAGTGAAGTACATTACAGTGGCAATTCAGTGTTGCTGCTGTAATGTACCCATGGGACCCTGGCACTACTTCTTCAGATCTTGCACCCCCTCCCCAAATCAACTCTAACTCAGAGTAGATTATATTAAAATATGGGGGGTGCTGGTGGCAGAGCCCCCCACATGGGCAGTTCAGGGGCGCAAAAGCCACCCCCAAAAAAACAAATATTTTACTTGATGGCTTTATGCCAACCGCAATTGCGGTCAACATAAAGCTGTCGTTGTAATGCCAGTTGTCAAAATTTTTGTCAAATCAGCGTTACAGATCAAGTATAGCATGGCCAAAAATCCATACTGTGCTGCACTGTGTCAGGGAGGGAGGGAGGGAAGTGACACTGTAGGCACTGCTTAGCAGACTGCCTGGGTGGTGGCTTCCTGTAGATGAAAGCATCGAGGCAATGTCTTATAGGAACGCTCTGATCCTTTCAACTACACAAAGTTTCTACGCAGCAAACAGAGACCAATGTCATAATCAGCTTGCCTGATCATTGGTTTGTCACTGCCAATGCAGCTTGAGCTGCATTGGGCCCCAACAGTGACTCACCTCTAAAATGTGGTTCATTCTAATAAAATGTTTATTGTGCGTGCATGTGCAAGCAAACATAGGAAATGGGGTATATGGGAGAGTACTTGGGAGTTGCAAGCTTCTACTTTTGAATATTTTCACTTCTAGTCAGTGGACTCTGTAACACACCACATACAACTTCAGTCACGGAACTCACTTCAATTTGGAACGTCAAAATAAACTTAATGTGCAGGCTTAATCTGCTTCAAGACTGTTAAAAAAGTATATTCCCCAATGCTCAAGGAGCATTGTGGAATAAACTATTTTTATAGTCTTGAAGCAGATTAAGCCTGGACATTAAGTTTATTTTGAAGTTCCAGAGTGAAGTGAATTCTGTGACTGAAGTTGTATGCAGTGGTAGGTAAGTGGGATATTCATCATGAGTAATCCGCGAAATTCGCCCTGGAGCAAATGGGAAATTTCATCCAGCTGGATTGGCGAATCACCTCAGGTCGCAATTTTCACCTTCCGCTGGTGACATCCCACCTTCTGTGGTGAAATTTCACCACAGAAGGTGAAATTTCCACAGAAGAAGGAATTTCTCCATGAAGGTGAAATTTCACAGCAGAAGGTGAAATTTTGCCTAGGTGAAATTCCGACTTGGCGGAAAAATTTCATGAATTACTCCACCAGGCGAATTTGGCCACTTCACCAGCACTTCACTGGCAGAATTTAAATCTGCTGCATCCCTAGTTCTATGTGGTATGAAAGCAGGTCACTAGGAACCCGGTCCCTGCATGAGTGGCTCTAAATTTGGCAAATTGGACTATGTAATATACAGTAGTTTAGGGTGCCAGCTTTTTCATCTGAGTACTCTGCATAATCACTGAAATATATGGACCACACCACTGTACCCCAGGTGTAGCATTAGATATATAAATATGATAAGCAGTAACCTTTGGTATTATTATGGCTATTTTCCATATACGCTATAGCTTTGTAATTCATATAGTACTCACCATGGTACAAGGCATTTAATTGGTTAAAATTTGCATTATATTTCTTCATTACAGCACAGGATTGCATGAGTTCAGTACCTTCAGCAGAGCCCAGTTAAGTATGGGCAGGATGCAGCTCACTCAACAAAAGTCTCAGCCAGTTGTGGCTCTGCCTCCACCAGCCTCCCTCGGGGTGCATTTCATGTGTATCACATACCAATACATCCTACCAGTTGTGGTGCAGTTAATTTGAAGGTCTTTTTTTTAAAACTGTGTTTTATTTTATTAAGACAAGAATCTCTGTATACATACGATACAGTCAACACAAAAGAAGTAATTGCAACAAAACATGCCATACATCAGACCTCAATTTGAAGGTTTGTTATGCCAGGTGTCTCCTTCTGCTGTCAGATTCTATCTTTCTACGAAAAGCACGAAAACTACCATGAATGCACTTATTGGATAATGAAAATAAGTAATTATTTTAATTGGTGGCGGAGTTTATTGGTATGTGGTACACATGCATTGCACCTGAAAGAACACAGGTGGGGCCTTAACCAATTAGTTCTTGTTGACTGGGTTGCATGCTGCTTATTCTGCACTCATATATCCTGAATGTACGGAGCTCTTGCAGTGCTGTAATAACATAAATTGAAGAGCATTTTCAACTAATTGTATGCCTTGTATAGTGGTCATTGACCTCGTATGCATGTACAGTATTATATATGTTTTATAATGCTGTATGAGAACAACAACCATAACAGTGCCAACGGAAACTTAATAAAATTTCTATATCCAAAGCTTCCCCTGGAGTGAGGCGGTGGGGTCCATGTGGCCTGTATGCTTCAGTGATTGCCCATTGCAGCTCACTTTGTTGTTTAAGCAGTAAGGTACGCTACACAGGGCATTTTTATGGAATACAAACTGGTTTGCTAAATAGTCGCTACTAACTTGGTGTGTATTCCATAATAACATCTAATATGGGAATCCTTCTTATAATTGTATGGTAGAATGTTGTTATGGATAGAAATCCATAACTAGAACGGAGTTGTTATGCTGCAGTAGCAATGTCATCACAGCTGTTATGCTGCACTAGCTATGTCTCTACTGCAGCATAACAACTTGGAATGCTGCCACATAGTTGCTTTCCTCAATCCAGCTAAGCTGGAAGTTGCTGTTTTTTTTAAACTTCAACTTGCAGAAACATCTGCAGCACACTGTGTCAGTAAAAAAAAAAAAAAAAGAAAATGTTAAAATTTCTATCCTCTGTTGTCTTCTCCAGCTGGTTTTGTGTGATTTTCTATGCTGTGACTGCCCAGACACTATAAAAGATTGTGTATGAGCAGTCATATGGTTAATTTTATGGTTCAGTGTCAGCACGAGTAGAGAATGCTGTTAACTAGTGAGATTTGAGGATTTCCCTTATCCAGTTCATAATATAGATGATGAAATGGATGGTTAAAATCCTCAAATTAGAATGACAGAGACCCCATTTAACTGTGCATTATTGCTTAAATATTTGCCACGCCTTGCGTGTGTTGTGAGGCATAAGACACAGCTAAGTGTCTCCAACATCCTCGAAGTCATACAATCCAAAATATACTGCACCCTGGAGTGTATTATTGTGATTATGAAATTGATCCTTTTGTTCTTATTAATAAAAAATGGAATTTATGTAAAAGATTATTGATAAAAGTGTAGGTTTGCATTTAAAAAAACAATACTTCAGTTAATTTGCATTGTGGTCAGCTGCTGGCGCTGTTATGGTGGAACTTTAGTAAGTAAGAATAGCGGGTCGGAGTACAATAAAGGTAAATAAGGTAGGTAGGTAGGTAGGTAATTATATTTTACTCTGCAGTCCTCTTAAAACTCAGAGTGCCTTACACCAAGAAAAATACATCAATCACCCATATTCAATCATTCAGAAAGTGAAAAGCCCAATGGTCTACTTCCTACCCATAATTCTGTGGCTTAGTGTAAACATGGGTGGAAAGTGCTGTCAATCAATTGGATTTCATCATTCCTTGTATCTGTTTAAGTAATAAACCATGACAGGATGTGGATTATGCTGGGATTTACCCATGGCTGGCGTGGTTTGGCTATGAGGTCACAGGCCGAGTGGTCAAACCAGGTCAGCTGTGGGTAAATCCCAGCACAACCCACACCCTGGAGTGGTTTATTGTGATTATACAATGTCCACCTGTATTTTGTGTCACAAAAAATAAGGGAAAACACATTTTTCTGGCAGTTTCAATGATTTTTTGGGAATGTATTGTTAAGCCAAAAAGTATAGTTCCTTATTGCTAGGTGGAATTTTCAGGAGAACCCCCACCCCCAAAACTGAGACATGTGCTTCAAGGAATTTCATTTTATTCATTTTTTATGTGGATATTTAAAAGTATGTGATAGAGATGCAGGGGAACAGTGAGGTGTTAAGGGGGACAGAGAGAGACAGGTAGCTTGGCACCTTTTATTGTTAGCAGTGGTGTTGACCCGGGTGTTGAATCGGGCGCACAGTTTTTTATTATTATTATTATTATTGTTATTATGCTTTAATTGAGAAACTGGGAGAGTGAGTTTTGTTCTTTATAGAAATGGGTGTGACAGAGAGCGTGCCAATAGAAATTTTATTTTGGGGTTTTATTTTTACATAGAGAAGCAGTGGGAGTGTGAGGTGTGAAGGGGAACAGAGAGACAGGTATCTTCAATGTTGGCACCATTTGCTATAAGCAGTGGAGTTGAACGGGGAGCAGAGCTTTTTTTTTTTTTTTTATTGTTTATGCTTGGACAGAGAAATCGGGAGAGTGAGTTTTTTTTAACAACAACCGGAGTGACGGAGATTTGTACAAAGCGTCTTCTTTTAAAATGCATGTGTCTGACTGTTCTTTAGTTTCTGTGATGAACAAGGAAAAGGGGCTGGGAAATGGATGAACAATGTGGTTTTTTTTTTTCTCCCCTCTCCAAGCAAAATGGAAGTCCGTAGTCTCCCTTGTCAATTGTGAATGAAGGGCAGCATTTTAATATGTCCTGCACTTAACTTGGTATCAAAATATTAAGAGAATACATTTTCAGAAATATATTAGTGCCACGTCAGAACTGGAAATGTGATCTGTGGAGCCGCAGTTTACAACTGTATAGTCCTGCTGTGACTGCCCTGCCAGTCCCGACTTTGGAAGTCCTGAGACTGGAATAGGGTGACGATATCGAGTGAGGTATGTTTGCCGTGTTTTCTTGCCTACTGTTTTATTGACTAGCACTAATGGACTCTGGCAATATAAATTAAAACGTTTGTCAGTTTTTTACATTTCCTGTTTTACCATTGCGGCTTACCAGCAGCTAAGCGGGAAGGCAGGTTTTTCTCCTTTGATGTTTCAGGAGGTCAGATGGCTTTAAATAGTGGATTACAGATGTGGCTGACTGACACCTTTTACATGGGTTATGTCAGGATTTACCATGGCAGAAAGGTGCCAGCCAGTCAATCAGTGTCTTAGATTTTTGAACTCCATTGTATAATTCATAATATTTTATGAGGTCTTCAGGTGGGGGATTTCAGGGTCAACAAGTAAATTGCAAAAGCATTAGGAGAGAAGATGAACCCGCTGTGTTATAGGAGTATATTCTTGGTTTCACATGCTGCAGTGGTGATAAAAAAGAATCACTCCCTTGGTCTCCCTTCCCAAACAGATTGAACAAGCATTTCAGACATTTTATAGTTCTTTATACCACTCTGAGGAAACATTACAACCCCAGGAGATAGGGTCTTTTATGCAGGAGCTTGGGCTTCAGACATTAACAGATGAACAAAAACAAACTTTGTTAAGACCAATCTCTGAGCAGGAAGTGAATCGGGTACTCAAGGCCTTAAAGGCTGGTAAAAGCCCAGGCCCTGATGGGTACTCCGGGGAATTTTATAAAACCTTTGGACAGGACCTAATCTCGATCCTGATGGAGACATATAGGGAGGTGCAGCAAGGTAAAGCAATTCCAGATTCATGGAGATATGCCTACATAGCGAGCATTTTAAAACCAGGCAAAGACACAACATCCTGCTCATCCTATAGGCCTATCTCAGTACTCAATATAGATTACAAAATATTTGCGTCTGTTCTGGCCCAAACTATACCGATGGTATTACCAGAAACTTTCTACAGAACCTTACAGAGAAAGCTAGGCCCATTTATTTGGGCATACAAGAGACCAAGGGTAAGACTATCCATATTGCAACTACTCAAAAGGCAGGGAAGGTTGTCAGTACCAAACTTCAGACAGTACTATATAGCTGCTCAGCTTAGAATACCCCTCTATTGGTTAGATGGAGGCTATGTGGCGAGGTGGAAATCCATAGAAAACCAGGAGGTGGAACTTAAAAACTTGCATCAGACCCTGTTGTCATTCCCTCCTGTTATAAAACTTAACAGAGTAAGTAATCCATATACCCACTCCACTTTAAAATATTGGCAGGGAGTACTGACACAAGATGGGATTGTAAATTGGAGACTAGCATTATGTTCCCTACCATACATAGACTCTTTCATCCCAGCCAAGCTGGACAGGGGATTTCAGCAATGGGAGAGGCGGGGCCTTCATTTGGTGTATCACTTTATGCCGCAGGGAGGGTTCTTACCCTTAACAGAGTTAAACCAGAAGTACGGGATCCCCTACACAGACAGGTTTAGATACTTTCAAGCGAGGGATTACCTACAGAAAATGGGATTGGTTAAATGGGGGGATTCGCCAATCCCTGAGCTTATACAGATCTTTATTAAGGCCATAGACAAGCACTGTGTTCCCCTCCATCTGGTTTCTGCCTTATATAGAGCCCTTGTCTTGGTGAAAGCTGATTCTACGAAAAAAATTAGAGTATCCTGGCAGAAAGATTTAGGAATGGAAATCACCTCAGTGCAGTGGGAGAAATACTTACAGACTATGGGAAAGGGTATAAACTCAGGGCTTTGGAAGGAGTTTGCATGGAAGCTGGCTATAAGATATTTTCGTGCTCCAGCTATTAGCCAGAAATTCAACCCTGCTATGGGTGCATGTTGGAGGCAGTGCGGACATACTTCAGCTACTTTGGGACATATATTTTGGACATGCAACACTTTACATACCTTTTTTGCTGGGCTACAAGAAGCTCTGCAGCAAATAATTTCACCAGACATAGTAGTGGACCCCCTTTTCTTTCTCTTTGGTGCATACCCTCAAACATGTAAAGATACCCCTACAAGGGACTTTTTGAATGTGGCTACTCTTGCAGCTAAAAAGGCCATAACTAGAAACTGGCTCTCCCCACTTCCTCCAACATTAGACCAATGGTCCGTATTAATGATACAGCTATATAAGATGGAAAGATTAACTGCTATGTGCAATAAGTCATTGGGGGGATTTGAGACTAGGTGGAGAAGATGAGTGATGTATATTGCTCCTTTACGAAAAGACTTTGTTCCCTAATTCTTTAGGGTCATACACCTGAGTCCCTGACTCTAATGTTTCCATGCGAAATCTAAGACTCTGGACTGCTGAAGGCACCTTATTAACTTTATTAATTTTAATTTTAACTCTGTTAGTAATCTTATAGTTTTATTTAGTTTTATGGTTCTATAAGCTATCCTAGAACTGTAATTTTTATGTAACCATTCTCTGTAAAATGGAAAAATAATAAAGAAGGAAAGTTTAAAAAAAAAAAAATAAAAAAAAGAACCACTCCCTGAGCCAAACAAAAACTTCTGTACAATGCCTTCTGGATTATGTGTCTGCTTTCTCCCTGTGGCAATAGTAATAACAAAAGAACCCTAAACAGAAAACCCAATACATATGTCATGTGATGTTTTTCCCTCTTATAGCAGTATAGGGTTGGATCTCTTCATCATAGTACAGTAATTGTAATATTTTTTCCTTCCGTGAACAAGCTGAGTTGACCTTAAACACCCACAGTCTCTGTGACTGCTGGCATGTGGGCCTTGGTTGCCACGAGTCATTGATCTGAATTTTTTTATACATGTATTTCTCTCACTGTTGCTGGTTGTGATCACAGACAACAGACATGAATGATCCAGGCAGAAACTTCCAAAACCGTGTCACAATGCCATGAGGTTACCTGCCATGGAACAGCTCAAGCAACCAGAGGCAAAATGCTCCAGTGGGTAGCCCCCCATAGCTTACCTTGAAGTGGGCCCCCAAAATATAACACCATCACTGCTAGCGTGGCCAGTACCAGCTCAGGAAATGTATTCCATATACACAAATGTATACAATACTGTCAAGCCTTTATTTAAATTCATAATGTGTCCTTCCTATATTTATGATAAAGTACAGACTACATCCTGTAGGGTGTGTAGAATAGTGGATGGGAAACTATGCACACCACAAGGCTGCATTTCCATTGAGGGGTTCTGATGACACCATAGACCTTGAGACAGCAACACATGCCTTGCAAGTGTATGGTTTTCCATCCACTATTGGTTATAGAGAGGATCGTAGGAGTGGGGGAGTAGCCATTTGTTTTAAGTTGGATCTGGGTCTTGTAGACACCCCCGCGGGAGTGACCAGATCCTTTGAATATATCATGGGTGCAGGTGCAGGTTGCAGGATACTCCTCATCTACCATACACCTAGTGGTGAGAAGGAATTCCTGCAGGAAGTCACTGACTTCATTGTTGACCTGGCCTTGGAATCCCCAGATGGGTAATTCTGGGGGATTTCAGTGCCTGGGTCGATAATGAACTCTTGCAGTTTTGGCAAGACTTCTTTCAACTGATGAGTTTGTTGGTCCTGACACTGGTAGTTACCTCTGTTACCCATAGTCATGGTCATTCATTGGACCTGATCTTCCTGCTGGGGATGGAGATCACTGATCTGGTGGTGGAACCGGTTAATTGGTTGGACCATCACACTGTAAGGTTCAGATTCGAGGCACCCACCAATAGACCTGCTCCTTTGGAGAAGGTTGACTCCAGATGGTCTTATGGTGGAGCTGGACCTATCAGATGTACTGAACGTGTGCAGGGAGCCAGGGGAACTGGTACTAGCCTAAATTAAGGCAGTGACAGTGGCTCTCGATTCCCTTGCTCCTGTCTGTGTTCACCCCCTCACTCTTCGCCCAAAGTCCCCTTTGTTTGATGGGACTGTGAAGGAGTTGAGGCAAAGGGGTTGAAGGTTGGAGTGACGCTGGTGGAAATCTGGCCTGGTGGTTGATAAACTTAGATTGATAGCCCATTATAAAGTCTATCAATTGGCACTCTCCTGTAAGAAGGCAGAATTCCTGTCCAAGGAGATTGTCATGGCGAAGAATCAACCAGCTCATCTGCTCCGGACTGTCGATAGGTTGTGCAATCCAACCTGTCTTCAGCCATGGGGAGCATTTTCACAGGCTAAGTGTAATGAGTTTGCTCAGTTCTTCACCGATAAGATTGCAGCCATCAGATGAGAGATCCATTAAGCACCCTCAAATGGGTATTGCAGTGATCAGCAGGAGATTGCAAGCACCCAGTCTGTCTGGTTCGACTTCAGCCAGTTGGCGGTTGTAGACATTATGTAGGTCGTCCAGGGTATGTGCCCAACCTACTATAGTTTGGATCCAGGCCCAAAGTGCCTCCTAGTGGGGTGCATTGAAAACATCAGCCTGATCCTAGCTGAGATAGTCCGGTGTTCGTTGGAGACAAGGGTGTTTCTGGACCCCCTGAAGGAGGCGGTAGTGGTACCTCTCCGGAAGCAACCTTCTCTCGACTCAGACTGCTTATAAAACTATAGACCTGTCTCTAACTTACTCTTTGTGAGCAAAGTTGTTGAGAAGGTGGTTGCGGTGCAGCTGGATGACCATTTAACATCTCATGTTCTCTATGATCCTCTCCAATCTGGGTTTAGGAAGAGGCACAGTACCGAGACTGCCCTTATTCGGGTACTGAATGATCTCCTGATAGCGAGGGATCGGGGGAGCCATTCCATCTTGGTTCTCCTTGATCTCTCTGCAGTGTTTGACAGTGTAGACCATGGGGTGTTGCTGGAGTGCCTGCGGACTCTCTGTGGACTGTCTGGTACAGTCTTCAGGTGATTTTGATCGTTCCTCACTGGCAGAACTCTAAGAGTGGTGTCAGGGGTTTATTTCTTGGCTCCTCTCCCCATGCCATGTGGGGTTCCACAGGGGTCCGTCCTGTTCCCCATGTTGTTTTCAGTGTACATTCTGCCATTGGGAGACATTATAAGGCAATATGGGCTGAGTTTTCACTGCTGCACTGATGATACTCAGCTCCAAATGTGCTTTGTGCCTGAACAGAATGGAGTGGTCTCAGTTTTAAACAGCTGCCTCTTGGAGAGCCAGGGTTGGATGCGTGCCAATTGGCTGAGGTTGAGCTCGGGCAAAACTGAGGTGTTGGTCATGGAGCCAGGTCACCAAGGTATGGGGTTGTTGGAAGGTCAGCCGTCTAGGCTTTGGCTTGGGGGGGGCAGCTGCTTACCTCTGACCGGGCGTGAAATCTGGGCATTGTGTTCAATAGCAGCCTGACATTAAAATCTCAGGTGTTTGCTGTCATTAAGGTGTCTTTTTATTATCTGAGGAACATCGTCCAGATTATGCGCCTGGTCCCACCTGGCAATCTTCCAACATTGGTCCACGCCTTTGTAACCTCACTCCTTGATTACTGCAATGCCCTATACCTAGGACTACCGGAGATTGATATCCGCCAATTACAGCTAGTGCAGAATGCAGCAGCCAGGTTATTGACTTGCTTATCAAGATCTTGCCATGTCACTCCTGTGCTCCACAGCCTGCAGTGGCTGCCTGTACATTGGCGAATCACCTTCAGCGTCAGATTGCTGACCTATAAAGCCCTACACAGACAGGGACTGTGCTACCTGCAAGATCTTCTCTGCCCCTACCACCCCCTTCAGTCACTCTGTTCCTCTGGCGAGAGATTGCTAGAGGTTCCCAGGGTTTGGCTAAAGACTTCTGGGTGTCCAGTCTTTTACTTTTGTGGCCCCTACCCTGTGGAATTCTCTACCTCATCAGATTACAGAGTGCCTGACCATCGAGAGCTTTAAAACTGCTTTAAAAACTCATTTATTTTGTTTAGCATTCCCAGACCTAAGTGATAGCTAGTGTATTGCCATTAGTCAGTTCTCTGAGCATGTTTTAAATTTTAGTTTTTAAGTTTTATCTATTGCTGTTTTATATGGTTTTATTGTTGTAAAGCGCTTTGATCTATCTGGAATTGCGCTTATAAATAAAGTTTGATATGACTGATATGATAACATATGGCTCCTAAGAACAGAAAATTTCCACAAGCTATTTCTACCCCCCCCCCAGCACAAATGTTCTTGTTCTTTTTCTGTATTTCTTTTGCTTTCATTGCTTTCATCTGACTGAGTAAAAACAGTTAGGAGTTTGAGCCGGGTGGTGGATGTTTTAACAATTAAACAACATTACAAATAAATGTATTGTACCAAGAGTGGTTTGGGGCACCAGATGGGCGTCACTGAGTAGCTGGGTGTGTAGTTTTTTTTTCCTATAAATTACTGAAAATGAGAGAATTTATATTTGGGGAGGGGTGAAGTGTTGTAAGCTCAGTGTCCACTGAATTTGAAATGATATGAGATTGAAATATTGTGCCACACTAGTGACATCACTACTGTGATTCAAAACTTTTGTGACCTTTGAGCTGTGGTTCAGCAACTTTTGTGAGTGTATGGAATTCCATATGCAAAAATCAACCACATATGATGTAGAGGCAACCATACACAAGCAGGCTGTGTTTCCACTGAGGGGCTGAGATGACATCATATGGACCTTGAGAGGTCTGTAATGTCATCTCAACTCTGAGATGGCAACACAAGCCACGTTGGCCATGGTTGCTCATGTTTGATGGTTTATAGTACATGGTTTTACTGGATGTCAAAAGTGAACATTTTACAACCATCACAGTGGCTCGGTGGTAGTGCTACCAACCACCATGCTGGTGACTCGGGTTCGTTAGCTGACTCTGGTTGTTGGGGATCAGTTGTGGAGGATCGGGTGAGTGTCTGACAAACTGCTGTTCTCTCCCAGGGAGTGGGTACTTGCTGCATTACTTCGGTACTACCACCACAGGGAGGTATGGTAGGAGTGCAGCTGGTATGACACAAGCAGGGGGACATCGGGCAGCTTGATGTGTGGTGCTTGCATGTCTCCACACCCATGTGTAATTGTGTCCTTGTACACTGCTGGCCATGGGGAAGAAAATGGGTGATGGAGCTGGCGGAAGACACCTCGCTCACTCCCCAACCTGCAGTGCTGCTTGGGGTCTCAGACAAATATGGGGGAAGGACTACCCCTCCACCTGTCCTCATTATGGAGGAGAAATCTGTGGGGTATTGTTTAGCTGGGTGAGTCCTGTGAGAAGCAGGTCAGTGATAGAATGCTCTGGGCTGAGAGGGTGCTGACATGCTCTAGGGCTGACATTTTGTAGAAAAAACAAGTAAAAATTTCAGTTTATGTACAGTGGTAAGGCAAATTCCCCCCTCTCCCCTCCCACCTACTTTTCATCGCTCATACTCGGTAATTATATTAAAGCAGCAGCATTTGTTACTTGGAATTTTTTTTAAATTTTTTTATTTGAATTTTGATAACTGGGTGGGCCCACTGAGACAACATGTCCCTTTTCAGGGGCATCCTGGTGTTACATTTAGTGCAAAGACAGTAGACATTCATAGTGTGTATATTCAGTGGGTAGCATTGCACATGAGTTCTTTGTAGGAGAGGAAACCACAGTGTCACAGGTTAAATACACAGCTGCCAAACAGAAACATTACATAGAGAATACATGGGGGGAACCCTAATGCCATATTTTCCTACTTTTGTTGCTTTAATCTGAACCCTAACTGGTGCATTAACACAGTTTTTTGCAAAGAATATTTAATAATACATGAGGGGAGTGCATAATAAGAATTTAATGCACCCCCGAAGTGTGGGATGCTACATAAACCCTGAGGGCAAACCGGAGGGGTTTATTAAAGCATCTCACACCAAGGGTAGGCATTCAGTTTGAGTTTTGCTCCCCCCATGTGTTGTTTTATGTAATTGTTTGTGGGGTTTTTTACCAACAGGGATTTAATGAAATAAATAGACTTTTTCATCAAACTCTTGTGTCTATAGTATATGTATTTAGCACAAGTTACAGTTAGTTAACTTAGGAAATATAGTAAACTGTGGTTTTCTTTTGAAAATTGTGTATTTTACTGCTTTTTCATCTTTTTGAACTGGAGAAAGAACAGAACAGGTTGGTTAACTCTCAGTCTTTTAAAACAGCATCATTCACTGTAAATGGCAGGTAGTCAAAGCTGACAATGACGAACCAGACTTGCACAAAAAACAGTTAACTGAAATCATGCTAGATGGTCAAATATTAGAAAAACAAGTACCACAACTTTGCTGATAAAGTTCATATTCTCAAGATTTTGTGCAAGTCCATGTGGTCAACATAGCAATACACAAGTGAGGTGCAGAATTTAGGATTCAGAGTGGTTTCTATGTAGATATCTGCCTGTAAGTTAAATGCTGGGAAAGGTTAGTTGGGAATTATCAGTTTATGTGAGTGGATGGTCAAAACTGGAACTCTGTTTTCACTCAGTCTGTCACGAATGATGGTGCACTGTGTTTAAGATTACCTATTGACAGCAATTGTTGTGAGAGTTACACAGGTACCTGAGCGAGCAGGACTGAACAGAAGCTGGTGCATGTTCACCATTATAACCCACAGGTTATAACAATGAATTATAACCAGCTTCAGCTATGTAAAAAAAAAAAAAAAGTCCCCCAGTTATTACATTACATAATGACATAGCTTTTAAAGGTCACAGAATAATACGTACATTACCTGTATTACAAGAATTGAGAACGCAAAGAGTTCAGGCTTCATAAGCATAAATATTGCACATTCTAGCAGATGGAGTACCATACTCGACCAGGATGGGCAGCAAAAACCCATAGGTGTGAGGTAGGGGACTAAGTCTCAATGGTTGCAGCTACAGTGAATCAGCATTGCCGGGTGACCTTTTAACTTATCTTTGAAAGTAGCAAGTGTGGAACAGTTCTGAAACTCACTTGGGAGATTGTTCCAGAATGATGGGGCTGTGAAGGAGAATGCCTGTCTACCTGGCATGGTAATGGCCCTTGGGATTTCAAGCAATGGGCTGGAACTGGAGTGAAGATTTCTTGTATAGTGCTTGCTCTTAAGGACACCCTCAAGGGAGGGTAAGGTAAAGATTGTCATCAGCTTAAAGGTTAAGCAGAGCCAGGGGAGCTCTGTCTGTGTAGTACAATATGGCCACCCAAGGGCAGCCAGGACTACACAGTTCTGTAGTTTTTATAGTAACAATGTATTTCTGACATCCTTAGATTCATTCTTGATGTATTTTCAGTTTTCTCATATATTATATAACAGCTTTTTTAGTTTCTTTTGTAATTAATATCTCATGTCATTAATGTACCACTAACAATTTTTAAAAGCCCCTTCTGCTGTGGTTACCTGTTGAATGCACATTCTAGATTCATACTGTGGATATATTAGGATTGTGCTAGCATGTATTTCTGATAATAAACAGCATAGCACTGCACCAAGATATTCATTTTTTCATGGTGTGCATAGGAATGGGACATTTTAGTATACTGGCACATGGGACACTTCTGGCTTTCACTGGGTGCCAGCTAGGGTGGGCATGCAGGGTTTTAAATAATTGAGTAGCAGTTTTTTTCTTGGGGCAATACTAACTGTACAGAAAGCGTTTATATAGGTTTTCTATAAGTGTTATGTTTGTTAAACACAATGAGGCAAGTGCTATGCATTTTCACAATGTTTTAGAACTTTTATGAGCAAAACGCTAATCAATTTTTGGAGTTAAATAAAACCCTGGCATGGCCCAGGACAACTCTCTATCTCCAGTGGTATGGATGGTCAGTGGTACAGGAGGCATCCACTTTTGGAGGGGCAGTTCTTTCTCAGACTACAGTTCACTGGTGTGGCACCAATGGGTCCCCTAGTCCTGAAGGCATTTGTGCTCCATGCCAGGCCAGTCTGCCCTTTGGAGCCAGCAGGTCACCCCTACGGTGGGTGTCTTGCTTCACAGCTCTACTCACTAAATTTTGCGCTGAGCAAACAGCGGCTGTGCGTGCGTTAAGCTGCCCATTGGCAGTGTCTGGCTATCATTCCAACCCCTCTGCCAGTGGCAGTCACTCTGATTCCCAACCCAGGCTTGGTATCTTCTTAATTATAACATAGGCATATCTCTTGTCTTAGTCAGCAGTCTTATCTTGATCGCCAGGTCTCTTTTCCTCAGCAGCTCTGTTGGAAGGATCACTTGGGCACAGGATCACAAATGTCCCCAGGTGACTTCTCATCTGGGGGACCCTCCTGCACAACAAGGGTGCCTGGAGCTCCCTTTGTGGGGAAGTCCCAGGGTCCCCGCATCCTCCCAGGGTCCCCTCACATGGCCCCACTAATTTTTAGCAATCTATTTTAAATGTGCCCCCATATTCCTATTCCTAGAATTTGCAATGCAGTTTTGGGCCAGTTCCCCGAGGCTCCCAGGTGGCTAGGCATCAAGGTGATTTGCTTTCAGAAGTCTGGATCCAGAGACAGCTGCTAGGTGCATGGTCTTTGATACCATGAGGGACAAATGCACCTCAAGGGCACCCTGTCACCCTCCTTTCCAGCACTTGTTCCCTTCCCACTGGCCTATCTGAAATCAAATTCACTACTAGAAAGTAGATTCTGGGTCTGGCAGTCTGGTTATCACCAGTCACCCCCCCCCTCACTCCCTACTGGTAGGAGGGGGTTGTTACAGAGAGACCAACCGTAGAGCCCAAAGTACATGATAGGAAAGGACAGAGAGCATCAAGAAACTGTAGCAGTGACAGTGAAATTGGATGCACCTGGGGACAAGACATGGTTAACGTGTGCCCTGGCGATGGGCCTGTGTAAAAACTGGTTCTGACTGATAGTGGGGTCAGGAGGCTTGTATCAGAACCAAGTGCAGAATTGTACAGTATGGAATGTTAAGGATTTAGGATCTCTGGATTCACAAGCAAGTGTATACATTAGGTTTGCCAGAACAATGCCTCGGTAAGAGTCAAGTGCTTGAACGTTTGTAAGTCCACATGATTTGTGAACACCAAGCTGAGTTAAGAGTGCCCCAGAAATCCATACCACTCAAGAATCTGAATAGGCAACCAAAGAGATTAAAGGGGACATGTCAGTAAGAAGGGCCCACACCCCACTGTGGGGCTGGTTCCAATTTGCACTTTGTGTGCATTTATTTTTACTTACTGTTTACTGCAGTGTAGTGGATTGCATCAGGCTGATCCTGCTGAATCCATAGCAGACATTTGCTTTAACCAGAAATCCCAGAATCCTCTGAAGCTGATGTCACAGCTGGGATGCAGCAGTGGGAGATGTAATAACCTGCAGTGCACATGCAGAGCTTTTATACACTCTAATCATAGAAACAGAAATTGTCGTCAGAAAAGGGCCGCTTAGCCCACCCAGTCTGCCAAGATTTTACCTGCATATTCTATCTCTGCAGACCCTAACTGGTTTTTGTCTACCCTCCCTGTTTATGTGCCAATATTCCCTTATGCCTATCCCATGCATGTTTGAAGTTCTCCACTGTTTTTGCTCCCACCAACTCTGCAGGCAGACTATTCCAGGTGTCCGTCAGTCATTCAGTGAAGTAATACTTCCTCACATCTCTCCTAAATTTCCCCCTTCCAGCTTCATTGCATGCCATCTTGCCCTGGTGCACATCCTCATTTGAAATAGATACCCCCCTTACCCTGTTCACCCCCATGTGGTACTTATAAGTCTCTATTATGTCCCCCTCCCTCCTCCTCTCTTCTAGAGTATACATGGTGAGATCCCTCAATCTCTCCTTGTAGGGCTTTTGATGTAACCCCTGCACCATTTTAGTTGCCGACCTCTGGACAGTCTCCACCCTGTCCATGTCCTTTATGAGATGTGGCCTCCAGAACTGGACACGTTACTCAAGGTGGGGTCTCACAAGCAAACAATACAAAAAGTAACACAACCTTTCTTCTTATGCTGGTCACACCTTTCCCTGTGCACCCCAGCATCCCACTGGCCCTGTTCACTGCCTTGTCACACTGCCCTTCCCCTTTGAGATCATCAGATGTAACTCATACTAACATACTAAAATGCCAGCAGAATAGGCCGAACGGTCTTTCGTGTCTGCTCGTTTGCTCAGCCCCCACCCTGGGAGCTGACCTTGCTGCCCCTCGCCTTTCTGGCTTCTCCCTTCCCAGTTCGGATATTCTCGCTGCACTGGATTTTGCCCAGAACCCTTCCCCTGTACCTGTCCCAGCCCTCTTGAACCCCTCCACCATCTCTGCCTCCAGCAGCCCCTAGGCAGCGCATACCATGGCTCCACCACCCTCTCAGTGAAGTAGCACCTCCTTCTCCCTGAATCTTCCCCCCCCTCCAGCTTCCACCCATGCTCTCTAGTTGCCCCCTCCTCCTTCCTTTGAAGCACCCTAACTGCTCCTCCCCAATTTACCCCCTTCATGTACTTGAAGACCTCTATCATGTCCCCCTGGTCCATTCTCTCTTCCAGTGTGTACATATTTAGCTCTTTGAGCCTCTCCCCATAGGTTCTGTCCCCCAAGCCCCAAATCATTTTGGTTGCCCTCCTCTGGACCATCTCCAGGAGTTTAATGTCCCTCTTTAAGTGTGGCCTCCAAAACTGCACGCAGTACTTGAGGTGTGGCCTCACCAAGCAGTTATACAGAGGGAGTATCACTTCCCTCCTTCTGGAGGTGATCCCCTTAGCGATGCATCCCAGCATCCTGTTGGCCTTGGCTGCTGCCCTCCTACAAGTCTCCGAGTTGTTCATCTTGACATCCTCCACCACCCTCAGGTCCCTCTCAGCCATCGAGACTTGTAGCAAAACTCCAAAATCTTTTTTCCTGCCCCCATTTTACACTCAGCTCCCGGGTTTTATGCCCTAGATGCATGAATTTGCACTTTTTGGTGCTGAAAGCCAGCTGCCATGCCCTTGACCACTCCCTGAGTTTTCTTAGATCCCTACTCATTCTCTCCACCCCTTCCTATGTATTCACCCTGCTACAGATTTTGTTGTCCTGTTCAAAAAGTAGTTCCTTCCCATACATTTCTTCTGCAGTGTCACTTATGAAGACACTGAAAAGGACCAGTTCTAGTACAGACCCTGTGACACTCCACTGGTCACTC
Organism: Neoceratodus forsteri; assembly: GCA_016271365.2. NCBI lineage: Eukaryota > Metazoa > Chordata > Ceratodontiformes > Ceratodontidae > Neoceratodus > Neoceratodus forsteri. The sequence continues at coordinate 521,542,156 of CM057449.1, read as the reverse complement.
TCCCCTCAGAGTAAGTGCCATAATGGTCTGTCTTTTTTCCTCCTGCTTTTGCTCACTTCCTTTATGCGGAGGCTGGCTGCCTTCACTATGCCTTTCCTCCATTCTCTCCAGTGTTGTTCTACCCCTCCCTTGCAAGCCTCCCCTGCTAGGCTGCTTCTGAGGCGTCTCCCATTAGTCCGGGACCTTTGTCTTTGTGTGGTTTTCTCCTACAGCTGTCATAATGTTGTACCTTACTGTACAGTGATCACTGGTCCCCAGGGGACAGCCAGCTGTGATATCTGCAATACCAAGTCCAGTAAGTCCCTATTCCTAATGGGTTCACTGAAGAGCTATCTGAGAAACACCCGCTGTAAGAGAGTCTAGTCTGGTACTGCTTCTAGTCGAAGCTGCATTTGGAAGGTTCTAGTCCACTTCTGCAGACTGAAGTCTACAACTAGCAGCACCTGCCTCTTTTTTGCCATCCTGTTGATGGTTTCTCCTCGTGCTTTATCCAACTCCTCCCTTGTGCTGGAGGTCTGTATCTCACCCCAGTACGAATAGTGGCTCGAGTTCCTGTCTCCATGGTGACCCACAGCACCTCCTGCCCTTCCTTTACCTCTGGGTTCCCTTGCACGTCAGTAAACCTGATGCCCTCTCCTACCCTGATCAGATGTTTGCTGGTCCTGCTGCTATCCCAGGGTGATGTCCCCTTCCCCCTACAATCTGGATCTGGTGAAGGTGTCTGGCTTCCTGGTGTGGTGCCCTTGTGAACTGGGGCTGTCATTCAGATGGTGGTCAGGGTTTTCTTACCTTTTTCTCGCCTCACACCACTACCCTCCACCCACATCATGGCATCATAGTGACTAATGGAGGCCTCACATGCACACAGTTTTCCCTGGGAGTGAGCAAGCTCCCAGGCTCACATTAGGAGATCTCTGAAGTGACAGGATACAGTGCCCCCGGCAGGGAGGCACGCCATTGTCCACAGCTTCCTGGCCTGACCACACACGTTAAGTGTCCTGGCTGAGACTACTCTATTATCCAGGTTGACAGCTTTTGCAGCTTGTTGCATTGCCACTGGGGCTACGGGCAGCTGGAAAAAATTCCATTACACCATTTTGTACAAATCCTTTTCATTTATTTATCGAGTTTCTGCCTTTTATCAGACACAGTATTTGAAGCTTATTACTTTCAGATAGTCTTCACTGACTGCCTGCATTTCAAAGTTCTTGTAATTAATTTCTGTCACAATGATTCTTCCAGATAAGCTAGCTTTCTTCAGTCCCGCAGCAGTAGGACCTCCCAAAAAAAAAAAAAAAAAAGAAGGAGGAACTTACGGTGACTGAATAGCAACTGTCGGTTGGCAGCCATTTAATTTTCAGTTCAATTGTTCCAGATGTGAGTGTTGCATAAGCTGTGGGAGTTTTATTTAAAATAGCCCATCAGGAAGATGGAAAGACTGTACAGTACCTGCACAGTTTAACCAAGTGGTAAGACTAGTAAGTTGTGAATCTGGTGAAGACCCATGTTTAAATCTTAATATACCACTTGCTGACTTTGTGACCTTAAGGAAGTTATCTAACCTCACTGTACATAACTTCTGTAGTCTGTTGTTAATAATTCTCCATGCTGTTTGACTCTCCCTGTGGGTCTAATGGCAGCAGCCTTCTCTTCCCCCTTCCCACTCCTTGATTGTACAGTGCTTTAGGATACAGTTTGTGGGAAAGGTGCTGTATAAAACCAAATTATACAATGGCAAGATCATTTCCTGTGCTGTGATTGGTTAGTGTGTGTCTGGCACAGAGATGTTTTCCGAGCATAACATCACTGTATCAAGTCTAGGCACACACATGACTACAGCACATGAACATGAAATCATTCCACACACACACACGCACACACACACACACACACACACACACACACACACACACAAGCCATCCTCAAGTTTATGCTCCTAGCTCCAATATGCTGCTCTGAGCTCATGGTGTAAAGGACTTCAGCCCCCTCCCCCGCCCCGACAATGTTGCCATGCCGTTCTTCTGCTTATCTTCTACTCCCCTTACTCCTAACCAGCAACCCTGAGACATTTCCCCCAAATCTCCTTTTTTTAAAAAAACATGTAAGTGACGGTTCATGGACTAAGTGCGGCCAGTGAATGAGCGAGCAGTGCATGTTTAAACGGTCACAGCGCAGCTTTAATTCTCCCTCGCCCTTCAAGACACTTTCTTCTTGTGTTATTTTTTTAAGTCAGCCATGTAAAATCACAGAGTGACATCCTCCCTACCTCCTTTCTTCTTCTTTCACAGACATACTTGTGGCAGCAGGTGGGAGATCGTAACGGGGGGGGGGGGCTGGCAATCTCCGATTCCAAGCAGCAGAAGCATGAACAGTGATCTTCGGAAACACAGAGAGGGGAACACAACATCAAAACAGAGACAAAACAGAACATAAATAGCAAGGCAATAGGGCATATTATTGTGCCGGCCCATCGACTGAGCGGTTGGATTTCCACTTGCGACGCCGGCAACCCGGGTTTGGGAACTGATCCGGATCACCAGAGGGCCAGCTGGGGGAGAAGGATAAAGCGTCCCATGGATGGCTCTCTTTCTCCAGGGGGAGGGTGGGGTAGTGTCCATCTCAAGGAGGACCCTTGGCAGAGCCCGGGAGTCACTCGAGCTACCGGCACTTGAATGTAAGGGAGGCGGGGTGGACGCTGGCATCATTGAACATCCCTGAGACCAGAAAACTGGAAACAGGGGTAGGCAGGTGGGTCCACTGTCTAGGTGAAACCTTCCCTGGGGCTTCGATTAGCCACCATCGCCATACTCCCCTGACCAGTCACTAGTTCCATGGCTCAGATACGGAGGTCCAGTGCTGTGGCACCACCCTCCAGGGGTAAGCCTGTGTAACTGGGGGAGAATGGCCATAGATGGTGGTGGAAGTTCCAGGGGCCATGACCAGGGCTGAGGGTCAACAGTAGGGACCCACCAGATAAAGAATAAAAAAAAAAATAGGGCATATTATTAACAAAGAAGAGTGGCGCCACTGACAAAGGTTGCTATGGACAGCAGAGCCACTGAAGAAACACATCAGCTCCAACTGCTGGCTGAAATGATACAGCAGCACTACTTTTTTATTAAGTAACCCTACCAATTCAAAAAAATGACAAAATATTCTACTTTAAATGTAGTTTTTCATCTTTTTTCATTTGTTGAACAAACTAGCCTTTGTATAATAGCAATAATGCACTCCAGGGTGTGTGTCTTGCTGGGATAACGTCACTTCTCCAGATGTTGGATGCACTCTGCCTGCGGTCTCATTTCCAACCACCCAAGGTGTTACGCTTTCTAAGCATGACACACACACTGTTATGTATTATTGCTTAATTTCTTGCCTTCAATCCTATGTGGATCAGGGAGCTTACTTCCCTCAGGGCCGTATTTTAAAATAAGGTTTGTCAGGGGTGCAAAATGGGAGAACCCCTTTTGCAAATGGGGCACCTGCCAACTCCATGGTGCCGAGTGATGAGGCATTGCTCTGGCATGCTGGTGATCTGGGTTTCTGCCTCGAGCTGGGATGTCAGGAGATGAGGCTGGAAGAGAGGGAGTCATGAACGTCCTTTGGATGCTTCACTCCCAGGGGGATGGGTCACTGCGAGCCGCTCTCATAGCGGCTCCTGGTAGTTTATTTATTTATTTATTTATCAAGTCTAGGATTACAAATACCTTTGAGCCATGGCTCTTTTACAAAGGTTCCACGTCAGAGAAATACAAATTATGGAGAACATCAAGACAGGCAATACAACAATGTGGACATTGCAAACAGAGTACAGATTAATACAGTTCAAGGGTAGCATTGTAACAAGGCAGCCAGCGGCATTTGTCAGAGAAAATAGACAACAGATAAGAAGTGCCAGAGTCATAGGCAGAGGGAAGAGGGTGGGGGGAGAAGGAATGTAGGAAGGGTGGCAAGAGGGTGAAAAGTGCAGCATTGGGTATACCAAGATGTGAGGGTAGAATCCAGTGAGGATGGGAGGGGAGGGAGGGGACAACTAGAGCAGAAAGGGAAGTGGAGAAACAAGGTTAAGTTGGGCAGTCACAAGAGCTGTTGGTAGTGAGATAGTCCTGGAGCCTAGTTTTAAACATACCAATAGTTGGGGCAGAGGAGATGGTTGGGCTGAGGCCATTGAACCAGAGTGGGGCTCGATAAGCAAAAGAGCATTGTCCCTGTGAAGTGTGACAGTGGGGGACTTTCAGTAGCTGTAGCGTGGATCTCCTAAGGCACCATTTGTTAATTCGTGTTGTAACAGAGTTGAGACCCCAGAAGGTGCAAGACTAACAGTAGATTTTTTTTCACCATGGAGCAGGTGAGAAACTTATGTTTGATAGTTGAGCCAGCCGGTCTGAGTGTACAGGTCACATGTGTGGGTGAGACGGTGAGCACCAGTGATGAGCCGACATGCTTTATTTAAGGTAGTTGAGAGGCATCTATGATTGTGGTTGTGGCTGAGCCATAAATGATGAGACCATAGTCTATTACAGAGATCACAGAGCTCAGAACTGCAACCTTCAAAGCTTCTATGTGAGGTGTGGTCTGTGTTTGTAGAGGAGACCAAGCCATGTATTAGCAGCTCTAGGTACATTATCTACATGAAGTCCATAGGAGAGATTAGGTCAAGCTGTATCCCTAAGTATTTGAAGGACCCCACCTGATCTAGAGTATTCCTGGGTAGTGGAGATAGCCAAGTGGTGTAGCTTGTGTGGGTTATGAGAGCTGCAGAAGAGCATAGATTTGGTTTTCTTGTCATTGAGGACCAGTTTATGATTAAGAAACCATGTCTCTACAGAACTGAAACCAAGTTGAAGGTTGTATTGAAGAGTTGCAGGATCTTTGTGAGTGGAGAATACAACAGCATCATTGGCATATAATATGATCTGCTCAGAGCAGTGGTAAGGGAGGGAGTTTAAGAAAAGGCTAAAAAAGGAGGGGTCCAAGTATGGATCCCTGTGGGACACCCGAGCGAACAGGCAGGGTGTTAGAAAGAGTGCCCGCAATTTTTACTCTCTGTGCCCGGTTTTCTAAGTAGCTTTTAAACCAGAGAGAAGAGTCAGGTGATAGCCCGGCATTCAGTAGTTGGTGTATTAATAATCCATGGTGTACTGTATCGAAGGCCTTGGAGAGGTCGACGAAACCGGCCCCTGTGAGAAGGTCATGTCAAGGGATCGGTGTAAAGCTCCAGTGAACTCAAGAAGGGCTGTGGTGGTGCTGTGACCTTTACGAAGCCGTGTTGTTGTGGACAAGGTATATTGTATTTATCCAAGTGGTCGGTAAGTTGATCAGCCACGATGCGCCTCAAGTGCCTTAGAGAGTGGGGGGCAGTATGGAGATAGGGCGATAATTTGAGGAATCGGCCTTTGTCTCCCCACTTTATGGATGGGTGTCGCGGTGGCTGCTTTCCATAGGTCCGGGAATTTTCCACAGCTGAGAGAGATTAGGATTTTTGTTAATGGATGAATTACCTCATCGAGGGTGAGCAACAGAAGCTTAAGGTCCAGGTGTAGCTACTAGATCTAGATTTAGAGATAGCTGCAGTAATATAGCGGAGACTTCATTCAGCCTTACCTTCCTGAAGTAGAAGAGGGATGGTTAGACTGAGGGGCTGAGGTATTTGGGGAGTAGGCCCTGTTTTCAAAAAAGTCATGGGGTAGAACAGCACTAAGGTCTGAAAAAGCCATGTTAAAGATGTTTGCGATCACCTTGGGGTCAAGGGTTGAGGATCCATCAACCATTAACATGGCCAGAGAGGTTTTTGGCTGCTTCCCTGTGACATCCTTGATATTGTCCCAGAAAGCACGACCATTTCCCCATGTATTGGTGAGAGCATCTTTGTAATAGGTGGATTTCATTAGCCGTATGGCTTTTGTGCAGGCATTTCGTGCTTGTTTGTAATTTTGGATGTCCAGTTGCTTGCAGTGGCCCTGGCAACTGCCCCGAGGTGATCCCTTAGTTTCAGCTGTGAGAGAAGAGCCGCGGTGACCCATGGGTTAGAGAGAGATTTTGTTTTGCGCCTTTTAGCAGGGGCAAAGAGGTCACAGGCTTTGTTGAAAATTGAGATGAAGTGATCAAGAGCCAAGTTAACATCTGTTGCTTCATAGATGGGTAGCCAGTCTTATAGAAGCAGGTGTTGTTTGAGATGTGGAAGTTTTCCATGAGGAAGGACTCTGCTAGCGATAATTTTGGGAGGAGGCTTAAGGAATTTGTTAGACCATGCACACATGACTGGGGAGTGGTCACTGAGTGAGTCTGGGGGACCCACACTGTCTCCATTTTTATTGTATGTACTTGGTGATTATTTTACTGTATGTGTACGGCAAGCACCACCACTTGAAACCCAAATCCTCAACTTTCTCCAAAGCAGTAGAGGTGTTCTTGGCATGGGTGACTACATGTCACTGAATGTCCCTGTCCCCAGGACCCTGGGGTGGCCACATGAATATGGGGAAGTGGGTGAAGAAAACACAGAAATCACCTGACTCAGACAACCATATCCTCCTGTACAACAGTCCCCACAGTGCACCATTCCCATATATCAGCACTGGTCACCCTGGAGGACCTAAAAGAGCCTGCTGTTTCCCTCCCTCATGTCCTCCTGGGGAGGGGGGCCCCCTGGCAGGGATAAGCCAGAGCCCTGTGGGACCCAAGTAAATCGGGGCTTCAGGTAGCAGGAATTGGCACCTGGGGGTGAGCTGGCAGGCAGCAGGGCCACTGAGCCATCCGAAGGAGTGGCAGGCTAGGGGGCATGGGAAAAAGGATAACTAGATAATACAGAAAAAAAGGGCAACTAAAAAGGGAGGGAAGAGTGACATTGTGTGATTAGATGCAGCAGTGACAGGGCAGTGCAGTGGATAGTGCGTGCTTGCTAGCCGCATGCACTCTTCGCTACTGAAAAGCTGGTGCATATAGGCTTGATAGGAAATAAACTCAGAAAGCAAACGATCACCTCTGTGTGGAAATGTTTATATTATAGAATCACTGCATCCAGCTTGATTGAGCTTGCAGTAGTTGTGTTAAAAAGAAACAGGGAATGAACAGGTGTGGTGACTGAAGCTCAGTGTCTGCCCACCTTGTGCCTTGCTTTGGAGTAAGCTGAGGATTTGGGTTTCAAGTGGTGGTGCTTGCCATACACATACAGTAAAATAATCACCAAATACATACAATAAAAATGGAGACAGTGTGGTCTAGTGGTTAAGAGTACTGAACTGAGATTGAAATAATGGACCATTTGTTAGAATCTCACCACAGCAACTAGCTTACTGTGTGATCTTAAGCGAATCACATGACCTCTCAGCTTGAATCCTCTCTACTGCAAAATTGAGTAGAAGCAGGACCCCACTGTAAATGAGTCGCTAAAGTGCATGCCTGTGGCTTTACCACCTTGGAACCTGATCCCATTAAATCTCAGAAGGTAAGTAGGGCTGATCCTGGTCAGTAAGGCCCTGTCCACACTAGGGGTACTGTAACATTACAGGAGGCAAAAACGTTACAGGACCCCCCCAAACACAGTTCGCATCCACTCTGAAAATGGTATGGAGCTGTGTTTGAAAACCATGCTCAAACCCTGATACTATCAGGGTTTTAGCATGGTTTGTAATACAATTCTGTTTGAAACACGTTTACTTCAATGGTGTGGACAGGAGTCTGCAGCGTGTTTCATATGGAATGGCTGACGTGACATGATCTCCCTATTACCGAGTTTAAGCATGGAACACACAGGAATTGCTGCAGTATGGACATGCTAGCATGGCAAGACCTGTAACATTATTGAAAATGTTACCCAGCTACCGTTGCCAGTGTGGAAAGAGCCTAAGATTTTTATTTAAAACAGGAAAAATTTGAACAAACCAGTTGAGCTTGGTTACAGTGGCTTTCTGATAGAAACTGGCACACAATCTATACAGAGTTTCTATTACACATAATACAAATTGCTTACAAAAGTACAAAAATTTACAAACTTATTTAAATTGGTAAACAGTGACCTCAGACTTTGAGCTTCGTTACAGTATTAAGAAACCTATATACAAGACCCACAACAGACCACATTACTATCACTAAAGCAGTTTTTTATATAGTAAGGGGATTTCCACACTGTCCTGGCTATACTTCCCACAATCAATAACCCATCAGCAGAATACACTGCTTCAATTTTAGTCAGTTTGCATCAGCATATTAGGGAGGCAGTATAGCGCAGTGGTTTAAGGCTCTGAGCTGCAAATCTGGTGACATCCAGCAGACCAGATCTGGGTTTGAATCCCACAGCTTCCACTTGCATGCTATGTTACCCTGAGCAAGTCACTTAACTTCCCTGTGCTCCCAGGATGCACCTGTAAAAAAGCTTTCAGCTTAGTGTGCTACTCCTGGTTAAACAACTAGGGGACTTCAATCTACCAGATGTAGATTGGAGCACCCAGACTGCAAGCACAGCTAAAAGCAGGAACATAATGACCACACTGCAGGGGGCATGCCTAAGACAGCTTGTGGCTAAGCCCACCTGTGAGGGAGCTATACTAGACCTAGTGCTCACCAATGGGGACAGGGTTAAGGATGTTAGGGTAGGCAGCCATATAGGAACCAGTGACCACAGGGCAGTGTGGTTTAACATAACCATAGTGGAGCAGGCTAACCACACAAAAGTCAAGCTCCTGGATTTCAGGAGGGCCAACTTTGACAAAATGGTGGAATGTCTTGGGGGTACCCTGGTAAAGAGGACTTGGGGGAGTGGGAAAGCCATGGTCTATTCTCAAGGAGGCCATAACAGAAGTAACAAACCTCTGTGTTAAACAGCAAAGCAAGAGTAAGAGAAATAAATGACCGCTTTGTTTCTTGAAGGAAGTGGCCAGGAAAGTAGGGGGTAAAAGAAAGACCTTCAGGAGATAATGATAATGTCCCCACAAAGGGAAGAGGACAGGGAGCAGTACCTAGGGAAGCAGAGGGAGGGAGGAAGGGAAGGTGGTCAGAAGTGCAGAAGTGCAAAGGTGCAAACAGAAGAAAATATAGCACAAGCTGTAAAGAAGTGGGACATGACCTTCCTGAGATATATCAGCGAGAGAAAGAAGACAAGGAGTGGGATTGTCAGGATAAAGAAGGAAGGAGGAGGGTGTGCAGAGGAGGACACAGAGAAGGCAGCAATACTAAACAAATATTTTTGTTCAGTTTCATGAAAGAAGGGGAGGGTGAAGGCCCACAACTCGGCAAAAAAAGCAACCAGGGAGGGAAGGTTGACACCACTCCATTCACAGTAGAGAGAGTCCTGGGTGAACTCGGAAACCTGAAAACAGATAAAGCAATGGGACCAGATGGAATTCACCTTAGAATATTAAAAGAGCTCAGTGAGGTGTTGGCAGCCCCACTGACCACCCTATTCAACAGATCACTGGAGACTGGGGCAGTCCTAGAAGACTGGAGGAGGGCAAGTGTGGTCCCTTTTCACAAAAGTGGGAGCTGTCGTCGGCCCAGTGAAGCTGAGGGTTGAGGCGCTGGATGCCACGCCTCACGTCACATTGATGAACTGGGTTCTGGAAATCCGTGGGGAAACTGTGGGGTTAGGGATTGGGGACAGCGGGGCTCTGACTCGGATGAGCCCTCCTAAGGAGGTCCAGAGCTGCCTGCGAGCTCCGCAGAAGTCAGAGAAAGTATAAATAGAAAGGAAAAGTGGGAGCCAAGAAGAGGCAGGCAACTACAGACCAGTCAGCCTGACCTTGGTGGTGGGGAAGTTAATGGAGGCACTGTTAAAGGAGAGGATTGTGTCATTCCTTGAAGCTATTGGAGCACAGGATCCAAGGTAACATGGATTCACGGTGGGAAGGTCATGCCAAATAAATCTAATAGATTTCTTTGACTGGGTGACCAGGGAGCTAGATCAGGCAAGGGCAGTGGATGTGGCCTACTTAGACTTCAGCAAGGCCTTTGAAACCATCCCACATAGAAGGTTGGGTACCAAGTTAGGCAGCATGGGGTGGGTCTCAAGGTGGTAAACTGGGTCAGAAATTGATTGAAGGACAGGACACAGAGGGTGCTGGTAAATGGTATTCACTCTGAGGAGAGGAAGATGACCAGTGGGGTGCCACAGGGATCAGTCCTCTTCAATGTCTTTATAAGTTATTTTGCAGAGGGGCTGGAGAGGAAACTGTCTTTTTTTGCAGATAACACCAAGTTCTGCAACAGGGTTGACACACTAGAGGAGATAGAAAAAATCAGAAAGGGCCTAAGCAGGTTGGTGGAGTAGTCAGAAATGTGGCAACTTAAATTCATTGCCAGGAAGTGCAAAGTCATGCACCTGGTGAGCAGAAATTCAAGAGAGGTATACAAAATGGGAGGAGGTACTGACAGCTACCAGGCAGGAACTGGACCTGTGGGTACTAATATTGGATGACCTAAAGGTGACCAAACATTGTGAGAAGGCTGTGGGGAAAGCCAGTAGGATTCTGGGGTGCATTGGGAGAGGTGTCACCAGCAGAAAGAAGGAGGTGGTCATGCCACTGTACAGATCATTAGTAAGCCCTCAGCTGGAGTACTGTGTCCAGTTCTGGAGACCACATTTCCAGAAGGTCATAGACAGACTGAAGGTAATCCAGAGGAGAGCTACAAAGATGGTGCAGGGCCTGCATGAAAAACCTTATGAGGAGAGGCTAGGGGAACTCAATATGTATTCGCTGGAAGAGAGGAGAAACATGATAGAAACATTCAAGTATCTCAGGGGTATAAACAAGGTACAAGAGGCAGCATCACAAAATGAAGTTGGATGGAGGTTCAGGGGCAACATGAGGAAGTACTTTTTCACTGATAGAGTGGTGGATGCTTGGAATGGCCTCCCAAAGAAGGTGGTGAAGGAAAAACAGCTGAGGAATTCAAGAATGCATGGGATAGACATAAAGTACCCAAGAGACAGAAGAAAAAAGGGTGAGCTGCAGATCAACTAAGATCTGCAGTTTGAAATGGGTAGGCAAAATGGGCAGACTGGGTGAGCCACACAGTCCTTATTTGCTGTCAAATTCTGTTTCTGTGTATACAACCCCACCCCCACAATAAACAAGGCTGAAAATAGGAAAATATTTCCTTGTCCTCCCTCCTTCCTGGTCTCTCTCTCTCTCTCTCTCTCTCTCTCTCTCTCTCACACTCACACTCACACTCACACTCACACTCACACACACACACACACACACACACATTTTTGGGGGCAGAATTTGTCAGCAGAAAAGGACTGCTTGGCCTGCCCAGATGGTCCCTGCCTAGTCTGTCTCTGTAGACCTTGAGTGGTCTCTGGTGACCCTTTCTCACCCTTTTGTCTGTTTACCAACATTCTCCTATGTCTATCCCATGCATGCTTGAAGCCCCCTACTGTTTTTGCCTCCATCACTTCCATTGGTAATCTGTTCCAGGCATTCACCCCTCTTTCAGTGAAGTAGTATCTATACACACACACTGTGTGTTTATTTATTAATTTTTTTTGGCAGAATTTGTCATCAGGAAAGGACTGCTTGGCCCACCCAGTCTGCCCAGACGGTCCCTGTCTAGTCTGTCTCTGTAGACCCTGAGTGGTCTCTGCCGACCCTTCCATCCCCTGTCTGTTTACTAACATTTCCCAATGTCTATCCCATACATGCTTGAAGCCCCTGACTGTTTTCGCCTCCACCACTTGCACTGGTAGTCTGTTACAGGCATTCACCACTCTTTCAGTAAAGTACTACACAGACACACGCTCGCACATGCACACGCACGCACACACACACACACACACACACGCTCTAAATAAAAATCTCATTTTAGCTATCTGGGGAAAGAAACTAAAACAAAAAACAAACAAGTAAGTTAATGTATGTGGTCCAAGCACTAATGCAGCATGAACCTGCCTTAAAATCCACACAGAGACCCACATGCATCAGACACATACATTCATATTCTGTCAAATTCATCAGTATTCAATCTTCTCAGCCTTACCCCTCCACTGCTTGAGCAAAATGAAGTGTGGGATCATACTAAAAATCATTATATTACCAAACATCACCTGTGTGGAACAAAAATGCACTCGGCATTACACCAGTGCAAAAGCACTGTAATAACACACAGCCACTCAGGGAGGTCATACAGTATGTAGTCTTTGCATGACTGGGTGGATGTCACAATAAGAATCCAGTAGACCAAGAAAAACACTGCATCTAGAGAGTCATGTTCATTATTCACATGTCATTTCAGAGGTGCTGGGTAAAGAGTTTTTGAATGGTATATTTTCTATTTTGAGAGCCTGCATTATGTGGATTATTGGAATAAAGCTGGAAATACACAAGCCCTAATCTGTAGGGCTGGGGCTCTAGCAAAGGAGGCTAACAAGCTAGAATTAGTTCACAAACATGCGCATCACACACCATGGCCTGGTATAGAATGCTGCAGCTTGGGGCTATATGATTAGAAGCTGAATTGTCCTGCCACGATGAGATGCCAGCAACTTAAAACCTATATGCTAATGTTCTTGATGCAGACAGCAACTGTCTGCAAGATTTTATGTGGATGCATTTTACTGCTGGCACTTAATATCAGTCTGAAAACTCCCAGCGACCTCATTATACTGCACTACTTCTCCACCTACTTAATAGCTCTGTTTACACTGACCAAGCTGTTATACACCAGTTTGGCTCACAACGGTGTCAGTCTGCACCTGGTCATTTATAAAGCCAGTGGTGTACACTACTTAAGGAAATCTGCTTCCACACTGGTGTCACTCCAGTGTCATGGGAACTGCATGGTGGAACCCACCCTGCAAGGAGTTCCCTGTGTTGTGATGCTAAATTACCTTCAGACAGTAAGCTCGAAATTAACCACCATTTACACTGTACTTGAAACCACCTATTCCAGTTTGGTTTCTCTGTGTGGGAGAGGAGCAGAAGAGCCACACTGGTTTAATGATTCTGCAGTTTCACAGGCAAAAGAACACTGATGTGGATCTCCACACCATCTACTGTGGTATAGAAACAGCCAGTATAAATGGGACTGAGTAGCTCTGCTTCTCTCATTCCAGCTTTCTCTCTACCCATTATCACAGCCTTGCCACATATGGTGATGGTGATTTCTCCTCTGAAACACCTACCATCTTTAGAAGCCTTCCTGTTGTCCAAACACAACTTTCCTCCCTCACATGTGATTCATGATCATTCTTTTCTCATTCCTCATACATCTCTTTCTCTCTCATTCCTCATCAGTCTCTCTCTCTCCTTCTGATTCCAGATCTATGATTCATTATTTCTCTGTCTCTCTCTCTCTCATTTTTGACCTCTCCCCTTGATTCCTGATTTCTCATTCCTTCTTTGATTTTTGGCCACTCTTTTGGTTTTTGACCTCTTCACCATTTTTTGTTCACTCTCTTCCTCTGATTCCTGAGTGTTTCCTCCGATTCCTGATCTTTCCTTCCAATTCTTGACCTAACCCTGATTCATATATCTATCTGTCTGTCTCACTCTGATTTCTGATCCCTGCTGTCCAAGAAACAGACAGCTGTCCTCATTCCACAATTCCTTCATCCAGCATGGTCACTCCCCAAGAAAGGTTGACAGAAAAATGGAATGTGCCATACACCATGAGAAAATCTATTGGAATACAAGCAAACAAAATCAAACTGATAGCACACCTCTAGTTGTTAGTATAGACCCATGCTAACAGCCCTACAACAAATGATTAAAGAAGTACAACCCATGCTGAGTGAAGATGAAATACTTAAGAGACATCTTCCCAGTTATTACCTACAGGCAGCCTCCTAACCTTTCTAACTTAATAATTCAAAGCAGACTCCTACCAGATCAAAATAACTGTGGAGAGAGAGGAACAACACCATGCAGCAACGCACGATGTGAGACCTGCATCAACATATGCATACAAACCACCAGCAAAACAGGTCAGAACAGCACAATAAAACATGGCACAACAACACAATAAAAATAAAGGGATCCCACACATGTCAATCACGCAGTGTGGTTTGCCTAATTCAGTGCAAAAAGTACACAAATGGATGCTGTATAGGGAGACGAGGCAACCATTGCAACCCAGGATGAACCACCACAGACATACAATAGTAAACCAGATTATCAGCACACCAGCAGGACAAGATTTTTCCCTAACAGACCATTCTCTCTCAGCCCTGTCTGTTCTACTACTAAGAGGCAATCTCAAAAACACACAGGAGAGGACATGGAACTAAAATATATCAAACAATTTAATTTGAACCGTAACAGACTCAATCGGGACATTGAATTTATGACACACTATGGAAAATGTTATACTGTATGTTACTTTTTACAAATATGTTGTTTCTTTTTTTCTTTCTGTAACACCCCCACCCCGGCACTATGTGTGTCTCATGGCTTTATTTTACTGTGTTCCTGTCATGATACCTTTCAAATCAGCACTTCAGGGCATCCATTCAGCCTCTCTTACAAATATCTTAACACTTCCTGCTAATCATCCCCTCACAGCTATAGACCTGTTCTATTCATTGCCCATCCACCTTTCCTCTTAAGTTCATCTTGCCCTTCCTTGTAAGCCTTTTCACTATCCCATCATAATTATTTTGAAACAGTAGATCATAGTCTATATTAATGCTGTTTAGTTTGCTATTCACATGAAGAAGGGACCTGTGGGGCCATGAAAGCTTGTGTACTATTTTGTCTTTGTACAAGATATATGTTGGTCACATAAAAGATATTTTGGCATGTGGAGGGGTTGTGGGATAATAGATGGACCAGACACCAAACTTCAGGTTCAGCACACAATCTCTGTGTGATGTTTATTCAGAATACAGGGAATGAGCTTCAGCAATATCATATTCCTTCTTCAGTACATCAGTTTTCAGCAACATTCTATGAATGTCCTTTATCTGCACTTAGCCAGCACCTACTGACAATGATTTCTGATCTAACCACTTTTCAGTGAAACCTTTTCATCCCTATGTGGGTCCCATTTGCTTGGGTAGTGGGGGCTCAAAAAGAAAAAAAAAAAAAACAAGCTAAAAACAAAGAACCTCAGTGCAGAAACACTGAAAAAAGGGTTACTCCAAAGGGCATTGGCAACAAATCAAGTTTCAAAAAAATACAACATCATACATACGTCCATAATGCAAAGCATCATGGGATATATGCAAATCACCATGAAATTTCAGACTTGTTCAGTTTACAGCAATTTACATGCATTTTAAATAGCACAGCTAACTTAATTTCTGTAATAGTCACCTAGTACTTTTTACCATTATCAAAACACCTAGTGCCATGGTATTTTCAACATTTACGGTTTCATAAACATAAGGTATAGTATGACACAGTGCTATTACGTACTAAATCCAACAACGATAAACACAACCTGTTTTACATACACTTGGAAGTCACCACAATGACCTTCCTGTATGAGGACCTGAGAGGGAAAAGGAAAATTAAAGAGGACACTATAGCATAGTCAAGAAAGGGAAGGGGTGTCCATAGGTGGCCAACCTTATAGACTAGAAATTGTAAAGGATAGAATACATTAAGAACTAGAAGAACTGTTGCAACAGATTTAAGAAAAGGTTGTTCCTCAACAGTGGCAGGAGCTCCCTGTCACATATCCCCAACCTTAAGATGGAAGCAGTTATTGCAGACTGCTTACCACCTTCCAGGAAGGGATGGAGCTTCCACATATCCATCTTCAGAAGCTCTGTCTCAGGGTCCCTATTAATGATAAATATTTTATCGTGTACATAGTGGATATCATCATACTTTACCCTGAGGCATTAATGCATTTCTCAACAGAGACTAACAGTACTTTCTAATCTTCTTTAAGGGAAAGTGTGTCATATTTCTTAACCAAAAAATCTGGTCGGCTCGGCGTAAAGTCCAGTGCCACAGAAACAATTTCTCTGGGGTGTGTAATTACCTGCTCCAACTCCACCAGATATGTCAGTTTTAAGGAGGGCCCAGTGCTAGGTTCAACCCCCCTACATAAACCCACTATGTCTCTTGATTCATTTCACTTGCAACAGATACAGACACCTAAGAGTAGACACTCTTGGTGTTACTCCAACACAGGTTCCTATTCATTTTCAACAACTCCCCTATGTCCTCAGGTGGAGCGTCTTCAAGAGGAAGCAGTTCCCTCGATTCTTCCACGTTCTCTTGTATCTCTTCATCATCTTCAGGCATGGCCTTCCTCCGAGCTCCCAGGTCCAGTCCAGGCAAAAGCTTCTCTCCTAGTTTGTCAGCCATGGTTCTGGTCAGAACTCCACAGACTTTCTCCTCTGGGTTCTCCTCTGGCAACTCCTGGTGCATTGGTCCACCTGGGATATATGGGCGATATCCACCAGAAAACATCCCTCTTTGACCAGTCCAGATGCTTCCAGCAAGTTATCCCACTGCTGACACCAAGTCTGTGGAGGGGCTGTGGGATAATAGATGGACCCGACACCGAACTTCAGATTCAACACACAATCTCTGTGTGATGTTTATTCAGAATACAGGAAATAAGCTTCAGCAATAGCATATTCCTTCTTCAGTACATCAGTTTGCAGCATCATACTATGAATGTCCTTTCTCTGCACTTAGCCAGCACCTACTGACACTGATCTCTGATCTAACCACTTTTCAGTGAAAACTCTTCATCCCTATGTTGGCCCTGTTTGCTTGGGTAGTGGGGGCTAAAAAGGAAAAAAACAAGCTAAAAACAAAGAACCTCAGTGCAGAAACACTGAAAAAAGGGGTTACCCCAAAGAGCATTGGCAACAAGTAAAGTTTCAAAGAAATACATCATCATACATACTTCCACAATGCAGAGTATCATGCAATATATGCAAATCACCAAGAAATTTCAGACTTGTTCAGTTTACAGCAATTTACATGCCTTTTAAACAGCACAACTAACTTAATTTCTATAATAGTCACCTAGTACTTTTTACCATTATCAAAACACCTAGTACCATGGTATTTTCAGCATTTACAGGTTTCATAAACATAAGGTATATTATAACATAGTGCTATTACATACTAAATCCAACAATGATAAACACAACCTGTTTTCCATGTGCTTAGAGGTCACCACAATAACCTCCATTTATGAGGACCTGAGAAGGAAAAGGAAAATTAAAGAGGACACTATAGCATAGTCAAGAAAGGGAAGGGGGTGCCCATAGGTGGCCAACCTTATGGACTAGAAATTGTTAATGATAGAATATACCAAGAAATGCAAGAACTGTTGCAACAGATTTAAGAAAAGGTCAGTCCTCAAGAGTGGCATGAGCTCCCTGTCACACGGCAACTCCTGTTTTTCAAGGACTAGTACAGCTAAAATCTCTTTTCAGTACTGATCACTCCTTCTGATTCCTGACCTGTCACGTAATTCCTGACCTCTCTCTCTCTCTCTCTCAGTGGAGGATTTAGAGTGGGGCAGTAGGTGTGGCCACACCCCCATTCTCTCTTCAAGTTCACTCGGACCCTGCAGGGGGCGGCACCATGGCAAAAACACAAACATTGGTACTTTTTTAAAACTGTTATGGCTGATGACTGAAATATTAGTACACTACTTGTGTGGTGTTCCCTCTGTGCCCCCCTCCCACTCCCAAGCACCTCACAGATTCGTTTTAGGAGTCCTCCAATCAGAGCACAGAGTGTACGCTGCATCAGAGCAGTCAGCAGTTTTGGCAGTACCGTATGAGTGGTTGGCAGTTTGGGTTTTGACTCTACCATAGTGAGAGTCAGTGTAGAAGGTTCTTCACTGAGGAAAACATAACTTTCAAGTAGACAAGGTGGGCAGCTATCATCGGTGCATAGCGAGCAGTAAGAGTTGATCCACTGGTGCAAAAATTAAAACTTGTGTGCATCCGATCAAGCAAGAGTGACGAGTGGCTGCATTGTGGTACACTGAGTCTGCAACTCTGCACTGGCATGGCTGGCACTGAATAGTGAAGGATGGACAATATCAGTGATCGGTGGACAGGATAGTTGGTCCTGGAGGCTGGAGGTCAGGACAGCAATACAATATTTGCAGTGTGTAAGTCACCCTGGGTGCCCATTCGATTGTAGTAACAGGATAGCACTTTGCATATCTGTTGCTAAGCAGAGCAGCACAGAATATATGTATTTGCTCACTGCAGAGGTGGACTGGCAGGTTATGTTAGTTGTCATTCTGATGTGGAGGTTACAAGATTGGAGATGTCACCTATGGAGATGGTGGTTGTTTGATATTACTGTTTTCATAGCGAAGCCACACACACTTGTTTTCTGCAGTGACTATGGTGATATGGCATCATTTAGATACCTGTAAATAGCATCCTACTTAAAGGCAGGGGCATGTTTGTGTATGTAGCATGCATTTGTGACCAGTCAGATGGTGGCTTGATGGGCTACATCATGCTCATTCTGCACTAAAAATCTCCCTTTTTTGAGTGAGCCTACTGATTTAATTTATGATACTTATTAAAGTATTTACACTGTTGTTGCTGTTGCATGTTTCCCTGCATGGTGCCGTAAGCCCTCTGGATAGGGCACCAAATGAATAAACTTTGTCTTGCCTTCTGATGGCACTAGCAGCCAACTAGAGGTCCAGCCCCATTGTTGGACTCTGAGTCAAAGAGCCGGGGTATATGGTGAGAAGTAGTTGACAGGTTATGCACCTGTTTGTGGCAATGTGCCTTTAATTTGTGGCGGAGTTTACATCCAGGCACACTCTTGTTACTGATGCCTTTTTTGCACTTTATGGCACTATGAATTATAGATTGTGGCTGTATCAATGAAATATACAGTATTTAGCTATCTGCACAATAAATCCTGCCTGCAGTCATTTCTTAAAACTCCTTGTGGGTGTGCAGGAGTACTGTGCTGATTATTTCATTGCTTCTGAATTTTGGGTTCAGTTAAGAAGAAGTGGGTGTAGGAAGTCTGATGAGTGTGTTGATTCTATCTTTGTTCATTACTTGATGTTTTATCAGTAATTCCACATAGGTGTAGCCGGGGGGGGGGGGGCCTGGGAGCATGGACCCCCCGTCTGTCTGGCTTATAAAATCTCATCTGCGATCCCCTCCTCTGGGTCCATGTTGAAATTTATTATCCATTAAAGTGTCCCCCCTCCACTCCCACTTTTATTCACAGCCTGACTCTGAACAGCCACCGGGTTCAATGTATTTAATCCACTAAAATGCCACAGCACTGTACTAGTGAGATGGGAGGCAGGCATAGGCTTATGAATATGCAACAATCAGCCCCACCTCCCACTGGGGACAGACGAGGAGTCTCAGTCAGATCAACGAGTCTGCTGTCAGATGATTGTACAGGGGTCCTCAGGTGGTTCAGACAGAGTGTGCAGACTCAGACTTCTCTGTATCAGTCACACAGTGAGAGAGTCTGTGTGGTGTGTGAACAGCGTGGCTGCAGGCAATTTTAAAGTTATTGTTTTTTGTGGCAGCTGCTTGCTTATAAATAAATAATCAGACCAGAGGTACCATCAACTTTGTCACTCCTCCTTGCCACAGTTTAGGGTCTCAAGCTTGTGGATTACTTGCCTCACCGTATATCACTGTTTGACAGTGTCCCTATCATAGTCTGAGGGCCACCGGCAGCATATATTCTGTGTGGTTTAAGTGCACAGGCACCGCTTAGTCAAAAAGCCAAGATAGGGAGCCTGGGAATAGAGAATTGGGTCGGAAATTGGAAAAAACATAATTTGGCTGATTATAGGTAAGGACCAGAAAGTTTGACTCTTCTTAGTCCACTACCAGTTAAAACTAAAATAAAAAGCTGCAGTCTGTCAGTAAGTGTCAGTGAGGAAATTGGTCTGGGAATGAAAGAGAAAAAAAGGAAATATGGCTGAATTAACAATGGACTTAACTGCTGCAAGTTGCTTAACCTATTTGAAAATGTTTTGTGATGAGTTAAAAACCATCACAAAAACATTTTTTGGGGGCTCTTATCTATGGATTCCTGGACTGCATGTAGGGTTATACATACTGACATCTGGCAATAATCTTTAATCTTGTTACTAGAAAATCATTAAATGGTGCACAACAACTTTTTTTTAGCAGTCAGTAGTAAGTACCAATGGGGCAATAATTAAGCCCAGTGGGTGGCTGTATGGTTCATGCAGGGGAAAAAAAGCATACTAGACTCACAGAAAATGAGAATAGCTTTTTAATTGTGTGCAGTACATGTGTGAGATATAAACTGGTAAAAACCTTAGATGTGGAAATGATGGTCTATATTAAGCTGCCCGTTAGAAGTCTGAATTAAGGAAAAGGCCAGATATAAAAAATATATAACCTAATGAGGGAACCCACAGGTTGGCAAATTGTTGTTTGAAGGATCCAAGTCCTATGACTCATTCCTCTGTCATCTTTGGCTGGAGGTTGGTGATTGATGTTTGCAGTTTACATTTTATTAATACACTGTGATGACTGGTAGAATAAATTATTTGACATCTGGGTGTCTAACACCCAGATGTCAAATAATTCATTCTACCAGCTGCATATGTAGTAGTTTGATAATTTTAATCCCACTTTGGTTAAAGTTGTATATCCTCTGCACACAGATAATAGGCAGTTTATATATGTTTCAATATGTTTTCCTGTAGTACTGTTTAATGTGTTGAGCCTGACACAAACAGTAATCAAATATTTAAAAAATATATTTAAACTGCCTGACCATTATTTGTTTGCAGAAAAGGGGATCATGCATGTAACGTAGAGGGAAAGAACGACTATTAAGAGAAGCCATAGAAAGTTGGCAATTAAAAGGAAAATACATACAGTGGGAGAGGTGGAATATAAAAGGCAAGGCAGTAGCTGAACACAGAAATTAAAATTGGGGAAAAGAAGGAACACCTGGCTAAATAGCAAAGGTGGTGTAGGGTTGGTAACAGAATGTGAAGAGATCTACAGAATAGAAAGGAGGAAATTTCAGAAAGGGAGAAGAAGAATCCTGAGCTCAACTGAAAGACCTGGGACTGGGGAGGGGATGAGACTGACAACCTGAATTCTGATGCATTTTGTAACTCAACAGTTACTGTCTAAAAATGCACGTAACTGCACCATTTAACTCCTAAATATTCTGGGGGAGCATGCCCCCGGACCCCCCCTAGAAATGTTTTGGAAACCCCACCCACCAAGTTCTGGCTACACCCCTGTTCCATCCATTCAATTTAGAGGGGCTGTTGTGATCCACAACTTTTTATTACAGTATTTCACTGATTTATGATTTATTGTTTTGCCGATTCTTGGTTTAATATTTTTATCCTGTTTTATGTTTGCAAGGTGGTTAGAGCCCCTATGATTGGGTATCATAAAAATAAAACTGCCTTGCCTTTTGTTTGCTTTTATGCTACAGAGTTATTGTTTGGGGTGTTGGCAGTGGCAAATCTGGAGTGAAAATAAATAATAGAGGTACTGTAATTCTGTTGATCATGTTAGAAACAAAAAGGCTCGCAGGACATACAGGCGAATGATGAAATGGTTCTTGAGATCGGACAAGAAAAACCCTGATAAGCAGGCCAGAGCGAGTAACAGTAATTGAGGCGAGTAAACGGGGTGCAGAGGGAAGTTGGCAACAACCAGCTTCTTATGCCCCCTGAAATAGCAAGGCCCCTTTCTTCTCATCAGAAAACAAAATATAATGGTGATAGCTCACTTTTTATGTTTATCAGAGCAGAGGATGATTGTTAGAGTAAAGGTTTTTTTTAAAGGCTATAAAATTGCTGGGATAAATGGTGCGGTCTGATTGGCTACTAGGTGTGTAGATGTTTTTCACAACTGAATAAGGCTGAAAATTTTTCTGTCAACACCAGCCTGATTACATCATTAATATCATTACACTGTCTAACTGGTAGTCAGTGACAGGATTAAAGAAAAAAAAACAAATACCCATACCATATTCATTATGGTTGTTGCTTGTCCCCCAAACACCAATCACAGAATACTGACTTTTGATAATACATCCCTTGGCTTCCCCCATCCCCTGGCTGCTGAAAATCCAGCCTCCATTTCTGTTAAGTCAGTGAGATAGTTAAATTTGCCTGTGATCCATATTGTATCGCTTTTGTTCCCATGGCCCATCTGGTGTCACTGCTGTTGCTACTAACCAATAAATGCCCATGCATCAAAGGCCAGCTTGGAACATTGGACATGCCTGTCATTTTCCTGCATTGAGCTTTTAAAATAAATATCACCACCAAGGTAATGAAACCCAACCATCAGTTGCTTATTACCTCAATAAAATAATGGTGTCCCAGTTTTATGACATTCCCCTGAGAGTTGCAAGTCCCTCTCCCTGAAAAGTAATGATTATTATCCCACCAGGAATCATTAGCCCTTCCCTCAGCACCACTAGACTAGCGAAGCTGCCTCCTACACTGGGAGTAATTACCCCTTCCCCCAGGAATAGTGTGGATCATCCCACAAGGAATAGGGTTACTTTACCCACCTGTCCTGCACTGGCCAGAATAGTCCCTGGTTTCGGTTTATACTTCCTGACAAAAATCAGGGAACATGATAAATGTCCTTATT
The DNA here is from genome assembly GCA_016271365.2 of Neoceratodus forsteri. NCBI lineage: Eukaryota > Metazoa > Chordata > Ceratodontiformes > Ceratodontidae > Neoceratodus > Neoceratodus forsteri. Next base: position 521,519,625 of record CM057449.1, on the reverse strand, counting down.
AGAGTTTAGAAAAAATTTTTACATTCATTAAAGAAACACTAACTGACTAAATTTCCATACAAACCTGACCCGAAGAGCCACCCACTGCACCCCACATTCTAAAATCCTAGATCCACTACTGCTCTCTCTCTCTCTCTCTCTCTCTCTCTCTCTCGTTTGAAACCCTGCTATATGGCCACAGAATACCATCCATTGCTGTTCCATTGATCACCATTCCCTGTGCCGTTTATTTGAGACTTCTTTAGTAATTCAGCAGCAAAGTCATGCCCCCTCACAAGTGTTGATAAACTGCTTGTTTTCAGTCAGGCCATTGTATATTCAATATACACAACAGCAGTGTATCAGTTATAGCTTTTAAATCTGCTGTTTGTCAGAAGTTATAACTGCTTTTTCTTTCATTTTAACAGCTGGCTCAGTGCAGCACAAGGCATTGTAATGTCATCAGCATTGTGAAAGCTGCTGTCTGGTTCAGTATTCCACTGTGATGACAGTAACTTTTAAAATATCCATTGTGATAAAGTAGCATTTATAATACAGGCTTTTTGTACTGATAATGTCATTGGTTAATACTGATCAGGTGGCCATACATTAATCCTCCATATACACACAGTTAGGGTGAGTAGGCTGTGAGAGAAATATCCACTCACCCTAACTGAAAGTGTAAAATAAGGTCAGAACTGCTTTTGATTCCAATGCGTGTGTACAAAGTGATAGTCATATGACTGAGAGAGAGAGAGAGTGCAGAAATGTGCGAGGCGGGTAGGTCACCGTTGTAACTTATTTATTGTGCCACAAATATATTTTTTAGTACAATGTTTGGTCCTGGCATTTCAAAGTGACTAGTAGGACCAGAAATAAAAATGAAATATACCTGGTATTAGTCAACATCTCCGACAATCTGCTGTCATCCACAAGAAGTGCATCTTTACACACACGCGAAGTATAGCATTGAGAGAGACAGACAGATAGCACTAGTTAGCCAGACAGCCGTTATCCTGAGTTCAGTAGTGTGTCTGATGAATTGATATCTGTGTGTTTCTCTCCTTACAAGGAGCAATGATGCATGTAACACAGATTGAAATTGAATTTCCCACACATCCACTCCAGCGAATTTGTTGATACTCATCATAACTATCGACATGACTGACATGTAATCCTGTTGTTATTTCACCTGATTTTTCAGCATGTCACAAACAAAGCTGTTTTCCCAGAATAATAAATATACTTTAGTGTTCAAAAACCATAACATTTCCATGTGTGCTCATAGTCAGGTGGAACTGAGCACCTATCTACATTTCCCACACTGCCGAGATAGTAAAAGCACAGTGGAGCAACTTAAAATGTGTTCCTCCATTGTGAAAAACGGTCTGCAATATTTCTTTTCTACAATGAGCAATGTAGTGTTTTGTTAGTACACTGTTTAAAAAAGGTAAAGATGTTTTTACTGCATGTTGAACTAAAGCTTCAGAACTGTATTAATGAATGTCGTGATTACTTGTTTTTGTCCTAACGACTCATTTTCCATGTTGAACTGTCTGTAAGGTGATATTCCAACAGGTATCTCTAATTTCTATTAAACAAAGTATTCTAAACAAATAATGTGTCGGACTTGTATATTGCCAAACATATAATACGGTATTTAATAGCAGTACAGTAGCAATGTAAGAGAAAAAAGACACAAATCATTTTTTTAAACAGGTACTACTTTATTAAGGGGATGGATACATGACAAAACAAACACATTTCAATCATTGTAAAAGAAAATCATTAATATTTATCACAATCTAGTAAGCCCATGTTATAAGTGCAATAACCCACTCCAGGGTGTGTGTTTACTGGGGATTAATCATCACCCTGGGTGCTGTAAGGACTATCGGGCTTCGCCCTCGTGCCTCACAATGTACCCTGGGTGTTGATTAAGCCCCAGTAACCACACACCCTATCGTGGGTTATTGCTTACATATTTGATACAGTGTGTTGATGTTACTGATGTAACTAGCCGAGATATCACTTTTATCTTGTCATTTTTACCTCCAGTTCTGTTACATCTGCAGTACATATTTATATACATACACATATACAACTTTGGGGAGGAAAGAAGACCACACTAGCTGAATGTGAATGCCCAACACCCCTGTTTTCTTTACAAGTCTGAGCTTGAACATTGCTACCATATCAGCTGATACCTCCAGGTTTGCAAGTCTATTCCAACTAACTACCTAATGTTCTGGGAATTTAGTTTTCCAGACATTTCCCTTAAATGTTGTTTCTTTCAGTGGTATTTTGTCCCTCTTGTTCTGTGCTTCATGAGGAACAGAATTTGGTTGGACTGTGTTCTCCCTTAGATATGTGAGGACCATAATGTGTTTCTACTTTTTTTCCATGAAAAAAGAATAATAATAATAATTTTATTTATTAAGCGCAATTCAAATGCCAAAGTGCTGTACAAATACAAAATCAGAATTTAAAACAAGGAATAAAAGCCAGTATGCTTTGCTAAACTCACAAAGGAAGAGGAGGGGGAGTTACCTAAACCAAACCAACTCAGGGGGAGGGAATGGACAAGGAAATGATAGAAGGCTTTCTTAGAATGGCAGAAAAAGGGGAGATATTGTTGATGGGGGACCTGAATATGCCAGATGTTAACTGGAGCACCTTTGCTGCAGGCACATCCAAGAGCAGGGTCATTCTTGATGCCCTACAGGGGGCATGCCTCAGACAGTTAGTATCAGAACACACTCAGGATGGAGCAATCTTAGACCTGGTACTTTCAAATGGGGATGGAGAAAGAATCTCCGATTTAAAGTGGGTAGCCATCTGGGAACAAGCGACCACCAAACAGTGTGGTTCACGATAAACACAGCCATACAATCAAGCCATACAAAAGCAAGAGTACTAGACTTTAGGAGGGATGACTTTGGGAAAATGAGAGAGTGCCTCAGAAAAGCACTAGCAAACAGGCAAGAAGGAGGGGTGGAGGAACAATGGGGAGTGATCAAAACAGCCATCACAGAGGCAACAAGCCTTTGTGTAAAGTAAATCAATAAAACACAGCGAAGGAAAAAAACACTATGGTTCACAAAAGAGGTGGCAGGGAAGGTTAAGGAGAAAAGGACAGCATTCAGGAAATATAAGGAAACACAGAAGGAGCAGGACAGAGAACTTTATCAGTTAAAGCAGAAAGAGGCTGGGAAGGCAGTCAGAATAGCAAAGGCCCAAACCGAGGCAAGGATAGCCAATTCTGTTAAGAAGGGGATAAGACCTTTATAGGTACATTAGGGAGCGAAGAAAACCAAAGGAGGGATACTGGAAGCTTAATAAAGGGAGGAATGTGGGTAGAGGGTGACAGTGAAAAGCAGGATACTGAAACTAATATTTCTGCTCAGTATTCACAAAGGAAGAGGAGGGGGAGTTACCTAAACCAAACAAGAGAAACACTCTGAAGACGGGGGGTCGATACCAGTCCATTTACAGAAGAAAGGGTTCTGAAAGAACTAATAAAATTGAAGGTGGACAAAGCAATGGGGCCTGATGGGATTCACCCAAGAATTCTAAAAGAACTAAGGGTAGAACTATTGACACCGCTGACTACTCTCTTTAACAAATCATGGGAGGATGGGGTGGTACCCGAGGACTGGAGGAGGGCAGATGTGATCCCTCATCATAAAAGTGGGAGCAGGACAGAGGCAGGAAACTACAGACCAGTTAGTTTGACCTCAGTGGTAGGGAAAATGATAGAATCACTTCTGAAGGAAAGAATTGTTGAGTACCTAGTGGCCAGTGGCGCACAGGACCCAAGGCAGCATGGATTCACGATGGGAAGGTCGTGTCAGATGAATCTAATAGATTTCTTTGACTGGGTGACCAAAGTAGTAGACCAGGAGGGCTGTGGACATGGCCTACCTAGATTTTAGCAAGGCATTTGATACAGTCCCACACAAAAGATTAATACACAAGATAGACAGCCTTGGAGTGGGTCCCAAGGTGGTAGCCTGGATAAAAAATTGGCTAGACAACAGGACGCAAAGGGTAGTAGTAAATGGAGTACACAGTGAAGAAAGGAGGGTTACTAGTGGGGTACCGCAGGGTTCAGTACTGGGACTGGTCCTTTTTAATGTCTTTATAAGTGACATTGCAGAGGAACTGGAAGGAAAAGTATGTCTCTTTGCAGATGAAAAGATCTGCAACAGGGTTGATACACAAGATGGAGTGGAAAGGATGAGAAGGGACTTGGCAAGGTTGGAGGAATGGTCAAATGTATGGCAGCTCAGATTCAATGCAAAGAAGTGCAAGGTAATGCACATAGAAACATAGAATTTGACGGCAGATAAGGACCGCTTGGCCCTCCCAGTCTGCCCATTTCCCTACCTGATGGATAAGCTGCAGATCCTAGTTAACCAGCAGCCTACTTCTTCCTACCCCCACCCCCTAGAATTGCCTTATGACTGTCCCATGCATGCTTGAATTCCACCACTGTTTTTGACTCCACAACCTCCTCTGGAAGGCCGTTCCATACATCCACAACCCTCTCTGTGAAAAAATACTTCCTTAAATTACCTCTGAGCCGCCCCCCTTCTATCTTCAAATTGTGCCCCCTTGTTCTTGCACACCTCTTTTTTTGAAAGATGCTACCCTCTTGGACTTTGTTGATTCCCTTGAGATACTTGAAAGTTTCTATCATGTCCCCCCCTCTCCCTCCTTTCCTCGAGGCTATACATATTCAGCTCCTTAAGTCTCTCTTCATAAGTCTTCCGGTGCAGACCCTGCACCATTTTAGTTGCCAGTTGTATTAACTGGAGGCCAGGAGAGAGAGAGAGGTGATGTGATAGAAACATACATGTTTCTGAGGGATATAAATAAGGTTACCACTATTAACCTGTTCACTAAAACTGAGGGTACTGTTATTTAAAGGCACTGATGGGAATTTGAGGGGTGGGGTGGTATAAGAGATATTTAGGAAATATTACTTTACAGAGAGAGCTGTGGAACAGTAGAACATACTGCCAAAGGAGGTGGTAGAGGATGAGACAATAAATGTGTTTGAGAGGTTGGGACAGATTTAAAGGGATATTAAATACAGACTGGACGGGTGCGGCCCAGATCTTAATTAGAGATACTAAGAATACAGACAATAGGCCAGTATGTATTCATAAGTTTCATTAGTATAAATTAAGTGCAGACCAGGTGGACTCTAAGTTTTTATCTGACATCACCGTCTATGTATCTATGAGGATAGGTTCTGGATGAACTTGACAAGGTATTATTATATAGAGAGACTGGTTGTGCTGTGGAACAGTAGAGGTGGTGGGTGCCAAAACCATTAATGGTTTCAAGCACGGCTGGGACAGATTTGAGGGCTTAATGGTTACTCAGGGTAGTAGCGGTATGGCATGGGGGCAAGGGATGTTGAGGGGTACAGAGATAATTATCTAGACAGCAGGTCTTGCGGTAGGATAGGGTATAACAGGGCAGTCTGGATGTCTTTTTCTGCCGATATTGTCTATCTTTCTGCATTTCTGCAATTTAGAGTTCAGTTGTAAGAGAGGATCAACACAAGTGTAATACATATGTCAGCAGTTATAAGCCATTGAGCATAGGTGTTTTTTTTTTTTTTAGTAAGGACTTAAAGTAGGAAAAGGAGTCGGCTGATCAAACTTCAGAGGGAAGCCCATTCCATATGGGGGAATTGTTTAACCAGGAAAAGCACACTAAGCCATAACATGTTTCTAGGTGCAACCTGGGAGCACGAGGAAGTAAAATGACTTGGTCAGGGTCACACAGTAGGCAGGTGGGGGCTGTGGGATTCAAACCCAGGTCTCCAGGATTGCAGCTCAAAGCCCTAAACCACTGTGCTGTACTGTCTCCATATGGTCAGTGCAGTGTGTAGGAAAAAGCATGACTACCAGCTATAACTAGATTCACAGCAGGAATGAAGAGGAGGTTCGTTCTAGCACAGTGAAGTGGACATTTGGATAAATAACAAAATTCAGTTTTAAATATAAAAACAATGTTTTAAGGTTTTCTAATACTCTGAGATTGTTAGGAAGGAAAATTTGAATAATATTTACTTATTTATTTATTACATTTTGGTGACCGGGTAGGCCCACTGAGCCCCGAAGGTCCCTTTTTCAGGGGCGACCCGGGATAACAATACAAGTTATAAAAATGAACAAGGACATAAGGAACATTTGAGACATTGTGAGTTAACATCATGAGGTGGTTACAATAAAGAAAAATAGTGGATAAAGGCATGGTTACAGGCATGGTAAAAGAAAAGCAGTGGATACAGGCATGGCTTACAGGCACGGTAAAAGAAAAGCAGTGGATGCAGGCATGGGTACAGGCCTGGTTATCATCATGACATGTAAGCAATTGGTAGTACTTTGCATATAGTTTATTCAGGGGTTACACGTGGCCTCTGCCGAGCAGTCTGTATAAGGCAGGTAGTAGGAAGGTTAAGCTAGGAGATGGGAGTTGGAGAGGAGGGGAGTACCTTAGCAGCTTTAAGTGCCATGACAGTGGCATGCGGGTGAGGTCAGCAAATGGGACTTAAGCCTGGTGCAGAAGTTCATGAGTGAGGAGGAGGCCTGGACCTCGGAGGGAGCTTGTTCCATTGGCAGGCTGCTTGGGAGGAAAAGGATCTTCTGCCAGCGTTTGTCCTTACCTCTAGGGACTTCTAATAGCATTCTATCTGAGGTCCTTAGGTTCCTTGGGTTGTGTTTGAGGGTTATGGTCCTGGCAATGCTTGGCGGAGCATGGGGTTTGAGAAGCTTGTAGGCCTGGACAAGCAAAGGGTGTTGGAGGCGGGCGACCAATGTGGGCCAGCGAAGATTGGCCAAAGTGTCACAGTGGTGACGTCTCGGGTGGTCTAAAGTTGCGAAATGAGCTATTTTATTATAATGGGTTTGCATCCTGGTAATCTCTTGTTTAGCCATGCCCTGTATAATAGAGGCCGCAAAGGTCAGGTTTATATGCTGTTATAACATTGGAAACTCTCCGGCCCCCATATTCAAAAGGTTAACGATGTGCTAACTGGGAATAGCATGAGCAGATGGGGTGAGGACCATAGTCAGAGACCCCTGGTGCACAGTGCTAACCCCATAGCCCAGTCTTGCAGAATATACCAACAAATGAAGATCCCCCTCACATACAGGGTGCAGTGGTATATTCAGCAGTTTGGAAAAGACAAAACTGCCTCCTTTGCAGTGCAGTTGAATGCTTTCAAAACTCTGCTTTTATCCCTGTGCAGAGTGCTGTGCAACCCCCGTCATTCCCTGACAGCTTCCCCCCCTCCTGCTGAGCACCAGTCTGAGGCCCCAGATAACTTCATTGAAGGCATCCCTAGCATTTAGTGGTTTCCCCACCCATGATCACCAGTCTGAAGTCCCAGATAATGTAGTTGAAGGCATTTCTGTCATCTTGTGGTGCCCCTAACCTCCGGTCTGAAGCACCGGATAACATAGTTGAGGGCATCTGTGGTGTCCAGTGGCCACCCCATCCCTAATTACTGAGTGTTAAATTGGTATACATCAGCAGATTGGTGTCCTGGGGTGGGAGAGAAACTAGACGCCAGTGATGTGGGGAACACTAAATTCCAGGGATACCTTCAACTAAGTTATCTTGCCAATCAGGGGGCTGGCACAGTTTCTCACATTGCCTCCTTGCAGTTGTGTGCAGTGACATTGTGCATGGCATGCTAATAAATCTGTAATGGCATGCAAATGGGCCCTTAGCATCTTGGATGCCCTATAGTCTTAATAACATGCCACGGGAGAATATGGCTCACAGGAGTAGCGGTACTATCCTGTTTGGGATGCATCTCCATTCCCTCTTGTGGGCCTTATTCCAATAGGGGGCTGTGAAAGCATTACATATAGTCACTGTGTACTGTGCAAGTGCATTCCCATTTTCAGAGAGTTAGCATGTTCCACTGAAGTGCACGAACTGTCTGAATATTACCCCCAGGCTGGCTGTGCATAATCTCATGTGCAGTGCTAATGGGAGTGCAGTGCACATAGCCAGCTCTGAATACGGGGCTAAAATACCTGAAGATGTAGCCAAATGGACATGAAACCTGATTTTCTTCTGTATTCAAAGATTATTATTTTTTTTTCAACAAATTGACATGCAAAGTTAGTCGTACTGCCAGTTTTAGGTTACAGTCTGTTTGTGATGCTGAGTGAAGAGGTAGGCCTTATGGCACAGAGTTGAGTTCCGTACATTAGATCGAGGTTGTACATATGGCACAGAAGTGAGTCTTTACTGCAATCTGCACTGAAAATGTGATGCTTTCAGATTTCATCTGACCTGTTCAAGGATGCCCTGTTGCTCATCTTGACAGGTTTACTGCAGTTCATCCATCAGGGAAAGTATTTTCATGATCTGTGATCTTAAAAGATAGGAAAGTAGCAGTACACTTTTAAAATAATTCCATCTTGGGATCGAATAAGCTAACAAGACCACTCAGTCCTTGGCCTTGTGATTTAGTAATGTGTTTGCCACTCAGTGTTTTTGTTTTATTTTATTTGGAATTATTTTATTTGTACACTACCACTTTTCCAACATTTATTCTGTTTTGGGAACTGGTTAGTATAAGTGGTCAGTTCATATGGTAGCACATAAACATCTACATCTGGTGGTGGCTTGTGATTGGATGCAGCTTAGCTAGTCTTCAGTATGACATAATCATACTGCAATCAAAGGCAAATAGTAAAAGTACATATGAAACAATAAACTTCCTTTTTTCTGATGCTAAACTGGAGAAGGCAATGTGGTCTAGTGGTTATAGCACTGTATTTTGAAACTGGAGATTACAGGTTCAAATCCTGCCACAGCCACTGATTCACTGTATGACCATGTGCAGATCTGTTGACCTCCCAGTGCTTCAGTCCTCTTAGCTGTAAGGATTGGTATATGCAGAACCCCACTAAAAGCCCCAAAATGTAAATGTTTGTTGTGCTATCAGTGATTAAGTAAATGAAATCCCTATTAAGTTGAAGGGTATAAATATAGACATGATGGTAACATTTTAGTTTTCTGTGGCCTTATTCACATGTCCTGAACAATAAAAGTAGAAACATATTACAGTGCTAGTAGATCAGTAAATGGTTTGTTGAGGGTCTGCCTTCATTGCTTCCTCAGCTACTGGCATTCTTCTTTCTGCCATTTATCCTTGTAAGATGTCATCTGATCCGGGGTGGGGTGAGGTGGGCAGCCAGCAGCTCAAGACTTCACTAGTAGCCCACCAGTTCTAAGAGTGAGCTGCCTCTTCAACGTGAAGGAAAAACTTGAATATATGAATACCTAGGGCCAATTATCCTGCTCAATTTGGCAACTTAAAGTCACATTTGCTCCAGTAATAGTATCACCCACCATGCATTCATTTAAAATAATTCTTTGTGCATGAGTAAGTCTTGGAGAGAAGCTATCTGTCATTTTGGTGCAGTTTTCTCTCAACTTAGTGACCACTGTTGCACTCAAATCACATTAGGAACATACGGTATCTGTCTCTTTGGGGCAGAACATGTCTAAGCTGACTTGAACTGTCAGAATGCGCTCTAGTTCAGGAACATGCTGAAAGGAGTCGGGCAGTATCTGAAGGGGTGAGGATTTGGGGATGTTGTCCCTCTGTTATGAAGTACTCTCTAAATCTGAGCATGCAAATCACCATCTCAGTTATCAAGTCATGCACCAGATGTACTCAACACATCACTGATACATACAGGACACAATATATACAAAATATACACTAAAGCAGTACACAATACCACCTAGATCCTGGCAAAAATAGTTACAAATACACAACAAATAATCTTGTAAAATAAACACTAACCCTTAGAAAGAAGAAGGATATTACAGGCTGTTAAGAGAGTGAGGGGGCCTGTAAGCTACCCTGATCAACAAGGCCTTTTTTAATTGATCTCGGAAGGGAAAATGGCCTCATGCAGAAGACACAAAGTTTGAACTAATCAGATGGGATGATGGATTTTTTTAGATTTAGAATATAGTTTTCAACAGATACTAAAAGACATAACTTGGGGACCCTTTTCTGTACATTACCCAAAACCTCTCCTGATGAGTGTTAAAACAGTATGTATATGTACTGTAAGAGGTTTGTCTGTATATATCTTGTGAAAAATTAATGAAAAAGTTTAACTGCAAAAAAAAAAAAAAAACAGTATGTATAGTAGACTATGAGTGTGAGGAAAACCTTGCTTATTTCTTCTAAGTAATCGTGTACTTGGGTACACAGATGTCAATGAGACTTCCAGCTTATATAGGCCTTGAAGAGAGTAAAGGCCATTACATAAGGTACAGTAAAGGAGTGATTTGACCATTGGCATTTTACACACAGGAACATAGGAAGTGCTAGGTGAAAAAAAATACTATAGTTCCGTCATGTCCCTCTATTGCCATCCTGGCAGCTTCAGCACTCAGTATTATGTGAAATACCTAGAGCCATGGTTTATTGGGAAGTTCTACCAGTAAATCCAATGGACACTGGTACTACAGAGAGGAAAACCACCAGAGGTAGGAACTGCTGGAAGCACAAAGCCAGGTGACCCACCATTTCCTCTTGGGTGTACTAATTCAGCTATGGGGTAGATAGAAACATAGAACCTGCCGACAGATAAGGACCACCTGGCCCACCTAGTCTGCCCATTTCCCTACCTACTCTATAAGCTCCAGATCCTATTTGATCTGTGGCCAGCTCTTCATAACCCTCCTCTCCCTAATAAATTACAAGGGGCATATCTCTGTCTCTGTGAAGAACTGATCAAACTTGAAAAGATGCGACAGTTACAACTTGCACTGCTTCCTTAGGGAGCTTGTTCCATACATAGGTTTTCCACTCTGGATAAAAAAATGCCCCCCGATTTTACTCCCCCTCCCCAGCACAGTGTATGTTGTCTACTAGTTCTGCTGCATTGAACAAGTTGAAAGACTTTCCCCTGACTGTCTATATACAGTTTCACTTGTGCTGTTAACCAGTTTTTCCTTCCTAACTAATTTATGGAACCATTGTTGGGGTCATCCGTGTTTGAAAGATCATTAAATAAAAAGTCATAGAGAACCAAAACTGTCTCCCTTAGATAGTCACAGTTGGGGCCCAATTCTCTGCCAAGGCAATTCACTTTCAGCTGCTGTGATACTGAGCAGAATAATAGAAAGAACAAGATCCCACAAAGGAAACAGTTATGTAATGTGCCATTTAAATTGTACCCAATAGCTCTGTATGAAGTCCAAAGCATCTATTGATTCTCCTGATACAAAATGGCCTCCCAGGGTATAATGAGTTTGGGGTTGGCCACAAGCAAATAAAATCACATGTAGTATTTGTCACCAGCCAGGTCTGTTGCACTACATAAAAAAACATGAATTTCAAACCATTCGGTTCTTCATTACTAGGGTTATTTTTTATAAAGATAGGAGCGATGTCCCTTACAGTTAATTACCTCTGATATTTATTTAGGGGATGAAGTCATAGTGTCATGCTGGTGATATTTATTTCATTTCATTTCATTTTTATTTTGTTATTCGGTTAAGTACACTGGAGTACAGTTCCTTTTACAGGTACGACCCGAGGTCAGATACAGTGAGTTCAACAACAAATATAAACAGGGACTATAAAGAGCCACATCAGTTAACAACAAACAGCAATTTGATGTAACAGGACAATAATAGACAGGGACAACAAAGTTCCATGTCAGTTAAGCATACAATGAATTGGTACAAAGCATTAAAAGCATTCATATTTGGAAAGTTCAGTCAAAGGGATTGATAGTGCTATAGAAAAAGTATTGTAAGTAGGCAGGCATCTGATGTGAGGGGTGTTTCATTCCAGGTGGATCCGGCAAAGTGAGCAAAGGTTCATTGGCCAGTTAGATAATGTGCAAATGGCACATTTCAAAGATGCGAGTCTTGTGAAGAGCGTGAGTTGAAACTTGGTACACAGTCTGTAAGAGTCTTAAACAGTGTAGGCAGGGTGCCTGCCTTCTGGATCCTGTAAACAAGTCGGGACAAGGAACGCTTATAATTCAAGGGGACTGGAAGCCAACCCACTCCTCTAAGTGTCTCACAATGATGAATCATATTTGGGGCTGTTAGGCTATCTTATGAAAGACAACTGTCTTCTTAGACAGTGTATTTGCAGGGCCATGTCAGTCACTGTTGAAGCGTAGTTAACTAGAGGTAGTAAATTTTGGTTAATGATCATCATTCTGGTTTCAGGTGTTAGAAAGTTTCGAATTCTATATAGAACAGCAATTTTTGTGTGAACTTTTGACATAACTATGTCCATGTGTGGCCCAAAGGTCAATGTGGGGTCCAAGGTTACTCCACGATATTTAAAAGAAGTAACATTTTCATACTTTGTCCCATCCAGTGCCACCACACTTAGACTGTTACCATGATCTCTCAGCCTGGAATGTGTCCCAAAGACCATTGTCTTAGTTTTAGATAAGTTCAGAACCATATTATTCCTATATAACCAGTTCTATATTAAACCCAGTTCTCTTGTCAAAACCACTTCCAGCTCAGTAGCTGTTGACCCATGACAGTATATAACTGCATTATCAGCGTAAAGATTTGTTTTTGTTTGAGTTACAACTGTCGTTATTGGGTCAAAGAACATGGAAATAAGATAGGTCCGAGAATCAAGCCCTGTGGACACCACACCCACCCTGATATTTTCTGATATACTACCGCCGTACCAGACAGATTGATACCTGTCAGTCAGGTAGTCACTGAACCAGTCTAAGACTGGTTTCCCAAACCTCAGTTGCTCTAATCTTATTAGCAAAGTATGGTCTGTAGATTGAATGCCTTAGTTAAGTCCACAAAGGCTGCCCCAGTGAGGCATCCCCCCTCCATGCCATCATATACAGTACGTCACTCATGAATTCAATCCAGGCTGTTTACATCCCATGCCCTTTTCTAAAGCTGTGTTGATTAATTGACAAGAAATTGTGTTTCTCAATACAGTCCATCAGTTGGTTATACACTAATTTTTCTTGAATTTTTGAGAGGGTTAATAAAATAGAATTTGGCCTATAATTTCCAAAGTCAAAGAGGGGTCCAGATTTTTGAACAGGCACAACATAAGAATATTTCCAGAGTTCTGTGACCTGTCCCAGTGAAAAAGACAGGTTGAATATTAAGCTTACTGGGTACGCTATTTTCTCTGCTGCCAGTTTCAGTAGTTTTGGTGCTAGATTATCGTACTCACCGGATTTTTCAAGTTTCACCCTTTTCAGAAGCTTGAGCACCTCAGTTTTTGTCACAGCTCGTAAATAAAAAAAAGGGTCCAGTTAAAGTAGCACTGATCTGCTCTACTGGCGAATGGCCTTTGAAGTTATGATGATAGATATCCAGATTAGTAAACTGTGAGTTAAACTCATTCGCAATCAGTATGAGAGACATCCTCTCAGAAATAGGCTGTGATGTCACAAGCAGGGGTTTATGACAAAACAGCAAGGCTTCACCTGTTGGTGAACTGTCAGGGGCAAAACGTGACTGCGTAACAACCCCTTCCTCAAGTAAGGGGCAGGGCTGTTATTAACTGTGCCCATCAGAGCACTGAAAGCCTTGGCACCAAAGCTCTGTCCCTAGTGGGAGAAGAGGAAACTAAGGACAAGAAGATAAAAAGGGGGCTTTGGGCAGGAATGTTTAAGTCTAAGAGTTCCCAGTTGTTGCCAGCCACTTAAGTGTTCATGTGAGAAGAGTGCGCAGGTATGAGGGGCTGGAAGGGGCCTACTGAGCTTGGCCTGGCAGCCAAGTGCTTGGCATTGGGTGGCATAGGCACCCTATAGCACCTCATGCACCCCATGTCTATAGCGTGGTTAGGGGCATCTAAGGGGCTGCAGAGGGCAACGTGGGTTTTCCAGGGTACCCCCTCAAGGAGTGTATATCGATGGCTTTAGGGCCTGGAGAGATTCCTTGAAAATTCAGATGCCCAGGGGAGGTAATTGGGTCACAGGATGGCTAGACTGGTGATTACCCATAAAACCTGCACTTCTAAGGTAAAAAGAGGCATGCTAATGTACTTGTTCCCAAAGATAAGGGCCGGCTGTCTGTGCCATTTATCAGGGAGAGATCCCAGAGAGCAGGTCCACAAGGCTGATGTCCAAATTGTCAGTGACTTTGGACTGAGCCACCCTGCAGAGATGATGGTGAGCGCTCAGGATCCCTAACAAGCTGCTGTGGATACCGCCCTGCTGAGCGAGGCAGTAAGCTTGACTGACATGTACTGTAAAGTAATAGTGGCTCCAGCCATACATTATCCAAAAGTAGTATCAGCTAGTGGGGTAGGGTAAAACTGAAATCAGCAGGCTAGTAAACCAGATCCATAGACTTAAAAGGGATGGGAGAGTCTATGTGTTAAAATGTGGGTTATGTGGCTCAAAGGTAACTAGCATGATTCTGGAGGGGATATTCAATGTTGGCAGTGAATTATTCAAAGCAGCATGTGCTTCCGTGTGCTCTAGCATTGAATTGAAATGAACTTTGATAAAAACCTCTATCCTTCCAGTAAGGGGACTGCATTTGAACTGCCACTCCGTCTGTTATGTAATCTTTAGTACCATCAGTGACAATTGCTGTCCCTTGGGAAGGATGGCAGCTGTGCCACACTTAAATTTCAGGGGGATTCCTGGTGTGCCAAATCATCAGATACCCCTAGACACAGGAGCTACCCCAGGCCATGCCCACCCTCATCGGCACATAGGCATGAGTTGACTGGCAGGCTGGGTGGAGTTGTAACTGCAATTGTAATAACTATGCCACTTGATAATACTGTACAATAGGCCTGACTGTGATAGGCTACTCAGTGGAGAGGTGTATATGTGTGTGTGTGTGTGGGGGTTGGCTAGCCTTGGATACCTGATGGGGACTTACAGTCAGCTTGACAGATGCCTCCTAGCCCTGATGAAGGCATGTATGTCAACACGCCAAAATGTCAGTTTGTGCGTGCACTCTGGGTTGCATGCACCCATTGTAGTCTCATCCTGTGGTTAATTCCAAGGGGCGGATCTGCGATTTTTTTTTTTTTCATGGATTTACCTATTGGTGGTTAATGCTGTCTGCTACAAGGGAAATAGATCATTGCAGTCTAAATTTGCTGATTGTTGCTTCAGGACTGTTCCATTAAAAAACAGGTGAAGGTGCAAAAGCCTCCCATGACTTTTTGCCAGACTGCTGATAAACTTTGTTCCATGGAACATATTTTGTGCAATAGTGTTTTCCTGTCTGTTAGTGCCAGCATTACTGAAAGATGTGAAGCATAACAGCCTGCTATGAGCCAGTGATCTTTCGTTTATAAACACAGCTTGACAGTAACCATCTTTAATCTGCAGAGAAACCATTAAAAATAAATGACCTGTGCCATTACAGACTTTATTGCTTAATGAGGCATGGGAAATTTAGTATTTTAAAGATACAAACCCGACAAGTCCTGAAGCATGGCCTGCAGTATGCAGCCACTGCCAAAATAGCTCATAGAATGCTGGGATGTATTGGGCTTTGTTACCAGCAGGGCAGGGGATTGTAATACTGCCACTTCACAAAGCCCTAGTCAGCCCCACCTGGAAAACTGTGTGCTGTTCTGGGCTCTGTAATACAAAATATAGAGTACTATATGTAGTGTATCAGGAGCCCTTGTTGTGTATGGAAATCCATACACTCGAAAAAATCATTCTGCATTAGTAGTGATGTACCTACTGCAGCAGAAAAATAACTCATGCTGCAGTAGATATATCATGTAGTTCTGAGTTTACTGCTTTTATCTGTGCTGCCAGATCGCTGCGTCTGCTCCTGACAGGATCAGCTGTTAAGAACAGCTCACGAGGCAAACTGACAGTGCTCCTGAAATTGAAACCCCCCAAAATGAAACTAAATACAAACTGTGTACAGAATCACACAAGTTTTCACACTCATCAGTAAGCATTTAAAAAAAAAAACAATAAAAAAAAAATCGAACAGTGAGTCCCTTAAAGCCGCTTGCACTAAGGGAAGAACATATGGACATATGAAACGCCAGCAGAAACGGCCTTAACGGTCTATCGAGTCTGCTCGATTGTGCAGTAGCCCCTCAACTGGCAGCTGCCCCACCCTCCCCATTTATTTATTTTATTTATTTGCTTTTGTTTACAAGGTAAGCACACTAGACAACCAAGTGCCTATTTTCAGGTGCGACCCGGGAGATTACAGAGATACATTCAGGCATAACAGGCAACACAAGATCAAGTATAATAAGAGCAAGATGCAGAGCAAGGTCAAGGCATTAACAACATGGGATTACAAAGCAAGTGGGAGGAAGATAATAGCATGGCACAAACGAGGCAGGCAGTAAACAGCATAGTTGGACAACAGCACCCTTGGGAATGAGAGTAGCAGACACAACAAGGAGGTGCAAAGGAGGATAGGAGAGGCCAGTGGGAACTGGAAAGATAGACAAGTAGAATATTCAGCAATTGATGAGCAGCAGGGCCAGGGTGGGCCCAACACTATCAGCTCTTCAGGAGGCAGCATACTTCACTAGTAAACAGGGTGAAGAGACCCACTACAATTAAGCAGCAGCATTAGGTATCGACACATCCAGACAGAGTGCCAAGCCCTATAGGGTGCATTAAGTGCAGAGGCAGGTAGCGGCCGCTTTGTGGAAGCCCCAGGGGGAGGTTTTGAAGCAGGAATGGGAGGTGGAGGAATGAGTGCTTGCTGGATGGGAGTTCCATTCATAATTACCCCTCCATACTCTGTGAAACAAGCGTTCTTTTTGTTTTTCCTGTGTTGTACATTACCTGAGATAGCTGTTGTTCAGCAAACCATTCTAAATGTGGAGAAGGTGTCAGGGTATTTCTTTTTTTATCTGCCTGTGTCAGTGCAGCTGAACCCTGTACACCATACAGAAAAGTGTATGAGTGCAGAACAAGGCTGCATTTCCACTTTAGGAGTTGCTGTAACCACAGGGGCCTCTTATGCTGTGCTCTTGGGGTCACTGTGTCATCATGGTAACCCCCTAAGTGGAGACACTGCTTTGTTGTGCACTGTTCCCCATATATTACAACAAGCATTTGTCAATGCTGAATGTTTGCTTGCTGGTATTAGCATTGGAAATGTAGGAGTTAAACAGATGCAGAATAGGAATGGCAGTGAAGTATTGAACTTCAAGCCAACCCCACCTCCATCCTGTAGAGACAGACAGGCATTGGGGTAAGTGTTTGGTTCGTCGCCCATGACAGTCATGCCATGTCACCTCACCCTATTCTGGAGACACCGACACGTGTTGAGGTGTGCCTTGGGTTGTTTGGCTTTACAGTCACCCCATTCCATAAGGACATACGCTGAAATGGGTGCAGCATAGGAGAATGGGGTGAAGTCTAGGGCCAAAGAGTCCAAGGTACACCTCGATGCCTGTCAGTGGGGTGGGGTTGGGATGGCATGAGCAGTACAGTTGGCAATCCAAAGGCACACCCCGATGCCTGTCAGTCTGTACAGGGTGGGACGTTATGGTCAGAAACGTTAACGCCTCAGACATTTGTTGATATTTGCACTACAAATTTTCAACATGGTCTTTTTGTGACCCAACCTCGTGAAAGCATTTGGGACCTCTTCTCGTGAAGAGTGGCAGTGTGATTTTGTCAATGTGTGCCAAACTTTGAGTTCCAACAGCAACCATGCCATTCTGTGCCACATGTACGAAAACACAGATTGGGCAGGATGTGAAGAATGACCGCTGTACCATCCATAGGGAGGTGTGAAGAGATGGGAATGTTAAAAATCTGTAGTGGGAATATTAAAATTGGTCACACTTTTGAGCATACATGGAAACTGCACAATGCATGCATGTAACACAGTCATTTTATGGACTTTCATCACAAAATTTTCAGTGTAGGCATTTTAGGACCTCCGCTCATGAACAATGTCACTGTGATTTTCTTAATGTGTCCCAAACACTGATTTCCGACAGCGACCACGCTATTCTGCGCCGGAAGTGCGAAAACACATTTTGGCCAGGATGTGAAAAATGATAACTGCACTGTTCATAAGGAGGTGCAGAAAAATGGCCATGTTGAAAATCTGGAATGAAAATATTGCAAAATCACGAAGTTATGAGTGTACATAGCAATTGTGCAACACACGCTCGTAAAACAGTCATTTCTTGGATTTTTTCCACAAAATTTGCAATGTAGACTTTTTGAGAGGCCACCTCATGAACACTGAAACTGTTGTTTTATTAATCAGTCCTGAAAGGTGATTCCGCACAGTGACCGCGACATTACCTTTCGGGACCGAATAACGCCATGACAGTGGCTAAATTCATGAGGAGGAGTCCCAATAACTCCATGTTGAAAATGTTGTGCCAAAATTCCCCAAAAATGCCTGAGGTATGCACCAAAGTTGAAAAAAACCTATTTATGCCATTATACAGCTTACCGGCATTTCTTCGGTTTGCGGTTGGCTTTAAAGAGTGCAGACGTATTCCCGGCCCACTGAAGATCGTTGCACTGGGCTCTGGAGGTAAGTTTGGGGTGAGGGGGGTGTGGGGAGGCAGAGTACACAGAGAATGGGTGCGGGTTGGGGGGGCGAGGCCACCAGACTCAACGAGGGACTGTTTTCTGATTTACAGGTAAAAAAAATTGGGGGAATTTTTTTTTTTTTTTTAATGGATATTGGCACACTGGGGTGGGCCCCAGTGTGCCACTTGAGTATTTTTTTTGGAGACTGTAGCCGATAGGATTAGACACCCACGTCGGCACATACGGGGGGGTGCAAGAGTGAGTGGGATTGGGCACCCCCCTCGACACAAACCTACTTTTTTTGGGGGGGGGAACATTATGCCGATGGGAATGGGCTTCCCATTGGCAAATTAAACTGGGACAGGGGACATTATGCTGACGGGGAGTGGGCTCCCCATCAGCAAATTAAACTGGGATGGGGGAACTGAAGCCGACGGGGATTGGGGCCCCCGCCGGCAAACAAATACTGTTTTGGGGGCACATGCTGCCAAGGGAGATTTGGCACCCCTTCAGCAGTGGGGGCTGTATAATATTGTTTGTGAACATGGTGGCGGCTTGCTGCTGCATTCACAGACAATATTACACTAGGTACCGTTCCATCCTGCAAGGGCAGGTCGCTCCCTCATTGCAGCGGAATGGCTGATGCTACAATGATGAGTGGCCCCTGACTGCTGCGACAAAAACGTTATAAGTTGGTGGCACTTTTGGAAGCCAGTGTCATCAGCACACTGTGCCTCCACTGGTCGACCAGTGCCAAGCCCCCAAATGCAATGCCTCCATTGGCTGTCACAGTGCCGAGGCCTCCACAACCCACTTCTCTACTGAGCTGCCACATAATGTTTGTTGCGCATGTATGCAAGCAAACATAAAAAGGACACTGAGATTGTCTAGAAGGTGCAATGCACGCCACCAAAATGATCAGGGGTGTGGTGGACAAAAGCTGTAAGGAGAGGTTGGTGACCCTTAACATGTTCATCTTGGTGAACATGAAACTAGAGAGGAGGACATGACCTCAGTATCATCTCAGGTTCTGCACTCTGAAGGGTATCAACAAGATCAAACACACAGAGCTGTTTTGTTATATTTTGTTGACCATGGGTAGCCCAACTGGGGTGAAACATTTCATTTTCAGTGGGGCCCAGCTTTGACTCCGTGTTGCAACGGGGGTTGTAGCACAGGGTGGCTAAGTGACTTGCTGAAGGTCACACAGTGGGACTGCGACTGGTGGGATTTGAACACAGGATTCGACTCTGCTGCTGATGGGGATAATCCTGCAGATTAACACTGTCTATCTAATACTAGACTGGGCAGTGGGCCCATTTTAAAGGACAACATTTGCTATGGACATAAAAAGCAAAGCCATTCTTAAATTTAATCATGAGATCTAAACTCAGAGAGTAAAACCTTTTTTTTTTTTTCCAGACAGTTAAGATTTTAGTGAATGTCATTGCACTTTTGTATGCTTACCCTGCTAATAGCCACATTTAGAGTCAGGGCCGAGGTTAGAATTTTGGTGGCCTCCGACAAGATAGGTCATGAAACCCTTAACCAACCACCGTGGCCACATCTTACTCTGTCCTATATGCACAACATTTTATTTTCATTACTGTCAGTTACATATTTATGTGTTTTGTTTTTTTGGGTTTTTTTTTTTGGGGGTAGCATTGTTTGTTCTTGTGCCCCTCTGTCCATTCAATTCACGTTTGAAATCAGCCTCTGATTGGCTGGCTATATATATATGCAGATAGTTTCGGGAGATTATTACACCACATTAGATTGCTCCACAGAACCCAGTGATTCCCTTTATTGCTGTTTTACAATAATTTAAAAAACAATTTAAAGTAAAATGGTATTCTATCTCTGTCTAGGACCCCAACGAGCAGGGGACACCCAGCATCTGCAGGATTTCCTGGTGCCCAAACATGGCTATGGGTAAAGTTTAAAAGTCTGCAGTAATAAAACAGCAAGAATTGTCGTAAAACTCTCATGGTTAGAAAATTGATCAGCTCCCCAAAGGACATCCCAAGGTGAAGTGCCTGACAGGCTGCATTTCCACCAGCACATCATCACTGGCTGCACTTTGTGTAACACTTGGACATTTGGTGATCAAACCGTGGCTGATAGATGGGTGATCTTGGATCACTGAACTGTCAGTGTGCAGCCAGCTTCTCAAGGGAGACTCTGAAATGTTTCAGGGCACAAAGGCTGCTTGTGTGAAGAGATTGGGGGAAAAATTAATGGGGTTGCTGCTAAACACAGAAGTCCAATGGCTGTCTAGGGGAAAGTGCAGACACTCCTCCAATTAATTGCTTGAGGCCATCTGTATCTTTATCATGTGAAATACTATCGCGTGAATAAGTCCAACACATTTTTAATTAATGAATAAAACAATTTATTTAAAGATATTTCACCTTATTCTTAAAACCTGATAAACTGTGGAACCTATGGTGTGATATTGTTTCTCTGGGGTGCACCAAGGTTTGCTTATTGGGGACTCTGTAGCCCCCCCCCCCGGGTTTTAAAGTAACTGCCCTCTTTTATTACAAGTGAAAGTAGCTCTGTTAGGGACTCAGTTGGTTGCACACTTGCCTTTGGGGCCAAAGATCAGATGCTTGTGAGTTCTAGCCTTACACCAGGTACTGTATTATCCATAACTGATACTGTCTGTAATGCTACAAGGCGAAGTGCTACACTGTTGAGGTGGTGCCCTTTGGATGAAATGCTAAACTGAGTTTCTTGGTGCCTATCTCTGTCACTGTCCAGTAAAGATCCCATGCTACTTATTGAAGAAGAGTAGGGGCATTTTGTCCAGTATTATTACTAACATTCCCCCCATCAATAAAACAGGTCCATGTCACCCACCCCACCAGTACACACCTAGAAAGGAGCTGTCACAGCTTTGAGTGCCTTTCCTGAACAAAAATTGCAAATAGATGTATTTTAAGATGTTAAAATGTTGTCAGGTAAGCTGGACCGGTGGCACTGAGGGGTGAGACGCTGGACACCACACCTCATGCCACGCTGGTGTGCTGGGTTTGGGAATGGGCCTGGATCATTGGATGTTGGCCAGGGGTGAGTGGGAATGGAACTGAGCAGCTGTGAGACAGCCATCCCTCTTGGGGAGGGATGTTGCCACCCCACCATATGACTGCCACTTGGTGGAGGCCCAGTGGCAGTGTCAGACAGGTGGCAGTGTTGCTGGAGAGCATTGTGCGTGCCCTTGCCATAGGGGCAGGTGAAAAATGGAACTGGTAGGCTTCATGATGGTCCCAGCTGTGATGCCAGTGATTGGGACACAGACTGGGCTGGATGCGAGCCCTCCAGGGGAGGGGTTCGGAGCCCTGCTTGCCAGCTCCTAAAAATCTGGGATAAAAATGTATGCTGAAAAAAAAATGCTTTTAAGTATGTTGTTCAAAACTGGACTGGGATGCTCTGATGTGGGTGTCAGAATATCAGCAGTCAGTGTGTGTGTGTGTGGGGGCATGCAGATAAAGGTCTGGGAAGAGCAACTTAATGATTAAAGCTCAGTGCTGTGAATCTGAAGACCCAAGTTTGACTCCCACTGGTGCCACTTACTTACTGTTATTTGACATTGAGCAAGTCACTTAAACTCCCTGTGCCACATGGCTTTTCTCTTTCTCTCTCTCTCTGTGCTACCCTACCTGTATATGCCTAAAGAAATAACAGGACAAAAGGGATCAGGATGAAAAGTCTCTCTCGCCAGAATAAAGAGCGCTAGTTCAATATGGCAGGTGGATATTATGACTCATTATTACCCCCCTGGCAGGGTTCTCAACATCCTGAAGGGGAAATCAGGAAATGGCTACCCCTTCTCCTCATATTCAGTTCTTGCCTCTCCCCCCCCTCTCTTCTCCACCTGCCCTTCTGTGTCACCAGTGTGCACAACCTAACCCCATCATTGTTACTCCAACAGCACTTGTGTACTACCTCGAGCCTGCTCCTGGTACAATCATGCACTATAAATGGTTCTGTAGCATTAGTACAGTTTTGTAAGTTCATATGTTCTTTTGTATTACTTTGGACATGTATTGTAATTTACCCACTTGTGCTTATTGTAAAACACCTTGTGTTCCAACTGCTGCACAATCTTACAATGTTGTATTGTTTGTACTATCCACAAACTATTGTAACTGATCATCTTTCACAACTCTATGTAACCCCTCCCCCCAGGTCGCACCGTGAGACGAGCAACTTGTTGTTCAGTGTGCCCTCTTGGTGAAACATTTCAATAAATAAATAAATAAAAACTCAGAGAAGAAACGGCTCTGATTTGTTCTGAAGTATGGTAGGTGATATGTATTGATTAGTGTGGAAAAAGTCTGCACTTTTCTATTTCAGGCTGCCTGTGGGATTTCATCCATATGTACATTTTGGGGGTAAGTAGAATTATGTATCTCAGGGGTGTTAGGCCAAGATGTCAAAAGATTTATGGGTGTCATGATTTGCTGGATTTTGGAGGATGTTTATATATATTCCAGGGTGTGCTGAGTGCTAAACATTTTAGTAGAAATTGTAGTTGTTGAACTATTTTTTTATGGGAGGAGTATGCTTAATCAATGTCTTAGGATGTCAAGATTTGCTTATGTGTTTGCTGTTATTAAATAGTACAGGTGCCATTTTGTCCTGCTTAGGATTTCGTCCCTTTTTGTCCAATTGACGTTTTCTCCTTGTGCCTTTTTATCTGGGGCTGTTTTGTCCATAGCCTTTCTATCCAGAGCTATTTTATCCTAGAACCACCCAAAGGGTACCAGAGTTGGTGAGGACTATGATAAACACCTGACCTACTCAATGGATCAACAGTCTTTTTCTGCTTGAAATTTTCGTGTTTCTGTGACTAAACTGGACAGCAAATATCCTGTATGGGGTCCACAGGGCTAAATATTCCCTATTTGATCTTCTTTCTCGCTATGGTTTCAGTATTTACTTTTGTAGTGTCACTGCTGTGTACAGTACTTGGTAAGAAAACCAACATGAGAGGAGGTGGTAATAATGACATCTTTTTGTAGACAAACAAAAGTGTTGGTAGTCTGTTTGCTTCAGAGTCCTCCAGTGTCTGTATTTAGGGCATGCAACACAATAGCAGTCACAGCTGTGCTTTCATTGCTGCTGATACCTGAAAGAGCACTACTTAGTTACCGATAAGCAGATGAGTCACACAGTCCCCCCCCCCCACAACATACACAGTTTGAAAGTAACAGCCCCTTTAGAGATTTTAAGATGCTATCTGGAGTGCAATTCCAAATCGGACAGGGTGCTCTGATGAGGTAGCAGTTAGGTATGGGGCATGCTAAGAAAAAGGCTTGGAAGTGTAGCCCAGTGTCAGCTCAGACACAGAGTTAAGTAGGAAGTTGTCAGACTGGATAGACTGAGTCTTTATCTGCTGTCAGAATCTATTTATATGAATCTATGAAAAGCTCCAAGCTCTGTGAACATGGAGACCCAAGTTTGACTCTCACTGCTGCCACTTACTTGTGTAATGCAACCTTGAGCAAGTCACTCAAACTCCCTGAGCTGAACTTCTTTTCCCTCTCTCATTTTTTGTGCTTAACCTACCTGTGTATGCCCAAAAGGTACCACAAATGCTTATGGCTTATAAATGACTTTAGGAAGCAGTGCAAATGAACCACAATGAGCAAAAGCAAATGGAAGAATGCAGCAAAGGGCCATGGAAGAGAAAGGCGACCAGTGGGGTGAGTGCTGGCAGCAAATAGAGGATGCATGGATGACTGGGAAATGGGGATGGTACACTGGCAACAAGGGAAGGGTGATGGGAAAGTGGTGAGTGCCACAGAGCGGTGTGTGATGAGTGACTGACTGTGGGCGATGGGACAGTGGCAAGGGGCACAGGGTGACATCCTCTGGGCGACTGGAAGTGTTCCACTGCACACCCCGGACCCACAGCACCAAGGAGAAATACCCCCCACAGCTTGCCCCCATCAAGGGCCATACCGCATGCCCTGGACCCACAGACACACTGACACCCCTCCCGTTTGCATCCCCACCATGCACAGCACAAGCCCCAAACAGCCAAGGTGGCCTCACCTTTCCTTGGTGTGCCACTGGGAATGGGCGCCTTTCTGCAGCAGCAAGCCATGGCTCTTGCTTCCCAAGTGCACAGCCATGGGGGTTCACCTGCTCGGTTGTGGCCGCATTGTGCATCGCCCTTACAGGACTGTGACTGCAGTTGCTCCTGTACTGCAGTACTGTCTTCCTGGGTGGTTGCCCATTAGGCATCTGCTCTTCCATCCTCTCCCACCATCCCGGCGCCTAAGAGGTTGCACTCTACATGGCTGCTACCCTTTATATCATCTTGATATTTTATGATTGACTGTGCTTAGGATCACTGCAATAAATGATAGTATATATCCATTTATCTTTTTTTTCTGTACCAATGTAACTCATCTTGTTCATGATTTAGACCTCTGTCTTGGACTCATCAGTTAGAGAGCATTCTTTACCTTACTCCACAACTTTCTTTTATACTTACTCATAAGACTGCCATCTCCTGGGTATGTAGTAACTTGTATATCTCCAGAAAATGGTTCCCTTTAGTGTTGTGGCGAGTTCTTACAGGTATTTGTTTAATGTTCAAAACCTTTACTTATAGTCTGCAAACTAATACTGATAATTAAAAATTATCTTAAAAATTGAAATTGCAATTGCTTTGATTAACTCTGCTTTTGAAATATGCAAATGTTTACTCTATCCCAAACTTGTAATTTACTCTTCCTAAAAGGGATTAAAAATGTCCCTCGCATAATTTATTTTAATAATTAATTTTCTTTTGCAGATATGTGGTATGAACATTTTTATACCCATATATGACTTACAAAGCGCCATCAAGAAATTATTTATAGTGCATGGATAGTTAAGGTTGAGCAAGCAGTTTTCAGCTGCTTGTATCTCAGTCATTTCTTGACAGATTTTTAGATCATTTTTGAAAGCATGTATTCTGGCATGGAATCTCTTGACATGTCAGTTTTGCTGAAATTTGGTTCAGTGTTTTTTTTTGACTAGTGATGAGCAAAAATGTGAAAAAGACCAACGTTTCCAAAAAATTAAGTCTGTTCACATATCACTGCCTCTAACAATGCACAGAGCAGTTAGAAGAACATGAAGTGCCCTAATGAGGGCACTAGAGATAAGTGTAAAGCTGCCCTTGCTCCCATCACAGGACCGGCAGTTGGGAGCAAATCCGTATCACTGGTGTTGTTGCAGCATTGATCTTTCTGCCTCCTACCCCCCCACAATGGTTCCTGTTTGCCATTTTACTGGTGGCTGGGAGCCCATCCCTGTCTTCAGTATAATTGCTGCTGTGACTACAGAATCTTTCTTCCACCCCTTACTTATACATCCCCTAATCCCCCTCTGGCTCCAACCACCCTTCTCCCTCTCTACTTACCTCCAAAGTAAGGATAATTTCTGGTCCCTCAGTGGGAGACCAGCCCAGTCCTCCCTCTATGTTAGCCAACTAATGGCTATATAAAGAAACCATGAATGAGATGGGGGGGGGACGTGTGAACTGTGCTTGTGCATAGAGTCATCGAGGCACAGGTCAGGAAGCATAGGAGAATCAGGAGCAGTTGTAGAATTCACTAAAAAATATTTATTTACACTAACAGTATCCTAAAATAAACTTATTCAGTGTAACTGTTTACAAAGACAAAATAAAATAGTCCCCTCAAAACTTTCCTTCAGTCTCTGTCCCTTTTTTCTTCTAATCATTGCAGCTCAACTCTCTTATAAGTCCTTACAAACCCCACTCTTAATTAGCCTCCTACTTCTTCCAGTGTTCTGTTCTTGTAAATATCAGGCAGGTGCTGCCAGAACACAGTGTGCTTGCTGAGGCCCCTTTTGCAGCTTTTGGCAAAGGCTGGAAGATTTGCATTAATGTAACCTCTAGTTTCCAACAGCTTTTTGCAGTGATCTCAAATATAAATACATACATTTCAACAGTAGCACTATATATTTTCTAAACAAAAGTCATTTCATTATCAGTTACATTTTCATACAATGATTTGCACATACTTTTATATTAGCAGATACGGAAGGAAGAAAAAGAGAGACAGCAAGAAAGAACTGAGAGATAGTGAGAGGCAAAGAATTGTGAGATTGCCGGGGTGATCAAATCCGAAATCTTACAGGAAAATATGGTTGCGCAACCGGACAGACAAATAGACAGGAAATGACAGATCCTTGCATTTTATACACTTTCTCTAACAACTGGGACAGGGTCCTATTCCACCCTGTCACACATAGACATAGTTGTTTTTTTTTTCCGCCACCTCAATGTTCTTTTACATATAACATTTTGTTAATATTTTTATACCAAATTTTCTCTAATATGCAAGTTACCACCCTCCCTCATGACCACACATGTAAGTGGCAGCTTTTGATTCAAACCTAAAATACATGTTCTGGTTTGCAACTGGAAAACACATTTTAGGTGGTATATAAAAGGTGTCACTTTTGTGGTTGTGATGGAGGGTGATAATTTCTAGATTAGTGAAAATTTGGTGGAAAAAAAAAATGTTGAACAATTAATGGTATGAGTAAAAGAAAAGTAAGATGAACACATGTGTATGGGCAGTTAATGTTTTTCGGACATAGTTTTTATCAGATCTTTAAAAAAAAAAGGTGTTTTCCAGATTCCCCAGACCACAACTGATGTGGAATTTAAAAGTTGCCATCAATGTGATCGTGAGGAAATATGGTATCTTGCATATTATAGAAAATGTGGTGAAAAAAAAAACATTAAAATGATAGTTATGAGAAACAGAAAAAAACTAAGTCAGTACACATACACAGTTTGCATTTTCTCACTTAGTTTCTCATTTTTAATTTGCATGTGGAAAAAAAGACATGAAAAAAAGTCTGAAAAAAGTAAACTGATAGTAGTGCATATCCTTGAAGAAATCACAATCCGGGAAAGCCAAGCCATGGGTTTAAAACAGTGAGCTGCACTTGACAGATAGGAAGCTGGCACCGGTAAACCTGAGTACCACACCGTAGTAATAAGCTGAAATGCAATAAACAGACTCTGTCTCTGAAAGATGATTCAGTGCTGAGTTTATTGAAAGTGCTGAGTGCATATCAATGCAAATTCCCTCGCCAGGCAGTTCTATTCAAAGGTACAGG
This sequence comes from Neoceratodus forsteri, assembly GCA_016271365.2. Taxonomy (NCBI): domain Eukaryota; kingdom Metazoa; phylum Chordata; order Ceratodontiformes; family Ceratodontidae; genus Neoceratodus; species Neoceratodus forsteri. The sequence continues at coordinate 521,491,951 of CM057449.1, read as the reverse complement.
CCAGTTTGCAGATATCAAAGAAAGCAACAGTAGAATGCAGAGCCGTGGTAAATCCGTGGCCTGGTAATCCTCTTGATTTGCACAGTTATACTATGCAGCATTGGCACTGACCTAACTTTTGCTTCCAGTCTCCAAGAACATAAGAATTTTCTGGCAGAAGGAGACCATGTGGTCCATCTAGTCTGCCTGGGTTTTCTAACCTCCACTACCAATTTGTCTTGCTGAGGTGACTATACTGTCTCTCCCATGCCTGTTGGAATTCACTGACCATCTTGGCTGCCACTACCTCCAGTGGCAGGCTGTTCCAAGGGTCCACCAAGCTCTCCATAAAAAAGTACTTTGTAACATTTGTTTTGAATTTACCTCCCACCAGGCGCACGTTGAGTCCTCTAGTATGTGGAGCCCTAATTTCCTGGAAGAGCTTCCTGATTTGTACTGTGCTAATCCTTTTAACAAATTAAAATGTCACAATCATGTCTCCTCTGTTCCTCCTCTGCTCGAGGAAGAATAAAGTTAGCTGGCTGAGCCTAGCTTCATATGTTTCATGGTGCAGACCCTGCACCATTTTGGTGGTATGTCTCTACACAGTTTCCAGACAGTCTATGTCCTTTTTTAGGTGAGGTCTCCAGAACTGTATGCAGTACTCCAAGTAAGGTCTCACCAGGGACCTGTACAGTGGGAGGATTACATCACGCTTCCTACTGGTAATACCCCAGCCAATACATCCAAAGATGCTGCTTGCCTTTAGTGCTGCTTTTTTGCATTGCTTCCCTACCTTTAAATTGTTTGAGATCATGACACCAAGATCCCGTTCCAGCTTTGTTTCTTCTAGTAGCTGCCCCTCCAGGACATACTTCATTCATAGGTTCCTTTTACCCAAGTGCATGACTTTACATATTTTGGCATTGAATCTCAACTGCCAGTTCCTGGACCATTCCTCTAGGATCCTGAGATCTGCCTCCATTTCTGCAATCCCTTCTTGTGTGTCCACCCTGTTGCAGAGCTTCATATTGTCTGCAAAGAGGCAGACTTTCCATTTCAGTTCTTCAGTGATGTCGCTGATGAATATGTTGAAAAGGATGCAGCATAGTACTGACTCCTGCAGGATGCTACTTGACACCTTCCCCTCTTGGGACAAGGTGCCATTTACCATAACCCTCTGCATCCTGCCTTGCAGCCAGCTTGTGATCCATTTAACAGTTTTGTGACCAATGCCGGCTTGCTCCAGTTTGTTGGCTAGTCTTCTGTGTGGGACTGTATCAAAGGCTTTAGTAAAGTCCAGATATACCACGTTTACTGTTGCCCCCTGGTCTACTTCTCTTGTGACCCAGTCAAAGAATTCTATCAAATTTGTTTGGCATGGGCATCCTGATGTGAAGCTATGCTGCTTTGGGTCAAGTTGCCCACTTGCTTTCAGGTAGTTCATTAACCAGTATTGCTGTGTTTGTATTTTTGTGTGCCCGGACTGCCAGTGCTAAAGTTAGGTCAATGCCAACACTTCATCACTTGATTGCTCAAACCAAGAGGAACACCAGACCACAGATTTACTGTGGATCGGGGGACTTTTAACATGAATGTTGCATTTCCTTACTTTGTGGCTTTAATATTCAACCTTTACAGCTGCTTTAACTTAGTTTGTTAAAAATTAATATAATCAATGCCAGCCCGGTGGTGCTGAGGGTTGAGGCGCTGGACACCACACCTTGCACCACGCTGGTGACCCAGGTTTAAGAACAAGCCTGGATCATCGGGGGTTGGTGGGGGCCTGGAGATGGATTGAGCAGCCACAGGACAGTTCTCCTCTCCCAGGTGGGTAATCAGTTGTGCCTGCTGCAGAGCTGCCCCTGGGTGGAGGCCCGAGGGTAGTGCAGATGGGAATGGCCGCAGAAAGGGGTTGGGAAAAGAAAAAGGTGAAAATGGAGCTGGTAGGCTACATGGTGGCCCTGTAATGCCTGCACCAGCCCCCCGGAGTCTGGATGTTTGTCACTGGGGGAGGGTGTAAAGTTAACGCCCTTCACCCTCAGCCTTTTCACGGGGTAGGGGCAGCCTATGAGGGATCACTGGGAGGGGATTTGGGGATTTGTAGTAATAGAAAATGTTAGCCTAGAAGTAATCAAAATTAGTCTGATATACTCTAGTATACTACAGTAAACAGTAAGTAACCCAAAATGTGTTTGCACACAAAGTACACATTAGGAACAGCCCCACAGTTGTGTGTAGTACCTTTGCTGTGACTGTTCCCATTTAAAAACCTTCTTTAAGCACTTACAGAGACAATCAGTGATCATCAGCTGGCGATTTGATAGTTACGTTTTTCACAAGACACTCATGATCTAGATGATTATCTTAGATGACGATCTCCCTTGGTAACTATTTGTGGCTGATTGTGCCCTGCTCTTATGAAACTCCCTCTTACCCAACCCCCTGCACACGACAGAGTGCTTCAAACTTGTACTACTGTTGTGCACTTTATTGCAACTTTTGTTTACATGCTCTGGGCCAGGTTGGATCTTTCCAGTTTACTCCTCTGGGCTCTGATTGTAGTATGTTGTTTTGACTCTTAAAGCAGTCTAATCTGCTGTACCACAGTTAAATGCTCTGTTTCTGTAATGTATTACTATAGCACTGCTGTAACTTGGTTAAATGCTCTGTCTTGTAAAGTATTATGATGTCATGTATCTCAATATCTACCTCATATGCTCTACTCTGAAATGTATTGTCACCACGTGACTTCCGTCACTGTGTGTGTAACCCTCCCGGGTCGTGCCTGAAAATAAGCAATTCTGTTGCCTAACGCACCTACCTGGTAAACAAAAACTAACTAACTAAATAAATAAATATTTGGTGAGACTTGATTATGGACAGTGATAAATTATGACTGACTTTCAGAAAACATGAATGGTGATTCTATAATTCACCGGTTTGGACAGATGTCTGTCTTGCCATTCCTTTATCGAGTCTTAAGCTTTCAGAGGATCATGCTTTCAATGTAGCTGGCCCTTTAATATGGAATAGCCTGCCAGGTAGATATAGATTAGAATGTCCCCTTAGTGGACTCCTTCAGAACTGTTTGTAAGACCGAGTTGTTTACCTTAGCGTTTCCTGAAAATGCATGAACATCGTAATGTTTGTATTCTGATTTATTCTGGTTTTAATTACCTTCTGCTTCTGTTATTCTGACATTGCAAGGCACCCAGAACCATAAGGATTTGGCGCCATATAAACAAACATGCCTTGCCTTGCATGGCCTTGCCATGAAAACAACAGTGGGCAGACCCTTCTGACAGTCCTGTCCAACCAGTCCAGAACTATTAATGACCGATTCTAGTACACAAGAAACAAAATACATCAAAAACGTAAAAGTACTGTATTTAGAAACCGTGTCAGACCAAAGCTCCATCTTGTCTTCCCCGTCACCCAAATCTTGCTGTGCTTGCTCCATCACATTTGAGTCCACAGATCACATGTTGGCATGCAGCCGATTTCTCTCTACCCGACAGTTGCTCTGTTTCTTACAGACAGTTGCTTACTTCAATTGGTCAGCTTGAGTGCACAACATTCTGCTGTCATAGGCACAAGTTAACCAGTCATGTGCAACCAAATGGAATCTATAGTATTAGAAAGTTAAGCATTCAAAATCCTTTAACACAGGCTGTGCACAAGCAGTAATACTCAAAAGGGTGGGTGGTATTGGGCAATACCAGACCACCCAGGGGTGTAATGAGGCCCGACGCTGCAGGCGGAGGGCCTTATAGCCCCTGAAAGGTCCGGTATTGCCCATACCACCCACTCTGTCAGGTATTATTGCACTTAGAAAATAGGCTACCAGTGGCACTTTTATGTGGGATTTTAAAAAGTTAAGAAAAATAAAAATCATTAAAAAGAATGAAGTTTTAGTCATTTTGTTGTAAAGTAGTCCCTCGTTTCTGTGGTAGGCTGCTTCCCTCTATAGTACACTGCCATGGTCTTTTGCCCACCTTTACCACCTCCTGTATAACACATTTTCCAAGCCAGCAGACTGCTTTCATTGTCATTGTAGGAAGAAAAAAAAATGCAAACTGTTTTGTGTATTTTTTTTTTCAGTTTCTGAACCGGTAGTGGTTTTCAGCATGACTTTATTTGACCCAGCTGCACGTAAAAGCAGGAAATGCATTCGGAAGTATGCTGCTTGTCCTGGTGATTTTCTAGCAATGTTTTTTTGTTTCTCGGTCTTCGCTGCCTACACCGAGGACCAGGAGTTAGTTCTCACTTTTCCCTTTTTTTTTTTTATTGGTTCTTGGTCTTTGCTGCCTGCCCTGAGGACCAGGAATGTGAAGAGGAGCAGTGTTCAGAGCAACAGTTCCGCACATCTGTGCAGATACGGACCCGTCGGCTCACCAACAGTCGTAATATTAGGAATGAGGGATCATAGAACAAGAGTAAAAAAAAAACCAAAAAAAAAAAAAACAATGAAATTAAAAAATAATGAATGTATGGAGTGGGCAGCTACCACTGAACTGAGGAGCATTGGTGTCAGTGATGGGCGGTGGGCAGCTGTCGGTAAGCAAGTGAAAAAGATGGCAGCAATATGTAATTCAATCTGGTGCTTTCAGCCAATGATTAAGCAGGCTGGGCACAATGATACCATTTATGAGGCTGGCAGGGTTGGCATGGCTGATACTTTTTACTTACAAGTTTCTCACTGTAAGTTAATGTACCCCATGCCAATCAGATTTCTTTATTTGTAAAACCCATTTTCTAACTCATATTAAAGTACTGTGCAACAAAACCAAACATGCTGTACATCATATTAAAACACTGTACAACAAAACCAAACATGCTGTACCTCATATTAAAACACTGTGCAACAAAACCAAACATGCTGTACCTCATATTAAAACACTGTACAGCAAAACCAAATATGCTGTACATCATATTAAAACACTGTACAGCAAAACCAAATATGCTGTACCTCATATTAAAGTGCTGTGCAACAAAACCAAACATGCTGTACCTCATATTAAAGTACTGTGCATCAAAACTAAACATGCTGTACCTCATATTAAAGTGCTGTGCAACAAAACCAAACATGCTGTACCTCATATTAAAGTACTGTGCAACAAAACCAAACATGCTATACATCATATTAAAGTACTGTGCAACAAAACCAAACTTGCTGTACCTCATATTAAAACACTGTACAGCAAAACCAAGCATGCTGTACCTCATATTAAAGCATTGTACAACACAACCAAATATGCTGTACATCATATTAAAACACTGTACAGCAAAACCAAATATGCTGTACCTCATATTAAAGTGCTGTGCAACAAAACCAAACATGCTGTACCTCATATTAAAGTACTGTGCATCAAAACTAAACATGCTGTACCTCATATTAAAGTGCTGTACAACAAAACCAAACATGCTGTACCTCATATTAAAGTGCTGTGCAACAAAACCAAACATGCTGTACCTCATATTTAAGTACTGTGCAACAAGACCAAACATGCTATACCTCATATTAAAACACTGTGCAACAAAACCAAACATGATGTACCTCAAATTAAAGCACTGTACAACAAAACCAAGCATGCTATACCTCATATTAAAACAGTTTGCAAAAACCCAAAACTCTTAGGTGTTTGGGCAACTTGCCAGTGATTCAGCACTTCAGCTTGATCCCGTTATAAATGTATGAAGTGCTATAAAATATTGATGCAGTTTAACAGCAACAGTGCTTGCAGACAATGTGCTGATACCACTGTACCTGGTCTCAGGTGGAAAGTGCACTTTACTTAAATATAAACATTGTCGAAAGGGCTAAGCACATGAGAGCGTGATCACAACTGGATAAAAGGTTGCCGTTTGCTACAAGCTGCTAGTGGGGATAATTTTTCGGCTTGTGTATACAAATTGTTTTTAAACACCACAGTAGTATTCACCAGGATATGTTCCATTGTTGCATATATATCTTTACAAAGCATCTTTCATATAGTGTATCACAATATACCTTGCAAGGTACAAAGAAAAAGGATTTGAGCAGAGTAGTGTTAAAAACAGTGAACGGTGGATGGGGGCCGGGGGTTGTGGTACTGTAGATCTTGAGACCCCCAGACAAAGGTAGATGAATGAAGCACTGGGGCAGGTTGCAGTGAGTTAGGTAGGCTGCAAAGAACCAAGTAACATCCTATTGAATGTTTTCTTTGTTCATGAACTGCATCACAATAAAAAATAAATCATCGTATTCAAGTTGTAAACTGTGCAATTTTTCGGAGCTCTGGAGTGAGTACCAAGTGCACCCCTTCAGTTCTGGTTGCATATTGTGGTTGGCTACCTGGAGTACACTGAGGGCCACAGATCATCAGCATGAGATATCTTTTGTTTGGAGGTTAGGTCTTGCAAGCTGCAAGTTTGTACTGGGGGAGGGTTGCTCTACTGGCACTGGACAGTCAGGAGTAGACTGCTAGAGAGAGGAGGTGAGTTTTGAGGTAGGAGTTCATTATTCACTGTTTGCATGGAGTTATCTTGCTGTTTGTCTGCCGTAACTTTTCTGGCCCCCTCATGAAAATGAGATGTTGCATCTCATGGAGTTATCCCGAGGCCGACATTTAAACTAAATAAATATAGGAAATCTCAGGACAACTGTGGTATATGCCTCTCTGCAGTACGACATGTAATTTTTTTCAGAATAGCATTTTATCCTCCTAGATTACCCCGGCTGCCCCTATCTGGCTGGTCCCCTTCAGCTGGCATCTCTGGGGCTTACTCCATTGTCCTCAGTCACAGGACTAGTGGGGGTCCCAGTCGCCAGTTCAGGGGCTCATTGTGTACCACTGCCTTGGAACATATACTAGAGTGGTACAGAATTCAGTTTTATATCTTTGTGTTTTATTTACCAGGATAAACTCCACGGAGCACTGCTCTGTCCTGCGTACAAGTCAGCAGTTACAGCAGAGTTGACAAAATAGTTTTATGTGGTGTATTTCATTCAAAAGAATCTCAGGGTACTGTACATATCAATAAGTTAGATACTGGTATTGCAGGGACTATATGTAAATGACAACAGGGTAGCAGGCAGTTCGGCAGCCTCCATTTTTGTATTTGTAACCCTGCACCATAAAATAACTTGCATACGATTGTTTTGTGTACTGCAATTCATTTTTTTTCTTTTGGATTTATTTATGCTCTTCCCCATTCAGCAGCAACAAGCCTGTCATTACCATGTCGGGTCCCTTCATGTCAGTGTTCTTGAACTGTATGTAGATGACCAGAGCAGTCATTTAAGCACTCAACAGTCTCCACTCGCACATACCCAGAGTCGCAGATGATTGCAGAATCCGTCTTATTGAGATGGGGGGATGTTGGCCGGGGCACCGTGGATATTCCCATCTCTTATGAAAAGTGTCACAAGATGTTTAACTTCTCCCTTGAAAACCGCAAGAGTTTGGCAGAAGGAACCTCAATTATGGGGAGGAGTGTGCATTGGAGCAGTGAGGGAGAGCAGCTGCTGTTCTCAGGTTCTGTGGAAACGCCTGCAAAGAGAAAAAAAAACAGAAAAAAACTAATTTCTAAACAAACAAAACTAAGTTGAAGAAAGGAAACAAGACTAGTTAAAATACCTCAATGAGTTTGTAGGCAGTGCAAAATCAAGTTGGGACCTGGCTACTGACTCATATGGGGTGTCCTTAGATCAGAGTCAGAAGGGGCAGCCCAGCCATTGCACCACCAGGGATCATTTCAGAATAAGTCAATGGAAGACATGGAGGCTGTCTCAACCTGTAACATTCTGGGTGCAATAAGAGAACAGTACGTTTCAACACACGAGATTCTGAGCATAAACTTACGTTCCGCAGGCTGCCCTAATGGAATAAAAAATTATGTTTTCATTTTTTTCTTTTTTTTAAGCTGTGTGCTGTCCTTACTTCCAAACTAAAGTTGAGCAACTATTTAGACCCTACCTTTCAGGAAGGAGTTAAAGGGAATAAACTGGGCAGGATGTAAATGCTCTATAACATGATTGCTTGACTTACATCAAATCCCACCTGAGGCGCCACCACTGTGAGGTACTTGACTTCCTAAACTGGCCATCCCAATCCCAATGTCTCCAATACCCTGTGCTGTGCTCCACCTACAGACTAACAAATGGCCCCCTCCCGAATGGCCTTGCCAAGGTGCTGGTCCCCAAGCGCCCAAGTAGGCTGGTATGCATTTCCTTACGGAAACTCCTAGAGGTTCCCAGGGTAAGGACAACAGAAGGAAATGAGTCCTTCTCCCATGCAGCCCCAATCCTCTGGATTATTCTCCCAGACTTGCTGCACAAGGCCAGTACACTGGTTTCCTTTAGAAAAGGGTTCAAAGCACACCTGCTGGCAAATACAAAACATGCATGTGCCAGGGATAATCTAGGCAACTTAGCACCCTAGAAACCTATCCTGCTCGTAAGGGCAATGCTCCAGCATAAAAGGCACAACAACAGAAGATAATTAATATGAAGATGGCCAATATGGCCTGATCTCTGTTACCTGTAATCACAATAACTAGTAATTAACACACTGTCAATGTTGGTAGCCTCCTCCTGTCTATACAGTATGCGCTGCTTGTACCGGACTAGTTTGACATGTGCTAGCATGTCCGGTAGAAGCAGCATCCATTGCATCAATTGTGGCATCGGAAAAAAAAAAAACATGCACAAACTAACACTAACAGTAACACACAGCACAAACAACAACTCAAACAAGGAACATGTATTTTACAGTTTGCACAGAGTGTAGGGTAGTGAATACAGCTGCCTTAGGGACGATTTCCTTGTGTCACCCCATGCATTTTTCAAACTTTATTTTCATTTAGTGAGTTAAAAAGTACTTTACTGTACTGTCGCAGCATCTGTTCTGGTATAAGGCATCCAGCATTAAACCTGGATAGAGCTGATGTAGTCGGTGATTGCAGTCTGCTGCTTCTTCTATGTGGTGCACTGCATCTATGCGTTCTCCATCTGTGCGAGTAAACCCCCCTTTGGAATGGTATCCACAAGCTGCTCTGCTGCTCTCCTCTGTGTCAGCAGTGCCTGTCGGATGTCGGCTGGTGTAACATGAACCTCCTCTTGGTTTTCCTTGGGATCTTCCTCAACTTCCCATTCCTGTTGCTCATCTTCTGGGTTCAATCCGGCCACGACTTCAGTGATGTCATCCACCGCTTTGGACTGAGTCTCTGCTCCCAAGTTACAGAGCTCATCCAAAGCATCAGTCAAGATGCCTGTTTCATCTTACTCTTCCACATCAGTCTCCTCTTCCGTGGCCACTCCAATTGCAGGATCTGTAGTGAAACCACCCTTTCTAAAATATCTCTGGATAGTTTCTGCTGACACAGTGTTACAAGCCTGTTGCATCAACCTCACCGCATCCAGGAAATTTATCTGGTGGACACAGGTACATGCAGTGATTTCCTCATCCTGATCTAGGATTTCTAGAAGCGTACCCCTCATTAGCTTTACATAGTGTCTCTTAAATGAATAAATAATGCTTTGGTCTAAAGGCTGTATTAAACATGTGGTGTTGGGGGGAACACTAATTTTAATGTTTCTTAGCCCAGAGACATTTGGGTGTGAGCTACAATTGTCTGGTAGGAGCATAATCTTCCTGTGCCCTAGCCTGCGGTCTCAATCTCACAACCATGCCTAGAAAATGTCCCCAGTCATCCATACTGTTTTATTGTACCTGTACAGCACTGGGAGATTGGCGACACCTCTGAAGCAGCGTAGTTGCACTGACTTTCCTATGACCATAAGAGCTCTTTTGTCATTGCCAGACATATTGCATGTGACCAGAACTGTCACTCTCTCTTTTGCTTTCTTAAGGACAAGCAGATTCTCAGATTTAAAAGCTAGCGTGCCATATCCCACACACCGAAAAAAAAGCCCAGTTTCGTCAGTGTTATAAATGCTATCAGGGCTGAAACCACTCAGCAGCTCTGTCAAAACATCTTTTAATCACATTTCAACAGCTATGGTGTCAGCATTTCACTTTTCTCCCTGAAATTTTTTAAATCCTATGTTATGCCGCTGTTTCCAGTGGCTTAACCAACCATCACTTGCTCTAAAATCAGTTTTGCCTAGTGCTTCTGCAATTTTGTCTGCCTTCTGAATTAAAAGGGGCCTGCTAATCAATGCTTCCCTCCCCCAAGCATTGGCAAATCGCCTAAGCAGAGCCTCCTCCACATCACTGTCTTTTCCCTCCCTCGTCCTTTTTCTCTCTGGGTTGTGGTTGGAATGCCAGTCAGATATGAGGGCTGTTTTGTTTTGTTTTTTAGCAAATCACTCACAATTGACTTTGGAATTCCAAACTGTGAGCTGAGGTCTCTTATGCTTAGATTACGGACTTTTTCCATCTGCTGTAGAATGTCAACTTTCCTTGCTAGGGACAAGCAGGTCCATTTCCCAGAGGTAGAAGGCGTTGCAGGCATTGACTGGGCCATCATTTGGCACCGAACAGAACAACAGGGTGACACAGAAACCGGAATAGATCAAGTTGTGAAGCAGCTCTTTTTATTCACAAGCTTGATTGGTTTAACCTGTTTGGCTACACTGAGTGTTGTAAATGGTACAGAGTTAATTGCTGCTGATCAAGTGCTATTGGGGGGTACTAAAGGTTGCCATATAAGTGACTGAGTGTTTTTAATACATGGCATCAAGTGTTGTGCGCATTACAATAGGCGCTGAGAGGTGTGAATGGCACAGTGATTACACAAAAGTGGACGCAAAGCGGACGTTACATGCGGAACACCAGGTCTGTTGTAACTCTGATTTTTAATGTGGGCATCAATGGAAATGGCATTTGGAAAATGACTTTTGTCCACTACAAGCGTCTGTCTGGTTCAAATGTGGACAGTACATTTGGCGCATACTGTACAAACGTATATACAAAAAGCCTAAGTATGTTACACCAAAGTGCAAGTCTTCTGGCATTTCTGTGACTGTCTGGAAATACTGTGTTTGTTCCTAAAAATTGCTTTGTATCATCGAAATGTATCATTGATGTGTCCTGTACCCTACTTGCTTCTATGTAACTAATCCCAGGTCGCCTCTGGAAAAGGACCATTTGGGCCCAGTGGACCTACCTGGTCAACGAAATGAAATGAAATGAAATTAAATGAAATGTACCCCATTACAGCATGTCTCGATTTTAGGAACTGTCCACCTGGGGCAGCTAATACCACAGACCCAGCTGTGAGTGTGTCCTTAAAATTGGTGGTGGAGAAAAAGGTACCTTTGACAGCTTGTATGAAAACGTAGTTAAAAAATTATTGGAGGCTAGGATCACAGTTCCCTCTGATGTGGCTTGGAAGATGCAGTAGTGTAGTGGTGTTTCCTGAACCTGAGACTGGCCTTATGGAGTTAGGTGAGTTACAAAGGTCAGACATTTTTCTTGTTTTATATCTGCTTTTGTCACACCTAACCCAGTCGTACCTAGTCACCTTGCATCCTTAGGTAATGCCCAGGATCATCTCCTACTGTTCTATTGGGCCCTGAAGTTCATTACTCCCCACCTACCCTGCTTGCCTACCTTGTACCTCCCTGCTTCCAGCACCTTTCCCTGATGAGCCCTCACCTGCCTTTCTTATACACTCTCCCCTTCTCTCCCCCAAATGTGCCCCATCTGCCTATCCATCTTGCCTCTAGCTCTGTCACCTTTTCTGACTCTTCCCCCCCCCACCCTCTAGCCTGTACCCACTTCCCCCTTTGACTATACTGACTCTGCTAGATGTTTCTTCACTTTGCACCTGTTAGGATTTGGACACGGTTGTATAGCTACTGTACCATTCTGATCATCCATGACTGCACTTATTTGGACAGGGGCACTTTAGTATTTACGCTGCTGAGGGATCCGTATCCCCATGTACTCTGTACCCATGTCATGTTTTATGTTATGCCTATGTTATTCCTTTATTGACTACTCTTTGTTCTAAGCTGATGATTTTTGACAATGCCTATTGGCTGCAACCGTCTCCCCTACTCCATGTATTGGTTTCTCTTCCCTTGTCTGATGAGGATCCTTTGTAAAAGAGCTTTTAGCTTAAAGGTTGTAATTCTGATAATTCAGAATATAAACCAAAACTTTTTTGAGGTTAAGCTTTAATCCATATCTTGAGTCTGGATTCTAGGCAGACCGTACCAGTATGGAGAAAATGTTGTGTGTCCCTGTTACAGTGGCCAGATCCAACACCTCAGAAATTGCATTAGACAGTAAGTTTTATTACTTTGATTTTTGTCTGCGTATTTTGTTGAAGATTTTGTTTGCTTCATTCATTTGTATGCACTGAGCTAATTTGATTTGAGGGTTTGCTGCCATCGGGATCATGTGTACTCCAAATGGACACATACAGTACCTAACCTTTTAATGCGACTGCAGAAGTACTTTTAAGTTCTTGGTCGTGACTCAGGCCTACAGTAGACGGGATAGAAAATGTTGAACAAAGCAAAACAAATGAAGGTGTTCAAATGATCTGAAAAGAATGTCTAGGCCTGAGGCTTTGGTTTGTCTGTAACTGATTATTAATGTTAAACACGGGGACTTTATCACGTTGTATTAACTGACTTGATTTGGCGTTCTTTTTCCTCTTAGACTTTGTTGGAAGGATTTTGAACAGTTTATAGTGCCTGGCTGGAATGAATTTTGGAGTTCCAGAAAGAAACTGTACTTTTAACTGATGGTCTGTTCAACGATCTTACTGAACGATAGATTAGACTGCAGCACAGCTGATATTCTTCTCTCCCCAGATACTTGAATTTAAATGTCCATTGCTCCCTGGATATAGTCAGAAAAGTTAGCAGTGTATGATTTCGATTGCTTTGAATAATTTTGTTATTCTTTTCATTGAAACGTATACTGTTACTATGTATGCAGTTTTATTTGACTTTTCAGGAAGGCTTAAATAGTAACTGGAAAAGAATGTGTTTATTCTAAGACAGAACAACCATTAGTATCTTCCAACCATTTCCAAAAGTAATCGTATATGGTATTTTATAATGCTTGATACCATATTTTGAAAGCAATAAGCTATATTGATTTATATATTTACATCATGACGTGCTTTTTTTTTTTTTTTATAAAATAAATATTAAAGAGATTCACCGAGATAAGCTTATGCACCACATACGTCGGTGCCTTACCTCCTAAGAATGCAGTCTGTTCATATGTGCCTCATAAATGTTCTGTAGTTTTGCCGTAATTTTACTCATAATTTTATCTTCACCGGGATACTTTCATCCTTACCCCGCACTCAGCCAATTTTATGACGTGATGGCAGGGAGAGCATGGGGACATGCTACATTATAGTCTATGGGGGGGTACCTTTAACACCAATTTTATATGTTACAGTGATTATGTGGTGACTAAACGAGGGCGCCAGGTGACTAACAGAAAAAAAGTAGCAAGGCAGTGTAGGAACAAGTCAGCATTTATACACAGGGTCATGCATACATGGGGGGGGGGTCTGTAAAATCCATAAATGGTTAAGCATGTATATAATAGTAGTGAGTAATGAGCTTGTCATTTTTAAAGTGAGGTGACTAAAAACTATTTTTCTTCCAAGTACAAATTTCAATTTCAAAATGCTTTCATTAAAGAATACATTTTTGTTAATGTATTTTTGCAATAAAAAGTGAGCAAATTGCACACTTTTTTTATTTCTCAAATATAGTAACAGAAATGTACTCTTATTAAAATCATTTTGAAATTACATATTCAGATTTGGTTTTACTCATTACTCACTTAGTAAAATCTTATCTAAAGCGTTGAGTATGTCCCACCCTGCCCTTGGGCAGATAAACAGTAACTATATGTATTACCCCTCTCCCTCCACAATATACGTTTTAGCACAATGATGCGGTATGACACAAATGAACAGTACAAAAGAAATAGGTTTATTGTGGAATGGGAACACAGAATCTAGGCTCTTCAGTGAATGCACAGGTCTTGCCCAACCTATATAACTACTGTAGTCTAGGGTGATCAAACATTTTTGATGGAAACCTGGGACAGATGCACATGCCCTACGGTGGCCAGTTATATTGGCTACCACTTGCTATTAGATATATTAGCTGGAGCTCTCAGAAAACCGAGGCAAATGTAGAATTTCAGAAAATGACCAGGATGACCGAATAAAAAACAGGATTGAGCCCAATAAACTTGCATGCCTGGTCCTTCTAGGCTAGTCCCTGTCTATCTAAAAGAGTGGGAGGGCAAGGCCCTGGTGTTTACTCACAACTTCCAAGGACACAGCCTTTGTGGGATGTCTTCCATGTGGATTTGTCAGGTAGACTTGGTTAAAGGTGTGATGGAAGTAATGTGCCTCCGGAAGCGAAGGGTGCAGGCCGTGGCGAAACTCCTGGAGCTCATCAGCGGTCCTCCCCCCCCCCCTTTGGAGGGGACTCCCCTTCACTCACTCAAAGGCAGGCAATCACTCAAGGCCATGGTAGCTGGGTACTCTATAAAGACAAATCCTTGCAGCAGGATGGGAGAAAAGCAGGCTGGCTTCTCTCACACACACTCAGAGCTTTCTGCAAGGCACCTCTGGCTCCAAAGACTGAAGTCCAGGGTAAGTTTGACAGTCGGCAGGCTCAGAAACTCTTTCTGAGTCCTGGACAGGGAATTCTCATGGCTGCGCAACCCAGAGGCTGAGCTGAAGAAATCAGGCACGTATCCATCCGCCAGTCTGGCTGATCTGAGATTGTGCTGGAACTCTGCAGATGCCCCACTCACCAAACTGCCGTGCCTATTGGCTGAAACAGTCACAAGGGGAGGTTCTCTGGCAATGGAACACTCTGAGTTGTCCACCTTTGTAGGCTTTAACTTTGGAAACTAGAAGTCCAAGAATCTTCCACTTAGGCTCCATCTTACCCACACTGTCCACTGATTGACTGTTACTGCCAGGTGTGGCTTTAGGAGCCTCTGTTTTTTTTGGCATTTCCTGAGCTCTGTTTGGTACCCCCGACTCCTGTTGCAGTCTACGAGGTCAGGGGCAAACAATATAGCCCTGCCTCTGCTAAGGACTGTCTGTCATTTAAGTCCCTTGTTGCAGTTTCCAACTGACTCATCAATTCCTACTGGCACCAAACAAAAGAGGCAGTCCCTTGATGCCTTACCCCCCCCCACCCTTTCCCAGTCATAGTGGGTGGCCAAGTCTGTGTGGAGCTGCTGATCTGTTGCACTCATTGCATTTTGACTGTGGCTTGCAATCCCTGGCAAGGAGCAAAATAATGTAATCTCATCCAGCACTGTTGTTGACATCTCAGTCCTCGTCACCTATTTGTGGCATGGTGTCTGCAATCACTTTTTGCGCCAGTGGCACAAAAACAAAAGATGCCACTTCTCTGTGCTGCTCTCTCCCAGTGACGGTTCATGGGTGCAGAGAGCCGAAATGTTTGATGCTGCTTGTGGAGTCATGAATTGGAGAATATGGATAGTGGGTGGGTGTTGGACTTTGCTCCAAAACAGGGAGCTGAAGAGAGAAGCCCTCTGGGAAGGGGGGGTTACAAATAAAAACCTGTATGACCTGCAGCAAGTCAAGCATTTAATATCCTTGTTCTCTTTCTGCATGTCTGACCTTCCTCAGCTTTCCACAACTTCGCTCCATCTCACGTTACCTCCCCGTGTATGTCTAATTACTGCTGCAGTTAAAGACGTGTTAGGCACTTTGGGATAAAGGGTGTAGGAAAGATGCTATATAAAACCAAATTCATTCTGTCACCTTTTTCCCATTTCCATACTGTTATGCCTCACTTAGGGTACAATATGGTTCCAGTTTATTTTGATTTCTGGGTTGGTACTCTCCCTGATAACATGATAATGTGAGATTGGTCGGAGTGTTAGCTGTGTATCTGGTGTCTCCATGAGGGTCTGACTACTTGGGTACCTTGGCATGTGGTATGTAAATAAAAAAACTTTATATGTTTACATTACCCTAGCCTTTAGTGGTATCTTTATTAGCATAGATGGTGGTGGTGGTGCTGATCTTACCAGTTGCCTCTCATTATTCTGATTGTGTGCACACCATGCAGTGGGATAGGCTTCCTCTGTTTTGGTTGGTACACTGGTGCCAAACGCATCTTTTTTAGGCATGACCTGGTGTATATACTATACATTATAAACTATAAATTACACAAGGGGCAGTAAGACAACACAAATCCTTTATCCTGATTGGCTCACTGGCACCCCTTTCCCCTTGTAAACCCTAGTATCACCCCATGGGAAGAGGTGCCAGCCGCCAGTGAGCCGAATCAGTAATTACCTGTCAAATCACTCCGTGTCTGAGCATCAGAGGCTTAACACTGGCTCGCTAAACTGTGAACGGCCGGCTGAGACCGAACCTACCAACTCTCGTCTCCCGCTGTACAACAAAAAAAACTGTCCTTACAACTGTGTTTTATTTATTTATTTTTTTGTCCTTTTTCTCCCCTGGCCACAGTCTGCCTACCTTGATGTCTTGGCATCCCTTTGGACATCTGGCCACCATCCTGAAGATCCCCCAGCTCCCTTTCAGGTCCTGCAGCTTCTACCCCTGCAGCGGGGTGGTGGAGAGCCCCCCATGCCCGTCCACCATACCAGGATTCAGTATGCGCCATGCACATTCGGAGCCGAGTGGTCCCCCACAGAAATGGCCATCATGCCACCACGACTGGCACCATTTTCACTTCCTCCTGGCTCGGTGTGTGCTGGGGTGTGCAGTGACGCCAATGGAGGGAGCGCACATGCATCCGCATGTGCTCCCCCAGGTGCCGTGCCCCAAGCCCACCCCTTTCTATGCAGTGCCGGCACATCGCCCCCCAGCCTCCGCCAGAGGTCGCTGGTGTGCCAACAACTGGTGACCCCCCCTCCCCCAGAGAGGGAAAGCAGTCCACGGATGCTGAATCCCTCTCCGACCCTGGCACCTGAGTCCATTCCCGAACCTAGATCACCAGCATGGAGCGAGGAGTGGCGTCCAGTGTCTTAATCCTCAGCACCACTTGGCCCACCTTAGAACTGTGTTTAAAAAAAAAAAAAAAAAAACACTTTACCTCCATGATCTTTTTACTTCCCAGACCTAGCAGGAGAACCAAAGGTGACTACTGCTATGGCATTCACAGGACAATCCCACAGTTTACATTTGTGACTGTTCCTGCTCTAAACACTAACTTCTCAAACCCTATCCTCGTACTAGCCAAAT
Organism: Neoceratodus forsteri; assembly: GCA_016271365.2. Lineage (NCBI taxonomy): Eukaryota > Metazoa > Chordata > Ceratodontiformes > Ceratodontidae > Neoceratodus > Neoceratodus forsteri. The sequence goes on along the minus strand of CM057449.1, from coordinate 521,474,770 downwards.
GTTCTCATACCCCCCAAACACAAAAAATGAGAAAAGAAATTCCCCGGAATCACGATGATTCCTTGTCCTTACCACAAAATTAAACCCAGAAGCACAAATTAAAGCGTCAGTCCATTAGCGTTAGCTCCACACAGACTGTCGGCAGAGCTCGCTCAAAACAGACTGTTGGCAGCAGCATACTCTCTTAAAAGCAAACAAAGCTGCAGCTTAAACCAGTCTCACTGTTCCAAAATACATATATATAAAAAAAAGAACTCAGGAGTCCCAGCCTTCTGTTTAAAAAATAAAAAAATAAAAAAAAGTACCACCGCATGCACTATATTACTAAACAGGGGTGCACTTAGTATTCTACCTAGCAACAAATCACTTTTTTATTGTGCAAGAATAAATAAAAATTATGTAAACCACAAAAAAAAATTTTCCTTTCCTTTTTTTTTTTAATAAAGCGAAGGAGGAACATTGTGTAATCACAATATGCCACTCCAAGGTGTTGGTGATGCCAGGATTTACCCACACCTGGGGTGTTTTGGCCACTCGGCTATGCCTCGTGACCAAACAACTCACCAGGCGTGGGTAAATCCTGGCATCACCAACACCCTGTCATGGTATATTGCTTAAAGATACTGCCGCCTTTGCAGACTATTCAACAAGGCCGTTCTCTGTTTAACTGTTCCCCGCCCTCCCCCAGCCTGCCCATGTTACTATGGGTTTAAAACATTCTTCAAACAAGCTTTGCTTATGTTGCTGAAGAGATGAGTCAGCTAATCATTGACAACCTTACCTTTCTGATGGCCTCTCTGTTTATTGTAGATGTAAACAAAGTGGGTCATTGTGATTGGCTAGAAATGACATCACAGTAAAAAATTCAAAGGGAAGTGGCACTTCCTGATTCTCTGTATTTTATAAAACATGAACACACACACACACACACCTGCTGACACAACCCCCATTAGTGACATACTGTATATGTTATATATTGCTGCAGTACTTTTAATGTCCCAGGTCAACCTTGAAAATGTATTGTCAATGGTTTCCTACCTTAGCAAAAAATGTTAAATAAATAAATAAATGATGTGAATCAGTGACAAAGTGCTTAGAGCTGTAGGACTTGCTCATTTATTAGAGACATCTAATGGGGATGGAACTGATGTATTTTGAGTTACTGAAGCAACCTGAAAAGGCACTTTCCAGAATTTTAAAACATTCAGTGGAAATTATTTTTAACTTTTTTTTTTACCTCTCTTGGCCCACCAGGTTGAGCCTTCTTTGACTACTACTAGTACCATGTACCAGACTTCCTACCCTGATCCTGTGGAACCCCAGGTCACATGCAGTGCACTCCTGCATTGCCTATACCTGCTTTGCCCCCTCCCCCCGGGGGCAGTCCTGCCTTGTGCTCCTGGCAGAATCCCCTTATATACAGCTGCCTGCAGCGAAAGTCCTCCCAGGGTCATCCAAGAGGTTGGGAGGGAGGAAGAAGTTAAAAGGGGTTGTAGGGTGCGGGCAGGGCTTCATCTGCCTGACTGAGAGGGTGGTGATGAAGTGGAATGAGTTGCTGGAGGAGGCTGTCACCCGTAAGAACTGTAGACCACTTCAAGAGAAGATGGGACTGAGTAAAAATGAAAGATGCATGGAGTGGGGGTGGTGGTGGTGGAGAAAGAACATCAATGGGGAGTGGATAAAGGAGAGGATGGCAGATCCCTCAGCAGCTGCTGAAGAGTCTGCAAACTCGAACAGACACAACAGACTGCAAGGCCTTTTTCTGCTGGATCATTCAAATATTCGTATGACTGGTGGCTATTTTATCCCGTTTTGTTCCAACCACTGACAGCATGCGTATGTGTCAGTAGGTGTTGACATTCTTTATGCACTGATGTATGTGCTGTCCCCACACAGTGCATGCCACGTTCAACTGAAGTGCACCACCACCACTGGTTACTTAGGTGGCGTTAATGCAGTGGCATTACCCTCCCTTCCTAGAGGGAAAAAGCGCCCTCTTGAATGCTGGATCCTCCTCCCCCTACCACCCCTCTGATGGCCGAGGTGAGTTTTCAGACCCAGCTCACTGCCATCATGAATGACCGCCACTGCCCTGACAGGTCAGCTTAGTCCAGTGACTTCCTTTTTTAACTTAAATCTTATTCTTTTTCAAATGTAAGCATATAAAATTGATGCATGAACTTAAAGCAGCAGTATTTGTTAGTGACACTGTAGTTTTTTCAGTAAAAAATTTTTTTCTCGCAATATCAATAAACTCATTTTTTCACATTTTCATTAACTCCTGCACTGAAATGCAGGATTTTTAGAAGTTCCCACTCCATTGCTACCCCACCATGGAAAAGTAATGATCTCATTTATGTTATTTATTGTGACATTCAGAAATACTTTTAAGCACAAGTGCCCCTTTTCAAAAGGTCCATGTCAAGTTGGCAACAAACTAAACATTCGAGTTGATGACACAAGAACAAACAATTCAAATTAACACAATTACAGCAAACCTGTACAAGGAAAAACTTACAAGGTAAGCTTCAGTTATTTACAGTTACAGTGAATCTGTTTGAGGGGTAAGATACGAAAAGGACTTTTAAACTTGACCATGTTGGACATATTGAATAATGTGTCGGGTACTCTAGATCATTCCGCCAATTGGCAGTCCTAACAGAGAAGGAATGCTGGCCCTGTTTTGTTCTGCAGAAGGGTTTCATTAGTTTATTGCTGGACATTCTCTTGGTGTTGTATTGGTTGTCAACAAAACTTAAGCCGTTTTTGATATGGAGGTGGGTAAGACCCAACAGTGCTTTGTTACCCTAGCAAGCAGGTCTGAAGTTTGATTCTGTTGGTTAGAGGTAACCAGTTGATTTTAATGTATAGAACATCACTGTGTGTGAATTTGTCTGCTCCCAGGACAAATCTGCAGGCTTTGTTACGGTTGATCTTGACCCTGTCCAAAACTGAGCCCCATGCTGCAGAGTAGAGAGTAAGGCTATAATAGATAAGTGACAGAGTGGAGCTGCCTACGATTAGATGTTGTGCCTCTGGGGTGAAATAGTTTGGTTTTGGTATAGGGCACCCCACCTACCATTAGCTGTTTTACCCAGATTTTCCACATGGGTACAAATGACTGAGTGTTATCTTAGTGGAGCCCTAGGTATTTAAAAACTTCAGCCTGCTCCAGTTTACAGCCAGTGGCATTATAGATTTTCAAAGAGGTGACTTTTGTTTGTAGACGTGATGAGCTGCTGAAAAGCGTGATCTTTGTTTTCTTATAGTTACGGACCAAGCTATTGTTAGAGAAACACTTTTTAACTGAGTTAAAGTTTCTTTGTAAATCTTGGGTCAGGCTGTCTTTGCGTGTGTCTTGTGAAGACTATTGCATTGTCTGCGAACAAAAAAACAGTGCAGTAATCTTCGCAAGACACTTACAGATCTTGTTGTGGTTCTGTGTTGTTTACCGTCAGAAATATGTGGTAGCAACATCCTAATACCTTTACAGGTTTTCTTCAGACCCTTTTATTATTGATATGTTGGAGGCTACTACCTATAAAGTCTTTAGAAAATAAATTATAACATTTGAGAAGCTGTAGCTGCAGCAAGGCTGTGGACGAGAATGCTCAGTAAAAGAAGCCTGCATCTTCTACTGGCTACCAAAGTCCACCCATAATGTTTCTTATTACTCTAATTTATGAGGCATCACAGTTACCCATGCAGTTAGGCTAGGCAAATAAGTAAATGAGAATCAGTCACCAGACGCCGTGTAGATGCTTGCGTCAACGTGTATCTTTACACAGAATTAGCAGTCCTTTATACTGTCTGGCAGGGTAAGGGCATCCTTATGTTACACTTGAGAAAACCAACAGACATAACCATACATTTATATGGGGGTTTACTTAGAGTAGCTATAAGCTTACAAAGCAAGTACTTGCCTTTCCTGGTGCCACAAGTTAGTGGTCTTCTTTTCCCCCTTGGCCAAGACCAAAGGCAACAAAGCTGGCCTCATGTTTGCCACCATTTTCCTAGGGAAACAGTGAAAAGCAGGGCTAGAAATTATTGGTATTCTGCCCTGTTTTGCATACCAGTTTTCAAAAGGGAATACCATTTTTATCATGCTGGTATTCTAACTGAAATACTACTTTTGCAAGCTGCTCTGCAGTTTAATCTGTAGCACAGGTCTTTTGGATAAGTGGAATGCCAGATATTGAGGTAGAATACCAAGTTGGAGGTTTTGGTATTCTTCCTCCTACACCAGTTTATTGTCTTAATTTTTATCCCTGAAAAGAAATCATAAATTCGAAGATATGTACAGAACAGGTGCATCTCAGTCAAAACTTTGCTTTTCCACACAAGCTACTTTCCCAAGTTCAGAGCGTATAGTTAAAGAAAGCAGCTAAATAATACTCTTCATTTAGTCCTCTGAATTTCCTTTAAACTTTCCTTCTCACTTTTTCAATTCCTGATGGATCATTTTGACTAATTTACCCACTTAGGATCAATGATTTTCTGTTTTCAATGGAAAACACCAGAAAAAAAATGGAATTTGTCATTTTTAAACTAGCACTTGGGAGTCAATTTTCATAAAGAGCCATTCTATTTGCACCGCTGTATCAGGCAGATAACCCCATTTTGCACTAATTTTTTGTGCAGACCCCTCTGTTTTGAGCCAAATTTTAGTACAAAATATGCTCATTTGTCCTTAATTTTTTTTGGGGGGGGGGCTGAAAAAAATGAATTTTAAGATTTTGCTAAATGCAATTGGCCATTTTTGAACATGGAAAATCCTCTACCCACCTTGGCTGAGGCTCCCCCAGTGGTGCTCCCAAGTGGTGAAACTCAAGTCTGGAGAAAGGTGACGCTGTGGCTCATGCAACAGTTTAAGTTGTTCCATGAACTTTGGTCACCTTTAATGGCCTCTCTAATTTTTTTTTTTGTTTTGTTACTATAGTTTATTGCTTTTCAATAAAAACAATACTGAGGCAATGTATGAGATATCAGGTACTGTATTAGTTGATGCATTACGTTATAGGATGGAAGCAACAATAATCCCACACTCTTGTGATACATTATATGGGGCATACTGATATATGTACACCTGAGCCACAATAAGGTAATTCCTACTGTATATTTAGTTCCTTGCCTGGGGACAGTGCTAGCATGCTTCTGGGTAGTATTTCCTATGGAACCACTTATGGGAGCTAAGGTTTTTCCGAAAGTTAAATACGGTATCTGTTTAGCAGTGCCCATTGTACCCAGGGGCCATAGTGATGGTAGTGATAATGCCAGTTGATGATATTGCGGTAAAACACAATGATCGACAAGGATGATGCCCTTTTAAGCTATGTACCTGCAGAGACAGCTGATAAAATACAAAACTTGCTTTACCCCAGCTCCAAAGTATTGACAATGGTTCAGAGAGAGGTCTCATTTTAATGGTACCCCTGTGTGTGTAAATTGCCCCTGGTCCCTATCTGCCCAGACCCATGGTGACATGGTGAGTTAGCAGTACAGAGTATCCCGGTTGTAAGCAGGCCCTCCCTGGACAAGTGATGCCATCAGATACCCCAGAATAGGGAGAGATCTGGCCTTACTATTTTTGATATGTAGCTGCATCACAACTGATAAAGTTTATTAAGAATGGTCCTCACATGAACGGTCCTCCACATCATTTGCTGTTGATACTGCCATATCAATTTTAGTATACTGAGAAGCCATCTGTCTAGACTTGCACAGTTTTCTGATCCATCTGCCAAACTGCATTATGGATAGAGACCCATGAAGGGCCCCCCTGCCTCTTGGCCTTGCTAGCCCTAGAGATATCTGAGGCTTCCGGGGTGTGTGGGGGGGTGTTGATTGTTTCATGTTCCCTCCACCAGTATTTCAATTCAGTCATACCATCTGCTTTACATCAGCAGTCTTCATACAAAAGGTATTTTTCTGCTTGAAATCTTGTACAGTACTCGAGTGTACTGAGCACACAACACCAAGAGGAAAAGAAAAGTCAACATTTTATTTATTTATTTGAAAATTGGTAACCGGGAGAGGCACACTGAGCCGAAGCTCATTCCCAGGTGCGACCTGGGGGGAAGGGGGACATAGGAAAACAACAGCAGAATACATAAATATAAAAAAAAAAAAATGTGGAACAACATTAGTTAAAAACCTGTACAGAGTTTGAATAAATACAAAACTTATATATAAATTGCAGTATGTCAAACAACACACCTTACTAGTGTGCAATTAGAAGTGGCAGCAATATTCAGTGAACACTACGCTGTTGACAACAGGTAATTGACCTGAAGGGCAGGTCAGTGTCTGACATTGCACTAGAGAGGGGAGATTGAAGTGGTATACTGTAGTATTGAAACAAAGCAGGAGCAGGGACCCAACTGGCTGCTTACCACGATGGTTAAGGCTTGGCCCGGGGATGTCAAGAGGAAGAGTAACAGGAAAAGAGAGGTAGGGGCTAGAGTTTAAACTGGTGCCTGAGAGAGCCAGGGGATGTAGAGAGTCAAAGGGAGGAGGGCAGTTGATTCCAGAGCGAGGGAAGTTGATAGGAGAAGGCAGATTGCCCAGCAGAGGAGCTGGGGTGAGGAGTGGCAGAAGTGGGATGGTCCCTTGAATGAAGGGAATAGGAAGCAGGGGACACTTGAGAGAGGAGAGGTAAGAGGGAAGGGAACCAAACCAGTATGTGGATATGAAGGCGGTACAGTGAGCCTGGCAACATGCGGGCAGAGGGAGGGTGGAAAGGGAGTACAGTAAACAGTGGTGTGTGCGGGGGGGGGTAGTTTGCAGTAAAGCAGCAGAAGGAGTTGCAGAGGGTGTCTGGTCTGGCAAGGAAAGTGGAAGAGGCAGTGCTATAGACCACATCCATGGAGCTGAAGACAGAAGGCACCATTTTGGTAACACGCTCTCTGTGGACATGCGAAAATAAGCAGGCTTTGTTGCAGTACAGTGCATCAAGCTTGGAACAGAGTTTTGCATGAATGGCATTAATGCAGGCTGAAAAGTCAAGCTTACTGTCTAGCCACACACCAAGGTACTTGGAAAGCCTGAACTAGTGGTGTGCCATCCAGAGTGGTGAAAACAAGTGAATCTGGCGAGCTTCTTACTGGTATCAAATGTCCATGGGCACTGTTTTTTTTTTTTTAGTTTTGACTCTGAGTTGGTTGGATTAGAACCACTGCAGAACATTTTTGAAATCCTTCTGGAGCAAGTGTGTTCCACAGCTGTGGTGGAAGGACCAGAGGTGAAAGTGATTGTGTCATCTGCATACATGTGTATATGCGTGTTGGCACAGGCAGAGGGGAGGTCACTCAGGAATATAGAGAAAAGGGTGGGACCCAGGATGGATCCCTGTGGGACCCCAGTCTGGCTAGGAAGGGGATGTGACAGGATGCCTCCAACCTGTACTGATTTTTGTTGGGCTGTTAGAAAGGAATGGAACCAAGCAACAGTGGAACCTGAAAAGCTTGCAAAGCTCAGCTTGTCCAGGATGAGGCACTGAATCAAATGTTTTGGTCAGACTAATAAATGTAGCAGCTGTAATGAGTCCCTGAGCCATCCTGGTGAAGATGGAATCAGTGACAAGCAGCAATGTTGAGTGGTACTTCTGGAACCCAGACTGGAGGGTGGGAGGAAGTTGGAAAATGAAAGGAAGTCGAGGAATCCGTAATGGACCAGTTTCTCCTGCAGCTTAGAGAGGGAATGGAGGAGGGAGATGGGATGGAAGTTGCCAGTGGAATAGGAGTCACCCCCTTTTTTGAAGTGGAATAACTTTGACCAACTTCCAGGATTGAGGAATAACACTGATGGAGAAGCAATGGTTGAGAAGGTGAGCTGCAATGGCAGGAGCTGAGAGGTGGAGGAGCTTGGGGTTCAAACTGTCAGGGCTGGATTTGGATGGACTGAGGGAGGAAGGAGCAAGTGGTGTTTCCTGAATGGAGATGGGGGGGAGTGGAAGCCTAGTGAGGGGCAGGGGGGAGCAGGAGTGGAAGGAGAGGAGCCTGGAGTGGGAGAAGAAGGGAGGACACAGGTAGTGGAAAAACTTGTTGAAGTGAGCAGCAACAGAGGTAGGGTCAGATGGGAGTGGACTGGACAGGGGGGTGGAAAAGGAATGAATCATTTTCCAAAATTTAGCTGAGGAGTTAAGGTTATTCTGGAGGTTGGCCTCGAAATAGTGGGATTTAAAGTAGTTTAAATGCTGTGAGAGACATCCGAAGTGCAGCATATCTGTCTGCAAACATGGCTGCCTAGTGACCTCCCAGGCTATCTTTTTGGTGCATACCCTGTAATCCTGTAGGCATGGTGTAGGATGACCATCGTTGAAATTAAAAAAATTACCTGCACTACATCCTAGGCATAAGAAATTGGGTCTGCTCCTTCTTTCCTTGCAGGCAGTCCCATGAGTCATATGTTTATGGATCTTGTGGTGTTTTCTTAGTGTTAAAGGTGCAGTCTTTGGCCAGCACAGAGGGCTAGGGCACTGCATGCCTTACTTCTCACCATGCCTGTGACTTATGAGCTTGGGTCAGTGGTGGGGAGGAACTGGGAGGGTAGTGAGTAGCCACCTGGCAGCTTTCTTCTCCCAGATTGGGTGGTGTGCTGTTGCTGCTTTTGGCGGCCACCAAGTGGAGACCTGGTGGTAGTGCCAATGCACTAGCAGCAGACATGAGTCAGGGGAGGTGGAAGCCACAGATCCAGGGCGCATTTCCGCCTCCATGTACATGCACTGCCCAAGCTGCCATGGCTGGGGGAAAGGAAGAAACTGTGGAGGAAAACATGGTGAGGCAGACATAAATGATGCTCTATGCACTGAGCTCCCACCTGCCTCACCACCAGACACCTGCCAGTCTTCTCACCATGGCAGGCAATTCATGGAAGTACCCAGAAAGGTCAGATAAGCCTGAGGAGGTAGTGAATGGTGGGGGTTGGTATGGCAGGGAAGAAGGGAGACCAAGTCTGCCTCAGCCAGGGAGTTAAAAACAGACTATGGGAGGAAAAAAGAATGACAGTCTCAGGACTTTGTTTTCTATAATGATTCCCAATGTTGCTGTAAAAGCTCTGGTGGCTGTCCCTCTTATGTCTTACACCTCCTCCAGAACTTTCTCCACTTTTGTTTCTAAAAGGGTCACACGCAACTCAAAAGCCTGAAGATTCCTATCAAGGTCCCCTATGGCCAGGCCTGCATAGCAGCCTTGATGTTGGGTTCAGATTTTGCACTCTTTCTGGCCTGGCCCTCCTGAACCACTGCTGCTTGTGCTGGTCAAAGGTTTATTCTTCCCCAGCTCACTTGAAGCTGTCTGCCTGGGTCTTTCCATACTCAGAATTTCTCCAGAGTAGCCTGCTGACAGAAACTGTGTCTATATACTGGTCTGTGCCTTCAGTAAAAGTTAACACATTTTAAATCTTCAAATATTGATGTTAGTGGGGGAACTGCTTGGGGTCCTCTAGAGGCACAGCATTCTGTCATCAGTTGCTAGCACTGCCCAAGGTCCAAGTACTTCTAGAAGCTAGTTTCCAGCCTCTCTTTATTACAGTGGAAGAAATGGTATCAGATTTTAAATTTTTGAAGCTGTTTGAAGATTAGAGACTTTTTTGACTTGCTGTTTTTCTGCCATTTTTCTCTTTTTTCCCCAGTCCCATCCCTCACTCCTACAGCTCCTCCTTGATTACCCCTCTGTGCTCATATGTTTGACTAAACCCACATGAGTAGCTATTTGTGTGGACCTAGTCATATGCTATGTGCAGCAGATGGCTGCTAGTGGTGGTGTTGAGTGGTCGGGGTGTGCCATCTGCTGTTATTGGGGGGGGGGTTAAGCATGGCGTTCAGAGTTGTTGGAGGGGCTGTTAGACCGCTGATGAGTTACACAACTAGGACCAGTGATTCGGGGGGGGGGGTGCTTGACTAGCAGGAAGTATTCACGACAGTGTGGCAATCGGGTTGCGGACTACTAGACTACATGGAGGTATGTTAACCACTTGAACCAATGATCAGGGTGGAGGGGGGAGATGCAGCACTGAGGCAGTATGACCAAGTTTGTGGAGGTGTTAAGTTGTGCAGCACTAATAGCTGTTTAAAGCCTTCACAAAATGTTACGTGTGCCAGAGCACCTATATGCAAGCGCATTCAGTTGCTGTGCATAGGTAGAATTGGCATATTTCAATGCCAGTTGCTAGTCACTAAAGTGTTAGTGCCTCACAAACTGTGCCTTTTAGTATGGTACATTTAGTGATTCCCTGCTTTTTGGGGTGCTGTATACTGTTAGTGAGGCACTAACCCTGTTAGCACTTGCAATATGCTTTCCAGTGTTCTGGGCTAGGTATACAAAGTCAATAAAAACCACAGCAAAAAAACAGCTAGGTATGCAAAGCCTTTGATACGGTCCAACAAGCTAGGCAGCCTGGGGTTGGGATGCAAGGTGGTGAACTATATTGGAAACTGGTTAAAGGACAGAAATAAGGGGGTAGTAGTGAATGGAACTCAATCAGATGAAAGGGAGGTGACCAGTGGAGTACCTCAGGGGTCAGTCCTCTTCAATGTCTTCATCAGTGAGATTGTAGATGGGCTGGAGGGAAAGGTTTGCCTGTTTGCGGATGACACCAAGATCTACAACATGGTGGATACTCCGGAGGGAGTAGAAAGGATGAGAAAAGACCTGGAACTGCTGGAGAGATGGTCAGGGGCACGGCAGCTAAAGTTTAGTGCAAAGAAGTGCAAAATCATGCATGTGAGAAGCAAGATCCCTGGGGTGAGTTGCAGGTTGGAGGGGTGCTGATAGTAACAAAAGAGGAGATGGACTTGGGGTTCATAATCACAGATGACTTGAAGGCTGCTAGGCAGAATGGCAAATATCGTGGGAAGGGCCAGTGGGATGTTGGGGTGTATTGGAAGGGGAATCACAAGCCGAAGGAGGGAGGTAATAGTTCCACTGTACAAGACCCTGATAAGACCTCACCTTGAATACGGTGTACAGTTCTGGAGACCACACCTTTGAAAGGATATTGACAAAATAGAGATGTGCAGAGGAGGACGACCAAAATGGTGAAGGGATTACATCACCAGCCTTACGAGGAAAGAGTGAGGAACCTCAGTTTTTTTTTGGTTTTTTTTTTTTACTTTAGCATGCTTGATTGAGTTTTCACAAAGTAAACCGAACATAACAACCACTTGGCTTATATGAATAGTCCCACCCTCTTGTCACATAAAATACAGAAGGACAGGTCATACAAAGAGATGGGAAACTAACTCCACAAAAATGTAAGGCCTCCTTAAGTGATTTGGTAATAAATAATAGCAGATTCAACATGACAAGACCTGATATTAACAAATAAAACCTATCTAAGCCTATACATCTAATCCTAACCATCCCCCCACCCTACCATCCACCCACCCTCCTGGAGCATCCCAATTAGAGACTTGGTAGCAGTGTAATTCATATCACACCTCACCCCTTAGCGAACAGAGGCTGGGGCAATCCATCCTATTTATTTGGGTGAGCGCATACCCTTCATCAAGGAGATAAGGAGCTCCTCCTCCTCCCTTAGGTCCTCATGTTTACTTGTCCATTGTGTAAGATAGGGACCAGAGCCAACAACTGGCCTCACCTAGCCCTGACTGTCCCATGGCGATTGTGCCTCAAGGCTATGTGCTTTTCTAACTCCAATGCTTTGAGTATATCTGCATGCCATTCTTTAAGGGACAGGCTGTCCTGGTCTAGCCAGTGATGGGCAATGACCAATTTCCCCACTGCCGAAGTAAGAGACGTGGGCTTTACGAATACCCAACATAACCTCAGGAAAGTGACCTAGTAAATAGATCTGTGGGGTAAAGTAAGACTCTAAACTCAGTATGGGATTCAAAGATGCGCTGATTCCCTGCCAGAGGGTGGGATATAACATGGTTCACAATCCAAAAAGATGTGCTTAAGCATCCCATCCATTTTCCCACATTTAATGCAGAGGAGGAAGCAAGTCTCCCCATCCGAGAGAGATGAGAAGGGGAAAAGTACAGATTATGTAGAATAGGAAACTGTAGGAGCTAAAGTCAATCTTGTTTTATGTATTTATAGAGTCTCTGCCACACTCTTTTCCAATCTTTATCTTCAAGAGTTAGATTTAGCTCATGCTGCCAGTAAAAACAACCCCCCAGAGGAAGCTGAGGCTCATGCGACTGCAAAATCTTATAAAACAGGGAGATCATATGGGGTTGGGTGGCTGTATCTAGGAGTGAGTGCTCAAAGTGGATTGCTGGGGCCTGCCACGGCGATGAGCCTAAGAATGATAAAAGGAGGGACCTCAATTTGTACACACTGGAACAAAGGAAGGAGAGAGGTGACCTGATAAAAACATAGAAACATAGACCTTGACAGCAGATAAGGACTGCTTTACCCACCTAGTCCGCCCATTTCCCTACCTAGAGGATAAGCAGCAGATCCTATTTAACCAACATCCTATTTCTTCCTACCCCCCACAAAAATTGCCTTATGTCTGTCCCATGCATTCTTGAATTCTCCCACTGTTTTAGACCCCACAACCTCCTCAGGAAGGCTGTTCCATATGTCCACCACCCTCTCTGTGAAAAAATTCTTCCTCACATTGCCTCTGAGCCGTTCCCCCTCTATCTTTAAATTGTGTCCCCCTGTTCTTGCACAACTCTTTTTCTGAAAGATGCTACCCTCTTGGACTTTGTTGATTCCACTGAGGTACTTAAATGTTTCTATCATGTCCTTCCTTTCCTCAAGGGTATACATATTAAGCTCCTTTAGTCTGTCCTCATATGGCTTCTCTTGCAGACCCTGCACTATTTTAGTTGCCATCGTCTGAACTGCCTCCATTCTGTCTATGTCCTTGTGGAGATGGGGTCTCCAGAACTGGACGCAGTACTCCAGATGGGGTCTCACCAACTGTCTATACAGGGGATAACAACTTCCTGTTTTCTGCTGGTGATGCCTCTCCCTATACATCCCAGTATCCCCCCAGCCCTCCCTACCACCTTCTCACATTGCTTGCCAACCTTAAGGTCATCTGATATGATTACCCCCAGGTCCCTTTCCATTTTGTTGTTGCTACTACCTCCCCCATTGTGTAATCTTCCCTTGGGTTTTTGTTTCCCAGGTGCATTATTTTGCACTTCTTTGCACTGAATCCAAGCTGTCATACTTCTGACCATTCCTCCAACCTTGCCAAGTCCCTTCTCATCCTTTCCACACCTCCTTGTGTATCAACCCTGTTGCAGATCTTTGTGTCATCTGCAAAGAGGCATACTTTTCCTTCCAGTCCCTCTGAAATGTCACTTATAAAGACATTAAAAAGGACTGGACCAAGTACTGAACCTTGCAGTACCCCACTAGTAACCCCTCTTTCTTCAGATTGGACTCCATTTACAATTATCTTCTGTGACCTGTTGCTAAGCCAATGTTTTACCAAGGCTACCACCCTGGGACCCACTCCCAGGCAGGTTAATATGACTATTAATCTTTTGTGTGGGACTGTGTCGGATGCCTTGCTAAAGTCTAGGTAGGCCATGTCCACAGCCCCTCCCTGGTCTACTTTGGTCACCAAGTCAAAGAAATCAATTAGATTCGTATGACATGATCTTCCTGCTGTGAACTCATGCTGCATTGGGTCCTGTGCCCCACTGGCCTCTAGGTACTCAACAATTCTTTCCTTCAGAAGTGATTCCATCACTTTCCCTACCACAGAGGCCAAACTGACAGGTCTGTAGTTTCCTGCCTCTGTCTTGGTCCCACTTTTGTGAAGGTGAATCACATCTGCCTTCCTCCAGTCCTCAGGTACCACACCATCCTCCCATGATTTGTTAAAAAGGGTAGTCAGTGGTGTCACTAGTTATCTTCTTAATTCTTTTAGAATTCTGGGATGAATTCCATCAGATCCCATTGCTTTGCCCACCTTCAGTTTTAGGAGTTCTTTCAGAATCCTTTCTTCTGTGAAAGGACTGGGATCAACCCCCCCATCTAGAGTGCTTCTGTTAATTGGATTAGGCACCTCTCCCACCTCCTCGTTTGTGAATACGGAACAGAAGTATTCATTCATTATCCCTGCTTTTTCACTGTCCCTCACTGCCCACCCCCACTGTCCATTCTATTCAGCCTCACTATCCCTCCCTTTGTCTTTCTACGCTCCCTGATATACCTATAAAAGATTTTATCCCCCTTCTTAAGTGGGTTGGCTATCTTTCCCTCAGTTGGGCCTTTGCTATTGTGACTACTCTCCCTGCTTCCTTCTGCCTTAGAAACATTCAAGTACCTCAAGGGCATTAACAAGGTGGAAGGGGTCAACATATTCCAGATTAATATTAGTGCCAGGACAAAAGGACATGACATGAGACTGAGGGGTGGCCGAATAAGGGGAAATGTCAGGAAGTTCTTTTTTATGGAAAGGGTGGTGGATGCATGGCATAGCCTGCCCCAAGAGGTGGTGGCAGCCCGTACAGTGGCAGGCTTCAAACATGCATGGGACAGAAACGAAGGAATAATAGAGATAGGTAGGGTCACTGGACGCTCCGTTAGGCAGCATAAATGGGCAGACTGGATGGGCCTAGTGGTCCTTATCTGCCAACAGCATCTATGTATCTAAGTAAACCTTTGCTGTTTGAAAGATTATTTCATCTGCAAATTGACATTGTGGGTGTGCAGACTCTTGTATATTGTGTATGCGGTGTGCATAGGCAGTGGATCCACGAGGTAAGTGGTGTCTGCTGAGCCCTCACTGTTGTAGCTGAGGGGTCAGCAAATGCATTTTCACCAGTCACTTAAAATAAGGGTGATAGAAATTCTGCAGTGACAGCAGGGAGATTGCTTTTAAAGTTTCTGGCACCCAATATACTGCAAATGAAATTCCAGGCAGCAAAAATATACATATTTCTGGAAAACAAACATTCTAGAATATTTTGTTTTTACTATTGTATTTGGTGCCCTGTATAGTTATTCCACCTTCCTTTCACCTTTTAAATCTCTCCAAAATCTGCACTCACTAACCCTGTTCTGCTTTGATAGTCAGGAGTAGCACGTGCCATTCTGTTAATAAATCATGGACTATTCATTTTACAGAGTATGGATTATTTGGGATTATAAAAAGCTAGGCAGGTTCACTAAAGCATATTCGGTAATGTAATTTTATGTATTTATTTGGTAGGTGCACTGGGCCAAGAGTTTGCCCATTTGAGGCATGACCTAATCCATACAGGAGGGTGGTGGCAGACAAGGTTAAAGGCATGTAGCAGGCTATTACAAGATAGACTGGTAGCAATATGTATGCAAATGGGACTCAAAAGAGACAGCTGAACCTTGAATAAATTGCAAGTTTATAAAGTGAAATAAAGGACTAGGTCCGTTTTTAAGCAGCACTTACTATACGTAGACAGTGGGATTAGATTACAAGTTATAGACAGGAATAATAAATAAATAGGTACTACTAATAATAAGACTTTCATTTTCCCAATGCACCAGGGCTAAGATGTTCTATGGAGTTCTGACTCCACGTTTTGGTACACTTTGCCACTGGTGGTGTTGTGTGTGTGTGTGTGTGTGTGTGTGTGTGTTTGTGTGCGTCCATGAGTGTCTGTATCTGTGTGTCTGTGTGTGTGTCTGTCTCTGCTGCAGGCTTCTGCAGCACCTCCTTTTTCTTTTTTTTTCTCAAGCATATTCTATCCCTCCAGGCACAGGCTGGGACCTCCTTCCACCAGAGCCAAGCCCCATGCCCACTCGTTGAGGCTCCATCACCGACCTATCCAGGACCCCAAGGCTAACCCATGACATACTACTGTGCTGCACTCCCCCTGTCCACCCTCCGGGGGGGGTCCTTCAGCCACTTCAGCATTTTTTTTCCCCCCACTGTCTATCTGACCACTCACAGTGGAGGTGAAGGTTTGGGGTAGTTCTTAGATAGCAGTGGTGGGAGCCCAACGTTAAGCGTGCTGGGCAGGCAGAGATTTCATATACCCAATCTTTCCCCACTTTTTGCCTGTAAGTCCTATCCTCCCCCCAGGAGTGTGCTGCATTATAGGGTACTGGCATGGGCATGCTGACACATACTACTGATGACAAAGCTCACTCCAGAGTCCCTGTTTTGAGCTCTTTCCCCTGCATCACCACCTGTGGTCACCAAGCTGGCAATAGAGCAGTGGATCTACCAGTCCCCCCTCCCCAGAAGAGGAGAGCATCTGCTGGTACACTCAAGGAGGAGGGGGGGCCTCAGCCATCTCTCCGATGGCTTTGGCTCATTCCCGAACCCAAGTTGTTGGCGTCACAAGTGGTAGCCCTACTGCTGCATCAGTGGGGCCACCTTCAGCACCGCCTTTTTTCCTTTGTCATTTCAGGTGAATGTAGATTTCTCCTTGGGCCAACATGCAGAATTTAGTGCTGGGGAGGGGTAATAAACATGGAGGTTGGGGACAGTGTTGCAGACATAGAGGTGGCAGGACACCTGGGGACCAGTGATCACAGTATAGTTTGGTTCAGCATAAGGATGGCTGCTGAATCGAACCACACATGGGCAACGGTCCTGGACATCAGGAGGGCAGATTTTATAAAGATGGGTGAATGCCTCGGGGATGAACTGGCAAGGGGGATGACCTGGGTTGGAGGAGGAACAGTGGGCAAAGCTAAAAGGGGGCATAGTGATGGCAACAAACTTGGTGGGTTTCAAGAATGTATTGGATAAGCATAAGGGAATCTTCCTGGAGAGAAACTGGGGGAAGGAGAAAGCTGGAGATCAAGTAGTGTCTACAGTGATATTGTAGGTGTGGAAAATTGTGCAGATTGGGTATTCAGAGTGGTCCTTATCTGCCAACAAATTCCATTTCTATGTAAATAAGAACCACACTCCCTCACCAGTATCAAAGGAAATAGCAAGATCTTACTGGAGTAGTATCCCATTTATTTTCCAGTGATTAAACTCAAAGAACAACAAAGAAAAAAATTAAATGTGAACTGTGCTTATAATTGCAGTCTTTTATGTTTTTTAATCCCTTGTACCCCCGGTTCACTACACTAATTTTGCAGTCTGCAATGTACATATCAGATGTGCTGTATAGCTCTGCCCCCAAGTCTACACTTGCCAGGCTGGACCCCCTTTGTCATTCCTTCTGCTGCTTTGCCCTTAATGCGCCATCTCTCATGTATGACTGCTCTCTATGTCCTCTATTCTTCAACATGCATAGCCCCCTGTGCACCACGTAAGTGGGCTGCGGAGGGCCTTACATGCAAATTATGTTCATGTTACACCTAAATGGGATGCACAGCCGGGTCATGCTACCTGCTTAAGCATGGCTTGCACATACCCCTCAGAGGCTCTGCATGGGGGAGTGTCAGGGGCTACACGCTGAACTCACGTCATGTTTCAACCAGTATATGGCAAAAATACATGTGCAGAGGCCGCAGCACATTTACGCTAGTCAGACTCCTGTCATGAACCCACACATATGATCCCATATGCTGCTGTGCCATAGGGACATGCTAGAATATGCCAGTTGTAAATCCCTGCCCCCCATGGCTGCACACAAGATGTCAGTGTGGCTTAGTTGGTAGCATATCTGCCTCTGGACTAGAAGATCGTGGGTTCTTGTCCCACACCGGGATTGGACTTGTACCTAAAACGCTGGTACCTGAGTGCAATATTGGGGTGGGGTGCTGTACTGCTGGGGTGTGCCGTCCTTCAGATAAGACAGTAAACCGAGGTCCCTTCTACCCATTCTAGTGCTGTCCTGGTGGGTGCCCAGGTGGAAGTAAAAGAACCCAGGGCATTCTTCGCAAAGAGTAGGGGACATTCCTGGTGTCCTGGCCAACTTTCCTCTTCACATAAAACCAGATCATGTAATTGTCCAGGCTGTGTGTGGATGTTGATGTGCGATATGGCCGCCACTACACATTCAGTCACTTCACTACCAGTCTAGCATTGCTTTTAAGGCACTTTGGGATACACCGTATATGAAAAGCGCTATATAAATGCTGATTCTTTTCCTTTTTCTACTGTACATCGAATAAAGGTGGCTCCGGACTCATAGAGTGGATGTCACTAGTCTGCCTGTACATGGCCGTCAGCCCCTGTGGGCATAGCCAGTGGGCATAGCATGCAAGGTAGCCGAGGTGGACTCTATGTACTACATAGTATATAGTGCCCCTGATGCAGGCCATATGCTCCCACTACCCTGCTGGTACGGCCATCCATATCATCACCTGTACACCCCCCCAGGTCCGGTATGTTCCCCCTGCACCTGAATGGGGCATCCATATACACAATGCCCATATGTCCCGGCAACTGCCCTGTACCCACTCAGCAAATTACACAGTAGGCTTATGAACAGTGCCATCTTTAAAAATACCCCGGCTGCATGAGCAGGGCCATAACAACAGCAGGAACACCAGTGAAAGATGCATGCACATTTTACTGCACAGCAGTAGAGGTGTCCCTAATAGTCCATCTAGGGTTATAGCAGAGGATTAATGAAGGATTGTGGCCATGTGCCACCATGCAAACAATAATGTCTGGCATCACAGGATCCCAGCATGTCATCCTGTGACAAGGATGTTGCATATGTCGAGTAACACCCTCGGTGGCGTACATTGCAGCCCTTATGACCATTGAGAAGTTATATCCGGTTCAGCTTGGTACAGGTCTTTCTGTAGGAGTCTGTGGCATCCACCAAGTACTCCCTCCTGTTGTCCTCGATGTCCGTGAACAGGACACTATGCTTCATGATAGTCAGCCCATCATCAGTTGTGTCCATGAGATACCTGACATGCACCTGGGCCTCCAAGCGATGTGGCAGTGCACTGTACTTCTCCAGGCCATTTTTTGCATGGATCTTATCCATGGTGGCTCCATACACCCAGTCCTCTCTGTACCACATAAGCTTGTCCCAGAGCGCCTATGGGACCTTTACACAGTGGTGAATGACCCTCTCAGTTTGGGACCACTCAGGCATAGTCCGTACATGTCCCCCATGTGCCTATCCAGGCTGCAGCCACTGGCCCTTCTGATACTAAGTGAAGTGGGACATTCCACTGTCTATGTTCCCAATGGTTGTGGCAGCTTCTTGCATCAGTCCTGTGGTGCCACGTCTGCCTGCCCTCACTGCACTGTATTTCCTGGCCATTGATCACCTGAATGGTCCTGCAGGAGGCGGTACCACCGTGACAGTACCGGTGACTGTGCGGAATGCAGTCCCCACTGAGGCATGTGGGGTCACCTATATATTGGTGTAGCCTTCACGCCAGTGTTGCTGTCATGGGGCCTTCCCTGGTGGTGTTCTTCCCCTTGGCAGTAGCCACTGCAACAGCTCCATGTTGTCCATCCTGGTTGGGGTAGCGGATTTGTAAACAGCACTTGTCGCACAGAGCCACATACCCCATTCATATCCATCTGCTGGACCATGTACACTTTCAGGACATGCACTTGACACAGCTACTGTCTTGTGCGTTACCCCAGAATGCAGAAGGCATCCCTGGCATAGGCCCTGGTCACGACATCAGGGTCTCTGTGGCTACACACTTTGCAGCAGTCATGCATCTTGGTGGCAGGATCGGTGCTTGAATCCCTCAGTAGCGGCCATTCCAGTATCACCAAGAGGACAGTCACATCCCATGTGTCGATGCTCCTGATCATGTTGACACCTAGTGAACAGAACACACCAATTAGTTCCCATCCCATGGTATGCTGTACACTGCCTAACATACCTACACCCTGGCCACCACTGTACTGTAGCATAAGCAGGACAGGGCCAAAGATTCACATTAGCATGGATATCTGTCCATCATGGCATGCACACATTCCATCATGCACTATGCATGGTGTCTGCACAGTGTTCTCCCATTGGGGTGGATATACTGGGCATACTAACTGTAGGCTACCTATGTGTGACATGCCTGTTGTGCATACACTGGTCCCACTGTGTCCCCTACCTCTACCTCTATGCACAACAACATCGCTGTACCTTTCTGCAAGTACTATCCCTAAATGCCCTGATGTGGCCATGTCAGGTGGGTATTCACTGGCAGGTATCCACTGTAGGCACAAAAACTTGACTTGGTGTGCCCAGATAATAGGAGGCAGTGCATAGCAAGGTGATCAGCCTGCTACAAACAGAAAGGAACTCTCTGCACTCATGGATCACAGCAAAAAAAATGTAAAATAACAAACAGAAAAGTAGCAAAATGAAGTTTATTGCACGTCTGTGTGAGGAAAGATGGTA
Organism: Neoceratodus forsteri; assembly: GCA_016271365.2. NCBI lineage: Eukaryota > Metazoa > Chordata > Ceratodontiformes > Ceratodontidae > Neoceratodus > Neoceratodus forsteri. The sequence continues at coordinate 521,454,567 of CM057449.1, read as the reverse complement.
CAGCTCTGTGGTTCATGTCTGTATTGCTTGTGTTATAGAGATTGCTGTGGGGCATATGGACTGATGTCTATGGGGGTCATTTGACTGTACTACATTGGGACAGTTGCGAAAGTATGACCCCTGACCCTTGTTCTGAGTGTCTCCCTGATCAAACTGATGTCTACCTACCAGCACGAGTCTGCCAAGGCCACATGCATGCCACACCATCATTGACTGGGCTGGCCACTCACAGGCAGTGAATAGGGGTGGGTGGTGACAGTCGGTACATACTGATGGGGTATGGCTCACACTTAGGCATGGGTCCCAGGTCCATCCAATCACAGTAGGGCCCTTTCAGAGTGTGATATGTGGCAGGGTCCATCCAACTCATGTGTGGGCCGGGAACCTCATGCCGTGGTGGGTGTGTGGCATTGGTGATGCCATGCCCAGGACTGGGGTGCATGGTCTTGGCAGTGGATGGTACAGGCAACTTGTACTGTGTAAGGCACTTCCCATCCCTCCACATACCCACTGTGCCCATGCTGGATAGGTGTATCCACCACAACGTCTATGGTGTATGGCTACACAAGCCCTACATTGACAGGCTGTGGGACATCAGTGCGGATGGCACATCAGTGGCATGACACCCATGACTGTGACTCTGTATCAGTTGAGCTGCACAGTTGCCATGATGGTGCCTCCACCTGCACATACTTGTGCATCAGGATGCCATGCTTCCTAACCATGTGGATCACCATATATGGCGGGGTCAAGGGGTGTTCTGCCTCCGGCAGATCCTCCCATGTCCTGCTTTGCATGCTCTAGTGTTCCCCTTTGCACCACACCTTCCCCACATAGGGGTGTTGGTAAATTCTGCATGGTTTGCATGCCTCCAAGGATGCGCACCTGAGTACCAGTAACTGTCTATTTTGGGCGTAAATTGATGTGTTCGTGAATTGAGGCCTATATGCTAATCTCTTTTTCCCCTTTCTTTTTTTTTTTTTATCGCATCTCTATTTTTCCTCCTGCATCCCCAGTCCCTGCCTACCTCTAGCCACCACTCCTCCCCAGTGCCGACCCCAGAGTTGTGCGTACCCAGCTGGCGTACGCAGCTGTACCATCAAGAGGGGCCCCCTCCGATGCGTCCGTCCAGGATCCATTACCGGCACACACCTCTGTCCAGGCATCTGCCGGCTGGTGAAGCTGTGGCTATCAAGTTGCTGCAGGCTTTGTGCTGCCATTTTTTCTCCTCTTTATGTGATCCCCTGGAGTGCGAGCGTGTACTGACGTCGCAAAGCGCCGACATCTGCCACACTCCACGCCTTTTCTGCACCACTCTAGTAGTGCCCCTGGTCATCACCAGGGTTCTTCTACAGAGCGGTGATTCCCTGGATCCCTCCCCAGGATGAGAGCAGTCCTCCGGATGCTCAATCCCATCCCTCCCCTACTGACCCCAGATGCCCCGGGCTCGCATCCGAACCCGGGTCACCAGTGTGGTGCGAGGTGTGGCATCCAGTGCCTCAACCCTCAGAGCCACTGGGCCTGCCTCTTTCCCCTTTCTTGAGGCCTGACATCTCTCTCACACTGTTCCTTCTTTATGGCTAAATAAATACTAACTTGCCACTGTTCTCATTTACCTCTCCTCTCTCCTTAACCCTGATATCCCCTCCTCCTACTGTCTTCTTTCATCTTCTGCTTGTTCCTTTCATATTTGTCATAGTAAATCAGTAGCAGGACAGTCTGTTTTCTCTATCCAACTTTCTACATGCTGAACCAGCCTCCTTGTCCCCATCCTTCTCTCTTCCTCCCTGTATTCTCTCAAACCGCTGTTACTGACACACTTCACTAAATAAGGCACTTGTAGCTAAACTTCTTTTTCTCTCCACATTACAATCACCAATGTCCTTTCGATCCCCTCTGCTATGTTACCTGCTTTACCCATTTTTGGCTACTTAGTTGTATAGCTTACAAATTGGTGTTCTCTGTAATATGAATTTAATTCCTTATTGGTTCTGTACAAATGTCTTGTCCTACATTAGCAGCACGCTCATTTAGCTTTTGACCTGGCTATTCCATAACCAAAGTATCTATACACTTTTTACATTGTTTTTGTCTTTTGAGGATTCTGGACTCTAAGAGGGTGGAGTTTTAAGAAATAGGTGAGTGCCTCAAGAACTGCCTAAGAGGGGTGGAGGAATGCCAGGGAGGCTAGAAGCATGGTGGGAAGAATATGAGGCAAATGCAAAGTAACCAATATATCCATGAAGGACAAAAATAGTAGAAAAGGAGACAATATGGTTCTCCAAGGAAGTAAGTAGGCAGTAAAGAAAAAAGGGTTGCATTTAAGAGGTACAAGGAAATGCAGATGGAAGAGGACAGGGTGTTATACCTACAAAAGCTGAAGGAAGCAGGCAAGAATGTGAGAGGTGCAGACAGAGGAAGGATTGCCCAAGGGGTCACTACTGGAGAGAAGACTTTGTCCAGGTACATAAGTGAGGAGAGGAAAAGAAGGGTAGGGATAGTAACAGAAGGGTGGAAGGAGGAAATTGCAAAAGGAGACCAGGGAAAAAGCTGACAATTTAAACAGGTACTTCAGCTTAGTCTTAACAGTGGAGGGTGGAGGGGACAGATCCCCAGGAAGAAGAAGGAATAGGGTACAGAGGGAGTGGACACATGTCCATTTTCAGAGGAAAGAGTGAAACATAGAAACAGAATTGGCTGAAAGGACTTGTTGCCCTGAAGGTGAACAAGGCTATGGGACCAGACAGAATACACCCTTGAGTACTACAAGAACTTAGGGAGGTTCTTGCTGCCCCACTGAAAGCCTTGTTTGACAACTCATCAGGGGTGGCTCTAGAGGACTGGAGAAAGGCAGATATTGTCCCTGTACGTAAGAGTGGCAGCAGGGAGGAGGCTAGCAACTATAGGCCAGTCAGTCTCACTTCAGTGGTGGGGAAATAGGTGGAAAAACCACTGAAAGAAAGGATTATAGTGTCTTGAATCCAGTAGGCTGCAAGATCACAGACAACACTGATTCATGAGTGTGGTACTAGAGGGGTGGTCATGCTAAATTAATCTGATAGATTTCTTTGAGTGGGTGACCAGGGAAATTGATCAAGGGAGAGCAGTGGATGTGGCATGTTTAGACTTTAGCAAGGCGTTTGACACAGTGCAACATAGGAGAATGATAAAGAAGTTGACTGATCTACAGTACGGGTGAGAGCCATAGTGGTAAATTGGGTTAGAAACTGGTTAAAGGAGAAAAGACAGAGGGGGCTGGTTAGTGGCACTCCTTTTAAGAGAGGAGTGTGACAGGTGTGGTACCACAGAGCTTGGTATGGTGATAAGACCTCTTCAGTATCGGCGTAGGAGACATTGCTGAAGAATTGGAAGGGACGGTATGCCTTTCTGCGGATGATACCAACATCTGCAGTAGGGTGGACAATCAGGAGGGGTGGAGAAAATGCAAAGGAATCTTGGGAAACTTGAGGAATGGTCAGAAACAAGGCAGTTGGGATTTAATACCAAAAAGTGCAAAATACCAATAATGCAACTAGGACATATTGTAGAAACCTCGGTGCTGAGCATAAGACGGGGGTTACTAACAGTAACTGGGCAGGAAAGAGACCTCGGGGTCATCATATCTGAGGATCTTAAGATGGCAGGATGGTGTGCCAAGGCAGTGGGTAGGGCTAGTGAAATGCTGGATTGCATAGGAAGGGGCATCTCCAGCAGGATGTGGGAGGTGGTGTTGCCATTATCTTGCAAGCTGGTGTGGTCACACCTGGAGTACTGTGTTCAGTTCTGGAGACAGCACTTCGGAAAAGATCTAGACAGAAGTGGTACAGGGGAGGGCAACTAAAATGGTGCATGGTTTGCAAGAGAAGCCTACATAGAGAGATTGCAAACCTAAGCATGTACACTCTGAAAGAAGGGAGGGGGGGATATGATAGAGACCTACAAGTTCAGTGCTCCCACTTTTATCAGCCAACCTCCATATGTCCCAAATGTTGGTGGATAAAAGAGGGTGGCGGATAATAGGGGGTGTCACTTAAAGAGGGAGAAATATTTCTGGAAACCGGGACAGGATCTCACACTGGCAGTAAGTGAGGGTGGCAGATAAAAGGGGGTCAGATAAAAGAGAGAGCACTGTACCACAAAGTGGTGAATAGTGTACAGGTGGGGAATCTCTTTCAAATGAGAACAAGAACTCTAACAACACAAAACCTCACCCAATAACCAAACAAATCTTTGTTCTTGGTGATTCAATTATTAAACACCTGGATCGCCCTATATGCAATGTGGACAAATTCAACCGTACCTGCACTAGCCTGCGAGGTGCTCGTGTCTCCGACATCACTACTACTGCTAAAAATATACTAAAAGGAACAGGTGAAAATCAAGTGTTCATAGTGCAAGCAGGTACAAATGATATAAATAGAGGTAGTATTGACAAACTCAAACAGGACATCATAGCTCTCAATAATGTACTAGCGGAAAAAAATAGCATAGCTTGCTTCTCAGAGATTCTACCAGTACCGAGAGCGCCTGATATTATAAATACAAAGATTAAGGCCTTTAACGACTGGCTCAGATGATGGTGTCTCCGACAGAACATTCTCTGACTAACACATTGGGAAACCTTTTATCTAAGGGACTCACTGTATTGCTGGGATGGACTCCACCTCAGTCACAGGGGAAGTTCACTCCTGGGAAAAAGTTTTACAACAGCCATTAACAAACTTTGAAACTAAAACACAGGGCTAGATCAGTGACAGAAGATCCTGTTCTCAAAGAAACCACTACAGACACTTCTGAGTGTGAGGTACTCAGTTTAAATGCTAGATCTTTAAATCAGGTTAAAATGGCTGAACTTGAAGCTATGTGTCAACTGAATAAATATGGACTCATCTCTATTACAGAAACTTGGTGGGACCCTGATACTTCCTGGATCCAGCACATCCCAGGGTATAAACTATATCATAAGGACTACCAGGGACAAGACGGGGGTATGTCTATATGTTAGAGATGACATACCTTCATTTCAAATCCCTCAACAAGCGATACTGAATCTATTTGGGTTAACATCCAGTTCGAGGGCTACCCACAGCTGATGGTAGGGACATGCTACAGGCCCCCGACATCAAACAAAGAATATTCTACTTGCTTAAATAATGAAATATTAGACATGACCTCTAAAGGAAAAATCCTCATACTGGGTGATTTCAACCTACCTACTATAAATTGGTATTCTCTATCTGGAAGTACGCGGGCTGAGAAAGACCTTCTCACACTCAGGGTCGATATGGGCCTTGAACAAATCATTACAGAACCAACACGAGGTGACAATATACTGGACTTGGTTATTACTAATATAGGAACCTAATATCCAAGGTTACAATTGTGCACCACTAGGATCAAGTGATCACTACTCCATTTCCTGAGACATGTCATTTTGTCATCATACCACCAACTGTACTGAATTGAAAAACTATAAAAAGCTAATTTCAATGGTATTAATTTCAATTAAACTCAATTTCTTGGGATACAGCACTATCCTCTCACCATGGAAAAATCTTGGGACTTTTAAAACTTCCATTTATAACTTAGAAAACTATATGTTCCTACAACAAAAAATATAACAAAAGGGAAAATACCCTGTGGTTTAACAAAACTATCAAAGCTCTAATAAAGAAGAAGCAAAGGTTATTTGCACGAGCCAAAAATAGTAAGGGTAACACCAGAAAATTATTGTTCACCCAATATAGGAAACTCTAAAATCACTAAAACAAGCTATTCTGCAATCTAAAAAAAATTGAGTTTCGTCTAGCCCATACCAAAAATAACCATAAGTCATTATTTTCTACCTTAATAATAAAAGATAAATAATAGACACATGGGGCCCTATGCATACATGACACAATTATATCAACAGACAAAGATATGGCAGACACTTTTAACGAACAATTTTGCTCAGTATTCACCAATAAAGAGATTCTCAAACTTTCAAAACTGCAAACAATGTTACCCCTCCTACATCATCACCGAGGATGACACACTAAAGGCAATTTTATCCCTAAAACCTAATTCCAGTCCAGGTCCTGATAACATCAGCCCCCGATTTCTAATAGAGACAGCAGCTGCTATTACAAAGCCACTCTCAATTATATTCAACAAATCTTTATATGAGGGAATTATCCTCAGGACTGGACAATGGCGACTGTAGTCCCTATCTTTAAAAAGGGTAACAATTCTAGACCAGAAAATTACCGCCCAATAAGTCTGACTTCTGTTGTAAGTAAGATCATGGAGAAAGTTATTAAGAGTCTATTAGAGCACGAATCTATTAGGAGTAACTTGACTGACACTACACAACATGGCTTTAGACAGGGATACTCCTGTACTACTAACTTAGTTTCCTTTTATAATCATGTCAGCACAGCAATGGATAATGGCATTCCTGTGGATGTGATACTTCTACTATAGTAGAGCATTCACAAAGTCCCCATGATATACTACTTGACAAAATGAATGATATGGATTCTCTCACTGCATAATCAACTGGGTGTCAGGTTGGTTAAATGGAAGATATCAGCAAGTCAGAATTAATGGCTCACTGTCCCACCCACTGAGTGTGACCAGTGGGGTCCCTCAGGGGTCTGTGTTGGGACCCACCCTGTTTAACATCTTTATTAGCGATTTGCAGACTAGCCCTGAAAATATTCTCTCAAAATTTGCTGATGACACCAAACTGTGTGGCTCTGTTCTTACATCGACAAACAGGAAAATTATGAGGAATAACCTAAAATCCATCGAAGAATGGGCAGTTTCAAACAAAATGACACTCAACTCAGGTAAGTGCCACGTTGTACATTTTGGTAAAAACAACCCTAGGCAGACTTATTTTTTGAACAGCGTGGCCCTCCATGTGTTACCATTAGAATGTGATCTCGGGGTAACCATTAATAATAAACTATCCTCTAGTGATCATTGCAGAATGATAGCTAGGAAGTCTAACGCCTTGCTCACTCGAATCCAACGTTCATTTGTGTCTAGGACACAGGAATGCATAATCCTTGTATAGAGCTTATGTCAGGCCCCATCTGGACTATGGATCCCCTACTGGAGCCCCTACCTGGTGCGGGACATCGATGGGGTTGAGAGGGTGCAGAAGAGCCACAAGAATGGTCCCCTATTTATCCAAACTTGATTACGAAGAGAGATTAAGAGTTACAGGGTTACACTCACTACGCACAAGGCGTACTAGAGGTGACCTTCTCCTGTGTACAAAATCAAGAACTCTCAGGAGTTAATGCGTGACTGTGGCTTACATTTCTCTTCCAGCTGGACTACCACGGTATCACAACAACCAGATATTTGTATCTAAAGCTAAAACAACGAAGAGGTTAAACTACTTTACTGTAAGAATCCCCAGACTGTGGAATCTCCTCCCTCAAGACTTAGTAAACAGTAGCTCTAATACAGTCTTCAAAAAGGGGCTGGATAGCTGGCTCATGTCCTACAACTGCAGGGTGTAATTGTCCCACCAATGTGGTGGGGGACAATCTCGATGGGCAGTAGCCTTCTTTTGTCCTTTGAAACTGAGTAAACCGAGAACCAGAATCGAGGCATGCAATAAAGCTGAAGGGGGGTTCAAGAGTGAAATAAGGAAAATATTTTTCAATGAAAAGGTAGTGGATTCCTGGAATAGATTACCAGCATAAGTGATAGAGGCTAGAACAGCAGTGGGGAGGGGGGCTTCAAGCATGCATGGGGTATACTAGATAGGATTCAGGGAGGTAGGAGGGTTGATGGAGACCAGATAGGATTTGCAGAGACAGAATAGGTAGCTTAAGCAGTCCTTTCTTGCTGATAAATTGTATGTTTCTCTGAAATTCATTGCTTGTACTATGATTTTATTCTACATGTTTATGCATGTACTGTTTTTTTGCAGTTGGTACTCTTTTCTGGGGTGGTCAAGCTGCCCTCCGGATGCTGGCCTCCCTAGCCCCGCCTCTCTTGTTTTTCCACCGGGGCTTACCTTCACACAGGAGTGCAGCATAGCCGGGATATTCAACAGGATGCAGGGCTACCAGGTGGCCGGGGCCAGCAGCATCTCGTACTTCCATCATTTTCCTGTATTTTCTTCCCAGAGAGGCAATGTGTAATGCCACACAGACATCCCATGCACACTTCCATGCGTGGTACATCAGCAGCTGTCACTCTCTTCCCAAAAGCAGTCAGTCTCAGACTGCCTCACCCCCAGCTGATGCTAAGGGCCAGGCGAGTGCCAGGCTCTGAAACCCTCCCTCCCTCCCTGGGAGAGGAGAGCAGTTCTCCGGATGCTCAGTTCTCTGCCTCCCCAGCTGACCCAAGTCTGCATCCAATCACGGGTTGCCGGCATTACATGGGGTGTGGCATCCACTGCCTCAACATTTTGGATCAGCGGACTGGCTTTTAATGCACCTATTGTTATCAATTTTCCCTCCCTGTTGTATCCCCTTCCTAGGGTCACACCTGGAAACAATCCCTGGCTCAGTGTGCCTATCCTGGGAAACACATTTTAAATAAATAAATAAATTACTAATTCCTGCTATCTTCTCCCTAGACAAATCTCAATCTCTTGTAACACCCCCTTCCCGCAGTTGGGTACAAGGTTGTTACAAGCAGTGCTCATCAGATCCCTGGGTGCCATGACAGAGTCTTTGGGTGGGGAGGAGACTAGTGACAAGGACATGAATATAGGAGGGTTAGATGGGAAAAGTTCAGTTGGAAGAGTTCTCAGGATTTCTAATGGAACAAGTGCAAAGAGCACTATAAATATCAAGTCACAGTGTGGTCCAAAGGGGATGACTGTAGGGGGGACTGCCAGGTCTGGGGTGGTGACAAGGTCCCAGGTCTGGGGTGGCACAGGAACCCTCCAGTCCCCATCCTGCCTGTGACATCAGGAAGGGATGCATACAGTCTTGTCATAGGATCCTCGCGGAGCTGCTGGCTTGGCCGTGGGACTCTGTTGCCATGCCTTGTGTCAAGCTGGGTCAGTTCAGTGCCTCATGGAAGAGGAGCAGTGAGCAAGGGTATTCTAGTGCAGACACTGCCATCTTTTACAGAGTGATACCAATGGGATGGTAGGTATGTTTCCCCACTGCACAGAGTCACCACCCTTGGTTCAGGCCTTGTGGGGGATTTTCTGATAGGCACGTTCTGTATCACTGAGACCTGTGAGCAGTCTGGACATAGAAGTGAGGGGTTGCAGGAGAGGAATGGGTTTCCTGGGTGGGTATCCCCTCAAGGAGTGTATGAATCGATGGCTTTCAGGACTGGAGGGACTTCCTGAAGTTCAAATATCTGAAGACAGTGGTAGAGAACTGGGTCTTCGATGAGTGGTAACTACCTGGAACCTCTGCATTAAGTTAAAAAGTAGAATGCTAAAATGTGTTGTTGCTGAATGCAGGGGCCAACTGACTGTCCCATTTGGCCAGATGAGAAGCTCTGAAGAGCGTGTCTGTGAGGTTGGCACCTGGCACTAGTGGATCTGCAGCGGTGTTCTACAGGGAAAGTGGGGGCCCAGGACTGTTAGGCCACCATGGATATAGGGCAAAAATGTGTCTTGGGAGGTCATAAGCTTAGTGAAACTGCTAGTATGTTGCTATGTGCACAGTTATCTACAAACAAGCTCATTACCCAGCCATAGCCAAAAGATGAAAGTATTGAATAAAAGGACAGGGGAGAGCCCCGTAATCAGGCTAGAAAGCCAGGAGTCAACAATAGTGATGGGAGAGTCTGCAGACATGTGTGTGGTGTTCAGGGGAGCCTTGAGGTAACTGGCCTGTTATCGCAATTACTGGTGTACCATATGAGGAAATGTCCAAGCCCTGAGCTCTGTGTACTGCAGGAGTTAACTGCTTGAGTAAACATTCACAAATGAATCTTCCCTCAGTGTAAGGAATGCATATGAACTGCCACTGTGGTTTTTTTGAGTATTTCTTTGATGACAGTTTTCCAGTCACTGTTTGAAGGGAGTGAGTGAGTGAATGAATGACAGCTGTGTCACAACTGTTTGCAAGGGGATTCCTGTCAAGTCGAAACACCTCATTACCCCAAGATATAGGAGTTACCCTCGGTCATGCCACCCCCCTCAGAGCATATGCCGAATCACTTGGCAAAATGAAGGGGGGAGGGGCTGCATCTCCAGTGTCTAATCAAGACCCAGCAGACACACATGGGTCTGGGTGGCCAAAGCATATATCCCCGAGCCCTCTTCTTAAACTAATATGCAGTGTAAAAACTTCCCTTGTTTTCAGCTTCCATCATAGCAGCTACAGTAAGAATGTGCTTAAACTACAGTGCTGTGTTGAACCTGTGTGTAGCATCAAGGTTGAGCAGGAGGCTTCTGAGCTTTCAATTGAATTATTTGCATGTGGCATGATGGAAGGCATGCGAGCACAAGCATACAGACATAAATACATTGAATTTGATGACAGAAGACCCAATGGCCTAGCTAGTCGTCTGGGATCTACAGTTTCACCTAGGTAGTCATTTTGTATCAAGGTTCAGCAACGGATGGTGTGGACTCCTAACAGAGGTATTGGAAGTAATGGGTTTTAAGATATAGAATATTGCATGGGGTGTGGTGTGTAACAAGGATTTGTTTTATAAACTTGAGGCGTGTGATGCTACTTAAACCATGAGAGCATTGCTGAGATGGTTTGACCAGGCATCATACAAGAAGGGAGTGTATCATAAGAAGGTATCCCGTGAGAAGAGCGATCGCTATTGAGCACTTACTGAAAGGTCAACTCAATAGCGGCACCTGTTCTTATGGCTAGTGGATGGGGGTGCAAATGTGGGTATAGCGACATCCTGTTGCTATATGTATATGCCACGGGGGGGGGAGCGAGCACGTTGTGCAATGGGAGGAAGGGGAGGGAGGGCTTGTGAGGGGTAGCACGATGGTGGGTTGCCAAGCTGGCCGTGTGGTGTGGCGGGTTCGTAGCAGGCTATGGTTGGGAGGTGCTGGGTTCGGTGCTGGCCACGCCGATTTTTGCGCCTGGGCTGAGAAATTTACTTTCTTTTTTTTATTTCACCCCAACATGCACACCTCCCAGTGTTGTGAGAATCTTTAGTAGAAGGTGCGGGGGGGGGGGGCAGCCCCCCAGCATAAACCAAAAAAAAATCAAGTTCCCAGCACCGTTTTGCTATGCTCCTAGAGTGTACATCAGCAAAATGGATTTTGGCCGATGTACATTCACCGTAACGGTGATTGCCTTTCCATTATCACATAACCCTCATAAGAGCATTGCTCAAATGGTTGACCGGGCATCAGACTAGAAAGGAGTGTAAAAAGGCAAGGTTACCATAATCCCCATATTTTTTTCTGTTATTGCTGGATTTAAAAGTGGCGGAATTGTGGTATCATTTTACGTTTTTGCAGCTACACGTTCTCACTATATTGTTATGAAAAAACAAAAGTTTGCATTGATAGGCTGCAGCTGTTTGTTGCTCGATACATATATAGAATGTTTGGCATCTCTCCCCTTGGCTTCCAGTGTGTACACATTAAGTTCTGTCAACTAGGGTTGTGCAAATATCTTTTCCTGAATATTCGGCTGAATATTCGTTATTCAGTGCCCACATATTTGGGTATTCATTATTCGTAGTTGGCTGTGAAACTGCATTTTAATACACAACTATTTTCCTCCTCCTCCCCAAGAGGCCAGAGCTAATCTTCTGGCCACCCTTCTTTTACCTTTGCAATAACTGGATGTATTCCACTCACCAGCCCCTTCTTCCATGTCCCAGATCCCACAACATGTATATTTCCAAATCCCAGCTCCTGGCACATTGCCAGGAGCCAGCGCTGTCTTTTAAAATCTCCCTCACTAAGCCCTGCTCCTCACATTGCCACAGTAAATTACAATACAATGTATATTCTGCCCCCTTGCCCCAGTCCTTGATTTGAGGGTGGGAATGGCCAAGTGGACCCCCACATTGTGACCCTTACTGAGCTTGTACAATTCCTGCTACAGCTCCACAGTATATAGTGTTGCCTGAAGAAGCGAACGAATGTGGAAGAAAACTAGTTGAGTATGGAGGCACAATCACGAGGAAGGGAGCAGTGAAAGAGGAGCATTATTAGTGACACTGGGTAGCCTGAGGCCAATTAGGCTGCCAAGTATAACTAATGAAGCTCCTCTTGCCCCACCCCCTTCCTCACAATTGAGTCTCCATACTTGGCTCTTTCTTCACTATTCATTCATTTCTTCAGGTAGCACTATATACTCTGGACTTGGAGCTGTAGCGGGTATTGAATAAGTTTAGTGAGGGAGCTCATTTGGTGGGGGGTGGCTGCATAGCTGACTGGATTTTGTTTTTGGCATTCCTACATCTGAAATCAAAGATCAGGGCAAGGGGGCAGAATGTGCATGTATTGTATTTTACTGTGGCCATGTGGGGAGCGGGGCTTAGCTGGTGAGCTTTTCAAAGACAGTGTTGGTTCCCTGCAGTGTGGCGGGAGCTGGGATTTGAAAATATAATATGTTATAAGATCTTGCACGTGGGATAAGGGGGGAGGTAGCTTGGATATATCTGATTATTGAAAATGTGGAGGAAGGGTGGCCAGGAAACTAGCTCAGGTCTCCTGGGGATGGGGGAAAGGATTTTATTTTGCATTTTGTAGTTTATTTCCTGAATATGAATACCTCACGAATTGTAGTCATTCATCATTTGGTCCTGAATATTCAGATAACCCACTAGTCGTGGTATTTGGGAAATAATGTTTGTTCCCTGCACAGCCCTACTGTCAGCCTTTCCTGATGTGATCTCCCTTACTGCCTCTGGATCATCCTAGTCACACTCTTTTGTATGGTCTCTATGTAGTCCATGTCTTTCTTGAGGTGTGGATTCCACGATTGCACACAGTAGTCTAGGTGCGGCCTTACCAGGGATCTGTACAGGGGCAGTATTACTTCCTTCCTACTATAAAATGCCATTCTTGAACATCCCAGCATCCTGTTCCTGTTTGCCTTTTCATATGCTTTGTTGCTGTGAGCAGTACACAGTCACTAATGATGACTCCCAGGTCTCTCTCCTCAGTTGTCTGCACCACCCTTACTCCTCCCATCCAGTATTCCGTTTTGAGGTTCTTTCTGCCAGTGGGCATCACTTTGTACTTCTTAGGATTAAACTTAACTTATCATATTCTGCACCACTTATCCAATTTTCCAGGTCTCTTTTAATTTCTCTAACTGCCTCCTTGGTTTCCACTGTGCCACAGATCTTATTTTGCAAAGAGACACACCTTTATTTTAGATTCCCTCGCTTTTATCGTAAGTGATGGTATTTAAGAGCACAGGTCCCAGAACTGATCCCTGCAGTACCCCAGTAATGACTCCTCTGGTCTCTGAGTGTGCCCTACTGATGGCCAGTCTCTGGCTCCTGCTCAAAGCATGAGGGAATATGAAAATTGGCAACTTTGGTTCAGCTTCAGTTAAAACCCTCTGTGTTCGTTTCCACTTTGACACTTTGGGCCTTGGTACTGAGGACTAGCAAGCTAAACATGGGCGTAAGAAACATTCCTTCATCACCCCTCACTCACCTTAGTTAATCCCAACCTCTTCAAGTCTCCCGCATTCCTCCAGTCAGTTAAAAAAAAAAAAGCCATCAACTACCTGGCACAGTGCCAAAAGACCAAAAATGTATGGGGAGGGTGGAAAGCGACTGGGGTGGGGAATGGGGTGGCCATAGGCCATAGGACTAGCCCTCTCCACCATAGAATGTAGGCAAGGATGAGGATTAGACGGTCAGCAAGACAGAGATGCAGTTGATGAGAAGGCCAGCAAGCCCAGAAAGACTGAGGCCAGAAAGACAGAGCTGATTTATACAGATGTGATGACAAAGAAGGCCAACAAGCACAGAAAAGAGAATATAATTCCTTGGACCACAGTTAATTTAGGAAGAGCACTTCAGGATTCTTAGAAAGTTACTAAATAATATATATTTGTTGCGTGTTCAGTTACAGTTGAAGTGAATCTTTAGGCAAAATGATTAATGTGAAAAGACAAGTGCAAAATATAAACAAGAACTGTATGCAGCATGAAGTGATGGCCAGAATATAGCCTCAGGCAGATTCGTCTGTTTCTGAATTTTCTGGTTCCAGACGAGGATGGAATTCCTCCTCAGTCTCACTTTCAGATGTGATCTGTTTCCTTCAAGACTCTCACTTTGCTTTGGACAGCTGCTGGCGACTGGTGGGGTTTTGCTCCTAGCCTATGTTTTGATTTTAGGAACCAGTCCTTTACTGCAGTGTGCTGCAAAAATCAAGTGGCTCAGGACCCTCCATGGAGATTAAAAGCTAGTCCTCAATATTGCTTGTCTTTAAGTTAGCTCTTGAATCTGAAAAAAATAATTTTCTTGGACAAAATAGCTCTTTCTAGTGTAGTATTTGATATTTGTTATTGTGCAAACTAGCAGTGTGACTCTGTCTTCTGAGGCATTTACCTCTGTGCGTGGGGCTCAGGTGTGACCAGGTAGGCACTTCCAGAATAGGCCAGCCTCATCCATGTTGTAGAGTTGACCAAGGTCATACTCTCTGGTTGCAATGATGCAGGCTGGCTGAGGCGAGAATATGTTGACTGCTGCAGTGTCTGATAAATGTTACTCACCAGCAGTTTTAAGCTGCCTTATTTCATTTCTTTACTGAAATCGCCACAGCCATCCGGGGGTGGGGGGAGGACTTGAATGTGTTCTCTTTCCCATACACCTGTCTAGCAACTGTATTGGCTTTAGGGTTACCACCTTTTATGAAGTTCAAAGTGGGACATTTCTTACTAAGACATGATTTTTCACAGGACAGTACGTAACCTCGACTAGTGTAACAGACTTGTTTTCTCTATATAATCAATTAAGTCTAAGTATTGTAGTTTTTTGGTTGCTTCCATAGTTTCATATAATTTTAATGTGTTTTAGTTAAGGTACTATAGTTTTCTACAAGATTTAGAGGAAAGTTAGAAAATATTTTTTCTACTAAAAAGTCAGGACATGTAGTATTTTTCATGTTTTTTTGCAGGACACAGCTGCCCAAATCAGGACTGTTCTGCGAAACGCAGGACAGGTGGTAACCCTAATTGGCTTTTTCTGGAAAAATCACATCAGTCAGAAGGATGCTGGCTTCTCATTGACTGCTGTTTCCTGGCTTGTCTAATTTTTCCTCTTTGAAGGGTGTCTTTCTCTTTGCACTCTGAGGCAAAATTATGTAGGTTGTCCTCTTGTTTTTTTTTTTAATTCATGAAAGTCAGTTTCAGAAAACCAAATTCTGCAGCAGGTTTTGTTATTGACTCACCATTCCTCCTATGGCTCAGAATGGTTATTTTAGTACCCGTGTCAAGTGCCTTGTGTTTCTTGTGTCCAGCCATGTATAAGGTTTGTGGCAGCAGGTGAAGACTGACAACTGATTAAATCTTTGGCAGTACTTTGAGAATTAGATTTGCCAGAAAACAGCATAGTGTAGTAGCATAAAAAATGAAATCCAAGCAGACTGACAGCAGGATAGGTAATACAGTGTGCTAGCAGCTAGCAGAGTGCTGATTGAAGCCTTTAAATGACCGCATTGATGAACCACAGTTACTAGTTAAAAAGGTGCTAACAGATATAGAGCAAAAACAATGGGATCCACGTCCGGTGTGCACTGTAACTGAGATTCATTATAGCAAGGGGCACTATAGCTAGTGGCCACTGTGTATATATGTGTATAGAGATATACAAACAATTTTTGCACTATAATATTTTTGGTGCCATTTAATGTACTTGCATGAAATTTTGTATGAGAGATCCTGGTGGCAAGTTTTTAAGACGTGGGACGTTTTGTGATGGATACACATCCAGATCTCCAAGATCCAGAACTTTAAAAAAGCACTGAAGGCAGTCAGAATAGCAAAAGCCCAAACTGAGGAAAAAATAGCCAAGTCAGTTAAGAAGGGGGATAAAACCTTTTATAGGTAAATTAGGGAGCATAGAAAGGTTAAGGGAGGAATAGTGAAGATGAATAAGGGAGAGGGGAGGTGGGCAGAGGGAGACAGTGAAAAGGCAGAGATACCAAATGAATACTTTTGCTCAGTATTCACAAAAGAAGATGAAGAGGAGTTACCTAAACCAGACAATAGAAGCACTCTGGGTAGGGGTTGACACCAGTCCATTTACAGAAGAAAGAGTCCTGAAAGAACTCCTAAAACTCAAGGTGGACAAAGCAATGGGGCCTGATGGGATTCACACAGAATCCTAAAAGAACTAAGGGAGGACCTAGTGACACCACTGACCACACTTTTTAACAAATCATGGGAGGATGGGGTGGTACCTGAGAACTGGAGGAGGGCAGATGTGATTCCTCTTCACAAAAGTGGGAGCAAGGCAGAAGCAGGAAACTACAGACCTGTAAGTTTGACCTCAGTGGTAGGGAAAATGATGGAATCGCTTCTAAAAGAAAGAATTGTTGAGTACCTAGTGGCCAGCAGGGCACAGGACCCAAAGCAGCATGGATTTACAGCAGGAAGGTCATGTCAGATGAATCTAATAGATTTCTTTGACTGGGTGACCAAAGTAATAGACCAGGGAGGGGCTTTGGATATGGCCTACCTAGACTTTAGCAAGGCATTTGACACAGTCCCGCACAAAAGATTAATAATCAAAGTTAGCCAGCCTGGGAGTGGGTCCCAGGATGGTAGCCTGGGTTGCAAACTGGCTGCACAACAGGACACAGAAGGTAATAGTGAGTGGAACACATTCCGAAGAAAGGGGGTCACTAGTGGAGTACCTCAAGGCTCAGTACTGGGTCCAGTCCTCTTTGACATCTTTATAGGTGACATTGCAGAGGGTCTGGAGGGAAAGGTATGCCTCTTTGCAGATAATACAAAGATCTGTAACAGAGTTGATACATGAGGGGGGTAGAAAGGATGAGAAGGGACTTGGCAAGGTTGGAGGAATGGTCAGACATATGGGAACTTAGATTCAATGCAAAGAAGTGCAAAGTAATGCACCTGCGAAACAAAAACCCAGGAGAAGAGTACACAATAGCAGGGGAGGTACTAACAATAACAAAAATGGAATGGGACTTGAGGGTAGTCATATCAGATGATCAAAAGGTGGGTAAGCAATGTGAGAAGTCAGTAAGGAGAGTCAGGGGGATACTGGGATGCATAGGAAGGGGCATCACAAGTAGAAAAAGGGAAGTGGGTATCCCTCTGTACAGACAGTTAGTGAGACCCCATCTGGAGTATTGTGTGCAGTTTTGGAGACCTCATCTACATAAGGACATAGACAGGATGGAAGCAGTCCAGAGGAGGGCAACTAAAATGGTGTAGGGTCTGCATCAGAAATCATATGAAGAGAGACTGAGAGAGCTTAATATGCATACCCTTGATGAAAGGAGGGACAGGGGGGACATGATAGAAATGTTCAAGTACCTCAAGGGAATCAACAAAGTCCAGGAGGGTAGCATCTTTCAGGAAAAGAGATGTGTAAGAACAAGGGACACAGTTTAAAAGATAGAGGGGGCAGCTCAGGGTAATGTGAGGAAATCTTTTCATGGAGAGTGGTGGATGCATGGAACTGCCTTCTTGGGAGGTTGTTGGGGCTAAAACAGTGGGGGAATTCAAACATGCATGGGACAGACACAAGGCAATTGTAGTGGGGGGGTGGCAGGAAGTAGGCTATTGGTTAACTAGAATCTGCAGCTTATCCAGTAGGTAGGGAAATGGGCAGACTGGGTGGGCCACGTGGTCCTTATCTGCCATCAAAGTCTATGTTTCTATGTTTTGCTTTTTGGCTTTTTTTTCTTTTTGCTCACTTGTGGAGCAAAGACAGTTTGGAATTTTGCTCCAGTACTTTCAGGGTGTACCTTTCGAAGGTTTCATGAAAAAATATCAGTCGGTTCTTGAGGTATAAGTCTTCGAAATCTGGCTTGTGAACATGCTTATTAGGGTTTTTAAATTAACCCTCTGATACAAAAGAAGAATTTTACTTAAAAGCTATTTTACTTTTGTGAGAAAATTTATTTTTCTTTCACAAGAAAAAATTTTACTATTGTGAGCACTACCATCTTAGTTTTTAAGGGTAAAAAAAATTAGAAACATAAAAATTGTTCATTTTTGAAAACCCAACACCAGAACCTAGCTAACTGGACTAGTTTAGCTAGTTCTTTGGTCACCAGCTTAGCAGGGGTCCGATCTTACTGTCACGAGCAAAGAATTGTTTGATTGCACACAAAGTGCAGCCAAAAAATTTAATGTTCGTACATAAAGTAGGTTTTACTGCCATATACCAATTTTTATGTACCAACAAAGAATTATTTGGTTGCCAACACAGTGACTACAAAGAATATGTCTCACAACAATAATATTGGTACATTCTACCAAAACAAATTTTACTCATAACTCAGCTATTTCCTTACTATTTTTTCACAAAATTTTCAGCAATTATATTTTCTAAGGCCTGTAGATGAACTCAGTGGGTGAGAACTACCACTTCTACCTCTGAATTTTGTTTTTTAGGCTGTAACATTATAAAGACTATTTAAAAAGTCACACTGCAAATCCGTCACTCGTAGATATTGCAGAGGTTTAATACATAAGTTCTGGGGGGGTGCTAATGAGCAACAGACAGGACTAGACATGTTCATACCTCGCGTCTCCTCACCGGAGTGAAATAAACAATAAAAAGTGTAAATTCACTCAAACTTACAGTTGATTTCTGCAGTAAACCAAATACTAACACATTATGAACGAGTATCTGACCCCGGGAGCGGGGAAGAGCCAAGGAACAGCTGGAAAAAATGCAAAGAAAAATGTGGCCTGTGCACAGACAGAAAGCCATCAAGTGGTCTCTCTCTCAGCCGCAGAAGTAAGTGTCTTGGGGAGGGAGTTGACAGGTCAGGTCCTCGCGGTGTTGGAGCAGTGACTTTGTAAGCTGGAAACCAGAATCGACGACCGGCTGTAGGAAGTCTTAACGCAGCAGGTGAATCAGACTACCTGAATCACGGAGATAGAGGAGAGGGTCTCAAGATTAGAGGACAAGTTGCATGGGGTCCCAGCACAGATAATAGCACTGCAAAAAGAATTGGAAGACATGAAGGAGGCGGCAGACTACCAAGAAAACTACCATTGGAGACTTAATCTCCATCTCCGAGGGCTGCCAGAGGGATGGAAGGAGGGAGTGCATTGGATTTCTGTGCTGGGTCCCTACCAAAGTTGTTGGATCTGGAGGTTAAGAATGGGTGTCTAAAGCTGGAATGTGCACATTGGGCAGTCATGGTCAGACCACCTGCAGGACAGCTGCCTTGTCAATTGATCATGTGGTTCCATCATTATTCGGATCGCGAGACGGTGCTCCAGGCTTACTGGGAGAAGAGCCAGCTGCCATTCGAGGGCCATCAACTCTTTTTATCTCAGGATTACTCGGCGAGGCTCCTGAAAAAGAGGAAAATGTTTAATGAAGTTATGGCAGCACTTCGGGCCCTGAAGGTCAAAAACTACCTGATTTATGCGGCTACCTTAAAAGTAAAGCATGAGGGGGCAGTCTACTCATTTTGGGAAGCAGACAAGGTGACGAAGTTTACGGAAGATTTGAAAAAGAAAGTGGGCTGACTCCTGAGATGCTGCCAGTGGGACGTATCTTCATTTGGATACTAAAATCGGAGACAAAATGGGGGCAATGCATTGAAAGTTTGTGATGGTTTGAAAGTTAAAGGTGCAGAGACATCTTACCGAAGGTATGAGTTTTATTCTCCTTTCCCATGTCAGAAATATATCTACTGTTGGACTCTCACCCCATCTCCCAGCGCTCTGCTGATAGGAGGTGCAGGGTATCTGTAGATGGCTCCGTTGGGCCTGTTGGACTCATGAGGACTTTTGCAACCGCCATTATTTGGCTCCTAGTTTTCAAGAACTCTGTTTGCTTTGCTTGTACTGATGAAGTTGCCCCTTAATGGGAGTCAAAGGGACGCATGGAAGGTGGGCAGCATGCTTGGGATACTTGCGGGGAGTTGGTGGGAGGATGGGAGGGTAATCATTTGGAGGAACACCTACTGTTAATATAGTTTTAAACTCTGTGAGGGACTGCCAAATAGGAACTTTAAGAGAGAAGGCCAGCTGAATCTCCTGCTTCCCCACTTCCTTTCCTCCTCCTGCTTCCTTCCTAGGTCATGGCTCGAGGATGGAGGGATGGGCCTGCTTACCTGAGGGCGGTCTTGGGGCAACATGGGGGGTCTATCCCAGTTTCAAAAGGGGAATTGGTGGGATGTGTTTCCTGACATGGGGCTTATTCAGCCGGATCCTGTAGAGCTCTGGGCGACTGCTAAATACGCAGTAGAAGTGGAAAATAGCTTGCCCGGCCTGAATGGGCGGTCTATGTATTTTCTAGGGGTGCAGTTCTGGGGGTTTCCGGTAGGGAAAATTTAGGCAGAGTAAAAGCATGGAAGAGTGAATGGGCTTTGCACTCGGGGGGGGGGCAGAGGGTGGACATGGACGAAATAGGGGAATTTACTGACACTAAAGCAAATGTTGCAGTTAGTGTCAAAGGAGGGGAGTGTTGGGGAATTTTGGAAGGGAAGATAGAATTCTGGGACAAAGAGGGTAGAGTAGACATGGCAAGCCATGACTGCTGAGGGAACAGGGGGAGGGCAGGGGTTGTTCATGTTGGGTTTGAGATGTGCTAAGGGGGTTTGGTTACACTTGTTCAAATTTGTTGGTTTGTGTTTAATCTGTTACTGTTTGAATTTTTTGCACACACACATACAGCTTCATATTAACTTCCCCAAAGCCTGGCCCTCCTTTCCTCCCTTAATTAATGGCCTGCCTTTCAGATTCGCCCCTCTCCTGATTTTGTTTCATTCTCTACAGGGATCTCGACATACATGTCAATGATCTGAGCAGTTCCCTTACTTCCAACATCCTCTTCATGGTTGACTGCCACAGCCTTTACCCAGTCTGCCAGTTTCCTCCCCCCCCCCTCAACATTCACAGTTAAACCCTTGATCTGGTCATCATCAGCTGTTCCACTTCTCTTTCCCTCTGTGTTCTTGACCTCACACCTATACTGGCTATGATCTGACACCTATACTGGCTACTCCCTAATTATGCTCAATTCTCATTTCAACATCTCTCCCACCTCTAAAGTCATCCTGCCTTGCCATTGCTCAGAAATGTAATTACTTCTCATTTTTATAACCTGCTGTTTTAATCCCATGTTTGCTGATCCTTTCCCCTCCAGCCTCCAGTGTTGATAGCTGTGGTATATGTGTTGAGCAGCTAGTAAGAAAAGCAGTCTTTCAGTAAAGTACCACCATCTAGATGTGATAGGAGATGCCACAAGTAACAGCATCCAGTAGTGCTGAGAAATGGTAGCAGCAGCACTCTAACTGTGGGATGCTGATAGTAATGGAAAACTGTAGGCACAGTCTACCCTTCCAGCTAGTGGGACTTTCTCTTTAGTATAGAGTGGTTAGAGCTTCTGTTTTCAGAATTCAAGATTCCTGATTTGAATCATGGCAAGGGATCCATGTGAGTCTGTCCAATGGAAAGGACAGACACAGCAGTGGCTGCAAGGATATGGGATTCTAATTTTGTATATGTGGAAAGTAGACTGCGACCAGTGTCATCTAGATACAGTGACAAATAACAAACTTGAACACATTTGTGGAAAAGTAATAGTATCACCTTACAGCTTGCCAGACTACAGCTTGTCCAGAATGCTGCTATCCATTTATGACTTAATATTGAATCTTTTATGCACATTATGGACAAGATTTTTAAAAGGATCACTCCAAGATCCCCCTGCCAATGTTATCAAAATGGAAATGTGTCAAGTCTGTTAGACCAGCTGTTACATGACCTGTATCCAAATGTTACACAATTTTTTTACATTAAAACAGAGAAATTGTCAGCCAAAAAAAAGGCTAGTGGCCCATCTAGTCAGCCCGTTCCTTGCATAGCCAATGGACTTGGTCCCTTTTAGACCACATGTCCTCCCCTGTCCACACCTATTGTTTCCACTTGCACTTTTCCATATGCCTGTCCTATCACCTCATCACCCAGCCACGTATCAACAGTTGTAACTTCCTTTGGAAGTCTGTTCAATCATTGCCATCACCTTTATGGTAAAAAAAAGTACTTTCTGATGTCATTTTGATCCCCCTCCCCAGTTTCATATACTGTAGCTTCCTCTGATGAATGTTTTGCTACGTAATGTGAACATGCCACTAATATCTGCCTTATTGATTCTGTGGGCGAACATGAATATCTTGATCCTGTCTTCTCTTTTCCTCGTGTCTTCTAGAGTATACACATTTAGATTCTCCAAGTGTTCCTTGCAAATACTCCCATTTCCCCTGGATCATCAAGGTAGCCTTCCTCTATACCATCTCTAGTCTGTCCCTATCCTTCTTTAAGTGTGGATTCCAAAACTGTAGACAGTACTCCAGATGTGTGATCTGTACAGGGGCATTACCACCTCCATCCTTCTGCTAGTGAGCCCCCTACCTATGCATCCCAGCATCCAGTTTGCCTTTCCCACTGCTCTGTTGCATTGTGTTGATGCCACCAAAATATCTATGATCAGGACCCCCTTTTTTGAATTGCAAAAGGTAACTTTTTGTCCCCAGTGGATTCATCATCTGAAAATAGCATCTGGCTTAGTCTGATACAACTGGGCAGGTGCAGCTAGCATTTGTATCTGTGTCTGACTTTTTAAGACTCCAGCCCACTATCACAAAGTGCTTTGCAAGCCAAGAACAGCTGCACAGCCATTTGGCACATAGATAAGAAGTTATATTGAGGAAGGTTAATGAAAACACACTGCAAATATTTACTGTTTTTGCAGTCATGCTGATGTTGTATTTGATTTCATGCTGCTGCTGTCTACAATAAAATCCTAGTCATATGAATATTTTTCAGAATACTTTCTGCCATTCCATAATTCATTGAAAATGTCTGTTAGAAAAAAAATTGGTCATTAAATAGTATCTAGTTTGAGTGGGATGCTATCCACAAATTATGCCTGTGCCTGCTCTTACTATAATGAGATGACACTCTGGAGTCAAGTGCTGTGCACATTGTAATGACTAATATATAATGAAAGTGTTTTTGCTGAAGTAATTGGAGTCAAGATACCGCAGTTTTAAATCAGAGACAGAGTTAAAAACCTTGAACTGTAGAAGTTTGGAGTTGTGAGTGATTCAAGGACCTGATTGTTATCTGTACTAGATAAGTGGGCCTGTACTTTGCAACATAGTTAAGCCATGCTTAGTGGATGTCACAGCCTCTTCGGGTCATTTCTGGCAGCAGTCCGCAAAGGTGCCAGGGCTGATATGCATGCTTGGGCTCCTAAGAGAACATAGCACACACAGCTGTGCCCAGGTGCAAATGGTTGCCAGGAGACAAATGGACCAAAAGGTAGGGGTAGGTGCTGGGTTTGTGTGGAACTATGAATCACCAGGGTGCGTTACCTCTGGGGCAGAGAGTGGGAGGTTCATTGAACTCCCAGGGAACTTTGGAGCATGGGAAATGTAGGGAGACTGCTAGTGCCCTTGAAACTTGTGTGGGTTATGGAGGGAGGTGACACACCGGCTGGGAGGTCAGCAATTTAGGTACTGCCACTGCGATGCAGCTGTAGACATGGCAATATACTGCAGTTGTAGGCACCTCTTGGGGCTGTGCCTGGCTAACCAATCTGTATTGCGCAATGGTCATGACTGGTGGGAGGAGGACTACATTACCTGTCACCTGCATCCAGTTTTAGTTGCAGTTTCAGATGGAAGCACGTCTTTGCAGGCACAAAGTTTCCTTATTGCCTGCCCCATCTGTGAACGAGAATCAAGCTCCAGGTCTCTACACTTGGGTAACTATTTTGCTAGCACTGGCTACTACGAACTGGTTTCTGTCTGGTGATAATTTAGCATACTAAACTCAGTGGCAGGCAGTTTATTTTAGTAATTATAATATGGTTCAATAGCTTTGATTTAACAAAGTGAGTGTGATCACGGGTTTTTATTATGAAAGGGATGACAGTGGAGTATGCACAGATGTTTACTGTAAGTTGGTGAGTGCAAGCAACAATAGAAGACATGCAGTCAGACTGAAGGGGTCAGGATAAGGGTAAACATTATAAAGCATTACATCACAGACAAGGTGGTTTGCATGCAATAGCCTACCCAGTGAGGTTGTGACAGTTAGCACTGTTCAGACTTTCAAAGCAGGACTAGACATTTTCTTGGGAAGAATAGAACTGAGAGCTGTACAACATGAGTAGAAGTTGCATTCAGACTGAAAAATGTGAATGTGTGTCTGTGGTCAAATCTGGGATACTTACTGCCATGTGGCAGTAGGGGCACACAAGTTGGACCCATCAATCCCTACTCCCCCCCCCCCCCCGTCACCACAAAACTGTGTTACTATGCATTGTGGAAATTCGTCTTTATACAGCACTAAGGAAAGCATGAAGCTTACAATTTGATGAGACTGCCTCCTTGTCATTCATGTACAGCAGAATACACAGCTCCATTTATTGAGATCAGCGGATATAGGAAGTAGATGGCATTAAAAGTTTGACAGCACAGACTATATAACTCAAGGAGTGGAAGAAATAAGCAATTGCTATGTCCTGCTACTTAACATACCACAACTATTGGATTGTTCAAATGCAGACTCCGGCAGCACCTAGTAAAATCTAGTAAATGTGATTGCTCCCATTAACACCCTCCCGGAGCACCAACCAACTACCTGTACTTACCTCCTGACAACTCATTGGGTTGAAGGACCCCAATCCCAGCACTTTAGGTTACACCTACCCCCCAATCATGGCATCGCTCCACTTCCCTACCCCCTCAGATGCTCCCAACTACCTTACTCCTTCCACCCATGTTTGCAACCCCTCCTTCTTCTCACCCCTGAGAACTTCCAAGTAGGGTGTTAATCTCTGACACCAGCTAGCTGCTGTACTGCCTAAGCTGTTTAATGCTGTTGTACCCTGCAACTTACCTGTACCATATATAACCCTGTCATCTGTACTGTATTGTTTATGTAACTGACGTGGAACCTATAAATGAACATCTGCTCACTGATGTAATCCAAGACCTCAATAAATAAATAAAAAATTAAAAAATAAAAGCATGTAATATCAGTAAAAGGTAGACAGGTGGCATTACATGTCCAGGGAACTTCACTTTTTAGTAAACTTATATTCCTGGGAGACGATTCTAATTCTCTTCTTTCTGCCCACTGTCTGTCCATCATTCTTCATGTTAATATAAAGTAACTTCATGTAACAGAATAAGGACATATATACCCTTCCAGTCACTTGGGGGTGGGCAGGACAAATGAGGACCCTGAAATAGCAATCTATACTGCATGCACAGCCACATTAAAAAGCATCCAAATACTTCACTGTCTGAGTAAGATTACCCATACCCTATACAGCATGGCTGTACACACGATGTCTCTCAAGTAGGGCCCTGTCATATTACCATTGATTTTAAGTCAAAAGACAGCCTGTCATTTTAAAAAAAGTAATTGAAAATACCCCATTGACTTCCATAAGATGCACTGGCATGCTCTCCCTGATAGGATGTCATGACACTTCCGTGCATGGCATGGGGCTGGCAAACAGGGAAGTAGGAGAAATTGGAAGACCGCCGCCTTGAGGTCAAAATATGATCTCTTCCCTTTCAGTGGACACTGAATATAAAAATATGAAAATTCCACTAATAGATTCCCACGGGGTATAGGATTTTCCTTTGGGTGCTTTCAACATAGGAACCATGTGGTTTTTCTGAGGAAGTTAGAGGAGCTGGGCTCTGGAGTTAATGTACTGAAATGGTTTGTGCTCTATTTTGATAACAGAAAATAAAGCACTGT
Organism: Neoceratodus forsteri; assembly: GCA_016271365.2. Classification (NCBI taxonomy): domain Eukaryota; kingdom Metazoa; phylum Chordata; order Ceratodontiformes; family Ceratodontidae; genus Neoceratodus; species Neoceratodus forsteri. The sequence continues at coordinate 521,428,690 of CM057449.1, read as the reverse complement.
GGCAAATGGGAGAACATCTTAAGAGTTGGTAGTATCAAAAGATATTCCTCAGGTATCGGTCCATGGACCACTGTTGTTCACATCTTACCTTAGAGGGTTGAGGATTGCCTCAGATGCACAGGTTACCATTTATATGCTGATGACACTGTAATCTGTGCATCCGATGCATCACTCTTGGTGGTACAGGAGAAACTGCAAAGGGGTTTTAGTGGGCTGTAAAACATTTTTTACTGGTTCTGAAGTTAAATGCAGGAAAAACTAAGCTTATGATATCTGAATCAACTGAAAATGTAATTATCTGTGCAGCACCAGGTTGTGCATTGGAGAAAGAGTAGTGTGCTCCGGGATGGCCCGGTTTCCGGTTGCCTTGGTGGTGCAGCTGGTAGCACAACCAGAATGGCATTCTGGGTGGCCTGGGTTCAAGTCTCAGCTGAGGCATTTCTTTCTCTCATCTGTTTGTATGTGTTCCATAAAAGTGCACATTTTCAATCACATGAATCACATTCATGTGATTGAAAATGTAATTATCTGTGCAGTACCAGGTTGCACACTGGAGAAAGAATAATATGCTCCAGGATGGCCCAGTTTACAGTTGCCTTGGTGGCACAGTTGATAGAGCAACTGGAATGGTATTCCAGGTGGCCTGGGTTCAAGTCCCAGCCAAGGCACTTCTTTCCCCTTTGATGTTTTAACTTACCAGCATTGTAGAGCACTGGGTATCGCTCGTGAAGTGCGAGGACATCAGAGGATGAATGAGCAGGGGCCCTCACATCAAGTGCTAGATCCAGAAGATGCACTGGGGCGAAATGGAGTCTGGAACGTGGTTCCCCATGTCTGGTCTCCATACCCAAGGGCAACACCATTTCTGGTGGGCAAGTAGCTGGGGCAGCCCTGAAGACTCATCCAGCTTGAGCGGTGGTATGCAATGCCAGATCAATTAAGAACAAGACTGCAATTATTGCAGATCTTGTCAGAACAGCTGATCTGGCCTGCATCACCGAGACCTGGCTGGGTGAAAATAGTGGACCCATGCTGGAGGCTGCAATTCTGTCCGTGTACTCGGTGATACACCACTTGAGATTGGACTGCGGGAAGGGGGGGTTGTGGTCTGTTTCAAGACTGAATTGGGCCTCACGAGTGTACCAGTTGAGGAAGCTGAGTCATTCGAGTGCACTGTAGTAGCAGGTGTAGGTTGTAGGATAGCCCTCATCTACAATCCACCTGGGGATGAGAAGCAAGTCCTTCAGAAAGTAGCAGATTTCGTGATTGACATAGCAGTTGAGTCACCTAGACCGATGGTCCTGGGTGACTTCAACACCTGGGTCGATGGCGAACTCTCGCAATTTGGACAACACTTTCTCCAGTTGATGACATCGCTAGGCCTTGCACAGATTGTTACCTCTGCTACTTACAAACATGGTCACTCCCTTGATTTGGTTTTCCTCTTGGGGATTGAAGCCTTCAGTTTGGAGGTAGAACCTGTCGGTTGGTCCGATCACTACACCGTGAGGTTTAATTTTTGTGCCCCCCTTCATAGACCTACCCCTGTGGAGATGGTCAGTTACTGCCCTTTACAGGATGTGAGCCCTGAAGGCCTAGCAGCGGTACTTGACCTCTTGGAGTTTCCTGTGGCGAGCGGGAATCCAGAGGTTCTGGTTTTGGCCTATAATAAGGTCATCTCCACAGCGCTGGATTCTGTTGCTCCCATCCATGTTCATCCTCTCTCGCTTCATCCTCAGGCCCCTTGATTTGACGGGACCCTGAGGGAGTTGTGGTGACTAGGATGAAGGTTAGAGTGGTGCTGGAGGAAATCTGCCCTGGAGGCCGACCACCTTAGATTGAGAGAACATTGTCAAGTCTATCAATCAATGATGTCTCGTAAGAAGGCAGAATTCCTGTCCGGGGAGATTGCTGCCACTCAGAACCGAGCCCAGCTCTTTCAAATTGTGGACAGGCTGTGCAACCCAGACTGTCTGCAGTCTCGAATAGCCTTTTTGCAATTGGAGTGTGATGAGCTTGCTCATTTTTTTCCGAATTAGGTGGCTGAGATCAGGGTGGAGATCCTCTTGACTCACTCTATAAGGGATGCTATCTGGCCACTGTCCCTCTTTTTTCGTGGAGTACCTTTGACCGACTGGAGTTCACAGATGTCGTGTGGATTGTCCCGGGTATGCCCCCTATGTGCTGTAGTTTGGACCTGGGCCCAACTTCCCTGATTATGGGTTGTTGTGACATCATTGGCCAGGTTCTGGCACAGATAGTCTGGTGCTCCCTTGATTTGGGTGAGTTTCCCAGCTCCCTGAAGGAGGCAGTGGTGACACCTCTCCTGAAGAAGTCCTCTTTGGACCCAGACTCTCTGGCTAACTACAGACCAATCTCAAACCTCCCCTTTGTAGGGAAGGTAATTGAGAAGGTAGTGGTGGTACAACTGGAGAACCACTTGACCGTTCATAACATCTGTGAACCGCTCCAATCCAGTTTTCAAAAGAGGCACAGTACCGAGACTGTGCTGGTTCGGGTGCTCAGTGATGGCTAGAGATCAAAGAAGCTGCTCCATCTTGTTGCACCTTGATCTCTCCAGCTTTTGACACCATGGACCATGGGGTGCTGCTTGAACACCTGAGGTTCATCTGTGGCCTGACTAGTACAGTCCTCAGGTGGTTTACATTTTTCCTCACTGTCAGAACTCAGAGAGTGGTGTCTGGGATTTAGTCCTCTGACACTCTCTCTCTCTCTCTCTCTGTCATGTGGGGTTCCTCAGGGCTCAGTGCTGTCTCCCATGTTGTTTGTGGTGTACATGCTGCCTCTCGGAGACATTGTAAGATGGTATGGGCTGAGGTTTCACTGCTATGCTGATAATGCCCAGCTCTACCTGTCTTTTGCACCTGACCAGGATAGTGCTCTCTCGATATTTAATAACTGCCTCGCTGAAATCCAGGATTGGATGAATTCCAGCTGGCTGAAGTTAAATGCGGGAAAGACTGAGGTGATGGTCGCCGGATAGAGGGGTTGGGGGCTGGTCAGCCTTCTGGACTTTTTCTGGGGGCTCCCAGATCCTTACCTCCGACTGTGTGCGGGACCTGGGGGTGGTGCTTGATGACGGGCTGACACTCCGATCTCAGGTGTCGGCAGTCATCAAGTCTTCCTTTTACCATCTTAGGAACATTGCTAGGATCAAGCACCTTGTTCCATTTGGTGACCTTCCCATGCTGATCCACACCTTTGTGACCTCGTGCCTTGATTATTGCAACTCCCTTTACTTAGGGCTACCGGAGGTTGATATCTGCCGCCTGCAGCTAGTGTAGAATGCTGCAGCCTAGTTGTTGATAGGGATCTCCCGGTCATCTCACATTACACTGGTGCTGTGTGAACTGCACTGGCTGCTGATCCGGTGGCGGATCACTTTCAAAGTCGGATTACTGATGTATAAAGCCCTAGATGGACTCAGCCCTGACTACCTGAAAGAGCTTCTGGTACCTTGTTGCCCCAGGCGATGTCTCTGCTCAGCTGACAAGGGGTAGCTAGTGATTCCGAGGGTATCTTTAAAATCTTCAGGGCCTGTGCATTTATGTACATGGTTCCAGCCCTCTGGAATTCTCAACCCCATCAGCTTCAGGAGTGTATGACCGTGGGGGGCTTTAAGCAGGTGCTTACAACATTTTTATGGCACCAGGCCAATTCCAATTAATTTTATTGATAAGGATCTCTACAGACCGTTTTATATCATTTTATATTGTTGTTGTTTGTCATTGATTTTATGAACTTTTATGTACAGTGCCTTGATACTTTGAAAGGTGCTTAATTTAAATAAAGATTATTATTTCTCTTCTCTGTTTGTATGTGATATTTGGATCGCTTGGTAAATTAAGATTTTCCACAGTCCCACTGATAAACATTACTGTAGATGATGGTACCCTTTTAAAACAGGTCAATAACTACACATATTTTCACAATTTTTTTAAGCCTAGTGGCTCTGGCAATGCCCATGTTCATGCCTTGATAAAGAAAGATGGTGCCCAAGTAGGATTACGATACAGATACCTGAGCTGTTTCAATCCCAATTTACATGTAAAAATCATCATGGCACAGGATCTATCTCCATTTGATGATGGAGGTGTGCTCTCTGACTACTCTTTGAAAGTTAGGCTGAGCTGTTTGGATATACCATACATATAACCAAAAGACTGCTCAGTATAGTGTTAGAGTGCCCACAAAATGTCACTATATTGGGGTGGCTTTCACTCTCCACCACGGGAAAACTGCATAAAACAGTTTGTGCAAGTGAAAGTGTCTTCCGTTTAGTGCTAGAATACTTAGGGAGCCGAACTATGCACTGTAAAATCTTCTTTACAGAATGCGAAAGCCCTGGTACTTGCTATTCCTAGGAGTACAACAACTAGATCAATGTAATATATCAGTAATATGGACCGACAATTTTGGAATTAGTTACTTTCAAAGCTAAGGGTTATATCAAGTTAAAAAAATCTGCATAGGTGAAGTCGTTGTCTCCCCTGACAACTTCTGAGTTTATTTGCTGCCTAGGGTATTTGGATGTACAATGAAATACAGTGACATAGTTGTCACTTGTATTAGATATATACTGTAGATATAATATCATAATGTGTTTTGTAACTGCTGTAACTAAAATGATCTGTGGGATGCTATTGCAAATGGGCAGCGCTCAATGTTTTTTGCAAAATTAAAACCTAACTGAAATTGAATTGAATTTTTCTTCTGATCTATAAATGTGGACATTTCCTTTAACTCAACCTCAAAATTAAACTTTCATAATAAAGGGTTTCTTGACAGTTTGATCTAGAAAAAAAGATGATTTGATACCTTTTATTGGACCAACACAGATGTTACAAAAGAAAATCGGTGCTTAAGCTTTCAGACTACACACAACCCTTCATCAGAAGCTAATGCAAGTTGTTTTGGAAGAATATATTCTATTAAAGACCAGATCATACATAAAAAAACAAACAAAAAAATTTTACTAAATCCCATTGGCCAAAAAATTGCATTTGAAAGTCAACGTAATACCATATAGAGAACACAGGCTGACAACTATCAAGGAAAGGCATTCCAAGGTCAAATGTGACAGAACAGATAGCTCCTTTCTTGAAGGAACTCATAAAACGGGAAGAGACCCATCTAAAAGGAAAGCATTTCAAGGTCAAAGTTGCAGAATGAATAACTTTTAATTTGAGGGAAACCACAGAACACACCTAATTCAATTAAGATCTTGCCTCTGTGTGTTAGTGCATACTTTTGAAAATAACTGCAATTTTAAATCCAAAGTGAGAACAGGCTGAGACATTATAGTATATAATGTTAAGCAGTCTTCTAAAATGAATTTACCTTTGTGTCTGGCAATTAGTGGGTTAAAAGATAAGCTGCCCTAGTGAGAACAATAAATATTCAGAAGCTGTTTCACACTTTCATACACTGTTAGCCCTATCAAGAGATGCATGTCCTCGGCTCAACAAGTCAATATTATTCATGCATATTATAGAGGATATTGTATGGGTCGCAATCAGTAACTGGCTTGTTAACCATCAAGAGGTTGCCATGGCGACCCTGTAAACCTCGTTAGTGAAGCTCGAGAGGTTTATGTTGCCATGGCAACCTCGAGATGGCTAAGCTAGTTGGTTGCCAATAGTGAAGCATATATTATTTTCTATAGTGTATGGTACACTATTTCCAGGAGTCTAGTCAGAAAATAACACTTACAATACAATTGTCCCTCTCCCAGGCAGTTCTCTTATCACCGCCATGGCAATTTTTGAGTCACATTCCTAGATCGCGTATGTGCAATCAACATATAAAGGACGCACAAGTGTAAACAGGTCTATGTTGTTATACCACTGATGTGACGTACTCATGATGACATAACATTGTGATGTCATGTCGATAGTATAACAACAGTATAATTTGTCCAGTTTCCATATATAGTAACATTCTACCATACATTATAAAATCTATACTACTGAACCATGATCCATCTGCAACTTTGTACCGTATGACAAGTGTTTATGCACAATTAAAAATCAAACCTAACAAAGACTCCCTAGTAAGTGAGATACTGTATTCTAATATGTCCCTTTATCAAAATTTGTCGGTATATATCAAATCTTCTGTACATGCATCTCCTGATAGGGCTAACACTGTATGAAAGTGTAAAATAGCTTGTGAATATTTATTGTTCACACTAGGGCAGCTTATCTTTTAACCCACTAATTGCCATACACAAAGTTAAATTCTTTTTTAGAAGACTTCTTAGCATTGTATACTATGATTTCTTAGCCTATTCTAGCTTGTGGTTTAAAATCACAGTTATTTTCAAAAGTATGCACTAACACACACAGGCAAGGTCTCAATTGAATTAGATGCTTTCTTTGATTTCTCTCAGATTAAAGGTTTTTCATTCTGCAACTTTGACCTTGAAATACTTTCCTTTCGGATGGGTCTCTACCTGTTTCGTGAGTTCTTTCAAGAAGGGAGTTATCTAGTCTGCAACATTTGACCTCGAATTGCCTTTCCTTGGTAGTAGTCCACCTCTGTTCTCTATATGGTTTTAAGTTGGCTTTTAAATGCAATTGTTTTGGCCAATGAGATTTCTTACAACTTTTTTTGATTTTTAAGTGTGATCTGGTCTTTAATAGAATGTAATATTCCAAAACAACTGGCATTAGCTTCTGATGAAAGACTGTGTGTTGTCCGAAAGCTTAAGCACCTGTTTTCTTTTGTAACATCTATGTTGGTCTAATAAAAGGCATAAAATCATCTTTTTTTCTGGATCTTTTGTCATAACAACCAATAAGGGAAGAAAAATATTTTTCTGTGTTATCTTGACAGCTTGAGCTATCAACCCTATGACAACCACAAAAGCATTTCATAAAAAACAGCTTTGCAAACGGTTTGGATTCACTAACCAGTGAGCACATTGTATAAGCAACAGACTTTCCTAAACATGGCTTTGGAAATAGTTTGGGCTCACATAACAACAAGCACAGTTTGAATGCAACAGACTGCCCTAAAAACATTTTGCCGGCAGTTTGGGTTCACTTAAAGGGAAACTCTTAGCTCCCCAGAAGAAAGGCAACAGAGCTTATAGGTATTGATTTAGAAACTTGCAATCAAGAGCAAGTTTTAAACAACTTACTAACCTGAAAAACTTATTTTTTCCTGGTTGATCCTGTGACCTCCTCCAGGTTTGTCATTGCCAGCAACTACTTCACCCAGCTTCCCCAGTGGCCAGCCCTCGGAGAATGCACACAACAAGTGAAGCTGTGGGGGAACCTATATGCTTTTATGCATACAGTAAATTTGAACTACTTATTCAGTGCGTAGTCATTCTTGTAGCACTAGTATTGATCAGTGCTTTTCTTGGCTGATTGATACCAGGTGCTATAAGCATAATTATGCACTGAATAAGTAGTTCAGATTTACCGTATGCATAAAGCCTTATAGGTGTCCCCTGCAGCTTCACTCGTGCACGTCATTGGAGGGTTGGCCGCTGTGAACTCTGGCTGAACTAGTTGCCAGTAATGGCAGGTGGGGGGGGGTCACAGGGTCAGCCAGATACCAGATAAAAATAAATATTTCAGGCTTTAGGTTGTTTAAAAATTACACTTTGATTGCATATTTGTAAATCAGAACCTATAGGTATTGCTTCTTTTCTTCTGGGGAGCTAAGAGGTTCCCTTTAACAAAAAGCACTTTTGGCAAGCTCCCTTTCCTCTCTTTCAAGTTTTCAAGCCCCCTTACCTCTCTTTCAAACCACTTTTGTGATCTCTTTTTGCTTCCTCTTACACCTGCCCTTACCCTACAGTTCCTTGGCCCTAATTTACCACTTTTCACTTCTCCTGTTGTTGATTCTTTAGCATGTCCTACTCACTTAGTTGTACCTACCTATCTTCCTTTACCTACCTACATCTTTGCCCATGTCTGTCTTGTCTTCTATGTGACTTAGGGTCCCCACCATAGAAAATTAACTTGATACTTTAAGTTTATTTATTTATTTAATTTTGTTGACCAGCTAAACCCACTGGGCCTCAGGGAGTTCCTTTTTCAGGGGCGACCTGGGATTAATTACATGAATTATAAAACAGGAACACAGCATAGGGAAGATACAGACAATAAGCAATACAATTAATCCGTCTGGCACCTTATGTACAGTTCTCCATTTTTTGTCCTATTCTATCTTTGTATATAATTACATGTTCTAATGCTACATTGCAACACAGTAACTTGTGTATTTATCTTATTGATATTTTTGTAACTGAATTTCTGATGGTCTTATTTATCTTGTGTTGTTGTAACTTGTTGATTGATCACTTTTGCTTTGTACCTCCTTGTTCCCCCAGGATGCACCAAGAAATGAGTGCTGGCTCAGTGTGCCTCTCCCAGTTACCACTTTTCAAAAAAATAAATAAACAAGTAACAAACTTTCCTAAAAAAAAAAAAAAAAAGATTTGTTAACAGTTTGTGTTACCTTAACAATCACATTTTATCAGCAATACACTTTCCTAAAACAGCTTTGCAGTTTTACAAGCAACAGACTTTACTAAACACTGCTTTGCAAGCAGTTTAGGATCACTTAAAGGGGAACTGTCAGCTTCCCAGGAAGAAGAACGTGAGACCTATAGGTCCTGCTGAGCTAAAACGCTCTGTAGTGACATTTGGTTGATTATTTGGTTGATCCTGTGACCCTCTGCCCATCATAATTTTCCCACAGTTCCCTGCAGCCAGCCCTCTGATGACACGCCTGATGGGCTATGCCACGTGAAACTCCTACATGCCACTACAGTGTTTGAAAAGATTATCACTTACACAGTGCATGCCTGCACTTCTAAAGTTGGTACCGACTGACTGATGAAAGTGCTTTCCTTGATAGATTGGTACTGGCCTTAGAAATGAAGACATGTGCTGTATAAGTGTTAATCTTTTCAAACACTATAGTGGCACATAGGAGTGCCCCGTAGCATAGCGTGTCAGGCATGTCATCAGATGGCTGGCTGCGGGGGACTGTGGGTAAAAAAATGGTGGGTGGAGGGTCACAGGATCAAGCAGATAAACATTCAAATTGCAGCCCGGTAAGTTATTAACAAATGTCACTACAGTGCATTTTAGGTCAGTGGGACCTACAGGTCCTATATCCTCCTTCATGGGAAACTGACGGCTCCATGTCAAAACAGCAGCTAAATAACGGCGACTGCAATAAGGGCGAAGTCAATTCAGCCACTGTTAAAATGGTGATGGTAAATTATGGCTACTGCAGTAACGGCAACAATTGCATTTATAAGGGGGGATTTGCACCCCCCCCATTGCAGTGGGGCTTTGTCCCTGCACCCCCTTACTAATATAACCAACTCCGAGCTCATAACACCTCGGGAAGGGGAGAAATGCCATTGTCAATGTTACTGTAATAGCTGTAATTTACCATCGCCATTTTAATAGTCACTGAATTGACTTCACCGGTATTGCAGTTGCCGTTGTTTCTTTGCTGTTTTGACGTGCTACTGAAATAGACAGTTTCCCTTTAGCAAGCACAATTTACAAGCAACAGACTTTCCCCCAAAACAGCTTTGTAAACAGTGTGTTTTGCTTAATAACAAGCAAATTTACAAGTAACAGACTTTTCTGAAAAATACTTTTCAAACAGTTTGGGTTTACTTTACAGTAAGAACATTTTATAAGTGAAAGTCTAAAAAAAGAAAACATTTAAGTGCAGCTTTCAAAACATTATATTAACATATCAAAAAAGTAGGACAATGCTACCTTACAAGTGCTGGGATTTTTAACAGTTTTCAAACAGAATGGAGCACTCACTCACTCACACAGATGCAGAAGCTGATGGTAGCCATATCCTTGTGGCTCACAAGCACATGATCTAGTCATATGATTAATGCTGTCACCTTCACAGTCAGTGGGAATCATTCGCAAACTGTTTTTTGCACCCCTGAATGAGGTGCAAATACCTGACTTAGATGGGCATGTTAGAACCAGTCACTGCTGTGGTCCAGGCAGGGAGTGGGACCCCAATCAGGGATCAGGTAGTAGTGGAAGCAGCATCGGGGGTTAAGGGAAGGGGCAAGCAGGATCTTCATAATCAAGCCAAAGCAGAATATAAAGGTGTTTTATATCAGTTACAGATTGTGAAATTGTCATGTCCTGACAAAATAAAGACTACGGAATTCTTTTAGATCTGAAATTCAGCAGACAGGCCAAAGAGGTTGGTCAGTAGGTGCTGTAGTGCACTAAAGTGGCACTGTGAGATTGGTAATGGGAGAACAAGGTATTTATTGGCTATCACCAAAATAATTTGATGTGATCCCGCTCCACAACGGTGGTAGCAGGGAGGAGGCAGGGAACTACAGACCAGTCAGTCTTACCTCAATAGTGGGCAAGATTGTGGAGGCACTCCTTATGGAAAGGATAGTGCAACACCTGGAAACCATAGGAGCACAGGATTCAAGACAGCATGGGTTTACAAAAGGAAGGTCCTGTCAAACTAACCTCATAGATTTCTTTGACTGGGTAACCAGAGTGGTGGACCAAGGGGGAGTAGTTGATGTTGCCTACCTTGACTTCAGTAAAGCTTTCGATACTGTTCCACATAGAAGATTGATTAATAAGCTGGGTAGGCTCGGGGCGGGTCAGAAGTTGGTCAACTGGGTGGCAAACTGGTTGATGGGCAGAAAACAGAGAGTGGTGGTAAATGGCATACAGTCAGAAGAGATGCAAGTTATAAGTGGGGTACCTCAGGGATCAGTCCTGGGGCCAGTCCTCTTCCATATCTTCATCAGAGACATTGCAGATGGACTGGATGGTAAGGTTTGTCTGTTTGCTGATGACACCAAGATCTGCAACATAGTAGAGGATCCAGATGGGGTGGGCAGAATGAGAAGAGATCTGGATAAACTAGCAAAATGGTCGGAAGAGTGGCAACTGGATTTTAATGCAAAGAAGTGCAAGATCATGCACATAGGGAAGAGAAACCCTGAAGCCACCTATAGGCTGGGAGGGGAGTTGTTGACAGTCACAAGGGAAGAAAGAGACTTGGGCGTCATCATCACCGATGACCTGAAATCATCGAAGCAGACCACTAAAGCAGTAGGTAAGGCTAGAGGGATGTTGGGGTGTATTAGTAGGGGTATCGCAAGCCATAAGAGGGAGCTAATAATCCCACTTTACAAGACACTGGTTAGGCATCATCTGGAGTACTGCATGCAGTACTGGAGGCCACACCTTCACAAGGACATTAACCAAATTGAGGAAGTCCAGAGAAAGGCAACCAAAATGGTGCAGGGACTGCATCAGAAAACATATGAGGACAGATTAACGGAGCTCAATATGTATATCCTAGAGCAAAGGAGGGAGAGAGGTGATATGATCAAAACATTCAAACACCTTAAGGGCATTAACAAGGTAAAAGAGTCTAACATGTTTCAATATAAGAAAAATAGCAGGACAAGAGGACACAGCATGAGATTAGAGGGAAGCCAATTAAGGGGTAATGTGAGGAAGTTATTTTTCACAAAAAGGGTGGTGGATGCATGGAATGGACTACATCAGGAAGTGGTGGATATGAATACAGTGCAGGCTTCAAACAGGCATGGGATAGGCAAAAGGGAGCAATACAGATGAGTATGAATAGATTGGCCACTGACAGAGCAAAAGCTGATGGCACATTCATGAGGCAGAAAAAGAAATGGGCAGACTGGATGGGCCTTGCGGTCCTTATCTGCCACCAACTTCTATGTTTCTATGTTTCTATAATAGCATCAACAGATAACTAAGACATTGCTATTTATTTTTACAGCTTCATGTCATAAAACAGTGACGTATCAGCCATATATAGGTGAAAAGTTCATATAGATATGGTAGTAACACTGTACTGTATATCAAATATAATGGGTGACTTATTTTTTTCTGAGTGTTGTTTAATTATACTTGCATCTGTAAATATTACATAATTCCCCATGGAAGAAGCCATTATCTGTTTGGTGAAACATTGGGGTAACATAAATAAAGAAGAGTCTTTAAGACAAGCAGTCATTGTGGCTTCATTTAGCCCAGAGTGGTCCAGCCTCCCCACTTGCTACGCCACAAGCTTCTTACCCATGATTTGATATGCCCAATGAATAGTAACAGCTTCCAAATTTTCAAAATGTTTGTGCACCAGAGTATTTGAATGTCAGTGGCCTGCTCCCTCTGGTCTTTCCAGCATGCCAGTGACTCACACATTTATGGCTCCGGAGTAGTTCTTCATGTGTTTGAGTCTGCATTTGAGCAGTTCATTTTCTTTAATCAGATCTGTTGTTGCTGAGAACAATCTATTAGCTGTGTACGATGCAGTCTTGGTGTCAGCAATGACCTGAACAATTGCCACTTCAAAAGTAATGACTTGCACGTTAAAGGCTTCCACCTTTCTATCAAGCTCAGTGACTCCCTCTGCAGTATGGCCTTTATTGGCTGCTCAGACTCCCCGTGGACTCTTGCTGGGCTCACTGGCATATGGCTGCAACTGGGGTGCTGTGGTTTTGACTTCTCTCCATCACTCAGCTATGTGACTTTAGGTCCACCTTTTATCAAAAATGGTGGAAACTGCTCCAAGATACAGCAAAAGTCAAAGTCTAATCAGCAAACAGAGTGTTGAGGCAGGAATACATATATAAAAAAATAAAGTTAAAGTTTTTGTTTTTCCAGTCTGGTTGCAAGCTTTGCCACCATAGTTAACTCATTTTAACATCATCTTATAACTTTAATTATACCACGTGCATCTCATTTACCGTTCATGCTATATCTTAAGCCTTCCTTGTTTTTGTAGGTTTTGCATGGGTAATGCAACAGAATTAATTACTGATATGGCTTCATTTTTATGTTCGCTGTGCACACACATACACACACACACACACACAGTAAACATCTTGCCATGAAAGTGCCTTCAAACCCCAGGTAATCTTACTGTATTCTGACTTATGCAGTGTGGTCTCACCATAGGACTGCCCCAGAGCCAAAATGGTTGATAAAACCTATACAAATAATGGAATGCTAGGCTCTAACTCGGTTTTCAACCACTGTCCCTGGTAAACAGTTTTAAACCATCAGATTTTTTACTCCGCTTGCCTCAGTAAGACATCTCCAGAGAGCTCCCCTTTCATCACTTGAAATTCTTTATTTTCTCAGTTTTACCTAGTAAAAAGTTGTTTTATTTGGTATTTAGAGCACTGTCCTTGTTTCTCGGGTAGAAATTGTTTAGATTTTAGTGTTGGAGGGGTAAGTAACTGTTTTTTTTTCCTTTCGGATGTTAATCGAGGGGAAACCGGAATCTCCTTTGGCTTTTTTCCCCTCATATTTTCTTTATTTTGTTACTTGATTTAACTTGTTTTATACCAACTTGGGTATAGTTGGTTTTTGATTGATTTTAACTGGGGTAACTCCGGGTTTCTAGTGGTTAGTGCAACTAACAAAAAAAAACAAAACATTTAATTTAGAGTAAAACTCTTACAGTTGTTTTTCTTCTGGGTTATGTCACAGAAAGCCAAGAAGAGAATGGGACCTACAGGTTTCCAGCACTGTACTGAATGCGAGGAACTTTTTGCTAAGGCAGATCCACATTTAGTCTGTGTCTTTTGTCTGGGGTTTGAACACCCCAAGACAGATTATGAGATCTGCAGGCAGTTTCCTTAGTCCACGGTCAACAGATGGTTGAAGAGACTGTAGGAAAAGATGTCTGAAAAGGCTGCTAACCCAGCCATTGAAAAATCAGTTCTTCCTCAGAATGAACCAGAGAAGCTTACCTTGGAAAGTGGCGATAGCTCTTCAACTAAGAAAAGAACTACAGACACGGCTGCTGAACTAGCCATTGCAGGTAAGAAAAAAATGTAAAGAGAAGCATTAGGAACTGCAACCAAAGAAACCAGCGTCTCCTTCTGCAAAGACATCACTAATGAAATTTGTATCATACAGACTCTGCAAGCCCCGGTTCTGGTTGGAAATCAACTGAAACCAGTAGCGGTTCATACTCCTGGGTTAACCCGGGCTCCCAGATTAACAGACCTTAGTGGGGAATGTTTTGCAGAAGGAGAGGAGGAGGAGGAAGACAGTTGTTAAGATGGATAAGAAACTGGCTCTCTGAGCACACTGAGAAGGTGGTGGTTGGAGGGTTAGCCTCATCCTCAAGGTGGGTTACTAGTGGGGTGCCCCAGGGGTCAGTGCTGGGGCCACTTCTGTTCAACACCTATGTCTCAGACATAAGGAAGGGGACCAGGAGTGAAATGAGTCTCTTTGCAGATGACTCAAAGCTGGGTGCAGTGGTGGATGAGGAGGAGGGAGGGTGGCCTTGTAGGAGGACCTGGAGGCTCTGGACAGTGGTCGGGAAAATGAAAACTAAAATTCAGTGCGGGAAAGTGCAAGATTCTGCACCTGGGAGTCAGAAATCTAGACCAGGAGTATACCCTGGGAAGAGACATGATTCAAGTCACAGGGTGAGAGGGACCTGGGGGTAGTGGTAGATGTCAAAATGAACAATTCAGAGACCTGTAGGAGGGCAGCAACAAGGGCAGATAGTATGCTGGGATGCATCACGAGTGGGATTACCTCCAGAAAGTCAGAAGTGATCCTTCCACTGTACAACTGCTTGGTTAGGCCACACCTCAAGTATTGTGTGAAGTTTTGGAGACCACATTTAAAGAGGGACATTACACTCCTAGAGAGGGTCCAAAGGAGGGCAACCAAAATGATCTGGGGCCTTGGGGAGAGGACCTATGAGGAGAGGCTCAAGGAACTCGACATGTACACCCTGGAGGAGGGGAGGGATGGGGGGACATGATAGAGGTCTTTAAGTACATGAAAGGGATCAATAAGGGAGGCCCAGTCAGGGTGCTCCAAAGGAAGGAGTGTGGGGCAACGAGAGGTCACAGGTGTAAGCTGGAAGGGGACAGGCTCAGAGGGGAGAGGAGGAGGTGTTATTTCACTGAAAGGGTAGTGGAACCATGGAATGCGCTGCCCAGGGAGCCAGGGAGCTGGTAGAGGTGGAGACTGGGGATGGTTTTAAGAGGGAATGGGGCAGGTATGGGGGGGAGGGTAAATCTGACCAGGCCCAATACAGGTGGAACTTCTGGGACTGAGAACAGTATAAACCAAGGGAGAGGGGGGCACCAAAATCGGCCCTCAATGCGGGTGCTGAAAATTGAGCAGACATGAAAGACCATTAGGCCTATTCTGATGGTATTTTAGTATGTTAGTACGAAGAGGAAGATGATGATGAGGACTTTGGGGAACCAATTGATCAAAAGGTTTCCCCAGATCCTCATAGACCAGATTCCACTGATAAGGGAACTGAAGATTTTTTTCATATTTTTCTTTTATGAAGCAACTAGCTCAGACCCTCAACCTCCCTACCCAGGAATCCACAGAGGATGAGGAAGAAGAGGATTACAAGGAATTGATGGATGTGCCAGCATCTAAGAGGTAATTGCTGCTACTCCATAAATCCCTTAAGAAACAGACACTCAAAGTATTGCAGACACCCACTTCTGTGCCCCCTAGAGAAAAGAAGGCGGACAAGAAATACTGAGTTGCCAAAAGTGGTGCTGAGTTCTTTTATGGGCACCCTAGTCATGAGGGAGTAATGTAGGCTGCAGCTTGTGACAAAGCTGGCATCCCCCTGGCCTCTCACCCTCCAGACAAAGATTCTAGGAGGGTGGACTCCATTGCAAAAAAAGTGTACCTGGCATCTTTTCTGGCTATAAGGCAAGCTACCTCTACAGCAAAACTCTGTTTATCCATACCTCTGAAATCCGAAACTCTCAGTTAACCAAATCTAACCCTTGTCCCCCACAGAAAGAGAAAGCTTTGTACTTTCGTCAGCTGGGTGACGACTATGCTTTTTCTGCCAGTGAGGGACGGCTGGACCGATGTAGAAATCGGCACGAATCCGCCAACTGGCAGTCACAGGCTAGACTATGTCGAATCTATATTGAGTGTATTGATCCGCTTCGCTGAAAACTGAAAAAATTATGCTAAAGAGGGATTCTCACCAGAAGCGCCTATAATGCTGACAAGACCAGGATTTATCATGGGTTCCTGACTGGAGAAACCTGGCCTCTTCTGAAAATAACCCATTAGGCTTCAAAAAAAATAAAGAGCGTCTGACTGTGCTCGCAACTTCAAATGCCACAGGGTCACACAAATTGTCTCTCTTGATCATCAGCAAGTCACAATCCCCTCGGTGTTAAACACATTAATATGGCAAGCCCACCTGCCCTGTACAGAGCTCAATGATGCACATGGATGAATGCAGAAATCTTTAAGGACTAGTTTTCAACAGTTTTGTCCCATCAGTCAGGAATCACCTACGCTGTTTAGGACTGCCTTTAAAAAACTGTTCTGCTAATGTTTTTAACCTGTGTCATTAAATGCTGTTTATTAACACAGGACCGCGTTGTGCTAATATTTTCATTCACTCTCATTTATCCGAAACCCCATTTATCCGAACACTTTTCATGTCTCTGGACACATTCGGATAAACGGGGTTTTACAGTATGTCATATGTGGCCAGGGACCAGAAGAACCTTTGGTCCACAGTGATGGAAATAACTAAATCAGTTCCATCTCCCATGGCAGCTGACCTAGAGGAAGCTGCAAAGAGAGGGACTGAGGCTACAAAAGCACAGTTCAGAATGGGAGTGCACTCAAATGATACTGCATCCAGACAGATGGCTGCATCAGTGTCTCTAAGGAGGTTTGCCTGGCTCAGAACTACTACAAGTCAATCTACAAGAGTGCTACAACTAAAGAAAGAGCATCTACCCCACAGAAGCAGGGGCAGAGCTCATTATTGGCCTTTCTTCCAGCCTCAAGCTTTCTCCCAGTGCCAGCAGCAGAGGGGCTACTTTAGAGGCAGGGGCAAAAGGGGCAGTGGCCGTACTAGCCCCAATGTCTAGCCAACAGCACAAACCAAGTAGACACCCTGAGGTGTCTGCTCGGGACACCTCCCCAGTACCAGTAGGGGCAGGCTAGTCCACTACCTCCAGGACTGGGAAAATACCACCACAGACAAGTGGATCCTGGAGGTAGTGGGCCAGGATCTTGTACTCAGCTTCAAGCTCATGCCAAGGCTGAGGTCAAGGGCATGTCAAGTCTCCTGTTGCAAGAGGCATTAGAGCCAGTCCCTCCAGACCAGAGGGGAAAAGGCCTATACTCAAGATACTTCCTCACTGCAAAGAAAACTGGGGAGTGGTGACCCATTTTGGATCTCAGACACCTAAACAAATATTTGTCAAAAACAAAATTCAAGATGGTGACTCTGACTACTATTCTACCAATCCTAAGGCAGGGAGACTGGCTAGCATCCCTAGACCTAAAGGATGCTTACTTTCACATCCCTATAAGGCAGTCACACAGAAAGTACTTCAGGTTCAGACTGCCATCAGGCCTTATCAATTCAGGGTAATGCTCTTTGGACTAACCTCTGCTGTGAGGGTGTTCATAAGATGTCTAGCAGCGGTTATGGCACACCTAAGGAGACAAAGAGTAACAGTGTTCCCCTACCTGGATGACTGGCTCATAGCAGATCAGTTATATCAGCAAGTGAAAGAGGCATTAGCACTCACACAGGATACCCTGCATTCACTGGGGTTTCTGGTGAACCTAAAAAAGTCTGTGCTGGAACCAGTTCAGCTGCTCAAATTCATAGGAGCAGAGTTGGATACACAAAAGGGAAGGGCTTTCCTCCCTCAAGACAGAGTGGACAACCTGATACTGGTAGCCAACTCCTTCAAACTACACGTCACAAGACCAGCAAGGCATTTTCTGCAACTGCTAGGCCACATGGCAGCATCCACAGCAAATGTATCAGGGGCCAGGTTCCAAATGAGGGACATTCGGTTCCACCTGAGAGTTCACTGGCTTCAAAAAAAGGATTCTCTGTCAAAGCTAGTGCCAGTCACAGTGACATTTCTCCAAGCTCTACAGTGGTGGCAAGACAAGTCCAATCTCAGGCAAGGGGTTCCATTTTTTTCAACAAGCCCCCTCACTGGTAATGACCACAGATGCATCCCTCCTGGTTTAGGTGGCACATCAGGGAGATCACACAGCACATGGCACATGGACAAAGCAGGAATCACTCCTGCACATCAACTTGTTGGAACTCAGAGCAGTATTCTTGGGTGTCCAATCATTCACCAATCTAGTAAAGGGCAAGGTGGTTCAGGACAGAACAGACAATACAACCACCACACACTACATAAACAAGCAAGGGGACACAAGGTCAACTCCACTGTGCACAGAGACAATGAAAATCTGGACCGTGGCATATTTCTTGGAGGTCTCTCTCTCTCAGCTGTCCATCTCCCAGGAAAGGACAATATATTGGCAGATGCTGTCAGCAGAATCAACCAGAACCACCACAAGAGGTCATTGAACAAGCAGGTCCTGGAGGCCATCTTAAGGCGATGGGGCACTCCAGAAGTGGACTTGTTTGCAACTCCAGGCAATCATCAGCTACCACAATTCTACTGCAGACCCCTCATCAAGGGCAAAATCCCTCTCGATGCACTTCTGCTGGATTGGACAGGGAGGTCTCTGCATGCTTTCCCTCCCTTCCCCTTGCTGCTAACGGTGCTGAACAAACTCAGAGCCCAGCCAGCAACAATGATTCTCATTACCCCAGACTGGGCCAGACAGCCCTGGTACTCCATGATTCTATCAATGTCAGTAACCAAATCAATCAGCCTCCCCAGGAGGCACACCCTACTGTCATCCTGTCAAGGCAAGATCATGTACCCCAACCTGCAATCCCTCAGGCTCAAGGCCTGGCTCTGAAAGACTTAGAATATGCAGACTTGCATTTGTCAGAAGGGGTCATGGAAATACTCAGGGTTTCTAGAAAGTCTTCCACTAGAAAAACGTATTCTTCCAAGTGGAAAAGATTATCCATTTGGTGCCAAGACAAGGACCTGGATCACAATGAAGCCACTTTACCTACAGTTCTTGATTATTTACCACATCTCCATTTTTCTGGCTTAAAAGCCTCTTCTCTGAGAGTGCAGTTGGCAGCTGTCTCAGCTTATTTGTCTGCAGGTAAGAGGTTTTCCGTGGCCTCTAACCCAATATTTAGGACATTTGTCAAGGGATTGCTGCATTTGCATCCTCCACATAGGGAACCAACGCCTATATGGGACCTCAACATTTGCATTGCCCAGCTCATGCATCGTCCTTTGTGCCTTTGTCTTCAGCAGACCTCATGTACAGTATGTGACTTGGAAGACAGTATTCTAGTAGACTTCCACCAGAAAGATTAGTGAGCTTTAGGCCTTGTCTACAGAGCCTGGATACATTGCCATCCCTAGAGACAAAGTTGTTCTGAGGACTAACAGAAAATTCCTGCCCATGGTGGTATCAGAGTTGCACCTTAACCAGTCCATCACACTACCTGTCTTTTTCACTGATCACTCTACTACAGGTGAACACAGATTGCATAGTCTGGATGTAAAAAGGGCAATTAGCTATTACTGTATCTTGACCGCACAGACTCATAGACAGGACCAAACTCGGCTCTCCTCACCTATGGAGAGGTGGGAAAAGGGAAATCAGCCACAAAAAGATTCATTGCTAGATGGATTGTGGCCTGCATCCATTTCTGTTACAACAAGGTGGGTAAGCAGCCACCTGATTTTAAAACCAAGCTCAAGCCTAGCATTCCATTATTCGCATTGTTTCTATTACCCATTTTGGCTCTGGGGCAGTCCTATGGTGAGACCATACTGCATAAGTCAGAATTCACATTCAGTCACTTCACTACCAGTCTAGCATTGCTTGTAAAGCGCTTTGGGATACTATGTATGAAAAGCGCTATATAAATGCTGATTCTTCTTCTTCAGGCCTCAAGGCCCATTCAACTAGGGGCACAGCAGCCTCTTTAGCAGCTGTTAGGGATATCCCCCTAACTGATATATGTAAGGCAGCTACTTGAAAACAGTACATACCTTCACCAAGCATTATTATTTGGATGTCTAGGCCAGAGAGGATGCCAGGTTTGGCACAGCAGTCCTGCAGAGCCTGTTTCCTAGGTAGGTTCTAACCCATCTCCAAAGGTACTGCTTGAGTAGCCTGCATAAGTCAGAATACAGTAACATTTCCTGGGATTTGAAGAAAAAATTACTCTCCCAAGGGAATCTTACTGTATTCTGAGCACCCTCCCTTCCTCCCCTTCTATGAACCTAGAGTCACTGCACTACAGCTGTACTGGTGTGTTGCAAACCTGTGGGTATATTTTTTTCTCTTGGGCATCTCGGACTTGAGTCTTAGGGGTGCCAGTTCAAACTCTTTAAGGGGACAAAAAATGTTTGTTTATTAACAAAAGGGAGATTAGATGTTAATAATAGTAGTGCTTAGTTAGATAAATTTAAGTGCACGCTTCATAAGAATCTGACGGTTTAGAACTTTTTACCAGGGACAGTGATTTTAAAACCAAGCTCAAGCCTAGCATTCCATTATTCACATTGGTTCTATTACCCATTTTGGCTCTGGGGCAGTCCTATGGTGAGACCATACTGCATAAGTCAGAATTCAGTAAGATTCCCTTGGAAAAAACAAGATTACTAAGAGTATTTTTTTCTTTTGAGGGGTGTGACACTGTCAGTCCAATGCAGAGTGGTCTGCAAGGGGCTTGCCAGTGTTGCACCAGTTATCAGCCAAGCTGATCATGACACTGTTCTGGCTTGCTGGGTGGAAACTTTGTGTATTTCACAGCAAAGAGCTGACCCAATCATAGGTCAGCTCTTTCCTTTGATCTACACTGCCCAGCAAGCACAGCAAAGAAAACTGTCCATTGATGTCTGTTGCTGGTGCCTCTGTAACTGTCCCTCCACCTGACCATCCCTCTCAATACCTACCACCCCACATGCCCCCATAAATATGACACTGACAGTGGTAGTGTCCAATCCCCCAGTGTTGCCACCTCGTATTTTTTTATTTGTTAATATATATAGCCTGTAAAAAGGAAAAACATCCATCGATGTCTGTTGCTGGTGTCCCTGTAACTGGCCTACTTACCTCCCACTCAGCACCTACATACCCCACAAACATACCACTGACACTGGGGTGCCTAATTACCAGTGCTGCCACCTCATAGGTGTGTTGTGTGTGTGTGTGTGTGTGTTATATATATATATATATATATATATATATATATATATATATATATATATATATTATGGTAGCACGGTAGTGCTACCATAGTTAGGGTTGAGTAGCCCTTTTAAGATTAAAGGGTGAAACTTTGCACCTTAATAACTTTGCCACCATTCAACAGATTTGCCTGAAATTTGCCAGGCATGGTGCATGACCATAGATCATGGGATCTGCCAACTTTCGTACCAGTTGCATATACGGCTGCGGAGTTAAGTGACATCTGTGTGCATATTTACGGTTTTTTGCACATTCTTTGCTTGTGCCTACAGGTCACACTGTTTGCACGACTGGTCCAAAAACTTCAGAGAACATGCGGTCAGGGTCCCCAATGTGCCTTTTGAAGATTTCGTGAAAAAATTTTAAATTGTTCAAAAGTTATTCTAAAAACAAGTTCCCATTATAAGTCAATGAGAAAAGTTAACAAAAAGTTTGACAGTGTCGCAAATGCAGTTTTTAGTGTCACAAATTATCCCAGTAGTGTCATGAGTCAGACATTTTTTTTCAGTTAGTGATCACAGAAATGCTTGGCATTTAAAATTGGGACCATCTAGGGACATAATTATTTTTGTGTTTACCTATTCGAGCCCTGAGGTTGCTAGCCATGCCTTTATTTTGAGGTTAAACACCCCAGAAACATTTTTCAAATTTCTGGAAAAAGTAGTGTCGCAAAGTATTGTCGCACTCACGACACTTTTTCACAAATTTTGTGAAAGGTGTCGCAAATCACAACACTACTTTTCCAGACTATGGCCAAAATGACAGGTGTACTTTGCCACCCTGTTGCAAAAGAACGGTTTGGTCTTTTGAGCTGAAATTTGGAGGAAAGGCAGCCAACATCTCACAGATGTGCCTTTTGGTGGTTTGGTGAAAAGATATTGCATGGCTGCCAAGTTACGGTACTCCAAAGTTGGCATTTTGTCCCATAGACTAACATGGTGGCGTACGTCGCACCTTTCGGGGCTCGTATCTCGGAAACTGTGCGAGATATGGAATTTTTGTCACGACAGAGAAACGTAGCCAGGAAAATCATGAATCATGTGACTTTTCCTATGTCGTAGGTTACTGAGATATAAAAATTTAGTATTCCAACACCTCATTTTCAGCTCCAAGGCCCATTATTATGCATACATTCTTTGTACACACTGCATTTCTCTATGCAGCTGTTAGAGAAAAACAGGCATGTGCTTCTGCTAATGTTACAGTTACTGTTTCCACTTGCATTTACATACTCGTTTGCATTACTGTTCCCGTCTATGCCACCATGTGCGTTACCCTTTGCGTTCTCATTTGCGCTTGCCTTTGTGTTACTGTTACCATTTGTGTTTCCACTATTTGTGTTTGCGTTTCAGTTTGCATCACCATGTGCATTGCCATTTGTGTTTATGGCAGGAAATTCGGTGTTAGGGTTGAGCCTTGGATCCCCAGCCACCCCCAACTGGCATCAGGGTGGCGTTGGGATCATCGGTTCTAACTCTCACCCCATTCTCCTGTACCTCTGCTTCTTTACACATGTGATGGGGTGAGAGTTAGGGTCGACGACCCCAACGCGCACCCAGATGTCGGTTGAGGGGGTGGGCTGGGGGGTCCAAGGAGGGCTTTCAACCCTAACACCCAATTTCCTCGCTTTTGTCACTGTGGAACAACCCTAACTGATGCATTAAACTGAGTTTTTTGCCTCATACACACACACACCCATATACAGAGTATATAGCTTGTGACAAAGTAAAACATCCATCGATGTCTATTACAGGCACCCCTGTAACTGCCCCCAGCCAACCCTCCCCTCCCTCTCAGCACCCAGCACCCCCCATATATAATACTGAGACTGGGGGTGCCCAATCCTCCAGTGTCGCCATCTGGAACAAACAGTCCCTCATCATTTTTTTTCAGCCCTGTAAAAAAGAAAAACATTCTTCGATGTCTGGTGCGCTGTTAGTCCCTCCCACTCAACATCAACCACCACAACACCCCCAAAGGGGGCACTGGAGCAGTGGGGTTATCCCTTCCCCTTGGAATCCAAAAGACACCCCACATTCCTTCTGCTGGGAGCACTTGGAGTTTAAAAGAGATCTCCTATTCTTCCTGCTGGGGGCACTTGTGATCCAAAAGGTGGTCCAGACTCCTCTTGCTGAGGGCATAGAAATTGAGTTCTCATTGCAAACCTAGGTCTCTGGTCTGGGCATTTCCTAGGTTTCTGATTTTGTCTTATTGTTGGTCTTTTACGTTTTTCACATACATTCGTATTCTTGTGTCAAACACATAGCAATTTCTATAACTGACCTAACAACTGCTGTGTTTGTGAGATCATAGTTTAAGGTAAGGACTACAGTGTATGTTAATATGTCCTAGGAGACCAATCTTGTGGGTTGTAAGAGTGGTCTAACGTGCCTTCTTAGGGTAAGAGAACCATGAACTAAAGAATGTGAGACCAATCTTACAAGCGCCAAAATGGTCTCCTAGGATATATTTAAGCAATGAGGCATGACAGGGTGTGGTATATCATAGGATATCATCACACCTAGAGTGGTTGGGCATGAGGCCACAGGCCGAGTGCATCCAGCCACCCGAGAAGTGACGATATCCCATGATATACCACACCTTGGAGTGACTTATTGCTATTATGAACTGAATTTCAAGTTTTATAAATAAAAAAAAATAAAAGAAACAGGTTTTAAAATGTTTTATGAATGAGTTTTTGGGAGGTGTAGGAGTAAATTTCGAAAAAATAGCTCTCAGACAGTAGAGAGCAAGGAGGCTGGTGGCGTTGGAACTTTTTTGAAGCCGTGATGATGTAGTCCGATATCATCATGGCTTCCAAGAGCTCTGGGCCACTCAGATTCCTCTATTTACGATCCTCAGTTTATAATAGTACAGTATATTATTGATAGAGGGCAATCAGTAACATATTAAAAATGTAGAACTCCACCCCTGAACATTCCCATTTCCAGGGCACCTGCACCTGAGACACTCTTTACAGAATGTGAGTGTGTGTAATGCACAGGGGAAAGGAGCACTGTGATTGGTCAAGGGCACTATCTATAGTGTTGTACAAAGTACACTACAAGGTCAGAAAATCTTTCCTAAAGCTTTTTATACAGACTTCATGGAAAGGTTTCAAACATGTGTTGTAAATCCCATGAAAGATGGCTGAAATTTTAAAAAATGTGTCCTCTAATAAATAATAGCTAAATAATGTTGACAAAAGTGCATATTGAAGTGAATATCTGTCCTTTAACTTGTCTAGCTATACATTTTTTTACTTACAATTATTTTTTTTTCCCACCACTGTGACCTTGCCACCTTATGCAGATCGCTGTCACTGTCCTCTTCACCTCCACCCCCCATTCCAAAATCTGCTGGGTGCAATCCTCTGCCTACCATCTAAGGGAGCCAATACTCTGCCCCCCCCCCCTCAGTGTGGGCTGACATGAATGCCGCCCATTACAGGAACAAACTGTCTATTGGCATCTTGGAAGCTAAGCTGGAGTGCAATCTGATGAGCCAGCAGAAATTGTTTGGTGTCTGGCATCATTTCAAGTAGCTGTTTGACTGCCTGTCTTCCAGTTGAGCAGGTGAACAGTTGAAGAGTAATGTGTACTGCCAGCCTCACCAGATGTGGAGCACATCCTTTGGGAACAGCAGCATCCTGCCCCGCTACCAGATTAAAGAGCCACTGACACCTCGAGAAGAACTTTGAAAAATATAATACAGTATGTGGACACAAAGCAACTTATACTGTATTTCTCATTAACTCTGTAGTTCTTACCCCCATTATTTACTACTGAAGTTATGTGACTGAAAACAGGAATGCTGTTCCTTGTTGAGGGTTAATCAGATCCTATCGCTTCTTCCTAACCTGATGGCATAATACTTTGCTTGTGACATCAGTTATTCCAATTGCTATAGACTGTGATGTCACAGTAGAGCATTAAGATTTCAAGTAGGGAATAAGCTATAGAGGAGTTTTTGTGGTGATTTATTCAATAATAAATAATGGAGAGGAGAAACATATACAAAATACATGACATATAAGCTGAATTGTGTCCAAATATTATGTTTTCCAAAGTTTTCCCAAAGGTGTCAACTGCTCTCTAAGACCAGAACCCAAGAAAGGAACCTGTGTCCTCTGCATGGCAAGCTCATGCATTCCCCCTCTCCCCAGCCACAGCTCTGTCTATATAAATATGTAAGGTAGTTAGTTGGTTTGCCATAAGTGGAAAGAGAGAATGCAAGTGGCTTTGTTCTGTACTTGATAACCTACAGGAAAAAAGCTCCCCTTTTAATGAAATGCCTTTTGTAATTTTTACCATAAACATTTCATAGAAACATAGAAACATAGAATTTGATGGCAGATAAGGACCGTTTGGCCCACCCAGTCTGCCCATTTCCCTACCTATTGGATAAGCTGCAGATCCTAGTTAACCAGCAGCCTACTTCTTCTTACCCCCACACCCTAGAATTGCCTTATGACTGTCCCATGCATGCTTGAATTCCACCACTGATTTTGACTCACAACTCTCCCGGAAGGCCGCTCCATGCATCCACAACCCTCTCTGTGAAAAAATACTTCCTTAAATTACCTCTGAGCCGTCCCTCCATCTTCAAATTGTTCCTCTTGTTCTTGCACACCTCTTTTTAAAGATGCTACCTCTTGACTTTGTTGATTCCCTTGAGGTACTTGAAAGTTTCTATCATGTCCCCCCTCTCCCTCCTTTCCTCGAGGCTATACATATTAAGCTCCTTAAGTCTCTCTTCATATGTCTTCCGGTGCAGACCCTGCACCATTTTAGTTGCCCTCCTCTGGACAGCTTCCATCCTGTCTATGTCTTTGCAGAGATTGGGCCTCCAGAACTACACACAGTACTCCAGATGGGGTCTCACCAGCTGTCTGTACAGAGGGATAATAACTTCCTGTTTTCTACTGGTGATGCCTCTCCTATGCATCCCAGTAACCCCACCCTCCTTGCTGCCCTCTCATTGCTTGCCCACCTTTAGGTCATCTGATATGACTACCCCCAGGTCCCTTTCCATTTTTGTTGTTGTTAGTATCTCACCCCCATTGTGTACTCTTCCCTGGGTTTTGTTTCCCAGGTGCATTACCTTGCACCTCTTAGCATTGAATCTAAGCTGCCATACATTTGACCATTCTCTAACCTGCCAAGTCCCTTCTCATCCTTTCCACCCCACCTTGTGCATCAACTCTGTTGCAGATCTTAGTATCATCTGCAAAGAGACATACTTTCCTTCCAGTCCTTCCTGAATGTCGCTTATAAAGACATTGAAGAGGACGGTCCTAATACTGAACCCTGCGGTACCCCGCTAGTAACCTCCTTTCTTCTGAGTGGACTCCATTTACTGTTACTCTGTGTCCTATTCTCCAGCCAATTCTTTACCCAGGCTGTCATCTTGGGACCCACTCCCAGGCTGGCTAACTGTATATTAATCTTTTGTGTGGGACTGTGTCAAATGCCTTGCTAAAGTCTAGGTAGGCCATGTCCACAGCCCCTTCCTGATCTACTACTTTGGTCACCCAGTCAAAGAAATCTATCAGATTTGTCTGGCATGACCTTCCCACTGTGAATCCATGCTGCCTAGGGTCCTGTGCCCCTCTGGCCTCTAGATACTGACAATTCTTTCCTTCAGAAGTGATTCCATCATTTTCCTATCACTGAGGTTAAACCAACAGGTCTGTAGTTTCTTGCTTCTGCCTTGCTCCCACTTTTGTGAAGGGAATCACATCTGCCCTCCTCCAGTCCTCGGTACCACCCCATCCTCCCATGATTTGTTAAAAGGGTAGTCAGTGGTGTCACTAGTTCTACCCTTAGTTCTTGTAGAATTCTGGGATGAATCCCATCAGGCCCCATTGCTTTGTCCACCTTCAGTTTTAAGAGTTCTTTCAGAACCCTTTCTTCTGTAAATGGGCTGGTATCAACTTCTGTATCCAGAGTGTTACTACTGTTTGTTTTATGTACGCCCCTCTTCATTTGTAAATACTGAGCAAAATATTTGTTTAGTATCTGCCTTTTCACAGTCTCCTCTGCCCACCCTCCCTCCCTTTATTAAGCCTCACTATCCTCCCTTGGTCTTCCTTTGCTCCTGATGTACCTATAAATGTTTATCCCCTTCTTAACTGAGTTGGCTATCTTTTCCTCGGTTTGGGCCTTTGCTGTTCTGACTGCCTTCCCAGCCTCCTTTTGCTTTAACTGATACAGTTCTCTGTCCTGCTCCTGCTGCGATTCCTTGTACTTCCTGAATGCTTTCTTTTTCTCTTGAACCTTCACTGCCACTTCCTTTGAGAACCATAGTGGTTTCTTACATCGTCTTGTTTTGTTTATTTGCTTCACACAAAGGCTAGTTACCTCTGTGATGGCAGTTTTTATTATTCCCCATTGTTCTTCCACCCCTCCTTCCTGCCCATTTGCTAGTGCATTCCTTAGGCACTCACCCATTTTGGCAAAGTCAGCCCTCCTAAAGTCCAGTACTTTTGTCTTTGTATGGCTTGACTCTATTGCTGTGTTTATTGTGAACCATACTGTTCGATGGTCGCTGGTTCCAGATGGCTACCCACTTCTACATCTGTAATCCTCTCCATCTCCATTTGAGAGAATCAAGTCTAATATTGCTCCCTCTCGAGTGGGCTCCAGTACTAGTTGTCTAAGGCATGCCCCTGTAGGGCATCTAGAATAACTGCACTCTTAAGTGGCAGCTGCAACTGCACTCCAGTTAACATCTGGCATATTCAGATCACCCATCAGTAATATCTCCTTTTTCTGCCATTCTAAGTATACTTTCTATCATTTCTCTGTCCATTTCCTCCCCCTGAGAAGGGGGTCTGTATACAACACCTGTGCGTATTGTGGTGCCATTGCCTGTCTCCAAATTTACCCACAGTGCTTCTTCTCCTCCCTGTTTACCCTTTTGTTCTGTTGCTTTTATTCCTTCCCTTATGTAAAGAACTACTCCTCCGTCTCTTTCACCCTCCCTGTCCCTCCTGTAGACAGTGTATCCTGGTATGTTTATGTCCCAGTCATGGTTTTGTGTGTACCATGTTTCTGTGACTGCCATGATAGCCATATGTTCCTCCTCCATCAAGGCCACTAATTCAGGAAGCTTGTTACCCAGACTACGGGCATTAGTACTCATTGCTCTCCATTTTTTGATGGCTTTATCTTCTGTTGCAGCATCCCCACACTACCGTTCTACCTCAGTCTTTTTCTCATTTAGTACCCTGTTTTGTAGGAGGCTGGGATTTCCTGCTGCTTGTCAGTGCCTCCCCTTGACTAGTTTAAAAGCTTGCCAATGAAGCATTTAAACCAATTGCTCAAAAGACTTGTTCCCTTCCTGACAGATGCAGACCATCCTGCCAGTATAGGCTGGTGTCCCTCAGGTGGAACCCAGTCCCCAATGAAGCCAAACCCTGTGCTCACACCATTTTTCAACCATTCATTAAACTGCATGGTACCAATTACCCCTCGCCTCCCCCATGCTTTTGACAGGCAGCACCTCTGAGAAGGATACTTTGTGCTACTCGTCTTAGGTCCCTCCCCAACTCTGCAATGTCCTCCTGCACTGCTCTAATCTCATGATGAGCCAAGTCATTTGTCCCTAGGTGGACAATTATGTCCAGCTCGGAATCCCTTGCAGCTGTTCTCGTGATCCTGAGGATGCGCTTCCTGTCCCTCCAAGCCATGGCACCAGGCAGGCACCTTACTTCATTTTTCCCAGCTCCCCCCAGTTCTATCCCCAATAATTGAGTACCCCACCAGAGCTGCTTCCTTTCCCTTTGGTGTCCTCTGCCTTCTTTCTGTGGGCCTCCCTTGTGACAGTTATCATCAGTCTTCTCTGTGGGTGTGATCCATAGGGAGCTATGCTCCCCAGAATGGTGTATGGATTGTGGAGTGGAACAACTTGACTGGGTGCCTCTGTTCCACCCTCCTCACCCTCCCTGAGCCCACTGTGGTCCAACTGCTGTGCTTTCTTCGCAACCTCTGAGGTAGTGGTGGTGGCGCTAGTGCTCCCTGGATGGGGGAGGTTCCCTTTCTACTGTCCAGTGTGGCCTGGGGGAAGGTTTCCTTACTACTGTCCAGTGCGGCCTGAAGATGGGCAACTTCCTCCCTCAGGGCAGATAGTTGTCTGCAAATAGGGCAGCATCTCAGCCTCCAGAAAGACTCCCGGAAGACTGCTGCCCCACAGCCATTACATTGCACTACTCCCCACATGTTTATCTGGTTTTTTTTTATTGTATTTGTGTGTGTGTGTGCTTGTGGCGTGCGTGTGTGATTTGTTATATAGAAATATATATATATATATATATATATACAACGTATGCTTATATTATCAGTGCAGTGTGCTAGAGAGGATATGACAGTGAAATGCACCTTTTCGAGGAAATGATGTCAGAACCTCAGGTATAAAGGAACTATTTCCAGGGTGGGAAGGGTTGGACCTAAACTGTGTCCTCACAAAACAATCAACTAAAAGCTCTCACCACCGCTCTGCGATGAGGTGCCTTCCTGTCAGAGATACCCTACACAACAATTTGACTGAGAAAGTACCCTGCTAATCAAACAGAGAAAAATCCAGACATCCAAGTCAGACACAGGTAAACCTCTCCAGCCCCAAAACAGCCTGGTGGTTTGTTAGCCACAAAGGAAAATCAAATATGCAGTTATTTCAGCCCTTCTGAGGATGCTGACAAGATAAACAGTTTTAAAAAAACCCTTTCTGAATTAAAAACTAAAACAAATACCAAGCAATGCCACTTTAAAAGTGAGGAAAACTTCTCTCAGATGTAAGCAAGAGAGAGAGAGTTTAGTTACAGATAATACGTCCAAAATAGTATATCCCACGCAGCTTCTCAGTTGTTTCCAAGCACTCCTGTACACAACTTGGAAGAAGATGGACTTCTGCCTCACACAGGATCACACCACTAGTTTATAGTAATTGAATAATGCTGAAATGGTCTAGCTAGACAAATGGCTATGATGCTGAGCTCTGACTTGTGAAGACAATTACCCCACCTCAGGCTATGTTTGGCATCCAGTTACAACCTGCAGCTTTTGCTATTTTGAATCACACAACCCCACCAAAGTTGCAAAATATATTGATGCAGATTCTCACAGAATTCTAGTAATCAGTCCAGTTAGCCACAAAGGAAAATCAAATATGCAGAAGATAAGCAGTTTTAAAAACCCCCTTTCTGAATTAAAAACTAAAACAAATACCAAGCAATGCCACTTTAAAAGTGAGGAAAACTTCTCTCAGATGTAAGCAAGAGAGAGAGAGTTTAGTTACAGATAATTTGTCCAAAATAGTATATCCCACGCAGCTTCTCAGTTGTTTCCAAGCACTCCTGTACACAACTTGGAAGAAGATGGACTTCCTATGCTACACGTGTGCCTGTTAGAATCTTGTCGTTCTTTTACCCACCTCTTTGTATCCAGCACTCTTTACCCACTGCACTGACAGTAAAGACCAGAGGCAGTGGCAAGGGCCACAGCAGGGTTTACCCCCCTACAGACACACACACACACACACACACACACACAGCTACCACTTCTGTTGTTCTCATGAGTATCTCTGCTGCCTGGAGACCCACTTCAAATCCTGGCCTGATCTTTGGGATTCAGGCTAACATCATCTGAGGGTTTCAAAATTTTTTAATGGAACAGGCAGTTTGCCCTAGTGGTTAAAGGTCAGAGCTGAGAACATGGAGACCTAGGCTTGAATCCCCGCAACTACTGTTTACTCACTATGGGACACTGAGCAGGACACATAACCTCCCTGTGATGATCGATCTCTGTGCCATTTGAATTGCCCCGTGTGGCTGGAATGGCAGCAACTTGCCCCTCCCTCCCCTTTCTTAGACTGTAACATACTTTAGGATACAGTTTGTATGAAGGGCACTATATAAAACAATTCATTTCCTTAGTTTATAATGCTAGCCACTTCTGGTGCATCAGTTGAGCAGTGAAGCACAGCTTGTATTGTTCTCATGAGAAAACACTGCACCTAGGGTAGGTAATTGCTAATGAGTCACAACAATATAAAGCTTAATGCCTTCAACCACCCTAGGTGTGGTGTTATCTGAGCCTCACACCCTGGAGAGCATTGATGCAATTAGAAATAAAGTAAAAAAAAAAAAAAAGAACTTGATTAAAAAAAAAAAAAGTCCCATAGAAATGTTTGTAATGAAGTCCTCAGGTACCCCATTACTGTCATCGTAATGACTATGATAATGAGATATTTCATTAGAACTGGGCTACCCTGTATAAATAAATGATAAAAATGATTGAGAAATTATTGGAAAAATTGGGTTTCTATGGCACTATATAATATCCTGAGCATACTCTGGTTAACTGTTACAATTTACTAGAATAAATCTTTTAAAAAAAAATGTTCACTGTCTTTCTCAGTTTCTGAAATGTGCATTTGCCAACGTATCTACAATCTCTATATAAAGAGGCTGCATCAGGATTGTCTGACCTCATATTGCACTTGTTATGGTATCATATTCATAGTGCTTATCATGTGACAGACTGTGATGTCACAAATACATCAATTCTGAGGTCTGCTTGACTGCACTTTTTGTTGTACAAAATATAGAGGATAATGTATGGTCATCGATGGTTAACGTTTGTTAACCATCGATGAGTTCCAGAACGTATAAACCTCGAGAGCAAAGCTGCGAGAGAGTTTATCAGCTAAGCAACCTCGAGATTGGTTAATAAAACGGTTACCATTGATGTACCATACATTAGCTTTTATAGTGTATGGTACCAGTTGTTTTTAGAAAAGAAAGCAGTTCCTTACTGCTGTTTTTAGGTCCCACTGCTCTGCCTTCACCGCGTGGCATTTCAAGGCCGTCCGATCCAACTGCGTGCATGCCCCAGGCTGTTCGGTTGTTAACCCGCCGATGTGGCGTACCATCGATGGGTAGCTCTTTATCATACGTCCATTGATGGTAAAACATTGTTATAAAAAGGTAGATTTCTACCTATAACAACGTTCTACCATACATTATAACTTCATTGTGTACATGTTACGGCATCACAGTGATTACCATGATGACAGACTGTGATGTCACAAATACAGCAGTTGTGAGGTTGGCTGACTGCAGTTTTTGTTGTACAAAATGACCGTTGAAAGTTCAATGCTCTTTCAACATCACATGGACATCATTATTGATAAATATGGCAAAATAAGTATTTTTATTGTTTATTATTAAAATAAAGGGGACGTGGAGTCAAACCCCCACAATTATATGTTACTGCTGGCTCTCACAAAAGGAGTCTCCATTTGCACAACAAAAACTGAACTTGCTTCATGAGGTCAACTGGAGACAGAAGTTTTTGAAACAGACAGTAAAATGAAATACTTGTTAAAGTGAAATATTTCAAAGACAGTGGGACAAAGGAAAAGCTAGAAAGCTGTCCAATGTAATGTTTGTAACCCCTAGGTGGTGCTATCCCAAAAGCTACTACCCCTGCCTGCTTGGCTAGTAGCAGGTTAAGGGGCCTGAGTTCTGAAATGGGTGCATCCACCCGGAGGTCAGGGTTGGTAGTGGTCAGGCTAACCTGGGCACAGCCCTCCGGGCCACTGTAACCCTCCTCTTTCTCCTCTAGTGGCCTGAACACTGTACAATAATCACTTTCACAATACCCCAGGTATACCACACAAGTACCTACACTGTTTGCACTTACCATCAGGACTGGTTCCGCTGGCTCGACCCTGAGAGCACAAACTGGAACCACAGTAAGATTATATGCAGAAAAATTTAGATCTGATCTATTCAGGGGACTTGAACAAGGGAGGGGCAAAATCAGGTTAATTAGCTTAAAGGCTATATCAATCAAGCAGTTATGCATGCGCTTTGAGTCCCACCACACAGTCCTCCTCTGGGTACCCAGGTGGAGAAGAGATGAGCTAGCCAGGACCAATGCCCGGGGTTACAGCTGGTTGGGGAGCTGTGAGGGAAAACACATGTACAGTACACAATATTTGTAATCCTGAGCCAGAGGGCTCAGTTCATAAAGGAAATGAAACAACAAGACAATCAGATGACACACTCAGATTCAGCTGTTGTTGCAGGGAGCTACCCTGGTATTTACTCATGATACCCAAGACTGGACACAGGCTGGATGAAAATCGAGACTGCAGGTGGTTGATCTGGAATGCCAGGAGAAGCAGGGCCACATGAGTCGCAGAGGCATCTCTCCTGTTCAAGCGTGGAGCAGGGGGCAGATCCCCAGGCAGGCCTCTCGTCGATGGCTTCTCTGTGCAGTGGGTAGTCTGGCTGGGCCAGTCTGGCAAGGCCCAGACCGCACGGAGACAAATTCGGATGCAGTCCGTTTTGGGCTAGATACAGCTTCCAGCAAGCAAAACACAATTCACACAGTGGGGGACTAACTCACGACCCACTAGCAGCTCATAGCACATTTACATGTAAGGGAATTCTACTGTACCAGACAAAGCGCTCCCCGGTCACAATCGCAAAGTTTCTGCACACACCAGTAGCTGGAACTCCTGACAGGCCGGTCGCATTCAGCAAAATCTTCAGTCTTCTTCAGGTTGAGCCTGGCCCACTTCAGTAGCTTACTTTAGTCACACAAACTTGGATTTAGTCCAAAACAATTCTCTTCTCTCCCTCTCAGGAGCAGCAGGCAGACCTGCAAACCAAAAACTCAGCCCTTTCACAGTTTTCCCATGCGAATCCACTCAGGATTGCTGCCCAAAATCACTTCAGCTCCTCTCATTTCACTTCCCAGCTCAGATCTAACTGAAAACTGCAAGCAGCCTGGGACTTCCCCAAGATCCAAAAGATTTGGTTGACTGATTTGGCTGTCAGTCAAAGCAAGAGCTCCCCCTTCAGTTGCAAAAAAGGAGCAAAAAGTTCAAACGACAGTTCCTACAGATTTTGAATTCAGACAGCTCCTGTAGTCTGGCTACATTTTAGGTCCCACCAATACTGATTAGTCCAATTTGCAGTCCAGGACCAAGATAGTGGAGACAAATAAAACAGTCCTTGCTACACAGAAAGCAGGTTAGACAAACTACATTATCATTATCACTCTAAATGATTTTCAGTAAATAGTTACATCTTTCAACAGTGCTCCCTCTCAGATTACTTAAGCTGCAATCAGGCAGCTCTTAAAGAGAGACAATACACAGAGGCTATACAGGTAATCACATTTAAACTGCTAAAACGCAGGACACCAACCTGGCAGTGAGCATTTAGGCAAGCTCAAGGAAGACTTTTTGAGAACCCCCATTTGTAGGGGGTTACACAAAACTATAGCAGTGAAAGAGTGTCACATACGTTTTAGCTGTAATGGCGATATGCTGAACAATAAAGCCTGTATACAAACATGCTGACATGTTTTACAGAAAGATGGAATGGGGGGAGACAGAAAGTAGCTTCAGAGAAGAGCAGTAGAATTAAGTGCCATATTCTCCCAAAGTTTACTATGTCATTCAATTGTTCCATTGTACATACACAGTAGCACCCATTCTAGATCAAAAAGGACCATTTTAGTTTTAATTAGTGCCCCTCTTAACACACTACTAGGGTCTTTGATCCCTTTGGAGGTGGGAGTAGGAGGCATTGTGTACTTCCACCCAAAGTACTGTAGGTCTTTACAGATATCATGCAGGGTCATAGCTAGTCTATGACACATTTGGGATCAGAATCCCAACTCATGTAATACAGCCTGGAAATTTCTTTACTAACTTAGATGGACCCCCACTTCAAAGCCTTATTTTTTGTTGTCAGTCTGGGGGCTATAACCTGGACTGTTGAACGAACCTTGCGATGTCCCTGCCTAAGAGGAGGACAATTCACAAAATTTGTAGTGATCTAAATGAAGAGATGGTACAACAGTGCTATATATACAAGATATCTACTTCACAGCACACCTGATCATGAATGGTCTTTGCAAATTCAGTATTTGTTTTGTATTTGTGTTTACTTTACAATCTAGCTGGAATGCCAGCTTTCTCCCTTCATCATTATTTTGAATCTAACAACTGGATGCTGGTGAATTGTCTTTCTAGCAATCTGGAGGGCTACTGAAGCTTTTTACAGCACTAAAGAGATATCTAGGGATGTGAGTGCTTCATCAATCTGTATGTTAATAAAGGAATAAAAAAAAATCTTATTTCATTACCTCTCCTCTGAAATGTGTACATTATGCCAGCGGGTCTACTTTGTTTTATAGCAGCATGTTAATGCGTTCTACTATATTTTCCTGTTCTTGCATGCTATAAGCTGACACAATCAGTGGGACTCAGCTTCACAACCTATCATTTCTTTCTGCTTAAAAATTTATCAGGCATTTATTCTCTTCATTAGAATCAACATGCATAGCAAGAACTTCCCCCAACCTGTTTATTGGCTTCACTACACAGAGGAGGCAAGCTTATCGTTTTATTGGATTAAGCAATAAATAACCAAATAAAGATGCAGTGTTGTCTCTGGGTTCCCCCAGGGCCTAGTTCATTTGATAAACATTTCCTTGATTGCATTGACCGCAGGAAACTTAGGAGAGTAATAAAAAGGCCATTTTCATTAAGTCAGTGTTGAGCATATCGCTGTCATCAGCTGAATCTGCCAACGGTTTTATTTCTTTTATTTATTTCTGACCCACTTAAAGCATGGCAGTGGCATTAAGTGCATCAGCGGGAAAGGTAGAACATAATCCTAAATGACAATCAGTAGAAAGGCAAAGGTGGGCACATTTGCTAGTGTGTATCAGTAAAGTGTGGGTAGATGGTATAGTATGGTAGGTGTTGTAGAAAAGGAAATTAATGAAGGATTTTGATACCTAGTTTATCCCTAAGCACTTCACAAGCTATGCTTTTTGCATCAGCCATTAAGCAAATACAGGAAGTCTAACACAGATGGAGGGAAATGTAGAAAAGCTTGAAAGGTTAAAGGAAAGGGAAACATTAACCCTTCACAAATTAGTGGAACCATTATGCCTCTATTAGCAAAACAACAAGTGTTATGCATTTTTTATAGTACTTGGAGTTAGAATGTTAATTGGGCTGATCCTGCACCCTTACCCACCATGCTTGTGTTATATATCCTAAATGCCCATGCAGCTGACATTAGTGAGGGGGGCTCAGCTGTAGCACCATCTATTGCCCACTGTTATTGTCATATGGTAAGGGGGAGATAGCAGCACAAAAAGGTGCTGATGGTGCAAGTACCACTCTCCCCAGAAAGTGATAGTGATACTGGCACTGTCTGTATTATTCAGCACTGCTGTTTCCTCCTTCCCAGACAGAAAAGTCAGTGGGCAGTAGGTGACCCTGCAGAAAAAGGCACAGAAGCTAATACTGTTCTGTGTTATACATTCTGTTCTCTAGTGAAGGTACTTCAGAAAGTTATTTATCTTAAAACTTTGTAAATGCCTCTTCCACATCTAATAGTAAAACTTTTCATTTTCTATAACAAGCAAACTGCAGTAAAAAAGAATAAACTACTCTGAGTCCACAACAGTTTTATAATAGTTCCTGTAAGGGTTGTTCTATTGTTTTATAATGAATCAAGAGTTTTGATCTATATGTGCAATAATTTAGTACTTATGTTTTTTAATTATGTGATGTCTACATTTTTCTGTATTTTATTGCTATTGTATGATTTCTCTCCTGTTTGAAATGGTCAACAACCGATCAGTAAACTAACTATCAACTAACTATAAGGGCTGTTGGTTATTTCATAAGCAGATTAATAAAGTTGAACATGCTCTCTCTGAAGATTTTTGTCTTGTCAGGAGCTCCCTAACTACCAGCCCTCTTCTATTAAGATTTCCTAGAGACAGAGAGCCTTGTGGTGTGCACACTAGGCATATTTGGAGTACAGGAAGTGCTTCTCATAGGTATACCAA
Organism: Neoceratodus forsteri; assembly: GCA_016271365.2. Lineage (NCBI taxonomy): Eukaryota > Metazoa > Chordata > Ceratodontiformes > Ceratodontidae > Neoceratodus > Neoceratodus forsteri. The sequence continues at coordinate 521,391,597 of CM057449.1, read as the reverse complement.
CCCCTGGAGCCCCCAACCCCCTGCTGATTGATTGTTCCCCTGGCCCTAACTACTTACCTAGGGTTAAGCTGATTCCAGATCAGTTTGACTGAGATTCAGTTGATGAGCAGCAAAGACAAAGTCAGTTGAGTGGCAGTGGGTGAGTTGACAAGCAGCCCTAACCTATGGTTAGTTGACAAACAGCCAAAACCTAGGGTCAGTTGACAAGCACCATGAACCAAGTGTCAGTTGATGAGCAGCTTTGACCCAAGGTCAGTTCCTGAGCAGCACTGACCCAGGGTCAGTTCCTGATCAGCATTGACCCAAGGTCAGTTCCTGAGCAGCATTGACCCAAGGTCAGTTCCTGAGCAGCACTGACCCAGGGTCAGTTCTTGATCAGCATTGACCCAAGGTCAGTTCCTGAGCAGCACTGACCCAGGGTCAGTTCCTGGGCAGTACTGACCCAGGGTCAGTTCCTGATCAGCATTGACCCAAGGTCAATTCCAGAGCAGCATTGACCCAAGGTCAGTTCCTGAGCAGCACTGACCCAGGGTCAGTTCCTGATTAGCATTGACCCAAGGTCAGTTCTAGAGCAGCATTGACCCAAGGTCAGTTCCTGAGCAGCACTGACCCAGGGTCAGTTCCTGATCAGCATTGACCCAAGGTCAGTTCCAGAGCAGCACTGACCCAGGGTTAGTTGACAAGCAGCACTGACCCAGGGTTACTTGATGAGAATCACTGACCCAAGATGAGTTGATGAGCAGTATTGACCCAGGGTCAGTTCTGGAACTATGTTGGCCCAGGGTTAGTTGACAAGTTGCACTGACCCAGGATCAGTTTACAAGCAGCACTGACACAGGGTAAATTGACAAGCATCACTGACCCAGGATCAGTTGCTGTACAATATCAACCCAGGGTCAGTTGATGAGCAGCACTAACTCAGAGCCATACAATGGCTCATACTGTGGTTCATACCATGGATTTGTGGTGCTAAGGGGTGTGAGCCCATAAGTAGCTCCTAGCAGCTAGCGTAACACTCAGTTTGTTTACTTTTAAGTATGAGATTAAATTTTTTTTTATTTACTTATGACTATATACTTTACAATGGAAGTTTATTCCAGGGATTTACCACTCTTTGTATGAAGAAGAATTCCCATTCCCTTGTTGTGAAAGGTCTCACTGTACACTGAAGCTGATGGTGTCTGGTGTCATTTGCATCAGTCTTGAAGTCTGATTTTAATTCATTACTAAGTTTGAGTCATTAATGATGTCATACATTAAAAGCATATCTCCTCTTTTCCTCCTTGTTTCTAAACTTATTAAGTTGAGTTCTTTCAGCCTAGTATTGTTAGGAATATATGCATTTAGTGGCCTTTCATTGAACTCTTTCAACTTCATCAATAGTCTTGCCCCTATAAGGGTTCCAGTATTGACTGGCATAGTTGAGGTGAAGTCTGACATATGTGGTATATAATGGAAATATTTTTTCTTTCTTTCTAGATCTTTTATTTCTCTTTATTGACCACATCATTCTGCTGGCTTTACTAATTACTGTGTTAAATAGTTTTTTTCTGTTTTAGGTCAGTGGTGAGACAAACTCCCCGGTCTTTCTCTTGTGCTGTTTCTTGTAATAGGGTACCACACAGGAAATACCTGGCCTGTTTATTGTGTCCCCCCCCCCAAATACATTACTATGCATTTATTGATATTGAATACCATACCCACTGATATGCCCATTCAGAGATGTTGTCTAAATCTGTTTGTATAGATGTTATTTGGTCCATATTTTCACAGGGTCCTCTAGTTTTAAATCATTTGCATATTTTGTTATGTAGTTATCTACGTTATTTACTTAGCTGGATATGAAAACTGGTCCTTACACCAAGCCCAGCAGCACAGCACTAAAAATTCAGCGTAGTTTTGATGAATGATCTTTTATTTTAACTTGTGCTCTGTATCCAGTTTATCAGGTGCTCATTTAGTTTTGTTCTCTTTTTTCAGTGATAGCCCAATGTAGGACTAAATCAAATACATTTTTTAAATGTAGGAATATCATATCACAGGAACTCTCCTGTTCAAATATTGACTGATATTATTGTAAAAGCTTATTAGATTGGTGACACAGGAATGACCAGCAGTGAAGCCATGTTGTTGAGCATCTAGGTTTTGAAGTGTATTATACAGGAGATCCTTTAGTAAATGTTCCAGAATTTTCCATGGTATTGATGGGAGGCTGATAGGTCTGTAGTTAGCAAGTTCATGTTTGTTTCCCTTTTTATAGATGAATGTGACATCAGCAGTTCTACAGTCAGCTGGAATTTGAGCCGTATGGATGGACATTTGAAAAATAATTTGTAATGGTTTTGTAATGTTGTCTATCATTATTTGTAGCATACACGGGGAAATGCTGTCTGGCCCCAGTGATGAGTTATTTCTGAGTTTTTGTATTTTATCTTTAATGCTATTTTCCATTAAAATGATACATTCTGACATAGGATCTTTGAGGTTTTGTGTTACGTTATGACATTTGTTAAATACAGAGCAAAACTAACTGTTGAAAGCTTATGCAATAGTCTGTTCATTCATTACTGTATTAACATAGAAACATAGACTTTGTCGGCTGATAAGGACAGCTTGGCCCACTTGGTCTGCCAATTTCCCTACCTATAGGATAAGCTGCAGATCCTATTTAACCAACAGCGTATTTCGTCCTATCCCCCCACAAAAATTGCCTTATGTCTGTTCCATGCATTCTTGAATTCTCCCACAGTTTTAGACCCCACAACCTCCTCAGGAAGGCAGTTCCATGCATCCACCACCCTCTCTGTGAAAAAATACTTCCTCACATTGCCCCTGAGCTGCCCCCCCCATCTTCAAATTGTGTCTCCTTGTTCTTGCACATCTCTTTTTCTGAAAGATGCTACCCTCTTGGACTTTGTTGATTCCGCTGGGGTACTTAAGCGTTTCTATCCTGTCCCTCCTCTCCTCCTTTCCTCAAGGGTATACATATTAAGCTCCTTTAGCCTCTCCTCGTGATAGCTTCTCTTGCAGACCCTGCACCATTTTAGTTGCCCTCCTCTGAACTGCCTCCATCCTGTCTATGTCCTTGCGGAGATGGGGTCTCCAGAACTGGACGCAGTACTCCAGATGGGGTCTCACCAACTGTCTGTACAGGGGGATAACAACTTCCTGTTTTATGCTGGTGATGCCTCTCCCTACACGTCCCAGTATCCCCCCAGCCCTCCCTACCACCTTCTCACATTGCTTGCCAACCTTGAGGTCATCTGATATGATTACCCCCAGGTCCCTTTCCATTTTTGTTGTTGTTACTACCTCCCCCCACATTGTAATCTTCCCTGGGTTTTTGTTTCCCAGGTGCATTACTTTGCACTTCTTTGCATTGAATCCAAGCTGCCATACTTCTGACCATTCCTCCAACCTTGAGTCCTTCTCATCCTTTCCACGCCTCCTTGTGTATCAACCCTTTTGCAGATCTTTGTGTCATCTGCAAAGAGGCATACTTTTCCTTCCAGTCCCTTTGCAATGTCACTTATAAAGACATTAAAAAGGACTGAACCCTGCGGTACCCCACTAGTAACCCCTCTTTCTTCAGAGTGGACTCCATTTACAATTACCTTATGTGTCCTGTTGTTCAGTCAGTGTTTTACCCAGGCTACCACCCTGGGACACACACCAAGGCTGGTTAATTTGACTACTAATCTTTTGTGTGGGACTGAGTCAAATGCCTTGCTAAAGTCTAGGTAGGCCATGTCCACAGCCCCTCCCTGGTCTACTACTTTGATCACCCAGTCAAAGAAATCAATTAGATTTGTCTGACATGACCTTCCCGCTGTGAACCCATGCTGCCTTGGGTCCTGTGCCCCACTAGCCTCTAGGTACTCAACATTTAATTACTTAGTTATTATTTAATAATATCAACCCAATACTGTTGCCCTCCTTTTTCAGTGAGTTTGTATAACTAAAAAAGATTTTACTATTCCCCCTATTTTGTATTTTTTGCCAGAGATTTCCATATTGCTTTTTGCTTTTTTTAATGTTATTTTGACTTTGTTTCTGTATTTCTTTGAATTTTTGCCCTAATTACAGAGACCCTGTTTTTAAGACACTATTATATGTTTTTTTTATCAATTTTTTTTTTATTCTTTTATATTTTAACCCCTTTCGTCTTATTCTTTTTTATTATATTTCCTAATTTTTGGTATGAAATGGTTGCAAATGTTAATCACAGTGACCCTAAAAAGTACCCACATTTTATCAGCATATTTATTTTGGAACAGTTTGTCCCAATCAATGTTTTTAATAGCCATGTTTCTGCCTTTGGTGTCTGTCTTAGAGTATTGATACATTTCTGTTACACCACTGTTATGTTCTATGTTATGTTCAGTATTATGTTAAGTATGACAATATTGTGATGAACTAATACTTAAGGGGATGCTGGTGGTGCAGGAATTCATTATTGATTACTTATTTGAGAAGATTAACTCCAGAATTCTACTACCCCTTATGCAGTTGTTTCTGTGACATGCTGCAGTAGACCTACACGTAATTGTTGTGTTACTAGTGAAGAATTTACCTTGTCTAGAGATTGTAGTCTTTGAATCCCAGTTTCTCCTATGTTAAAATCACCCATTATGATGGCTATGCCATGTTAACAAATATTCTCTATTTCTAGTAGCAGATTTTCAGTGTACTCAAGTTTTGCATTCTGTGGCCTATAGCAAGTACCAGACTTCTTGTTATTGCTGACAATTTTAATCAACACAGATTCTGTCTTGTAATTTAATTACTGTCTAGTTTAATTTTGTTTGAAATATCAAAAGGTATTAATAACATTCTTGAGGGACCCACCCCATGTCCTTTTCTACCATTTCTTTCCATGTGATATAGCTAATACCCCTCTATTATTTTACCCCAAGAGACATCAGAGCTCCACTAGGCTTCAGTTATTGCAATAAATGCCTTATTTTTGTTATCTAGCAGTGTTAATTCCTCCATTTTATTAGTATTATTTCTCACATTTAATAAGACCTCTTGCCATTGGTTGTTGGTGTTTAGGAGTGTTTTATTGCACTTTTGGTGATTTTCTTTAATTTACTTGGACTTACTTTGTCTCTTGTACCACCACACTAGTTAAATTAAATGCTAACTAGTTTTTTAGGATTTTACCTATTTTGTTTGCCCCAGAATTATTTAAATGAACAAATCATGTGAAAATAAGTGATGTTTATTAACATTAGCACAACAGCTAAATAGTCTAATATTAGTTCTTTCAATCATATTGTTATTTTCTTTGGATGCCCTAGGTACGGGCAGGATTGCCAAAATGTCTGTTGTCCAACCTTGTGCCTTTAGAATTTTACATGTTTCTAAAAGTTTGTGACAAATACCTTTCCCGTGTTCTTTGCCTGTATTGTTTGTGCCTACATGTATTATGACCAATGGGGATAGATGTAATTTATTAGCTAGGCTTTTTACTCTGGCATGGATGCTTTTGACTCTAGTCCCAGAGAGAGACAGGTTACTGTTGTATTCTCTGGTGATATAAGTGGCTGGAGTACCTTATCATAAAGAATCTAATTGTAACCCCCCTGTTACCCCGGGGTTACTAGAATCCCAGTAAGACCTAGTGGCAGGCAGGGAAGGCAGCTTGTGAAACTCCAGTTAAATGGATTTCACACTGTCTCACTCTGTTCTCTGTCTCAGCTGAGACTGAGGGATGACATCACCATAGAACTAATGTGGCTGCATGAGCCACATTGGAATCTGCAGAAGGGAGTTAGATTAGAATGTTGGGAGTTTTGAACTGTCAGCAGTTAGGTTTAGTCTGTAGTTGGAGATTGTTGTGAGAGGAGCACAGCAGTTCTGTGCACAGGCTCTTGGAGCCTCAGCTCTGAAATAGAGCTACTTTTAGGAAAAGGTATGTGTTTCCGCCTAAAGAGGGACACAGTAAGCTGTTCTTTAAAGTGGTGGAGACCACTGATACGGGTCTCTGTGCCCCATCCCTGAGGGGATGGGGGTGGAAGGTTTGCCTGCTATTCCAGGGGCAACCCCCTGGCTACTGCTAGAGAAGAAGCTGCCTTATTTTGTCCAAGTGTGTGGGGTACAAGAAGATTTCAAGATTTGCCCATGGGGCACCTGCAACCAAAGGGTGAGTTTTGCTTTTTCTAAAGTGCCCATGTTTCATCCTGAACTGTGTTAAAGTGGGGATTGGACTGCTGAAGTAGTGGGAGGCCTAGAGTAATAGGCTTAGCCAAAGTAAAAGTATGTTCAAGTCCAGCACAAGGGGAAAGTCAAGACATGTAGAGGAGATGTGCTATACATCTACCCTGTAATCTACATTGCCAAGCTTTCAAAAAGAGTTGTTTAGTGTCCAGAGAAATGGCCGGGTATGGATTGTGGGAGCTGGAGGTGGGAGACCCCCCCCATCTTTAGTAACCAGGTCCACCTCTATGGATTTGCTCTGTGGATTTCTACTTTGCCTCATGCACTTGGCCAGTGATGAGGGAAGTACCCAGACATGGGATTGGAAGGAAAATTTCCCTTTAGGAGTCGAAGGCTCTAAGGTGGTTTGGGGAGCCACCAACAGGAAAACTGGTTCATTCCCATATGGACCATGATCAAGTGGCTGGCGGGTGAGCTGGGCCATGGGAAAAACCCAAGTAGTGTACAAGTCGAGCTGTGTACCCAAATCTGTGTGCAAGTCCGGGCTGTGTGCCTGGTGGGTTCAGAGCCTGAGGGCTGGAATAGTGAAGAAGTGTTTTGTTATCTCTAATCTGCATTACCAGGAATGTAGCCCCGTGGGGATCCATCTATGCTTTGTTTGTTCAGTTTGAATGTGAATAAAAGCCACACTTTAGAATCCCATTCCTGGTTTTGGACATTACAGTTATTGCTTCCTGTGTTCGGATTTACTTGGGTGCCCCTGTGCAGAGTAGCCAAACCTAGGCCCCCTGTGCCGAGTAACCTAGTCCTCCCCGAACCCAGTCCCCACCAGGTACTGCTGTCAGTTTCAACAGCATGCCACCTGTAGTTTTGCAAAAAGACAGGGGTGAGGGCATTACATAATTACAAGTTTTTGTCTGATTGTATTAGATGGAGCTTTGTTATGGTTAAGATGATAATGTAGTGCTGTGCTGGGGCTATTTAGTTTGACATTTTGAAGTGCTGTGTATCTGTTCATTGTGGATATCAAAGGTTGAGTGGTGTAGGTGACCTTTTTATCCCTTCTTTTGTGCCCTGTGTTTTTCACAATGCACCACTCATTATCAAGTTGTATTGTGTTCTCACCCTCTTTCAGCATCCCTGTCTCTTTGGTTAGGGCTAGCTTCTTAAGAAACTTTCTTTCTGTTTCTTTTTCTCTGTTCTGCTATGGTTACTTAAGGCATCTGTTTTTTTGCGCTAAATATATTTACAAACTTTTCAGTTTTGCATATTTTAATTATTCTGTGTAATTCCATTTTAAATTCTCCTCGTTCCACAAACAGGCTTATGTTAGTAGTGCATTTTCTGCAGATGTATCTATCGTTTGGTTCCTGCTGCAATGCAGAAATGTACATGTAGCATAGCTGCCATTTAATTATAGAGCCCTCCTTGCACAACACTTCAGGAAATCTCTTATGGGGAAAATGTTGTTTTACTTACTGGATTTGTATTTGAGTAACCTGCCTTCACCTTTTCATCCTCAGTGGGTACAGGCAGACACGTTTGCCTCTTCTTGTGCATCACCTCTGCTTTGCACTCACCAGCACTTGCTAAGTTGATCTATTTATGCTGGCCAGACCAGAAGTATCTTCCGAGCACTTCCAGTTTGGTGAGATTGCAAATTTAAGATTTTGAGTTTTAAATCTGGTTTATAACAAGACCGAAGTCCCCAGAGTTCTAAATTCAGTCCTTGTATACCCCCAGATTTGCTATATAGCATGATTTGATAGCGCTATCTCTGGATCCATTTCGCTGAGTCCCTGCCGGTCACTGGAGCACCTGTCCCACAAAAGATTGAAAGTACACAAGAGAGGGGAGTATTTTTTTCTGTTTTTGTATATTATATAGAGGGTTTCAGGGAGGCTATAGTCACACAGAGCACACACAGCAATTTAAAGAGTCAGTTGATGAGCAGAATTGATCCAGGGTCAATTGACAAGCAGCACAGACCCAGAGTCAGTTTACAAGCAGCACTGGCCCAGGGTCATTTCTTGTGTCTCAGCTTGCTTCCAGAACTGAGCCTCTCAGCATCCAGCATAGCTTAGCATCTGGGGTACATGACTGATAATCAGGTGATCGAGGTTTGGATCCTGATTGCCCTAATTTTCCTTTATCTGCACATGTCACTGGCATGGTGCACCATTGAGGCATGTTGTTGGAATGGTTAATCTACACTCAAGGGAGTTAGGCACAGGAAAGAATATTACAGAAAATCATTCTCAGAGAACACTGAACACAAAGGAGTGCTGGCAGTGAACCTATGCTGGGATAGTGGTCTGGGGAGCAATCTATCTGGAGCCTCTCTTCTGGTCATATCGTCTGCAGAATGGATAGATGCAAACTGATCTGAACTATCCTAGGTAAAGGGATACGAGACTGATGGATATAGGGAAAATGTAATTGCATGTCTCTGAATATGCCATTTATCTTTATGAGTAAGGAGACAGGATAATAATGGTATTCCATTAAAATGGAGACAAAATAATGGCAAACACAAAATAGCAAAAACCATATAGCGAAAATGACAAAAGCAACTAGTATTTAATAGTGAATTTCCAAAATAGTGTGGCACAGCCTGTTATAATAGCAATGCATATCATAACAGTGCTGCATATGTGCGTTTTCCTATGCTACCCACATCTGTTTGTTTTCCCTAGCTACCCCTGCCACAAGAGACACTCGGTCCCTTACTTTTAAAACTGGTTCAGCTACTTACTCCTTTATTTCTCACTGATGGCATAGTTCATCCATTACTTTTAATACTGGCATAGTTCTTTAATGCACACTTGGGAGTGGGGAACATGAACACTGCACACTTGAAACCTTCCATTTCCTGCTGTCCTCATGGCAACATGTAGTGTTCTTAACAACACTCTTTAAAGACAATAGAAACTTAAAAATTAACTTATCTAAGCCACTCTGCTAAATAGCGTAACCAGTAATACCTGCTAAAAACATAATGCCTGGCATAAAGACCTCAATGAGTGTATTGCTTCCATTATTGTGGTGTGTGAAACATGCACAACCTATGAATATTTGAGAGGTCTTGCGTATAATTTTCAGTTCCAAGTGTGAAGAGATTAAAGTGACAGATTATCTATGAAAGTTTGAAGTTTGAATTTTGCAGTGTGAAGTCTGAAGTGCCCAATTACATATCAAGATCCAAAAAGTGTGAAATAAAGAAATATGAGCTATTCATCCTCAATAAAATAAAGGATCACTATCTGGATTCGGACAGTTTTTTTTAAAGTCAAAAGTCACTATTTTGACACATTTAAATTAAATGGAACTGTAGCTAGGGCCAAGTTTCTTGTTGCTAGGAACTGTAGGTGAGCCGGAAGGAGCGAGTGGTGCAGTTACTGTGGCGCATCAGGGGTGTGAGCATTATAGAGTCGCAGTACCTTAAGCAGGAAGTGGGACTCGGAATCACAGGCATAGCAGAGTATAAGGTGCACACATAGTAAGTAATGTTTGCATTTGCAATGTGCTCCAGTCATGTATTGGCCCATAAACTTCAAGGCATAGCACAGTATAAGGAGCACGCAGTCAGTAATGTTAGCATTAGCAACATGCTCCAGTCATGTATTAGTGCATAACTGCATATTTGTAGTACTGCATCAATGCAGAGATTGCTGTTTTAACTTTCTGCATTTTGATCAGTCACCCATCATACGATTGCCATTATACACGCACTATAATGGCGATCGCTATTTTATTTTTGTTATTAAAACATGGAACCATAATAACTCATGAGTGGTGAAACCTTGAATGAGTTATGAAGGGCCATCCCTCTCAAAAATGAAGGCCAATGGCATATTCTGAATCAAGTCATTGCATTTCCAGCTTATAACACACATTTTCAAATGTAAATCTTTCAAATTAGCTCCTTTTTGGAGCTGTTAATATTATTTTAACTTTACTGTTCTGGTTAAAATACTATATAGCTCCACTGTGACGTTATCGAGCATAGTTTCAGCTTCTCTCCTATTGTTCAAGAATAGTATTATGACATATGGCTTATTTTGTTGGTGACACATCTTCCATTAAGATAACATTTTTTCATCTGGATACTAGATGTGACATTGACAAAAATCGCTTCCGGAATATCTGCAAAAGACATAGAGGGATATCAAAATATAGTTGACTCACGGCATGAAGCACTAGGAGACTGTCTTCCCCTTTCAGCAGCATTTTTTGGAGGGGGTTACACAGTAGTATAAGGCAGTCTTGTGAAAAGGGTTATAAAGAGCATAACAGCCATGCAGTAAATTAAATCAAGAACTGGTAACTGTAATTACAGAGAGGTATTATAATTGTGGAGAGGTGTAACAAGCAGTGCACAACTATAAAAATCAGTAGACCAAACTGAAATCCTTTGAAACTAGAAGGGAAGCTCCTGTTTAATACTATGCAGTAGATACAGCACAAAATCCATGCCTTGAAAGTTAAAGTATCCCTAAACCTTACCCTCAGATAGGCAAAGGAAAAAATGTACCCAATAAAAATCCATAAAATATGTGCCCTGTTAACACAAAATGTAATTCCTAGGGAATGCTATCAACACTCCCCAAGTCAGAATTGTTTTTAATAACATTTATTTTTGGATTTTTCATCACATATTCAAACATTTTGTATGCATTTCATTAACATAAATACCCATTGAACACTTTTGCTTAAAACAAACTTGTCTGATTATTTATGGGCATTAGAAGTTCATGTGATATAAAAATCTAGTCCAACTCGGGAGGGGGGGGGGTGTCAACATTTATTAAGAACTTAACTTTTGGCAGCAATTTCCAATTATCAGATTATACAAATGCACCCCAGTAAAAATCCACAACATGTGTGCCATGAATACTCAACACCGCTGACATAATGTTTTTTTCACTTTATCTTTTTATTGAAATTCAAGTATATAAGAAAGCACACATCTAATACAATAGAAGACTATCCTCCATGTAAGGTATAAAATATCACTTAACAAAACACAGTATTTATAGTAAACATGTTGGAGAAGCCTTATATACTGTACATGTATTGATAATAAAACACAAACCTAGGCAGTATGTAAGTGGAGAGCAGAAGGGTTACAATCAATAGGGTATTATAGGATCAGAAATAGCAACCATGTATGAAATACATGCTAGGAAAGGCTATGGCAAGGCATTTAGTAAACTGTAAAAGTGACAAATGTGGTAATATAAACAATGTTCAGTAACTGAGAGGTGAAGATAAGAGAAAAGTGTGCAAGGAAAGAAAGAAGAGAGAAAAAAGCAAAGGAAAAAACTGGGAAGAAGGGAAAAAAAGGAGAAATCTGTGCACAAAAGTTTTGAGAAAACCTAATCTGAGAGCAAAAGAAGAAGGAGGGCTAAATATCCCTAAGAATTAGGGTCTAGAAGAACTAGGTTCGATGTACTTGAAGTAATCCTGCCAACATCAGTCATATACAGTGAGTCAGTTATGAGTATCATGAGCTAATCAGTCTAGGGAGGCATACTGAGAGAGGCTTTGAAGAACATCTGAAAGAGAAGGCACCAGAGTTGATTTCCATTTCATAAGAATCAGACGTTTGACCAGAAGAGAAAGTATGTTTAGCCATCTAAAATGTGCATGTGAAAGGAGAGAGCTATTGGGGATAAGGATGCCTGGAAGGAATAGATTGGGGTTAAAAGGTAGTTTTTGTCCTGTTACTCTGGAGGTAAGTAAACAGACTTTATGCCAGAGCTTATTAGTGGGAGTGCAAGATCACAAGATATGAAGTAGATCCCCATTGGCCAAATTGCAGCGCCAGCAATTATTATTATGTAATAGGCCCATTCATTGAAGCACAGAGGGGGTTCTATACCAAAGATGCAGGATTTTAGTTTGTATTAAAGAACTATGGGCATCTTTTAAGGTATTATGTGCAATACACCAGCAATTACTCTATTGTGCATCTGAAATATTATAGTTAAGGAGTGTATTCCATTTATTCTTGGCCTGTATATACTGATCAGGTAGATTATCAATAAAGTCTTTGTAAATGGAGCTATTTAATTTTACTGATAAATTAGTCCAGTGCGAGATGCATGGGTTTAGAAGAGTATGCCTGTACACTAAACTAGAGAGAGACAGAGAGAGAGTTATAAGCTGCCCGAATTTGTAAAAACTTCCAAAAGTCCTGTTTAGGAAGTTTCCATGTGACCTGCAAGTCTGAGAATGATCTAAGAGTGAGTGAATTCTGGTCCAAGATATCTCCGAGAAAGAAAATGCCTTTGTTCCTCCATGTACGACGGAAAATTGGGTGATCTTCTAGAGTGAGTAGTGGATTGCCCCATAAGGGGCATAAAACCAGGGTGTTGGATTGGATTTCAGGAATTTATGGGTTAGTTTCCAATAAAGAACAGAGGATGATATAGTTGGGTGAGATTTTAGTTTAGAGGAAATGGGATTAAAAATGAAGGAAGTGGGAACTCCTCCCGGGCACAATGTGAATTCCATTGCAACCCATAGTGGTAAGTGAGGGAAGGGTTTCTGAAACCATTTAATGATTAAGGCCATTTGGAAAGCCTAGAGGTAGCCTTTGAACCAAGGGAGTCTGAATCCCCCTTTTTCCAATGTAATTGAAGTTTGTTGCAGTTAAATCTCGGTGGTTTCCCATCCCTGATAAAGTTACCTATTAATTTATCAATTTTAGCTAAAAAGGAGGGTGGTAAGACTAAATAAATATTAGCAAAGAGGTACAGAATCTTGGGAGAAATGGACATCGTAATGGCTGCAATTTTCTCTATGAAAGAGAGATTAAGAAGCTTCCATCTGTCCAGAATTGTTTTGATGTTATCAAATAAGGGGTTAAAGTTAATGTCCCATATCTTCCCTAAGTTACTAGTAATTTTGATTCCTAGATATGTTATACCCTGTGGTGACCAGCAGAATCCAAGAGGAATGTTCATAAAGGCTTTACAGTGGTCATTAAGGGGCATAGTTTGTGATTTGCCATAATTCAAAACAAGGCCAGAAATTTTAGTAAAATTATTAAGCAAATCAACCAACAGGGGCCCAGCCTCATTCAGGTTTTTGAGTAAGATTAAGAGGTCATCCACATAGGAGAGAGAAACATATATTGAGTTGCTCACAGGTATGCCCATAATGCCAGAAGATTGACCTAAACAAGCAGTCAGGGGTTCCATGGCTAAAATAAACCAGGAAGGTGATGGGGGACAGCCTTGTCTAGTTCCCCTTGCTAGATGAAAGTAAGAGGAAAGGGTGGAATTAGTAAGTACTTTAGCAACAGGGGAGTTATATAATAGCTTGATCCAAGAGCAAAAGGTATGAGAAAGCCTGAAATAAGATAAAACTTGATGAAGGTAGTCCCAGTTTAAGGAATCAAAGGCCTTCTCAAAATCAATAGCTATGGCTGCAGCTGGTGTCTTGAGGGATTTGGCTTTGTGGATTAAATTAAATAAGGAATGTAGGTGATCAGAACCAGATCTATGTTTAATAAAACCAGATTGCGAACAATGAGTTAGCTTGGGAATCAAGGATTCAAGTCGAGAAGTTAGTAGTTTAGCAAATATCATCCCATCCATGTTTAATAAAGAGATGAGCCTGTAACTTGTGCGGTGAGTAGGGTCTTTTTCTTTCTTAGGGATTAGGGTTATGATTGCTTCGGTGCAAGATGGGGGAAACATGCCAGTATTGGAAGCTTCTTGATAAACATTAAGAAGAAGGGGACATAAGGTGCTGGAAAACATTTTATAGAAATCGACAGGGAATCTATCACCCCCAGCGGATTTGCCAGATTTCAAGGAAGACAAAGCTTTCTGGATTTCCTGAAGTGAGAAGGGTTCATTTAAAGAATTTGTTTCAAGAGTAGAAAGATGAGGAAGATGAAATGATTTAAGGAACTGTTGAATTTGTAAAGTAGATAGAGGATTTGTGTTAGAGTATAGTTTTTGATAAAAGGTTTTCATGATACGGTTTATAGAGGGGTTGTCTTGAGTGAATCATACCCTTTTCATCTTTTAGGCTTAGGATATGTCATTCCATTTGTTGTGCTTTGAGCTGGTAAGAGAGGAGTTTCCCATTTTTATCGCTGTGTTCCCAAAACTTATATTTAAGTTTAAACAAGGCCAGTTTGGTTATACGAGAAATTAATTTGTTAATTTTAACTCTAAGTTAAAGAATTTCAGGATGAAGTTGAGAATCAGGACAGTGTTTATTAGAAGAAAAGTATAAATTCTCTTTAGCCTTAAGATATTTTACAAGTCACACAACTGTTGTTCCCTTACTCTTTTCCTATGTGCAGCATGACTGATAATTTTCCCTCGAATCGTAGCTTTAAGAGCTTCCCATACAGAGGACATAGAAGATTCGGTTGGGGTATTGCAAAAGAGGAAGTCCTGAATTTGTGCTTTGATCCTGAGTAAGAAATTGGGATCCTTGAGAAGGAGAGGGTCCAGCCACAGTAAGAAGATTTAGGTGTTAATGGGCCCTACAAAAGTTGCAGTTTGACAGGGGAATGGTCCGAGATTTTGATGGGAGAGATGGATGAATCAATAGTTTTTTCCATTATAACAGGAGAGGCTAACCAGTAGTCAATTCTACTGTACATCTTATGTAGAGAGGAGTAAAAAGTAAATTCTCGATCGCGGGGGTGAAGGAGGCGCCATACATCAGCTAATCCAACATCTTGCATTAGTAATGAGAGGGCTTTAATACTTCTAGGGTGGGCCTCTGTAGTGGGGCTACTTCTGTCAATACTGGTTTCTAAAGCTGGAGTGGAAAGGATGAGAAGGGACTTGGCAAGGTTGGAGGAATGGTCAAATGTATGGCAGCTCAGATTCAATGCAAAGAAGTGCAAGGTAATGCACATCGGAAACAAAAACCCAGGGGAAGCATACACAATGGGGGGTGAGATACTGACAACAGTAAAAATAGAAAGGGACCTGGGGGCAATTATATCAGATGACATAAAGGTGGGCAAGCAATGTGAGAAGGCAGTAAGGAAGGCTGGGAGGATACTGGGATGCATAGGAAGAGGCATCAATAGTAGAAAACAGGAAGTTGTTATCCCTCTGTACAGACAGTTGGTGAGACCCCATCTGGAGTACAGTGTGCGAGTTCTGGAGACCCCATCTCACCAAAGACATAGACAGAGTGGAGGCTGTCGAGAGAGGCAACCAAAATGGTGCAGGGTCTGCACCAGAAGACATATGAAGAAAGACTAAAGGAGCTAATATGTATACTCTTGAGGAAAGAAGGAGAGAGGGGACATGATAGAAACTTTCAAGTACCTCAAGGGAATTAACAAAGTCCAAGAGGGTAGCATCTTCCAGAAAAGAGATGTGCAAGAACAAGGGGCACAATTTGAAGATAGAGGGGACTCCAGGGGTAATGTGAAGTATTTTTTACAGAGAGGGTTGTGGATGCATGGAACAGCCTCCTGAGGAGGTCATGGAGTCAAGAACAGTGGGGACTTCAAGAATGCATGGGACAGGCATAAGGCAGTCCTAGGGTCGGGTAAGAGGAAGAAAGCTGTTGGTTAACTAGGATCTGCAGCTTATCTGTTAGGTAGGAAAATGGGCAGACTAGGTGGGCCAAGCAGTCCTTATCTGCCGTCAAATTCTATGTTTCTATGTAAGCTAAGTTAAGATACCCTCCAAGAATAACTGGTGTATTATCAGTGTTAAAGGATAGAATCTGTTGAGCTAAATTATGAAAAAACTCCGGGGAATCAGAGTTGGGTGCATAGACATTAACAAGCAGAAGAGGACCAGAGTTGGTATTCAGTTTGACCATCACCCATCTGCCGTCAGTATCGGAAACGGAGTTTACAAGGGGCCATTTGAGTCTCTTATGAATAAGAATAGCAACTCCTCTTTTTTTTGAAGTATAGGATGATTTGTAGATCTGACCGATCCAATCTTTTTTAAGTCTAACAACATCCTCTGCTAATAATTTTGTTTCTTGAAGGAAAGCAATTTGTGTTTTATGTTTTTTGAGATGTGAAAGAATTTTCTTCCACTTACAAGGAGAATTAAGTCCCTTCACATTCCATTTATATAAAAATATGTCACTCATATTGTTAGTGTTAAAGAAAGGGAATAATCGCTGGAGTGTGAGGGACAATAGGGGGGGGTTGATCCCAGTCCTTTCACAGAAGAAAGGGTTCTGCAAGAACTCCTAAAACTGAAGGTGGACAAAGCAATGGGTCCTGATGGAATTCACCCCAGAATTCTAAAAGAATTAAGGAGAGAACTAGTGAAACCACTGGCTACTCTTTTTAATAAATCATAGGAGGATGGTGTGGTACCCGAGGACTGGAGGAAGGCGGATGTGATTCCCCTTCACAAAAGTGGGACCAAGACAGAGGCTGGAAACTACAGACCTGTCAGTCTGACCTCTGTGGTAGGGAAAGTGATGGAGTCACTTCTGAAGGAAAGAATAGTTGAGTACCTAGAGGCCAGTGGGGCACAGGACCCAAGGCAGCATGGGTTCACAAGGAAGGTCATGTCAGAGTAATCTAATAGATTTCTTTGACTGGGTGACCAAAGTAGTAGACCAGGAGGGGCTGTGGACATAGCCTACCTAGACTTTAGCAAGGCATTTGACACAGTCCCACACAAAAGATTAATAGTCAAATTAACCAGCCTGGGAGTGGGTCCCAGGGTGGTAGCCTGCGTAAAACATTGGCTGAACAACAGGACACAGAAGGTAATTGTAAATGGAGTCCACTCTGAAGAAAAAGGGGTTACTAGTGGGGTACCACAGGGTTCAGTATTTGGTCTAGTCCTTTTTAATGTCTTCATCAGTGACATTGCAGAGGGACTGGAAGGAAAAGTATACCTTTTTGCAGATGACACAAAGATCTGCAATAGGGTTGATAAACAAGGAGGCGTGAAAAGGATGAGAAGGGACTTGGAAAGGTTGGAAGAATGGTCAGAAGTATGGCAGCTAGGATTCAATGCAAAGAAGTGCAAAATAATCCACCTGGGAAACAAGAACCCAGGGGAAGAATACACAATGGGGGGGAGGTAGTAACAACAAAAAAAAACCGAAAGGGACCTGGGGGTAATCATATCAGATGGCCTTAAGGTTGGCAAGCAATGTGAGAAGGCAGTAGGGAGGGATGGGGGTATACTGGGATGCATAGGGAGAGGCATCAGCAGCAGAAAACAGGAAGTTATTCTGGAGACCCCATCTCTGCAAGGACATAGACAGGATAGAGGCAGTCCAGAGGAGGGCAACTAAAATGGTGCAGGGTCTGCAAGAGAAGCCACATGAGGAGAGACTAAAGGAGCTTAATATGTATACCCTTGAGGAAAGAAGGGAGAGGGGGACATGATAGAAACGTTTAAGTACCTCAGTGGAATCAACAAAGTCCAAGAGGGTAGCATCTTTCAGAAAAAGAGACGTGCAAGAACAAGGGGACACAATTTAAAGATAGAAGGGGCGGTTCTAGGGGCAAGAGAGGAAGTATTATTTCACAGATAGGGTAGTGGATGCATGGAACAGCCTTTCTGAGGAGGTTGTGGGGTCTAAAACTGTGGGAGAATTCAAGAATGCATGGGACAGACATAAGGCAATTCTTGTGGGGGGTAGGAAGAAATAGGCTGTTGGTTAACTAGGATCTGTGGCCTACCCTGTAGGTAGGGAAATAGGCAGACTAGATGGGCCAAGCGGTCCTTATCTGCCATCAAAATCTATGTTTCTATGTCCTATGACAAATAAATGAGGCAGAGGATGATTAGAATACAATAGAGAGCTTACGTATCCTGACATAATATTTAATGCTGTATTCTGTGTGTTTACAAGGATCCTGTTTCTTCATGGAGGCAGAGATGTGGAGCCATCATAAGATTTAGGCAAACCAAAGCAAGCACATTTTCAGGCCATCTGTGATTAGATATATAGTATTCACAAAAGAAGAGGAGGCGGAGGTACCTAATCCAATCAGTAGAAGCACTCTGGATAGGGGGATGATACCAGTTCACTCATAGAAGAAAGGGTTCTGAAAGAACTCATGAAACTGAAGGTGGACAAAGCAATGGGACCTGACAGGATTCACCCTAGAATTCTAAAAGAACTAAGGGGTGAACTAGTGACATCACTGACTACCCTTTTTAACAAATCATGGGAGAATGGTGTGGTACTAGAGGACTGGAGGAGGGTGGATGTGATTCCCCTTCAGAAAAGTGGGAGCAAAGCAGAGGCAGGAAATTACAGACCTGTTAGTTTGACCTCAGTGGTAGGAAAAATGATGGAATCACTTCTGAAAGAAGGAATTGTTGAGTACGTAGAGGCCAGCGAGGGACAGGATCCAAGGCAGCATGGATTCACAGCAGAAAGGTCATGTCAGATGAATCTAATAGATTTCTTTGACTGGGTGACCAAAGTAGTAGACCAAGGAGGGGCTGCGGACGTGGCCTACCTAGACTTTAGCAAAGCATTTGACACAGTCCCACATTAAAGATTAATAAACAAGTTAGCATCCCTGGGAGTGTGTCCCAGAGTGGTAGCCTAGGTAAAAAATTGGCTGGACAACAGGACGCAGAGGGTAATAGTAAACAGAGTCCACTCCAAAGAAAGGGGGGTTACTAGTGGGGTACCGCATGGTTCAGTACTGGGACTGGTCCTTTTTAATATCTTTATAGGTAACATTGCAGAGGGACTGGAAATAAAAGTATGCCTCTTTGCAGATGACACAAAGATCTGCAACAGGGTTGATACACAAGGTAGGGTGGAAAGGATGAGAAGGGACTTGGCAAGGTTGGAGGAATGGTCAAAAGTATGGCAGCTTAAATTCAATGCAAAGAAGTGCAAAGTAATGCACCTGGGAAACAAAACCCAGGGGAAGAGTACACAATGGGGAGGTACTAACAACAACAAAAATGGAAAGGGACCTGGGGTAGTCCTATCAGATGACCTAATGGTAAGCAAGCAATGTGAGAAGGCAGTAAGGAGGGCTGGGGGGACACTGGGATGTATAGGGAGAGGCATCACCAGTAGAAAACAAGAAGTTGTTATCCCTCTGTACAGACAGCTAGTGAGACCCCATCTGAAGTATTACGTGCTGTTCTGGAGACCCCATTTCCACAAGAACATAGACAAGATGGAGATAGTCCAGAGGAGGGCAACTAAAATGGTGCAATGTCTGCACCAGAAGCCATACAAAGAGAGACTAAAGGAGCTTAATATGTATACCCTTGAGGAAAGGAGGGAGAGGGGGAACATGATAGAAACATTTAAGTACCTCAAGAGAATCAACAAAATTCAAGAGGGTAGCATCTTTCAAAAAAACAGATGTGCAAGAACAAGGGGGCACAAGTTAAAGATAGAGGGGTGAACGGCTCAGGGGCAAAATGGGGAAGTATTTTTTCATGGACAGTGTGGTAGATGCATGGAACGGCCTTCCTGAGGAGGTTGTGGGGTCAAAAACAGTGGGAGAATTCAAGAATGCATGGGGCAGACATAAGGCAATTCTGGTGTGGGTTAGGAAGAAGTAGGTTATTGGTTAACTAGGATCTGCAGCTTATCCAGCAGGTAGGGAAATGAGCAGACTGGGTGGGCCAAGTGGTCCTTATCTGTCATCAAAGTCTATGTTTCTATATATCTATATCTATATCTATATCTATATCTATATCTATATCTATATCTATATCTATATCTGTATCTATCTCATGTACCCCAGCACTCCCCTACTTCCAGAGGTGCATGTAGGCTCACCTCTTAACTGGCCTACACATAAACGTGCACACTGAGACCCTCAGGACATGTTTTTACATTATGAGTGACCTGAAGTTTTATTTGCTGTGGTCACATCTGAATACATAGCTTGAAGGAAAAGATTTTGCTTCCTTCAGAAACTGAAAGCAGAGACAACTAGACAACTGACTTTCCCACATTCTCAGGCTTAGACACTTATTTGGCATAGTTTAGGTATTAACTTGCCTAAGCAGGTGATTTAAATTCAGTCTTGTATGTTTCTGTTGGGACCTACTGCTTCTGGTCTATAAGGTGCAGATGAGCTGAGACTATGTTTGGGCTCATTTGAGCCACCTACTACTTCAGTAGAGTGTGACTGGGAAACTTCATATCATCATGTCACTATTCAACTGTCCAAAAGGGATGATAACTGGGGTGTAGGTAACCAGACTCTCCTGATTTCCAGCCCAAGTGTAAACAGATTTATACATCCTATGCAGACTGAAGGGGAAACTTCCCCAAGGCCTCTCTTTATAGTAAAATGATTTTGATGCGGGATGGCTAGGTGTTATAGATTTAATGGAGTCTACAAGCTACTGGTTTAAGGAAATAGCTATGCTTACAATTTAAGAACTGTATGTAATTAATGATGTGCCCTGTGTCATAATGCAGTTTTTTTCACACAGCGAACTATACTGTATGCAGCCGATGTACTGTAGACGAATGAAAGTATAAACCCTTTCTTCTCCAGTGTCTGAGAAATCTGGCTCAGATGTCTCATCTGTTCTGCTGTTCATGCTCCAGCATCTGCACTAACTTGTCAACTTCAGTCAGTTCACTCCTACTGTGACCTTAAAGGAAAGCTGCACTCCCATATCTTATAAATTTTATTTGTTTCCATGTCAACAGACAACTCTTTTTCTATAGTTTTTAGAGATATATGTGATTGCTTTAGTTTATTTTCACTGTTCGTACTAGTCCCAGTAATTATCCTGGGGGGGTCTCAGTTTTCTGGTTGTTCAAATTTCATTGTCCCTGAGAGCTGCATTAACATATGAGAGCATGATGTGTTGGCACCCTCTAGACTCAACAGTATGCCTGTCTCCTTAATTATAGTTTAACAAGACAAGTTGCAGCAAGGTGTGAAATACCACATTTACCTTCAGTTAGCTTTGCAAACTGTCCGAGTTGTAATGCAGGGGTCTTCCCTTTGAACTGCATTCAGTTGGTGTGTTTCCA
This sequence comes from Neoceratodus forsteri, assembly GCA_016271365.2. Classification (NCBI taxonomy): domain Eukaryota; kingdom Metazoa; phylum Chordata; order Ceratodontiformes; family Ceratodontidae; genus Neoceratodus; species Neoceratodus forsteri. The sequence goes on along the minus strand of CM057449.1, from coordinate 521,370,471 downwards.
GAGGGTTTTTTCAGGATAGTTATACTTTCAGCATAGAGATACATGGTGTAAAAGGGTGATGTGACATCATGGACTTGATTTTCAAAGCCCGAGAATGCTGCAAGCCCCTGGTGCGCTGATCGTTTAGCGTACAGGGTTTGCAGCATTCTCTCAGCTGATGATTGGGATTTTTAATCCCAAGTACCAAGTGCCGCAAGTCAGATCAGCTTTTCCCTGGTCTAACTTTCATCATGTAGGGGACCCTTTTTATACGGCTTGCACCAAATCTTTGGTGCAAGCTGCCATAAACTGAGGAAACTGTCTGGAACTGCACCCGATGTAATAAAATCAGGTGCAGTTGCGTCAAAGGAGTTTGGTGCAACTGTGCCAAAAATTGGGTTTGAAGTAGGGCTTGATAATAGCCCTGTGCCACCCTTTGAAAATTGTGCCCCATGTTATTATATGTTAATGCAGCTGTCATGGGCAATGAGATTTCAACAACCATAAAATGGAGACCCCCAGGATAGTTAAAGGGGACTAGCATGAGCAGTGAAAATAAATTAAAGAAAACACTCATGTCTCCCACAGCTACATGAAAAGAGTTGTCTGTTGACATGGGAACAAATAAAATTAACAAGATATGAGGGTGTAGTTTTCCTTTAAGTTGGTGAGCAACTGCATATTAAAAGGCTGATTAACTCCTCCTGTTTTATAAAGCCATCAGATGCTTAACATTTGTGTTGAGTCCGAGGAAAAAGTGAGAGAGAGGGAAAACAGGAGTTACACACCTTCCACAAATATCCCCATTTTGGGCCTTCATTGTGTGTTGAACTGTGTCTCTGTGCCAAGTGGTGTTAAAACTACCAGAGCCCTTAACAAGCAGTACTGTAGGAAGGGTGGGGCGGATAGTGCTCCCACCCCAGGCGCAAGTCTCAGAGGGGCACATTTTTCCACTGAAGCTCATGTTCTGATTCACTTGCACTGCCGCTTTAAATATATTTTTTTTAATTTTGGTTCTTTAGTTACAAATGACTGTCAGGAGGGGTGCATCTGTGGATCAAGGACCAGCAAGTGGGGGGGGGTCACATGGTTGCACAGTGTACTGCAGGAAATAATCATGTGGTGCAGTGTGGTGGTAGTGCTGAGATAGAGGAACTGTGGGCGGGCCAGCTCGCTGCCCATTAATATAAAAGGTACAGGTGGAGCACGTGGCACCGAGTGAGAGGCGGTTTATGTTGGAGACAGAGTGTGGAGCAAGTTGTTGAGCATACTATTGTAGAGTAGTAGACAGTCACAGAGACTAAAAAAAATGAGGATCAGAGTCTGAGAGGACAGACGAGTCACGAGAGACAGAGAAGACAGAAGAGATCCTTGTCTTATATCTTTTTGTCACTGGTGTAACGTAAGCATAAGCAGAATGCACACCACACTAAGTACTCTGTCTGTTGTTGTCTATGTAGACAAGACTAGTAGTTGTCACTCATCAGTGACAGAGTGTCTGTAGTAAAAAGTGACAGTACTGCAGCTGAGCAGAAGAGCAGACCCGGTGAAGCGATGAATAATTCCAAATTAATTTCCGAATCCGAATTGTGAGATGATGAAATGGGATCTATGTGGTGGCAGTGCAGTGGGGAGCGACAGTCTCACTCAGGAAGTCGGGAGAGAGATATCTGATTCCCTTGCTGTTGAATTATTGGGCCCGGATGGGTCTGTCTTGGGGTCGGCTCTGCTGGCGGGCAGGCGGTGACTGTGTAGTTCACTTTAACTTAATGCACGGGACTAGGGAGTGTTATGGGAGTGAAGATTTTGAAGCAGTTGCCTCAGCCTTGACCTGACTGCTGTTGCATGGGCCATGGCATGCCATCCCTCCCGTCCACCACGTTGTTACTTTTTTTTTCTTTCCTCTTGACCCACGTTCCTCCTGCACTCCTATTCCATTGCCTTTTTTGGGTTTTTTTTTCGTGTTCTCTCCTTCTGATTCTCCCCAGCTGAGTCCTCATTCCATTCTCACCCTGCCATCCACACCTGTCTTGCTTAGAAAATGAGGTCTTGCTTGCCAGTGCCTTGCCTAGTTGCCTTGGATGCCATGTGAGGGGATCTGTACAGTTTGGATCATAACATATGAAGAGTCACATGTATCTATATTGGCTTGGGCTGTGAATGGGAACTGATAGGAATTAGGGGATTTGGAGTGGGGCTCCTTCTGGCCGCAGGGATGATGACTGGAGCAGTTGGGCTGGCTCAGCTGTACTGGGGGGTGCTGTGCTGGATGTAGGGGTTATTTACTGGGCAGAGGAAAGGGGCTGCCCTGCTAAGGCACACTGAAAACTGGTGTAGGCTTGGCATAATGTTTTTTCCCTAATGACATTTCTCATTGCACCACAGGGCCCCTTCACTGTCTCTCACCCGGGCTAACTTAATGGGCCCTTGGGGGGGGGTCCTCAAGCTCAAGCACCCTATCATGCCCTGTTGGGCCTTTTTTTTTTTTTTTTTGGCAGGGTCCTGCCTAGACACTGCTACTTGGGGACACTACTACATAATGTATCCCATCCCCACCTCACAGAAGGACTCCCCCCAGACAAGCTACCCCCTGCAGCTGCCACCCCAACAAATCAGGAGAGGGCCAGGAAGCAGAAGATCCACAGCAAAGAACTGCTGCCACAGTGCTGTCCAGGGTCCCAAAGTAAAACTTCTGGCAGAAAAGGAAAGCTCCCTTCCCCTCCCTTTATCTGTGTCCCTGACTCACTGGGTCTGCTTGACTTGAATCCATGAACATGACAGTTTTATTAATAATTTATAACACTGCATAGGCTGTGCCTGTCACCTAAACCATGGATATCAGTTGGCCACTTCTGGGTCTTGACATCTACCAGTTTTTGCAGCCCTTATAAATTACGTAAAAAAAATACCTGCCATGTTCATGGTTGCCAACAGAGTATATGAGTCTGACCTGGGGAAAGAGAGAGGGAGGGAGTGGACCAGAGGAGCTGCACTTTTTTTGTATGCTAGACGTTATACTGTGGGACCCTGGGCAGCACCATAGCAGCAGTTCCATGATGTGAATCTTCTGCTCCTTGGCCTCTCCCAACTGGGGGCAGAGGTAGATGGGGGGGGCTTTTCTATGGGGATTCCTGCAGTGGAGGGGGATTGGATACAGTCAGAATATTGTTTGGAGGATTCCACTATAGAGAGTAGTCCTCTGGAGGATGATAGACTTAGGGCGCATACCTCTCAACCTCTTGCCTCATGAATCAGGAGAAGATTTAAAATAATCAGGGACAAAGACCCAAAATCATGGATTCTTCCCCTCCTCACAGCCCCCTCTCTTTAAACCCTCTCTCCCTGCACCTGTCCCACCACCCCACCCTTCTCCCAAGTTCCACTACTCTCTCTCTCTGTCCACCTGGTCTCTTACTAGCCCCCTAACTCACTCCTCCCATGCCTTAGCTGACAAAGCTTGTCTCTGGCTGCTCCTCTACATCCAAACTAGTCATCTACTTGTTATTATCTATGAACTCTGCTCTCATCCTCTTCTCACTTTACATTCCTACTCCCTGCTCTCACTATTTGCACTCTCCCTGATTTAATATTTCACCCCTCCGACTGCACTTATGTATATACAAAATCTGTCGCCTCCTGTATGACTAGTTTCACCGACTACCGTTTGCAACAGTTTGTACCAACAGTAACTCATTTTTCTACTGTTTTGTATACACCCTTTATATTGTATACCAATCTGTAACTATGTTTTGTCTGCCTGTCCTTGTACATGTATTGACCTGGAATCTTTGTAAATGAGTCCCTGACTCAAAGGTATTAACCCCAATCTGAAATAAAAAAAAAAATAAATAAAAAATTGTCACTATTCAGTCAGAAAGCTTTTAGAAGAAGGGGAAGCCTGCAACTTTAATGTTTGACATTATTTCATGATTTTAACCCCCACTGTTCTCTGCCATGAAAACACAAACTTTACGAGGGACAAATGCAAATTTTGATGCAAAATCAGGGTCAGTTTTGAGATATGTGGGGTTGGTCCAGTTGCAGGGATTGTTCGGGTGCATGGGAGCTGGTCTTGGTATAGGGTGGTGGTTCAGCTATAAGGAAGGTAGGCAGCGAAGGTGAGGAGTGTGGTGTTGTGGAGGTGCTCATGCCACATGTAGGATGGTTGGGGGGGTGGAGTCTGGTTATGGTATAGAAGGGTGGTCAAGCAGCATTGAGTGTTGGAGATAGTCTAGCTGAAGGGAGAATGGTCAGCGGGGTGGAGGCTTTTCCTTCTGATAGGTGGTGATTCCACTACAGGAGTAGTGGAGCCTGACATCGGGGCTGAGTGAGTGGGCTCAGGGGGTACATCCCCCTATGAAAGGATGGGTGGTTGCAGATGGGGCATCTCAGAGGTATGTGTGTCCAGCACTCAAGGACTGCAAATATGCCGCTGAGGTGCCTGTATATGTCCCCCTGAGCCACTCTTGATGGAACTGTTGGTCAACCAGTTGGCCACAAAAATTGCAGCTGCACTACACACTCTGATGACAGTCAGCCAGAGTCTTCGACTCCCACACCTCAAATTCTATGGGAGCAAAATTATCCCGGAAATCAGGGGTAGAGAACATAAAACAAAAGTATGTTTTTCCTTCAAGAAAAGTCCCAAAACTCACCACAGAGCATTTAACAACCCAGAGCTTCTGGGGGCCTTGTGGCCCCCAGATCCCCGGCTCTTTTCCGGAGGGGGGGATGCAAAATTAATCTCTTGCCCAGGGCACCAAAATGTCTTCCTACAGTTCTGTTAACAAGTTATAGTTCTGTTAAAGGACAGAAATGTCCAGTGATCACAGGATGGTCAGCAGCCACATTTCTACAGATGGCTTAGGATTCTTACCTTCCATGTACTCCCACGCACCTATAAAATGCAGAGACTAGGCTTGAGAAGGTTTTCCCAGATTTACCAAGCATGCACCATGTTAGCCAAAAAAAGCTGCATGACAGAATCAAAGACATAACCTGTCTGCAACATTATTTCCACCATGTCTGACTGTTCAAGTTTGGCTTCCAAATCAGAATGCCTGAATGCCTGGTAGTAGAAGAACCTTGTTTGGTGGAAAGTATTTGGCCCATGACTGTAATAGACCTGTTAAATGTCCCTTGTTTGGAGCACCTGTGCCCAGGGCTGACGCTGTCTCAAAGTCTCTGTGCTTGGCCTGGCCCCTCCTACACTAAGTAACAGGACTGCTGTAGTTCTGTTTCTTCCTATTTTAGAGAAGTCATGTCTCTTTCCTCCTATATAGGACCCTAATTCATGTGGGAGAATTAAAAATAATAAGTTACTTAACTTGCACAGTTGTCCCAAATGGGAGCTCCAAGCAAACACATCCACCCTGTTGGGTTATACGCCCCAGCTGAGATTCCGTTGATTGGTATTAGGTCAGTCACTCTGGAACTTGTTAGAAGTTTTGCACTATTCCTGTAATTCAGCATGTTGAGTGATACTTGTGTTGTAAAAAATCTACTACACAAGTTAGGTAGTGATCAGGATGCTGAATTACAGTGAAGCTCACTATGATGAAACCCAATTCTGCAGAGTACTGCAGCAGAGTTACTGCTAAAAACAAGACAGTTCCAATGGGAGTTGACCTTTTATCAATCATGCAAGAAACTGTAGCACTGTGCTTCATCATGAAGGGTTCCACTGTAGTCTGCTGGTCACTTTTTATCTGAATTCCCATGAAATGCTCTTTCAAATAATGGTATCTGGCGTATCTGTAGAAATCAGTAATCCAGAAATACCCCTGTCCAAGCTTTTCCTATCTTTCATGACAGGAACCTTGAGACAGAAAGAGATTTCACAGCTGGGGAAGTGATATGTTTTTAAGTATACTGTTACATAGAAACATAGAAACATAGAAATTGATGGCAGATAAGGACTGCTTGGCCCACCTAATCTGCCCATTTCCCTACCTAACGGATAAGCTGCAGATCCTAGTTAACCAACAGCCTACTTCCTCCTTTCCTCCTACCCCCCACAAGAATTGCCTTATGTCTGTCCATGCCATTCTTGAATTCCCCCACTGTTTTTGACTCTACGACCTCCTCAGGAAGACTGTTCCATGCATCCACAACCCTCTCTGTGAAGAAATACTTCTTCACATTACCTTTGAGCCGTCCCCACTCTATCTTCAAATTGTGCCCCCTTGTTCTTGCACATCTCTTTTTCTGAAAGATGCTACCCTTTTGTTGATTCCCTTGAGGTATTTGAAAGTTTCTGTCATGACCCCCTTCTCCCTCCTTTCCTCGAGGCTATACATCTTAAGCCCCTTTAGTCTTTTTTCTGTTGGCCAAGAGAATGCTGCTGACCAGTCACACTCCTACAGTACTTAGCAGAGTGTCTTTCATGTGCTGCTGCACTGGAAACTGTTATGTTCAGTGCACCTATTTTTTTAATTTCTTTCTCTAATTTAAAGAAAACAACAGCACTCCTTCAACCTATACTGTAATATATCCCTCAGAGATTAGTTTTACAAGTGTTTGTTGTGGGAGAGACCAGCAAAGTAAAGTGGCTCAGTGAGGGGATATTAATGCACTAATACATATCACTTTCTGTCTCAAGGTTCCATGAAAGGGCTGCTCTTTGAGTCAAAATTGGAAACATTTATAAAGGGCTATATCTTGACTCTGTACCTACAGGTGAGCCCAATGCCTCGACTGAAAGTGCTTTTGGTGGGCTTTCAGATTTTGAAGAACCTTGCACAACTAAAGGTACAGAAACCAGCTTTGTTGTTTATTCCCAGGATAAAGCCCAGACAGTATCACAAGAGCAAAGAAGCAACACCTGTCTGTTGCACAGATTCAAATAACAAACTTTCCACTCATTTTAGGCAGTGCAGCACATTCTCTTTACTTAAAGAGCGCCTTTCCCAGTGCTCAAACACACAAACCAGAGGCTCGTTTCCCTGTATGGGAGTAACTTCCAGCCTTCCACAACTGTTCTATAATTTCTGATTATGCACCCCGAGGAAGGGAAGTAATTATAATTTGACCCTTGGGGGGCTGGCCATTCAATCCCTTTCAGCTGTGCTTCCACACTTTGACATTATATGATGTCAGTATACAGAGAGCATGGGGCCGCATGCCATGCAAGTGTGCGGTGCATCTTTTGTCAAGCTTCTTTTTCAACTTTAAACTGATTTTTGGTGCAAATTGAAGCAAAGGTTCAACTACCAGGAGCCTACTCAAATGATGCTGGGTAAATTTTAACCCAGCCCTTATATCTGGATTTTCTTAAAGGTGCAGTAGGGCTAAATTTCTGAATTGATGCAAATATTAATAAATGTGATTAAAACAGGTTGAAACAGCCCAGGTTATGGTATTAAACATTTTAGGTATCTAAATTCTATCATTATTAAAAACATTTAATACCAGAACCTAGGCTGAGTTTTCTTGCACTTAAATGTGTTGCACTGACTGAGAGAGTTGTTGGTTCCTTACCTAACCCTGTGCATCAGATGGGTGTTGATACCTTGTTGTTGTGATACAGTTTGTGGACTCTGTCGAGCACTGTCATTTCCATGGGTGGTCTCTTCTGCTCAGCAAAAGCCCAGACAGCCTAGTCACTGCACAGCAAGAAAAAATAGGCATACTGCCAGCTACTGGGCCGGTGTTAGCAAGAAGCAAGGGCTGCACCAGCACTGGATCCCTGGCTGGTTCAAAAATATACTCTCAGGCCTAAGACCTTTCCCTGGCTTAAACCTCCCACCCGTACACTGGACCCAGATTTGAGCTTCAGAAACCTGCCTGCTGTGCCCAATGTTCTCTCCTTGTTAAAGATAAAGATAAAGTTGAAAAATGTTATTTATGATTTTTGCTTTACTAATCTAACTATAGAAAGTACAAAAACTGCCTTGTCTAGTCTTTGAGATCCACTTGTTCTGATGCAGGAATCACTGCAGCACCATCAAGTAGAAGTAGCTCTGCTTGATGACTTGGAGTTGTGGGCAGTGTTTTCCGAGTCCTTTCATGACATGATTCGCCATTAATATCATCACATTGACTGGTTCCCTGGTTCATAGCCGGTGAACCATCGCAAAGTGAAATCCACAGTTTCAGGCCAGCATTTGAGTTTGTCTGGGAGAGCTCAAACACCCAAAGTTTGGCATGTTTGATTCTTTTTTGCAAACTGAACTTGCAGCTCTACTATGTTCTAGGGAATGCTCTTAACTAAGGCTGAAAAGACCTTATTTTAACCAAAACAGGTATAAAAGTCCAGTGCGTAACTTAAAATATGACTTAGTGATTTTTTTTTTATATAATGAAGAGAAAACGACTCTGCCGCTCCCTGGCTAGTGGGGTGTGCAAAAAGGCAAAATTCCAACAATGTAACAAACAAACAAAAAAAGCCTAAAGCATTAACCCTCAAAGCTGGAAGGAAGTTTGATATACAGATGGTATATGTTAAAAAATAATTTTATTTCAACATACCATGACAAAAAAAACTCCAACAAAGTGGAGATACAGGTGTTTGAAGTGGCAGTGCAAACCTCAACGTTTTGCGCCTGTGCTTGGTGCTTTTTCAAGAGGAAATGTCCAAGATCACATTGACTCACCTTTTATGGTGGTCCAAAAAGTCCATAACCAATCATGGACGGCAGCCAGTAACTCACAGAGCATGTTTGAGGTTTCCATAACAGTGAAAGCACAAGTGCTGAAATGGGCCTTGTGATTTAGTGACTGCCACCTGTGTATCTGCACTTGGTTGCAGGTTTTTTGACATGGTATGTTGAAATAAAATTCTTTTTTTAACATATACCATCTAGATATCAAACTTACAGCTTTGATGGTTAGTGTTTTTTTTGTTTGTTACATGATTTTTTAATTTCCATATCAGAAAAAAGGGAGTACTCACTGAGCCACACCAAAACACTAGATACACCACCAATAAAAGTGCAAAGGCTTAAACTTTATTGAAAACAGGTAACACAGGAGTCACTTAATGGCACCATCACTAACACAGCTGCAATCACTAACAGCAGTCACGAAGTGTGCCACCACTAACAGATGTGTATTTGCTAACAGCAATAAGTAACTGTGCCATCACCAAAAGAGGTGCAGTCGGTAACAGCAATCACTAACTGTACTAGCTATCACCTGTCACTAACAGAAGATTCCAACTGTGCCATCACCAAAAGAGGTGCAGTCGGTAACAGCAATCACTAACTGTACAGCTATTACCTGTCACTAACAGAAGATTCCAACTGTGCCATCACCAAAAGAGGTGTAGTCGGTAACAGCAATCACTAACTGTACTAGCTATCACCTGTCACTAACAGAAGATTCCAACTGTGCCATCATTAACAGAGGTGCAGTCACACTAGTCACTAACTGGACATCATTAACTCCCATAAATGGTTTCAAGTCTTAATGTGCAGCAGGTTGGTCCTTTACTAGGCAGCCTGCTCAAGGGGTTGCTGACATCTGAAACTCTAGACCTTGATTATTATTATTACAATAAAGGATTGACCTGCTGTTCATTGGTGCTTTTAGAAACCCCAGTTATAATATTTTTTTAGCATATGACTAACATTTGAACACTTACCGGTACTTCAGAAATTGTCTCTTTTTTTTTTTTCTTACAATTTATTAGCATGGCTGGCCCAACCCAGGTGCAACCTTTGAAGCAAAACCAAGTCTCTTCTAGTAAACTGTTTCTTACATCACTGACAGAATCGTTTGCTTCTATATTACAAATCAATATGCCCTTCAAAGAGTGATGGTTACTTCATAATCCATGAGAACACAGCTTCAATGGTTTCTGCCATCTTAATGCCTTGCTGGAATTATATGCCTTGCAATATGCAGTTTGCTAGTTCTTAAAATACCTACCAGCAAGTATATCAGTAATATGGTACAACATATGGAAAATGAGTCATGTTTGTGAAGCATGATTTCCTGGTAAATCTCAGCTCTTCAATTCAAAATAGTACTGAAGTAGTGATTTCAGAGCTGCTGGCTTATCAGTTCCAGTAGTTCTGCTGCAGGGCAGTAAGGAAACACAGTAGCTGTAGCTCTGCAGTTCTGACATCACTCAGAACTTTTGAAATTTCTTTCAGTCAGGGAATAAAATGCTGGAATTGAACTCTGAACCTGCTTCTGTTACAGTAGATATAAAAAAACAGCAAGGTGGCAACTCCTTTTTTTCCCCACTTTTTTACATCTGTTGTTGCCATCTTATTCGGCTGCTAACAGTGGCATGGACTTTATTGTTTCATGCATAAAAAAATATATACTATACTACTTTTTATGCAATGTTGGTGCTAAAGGGTGTCAGTTATAATTATTCACTAAGTATTTTATATGAATGGAAATAACAAAGGAAAGGTCATGACAGGAGCTCAAACCTTGTAATAGTTTTGCTCCATCACTCATAGTCATACCGCAAACAATTGATGGTTCTGTTAAAAATTATATGAGATGGAGCTGTCCAGTAATGCACTGATGTGCTGGTGTCCAGGGTTTGGGAGTTGAATCAAGAGCATGTAGGGTGACCCAGGAAGGCTGTTGAGGATCCACTATGCAGCAAGGCTCACAATCAGAAAGGGACAGCACTGGGTTATGGTACCCCAGTGACTCCAGTGACTTGCTGAGGAGGTTGCCTCCCCCAAAGAAATCCATTGTGTGCATCACAGGGTAACCATTTGGCCATACCAGGCACCATAAGGAGGTGGGTAGTGAGAGATCTGTCGGCAAAACCTCACTACTGTCAGGATGGCAACCAGTGGGACCCTGAGGCCCTGCACCATGGATCTCCCCCCAAGTGGATGAGATCAGTGGGGGTTAGCATTGGACAGAACTGGAGAAGCCTGCACAGTGCATTGATCAAGCTTGAGGACCGATCAGACAGGTGGTAAAGAAAAAGTTCTAGGAACAAAAAAATGCTATTCTGACATTTGCCAGCTTTTTTTCACTATGTAATTAACTCAAAAGTAAACAAGGGAACTGCTTGTATATTATTGTGGATTTCAAATCAGTGGAACATGCAAGAATGTGAATTGAGATGTTAGCAAAACTTGTGACAAGGCATGGTGAAAATGTAAAAAAAAGTATCATGTCCGTAATTCTGTTTTGAAGTAATAGTATTATGTGGGAAGTGGTCATGTTAAATCTGTTTTTGATGAAATAAGAGCAGTAGAGAGGAAAAACAGATTTAATGTATTTCGATTTTAGTAAAAGCTTTTGACATGGTACCCCATGAGAGGCTGATACGCTATCAGTTTGCAGGGGTGGGGGACAACTGTTCTGTTGATTGGAAGTTGGCTAGGTGACAGAACTCCAGCCTTGATGGTTGGGGACAAAAAACAATGAACATTTGAATTGGGGACCACCATCTAGTAGGTAATGTTTCTGGATAAAAGTTAACAAAAGTTGTGAGCTGTGAGGAATGTGATGTGAAATGATAACAAGGCCTGGATAAACTGTGTTGTCGGTTGGACAGAAGGAGCTCAGTGTAGTGCAAGTGCAAGGTAATCCACCTTGGGGTCCAGAACAGAAATCAGACCTACAGAATGAGCTAAATGGGAAGGGGATGGATGGATGCATCAGAGCAAGGGAGGTACTTAAGTGGTACTACAGCTTTATCCATGGGACTGTAAGCAGTTTTCTGCCATGGTCAGTAGGGGCAGGACTGCTAGATTCCATTACGAGGCAACACTATTAGGGGAAAGGAGTTGATAGTGCCACTGTACAAGGCACTGGTTAAACCTCACCTTGAGTGCTGCAGGCATTTGTGAGACTGCATCATAATTAAGGACACAAAGGAGCTGGAAAAGGTGTAGAATAGAGCTACTGTATGAAGATAGTAAGAGGATTGGAGAACATTACATATAGTATAAGCACTTGCCCATCTAGGGTCGTTCTCACTGAAGTAAAGGTTAGGTGACCGTATGATTTAGTCACTCAAAATCAAGAAAGGTTTTGTGCAAATATACCCAGGTGGCATTTGTAATAGAACACAGGACAACAGAACTGGAATACCACAGGAGGTGATCAGAGCAGAGCCTGTAACTGTACTGATTTCAAAGACTTGAAGAATATATGGAGGAGAAATGCACTTCTGGTCATTACAGTTAGTATAACAGGAAGGCCATTTTTAATGACTTCATAGTCTTAATGCAACTCACTTACACATGTGCATATACAGTATATGTATGTACACATCAATAGTTATTACATGTAAAAACACCAGAGAATGCCCTTATTTGACTTGCCTAATGCCACACAGTGTGTAAGGAGCTTTGGAGGGATTAGGTTGACAGTTCTACCTTCTACACTCTATGCACTAGGTTACATGACCTCTGACTTACTTACTACCAGCTGACTGAGTGCTGCAAGGGCAGGTTCTTACCACACTAGTGAATGGGGTGCAGCGGCACTGGCAAAGTTGATGCAGCTTGTGGTGCAGCCATCTGGGAGACCCAAAATAAGAAGTCAAGGTAGTGTGCTCAGCGTACGTGGTGAAGACAGCTAGAGTGGGCTGCCAGTGTTGTCTGCTTGACAAGGAGGATTGCAATGCAGGGTTTTAAATAATTGATTAGTAGTTTTTTCTTGGGATGATACTAACTGTACAGAAAGTATTCATATAGATTTTCTAGAAATGCTGTGTTTGTCAAACACAGTGAGGCAAGAGCTATGCATTTTCACAAAGATTTAGCACTTTTATGAGCAAAACGCTAATCAATTTTTAGAGTTAAATAAATCCCTGCAATGGTTGTGAATGTAGCAGCTGACAAGTTCTTGATGGCTTTAACTTTCTTTTACAGTGCCTTTTATTACGCTGTGCAGTGATGGAAATTACACAGAATGCATATACTTCATTACTACCCATTGTATACTGCAGTTCACTGTACATATACATTGATAATTTGCTGTGGAACAGACAGTGACTTAGGGTTGTAAAAGGTTTGCTTTGCAAAGGGAGAGCCACATGTTTACAGCTGGTTTCATTGTCATCTGCATCCCTATATTCAAATGTGGCTAATAGGACAGCACAGCTTGCTAATCAGTACATTGCCTTTAAGGTGCAATACTAATACACACATAGTGCCCTATCCAGCATGCGCTGCATATACACATTTAGGGCTGTGGTAGCACAGTGCAAAATGCAGACATGCAGTGCACCACAGCCCCCTACTGGCAACAGACACCCAGGAACAGAAGTCGTTAGCATGCCCCAAGTGGGTTAGTAACTTTGCTCCTGGGTGTCCCATTCAATGACAGCATGCTGATGAGTACATAAGGCATGCAAGGTGCTAAGAGGCCATTTTCATGCCATTATGTGGTCATTATCAGCTCTGTGCAATGGCTCCATGCCTTTATATGTACAAAGGTATTGCACACAGCAGAAGTCATTGTCCCTCCCTTACACAAATCTCTGCACAGTAAAATCCCTGCTAGTTCAGTGGTACCTCCCTCCTCCAATCCCCGAACTAATAGTGTAATAACCTTTGGTGTTACTGGCACCCGTGCCACTCAGTCCATGTTGCAATGAATAAGACCTGCCTGGTAGTCTAGTGGTCCATTTCCTCTCCTGGTGTCCTCCCCTCCATGCCATCGCCCCCATGGCAGCCAGAATTTAACACTGCTGTCCTCCCTGTCCAGATGCTGGCTACTCTACAAAAGTCCTGTAGCAATATACAAAGCTATACTGTATCATTACAGTAATTGTCTGAGAATGAACTAAGTCAGTGTGCATGCTCAGTAGCACTTTTCCAGATTTTGTTCATTTTCAGAAAAGTCCTGTAGGGATTTACAGCTTTGAACATTGCTATAGGACTTTTACAAAGCAGAAGGGAACCAGATAGAGAGGTTAGTGGTAGGTAAATGCTGGCTGTTGTGTGTGTGTGTGGCTGTGTGTGTGTGTGTGTGTGTGTGTGGGGGAGTAGGGCATAGGGGATTGGAGGCTACTGAGAGGAGGGAGGGCCATTGACTACCAAGGATGTGTTATTCATTACGATGGGGATTGGGTGGGTGGGGGTACCACTAGCACCAAGGATATTGTAAATCATAATGGCAAGCAGGTGAGGGAGGGGAACATTTTCTGTTTATTTGACAGGTGCCATTGCTGTGTGTGGGGGGGAGCACCATCGTGCATGTTAAATGCAGAGTTTTGAAAGTTTTAAATAGCGTTTCTGTGGCAGTTTTTAATGCTTCCCAAACCCTTCCATTGCACGAATGCAGTGGTGAATTTAGTGCGACTGGGCTAACAACTTAGCGATGCACTAAGTATACTTTTGAATATAGCAGTGGCTGCGCTAACAGGCTGTCAGATATGCTATATCCTATTAGTGCAGCACCAAGCCTGTTGGTGGTATGAATATGAGATCCCATGTGCTGTTCCTTGGCAGCCAAGCCCAGGCCTGGTAAGTAGACATGTATTCCTAATGAAAGAAGTGTCCTGAAATTGGATGTCTATGCACAGCAACTTTGTATCTCTATAACTTGGAGGACTTATGAGCAGGCTAGAGTACAGCAGATAAGAAATGGCAGTATTGCATTTGGAAGTGGCTTCCTTATCTGATAGGGCCTTCAGCAGTAATTAATGTAACTTAAGTGCTTTGTTAATGTCTGATTTCCAGCAATAGAAATATCACAGCTGGCATCAGCAAATGGCAGTTACCCAAATTTTCCCCAGGTTTGAAAATCTGACATTCCATTTTTAATTACTAGAGACATTTTGTTTAAAAACTGGCTGTTAGCCTTCTAGACTGTATCTGTTCCTGCAACCACTCCTGTCTCGAAGTTACAATCCTCTGCTTGTGACACAAGAATCATTTCTGTGGCAGTAGACTGATTTTGAATTTCAGAACCTTCCATTTTTTTTTTTTATTACTGAGGACATTTTCATTCAAGCAGGTCGTTTTTCCCTCCGATATTATCTCTTCACATCTTATGACATCATAATTGTTGACATGGAAATTATTCTAATGTCACAGTAGAGAATTATGACTTTAGGGTAGGAAAAGCAACAGGAACAGTAGGTCTCTAAGGGGTACAGAGTCTGACTTACTTCAAATTTCTATAGTAATAAAGAACGGAAAGTCCAGAAATTCCTAAGTGTTTTGGAATGTTAAGAGATTTGATTTCTACTAATGTCGACTGTCAGTGTTTTACAGAAAATGGGAACATCTGTTTAAAGAGTACTAAGGGATTCTGCTGATCAGGAAGCCTGCTTCATACAGGATAATACCACCAACAGCTTAAAATCTGGTTCAATTTCAGTTGGCATCCGTCTGTATTCCCCCCCCCACCCGTTCGAGGCTGAAAATAGGCAAACAATTGTCTAGTCCTCCTTCCCAGTCAACAAAAAACTGAATAAATAAATTTAAAAAATTATAGCAGCAGTGTAGCCTAGTGTTTAGAGTGCAGCTTTGCAAACCTGGAGACCCAGGCATAAATCCCACAACAGCCACTTTTTTTTAGAATGGTTTTCCCAGGATAGCCAGTTGAGATGAAGCATCTCTTTTCCAGTGCAGTCCTTCACCTTCCCATTTCCGCAGCTGGGTGGTCTAGAATGATGGGAGGTTAAATGACGAGCCAGATGTCACACTGTGAGTATTTGGGTCTGGTGGGCTTGAACCTGTAATTGCCTGGTTCACAAAACATTGCTCCAACCACTAGATCACACTGCCTCTGCAGTTATGCACTGTGTGACCTTGAGTAAGTCATATTGTACCTGACCCTCTCTCTTTCTCAGTTCTTAACTCCCTAACCCTAACTGAATCTCCCAAAATGTCATTAAGCCTCCCTGTGCACTCGTAATGGCTGCTGACAGCTAGTCTTGGATTGGAAAGAGCTGTGGGATACTGAATGTATGAAAAGTGCTTAAAACTAAATTTATTTCCTTCCTAACCTTATTGTGGTTATGCTATGTGAATAGTCGATCATGGTATACTGAACAAAAATAAAGCCTTACTAAAATTACACCTCTGTTATACCCATTTGGACAAACTTTCTCTTACTGTTAAAGCAGCTGGCTGTATTGTGTGTGTAACCACCCCTACCCTTCTGTCTGCACGCCCACTCTTAAGTGGGGCTGCCTAAGGGATATAGGTTGGCACCTGGGTTCGTGATTATAATTGGCTTGGCAAGTGGCATGGCGCCTCCACTTATTGGGATCCTTATAGCAGTGTACTGCCTGGGTGCTTCCCCACAGGAAATGAAATACAGTCCCTTCCCTGGGTAACAGATAGAACAATATATATGCTTCCCTCCCCATTTATCACTCTGAGCATGCAAATATTGCACTACACACTAATGCAAGTAATTCAGCAACTGTGGTAAAATAAACAAGGGGATTTATTTTGGAGATTGGATAATGAGGTAAGGGAAAAGGGAAGCAAAGGGTACTAAAACATTCAACAAAGCCTTAGAATAAAAACTGTAAACAGGCAGAATAAACAGGTACCACAGTATTACAACCCAGTATTCCCTGTCTCTCCCCACACTGGTGCACCAGTTAACCCACCAGTCCCTATGGGAGCTCCCAAATACATTGTGAGCACACTGAGGAGTTGCAGGCCTGTGAATAGTAGACACTGGGTGTAGCACCATTGCAATGGTTGGATGCTGCGGAAGCAAAATGCAAACTACACCAGGGGGTTGTAGAAATACAGTTTATCCTGACTGTAACTGTTGCTGTGGGTGTGGCTAAGGTCATGTAGGAACCCCAGATGGAAAGTTAACTAGCTAGCTACCTGAACAGTTAAAAAAGTATTTGGTTGGGTAAAACCCAGTACTCATGACCTTTTGGTGAATAGGAGATGCAGAACTTGGGGGACGTCTCCCCTTGTAGGCAGTTTGGAAGAACAGGCAGAACTGGCATGGATGCAGGTGACAATTCTCTTCACCCCACAGAGGGACTTGTCTTCACCCACTTTGACAGTAGGTAGGCCATCGTCTTCACCCTACATAGGGACTTTTCTTCACCCACCTTGCAGGTAGGCCAGTAGTTGAACAGGCAAGCAGGAATTACAACAGTCTCTTGTGTCAGAACAGTGAGATAGTGAATTTTGTCACCTCAACCAAACACAGATAAAAGACTTCTTTCAGCAGTCACTGATATCTCGATTGCTAAATACCAGCAGTTTAATCCAGGCTGAGGTAAATCCCCTTGTCTCTGGGATTTACCAGACAATTAGGAGCAAATTCAGAATGTCCTTAGTTTGTTTTGGCACCAACTACTTCAGTTATTGCTGTGACAGCAGCAGGAGCTGTCAAAATCAGTTGTTTCTTCTTCTAAACTCTCCCAGAAAAGACCTAGGGTCAAACAGTCAACCCCAGAATGTTCAGTTTGAATCTCGACACCTCATTGGTCCACCTTAGTCTCGAGCTCCACGTCCTGACTGAATGTACTGCAGCTACCAATAGGATTCCACGCTGTTCTCAAGCAACCTCGGCAAAGATGGCCATCCCCAAACAGTACTGTTCATCAAAGTCCATTATAAATAAAAGTACAACACCTTGGCAGCATGTGGTTGCATGGCTGGGATCCTCCTGGTCCCTTCTGGTAGTCGCTAGGTCCAAGGGGCACTTTGGGGGGACAGGAGCTCCATCGGAAGCTCCATTTTATGGGCTTCCCTAGAGGAACTGTGAGGCAAATGGCAGTTTTGGCGCTTGACATCATGGGACTTGTAGTCCCAGTGAGCACCATGTTGACCTCTGACCACTGACCCACTGGAGGCTTGGATCAAGTTGGGAGGTCACTTTCCTAAAGTTTTTTTTTTTGTTTAATTTGTTCCCCCAAGTTCCCTTTGCTGTCCGATGGGGCTGGGGAGATTGCGACCTAAGCAGTGCTTCTGCGGCATCATCTGGTGGTGCTTGAGGTGCCAGAAATACTTTTTGGCTTGTCCCTGTGCTCCCCACCCCACTGTGCAGCAGTTTGGGTAGTTCAGGGGGCAAGGGAGGAACACAAGTGTGTAGCTGTCCGGCCGCTCTTCTATCAGGCGCTTGAGGTGCCAAAACTGTCAGATGTGCTCCCCAGTCCTGGCGACAGTGCAGGAATGGGCCAAGGGAGCAAGGAGGCAAGTGGCTCACTGGCTGCAAAGGAATAGGTGCACGGAGGTGCTGGAACAAAGTCAAGGTGCTCCTCAGCCCAGGCAGCAGTCCAGGAGCAGGCTGGGGGAGCAAAGAAGTGAGCGTCTGGCTGCATGAGCATTGGAGGCAGCAGGTAAGCTTCCAACTTGGGAGGAGGGGTTACATGTGCCAACACCCAGGAAAAGAGCAATCCAACTTGACTGATCACCTGTCTGTGGTTTTATTATCCTCTTTTGCTTCATTGTTATAACATTTACTCTGGTTTCCCAACGTGAGAAGGAACTTGGCATTGGATATTATATACAATGGCTCTTAAAATACTGCTCCCAATTGGCTGGCTGGCATGATTTACATTGTGTAAACCCTGCCACCACCCCACAGGAAGAAGTGCCAGCCAGCCACATGCAGAATCCCTACTTTTTAAATCACTCTGACCCCATGAAACTGATTAAATGTCCCTGATAAACTGCAACGTTAAAGCGGGAGACTCAAACACTGACTGCTCTTCTTAACTAACACACCTTCATACGAAGCATGCTATTCCGGGTCCCAAAACCTACTCTAAATTGTGTAGAAACCTTAGTAAAATACATGTAGAGCTGCCAAAATGTAATGTACCTCAAAACGGAAATTTCACACAAGGTGACACCGGGGCTTGTCTCCTCTCACTCCTGGGTTAACATGTCATGGACTGGTTTTAAATGAAAAAAAAAATAAATCTATGTTTTTTGTAAATTCAAGAAAAAGATTGAACTTGGATCCTTTATTATCATTATACACCATTTCTGGTACATTGATTGAACAGGTTAAACAATTTAAATATCTGGGTTTGTTGATGGATTAGGGTCTTTCCTATAGAAACATAGAAACATAGACTTTGACGTCAGATAAGGACCGCTTGGCCCACCTAGTCTGCCCATTTCCCTACCTACAGGATAAGCTGCAGATCCTAGTAAACCAACAGCCTATTTCTTCTAACCCCCCACAAGAATTGCCTTATGTCTGTCCCATGCATTCTTGAATTATCCCACAGTTTTAGACTTACAACCTCCTCAGGAAGGCTGTTCCATGCATCCACCACCCTCTCTGTGAAAAAATACTTCCTCACATTGCCCCTGAACCGACCCCCCCATCTTTAAATTATGCCCCCTTGTTCTTGAACATCTCTTTTTCTCAAAGATGCTACCTTCTTGGACTTTGTTGATTCCACTGAGGTACTTAAATGTTTCTATCATGTCCCCCCTCCCTCCTTTCCTCAAGGGTATACATATTAAGCTCCTTTAGTCTCTCCTTGTATGGCTTCCCTTGCAGACCCTGCACCATTTTAATTGCCCTCCTCTGAACTGCCTCTATCCTGTCTATGTCCTTTTGGACATGGGGTTTCTAGAACTGGATGCAGTACTCCAGATGGGGTCTCACCAACTGTCTGTACAGAGGTATGACAACTTCCTGTTTTCTGCTGGCGATGCCTCTCCCTATACATCCCAGTATACCCCCAGCCCTCCCTACTGCCTTCTCACATTGCTTGCTAACCTTAAGGTCATCTGATATGATTACCTCCAGGTCCCTTTCCATTTTTGTTGTTGTTACTACCACCCCCCATTGTGTAATCTTCCCCAGGGCTTTTGTTTCCCAGGTGCATTATTTTGCACTTCTTTGCATTGAATCCAAGCTGCCATACTTCTGACCATTCCTCCAACCTTGCCAAGTCCCTTCTCATCCTTTCCACATCTCCTTGTGTATCAACCCTGTTGCAGATCCTTGTGTCATCTGCAAAGAGGCATACTTTTCCTTCCAGTCCCTCTGCAATGTCACTTATAAAGACATTAAAAAGGACTGGACCCAGTACTGGACCCTGCGGTACCCCACTAGTTATTCCTCTTTCTTCAGAGTGGACTCCATTTACAATTACCTTCTGTGTCCTGTTGTCCAGCCAATGTTTTACCCAGGCTACCACCCTGGGACCCACTCCCAGGCTGGTTAATTTGACTATTAATATTTTGTGTGGGACTGTGTCAAATGCCTTGCTAAAGTCTAGGTAGGCCATGTCCACAGCTCCTCCCTAGTCTACTAATTTGGTCACCCAGTCAAAGAAATCAATTAGATTTGTCTGACACGACCTTCCCGCTGTGAACCCATGCTGCCTTGGGTCCTGTGCCCCACTGGCCTCTAGGTACTCAACAATTTTTTCCTTCAGAAGTGATTCTATCACTTTCCCCTACCACAGAAGTCAAACTGACAGGTCTGTAGTTTCCTGCCTCTGTTTTGTCCCACTTTGTGAAGGGGAATCACATCCACCTTCCTCCAGTCCTCAGGTGCCACACCATCCTCCCATGATTTGCTAAAAAGGGTAGTCAGTGGTTTCACTAGTTCTCTCCTTAATTCTTTTAGAATTCTGAGGTGAATTCCATCAGGCCCCATTGCTTTGTCCACCTTCAGTTTTAGGAGTTCTTTCAGAACCCTTTCTTCTGTGAAAGGACTGGGATCGACCTCCCTATCAAGAGTGCTTCTGTTAATTGGATTAGACACCTCCTCCACCTCCTTTTTTGCGATTACTGAGCAGAAATATTCATTCAATATCCCTGCTTTTTCACTGTCCCTCTCTGCCCACCCACCATCCATTCTATTCAGCCTCACTAGACCTCCCTTTGTCTTTCTACACTCCCTGATGTACCTATAAAAGGTTTTATCCCCCTTCTTATCCAAGTTGGCTATCTTTTCCTCAGTTTGTGCCTTTGCTATTCTGACTTCCCTCCCTGCTTCCTTCTGCCTTAACTGGTACAGCTCTCTGTCCTGCTCCTTTTGTGTTTCCTTATACTTTCTGAATGCTATCTTTTTTCTCCCTGACTTTCCCTACCACCTCTTTTGAGAACCATAGTGGCTTTTTCTTTTGTTTTGATTTGTTTATTTGCTTCACACAAAGGCTTGTTGCCTCTGTGATGGCAGTTTTGATGTTGACCCATTGTTGCTCCACCCCTCCTTCTAGCCTGTTTGCTAGTGCTTTTCTAAGGCACTCTCCCATCTTGCCAAAGTCAGCCCTCCTGAAGTCCAGTACCCTCACTTTTGTATGGCTTGAATAGTTGCTTTTATCCCTTCCTTTACATAGAGAGCTACTCCTCCCCCTCTTCTCCCCTCTCTTTCTCTCCTGTAGGTTATGTACCCTGGTATGTTAACATCCCAGTCGTGGTTCTTTGTGTACCATGTTTCTGTGACTGCTACAATATCCAGGCACCCCTCTTCCATCAAGGCCACCAGTTCAGGGAGCTTGTTGCCCAGACTACGGGCATTGGTACTCATTACCCTCCATTTCCTGATGGCTTTACTCCTTTTTGCCCCATCCCTGTCCTTATTGCCTTTGTCACTTTCTCCATTTACCCCTGCCCTTCTCCCTATCGACATCTCTGTCTTGGTGTTTACCTCACTTACTACCCTGACTTTATTGGGGGGGGCTAGGATTTCCCTGCTCCTTTCCAGTGCCTCCCCCCCCTTAGTTAATTTAAATGCTTGCCAATGAAGCAATGAGCCTCACATTCTCAATATGGTGAAGGTGACTCACCAGAAGCTTGGGGTTTTATATCGGTTATCTCCTCTACTTACAAATTCTACATGTCATCTGTTGGCCCAAACTTTTTTGTTGCCGTTAATTGACTATAGGGTTTTGTTTTATTGCACCACAAGGGAGGGGTTGTTATCTAAGGTGAAAGTATTACTTAATTCAGTTACTAGATTTGTAATAAAAACTCCACAAAGGGTTCATCATTGTAATCTTTTAGAACAAGTGGGATGGCTTCCACTGGATGGAAGATATAAATTCCTGTTGGGAATACTAGCAAAAAAGGTGCTACTTAATAGTGTTCCAGACTGTTTTTCTTTAATTCCTCCCATCAATAAAACAGATCCATGTCACGTACCAGCAGGACGCACCTGGAATCAAGCTATTACAACTTTGTGTACCTTTCCTGGTCAGAAATTACAAATAAATAAAGGTAACATAAATGCTGTTTTATTTTTACCTTTTTTAATATAATTGGAAATTTAGGCAAGTGAGAAGTCTAATATACCCCCACAGTGCACTGCTTTGTGTGTTTGTTTGAAATAGTTCTATTTTGGACCCACAGTCCCTTTGAGAATATGAAGCAATCTTCTGAAGGTATGTGGATTCTTCATCATTTCAGCCATCGGTCATGGCTTATGGGCTTCTGACTAAGAGCACTTTTGCCTTGCATTATTCATGCCAGACCTTTCTGCATCTTTAGCATCTTAATTAAATGAGTCTGCTGTTGGCCACCTGAGTGAAATCTCTAGCCTTAGGTTAACGACTGGTGCTTTATTTACTGTCCACTGTTTTATCTATGTTTGTTTATTTCTTGCCTACCACAGTAAGCGCAAGTCCAGAAAAATGTATTTCTCCACTGCAAGCACCATAACACAAAGACCGCCATGAAATAAAATAAGTGACAGGATTTATACGATTCACTAAAATCTGTTGAAAGAAGGTCATATCGATAAAATAATTTTATAGGAACCATTTATGACCTGCTGCTGCCTTGGCTGCTTTTTACACTTTAAAAACCAAGTTAATTTTCTAGCTATCAGCACTGCGGTTATAGTGCTGCTAATCTTGATGGTTTCTTCTGTTCCTTTCCTGCTGTGTAAAGAATACATGCTTTAGATGGATATGCACAGCACGTGATGTGCTGCTGTAACTCACCCTCTGAAGTAGAAGTTGGAAGGTGAAATTAATTCAGTATGATCTTTCTGCAGGGATTCACACTGTCTCCACCTGATCCCCTTTACAGTTTTACAGGCAGACAGTTCAGGCTAATGTTTTGAAAGTAGACCAGTGAACAAGGATCACCAGATTCAAATCCCACCAGACCTCTTTATTCACTGTGTGAACTTTAACAAGTCACTTAACCTCCCAGTACTTAGTGCTGTAGTCCACCCAGATGTATAATGGGTAGATGAAGGACCCCAGCTGGGCTGTCCTAAGTAAATAGTTAAAAAAAACATTCTGGCCATATACAGTATAAGACATAATGAATATGAGGGAGGTTATTGTAAATTCATTTTTAGTTTCTTGCTTCATTAAACAAAGACCAGGTGCAAAGCACTGTGACAGTTTTCATTGTTTTGACTTATAGTCAAAGCTATCAGTGCAAGAGATTTTTCCTTTTCTCAAAACTGTATTTGAGTACCCAACTGCCAAATGGTAAAAGGTGTGGTTTCTCTTATTGATGACTTGGGTTTATATCCTGTGCCACAAGTGACACACATCAGACTGCAGAGGCAGTACTGCTAGTCCACATCTCTGATGCCTCCTGGAGGGTGGGTGACATATACCATTTCATGTCTGTCCTTGTTACCGACAGAGGGAGTTACGTTGGTAGGAGTAGGTGGGTTGAAATAATTCTTCTGTCGTAACGAAGGATGCGTTGGTGTCATTTGTGCAGTCCTGGCAAGTTCCAGTTGTAAAGTGGAAATGCTTTCTCTCTCTTGCCACACCCCAGTGAGGTGGGGCAGGATATGGGGGGAAGGGATGGAAAACAACTGGAAATAATTGTGACACCCAGGAGATTGATGCTGATGCTCTCCCTGATCAGTTGTGACACTTGGACCTCTGGGCCCTCCCTTCCCCCAATCTTGTCAGGAAAGTTCCAACTTGCTCTGCTTCCAGTAAATCAACCCAAACCACAGGGGTAAGTCTTGGACAATATATAAGGAAGAGGAAGACAGTCAGTGGGTATCTGAGGCAGACAAATAAACAGGATGAGATGTTGCCTCGGTGTACCATCTCTTTATTACAGAAACAACCAGCCAGCTTGACATTTCTCTAAATGCAGCTTATTCATGAGATGTTCCTGAATCTGTTTTTATTTTGGCAAATGCCAAATGGCTTGTGATACTACAACGCTTATGTGAAGAGTTTTTCTCTTGTGCTGCTCCCTTTCCAAACAAATTAGACAGCCCAATGGCATGTGACCTCACTCCTCCAGGACCAGTGGATATCTAGCCACCTATAGACTGCTTCAATAGGAGTGGGAATTTTATTTGCATGTGGGAGGAGTTGATGCAGTTAGCAAATTAGAGCTAGTGGGCATATCATGGAGTACTGAAAGTGGTTGGAAATGCTTGTGAGTTTGCTCTGGGTGAAATTTAGATCTTTCTTGTTATGTTGGTACCCCTTGCTGTTAAGTAGCATCTCCTGTGAGAATGTGGATGTGGCTGCTTTGACCGGCATGTTGTTCTCTCCTAGGGAACACCTGTTGGGTCATTGGAGGAATCATTTGTACTCCTTACTTTGCCCACTGTAATGGAGTCTGGGATGCTGTGTGACAGCTGCTTACTGCCTATGAACTTATGAGCTGTTTTATGTCAACCCATTGAAGTCGAGGGACACCCTGTAAAGTACGGCTTGCTAAGGGGGATGCTCTTCTGTCATGCCATAGAGCAAATGGGAACATAAAGATATCCATTCCAAGCTGCTGCTGGGTAAAGAGGTTCTCGTACACCAGTAATCTCCAGTATTCTGTAGATCTTCGCTCTGTGTATTTCATCCAAGCAAGTGTGAAAACGACAGGATGTGTAATCATGTGGGATGTATCTGTTATGAAATACTACTAGCTTGTACCTGTTCT
This sequence comes from Neoceratodus forsteri, assembly GCA_016271365.2. Classification (NCBI taxonomy): domain Eukaryota; kingdom Metazoa; phylum Chordata; order Ceratodontiformes; family Ceratodontidae; genus Neoceratodus; species Neoceratodus forsteri. Next base: position 521,345,779 of record CM057449.1, on the reverse strand, counting down.
ACTCATATCTGCAGTGGAGTGTGCTTGACTATGTGCTGTGGGGAAATGTGTGTGCTGAACTGAAAGGAGTAAAGTCTGCTGCTTGTCCCACCAGAAGCTTGTGGACATTCAGTTTTTAGTCTTTGCGTGTTGATACTGAGTGTATCCTGCTGAAATACAAGGAACTAAGGAACCACTGCAAGTCTGTAATGAGAAAGAACAAGAGTGACTACTGCAGAATGACACTGCAGGAAATCTACAATGATTCCAAGAAGCTGTGGGAAAATATCAGTTATGTCCTTTGCAGGAAAAGCTGTTTCACGCCTGCCGTACTAAATGTTTTTTTAATATATATTTCTTTTATTGGAAATTATTAAAAATGTACTGGCAAATATTTAAGAGCATAATAAGAACATAAGAATGGTGTCAGCAGATGAGGACCACTTGATCCATCTAGTCTGCCCAAGGTGGCTACCCCCTCCCCTTTAATTGTTCCAGCCAAGTTGTCCACACTGTCTGTCCCACACTAGCTTAAATTCTTTCACTATTTTAGCTGCCACCACCTGTGCTGGCAGGCTGTTCCATGGCTCTATCACCCTCTCCATGAAGAAGCACTTTCTATAGTTGCTTTTGAACTTGACTCCACCAGACGCAAGTTGTGCCCCCTTGTCCGAGTTCCCTTGTTTTCTTGGAAGAGGTTCTCCATCTTGTTTATTCCCTTGACGTATTTGAACGTTTCTATCATGTCACCTCTGTTTCTTCTTTGTTCTAGTGAGTACAACTTCAGTTCCTTGAGCCTAGTTTCATATGTCTATTATGAAACCATGCACCATTTTAGTGGCCCTTCTCTGCACCATCTTTAATCTGTCTTTGTCCTTTTTCAGGTGCGGCCTCCAAAACTGGACACAGTATTCCAGGTGTGGCCTCACCAAGGATCGGTACAGTGGCATGATTACCTCTTGCTTTCTGCTTGTAATACCCACTTCCTATATATCTTAAGATGCCACTTGCTTGCTGTGCAACGTTTTCACACTGCTTTTTTGGTGATGAGTACACCCAAGTCCCTTTCCATCTTTTTTAACTCCAATTGGTGCCCATCCAGTATGTACTTTACTTCTGGGTTTCGCTTTCCTAGGTGCATGAGTTTGCATTTCTTGGTGTTAAACTTTAACTGCCATACTTTTGACCACTCCTTTAGTTTCCTGAGGTTGGACACCATGCTTGTGGCCCCCTCCTGTGTGTTCACCCTGTTGCAGAGTTTTGTATCATCTGCAAACAGGCATACATTTCCCTTCAATTCCTCTGCAATATTACTGATGAATATGTTGAAGAATATTGGACCCAGCACTGACCCCTGTGGCATGCTGCTGGTCACCTCCCCTTCCTGTGACATAGCCCCATTTACCAAGACTCTCTGTTTTCTATTCTGTAGCCAATTCCTAACCCATTTGACTGTCTTGTGCCCTAACTCTGTGTGCTCCTGCTTATTTACCAGCCTCCTGTGAGGGACAGGAAATAAGCTGGACACACAGGGTTAGGGCACCATATAATAACTACAGAACATCTATAATTATGTCTACTTACAGATATATAAAATTGATAACACTGTAAATCAAGCGGATAGAGACATAATATCCCTCTTGGACCCTCCTGCCCCCACCTATCCTCTCCCCATCCCCACCCCCTACCACCCCACCCTCCTCCCTCACTTCTCCTCCTCCCTCTCTTCCATTATGGCCTTCTGCCTGTTTCACTCTGTATTTAGTAACCTAGTAACAATTAGACTCAGGCATACATTGCACAATGTCTCTGCTATATGTAAAATGTACCTCTGATCACTGTTAGTGTCATTTTCACTTTATTTTATCTATAGTAATCTCCTGAATCTTCGCCTCCCTTCCATTTACACACAAATGTATTTAGTTCTGGTGACACTTGCAGTGTAACTATTGTAAATGTTAGCCTGACTATTTTATCATTCTGACGTGGAACCTATGTAAGGAGTGTCTGCCCAAAGGTCTTGAATCCAAGATGTTAATAATAAAATAATTAAAATGTTCCAAGAGCTATAAAAAGGTATATACCATGGAATCCACTTTAAAATAAGAAAAAGAACTCAAAATCTTAAAAACACATTAAACCAAGCAGCCACCACCTTGAAAGTTTATTAGGCTTTAAGAAGGCAGTTGATTCAAAAGTAAAGGAAAATTTCTTCAAGCACCCTATGGAAAGCTAATGGAATCTAAGGGTAAAATTTAAAAAAAAAGCAACAGAAAGGAGAAGGGTTTTAAAAAAAAAAAAAAAAAAACACGCTCTAGGGGGGTTACGCCTCAAGGCCAGAGTACAGGTCAAACCTCATCCAGCTGTTGACGAACGCCGGGAGTTTATGTTGGATAATAAAGGTGAGCCATTCAAACCTTTGAGTTTGTTATATGGTTGCAATCTGATCAATGACAGTTGGGGGGTTGGGTTGAAGCCATTTCTTTGTGATGGCCTTTAGGGCCGCCACTACCAAAATGGACCAAAGATACAATGCTTCATGTCCTTTTAACAGTTTTGGCAGTACTACCAATAATAAATGTTCTGGCCTCAATGGAGTGACAATGTCCAGTATCTGTGTAACGTGCTTAGTAATGGACAGTACTAAAAGTTGATGGCTGTAACACCACTGACCTCCAGGTCATTGCAGAGTGCTTCCACTCCTCCTTTGTCAAGGTAGGAAAGGATTTGCCAGCTGGTAACTTGCCCATTGCTCCTGACCTCCCTGGCCTATCAGATACATCCAGACCTAAATTCTTCTTTAGAAGAGTAACCCCTCAAACAGTTAAGAAAAATACTTACAAAAGCCCACTACTAAAACTAGAGTTGGACTAGACTTAGTGAACATGAAACTGCCAAAAATGGCCATAGATGAATTGGCTTTGTCGGTCAAAAAATTATTCAGTTTCTGTCTTCAATTCTGCTCCCACCCAGATGCCTGAAGCAAGCTAATGTGGTTCCTGTTTTCAGATCAGGGAATATTTTGGTTGTTTCTAACTACAGGCCCATCACAATTCTCTCCACACTGTCCAAGGCCTTGAATAAAATCGTCAGTGACCAGGTGATGGACTACATCACTACAAATAAACTCCTTGCCACTGAACAACACGGCTTTAGAAAGATGCACAGTACAGTTACTGCACTGATTTACCATTACTGAGGAACTCCATGTAGCTTTGAACAGTTGAACAATGTGTTGGAGCTGCCTTTGTTGTTCTGTTTAAGGCATTTGTAATAAGTCATGATTTCTTCAATAACAAAAAAAAAAAACAAAAAAAAAACCCTGGAGTTGGGCCTGTCACCTGAGTTAACTGCAGGGTTCACTGACTACCTGGCTAACAGAACCCAGAAGACGAAGTGCAGTGACATGTTCTCTATACAGCAGCCTTTGACTACTGGAGTACTACAAGGCTGTATCCGGTGGCCCATGCTGTTTGGCCTATTCATTAATAAAGCCACTGAGGCCTGTCTGTCTACACCAAATCATTACTGTATGCAGATAACATAGTGATTTTTCACAACTCATTGGGACTTGCTAACCCTTGAGAAAAATCTGCAATTTGACTTTAACATGGTGTGCACCTGGTTCCCCACTAATAGCCTTGTCATAAACTCAAAAAAAAACGTTATTGTTCGGGAGTACCCACTGGTCTGCCCATCGCCACCCCAAATGGGGGACTTGATTGAACAAGTCCTGTTTTTCAAATACCTTGGTATTTACCTGGACCCTACCCTGTCATTTTCCTCACATGTTGAGTCATTTCATTGTTTATACTGGAAAGGTATGTGAGCAAAATTGCTCGTTTTCACATGCGTCTGGTGACACAATTTGACAAACAGTGACAAAAACAAGAGTCAGTAGTCAAATGCATTCACCAGTGGCTTGGCCTGCTCTTCAGAAATGGATTAAACTTTACTAGTGAGGTCAGAAAACAGTTGGTCTCTTAGCATCATCATCTCAGTCATAGACTATGGCTGTATAATCTACTCTGTCGCTAACGGTAGTGGAAAATAAAATCTGTGTTGCCTTTAACCATGCATGCAGATTTGCGCTTAATCTAAAATTCGACACCCACCACTGTGAACTGTACATTTCCTCCCTTTGGCTGTCTTTCCACCTCAGATCTTACTACAACTCAGCTCTCTTATGCAAAAGGACACTACTAGGCCAAATGCTGCCCAGTGTTCACAATCTCTTTACCCTGGATGACAGCAAACATGGCATTTGAATCTTGGGTGGTAATAAACTGCATGTGCCATTTAGGAAAATGGTCCTTGGTCAACAACCATTTGTGTCTAGCGTTGTCTAAGCGTGGAATTTGTATTTTCTGTAATTGTGCATATAGACACCTATGTAATAAATGTTTTTCTGAAAGCATTGTATTTTCTGTAATTGTGTATATATCCACCCATGTTTTTGTTATTATTGGATGCTTGTGAAAATGGGCATTTTGCCCACCTGTCTTTCCAGTATAAAACAAAAATTAAATGAACTGCCCATAGTTTGAAGCTTAACCGTGGTTGTAACTTATATCTCACAACTGCACTTGTGTACTAATTTTGTGCTCTGGTCATGATGTTGTTATTTTGGTTTTGATGATGTGTTAATGTCTCAGACTTACACACCTTTGAAAAAGGGCTCTTGAGCTCAGATGTTTTCCAAATAAATAAGTAAGTATCCCCTCTCAGGTTCCAGTGCTCATGGTACCTAAATGTTTACCTATCAGAATTCTAGCTAGACCCCTCTGCTGAGTCAGAGGGCCCATAGTATCTGATCATTCAGAAAGATGGTTAAATACAGTTTTTTTCCTTAGGGTAGCAGTATTTGTTATTAACCATATAGTTGTTTTTTTTCAGTAGTCATGTTTTTCTGGCAAAAATATCAAGATACACATTTTTATGTTTGCTTGCACGCATGTGCAAGAAACATAGTGCCATCATCCGAGTTTTCGGAGGTGTGTCACCCCCTCTTCCAATTCAGTCAGTGTGTTGGCAGGCGCGGCCCCTGTAAGCCAATGCATGCTGGAGCTGTCTATGACAAGCTCCAAAATGCAGTGGCATACAGTTGAAAGGGGGAGCTATGCTTCAGTGAGCAGCGATAAGATATAGCCTGCTCATATGCACTCCCCCTACACACACACACACGCACGCATACTGCGTGCTGCCCCTCCCATGCACACACTCTATAGCCGACTGGGGTGCCCAATCCCCCCGTCAGCTGTGCTGCGCCTACTCCCCAAAGCCTTCCAAATGCCATGCTGGGTGCCCACCCCAGCGTGGCGTGTTATCAGATAGCTGACTGGGTGCCCAACCCCGTCGGCTCCATTGTCCTCCCCCCCGAAGAGCTGGGTGCCACGCTGGGAGCCCACCAGCATGGCAACTGATGCTAGGGCCGACGGGGTGCCCAATCCCATCGGCTTCATGCCCCCAGTTATATCCTTGCCACGCTGGGAGCCCACCCAGCGTGGCAAACGCGCCCCGCTGTCTTTTAAAAAAACACCTGTAAAGCAAAACGGTCCCATGCAGTCTCCCAGCCCTCCCACAACCCGCACCCACCCACTCGCACCTGCCTCCCCACACACCCCTCACCCCATACTTACCTCCGGAGCACGGCGTGATGATCTTCGGTGGACCGGGAACACGTCTGCACTCTTCAAAGCCGACCGCGAACTGAGGAAATGCCGGTAAGCTGTATAATGGGCTAGATAGGGTTTTTTCAACTTTATTGCATATCTCAGGCATTTTTTGGAATTTTTGCACCAAATTTTCAACATGGGGTTTTTGGGACCCCTCCTCATGAATTCTTGCACTGCCATGGCGTTACTCTGGCCCAAAGGGTGATTTCGCAGCCACTGCATGAATCACCTTTCTGGAATGATTAACGAAACAACACTGCCAGTGTTCATAAGGTGGGCTCTCAAAAACTATGTTGAAAATTTGTCGAAAATCTAAAATACTGTTCTGACGTCGTTATGCCGGTTCCTACGCACACTTCGTAATTTTCAATATTTTCATCCAGATTTTCAACATTGCCATGTTACCACACCTTCTTATGAGCAGTATAGTTGTCATTTTTCTATATGTCACCCAAAGCGTGTTCGCTTCATGTAGCGCACAATGGCGCAGTTGGTATGCGAAATCAATGTACGGGACACATTAAGAAAATCACAGTGACACTGTTCATGAGCAGAGGTCTTAAAATGGCTATGTTGAAAATTTGGTGAAAAAATTCCAAAAATGACTGTTTTACGAGCGTGCGTTGTACAGTTCCTACGCACGCTCGTAAGTTCGCAAATTTTCAATATTTTCACTCCAGATTTTCAACATTGCCATTTTACCACACCTTCTTATGAGTAGTACAGCTGTCATTTTTCACATCTCACCCAAACGTGTTTCCGCCCATGTAGCGCACAATGGCGCAGTCGATGTGCAAAATCAATGTATGGGACACATTAAGAAAATCACAGAGACACTGTTCATGAGCAGAGGTCTTAAAATGGCTATGTTGAAAATTTGGTGAAAACTTCCTAAAATGACTGTTTCTGATGTGTTGGCGTAGTTCCTATGCATGCTCGTAAGTTTGCGAATTAATATTTTCACTCCAGATTTTCAACATTGCCATTTTATTACACTTCCTTATGAACAGTACAGCTGCCATTTTTCATATGTCGCCCAAATGTTTCAGATACGAAGCATAATGGTGCTGTTGGTGTGCGAAAGCAATGTTTGGGACAGATTAAGAAAATCACAGTTACACTGTTCATGAGCAGAGGTCTTAAAATGGCTATGTTGAAAATTTGGTGACAAAAGTCCATAAAATGACTGTGTTATGAGTGAGCATTGCGCAGTTTCCACGCACCCTCATAAGTTCATGACTTTGTAGTATTTTCAGTCCAGATTTTCACCAGTGGCATTTTTCCACACTTCCTTATGAACAGTACAGCTGTCATTTTTCACAACATGGCCGAAGTGTGTTTTCACACTTTCAGCACAGAGATGCGTGGTCGCTGTGGGAAATCATTGTTCGGGACAGATAAAGAAAACCACAGTGACACTGTTCATGATCGGAGGCACCAAAATGCCTGAGTTGACAATCTGCTGTGAAAATCCCCAATCTAATTACATTACGGGTGCGCTGCACAGATTCTATGTACGCTCACAATTTCACCATTTTTAAATATTTTACTACAGATTTGCAACATTGCCATTTTTACACCTCCCCATGAACAGTACACAGCTGTCATTTTTACATCCTGTTCGAATGTTTTGCACCTGTGGTGCTAAATGCCGTAGTCGCTGTGCATAAGCAGCTTCGCTAATAAACTGATATTCCCCTGTTCATGAGGTGTGGGTCACAAAAACATGTTGAAAATTTGGAGTGAAAATACCAATGAATGCCTGAGGTATTAGGTTTTCCAACCATAAAGCCCAACCCTGTAGAGAATGACAGGCATCAGGGGTGTGACTTGGGATTCTTGCCTGTAATGCTTATACCATTCCACACCCTGCAGCCAGTGAGAGGCATCGAGGTATGCCTTTGATTCTTTGGCCCCAAAGTTCACCTCATTCTCCTATATCACACCCATCTCACCATATTTTCTAATGGAATGGGGTGCGCATAAGGGCCAAAGACCCCAAGGAACACCGTGACACCTGTCAGTGTCTGCAGGGTGGGTGTGGTGAAATGGCGTGGCAGTTATGCCTGACAACCCAGAGGCACACCACAATGCCTGTCACTCTCTGCAGGGTGGTGGTGGGGTTGGCTTCAGTTCAATACTTCACTGCCATTCCTGTTACGCAGCTCTGTAACTTCTACACTACCACTGCCAATGCCAGCAAGCAAACATTCGGCATTGACAAATGCTTGTTGTTTTTGTTTTCTTTCATTCCTGAACCGATATACCAGATTTAGAAGTTTTGAAAAGTTCCTGCTCCCCTGTCATGCCAGCCATGAGAAAATTAATTATCTTGTTTGTTTTGTTTTGTTGAATTTTGTTGACCCGGTAAGCCCACTGGGCCTAGAAGTCCCTTTTTCAGGGGCGACCGGGAGGAGGGGGGAGGGATACAGATGGTAAGCAACTGAATTTGAACCAGATTAAGCTGTTGGTGGTATTTTTAGTGAATGAGGGAAATTTGGCCAGGACACCGGGAATTTCCCCTACTCTTTTCGATAAGTGCCATGGGATCTTTAACATCCACCTGAACTACCACCAATCCAGACAGATGGGACCTCAGTTAACGTCTCATCCAAAAGACAGCACCTCAGAAGTGCAGCACCCCTCTCATGCTGCACTACAGTGTCAGTATTGGGATATTAACCCAAGTGCCAGATGTGGGAACTGAACCCACAGCCCTGTGATCTCCCGGCCTCAGAGGCGTGTGTGCTACCTACTGAGCCACTGACACTGTGGTACAGTTATGTGCTATTTACCATCAGAAACATGTGGGAACACCATCCTAATACATCCACATTGTAAATCTAGCATGTACATTTAACAGGTAACCTCAGCAGAAGAGATTTTTAAAAATTGAGAGTGGCGGACATCTTTAATGGTGTGAGTCATCAGTTACAGAAGTAGCTTCAAAAGTTGTTTTAACCCTTAGGCTTTGGACAGAATTAGAACATACAGAAATTCTGGACTGATATATCAGTCCATGGTACAGCAGGGGTTAAAAATGTCTGAAAATCTAAAAATACACTGAGGATGAATATAAGGATGTCAGAAATATATTTTTGCAAAAAAAAATCAAAACAAACTATATGATAACTTTTTTTTTCGCTGACTAACAAATACTGCTGCTTTTAAGTTTGTTAATGCTGCTTCTCTGCCAGGTCTGCCACAGTTCCTCTAAGTCAACTGGGGTACTGCCCAGTTACTGAGATACCTAATGTCAGCAGCTGGGAGGGGAGTGTGGCAAATATAATTTGTTTTAATACATAAAAGCTTAGAGATTTTGCCCATAAGGCAAGCAAAGGAAATCAGAAGTTATCCAAAATGTTTTATAGTCCACACAAATTTTAAAGAGCAACTCTACACTTCAGCATGTGCTTTCATACATAACATGTTTCCGCTGTTACAGTTTACTAGAGAAGGCATTTATTCATTTTCAATGTCCATTTTCAAGATTTACAGCACATCTTGGTAGTCCATCTAGAAAGTCTGTATAGAAAGCATTTAAAAATATTTGCACCTTCCCTGTTAACCTCACAGTGCCTTTGTTCATGACATCTTAGTTCTCACCATGACAAGAGACTGTGATGTCACAAACAGCAATTGTGTGGTTAGCAGTGGATAGTCAGATGCATTCTGAACAATTCGGTGAAATAATTGCTGCTCTGTCTACATTATTTAGTAAAGCAACAGCAGGGGAAGGAAAAAGCAAATGACAAATAACTAGAAAACAATAATGTTCAAACAGCACTGTGGTCTATCTAGTGTTTCTAAACTTTTTATTGTAATAGAGAGTTGCTCATTAAGATTAGATTTGGTGAGCTGGCCCAGTAGCACAAAAGTAATACTACTGCTTGCTGCATGAGTGACCTGGGTTCGTGAAGAGACTCGGATTAGTCAGCTGCTGACCAGGAAGGGAGGATTGAGTATCCGTTGGACAGCTCTCCTTCCTTGGCAAGGGGCTTAGCGTGTTTTGCTGACTGGTGGCCACCTGCACGAATCTGAGTGGTGGTGCAGTAGAACTGCACATAGAAAAGGGCTCCCACACACAGAAACTGGGGGTGTCTCCATGGAGGTTGAGCACGCACATCGCAGCATTGCATGCATGTGGCTCCAAGGGAGAAAATGGAAGAAAAACATCTCATCCAGATTTGATGATAGCCTCCATGCCCCGCACCAGTGACTGAGCCCCTCTGACAGATCCTGTGGCAGAGAACACCTGGGGTTCAGGTAAGATCCAGAGATATTGGATGACAGGGCTACAGATACTAGTTTGTATGGATGTAGGCTGGCTAATAAGAAGACAAAGGACTGGGGGAAAAAAGGATTTCTTTTTCCTACGACTCACTTATTGATTTGTTTTCTGGGACTCACTTATAAGGTTGCTTTAAGGTTCCATGATGCTTATGCTGTAACTAATAAAAAGGCATATTATACAAGTAGGATTTTGTATTAATATTTTATCTGCTTTTGATAATTCAGCATATATTTATTTGTTGATGGAACTGTTTAATCTTCAGTGTATAGTTAGAACGTGGCTGCTATTTGTACTCTCCTCTCTCTCCCCCAACCCACATGGAAAGTTTGCACTGCATTTCATGTGATTTCCTCTTGATGGACACACATTTTATATAAATAAATAAAATGAGGAAAATGCTTTCATTTAATTCCTGAGCACCAGCCAGCCAGTTTCACCAATGTATGCGATGCACAGCCATAATCTGTAGAAGGAGCTGAATGTGAGTGAGCATCTGTCTTACGGTCCATCTGCCCATCTGTTGGTTATCAAACCAAAATCATTTGGAGTGCTGTGCACCTTAAATCCCACACAAATCTGAAACTTTGCTTCCCTATTTCCAGATGAACTGGATTAGGAGATTGGTGGGCCATGCTGATTAAACACACTGAAAATTCAAGCTTGGGTTCCTGTGTTTAAATCCTTGGGCTGTCAGATCTGCTGACAAAGCCAGAGACAGATTAAAGCACTGGTTGGCACCAAAGTATGTGTTTATATAGTATGTATGTGCATATGCATGTGTGTGTGTGTGTATGTGTTATCGGAATTGGGGATTCCAGGTTTGTGTATCACCACAACACTTGACTGTGTGATTTTGAGCAAATATCCTGTCTTTCCCACACTTTAGTTCTTGTGCAGTAGCTGTAACCTTTGGTACATGCTGCTGGGGATGATATGCTGTCATTTCTAGAATAATAGTGTGTAATAATAGGCAATAATGTGCAAGTATGCAATACGACACAATGCGGTGTTGATAGTTGTGCCATAGCTGCACTCATCAAGGGTGTTTTCCACCCCTGGAAATGTGGTTGTGACAAAACATCCATGCCTTGCCCTTTTTGTGTTTCTCATTTGCCCTTTTTGCATGTCCGTGTATTGTGATACGTAACATGCTAGCAGCTTGCCAGCATTGCTAAAATGGTATTGAATTTGCTATTCTATCCTTTATACAGTATGTCATTCTTGTGTATAAAGAAGTTGTTAGGATGCAAGCATTGCGAGAATCATAAATTCCCTGTAGAACCAATCAGTGCTGACTTTCCTGTTCTCAGTTGGAAGATGCTAGGCTTCAGTTTCTTGCCTATTTGGAATTTCTTTTGAAAAGAGATGTCAGAATGTTTTTGGGATCATTTTCAGAATTCTTTTTAAGTAGAATTTATGTTCAAAAAACAATGCAGTGATATACTTGTCCCTTATTGATTAACTGCCCTTGATAAAAAGGCAACTTTTTGGTACTGATCATGGGGCTCTAGTTTTTCTCCCCATCCCCTTTTCCCTGGCTAGGGGTTAAAATTGCTGTGCTCAGTGACTATACTAACATACTACATTGCCAGCAGAATAGGCCTATTGGTCTTTCATGTCTGCTTGTTTAGTCAGCCTCCACACTGGGAACTGACCTTGCTGCCCCCCTCGCCCTCACGGGCTTCTCCCTTCCCAGACCCGGATATTCTCATTGCACTGGACTTTGCTTCCAGAACCCTTTCCCTGTACCTGTCCCACCACCATCTCTGCCTTCACCAGCTCCCTGGGCAGTGTATTCCATGGCTCCACCACCCTCTCAGTGAAGTAGCACCTCCTGCTTTCCCCACTGAATCTTCCCCCCCCCAGCTTCCACCCATGCCCTCTAGTTGCCCCTCCTCCTTCCTTCGGAGCACCCTGACTTCACCTCCCCTGTTTACCCCCCTCATGTACGTGAAGATCTCTATCATGCCCCCCCGGTCTCTCATCTCTTCCAACGTGTACATATTTAGCTCCTCGAGCCTCTCCCCATAGGTCCTGTCCCCCAAGCCCCAGATCATTTTGGTTGCCCTCCTCTGGACCCTCTCCAGGATTTCAATGTCCATCTTTAAGTGTGGCCTCCAGAATTGCACGCAGTACTCTAGGTGCAGCCTCACCAAGCAGTTGTACAGAGGTAGTATCACTTCCCTCCTTCTGGAGGTGATCCCCCTAGTGATGCATCCCAGCATCCTGTTGGCCTTGGCCGCTGCCCTCCTACAAGTCTCCGAGTTGTTCATCTTGACGTCCACCACCATCCCAGGTCCATCTCAGCCATCGAGACTTGTAGCATTCCCCCCTTCCCGGGTGTACACTTGGCCCAGGTTTCTGGCTCCTAGGTGTGGTACCTTGCATTTCCCTGTATTGAACCTCAGTTTCCACTTTCTAGACCACCTTTCCAGAGCCTCCAAGTCTCCCTAAAGGGCCACCCTCACCTCCTCCCCATCCACCACTGGCCCCAGCTTTGAGTCATCCGCAAAGAGACTCATCTCACTCCTGATACCCTTCCTAATGTCAGAGATGTAGGCATTGAACAAGAGGGGCCCAAGAACCAATCCCTGAGGGACCCCACTTATGACCCTCCTTGAGGATGAGACTATTCCACCAACCATGACCCTCTTGGTCCAGTCCTGGAGCCGATTCCCTATCCATCTGATCATCTTGTTTCCCACCCCCATTTCCCCCAGCTTATCCAACAGGCCCCCCATGGGGAACAGAGTCAAACGCCTTGCTGAAGTCAAGAAAGAGGACATCCACTGGCCTATCCAGGTCCAAGGCACTCGTCACCCAATCATAGAACTCCACAAGGTTTGTCTGACACGATTTCCCCGGGACAAAGCCATGCTGTCTATTGTCCTGGCATCCCGACTTTTCCAGGTCCCCCCCCCCAGCCTCTCCTTTACAATGCCTTCCATCACTTGCCCACCACCGAGGTCAGGCTGACGGGCCTATAGCTGCCTGCCATCTCCCTTGATCCATCCTTGTGGATAGGCACTATATGTACCTCCTTCCAGTCCTGGGGCACCCATTCTGTCCTCAGGGAGATGCTGAAAAGCTCTGCCAGGGGTTTCGCCAGGACAGCCACCAGTTCCTTCAGCACTCTGGGATGTATTTTATCTGGCCCCGGTGCTTTCACTGTCTTAAGGGACCTGAGGGCTTTCCTCACTCTCTCCGCCATGATTTCCACCTCCGCTACCTCGTCCCCTTGCATTGTCTTCCCCCCTTCTGCCAGTGATGGCCCACCCCTCTCCCCAGACCCTCCGATCGGTAAGGGTCCGCCCCTCCTCAGTTTCACCGTCTCCTCCCATGTGTGAGGCAGACCCATTTTCCTTGGTGAAAACTGCGGCGAAGTACTCATTTAGTATCTCAGCCTGCTCCCCTGGGTCTTGTGCCCATCCCTCCCCTATTTTAATCCTGCTGATCTGCCCCTTCACCCTTCATTTTTCCCAAGTGCATCTAAAGAACCCCTTGTTCCCTCTCCTAATTTTCTGGCCAGGTTCTGCTCCTTCCTTGCCTTAGCTGCCCTTACCACCCTAGTGGCCCTTCTGGCCATCAGCTCATACTCCCCTCAATCCCTTTCACTCCTTGAGCACTTGAAATGCCTATAGGCTGCATTATTTCCCCTCACTGCCTCCTGAACCTCCCTGGTCCACCAGCAGGGTTTGTGGGCCCTACCGCATTTACGTCTCACTCTTGCACAGGTGCTGGTAGCATTCTGCACCCTCCTCCTGATGATTTCCCACCTACTGTCTGCGTCCATATCTGGCCCAATCCCATCCAAATGCTTCTTAAGTATCCTTCCCATTTCTTTAAAATCCGCCCCCCTAAAGTCAATTACCTTCATCTTTGTGCAGCCTTCTACCCCCTCCTAGGTCCAGGCAGAACCAGTCTGTGGCATGGTCGCTCCCTGTCAAAGGGTCCCTTACCTCCAGGTCTCCAATCTGGTCACTTTTTCTGCCAGGATCACATCCAGTATCCGCTCCTCCCTGGTCGGTTCCTCCACCTGCTGGGTTAGGAACACGTCCTGAAAGACATCCAACAACCTCTGTTCCCTAGCCACTGAGGATGTCATAGTTTCTCAGTCCATTCCTGGCATGTTTAAGTCCCCCAACACCACCACCCTTCCCCTACCCAATCTGCAGTGTCTCCCAACATCTGCCACCAGACTTTCCTCCAGTTCCTTCACCAGAGCAGGGGGTCTGTGCACCACTCCTATTTTTACTCTCATGCCCCACCTTGTTAGCAAGGTGACCCAAATCGCCTCCACAGTTCCCTCCACCTCCTCCACTCCTCCTATGCCAATGCAGTTTTTGACTATTATTGCCACCCCTCCTCCCCTTCCCTCCCCACTATGGGGAACTAATTCCTATATAATCTATGCTGAGGTCTGTTGTGATTACCCCAAGGGGGTGCGAATGGTAACTATCCTCACTTGCATGAAGGCCAGTATGAGGAGCATACCCAGCAAAATGGGCAAGCTCGAGAGACTGATGCACTTTGAAGGCCAGGCACTCACAGAGACCAGGTGGGAGGGGGGATACTGACTATTTCAAGGAGATGAGCCTTAGAATAAAGGGAATGGGGTGGTTCTCTACATAAGGGACAGAGAGAATGAGAAAGATGAAAAGGACATCTATTAGGGGGGCACAGACAGAGCCGCACAGTTCACCTGGGGAAAGTTTGGGGGAAAAGGGGGAAAAGAGTCACCTTAGAGGTGTGCTACAGACCCAAGCCAAACATGATGCCCAGCTGGTTTGAGAAATGACAAGGGCAGCCAAATCAGATGCAGTTGTGATTCTGGGAACATTCAATCTACCAAGCACAGACTGAAATATTCTGAGGGCCAGGGCTGAGACTAAGGTCCTGTCCATTTTTTTAAATTTTTTTATTTTAGTCTTTGGTAACCATGTAAAGCCCACTAGGCACAAATGCCTGTTTTCAGGGGCAACCTGGGAGCACTGGGCGGTTAAGTGACTTGCTCAGAGTCACACAGTATGCAAGTGGAGGTTGTGAGAATCAATCTCAGGTCTGGTCTGCTGGATGTATCAAGCTCGTTCACACCTTGTTTCTCTAACCTCTAGGCTATACTGCCAGACCAATCTTCAAGTATAGGAAACATCTTGAACAAGTGACTCGGATTGAGACCCCCTTGTCCTTGTTCAGAGCAGTGGGGATGGGGTCATCCTGAGTGTGAATGCCAAGGAATCGGTGGGAGGCAGTGACTCCAACTGGGTAACATTCTGCCTGGTGACAGAAGATTACAGAAAATAAAAAAGGCAAGAACACTCCTCACTCACAGAGGTGCTACTATATGATTGGTAACAGGGAAGGACAGGAAAAAACAGTGCACACAACTGATACTGCAGACTGTTCATTTATTAGTGCAAAAGAAACAGGTAATGTCAAACAGCTGCAGGGAAAATTAGCTGGGCCACAGCCACCAGACCCAGAACTTCAGAAAGGCAGACTTTGCTAAGCTGATGGACCTGGTGTCCAAGAGTCTGGAGAAGCTGCATGAAGCTGATAATATAGAACACATGTGAGATTTGTTTAATTTAGACAAATGTGGTTCCATGGGAGTGGAAAGTGGCCAGAGTGATCCTCACTTTCAAAAAGGGGCATGATTAGAACTGGAAAACGGCATGCCTGTCAGCCTGACATCAGTGCCGAGCAAGGCACTGAAAGCCATTCAGAAGAGTCATAATAATGCAGCACTTGTTTGAGGCCATGGTACCATCCCTCCCTAAGCATGACCTGTTGAGGGACAGATCTTGCCAAACCAATCTGTTCCCCATCTACAAGTTTGTGAACAGTGAGGTGGACAAGGGCAGGGCCATAGATGTAGTCTGTGTAGGCTATAGTAAGGCCTTTGCCACTGTAGTGCATTACAAGCTTCTGGACAAAGTACACCAGTGTACGTATGAGGCATACACAAGGTTGATTGCTATTTGGCTTGGGGAGAAGAAACTGACAGTGCAGTGGGGAGACACTACTCAGAATAGAAAGGAGGTACTTAGCAGCATCCCTGGGGCCACTGCTGTACAACATTTTTATAAGCTATCTGGAAACTGGAGTTTCCAGCAGGGTAGTTAAGTTCACTGGTGGACTCCCTTGAGGATGTGGACAAATGTCAGGATTACTCAAACAAGATGGGCGATTGGTCAGCATATTGGAGTCTCAGACACAATTTAGTCAAACACAAGGTGCTGCACTTGAGGAGAAAAACCTGAGGTAGGATCTGTGCACTATATGGGGCTCCCTTTGTTGCAGTGGAGGAGGAAAAGGACCTGGTGTCATAAAAAACATTGGGCAGAAGCATGACAAGCAGTACCTGGCACAAGAGTGATTGCAGAATATCGGGATGTATCAAGGGCAGGGTCTGACCACCAGGCAGGAGAAGTAAGTCTGCTACTCTGCAAGGCCCTTTTCAGGCTCCATCTGGAGCAATGCATGCAGTTCTGAGCTCTTCATGTAACTACAGGGTAATTACCGTGTTGCATGCAATTAATGATTAGTTACATTGAAATGACACTGAAATTAGAAAGGGTTATACTTTAGTTTTATTGAGCCAGTAGAGAAAGTGCAATGCAGGGCCACCAAAATGATCAGAATAATGACAAAAGCTTTGAGGGAGAGGCTGTTGACCCTTAACTTGTTTCCTTTTGAGGAAAAAAGGCTGAGAAAGGACATGATCTCAGTCATCCACATACAGTATTGAAGGGTACCAACAAGCTTGGAACAGACAGAGGTGCTTGATCTGGCATCCTCCAGCAGGACCCAGGAATACCCCCTGCAGCTCAGGGGTGGTAAATTCAAGGGTAACGTTAGGAGGCGCTTCTTATCTCTGACAATGGTGAATCTACTGAACAGCCTACCAGAGGAGTTAGTGAACATGAAGGCAGTACAGGCCTTAAACGTGAACAAATTGTCGCTTGCCAAGGGAATCCCAGGGTAGTCTGGGCAGTAGAGTGGGTAGGGAATCTTTATAAATTAATAGATGTTTGTGCATTATCCTTGTTCATTTATTCTTATGAAGTAGTGGGAAGGGGACATGATGGACCTAAAGTCCCTTACAACCTTAAATTACTGTTACTGTTTCCATGATCCATTGGAGCCTCCAGTTTTTAGGTCATGCTCATCAGGTTACAACATCTTAACCGCTCTACAGGAGAGTATAATTCCTCTGCCCTCCTGGTTCAAGTGCACCAAATGTCCACACTTATTTTCCAGTTTTGTAAGGAGGGGCTTTGATATTACAGGCTGCACTTTAACCTCGTCCTTTATCTCAACCCCAAATTGCTGATACCCACCATCTCCTAATTTGAACCCTGACTTGCTGATCAGCTGCTCACACTCACCTATTGTCCACATAACCTCTTTAAGAGTAGAAACATTCCATGCGTAACCTTATTCTAAATGGCAGCCTTGCGGTGAATGCGTTAAGCACTTATCTGGACATTGGTGATGAGAGGAGGAGTGATCGTGTGTGCATTCTCTCTCATTTCAAGCACTTCCATGTTGTTTTAGTTCTCTTATTGATTTTGCTCTGTTCCTGTACTTTTACTACTGCGAGATGTTATAAGACTTATGCTATTAAGTTCCCAGAACAGATGGAGGCAAAGAGATGAGATGAAGGCAGCAGAATGGAAATGCCTGCCCTGAGAGAGTAGGCAGTGGGGATTTTCCATGTATCAATAATTAGAGATGCTTGAAGGGACTAAGGAGATCAGTAGGTGGGCAAATGCAAATGGCTAATGGGTTGAACTTTGAATTAGTTGAGGGTGGATATCAATATCTGGGAGGGGGAGTAAATGAGGATGCCGTAGATAAGCCTGATAAAAATTGCGGCCCTGGCAGTGGAATGACAATCAGTGGCTTTCCAAACTGAGGCAGAGGCTTGTTCAAAGCTGCTAACAAGTTGCCATGCTTCAGAGGTCTCTCTTTTCTTAGTGATCTGGTTTTGGCCCAGTCTAATGTGATGCCAGTGACAGGAGAGCTTGTACTTGTATGTTTACTCTTATTTATTTATTTTTTATTTATTGAAATGTTTCACCAGGAGGGCACACTGAACAACAAGTTGCTCATCTCACGGTGTGACCTGGGGGAAGGGGTTACATAGGGTTGTGAAGGATGATCAGTTACAATAGTATGTGGGTAGTACAAACAATACAACATTGTAAGATTGTGTAACACTTGGAACACAAGGTACTGTACAATAAACAGTAGTGGAACATTGGGTAAATTACAATACATGTCCAAAATTATACCAAAAAAACATATGAATGTACAAAACTGTAATAATGCTGTAGACTCGTGTCTCCTGGTAGCATCTGTTGCATTGGAAACTGCCACTTTCAGTTTATGTTTGCACCCTATCTGCTCCACACTACAGTCCTTTACTAAAGCTAGTAGAACAACCCCCTGTACCAGTGTGTATTGTATTGTTAGGTCCTTTTCTTCCCCTCTTATTCCTCTAGTTGATCTTCAGGTACTCGAGCTCTGTCCAGCCACAAAAATCATATGCTTGGTTACATGGACCACAAAAGAAACAAAGTACAATGTGGAAACTCATGGCTCTGCATTAAGAATCATTTGTCAGTGCTGAATGTTTGCTTGCAGTGTAACATGGCTTTAAAGAGCCCCTGATATTGTTGGGACAACTCTGAAAAATGTAATAGCTAGACACAATTTGGCTTGTATTTCACCTTTTTATTTATTTTGAAATTGTCGCCCTTGTTTATTGCTGAGAACATTTGTATGGAAACAGGATCTCTGCTGTATTCGCTTTGTCTAGAAACATAGAAACATAGAATTTGTCGGCAGATAAGGACCGCTTGGCCCACCCAGTCTGCCCATTTCCCTACCTACTGGATGGCTGCAGATCCTAATTGGCCAGCAGCCTACTTCTTCCTACCCCACCTCCAGAATTGCCTTATGACTATCCATGCATGCTTGAATTCCCCCACTAGTTTTGACTCCACAACCTCCTCCGGAAGGTTCCATCACAACCCTCTCTGTGAAAAATACTTCCTAAATTACCTCTGAGCCGCCCCCCATCTTCAAATTGTGCCCTCTTGTTCTTGCACACCTCTTTTTTGAAAGATGCTACCCTCTTGGACTTTGTTGATTCCTTGAGGTGCTTGAAAGTTTCTATCATGTCCCCCTCTCCTCCTTTCCTTGAGACTATACATATTAAGCTCCTTAAGTCTCTCTTCATCACGACTTCCAGTGCAGACCCTGCACCATTTTAGTTGCCCTCCTCTGGACAGCTTCCATCCTGTCTATGTCTTTGCGGAGATTGGGTCTCCAGAACTGCACACAGTACTCCAGATGGGGTCTCACCAGCTGTCTGTACAGAGGATATAACTTCCTGTTTTCTACTGGTGATGCCTCTCCTATGCAACCCAGTATCCCCCAGCCCTCCTTGCTGCCCTCTCACATTGCTTGCCCATCTTTAGGGTCATCTGATATGACTACCCCAGGTCCCTTTCCATTCTTGTTGTTGTTAGTATCTCACCCCCATTGTGTACTCTTCCCTGGTTTTGTTTCCCAGGTGCATTACCTTGCACTTCTTAGCATTGAATCTAAGCTGCCATACATTTGACCATTCCTCTAACCTTGCCAAGTCCCTTCTCATCCTTTCCACCCACCCTGTGCATCAACTCTGTTGCAGATCTTAGTGTCATCTGCAAAGGACATCTTTTCCTTCAGTCCTTCTGCAATGTCGCTTATAAAGACATTGAAGAGGACGTCTAATACTGAACCCTGCGGTACCCTACTAGTAACCTCCTTTCTTCTGAGTGGACTCCATTTACTATAACTCTCTGTGTCCTATTCTCCAGCCAATTCTTTACCCAGGCTGTCATCTTGGGACCCACTCCCAGGCTGGCTAACTTGTATATTAATCTTTGTGTGGGACTGTGTCAAATGCCTTGCTAAAGTCTAGGTGGCCATGTCCACAGCCCCTCCTGATCTACTACTTTGGTCACCCAGTCAAAGAAATCTATCAGATTCGTCTGGCATGACCTTCCCGCTGTGAATCCATGCTGCCTAGGGTCCTGTGCCCCTCTGGCCCCTAGATACTCGACAATTCTTTCCTTTAGAAGTGATTCCATCATTTTCCCTATCACTGAGGTTAAACTAACAGGTCTATAGTTTCCTGCTTCTGCCTTGCTCCCACTTTTGTGAAGGGGGAATCACATCTGCCCTCCTCCAGTCCTCGGGTACCACCCCATCCTCCCATGATTTGTTAAAAAGGGTAGTCAGTGGTGTCACTAGTTCTACCATAGTTCTTTTAGAATTCTGGGATGAATCCCATCAGGCCCCATTGCTTTGTTCACCTTCAGTTTTAAGAGCTCTTTCAGAACCCTTTCTTCTGTAAATGGGCTGGTATCAACTTCTGTATCAGAGTGTTACTACTGTTTGTTTTATATCTCCTCTTCCTTCGTAAATACTGAGCAAAAATATTTGTTTAGTATCTCTGCCTTTTCACAGTCTCCCTCTGCCCACCCTCCCTCCCTTTATTAAGCCTCCTATCCCTTCCTTGGTCTTCCTTGGCTCCTGATGTACCTATAAAAGGTTTTATCCCCTTCTTAACCGAGTTGGCTATCTTTTCCTCGGTTTGGGCCTTTGCTGTTCTGACTGCCTTCCCAGCCTCCTTTTGCTTTAACTGATACAGTTCTCTGTCCTGCTCCTTCTGCGATTCCTTGTACTTCCTGAATGCTTTCTTTTCTCTTGAACCTTCACTGCCACTTCCTTTGAGAACCATAGTGGTTTCTTACATCGTCTTGTTTTGTTTATTTGCTTCACACAAAGGCTTGTTACCTCTGTGATGGCAGTTTTTATTATTCCCCATTGTTCTTCCACCCCTCCTTCCTGCCCATTTGCTAGTGCATTCCTTAGGCACTCACCCATTATGGCAAAGTCAGCCCTCCTAAAGTCCAGTACTTTTGTCTTTGTATGGCTTGACTCTATTACTGTGTTTATTGTGAACCATACTGTTCGATGGTCGCTAACTACTTCTGTACAGTCACAGTTCTGTTTATGGCATCCCAATGTGTTGCTGTGGAGATAATTATGGTGTCTTAAACTGGGCATTATGATGTCATTTGTAGACAAGCAGCCAAAGCTAATGAAGTCTAATGGATAGTAATCTCATTTTATGTCAGTTCCCTCAACAATAAAGAAAAAGGGCAAAGGATTGCACAATATATACTGTATATATATCTTGCTGAATGGTACAGAGAGTAAAAGCACAGAATTGTAAGGGTTGTAGTTTCAAGCTCCCCTCAGGGTCGCAAATAGTATTGTCTGAGAAATCTGCTCTAAAGTAAACTTGTAGCCAAACCAGCAATGTGGAGGGCTGAGGCACTGGATACCTCACCTCATGCCACACTGGTGGCATGGGTTCAGGAAATGACCAAGGTCACTCAGGGGCTGGTGGGGGAAAGGAGGATTTAGAGCACATCGATGGATTGCCTTCTTTGAAGTGGGGGGACAGTGTGTACTGGTGCTTGGTTACCACCTAGTAGAGGGTAGGTGACACAGCAGTGGTCACCAGAATTGAAAGACAGAGGTGAGTGTTGAATGCATGCAGTGTCTTCACAGTCTACATGTGTGCCATTGCATGCTGCCAGCTCTGATTTGAGGGGAGTAACAAGCAGAAAAGAACCTCTGTCTGCAGGATGATGCTGCGACCCTAAAGGCACCGCACCACCACTATCCATGGCACCCGCTCACTCAACGAGGTTAAGAAGTAGATGGGGTAAGTCCTGGAGGTGGCGTGAAGGGGCTGGGACTCTACAGCAGAAGAGGGCTGATGGGGAAGGGCAGGAAGCTAAAGTACATATGAAAAAAAGGATTGCAAACATATATGAATGATAAACTGAACTGTATCTAACTTTCTCCTTTTTCGATGTTTTCTAACCAGTATCAGGGGCTCTTTAAAGGGAACATAAACAGTATATAATTTAAATTAACTATGGCTGGTGTTTTCTGTTCATTATTGATATGCCGTTAACATATTTAAATCTATTATAGTTGCATTCTGCATGCTGTTTTTCCCCAGCTGTTTAGTGCTTTCAAATAGGTGGTTCCTGCCTGTAACTAGGGGGGGAAACACACACACACACACACACACAGTGTGAGGCTTGATTTTTATCTTTAAAGCCTGATAATATCTGCTAACTGGCTAATGGGCAGAAAACCAGTGTGATAGGTAGGGCTTTCTCCTTTGAACCACAAGATGTTTACACCCATCAGCTAGCTAAACAATGTCATTGTCAGCTTTCTCAGAATTGGCTTTTGAGAGGCATGAGCCTCCTGTATTTCTATATCCATTGGCTTATATAGTACACACCTGCATAGTCCCCTATGTTACAGTAACAATATGTTCACTTTGTGCAAGCAGACAAGCAAACTTAAAAAGGTGTCAGTGTAGCTGTTTGTAGCCCATCTGCCTCTGGCACTAAAGGTTGTGGGTTCCTGTCCCACACTTGGACTTAGGCTCATACCCTAAATTACTACACTGTAGTGCAGTACTTGGTGGGGGAGGGGGCTGTATTGTGTGTATGTGCTGCTCTTAATATGAGGCATTAAACGGCGGGCCTTTCCTCCCATCTCTGGTACTGTACCGGTGAGTGTCTAGGTAGAATTCAAACAACCCATGGCATTTTTCACAACAACTGGGTTATCTTCCTGAGTGCTATGCCAACATTCTCCTTCCCAATAAAACTAGTTCAGGTAATTGCCAATGGCTGTGTGTGGGTGTTGATGAGTGGAGTGGCTGCTGCTACACCTTTACAGTCACTACACTACCTCTCTCTGTCATCACTTGTACAGCAATTTCAGATTCAGTGTGTGGAAAAAATGCTATATATTATAAATGCAAATTCATCTTGTCTTCCTGATTGTGACTTGTGCTGATATTCTTGTAGCAACTTGTAGATTTATGAACCTCCCCCACCGCCCAGGTGATAGGAGAGCATCTTGGTGTACATCTTTCCTTCACCAGACTATGCAGAAGGCTATTTATTTTGATAAAAATTTTCTTGCTACAAAGTACATGGTCAGTGTACTTTAGTGGTCAAAGCCCAGGCTTGGGAACCAGGAGATATGGATTCACAACCCACCAGAAAAGCATAAACATTGTGTGAACATGAGCAAGTAGCAGCTTAATTAGCAATAATCTAGTCTGTGTTTGACTATGTTGACTTTGGACCCGATTCCAGAACAGTTACGCATGATGCAAAGTGACTTGAACCAAAAAAATGGCGCAAGTAGCACTTTGCACCATGAGTTATGAAGTTTGGTATTCCAGAACGCAGCACGCGACATGTCACAGGCTGATGGCGCTGAGATGGTCCTATGCCACCATGTACGCCATAAACCCCTGCAACATGGTGCAAGGGGATTTATGGCAACAGTTGCACCCTATTCTGGAAGGTGCCAGAACAGCACATGTGCTATTCCAAGAGAACCCCTGGAGGACATTGCTCTAAGTGTACATTGCATCTACCGGGGGTGCACCACTGTGCCGTGTGCACCCAATAGCCACCCCCTATGATCCCCATATGCCACCCCATTCCCCAATGTGACACACAGAAGAGCCTTTGCAGGTTGCCACACCCAAGCCCCGATCCACAAGTAATGCCATCATCCCATGCCCCAAGCCCTGTTCAGGATGCCAAATGTACTGCTCTCCAGGTCTATTCATGCCCATCCAAGCCCCGATCACCAGTTCACCGGCAACTGTACCAAGTCCAAAAAAGGCACAAGCCATTATCCCTGGTAGTCTTGTGGCCCCCCACCTGGCAGTGCCAGTCCACCCCCACACCCGTTCCCAGTCAGCGATTGGCACATCCCACCTCTCACCCCCACAGTCAGCCACCGACTGAACTCCCTCTGAGCACGTACTACTGTATATAGTATGCGCTCAGTGAATGAGCTGTCATTCATTGAGCGCGTAGTGTGTACAATAGTACACGCTCAGAGGGAGCTCATTCGGCGGCTGGACATGGAGGTGAGTGGTTGGATGTGCCAGTTGCAAACCAGGAATGGGTGTGGGGATGGGGATGGACTGGCACTGCTGGGTGGGGGGCCACTAGACTACCAAGGATAACAGGTTGTGCCTTTTTTGGACTTGGTACAGTTGCTGATGAGCTGGTGATCGGGGCTTGGGGTGGGGGCATGAATAGGCCTGCTTGGCAGTACATTCAGCATGCTAAATGGGGCTTTGGGGGGCATGGGTAGCCCTGCATGGCTTTCATGTCAGGGATTGGGGCTTGGGGGGGCTTGCGTCAGTGAGCTTTTACAGTGGCAGGTGGCACCCTGTTCAGGTGTGTCCTCGCTTTGGCTCACCACTGGAGATGCTGCAAGTTGCAGGACGTATCCACCGGGGACCCTGGCTGTTCTGGAATTGGGCACAGGTTCCTCATTGCATCAGCATTTGGCACAAGTCACAATTGTCAGTGACTTATGCCTTACCTTCTGGAATTTATTTATTGAATTTTGTTGACCCGGTAAGCCCACTGGGCCTAGAAGTCCCTTTTTCAGGGGCGACCGGAGGGAGGGGGGATACAGATTGTAAGCAACTGAAATTGAACCAGATTAAGCTGTTGGTGGTATTTTTAGTGAATGGGAGAAATCTGGCCAGGACACCAGGGAAATTCCCCTACTCTTTTCGATAAGTGCCATGGGATTTTTAGCATCCACCTGAACAACCACCAATCCAGGCAGATGGGACCTCTTTGAGCCCTTTGTATGCATTGCAATTCCCATGTCCTCACTAGCAAGCCTGAACCCCCTATTTCATGTTTTCTGACATTTTTGTCTAAGTTGTCCTTTTTGTACTTGCCACATTGCTTTAAACTCTAGACTGGGATGGGTCTCTCTTTGATACGCAATGACTCGCGCATACTGTAGTAGTGTGCTGAGTTTCAGGTTCTGGACCAACGCCCCAATTATCTTTCCTCTTTTCTTCAAGTCTTCCCCTTATTTTTGCTTATGTCTTGGTCATTTTAATCCCCCATTCCATTCAGGTGTAAAATTCAAAAATACAAATTTACAACGATAGTGCAAACTAACAGGTGCAAAGTACCAAAAATGCAATTTCCCTCAATGGTGCAAAGTAACAGTGAGGTGCAAAATACAGAAATACAATTTAGAACGATGGTGCAAACTAATATAGTGCAGTGCAAAAAATGTACAGCAGTATAAACTAATAGTGCAGTGCAAAGTACAAAAGTACAATTTACAATGATAGCGCAAACTAATAGAAACAAAAAGTCGAGCACTCACCTTCTCAAATGAAAATGGACATCAGGCTAAAGTAAAGAAGCCCTGTTGTCTATTTGTTTTAAAAAGACAAACAAACAGCAAATCACCCATAAAACACGCCCTCCTAATGCATTTTGGACCTTCTGGTCCTCTATCAAAAGCTAAGGCAAACTAGTAAGGAAACATATATTAAATGGCATGGAAACAATGAAGTCATAATGTTCCAACATTCAGCAGTTTAAATTCATTGGACAACACACTGAAAAGGAATAATTGACCACAATTAAATTATACGACTGGAGTTGGGACCAGGACAATTAGGACAGGGAGGAAAGACTGGAGGGATGGGATCGAGGTGGGGGGCAAGTAAAAACAAACAAAAGACCATAAATGAACTTAAAATGAAACCATAATATATACACACATACCATAATATATACATCTAATAATATTATAAACAGTAATAAGGACTGCCAAAGAATAAAATTCTCAAAAAGAACTAAAACCTAATGAACATGTCTGGTATGAGTATACATATAAACCGGTGCAATCAGAAAGACTATCTTTTATGCAGAAAAGCTCTGATATCAAAACTGGTATTTAATCCAGGTTGTTTAATTGCCTGAAGTTAGATTATCCAAAAGGCTTCCCATTTTAACACTAGATTATTAAAATTACCCCCTTAGGTTTGGGGTTTACGCTAACTATGGCATGAAAGGTAAAACAATGTTTTTCCCTATTTGGGACTTCTAAAATATGTGCCACAGTTGCTTAAGTGGAGTCACCCCTGTCAGTGGCTCTGACATGCTCTCCCACCCTTATTTTAAAACTCCTTGTTGTTTTTTTCCACATAAAATGCTTTACATGTGCACTCTGCTGAGTAAATAACTCCACTTGTATTGCATGTAATGAATTGACAGATCTCATAAGAATGACCTGTATGTAGACCCATGAATGCATTCCCTGTCACAGTATGCTTACGGTAAATACACCTTTTACATGTATAACATAAAGGATAATGTATGGTCCTCTATCGTTAACCGGTCAGTTAACAGTCGAGAGGTTGCCAGGGCGACCATGTAAACCTTGAGAGCGAAGCTCGAGAGGTTCGCGTTACCATAACAACCTCGAAGAAGAATAAATCGACGGTTGCCATCAGAGGACCCTATTATTTTACCTAGTGTATAGTCTCACTATCAAAAATTAAACGGCTTACGTTTTTTTAAAAAGTCACTGCCGTGGCCCTTCAGTCCTTCTCCGTTGGTTTCCCTTCAGTCAGTTCCCCATCGAAAAAAAAGCACGCACATGCGCAGACCACTCGCTGTTGTTAACCTATCAATCCTACATCACATCGATAGGTTAACAACATATCTACATCACATCGATAGGTTAACAACCTTAGGAAATGATGATTTCCTAAGGTTAACAGCGTTCTAACATACATTATAACCAATGTTATTATTGGTAAACCACAGTGAATTCTCATTATCCATAAAGTGACTATGTATAAGCATATTCCTCAATGTGGATGCCCTACAGTAAACCATCCTGGGGTGGTGTGTCAAATCTTTCAAACCAGTATCACTTGACAAAATATGCCAGTGTTATTTAATAATAGTTTCTAAGTGACTGTCATGGGTTGAATATGTTGTTGCAAACTTAAATCTGGCTTCAGCATCCCCACTGTCACTCTCTTGTTTTGCAAAAGCTGAGAATGATCCTGTAAACTGGCAAATTCTTGCACCTGAGTCATGATACCCCTATTGTAACCCCTCTTCTCAAATCTTTGAGTATGTTCAGCTGTTCCTTTATCAAAACCAGTATCCATGCTGCAGTTGTGTTTAACCCTCAGAAACTGCCCTATGGGTATATACAAGTGTGGCAGGGGTGACAACATGAAGCAAGAAGAAGAGTGTTACCACTTATCTCTTTCCTGTAAATATCAATTTGGATAGTATTATCTTACTGCTTCGTTAGTGTCATGCAAGGAAAATGTCACAGCCTTTGCACATTTCTTGTATATAAATCGCACATAAAAACTTGATTGCACTTTTCATATGCCAGTATATATCCTTGCATGTGGTACCAATCAGATTACTTACAAAGATCTTGTCTTTTTTTGGTAAGGGCAGTACTGCTCAATGGCTGATCTTACCACATGGGTATGATTTATGTTACCATTGATACTGAAAATTGAAGTACATTAGGGTTTAAAATCATTCAGAGTTTATCAACAATCAGGACAGACAGATGCTGAGGAACAGCCTACAGAATTAATTTATAAGTTAAGTATCTGTCAACTTCAAGTTGCAGATAGGGATCATAGTGCTAATTTTATAAGCAAGTTTATTATATGGTAAAATCTCTGACATAAAAAGCACTTGTTAAATGCCCTTTAAATAACCTCATTAAAGTTGATGCATGGTTTTCTGCCTGAGCCATTCATGCACCAAACTGCCATCTAATGCTATAAGAACCTCTTTATTTATGATGTACATGAAGGAGCTATTCAGCCTTTCAGGCTCACATGATGGGTAAGATCTTCTTATGAAACAATCAAGAGAGAACTGCACTGCTGCACATTCCTTTTCCTTTTTTTTAAAGATCTGGTCTGTAATGTCCGCACTCAGTCAGATGATAAGAACTATATTAGTAGTAATGATTCTTAAAAGACAGTCAATTCCTAATGGAAAGATGTGCTTACAGATTTTATCTACAAGGTCAGACAATGTCCATCTATGTAAATCTAGTTTCTGGTGCTAAGAATGGCCACCTAATATGGTGTGTGTGTGTGTGTGTGTCTCAACTTGTATATAAGGTTTATCTACCTATGGGACTTGCAAGGGTTAACCATGTTTGCAATTGCAGAATCTTGGACCCAATACACAGTTGTAGTTTTGTGCCACAAAAAGGTCGGAGAGACTCCAAATTATGCCACTTTGTGCCATACACATAGTGATCCCAAGCCTTCCCAGCACTTTCCACAATGGTCAGTCCTGCATCGCAGGGAAAAAGGTTGGAGCTGTCATTTAAATCAGCCACTGAGCCATGCACAGATAGCTGCTAACTCCAGGACAGCCTCTGCATGCCACAGCACCACCATCCCATTTAGAAAGGTTTGAAGCAGCTCAGAGGGGGTGGTACAGGTGTGCAGCAGGACTCTCAGGAGTCAACATGGGGCCAAGATGGGCAGGGGACAAGACAAGTGAGTCGTCAGAGAGAGGGAGTGGGACTAGGGAGGTGGGATCTACGGAATGTCAAAGAATCTAACTGGGCTGTGAGAGGATCACTGGACCTCCATGGAAGACCAGTGAGTGATTAGAAAAAAAGGAAACTGACATGGTCCAGAAGTGGTCCTATAGGTGAAGACTATGTGGATGGATGGAAGGCTATGGCTGTAGCAGCAGTGCCAACAATGCTCTTTCATAGTATGGCATGGTGCCATGAAGTTGGTGCTGTGCCCTGCACAAATGTCTGTGGCAGTCAGAAACTACATTTTCCAACACTAACATCTGGAGACCCATCATTTGTTTTATGGCTGCCAGAGAGACTCAGTCCATCTGTGACAAAGTTTTCTTTTGTGTAAGACATTGTCTTTTCCTAGAGGGGTTTTTCTCACTATTCATGCCAGGGATACACCCTGATCCCAGGGATAAACCCTGTTCTGGCCTTAGTCTTGTGACTCCCCCAGACCCTAGTAATCCACCAGTTATAACATGGCTTTCCCTTCAGGATAGTGGCCCTGGGGGGGAGGGCTGCTTCCCCCTCCCCTCAAGGCAGTCCACTATGTGGACTAGGATCCGTTGCCACCAGGCACAAGGACTCAGGGAAGTCTCAGAGACCCAGGCTGACTTTAAGATGAATATAGGTGTTCTGCCCTTTTTTGGTCCCTCCAGCCTCACCCCTGCCTGAGCTCAGTCATTCAGTGGCTTCACATGCTTACAGCAGAACCTGTGGCTGGAAAAATATCCTTGGCTCAGATACAGGAGTTACTGTGACCACAACTTGCCATTGACCCTCCTGAAATGTCCCAAAGCACACTGCCACTTGGCAACTGCCTGATCCTGGCCTGCCACCTGATGCAGGGGCCCCAGCTTGTCCCCAAACTTGGACTCACTGCCACTTGGTCATCAAGCTGGCCTATGTATGGCAGTGTTTAGTGGTGGTTCAAAGGTTAAGGGGAAATTGTTTAACTAGGAAAAATACATTGAGCCAGAGCTTGTTTCCAGGTGTGACCTGGGAGCACAAGAAGTTAAGTGACTTGCTCAGAGTCACACAGTATGTAAGTGGGGGCTGATGGGATTCAGACCTAGGTCTCCAGGTTTGCAGCTCATTGCCATTAACCACTACACTATACTGCCTCCTCAATGGGGAGTTTCTTTCAATATCCTAGGTGTCTTGCAGCTATGCTTGTTCCTCAGGACACACTCCATGGTCTATGATCAGCTGATAAATCCTGTCTGAATTTGCCGAGGTGCCGCACTAGGTAAGGAACTGTTGCATTTGAGCATGCGGCTCCATAGCTGTGGAATTCCCTTCACCTCGACATTAGACTTTCTAGCTCCCACACATGCTTTAAGAGAAAACTGCGCTCGAATCTGCTGATTGCTGATACCTGTTCCTGCTTTCACCCTACCTAATGACTGATGTCTCCTACCTAATGACTGATGTCTCTGGCCATACAATAGTATTTCCTCACCTCTATATAACCATCTTACTGCCTCAGCCTGTCCCGGCTCCCTTTCCCTGCCCATATACAATCTTGCACTGCAGGCATCTCCCTTACACTTACATACACTCATATAATCTAATTTCATGGTTTGCTCCCCTCTTCCTCACTTACTGACCTTTTCCTTAATGACACCCCCTGTTCTCAATGGTTATTTCTTCCTTTTGTATTACCTGTTTTTGTGTACCTTGTTCTGTTCATATATGTCACCTGATAATTTATTGTCCAAGGTCCTCTCTATTCATTGCATAGGTAGGCACCTATGAACTTATGAATGGTCTACTCTGTATGTCTCTGATATATTGAATCCACTTTAACTCATTATATGTAAAGCACTTTAGTTCGTATGTTCTGATATATTGTATCCTCTTTAACTCATTGTATGTAAAGCACTTATAATTTGTTATCCTGTTAAGTTTCTGCATGTCTGTACTCTCCCAGGTCGTGCCTGAAAATAGTCATTTTATGGCTAGTGTACTTACCCGGTTAACAAAAGCTAAATAAATAAATAAATACATTTTGCACCATTGGCAACTACAGCTGTGTCTGGGCCCCCTGATTCTGTGTTGCATTATGACTGCTTAAACCACTTTCTTTGTCACAAAGTAGATGATAGACCTCCGAATTCTGACCACACTTTTTCTAAAGTTGGATCTGGAAAAGGTTAGGTTAATGTGAGGTTAACTTTAATTGGTGGCTTAATGCAACATTTATTTATTTGTAATTTTTTGGCCAGAAAAGGCACACTAAGCTATTATAGTTTGTTTCCAGGTGCATACTGGAGCATCGGTTGCATGCACCTGTTTTATTGACAAGGGGAATGTTGGCCATGACAGCTGGGAAACTCCTGTACTTTCAACATCAAGTAAGTCCCATTGTCATAGTACACATTCAGAATGCAAACATACAGTAACTGCTGCACTATTTACCCCCAACCACTGTCCACGAATATCAGTAAGTGAACACAGTTGACACTGTCTAGTACTTGCTCCATTTGCATCAGTTCTACTCTGACTAACATAGCTGCATAATTTCTCTATAAAGTAAATCTATACCATGTTACCACCACCAGGTAGCAATACCAGTGCTGTTAATAACAGTATCTCACAGCTGTTCTACACTAAAGATGGTATACTGCTCAGCTCGTTAGATAAATAACCAGTCAGCAAATTTGTGTTATGCCGGGATAGAATTAGACCATAACTTAAGGAAAAAAAGATTCCAAAGTGCCATTTTACATTGTCTAACAGATTGCGGTCAATGTTGAGATTAGAAGCTGGGCAGTAAACGATTCTGGGTCAACCTGTCGATGTATCTTATGCTTTAGGATTGACGTACCACAAACATATAGACTGGTGGTTTAGTTTCCCCAAACATTTGTCATTTGTCTTATCCCCTAGAAGAAGTGCCATCTTAGATGTTGTCTGTTGTTTACAGTACATCTTGTCATTAAAAGCCCCATGAGAACTGATGGATCTGTCCTTAATATCAAAGTGTTCTTAATCTTCAGGATGAACACGATTTAAAAACTGCAGTCTCTGGAGCACAAGAAAAGCATTTAATATCATTCCCTGAATATGCCAAATCCTTAATAGGCAGGCATTACTGTCTCTATTTATTAAATTAAGCATGGGAAGATTTGGGTTTACTCAAGGGGGTAATTAAGATTTCATGTAATGCAATAAGACTATGCTGAAAATGAATTTACATATAAAAAATAATTCCATGATTCTGTTTGTATATGAAGCAAAAATCTGAAAAAGTTTTAAAAAGTGTCCTAATTAAAAAAAATATATATTTCAGTCAGTATAGTGGAAGTGTATTATTAGTAAATTGGTCTGGTATAAATACATTTACATTATACCAATATACTGAAAAACATCTTTCCACCACTATAGTGAAAGTGCATTATTAATGCAGTATATTGTAGAGGAAAAGTGCATTATTAGTGTATCAGTATAGAAACATGCGTTTCCAGTATATTGATAAATTAGAAATGAATGGGCAGGACTTGTGCATATCAACCTGACTCCAAACATTCATTAAAAAATAACTTCCTAGCTCTAACAGTTCCAAATTTAGCCCTTTTAATATATTCTTTTTCTCTCAGTCACCAGTGCAGTCCTTCCTCAGTTTAGCAACCTCCCAGCTCTATTCTCCTCTCATCTCTGTCACTTACCAGGACCCAGGTGGTCCACGGTGTCATTTCCTTGGATGAGGGTCTTTCCCCTGTGTGGTGGGCTCCCTCCAAAGTACTGTCAGCCATGGTCTTCATTGGGGATGGTGACCAGGGGGCATTTGTGATTGGTGGGGCTGAGAGTGCTGGTGCCATTTTGCCAGGCATCTGGGTGTTCCTCCATTGCCTCTCCCACAGGGATGCAGTCGGCATGGGCTCCCTGGTGTACATGCACATGTATGTGTGTGACTGTGCTCCTCTGCAACCACATAACCACCTGTGGTCATTCAGATGGCGGTATGGTAGCAGAGAGCACAACCCTCCTAGTGGGATGCTCCATGCTCCTCCCTAGGCCGGCCCCTGATGTCCTGTGCTTGTTCTTGAACCCGGGTCTCCTGTCTAAAGTTCATTTCTTTGAAAAGGGTTTGCTTTAGAACTTCAAAGACTTGGAACTTAATCATTTTAAATGAAAGCCTGGAGTCAAGTCAATATGGCTGTGTCCTTTCAGTAAGTTTCCTTATGTCCTAAAATAAAACTACATATTGATATAGGAAGAATGCATTTAAAGCATATGAATAAATTGAAAGTGTATCAACAGGACTGATGTCAACCTGACTGCAAGCTTTCATTAAGAAAATATGCTCCTAGCCATAACGGTTCCAAAGTTGGCCCTTTCTGATTTCTAGGAAAAGGGCTACCTTTGGAACCTAAAGCGCTAGGAACTTAATTTAAAAAACTGCATGAAGAAAATGACAGTCTGATGTCTGTATTCCTTAACAAATGAACTGTATCCCCTCCAGCACTGACCACATGAGTCTTAAAAACATTGCTGATCAAGGGGGGCACTGTTGACCACAGTGCTCCTTTCCTCTGTGTTTGAGACACCTATGCAGTAAAGAGTGTCTCACGCACAGGTAACTTGGAAAATGGCATGTTCTGGGGAGGATTGTTATATTTTTAATATATTATTGATCACCCTTGATCAATAATGTATTTATATGTCCTCTTAGATTAATCTTACAGCTGTAAGAGTGATCTTGCAATATATTCTTAGTGTTTCAGAACTGCTAATCTTCGGGTCTCACTTTTCATATCCTAAGAATGGGTTTAAGATCATTCTTTCCACTGCAAAAGTGGTCTCAGAGGATGTATTAACATAAAGCCACCTACTATTTTAAAATGATCCATAAATGCTTTCTTGGAGGGATTTGGATTTGACTGTGATTTGACTACTGACAGAATATTATTTGAGGTGACTGATGGCTATAATAATCAAATCCTCAAATAAAATCCAGCCAACCTTATATCCAATCTCATCAACCAGCATCTCTGAGGAGTATAAAATAAGGCTTCCCAACCAGTAAAAAGCAACACTAAGCAGTGGACAGTTGGAGAGGCCTTTCTCCCTCACATGATAACTGCGCTATTACAGAGCAACCTGTATTTGTGTGTAATGGATTATTGCAGCGTTTGAATTTCATGGAATAAATTGCAGAAAGGGGTTAATGGCTTTAGCTGAATTGTAAAGCTCAGCCTCCAATCTGTGTCACTTTTTCTGTAAGCCAGCTTTTCTACTCCCCCTCACACAAAGCCTCTGAGGTAGACTGACTTGCTGGGTTCAGACAAAATTGTCCTACTTCTTTCTACCCTTCTCTCCCATTCAGAGAAAACTGAGACTCTTGTTTCACAGTGCATGAGTCCCCAAGGAAAATGAAAGACAATAGCTATTGTGAGTAGACTGTAATAGTGAAACAAAATTCTTGGAGAGTGAAGAGGCATGATACAAGCAAAACCTAATCCACTTTCAGAACTGAAGTATTTTTTCGAAAAGAAGGTTGGCTCCGAACCTTCCAAAACAGATGTTTTGCAACATGATTTTAAGGGAATTTTCCATTTTTCTCTTCATCTGCTCATGTGATTTTTTGGTTTTTGTTTTGGATGTGAGCATCCTCCAACTTGCAAAAGCCTGTGATCTTTAGTCACATAATGTTGAGCTAAATTGATGGCACCCTGGCCAAAGGCTTGTCATTCAGCCAGGGCACAGTTACTTGGTGATCATGTTATCAAAGTCATGCAGTTGTACTTTGCAAGTAAAATGTCTGTCTCGCCCTCTCTTGTCTGTCTTCCTGCCTACACATGAATATGGTGGCTGGGACTGTGGAGGCTGTATGGGTTGGAGCAGTATGAGGAGAAAGGGGTGCACTGTGTGGGCCAGCTGTGTGTGAACTGTGTATATGCTGACTCAACTGTAGATTGCTCCCTTTGTGCTTAAAGGCTTGCTTAGAGCAGGCAGACAGCTGGTTATTTTGATAGCTGGTTTCTATTATCATGAACATTTCCTGTATGATACAATCATTTGTACATTGTCTTGATGGTTGGTTGAGTTTCTGTATGGTAGATTAGTCATTGCTCAGCACTAGAAACACTGACTGCAGTGAGAAGGAACACCATGTTACTTGGAATTGAACCCAGCCCTCTCCCCACCCTGCAAAGGATGATCCAGGTGCTCTACCAGTTGCATTGCATCAGATCAACTAGTTAGCCTGAGGTTTCTTTGGCATTTTTTTTCTTAAACAGACAATCCATTGGTTGTTTTTGTAATCTGACATTCTTACAAGAAGAAGATTGAGCTCACACAGTGGACTAAGCAAATACTACTATAATTACCCTCATCTGAGATGTGCGCAAGGTGTGGCACATTTCTGCGGCTTTTGAATGATGAAAGGTGGGAGTGTCATGCAACAGCTTCTAAAGAACTTTGGATCCAACTAGACTGACTGCATTCTGTTATTGCTCTTGATAAGTCAGTAGAAAAATGTCAGATGTCTTTTCTTTTTGCACATATTTTAAGACAATTTCTGATTGTGGTGTGCAGTGTTTTAATTAGTTTGCTAAAGACAGATTTGTTCAACCTGATCTTTGAAGATCGGACAGTCTAACCTGTACAATACCTTGCTGCCAGACCTCTCAAGCTCAGCGTTCTTAGTTTGTCAGAGCCTCCACCTGGATCAACTTGCTACCTACAGAAATCTCCAACATTGCCACTACTGGTGCTTTTAAGTGTAAAACTACATTAACACCTCATGTCTAGTGCCTTCTGTGATTGCTTCTTATAATCCCCTCCAGGCATACTACACCCAAGCATCCCTCCTCGCTGCCTCAGCTCCTCCTCCTCTCCTACCCCCATTACTGGGTATAGAATGAATATGTCTCCTCTTTCTTTTCATCCCCCCCATTCCTCCTGCCTTGCTATTTCCCATCTACCACATACCCAATGCAATGCCCTCCCTATTTCTCCCCTCCTCCCTCTCTCTCCCATACCACCCCCTCACCACCACTCTTCTTTTTCTTTTCCTACTAACCCACTCCTAACAAAGCTTCACTGAGCTGCCTATGACTTGTACTGTATAATTAACTTGCAACACAATTCCTTGACAATGCCTTTGGCTGCTATTATTGTAACCTTATTTGTCTTTTTTTTTTTTGTAAGTTCCATTGTAATGATCATGTTATGTTTTATACCATATTGTCCTTATTGCCTTGACGTGGAACCTTTGTAACAGAGCCCTCAACTCAAAGGTGTCATCCGAAATACAAATAAAATAAAAGTTGCCTGGATTTTTGTTCAGGTCTGAGTCTGCATTTCTTTGATTGCATTTTTCTGTGCGTATAACACAAAATTAGAAACATCTTGCGTGTACCCATAGTAATAAGAGTCTGTCTGTCGATCTATCTATCTCTCTCTCTATCTATCTGTCTGTCTATCTATTAATGCTGTTTTCCATCTCTGTTACAAATCACTTTTCAGTCTATTCCTGGTCTACTAGCCTTGGCAGGTGCTCTTTCTGTTTGTAGTATTCTTTTTATATTTACATTTTCTCTGTCTACCATCAGCTGCCTGTCCTGACAACAACTATGGACCAGTGGGAGCCCTCCAGATACTGCGTCTGGACCCCACTGCAACTTTACTCCCACAGCATGTTGTCCCCATCACCTCCATTTAATATTCAGCGTTGAGGTAGGGACCCCAGCAGGACATGGTTGGGCCCATTGTGATGTTGGGGATAGAGACATCCCACTGCCATGCCTATGGGTGCTTTGGGGGCATCCCACTGCCGTGCCTATGGGTGCTTTGTTCTCTGTGTTCTCCCTTCCATCTTTCCCATGAATGGTGCTGCCTACCATGTCACTTTTCAGTGAAAGGCAGGACAACATCGGGTCACCCATAACGTTGAGTGCTGTTTCTAGCCTTCTTTTTGAATTCAGCATTTTATATGTTGATCTGTGTTAGTGGCTCAGTATGTAGCACTCTCACCTCTGGGGCCGTAAGATCTGAAGGTCATGAGTTCTAGTCTCCTATCTGGTACTTGAGGTAATACCCATAACAGACACTGTAGCACAGTATGCGGAGGGTGCTGTCCTTCAGAAGAGACATTAAACCAGCCTCTTCTTCCCATCGCTGGTCACTGTCCAGGTAGAATTTAAAACTCCCACAGCACTTACCAAAGAAGAGTAGTGGAGTTTCTCAATTGTTAGGGCAATCTTTTCCCTGTCAATAGGAAAAAAAAAAAAAAAAAAACAGGTCCATGTAACCCACCCCCAGGACACACTTGGAAATAAGCTTTTCCTGGTCAAAACTGACAAAAAAAATAAATGATGCACTTTTTAAATGTGTTTATATATATTTATACAGTGGCGTGAAAAAGTATTTGCCCCCTTCCTGATTTTCTCTATTATTGCATATTTGTCACACTGGATGTTTTCAGGTCTTTAGACAAAATGTAATATTAGATAAAGTGAACCTGAGTGAACAAATAACACTTGTTTTTTTTTATTTCACTTATTTAATGAAAAAGTTAACCAACACCAATTGGCACTGTGTGAAAAGTAATTGCCCCTTACACTTAATAACTGGTTCGCATACATTTAGCTGCAATGACTGCAACCAAACACTTCCTATAATTCAATATCAGTCTTTCACATCGCTGTGGAGAATTTTAACCCACTCTTCCTCATAGAACTGCTTTAATTCAGTAACATTTGGTAGGTTTTGAGCATGAACTGCTCGTTTCAGGTCCTACACAGCATCTCTATTGGGTTTAAGTCTGGACTTTGACTAGGCCACTCTAAAACTTTAATTTTACTTCTTAGCCATTCTGATGTGGACTTGCTTTTGTGTTTGGATCATTGTCTTGCTGCATGACCCAACTTACGCTTCAGCTTCAGCTGACGGAAGGATGACTGGACATTCTCCTTAAGAATTTTCTGGTACAGAGCAAATTCATGGTTCCTTTAATTATGGCAAGTCATCCAGGTCCTTAGGCAGCAAGCATCCCCACACCATCCACACTACCACCACCATGTTTGACTGTTGGTATGGTGTTCTTACTGTGGAATGCTGTGTTTGCTTTCTGTGAGACATTATGGGATCCATGTTGTCCAAAAGTTCCACTTTGGACTCATCTGTCCATAGAACATTTTCCCAAAAGGCTTGTGGATCATCCAAGTGCTTCTTGGCAAATAAGAGACGAGCATTTATGTTCTTCTTGGTTAGCAGTGGTTTCCCTTGCTACTCTCACATGAAGCCCATTTTGCCCAGTCTCTTTCTGATTGTGAGTCATGAACATGACCTTAGCTGAGGCAAGAGAAGCCTGCAGTTCTTTGGATGTTGTTTAGGATCCTTTGAGACTTCTTGGATGATTTTACACTGCGCCCTTGGAGTAATTTGGCAGGCGCCCACTCCTGGGAAGGGTCACTACTGTTCCAAGTGTTCTCCATTTGGAGATTATGGCTCTCACTGTGGTTCAATGGAGTCCCAGAGCCTTAGAAATAGCTTTGTAAACCCTTTCCAGACTGATGAGGGCAACAAAATGTTGTTCTGATCTTTTCAGGAACTTCCTTTGATCATGGCATAATGTGCTTGTTGAATCTTTGTGCTGGCAATGTGACTCTGATGGTAAGGGCCAAAATAAGTGAGGTTTATATTGAGCAGGGCTGGCTGTAATCAAGCCTGGCTGTGTTCAATCAGCTGACTAATTATCCCTTTAATTGGGTTGATTTAACTAGGGGCAATTACTTTTTCACACAGTGCCAGTTGGTGTTGGTTAACTTTTTTCATTAAATAAATGAAATAAGTAAAAAAAAAGTGTTATTTGTCCACTCAGGTTCCCTTTATCTAATATTATATTTTGTCTAAAACCTGAAAACATCCAGTGTGACAAATATGTAATAATAGAAAAAATCAGGAAGGGGCAAATACTTTTTCACGCCACTGTATGACAAAGAACCTCTGTGTGCAAGCACTGAGGCAGTGGTTAAAGGGCATTTGGCCAGGAAGCCAAGTTTCAAAAAGAAATGCAAAATCACATACATTGTGGGGGCATATGTGATTTTGTATTTCTTTCACCTGACTCTTCGACCAAATGCCCTTTGGAATGACTATTATCTCAGTCTTAATAAAGAGAGTTCTTTATCTTGAAATTGTTTTTGTTTTAATTGGGTTCACTACAATATAACCCGGATAGACCATCTTAGGGTAGCTGGTTCATTCCACTGGGGTGTCAAACAGACGAGGCATACTGATGAGTCATGGTAGGGCGAAACACGTGTCTGTCTTCTGTTGGCACCCTTTTTAAACTGTGTGAGAGGCCTTTCGGCACCATGCATTTCTGCTTGAAGTTGAACCAGCATAATATTCTGTGGTGATTTGCATATGCAGCCCATGATGCTTTGCATTGTGGAGGCATGTGTGATTTTATATTTATATGTTCTCTTTCCAATTCTAGATATTTTTCTAGGTATTTTCCTTTTTCACTTTTTTTTCTTCTTATTTGCTTAGTGGTACTGGAAATCATTTACACACACACACATACCCTTTCTGTAGTAATGATGCTTAGAATTAATACAATCAATAAAACCATGCAAATTTAAAATTGTAGATTGTTAGTTCATAGAGTTGCTATATTAGCAGAGATATGTTGTCTGAACTCACCCCCTAATGGGAAGTCTGGGGGAGATGCGCTCCATAGGGGAGGTTTGTCTTCAGCTGGGGTGACTGCTATATGTACCTGCCTGTGACATGTGTGATTTTGCACAATAAAGCTATTTCGTATTTTGATATCCATAGTGTGTACATCCTTTCTTCTTTTTGGATGTGGTTTTGGGGCCCTGGTGAAGTAATACATATGAACATTTGAAGAAACCAGCAGAAGGCCATTTGGTCTATCAAGTCTGCTTGTGTTGCAGGGTCCACAGCTTGAGCTACTGTCTCTGCCCCATCTCCCCACTCCTCCCATCCTCCCTACCCATGACCCTTACCCTTTCCCTATTCTTGTCCCAGCCTCTCTTTAAGCTGCCTACTGTCTTCAATGAGATTACCTCTTCTGGGAGCGTATTCCAAGTGTCCACCATCCTCTGTGAAGAAGTGCTTCCTGACCTCCCTCTTAAATCTCCACCCTCCAGCTTAAGACTGTGCCCCCTCGTGTTATGGTTGCCACTCAGCTTAAAGAAACTCTCCTTATCAACCTTATTTATCCCTTTCAAGTACTTGAAGGTCACAGTCATGTCCCCTCTCTCTCTCTTTCTCTCTCTCTCTCTCCTGTCTTCCATAGATAGATACATAGACAGTGTCGGCAGATAAGGGTCTATGGCCCACCTAGTCTGCCCATTTGAGCTTGTAAGTTCAGTTTGTTTTCCTAGAAGTCTGTTTCCCCTTACCCCTGCCCTCTAGAATTCCTTTATGTCTATCCCATGCATTCTTAAATCCCGTGATTGTTTCAGCCCCCACCACTTCCTCTGGCAGGGTGTTCACTTATCCACCACCCGTTCTGTGAAATTCCTTCTCATGTTTCCTCTGAATCATCCTCCTCCAACTTCATCCCATGCCTCTAGTCCTGAAACATCTTTTCGCCTAAAAATAGTGTTTTCCTGCACCTATTCCTCCCTGTAAGATACTTGTATGTCTGTATCATATCCCCCTCTCCCTCCTCTCCTCCAGGGAGTACATGTTCAGTTCCTTCAACCTGTCTTCATAGGACTTGTGATGCAACCCATGCACCATCTTTTGTTGCCCTCCTCTGAACCATCTCTACCCTGTCTATGTCCTTACATAGGTATGGTCTCCAAAACTGTACACTGTACTCCAGGTGGGGCCTCACTAGTGTCTTGTATAGCGGAATTATGACCTCCTTTTCCTGCTGGTGATGCCCTCGTTTTATACATCCCAGCATCCTATTTGCTTACCTGATGCCTTGTCACACTGTTTCCTACCTTGAGGTCATCAGAGGTGACAACCCCAAGATCCTTTCCTGCTTGGTGCATGCTATATCCTCACCCCCCAACTGATATATTGTGCCAGGGTTTTTGTGCCCCATATGCATTATCTTGCACTTCTTTGCATTGAATTTCAACTGCCAAACCCTTGACCATTCTTCAAGTTTCTGCAGGTCCCTTCTCATTCTGTCTACACCCTCTGGTGTGTCTACTCTGTTACAGAGCTCTGTGTCATCAGCGAACAGTGAAATTCTGCCTTCTAGATCCTGTGCAATGTCACTGATGAAGATGTTGAATAGGACCGGTCCAGCACTGATCCTGTGGTACCCCACTGGTTACTCTTCCCTCTGTGGGTGACAGCCATTTACCACCACCCTCTGTATCCTGCCACCCAGCCAGTTACCTACCCACCACACTGCTGTCCTGCCACACCCATATTACCCAGTTTGTGTAATAGTCTTCTATGTGGCACAGTGTCAAAGGCCTTGCTGAGTCCAGATAGGCCATGTCACTGCCCTCCCTGATCCACCTCCCTAGTCACCCAGTCAAAAATTCAATGAGGTTGGTCTGACGACCTCCCCTGGTGAAACCATGCTGCCTTGGGTCCTGTAGTCCATTGACAACCAGATGTTCCACCAATCTCTCCTTCAGTAGTGCTTCCATGATCTTTCCCACTACCGGTGAGGCTGACTGGTCTGTAGTTCCTGCTTCCTCTTTGTTCCCACTTTTGTATAAGAGGACTACATCTGCTGTCCTCCAGTCTTTGGGTACCTCCCTGTTTCCAGTGATTGGCTGAACAGGATAGCCAGAGGTTCAGCCACCACCTCTCTTAGTTCTTTAAGGACCCTGGGGTGCACCCCATCTGGCCCCATTGCTTTATCAGCTCTTATTACTTCCAGTTCCTTCAGGACCCTTTCTCGTGTAAAGGGACTTGTGTCCATTTCTGCACCATTCTCACCCCTTGTACTCCCTTCAGACCCATTACCACCCTCTTCCTTAGTAAAGACTGAGCAGAAATACCTGTTCAATATGTCAGCTTTATTGTTGTCATCCTCCATGAGGCTCCCATCCTCCCCCTTCAGTCTCACTATCCCTCCCTTTGTCTTTCTTTTTCCTTATGTACCTGTAAAAGGTTTTGTCCCTTTACCCACTGATTTTGCAATGTGTTCTTCTGTCTGAGCTTTGGCTTCCCTTACTGACTTCCTGCCTCCTTTTGTTTCTCCCGGTGCTTCTCCCTATCCCCTTCTGCCTGTGTCTTTTGTATTGCCTAGATGCAATCTTTTGGCTTTCACTTTCTTTGCTACCTCTTTGGAAAACCATAATGGTCTCCTCTTCCTTTTCCTCTTGCTAACCTGCTTAATGCATAATTCTGTTGTTCTTATAATCCCATTTTAAATACTGCCCACTGTTCCTCAACCCCTGATTCCTGTCCCATTCCCCTAATGCCTCTTTCAAGTATCTCCCCATTTTCCCAAAGTCTGCCCCTAAAATCCAGGATCGTGTTTTTGTGGTTTGGTTCTGCTCTTTCTGTGATTTCAAACCACAATGACTGGTGGTCACTGTTACCCAGGTGCTCCCCACTGTTACCCCATCACACTGTCCCTGTTTGTGAGCACAAGGTCCAGTATTGCCTTCTGCGGAGTTGGTTCCATGACCAGTTGCTTGAGGAAGGCACCCTGAAGGAGTCCAGGATAAATCTGCTCTAGTTGATGCTGCTGCTGGGATGCTCCAGTCCACGTCTGGTATATTGAAGTCTCCAACCAGTACTACCTCACCCTTGTCTGCCATCCTTTGGATGGCTAGCATCAACTCCTATCTGTTTCTTCCTCCTGGGCTGGTGGTCTATAGACCACACCTGTGCGGATGGCTGGCCCCATTTTCCTTTCCAGCTTAACCCACAGTATCTCTCCCCATTTTGTTCCTCCTGGATCTGTGTGGCCCTTATGTCATTTTCACATACAGTGTCCTCCTCCTCCCTTCCTGCCTGCTCTGTCTCTTCTGAATATGTTGTAGCCAGGTATGGCCATCTCCCAGTCATGGTTATCATTACACCAGGTTTCAGTGATGGCCACAATGTCCAGGTCTGACTGTACCATGACAGCCTCCAGATCTTCCATCTTGTTGCTAAGGCTCCTGGCATTTGCACACATGGCTTTCCATGATTTGACCTCCCTAGACTGCTTCACTGTTCTACTCCAGCTCCTTCCTTGGTTGTCATTTATCCCTGGTTCTCCTTGCTGTTTGCCCTTATGCTGAATTTTGCCCCTTTTTGGCTTATCCACCTTTTGGACACTAATCTCCATCTTTTGCACACTGCTTTGCAGAGATAGCCACTCCTCTGGTTCACTGGTTCCACTACTAGCTGTGGGGGGGGGAACATATTCAGTGCCCTCAACCTCTCCTCATATGCCTTACCCTGCTGACCAGCTGTCATCTCTGTAGCCCTCCTCTGGACCTTCTCCAGCAGGTTAATGTCCTTTTTGAGGTGTGGGCACCAGTACTGAACTCCATACTCTAGATGTGTCCTTACCAGTGACCTGTACAAGGGCAGTATAACCTCCTCTCTCCTACTACTGGCCCCCTAGATATGCATCCCAGCATCTTGTTTGCCTTTGCTGCTGCTATCTTGCACTGCGTGGAGTGCTTCAGGTCACTAGTGATCATCACTCCCAGGTCCTTCTCCTCTGATGCAGATACTCTGACTCAACCCAGGTAGTACTCTGTCCTAGGATTCTTAGCTCCAATATACATAACTTTGCATTTCTTAGCATTGAAGCCAAGCTGCCAGATCCTGGACCACCTCCCTAGCTATTTCAGATCTTCCTGTATGTCCTGTATCCCTTCAGCTGTGTCCACTCTCACACAGAGCTTGGTGTCATCCACAAATAGGCACATTTTGCCGTTAATACCATTTCTGATGTCATTGATGAATACATTGAACAACACTGGCCCCAGCACTGAGCCCTACGGGACCCCACTGGTTACCTGTCTTGTGCCAGATAACTCTACCCCTACAGCCACCCTCTGGGTTCTGTCCATCAGCCAGTTTTCCACCCATCTGGCCATTTTCCCCAACCCCAAGATCCACCAAATTCCTGATCAATATTTTGTGGGGCACAGAGTCAAAGGCATTGCTGAAATCAAGATAGAGGATGTCTACCTCTTGGCCCCTGTCTACTGTCTTAGTGAACAGTCAAAGAAGTCAATCAGATTTGTTTGGCAATCTCCCCCCCCCCCCATGAATCCATGCTGCCTCGCATCCTGGAGACCATGCTCCTCTAGATATTCCACCAACCTTTCCTTTAGTATGGTCTCCATAAGATTGCCCACAGTGGAGATCAGACTGACTAGTCTATAATTCCCTGGGTCATCCTTGGGCCCACTTTTGTGGAGCGGCATTACATGTGCTGTTCTCCAGTCCTGCGGTACTATGCCTGTCTCTAGTGAACTATTAATTTGATCTGCCAGTGGCACTGCCAGTTCCTCAGCTTTAGTATCCTTCGATGTACTCCATCTACACCTAGTGATTTGTCCACCTTCAATGCCAACAGCCCCTCCCTCCCTCACTCTATCCTCCTCTATCACTACATCTGTGTTCCCCCCCGCTCCTCTTTTACCTCCTAAATGCACTGATCTGTCCTTCTCCCTGCTGAAGATGGAACAGAAATATTAATTTAGTATCTCTGCTTTTCCACCATTACTCTCCACCCACTCCTCCCCTTTCTTAAGCCTAACAATCCCTTCCTTCTTGTCCCTTTTCTCACTTATATATTAAAAGAAAGCCTTCTCCCCTTCCTAATTCCTTCAGCTATCTGCAGCTCCTTCTGTGCCTTTGCTTGCCTGACTTTCTTACTTGCTTCACTAGTCAACCTTAGGTAATTTCCCCTACCCACATTTCTCTTGGTCTTCCTGAATTTTCTATAGGCCAACCTCTTTTCCCTTACTGCCTGGG
The DNA here is from genome assembly GCA_016271365.2 of Neoceratodus forsteri. Classification (NCBI taxonomy): domain Eukaryota; kingdom Metazoa; phylum Chordata; order Ceratodontiformes; family Ceratodontidae; genus Neoceratodus; species Neoceratodus forsteri. The sequence continues at coordinate 521,301,394 of CM057449.1, read as the reverse complement.
CAACCCTAGAACTAAACCAGCTGGGTGCTTTGGCCCTTGTGTTCTTACCCCCTGAGCCTGATGCACTCATCTGTGGCAACCAATATTCCTTCCTTAATGATGGACCACCTTTGGTTCACCCCCATATCTGCTCTGATGCCCACCAGATGGTTCCTTAGTCCTTCGCCCATTTTCCTGACATCTGCCCTCCTGAAATCCAAGATTTTGGTCTTAGTTGGGATGCTTTCCCTGCCCATTTCCAACTGGAACCACACTGTGCAATGGTCACTTCCTCCCAGTGGCTCCCTGACCATTATTTCCTATACAAACTCCCCATTTGTGAGTACCAGATCAAGAATTGCCTCAGCTCTTGCTGGTTCAGTGACACCCTGATTCAGGAACCCACTCTGCAGTCCTTTCAAGATCACCTGACTCCTAGCACATGTCGTTGATGGTATGCTGCAGTCCACCTAGGGCAGGTTGAAGTCCCCCACAATTACCACCTCTCCTTTCCCCGCAGCTTCTGATATTTGTGAGCTCAGTTCCCTGCCCCCCTCCTCATCCTGACTGGGTGGTCTGTAAACCATCCCCGACCTCACCTTTTTCCCTCTATTGGACCTTAACTGAACCCATAATGCCTCCACCTTCCCTTCCTCTGACTCTTCCCTCGTACTAGTTATTCACTCCCTGATATAAACTGCCACCCTTCCCCCCCCTTCCTGACTACCCTGTCTCTCCTGTATAGTTTATTTCCAGGGATCGCAAGGTCTCAGTCATGGTGTGATGTTGCCCAAATCTCGGTTACTGCAGCTATGTCCACCCTCTTGTCCGCTAATAGTGCCTGCAGGTCTTCCATCTTGTTTCCAAGACTTTGTGCATTCAGAGACACCACCCTCTACCTAGAATCTGACCTTCATTCTCTTCCCTCTATTCTTCTATTCACGTTTATCCCCTATGTTTGCACCCCTCCATATACCCTTGTTATGTGTTCCTCACTCCCTCCAACCTTTGCTAACTGTGTTTTTGCCCCTTCCACCTCCTCACACCAGACCTCTTCCATCACTATGGGGGGGGGGTTCACTGACCTCCTCCTCTGAGTCTGTGGGCCTGCACGCCCACTGCCCCCACCCCAGTAGTTTAAATTAAGTGTAGTGGTTATGTATTCCCACAGTTTGTCCCTGAGTACCCTCAAACCCTCCCTACTGAGGTGTAGCCTGTCTGGTGAAGAGTGTTTTGTTTGACCAGGTCTCCTCCCAGTCCCCAGTACAGATGAACTTCTCCTCCTGGCACCATTTCCTCAGCCAGTCATTGAAATCCTCTATTCTTCTTTTCCTGGCTGTGCTGGCCCTTGGTACTTGTATCACCTCTGAGAAGGCCAGTGAACTTCCTTCCTCCCTGCAGATCTTCCCTAACTCCCTGAACCTGCTTTGCACTACCTCCACCTCCTCCCCAGTTAGGTCATTGGTTCCCAAATGTATAACTAAATTAGGTTTTCCTCCAGCCTTCCATACTATTTCCCTTATCCTTGGGCCCACCTTCCCCGCTGTCATCCCTGGCATACAAACCACCCTCCTACTTGCATTTGGGTCCCCTTTCCTTCACCAGTGAATACCCCTAATTTTGGAGTTCCCTATGATTGCCACCCTTTCATCCCCTGCGTGTGTGCTCCCTGTCCTTCCTTTCTTACCTTTGGTACTAGCTGCTTCCCACCTAACTGCTCCCTCTGCACCCTGGTAAACTAATCTCCTCATCAGTGTCTCATCTGTAAGCAAAACACTGCTACTGGTTTGCACTGTATTGCAAAATGTCCATTTCTCTACTCTATGTAACTAATTCCGGATCGTCCCTGAAAAAGGGACCTTCGGGGCACAGTGGGTCTTCCTGGTTAACAAAACTGAAATAAATATATCTGCAATTTATCCCCTTAACTGTTTTCCATCTCCCAATCTGCCCCTCCCCTTTTGACTATCTGTATCTACTTTCAGTTTCCCCTCCCCCTTCCTTTTCTTTTCTCTCCCTCCTCCTTCTTCCACTCCATTTTGCCTGCCTCCTCTTCCCAGCCCACCCTGATTAGTTCCCTCCTCCCTCCCCTGTACTCCTACTCTCAACCCTGGCTCAACCTGACCTCCTACCTCATAGCCTGCTGCCCCCTCCCTCCTTCCAGACAGTGGTGCAAATGTATTTAATAAAGGCCCCCTTTAGAATTTCCCACCCCTGATGCTACTGTCACATTCCCACCCCTGTCCCTCACCACTTGCCATTCCTCCACCCTGGGCTCCCTGTTCCTCTGAGGAAGAGATACTTCTGTAGACTGGGTACTCCATCCCACTCCCATCCCCTGCCTGATTCCGTCACTCCCCTGGGCATCACCCCTCTGCCTTTCCCTCCACTGCTGTGCTCCTCTGACTTCCCACACCATCCTCCCCAGCTCCCATCTGTGTAGCCTTATTTCAGCCATTAGCAGCTGCAGGCTCTTACACACAGGACATCCCCCTTTACTCCACTTCACCCCCAGAAAGACTGCTGCCTCACAGCTATTGCAGTTTACTACTCTCCTGCTTCCCATACATGTACGTATTCCCCCACTTCCTCCAAGCCCAGCTTCTCCTACCCTCCAGTTATACATCATTATACAATGGGATGTGAAAATCCTGTAACCTCATTGGTCAAAACACATCACATAACCGTGATAAATCCTCCAGTATACCCACTGTAAAAGTTTTATATCACTATGAAAACAAAAAAAAAATTTGAACATTGTATAATAGCAATATACCATGACAGGGAGTAGGTATATGGATGGAGTTACCACTTCTGGTGTGGTTAAATCACTCAGCTGTGCCTCGTGACCAAACCACACTAGGTGTGGTAAATCCACCAATATACCCACTCCCTGTCATGGTATATTGTTTAACTATAAAACAACGATAACATTCAAAAACATATAAATTTCTATCTCCCTTTACCATCAAAAGGTATCAACAAACACAATAATCTACCTTTTACTGATACAGATTCTATCACAGAACCAGAACACAATGCAAAAACATTTGCTACTTAACAACATCAAACAGGTGACAACATACCAAGCTGATGCAGCTTTTTTAAAAATGGAAAAAAATGTAATCTTTTAAATCAGTAGAAATCAGCAATCCCCAAAGCACCTTGAACTACAACAAAGAACACAGTACCACACCACTGCCACAGTAACTAAATAGCTCGAAAAGGCTGGAGAAAGAAGAGAAAATCAGAGACAGCACAAAAAGATATAATGTACTGTAAAGAAGTAGGCACTAGGTATACGCAGTTGTTTAACAGAGAAAATGAAGTACCTACTAAAACAGACAGAATACCCACAAATGACACTTAGATTCTCACTATCAGACACCACCAAAGGCACATACAGAAAGGGTTTAAACTATAGTATTAAAATTAACCACATCATAGTTGAAAGATCACACTAAACAATGTAGGTATTGAAGTGTATGTTTCTGTACTAGTATGTACAGCCAGTGGTGTTTGCTGTGCTTCAGGATCCCCTTGGAGCTCGAGAGTGTTACTTCTAGTGGATAGGGAGTTGGGACTGTGATTTTAACTCTGGTCTCCCACATGGCAACTCACCATGTTAATGCTGGCACCACCAGGCTGTAGAATTCTGTACTGCCCATGCATTCTTGAATTTGCCAACTGTTTTTGCCCCCACAACCTCCTCCGGGAGGCTGTTCCATGCATGCACCACCCTTTCTGTGACAAAATACTTCCTCACTTTGCCCTTGAGCCTCCCCCCCATCTTCATATTGCGACCCCTTGTCTTTACCCATCTCCTTTTCTGAAAAATAGTGCCCCCTTGAACTCCGTTGATCCCCTTGTAGTATTTGAATGCCTCTATCATATATCCGCTGTCCCTCCTGTCCTCCAGAGTCTACATATTGAGTTCTCTCATTCTCTTCTCATATGGTTTCTGGTTTAGCCCCTGCACCATTTTCATTGCCCTTCTCCACCCTGTCAATGTCCTTTTGGAGATAAGGTCTCCAGAACTGTACACAGTACTCCAGATGAGGCCTCACCAACTGCTTGTACAGCAGCATCACCACTTCTTGTTTTCTGCCGGTGATACCTCTCCTTATGCATCCCAAATTTATGGACTTACAGTAAATTATAGATTAAACTAGAAAAGATATGTTGTTTCTTGTTACTGGTATCTTTTGCTTGCATTTTTTTCCTGTTTTACAATTTTTTTGTTTCATTGCAAGCCACAGCTGATTTTTTTAAATCGACTGGCCTGCACTCATGTTAGATCTGTTGTGCGTTAGGAGTAAAGTAAAGTAAATCTTTATTTATATAGTGCCTACAGGAGACTGTAGCTGTGTTCTGATGCTATGGCAGTGCAGTCTACAAAGGTTTACTGCCTCTGTTTTGTGGTGTTTCTGTTCACATGTCAGCAAGTTGGGTTTCTACATTCACACTGAACATAGGAAAGTGACTCACAGCAGTCTTACTTGCATTCATTATTCTCTCTACCTTCAAGTACAATGTGGCTGCTTTACTCACGTCTTACCTTGATTTCTGCGGAATGATTCTGGAATTGGGAAGTCTCATAAACAGATAAATGAGTAAACTGTGTTTGTGGAAGTGGGCTGTAAGATTATTTTATAGCTGACCTAATTAATGGAGCATTTTTTTTTTAAAGGGAAGCAGTCGTTTGCAGGGGCTCCGGCCCCTGCAAATTTTACCCTCCGCTGAAGCTTTTAGGAAAAAAGCACCCTTTTTCAAAAGGCGCAAAGTAACTTATTTTAATTTCTAAAAGTCCGCTACCTGGAAGTATAGCTGACACTAGAGCAGCTCCATTAAGTGTAATGGTGCAGCTCAGCACCGTGTGTTTCAATGCATTTGTATAGAAGCTCACGGTGCCCACCACATCATAAACCCTGTACAGGAAAATGTTCAAATCCATGCCTAAATGCCATGCCACACCACCAGTGTGAAAACGCACTTCAGACAGGATGTGAAAAATGACAGCTGTACAGTTCATGAGGTGGTGTGAAAAAATGGCTCTGCTGGAAATATTGAAAATTACCAAAGTTACGCATATGCATAGAAAAATTTCAATGAACTACGTAACTTCGGCCATTTAAATTTACCAGTTTAACATGATATTTTGGGACTACCTTCATGAACACTGGCACTGTTATTTTGTTAATTGGTCCTGAAAGGTGAATTCGCGCAGCAACAACAAAATCACCTTCCAAGCCCGATTAACAAAATAACAGTGACAGTGTTCATGAGGTGGGGTCCCAAAAAGCCCATGTTGAAATTTGGTAAAAAAATATGTAAAAATGCCAAAGATATCAATATAAGTTCAAAACATCATTGAAATACATTATACGGGACTTACCTTGATTCTTCAGTTTGCAGTTCGGCTTGGAAGAGTACAGACATGTCCTGATCCACAGAAGATGACAGCAGATGACCTCCAGAGGTAAGTACAGGGTAAGGGGGTGGAGGGAGGTGGATGCACAGTGGGTAGTTGGGTGGAGGTGTGGGAGTGATTGGTGATGGACCATTTTTTTTTTTTTAGGTTAAGAAAAAAAAGACAACAAGGAACCGTTTTCTGTTTTCCAGGCTGAGACCTGGGAAGGTGTGTGTGTGTGTGTGTGGGGGGGAATGCCACTAAGCACCAACAAGCACCCTAGAAAAAAATCAGAGGGTGGTGGGGGTGGGCTACCACTAGACACAAGGGATAATGGGCAAAGTGGCTGAATGCCACAATGGAAAAATTTACGGGCATCATCGGCGAAGAATAGTTCTCTTTTACAGGTCTACAAAAAATGTAGTATAAAAATACATTGAGGAACAGTCGTCTTATTTTCAGGAAAAAAAAATCATGAAAAGAGGAGGGATGGGGAATACCACTAACCACCAATACAAAACAAAAAATGGGCATCGGAGGTTGGGGGTACCACTAGACACCAGGGATAAAGCCGGGAGCCATGTAAGGCCCCCAAAAACGGGGTATGAGACACTGAAAATTAATAAAATTTCATATATATCTATACATACATATATATATATATATATATATAAAAAACAAAGGGGTAAAAAATATTAAACAAACAAACATCGGGATTGAGGGTGGGGGGATCCCACTAGACACCAGGGATATTTAAGAGCCAAACAGGCGCAGATGGCTCAATTTTTCTGAACCAAGCGGTCCAAAACCTTATTTCACAACCAGAAGGCTGTGAGGAAAATCCTTTTTCACCATCCTTTTCCTCCATGGCAAAAAAGGAAATGGGCTGGTGAAAAAGGATTTCCACTTTTTATGACCAAATGTCCTTTTTGTGGACCAGATGGCCCTGCAGGTAATCCTTTTTCGCCACCTGAAATTTCTTTATCGCCATCCTTTTTCATCATGGTGAAAAAGAAAATCGGCTGATGAAAGAGGATTTCCCCTTTTGACGACCAGATGTCCCTTTTGCTGACCAAATGGCCTTACCGATAATCCTTTTTCCTCCAGACGAATTCCTTTTTAGCTATCTTTTTTCGTCATGGTAAAAAAGAAAATCGACTGGTGAACAAGGCAGAGTCATCTGGTCGGCAAGAGGGGCCATCTGGTCATCAAAAGTGGAAATCCTTTTTCGCCACCAGATTTCCTTTTTTGCCATGACCGAAAAGGAAGTTAGCGAGTGGTGAAAAAGGATTAAAATTGATTTAAAAAAAATTCTAGGGCCATACAAAGATCAGAAACCACAAAGAACTGCTCATCAACTCCCGATAAGCAAGAATCATAATTGGATGTCTTAAACATACATCCCGGGGCAGAGTTATGACATTTTTTTTTTTGGCAAAAACAAGACGGCGTCTCACAGAAAGGAATTTTTTTTGGCGAACAAGGATTGGCCAATCAACAGAAAGGATCCTTGTTCATCAGGCCAATTTTATTTTTTGTTCCAGGAATCTATCCTGAAAAATGAAAATCCCATTGAAAATAATCTGACATTGAAAATGCAATAACTTTGGAATGGATAAATATATATATATATATATATTTTTTTTTCCTTTTTCCAAATACACTTTTTCTGTTCCTCCTCAGAGCAAGCAGGTGGCTCTGGCCCTTCCCTTGGAGAGGACTCATCTCTCTGGCCTGGCTTTCCCACACCTATCCCAGCCAGCCATCCCTGACGGATTACCTCCCCCCATGGCAGGGTTGGTGGCGAGGGGCATTGGCCTCCCCACACCCCCAAAAGCCAACATCCAGATTGCCGGGGGATGGTGCAGTTGCCACCGGCCATCATGGAGCTTGCCAGATCCATCTTTTTCCTCCAGTTTTATGCCCCAGGGCCCACGAATGTGCAATGGGTGAGGTGAATGTCTCCACCTCTGTGGAGGCAGTCTAACACCCTGGACATTGGCCCTCCCCATTCCGGGCAGCGTGCCATGCCAAAACCAAGCCACCACTGGGTGTCAGCCTACAGCAAGCTGCACTGTCCCCTTCCCCTGAGGAAGGAAAGCTGTCAGCAGACACTTGATCTTTCCTCGCCTCGGCCGAATCCCGAGTGACCTGAGTCAGTTCCTGAACCCTGGTTGCTGGCGAGGTGTGGTGTCCAGCGCCTCAACTCTCAATGCCACCAGGCTGGTATAAATATTTTTTGACCAAATAAACGCTGGGCTGTTCTGTGACCCAAGCTCTTTCTACCATAAAAATTTCAGACCAAAATGCAACACCATTTGTGCGCGCCGTGATGATAAAAAAAAAACTGCAAAAAGTGGCAAATTGTCAGTTATTTTCACTATCAGGATCCCAGAATCCTCAAATCCAACCAGAATGAAACCTGGCACGTCAAGAGATCTACCCCAGTAGACTGCGCATGCAATGTTTTGTGCAAATCTGTTAAACAGTTGCAAAATTATTAAAGTGCAAAATTTGAGGTTTAACAATAAAGTGCCAGCTCAACCCTAACTATAGTGGTGCTATCACACCACTGTCAGAGGCTGGAAGATCAGAAAGCTGTGGGTTCTATACCCACACCAGGCACTTGGGTTAAATCCCAATCTGACGCTGTTGTGCACTATAAGGGGGGTGCTGCACTCCTGAGGTGACGTCTTTCGGATGTGATGTTAAACTGAGGTCCCATCTGCCTGTTCTGGTGGTAGTTCAGGTGGATGTTAAAGATCCCAAGGCACTTCTCGAAAAGAGTAGGGACATTTTTATTTGAGAAAAGGACTACATTACAACAAAATTCAGAGAATCCACAGCAGTACAAAATAAAATACACATGACAAAAATAAACAAAAAAGAAAAATAAAAGTCAGCTAAAGGAGAAAAGAGAACAAACCAAGATTGTCAACATATCTAAACAATAATGTCAGAGAACAGACCAAATCCCCTATCCCCTGCATAATACCTAATAACTTCAACTAAATTGTGCCAACAACCAGTTTTTGCAATGAACCCATAATTTGTTACATTTTTCCAGAGAATATTTTCCCTTATCCTTGCTAGCAATGGTTTGTAGAGATTTTATAATATTGTTACATATCTCTATATAGGAAATAACTCTCTGTTGAGTAACCCAGCAATATTGCCACTGCCATATGTAATATCGAATGACTGCAAATATCACATACATATTATCTCTATCATATTTCACCCAGCCTCCTCCCACACGCCCATAGAATAGGGTTTCATATACCAGATTGTGAAAAAGTGGTTCTTCCTAGTGCAGTGCTAAAAAATTCCAGAAACCTTACGCATATTTGCACTCAAGAAAAAGGTGCATTTGTGTTTCTAATACCTGATTGCACTCCTCCCTTGGACAAAATCTGTCTGTAAGCTGTTTGTGCTTGTGGTTCCCTTTCACACTCAGCTGGCCAAAGTTCCCCAGCCATACTAAATCCTACACAAATTGTGGAAGTCTAGGGTTTTTTAGTTGTTGCAACACCCAGGGCAGTTGGTGAGTAGGACACAAGGGGAACACTATCTCTTTGTGTGAGTCAAAATCCAGAATAATCTGGTAAACTACTTTCCGGTCCAAAGTCTGAATCTGAGGGACCGAAATTTTCTGTTTGAGGAGCTTCATTGTGCTATCCAGGCCATAACCTGGAGGCCGGGAAGCCCTATTAAGTAGTCTTGGTTTATTATTTCTCCGATGTTCTAAACATGGGTCCAGCCAGGATAAACATAGAAACATAGAACCATAAAACCAAAGGTTTCCACACCTTCCATCCTGGTTTCAAAGCCTGACCTACAGTATGTTGTAGCTTAAAACAATGCTATAAAAAAAGGCCACAGGGTCTAATATGTTTATTCCACCCTCCGTGATACTTTTGTAAGTGATGCTCCTTTTGATGGGGTTTAATCCACTGCCCCAAAAAGCCTGGAAAAGTATACTGTACATCGTTGTGATCAGAGATTGAGGGGGTGGAAAAATATAACTAACATAAAAATATGGGGAGGGGCAGGGTTTTGATTAAGAACACTTTTTTCTTGTTAGCTATTTGCTGTCCTTTCCAGGAACCTACCAGTCAACTGGCTTTCTGAATGACTGCCTCCCAGTTTTATGTAGTGGTATCGGCCACCCAAAAATCGAGTTCTAGAATTGTAACATCATCAGTAATCAAGTTAATACCTGTGAACTGTGGGGACCCTGGTAAAGCAATGTCTTCCAGGGGGACCCCTTTGCTTTTTAGATAATTAATCTGGAACCTGGATACCTGAGCATACCGTGATAGACAATCTTCCACATCCTGCTCATTGGTAGCTGGGTCCAAAACCAAGCTCACATCATCTGCAGATGCTAATGTCATGATCATTTGTTGTTCTGATGTCAGGGGTATCCCAATAATCTTATCATTATGCTCTATATGTCTAAGAAGTATATCTCTGCAAAATGCATACAGCATAGTGCTCAATGAGCATCCTTGTCGTACCCCCCTCTTAACCCAAATTTCCTTATCTGCCCACCCATTCACATTGGGGACCAGAACAGCCTGTCTATATAGGCTTTTGATCCATCCAGTCAGCTGTTCCAGGAAACCAAAGGCCTGTAGGACATTAAGTAGATAAGTATGTGAGATCCTATCAAATGCCTTTTCCTGATCTAAACAAAGTATTCACCCTTTTGCCAGTCCGTTTTGTCCCTTCTGGAACAGTTCTCTAAGTGTAATCAGGGTGTCCTGCTGATTCCTGCCTGGTATCGCACAAGTTTGAGCAGGACTAATCAGAGAATCGGCAAAAGTTGTGATTCTGTTAAGCAGAATTTTACTAAGAATTTTAAAATCTGTATTAAGTAGTGACAGAGGTCTCCAGTTTGCCAATTTGCACTCTGACCTTTCTTATATAGTAAAATTTATGAGGCCTTATACATTGATGTGGTCAGACTAGCTTACTATAATAGATTGTTATATAATATTACTGAGACTGGGCCCAGTTCTTCCTTAAACTTCTTATGAAATTCTGCTCCTAGTCCATCAGTTCCAGGTGCAGTATCCTTTTTTTGCGCATTAACAGCTCATGTCACTTCATCTAAGGTGATGTCCTGAACCAGCATTCCAACCCCTCCGGGTGTACCTGGGGCAAATTCAGGGAGCTAAAGTACTCCAGATCAAGTGGAGCATTGGCCTCTATCTCAAACATGTCAGCTATATAGTCTCCCACTGCGTTTAAGCTGTGGAGATGACTCCATCTGAGTACCTTCAGTTGAGACTTCTGTCAAAACCCTATGTTCTACTCATTTTTTACAGTCTCTGAATGGATCTGTTGCTCCCTTTGGAGACTGCACCCCAAATCTGCGTTCCTGCTCTAAGAATCTAGCTCAATTATACTGTAAATCTGACATTTCCTGTTTTATTACACAGATCCAGAAACAAATGATTTGATACCTTTTATTGGACCAACATGGATGTTACAGAAAAGAACAAAGTGCTTTAGCTTTCGAACCAACCAGGTCCTTCTTCAGAAGCTTTGTGGCAGTTTTTTCAAATATCCCATACTATTAACACCAGATTATATAGAAAAAGCAGAAATAATTCTCATTGGTTTAACATATACATTTAAAACATAATAGAAGATTACGTCAGAGAACTAATTAACACCAGTATGCCTTAAACTGAGAGCCTCAGAAGGGAAAGGTTATCAAGAATTCTCTACAGCCAGAGAGTTCTTGTCGCATAAATTTTAAATGTCTCAGTATGCCAAGAAAGCATTCTAGTGATAAAAAAAAAACCTTGGAGTGGCATTCTCTCTAATACATGTAAGATGAGCTTACAACTTACATTCCAATTGTCCTGGTATATTAAAGGACAGATAATGAGAGACAAAATCCTGAAATTAGGTATAACTGCAAGTTGAAATCAAGCCTCAAATTAACCTACACATATAAACATGATGCATGAAAGTATCACTTGTAAGTGCAAAAAAAAAAATTCTTGTCAAGGACCCCCAAGAAAACGAGACCATGAGCCTGATAAATGCAGATTTCAACACAGAGTCTGTGTATAACAACAATGCACAGAATCAGTCTAAGCAATCTAAATGAAAACCCAAAGGAATTACACCTTTAATGAACCCCCAAGTAAATGAGATATGCATCTTAATATGAGCAGTTAAAATGTGACAGTGTGAAATCCACCCACTGACAACTAATAGAAGGAAATAAATGCACTATATGTGAAAACTAAGTGTTCTAGCCACATAACAACTGCCCCATGCCACGCTCCACCACACACATATGTGTGTACATACACCATACCACCCCCATACATACACACATACTACACCCCCACACAACCACAACACACAACAAATATAGCAAACACATTCTGCACACACCACACCACACCACGCACAACAAACAAAACACACATACACACCATACCCACAACACACAAAAACACAACACACACCAAACACACACAAAACACACACATACATACATACATACATCAGTATACACACACACACACTCAAACGCACTCACCACAGTGTTAAGGTGAAAAGTCAACAATGTAGATAACCATAAACTTACAAAATCAAAGGGCCGCTGAAGAACTAAACTGTTTATGTCCATCTTTTAAAGTAAAGGTCTGTGTAAGTTTAAGTGGAATAATGTGTCATGTACCCAACATCAATGTTCAATCCATCCGCCACCATATTGAGAAGTAAAATAAGTCTAATTTCAGAAGCCCGTCTCTGTTGGTGCTGTTGAAATGTCCTTTTAAGACCATCACAGACATATCTGAGATTGAGTGGTCATCCTGGGAGAAGTGCTGGGCTACTGGTTTCTCAATCATCTTGTGATTAATAGAATGTCTGTGTGAATTCATTCTAGTGCGGAGTTGTTGGCTTGTCTCCCCCACATAACCTGTGTGAGGACATTTCTTGCATTGGATAAAATAGACCACATTACTTGATGTACATGTATAATTCCCCTGTATCCTGAATAGTCTGTTTTGTGATGTAACCACACAGTCTGAAGTGGAAATGAGGTTACATGTCTTACATGTGCGTTGATGACAGGGTCGTGTACCATATGATGTCATGGTATTCTGTTCCGGTTCAAGTTGACTCCTAATAATCAGGTTGGCTAAATTAGGTGGTTGTTTAAAAGATAGTAGTGGTAGTTCTTGAAAAATACAGTTAAGGTTTCATCCTCACTAATTATTGGATGGAGATCCTTAGTAATCTTACGTAGGAGTTCAAGGTCAGGATGGTATGTGACTACTAAGGGTATTCTGTTGGTAGTCATCCGTTCCTTATATTGCAGTAGCTGTTCTCTTGGGACCTGTGTTGCACGTTCCACTGCTCTGTCAATTTCCCTGGATGAGTGTCCCTGCTCAATAAAGGTGTTTTCAACATCGCCAGATGTGTGTCTCTGTCTTCCTCATTTGAACAGAGGCGGTGATACCAAGTGCTTGACTATATATAACAGATTTCTTTGTGTGGCTCGGGTGATTACTTTTCTTGTGTAAGTATCTCTGTCTGTCTGTTGGTTTCCTGTAAAGACAGGTATGTAGGGTACCATCCTTAAGAGTGACAGTGGTATCCAGAAAATGTACACTTGTGGCAGAATATTCTAGGGAAAGCTTTATAGTTGGGTGGAGGTTATTAAGTTCTTGGTGAAAATCTTTAAGTGTGTCAGTGCCCTCTGTCCAAATTATAAACAAATCATCAATGTAACGGAAATAAGCGAGTGGTTTATGTGTACAGTGCCTTAGAAAATCCTCCTCCAAATTTGCCATAAAAAGATTAGCATACTGAGGAGCCATCCTGGTTCCCATTGCGGTTCCCATAGTTTGAACATAATGTTTACCATTAAAGCTGAAGTTATGATGTGTCAAAATGAATTCAGTGAGTTTACCCACAACTCCAAGGTCAATGTTGGGGTCCAATTCTTTGTCATGCAGGTATTTGAGGCAGGCTGAAATGCCATCTGTGTGTGGAATATTAGTGTAGAGGGAGGTTACATCCATCGTGGCTAAAAGGGTATCAGGTGGTAAGTCCTTAAAACCAGAAAGTTTATGTAGGAAGTGAGTAGTGTCCTTGATGTAACTATCCCTTTGTATAACCAGCGGTTTGAAAATAGCTTCTACAAACCCTGATATCCCCTCTGTCAGGGTGCCATTACCAGAGACTATGGGTCTACCAGGATTACCAGGCTTATGTATTTTAGGAAGCATGTAGAATGTCCCTGGCTTAGGTTCACTGGGGACGAGGTCCTTTAGTTTGTCTTGGACATGCTCTGGAAATGTTTTAATTAACTTCTGTAGTTCTGTTTTATATTCTGTAGTTGGGTCACTTCCCAGTACTTTGTAGTAAGTAAGGTCACTTAGCTGTCGGTTGGCTTCCGTAATGTAATCTTCCCGATTCAATATCACCACTGCCGAGCCTTTATCAGCTTTTTTTATGACAATGTTATGGTTTGATTTTAGTGTTTGTATAGCCCTCCATTCCAATGGAGAGAGGTTGTAGCGGGCCTGTTTCTGCCTATTAAGAATCTCACCAGTAACTCTCTGGCGAAAGCAATTAATGTATTTGTCCAGTTTCTTGTTACGGCCACTTGATGGGGTAAACTCATATGGTTTCTTTTTCTTATCCATAGTAGTTTTACTGTTTGTGATTTCTTCCCTGTCTGTGATGTCTTTGGGTTTTCATTTAGATTGCTTAGACTGATTCTGTGCATTGTTGCTATACACAGACTCTGTGTTGAAATCTGCATTTATCAGGCTCATGGTCTCGTTTTCTTGGGGGTCCTTGACAAGAATTTTTTTTTTTTTTTGCACTTACAAGTGATACTTTCATGCATCATGTTTATATGTGTAGGTTAATTTGAGGCTTGATTTCAACTTGCAGTTATACCTAATTTCAGGATTTTGTCTCTCATTATCTGTCCTTTAATATACCAGGACAATTGGAATGTAAGTTGTAAGCTCATCTTACATGTATTAGAGAGAATGCCACTCCAAGGTTTTTTTTATCACTAGAATGCTTTCTTGGCATACTGAGACATTTTAAAATTTATGTGACAAGAACTCTCTGGCTGTAGAGAATTCTTGATAACCTTTGCCCTTCTGATGCTCCTCAGTTTAAGGCATACTGGTGTTAATTAGCTTCTCTGACGTAATCTTCTATTATGTTTTAAATGTATATGTTAAACCAATGAGAATTATTTCTGCTTTTTCTATATAATCTGGTTGTAATAGTATGATATTTGAAAAAACTGCCACAAAGCTTCTGAAGAAGGACCTGGTTGGTTCGAAAGCTAAAGCACTTTGTTCTTTTCTGTAACATCCATGTTGGTCCAATAAAAGGTATCAAATCATTTGTTTCTGGATCTGTTTTTTAAAAGGACCAATACGGCACCTACAACTGTTTTATTACAGAAATTTGGGCTCCATAGTCCCATCTGGTGCTCTCTGTGAGTGATATCAGTTTATATAGTTGTGTTCTTAATTTTAAATACTGCAAATATTCAGTATTAGAGGAATCAAAATAAAGTTTCTGAAACAGCTTTTTCCAAGATTCTTTTGATTCATCCCACCACTGTCCCAAATCCTCATAGAGTCCTACTATGGATAATTTTGCTGCCCATTCTCTTTTCCAAGCTTTTATGACTGAAAGAAACATGCAATTGTTTTAGACGACTCTGAGCCAATAGCCCCTAGCTCCATTCACGAATCCCACGCTCAGAATCTTGCTCACCACATCCCTAGTAAGGGATAGCCTGGCCTTCCTCATCCTTCCCTTCCATTATCACACAACCTCTCGCTTTCTCCCTCCCTACCTACTTACAATAACTAGCAACTGTCTAGGATTGTTGGCTCTTCCCTTTTTCCTGTAAACCTTTTTATGAATTATAACTGTTCCCACCTATGTCAGACCCGTATGTATAGGCCTATATTGACCTTCATCTGTACAATGTTTTCGCATTATTGATTTACCACATCTGTGACTAAGTATTGTATTGTATTAATGTCCAGGGCCACTTTGAAAATGAGCTTGCTTAATGGTGTTTATGCCTGGTTAAATAAAGTTGGTTGATTGATTGACTGATTGCTGTGTCAGCATGGATGCATTTACAGTAAACGCCATCCATTTTTTTGCTAGGTGGGGAATTTGCTCAGGTAAAGGTTGTCCTAATGGACCTATGGTCTGTGAATTCCCATGCATCCACCTTGCTGTCTATGATGTTCAGACTAGAAGAGCGAAAAATAAAATCTATTCTGGTGGAAATGTGGCCTCTAAAATAAGTGTTACCCCCCTTCAGGATGAGTAGCTCTATGTGAGTCTGTAAGATTTGCAGTGTCAATAATAGACTTTAAAGCTACAGAGTCACAATACATTTTTGAGGTTTGTTGCCCTCTGACAGAATGCTGCAATCCACATTTATAATGCCCAGCTCACACTATCAATCTGTAAGTGTGTAAAATAATGTGTCCTTAAATAATGAAACTCTTAAAGCTTTAGATTGTGGTGCATGTATCGTAATCAACCTAATGTGCTCCCCGAGTAGTTAATGTCTTATAATAAGGCTCTCCCAGGACAAATATCCACCAGTTTGGGCACTTTGAGAGCAGAATTGGTGAATAGTATCTCCACCCCATCACAGGGAACCCCCCCACTGACCAGAAGGAGTCTCCCCTAGTCCAGAGGCTGGCTGCTTGTTTAAATTCTATATCCAGCTTTAGTTTCATTTTGAAGGAAGAATATGTCCCCTGTATGGGATGCCAATGTATGTATAACTAATAGTCTTCTCCTCTGGGTTTTAGTCCCATTTACAATCAGGGAAAATATAGAAAAAGAAGACATAAGGTTAAGAAGGGAGAGTTATACAAAGCCTACAAAAGAAAAAACTATAGGGAACAATCAAGGGGTTTGAGATGACTTTCTTTTCCTTGTACGTTTTGCAGTGGAATCAGACCCAGTTCCCTCCTCTGGGTCTGAAGTGAGATCAAAAGTAGAGGAGAGGAGGACTCTGAATCTTCTTCATCAGAGTCCCCCCAACTGTCTTTCCTGAGGTAAAACAGCAAATTTGTTCCCTGCCTTCCAGGAGATTTTGCCACCACCTTTCCCTTTCCCCTTCTGCCCTTGACTAGATTTTGCCTAGATCTTTTCTTTGAGCTAACTATTGTGAAAGGGATAGTGTTTTTTTTTTTTTTGTTGAAGGGCGCATAATCACAGCTTTATCCACTAAGGGCTTGTGCATCTGATCTACCAAGTCTCTGACTGTAGGAGATTCAACTGTAGTTGCTGCTCATGGATTCTCACACCTGTTCTCAACCTGAGGCTCCATGGTCTACTCTGCTATGAGGCCCTCGACAGATGCTGAAGGGGGATCTGCAATGTCTTGTACTCCTCCCCCCCCCCGGATGTTGAGCTGCCTGTTCAGCCACCCTTTTGGCTTGCAGGGCCTGTGCTTTGTCTGTGAGCCCAGCGTGAGAAGAGCAATCCTCATGATTAAGTTAGGCCCAGGGGCACCTCCCATAAGCATGTCCCGTTTTCTCACACTGGTTGCACTTGAAAAGATTAAGACAGTTTATAGAGACATGACCATTTTCAAGGCAGTGATTACGCTGAGGGGTGACACAAGCGGTGCTTAGATGAGTGTGAGCCCCGCATTTGAAACAAGCCTTAAGTTGTCCTGCGCAAAACAAAGTTCCCCTATCTTTGCCCTAAAAGCAATTGTTTGGGAGGTGTACAGGTCCAGTGTTTGTGTTATACAGCTTTACCTTGATCCTCCACACCCCCATTCCAAAATTGTTCACTGTCCAGAACTGGAAAAGGTCTAGCTAAGATTTCACATCTTTGGCGAAGCCAAAACATAATGTCCTCAGCATTGACCCCCTCATTATGAAACAATACTGTGATGTTCTTAACTAAGGGTTTAATTAGAGGGACTGCAAAAAAGGTACCCATAAGGGGGAATTCTTTAAAGAGTGGTACTGTGTCCAGAATCTATCCAGTCCTGTTACTGCCTTAAAACTGATATCGTAATTTGAGTTCCCCACATGAATAAGGGCAAACAGTTCATCTTAAAAAAATTTCATAGAGTTTTTCAACAGTGTCCGTACAATATGCAGTCAATCTGGCAGATCTTTAAGGCCTCCTTTGAATATAAGCCGCACCGCATTCTTCCTTGGTGCTGGCTCTCCTTTATTTGAGAATAGGTCTGCAATCCGAAACATTGGTCCTAACCAGTCTCTTCTGGAGGGGTCCTGTAACACATTAAGAGATGGTCCCAACCTTTGTGGGGAGGCCGTGGAAGTAGAGGGTCTAGGAGGGGTACCCTCCATTTGTGTCCCATTTCCAGTGTCTTGGTCTACCAGGCCTGTGCCTGTATCATTGTTGAGGAGCACAGCTTGGGGTGGCTGATGCTGGGCTAGTTCACTTTGTGTGACTTTCCGGGGTGTAGGAGCAAACTCTGAACCCCTGTGATAGCGTTCTAAATCGGGATCTGGATTCCATGTTCCATTCAGGCCTTGCACCCAGCCTGCATCTTCCAGGGCATGATCTGGAGACCAGTTTCCTTCACTTATTGCAGTGTTTCTTAATATCAGGGTGCTTTTTCCAGGTTTTTGTACATTGTCACAAGTGCTTTTTTCTATGCAGGTGACCCCCTCAACTGATTATAGTACATTATCAGTCTCAATCAAATATCCATTGCGTCTTTGTTCACAGCATTAGGCTGCTCAGTAGCTAGTGGAGGCTGCTGCAGGCCAAGTCTTTTATGGCTTGATTTGCCATTTCTAGCAGGCCCCCCGAGGCATTTCAGAAATATTAGACCCAGGCAGTTTAGAATCTTTACTGACCTGTTAAGGACTCACTGAGGTGTTTTCTGCCCGATCTGTAAGACAGCTACTTTGATGCAGAAATAACAGTTGGATGTCAGCTGAGTGATCTGCCAGAGCTTCTGCTGGCATTGTCAGATTTTCTGAGGTAATAACCGAAGCGCTGGTTCCCAGCCTCTCCATCTGCAGTAATGATAACCGCTTTTGCAGTTCCTTCTTCCTTTCCACAAAACGTTTCTCTTCGTCACTCAGCTTCATTAAGATTGCTGCTTCAGAGTCTAATATACCCTACTCCGTGTGTGTAGTCGTCAAACTGTACAAATTAGATGCTTTCGCATCGCTTGACAGATTGCTATCCTCCATAGCATTGTGATGTATTCCTGTACTGTCATTCGCTCGAAAATCACCAAAAGCCATTGCATTTTCAACAGCCTCCAGTGTTGCTAGAGCAGGAGAGAAGGCTAGCTTCCCTACTCTCAACATGTCCTTCCTTTCTTCCAGAGTGACAGCCATTTTGGAAAATGGCCAGAATCACCCCTACTGTCAAGTATGGGAATTTCCCCAGTGTCCTGACAAAATGTCCCCCATTCACTAAAAATACTACCAACAGCTTAATCTGGTTCAAGGTCATCTGACATCCATCTTTATCCCCTTCCCCTGGGACAAGGCTGAAAACAGGCAGAATTGTTTAGCCCTCCTTTCCCAGTCAACAAAAACTAAAATAAAAAACTAACTAAAAGTGACCTGTCATGGGCTTGGTAGTACTAGTTCTTTGGTGAGCCAAGGCCATTGGCCATCCTGGGTGGAGTTCAGTAAGTTTTGGATGATGAGCTACTCCAGGTGATCTCGGAACTGTGTCCCACTTACTATCAGTTAGACCCGGGGCCCACCCAGCTGCTTATCAGCTGCTGTGGGGTGGGGGGCTAGGCCTGTTTTCTTCAGAGATTTTTAGGTTGTCCCTGAAGGATGGGGTTTCCCTGTTGCTTTACAAAGTATGGCGGTGAGGCCCCTTCTAAAGAAACCACCTTTGGATCTTGACTTTCTTCTGAATTGCAGGTCTGTCTCAAACTTTCTTTTTTTGGGTAAGGTAATTGAGACGGTGGTGGTGATGCATTTGGTGGGCCACCTGGAAAGACATATCATCTATGAGCCTCTCCACTCAAGATTTCAACCTTGTTACAGCACTGAAACAGCACTCATCAAGCTGTACAGTGATTTCAACATAACAATAGACAGAGTGCATCATTCCATTCTTGTCCATCTTAATCTCGCATTGGTATTTGACATGGTTGATCACAGGTTGATTTTGGATTGCTTAAGGTTCTATGTGGGTCTGATGGCATTATTTTATGCTGTTTGACTCCTACTCATGTGGAAGAACACAGCAAGTAGTCTTGGTTAATTCCATATTCAAGACTTCTGCACTGGACTGTGGTGTACCTCAAGGCTCGTTACTAGCCCCTGTGTTGTTTGCCATATACATTTTGCCATTGGGTGAGATCATTATATGCTACAGTTTGGAGTTTCACTACTACACAGATGATACCAAACTATACCTGCCATGCACACCTGATGGGGTGAATGTATGGTGTTGTTTAGTTTAGTTTTTATTTCACATAAAACCCTTTAGACAAAGACTATGTTCAAAGGGTTTAGGTCCAGGTACAGCAAGATTACAATTACAGAGTGAGATCCAAGTGTATAATACAGTAAAACTACAGTGATATACTTTCAGACACAAGTAAAACAATGTTGTACAATTGGTGTGAGTGTAGCAGCTAACAGTACATGGATGGATATCATGCTGGCATTACATCCTGAGTAAAGTGCAGTGTACATATACAGTATAAACTGGGGGTCATATTGATGAAGAACAGTAGCAATTGCATGATCCAGGTGGGGTAAGCGAGGAGAACAGTTGGAATTTAAACAGTTTGATTGAGCAATCAGTTTTTAGAGAGTCAGGCAGGCTATTCCATTACTTAGCGAAATGGTGTGAAAAACAGGACTGAGCAAAGGAGGTTTTTCTTTGAGGAATCAGCAGGGTGTGTTGCACCACACCCCTGGCAGAGTATTTACTATCCACTGAACTGAACATTGACAGTAGGCCAGGGGGCATCAAGCCTCATAATGCTTTTTAGCCGGTAACAATGGTGTGGTAGAGCAGCCTTGCATCATGGTTTAGCCAGTTCAGGCTGCTGTATAGCACACAGGTGTGTGTGTGTGTGTGTGTAATTTTTCAGGCCAAGCTCAAAGCAGCAGGCCCCTTTGAGGAGACACCTGACTGTGGACATCGTGCTGTCACTCCGCAGAGCCATAAACCACAATCCCATAACCATAATCAATAATACTTGCAATGAAGCACTGTACAAGTAGTGTCTTAATCTAAAGCGGAGGTGGTGGGGGCAAAAACTGCACTGTGATCCAAGAAGGCATGGGATAGGCAAAAGGGAGCTTTAGTGGTAGGAAAAGGGGGTGGTAAAGCCAGAGACTAAGTAGGGTCTGCGATGTTACAGTAGGCAGGGAAAATGGGCAGACTAGGTGGGCCAAGTGGTCCTTATCTGCCGTCAAACTCTTATGTTTCTATATATGCTTCTATGTATCTCTGGAAGGAAATTGTTCCTATGCCTGTATAGTAGTTCTAGCCTAGAGTTTACTGCCTTAACCAAGATGTCAGCATGTGTACTGAAAGACAATGTGCTGTCAAGTGTAACCCCAAGATATTTAAAGGTTTGTACTTGTTCAAGAGGGGTCCCAGTTACGGAGGTAAAGGTTAAAACAAGAGAGGTGTGTGTCTTGTTACGGGTGCCAAAAAGCATACATTTAGTTTTTTGAGTGTTCATTACTATTGGTGCCTGAAAGAGATCAGTGACTAGATGGTCTCCAACTGATTAAGTCTCAACTAAGGCAATAGTTAGGTGATGATTATCGAACAGGCCACCGAGGGTTGGCTATGATAGGGAGTGACATCTAGCTGCCATCTTTAAATGGTATTTCCCTTGGAGCAATAGATGGGGTTAGAAATCTGGGGGTCACTGTGGACTCCAAACTGACCCTGGAGTACCAAGTGTTGGTGGCTATGCATAATGGTTTTTACCATCTTTGAAACATTGCCCAAATCAAACTATTCTTAGTACCCGGTGATCTGATGAAAATAATCCATGCCTTCATAACATCAAGGCTAGATTACTGTAATGCTCTTTACCTAGACTACATTACTGTAACACTCTTTACCTGTTCTAGATCACTGTAACACTCTTTATCTAGGGTTATCTGGGAGTATGATGTACAACCCACAACTGGTCCAGAACACGGCAACCTGTTCGATCTCCAGGGCTTCCCATAGAGATCATATAGCTCCAGTGGTGCATGGATGGTACTGGCCTATCCGGTGGTGTGTGAGCTCAAAGATATGTCTGTTGGTGTACAAGACCCTGCATGATTTGAGTCCTGGCTATTTCAAAGGTCTCCCGAAGCCATTTACCTCCATCTTCTCTCTCTCTCTCTCCTCCACTGATGCTGGCCTGCTGTCTCTGTCCTGGTCTAGGTTGAAGCTTTGGGTGATAGATCCTTCATAGTGGGTGCACCGATGGGGGCCCTTAAATCCCAGTTTTTCAGATGTCCGTATTACCTGACTTAACTCATTTATTTGTGTATTCATTGATTTATTAATTTATTATCATAACTAGTTTCTAAAGTTGTGGCTAGCTGGGATTTGTTGTACTCGTGGAGAAATTCCCCTATTTTTTGTAATATGTTTTGTTGGAGTTTTTTATGATGTGTTTACTCTGTACAGTGCCCTGCGCCCCAGGGAAAGGGCACCTTAGGAATAAAACTGCCTTGCCGTGCCCTAATATGTAACGCTGCAGCTGTGTGCATGACATGTCGAATTTCCTCTGTTCCTATGCCAGTAACCACCTGATGCATTGCCTCTAGTCACATGAAGTAATAGAGCAACATGGCATCATCAGCATTTCCTTTGTTTCTATGTAACTGTGATGGCAAATCTCATTATGCACAGTAGACACCTTACTCTAACTCATAGCCAAACACCCATCTTAACCAAAACATCAAAGCTTTGATTGCAGAATAACTGGCATATCTTTAGCAGCAGCAGCAGCTCCTCCTAGGTTATGCTTTAAAGTGAAGCTGCAATTGAGACAGGCAGATGGGAATTAAATAACTGCAATTCATTAGGTAGTAGCATGCAATAATTATATAGGGTGACGGGAGGAGCGCATACACCCAGCCAACCTGGTGTGTGTTGCATTTGGCCCTCTGGCAGCTTCTGTCAGCTTGATTTTAACTGGAAGCAAAGAAGTGGGTCAAGGGAAACTTAAAATGGACAGTATTTCTGAGTCTGTCTACAAACAGGAAGGGCAGCTTTGTGGCCTGAGTAACCGGTGTGCAGTTAACTCCCACTAGGCTCAGGGGACCCTCTCTGTGGTTGATGCCAGAAGGGTCTCTGAGCTCTACAGAAGCTGTTGGCTCAGTGAGGAGTGTGTACTGGAGGGACTGAATCTTCAAAGCATGTGGACACCTACACCTACAGTAACTAACCCTCCATCTCACATTGTCAAGGTGCTGTCCCACATGCTGTGCTGAGATTTTAAAGCTGAAATCCAGATTGATCTAAATTGCTCAGTCAGTAGCTACTGTAGCTGTATGTACTTTCTTAGAAACATATAATTTCTTGGAAGATAAGGATCACTTGGCCCACCTACTTTGCCCATTTTGTCCCTGCCTATAATGTTACTGCAGACCCTTCCTGATCTCTGGCTACTTCCCCCTCCCCCTGCTTTTCTACCTAGATGCCTTTGTGCCTGAAGACCGTTCTAGGTGTTCACCACTGTCTCAGTGTAGAAGTACTTCCTCATATCCCTCCTAAATGCCCCCCTTTTTCCAGTGTTAATGCATGCCCCTTTGTTCTTGTGCATCTTCTCTTCTATTTCAAAAATATTTATTTCATTACTCTTTATATGTTCCCTTAACACAATATAAAGTAAGATTAGCTTCTTTTACGTGGGGGGGGGATGCTAAAATTATTAGGGCACAAATGGCATATACAGTGTGCCCGAATTAATGATAGTCCAATAGTAATCAAAGGTGGTAGGATGGATTCAATCTCTTACCAGGATGGATCAAATCTGTGCACCTTCTCTTTGAAAAACAGTCCCCTCCTGAACCTTATTCACCCCTGTGAGATATGTATAGGTCTCTGACGTGTCCCCTCTCCCTCCTGTCTTCCATGGTGTACATAGAAACATAGACTTTGATGGCAGATAAGGACCGCTTGGCCCATCTAGTCTGCCCATTTCCCTACCTACAGGATAGGCCGTAGATCCTAGTTAACCAACAGCCTATTTCTTCCTACCCCCCACAAGAATTGCCTTATGTCTGTCCCATGCATTCTTGAATTCTCCCACAGTTTTAGACCCCACAACCTCCTCAGGAAGGCTGTTCCATGCATCCACTACCCTCTCTGTGAAATAATACTTCCTCACATTGCCCCTGAACCGCCCTCCTTCTATCTTTAAATTGTGTCCCATTGTTCTTGCAAGTCTCTTTTTCTGAAAGATGCTACCCTCTTGGACTTTGTTGATTCCACTGAGGTACTTAAAAGTTTCTATCATGTTCCCCCTTTCCCTTCTTTCCTCAAGGGTATACATATTAAGCTCCTTTAGTCTCTCCTCATATGGCTTCTCTTGCAGACCCTGCACCATTTTAGTTGCCCTCCTCTGGACTACAACTGTCCTGTCTATGTCCTTGCGGAGATGGGGTCTCCAGAACTGGACACAGTACTCCAGATGGGGTCTCACCAACTGTCTGTACAGAGGGATAACAACTTCCTATTTTCTGCTGCTGATGCCTCTCCCTATACATCCCAGTATACCCCCAGCCCTCCTACTGCCTTCTCACATTGCTTGCTAACCTTAAGGTCATCTGATATGATTACCCCCAGCTCTCTTTCCTTTTTTGTTGTTGTTACTACCTCCTAACCCATTGTGTATTCTTCCCCTGGGTTCTTGTTTCCCAGGTGCATTATTTTGCACTTCTTTGCATTGAATCCTAGCTGCCATACTTCTGACCATTCCTCCAACCTTTCCAAGTCCCTTTTCATCCTTTCCACACCTTGTGTATCAACCCTGTTGCAGATCTTTGTGTCATCTGCAAAAGGCATACTTTCCTTCAGTCCCTCTGCAATGTCACTGATGAAGACATTAAAGCGGACTGGACCCAATACTGAACCCTACGGTACCCCACTAGTAACCCCTCTTTCTTCAGAGTGGACTCCATTTACAATTACCTTCTGTGTCCTGTTGTGCAGCCAATGTTTTACCCAGGCTACCACCCTGGGACCCACTCCCAGGCTGGTTAATTTGACTATTAATCTTTGTGTGGGACTGTGTCAAATGCCTTGCTAAAGTCTAGGTAGGCCATGTCCACAGCCCTCCCTGGTCTACTACTTTGGTCACCCAGTCAAAGAAATCTGTTAGATTCGTCTGACATGACCTTCCCGCTGTGAAACCATGCTGCCTTGGATCCTGTGCTCCCCTGGCCTCTAGGTACTCAACTATTCTTTCCTTCAGAAGTGACTCCATCACTTTCCCTACCACAGAGGTCAGACTGACAGGTCTGTAGTTTCCTGCCTCTGTCTTGGTCCCACTTTTGTGAAGTGGAATCACATCCGCCTTCCTCCAGTCCTCAGGTACCACACCATCCTCTCATGATTTATTAAAAAAGAGTAGCCAGTGGTTTCACTAGTTCCTCCCTTAATTCTTTTAGAATTCTTGGGTGAATTCCATCAGGACCCATTGCTTTGTCCATCTTCAGTTTTAGGAGTTCTTGCAGAACCCTTTCTTCTGTGAAAGGACTGGGATCGACCCCCCTATCAAGAGTGCTTCTGTCAATTGGATTAGGTACTTACCCCTCCTCTTTTGTGAATACATATTGAGATCCCTTAGTCTCTCCTCACTGGGCTTGTGATGCAGCCTCTGCACCATTTTAGTTGCGTTCCTCTGGACAATCTCTACCGCGTCTGTATGCTTCCTGAGATGTGGCCCTCAGAACTGGACACAGTACTGCAGTTAGGCTCTCACCAATAATTGTTATACTGGTAACACCATCTCTCACCTTCTGATGGTGATTTCCTGCCCTATGAACTCCAGCTTCCTGCTGGCCCTGCCTACTACCTAACACACTGCCTCGCCACGTTGAGGTCATCAGATATGATAATGTCAATGGCCCCTTTCCTGTTTAGTGACCATCAGTACTTCTTTTCCCATTTTACACACTTCCTCTAGGTTTCTGTACCCTAGGTACATGATTTTGCACTTTTTCGCATTGAAACCCAGTTGCCATATTTTTGACCACACCTTGATGTTTTCTCAGTCTCTACTCATTCTCCCCACTCCCTCTGGAGTATCCACTGTACTTCAGATTTTGGTGTCATCTGCAAAGAGACATACCTTCAGTTCCAGCTTTTCTGCAGTCTTGCTTATAAAGACCTTGAAGAGTTCTAGTACTGAGCCCTGAGGTACCCTGCTGGTGACTCTTGCCTCATTAGAGTGTGTGCCGCTTTACCACCACCCTCTGTTGCCTATCCATTAACCAGTTGTATATCCCGTTTACCACGTTGGGCTCCACAGTAACTGTTGTAACTATGAAAGTACTTATTCCAACTGCATTCTGAGCTTTGATCTGCGTGATCTGGTGATGTGTCCCAGAGTTTGTGACACCCCCCAACAGTGTCCGATATTTGGGTGACATAAAGGCAGAAGTGTGCACACATGGGGGACATTTTCATAGAAACAGTTTTGTTTGTTTTGAGCAGTCTTCAGGTTTTTGTTTTTGCTGCCAGTTACTTTTCAGCCATGTACCAATGCAAAACTCATCCCTTTGCCATCACAAATGGAAGACAGGGTTTGCTTAAGTCATAACATTTCTGATCTTCTAAACAGTTTAACATAGGATGAAATGCCTGTTTCGCTAAGTGTGCCCAACAGCAGTCCAGACCCTTGGGTTTGGATTCTGCCCTCTCAGTGCTGGGGATGTACGAATGTGTGTGTGTATATATATATATATATATATATATATATATATATATATATAATATCTACTGTGTGTGTATAATCGATATATAGATATATATAGAGCTGGCAAGGGGAGTGAAGAAGAGGGAAGTGTTGGTGATGTAGTGATCTGGATCTGATGGCTTTTGACAGGGACATCACAGCAGCCAGGTGCACCAGAAGTCAGGCCCTGTTGGATACATTGCAGGACTGCCTGCTGGTACAGCTGATTGAGGAACCCACTAGACAGGCATCCATTCTCAATTTGGTGCTCACCAACTCCAAGATGGTGAGTGGAGTGAAGTTAGGGGAGTCATTGAAGTCTAGTAACCATAACTCCATTTGGTTCAGGCTGCCACTCAGGACCATAATGCAGTGTCCTAAACTTTAGAAGGGCAGACTTCAGCGGGATGAGGAAGCTTGTCTGAGACAACTTGACCAGGAAGGACAGCATCGGAGGTGCAGTGGGAAGTTGGGGCAATTAAGGGGACCATGGTCAAGGCAGCAAAGTCATGCACAAGAATTGTAACAAAATGAAATGGTCCCAAGAGACCAGTATGGTTCTTGGAAAGGTGTTGCAAAGGTCAGGACACACAGGCAAAACCAGGAGTAGTTATACAATTTGCAGGTAAGGTTTTGTTATAATTAATAACAATAAAATAAAACAAATGTATATAGGATGGCTTTTCAGATCTCCTGTTGACAGTTTTGCAAACAAGCTTGAGGAGGTCAAAAGGTTTCTCGGGGTGCAAAATCCCCTGTATTGCAGCTTGCTATCTGTTCTAATAAACTGAAATAGATGTCTGCAATATGTCAACAATATAATTACATACATTTGCAAAGCAAGGGTTCTCAGTTTCACATAAAGACCCACATATATTTTTTAACCACAGAGAAGCAAGCAAGAAAGAAAGAAAAGGCAGGGAGATAGCAGGAGGAGGAGACTGAAGGACCTTTTGGAGTGGTCAGTTCCTCAGTACCCCAGGAAAAAGATTTAACTGCGCAATCAAACAGGCAAAAACATGGCAGAAATAGGAGAGGATGGAACAGATCCTTGCTATTAACTCTGTGTAACAAATGGGACAGGGTCTTATTCAACTCTGTCACAGGCCCTCTCTTCAACAGTGAACCTGTTTTTTCTCTTCTTAATAAAACAGGTTTCCAAAACCTTCTTTTATTTCTCTTTTAAGATTATAACATTTACAGTTCTCTGCCCACACAGTCTCCTTTTTCCATACAGCAAACATTTCAGTTAGGCACACACCTTTTTTTAACCTTCTGAATTCTCAGTTCCTGAACCATATGTTGACAAAAAATCAACATTGACATTCTCTGTGCCAGATTTACACATCACTTTGAATTTAAATGGATGTAGTGCCAGGTACCACCTAGTGATTCTGGGATTTTATCCTTCATTTGATTAAGCCAACAGAGAGGATTAGGGTCTGTTATAAGTACACAGTCAGCTCCTAGTAAATAAAACGTAAGGGACTCCATGGCCTATTTTGCAGCAAGGCATTCTTTTTCAATGGTGGAATGCCTTCTCTGTCTGTTGTGCAAGTTCCTACTGATATATAGAATGGGATGTTCCTTCCCATCTATATTCTGATGCATGGCTGCACCTAGGCCTACCTCTGATACATCTGTCTGCAACAGAAATAGATTCTGAAAGTCTGGACTTCTTAAAACAGGGGCTGAACATAAAGTAGCCTTGATGACCTAAAAAAGGCAACATCACACTCTAGTGTCCATCTCACAGTATTCGGGCACCATTTCTTCATGAGTTCAATGAGGGGAATAGCTAACTGGGCAAAGCTGGGAACAAATCTTTGGTAGTAACCAGCCAGCCCTAGAAATTAATTGACATGTTTGTTTTAGGGACAGGGCTGTTAGCTACAACTTCTATCATGGAAATCTTTGCTTTTACTGCTCCATTTCCCAAATTATAGCCCAAGTATCTGGTTTCTTGCATGCCTAATGTACACTTGGCAGGATTAATAGTCAGACCTGCATTTTTAATAGACTGGATAACTGCTCATAGGTGTTCTAGATGGCTTTTCCAGTCTGGACTGTATACCATGACATAATTTTGGTAAGCAGCACAATAACCAGTGTGAGGGGCTAGAATTACATCCATGTACTGCTGGAATGTTGCAAATGCACCACGCACTGTAAACTAAATGGCATGGTGGTGAACTGATAGAATCCAATAGGAGTAGCAGATACAGTTTTGTCTCTTGATTCTTTAGCTAGGGGAATTCGCTAGTAACCCTTGATGCAATTGATGTACTGATGTACTTGGTACTTCAAAATCTTTCTGCCAAATCATCTATCCTGGACATATAATATATGTCAAATTTGGACTCTTGATTAAGTCTCCTGAAATCCAGGCAGATTCTTATACCCTCTTCTTTTTTATTTACATTCACCTTTGGAGATGACTAAGCACTTCTTGATTCTTCTACAATGCCCAACTCTTTCATTTTTTGTATTTCCTTAACCATGTAAGGTCTTATCCTCTCTGGTAATCTGAATGTCTTTTGTCTGATAGGGCAAACATTCCCTGTCACTAGAGATGTTGCAAAGTTAAACTTTGCCTGTGAATTTCATGTGAAGTGCCGAAAATTTGCGCTTAACAGAATCTGTGGAGTTTTTGAAAAACTTTGGAACTTCGATTCATGTGATTTGCTTGAAAGTTTCACCAAAATTTAAATTTGCAGTTTTTTACCAAGAAGCGCGGAATTCGCTGGTGAAATTTCACGTTTTGTAGTGCAATCCGTGAAATTCACAGCCACAGATTTCGCATAATCACTCCAAAATCTGCAAATTACCTTGCAGAGCAAATTTTGTGGACTTTGCACATCTCTGTCTGTCACTATTACATGCTCGACCCCTTTTGCTCAGCCTGGCAGTGTGGTAAAAGTACTTTGAAATGTCTTTACCAAATTACAAATTTCTGTGGTTTGTTCTGGGGTTAAAAAAACATTCACCTTTACAGTATCATAAAGTTAAAGTCTACTCTAATCTGTCATAAGCTACATCAGTATCTTCTTTAGCAGTTTCTGGTAATACTAACAAAGCAACCTATGGTGGTTTTTCAATCCATTTCTTCAGGAGGTTAGCATGATATATCTTGATAGGACTTTTCCTGTCAGTGATCTCAATGTCATAGTTAACTGTACCAGTACGTCTAAACACTTTATAAGTTCTTTGCCACTTTATTAACATTTTGTTTTGTGTAGTGGGTAACAGTAACAAGACCTTTTAGGCAGGCTCAAAAACTTTTCTTTTACCCCATGGTCTTAATGTACCTTCTGCTGTTCTTGGGCTTTCTCCTGATTACCGAGGGCAATCTTGACATATTTGCCAGTTTCTTTCTCAGTGCATACATATTATATGTAAAGACATTTTTCTCACTGGGGTTATTTTCCCATATTTCTTTTATGACATATAGTGGTCGTTTAGGTTGTCTACCAAACAACATTTCAAAAGGTGACAAACCTGTTAATGCTTGTGGCACTTCTCTCTAAGCCAAAAGCTCACAAGGTAAGTATTGGTCCCAGTCTTTCATTTCAGCCTGCACAAACTTTGTTAACGTACGTTTTAGGGTTTGATTAAAATGTGCCACAAGACTGTCTGTCTGAGGGTGATAATGGGAAGTTCTTATTGCAGTGATACCTAATAGCTGGCACAGCTCCTTCAGCAATGCAGTACTAAAATTAATACCCTGATCAGTAATAACCTCTTTAGGTATGCCCACCCTGCTGAAAATTTTGGCAAGCTCTGCTGCCTTATTTGATGTTGCTACAGTATGTATAAGAACTGCCTCTAGGTTTTGATTGGCATAGTCACATACTACCAAAATTAATCAGTTGCCTTTTTACATCTGTCTAAGGGGACAACCACATCCATTGCAATTCTCTCAAAAGGCACATCTATAAGGGTAGGGGCACTAGGGGCACCTTGTCTTTTTAGTCACTGGAGTTACTTTCTGATGATCAGCACAAGAACTGCAATAGGTAGCAACATTCTTGTGAATCCCAAACCAGTAAAATCTGTACAGCAATCTGGCAAGGGTGCAATCCCTACACGAGTGACCAGCAATAGGATTATCATGTGTTATCTGTAACAACTCAGTTCTATACTTCCTTGGTATGTGTGACCAATTGTTCCATCTGTTCCTGCATCTGAGGGTTTACACAGACTCTGTTCAGTAGCCCATTACATTTTTTAAACATTGGTTCATCCTCTTTTTGTTTCGGCCCAACTGCTTAAAATAATCTTGGAGAGAAGCATCATTAGTTTGCTGTGCAACAAAATCACAATCAGTTATCAGTTTAGTTTCAACATTTTCATGCACCAGCCCCTTATGTCCATCAGTCTTTTGTTAACACTTTTTTTCAGGCATCTTCTTTCTTTACTGGATTTCTGGATCTTGGAGCTAGGCTCAAACAATTTCAGAGTAGCCAGTTCCTCGCTGCCCCAGGAAAAGTTGATTGCACAATCAAACAGGCAGAGGCAAAGAAGTGGCAGAAATAGAAGAGGACAGACCAGATCCTTGCTTTTAATTTTCTCTGCATAACAAATGGGACAGGGTCTTATTCAACCCTGTCACAAAAGGGTTAGAGAAACAGTGAGGGCCAAGAAAAGCCTTAACGCCCTAAAGGTAGATAAAGCCCCATGACCAGATGGGATGCACCCAAGGGTGCTCAAGTTATTGGTTGCACAACTGGCTGAACCCGTAGTAGGGCTATTCACTAGCTAAATTCAGACAGGGTAGCTCCAAAAGACTGGAAAGCAGCCAA
This sequence comes from Neoceratodus forsteri, assembly GCA_016271365.2. Taxonomy (NCBI): domain Eukaryota; kingdom Metazoa; phylum Chordata; order Ceratodontiformes; family Ceratodontidae; genus Neoceratodus; species Neoceratodus forsteri. The sequence continues at coordinate 521,270,253 of CM057449.1, read as the reverse complement.
AGTAGTCCCACTTCATGGAGAGGGGGTACAAGGAGCAGCTGGGGTATTGCAGACCTGTCAGCCACACCTCTGTAGTGGGTAAACTGATAGTCACTGATCAAAGAGGACCTTGTGGACTACCTAGAGAGCAATGGTCTACAGGATAGTAAACAGCATAGGTCTGTGGCAGGGAAGCCTTGTCAGACCAACCTGATAGTTTTCTTTTACTGGGTGACAAAGGTAGTAGATAAGGGCCATGCTATGTATGTACTCTGTTTCAGTTTCAAGAAAGCTTTTGACTCAGTGCCACACAGAAGACTGTGGAAGAAGCTGGAGGACCAGGGCATGGCATACTTAGATGGGTAGGAAACTGGTTGAAGGAGAGACAGCAGAGGGTGATGGTAAATAGGGTCAGATCAGAAGAGAAGGTGGTCATAAGTTGTGTGCCACAAGAATTTGTCCTGGGTCTTTTGTCCTCTTCAATATGTTCATCAGCAACACTGGAGGGGGCATTCGGGGCATGTTGTGTCTCTTCACTGATGATAGAAAGCTCTGTGGTATGGTAGATAGTGACAAAAGGATCAGGGAGCTGCAGAGGGTTCTGCAAAGGCTAGAGTGTGGTCTAAGGTTTGGTAATTGAAATTCTGCACCAGAAAATGTAAGGTTATGCACTCAGGGGTAAAACGAAAACAGGACAGAGTACTAGATGGGACAGAGTTAAACTGAGCATTACAGCAGAGGAAAGGGACCTGGGAGTCATCAACAGTGACTCCAGCAAACAATCAAGTCAATGTAACAAGGCATGTAGTAATGCTAATAGGGTGTATCGGTACGGACGTTGACAGCAGGAAAAAGGATGTACTACTACCCTGATATAAGTCACTGGTGAAGCACATCTGGAATATTGTGCTCAGTTCTGGAGTCCTCACCTAAGGATGGAAAGGGACAGCCTGGAGACTGCTCAGTGCGGGGTGGCCAAGATGATTCATGACCAACAGGGCAGATCTTACGAAGATCTTCTGAAAGCAATGAACATGCATTCACTGGAGACCAGGCAAGAGAGGGGGATAAGATAAAGGCCTTCAAGTTCCTGAAGGGAATGAACAAGGTGAAGTGCGAGGAACTGTTTATCAGGAGCAGAGTCAAGAACCTGAGATCATGAATGGAAACTGGTGAAGGGAAGGTTTAAAAGGGATGTGAGGAAGTTCTGTTTTATAGAAAGGGTTGTGGAGCTGAGGAACAGGTCTGCCAGCAGAGGTGGTGGGCACGACGACCATAAATGGTTTCAAGCATGGCTGGGACAGAGTGAAGGGTTTGGTGGTTGCCCAGGATGGCAGCAGTAGGGAAGGAAACAGTGGGGAGGACCAAGAGGGATAAAACCCTGTATGGACAATAGGTCCCAGCACAGATGGGGAACTCTAGGCAGACTAGATGGATCTTTGGTCTTTTTCAGCCATCATTGTCTGTTTCTAAAAATGCATTAGTGCAAACAGACGAGGAGCCAACACCGAGTACTTCATGCTGCTCTAATTCTTCATAGTAGTTTTCAGTGCACTGACTTTGTTTGTATTCTTGGACTGTAGCTTTGCCCGGCAGCACTGTTCATTTCTGTGTGTGCATGGTTTTTGCTATTATTTGGAATTCCATTCTTCCAGGTTGAAATTCTACATAATTTCTGCCACACAGAATGTAAAATATGTGGAATATGGAATTCTGCCCACAGGGACAGTGGAAGAAGCTGAATTCCATGGAGTGTTTTTAGTCCACATGATGAAAAAGTTATTTGGAATTATATAGAAATAGAATTTAAAAACCTGTCCAATACTTCCTCTGTGGTAGAGGCAGAAACCTCTGGGGATTCTTTCTAGGTCTGCTACCACTCATTAGAAAACTTAGATCTGGACCCCCAAGTTTCTCTTAGTACCGAATGTTGAGACGTTGGCAATTTTCTGCAGCTCTACACTGATTTGTTGGTTTTTAGATGCTAGTGGTGTTTCTATTAGAGGAGGGTCAGTGCAAAGACAGTCGAAGGTCGTAAGTGTCCTCACATTTATAGTAACTTTATTGTTGGTGGTGTGATGGTCATATGGTCCCTCTGCTGTTGCCACACTGTAGTTTTACAGAGCAGCTGCACCGCCTTGGAGCCTGATCCCATCAGAATTCTGTAGCTAAGCAGAGTCAGGCCTGGTCCATAGTCAGATGGGAGACCTCCAGCAAACGCCAGGTGCTGCAGGAAGCGGTGTTGGTAGCTCTGCAAGGGATACTTTTTCCTAGGTTATAAGGTACCATCCCAATGCCCCAGCAAGACATTTGGAGCACTCTGTGTTCTCAGAGGTACCATGTTTTGGATGCAAAGTTAAAGGTCCCCTCTCTATTCTGGTAGTTGTTGAGGTAGATGTTAAAGATTCCTTGACACTCCTCAATAAGAGTAGAGAATTTCCCTAGAGTTCTGGCTAACATTCTGCTATTGATTGAAACCAAGAACAGCATATCCTGTTTCTATATCAGTCATTGCTTCCTGTATCTCCACCTCCCCATGAGGCTAAAAATATAACCCTCTTTTCCTGGTCAACAAAAACAAACAATTTGTAACTTCAAATATTTAAAGTGATATAAAAGGCTTAACAGCTGCCAGTTTACATCGAAATGTTATGTACATGGATGGCTAAATACAATTGTGAATGGGGGAGTCACACTGATGCTACATGGTAGCAGAGGGCTGAAGAGGTGTCCATTCAGATGCCACCATCCTCTGGGGGATGGTGGCGGGTAGGTTCAGTACAGGTTTTCCTCCAAGGAATGAGTACATTAGGGTACCATACAATTGTTAGGAGAAGCTGTTGGGTGCTATGTGGTGGCATGATCATATTCAGAGTATAACTGACAAAATATGGGGCGGGGACTCTGAAGGAAAAGAGCCACCCCTAGAATGACAGTGCTGGCCCTCTCCAGGCCCGTCGCTCCCTGACAGGATCCTCACACCAGACTGTGCTCTGCAGGGGTAATAGAAATAACCCAAAGGCCCTGCCATGGGGAAAAAGCTGTGGAGGACAAGGGGATTAGAGTGGGTTATGGGGCTAGAAGGTTGCTGCGTCAGGCAAGAGGTGGGACAGCCGACTAGAAGGAACATGCAGTCTTGGTAAAAAAAAAAAAAATAAAAAAAACAGGCATGTACAAATGACACAGTAGGATGCAAATCTCTTGTTTCATGGCTGCGGCTAACTTGAAGTAGCATGCAATCTTGGTTAAAAACCAAAAAAAACAGGCACATACAAATGGCACAGTAGGATGCAAATCTCTTGTTTCGTGGCTACAGGAACTCAGTTTTGAAGAACGTTCAGTGCAATATACTAAAGTTTCTAACTGTGTAAAACAAATCACCCAACTGCAGGGTAAGGAGGATAAAACCCAGGTGGCAGGTTCTCAGTGAAATTCTCCAATCAGCATTCTAGTCAATCTGATAAGAGTCTGTTTTCAAAATATTTTTGCCTGAGGCAGAGTGGAAATTGAAATCGTTATACTGTATTTAATTAATGCATAGTTTTCATTTTGCCCATTAGGCAGTTTTTCCTTGTCTTGTTGACTGTAACTCCCCAGTTTTGCAAGGCTGTGCTGGAATAGCTGTAAAAACATGTGAATAATGTCATACTGGTTACCCAGTCCCAGACATTTCTATGGATGCAGGTTTATTATGTGTTTTGGCAACTTTGTTAAGAAACCGAAACATGGCCATCAACTAAATCTGATGGTGTGTGCTGTGTTATGGCCCTGAGATAAGTGCACCCTTTTGCAATCAGGTGCCCCAGGTTCATGACATAAGTCCAGACCACTGTACATTAGGATGCAGAGGATGGGGATGCTTCCTATCTCGGGGAGTCAGGGAGGTTCCTGCAGGTATATGAAAGCCCTCTAGGGGCCCAAAGGGAGAGAGTCATGCAGGTAGGCACTGTACATAAACTTTATAAGAGGAACTTTGCCACCAGCTTCACCTTGGGCTTCTAATGGCATGATGATGCCAAGATGTTGACATCTAGGCTCAGGGTTGGTGCAACTCAGGCCAGGAAGCTGGTGAATGGGAGTGTCTGAACAACCCAGGCTTGATGGAAGGCAGCCTTACACGGTCTACCCCAAAGGGAGGAGTAGGCTCTGAGAACATTAAAGTGGTTTATTGGCCAGGCTGCAGTAGTCACACCTGCTCTCATTCCTATCAGTCTGAACCCAGATTTGCCTTCAGGACTCTTCCTTCTCTTCTAGCTTACCAAAATATAAGTGGTTCTCTGGGAAATTAACACTGCTATCGAGGGTGAGCTACAGATGGAAGCATAAGCAGGCTTGGGAAGTAGAAGTTCATTTGGAATGGTGATGTGGAATGCTGAAAGGTTTCCTCGGGTAGAGAAGGATTACAAAGTAATGAAGGATGGACCTGGTAAATAGGAACAAAATGGTGAGGGATTAATAGAAAGCTTATAAGAAAATGATTACCTGGCATGTGACGTCCCATTGTCTAGGTGTGTGGTTAACCAGTCAGTCAGCAATCCTGTGTACTCATACAGTGTTCCTTTGTAACCTGCTGCAGACAGAATCCTACTGACCTTTTATTGGCTCCAATCAAATTAATACAGTAATACCATTTCAATGGTTAAGGTTCCACATAGCAGGAACTAATCATGCTTCCTGGCATATGTAATTCAGGTCAGCCTGACAGTTAAAGTCAAGTACATAATCAGATCACATTGTGCATTCATCTATAAAATGGGATTAAAACATCATATTTTTTAATATCAAATAATTTTTTTGATGATCTGTTTATGCACTTTATCCTATGGAAGAATAGGTTGGGACCTCCTTGAGCTGCACTAATTAAACCTGACTGCCTCTGGTACTGGAGCCCAAGTGTCTCCCTCCATCTGCACAGCTGGTGCTCTTGGTACTTTATGTGGCCTTTCTCCTTAATTGGGTCCATCAGCAAAACCGAGGCGTGCCAGGGGAGTCTGTTCGAAATGGAGCAAGACTGGTATGTGAGGAATGCCTCATAGCAGAGAGTAGCTGGCATCATCTGCTGGTGTACTGTATGTTGTCATCCACGTTCTCTCATTTGTTCCTACTGGCCTCTCTGGCTCATGCTAATATGTTATTTCAGTGTGTAGCATCACCATGGTCATCCCAACTCCTTGCCTCACTCAAGCATAGAGATTGCCAGGAGTGCTCCAGCAGTGGAATTTGTTAACACAACACAGAGGAGGTGAATGTCCAAGTGGACACTGCACCCTCACTTACAGGCCCTGCTCCTGGCAGCTTGAACTTTGGGAGCAAATCTAAGTGGCTAGCATGCCAGAGTTTTCACCTGTGGCTTGGTGCTGTGGGATCAGCTTTCAGTAATGGACTCTGAATATTTTATAGGCTTTCCAGGAATATTTTTGTTTTGTTTTGGAGATAGATTAGCCTTCAGCCTGTTCCAGGCTTTCCAGGAATATTTTTGTTTTGTTTTGGAGATAGATTAGCCTTCAGCCTGTTCCACAAGTCCCTCCTTGCTGCTGGAGTGCTTGCTACTGCCACAAACCACCCAGTCTTTCACTAACTCTGGACTTTTCCTTCTGGTTGGAGGCCAGACAGCCAAGTATGGATGGCCTTGGAACCATCCAAACTGAGGTGGGGCTAGGGACCCAGTGGTCCATACATCGCAACTGGATGTGGGAGTATAGCACTATGTCACTTTTCTTCCAGACCCCCCCATTCCACTGGGCCATGACCTACAGCAAGCACTCTGCATGCATGGCCAGGTGCAAGCTGGACTCACCATGGCTCTCTCTTTGTCAGTACATGATTAGACATCCTGATGCCTTTTCATCAGGCATCAGTCCCACTTCATTGTGGTGGCAGTGACACATGGCACAATAGATCATGTAGTGTTGCCCACAGGGCTTCCCTGGTCAGCAGGGGCAGGCCTGTCATTGCAGAAGCATCCAGAGTAGATGTGTGCTCTGCCTTGGATGCTCAGTGTTCAGTGACCTGCACTCAGGATGCTAGCCCAGGTTACTAATATGGTACTTTGAGAACTCTGCACATGTATTTCTAAAAATTATAAGCTGTACCCCTTTTATCTACAAGGGATCTGGCTATGGGTAGACACCTTTTATCTACAAGGAAATCCAACTAATAGGTGGATACTGTTCAGTTTTAGAAAATTGGTTTGAAATTTCCTGGTGTCTGATTGGCCGAGTCCCTTGGTAAGGGATACATTTATTTTTCAACACAGACCCGAAAATAAGTCCCATGTTAGCCTGCCCCACCACATAGTGGTATCCCCATGTCCTCACTCAAATAAAAATCAAAAATGAATAGCAGCCATTATTTTCTGCCTGCTTAGCAAGTGACTGAGACCCCCTAACAATTCAAATCTTAATGCTGTTTTATCTACAAAATCATGTGCCTATTAGCTCCAAATAATTTTCCCTTCTTTTTTTTTTTTTTCTATTTTCGCCATCAAAAATGCTATCAGTTCCACTCAGGTGAAGATTGCTGCCTACCTCATTAGCGCTACTTATACACACACACACACTACATTTCAGGTGGCCAACAGCTTTTTTTTTGTTATATTTTACATATTTTTTAAATATTCAATTTTTTAAGCACACAAATACCTTGTAGGATGGGTGGCATATGTTATACCAGCCCCTTCCAGGGGCTATAAGGCCCTCCACCTGCAACACTGGTCCTCATTACACCCTCTGGGTGGGTGGCTACAGTCCAACACCACCCACCCTGTTGGCTGTGCTAGCATGAGGCACACCACTCTCATCCCAAATTAAGTTTGTACTGGATGAAACCAGTTAGTATTACTGAGACCATAGTGTGCCTTTCATAAACACAAATTAAATTATATTTAATTAGATAAGAAACATGGGATTTGACACCAAAATTGTTAGATGCGTGAACTCTTGGTTATCTGATAGAACCCAAGAAATGAGAATTATGGAAATAATGTCGGAGCAGGGATAGGTTAGTAGTGGAATGTCATGGGGTCAGTCCTGACACCAGCACATTATGGACCATATGTAGGGAACCTGCACAATAACGTTAAAAACAATGGGCACGATAAGCAGAGGTTGATGCAAGACCTGTGTCAGCTGCAGTGTCTGGAGAAGCTGCGCCAGTTTGCTGCAATCTGCATCTGATTTTAGTACCTCGGGCGCAGTTGTGACATTTTTCACAATTTTCGGCTGCTTGTGCCAAAGCAGTGGTGCAAGCCCAATAAGTAGGGTACCCAATTGGCTCAAAGTTAGACCAGCAGGGAGCTGGACTAACCTGTGCATTTTGGCACTAGGGACTGAAAATTGTTATCTGCATCAGGGGAATGCCGCAAGCCCCCTGCGCATTTGTTCAGCGCACCAGGGGCTGGCGGCAACCGCATTCCATTTTGAAAATCATGCCCAATGTCAAAAAATTCACTGATGACACCAAGTCAAATGGAGTAGACACTGAAGAGAAATACCTCTAACTTGTAAATGACTTGAAAGATATCGAATTGTGGGCACTTAGACATGAAATGTCTTTTAATATTGAGAAATACGTGGCGCCGTCCTTCCACTTAAGATGAGAAGTTGAGTCTAGGTACCTTCTACCCATCTCTGGTGCTATCCTGGTGGGTATCCAGGTAGAAGTAAAAGGACCTAAGGCACGTTTTTGCAAGAACTGGGGATTTCCCTCTATGTCCTTGACAACATACCCCTTCCCATCAAACCAATTAATGCAACTGTTCAAGGCTGTGTGTGGGTGCTAATGTGTGAAATGGCTGCCATTACATATTTAGTTACTTCACTACCAACCTCTCATTGCTTAAAGTGCTTTGGGATATGCTGTGTGTGAAAAGTACTTTGCCAAAGCTGATTCTTCTTATTGGCAAGAGAGGATTAATAATGAAATATTAGACAATTTAATCTATAGTTTCTTTTTAGTCTGTGAGTCTGACGGGGAGCAAATAAGCATGTGTACTTATTAACACTTTCCAGTCATGTCTCTGGCTCGACAAGATATACATTTGAAGTACCTGGCATTGCTGAGGCATTCATATTAACATACTGTAGTAATTTAAGGTCATAATGGACTCTAGATCTATTGTGTGTGTCCCCCACCCACTTCATAAGTAGGGAGGTCTGAGTATATTGTACAACACATACTAATTCAAAGGGTTCCTTAACCACTCTACTATACAGGGTAGCCACTGATTCTGTTTGTAAGCAGAAATTTGTCCAGGCTTACTTTGAAAGCCTGTACTGCTTGCATGTCCACTGTATCCGCTGGTAAGCTTTTCCATAGGTTCAGCACCCTCAGGTAGAAAAAGTGCCTTTTAAAACTGAGCTCATGTTCCATCCTAGCCTCCTTTTCACCAGTGTAATCATGTTAAGGGCCACCAGCCTTTCCTCTAAGCTTTTGTCTTCAGTATTCCTGATCATTTTGGTGTTCCTGCATTTCACCTTTATGACTGCTTCAATATCATTTTTACATTGAAGAGCCCAGAACTGCTTGAAGCACTCAGGTAAGGACTGACAAGGGCCTTGCAAAGAGGAAGGATGACTTCCCCCGCTGGTCACATCTTCGCATAAAGTATCTTTAGAAATGATGGCCTTGGGCTTCTTGAATAGGTCTTTCTTCCTGAAATGTTCATCGCTGGAATTTTTCTCTTGGTCATAAGTTCAAAGCATTCTTCTGTGGTGTGATGTTCATTGTAGCTGGCTAAGCTGTTTTGTGTAAAGTTATTTGGCAGATAAGCCTTTACTGGTCAGTTTAGCAACTGTCCCTAATTGATGAAAGTTTGAAAGTACAGTACTATAAAAATTTCCAGTTGCAGTAGTCCAGTTAACATGCTCAGGGTATGGTAGACATGGAGATCTCTAAAGTGAATTTCTCTGACATGACATCAGTCTTTTCAAGTTCATTTAGTCGTGGTCACGTGGTGCAGAGCATGAGTTAGCTGCCTCTCTCAGAGCTCCTTCCTCCTAACCACAGATTTAATCTTTTTCTGCCCCAAATGTTTCTTCTGCCAGCACTGAAAGTCGTTGGAGTACCCTACCATAGCATCCGGAGCACTAAAATGGATGTGGAGATTAAAGATCCCCTGCCTAGGCATACGCCTCCTGTGACGCCCGAGAAGGCCCCGAAAAAAGCCAGGGCCTCTAGTAATCTGCAATCTGCATCACTAGATCTCGGCGTACATGAGGGGGAACCGCTCACTCTGGCTAGTTTCCTTAAGGAATTTCAGCCCTTTAGGGATGAAATGAAAGAGCTGACCCACGAAGTGAAAGGGGTCTCTCGTGCTTTAGAAGAGCTAACCCGTCGCATTACGGATATCGAGGCCCGCATTAGCTCGGTGGAGCGCAGGCAAGAAAAGCTGACACCTGAATTATCCCAAATGAGACAACGGATTCTGAAACTTGAAGGCAAGGTCGAGGACCTTGAAGGCCGGAGTCGCCCGCAACAACGTTGTTGTTATTGGCCTCCCAGAGAAAGAAGAGGGTCTGGAGCCGGTTAAATTTGCCCAACGCCTCATCCTGAAGATAGCTGGCCCTTCGCCCTTCGGGCAGTCTTATGTCATCGAAAGGGCCCACCGTGCTTTGAGGGCTATGCCCCCGACTGGAGCCCCGCCACGTCCCTTTATTTTTAAATTTTTAAACTACTTGGAGCGTCAGCATTTTCTTAACAAAACAAAGGAGCTGAAAGATCTAACCTGGGAGGGCGCTGGGCTGCGGGTGACTCAAGATCTTCCCCTCTCCATTCGGCAGAAGAGAGCGTCTTTTCATCCGACCATTTCAAAGTTAATTGCGGCTAATGTGAGGTTTCTGAATAAGGTATCCAGCACGTCTTCAAGTCCAGGTAAAGGGAACCTGGCACAGTTTTGATAACCCGGAGCACGCGCTCACAACACTAAAGCAACTCCTCCCTGAATTGTTCCGGGATTCATGAAGATGCTACCTGGAAGGCTCACGAAGCCCTGCTTCATCGGAGGTTTTGTGCTTATGTTATGTACTGCGATCTACATGTCGGCTTTGAACTTTGAGAGGGTCCCTGATGGCATGAGAAGCTGATACTCTGGACTTCGAATATCTCCTGACCTTACCTGTTCCTCTGGACAGCCAACCTCCTCTACTTGTCCCTTTTTTTTTTTTTTTTGTGGACACATTTTCCGATTCCCCCCTAAGCAGACGTTTTATTACTTAGTTAAAGCCAGCGTACGTCCATTTATTTAGCGTAAGGGATGGAGCCTATTTGGGACACAATTTGTTAACTTATGGACTCCCTCGTCTTACTGACTTGAAGGACATCTGCTGGGATAACGGACTGTTAGTGAGGGGAGTGCTCCTCAATGAGCATGTTTAAGTTTTTGTCTTGGGGGGTCTATGTGGGCATGATTGCGAGGGGTTGGGATGTAGCACTACATTATGGGTCCATGAAGTTATGATAGTTAAATAATGGATAAGGGGGGGCCCTTTTGCTCTCCTACTTTTTTTTTTTTTGTCAAATTTTGTCAAATACTCTTAACTGGATATAAGGATATGCTTGGAGCTTTTTGGATGTGATGGACCTAATTTTAAACGAAGAAGTGTAGTGATTGGGAGCAGTAATCCCATTCTTGTTTGTTGTGGGGCGAACTTGATCACAAATGCTATAGTTTGGTTGGGAGGGAGGGCGGAGGTGGAGCATATCATGGCGCTGGAACCATGTTCATTGGTAGTTCGGGTGGGTTGGGGCGGAGGGTTATTGGGGTTTTGGGTTTATTATCATTATGGGATATTTGGGGGCTATGGGATGCGGGTGGGGGGTGGGGCCCTTTGCACAGCACTTTCTATTTGCTTATAGGTTTTTTGCTATGGGACTGGCTTTTCTGCTATTTGGGTTTTCCAATCTCATTAGTTTATGACTAGACAAATAAATGTGGTGACTTGGAATATACATGGACTTTGCCATAGAGTAAAGCAATACAAGATTTTAAAACACCTGAGTTATGTCCACGCAGATATTATTTTCCTCCAAGAGACCCATTTATTAAAGGCTGAGAGTAGCCAGTTATGTAGACTCCAAATAGGTCAAATCTTTGCCGCTGAAGGTAGCTCCCGCAGTAAAGGGGTGATGATAATGGTTCATAAATCAGTCCCATTCCATCCGATTCAGATTTTCGAAGATAGAGGTGGGAGGTATATTTTTGTTAGGGGCACTTTGCATACCCAAGAGATTATTTTGGGTTCAATATATGGCCCCAATATTGATACCCCGAATTTCTTTGTTCAAATTATGGAGTTACTCTCCCCTTGGTCCAATCTTCCTATTGTAATGGGCGGCGACCTGAATCTGGTTATGGACCCGTTATTAGATAGATCCTGCCCTGTTAGGAAAGGGCTAACCCCGGGGCAAAAAGCAGTTAAGGAGATGATGGATGGACTGGGTCTCTGTGACGTGTGGAGAGTGTTTCATCCACAAGGGCGGGACTTTACTTTTACTTCACAAGTGCACAACACTCTATCTAGAATCGATTATATATTAGTCTCGAATATTCTCTTAACTGGGGTGTTAGACACCGACATAATATCTGGGCCGCTTTCGGATCATTCCATAGTTAAATGTCTTTTGGTTTTTTCATCCCTTCCTAAACCAGGGAGTAGATGGAAAGTGAATAACCAATTACTGAAAGACCCCAGGCTGGTTAAATATATTTCCTTACAAATAACTGAATTTATTTCTTTCAACCAGGACTCCACCAGTAAGTCTGATATAGAATGGGGAGCTTTTAAGGCTTTTATTCGTGGTATCCTGATTGGTCTGGCTTCCCGCAGGAAAAAGGAAAGGATGAATCAGATTTCAGAGTTGCTCACTAAGATTCGTGATAAGGAGTGGGGCCTTTCTGTTTGTTCCTCGGAAGCCTACAGGCAGGAATTAACTCTTTTAAGAGACTCATATCTTAAGATAATAAATGAACAAACTGAATGGGCATTTATAAGGACTAAGGCTAGGTTCACAGACCAAGGGGAAAAAACTAGCCGACTATTATCCAGAAGAATTAAACAATTAGAATCCTCTAGATGGGTGTCGGCCATTCGCCTCTTGGAGGGGGGCCCAGTTAAGACTTCCCCTGAAGGTATTTTGGGTGAGTTCGTGAACTACTTTAAGGGAATTTATGGGCTAATGAAGGATCCTCCGTCAGATGAGAAAATTAATCACTTTCTAAGGGGTTTAAATTTTCCCTCATTGAGTGAAATGGACCAGCTGCAACTTCTGGCCCCCATTACTGCAGAGGAAATAGACCGGGTTATTAAATCCCTCTCTTTAGACAGGACACCAGCCCGGATGGTCTCTCCGCTAATTTTTATAAGACTTTTTCAAAGGAGTTAATTCTTTTTTGCTACAGCTCTTTCAATGCATTCTAAATGGTGAGGCTTCTGATCATACCTTATTTGAAGCATTAATAGTACTTCTGCCCAAGCCCGGGAAGCCGTTAGATCTGGTTGCTAATTACAGGCCTATATCCCTCTTAAATCAAGATATCAAAATTCTCACTAAGTTGTTAGCCGATAGACTTAGCAAAGTCCTTCCCGGTTTAATTGGATCTGAACAGGTGGGGTTTATGAAAGGTAGGTCTTCTGCTGACCACTTAAGGGTCCTGACCCATGTCTTCTCGGCTTCCAGGGATTCTGATCAACCTAGGGTTTTAGTTTCCCTGGATGCCGAGAAGGCGTTTGATAGGGTTTATAACTACTTTCTTATAAAGGTTATGGACTGTTTTGGTTTCCCCCATCAATCCTCAGAGTGGATTAAAAATATATGCAAATTTCCATCTGCTAAAATTACATGTAACAGAATAACATCGGTGTCATTCAGGCTTTTTCTAGGCACTAGGCAAGGTTGTCCTCTTTCCCCGCTCCTTTTTAATCTATATATCGAACCTCTCATCATGCGGATTAAACAGGAACAGCAGATGCAAGGTATCCAGGTTTGGGGACATAATTTGAAAGTGCTAGCATATACAGATGACCTGCTCTTGCTTGTTTCACACCCATCCTCTTCTATTCCAATCTTGCTGGATGTTATTGATGAATTTGGCACAATCGCCAACTATCGGCTCAATATAGGTAAATCAGTGGTTTTCCCTATAAATTTTAGGTCATATGCACATGACATAGCTCCTCTTGGTCTAACTTGGAATGCCGAGTCCATCAGGTATCTTGGTCTCACATTAATCAGGGATACCTCCCGCCTGATGCAGCGAAATTTAGACCCGGTGTTACATGACATTGAGGTTGACCTACGGAGATGGGCAATTATTCCCTTGTCTATCTGGGGCAGAATTAATTTGGTTAAAATGAATGTCTTTCCTCGTTTATTTTACCCCATTAATATGTTAAACATATGGCTTCCGTTGAAGTGGTTCAAAAGAGTGCATAGAATTATATCTGACTTTATTTGGAATTATAAAAAGCCTAGATTAGCTTACTTTAAATTGTCCGCCCCTAAACCGTCTGGTGGTCTGAGACTTCCCCATTTTGCGCTATATTATTGGGCCAATCACCTCTCTAAATACCTTTGTTGGGTTAAAAATACAGAGGTCGCCCTGGTTAATACTTACACACCGTTATGGTTAACCTTAGAGATGTCTCGAATTGTGAGCTCTGGTTTAATGCCGAGAGCCCTGTTATATTGTTCGTTGAAAGCTCTCCCAGCTGTTTTGCGTAACTCCCCTATCGAGACTTCAGTTAAAGTGCATATGCAATTATGCTCCTTCTAAAATACCTTCACTGGGGACCGGCCCAACCTGTGCTGGGCAATCCCAATTTTTCAATTGATGGTAGGCCTATCAAAGATTCCTGGTTACCTCCACTTGGGAAGGTTTCGGTCAAAGACCTGCTTGCGGAGGGGGGTAATTTGCTCACCTCAGTTGAAATTTTGAGGAAGTTTTATATCCCTCAGCACTTAATTTTTAAAGTATTCAAACTCCGTCACCTCCTGATGGGGAGTTCTGGTGTTTTGGCCCGGGATAGTCACTCGTGGGATTTGAAGAGGTTTGACTCCTGGTAGGAAAACCTCATGCAATATCGGCCATCTATAATAGTTTGATTGGATGGTTACATCCTAATGTTTTGGCTCCCAAAGCGTTATTGGTCTCGACTGTTTCCGGAATATGATTTTGACTGGGGTAACATTTGGGGCGTGCCATAAATTTTATTGCAGGACAGGCTTAGGCTAATGCAATTCAAGCTTTTGCATGACATCTATTATTCCCTGTGAAGTTAGTGGACCAGGCTTGACCTCATCCTCTTCTTGTTTCAGGTGTCAGCAAGGGGTTGGCGATCTCCTCCACATTTTTTGGCACTGCCCAAAAGTGGCGGTCTTATGGGAGACTATTAAAGAGAAACTTGATCCCTTACTGGGTTTGGAAGCCTTATTCACTCCTGAGGTTTGCATCTTAGGGACATGTCTCAGGTGGATGTCCGGAACAGAAAATATCATATGGGACTGATATCAGCCTCAGTTAAAAAAGTAGTCCTGAGACACTGGAAGGACACCATAGAGATCTCATATGGCGAATGGTTACAGGAATTTTTGGCAAATCTCAGAACGGATAGAACCATAGCAAGTTTACAGTATAAACTTTTTAAGTTTAATAGTATTTGGGGTTCCTTATATACCCTTTCTTCTGCTCATGTGTGACTTGCTTTTGTTTTCCAGTCAATTAACATCTAAGTGCTGTGCAATGGGGGCGAGGATTCTCGGGGTGGAGGGGCTTGGGGGTGGGATAGGGACTGCAGCCAGATGATCTTTTCAAACGGGCATGTTTTATTTTCTCTTTCCCGTGATGCTGTTTTTTCTTTCTAGATGTGGTCCTTTGTTGGTGGAAAACCTTTAATAAAAATTGAATGGTATAGGAAGCCCCAAAAACAAACAAAAAAAAAAAAAAGTTCATTTAGTCAGAGTGTCATAGGCAAAGCAGAGTGGTGTGCCAGTGGCCTAGGCAGAGTGGACCCTCTTAGATGTTTCATGTCGATCTTGGAGTGACAATCAGCTTTGACATTGACAGTCCTGTCACTTTATATCTTTCAGAAGCCTAGCTAGACCATACAGTATACTGTAGCTGTAGTGCATAACTTGACAACAGCAGAATTTACATATGTGGGCTAATTTCTTGTAAATTAAATATATACATGAGAACTGGCAGTTTATTTTTTATTTATTTAGTGATTCAGAAAAGACCTTTGAGCGCAAGCTGTTTTACAAAGGTTCCACGTCATAGATTGCAGAACAAAGTACAATAGGAGAAAGCAAAGGTACATTACAATGAACGATACAGCTTGGATTCAGAACTTACAGAATAACTCAAAACATAGGTACAAGTTAAATAACAAGAAAAACACTTTATGAGGGTGGGGGGGGGGTAAGCAGCCACAAAGTACCTTGTCAGTAGCTCAGAGGGATGGGGACAGCTGGCAGTGGGGTGAAGAAAGGAGGTACGAGAGACAGGTATGTACTGCGGTGAAGGTGAAGGGTGGGGGAAGAAGGGCAATAAGGTATAGGGAGAAATGGTGGGGTGAGAGGAGGCTGAGCAAGTAGGACATGCTAGAGTAAGATGGTGGGGTGTGAGGGGGCATGGTCAGGCAGCCTGCATTAGTAGTGACTTTTAGAGAAACTCACGAGACTGTGAGTTTGGGGAGGGGCAGGTGGTGGCGGGTGCCAAAGGAGCATGACGTTTATCTCATTTGGAGACCACAAACTCTGTATTTGTAAGATTCAGATAGACCTGTTTAGTTTTTTTCTGATACTATCATACATTTTCTCACCTTCTCCCTCTTGTAACTATAGTGGAAGCCAAGTGGGAACTAGCCCCAGTAAGCTTTCTTTAATATCAGCTCTTGAAGCTTGTGTACATGCTAGTGCATCTATACAAAATAAGTCTTACCATGAAATAAAAAAAGCATTAAAAATCTAGACCTGGTTGCTTTAAAGCTGTAACCTTAATTTAACTTTTTTTCTGTGAAGCTTTTTCTTTCACAGAGTGCAGGTGGAACTCCTCAGCCCCTGCTCATCCCTCCTGCCATCTACCACCTCCCTCAGGACCCACCTTCCAGAGAATCCCCCATGGATTCCTGCCCCATGGTGAGGTGAGGGAGGGGAGTGTCATCCTCCCTTTCCCGGAAATGCATATCCAGATGCTGGAAGGGTACTGAGTGGTGGAGTGGGCAGGAGCAGGAAAATGGTCCTCCTGCACCATACTTCTGTTTTCCATTTTCAGGTCCCTCCTCCAACTGACTGCATGCAGTGACACTGGCTATGCATATGCATGGAGGCAGATTAAGATGCATAAAGTTCGGAACTTATTTTTAATGTTTTTGGCTGCTAACATCATCTTCCCCCTGAAAGGGTTGGAAATTTTCTGTTATCTCCATTATCTTTAGTGATTCCTTTTCATACATAATACATCCAGAGAAAGGCTAGAAACTGGTCCACAATGGGGAATAAACATTGACAGGCTTTAGATGTGATTTTTTAACTTTGCAGGTGCCAGTAGTTGGAATTCAGCTCCTTTTTCCAGAATTTCGTGGCAATATGCTAGGAACTAATATCTGCGTTGTTGCACTGAGAATGAGAAATTAGGGTAAATACAAAGAATAATGTTTCCTTCAGTCTCAAAAGCTTCATGATTAAGTCTCTGCTGATTCAACTGCAGACACAATAAGAATTGTGGATTTATTGGTGTTCCCAATCAGGGGTACTGTAGACATGCAGGGAAGTGTTCTCGGGTGTTTATTCCTTTCTTTGGTGAAGTGAAAAGCTTTAGTGAGGAATGGGGGGTTATCTTCTGGCAGCTCATAAACCGATATGAATATGTCTTTCACCATACCATGAAGTGACTAGTATTTCGACTGCAAACCATTAGGGAAACCTACAAGCCTGAGGGTTTAATACCTAAGTTGATTTTCGAGTATCTCCACTTTCTTTTAATGGCAAAACTGTCTCTAATTAAAGATTAACATTGGTGCCTCAATCCTAGTGATTTTATTTGTATTAGCTACCAGAGAGTCAGTATTTTGCTTGATTTGTTAAGACATGGTTTAAATATTGTCTCAGTTAATCTTTTTGTCCTGCTGCAAAAAATCTATTTTTTCATTAAGAGCATTGAATCACTTATTGGAGCTCTCTATCCAATTAAGGCCTTTGTCCACTGAATCACTCAGTCTCAATTGTAAGCTTTTCTCCCCCCTGAGAGAATGAAGTGGGATTTATTGTGCAACAGACCCCACGGCAAGGCATGTCCAGGCTGTACATGTGGCACTGCCACCACCTTTAGTAAACCGGTGTGGTCCGGTAAACTGCAGCTCAGCTGTGAGCACTGGGAGACACTCCAGTTGACCAAGCTACAAGGTATTTGATTATTTGTGGGCTTGGTAAGCAAACCACTAATTTCTCTACCACATGGGGAGTCAATAACCAGCCTACATTTAGCAGAATAACACGCTTTATTAATGGCCACCTGCAAGAATGAGATTTAGTGCAAATGTCAACTTTCAACACTGCCTCTTAGGTGCCCTCTAGGCAGGCCAGATCTACCCCTTCCCACCTAGTACCAGATTTTAAACAGATCCCAATGGGAGATCCCTTAACTCAGTCTCTGGGTCTGTAGGTGTAGAATCGTGCAAGCCCCTAGATGTTGCCACAGGTTGGCTGGCATTGGTGCACTTTAAACAGAGCAGTGAGCTCATTCCCCAAACCCCACAGGCCATGCAGTTGCTTAAATGGCAGAAAAAAAAAAAACCTCAACATGGGGTATTTATCATCCACATTGCAAAACATGATGAAACAACAGGTGCTGCCCCATGAAACAATGCTGCATTGCAGTGTACTCACAGTTCCCGACCCAGATGGCTCCTTCTGATGTGCAGCAGACCAATGGACCTCTTGCTCTCCCAGTGTATCTATGATGCAGGTAGGTTTCCTCTCTCTCTGGTCCTTGCTGAACTGGCTACCTTGGGCACTGGCTGCAAGCTTTTCCAATCTCCTTTCACTCATTGCACACTGCTGAGGCCCCAATCTGACCCTTTCACGTCCAGGCTTCCAAACCCCCCAGGGCAGAGGTAGCCTGGCACCATGGTGTAGTGCCTGCTATACCTACTGGATCAGCAGTCCTTGATCTTCTCCGCACTGTATCATCAGTGTCACTCATGTGCTCGTACATGGTTTCCACTCTCTTCCTCTCCAGAATTCATAATCTGGTCAGTTTGCTCTCTGCTATTGAGGCCTTGGTTGGCACAGTATGCACCCACTCCCTGCACTACAGACCTCCCCACCACAAAATCTTCATCAGATCTGCCCTCCTCCAGAACAGTCCTGACTCACAGTCTGTCTCGATTTGTGCCTGGGGCTGTCACTCCTGAACCTCAACAGCCCACGGTATACAGAAAAGTGCCAGAACCTGGTGCCCCTCCTTTCCCCAGAAACCTCCTGGAGTCCATTTCCATGTGAGGTTTCTGAGCACGGGGGCAACACACCCAATTAGGTCCATTACACTTGTTTTGAAGGATGAAGAGCTAGAGCTGTGGTGCTTGTATTTTTCCCCCCTTCCCCTCATTCCTCTCCAGCTGTTCTCCAGCTGCAGGCAGTGCAGAGCTTTGTGATACAGCTCAATCAGGTGCACAAACATGAACTGGTGCAACAGGTAAGTTTTGCTTCAGTGACAACCACCAGTTTGACATGTTTTTTAGTGTCAGATTCAGTAACATCAACTATGGGATTGAGCTGCCTGGCTATAATTAACTTTGGTAAAGCAGTTGGTAAAGCAAATGCATGAGTGGTAGCTTCCCATCCTCCGCTCCTCACACCAGTTGAGGGTTTGAAATGTCTGTCAAGGGGTTTAATCCTAGGTCAGTAAGGTATATTCCTATGAAGATGTTGACAAAATGACCTCTCTTTTTTCTGTCATTGCCTTACCTATTTTAGTAAAAGATGCACCAAATGTACAGTGCACATGGTATTGTGCATGCCTCAGTGGTGGTTTGGTTCTGTGTTAATGATTTGAGTGTTTTGCCACATAAAAATATCATAATTAATTCTTAATGCTCACAATGGAGAAGCGACCACCTGAAACATAGCAAAAAGTGACCCCATGGACTCCCACATGAAGCGTTAGGTCTGCAAGGCGCCCGGGTCTCTTGTCTTTGTGATTCAAGTGGCTGCTTCTTCATTGGATTATAGAAACATAGAATTTGATGGCAGATAAGGACCGCTTGGCCCACCTAGTCTGCCCATTTCCCTACCAGATGGATAAGCTGCAGATTCTATTTACTCAACAGCTTACTTCCTCCTATCCCCCACTAGAATTGCCTTATGCCTGTCTCATGCATTCCTGAATTCTCCCACTGTTCCTGACTCCACAGCCTCCTCAGGAAGGCTGTTCCATGCATCCACAACCCTCTCTGTGAAAAAATACTTTCTAACATTACCTCTGAGCCATCCCCCGTCTTCAAATTGTGCCCCCTTGTTCTTGCATATTTCTTCTTCTGAAAGATACTACCCTCTTGTACTTTGTTAATTCTCTTGAGATACTCAAAAGTTTCTATCATGTCCCACCTCTCCCTCCTTTCCTCAAGGGCATACATATTAAGCTGCTTTAGTCTCTCCTCGCATGTCTTCTGATGCAGACCCTGCACCATTTTGGTTGCCCTCCTCTGAACAGCCTCCACCCTGTCTATATCTTTGCGGAGATGGGGTTTCCAGAATTGCACGCAGTACTCCAGATGGGGTCTCACTAACTGTCTGTACAGAGGGATAACAACGTCCTGTTTTCTACTGTTGATGCCTCTCCCTATGCATCCCAGTATCCCCCCAGCCCTCCTTACTGCCTTCTCACATTGCTTGCCCACCTTTAGGTCATCTGATATAATTACTCCTAGGTCTCTTTCAATTTTTGTTGTTGTTATTAACTCACCCCCCATTGTGTACTCTTCCTCTGGGTTTTTGTTTCCCAGATGCATTACCTTGCACTTCTTTGCATTGAATCTGAGCTGCCACATATTTGACCACTCCTCCAACCTTGCCAAGTCCCTTTTCATTCTTTCCACTCCACCCTTGTGTATCAATCCTGTTGCAGATCTTTGTGTCATCTGCAAAGAGACATACCTTTCCTTCCAGGTGCTGTCCAGAGTCACTTATGAAGACATTAAAGAGGACCGGTCCCAGTACCAAACCCTGTGGTACCCCACTAGTTACCTTCCTTTCTTCACTGTGTATTCCCTTTACTATTACCCTTTGCGTCCTGTTGTCCAGCCAGTTTTTTTATCCAGGCTACCACCTTGGGACCCACTCCAAGTCTGGCTAACCTGTATATTAATCTTTTGTGTGAGACTATGTCAAATGCCTTGCTAAAATCTAGGTAGGCCATTTCCACAGCCCCTCCCTGGTCTACTACTTTGGTCACCCAGTCAAAGAAATCAATTAGATTCGTCTGACATGACCTTCCCGCTGCGAACCCATGCTGCCTTGGGTCCTGTGCCCCACTGGCCTCTAGGTACTCAACGATTCTTTCCTTTAGAAGTGATTCCATCATTTTCCCTACCATTGAAGTCAAACTAACTAGTCTATAGTTTCCTGCCTCTGCCCTGCTCCCACTTTTGAGAAGTGGAATTACATTTGCCCTCCTCCAGTTCTCAGGTACCACCCCATCCTCCCATGATTTGTTAAATTATCAATGATTTACTATAGTAAACTGCACCCATTGTATTTGAGCCAAGACCCACTTTCCTGATTTGTGTACCCTGCTTTTTACTTGTTTTTGGTCTGTTGTAATTTGGTATAATTACCTGGTTTTCTGGCATCATGGAAGCAGTTTTTGTATTTTTAATTATGTGGCATTTGTGCAGGGTGAATTGCTGTGTTTACTACTGTATGATGTTCCTGACATTTGTTATGTACTGAGTGATATTTATACGAACATACAATTCAGCCAGCAGAAAAAGGTCTTGTGGTCTCTCATGTTTGCTTGAGTTTGCAGACCCCACCAGTCTC
The DNA here is from genome assembly GCA_016271365.2 of Neoceratodus forsteri. Lineage (NCBI taxonomy): Eukaryota > Metazoa > Chordata > Ceratodontiformes > Ceratodontidae > Neoceratodus > Neoceratodus forsteri. The sequence continues at coordinate 521,249,238 of CM057449.1, read as the reverse complement.
TACTGTGTGATCTGCCCCCCGTTATCCACTCCTCCCCATCAGTGTCCTTCTCTCCCACACTCCCCCTACTACATGCAGCTTTCCCCTTTACTCTGACTCAACCTGTCTCTTTTTTTTTTTTTAAACTTTCTTACCATCCAGTCATGTCTCGTGGAACCTTCTCACAGGCATCATGTTCATTTTCCTGCCCGCTTGAAGCCCCCCTGTTCTGTGCCTCTTCTCTCCACCCCCTCCCTGCAGCCAGCACCCCCGGTTTAACCCACCTGGGTTGGGTCTGCCCTCCTCTTGGGCGCTTTTCCACATTAGACTCCAGCTGCAGGAGAAGGCCCAGGTGGAGGACCTGGAAGGCCAGTCGGAGTGAGCCCAGCAGTGGGCATAGGGGACAGGTGCTATCGCCTGTCCCATGAGCCATTGTTTTCCCTGTTTTGCACTCTCTTCTCCCCCCCATGTGTGCCGCACACCCCGACATTCTGGTGCATGGCAACCCTGCCTTGCATCGGCCATGCTAATTACGTGCCACCCAGCTTGCTGTAGTGCTCTCGGTCTCCACCGGGGGCCGCTGGCATGCCGGGCTGTCCCACTCTGCTTCCCAAGGGAGGAGAGCACCACAAGAGCACTCAATCCTCAACCTCCCCCTGACCCCTCAGTGCCCAAGCTCACTCCCAAACTTGGGTCATTGGTGTGGCACGAAGTGTGGCGTCCAGCACCTCAACCCTCAGCACCACCAGGCCGCGTGACTCAACCTCTCTTGAAGCTATCCACAGTCTTCAAGGAGACAACTTCCTCTGGCAGTTCATTCCATTTTGCCACCACCCTCTTGGAGACAAAATATTTCCTAATTTCTCTCTTGAATCTTTACCCCATCACCTTGAGGCAGTACCCCCTAAAGGTCCTGTTCCCACTAAGGTTGAATAGACCCTCAGAGCTAACTTTTTTGAGACTTTTAAGATATTTGAAAGTTTTTCATGTCACCCTTCTCTCTTCTATCATGTACATGCTGAGATCTATGAGTCTCTCTAATAAGGCCTGTTTTGTGGTCTCCTGGATCATCTTGGTTGCCCTTCTCTAGACCATTTCCAGCAGGTTGATGTCTTTCCTTGGGTAAAGGCACCAGTACTGCATGCTGTACTCAAGATATGACAGAACCATTGATCTGTACAGGGGCAGAATGACCTCTGCTTTTCTGCTGGTTATACCTCTGGCTATACAACCCAACATCCGTTTGCTTTGGCTCCTGCAGTGTGCTGAGTGCTTTAGGTTACTTGTAATGAGCACACCAGAGTCCTTCTCCTTTGACTTTGTAACTTGCATACCTCCCAGCCAGTATTTGGCCTCCAGGTTCTTCACCTCTCAAGTGTATCACCTTACACGTTTTGGCATTGAAGCACAGTTGCCAAATACCTGACCACCTCTCCAGTTTGGCCAGGTCCTTTCCTTTAATTCTTTCCTGCCCTCGTTTGTGTCTACTCTTCCACAGGGTTTTGTGTCTTCTGCAAAACAGGCATATCTTACCTTTTATTCCATCTGCAATATTGCTGATGAAGTTAAATAACATTGGACCAAAGCACTGAGCCCTGTGGGACTCTGTTAGTGACTGTTGTAGCCTTCACGAATCTATCAGCCCATACCCTTTTGACTTCTATCTCGCTGCTAGTTTATTTTTTTAATTGAACAAACTTTATTGAAGTACAAGAGCATAACATCTCACAAAAAACTAGCAAATCCTGGATATACAATGAAGAGACATAGAGCCAGAACAAGACCATGAATATACAATTTATAGTACAACAAACAAAACAAAAAGAAAACCCGAATACGACCCTACACCCCCCTGCCTCCACCCAAACCCCCCAGACTCCCCTCATCCACCAGAGGATAATAGAGGAGCACAACAAAGGACCATGACTGGAAAAGTTAATCCTAGTCTGCCACATTACAGCAAGAAAAACCTACAAGTCGACCAAAAAGTATATTCAGATCATCAAAAAGACCTTTAGTGGCTCCCAGACCCCTGTTTCACCTAGATAAGTTGCCAGCCAAACTGGCAATGAGGCACTTAGCCTGCAAAGCAAACAATATCTCCCTGTACCATTTGAGAAACTGGGGTATACACTGGTCCAGCCAATGTCGGAGAATGATGTTTTTCTCACATGCTGAGATCAAGGCCATGTGGGGTCTCTGGTTTCCAAGCAGGGCGTTGGTATAGTCGCTCAAAATACAAACAGCAGGAGTGAAGGCATCAGACAGCCCCAACAGTGGATCTAGACAGACATGGATTTATTCCCAAACGGGAAACACCTGTTCACAGAACCACAAAATATGAAGTAAAGTATCCGGCTCCTTACCACATCTGATACAAGTGTCAACAGGTAATCTGCCCATTTTATGTAATTTAACTGGGGTGTAATAGAGATTATGTAGTATGTTGAACTGCATAAAGTGGTATCTATCCCACTTTATAAATTTATACATATGCTTCCAGAGAACCAACCAATTTCTAGGGGAGGAGGAACATGGAAGAGATTGATCCCAACAATAAAACAGTGGACCCTCCTGGGAAACCAGAGATTCCTGTAACGACTGGTAGTAATAGGAGATATGATGGGAAGTGGGGGCCTTTTGAAGAATAGGAAAAATTAGATTATCTAAAGGACTAATCTAAGGGCCATTACCAAAAAAATTGTAGGAGCATGTGTAAAAACTGAAGATAATGAAAGCAAGTGGAGGTGGGCCAGTGGTACTTGCCTCATGTTTCTTGAAAGGATAGCAGTTTTAGATTGACTGTAAGATCCCCAACTGTGGAAACTCCCAGGTCAGGCCAGAATGTCTTGGGGAGAGGCTTACTGGCTGTACAACAGTTTGGGTTCCCTAAAAGGGCTCGAGATGTATATCTATATGGACAAATCCTAAACAAGGAACAAAATTGCAGGTGGACCCACAGGGAAGCTGCCAAGGGTGTATCCCATAAGGGCCGGGGGAGATTCTTCCTGGGGAGGTACGGGAGCGACTGTATTTTGAGCCCAATATTAGAGCATAAAGCATGCTGTATGTCCACCCAGCATGGGACATATGACGTATAAGGGTCAACCCCAGCCATTCCCAATCAGCTGGAAAGTTTAGTAAGATGGGAAGCCAAGTAATACAGTAAGAAATTGGGAACTTGGAGCCCTCCATCCTGTTTATTGCACATTAGCTTAGCTAATTCTTAGTGGGTGGTCTTGCCCCACCACAGACATATAGAAATAATTCTATGAACTTGATTGAACCGCAGTTGGGGAAGAGCAAAGTTATGCATCTGAAGAGGATACAGCAGTCTGGGTAGAATGTTCATTTTGATGATATTCAAGCAGCCCCACATAGAATGGCATAATAAAGACAAATGGCCCATATCCACTTTAATGTATTGCACCGATGAATCCAGGTTAAGGTGTCACATTTTAAGGGGGCAGGTACTGAGGTATATCACCAAATATTTCAGCCTCTTGTGTTTCTAGAGGAGGCCAAGGTGCTTGATATCCGCCTTGAAGGTAATGTTATTTAGAGGCATAATCTCAGTCTTGGCTAGGATTAGTTGTAATTGGAGATATTACCAAATTGAGAAATGATCTGTAGAGCAGCAGGCAGGGATGTGGCAGGGGAAGAGACATGCAGGAGAATATCATCTAAATAAACTGATAACTTGTAGTCTATCTGACCAATGTTAATACCCAAGACAGGGGTAAGTTTGCAAATGAGGAGTTCCAAAAAAAGGTTAAATAAGTAAAGGGAGAGTAGGCAGCTCTGCCTGGTGCCCTGATGAAGAGTAGGGGGGATGATAAAACACCATTACACAGTACTCATGCTGACAGGAAGGAGTAAAGCTCCTTGACCCACTTGAGAAACTCCTGAGGAATACGTTATTTGGGGAGCATGGCAAACAAATAATCCCATGACACCCAATCGAAAGCCTTTTTGGTGTCCAGGGACACTAGAGCCACAAGAATGGGGAATCCCAGGACACCAATAAGAGGTAAGACAGTTTTCTGAGATGGTCAGCCAAAAGTCTGCCTTTCACAAAGCTAACCTGTTCCCTATTGATAAGTGAGTCCCACATCAGCCCCAGTCTGCTGCCCACTAGCTTTGCTAAAATTTTAATATCTATGTTAACAAGTGATATTGGTCTGTAGTTGAAAATCAGTAGATGGTCCCTACCGGCTTGGAGATAACCACTATTGTTGCTGCAGTAAGGAAGAAGTCGGAGAGGCCCTCCCTAAAATTAGAATTATAGATATCAAGGAGGATATGTGCCAGTTATCCTTTACAGGCTTTATAAAAGTTAGTGGTAAACCCATCTGGTCTGGGGGATTTGTCTGAGGCTAGGGAGTCAATGACCTGGGAGGCCTCAGCTAGAGAGAGAGAGCAGAGCCTATAGAATGGCTATCTGTGAGTCAGTGAGCTGAGGGAGAGGTATATCTCCCAATAAACTCTCCAAGTGAGCAGGGCAGAGGGGAGAAGAAGTCAGAGCATATGACTGCTGGTGAAAGGTTTTAAAGGAATCAACAATGTCTCATGGTGAGGTCAGGAGACTACCAGATTCATTTTGGATTGAGGAAACAATCTTGTCCATTGCTTGAGACCGTAACCGGAGAGCCAGCAGTTTCCCCCTTTTTCTCCTTGGTCAAAGTACCGCACTTTGCAGCGCAACAGTAAATGCTCCACCCTGTCCCCCAGCATGGTATTATATTGAAAATGAAGACTTTCCAGCTGTTCCCACTCCAATCGTGTGGAGTTCTGAGAGACCCTACTCTCCAGGGCTTGGATGTGATTTAATGAAGAGGAAAGGGTGGCTGTGGTCTGTCTTTTCTGTTTGGATGATGTGACAGGGTGACCCCTGTCTCCTGTTTACCCCCAATTCCATGGTTAAGAAAGGTATATTGAAGGCTGAGATGTATGTACTATGAATGTCAGATGATTACAAAAAGAACATAAGTGCTTGTAATATCTGCAACATGGCTAACATGCCAGATTTATCTGCTGGCTGTAATTCCTTACTGGGAAGTGAAGTGGCACTTAGGCACTGGAGTAATGTCCATTGGGGAGGTGCCTGGTGGAATGTACAAAATGGTTCTGCAAAGAAAAGTGATGGAGAGAGTCCCTGCCATGATTGATGGACTACACTTTTCTCTAAAAACCTTACTGTTGCAACAGTTCTTTTCTTTGCTATGTACTGTCCTTTCTCCTACACTCTGGTCTGGAAGGATGGCCACCTCTGGTCGAATTCCCTTCCCCATCCTGTGCTCTATACCCCACTAATTTTCTTATTTTCTCTTTTCAAGAAAGGTCCAGTATAGTGAGTTCAATGTATAGTGACCCTGAGTCATGGTAGCATGTTAGCCAAAAAAGATATGTCAGCATAAAAAGGAGAAATATAACATTATGGAATATGTTATTATAAAGGGTAAAAATCTGGAATGTAATAAGGAATCTGGCACCCCTTTAATTACGCACTATATGGTAAGCTACTTCCCCCGCCTTATGTGAAGTTTGGAGAAGCCTTTGAAAAGGGGGTAACAAGAAACAGTACAGGGACGCCTGCATAATGAGTAATCAAGACCCCATGAATTGCTGCTAGTGCAAGGAGCTAATGTTGCCGCTTGTTGCGGTTGAAATAAAAAGTATTTTTATTTCCTTTTCTTCATAGTACAGCCCTTGCCTGCCCCTCCAGTGCATGATTGAAAAAGCCAGGGAGGAGGTCGGCAAATGCACAAATGCACCCACTCGGGCGCCTCAAAGAAAATAAATGATCAAAGCAGGAATTCTCCTGAAGGACCAGAGAACCTAAAATAGACTATTGGAGCTGAGTAAATAGGCTTCAAAGTGCAGACTTTACCCGTAAGCTTTGCAGTGCTATGCTATAGCTCTTCGAGCAGCACAGCAAGAGCAGCAGAGTCCTGTACTGTTAAAAAGGGTTCACTTGTAATCATTTGTGGACCAAAATTAATAAGACAGGGCTAAGAAAAGCCCTAAAAGTGAAAGTAAGGCCCTAATGAAATATAACCCGTCAGCTGACAATTTCAGCCGACAAGACATGAGCATACAGCATTACTTTCTTTTGTGCATTTAGAGAGCTAGATATTATTAGTTCAATGCTGGGATAAGAAAGAAATGAGGTATATACCTTGAAACCTAAGAGAATAACAGATATGTACAAGACTGTTAGTATTTACTTGGCTGTATTTAAACACGCTAACGTAAATGAGTAAAGCACACTGATTTTATTTATGTTAAGAAAGAAATACAACACAGAGACCAATAAAGGAAAGTTTGGTTAAGGGAGAGCAGGAAGCCCCAGAACTCTACCTGTTCCTTGTGGCTCCCAATAGAAACTGGTGGGCTCTTTAGAGCCAGTGGGCCCATACTAAGCCCTATTTATAGTAAGGTATTGCATGATGTCATGTCCAATGGGAAAGCCCCTAAATAAATGTTATGTAATCCCTAGAGCTTAAATACTGCTCACCACAAGGGGAATGAGAGAGGAAGTCAGTCTTGAACTGATGGAGGTAGGAGAAAGACCTTCAAGTGGTGTGAGCTCACACTAGAAATTTTGGCTAGGCTGTGGAAGAAAAGCCATGCAACCCTGCTGAGGCAAAGCAGTGGTTTTCTTTAAGTTTATTTATTTGTTATTCTTTTTCTGAAAGTTGCTAACTTTAGTTTCTTGAGTTTTGTACATATTTCCTTCTTGATTTATGAGGATGAAATAAAATGATAAATGCCTCTAGGCATTTTTTATGCACTATATCCTGACTCTGCCTTGCTGTGTACTCTGAAATCCCAAGCTGTCCACAGTTGATAACCTGATTAATTCCCCTCTAAGAGTGCACTCAGGACACCCCACAGTATGTCAAGGGTGGGCATGGAAGGAGAGTTAAATTCCATGAAAGAGTAAATAAAAGACTGGAGGTGCCCCAGTAAGTACACTGACTTAAGCAATTGATTGTTTAGGATCCATACCTTATGCCTGGTCAATTTGGGGGTAAGAGTTAACCAAAGAAGGGCAGGGTGGTGATCCGAGATCACATTAGCTGAATAATGGCACAAAAGGACCCCAGGAAGATATTCTACCCCTAGCAAAAAATAATCCAGTCTGGAGGAAGAGTTATGTGGCAGGGAGTAAAAAGAACATTCCTGATTATCTGGGTTCAGTTTCCTCCATGGGTACACCAAGCCCACCGAGTCCATTAAGTCCCGGAGAGCCAGTTGGGCAGGAGAAGGGGCCCATCAGGTCTTACCAGTCCTATCCAGATCATTACACAGAACTAAGGTCCAGTCTCCTCCAAGTACAACTGAGAGAGAGGACCAGGGAGCCAAGATAGCCGCTAGAGTGGAAAGAAATTGTGGGTCTTCAACAGTAGGGCCATAAACAGCCCCAAGAACCACTTCTAAGTGTCAAAGAAGAACCTGAAGTATAATGTGATGGCCACAAGGATCTGCCACCTCCTGAAGGAGATTAAAGGGGATTCTCCGAGCTATAAGCACGGCCACCCCTTTCTTGCAGGAGTCTGAACCAGCTCCAAATGCCTGTCCTTCCCAGGATCACCTAAAAAGGAGGACTTGGGATGGGAGCAGGTGGATTTCTTGCAGAAAGACTATGTTAACCTGCAGTTTGCTTAAGTGGATCAAAACATTGTCCCTCTTACAGGGGGAATGAGCTCCTTTAACATTCCAAGTACAGAAGTTATAGGCAGCCATGTCTAAGCATGAGATAGTGACCTGGTCCAGAATTTAGATGCAAAAGGTCAGAGAACAGAAAGGGATCTGAAACCTTAGAATAACTTAATCCTCTGGTGACCCCCCCAGCCCCCATACTAGTAATACAGTAATATAAAACCAACAACCTCAGAAACCCTGATTCCCCCACTCCCCACCCAAAGCCAATATGATCCCCCTGCCTTCCAACCCCCATCCTCTCCAAGTAAAGCCAAAACATGTACTTAACTCCCCACTACAATTCTCATAAGCAGAACATTTAATAGAAGCCAAAATACCCCAACCATTGTGGGGCCCTCCAGAAGAAGGCAAACAATCCCACTCCCTAGTGATTCAGCTCGTAATGCCGCTAAAGACCAGCACCACTCTACCAGCAGACCTCTCTCCCCCACCCAGCCCACATATATAATGCCCTCAATCAAACCTATAAAGATAATGTAACATTAACCAACAATGTTATAGTGAAGCCACATTGAACCCCTGTTACAAAATGCTATAGCTAATAGTCCAGCAGTCTTAACAGTAGCATCAATGGGGATACAAGAAAAGGAAAAGGGAAAACGGACAAAAAACAAAGTTCAATATGTGCAGCATTGTCAATATATTGCCTCCAGCAGTCAGAGACCTTGATATGACTGCAGTGGTGATATTTCAAATAGAAGTCCCATGTCTAAGATATAAAGGAGAGTCTGGACAGGTGCAGATGTGCCATCAACAGATCAGTAAAAAAGGCAATTGAATGTTCTCCCAGACATTAGACACTATGTACTCATGAGTGAAAGAAGGGATTTGGCATGAAATAGAAGGTAGCACCAAACAATGAAGCTTAAGATCTTGAGTTACCAAGAAAGGTCCTGTGGTGCCACCAGAAGTCCAAAATTGAAAAGCAGACGTGGAAGTGTAGCAGGTCAAACACTGAGTCGGAAGCTCCAAATCAAGTGGCCCGTTCAAGAACAGTTGTCAGCAGAGGGCGATAAACCATAATATCCTCCATGGCAAGGTCAATCTTTGTAATAGGGCAACTGGATAAGGGTATAAGCTGGGAAGTGGGAAGGTCGACCCATTGAGCTCCCAAATAATCAATGAGTAGCCAGGAAGTCACTGAAGTGGGGTACACAGCCTTGCCTGGAGCGATGTGCAAGCCACCAAAAAGATTAAATCAGTAAGCGAAGAGTATACAGGGAGCTGACAATAAGGCCAAACCCTGGAGCAGTAGTCAAAGTAAATTCAAGGAGTAGTCACTTACCACAGCCATAAAACAGTCAGTTTAGGACAGAACTAGATCCTGGAAAGTCGAGGTGGTATAAAATGGTGGACACAAAACTTTAAAGTCCACACCAGAAGACTTTCTCTTGTAACCGAGAGCACAGGCTTGGAAAAAACTGTTCAGCCAGATTTGAATAAGTCAGGCAGAAGTCTGAAGGTCCTTTGAAGCTTGTACTGGATCTTCATATGAATGCCAGCTATCCTGAATGCGGACCTGCTGACGAGCTGGGTACAACATTGTAAATTTGATGCCTGCCGGAATGAGCTTCGATATGGTGGGATGAAATGCTGCCCTTTTTTGCCTCACAGATGTGGGAAGGTCCTGTGGTATGTGGAGCGTGTTGCCCTCTCAGGTAATGGATTGGAGTTCTCATAACTTAGTTAATATGTGTTGCTTGTCAAGGAAAATCAGGAGCTTATGGATGATAGGGCAAGGAGGCGAGCTGGGTAGATGTCTGGGGTGAAGGGCCCGATGTGCCCATTCCACAATGCAATGCGGGCCATTGGGCAATGGTCCCACCAACTTCTCTAACAATTTCTTCATGAAGAGAATGGGCATGCACCCTTTGGCATCCTCGGGGAGACCAAGGATAAATAAATTATTCTGCCTGCTTCTGCCTTCTAGGTCCTCCACTTTTAATTCCATCTTATGTAGCCGCTGTCTCAGGGAGGTCTTCTCGGGATCTGTGTGGTCATGCCATTTTTCACGCAAAACTGATCGAGCTTCAGCATCACCGATTCTCTGATTGATGGTTCCCATTTCTTGTTGAATGGAAGTAAGCTTGGTGGTAAGGCTTAATAAGGAGTCTTTGATAGGTTGAAGTTCAAGCAGGAACCGTTCCTCTGACAGGGAAGTTGCATCCAGGGTAGAAGTAGTCCCTTGCCCAGCTGAGGCATTGTGAGCCTTGGATTTTTTTGTGGTCTTGTCCAGTGTCTGTGGCAGGGTATGGCGGGGCAGGCTGTGCTGCATCTCGGAATCCATGTTGCAGCAAAGTTCCGAAGAAAATAACCACCACACTGATTTCCTAGGAATATTTGACAGGTAGATGAATATAATCCATTTGATAGTAAGAAAGTAGTGGAAATATAACAAAATTTAGTCGGGTGAGCAGGGGCAAGGTGAAGGAGCAGCTAGTCTTGAGCAGGCATCACGTGACTCCCTTGCTGCCAGTTTCTAACCCACGTAGCCAGTTTTGCCCCTACCCCAAGTCCTCCAGCTTCCTGATTAATCTCCTGTAGGGAACACAATCAAAGGTCTTACTGAAATCTTGATACAAGATGTCTGCTGCTTGGCTCTTATCAGATGTCCTATTACCCAGTCAAAGAAATCAATCAGTTTAGTCTGGCAGGACTTCCCTGACATGAACCCACGCTGCCTCTCATCCTGGAGTCCATTTTCTTTCAGAAAGCTTACCGGTCTTTATTTCAATATGTTTTTTATAAGTTTCCCCACCATCAAGGTCAGACTGATAGCAGTATTGTCCCTTGCCCCACTCTTGTGTAGCAACATTAAATGTGCTGTCTTCCAGTCCAAGGGTACTTCCTCTATCTTTAGAGAGGTGTTAAACAGGTCCACCAGGGGACCTGCCAGCACATCTGCCATCTCCCTAGACACCTTTGGATGAATGCCACCTGGTCCTGGGGACTTGTCTACTTTCAGGGCCTTTAAGCCTTTCCTCACCATTTTCACCCTGTCAGTTTCAATCTCCCCATCTGTGACCATTCCTACCCCATTTTCTTCTCCCTTCTTCCCCTACGATACTGGGCCATTCTTCTTCTTAGTGAAGACAGAACAAAAGTACTTGTTAAGTACTTCTGCTTTCTCCTCATCACCTCTGCCAAACCTCCTTCCATTTTTAGCCTGACTATCCTATTCTTGGTATCCTGTTTCTCCCAGATGTACTGGAAGAAGAAGGCCTTCTCCCCCATTTTCACCCACTCTTCCAGCTGCAGGTTTTTCTTGGCCTTCGCTAATCATACTGCCCTGCCTACCTCCCTTTCTTTGGTACAGTGCTCCTCCCTCTCTTCATCCCTCTGGGTGCACTTATAATTTCTGAGTTTTTTTTTTTGATTTAGTATGCTTTTTGCCCCAGTCTTATATCCATCAGCCCTACTCCTCACTTACCTCACTCTCCAGTTACCAGCTTCTGCCACCACCGATATTCCCCCGGCCATGGTTCCACTGTTCATCTGTCTGTGACGAGTAAGGTGTCGTCGAGCCAACATTGCCTCCCTGGCTTCCCCCCCAGGGCGGGGTTTGGGGCTCACAGTAGTCCCAATGGAGATGTAATTAGTCAGTGTGGGGGAGTGACAGAGGGCTATAGAGGCAAGGCTAGGGGGTGGTGTCATCCGGTGAGACAAGTATTTTTTTGTGTGTTTTTCTGGAGGCAGGGATGTGCAGTGACATCCAGTGTCCACCCCACCTCCTAGTACACTTAGACATCAGCTGCTGCAGTACCCCCGGCCTCTGCCAGGGGTCTGTCAAGCACCCAACGTACTCCTGACCCTCCCCCTGGAGAAGGAGTGCAGTCCTCGGGACACTTCATTCTTCCCTCCCCGCCGGCGCTCCGACGACCTGGGTCCATTCCCGAACCCGTGTCACCGGCGTCGCAAGTGGAAAACCAACTGCTGCACTAGTGGGCCGGCCGTGTTTTTTTTTTTTTTAAATTGGAGGAACTTTATTGAAATAACAAGTTATTAAACCACAAAACCAAGAGACTCTCCAATAATATACAACAATAACTAAAAAGAAGAACAACCCTCCAAACAGTCAAGCAACAAATACGCAACCTGCCTCTTTCTCTCCAACCACCCCCACCCACCCATTCTAAGGCCGAAATACTTCCTGAATTCTGTCTTCTAGCTCCTTACTGCCTGGGCTATCTCCCTATCAAACCAGCTGGGCTTTTTGGCTCTAGATTTTTACTCTTTAGTTTGGTACACTCCTTAGTGGCCTCCAACAACTCCTCCTTGATTTATGACCCATTTCTTGTCCACCCCCATTTCCCTCCTGATCCCAGCAAGGTGCTCACCCAGGATCTCCCCCATCCTACTGTGGTCTGCCCTTCTGAAGTCTAGCACCCTTGTTTTAGTCATAATCTTCTTCCTGCCCATGTTCAGGTGAAACCACACAGTGTAGTGTGAAGGTTGCTTCCTGCAAGTGGTGCTTCTGTCTTTATCTCTGTGGAAGGGTTGTGGGATAACAGATGGACCAGACACCACACTTCAAGTTCAACACACAATCTCTGTGTGATATTTATTCAAAATACAGAAAATAACTTTCAGAGATGGCATATTCCTTCTTCAGTACATCAGTTTGCAGCAGCAGACTATGAATGTCCTTTCTCTGCAGTTAGCCAGCACCTACTGACACTGATTTCTGATCTAAACATTTCTAGTGAAAACCCTTCATCCCTATGTGGGCCTTGGTTGCTTTGTAGTGGGTGCTCAAAAGGAAAAAAAAAACAAAACAAAATAAGCTATAAACAAAGAACCTTAATGCAGAATCACCGAAAAAAGGGTTACCCCAAAGGGCATTGGCAACAAATCAAGTTTCAAAGAAATACATCATACATACTTCCACAATGCAAAACATCATGGGATATATGCAAATCACCATGAAACTTCAGACTTGTTCAGTCTACAGCAATTTACATGCATTTTAAACAGCACAACTGACGTAATTTCTATAATAGTCACCTAGCACGTTTTACCTTTATCAAAAACATCTAGTGCCATGGTATTTTCAACATTTACAGGTTTCATAAACATAAGGTATATACATCAAGGTATTTTATGACATAGTGCTATTACATATAAATCCAACAACGATAAACGCAACCTGTTTTACATACGTTTGGAGGTCACCACAATAATCTCCCTGTACGAGGATCTGAGAGGGAAAAGGAAAATTAAAGCGGACACTATACCATAGTCAAGAAAAGGAAGGGGGTGCCCATAGGTGGCCAACCTTATGGGCTAGAAATTGCAAAGGATAGATTAGGCTAAGAAATAGAAGAACTGTTGCTACAGATTTAAGAAAAGGTCAGTCCTCAAGAGTGGCAGGAGCTCCATGTCGCAACCTCCTAGACATGCACACCATTAGACAGAATCAGGCCCAGTATGGCCATCTTCCTGGTGGGATCCGGGAGACTCTGTGACAAAAGCCTACCTGGAATGCATCAAGCAGCATCAGAGTCCTTGTACAGATGGTAATAAGGATCTTCCAATCTACCCTAGGTAGACTGAAGTCTCCCATAATTACCACCTCCACCCCCCGCTGGCAAACTCCTCGGTTTTGGACCTCAGTTCCCTATTTCCACATTCTGGTTTGGTGGCCTGTACACCACTCATATTATAAGTTTTTTACCTTTCGTTGATTGTAACTGTACCCACAGTACCTCTGTCCTTCCATCTGTCACCTCCATGTCCCTTCCCTCACATAACAGATCCACTCCCCAACTCTTTCCACCTTCTATCCCTCCCATATAACTTGTACCCAATGACATAGAGGTCCCAATCATGATTCTACATGGCCCATGTTTCCTTGATGGCAGCCATATCCACCTTTTCCTCCGTCATCAATGAATGCAGCTCAGCCATTTTGTTTCCCAGGCTCCTTGCATTCACAGACACCATGTTCCACCATGACTCGAGTCCCCTACCCCCCCACTCCACCTGCCCTCCTCGATCCTGGTCGCACCCACCTACCCTTATTATTTTGTCTCTCATCTGAACTCTCCTCCTTCTGCCCTGATTGAGGGGAGGCCTGTTGCCTCCTCCACTAGGTGATGAAAGGGTATTGTGACCCCTGCTACTCTCCCATGAATTTCAATTCAGATCCTTGCCCATATACTCCTTAAATCTGGCCTTCAGAATGTTCTTCTTCTTCTTGCTAAGGTGTGTAGCCTATCTGGTGTATAAAGGGCCTTATTCTTCCACGTATCCCCCTAGGCTCCAGTTAGATCATATCCCCACTCACTCCATCACTCCCAGAGACGGATATTAAACTGCTCAATCCTTATCTTTCTCGCAGTGCTGGCTCTTGGTACTGGTAGCACTTCTGACCTCTCCACCTTCTGCAGAGCCTCCCCACTTACCTGAAACTCTCCTGAACCACCCCTACCTCACTATCAGCCATGGACAAGATGGTGGCCATGCTGGGCTAGCCATCAGCAGAGCAGTTAATTTGTTTAATTTATTTTATTTTTTCATTGCTATCGTCTGTTCCTTTGTTAGCATTAGTGCAATTTGTTTTAGTCCTCACTACCTCTGGTAATCACCCCCTACCCCAACGTTTCTTTGTTTGTTAATTATATTTTTAGTGGTAGCTAGGCAGGGCATCTGAGTGAAGTAGTTAGGGTAGGTCATTTTCAGGATTAGGGATTGAGAATTTGGAGTCACTAGCTTGTCACACTACTTTTAGGCCAGTGATCCTCCGTTTAACATTTAAACCACAGAGCTTGTTGGATTATTTGCCATTTGTGGTTTCAAAACATTGGCTTTCTCTTATTAGCAGAGCTGAGATGCCTTACCTGCTTTGGGCGTGTTGTCTGGAGCTGGGTGGAGGCAAATCTGAGGAAGTGGAGAAGGTCTGCGACTGTCCAGGTCAGAGAGCTGTAATTTGTGGACCCGAGGTGGCACTGCTTTGTTGGGAGTCTGGTGGAATATGAGCCATCTAGAAGAGCTTGGCTGATGGACTGAAACTGGAATTGCTGTCTGGTTTTCCTTCGGTGGGGCTAAAACATCTTTCCAGATGGTCTGAGGAGTCCCTGAGTTGAGGACCTATTGTCCGGGGGCTTATTGTTCGCGGTTGCAGGGGCCTGCCTGGACTGTTGGGGTTGTAGCTGCTGGATTCATGCACCATGCAGGAGGTCAGGGATTAGGCCCACTGGAGAGCTGGCTGGGTGTTCCTGATACCCCCTAGGTTTCTGGAGGGTCAGCCAGTGGGCTGGCATTGACAGGAACCAAAGCAGTGGGTCACAAGAATTTCTGGTGGAGGCCTATCATGGGGTACTGGTGGGATCTCCCTGTATTCTGTCATAGTTGTTATCTTTGGCCCTTGGAACTGGGAACCTTGGAGATCTATTGTCCGGACGTGAACATTAGAGGAGGACAATCCTGAACCTGGGACATGTTCAGATGTTTCTTTTTTCTCTGTTTTGTGCCCATATTAATTTATTATGGGCAGTGAGGGTGCCTATCAGACTGTTATTTTCAAAGTAATCCTGGTAGTCTTCATAAGGGCTATGTGAGAGGTAGCACTTGGAAGACTGTTTAAATCAACTTTCTGAAGAGGTGTGAACTCTTCAGGTCCAAACTATGGAGTTTTGAGACTTTTAGTGACTGCTCATTTCTGCCTGCTGTTTTACATGCTGCCTTAAACATTTTGAAAATGTTTACATTGTTAATTGAGGCTTTGGTGGGAGGATTTTTGTGGTAAGGTTTATATTTGTTTTTAGTGGATTAGATTTTGGGGTGTATGATGTATGATTGTGGTGTATGAGTTTTACTTGAGAGTGTGTTTGATAGTTGTGTGAGTGCTTGGTGAGGTGATTGATTTGTTTGTTGATTGTGTGGTGATTGCTGCTGCTATTCTTGATGAGTTGGGAGGGCAAAATGACGGTCAGGCACTATTCCCCCACCAGGCTCAGGGACCTCCACCCTTTTGACTGTCCCCCTTTGTCAGCAGATGCTTATAGAAATTGTTGCGTGTCATGGATAGTCAGAAAAAGGAAGAAGGGGGGAGCTGGGCTTGGTGAGGGAATGGAGAGGGGTGGCCGGATAGAGGTAGTGGGGACAAGGAGATGACCTTGGGCAAAATAGAGGGGTCCTCCCTGTCTGGTTCCCATACCCAAGTGTTCTGCTGTGTTACTTGGGCGGTGTTGTGTAACACCAGAGTCAGCCACTCTCCCCCTCTGACCAAAACTGCAGCTTCAAGTTAAATTGGCTGCAAAGACCACTTGCTGTGCCAGAGTTGGCCACTCCTTCCCCTCTGACCGAATAACTGCAGCTTCAGGTTAAATTGGCTGCAGAGACCACGCACTGTGCCAGAGTCTGTCACTCTCCCCCTCTGAACAAAACTGCAGCTTCAGGTTAAAATGGCTGCAGAGACCACTCACTGTGCCAGAGTCGGCCACTCTCCCCCTCTGACAAAAACTGCAGGTACTGCTGAAACACAGAGACTCTTCCAAGGACTTCCAGCCAGGAAAGCTCTGTCTGCCTGTTAAACGTTGTGCCTTTTCTGCCCAGGGACAAGAATTTCTTAGAAGTTATCTTAACTTGGATACAGGGTCTGTTCTGCTCAGTTAGTTAGCTACTGCATAGCTGTTTAATTAATTTCACTGCTTAGAATTCCTTAACTGAATATGTTTTAAAACTTTTTATGCCTTTTTTGTTTAAAAATAGTTTTTCTAAGATTTATTTTTTCCCCCATTCTCCCATTTGCAAGTTATATATCTCTGCCACTTGGGGGCACTGTTCCAAAGCCAGCACTACTCAAAGGGCAAGAATCTTTCTATCTTTCTGACACATCACCAGACTTTAAATCTTACAGGCTGTCAACAAGAAATTGTCCTGCCCTTGCCTACTTCAATTTTACTGCCTCAGCTCCACCCTAACTAGGTTCTATTTATGGCTTCTACTCTACCTTATCTAGACCTGTCACTTAACTAGGCATTACCGAATACTTCCTTCCAGAGGCGTCTGCTATTAAAAAAAGCTGCAATGTTCTTCCTAGCATGCTGATTTTGTTCTCTGTGTCCCTGTACTTCACTAATGTTGATCTCCCACCATACGTAGGCCCTCTGGAGACGCACCACACTGATGACTATTCTTACTCCAATCTTATAGCCTCCTGGCAAGCAAACATGTATCTCCTCTGGTGCTTCCCACCAAATTCTATGCGAATTGCGTTTAGACTGCTCAAATGCTCGCGATACAATCCTCATAAAATACCTTACAGGAGGACCTGGCTGCGTCACCTCCTCTGGGTCTCTGCTCTTCTTAT
The DNA here is from genome assembly GCA_016271365.2 of Neoceratodus forsteri. NCBI lineage: Eukaryota > Metazoa > Chordata > Ceratodontiformes > Ceratodontidae > Neoceratodus > Neoceratodus forsteri. The sequence goes on along the minus strand of CM057449.1, from coordinate 521,232,218 downwards.
CCTCCTTGCTGCATATGCTGAACTGAAACCTGGATCTACCTCACAACAGACCTTTAACACCCCCTCCTGGTCCTCTCTTAAGGGCCTTAAAATTGCACATCTCAGTGTTCGTAGTCTCATCCACAATCATGCTGAACTGACTGCCTGGGTTGACTACTATAACCCTGATATTCTGTGTCTCATGGAAATGTGATTGAAACCTACCACCCCTGACTCAGCCCTCACACTCCCCAATTTTAGTGTCCTGGACCGCGATCGCTTGGGCAAAAAGCTTGGGGGTGGTCTTTTGATATAGTACAAAAGTCACCTTAACATATTCCTAATCCAGTACAACTTGGGTCTCCCCCCTCTGCCACCTGTGAATTCCTTCATGGGCTCCTCCTACTAGGGAATGCCAAAACAATTCACATCATCTGCGCATACAACCCTCCAAAGCAGGATATCAAGGGGCTCTCCTCTCTGCTTGATAGCATTAGCCCTAAAATCACCTCAGATGAGGTATTTATATGTGGTGACTTCAATCTAAACTGGTCTGGTGACAATGTCAAGCAGCATGAACTACTGCTGGCGACACTCAGCCTTACTCAGCTCATCAGTGAGCCCACATGAAACCACCACAATGAAAGTCTAGGAACACTCCTCGATTGATTTCTGACAAACAGACCTGATGTGATCTTAGCATCTGGAGTCTTTCCTGACTCCATATCTGACCATTCCTCCATCTACTGCATTTGGAGAGTCTCCTCTCCCAAAGTGCCCTATAAAATTATACAAGTCAGAGACTTCTCCCACTTTAACGCTGCTCTCTTTCTTCAGAATCTTGCAACCACAGATTGGGCCACAGTACTGTCTGCCATGGATGTCACAGGTGCTCTTGACAAGCTTCTAAACATCTTCCCCTCTCTTCAGGTTAAGCATGCACCTCATGTCAGAAAGAAAGTTAGAGGCACTATCACCAAATGGTTGCACGGGGACTTGCTGTCCCTCATGAAAGCCTGGGATAAGCACTGGGGAAAATTTAAAGCCTCTAAGGACTTGCCTGACTACTATGAATACCGGTGGCTCCTCAACATCTGCAAAAAAGCCAAAAATGAATACTGCAAGGCTGCCCTCTTATCCTCTGCTAAGGACCTGCAATACTTCAGGCACACTATTAAAATCATAGTCGGGGGTTATAGCTGGTGTGATATTATGGATATAATTGTCGATGGTAGAAATTGCAATAATGCTACTACCATCGCCAGTGCCTTTAATAAGCAATTCTCTGATCTGTTGGCATACACCTCCCTGTTTACTACTGACAATGACGAGTCATCTACCTCTAACCATTCCTCTCCTCCAGAATCTCTGTCTCGCCCACCTTTCTATCTCAAGACAATCTCAGTGGGAGAAACCTACAAGCTTCTCGCCAGCCTTTCTACTCATATGAGTGCTGGTCAGAATGACCTTGAACCAAAACTCCTAAAGACTGGGGCCCCTTTGCTTGCGCTCCCAACATCCTATATTCTTAATGTTCCCTTTCCACCGAAATTGTTCCTGCAATCTGGAAAGTAGCAAAGGTTTTTCCTGTTTTCAAACAGGGCAACCAGAAATGCATAGAAAACTACTGTCCTATAGCCATCCTGTCTGCTGTTAGCAAGATACTGGAAAAGGTGGTGGAAGTGCAACTGATGGACTACCTATATAAACATACATTATTGTCACCCATACGGCACAGATTTTGTAAAGGACATAGCACTGGTACAACCCTTGCTAAAGTTACATCTGATATAAGAGTTGCCATGGACTAGGGTATGCTGACTGGGGCTATCTTCATGGACCTCTCAAAGGCCTTTGATCCAGTGAATCACTCCCTACTCTGTACCAAGCTTCACTCCCTTGGTGTTACTGGTCCAGCCCTAAACTGATTAACTGTCTCACTGGCAGACTACAGCTTAAGTACAATAGAGCTCTATCTGAACCTGTTCCTATCACTATCATTGTCCCCCAGGAATCTATTCTGGGCCCTATCCTATTTTCTCTTTTCATCAATGACTTCCCAATGGTCCCTACCCATAGCACCACAACCCTATATGCCAATAAACCTGGTCCTCCTAGCTAGCTCAGGTGATGCCTGTGCCATAAATCACAACCTACAAACTTACTTCAATAAACTGCAACATTGGCTCCTGACAAATAAGCTCATGCTGAACTTAGAGAAAACTCAACTTGTGCTCTTCGGCTCCTATGCCAAACTCAAACAGTATCCTGTCCTATTCAATGTCTTAAGTCTTCATGGCATCCCAGTTGGCACTACATGCTCCTTTGGATACCTGGAAGTAACTCTTGACCCCCAGTTAGACCAGTCTCTACACATTCAAAATGTCAGCAGGGCAACAAATATCAAGCTTGGACCTGCATACCAGGCTCATGGGTCCCTTACTGCTGCTACATGGCTTGCCCTTGCTAAAGGTTTATTCCTTCCATCTCTTAACTGTGAGCTGGCAATCTTTACCCTTGTCGCAAAAACTAGCCTTACTAAATAGGATGTGGCCTATAATAATAATTGCCACTTTGCTCTTGCCGTCCCTGACTTACCCATCACTGTGATTTATACAATCAAGTACACTGGTTGTCCCAGATAATTATCGCTCATTTGTCTTGGGCTGCTTCATAGACAAAATTGTCTGCAATGCCACCCCATCCGCCCTGCCCAAACTCCTTCGGCCGGCTCTACCATAGTACCGGCTAAGGTCAACTGACTTGCAACCCCTCCTTGTCCCAAGAAGTTGTACACTGTTAGGTGATCGTGCCTTTGTTGTTTGTGTCCCTAGATTCTGAAATACCCTACCTGCAACTATCAGATGTGCCCCCACCCATCTCATCTTTAGGAGTTCCCTCTGGTTGCACCCGAAGTCTGCCTCAGCCTGCAACTGTTCCAAGGGTGCTTGATATCCTCTACACCTGCTTGGACCCTGTTGTGCACCCTCCACTTCCCTGGTTCCCCTACCCCCCTCTGAGTTCTAGTAAGGGGAATTATCTACCCTGCATGTCCTTCACCTCAGCACTTGCCATCCTCAAAATGGGACAAATTGCACTTGTATTATTTCCATGAAATGTAACCATTGTTTGCTTGTTCTTACTCTTGTTGTATATGCTTATCTGTTCATCCTGTACCTGTTTATTTGTATCATCCTACTCATTGCTTGTATTTCACATTGTTGTAATTCCCTTGCACTGTTCTGTAAACCATGCTCTTGTAATCTCCCAGGTTGTAACTGAAAATAGGCATTCCTTGTCTAGTGTGCTTACCCAGTAAACAAAAGCTAATAAATAAAAACAAGACTGCCATAATAGCAGATATTGTTGGGAAATCTGACCTGGTGTGGATCACCAAGACCTGGCTGGCCGAGAATGCAGGCCCTGTATTGGCCTCAGCTGTTCCGACCAGGTACTTGGTGATACACCGCCCGAGGACGGATCATAGGGGCAGGGGTGTAGCTATTTGTTTTAAAGCAGAACTGGGCCTTGTGGATGTGCCAGTGGGGTTCACCAGATCCTTTGAATGTATCGTGGGTGCGGGTGTGGAGTGCAGGATACTGCTCATCTACCATCCACCCAGGGATGGGAGAGAATTCCTCCAGGAGATCACAGACTTCATTGTTTACGTGGTATTGGGATCCCCCAGATGGCTAATTCTGGGGGATTTCAATGCCTGGGTCGATGATGAACTCTCACATTTTGGTCAAGATCTCCTCCAGCTTATGCTTCGCTGGGCTTCACACAGGTTATTTCCTCTGAAACTCGTATTGGTGGTATCTCATTGAATCTGGTGTTCCTCCTGGGGATGGAGATCTCTGGCTTGGTGGTGGAACCTATCAGTTGGTCTGACCATCACACCATAGGGTTCAGTTTCATGGCTTCCCCCAGTGGGCCTGCCCCTACGGAGATGGTCCAGTACTGCCCTTTGAGGGGGGGTGACCACAGAGGGCCTAATGGCACTGCTAGACCTATCTGGCTTGTTGAGTGAATGCATGGGTTCAGGGAATCTTGTACTTGCCTATAATTAGGCAGTGACAGATACCCTGAATTCCATTGCTCCTGTTCATGTTCGGCCACTCACTCTTCACCCAAGGTCCCCATGGTTTGATGAGACCTTGAAGGAGTTGAGGAGAGTGGGTTGAAGGTTACAGAGGGCTTGGCGGAAGTCCAGCCTGGAGGTTGATGGTCTTAGATTGATGGATCATTGTACTATCTATCAATCGACAATCACCTGTTAGAAGGCAGAATTTCTGTCCAGGGAGATTGCTGCCGTGCAGAATCGACCAACTCAGCTCTTCTGGACTGTTGACAGATTGTGGAATCCAATCTGTCTGCAATCTGGTGAAGCTTTGTCACAAGAAAGATGTGACATGTTTGCTCAAATTTTTATGGATAAGGTTGTCAGCATCAGGTCCGGTATCTGCTCAGCCTCCTCTACAGGGTGTTGTGGAGGTTGGTGGGAGGTAGCAAGCACCCAGATTGTCTGGTCCAACTTTTTCCAACTGGACATCATGGATATTGTAAGGATCATTCAGACTTTGCGGCCAACCTGCTGTAGTTTGGACCCAGGCCCAATGTGTCTCCTTGTGGGGTGCATTGAGGAAATCGGCCCGGTCCTGGCTGAGATAGTCTGGAAGTCATTGGAGAGGTTTTTTTTCCTGATCCCCTGAAGGAGACAGTTGTATTACCATTCCTGAAAAAAACCTCCCTTGACCCAGACTGTCTCCCCAACTACAGACCTGTCTCTAACTTGCTGTTTGTTGGTAAGGTTATTGAGAAGGTGGTTGCGTTGCAGCTGGATGATCATTTATCCACCCACAATGTCTATGACTGTCTCCAGTCCAGATTTAGAAAGAGGCACAGCAATGAGATGGATCTTGTTCGGATGCTAAATGATCTCCTAATAGCAAGAGATCGGAGGACCCGTTCCATCTTGGTCCTCCTTGATCTCTCAGCGGCATTTGACACTGTGGACCATGGTGTGCAATTGGAGCACCTGCAGTTCATCTGTGGATTGTTGGGTACTGTCCTCAAATGGTTTCGAACTTTCCTCGAGGGTAGGATGCAGAGAGTGGTCCCAGGAATTTATTCTTCTGATCCTTTCTCCCTATCCTGTGCAGTACCGCAGGGCTCCATTTTGGCGCCCATGTTGTTCGCTGTGTATATGCTGCCATTAGGAGACATTATTAAGCAGTACAGTCTGAGTTTTCACTGCTATGCAGATGATACTCAGCTGTACATGTCCTTTGTACCCAAGCAGGGAGATGTTCTCTCGGTGTTTAAAAACTGCTTATCTGTGATCCAAGACTGGATGAGTGCTAGTTGGCTGAGGCTGAACCTGGATAAAACTGAGGTGTTGGTGGTGGACCCAGATCATTGGGAGCTGGGTTTGTTGGTGGAACAACCCTCTGGTCTTTGGCTTGGGGGTGTCCAGCTCACTACCTCGGATTCGGTGCGAAACCTGGGTGTTATTTTTGATGACGGCTGACCCTAAAATCACAGGTGTCAGCCGTTGTCAAGACCGCTTTTTACCATCTGAGGAATATTGCCCAGGTGAAACACCTGGTCCCTCCTGAGGATCTTCCAACACTGGTCCACGCCATCATGACCACTCGCCTTGACTACTACAGTGCTTTGTACCTAGGTTTACCGGGGGTCGATATCCGCCGTCTGCAGCTGGTGCAGAATGTGGCTTCCAGGCTTTTAACTGGTACACCTAGGACCAGTCATATTACACCTGTGCTCTGTGGACTGCTTTGGCTGCCAGTGCGGTGGTGTATCACCTTCAAGGTTGGCTTGCTGACCTATAAAGCCCTACATGATCAGGAACCCCGCTATCTCCAAGAACTCCTTTCTCCCTACTGCCCTTCCCGACCACTCTGATCCACTGATGAGGGATTGCTAGAGATTTCCAGGGTGCAACGTCAAACATCTGGGGCCTGTTCATTTGCATTTGTGGCCCCTACCCTGTGGAATTCTCTACCTTGTCAGATAAGAGAGTGCATAGCCAGCCACAGTTTTAAAACATAACTGAAAACGTACCTCTTTGGCCTTGCATTTCCAGAGGAAGATTGATGTTAATTATGATGGACTGTCATCTTGTTTATAAATCTGTTGGCTTTTTGTATTTTAATATGTTGATGATTTTATCTGCTGTATTTAATTGTTTTGATGTATTTTGTTGGTTTTATGTACAGGCGCCTTGATCATTGGAAAGGCATCTTTTTACAAATAAAGTTCAATTTGATTTGATGTCCAGGTGAATGATGATGCACAGCTGCCCCCCGTCTTCTCCTGTGCTGTTGGTTATCTGTGAACCCACCTTCCCTGTCGTCATCCCTGGCATACACTGCGCCTTTCTCCAGTTTGCCCTAGTTTCCGTGTCACCCTGTCTCATTTCCTTAACATGGAATCCCCCTAGTTTACGACCTCCCCGCTTCATTTGCCACCAAGTCCCCTCCTCCCACCATTTTCCTATTTGTCCCTCCTTGACTGATCTCCTCCACCTCCTGATTGCCCCAGATACCTCACTAGCCCTTACCTTCCTCTAGCCTAATCTCCATCCTGACTATCTGCATACCCCCATATGCACCCCTCCCTCTCTCCCTCTTCTCTCTCCCTCCACTCTGTCCCCTCCCTGCCTTCCCCTCCCTTCCCTGCCGCCACTTCTCCTGCTCCTACCTACCCCCTTTCCCTCCCCACTGTGGTCATCTCACCACGTACCCATGTTCCCATTTTACTGTTGCCCCCCTCCTCTCCATCACACAGATACTTCCTGTATTCTCCCTAGTCAACTGGGGGAATCTATTTCACAGTGGAACCCCTGAGAGTGCTCCCACCAGCCCCCCATTCTTTACTTGTCCTCCCCATTCTTCTTGCCAGTGTCGATGACCATCCCCCTTTTCTAGGCCTCCTGTTCCGCTGGGGATGAGGGACCAAGGGAGCCTGCTTTAGCTCCCCTTCCATTTTCTTTCCCCTGCTAGACCTCCCACCCAGCCTGGACTTCACCACTACCCCGCATTAGTCCCCTTACCCTGCTCCACTTCATTCAAATGTTCCATCCCCACTAACATCCCTAACTTCTGTCTGAGCAGCCATACCTCCACCCTCAGCTGACCTAGGCTTCTACAGACTAGACACCTCCCTGTCTCTTAGACAGTATCCAAGAAAACTACTGCCTGCCCCACACCCCCTGCAACACACTGCTTTACCCACTGTGCCTCCTACCTTGCTGACAACCCTCCTCTCCCCATTTTGATGTTCTAACCCACACCATACAGAGTATCTGTACAGTCCTTGTATCCCTATGTAGCTGTATCATAGGTAGGGTCTCGCAATAACCCTTTTGAAAAATGTTTTATTTGACTCTTATAGTTTAACCTAGGTGGGGTGGCTGAAAAGCTGCAATCCCTTGTTTACCCTGACTGCTTACCCTATATAGAAACCTACTAACCTATCATAGTTTTAATATGAGGACACATAGGAACTCTCTCTCTATAAGGATCCTATATTGAGCTCAGTGCACTAAGACAGAAAAAAATCTATTAAGTTTCTGACTCTAATGCTGAGTCAATAGTTCCCATTAAAAGAATCAGCATTGAAGACAACTGTCCATTTGTTCATTACACTTAGTCTCTAATTGCCTAAATGCTCAGTGTCTGCATCTTGTGTTTTCTGCCTTACATATAAAAAAGCAAATTAGCTAACAGAAGGCCTTTAGGTCTGTGGAGTCTGCTTGATTTTGGAGCCCCTGCTGTAGAAATTACAATTGGCCCAGCACCCCTCCCTGCCAACCCTGATCCTCCCTTCACCCTGTCCCACCCTGTCTCTTGCCCCCCGCCCTGTCTTCTGGTTGATTACCTTAAATGAGAGCTCATTCCATCTTGATACCTCCTGTTTTATAAAGAAGTGTCTCCTGACCTCTTTCTCAACCCCCGACACACTATTTATATAATTATATCTTTATTTTACTTCTGGAAGCTAGAAATAACAATGAAATTAAAGCAGCAGTGCAATGAAAAAATGTTTTTCTAAAAAGCTAGTTTCAGCTGCAGTTAACAAAAATATTAGCTCCCTGTCAAAATAGCACTTAAAGATTGGTCAAACCGCAGCATGTGTTAAAAAAAAAAAAATTAGTGGGGATTAATTCCATAGCAATGCCCACTAGTGCAGTACCTCTCAAAGCAACATCAAAATTGTGAGCACACAGTATAATGCCTGCTAGTGCACTACCTCTGAAAGCCACATCAAAACTGCAATTGTACACTATATAAATCTAGCAGTTCTGATCCCCCACACACCCATCCTAGGGAACTCTGACCATCCACATACAGGTATATCTGTTTATGGGAGCAAACTGTCAACATGGATGAATTTACAGCTAACTTTTCTCTTTGTGGAGTGATGGGTATCACTCTGTGGATGGATAAGAGTCGTTGTAGTATTACAGCAAGCAAATGATTATGCAAATTCAGCATTGTGGTATCCCACAATTCATAGTAAAGAGTCGATATCAGTATTTTTTTGAGCATATAAAACCTTTTTCATTCACGTTTGAGCTCTTTAAATATGCTATGCAAACATTCATATAGTTGCCTTAAAAGCAAACACATTGGGCCTGATATTCAGACTGCGCTGGGCAGTGATGCAAGCCTGGGCACAGCGTAACCAGGCTGCGCCGGGGCCAGGACCAGGTGATATTAAATGGTGATGCACCATGGCTCAGCACCATTGAATATGGCATGGTCAGCACACATACTGTGCATGGCGCAGTGGCACTGTGCCAGCACAAGCCACAGAGAGGGAGCACGGGGATGCGCCAGCACAAGTGCAGTTGCGCTAGATGCATCACCTGCGATATTCAGCCGAGGCACGCAAATGAGGCCATAATATATGCAAGGCGCAATTGGGGCCATTTGCATGTCATTATGGCCCCATTTGCATGCGTTTTCAGGGCGGCTCCGTGGAATGCGCCTGGCACCCTATCTAGCGGCTGTCGTGGGGGGTGGGTCCCTGGTGGGCATTTGTAACCCCCTCCCCTTCTGTACACCCAATTGCAGGGCATCTGTAAAATTAATAAAATTACCTGGTGGTCTAGCGATCCCCTCCCTGTACGCCCGATTGCGGGCATCTGTAGAAGTAATAGAATTACCTGGTGGTCCAGTGGACCCCCCACCCGTGGACTTCAGCAGTCTAACTATCTGGTCAGGGTGGAGGTTGTGATTCACTTCCAAACCACCAAACTTGCAGCTGCAAAATGAAGAAGTTCAGAGGAAAGGGAACACTCTGAGGCCCCATCAGTGTAGGTTTCTTTCAGTATGATACAAGAACTTTAATGTGTATTAGGCAATGGCCCAGCCCACAGAGGGCTGAGATGCTGTGGTGCCTTACCTCTCACCACACCATTGACTTGAGTTTGGGAATGTGCTTGGGCAGTGAAGGGTCAATGGAGGGAGGGCTGAGAGAGGATCGAGGGGCCACCCGGGAGCTCTCCTCTCCTGGATCGGGGCGGTGTGCTGTCCTGTCTCTTGGTTGTCACCAGGTAGAGGCCTGGTGGCAGTGTCAATGCTTGGGAGGCAGACGTAGGTCAAGGTGGGTGGAATGGGCCATGGTTTGAGAGTGCATGAGTGCTTCCATGTGCATTCATCCTCTGTGTCACTGCAACACCTGGAAGGAAGGGAGAAAATGGAAGAGTGATAATGGGGGCTTAACGAAGCCCTGCCACTTAACTCTCTGACCTGTGCTGCTGATCGGGCTACCTAGTTTGACCTGGACTTGTGGATGGGGGGAAGGGGATGGCCCTCCCTCCTCCAGCCCCACCATAGGGGGCAAGCCATGGGAGACTTTCTGACCAGGTAAGTCCCAGGGGCAGCAGACATCATTTGAGAGGAGGTGGTCCAGGGCTGAACAGAAAAGCTGTCTCTGTCATTGGTGGAGAAAAAAGTTTGTGGAACAAAATTATTAGGCAATGATACCTGTAGTAAAATAAAAAGAGCCTTCTGAATCCAGATGCTCTTCCACAGTGTTTGTAATGTTTAGGCCGCCATTTCAAAATCTCAGTTTTCTTCTTCTTCTTTAACACACTGGAAAATGAGAAATTATTTTTGGGGCACAAATATTCTAATCCAAATAAAGCTTTTTTTAAAAGGATGTTTCTGAGATATATGACATACATTGTACATCATTTAGAAGTTGAAATGCAGCATAACAATCTGTAAGCTGGCTCTGTTACTCCTCAGCAAGTCAGCATGCTTCGCCTCTTGCTGGTAGCAGTGGTTCAAAAACAGTAGAGAATACTGTTGAAAACCTGGACTGAGCCATATTAAAAGGAGCATTCCTTTTATTATTTTATTTCAAATGTTAAAAAAAAAAAATGCTAGAACAGACTCAAAATAGGGGAAAAGTGTATCATGCAAGACAGAAGATGAGGGGCAATTTATAACAGAATAAGTAAGTATACTGTAGGTCAAAATGTTCACTGTAACACGCATGATGTAGGCTTAGAACCCACAGCCTTCATTTCTTTGGGTTCCAGACGTGAACATTCAAGCTACTGAGTCACTGACATGGCTACTAACACTGCAGTTCAGCTTGTCTGTCTAAAAGCTACAGTATTAATGAGAAGTTTGTTTATCCAGTAAAAAATTTCTTTTTTAAATTCATCCAAAATATTTTTACAGTTTAGCATCTGTACCAAAGGTATTACTGTATCAGTAGTCATAAAGTTCTACTAATAAAACCTCTGTTTCAGTTATGTTATAAAATGGGTAGGGAATTTCCTGTGTCCTTATTGGCTGAGAAGATTCGGAACCTAAGTCCTTACAGGATAACATCCACTTATCCTGGAACTCTTCTGGCAATCAGGATGCAGCCCACCAGGTTTGGATACAGAACCCATTTTATCTAGTCGGCCCACGGACCCTAGTTCAGGAGTGAACTTGGGGTGCCGGGGGGTTGGCTTGGGGGGGAGATCAAGTGTCTGAAAGACTGCTGTCTTCCATCTGAATAAGAAATTGTCAGTGGTTGTCTTGGGACAAGCAACCTCCTAAGTGCTGAAGGCCCTTGGTGCAAATGCCTTGGGCCTCACTATGTACCTGGTCAGGTATTTATCTCATAACAGCCACCTCCCCATCATGCGTGGTTGCTTACATAAACACTGGAAAGATACCTTTACAGAACCTATGATATTTATTTGATAAGAAGAACAGTAAAAGAATGCATAGTTCGGTAAGTCACAAACAAAAAAAGAAATGAATGGGCTCATGGTTACAGTGGTGCCTTACGTCAGCATTGCAATCACAGTCTGTGAGTAAAAGAGACGGCACTCACCTTTTGATATGTGTCTTATAAATGACTCGGAAGCAGGATTTCATGCAAACAAAAGCTTATTCTCCAGCAATTTATTAAGCAAAAAAGTGTGCAAAAACTGCATTTCATATCAAGTATATATGCAGGTGACTGCAGACAGATGCCTTAGCATTGCAGGCCTAACAGTTCATGCCGGCCCCCCAGCACTTTGTCAGAGGTTCCTTGGTCGTAGATTGGCACAGTTTAAATAGTCATACTGATGTCATATAGACATATATATTTAAAGGCCAGAAAGTACCACATACATAAACCAAAGTACAAAACGTGATAGTTAAAAAGTTAACAACATGAATGAAACAGATAATTACACAGCGGTTATCAGCAATCTATAATTAACGTGCCAAGTCGTAACATTTATGGCATTTTTAGTACTTGAGTTGCAATGCGTTTTTTGCATACTTTTTCACTTAATAAATTGCTGGAGAATAAGCTTTTTGCAAGAAATCCTTTTTCTGTATGATTTATATGGACACATATTAGGAGGTAAGTGCTGTCTCTCTGTCTCAGTGACAGTATGCTGTAAAGGCAGGAGGGACCTGAGGAAGTTACTTTTTAGAGAGAGAAAAGTTGATCTGTTGAACAGCCAGCTGGCTGAGGTGGTGGGTGCTAAAACCATTAACGGTTTCAAAAATGGGTGGGACAGAGTTAGGCTAATAGTCATCCAGAGGAGTAGCAGCAATGCAGAGAATATGTGGGCAGGTAGCATTGGCATAACCCTGTTTAGACACTAGGTTTTATTGGTAGGATAGGATATTATGGGCAGACTGGATGGACAATGGTCTTTTTTCCTCATCAGTTTCTATGTCACCTCCAGATACCCCCAGGTCCCTCCTCAGCTAGGGCTCCAATCTATTGCATCACTAGGAGAGGTCCTCTGCTGCCACCAGAGGAGAATGCAGGGTATATGACTCCAATAGTGGCTGGAAGAGTGGCTACATAGCATCAGAGGCTTGTAGGGGTGGGGTGAGGGGCCACAATGGCCATCATTTGATGCACCAGGCAGGCATTGTCCCTTTTGCTCCCCATGTTCCAACCCGCCTTCCCTGACAGGAGGCCCCGGACAGTGCTACAACCTGAAGGCAGGGCCTGGCTGACAGTGCATGATCACCCATGCAGTCAGTGCTAATGAGAGCCATCTGACTCTACCTTCCCAGAGTTTGGACACCCTGCCTTCAACAGCACACCCTAGATCTTCACAGCCCTATAAAGGAGTTTGCCTCAAACTGTGCATGATAATTTCCCGCGCGGCAGTATAACAGACTACCACCAATACCATTAGGCTGGGCAAGTAAGTAAACTGCATCCTCCCTGTCTCTTTTATTGCCCTCTGTGAACTCTGTTTCACTTTCCTGTTTCTGCCTAACAGCTGATGTAACTGATCAAGACTTGTGAAGCACAATGTGTATGTATGAAAAGCCATATCTGATTCCAATTGTTTTCCTTTCCTTAATATAGATGGCTTAGTCTAACAACATCTTTTGTTACCAGATTAAACAACCATTCTCCACTTAAGTTGGTGTAATTTTATGAGTTGCAGAGTTGCTGTTGGTAATGTTGGCAAAGTGCTGCAAAATGTACCAGTCACAGAAGCACAGGAATGTGCTTGTGCAAGCAGACCACTATGGAGCAGTGTATGATCTGGTACTAAATCAAGGTTGATGCAGTTGCAGTTTCCCTTCCTCCCAATGATGTGATTACTGTATATCAGGTTTGAATGCTGCATCTGTCACTTCTGTTGTGCAGCCTAGAAACAGCAATTACAAGAACAATCTGCCAGTGAGTGTTGCCTTATTTTGTTTTAGCGCTAGAAGAGATCATCATCAAATCTAACTTCAATCCCAGTGACTGAACATCAGAAAGATTAGGCACTCATCACCTGTTTGGCTCCAGAATGACCACTGAGCATGAGCTCCTTGTGTTGAAAATACAGGTCGGGCAGCTATGTAAGTCGCTAACCGTTGCATCGGTATACCTGCCCCCCAAAAATACCAGGGACGGTCTACGAAAGATCCTGGATGCTGTGGCCTCCCTACTCAAGGATAGTGATTTGTTAATAACAGGGAACCTCAACATAAACTGGGACAGTGCCAACACTACCCCCCTCAAGGATATCGTGACAAGCACTTACCTAGCACAACTAGTCACTGAAACCACCAGAATGAATCACAGAACAGGCAGGAGCTCGCTACTTGACTGGATTCTCACAAACTCCCCATCACATATATCAGAGGTCATGGTGCTACCAGACACTCTGAGTGACCACACCCCTGTCACCCTCAGGTGGTCCAATAGGTACAAATACAGCCCCCCCCCATCATAATTGAGAGCAGGGTCCTGAAGAAAGAACAGCTAGGGTTACTCAAAAATGCCATCTCTCTCCATGACTGGTCACCCATTGACACATTACCAGACCTGGACCAGGCTTTAAATTACTTCATCGATGGTGTCAACAATATTTGTGACCAGTATGCACTGATAAAAAGCAGAAAAGTGTGTGGGTCCATCAACGGCTGGATTAGTGGCTAGCTCCTAGCCAAGATGAAGGAGCGGGACAACCTATGGTCAAAAGCCAGGGCCTCCAGGAACGATCATGACCACCAGCTTTACAGGGCTGCTAGAAACCACTGCATGTACCTAATATGGAGGGCCAAAGCTGATCACCACAAGAAACTGCTTGATAGAAGCTGGGGTGACAGCTAAAAATTTCTGGGAGAACATAAAAAGTCTCCTGAAAAGGATGAAAAGAAACACCCTCATCTACTCAACATTAACTGTTCTCCTACCTCTGAGCCACCCCCCACTGCAAAGTCCTTCAACTCTGCTTTCACTGATCTAAGCACAGTCCTCCCTCCTGACTACCTACATCCTGCCAAGGTTCCCTCCTATAACAAATCAACCAGTAACTCTTACCTGGACTTTTACTTCAAGAGAGTAACTGTCAAGGAGGCAGCGTTCTATGTAAAGAAAGTGCTTGGGAAGACCAGAATGGGGAGTGATGGAGTAGACATGGAGCTGGTATCTCTTACACTTGATGTACTCATCGTACCCATAACTAAACTGTTTAACAAATCCCTGACTCTGGTGCAGTTTCCAGCAGCCTGGAGGAAGCGATGGTCACTCTTGTCCACAAAAGCAGGGATAGGACCAATGTGTCCAACTACAGATCAATCTTAATCCTCTCTACCCTATCCAAGGCCCTAGAGAAGATTGTTGCAGATCAGCTCACTGACTACATCAACAAATATCAACTACAATGCCCCAACCAGCACGGGTTTAGGCAGAGGCATAATACTACTACCGCTCTGGTGGAGTATACTGACTACGTACACAGAGCTATGGATGAAGGCAAATTGGTTGGGTCAATGTTAGTCATACATAGACTTAACAAAAGCCTTTGACATTGTTAACCAGACCCTTCTATTGGCCTAGCTATTGAGTCTGGGGATGGCTGCCAATGCAACGCACTGGTTCCAAGACTACCTGTCTCTCAGATCCCAATGTGTTAAAATAGGACAAACTGTGTCAAGACCCTGGGAAGTCTCACTGGGGGTCCCTCATGGGTCTATCCTGGGAACCCTTCTCTTCAGCCTATTTCTAAATAATCTCCCTGAAGCCTGTAACTCCAAGATAATCCTTTATGCAGATGACGAAGTCATCCTCAACAGCAACTCACGAACTGAGTCTCTCCAATCGGCACTTCAGCATTCCTTCATCAAAGTAGAGGACTGGTTCTGTGAGCACAAGTTGCTTCTCAATTAGAAAAAGACCAAGACTCTGCTCCTATCCAGCCCCCAGTTCAAGAAAAGGTTCCCTAACATTGCCATCTCCAACAATGTCCCAGCTCCCCTGGAACAGGTTAACTCCTTCAAATACCTGGGGGTCACCCTGGATGACACCCTATCCTTCATTCAACACATTGACCTGGCGGTCAAGGCAGTAAACACCAAGCTGGGAGTGCTATACAGGCACAGAAAATACCTTACCTTGGCAGCCCTCCACCTCTTGGTCACAAGCTCTATCCTATCCTCCATTGATTATGGCCTGGTTGTCTATGGCGCAGCCACGGACTTTGTGCTCAAGAAGGTACAAACAGCACTCAACAAGGCCTGCAGGCTTATCCTGAATGCCAATTGATTGACCCATACTTGCTCACTCTATGAACAGACCAACCTCCTGTCTCTAGGGTGCAGGATTAAATTCCTCGTCTGCCTCCTAGGCAAAAAAGCACTAGTAGGGAAGGTGCCCCCATGTATATCTGGTATCTTCTCCCTGCCAGGCTCTGAGTATAGTGCCAGAGGTAGAATGTAGGAGGCTCTCATAGTGCCATTTCAATGCACAGCTCTCAGGCAGCGTGCTTTCTCCTACAGAGACCCACAATGGCTCAATGAGGTCCCAGAGGCAATTCGTAATTCCACCAGCCTTTTCAGATTCAAATCCAACCTCAAGCACTACCTGACCTCTAGCTCTGTCTGTGCCTGTTTCCCCAAAGGCTGATTCATTGCCCTCTAGTTGCCCAGGCCCAGCTCTGCTGTCAGCTACTATAAATTAACACAGGGCTGTACCTTAGTTCCTATTATTCAGCCTTGACTACCTCCCTTGCTTAACCTCCTCTACTCTGCCCACATCTCCCCCCCTCCCCAGCCTACTCGACCCTCTCCTCACCACTCCCTCTGCTGCTCTCCTCCTCCTATCCAGCTCACTGTGTCCCCTTCCCCCAGCTCTCCTCTTGAAGACCGCTCACCCCCATTCTGTACTGTCTGTCCTCCTGGCCTCTACTGACCTCAGAATCATGACAAAGCCTCTAGCTGGTGACTGCTCATTGCCCTCCCACCACCCACCCAGGAGGAGCTGCCACTGGCCCTCTGCTACCACTCCTAGCCCTCTTCATCCTTTCACTCTGTCCACCAGCCCCACTTCCCAACATATGCCATGACAATGCCTTTGATCACTGCCAGGGGCAGCTTCCTGTTTCCCTCCCTTCCCTCTCTACCTCCATCTCCTTCTCCACCCCAGGAAAGGACATCACCTACCCCTAATCTCAGTTGTTGCCTTTGTGTCCACTTTTCCCAGGGGGCCCCTTTCCCACCCCCCTAATCCTGACCTGCGATGCCCTCTGTTGAGCCTGTTGTACCGCTTCACTCCCACAGTATTAATAACAATTCTAGATGGTATCAATATGATGTATAGTGTTTCCAATATCCAATTACTCTGTATCTTTACTGTTTGTATGTCTGTAATCTGTCTCATGACGTGGAACCTTTCTAAAAGAGCCTTGGCACAAAGGTTATTTCCGAATAATAAATAAATAAATAAATAAAAATAATGATGCTACTCAAAAAACGCTTAGCAGACTTGAAGCACTGCAGTCTTTGAAATCAGCATTTTGAAATATTGGAGTTGTGCTTCTGCTCATGTGCATCAGATTGGCTCGGTTGCATATGCGCAGAGACACGACTTCAATATTTCAAATGCTGATTTCAAAGGTTGTAGTACTTTTTCTACTAAAGGATAGCTTTGCCAAGTTCAGGAGTCATCATTCTGTTGGAAGAGCTAATTTTTTTACAGTGCTTGAAATATGCATAATGACTATGTATGAGTCTTCAGGCTGAATTGGGTCACTGGGTAGAGGCACATCCTCAGAGCATGAGCACACAGGGCCAGTCTGCAGAGCAAAGAACAGGGGCTACATAATCATCCTTTTTTTTGTCAGTTATACCTGTAACCTAACATGGATAAGATGTAACATAGGATGGAGTGAGGGAGGGATTGGCAGTAGACTACTGGCATGGGTTTTCTCGATGGCCACATTTACTAAACCAGATAATAACATTGTAAACAGCACTGACAGTCTCCCCACAGTCCCACTTGCACATCAGATGATGTCATGGTGCTACTGATGTCTTCGGTACTGCATGTATACAGATCGGGGACAGCACAGCCCAGCAAAGCAACAGTACATAGTATTATATGTACAGATACTTCAAAGAAATGACAAGGCACAAATTAGAAAGATATTTTATGATTTATGAAGTTTGAAAGACAATGAAAAGTGTTGCTCATGATCTTCAAGAATTCCAATTTAACTGTTGGTCTATGGCTATTGTCCTTGTCCAGCCCAGTCCTTTGCTTTTGAGGATTGTTCCTGATTTTTTTTTTTCAGTTTTTCTTTCCTATTTCAACTTTATATAATAAAACTGTAGTGAAAAATTCAGCATTGTGATTGGCTGGAACCTGTGTGGTTATACAATTAGAAATCTGGGCATGAACAGAGTCTGTTTAATACCCCACAATATTGCTTTTTGTGTTTGCTTTGAAATGAACTTTTTTTTCATATTTAAGTACCCTTGTTAATGTTGACTTCTCCCTGCCAATATGCATGTTTAGTTACTTATCCATTCTGGAACCCAGTTACCTTCATTGAGCAGAAGCCCTGCATGAACAACCTCTCTCTGGGCTTCTGCACAACTGATGTCACTGGGTAAGTTATGACACGAATGCATATTGGGCAGGAAAAGGAGGCAGCATAAACAGAGGGCACTAAGTAAGGACAAAATTGGACTGTTGCAAATAAATCATATACTGTATATGAAACAACACATGGAGATATTAAGCAGACTTCACTCATGCCCCCATATCTAATTATATAAAAAAAATGCAAAAACCCAGGTTTATGTTCTCTTTAAAGGGTCAGTGGAAGGTAGGACTTGTTTGGTCATTGATTCCCTGATTTGTCGTGGAGCATGTGCAGCTGTGCACTTTGGCACTGTATAATGTGTCTTCCCCCCCCCCACCAACTGATTTTAAAAAGGGGTGGGAAGATTTTTTTTTTAAATATTTGACCAGTGTTGCTAGGAACTATGACAGAGAAGCAGAGCCTGTTTCCTGCTGAACCAGCTCCCTCATAGCTGCTCAATCACCGAGTCAGATAAATTGATCTGGCCCTTATTAACTCCCATCCATTTTACTCACCCTTGGAGGTGACTTTACTTGGATGAAAACAGAGTTGATTCTTACGGTTTAGGAAAGACTAGTGATGTGGACTTCCTGAGTTGAGGCTTTTGACACCGCAGTGGGATGATCAGTTGATGTTGGTAAGACAGTTTTTTTTGTTAAATAAAGTTCTAACATTTCAATAAGAGTGCAGAAGGGTCATTGCACAAGGGTACACTTGGTGGCACCATGGGTCCAACTGTTTGTTCTTAGAAAAAAAAAGGCACAGTAACCCTTCAGCTGTATTAGGTGCTTGACAACATGGGCTTGAGTGCCAAATTCACTGATGAAAAGATGGCATTTCTCATGAGGTGAATGTCTCAGATTTTTCCCAGTTGCCATTATTCCCTGCCTTTACACAAGTTCATGCCTTTTCCACTTTTGGAAACAATTTGCCAGTTCTGATAGGGTAACATTTAAGTCCCAAGTGATAACTTGCAGACAGACTGTTTTATCTCCTATTTCCATACACAATACAACACAATTTATTTGTATATAGCATCATTCATACAGAATATTCATTTATGTATTTATATACTAGATTTAACCAGAAGAGCATAAAGAACATAAGGCTTGTTTCAGGGTGTGACCTGGGCAGGGAAGCATTGTAGTGAAAAAGGGGTATCACAAAACCCTTTAGAAAATAATCATTAGATAGTATGTAAATAACAGTGATTAACAATAAAACCAAGAGGCCGGCCCAGTGGCGCTGAGGGTTGAGGTGCTGGACGTCATACCTCGTGCCATACCAGTGACCCGGGTTCAGGAATGGACTCGGGATGCCGGGGTTGAGGGAGAGGATCGAGCATCCAGAGGACTACTCTCCTCTCCCGGGGTGGGTCACAGGGGGGTTCCCCAAGGGGTGTAGCTACAAGGGTGCAGGGGTGCAGTAGCACCCAGGCCCATGAGGTTTGAGGGGCCCAAATCATAATTCTGATGCTTATTCAAAACTGGGGATGGACTCTATAACATTACCTTGCACCCAGGCCCTCTGGGAATTTGCTACACTACTGGGTTCCCCGCTCTATAACAACTCCTAGTGGAGACCAGGGGGCAGCACATGAGCAGGGACGTTGATGGGGAGTGAGGTGATGGCAGAAACCAACGCTGGATGAGAAGCCATGCTGGGTCATTGCACACCATGTCTCGGGGGGGGGACTTCACAGAAAACCCTTGGAAGGTCCAGGAAGGTGACAGTGACCCCAGTGGTTGATGCCCACATCCCCAATACTGAACCACCTCCCCACTGGCTCTCTGAGCCCCTTGACTGAGCTGTGGACTGACCATCTAGATTCCAGAAAGGTTGCCAGGTAGGAGTGGCAGTCCTGCTCTGGGGAGCTTAGATCCAGGAGGCCAGCTGTGTCCACAGGTTTGGTAAGGGGATAACTCAGCCCTTGTATTCCTGGTGGTGAGAGGTGTTTCAGGTGGGGAGTAGAGGCAAAGACTGATAGGGTACACCAGAGAGATGCTCTGGCCCTTTGGAGATAAATAAAGTGTGGAAAAAAAACAAACAATAAAACTGAAAGTGGTAGAAAGTATACTAAATGAAATGATTGAAGAAGTGCTACAAAAATTATAATGAATAATGTACTAATGGATGTATTTATGCATAGGAGTGGGCTCAAAACTCATTGAATAAATCTATTTATCTTCACAGCCATTGAATAAATTAGATTTATCCATATAGTAGCTATGTCACAATCACTCCGGAACTCATTTAGAATGTCTGGTCTCAGTAGCAGTACTACCTATATTCAAATGCACATAACTTTAAAACAAAAAATATAGCATGGTACTGTAAGCATGAAAGTTGTTCAGCACAAAATTATCTACAGAATGAGTGGTGTTTCATCTATAGATACCTTACAGATTGTTTTATAATTAGCAAAAAAGAGCAGAAAATGCAATTTTTTATTCACTTTTTTGACAAACATATGCAAAAAAAGATGAGCAATCAAAAGCAAATGTTCCTGCAGTGACAGAAAGCATCCCTGTTGCATAAATGAAATATACAATGGTGAGCTGTCAGATAAATGTTTTATCTACACTTGTGCTGTTTGATCTCGGACACCTCACTTGTGGCATACGCCGCTGACAGCTCTCCATTGCATATCCCATATTATACAATGGCAAAAAAAATCCTGGACTCTGATTGGTCAGTCTTGGGCTGGACCAGTGATGTTATCCCAGCACAACATCACGGGTCTACTCTCAGCCTCACTGTGAACCTGCAGGTGACCTTGGGCACCTTGAGTACTTGCTTGCCTGTTTCATCTGCTCTTAAATAACAAAAATATTTTTCCACACAAAAACATCTTTACAATGATTTTTTTTATTCTGTATAACAACGAGCCATTGTATAATAGCAATAATGCCCTCCAGGGTGTGTGTCATTTGGGATAATGTCACACCTCAGTTGTTGGACGCACTTGGCCTGCGGCCTCATGCCCAACCACCTGAGGCGTTATGTTATCCCAGCACGATACATACCCTGTCGGGCATTATTGCTTAATTCATGCAGCATACTTGTTTTATTCCTGTACGTGATGCAGGAGATGGTAGACATGATGGACCTACAGTCCATTCTAACCTTAAATGACTATGTTACTACATGATTACAGATAATATTTTAATTAGTGTTAGTGCCCTAGTACAGTCTCAGGGGGTGGGTAGGCAAGAGAGAATAAATATGTTTTGGGGTGAGAGTGAATGACTGGAGAAGAGGAAAACGAGTCTTTACTTCTCAGTCTTTTTATTTCATTTTCTGTTTATGCTTCCTCTACTGTAAAGGGCAGTCACCTTCTATGGACCTCAGTCCCCAAGTCACTCTTTCTGCTGGGTTTCCCTGTGTCTCACCCCCTAGAGCAGGATCCACCAGCTAGGGCACAGTGCCAGGACATGGATCTGGTTGAGCCAAGAGAGCATCTACAGGGGCTACACAAAGACATGCAGTGGTCAGGCCCTGGGAGGGTGTAACGACCGCACGTCGACACTGCCACAGCAAAGACCATCACAGCAACAGAATTCGATGAAAAGCATCAGGTCACTGTGATGGTCCCCGCAGACACCAGCGGTGCATCTCCCGATGTTTCACCCCGAGACAACTCCGACTCGGAGTTGTATAATTAGAGACCAGTGGGTATGGGGGGACAGAGTCCCTCACATAGAGGGTTCTGGGGGTGCAATCCCCCAAAGAAAACACACAGACATTCCCGACAGTACAATACCGACACTCTGCATTGTGTCAGTCGCTGTCAGGGATGTCGGGAAAGTAGATGTTGCAGTACTATAGGTAAACTCCCTGGGAGGCTCTTCCGTCCTCTCCAGTTCTCTTGTAGCTAGTTGTGTAAGTGTGGTCACCAGAGCCTGAGTCCCATTAAATGCATCTCCTGTTGCCCAAACAGTAGTATGTTGCGAACCCCACCAGTTTTGCCATATGCTTTTTCACAGGTTTTTTTTTTGTTGTTACAGTTCATTTAGCCAAGGTAGCCCAGCTGACATGCAGCATCTTGTTTTCCATGCAGTTCTGCTTCTACTCATTTCCACAGCAGTGTGGACTAGAGCACTATGGGTTTAAATAGATGTTTTGGTTCCCAGCAGAAAGTTCAAGGTTGGCATCAGCAGAAGTCAGTTACCCAAAATAGCCCCCAAATTTGAATTTTAGAATCTTTAATTTTTTTTCATGTAAGCAGGTTCTGTTCCCTTCCAGCTTTATCTGTTCATGTTGTTTATTCCTACCATGGAGTCATAATCCATGCTTTATGACATAACCTGTTGCCATGGAAATGATTCTGATGTCACAAGGAGAGGGCTTATTCTAGGCAGGAAATGTAGCAGGAACAGAAGAACTCTAACGGGCAAAGAGTTTGACTTCCTGTAAATGTCTTTGGTAATGAAGAATGGAACGTGCTGACATTGAGATGTTTTAAAATGATATGAGACATGAGCCCTGCTGGTGTCAACTGTCTTTGCATTGCTGGAAACTGGAACATCACTTTAAGTGACTTAAGGTCCCATCATGAGTATTTTTGTTGTGGGGGGGAGGGGTTCGATACTGCGATCTCGTGATTCTCAAGTCTGAGCTCTGACTATGTATGCAACCAGTCCGTTAGGTGAAAGCCAGATTTCTCCATTTGCTTTCCTGAGCATTTTCTGTCAGCTAGCAGCTGGATTTGTTTATATGTAATATTTGACCAGGAAACACGGGGGGACAAAACATTAACAAAGATTATAACTACATTTAAATAGTTTGGGTGTAGAAGTTTTATTGTTCAGTCATAATTAGGTCATTAAAAGCTATTACAAATTTAAATATTAAACAGGATAAATAAAATGTATACAGAGCAAGCAAACTCATTGACCCTACATGATGCATGCATATCTTTAAAAAAAACTAGTGTATATGACCCACTGGTGCCTAATTTTAACCACCTAATTGATACCAACCCCATGGTGCTGCAGATTTGAAAATGGTTCTATTTATTTGTATGAATATGACATTACCCAAATGGGGAAACAGTGGTATACAAGTCAGGGTATAAACAGCAGTGCATGATAGTGTTGAAAAAATGTGACCTATGCATTTTTATTTTATTTCAGATTGCCACCTATTTCCTGACTTGTATGATTTCCTTTTCCCACATTTTGAGTCTGCTTTGGCACTCTTTTTTTACAGTTGAAATAATAAAAGGAGAGCTCCTTTTAATATGTCTCAGAGCAAATTTTCTTCAGTATTCCCTGTTGTTTTTGAACACCCATTATATAAAATCACTATTCTTATGACTGTATTGAACTAGCATGCAACAGACATAGCTCCCTGAACCTATGAGACAATAAGTGCACCAGAACAGCTGAGAGTACTGATGAAAAGCTGGTTCGAGCTTTATTAAAAAGTGCTGAAAATTCAAAAAGGGAAGAGAATGGTATCATACAAGTCAGGTGATAAGGGGCAATCTAAAATAAAATAAAAAAGTATAGCTCAAAATTGTCATCATCATGCACTACTGCTTTAGGGTCCTTTCTGAACCATCACCTTTTTGGCTCTTATTTGAATATTTTTGGCAATCTGTGGATCATGATTGGATCCTCACTATTCAGTAGTAAAACTGCCAGTTGGGCCTAGGAAAGTCTCAAGTTAGCTAAGACTGGGCCTAATTATTTATCATGGTCTTTTTCTATACCAAGAATAAATAAGCACTTGATGAATATTAATGCCTCCAGCTGTGCAATTAAAAGCTGTAGACATTTCCTCTGGCCCCTTAGATTTATTATATTTACTTTCTAAAATGAGTGCTCTGTTTGACTCCAGTCTAAAGGCTGTGAACCTTTTCTTTAGGTCAGGATTTCTGTAGTATAACTAAGACAGTCATGGATTGTTATTACAGCTGATAAAATAGGATAGAATTTGTAACTTTTTGTTGCAGTCATATCAGTACTTCTTGTGGCCTTTAAATGTTCTTGCAAGCAGCCCGTGCTCACTGCACCTACAAGTGCAAGTTTTCGGGGATGACTGTGTTCCTCCCCCTTCCTATGCCCCAGCCTGTCCCCGCACTTATCTTCTCCCTGGTCCATTTGGGCCTACTGTGTTTCTTGTTCATACCCTCATCTCCCTTCTCCATCCTCTTCTTCCTACTATCTTCATCTCCCTTTTCCTTTCTTCTTCCTCCCCCTACCAAATACCTTTCTATGCTGGCCCTCACCACTTATTCTAGACAATGCCTTATCAGGTGGCCCTTGCTATTCTCCTTGCTGTTTTCTTATATACTCTGGAGTCCTAAGTGATGAACACATGGTTTTAAACTGTAGCTGTCTCCTCCCAGACATTGCAAAGGTACCCATTGTCTATGTTCCTGCACTTGAATATTGTATAGCGGCCACAGATGCTTCCTGAGTCTTCCTTCCTTACTGTACCTCGTACTATGCAAATTATAAATCATTGTAATCTGTTATTACACCTGTTGTATTAATCATGCTCCTAATTATTATGCTCATTGTTCTTGCTTGGTTTAATACTGCACCTAAATCTTGACGTGGCACCTTTGAAAAAGTGCATTGTGCTCAAAGGTCTTTTCCGAAGAATTAAATAAATAAATAAAATAAAAATCAATGTTTATTTTTAAAATCTATTCACAAGCCTCAATGCTGCTCCAATCACTGTGGCTGGATGGCTCTAAGGAAGCCCATACATTTATGGTAGCCTGTATCTCTGATCCATATATACTATGAATAGGAAACAAGTTGTACAAAATAACAAAAAAACACAAGAACATGGGTGCATGTGATATGTAGCAACAAGACATGACTGGGTGTTGGTAGTATATAGTGATTACCGTAACTTCCTGTACCTAGGGCTGCCAGGGGTTGATATCCTCCACTTGCTGCTGGTGCAGTATGCAGCAGCCAGGTTGCTGACTGGGTTGTCTCAATCCAGCGATGTCGCACCTATGCTGCGCGGACTGTATTGGCTGCCAGTTCAATGGTGGATCACCTTCAAGGTCAGTTTGCTGGCCTATAAAGCCCCACACTGACAAGGTCCAAGCTATCTGCAAGAGCTCCTTCATCCCTATTGCCTCATCTGACAGCTCTGCTCAGCTGACGAGGGATTGCTAGGGGTTCCCAGGGTCTGGTAGAAGACGTCTGGGGCTTGGGCTTTTCAGTTTGCGGCTCCCACCCTGCAGAATTGTCTAAGTCATCAGATACGAGAGTGCCTGACTGTGGAGGGCTTTAAAATGGCTTTAAAAACATACCTGTTTGAGCTTGCTTTTTCTGACTGCATTTGTTAAAGTTAGTTTATGTTTTGCTGATTGTGTGATTTTAGTATGTATTTGTTGAATGTTAGTGTACAGGCGCTATGATCATTTGGAATAGTGCCTTTTTAAAAATAAAGATGAATTGAATTGAATTGAATAGTAGTGTCATGAACATATACTCTGTGGTGTAGTAAGGTAGGAGGTTACAGGCCAAGTGTCTTTAGCCCCTTGAAGTGTATTCAGGGCACAACTGCCAACAACCTGGAGTGTCTTATTGCACTTAGAAAATGGGTACAAGATAATAAACACAAAAAACGAGAATAATTTGTTATGGTTTTGAAATTAATATTTTTTTTCCCAGTTATTTTGTCTGCTGGTTGCTGGATCCAGAAACTGATTCAAGGTAGCATCTCAGAACAACTCAAGGGTAACTGATATAAAAGTATTTTTATTTTGTTTTTGTGAAACAGACTTCAGGTTGCCAATCTGATAGTGATATTTCTAGATGGCATAGTGTGACCTTTTTTAGGTGTTGGTGGTACTTTAAAGTATGACAGGCAGTCTGTCAGAACACAGTATTTTCTAAACCCACTTTATTGAAAAAATATGTATATGATACAAATGAGGACACTTGGAACATCTTATAGGCACTACAGTAGGAGGGGAGCACAATACTTGAGCAAAGTTTTTTTGTTTTTTTTTTCCATTCTATTTTTTCATTCCAGAGGGCTGGGCATCCCTCTAGGGTACTTACTGGGCTAGTGCCTCTGACTCCCTGCTTGAACCCCCATGTTATGGTGCTTCTCCACCCGCAGTGCCTAGATCAGACCACAGATCCCCCTTAGCTAGGGTCCGCTCAGCCTACGGGTTGGCCTGGGAAGCTCCCGACAAGCTGGGCCAGCGGTGGAATGTGAGCCGTGCCTCGGAAGTCCCCATCATCTCCACAGTCCCTCCGGAGTTGATTTTTCTGCATATGGTTTCTTGTGCTGTCCCCTTATACCCCCTTCCCCTTGCGAGGTGCACATCCGAACAGCGTCCGCCCCGCTACTACGTGCATGCCTAACCTGCTGCAATGCCCTTGGTCTCCATTGGGGGCCACTAACAGACCGGGAGATCTCTCCCCTGCTTCCTCAGGAGGACAGCACCACAAGGGCACTCATCCTCAACCCTCCCCTGCCGACCCCTGGTGCCCGAGCTTGCTTCTGAACCCAGGTCGCTGGCGTGGCATGAGGTGTGGTGTCCAGCACCTCAACCCTCAGTGCCACCTGGCCAGCTATACTTGATCAAAGTAGCATAACTAGTGCAAATATTTAACAAATGTTAAGGGAGGTGCAGGCATTAATTAGTTGGGGCATTTGGACAACGCACAATATTGATTACAATTGTTAAAATAGACTAGGTGAAGCAATTGCATCTGGTTCTTGTCGGATCACATAGCTACATTCTAAGGCAGGACTGAGGAGGATTTAATTTGCGTGTGGACGTTCCACAGAGCAGGCATCTTCCAAAAGAAGGCAGTCTAACCAGTAGAACAACTACATCTGTGGGTAAGGAAAGAGCAGTGACAGGTGTACCTAAGGAAGTAAACGGTAAGGGAAACATTTCAGAGCAGTATTTAAAAATGAGTGAAACATAGGGACATAATGCCAAAAGAATGTCTGGGGAAGGGGACACACAATAAAAAATTAAGATGAATTTACACTTTTTCGGGACTACTTCTACACAAAATTCAGTACTTGACTGGGAATTTGGGGAGCACATGCCCAGACTCTCTGAGCATGACTTTGCTGAAGCAGCATGCATGAGCATCGTCCCTTCTAGTGAGAGCCAGCGTAGACTGCAGTACATGTTGCAGAGATCGATACGGGGTGGGGTTGGAGGGGTGAAGTGTCAGAAAGCACCAGAGTCATTGTCCTGTCTGGTATGGGAAGCTTTGGCAGCTGTACTGTTAGATAACATCCCCATAATCAAAGGCAGGGAGAATCCTTTTATTTACAATCTTCTGCCTGGCTACAAGGGTGAGACAAACTTTGTTTCATTGGAGGGCACTGCGTTTTGGGTAGAGGTAGGCAAGCCAGGAATTTTTGACCTAGAATCAAGTCAGCGCCAAGCCAAGGGTCTGGCTTGACTCTGTTAGTAAAAGAATGGGTGGGCCACAGCTGCTGCAGGCTATCCTTTATGATGCTGACAGTGTCACTAATGAGTTGGAGAGGAGTTGAAAGTTCCCACCACTGCATGAACGTTTCAGGCTCACTGAAATTCTTGCTCTGATCCTGTCGCATCTGACTCAACTTTACCCTAGTTCTCAATTGCTCATTTGAAAAAAGTATTTTTTTAACTGGGTGTGTACACTGGTCCCAGGGACCGTTTTCAGATATGATGTGCAGGATCATCAAGCTGGCACATAACAGTGAAATGCAAAAACACATACTTGACAAGGAATGAGCAGCATAGATTGATGCAGTTGATTACCCAGTCAGGGTGCATAGCAGTCAACAATCAATAATTAATTACAGGAGTACCAGTTCAAAGACACAATTAACACAGCAGGTTAGGAGAGTGACTCCTGACAATAAATAAAAAATAATGCACACAGTGAACCGAAGATGCAACAAAGTGTCCAGCTGGGCTTTAAAAGGACAGACCTAGGACACTTCCTTATTCCAATGTCAGAGGGTGCACTTACAGACAGAGGTAGCTATAAGGGAACTTCTTAAGTATATGAACATATGAAATTGCCAGCAGAAGCAGGCCTCACGGTCTATCGAGTCTGCTCGAGTGTGCAGCTGGCACCTCATCTCTCAGCTGCCCTTCCCACCCCCCTCTTCCCAGTATCCCTTCCCCTTCCCCTGTTCCAACCCCTCTTGAAATTGTCCACCATCTTACAGGACACTGTCTCATCTGGTAAGGTGTTCCATTTGTCCACCACTCTTTCGGTGAAAAAATGTCTCCTCATCTCCCTCCTGAATCTTCCCCCCCTCCAATCTCAGTCCATGCCCTCTCATGTCCCTCCCCCTTCTCATCTGGAAAATCCCTTCTGTGTTGGTCTTGTTTATCCCCTTCAGATACTTAAAGGTCTCGATCACATCCCCTCTATCCCTTCTCTCCTCCAGCGAATACTATTGAACTCTCCCAGCCTGTTCTTGTAGGGCTTGCTTTCTAGTCCCTGAATCATCTTTGTGACTCTTCGCTGCACCCCCTCCAACACTCTGATGTCCTTCTTTAGGAATGAGTGCCAGTACTGCATGCAGTACTCTAGGTGGGGCCTAACCAATGACCTATACAAGGGCAGGATAACCTACCTCCTTCTGGAGGAGATCCCTCTTGCAATACACCCCAGCATTTTGTTGGCATTTGCTGCTGCCTTCCTGCACTGACCAGAGTTGTTCATGCTCCCCGTAATGATCACTCCTAGGTCCTTCTGCTCTGTGGAGCTTCTCAGCTGTACCCCATTCAAGTGATAATCCCTCCCCTGGTTCCTGGATCTGAAATGCAGAACCTTGCACTTCTTGGCATTGAACCCCAACTACCATGTTTCCGCCCACTCCTGCAGTTTAGTCAGGTCCTCCTGCAACCCCTTCTACCCCTCCGCATCATCAACCACAGCTCCCATCTTGGTATCATCTGCAACAGACTGATCCTGCTCCAGATCCTGTGTGAGATATCTGCAATAAAAATCCCAAAGAGCACCAGTCCCAGTAACGATCCCTGTGGTACCCTGCTCGTCACTGCTGTCGGTGACAAGAGGTTCCCCACCACCACCACTACCACTACCACCACCCTTTGCTGCCTTCCCTTTAGCCAGTTTGTGATCCATTTCGCCATTTTTGATCCTGCCCCTACATATTCTAGTTTCCCCCCCCAACCTCCCATGCAGCACTGAATCAAAGGTCTTGCAGAAGTCTAACTACAGGACAGCCACTGCATGGCCCTTGTCCAGTTCCCATGTCACCCAAACATAAGTACTCTACAAGGTTTGTGTGGCAGGATCTGCCCGCTGCAAACCCTTGCTGTTGACCATCCTGGAGACTGTTTTCCTCCAAGAAGCTCACTAGCCTCTCTTTTAGGATGGTCTCCATGAGCTTTCCCCATGATTGATGTGAGACTCACTGGCCTATAGCTTCCTGGTTCATCCTTTGGGCCACTTTTTTGGATGGGCAACACATGGGCCATTCTTCAGTCCTGTGGTACACATCCCGTGTCCAGGGAGACATTGAACAGGTTGGCCAGTGGCCCCACCAGGACCTCTGTCAACTCCCTTAGTACCCTAGGGTGAATGCCATCAGGTCTGGGTGCTTTGTCTGCCCTTAATGCCCTCAACCCAACTAGTACCCTGCTTTCTGTAATCCCTACATCTGTCATCTCCTCCCCCTCTACCCTACTCCCCCCTCACCTGGGGTATCTGCCCCTCCTTCTCCTGCGTGAATACAGAGCAGAAGTATTCATTCAGTGCCTGTGCCTGCTCCACCCCTTTCTCCACCCACCCCCCCATCCTTCTTAGTCCTCACCAGCTGATCCTTGCTCCTTCTTCTCTCTCCGATGTAGCGGAAGAGGTCTTTTTCTCTACTTTTGATTCCCTGTGCCAGTTTCAGCTCCCTGGATGCCTTGGCCACCCTGACCAGTCTGATAACCTCCTTGGACTTCTCCATGTACATATCCTTATCTTCACCCCTCCCCTATTTCCTGTACTTTTGAAATGCTGCCCTCTTGGCCCTCACCCCTTCCATAACCTCCTGTGTCAGCCAAAGGGTTTCTTTGCCCTTCCCTTCTTGCTTTTCTTCCTAGTGCAAGATTCCGTAGCCTCCACCAGCTCTTCCTTTATGATGTCCCATTTCTGGTCTGCATCCATGTGTGATTGCATACCTGCCAGGTGCCTGCCCCAAATTTCCCCCATTTTCTTAAAGTCCAACCCCCTGAACTCAATCACCCTTTTACCCATGCCCCCCTGTTTCCCTCCCCATGTGGAGCGTGAACCTCACCGAATAGTGATCACTCCCAGCTAGCGGTTCCTTCACGTCCAGATTCCTTACAGCTTTCCCATTATCCAGTACAAGGTCCAGAGTCCTTTTTAACTGAGTTGGCTCCTGGACCAGCTGATACAGGAAGCTGTCTTGAAATGATTCTAACAGGACCCACTCCCTTGCACTTGTGGTGGTGGATGGAGTGCCCTACTCCATCCCCAGTAAGTTGAAGTCCCCTACCACCACTCTGCTTCCCTTCCTGCAGACCTTCCTAATTTGTTCAGCTAATTCCCTATCCAGGTCACTCCCCTGAGCTGGTGGTCTGTACTCCACTCTCATCCTCAGTGTCCTAGTCTTTGCATCTTGGAACTGCATCCATAGTGCTTCTATCCTCCCCTTCCTCCCTTACGCACTTTATTCCCTCCATTACATAGATCGCCACTCCCCCCATTCCCCTTAGCCCTATCCTTTCTGAATAACCTGAACCCCAAGATCATCATATCCCAGTCCTGGTACTGGGTGGTCCACATTTCCGTGATGGCCATAGTGGCCTCCACCACCAAGAAAGCTTGTAACTCCACTGTTCTATTCCTTGGGCTTCTTGCATTCAGTGAGACCACCCATCATCCTGTCTCCTCCCTTTCCCTACCCCTATTCTTTCCCCCCTTATCCCACCCTGTGCCACTTCCCCACTGTCTTTACCTATAACTAGTGGGGTGAGCTCACTAGGCTCCCCTTTCTGGACCCTTTTCCCATCAGCAGTCCCCTTGCCACTCCCCCCCTCCTTGTTTAAATCCACCTTTATTGATATATATCAACAAGAACAAGGGGGCACAGTTTGAAGATAGAGGGGGGAAGGCTCAGAGGTAATGTGAGGAAGTACAGTATTTTTTCACAAAGAGGGTTGTGGATGCATGGAACAGACTTCCTAAGGAGGCCGTGGAGTCAAAAACAGTGGAGGCATTCAGGGATGCATGGGATAGACATAAGGCAATTCTAGTGGGGGGTAGGAGGAAGTAGGCTGTTGGTTAACTAGGATCTGCAGTTATCCATTGGGTAGGAAAATGGTCAGACTAGGTGGGCCAAACGGTCCTTATCTGCCATCAATTTCTATGTTTCCTTGTTTATATCTCTCTATTCCCCATTTTAGTACTCCCTTCCCCTCCCTGCTCAAATGTAACCTGTCCCCTGCATATAGGTCACTATCGCCCCAGGTCCTGCCCCAGTCTGACACTAATCTGTACTCCCTGATATGGCACCAATCCCGCACCCATTCATTGAACTCCTCTATCCTTTTTTTCCTCACTGTACTCGCACATGGTACCAGGAGTACCTCAGAGAATGCCACTGACCCCCCCACCTCCTTACACTGCCTACCCAAATCCTTGAACCTCCCCTTTACAACCTCTACCATCTCCCCCACCAAGTCATTTGTACCCATGTGCATCACTGTGTGAGGTTTCTTCCTTCCTTTCTGTGCTCACTTGAGAAGTCCCTGCCCCGTCCTGCCCGTGGTCAACCCCGGAATAGCCTCGACCCAGATATAACTGTGCTTTTCTCCCCTCCCATCCCATCTGACCCCTTTCAGTATAGAATCCCCGAGCACTAGTACCCCTCCATCTTCTTGTCCCACACCCCATCCTCCTGCTTTCACTGTCCACGTTTCCAGAGTCCATACTGCCCTGCTCCTTATTACCTCTATCTGCACCATTTATGACTCCTACATCTCCCCCGCGTTTCCGCCTCTCCCTCTACCCTGCTCTTCCACTCCCCCTTCCATCTTTCTCAGCCTGTCTCCTGGACCTTCACTACCCTTTGCCCCCCACACAATCTCTGACACCTCCAATGCCAACACTGCAAACCTATTACTTGGTACCCCTGCAGTGGTGCACATCTCCTCCTTCCTCTGCCCTGAGCCTTCCCTCCTCTTACTGCCCCTCTGTTCTCCTTACTCCCAGTCCCCCTCCCTACATCCTCATGGGATTTAGCCCTGCTGTTCCTTCTCTGCTTCTCCCAGCTACTCCTCTCTAGGGTCCCTCCTGCCCCAGCCCCCCCTCTCCCTCACCAGCTCCCTCCAGAGCCCCTGTACCTCCTCTTCCAGTCTGCTCAACCTGTAACAACTTGGGCAACCCCCAGTTTCCATAGTATATTCATCCAAACGGCTGCCCCACAACCACTGCACCCCACCATTTTCACTATGCCTTCCACCCTCACTCCATAATGCCCCCCCATTCCATCCACTATTCTGGTGTCTCCAGCCACCCTTATTCATGCACCTCCATCCACCAGTGTGATTGCCCCATAATGCCCCATTTTTCTTCCCTCCATTATTCACACTTAACTTAAACGTAACCTGAATTTCTTATCACACAGTCTGTACAGCAATAGCTAGATACCATATGTGACCCTACTAGCTTGCTTTTGAGTCCTTCTTTAACCCATTGGTCCCTAGCTTGCTAGCTCAGTAACTCTAGTTAACACATTTATACAGAACCATGTCAGTTTGAACTTTTAACTTTCAACTTTAAATATGAAGACACCCCTCCTTAACCCAAACTTCTCAGTTTGACTTTCAAACTTGCAACTTTAGAAACAGAAGCATAGAATTTGACAGCAGATAAGGACTGCTTGGACCACCTAGTCTGCCCATTTCCCTACCTGATGGATAAGATGCAGATTCCAGTTAATCAACAGCTTACTTCCTCTTACCCCCCCACTAGAACTGCCTTATGCCTGTCTCATGCATTCTTGAATTCTCCCACTGCTCCTGACTCCACAACCTCCTTAGGAAGGCTGTTCCATGCATCCACAACCCACTCTGTGAAAAAATACTTTCTAACATTACCTCTGAGCCGTCCCCCCTCTATCTTCCCATAAACCGGTTCATGCAATTATCCAGGCTGTGTGTGGGTGATGATGTGCGATATGGCCACCACTACACATTCAGTCACTTCACTACCAGTCTAGCATTGCTTGTTTAAGCACTTTGGGATACACTGTGTATGAAAAGCGCTATATAAAGGCTGATTCTTCTTCTTCTTCAAATTGTGCCCCCTTGTTCTTGCACATCTCTTTTTCCAAAAGATGCTACCCTCTTGTACTTTAATTCCCTTAAGATACTTGAAAGTTTCTATCATGTTCCCCCCCTTTCGTCAAGGGTATACATATTAAGCTGCTTTAGTCTCTCCTCATATGTCTTCTGGTGCAGACCCTGCACCATTTTGGTTGCCATCTGAACAGCCTCTGCTCTGTCTATGTCTTTGCGGAGATGGGGTCTCCAGAATTGCATGCAGTATTCCAGGTGGGGTCTCACCAACTGTCTGTATGGATGGATGGATAACAACTTCCTGTTTTCTACTGTTGATTCCTCTCCCTTTAAAACATTTAAACCTTAAAATCCAACTAGTAAAAGCTTGAGTGTCTGCACTTTTCTTCTCCTGACTATTAACTTTAAGAGTTAGCTCATACGGGAAGTTTGCAGCTCCCCAAGCTCCTCCCTCACAACCTTCAAGCCCAACCTGCAGTGACTTTTCAGTATTTAAGAAGGGCTGATGGGGCCAGCCCAGTGGTGCTGAGGGTTGAGGCGCTGGATGCCACACCTCGCACCACACCAGTGACCTGGGTTCAGGAATGGACCCCGATCGTCGCAGGGTTGGCATGGGAGGAAAGCATTGAGCATCCGGAGGACAGCTCTCCTTTCCAGGGAGGGAAGGGGTTCTGTTCTTGCCATCTAGCCCCTAGTGGAGATTGGGGGCTCTCAGCAGTCTGGAACCAGCTTGCCGGGGATTGGCTTTGGTGGAGCTTCTGCGGGCATGTTCAGGAGCGTTCACATGCTGCGCTGAAGCACATTGCACCATCAAGCCAATGGGGGACAGAAAACACAAAAATATACCAAAACCGGCACCATGTCTGGTTTGGGCTCCATAAATTTGTTGTCAACTATAAAAAAAACCAAGGTAATGTTATTCACCAATCCCCACAAGAAACACAAAGCAACCCAGTTCTCCATTTGCAATAGCCAAGGTATACAGCTAAATCAAATCAATCCAAAATGTATTTATAATGCGTTTTTCCACATATCAAAGCATGATTACATATCAAAATAACATCAAACATAATAAATAACAGCATAAAAACAATAAAAGCAGCAGCAGACCTATTCAAATGCTAATTCAAACAGATAACTTTTCAGAGATGCCTTAAATGACTCCGTGGACAGACACTCTCTAATCTGACGAGGTAGAGAATTCCACAGGGTTGGGGCCATAAAAGAAAAAACTCTGGCCCCAGATGACTGAAGACGAACCCTGGGAATCTCTAGCAATCACTCGTCAACGGAGCAGAGTGGGTGAAGATGGTGGTAAGGTTGAAGGAGACCTTGTAAGTAGCCCGATCCCTGACCGTGTAGGGTCTTATAGGTCAGCAAGACGACCTTGAAAGTGATTCTCCACTGCACCGGCAGCCAGTGCAGTTCGCACAGCACAGGTGTGATGTGGCAAATTCTTGGTAACCCAATCAACAACCTGGCTGCAGCATTCTGCACCAGCTGCAGGTGACAGAGATCCACTCCCGGCAACCCTAGATATAGAGCATTACAGTAATCAAGACGCGAGGAAACAAAGGCGTGGACCAGCACAGGAAGGTCATCGTGTGGAACAAGGTGTTTAATCTGAGCGATATTCCTCAGATGGTAAAAGGAAAACTTGACAGTGGCTGACACCTGTGCCTTTAGTGTCAGCTCACTGTCAAGAATTATACCCAGATTCTGCACCTGTTCAGAAGGTCTCAATTGGTTACCCCCTAGTACAAGGCCAGAGGGAGACCCAGCAGTCAACTTCTCTGCACGATGACCCAGGTCCACAACCAACAAGAACTGCTAGAAAAACTAGAACAAGTTAATAACTTTAAATACCTGGGCATAACCCTTGACAGTTCCCTATCCTACCATGAACACATAAACCTGGTCTGCAAAGCAGTTAACCACAGGATTGGGCTTCTTTATAGACATAGGTACTGCTTGACCCCTGATGCCCTCCGAGTAGTTGTTATAATTTCTGTCCTCTCTATAACTGATTATGGGATCACTATTCATGGGTCTGCAACTGACACTGCCCTTAATAGGATCAAAATAGTACTAAATAAAGCCTGTTGTCTGGTCGCTGGTGCCCACAGGCTTACCCACACCTGCTATCTATATGATCTAACCAACTGGCTGAACCTCAAGGACAGGATATCGTACCAGTCCTGTCTGTTGGCTAATAAAATTACTCTTAGGCCCCCCCCCCCACACACAAAAACTTCTCGTACAAGCTCTAAACCCTAGTGGCTTGAGGAGCACTGCTAGGGTCTCCTACCAAGTTCTATTCTGCCAGACAATGGGTATTTATGTTCAGGGCACCTGTCTGGCTAAATGGCTTTCCCCCTGATATTCTGTCAGAACACAAGTTATGCCCTTTTAAACTCAAACTTAGGCAGCACTTCCTCGGTCTCTGTAGCTGTGATTGCTCTTAGTCGTCTGTTGTATCATTTCATCTGATAATTTGCCCACTAGCACCACCTCTGCCCTTCCTCCTCCTTTTCCTCTCTTAACCCCCCTCTACACCTACCCCTCCACTACTCCCCCTCACTCTCTCCTCTTCCAGTCACTAATTTTCTGCCTACCTCCCACACACCCTACAGTACCTCTTCTACCCCAGCTACTTCCCTTACCCACATCCCACTCATTCTTCCTCCCCATGGCCCTAAGCCAAATTTGAGGCAAATACATTTTCTGTCTGCGTACTCGTGAAATGGTGCTAGTACTGACTACCACCCAAGCGACATCCCTACCTGGTTTTGCTCATGCAACACTTGCAGATGGGGCTAGCTACAACAGACAATATCATCTTACTGACAGCACCCCACAGCATACCCTGCTTGCTCTTACTGCGCTTTCTACTAATCTGCAAACCCCCTTGGTTGACACTGATTCTGTAACATGAATGAAACTGACTTTGTACATTTTCCTCTCTGTAATCATCTGGTACTGTATTATTGTATGATGTCGTACTATTTGTTTGTCCTGTACACTCTTGATGAGACACCTTGGTAGATGAGTTCCTGGCTCAAAGGTATTGTAATTCTGATATTTAAATAAATAAAAATAAAATAAATAATTGGCATCCTGCTATGCTGTCCTACTGGGGGGGGGGTGACAGCTGATGTAGTGTGGTCACCCACTTCTCAAGGCCAACACTAGTTGCAAGAGAGTCACTGAGAGAGTAGGGTGCTCCTTGCCATACCACCAAGGCTGGTATGTGACGCCGCCGCTGCATCTAGTTCCAGATCCCACTGGCCTGGGATGAGGAAGTTGGGCTCAGGTCTCAACACACGGTCTCCTATGTAGTGGTGAAATGCACCACAAGCCAGCTCCACTGGGCCGGGGGAGTGTACACTTTTTAAATGCCTTAAATGTGAAAGTTAGGTACATGCTGCTAGTTACAGTACAGTAACTGGCAATAGCGGCAACTCACAACACTAAGCTACAACTTTTTGCTTGTTGTAAATCATACAGTATCACAGTTTTATTTACTGTAACATTATTTATTTTCATATCTGCTTACCTGTTGTGAGCTGTTTATTGTGCTAAATGCAATTTTAAATGAGGCCTGCACTTAGCTTGCTTCCCAATATGTTACTGAATTGAGCTGAGTCCATTCTTGGTAAATTTCATGAATTGCTCCTTACATCCTAGATAAGAGACATTGGTCACTGTTTTTAATTTGGTGTGATAGGGAGTGCAGCTCACTGAGAACAGGAATCTGACTTCCGAAAAACTAGGTGCCAAAACTGGGGAACAAAAGGGTAAAAATAGATGAAAGCTTGGCAGTCACTTAAATCATAATAAATAAATCTTATCTGTTGTGTTTTTTGGTTTTTTTTTGATGTGTCAGAAGGTCAGGTCTATTCCCCTTACTCAGGGCTTTCAGTAATGGCTACCATACATGGGTTTGGGATGACCCAAATGTAAAGAAAACCCCAAAACAACAGGAGCCTTGTGCAAATTTTCTGGAAGTCCCGAAGAGTTCTTTTGGTACATCCCACTATAGAACACTTGGGATCCATGCAATGGCTTGTGTGTCCAATTGCACTGGCAGCATGTGTCAGGGAGCCAGAGTATTGATGAACACTGCATCCCAGAGTGCTGTCAGTGTATAAAAGATGCTCAATCCCCCCACTCACCTTAGTCTTTGTTTTCTTCCTCTCCACAGCTTGACAGGCGCTTGCATGGCTGAGATGACTGACAGCTCAGATATGAGGGTACTGATCAGCAAACCACTGGATTGGAATTTTCTGATAGTGTAAAAGATTTATTATACAATGGCAAGAAAGAATCTTGGACTGTGATTGGTCAGTTTGGGGCTGGACCCATGGTGTTATCCCAGCACGACGCCACAGGTCTACTCTCCTCATCATGGCTGCCCTATTTTTTTGCATCTCCTCTTAAGAAACAAAAATATTTTTCCACATTATTAAAAACATTCTTTAAAATTATTTTTTTAATTTTATATATAACAAGCCATTGTATAATAGAAATAATGCACTCCAGGGTGTGTGTCATTTGGGATAATGCCACGCCTGGGGCATTGGATGCTCAAACCCAACCAGGCGTGGCGTTATCCCAGCATGACACACACCCTGTCGTGCATTATTCCTTTAGTGACATGTGAACAATTTGTGAATCCGCAGCTTTGCAACTCAAATGCAGTCTGTGGCGGACAAATTTAGGGCAATTTTTTTTTCAAAGTTTCACCATTGAAGACCTGCTGTTTTGAGATCTGGATAAAAAAAAAGAACATTTTTAGGATAGTATGAGTGGCAGAAGACAGCAGTTTTTATAGAGAATTATCATGAGTGCTTACTCATTTCTGACATTTGGTGGCGCCTTCCTCCGTGCCACACAATAGTACCCAGCAGGAACTGTGAAACTGCCACTTAGTGCTATTATCCCTATTGTTTGGATAATGGTCTGACTTGATGACAATCACAGATATCCTTTCACTGTTGGTTGGGGAAGTACTACATGTTAGCACTGTATGTGCCAAGTTCCTAACACAAACATAGAAGAAGAATAAGGACAAAACAGGACTAAAAATGTATCAAGTCTGTTTTGAAGCACCAATAATTCCCAATAACCCCTTTAAAGGTGTCACAAATCCAGCTATACTGTAGTTCTGACACTGACCACATTGCTGGGTAGACTATTTCACCCCTCCACCACCCTCTACATGTATGCAAGCAGACCTAGAATGCTTTAGTGTTGTAATATAGCATAACCTCAATGTTTTGAGTTATGCAGTAGGTGATACCGTCTGCCTGCATGAAGTTCATTCTCAGTCTTTTTTTCTGGTAACAAAATGTATGTTTTTTTCATGGCAAGTAAAAGTTAAAGTAGGACTGTGTCTCATGCAAGAAAATAAGATTCTAGGAACATGTCTGTGCACTCTATCTAGAGGGTCAGAGGCAATATAACCAAGTATAATGTCCTTTCCCCAGCTTTGTGGGGCATCTCAGGAAGTACTAGATAGATAAAAAAATAGGTTTGAGAGCAGAACCAGAGTGTGTTTGCTTTAATACAATCCAGCTATTTTTTGAAGATGAGGAAGTGATGTAGTGTAAACAAACTCAGTAACCAGATGCAAAGTGCAATCGGTCAGAGAAAGAGAAGATTGCAGCATACAGGAACAAGACCCAGTTTAATACCTGGGCTATAATGAAACCATCCATTTAGTCAAGGTTTTATACTGGCTGTTGTTCTCGTATGCTGCGGTCTTCACTTTCTCCACTGGGTGGAACTTTAGGCAGTTTTACACGGGACACTCATCCCGTAACGGCGCTTTGTTTTGCTTGGTCTGTTGCAGCATCTGATCTCACAG
Source organism: Neoceratodus forsteri (assembly GCA_016271365.2). NCBI lineage: Eukaryota > Metazoa > Chordata > Ceratodontiformes > Ceratodontidae > Neoceratodus > Neoceratodus forsteri. Next base: position 521,193,215 of record CM057449.1, on the reverse strand, counting down.
GCAGGGACCCCATCCTCATCGTCAGTGTGCAATGTCCATTCCCCAACTTCATGGTGGAATGCCTTCTGTAAACTGAATTAAAGTCTGGCACATTTACATTCCTGTTGTTGGAGGTTGCAACTTTAACCATTCAGCTAAAAGCACACCTTCCTTGTAGACAACGTTTTAGACTGGCTCTTGTTCTCGTATGCTACAGTCTGCACTGATCCATTTTGTAAGTGCAGTAACCTACTCCAGAGTGTGTGTGTGTGTGTGGTCAGGAATGCCAACTTTTAGGAATCTTTGCGGGTGCTCATTGCCAGTAGGTAGTATTTTTCCTGTGACCAGTTTCCCTAGCAATCCTTTTTTGCAGGCTGTGCTCAAAATATTGAGGGTGCTTATTTCAACTTTGTGGGTGCTAGAGCACCCAAACACCCATGGAGTCGGCTCCTATGTGTGTGGTAATGTTAATTCCATGCACTTCCCAGTGATGCAAAGGCAGTTGACATAAGCCTTGTGCCTTATCACCCCTGTGGCATGCATCAGTTTAGTATTACCACACACACTTCATTGGTTATTGCTTATTGAACTCCATGTGTGACCTTGAGCGAGTCACTTGACCTCCTTGTACTTCAGTTTCTTATAGATGTACAAACAGGACCCTACTGACAATAAGGTGTTTCGTCAAGTAATGCTACATTATGTTTAAAATGCCAGCAACCCAATAATCTTTGCTCTAGTGTAGTTAGGGTACCCTTCACTGTATTCTGTTACCTCTTACTGTAACATATTTGGTATTGTGCCCTTTGAGATCTTGAAAAGAATGTCCCTTCATGCTCTACAGTAGGTAGGGGAGTGCTTTTGTTTTAGAGATCACCCTAGGGTTTGATTACTACTGATGCCAGGACTGAAAGTAGTGTTTTTGTTGTTAAACATTTTTTATTGTTGACAATAAAGCCAATCATGCACACATGGCAGAGTATACATAGAAAGAATCATACATAATATACACTCGGATTGATCAGTAGTGACAATTGACACAACAGGATGACAATCAGTAATGACCATACATGGTATCCTTCAAAAATGTCAGTTCACTCTGCCCTAGGCGTGTTGGGTTCCCATCTAGCTAAAATATTAACTATTTACAGCTTGGCAATCAATCTCCATGGTTAAGTATATCAAAAGGATATATGGCAAGGGCTTTAAGAAAAGAGAGAAAGGATGAAGGAAAGAAAGAAAAGGGGAGGGCCTGCAAACCAAAAAAAAGGGGGGGAAGAACCCCACCCTTTAACTGGAGTGAGGGGGACTAAACCTCAAACGGAGGAGTTATTATGACAATAGTTGGACCTTAGATACGGTTGCCAGCATTGATCATAGCGAGATAGGGAACCATGGGCAAAACTCGAGATCCTCTCAAACGAGGCCCCTTGGGCTAAGGCCGAAAGAAACTGATGAAACGTAGGATTATCAGGGGTTCTCCATCTCATCAGGATCAGTCTTTTGGCCAATGCTCCGGCCATGGTGATCCATTGTGCCCCTGGACTGTACTTAGGAGTTTAAGGACTGCCACAGCCCAAAAGAAGTAGGTTGGGACCAGACACAATATCCGGGAACAACTGCTGACACATAAATTTAATGGGTCACCAGAACTGTTGAAGGTTCGGGCAGTCCCAGAGGACATGAAGAAGATGTGCCTCTTGATTGCCACATCTCCAGCAATTGTCGACCGGGATAAGTCCCATCTTAACTAGTTTCGCCGGGTCTCTGTACCATCTGTGATGAGTCTTATTCATAACGAGCCTCGTGCGACCATCCTGACGAGCCAAGTGGATACGTATCCACCCATCCTCCCATTGTTGTTCTGAAATCGGGGTTTGTAGCTCTTCCCCCCATTGCTGCCTAGCGTTCTGGGTAGGATCCGGAGGAGAGTCCCTGAGTATGTGGTATATATTACTAGCAATACTCTTGGTAAATTTAGTCCAAGAACCAATCGGATGATTTTTCTTTTGTGAGGAATTACTAGTAGGTAACTTTGGAAGATGAGATATCGCATCTCTTAACTGAAGGTATCTCCAGAAATGAGAAGTCGGGAGTAAATACCTCACACTCAGCGACTCAAAGGAGTCCATAATAGTTGTCCCAGGGATTAGGAGATCCTGTATTGTAAATAAACCCTGTCTTACCCACAATTTCCAGTGCTGAATGGATTCCCCTATTTTCAGGGCCTGATTGTCCCATAAAGGCATGTATTCCCATGGGGCTGGATCATGGCCCAGCATAGTCATAGCTTGTTTCCAATATTTAACAGACAGTGATATAGGAGGAGATAGGTTCAAAGGCAATTTCTTCTTGGCATAAAAACAAACCACCGGGGAGACAGCCTGCACTAGAGTCGCTTCTAACTGAAGCCACTGAGGGGTACCCTGTTGGTTTTTAGAAAACCATCTAAGAGTCTGAGCCAGCACAATGGCCATATGGTACCGCTGTAACCAAGGGAGTCCCCAACCCCCCCTTCTCCAGTGCTGCCGGAGCTTCAATTTGCTATAACGGGGGGGAGCTCCTTCCCATATAAAGTTCCCCATAAGGGTCTCCAATTTCTGAAACCATTTCTGGGGTATAAAGAAGGGAAAGTGGGCCAATAAATAAAGCATCCTAGGGGCAGCCATCATTTTAATCGAATCAATTTTCCCAGCCAGTGAGAGGTTTAATGCCTTCCATCTTCCCATATCAACCCTGAGTGAGTCAATCAGGGCTTGAAAATTAGCCGCCAACATTTTAGACGGGTCAGGGTGCATAATGATACCTAAGTATTTAATACCTTGCAGGGACCACTTTAGCCCTAAGGCAGTAAATTCCGATCCTGAGATTAAGGAATTTAATGGTAACATTTCCGTTTTGGACTGGTTCAACTTCAATCCTGATATCTTTGTGAACTCATTCAGGGTTCGTAAAATTGTCTGCATCCCCAATTGAGAGTGTTCAGTCGTGATGAGCAGATCATCCGCATAGAGAAATGTCTTATAATTAACTTCCCCCACCTGGATCCCCAGTATATCCCTGGTTGACCTAAGTGCAATAGCCAGAGGTTCTATAGCTAGGACAAATAAAAGAGGAGAAAGAGGGCATCCCTGCCTCATACCTTTTTGCAATAGAAAAGGTCTAGATATGGTGCCATTAGTCAGCACCGAGGCTAAGGGTGCAGAATACAGCAACCTTATCCAGGCAATGTAATCGGGGCCAAACCTCATGATGGACAAAGTCTGAAATATATAGGCCCATTCGACCGAATCAAAGGCCTTTTCAAAATCGAAGGCCATAGCAATTGAGGGGGTTGGTGAAAGTTTAGCCACATGCATTAGTGACCCCAATGTTCTATGATGATCAGATCCTAAACGGCCTTTCACAAAACCTACCTGGGAGGAACCCACCAGGTCCTGCAGGAGGGGTTCCAGTCGGACGGAGAGAACCTTAGCCAATATCTTGGCATCTGCATTAATTAAGGAAATAGGGCGATAGCTGCCTGGGGACAATGGATCTTTCCCTTTTTTTGGAAGTACTGTGATAACAGCTTCTCTCATCGAGGGGGGTAACTGCCCAATTATTAGGGAGTGCTGAAAAACCCGGGCCAAATAAGGTGCCACATTAACTCCGGGGAGTCTGTACAGATCGATTGGCAGTCCTTCTCTCCCTGGGGATTTCCGGAGATTTAAGGCATGGATCGCTTGGGTAATTTCCCCAGTTGTAAGGGGAGATTCTAACAGTTTAGCGTCCCGACTAGAAATACTGGGGATGGGTAGTGAGGATAAGTGAGCTTGAATTTGAGCTGGGTCAGAGGGGTTTGGTGAAGAATATAACTTTTCATAAAATTGAGACATAATCAAATTTATCCCTGAATTAGCATGACAGAGGTTCCCAGACGAATCTGCTAATGCATATATCATCTTAGAAGCCTGTTGGCGCTTGAGACGATATGCCAATAACTTGCTGGCCTTTTCTTCTCCTTCCCAAAAGGCATGGCGCATACGTCTAAGATTGAGCTCCGCCTGCCGAGATAAATATTCATTGAGAGAGATTCGGGTACTAGCTAACTGTGCCAACAGATCTGGGGGGGGAGGCTCAGTATCTAGAGTTTTGTACTGAGCTTCCAAGTTATATAATTTCTTCTCCAAAGCCCTCTGGGTAGCCATCCGGCTACACCTCCTGGCTGCCGCAAAGGCTATTATCCTACCACGGATGGTGGCTTTAAAGGCCTCCCATAAGGTTGAATCAGATACCTCCCCATTATCATTATCAGTCCAGTATTCTGCTACAGCCTGACCAAACCAGTTACAAAATTTTTTATCTTCTAGCAATAATGGGTGTAGCCGCCAGGACTGAGAGTGTTGGGAGTCTAACCCCTCTTAAGAACTAACTCAAGTGGAGCATGATCGGATACATAGATTGGGTGAATAGAAGCCCCAGCACTCTCATATATCCCTGAGGATACAAGCCAAAGGTCTATTCTGCTAGAGGAACCATAGGTTGGGGAGAAATAAGTGTAATCATGGTCACCTGGGTGCAGAGCCCTCCAGGCATCTAGTAGCCCAAGTTCAGACAAAAGTTTCTTCACTGCTTCTTTGGCCTGTCGGTGGGGCTCAGGGGATTTATTGCTTCTGTCTAGGGTGTGATCCAATGTTAGATTAAAATCCCCTCCTAATAGTATTGGGGCTCTTTTTTTATTAAAATCCAGGATGGCCTGATTAACTGTATGAAAGAATTGGGACAATCTTGGTTAGGGGCATAAATATTGGCCAAAATCAGAGGACCTTCAAGGGTTTCGACTTCGGCTATAATCCATCTCCCTTCCTTATCCCGTATAAAGTCCTTCACCTTCCATCCCAAATTTTGGTGCAACAGTATAGACACTCCCCTCTTACTGGTAGGGGCCACACTATGAAGCTCTTCAGTAACCCAAGCTCGCTTAAGCTTGGAGGCCTCATTGACGGAGAGTTTAGTCTCTTGCAGGAAAACTACTGTGGGAGCAAACTTTTTTAGGTGGGTTAAGACCTTCTTTCGTTTAATAGGCGAGTTGAGTCCCCTCACATTCCATGATATTAACTTATACTCCATTCAAACCTAGAATAAAACATGTTAGCAAGAGTTTGCACTCCAAACCGCTAAATGGTGGGTCCGAGCGGCCCCTCCCCTTCTTCTGCCCCTTCCAACCAACTTAGACTGAATACCCCTTGACCCTTTTAGAGAGATTGCCATAGTAATATAAACACAACAACCAACTATCAACATTAAAATCTGACAAAGGTATGTATTAACATGTACTATCCCTATTAACTGCAAACAGTTCAACCTTACAAGAATATCCCAAACCACCCCCCTCCCCACACCCCCGATTCACACCTTTGTAATCCCAGAAAAGACCAGCATCCACTGTACGTCTCGGCTAAATACAAAAACAAGCCCAGACACCAGTGGAAGTCGCTGGGGGGTATGTAACCCAGTGGACCCATCCTAGCCAAAAAAAAAAAGGCTATCTTAGTAACCCCTTTAAGGAGAAAGACAAAAAAAAAAAAAAATTCCACACATCCACTGCCATAACGGAGACTTCCAGTAAAATGAGGTGGACAGTTATAGAAAAAAAAAAGCGGGTCCGCCCTCATAATGATATTAATGACTATGATATAAGTACAATGTACAGAGCCACAGAATAGGCCTTGAGCAACCCTTATTAGGCTCTGTTAAACCCAAATACCAGTCAGCACCGGCCCAGGATCCTCGGGACTGTACCTGGAGTAAGCAGGGACAGTCAGGCAGAATGTAAAAACTGCACCGATACGGGCCGAGAGGCCACTCTGACCTCATTAACTCGATGCTTAGTGGTGATCCCCAACAATAGCAAGGTCTGATAATCCACTGGGTCACCTAGCATTACAGAACTCAAAAAAAAAAACAGTACGGTATGATAATCAGCCATTTGCTGTATTTGGAACGGTACGAGTATCCATGTTGCCTGCAGTTAATTCTGAGGCCCGTCCATCAACTGGGGCCTCCGAATTCTCCCATAACGTGTCATCTGCCCCTTCGGCCCAACTGAGTTGTTTCACTGCTGATGATTTTGAACCGGCCGATCTGGGAGACCTTGGTGGAAGGAGAAGGTCACGGGGATATCCTCGGTAGGGAGATCCATCAGGACTTTGTACTGGTTATTACTCATATCTGGGGTGAAGGAGTTGTGGGGAAGATTCAGCTCTGGGCAACAGCTCCTGCTTCTACTTCTAGAGCGAAGCCTTGGGGTTTTGTCCACATGCCATCCTTCAATCCTGGCCCTTCTTCTATTCTTCTTTTTACTTCCTGGGGATTTTTGCGGGGTAGGCCGGGTGGGAGCTACAGTCTGTCCCCCCAAGAAAGAAGTCGAAGCTGCCACATCCTTCAGAGAAACTGGTCCAGCGGTGTCCATCGGGGCCGGCTTAGCCGGAGAAGATCTTGGGCTGTAGGATTGACGCAATTTGCCCCAGTTTAATTTAGGTGCTTGTGCAGCAATAAAGTCCTCCGCTAGCACTGGATTATTAAAAACCCGTGCTGATCCATTGATCACAATCCGTAAGGATGCAGGGTATCACAGAGAATAATCGAGGCCGAGTTCAGCATACGCCCTCCGAGCTGTTGTGAAGGCCTTTCACCTATTCGTGACCTCCAGTGAGTAGTCAGCAAATATTTGTATTTTGTGGCCACTCCAAGCTAGTTCCTTCTTCTGTCGAGCTAAGTGTGTCACCCGGTCACGATCTTGAAACCGAAGGAAATGGGCTATTATAGTTCGGGGACGTCCCCCCGGGGGGGGGGCCTCAGGGCCAAGGATCTGTGTGCCCTGTCTAGCTCCCACGGAGAATCGCCCTGACAACCCAACAGTATAGGTAGTTCACGTTGGAGAAAGGCTATTGTGTCACTCCCTTCACAGCCTTCAGGGAACCCCACAAATCTCAGATTGTTTCGGTGACTGTGGTTCTCCAAATCCTCCACCCGGGCCCAAAGGTGCTGAATCATCTCACCATGTTCTTGCAGTTTAGCCCCGGATTTATGCCAGCCATCCTCCACCTCGGTAATCCTATGCTCGTGAACCGTGGCCCTTTGCGACAGGTCCACAATATCTTCTGTATTTTTTCTAGTGGCCACATCCACTCCCTCTATACGATGCAGGATTTCTGCAAACATTTGCCTAATTTCTACTAGGCTGCCTTCTGTTGCCATCTGGGGGGACGTTGTAGAGGCCTGCATTGTGTGCATAGTCAATCGAGGTCACTGCTGCACAGTTCGTGGGCCCGCCACAAGTGAGTGGAAACAAGTCGGTCAAGCGCGTCTGAATACACCACACCTGCCTGATTTACCGTAACCGGAAAGCCACCAGTAAGTAATAATTCCGATCTTAACAGCACAGTGCAGAACTGAACGGATTAATACAGGATTTTAGGGGTTACTGTCGGGAGCCTATCGTTTACACGTCCATTCGGTTTGGCTGTTGGCCACGCCCCCCCCGAAAGTAGTGTTAATTAGCACTCTTCATCTTTTGCACCCTCATTAATCCTTCTCATTTGTTCCGTACAAGTGGAGAACTAAAAAAGAAGAATTTACATTTATGTAGCTGTTTTTATACACGCTGTATCTCTAAGTGTTTTTCAAACAATGAGAGAGCCTAGTAGTGTAATGACTGTAAACATGTTGTGACAACCATGCTGCCCATCAGCACCCCCACACACCCATGAATAGTTGCCTTAACTGGTTTAATGCAAAAGGGAATGCTGGCTTGGACGCCAGGGAAAATCCTAAACTGTTACGAAAAGGGTCTTGAGTAGTGGTGGGCGAAGTTTCTGAAATTCGCTCCATGAAGTGATTCTTGGAGTAACGCGGAATTCGTGAAGCAGTCTGCAATGCGAAGCAGAGTACTTCGCGTTATAATGAGGATCGCGAAGTCCATTGAAACCAATGATCGCTGTATTCCGCCTTCCCCAAACCACTTCTCCACCATTTTAAGGAGAAGTACATTTAAATCAATGTACTGATCACTTCGCCTTGTTATTGAGCTCCAAGGTGAATTTGCAGTGCTTCATGGGATTGCAGGTCACATGGGCTCTAGATTGTTCTGCACAGCCTCAGTTCTGTGTAGTGGAAGATGAAGACAGCTTCCTCTCAGAGCTCTGCAATTCAAATCCTCTAAAAGCTGTTAAAAAAGCCTTTTTGAGGCTTTTTTTTTTTGTTCAAAATTTAGTACATCAATTGTAGGAAACCGTCCTGTGCTCATATCATCGAGTGTTTATTGTTTGTGTGTGGATTATGAATGTTAATTTAGAACAATCAGTCTGTGTACTGTGAAGTGTACTTTGGGGGAGGGGCATATCTGTGGTGAAGGTAGATTAACGGAGAAAAAGGCAGTCTTTCTGTTTTGGTTATATTTTTCTTGTATAACTGTTAATGTACACACAGTAATATTTTCAGTAATTCTTGACATTTTTTTGCTGATTGTTGTGGTGCAGCAGAGTATAATTTGTTTGTTTAAAACATTTGGTTATATTGCTAACGGTTTTCAATCTGCTACGCATTACTTGTAGTGTGTGTGTGAGTGTATGTGCGATGCGTGCCATTAAATCAGACACCTTTTATTGTGCCAGAGTAATTGCAGCAGTGTGAACCTTCTATCCACTGCACCTGCATAAATTTTTTATACTGCTTTGTGGTTTCTTTACTGGTAGTGGACTGTTACTGCCATGCACTTCCCCCCAACTGGCAAAAGGTATTCTTTTCCAGATTTGGATTTGTGACTTGTGAGCACTGGTTAGGTGTTGTGCCTTTGCGTCTGGATCTCTTGAGTGCGTAGCGCAATCTTAATCTGTCTGTGTGTTTGCAGTACACCATTAATTCTGGGAGGCTTTGCATTTCTTGTTACACTCTCATTTCACTTAGTGAGCACTGGGGGATTTTCTGGACACAAGACAGTAGCATTTTGAGAATGCAAATTAATTCTGGTGACTGTGTGTGACCAATGCGTGCATGACTGAGTACGCAGTTAATTCTGGGAGACTTTGCATTTCTTGTCACACTCTCATTTTACTTCGTCAGCACTGGGGAATTTTCTGGACACAAGACAGTAGCATTTTGGGTATGCACATTAATTCTGGTGTCTGTGTGTAATGTGACCATGTCCACTGCTCGCATGACTAAGTGTACCATTAATTCTGGGAGACTTTGTATTTATTGTTGTGCTCTCATTTCACTTCGTCAGCACTGGGCAGTTTTCTGGACACAAGACAGTAGCATTTTGGGGATGCACATTAATTCTGGTGACCGTGTGTGTAGGGGGGCACTGGGGAGCTGCCAATATTGTTGTCACTCCCCCTTACTTCGTGTTAAGGCGGAATGACAACACAAAGTAATAATTACAAGGTGAAGTGAATCTTTCCTATTGACCACTCCACACAGTGGAGTGACAGCGTGAAGTGGCCACTTTGTGGTCACTTCACCAGTGGAATTTAATTTCTCTGCATCTCTAGTATTGAGTTCATTTACTTCTACCTGGACACCAATCAGGACAGCATCAGAGATGGGCAGAAGGGACCTCTGTTTAACATCTCGTCTCCCAAGGTGAGCTCTGAGCAAGCCTTAAGAACCCTCAGTGCCAGTGGCCACTGAACCCCAGCCCCAGCAAATGCAAGCCATCAGTCTTTGAAATGTATATGCATTTTTTAAATGTATTTTTTGTTATTATTCTTTTTTGCTCCATGAATTTTTTTTTTCCCCTGATATCCTTACTTTAATATTTGTGGTTCGCACAGCTCCACCCATCCTCTGGCTGGGAGGATGGTGGGGAGGGCAAACAACTGCTAACACAGGCAGTGCCAATGCTGCTCTGTGATCAGCTGGTAAGAGATTTGCAAATGTTGGGTGACTGAAGCCTGTCTCACTGTGAGCTGAGCCTCCACAGTGCACTTTGCCCCCAGCATGCCTCAGGGTAGGATTGCAGGGCATGAAGTGTAAGTCCCAGTCTCCCCAGGGTGGTGCTCTGCACCATTCTAATGGCCTTTAAAGTAGAACTGCACTGGAGCCTGTGAGTTATTTTTTTCCCTGCAGAAGCTGTTTGAAATACTAGTTTGGATTCTATTATTGTTGCACTTTCACTGGCCTTTGAGTAAATTAATTGGCTGTTGCTGATGTATGCATTGGTGTTAAGGACTATTGCAGAACTGCATACTGTAGTCCATGCGTTTGCTAAGCTCTTACATTCTTACATTCTTGTTGCGATGCATCCGTGTACTAGGATAGAACTTGGTGGTTGAAAGAAGACATACTGTAAACTATGTCATACAGGTACTCGACACTAATGTGTTGATTGGAAACACTCAACTGAGTTTACTAAAAGGCCAGTAAAGACAGAAAAAACATAATGATTTACAAGTTCAGCACAGCTCTCCTTTAAATGCTTTTTAAAAATATCTGTTTGTATACTTACACCTGCTATACTACTTCCTTCCTCTTCTTACCCTTCTTACCCTTCAGCTGGTTTTAGTTTCTGCCAACCTCATGCCTAGGCCAGCTCTGGCTCGCTTGTTGCCATTTTAAGATACCCCATTGCAAAGCACCTCCAAAGCAGGAGGAATCCTGAACTTACCTAAATTCATCATCCAGGTCTTTGAGGAGCTGAGGCAGTCCGGAGATGTAGTGTGGGGAGACAGCGTCACTGACTCAGGTGTGGCTCTGCATCCCTTACCTGGGGAGGACAGGACATTGTGTGGTCTCCATTGATGTCCAGTTGTCCAATGCTGCCCCAAGTGCTCCACAGGAGCCACTACAGTGTAGAGGATAATACAACCCTCCCGTTGAGTGTTACAAAATGGCTAATAGCTTTACAATGAAGTAACATAGAAATCTAGTTTTTGGTATGGGATTTTCTGGGGGTATGCTTATTCTAATTCTGCAATGTATAACTTTTGGCCAGATGGTGTCAGTTGCTCTTTAATGGAAGGGATTTAAATCTAGGGCATTGGTAAAGCTCTCAGTGAATCAAGGCCAGTGCCCTAATTTGAAAAAAAAAAAATAGCTGAACTTTAAGCTTAAGGTTTGTGGGTCACTGAACATCAAAACCATGTGAAGCGGCTCTCATCAATCTTCCAGGAAAAACACTAAGAGCTTTCTGTCTACTGAGTATTCTTCCTCCTGCACACGTGTGTTTGAAGTTTGATTCATGATGTCATGCTTAGGAGTGTGAGTCCTAGGTCACCTGCTTTCACAGTAAAGGACTTTACTCAGCAGCACATTCCACATCGGTTTCCTTAATATAATAATGCAGGGAACAGGTGTATAAAGGGTGTGTCAGGCATTGCTCATTAAATACTAGTACAGTTTCCGCTGCCTTCTCCTTAACTGTACATCATCAGCAGGGACAGCCATAATTTGACTTCTCTGAAACCATATATGTCACATGGAGGGGGTGCAGTACCATTCTGTGCATTTAACACTAAAGCAGAAATTCACAGTACTCTCTAGAAAAGTGGTGATCAAGTAACAGTAAACTTTTATAAGCAGCAATGCATTGACGTCTACAGTGTTTAAAGCTTATGTCTACAATATTTCATTATATGTCCTCCTTTTTTTTTTACCACACATGGAGAGTTCTTGTCCCTTAATTGGGTGATGAGAAGTTGAAGCAGGCATAGTCATTATTGTATGTTAATCTCTTCCATGTTTGCTGCTTTCAGACTGTTGGTCTCAGTTTTACTCTGCTTTGAAAATATTATTCTTCTGACAGAAGTAGGGACAGCTTGTGATAGTGTTACTGAAGCAGGTCACAGAGTCACTTCGTCAGTAATGCAGTGGTTTCTTTTCCACAACAACCTTAGTCTCGCATGAAGTGCAGTTTTAGGTTTGAATCAGGCATTGTGTATAGTAACTATGGAAAGCTGAGTCCATCCCATTAAAGAAGAATTGCATCTTTGTACAGTTGAAGCTGCAGGATGACTTCTTCCCTGGTAGAGAGCTTGAGACCTACCGAGTGGTGATGGGAAGAACACTTGTGGTTTAATGCGTGAGAACTACTTAGTGGTGATGGAAAGAGAAGGTCCCAAAGGACAATTTGATACTATAGATCTCTTCCTGCTGAGGGAGGAGTCACTCAGCCATTCCAGGTCATGTACAAGGTGTATCCAAATGATGAATTACTGATAAAGAATTCAGTTCTCATTCTGTGGTTTCAGCATTGGTATACAAATGTCCACTTGTGCAGCACTGTTGCAGCAGAATATGCCACTTTAGTGATAAGTGGACTAGTAGTTTAATATAAAATATGGATTTCTTTGTTTTTTATAATTATGGGGAGGACATAGGGTGGAGGCGTTCAGAGGAGGGCAATTAAAATGGTGTAGGAGTTGTACAAGAACCCCTACAGGGACATACTGAAGGATCTCAACAAATACACCTTGGAAGAGAGGAGAGTGAGAGGTGACATAATAGAGACCTACAAGTACCTCAGAGGAGTGAACAGGGTACAGAAACAGAGTCTCTTTCAAATGAGTGAGAGCACCAGAACCAGGGAGCATACAGTGAAGGTGGGTGGGGGTGGAGTTAAGAGAGATGCGAGGAAATTCTTCTCCACTGAAAGGGTGATAGGCACCTACAACAAACTGCCAGTGAAAGTGGTGGAGGCAGAAATAGTGTGGGGCTTCAAGCATGCATGAGATAAACAAAGGGGTATATAAGAAAATAGGTAGGGAGGAGGGTGAGTCGCTGGACACCAGTTATGGTCTGTGGAGACGCACTAAACCGGGAACATCTGGGCTGACTGTGTGAGCTGAGCGGTCCTTTTCTGCCTACAGATTCAATTTTTCTGTGGCAAGATCTTGGAAATAGTATGCCTCCTGTGTGACAGTTTTTTTTATATGTGCATCATCTCACTCGGTGTGGGCAGCCCAAACTACTCAGCTGTGCTTTCCAGTCTGTGTGGCTATTCAGCATGAGATGATAAACTCTCAGATGACGTATTGTTTTTCCTCAGAGGTTTTTATCCCCTTCAGCCTCACTCACAGCCTCATCCTCCACTAACCCTGCCACTTCTGCAGTTCCCCACGGTTTGTTCCTCATGGTAGAGGGCTCTAAGGGAGGGCATCTTCCATCCTGGCCCTGATCCCGATTCAGCTATGGGCAGCAGGGTTGTGTGATATGGGGCACAGACATTCTGGCAGCCATCATACTTGGTGGGAGCTAAATTTTCCTTCACTTATTTTCTGCTCGAGTCCTCCCACCTCCCCTTAGTGTGGGCCAGCCATTTTTTGACCTCACACATGCAGAGTGCGCCTTGTAGAAGATACAAGAGAATTGTCAAGTTAGGGAACATTGTGAACAACTCCCTGAAAAGCACATTAGAGTTCTTAATTAGCAAACCCTTCCCAAGTCCTCTGATATTTTAAATAAAATCTGCTGAGATTTAAAACTTGTGTACAAAGAAGTACCTACCCTTCCACTCAAAAAGAGGCAGTATAGCACACTGGTTTAGGGCTTTGAGCTGGAAACCTGGAAACATGGGTTTAAATCCCACCACTTCTAGTTGCATACTGTGTGACCCTGAGCAAGTCACTTAACTTGCCTGTGCTCCAAGGTCACACCTGGAAATGAGCTTTGGCTTAGTGTGCCTTTCCTGGTTAAACAATTCCCCCTTTACCTTTCACAGAGAGAATCTATAGTCAGTGCTCCATTTATTGAGAGGGCATAGTAACTCCACTGCCCTTGCCAAAATCACTTCTGAGATTAGAGTTTCTATGGACCATATAGAGGCTTGTGTATGAGTTGGCATACATAACAAGGCTGTGATTGAATCAAGAGGTTTCCTTGCTAACAGGTTATGGGTTTCCTTCCTGTTACCAAGGAAACCTTGAGATTCATTTCACAACCTTGTCTATGTATACCTTCTCATGCACAGTCTTTTATAGTGTGTGAGCAGGTATCCCAGCTTAAAAACACAAATTCACAAAGGGAGAAAAAAAACGTAAGCACATCACTGTAGAAACACAGATGTTTTATTTAATACAACCAAACATGACAAAGCACAAGTAATTTGACATGGCACAGTGAGGAAAAAAAAACAGTAGAGCTGCTAAACTAGCATCAAAATCACTAGAACTGAATGGAATAACTAGATAATCATTTATTACGGGCGACTGATTAACTACCTTGCCTGAGCCATTGCTGCCACAGTTTCATTCCCCCCCGTTAGTGCTGTCACAGTCAGACAGAAACAAATGGATGACAGTTCTAACAACGGCAACCGCAGCACGAGCAGACTTCAGCACGAGAATTAGTTCAACGTTGTGCTGCAGTAGTGATGTACTTTGTGCAGCACAACAGCACTTTGACATCACTACTGCAGCACAACAAGCTGATTCTAGTAATCGAGTTTCATACATAACCACATTCCAACATACACTATAGTACGCTTACTGGAGCACTCTTTGTACAACTCTCCAAAGCCTCTAAGTCAGTTGATCATAAACGTCTGTGCTCCAAGCTACGTTCATTGGGACGGTCTGATCATGAGTTAGGCTGGTTCAAAGTATGTGCAGGATAGATACAGTATCGAATGGTCAAATACAACAGGATGCTCTCAAAGCTGACTCCTATCAATGTTGGTGGCCCTTAGAGTTCCATCCCGGGACCCATCTTATTCTCCCTGTTTATAAATGACTTTCTCTGGGTATCTGCCCACAGCAGCTCCACCCTTTATGCTGATAACTTGATGTTTCTAGCTAACTCACATGATATCAAGGCCATGAACTTGTAAGTGTATGCTGACTTCAGCAAAATCCAAGCCTAGCTTGTGGTGAGCAGGTTTGTCCTTAACCTTTTTTTTTTCAACATATTTTCCCCCAGGGCATTGGTCCTTCCACCCCAGCTAATCCCGATGCTGTTCACCGAGACCAAATCAATCATCTGGCCAGGCCTCCAAGACCCACCCACGATACATTGCTGTACTGCTCCCTTTCTTTGCCCCCCAGTGCAATGTTCACCTTCAGCCACTTTAGCATTACTTCTCCACTGTCCATCTGTCCACCCGCAATGGAGGTGAAGACCTGAAGGATCTCCTGATTGGTGGTGGGGTGGATCCAGTGTTGAATGTGGTGGGCAGAGGGTAGGAGCTTTTTCTGCCCATAGCCAATCCTGAGCTTTCATCACCTTTTTTATTTATTAATTTATTTAGGTTTTGTTGACTGGGAAAGGAGGACTAGGCAGTTCTGCCTATTTTCAGCCTTGTCCCAGGGGAGAAGGGGAAGATACAGATGCAAACTGACATACAGAACCAGATTAGGCACTTAGTGAATGGTGGGGGGATTTGGCCAGGGCAGCAGGGAAATTCCCATACTGTTTTCAAGAAGTGCAGTGGATTCTTTAACATCCACCTGAATAACCACCAGAACAAAGAGATGGGACCTCGGTTTAACATCTCATCTGAAAGGTGGCACCTCAGAAGTGCAGCACCCCCCTCATGATGCACTACGGTGCCAGTATTGGGAGTTATCCCAAGTTCTCAGTATGGGGCTACAACCCACAGCCTTCTAATCATCCAGCCTCAGAGGTGAATGTGGTACCTGCTGAGCCACTGACATTTCTGATCCTTTTTAGTCCAGCTCTCTCCAAGGAGCATGTCTTGTCGCTGGGTGCTGGCATGCCAACACACACCCAGATGACATAATACTTGCTCCACGCTCCCTTACTGATGCTTTTCTCTACACCACCACCTGTGGTCATCCAAGTGGAAGTAGAATAGCAGAACAGCGAGATAGCCCTGCCTGGAGAAGAAGAGCATCTATTGTTATGCTCAGTCCTCCTCTCCCTTGCCAACCCTCCAAAGGCCTTGGCTTATTCCCAAACCTGGGTCATCAGTGTCGCAGGCAGTAGCACTCCCACTGAACCAGTGGGCTGGCTAGTACTTAACTTAAAGAAGACACAATCTGTGCTCTTTGGATCCTGGGTTAAAATTTGATCATGTCCTGAGTCCCTGGTTGTGTCAAGTGCTGATGGCTCTCCCATTGTTACTGCATACTCCTTTAAATATGTTGGATTTACCCCTAGACCCCCAGCTCAATTTCTCACTGCACATGCCCAATGTATGTATGGCAGTAAATAACAAACTCTGCATGGTGTACAGGGATAAACATTTCCTTACTCCTGCGGTGTGATTCACCCTTGCTAGAGGAGTGCTTACCCACCTTAAACTATGGGGTCCTTACTCAGTCCTCTCTGTCTAAATGGGACATAGTTTTTAACAGTGATGGTCAATTTTCACTCTCTACAGGCCATCTCACACACTACTGTGAGCTTTATGAAAAACTAGGATGGTTGCCCCCAGTAAATAGTCATGTATTTGCCTT
Source organism: Neoceratodus forsteri (assembly GCA_016271365.2). NCBI lineage: Eukaryota > Metazoa > Chordata > Ceratodontiformes > Ceratodontidae > Neoceratodus > Neoceratodus forsteri. Next base: position 521,176,839 of record CM057449.1, on the reverse strand, counting down.
GGGTTGTTTTGTTGATAAAGTTATCAGAATTGCAACTCCTCCTACCCTGGATGAACAGCTAAAGTTTGCCAGCTCATGTTACCCCCATATGTCTAGTGATATGTCCCTGGTTGCAGTCCCAAAAGCCCATACAGCTATGGGAGACCAGGCCTTTGTTGTTTGTGCACCCAGGCTCTGGCACTCCATCCCACTACTTGTTCGTAGTGCTCCCTCTCACTCTTTTTTTCAGAAGGTCTCTGTGGGACTACCAGAAGGATAACTCAGCCTGCAGTAGCAATCTCTCCCTAGCCCCAATCCCCCTGTAATATGACAGTCATCCCTGGTGGTCTAGCGGTCCCTCCCTCCCTCCTAGCCCCAGTCCCCTCCCATAATATATAACAGTAGTCCCTGGTGATCTAGCAGTCCTCCTCCCTAACCCTAACCCTGACCTGCCCGTATCAAATACATATCTGTCCCTGGTGGTTTAGTAGACCCCCCACCCTCAACCCTGGCAGGTACTGTCCCACCATCCCACACCCCCGTCCCAACCCTGAGAGTCAGTGACCAGGACAACCCTCTACTCACCACCATGGCCAGCTGCAGACTTAGCTGTCAAGGAGCTTGTACTGTAAAATCAACTGTTGCAGCCCCTTGAGGGCTCCGTCTGCGTTGGCCATGATTATGAATGGAGGACTGTGCTGGTTGCTGACTTTCGGGGTTGGGACGGGGGGGTGAAGCGTGGTTGGACTGTATCTGCCATGGTGGGGAGTTTACTATACCACCAGGGACAGATATATTTTTGGTAAGAGCAGGTCAGGGTTAGGGAGAGGGACCGCTAGACCACCAGGAACTACTGTCGTATATTATGGGAGGGAATCAGGGCTAGGGATGGATGACTAGACCACAAGAGATGACAGTCATATATTATGAAAGGGTATTGGGGCTAAGGAGGGACCACTAGACCTCCAGGGATGACTGCCATATATTACAAGAGGGGATCAGGGCTATGGAGGGACCACTAGACAACCAGGGATTACTGTCCTATGGTATGAGAGGGGACTTGTGCTAGGGAGGGACCACTTGACCACCAGGGAACCCAGCCCATAAGGGTGCACGGATGGTGTGTGGGACACCCACCCCCTCTGCATACTGTTAAGGGCTGGGTTTCAGAAATGTTAAATTGCACTGTGCAAAAAGCCATTTAGCGCTTCTGCAAACTTTAAATATTGTGCTGCACTGCATATGCATGAGGAGTCCCTCATTTTCATGGGCGCAGTGCAATATTTTGCATGACAGCACTATCAGGGGTGTGCTGCATAGAGGTAGCATTTGAATATGGGCACACCCCCGACAGTTGGCACTGTTCCAGGTTAGTGCAGGACAAACCCAGACAAACCCTTTTGAATATGGGGCCCTAAATGCGGAACTTCGATTTAACATAATGAAAACATGGCAGCAGGAGATTTCCTTTGTTAACCCCTGTGCCTATTCAACATTGAGAGGATTATTTGGATAAGTCAAGATCCAGGCATTGTCCTTATTTTCATCAGATATATGCTACAAAATTCCTCCTTAAAAATAAAATCTCTGAACTTTCACACACCCTTCAAGGAAACAAGGAGTATTTTACTTCTTTTGATGAAGTTAAAATTATAACAGTTTCTTACTGAAATACTTTGGATGGAATTGGATTTTCTACCATAACAATGCCAGAATTCTATTGGATTATTAGGAGGCAGTATAGCACAGTGATTAAGGGCACTGAGCTACAAACCTGTACTGACATGAACACAGCCAGGGTTTAGAAATTCTGATATGGGGGGGGGATGGCCCAGTGGCACTGAGGGTTGAGGTGCTGGACACCACACCTCGCGCCATGCCAGTGACCCGGGTTCAGGAATGACCTTGGGTCACCAGGGTGCCGGCTTGGGGGAAGGGCTGGAGTGTGATTTCCCCTCCAGGGGTGGATGGTCATTTCTCCATAGTCCCGCATCCATCGGGTGGAGGTCCGATGGATGCACAGGCATCAGGAGCAGTAATGTAAGTCTGGAGTGTGGTAGAAAGGGGTCACTGGATCCTGGTGGGTGCACATGCCTCCATGCATGCGTACGCCGTGACCTCTGGAAGGGGAGAAAAAGGGAAAATTTAAAACTGTATATAGACAAAAAAGAAATCCTGATATGGGGCCACAATACCTGTTGGCACTACAGAGCCAGCCTTGAGATGTGTCATTTTTGATGATCAGGTGGCACTGGCAGTATAGCCTAAAGATTAAAGCAATTTTGAAAATGGATTATTTTTATTAACAGTTTGAAATGTAGAGGTGATAATGCACTGGTTTCAATGCACATACAAAACAATTATTATAGATATAGAAAGTATTGTAATAACACCTTAAAACACACTTAATAAAACAGTCGATTTCCTATTTAACCTGTTGGTTTAAATACAGTCAAAGGAGAACCTAGACCCTCAGTGACATCATTTCCTGCCAGGAACCCAAAATATATGGCTGCCACCAGCCCTTAATTACAGGGTGATTTACATATGAATACCTCTGGACTGCAAAGATTCACAGATCAACACAACAGCTCAGACATTAAGAAATCCTGTTGATGACAGTTCCCCTTTAAGGACATCTTCCCTGAACCACCTGTAATTGCCTTTAAGCAGCCCCCCAACCTCTCAAACATAGTAATTCATAACAAACTCACAGCAGATCAGAGTTACCACGAAACAAGAGGGACAACACCATGCAGCATGACAAGATGTAAGACCTGCACCCACATATGCACACAGACCACCATCAAGACAAGCCAGAACAGCACACTAAAAATCAATGGATCCTACACATGTCAATCCAACAATGTGGTTTACCCAAGAAGTGTACAGATGGATGCTATATCAGAGAAACTAGGCAATCACTGCAAACCAGGATGAACCACCACTGACGCACAATAGTAAACAAGATTTGCAGCACACCAGTAGGATTCCATTTTTTCACAAAAGGATCATTCTGTCTGTCTGACTTATCTGTCCTGATATTAAGAGGCAACTTCAGAAACACACAGGACAGAAGCACGTGTGAACTTAAATATATTAAACAATTCAAATCTAATATTTGTAAACTGAATCAGGACTTTGGATTTATGACACACTATGGTAAACCGTAATTCTTTTTTTACTTGTTATCTAAGTTTTTTTTTCTGTGTTCTGCCTACTTTTTCCAATTACCTGTTCTTTTCTGCCTCTGTTACATATTCTTTTCAGCTTCAGTCCTGCCCACCTCCTCCCCAGTTCATACTGCACTGTGTACACTAACCTTACACTTTGTTCATCCAGGCCTGTGTTGTTTTGTGTTATTTCATTCCTTCATAGATTCCTTTCATTCCTTAACATTTCCTACCTTCTACTCTTCCAGCTAACATCTTCTATCTCAAATCTTTCTTATCTGTGTTCCTGTCTTGTCACCTTCTTAGCATTCTTTCATCTTCACATGACCTGTTCCTATTATTGCCACCATCCCCCCTTAGTTCTTCTCACACATCCTATTGTTTATCATTTTGCAACTTTTACAGACTCTTATCTCGGGGCTTAATTGCTCTGTGTTCCTTTCTTCACTTCTTAACCTCCCACTGCCTACCATTCTAACCTTCCTGTAATTCTCTTCTACTATTTTTATACATTGCTCCACAGTATATATAAATACTGCTTATGTTGCTCAGTTTTGTCATTCACCAGAAGAAGGGACCTGTGAGGCCCCGAAAGCTTGTGTAGAATCCATCTTTGTATAAGACTCTTGTTGGTTCAGTAAAAGGTATCAAACCTTCCAGCATCACCTTATTCTCACAACAGTTTCCAAGTCTTCTTCTGTAAAGGATGGAAAGGGGGAAAAATCATTGACTTTCCAAGGAAAAGAGAACTCATATACTACTACTACTTATTTTCATTGTCTTGAGGAATGAATCAAGCAAACTAATTTCTCAGTTTCTTCAGCTTTCTTGTTGCTCTTCATGAATCACAGAAACAAGATGAGGTTTATTGTCTTCTGTGATTCAGACAACTTAGAATCAAGGAAATACATATAGTGAGCAAAAGGATTCTTTGAAGATTAACTTATTATAACAGCTATGTGTTTGCCATGTTTAGGTATACTTGACTTTTTTGTTATTCTTTTCTCAAGTTTTTTAGCCCTGTAAAGAAGTGGTAGAGGAGGGGACTGTAAATAAGTTTAAACATGACTGGGACAGCTTTAAAGTACTGATAATTCCAGAAGGAGGAGCTAGTAAAATGTGTGTTTGTGTGGGTGAGGGTGGAGTTGGGGAAGAGAGGGAGATATCAGGTCAAGGGGATAGGCAGAAAACTCTTTATAGGCAGACTGAATGGACTCTTTTTAAGGCTGCAGTGGGTGTAGCCCTGCAGATGTCTTGGGAGTACTGTAGAGAAAAGGGAGCTCACTGGATACCAAATTGACTTTTTAATAGTGGAGGTGAACAGCAATCATTGCGCATTCACCCTGCATAATTTTGTCCATCAGTACTGATGTGACATGGCACCATCTGCTGTGTCCAAATAATGATAATAATAATAATAACTTTATTTGGTAGAGTGCCTTTCATAGTGTCCAAGATGGTGGACAGAGTTCACTGCATGTTCGGGATGACTCACGCTTGCACACTGAACTCTGGGGCACAGCAGCATGGTCCGTCATGTCCATAATGGCCACTGGAGCCCAATGCGCATGTGAGAGGCATTACGTATATACAGAGAACTCTGGCTGCCATCTTGGATATGGTGGACAATGTTGCCATGCCTTGGAGGTCAGTGCACATGTGCAAGTCATCACACATGTGCAGTAAACTACGGCCACCATCTTGGACATGGCAGCAAAGTCCACCATGTTCCTCCCTAAGCTCAGTTGCAGCTGTACCTGCTCTGGCTAGAGTTTTTTTTTTTTAATCTACTGATAGTGGCTATGTTTCTGTAGATTCCTTTGTCCATCCACCCCATGCCACAGTCGCACCTTTTCCCTGGCCTGCAGGGTGGCTGCATGCACTGTCTTTGTCAATGCTGCTCAATAATCTTTTGACAGGAGATGGGCAAATGCAGGCAGGCATTCTCCATTCCCATGGGCCAAGCAGTTCACCTACACAATACATTCTTCATCCAGCATAAGGACTACAGCTTGCTGCAGTTTATATTCCCTTGATGATTTAGCTACTTGTGGACATAATTCAGTGCCTCTGAAGTGTAGAGTAAGTGTGATTTCCAAACTTTTTTAAATTAATCAGATTATTGACAAGTTTGACATTTTAGTGGTTTGCACAGTTCAGGTGAGGATCTGTAGTGATCATTTTTAAGGCTGCTTTGAATGGGGAAAAACAGTCTTTTTGTTTTTACTTGGAAATGGTGGGTGTGGCCGAAACACTTGTTAAGGTGAATATTCTGTGATCAACATCCATGGGATGAATCTCTGTTGCATCCTGACATGAGCAATTTCATAGTGATCTATAAGTGAGCTGTAAGATATGGCATGGATTTGGATATCTGGGGCTAATGCAATCCTAGGTGTGTAGTTAGGTTTGTCATTTTTGCACCAAGTTCCTTCAACACTTGGTATTGTAGTACATATAGATATACTGTAGACACAGTGAAATGAAAAACAGAAGGTGTCTTGGGAACAAATATACTGTTTTTATGCAAATCTGCTCTGCAATAAAGTATGTGAGGATTAAAATACAGCAATTTAATTACATTTAAGTTAGTTGTGTCTGAATATTGTAAAGGTCATGGAACATTGGGCTGCCTACAGAATATGAACATATTGGAATTCTGGACTTATATACAGTAGCATATCAGTTTGCAGCACAGCAGGGGTTAAAGTATAGGTTATTTCTATTACTGGTATCATACAAATTACCGTAGCAGTACAAACTGCATTAAAGTAAACAAAGGTTCCTTAAACTTACCATGGGGTTGAGATGACAACTGGCTTTTTTAGTGATGCTCCTTTCCTGATCTCTTGTGTACACAATAACTTTTTGAAGTCCTAGTATTCATCAGTCTCTAATTATTTTATGTACAACGGGAGACGTGGTAAAAATGGTGAGATAAAAACTATGTATTGGCTACTGGCATCAGTAAAAGCAACATAGCAAAAATACTATATGTTGTTACTATTGTCACAGTGGATACTTTTCAGGGCACAGTCGTCAAAATGGAATATTGAACCAATTAGAGAGAAGCCCTCACAATGCTGATGACATCACATGTCTAGTGTAGTACTGAAGCCAGCTGTTAAAATCAAAGAATCTTCAAACAAACTACAAATTTCAGAGCTATAACTTGAAACTTCTGGTCTGCAGTATATGTAAAATATACAATAGCCTGATTAAAGGTCGGAAATTTATCAGCACTTGTGAGAGGGCGGGACATTCATAACTCACTTGTGTGTCTGCAGCTCATGAGTTATTATGGGGCTGCTCTCACATGTGAAGTTAAATTACATTTTTGAGTCACTCCATTGCATATCCCCTATATATAGTATATATTACTGTATCTATTATACAAACATGGTATCATTATCATCATTTAATTTATAAAATAGCGCTATTCCAAAACCATAGCGCTAGTACATGACCATAAAAATAAATATAAAACAACTACACATATAAACATCTACAGCATATTAGATATAATCAGAAAACACCAAAGAAAATAAATACATTTTTAATGCAGATTTAAAGCTCTCCACCGACATGCACTGCCTAATCTGATGAGGTAGAGAATTCCACAGGGATGGGGCCACAAATTCAAACGCACGGGCCCCAGATGACTTTAAATGAACCCTGGGAATCTCTAGCAATCCCTTATTGTTGGAGTGCAGCAGATGGGAGGGGCAGTAGGGATGAAGAAGATCTTGCAGATAACTCAGTCTCTGTCCATGTAGGGCCTTATAGGTCAGTAACCTGACCTTAACGGTGACCCGCCACTGAATAGGCAGCCAGTGCAGATCGTGCAGCACCGGAGTGACGTAACAGCTACAAGGTAGCCCAGTCAACAGCCTAGCTGCCGCATTCTGCACCAGCTGCAAGCAGTGGATATCAACCCCCTGGTAGTCCTAGGTACATGGCGTTACAGTAATCAAGGCAAGAGGTTACAAAGGTATGAACCAGGGTTGGTAAATCATCAGGCATAACTAGGTGCTTGATCCAGGCTAAATTCTTTGGATGGTATATATGTATATGTATGTATGTGTGTGTGTGTGTATGTGTAAGGACTAAGGCATGACAGAGAGGCAGATTATGCTATGTTAATGTATTGAGTGGTGGGTTGGAGTCCTGAACATGAAGGGTGAGGGACTTTAGCCAACACGAGGTACATTAACATAATGCCCCAATTGAATTGCTTTATTCCACTTATAAAATGTTTAGTAATATTGTTTTTTTTAGCAGCATAGTAGTGTTGTAATTTGGTGCTCCATCTCTAAATGGCTGCTGTCATGTGACATCATTCAGGTGCACTGCTGGGCAGTTGAGATTCAAGCAGGCAGAGAGTTTGACCTGTCCTTTGTTTCTAGGTAGGTAGTATTTTATTAGCTTTTAGAGCAATATTTGCAGACGTTTTTCTGTGGTTTAGTGATGTATTTATGCATGCATTCATGTTTGTGTCATTGTTTAAAATCATAGTTTTGAAATATAGTTTGTGTTTTTTTTATTAGGTGTTTAAATTGTTTTTTCTTGTGTGGGCAGTACTGAGACTTTCTGGGTGCGGATTTGTGAAAAGGAAGCACAGTACATTTTTTCAAAGGTTATGGATGGATTTCCTTTATAGTTTGTGATTCCTGAGCAATGTTGCTGTGTGCTGGGGATCTTTTTTTTTTAATTTGCATGATTTGTTTTTGATGTTGCTATGTTTGATTTCCATTGTGACCGTTTTTCACCCTGACAATATGTAATTATCATATTGACCTTTTTGACTCCAACTGGCTGTGCTCTCGATTAATTCACCCCTGTCATGGCTTCTGAGTAGGAGTCTATGCAGTACCATGTGACAGCATAAGAACTGACCAGACACCATTTTATAAATATGTATGATGCATGGTTGGTCCCTCACCCCCATTGAAAAAGACATTATATATTTTCCCATATATGATATTAACTAGTTAGGGTATCATGGCACTAATTAGCCAATTAAACTGTATTAATATGTTATTAACACCTTAATGAAAAATTAATGCCCAACTCACTATAAGCCACCCTAATAAAACATAACAAGCTCCTTAATAACATGTGTAACAAGCTCTTCAATACATGTTACAGGCACCTTGTTAAATTCCATAACAGCCACCTTAAAACCTCTACAACTCAACCTACAGAAAAATACACCCTAACCTACACTAAAAACCCACCCAGTAATCTCTGTTCAACCTCACTCACCAAACAATGGTCTTTCAAAACTGCAGGCCCTCCAAGTTGCTCCTGTCCCTTCAAGTCCCACACACGATACTCTCGACCACAGACGTGCTGCTTCTTCCCTACTTCTGACCATAGACATGGTGCCACTCCTCCCCAAAACTGCCACTCCAGACGCAACACCACACACTGCTCATGACTGCATGCCACACTACTCTGCATCCTGACAATCGAGAAAGACTCCGGGAGCACCATCATTTATTATATAATATTATAGTGGCATGGTAGTGCCACTATAGTTAGGCTTGCGCGGCCACTTCTGTGTTAAATGCCAAATATTGCACTTTAACAACTTTGCAACTGTTCTTCCGATTTGCCTAATATTTTGCATGCTCTGTCTGGAACTGTGGATCTCTGGATCCAACAAGTTTCGTTTTGGTTGGATGTGTGGTTTCAGAGTTGCAGAGTGCCACAAAATAAGAAAAAATATCCCTTTTTTGTCAATTTCTTTGCTTGTCTCTAAATCTGAAACACTTTGGGGGTGTGGTCTGAAATTGTTAGGGTATATGTGGTCTGGGTCACTGATGTGTGTTTTGAAGGTTTGGTGAAGAAATATTAATCCATTCAAAAGTTACTAAAGTTTTAAGTTTCCCATTATAGCCTATGGAATAAAATATATGTCCACCTCAAAAGTACTTTTTGCTTTCTTGAAAGTACTTTTTACTGTTGCAGATGGGTTGAGTAGTGTCATGCTGCCCCCAACTTGTTTTCAGTTAGCAAGGCAGAAAAAATGATATAATTCAAAATTGGCTGCCCCTTGGTAAACGTCAATAGTTGTGTTTACCTAATCGGGGTCCAAGGAACACAATCCTGGCATTATTTTTTTCAAAATAATGGCTAGAAATAGCTTTTCTGCATTTTTCAGACGTTGCTAGTGCCACAATTTGTGGCATTTCTTTTTTTTAGCGAGACTGACGCAAATTGCGACAATTTTCATGCAATTAACTGCACTATTGCACAAAAACTTCCTCAAGTTGCAGCACTACTGTAATACAAAAAAAATTGGCCCCTGTAAAAAAGCCAAACACTGTTCTGGCCACTTTTTGGGCCAATTTAGCTCAGAATTGTGTTCATTTGCCCTCATTTACATTTATCCACACTGTGCTGATGTCACCAGAGTGAGGATATCTTCACTGCAGCCTTCATTCTAAATGAAACAGCTTCAGAAAACAGTTTCTCGTTCTCACTGAAACCTGCAACTTACTCAGTTAGCACTGCAAAAGACACTCACCTGTGTCCCATACTGTTTGAAACTCCTAGCCCTTTCCTCTGCTGAGCTCAGCTTCAAAACAACCTGCATTCTAAATGGCAGAAGAGAACTTTGGTTGCAGAGCAAGAAACAGAAGTCTAGAACTACAGCTTTTCTTACTAATTAATCACTTCTATCTCAGCAGGAGTAGTACCTGTTTGGATTAAGCAAACAGATACTTTAGAAAAAGAGGGTCTCATTTAAGTAAAAAAAGAAGAAAATCACTGTGTGTTTCTCTGAGGAAGGGGGCTATATCAGCTTAATTTACTGAGTCAGAGCAGAGGGTAAATCTAATTGGGAATGTAGCTTAGCAGCTTAGGTGTACAAAAGTAGCTGTCTCCAATTACAGCTTCCAGCTGTTTCTGGCAGAAAAGAACTTTGGTTGCAGAGCAAGAAACAGAAGCCTAGAACTACAGCTTTTCTTACTAATTGCCCTCCTTCCCACCCCACCATCCTCCCACCCAAAGCCAGTTCTACGTTTATAGCCACTGGATTTGACTGACAACAGGAACTTCCTGTTTGGCAGTAGGAAGGGAAGAATCACTGAGACACTTTAGTTTCATCAACCTTGAAGGATCCTCAAAAAATAACTCTCCCCCCCCCAGCTGCTGGAGGTCTGAATCCAAGCACGGAAGAAGGAGGCTACTGAAGACTATAGGAAGTTCCTGTGCCAGAACAGGAAGGGTGAGAGTTGTAGGGGCACATAGGCAGTAGGAAAGTAAGTGTAAAAATACATAGACGGAGGAGTCAGTAAGTATACAAAGCAACAGGAGAGGGGACATAAAATAATTTAAGATGGAAGTGGTGCAGTGCAATGGCTGTGGGGCAGCAGTGTTCTGGGAGATATTCTGGAGGCTGCGATGCTGCCCTGTTTGCAGGCACCTCTCTGGTCTGAGGTAGGAGGTTGCCCATCTCCAGGCTGACCTGGCTAGGATTCATGAAACCTTTTCCCCCACCCAGGGACCACCAGGGCCACCACCGTTACTGCAGAGGTTGCCAAGAAAGAGGAACGGTTGGACCAAGGTGGGCTCAGGGAGGAAGACAGTGGTGGAACAGAGGTGCATCCCTCCAGTTGTACCTCTCCACAATTCTTATGCTGTTCTGGCAAAGAGTGGTTCCTCTATGGAGGCACCTGCAGTGGACACCAAGGAGGATGCTGAGAACCTCCATAAAGGAGACTCACAGGAGGGTGGCATGAGACCCCACAGGATGAAGGAAACAACTCCTGGTGGGGGACTCGATCATTGGGGGGTAGAAGTGGGGGAAGAAGGGGATAGGGAGGTAAGGTACCTGCATGGTGCCACAGCTCAGAGGGACAGGAAGTGAATCCTCAGGATCGCGGGAGCAGCTGCATGAGGGAGGGAGCTGGATGTCAATGTCCACCTAGGGACAAATGACCTGGCTGTGAATGGGATCAGAGTGGTGCAAGAGGAGTTTGTGGAGTTGGGGAGGGGCCTTAGACAAGTAGCATGTATGGTAACCTCTTGGAGGTGCTACCTGTCTATGGCAAGGATGATGCTAGGGTATTCTGCACCATGGGATTCAATGAATGGTTGAAAAACTGGTGTGGAGCTCAGGGATTTGGCTTCACTGGGGACTGGGGAGCCACCTAGAGGGATGCAGGCTTATACTGGTGTGATGGTTTGCATCTGTCCAGGGAGGGAACCAGGATCCTAGGTGACAGGTTTAAATGCTTCATTGGCAAGCATTTAAACTAGCTAAGGGGGGAGGCACTGAAAAGGAGCAGGGAAATCCCAGCCTACCCCCACAAAACACAGTAGTTAGAGAGGTAAACACCAAGGTAGAGAAGTCAGTAGGGAGCAGGACAGGGATAAATGCAGAAAAAGGCGGTAAGGACAGGGAAGGGGCTAAAATGGGTAAGGCCATAAAAAATAAATGGAAGGTGATGAGTACCAATGCCCGCAGTCTGCAACAAGCTCCCTGAACTAGTGGCCTTGATGGAAAAGGGATGCCTGGATATTGTGGCAGTCACTGAAACATGATACACAGAGAACCATGACTGGGATGTCAACATACCAGGATACACAGTCTACAGGAGGGACAGGGTGAGTAAAAGAGGAGGAGAAGTAGCTCTCTATATAAGGGAATGGATTAAAGCAACAGAACTAAAGAGTAGACAGGAAGTTGATGGGTCACTCTGGAGACAGGAAATGGCACCACAATCCGCATGGGGGTTGTGTACAGACCCCCATCTCAGGGGGAGGAAATGATAGAAGGCATCCTTAAAATGGCAGAAAAAAGGGGAGATATTGTTAATGGGGGACCTGAATATGCTAGATGTTAACTGGAGAACCTTTGCTGCAGGCACATCCAAAAGCAGGGTCATTCTTGATGCTCTACAGGGGGCATGCCTCAGACAGCTAGTGTTGGAACCCACTCGGGAGGGAGCAATCTTAGATCTGGTACTCTCAAATGGGGAAGGAGAAAGGATCTCAGATTTAGAAGTGGGTAGCCATCTGGGAACAAGTGACCACCAAACAGTGTAGTTCACAATAAACACAGCCATAGAGTCAAGCCACACAAAAACAAGAGTATTGGACTTTAGGAAGGCTGACTTTGGGAAAATGAAAGAGTGCCTCAGAAAAGCACTAGCATACGGGCAAGAAGAAGGGGTGGAGGAACAATGGGGAATAATCAAAACAGCCATAGCAGAGGCAACAAGCCTTTGTGTGAAGTAAATCAACAAAACAAAATGAAGGAAAAAAACACTATGGGTCTCAAAAGAGGTGGCAGGGATGGTTAAGTAGAAAAGGATAGCATTCAGGAAATATAAGGAAACACAGAAGGAACAGGACAGATAACTTTATCAGTTAAAGCAGAAGGAGGCAGGGAAGGCAGTCAGAATAGCAAAGGCACAAACTGAGGAAAAGATAGCCAACTCTGTTAAGAAGGGGGATAAAACCTTTTATAGGTACATTAGGGAGCGAAGAAAGACCAAAGGAGGGATACAGAGACTTAATAAAGGGGAGGGAATGTGGGCAGAGGGTGACAGTGAAAAAGCAGGGATACTGAACAAATATTTCCGCTCAGTATTCACAGTGGAAGAGGAGGGGGAAGTACCTAAACCAAACAAGGGAGAAACTCTGAATAGGGGGGTTGATACCAGTCCATTCACAGAAGAAAGGGTTTTGAAAGAACTCTTGAAACTGAGGGTGGACAAAGCAATGGGGCCTGTTGGGATTCACCCAAGAATTCTAAAAGAACTAAGGGTAGAACTAGAAACACCACTGACTACTCTCTTTAATAAATCATGGAAGGATGGGGTGGTACCTGAGGACTGGAGAAGGGCAAATGTGATTCCACTTCACAAAAGTGGGAGCAGGGCAGAGGCAGGAAACTACAGACCAGTTAGTTTGACTTCAGTGGTAGGAAAATGATGGAATCACTTCTGAAGGAAAGAATTGTTGAGTACTTAGAGGCCAGTGGGCACAGGGACCCAAGGCAGCATGGTTTCACAACAGGAAGGTCATGTCAGATGAACCTAATAGATTTCTTTGACTGGGTGACCAAAGTAGTAGACAAGGGAGGGGCTGTGGATATGGCCTACCTAGATTTTAGCAAGACATTTGACACAGTCTCACACAAAAGATTAATATGCAAGTTAGTTAGCCTTGGAGTGGGTCCCAAGGTGATAGCCTGGATAAAAGACTGGCTGGACAACAGGACGCAAAGGATAATAGTAAACGGAGTCCATGAAAGAAAGGAGGGTAACTAGCGGGGTACCACAGGGTTCAGTACTGGTACAGGTCCTCTTAATGTCTTTATAAGTAACATTGGAGAGCACCTGGAAGGAAAGGTTTGTCTCTTTGCAGATGACACAAAGAGCTGCAACAGAGTTGATACACAAGGTGGGGTGGAAAGAATTAAAAGGGACTTGGCAAGGTTGGAGGAATGGTCAAATATGTGGCAGCTCAGATTCAATGCAAGGAAGTGCAAGGTAATGCATCTGGGAAACAAAAACCCAGGGGAAGCATACACAATGGAGGGTGAGTTAATGACAACAACAAAAATCGAGAGAGACCTAGGAGTAATTATATCAGATGACCTAAAGGTGGGCAAGCAATGTGAAAAGGCAGCAAGGAGGGCTGGGGGGATACTGGGATGCATAGGGAGAAGCATCAACAGTAGAAAACAAGAAGTTGTTATCCCTCTGTACAGACAGTTAGTGAGACCCCATTTGGAGTACTGCGTGCAATTCTGGAGACCCCATCTCCACAAAGACATAGACAGAGTGGAGGCTGTTCAGAGGAGGGCAACCAAAATGGTGCAGGGTCTGCACCAGAAGACATACGAGGAGAGACTAAAGCAGCTTAATATGTATACCCTTGAGGAAAGGAGGGAGAGGGGGGACAGGATAGAAACTTTCAAGCATCTCAAGGGAATTAAAGTACAAGAGGATAGTATCTTTCAGAAGGAGCTGTGCAAGAACAAGGGGGCACAATTTGAAGATTGAGGGGGGGACGGCTCAGAGATAATGTTAGAAAGTATTTTTTCACAGAGAGGATTGTGGATGCATGGAACAGCCTTCCTGTGGAGGTCGTGGAGTCAGGAACAGTGGGAGAATTCAAGAATGCATGGGACAGGCATAAGGCAATTCTAGTGGGGGTAGGAGGAAGTAAGCTGTCGATTAACTAGAATCTGCAGCTTATCCATCAGGTAGGGGAATGGTCAGACTAGGTGGGCCAAGGGGTCCTTATCTGCTATCAAATTCTGTGTTTCTATGAATTCCTTCACAAAGCAATTTCTCTTTCTTAGTGCTACCTGCAGCAGTTTCTCTTTCTCGCTGAAGCCTGAAACTTACTCAATTAGCATTGCAAAAGACACTCACCTGTGTCCCATTGTGTTTCTCAGAATTCCAGTCCATTCAGAAAAACTCTCACACACACACACACCACACTCAGAAAGAGCAGAAAACACAGAAACAGAAAAAGAAAACAGAAAAAATGTTCCTAAAACTCCCCTACCTTGGCACCCGTGAGAATACAGAGCTCACTCTGCAGGAGTGAGAATATTTTCCATACCCCACTCCTGCCCATCATGTATCCCCTATTTATATTTATATATTTATATCTATATCTATATATAGGGGATATGACATGGCCTGTGTGAAGATTTCATATTTATCTTCATTAGAGGCCAATGATGATATGATATCTCACGAGTGGCGAAGCCACGAGTGAGATATCTTGATGTCATTGGCCTCGTGTGAAGATAAATATATCTTCACTCAGGCCATGTCATGTTTTGTCCATGTAACATATGTTTTGGGCTTTATGTAACATGATCCCCTAAAGCCCCTCCCCCACAAATCTTCAGCAACATCACAGATACCATATTGCATTAAAATAAATTATCTGGTTGATCCTGTTAATTTACAGATTTTGAAATACAGTTATTTCGTTGATCTTGGTATAATTTGTAATTAAATACAATAATTTAAAAAGTTACCTATTTTATTGTCCCCCTGTTGTATCGAGAAAATCCTGTAATACTTTCACTTCCTCCCAGAACTGTAGCATGACTGAGCAGTATGTAAACGAACAGATTACTGGTGCCACACCTTTAAAATAAGTGTCTCTGTTTTAAAAAAATCCTTGTTTTTAGCTCCCCAAAAGATTGTTTACATAATAGAAGGGACCGACTCTACCAACAAGAGCACAACAAGCAAGTCGTCTGCTATAAAACAGGAGAAGGAGGCGCGAGTGTATGTTGCTATAGAAACACACACTCACACTTCCTTCTCCTGTTCTAAAGAGCTCGACTGACTCACTGTTCTCTCGGTGGAGTGGTCCTTTCTTTAAAAGTAAAAACATGGGGCACAAACCAGGATTTCTTTTAAAATGAGACACTTATTTTAATTCAGCACAGTAATGTCTGCTTTATATCGCTTTGGTCATGCTACAGTTCAGGGGGAAGTGAAAGTATTACAGGATTTTCTCAGTACCCCAAGGGGTCAATCAACCAGATACCTTTTTAAATGATTTTATTTAATTACAAATGATGGCAGGATTAATCAGATAAATTTCAGAGTTGTGTGTGTCTTTTTTTTGGGGGTGAAGCAGGAACTAGAGAGAGACTGCTCTGTAAAAGAGAGTGAAACAATATACTTTCACTTTCTTTACAATGACATATAGGAACATAGAGATATCACCATGATGTATAGGAACATGGGGATATCACTATGACGTATAGGAACATGGAGATATCAATGATAGCTCCACAGTCTGCTTAAGATACCACTTTATATCCACATCTTTATCCCAAAACACATGTTGTATAAATATATTTATATATATATATATATATATATATAGAGAGAGAGAGAGAGAGAGAGAGAGAGAGGGAGAGAGAATAAATGATGGCAAAGTGTGGTATACAAGGAAATACTATAATACCCTTGATGTGTTGAACATGCCATAAAGTCATGAGCCCGTGGGTGATTTGCCTTTATGTGCTTGTTCGATTAAAAGATGGTGTTATTTCATTTCATTCATTTATTTAAGGTTATGACCATTGAGCAAAGCATATTCACAATAGTGACCTATATGAGGAAACAGAAAATACATAAAAACAAGAGATATGAGTATGCTGGACTTATGTTGTCTATTACTTTATATAATACATTAGGTTGTACACTTTTTGCTGTGTCTAGTGTTTTACTATATTGTGAAAAGGGGGGTGTATGGTGGATGTTACATTTGTTAAGAGCTTGTTAAATGTATTATTAAGGGGCTTGTTACATTATTAAGGAGTTTGTTACATGTGTTATTGGGGTGATTTGCAGTGTGTTGGGTAGTAATGTGTTGTTAAGGTGTTAACATATTAATACAGTATCGTTAGAGAACTGACATCATAATACGCAGACTACTGTCATATGTGGGGAAATATGTGATGGCTTTTTCTATGGGGATCAGGGCCTAACCATGCAATAAAGATTATATATATATTATGGGAGCACGGTAGGGCTACCATAGTTGGGGATGAGTACCCCATTTAAGGTCAAATGCTGAAAATTTGCACCTTAATAACTTTGCCACCGTTCAATGGATTTGCCTGATATTTGGCAGGCTCAGGGTATAACCATAGATCTTGGGATCTGCTAACTTTTGTACCAGTTGGACATATGGCTGTGGCATTATTAAGCAACATTCTGGGGTGCATTTATGTTTTTTTGCTCATTCTTTGCTTGCGCCTGCAGGTCGCATAGTTTGCGCGACCAGTCCAAAAACTTCAAGGAACATACGGTCAGGTTGCCTGATGTGTCTTTTGAAGATTTTGTGAAAAAATATTGAACAGTTCAAAAGTTATTCAAAAAACAAGTTTCCCATTATAGTCAATGGGAAAAATTAACAAAAAGTTCGGCAGTGTCACAAATGCACTTTTTAGTGTCGCAAATGAACCCTGTAGTGTCGTGAGTCAGCCTTTTTTTTTTTTTCAGTTACTGATCACAGAAATGCTTGCCATTTAAAATTGGGACCATCTAGGGACCCAATTATTTTGTGTTTACCTAGTCAAGCCCTGAGGATGCTAGGCATGTCTTTATTTTGGGGGTAAACACCCCAGAAAAATGTTTTTCAAATTTTTGGGAAAAGTAGTGCCGCACCTGCGACACTTTCGTGATTTTTTGTGAAAGTGTTGCAAATCATGATACTTTTTTGCAACACTATGGCCAAAATGACAGGAATTGTTTGCCACCCTGCTGCAAAACAATGGTTTGATGTTTTGGGCTGAAATTTGTAGGGAAGAGAGCCAGCATCCCTCAGATGTGCCTTTTGGTAGTTTGGTGAAAAAATATTACAGGGCGGCAAAGTTACGGCACTCTGAAGTTCATGTTTTTTCCCATAGGATAACATTACAGCGTCCGCTGCGCCTTTCAGGGCCCGTATCTCAGAAACGGTGCAAGATACAGACTTTTTGTTAGAAAAATGCTTAGCCCCCCAACCAGGGGCTAAGTAAAAAACTAGCCAGGAAAGTCATAATTCATACGAAATTAAAAAAATGTTTCTACATCGAACAGTTCCTGAGATATAAGCAATTTAGTATTCCTACTCCTTATTTTCTGCTCCAAGCCCCATTATTATGCATTCATTCTTTGTAC
Source organism: Neoceratodus forsteri (assembly GCA_016271365.2). Taxonomy (NCBI): domain Eukaryota; kingdom Metazoa; phylum Chordata; order Ceratodontiformes; family Ceratodontidae; genus Neoceratodus; species Neoceratodus forsteri. The sequence continues at coordinate 521,159,018 of CM057449.1, read as the reverse complement.
TCACTGTGTTTCTTTATGCAGCTGTTAGGGAAAACCAGCGTCTGCGCTTCCGTTACTGTTACCCTTACTGTTCCCGCTTGCATTTCCATACCTGTTTGCATTACCGTTCCAGTGTACACCACCGTGTGCGTTACCCTTTGCGTTTTCATTTGTGCTTGTATTTGCGTTATTGTTACCATTTGTGTTTCCACTTCTGTTTGTCTTTGTGCTTACATTTGCATCACCGTGTGCATTTTCATTTGTGTTTGATGCTGCCCTTCCGTTTGCGTTTGTGTTTCCATTTGTCTTTCATTTGGCGTCATCGTTGCTGTTACCATTACCATTTGCATTTAAAATTGCGGTACCATGACCATGCACTTTATGGTTTGCATTTCCATACGCGCTTGTGTTCACTTTTCCATTTTTGTTTTCTGTGGTGTTATTTTTGCTGTTACCATTACCATTTGCATTTTCAATTGCAGTACCGCTACCGTGCTTGTTACAGTTTGCGTTTCCAGATGCGCTTGCATTTGCATTTTTGTTTCTGTTTCCTTTGGCATTATTGTTTCTATTACCGATACCATTTGCATTTGCAATTGTGCTACTGTGACCGTGCATGTTACGCTTTGTGTTTCCATACGTGCTTGCATTTGTGTTTCTGTTTCTGTTTCCTTTGGCATTATTGTTGCTGTTACAGTTACCATTTGCATTTACAATAGCGGTACTGTGACTGTGCATGTTACCAGCTGTGTTTCTGTATGAGCTTCTGTCTCCGTTTGCATCATTATTTGCTTTGGCGTCACTTTGCACTTGCATTTCTTTTAACGTTTGCTTTACCATTTACATTTGCGTCACCATGTGCGTAACCATTAATGCTTGCATTTCCATTGCAGTTACCGTTACTATGTCACATAGAATCACATGGTGGGAGCACGGAGCCCGAAGGGCCCATGCTTCCACTACCACATTCAATTCACTATTTATAGTCCTCATTCTCAAAAAGAAGAGAAATTCATGGCAACAAATTCCATTTAATGCATCAGTTAGGGTGGTTCCACAGTGTCAAAAGTGAGGAAATTTGGTGTTAGGATTGAAAGCCCCCCTTGCACCCCTCAGCTCCCCCAACTGGCATTGGGGTGTGCGTTGGAGTTGTCGGTCCTAACTCTCACCCCATTCTCCTATACCTCAGCTTGTTTACACATGTGATAGGGTGAGAGTTGGGACTAACGACCCCAATGCACACCCCGATGCTGGTTGGGGGTAGGCTGGGAGGTGCAAGGTGGGCTTTCAACCCTAACACCGAATTTCCTCACTTTTGTCACTGTGGAACAACCCTAACTGATGCATTAAATAGAGTTTTTTTTCCATGAATATATATATATATACATATATATATATATATATATATATATGTATATATATATATATATATATATATATATGTATATGTATGATAATACAAAATATGTAATTGAGCAAGTCCCCCACCAGCAATGATGACAAGTGTGAGAAGGCAGATCGGTGAGAGTGCAGAGATAAATATATACCAAGTAGCAAGCAGTTCCTTTGGGATGGGGTGGATGAGAGAAGCCTTAGAGGAAAAAGGGAAAGGAGAAAAATAATTAGACAGTGGAGATCAGGTGATAGGAGGAGGACTAGAAGCGTGGCTAGAGAGATAGGGGAGGTGGGAGCAAGAGGGGCACAACATTAGCAATTAGGAATGGTTTAAAAGTGAAGATGGAGAAGTGAGGCACATGGTGGGGGGAGCCCATAGGTAAGGAAGGCGGACACAGAAAGCAGATATTAATATATATTTTTGAAACACAATGCGTACAAAGTGAGGAGATTAAATACTTAGGGTTAAAGACCCTGTACTCTCGAAGAATATCAGGTGTGGTGTTCCTTGGGGTTTGAACCATTATGTAATGCAGTCCTGTCACTACCTTAAATTGACACCCTGTACATACATAGATACATAGATGTTGTTGGCAGATAATGGCCTTCAGCCCACCCAGTCTGCCCTTGAATGCTTGTAACTGTGCTTTTCAAGCCTCCTCAGAACTAGGTTTTCCCTCCCCCCCCCGACTACCAGGATTCCCTTGTGCCTATCCCATGCATTCTTAAATCCTGTAATTGTTTCTGCCCCCACCACCTCCTGTGGCAGTCTATTACATTTGTATACCACCCTATCTGTGAAGAAGTACTTACTCACTTCCCTCTGAACCTCTCCCTCCTCCCTCCCTGCACTTTCATCCCATGTCCCTTGTCCTTGAGCATCCTTTTCTCTGAAAGATTGTATTTCCCTGCACCTTGTTCTTTCCCTTGAGGTACTTAAAAGACTTAATCATATCCTCTCTCTCTCCCTCCTTTCTTCCAGGGATTACATTTTCTTGTCCTTCAGCCTAACCTCATAGGGTTTGTGATGTAATCCATGCACCATCTTGGTTGACATCCTCTGGACTGTCTCTATCTTGTCTGTATCCTTACATTGGTAAGACCTCCAGAACTGGACACTGTACTCGAGGTGTGGCCTCACCAATATCCTCTGTAGTAGAATTATGACCTCCTTTTTCCTGCTGGTGATACCCGTGCAAGCATTGCTGTGTCGCTGTTTTAGTTTGTCTGGCAGGACAAATTTTGTCACTGGACGTGTGTGAAAATGGGCAATTTTGATCACATGCCTTTCCAGTACAAACAATAAAATGAAATTAAAATGAAATTAAAATTGTGCAGATATTAGGAATCAAGCCCAAAAGTTTGACTGTGTTGACACAAAGGTAAAAGTGACACATTTTGGCATATTTACAGATGATTTCTGCAAACAGAATTTATATCCTAGATGTCGTTGTCTATGTAAAAATAATATTTTATTTTACTTACCTACCTGCCTACCTATTTACCAAATACAGATTTGGTACAAGCTCATCCTTAATCAGGAGGAAGTATGGAAGGCAAGGGTGAGGCTAAAACTGGGAGTTGGTGGGGTAAGGGTTAGGTAGTAGGGCTGTGAGAAATTGTCTTGTGCCTCTTCATTGAAATATTTCAGCAAAAATTGCAAATAATGTGAAAATCAACTGTTTTACAAAAACACTTTCTAAAATGGTGGTTTTTTACTGATTTTTTTTCCTGTAAAGATGGTATTTATACACAACTGCAGTTTTCAAACATTTTTCACATAATAAATCCAGTGTTGTTTTTTTTACTGAAGCAAACATAGCACAATAATTCAAATTTGAATGGCAAACATTTCCCCCAGCCTTCTTAGAGTTTGCGTGTGTGTGTGTGTATATTTAAGAGTTAGGTAAAAAAAAATTCAGAAGGAGTTTTCTTGCATTTCTTTTACTGCAGTTAACCTGGAGGTGTTAATCATGTCTCCAGTTTTTGCTTTGCTTGGTAGTTTGAAAACTCTGATTTCCCTTTTGGTGCCTTTTCTGTTTGTTGATTATTTGTATCTATTAATTATTAAAACAGTAAGGCATGGCGGAGTGTGGGTTATTGGGGGTATTTACCAAAGCCTTGCATGGTGTGTCACAAAGCCACTAGCTGAATGACTTTAACCACATGAGAAGTGGGGAAAATCCCCCAATTGCCCACACTCTGGCATACCTTATTGAAATTATGCAGTGGATAATTTCAGTGAAATATAGAATTTTGTGTAAAAAGTATGCAAGTTTGATAGTTTTTTGTTTGCAAAATAATTTTATTGAAATGTACTTTCTCTTCATATTAAATAGTTCCTGCTGACCCCTCTTACGCTGATACAGTAGATCCCCCTTTACTGTGATGTGGTTTTACCCCCCCACTGTTGTTTTGTAAGTAAGTATGTAAAAATTTATTTAGTTAGGCACCCAATCCCAGGGGCTCTGGGTGCCGTACAGTAGTAGGCAATTTAACAAGGTAATAGACCATCACAGTTTAAAATAATCAGCAAAGAATAAATTATATAAAATATTAAATAATGTCAGAACACTTTTAAAAGATGTCTACAGGATAAACAAAATTGAAGAGATGGGTCTTTAGGCCCCTCCTGAACATCTCCACCATAGGGGCCTCCCTCAAAGATCTTGTGAGCAAGTTCCCGAAGACCAGACCGGCCACCTTGAATGAGCAATCACTGAGGTTTTCAGCCCAGTCCTCAGAACCACCAGGAGGCCCTGGGTGGAGGAACGGAGGGAGTGAGCCAGGATGGCAGGCGCAAGGAGGTCTGACAGGTAGCCAGGACCCTGGCTACCTGTCAGACCTGCAGTTGAATTGGAGTACTGGTATAAGTTTAGTTTTAGCACCAAGAGAGAGCAGAGGTGCTGGTTAGGAGATTGTGAGAGAGAGAGGGACGGGGAAATGCATTACCAGACATGCCAGCATCAGTCCCTGCCACACTACGCCACTAAAACCCTGTAATGGTTCAAACTGTTACAGACAGTGAACATTACAGTGTGTCCACACTGCCAGTGAACCATCATGATAACGGTTCAGAACCGTTACAGCTGGTCCACATCATGGGTGATGGGTGACTGCTATGGTTGGCACCCTATCCCACAATGCAGTTCATGCTGCACTGAGGGTAATGCTGGGGCAACATGCTCACGCGTCTACACTGCAGCTAGTAACGTTACAGAGGCAGAACCGTTTTCGTAACCATTGTTGAAACCACCTCATAAGTGGTTTCAACAACGGTTACAAAAATGCCTCCTGTAATGTTACAGATGTAAATGCAAATGTAACCCCTAGATGGCGCTATCCCAGGGACTACTACCCCTGCCTGATTTGCCACTAACAGGTTGAGGGGCCTGGATCCAATGGCGGGTGCCTCCACCCAGAGGTCAGGGTTTGCAATAATTAAACTAACTTGGTCACAGCCCTCTGGGACACTGCAACCCCCCTTTCTTCCACTAGTGGCCCACACAATATATCAGAATTACCTTCACAGTATACACTTACCCCAGGTCTGGTTCCGCACTGGGACCTCCTGTGAAATGAGATACAGTGCAACAATCACAGTACAGTATTTTAACATGACAAATACCTCAGGCAGTATAACTTTGCTGAAACAAGCAGCTCTGATTTATTTAGGGGATATAACAAGGACAGGGGGAAATCAGGTTAATTAGCTTATCACTTTAATAATCTACCTATGGCTCTGTGCACAGGCCTATCCCTATCAGTTACTGTCCCTGGGTACCCAAGCCCTAGTGGCTAGTCCAAACCGTGGCAGCTGGTAGGGGCCCTTTCACACAGAGAAAAGGAGAATTAAACAGTCAGCAGTACAGTAATTCCATTTGGATTTAATGTGGCAATTCAACACGGCAGACCCTGAATTAGTACTCACGACCTCCAAATAAGATAGGGTCCTTCAATGTCAGCAGGGCTCACTTGAGGTGCACAAACCTCTTCACACATCCATATAAAAGAAAGCACTATACCAGGCAGGCTGCATCTGTATCCGATCGCAATTACTGCACAATACCGGGAACACACAGCAGATTCAGTTCCTGACAGACCGAGTGTAATTTTCAGCAATTCCTCCAGTCTTCTACAGGGTGAGCTTGGTTTCTACTCTTCAGAGATCCTTTGATTCTTTTCACAGGACGGATTCAGTCCTAACAAGCTGCAGACCGAACTCTGGGCCTTACACACGTTTTTGACTAAAACTGCACACTGAAAAGCACAGGCTCCTTCCTTCTTCACTGCCAAAGCTCAACTCAAACTCCAACCGACAAAACGGGCACTTCCTTTGAGTTCCTCCCAGTTCTTGACTGGATTGGCTGTCACTCACAATAGACTGCTGCTGTTGTCCAAAAGGCACTGAAGTCTAAACTACATCTCCCAGAGTCACTGCCCATACAATCCTCTTGTGGCTGGCTCAGATTATGAGTCCAAGTTCTGATTCGTCCAAGGCACCATTTTAGAGCTAGCTTACCCCACACTGATTGGTCCAGTTCAGCAGTTCAAAACTAGAATGGGAACTAGCAGACACAGTTCTGACTGCAAAGAAAGCAGGTTAGACAAACTGTAATTTCATTATTACTCTAAATAATTTCTGGTAAACAGTTACATCTTTCAGATAGGTTCCCTTTGCACTCTAGTGACTGCAAAAATTAAGTGAATTGGCAGCAGCTCGAGTGGTACTCAGAGGAAGCACACAGTCCCCCATACAAACTAATTATGTCTGCAAGCAGACAGCTCTTAAGAGACAGTACCCAGAGGTTCTAAAACACTCACTGATAAATGGCTTAAATGCCAAACACCATTCAGGCTTGGAGCATTCAAGCAAGCTCCTGAAGTCTTTTATGAACCCCCATTTGCAGGGGGGTTACACCCTTCCTGGCCTGGGAAAGCTTGACGTCCGCGTCAAGCAAGTACCTCCATAAGTTTTAACTGCAACCATATACATTTGCATTAGGCTCGCACATGTAATCATCAGTCAATATATCATTTTACCAAGAACACATTTCTGAAACATTGCAGTACGTCACTCTTTACACAGTATTACACACACATTGTACCATAACTCAAGTTATTACCTCTTGTACATGAAACCTGAAGAGAGGGGGCCCTTCCCTATCAGTTACCTTGGGGCTGGACGGGGCAAGGGCACCATACTTAGAGGGCAACACAAGTAACTTGGAGTTAGCACTGACGCTCAGTTTGGGCAATGAGCTCGGGGACACATACACTCCTTTATGGACAACATTGAGAGGCAAATCCACAGGCCTCCCAAGGGAATCATAACTGAGGTGCACCACAGGCTTTACAGCTCGACCAGTCTTTCTAGGGGGAACTGTTACAGTCTCTGCACTCTGAGCCTCATTTTCAGCATTGTCCTCACTTGTCAGGAGTCTCCATGGGGGAGAGAGGCTAGAACTTGGGGCACTTTCAGCTCCAGGAGTTACAGTTTCTGAGTCCACAACATTTGGCTCGCATGAGAGCTTTGGACACTGGCAGTGGACTGTCAGGGCACTCAAAATACTCTTCTTGTTCGGTGTATCACCAGTCTGCCCCAATCTATCATTTTCCTCCCCTGAAAGCTCAAACAGTTCAACCATGCACAATGATTCCATTTCATCTGATCTGATGCTTTGCACTTCACTTTCTGGGAGCATTGGCTCAGGGATGAAGCTGGGGCTTAGACAGCCAGAAGGCCCAGCTTCATCTCCGTATTGACTAGGGATTGCCCAGAACAATTGACTCAGTTCGTAAGAAGGATAGTATTCAAAGTCACTCTCACTTTCTTCCGATATGGACTGACAGTCATGCTCAACTGGGACTTGTGGAGGAACACTTTAACTTTGCTTCTGTAGGTGCAGACTTTCTTGATCTTTTCTTAGCAGCAGCTCTAGTCACTGGTCCAGAGGGCATCTTCTAGGGGCTCAGACTCAATTAAGATTTGTCCAATGGGCAGTAAATGATTTCTATGCATTGTTTTTACATCTTTTGAATTATTCTCAGGCCTTACTTTGTACACTGGCAGATCATCTAGTTTGCCCACTACAATGTGAGGGAGATGGTGCTATCTGTCAGCAATCTTGTGCTTGCCATGCAGTCCCAGATTTCTTAGCAATACCCGATCTCCCTCCTGGAGTTCCTGTGCTTTCACCTTTTTATCATACCTTTCTTTGTTGGCCAGATTTCTTTTGGCAGCCATGGTTTGAGCCAGTTGGTACGATGAGTTAGCTGGGCCTTAACTTTGCACATACTGTAAATAGTTGTCAGCTTGAACCCCATCAGGAGAGACCCCAAAACACACATCTACTGGTAGTCGGCTTCTCTTCCAAACATCAGGCGGTGGGAGAATCAGTGGCATCACTTTTGGTGCAGTTATAAGCATGTACCAGGGTGCTAATTTGTTGGCTCCATCTAGGCTTGTCCTTTGGGTGCAGGGTGCCTAGCATATCTAGCAAAGTCTTGGTTGAAGCGTTCAGGCTGTGGGTCCCTGGGGGTGGTAAGGAGTGGTTCTGGACTTTTGCACTCCCAGAGAAAGCATCTCTTTGATCAGACGACTCTCAAAGTCTCTCCCTTGATCAGAATGGATTCTTTGTGGAGCCCCATAGTGAACAAAAAGTTTTCTACAAGTACTTTGGCCACAGTGGATGCTTTCTGGTCTTTGGTGGGAAAGCTTGGGCATATCTCGTGAAATGGTCAGTGACCACCAGCACATTACTGATATTTCTTTGATCTGACTCCAAACTCAGAAAATCAATACAGACCAGCTCCATGGGTGCACTGGTGGTGATGTTAACAAGGGCAGCCCTCTGGAGTAAAAGCTTTCCTCTGTAAGCAGCGACTACAAGTTCAATGTGTTGCTCCACATCAGCCCCATCTTAGGCCAATAGAATCTGGATCTCACCAAGTCAAGTGTTCTGTCTATACCAAGGTGCCCCATGTGGTTGTGCAAGGACCTCAGTACTGAGTCTCGAAGGCAGTGGGCAGCACTGGTTGTTGTTTGTCTACTTGTCCCCTCTGTCTACTGTTTCTCTGTATAACAGTTTATTGATCAGTTCAACTTAGGACCTTCTTTGTATAACAGTGCAGTTCTCAAATCAGTGGAGCGTAATTTGGACACATCTTTTCCTGCATAGAGGGCTTCTAAAGCTGCTTTGATCATGGGATCGAGGATTGAGCCCGCGAATACTGTCATTGTCCAGCTGCGGCAGTGCACCAATGTCTATTGCAGAAAAGTGGCAATAAGCAGCAGGTACTGCAATTCTCAGAGGCCCCAAGCAATCCTTATGCAGTCCACTGCGTCCGTGGACATTTGTTCCTCCCTGTCAAACTTCGGCAGAGTGCCCGAATGTCAGGTTCTGCCAATCGACCCAATCATTCTGGGGAACAGGCCTCGGAGAGAGCATCCAGCATCTATGTGGTTCAGGAACCTGCTCGGTATTAGAGAGCATAGTCATGTAGATAATGCAGAAAGCCACCTATGGCCAGTGGCATCCAACTAGCTGGAGGTCTGCACATAGGTCAAAGGATTATTGTCAGTTTTACTAGTATTTTAGCCCCATACAAGTACTCATGGAATTGGTCAACAATAGCCCACTTCAAACTAGAACTCTAACTCATGTACAGGATAGGTTCTTCCGGATGGGGTCAGGCTTACTGGCAAAGGCCACTGGTCTCAGGCCATTCTCGTGCTCTTGGTACAACACAGCCCCTAACCCTTGCAAGCTAGCATCAGTGTGCAGGACGTAAGGTTTTCTTGGATCGCATAGGCCAGCACTGGAGCATGGGTAAGTTGATATATGATCTCATGAAAAGCAGTCTCACAATCAGAGTCAGCGGGCCCCAAATATTTCACTCGGATGAAAATACCACTTTTCAGTCTTGAGGACGCTGACTTTTGGTATTTTTTGTGGGTTGGGGATACCCTTGAGTAAGGTTAAGTAAAGGCGGATCACTCTTGAATAGTCCTTGATGAAGCTACCGATAATAACCACAGAATCCCAGGAATCTTTGCAGTTCTTTAGATTTTGGGCTGTGGCCAGGTGGTCAAGGCCTCAACTTTACTTGGGTCGGTCTCTATTCCCTCGGTGGATACTATGTGTCCCACATACTTTACTGATGTTTGAAAGAATTGACACTTATCAATGGACAGTTTAAGGCCAAAGTCCTCCAGTCGGTCCAATACCTTAAATAATCTGCTCTCATGTTCCTCCAGTGAGCTGCCAAACACAATAACATCGTCTAGGTATACCAGGCACTCTAGTAAGTTCATGTCCCCCACTGCACGCTCCATCAATCGTTGAAAAGTGGCTGGGGCACAGAAATCCTTGAGGCATCCTCATGAATTCATAAATAAGCGGACAGATGAAGGGTCTTTCTCACGGTCCTCTGGGGCCATCGAGATCTGGTAGTACCCACTGCGGAGATCCAGCACAGAGAACCACTTGCTCCCGTTAGGCAGTCCAAAGCATCCTGAATGCGGGCATTGTGTACTGATCAGGGATAGTCCGCGGTTTAAGGTGTCGATAATCCACACACATCCTTACTGTTCCATTCTTTTCCTCACTACCACAATGGAAGCATAAGGGCTTCTGGATTCTTGTATTACACCAGCAGCTAACATCTCTTGCAGATGCCGTCTCACATCATCTATGTCAGCAGGTGCCAGGCGTCGAGACCTCTCACGAAATGGTCTTTCGTCATGCAGCGGATATTGTGCTCAGCTCCTTGCACGCATCCTACATCCCATTCCTTTAAAGAAAACACCTGGTCTCTCTGGGCAAGCTTCTCACTGATCCTCACTTTCCATTCAGCTGGCAGCGAGGTCGCCGAAATCAAACAAGTCAGGCGTTACTCTGTCATTCTTCCTTGAACTCTTGCTGCTGGTAGCACTGCAGTGTCTGCACAATGCACATTAGCCAGGATGCAACCTCTGTTTACTCGAATGTCCCTTTCAGACACATTATGAACTTGGACCATTACCCTTCTGGCATAAGCATGGGCTCTAGCGGGCAAAATACTAGGCTTGACCAGCAGTCCCTCTGGCAATTTTCCATCGCCTGGTGCATCCAACATTAATATTTTATTCTTAACATCCTTTCTGATACGGACCTCTCCCTGTAAGGTACACTGGGCATTTGGCGCCAGGATCAGAGACTCAGGATCCTTCTTCCATACAATTCCGACCGGTTCCTCTGGTTCTGTTTTTTCAGCATCTCTCTGTGCCTCATAGGCCTTCTTAATTAAAGCCGAACTCTTAAAGCTCTACTAGTCTTTGACCCTGTTTTCATAACACAACTGTGCCAGCCTTCCGAACATATGAGCATTTGTTCCAATCAACAAAGGGACACCATCATACAGTCCAGTGGGGGACACACTAAGGCTAGGGTCTCTACTTGTTAAGCCACTCCAGCCACGGAGGTGGGGAAAGACAGCCAAGTCGGATATACCGGAATAGGGTAGGCCTTCTCACTTAACCCCCATACATGCAGTCCTTCTAATGGTTGTAAGGGCACGTCTGACAAATGCTTCTGTACCAATCCTGGAACATAATTGTCACTTGGGAGCCACTGTCTAATACAGCTCTTGTAGACACTCCATTCACCTTTACAGTGGTCTCCATGGAGGACCCACTATTCTGGACCAGTCTGGAGAAGCGTGTAGTGGGGCCTGGGCAACTGACCTTGCCACAAAGGACGTGAATTAGCATTTTGGTGCCCTCACTGGGATCATGTGTGCACCTCTTAACCACTGATTTCTTCTCCGAAGCTCTCCTTGTAGCCTATATGCAACTTTGTCAGTGTCTTTTGGGGACTGGCATTCCCTTTCACGTGCCCATCTTTCCCACAATTATAGCAAAACATACTTTCTGGAGTTTGAGCTGGCCGAGGCGCCACACTGGGAGCCAGGGCGGGTATATTACACTGGAAACCTGGGTGCCATCTCTGTCTCGCGGCGTGATAAGCATTTGGAGACATCTGTCAGTTTCTCCACTTCCATGGTCAAGGAATTGAGTTTGGAGCTGTTATCAGCAGGAGATACATGGGTGGGTACCCCCACCCCCATAGCAGATGCAGTCGGATATAGGTCAGGGCCCGTACTTGCAGGCGTGGCCTTCATAAAGGGACTGTTTTTGAATTCCCGGATCTCTCTCAACAGTTCGCCCCATTGTGGCATATCTTTTTCCTTGTCAGAGCACTCATTGACTGTCAACCTCTGCCCCTGAACTTCACTTGATGGGTCACCCTCAGTCACTCGGGTCATAGCCACAGCTGTTGGTGCAGGTACCTCCCGAGGTCGCCTTTTCTCAACTCCTCGAATTTCTCTCATTAACTCATCATAGGAGGGTGGGGATTCCAGTCGATTTGCCAGGCGTAACTGGAAGCAACAGCAGTTCTGAGAAGGGGCAGACTTAAGGATTCTGTCCAGTCTGGTTCGGTCCAGTTCAATCGCTGGCAAACTACCCTTTCTGAGGCATTCTTGCAACAATTTTCCAGCCGAGACATACACTAGACAACAACTCCCTTGGTACTGTTGTGCATTTCTTACTCTCCACCATAGGTCCTCATCAGAGTCTGAGCTCCCATACACATTCTCCAAGGCCTCAAGATAGGCCTGTGCAGTCGCTTCAGGGTTACTGGCCGTCTGCTTAGCACGGATGGTAGCCAGGGCAGGACCTCGGAGGCTCTCACTAACCCTCTTTCGCGCCTTCCAGCATTGCCATTCTAGCACTTGGGGGCAACATAGTCTATCCAGGTCTCCCAGTCATCCTCCCTTGGGGGTGGGGAGGTGCCAGAAGATCCTCAACCTTGGTGGAGTCGTGACTAATGGCAGGTGCAGAAATAGGAGTCTGCATTGGTTCAGCCACCATTACGGGCACTGGAGCAGGAGAGGGTGTTGAGGAGGAACACCCCAGGTGGCAAGAATAGTTTCTTCAAGTCCTCCACAGTTTTCCTCTCCCAGCAACCATTCAGCAATTTCTCTCAAAGTTTCAGGTAGTGGTGGGGCTGATTCCCCCGGTCTTACTGTCCTTAGTTATCACTCTCAAGCAGTGAGGGCTCCCTCTGGGGTAATGGTCTGTGGCACTTTGGAGCTATCTATGGGATCCTTAAACTCTACTAGGGCCAGGAAAGTGGGTGAGCAGATTAGCATGCGACCCACCACCACAGGGTTTTGTAAACCTTCCACCTTGGAAAGTACTCCTTGCACAGTGTCCGTATTGATACCCAGGGGATGTCCAGGATAAGCATAGCATTTTGGGGTCGATCTCTCCCAGTACACCACTCCACCAGCCGTTGCACAGCCACTTCTGTCAGGGTACCCATTTTTTCTTAACAGTGGTTCGTAAATATGGCCACTAGAGGACACACAATCCCAGCGGTGAGCCTCCAAGATGTAACCCTAGATGGCGCTATCCCAGGGACTACTACCCCTGCCTGATTTGCCACTAACAGGTTGAGGGCCTGGATCCAATGGCGGTGCCTCCACCCAGAGGTCAGGGTTGCAATAATTAAACTAACTTGGTCACAGCCCTCTGGGACACTGCAACCCCCTTTCTTCCCACTAGTGGCCCACACAATATATCAGAATTACCTTCACAGTATACACTTACCCCAGGTCTGGTTCCGCACTGGGACCTCCTGTGAAATGAGATACAGTGCAACAATCACAGTACAGTACTTTAACATAGACAAATACCTCAGGCAGTATAACTTTGCTGAAACAAGCAGCTCTGATTTATTTGGGGATATAACAAGGACAGGGAAATCAGGTTAATTAGCTTATCACTTTAATAATCTACCTATGGCTCTGTGCAGGCCTATCCCTATCAGTTACTGTCCCTGGGTACCCAAGCCCTAGTGGCTAGTCCAAACCGTGGCAGCTGGTAGGGGCCCTTTCACACAGAGAAAGGAGAATTAAACAGTCAGCAGTACAGTAATTCCATTTGGATTTAATGTGGCAATTCAACACGGGCGACCCTGAATTAGTACTCACGACCTCCAAATAAGATAGGGTCCTTCAATGTCAGCAGGGCTCACTTGAGGTGCACAAACCTCTTCACACATCCATATAAAAGAAAGCACTATACCAGGCAGGCTGCATCTGTATCCCGATCGCAATTACTGCACAATACCCGGAGAACACACAGCAGATTCAGTTCCTGACAGACCGAGTGTAATTTTCAGCAATTCCTCCAGTCTTCTACAGGGTGAGCCTGGTTTCTACTCTTCAGAGATCCTTTGATTCTTTTCACAGGACCAGTTCAGTCTAACAAGCTGCAGACCCGGAACTCTGGGCCTTACACACGTTTTTGACTAAAACTGCACACTGAAAAGCACAGGGCTCCTTCCTTCTTCACTGCCAAAGCTCAACTCAAACTCCAACCGACAAAACCGGGCACTTCCTTTGAGTTCCTCCCAGTTCTTGACTGGATTGGCTGTCACTCACAATAGACTGCTGCTGTTGGTCCAAAGGCACTGAAGTCTAAACTACATCTCCCAGAGTCACTGCCATACAATCCTCTTGTGGCTGGCTCAGATTATGAGTCCAAGTTCTGATTCGTCAAGGCACCATTTTAGAGCTAGCTTACCCACTGATTGGTCCAGTTCAGCAGTTCAAAACTAGAATGGGGAACTAGCAGACACAGTTCTGACTGCAAAGAAAGCAGGTTAGACAAACTGTAATTTCATTATTACTCTAAATAATTTCTAGTAAACAGTTACATCTTTCAGATAGGTTCCTTTGCACTCCTAGTGACTGCAAAAACTAAGTGAATTGGCAGCTTGGCTCGAGTGGTACTCAGAGAAGCACACAGTCCCCCATACAAACTAATTATGTCTGCAAGCAGACAGCTCTTAAAGAGACAGTACCAGAGGTTCTAAAAACACTCACTGATAAATGGCTTAAATGCCAAACACCATTCAGGCTTGGAGCATTCAAGCAAGCTCCTGAAGTCTTTTATGAACCCCCATTTGCAGGAGTTACACAAATACATTAGTAGTAATGGTTTGAAATCTCCTGTAACCTTACAGAGGGGAGTTTTCAGTGTAGTGTGGACAGGGCCTGTGTGACAGGAGTGTAGGGAGAGAGAGCTGTGCTAGGTGGGTATAAATAAAAGAGTAATGTTCAGCTTACAGTTCAGTTTTTAGCTGGACTACACTTTGAAGACATTTGCTTAGGCTGATTTGTGCTCATTAAGCCAACTCGCACTGTGGGAGTACTGACGGTAGGCACTGTGAAGGTAACCGTTTCAGTGGCGACCATATGAGGATTTTGATCGGCACTAAGAGTTACATTTTCATGCTGTATAGAACCTGGTATTCTAATTACAACTCAAAGACTTTTGCTTTTTTCACATTTGTTAATCAGTGTATGTCTGTGAAGGGTACAGTGGTTACCTTTTCATAAATGAGCAATGCTAAGATGGCAGCAAGTTGTTTTTAAAACTGGAAACATTTCTGCAGTGATATCTGTATAAATTGCGAGTGTGACTAGTTCACTTGGGACTTTATCCAACAGTTATGGTGGAATTTATCCATGGGTAAAGTCACCTTTGAACCAACCAGGAACTTAGATTCTTCCTGTCTATTAATAAAAAATAGAATAATAGATAGCTAAATGTGTATTACCAGGCAATAATCTCATCGAGAGGTTTTGGGAACTTGGAACCTCGAGAGTGAAGCTCAAGAGGTTCCCAAAGTTCCCAAAACCATGAGATGAGATTACTTCCTGGCAATACACACTTAGGTATTTGTTATTTTTTTTAATATATGGATCCGGTTTCTTTTGTGAGGGCTGGTCTGCCGCTGTGGGAAGACTCTGTTCTGGCCGACCACCGCACTATCTCGCTCCTCTCACCTACTGCACTGTCTTGCTCTTTTAACCAGTCCTATGGCCAGGCACTGACTCCTCTATCAAGGGGAAAAGCTTTTTTTTTGGTAGGCAGCTTACCTTTTCTTTCTTTTTTCCCCCCAGAGTGCAGTATCAACTGGATAGTTCCATTTTCCGTAAGAATTAAAATTAAAAAAAGAAATATCTCAGTCGCGGTTTTGTCTCGCTAAACGAGAGATGGCCGCCATGTTATTCAAAATGCTCTGCCCACCTTGAAAGAAAAAGTGGCCAATCATGAGCCATGTTTTCAGACAACGGTGTTTGATTGACACTGGCAACATAGC
Organism: Neoceratodus forsteri; assembly: GCA_016271365.2. Lineage (NCBI taxonomy): Eukaryota > Metazoa > Chordata > Ceratodontiformes > Ceratodontidae > Neoceratodus > Neoceratodus forsteri. The sequence goes on along the minus strand of CM057449.1, from coordinate 521,143,425 downwards.
GTGCTGTGGGAGAGCTTGCACTTGCGCCGTTCCATTTTTATGATAATACTATCGTTCAGAGCTCCGAGCAATACTATTACGGACTCAGAATGATGGTTTTATCAGCTGCCAAGTATGGTATTATCACTTCAGGGATCATGCTATTATGAGGATTTTTTTGTATGCTTTTCAACCCTATTATTTCAACAATCCATATATTAATACATAATATTGTCTGCAATGGAGTCACAAAAAATTATGGTGGTACCCATATGATTTTTCCATTTCTTCACCCTTCATTTATCTAGTTTGCTGTTGTGAATACTCAGCAGGCAAAGAAAGAGGAGGCACACCAGTATAATGAGACAAAATAACCCATGGTAGAATGGCACCACTTCTTTCCCCTCGGAATCAATCTTGATGCGACTGGCAAGGGTCTGCAAAACTGTCAAACAAAATATTAAGATTGCAAAGAAAATAAGGAATGACTGGGAAAAACAGTGTGCTTGTTAGTCACAGTGTGTGTCTGACATGAATGATAAACAGAATGTTTATTTTTTATTTAGTAAGTAGTTCATGTTTTAATTCTTCATTTTAAAGTTGAAATTTACCACAATTCTATACTGTTTACAACTATTACAGTGAAAATTACTGCAATTTAGAAAGATTTAGTACAGTAAATCAGTTAATTAGTAACTTCTGCTATCATGGCTGCATCTGATTAGCAAATTGTTGTTTTCTGGGTATCAAATTTCACCATGAACCTACTTATTTAAAGCCTTGACATACTAAGAGCTGAGGAGAGCAAACTGTGTCAGCAGAAGATGAAGTGGCTGCACTGTAAGACTGAAAACAGAAAAGAATCGGAGGAAAGCACTTTCTCATTATCAAAGTCAGTCTCAGCATGGCAGACCCATCAATGCAGTGGTAGCATTACTACTTGTGGTATCAATGACTTGGGATTGGGAAACATCCTGGGTTGGTGAAGGGTGGCAGGGAAGGGAGGGAGGATTGACTATCCCATAGAATGCTGTGTTTTTCCGTCATGGAGGGAGGAATGCACCACCCAGTACCACACAGCCACCTGGGTGACCACAGGAGTTAGTGCACCAGGGGACTCATGAGTGGGAGGGATGGGCATTGGCCAAGTGTCATGCCGTGTCATGTGGGCAGAACAAGTGAACCCCCCTGGGAGGCATAGGGTGGAGGGGTGCATTCGGGCCCTGGTGCCATGGAAATGGCATCTCCTTCACCTAAGAGGCTTCTACATAGAGATGTTACCTGCTCTCATGACCCTGGCCAGGCAAGATGGGGCCCAACCCTGGAGTTTAAACTGAGGGGATTGCAAGAAGAGGATGTAATCATGGGGGATGCTGGGCATACAGAGCTGAGTTTAGCCCACCAGAAGAGGGCTGTCCTGATAAGGGATCATAAACAATTAATTAAAAAAAGAAAAGGGCCAGCTGCCATAAATATTATGTTAGTACAATAGCCAGTTACTGTGGACTGAATTTGTTATACAGGAAAATCCAGCCCTGTATAAGTACTCAGTGCTCCCTGTGTGAGACTAAGTTTTTTTTTGGGGGGGGGGCAGTGCCAGCCCCATCAATGCAGCAGCAAGTGGAGCTTTATGTTTTCTATTCACTATTTGTCCTCCTACCTGCCAGGCTGTCAGGCTGAGGTCTCCTTCAGGCTGATCCCCACTCATGTCCAAGGAACCTGCCGAGTCCTTCTCCTGACCCACCACTGAACTTCCACCCCATAGTGCCCCTGTGATTGGGCCCATCAAGTTAAACAAACCAGTTGAGCATTTGACTCCAACTCAGGGAGAAGGGGGTTGTGCCTGGGCATCTGCATGATCCAGTGGGGGGAATAGCCATCATCTGCCTGGAAGTGACTCATTTTCTTGTTTTATCTCCCCTCCCAGCTCACACTTCTTCCTGATACTCTGACTGCAACTCAGTGAGGAGGGGGCAGTGCATGGGCATCTGTGTGACCTGACTGGGTGAGATAGCCATCATCTGCTTGGAGATGACTCATTTTCGTGTTTTCTCCCCTCCCCAACATTACCAAGTGGAAGCACACAAAGATGCCACTCCTGCAGTTCGACTCCCCAGCAGTATTCCTCAGCAGTATACTGTCCTACCTCACATTAACTGTCACTCCCCCTGGTGGTCAAGTAATGGGATCCAGTTGAGGTGAGTGTCTAATTGGATGCTCACACCTCTTCCTATTGGTCTTATCCTGACTTACCAGACTCAAGGTGCAAACCTGCGCTCACTAGATTGCCAGATTTTATTTATATTTTAGGCTATGCTAGTCTCAGAAGCATATTAGCAGGTCAAGAGTTCTTTATTCCACCCCCCCCCAAAAAAAAAAAAAAAAAATTCAGAAGGATCCAAACTGGAGAGAATATGACATGAACTTGATGCTGTTGCTGCTGCTCCTCCCCCTTGGTGTAACTAGAAGTCTGGCAGTGGGAACCAGAAGGACTGGAGCTTCTTAGGCAGGCCTAGGCTAATGATGAGGGGCTGGAGTGAGTGAAAGCTCGGGGAAAGGGAGCAGAGCAAGACCCACAACTTCAGCTGTACATCTGGTGGTGGTGACTAATCAGGCAACTGTTAGCCTGTACTGTTAGCCTCTTTGACCATGAAGGTCATCTGATAATAGCAATTTAGTAGTGCTGCTGATCCCTAATCTACTGTCAGCCCTACCAGGAGGTGGCTGTTCTTGTTTTGTGTCAGGCAGGCCATCATGCAGTGTTCTTGATTCATTGTAGATTGCTTATTATGTTTATTGGCACTTCATAGTTCTATGCAAAACCTAGACAGATTAAGGCAGCATTGGAATAACTGGGGCAGGAATGCTGCCATTGTGGTTGCATTGCAGTTTGGCCCTGTTCCTTTTAATCTGCTGATATGAGCTACTTTTGGAGTCTGATTGCTTGCCTCAGTAAAGATGTGGGGCCTGACTCTTAGTTGCTGAGTGTGGAGACACAAAATGGGGAACAGATTCCCACTGTGACCAGTTACCTAATGGCTATCCTCAGAAGTCTCATTTAGTTACTGGTGGGTGGAGTTTCATTTTTGACTAAATCCAGATGCAGACGAGAAGATTCAGAAGTTGGTGTGTGCAAAGTAAACAGGAGCTCTGGACACAAACACCTGAAGTGCACCACCTACATACAGTAGTAGCTACAGACATGGCCAGAAATTTCCAGATATTTCACAAAATTTCTAAAGAGTTTCTTTCTGCTGACTACTGTGTAAATGGAGAAAGCAGGAGATTTCTCTAGAAATATCAAGACATTTCAGGAAATATCTAGCAATGTCTTTGGCTATGACTGTATGTCTATGCATGACACAACGTGAGACAAATGCACAAGGTTGTGGTATCCAGTCTTACTGCCTGTGTCATCGCCAGACCTGCTTATCCCTTACTTTTTAGGGCTGCTGGACCACAGTGTTCCAGACCTCTTCTGTTCTTCTGGTGGACCAGTGGCCTACCCACCCCACTCTATATCAGCCCATGGGGTGTAGTGGAACCCTCTCTCTGGTCCCATACCTCACGCTGGTCATCTGTTGCGCCAAACCCTTGGAAATCATCATCTTCCTCCAGCTCAACTGTTCCTGATCAAACCTTAGCAACATGCCATGCCTACCACATCTAAGAGTTCTGTAGGGATGGGGTGGTGCCAGGTTGTAGTCAGGATTTAGAGGGTTACCATAGTTAGTGAATGTCGCTGTCAGCCATTTGCATGGCAACTCCTGCCCCTTTCCCTGCATGCTTGCAGTGGAGTTACAGACTGCACAGAGAAGGTGTGCTCGGGGTTGGGGGGGTTACATTCCAGGGACTGCCACAAAAATCATCGGTGCAACAGTTTTGTGACAATTCTTTACAAAAGAGAATAAGATTTGTGATATTTTAGACTGAAATTAGCTTCCTTTGAATGCTGTAAAGCTGGCACTGACCTGTTACCCCACAACATCCAACTTGCCTTTGTATACTCCTGGTCCCGATTGCTTTTAGACTGCTGGAAGACCATAACGTAAATCCTGAAGTTGCCCCTGATGCCACCCCAGCTTTTATATGTAGTTGTTTCTCTGATTCAAGGTTTTTATCATCAGACTTGACACTGTACACTGGTCTGCTCCTCGTGGCTAGGGTTTTCTTGTATAATTGAGTTGTTTGGTGCTGATTAGCTGATTAGCTGGACTCACTCTGATAGGGATGGAGTTCATCAGTCATCACCCAGTACAATATGGAGCCATGTGAAGGATTAGTCCATTACACTAACTAAGTGAAATCACCTAAAGAAAGCCCCTGTCCAGATCTGATAGCTTAGGTATTGAAACTAGCTTAAGATAGTGTTCTAATAAAAGGTACCAAGTCACCTGCTTTGTTTATCTGTGTGTATGAGGACCAATACATCTATGAACTGTTTTATACTTAAATCTCTGGGAAAAGCACAATATAAATAAAATTACCTACCTATCAAGTGATTAAGTTGGAACAATCATTCAGCATTTAATTCCAATCTGATCCTGCTATAGCATGTGTAAGCAATAATGCACACAGTGTGTGTTTATTTTTTTATTTAGAAATTTTTCTCACCAAGCTGGCCTCACTTAGGTGTAACACCTAAATGGTAAGAGGGACCTGCTGCTTTTCTTGCCTCGAAGTTATGATCCTTTGTTTATACAGTGGTAGCCAAAGATATGCCCCACTAGATCTAGAGTTATACAATAAGAGTGGGCATAAAAGCAGCTAAATAAATCCGTTTAGTCTCACTGGTGTTAAATAAATCTCAGAATCACCATTTATTTAACACCCTAATGTCAATCAACCACCATTTATTTAACACCCTGCCATCAATCACCCCCACCAAGCCGGCACTTGTTGCACACTTTCACTATCATCTTCCTGGTTCTATGCATGTTGCATAAATTTATGAAATACTCAGTGGGCTGCTTACACACACACACACACACACACACACACGCACACGTATCCCAAATCAAGCCTCATTTTTCTTTTTCTGAACACTGGCAAGTCAGCTTTGTCTTTTTTTGAGGCAGAAATAGAAACACTGCCTGGCCGACTCTCTTGCCCTGCTCCCACCCACTCGCTTGCTGACTCACTAACACACTCCTCTGTTTGGCACTTCTCCCTCAATGGCCCAAACCGATTTTTTTCAACAAGACATGTTGCCCCAGAACCAGCAAAATGAACTGACAGCCAACTACTGACATCGTAATGAAAACAACGCTGTCCGCTGTAAGCACCCTGCTGTTCTCTGACACAGACTGCTTCTTCACTCTGCTCACCCCTCACTTCACACTGCTTCAGCTTGCTCCTCCACTCCATGGACAGTAAAGGCAGGAATACCAGATAAACCAGGACCAACCAGATAAATGATTTACTATAAAAAAAAAAAATTAAAAAAAAATGAAAACCTACGCCCCCCGAAAAAATCACCACAGTGGCTTCCTCTACGTCTTGCTAAGTGAGAAATGGAGCTGCTATGTTTTTAGAAGTCTCTGACCCTCCCACATAATAATAACAATCAATAAAAACAGTGCTCTCAATGTCGGGATTTGAAACCAGCCCAAGCTCGAGCAGGAATACACAAAATAATCCCACTAAATTTATAAAAATAAATAAAACTCAGACTCTACTAACAATAAATAAAAAAAAACAAACTAATTTCCTATTGCATAAATGGAATATGCAATGGAAACGAGTGGAATGCATGATTTACCTACACTTGAGAAGTTTGACATTGTATAAGTCACTCATGGCTTACGACAATTGTGAGGTTACCTAAGGTCATACTGCTCTTGTGCAGATAATGTATTCCACTCATTTTCATTGCATATTCCTTATATATCTGGTGTATTTGGTGTAACTGAAATCTGAAAATGCCAAATGTGATTTTTCTTTTGTTGGAAACTGCAAAACCTCTTTCAGTGCTATAAATTTAGGAAATTTGCATTCATTCTACCATTTACACCTGCATAGCTAGAAATATTGGCTACATGGATTCTGATCAGATTGCAACTCAGCTGAGCATGAAAATTGAACTGATTGCTTGTGAAAAGAAGCCTTTACTCATCTAAAATGTTTATTTTTATTTCAGAATGCTATGTAGAGCTTGTATTATTAATTTATTTCAGCAGCAGACCCTGCAAATCTTCTATCCATATTTAATGTTTTTCCTTTTTTTTTTGCAGTACAACAAGGTTTGGATCCCTGATCCAGATGATGTGTGGAGATCGGCAGAAATTACCAAGGACTACAAAGAGGGGGACACAGTCTTACACCTGAAACTTGAAGATGAGACGGTAGGATTTCTTGGCTTGCTTGTTTAGTTCTTCTGAGGGATGGGAGTATGTCATTACTTTAAAGCTCTGTGATGGGTCACACAAAGTTCCAGGGACTTCACATGTAGTACACACTTTGTGACACTGTGGTGACAAGTTTTGACTCTGAAAGTAGCCCCTTGGTAAGCCTGAACTGCCACAGTATTGCTTGGGGCTACTAATATGCAGCCGATGCAGGCCAGCATTTTGCTCTCAACATACAGTGGTAATGTGACTACTAGTGGGAACAGCAGTAAACTAATAGGGGGTAAATTCAGGAGGGATGCTAGGAAGTATTGTTTTATGGTAAGAGTGGAGAGATGGAACAAACTGCCAGAGGTACCTGTCAGTACAAAAACCATGGAGAGTTTTAAGAAAGGGTGGGACAGACATAAGGGCCTGGTTAGGAGGGCAGTGGAAGCGGGTGGACAGACATGAACCACTACAGGGAGGAGGAGGAGGAGGAAGAAGAATAATTATTATTTATATAGCACTTTTCATACAGATTGTATCCCAAAGTGCTTTACAGCAATGTGAGACAGGTAATGAAGTGACTGAATGTGTAGTGCTAGAACTGTACAGTTCTAAAGGGGAGGGTGTGACTACCTTCCCCCACTGATCCCACCCCATAGGGAAGAGTCTGGGGGTAAGAGGGATTGCTAGGTAAGTGTCAGAGAAAGTGTGGGTGAGGGCTTGGTGGTCACCTTGGAGAGTGGCATAAAGTGGCCACAGCAGTGCAACAGGAGCATAAACAGAAAGTAAAAAGCAAAAAAGTGTAATATAAGAATGTGGTTATACTACTATGCAGTACTGTATAACATAATTAGTTTTATTCAATTGTGTGATATAGTCCTGTGGGGCATAATGAAGTGTACCACCAATTTGTCATGTTTTATCACAGCAACTGATAGAGATATAACAATTCTAACTCCTGCATCCAGAATTCCAGGAAACAAGCTCTCGATTTTCATGCATGAATTCAATCCATTTATGAAAAGCCCAGGCTTCTAACCAAGCTGTGTGAAATATCAGTAACATGCATGCTTGCTGGATGAATGGAATTCTACAGAGAGTTATCTAGTAATTGATTTTTTGTATTAATATTCATTTGTCTGGATTTCATTCAGATAAGCCATATAGTCGATGCTGCCAAGGGAATTAACTGATAGAGCTGTAGTCTCTGAGTACCTTTGCCAGTCAGTCTCAAGGAAGTAGAACAAATGACAGGACACGAGTGATGTACAGTTACCATATACGGTGGACTTCTCAACAGCAAGAGAAGGCTGTCGAGTCTAGTATATGTTAGGATGCTGTGATGGGATGTGCAGTATAAAGAGCAAGTTGGGCATATCAGTCCAGTAGTGACTCGCTTAAATGTTTAACATATCTGACAAATAACCCAGGAAGGTAGTCCAAACAGTTGGCTTCTTCTGTTCTCTTGTTATATGCTGGTCCCCTCAACCTGATTATCAGAGAGTGTTAGGCCTGCTATGGTTGAAGCCAACATTCTTAAAAACCTGTATGAATTAAGGACTTGGTGGGTTGTGGGAGGCCATTTTGAGGAAATAGTCTGGGAACCAGGTGACCCATACTGAAATCTCCCTGCAGCCACTTGCTCACTGGTGACTCTGAACAAGTTCAATTCAATTCAATTCATCTTTATTTTTAAAAGGCGCTTTTCTTAAAACCAAAGCGCCTGTACAAATTCACAAAACAATAAATATAATAAAATTAAAACTAATATAAAATTTTAAAAGCTATGCTAAAAATTGGGTCTTCAAAGCTCCTTCAAAACTAAGAGACGGATCCGAACAATTCCACTTCCTGGCCGGGGTAGAAATTCCACAGGGTCTGTGCCATAAAACTAAACGATCTAGCACCTGATGTTTTCAAACGAACCCTGGGACTCTCTAGCAATCCCTCGTCAGTGGATTGGAGGGAGCGGGAGGGACAGTAGGGGCAAAGGAGCTCTTTCAGGTAGGTAGGTCCCAGATCATGTAGGGCTTTATAGGTCAGTGAACCAACCTTGAAGGTGATTCACCAAAACACTTGCAGCCAGTGCAGTCCATGAAGCACAGGCATTATATAGCTGGATCTAGAAGATTCAGTCAACAACCTGGCTGCCGCATTCTGCACTAGCTGCAGAAGGCAAAGTTCAACCCCCGATAGCCCTAGGTATAGGGAATTACAGTAGTCAAGACGGGAGGTAACGAAGGCGTGGATCAATGTTGGGGAGGTCCTCTGGAGGAACCAGGTGCTTCACCCTGGCAATATTCCTCAGATGGAAAAAGGAAGTTTTGACCACTGCTGACACCTGAGATTTAAGTGTCAGACGGTCGTCAATTATTACGCCAAGATTCCGCACCTGATCTGAGGTCGCCAGTTGAACACCTCCAACCCATAAGCCTGAGGGTGATCCCTCCGGCAGACCCGCCTCACAGCGGCCTTTGTCCACAACCAACACCTCAGTTTTCTCCAGGTTTAACCTCAGCCAACTCCCATTCATCCAGTCTTGATTTCTGCAAGGCAGTTATTAAATACCGACAAGGCAGCGTCCTGGCCGGGCACGAAAGACATATACAGCTGGGTATCATCTGCATAGCAATGAAAACCCAAACCGTATCATCTAATAATCACTCCTAATTACAGTATATACACTGCAAACAACATAGGCGCTAAGATAGAACCCTGCGGTACCCTACAGGATAGGGAGAGTGATGCCGAGGAAAAAATTCCTGACACCACTCTCTGAGTCCTACCCTCGAGGTAAGATCGAAACCATCTGAGGATCATACCAGACAGTCCACAGACAGACCGCAAACGCTCTAACAGCACACCATAGTCAACGGTGTCAAACGCTGCAGAGAGATCAAGTAGTACCAAGATGGATCGGGTCCTACGATCTCTCGCTATTAGGAGGTCATTTAGTACCCGTACAAGCGCTGTCTCGGTATTATGCCTTTTCCTAAATCCAGACTGGATAGAATCGTAGATATTGTTGTTGGTCAGATGATCCTCCAACTGCACTGTGACCACTTTCTCAATAACTTTACCCACAAAGGGTAAGTTAGAGACTGGTCTGTAATTTGCCAGACAATCTGGATCTAAGGAGGATTTCTTTAATAGAGGCTTAACTATAGCCTCTTTAAGGGGATCTGGAAAGCTCCCCCTCTCCAAAGACTTCCAGACTATCAAAGCCAGGACTAGGCCGATTTTATCCACACAACCCATTAAGAGGCGTGTGGGGCCAGGGTCCAAATCACAGCTAGTCGGTCGCAGCACTCAAATGATCATCACAACATCTTCGATTGTGGGAAGGCTGAAGTCAGACCATCTAAACTGGGTGTTCGACATCTCCTGCCGACCACCGTCTCTCCCGTTGGGGAGGGAAGAGCGAATATCCGATCTGATTTTGACAACCTTATCTGCAAAGAAGAGAGCAAGTTCATCACACCATTCTTGAGGTAAGGCTCTTCTGGGCTGAAGACAGACTGGATTGCAGTCTGTCCACAGTCCGAAAGAGCTGAGCTGGTCTATTCCGTGCAGCCGCTATCTCTCTGGACAGGAACTCTGCCTTCTTACGAGAGATTGAGTTGATAGACCACGTATTGGTCCATCAAACTAAGCCTGTCATCATTAAGACCGACCTCCGCAGCGCCTCTCCAGCCTTCGTCCAACCCTCCTCAGCTCCCTCTTGGTCTCATCAAACCAAGGAGACCTGGGGCGAGGAGTAAGAGGACGAACACGAACTGGTGCAATAGAATCCAGGGCCCCTGTCACTGCCTCATTATAAGCATGTATCAGGTCACCTGGATCTAAGCAATCTATCGGTAGGCTTGATAGGTCCAATACCACCATCAGGTCATCTGGGGATACACCCCTCAAAGGGCGGTATCAGACCATCTCCAAAGGGGCAGACCTAACAGGGGTGGCCTCAAAACTGAACCTAATGAGGTGATGGTCAGACCAGTCACCTACAGGATCAGAGCTTCAATCCACCCAGCTGTAAAAATGAACAAAAGCAGGACCCTATGAAAAGCATAATACTGCACCTCAGCTGGGCTATCCAGGCAAATAAATTGTAAATAAATAAAACTAGATTTACTGACTTCAAACTGGATTTGGATTTCATTTGATATAATTTTTTGGCTTAGGCCTAAAAAATATGCACAAAAAGATGGATGTTATATTTAATTACAAAATGGATTTTGAGGGCCATCTTTGCCTGTGCTGTTGTTTCAGCACAACAGCACTGGATAAAGATCCAGCAGACTCTTCACACTAAAATCAATACTAACCATACATCCCTGATTGCCATCACAAACATGGCTGTCACTTTTACTCATTAAAATCCTTCAGCTAGGCCATAAAAATAAAACTGCTGTAAATGTTAAACATGATAATCAAATGTTATTTGCTCTCATAATTCTCTTTGTACACACACATGCATACATACATACATTTAAAAAAATGAAGTACTACAGTACTTAACAGTTTTCATTTCTGGTATGTCTATACTGACCATGAAAAATCCCCTCCTATCTTTACCTGCATACTAGGGAAATCTCTGCTGTTTAACCTGCTGCAAGAAAAAATAAAAAATCCTAGTTCATTTGAGGCTTTCTGTTGTGTGACTGTGGGGGTGAACATTCTGCCACTAGGACTGAGTAGAGATTTGCATTCCTGAATTCCATCCACAATAAACATTCTGTCTCATTAATGTAGCAAAAACAGAAAAGAAACAAGTTGGGGAAAAGGAAGGAATATAAACAAGAAGAATGTAAGGTGAGGGAACAGGTAAATGAGGGGTATGTTGGGGAAACTAGAGGGTTTAAAGGCTAATTAAAAATAAATGTATTTTGCTGTGCATAATATTTGAGCCTGAGAAGGCATGGCAGTGCTGAGACTATTTGAATGTTTCTTTGTTTTATTTTTGTTAATTTTTCACCCCCCAAAAAATAAAAATCTTGAAGCCATTTTATAATCATAATAAGACACTCCAGGGTGTGCTTTATGGTAGGATAATGGCACTTCTGGGGTGGATAAAGGCACTCGATGATGCCTCATGGGTGTGCTGTTATTCCGCTACAACACACACCCTGTCATGTCTTGTTGCTTAAACAACAAAGCCTGCCTAGGTGGAAGGATTGAGGAGGTGTTTTTTTGGGGTGCATTATAAAAAAAAAAAATAACAAGTAAACAGAAAATCCAACTGGCAGTAAACATTACATCAACTTAAGAAGTGCTGCTGTGTAAATGTCAGTTTGATACACAGGTATATGCTGATAATTTTAAAGCTGCAAGCCTTACATAGCAATATAGTAATTTAAGGTTCATCCCCCCACCCCCGCTTCATAAGTAGGGATGAAATAAGTATGCTGTGCAAACAAATACAGGAGGTGACATAAAGCATACAGTTACATAATTTAAGTAGATTATCCCTAGACCGGGAGATTCAACATATAGGACAGGCAACTGTAGTCAAGGATGCCTAGTCATGGTGAGATAGCTGCTAGCTTGCATTGATTTATCTGTAAGCACTGTTTAATTTCTGTGTCTTTATCCAGCCTTTGGAATATCCAATTGACCCTAAAACTAACCAGCTGCCTTTCCTACGGAACCCCGATATTTTGGTGGGTGAAAATGACCTCACAGCCCTGAGCTATCTGCACGAACCCGCTGTCCTGCATAACCTGAAGGTCCGCTTCTTGGAGTCCAACCATATCTACACTTACTGTGGTAAGCAATGAAAGAGATTGTTTTTTCAGAAGTGTCAAGAACATTGACCTGTGCATGCAAAGATGGTTATTGTATTAGGAAACATTGGTTCTTGCACCTTAGATAGATAAAGAGCCTGTAATCACTTGGCAGGTAAGCAAAATGTTGATTACTGCAGTGTCATGCAGTACTGAGGAATGCATTCGCCCCTGACCAAGTAATACATTTGTGACGCACTTGCAGGTATATTTTTTGCTCAGTGAGCAGCATTTACAGTAGGAATTTTGAGCAGCTTTTGAATGGCAAACGATCCCCAAGAATGACCAACAACTTCAAGAGCTCAATCAATTGCACCTTCAGCATTGTATGCACTTACATAAGAATATTTAGACAGGGAACCTCTTTGGGTGTCAAAGTAGTATGCTCTTCAGGAAGCCCTGTGGCTGTATGACTTCAATACAGGAATACATTAGGTAAAATGTGTCAGCGTGGCTCAGTTGGTAGCACATCTGCCTCTGGACCAGAGGGTCATGGGTTTTCATCCCACACTGGGATTGGACTCGTACTTAAAAAAAATGCTGGCACCTGAGTACAGTATTAGGAGTGCTGTACTGCTGAGGTATGCCATCCTTCGCATGAGACGTTAAACCAAGTTCCCTTCTACCCATCCTGGTGCTGTCCTGGTGGAAGTAAAAGAGCCAAGGCACTCTTCGCAAAGATAAGGGACATTCTCTGTGTCATGGCCAATATTCCCGTTCCCATAAAACCAGTTCATGCAGTTGTCCAGGCTGTGTGTTGATGTGCGATGTGGCAGCCACTACACTTTCAGTCACTTCACTACCAGTCTAGCATTGCTTATAAAGTGCTTTGGAATACATTGTGCATGAAAAGCACTATATAAATGCTGATTCTTCTGCTTCTTAGTGATGGCCTCGAAGTACAGTAGTCAATACTTTTAAATACCTGGGCTGTGACCTTGATCAACATCTAACATTCTCAGCTCACACTGCCTCTCTTGCAAAAAAACTGTGACAAAGACATTGCTTCTGCAGAAACAAATCCCTCTTCCCTATGGAAGCCAGGAAATGACTGGTTCAAAGCACTTTCATCCCACTCTTGGACTATGCCAACTATACACTCACTGCTGTGAATCTCTGCTACACCAGCTAGATACGCTTTACCATCACACAATTAGATTTCATTTCTAAAGCCCATGGGCATACACATCACTGTGATCTATACACCTTCTTAGGTTGGACCTCTTTAGCGACCAGACATCTTATCTACTCCCTAGCCTGGCTCTACAAAGCTCTTCTGTGTAAACCCCACCTCATACATTTTTAATCTCGTTTGGCAGTCTGTGTGCTTATTTCCCCATGCAGTAATTTGTATATTATGCTAGATGTACCAAGCTCTCACTCCCATTTCAGAGATATGGCCCTAAGTCATGCACTACCGGCTGCCTGGAACAAAACCCAGGCTAAACTCAAGCTCCAATGGTCTAATTATTCTGAATAGCTTCAAAAAAGTTAGCTACCAGCAGTTTATCTGACACATGTGCTTGTCACTGATTAAGACACAGTTTCTCTAAACCTTATGCCTCTTTTCACTTCTGACCCTGCATCGCCCTCACCTTCCAACCCTCACCCATCCTCCTTCACAATCTCCATTCTCCACATTCTGTTTTCTTCCTGTCACCTTCTTACCTGCTTTCTACCTCATTGCTCTACTCTGTCTACTACCTCTCTATATACAGTTGTTATATCTTGCAACCCAGTTTTGTAACAGCCTTGTGTTCGACCATATATTATTGCTTAATTCTACTGCATAGAAGTTCACTTGTATATAGATGTACACAAATGCTGAGTGTTTCTCATATATTCAGTATAATGTTACCTATATTTACTATGTACAGTATATGCCTTCTTTACATTTTCTTATGTATATGACTTATCTGCTCAGGACCTCCTTGTAAAGGAGCCTACCCAAAGGAATATTTTCCTGCCAATAAACTGAAACTGAAACTGATATCTGGATCATTTTTGTGGATCAGCTTAGTTATAAAGAAAATGGAAAAACTAAATACGGAAAAAATATGAAGTGTAATCTAAAATGTGTCTGATAATGATGTTTCTCCAAGTGTCCCCAGTGATACTGATGGCTTATTATAGGAATTTTCCAAGATACACACTTGGGCTTCTTATACCTTATACCATAGCAGTGTTAGTCAATTTCTGCCAAAAGTATAATTTCTAATTGTGCCCTTTTAGGGAGGAAGGGACCATATTTGCAGCTGAACCGACGGCCAGTCATTCCCTTCCACTTCCCAGTCTGCTAGCCCCACCCCTGTGCTCAGACATTTTGTGATGTCTAAGCAGGGAGAGTACGGGGGCTTGCCCCATACAAGTCTATGGGGACATTTTTCAATGCCTACTTATGTATGTTTAAGCAATCTTAGCGAAAAATGAAAGCCACCCCTCAACTAATAAGGACCATATTAGTTTAGCAGTGGTTTTCATTTTTCTCTAAGGTTGTTTAAATATACGTAAGTAGGCACAGAAAAATATCCCCATAGACTTGTATGGGGCATGCCCCCACACTCTCCCTGCTTAGATGTCACAAAACGTACGTGCGCAAGTGTGAGGCTGGCAGACCGGGAAGTGGAAGAGATTGGCTGGCTGTGGGTTCAGCTGCAGTTATGATCCCTTTCCTTCCTAAAGGGACACAATTAGAAATTATACTTTTGGCAGAAATTGACTAATGCTGCCATAAGGTATTGGGCTATGAAGCCCAAATAGAGTAACCAAACTTTTGGAAATTTACTTTAACCTCTCTCGATCTCAGTTAACCTGTCAATACACACCTAATGGCTGCTGCCAACTGTCCATGGCCTGTAAAGCAATTTGGAATGCATGATGTATGAAAGTCACCATATAAAATCTGATTCTGTTCTCTTTCTTTATTTTCCATTTTTTAACTATTTATTTATTTATGTAGTTTTTGTTGATCGGGTGGGTACACTAGATGAAAGCATTGCATATTTTTAGGCTTGACCTGGGAGGGTTACAGACAAAGTGAACATCAAATTACAGTGATACAAGACATCAAATAGTGTAAGTAAAATACTAGGGTAACATGTAAAACTTGAGCAGTACAGGGGGTATAAGAAAGCAACCAAATAAGTGCTACAGTAACATGAGATATAACAGATCCATTCCAAAGATACAGAGAATCAAGTACACGAGCATTTATCATTGGCCAGAAGTAGTTTGTGGAGATCATTCTTGAACACCTGGTGAGACTTAATGCATCTAAATGTCATTGGAAGGGAGTTCCAAAGCTTGGGTGTAAACACTGCAAAAGCATGTTCTCCCATCTTTGTGGCACATTTAGGGATGTCAGGGAGAGACGTGTCAGTTGATTTTAGGGAGTAAGCCTGTGAGGTGAGATTAAACATGCTGGCCAGCGACTCTGATACACCAGCTCTAATAATGTTTTCTATGGAACAACCAGCAGTAAAAAGTCAGTAAGAGGATGGAGAGAGCCAGCCGAGGCTAAGTTGGTCTTGTGAGTATGGGTCATGTTGAGCCCAACACTTAAGGCAGCTGGTTCATTTCCCCTGGGGTGTCAAACAGACGAGGCACACTGATGAGTCTTGGGTATGACGAAACAAGGGTCTGTGTCTTGTGCTTGCACCCTTTGTAGATTGTGTGTGAGAGGCCCTTTGGTACCATGCGCTCTAACTTAAAGCTGAACCAGCCTAAAATGTCATGGTAATTTACATATATAGCCCATGATGCTTTGCATTATAGGGAAATATGTGATTTTTGTATTTCTTTGAAACTTGGCTTTATGGCCGGTGCCTTTGGAGTAATCCTTGCCTCAGTGCTTTTGTACTGAGGTTCTTTGTTATAGCTATATGTGTTATATATATATATATATATATATATATATATATATGTATAAATCATGGCAAAAACTCCATTTAATGCATCAGTTAGGGTTGTTCCACAGCGACAAGCGAGGAAATTCAGTGTTAAGGTTGCCACCTCTTGCACATTCAGCCCACTATCCCACCAACAGGCATCAGGGTGTTGCGTTGGGGTCATCAGCCTAACTCTACCCATTCCATGTGTAAATAAGCTGAGGTGGTGCAGTATAGGAGAATGAGGTGAGAGTTAGGACCGATGACCCCAACGCACACTCTAATGCCTGTTGGTGGGTATGGGGTGGGTGTGGGGTGCAAGGGGTGGCAACTCTAACACTGAATTTCTTCGCTTTTTTCATTGTGGAACAACCTTAACCGATACATTAAATGGATTTTTGCCATGAATTTCCCTTCTTTTTGAGAATGTACACTATAAATAGTGAATGGAATGTGGTTGTGGGAGCGTGGGGTCCTTTGGGCCCTGTACTCTCACCATGTGATTTTTGTCACTTCACTGCACAAAAACTGTCTGACCAACTGAAATGAAAATTGGTAAATGAAAACATGTACCATGGTACACTGTGTCCAGAATTGTGTGTACATCCATTCAACGGTTGCACAGTGCCACGAGCAAACAACGTAACATGCACAAGTCAGCAACCATAAGTGCCAGGAACCCAAAAATTGTCACAGGCAAAGATGTACAGTATTATAAATTTTTGTACATTCCAAATGCCATTCAAATCGGACACACAGTTCAGAAGTTATTGAAGCGTAATGAACCAAATTTTCACTTGTTGGAGGGGCATAATTCCACACCTGTTAATGTTTTACACAGCAAACCACAGCAAGGCACCTCCGTAGCACTAGGGCTACCTATGCTATAAATTTCAAGCCAGTAGCACCATGCAGAATGCTATGCTCAAAACGTTAACTGTGTCATGCAATATCTCTGCAGCAAATCATTTTTCCAACATATAAACAACATTATTCACATCCCAAGGACATCCACTCAACACCCTCCAAATTTCATGTGAAAAGACCAAACCATTCCAGAGATATTCAATTTTTACATTTCTGCACCTTTAAGAAGTCTTTCACTACAAAATGGTGGAAATCACAGCCAAAAATGCAGTAAAATGGTGGACCTGGCAGAAGAAAAATCTGTAATTGCATGGGGGGCCAACTTCAAATGGCAATAGCTCTGGAATGGCACAACATTTGTTCACCAAACAAAAACTGGCAAGTTCCTTGAACACAGGTCTTTCTACATGGCAAGTTTCAGATCAATCAACCACACACTGGCTGTGTTATGAAACTGCACAGGAGTGCCACAAATAAAATTTTTGCTACTTCACTACACAAGAACCATATATCCGACGGAACCAAAAATTGTTAAAAGAAGATGTACCATAGCACACCGTGTGTCCACGATTGTGTGTACATCTGTTCAGCAGTCGCACAGTGCCACGAGGAAACAATGTAACATGCACAGTTCAGCAACTGTAAGTGCCGGCGACCCAAACATTGTTACAGTCAAAGATGTATTATACATTTTTGTACATTCCAAATGCCAGGCAAATCGGACACACAGTACAAAAGTTATTGAAGCATAATTAACCAAATGTTCATTCATCAGAGAGGCATAATTCCATACCTGTTAATGTTTTACACACCAAACCACTGCAAGGCACCTCCATACCACTAGGGCTACCTACGCTATAAATCTGAAGCCAGTAGCACCATGCAGAATGCTATGCGCAAAATGTTAACTGCGTCATACAGTATCTCCACAGGGAACTAGTTTTCCAACATGTAAACATTAACATCCCCAGGACATCCACTCAACACCCTCCAAATTTCATGTGAAAAGACCAAACCGTTCCAGAGATATTCAATTTTTACTTTTCTGCACCTTTAAGTCTTCCACCACAAAATGGCAGAAATTGCGGCCAAAAATGTGCTAAAATGGTGTACCTGGTGGCCAAAAAATCTGTAATTCAAGAGGGGCCAACTTCAAATGGCAGTAGCTCTGGAACGGAACAACATTTTTTCACCAAACAAAAACAGCATGTTCTTTGAACACAGGTCTTTCTACATGGCAATTTTCAAACATAATGTTTTGCACTGCACTGTGCAAACACAAAAACACAAATGGTAACGTTAATGCAAATGGTGATGGCAACAGTAAGGTAAAAGAAAATAGTAAAGCTAACGGTAACGCACATGGTGATGCAAACAGAAATAACACAAACGGTAAGAGAAACGCAAGTGTAAATGAAAACAGAAATGGTAATGCAAACGGTTACGCAAACGCTAATGGCAACAGAAACGCAAACGGTAATGAAAATGCAAATGGTAAGAGAAAGGCAAATGATAATGGCAGTGGCAATGCAGAAGGAAGCAGTTACGCACTCGACAACAGAAACGCTACTGATAGCGCAAATGCTAAGGCCAATGGAAATGCAAACGGTAATGAACACACAAACAGTAACGGTAATGCAATTGGAAACGCAAACGGTTATGGTAACACCAACGATGACGCCAAAGGAAACAGTAACGCAAACAGAAATGCAAATGCAAGCGTGTACTCAAGCGCAAATGGTAATGCACACGGTGACACAAAAGTAAATGCAAACAAAAACAGTAACAGAAACGCTAACAGTAACGCAAACACAAGCAAAACACAAATGGTAATGCACACGGTGACATAAATGGAAACACTAACGCAAATGCACACCCTTTTTTCCCCAAAAAGGTGAATTCAGAAGCACCGTGAATACAAAAATGTATGCATAATAATAGCCCTCAGAGCAGAAAATGTGCACTTGGAATACTAAATTCCTTATATCTCAGGAACCATACGACGTAGAAACAAATTTAAAATCTTATATTATTTATGACTTTCCAGGCTAGTTTTGGACTTAACTCCCTTGTGGGGGACTAAGCATTCTTTCAACGAAAAGTTCATATCTCAAACTGTTTTCGAAATACAGGCCCGGAAAGGCACGGTGGATGCCGTAATGTTATCCTATGGGAAAAATTGCCAACTTCGGGGTGCCATACGTTTGCAGCCCTCTAATATTTTTTTACCAAACCACCAAAAGGCACATCTGTGGGATCTTGGCTTTCTTCCTTCCAAACTTCAGCTCCAAAGACCAAACCGTTCTTTTGCAGCAGGGTGGCAAAGATTCCCTATTGTTTTGGCCATAGTGTCACAAAGTACTTTCGCAAATGAAATCACGAAAGTGTTGCATATGCGAAAGTACTTTGCAACACTACTTTTTACAAAAATTTAAAAAATAGATTTCTGGGGTGTTTTACGCCCCAAAAAAGACATGGCTAGCTAGCATCCTCAGGGCTCGACTAGGTGAACACAACAAGAATTGTGTCCCTAGAGGGTCCCAAATTTAAATGTCAAGCATTTCTATGACCACCAGCTGAAAACAAGATGGCTGATTTGCGACACTACAAGGGTCATTTACGACACTTTTGCATATTTTGTTAACTTTTCCCATTGACTATAATGGGAAATTTGTTTTTTTGAATAATTTTTGAACCCTTTAATAATTTTTCACAAATTCTTCAAAAGGCACATCAGGGACCTCAACTGCATGTCCCTGAAGGTTTTGGATCGGTCACGCAAACTGTGAGGGCTGTAGGCGTGAGCAAAGAATGTGCAAAATTGCGTAATGTGTGCATTTTTTGGTACTCTGTAGCTTTGCAACCGTACTTCTAAATGTAACGAAACTTGGCAGGTCCAGAGATCTATGGCACCAAACCATGCTTGCCAAATTTCAGGCAAATCCATTGTATGGTGGCAAAGTTATTAAGCTGCCAATGTTCAGATTTAACCTTAAATGGGGTACTGAACTTTAACTAAAGTGGCACTACCGTGCTACTATAATATTAATATATGTGTGTGTGTGTGTGTGTGTGTGTGTGTGTGTGTGTGTGTGTGTTATATATATATATATATATATATATATATATTCGGCACCAGGCAATTCTGCTGAAAGTTGAACCAGCATAACATTCTGTGGTGATTTGCATATGCAGCCCATGATGCTTGCATTGTGTGGGCATGTGTGGTTTTGTATTTTCTTGAAACTTGGCTCCCAGCCAAATGCCCTTTGGGGTAACCCTGCCTCAGTGTTTGCGTACAGAGGTTCTTTGTTTTTTATATATATATATATATATATATATATATATATATATATACACACACACACACACCTATAGAATAGATATGCACACACAGTGATGGCAACTGTGGTGCCAAAGGAAGTATACCACTGAGAGTTTTACATGATAACGGCAAGTATTATATGGCACTGATCACATACGGTGAAAATAAAGCCGCCCGACGTCAAAGGTGCGAAGAACATACTACCAACCATCACAAAGAGTGGTGGTCACTAAGTAAAGCAAGGATTTTTTTTATGCAGAGGCTACGCTCCCCCATATTCCCCAATTTATGATTACCAACTCCAGGGGAGTGGACATAGAAAAAAATAAAAAGCCTGAGAAAGGCAAAAAATGTGTTCCTGTACCAGTATCTGAATCTGGCACCACAGGCTTCAAGGGCAGTAACTCACTCCAGTATACCAAACGGCCAGTTTGGCAGGGCTTGGCAAAACTACTATTGATATAGTCTTTTAGTGAGTGTAGTGAGTGTAGCTCAGTACTATACTCACTATAACTATTACTCACTCTTTTCTGACAGATGCTGTAAGTGACAAGTGGTATTATTGAGTGGCTCCTATTGAGCTGCTCAATAATACTTGTTCATATCACTGTATACCACTGAGGAGAGCTTATGAGGTAAGTAGTTAGGGACCTGGAGGGAGAGTGTTAATAATTACCTTATGAACTTCCCTTGATTGTATAGTTCAAGAGTATACAACAGGTAGTATGCTAACGTCTAGTGAGAAAGTAGTAGTAGTAAGAACCAGGATAAGGCAGGTACAGGTAGGAGGGATGAAAAGGAACATTAGGAGACACTCTATCTAGGGTAGGGTAATGAATAAGATGTAGGTATGGGGTAAGACGTATTAGACACCCAGAGTAAGTTAGGCACAGGTAGGTGGGTTAAAAAGGGAAAACAAGGGACACCCCTATTTAGGGCAGGGTACCAAATAAATTTCAAACAGACAAAGGAAGAGGTACCGTAAGAATTCAGTGAGCATAGAAACATAGAATTTGATGGCAGATGAGGACTGCCTGGCCCACCCAGTCTACCCATATTTCCCTACATACAGCATCACCGGAGACCCTATTTTGTCTTGGGCACTTTCTCCCTTCCCCTTTCCTATTCACTAAGATTCCCTTGTGCCTATCTCATGTATTCTTGAACCCCAACACCTTCACTGGAAGGCCGTTTCAGGAATCCACCATGTTTTCTGTAAAGAAGTACTTCCTCACATCTCTCCTGAATCTATCCTCCTCAGGCTCATGGCGTGTCCCCTTGTTCTTGAGCTCCTTTTCTTTTGAAAAATACTTCCCTTCTGTACCTTTTTTATCCCCTTGAGGTATTTAAAGATCTCTACTACATCCCCCTTCTCCCTCCTCTCTTCCAGGGTGTACATATTGAGATCCTTTAGTCTCTTGTCATAGGGTTTTTGGTGCAGACCCTGACGCATTTTAGTTGCCCTCCTCTGAACTGCCTCCACTCAGTCTGTATCCTTCCAGAGATGTGTTCTCCAGAACTGGACACAGTACTCTAGGTGGGGTCTTACCAGTGACCTATAGTATAGTTCATGAGTATACAACAAGTACTGTGTTAACATCTAGTTGTTAAGAAGTAGTAGGAACCAGGGTAAGGTAGGGACAACACCACCACCACCCTCTTTCTGCTGGTGATATCTCTCCCTATGCACCCCAGCATCCCCACTAAGCTGCCCAACTGCCTTTTCGCACTGCCTGGTTCCCTTTAGGTCATTAGATATGATAACCCCCCAGCTCTCTTTCCTACTTATTTATTTAGCTTTTGTTAACCAGGTAAGTACACTAGACAAGACATTTGCCTCTTTTCAGGTACGACCTGGGAGAGTACAAGGAAATACGATATAGGACAACATGATACACTTTAGGCAGTTACACAGAGTATTGGTGGTTGTCAGTACCACTTCATCCATTTGGTGCTTCGCCCCGGATTTATATGCCCTAAATGCATTATTTTGCACTTTTTTGCATTAAAACTCAGCTGCCATACCCTTGACCTCTTTTGAGTTTTCTCAGGTCTCTGCTCATCCTTTCCACCCCACTCCCCCCCAAGGAGTGTCCACCCTATTGCTGATTTTTTTGTCATCTGCAAAGAGGCAGACATTCCCTTCCACCTCCTCTGCAATGTCATTTATAAAGATGGTAAAGAGGATCAGTCCTAGCACTGATCCCTGAGGCACCCCGCTGTTCACTCTCCCTTCACTGGAGTGAACTCCATTTACCCTCACTCTCTGTCAACTACTGTATCCCCTAAGCAATTTCTTACACAGTTTACCACCTTAGGACCCACTTCTAAGCTATCCAGCTTGCTTACTAATCTCCTGTGTGGAACAGTGTTTAACAGTTTACTGAAATCTAGGTAGGCCATGTTTACCTCTCCACCCTGATCTAATTCCTTGATCAGCTAGTCAAGAAATCTATCAGATTCATTTGACATGACCCCCAATGAATCCATGCTGCCTTGGGTCTTGTAACCATTGGATTCAAGATACTCCACAGTCTTTTCCTTCAGCAACAATTTCATTAATGTTCCAACCACCGTCAGGCTGACTGGCCTGTAATTGCCAGCCTCCTCCCTGCTACCACTTTTGTGAAGTGAGACTACATCTGCCCTCCTCAGGTCCTCTGTAACCACTCCTGTTTCCATTGAATTGTTAAATATGACTGTCAGAGGTGCAGCCAGTATCACCCTGAGCTCGCTCAATACCCTTGGATGCATCCTGTCTTGCCCCATTGCTTTGTCCACTTTTAGATAAGCGAGTCCCTTCAGGACTCTCTCCTCCAAAAAAAGGACTAGTGTCCACCACCCCTCTTCAAAACTCCTGTTACTTATTTGTGTCCCTTCCCCTTCTCCTTCCTCTGTGAACACTGAGCAGAAGTATTTGTTCAGGATGTCTGCCTTTTCCAGGTCCCCCTCGGCACAGTATTCCTCCTTTCCCTTTTTAACCTTACAATCATTCCCCTTGTCTTCCTTTTTTTTTGTTTAGGTACCTAAAAAATGTATTTTCCCCTTTTGTTACTGCCTGGGCCATTCTGTCTTCAGTTTGCACCTTCATTCTCCTTAGCTTTATTTAATTTTTTTATTTTTAACCAGGAAGTTAACTGGGCATATCCTTTTTTCATTCAAGCCTGACATAAAACAATCAAACAGAAATAATAAATAACTACAACATTTAGGACAATTATAAATATCAATAACATTTAAAATTTGTAAAATATAACTTCAAAATAAGATGTTTACAGTGCATGACAATCCTTGCAGATTTAACCAAATCAGACAAGTCATTTAAAATTCTTGGATCAAACCATGAAAATGATTTTTTCCCCATGGTTAATTTAGTTGATTTAACTGAAAAAAAAAGTAAAGCTGAATTGCCCCTGGTATTATAGGTCCTTGAGTTCAGACAAAAGGCTGAAGAAAGGATGCTTGGTCCAGAATCTTAATAGACATGGAAAGCAAAGACTGCTGCATGATAATCTATCCTCAATTGAGGTGGCAAAATCCCCATTCCTAAATATAAATTACAGTGATGAGTTGTAAATGATGCTTTTCGAGTGAAGCAACAGCTGCTATTTAAAATATATTGGTACTTGTTCAAAAAAACAATCTTATTTTGATTCACAAATGCATTCCCATAATCACGTGTTGGAATCAGAATTTGCATTGCTATTAAAATGTATGCTTCTTGGAGACCGGGCCTGCTGGAATAGTGACTATGATACCACTCACTGCACCAATGACCTGAGGTCAGGAGCAACTTTGGGAGTCGAAGGGTCAGCTGGAGGGGAGAGAATCGAGCATCCCAAGGACTGCTCTTCTCCTCTGAAGAGGCTGGGAGCAGTGGCCGGCATTAGCCTAGCCCTTAGCAGTGGCTGGGGGGTCGGCACACCTACACTGTATACGGGGGAGGTGGAGGCAGAACAGACACCTGGTGTGCTACATATGGTACCACCCACCATTGGCATCATTGCATGCCACTTCCTCTGCCCATGGAGAAAAAGGAGAAAATGCTGACTGGTAGGATGACACTTATCTCCTTTAGGCCCCACACCCGGCTCTCTGGGCATGTCCTGACAAACTGGATCCAGCCCCTGATGGGGCTTGAGGGGGGCCCCGCAGACCCCACCAAAGGGGGGGGCTGGACAAGGTACATCCCAGAGGATGCCAGGGTAACGGGGCTGGGGGGTGGTGGATGGGGGCTGATAGGCACGGGGTGATAAAGAAATGAAAAACAAAAAAAAAATGATTATTCTTCAGTCAGTTAGTTAATTTTTAAGCACAAATATCTTTACTTTTGATTTATCTTTTTCTCAACAGTGTCAATATGTGATATCATACTAAAGTTGGGGTCCAAATGGACTCCCAGATACTTGAAAGTAGGGACCACTGAAAGCTGTTAACCATTACCGCTCATTATTTGTAGGTCGTCATTGACTCGTGCCAGCTTCTGAGCTGAACCAAAATATGCATTACATTTGTTTTTTCTATTGTTCAGTTTTACTTTATTCAATGAAAACCATATAACCAGATTATCATAATTTGATTGCAAAGAAATCTGCAACTTAGACAAAGAGGGGTCCGAGTCGAGAATGACCATGTCATCAGCATGCAATAAACTTTTACCACTTTAAACAATTCCAGGCAAATCATTTATGAAAATTGACAATAATAATTGACCCTATACTGAGCCTTGGGGGATCCCTACCTTCCCCCACCCATGCTCATACAGGGAACCCAACTCTAACCCTCTGTACTCGAGTTTCCAAATAATTGGCAAACCATACCAAATCCTGACCCTGTATGCCAGTACCATGTAGTTTTATTAATAGCTGTTTATGATCCACTATATTGAAGGTCCTGATGAGGTCGACAAACAGTCAACCAGTTAGTAACTCTGACTCACAATCATCAAGTACAGTGCTCGCAAACCCAACCAGGGCTGTCACTGTGGCACCACCCCCCTCCTAAATCTATACTGCTCTTCATTCAAAAGTCCATTATCCTCAAGGTAACACATTAACTGATGAAAAATGCACTTTTCAAACAATTTTCCTAAAACAGGCAGCAAAGATACAGGCCTGTAATTTGCTGCATTTAATCTGTCCCCTGCCTTAAAAAGTGGAACGATATTTGATACCTTCCAAAGGAAGGGAACAACACCACCAGTTTTCAAGGAATGATAGAACAGAATCAGTATCTAGATAAATCTAGGTAAATATCAATACCCAGAACATCCGTTCAGGATGCTTGAAAGCCTGTCAAGGGTTTTCATTTGTGCCAGCCAGGAACTTGGGGTATGTTACCTTGCACCCTAGTCAGGGCAAGCGTTAAACCAGTGGGTACGGTACTATCCAGGATACCTTGTACATGTCATTTACTATTTCCCTACCAGTGTTCACCCTGTTGCTGCAGTTTTTGGCCCTGTCCACACTGCCTTCTCAGTAACGTTACAGAGCGGCTAAACCGTTACAAGATTTTTTTTAAACAGTTCGCGTCCACATCTATAACGTTGCCGCTACCATTTTTGGATCCAATCTCAAGACCTGGTTGGAGGTAGTCTTGAGATCGGAATGGGAACCTTTACAGTGTTGGTAACGTTATCCTTACCAGTGCAGATGCTCGTCTCTGGAGTCCATGGTGACACTGTCATCCTCGCTACCACAATAGCAGAGCAGAGTATCCCAGCAATACTTGCAGCAGTCGTGAAATACCGGTCTAAAAACTGGTACACCTCACGACAATGTGGATGCAACATCGCCAGCTTGTAACATTTTCTAAAATGTTACCATCACAATATGGACAGACCATAACGGTAAGGGCTGTAACAGTTTTGAAACCGTTTTAGTTCAACATTTTGTAGTGTGGACAGGGGCCTTTGACAAAGATAATGGTCCATGCAGTAGGTGATCTAGAGGGAGATATTTATAAAGAGCTGGTGGACACATAATCCTTAATGGTATAACCCCACTGCATCAATACTGCATGTACCACACACAGCATGTTCCGTGAATGTATATTGGTGAAATATTTTGATGTGGTTCCACCTGTCTGTGGTCTTGATGAGATTTCAAGTGGAATACCAGTGTCATTGTTACACAAAATGTTACCTGTCCAGTATGGCTCACAAAGTGGCACCTCCCTATGACAAAAGCAACCTACAACATGGATAGTCAGTACTGCATAGCCATTAATCATGAGTCTTTCTGTTATGGGGAACTAACATGTCCAATAACTGTCCCAAACTTCTGCTTCATTCCCACTGCTCACACTGTCATTGTTTAAACAGTTATATTACCAGTACCGTTTCATGATGAACAATTTTCTCAGTGAACCTGGTCATCAGAATTATGTCACAAATTACATTCTAAAATTCAGATTGCATATTGCTCCGCTCACCCTACATTTACAGCTTCCACTGAACTAAAAAGATGAACATCTGATAAAAATCATTAATAGCATGAAGCAAGCACAGCAATCATTGTATACTCTATTATATGATAGTGATTTTGATGTATCTACTATGCAGTGTTGTCTCAGGTGTCTCCTGAAACAACATTATAGTGCACTTAAGGCCTTGAAATATGCTCATGCATTACAGGCTATATAACATTACAGATCCTTGTTTATTGTGATACCACTTTGCTAGAGTGTCAAAGGGGAAGCTGCTAGCATATGCTTGTGATCTGTCATATACACATTATCATACATGCATCCCATATACATTATATATATAAAACCAATGATAGAGATGCATTTGCTACTGTAGGTTAGGTTTTAGTGAAATTCATTGTTAGAGAGTTTACTAGCGCTAAGTGACTTTTTCGGTGTCCTTACAATATACAATCGCTAAGTAACCATTTTATGTACGTGCTGCTATATAGTTAGTTGCCAAGGAAGTTTCATGGACATTTATCAGCTTTTAGGACTGTTGGTTTTGCTTGTAATTCAAACTGCTGAGTGTGGAAAAGGACTGGCAGGAGATGTGCACATTCAGGAGACAAGAATGTATTGTTTACTACTACTGTAAACAAAACCTAAGGTTAGCTAGTTTGATATGAGGCAGCCACAGATGGCAGGCAAAGGATGCTGAAACAACACTAAGGAGGCTGTTTGCCTTTGCAAATAGGTAACGGGAACAATAGCACTAGCTCTGAAATACTGTATAACTACAGGATCAGTTTGGGGTCTCAATTGAACAGGGCTCAGTACTGCAGATTTGGGGGGTCTGCACTCACTCCCTGGGTGATATGTATACTTTTCCTGTATTTTTTCATAGATGCTAATAAATTGTTTCATACACTATAACTATGTTTTTCCGTAATGTCACTACCCACTAAGAACAAATCCATAATAAGAGTTTGGTATAGAAATCAAACAAATTTACATTTGTCACAGGCTTACAAATAACATCAGCTGTCACTTTTAATAATTTAGGATACAGCTGATCTGGACCACACCCCTTCCCCTCATCAAGACTTTTGTAAAAGTTCCAACACTTCCTTTACTTCAATTTCCTCAACATTAAAATGTAAGTTCCTTTTTGTCCCTTCCTCATTCTTGGTAAATTCAAACACAGTCCTGATCATTACTGCCCTCCTGCTCAGTTTAGTCTATACAAATGTATTAAGCGTATTAGCAATATCCTTATTCTGAATAAACCTGTTCCCATCCACTAAACAGTTTATACCATAGAAACATAGAAACATAGAAGTTGACGGCAGATAAGGACCGCAAGGACCATCCAGTCTGCCCATTTGTTTTTCTACCTTATAAATGTGCCATCAGCCTTTGCTCTGTCAGTGGCCTATCTATTCATAGTCATTTGTATTGCTCCCTTATGCCTATCCCATGCCTGTTTGAAGCCCTGCACTGTATTCATAGCCACCACTTCTTGTGGTAAGCCATTCCATGCATCCACCACCTTTCTGTGAAAAATAATTTCACATTCCCTTAATCGGCCCCTCTAATCTCATGCTGTGTCCTCTTGTCCTGCTATTTTCTTATATTTAAACATGTTAGACTCTTTCACCTTGTTAATGCCCTTAAGGTGCTTGAATGCCTCGATCATATCACCCTCTCCTCCTTTGCTCAAGGGTATACATATTGAGCTCTGTTAATCTGTCCTCATATGTCTTCTGATGCAGTCCCTGCACCATTTTGCTGCCCTTCTGACTGCCTCAATTTGGTTAATGTCCTTGTAAAGATGTGGCTCCAATATTGCACGCAGTACTCCAGATGGGGCTCAACTAGTGTCTTGTAAAGAGGGATTATTACCTCCTCTTACAACTTGTGATACCCTACTAATACACCCTAACACCCCCTAGCCTTACCTACTGCTTTAGAGGTCTGTTTGGATGATTTCAGGTCATCAGTGATGATGATACTCAAGTCTCTTTCTTCCTTTGTGACTGCCAGCAACTCCCCTCCCAGCCTATAGGTGGCTTCATGGTTTCTCTTCCCTATGTGCATCATTTTGCACTTTTTTGCATTAAATCCCAGTTGCCACTCTTCTGACCATTTTGTCAGTTTATCCAGATCTCTTCTCATTCTGCCCACCCCATCTGGATCATCTACTCTGTTGCAGATCTTGGTGTCATCTGCAAACAGACAAGCCTTACCTCTAGTCCATCTGCAAGGTCACTAATGAAGATGTTGAAGAGGACTGGCCCCAGGACTGATCCCTGAGGTACCCCACTCATGACTTGCATCTCTTCTGACTGTATACCATTTACCACCACTCTGTTTTCTGCCTGTCAACCAGTTTGCCACCCAGTTGACCAACTTCTGACCCACCCCGAGCCTACCCAGCTTATTTATCAATCTTCTATGTGGAACAGTGTCAAAAGCTTTGCTGAAGTCAAGGTAGGCGACATCAACTGCTCCCTTGGTCCACCACTCTGGTTGCCCAGTCAAAGAAATCTATGAGATTAGTTTGACAGGACCTTCCTTTGTAAACCCATGCTGTCTTGGATCCTATGCCCTATGGATTCCAGGTGTTGCACTATCCTTTCCTTAAGAGTGCCTCCATAATCTTGCCCACTACTGAGGTAAGACTGACTGGTCTGTAGTTTCCTGCCTCCTCCCTGCTACCAGTCTTGTGGAGTGGGATCACATGAGCCCTTCTCCAGTCTTATGGGACCTCTCCTGTGCTCAGAGACTCACTAAACAGTTCTGCTAATGGCTCTGCTAGTTCCACCTTTAGCTCCTTAAGTACCCTGGGATGTATGCCATCCAGTCCCATTGCCTTATTCACCCTGAGCTTAGCAAGCTCTTGTAGGACCCTTTTCTTTGTGAAGGGAGTAGTGCTCACCTCCCTCCCCTGTGTCCATGATGCTGAGCTGTGGGCCCTGCCCTACCTTCTTCAGTAAATACTGAGCAAAGTATCTATTTAGGATAGATGCCTTTACAGGGTCCTCCTCTTCACATGCTCCCTTTTCTTATTATTAGCACACCCACTCTGGACTTTCTCCTTTCACTAATGTATCTATAGAAAGTCTTGTCACCTTCTTTTACTGTTCATGCTAGTGTTTCCTCAGTTTGGGACTTTGCCTGCCTTACTGCCTTCCTGCTTCCCTTTGGGCAGTTTGGTATGCCTCCCATCTTCATCCCGCTGTGTTCCCTTTATATTTCCTGAAGGCCAGCCTTGGCCTGACCTTTCTGCTGCTGTATTTGAGAACCAAAGTGGTTTCCTTCTTCTTTTTCTGTCTAACACAATGGGATGTTGCTTCAAGTATTGCATCCTTAATGCTTGCCCACTTTGTCTGTACCCCCTCACCTGTGTTTCTTTTTGCCAGGGCTAGCTTAACTCTGTTGGCCATCTTATCAAAGTCAGTTCCTCTGAAGTCCCATGTTTTTGCCTTGGAATGGGATGATTTAGATGTAGTAGCCAAATTGAACCATACCATGTTATGTTCACTGGCCCCCAGGTGACCTTCTACCTGGAGATCTGTGATCCCTTCCTTGTTAGTCAGTACTAGATCTAGGATAGCCCTGTCTCTTGTGGGTTGCTGTACCAATTGTTTGAGGCCCTACCCCTGCAGGGAATCCACTATGTGTCTAGTTCTGGCAGATGTTCCTGCTGGTATTGACCAATCTGTATCCGGCATGTTGATACCTGATCTATCTTGGGGACTGCATAAAATCTTAAATGAAGTCCAAAACGTTTCGGGATTATGTATATGTTTCAAATGCTGCTGATGGTAATAAGAAGATTTAGTCAGTTTTATTTCTTTCTTTACCGTATTCCTCAATTGCTCATACTGGGTTAAAATATTTACATTCTTGGATTGAACATACCGTTGCCTAACTTTGTCTCTCATTTTTCATAAGCTAAGATCTTTATTTAACCAAGGTGAATATTTGCCCATAACACACTGTTTTGTAAGTGGCATATTTGCCTCAAACACCCTCAGTATTGTTTTACTTAATTGATTAACAGCTTTCTCCAGGTATGTATCTGTCCCATATTGTTTCTGCTTGATCAAGACCAGTGGCCTTCAAACACTGATGATGAGTCCCAGGTGGACTTGGTGGCAGTCACAGAGACTTGAGCCTTGGAAAACAATGACTGGGATCTCTTGATACCAGGGTACTCGCTCTTCAGACAGGATAGAATGGGAGCCAGAGGGGGAGGGGTAGCACTTTATGTTAGGGATGAACTAGAGGCCACAATAATTGATGTCAACAGAAAGGAAGGGGTGGAATCCCTGTGGGTACAGCTAAGCTCAACATCAGGGAAAAAGGTCTACATTGGAGTGGTATACAGGCTTCTGGGTCAAGCAGAGGACAAGGACAAG
The DNA here is from genome assembly GCA_016271365.2 of Neoceratodus forsteri. NCBI lineage: Eukaryota > Metazoa > Chordata > Ceratodontiformes > Ceratodontidae > Neoceratodus > Neoceratodus forsteri. Next base: position 521,112,417 of record CM057449.1, on the reverse strand, counting down.
AAGCGCATGGAAAAATCAGAGGAGTGATGCAGAAATGGGACACAGTGGTGATTAGAGACCTGAACCTGCCTGATATTGACTGAGGCTTTCCAATAGCGAGATCATCAAAATGTCAATTTGTGGTAGAAGCCTTACAAGACTGCCTTCTCACGCAACTAGTAAGCAAGCAAGCCAACTAGGCAGGACAGTATCTTGGATGTGGTCCTCAGCAACTCTGAGCTAGTTAGTGCTGCTATGGTTGAAGAACTACTGGCAAACAGTGACCACAACTCTGTCTGGTTTGAGTTATCCCTAAGGGAAGTAAAATCTCAATCCAGGGCAGAAGTCTTGAACTTAAGAGGAGCAAACTTCAAAAAAATGAAGGAATTAGCCAGGGAAAGACAAACAATGATCCATGAGCAACTGGAAGTAGAAGTCATATGGGGCAGATTAAACAAGCCATCTTAGAAGCTACATAGCTGTGTGTAAGGACAGTGAAAAAAAAAGAACAAACATTAAATACCCATATGGTTCACTAACCAAGTCAGAACAGTGATAAAGACCAAAAGAGAGGTTTTACTCAACTTTAAAAGATCCAGCAAAAAAGATGATTTGATACCTTTTATTGGACCAACAGGTGTTTTAACTTTCGGACTACACCCAGTCCTTCATCGGAAACATCATGATGAAGTGGGCGTAGTTTGAAAACTAAAGCACCTGTTTTCTTTTGTAACATTTACGTTGGTCCAAAAAAGGTATCAAATCATCTTTTTTTCTGGATCTTTTGTCACAAGGACCAATACGGCAAGCAAACTAATTTTTTTATCTCAACTTTAAAAGGAGTTCAAGCGAAAATGAATGGGAAGATTACATCCTGAAACATAGGAAAGCTAAGAGAAAGGTGAAACAGGCAAAAGTGGCAGCTGAGCTTCAGATAGCAGTGGGGGTCAAAACAGGGAACAAATAATTCTTCCAGTATATACAGGAAAAAAGGAAGAAGAGTGGAGGGGTAGTTAAACTTAAACATGGTGACAGGATAGTGGAAGAGGATACACAGAAGGTCACGGTTTTTAGCAACTTCTTCTGTTCAATGTTCACCAAGGAACATGTAGGCCCAATGCCCCAAAATGGTATTAAAACAGTTGATAAGTGGGTCCCACAGATGGAAATGACAACACAAGAACATAAGAATTTGCCGGCAGAAGGAGACCGTGTGGTACATCTATGCTGCCCGGGTTTTCTACCCCCCACTATCAATTTGTCTTGCTAAGATGACTATATTGTCTATCCCATGCCTGTTTGTATTCACTGACCATCTTGGCTGCAACTACCTCTGGTGGTAGGCTGTTCCAAGGGTCCACCACCCTCTCCATGAAAAAGTACTTCCTTACATTTGTTTTGAATTTACCTTTCACCAGGCCCATGTTGTGTCCTCTAGTATGTGCAGCCCTGTTTTCTTGGAAGAGGTTCCTTGTTTGTACTGTGTTGATCCCTTTAACAAATTTAAATGTCTCAGTCATGTCTCCTCTGTTTCTCCTCTGCTCGAGGGAGAATAAATTTAGCTGGCTGAGCCTACCTTCGTATGTTTCATGGTGCAGACCCTGCACCATTTTGGTGGCATGTCTCTGCACGGTTTCCAGATGGTCTCTGTCCTTTTATAGGTGAGGTCTCCAGAATTGCACACAGTATTCCAAGTGTGGTCTCACCAGGGACCTGTACAGCAGGAGGATTGCATCACACTTTCTACTGGTAATACCCCTACCAATACATCTGAGGGTGCTGCTTGCCTTTACTGCTGCTTTTTCACGTTGTTTCCCTATCTTTAAATCTTTTGAGATCATGACATTAAGATCCCGTTCCAGCTTTGTTTCTTCTAGTAGCTTCCCTTCCAAGACATACTTAATGAATGGGTTCCTTCTACCCAAGTGCATGACTTTACATTTTTTATGTTGAATCTCAACTGCCAGTTCCTGGACCATTCCTCTAGCATCCTGAGATCTGCCTCCATTTCTGCAATCCCTTCCTGTGTGTCCACCCTGTTGCACAGCTTCATATCATCTGTAAAGAGGCAGGCTTTCATTTCAGTTCTTCAGTAATGTCGCTGACAAATATGTTGAAAAGGATGGGGCCTAGTACTGACTCCTGCAGGATGCTACTTGACACCTTCCCCTCTTGGGACAAGGTGCCACTTACCATAACCCTCTGTGTCCTGCTTTGCAGCCAGCTTGTGATCCATTTAACTACTTTGTGACTGATGCCAGCTTGCTCCAGCTTGTTGGCTAGCCTTCTGTGTGGGACTGTGTCAAAGGCTTTATTAAAGTCCAGATACACCACGTCTACTGCTTCCCCCTGGTCTACTCCTCTTGTAACCCCAGTCGAAGAATTCTATCAAATTTGTTTGGCATGAGTGTCCTGATGTTAAGCCATGCTGCTTTGAATCAAGTTGCCCACTTGCTTTCCTGTAGTTCATTACCCTTTCCTTACACAGTGTCTCCATTATTTTACCCACCACTGAGGTCAGACTTACTGGGTAGTAGTTTTCTGCTACCTCCCTGTTACCACTCTTATGCAGTGGCATAACTGTGGCCCTTATCCAGTCCTGTGGTACTATCCCCTGTTCCAGTGAACTGTTAAACAGTTCAGCAAGTGGGGCAGCAGGTTCATCTCTAAGTTCTTTTAGAACTCTATGGGTGTATTCTGTCAGTGCCCATTGCTTTGCCCACCCTTATTTTAGACAACACCTCAAGGGCCCTTTCTTTTGTAAAGGGGGATATGTCAGCTACCCTGGTATGGGGAAGTGCCCTAGCTCGTGCTGTGCTGGACCATTACCAATGTCTTCCTGTGTGAAGACTGAGCAGAAGAATTCATTGAGAACTTCTGCCTTGTCTTTGTCATTTTCCACCAGGTGTCCTTCCTTGTTTGCCAGCTGTGTTATTCCTCCTTTGCTCTTTATTTTTTCTTGAACATATTGATAAAATGTTTTGTCCCCCTCTTTTCACTTCTTGAGCCAGTTTTTCTTCGTTCTGGGCCTTTGCCACCCTAATAGCTTTCCTGGCTTCCTTGAGTTTTTCTCTGTAGGTTTCTCTATCCTTTTCAGACTTGGTCTCCTTGTACTTCCGAAAGGTTCTTCTTTTTTCCCTAACTATAGTAGCTACCTCTTTGGAGAACCAGAGAGAGATCCTTGCCCTTTTGGACATGCTGATTTGTTTAGTGCATAGTACTGTGACTGATGCTATAGCATCTTTCAGCTTTGGCCACTTGTCCTCTACATTCCATGTGATATCTGTTGCCAGCAGTGGCTTGATCCTTTTCCTCATTTTCAGGAAATCTGCTTTCCTTTTGAAATTATATTTCTTTATTATTTTATATAAAGGTAAAATACCTGAGCGAATAGGACAGGGATTACACATTATGACCAATGACATAAAATGTATGATAGCTACAGTGTGACAATATACATTTTGCAGAAATCCCTGATTCTGGTAAAACAATGAAAAAATCCCCCCTACCCCCCCAACCCAAATCCCTTAACCCCCATCCTCCCACCCCCAGGATGTGCCTTCTTCAAAAGAAAAAGGAAAAAAAGAAGAAAGAGAACTGATCCTGATACATGTAAGATGCATAAAGGTGTACCAGCTACCAAGGTGGCTAGAGGTGTATCCAACAAGATATTAATTCAAATAAAGAGCGCATAATTTGCCCCATTTCCACTCAAACGAAACCAAACAATTTTGAGAACTAGCTATTAACCTTTCAGTCCAAAAGCAGAGAGAAATTTCACTGATCCATTCTGCATACGAGATAACCAATTGGTCCATCCAGTGCCTAAGAACCAATCTTTTAACGACCATTGAAATTAAAGCCATATGGAATCTATGCTCTATCACCTGTATATTGGAAAACATCCCTAAAATACAAACTTCTATAGTAAATAAATCACCTAGGCCCAAAAGAGGGTCTAGGTTAGATTGGATGGTCTGCCATAACGGAGCCACTTTCTCACAATGCCAGAAGATATGTACCAGGTTCCCTTCCACTATGCCACACCTTGTGCAAACAGTTGAAGATAATCTATCTAATTTAACCAGTTTAACTGGGGTGTAATACATGTTATTCAATATATGGTATTGAGTGAACCTATGTCTATCTTGAGAGAGATACCGATATGTGTCTGCCCAGATCTGATCCCAATCTAGTAGGGTGTCTGGCAGAAGAGAGGACCAACATTTGGAGCCAGTCAGGGGGTCAGGGAATTAGTATCCAGTAGGAAAGAATAAAGCTTAGAAATACTATGGACCTTGCTTGCCTGTTCCTGTATCTGATTTAGAAAGGGGTTAATTTAAGACGGTATGGGATTGGGCCTGAAGCTGGAAGCCACTAGGTGTCGTAACTGAAAGACTTTAAAAATGTGCTTCTGAGGAAAGTTATACTTGGTCAGAACCTCCTCAGAGGATAGAAGAGAGTTATTCAGGAATAAGTCGTCCACACAACAATCTCTCAGCTGAGGAAGCCAGTCTTGGGGAAGCAGGAGACCACCGATCCCAATGTTTAAATTTAGGGTAAGAGGTTGGGAAGTGTCTTTCCTAGGAGAGAGATTGAAAAAATGCCATCATTGATTAAGCACCTTAATAGAAGTACCAGTGATGCTCCCTTGTAGAAGTGGGGGCAAAGTGGATAAGCTATAGTAGAGGATTCTGGATGGGGGGGCGGCCAGACTCTGTTAAAATCTTTTTCTCAAGTTGTAGCCAAATTGGTAGATATTCATCCACCCTCTGGTCATACCACCTCCCAATTTTCGACATGTGACTTGCCCAGTAGTAGAACATAAAATTGGGATGGAGAAGCCCCCCCCTTCTCTTTGGGTAAATTAAGTTTTAAAAAGGCTTTCCTGGGCTGCTTACCCTGCCAAATGAACTTAGAGGCAGACCTATGAAAGTGATGAAAATAGGACATCGGCAGATAAATGTTCATTAGGCTAAGTGGGTAAAAAACCCAAGGCAAAACATTCATCTTAACAATATTAATACGACCCCACAGCGATAAAGGAAGGGCAGACCATCTCTGAAGGTCCTGTTGAATTTTGATCAATAGATGATCCAGGTTAAGTTTCCTGAAGAGTTCAAGGTCTTTAGTAAGATAAATCCCTAAATATTTGAGAGAGGAAGGGGCCAATTTCATGCCAAACTGTGAGAAGTTGACCCGGAGTGTTTTTACATTCAGCGGGAATATGATTGATTTAGCTAAATTCAGCTTGTAATTAGCCACTTGGCCAAACTGGGCAATAATGTGTAGTATGTGTGTTAGAGACGCTTCAGGGTTAGTCAAGTGTAAAAGGATATCGTCGGCATAGGCTGAGAGAACCAGAGACTGTTGCTGAATGAGACATCCCATGACCAATGGAGAGTTTTTGATACTGAGAAGGAGAGGTTCCAGATATAAATTAAACAGGAAAGGTGACAGGGGGCAACCTTGCTGGGTGCCTGTGAATAACAAGAATCGAGAAGGAAAAAATCCGTTACAATAAATTCTGGCAGTAGGGGATTGGTAGACTGATTTGATCCATTGAATAAAGACCTCCGGGAAGCCCATTCTCTCCAATATAATCCAGAGAAATTCCCAGTGGACTCTATTGAAGGCTTTCTCTGCATCTAGTGATACCAGAGCCATAGAGACTTGGGAGTCCTGGGCGGCCTGAAAAATATGTGAGAGAGTATGCAGGTGGTCTATAGAGGATCTGCCCTGCACAAACCCTACTTGTTCAGGACTCAGCAAGTTGAGCCAGACCTGTTTGAGTCTAAGGGATAGGATTTTCATTAGAATTTTAATGTCGTAATTAAGAAGTGAGATTGGGCGGTAACTAGCAGGATCCGTCGGAGACTTGTCTGGTTTCAGTATCAAGACAATAGTGGCTTCCAGCAGGGAAGGGTCCAGGGTGTTAGCGGTAAACATGTACTCAAATAATTTTGTGAGGAGAGGAGCAAGTTCCTTCCCAAAAGTTTTATAGAAGTTGGAGGAGAAACCGCCAGGTCCCGGAGCTTTGTCCGGAGTAAATTCCTTGATCACCTCCTCCACCTCTGTTACCATGATAGGAGTGATCAGAGTTTCTCCAAGGTGAGTTTTGAGGGTAGGAAGGGGAAGGCCCTCCAGAAACCGGTTAACAAGGGAATGAGAGAGGTGAAAGGAACCACTGCCATAAAGTTCCTTATAAAATGACTCAAAAATTCATGAGATATCCCTGGGAGAAGTTTTATGGGAACCATCGGAAGATAATAATGAGGGAATCCATCTCGATCCCTCTACCTCCCTCAAACATAGAGCTAGCCTCTTACATGATTTCTCCCCTTGATCGAGATAGAGGGCCTTTGTTTTAAGGAGGGCATACTCTGCCTTGTCTCTTATCCAGTCTGAGTACTCATTTCTAAGTTTCATTAGGGTTTCTAGATCAGCTTGGGAAGATGAGGAGGATAACTTATTCTCTGCCAACCTAATTTGGTTCAACAATAACATGATCTTAGCCTCGCTCTGTTTTTTCCTTCTAGATGCGAGTTTAATAAATTCACCCCGATGAAGCATTTAAGGGAGCACCAAAGCAGATCCTCTCTCTCAATTGAGCCTGTGTTGATCTCCACAAATGAGGTGATTAGAATTCTAATATGGGAGACTATACCCTTGTCCTTTAGAAGCTGGGTGTTTAGTTTCCAGGAGGTGTCTCTTTGCACCTGCGGGTTCGGGGAGACCAGAATCCACGCCACAGAATGGTCTGACACTACTGTGGGCTCAATACTGACTGAGTACTCCAGACAAAAGATTATTGCTGACTAGGATTAGGTCAGTTCTGGACCATGTCTTGTGTACTTGGGAGTAATAAGAGAAGAGTTGTCTTGTGGGATTAAATAGGCGCCAAGGGTCACACAAGCCTAGTAGGTCCATAAAGTTCCTCAAGGTCAGCTGTGAAGAGGAGAATGGTTTCAGGGGTCTATAAGATTTATCCAAATCTTGAGAGGGAGGGATATTCCAGTCCCCCCCGATTAACAACATTGAGGGTAAAAGTCCACTCAGCTTATCAGCCAAGGTCATGAGAAAATCTGGGTCCCCTCATCAGTATAAATCGCCTCTAATGTTATCTTCAGATTATAGAGCAAACCTTTCACAAAATGAATCTTCCTCATGGTCCGATAAAAGCTCTCTGCAAGGAAAGGGAATATGCTTCTTAACCAGAATGGGCACCCCTACTAGAGGATGACCCCTGAGGCAAAAAACTCACAGTGAATTCCTCATGCCCATTGACTTCTGATGAGAGCAAATGGGTTTCTTGCATCAAAAGAATGTCGACATTCAGTAGGGCAGAGTTTTTGAGAACCTGGTACCTTTTAGTTAGGTCTCTGACACCTCTCACATTACACATAGCAATTTTAAGTGCTGTAACACTCATTGTCAAATATATAATGCAACAATAGAATATGAAAACATGAAAAGGTAGGCCGCCCTAGAAGGCACATCCTGCCCTCCCCCCTCCCCTCGAACCAACCACCGACCAAATCCCGCCCCTCCACCCCCCTTCCCCGCAAAACCAGTAGAGAGAAACTGGAGCAGTATAAATTCCAGACGTGGTGCTACAGCCTTTACCAGGTCATGAGCTAAGAAAAAGAGACCTCTCCCCCCTCCTCATCCCTCAAACTATATACAAATGTTCTCCCGACTGCTTCCTGAGAGAAACTGAAAGTGATTATACTTGGGTCGTGGAACAAAGCCCCGAAAGCTACCACCAGGTGGGAGTACCAGAAAATAACCATGAACCGGTACCATGAGGAAGTGTCAGCTAATAAGTGGAGAGTAATCCCCTCGTGAGCACTGAGAACTTCCTGACTAAAGTATTCCCCATCTGGGCTGCTCTCCCCCCCTCTCCTTGGTGCGTTTAGCAGTCCCACCAGGGCCGACTCTCCCGCGGAGCCTCCCCCCCCCCAAAGAGGAGTCTGAATAAATCCTACAAAAAGACCTGAGAGAATTGAGAACCTGACCAGAGTCTCGAGATTATCTAAACCTTAGCCATACTATACCCTCATAACTTGAGAAGGAGTGTAATAATACATGTGGAATATACTCAGTTAATCTATTTGGAGAGAGCACCATTACTCCAGGTTCGGTGCATCCAGACCTCAATTGAGAGTAAGAGCCCACCGGGGCCCCCTGGATTCCAGTCTTCGCCATGAGAAAGTGGTCCCTGACTGAAGTGCTAACTGACTGGGTCATCACATGCCTCCGACCTCCCGACTGCCATCTAAACCCCTTAACCCTTCAAGAAGGATAGCCAAGCTACACTACATGCATGAATTTCAAGCTGGATAGGATAGGGGAGTAGAATCCTGAGACCCCAATGGCAGTGTTGAGAGTCTGAGTCAGCCCCCCCAGCCCAGGGGGTCAACTTCAGGCTTCGCCGCCATCAAAAACCGCTAGCGGTAAGGGGTTTTGTTTCCAAATGTAGGAGTACGTTGTGCTTCAAGCAGAGTCATACTGACATCTTGCAAACCCCCCTCTAAAATGTTCACAGCTGCGGGCCACAATCCTCATTGCCCAATATTGGCCTAGCTCATCGCCCCTTGTCAAAAGGCCTCCCTAACCCATCATCCACACCCAACTACAAATATTCAAGAATTTCCTAGTGACCGCTTCTGTCCAACTTGCTGTAAAGTTAAGAGAATCTAATTACCTGAGTCGGGGATGCAAGAGAGGAACCAGGGGAGCAATAGGTACTAGAGGGACCAGAAGGTCCCACCAGTCCTGCATCGTGTAGAAACCGCCTCCACTCCCCAAGTCCCCCCCCCCAGCGAGCAGGCCCCATGAACCATCGCACAGACCGAGCCCACCAAACCCCACAATGGTCCACCCCAAAACTGCCCGCCCCAGCCACCCGAGAAACCAGACGAGAGAGAGGAGAGACATCAAAAACAAAAGGTGAGAGTCCAGAAATGCAGGATGTAGCAGGAGGTAACTTCTTGGCACTGCCTCAGCGATTCAGCCTGGTTTAAACAGGTTAGGTAACTTGAGAGAGAGGTCTGATGCTGCTTTGTCTGGGGATTCGTAGGAGTACCAAGAACCATCAATGGCAACTTGTAGCTTGGCAGGGTAGTTCATTTTGTAGCGAATGCCTGCTGTGATCAACTTGCTGACTGTAGAATGGAATGCTGAGCGTTTTTGCCTCATCTCGTAGGGAAGGTCTTGAGTGATGCGCAGCTTGGAACCACTCCATAGAATTGCTTGTAATTCTTTTGCCTTTGATAATACATGCTGTTTTTCCAGAAAGCTTAGAAATTTGATAATGATAGGTCTTGACGGGGCTCCAGTGGTAGGTTTCGGCCTAAGACAACAATGAGCCCGTTCAATATGATATTGTGGATTGAGAGGGGAAGGCCCAACAGCTTTGCTTAGAAACTTCTGGAGAAAAAGATTGATGTCAGGGCCCTCCTCGGGACTCTGGGAGGCCCAGGATCACCAAGTTGTTCCTTTGGATCCTTCCTTCTAAGTCCTCCGTTTTGAGTTGCAGTTTACTGATCTGCTGTCTGAGATGAGTAATTTCTGGGTCCATCTTCTCCCTCCAGGTCTCCAAAGAGGAAGTTCTGGCTTCTGAATCTCCCATTCTGGTGGTTAGGGCGCTGAGATCCCCCCTTAGTGATTTCAGTTCAGTAGAAATATCATCCAGTGTTTCCTTAAAAGGTATGAGCTCTTGTAAGAAATGGTCCTCGGTAAGAGGAGTTGGTGAAGTATTGGAAGGGGGTGATTTTGCTGCGGGCCCTGAATTCTGGTTTTTAGATTTTTTTTTGAAGATTTCTCAGGCGTGGATGGTGGAGTGTGTTTCATGCCAGCAGACCTCATCTCCGCTTCCATGTCAATCGTCCTCCAAGTGCATTAATATGCACAAAACAAGATGCTGCCAAGTACCAAAGAGCGTTATCTGTACTCCAGATGTAAAACAGGGCTTTAGATGTCAAATTTGTAGGCTGAAAATAGTTTAAAGACGGGTGGGCAACGGGAGCTCTGCGAGAACGTTGCCTCTAGCTGCACTGCATCACGTGACCCTTGAAATCTGCTTTCCTGAAATCAAGCACCCTGATTCTGGAGTGGCAGGGGTCCTCAGTCTTGTTAATGGAGAACCAGATTGACCTGTGGTCACTGGTACCCAGATTGATCCCCACTTGTATGTCTGATACCCTGGCACTGTTAGTGAGCACAAGTTCCACGATAGCTGATTCTCTGAGAAACCACCATTTTTTTAAGTCCTGCCCCCCCTCAAAGCCATAAGGAAGTCTCTACTCCTCACTGGGGAGGCTGTGAAGGTGGACCATTCTACATCTGGTAAATTGAAGTCCCCAACTAACAATAGTTTGCCTTTGTTGGCCATCCTCATTATGTCTTCTAGGAGAACCTTGTCCTTTTTGATCTCCTGGTTTGGGGGTCTATAGATAACTCTGACCCTGATAGGGTTCCTGTTTCTAGCTCCCAGAGTGATCTATAGCACCTCTGTCTCGCCTTGTGTTCCCTGGGTTTCAGTAGCATTCATCCCTTCCCTGATATACATAGTGACCCTCCCATTTTTCTTACCTATGCAGTCTCTCCTGAAGAGAGTGTAACCAGAGATGGTGACATCCCAGGTATGGTTCTCTGTGAACCAAGTCTCCATGACAGCAACCCAGTTGAGGCTGGCCTTGGCCATCATTGCTGTGAGATCTGTGATTTTGTTTAGAAGGCTACGGGCATTGACACACATTACCTTCCAGTCTTGGTTTGTCCCACTTGCTGCATGATTTCTCCACTTGTGGTTTGTGTCCCTAATGTTTTAAGCATCCCTATCACTTTTGGAATGCCCGTGTGGAGTTGTGATGCATGTGGTGCTTGTGATGCCCTGTTTTTGGTTCCAGTCGATTTTCTTTAGATGGGGAGGGGCATTTGTAAGCTTATATGTTGCAGCTGTTGCTTATACCCCTTCCCCTCACTGTAGTTTAAATGGTTGAAGAAGATGTCAATTTTTTGGCTGAAAGCACTTGTTCTCTCTTTTGTAAGGTGTAAGCCATTGAATCCAAAGAACCCTTCTCTCCCAGAAGTTCTGCCACTTTCCTACATAAGCATAACCATTTTCCTGAAACCAGTTTTTGAGTATTAAGTTTGATGATGTCCCTTTCTCTGATCTTCTGCCTGTTAGCCCCCTTGCCCCACACAGGAGGAGAAGGAGGCTTTGGATGAAAGGGAAGTGAGTTTTTCTCCTAGAGTTGTTAGATGCTACTTAGTCTCTCTAACTGACCATCTGGCCAGGTCATTTGTACCTATATGATTGAGAATGTGTGTGTCTCACTCTGTGTTATGCACAATTCCCTGAATCCTGTATGTGTCTCTCCATGCTGATGTTCCTGGGAGGCACCTAACCTCAATTTTTGTTTGGCCGCTTTGGTGGATTTGAGACTCTAAACTGCGGATTATAGAGTCACCTATTATTTAGATGCGCTTTTTGTTTTGCTTGGAAGTTTTTGTTGTGGTTTGTTTCTCCATACGTTGTGTGACGGTCCTCTCCATTGTCATGCTTGCCCTGGCAGTAGGCTTGGATGAAAGTGGAGAGAACCTATTTGTCAGTTTGATTGGTATTGGAGTTATTTCACTAGATTTTTTTCGTTGTGCTTCCTGTTTTCCTACCAACTACCAGCCCCCTGGTCTGTTAACTCTCTGGTGGAGAGGCATTGGTGGTTGGTGCCTTGAGTGCTCTGCAACATGGCTGAATTGCACCCTGAGAAAGTATATTTCAGCATTAGTGGCATGTAGTTGAGTGCGTAGATCATTTAGTGCAGCGCAAGTACAACAATGCCCTATCTGCCTCGTGTAAGTTCTGGTGATGAGGGTCCCACAATATCTGCAGTTGATGATGTCCATATTGTTGTGTGGATAATAGACAAAAAACAAAGTTGCTGTAAATCTAAGGATGATGGTACAAAAGGTGAACCGCCTTGTGGGATACAACTACCTGAGCCTTCCTCAGACTGAGTTATCAGGATTGCAAAGTGGAAGTGTGGACGAAAATAAAAAGCACCTGTGTAAGTTGGCTATAGCAGAAATAGGGAGGATGTGGGGAAGGAAACATAAATCCTGCTTAAGAGAAAAAAAAAAAACTAAAACATTTATTCGAAGAAGGTTACTAGATAGGGAGTAGAGAAGGAGTTCGGACATAAATAGAAGCAGCTATGAAAAAAATAATAGAGAGGATGTTTGGATGGAAATAGAAGTTCTGTCCTAAAGAAGAAGTTTTTTTTTATGTACAGCACCCTCTAATGATGTGCAAGGACTTGTGCTAGAAAGAAGTAAAGGTAGTACTGTTTACTTCCTGCTGTAACTCTGTAGGAAGTAGGAAGTGCTAGGAGGCTATAAATGTCTATGCCCTGGGGGAGGGTGGGATGCTGTGAGGGAGGGTGGGTAATACGTAGCCTCCTGGCAGTGGATAGAAACAATCAGTGAACTATGCACACTTAATCAAAATTAAAAACCAACTGTGGTGCATAAGCTGAACCTGCAAGGCAAAACAGTGAGGTACATGCAGATCTGTGAGATGTTGCTCCTTGCTCTGTCTTTTTAAGCAAGTCTAGAAGACAAAGAGCTCAGGTAAAGCTAGGTGCTTTCTGTCAGCAAACCTGCTCTTCCACCTCAACACACCAAGTAACCTGACCTTTTAAATATTCTTTCTGTTGGAAGGTATTAAGCCTTTATCAGCTCCACCCTCAGTTACACTCCAAATCCCCTAGATGAGCTGTGGAAGAAAACAAATTAGCTCCTTCAATGTGAGAAAGAGCTTGCAAAAACCTTTAAGCCAAAAATAAAACCTGTGAGCACAACCTGTAAGTACAAAACAAAATAGTAACAAAACAGTAACTCTGCTCAACTTAGCGAGAGATCAAACTGTAAAACATGTAAGCACAAAAACTAAACAGTAACAAAACCTGTAAGCACAAATCAAAACAGTAGCAAGACAGCAACCCTGCTTAGTCAAAAGAAGCCTTAATGTTTCTCCTTGCTTTGTTAATGTTGCTCCTTGCTCAGTCTTTTCAAGCAAACATAGAAGACAAAGAGCTCAGGTAAAGTTAGGTGCTTTCTCTGTCAGCAAATCTTGTCTTCCACAATGTTCATCACGGTCATTACCAGCAGGGTTAAGGAGCTGTTCGAGCATATAAAACAGGACAAATCACCAGGGCCGGATGGGAGCCATCCAAGGGTACTGAAGGAATTAGCTGGGGAAGTGGCGGACCCCTTGGCACATTTGTTCAACCATTCGCTTCAGATGGGAACTGTACCAAAGGACTGGAGAAGAACTGATGCAGTAACTCTACACAAGAGTGAATGCAGGGGAGGAGGCTGGTAACTACAGATCAGTTAACCTTGTATCGGTAGTGAGGAAACAAATGGAACTCTTGAGTAAAAAAGACCTGTTAGAATATCTAGACAAGAATGGCCTTCAAGATGACAGGCAACACAGGTTTGAAGCAGGTAGACAACACCTCAAGAACCCTTTCTGTTAGATGAACCTAATTACATTTTTCAACTGGATGACTACGGTATTGGATAGTGGCCATCCAGTAGATCTCGTCTACTTCGACTTCAGCAAGGCCTTTGACTCAGCCCCACATAATTGCCTGCTGAAAAAGTTGGAGGCTCTGGGCACCACAAAAAATACTGTTAGATTGGTAGGAAACTGGCTTAAGGACAGAAAACAGAAAGTAGTTGTCAATGGGAAGAAATCGGATGAGGGAGAGGTCACTAGTGGTATACTGCAGGGCTCAGTCTTTTGTCCGGTACTGTTCAGTGTGTTCATCAGCGACATTGGGGTAGGTATTCAGGACAAGATTGCCCTTTTCGCAGATGACACTAAGCTATAAGTTAGGGTGAACAATGAGGAAGCAGTTAAGAACCTTCAAAAAGATCTGAGTTTGGAAAAATAGTTTAGTGTCTGGCAGCTGAAATTTAATGCCAAGAAGTGTAAAGTGATACACCTAGGCAAGAAGAACCCGAAGACAGCATATTGGCTTAATGGGGTTAGACTCAGTGCTTCACAAGAGAAAAGAGACCAAGGCATTATCATCTGTGACACCCTTAAGCAGACCAGGCAGTGCACCACAGCTTGCAGCAAGGCCAATAAAATGTTAGGTTGTATTGGGAGAGGTTTTGACAGCAGAAGCAGGAAGGTGATACTACCCCTCCATAGGCCCCTCGTGAGGCCCTACCTAGAGTACTGTGTCCAGTTTTGGAGCCCTCACCTAAAGAAAGACATAAACAGAGACCGTGCAGAGAAGGGGGACAAAAATGATTCAAGGCCTGCAGAGGCTTTCATACAAGGGGTACTTAGAGTCATTGAACTTGTACTCACTGAAAACTCGGAGGGAGAGGGGGGACATGATAGAAACCTTTAAGTTTCTGAGAGGAATAAATAGGGTGCCCTACTTGGAGCTGTTCAACAAAGTGTCCAGCTCAAATTCTAGAAGGCACAAATGGAAGCTGTGTATGGGGAGGGCTTCAAAAGGGAATTCAGGAAACATTATTTCTCGAAAGGGTGGCAGAGCCTTGGAATTGGCTGTCTGTGGAGGTGGTGGGAGCCAAGATGGTGACAGTTGTCAAACTGGACTGGGTTAAAGTGAACACTTGAATTAAATCCAAGGAGACTGGACAGGGTTGCGTTCAATAGAGTGGGCTAGGTCCTCGGATCAGAAATTATCTCAGGACATATTGGGCAGACTTGATGGACCCTTGGTCTCCTTCTGCCATCAATGTTTTTGTGTTTCTGTGTTTCACATCAAAGAAGAACCCATTGACCTTCAACCTAGATATACATCTATTAGTAATCAATCTAGGTTGGGTATGCTGTCTGTTGAACTTCCTCAGACAAAATATTAGGCAATGATGTGAGCCGGAACCTCATAAAGTTTGCTGACTATATATATTTTCTGGTCAATTTGTTATCAACCAATCAATAATGGAGTGATTTCCAGTTTTGCAGTTAAAATATGTAGGATATTCTATCACCTGAGATAACTTTAAAGCAGCCATTTTGTATTTTAACTTATTGGCATATGTCTTCTTTACCCCAATCAGTATTAACACCCCCTATTATGTGTTCCCTCTTATTATTGTGACAACTGGTCTAGTACTTAAAAACCTACACATTCTCACTGGTACACTGAAGTGATTTATAAAAACATGTTCTATATAAATGTTTACCCTTTAAATCTTCAAAAAGTATTTTTTAATTAAAACTTCATTAAACTTTTAACGATAACATGCAGGTGAGGAGCATAAGAGTCATAGAATACATAACATAGCAATAGGAAAAAAACATAAAACAAGCTATTTACAGAAAAGAAAAATAGTTCATGAACTCTGAGTAATGCCTACCTTTTTTCTATAGTGCTATTTTTAAATGCAATCAACTCTTTTAAAAAATTAAGTCTCATTTCCATCTACAAGGTACAGCAACAATTCAATGGCATTGGATGTTATATAATTATGTGGAGCTTACCAAAGGTAGATGTAAGAAAAGGATTCCATAATGCATATAATTTGCCAATTCTATTCTGACTTGTGTATGCTAGTCTTTCACAGCTAGCTCTTTGGGATACGTCTTGCAGCCATGCAAAGAATGAAGAGGGTTCAGTTTATTTCCAGTGTTTTAATAAAACATTTTTCACTGTGATAAGAGCAGCATGAAGCCACAATTGTTGTCCTGTATTGATATTTGTTAGTTCCAAAGTAATCCCTAACATAATACATTTATCAGAACACTTCAGATTATACCCCAGGATGCTGTTGCAAGCCAGCCAGGTCTCCTCCCAGTATTGTTCCACCTTATTACAAGTCCAAATGATGTGTGTTATGGAACCCAAAAAGTATTTTTATTTTTATAAAATCAGTTTGCTCAATATAGGTTTCCACTTGCTGAATATTAAATAAAGTTAATACACAGTATATATAATATATACACTGTGTGTGCAGTATGTGAATATATATATATACATATATACATACATATATACTCCTTTTTCAACTTCATGGACTAATAATATATTATTTACATGAAACAGACCCCCCCCGTTACCTTTTCTACAGTATCTTGTCTAAATAATGTATATCCTTCCATCCAAATCTGTGCATTCAGAACGTGTTTTTTTTTTACCATGTTTCACTCACATGTACTACATCAAATTTTCCTAAATGTACCTAGGCTTTAAGCTCATCAAAATGCACAAGAATACTCTTTACATTCAGGTGCAGAATCTTTAATCCTCTGACTCTCCCCGCCAAATCTTAAATAAAGATCTTGATTAGGACATTGCAGCCAGGTGTTTGCTTCTATATCACTGCTGAAACTAATAACATAAATAAAGTTTATTTACAGCCCTACCTATAGGTCGTAGTGCCAAATTGTTTTCCAAATCCTACCTTTACTTTCCTTTCACCAAAGATGTCCAAGATGAAAGAGTAGGGGATGTAAAAGATCCTAAATAAAGCACATCTATTAGCTCCTTACTGCTTTCCCTGCTCCCGTTCTTTCCCCGATACACCTCCCTGTCCTCCTCCCTCTGTGTCTCTGTGACTTATCCTGTCTATTGCAGGCCTACCTGTACTGTTGTACTCTTGTATCTACTGTCTATTTGTCTGTATATAAATGCATTGTTACTTGACTTGTGTAATGCAGGTCCACCTTGTAAAGGAGCTTGCTCAACAGTGTTCGCCTGGATAAATAAAGAATTTGATTGATTGCTTGATATCTTCTGAATGCTACCATTTTGAAGGCAGTATAGTGCAGTGGTTTAAGGCACTGAGCTGCAAACCTGGAGACCTTGATTTGAATTCCACAGCCCCCACTTGCATAATGTGTGACCCTGAGCAAGTCACTTAACTTCCCTGTGCTCCTAGGTTGCACCTGTAAACAAGCTTTCAGCATAGTGTGTCTCTCCTGGTGCGTGTTATGGAACACCGCACTTGCCCTTCCAGGGCCGCCTTTCTCCCCCGCACTTATGACACTGACAACGCCACCTTGGCTGCCTCTCACCCCTCCATGCCTCCCCCTCACTATCCACCCTCCCCCAACCCTATTCTCCCCCTGCTCCTTTTCTGACCTCCTGCTACTGCCCCATCTTGTTTTTTCCTCCTACCCCCTCTCCTATCAGTACTACACTCCCCTTCACAGTTTCTTATGCATTTTCCTTGCTGTGTTCTCTACTTGAAACCAAATGTTCTTTTTTGCAACCTGTGTAGTCCTTTGTAATCATGTGACGTGGAACCTTTGTAAAAGAGTCATGGGCTCAAAGGTAACTGTAATCCTAGACCAAATAAATAAATAAAAATTTTAGCCTTTGCCTTTTCCACCACCTCTTTCAAGAACCATAGCAGTCTCTTTTTCCTTTTGCTTTTGCTCACTTGCTTGACACAGAGGTTTGTCACCTTAATCATACCCCATTTAGACTTGGTCATTGTTTTTCCATCCCCCCAGATCATCCCCCACTGCCAAGTCATCCCTGAGCCATTCACCCATCTTTATAAAATCTGTTCTCCTGAAGTCCAGCACCCTCTCCCCTGTGTGGCTGGATTTTGCAACCATCCTTATTTGAACCACATTGTACGGTGATCACTGGTCCATCGTTGACCATCCACATTGAAGTCTGCAACACTGTCCCTGTTAGTGAGTACCAGGTCCAATATTGCCCCATCATGAGTGGGTTCACAGACTAGTTGCTTGAGGAACAATCCCTGCAGTGAGTCCAGGATGTCCTTGCCTTTAGCTGAAGCTGTGTCTGTGAGACCTCAATCTACATCTGGCAGATTGAAGTCCCTCACCAGTAGCACCTCCTTGTTTTTAGCCATTTTGCCATTGGCTTCCACCACTACCTTATCTAACTCCTCCCCCTGTGATGGAGGTCTGTAGAGCACACCAGTGTGAATAGTGACTCCATTCCCCATCTCCAGGGTGACTCACAGTACCTCTGTCCCCCATTCCCCCCACCATATTCCTTAGATCTCTGTTGCTTGTATGCTTTCTCACACATAAAGCATCACAACCCCTCCTTTCCTTCCTACTTTGTCTTTCCCAAACAGAGTGTAGCCTGGTATGGCCATGTCCCAGTCATGGGTTTCCGTGCATCATGACTCGGTAATGGCCACAATATCCACGATGGGCTTTAAGTCTGGAATGTTATTTCCTAGACTTTTAGCATTTGCACACATGTCCTTCCAGATTTTTTTTATTTTTTTTAAAGTTGCACAAAATATAGGATGAGTTCTATGAGAAACAAGTCTCATTTACAGAGCATCCCAAGTCTTAATGATAACAAGACAACAAAACTTAATATACACAAGTCAATTAAGTAACAATTAGAAAGGCATTGTTCCTGCAGCAGGATTCTTTTCAAACTATGTTTAAAAATACCAAGGTTGGGTGAAGTTCTAAGCTGAGGAGACAAGTTATTCCAAGAAAGTGGGGCTGTGTATGAAAAACATTCTTAGTCAAGGTGTGTATGGAACCTGGGCAAGAAAGGCCATGGTGGACAGGAACAATTAGCTTTTCAGATAAATAAATGGTGGTCTGATTGTTTGCAGTTTTATAAATAAGAGACAACCAGTGGAAAGTACACCTGGAAGAAGGAGACAATCATTTCAGTTGTTGCAATAAAGTACAATAATGCACATCTCATTTTGATTTTAGGTTAAATCAAAGTAACTGATAATAAACCATATTTAAAGAAAGATATGTGAAGTGGGGGTCTGGCGATAGTGTTACCATAATGCAAGATAGAGAGAATGGCTTGCCCATTGATATGTTTAAAGTCTAAGATTGATAAACAGTGCCTGGCACGTTTAAGGTGACCCAGGCATTGACGCACATTTTTTCCCAGTTTTGTCAATGTGTGTTTTAAAGGTTAATGAGGAATCAAAAGTAAGACAGAGATATTTAAATTCTCTTACAAGCTCGAGTGGATGGTTGTTTAGGTGGATTGAATATTAGGAATTTGCTGAAGACAAAGCAGACTGGGACTCAAACAGTACTGATGGAGTCTTTTTACTATTTAGCAGTAATTGATTATCAGAAAACCATTGCACAGTTGTGTCACCCTGGAGAGTCAAGGAGATGAACGATGGAGTTTTATAAGCATAGAAGAGTACCATGTCA
The DNA here is from genome assembly GCA_016271365.2 of Neoceratodus forsteri. NCBI lineage: Eukaryota > Metazoa > Chordata > Ceratodontiformes > Ceratodontidae > Neoceratodus > Neoceratodus forsteri. The sequence continues at coordinate 521,093,252 of CM057449.1, read as the reverse complement.
TCAGCATAAAGTCTGACTGAACAATGATCCACAACAGAGGGTAGTGGGTCTAAAAAAAGTTAAATACAATAGGACCAGGTATAGAGCCTTCTGGGACACCAGTGGAAATGGAAAGAGAAGAAGAAGACAGCCATTCCAGGAAGTAGATTGAGTTCTCCCATGTAAATAGGATGAAAACCAAGTGGCAGCATTTGAAGAAAAGCTGTAGGAAGACAGACGAGTTAGAAACAAGGAATGATTGATCACATCAAAGGCTTTAGATGGATCAATAAAAACAGAGCTTACAAGAAACCCTTTATCCAGAGCCCTGGAGACAGAATCATGAAAATCAGTCTGTGCTGTTTGGGTAGAAAATTTGGGTCTAATACCAGACTACAATTAGAAAGAACCTGATAATTATTCAGATATTCAGTGATCTGGGATAATACAATTTTTTTTCCATAATTTTAAACCCTTTGTATGCCATATATAGATAATTTCTGTTTATTTTATTCTGGTGGCTTGTTTATAAATTGCAATTATGTCTCATTTTAGTCATGTATTTATTATGTGCAAGTTTGCCCTTCATTGACTGTGTTCTTTAACACACAAGGACACTTGCAATTAAAGTTGTAAACCTCCTCATTTATGCGTAATTAGGGAGAATATCCTAAGGTTTTGTTTTCATTACACTGTTTTCTTGAAACATACTGAGACATTTTAAAATTTATGTGAGGAGAACTCTCTATTTGTTGCTATCCTCTGATAACCTTTGACCTTCAGGGGCATTTCAGCTAAAAGCAGATGTAATCTTCAGTTATTTTTTGAATGAGTATTTTAAACCAATGAGAATTATTTCTGTTTTTTATGCATTGTCTGGGTGTTAATAGTATGAGATTTTCTGAATAACTGTCATAAAGCTTCTGAAGAAGGACTTGGTTGGTTTTAAAGCTAGAGCACTTTGTTCTTTTGGTGTAACATCTATATTGGTCCAATAAAAGGTATCAAACCATTTGCTTCTGGGACTGTTCCATAAATTTAGAAATTATGGGAAGCAAAGAAATTGGGCGCTAATTCTTTACCAGAGTTTTATCCCCACTTTTGTGTGAAAGGATGACTAATGAATGTTTCCAGGCTAAAGGAAAAGTTTGGTTGCTAAAAGATCAATTAAAAATGTAGGTTAAAAGAGGAGCCAAGATGTCAGTGCTTAATTGAAGTAGAAAGTTATCTAGGTTGTCGATTCCCATATCAGATTTTGTTAGTACTTTGCTTGTTGTCCTACTTTTTTCCTTTTTGTCACCCTCCTACTTCCCTTTCTTTTTAATGCTCCTTTTGAGGAAGGGGTGGTGAGTAGCATTGAGGTTGTCAAGTACAGGAGATGCCCTGGGTTTAAATGGAGCCTAGGGAGAGGTCAAGCGTGTTTGGTCTCCATACCCAGGGATCCCACCAGACTGAGTGGCAAGCAGCTAAAGGCTAGGGAGAGGTCAGCCGTGTTTGGTCTCCATACCCAGGGATCCCACCGGACTGAGTAGCAGGCAGCTAGAGGGCCAGTCATGCCCTCTAATCCTCTTCAAGCAGTGCTTTGTAATGCCAGGTCAATAAGGAACTAGAGTGCTATTTTTGCAGACTTGATTTCCTCTGTCGACCTGCCTTGCATCACAGAGACTTGGTTGGCTGATGATGCTGGCCCAGGTCTAGAGGCTGCTGTCCCCACTGGGGACTTAGTGCACTGCCTGAGGAAGGAATGCAGGGGTGGGGGAGTGGCCATCATTTTTAGAGCCAGCCTGGGCTTCATGGTGCATTTAGTTGGTAATACCTGATCTTTTGAGTGTGTTGCCATGAGTGGGCATCCAGGTGCAGGCTGCAAGATTCTCCTTGTTTACTGTCCACCAGGGTCAGGAGGAGAATTCCTGCAGGATGTAGTGGACTTCATCATTGAACAGGTGTTGGAGTCCCCTAGATGTTTAATGCTGGGGGACTTCAATGCCTGGATCTATGACAAATCCTCGCGTTTCGGTTATGACCTCCTCCAGCTGATGTCATTACTGGGCCTGGCAAATGTTGCTTCTACGACCCACCAGCATGGTCACACACTTGATCTGGTGTTTCATCTGGGTCTTGGGGTTGATAGCCTCTAGGTCTGATCACTGCACCATGGGGTTCACATTTGGGGCCCCCCTGAAAGTCCCTCCCCTGTGGATATGATCAGCTACTGCCCTTTAAGGGGTTTGCAACCAATGGGACTATTGGCATTAGCTGACCTACCTAGAGTGGATATTGCATGTGCGATTGGCACCAGTGAGGCAGTGTCCACTTATAATAGAGTGGTATACGAAGCACTGGATGTCATAGCTCCAGTTCGTATATGACCCAGATCCTCTCACTTGAGATCCCTTTGGTTTGATGGGGATCTCAAGGCAATGAAGATCAAGTGTCAGAAGTTGGAGCTTTGCTGGTGGAAGAAACGGTTGGAGGCCAACAGACTGGACCTGTGTGTGGGCAATTTCCCTTAAGAAGGCAGAATTCCTGTCTAGGGAAATTGCTGCAGGGAGAAATAGACCTTCTCAGCTGTTTTGGACTGTGGACAGGCTTCTCCATCCCACCTGTCTACAGGCGAGAAAGACTTTTTTATCCACTTTATATGAAGAGTTTGCTCTGTTTTTCTCTGACAGAGTATAGTCCATCAAGTCGGGGATCCTGTCAGGGAGGCATTTCCTGCGAAGTGGCCAGACTGGGAGGAACAGATGCACTCTGCCTGTCTGGGAGGAGTTTAGGTTGTGGAGGTGTCTGAAGTGACTGGGTTGATCGCAGAGCTGAAGCACACATATTGCAAACTGCACCAAGCCCCAATCCATTTTTTAATGGGATGCGCTGAGGCTGTTGGCCTGGTGTTTGCCAGGATTGCCTGGTGCTCAATGGTGGAGGGGGTGTTCCCAGTGGCTTTGAAAAAAGCTATGTTGAGACCCCTCCTTAAAAAGCCTTCCCTCGACCCAGAGGTCCTGGAAAATTACTGTCCAATCTCCAACCTGCCTTTTTTGAGCAAGGTTGTTGAGAAACTGGTGGCACAGCAGCTCAAGAATCACCTTGTGTCCTTTGACATCTATGAGCCATTTCAGTCGGGTTTTTGGGCCAGACATAGCACAGACATTGCTCTAGTTAGGGTGCATAATGAGCTACTTAGGGCTAGAGATAGAGGAGACAGGTCAGTTCTTGTGCTTCTTGGTCTCTCTTCAGCATTTGACACTGTGGACCATGTTGTGCTTCTCGATTGGCTCTGTGAGTTTTATGGACTCGCCGGTGTTGTCGTCAGATGGTTTGAGTCCTATCTCTCTGATAGGGTGCAGTGGGTGGTGATGGAGAATTTCTCCTCCTCCCCAATGCCCCTGTCATGTGGAGTATGAGAGGGCTCAACTTGTCGCCGATGCTGTCCACAGTGTACATGCTGTCCCTGGGTGAGATCATTCGGCAGTACAGTGTGGAGTTTCACTGCTATACAGATGGCACCCAGCTGGTATTTGTCATTTGCACCTGGAACATCCGGTGCTGTCGACGTGCTTAACAGCTGTCTGGCTAAACTCAATGACTGGATGGCTTCCAGCTGGCTGAGACTAAACCCAGATAAGACAGAGTTAATAAAAAACCAAGTGGCAGACCAGGATGGGGTGGGTGGAGGGTATGGGGAATGCAGACAGCTTAATAAAAATATAGGTTCTTATGTATGGTAATTTGACAAAGAATGCTATAATTCATGTCATTGATTGTTATCAGTTGTTTTTCTCCCAGCATTGTCATGTTGTCTGTATGGATTGCTGTTATATATCTAAAATAAATAAAGTTTATTAAATTTAAAAAAAAAGACAGAGGTGCTAGTGATCGAGCCAGGTCACGGGCGTGGTGGGTTGCCACCTGGAACTAACACAGGTCTTTTCCTGGGGTTTGCTCCATTTGTGGCTTCCCTGAGGGTGTGTAATCTGGGTGTGATCCTGGACAGCAGGCTGACCTTTGAAAATTGGGTGTCATCTGTAGTCAAAAGTGGTTTCTACCACTTGTGGAACATCACCAGGATCAAGCCTCTCATTCCGCCTGAGGATCTGCCGATCCTGGTACATGCCTTTGTTACCTCTAGGCTTGACTACTGCAACTCTCTATACTTTGGGGTCATGGGAGGGACCCTCCGCAGACTGATGCTTTTGCAGAGCGTGGCAGCCCAGTTGCTGACAGGCCTGTCTAGGTCTAGTCATGTAGACCTGGTCCTGTATGCTCTGCACTGCCTGCCTGTCAGGTGGAGGGTCCTTTTCAAGGTGGGCTTGCTCACCTATAAGGCCCGGGTCCTGGCTACCTGTCAGAGCTCCTGACACCTGTGACCTCTGTTTGCTCCTTCTACTCCTCTTCGAGGGGCCTCCTGGGTGTTCCCAGGATTTCGGCTCAAAACATCGAGTGACCGTGCTTTTAGTGTCTCTGAGCTGACCCTGTGGAATTCGCTTCCATCTGCAGTCCGGGAGTCCCCCTCGATTGGGGGTTTCAAGCTGAGGCTGAAGGCCCACCTCTTTAGCCTGGCTTTTACGGATTGATTATTCCAGCCCAACCATCCGAGTTACCTGATGTTGACCCTAAAGCTGCTGTTCTGAAATGTATTTATTCTGAAAAGTTTATTGCATTTTTATTTATTGTTTTACCTTTGATATGTATTGTTAGGCATTGACAGCCCCAGGGAATGGGCGCCCTATAAATAAAATTTGCCTTGCCTTTTCCCATCCCTCGATTCATTTATTAATTTGCACACTTGTGGGTTCCTCTCCCTGGGGATCTCCCAGCTCTCTACTTCAGGAGGCAAGGAAAGGAGGCAGTTAGGTTCAGGGAATTTTCAACAGGCACTAAGGTAAAAGAGGGCAAGAGCATAGGAGCGGTGAAGTGCAATGAGTGTAGAGCAACAGCCTTTCAGAACACTTTCTGGAGACTGAGGTGCTGCTGATTTCTACTCACTACTCTGGCCTGAGGGCAGAGGTTGCTGGACTCTTTGCCAAACAGGCAAGGGTGCAGTGAACCTTCTGACCCACCCAGGGGCAACCAATTCTGCTGCTCCCCCAGAGGATGCTGAGGCATAGGCTGAGCAGTTAGACCATCGTGGCCTCTGGGACTGTTGGAGGTGGAAGATACACACTCCTCAACATGTACCACTGCAAAATTCCTTCACCATACTGCTACTATGGGGCAGCCAGGAGGAGGCACCCATAACAGTGGGAAGGGAGAAAGTGGGGGTCCTCAGAAGGGAAAGTCCCAAGGAGGGAAGAAGGGGACCACATCCCAGGAGGAAGTAGCTGCTGGTGAAGGATCCTGTTGTTAAAGGGTTAGACTTGGGAGTGGGGAGAGGAAGGGAGAGGGAGATGAAATGCCTGAGAGGTGCTTCAGCTTGGATGGATGGAAAGTGGATCCAGAGGATTGTTAGGGCAGCATGAAATGGAAGGGTTCTAGATGTAATTGTCCTCCTGGGGACAAATGACCTGGCAAGGTACAGACTAGTGGTATTGCATGAAAATTTCAGGGAGCTGGGGAGGGGCCACAAGCGGGTGACATACACGGTGGCTTTTGCTGAGCTGTTACCTGTATATGGCCTGGGAAAGAAAAGGGCACTCTGCACCTGGGCTTTTAAAAATTAGTTGAAGGCACGGTGCATGGTGTAGGGCTTCAACTACATTGGGGACTGGTTGGATATGGGCCTGTATGGGGGTGATGGCCTGCATCCTTCCAGGAAGGGGGCCATAGTCCTTAGTGAGAGGTTAAAATGCTACTTGTATGAGCACTTAGGTTAGCTGGAGGGAGGCTCTAGAACTTATGGAGGTAATAATTGCACCCCCTTCGGATAATGAAGCAGCAGGGTGGGAGGGAGAGGAGCAAACTCCCCAGGGGCTGGGGTGTGCAAAGACAGGAGTGAAGACAAGGCACAGGAACAAGGGGGGAGGTATAAAGCAGGAAAGCAAGAAGAGAGGAGTAAAGGAGACAAGTATCAGAAAAGGCAACAAAGGAAGTGGTGGGTCAGTGGGAGCATCTTGGAACAGCACATGTGGAAGACAAGCAGGGAAGTATGCAGGGAGGGAGTAGGGTATGGGAGCCATGTGCGCAAATGCAAGGATTCTAGAAAATAAAATTCCAGACCTGGAGGCCATCGTGATGGAGGCTAGCCTGGATTTCATGGTCATGATAGAGTTATGGTGTTCTGATAGCCACGGCTAAGACATGGCCATACCGAGATACTGTCTGTTCAGAAAAGACAGGAAAGGGAGGAGGGATTGTACTGTATGTAAGGGAGGGAATCAAGGCCATGGAAGTGCAAGGGCACCTGGAGGAAAAGAAATGGCTGGAGGTGCTGTGGGTCATCCTGGAGACATGCATTGGGGCGCCTGTTCATACAGGGGTGGTATACAGACCCCTAGCAAAGGAAGAGGAGTTGGATAAAGCACTTGGAAAGCCATCATCAGGATGGCAAGCAACAAGGAGGTCTTTCTAGTTGGTGATTTCGGTTTGCCAGATGTGGACTGGAGCCTTCCAACTGCAGCTTTGAGAAGCAGAAGTGTAATTCTTGGCTCCCTATAAGGAGCTTTCTCAGGCAGACAGTGAACCCACTAGGGACAGGGCAGTGCTACACCTGGTGCTTAAAAACATGGATGGTAGAGCTGTGTGGAATATAAAATTCTGCCCGGGGAATGACAATTCCGATTCCGTGGAATTTCATGGAATTTGTACGAAAATTCTGCAGAATTGTAATTTCAGTTATTTCGCTATAATTTTGAAAGCGCGTGTCCAAATGACACCAAAGTTGGAATATAGACAGTTCCTACTGGCAAACATAAATATACCAAATTACAGAGTAATATGTTGAAAGGGGTGGAGTTATGAATGGCCAAATAGGTAATCAAAATTTAATTTTCAGTTATTTTGAGATCATTTTTAAATTTCTTATTCAAATTTTTCCACAGTTTCAGGATTTAGAGAAACCTATAGCATGGGTATATGCACCATGTTATGAGTCTTAAGCGTCAATGGGGGATAAGTTATAGGTAGCCAAACTGTATGCCAAAATTTAGATTTCTGTTAGTTTAGTATAGTTCTGATAGTATTCATTAAAATGTTATAACATATTACTGGTATACAGGTTATTACTTCATTTGTATATGTACATAGTTTCAGATTTCTAGCTTCAAATGGGACTGAGTTAAAGCCTACCAAACATGTTGCCAAGATTTAAATTTCAATTATTTCCCTCTAATTTTAAAACAACATAGCTAAACTCAACCAGAGTTAAAACATTTAAACTACTATACTACATGGTCATTTCTGAAAAAGTTTTTATTTGCAGCTTAAATGGGACTGAATTAAAAGTAGAACATAAGAACATAAGCAACAGCCTGCAGAAGGAGGCCTCCAGGTCTATCTTGTCTTCTCGATTTGTGTCGGGATTTTGTATTTTATCCTGACACTAATGTTATTGTCTCCTCTTCCCCTCCCCCTTCCATTTTCTTGTCCCCACCTCCTCCCTCTACATTTGTCCCAGGCTCTTTTTTTTTTGCGCTGTTACTTTCTAGTGAGCCGGCTGTCCTCCAGAGGGAACCCCCAGCCCCATCCCCCGGTGACCATCCGACGCTGACCTGAACTCCCAGTGCTTGCCCCTCCTGGTGGGGCCGTCAGGGTTCCCCAACTCCCCACCAGAGACTGGATTCAGTGGGCCAGCGCCATGGCTGGCCAGGAGTGGATCCTGTGAAGCACCCTCCACTATTGTGCCATGGCTCTTCTTTTTCCCTGTTTTTTTCTCAGGAGTTGGGGCGTGCAGTGACGCCCGCGGAGAGGAGCGTGCACGCATCAGCAAGCGCTTCCTCCAAACATCTGCCCCAACTCCTCCCCCTACTGCAGCATGGAACCCTGTTCCCAGCCTCTGCTAGGGAGCAGGCAAATGCTGACCACTGGGGACCCCCCCCAGAGGACAGCAGTCCGACGGACACTCAATCCTTCCCCCCTGCTGACCCCCGTCAGCCCATGCTTGTTCTCAAACATGGGTCACCAGTGTAGCACGAGGTAAGGCGACCAGTGCCTCAGCCCTCAGTGCCACAGGGCCAGCATCCCAGGCTCTTTTGAAAGATCCCACTGTCCTGGATGCCACAACTGCCTCAGGTAGCACACTCCAAAGTGTCACTACCCTTTCTGTGAAGGAGTGTTTCCTTGCATCCCTCCTTACTTTTCCTCCCACCAGCCTTTGGCTGTGTCCTCTGGTAGAGGTATTTTCTCTTACATTGAAGAGCCGTTCCCATGCTACCCCATTTCTACCCCTTAGGTATCTGAACGTCTCTATCATATCCCCCCTCTGCCTCCTCTCCTCCAGTGGGTACATATGCAGGGACTCTAGCCTCTCATCATATGTCTTGTCCTGCTGTCCCCAGATCATCTTAATTGCCCTCTTCTGCACCCCCTCCAGCAGTTTGATGTCTTTCTTTAGGTATGGGTGCTAATACCTCACTCCATACTCCAAGTGAGGCCTCACCAGTGATCTATACAGTGGCAGAATAACCTCACTGTTTCTGCTACTGAATCCCCTTGCGATGCATCCCAGCATCTTGTTGGCCTTTGTTACCGCTTTCTTGCACTGTGTGGATGGTTTCATGTCACTAGTGATTGCTACCCCTAGGTCTTTTTCTTCCTCAGACTTGGTTACTTGTACTTTTTTTTATTTTTTATTTATTTATAGATTTGGAATTACAACCTTTGAGCCAGGTGCTCGTTTACATAGGTTCCTCGTCACAGAGAGGACATACAGTGTTACATATTTACAGAAATCAAAACATATAGAGTGACATTGAGTTACATAGTAGTTGTCATACAATGAGCAATTTGGAGCATTTCAGACTTACAGATTTAGTACAAGCGACTTCACGGAGGGTTATGGCCAGGAGGGAGTGGAGGGGGAGGGCGTGAGGTGGGGGGGGTTCAGCTACTTTTCCTGTATAGTACTCGGCTCTTGTTTTTTTTTGCCCCGTGTGCATCACCTTGCACTTCTTGGCATTGAAGCCCAGCTGCCAAATCCCTGATCACTTCTCCAATCTGGCTAAGTCCTTCCTTAGTTCTTTTACCCCATCCTGAGTGTCCACTCCCCCACAAATTTTAGCATTGTCAGCTAAAAGACACATCTTGCCTTGAATACTCTCCCCGATGTCATTTATAAACACATTACACAACACTGGGTCTAAGACCGATCCCTGTGGTACCTCGCTAGTGACCTCCTTTGTACCGGAGGCAACCCCCCTACTACCACCCTCTGTGTCCTGCCCCCCAGTCAGTTCTCCACCCATCTGACCAATCTTGCCCCACCCCTAGTGCCTTCAGTTTTGTTATCAGACTCCTGTGTGGCACGGAGCAAAGGCTTTGCTAAATTCCAAGTATATGATGTCTTTTGCCTCCTGACCCTTGTCTACCGCCTTCATGACATAGTCAGAAAATTAAATGAAATTAGTTTGACAAGATCTCCCAGCCACAAACCTATGTTGCTTATTGTCCTGCAAACCATTCTTCTCCAAGTATTTCACCAGTCCCTCTTTTAGTATAGACTTCATTTATTTACACGCTATAGAGGTCAGGCTTACTGGCCTGTAATTGCCCGAGTCCTCTCTGGGGCCACTTTTGAGGAGTGGTACTACACTAGCTGTTCTCCATTCCATTGGCATTACCCCTGAGTTCAGGGAACTGTTGAACAGGACAGCTAAAGGATCTGCCAGCTCATCAGCCAATTCCCTGAGTACCCTGGGGTGTATCCCATCCAGCCCTGGAGATTTTTATTCACTTTTAGCACCCTCAGCACCTCTCTCACCCGATCTATCCCAGGAACCCCTATTAGATCTACCAATATTCCCTCATGTTTGACCCCCGCCTGTGGCATTGGCCCATCCTTTTCATTCATAAAGACTGAGCAGAAGTATTAATTTATAACCTCTGCTTTTGCTGTCCTCCGTTACTCATTCCAACCCTTGTCTGAGACTGACGATGCCATACTTTTTGTACCTTTTCTCTCTTATATAGTTAAAGAAGGCCTTTCCCCCCTCTTTATCCCCTGTGCTATGTGTAGTTAGTTCATTGCCTTAACCTTCTGGACCTCCTTTTTGGCCATTTTGGCCAGTCTGTGGTATTCCTTCTCATCCTGATCTCTAGCAGTTTGCTTGTTCTTCCTATAAGCTACCCTCTTCTCCCTTATTGATTTAGCTACTTCCATGTTGAACCAGCTAGGGCATCTTGCTTTTGCCTTCTTCTCCCTCATCCTTATGCAACTGTTCACAGCCATTTGAATGGCTCTCTTGATATGTCCCCATAACGTTTCTACCCCATCCCCTCCTCTAACACCCCTAGTTTTTCCCTGATCATTTCCCTCATCCTAGTAAAGTTGGCTATCCTGAAGTCCAGTGCCCTAGGCCTTGTTTGGATATCTTCTTTGCCTGTATCTATTCTGAACCATACTGAACTATGGTCACTTGCACCTAGGGGTTCCCTGATATCGATTTCCTGGACGTGCTCCTCGTTTGTAAGTACAAGGTCCAGGATTGCTTCCCCCTGGTTGGTCCTGCCACCAGCTGTGTCATGAAACCATCCTGTATTGCATCAAGGATCACCTGACTTCTGGCGCAGGTCATGGCAGGAGTCACCCAGTCTATTTTGGACAGGTTAAAGTCCCCCATTACTATTGTCTCCTTCCCCTCTCCCTGCTATGACTCTCAGCTGTTCGGCTGGCACCCTGTCCATTTCCTCTCCCTGGTTAGGCGGTCTATAAACCACCCCTACCCTAATTTTCCTACCCCTGTTGGTTTGCAGCTGTAGCCACAATGCCTCACTGCCCTCCTTTTCCACTTCTTCTTCCCACACACACTATCCCCTCCCTGATATAAGCCACAACCCCCCTCATGTTCCTTTCTCCCTGTCCCATCTGTAAAGCTTGTACCCTGGGATCTAGAGGTCTCAGTCATGGCATACCATGGCCCAGGTTTCAGAAATGGTTGCAATGTCCACATTTTCTCACTCAAGAGGGCCTGTTATTCTTCCATCTTGTTCCCTATGCTGCATGCATTGAGGAACACCACGGTTCACCTTGTCCCTTCTTCCCCCTCTTTTGATTGCTTTCCTGGCTTGACCCTGTCTGTCCCCCCTTCCCCTCACCCCCCTTGTTTCCCCGTTACCTGTGCTCTGTCCTCCCCTTGTCTCCTGCCTACATGGGAGGCGTTTCACACCCTTTCTGCTCCTCCCACAGCAGTTTAGACCAAGAACCTCTGTCATGTATACCCCAGCGGTAGTGAGGATAAGAAGGGCAGTGGGGGGGAGATGTGCTAAAGAGGACAAAAAAAAACAAACACTTCTGCTCAGTCTTCACAGTGGAGGGAGGGGGAGGATGGACCACTAAGGAACAGCAGGAATGGGGGTGTGGGTGGACACAAATCTGTTTACAGAGGAACGAGACCTGAAGGGACTTGCAGTTCTGACAGTGGACAAGGCTATGGGATGGAACGGGTTAACACAAGGATACTAATGGAACTTGGGGAGATTCTATCTGTCCTACTGATGGCTTTAATGAATAGCGTTTTGGAAACAGGCATGGTTCTAGAGGATTGGAAGAGAGCAGAAATGGTCCCTCTACATAAGAGCGGCAGCAGAGAGGAGGTTAACAACTGTAGGCCAGTCAGTTTCACCTCAGTGATGGGGAAATAAATGAAAGCAATGTTAATGAAAAGTTGGTAGAATACTGTAGGCAGCATGGATTTCGGGGGGCTGGCCACATGAATCTGAGTTCTTCTTCTGGAGGACCAGGAAAATAGATGAGGGGATAGCAGTGAATGTGGCCTATCTGGACATTAGCAAGGCCTTTGACACTGTGCCACCCAGGAGACTGGTAAAGAAATGTAGCAGCTTGGGGGTGGGATTCAAAGTGGTGAATTGGATTAGAAACTGATTAATGGATAGGAGACTAAAGGTGGTGGTTAACAGCACTCACTCTAATGATGGGAGAGTGACCAGCAGGGTGCTGCAGGGCTCAGTACTGGGACCAGTCATTGTCAGTTTCTTCGTAAGCACTATTGCATAAGAACTGGAAGGGAAGGTATGCCTTTTTGCAGATGACACCTAGATCTGTAATAGGGTGGACACTCGGGAGAGGGTGGAGAAAATCATAGGGATCTTGGGATCTCGAGGAATGCCTATAACATTGACATCCTTTAAGCAACAGATTAAAAAGTTGGCACACACAATGTCCTAAAAGGGGCAGACTAGGTGGGCCCACACTTTCCTTATCTGCCGTCACCTTCTATATTTCTAATTAGGGTATATGAACTTGCCCAACCTGATAAGATTGCATTTTCTAGTTTTGAGGTTACAATGGCTTATAATTTTGTGGTTTTACATACTTGCAAAATTAAATGTAAACGTTTTGAATGTTTGTGTGCTTAAAATTCAGCCCCTTTAAAAGATAGAGAACTAATGCTTGTCATGCACATATATGTGGGACAGAACTGCAAACATACCAGATTTGTTGAAATTTGGCTGAAATGTTTCTCTAAATATTTGCAAACATTCCACAAACTTTTACAGAATTGTTATTCTACCTGAATTCACCCGGCAGAATTATATATTTGTTACATCCCTAGTGGATACTAAAACCAAGGAGTACAATCATAGACTAAGTGGGGGAGGATACTGGGCAGTTGAAGAAAGCACTTTAAGAGTAATTAGATTATGGAACAGTTTGCCAGAGCACACAGTGGGGGTAAATAGCAAGGAGGCTATTAAAGCAAATCTAGATAACTTACTATTTGATAATATTGTAATGAGATATGGAAATCTGAGGGATATGGGATAAAGTGATAGGTTTATAATTATGGTCACATTGGTCAAAAATGAAGTTGGATGCCTGGAAGAAACTGGCAGGTCTGCTGGATCTCGGATTCCCAGAGGGTTTTCCTCTCCTCAGAAATGGGAACAATTACAAAGAGTGGTAATAGTACAGCTGAAATATATGAGCTAACTTTGGGATGTGGCTGTCATAGCCACAGAGGATGGGACTACTAAGTCAAATTTGTTCTCACAACGTCGATGTAAACCATCATATTACCGAACAATGAGAAATTCAGTGTCACTTCTTGTGAAAACTGTGACCCATTCCAATATTATTGTATTGAGGATGGTTTCAACAGTTTTTATGAATTAGTTTATTTAGGATTTGTTTAAGCTAAAACTTAAATACTGAATTATTATAATAAATTATTCAAAGCTGATTTGCAGCTATTTACAGTACATGGAACAGAGTTAAATAAGAGGCAGACTAGCTCACCTGTTAAAAGTGTATAACTTTAGAATAAAGCAATATTATAAGTTCTGACAATTATTTAAACTCAGGTAGGCGTAATGTCCCATCAGGCTATCTTTTCCCAGAATTCCTTGCCTTTGTTCCTACTGGAGACAACATGTACAGACTGCAGTTGTCACAAGTTGGGGGGGTATGCTCTGAGCTCACATACCAGTCTGGGCTGTACTTATATGCACATGGAAGGATGGACTCTTAGAATGTAAGAGACAGACTATCTCCTAAGGATAGCAGTTCCTACTTTATCCACTCAAGCTATTCGGTATGTCCCATAGAAACATATAAATTGTTGGCAAATAAGAACCGCTAGGCTCATCTTGTCTGCCCATAGTCCCTATACATTGTATGTGGCCACTGACCCTATGTAATCGATAGTTTTTCATCACTCCCTCCCCTCTCAGGCTTCCCTTGTGCCTGTTCTAGGCATGCTTTAACTCCTCCACTGTGCTTTTTCCCACTACCTCCTGTGGCAGACTATTCCAAGTGTTGACTACCCTTTCTGTGTAGAAACACTTCCTCACATTACCTCTTAATCTACCCCCTTCCAGTTTCATATTGTGCCCCTTGTTCTAGTACTTTTTCTACATTGAAAAAATGTCCCACAAATTAAAATGTCTTCAGCTGCAGAAGAAGAGGGTTATGGAGGGGCTGAGCTCTTACTTGTAGAAGGTGGATAATTAAACACAATGTGGCATAATTAAAATATGTGAAAGGGAATAGTGTCATGTTAATACGATATGCACAGTTACAGTGAGCCTTGTACATTCATTTTAGTGGCGGTGACAGAGCTAGCCTGTCCAACTGCAGGCCAATCTCAATTCTTCCTCCCCCTCTCTAAAGCCCTAGAGAGAATAGTTTACAATCAGTTAGTTGCATACCTTGATAAGTACAACCTTCAATGTCCGCAGCAGCAGGACTTTTGGAAGGATCATAGTACTTCCACAGCCTTGGTTGAATTTACCGGCCATATTCATGAAGCACTTCATCAGGGCTCTTGGTGGTGGCCACATTCATCGACCACACCAAAGCCTTTGACATGGTCAACCATGACTTGCTTCTTGCCCAGCTCTCCAACATTGGAATATCTTCTGTCTCTCTGGGCTGGTTCCAGAGTTACCTCTCCAACAGGACACAGCAGGTCAAGATTCAAGATATTGTATCTGACCATTGAAATGTCAATACAGGGGTGCCCCAAGGCTCCATATTAGGTCCCCTGCTGTTCAGCCTGTTTTTAAATGAGCTCCCAAAAATTTGCCAGAATAAGATCTTTCTGTATGCAGACGATGCTACTTTATACCTGTCACTCTACTCCTGAAGATCTAGAAGAAGGAATGCAAGCTGACTTTACTGCTGTGGAAAAATGGCCCCTTAAGTCCAAGCTCTTGCTCAACTACACAAAAACTAAAACAATGTTGTTCACCTCTCATCAAAACTGTTGTAAGTCCCATCCCCTCAAAATCTACAATAACAAGCTCGAAACACTCGAAATGGTCGAACACCTTTAAATACCTTGGGTCATCCTTGACTGCTCTCTCTCCTACAGCCAGCACACAGACCATGTAGCCAAGGCAGCTAGTGTCAGACTAGGTCAGCTCTACCGGCATAGGCATTGCCTCACAGAGAGTGCCATCAGCTCGCAGTTAACAGCTCAGTGCTCTCAATCATAGATTATGGTCTGGTAGTCTATGGAGCCAATACCAATACAGCACTAAGGAGAATTAAGACCATCTTAAACAAAGCCTGCAGACTTGTTCTGGGTGCTGACTGATTAAGTCACACATGTGAACTGTACTGAAGCACTGGCTGGCTAAACTTAAATAGCAGGGTACGGTACCAGGTTTGCCTGCTAGCTAAAAAAAACACCCTTGGCTTTGCACCCCAAGGTGTGCAGTAACTACTAGGATACTCCACCAATACCAAACTAACCAGGGTATCTAGTAAAACTGCCTTCCTTATTCCATTTCACCAGACATCTCTAGGGCAATGGTCCTTTGAATGTAGGGCCCCCCCCTGACTAAATACCCTCAAGTTCTGAGGTGGTTGCGGAAATAAAACTAGGCCCATTTAATTCCAAACTGCTACAGCATCTGTCCCCCACTCAGTGCCTACGACTGTGACACTAATGCCTAATGCCACCTTGTTTTGCCCCGCAGAGCACCTTCTTCTGCCCTCCATCCCCCTGCCTTTCCTTCATTTGATCGCAAATTTTATCACTCCACTTATTCACCACCTCTCCTCTTTCAGTTCCTCCACACCTCATTTCCCCTACCTTAAAACCCATTCATATCTCTCCCTCTTCTTCCACCCTTACCCAGCTACACTCCTGTCCCTTACTTCCGAAACCCTTTGGGTGAATTACTAGCCAATCCCATCCCCCTGCCCACTTTACCCTCCGATCTGCCACTCTCTCTGTTTCTGCTTTCCACCCTCCCCCTGCTGTCATTTATTTACCCACCCAACCTTTGGTCACCCTTTTCCTGACCTTCTTAACTTAACCAGTATGCTTATAAGATCAGTTATCTCTGTTAGTTGCTTGTCCATATTTGTTTGTTCTTGGTACTGTCTCAAAATTGTTGTTCATTTTGACTGTACTGTATTTATCTGTACTTACTTGATATGTTCTCCCCAATCTGTATTTACCTGTATGTACTTGCTTGATATGTTCTCCTCAATCTGTATTGTAAAGGGAACATTGTTTAACCAGGAGTAGCACACTAAGCCGAAGCTTGTTTCTAGATGCGACCTGGGAACACAAGGAAGTTGTGACTTGCTCAGGATCGCACAGTATGCACCTAGGTGGCTGTAGGATTCAAACCCAGGTCTCCAGATCTGCAGCTCAGAGCTTTAACCCACTGTGCTATACTGTTTCCTATTAGTAAAAGCCTATGTATTCTGTCTGTTGCCATTTTCGACGTGAAACCTTTGTAAATGAGCTTTTTTAGCTCAAAGGTGTAAATCTGAGGTTCCAATAAATATATAAATAAATAGTTTAACTCTTCATTAAATATTTAATATGGAACCCAAGGATCAGTAACAAATTTAGAATTTTACATTGGGAGTTGTGCAAGGGTTGGGACTTTGTATGCAAATTGTTTCAAACAAGTTTTAAATCCTTAATATAATTTGCAATTACCTTTTGTATTACATTTTTAATATAAAATAAAAATGATGCATTTTTTGCATTTTTTGGACTCTGCCACTAAGGAAAGGCAGAATGCCAGCAAGTAAGTTAAATGTTCAAATGTGGGGCACCACCACTCCTCTAGATTCACCACTGCAGAGGGTGGACTGCTTCTCAATCCTAAATGTATTACTTATGACATTATAACGACTACAAAAGTATGTTTTCTCATCTCTTCTTCTTTTTCCCATTTTTCTTATTGGTCATTCCTATCCCCTGCCCTGATGTTCATGGTCACCATGGCTAAATTCCTCCAGTAAGGAGGGCAGGTGACCATCTTGCTTCACAGTGGATGCCTGGAACACTCCGTAGTAGGCTAGCAGGGGAGGGGAAATCAGAGTCAGGCAGCCTACAATGCGCAGCTTACAATACTGTGAGTGAGAGCACAGAGTGCCTCACTTCAGTGCTGGGCCAGCTGACTGTGACTTGGGATTCCAGGGCTTGCACAGGAAATGGTCTCCAAGGTGGAAGTGCAAAGTGCTGTGAGCCAGCTTGTGTTTTCTCATTCCATTTTACTGTCTACATGTACATAATGTTTTAACAGCAAACAGAAAAACACGTATATATTTCTTGTAGTTATCTCCACACCAGACACTTGGGTTAATATCCCAATGCTGACACTGCAGTGCAGCATGGGGGGGGGGTGCTACACTCCTGAGGTGCCGTCTTTCGGATGAGACGTTAAACCGATGTCCCATCTGCCTGTTCTGGTGGTAGTTCAGGTGGATGCTAAAGATCCCATGGCACTTCTCGAAAAGAGTAGGGGAATTTTTTATTGGAAACAAAATACATAACATCAGGTTAAGATGACAGTCAACAATCATGAAAGAAAATCAACAAAAATCATACTATAATTCAGTTGTACACTCAAAAGAATTTTCTACAGACATAAAAATTAGTACAAATAATCACAATAATATCATGCTAAAAAAACATAAAAAATAAATCACTACCCTAACCAATGCACATGTCACCAGAGATCGTTAAATTTCCCTCTATCCAAAACCATATGTTCTCTTTGTTTAAGCTGGGTCAGGGAAGCCTCAACACTGGCTAATAATACTGATAGTAAGGTATTAACATGCTGTAATGAAAACTTACATCGAGCCTGCATAAATGGTATTTAAGGAAAGCAAATATAATATTCAGAGTACTTGGATGATATCTTCTATAAAAACCTGTATATTCACCCAAAACTAGACATTCATATTGGAGATGCTGTACAGGACCCCAGTTCCACCTAATAGAGCAATCTCTCCAAAATTGTATTGAATAAGTGCATGAAATAAAGAAATGTTCCATCGTTTCCTCCTGTCCCTCACACTAAGACCTTAGACATTGCCTGTCTGTCAACAGTTTATGTTTCCAATTACCCTTCACCCCCCAATCTACCGTGGCAACTCAGCCACTGTACGTCCCATATATGTTGCGGGATCCTCTTGTCCCGCAAAAGTTTTAAAGCCAAATCCAATTTGGCAGAAAGACATCTACGAAAGTCAACCCTAGGGGTATGAACTTTTGTCATAATTTTGGCATATAATGCTTTCCTTTGTGTGGTAAAGTAATCATTTTTACTAAATCCCCATAATTTAAATTTTTTAACAGTATTAATAGCAAAGCCTGGCACAGAAACTGCCCCACAAAGTTTGGGAACCTCTGTAACCCATGCTTCCTCAAATGCCTGAAAGAGACCCCTAGTCCAGGAGTACCATGTCCAGGCAGTATTTTGTAACGAAGCACCAAAAGTTGAAAATATAAAAAAAGAGTGGGAAAAAACTACCGGGTTAATCATCCCCAAACCGCCCTGGGAGACTGGAAGATATGTAAAATCTCTTTTAACCAGATTTAACCGACTACCCAAATCATCTGGAAAAATACGCTAAAGAGCCTTGTTTCCAGTGTACTGGGAACCAAAAAAACAAAAGCCAAATATAAAAATAGTGGAAGTAAAAATTGCTTAATAATCTGGACTCTTTTTAGTTTTCCAAATGCCCAAGACTTCCAGTGAAGCACTTTTTGCTCACCCAAAAGTAATCTATCATTCCAATTATAGAAAGTCATGTCCCCAACTCCGAAAAAGACCCCCAAAATCTTCAGAGGCCCCTTCTGCACTATTATACCAGCAATAGAATCAAGTGGATCATCTGAACCAATCTGTAATGCATTACTTTTGTTATAATTCAAACCAGTCCCGGACATCTGAGCAAAATTATTAAATAACTGCAAAGCATGCTCACCAGAATGTACATCTGAGACAAAAAGACACACATCATCAGCATATGCAAAAAGTTTCAGAGAAGGGATGGTAAATGAGGGAGATAATCCCACAATATCTGTAGCATTTAAAATAACTCTAATCGGGGGTCAAGGCTAAAAATATACAATAGGGGGCTAAGGGGGCACCCCTGTCGGACCCCTCTCTTCAACAAGACAGGAGTACCTAAAACATTTTTCACCAATGGGCAGGTATAAGCCTTGGTGTATAAAAGTTTAAGCCAAATAATCAAGTTTGGTGGAATACCGTACCTAGACAAAACTTCAAACAAAAAATCGTGTGAAACATTGTCAAAGGCCTTGACTTGATCAAGTGACAATATGAAACCTTTCAATTTACCCTGAGACCCATATTCGAAAACCTCCCTCAACAATTTTAAATTCAATTTAATATTCCTACTGGGGACTGAACAAGTCTGTACAGGGTGAATAAGTTCTTCAGCAGCCTTCTGTAATCGCTTACATAAAACATATGACAAGATTTTATAGTCAGTATTCAACAGGCTAATCAACCTCCAATTGGTAAGGTGTTTCTTATCACCCTTCTTGTATAAATAAATTAAAATAGCATTGGCAAATCCCTGTGGCATAATACCAGATGTTACTATATCATTATAAGTATCCACCAATAGTTCATCCAGCACATCCTTAAATGTTGTAAAAAATTAATTCATGAGGCCATCCTCCTTGGGGGAAACTCCATCCTTTAAATTAGAAATGGCATCTAAAACTTCAGGAAGCGTAATAGGTCCATTAATGGTGGAAACAATCTATACCGAAAGCTGAGGAGTAGAACAAGTCACTACCTGATTCCAAACCAATTGTGAACAGAAAACCTTCCCCAAAGTAGCTGATAAAGCTTCATTAATAACTTCCAAGATCCCAACTACTGAATGCTTTAAAACCCCAGCTGAATCATATATACCTTCCATTGTTTTATGTTGGGTTTTACATTTACATGCTTCAAAGGGGTCAGAGAATGGCTGAAATGACCCACCAAATTTAAACTCAGCGGATAAAAATGCAGCTCTGGAAAGATGATATGCCCTCATGTTCTCCTTAATTTTATCAATCTGAGACTTAACTCTGCAGTCACTAACATTTGGGAGGGATGTTAATTTATACAACTGGTCTCTATTATGCAAATATTGTAAATATGCAGCATTCACAGTTTGTGTTCCAGATTTAAAAAAAAGATCTTTAAGGTCGGTCTTGGTGTCTAACCACCAAGAACCCCAATCCTTGTACATGTCTGCTACAGATTTACGAAAAAGAAGGCACCTAGAAACCTGCATCTTAATATTATTATCTAATAGTACTGAGGAATTTAATTTACAACGTCGAGGGATAGCAGGGAAGCATGGTGGAACATTCCCAAAGCCAAGTGTGCAATGTAAAAGATTGCGATCAGAAAATTCACTCAAAGATATGAACATTTTTGAAACCTGGAGAAATCAAGAAACAAAGAAATAATCAATCCTAGTGAAGTATGCACTTCTTCTATAAGTAGTACCTCCTTGCTTATACAAAGAACGATAAGCATCTTTTAACATAGCCGTGTCCAAAATACCCCTTAAGGCATGGGAATCACAATAAGTCTTTTTCTTCACGCCATCCTTAAATTTAATATCCAAACTCAAGTTCATATCACCTCCCCAGATGACAGATCTGGTGGTAAATAAAAAAGGTTACATTTGATTGAATAAATCGATCCTAGAACTCTTACTCTGGGGAGCATATGTGTTGATGAGGTGTAAAAAAACCAAAAACAAAAAAAAAACCATGAACAATGCAGTCTAGAACCATAGCTCTACCTGGTACCAAATCTATACACTTTTGCACTCTGATATCATAGGTACGAAAGAGAATACCCAGACCATCAGCCATATCAGTCCCAAAAGACCAATAGGAGGGTCCCCAGGGCCAAGAGAATTTAGATTGCTGAATATCAATAACCAAATTAAATCTGGTCTCTTGTTAAAATAGTATTTCAGCCCGTAGGGTGGTAAGGCAATTAAACCATACCAGACGTCTTTTAGCATTTTTTATGCTACACGTGTTACAAGAGACCAGATGTAAAGATGCCAGATTACCAAAAAGGGAAAAGAAAAAGAGTTCATCCTATCTCAGGTGGCTTTTTCCTTTTCTTTCCCTTTTTCTCCTTTCCTACCTGAGGCCCAACCAAGTCTTCTTCACAGTCCATTTCGGACACAGCCCCTGAAATGGAAGAAATATCAGACTCCGGCTCCCCCTCTGTTTCCAATAATGCATTGAATTAATTTTTTGTAGGCACAGGCATAGGTGTAGAGGACATTTTGCTAGAAGACCTAGTAATACGTTTAGCAGGAATTTCAAATTCAGCTAAGGGAGGAGACATACTACACTCGCCACCCCCTTCCCCTGTTGTAGCAGTGGGAGTCATAAGAATATCCTCAGGAGGGGTATTAACCATGACAACATGGCTTGAATCATGAGTTGTCGTCCCTGTAGTTGAGGAAACTTGGGATGAAGCCGGGGGTGGGGGTGAACTAGGGGGGTCAGGCCTAGAAGGCCTATAGTTATCCTGTGCATTAGAAACCAGATCATCCTTGTTTAAACCACCCTGCCTGTTCTGGCCTGCCCAGGGACACTGATGGTATGCATGTCCCTGTTCTTCACAAAGATTACATTTGTGTACGTTTCTACATACATTACTGGTGTGGTCATAATCCCCACAAAGTGCACAAATCACCCCCTATCACAAATACTACTAAGTGCCTGCGACTCCCACATTTGTAGCACCCCTCTGTCTTTCCCTAGAAAGAAACTATTAGGAATGTGCTGGATATCATCCATTAACATCAATAATTTTACTTAAAAGCACCAGCCACCCATCCAAATACCTTCTGTATCTACGATAGCAGAAGGGGGACCAAAACCTGACATTTTTTTTCCAACCAAAAATATGTGTCACCCTCCTTTACCCCTTCATTCCTAAACATAACATTTATGGTCTTGTAAAAGGGTTTAGTTAAAGGAATGGCCCAAAACGGGGCCCATAAAGGTAAATGTTTCACAATCTCATATTTCCTCCAGAAAGCATCTAAACCAGAAAAGTTCCTGAAACTGACATCAAAAATATCATCTCCCTTGATGTTAATAAGGGCATAAATGTTAGAGGCAATAAAGCCCATTGAATCTGTTAGTAAATGTTTGGCCACATATTGCCTGTCCGGGTGATCCTGCAGCCCACCCCTATAGTGGAGGCGAACTGTTTCTCTCTGAGGTGCTTGATCTACTTTATTGTTTTTAAATAGGTCAGAGAAAGTGGGGCCCTTACATTGATTTTCCTGCCTGGGAGATGGAGGGGTGTCCCCCTTCTAGGATAGGATTAGGTACAGGAGTCTCAAAATTCCTAGTTGCCTGTGTGGCGTTAACTGGGGGAACAGATTCTGGTGCTATTGTAGGCTGTAAACAGTCAGAGCCGACCATCGGCTTTCTGGGCTGACTAGAAGAACTTTGCTCACCAGAAAGAGAAGTCCAGTCTGGGTCAGGTACACTTCTCCCGTCCTCCGTTCTCAACCATCCTGAATGAAGTTGGGAATCCTCAGCAGACCAGTCGTCAGGTAGAGGTGGATCGCTTGGTGCGGCAAGCCGAAAGGACTTCCGCATTCTTTCCACCGTGGTAATGCCGACGTCAGCCTGGATCAGCTGAGGTGCTACCCACAGATTGACAGTGTCTCAGACAGAATTTGCTACAGGAGGATCCACTGCAGGTCCCTGAACAACGGGACCATCTGTACACTCCCGATCAGTGCCTCGCACCTGCAGCTCAACTTGTTCAGAGTTCTGCTCCACAGATTTGTACGATTCCACTGGTGTTACAACGCCAGAAAATAAAAGATCATCAGTAGGATTAACATGAAGCTTTATTCCGGCATCTCTCGCTGTATTCTCAGTAGCTTCTCCAGAATCCTCCATCAGTTCAATCTGAGCCCCAGACTGTGGCTCCATCTCCACACAATGACCATTATCAGTGGTCGTCAGCCTTAGATTGACTGAAGCTAGTCCAACGCAACAGCAAGTCCCCCTGCAGGAGAGTAGGGGAATTTCCCTGGTGTCTTGGCCAAATTTCCCCCCATTCACTAAAAATACCACCAACAGCTTAATCTGGTTCAAGGTCAGCTAGCATTCATCTGTATCCCCCTCTCCCAGGTCGTGCCTGAAAATAGGCAAGAATTTGTCTAGCACACTGACCCGGTCAACAAAAACTAAATAAATAAATAAAATACAGTAAGTCAGTCTTCTGGTGAGTTCTTAAAGAACTGCATTGAACCGGTTTGCCATTTTTTCCTGTACAGTTGTTTTTAAAATACTGGTTCACATTCTGTTATTTTTTTCATCTTTACTTGCCTTTTATTTTTAAACTGTAGAAGGCAGTCCACTCATTAGTTGACCCCTGCCTCCGTACTCAAGTTAATTGGTTCACCAATCTCTTATCACTTTGAGGTTGCCACTGCTTTCAATGATTACTTCTCATCTTGTGCCCTTTCCCTTCTCTCAGCCACTTCTCTGTCTCCCTCTTCTCCAGCTGTGTTCCACTCTCAACCTATCCCTGGCTCTCATCCCCTGCTATCCTCACTGAAGCAGCTTTCATTCTTGACCCATCAAAAGGCAACCATCATGGTCTGAACCCTAAACTACCCCGCCTTGCTGCTTCTACCATTGTGGCTCTTAGCTCCTCCTTCCTAAACTTATCTTACTCTAAGGCCCCAGTCCCTAGTTCTTGTGCATGTGCTAGGGTTGTCCCTCTTCACAAAAGAAGGGAATGTTACCATTCCCACTAACTACCAACCCATAACCCTCACTTCTGCGCTAGCTAAACATAAGAGAAGTTAGTCTTGTAACAGCTCTCAGGCTTCCTTGACTCCTCTGATTTCCTTATTCTTTTCCAGTCAGGTTTTAGAAAAACACATTCCACAGTCTCTTCCCTTCTCAGATTCACTGATAATATCCAGAAGGGTGTTGGTCAGAGTCTGCTGACCTTGGCAGTCTTTGTCAACTTGGCAAAGGCATTCAACACAGTTGTACAACTTGTCTTTTTGTATAATCTTGTGGGTGCTGGACTCTGACCTCTCAGTTAATGGATTCCACTCCTACTTGTCGGACAGGTTTCAACCAGATCCTGTGGGTGATTCCCTTCCCCCTCCCAGTAATCTCTTGGATCCCTCAGGGCTCTATATTGGAACCCATCTTATTCTCCATCTTCCAAAATGATCTTCTGAAAGCATGCTCTGCTGCATATATTCATATATATGTGGATGATGCTGTTATTTCTCACTGGCCCATCTGCAGTGAACATGGAGTCACATTTCCGGCGTGACTCCAGTAGCATCCAATGTGGCTTCCAAGCAAATTAACATACCCTGAATGCTAAGAAAGCTGTCTGTGACCTTTGGTAACACTTAAGTGGCTGGTCAGGACACTGATCCTCCTGTCTATTCTCCCCTGGATGGTGTCCATTTGGTAGTGGCACCCTCCTTTAAATACCTTGGTGTCTGGTTAGGTTAGCATCTAAATTTCTTGAGGCATATTGACACAATTCATTCTAAACACTTCCTGAAACTAGACACACTGTACAGGACCAAATCCTGTGTCCCTTCCCTATGCATTGGGAGTTTGTGCTTAAAATGGTTCTCTCTCTCTATGTTTGACTGCATCTTCTGTCATTTTGCTCTAAACTGTCCTCCGTGCACTCAACCCTGTTCTCTCTGTTCCAATCTGTGTTTAACTCCTCATAAAGGGAAACACCTTTTTTCACTTCCCTTCATTTCTTTTTATATTCTAGTTCTGGACCCTCATTTGCTAGCTCTTCTCACTTCTTTCTCCCTCCACCTCCTCACACTAGTCCCTAAAACTCTGGCATCCACATCTTTTCTATCCCTCTGCTCAGCTCTAATGCTGGGCATGCCTCTTTTTACTTTAGGCTTCTCTCTCTCTCTCTCTCTCTCTCTCTCTCTCTCTCTCTCATTCTTATTCTTATTCTTATTCTCCTGGTCCCTTATTTTCCTAAAGACACCAGTCCATGGACAAACCCTATTTTTCTTCTGCTCCTCGTTCTAATGGCCCCTGTCCCTATACTCCATCCTGCGGATGACAAATAGTGAATTATGCAGGGAAAAATCATTTCACTACATTACTTTTTCTCTATGACTGTCATAGTAATTTTTGTACATGTATGTTTTACCCAAGTCAGTTTTTAACAGGTCTCACAGTTCCAAAGCGACATTTTCTCCCCTTTTTTACCTAATATATGTGTAAATCCATCATAGATAGTATTGTATAGGAAATATTGTAGATTTTGTAACTGTATACAGAGGTATGTTCTACCATTCAAAATGTTATGCTGTAATTTGTAATTGCCTTGCTAGTTCTGCAAAATTGACATGCAGCTAGATATGCTGTCTCTGTTCTGTATCTGTATTTCAAATAACATTTGTCCTAGTTCGGACCTCTTAGGAAATGAACATTGCTCAGTGGAGCTTTCTCTTGCTAGAAGAAATAAAATACAAATATAATAAAGGAATAATGCATGACAGGGTGTGTGTCGTGCTGGGATAACGTCACGCCTGGGGTGATTAGGCACGAGGCCACAGGCTGAGTGCAACTAATCACCCCGAAGTGACATCCCAGCACGACACACACCCTGGAGTGCATTATTCCTATTATACAATGGCTTGTTTGTAATACAAACAAACAAAAAATGATGAAACACTATATATAAAGTATATTTTTTTGTTATTTTGTGAAGGTGTAGGCTTACTTTATGAAAAAAATAGTAGTCTGCCCTTGCAGTTTTTTTGTCAAGATTTTGTTGTCTCTGCCTTTTGGTGACTGGCTCAGAATGCTGCAGCTGGTCAGCAATCAGTGTTATCAACTGCTCCCCCCCACTCCTGCCGGTTCCCGTCTTTCATCCACCCTCCTGCTGTGAAGATTTCTGTGATATAGGAGAAGAGGAGGTAGGGAGGTGGCACTGGGAATGTTTTGATTTGTTTTACATGGTCCTGTTTGAAAAAAAATATATAGCGAGTGAGCATTTTGTAGAGAGAGGCGCAATGACTGTTGAAGACATGTTTTCTGACCTACTCACTGGGCGCGCCGTGTGCTCAGTCCCTAAAGTACGAAAAAAAAATGTTTCTCAATTTAAGGTGATTGTGTGAGAGTTATTGGTTGTTTTGGTTTTTTATTGGCCAGTATACGAACCGGAACACTGAACACTGCCTCTGAGTGGGATGCGGGGAAGTAGGCTGCAGAGCGGCCATCAAAACGTGCTGTTTGAAGTGATTCCGCGGGAGGCAGTGTTTTCATTTGTGTCATGCATTTGCATTTATTTTTTGTGTGTGTGTGTATGTTACGAGAAGTGAAGTTAGAAATAATGGGTGGATTTACTGTATATATGTGTGTGTGTGTGTGTGTGTGTGTGTGTGTGTGTGTGTGTGTGTGTGTGTGTGGGGGGGGGATTCTAGAGGGCGGGGGCTGATTGTAGTAGAGTGCCAGAGCAGTGACCACTGAAGCTGCTCGTAGGCAGCAGAGTGATCTTCTTTTAAACTTTGAATGAGGTCAGAATTGTGCTGGGACTAGAGCCGTGATGTTATGCCAGGATAACATCACGGGTCCAGTGCCAGCCTGACGAATCAGAGCACAGGATTCTTTCTTGCCATTGTATAATTATGTATATATTTTTTTTATTTTTTTAAGCATTTCTCCCCATTTCCTCTCCCCCAGGTCACACCTGGAAACTAGCCTTGGCTTTCCCAATCAAGAAGCTTTAATAAACAAATACCTAAATAAAATATGTTGTAGAAAACACAGTTACTGTTTCTGATTTGCACAATGGTTTAAAGTACCATTTTAGAACTGTATGCAGTAGTTTATGTCCGTTTCAGCCATGGAGTTCTAAAGTACTGTAGAAGATGGATGCATCATTGTGCCAACTAATGAATAGTCAAGCAATGACATAAACTACAGTACATCTTACAGTTCTAAAATGTTCCTTAACAGCAGTGTGTAAATCAGAAGCACTCGCTGTGTTTACTAAAAAGCCACTTAAGATGTAACAGTAACAGAATGTTACCAGTTTTTAAAAAATCAGTTTCTACAGAAAACACAGGCTTACAGGTTAAATGTAGTTCTCTTTTAAGGTGGGAGAACTGAAATGTAACCGAGTTGCTCAGGCCTTAAAACAAGTTAGAGAAGACACTCTTA
Source organism: Neoceratodus forsteri (assembly GCA_016271365.2). Classification (NCBI taxonomy): domain Eukaryota; kingdom Metazoa; phylum Chordata; order Ceratodontiformes; family Ceratodontidae; genus Neoceratodus; species Neoceratodus forsteri. The sequence goes on along the minus strand of CM057449.1, from coordinate 521,066,196 downwards.
TAACAGTGAGGGTATGCATTCAGGTAAACATATTTCAATCATATTAAGTAATATTCAGCACTCAGTTGGTGGTGATACCATTGAACCCATCTGTGAAAGTTTCAGTACAGGAACGTTCAGATCCATATTGGACCCTTTTTGGGGTGGCAAAAGGGCCTGAGAAGAACTGAAAGCTTTTGTTTTGCAAATGACATACTGGTCCATTAAAATAAATCACATCACCTACTTTGCATATTGATCTGTGCAAGGACCGATTCAGCTACAGCTACTCCCTTAAAGGACTACTAAACAAGGAATTTATACTATTACTCATTCCACAATCCAGCTTCATAGTGAGGTAATGTAAAGGCTGCTGTTTACATCTATGTTATGAAACTGTATTTATATAATTAACATAAATGCACTTTCATAGCATTTGAAAAATATAAACAGCCCTCTCCTTTGAAATCTTGTGCCCTGCCTGCTGTTTAAAATGACTGCTGAACATGGCTATGTGATGAAGTCATAGTTGCAAGAGCCTCTATACATGGCATTTTACAGTGCAAACTCATTCTAGTTTTAATGCCCTTTGCTGATGTTGCTTCACAAAAATAATTAAAATCATGACTTAACATGGGTATTATTTTTATAACTACGTATGTTAAGCTATAGTTTTGTCATTAACTTTGCCAAAAAACTGTTAAAATTAACAAATTGGTCTCTTGTCTGTTTTATTTGCTTAAAGGATGAGCACACTGAAAAATCAATTCCCTTTTCAGGTGCAACCCACAAAAATTCACACAAAACATTTACAATACAATACATAATACATAGTACATGATACATGCGTTCATATAACAGTAAACATTAAATATAAAACCTTCAGTCAAGATACTTACACGCTGAAAAAGATATGATATTGATATAAAGTGCAACAAAAATGCTCATTGGACCTAATAGTCCTAATTTCCAGTGGCAATCCATTCCAGATGGTTGGGGCTGTACATGCAAAAGTTCATTGACTACAAGAGGTCCTCATAAGAGGAAATTGAAATACCACATTAATCCTAGATCTAGAAAAATATTGGGATTGATATGGCTGAAGATGTTTCAACAAATTTTGTGGGGCTCCAAAATGAATTAGTCTAAATATAAAGTTTGAAAGTAAATATCTATAATTTAACTGAATAGGCAACCAGCCCATCTCACTCAAAATGACACAATGATGTGTCAACCTAGGGGCAGATAAAGTAAGTTTTCCAATCAGCTGTAACAGAGCTGATTTCTTAGATAGAAAATTAGGTGAACATGATCTGTGATTGAGGCAGCATAGTTAACAATTGGCTACAAGCAAAATTTTGCAATAATCATTCTTGTATTTCTAGTTAGAAAAGGTTTCAGTCAATATAATAATGCAATTTTGGTAAGAACTTTAGTTGTAATTCTGGCTGAATGAGTATCATAACTGAAAGTTGGATCCAAAATGACTCCCAAATATTAAAAAACTATTTATATTTTCATAAGGAATACCATCATGGGCAAAAATCTGAAGAGAGTGACCCCATTCCCTTAATCTAGATGCCATCCCAAATACCATTGTTTTTGTTTTGTTCAACACCATGTTATTAGTTGCAAGCCACTGATATAACTTAACCATATCATTAGTTAACTCCTTATTTATTTCACCAATTGTGGTTCTCTGGAAATAAATTACCGCATCATCTGCATAAAGGATGGATCTAGCTTTATGCAAAACCAACAAAAAATTATAAAAAATAAGGAAAACAACATGGGACCCAGTATGGAGCCCTGTGGGACTCCATACTTTACCAATGCTTTATCTGATATTGTGTCATTGTACTTAACCATTTGAAATTGATTAAGATAATCCGAGAACCACCTGAAAGCAGAGTCCCCAGCTCACAGAGAATCCAGTTTAGCTATCAATAGTTCATGGTCTACCAGATCGAATGCCTTGGTTAGTCTACGAACACGGCCCCAGAAAGGCATCCATCCTCCATGGCCCCTAGGATCACGTTCGTGAACTCGACCAAGGCAGTCTCTGTTCCATGTCCTTTTCTGAAACCATGTTGACTTGGTGACAATAGACCATATTTATGCATGTAGTCTATACATTGCCCATAGACAATTCTTTCTTGGATTTTTGCCAAAGCTGACAAAATGGAAATGGGTCTGTAGTTACCAAAATCAAAAACAGAACCAGATTTCTGGATGGGCACCACCAAGGAATACTTCCATAAATCAGGAACACAACTGGTAGTAAAGGACAAATTCAAAAGAATCAAAATAGGATAAGACAGTTCTGCAGCTGCGTCATGTAACAAATTTGGTGCTAACCCATCATACCCTGTTGAACCCCCGGTTTCAACTTTTGCAAATATTTTTGAACTTCATTGGGTGAGGTGATCCTCAAGTAAAATTTGGGTCTACCTAATATCTCTGTAACAGAAGTATTTGAGAGGCCTGTGTTACCATCCTTAAAATAATTATCCAAGTCAGCAAACTTCTTGTTAAACTCATTTGCTCTTGTCTGTGAGCAAGTCATTACTTCCTCCCCTTTTTTCATATGTGATTCAGTCACATTTGTTGGTTTAATCATACTGTTAACTGTGCTTCATAATTTCTTACTGTCAGATAACCCATTAATTAGTTTTTGTTTAAACAAATTCTGTTTAGCTAATTTGATCTGGGCCTTGGCTGAATGGCAGTTTTTACTAGTTGTCACATATCTGGTAGTCATGTGGCTGATGATGGTGCTGATCCGGTCCACATGTAATGCTGTTACTAAATCCATTTTTTCAATAACTGGTGTCTGTGGTTTTTCACAGTACAGTATTATCCAAAAATGACCCCTCCACCGCCTGCTCTCCCTCCCACCTGCCATCTCCTATTACATCGTCGAGAACCAACAGGATGATGCAGCCTTCCAACCAGCTTTAGATCACATTCAGAGATGGTCATCAGAACATATACTACAGTTAAACTATGATAAATGTATGGTTATGCACAAGGGGAAAAAATCAGAAAAACATGTGCACATTAAATTTAAATGCTGTAAAAAAAACAACAGAAGAAGAAGTTCTGGGTATTATAATCGCACACGATCTATCCTTTAAGGCACACTGTAAAAAACATAGTTCATAGAGGAAATCAAATATTAAACTGTATCCTCAGTCACATTGATAGCAGAAGCCGTGAGGTCTTGGTCCCCCTCTATTCATCTTTAGTGAGGCCTATTTTAAAGTATGGAGCCCAGGTTTGGTCACCATATGGGAAGAGGAAATACAACAAATTGAAAGGGTGCAAAAAAGGGCAATAAGAGCAATTATTAAAGTTAAGAAGAACATTATAAGGAAAGACTTAATGATTTGGACATGTTTACCCTGGAATATAGAAGACCACGGGCTGATATGTGCCTTGTGTGCAGGGCCAGGTCTAGTAATGATCTATGGGATGATCTGGGGCTTGTTTAAGGGAACACATTTATACAACCCAGTCTCATCCATTATGATTAGCACAGAAGAAATGTAAACTGAAAAAAGCTATCAATGGTTTAACCAGAGGGTGGTTCCAATGGGAATGGACTCCCTATGGAGGTTATAAGACGTACCACCATGGAACAGTTCAAGAGGAAATTAGATAACTATGTACTGGGTAATATGTAACTTAACTCATTTCGAAAGTGAGCACCATGGATGAAAGTCTATTGCCAAGTTCTGTACCTAACTATGATACCTATACGTGTCCATAGTATGCCTTTTCCCTATCAAATGTCCTACTACAAATGCTACTGCTGATCCTGCAAACCCTACTGCTGATCCATCTTTAAATAACATGCAGAAGAGAAGACTCCTCAAATGCATAACTTTACTGCCAGTTACCTCCCTATCCAGTTGGCACCAGTACAGGATGTCATCTGGGGTAGGGATCTGTCAGTAAAGTGGTGCATTTGAGGAGGCTCATGTTACAAATGTTATTTAAAGCTAGGTCAGTAGTAGGATTTGTTTGCAGGATTGACAGCAGGATTTGCAGTTGGACATCGAATAGGGCAAAGGCATACTGTGGACACAGAAAATAGGTGAAGGCAGGCAGATGGGAGGGAGAGCAAATGGACAGCCGAAGGGTCATTTTTGGATAATACTATGAAAAACTATGGACACCAGTTACTGGAAAAAAGTGGATTTAGTAACAGCATTACATTTGGACCAGATGGCACCACCAATATCAGCCACTAGACCATCAGATGTGTGATAACTAGCAAGACATTGCTGTTTGACTGAGAGAGCCATTTGTATACCAGGATTTCAACAGTTTTTTTTGGCAAAGTTAATGGCAAAACCATAGCTTAACTTGTGTAGTTACAAAAATAATACATATGTTAAGTAATGATTTTGATCATTTTTGTGAAACTACATTCTCAAAGGGCAGAAAAACTAGAATGACTTTGCCCTATACAGCACCATGTACAGAGGCTCTTGCTACTATGAAGTCATCACGTAACATGTTCAACTGCCATTTTAGGCAGCAGGCAGGGCATGAGATTTCAAAGGAGAGGGCTGTATTTTACATTTTTGAAGTGCTATGAAACTCCATTTATGTTAATTATATAAATACAGTTTTAACATAAATGTAAAAAGCAGTTTTTCCTTTACCTCACTATGATGCTGGATCGTGGAATGGGTAATGGTATAAATTGCTTGTTTACTTGTCCTTTAATTTAAAATGAATGCATTTCGAAAGATACAGCTGGCAGGAGAAATATCACACATACACAGAATTTGTCCTCAGCTTGGCTTGTTTATATCACTGTTATTTGTTGCATACTTTTTAGCTGTCACACATTACGAGGCACATCACTCATTTTGCCCCTCAGAAGTCCTTTCTCCCACATGAGGAAGGTGATGTTCCGCATTTCCCACTGAAACTTTAAAGCAGAAATTCATAATAATCTATTCTGCTCAGTTATCAGTGAACATTATGAACATTAGTGCACTGACAGCCATATACCTCTCAACCCCCTGGCTCACAAATGAGTGGCAAAATCAGCGACACATGACCAAAATCAGGAACACATCTTAAAAAAATGGTAATATCAGTTCATGAATGTGTTACATTAAGTGATTTTGTGATAAAAGCATTTTCTGGTGATGAACTAGACTGAGAAACTATTGCCAGGTAGGATTTTACGGTTTAACTCTTTACAGTGGCACATATGCTAAATTTAGCAGGAAAATAGGAAATTTGTAATACAAAATCAGGGATGTCCTCAAAAATCAGGGAGAGTTGAGAGGTATGGATAGCCATAGTGTTCTGAGCTTGCAGTAACAGTCCCGTAATTTGCTCATGTGTCACACATCTTGTCACACATTTCGGTGAAGAAAGGTTGAGAGGTACAGTAGTAGTTACAAAAAAGGTTGACTGGTACTGTGGTACATCAACTGTGGGAAACAAATACCACAGATTTACTGTGGTAAAAAAAGGCATTGAATAACATTGTTTTTTTCCCCGTGCTATGTGTTAAACCCGCTGTGTTTTTTTCCGCAGTTGACGGAAAATATCATGGTACCAGTCCATTTTTTTATAACTACCACTGTATGACCTGTTGAGCTCTGTATTTTGAATCAGAAATAGATGGTTTCACTGATATTATCAAGCTCCACAATTAAAAATTAATTTTTTTTGTTAGCTTGCAAAGCATGCAAATATGTTGGTATCAGTGTGCTATGAAAGGGCTTTTTGGGAAGTGTCCCTCCTCCACTTATCACAGCTTCAGAATTCCATCTCTCCTCCCTAATTCTGCCCATTCTCCACCTTTCTTCTCCTTTTTTCTTTGAAGTCCTTGCACAGTCACAAGGCTGAAGCTGCAAGGTTCTTGCGTAACTCCTAATTTTGATTGCCTGAATCCTTACCACTGCTTCCCATTTCACATATAAACTGCTGTTTACAGCTTTCATATGTGGTGCAGTTTAATGATTTGTTTTCATATGTGCTGCAGTTTAATGATGTTGTTCTCAGGGAAAGGCAGTGATCTTGCACAACTTATTTATTGGAGTTTGGTAACTGGGCAGGCTCACTGAGATGAGGTGTCCCTTTTCAAGAGCACCCAGAATTAATTACATTGAATACGAAGACAGTTTTACAAATACAGAAAATACAAAAAATTTCAACAGGTCAGATTATTAGATGCAGTATACAGAAATGCTCTAGGGCACTTTGTACTATCAGAACTTGGACATTTATTTGCATACCTATGATGCAGTGCTTGCAACTCATGGAATTAATGTACTCTCATGCCTGGTAAAAAGCAAGTAAAACATGTACTGACATGGTTGTACACTCATCAGTCACTATAAGTAAGGAGCCGTGTTGCTCTACTTACCTTTATTTTGAACATTAAGAATGTGAACACCCACATAGGACTTCTCTTTAGACATAGGAGCTGCCTCACCAATGAAGCCCTAAGCATTGCCATTCAGAGCTCTGTTATATCAATAATCGACTATGGGCTTGTGATCTATGGCTCTGCCACTGACACCGCACTTCAACGAATAGCCATTGCCCTTAACAAGGTATGTCATCTGCTGACCTTTGCTCCACACCTCTCACATACCTGTGACATTTACAAGCAAGCAAACTGGCTCCAACTCCCTGGCAGACTCAAGTTTCAGACCTGTAGTCTAGACAAAAAGATTACCTTAAATCTCCTACCCTCAAGGGTTCAGTCCATACTGGCCCCCCGCTGCGGCCCCCGCCTAACCAGGAGCTCAGAATATCTTACTTTTTCTGTTCCACGCTACCGCACTACACAAGGACAACGCTCCTTTACATACAGAGCCTCATCCTGGTACAACTCTCTTCCACCTGCTGTTACTAATGATACTACCTTGGGCACTTTCAAGTGCAACCTGCATCAGCAGCTTGTCACAATGGCCTCCTGTGAATGTTTCTCCTAACTAAACTTACTCTCCTTCCCTCTAATTCCCCACCCAAGTCCCTCCCACCTTTATCCCCCCACTATCTCCTATCTCCTCACTTTTTATTTCCCCACTATTATCTACATTCTCTCCCCATAGCTTCCTCTACGTGTATCTACCATCTCTCCTAGCAGTTTCTAATTTATTGTATATGTGTTCTTGAATAATATACATAAATTATTGTAACTTAACATACATACTGTGAATCATTGTGCATATTACAGTAATTTATTTTTTATTTATTTATTAAATTCTCAGATTACAAATACCTTTGAGCAGAAACTGCTGGTTTACAAAGGTTCCACGTCAAAGGATGAGGGTCAACATACATACACAGGTAGTAAAAGAATGCACAATAAACAACCAAAACAACTAAAGGAAAAAATAAAGATACTCAGTTATAACATACTTTGAGATAATATTCATAAAGCGAGCAGCTTGAGTAGGCAGCTGGCTGCGGTAACAATAAGAGATAGAGGCACCATAGGCAGTTAGTATTGCAGGCATGCGATCAGGAGAGGAAGTTGGCAGGCTAATGGGCCACTGTCTGATGGTGGTGGAAAATGTCTTGTACCAGTGGAGATGTGAAGCAGAAAGGAGTCACAAAGGCCCAGTGCCAGAGGGAATGAGATTGGGAGCAGGCGGGCTGTGAGACATGAGTGAGCTGGGAGGTGTTAGAGAGATCTCTGTTCAACGAAGCAGTCACATTGAGTGGTAGAGGTGAGGTAAGTTTGAGATTCCTTTGAAGGGTCCAAGTGTAGTAGAGGAAAGTGCTTCTTTATTGAGGAATTGAACCATTGAGCAGCTCTATAGATAAAGGACCGCTGACCCATGGAGGTACGACATCTGGGAACCTGAAAGGTTAGAGATTGGGCGCCACTTGTTTGTTGAGTGCCACTGTAGGTAGTAAGGAGTGAGCTAACACCAGGTGGCATAAGACCAAGGAGAATCTTTTTGGTAAGTAAGCAGGTCGGGTATTGTATTTTGCTGCATAGGGGTAGCCAGCTGGCCTGTGCATAGAGGTCACAGGTGTGAGTTTGTCGGGCTGCACCCATCAGTAGTCTACAGGCTTTGTTGAGAGCAACTGAGATCCTGTGGAGGGCACTTGTTGGGGCAGAGCCATAGATGGTAAGGCCGTAGTCAATGATAGAGGTGACAGAGCTGTAGATGGCTAGTTTAAGGGTATCCGCAGGCATACAGTGTTTGTGTTTGTGTAGTAGTCCAATCCGTATATTGGCGGTCTTGGCAACAGTGTCAATATGTCGAGTGTAGGAGAGGGTACTATCCAGGGTAATACCAAGGTACTTGAACTCCTTGACATGTTCGAGTGGGTTCCCAGCGTGGTTCTTGATGGTAAGGGACAGAGAGTTGTGCCTGCTCTGTCGGTTACAGAAGGACATGGTTTTAGTCTTGCTGTGGTTCAGGACAAGTTTATGAGAATTGAACCAGTCTTCGATGCGATTGAAGTTGAGCTGCAGCTGGGATTCAAGGACTGTAATGTCATGGTGGCTGGAAAACAGGACTGCATCATCTGCGTATAGTAATATTTTTTGGTGGCAGGCACTGGGAGATTGTTGATGAAGAGGGAGAAGAGTAGAGGCCCAGAATAGACCCTGGGGACTCGGAGCAGACCGGTTTCTCATCCGAAGAGATCCCTGCAATCCTTACGTTGGATCCGATTATCAAGGTAGCTGGTGAACCATGGAAGGGCATCGCTGGAGATCCCAATGAAGGACAGTTGCTTGAGCAGTAGGGGGTGGTTAACTGTGTTGAATGCCTTGGTAAGGTCTATAAATACTGCCCCTCCACAATTCCCTTTGTCAAGCGTGGCATGGATGAAGGTTGTAAACTCCAGTAGTGCAGTGGTGGTGCTGTGCCCTTTTCTGTAGCTATACTGCTCTGGGCACTGTACATTGTACTTATCCAGGAATTCAACTAGTTGGTCCGACACTATTCGCTCCAGCGTTTTGGATAGTGGGGGGAGGAGTGAGATAGGCCTGTAATTGGTGTGCAGTGTCCTATCTCCGCTTTTGTGAACTGGTGTGACAGTGGCTTTCTTCCAGAGAGAGGGGAAATGGCCCAGTCTAAGCGAGAGATTAAAGATCTTTGTAAGTGGTTCTAAGATTTCATCGAGGACTTGTGCCAGCAGTTTCAGGTCAAGGGAGTCACCACTGCACCCTTGTTTGTCGATGGCCTTTTGAATGTATTTTCTAGCTATTTGTGGTGGGACCTCCTTAAAAAAAAACTTTGGGGTTGTACGTTCTAGTTGGGGGGTAACTTGGGAGGAGCTGGAGGGGAGGTCGTTGAAAAAATTTGGTGGAAGGACACTGTCCAGGTTTGTAAATGCATTATTAAAAGTGCTGGTGATGATACCTAGGTCCAGTGTAGGAGTGCCATGAAGGTTGAGCATAGTGGGTGGTGCTTTAGGATCCTTGCCTGTGAGTTCTTTCATGTTGTTCCAGAATTTGTTTCCTGGCCCCAAGAGTTGGTCAGAGCCTCTTTGTAATAGCTGTGTTTAGCATTCCGTATTCTTCGAGTGCAATCATTTCTGGCTGCTTTGTATAATTGTATGTTTACTTGCATCAGAGTTGCACGAGCACAATGCCAGAGGTGGTCTCTGTGCTTGAGCAGAGTTAAAAGGTCAGTAGTAACCCATGGGTTGGTCTGTCCTTTGACCTTCATCTTTTTCACTGGTGCATAGATGTCACAGGATTCGTTGAAACATTTGATAAATAGGTCCAGAGCTTTGCTGGTGTCATTGAGGGAGTCAAGCACTGCCCAGTTCAGCCTGGTTAGATGGGATTTTAACAGCTGGAGGTACCCTTGTTTGATAACCCTGGCATAGATAAGCTTGGGAGGGGGCTTGTGGTATTTGTTTGACCAGGAGCAGATGACAGGCGAGTGGTCACTTATTGTATCCGGGAGTACAGAAACATTGGAGATGCGTTCAGGGCGGTTAGATAGAATCCAGTCTAGAAGCGTAAGGGAGCCTGTCCTATAGTTACACCTAGTGAGGGCATTGACCAGTTGAGTGAGGTGATGCGCCACGGCTGCATTCTTATAGGTAGCGGCCTCAGCGGAGAGCCAGTTAATGTTAAAATCACCCATGATTATGGTTTCAGAATTATGTTGCTGGACCCTTAGATATTCCATGATGCTATGGAAGCCAGCAGCCTGGTCTCTTGGGGGTAGGTAAACCGAGATGACAATGAATTCCTTGTTATGTGCACCAAGGAGGATTTTGATTGTGAGGATCTGAGAGGAGTTGCTCAGGCTAGAGGATGGGATGATGTGACCCATAAGGGTATCCTTAAGATAGATGGCACAGCCCCAACCCCGTTTAGCAATCCCGTCTTGCCTGAAAATGCAGTAGCCAGGGATAGAGACTGAGGTATCAGGGATTTTAGGGTTTAGCCATGTTTCCACAACTGAGAGGACATCAGGGTTGTGCTGTAGGATCCATGTTTGGAGGGAGTCAAGTCTGTTGAGGATGCTGCAGGCATTGACGGATGCCATGGTGAGTGTCCTTCTCCTTCTGCTTGGTGCCACTGCTGGCTGCCCAAGTGGTCCTGGATTGGGGTGAACATTTCCTGAGAGCAGGAGCAGCATAAGGAGAATTTGTAGGAGAAAGGATTTCAGCATCTTGTAGATACCTGGTGGTTAAGTCATAAGCCAAAAGAAATTATCAAAAGCTGAGGTCCAGAGCCACAGAATGTGTTAGAATTCCTGCAGGTGATGAACTGTGCCTGCGCATATGCAGGATGTGAAAGCCTTTTGTCTGCATGCTTCTTTGTCATTCAAAGAGGTTGTAGAAAAGCCCACATACAGATCATGGAGCAGGTCAGACGAAAATGTGGATTCAAGCATACCTAGACTCACTGAGTTTGTCAGACTTAATTGCTTGACTTATGTTTTGCTTGGGATAGCTTCCAAAAAGTTGATTTTTAAATGAAAAATGCAGATACCTGGTTGTGATGTTTTGCAGAAATCCAGTTCAGGAGTCTTTCACGGATGTAGTGAGCAAGAATGGTGTTGTTACTCCAAGCAGAAAACCATGTAAATCCACAAAAACTAAGCTACAGACACAGACAAGCAGCCGCTACAAACAAAGAAGGATCTTGCATGGCCTCATAATTCCATATGAAAGCTTTAATGTACCCAACAAAGCCTATGGCTGCTTGAAACTACTGTACTTGTTATTGTCCTCACCATGTTCTGTATTGTTTCCCCAATGTGGAACCTTTGTAAAAAAAGCCTTGGCTCAAAGGTGTCTTCCGAAATAACAATAAATAAAAATATAGAGGATAATGCCTGATGTACAGGAGACAACCATGGTGTAATCACCTCAAGTCGTTGCTAGGGCATCAGTAAATCTCAAGAGTGCAGCTCGAGAGGTTTACCATTGCCCTAGCAACTATGAGAGGTGATTACACCATAGTTATCATCTGTACATCAGGCATTGTCATTTATAATGTATGGGACTTCACATTAGAAGTCCCACCCCCCTGAACACAAGTAATGTAGCTTTACCTTATTAATGAATCTATAATGTATGGGTAGCCCTTATTACCCACTGAAATCAAATAGATTACAACCTTGTAATCCCACTGTTGTGATGTCAGAACCTTATAAACTTATCTCATATATGTCATAGCAGTGGATTTACAAAACGTAATGCCAGTGTAATTCAGTATTCTACACACCCAAAATGTGATTGTAAGCCTCAGTACAGTATTCAAATAACATTCCAGTTGTCTCAGTTTACTGTTACTGAGCCTAGCAACTATGTCTGATAGAGATTTTAACTCTGGTGCTATTTTGGCCTGCTGCCATTCAGTCCGTGTATCCTAATAAATTGTTTTCCTACACAATCATGTGGCTGTAGTGCAGATTCATTAATAAGGTAAGGCTAAATTACTTGTGTTCGGGGGGGGGGGTAATTTCTCATGTCGAGTCCCATACACTATAAATGACAATGCCTGATGCACAGGTGATAACCATAGTGTAATCATCTCTTGTGGTTACTAGGGCAATTACAAACCTCTCGAGCTGCGCTCTTGAGGTTTACTGATGCCCTAGCAACCACTCAAGATGATTACACCATGGTTATCACCTGTACATCAGGCATTATCCTCTATGTACTACGGCCATATGATTGTGTAGGAAAACAATTTATTAAGGTACACGGACTGAATGATAGCGGGCCGAAATAGCATCAGAGTTAAAAATCTCTATCATACATAGAGAGTTTGCTAGACTCAATAACAGTAAAATGTGACAACTGGAATGCTATTTGAATACTGTACTGAGACTAACAATCACATTCTTGGTGTGTGGAATACTGAATAACACTGGCATTCCATTTTGTAAACTCACTGCTATGACATAGATGAGAGAGGTTTATAAGGTTCTGACATCACAACAGTGGGATTACAAGACTGTAATCTGCTTGATTTCATTTAATAATAAGGGCTCCCCATACATCATAAATAAATAAAATATTATAGTTTATAGTGGAACGTCGTTGTTCACTGAAATCTAGCACTCTCAAAATGTTGTTCTGCTGCACTAGTGACATCCATAGTGTAGCAGAACCAAAAAGTGACGTCTGCAGGACAGCAGAATGACTTTTCGTTCTGCTGCAGTGCTGTGGATGTCACACATGGTGTCCTCGAGCAGCAGTCTGACAGTTGGTCTTTTTTTTAAAAAGAAAGCTGTAGTATTTTTTTTTTTTTTTTTTGAAGCAACGACATTCCACTATACACTATACAGAACAGTGCATGCATACCATTTAATGGCAGGGCTGTTCTTTCACCTCGTTGGTACTAGGACGACTGATTACCTCTCGAGCTGCAGCTCGAGAGGTAATCAGTCATCATAGTACCAACTCGGTGAAAGAATAGCCCTGTTGTTAACTAGTACTCATGCACTATCCTATATTTGGTCGGTACAACATAAATAAATAATTCTCAGCTCATATATTAAGGAAAAGCAGTGAATATTGCTGCTTATATGGCATATGAATAGGCTTTGGACTAGAAGAAAGCTTTTGAGGGCCTGTCCATTCTTCAACTAGAACAACTTTTAAGTATTAAATGTACTTCCTAATACCACCCCAACTCATGCTGCAGTGAACACACTGAACAGCATTCTTTGCTACTTCACATTTGCTACCCAGTGGCAGTTCCTCCTTATACTCCTTCTTGATTTGTAACCCCCCATGAAACACATGATCTGCCCTTTCCCACTCATTCATGTCTCTCCATGATCTCTGCCACCCCCCAACAGGCCATCATGGTCTGAATACAGTTGCTACTCTGCAGCTTGATCTGTATCTTACCTCACTGATCTCTGCCCCCAAAATGCTGCCATTCTCTGTATACATCAGCCACTCTCCGGTGCACACTCTGTCCCTACCCACCTCAAATGTCTTGCCACTCCTGGTACCTCATATTACCCATGGTGCGCCATTTGCTCTGTATACCTCCCCTTCTTGATCTTCCTCCCCAATTTAATGCTGCCATTAACAGTAATTCATGTTAGCTGCTCTCCACCAGTTGCTCTACAGCCATACCTCTGCGATTTTTGCAGCCCCCCAGTAACATATCAACATTTTCACTATACGTTAGCCACTCTGTGGCACTTGCTGTTCCCCCTCCCCAGTCTCTGCCACCTCCAGAAATGCTACCACTCACTGTTATTCACATTAGCTACTCTACAGTTACTATCTCCCAACCATCCTCAAATTCTCCCCACTCCTGATACCTCAGATTACCCCCTCAGTGGCATTTGCTCTGCCCCCATCTCTGCCCCCAAAATGTTGCTAGTCCACATCATTTACATTAGTCTCTTTGTTGCACTGGCTGTTTCTCCCCTTCCTGATACCTGCCCCTTCCAAATGCCAGCATTGTCCATATGCATTAGCCACTCTCTGGCACTAACTGTCTTCCCAACCACCCTTAAACGCCTTGCCACTCAGTTTACTTCATGTTACCTGTTGTGTGCAATTTACTCTCTATTCCTCCCCTCCACTTTCCCCACCCTACAGCATACCATCAGTCTCCATATATGACACACTATCTGGTACTATCCCTGTTCTATCCTATTTCTGACCCCCCAACATGCTGCCATTCTCTGTATACATTTGCCACTCTATGGCACTTGCTGTCTCCCACCTATTGATCTCTATCCCCCAGTGTGCCCCTATTTCTCATAATTCACTTTACCTACTTTGTAGCACTTGTGCTACTACCCTTCCTCAATATCTGCCTCAAATTGTCACTTTTCACCATAATTCACATTAGCTGCTCTGCGCCACTTGCTCTGTATCTATCTCCTCTACAATTTCTGACTCCACCCACAACATGCCAACATTTTCCCTATATATTTGTGGCTTTACGGCTTTTGCTCTTCCTCCTTCCACGATGTCTGTCCCTCCCCCCACCAAAATGCTGCCATTCACTGTCATTCACATTATCCACTCTGTGGCACTTGCTACTCTTGCTCTCTATTCTTCCTATACCTGATATCTCCTCCCACCAAAAATGCTCACATTATCCCTGCCCATTAGCCACTCTATGGCAGTTACTCTCTACCACCCTCAAATGTCTCACCACTTCTGGTACTTCATATTACCCACTGTGTGCCAGTTGCTTTCTGTTCCTCCCCCTCCCCATCTCTTCCCCACCAATGTACAACCATTGTCCATATACATGATGAGCTTTCTGGCTGTATCCCTGTTCCACCCAATATCTGATAACCCCCCCCCCATCATGCCAAAATTCTCAATATACATTTGCCGCTTGTGGCACTTGCTCTCACTCCCCACTTCCCTGATTTCTGCCCCACCAATGTGTCCCCATTCCCCATCATTCACATTATCTGCTCTGTAGCAATTTCTCTCTCAGCCTCCTTGATATCTGTCCCTTAAACAGCTTTTGTTCACTGTAATTCACATTAGCTGTTCTGTGCCACTTGCTCTGTATCCATCCCCTCCCTGATCTCTGCCCCCCCACAACATACCAACATTTTCACTATACATTAGCCACTCTGTGGCACTTGCTCTTTCCTCCCCTCCCCAGTCTTTGCCCCTCATCAACATGCTGCCATTCACTGTTATTCACACTGGTAGCTCTGTGGCACTTGCTCTCTGTTCTTCCACTCACTGATATCTGCCCCCACCTAAAATGCTGACATTGTCCTTACACTTTAGTCACTCTGCAGCACTTGTTCTCCCTCCTCCACCCTGATCATTGTCCCACTCCTCAGACCTGCTGCCATTCACCATCATTCACATTAGCCACTCTGCAGCACTTGCTCTCTCTCTCTCCCTCCCCATACTCTGTCCACCTTCTCAAACCTTCCACCATTCACTGTCATTCACATAAGCCACTCTGCAGCACTTTATCTCTATCCTTCCCTTCCCCAATTTCTACCCCCCCAACATGTTGGTTTTGGCCTTACACATTAGCTGTTCTTTGTCACCCTGACATTCACCAGGACTCACCTTGATGGCACGGAGGTGCCCAGTTGGCCAGGTGTGGAGCCTGCGAGGGACCAGAGTCTTCCTGTCAGTCGGCACCATTTTTTACCTGTTGTCTCCTGTCCTCAATCATGGCTGTGCATGCGCGAGTGGAGACACGCACACACTGCAGACCTGCGACATGCTCCCGGTGCATGCCATGCCACATCCTGACTTGCACCGCCACCGGACCTCTGCCTGGTGGTGGTCGTGTGGCAGAGCGACAGGTACCCTCCCCAGGAGAGGAGAGCTCCCACCTCCCCCCTCCCCACTGACCCCTGATGCCCCCAGCTCATTCCCAAACCCGGGTCATTGGCATAGTGTAAGGTGTGGTGTCCAGCGCCTCAATCCTCTGCGTCACCAGGCTGCCTCCTTTCATTTCGATCTTCATTTCCCATGTTGCTCCAATTAATTTGTTCTCATTTGGTACATTCCATTTCAAACTGGCTTTATTTATTCTCTAACTGTTCTTTTTCTTTGTATGGAACAATGTGCATAATCTACACTTTTTTATCCTGCTATGAATGCTAAATCAGTCTTACTCATTTCTTTTACTGCAACCCAATCCCTTCCACTTTAAGTGTCATTAAACAAAGAAAAAAATCAATGAGTTCCATGTGTTTCAATTTTTATTTCTATCCATCACATCTCTAAACTAATCCCCATCTCCTCCTCCCTTTGTCATTATCTTCCTTAAAGCGTCTTTGTCTTGAACTTGCCTAAAAGTGATCCAGAAGAAATTTGCAACACAATGCTAGTATGCAGTTTCATAAACTTTGTATTATTTCAATGATTCAGTCCCAGTGCAACTAATTTTATTCTTGCCATGTTTGTTATTGAACATAATCATCATACAGCCACCTCCTTTTCTACATTACTTCTCATAATTTACATGTCCTGTATTTAATCATGTACAGTATAATCTCCTAAGCACACAGTTTTACTAATAATACTGTTGCATACCTCACATAGGATATGGTCTGATTATTTAAAAAATAATTGCTATATCAGTGTCATGGGCACTGAACACACCATTCTGCTTTTTAACTATCCAGTGGGCTGCAAGATCAAAGACAGCATGGATTCACATTGGGAGATTATGCCAGATGAATCTGATTGAGTTCTTTGAGTGGGTGACTAGGGAAATAGATCAGGGAAGGGAGGTGGAAGTGGCCTGTCTGGACCTTAACAAGGCATTTGGCACCGTGCTCCACAGGAGACTGATTAAGAAATTGAACAGCCTAGGGGTGGGATCCAAAGTGGTAAACTGGGTTAGAAACTGGTTAACGGATATATGACAGAAGGTGGTGGTTGGTTAGTGACACTCACTCTGTTGATGGGAGGGTGACCAGCGAGTTGCTGCAGGGCTCAGTACTGGGACTGGTCCTCTTCAGTGTCTTTATAAGTGACATTGCGGATGAACTGGAGGGTAATGTATGCCTTTTGCAGATGATACCATAGGGTGATCAATAAGGAAGGGATGGAAAAAAGCGTAGAGATCTAGGAAAACTTGAGAAGTGGTCAAGAGCATGGCAGGTGGGGTTCGGTGCTAATAAGTGCAAAATCATGTATCTACAGCATAGAAACTCAAGAACTAAGTATAGGATGGGGGGGAGGTACTGACAGTCACTAAGTAGAAATGGACCTAGGGTTTATCATAGCTCATGACCTCAAAGTGGCAGGGAAGTGTGACAGAGCAGTGGGTAGGGCTAGTGGGATGCTGGGGTGCATAGGAAGAGGTATCTCTAGAAGGAGGAGGGTGGTGGTGTTGCTGCTATATTGTTTGCTGGTGAGATCCCACCTGGAGTATTTTGTCCAGTTCTGGAGGCTGTACCTCAGAAAGGTCATAGGTAGGATGGAGGCAGTCTAGAGGAGGGCAATTAAAATGGTGCAGGGATTGCACCAAAAGCCCTATGAGGCAAGACTGAGGGATCTCATCATGTACACCCTGGAAGACAGGAGAGCGAGAGGGACATGATGGAGACCTACATGTATAGTACCTCATGGTGGTTAACAAGGTGCAGGATGGGAGTCTCTTTCAAATGAGGAAGAACACCAGAACCAGATGGCATGCAGTGAAGCTGGAGGGGGAGAGTTTAGGAGGGATGTGAGGAAATATGACTTCACTGAAAGAGTGGTGAATGCCTGGAATAGACTGCTACTGGAAGTGGTGGAGGTGATAACAGTAGGGCCACAGGCCTGCCAGTTCAGGAGTAGTGCTACTACTAGTGATACTGATGACCTGGGTTCAGGAATGAGTGGGAAGTTGGAGGGCCAGGTATGGAAGGTGGGCTGAGCATTTCTCTGGATGGTCTACACCTGTGGGGAGGGAAGGTTGTGTCTCTGGTGCAACACCATCACCAGGGTAACCACTGGTGGAGATACAGGTGGAGCTCAGGCTCAGGGAGGGTGGACATCAGTGTGTGTGCATGAGTGCACACATCACAAGTTCCATTGACATCACGTGGTTTGGGGAAGAACAGGGGATACACCCCCGGACACCACAGGATAATGCCCACCTCACACCACAGGCCCCACACTGCCAGCCATGGCACTCTCCCAACACTGTCCTGCAACTCTGCCAGGGTCTGGTCCACTGCTGATGGCCCTGCCCTGTAGGAAAAGCCAGGGAGGAATATGGGAGAGGGAAATCCCAGAGAAGATGGGTGAAGGAGCTGGATGTGTGGTTGGGCCTATGGAGGCTGGTCAGGGCAGCAGAGAGTAAAAAAAATGCAATAAATAAATGAATAAATAAAAAAGAAAATTGTAGGGGGATTCAAGCATGCGTGGGATAGACATTGGGGAATATTAGGAAATGAGCAAGGAGGGATGGTCACCAGAAACCAATTATAATCTGCAGAGATGGACTAGACAGGGACCATCTGGGCAGACTGGGTGGGCCAAGCTGTCCTTTCTGCTGACAGGTTCTGTGTTTTGCACCACCATATACACTCTCACTGAGCTCTTGACTGTATGACCATTACTGGCATTCTCACAATTTACTTTGTGGTTATTTCGTCATCACACATATACAGCGCTCTCTGCGGCCCCGCATCCGATTGGTTCCCCTGCTCCATTTAGTAACATTTGCTTGATTTTTGCAAAAGCCGTATCGTGAAGGCGTCTAAATTGTTAAAGTCCGCAAAAAAGGAGCTGTTTTCATACATCTGTGAATTTTTGGGGAAATTGTGACTTGTGAAAACTGTGGTAAAGTGATTACAGCCTTTTACTGAACCTTGAATTGGGCCAGATGCTACGGCGCCCCAGCCCCCCACAGCCTTTTGTTGTGCTAATCTTGAGACCCCCTGCCCAGCAGAAATACTTGTCTCTGCAAAGTTTTAATTGTAGTGCCTTCCTCTGTCTCTTCCCAGTTGAATATCCCTGTCTGAAGCCCTCTCTTTAGCGCCGGGGCCATGCTCCGCCAGTGGGCGGTCGACAACCGCCAAGCTGCCTCCAGGGACCACCAGACCGGGAGGGACAGCGAGGGAAGGTACAGGAAAGCTGCAAAATTTATGCCTACCCACCCTTCCCCCTCCTTGTGTGTTTCTTATATAGGTATCTTCCCGCGGAAATACAATTCCTGCCCCCAGCGCCGTGCTGACCAGTAACCTGCCCCATATCCTCCTCTTAGCCGTCAGATCAGCAGCCCTCCCTTACTGCTCTCTCTCTTTGACTACATTGCTGTACTTTAGCTGACCAACTTCTGCTCTTTATCAGTAACTTCATGCAGTAGGAAGTTAGGCATCCTCTCATCATATTATATCTTTCCCCTCTTAGTAATTCCCCATCGCAAGCTAAACCCTTACTTCCAACCCAATATAATAAATAGAGGATCTTAGAATCCACCTTGAAATCCCTCCCCATCCCGCATTAAAATTCCTCTCCCTACTTTATGATCTCCTATTAAGATGTAGCTGAATAAATCATGGAATCACCACTGTGGTCATCATAAAAGCTTGCATTTATCATCAGCAGTGCTCTCATAATGGGGGGACTCTTCTGGATACATCTTGCTCTGTTATTCATGGTGAGCAGGGAGAAAGATATTCTCCCTGTCACTGTCATCTTGGAAGATGCAATTCACTATCCTACTCACTCTATATCATCAACATTCAAGAAGGACCGGATCCTCATATACGACCTACCTATGTTGCAACACAACCCGTGGGGGTAACTTCCACGAAGGGACTCAAGCAGCTCTACTATCCTATAGGATGGTGCTTCATTACTGGGTAAACAGCTCCCCATTACTCCTGTCTACCAGACTGCTATTCAGTGATCTGGCAAGAACCCATAACCCCTTATATGACTGCTATAAATTAAAACAGAGGCCCCTGAAAAATAAAAGGAGGGCCAAAGTTAGAATCCTCATTTTATCTCTTGAAGCACTTGTGAATTTCTTAATATTCATATTGATTTGCGCTGGAGATATAGAAATTAATCCAGGTCCTCCAGAGTGCATTACCACACCAGCAGAGTTAGCCACGACCAAAGAGCTAAGTTTTCTCCACATCAACGTATGCAGCCTGCTAAAAAAGCTCACGATGATACAAGCCTGGGTTAATCATACTTTGCCAGACATTCTAGTGGTGTCGGAGACATGGCTCAGACCTGCCACAGCAGATAGAGACATAAACTTAACCAATTACTAAGTATTCAGAGCTGATCGCCAAACAAGGGGCGGGGGAATAGCTATATATGTAAAAGCCAATCTATCTGTAACTTGCCTCGACGCAACATCTATGTCCAAAGAATTTGAATGCCTATCCCTCAAAGTGGCCTTCTCCAACACCGCATCACTACAGCTAATTGGCTGCTATAGGTCCCCCTCAGCTGACCTCAAGCTACTAGCCCACCTGGGAAACCTAATCAAGAAGGGTACAGAAGAAACTATAATCATAGGTAACCTAAACCTAAACTGGCTATCCAAGGCAGCAGCACCCTTAATCTCATTCTGCGATACACATGGGCCTACACAACTTACAAATGAACCAACCAGAATCAACAAAAAGAATCTGAGCAACAGCACATTACTAGATATCATATTAGTGAGTAAACCTCACCTCTTCATGCACGCTGGAGTGCTATTCAGTGATATAAGTGACCACTGCCTTATTGCTGGAATAAGATCAGCCGGCAAACCAACACCCCCGGCTAAATTCACACTGAGGAGATCAAAGAAAAAATTCAATATTGAGGCGTATCTACAAGAGCTAAATCATTCTACACACTGGCAAGAGTTCTATCTAGCAAACACAGTGGAAAAAGCATATGAGGTATTAAACGACATAGTTATAGGTGCCCTTAACATTCATGCACCAATTACTAGGGTACGCATCAAAAACAAAACTTGCCGCTGGTTCACAACTGACCTTAAATCTGCCCTACTTGAGAGGGATAAGCTATGGAAAAAGGCAAGGAAGACTAAGAATCCGAATGACTGGATGATGTTCAAGAAAGCCAGAAATAGCTGTACCAAGAAAGTACGGGATGCTAAGGCTGCTTATTATATGGCAGAACTCGACTCCTACTACCACAACCCTGCCAAATTCTGGAGGACCATAAAGGACATAACAGGACAAGAGCCTAGTACTACACTTCCAGCTCAAAAACACCATAACAAGGGAACAACTTCAAATAGAATGGAAATACTGGAATCATCCAACAATCACTTTACAACTGCTGGCCTTGCATTCAACACCTCTCCGGCTAATCTACTATGCGCTCAGCTATGCATCCAGAGCACTGAAACATGGATAACTGAATCTTCCTTCTCCTTCAAACCAGTCTTGTTGAAACAAGTGGAGGATCTAATTTCGCAGATGGATATCAAAAAAAGTGCAGGTGCAGACTCCCTTGATCCCTATTTCCTAAAGATTGCAATACAAGCACTAGCAGTTCCAATAACACACCTTTTTAATCTTTCATTAATATCAGGTTTTATTCCCTCAACCTGGAAAACAGCCCAAGTTATCCCACTATTGAAAGCAGGGAACCCTATGGACCTCAACAACTATAGACCAATCTCTATCCTTCCAGTGCTATCCAAGCTGCTAGAAAAATTAGTGAGCATTCAGCTAAGAGAATATCTCGAAGAGGCTAATCTCTTAAATCCAGCACAATCTGGGTTTAGAACTAAGCATAGCACTGTCTCAGCACTGGCTAAAGTAACAAATGACTGGCAAATCGAACTGGACAAAAAAAAATAGTGTTTGTGCTGTATTCCTAGACCTAAGTAAGGCGTTTGACACGGTGGACCATGAACTGCTCCTCTCTTCCTTGTATTCCATAGGTTTAGATCCATCCTCCCTTAGATGGTTTAGATGTTACCTCATGGGAAGGACACAGCAAGTGAAAGCTGAAGGAGACCTATCTCCACTCAAACCACTGCAAAGAAGAGTTCCACAAGGATCCATCCTGGGCCCTATCCTCTTTGCCATCTACATCAATAACACTGACACTAACCTTACCAAAGCCACTGTACACTTGTTTGCAGATGACACTGTATTATATGTCAGCAACCCTTCGCCTGTAACAGCTTGTGAACATCTACAAGCGGAATTCCACATACTACAACATCAACTATTGGAAAAAAAGCTTCTCCTCAATGCAAAAAAAACAAAAGCAATGTTTTTCTCCACCCAATGTCAGACAAATCACTCCTCACTAAACAATCTCCCCCAGTTATCCACTATTCTTGGTGAAAACCTTGAATATGTAAAAAGATTCCAAGTACTTGGGGGTCTGGATAGATAGCAGACTCGACTACATAGATCACATTGAAGAACTTATAAAAAAACTTTGTCAGAGGCTTGGACGTTTTTATAGAATAAGGCACTTTCTAACCAGAGACTCTAAGAAGAGGATGGTCCAGGCCACATTTCTCTCAGTGTTAGACTATGCAGATTTCCTTTAAGGTCGCTGCCCTATTTTCTATCTAAACAAATTGGACACACTTTACCACAGAGCTGTGAGGTTTATAACAGATCTACCCCTTAGCACTCACCACTGCTCTCTCTACCCTGCAGTCGGATGGACATCACTCCATCTCAGAAGAAACAGAAATGCCACAGTATGGACGTACAGAGCACTAACTAAGATGCTCCCAAATTATATCTTAGACTGCTTCACACAAGCCACAGCTAGTATCTATGCCCTAAGAAGCCATAATTTCATCATGCTCAAAGTGCCTAAATTCAACACCCAGCATGGGAGATCTGCTATCAGCTATGTACTAGCTACATCATGGAATATGTTACAGAAGACCCTGAAGCTGAACAACTTTATATCATTAACATCCTTTAAACATCTATACCTAAGTCTCTTCCAAGAAAAATGCAATTGCTTCCACAAGCATTAGAATATTCCTATTCCTAACCTTCCCCTCCTCAGGCAGCCAATACTTGGTGTCAATACACCTCCCAAGAATCTCAACCCTTCAGACTCCGTGCATCCTGCCCATAGTCTTCTCCCATTACTTCCTGGCACATATCTTAGCCCTTATCCCAACCATCTATCTCCTAGTGCAGGCCCCAGCCCTTGTTCAGGTCACTTTTACAATATCCTACCAAGACAACTATCACAGTCTATGATTACCATCATCCAGTCATTCTATCACTGCATCTCCTTTGTCCACTATGACCTTACACTTGAACATTGAAATATTGTTTGCTTTAAGTAGGATATATACCAAGACAATTCTAATGTTGATATGTATATATTAGATTAGTTGGTGTGCATTCATACGTACCTATTTTTCTTGTTATGTTTAGACAATCTTGTTTTTGAATTCTGTATTTATGTGTCTTAGTATAACTGTATATAAACCAATTATTGAACCTTGACCTTATCAGGTCCATCTTGCAAATGAGCTGTGCTCAATGATGTTCGCCTGAATAAATAAAGATTTGATTGATTGATTGATTGATTGATTGATACTCCAAAAATAGTGGCGGGCGAAGTGGCCCCAATTCACTCCATGAAGTGATCCAGGGAGTGAAGGCGAATTTGCGGAGTGCTCCGCAATGTGAAGCGGAGTACTTCACGTTATTAATGGGTAACGCAAAGTCCATTGAAAACAATGACTTCACATTACTCTGTCTTCCCAAACCAGTACTCCACCAATTCTTAAGGTGAAGTACATTGAAAACAATGTACTCCACCTCACTTTGCTTTGTTTTTAAGCTCCAAAGGCGAATTTTGCAGTGATTCATGGGATTTCAGGTCACATGGGCTCTAGATTGTTCTGCACAGCCTCAGTTTGGGGTAGTGTGTGTATGAAGTAGTAGGAGACAATCTGCCTTTATAGCTCTGCAATTCAAACCTTCTAAAAGCTGTTAAAAAAGCCTTTTGGGGTCATTTGTTTTGCTGAAACTTTAGTTCAGTGATTATAGGAAACCCTCCTTTGCTCATATCATTGAGCGTTTACTATTTGTTTGTGTATGTTGAATGTTAATGTACAATATTCAGTCTGTGTACTGAGAGACAATGGAAGTGTGCTTTGAGGAAGGGGCGTATCTGTGGTGTAGGTAGATTAACTTGGAGAAAAAGACGGTGCTTTCTGTTTTGGTAATATTTTTCTTGTATAACTGTGTTAATGTACACACAGTAATATTTTCAATAATTCTTGCAATTGTTTTGCTGATTGTTGTGGTGCAGCAGTGCATAATTTTAGGTTGTTTAAAATATGTGGTTATATTACTGAAGTTTTCAATTTGCTACGCATTACTTAGGGTGTGTGAGTATATGTGGGATGCGTGTCATCAAATCAGACACCTTTTATTGTGCCACATCATTTCAGCAATGTGAACCTGCTATCCACTGCAGCTGTGTAATTTTTGTACTTCTTTGTGGTATCTTTACTAGTACTAGTGACTGTTACTGCAGCAGTGCAGTACACGGCCCCCCCCCCGTGATCCGCCCCAGCCGGCAAAGGAATTCTTTTCCAGATTTGAATTTCTGATGGTGAGCACTGGTTAGGTGTTGTGCCTTTGCATCTGCATCTCTTCAGTGTGCAGCGCAATCTTAATCTGTCTGTGCATTCGCATCTCTTTAGGGCCCAATCTCCATCTCTAACTTAAGTTGCAATTGTTTCTTTGGCTTCCCTTCAGAGTACTGGACAGGTGTGGTGCATAATTCTGCATGAACATTGTACTCATTAATATGTGTTTTTAAATCAGGACCATCATCATGAGTCACTCGTGATACAAATCACATTCTTCATCATCACGGTCACAAATGTAGGGACAAATCACAATTTATGATCACGCCACGAATCACAACATTAATCTTTTTTAATAGTTACTAGGATGTATTGCCAGCCTGTTTTGTAGTATCTCTCCATGCTTCACCGCCCCACCATTGTACTCATTAATGAGTGTTGGTAAGTCAGGGAGTTTTGTGCCACACCTCATTGGGGCCCGGGGAAGTACAGCCATAGGCATTCACTTTTCTTCATCATCACGGTCACAAATGCAGTCACAAATCATGATTTACAATTACATCATGAATCACAACATTAATTATTTCACTAGTTACTTGGATGTATTGTAAGCCTGTTTTGTAGTATCTCTCCAGGCTTCGCTATCCCACCATTGTACTCATTAATAAGTGTTTTTAAGTCAGGGATTTGGACAGTGTCTGCAGTACATACACAGACTAGAAAGAAGACTGACTGCACACATGCAGTTTAGCACAGTATACTTGCGCTGCTCAGAATACAAAGTGTCACGCATACGGAAGACAACAAAAAAGGGCATAATTACATACAAGGGTCTGGGATGGTGGAGGAATCCATTTTATAACACAGCAAGGAAGGTGTGGGGGGCACATGGTGTGAGGAAAAAAAAACTAATGTGGGATCCCATGGTGATCCAGCAGCAGTTTCAGCATTGACATAATTTGCAATTGATGTCCCTCTATGCGATCCTGGTGGAGCAGCAGGTACTGCTGTGGCCCTCCTCTTCTTAGGGCTGCCGCCATGCACAGCTGCACCCTCTACCACAGAATGGCCAGCAGGTGCAGGCATGGTCCATTCTGTGACAGCTTACCACTCCATCTGGTGGTGATTGAGCATATGGGTGTACTGGCCCCCAGTCCCCAGGTGAGTCCTTGGGGGGGGCCACAGTGCACCTCCACCTCACATAGACAGCACCTGACCACACTGCTGTCCCCCCCCAGACACAGTCAAAAAACTGCCAAACAACGGAGGTGCAGGGAGAACCAGACACAAGCAGGGAAGGGCCAGATAAACTGGTAGCCGACTGGTCACTGTGCTGAACAGGAATGGGATCCACACCTGTGCCTGGGGGAGCAGACATGTCCTGCTCCAGAGGACCTGGTGCTGGACTTGGTGGTGGTGGTTCAACTGCCTCAGAGTCAGGACAGGAGGCGGTGCTGGTCCTGCTTCCGGGGACAAACAACTAACTACTTATAAAGGTAAGAAAAATAAAATTTACAGAAAGAACAAATTAAGCAAAAAAGAGTACAGAAAAGACAAAAAAATGTAGCTTTTAAAACAGCTGTTGGGTCTAAATCAAAGTTTAAATCTTCTCGCTCTGATCTCAAAGTATCAGCAGTCACAAAACACACTCCTCTCTCTCAATCTGCACAGGAGAAAGTAAAAGCATCTGCTTGTATGACTCACTTCCTTCCTGCCTAGCTAAAGAGCATGTGACTTACAGTACTGTAGGCCATGTGATGTGTGGGGGGGCTGCCAAATCTGAAACACCAAGTGGATCACTTAGAATCATAGAGAGGAACGCGAAGTCCATTAGAAACAATGACTTCACCTTACTTCGAGTTGCCATTCCGCCTTAACGTGGAGTGGTAATGACAAGGCAGAGTGAGCACTTTGTATTGCCCACTCCATGTAGCAGAGTGGCAACGCGAAGTGCCCACTTTACGTTCACTTCACCAGCGGAATTTAAATTTGCTGCATCTCTATCCAAAAATATATAAAGTGCATACAGTATTCATTATGAGGATTAACATTATTAGCTGTTCACCACCTGATCTATATCCATCTCCTCACCGATCTGTGCTCCCCTCAATTGCTGCCATTTTCCATATACTTCAGCACCTCTGTGACACTGCCTCTCTCCCTCCCTCTCTGATCACCCCTATCCCCCATCTCTCAGCCCCCCCTCTCAACATACTACCATTCTCCATATACATCACAGGGTCTTATTTAGCTGCTTTCTTCACTCCTCCCCTATTCCTACCCCCACCTCCTGCCATTTCACATACTTTTGTAGTGCCCCAAAGTTAGGCCCCTTGGGTACTACAGGAAAAGGGGGGACACGTTTAGGTAGAGTCCCCAGCCCCATCACTCCATCCTCCATAAAGCTCCTGCAGGGCTGGTTTTAAAATAATTTTCTTTTGTTTTTCTTCCCTGCCTGCAGTACTGTAACCCCCTTCCCCCATTGCCAGGTGCTGGGAACCTGTTCTCCTGGTTCCCGAGTGCATGGGGCGGCAGACTGAGTTGGGCCAGTGAGGATTCCAGAATGGAATCCTCAGCCCGGTTTGAACAGCAACAGCCATTCAGTTGAGTCCAGTTAGAGCTGAAGGAGCAGTAGCCACAAGTGAGGGGAAGTGGCCAGCCAGCCGGACAGGTGAAACCAGAAAGGGAGGGACTTACCTTCAGTTTCTACATCCTTCATGATGTCCCAGCCAGTCTGGAAAGTCAGCAGCTCCTTGGCAGTCATTTTCCGGGTCCAGTGGCAGTGTAAAGTCTGTTGAGAAGGGGGTGGCACCAGCACAAGGCAGTCCCCTTCATTCAGCCAGCATTCCAGCAGTCCCATCCCCGAGAGAATGAAGTGAGCAGCAGGGTGAGTATTGGCATCACCACATTCAGGTGCTGACCACTGGAGAAACTATAATTTTGTTGTTTAAAAAAAAAAAAAAAAAGAATGAATGAAATAACTTTTGCACCTCCCAGCACCAACTGAGCAGCACAGCCACTTGAGCAAGCAGGCCCCAGTCAACAGACCACCCACAGGGCAGAGTTAAAAAGAATAAAACAAGCTCCCTTAGAACCAGAGATTGTGGGGCAGTCCATGCCTCCGTGAGCAGCGCTTATGGGGTTGGCCCATCAACAAAGCTCTATAGGAGACCATGACAAAAGGGGCAGAACTATCTAAATTAAGGAAATTCATATTCACAAAGGCATTGGAAAGATATCCTTACAGATGGTGTACCTGATAAGAACTGCCTGTTATATAAGCTGTCTACTTTACTGTGTGCTGTTTAAAGACTAACTGAGAAATGCATATTTAAAAGACAGTGTGGCACTTTGCAACCCCAGTGATGAAACCATTTTCTGCCCATGTGGGTGTGCCCACCAAGAGGGAAAGGGAACATTGTTTAACCAGGAGTAGCACACTAAGCCAAAGCTTGTTTCCGGATGTGACCTGGGAGCACAAGGAAGTTAAGTGACTTGCTCAGGATCACACAGTATGCACCAAGGCAGCTGTGGGATTCAAACCCAGGTCTCCAGATCTGCAGCTCAGAACCTTAACCCACTGCACTTTACTGCCTCCCAAGAGACTGCCCACAAGCCCTATGGCTCCAATGTTAGGGCTCCAAACTGTGTGAATTATACTTGTAATGTCTGTTTAAATAACCACCAACACAGATGTGTTGAAAAGTATTTAAATGAGTCGCCACTCCAGTCTGTGGGTGTCCTGATGTTCCTGACAAGCTTCGTCCTCGACAGTTCCTTCAGGAGATTCCTCAGCATCCTTGCTTCCCAGTGACCCAGGTGTGGTCTGAAAGGCTGGTGACTTTCTTCAGTTTTGTCTGTTCTTTTCCTCGAGGTGTGACTTGTTCCAGTGGTCTGTGTGTGATCTTCTGCTGTTGATCCTCACCACCTCAGCTGTATACAGTTCTTTAGCCAAGGAGAGGTAATGAGTACCTGCTCTTCCTTATGTGCTTTCTTTTCCTTCTCTCCCAGTCTCTTCTCCCCACAACATGCTGGCATTGTCCCTATATTTATTTATTCATTTATTTATTTATTAAATTTTGATGACTGGGTAGGCCCACTGAGCCCTGAAGGTCCCTTTTTCAGGGGCAATCAGGAGAGACGTTACATGGAAAAATACAGGTAGTGAAAAGGTTACAGAGTACATATAGATTCATTAATAGTTATAGTTTTTGTCATAGATGAAGAGCAATAATGGTTACTTTCTTAAACAAAGGGAATGTGCTACTGTATACCTAAATGTAACAAAAAATATGTCCAAAAACAATTCTAACTATACAATGTTATTCTGCAAAACAAAATATGACTCTAGATCAGTGGTAATATTTTAATTGACCACAGTTTTCATTCATTACACAGTGATTTTATTTAAAATGTTCATGTTTTCAAATATATAAGGATACTCCCATCTTTTACTCTTTACATTGGTACTGTATATAAGCATCCTTTGACTCTATCTGTACTGATCTCCATGTTTTCATTTACACCCTGCGTGCTCCATTTGAGTGTGCTATTGACATCAAACAAGGAGCGACATTCAGTGTGGCAGTGTGAATGAGATCAAGTTTCTTCACAGATTGCTCATGCTGACCCCCCCCGGCAAAATTTGGTGTCCTGATCACTGGGATGCTTTGTGGAGGAGTTCATATACACTATCATAAAATGGTAAGAAAAAAATCTTGAAATTTCATTGGCCGAGAGACATCAAGTGACCATGCATTAAATCTCTATAAATGCAGAGTCAGGTGTCGAATCTAATTTTCCTTCTCCTCCAAAAAAACTACAAAGAAACATTTAATAAGTGTAATAGGCCCCTCCAGGGTGTGCATCGTAGGATTTTAGTGCACATTTTAGGGGCATAAGGACAATCAGTTGTCAGCCTCTTGCCTTACTACACCCCTGGAGTGCGTATTAAAAATAGAATAATACATGGGGGAGAGTGCATAATGAGAATTTAATGCACACCTGAGGTGTGGGGTGCTATCCTTCGCCCTCAGGGTTTATCAAAGCATCCTACACCTAGGGTATGTATTAAATTCTCATTATGCATGCCACCATGTGTTGTTTTATATAATTGCTGGTATCGATTGTTTCACCCTTAGGATTTCATTTTGTGTTACATAATTGTAATTTTGTCTCGCCACTAGATGGTGCTGCTGTCACTAATTCCTTATTTGTGGAGACTTGCTTTCTATTTCTTTTTCTTGTTGGTTTGAACCATACCTCTCAACTGTCACATTACGAGGTACATCACTCATTTTGCCCTCAGAAATTCTTTGTCCCACATGGGGAAGGTGATATTCCACATTTCCCACTGAGACTTTAAAGCAGAAATTCATAATACTGTATTATGCTCAGTTATCAGTAAACATCAGGAACATTAGTGCACTGATAGCCATTGTGTTCTGAGCTTGCAGTGCCATGTTTGAGGATGTGTCACACATTTTGGTCATTTGTCACACATTTCTGTGAAGAGAGGTTGAGAGGCATGGTTTGAACATTTTCTTTTTGTTTTAATTTATTTCAATGGACCCAAGTATCTGGAGTGTTTAAGGAAGTGGAGAGAATAGCCTTAGGATAAAGGCAGTCGAGCTGAGGTTCAGTTTTAGAGAGAGCTATGAACAGAAAGTTTAGTTTTGCTTTAACAAAAAAAAAAAATAAAACAGGAAAGAAGACGTGTTTGTGGCAGTGTGGAGAATATATGCTTGTTTTAAAGAGTGTGGTCAGTGTCCAGTGTCGTAGTGAGAAAACTGTTTCTTGTCTGTGGAGTTGTCAATGGCTCGGCATGAGATCATTGCGAGCATGTGTAGAACAAGGGAAACCCAGCGCTATTCACCGTTATAACCCACGGGTTAAAACAGTGAATTATAACCGGGTTTCCCTATGGGAAAAATTGATACCAGTTATTACAATTCTATAATGCACACACTGTTGTGGCTTATTACTTACTTATGACAAATTAAAAAAAAAATGCACTGGTGTCTTAAACTGTTAGTTCTGCTTTTTGTTTGTAGCATGACTGTAACTGCTAAGACCCCTGCTCTCAAGAGCTCAGTGTCTTCTGAGGACCAGATATTGATATAAAGAAAGTGGCAAAAAGTGTTTTAACATAGAATATGACAGCAGATAAGGACCGCTTGCCTCCCCCAGTCAGCCCATTTTTTTCCCCCTACCTACAGTATCAGCACAGACCCTAATCAGTCTCCAGCTCTTTCTTCCTCCTCCCCTTCCTTTCCACTAAGATACCCTTATGCCTGTCCCATGCATTCTTGAACCCCGACACTGTCTTCACCTCCACCAACCCCAGTGGAAGGTAGTTCAAGGCATCCACTACTCTTTCTTTAAAGAAGTACTTCCTCGCATCTCTCCTGAATCTACCCTCCTTCAGCTCCATAGCATGTCCCCTTGTTCCTGAGCACCTTTTTTCCTGAAAACTACTTCCCTCCTGTACCTTATTTACCCCCATGAGGTATTTAAAGGTCTCTTATCATATCTCCCCTCCTCTCTTCCAGAATGTACATATTGAGGTCCTTCAGTCTCTTGTTGTAGGGTTTTGGTGTAGATCCTGCACCATTTTAGTTGCCGTTCTCTGGACCACATCTACTCTGTTCCTTCAGGAGATGTGTTGTTCAGAACTGGACACAGTACTCAAGGTGGTGCCTTACCGGTGATCTATACAGAGGCAGCACCTCCTCCGTCTTTCAGCTGGTGATACCCCTCTGTTATGCACTACAGCATCCCACTAACCCTCTCAACTACCTTGCTGCATTGCCTGGCCATGTTTAGGCCATCAGATATGATTACCCCAGGTCTGTTTCCTGCTTGGTGATAGTCAATATGACTCCACCCGTTTTGTACTCTGCCTCTGAGTTTTTGTGCCCTAAATGCATTATTTTGCACTTTTTTGCATTGAAACCCAGCTGCCATACCCTTGAGCACACCTTGAATGTTCTCATGTCTCTGCTCATCCTTTCCAACCCCCATGGAGTGTCCACCCTATTGCAGATTTTGGTCTTATCTGCAAAGAGGCAGACTTTCCTTTCCAGTTCCTCTCCAATGTCATTTATAGACATTAAAGAGGACTGGCCCCAGCACTGATGCCTGAGGTACCCTGTTGGTCACTCCCCCTTCCTCGGAGTGAATTCAGTTTACCAACACCCTCTGTCACCTATCCCCTAACCAATTTCTTATCCAGTTTACCACCTTTGGACTCACTCTGAAGCTACCCAGGTTGCTTACTATTGTCCTATGTGGAATGGTGTTGAAAGCCTTGCTGAAACCCAGGTAGGCCACATTTATTTACTTATTTAGCTTTTAGTGACCAGATAAGTGCACTAGACAAATGTATGCCTATTTTCAGGTATGACCCAGGAGGTTACAAAAGATATATAGGCAAGGCAGTCCTTAACAGTGAAAAGACAGCAGCATATAGTAAAGTAACACTGCTCCACCCTGATCTAATTCCATGGTCACCTAGTCAAAGAAATCAATCAGATTCATTTGATTGGACCTCCCCTACCTCTGAATCTGTGATGCTTCAGATCTTGTAGCCCGTTGGATTCAAGAAATTCTACAATCTTCTCCTTCAGCAGTGCTTCCGTTAACTTTCCCACCACCAATGTCAGGCTGACTGGCCTATAATTGCCAACCCTTTTCCGGCTACCAGTTTTATGAAGTGAGACTACATCTGCCCTCCTCCAGTCCTCTGTATTATAGATACAGATACAGATACAGTATATTAAATCCTCTGCAAAGCACCACAGTGATCAGGGGACTCAATTTTGCTGGGAAAAAGACTGGTCATCCCAAGCAGTCTGTTAACAATAGTTGATCTCATTGTGCCACAGTGAATATAATTCCTTGATTTACATTTTGAACTCACATTTTCAACATCGTGATATTTTTACCCCATCTCAATGAACATGGCAGGTGTCATTTTAAATTCCCCCTCCAAAACCTATTTTCACGGTCATTCCACAAAACCATGTTTCTGGTGGCATTAGATAAATGACACCTGTCATGATTACCTTATATTTTTATATTTTTTATATTTTCTCTGTTAGCTTGACCTACACTGGATTCCCTGTTATGTTCCCTGTATGATCCATACTGTTCTTTCACTGTATTTTTATGTTGTATGTGCCAGTTTTTGGCTGTGCCGTGCCTGAAAAAGGTCTTCGGATCAGTGCACCAACCCGGTTACCAAATGAATAAATAAATACATGTTTACATGTTTGGGTAACAAAATGCTATCTTGACAATTCAGGGTCACAATCTAACAAAAAAGCAGTATGTGTGAACATCTTCATTTCCTAGTCACAACAATTTTACTATTATAACTCCTGTAATTGAGTTACTATTTACTGCTGCACTCTTTATGTGCAAAACTATGCAGCAAATATAAGCAAGCAAACATTTGCTATTGACCAATGCTTGTTTTATTTGTGTCTTGTTGTGGTGGCCAGCGGGGCTACCAGTTCACTGGGTTTAGTAGTCTTCATTTTTTTCCTTTTTACAATTTCTTTACTCTGTACTGATAGCCCAACTGATATGCAGCAACTAAGTTACCATGGGGGTTCTGCATCAGACCAAGTGTACAGTACAGCCATGAGAACAGAAGACCAGGGACTTTGCTCAGGTCATGCTGTTGCTGGGATCTTATATAGCATCTCCTTAATAATATTGTACTATATCATAGTCAGTTAAGGTCAGAAGTGACTCTAGGGCCATCATTTCTGCCTCCTTCTGCTTCAACTGCAAGGATGACGTATGTGCAGTATGTTGTATAAACACATACTAAATTCCAGAGATTCCCTGCCTACTTTACCTCCCAGAGTACCCATTGATTCTCTTGGTAAGCAGAAATATTTCCGGGCTTCCCCTATAGGACTATACTGTCTTCATGTCCACAGTCTCAACTGATAGGCTGTTCCATAGATTCACCACTGTCTGGGGAGAATGTCTTATAACATTACTCCTGAACTTACCATCCTGAGCTTTAGGGCATGTCCCTAGGTCTTGCTGCGGGACACTAGATCAAACATTTCCAACTGTCGCATCTTATCAATACTATTGAATATACAAAATACTGAGATAATGTTCCCTTTCAACCTTCTTTTCTCTGGGATGAACATGTTAAGTTACGAAAGGACTTACGATAACCGTAGATCTTTGAGGGAATCTCTGTCAGCAGGTCACACCTATGGAACATAGCCATCAGGCACTAGGATCCCATGGAAGCTTTTCTGTATCAGTCTACTAGGGGCTGCCAACAGCAGGCTCTGACATCACTCACCCTCACCCTGTAAAAGTGCAGGCGGCCTGGCTCCTTCCTCAGTTCTTTACCTAGCCTTAAGCCATGAGAGACAGAAGTCCCACCAGGGAACTGAGAGCAGAGAGGCTGAAGCAAAAGGACAGCCAAGCTGGAGAAAGAGAGAAAGAGAGAGAGAGAGAGAGAGAGAGAAGAGGGAGGGAGGGAGGGATGGCATGACTTGATGACACAGATTCCTTCAAAGATCTACTGTTCTGGTAGGTTCTTATGTAACTGTTCTATCTTCTTCAGGGATATCTCTGTCATCTGCTCGCACCTATGGAACGAGTCCCAAGCAATGCTGTGAGGGAGGACAGTCTTGGTGGGGGAGGCAATGGGCCTAAGAAAGAAGGCCCTGAAACACAGCAAGGCCAAAGCCTGCCCTTCCTCAGGGTGCAATGTCCAGGCTGTAGTGCTTGGTGAAAGTGTAGACAATACTCCAAGTGGCAACAACAAAGATTTAGGCTGTAGACATGCCTCTGAAATAGGCAACTGAAGTGGCCATGCCCCTGGCAGAATAGCCCTTAACAACCCTAGAAAGTTCCTTTCCATACTTCCTGCAACAATAAATAATACAGTTGGCCAACCATTTGGACAAGCACTGTTTCAAAACTGGAATGCCCTCTCTACCAGGGGTGAAAAATACAAATAACTGTTTGGCCTTCCTGTAGTCCTTGGTATGGTGTGTATAGTAACGCAGAATTCTATGCACATCTAATGTAAGGAGCAATTCCTCCCCTGGACTGGCATGCTCTGGATAATGAACAAGCAGGTGGATGGATTGGTTAGGGGCAAACTCAGACAGCACCTTAGGAAGAAACGTAAGATTTGTACGCAAAGAGCGTACTACCAGTTCACTGTCTTTGTGGAAAATCAAATAAGGCTGCTCACAGATGAGAGCTGTAGCTCTGAAATTCTTTGAGCAGAAGTAATGGCAACTAAAAATACTGTTTTCCATGACAGAAAGTGTAGCTCGCAAGACATGGCTGGCTCAAAAGGAGGCAGAGTCAGCTTTTCCAAAATAAAACTGAGATCCCAAGCCAGAACTGGGTTACAGATGGGGGACTTTAAGTGGAGAATGCCTCTCAGAAAAGTAAGGACCACATCCAACTGTGCCACCTTACAGCCATCAATGGGCACATGAACTACTGATATGGCAGGCAGGTGCTCTTTAAGGGAGGAATATTTGAGATCAGCTTCAGACAAGGTCAGGAGATACTCCAAAGCTTGGTTCACCAGACAGGTAAAAGGGTCTAGGGGGTGAGAAGTGGCCCAGATAGCAAATTGGTTCCACTTCATAGAGTAAGTGGCCCTGGTGGAAGGTTTTCTGGCAGTCACCTGGATATCAGCCACCTTCTGAGACACTCCAAACTGAGCAGTGGCTATGTCCTCAGGAGCCATGCATGCTGATGAAGGGACTTGAGGTCTGGATGGACCAGGGTCCCCTAAGCCTATGTCAACAGGTCCCAGCAGAGGAGCAGGGGAACTGGATGTTCCAATGCCAATTGTTGCAGTAACAG
This sequence comes from Neoceratodus forsteri, assembly GCA_016271365.2. NCBI lineage: Eukaryota > Metazoa > Chordata > Ceratodontiformes > Ceratodontidae > Neoceratodus > Neoceratodus forsteri. Next base: position 521,030,891 of record CM057449.1, on the reverse strand, counting down.
AAATCATATCTGCTGTGGCCAAAATGGAGCCACCAGAATCAGGGTGGCACCCTCCATCTAAAGCTTGATGAGAACCCTCTGAATCAGAGGGAAGGGAAGGTAAGGCATGCATAAAGAAACCTCACTTTCCTGGAGAGGGACAAAGTGTCTCACCAGAAAACTCCAGGCCCTGGATCTAAGGAGCAAAAATGTGGCAATTTTGCAGAGTTGGGATGCAAAAAGGTCCAACTCTGGATGACCCCAACTGCTGAACGGGTCATCTGTGACAGAGTTCAGCAGCTCTCACTCATGCATTCTGGACTGTGACTGACTGAGGCTGTCTGCCAAGGTGTTTTGTACGCCTGGCACATGGATGGCTGACAGTTCTACACTGTAATCTAGAGCCAAGTACCAGATCCTGATTGCCTCCTGGCACAGAGGGTAAAAATGTATCCCTCCTTGCTTGTTGATGTAATAGACCACACTAAGGTTGTCTGACTGCATCAATGTAGACCATGGGAGAGATTGTTCTAGAAGGCCTGTAAGGCATACAGAACTGCCTGCATATCTAAAATATTTATGTGGCGGTGAGCCTCCCAGAGGGGCCAGAGACCTTGGTCCCCAACACTGACCTGAAGCATCTGTGGTGAGGATTTGTTAAAGAGTGGGGATAAGAAAGGGAACCCCCTTGAGAAGATTGGCTGGGTCCATCCACCAGTGAAGCACTTTGTGCACTGGTGAGGAAATAAGGACCAGCTGCTCTAAATCATCTGAGCACTGATCCCACTGAACCCTGAGGGTCCACTGTGGAATCTTCATGTGCAGCCTGGTCAGAGGGACAATCACTATGGCCATGGCCATGAAGCCTAGTAGCCTGAGGAATGTTCTGGCTGGGACATGCAGGCTCTGAGCCACTTTCTGAACCTGGGCAATGAGGTAACCTGCCCTGTCTTGAGGATGGAAGGCCTTGCCCTGAGTAGAGTCCAAGACTACCCCATTGTATTGTAGTCTCTCTGAAGGGGTCAGTGCACACTTGGGCCAATTGACCATGATGCCTCAGGAGTGGAAGAGCTGCAAGGTGTGTTCTAGAGTCAATAACGGGACCTTCCTTTACTGGGCTTTCAGCAACCAGTCGTCCAAGTATTTATTTTATTTATTTAGTTTTTGTTGACCAGGTAAGTGCACTAGACAAATTCTGCCTATTTTCAGGCAGGACCTGGGGAGGAGGAAACAGATGAATGCCAACTGACCTTGAACCAGATTAAGCTGTTGGTGGTATTTTTAGTGAATGAGGGAGAATTTGGCCAGGGCACCGGGGAAATTCCCCTATTCTCCACTGGGGATTTTCCAGTTATCTTTCCAAGATGACCACTTCACCGGAACATGCAGAAAAGGAGGATGTTACTGAGACGGGAGCTCTGGCCTCTGCTCCTGTCCTTTCGGTGCAAGAAGCTGTGGACCTTGCTATGGCTGTGGCTGACTTTTCTCAGGATGATTGCATTTTGAAAGGCATGGAGGTAACGCCCGTCTCTACGGACTTACCTGACTTGGATTTGGCAGTTGATACGGACACTGTTGCTTCTTCTCGGCAGCCTCCATCTGAAGTAGTCCAATGCTGCCAGGCTCTCTTACTACAAAAACAGGAGTGGCTGCAAAAAGCACAGGAGATTGATGGTGAGCTCCTATCGTTAGTGGCTGGTTCTTCCCAGGCAATTGTGTCTCTCGACCAGATAGATCAAGCAAGAAGAACAGACGATGGTGTGGTTCCTACTGTTGTTCCTCCTACTGCACCTGTTCACCCTTATGTACGTACAGCTGGCAGTGAAAGCGGTGCCTCTACCGTGTGCTGAAAGCTGACCACTGGATGGACTAGGACATTCTGATATGGCTGTGGTGGATTCAGAGAAGTCTTTTTCTTTTTCCGATAGACGGAAGACCAGGGATTGGAGTGAGTTAGCTCCTGAATCTCCTCCTGGGACTAATGTTGCTGCTCAGCCACTGCATGACTCATCTTGGTTGCATGAAAGGGCCTTAGCAGCAGCGGGTTGGGTTGTTGGAAAACCAGTCATTGGACTCCTGACCCCAAGAGATCCCTCGTATCAGAGGATGTGTTCACCACCTACTGCTGTGGCCACCAATGCTGGACTACCAGAGAGCTCCACCAATCTCCGGGGGTAAAGACTTCCCTATTTTATGTACTGATTCTGTTGTTAATGGCCTTGTAGATGGTGTGGGTACCACACCTGTGTTGTCTAAAGATCCTTCCTTGTCTGCGGATTTTAGGATGGGTCCAAGTCCTGCGGCTTTGGCAGACCATCAGGAGAGGTCTTCTTTGGCCCCCTTGTTCAGGATGGTTGATCTCTTTCACTCCAGTGGAGAACCGGCTCCTAGGAGGAATGCTGTCAGATTGTTGTACGGGGGGGCTTAGAACATACTCCAGACAGGTTGTTTATTGCTAAAACCCTCTTAAAAACATCTATGACATTTTTTTTTCTTCAGAAATATTTGCACTGATTTCTTTAGGTAATGGTAATTTTGGTGTCAGTTTCAAAAATGTGTCCAATCTTGATAGGTTTTGGGCCCAGTATAACTCACTTAAAAATAACCCATTATGGATACCTTTCCAGGCAATTCCTCTTACCAAACCATTGGTTAAGATCATTACTGTTTTATTTAAAAATGAGGGCGTCAATGTCGAGGACATTCTCTTCTGGGTGAGTCAGCGTTGCGAGATTTTAGGGGGGCCTTCACCCATTATGGACAGTAAGCAGATTTGGGACGGGGGTTGGAAGGTAAAAGTGAAACTTTTTTCTACAAATTCAGGCCATGTACATCTACCTAGTGTGTTTTTTTGGGAAGGGATAGAGGGTCTGTCTTTTATATAGGACAACCCAGATCCTGCTTTAAGTGTGGGTCTCGTCTACATCTTAGCTCAGCTTATGCTACCACTAGATGCAGTCACTGTTTGGAATATGGGCATTTGGCTTTAGCTTGCCTTAACTTGTTCAAATGCAACTTTTGTGAGCAAACAGGACATGCTTATGGTCGCTGTCCTTGGGCTTCTCACAATTGTGAGGATTGCCCCTCCCATAAAGGGATTATTAATCAAGCTCAGCATGTCCTGGCAAAGAAGGCAGCTTATACTCTGCCTACACTCCCAGAGTCTGAGCAAGTTAATGCCCCTGAAGAACCACTTTTGGCTGTCCCCCTTGAGACCACTGCTATTGTTGTGCAGCCTGCAAGTTCTGCAGTAGGTCTAGATAATCCAATTTTGGATCAGACAGCAGTATATACTACAGTTGGCACTAAGGAACACATGCCCCTCCCCCGCCCCCAACTGAAGCCCCTTTTAAGGTTGTACAACCTAGAAAATGTAATAGGCATGGGAAGATGATGACTGGGACAAAATCCATTCCTAAATCAGTACCTCCTAGGGATGCCATCAAGGTAGGGAATGTGTTTGCCCCATTAGAGGACAACACGGGGGGAGGGGATGACTCAGAGGATGATACTGATACCTCCTCTATTATTTCCACCACTGACACTGAATGTAGGCCAGAAGATTCTATTGCCAAACGGACTAGATAAAGACAAGTGAGTAAACCCCCTGAGTTTTTTTATTTTATTTTGTAGTTTCCTTACTTCTCTCTCCCTGTTATGCATTCCTTAAAGATTTCTACTTTAAATATTAATGGGATCAAGAGTGAGAAGAAGCGCATAGATGTTTTTTCTCTTCTTAAGACCCTAAACTCAGACATCATTTGTTTGCAAGATACCTGATTGAAGACACATCAGGAGCTTCAACATGCTGCTCAGTGTTGGCCTTTGGGACCTTCCTTTTGGTCTATTGGGGAAGACCTCTGTGACAGGATAGGTATTCTTTTTTCTAATCCTGCCTTTCAGGTTTCCAGATTGGTGGATGTTCACCCAGGGAGGGCTCTTTGCTTAGATGTCTCTTTTTGCTCTGAAAGGTTTCGGATCATTACTATTTATGCTCCTCAAACTAAAGCACAACTAATAGCTTTATTTAAGGAAGTACAGCCCTGTTTACATACCTCTCGTCTGGTGGTTTGGCTGGGTGACTTTTTAATTGTGGTCTGTCGACCTCTGATAGAGGCCTTCAGACCCAGAAGCTTTTTTGTGATTCAGTTGCTTTAAAACAAATTATTTCAGCTGCTCACTTGTTAGATGCATACAGGGAATTACATCCTACAGGGGGATATACCTATTTTAGAGGTGTTCCTAGAACTAAAATAGATTTCATTTTTTTGTCTACTGTTCTGCACGTACTACATGTTTTTACTAGACCAATAGAGTTTTCTGATCACGGAGTCCTTACAGCCTCTATTACTTGGGCTGGGGCCCCCAGATGTAAGAAAAATAGATGGAGATTAAATGAGATGTTGTTGGATGATCCAAAACTTAAACGTTTATGATTGCGGGATTGGGCTGCAAGATTTTCGGTTTTAGATAGCTATGACTCTATTTTGGACTGTTGGGATGATACAAAGTTGGGGTGGAGACTTTTTTTCAACAGGCTCATATCAAGACAAATAAGGAATATCTGGTGTATTTAAAACTTAGACATCAATTACAACATCTGATTTCACTTACTGAAATGACAACTCATGATTATAGCCACTTGATTGCCACAATAAAGAAGCAGATGACTGACACAGTAAAATCGGGGAAGACCTTTAAATCAAGAATTAAGATTTGGAACTCATATGTTGAAACAGTCTTTGGACCCTTTTAAGGAAAATAAGAATAGAGTTGACTCTCGGCTTATTACCACCCTGACAGATGCAGACGGACACACTGTAAGTGACCCACAACGGCTTTTGCAAGTGGTAGAGACTTACATGACTTCAGGGCAGACTGCAGACCCTATTTTGGAAGATTGTGCCATACACCAAATTTTGACTGACTTACATTTGCCTAGCTTGTCTGCTGGAGATAGGCTTGTTCTAGAGGCTGACATAGTTCTTGATGAAGTTACTGATGCTGTTAATAGTTTAGCCTCTAAGTCTGCTCTGGGTACTGACAGATTGGTGCAGGGTTTTATAAAACCTTCCTACATGTTCTTGGTCCGGTATTGGTTGTTCTGTTGAACTATATTTTGCACTCTGGTAGTTATGCTCCTTCTATGACTGAGGCTGTTTTGATCTTATTGTATAAAAAGGGTGACAGAGCTGACTTAGGGAATTGGTGTCCCCCTCGGTCTTTTGAATTCTGACTTAAAAATCTTGAGCAAAATTTTGTTGGCTAGACTTTCTAAGGTCACTCCACAGCTTCTACATCCTGTACAAACTTGTGCTGTTAAAGGTAGAAAGCAGCAGGATAATATCATTTGGTTGAGGGAAATTTTTTATAGGGGAGACTTCAAACACTTACAGGGGTTTGTTTTTGGATTAGACCAAGAAAAGGCTTTTGATTGGGATGCACACAGATTTTTATTTTCAGTTTTGAAAGCCTTTGGGATTCTGGATAAGTTTGTAGCCTGGATATCTTCCATGTATCAGGGGGCTGTTATTATTCCTAAAGTAAACAGCTGGTATGGAAGGAAAATTCGTATTGCTAAGGGAGTACGTCAGGCATGCCCGTTAAGCCCTACTCTTTATGCCTTTACGATAGACATTTTTATTAGGATGTTACAATCCAACTATGCTTTGATGGGTATTGATGTCTCTCCCACCCTGCCACAACAAAAGGTACTAGCTTATGCAGATGATCTGGTGTTGATTTTAGCCCCCCAGTTTTCTGTCCAGGCTTTACAGGACACTATTAGTATTTTTTTTTAGTATTTCTGGTTCTAGGATTAATTATAGTAAAAGTACAGGGGTAGTCATTGGGTCCACTCCTGTACCACCCTTTGGTGTCATAGCAGGAATCCCAGTTTCCAGAGAACCTATTAAGATTCTGGGGGGTACATACAGTTTGGTCCTGGAGACATGGCAGGACAAAACTGGGAAGTAGCCCTAGGTAGGGGGAGTCGTTTAGTTGGGGAATGGAAAGGACAACAACTTTCTAAAAAGAAATGGGTTATGTTAATTAAGACTATTCTTACTCCAATATTCTTGTATATCACTTATGTTTTCCCTCCACCATTCTGTATTTGGACTCACTTATTTAATATTTTTTTTTCAAGTGTTCTGGGGGCTCGGTTGAACCATATTAAGAGAGAATTAACCTATCTCCTGGTTGCTGAGGAAGGGGTTGCTATGATCCACCCTATTGCTTTCTTTTTTAGTATTTTTTTAGTTTATAATTTGGGGTCAGTTTTGAAACCTGGGGATGTTTTATGGAGGCATTTTGTAGAACACTGGCTTTACTTATGTATGCCTAGTTGGCAAGTGAAGATGCCTAGATTATTATCTAGACTTCCTTATTTACCTTCTTCTATGCTGGAATGTATGAAACAAGTTATTCAGTGGGACATTACCCCTTGTCATCTCCAGACCTTGGATAGGAAGCAGGTGTATAAGCACATTCTGTCTGTTGAACATACGGCGGAAGTTGTTTTTCCTGATTGTCCGGCAAATAAAAAGTTAGATGTTTTGAGACACCTTATGAATAGAAGGATTCCATGATATGCCTGGGATTGTTTATGGTTAAGCAATTATGGGAGATTGGGGATCAAGGGTAATAGTAAACATAAACAATTATCAGAAAGGTATTGTCCTAGACCTAATTGTGACCAAATTTTAGAAACCCAATGTCACTTATTTTCAGATTGTTCTTGTATAAGACTATTTTGGTCATTACTGGCGGACCATTGGAATGAGACTGGATTTAGCGATATTGATTACCCTAACATACTGTATGGTCCCTTACAAAATACATTCTTTAGGTACAACTGCGACACCATTTATGTAATTTTATGTATCATACGTTTTCATATTTGGCAATCTAGGTGTCTCTGGATTTTGCAGCAGAAATGTATTTCCCATGTTGAATTGCTTGCTGATGTATGTAAGGCTATTAAGAGACTGATGCAATATGATCTTGACCATGTTTCATATGAACAATCTAAATGTCTCTGGATTAACTGTATCGCATGGACTGATTGATATATTTTCTTTTTTTTTCAATAAAATTCCCCTACTCATCCGTAAGGGTACCCGTAAGGCTGTGAGGTATGGCCAGTTCAGTGAAAAATTCATAGGAGGAGGATGGAATGAAGGAGAAGGAGATGGAGTTCCGTGAGGAATGTGTGAAGGCAGACCCTGCATGGAACAGGGCATTGGAAGAGGAAGAGCTCTATGAGTCTGCACTGGCTATGGATATGTCGGAGGAACTGCTGGATCCTAATATGGAGACAGAGGATGGCAATAGCAGAGAAGATTTGAGCCAGACAACTAAGAAGGACAAAACCAGGGCTTCAGCTCACCTGGAGCATATCCTGAAGTTTAAGAGGCAAATAATCCAGAAACAACTCAAGGAGGATGATGAGCACCATATGGAGGAACACAGATGTGAACCTGGGAGGAGAAACAGCCCAGAACCCAGGAACAGTGGTGTCATGAACGGACAGCAGGAGGAAGAGACTGGTGGGAAGGAGATCAGTGCTGGACAGCAACTTACAATGAAGGAAGCTATGGTATGAGCTTTTGGTCTCCCTATGGAGGAAAACACAGGAGAGAACTGGTCACCAGGGCCCACCCTGAAAGGGGCCGGTTGGACGCAAGAGCGGACAGCACCTGGGAGCCAGAGGAAGAATGGTTGCCTACACAGAGAGGTGGCAAAGTATGGGAGAATATGGGAGAGAAGGTACTAAAGTCAAACATGATGGAAATGTTGGTTATTGGACAAATGAGGAAGGGGGAACTTTCGAGACTGAACAACCATGACTTAAGTGAGCCTGTTGGCTGGGGTACAGAAGGGAATTCAAGTGGAGCAACTCTGGATAGTGCATGTAATAAGGCGGAAGAACAGGTAAGGACCCAAAGTGGTCTAGGCAGGGAGAAAAGCATGACAGAAGGGCAAGATAGGCATGAGATGAGCCCGCCTAGGTCATATTTGGAGGTGGTCAGGGGTAGTGGAAGGAGAAATGTATTAAATTAGAAGCCTAATCCCCTTAGAGACAGAGAAAGAGATATCTGGTCTCCTCCCCCTAGAGTTAGCTATATTGACCCCCCCCCCGAAGATTTGTAGTACGGTTAAGGTATAAGGGAGGGTTAGAAGAGTTCCCAGACAGGGTATATGTGGGCAGAACTTTGTTAAAGGAATGAAAGAGGTTCATTGCATCGGAAATATATGCACTAATCCATGTCTCAGGGGAGGATGTTTTTGATATTAGTTTCAGATCATTAAAAGGGTTGGAGAGGTTTTGGCAAAGGTATAGTCAGTTGAAATTTTCTCCTCTGTGGGTTCCTTTCCTTGCTATTCCTCTTACTACACTGACAGTGAAAATAATCATGGTTATTTTTTTTAAATGAATGTGTGCACATGGAGGATATTCAGCAGTGGTTAGAACTGAGATGTGAGGTGCTTAGCCACCCCAGAGGCAATAATTGACTCTGACTTCTTATGGATGGGTGGTTGGAAGTTTAAAGTGAGGCTGAACCAGACAGAGCAAGGAATAGAACATATTCCAAATAGCTTTTACCTGGGGCGAGACAGTGTTTTTTTTTTTTATCCAGACCAACCTAAAGCTTGCTATAGGTTTGGGGCCAGAACCCACCTATTAAATGTATGTGATATTGTCAGATGTGGGTTGTGTGGAGAGGTGGGGCACAGCAATTCTCAGTGTAGTAATCATGTGAGGTGCAACCTCTGTGAGGAGTATGGACGACTGTACCAGGACTGCCAATGGGTAGCAAAAAAATAATGCCCATAGTATAGACCCAGAGGAACTGATAAACAAGACCCAATGAGAGAAACCAAGTGGAGAACAGGGTCGGGCACATGAAGAGAAAAGTGAGCCCAGAGGCTCCCCCACCCCTCCAGGAGCAGCTGCAGCAGAGGGCAAGGGAGGAAACTGTTACTGTAATAAAGAGCAACAGAAGAGAAGATGAGCCCCCAGCCAGGATGAGGGTTGAGGCGGAAAGGATGGAAGATGAGGTGGACCAAGTACTTGAGACTAACAGGGAAAAAAGAATTGGGGCAAATTTGAATAAGGAGACAACTGTCATAGATCAGCCCTCCCTTCCACAGGACCAAGATGGATTACCAGTTCAGAATAGAACATGCTTTTGTCAATGCCGAATGTTTGCTTGCTGGTATTAGCATTGGAAGTGCATGAGTTAGACCGATGCAGAACAGGAAGAGCAGTGAAGTACTGAAGTGATGCCAACCCCACCCTGCAGAGATGGACAGGCATTGAGGTGTACCTTTAGGTCATTGTCTATAACGCACCGTGCCGGCAACCCATGTTCGGGAATGAGCATGGGTCACCGAGGGTTGGCACGGCAGGAGAAGGATAGAGTGTCCGTCGGACTGCTTTCCTTCTCTGGGAAGGGGGTCCACAACAGTCGGTGCCTGCTTGCCCCCTGGTGGAGGCTGGGGGACAAGGTGGTAACTCCAGAAAAGGGCACATGTGGAAGCATGTGTGCTCCCTTTCACTGGCATCCTTGCATGCCGTCGGCACCTGGAGGAGTGACCATTAAAAATAGAGAAGGAGTGTGTGTGTGCAGGGCAGAACTGCTTGATGGCAGTCCACGGGTGCTAGCTCTGGAGTGCGCTGAACTGGATCCGTTAAGGGAAGGTGGGTATAGGGGGCTCCATGCTACCCTGCTATGAGGGGCAAGCTGCAGGGAAACAGGCATGACCTTGAAGGAGTGTAGATACCTGGATGGAATCCCTAGGTGGCTGCCAGAATAGAGAAAAAAGCAGCCCAGGCACAGGAAGAGGCAAAAAGGTATATAGCAAAAAAAAAAAAAAAAAAATTGGTACAGGGGCTGCAGGAGAAGCCCTACTAGGAAATATGTACACCCTGGAAGAGAGGTGAGTGAAAGGAGACATGATCAAGGCCTATGAGTATGTCACAGGGGCAAATGAGGTGCAGGAGGGGAGTCTCTTTAAAATGAGGAAAAGCACCAGGACCAAGGGGTGTGCAGTGAAGCTGAAGGTGGGGGAGGCAATTTGAGAGGGGTGTGAGGAGATATTGTTTCACTTAAAGGGTGGAACATACTAGACTGCCAGTGGAAGTGGTGGGGGTGAAAACAGTAGGGGGCTTCAAGCGTGTGCTAGATAATCATAGTGGTAGATTAGTAAACAGGCATGGAGGAGTGAGGGTCACCGGAGACTATTTAGGCAGGGAACATCAGGGCAGACTGGGTAGGCCAAGCGGTTCCTGTCTACCAGGTTATCAAATCAGGGAAATACACAAACTGTCTCCACAGAATCTACACGCCTGTACCTTTTCCCCACTAATGAACTGCACAGCAGTGTGTTGAACTGTGTAATAGTTCTGATGTGCTGTCATGTTACTCAGCCCCAGGTGGCCACTGTGATTAATGGGACATAGAGAACATTTCGACCCACATGTGAGTTCTGCTGCTGAGTTACTTCAGACCATGATAGTCCACTAGCTAAATTATTCATTTAACTGCAAATGAGACATGTTTTACAGAATCAGTTTCAATACCTGTATGTGCACAAATGTATTACTATAACATGTAGAAATATTGATAACAATATCTTTTAAAAATCAGATAGGTTCTTGGATTTTGAGGAGGATATTGTGCATAAAAAGCCAGTTGAGACATACATTGAGCATTTTACTATACCAAAGTCCTCTAGTTTTTCAGCTAATTTTGAAGTTCTCCTTGATGTGCACTGTTCACATTGTGTTTTAAGGTCTGTGTTGACATTTTTGGTTTTGTGAGAGAGAGAAAGCCAAAAGGCCAACAAGAAAGCAAGTCTGAAAGATGAAAAAAAAAATTGTTTGGAAACATTAACAACATAAAAGTATTTCTGAAAAGGGAAAATGGTCGTCACCAGACTTGCTAGATTCATTCCTGTGGTAGAAATCATGATGGAGTAGACAAGGGCTAGGAAAGCTGCCAGAGAGTGACCGCTGGTTGTGTGGCCACTGTCCTGGTCCACACTTTAGAAAGCCCCAACAAATCCATCCGTCTCATCACTTGGCTGGCTGAGCCATCTGCTTGGCATCTGGCCAGCAAAGCAGATAATAGCCCACCCCCTGCATCTGGATGCTGATCAGTGTGCCTGGCACCAGTCCCTAATCAGGTCACACAGTGTGCTGAATTCTGACTACCTGGGATTGGAAGTTTCCTGGTGGGCTGGTATCAGACAGTGTGATTAAATTCCTGGCACTGTCAACATCGAGGAAGCACTTACAGTTAATGGATCATCACTGATGTAAAGAAAACCAAATTGCATCTTAGGAACATGGGAAATACAAGACATAATAAAAAAGACCATGTGGGAATGTCATGTATCCATTTCCTACCACCCAGACAGCTGCAACGCTCAGTATCTTATGCAAAAGAATGGTAAAAGTGGAATACAAATTTGTGTTTATATGATACTTTTCATACACATTGCATCTCAAAGTGCTTTGTATCTTAAGTGCCTCTTATTTTTGTTTCAAAAGTGCTGCAAACATCTATTTTGTGCAGATACATTTGTGTAAACCTTTGAAAAAGCATCAGTTCAGATGTGAAACGAATCAGGTTGGGGTCTCTTCGTTCCTGAACTGCACATTTTTGCTTGATTTTGCACCATATGTCATTGCTTTCACAAATGTATTTCTTGGCACAGAATGGATGTTTGCTGCACTTTGAAATACAGATGAAATGCATTTAAGAGATGCAGCTTTCAGTGTTACGCATTAAAAGTGGTGAGTGCCCTGATTTTTCTGCCATAGAAATCTTAAAACCAGAAATCCTTTTACTGCATGATCTTTTCTCACATGGAAAACATACCAGGCTGATCGAAACATTTCCCATAGCTCAACCTCTTCATATTTTAATCATTTCAGTTGCTCTTTTCTGCACTCTCTTGATTGCTGCAATATTCTTTTTATACTGAATTGAGAAGCACAGCCTTAGCATCGATTCCATATGGGAACTGGTAGGGCAATTGGGACCAGGGTGATGCAGTAGGGTCTGCTTTTATGGGCAAGGAGTTGTGCAGCATATAATTAGAACAAACACTCCGGGTGCCAGGACAGGGAACTGAGGGAGCAGGGTGGACAGCATGCAGTGGGATGGAGCGGGAGGGTTTACTTGAACTTCGGTTGCCGGGACAGGGAACGGAGGCAACGGGGCAGACAGCATGCAGTGGGAGGGAGTGGGAGGGTTTACTTGCACTCCTGGTGCCGGGATGGGGAACAGTGGGACCAGTCGGACAGCACACAGTGGGAGGGAGTGGGAGGGTTTACTTGCACTCCTGGTGCCGCAATGGACAACAGAGGGAGTGGGATAAACAGAAATGTTTTGGCAGGCAAGGCACACCGCCCTGCAATGATGGAGTGGTCCCTCATTGCAGCAGCCAGTTTCTTTCAAGTTGGTGGCATGCTTGATGAACTAGTGTCATCAGTAGTATCACCACATTGGATAAAGAGGGCCAAGCAAGCAAATGCAGTGGCAGCATTGGCAGCCACAGTGCCACACCTCCACAACCCGCTTCTCTCCTAAGCTGCCACATAATGTTTCTTGCGCACGCGCGCAAGCAAACAAACTATTTTCAAACAAGATATAGAACTTACCAGTAGGTGGTAGCAGGCAAAATATATCTGTGCCCAAGTCAGCCCTATTTTACATTGATTCAGGACAGCAGCATAGAACCTCTAGACAGAATATAAATGTTTCAGATGGGGAAGCTGTGTGTAGTCCAGCACAACTTCTCCAATAGTAACATCAGTTTGTCTTTCAAGTGTCTATGAAGTGGCTGTTACCTCTGTTTAAATCAGGGCTGACTTTCAGTTGGATTTGTTGGAACTAGCACTTGAAGGTTAAAAGGGTAGTAGAACCAAGAATAATAGACATGAAAATGTGCAAATTTTCAGAGCTAGTCAGTTGTAACTTATTTTTTAAGTATTTTTCCTTTTACGCATTAGAATGTTTTCTATGTGATTGCTGGATGTGTGGAATAGCACTCTGCCTGGCTGATGACTTTTCTAGTTCTATTCTCCCCACTACATCATCAGCACTGTGACCTCAGTGACAGTGACACCGCAGGTGACTGACCTAGCAGTTACTGAGTGGCTGTTCCTGAGCAGCTGTGATATTGCAGTCAGTGAGGTCACAGTGCTGATGATGTAACTGGAAGAACAGAGCTAGGCAGGTCAGCTGCCAGACAGAGTACTGTTCCACACATCACACCTAGGGTCAGATTTTCAAAGGCCAGAGAATGACGCAGGGTACTTGTATCAAAAACAACTGACGCAAGGAGCAGGATGTGCCAATCCCTGTACCAATTCTGATTTTCAAATGGTTCTTGCATCAAAAACAGGTCTGCATGCGCCAGAGTGGCTTGCCCCATGCTTTCACCAAAACAATGCCTGCACCATGTCGGAGGGGATGCCTGCGTCACCAAAATGATGCACCATCCCCTTATTTGGGATTTTCAAAGAATGCAAGTCCTGTCCTTGTGCCTAAGATGTGTGTTGCTGTTAGACCAGCCAGAGCTAGTCTAAGGGACACTAGAGCATATAAAGAGACCCGCAGAGAGGGCATGGCTTAACTCAAGAGGAAGATGGTTGCTTAGTTCCAGAGCTCTCAGCACCATCGATCATACATCTGCACCACCCTATCTTTATTTTGCTAAATTTACTACTACTTCACCAGTGAACAACCAATATTTATGGCCTCTGCCAAAAAATCAAGGAAAAAGCAAATGCATCTAGCTTTTCAAAGGACAACAGAAGTAGCGAGGCCTGTGCCGAGTACAGTGGAGCGGCCTATACCACCCAACAGCATGGATCCCGAGAAACAAACCTCCAGCTCATCAGATCAAGTGACCCCAGCTTCAAATAATATTGAGTTATTGATACAAATGCTGAAATTAGATTTCACTCATCAAATGAGATCTGGTTTTGAAAACATTGGAGCCCAGCTAACCCACCTCCAACAAACCGTGAATGCACTAAGTCATACGGTAGAATTGCATGCTGGGTGCCTCGATGAAGCCAAAAGTAGAATCAATGCTCAAGAAGACAATTCTTTACAGATGGACTCTAGACTGCAAAGGGCAATGAGAGAAATAGAGGAATTAAAAACTACCCATGATGACCATGAGAACAGGGAGAGGCGGTGTAACGTCTGAGTAGTTGGGCTCCTGGAGGGGCTGGAAGGCTCAAACTGTGTCTCATTTATGCAGAACTGGCTGGGTAACACACTAGCACGGAAAGAAGCCACTAACCTGGAGATCCAGAGAGCACATAGGTCCCAGGGGCGAAAGCCAGGTCCCAATGAGCGTCCAAGGCACATCATTATTAAATTTCTACGGTTTCAGGACCGGCAGCTGGTATTGGAGGCAGCGAGACGAAAAGGCTCGATCTTGCAGGGTGGTAAATGCATCAGCATATTTCCCGACTTCTCGAGAAAGCTGTAGCTAGAGAGGCAAGCATTTATCAACACTAAGAAATCTCTTCATGTCATGGAATGTCCATTCACAATGATGTATCCAGCCCGATTGATGATCCTTCCCAAGAATCAAGAGCCCAAATATTTTATGGATCCGGCAGCTGCCAGAGTATTTGCAGAGCAGCTGTGGGGGCGACAACACTAGAATGGAGCAGGCCCCCACGATGACTCATGAGCAAAAAACCTCAAGGTACTGTAACTATATGGCCGGCGGGGGAGGGGGTCTTCAGTTTGTGCATGGCCCGTAATGGTTCAATTAACCAGCCCATAGTGGCTGGGCCAAGTGAGTCCCTTCCCCTTTCAGCCAGCTCCACAGCGAGAGATGAGTGGCTCTGTGCACCCTGGGAGTGTGCGCTCATTAAAAGATTTAAGAAAGTATAACCAAATATACAGAGCAGCTTATTAGTAGAGCACATTGTTTTACTGACTTCCATAGCCCTGAAATAAGCTCTCTCTCCATGGCTAAAATGATCTCTGTTCCAGAGATGGTCATTGGGGACATATACTAAAAGAACAAAAAAGAGCTGTTCCTTTTCTTTCATATGTTGTTCTTGTTGATCAGTTCAATATTTAGCACTGTTTGCTGTATTGCCAGTTGGCAGACATTGAGTTTGTGTGTGAGTGATACATAAGGATGGTGAGTATGCCTGCCATCTTGGGTGTGGGTGTCTGGGTTGCTGGAGAGGGGATCTTAACTTTAAAAAAAAAAAATCATAAATACTGTAAGTAAATAAATGAATCAATCGCTAAATAAACAAACAAATTAATAAAAAAACGGGAGGGATGGGGGCACCGGGAACAGAGGATTGGGATGCAGGGGGGGCATGGAAAGCCATCCTCCAGATGTGGTCGTAAGAGCAGTGAATAGCTAATCTGTGGAAAGCATAAGGGGGGGAGGTGACCGCTCAAAATGCTCCACTCCGGCAGCTTAATTGCTTGCGATGCTTCCTCCTCGTTCTGGGGGGGCGACCATCCAATCAGGGTCTTTGGGGGTAATTGCTCCAGTTTATTACATGGGTACTATGGGATTTCTTCCTGTCCTGTCCTCAGTGAGGAGTATATACTGGATGTCCCCCACTTTCTGCGGGTTAGAATGGGGATGATGAGAAAGTTGTCCCACTACTGGGGCGGCCCTGACATTCACACCAAGAATAATTTGGTCACTAATGATGGTGGAGGGTATTCAGCCTAAAGTGCTAGAGGGACTTGGGTGGAGTGAAATCTCTGTGGGGTGGGGCGATGGATAAGAGGGGGAAAATGACCATAGGGATCAAAGTGCTGCAGGTGAGGCAGGCTTCAGATGTAGGCGTAAGGAGGAGTAGTTGTTTTGAAAAAGTTGTTATTTGGATATAGAGGACACCACTGTTTGGACCAGTTGGGTTAAAACATCCGAGGTTTGGAAGGGGACATGTTGAAATAAAGTTCTCAGGTTGTAGGAGTTTATGGGGGGAAAAAAAAGAAGATGTCTGCAGTGTTCACATAGCAAGAAACATTGTACGGCTTCTCTAGCAAAGTTCCAGGTTGTGTCCAATGTATATATTGATGAGGGATGAATACATTAAGGTTCATTACGTGGAATGTGAGGGGGACTCAGGACAGCTCTAAAGAG
The DNA here is from genome assembly GCA_016271365.2 of Neoceratodus forsteri. Taxonomy (NCBI): domain Eukaryota; kingdom Metazoa; phylum Chordata; order Ceratodontiformes; family Ceratodontidae; genus Neoceratodus; species Neoceratodus forsteri. The sequence goes on along the minus strand of CM057449.1, from coordinate 521,014,748 downwards.
AAGAAAGGTTTGGACCTACTTGTCAAGACATAAGGGGGACATATGTTTTCTGCATGAGCTGCACTTAACAAAATCCAAGGTGGGGGAGGTCGCTTCTGCATGGGGAGGCAGTTTCCTGTAGGCCCCCTTTATCTTGAGTGCCAGGGCGGTGGCTATCTGGTTTAAATTGGGACTTTGCATTAAAATACATCATTATATTGTGGACCCTTCGGGTAGATATATTATATGTGACGTGACTGTAGAGGAGAAAAGATATACACTACTATCCATCTGTGGCCCCAATACCGATGATCCAGTTTTTTTCCATTGCCTGGCATTAATATTGGCTCCCTTCCCAGAAAATTTGGTGGTGGGGGGAACTACAACACTTATTGGGACAGAGCCCTTGACCACTTGGGGGTGCCTTCATGGCCCCTCCTGAAAAGCTCCACAGCATTAAGGTCTTTGGCCGAGGAGAGAGCCTTGGAAGAGGTCTGGAGGCACTACAATCCTAATGCGTGAGAGTATTCCTACTACTCCCAGGCACATAAGATTTTCATGAGGATTGATCTCTTCCTGACCTCTCCAAGCATCTTCAGGCAGGTACGGTTGGCTAGGTATGGTCCAATTTATATTTTGGACCATGCCCCCCCTGGAAATGGAACTTCAAGTGACAGCCAGACCCTTGCCTACTAGACAATGAAGGCTCGACACCTCCCTGTTGTCTTCTTCAGAATTCCGAGTTTATATCTCTGTGAACATTCAAGAATTTTTATCCCATAATAAGACAACAGATACCTCAGCCAGTACAGTCTGGGAAACACTAAAGGCCTATGTTAGGGGACTAATTTATCGCCTATGCATCCCATTTGAACAGAAAAGAAAAACTTGAGGAAACTCTACTAGAGGGAGAGATAAAAGAACTAGAAAAACAATTTATGGAGGGAAGAGGGGCTTTAGCAACAAAAGAGGCAGAACTAAATATTAAAAAAGGAAAGCTAAACAGTTTGGCCAATAGGAGAATAGCTAGAGATCCCTGGAAAACAGGTACAATAAACTACTTCGAGGGGGATAGAGCGGGAAAGTGGTTAGCATGGAGGATCAAGCAAAAAGCTGTGGAAAGAGTAATACTGGAGATAGAAGATGGGAAGGGGAAGTCCACTACAGACCCCATGGAAATTAATAACCACATTAGGGTTTTCTATGAAACCCTCTATACATCTGAAGTCCCACACAATGTAAACCCAGACAGTTCCCTGGACACCATAACACTCCCTACCATGAGTCCAGCTAGACAGAGTGAGATGGACACACAGATCTCCATAGCAGAGCTGAGACAGGCAGTCTGGGATTCCAACACAGGGCGGTCCCCTGACCCGGATGGACTGCCAATAGAATTTTATAAGATCTTTTGGGAAGACATAAACCAGCTCTTTTTACTCGTGGTCAGGGAATCACTGGAAAAGGGCACTCTTCCCCTCTCCCTGCAAATAACAACTATAACTGTTCTACCCAAACCCAATAAAGATCCCACTAAATGTGGCTTTTATAGACTGATACCCCTTCTTAATGCCAACTATAAAATAAGAGCTAAAGTGTTGGCAACCAGACTGGAGGGATTGCTCCCTGACCTAATCCACTAGTATCAGTGTGGTTTTAAGGGAAGACAAGCCAAACACAACATATGTAGAACCCTTAATATAATGTATAACTGGTCAGCGGAAGGGTTCTGGGGAGAAAAGGGCCTATTAGCCCTGGATGCTGAAAAGGCATTCGACAGGGTCGAATGGAGTTTTATGTTTAACACCCTGTCTAGATTCAGCCTAGGGCCAGGTTTTTGTTCATGGATCAGGACACTTTACGCCTCCCCTAGAGCACAAGTGCTTACAAATAATAATCTCTCACCCCACTTTTAACCTTACCAGGGGCACCAGACAGGGTTGCCCTTTGTCCCCCCTTCTTTATGTCTTAACGACTGAAGTGTTAGCAACAGCCAACAGAGATCATCCCCTGATTGGAGGTTTCATTGGGGGGGGGGAGGCCGGAATCAAGTCATATTGCTTTTTGCAGATGACATCTTGCTGTTCCTGAGGGACCCTAAAGTCTCTATACCGGCCATAACATTGCTCTTTAACATATATGGCCCAACGTTTGGACACAAAATCAGTTGGTCCAAGCGTGAGTGGCTCCCGCTGGGTAATGCTGCTCCCCTGGAGATACAAGGTTCGGTAGTCCAACCGACTACCTCTCTAAAATATTTGGGAATCCTACTGCCTAGAAATCACTCCCACCTCTATAAAATGAACTACATTCCCCTGACCAAAAAAATACTGGGATGCTGCGAGACATGGAAGAATCTCCCATTGTCCCTGATTGGACCCATAAATTTGGTGAATATGTGTATTCTCCCACAGTGTTTATACCTGTTCCAGACCCTTCCGGTCTGGGTCCCCAAGAATTGCTTTAGAGCACTTGGGGGAGCAATTATGACACTCCTTTGGAAGGGGGAAAGGGCAAAGATTAAACAGGAGACCCTCTGGTGTCCATTAAAGGGTGGGGGGACTGGGTTTGCCCAACCTGTTTTTTTTACCATCTGGCATCCCAGATCTCACATGTGGTAGATATCCTCCCAGGAGTGAAAGAACGGAAGGCCTGGATGGAGCTGGAAGTCTATAGCGAAAGGTACCAGGGAGCATACCCATTCTTTGCTCTAGCGATTAGCAAAAAATGCATAAAATATCTGATAAAACCATTTACCAGGACCACTATGAGGGCCTGGCTGGTGGCTCATGCCTTGGAGTGAGTGGGGAATGAGATATTACCAGATACATCTGTGTTGCACCTGGTCTGGGAGGAGGGCAGGAAACCACCCAGGGTACAACAGACCCTAAAACAGTGCAGTGACTCAGGATTGGGGAGTGTAGCCCAATTATTGGACCAATGTGGGTTTATCCCTTTTCAGTCCCTCTCTAAGAAATATAACCTTGGCCCCTCCCACTTCTTTGTCTATGTGCTGCTAAAAAACAGATTGCTAAAAGACCAGAACCTGTGGGAGAGAATTCAAAACGCCCACAGCACTCCTTTTGAGGAGGTTCTTTGGTCCTCCCTGAGGGTGGGGGGAGTCAGACCTATGGCAGGATGGTATAAAGTGCTGCTGGGGACTCTGACTTCAGGCTTGGACTCTCGCATGGCTAGATGGGAGGAAGACCTGGGAGGGGAACCTCTCATGGAGGGTGGCTGGAAGGCAATTTTGAAGAAAGGCACGTGATGCTCAGTCAATAATCACATTAGGGCTATATATTTCCACATTCTGCACAGATCATACTTTATGCCAGCGCTGACCCATAAAATAGATCCTATGCAACCAAATGAATGCCCAAAATGTAGAGGCTCCCCAGGATCTTTTATACACATGTTATGGTCATGTCCAAAAGTCTTGCCCTTTTGGAAAGGCATCACAGAAATAATGAGCTTAACCCTGGGAATAGATAAAAGTGTGGGCCTGAGTAAAACTATACTAGGCCTACCTGGCCAATTGAGATGGGGCCAAGAAACTGACCATCCCCTGTGGCATCTGGCCATAGCAGTGGGAAAGCAGACCTTGTCTTGTCATTCGGGGGAGGGGCTCTCCACCCTCAGTGGGAGAATGGGCAACCAGGCTCCTACACTGTATGAAAATTGAACACACGCAATACATGACATCAGGTAGGGAGGAGCTATTCCAAAAAATCTGGGGTCTGCTTGAAAAGGCGTTGTTGGAGCCCTGGTTTCCTCTCGTATGATTCCATAAAGACAGATGGAGATCTGGTGGGGGGTGAAGTGACCCCAAAAGCAGGAATTTCTGTTTGTGTTATCACCAACAGTGTGAACAATACGCAACTTGTAAACAAGGATATCAGACCTTTCCTCTCTTGGCTTCCATATTCCACTTATAAACCCACTCGAGCAATGGAAAAGCATGTCAAGCCATATGCATTGAGGATTAAGTTGGTGACATATGTGTCCTAAAAGGAAAGGTGATGTATTTGTATATAATGCCAAAACCATTGCTTTTATGGAGTTTGCTGTAAATGTGACAACAACACTGGACTTGTTCAACTTTGTGAACCTGCTGAAAACCTTTAAATAAAGTTAAAAAAAAAAAGAGACCCACAGTATGTGGCCAAACCTAACTAGGCTACTGTTAATGGCCAGTGTTCTCCTGCAGGACTAGTTGAAAACATTTTGGGGCTTAGTATTGGCCATTTCATCTGTTTGTGTGTTTTTTTTTTTTACTTAGCTTGCGTCATTCTCGTCCTTTGCATCAGTTTTTACTCGGCTTGCACCATTTTGTTATTGTTTGCACCATTTGTTTTATTCAGTTTGCGTCATTTTTGTTCCTTGAGTCATTTTTTTGACTGAACTTGCACCATTTTTGACTCAGCTTGCACCATTTTTTGACTCAGTTTGCATCATGTTTTTACTCAGTTTATGTAATTTTCGTTCCTTGAGTCATTTGTTGGATTCAACTTGTACCATTTATTTTGGTACAGCTTGCATTATTCTCTTCCCTTACGCCATTTTGTTGATGCAGTGGACCTCTTGCATCAGTTTGAGAGACTTTGTCACAGAAAATGCTTTTCTTGCAAAATATGGTGCACAGTATTTGGTACACCTAGATCCAACTCAGGCTGATTGTTTGACGCAGCTTGCATGGATCTAAGGGACCTTTGAAAATCTGGCCCCTTGTCTTTCCAGTAAAACTTGTATTTGATTTTAAACATGTATTCCTTACACATTAATTATAAACTGTATCTGTTACATACAAGAACTCAAAAAGTGTAACCTTTTTCTAAGTTGGTAATTTGATTATGCAGAAACTAAATAAATAAGAGAAAGAAAAACATATTGTAGTAGGTTACCCCCTCTCCCCCCTTAGAATAATGCCTAAGTCAGGAAAAATAACCTGTACATATCAGAAGAAGAAAGTATAACACACCTTCTAACATCAGGTCAAAAATCTTCTTATTAACCAAAAGGGAAAGAAAAAGTACCTCACATATAAAGAGTAATGGTCGGCTGCTTTTAAAAACTAATACTGTATTAATTTCAGGTGGTACACTAGCTCCTTAACCCAATTTGAAACTTTTGTGGATGTCAGTGACTCACTATAGTTAGCCAAAGCTTCTTACTGTGACCACCTGTGGTTTGTAACCAGTCCCTATGATGTTTCTTGTAACTAAAGCTGTGCGGAATGCAGATTGCCATCAGCAGAACTCATGCAGAATGGCAACTACTCTTCCAAAATGCTTTTCAGAGTTTCAGTTTTAATCCCATGGAATTCTGAGAAGCATTTCTATGTAAACCATGCAATAATGTTCTGCGGATCACATATTCCACAGACTATTGTTCTGGCAGTTTGCCGAAAATGAATCCACATTACACACAAAGTGCGGAATATGATTCTACAGTTAAAGAGCACCAGTCATGCTCATTTCAGTTTACTTTGCCAACCCCTTCCCTGGTAGCTTACCTGCACCGCAGATCTATTTTGGAATTGGCCAGCTGTTATTTTGTGAAGGTGAAGGGATCATAACTGAGCGCTGACCACCCTATCCCTTCCTCTTCTTGGTCCCTATGAAGTTCAGCTCCACCACCATGCCACCTCTGCGCTCCAACATTTTGTGACATCAGAGTTGGTAAAGTGTGGGGCATGCTCCATTGATAGCAATGGGGGCATCTTTTACTATATCTTTTTTTATGTTTTAGAAGGTCACTGGGGGTATATCAGTGCCACCCATCAACTAAGAAGAGCCTTCATTGTTGATCGGTGGCAATGATGTTCCCCTAGTGACCCTCCAATAGATTAAAAAAAAAAAAGTATATTGTAAAGGATGCCCCTGTTGCTATCAGTCTACAAACTGCAATGTTGCAAAATGTTGGAGTGGGTATTCCATGAGGTGCGGACATGGAGAAGGGTGCCGACCGTAACGGCGACTCAGTCCTCAGCAAATCCCTCACAGAGATGGAAGGATAGGGCGGCCGGATGGGGGGGGCGGTTGGCGAGTATAGTGACAGGATGTCACTATATGTACACATGTTGGGGGGGGGGATGTGAGCATGCACAGTGAGGGGATGTGAGGTGTTGTGCTGCGGTGGTTGCCGACCTGACCCCGTGGTGAGGTGGGTGGGTTGCCAGCATTGGTCGATGAGGTATGGGGTTCGGGTCCTGGTGCAATTTTATTGTGCCAGTCCCGAACTTTTTATTTTTTAATGTTTTCACCCCCCCCGACATGCACCCCGCTGGAGTAGAGAATCCTTTAGTAGGGGGGGTGGGGGAGTGAAGCTGTGCGCCAGGGTGTCAGAGTGCTGAAAATGTTTTCAGCACTCTAGACTTCTTGATAAAGGCGATCACCTTTAGGCTTTCGCCATTATCACATAGAAACATTGGAGTGCGGGGGATGGCAGGGGGGTGGAGCTGGACTTCAAAGGGACTGGGTAGCCATCTCTCATGTACGATCCTTTACCCCTCACAAAATAAAACTGAACATTTTTTAAACAGATCTAGTTTAACTTATGTGCAGGCAAGCTATCATTTGCGGACTTTGGGAAAGAACCAAAACTGGAGCTGTTTAATATTCTACTTTCAGAAGTTTGGAATTCCTTTTTTTTTTTTTTTTAGTCCCTACTCCACAGGCCATCAGCCCCCCTATGCCTACCTTGCTCTCCAATTGCCACTGTCCTCCACCACCAATACTCCCTGGCTTTCCCCCCAGGGTAGGGCCATGGCACCACTGTCTGCCCATCTGTGATGGGGGAAGGTACCGGGGAACCAGCATTGCCTCCCTGGCTTTCCCCCCAGTGCGAGGTTCGAGGCTCACAGCAGCCCATGGAGCCATAATTGAGTCGGTGTGGAGGAGTGACGGAGAGCCATGTAGGCCAGGCGCAGGGGCGGCGCCATCTGTCAGGCTCAGATATTCTTTTTTACTGTACTTTACATGGGGGACAGGAACATGCAATGACATCCAGCATCTGTCCCACCCCTCTGGCCACTTTCTGATGCCGGTTGCTGAGGTACCCCCGGCCTCTGCTAAGGGTCCATCGAGCATCGAACATCAGCCCAGCCCTCCCCCCAGAGAAGAAGAGCAGTCCTTGGGATGCTCGATCCTTCTCCCCTTATCCAGCCCTCCGATGATCCGGGTCCATTCCTGAACCCAGGTCACCGGCGTCGCAAGTGGAAATCCAACTTACGCACCAGCGGGCCAGCACTGCAGAATTAGGTGGAATTTCAGAAATTGCATGGGATTTGGGTGGAATCAGAATTTGAAAATTCAGCACAGCTCCACCTGCAACCCGAATGAAACCCTAAAGCAAGATTTCCCTAAGGTCTGATCATATAAAATTTGGTAGGTTGGGAAGCCTTGCCAGTGTTATGATTCTGCTGAAATGATGAGACTGGTGATCTTTAGGACTTTGAAAGCCCTGTATGCAACTTTGTCCTTCAGTTCTACCATCTGTACCTCTTCCCCCACCATTAAGAAGGGGCTTAAAACCTTTCTTTTTCAGCAAGCTTTTGACTAATTGCTTAATAGCCCAGTTCATCTATTTATAGTCTTTTAATCGAGATTTTAAATATGGATATGTTAGTAGGTATTGTTCTAATGTTTATCTGTTTAATATCAGTGCTTACTGCATATAAGCATGTATTGTGCTGTGATGTGTATTTATGTTTTATGTTATTTTATTGTAATGGCAGGGAACCAATCATGTATAAATAAAATATGTCCATTTATCTGTCCCTCTCACAAATTATACTACAATGGCCTGTATTTAAAGGTTGCAGTAATTTGTTTGATGCCAGTCAAACACTTCCAAGACTTCAAATTTGGAAGCCCTTTCAGTTTTTTTGAGAAGTGAAAGTATTATTGGGTTCCAGGTCCCATCTCTGTAATATAATTTTTCTAAGAGACTAGTTTTTGAATTTTGATATACAATTTTGCTGGTAAAATCCATTTTCATTCAGAATAAAAATCTATCACTTTTTTACATAAATTCTGCCAAATTTACATTGCGCTTAATTTTCTTTCTTCCCCCTTTTTGCATGGACACAATCACAATTGGGGATGAGGGGGTTCAGTCCCTCTTAACTTTTCTGGTGCTGCAGAATGATCAGTGACATTTGTATTGAAGTGAAAGGCTCAGTAGATCATGCCTCGCCCCAAACATTTTATGCATGGTTGCACCCATGCTCTTTTGGGAGTCAAACACTACCTCTCCCAATATTTTAGAAAATGTTATCTTGTTTTGGGGAGTAAAATACTTCTAGAAAGCAGAGAACTGGTACCTTGCCTGGACTATTGCAAATACCATAGGTGTAATATGAAGCTAGTCTGCATGTAGTAGAATGCTGAGGCAGTAAAAATCCTAAATTCTTCCAAGGGCCAGGGAGGGTTCTCACCTGTGGAGCTAGAAGATCAGAAAGTTGTGTGCTCTAGCTCCACATAGGTACTTAGAGTAATACACCTTACCGACACTGAGTGCTGCACTGTTGAGGTGTCATCCTTAAATTGGGGCATTAAACCAATGACCCATCTGCCCTCCCCTTGTCTCTGTTCAAGTGGAATTAACAATCTCATGGGGCTTGTTGAAGAAGAGTGGGGAGCTTTCCCCAGTGTCATGGTTAATATTCCCCTATCAATAAAAAAGGGCCATGTAACCCACCCCTCAAAATGTACCTGGAAATGAACTGTCACAGCTCAGCGTAACTTTCCTGGTCAATAATTATAAATAGAAAATAAAAATAAAGTAAATACAATTAGTTATGTATGTTGATTTAATATTATTGTCCAGACGTAGCACACTGGGCTGGAGCTCTGTTCCAAGAATGCCCTGATAAAAGGGGGTTAAAGGGGAGAAATAGCAAACAGTAGGATCAAAAATCCTCAAAATAACTCCAACCAGCCACAAGGCATGACACTGACAGTGGCAGTTCAGAAAATGCTGTGCAAAATATAGAGCGATATAATAATCTTATACAGTACAGAGGCTAATGGGGCAATACATACTATGGGATATATACAGGCCACTGGTTTTCAGTTTTTACTGGAAACCCCAGTAAAACTCAGAAATTTGGAATGCCAGCACACTAGTAAAAACAAAGAATTTCACAAAATTTAGCATTTTGTACTAGATCACTAATTCTACAGAACTTGCATTTTTCACATAATTACTTCCTGTAGTATTTCCAGTTTGTTTCATGTAATGCTCTGTATACTGAGTCTTCATTTATTCTGATTATTTATAGACATGCTAAAAGCATGACAGTACAATCCTGGTAAAATCTGGGAATCAGATTAACAATCACTGGTGCAATTCCTGGAATTCTAAGTCTTGAAAAATCTAATTTCATTACTTTTATCGCTGTATGTCGATGTGCCTGGATATGTCTGAAAACGGGTGTAAATTGTACAAGGAGGAAGTAAGCTGAGTGAAATTGACTTGTATGTTTTTGTGAAGAATTTCTCATGAAAATCATATTGTGAAGAGACTCCACTTTGCATAGCAACAACAAAAGAAATATCACATGCAAATCAATGGTCTGGCAAAATTAACATTTTCTAGCAATAATTAATATTTTCACATGGGAACCCTAAAAGAAAGATTGCAAATGAATTAGAATGTTCTATATTAATCACCATTTCTGCATGAAAAATGTTTTTTCACACAATTGGAAATGGCAAAAATGGGCAAATCTTTCCATTGTTTGTTAAAAGAACAGTTGCACTAGAAAAGTTCTGTACAGATTTTTTTTTTAATCAAAAAAAGACCCCAGTCCTTTCCAAGCAGGGCAAGTGGGGAGAGTAACTGCTTTCTGCTTAGAATGTGCAATGCCTCAGGGACGGTTGTGTGACATCTATTACTGGTGGCCTGGGGAAGGGATGTCAAGAAGCCACAGTCCCTAATGTGATGCCACCTCATGGTTGATGGTTTCTGGTATCCTTTTCCCGAGGCAATGTGGAGCCCTGCTCAGGAGTCTGTAGCATCGGCATTGCATGCTACTGCCTGGGATGCTCACCCCCTCTTGATTATATCTTACATTGCTGATGCCTCCCCTCCATGGGCTTGCCATCGTGCTAGTTGACTGTTAGATGGCTGCATGAGAGATGAGCATCCAGGAGCCATTGCAGAAACAGGGAACCTGAAGTAAGAAGAAGCTACGTTGGAGGTGGGTGGACTCTGGGGGAAAAAATTGGGAAAAGGAGAAAGAGAATTATTTTTTTTAAGTCCCACAAATGGCTGACTTTTCAAGCCTTTGAACAGAACTCTGACTCCTGATTCCAATTTTGACTTGTTAACCTGATGTTTGTGGACAGACCCAATTTCTCTCATGAACTTAACACGCATTCTGTGTGCACAAGAGCCACAGTCAGTTGTCATGTCCACAATTATATTCCTGTAGTAACCAGTGACCCTCATTAACTTGTTTTCCAGCTGTGTTAAATGCGGTAATAACCAGACGTGACATCACACCTGATTATGGAATTTCAAGCTGACATTTTTTTTAACAGCCCTACAGCTAGCACAAACTCATAGTTCAACTTCTGTCCATTTTCACTTGCACTTGCTCTCACATAGGTAGACGTTTTCACTTGTTTTTTGTTAAAAGGAGTTTAGCTCTCAGAAGAGCTTTCTTATGCACATTTTCACTTACTCCTGCTCTAGGTTGTGCTGGCACTCACTCTTCAGACAGAAAATCTTTACACTAGTTAATATAAAAAAACAGAGATGTGTTTTTATTTTTACACTCCCTCAGCGTATGAGGACCTCCTAAACCTCACAAACTTCACACTTGGGGTTTATGGGTCATCAAACCTCAGGTGTGTAAAAAAAAAAAAAAAAACTCATAGCACACACCTACCTATGCATTATTTTATGGTTATGTTGTTATATGGAAATCCATAGACTGAAAACCATTGTAGAGGGCTGGCCCAGTGGCACAGAGGGCTAAGGTGCTTGGTGATTAACTTCCTGTCACACCTGCATCCCTGGTTCAGAAACAGAGCAGGATCACTTGGTGGCTGGCCTGGGGAGGGAGGATTGACCTTTCCTAGGACAGCTCTCTACCCTTATGGGGGGGGGGACTGAGTGCATCCTACTGTTTATCTACAGACTGAAGGAATCCAAGTGGCAGTGCAGTGGGGCCACACAGGGGGCAGGACCCCACATGCAGGAGACTGGGAGCAGCTCCACGTAGCTGGAGTGTGCACATCACCTCCATTGCATATGCAGTGGGTCCAGGGGGAAGAAATCAAGGAAAAAGCGACAGAATGCAGCCTGATCCCCTGCAGGTGACCAGGCACCTCCAGGAGAGTCCTAGGGCAAGCATGAAATGAAGCAAGATAACCCCTTGAGAACTCAGGTGATGGGACTTTTGGGGGGGGGTCTGTCAGAGGGGGTCAGTTGGGTGAAAGGGTGGGAGAAAGTACAAATTAAAAAAAGTTACACTTTATGGTTAGTGTCTACTGTGTATGGAAATCCAGACACTAAAAAACTCCATTGTATCATAGTACTCATGACAGAACTGTGGTATTGTGACTTTTAAAAGTTGTCATACCATAGTTCTGATGTAACAACTGTCGTACAATTGAAATTAGCTGAATAATTCGAAACTCCCATTCACTCACCAACTCACAACACCTCAATAATAGCTATGTGGTATTTTCAAAAATCCCGTCAGAGAACAAGCTTCACAAAGAACGGCAAGAAAACGAGAGAGCAGCCCAAAACATCCGCAGACATACACTTAATTACTTCATATTTTTGAAAGGTAGGCAAGCACAAAAAACTGGAGGAGGAATAATATTTAGACTGCGTTTTTTGAACTGCAGGAAACCATAAGCAATATAAAATAACATATGGACACCAAACACAACTCATCATATGTTTCCGGTCTTAGGTTGAGTTGACAGCATCAATTTCTCAAGCTTTGCTGTCGAGGTCCATATGCTACCATCTTGACCCCTTGATGGCAACACAGGCTTGTTGTGTATAGCAGCCCATACATTATTCTGTATGGTGCACTACAGTTCAATGCTCGTAAATGCTGAAGTAATGGTCATAAACATTGTTGTACGACAGTTAGTGTTGGAATTACACTTCATGAGCTTTTGGAGCTGGGGGACCATAAGAATCATATTTAAATAGCACCCCTCTTCCCATTGTAAGTCAATGGCAGTGATGTGTGAGCTACTGGGGCTCACTTCGAAGCTGGAGGGGGGGGTGAACCCTGGTAAGGCCCACTGTAATTCCAACACTGACAGGATTAAATCACAAACATTGCTGTAAAACAGATACATTTGCCCAACCTTGTGCCATTTCAGATTCAGCATATACTGCTCTGCCCATCCTCAAAACAGACATTTTCCTGTTTTACTTGTAACTTTTTTTTTTTAAGAAAACACCAGCACCTGGTTACCTGTTAATGATCCACCTTGTACCCCAAACCATACTTGGTAAAATATATGTATACTGTATTTTGTTTTAAATATTGTCATCTTGTTAGAGCATTCTGCTGCCTGGTGCCAACTCCTCATTGCAACTGCTTCTGTTCCAATTCAGCTCCGATGGAAGCAGAAAAGTTGTAGGGGGGGAAATTGGAACAAATCTATGTTTAAAGGGGATGCTTGTGGAAATGTTTCTATTTGTTTTTAGGAGTCATACACTATATATAACAAGCATTTGTCAATGCTGAATGTTTGCTTGCTGGCATTGGCAGTGGTAGTGTAGAAGTTACAGAGCTGCGTAATAGGAATGGCAGTGAAGTATTGAACTGAAGCCAACCCCACTACCACCCTGCAGAGAGTGACAGGCATTGGGGTGTGCGTTTGGGTCGTCAGGCATAACAGCCTCGCCATTTCACCACACGAACCCTGCAGACACTGACAAGTGTCACGGTGTTCCTAGGGTCTTTGGCCCTTATGCACCCATTTCATTAGGAATCAGGTGAGATGGGTGCGATATAGAGAATGGGTGAACTTTGGGGCCGAAGGAGTCCAAGACATACCTCAATACCTCTCACTGGCTGCAGGGTGTGGAATGGTATGAGCATTACAGGCAAGAATCCCAAGTCACACCCCTGATGCCTGTCATTCTCTACAGGGTTGGGCGTTATGGTTGGAAACCCTAATACCTCAGGCATTCGTTGGTATTTTCATTCCAAATTTTCAACATGTTTTTTTTGTGACCCCACCTCATGAACAGGGGGAATATCAGTTTGTTAGCCGAAAGCTGCTTATGCACATCGACTACGGCATTTAGCACCACAGGTGCAAAAACATTCCGAACAGGATGTAAAAAATGACAGCTGTACTGTTCATGGGGAGGTGTAAAAAATGGCAATGTTGCAAATCTGCAGTAAAAATATTAAAAAATGGTGAAGTCACGAGCGTACATAGAAACTGTGCAACGCACACCCATAATATAATTAGGTTGGGGGATTTTTTACAGCAGATTGTCAACTCAGGCATTTTGGTGCCTCCGATCATGAACAGTGACACTGTGATTTTCTTTATCTGTGCCGAACAATGATTTCCCACAGCGACCACGCATCTCTGCGCTGAAAGTGTGAAAACACACTTCAGCCATGTTGTGAAAAATGACAGCTGTACTGTTCATAAGGAAGTGTGGAAAAATGCCACTGGTGAAAATCTGGACTGAAAATATTACAAAGTCATGAACTTACGGTGCATGGAAACTGCGCAATGCTCACTTGTAACACAGTCATTTATGGACTTTTGTCACCAAAGTTTCAACATAGCCATTTTAAGACCTCTGCTCATGAACAGTGTAACTGTGATTTTCTTATCTGTCCCAAACATTGCTTTCGCACCAACAGGTCCATTATGCGCTACATATGCGAAAACACATTTTAGGCGACATATGAAAATAGCAGCTGTACTGTTCATAAGGAAGTGTAATAAAATGGCAATGTTGAAAATCTGGAGTGAAAATATTAAATTCGCAAACTTATGAGCATGCATAGGAACTGCGCAATGCACGCTCGTAAAACAGTCATTTTTAGGAATTTTTTCACCAAATTTTCAACATAGCCATTTTAAGATCTCTGCTCATGAACAGTGTCACTGTGATTTTCTTAATGTGTCCCATACATTGATTTTGCACATCGACTGTGCCATTGTGCGCTACATGGGCGGAAACACATTTTGGGCACAATGTGAAAAATGACAGCTATACTGCTCATAAGGAGGTGTTGTAAAATGGCAATGTCAAAAATCTGGAGTGAAAATATTGAAAATTCGCAAACTTACGAGCGTGCGTAGGAACTGCGCAATGCACCCTCATAAAACAGTCAATTTTAGGAATTTTTTCACCAAATTTTCAACATAGCCATTGTAAGACCTCTGCTCATGAACAGTGTCACTGTGATTTTCTTAATTTGTCCTGTACATTGATTTCGCACACCGACTGCGCCATTGTGCGCTACATGGGCGGAAACACATTTTGGGTGAGATGTGAAAAATGACAGCTATACTACTCATAAGAAGGTATGGTAAAATGGCAATGTTGAAAATCTGGAGTGAAAATATTGAAAATTCGCGAACTTACGAGTCTGCGTAGGAACTGCGTAATGCACGCTCGTAAAACAGTCATTTTTTGGAATTTTTGCACCAAATTTTCAACCTGGGGTTTTTGGGACCCCTTCTCATGATTGATGTTACTGTCATGGCATTATTCAGGCCCGAAGGGTGATTTCACGCAGTGACTGCACAGTGACTGTGAAATCACCTTTCGAGCCTGAATATCTACATAACAGTGACATCATTCTGAGAAGGAGTCCAAAACCCATGTAAAGACCTGGTGCAAAATTCCCAAAATGCCTGAGATATGCAATAAAGTTGAAAACTCCTATCTAGCCCATTATACAGCTTACCGCATTTCCTCAGTTCACTGTCGGCTTTGAAGAGTGCAGCCGTGTTCCCGGTCCATCGAAGATCATCGCGCCAAGCCCGGAGAGTATGGGGTGAGGGTGGGTGGGGAGGCAGGGTGTGCAGTGGGTGGGTGTGGGTTGTGGGGAGGGGCTGGGAGAAGGCGCCGTGGGACTGTTTTATTTGCAGGTTAAAAAAAAAAGACGACATGGGGCGTTTGCCACACTGGGGTGGGCTCCCAGCATGGCTGAAGGGCGGCTGGGGGCTGTGGAGCCGGCGAGGATTGGGCACCCCGTTGGCCATATGATCAGTTGCCGCTGGGGTGGGCTCCCAGTGTGGCACCCAGGACTCGGGGGTGAGGACAGTGGAGCCGATGGGGCTTGGGCACCCTCATCGACTATTCTATCAGTTGCCACACTGGGTGGGCACCCAGCGTGGCATGTGGAAGACTTGGGGGCAGCACAAGCCGACGAGGATTAGGCACCCGTCGGCTGTACGTGTTTGCGGGGGTGGTGGGGCAGCACGCAGTATGCGTGTGTTTCTGTGTGTGTGTGTGTGTGTGTGTGTGTGTGTGTGTAGGGGAGCTGCGCAGGCAGGCGATATCTTATTGCTGCTCACTGAGCGTAGCTCCCCCTTTCAGCTGTATGCCACTGCATTTTGGAGCTTGTCATAGACAGCTCCAGCATGCATTGGCTTACAGGAGCCGCCTGCCAACACACTGACTGAATTGGAGGAGGAGGTGACACAACTTCAAAATCTCGGATGATGGCACTATGTTTCTTGCACATGTGTGCAAGCAAACATAAAAAAAAGATGGAAACAATGCACAGATAAAGCAGGTGTTTACATCTTGGAGTTCTAATGACATCAGAGACCTCTTGAGGTTTACGGTGTCATCAGAATCCTCTTGATGGAAACACAACCTTGCACTGCATAGTTTTACATCAATTAACCTATATATTGTTCAGTTAGGAGAACTGGAGCCTAGCTACTGGAAACTTCGGTTCAGCTTAAAGATTAGGTCTGCTTCCTTTGGAATTTAAGGTCCTGGGTTTGATTCCCAGCAATTTCTGGAAGTATCTCAGCCCTAGTAGAGGTGACAGATATAGCAACAACACAACTCGACAAACACTGCACAACAAACTGTTTTTTAGTGCCCCACACACACACACAAACACACACAGAAGGACTCTGTTCTACTTCATTCCTTGACAAAGTTCATTTTTGTCAAAATCCCCAGTTTATTGTTCACATTTCCATGAAGGCGTAGTGAATTAGTCACCATTTGCAAGGAATTTGACATATATACTTTCACAGAGTGCGTTCAAGGGACATTAGTACCTAATTAAATGAAAATAGGGAATAAAAAATATATTATTTTAGTGTTCAAGGCTTTATCATTTGTCCTATTATTGACCAGTGGTTGAAGCACTGAATTGTGAAATTTGATACCAAGCATATTAGAATAACTTAACTCCGCCACTGTGTGATCTTCAGCAGGTTGCTTAAGCCTTACACATACACACACACTTTCTTTTCAGAAGTGGACTGGGATCCATTTGGGCCCCAGGCAACAATTGTTGTTTTGGGCCCCTCATGAAATAGACGGGGTGCTGATGCAGGTGCGAATATTGTAAATTACAGGCCGGGGGCCGCCTAGGCCCCCAGAACATTTCTAAAATTTGGTGCATTCTGGAGCATTTTGGAGGTAATTTCAAACAGAATTTGCTATACTGTTATTCCCTCCACATGCCCAGTAAGTTAACCCCTTGCCCCCCCAGAGTTCCCACAGTATAGTATGTTGCCCAAACCACCCTCCTTAAAAAATATCTCTTCTCCGAGTTCCATACATATGCCATACTTACTTGCATGACTAATGCTTCTGTATGCCTGTTTTGAGTGCTTGCATATCATGGTAGGGTTGTAAGAACTGGTGTTAGTTATGATTTAACAGAAAAGGCTTAACATAGGTGATTACCGATTTGGGCTTTCAATATACTAACTACTTTACTCTCATGAGATGGGATGTCTAAGCTTAGAGCGCGACCATATCTTTTTTATGTTCAGGTTTTGTTAAGAGCTCAAGATAACTCTCATTAGTGAATACTGCTTAAAATGCCCCCCCAAATTTAAAAATTATTGTTTTGTGCTCTAATTGTGTTATGAAATACTGAATTTGAAATGCTTTGGAATGACTTATGAAAAAACATCTTACTGTATTTTAGATTTTTGCTGTCTATAAATAAAATGATAATTACAAAAAAAAGTGTGCACCATGGCTTGCATGGCATACGTGTCCCTACATACACCCTTGTTGGAATGTAATTCTTACTTGCTTATTTACTGTCACTTGACAACAGTTTTCAAGTGGTTGACTTTCATGTAGGTCATGTCCACCAACAGAACCCTGGCAGCACCTTAGTCACGAGATCCCTCTGGTGCTACAAACACAGAGGAGCTCGCAAAAGGATGGGGTGCCATGGAAAACAGCAATCTGTAAGAACATAATTCCAGGCACTCACCACCACAAATGATGCTGTCAATGCCGAGTGGAAAACATTTAAAACATAATTATATTTTAAATGTTTTTCACTCATGGTTGACAGCATCATTTGTGGTGGTAAGTGCCTGGATTTGTATCCCTATAGTACTGTATCACCTGCAGACCTTAAGGCTAGAATTGTTGTCTTTCAGCAATGTTATTTTCAGTGTTTATCAGTACAGTACTACGGCAAACAGACCAGTATAAATATTAGAAAGACACCCATTCAGAGGAGTGCTTCTATTAAAAGGAGCATACTGTATCCTTCAGTCATTCAGTTTACCAAGACTAGGGCAAGCGGAAAGTCCCATATATTGTAAGCCCACTACAAGCACATGATTTGTAATTTAATGTGCAAAAATTAAAAAATATCGGGAGAAAACAGAAAGAGAAGAACCTTCTTGGTCATTTTCCCCTGACCTGGTTCAGAGGAGTTTGGTCGGAGTGACACTGGGACATCACAAAAAAAGTTTGGAAAAAGGGTCTTCATAAAGAAGTCACTGTAAGTGCTCTGAAGTAGCGATGCACTTAATACCAAGAGTGACTATTGGACAGGAAGTGTGACCGAGCTTTCACAATATGTTTTCCACAAAAACCTGCCAGGTCCATTCAGAGCAACTGTTCAGGCCAGCACACAATATTTGATTTTAAACAGGGAGTTCATGTCGTGATGTACTCCACTCAATACTGTAACCCCAAAAACCAACCGAAGCCTTAATGTATAGACACATAAAACAAAATCAAAGCAGTACTGAGCACTTCTGATCTCTCTACTCCAAGGGTCAACTGCACATTTAACAACTCCTTTGCACAAACTGGAGACCGTAGCACTCTTGCAACAATCTCTTCTCTTTGCCAGCTCTAGAATGTGGCTACTTAGCTTACCTGTTAAATCAAGGCAAAAAAGAATGCTCCACTTAAGTGCAGTAAATTCAGAGATAATCAAATAAAAGCACTGACAAACCTGGTGCCAAAGCAACAATGGCATACTGTATAAAAGGCTATACAACCCTAAATTCAGCACTTAAAGTGCAGCCGTAGTTTTCAGTCATTCTCCTTGCTGTTTGAGAGCACTCCAAATCCACGTTTGAGTGGCAAACTCCTCATATACCAGTCAGCACTGCCTGCCACATGTTTGTTCAAAACCCCTACACAAATGTTTTATCCCACATTTCGGGCCTGGGGACAACCACACACACATACTGTACTCTTCCTCTTAGAACTACAGAGACTGAAGCAGATGTCAGATGCCAGAAAGTAAGCAACCACTTGGGGGGAACCTTATCCTCGAGGAAAAATGAATAAACATGTAAATCCTTAGGCAAATCTGCAACAGTATAAAAATTCACACAGAGGAGCGGAGCATAGCAGAATGGAGCGAGCCAGCATGCAGCCATCTTGCAACTGGGCGCCCTGATAGGGAAAGGAAAACCCTTGTGCCAACACTGCTGGGCAGGCCCCTTTTCCTCCTGGGCCCTCAGTCTGTAGCCCGCCTGGTCAGTCCACCTCCTTGAATTTTCATGACAAACACCAGCTAAGTTGCTAGCTTCCATCATACCCACAGTACTGATCTCACAAATAGTCACTGAACCATTACAAACAGATAATAATGGCTTTCAGCCACAAATGGTTTACCTGAACTCCAGTTGCCAGGACAGGGAATGGAGGGAGTGGGGCGGACAGCACCTAGTGGGAGGGAGTGGGAGGGTTTATTTGAACTCAGGTTGCCGGGAAGGGGAATGGAGGGAGTGAGGTGGACAGCATGCAGTGGGAGGGAGCAGGAGGGTTTACTTGAACTCCAGTTGCTGGGATGGGGAACTGATGGAGCAGGGTGGACAGCATGCAGTGGAAGGGAGTGGGGGGTTTACTTGAACTTTGGTTGCTGGGACTGGGATGGGGAATGGAGGGAGCAGGGCAGATAGCATGCAGTGGGAGGGAGCGGGAGGGTTTATTTGAACTCCGGTTGCCAGGAGTGGGGAATGGAGGGAGCAGGGCAGACAGCACATAGTGGGAGGGTTTACTTGAACTCTGGTTGCCACGACTGGGACAGGGAACAGAGGGAGCGGGATGGACAGCATGCAGTGGGAGGGAGCAGGAGGGTTTATTTGAACTCCGGTTGCTGGGAGTGGGGAATGGAGGGGGTGGGGTGGACAGCACATAGTGGGAGGGAGTGGGAGGGTTTATTTGAACTCAGATTGCTAGGACGTGGAATGGAGGAAAAGGGGTGCAAAGCATGCAGTGGGAGGGAGTGAGAGGGTTTACTTGAACTCTGGTTGCCGGGACGGGGAACAGAGGGAGTGGGGTGGACAGCACACAGTGGGAGGGTTTGCTTGAACTCTGGTTGCTGGGACTGGGTTGGGGAACAGAGGGAGCAGGGCAGACAGCACACAGTGGGAGGGAGCGGGAGGGTTTATTTGAATTCCGGTTGCCGGGACAGGGAGTGGGGTGGACAGCATGTAGTGGGAGGGATCGGGAGGGTTTACTTGAACTCTGGTTGCCAGGACTGGAATGGGGAATGGAGCAAGTGCAGTGGTGGCATTGGCAGCCACAGTGCCGCGCCTCCACAACCCACTTCTCTCCTAAGCTGCTGCATCATGTTTCTTGCACATGCATGCAAGCAAACTTAAAAATGACTTTAAGAAGCAATAAAGAAGTTCAGTAGGATATTCAATTGACAAATGCTTACAAGGTATTACAGGATCAGAGAGAGGATGGAAATATTGGGGATGAAGAGTCAGACACCATGGTTGTGGCATCGGTGGAGCCACAAGGAATTGGTGAATCCAGTCAAGAACATGGAAACAGAACTAAAAAAGAGAAGAAGAAGTGAAGAAAAATAACTTGAAGAAGGAACAAATTGCATGGGAAAAAATTCCCTGCTTAACTAATAGTGGTGTTCTCTCTAGCATCAGTTAATGTTAACAGTATACTGAATGGGCAGAAAAGAGGAAGAGTGTGGGGACAATTAACTCATTTTCTCCTTGTGGTCATTTTGGGTCTAGTTCAGTAATGGGTGCTTCTGTTGCCATATGGCGGCTATGGGATCGAATGAGTTAAGGGATTGTGCATGTGAAGTTGTTTTTGTTCAAGAGACATGGTTAAACTCTTTGAATATGGTATATCAGTGGCAAAGAGAATGGGTATGGGGGCCTTCTTATTGGTCCTTCGGGCAGGAGAGGGAAGATGGGGTAGGAATTTTATTTACAGGGTTAAGCCTGAAGCTTCAGAAGATTATAGATATTCAGCCAGGAAGAGCTTTAGTGGTAGATGGAATATGGTATGGACATCTGAGTAGATTTATTGTGGTTTATGCATCACAAGTTAAGTCTGAAAAAGCACAATTGTTTGAGCAAGTGCAGCCTTTTTTGTGTACAGCGAGAAATATATACTGTATTATGGTGGTGACTTCAATTGCACTTTAGAAATGGCTGAAAGGAAAAAAAACAGGGAAAAAGGTATATTGTGACTCTTTTGCTTTAGAAAAGGCAGTCAAAACAGCAGAATTACAAAATACTTTTAACAAAATACAGCCCTCTGTGAAATTCACATATTTTTGTAGAAAATGCTTTTCTATAGTAGACTATGTATTTTTATCCAGCAGAATGGACATAGTGAAAACATTGATGTTTCCAAATACCTTTTCAGACCACTGGGGGATCAAAGTGATGGTTAGTACAGAGTCTGGGGTAGACCAGCCTTACCAAAGATGGAAGCTAATTTGTATGAAAGCACAGTCCAATTAAACCTAATGAACATATTCATACAGAGATCTTCTGTAATTAGCCTATATGATAATTTATATCTTTGGTGGAAAGAAGTGAAGTCAGAAGTGAGTATTTTGGCGAAGAACTTTGGGAAGACAAAAGCTAATAAAAATGTTTTGAGGTATTTAAGCTTTAGGAATCAGTTACTGAGACTATTTGAAGCATCTTATACAAATAAGGGGGACTTTGCGGAGCAAATAGAAAAAGTGAAGGAAGATTTGAGGCAAGTGCAGTACAATAAAGCAAAGACATTAGCAACGGAATTAAGTTTTGGGACACAAAAAGACCCCTTTTTGGATTCATGCAAAACATTTAAAGAGAAAAAGAATAGCTCTAGGATTATAGGTTTAAGGGATAAGAGTGAAAAGATAGTTAATACAATGGAAGAGGTAAATACAATAATTGAAGAACACATCTCTGACCTATTAAAGGGCAAAAAATTGGGGTTGGGGAAAATAAGAGTGGCTCCAGGAGCTGGTCATACCTCCTTTGGGGACCAATGTAGTTGAAAAGCTAAAAAGGAAATAGAGGTATCAGAAGTGAAAGAGGTCATTGAAATTTGAAAGGTAGGTACTGGTTGAGGATGGAATTCTAATGAGTTCTATAAAACTTTCCTGACATTATGGCTGCTTTTTAATGAGAGTATTTAATAACATGTTTGAGACAAAATGTCCCAGTAGAATTTACAGTAGGGACAGTAATCTTTCTTTTTAAGAAGGGGGACAGACTAAGTTTAGAGAATTGGCGATCTATTACTATTCTAAATTCAGTTTTTAAAATACTAGCCCAAGTTTTGCAGAGAAGGTTGAGAGGGGCGGTGGTTGAAGTAATAGATTTGGCACAATCATGTGCGAGCCCAGGCAGAAATATTCAGGACAATTTAATTATAACTCGGGATATAATTGAATTTTGTCAGTGGGAAGGGAAAGAGGGGTGTATGATAACCATAGATCAAAGCAGAGCATTTGATTTGGTGACTCATGCATTCCTAATGAATGTGTTGGAAAAATACAGGATACCTAAGGAATTCCGCTCCTGGATTACATTGTTATATAAGAATGCCGTAGTAAAAACAGAAATTGGGGGGAACAGGGGCAAATTAATACAGATTCAAAGAGGGGTAAGGAAGGGATGTCCTTTAAGTCCAGTACTGTACAAATTTGCTTTGGACCCATTAATTAGAAAATTAAAGGGGCATGTAGGGGTAGAAGGAATAAAAGGGAATCCAGTGGGGGATGAAGTCAAGGTTACAGCACATGCGGATGATTTAAATGTATATGTGGCATCCCAGGAAGGGGAAATAAGAGTAATGGATCAAATAGAAAGATTCTCTAGAATATCAGGATTGGAGGTTAATTATAATAAAAGCAAGGGGTTTTGGCTAGGGAATCATGGAAAAGAAGACACGGTACATAAAAATTTAAAGATAACATCTGAAAGAAGGAAAATACTGGGACTACAATATAGTGAAGGAGATATGGCTATAGAAAATTGGAAGGAGGTCTTAGAGATAGAGGAGAAAAAGGTGGTGAGGTGGAAGGCATGGAAAATGTCAAAATATAAAAGAGTATTTGTAGTAAAACAGTATTTAATACCATGTTTCTTATACGTAGTGGACATATTTCCCTTACCAGGAGTTCTAGAGACCATGGTATTAAGCCTGTTTTTCCAACTTCTGTGGGGAAGCAGACTGAACCCAGTTAAAAGAGTCATAACATATAAGACATTAAAACAAGGTGGTTTAGGGATTATAACTCCAATAGTGTTTTTCTCCACATTATTCTGGTATAAAAACTTAAGTAAAATATTAGACAAAAATGCAAATAAGGCTGGTTTATGGGGGGAAAATGTATTAGGGAAATGGGTAGAAGGGCGGAGAGATATTGTTCCCATGGGGTTAAATAGAAAGGAGATGCCAGAGTACTATGCTGTGACTTAAGAAAATGCAGAAATGGGACATTAAGAGGGAACAAATAATAAACATGACAAGTAAAAAATGTATGGAAAAATAATTGAGGAAATAGGGACAGGTGACATAGAGTTTAAAGGTGGTTCCCCAAGAGAAAACAAATTGGTGTTCAAAATGCTAAATAACCCCAGAGTCCCTAAGAAAATGAAGGATGTGCAATGGATGATGGCCCATGGAAGAATAGGAGTATGAGGAAATCATAAGCACAAGGTGGTGGATGAAATAAATTTTTTATACCCTGGGCTTGGAAGTGATTTAGAATCCTGGGAGCATTTATTACTGAAGTGTCCATATGCAGTAGGAATGTGGGACTTTTTGACAAAAGAGGGGAAGATGCAGTGGATGAAGAATGTTAGTTATAAATGTTTAGAATTGGGAGTTCTTCCAGAGTTGTTAAATATTTATCACTGGGCTACGATACATGTGTCATATGCATGTATTAAATACTGTATGTGGCAGAGTTGATGCCAGTTGCTATTACAACATAAAGAAGTTATGTACTCTGGAATAAGAAATATGTGTGCTTCAGCAATAAAAGAAGTCTATAAAATGGATTACAAGTTTCACCCAAGGAAAAAAGTGGAAATGTGGTGGAAGGGTCTAACATTCTTTGTGAAATATGAATAAATAAAAGTAGGATAGCATTTAATGGAAACTGAGGAAATAGGAGAAAAGTTATACAAAGGGTTATGACAGTAGGCGAGAGGGGATTATCTCAATCTTTAAGGTAAAAAAACAAGGGTTAAAAGGAAACGGGATTAAGGAACATGAGGAATGTTTTCAAAGGAGGAAATGAAATGTGATGAAAATAGGGGTTTAGAGTTTACCATGGAAATGGGCTATATTGATATTAAATCAAGTAAGGGAAGAAATCATTGAAGTTAAAAGGAAGAAATGCTTTAGGTATATAAAAAAAATTTGAGCAAAGAAATTGGTGAGGTGGGAGGGTTAGGTATGTTTGAAAAGTTTGTCTAAACGTTGGTTTGTAATATGCTTTTGCTTTTTTTAAAGATTGTTCTTTAAAGATTTGTTTTGGTTCTTGAATAAAAACTCCCCTGCTCTTTTCGAGAAGTGCCATGGGATCTTTAACATCCACCTGAACTACCACCAGAACAGGCAGATGGGACCATGGTTTAACATCTCATCTGAAAGATGGCACCTCAGGAGTGCAGCACCCCACTCATGCTGTACTACAGTGTCAGTATTTCTTTTGCACTTATTTTTCCCTCCGGTCACGGTCAGCAGGGGCCTCTCTCAGGCATCCTGCCGGTTCCTGCCCAGCCTGAAATCCTCCTTGCCTGTACCTTCTCTCTCCTCCTCGACACCACACTCGGAAACCCCAGCTTAACCCCTCCGGGGTGGGGCCGCCACTCCCTTGGACGTTCTTCATAGTCAGTCTCTGGTGTGGGCGAGGACCTGGGTGGAGGAACCTGGGATGTCAGGCAGGCTGGACCTGGCTGCGGGCATGGGGGCATGTGCCATCGCCTACCCCTACTGACCGGGCTTTTCCTTGTTCTGGTGCTCGCATCCCCACCCCATGTGGGTACGCCCCCAATGCAACTGCACAGGCAACCCTGCCTTGCATCAGGCCACACTACAGCTCCCGTCCTCCACCAGGAGCCATTGGCACACCCCCAATCTCCCCCCCCAGGCAGGAGAGCAGCCCAGCGGGCACTCAATCCTCACCAACCCCCTGCCGACCCCCTGCTCCTGAGCTCGCTCCCAAACTCAGGTCGCTGGCATAGCGCAAGGTGTGGCATCCAGTGCGTCAACCCTCCGTGCCACTGGGCCAGCTTACAGTGTCAGTATTGGGATTTAACTCAAGTGCCTGGTGTGTGGATAGAATCACAGCCTTCTGATCTCCCGGCCTCAGAGGCGAGAACACATAGAGGCTTTCACAACAAAGGGGTGCTGCTACAGATACTAAGCACTTGGTAAAGACCCATGGTGCAGAGTATAAGACAAAGGGCAATACCTTGAACTGGTAATTCTCCCCTGAAGAGGAACCACAGGTACCTCCTGTGAAGGGGGCAAACCATGATGTGCAGGTAGGCATCCTGAATATTGAGAGAGCATAGCCAGTCACCCTGCTTGAGCAGTGGGAGAAGACCATGCAAAGTGACCATCTGGAACATTTTGTACTGGATGACAAGATTAAGCTCCTTGAGATCAAGAATGGCCTCAAGTCCCCTGTTCTTTTGGGAACAAGAAGAACCTGGAGTTAGAACCCCTTGTTCCTTTACTGCCTGGGCACTGATTCTATGGCCTATTTGTGCAGCAAGGTGAGGACCTGCTCCCTAAGTACCTCTGCATGATCTGGAGGGTAAAGCAGGCGAACTGGGGGAACAGCTAGAGCATGTCCCTATTTGATTATCTGCAGGATCCAAGTATCTGATGTGATGGTTCTCTAGTGGGGTAAATGGAGGGAGAACCTGCCTCCGACCACCACCTCCTGGCTTGGGGAAGGAAGGGGGGGGTCCAGCAAGGAGTCAGGCAGAGGTCACACCAGTGTCAGGGGCCGCACTCTTGCCTCTGGATTTCTTGGTCGAGGGGATGGTGGAGAAGTAGGGAGCAGGCAAGGCTGAGCTGGCTCTGCATTTACCCTGAAGCTTGCCTTTGGACTTGTGGGGGCTCTTCCAAAAGGAAGACCATGATCTACTCTTGGGCTGGGTATGTTATAAGGAGTGGACAGACTGAATGAGCATACCAGAAGCCTGCAGCTCATTAATAATTTATGAATTTATAACACTGGGCCTAAACACTATTGGAAAGCTATTGCCCAATCTCCCCTTCTACCAACTATCTCAAAAATATTGGAGAAAATTGTGGTATGTCAACTGCAGGGTTTTTTAATAAAACATAAGGTCCTCAATAGGTTCCAGTCTGGATTTAAGCCATTACATGGAACCATATCTGCTCTGTTGAAGGTCACCAGGGATATAGTGGAGGGTCTGGACGGGGGCTGTCAGTGGGAGCAATATTCACTGATCTATCTAAGGCTTTTCATACCTTGGACCACAGCATCCTCCTGCCCATATTGGATTGTATTCACTTTAAAACTCCAATAATAAGTTTGAGAATCAGCAGAGGATCTAGAATGCTTGTTGCCTAAATGTAGAACAGAGGTAGGGAGGAAGCATTTTACATACATTGGTCCATTTTTATGGAATAAACTACCAATACAGTTAAGACCCTTGAATAGGAAAATTCAAGTACAGAAAATAATAATGTGGTACTTTGAATCCATAACTCAGAACCGACTTGTATGTATGATGGGTTTTGGCCATCTAGCAAATGCTAGGGGAGCAGTCATCATAAAGGGCCCCACACTCAGGTGTGGGGCTCGTCCCAATGTGCATTTTTGTGTGCAGAAATAGGTTGGGTTTACTTTCTGTTGACTGTAATATAGTAGATTGCATCAGATTAATGTTGCTTACTTGCAGGCTGACATCTTCTGTTACTACAAATCCCAAATGTTACTACAAATTCCTGAATCCCCTGCAACTGACATCAGAGCAGTAGGCAGCATTGGAAGATTCAATAACCTGCAGTGTTTTCCGATTTTGCAACAAACCACGTACTACATGTAGACAAATGGGTTCTCATCCTTGGCTTAGTGACAATTTAATGCATACAAACAAGAAAACAGGAGAGATAGAAGACCTTTGGTCATCGAGTTCATTTGTTTAATTTTTTTCTTTTCCTGTAGGCACTTATCTAGCTATAACTCACAATGTAAAGTCATAACTGCTCGCCATGCTGATGACCTGGATTGACAATCCGAGCCCAGGATGTTGCCATGGACTGGTGCAAGGGAGGATCAGCTATATCAGCTGATGTTCTGCTCCTTTGAGGAGGGAGGGAAGGTTCATCCACTGCCTGGATACCCCCTGTGACCAAAGGGAGCCATGGCAACAGTGGCACTGTGTTTGAGGGATTGGTATGATGGAGGTGGGTCCATCTCATGACCCTATCCTTCCTTACTTTTAATCCAATGGTTGTTAGGTTTAGACAGAACTAGAAATGGGACAGGGTGGGAAGATCAATGGACAGTGCCTTTGCATCCCACTTCTTAAGATGTGCGGCCTAAAAACTTAAGGTCTGCCAATCTCCACCAACCACCGTGTACTGTATTCTGGGTGGCACTCCACATATGCAGTGCAGGGGAGGTAAGATCCAGGGAGCTAGTTGGTTGGGAATCCAGCACCAGGTGGTGTTTGGACCAATGGTCAACCTTCCAGTTTCAAAGTTTATTGATCAACAACAGTCCTTACATTAAAAACAACAAAGATAAAAATTCACACATCCAAAATAGATTATAGTCCAGGGTAAAATATTTATATATTTTTTGAAAAGAGTCCCCTGAATATGCAATTTCCAATAAAAGATTTTAGTTTTGTAATAAATTGGATCAATATAAAACAATAAGTGTATCAAAGATAAAAGGGTAAATTGTTTAACCAGGAAAGACACACTAAGCCAGAGCTTGTTTCCAGGTGCGACCTGGAAGCACATGAAGTTAAGTGACTTGCTCAGGGTCACACAGTATGCAAGTGGGGGCTGATGGGATTCAAACCCAGGTCTCCAGGTTTGCAGCTCAGTGTCCTTAACCACTGTGTTATACTGCCTCCTGTAGATAGAGTAAATCATCTTATTCACATATCCAAGATACATTATTTATCAGGATAAAGCATGGCCAACCTTCCTGTGGAATTGGTTCTGGGGAATTTAGATACTAGAGGGAGTGCTGTACCCTAGGTAAAGACAATAAAGTTTACCCTACCCATGCACAATACATTGTTACAGTACGTGTAACCCCTAGATGGTGCTATCCCAGGGGCTACTACCCCTGCCTGATTTGCCACTAACAGGTTGAGGGGCCTGGATCCAATGGCGGGTGCCTCCACCCAGAGGTCAGGGTTTGCAATAGTTAAACTAACTTGGTCACAGCCCTCTGGGACACTGCAACCCCCCTTTCTTCCCACTAGTGGCCCACACAATATATCAGAATTACCTTCACAGTATACACTTACCCCAGGTCTGGTTCCGCACTGGGACCTCCTGTGAAATGAGATACAGTGCAACAATCACAGTACAGTACTTTAACATAGACAAATACCTCAGGCAGTATAACTTTGCTGAAACAAGCAGCTCTGATTTATTTAGGGGGATATAACAAGGACCGGAAATCAGGTTAATTAGCTTATCACTCTAATAATCTACCTATGGCTCATGCACAGAGCCTATCCCTATCAGTTACTGTCCCTGGGTACCCAAGCCCTAGTGGCTAGTCCAAACCGTGGCAGCTGGTAGGGCCCTTTCACACAGAAAAGGAGAATTAAACAGTCAACAGTACAGTAATTCCATTTGGATTTAATGTGGCAATTCAACAGGGAGCAACCCTGAATTAGTACTCCGACCTCCAAATAAGATAGGGTCCTCAATGTCAGCAGGGCTCACTTGAGGTACACAAACTCTTCACACATCCATATAAAAGAAAGTACTATACCAGGCAGGCTGCATCTGTATCCGATCGCAATTACTGCACAATACCGGAGAACACACAGCAGATTCAGTTCCTGACAGACCGATGCAATTTTCAGCAATTCTTCCAGTCTTCTACAGGGTGAGCCTGGTTTCTACTCTTCAGAGATCCTTTGATTCTTTTCACAGGACGGATTCAGTCCTAACAAGCTGTTACACAAGCTGCAGACCGGAACTCTGGGCCTCATACACGTTTTTGACTAAACTGCACACTGAAAAAGCACAGCCCTTCCTTCTTCACTGCCAAAGCTCAACTGAACTCCAACCGACAAAAACGGGCACTTCCTTTGAGTTCCTCCCAGTTCTTGACTGGATTGGCTGTCACTCACAATAGACTGCTGCTGTTGGTCCAAAAGGCACTGAAGTCTAAACTACATCTCCCAGAGTCACTGCCCATACAATCCTCTTGTGGCTGGCTCCAGATTATGAGTCAAGTTCTGATTCGTCCAAGGCACCATTTTAGAGCTAAGCTTACCCCACACTGATTGGTCCAGTTCAGCAGTTCAAAACTAGAATGGGAATTAGCAGACACAGTTCTGACTGCAAAGAAAGCAGGTTAGACAAACTGTAATTTCATTATTATCTAAATAATTTCTGGTAAACAGTTACATCTTTCAGATAGGTTCCCTTTGCACTCCTAGTGACTGCAAAATTAAGTGAATTGGCAGCAGCTCGAGTGGTACTCAGAGAAGCACACAGTCCCCCATACAAACTAATTATGTCTGCAAACGGACAGCTCTTAAGAGACAGTACCAGAGGCTCTAAAACACTCACTGATAAATGGCTTAAATGCCAAACACCATTCAGGCTTGGACATTCAAAAGAAGCTCCTGAAGTCTTTTGGGAACCCCCATTTGCAGGGGTTACACCTTCCTGCCTGGGAAAGCTTTGACGTCCTGCGTCAAGCAAGTACCCTATAAGTTTCAACTGCAAACCATATACATTTGCATTAGGCTCGCATATGTAATCATCAGTCAATATATCATTTTACCAAGAACACATTTCTGAAACATTGCAGTCACGTCACTCTTTACACAGTATTACATACATTGTACCATAACTCAAGTTATTACCTCTGTACATGAAACCTGAAGAGAGGGGCCCTTCCTCATCAGTTACCTTGGGGCTGGATGGGGCAAGGGCACCATATAGAGGCAACACAAGTAACTTGGAGTTAGCACTGATGCTCAGTTTGGGCAGTGAGCTGGGGACACATACACTCCTTTATGGACAACATTGAGAGGCAAATCCACAGGCCTCCCAAGGGAATCATAACTGAGGTGCACCACAGGCTTTACAGCTCGACCAGTCTTTCTAGGGGAACTGTTACAGTCTCTGCACTCTGAGCCTCATTTTCAGCATTGTCCACACTTGTCAGAGTCTCCATGGGGTAGAGAGGCTAGAACTTGGGGGCACTTTCAGCTCCAGGAGTTACAGTTTCTGAGTCCACAACATTTGGCTCGCATGGAAGCTTTCGGACACTGGCAGTGGACTGTCAGGGCACTCAAAATACTCTTCTTGTTCGGGTGTATCACCAGTCTGCCCTAATCTATCATTTCCTCCCAAAGCTCAAACAGTTCAACCATGCACAATGATTCCATTTCATCTGATCTGATGCTTTGCACTTCACTTTCTGGGAGCATTGGCTCCAGGGATGAAAGCTGGGGGCTTAAACAGTCCAGAAGGCCCAGCTTTGTCTCCAGTATTGACTAGGGATTGCCCGAAACAATTGACTCAGTTCGTAAGAAGGATAGTATTCAAAGTCACTCTCACTTTCTTCCGATATGGACTGACAGTCATGCTCAACTGGGACTTGTGGAGGGAACACTTTAACTTTGCTTCTGTAGGTGCAGACTTTCTTGATCTTTTCTTAGCAGCTCTAGTCACTGGTCCAGAGGGCATCTTCTAGGGCTCAGACTCAATTAAGATTTGTCCAATGGGCAGTAAATGATTTCTATGCATTGTTTTACATCTTTTGAATTATTCTCAGGCCTTACTTTGTACACTGGCAGATCATCTAGTTTGCCCACTACAATGTGAGGGAGATGGTGCCATCTGTCAGCAATCTTGTGCTTGCCATGCAATCCCAGATTTCTTAGCAATACCGATCTCCCTCCCGGAGTTCCTGTGCTTTCACCTTTTTATCATACCTTTCTTTGTTGGCCAGATTTCTTTTGGCAGCCATGGTTTGAGCCAGTTAGTACGCATGAGTTAGCTGGGCCTTTAACTTTGCACATACTGTAAATGAGTTGTCAGCCTGAACCCCATCAGGAGAGACCCCAAAACACACATCTACTGGTAGTCGACTTCTCTTCCAAACATCAGGCGGTGAGGGAGAATCCAGTGGCATCACTTTTTAGTGCAGTTATAAGCATGTACCAGGGTGCTAATTTGTTGGCTCCATCTAGGCTTGTCCTTTGGGTGCAGGGTGCCTAGCATATCTAGCAAAGTCGCGGTTGAAACGCTCAGGCTGTGGGTCCCCCTGAGGTGGTAAGGAGTGGTTCTGGACTTTGCACTCCCACAGAGAAAGCATCTCTTTGATCAGACGACTCTCAAAGTCTCTCCCTTGATCAGAATGGATTCTTTGTGGAGCCCTAGCAGAACAAAAAAGTTTTCTACAAGTACTTTGGCCACAGTGGATGCTTTCTGGTCTTTGGTGGGAAAGCTTGGGCATATCTCGTGAAATGGTCAGTGACCACCAGCACATTACTGATATTTCTTTGATCTGACTCCAAACTTAGAAAATCAATACAGACTAGCTCCATGGGTGCACTGGTGGTGATGTTAACAGGGGGCAGCCTCTGGGCAAAAGCTTTCCTCTGTAGCAGCGACTACAAGTTCGAATGTGTTGCTCCACATCAGCCCCCATCTTAGGCCAATAGAATCTGGATCTCACCAAGTCAAGTGTTCTGTCTACCAAGGTGCCCCATGTGGTTGTGCAAGGACCTCAGTACTGAGTCTCGAAGGCAGTGGGCAGCACTAGTTGTTGTTTGTCTACTTGTCCCCTCTGTCTACTGTTTCTCTGTATAACAGTTTATTGATCAGTTTCAACTTAGGACTTCTTTGTATAACAGTGCAGTTCTCAAATCAGTGGAGCGTAATTTGGACACATCTTTTCCTGCATAGAGGGCTTCTAAAGCTGCTTTGATCATGGGATCGTGGGATTGAGCCGCGAATACTGTCATTGTCCAGCTGAGGCAGTGCACCAATGTCTATTGCAGAAAAGTGGCAATAAGCAGCAGGGTATGCAATTCTCAGAGGCTCCCAAGCAATCCACCATGCAGTCCACTGCGTCCGTGGACATTTGTTCCTCCTGTCAAAACTTCCGGCAGAGTGCCCGAATGTCAGGTTCTGCCAATGGACCCAATCATTCTGGGGAACAGGCCTCCGGAGAGAGCATCAGCATCTATGTGGTTCAGACCTGCTCGTATCGCCAGAGCATAGTCATATGTAGATAATGCAGAAAGCCACCTATGGCCAGTGGCATCCAACTTAGCTGAGGTCTGCATATGGGTCAAAGACTTTGTCAGTTTTACTAGTATTTTAGCCCCATACAAGTACTCATGGAATTGGTCAACAATAGCCCACTTCAAAGCTAGAACTCTAACTTATGTACAGGATAGTTCTTTTCGGATGGGGTCAGGCTTCTACTGGCAAAGGCCACTGGTCTCAGGCCATTCTCGTGCTCTTGGTACAACACAGCCCCCAACCCTTGCAAGCTAGCATCAGTGTGCAGGACGTAAGGTTTTCTTGGATCGGCATAGGCCAGCACTGGAGCATGGGTAAGTTGATATATGATCTCATGAAAGCAGTCTCACAATCAGAGTCCAGCGGCCCCAAATACTTCACTCGGATGAAAATACACTCTTTCAGTCTTGAGGGCGCTGACTTTGGTATTTTTGTGGGTTGGGGGATACCCTTGAGTAAAGGTTAAGTAAAGGGCGGATCACTCTTGAATAGTCCTTGATAAAGCGCGATAATAACCACAGAATCCCAGGAATCTTTGCAGTTCTTTTAGATTTTGGGCTGTGGCCAGGTGGTCAAGGCCTCAACTTTACTTGGGTCGGTCTCTATTCCCTCGGTGGATACTATGTGTCCCACATACTTTACTGATGTTTGAAAAATTGACACTTATCAATGGACAGTTTAAGGCCAAAGTCCTCCAGTCGGTCCAATACCTTAAATAATCTGCTCTCATGTTCCTCCAGTGAGCTGCCAAACACAATAACATCATCTAGGTATACCAGGCACTCTAGTAAGTTCATGTCCCCACTGCGCTCCATCAATCGTTGAAAGTGGCTGGGCACTGAAATCCTTGAGGCATCCTCATGAATTCATAGAAGCCAAGCGGACAGATAAAGGCTGTCTTTCACGGTCCTCTGGGGCCATCGGGATCTGATAGTACCCACTCGCGGAGATCCAGCACAGAGAACCACTTGCCCCTTTGAGGCAGTCAAAGCATCCTGAATGCGGGGCATTGTGTTACTGATCAGGATAGTCCGCCCGGTTTAAGGTGCGATAATCCACACATCTTACTGTTCCATTCTTTTTCCTCACTACCACAATGGGGAAGCATAAGAGCTTCTGGATTCTTGTATTACACCAGCAGCTAACATCTCTTGCAGATGCCGTCTCACATCATCTATGTCAGCAGGTGCCAGGCGCCGAGACCTCTCACGAAATGGTCTTCCGTCATGCAGCCGGATATTGTGCTCAGCTCCTTGCGCATCCTACATCCCATTCCTTTAAAAAAACACTGGTCTCTCTGGGCAAGCTTCTCACTGATCTTCACTTTCCATTCAGCTGGCAGCGGGGAGTCGACGAAATCAAACAAGTCAGGCGTTACTCTGTCATTCTTCCTTGAACTCTTGCTGCTGGGTAGCACTGCAGTGTCTGCACTGCACATTAGCCAGGATGCAACCTCTGTTTACTCGAATGTCTCTTTCAGACACATTATGAACTTGGACCATTACCCTTCTGGCATAAGCATGGGCTCTAGCGGGCAAAATACTAGGCTTGACCAGCAGTCCCTCTGGCAATTTTCCACGCCTGGTGCATCCAACATTAATATTTATTCTAACATCTTTCTGATACGGACCTCTCCTGTAAGGTACACTGGGCATTTGGCGCCAGGATCAGAGACTCAGGATCTTCTTCCATACAATTCCGACCCGGTTCCTCTGGTTCTGTTTTTTTCAGCATCTCTCTGTGCCTCATAGGCCTTCTTAATTAAAGCCGAACTCTTAAAGCTCTACTAGTCTTTGACCCTGTTTTTCATAACACAACTGTGCCAGCCTTCCTAACATATGAGCATTTGTTCCAATCAACAAAGGGACACCATCATACAGTCCAGTGGGGGGACACACTAAGGCTAGGGTCTCACTTGTTCGGCCACTCCAGCCACGGAGGTGGGGAAAGACAGCCAATTCGGATATACCCGGAATAGGGTAGGCCTTCTCACTTAACCCCCATACATGCAGTCCTTCTAATGGTTGTAAGGGTACGCCTGACAAATGCTTCTGATACCAATCTTGGAACATAATTGTCACTTGGGAGCCACTGTCTAATATAGCTCTTGTAGACACTCGCTCACCTTTACAGTGGTCTCCATGGAGGGACCCACTATTCTGGACCAGTCTGGAGGCGGTAGTGGGGCCTGGGCAACTGACCTTGCCACAAAGGAGCGTGAATTAGCATTTTGGTGCCCTCACTGGGATCATGTCGGCACCTCTTAACCACTGATTTCTTCTCCAAGCTCTCCTTGTAGCCTATATGCAACTTTGTCAGTGTCTTTTGGGACTGGCATTCCTTTCATGTGCCCATCTTCCACAATTATAGCAAAACATACTTTCTGGAGTTTGAGCTGGCCGAGGCGCCACACTGGGAGCCAGGGCGGGGTATTACTAACTGGAAACCTTGGTGCCATCTCTGTCTCGGCGTGATAAGCATTTGGAGACATCTCGTCAGTTTCTCCACTTCCATGGTCAAGGAATCGAGTTCGGAGCTGTTATCAGCAGGAGATACATGGTGGGTACCCCACCCCATAGCAGATGCAGTCGGATATAGGTCAGGGCCTGTACTTGCAGGCGTGGCCTTCATAAAGGGACTGTTTTTGAATTCCGGATCTCTCCAACAGTTCGCCCATTGTGACATATCTTTTCCTTGTCAGAGCACTCATTGACTGCCAACCTCTGCCCCTGAACTTCACTCTGATGGGTCACCT
This sequence comes from Neoceratodus forsteri, assembly GCA_016271365.2. Taxonomy (NCBI): domain Eukaryota; kingdom Metazoa; phylum Chordata; order Ceratodontiformes; family Ceratodontidae; genus Neoceratodus; species Neoceratodus forsteri. The sequence continues at coordinate 520,979,803 of CM057449.1, read as the reverse complement.
CAGTCACTCGGTCGTAGCCGCAGCTATTGGTGCAGGTCCCTCCCCGAGGTCGCTTTTTCTCAACTCCTGAATTCTCTCATTAACTCATCATAGGAGGGTGGGATTCCAGTCGATCTGCCAGGTGTAACTGAAGCAACAGCAGTTCTGAGAAGGGGGCAGACTTAAGGATCCTGTCCAGCCTGGTTCGTCCAGTTCAATCGCTGGCAAACTACCTTTCTGAGGCATTCTTGCAACAATTTTTCCAGCCGAGATACATACACAGACAACAACTCCCTTGGTACTGTTGTGCATCTCTTACTCTCCACCATAGGTCCTCATCAGAATCTGGGCTCCCATACACATTCTGCAAGGCTCAAGATAGGCCTGTGCAGTCGCTCAGGGTTACTGGCCCTGCTTAGAACGGATGGTAGCCAGGGCAGGACCTCGGAGGCTCTCACCTAACCCTCTTTCGCCACCTTCCGAGCATTGCCATTCTAGCACTTGGGGCAACATAGTCTATCCAGGTCTCCCAGTCATCCTCCCTTGGGGGTGGGAGGGTGCCAGAGAAGATCCTCAACCTTCGTAAGAGTCGTGACTAATGGCAGGTGCAGAAATAGGAGTCTGCATTGGTTCAGCCACCATACGGGCACTGGAGCAGGAGAGGGTGTTGGGGAGGAACACTCCCAGGTGGCAAGAATAGTTTCTTCAAGTCCTCCACAGTTTTCCCTCCCAGCAACCATTCAGCAAATTTCTCCTCAAAAGTTTCAGATAGTGGTGGGGCTGATTCCCCGGTCTTTACTGTCCTTAGTTATCACTCTCCAAGCAGTGAGGGCTCCTCTGGGGTAATGGTCTGCAGCACTTGGAGCTATCTATGGGATCCTTAAACCTACTAGGGCCAGGAAAGTGTGGGTGAGCAGATTAGCATGCCGACCCACCACCACAGGGTTTTGTAAACCTTCCACCTGGAAAGTACTCCCTGCACAGTGTCCGTATTGATACCCAGGGGATGTCCAGGATAAGCATAGCATTTTGGGGTCGATCTCCTCCCCAGTACACCACTCCACCAGCCGGTGCACAGCCACTTCTGTCGGGTACCCATTTTTTCTTAACAGTGGTTCGTAGAATATGGCCACTAGAGACACACAATCCCACGGTGCCTCCAAGATGTAACCCCTAGATGGTGCTATCCCAGGGGCTACTACCCTGCCTGATTTGCCACTAACAGGTTGAGGGCCTGGATCCAATGGCGGTGCCTCCACCCAGAGGTCAGGGTTTGCAATAGTTAAACTAACCTGGTCACAGCCCTCTGGGACACTGCAACCCCCTTTCTTCCCACTAGTGGCCCACACAATATATCAGAATTACCTTCACAGTATACACTTACCCCCAGGTCTGGTTCCGCACTGGGACCTCCTGTGAAATGAGATACAGTGCAACAATCACAGTACAGTACTTTAACATAGACAAATACCTCAGGCAGTATAACTTTGCTGAAACAAGCAGCTCTGATTTATTTAGGGGGATATAACAAGGACGGGAAATCAGGTTAATTAGCTTATCACTCTAATAATCTACCTATGGCTCTGTGCACAGGCCTATCCCTATCAGTTACTGTCCCTGGGTACCCAAGCCCTAGTGGCTAGTCCAAACCGTGGCAGCTGGTAGGCCCTTCACACAGAGAAAGGAGAATTAAACAGTCAGCAGTACAGTAATTCCATTTGGATTTAATGTGGCAATTCAACAGGGAGCAACCCTGAATTAGTACTCACGACCTCCAAATAAGATAGGGTCCTTCAATGTCAGCAGGGCTCACTTGAGGTACACAAACCTCTTCACACATCCATATAAAAGAAAGTACTATACCAGGCAGGCTGCATCTGTATCCCGATCGCAATTACTGCACAATACCGGAGAACACACAGCAGATTCAGTTCCTGACAGACCGAGTGCAATTTTCAGCAATTCTTCCAGTCTTCTACAGGGTGAGCCTGGTTTCTACTCTTCAGAGATCCTTTGATTCTTTTCACAGGACGGATTCAGTCCTAACAAGCTGTTACACAAGCTGCAGACCGGAACTCTGGGCCTTACACACGTTTTTGACTAAAACTGCACACTGAAAAGCACAGGGCTCCTTCCTTCTTCACTGCCAAAGCTCAACTGAACTCCAACCGACAAAACTGGCACTTCTTTGAGTTCCTCCCAGTTCTTGACTGGATTGGCTGTCACTCACAATAGACTGCTGCTGTTGGTCCAAAAGGCACTGAAGTCTAAACTACATCTCCAGAGTCACTGCCCATACAATCCTCTTGTGGCTGGCTCAGATTATGAGTCCAAGTTCTGATTCGTCTAAGGCACCATTTTAGAGCTAGCTTACCCCACACTGATTGGTCCAGTTCAGCAGTTCAAAACTAGAATGGGGAACTAGCAGACACAGTTCTGACTGCAAAGAAAGCAGGTTAGACAAACTGTAATTTCATTATTACTCTAAATAATTTCTGGTAAACAGTTACATCTTTCAGATAGGTCCCTTTGCACCCTAGTGACTGCAAAATTAAGTGAATTGGCAGCAGCTCGAGTGGTACTCAGAGAAGCACACAGTCCCCCCATACAAACTAATTATGTCTGCAAGCAGACAGCTCTTAAAGAGACTGTACCAGAGGCTCTAAAAACACTCACTGATAAATGGCTTAAATGCCAAACACCATTCAGGCTTGGAGCATTCAAGCAAGCTCCTGGAAGTCTTTTGGGAACCCCCATTTGCAGGGGGGTTACATACGCATTTCTGGTAGTGGTTGTGACACAGTACTAGTGTTCTTTGCTCACTATAATTGGTGTTCTAGAGCAGTGGTTCTCAAGTTCAAAATCCTGGTGTCCTCCAAGGGCCTCAAAGTGCAGCCAGCAAAACTTTCTGGTGACCGCACTCCTTATTTATTTCAACCCAGACCTCATGATTTAACACATTCTTTTCACACAGTACATTAAATCAAGCCCATAATATATTTTCACCTGAAATGTATCCAAGATGTTTTTTTTTAAGGTAAGGAATTATCCAGTCCTTTTTCTTTGTAATTTATTTACTTGAAAATTGGTGACCAGGAAAGGCACACTGAGCTGGGGCTCATTTCCTGGTGCGACCAGGGGGAGGAGAGTAAAGGATAGAAAACATACATAGCTACAGTAAATACTGTGTAACAAGAAGAGTGAAAAATCAGAACACACCGTGATCATGATGGAAAGTGCAAAATTGATCAAACAAAAAAAGATGGCAGTTAATCATTACACCAGGTGTAAGGGGACTTTTAAGATGAAGGGAAACAGGAACAAGGCAGAAAGGGAGTCTCAGTTGATGTCTGAGGGAGGCAGGAGAGGCACTGAAATGATGGGAAGTAAGAATTTGGTTCCAAAGTGAGGGGAGATGATAGGCGAAGGCTGATTGGCCAGCTTAGGTATGGGATATGGCAAAATAAAGGTGTGATGGTCCCTGTAGCAGAGAGAGCAAGAGGCTGAAGGAACAATGGAGAGGAGCAATGAGAGGTAGGAGGGAAGAGACCCAAACCAATATTTAGATATAAAAGAAAGACAGCCCATCTGATGATGGCATGGAAAGGGAAGGATGGATAGAGATGAGTAAAGTGAGCAGTGATGAGTTCAAGAGGAAGAGTTGTTACAAAGTGATGGGAGTTACAGAGAGAATCCAGTCTGACTAGGGAGGTGGAGGGTAGACCTATAGACCACATCTGCATAGTTAAAGACAGGGAGCACCATTTGGTGACAAGCTCACAGTGAACCTGTAGGGAAAGACAATCTTAATTTCTGTACAAGGCATCAAGTTTACAACAGAGCTTGGCATGTATGGTGTCTGTGTGGACAGATAAGTCAAGATTTCTGTCAAGCCACACACCATGGTACTTGGAAGAAGGAACCACTACAAGTACGGAGCGGCCCAAGGTGGAAAAAGTGGGCACTGAGGTGTTAGTATTGACTTAAAGCTGGCTAGACTGGAACCATCGTAAGATGATGTGGAAGTCTAGCTGTAACAGACCTTCAGTGTCACTGTTGGAGGAGCCAGAAGTGTAGATAACTATGTAATTGCATACATGTGAATATGTGAGTTGGTACAGGCTGAGGGGAGGTCATTGAGGAAAATGGAGAAGAGTAGGGGCCCAGGATAAAGCCCTGTGGGACGCCCACCTGGATGGAAAGAGGAGGTGACAGGGAACTACCTACCTACCTATACAGACTGTAGGTGGCCTGTGAGGTAAGTGGGGTCCAAAGAGCATGGTGGCTTCAGAAAATTGTGTTGGTGACCGCATGTGACCATGGTCACCTCATTTAAGAAACACTGTATTATAGCCCAGCAGCAAACCTCAGGAAGGGGGTTGTCTTTGTAGTACATGAACAGAATTTTTTTCTTTTTGTTTCAGGAATTGTACTGGTTGCTATTAACCCATATGAGCAGTTGCCCATCTATGGAGAGGATGTCATCTGTGCATACAGCGGGCAGAACATGGGAGATATGGACCCCCATATTTTTGCAGTTGCTGAGGAGGCCTACAAGCAGATGGCTAGGTAAGCAAATTATTTTCTTCAGTAACCTTTTCCAAGAACAGAAATAACACTGGTTGATAAAATACCGATGACTGATCTCAGCTTCCCAGTGATGTTGAGATTTCATAATTGCAGTATTCTGTACTACCTGCTGATATCCTTGATGGGAACAACAGACAACTTTCATTTCTGATTATTCTGTAACTGAATCATCTAAGTTTTGAAATATGTGCTGCATAACCAACAAAGTGAGATGGTCTGTGTAATCAGTGCAGAACACATTTCGCAATGACCTTGGAGGAGGTGAGGTGTGGGCAGATTATCTCTATAAATTACCGCATATTTGCATAGTGTACAGTACTATTATTCCTCAATTTTGAGTCGGCGGGGGCTGATGGACCTAGAGTCCCTTCCAACCTCAGATGACAATGTACTGTATGTAACTATGATTACATAAGGTCACTTTGTAGGGCAACTGGGAAATAGTGCAAAAAAGAAAAATTTACATAAAGACATAGAAACATAGAAAATGACAGCAGAAAAAGACCATTATCCCATCCAGTCTGCCTGTAATACCCAATCTTCTTTGAGTCAATCTCTTGCAGCAGACCATAACTCATGGAATAGCCAGCCATAAGCATCACTTTCTCCAGATGATTTCCCGGCAATCACTTCCAGAGGCCTCCCCTTCCTGTCACCTTATGTGCTCTTGCACATATATAAAGGAGAGGCCCCTGATACTCCTTAGTTCTTTTCCAACCATGACCATGTCATTATCAAGTTCTCCTACCAAGAGTACCAGCTTTCTTCAGTTCAGCACCAAAGTAGTCACCTAGAGTTTCTTCTGCTACCTCCTTGGGGTCTGGAAGGGGTGAACCCCAATTGTCGATGGAACATGGGGCCAAGAGGAAACATGCATCACAGTCCAGGCATGTTTCCCCCCCCCACACTGCCCTCTTCATCTTCGAAGTCCTTGAGAAATAAGGTAAGTATTAGGTGGGAACCCACTGGACACCCCGTCTTCTCCACTGTTGATGGTAGTGGGTCCCTCCCTTCTGTTGTCAATGGTTAATCCATCGATGACCACTGTTGTGCTGCTTCTACCACTGATGCTTGCCAACAGTCTTTTGAGCCATCATCCATTGATGATGGTAACTTAACCAAAAGTAGTTGGAGGGAACCCACTGATACCCTGTCTTCTCCTCTGTCGATGGTAGTGGGTCCCTCCCGTCGTCGACGGCTCCTCCGTCAATGACCACTGTTTGTGCTGCTTCTTCCACTGCTGCCTGCCAACAGTCATTTGAGCCATCATTTGTTGATGAAGGTTGCTGCTGCTGTGACCGTTCTCCCATTGACAGAGCATGCTTGAGCCTTTGGGCTATCCCATCAATGGTTCTCCCATCGACAGGGCACGTTAGCTGTTCATCGGCTCTCCTGTTGACGGTTCTCCCATCGACAGCTCACTCCATCCATCATCGATAGTGGACCTATTTTTCCACCATCTCATCAATGGCCTTGGACTCTCCATTCAACGGTTCTCCTGTTGATAGCTCAATCTGACTGTCCATTGTCAACAGCGGACCTAATTTCCACCATCTCATCGACGGCCTTGTCATTAACAGTCCACCCCTGGATGGTGGCTCTTGGCCTCACTGCCTCGTCGATGGTGTTCTTATTGACAGTCATAAACTCCACCTTGGATTCCCTTGGATGGAAGCCCTATGCTGGTTCCTCCATCTATGACAGTGTTGGAGTCTTGTGTGCACCCCTCCACACCAACGGGTTGGCTGGGTCCCTTGCCCTCTGCCATTCCCTCAGTGGTGCCCATCCAGTCCATGACCCCTTCTTCTTCCAGGGGTCACTTGGCCATAGTAGATGTCCAAGCTTTTTGCCCTGTACCATTATGGGCCTTACCAGGTCCTCCCTTCGCCAGACCTCTGGGGAGGCTGTAATCCCTGCCTCCCCTCCCTCCAATGAGGGGTTCCGTCTTAGGGAGGATGAATTGACTGCCCCATTCTTACAAGAATGGGATATGGCAGACCTAACAGAGGGGGAGGAGGGAGATAGATCAGGATTATGGATCCCAAGTGTCCTCCTCAGTGGTGTCTTCTCTTCATGGGGCTGATCCACAGGACCTCCCCTGTTCTCCTCCAGATGACCCTTACTTTTTGGATATTATGGTACGTCTGCAATACCCTTTGGATTCCAAACTTTGGAACAGGATGCCTCCAGAAAAAAGTTGGCCCAGTACCTTAGTATTCCAAACAGCCCCATGCTATTCATCCCTCCCCTTGTAGATACTTTTGGGGAGGCCATATTGGCCACCTGGCAACAATTGTTTCAGATTCCCTCCAATCCCTGCGAGGCAGACAGATGTTATGGAGAACCTGTGGATCACTCTTATCTTTCTACACCTCCACAGGTGGGTTTTGTAGTTAAAATGTGGTGCATGAGTGCTCAACCCCCCAGATAAAGAATCCAAGAAACTGGATATCCTTGGCATTTTAAACTATATGGGCAATCTCGTCAAATATCAGGAGGAGGTGCTTAAGGCCACTCAAGCATTGGTACAGTCCCTTCCACCTGGCCAGCCTCAAGAGGACCTTGATGCAAGGCTTTCCACTGCGCAGCTGTCTGCTGCCACCTGTTCAGGGCTACCTATGATCACATTGCCTCTTTGGCTAAGAGCCTCATCTTCGAGTGTTTGCCTCAGACACCATGCATGGCTAAGGGTTTCAGGATTCTCACAGGATGTACGACAGTCCATCCTTTATGCTTCCTTTAACAGGGATAAACTCTTTGGGCCACAGGCCCAAAACATTCTGAAAGACATGAAAGACTTGGGTCTTACCCTTCACTCTGTTTGGAACCCTGCATCACAGCCTCAGGTGAAGCCTGCATAGAGGGGATCCTTTTGAGGCTGCTCCTTCAGAGGTAGACGTACTACTCAGAGGCAGCCTGCTAACAAATGTAAGGCTTAGTTAGCCCTGCCGAGCCCAAGAAATACCCCAAAACTGTCCCGCTATATGCCTGCTGCTCCTCAGCAGGGACACCCTTCAGCCTGCAGGCCTGTCTCCAGCCATCGAGGTGTAGACCCTCTCCTTGGCCATCGGGGGCAGGTTCTCCCTGCACCTTGGAGGTTAGCAAAGGATCACGTCAGACCTCTGGCTCTTTCAGTTGATCCAGTATAATCATACACTGGACTTCACCAGTGCTCCTCCTCCCTTGCCTCCTCGGGTATCACACTACCCTCCAGACCATGCTCTGGTACTCCAGGCAGTAACAGATGCTCTGTTATAGGAACATGCCATAGAACCAGTTCCTGCCCATCAATGAGACTCAGGATATTATTCCTGTTTTTTTCTGGTTCCCAAAATGGACGTGTGTCTTAACGTTCCATTTCATGTCTCAGAGGTCTCCACCTCTACATACAGTGCTAGAAGTTCAGCTGCTCCCCCTGCTAGATATGGGGGACTGGCTCTGTTCCATGGACATGAAGGATGCATACCTTTATATCCTTATGCACCCCGCCCACAGGCGGTTCTTACAATTCCAGTTTCAAGACTATCATTTTCAATTTTGGTCCCTCTCTTTCAGCCTTTCTTTGGCACCCAGGGTATTTACGAAGTACCTAGTGGCAGAGACCCTTTGCCAGGAGGGTCTGTACATCTTTCCATACCTGGATGACTGGCTCCTAAAGGCATCTACATGCCCCATGCTGGAATGTGCCCTGACCTGCACCCTAGAGATGTTCTCCATGGTGGGCATCACAGTCAACTACCCAATGTCTATGATGAATCCATCACAAACTCTCCAGTATATAGGATCAGTACTAGACACCTCTTAGGGCATGGCATTTCTTCCCAAAACTTGGGCGGATGCCATTCTGACCCTCATTCTGTGGTTAGAGACTTGTCGGTATGTCTCAGCAAGGGACTAACTTCGGCTGCTGGGACATTTGGCGGCTATCATCCCCATTGTTCCTCATGCCATACTTCATATGAGGATCCTTCAGTGGAACCTCATGGTTCAGTGGGATCAGAAGTGGGACGACTTTGATGCTTCAGTTCTTTTGTCCTCCCCAGTACTTCACACACTGCAATGGTGGAAGTCCAGGAACAATCTCCTGTGGGACATGTCATTCCATACCTGGGTCCTGGACCTCATTCTAATGATGGATGCCTCCTTAATGGGCTGGGGTGTCCATCTGCAGGGGGTTCAGTCCCAGGGTTCTTGGTCAGTGATGGAAGCTCGACTTCACATCAGCATCCTGGAAATGCGAGCTGTTCTATACGCCTTACAGGAGTTCGAGACATAACTCCCTCAGGGGTGCCTTCAAGTGCAATCGGACAGTTCCACGATAGTTCACTACCTCAACAAGCAAGGTGGTACCCATTCAAACCCTCTCTGCCAAAAATACATGTGGGTGTGGCATTAGGTGATCCAGAGAGGCATTTACCTTTAGGAGGTCCACATTCCAGGGGTTTCAAATACACTAGTGGATGCCCTGAGCAGAACCTATGATCAAGCTCACGAATAGGAACTCCACCCAGATGGCTTACCGGGCATCTTCCTCCAGTGGGGTCGCCTGGAGTTAGACCCATTTTCCTCCCGGTTACATGCAAAACTGTCTCTCTATTTCTCTCTAGAGTGTGGTCCTGGAACTTTATGGCTGGACGCCTTATCTCGTTCCTGGACAGGAACATTTCTTTACACTTTTCCACCCTTTCCTCTTCTACAGAGAGTACTCCTGAAACTGGTCAAAGACAGGGCATCGATGATTCTCATCGCCCCCTACTGGTTGAGGCACATCTGATTTCTCTTGCTGTTGCAAGTCTCAGATCAGGATCCTCTTCCTTTGCCTCTTTGTCCAACCCTCCTATCACAAGAGAAGGGCTCCCTGCTACACCCTTACCTTTGCTCCCTGTGCCTGCTCGCATGGCTCCTTAGGACGTAGTCCTCTCTCATTATCAGATGCTCCCAGGGGTAGCGGAGATCCTACAGGTGGCTTAGATGCCCTTTACTAGGTCCTCCTACTGTATGAAATGGAAATGTTTCTATTTTTGGGCCTCTTCCTTGGAACTGGACCTTTTTGACCGTTCCCCCACAGAGAATACTGGGATACCTACTCTCTCCGTCAGAGGGTGGCCTAAAATATTCCTTGATAAAAGTATACCTATTGGCTATTTCTATTTTTCATTTACCTGTGGACAACAAACCATTGTCCCAATTGCCCCTTATTAGAACCTTCCTGAAAGGTATGCTACATTTACATCCCCTTGTTTGGGACCTGGTCCCGGTGTGGGGTTTGAATTTTGTACTTGAAAAATTAACTGAAAGTCCTTCTGGGACCACAGATACGTGCGAGCTCTGGTTTCTGTCATGGGGAAAAAAAAGGTTTGGTGGCAATTACATCAGGTAGCCGTATCTCAGAGTTGTAGGCACTTATGTGCAAGCCACCTTACTTACAATTTTATATGGCTTGAGTGTCCTTACGTACTAACCCCTCTTTTCTCCCAAAAGTAGTTTCTGATTTTACTCTGAATCAGCCCATTCAGTTGCCAGTATATTTTGTAGAGCCTGAGAATCCAGGGGAAGCCCTACTTCACACTTTAGATATGAAAAGAACATTGAGACTTTATCTTCTCCACACTGAACAGTTGCAAAAAACTGAGCAACTTTTTGTTTCCTTCACCCCAGGATGACTGGGTGATCAGATTTCTCAGCGATGCCTGTCCATATAGTTGGCCAACTGCATTATGTTCATGCTGTATATAATAAATACGATAAACCTCTCACAGGATCCGTGAAACCCCACTCCACTAGAGGCATGGCTACCTCCACAGCGTGTTTTCAAGGCATCTCAGCTTCAGAAATTTGTGAAGCCACCACCTGGTATACTGTACATACATTGAAAAAACACTGCAGTCTAGACATTGTTTCTAAGATGTGCGCCGCTTTTGGGCAGGCCATCCTCAACAGCCTCCTGTTCTAATTTGCTGCGGTTTGCTTCCTTCTCCCATGGGCTTCATAACTGCTTGGGATTCTTCCTATGTGTTATGGCCTGCTGCAAGAGATTGACTCAAAGAAGATAATACAGTTGCATAAGAACTTACCATAACAGTAGATCTTTGAGAGTGTCTCTTGCAGCAGGCCATGCTGCCCAGCCCACCTTTCCCCTTGCTCCTGCTTTGTAGGGTTCCTTGCTCCATCCTTTCATGGAAGCATTGAACTGCTGCCTTTTTGTTCCTCTTCTTGGTTCCCATTGGGAACCTATGATTCACTTTTCATATCGGTCGCTAAGAAGGAAAATAGAACTGAGGAGTATCAGGGGCCTCCCCTTTATATATGTGCAAGAGCACATCAAGTGACAGGAAGGGGAGGCCCCTGGAAGAGACTGCTGGGAAATCATCCAGAAGAAGTGATGCCTGTGGCTGGATATCCCATGGGTTATGGCCTGCTGCAAGAGATACTCTTGAAGGTCTACTCTACAGTAAGGTCTTATGCAACTGTACCTTTTGAGGCTAGTTTTTTATTATATTGCTTCTCCTGCATAGATAATCTCTAAACATTGGATCTTCTTTGATAACTCCTCAATAATGATGCATCTTTGGAGCTGTAAGCCATCAAAATCAGAACTACTCAGAAAACATTGCCTAGTTTAGCCCACATTGACATACATTGACACTGCCACTGTAATTTGGACAGCCATATAGCTCCTCAGTATTTTCTTATGCTGTCATCTGCTCATCAGATTGAAGAGAATGCCTTCATTGCTTTAAATCATAAAAGTACCATTTTCCCTTTTACTTTACTTACTTTTATCATTATTGCATCTTGTCATTGGCTCCTTCAAAGAAGTTCCCACTTTTTCATTTGTGTCAGTGTAGAATGAAGATATTTAAAGACAACTCTTGCATACTTTGTGTTTGTTGCCTGTGCCTTTTGAATGATGTGCAATCCTGCACAATCTATCAGGGCTTTAACTAGGCCTTGAGAAAGGAACCACCCCCAGAAGGCTTTGGAAGGTTTCCTACTGAAAATGGAGAATGCCAAGCAGACAGCATTGGCATCTACCCAGGTTGTCATTCTTGCCCTACAGGATCTGCCACTAGGGTACTCTGAATGTCTCCTCGTTGGATAGCAGTACCATTGCTTTCATGAAAAAAGGTCATTCTAGTTCTAGTTCAAGATTTATTTGTTTGACCAAGGATCATTACAAATTGACTAAAAAAGTACATTACAACGTAGATTAGACAGACTAATAAATGTACAGCACATGTACAGAGTATAATTTACAATCAGGAAGACATCCCTTTGGTGAGTCATCTTTCAATGGCAGACACCTTTCAGATGCAAAATGTGTTACATTACGTATCTGTCACACAGAGATTAGTACATTAGAAATATGAAATGTTTCTGTGATCTCATTGCAAATCTAGAAAGCATGAAATCTCATGGAAACCATACCAAGTGTTTACAAGGTTTTGGCCTCTGTTTATGTGTGAAAACTGCAGTGGGCTACCAAGACGAAGGAAGGCTCCATGTGAACCAAAGAAAATCAATCAATATTTACTGTACCTCTGCCAAGGTACAGTACCTAAAATTAGGGAAGGAACCTTTAATCAGCAATGAGCCTTAAAATACACTTCAGTGTCTGACCCTATTCCACTTACACCCTGCAACTTCCAAGCCCATATCAAACCAAGAATTTACTTTAGGAGCATACTATAGCCAATGTTGCTGAGCTCATTCACAAGATCACCCCATCCCAACCATTACTGCAGAGCCAGACTTGAGCTTACAACAGTACTAGTATAAATTCTGTTATAGCTACTGCCCACACTTGAGTCTTTATTGTTTGGAGCTGCTCATCTGTGACCATGGTCTCTTTACCTCGGACTATATTCTGCCTGTATTTCTTTCCTGCCTTGGAGATGTAAGATGAAAATTAAACTTTAGTCTTACTTAAGCAGTCCACGGTTAAGACCCCTACAGACAATCAAAATTTACCCATGCCAGCACCCAGCACTGTCTTCATGATACAGGTACTGTACCTGGCTATAAGAACTACTAGATTCACTAGAGAAGTTTATCCCAGTTCCACAGAGAGCCACCTTTGCAATTAAATAGACAATAGATAAAACACCCATATTTGCAGTGCATAGGCCAGTAAGAGATTACACACCCTCTCAAATAACCAAGAGAAATAGTGCATTTAAGTGGATTCCCTGATTCATCCTGTTATTTGTATGAATTATGGTTGAATCTGCAAATGTCCTAAACACCCTGTTATAAAACATTTTAGAAAAGGAAAAAAAAGGTATTTTTATATTCCCCCAGGTCTATCACCATTGTTAGCTCTCTATGACCCAAACATACCCCCTACATTCAACAGCTGATTTATTTTCAGCACCCCTGATAAACTCATAACAAAGTAAGAGCATGTGGAACATATAGGACATCTACAGAAACATAATATAGATGTTTCTGAACACGTAAGGAATAAAAATGTTAGTACTATTTAAAAAGTGCTAGTACTTGTTGAAAAGCTTATGGGTCATTATGTGGTTCCAAGTCAGTTTATGTAATACACAGGTGAACAAACCTTGAGCAAACAATTAGAGGCTTTTTAATATAAGAAATGTTCAATTCAGACCCAGAAAGCATTGACCTGCAGCTGGCATTTATGGAGAAAGACCGCAAAAAGCAGATGCAAGGCTGGCTTTCTGTCTCTAATACCTAGGTTTTCCTCCAGTTTAACCTATGGCCTCCATGGCAGATTTCTTTTAGTTTTAGGTTCCAAGCCCAAACATAAATCTTCAACTCATAAGATCCTTCCAGGCTCATAATACAGAGCCCTGACATGCATCTTTTCATTCAGTCCTGTTTCTCAGCTCATCTGCCTGTATCGTTTGACCACAGGGGTCAGTCAGCTCCTCTATTTCTGTAGCCTAGATATCTGTGAGTATAAGGCTAGGAAATGGTGTCTTCTATATGCTAGCTCGCCATATTCACAAGAAAAGTGATGTTAAATGATGTGTGTTCAAAACCAGATTAAAATATTGATGAAAACCTGAATACAAAAAAAGACCGATACTGCATTACATTTTTCCTCTTGCTGTTGTATTTATCCACTGAACTCATCCCTTCCCTGAAACAGATGTAGAAAACAATAGACAACCCCACCTATGGAGTTACATCATGTCTACCTCGGGTCCGAAAAAAAAAAAGGAATTCATTGAAGAAGTAGTCAAAAAAGGACTGTTTGAGCATGACTGCAAACATTTCGAGTCTCCCTCCCAGTTCAGAGCATCACTGAATTCTTGTGAGGATAAGTCTCAGGCCACTTTGTCGGTCTCCACCACAAGCCCCACCATCATTCAGACACCAAGGTCGAGTACAGGCTGTGTGGCTCCACCACTGTCAACACCATACAGCTCATTACTGGTGCGTCATCGACGGGCACTGTCTTTTCATAATTTTCTTTATTGACCATGCCAGCTGTGGCCACAATGCTAGTGCTGTTGTTCTGACTACTGTATGAATTCTTTCAGAGGCTGTTGCCTTCCTTGTCATTGATGAACACTCTGTCAATGGCACAGACTTTGTTGTCACTGGGACTAGGTTCCCTACCTCTGTGCCAGCTCCTCCACTGCCTCAGTAGCTTGCAATCCCTGTGGTTCCTTGGCCCCGTCATCCACCTAAGGAGAAAGAGAAAGTAATATCCAGATCTCCTGAATGTAGAGAAAGGTGAAAACGAGGTAGGAAAACCCATTTATGGGTTTGACTCTAGTTCCGACATCTCCTCTAATGAAGATACTGTGATATACTGTGCTCTCTTAGATCTCCTTATGAGGATGCCTTATATCAGGCTGTGCTATTTCTCATGCATAGAAACATAGAGTTTAGTGGCAGGAAAAAAAATGCTTGGCCCACCTAGTCTGCCCAGATGGTCCCTGCTTAGTCTGCCTCCACTCTCTAACTGATATCCAGCAATCCTCCCTGGCAACTAACTAATATTCCGCTAAGTCCATCTCATGCATGGTTGAAGTCTCCTTCTGTTTTTTCCTCCACCACTTCCACTGGCAGTCTACTCCTGGCAACTACCATTCTTCCAGTCAAGTAGTACTTCCTCATAATCCTGTTAAACTCCCCACCCCCAGCTTCACCACATGCCCTCTGATCTTGGAGTTCTTCCTCATTTGAAAGAGACTCCCCTCCTGCACCTCTTCACCCCTATTAGGTACTTTTAGGGCTCTATCATGCCCCCTCTTCCTCACCTCTCCTCCAGGGTGTACATGTTGAGATCCCTTAGTCTCTCATCATTGGGCTTTTGGTGCAACCTCTGCACCATTTCAGTTGCCCTCCTCTGGAATACCTTCACCCAGTCTATGTCTTTTATGACTTCAAGACTCCTGAACTGGATGCAATGCGCCAGGTGGGGTCTCACCAGTGAACGATACAGTGGCAACACTCCCTACCTCCTCCTGTTACAGATACCTCTCGCAGTGCACCTTGCATCACACTAGCCCTACCCACTGCTTCTTCGCATTATCCTGTCACTTTGAGGTCATCAGATAACATAACGCCAAGATCCCTTACCTGTTTAGTAATTGACAGTACCTCCCCACATTCCTGTACTCAGTTCCTGGTTTCCTATGCCCTAGGTGCATGATTTTGCATTTTTTGGCATTGAATACCACCTGCCATGTTCTTGACTACTCCTTGAGTTTCCCAAGATCCCTACATATTATTTCCACCCCCTCGATTGTCCACCTTATTACAGATTTTGGCATCATCTGCAAAAAGGCATACTTTCCCGTCCAGTTCATCTGCAGTGTCACTTATGAAGACATTAAAGAGGACCACTTTTCCATCTTTAGAATGAGTGCCATTAACCACCACCCTCTGTCACCTATCCATTTAGCAATATCTAAATAAATTCACCACTTAGGATCCCACCCCAGGCTGCTCAGTTTCTTAATTGGTTTCCTGTGCAGCACATTGTGAAAGGCTTTGCTAAATGCTAGGTAGGCCGTGTCCACTGCTCCCATAATCTATTTATCTGGTCATCCAGTCAAAGAAGTAAATCATATTATTCATCTGGCATGACCCCCCCCGTGAATCCATGCTGCATTTGGTCATGCAGCCCACTCGATTCAAGATACCCTATCAACCTTTCCTTTATATGTATCCATTAATTTCCCCACCACTGAGGTGAGGCTTACTGGCCTATAGCTGAGACCCTCTTCCCTGCTGTCGCTCTTATGTAGACGGACCGTGTCTAATCTCTGCCAGTCCTGTGGAACCACACCTAGTTCCAGTGAGCTGCTGAATAAGGGCATCAGTGGGCAGCCAGCAGCTCCCTGAGTTCTTCTAGTAATTTTAAATGTATCCAATCTAGTCCTGTAGCCTTGAGCTTGGTCACATTCAGAGCTGCAAATCCCTTCAAGACTGTTTCCTCTGAAAATGGACTTGAGTCCGCCTCTCCCCCTTTCTTTATTCCTGCTGCTTCCCCCTGGTGGTCTATCTTCCCTTCCCTCCACTGTGAAGACTGAGCAGAAGTATCTGTTCAGGATGTCTTCTATTTTTTTGGTTCCCTTCTGTGCAATCTCCATCTGCCATCCTCCTTATCCTCATTGTCTCTCCCCTTGCTTTCCTCTTCTCAGTTACGCACCTGCAGAAAGTGTTATACCCATTTGCTACCTTTGGCTATACTTTCTTCTGTCTGCTCCTTTGCACCCTCACTGCCTTACAGCAGCTTCCCTCTTTTTTTTTTTTTTACCTGGTACACCTCACTGTCTTGCTCCCTCTGTGTTTCCTTATTCCTCCTGAATGCCATCCCTTTTCTCTCTCACCACTGTGGCCACTTCCCTAGAGTACCATAACTCTCTTTTTTACTCACTTCTTTCATACAGAGGCTGATTGCCTTAATTATGCCTTCTCTTATTTTTTCCTACTGTTCCTCTACCTCTCCCTGGCAATCCCCCCCACTAGACAGTTTCAGAAGCATTCTCCTATTTGTTTAAAATTTGCCCTGTTAAAGTCCAGGACCCTCGTCCTCATGTGATTTGCCTCTGCGCTCATCTTCATTTTAACCACATTGAACAATGACTACTGTTACCTAGGGGGATCACCCACGGTAACGTCTGCAATGCCATCCCTGTGTGTAAGTACCAGGTCCAGCACGGCCCCATCCCTAGTGGGATCATTGACTAGGTGCCTGAAAAAGTCCTCTGTATGGAGTCAAGAACATCCCTGTTCCTTGCCAAAGCTGCAACTGGAAGGCTGAAATCCACATCTGGCAAATTGAAGTCTTCAACTAGGCGCACCTTCCCCTTATTTGCCGTCCTGATGGCTTCCCCAAGTGCCTTATCCAACTCCTCTTCCTGTGCTGGAGGTCTGTATACCACCCCTGTACAGATAGCAGCCCCAGCTCCTGTCTATAGGATGACTCAACAGCACTTCCAGTCCTTCTTTTATCTCCTGGTACCCCTGTATTTCAGTAGTCTTGATTCCTTCCCACACATATAGCATAAACTCCATTTCCCCTCCTCCCTTCACTGTCTTTCCTGAACGGACAGTAGCCTGGTATGGCCATATTCTAGTCATGGTTGTCAATGCATGACTCCATTATGGTCACAAAAAACAGGCTAGCCTCCTCCATTGTGGCCTCCGGGTTCAGAATTGTGTTACCCAGACTCCTTGCATTGGCCCACATGGTTCACCATACCTTATACCCCTGCCTCCTCCCTCCCTCCCTCCTTCCTTCCTCTTACCTGTATTGTTTCTTGAAGCCCCTGACCTCCCCTCTTTCCTGTCCTCACCTGTACACCTGTACCTGTCTCCTTTACCCTCTGTTCCTGTTTTCAGCCCCCCATGCAGGACAAGTTAGGCTTTTCTGCAGAGAAAAAGGACTCCACTAAGAGGAATCTATAAATTCCTGGAGGTCCTTACATCTCATTTCATGATCACTCCCTCCATTTACTTTGCTTTGAAGGGTGCTACTATGACTGCCTGGCACAGGCCTAGTACTTGCCAGCCATTCCTCGCAAGGGTGACAAACAATATTTAGCCCCTTCTACCAAGGATTTTTTACCGCCCAGCCTGAAACTGACTTAGTGATCATATTGGCCTCTCATGACAGGACTATGGAGCCTTGTCACATTAGCTCATTGCCTCCTGTGAAAGAATCCAGAAAACTGGATATTATATGTCTGTCTCACTGGGTCTCTGTACCACCAATTATAAGGCTTACACAATTAAAAATCAGAACAGCCCCCTGGAAGTATTTATTTACTATGTTAGATAACTATTCATTCAGTCATTCATTCAAATTTTGTTTATATAGCACAATTCTCATTATGATTCAAAGTGCTTAACACAAAAAATCTAAAATGTTTAAAATATAATGGACACATTAATAAATCATTCTTATTAGTCAATAACACATTAACCTAGTTCAGAGAAAGTCTGTCTAAATAAATAAGTTTTTAACTCCCACTTAAATAGATCAGTAGTAGAGCTGTCTCGAATATGGCGAGGTAGAGTTCCATAGGGTAGGGTCTGCAAATGAGAAAGTGCGGGCACCCAGTGTTTTCAAAAGAACCCTAGGAACTTCTAGCAATCCCTCATCTATGGAGCAAAGGGAGTGGAAGGGGGTGATAGGCATGTAGGAGTTCTCGGCAGGTAACTGGGCCCCTGACCGTGTAGGGCCTAATAGGTCAGCAAACTGACCTTGAAGGAGATCTGCCACCTAACTGGTAGCCAGTGCAGATAGCACAGCACATGTGTAATATGTCATGACCTGGGTACGCTAATCAACAGACTGGCCACTGCATTCTGTACTAACTGCAGGTGGCTAAGATCTACCCCCGACATCCCTAGGAATAGGGCATTGCAGTAATCGAGGCACAAGGTCACAAAGGCATGGACCAGTGTTGGCATATCACCAGGGGGGAATCAGATGTTTAATCCTGGCAATGTTCCTCAGATGCTAAAATGAAGTCTGGACCATGGCTGGCACCTGTAACTTAAGTGTCAAACCGCAGTCCAAAGCAACGCCAGGATTCTTTATCCGATCCGAGGTGAGCAACTGAGAGTCCCCAAGCCACAGCCCCGAGACTTGACTAGATTGCACCCTCACCCCCTGGTGACCAGGTTCCAGCACCAGTACTTCAGTCCTGTCTGGATTCAACTTCAGCCAGTTGGCCCTCATCCAGTCTTGGATCTCAGCAAGGCAGCTGTTAGATACCAAAACCGTCTCCTGCTGCTGGGGTGCAATAGAAAGGTATAGCTGAGTATCATCTGCATAGCAGTGAAAACTCAGCCCATACCATCTTATAATATCCCCCAGTGGTAGCATATGCACTGCAAACAACATGGGGGAACAAAATGGAGCCCAGCGGGACCTCACTTGGTAGGGGCAGAGGTGTTGAAGAAAAATTCCCCGACACCACCCACTGCAACCTGCCAGTGAGGAAGGATTTAAACCGGTTGAGGACTGTACCAGCCAGTCCACAACATACCCACAGGCATTCCATCAGTACCTCATGGTCCACAGTGTCAAATGTTGCTGAGAGATCAGGGAGAATCAGAATGGAATGTTTCCCCCAATCCCTCGCTGTGAAGAAATAATTTTTGCACCTGAACCAGGGAAGTCTTGGTACTATGCCTTTTTCTGAAATTTGACTGGAGAGAATCATAGATGTTGTGAGCTGTTAAGTGGGTCTCCAGTTGAACAGCCACCACCTTCTCAATAACCTTAGCCACAAAGGGAAGGTTAGAGACAGGTCTGTAGTTTGCCAGGCAGTCCAATTCCAGTGAAGGATTTTTAAAGAGTGGCCTTACAACTGCCTCCTTCAGGAGTCCAGGAAAGACCCCTGTCACTAAAGAACATCGGACTATCCTGGCTAGGACCGGGACAATGACATCAGTGCACCCCACCAGGAGGCACATTGGTCCCAGATCCAAACTACAATAGGTTGGCCGTAATTCCTGGATGACCTTCACCAAATCTGCGACAGCCAACTGGTCGAAGTT
This sequence comes from Neoceratodus forsteri, assembly GCA_016271365.2. Taxonomy (NCBI): domain Eukaryota; kingdom Metazoa; phylum Chordata; order Ceratodontiformes; family Ceratodontidae; genus Neoceratodus; species Neoceratodus forsteri. The sequence continues at coordinate 520,960,231 of CM057449.1, read as the reverse complement.
GGACCTGACAGACTGACTGCCTGTGATCTCAGGCCCATTACTGCCTGACACTTGTATTAAAACTGGTCCAGTAGTGTGTTACACATGAACAGTAGGCTAGAAAGCATTTACTGTATCTGCATAGGATGCCTCTGATGCTTCCACTCATGCAGTTGCACATGGCATCTGCCTTTACAGATATTCATGGCTGCGTGTTAGTTTTGCCACTGATGTTCAACAGTTGGTCCTTAGCTTGCCTTTTTGTGGCCAGAAACTATTAGGCCACAACGTTGAGCTCACTCTGCAGGTGTTACAGTCCTCAAAAATGACTCTTCCCTCCCTGAAATCCCTTGCATGCCAGTCCTCTTATGAGCATGGAGTGGCTCTTTTTGCAGAGGCTACTACTCCTCCCATGCCCAGGGTTCTGACTAGTCTTCCTGAGGTGTGACCAACCCCAAGCAAAGGTCATCAGGTGCCCATCTTAAGCCCCCAAAGGTCCAGGTTCCAGGGGTACTTCCACTATACCTCCATCTTCTTACTCCTTTCCCCCACCCTCTATTAGGGTACAGGTAGGGGGTATTATCTCCCAATGTCTAACAAAATGATAGGATATGAAGTCAGACAGGTGGGTCTTGGATATTTTCCAGGAAGTTGACGTAATTGTGCCTCCTCCAGTGCACCCTCCCAGCTCTCCCCTCTGACTGTGTGTCCTACTAAGCAAACTGTGTACTCTCTTGGACAAAAGGGCTATCCAGCCTGTTCCCCTGGCCAAAGAGAACCAGGGTTTATATTCTCAGTACTTCCTTGTCCTGAAGAAGACAGGCAATCATACCCTCTCATGGATTGCAATGTCGCTAATGAATATGTTGACGAGTATTGGTCCCAGCACTGACCCCTGCGGGATCCCACTGGTCACCCTCCCCTCCCGAGATGGAGCGTAGTTTACCAGAACTTTTTGGGTCCTCCACTGTAGCCAGTTATTCATGCAATTTACAGTCTTACTTCCTAAACCCGTGTTCCCCAGCTTGTTGATAAGCCTTCTATGTGGGGTGGAGTCAAAGGCCTTACTGAAGTCTAGATGTACAACATCTATGGCCCCAGCCTGGTCTACCACTTTAGTCACCCAATCAAAAAACTTCACAAGTTTGTTTGGCAAGATTGTCCAGTTTAGAAGCCATGCTGTCTGGGGTCAAGCTTTCCTCTGGCTTCCAGGTATGTTACTATTCTTTCCTCTAGTAAAGATTCAATGATCTTCTCTACGATGGAGGCGAGGCTAACAGGTCAGTAATTTCCTGCCTCCTCCATGCTTCCACTCTTGTGTAGTGGTACAACAGTGGCTTTTTTACAGTCCTCTGGTCCAGTCCACTCTCTAGTGATTTGTTAAAGAGAGCGGCCTGTGGAGCAGAGAGTTCCTTTCTGAGCTCTTTTAAGACACGTGGATGTAGTCCATCTGGACCCATGGCTTTGTCAGTTTTTAATTTGTTAAGTTCCTGTAGACTCTTTCTTTAATAAATGGGCCATCATCTGTCTCCTGGGTGTTTTGTTCATGTGTACCAAGTGTTGGACCATTTCCATTATCTTCATGTGTAAACTCTGTATAGGGCTGCCAAAGTGAGCCCAGAGTTAGTGTGAGATAAAAAGGAATTTGCATGCACGTGGCTTTGGTGCACTTCAAAGGTTGTCTATAGCAACTGCAGCAATATTAAGGGATGATGGCTGGTGGAAGTGGGCCCCCACAGGACACTAATACACCAGATAACTGTGTCATCTGCATACATGTGAATATGCGAGTTGGTCACAATTGGTAGTGCTGGCAATCTAACAGGCAGTGGTGATACTGCTGATAACTGCACGGGATCTTGATGTGCAGATATGCATAGTGCTTGCACCCTTGTACCTATCTGCTTATCTTTTAGGCCATCTTATACATAGGGCTTCATCTCATTTTTTAATAACAGAGTGTACTCTGCACCCTTGTTGTACTAGTCTTGTTAATTGATGCTTTTTATCTGGATAGTACTCTGAATTTTCCAGCTTATGCCTAGCTGTTGTTATACTATCATTATGTTCTACCTGTATTGTGTACTCTCGATCATCCAGGTCATTCAGAGCACTGGGTTTCTCTTGGGGTATAACTGTATTCTTAGTACTATATTATCTATTTATGATGTTTAAACTTATGTATTAAACCTCAGTTATGCTTTGGCCTTCAGTTCAATGGGAATAAGCAGAGGTAGGGTTAAAAAAACTAACATTGCATTTTCTTAATTTTTTTGGCTGACTGTATAGTGGCAGCACAGTAAACCACATCTTCAAATTCAAATGCTGTGAGGAGTTCATCTTGAGGATAATCTCTCAGTGGTCTGGAATTGGGAGGCAGGTTTTGTTGCAGTTAAGTGCTGCATATTTAGTGAGGCGTTTCTGTGTATGTCATCGTCGTGGACAATGAAGCATAACACCATATTAAATGAACAAAACTATGCTGGCCCAGTGGCGTTGCGGGCTGAGGCATCCCCTGCCTTACCTCCTACCATGCCGGTGACCCATGCTCATCGGGTGTCAGCTGGGGAGGGAGAGGATTGAGCATCGAGAGGACAGCTCTCCTTTCACAGAGGGGGAGTACAGGCATGGCACTTTCCTGACACCTAGTGGTGGCTGGATGTATCTGCGCTACAAGCTTGTCACATGTAAGGGGGAGCAGCCTGCGGCATGCTGTGGGCGAAAAGTGCGCACAGCTTGGCCATTGCAGGCATTTCATGCTCCACTCAAGTGGGGGACTGAACAAGGAAAGAGTCCTGGTCGTGGCGGCTTGATGGCCATCAATGGATGCCCCAGTCTCAGGGGCATGGCGGAACTGGACCCTATCTGGTGAGAGAGTTGGGGACTCCCTGCCACCCCGCCGTGTGGGAAGAAGGCAAGGGCCCTAATCAGAGCTGGGGGCAGGCTAGACAGTTTATTTATTTATTTAAATTTTGGTAACCGGGTAGGCCCATTGGAACCTTGCGGTCCCTTTTTCAGGGGCGACTCGGGATTAGTTACAAGTACCTAGAGGGAGGGAAAAACCAATGCAGACAGAGTGTACAGTGCAGCAAGGCCTACATAGAGTGTGTGAACAAAACATTACAGTACAGAAACTAATACAACCAAAGCTTCAGACATTTGTTAGGTACAGACAGTGACCGGAGACAAGGAACCGCAGACTGAATAGCCGACCCGGAGCTAGGGTGAGAAACAGAGTAAAAAAATAAACAAAATTAGTGCCATTTTTGAAATGTACATAACCAGAAAAAATAAATTAGTCTTCCTGCAGTACAACATGTAATGAGTTATAGTCTAAAGCAAACACAGCATTCCTGTTACTCAAAGGATGACTAGTACAGGGGAATGTTAGAGTAATTTATAACTCTTTTTTTTTTTTACTTCAATTTTTGGAAGATGGTGAATCTGCTGACTTCCAAATATACATAGTCATGGTCATATCATAGGTAGTTCTTATTAACTTTTAAGCTTTCTAGTTCAGCAAGACATTGTATGAAACATATTGCATGAAACATAGCAAGGTTCTTCCATAGCTGCTTGGGTCTCCCAAGAGAGACCAGTGACTGTGAACATCCTATATTTTAGAGCAATATTTTGGGTCTAGCTCAGTGTTGAGATCATTATTCTGTTTTTAGTTTATAATTTATTTATGCAACAATCAGCCCACCTGGGATGCAGTATCTCTTTTCCACTGGGGACCTGTTTCTTCCCATTTCTAAAGCTGGGTGGACTGAGGCAAGGGAAGATAAGTAACTTGCTCAAGGTCACACAATGAGCACCGGGTGGCTCTGGTGGACATTTTAACCTATGATTTCCACTTCCTGTGCTGGTGCTCTAATCTACAGGCCTCCTGTTATAATATGACAACATAAGAAGCACCCTAATACATTTTGAGAAAAGTATATCTCACAACAGATGCATCATTTAAGGCAGGCTGGGTAGGTGAAATAAATTAATATCTAAGAATCCCCCTCCTCTTTTTTTATACCACCCACCAAGCAATGCTACATCCCTTCTAGTTACTGTACTTAAAATTTAGTTTTGTATCACTGCCACAGGTACAGCTAGATTTATGAATACAGTTCTCCTCAAAAAAACTCCTCAAAATGATCCACCTTAAAAGTAGAATTTTGAAGCATTCTGACATCTCAAGGTATTTTATGAGAGAGAGAGAGAGAGAGACAGAATGTGTGTAAAGCAATCCAGTGGTAACAGAATGAACCAGCAAAAAAATCCCTTCTTTTCAAATGAAACACACACACACACACACACACACACACACACACACAACACATTTACTTTACATTCAAGAGCACCTTCATATTTGCTTTAAGTTGCAGCATCTATAAGTGACATCACCAGTGAGGTCTGGGTTTTGTGAAGATAAAGTCATTGATGAAAATCCCCCAAGGAAACATCACTCTGTGCAAGACTGCACACATTATGAAAATACACTTGCACTCTTCTCATCTGCCTTTCCCAAATGCGATTTTATTTTTAGGCCTTGTCAGCCTTGGGCTTCATGAATTCTGTGCTGGCTCTTAAGAAGTTGCCTGAGCCTCAAGGTCAAATGAACATTAAAGTTGTTTTCTAGTCTCCAGCTGCATGTAAACACTGGTTGTGAGACCAAAGATCTGTCTATCAGATTGAAGGATATTAATTGGTGGGCACAGAAACTATCCCCCTTTATTCTTTTTCTTTTGGTGGACTTTTGTTTCGATTTATGACCGATATTACTGTAGTTCTCCTTTTGGGAAGTGTCTTAGGGCTGACATTTGTGCACCATGGATAGCCCAATTTGGTCCCAATTTCCTGAGTTTGCTGGGGGGTGGAGAAGCAAGAAGTAAGAGTCATAGCTTATGGACATATTCCAGCTGAAGTATTTTCTGGACCCTTTCTTAAGCAATAAAACAAGATCAGGGTTATGATAATGTTTTGTGAATCACCCTCTAGGAGTGTAATGTGGAATAAGGCATAGCTGAGTGTTAGATGTCCCTAGAGAGTGATTAACATATCTCCCGGGAGTGCCTTATTGCTATTATAACAAGCATTTGTCAATGCCGAATGTTTGCTTGCTGGTATTGGCATTGGTACTGCATGAGTTGGAGAGATGCATAATAGGAATGGCAGTGAAGTATTGAACTAATGCCAACCCCCACCACCCCCCTGCAGAGACTGTCAGGCACTGGGGTGTGCCTTTGGGTCATCATCCATAATGCTCACACCATTCCACCTCACCCCACCCTGCAGACACTGACAGGTGCCGTGGTGTGCCTTGGGGTCTTCGGCCCTTACGCTCTACCCATTCCATAAGGAAATAAGCTGAGATGGGTGAAGTATAGGAGAAGGGGGGTGAACATTGGGGCCGAAGACCCCAAGGCACACCTCAATGCCTGTTAGTGGTTGCAGGGTGGGGGTAGAATGGTGTGAGCATTATGGCCGATGACCCCAAGCCACACACCCGATGCCTGTCAGTCTGTACAGGGTGGGGCGTTATAGTTGGAAACCCTAATGCCCCGGGTGTTTGTTGGTATTTTCACTCCAGATTTTCAACATGTGCTGTTTGGGACCCCACCTCATGAACGGTCGCACTATTATTTCGTACTCAATCCCGAAAGGTGATTTTGCACAGAAAATGCACCATTCGGTGCAACAGGTGTGAAAAGACATTTTGGACAGGATGCGAAAAATAACATCATCACTGTTCATGAGGAGGTGCGAAAATATGAAAAAGCGGCAAAGTTACCAGCATGTGTAGAAATTGCACGACACACACTCGTAATGCAGTCATTTTTATGTTGCTTGCACACATGTGTAAGAAACATAGTGCCCCTCTTCCAATGCAGTCAGTGTGTTTGCAGACGCGGCCCCAGTTCCCCAATGAGTGCTGCAGCTGTCTATGACAGCTCCAAAATGCAGTGGCATACAGTTGAAAGGGAGAGCTCCGCTTCAGTGAGCAGAGCTGTCCCCCCCCTCGCACACACACGCGCAAGCACGCATATTGCATGCTGATGAGCTCCCTCCCACGCATACACTGTATGGCCAACGGGGGTGCCCAATCCCCAACAGCTGTCCAGGTGCCACACTGGGAGCCCACCCCAGAGTGGCAAATCTTGTTTTGGCCAACAGGGTGCCCAACTTCGCCGCTCCATGTCCCCAAACAGCTTTTACTACTGCCATGCTGGGAGCCCACCCAGCGGCAAACATCCCACAGTCATCTTCTTTAAAAAAAAAAAAACCTGTGAATAAAAAATGGTCCTCGTAGTCTTCCTGCCCCCCTCCCACAACCCGCACCCACCCACTCGCACCCTGCCTCCCACACCCCTCACCCCATACTTACCTCCAGAGCTCAGTTGACGATCATCGGTGGACCGGGAACACGTCTGCACTCTTCAAAGCCGACCGCGAACTGAGGAAATGCCGGTAAGCTGTATAATGGGATAGATAGGGTTTTTTCAACTTTGTTGCATATCTCAGGCATTTTTGGGAATTTTGGCCCAAAATTTTCAACATGGGGTTTTTGGGACCCCTCCTCATGAATTCTTGCACTGTCATGGCGTTACTCAGGCCCAAAGGGTGATTTCGCAGTCACTGCGCTAAATCACCTTTCTGCTCCGATTAACAAAATGACACTGCCAGTGTTCATAAGGCAGTCTCTCAAAAAGTCTATGTTGAAAATTTGGTGAAAAAATTCCTAAAAATGACTGTTTTACGACTGTGCGTTGCGCAGTTCCTACGCACGCTCGTAAGTTCGTGAATTTTCAATATTTTCACTCCAGATTTTCAACATTGCCATTTTACTCACCTCCTTATGAGCAGTGCAGCTGTCATTTTTCACATCTTGCCCAAAATGTGTTTCCGCCCATGTAGTGCACAATGGTGCAGTTGGTGTGCGAACTCAATGTATGGGACACATTAAGAAAATCACAGTGACACTGTTCATAAGCAGAGGTCTTAAAATGGCTATGTTGAAAATTTGGTGAAAAAATTCCTAAAAATGACTGTTTTACAAGTGTGCGTTGCGCAGTTCCTACGCACGCTCGTAAGTTCGCGAATTTTCAATATGACTTCCAAATACCTAAACAGCACATAGAAGCAAGCAACATTCAGCATTGACAAATGCTTGTTTGGAATTATTTCACCAAATTTTCAACTTGTTCTTTTTGGGACCTCTCCTCATGAACAGTGGCACTGTCATTTTGTTAATCAGTCCTGAAAAGCGATTCCATGCAGCGACCGTGATATCACTTTTTGGGACTGAGAAATGAAATGACAGTGCCAGTCTTCATGAGGTGGGGTCCCAAGAACCCCATGTTGAAAATCTGGGACCAAAACTCCCAACAATTCCTGAGATATCAACCTAAGTTGAACCCCCCATTGATTGCCATTATAGGGCTTACCGTGATTTTCTTCAGTTTGTGGTCGTCTGATGAAGAGTGCAGACATGTTCCAAGTCCTCAGAATATTGCAGCGCCAGACCTCCGGAGGTAAGTATGGGTGAGGCGGGGTGGACAGAGGGAGGGTCATGAAATACTATGAAAAATAAATTGCGGCACACTGGGATGGGTGCCCAATGTGCCAGACTAGTTGGGGGGGATCAATGCCAACCCAGGGATTGGGCACCCCGAGGTCAGCTGAAAAAAGGGGGCATGGGAGGCGCATCCAACACCAGAAGTGGGCATCCCAGTGTCGGGTAAAGATAAGAATTACTTTGGCACATTGGGATGGGCTCCCAGTGTGCCACAGTAGTGTAGGAGGGGGCATGCTGACACGGGATTGGGCACCCTGTTGTCGGCAGAAGATATGTTCAGGTTTTGGGGGGGCATGCTGACATGGGGATTGGGCACCCTGATGTGGACTTGGGGAGTGTGTGGTGGGCGGCAGGAGCCACCAGTTATGCAAAGCCACAGTTGGGCTTATTTATTTATTTCACCAGGTAAGGCACACTGAGCAAATGAGTTGATCGTAAGTCCAGCCATACGCATTACTGTGCACTGTAATGCGCATGGCTGGAATGTGCCTGATTGCTGGGAAGGGGGGAAGGAAGAGATCTGCTGCTGCAATGACAAAACTGTCCATGATTAGGGCAGCAGATTTCTTTCAAGTCTGGCACTCACTCTGAAACTGCCATCATCAGCAGCTTCCCTGTTGATTGGTGGTCGAGGAACGCACCCCTGAAAGTGTTCACTGGATTGGCCAAACACTGCCACACCTCTGAAATACTCTACTAACCTCAATATGTTTCTTGTGCACTGTGCACACAAGCAAACATAAAAATGGGTTTTATAAAATTGAGTTGCACCCAATTAATATATTATAGTGGCGCGATAGTGCCACTATAGTTAGGGTTCAGTGGTCACGTCTATGTTGAACCCAAACTTTTGCACTTTGATAACTTTGCTACTATTTGACCCATTTGCATGAAATTGTGCATGTGCTGCCAGGGACAAAAGATCTCTTGGTGTGGAAAGTTTAGTTCCAGTTGGATGTCTGGGTGTGGAGATGTGCAGTGTCAAAAAATGTGAAAATTACCATTTTTGAATAAATTATTTGTCATGCCATTTCTCAGAAACTGTGTGGAGTCATGGTCTGACATTTGCAGGGTATACAGGTCTTGGGTCACAGATGTGCCTTTTAAAGGTTTGGTGAAAAAACATTAATTTGTTCAAAAGTTATTTAATTTTCAAGTTTCCCATTATTTTCTATGGAAAAGTTAGATGTGCCATGAGAAATTACTTTTTTGTTGCCGTGAAAGTGCTATTTGGTGTCGCAAATGTGAAATGTAGTGTTGAGATTCTGCCATCTTGTTTTCAGTTAGTGAGGTAAACAAATTTAAATATTTCAAAAAATAAGAAATGGTAAACACCAATGTTGTGTTTACCTAATCTGGGCCCAAGGAAATCAGAGTCTGGGGTCAGTTTGCCCCAAAAATGTCCATAAATATGTTAATTTTGTCTGTGAATGTGTTTGTGCCACAAATTGTGGCAGTTATTTAGCGCAACAATGGGAGTCTGTGCCACAAATAGCAGCAAAATCCCATTGTTTCACAGAACAAGGAAGGGGTGTCTCATGAAACAGCCGCTGCAGTTTGCGGCACAAATACGTCCACGGACAAAATTAATATATTTCTGGGCATTTTGGGAGCAAACTGACCCCAGAATCTGATTCTCTGGGCCCCAATTAGGTAAACAACTGTTGGTATTTACCTAAGGCAAGTCCTTTTTTAGGTTTTAAAACTTCCAAGGGGAAGGGAGCCGAGGCATGAGAAGAGCATAAATAAACAAGCATTTGTCAATGCCAGATGTTTGCCGCTGGTACTGCTGTGCAACCTGGTCTGTCAGTACACATTTTGACTATATACTGTCAGGCCACAATAGGCGAGCAACTGAGAGAGAGAGAGAGAAAGACAGGAGCCAGTGAATGGCAAGGTTTAACTCAGAATGTGTTCTGTCCTCTCTCTCTTTCACTTTCTGTATGCCTTACGGCGTGGTGTATAAAGAGAGAGAGTTCTCCTGACACTGTGCTTTTGGGTCCTCTGTCTCGCTCTCTCTTTCTGTATGCCTGCCAATTGTTGCCTGTGCATTTAATTTGTGGATTAAAGATTACCATAACTAATAATGAAAAAATTACTACCTATGAATTCCAAATTATAGTTAACAAACCCACCCACATAACTTCCATAAACCTTGAAACTGAAAATGGTGACATAAACTACTGTGCATAACCCAGTACAAAAAGTGATCGTTCTTCTACCTTCCTCCAAACCCAGAACACTGAAATCATACCTACTTAAATAGGAGCAAACCTTGCTTCAATTACAAGCAACCTGAAACAAATGTAGTATTTCTTTCTGTGATCTAAAAAAAATAATATCTGTGTTTCAATACGATTTTTAAAGAGCAGTTGATGCCTTAGGGGAAATTTTTTAGAAAGCGTAATAGTTGGAGACAATACAGCTTCTGTGTCATATTTTCTATAGATTTCTCCTTCCTGTTATTTATTACTGAAGTAATTCCCACAAAAACAAGATATTTTTCCCTTGAAGTTCATCTGCCTTTATAGCTTACTCCCTACTTGAAAGCATACTGCTCTGTTGTGACATCACAGTCTGTTGCCATGGGAATAACTGTGATGTCACATGCAGAGTATTATGGGATCAGGTTGGAAAGAAGCAATAGGAGCTGATGAACACTCAAGGAGCAGCTATCCTGTTTTCATGCATGTGACCTCAATAATAAATAATGGGGATAAGAAATACAGAGCTAATTAGAAATATACAGGGACACTGCTTTATGTCCAAATACACTGTCTCAAAATTTCTTCTTGAGGCATCAATGGCTCTTTAAGAGTTGCACATAATAAAAATGTGTTGCATACTGACTTTATCTGTGTCGCATCACTGAAATATTATGAAATAGTTTGGGTGAAATTTCTTTACCTGGCATCAGATGTAGCCTGGGCATGATATTAAACTTATTTGCATCAGTTTACTTTTGTTGGAGACAGTGTCTGCTGTTTTTAATATTTCCTCCCATCTCTCCTGGCTTAAGGTCCTCAGGGATGTCTCTCTGCCAGACAGCTGTAAGTTGCATCAAGTTTGGTCTAGTGGTGATCGGAAGCATAGTATACAGTTTTTAATACAGTTTACTCCTATCTGATGTGCTCGTAAATAACATCTCAAGTGCAGTTGCTGGTGGAGTTTTGCCATTAGTAGATTTTCTTTTACAAAAACTTTGATCAGTAGGATTCCTAGAAGACTCACTGTTAGAGGATCAAATTCTGTTTAAAGTGCTTCAAAGGTCTTCAGTTCAACATTTTGAAAACACTACCCTAAAGAATGCAACCCTTTCTGTTTTTTTTTTGCTTCTCCTGAGCACCCCTGATTGGCCACTCCTTCAGGTCTCCTAGGAACCACACCACTCCACCCCCATCGCCATCCACTGCCCCCACTCAGCAGCCTCCCCCCGGGGGAAACCCAATGTATCCCTTTCATTGTACGGGTCCCCCACCCTTCCGAAGGAGAAGGTGCCAGTAGGCGCATACTCCTGGACACGGGTGCTGCGGGGGTCAGTCCGGGTGATCTTGGGTTTTTGGCGATGGGGACCAGCAGTCATCATCCAGCCAATCAGGAGGCAATGTTCAATTTTTCTGGCCATCCCACTTCACCTCTGACTGGACCTATGTGGGGCAGCAACCCTGAGGTGGGGACATGCGGGGCATGTCGAGGCTTCATGCTCCTTGCACATCCAACTCGCCTCCAGGAACCAAAGTCCTACTCACCCCCCTGGGAGGGAAGCATCCAATGGATGCTCTGGAAACTGAAAATGGGTGACGTGGGCAGACTGATCAGGACACCGATCAGTTGTTTGCTGGACGGTGTTATGTAGATCAAAGGAAATTATTGGGTTGGCTTTTTCTTGAAATACACAGTTTCCGCCTAGCAAGCCAAAACGGCATCATGATCAACCTAACTGATGATTGGTGAGGCGCTGATGAGCTCCTTGCAGATTACTCTGCACTGGACTGACAGTGTCACACCCTTCAAAAGTCAGTATCATAGCAATATGTTTGCTGCTTGCATGCGTGATGAACATAAAAATGGGTGTTCAAATTCAGGCTTATCTGAGGATATTTTTTAAACCTGGTGAGCTCCCCTTTCATTATTTCAAACCTAAAAACATGTCCATGGATACAATAAAACCTATTTTCGGGCATTTGAGGGGCACACTGACACCAAAATGTGATTCCTTGGTCCCCGATTCAAGTATTGTTTTAGGTTTTACATCTTTTTGTTACCTGGTGGTCTAGTGGCTCTCCCTTCCTGATGCCCAATCCCGAGCACATATGTTTCTCAGTTCTTGATAGTCTAGTGGCCCTCCCTCCTTCCCCGATGCCTCTGCCCACCAGATTTCCTACTTTTCATTGGTGGCTAGTGACATCCCCCCACACTCTCATTTTCTTTGGTGCTGAAAATAAGAAAACCATCCCTCAGTGTCTTTATTTGTTTTTTTATTTGTAAAAAAGAAAAATGCCTTCACCAACCACATCTGCACGCCCCACTCAACCTCCCACTCTGCACCCACCTCCCTGCACACCCTTGACATCACCACATACCTTTACTCACCTGAAGAGGTCCGAGGTTCGAGATCCACTCTCCTGATCAAAAACATGTCTTGCTGCTGGAACCATTGACTGCAATATGAGAAACTAAGGTAAATGCGCTTGAATGTATTTCAGTGTGGGTTTCAACTTTTATGCATAACTTTGGCATTTTTTGAGATTTTGACCCCAAATTTTCAGCGTGGCCTTTTGAGGACACCACCTCATGAACAATGTGACTGTTGTTACAGAAATCCCACTGGAAAGGTGATTTCACAGTCAGTTGGGAAATCACCTTTCAGGCGAGATTTGTGTAACAACAGTCATATTGTTCATGAGGTGGTGTCATAAGAAAACTATGTTGAAAATTTGGGGTCAAAATTATTAAATATAGCATAGTTATGACCATTTGTTGCAATTTTGGTGTGCACGCTTATAACTTAGGAAATTGAACATATTTTGATCCCAAATTTTCAACATACACTTGTTATTACCCCACCTACTGTATGTCACAGCTGTCATTTTTCAGATCCTGGCCAAAATGTGTTTTCACACCTGAGATGCAGAATGGTGTTGCTGTTGTGGAGAATTACGTTTTGGCGGGGATTCGAAAATTTTATGTGCAGGGTACATCAGGTGGAGTAATAAGATGGCTATGCAGACAGTTCTGTCACAATTCTGTCACTCTTGCCGTACAATACATATATACGCATGTATGGATCCCACACACAAATAAGGAAACCATTAAGAAGCGATGGGAGCGCAGGGCCCTGAGGGTCCAGTGCTCCTTCATGGAAATAAGAATACAATTACAATCTGTGAAAAATTATTGATGGAGGGCCCTGTGCTCCCACAAGCAAATAAGACTACAATTATACTTTCTCAAAAGGTAAGGACATTCTTGGTGAAAAACTACATTTACGCATCAGTTAGGGTTCATATTACAGCGACAAAAGTATGGAAATGTGATGTTAGGGTTTTCAACCCTACCACCCAACCCCCACTCTTCACACACCAATAGACATCTGGGGTGTGCTTTGGGGTCATCAGCCCTAATGCGCAACCCATTCTCCCATACTGTACCCTCTTACTTTCCTTACACATGGAATGGGGTGAGTGTTAGGGCTGACAACCCTAATGCACACCCGTGACGTCTGTTGGTGTGTTGAGGGTGAGGGTGGGGTGGGGTAGTAGGGTTGAAAACCCTAACACCACATTTCCATACTTTTGTCACTGTAATATGAACCCTAAATGATGCATTAACAACATTTTTTGCCAAGAATATATATGGGATATGCAATGGGGGGCTGTCATATAAATGATTTATTTTCATGAGTTCCCAGTGAGCTGAGGAAACCACATGAGTGGCTGAGCATAGCATAGCCATGAATGGTTTACCCAATGTCACTGGGAATGAGTGAAAATCATTTATATGACAGCATCCCCTATCGCATATTCAATTTATGCAATAGGGGCCATCTGTTTGATGAAGCTGTTTTGTTTTTTTTTAATCTCCTGTTTTATTATTTTTTATTTTTGTTTTGCAGACTTCTTGAGACATGTTGTTCTGCATTGTGAGGCCGAGCAATTACTATGGCTGTTGCTATGGTCAAGATGTCAGGATGTTTCAGTAGCGTGGCCTCTTGAAAAAGTTATGAGAAAAATGGTGTACTCACTTAGCAAGTGAAATGGGAAGGTTTGAGTGGGATGTTTTTGTATTTGTTTTCTTGTCCATTTATTACTTTGAATGTGGTCAGTTTAGAGGGATGATATTTGTGAAATCCTGTGGATACAAGACACGTTTGGGATTGTGAGTGAGCAAGCAGGAACAGGAGAGAGTGAGCAGTATTGATTGTACTGTGCAGCTGTTCATTTTGGTTTTTTTACATCTTCTGATTTTCTCACTCTTTTCCCACTGTGTAAGTATGGAAGAATTTTGGGCTGCAAAGATACAAGAGGATCTGCAGTTGGTGAGCTGAGTGTGGATGGGAAGTAGTGCAGGTTGTATGGACAGGCGGGAGGGGTCCTCTGTTGAGTACTGTTTGTGCCAGGAAACTGCTGCTTAGCAAGTAGTGCTGGGGGGAGTAAACCTATTATGTGTATAAATCTTGATGACGTAGTTACTGTATGTATAAATTTTATATATTTATATATATATATATATATATATATATATATATATATATCTATATATCTATAGTTGCTACAATAACAAGGTTTATCACCACTCCTATTGCATATATATATATATATATATATAAAATCAACATCCATAGATGTATTTCATACAGTATGTGTAGTCAGTTGTTACATTATATTTCTGAAGTAATTTTATTCTTCTTTTTACTCATTAGCAGGAGAGGGTTTTCTACTGTACTTGACAGTATTAGGTGTGATGCAAAGAGCAGTGCTTTACCTGGAAATTGACATATCTATTTTTTATACCTTGGCAGCATTGTGACCTTGTTTATTGTGACATTACACAAGTAACTAGCTTGCAGCAGGTGATTGGCTCTTCTTGGTCAGTTGATTTGTCGCAGCTAGTGAGGTCATTGTGCTGATAATGTCTGAGGAGAAATAGAATGGCAATAGTTATGTCCATCTCCACGTAGAGTACTGTTCAACACATCACACCAAGTATTGTCAGACACTGGGCTGAAAAATCTTCTAATTAGCAAAATGGAAAAGAAAAAATGCTTTTGATATAAGAAGAAATATTTCACTACTTTTGAAAGTTTTTATTAATTTCAATCAGTACACTAGCTCTTTAAAGACATTCTTTTCTTTGTTACTAAAGACATTTACAGGAAAACAGGCTACATACCCTTCATATTTCAGCTGTTTCTCCCTGTTCTGAATTCAAAAGTCTCTGCCTGTGACATCAGAACACTTTCCATAACAATGGGATGTAGTGTAGTAAGCAGGCAACTATGACTTCATTGCAGGAATAAGCAGCATGAACAGATAAAGTCTGGGGAGAAGATCCAGTTCTAATGAAAACTACTTTAATAATACAAACCAGAAGGTTCTAAAAATTAAAATGTGCATGTGGTGGATTTTCTTTTTTAATCAAGGTGTTTATCAACTGCCCCTACGGCCCCCTTCTACTCAGGCTGCCCAGCCTCATCACCTACCTTTCAGGACATACCGACTGTGAATCCCCCATTGATTCCCCTCCATGCTGGGGCCAGGGGGAGGGCTGTCCTCCCTGCCTCCCCCCATCCCCAGTGTCCTGATCCAGAAGCTGGGCTGCCTGATTGGTGGTGCAGGGCCTGCAGTGGCTGGGATGTCATGCTGCTGCTGGGGATTGTCTGCCTTCCATTTTTATTCTGTCCCCTTCAGACCATCTAGTGCAATGTCTCAAGTACTGTATGTGTGCTTACCTCCACATGCACATGCACTCAAGTGGCTCAGGTGTTCTTGCAGTAGGGACTTTCTGTGACACTATCAATTGGTCTCCACTAGGTGGTAGCTGCCAAGTGGGATAACCACACTCCTTACTCTGTGGAGGAGAGCAGTATGGCAGGTGCCCAATCCTCCCTCCTGCCCCCAGTGACAGATTTTCTGTTTTTTTAATTTTACTGTATAATTTTCTTATCCAGGATAGCTCAGCTGAAAGATAACATCTAATTTCCAGTGTAGTCCTGTTTCTACTTAGTTCTGCTACTAAAGGGACTGCAGCACTGGGACGTTATGTGACTTGCCTAAGGTCACAGTGAGTATTTGACTCTAACAGGGTTTGAACCTGTAATCTCCTGGCTTCCAGGCTGGTGCTTTAACCACTAGAGCAGTATGCTTCCTTAGGTGTGTAACTAAGTTCTGCTGAAGTGAGCTGTGAATTTCTTGCTGGAAACTGGGAAATCTCTATAACTGTAACAGTCTGTGCATACTGATACCACATTAGTGCTCCGGTTACTCGGTGGTGTGTCATGACAAAACAGACTGTCAATACCTCCTATTGTCAAAACAAGCAAAGGGCAGACACACTCATTGTACATTTGCTGCACTGAGAAGTTCAGCCAACCCAATTACAGTGAACGAAGTGTGAACTCAGAGCACTCACAAAGGAAAGGTCAAAGTCTAAATACAGCAAAAGTGCATTAGTGATGAATGTTGGGTGGCTATACACCGCAGCTGTTGTCATCAGTACAATTTCTGAATGTATCACTAATGTACTTTTTCTGAATTAAGACTGACTTTTCTGTGACTGCTGTGAATTTTATGCTTTAATATCTTCCAGTCCCTGGCATGCTACTCATGTCTCTGCCAACTTGCTCATCTAGCTGCCTTTAGGCCTCCGCCAACTTGTAGACATGCACACCATTACCCTCGGAGGCAAGCTGATGTCTTCTGATCTGCGCACTTATCCTGCCCAGTGCCATCAAATTTTTTGCATGATCATGGCATCCACCATGCTGTCTCTCATCACCTTTACACAGCAGCCAGGGTGTAGAGAACTTAGATGAGGACGGAAGTTTTGTTCCCCTTTCCAATAGTTATTGTTATTATTATCCAGGGATGCTCTGAAGTAATATACAGTGAAGTCAGCCAGGGTGCAATGCAATAGTTTGCAGTACATGTCATGTCACAGTATACTACGTGATAAAAGGGTTTACATTTTGAGGCAGGATAGTTTGATCATGCAGTGCCTAGTATAAAACAGCATGTGGTTTTAGATACTACATCTCCTACACAATGTAGTTGCAAGGCTTTACAAGGCAGTGAGTTACAATAGATGTGGATGTTGCACTGGCTGCATGCTGGGAGACAAAGTAGCAATTACGCACTCCCCACAAGCTGTCATGGGCAGTTGCACCAGGACTTGTTGTTACTTCTGCATGGAATGTTGATTAGAACATCAGCTGACTCTTTTCACCAAGAAGCACCATGGGATCTGTAACTTTCTTCTGAACAACCACCAGAAATAGCAGAAAGAACCTTTGTTAAATGTCTCAGGCTAGGGCCAGCACCACTGTTAGTGAAATATCCCCTTAGTGCTCCACTGCATCCTTAGCATTGAGTGCGTGCCCATGTCTCTGGTTTGTTTGTATCTTTATCCAATGGGACAGGACTTCAGTGCTCTCTGCACACTAGACAACAGTCTGGTAGTGCAGGGTAGATATCTGGATGGAGTTTGAGAACTCCAGCTGCATTACAAACACTTAAATCTATTTCCGAACTTTTGCAGAAATTCCGCCTTCTCTGCTGCCCGAAAAATACAGAATAAAATAAAAATAACTCAAATACCTGGTGGCTAATGGCCCTCCTGCACCTGCCTGTATCATTTTAATGCCCCAGATGAGGTCCTCCCACCACCATATCACCCACCTGTGGTATTCTCAAATAGTGCAGTGCACAAAACTGTCCAGTAGTAATCCCCCATCCATTTCTGGAGCATAAAAAAATATTTATTTTACCTGGTGGTCTAGTGAACCCCCTCCTTCCGTGTCCCCAATCCTAACAGCAGCACCTGTGTTATTTATTTATTTATTTTTTAAAGTTATCCAGAATTGCTGGTGGTCTAGTGGCCCTGCAGCCCCCACCCCAGAAAGTAGTGTTCCCTGACCCCTGTCCCACCCCTCTCCTCCACCCCATCCCAAAGAGGAGCAGGCAACCGGCATAGTCCTCCGCTCTTCTCCACGGTAAGCTGCCCAATGAGTTGTCAATGAATGAGCGTGTGTACAGTGGCATCCCACGGGATAAACCCACTTTTAAAGCACTCTGCAGTATGCTGCAGGAGACCTACTGAATAAAGCAATTTAATTTCAATGACAATGAGTCCCTTTTGTCATGCAGGAAACTCATGGCATTCACTTCATCCTAGCAGTGTCACATTTTCCTGAATGACAAAAGGACTAAATACCATTAATACGTATTTTATTCAATGAGTCTGCTGCAGCATTCTGCAGAGTGCTGTAAAATGCTGCAGAATTGTGTTTCATCCTGACGGACGCCACTATTCTTTCAAACAGAATTATGGTCACAAGCAGTGTCCCTCAGGTATCTGTGTTGGGCCCAGTTTTATTTGGAATCTTTATACGTGACATGCATAAACATGGCAAGGGGAAAGTAACAAATTTGCAGATGATTCAAAGATCAGTGCTGAGGTTGATACTGTAGCAAAAAATTAATACCTTAGAATCAGAGAATCAGATCTCATGCATATAGAGAACTGGGCCCACAGTAACAAAATGACATTTAACATTGATAAATGTACAGTTATACAGCTAGGGGAAAAAATTCAGTGCATAACTATGCTCTAAATGGACAAATAATCAAAACGGCTAACTCAGAAATAGACCTGGGAATAGTCATCAATAAAGATCTGACTATGGGAGATCACTGCAGGAAAGTAGCCCAAACAGCTAATAGATTATTAAGATCCATTAAAAAGTCATTTATTTCAAGAAGCAAAGCATGTGTTGTCCCATTGTATAAGGCTTTTGTATGACCACATTTGGATTATGCAGCCTCCTTTTGGTCTCCATTTTTAAAGAAGGACATAGGAGTGTTAGATGATGTGCCAGGAAGAGGAATAAAAATGGTTACAGGGGTCAAAAATCTTACTTATACAGGCACATTGAAGGCATTGGATCTATATGACTTACAACTTTGAAGGGATGGGGGACATCCTAATGCTGTATAACCTATTGAAAGATAAAGAATTAAGTAAAAATTATAATTTAACTTTGACAACTAAACCAAAACATCTCAGGTGTCATAATAAGCAACTGTACATACAGAAAGTACAGACAAATAAAAGGAAGTATTATTTTACCATGAGGGTATGTAAATTGTGGAACTAGCTACTATAACATGTTGTGAATATAAATGACCTTACATAATTCAAAAATGCTTTGAACAGCCAGCCCAATGGCGCTGAGACGCAGGCACTGGATGCCTTACCTCACTAGCCTTGTGACCCATGTTCAGGAAAAACACAGCCACCTACTGGGGTCAGCAGAAGCGGAGAAAGTTGACGTCCGTGGACTGCTCTCCTTCTCAGGAGAGGAATCTCAGAGGTCGGCGCCTGTCTGTTCCCAAGCGGAGGCTGGGGGACAGGGCACCATGCTGCAGAAGGGGGAGGAGTTGGGGCAGATGCTTGGAGGGAGCGCTTACAGATGCATGTGCATCCTCTCCACAGGCATCATTGCACGCCTTGACTCCTGGGGAGAAAATCCAGGAAACCAAGTTGCCGCAGCAGAATGGTGGAGGGCGCCTAGCGGGTTCTGCTCCCAGTCAGCCACATGCTAGCCTTCTGAATCCGGTCTCTGGTGGGGATTGGGGAACCCCCCAGCCCAGCCGGGGAGGGTAAGCCCTGGGGCCGGGCTAGTGCCAGATGGTGGACACCAGGGGACGGGCTGGAGGCTCCCTCCGGAGACAAGCTGGCAACATGCAGAAAGATATAACTTAAAAAAAAAAGTGCTTTAGACAAATACTTCCTAGGAAGTAAAGAATAGGCTCCACAGGTGGGGAAGGTAGTCCGGATGGACCATGTGCCTACTTCTGCCTTTATACATACTGAGTAATACTGAGTAAAAAGTACCAGACCACCTTCTCCTGCGCCACTGACTGCTGACCGGCCCCCGCCCGGTAGGCAGAGATGGCTGGCAGGTGCACCTTAAAAGTCGTCGACCGAAGGCCCAACTGGGAGAGGGAACAAAGGTAGTCATGGATGCTAGCCACTGGGCAAGATAAAGGGTCCAACCCCTTGCTATGGCACCAAATGGAGAACCTCTTCCATTTGAAGACATAACATTCCCTTGTCGACTCCTTCCCAGAAGCCTTGACTATGTTGAGGACATCTTCAGAGAGACCCAAAGCTTGGTACTCTAGCCGCTCAGGAACCAGGCTGTTAGTTGCAGGGATTGAAGGTCCGGATGGAGTACATTCTCCTGTTTGATGGAGAGGAGGCCTGGACATAGAGGAGGACACCTCAGCAGCCTGTTGCTGAGGCTGAGGAGATTGGTGTACCAGAACTGGTGCAGCCAGTCCAG
Organism: Neoceratodus forsteri; assembly: GCA_016271365.2. Lineage (NCBI taxonomy): Eukaryota > Metazoa > Chordata > Ceratodontiformes > Ceratodontidae > Neoceratodus > Neoceratodus forsteri. Next base: position 520,940,117 of record CM057449.1, on the reverse strand, counting down.
AGCCACCGAGATCACCCATGCCTTGTCACTCCTCACTTTGAGCAACACCTTGTGGATCAAGGGAAATAGAGGGAAGGCTTAGTGGAGGCCTGGGGTCCAAAACCTTGAGAAGGCATCCCACTGCAGCATTCCCTGCTGTGGGGGTCGGGCACAGTACAGCTTCAGCTTTTCATTCTCCCTGGAGGCAAACAGGTCTACCAGAGGGGTGCCTCACTGGGGGAATAGACTGTGCACTACCTCTGGGTGGAGAGCCCACTCGTGAGATGCCTTGCCCACATGGCTGAAAGCATCCGCCAGCTGGTTGGAGACACCAGCCACATGGATGGCCAGGAGATTGGCCTCCAGGCTGCACACAAGGGTCCACACATGGAAAGCTTCCCTGCGCAGAGGAAGGGAGTGCATCCTGCCCTGCTTGTTGAGGTAGTACATGGTCGTGGTGTTGTCTGTCTGGACCTGGACCACCTGACCCCAAATGTGTGGAGCAGAATCAGTCAGCACAAGCTGAACTGCCCAAAGCTCCAGCAGGTTGATATGGCACCGGGACTTTTCGGAAATCCCAAGCACGTGGACTCTGTGTTCCCCCCAGGTAGGCACCCCAGCCCATGAGAGAAGCATCGGTCATCAGAATGACTGTCAGCTCTGGCCAGACAAACTGGATACCTTACTGCAGATGTTCCAGGACTAACCACAACTGGAGGGCATTCCACATCAGCTGGGTCTCAATGACCGATTGGTCAAAGTTTCCCTTTCCCTGAGACCATTGTTGGGACAGCTCCCATTGCAGAGAGTGCATTCTCCAGCGGACCCAGTGGACCAGGCTGGTACAAGCTGCCATGTATCCCAAGAGGTGCAGGAAGTCCTAAGCAGGGCACAACAGCCCCGAAATGATTGGGCAAAGGAGGAGAGAGCCTCCTCCCTGTCTGCTGGGAGCCAAACCCTGGCTCTGCAAGAGCCAAGCTTTGCCCCCATGAAATAGATCACCTGTGAGGGTATGAGTTCCGACTTGGCCTCATTGATCAGGAGGCCAAGAGAGATGCAGATCTGGAGTGCCAGGTCTCTGGACCACTCCACTTCCTGCCTGGTGGGACCCACAATCAGCCAGTCATGCAGGTAGGGGTAAACTCGGACTCCTTGGTGCCTCAGGCAAGCTGCCACCACTGCAATGCACTTGGTGAAGACCCTGGGGGCTGAGAACAGGCCGAATGCAATGGCCTGGAACTTGTAGAGAACCCCCTCCACACAGAACTGAAGGAACCAATGGTGGGACAAACAGATTGGGATGTGGAAGAACATGTCCTGAAGGTCCAGAGAGCAGAACTACATGTCCTGCTCGAGAGATGGCATAATCTGAGAGAGTGACCATCATGAGATGTAGGTCTGATGAATTTGTTCAGGTCATGCAGATCTAAGATGCGGCACCAGCCCCCCATCCGTTTTGGCACCAGGAAGTACCTGGAGACAAACCCTGAGTGTTCTGGAGGGTCCAAGACTGGAGCCACGACCTCCTTGCAGAGGAGCTGGACTATGTTGTCGTTCAGAGTTGACAGGATGTCAGCAGATATGATGCCCTCCCGTGGGGCAGGGGTTTGGCAGGGCGGGTACGCCTCAGACTCTAGAGGCAGATCCTGACCAACCACCTTGAGGACCCATTTGTCCATGATAACAGTGGACCAGGCAGAAAGGAACTGACAGGGCCAGTCCCCCCCCCCCATGGGAGGACCCATGGGACTGAGGATGGGTACGAGGGAGGCATCCCCTCATCCAATCACTGGGCAGGCTTGGAAGTGGAGGAGGAACTGGCGGAGGGGCCACTGGGACCTTTACCTCCTGGCTTCTTGATGACCGAGGTCACTGATTTGGGATGGGGATGCCAAGCCTTTTGCTGACCAGCTGGGGACTGGGCAGGTTTGGCCACTGGGCAGAGCAGGCCGAACGGGCTTCCTCTTTTGAGACTTAGAGCCCTTTTTGTCCATTTGGGCAGAAGTCACCGTGTCCAAGGTGGTGTTGTACTTCTCAATTCTGGTGAAGTGCCCTTCCACAGTGAGCCAAAACAAGTCAGTACCCAGGTAGGGAACATCTGCCAACTTGTGTTGCATGTCAGTCGTAAATGTGGAGATGTATAGCCAAGCCCTGCAGTGCATGGCAACTGCCGCTGCCACAGACTGGGCACAAGAATCACCAGAGGTCCATGGCAGTTTGGAACTGCTGTTTTGCCACTGCTCGGCCTTGGTCCCTGACTTGTTTGACAGTAGACTGCAGGTCCGTGGGGAGCCGGGGAATCACCTTGTCCAGGGAACCCATAAGGGCATGTGAAAAATGGGCCATTAGGAGGGCTGAGCTCACCTGCCTAAGGCTTAGGGAGGAGGCAGCATATACCTTCTTGGCCATATAGTCCAATTTCTTGGACTCCTTATCAGGGGGTTGCCAACATACCCCACATTGCCAATGCACTGAAACACAGAGTTCAGCCACAAGACCCTCGGCTGAGGGGCGTTCTGTGAATCCCGACAGGGAGCCAATAGGGACTGCATACTTGCGGGTCATCTGGGCCAGTGGTGCAAGGCAGGAGACTGGGTGCTGCCACAGTTCCAGGGCAGGACCGAGGATAGCATCCTGAACTGGGAAGGCTTCTAGAGGAGTGTCGCCCCGTTCGAGGATCTCAGTCAGTGGATACCATTCCTGCTTCTGTATGGGCTCCAACTGGAGACCTGTTGATTCTGAAATGAGGCAGAGAAGACCCATGAAGAAGGTGGTCCCCTTATCCATTGAGAGGTCCCCCGTCGACTCCACATCCAGTGGTCAGGAGTGTAAGGAGGATCCCTCTGATTCCGAAGAATCATGGAAGAGCGGTCGACCAGCTGAGCTCCCACTAACCCTGTGAGGACAGTCCGGAGTGATGGTGAGTGACAGTCAATGGGGTAAACCCTTGCCTGGACAATGGCTGCTTAGGTGGTGGCTGCACCTGGATTGGTGGAGAGGCCAGAGTGGCCCGCGTTGGGACTGATCAAATCGGCTCCTTATGAGGTGGTGTCTGCTGCAGCTCTGGTAGTGGCACCCAAGGAAGGGCCGGGACCAGCTTCACTCTGGTCAGCCAAAGCTACTGCCACATGAGTTCCTAGTAGTGCTGACTCAGCTTGCACTGGTGCCTCTTCTTGCCTGAAGAGGATGAGTAATAGCGGCAGTGCCACGTGCCCAAGCATCGAGAGTGCAAGAGGGCTGAGTCGGGGCTCTGGAAGTGGGACCTCAACCACTGGGGGGGGACTGATGGCAGGTCTCAGAAGGGGCTGGTGAAAGATGAGGCCTCTCTTGGTCCGAATGCTCCAGGTCAAGAGGGAGCAGCACAGTGCCCTGGTCTGGCCCTCCCTGAGAAAGTGGTAGGACCAGGATTCTGAAGAGGGTGGTATCAAGCTCCTTGGCAGACAATGGGTCAAGAGGTTTGAGAAATATCTCAGGGGTGTCAGCCTAAGTCTCTACTAACTGGCCTGATGGGGATTCTGTGGGGTCAGCGGCCACAGCCAAAGCACCGACCGCAGTTGGCAGCTCTGGTGAAGTGCAGAAATTGGAGGCTCGAGAGCGCTCCCGACCCCACAACTGATGACAAATCCGTTTCTTAGTCTCTTTTCTCCTTTTTTAGATTTTGTGTCTGAAGGACCCTGCCTATGGGTAGGAAGGGCCTGGCACAGTTCCTTAAATGCCCCAGTAAAGGAGGTGCCCAAGGAGAGCAGCAAAAAGGCCAAAGCTGAGGATACCTGCCATACGGCTAGGGCCATGGCCTCCGACGCCACAAGTTGTTTGGCAGACCTCGCAGCCACAGACACCACCTGACGGGTGTCCTTGAATTTTAAGGGTGGGTCTTGGACATCCAAGGAGAAGGCAGGCTAAGCAATCCTCCAAGGTGAATGAATGAAAAGTGTCGTAAAGGCTGCAAGCCTGAGTATCATGCTTGTGGCCCAGGCAGTATATGCACGAGGTATGCAGATCTGTTCTGGACATTTTCTGCCCACAACCACATTTCCAGAACCCCAGAGTGGACTTTGCATTGTCCATATCAGCGACGGGAAGTGACAAGCCTGAAGACAAGTTTTTATTAATAGTTTTGAAGAAATAAGCAAAGAGCCTCTATAGCACGAGAGTGGTAAGGAGTGAACCTTCTTCTTCTTCTAGCAGAAAGGAAGATCTGATGTCATGGGGCAGTGCCGAGGGAGTTACCACCGAGGTGGGTGGGAGGAGCTAGCTTGAAGATGTTTCGGTGAGTTTTAAAGGGGAAAAGACAGCCAGACGTGTGGACAGAACACCATATCCACACCCGTAGAATACAGGATTCCCCCAATAAAAATTATAAAAGATTAACAAGTGGTAACAGTTGCTCAAGAAGTTGAAACTCAAGCAAGTATGGAAAGGATAAACAAAGGCTCCTCAATAATCAAAAATCAACAATGTGTACAGCATGGAGAGTCGATTTGCAGCATCACTGATTGGCTGCTGCAGATCATATGGCTTGACAATGAATTGGACATGTTTGATGTGTTCTTCTTGTAAAACAAAATCTGGCTGGAGTCGATAGGGCTGCAGCTGAGGAATTTGGGGTAAAAAACATTGTAAATTACCAAAGTTACAAGTGTGCATTTGCAAAGTGTAAGACAGGCTAATAAATGTATTGGGTTGTAATATTTTTACACCAAATTTTCAACACAGCTTTGTTTTGACCCTGCCTCATGAAGACCAGAAGACAAAGTGTTCAACTTCCGGCTTAAAGGTGTTTTTGCGCAGGGACTGCAAAATCAAGTTTCGGGATGCAATAACACACTTTGGGTAGGAGTTGAAAAATGACAGCTGTCACATTCATGAGGTGCTGTAAAGAAATTGCTATGTTGAAAATTTGGGGTAAAAATATTGAATATTACCGAAGTTACGAGCCTGCATTTGCAAAAATCAATGTAGGCTCAAGCCTTTTCTGTTTTTTAATGTTTTTACACCAAATTTCCAACATAGCCTTCTTATGACCCTACCTCATTAACAAGAGCAGAGAAAATGTTCAACTCCTGGCCGAAAGGTGATTTTGTGTAGGGACCGTGAAATCACCTTTCGGGATATAAAAAAAACATATTAACCAGGATTTGAAAAATGACAGCTATCACATTCATGAGGTGCTGTGAAGATATGGCTATGTTGTAAATTTGGGGTAAAAATATTGAAAATTACCAAAGTTACGAGCCTGCATTTACAAAATTCTACATGAGCTCATAACTTGATTGTTTTTTAATATTTTTGTACCACATTTTCAACATAGCCTTCTTTATGACCCACCTCAAGAACAAGGGCAGAGAAAATTTCAACTACTGCCTGAAAGATGATTTCACACAGGGACTGCAAAATCACCTTTCAGGACAGATCTGCCTAATGGCAGTGCCATTGTTCATGAGGTGGTGTCCCAAAGAAGACATGCTGAAAATCTAGGGCAAAATATGTAAACATGTCTAAGTTATGGCATCAAGGTCAAAACCCCATTGAAATAATTTGAACTGCATACGTGTTTCTTCAGTTCGTGGTCCAGCTTTGAAGAGTGAAGACGTGTCTGCAGTCCAGATAGGATTACAGCGTTGGACCCCTGATGGGTAAGTAAGGGCTTGGGGGTGCAAGTTGGTGGATGCCGCGTGGGAGGGTCAGGTGGGAGGTAAGGAACATCTGCAAAAAACATCAATGGATCATTTTTTTTTTACAGGTTTAAAAAAAAAAGAGAGCGACCAATGATCCCCAGTCACGACACTGGGAGATTGGGCACCCCCAGTGTCACAGTCTTGTGGGGGAAGACATCAATGGACTTTTTTTTTTTTTCCGGTGGAAAATAAAAAAAATGGAAAAAAAGACCAACGAGCCCCAATCACGACACTGGGGGATTGAGCACCCCCAGTGTCACAAAAAAGATGGACGATCCCTGATCATGACACTGGGGGACTGGGCACCCCCAGTGTCATACTTCTGTTTCAGGGAGGTGCTAAGAGGGAGGGTCAGGTGGGGGAAATTTTGATAGTATAAAATAAAGAAATACATTACGTGGTCACAGCGAAACACGACCGCTCTGCCGTGACCAAAATGGTCACTGCATGTTACTGCACATGTGCGACTGCTAGCTCATGTGCAGTAGAGTGTGGTGGCCATCTTGGACATGACAGAGTGTGCTGTGACTGCTAGCACTGTGAAATAGTGTAGTGATATGGTCAGTAGGGACAACATGGGTGGACTGCTTCACAGACGTGGAGGCGACTGTGACGCAAGTCCAACATGTTGTTCATTTGGAAGGAATGTGGAGTCCTTTTTCTTATGATCATAAAAAGTCTGCAGGGCTCTGCCCACTGCAGCCCTAAAAAGATGCATCATGATACTGAAGTGCCAAATTGCTGAAGGGAAGTCGATTTCCTTTGTACCTGCTTTGCCGGTGTCCAAAATACCAGATTTCAGCATGTTCACCAAATGCATCGATTCACCCTCAGCATGTAAGTCTGCTAAGTGTGCTGCCAGGGCCTATCGTGTCTCCCTCAGCACCTGTAGGTGCATCCTGTCTGGCCCTTGGGAATTGTTAATCTTTAGGAACTGCAAGCCCTACAGAACTCTCTCATTAGATATGTATTTTGTTTGATTATGTGACACGTGCAGTCAATACATTTAGTTTACAGCACCAGCAGCAGTATCACTAACTTTCATGCCAAAGGACTTCAGACTTTCAGGAGGAAACTGGAGGAAGAACCTCTGAAAATTCCAGCATGGAAGAGCCAAAGCACACACATTAGCTTGCAGTCAGACAGGTAAGGTATCATGTGGTGCTGCTAACCTGCAGACCCTCATTGTCTAAAACTACATCTGAAGGGCTGGGGAAACCCCACATTGTTTCTGGTGGGCTCAGCAGACATGTGCACTGCAAGACTGATAGAATGCAGTGGTAGTCATACAAAAGTTGATCAGTACTGAGGTAATGCTGGGCTATGTTGGGGTTTACTGATGCAGAATCACATAATAGCCAATGCAGATTATAACTAGAGTGCGTCAGTATACTGCAGCATCACCTCTGTACTGATCAATGTTCCTACTGTACCACTGTACATGTTCAACAGACTGATGACTGAGAATATACAGGCTGTGCTACACCACTAATCAACCTCCTGACAGGGACAAGTGACCCAAATAAGGAACACCCCACATCTCTAAATATAGACTTTAAAAATGTGTGCCACCCTGTTAATGACTGTTTTCTTCTACTCACGAAGATGTGACCAAACCCCTCCTTTCAGCACAGCAGGTACTGGCATTTGCACTCACTGACTGCCTGACAGGTGGGGTGAAATTATCACTGCAATCCCTGTTCACAGACATTTTCTTCAGGCTGCACTCTCAGCGGACTAGCAGGTAAGCTGATGTTGGAGCATGATCTCTGCTGCATTTTCTTCTGTTGACTGACTGAGTAGTGAAGAGACTGACAGACGGATGGGGAGTGGGGCTTATTCCCACTGTGCTCCCTGCTGATTACCAGGTGACATGCTCTGCCCGGATGGTGGAACTGGCATGTTTGATAGCTGAAAGGTGATGCTGATGATGCAGCATGGTGGCTCCAGCCTGAGTGTGTGCTTGCCGTCCGTCCCTAGCCTGGGAGGAGGCTGCCGTTCAGCTGTTGCAAGCAGACCTGAAATGGGATCCTGTCCATCACTACCTGTACTGGTTTATCTGCTCTCAGAAGTAGCTGTGAACCAAAAGACTACCAACAACAGTGACAGACAATGTGGCACACTGCTGTCTCCCAGTTCTTCAGCGGTGCACTCTGCACAATCCAGGTAAGCATTCATGAGACAACCTCATCATAATGTCAAAGACCATTTAAGATGCAAAAATACAACATTTGCAAAGGAGAAATGGGTGATGAGTGACAACATTAGGGGCTCCCTGTTTCTGGAGCAACTGTATAGCAACAGGAAGTGCCTGCATGCTGATTTGTATTTTGAGTGGGAAGCATGTAATGCCCAGTTCTATGTGCCATAAAGGCTGTGTAAACCTTTTTAGACGGTTTTCATTCTTCTGCCTACTGTGTTGTATTCTTGCACCTAGGGTTATTATTACCTGTCCTGCTCTGAGCAGGGCAGTTCAGGTTTTGGTTGCTGCAAGAAAACAAAAAGGCACATAGATGTGGTCTGCTGGTGCGATCTTCCTAGCAACTGGCAATACATGATAGAACACACACAAAGGGAGTCACACATAACCGTAAGGCTACCAAAAATTAAGGCAAAGGTAATAAAAAAGTGGCAGAAAGTGACTTATTAGTGAGCAAATCCTAACTGCCCACCAGCTGCACACAAACATCACAATGTGTCGTGGGTTCAAAACTTCTGTTTTTTTCAGTGTTCTGAAGAAGCGGAAACCTTGAACCTGCAAAATGTTGGGGTGTTTTTGTGTAGCCCCTAGTCAGTAATAATTTGCTCACTAATAAATCTATTTTTTTTTCACTTTTGCAAATTTTCCTATTGCATTTACCTTAATCTGTGGCAGCACTGGGGCTGTGTGTGTGTCTGTTTTTGTGTGCTTTATCAAGTCTGGGTTACTGCCAGCTACCTGAACAAAAACAGAACAAAGAAAACTGTCCCAACCTGAGATTATAAAGGCATATGTACAGTACTTATGTTGCTTCAGAAGAGGCAGATATTTCATAAAATAAATGTGTCTCAGAATTTGGAAATGAAAATTGGCGTAAATGAAGTAAAAACTATGGGAATCCTTAAGTTTTATTGTTTATAGAGACAAGAGCTATTGGCTCAGGTGAGTCAGTGATTGCATCTTTGAATATACACTAGTTTACTCTGTTGTCTGAGTGGGACTCTGTGATAGGTGATAAGAACCCTGAGGTACTTACCTGTGGTGACACAATATGTAGTGTACCGTGTGTCTGATTGGCCAGTGCAATTGTAGAGAGGCATCAGCTATGAGGGGATTTACGTATGGGAGGAAAGAAATACAATATGTGACATATCTTACTATAGGGGAAAAAACATCTGCAGCAGAATGATCATTATAGAATGAAAAAGAACTCTGCCGGTCAGCATCTCTGGCTAGTCTGTGCTTCTAATGCAACAATTGCATGCTACCAGGCATGGAGAAGATGATACAGACCTGACCCTGAATTATATATTGCACCTTAGTGGCGCGCGTATGTGTGTGTGTGTGTGTGTTGAGGTGTGGGGCATGTGTGGGAAGGTGGATGTGTAAGCATCTTCATGTATAGTGGGGTGTATGTGTGTGTGCGTTTGAGTCTGTGTGTAGTGGAATGGAAGAGTATCTGTTTGTTTGTCTTAGTAGTCCCCATGCCCTTTCCCCTGAAGAATACACACACACACACACGGGTCTTGGAGAAAATTGCCTCAGCCATATGTTTATTCACTATAATTGCACTATTGGAGTGGCATGCTCAGCTGGGAGATCTCAGCAAACACCTCAGGCCCCTGCACCCTTCCACTAAAGGGCCAAACCCCTTGTTGAGGCAAATGGAATGATGCACCTCCTGAGTTATTACCCAAGCCTCAAGAGTAGGGGAGGTTTTGTGGCTGGGGGGAAAGCGACCACCCATGGCTTGTGTCGCCACACCCACTGACGAGCCCAGTGAGATGTACCGCAACCCCCCCCCAACCAAAGTCCAGGTCTTGCACTCCCACTGAGCTCATGCTGACCAGGGAAGATGAGCCATTTGGAAGAATTTATCTCATCTCACCCTTTTTCCCCCGTACCATCGGTCTGACAGATTCCCAAGCTACCACGTTACAGAACTGTGACAGCTTGTAATCTATGCTACCATATCTCTTTTATCTCTTTGGAAGAGGTGCAAAACCCAGAAAAAGCTCTGAGGGAAAACTGGAAGAACTTATTTCCCAACCCCTAATGCTGTCAACCTCTATTTGAGTCAGCGGGTTTCATGTACTACTCTGGCCAAATCTTACCCTGCTTTTATGAGGGTGCGTTGGGTGGGTGATCTGAAGAGGATGGATGAAGTGAGGGGAAGCTGCTAGATTCAGCTCTTTTTAATTTCTCCCTCTTTGCTCCTTCCAGGTGACCCACACCCAGTGGTGGCCCCAGTGGTTCCTTCTACAGAGGTGGTGCCAAGGGCTGAACCCCCACCCCTGAGGATGGAACCTTACCTGCCTGTCTACAGGTTGTGAGGGAGGTGACATAGGCAAGGGGACATCTGCTGCAGTGCTTTGGCAGACTGCATTGTTAGTAGTTGTGTGTATGTGTGTAGTAGTGTGTATGTTTGACGAGTGTGTGTGTGTACACGCATGCACAAAGGGCATCTGTCTGTGCATCTGTAATGGGGTATATGATTGTTTATATGTCTGCAATAGGATGTGCAGGCATCTGTGTATGTGTTTAATAAGGGGGTGCATTAGCTGAGTATTTGTAGCAGAGTATACTGGCATCTATGTGTATGTAGTGGAATGTGCAGGCATCTATATATGGGTGTAGAGGTGTGCACACATGTCTGTGTGTTGTGGGTATCTGTGTAGTCTGTGCACATGTCTGCGTGTAATAGGGATATGCACACATCTGTGTCTAAGTAGTGATGTGGTGGTGGTGTCTGTGTGTGCACATAAGTGTGCCTGAGTGTGTGAATTAATTGGGGCTTTTTCACTATCAGATCTGCATCGGTGCCAGCGGTGCATATGAGTTTTACTGGTGCAGATCCAGCAGTGTAAAGAGCTGCCAGAGTGTTGCAAGCCACTCTGTTGCAGCACAGAGCCCTCTCCTGATTTGTTGGGAATGCAGAGTGGAATACACTGGTGCAGGTGTTTTTTGCAAGTGTGTAAAAACACAGCTTCACCTGCTTCGGTGCCACTCCCATTCACAAATGCCCCCAGAACATGGGAAGGCCATTGTGAATGCTGCACAGTTGCAGTGTATAAAAGAGAAGGGCAACAGTGCGACGGGAGCAGAGAAAGACAATTCAGGATGGCAACACTCAAGGTAAACTGTAATGTAAAAGGGGCTAAAGTATTTGTGTGTCACTGGATGTTAGTGTGCATGTATGTGTATTTGTGTGTTAAGAGTGAACAACAGCTGCTTCTGCTTTGTCCTGATATGTACGATTTTAAGTTTTGTTGCACTAATGTGATGCAAGTGTGGGATTATTACATCACAGTAATACAAGAAGTCAATTACAGTCCAGGTCATACATCAGTTCTCTATCCCTCATCAGTTTAATGCACAAGATGCATTTTGTCGCTTCATGGATCTTTTTCCTCCAGGGTATTGCTAGTGTGTTGGAACAAGCTCATCACTATAGCATGCTCAAACATATGTGGTACCACAGGGAATGGGGTAAAAGATTAAAAGTTTGCTTTAACCCTGTGAGCTTGAACTTTTAAAAACTTAAAAATCCTGTTTCTTAGTTCAGGAATGAAGGAAAACAAAAAGAAAAGGGGTTTATAAATGTTTTTTTGCCAAAAATATTATTTCTGAAAACAACTACATGATGACAAACAAAAACTGCTGCTTTGGGTACCAGTTATCAGAATATAAGGAATAATGTATAGGCAACCATACTCAACGAGCCTGTGTTTCCATCGAGGGGTTGAGGTTAACAGCATATGGACCCAAGAGTGAAGCTGGAGAGGTCCACACTGTTATTTCACCTGAGATGGAAACCAAGGGTGAGTTTTGTATGATTGATCATATTTCTTTTGTTATAGTACATGATTTTAGACATTTGTTTGAGTTTACCTTTGTGTGAGTTAGGGAGCACTGCTCTGAAAGTAAAAGTGGAGGCTGCGGGAGTGTGCAGGAGGGGGTCAGCATTGTGTGAATGAGTGGAGAAACTGAAAGTGACAGGAGTGAGCCGAGGGAGAACACAGCTGAGTTAATGATGGAACATGCACAACTTTTAGACTGTGCACAACAAGGTTTTTGAACTGACTGAATTCCATACACATAAAGGTCAAACCATATACAGTAACAGCATAATATGCAGCATGTTTTACTAGTGTTTTTCAAAACTTGTTCTTCACAGTTTAGAGTGCTAAGAACAACATTCCAGAGCTGAATCAGTTGTTCTTAACATTTTAGAACATGAAGGACAACTTTACACAGGTACTGTCATCAGACATTTCAAGTCAGCAAACCACCACTGACCTATGGTTGTTGTAAAACATGCTTTCTGTTGTATTATATATAATTATAAATCATGGGAGCATCATGTGATGCTCCCCAACCAATCACAGTGCTTCCTTCAGTTGCGCGCATGAGGTACTCATTGCCTTGAGAGTACCTCACATGTTGGCACTGTAACGGGCTTCCCGATAACCAGTGCTCACACTGGAGAAACAGACCACCAAAAAGTCATTTTTTAAAGGTATTTAAAAAAATGATGCCACAATCAAAATAATCCTATTGCGTCCTTAGGGGACCAAAACAGCTCATCTTCAGTTCACAGTTCTCTTGCCCTAAGAACATGTGAGGCGGCTCTCTTATATCCATAAGATGCCCTCCTAGCACCCCTGTAAACTTATATAACAGACCCCTCGGCACTAAGAACTTGCAGGTTCTCAACACTGTTTGATGAAAGTGCAGCCTGGAAAGTGGGCTTGGTTGGCCTAAAAATATTGGGAACAACTGGATACGACCATCTTGTAAATAAATGGAGTCTGTGCCCTATAAAATTGGCTGCCTTTTTACAGAGCAGAAGTGGATAGTGTTTCATGTTTGAAGGAGTCGCTGTGATACATACATATAGCTTTAGGGAGGAAAGAAGACAATTGGTCCCTTTCACCAGCTAGCGGGAATACTCTAGCATTCCATTTTCTTCAGAGTACTTATTGAGCCTGAGCTAGAAGGTTATTACAATATCAGCAGATATGCTCTGGCAGTCTATTCCAAGTGTCCACTGCACATTCAAGTCTTTGTCTTCAGTGCTCCCCATTGCAGTCCCTCTAAGAGTTCCCTAGTTCTGTTATTCTTATGCATCCTGAAGTGTTAAGGGGTAAGGGGCAACAGACTTCCTGGAAAACATAAACTGAACTTACAAACTTAAATGGGCAGACTGGGTGGGCCATAGGCCCTTATCTGCCGACACTGTCTATGTATCTATGTATGTATCTATGTTGCATTTGGTCTGATAGTATTATACTGTACCCTAGATATTTGAGGACTAGGATAAAAAACAGCTTCAAATCTGTTAGCATTCCATCTTTACAGGCTTTGTAATTATCCTAGTAGGAGTCTCTGATTTTTACACAAGTAGTAAGTACCATTCTAGAACTGCATGACATAGTTTATGTCCCTTGCTCAACTCTTCCATTGTTTGTACAATGTACCCTTGTTCTACTGTAGAACTCTGTGATTGAGAGGGAGATAAACTACAGTACATCATACAGTTCTGAAATGGTACTTAACACCAGAGTGTAATTAGAAACACCCACTGAGGTTACTAATATGCCAGTACAGATGGAGCAGTAACAGAACTGGAACCAGTATTTAGGAAAAAAACAGCTTCTATTGGGAAGAATGACTTTTAGGTTACGTGCAGTTCTCATTTAATGCAGAAAAGTGACTGCAACATCCAGCCAGAGCTTCAGGGAGGAGCAGCTAGGAACCATAAGGCTTGAATAACACTGAGTGTATGCGTGTCAAATGTGCAGGCAAGAAGACGGAGCACAGTATTGGAAGAGATGCTATTTCTGTGTGTGAAGGACTACAAGGGGGAAAAAAAATTCCTTCCTGATGACGCCATATGGCATCATAAAAAAACATACCTCTTTTTCCTGATGACGCCATATGGCGTCCTAAATCATATGCTGTAGTGCCTGATAACGCCAATTGGCGTCCATATCTTTCTCTTTGTGCAGCTCAAGCATTTGTTTACATTTGATGAATTGAGTTGTACCAGCTAATAGGGGACATCGTACCCTTATTGATTTTACCTAATATAATATGCGTTCCCATTGGCTATTTTTGAGAAAACAAGCCTTAATACATAAATAAATAAATTTACTATTTTTTGCATGTGCTGTGAAAAATGTATTATGTTCATTCTGCCATTAGTTTGTATTGTAAAAACAAATCATCTTGTTTTAGTGTAACATGTTAAGCTGATCAGGTTGACACTATAATTAATTTCATAACTTACATTTTCTTTTTATTCGAGCAATCCGATTGGCCGTCACCACTTTGGTGTATTTTTTTTCTGTCTTTTGGGGTATTTTTCTACAATAACATGTTGTCACTGATATCATGATTGTTATAACTATTAGTCCATTTATACCACTAAGTGAGCTGAATATTTCTGTATTTAAAAATCGAGCTCTGTGATTGGTCAGATTTTCTGACATCATTAATTCTGAATTTAATTGATATAAAGGGATTGTCTTAGATGCAGGCATCATCCCCCTGATGAAGCCTTAGTTGTCGAAGCACCAGGGAACATGCACGCAGATCTTTTGTTGTGCCTGCCACTATTCTATTCAATGTGTGTGCCTGAAATGTTAGACTAAATCCTTATTTAGCATTCAAGCAAGGACTCATATTTTTTTACCACCATCACTGGAGGGAAAGTGGCTCTCTGGGCTCTGGAGTGTACAGTGATATTTTTTTTTTTTGTGTGTTTTTAGTTAGGGGACGCAGCCCTCACCTACACCTGCCCTAGCTCTGTAGTGCATCACCATTTGGTCATATTGATCCTCACTGTTGCCATGCTTGCTCTATGCTTATTGTACACATCACTGTTTCCATTAACCAGTCAGAGCACACACTGGTGCAGGAAGAGCATGGTGACTGGAAACTTAGATTCAAGATGGAGGTGCTGCTCTTATCCTAAAATACTCACTTCATTTTGGTGGCAAAACCTCGATTTGTAATCTGTATTTACTTTATTTGTTTTTATTTTTATTTATGATAAAAGTTTTCATAGTTGTTACTTTGTTCATTTTGAGATAATTTCTGGTCATCCTGTGTGATCACATCTTATGGATCCGGCCGGCATTCCTGATGGGAGAGTGTTTCTTGTGCATGTACTAGATGAGGTCACATGAATTCAGCACCTTTTGTTACTTTTTAAAGAGTTTATGTTCGGATTATGGCTATGTTAAAATCTATGTGGCATGTTGCTCCTCGTTATGGATGATAAGTGGGTTAGGTCAGTAGCATGTTTGTCTCATGCTCTGCACTTGAGTTTTCTCTAATATGCAGTTGCTGATTGTTTAAAATGAAAAATAATGGTGATGCCTTCAACTTATCTGGCATCAGTCCAGCCCCACCTCTGATGCATTGTAGCGGCCAAATCAGTTTTGAATCCTCCACAGTTACTGGTGTTGTCCATCGACTCATATGACGTCAGTCCAGACTCAACCTCTGATGCACTGTAAAGTGTTCTTCAGGTTAAAATCCCTCCACAGCCACTTGTAAGATCTAGCTCCTTACCATGCATCAGTCGAGCCCCAAACTGTAGTGAACAGTGAAGTGCATTTCAGGTTCAGATCCCTTCACAGCCAATGGTGTTGTCCATTGACTGATCTGGTGTCAGTCCAGCCCCAACCTCTACTGCACTGTAAAGTGCTGTTCATGTTCAAATCCCACCAGAGTCACTGATTTAGTCCATCTGTTCATCAGTCTTCAGTCCAACCTTTATCTCTGACACTCTGTGATGTGCGTTACTGATATGGATCCCTCAGTCACCATGGTGTAGTCCATTGTGCACATCAAAATTCATTCCAACACTACCCTCAGAGGCACTGTAATGTTCTATTCAAGTTCGAATCACTCCACAACCACTTTAGTCCCTTGTGCTCATAATGCTTCAGACCATCCCTTACCTCTGATGCTCTGTGATGTGATCAGTGCCAGTGTATGACTTATATAGTCCATTCAAATGAAACATAGCACACAGTACACATGTTCTCCAATGAGCATCACTCCATGGTGCAGGCATACCCACACTCCTCCCCACCCACACAGTGCGCCATACTGAATGTTGCAACATATCACATGTGTATGCAGGCAAACCATGTGACACAGCACATAGTACACAACCTTTACAGGTGCCCATGTCATCACCATGTATGTGTACCCACAATGTTTCTGCATGGCATATGAACACCATTACCAGGTGCAGGCAGCCCCACCTGCTTCCCTACAACTGAGTATACCCCAAGGACGGGGTGCCAATTCATGACACAAAATGACTGCAGTGCCTATGAGCATCATTCCTTGGTATAGGCACACCCACCCCCTTCCCCATGACACAGTATACCCTGAATTACCAGTGCCTTTTCAGCAATTTCATCATCCTATATGTATACCCGTAATGTATCTACAGTGTCTGTTAGCACCATTATTACATGCATACAGCCCCTCTCATTTCTCCAGAACATATGAAGTGCATCTGAGCCTGTATAATGAATGCAGGACCCCCCTCCCCCACCACTAACACACAGTGCTTCATCATACAGTCATTCCCTCACCTTAAACCATCCCATAATACAACCCCCAAAAAATAAACTATGCCAGGAATTTAAATAATACACAGATTTATGTAACATGATGTTTACTGAAAGACTGTGAACCTTTACATGAACAACATCATGCTTCATTTACAGTATGATAAAGCAAACAGCACAAATAAAATACAGTTTCCTATACTTATTATGGGATTTTACTACAAAAATAAAATAAAATAGTTTATTTCAATGAAATTACACATTTTAACTACAGCACATGTGCAATTAATCATAGAGAGACCTCCAGCACTAACAAATGTCTCCATTTCCTGTGTCAGCTCACTGATCTACACTGGAAGTGTTCTTCCTATTTACATCACTTGACCTCACAAAGCACTTCCTTCCTGCATCACTTCCTGATATATCCTTCTAAGGTAATGTGTAAATATGTTCTTGCTAAACTAGGGGAAAAACAAAAAAAAATTGATAATCAGATTCATAAACTAAAATCAGTGGGTAAGAAGAATTAAACACTACAAACATTCCAACCAGTGGAGTGGAACAAAAAACTCAAACTGTAATAACAAGACATTCAAATATTGATTTCTGACTAAAAAAATGGTAAAAAACTTGCAAAATTTATATTTAGACAATGACAGATGTTTATTGTATATTTTTAACAATTTTAATCAACAATTTTACAGACATTTAATATTTTTGTATGACTAAGTAAACAGAGCATAATTATATTTAGATAAACTCATCAGAATTTAAAAAAAAATGAAAACAATCTTACACAACATTAAATCCAGTTAAACAGACATTACCAAACCTCACTCATTTTAAAAAACTTTTTGTCCTGAAAAACTTTTCTTTTTGTAGTTTTAAAGTCGGATGTATGGTTTTTAAGATATGTAGGTTTAAGCACAATGTGTTTGTATGAATGCTGCAGATCTAAAGCCCCTTCAGGCACACAGGTGTTCTAGCAGCAGGCAGAGGGTACCTGAACATACTAAGTGACAATAGGATTGAATGAGTTAAGGTTCCAGTGCAAACAGAATCGGTGAAAATCTTGCCAAAGTGTGATAAATCTCCAGCTGGCCAAGTCCCAGTTCTGGTGTTTACTGGAGGTAGGAGGGTCTCCAGAGCTGGAATTATCTCCAGGCAGAGCACCAGACATCACTCCACCCAGCATCACAGTAGGTAGGACTGGAGCCAGGACAGTCTGTGTGAGCACTCATGTAACAGCATCAGGTAGCTGGGGGGAGTTGAGTAGGACCGTGGTGAAGCCATAATAAGCAGAGAAAACAACAAAATCAACCACTGCAATAGAGGACCCATCTAAAGGATGATGGTCTAGATCCTGAAGTGTGAGGGGTGTTCACAGCTTAGCCCCAGTGTGTGGGCTGTGTATCTCTATGAATGCTATGGGGGAGAAGTGTATCCCAAGACCTGGCACCCCTGATTCCCCAGCCATGAACACTGAAGCTCCTTGAGTTGTGCATTCCATATTGCATGTCGCCACTGGCCAGGGACAATTGAGCCTAAAAGATGTGTGTTGTGCAACAGAAGGCCCCCATGCTGCTAAGGATGAACCAGTGGGCAGGGTGAAGGAGTAAAAGTTGCTTTAGTAGGCCCAAGGGCTCAGAAAGTGTGGTGGATTCAACCATTGAGCCCATGCCCCCAGCTGCCATCTGGAAGATGGTTGACCATACTGAATGGGGTAAACCCACAAGAACTGTGCAGCTAACTAGGTGTCTGAGATGGTGTAATGGCAGGGGTTACCTCCTGAGGAGTTGTTGAGATATGACGTGGCAACAACCATTATCTTCCCACCCATGCTGCCACTCCCAACTACACTTCCACCGGTGGTCACACAGGTGGCAGTATCAAAGCAGAGCAGGCTACCCACCCTCCTCCTCTCTCCCTCAGGAGGAGGAGAGCATCTTCCTCCCCCAGCTTACCCCTAATGACTGAGGCCCGTTCCCAAACCAGGGATACCAGTATCACAATGGTCCTTCAGTTCCTGACTAGCTTAGATGTACAGTGCAAGAAACTTAAACTTAGAAAGAAAAGCAGATACAGGGTACAAAAGACAAAAGTTGGAGACAGTGTTTAAGGAAATGTGTTTTTGGGTGTAAATATTACACTTTTTTAAGAATGGTGAAAAAATCTGCAAAATAATCTTTGTAAATGATTGTCATCTTGATTTGTTTGTGTAATGTGCTTCAGTTTTGCTTGCATTGTGTTGAGCCAGTGGATAAGAAACTGTTTCTTCCAATCAGGAAACTCCAAATTCCCTACTCATTTTATAAGGACAATTATTGCATATTAGTGAACAGTCACTCTGGGTCCAGGCTTCCATTATGTAGTACCAAACAAATACCACTTCTAGTCTTGCCCCTTTTGCATCTATCATTGTGTGTTTGCTTGCACAGCAATGCAAGCAAACACATTGGTAGGATACTGCGGTCTGTAGGTGCGTCAGTATTTTCAGTCAGTGAGTGATGGAGAAAACAACCGCTCCCACCTTTTAGCCAGTGGTGAAATGTGTGCCTGTCCTGATTTGAATATCAACATGTGCCCTTTGTCATGTCGCTGCCCCAACGATGTTTTCATGTTTGTACATAGAGGATGTGATTTGTCAGTGCAGATGCCAATTCCTGCCCAGCTCTAAGTGGGAGGCTTAGTTGACAGTTTGGCGATTTGGTCATGGTTGTAAAAGTTCCTGGTTCCAAGGACAAAGGTCACATCTGCAAACCATTTAAACTTCGTCACGAAATATTTCAATTAATAAAGACATTCATAATGCCAGTATATAAACATTTTACAGATAATGAAACACAAGTACAAATCAAGTGTACAAAACCAAAACTCCATTACACTGCCACTCCCACAAAAAGATGACATCCTCATCATCTATCTAAACATTCAAACACACTAACAAAAGGAGTCATTATACAAAACAAAACAAACAAACAAAAGCACACACAGACACTTTATTAGATCTAATAGAATTCTAAACCCTAAGCATGCAGGAATTTGCTTTGGCCTGTTTGCAGGCTTGAGCCAGTAGCATCTGAAGGCACAGCAGTCTAACTCCTGTCAGAGCCTAAAAGTGTTTTGACCACCACTGCTGTGTTGGGAGGTTCAGCCTCAGCTGTCACATTCTCCAGCTTTGCCACTGGAGGTAGTAGGGATTCCACTGTGGACCTCCAAAATCTGTCCCTGTGGGCAACCTTAGGCTTAAACCATGTACCCTGCTGGATGTGGTACACCACTGCAATTATCTTTTTCAGGACATTATAGGGCCCTTTTCAGGCCCTGTAAAATTTTGGTGTTCTGCCCTTCTTTCTGCAGGTGTTGTAGAGTCAAACTAGATCCCACTTTAATACCAGTTGTCGCACCATTAGCTGTTCATTATCCCCTACTGTACCACTTGTACAGTGCTTCTTTTTCTCCTCTGAGTAAGGTAAGGTTTTATTTACTTCAGAGTCATAAGTATTGGATGGATTTTAATTAATTCCAGGTGTCAGTGGCTCAGCAGGTAGCACACTCGCCTCTGAGACCAGGAGAACAGAAGGTTGTAGGTTCTATCCCCGTGACCAAGCACTTGGGTTAATATCCCAGTACTGACACTGTAGTGCAGCATGAGGGGGGGTGCTGTACTCCTGAGGTGCCATCTTTCGGATGAGATGTTAAACCGAGGTCCCATCTGCCTGTTCTGGTGGTACAGGTGGATGTTAAAGATCCCATGGCACTTATCGAAAAGAGTAGGGGAAGTTTCCCCAGTGTCCTGGCTAAATTTCCTCCATTCACTAAAAAATACCATAAACAGGTTAATCTAGTTCAAGGTCAGTTGGCATTCATCTGTATCCCCCTCCCCCGGGTCGTGCCTGAAATAGGCAGAATTTGTCTAGTGCACTTACCCGGTCAACAAAAAATAAATAAAATAACTGCATATGTAATTACATGCTGCAGTCAGGGGGCCAGAGTCTTGCTGTACATGACATGACAGGCACCCGCCTTGCCTCCTGGCTCAACAACGTCCACTGGAAAGCCTCTCCCTCCCCCAGACCTACTCCTTCCCTACTAGGTCCAAATAGGGATGTAACCCGCTGTCTTCTCTGAGGACCCACTATATCCATGAGTGTAACTCACAATTTTGTAACATTATGTAACCTAAGTAACATACAAACTACTACATTATGTAACCTAAGTGTATCTATCTTAAATGTTCCTTTTACTGCACCTGTAATGTTATCCTCTGTTTTAATCTGCACTATAATAACTGTCTTGATGTCTGCCCCCTTGCGACGAGGTGCCTTTGTAAATGAGTCTCTGACTCAAAGGTTGTAAACCCGATTTGTAATGAATAAATGAATATATTGCAGATGTGTTGTGATCAGTGGCCATTCAGGGGGCCTCTTGTGTTTTTTTGCCTTTTTGGGAAGCTGGCAAACCCTGCTACAGCCAAATACTTTACGCGTGGCCCTGTGCATGTCACTGAACCTACCAGTTCTCATTCTACCTAGCTATGGTAATGGGTAAAAACAGGACCCATTGCCCCACATGGACTGAGCAGTTGCATCTTAACTGGGCTATCCTGGTGAATACATTGTAAAAATGAGTAGAAACAGGACCCTACTGAAAAACAACTATTGCAGCTCTCCTAGGCTATACTGTGTAGATTGTGATAAAAAAGTCAACCGTCTACAAATAAAAGATTGCCAGTAGTACTTAGCTTCTTCTTGTCCCCCCTCCCCTCAGTGAGGCAGTGTGATCTACAATTGCACATTCTGAGGTCTGAACATTCAGTTTATAGGAATTTACAGCATCATTCTCCCCCTCTTCAAAGCTTTACTGTATCCTACTCACTCCTGCTGACCTGGCAGTGTGCCCCCTGATAAAAGAGCCAGTGAGCCTCAAAGTGTTGGGGCTTAGTGTGGCTCTGAGGTGCTAATGTAACAAAACATATATACTGTGGCTGAGTGCCCCTTTTTTTGTTTATTTTGTTCAAGAGTCTAGTGCTGCAGAATCAACCTTGAAAGCATATGGTACGTTGTTTTCATCAATATGCTTATCTGCCTACCTGTTTGCCTATCTACAGTGCCCGTCTTGAAGCAAGTCTCAAGTCTCATCCTGCCTGTTAGCCTCACAGCCCTCTACAGGACCCAGTCACCTGTCCACTGCCCACTGCCATGGCATCCCTTCCCACTCCCCCCACTGCAATATCACTTGTTACCATTTATTGCTTTACCTCACTAACCCTACATATTGCACTGCTAGCACGTACGAGCAAACACTAAGGCACTGATCAATGCTTCTCTGAAACTGTCATCCCTCATTGCTTCCATGTGCACAGAACTTGCACCACTTATCTTTTAGGAAACTCAGCATAATGTCACGCTGACAGGTTTGCTGCATTATGTGTTTGTTTCTGGGTTCTAATTTTTCTTGTGGAAGTTATTGGAGATTGAAGCAAAAGCAAAAAAAAAAAAAAACACTCCAGGGCACGAACCCAGAGTACCAGTGTAGAATTTATTTTTCTAATAAATCTTTCCACTTGAGGACTCTAGTAGCTTTTATTAATTAGATTTTAAAGTCATAGACTGCAGGCATCTGTGAATATTACATTGCCCATGGTGATAACATTTTAATTTGAAGATGCTTCCATTAGTTATTTCTCATACTGCAAGCAGTTCAGAGTAATATAATTACATGGTATTTACTTTTGGATACACAGGACCAGGCCCCAGATAGATTCCCAGGGAGAGAACTTTTTAAGAAGGCATCAGGTATTTTCTTTTAACTCTTTTTGGCATTCTGATTGAGCGTTCAGGCTAATACATTCTTTTACTACTTTACCCAGAATCTTCCTGTGGTTTCCCTATTTCAATTTTATCTTTTTTTACATCTGTTTTAGGCTCCTCTACTGGCAGAGTGGATTTGACCACCTTCTGGCCATACCAGCCATCATGCTGCCATGGGTGAGGGGGATTTTACCCCTTCAGTTCCCCTCCCTCCCTGTGAGTATGTTGGCAGAAGGACAGATGTCTGGGCTGTTGGGTGCCTGAGCAGGCCCTGCCAAGTGCCTAACAATGCCCATCCCTCCCCACACCATTGCTACCGCAGCACCACCTGTGCACCCACAGGTGGCAGTAGCAGATCAAGAGGTTGCTTCCCTTCCTACTTGGAGGAAAGCATCCACAGGGTCTCTTGAGTCTCCTCATTTGGCCAGTTCCTGGATTTCCTGGCGTGTTCCCAAATCCAGGCTGCCGATATCATGACTGGAAGCCCTGCTGCTGCACCAGTAAGCTGGCTTCCACTTTCTCTTTTGTCTGCATTTTTGCAACTTTACATCAGGTGTGAGGAAAGCAGCAATTGATCTTATCGAAGACTGATGCCAAGCTCTGGTCATGTACTTGCTATAGAGCACACTACTTGAATAAATATATATGAGATATGATATGATATGATATGATATGGGCTTGCTAGAAATATTACATTTATTTTTATTTGCAGGTTTTGACCTCTGTGACCTCATGAGTGATGAGGCATGAGCGAAGTCTGTAGAAGTCAAACTATGCAGATAAAAATAAATGTGATATTTTAGCCGGTCCAAGGTGTGTGTGTGAGAGATCAATAAATACATTTTATATATAATGGAGTGACGATGCCTCTCTGTCAAGGTAAATCCTGTGCTGCGATCCTACTGTTTTATTACTGTAAGCACATAGCTTTCAAAAATTTGATTCTGGGCTTTTTTCTCTAGTGGAGATGCAATGACTTGACTTAAAATATGCAGTTTATCTCAAAGTGCAAGCTGGGAAGATGAAAACTCATAAGACACAAGTGAGGCATGAAAGGTCTGCACCATCACATGTGGAGATAAGTTGTGTATCTTGAGTCAGGCCATTGTGTATTGTATGTATACAGCAGCATTTTTAAAAGTTAAAATGTATCTGTTGTTTTTTTGTTTTTTTTTAATTGTTTAACCAGGAGTAGCACACTAAGCTGAAAGCTTATTTACAGGTGCAACCTGGGAGCACAGGGAAGTTAAGTGACTTGCTCAGGGTCACACAGTATGCAAGTGGGGGCTGTGGGATTCAAACCAGATCTCCAGATTTGTGGCTCAGAGCCTTAAACCACTGCACTATACTGCCTCCCCCTGTTTGGGTGAAGATTTAACTGTTTTTCAACTGCTGACTTCAGTGCTGCACAAGACTATTAAGATTTCATCAACGCCGTGAAAGCTGCTGTCTGACTGGTTCTTAGGATAAGTAGAGTGATTATGATGGAGCCTGGGCCTGGAAATTGTAGGCCATCAGGTTTACTTGAATACCAGGAGAGATGCTGAAGGCTCAAAAGTTCCAGTAGGGATTCTGTAAGGAAAGTCTGGTCCATTCACTCTTATTGCAGTTTTTACGTTTGCTTGCATGCATGTGCAAGAAACACTGTGCCACCATACAAGTTTTCGTAGGTGTGCCACCCCCACTTCCAATGCCCTGTTTCTTTTTGCAGGCACGGCCGCACTGTACCAATGAATATCTGAGCTGTCTATGACAGCTGTTCAGATGCAGTGGTGTACAGTTCAGAGAAAACCACCACTACAATCAGCGGGAGCAATATGTAGGCAATTTGCATACTGCCATCGGCAGGCAATTTGTATACTGCCATTAGCAGTATGCAAATTGCCTACACGTCAGCACTGCATCTGTACTGCTGTCATAGACTGCTTTTTTTTTTTTCTGATGGAACAGCCTGGTCCCTGTCAGCTCCTGTGCCCCCCCCCCCCAAAACACCAAGGTAGCACACTGGGAGCCCATCCCAGAATGCTCATGTGCTCCCTTCCACCCCTGCACACTGTGTGGGCGACGGGGTGCCCAGTCCTCCATCGGCTCCACTGCCTCTCCAAACAAACTTCCTGGTACCACACTGGGAGCCCACCTCAGCATGGCAAAAGTCTATATGGCCCACGGGGGTGCCTAATCCCTCGTTGGCTCCACTGCCCCCCTAAACAAACTTCGAGGTGCTGTGCTGGGAGCCCACCCCAGTGTGGCAAAAGTCTGTATGGCCCACAGGGGTTCCAATCCCCCTTCTGCTTCACAGCCCCCTCAAACAAACTTCCAGGTGCCACATGGGAGGCCCACCCCAACATGGCAAAAAGTCCTGTGTTGTCTTTTTAAAAAACAAACAAAAAAACACAACTATAACAAAAGAAAATGGTCCTTGTTGACTCTCTTGCCCCTCCTAACTCGCCCACCATCTACGTACCCCACCTCCCACACCCCCACCCCCATACTTTCCTCCGAGACCTGGCGCCACAATCTTGTGGACTGGGTATAATGACATATATGTTTTTTTTCAACTTTGGTGCATATCTCGGCCATTTTGAGGATTTTTACCACTTTTTCAACATGGGGTTCCTGGAACCCCACCTCATGAACTCAGTCATTGTCATTTTGTTATTTGGTCCCGAAAGGTGATTTTGTGGTCACTGCGCGGAACCACCTTTCGGGTCTGATTAATGAAATAACAGTGTCACAGTTCATGAGGCAGGCCCCCAAAAACCCTATGTTGAAAATTTGGTGAAAATATTCCCCGAAATAACTGTTTTACAAGCATGCATTGCACAATTCCTATGCATGCAACTTGGAGAATTTTTAATATTTTCACTTCAGATTTTCAGCATTACCATTTTACCACACCTCCTTATGAACCGTAAAGCTGTCATTTTTCACATCTTGCCCAAAATGTGTTTCCACACATGTTGCACACAATGGCGCAATTGGTGTGCAAAATCAATGTTTGGGACAGATTAAGAAAATCACAATGACACTATTCATGAGCAGAGGTCTTAAAATGGCTATGATGAAAATTTGGTGACAAAAGTCCATAAAATGACTGTTACGAGTGTGCATTGCACAATTTCCACACGCCCTCACAAGTTCATGAATTTGTAATATTTTCAGTCTAGATTTTCAACATTGGCTGAGTTGCAGGCACTGATGCAGAAGGGGAGGTGGACATAGCTGCCATCACTGAAACATGGGCCACCCAATAACAGGTCTGGGACCTAGTGGTCCCAGGGTACAAGTTGTACCAGAAAGACAGGGAACAGCGGAGGAGGGGAGGGGTGGCTATTTATGTAAAGGAAGAAATATCCTGCAGCAGGGATGAGCGGGAGGTGGGTAGGGTGGAGGCCTTATGGGTACAGATACAGGACCCAAGAGGTAAGAGGACAATGCTGGAAGTGATGTATAGACCACCAGCTCAAAGTGAAGAGGTAGACAGGGAGCTAGGAAAGCAGTTAAGGAGAGTCTTTGCAAAGAGTAACACTATGATAGTAGGGGACGTCAGCATGCCAGGGGTGGACTGGAGTACCCCTGCTGCTGCAAACACCAAGAAATAGGTCATCCTGGATGCTTTCTAGGACAGCTTCCTGGTACAGTTGGTAAGAAGCCAACCAGAGGGGGAAACAATATGGACCTGGTACTGACAAATGGTGAGGGGGTGCAGAAAGTGAGGGTGGAGGACCCCTAGCAGGGTGCAGTCACCACACAGTGTGGTTTTCACTTAATATGAGTAAGGAGACTGCCAGTACCAGGACTAGGGTGATTGACTTCAGGTGGGCAGACTTCGGGAGGATGAGGGTCATATTGGAGGGGCACCTCAACAGAATGCAACCACACATGGATGCTAACCAGAAATGGGGAATTATCAAGCTTGAGCTAGCAGAGGCCACAGTCTCATGTTCAAAGCTCTAAAGCAAGACGGCCAGATCAAGGAGGCCAAGCTAGTTTAGCAGGGAGGTGTTAGGGATGATTAAGAAAAAAGGGCCACCGTGAAAAAAAACATGAGATCCAAACTGGAGGAAGACAGGGAGGAGTACGTGAAGAAACTGAGAGAGGTGAGAAGAGCAGTCAAGTGACCAAGGCCACTTAAAATAAATAGGCTGGCACAGGGGATAGTAGAAGGGGGACAAAGATTTCTTCAGATACATAAGAGGGAGAAGAAGGTGTAAGGATCAGATTTTTAGGATTAAGGTGGACAGAGGGTGGGCAGAAAGGGGGGGGCAGCTAGAAGCACTCAATGAGTACTTCTGTTCTGTGTTTACCAGAGAGAAAATGGGGCCAATCCCACAGGGGAAGGGAACAGTGGGTACAGGGGGTGTGGAGCTTACAGAGGGGGTAATCCAGGAGAGCAGAGTGATGGATGGTCTGAGAGCCCTGAGGGTGGATAAGGCACCAGATTCAGATGGCATACACCCCAGAGTGCTGAGGGAGATGGCAGAGGTCCTGGCAGGACCACTGGCACACCTATTCAGTACCTCCCTGAGGACTGGTTGCATGCCACAGGACTGGAGGATGGCACATGTGGTGCCCATCCATGAGAGTGGGCCCAAGGATGAGCCAGGGAACTACAAGCCAGTCAGCCTCACCTCCATCGTGGGGAAGCTCATGGAATCCCTCATCAAGGAGAGACTGGTGGCATTTCTAGAGGAGAATGGTCTCCAGAATAACAGGCAGCATGGGTTTGTCTCTGGTAGATCCTGCCAGACAAGGATGGCAGACTTCTATGACTGGGTAACAAGGACAATTGACAGGGGCCAGGAAGTGGATGTCATGTACTTGGACTTCAGCAAGGCCTTTGATTCGGTGCCAAATGGGAAGTTCGTAAGCAAGCTGGGGAACCTGGGGGTGGGAGAGAGGATGGTGGAGTGGGTCAAAAACTGGTTGGGTGAAAGGCAGCAGAAGGTTGTGGTAAGGGGAGAACTTTCATCTCCAGGGGCTGTGACAAGCCGGGGTTCCACAGGGCTCAGTGCTGGGTCCAGTGCTGTTTGGCATATTTATTGCTGACATAGCAGATGGGGTAAGCAATAAGATCAGTCTGTTTGCAGACAACACAAAGATTGTTGCAGTGGTGGACAACACAGAGGGCTGGCTAGGGCTACAGGAAGACCTGGATCAACTCAAACACTGGTCAGACACATGGCATCTGGGTTTCAGTGCAAAAAAGTGCAACGTTATGCACTTGGGTGCCAGGAACCACAAGTTTTGCTACAGACTGGGGGGAGTACAGTTGGCCACTACAGAGGAGGAAAAGGATCTTGAGGTAATAATCACAGGGCAAATGAACCATTCAGCACAGTGCAGGAAGGCAGCAGCTAAGGCTAACAAGATGCTGAGGTGTATTGATGGGGGTATCACCTCAAGGAAAAGGGAGGTTATCTTACCACTGTACAGGTCACTAGCCAGATCGAACCTGGAGTACTGCATGCAGTTCTATCACCCCTACTTAAAGAAGGTTGTCAAGCTGCTGGAGGGAGTCCAGTGCAGAGCAACCAGGATGATCACAAGAGTGGAGGAAAAACCCTACGAGGACAGACTAAGAGAGCTCAACATGTACTCCCTGGAGGAAAGAAGGGGTAGAGGAGATATGATCGAAACCTTCAAATATATGAAGGGCATCAAAAGGGTTGGTGCAGAGGGGATGTTTAGATTAAAAGGAGGGAGGGACACCAGGCGGGCCCAGTTTGAAACTGGAGGGGGGTAGGTTCAGGATGGAGATGAGAAGACACTACTTCACGGAAAGGGTGATGACTGGGTGGAATGCACTGCCGGAGAAGGTGGTATCATTGAAGCTGGTGGGCAGTTTTAAGAGGGGATGGGACAGGATCATGGGGAGGGTTACTATTGGAAAGAGAGGGGGGGCAGCTACAGTGTAGAATCTTTCAAAGATCATTGAATGAAGGTATGTCCTGGAGGCATGGAAACAAGCCATGGTGGTTCCTATCACAAGAAGGGGAGCAAACATGACGTGTCAAACTATAGACCAATTAGTCTGACATTGGTCTTAGGGAAAGTCTTTGAAGGTATCGTAAAAGATTATATCATGGAGTATGTCCAGAAAATGGACATGATGGATCCAGTGCAGCATGAATTTACTGCTGGAAGATCTTGCCAGACTAATCTTCTGGAATTTTATGGAAGGGTCAGTAGGTCCATGGGAGAGGGGCAGTCTGTGGATGTGGTGTACCTGGACTTTTCAAAGGCCTTCGATAAGGTGCTGCATGGGGAACTAATTGATGCATTAATAGTACATGGTTTAGATGGGAAAATAACTAAATGGATAGAAGCATGGCTTAAATTCAGAACACAATCTGTTAGTGTAAATGGGACTAACTCTGCTTGGGCTGAGGTGACTAGTGGAGTGCCCCAGGGTTCTGTGTTGGGGCCCTGCTTATTTAATATATATATTGCATCAATGTGTGTCAGCAATGGTGTTTGGGTGTCTAAGTTTGCAGATGACACCAGGCTAGGGTATCCCGTGAATAACCAGGAAGATGCTAAAAGACTTCAGGAAGCACTAAATGTATTGGAAACCTGGGCATTGGATAAAAAATTGCTTTTCAATGTGGATAAATGTTGTGTTATGCACTTTGGGAGATTAACCAAACATTGGTCTTATACACTTAGAGGACAAATATTGAATATTGTGGAGCAACAAAGTGACCTGGGCATTATGGTTACAAATGACTTGTCATTCAAAACACACTGTAACTCGGTCATTAAAAAAATCAAGCAGTATACTACACTGCATTAATAAGCACATTACATCAAGAAGTAAGGAGGTCTTGCTACCACTTTACACATCCTTGGTGGGACCGCATTTGGACTGTTGCACGCAGTTCTGGTCACCTAGTGGAAGAACAGAGATAGTTGCACTGGAAAAAGTCCTGCGGACAGCAACCCGACATATACAGGAGGCAAAAGGGCAGGATTACAAAAGGAAGCTCAATACCTTGGGATTATATTCCCTGGAGTTTAGACGGTTAAGAGGGGATACGTGCTTGATTTATAAATCACTTACTGACCCAGGTCTATGGGAGCTTCTGGGTTTGAGATTTAGGGAATCATTGTGTAATACTAGGACACACCCTCTACAGTTAATAGTGGATTGTCCTAACACAAATAAAAGAAAATCCTGGCTCACCCTAAGAGTAACAAACATCTGGAATAAACTACCTTTAGAAGTAGTAGCTAGTTATAGTATGAATATCTTTAAAAACAGATTGGATAATTTCCTTATCACACATAAGATCCAGGGGTATTGATAAATTTGGCGAGCAAAAGGACTATTGTCTACATAGCTCTGTTCTTACCTATGAATCTGATAGCTGCACATTCGAGCAGGCTCGATAGACCTTAGGGCCAGTACCTGCTGGCATTTTTCATATGTTCATACCATTGGTCAGACTCCTTACTGAGTGTAGTGTACAATTCTGGCCCCCATATCTAAGGAGGGATATCAAAAGGGTTAAGAAGATGCTGAGAAGAGTGATCATGGTAACTGTCAGGCTTGGAAAACATGGGCTATGAGGACCAACTGACAAAACTGGCATGGTTTTCTATGGAAAAGAGAAGACTCTGGGACTGCATGATAGCAGTGTTTAACTATATGAAAGGGATAACCCCCATCAGAGCAAATGCAGCTCTTTTAGATGCAGAGGAATGAAAGAACAAGGGAACACCGATTACCTTTGAGAGGAGGAAAACTCAAGGGAAATATCAAGAATTTGTGTAATTCACAGAAAGAGTGATGAACACCCAGTATAGGCTTCCTGAATGAGTGGTGTCCATCAACACTGTGCCTACTGCATGCTTAAGCTAGAGAAGTACCTTTAAGGAAAGGGTATTTCCACTAAGTTGATGAGAAATAATGGACCAGTGGCCTTCTTTCTTTCCTAAGTGTGTATGTTCATACGAGTGGTAAGATCTTCATAAGTATCTCACATCTTCACCACTTGTGGCTTATAAGTCTTACCACTCTAGTGGATATAAATGTGTTATTCCACTGCAACCAACTATGTATTTGTTATTTATACTACACCAATAAGTGTAATTTCACCAGATAAACTGTGTTATTTTGCTGAAGAAATACCTACTAACAAAACAGCATGTTAGATATATCATGAAACCCTGGCACAAACCATGCCAGTGCAGTGGCAGTACTGCTGATTGTGATCCTTTTGACCCAGGATCATGTGTTGAGCCTGGAGTTGCCAGAAGGCTGACAGTGGGGAGGACTGAGCAACCCATATGATTCTCCTCTCAAGCGCAAAAGGGAAGGCCATACAATAGGGCAAATGAATGCAGACATTGGGTGAAGGTGATGTGCCAGCACCATGTGATGTCATAGCATGCAACCTTGTGACTGGTACCAGAAAATGGAGAAAAAGGGATGACCACCCTGTAGGCAGATGAGCCCTATGGGTCCCACTGGTCACAGGCACCTCTCATCCCAGAGACATTGAGAGATGCTCACCCAGCAAATCACAGGACAGATACAGACGGAGAATGCCTGTTGAAGGAGCTGACGTAACAGAACCCTTAATTAACAAGCTTATCTAAGGAGACACCGGTCTGTTTGGAGGTGATCCTAACGGGGGTGCATGGCACACTTGGAATGGGGCTCAGTGACCCAGAAGGTGGTGATAGCTATGGTGGAAGGATGTTCTGGGGCTTGGCCCCAGGTGTATAAAGCATGTTTGTTTTTTTTAAACAAAAGATGATGCAAACAAGAATAACACAGGTTAGCTTTATTGTACTGCTGTATTTAACAAATGGCAAGACAGCTGAAACAATGCTAACATCACTGGGAACCATCCAACATATAAAGTAGAGCAATGAAATAAACAGAACTCCCCCTCAAAAAAGCTCATTTTAAATTTTTGAATTTTAAAATTTGTGGTATTAACTGGGCACATAATGACCTGACTCAAAATGTGACATTTCTTATTATTTTTGATTGGGCAGCACTTTCATAACTCCCTTGTGCTTTCCCCACTCATGAGTTGGCCCAATGAAGATAAATGACATATTCTGAGTCAGACCATTGCCAGTCGCCTATTTATTAGTCAATATTTAGTCTTACAGTCATTACAGAAATATTAATACAGCAGCTTTCTACAACTGCTCACAATTGTAATACAAAACAGTGTATAATTATAACATGACACTGCAGTATAATTTAAGGGGCATCAATAAATAACCATCCAAACGAAACCAATAAATAAATTAATCTAAAAAGGTTTTTTTTTAATTTCCAGGTCTTTAAAGGGGGTTTTCAACCTCATCAGCAGATGGGGCTAGGTAAATCTTAACAGAGAGAGAGTTCTACAATACTGGAGGCACTGTCAGAAAGGATCAGTCTTCTGCCAACTGCAGACAGACTGTAAAGACTTGTAGCTGCCACGTTGCTCTGAACAAAACACTTTGTCAGTGGATCAAGGAACCAGAAAGTCTTAGAGACAGACAGTGTCCAGTCTATTAAGAGTCTGTTTTGTTCTAAGTTCTCCTCTTCCCACCCCCACCCCCCACCTCCAACAGAGAGCAAGCACCCACTTTGATGGTGCAGTAATTTACTACTAACCCCACAGAGCAAGGTATTCGCCAAAGCTGAATCTCCTTGCTGCTTAACACATTGGGTTGGCTAGGGGCTAGATTTTCTGGAATTTCAAGAGACACTCTATGTATTTCAAAATTTTCACCAGGAAAGAAATACTGAGCTGCTAAAAGCTTGTTTCCTGACGCATCCTGGGGATGAGGGGAAGTGGAGGCAGATTAAGAGGTGGAAAAACTAAACAGTAATAACAACATTACGTTACAAAAATTGAAGTCATATACAGCAACACAATCTATCAGAGGAGCATGACCATAAACATTGAAGGGAAATCAGTACAACAGATACATGTAATAGATAAAATGGAGTTATACTAGGCAGGGGGAGGCCACTTATACAGATATAGCCTGTGGTTGAGGGGAGCAAGATCACTAGTGCAGAACTAGTTGGGGGGAGGAAGGAAGACAAGATGTAAAGGATCATGGAACAGTTGCAAGTGGGAGTAGAAAGATCACGAAAAGGAGACTTAAGGGAAAAGCAGAAAAGGCAGAGTGGATTAATAGGGGAAGGGAGGACCAGCATTTAGGAAAGAGAAGTGTGAAAGCAGATTGGTCAAAAATGTTCAAGGAGTAGAGAGGGAATGGAAACTATTACTGCGGGGGGTTAAGAGGAAGAACTGGGAGAGGATAGTAGGGACGTAAAGTATGAGGGGAAGGGAACAAAACCAGAATTTGGATATAAAGGTGGCATAATGGAAAGGTGCCTGGCATCGAGAGAGGGGCGTGAAAGGGCAGAGTAAAGTGAGCAGTGGTGGGTACAAGGGAGACAGTCTAAGGAAAAATGACAAAGAGAGA
This sequence comes from Neoceratodus forsteri, assembly GCA_016271365.2. Classification (NCBI taxonomy): domain Eukaryota; kingdom Metazoa; phylum Chordata; order Ceratodontiformes; family Ceratodontidae; genus Neoceratodus; species Neoceratodus forsteri. The sequence continues at coordinate 520,907,401 of CM057449.1, read as the reverse complement.
GTGAAAGAGGGGCCCACTCTAGGAAGTGAGGATTTGGGAGCTCCATTATAAACTGTGTCACCATAGTCAAAAATAGGGAGACTCCTCGTTAAAACAATCTCTCAGCAGGCAGGAAGTGGGATACTCGCTTTGTTCCTATGCAGTGCACCAAGCTTGGGGTGGAACTTAGTGTATGGTATAATATTCACCAAGAAATCAAGCTGTTGGTCCGGCCAGACCCTAAGGTACTTAAAGGGGCGCTGTCAGTGTTTTCCCTCCTTTTTCTGTCAGAGGCTATCAGTGCACCTTTGTGCACCTATCTATCAAATATGCCCCACATAATGTCCCTAAATGTGTAACAAGGGAAAATGCTTACCATTTTCCTTCGTTTTATTAATATTTTACTTTCCAGCGTCCCGGCCGAAAACGCAGTCACCGGAAGCAGAGGAATGCGAGGCGTGCATCTGACATGGCCTTGCTGGCCTGAACTTCCGATTTTTTACATGCCCACCCTGAAAAGCTAATTGTGGCATGCATTTTATAATTGTGGACTAGATTTGCCATTTTTATATACAAACCCGAGCAGCTGGAAGTGCCGGGAAATACATTTAAACACAGGCACTGAAATCCTGTGCATGCACAAAGCAGCAGAAACACATCCCAGGCATGTGCAGGGGCAGCCTGCTTTTGCATGCATGGGATTCAGTGCCTGTGTTTAAATGTGTTTCCTGGTACTCAGCATTTGGTTTGTGTAAAAAATGGCAACGATCCACAATTATAAAATGCATGCCCAATGCTACCGAGGTGAGCATGTAAAAAATCGAGTTCGTATTAATGCCGCTGTTGTCAGATGCATGCTCTCGCATTCCTCTGCTTCCGGTGACTGGGGTATTTTCGGCCGACGTGGAAAGTAAAATATTAATAAAACGAAGAAAAATGGTAAGCATTTTTCCTTGTTACACATTTAGGGACATTATGTTGGGCATATTTGATAGATAGGTGCACAAAGGTGCACTGATAGCCTCTGATAGAAAAACGAGGGGAAACACTGACAGTGCCCCTTTAAAGGAAGATACACCCTCAGTCATAGCACCATCAAGGGTATGATAAAAAAGGATGGCTGTGGGTCTGGTAAGCCTCTGTTGGGTGACAAAAGTCATGAAAACTGTTTTTGACATGTAGAAACAGTTGGTTACTTAGGTGTGTACTCTACAAATAATGTAGATTTACCTTATCTGTTGAAATAGACCGCATAAACAAACGAGTTTGCACAATGTGCAGGTTAAGCCCATTTACATATAATTAATTTAAAAGAGTGATTTTGCCTTAAAGGAATTTCTGTGTTTCATGCATTTGATACCTATTTGTCATTCTGCTTTCAGCATATGTATGAATGTGTGTGTGTATTGGGGAGGGGGGTTGTGTGAGCAGCAGAGGTAGACCAGGGAGAAGGAGAGCACAGTGTCAGTGTTTGCCATGAAATGCACAAACAGTATTATTTACAGGAAAGAATTGAGAGTTAGAGAGAACTGGTTTGTTTCAGAGGTGTGGTTTCTGTGAAGGGAATTGGAGGGTGGTAGTTGAGAAGGATTAAGTGGAAATGTTTTATGAGGAGTTTTGCAAGGGGGATTGGGAGGCTGATTATAGTTGGAGGACTAGGATGTATGGTGAGTTCCGAAAGGAGTAAGAGAGTAATGACTATTGGGAGGGTAGACTTGGGATGTTTTATGGGAGTTCTATGAACGAAATGGGAGGGTGATGTCTGTTGGGAGGAGAAATTGAGATGTTTTACAGGTGTGGCTTCTGTGAAATAAATGGGAAGTTGAAGGAAGCTGGGAGGGGGACTGGGATGTTTTATGGGGAGTTCTGTGAAGGGAATAGGAGGGTGATGGCAATTGGGAGGGGGGAACTGTGATGTTTGAGACAGAGTTCTGGGAAAAGAGTGAAAGACTGATGGCAGTTGGGAGTGGAATTTGGATGTCTTATGGAGAGTTCTGTGGAGGGAGTGATAGTCTAGTGGCAGGTGGGAAGGGAACTGTGATATTTTAATGGAAGTTCTGCAAAGGTAATGGGAGGTTGCTGGCAATTTGGATAGGAATTTTAATGTTTTATATGGAGTTCGGTGAAAGTTATGAGAGGCTGATGGCAGGTGAGAGGGAAACTATGATGTATTATGGGTAGCTCTATGAAGGTAATGAATACTGATAGACATTGGCATGGGTATAGTTATGTTTTATGTAAAGTTCTGTGAAGGGAAAGGAGGCTGATGTCAGCTGAAATAGGAACTGTGATGTTTTATAGGGAGTTCTGTGAAGGAAATGAGAGGCTGATAGGTGGTAGGGGAAGGGATTTTAATTTATAATAAGTGACTGCTCGATTAACAGAGTCCCTGTTAGTCAAGAGGTCGCTTTGATTAATTAAAATCCAAACATTAAATAGTAGTAATATGTATAATAGCCCCCATTCAAATCAGTGGAGTGCGCACATGCAGCCTTCATTTACCGACATCACAAAATGGGCTGGGTGTAGTGTGCAGGTGTGGGGGCATGGCTCCAGTATAGGGAAGTGGCTCCATTTTTATCGGCACGGGCTGGGAATAAAATTATGACTCAAATAACTTTTTAAAATGGAAAAAGTTTACAGAAGAATTTCTATCCAGCAACTCCTGGCCAGGTCAGTTATGATATATGCTTGGGAGAGCAGCTACTAGGAAGCTGCTTTTTAAACAAACTTCTAGAACTATAGTGTTTTTCCTGTAGAATTGTAGTAACTTTATGTCCGTTTTAAAGACAGAGCCCCTGTAGATAAGGCAATATGCCTCCCTGCTTCCCCACACCAAGTGCCAAGTCCACAATCCCCCAAAGCCAACATCACTAATGGGGACAGTGATGGATACCTGTCCTTATCTTGGTGCTGGGGAAATGTTCGTAGTAAGGGGGCTGCCATGGCAATGTATCCTTCTCCCCCAGCTCAGATTTGGAGTAAAATAGTCTAGCCTAAAGAAACAACATAAGACAAAAATATAAAATACTTACTGTACCTTTTCTTACGTCACGACAGACGTTGTGTGCTGCTGTCATTATGCTGTCCTCTTACTGGCTCTCAGGATGGTCGCTTGTGGGCACTGTCCCTTCTCTCTCTTGGGCAGTTTCTACATGTACCCCACCCCTGTTCTTTCTATGGTGACTTGTCTTTTTTCTTTTTATTCTGTTTCTCACATTTCAGCTTCTACATGAGGCTAAACAGTAGTCCTGATAACCTGTGGTGGGCCCCGAAAAAAGGTAGAGGCCGTATTAGAAGCCTTGCCTGGCACCTGACATTGAGAGTATAGTTGGACCCCCGTGGGCAAAGCCAGAAGTAAAACTGCAGTGCAGTGGTCCTGAGTGCTTGCAGAACAGAGTTAACATCATCGGGCCAATTGAAATTTCTGAGTCCTGTGGAAAAGCAGCACAGTACTGGTAAAGTCCTTCTGTCTTTTGACTTAATGATCAGTCACAGGATCAGGTTGGGAGAACACTGAGAAAGGGCTTGTGCCACAGAGCTTGGGAGAGGGGAATCTAGAAGAAAGAGAGTAGGCATGGTCAGCTACAGACTCCTTCCGGAGGCACAAAATACATATAGAGAAAAATAAAGCCCTGCACGTAAAGGCCTAAACCACGTAGGACCAGCACACCGGATCATGACATTCAGTTTCTAATGTGTTGCAATGACCAGTTCTGAGCAGTGATACTGGCTGTGTGGCTTCTTGGTTACCGTGATGTTTTAACACACAGGCTGTGTTGGACTGCAGTACAGCAAAACCTGTAAACCTGTTTTTCAGCTTTGAGCTAACTGCTTCAGCTTGTGCTGTGCAAGCATTCGATTACCTCCTTTTCTGTATCAGCAAGAAAAATGCTTGCTTTCTCTGTCCCTCTGGCTGATGTGTGGTCTTTCTCATTCGCACTTCTGAGCTGGCAAGGAATCTCCCTCAGCAACCCAGTAGCAGGCCTGTTCCCTTTCACAGTTTCACGCTGACAGAGTGAGTTCTGGAACAGCCCCCACTGTTCACTGGGAATGACAGTTCTCAGTTGGCCTGTACAGCTGTCACTTACGGCAGGCCTAAATGCTCAATGAGTGATTGTTTGGTTCTGGGGTACTCAAATGAATGAGGTCTACATGTCCTTGAGTCCTTGGTAGCTCCGTGTACAAGTTTTCAAGCCTGATCCACTGAACAGTTACCCTCTGACCCCATGCCGTGGTACTGTGGGTCAGAGGTGATGAAGATGACTGCCAAATTTGTAGTCCAGAAGCAGTCTTTCTTATTTATTTATTTTTTGCATCCCTACTTACCCACCAGCACCGCATTGCTTTAGGCTGTGCAGCACATAAGCACTCCAGTCAGGGAAGCCGGCTGTGAATTTCTCAAGTGATGTTCGAGTGCATAGCTAGTTTTGTTATTTTGCATTGTATTCAAGTGTTGCAGAAGTGGCCTAGGCTGCAGTCCCAAATATAGTTTGGGAGCAAACGAAATACAAAATATTGTGTTTTGTTTTTGGGGGGTCCTGGTCCCATGAAGGGGTTGAGAGGCTATTTACAGTTGGAAAGGAGGATTTGGAATGTTTTGCTAGGGATCTGAGAAGGGAATGTTTTATGTTTGGTTCTAGTGGCTGGGAGAGACATGCACCTCACCATTTTGTGTTGTACTCTATAGAATATAGGAATGGGAGGGTAAACCTCTGAAGTGGAAGAATCAATGGAACCCTTGCTGGATGGGTTAATTAACCGTAAATCTAATCATCTAATTTCTACTATGTGAGTGATGTACTGTTGCACTAATTCTCATCTGCAGGTAGCAACAATTTGTTAAATCTATAGAGGTAAAATTTAGTTCATAGATTTAAATGCTTGTGCCCTCATAATGGTTTTGAAACAAGTTCTTTTTATTGTGCTTTTTCTGTTATCATTTTTAAAAAAAGAGGGAACTTTCCTCACTGCCCACTGTTGTATGGGTCTACACAATTAATGGAGTTCTGATGAACTGCTCCCAGGCCATCATAAGTAGAATCAGGAAACATAAAAGACTGTATTCCTGTATTTGTTTGAAACAATAATATAGGATTTATTTACCGTCCTCCACAAAAGGTCTCAAACATTTCATGGTAAACCACTTCATTAAGGTACAGTGGTGCTCTGTGACTTGTATTGTTGGCTCATCAGAGATGCAATCCCATCCCAGAATAAATCTTGCTGTTTGTTACTGCTTGTTCATCTCAGTCCCATCAGTACTTCGCGCACTCACACGTCTGAGGTTGACAGCAGGTTTTTTACGCTGTAGTAGCTTATGTGGTGTACATCTCAGGTAGCGATGTGCGAAGCTGAGAAAACTTAATTTCAACAGAACTTAAGTTTGAAGAGCCAACTATGCAACTTTTTTCTTTGAAGTGACCAGACTTCACTCGCAAAGTTGCCAGTTTGTGGAAAAAAGTGCCCCTTTGCCTGAAAACATGTTGCCAAGTCAGTGAAGTCAAAGTTGGTGATGCCAAAAGGAACTTCACAAAGCTTTGAAAAGTCGAAGTTTTGCAACTTCATGGCAACTTCGCTGATGACATTTAACTTCGCTACATCGCTAATCTCAGGATTGCAGCCCACCCCCCACACTGATAGGAGCATCTCAGATGAACTAACAGCTCAAGTCTCAGAGTACCACCATATCCTAATGAAGTAGTTTTCCACAAAATGTTGGAGACCTTTTGCGCTGGAAAAAAAAATTACAGTATATTATTGTTTCAAGGAAATACAGCAGTCTTCTTTTCTGTTTTCTGGTTCTCTTATGAGTTTCCTAGGGCCAAGGATAGTAACTCATTATGTCTGTGTCTAAGTCACTCCTGCCTGAATAGTCAGTGTACTCCACACACTTGTCCAGTATGGGCCGACTATGACTTATCCCTCTTCAGTGGGGCATCTTGGACTGGGGATTCCGATTCCCCAGAGTGATCAGTCAAGTTTGGGGTTGTTGAAGGCTTGCAAGTGATGGAGCCAGCTGTCAGTAGAAGTGGATCTTTGTGGGCCATTATTGGGTGTTGAGGTAGCGAAGATATAATCTGTCCATCACTCATCAGTTTTTTCACCCCTGTACATCCCCCATTTTCTGGGGTGTGCTCTGTGGTGGACTTTTTTCCAGACAGGTTAATTGTAATAAGCCCTAGCCACAAACTTGGTGGCATGGCAGTGACCCACACCATGGACATAAATACCTTTACAGTGGCATCAGTATGCATATCAAGTCAGTGCTGGGGAATGCCCTAACAGATCCCTGCCTGTACAACTCTTCATGTGTAGGGACAGCGGGGAAGTCCTGCAGTCCAGTTACCACCTTCACTCCACAAAGCAGGCTTTATCCATAAAAACATAGAATTTGTCTCCAGATAAGGACCGCTTGGCCCACCTACTCTGTCCAGTTTGTCCCTGCTGTACTGTCACCACAGAACCTACGTGATCTCTGGCTACTTCTACCTACCACTGCTGGGTGGAAGTAGCCAGAGATCAGGTTGGTTATGCGGTGAGAATACACCACTCTGCTTCTCTGCTAAGGTTCCTTTCTGCCTATCCCATGCATGCTTGAAGCCCAGCACTGTTTTTGCACCAACTGTCTCCACTGGTAGACTGTTCCAGGTGTCCACCACTGTTTCAGCAAGGAAGTACTTTCTCACATCCTCCCGAACTTTGCCCCTTCCAGCTTCCTTGTATGCCCTCTTATTCTGAAATACCTTCTCCTATGAAAAGTACTCCCCTCCTGTACCTTGTTCACCCCCATGAGGTACTTACAGGTCTCTATAATGTCACCCTTCTTCCTCTTCTCTTCCAAGGTGTACATATTATCCAAAATGGATTTTCAGTGTGCCTCTTCCACCCACTTTGTGGTGTCCTGGGATACTAATTTAAACTCAGGTTGCTGGCATTGCAAGCACAGAACTTGCTGTTGGGCTGTCACACAGCCCCAGCTAGTAGAGAAAGTGACATGATGTTACTGAGTGCCTGAAAAATGGAGATAACTATTACAGTTGAACCAGGAGAGCTGTTTCCTTTTGTATTTATCATGTCTTTGGTGGCATTCTGTATTTTATTTATAATCCTGTTTATGTTCCTTTGTCCTTAAAACTTGAGATCTCCTTCAGGTCTCAAACAGTGTTTCCATACTGTTCCCAGAAGTCTCCTGGTAGCTGCCAGGTCCTGCCAAGACATCTCTTGATCAGCCTGTTGTTGCATTCCATCTCTACTCTAGCTTGCCACACCTGTCAGCTTTGTGGCAAGCTACTACTCCAACATCCAGCAACTCATGGTAAGGGGAGGAGGCACCTACAGTCAGGGGTGGAGGCTATGAGGTACAGACAGATGTGGCAAAAAGAGCAAACACTGGAGCACCCTCTCAGATGCACCAAAGTGGCTAAAGGTCAGACGCAGATAGTATGATCTTTTATTGAAAATTGATGATACAAGTAGAAAAAAGATCCTCATTACCTAAAATGGTTTGTGTATTCAAAAGCTTTGTAATACACAAAACCCATTGGGCAATGAAGACCTTTTGAGGTGTATCTTTTGATATTAGGATTAATACTAGGAATGACAGAGCTGAGAAGGTGTGAGCCCATGGATAGCTCTATTTGATCAGATTTTTCCCAAGTTATTAATTATTAATCTCTCTAAATTCTTCTTGGATTCAAGTTTACTTTTACTTATAACTGTAGTGGTCGGTAATGAGTTCCACATCTTGACTGTGTGCTGGGGAAAAAAAGTTTTGCCCTTTAGTTGTTTTTATCCTTTTTCCTTTTGGTTGGAGTGGATGCCCTCTAGTTTCTACTTCTGTTTGTTTTGAATTCTACGTTTAGTTCACTCATCAGGTAATCATCATTATTATAATGCAAGAAATATTCTCCTACTCTGATTGTTTGTCAACATTCTAGCAGGGTTACATTAACCCATGTTACCCTCCCATGTACAGCCTGATAACTGTGGATGTTTAAAAAAAAAAAAAAAACAGTTAAGGAAGAAATTCCAGTGATTTAATATGAAGCAAGCATTTGTTTTTAGAAAAAATGGCCGCTCATGGCATGTATTATATCTCATACATGTCATCAACAAGTTGATGTCATACATACATACACACACATGCATACAGACACACGCACAGATACATACACTGACTGCCAATGATCATATTAATCCATCAATCAATCAAAATCTTTATTTATCTAGGCGATCACCATTGAGCATAGCTCATTTACAAGATGGACCTGGTTAGCACAGGAACAGAGGGTATACAATTTATAAAAAAGTTACAACACAGCATCCAAATAATACTATAAATAAATAACAGTGGCACAATGGTTTAATGGTGACACAAATGGAGAACAGTTGGAGAACAGTGATTCAATACCTTCATAATGTAGAAATGTGTCTACAACAGTAGCTCGGTGAACTATGCAAGGACAACAGGTAATGGTATATTAAATACATTGCCTTGTGGGTCAGGACAGTCAGTGTGTTCCCAGTCAGTGAATCAGAGTGGGGAAGGGGGTGGCAGGCAGGGGAAAGGGAAATATAGGCGGAGTGGTTGAAGGTACCAAGGGGAGAGATGAGAGCTGCAGAGGGGACACAGGATAGGGGGATGAACAGCACAAGAAGATGACAGAGTGGTAAAATACAAGTAGAAGTGTGGAAGAGAAGCCACTAAGCTAGACATATCAAGGAAGACAGATGCAACAAGATGAGCCATAGATGCAGGGGAAGTCTATGATTGATGGAAACAGTCACGACATTCCCTGACCAAATGGGCATATAGTGTCTTCAAGGAGGATAGACTGACCAAAGTACTCAGCTTTAGTGTTTTTTTTGTATTTTATTCCATAGAGATGGCAGTGCATAGCTTATAGCCATTCTTCCAAGGTGTGTTTTAAGCTTAAGTACCTTTAAGGAAATAAATGAGTAGTTTCTCAGAGCATAATTTCCTAACTCACAAAGGGAAGACAATCAGAAATGTATCGGGGAAGTTTTTTGATAATAGCCCTGTACATTCAAAATACAACATTTTTGTTTCTCCTATACTGCCTACCGGGTCATAATGTCGTACGCATAGTAGCACACAACATTATGCCAAATCCCGGACCTGTGTGCTATCTGTGTTGGACCCCGGAGTTAGAATCCTTAGTGGGGGTCTGGGTGCAATGTCCCATATCAGGGTCTGAGCCCCCCACAAAAGACGAGTTACAAGTGAAGTGCTCAGCGAGCTTATGCCGCATGACATTCTGCCGTGCATGGTTTTGACCTTGTGCCCCTATACTGAAGGGAGGGCCATCCCACAGCAGCGTAAAGGGAACAGTGGCAAGTGGAAAAAGGTAGACCGGTAATAAATCTCAGGACCCTGTGATAGAACGTATCCATATGAAGGTCTTAGCTTTTTTAGTTTTTTTTGTTTAGAGTGAGAGCCACTTATAGGCTGTATCCATAATGAAGTGTACGCTAGGGTCAGTTCAGCTGACAGTTGGTGAGATAAGGATTGGATAAGTCTGCTTGCTGGCTGTGGAGAAGATTTCTGTAAGTTTTGCTATTGTTTTTTTAAACTACAGGAAAGAAGGATTAGTTAATTCTACTTGCTGTTGAAAGAGTTAATGTAGAGAGGTATTTGTAAGTTTTGATATAGTTTCCTTTTCTTTTTTTATAACTTTCTTTATTTCAAAGAAGTTTATAATGACATACAGACATAACTATGTACATGCATAGGAATTAATTCTTCTTGTACATATCAAATCATCCAATTATTGAGGAAACCAAATATTCCTTATATACTCAATTCTGAGTTATATAAGAGAGTATCATTAGCATTTAAAACCTACCCCATGGAATAATAGAACTTCAGAATATATCTCATAAGGGAACAAAGTCTCTTCTCAATGGGGTAATATATAATGTCCATCTTCTTCAGAGGATTTCAAACTGATCATATATTTTATTAATTAATGCTGTCAGCCTTTCCATTTGATATACATTAATCATTATATTTTGCCACTGGGTCATTCGTGGTGGCTCTATGGCCAGCCAATTTTTTGTAATGGCTTTTTTAATCGCTAAAATCATAATCAGTTTAAGTTTCCTCGTTCTGGGATCTCTATACTCCTTTGGCAAGTCCAGGAGGTGATACAGGGACTGGTCCAGCATTATGGATGGTGATATTATACTATTGAAGGCTTCCTGAGCTGATGCGAAGAAGGATTGCAGGGCTGGGCACTCCCAAAATATATGCAGATGTGTGATCTGGGTCTTTCCACATCTCCTCCACAGGCCGCCTCCCCAAGAATCCTGCTTGAATTGCTGATACTCTGAAAAACCTTACAGCATTTTTCCAAGTGAATTCTCTCCAGCAAGGAGAGGCCATACCTCTGTGGATACTAATCAGATAAGTCCTCCATCTATCCTCTGGAATTTCAGAATTCATGTCTTTTTCCCAAGCTCTTTTAGTGGAATTCACTGTATCCCCTTCAATTTCCCTAATTGCAATGTAGAGGTAGGAGATTATGTGTTCCAATCTAGCCCTACCCTCTAGACCTTTCTGTAAAATATCCACCAACTTGGGAGTGGGAGACGAGGTCCAGCTTTCTCTTTCTAAAGTCTTGATATAATTCCTAACTTGAAAAAAGCAGAACTTATCTCTCTGTGTGATTCCAAATTGATCCTCTAGCTCCATGAAGGTGATGAGAGTACCCTGTTTCATGAACTGATATACTATATGTAGTCCCCGTCTATCCCACCCCTGATAGCCCATGTCCATTTTGGCTGGTAGAAAATTCTCCGTATATAGAAGGGAGTAGAACAGAGGTCTCCAGTCAGCCATTTTTTTAGAGGTCAACATCTGATGCCAACTATGCAGGGTAGAAAGGGTACATGGGTTGTCAATATCCCCTAGGTCCCTGCCCCTCTGTCTGAAAGGAGAACCTTCTGCAGTCTCCTCAGGTCCTCTTTAGCTATTTCTATATCCTTCCATTTAGCTGTATAGAGAGGACGCAACCAATATATTACTGTTTGAATCTGAGCTGCCATATGGTAATACCTAAAGTTTGGTAAGGAAAGTCCCCCCTCGTTTTCCGGAAGCTGCAGTATGGATTGCCTAATTCTCAGTCTTTGCTTTCCCCAGATGTACTGTGTAATTTTTCTATTTAGTTCTTTGTAGAATATAGCTGGTACTGTGATAGGAATGGTTTGAGCTAGGTATAAAAAAACTAGGGAGTATGACCATTCGGACTGCTTCTATTCTTTGTATAAAAGGAATAGGAATCATTTCCCATCTGTTGATGTCGTTCTGTATTTGTGCCAAGAGTGCTTTGTAATTGAGATCATATAATCTAGTATGTTCAGGGCTCAGCCAGATTCTTAAATACTTTAGTGAGGGGAGTGACCACCTAAATTTGAAATGGGACTTAATCTTAGGGGATGGGGTGTAATGGATGCCCAAAACTTCTGTTTTTGATATGTTTATCTTATATCCTGCTATTTCTCCAAATTTTATTAACAGTTCCCAAAGTGGTTCCAAAGAGTGTTCAGGGTCTGTGAGATACACCAGAAGATCATCTGCGTAAAGGGACAGTTTGTGTTGGCCATCTCCCAATCGCATCCCCCTAATCTCTCCGTGTTGCCTCATTGCCTGCGCCAAAGGCTCCAAATACAATGCAAACAGCAGGGGTGACTTCAGGCACCCCTGTCTGGTCCCACACATAAGATCTATTGGTGCTGAGATTGACCCGTTTACCTTTATGTATGTTTTAGGGCCCCTATACAGGAAGGCTATCACCTCCCTAAATTCCATCGGGAATCCCATCTTTTTTAAAGTAGCCCCTAGAAAAGGCCATGCCACCCTGTCGAAGGCCTTCTCCACATCTAAATTTAAAAGTAAGAATGGTGCCCTCAACAGGGAGGCATAGTGCAATATATGTAATGTTCTTTTAATGCTGTCCAGCATCTGTCTGGCTGGCACAAATCCTATCTGATCTTGGTCTACCAGACTGGGTAGTAACAGTTCCACCCGTTTGGCTAAAATAGAGGCAAACAGCTTATAATCCACATTAAGGACCGAGACTGGCTGATACGAGGCACAGCTCATACTATCCTTCCTGGGTTTCAAGATACTGGTAATGGTAGCATATCTCCAAGTATCTGGGCATCCCTGTCTTCGCTGTACCTCACGGAGTGTATCTCCGAGAGTAGGTGCTAGTAACTTCCCAAAGCTTTTATAGAATTCCCCTGTGTAGCCATCGGGGCCAAGGCTTTTATTAGGCTTAAGGTTTGTAATGGCACTGCTTAGCTCCTTCTCTGTGATTGGGGACACTAGTCTCTATTGTTGTTCAGTGGTAAGAGTAGGCAACTTCAGTTCTTCCAGGAAAGTTTGTGTTTTCTCTATGTCTTTTTCTTGTTCAGGAGTGTATAATTTCTGATAAAATCTCTGAAATGCTCTCTGAATCAGAGTTGGGAGGAGTAACATCCGCCCTCCCGCTGGATCCCTAATCTGTGTGATTGCCATTTGGACTAATTTCAGGCGGAGTCTGTGTTCTAGAAGCCTGGTTGCTCTTGGGCCCCCCTCATAGTAACATTGTTTTAAGTTTTGTAAAGCTTGTTCAGTTCTAATATCTAACAGATGTTGCAGTTTGCCCTTGGTTTCCTGGAGTGCAGGCCAGCAGCTAGTGTCACCAGCTGCATGTCGCTCCTGCAGTTCCCTCAGTTGAGCTTCTAACTTCTCTTGTTGTAGAATTTGTTGTCTCTTATATCATGAAGCAAATTTAATGATATCGCTCCTCAAAACCACCTTGATCGTGTCCCATAATGTTGCCTTTTTTAAACCTGTGGTCATATTTTCATTTATAATTTGCAGGATCTTCTCTTCTATCATACTTTTAAAGTCCTTATGGTTTAGAAGAAAATTTTTAAATTGCCATAAGGTCCTTCATTTATTGCTAGACCTTTCTAATCGGAAGGTCTGCACTGAGTGATCTGATAGGGGTTGGGGGTAACCTGGCACTCCTTAACCATGTACAGGGATTCCTTAGAGACATGAAAATAGTCTATTCGAGTATATATTCTATGTGGAGCCGAGTAATGAGTATAGGCCCTCCTATTAGGGTGTCTGTACCTCCATGTGTCAACCCACTGTACATCGCTAAAGTATTTTATTGCCATCTTTTGTGCCGCTGTTCTCCTGGGGGGTTGTTCCCTGGATATATCTAGAGAATCATATATCATATTATGGTCTCCCCCGAGAATAAGGGTCCCTTTCTGGTTCTCTGTAATTGCCTGACACATCTTTCTCACTTCCCTCACCTCTGATCCAGGGGGAATATACAGCAAGGCAACCGTAATTAGTTGCCCCTCTACATAGCCTGACACCAATGCCAGCCGCCCCTCTCTGTCAGTGTAGGAATCTATTTGCTGGAAGGGAGTGGTGTGTGGGATCAGCACCACTGCCCCCCCTTCACTTCCCCTCTCTTGTAGGAAGAAGTTACCATTAAATTAAACCAACATTTAGATAGTTTATTGTGTTCGTCCCTGGATAAGTGTGTTTCTTGCAGTAAGACAAAGCTGGGCCTCTGTCTCTCCATCTGAGCTAACACCTTATATTTCTTCACGGGATTATTAATCCCATTTACATTGAGAGAGCATATGCTCACCTGCGTATGGCTACCCATTATCCCTATTATACTCTATAGTATCTCTGCTCTGAGGCATGAAGGCCCTACCCCCCTTCTTCTCTGTCTCTTGTCCTTCATGATCTCCCGGCTTTCTCTTGTATGTTTTCATCCTATGCCACAATGAATAACAAGAAAAAACAACATTAATAACATTTTCAACCTTTTTTAAATAGCAACTATTTTCACATATGCTTCTAAAGTAGGAGGTGGTATAGTTACCCCCTCTACAATATCCAAGGGTACCCTTTGTAAAGAGCTCCCCTTGGTCGGAGGCCCATAGGAGTCAGTACGTACCCCTCCTCCCCTGGCCCCTTGTGTATCGGGACCATTTATGATGATACTATTCATTGCCCCAATCGTCCCTCCCCACCAACTTTCTCTCCAACCTTCCCAGGATATATTTCTTCTCTTTCAGAGGTAGACCCTTTAATATTTATTGGAGGCCAGCTCATCCAATGGTTTCTGATCCACTGTAGAATTGGCTGTAGGACTGCTGCCTAGCATTCGAGGGGGCCCACGTAAACAGCTAGCCAAGTTCGATATGGACCTGCTCTGTGTGTTTCAGATCCCTATTTCCTGTTGCTATACCTATAAAGGTCCTGTCACTTCAGCAACCCACTATGTCCCCAGCAGCCCCTCCCATTCTTAATAAACCGCTAAAAGGAAAACAGTGTTTGTAGCACAGAACAAGGAAGAGAGAGGTTATCCAGTTAATTTTGGGTCTCAACATTAGGCTGGACTCGTTCAGCAGTTATAGCCTAAGTTCTCCCCTCCCCACCCACCCACCCCTCCCTCTTTATAAATGACCCCTTGTAAAGATAAGCCTGCAATACCCATCTGGAGTTTCTTTTATTTCGCCAATGATTGGTAAACTGAACCCCATTTAATGTCAGTGTATTTCTAGTTGCACTGTACCTGAAGTCCAAGGGTGCATCAGAAAAGATCCGATCGGAGCCAGGTTCCAGGTGCCTTTACGGATGGCAGTTCTGCGCCTGGTGTAGCCTAAGGACTATGTAAACCACATATCAGAGCCCCGAGTCTATTTCTTTACCTTTCATGCGCGCTGGTCTCCTGCTGCAAATCCTCTTCTTCGGGCGTTCTGTCCAGCAACATCCGAATATCCTGAAATGTCTGAAGCATTGTTTGCTGCGTTTTCCTTCCATGTCTGTTCCTTGCCATCTTCTTACACTGCGATCTTGTGGGTTTATGGTGCTGCTCATCTTTTGCTTCCGTCTGGATAGCCCAGCCTCTTTTCTGGAGTTCCTTCAATGCTTTTTCTGGTGTTTCATGCAGGGTTGAGCCGTTTTCCCAAAGAATTCTCAGTTTTGATGGGAATGGTGTCTGGAATCTCACTTTGTGTTCTCTAAGTATTTTGAAGATTGGCAAGTATGCAGCTCTTTTTTTGCAATTTCCACAGGGTAATCATGATCAAATATAAGACGATTAGCATTATATTTGACAATCTTTTCTGCCATGGTGTACGAAGTATAAACTCCTTGTCTCTATAACTTGAGAGCTTTAGGACCACTGATCTCAGCCGCGCTCCGGGGTCTGAAGGTTTATTCATAAGTGAGCGATGGACTGTTTCTATTTTAAAATCAAAAGTGGCGGGTAGCTCCAACACATCTCTTAGCAGGTCAGTCAGAAAATCCTCCATCTGGCCCACCTCAGACTCTTCTGGGAGACTATATATATGGATATTATCTCGCCGAGTCCTTGCTTCTAGATCCAGCAGCTTCTAATGGAGTTTTCCTGCATATCCACCAGAAAATCTGCTGCTGTATGTATCTTCTGCACTTCTTCTTCTGCTTCTGAGATTCGTTGTTTGGATCTCTTGGTCCTTCTCTCCATTTCTTGTAGTTTGCCATTTAAGGTTTGAAATTTAGACTTATTTTCAGCCCTGAACACTTTCAACTTTGCCAGAATGGTCTCAAAGCACAACCATGAGAGATGCTTCATCTCCTGATCTGTGTCAAGCTTGTATGCCATACTACTGGCCAGAGAGGCGCTTCTGCTGGTGTCCCTTTCTGTCAGTAATCCACCTCCATCTTTATTGTTAGCCATCTTCTTTCCATGGGATCTGCCTGGTCTATGTCCCCCAGAAATTTCTGTCAATGTTGTATTGGTTTTTGTGCAGTTTCTCGGCTGGTCTGAGGATTTTTAACCCATAGGGATGTTGGATCTCTACACAAAGGCAACCATCAGGGTGATGATGTCACCAGAAGTCGATATTGTTTTATTTTCTTTTTAATTTAGCTTAAAGTAGAATTTAGCTTAAAGGCTTCTGTGGCTGAAGTGACTGTAAAAAAAACAAGTTCTGGTCAGAGCCTACACGTCTGCATGAAGCTATTAGGAAAACATGGAAGTGATGGTGGAAACAGTCTCCCTATTATGGAGTTCATGGTGTAAATGTCCACTGTATCCAAGATTGTCAGTGGAGTTCACACATGTGCAGTAAGATACAGTGTCCATCTTGTGCACAGCAAGCATTTCTGCTGTGAGCCACTTGCACATGCATGACATGGCAAAATGGGGAAGTATAACATTAAAGATGTGCACCTTCCTCTGAGTTGGGTATGCTTTGTTGTTATGCTATGTTATCGGACACTGATAAGGCACTGAATTCCTCTGTTCTGCATTCTCCAGAGCTATCAGACCAGGACACAGTGGACCTCACTAAAGCATTTGACAATTGGTTCAGGACCTGAATATGGCAGTTGAGAAGGTCACCAACCATGCTGCTTGACCGTATAACAAGCATAATTTGCAAGCATGTGCCTTGGGGGAGGAGGTGCCACTAGACACCAGGGAATGAGAAAAAGATTACCGGACAGATGGGGGGGGGGCACTAGACACCAGGGAAATATCCCTTGTGTTTTTTTCCCACCATCCTAAACCACTAATGCTACTGAGATTTTTTGAATAAATAATAAAGAAAAAGAAAGGTAATTAACGGTGTGTGTGTGTGTGTGTGTGTGTGTGTGTGTGAGAGAGAGCGAGACTGTATGGTAAATAACAGTATCTTTTGGATTTTTAAAGTTACTTAACATGTACTGATCATCTCCTCTTTGATGCAACTGTGCACTCTAAAACTTCCCCTTCTTTGATTAGAATTAAACCTTTACAAAGCATACATAGGCGTATGTTGCTCGACATGCCTGATGAAAAGATGAAGAGGTAAAGAGGCCAAGAAAGCTTGTATCTCATACCTTTAGCTTTCCTAATAAGGGTATTCTCACAACAACAACAAAAATTACAAAAAAAATGTTTTCTCTTTTTCATGGTTTAGTGTAGGCTAACATGGTACGGCAAATTTTTTGCTAGGGATTTTTAGAAATATAACATTTGTGTAATGCTCATTTTAAATCATGTCAATTCATAGAATTCAGGTTGGACTTCGGTTCATCTATCCCATAAAAACACCTTGCAGTATATAATTGGGAAATGTAACAAACATAATTTAATCTACATAATTGTCAACTGGAACCAGCAAAACATCTTGCAACAAACAATTACAAGAAGGTTTTTTTTGTATTTTGAATCAGCTTTGTCTGCAATATACAGTATACAGAGAGGCTGTGGTTTTATTCCATTTTCAACTGCTATAATGATTGTGTGGATTTTTTTTAATGACCAGCATTATGACGTTGAGTGTTGCAAATTGGAGGTTTGGCCTTCCACGATTCTCATACTGGATGTAATACCCAGGGAGTATGATGCATATTCACTTAGGATTTATTGCAGAGCTAAAGTTTGAAATACTGATGTCCTTGTTTTGTAATAGTGCAGAGTAGTGTGTGAAGATGCATAAAATAAGTGAAACATAAGGCAGGTCCCCAGCACAGCGGTATCGGGGCAGCACGGAATTGAAAAACGACATCAGACCTCAGTGCTCACTTCTGGTATGGGGGAATCACCGCTCCCACTCAGCCAAAAAATCCACAAACCTTTTTAAACTGTCCCATGGTACCAACTTGAGCCCAAGAAAGGGAAAATATAACTGGCCAGATGCAGTCAGTCCTGTGATTACTCCAAAAGAAAGGAAAGAGAGCATTAAAACTAATAAACTGGCCAAATGATATATACTTGATGTGATATTTAAAGTATTCTGAATCGGGTGGATCCTCTCATCATTTAATAACCTGAACTGATCGAAGGCATTTATGTGCCTCAGTTTTCGAGTCTGCTTAGCCAATGACTGCTTTCTCCTTTCCTTTTTCCCTGTGCAATTGCTCCACCACAATATCTACAGTGCTAAAGCCAACCAATAAATTCACATTATTTACAGACATGATTGTGAACAATAGCAGAATGTTGAAATCATTGTAACTTTTTCCCACTAAAAACTCAGAACGTACTGGGGACTGATAAATCCACCCTGGGCTCTGGTGTTGTTTCTGATATTGCATTTCATTTCCAAAATAGACAAATGTAGCTTTTTGATACATTTTAATAGGTATCTCATTAAAATAGCGACTGTACAATCACGACTGACAAATAAGCGACTACAAAATAGCAATCTGTATAATGGCAACCAGACATAAGAGCTCATTAGCCAGTATAGCAACTACTACTACTACCATTTATGCAACCACAATCGCAACTGCCGAATTAGCGAAAAACAAGCAGAAAATTGCAGAGTTCCTAATACCTAGAGGAATTTTTTTTATATTGCACCAGCTGGGAGAACACTCAGGTACAGCCCCGATGCATGTTGAAGCCCGAGTCTCACTGATATCACTTACACTACATCAACCACACGGATCGACAAATATGAATAATCAAAAGCTATCCTGCAACACACAGTAAACATACTACAAGGCAAAACAACAAATTGGGCTCAACATAAGAAAGAAATTATCTAGACTGTCTTTTAATTTTGAAAAATATACATCTGCTTTTAACTCTTTTGACTCGATGGGAGCCATTGAATTTGTGCGGTTAAATTTGAATTTGCTTTTTAATCCCTGTCAGTAAGTGTTAAGTAACTTTAAAAATCCAAATAAATACTGTTATTCACCATACAGTCTCTCTCTCACACACACACACACACACACTGTTAATTGCCTTTCTTTTTCTTTATTCTGAAGTTGTACAACCAGCAATATTAAATGGTTCCATGTTAAAATCATCTCCTCTTTGATGCAATTGCGCACTATAAAACTTCTTTATATCTCAACTGAGCAACTGAAATTGACTAAAAATTCCCTTCTTTGACTAGAATTAAACCTTTATAAAACATACGTAGGCATATGTTGCTCGACATGCCTGATGAAAAGATGAAGAGGTAAAGAGGCCAAGAAAGCTTGTATCTCATACATTTAGCTTTTCTAATAAGGGTATTCTCACAACAACAACAAAAATTACAAAAAAAATGTTTTCTCTTTTTCATGGGTTAGTGTAGGCCAACATGGCACAGCACTGTTTTTGCTAGGAATTTTTAGAAATATAAAAGTTGTGTAATGCTCATTTTAAATCATGTCAATTAAATATAAAAGCTGTTCACGCTGTAATAGGCTTTTGTTTTTATCTATGGCCAGGAATAATCGGGTCTTTAAAGCCAAACTGATGCAAACCAGACACAAGGAAAGTGGACGAAATGTGTTCTCTGAGAACGGGTGAATATTGTCGGGGGAATAGCATCAAAACTGCAAAGCACCATTGAGCATTTGAATGGCATTCTGTGCCATCTCGAGGCTTCAGTGGTAAGCTAGCATTAGTAACATATACTGTACTGTGGCGCTGCAGGATCTTTTTCTTCCTCTCTGGTTACCCCCACCCCCATCCTGCATGGTTGGGTGTGTGCCTGCAGGTGATGTCATACCTTTTCGGTTGCAACTTTGTCCCAGAACCTTGTGCATGCATGGAAAGGGATGCACTTCTTTTCATCTTGGAGGTCTCACATGAATTTCTAAATCAGTGAAATACACAACTAAAAGGAATCTTAGTGAATAGATTTGAAATGTTTAGGTGGTGGGACTCAGCTTTACAAATACAGGTGGGGGACTGTCACCTCTTAGTGGCAGAACACTCCTATAGCTTTCAGTGGAGAAAGATGCATGTCCAATTAAACCTCTGAAAAGGATACACTTTTCCAAATTCACAGTAGAAAAAAAACATATGCTGATCTTTATACTTAACCACAGCCTCAATCTAGCTCCAGTTGTAAGACAAAGGAAGATAAGGAAATGGGTTGCCTGTAAATCCTTATTTTGTTGCATGTTAGTTGTTGTTTTTAAGTTGTTTTGGTTTATGTTCAAGAATACTTGGGGACTGAGGGAAACTAATGCACTTTTTCATATCTTCTACTAAGGGGTTGAGGTTATTTTTACATTATTGCGATCAAGCGGGCGTTTAGGAAAGGAAAACAGATTTAGAGGTCTAAAGTAGTACTAGCAACAATGCTGTTTATCTATGTATACCGTTCTGCATTGTCCGGGAAGCTAATGCATTTTTTCATATCTGCTGCTAAGGGGGTTGAGGTTATTTTTACATTATTGCGATCAAGCGGGCATTTAGGAAAGGAAAACACATTTAGAGGTCTAAAGTAGTACTAGCAACAATGCTGTTTATCTATGTATACCGTTCTGCATTGTCCCCATGACTGCCATTAAGAAGATTAAGAGCAAATGCTGTTGGCAGTTGCATGAGCTGCACTGCATGTATGTAGTGCATCCTGGAATGATGGAGTATCAAGAAAGGATCCCCTAATTAATCAATTAAGTGAATCCCTTTGTACAGGTTTGGGCATTTCAGAGTTTTTTCATGTGCTGCACGCCATGGCGTGCCAGACGTGTATTGGTAGCTACGCAGGGATGCAGAAATGTAAAAAAAAAAAAAAAAAATAAAAACAAAAGAACGCCCACTGTGATATAGTGCAGTGCTGCAGTCCATAGGGACGACATGGGCGGATTGCTTCTTGGGGGAGGGTCAGGTGGAGGAAAAACAGTTCCACCGAAGGAAAACATGACGTAGGTCATTTTCTGATGCAAAACGTCTGCAGGCTCAGCCCACTGCAGACGTGAAAAACTACAGGAGAGAAAGATTAGTTAATTCTACTTGCTGTTGAGAGAGTTAATGTATAGAGGATTTTTGTAAGTTTTGATATTGTTTTAATTTCTTTTTAATTTAGCTTAAAGTAGAATTTAAAAAGGCTTCTGTGGCTGAAGTGACTGTAAATGCCCTCCACCCACCCCTTCCACCAGCCTTTCTTAAACACTGAAATACCACTGGGAGTTAGGTTTGAAGGCTGTGAGGGAGGAGCTTGTGGAGCTGCAAACTGATCTGAGCCCTCAGAAGAGGCCAGGAAGGAGGAAACAAGGAACAACCATATGAGCTAAGTCTTAAGGACATATAAATATATACAATGTATGAGTAGATCTATAGTCCTTATGAGTAGAATTGTGGTTTCCAGTTAGTACTATAGTTGGCTGTCTTATGCTGCATGCAAGGGCATTTAAGATAACAATTTCTGTTAGTGGCTGGGCTAGGATTAGTTAATTCTACTTGCTGTAGGGAGAGTAGTGTGGAGAGGCTGTATAGGTAGTGTGGACCATGAGTAGGATTGTAGGGTGCAATGGTTGTGGGGCAGCAATGCAGATGAACATACTGTGGAGGCTGGGAGGGTGCTCAATATGCTATAGGCTAAGGAGGCTTGAGGAAGAGGTTCAATGGCTTGGCAGGGAGCTGGGGAGGTTGAGGGAGGAGGGGAGGATTGTGTCGGTAGGGGGCTGACATCTCAGACAATTGTGGGGGCACCACAGAGAAGGAACAGCGTGGCAAGGGAGATGTCCGGGAGGAGGCACAGTAGACAGGAAGCCAGTTGATGAAGGGTTGGCTCTAGTAGGACCTAGAAAAACAGGAGCAGCAGTAGGCAGGAGGTATGAGGAAACACACAATAAGGCAAGGGAGGAGGGAACATGTTTGCTGTACTAGAAACACATGGGAAAGAGGATGCAGGAGGAGATGGCACAAGGGATAGTACTCACAAAGCGAAGGAAGAGAGGGAAATTACTAGTGGAGAGATTGAGCATGGCATGGCAGGGGAAGGGATAATACTTGGAGAGGTGAGGAGGGAGCGGAAGGTTGGCAGTCAAACAGGAGGAGGGGAGGAGTCTCAATTGAGAAGGCCGGGGGAAGACACTGGGACACACTGTAAAAGCACTATCTTTGAGTGGCCCTAGAAATGAGAACCTGGGTGGGGGGGTGGCAATGGGCACAAGGAAAGAGGAGGGAGGTGTTACTAGTGTTGGGGGACTCCATAGTCAAGGGAATCAGATGGGGCAGCAAGGGGGAAAGGCACAGTCAGATATGGGTGGAGTCCATACCAGGATTAAAGGCAGGACAGGCAATCCTAAGGTGCGTAAGGAGGGGTAGGAGGAAACCACACATTGTGGTACATGTGGGGACAAATGGCCTAGCAGGGAAAATGGTGGAGGTAACAAAGGAGAGGACTGAGGAAGTGAGAAGGTTGTGTGAGGAGACTGGGGAGTCTGTGGCATTCTTTGAAGTGCTCCCAGTACCCTGCACAAGCACAGTGAGAAAGGAGAGGAGAGGATTAGGGAGTTGAACACATGGTTGGTGGAATGGTGTCAAACTAAGGGATATGGGGTTGTGGGTGGCTGGGGCTGTACCTTGGATAATAACAGTCTATTTGCAAGGGATAGGCTGCACCTGAGTGGGGAGGGGAAGGAGGTATTAAAGCAAAGACTGCGGAGGTATATTGCAACAAAGGTGGATTTAAACTAGATAGGAGGGGTGGCAAGTGGACAGCAGGTAGACAGAGATCTGATAAAGTGGAGTCACAGCCTACCCCCCAGGCTAGCAGGGAAGGACTCGGGGTGGCCGAAAAAGGAGGGAGTAGAAGGAAGGAAATGGAGGCCAATGAAGGGAAGGGGGCAGGATGGAGGGTGGTCTCGCTGAATGCAAGAAGCTTAGGCAACAAATCTGCTGAGCTACAGGCACTCCTAGCAGTGTGGAGGGTGGATATTGCAGCTGTCACAGAAACATGGGCAACTGAGCACCAGGACTGGGATCTGGCAATTCCAGGATACAAAGTGTACAGGAAGGACTGTAAGGAAGGGAGGGGTGGTGGGGTGGCAGTCTATGGAGAGACAGGATCAACTGCACAAGGGACGAGTGTGAAGAAAGGAGAACAGAGGTGATCTGGCTGCAGCTCCTAGACTCAAGGGGTAGGAAACTGAGGTTTGGGGTGGTATACAGACCACCGTCCCAGTCTGAGGAGCTTGACAGGGAATTAGCAGGACAAATCAGAAGGGTATGTAGAAAGGGAAGGTGGTCATCGTGGGGGATTTCAACTTGCCAGGGGTTGACTGGAGCATTCCAGTCACCTCCAGTGCTAGGGAGCAAGTGCTCCTGGATGCAATCCAGGAGGGTCTCCTGACACAGTTGGTTAGTGTACCTACTAGGCTAGAGTAAACTTTAGATCTGATGTTGTCGAATGAGGAGGCAGTAAGGGAAATAAAGGTGGAAGACCCACTAGCTGACAGCGATCACCAAACAGTGTGGTTTAATATCACGATGTGCGGGGAGCCAGAGAAATCAGTTACTCAGGTAGTAAACTTCAGGGGGGCAGACTTTGGGAGGATGCAGGAAGTACTGAAAGGGAAACTAGAGGGCATAAGGCAGGAGATGGATACAGAGCAGAAATGGGATATTATTAAACGGGGGGATTACAGAGGCAACAGAAGCTTGCACCAAGACACAGAGTAAGAGATCCTCAACCCTCGACCCCAGGGTGATCGCAAACATCTTTAACACAGCTTTTTCAGACATTAGTGCTGTCCTACCCCATGACTTTTTCGAAAACAGGGCCTACTCCCCAAATACCTCAGCCCCACAGTCTAACCATCCCCTCTTCTACTTCAGGGAGGTAAGGCTGAATGAAGCTCACCGCTATATTACTGCAGCTATTTCTAAATCTACATCTAGTAGTGACACCCTGGACCTTAAGCTTCTGTTGCTCACCCTCGATGAGGTAATTCATCCATTAACAAAAATCCTAAACCTCTCTCTCAGCTGTGGAAAATTCCCGGACTTATGGAAAACAGCTACCGTGACACCTGTCCATAAAAGTGGGGATAAGACGAATCACTCAAATTATCGCCCTATCTCCATACTGTCCCCACTCTCTAAGGTACTCGAGAGCATCGTGGCTGATCAACTTTCCGACCACTTGGATAAATACAGTATACCTTGTCCACAACAACACGGTTTCCGGAAAGGTCACAGCACCACCACAGCTCTTCTTGAGTTCACTGGAGCTTTGTACAAATCCCTTGACAACGGCCTTCTCACAGGGGCCATTTTACTTGACCTCTCTAAGGCCTTCGATACAGTACACCATGGACTACTAATTGACCAACTACTGAATGCCGGACTGTCACCTGACTCTTCTCTCTGGTTTAAAAGCTACTTAGAAAACCGGACGCAGAGAGTAAAAATTGCTGACGCTCTTTCTGACACCCTACCTGTTCACTCGGGTGTCCCACAGGGATCCATACTGGGCCCCCTCCCTTACCACTGCTCTGAGCAGATCATACTATATGCCGATGATGCTGTTGTATTCTCTACTCACAAGATCCTGCAACTCTTCAACACAACCTTCAACTTGGTTTCAGTTCTGTACAGACATGGTTTCTTAATCATAAACTGGTCCTCAATGACAAGAAGACCAAATTTATGCTCTTCTGCAGCTCTCATAACCCACACAGGCTACACCACTTGGCTATCTCCACCACCCAGGGGAACACTCTAGATCAGGTGGGGTCCTTCAAATACTTAGGGATACAGCTTGACCCTAATCTCTCCTATGGACCTCGCGTAGATAATGTAGCTAGAGCTGCTAATTCACGGCTTGGTCTCCCCTACAAACACAGACAACACCTCATGCCAGAAGCTTTGAAGGTTGCAGTCCTGAGCTCTGTGATCTCTGTAATAGACTATGGTCTCATCATTTATGGCTCGGCCACAACCACAACCCTTAGGTGCCTCTCAACTGCCTTAAATAAGGCATGTTGGCTCATCACTGGTGCTCACCATCTCACCCACACATGTGACCTGTACACCCAGACCGGCTGGTTCCAACTATCAAACCTCATAAAGTTTCTCACCTGCTCCATGGCAAAAAAAAATCTACCTTGGCCTTGTACCTTCTGGGGTCTCAACTCTGTTACAACACCGAACCAACAAACAGTGCCTTCAGAGATCCACGCTATAGCTACTGAAAGTCCCCCACTGTCACACTTCAGAGGGACAATGCTTTTTGCTTATCGAGCACCACTCTGGTTCAATGGCCTCAGCCCCACCATCTCCTCTGCCCTGACAATTGGTATGTTTAAAAGTAGGCTCCAGGACTATATCACTACCAATAGCTCCTGTGACTGCCCAACTTAACCTTGTTTCTCCACTTCCCTGCCTGCTCTAGTGGCCCCCCCCATAGGATTCTACTCTCACATCTTGGTATTCCCAATGCTGCACTTTTCACCCTCTCCCACCCTACCTACATTCCTTCTCCCCCCGTAACTCTGGCACTTCTTATTTCTTGTCTGATATCTCTGACAAATGCCACTGGCTGCCTTGCTTACAATGTTACCCTTGAATTGTATTAATCTGTAATCTGTTTGCAATGTCCACATTGTTGTAATGTCTGTCTTGATGTTCCCCATAATTTGTATTTCTCTGATGTGGAACCTTTGTAAAAGAACCTTGGCTCAAAGGTATTTGTAATCCTAGACTTGATAAATAAATAAAAGGAGCAGAGCAAGAAAACCATGCTGGTTGAACAGCGAGGTAGTGGAGGTAGTGAGAGCAAAACAAGAGGCGCACCAGAGGTATAGAAGAACAGGAAAGGAAAGTGGACAGGGAGGAGTATGCAAGATGGTCCAGGGAGGTGACCAGAAAAGCGAGAGAAGCCAAGGCCCAGAGGGAGCTGAGATTAGCACAGGGGAATTAATGGGGGGAGAAAGACTTTATCAGATACATCAAGGAGAAAAGGAAATGCAAAGAGACAAGTGAGGATAAAAAGGGGTGGGGAGTGGACAGAAAAGGGTGAGGTGCAGGCAGAAGCACTGAATGAATACTTTTGCTCAGTGTTCACAGAAGAAAAGGGGGGACCGCTACCACAATGGGCTGGGAGGGTGGGGACAGGGGAAGAGGAGGGAACAGATGGAAGAATTGAGGCAAGTAGAGTCCTAGAGGACTGAGGGCACTGAAGGTAGACAAGGTACCAGGGCCAGATGGTATCCACCCCAAGGTGCTGAGGGAGATGGCAGAGGTGTTGGCAGAGCCTCTCGCAGATCTGTACAGCACCTCACTGGAGTCGGGATATGTGCCACTAGACTGGAGGATGGCACATGTAGTACCATTACACAAGAGAGGACCAAGGGATGAACCGGGTAATTATCGCCTGGTAAGTCTCACCTCCATAGTGTGCAAACTCATGGAGACAATACTAAAGGAAAGACTGGTGTCATACCTGGAGGACAATGGCCTCCAGGATGTGAGGCAGCATGGATTTGTGTCAAGGAAGTCTTGTCAAACCAACCTGCTACAATATTATGACTGGGTGACAGGTGAGCTGGATAAGGGTCATGCGGTGGATGTTCTTTACTTGGACTTCAGTGAGGCCTTTGATCCTGTGCCTCATGGGCAGCTTGGGCAGAAGCTAACTGAGGTAGAGGTAGGGGAAAAAATGATGAACTGGATTATAAGCTGGCTGAGTGGGAGGCTGCAACAGGTGGTAGTGAGAGGGGAGCTCTCAACACCAAGGCCGGTGATGAGTGGGGTGCCACAGGGCTCTGTGTTGGGGCCAGTATTGTTTGGGCTCTTCATATCAGACATTGCGCATGGGGTGGTGAGCAAGATAAGTCTGTTCACTGATGACACCAAAATTGGAGCAGTGATGAATGGAGAGGAGGGATGGAAGCAGCTGCAGGGGGACCTAAGCAAGCTAGAGGAGTGGTCAGAGAGATGGCAGCTGGGGTTCAATGCAATGAAGTGTAAGGTTATGCACTTTGGGATGAAGAACCCAAGGAGAGAATACTGGCTGGGAGGGGTTAAGCTGGGGATCACTGAGGAGGAGAAGGACCTAGGGGTAATGATAACAAGGACAATGGACAACACTGCCCAGTGCAGGAGAGTGGCTGCAAAAGCTAACAAAATGCTGGGGAGTATAGCGAGGGGGTTTTCATCCAGGCAAAGAGAGGTGATCTTGCCACTCTACAGGTCACTGGTAAGGCCGCACTTAGAGTATTGTGTGCAGTTTTGGAGGCCATACCTAAAGCGTGATATCAGGCTACTGGAGGGACTGCAGAGGAGGGCAACAAAGATGATATGTGGAATGGAAGGGACAGACTATGACAGCAGGCTGGGAGACCTGAATATGTACACCCTGGAGGATAGAAGGAATGGGAGGACATGATAGAGACATTCAAGTATCTGAGGGGAATCAATAAGGAGGGGGCAGATGGGGTCTTTAAATTAAGGAGGAGGGGTCACCAGGGGCATGGTCTAAGAATAGAGGGGAAGATTTAGGAAGGAAATGAGGAGACACTATTTCACAGAGGTGGTAGCAAAATGGGCAGCCCTACCAGAATGGGTGGTATCATGTAAATCTGTGAACAGCTTCAAAAGGGCATGGGACAGGGAACAGGGGAGAGTGAGTGTGGGGGTGGGGGAGGTAGGGGTGGCGGTGGGATGACAAATGGGAGGGGGCTGGGGCAGCTGCAAACTAGGGGTGCTAGCTGCACACTCGAGCAGACTTAGATAGACAAGGTGGTCTGTTTCTGCTGGCACATTTGTATGTTCGTAGATAAGATTTTATTAATGATGTTTTCTTTTACAATCCCACATACAATACAATGGTATTCTGTACCATAGCATGTATTTATTTTACTAAACAAGCACGAGAACTCTTGCTTTTCATACTGTCATTATTAATTCGGGACAACGACATGCGCATTACTGTCAGCTAACCCGCTTGCAGGACAATGGTGTACATGCCTATTGGCAGCGTCCTGATTTAAAAAATGCTTAAATGCCTTCTTTCTTTCTGATAACTTAGTTTGAGACAGAGTTAGCTAGAGCATGGGGGTGGTGGAGAAGCAGAGATGAGGTAGGTACCATATGCAAACCTGCCTCAAGCCAGGGAACTCTCCAACTGTCATACACAGCAAGGGTTGGGGAAGGGAGCTATCAGTTGTTAACTCTGCTTTGGCGAGACCCAATTTTTTAAATTTTAGGGTAATAATAACATATTCCTGAAGCAGATAATGTGCTGACACAATTTAATACTGTATTTTTCTAAAATGAGGATTGCATATAGTATATTTTTGCCATTTTTAAGTAGGGACTTTGGGAACAAGCATGCATATTAGAGTTGGACAAGCGGGTTAGCCAACAGTAATATGCACACTCACTGTCAGCACCCCAAACTAAAAACGATCAGCAACAAGAGTTCTAACGCTCACTTACAAAATAAATATATACTGTGGTACAGAATATGATTGTCTCGTGTGCTGGATAGTAGCTGGAAACAGCATAAGAAATGATTATGTAACAGATAATCAAAAAATTATTTGGGAAATATTGGGACAGGCCACTCATTCTTAAATTGAGTTTTATAATCACATTTATTAAAAGGAATGTTTGTAAGCCTCGTTTTTCTGTTTCATTGTACAGAAGTTTTAGATATTGCCCATCGCTACAAAACACAGGTTCTTATTTAAAAACCATAATAACTTCGTAAGTGTCTTGACAGTTTCCTTGTCAGCAGGTCATGTAGACAAGGTGGAGGGACTATTTAAAATCAAAACGGCCATTTTATGATAAATTGTGCAAAAAAAAAAAATCATTGTTTTTTTCAACATTTTAATAATAGCAATAAGGTATGTACAGGGGTTAGATTAACAGTCAATCACCCCCTTGGGGCAGTATGGCACTCAGCTGTATCTCATGCCACATTACGCCCCAAAGGGGTGATTAACAGACTGTTAATCTAACTCCTGTACACACCTTATTGCTTAATAAATCATCTGATACATATGCAACAGAGCCCTCCTTCTGTTCTTGTTTCTGATGACATTAACTTAAGTTTTGTCAGTCTTTCTAGGTAGGACATGTTTTCTAGTCCCTAATTACTTTTGTTGCCATTCTCTGTACTTTCTCCAACTGTCCAGTTCCTCCTCTCATGTACAAACTCCAAAACTGTGAGACATACCGGTAATTGAAGTGGGGCCTTGCATACGTCCTATGCAATGTCCCTTGATTTTGTGTTATGGTTTCTGTCTTTGCTCCTTGTATGACCCATTTTCAATAAAGTTCATACTTTTTGCACCAAATATTTAGCCATTTTGGTGCTTCAATGGGTCCGAGTGAGTGCTCCAGTTTTTGTTCTCCTGCTACTTTTATGAAATCACCATACTGCATACCTTGCTTGATTAGCCCCATCAGCACTGCCATGACTTTGCACAAATGATGCTTCTAGTACTACTGGCGTGTTTACAGTTCAATATAAGCATGCTGCTTACAGAGGAATAAAGTGAAGTAAAACTTTAGAAATATGAGAAAGGGGTGTAAATCTTCGAAAAGAGGCTGTACCATACTCTAGTATGCCCCTAATGTGGATACCTGCTTGTGGGCAGGCAGTATCCATATGCAGTGCCCTGGGGTCTGCGAGACTTTAATATACCTTGCTAGACCATCAGAAAATACTGTGAATAGTTTGATTTCTCCTGGTCTTTATACATTCCGCTCCTTTAAATAATTGTTCTATTTCATGATGTTGTATATTGAGCTGAGCCAGCAATATAATTTAAAAAAGAGAGCAAGAAAGGAATACAGCCATAACTTAATATATGGTTTAGTTCATTATATTAGTATCTTTTGATAAAAACATGGAATGTTCTAGAACTGGGTCAAAGCTGCATCTCCATCATGAACCCAATGGTAGGACAACTTGCATACTATCTTTCCATTAGCAAAATCATCTGCATTACTTGAGGACAGGCTTGACAGCTCTGTAAAATACAGTCACCTTAAATTGTCTGTATAGCTAGTAATTTACTAAGAATATTGTATGAGGAGAGGACACTGCATAGGTGAGGCAGTGGTGCAGTGCAGTGGCTTAATACGCTTCATAGCTTAACCCCTTAAGTTCCTAAGGACATATACTTCACCTCTGGATTATGACTCATTTTGGCTGTTTTTCATGCAAACTTAGAAGCTATACAAGCAAGGAATATCATATAAAAAGATATCATAAAGAATCAGAAACTCTACATAGCAGAAAGACAGTAAATAAGAAAAACATGTATAATTGTATAACCAATGTCTTTTTCTTTAAAATGAAAGAGAAACAGTGTCCACATGATGGCAGTGAAAGATAAGGAATGACACTGATCCCCTTTACAATGCACAGGAAGAAATTGAGAACTGTTGAAACTTTTATTCACTTATATTTGAAGAAATATTTATAGCACCATTTCCTTGATTGCAAAGGGGCAACAGAAACCTCTGGGGAAACTTTGGAAAACATATTTGGACACAATTTAGCTTGTATGTCACATATCTTCTATAGGTATTTTCTTCCCAGTCTTTATTACTGTGGGAATTTGAATGGAAACAGGATCTTTACCCATTAGAGTTCATTTGCCCCCACAGATTATTCCCCACTTGAAGTCATAATCCTCAGCTGTGATGTCACAGTCTGTTACCATGGAAACAACAGTGATGGAGCAAGTATGGTATTATATCAAGTGGGGAATAAGAATTGGAGCTGATGAACTCCCAAGTCAAGAACAGAGATCCTGTTTTCATGCACATGTCCTCAGTAATAAGTAATGGAGAGAAGAAATACACAGATAATGTTAAATATAGCCAGAACTCAGTCCATGTATTATGTTTTTTAAGTTCTCCTTGAAGTGTCAGCTGTACTTTTTCCCCTTTTCTGTTGTATGTTCTCCTCGGTCATGCTCTGCCTGGTCCCAGGGATGTACCCTGATCTGGCCTTATTGACCCTGGGCTGACTCCAGCCCTTCCCCACTGGTCTCCCATGGCTAGTCTCCCCATGGTGGAGGCCCCAGGGAAGGGCTATCCTCCCCTTAAGATAGCTCACTCTGTGAGCCACAATCCGGTGCCAGCAGGTGCTGGAACCCAGGGGAAAAAAGAACCCAGGTTGTTATATAGGTAGTGCTATAGGTTTTTCTCTCAACCTCCCTCCCCTGCCCCGGCTGGCACAGCAGCATGACGTGCTGCTGCTGGGCCACCAGGGCAGCCATGCTAGCTGCCTTTTAACTGAGGCTTCTATTTTGCTATGAGTCTTCTAATGTTTTTGTAGCAATGCTGTATACTGTGCCTTTTATGTGTGTGAGTGCATGCAGCAACATAGAATGGCATAATGTGCCCCTATAATTTATGTAGTGGATGTGAATGTGAAATAGTTCAGATAAGCCAGTTATCAAACATAAAAACGTTTGTGAAATTAAAAAAGAAGGGTAAATCCTTTAACTTTTTTTTTTTCATTTATCTTGCTCGGAACCCACATGCCAGATAAACTTGTAGCTGAGCAGCATTCAGAGTGTCTCAGTTAAGCACCAGACACAACTGTAGCCATCAAATGTTCTAATCACACAGCATTCCTCCAGCTGCTAAAAAAACACACTGTCATTTGTGTTGCGCCTTCACAAAATGGTGTTTACCAGCTCTCAGATTTCAATGTGTCTGTGAATTCAAGATTTTATAATGGATATTCATCAAATAATGTCAAATATAGGATATTAGATGGGGTCATGTGATGGCAGCGTGAGGATCAGTTGCAGCCTTCCATAGCTCTGCACCTCTGCTCTCGAATCTAGTATTTTCATTCTGTTTCCATGAATAATAGCGAATTGCAATTTACATTAACGGATTGCTGAACATCCCTGGAATCGAACAACACTACACATTATGGAGGTCTACATAAAAAAAGCACCTCCCAGGCACTCTATTCCGCCAACTCCGGAGAAAGACAAGGCCACTAAGCGCCCTAAACACCAGCCCACTGGCACACCTAAATCTCCCCACAAGGTGGCTGCTCTGTCAGAGGAAAGATTCCTGGAGATCATGCAGTGACTACAGGAGAAAATCTCCGCTATCTCTGAGTATCTCCAACAAATCAAGACATCAGTGCAATCCCTGACAATTTGGGTGGGTGATTCAGAAGCCAAATTAATATCCCTTGAGAAAAGACAGGAAGAAAATGGCCAAGCCACAATACAATTTGGCCGCAGACTTAAGAAACTAGAAGAGAAACTAGAAGATCTTGAGGGCAGGAGTAGGAGGAATAATCTTCTGGTCATCGAAATCCCGGAAAAAGAAGGCAATGCTCCCATCTTATTCCTTCAGAAATTGTGTGATAAAATTGCAGGGTCATCTCCAAATGGCGCCACATATATTATTGACCAAGCGCACCACGCCTTGCACCCTCCTCCACCCCAAGGCTCCCCACCTAGGCCTCTTATTTTCAAACTATTAAACTTTCTGGATACACAGCACATACTTGCCAAAGTTAGAAAACTGCAATATGTTCTTTGGGAAGGATGACGGACTCATATCACCCAAGATCTCTTTCAGTCGGTCAGGGTAAAGAGGCAAGAAATGCACCCGACCGTTTCAAAGCTGATTGCCGCTGGTACACCATTTCATATGAGATACCTGGCGGTGCTTCAGATAAAATCCGGTGATCAGTGGTTCTCTTTTGATTCGCACAAGCAGGCACTACAAGAACTCAGAAACCTAATGCCAGATCTCTTTAAGTAAAGAGCCTCCAAGGTATGTGATCTTCTTGTTCCTGATGGGGACTAAATAAGTTGTGATTTTGAGGACTTTCATGGCCTCCTTGAGTCAGCTAACTGCAGATCGAGGGGTTGAAAGGGCTTTGTGCCAGTATTTACTTTATTTGCTATCATCTGGGCCCTGATGTTATGACAGCTCGACCCTTGCAGTGGAGTTTGTACCTGGATTCGTAAGCTGGGGCCTACCACGTCGTTCATGTCAGATCTTATTCCATTTTGGACTGTGTACCTATAGTTTTGCTTTTTATTTACATCTGGACTGCCAGACTGGCTATTGGACTGTTACCCGATCCTTCACTCCACAAAGTTAGTTAAAAAGACTATGGATTGTCTCTGAATAAGATGAACGGCACGCTTGTTTTATCTTTTTTTTTTTCTCCTCCAAAGGATTTTAATTGACTTTGGGATGGGGTTATGGATTCACTCCGTGGCACCTTGATTCTGCACAGCCTTTAATTAATGGGGAAAATGAAGCCAAAAGAGAAAAAGGGGGTATATTTCTCAGGAAAACTCCCCTTGTTGCTCGTGGGAATAACTTCCTTGTGGGCCCTTTATGTATAGTGCTCTTCTTGGGGCTCCTTTAAGATTTGCAGGAATATAAGCAGATGGTTATGCTTTTTTCTTTTGTTTCTATACTAAGGTTATCTGTTTAGAAGCTAGGCCATATTAAGTTTATTTCTTAGATGCGCTATTCGTAGAACAGGGGTTTAGTGGGAGCGGGGAGGGGGGCTTCCACTGGTGCGAATCATAGCAGCGCAAAGACATCACGCACTGGGCATATTTGTGGTGCAGTTAATTTGAACTGGGGGTAGTATTTGTAAATTTTTTATAAGGGTCTGTTTATTAGGGTTAATCAAGGGGTGGGAAAATGGGAATAAGTGTCATACCAACTATGTTTTTCACTAATTGGACTAGGTGGACTAGTGGGAAGGAGCTGCCAAGTGTGTTAGCACAACTTATCCACTAAAAGGTTAATTTGATTTATAATCCAGGAGTTCTTATGTTTCACAGCATCTCAGTAAGACCCAGTAACCTTTTACTCTTACCCAGTGTTAATGATCATGACTGGTCCTTGTAATATTATAAGCTGGAATGTAAAGGGTGTCCAAGACAGATGCAAGAGGCGAGTCATCCTTAGACACCTTTTTCATTTAAAGGCAGGGATTTCATGCCTTCAGGAGACACACCTCTGACAAGAAGATGTGATCCTGTTACATCAGTATTGGATGGCATGGGCATACGGAGCTGGGAATTCTACAAATAGTGGGGGATTAGCCATATTATTTGGGAACAAAATCCCCTTCAAATTGGAACGGGAAATCTGGGACCCTAGTGGTTGATACATTTTCCTATATGGCCTCCTTGAAGTGCAGCAAATCATTCTGGGTGCTATTTATGGTCCAAACCAAGACTCCCCTCAATTTTTTACCCATTTGACAAATGTTATTGTCAATAACTCTCCCACGCTTACCATTTTAGGTGGAGACTAGAATGTTGCCCCATACCCACATTTAGATAGGTCCGACCCCAGAAAATGAAGGTTCTCTCCCTCATAAAGGGCCTTACATGAACTAATGAAGGATGCTGACCTGCTAGATGTCTAGAGAATACTGCACCCTGAGGAGCGCCAATACAATTTATTTTCGCCCCCACATAAGTCATTCTCTAGAATTGATTTATTGTTACTGAGCTCGTTTTCCCTACCAGGTATAATAAATGCGAATATACACACAAGGGTCATATCCTACCACTCACCAATATCTATCACTTATCTCCTTGGTCCGGGAATCAAAAGGGACACCCTTTGGTGGTTAAACACCCAACTGCTCCAAAAGATAGATTGCCTACAGCAGATTAAAGACTGTATTACTAATTTCCTAGTGACTAATTTGAACTTGATACCCAGATTAGATGTGGTCTGGGCAGCCCTGAAGTGTTCCTTAAGGGGTGAATGCCTCCGTCTGTCTGCTTCCAAATCCCGACAATTTAGATAACAGCAAGAGAGTTTGCTCAAAGCTATACACCATCTGGAACACACTCTTAGCCTCCAATCCCCTGAAGCTGACTGGGCTAATTTACACAGGCTGCAAGCCCATTATTCGGCTCTGATGTTCCAGAAAGCCAAACTCTCTCTCAAACGGACAAAAATTAAATACTTAGATACAGAAGAGAAAGCTAGTAAGTTGCTAGCAATTTGGCCCAGACAAGCTGAAGCCTCCCGATTCATACCCTGTATTAAGTTCGATAGAGACATTCCGGCTGTCACCTCTCCCAGAGACATTGCTGCTATTTTAAGATCCTATTATATGGATCGTTATACTGAAGCCAGATCCGTTCAACCTACAGTAACCGTAGTGGAGGAGTACCTTAGTTCCATTGACGTCCCTAGTCTTTCTCCCCTTTTGGCTGCCCCCTTGGTAATCCTATCAACATTCAGGAAGTCGGAAAGGCAGTTGAACAGCTCTCTTTGGTTAAATCCCCTGGTCCTGATGGCCTGTCCAACAATCTGCACAAAACATGCCTTCCAGAATTGGGCCCTTTTCTGGTTGAGGTATATAATTACTGGTATGCCAATGGTCTTTTGGAAGCGAGCTTCCTTAATCCTCTTATCATCCTCATCCCTAAACAGGGCAAAGACCCCTTATACCCCAAAAACTACCAGCCTATATCACTAATCAACAATGATGTCAAAATCCTTGCAAAAATTCTGGCCAATAGGCTGGGTCTCCTTTTGACTTCCCTCATCAGCAGAGAAGAAATTGGTTTTATGGTCTGCAGATCGTCAGTGGACCATGTCTGTAAGGTCCTGCACTTGCTCTCTGCATCCTGGGACTCACCACTTCCTGCTGTTTTGTTTCCCCTGGATGCTAAGAAAGCATTTGACAGGGTTTCTTGGGACTTTCTTTATGTTACCATGGCCCACTTTTGTTTCCCCTCCAGCTTTCTTAAATGGGTGAAGTTGCTGTATTCTTCTCCCTCTGCACAAATTTAGTGCAGCAGAATACTCTGACCCTTTCCCGCTTAAATGGGGCACTTGACAGGGATGCCCCCATCCCCTCTACTGTTCAATATCTGTCTTGACCCTCTGATTAGGAAATTGATTGCTTCCCCGAACCTCCAAGGGATTAAAATAGGAGAAACACATTATACCCTTTCTGCATATTCAGATGATCTCCTCTTACACCTTGAAGGGTATTCCATCTCTCTTGGAGGAAATTAACAAATTTGCGGTGCTATCCCACTATAAACTTAACCTCCTAAAACTAAGGTCTTTTCATTAAATAATAGAACCCCTCCGGTCTATCATTGCCAGCCGTGCACTCTCATGGGAACCTACTTCCCTTACCTAGCTGGGAATCAAAATTGAGAGAGATATACCTACCATGTTTAAATCTAATCTTTCAGATCTCCTGAGCACTCTCAAAACTGACATTAACAGATGGGGTTGCTTGCCTCTCTCATTACGGGGGAGAATAAGCACTGTCAAGATGAATATCTTACCCCGTTTGCTGTATCCATTGGGAATGTTAGGATTTTTTCTCCCTAAAAAATAGTTCTCTAAGCTTCAAACTATGCTCAATGAATTCATGTGGAAAAGTAAGGGAGTTAGGAAGTCTTATACTAAACTCTCAGCACCAAAATTGCAAGGCGGTCTTTCAGTTCCCTCCCTCTTCACTTACTATTGTGCTCAACATCTTACCCGTATCGCACACTGGGCAACAGAGGTACAAGCAGGCAGGCTGCAGACCTATGTTCCCCTTTGGTTAGACATTGAGAGGTCTATATTGGCTAAATACCACTGTTTCCTCCCTGCTATGATATACACCACCCCCACTGCCCTCTCTAAACCATTGAGAAATACCCCATTAGGCTGGTCGATTAAAACTTTACATCAGCTACAAAAACACATTTCCCACAACTGGCACTCCTCCTTGGACCGACCAATCCTGGGCAATCCCCATTTCAGAATTGGCCATAAACCCATTTTTACTCCCCCCCCTTAATTCACAAGAAGGTCTCAGATGTGTTTGCGGAGGGCACAGTTTCCTTTCCCCATATTTCAGCTCAGATTCAATACATATGCTGTACCCCCCTTTAAGTACGGCAACTTAAGGAAGCTATCACAGCTCATCTGGGTCATGGGGTGGTGTCCTCACCACCTTCAGACAACCTTTCTAAGCTCCTACAGCTGGCTCGAGAACCCCACAGGGTTTCTAAGGCTTACAAAGCAGTACAATTACTGGACACTAATTTGCCTCCAGGGGTGTGTTATTGCTGGGCTCAGGTCTTACCTGTTGGTAATGAAGTTGGCTTCTGGAAGAAACTATGGCAAACTTTATATCATTTCTTAAGCAAGATAAATTGCATTTGATTCAATTTAATATCATGCATAACCTTTACTTCACCCCTGTTAAACTCTACAAATTGGGTCGGATAGCAGCGCCCCCTTGTACACGATGCGGCAATCTCCCCGGAACCCTATACCATATGTTGTGGACCTGCCTGATAGTACAGACCTTCTGGCAGTCTATTCGACATATTCTTGACTCGTATTTGGGTCTTGATCCCCTGTTTACTCCGGAAGCTTGTTTACTATATGTCTTCCCATTGGGTACCTTCAGAATTAGAAAAGCGCACTTGGCAATGATATCTGCCAATGCTAAATTAATTATTTTGATACATTGGAAAGATAGTACTCCTTTTTCCACTCTGGAATGGCATAAGGAAGTTTTGCTCGCACTCCAATTGGAGAAACATATTTCATCCATGAGTAATACGTTACATGCTTATCAAGCTAAATGGGGTCCACTAGATGCCCTGTTGTCTGTGTGGAAGCCTTAAAGGATTAAATTGAGAACTAGTCCTGGTATCTACAAATATTCAGCTTTACAATTATTCACACTTGGTATGGGGTGGGTTAGGGAGGGTTTATGAGGGTGGTTGTGGGTGGTGGGGGGTATAGAAGTTTCACTTCTAACATATGCTTTATCTTATCCCTGTGATATCTGGATAACTGATTCAAGTGATTGTATCTACTGCACTTGGGGTGATCCTTCTGATTGCCCAAATGTTACCCATCTTCTTGTAAAGACTTTGTTTATAAACAGCTAATAAAAAGAAAAAGAAAAAAAAAGAAGAAAAAATATAGGATATTAGCCTGCTTGTTGACTCCATTCCCAGCTCCACAAAATCTCAAGCATTTTCTTTAAATGAAAGCTCTCAAGTAAACCTATTACCTAATAAATAAATAAAACAAGTTGAAAAAATTCATTCCAGATGCCACTCCATTTGAAGCCGACTACCAGCAACTCACAGCTGCACCAAACTCCATCTGCATGATCCCTCCTTGGCCTTCTTGCCATCTTTGTGCTAACAACACTCACCACTCCCATGTGAACATGTCAGTCACTGCCTCCAAACTGACCATGCAGGTGTGCAGCACATCTACAGAAATGCTCACGACAAGAACAATCAGTCACACACAAAGACACATAATGATGCTAACCAATCAAAATCTACAAATGATCTCCTTTAGAAAACACAATACTTCCGTTCACTGCAGATACCAATCAAATGCACGCAATAATGGGCCACTGGTGAAAATAATCTGTTTGTCTGCATTTGATGCGAATTACCTTAGTGCTATGACTATGCTTCACCACTTGTGAGGTCACAAAAGTAATTCTCGTCATGCAGGTAACTAGGTAATTTTACCAGGCTCATTGCATATTCTGTTTCTCTGTCTGTCTGTTTATCCATCTATTGAATACGTGATTGCCTGACTCAGAATATGTGTTTTATCAACATGTGTGAGGGGGCAGGACCATAACTCTTGAGTGGCAGAGTCATGAGTGAGATATGAATGTCGTGCCCCCCTCACAAGTGATGATAAACTACATATTTTAAGTCAGACAATTGTGTATTTGATTTATTCCAGGACGCACCTGGAAACAAGCCTTGGATTAGTATGTCTTTCCTGGCCCCCCCAAAATTTATATACATATACTTTGCAAAAAACTATGTTAATGCATCAGGTTAGGGTTCAGGATAAAGTGACAAAAGTAGGGAAATATGACATTAGGGTTTCAAACCCTAAAACCCCTGCCCCTCAGCTGAAGCAAATGAAGGGTGTAGTCTTCCTTGGGGTTGTCAATTCCAATGCTTACCCCCATTGCAATAACAGAAAAGCTAAGATGTGAACTAGATAGGTGTTTATGTTTCTGTGCTCCAATGCCTCCATAGATGCATATCTGTATGACACTGTTGAAGGGCCCTACACTTCCATTTATAGGACAACAGTGAACAAATTGTCAGTATATCCATCTTGTTACCCCACTTCATGTGTCTGGTGCAGAAAATGTTCGAATCCTTGCCAAAACGTAATTCTGTACAACTGCAATGCTATTCTGTGCAGCAGGTGCAAAAACACATTTTGGCCAGGATTTGGAAAATGACAGCTGTGACATACATGAGGAGGGGTAATAAGAAGGCTCTGTTGAAAATCTGGGGTCAAAATATTAACAGTTTCCAATGTTACGAGCATGTGTAGCAAAATTGCAATGAATGAGCATAACCTTGCCATTTTTCATATTTTGACCCCAAACTTTCAACATAGCTTTCTTATGACCCCACCTCATGAACAAGGGCAAAAAAACTTCCAAATCCCACCTGAAAGGGGAGTTCATCAAGTGACCACGAAATCACCTTTTGGGTGGGAGTTGCATAATTACAGTCATATTGTTCATGAGGTGCGGTCCCCAAAAGGCCATGTAGAAAATGTGATATAAAAATTAAAAAAATGGCTGAGTTATGCATATAAGTTGACCCCCCCATTGAAATACAGTACATTGAACCACATTTACCTTAGTTTCTCTTATTGCAGTCACCGGTTCCAGCAGCAAGATATGTCTTCGATTGGAGAGTGGATCACGAACCTGGGATCTGTTCAGGTGAGTGAGGGTGTGTGGGGGTGCACTGGGGGGTGATGAGTGCTGATCGGTGAGAGACCTTTTTTTGCAGGGAAAAAAGGAATATTTTCTTTATTTGTAGAACAGACACTGACTGTGGGGGGTGCCACTAGACACCAGGGAAATATTGCAGCAGGGATGGCGATCAGAGAGCTGGGGAGGTGGAGGGACCACTGGACTTCCAGGGTGTATAGAAATAAACATTGGGGACAGCAGTCAGAGAACGGGAAGGGGGAAGGACCACTAGACTACCAGGGAATATAAAAACAAAGATTTGGGATGATGATTGGACAACAGGGAAGGGGGGAGGGACCATTAGACTACCAGGTAATATATATTATTTTATTCAGGGGACAGAAATCGATGGGTAGGAGGTGCAGCTAGACAACAGGGAGCTATGACAGTTCGAACTGTCATGGATCTTTATTATTCGCAGTCTTTACAGTTTGAACAGTAAAGTTCAAACTGTAAGAACTGTGAATGGTTATTTTCTGATTGATTGATCCTTAACTAAGCGAGTGACGAGTGATATGATTCTCATCCCCAGAAAGACATACTTGCCATCAAAATGTTCAAATAATAATATTTATTTATTTATTTATTCAATCTCGGATTACAAAAGTACCTTTGAGTGCCAAGCAGCTCAAAGGTTCCACATCAGTGGGGAGGGATCACAAACAGACATAGTAGGAACTAACAGATTGAGTAACTAAAATACATCATATGCTGTACAACAATATAAGTCATTAATAATACGTCATAGATACACAGCAATATTAAAGGAGAGAAGGAGTTAAAATTAATGTGAAGAAGGGAGGGTAGTAAAGTTGTAAGACCAAGGATGTAAAAGTTGCATGTGAGGTAGGCGGGAAGTAGGGCAGGGAAAAAGAGGTGAGGGGAGAGGGAGCAAGGCATGGCAAAATGGTGTTGGCCAGTTGCCTAGTCAATGTTTACAAGAGGTGAAATCAGGATGGGAAGGAGCCCAGCAGTGGAAGGGGGGAATCGAGGATTAGGGTACCTGTGCCTTAGCTGATGCTTTCAGTTATGAGATGCTGTCTGAGCATATGTTTGAATTGGTTGAGTTTACGTAGGTTAGCCAATTCACTGCACAACCCATTGAACCAGAATGGGTCTCTAAAAAGAAAGGATTGTTGGCATTGAGTAGTCCGGCACCTTGAA
The DNA here is from genome assembly GCA_016271365.2 of Neoceratodus forsteri. Classification (NCBI taxonomy): domain Eukaryota; kingdom Metazoa; phylum Chordata; order Ceratodontiformes; family Ceratodontidae; genus Neoceratodus; species Neoceratodus forsteri. Next base: position 520,866,718 of record CM057449.1, on the reverse strand, counting down.
ACAAGGAGTTCGGTTGTTGAGGTGTGAGTGTGTTGGGTCTTGAGAGACTTGTTAAGTAGGCATCCCACATCTGTTGGCAAGAGTCCAAGGAGCACCTTTTTAGTAAAAAGGCATGTTTGGCATTTGATCCTCCCACTTAGTTGGAGCCACCCAAACTGAGCATAGAGCTCACAAGTGTGGGTGAAATGGGCAGCACCCGTGGTAAGTCTACAGACCTTGTTCAGGGAGACAGTTAACCTTTTCAGTGATGTAGTGGAAGCAGCTCCATATATGACTAGACCATAGTCAAAGATCGACAGAACCAAACTGTGGATTGCGAGTTTGAGAGCTGCAGGAGTAAGACTCCTTCTGTGTCTATAGAAGAGCCCAATTCTAAAGTTGATGGCCCTGGCAACAATCACAATGTGATGCACATAGGTAAGGTGACTATCCAAGGTTATACCTAGGTACTTAAAGTGCTGAATTTGTTCAAGGGAGGATCCTTGGTTATACAATAATATAATAATGGAACTAAGCCTGTGACTGAGACCTAAGTACAGATCTTGGTCATTGTTCACCAGGTAGGATTTCTTTAGAAATAAATTTTTAAAAGAAAAAAAAAAGATGTTGAAAGCATAAACAGCATTTCTCTGAGCATGAACAGTAAATTCTTAAAAAATAATAGTTCAAACTGTTTTCGTTTACCTCCCTGTCTAGAGACGATCACAAAAACTGTTAGAATTCAAAAATGGTGAGATATCTTCTCACCACACTATCCAAAGGCACACCCTTAGCACAGACCCCATCATCCCTGAAAGGTTCAAGAAAAAAATGTTCATTCTGTCTGGGATGTAGATGAAGACAAAAAATCCCATGTTAACCAATGGGGAAAAAAAATGTTTTTTTCTCCATTTTGTACGACTGCATATCTCGAAAAGCATACAAAATGCCATCACAAAACTTTTCACATCTTGAGACACTGGCAGAATGACTGCACATGCCAACTTTTGGGCTATTTTGTTGACAAATACCAAAGTTATTAAGGTACAAAATTTTGAATTTAACATACAAGTGCTGGTACAACCCTAACAATAGGGGAGCTACCCTGCCCCTAATATATAGATATATATATATATATAGATATATGTGTGTGTGTGTGTATATATATATATATATATATAAAATCAGATTACTAGTTAGTAGATTTAAAGCTGCTGTTTGCCGATTGAACTTTTTCTCTTTAAAGCTTTAAAGCACATATCTCTACTATAATAAAAAGCTTAGTACACTAGATTTATACCAATTATGTTTTAACTTTGTTTTCTAGGTATTTGTCATTTTTTTACTTTTCTCCTGCTATTGGTCTACTAAATTTTGTAGATAATGTAACACTTATTTCACTGAGTCTTTCAAAATGTAATTGACTCTCCCCTGCTAACCACACAATAGCTGTTTTGTGACATCAGTCTATTGCCATGGTGAGAACTATGATGTCATAAACAAAGGTATTTTGACATTAGCAGGGGAGAGGCAAAGTTGTTTTACACAGACTTTTTATATAGACTACCAAGATGTGCCATAAACCTCAGAAAGGAACACTGAAGATGAAAACAAAATGGATTCTCTAGTAGAGTGTAATAGCAGAAGCATCTTATTTATGAAAGTACTGTTAAAGTGCAGAGCTGCTCTTTAATTTCAACTGCTGGCTTTATTGCTGCACTAAGCAATTGTGATGTCATCAGCATTGTGAACACTGTTTTCTATACTCCATTGTGATGAAACTAACCTTCAGGATATCAATTATGACAAATTAACAACAAGATGTCATGATATCTTAACGTCAGATTCAAAGATATCGCTTGCTATCTTGTCATTTTTTATCTCCACTGGTGTATGAATATAGGGGATATGACATAGCCTGACTTAAGCAGGACAGGAAATGATTTCTAATTGGCAACCGTTTTATAATGTTCCTACCATCAGAAATGATATCATACCCCTAAATGACTTATATTTAACTGTACCTTAATATCGAATATTTTGATAAACTGTATTTTCCATTGTTTTGCATCTATGCGTGGCATACTTTTGCAGTTCTCTTCACGGAACCAGTGATCCAGAGTTTTAACTGCTGCTGTTAGTTTCTTGCAGAGGAAATCTTGCTTTCAGAGCAAGCAACTGACTAAAAAAGCTACAGAATTTCTTACTGATAAATCACTTCTATCTCCGCTGGAGTCAGTGCCTATTGGGATTAAGCAAAGGGATACTTTATTAGAAGCAGGGGGTCCCATTTAAGTAAAAAAAAAAAAAAGATAGTCACTGTGTGTTTCTCCGTTTGGGGAAGGGGTCTGTATCAACTTAGTTTGCTAAATCAGGAGCGGAGCAGAGAAGTTAATTGGGGTGTGGCTTGAGCAGTAGAGAAGCAGCTGTCTCCAATTGTTTCTGGCTGAGGGAATCTTGCTTTTAGAGCAAACAGCTGACTAAAAAAGCAACAGAATTTCATAATAATTGCCCTCCTTCCCACCCTAAGCCAGTTCTACTTTTATAGCCACTGGATTTGACTGACAACAGGAACTTCCTGTTTGACTGTAGGAAGGGAAGGATCACTGAGACACATTAGTTTCATCAACCTTGAAGGGAAAAAAATAGCTCTTTCTCTCCCCCCCCCCACACTCCTAACTGCTGGAGGTCTGAGTCCAAGCAAGGAGGAAGGAGACTACTGAAGACTACAGGAAGTTCCAGTCCCAGAACAGGAAGGGCGAGAGTTGTAAGGGTACATAGGCAGTAGGAAAGTGGGTGGAAAAATAAGTAGAGGGATTGGGAGGAGAGAGTAAGCATGAAAAGCAACAGGTGAGGGGATACAAAATAAGTCATGATGGGAGTGGTGCGGTGCAATGGCTGTGGGGCGGCAGTGTTTCGGGAGACATTCTGGAGGCTGCGATGCTGCCCTATTTGCAGGCACCTCTCTGGTCTGAGGGAGGAGGTTGCCCATCTCCAGGCTGACCTGGCTAAGATTCATGAAACCTCTTCCCCCACCCAGAAACCATCAGGGCCACTACCACTACCTCAGAGGCTGCCAAGAAAGAGGAGCAGTTGGACCAAGGTGGGCTCAGGGAGGGAGAGGGTGGTGGAAAAGAGGTGCATCCTTCCAGCTGTACCTCTCCACAATTCATATGCTGTTCTGGCGAAAAGTGGTTCCTCTATGGAGGCACCTGCAGTGGAGACCAAGGAGGATGCTGGGAACCTCCACAAAAGAGACCCACAGGAGGGTGGCACGAGACCCCACAGGAGAAGGAAGGAACTCCTGCTGGAGGACTCAATCATTAGGAGGGTAGAAGTGGGGGAGGAAGGGTAGAGTGAGGTAAGGTGCCTGCCTGGCTCCACAGCTTGGAGGGACAGGAAGCGAATCCTCAGGATCGTGGGAGCAGCTGCATGGGGAAGGGAGCTGGATGTCATAGTCCACTTAGGGACAAATGATCTGGCTGAGAATGGGATCAGAGCAGTGCAAGAAAAGTTTGTAGAGTTGTGGAGGGGCCTTAGACAACTAGCATGTACGGTAACCTTCTCAGAGGTGCTGCCTGTCTATGACAAGGATGATGCTAGGGTACTCTGCACCATGGGATTCAATGAATAGTTGAAAAACTGGTGTGGAGCTCAGGGTTTTGGTTTCATTGGGGACTGGGGAGCCACCTGGAGGGATGCAGGCCTATACTGGCACGATGGTCTGCATTTATCCGGGGGTGGGGCCAGGATCCTAGGTGATAGGTTTAAATGCTTTATTGGCTAGCATTTAAACTAGCCAGGGGAAGGCACTGAAAAGGAACAGGAAAATCCCAGTCTCCCCCCGACAAAACACAGTAATTAGCAAGGTAAACACCAAGGTAGAGAAGTCATTTGGTAGCAGGACAGGGGTAAATGCAAAAAAAGGCTAAGGCAGTAAGGGCAGGGATGGGGCTAAAAGGGGTTAGGCCCACCTAGTCTGCCCACCCAGTCTGCCCGTTTCCCTAATCTAATGGATAAGCTGCAGATCCTAGTTAACCAACAGCCTACTTCCTCCTACCCCCCAACTAGAATTGCCTTTATGTCTGTCCCATGCATTCTTGAATTCTTCCACTGTTTTTGACTCCATGACCTCCTCAGGAAGGCCGTTCCGTGCATCCACAACCCTGTCCATGAAACAAAACTTCCTCACATTACCTCTGAGCCATCCCCCCCTCTATCTTCAAATTGTCCCCCCTTGTTCTTGCACACCTCTTTTTCTGAAAGATGCTACCCTCTTGGACTTTGTTGATTCCCTTGAGGTACTTGAAAGTTTCTATCATGTCCTCTCTCTCCCTCCTTTCCTCAAGGGTATACATATTAAGCTCCTTTACCCTATCTTCATATGTCTTCTGGTGCAGACCCTGCACCATTTTAGTTGCCCTCTTTGTATACTGCGCCATTTTAGTTGCCCTCCTCCTGCCTCCATCCTGTTCTTGTGGAGAAGGGGTCTTCAGAACTGCATGCAGTACTCCAGATGGGGTCTCACCAACTGTCTGTACAGAGGGATAACAACTTTCTGTTTTCTACTGGTGATGCCTCTCCCTACGCATCCCAGTATCCTCCAGCCCTTCTTAATGCCATCTCACATTGCTTGCCTACTTTTAGGTAGTCTGATATGACTACCCCCAGGTCCCGTTCCATTTTTTTGGTGTTAGTACCTCCCCCCCAATTTTGTACTCTTCACCAGGGTTTTTGTTTCCCAGGTGCATTACTTTGCACTTCTTTGAATTGAATCTAAGCTGCCATACTTTTGACCATTCCTCCAACCTTGCCAAGTCCGTTCTCATTCTTTCCACCCCACCTTGTGTATCAACCCTGTTGCAGAACTTTGTGTTGTCTGTAAAGAGACATACTTTTTCTTCCAGTCCATCCACAATGTCACTTATAAAGACATTAAAATGGACCAGTCCCAGTACTGAACCCTGCGGTATCCCACTAGTAACTCCCTTTTCTTTGGAGTGGACTCCATTTACTATTACCCTCTGTGTCCTGTTGTCCAGACAATTTTTTACTCAGTCTACCACCCTGGGACCCACCACAAGATTGGATAACTTGTTTATTAATCTTTTGAGTGGGACTGTGTCAAATGCTTTGCTAAAGTCTAGGTAGGCCATGTCCACAGCCCCTCCCTGGTCTACTACTTCGGTCACCCAGTCAAAGAAATCTATTAAATTCTTCTGACATGACCTTCCCACTGTGAATCCACACTACCTTGGGTCCTGTGCCCCACTGGCTTCTAGGTACTCAACAATTCTTTCTTTCAGAAGTTATTCTATTATTTTCCTTACCACCAAGGTCAAACTAACAGGTCTGTAGTTTCCTGCCTCCATTTTGCTCCCACTTTTGTGAACTGGAATCACATTTGCCCTCCTCCAGTCCTCAGATACCACACCATCCCCCCCCATGATTTGTTAGAAAGGGTAGTCAGTGGTTTCATTAGTTCTCCCCTTAGTTCTTTTAGAATTCTGGTGTGAATCCCATCAGGCCCCATTGCTTTGTCCACCTTCAGTTTTAGGAGTTCTTTCAGGACTCTTTCTTCTGTGAATGGTCTGGTTTCGACCCCCGATCTAGAGTGCTTCTATTGATTGGTTTAGGTACCTCCCCTCCTCTTCTTTTGTGAATACTGAGCAGAAGTATTTGTTCAATATCCCTGCTTTTTCACTGTTACCCTCTGTCCACCCACCCTCCACTTTATTAAGCCTCACTGTCCCTCCCTTGGTCTTTCTGTGCTCCCTAATGTACCTATAAAAGGTTCTGTCCCCTTTCTTGACTGAGTTGGCAAGCTTTTCCTTGGTTTGGGCCCTTGCTCTTCTGACTGCCTTCCCTGCTTCCTTCTGCGTTAACTGATACAGTTCTCTGTCCTGCTCCTTTTGTGTTTCCTTATACTTCCTGAATGCTATCTTTTTCTCCTTTATTTCCCTGCCACCTCTTTTGAGAACCATAGTGGACTTTTCCTTCATTTTGATTTGTTTATTTGCTTCACACAAAGGCTTGTTGCCTCTGTGATGGCAGTTTTGATTATTCCCCATTGTTCCTCTACCCTTACTTCTTGCCCATTTGCTAGTGCTTTTCTGAGGCACTCTCTCATTTTGTTAAAGTCAGCCCTCTTAAAGTCCAGTACCCTCACTTTTGTATAATGTAATAAAATATCTCTGGTTGCTACCTGACGTGGTACTCGTGTACCTATATTATGACTACTGTGATCTGCCTATTACCAAGCGAGTACCACCAGTGAATGCCTGTAACACTGGTTGCTTTTTTGCTCTAAGCATTATGTACTGTACTGTTTGTTTGCTGTGATGTATTGCTCTCTTAATGAGGTGCCTTTGTAAATGAGTCTATGACTCAAAAGTCTGTAAACTGATGATCTAATAATAAATAATAAATAAATAATAGCTTGACTCTATGGCTGTGTTTATTGTGAATCACACTGTTTGGTGGTCACTTGTTCCCAGATGGCTACCCTGTTCTAAATCTGAGATCCTTTCTCCGTCCCCATTTGAGAGTACCAGTCTAAGATTGCTCCCTCCTGAGTGTGTTCCAACACTAGCTGTCTGAGACATGCCCCCTCTAGGGGATCAAGAATGACCCTGCTCTTGGATGTGGCTGCTGCAATGGTGCTCCAGTTAACATCTGGTATATTCAGATCCCCGTCATCAATATCTCCCCCTTTTCTGCCATCTTAATGATGCCTTCTATCATTTCCTTGTCCACTTCCTCCCCCTGAGAAGGAGGTCTATATACAACCCCCATGTGGATTCTTCTGCCATTTCCTGTCTCCAGGGTGGCCCACAATACCTCCTCTCCTCCCTGTTTACCCTTTCTTTCCATTGCTTTGATCCCTTCCCTTATGTAGAGAGCTACTCCTCCTTCTCCTCTTTTACCCTCCCTGTCCCTCCTGTAGATTGTGTACCCTGGTATGTTGACATCTCAGTCTTGGTTCTCTGTGTACCATGTTTCAGTGATTGGCACGATATCCAGGCGTCCCTCTTCCATCAAGGCCACTAGTTCAGGGAGCTTGTTACCAAGACTGTGGGCATTGGTACTTGTTGCCCTCCATTTTCTGATGGCTTTGCCCCTTTTAGCCCCATGGCCATCCTTGCTGCCTTTGCCTTTTTCTCCATTTACCCCCATCCTTCTCCCTATGGACTTCTCTACCTTCGTGTTTGCCTTGCTAACTACCCTGTTTTTTTTGGGGGGTGGGCTGAGATTTCCCTGCTCCTTTTCAGTACCTCCCCTATTGGCTAGCTTAAATGCTTGCCAATGAAGCATTTAAACTTTCAAACCCTCATATGAAGATAAGAAGGATATCTAAAATCATGCCATGCCATATTTTTTTTTATGTTTGTTTGCGCGCATGTGCAAGAAACATTATGCGGCAGCTTAGGAGAGAAATGGGTTGTGGAGGTGCAACAGTGTGGCAGCCAATGCCAGCACTGCATTTGTGAGCTTGGCAGTGTGCACCCAATGCAGGCTCAGTGTCCTGATGACACTGGTTCTGCAGAAGTGGCACCAATTTGAAATAATTTGGCCACTGCAATGAAGGGCTGCCTTGTGAGTGACTGACCTGTTACTGCAGGGCGGTACTAATGCCTCACAGTCCCATGTAAGCTGATGGGGGTGTCCAATCCCCCTGTCGGCATGCCAATGACCCAATTCATTTGCCAATAGGGGAGCCCACTCCCCGTCGGCATAATGTCTCCCCCCATTTTTTGTGTGCAGATTGGGTGCCCAATCCCCCTTAGCATCATGCCCTCCCAAACAATCTTTATTTGCCAACAGGGGGCCCGATCCCTGTTGAATTAAGTCCCCCTTCCTCAAAACGCACAGGCGGCACACTGGGAGCTCACCCCAGTGTGGACAAATGAAGCCTGAGAAAAAATAAAACCTTCCTGCGATATCCTTTTTATTATTTTTGTCCCTGAAATAAAAAAAAATGGTCCCTTGCAGTCTGTCGTGCCCCTTCCCACAACCTGCGCCCACCCTCTGTGCATACCACCTCCCCACACCCCCCTCACCCCATACTTACCTCTGGAGCCCGGCATGACGATCTTTGATGGACCGGGAACACATCTGCACTCTTCAAAGCTGACTGCGAACTGAAGAAATGGTGGTAAACTGTATAATGGCATACATAGGGTTTTTTCAACTTATGTGGATATCTCAGCCATTTTTTTTTAGTTTTTACACCAAATTTTCAATATGGGGTTATTGGGACCCCTCCTCATGAATAAAGTCACTGTTATAGCGTTATTTAATCCCAAAAGGTGATTTCACTGTCACTGCGCGGAATCATCTTTCAGGACCGATTAAAGAAACGACAGTGCCACTGTTCATGAGGTGGGCTCTCAAAAAGCTTATGTTGCAAATCTGGTGAAACAAATCCAAAAAATTACTGTTTCACGAGTGTGTGTTGTGCAGTTTCCACAATCCCTCGTAACTTCGCGAATTTGTAATATTTTCACTCCAGATTTTCAACATCGGCATTTTTTCAGACCTCTTTATGAATGAACAGGACAGCTATCATATTTCACATCCTGGCCGAAATGTGATTTCACACTTCCAGTGCAGAATAGCACAGTCGCTGTGGGAAATCTGTGTTCGGGACACCTTACGAAAATCACAGTGACACTGTTCATGAGCAGAGGTCCTGAAATGCCTATGTTGAAAATTTGGTGACGAAAGTCCATAAAATTTGTTACAAGTGTGCATTTTGCATTTTCCATGCACCCTTGTAACTTCACAAATCTATAATATTTTCACTCCAGATTTTCAACATTGCCATTTTTCCACACCTCCTTATGAACAGTACAGCTGTCATTTTTCACATCCTGCCCAAAATATGTATTTACACATCTGGCGCAGAATAGCACGGTCACTGTGGGAAATTAATGTTCGGGACAGAGTAAGAAAATCATAGTGACAGTGTTCATGAGCAGAGGTCACAAAATGCCTATGTTGAAAATTTGGTGAAATAATTCCACTAAATGACTGTGTTACGCGCATGTGTTGGGCAGTTTCCACATACACTAGGAAGTTCTAGCATTTTTAATATTTTCACTACAAATTTTCTACATAGCTGTCTCTTCACACCTCCCTATGAATGGTACAGCTATCATTCTTCACATCCTGCCCAATCTGTGTTTTTGTACATTTGGCGCAGAATGGCATGGTCGCTGTGGGAACTCAGAGTTCGGGATACATTAACAAAATCACAGTGCAACTGTTCATGAGAAGAGGTCCCAAATGCTTTCATGAGGTGTGGGTCACAAAAAGGCCATGTTGAAAATTTGTAGTGCAAATACCATCAGACACCCAGGGCGTTAGGGTTTCTAACCATAACATCCAACCCTGTACAGACTGACAGGAATCAGTGGTGTGCCTTTGGATTGCTGACTGTAATGCTCATGCCATTCCACCCCACCCTGCAGCCAATGACAGGCATCGAGGTGTGCCTTGGAATCTTCTGCCATAGAGTTCACCCTATTCTCCCATACTGCACACATTTCAACGTATGTCCTTATGAAATGGGGTGACTGTAAAGCCAAACACCCCAAGGCACACCTCAATACTTGTTGGTGTCTGCAGGATAGGGTGAGTGTGAAATGGAATGAACGTTATGGGCGATGACCCAAACACATACCCCAATACCTGTCCCTCTCTGCAGGGTGGAGGTGGGGTTGGCATGAAGTTCAATACTTCACTGCCATTCCTATTCTGCATCTGTCTAACTCCTGCATTCCCAATGCTAATACCAGCAAGCAAACATTTGCATTGACAAATGCTTGTTTCAGAATGTATTTGGGTAGTTTTGTGATAGAAAAGGTAAAAAGTTACAAAAAGGAACAAAAGTACAGAATGATAAATTTTGGTCCAACCAATGGACTGGTGGCACAGTCTAAAAGTAAATGGCATCTCACATGTGGGAATAAATATCTGACCACGTTTGGTGTGGCCATTGTGAGTGAAATTAATTTCTGAGTATGCTCAGTAACCAACTTCATTTGATTTGCTCATGTTGCCAAAAATAACGTGTTCATCTTGGCAAAATTTATTTTCACGTGTTGTTTAAATATACAGCTATATGTGTATTCTTTTTGTACTTTGCAAGATAGGATGGAATTAGGCCATGGCCCATCTAATCCATCCCCCACACCACGTGGGGTAGATTTCAATAACCCAAATAATTATCAAGAGCTTTCTTGAATTTATTAAATTCTGTAATAAAGTTTATTCCATACTGCCACAGATCTCATGGTGAAGAAGTTGTTGCGTCTTTTTGTATTTTATCAGTGTTTTATCATTTAGAATATTGTGAAAAAGTAGACAATCCCCTCTTAGTCTTCTGACTTCAAGTGGCATTAAATTCATTGCCAAAAAAAAAAAAAAACGTTAATGCAGATTAGGGTTGTTGCTACATAAAACTCAAACCCTCAAAGTTTGGAAATGTGCTTTTATGGTTTTCAACCCAAAGCTCTCAGTTTGGAAATACCTATTAGTGTTGCTAAGCCTAATTCCCAGCCCCTTTTTACCCAAGACCATGCTACAGGTACAGGGCCATGCATCAATGGTGTACTTCATACAGGGCCAACATATTCAAAAGTTTTAAACAGCAACTCCTATGCCCACCCCATACCCTACTCTATGGCTGAGGGGGAAAATATGGAGGTGAACAGCACACTGTGGGAAAGGCGGGGGAGGCACAGCCAGCAGCCGACAAAGATAAATGGCATATCTATATATAGATATATAGGGGATACATGATGGGCATGAGTGTGATACTCCTCTAGAGTGACCTCTGAATACTCACGAGTGAGGTTTTGGAGGTCACTGTACAGGACTGAACATATTTCCCATATCACACGAGTGCACATCATGTATCCGATTTATACAATGGGGGCCTCATTGTTGCAAAATGTACCATTCGCGCAGCTTTGCGTGGTTTGCATGGCTTTGTTCGGGTTTTGCACAACTTTGTGTGGGTGCGATAAATGTCAGTTCTTACATTTATCACACCCTGGTGAAAATAACATTATTTATCACACTCATTTATCACTCACCCCCATTGTGTATATATATATATATATATATATATATACAAATTATTCTGGCACAGTAGTGCCAGTATAGTTAGGGTTGCCCGGCCACTTCTATGTTAAACCCCATATTTTGCACTTTAATAACTTTGCCACTGTACAACAGATTCACCTGTGTGGTCTGGTTCCATAGCTCTCTGGATCTGGCAAGTTGCATTACAGTCGGATGAGTAGTTGCGGAGCTGCAGAGTGCCCAAAAATGCACAAAATTGTGTGTTTTGCACATTTCTTTGCATGTGGCTATAGCCAACATGATTTGTCCGTTTGGTCTGAAATCTTCAGGGAAGATACAGTTTGGGTCATTGATGTGCCTTTTGGAGATTTGGTGAAAAAATATTAAACTGTTCAAAAGTTATTCAAAAAACTAGTTTCCCATTATAGTCAATGGGGAAAAAATATGTGTGTCTCTCGAAAGCTGCTGCCACCTACATTTTACTATCACAAACTGCCCTTTTACTGTTGTTCAGCAGCCATCTTGTTTTCAGTTAGCAAGAGAGAAAAATACTTGGTGTTTAAATTTGGACCCCCCTTGGTAAACACTGACAGTTGTATTTACCTAGTCGGGCCCTGAGGATCACAGCACTATCTTTTTGGGGGTGGTAAAAAACTAAGAAATGCCATTTTGGTGATCGGACCCCCTGTAGTGTCGCAAATTATGACGGAACAGATGCAACACTTTCGCAAATCACGAAAGTGTCATGACCATTCTGTCGCAAAATGTTGCGAAGCTGTTCTAATTTGTGACAGAACATCAACCCAAAACAGTAATTATTTGCCACCCCACTGCATCAAAATGGTTGGGGCTCTTGGGCTGAAATTTGCAGGGTGGCAAGCTCTGGTCCCCCAGATGTGCATTTTGGTGGTTTGGTCCCACAGCAGTCAATGGGCCCATAGTTACAGCACTCCAAAGTTGAGAAATTTCTCATAAGCTAACATTGCGGTGGCCGTGGAGACTTTCAACACCCGTATCTCAGATTTTTCATTCTCTGCAGCTTAGTCCATCTTTAGTTGGACTAAGCTTGCATGGAGGTTTCGAAGCCATGAATACCACTGCAGTGTAATTTTTTTCATAGTTGCTATGGTTACCGAGATATTGCCAAATTAGTGTTACATGGGTTCCTTTTCAGTACAATTTGGCTGCTGTATGGCTCCATATTTATGTGTAAGTGGGGGCGTAGGGCCCAGAGGACCACACTCCCACATATGCATACCATTATACAAAAATTGGCAGCATGAGGGGAGCGCAGGGCCCGGAGGGCCCGCACTCCCACTGCCACATACCAGTTACTAGTTACATTACACTTTCTCAAAAAGAAGGGAAATTCATTGCAAAAAAACTTTGTTAATGCATCAGTTAGGGTTGATAGCAGAGCAACAAAAGTTTGAAAATGTGATGTTAGGGTTCCCTCCCCCACACTCCACACACCAGCAGACGTCAGGGTGTTCCATGGGGTTGTCAAGCCTAACTCTCACCCCATTCCATGTGTAAACAGGCTGATATGCTTGTGCTACAGTATAGGAGGAGTGGGTGAGTTAGGCCCTGTTCAACTTTCCGGCACACCCTAATCTGTGGAATGTGGGTGTGGGTGCGGGTGTGGGGAATCTAACATCACATTTCCAAACTTTTGTTGCTGTGCTGTCAACCCTAACTGATGCATTAACGAAGTTTTTTGTAATGAATATTTATAAATTGTTTATCCTTGTGTCCTTTCATAGTCCCCTTTCATTTCATCTTTGCTATTTCTACACCTGCATCCCAACAGCAGGGTACAGTGTGACTAAGATAAGTTACACCTTGCAGTAGCCCTTTCATTGTGGGCCGGGGATCTGACAACTGTAACCATGCCAAATAGCATAGATTAACCAGTCCTGGCCCCAAGCAAAGCATCTGATTTATAGAACTACTTTACTGAAAATTAACAAAGGAAGTGTAAGCTGTTTTTCAAGTGTATGGCTTCCGCTTCACAACTTATTTTGTCTGACATGCAGGACAGGCTGTCTACACTTGCTTTCACTTTGTCTCTTGACCAGTGGCAAAAAAAAAGTGAAGGACTTGTAGTTTCAAATCCGTAATTTGCAGTGCAGATAGATTACACTGTATAGCAAAATAATTAGTACAATGAGTTGTTATACAATGTCATTAGTTATTTTGAATTGGAAATTATTAGTGACACAGAATGACTTATTATGCCCTTAGGAATGATTGTATGTCTGACTTGGTGTAACATCCCAAATGAGAACCCCGCACTGCAGATCCCCACTTGTGATTTTTGAGGCAGCATTCATGAGGCCTGATCACAAAGGGGTCATCTTCAAATGATTTGCAATCAGGGAACCACTCCATGGCTCAGTAGCAGCACAATAACATCCTAGGTTTGCGATTAGACTCATGATGCTGGAACACAGGCAGCTGAAGTCGGGGAGGGATTCTAGTGGCAGCATGCCCTTGACCAGGGAGATGCCTCATTCTGTGTCATCAGAGATCCCTGTGGTCCAGCCACAGAGGAAACTGGTGGCTACAGAGTTCAACAGTAGGTTGTGGGGAGGCACTGGGGCTCAGGGTGACTGAACGACAAAACTGGAGGTAAATAACCCACTGTGGGGGGGGGTGCAGAGTCAGCAGCTGACAAGGACAGATGGCTTTACCTTGACTTCCTCATCTGATTCCCATATTTAACTTCATTAGTCAGCCTTTCATTATTATATATTTCAAGGCAGAAAAAGGCAGAAAGTGATCAATGGTAGTTTAGTGCACCTTTAGAGCCCTGTTTCAGTCAGCAGCAGTGATGAACAGACTTAAAAATGCCACTGCTGGAGATGATAGATGAGGCAAGCTGCAGGCCTCTACTAGCAGGGTGGAACCACTGAGTGCAGAGAGGTTGAGTCAATGATGGTGGTGGTCCTTCAAGCCATTTACCACCTAGTCCTTAAAGTGGACACATTCAATAACCAGATCACAACACTGGAGGCAAAGACGGACTAAATTGCCACCGACATTAAATTGGCGCTGACTCAGTGAATCAATCTTTGTTGACTGTGGCTGTATTACTTAGAGAATAAGCTTCTCCAAGCTAGGCTAGAACATTTAGAGATTGGAACTAGAGCTGCTAACCTCTGTTTTATTGGCATCCCAGTCAGAGAAGAAGGTGTGAAGCCAATTTTCATTGTTGCTTTGCTGTTACAGGTACTTTTAAATTTGGATCGTGGGCAAACACTTTACATGTTTATCAGTAACAACCCACATCATGCACCCAAAAATCCAGATTTACCACAGACCCAAATAATAACTGGAGGCATGCATGAATGCAGTCTCATTCTTGAAGTGGTTAAAACTAAGAGAACTTTTTATTTATTTTTTTTATTTTGCTTTTGTTGACCGGGTAAGTGCACTAGACAAATCCTGCCTATTTTCAGGCACGACCCGGGGGGAGGGGGATACAGATGAATGCCAACTGTCCTTGAACCAGATTAAGCTGTTGGTGGTATTTTTAGTGAATGAGGGAAATTTGGCCGGGACACCGGGGAAATTTCCCTACTCTTTTCGATAAGTGCCATGGGATCTTTAACATCCACCTGAACTACCCCCAATCCAGGCAGATAGGACCTCGGTTTAACGTCTCATCCGAAAGACGGCACTTCAGAAGTGCAGCACCCCTCTCATGCTGCACTACAGTGTCAGTACTGGGATATTAACCCAAGTGCCAGATGTGGGAACTGAACCCACAGCCCTCTGATCTCCCGGCCTCAGAGGCAAGTGTGCTACCTACTGAGCCACTGACACTGATGAATTTGATTTTGGATACTGGTTCGCAATTCCATATTTTAGTTATGCAATGAGGAAAAGATGCCGCAATGTTTTTTACTTAGATTTTATGCTCCTTTCTCTGGTGCATCCCCTATCCACTTGCTTGGGCCCAGCCCCATCCTACAACTTCTCTAGCACTTACCCTCTGCCTTTCAACCCTAGAAGCTTACCCCTCGTAGGGGACTGTTGCCATGCTGTACACACCTCCTGCCTCTAGATGGGGGAGAGGCAGGAGAACCTCAGGTGGAGAGGCTGCCTAGTGTTAGTGGACAGGGCTGGAGTGCATCTGAGATAATCCTGCTTGCTCCAGGGTTATCCTTGTTCTGTCCCTTTCCCACTCCCTCAGGAGATCGGTATGCAAGGAACCCCAAGTGCGACATGCAAGTGTGCTGTATGGATCCCGGATGGTGTCTTCTCTCTCACTATGCTTCCCTGCTGCACTGCCACCTGGGGTCACCCAGCTTGCAGTATAGCAGCGGGAATCATATCCCTGCCTCCCTGAAGGAGAAGGGCACCCTCTGGGGCTTTCAATCCTCTTTCACGCCAGCTAGCCCCCAATGACCCAAGCTTGTTCATGAACTTGGGCACTGGTGCCACCAGTAGTAGTGCTACTACTGTGATGATGTACCAGTACAGATGCCAACATTTTGATACAGTTTGAGAAGGTCTATGTGTTTTGGGGGTCCCACACTGTCTCCAGTTACTAGTGAAATGGTGCATAACTTATGCCATTAAAGTCTTCATCTTTCCTGATCCTGGTGATTCTGGTAACCAGCCAGAAAAATGAGAAAAGACTTTGATGCCAAAGAAGACCATACAGATTCAGGTGCTAGAAACTGTCAGTGGATGCATGGACTGTCACTATATTGAAATCCTGGAACTTTGCCTTTTGTTTTTGTTCTACTGATTACTGTATACACTGTGCCCCATGCATTGGTGTTTTCAAGCTACCAAGCTGTATGCCTGATTTTGAGTATTTGGTTCTTCTTAAACTTTCAACTCTTGGAAGGGTGGCAGGGGTTGCAAGATGATCTGGCAAAATTGGAGGCCTGGTTAGACACTTGGCAGCTGGGGTTCAATGCCAAGAAATGCAAGGTACTACATTTCAGTGCAAAAAACCCAAGGAGGAGCTACCAGCTGGGGGGGATTCAACTAGCCAAGATGGAAAAGGAGAAGGATCTGGGGGTGATCATAACAGGAGCAATGAACAACTCAGCACAGTGTAGAAAGGCAACTGCAAAGGCCAACAGGATGCTGGGTTGTATTGCCAGAGGCATGTTCTTCAGGATGGGAGAGGTGATCCTGCCACTATAGAGGTCACTGGTTAGACCACACCTGGAGTACTGCACGCAGTTTTGGTGTCCGTACCTGAAGAAGGACCTTAGGTTACTGAAAGGGGTGCAGTACAGAGCAACAAAAATGATCCGGGGCTAGGGGGACTTACCCTACAAAAGCAGGCTGAGGGAGTTGAACATGTACTCCCTGGAGGAGAGGAGGGGTGGGGGGACATATTTGAAACCTTCAAGTACATGAAGAGAATAAATAAGATGGGCACAAAGGGGCTTTTCAAATTAAGGAGGGAGAGGGACACTCGAGGGCATAATATGAGACTGGAAGGGGAAAGGTTCAAGAGGGAAATGAGGAGACACTTTTTTATGGCGAGAGAGTGGTGTCTGGGTGGAACGCATTGCTAGAGGAAGTGGTATCCTGTAGAACAGTGGGCTGCTTCAAAAGGGGATAGGATAGGGTAAGTGGGAAGGTCACTGGTGGAGGGAGGGGAGGGAAGGTCAGCAGCAGTATAAGAGCTGCTAGCTGCATAATCGAGCAGACTTGATAGACCATAAGGCTTTTATCTACTGGAAGTTTCGTATGTTCATAATTCATTTCTCCAGCATTTTCTAATAAAAGGTGGTAACTGCCACAATGCTGTGAGTGAACTTGGGGGTCTCACCCCCCTCATATAGGATGGACATGTCCTAGGGTCAGGAGCTGGGAGGAAGGCCGGTTACCGCACACTTGCAGAGTGAGTGTATAACACTTTATTTTGAATATGTACTGAAATTTGACACTTTTACATATTTTCTACTGCAGGATCCTTTCTGGGGAAATTAAATGGCAATTTACGGTTTGTGTTAGCAGGTTCACATTCCTTTTTATATATCACGGAGCCTCTGTTGAGCTCCTAAGGCGTTGCTGTTAAACATCAATTATGCATCTGAGATAGGCGTGGGTGAGAAATTATGTTGTTCAGAGTAATTTGAAGTTATTGAAACCTGTATTAGCATCAGCTGGCATGGCCATCTTTAAATACATGGGGATGTGCTCATTCATTATTCGATATCTTACATCCATGGTCTTGTTGCATTAACTCTTCATGGCAAGTTTTCTGCAATTTTATTATTGTCCAGATTTTACTTTGCTTTGTAATGCATTCTCCTGCCATATGTACCATGGAGTGCAGAGAAAAAAATTGTACTGAAACATTTATTTGTATTCTCCTGCCATGTGTACCATAGAGTGCTAAGAAAAAAATCATACTGTAACATTGAATTTTTGGGTATTTTGAAATGTTTTTCTCATGTATTATTTTTGACTATAATGCATTTAAAAAAAATGAATAAAGTTAAAAAAAACTCTGTGATTTTGATAATAGGTGTATGTACTCTCTGGCCCCATGCCAAGTTGACCCTCCTGGGATATGACCTGACAGGTGGCAGGGGAGGAAGTTGGGAAGTCAGTCAACTGACATAAACAAGCTAAAGAACAGGGAGGACTAGCATGGGGTAGAAAAAGATGGATGAAAAAAACATGTTTGTAATGGGGGGGGGGGGACACAACCCAATTACTGCATGAGCATCCACTACCTGCTGACCAAGGACTGGCTATTCTTGCAGATGTGTACTAAAGCAACTGCAACCTCTCACCAAAGTTGGGGGCTAACTAACCCTGCTATACCATCAAGTTCACCTATCTGACTGCCATTCAGGGACCAGTTGGCCACCTAAATCTCATTAGTGAATCTTGGTACTGTATCACTTTGAGAACTTTGCAAGTCGGTGCTGCCATATGAGTCTGTAATCTGCAGCCTACCTAGAACTTTCCTGGGGGAAAGTTCTCAAGTCAGCACCAATTTGGAACTGCAGTTCTGCAGAACACTGTGCGTGCAGGCTTGCCTAGGCTCAGGAGGTGGTAACTGTGGACACATGATGGCTAATGAGACTTTGAGTTCACTGAACTATAAAATGGACTGGCATACATTGCTCATAACTTGGATGTTGCTGTGCAGCCTGAGGCTGTTAGCCTACTCTTCTTAGTCTCAGAATGAGACTGGGAGAGTTTCTGCCCAACAAAGAGACATTTCAGCTGCGACTACATTTGCACTGCAGGCCAAGTAGTTCTTCAATGCACCACAAAACTTGAATTTAATTTCTGTTTTCTACGGCCATTGTTGTCATTGCATGTATAACAGAGATCTATGGAAGAGGTATCTTGAGAAAGCATCCACTCTGTGCTTCCCTAGAGGGAACCTTTTCAGAAATTTATTTGAGACCATCACCTATTCCAGAGACTCAGCAAGATATATTCCCAGGCAAGCATTGCCTGTCACTCACCATGACTGTATCCATCAGCAGACCGAATGCTACAACCTTTATGCAAGAGTAGTAACTGACCAAGAGTGAAGCCTTGGAACACCACCATATCAGAGGGTTTGGAGGAACTAGCACTGACAAGAGCGAGATATGGAGATCTAAGCAAAAAAGAACCCATGAGAGACTACTTTTACAGCAGACATCAAGAGTTTGTGTGGAGTGAAGATCCAGTCAGACAAGTCTGCATCCCATCCATCATCTCGTCTGAGTCCTTTTGACTGCTTTCTCCTTTTCTACAGTGCAGTGGAGACTTCCATCAACTAAGTTCATCAAACTGATGGAACATGAGTCTCTCAGAGTTGTAGTGCTGAGGCATTTCTTGCCCTTAATTAAAGGGGAAGTAAACATTGCAGGGGTCATGCAAACTGTGACAGCCCATGAAAAAAATCTTTTAAATTAGGTATTGGGCTTACCTGTAGGTGTCAGTAGTCCTGAGATACGAATACCTAAATCATCTGTAAAATCAAAACAAGGCAGCAGTCATTTCATGAAATCTTAAACAGAAAGTGATGTCTCTGAGGGACAAGCTCTATTTTGTTAATTACAGCTTGCCCCTCAGTGACATCACTTTCTGTTTTAAGATTAAATTAAATGGCAGCTGCCTTGTTTTGATTTACAGATGATTAAGAGATTCACATCTCAGGACTCCTGACACCTATGAGAAAGTTCAGTACCTCATTCTAATGTCTTTTCATGGGCTTTTGCAATTTTCATGGCCCCTGCAATGTTTACTTCCCCTTTAAAGTGGTCCTTTAGGAGACCCTTTTTTTTTAAATATTGTTTCACCTATGTGTGTGTCAGTTATTGTTTGCACCCTAACGGGCCCTAACTCATTGCTAGCCAATGTTTATCAAAGTGCGATGTCACCTTCACCAAGAGGAATGTTCTTCTGTTGCACTCTCTAAAAGTGAAAATAGACTTTAGGGGAGAGCACCCAGTGGGCTTTTGCAGTTGGTAATTCTAATTGCACATAGTGTATAGACCTCTACTCCACTTTTCCTTTGAATTACCTTCGTCCTTTCTGCCATTCCCTTTAAATAATAATACTGTTGTTCTTCTTTATAATGTTTCTTCAGTTACTGTGGGTGGAAACTGTGCGGCAGGTGGGTGGACATTTAATTCCATGGTAGCATAGGCCTGAGTGCATTCCAGGTTTTCCCTGTTACAACCCAAGGTGGAGGCACTGCATGATTTCACATTTACCTGAACCCTAGGCAGCTTGCAGCCCAAACCCAGGCAATCTCTTTAATCAGGCAAAGGAAGAGGAGAGGAGAGGAAGAGCCGCCAAGAGCTCCAGAGTGAGAACGAGCCACCACATGTGGAGGTTTGGCCACACAACCGTTTTAAATTGTCCATGGTGGAGTAGTGACAGCATCTCTTTAAAGAACAAAAAAATCACAGCTGACATCAACAGAACCCAACAACAAGAGATTCACAATAAATTGTAAATGTTCAGCTATATATTCTGCATATTCCCTAACTAAGGACATAATCCTTTACTTAGGGCATCACACTGTTTCTGTGAAAATGACTGTAATATTACATGTTGAGGATTACAACCTCGACTAGAGAAGAAGCATCTGCAGCAGATTAACTCTTGTATATGTAAATACAGAGACAGAATCTGTGGGCAGAAAATGTCTGCTTGGCCCACCCAGTTCACCCAGATTGTACCTGCCTAGTCTGTCTCTGCAGAACCCAATTGGTCTCTGGAGACCCTCCCTCCTCCCTGCCTATATTAATATTTTCCTATGTCTGTCCTATGCATACTTGAAGCCCCCTACCATTTTACCTCCACCACTTCAGCTGGCAGTCTTTTTCAGGTGTCCACTACTCCTTCAGTGAAGTAGTACTTCCTCACATCCCTGTTAACCCCCCAGTTCATCACATATCCTCTGGTCCTGGTGCTCATTCCCATTTGAGAGAGACTTCCCTTCTGCACCCTGTTCACCCCCATGAGGTACTTTGTAGGTCTCTTTTATGTACCTTCTTGCTGTTCTCTCTTCCAGGGTGTACATATTGAGTTCCCAGAGTCTCTCTCTTTGTCGTCGAGGCACAGGTCAGGAAGCATAGGAAAAACCAGGAGCTGTTGTAGAATTCATAAAAAGTGTTTATTAGTACTAGCAATAACATACAAAAATAAAATTGTTCAGAATAACTATTTACAAAGACGGAATAAACAGAGAAGTTCCATCTAAGCTTTCCATCAATCTCTGTGTGTCTCCTAAAATGTTGTAGCTCTCCAAGTCTTTGCAGCCTCCTCCTTAACAAACATCCTGTTTGTTTCTAAATGTTCCTGTCAATTTCATGCAGGTGCAGCAAGAACACAATGTCCCAGAACTGAGGCCTCTTCACAGCTTCTGAAAAAGGGCTTAAAAACTGCCCTCAGCTTAACCCCTTGAGTTCCCAATAGCTGTTTGCAATCATCTCAAACTATCATTATGTACATTTCAACAATAACACTATATACATTTCTAAACAAAGGGATCCCAATATCAGTTACATTTCCACATAATGATTTGCATATATTTTTATACCAGCAGATATGGAAGGGAGGAAAAAGACAGAAACAGCAAGGGAAGACTGAGACACAGTGAGAGGCAGAGAATTGCAAGACGGTCGGTGTGACCAAATCCTAGGTCTCACAAGAAAATTTGATTGTGCAATAGACAAGAGACAGGACAGGAAAGGAAAGAATAGAACAGATCTCTGCATTCAAACTCTCCATAACAACTGGGAAAGGGCCGCATGCCACCCTGTCACACTCTTCATATCACTTTTGATGCAACCCCTGCACCATTTTAGTTGTCCTCCTTTGAACTGTCTTTTCCTGTCTATGTCCTTTCTGAGGTATGCCTTCCAGAATTGGACGCAGTACTCCAGGTAGGGCATCACAAGTGAGTGATATTGTGGCAACACCACCTCCCTCCTCCTGCTGGAGATACCTCTCCCTATGCATCCCAGAATCCCACTGGCCCTACCCACTGCTTTGTCACACTGCCCTGCTACTTTGAGATAATCAGATGTGATAAACCCAAGGCCTCTTTCTTGCTTAGTGATTGTCAATACCTCCCCCCCTCCCAACCTATACTCAGCTCCTGAGTTCCTCTGCCCTAGGTGCATGATTTTGCACTTTTTAGTATTGAACCTCAACAATCATGCTCTTGACCTCTCTTTGCATTTCCCAAGGCCCCTACACATTCTCTCCACCCCCTCCTGAGCATCTATCCTATTAAAGATTTTGGTGTCTTCTATAAATAGACATACCTTCCCTTCCAGTTATTCTGCAGTGTCACATATGAAGACATTGAAGAGTACTAAGCCCTGCAGCACTCCACTGGTCACTCTCCCCTCATTAGAATCAGTGTGTAAACCACCACCCTATGTCATCTATATATTAACCAGTTCCTTACCCCGTTCACCACTTTGGATCCCACCTTTAGACTGCTCAGTTTCTTTATCACTCCTGTGCGGTGCATTGTTCAAGCCCTTGCTAAATTCCAGATAGGCCAGCTGGCACCTCCCTTAGTTCCTTTAGTACCCTTGGGTGTATCCCATCCAGTCTCATAGCCTTGTCCACTTTGAGAGCTGCAAGTCCTTTTAGGACACTTTTCTTTGAAAATGGGTGTGTGTCTACCTCCCCATTTGTTCCTGATATTTCCTAGTGGTCCGTCCCCCTCTCCCTCAACTTTGAAGACTGAGCAGAAGTACCTGTTCAGGATGTCTTCTTTCTTCTTGATCCTCTTCTGCGCAGTCACTCCCTGAAATCCACCTTATCCTCACTATCCCATCCCTTGCTTTCTTCTTCTACCTTATTTATTTAGTTTTTGTTGACCAGCTAAGTGCACTAGACAAATTCTGCTTATTTTCAGGCATGACCTGGGGAAGGGGGATACAGATGAATGCCAACTGACTTTGAACCAGATTAAGCTGTTGGTGGTACTTTTTTAGTGAATGGTGGAAATTTGGCCAGGGCTCTGGGGAAATTCCCCTACTCTTTTCAAGAAGTGCCATGGGATCTTTAACATCCACCTGAACTACCACCAGAACAGGCAGATGGGACCTCGGTTTAACGTCTCATCCAAAATACAGCACATCAGGAGTGCAGCACCCCTCTCATGCTGCACTACAGTGTCAGTATTGGGATTTATCCCAAGTGCCTGGTGTGGGGATAGAACTCACAGCCTTCTGATCTCCCTGCCTCAGAGGTGAGTGTACTACCTACTGAGCCACCGCCACCGACACTGACAACTGACTCATGTACCTAAAGAAAGTCTTATCCCCTTTAGCTCCCCCTTTGGCTAGCCTTTCCTCTGTCTGCACATTTGCTCCCCTCACTCTATCCTGCTTCCCTCTGTTTTACTTGGTATACCTTCCATTCTGCATTTCCTTATACCTCCTGAATGCAGATCTTTTTTCCCTTCACCACCGTGGCCACTTTCTTAGACAACCATAACAGTACCTTCTTCCTTTTACTCTTACCTTTACACAGAAGGTGGTTGCCTTAATTATGCTAGCCCTTATTTTTTCTCACTATGCCTTTATCCTCCCCTGCAATCCCCTCCACATGAAGCAGTTTCTGAGGCAGTCTACCATTTCTTTAAAATCTGCCCTCCTAAAATCTAGGACCTTCATCCTCATGTGGTTTGACTCTTTTCCCATCTTAATGTGCAGTTACACTGTATGGTGATCACTGGTACCTATAGGACTACCCACTGTAACATCTGCAACACCATCCTCTTTTGTAAGCACCAGGTTCAACATGTGGATGCACAGGAGTCTTTACACTCTTTTATACTGAAGATCAATGGTGCGCTCCTCCCCCTGCCCATGAGACACTCATACTGTAAAATGTCTTGCCGTTATAACCAGCCAATTACAACAGGAAATTACACCATGATTATCTGGGTGTAATTGTATTTAGTTAGTAATTATGTACTATTATGAAATGGGAGATAAGAATGCTGATTCCTGATTGGCTGAGGGGTACTTTCAGTCGGGCCAATATCCCAGCACAACAGCCTGTCGTAAAGTACTCCCAGACCAACAGGCTGACCTCACATGTTTAGACCGCTGCGCATCAACTGACACAATCGCAATTGTCCACCCCACCCACACACACACATGCAGTGGATGCAATTGCGCTTTTTTTCCTTTTTAAAATTGTCACGCTCCTGGTCTTTTCTGTTATGACAACAAGGGTGGGGGCAGACTAACAGACACTATACAAACTAACTTCACTCTTCCCCTCTGCAGTCCAGATTTCTGTCATTGCCTTAAGTCTCGCTGCAAAAAGCTCCCTGCTTTAGTGCCCTACCTCTAGTTGTGAAGAATTAAGCCCTTCGTAGGTGCTGCTCACAGCAGCTGAAGTCTCCCTTTCCCTAATCGCTGTTCCTCACTGCCACAGACAAACCACTTCCTTCCTTCTATTTTTTATAAATGTAACGGAAACGGACTACTGTGGCTGTGACCTGTCAAGTGGCTCTGCGCAGGCAATCACGGCTTTACATCGTCACCTCCTGCTGGCCAAGTGGTCACACCACAATGTCCAAATGGGACTTTTTTTCTTTTTAAAGATTTATTTAGCAACTTTTTTATCTTTTTTGGCAAATAAAATACAGATTTTTAGTAATGTATTTGTTTATATATTAATACTGAGAGAGACCCATTTCATAATATCAATAAGGCACTCCAGGGGGGCATTATGGTGGGATAACGGCCCTTCTTGGGTGGTAGAAGCACTCAGTTTCACCTCATGCTTCAACCCACCTGAGGCGGGCTGTTATCCCACCATAATGCCCCCCCATCGTGCCTTATTGTTTAAATATGTCATTGTTGGTCTCATGTAGATTCTTAGGGTATCAAAATCACTCACCTTCAGTTCCTGGTTCTCTTTCCCAAAGAATGAATGTGTCCAGTCTTACAGCTGCAAGAGTGGTCTCTGAGGACATATTTGCATATACTAGAGTGTTGCATAGCACATAAAGAAAACTAAAGCTGTGCATTCCACTGACCAACGGTGCCGCTCTTCAGACAAGGTCTTGAACTGGCCCTTCTCAAATAATCTGAAACATCAAGAAAAAAAACACACAGACGCATCAAAAAGTACCTGCTAGGGGAACATTTATTCAAAACAGCATGAAACAGGTGGACATTCTTACAGGATGAACAAACATGTTTGTTGCAGATAAATCGGCACTGATTAGTGTAATTTGTGACAGTCATTTATTGACTATGGTCTTGCTTTTCTGCAGATGTACTCAGTAATGGAGAATGAACTGGTATGAAATACCATTTTGTTTTGACATGTGTTTTTGGATTATATTATGACTGAGTTCTGCTGAGGTCAACTGCAATTCTATTTTTGATGGTAGCCACCCCCCATCCTCTTAAATGGAGGAATGAAATTAAAGCATGTGCAAGACAAGATGCTATGGACTTGGGTAAGTCCAAACCCACTATTTATCCACAGATATTGGAGAGGAGGTGCAGTGGTGGTTTACCCTATCTGATCACACTCCTCAGTGTTGCCTTCTCTAAAGTGAGAAGGCTTTTCAGACTGTATGCTCATCCAGTCTGGGATCTCTTACTCAAAGGCTGATTGTTGTGTTGAGTTTTACTGAATTCCACATGGATGGCTTTCCAGTGCTGGCTCTAGACCTATGGAGCAGGATGCTGGGATGTCATACTCAAAGGCTGATGGTTGTGCTGAATCATACCAAAGCCCACATGGATGGCTTTCCCAATGCTGACTCTAGACCTGTGGAGCAGGACACTGGGATATCTTACTCAAAGGCTGATGGTTGTGCTGAGTTGTACCGAATTCCACATGGATGGCTTTCCAATGCTGGCTCTAGACCTATGGAGCAGGACACTAGGATATCTTGCTCAAAGACTGATGGTTGTGCTGAGTTGTACCAAATTCTATGTGAGTGGCTTTTTAATGTATGATAATATGGGGAACAAAACCACTCTTATGTTTGTAAGAATGGTCTCACACACATTCCTAGGGTATGAGAACTGCAAACCGAAGATAAGTGGTTCTGATACCCAAAGAATGTGAGACCACTCTTACAACTCTAAAATTGGTTTTGTCACCTGTATAAATATATTATTGAGCTAACTCATTCAATAGTATGTTAAATATTTGAAAAAACTTACCCAAACATGCTGTTTCCAGGGCAGCTGCTATTGAATCACTGTTCACAAAATAAGAGCGTCTCACACACAGAGGAAAGGAGCGCTCTGATTGGTTGGGATCACTCTCTCAATCTATAATACTGACTGCAGACCTCTGGAGCATGGCTGGGACCAGTATTCTCACTTCACTTGGGAACGTAGCCAAAACTGAAACATGGCTTCTGGCGGTGAAAGACCACTGCCTAAACCAGCAGAGCATTCAGCTTGTCTTAAAGGACAAACATAAGTTGGAGAGCCCATTGTCATATTGGCAACCAGAGTTCATAGTCCAAGTCTAGGTCATCAGTTCTGGAGTCCTCATGTCTGAAAGGATGTAGACAGAGTTGAGGCAGTCAAGAGGAGGGCAACTAAAATGGTGCGGGATCTTCATCAAAAGCCCTATGAGGAGAAACTGAAGGACCTCAATATGTACAGACTGGAGGAAAGGAGGGAGAGGGGGGATATGATAAAGACTTTCAAATACCTCAAGGGTATAAATAAGGCTCAAGAGGGAAGCCTTTTTCAGAGAAAAGGATGCACAAGAACAAGGGGTCATGTGATGAAGCTGGGGGGGTAGAATCAGGGGAAATGTAAGGAAACACTTCTTCACATAAAGTGTGGTTGATGCCTGGAACAGCCTCCCCAAGGAGGTGGTGGAAGCAAAAATTGTAATGGGATTTAAGAAGGCATGGAATAGGTATAAGGGAAACTTAGAAGCAAGGAAAAATGGGGGGGGGGGGTAAAGCCGCAGATCAGGTAGGGTCTATGGTATGACAGTAGATAGGGAACATGGGCAGACTAGGTGGGCCAAGCGGTCCTTATCTGCCATCAAATTCTATGTTTCTGTGTTTATATCACTGCAAGTTAGGCTGTTCCAGAAGATGCTCTCCACTATAGGGAAGGAAGGTGCTCTGCACCAATTTGTGTTTCTCTTGGGGGTCCTTGAGCATTAGTACAGAAAAAGGTTTTGCATAGCCATGCAGAGCAGGGGGATGGTGTCCCAGTGTCTTAGGGTGGATCTGCATACTGGAATGGGTGGGGATAATTTGGCAGGACTGGGCAGATGATGTGGCCACATCACCTGCCATATCCGGCCATTCCGGCCCATTGTCCTACCCCCTAAGCAATGGGGTGCTTGCCTTATTGCTCCCAACTCTAAGGGGAAGAACTTCTCTAGTCCCCATTTGGTTCTATAAGTAAGTAGATTTTATTCATTTAACTATAAGTCATTATGATACATAGAACACTGACAAAACAGTTTACAATCATCCAACCGGATATAAAATTGCAAAAAATGTATATCTAAAATTCCATTGATACAGGGTAATATCTTGTACTGAACAAATCAAAACTGATTAAAATTTTCATAAAGGCAACACATATTTTAAGTGGGTTGAATAGAACAATTTAAAACATTTTCCCCTGATTTTGGTTGCTCTTTACACTTAAAGAGCAGTGAAAACAGACATTAAAAATATATGCAAAAATCAAATTCCAAAATGTCAGGACTTTCACCAGAACCGTATATGTTTATATCACATGCTCCATGAAATGAGTTAACTATTTTTTATATGTTTTCCTCCATATGAGCATACAATCACATTCAATAAAAAGCTCTTCAATGGCTCTATGAAGAGTCCCATAGAATAGCATTCCTTTTTAATATTTTGAAATAGTGTCTGCCTATCAGCAGGTAAAGTTGTGGCTCCGTTGTGCACTGGAGTCCATTAATTTTTTTTTATATCAGTGATCGAGACTCCTTTAGCTCTGGAGTCCAAATGTTTATGTATGAAACTGAACAGTTTGATTCAAGAATCAAGTAATTCTAGTAGCTCCAGAATGCTAAAAAGGGCCATTAACATTATACCTTTTTGGCATCCTTTTATGAAATTTGCAGAATGCCAAAACCATCTACCTTAAAACCAATGTCAGTGCTAGCTTAAATGTTCGTCAAATTTAACAAGCATTCAGTGACTCAAATCAGTATGTTAGAGTCTCACTTATAAAAGTTTGAGCCACTAAAATAGCCCTCATTAAAAACAGCAGAAGAGGAGGCTAAGTGACCATTTTTAGATACGAGCCTTATGCCATAATAAGTTCCATACTGGAAGTCATTGTAACTGGTGTCCTTACACCAGAAAAAGTGTTACCTTCATTCATTGAAAAACTACTCCTAATCCATTGTATTCTGGGCCACAACTGCAGCAATTAAACTTAGCAGCTGTAGTAACTATTTCAAACATTTCTTGTATAGTGCTCCTCAGGGAGACTTTCAACTTTCTGAAGAAAGCCCTTGAATTTATTTAGGCTTCACAAACTCTCCTCTTGTAGCCCAACAGACTTCTTTTTTTGAATCCATATATATGCACCTGTTAAATTAAACAGAAAGGAGGTGCTCTTCTAAGTGCAGTAACTTAGGGGTTTAGAACTAAAAACATACATGGGTATCCCCACACCAAGGCAATGTTGGCTTACCTTTAATAAGGCAAAACAGGCCTGTAGACACTAAAGTGCCAGCATAGCTCTCTTTTCCACTCAAAATTTACCTCGTTCCATGTTCAGGTAAATGATTCCTCATGCAAAATCTGAAGCTCAGCGCTGATCTCCAGATGCCAATTGCACCTGAACACCAAATATATTCAGCTTGGTTAACCCTCCATACATCTTGTCCATCTCATTCCAGTCTCACATATAAATCAAAGGACGTCAGGAAAAACTTAACAGGCGGCCATCACGACCATTCAATAATGAGCTCAGCACAGCTCTTTAACATTTCAATTTTTAAAGAAAGTAGCTAATTTCTACCATAAAATGCAAAAATAACATCAGTTTAATTCACTAAAACATTGAAACTGAAATGAATAAAAACTTTTTGCACTTCTAATATGCCATCGAAGTACCAGTTACCAGCAACAAATTCCAAATTACGATGCCAGGAAGCACAAAATAAAGTTGCGTCAGGGAAAGGGTCTAAAATCAGCACAGTTTTCATTCACTGACTTAAAATAAAAACAAAACAAGCTTTCACCATGAAAAAGCCTGTAGATGCCACTTAATATTCGGAGCTGCATGGAGTGTAGCGGTATTGCGATCATCTTGCCGCTCCTCATTTGGTTCTGGAAGGGGGAAGGCGGTCCTCAGAGATTTTGCACCACCAAGGAGCTTGCTGAGTCAAGGATGATGAGCAAGGGGAGTAGAGGGGTCACAAAGATGGATCTTCAAGGATGGGGGAAAGGAAAAAGTGGAGGTTCCTTAAATGAGCAGATGCTAGGTTGTTAACAGATTTGTGGGCCACAGAAGGAGGCTCAGGCCTTGGATGACAAGGAAAGGATAAATGGAGTTGCCGCCCCTCCCTCCCAAAAAAAGAACTTCACAGCTACTGTAGCCATATATATGTCCTTAACACTGTTATTCTATTATTTGTTTAATGTATTTATTTAGTGTTAGTTGACCAGGAAAGGATGGCAGGGAAATACTTTCTGTTTTCAGGTGTGTCTCCGTTCTGGGGTTCTTATACAGATGCAAACCGATTGATATTTACGCAGGTTAAGCGGATTCTGTGAAGTCCTATTTTTTCTTCATTTTTATAAAATGATTAATTATATGAAATGAATGTGCAAAATGTATTAGTTACACAGAATCTAATAAAAGGAACGGCGGTGTATGTGCAAATAAATTGCTTCTTGTCACTGAGTCTATGAAATGACTGTGAGAATGAACAGTCAATACTTCCAGAGCTTCATTAACTGTCAGGAGTGACTGTGCATGTGGAAATCAGTTAAAGCATTTGCTTGTTCAAAAATGGCTTACTGCATTTGTAAGAGGCTTTCTTTGCAGTCTACAGTACCTTTTTTATTGTACAGTATATTCTCAATAAAGCATCATTTCCTATGCATGCACTTAAAAGAAAGGACCTGAATAGGACCTGGAAGCTGAATTTGTTGAAATTAGAGCTGTAAAGGTAGCAACTGAACCACCATTCCAAACAATTAGTGGACACTGAACATTACCCACGTCTTGCAGGCATATATTCCACTCTTGCCTGCCATCAATTCAGACCAGATGTTTACTACCTGCAGCGTCTGATGTTCAAAAAAAAGTGTGCCTGTTGGCATTTTGTTGGAGAGAAATGAGCAGCAAATGAGCTTGAAAACATTAGGAATGTGTAAAGCTAGGAAACCACAGCTTTGGTATTGATGACTTCCAGTATTGAAGCGCAAGAATGCTGCAGACTGTGTGATGGCAGGGTAAAGGGGGACTGGGGATAAGACTTGCAGAAACACACAACCCCAACCCAAACACACACTTTCATTGTACAAAACTACTTTGACTTGTTTTAATCATTGTTTAGTATAGCATGTGGAGCTAAACTGCTTACACACACATTTAGAACTTTGCAGTAGGTGTTGTTTGTGGCAGCAGCATTTAAGATCCCCCTCCCCAAACCATTTACTTTTGTTACTTCTTCAAGTCAACCAGTCACAGCCCCCTTCCCTTATTGAGAAACCTCATTGCTACAACTGAGCATTAGAAAAAAAGAAAAACATATTGCACAGTATATGAGTCACACAGATACAGCAAATTTAGTAATTAATAAAAAAAATGCTTGCTCTTGGGTAGCTTGATGTAGGCCCAAAAAATAGTTTATGAGACGGTCCCAGGAGGCAGTCGGCAACAAAGCTTACAAGTGCAGTAAGTGCATTTTGTTGCAAGTTACCCTTAGAAGTGTAACAGTCACCCCTACCTTGCATCTAGGGGTATAGGGTGTCACTTTTTGTCAAAAGTATGGGACCATTGCACCAACCTGACCTGCACTTCGTGCTATCACCCAAGTCTGGCGCCGGGGGAAGGACTCACTAAATGCTGTGCTGTGGCCCGGTCTTTTTTTTTTGTAGCCTCTTCTTTCTCTCAAGCAACTCCTCCCTTTCTTCTCCGATTGCTGCTGGCCTCCATATCTTCACTGCTTAAAGGAGGACTACTGTGGGCCCTGCTGTAGATAAATATCTTGATATTTACTATTTAACTTGAAAGCCAGGTAGCCTGCTCCTACCCTTCTTGATAGCTTTACTTCCACAGCACACCCAACTCCAGCATCAGAGTCCATTCTCACAGGTGACTGAGCAGTGCTCTGTGGGTGCACCACTGGGTCAGCCCAGGTCAAGCAAATTAACCAGGCATGCTAAAGTATTTTGTTAAACATTTATACAGTTTTTATTATACTTGAAAGAGAAATCTGGGTAAATCAGTTATATCCTTCCTTAAACTGATAAAGCGAAGAAAGAAAATGAAGTTTTAGCTAATAATTAGTACAGCTAAAAAGAAACAGGAAAAGGGTAATTTACATTGTACAACACACAGATTTTGAAGAATGCCACATCCAATATGGTGGGTGAGATTTCCAAACAAGATTTCATGAGTAACATCTTTATTTTTTTTTTGTTTGTTTAATTGGATAGGATAGTACTGTTCCCATTTTTTAAATATTAAACAGGTGAGTGTGTGTGTGTTTGTGTGGGGGGGCAGAACCTCATGATCTTTAAGCAATTCATTGTTTGTCATACTCTGAAACTCGAATATTGTTCCGAAATCGTGACCCCCCCCCATTGTTGTAAAAATCAGAAATCGTGACCGCCCTATTGTTTTAAAGATCTTGTTTTGTATTGGATAGTCCTTCTTTAAGTATATCTCCTCAATTGGGCCAGACCTTTGGGACTATAAGCCACCGGCATCAAGACCACTCAGAAACCTTTGCTAGCCAGGTACCACCCACGATAATGTGCATCATTGGCGCCTATATAATCATGGATGGCCTCATTGTTCCTCCATTCTTTTTCCCACCATCGACCACCCATCGGACCTGCAGAGAAACAATGCCATTGTTTTCTTAGAATTATTGTTTCCTGCACTTTACTTTCACTTATCGATATTGTCCTTTTATGCCACCTTTGAAGAAACCTTTATTTAGGTTTTGTACCTGTGGTTATGAGACTTACAAGGAAGATGCTCACACGGTTTGTTTGCTGGTTGGGCCAGTCTCACAATGTCAGGGCCCACAAAATCTGCCAGGATAGGCCATGGAAACTCAAGCCAAGGACATGGGCTCCAAGCTGGCTTCTCTGTCGCGCTTGACCAGCTTGGGAAAGTACACTCCCCAGCATTCAGCAACGCTGTTGTCAACATGGTCATCAAGAACAAAGACAAGGAAAAATTGTCAAACTTCTCCTTTTCCAGCCATCACAACAAGCATAAAGAAAAAGCTCATGCTTTGCCGGTGAGGTTGAGTTCTCCATGGAAGGCGGGTAGATCCTCATGGTTGTTTGCTCTGGTGGTGATGACTACAGTCCCCCCCTCCCACTGTTGATGAGACACCAAGGTTGGGGTCTGGATCTGGCACTGCCGAACCTACTGTGGGTACCAGGTTCCACCCCTTCAACATTGGTAATCCTGAGACCTTTGCAGGGTACCATTGATTCCTAGGTTTTGCTGGCCCCATTCTCTGAGCTGTTCACTGACAGTTGTCGCTTCCGCCAATGATATCAGCTATCCCCACTGATTGAGTCTTCCCCATCAGTACTATCATCAGTAACAGATCTGGAAGCATACCTAATATTCGTCTGTTGTTGCAGCTGCCTCCGGTGTAGGCTCAGACTTTCCCTCCCATCACCATTCCAGATGACAATGAGCAGGAGTATAATCCTGATCTTCTTAGTATTATCCACCTGGGGACAGAAGAGGGAGGTGTATTCAGGAAAGTGGTTCTGTTTATCTTCTGTTTTAACTGATATTTGAATAATTTGTACTTTAAATTAGTACTGGAAGTTAGAACTGTTTAAATTAATACTTTGAGTTACAACTGTTACTTGGGCTGTGATATTGTAACTGTTGGGGCCTGTGTGCTGGTTGTGGGAACAGTTCTTGGTTGTGATATTTAAAGTGAAATTTAAATCTGTGCTGTTTGTCTGGTGAGAGGTAGAGCCCTCCCACCCATGCTGTGTTGGAGGCTTTCTTGAATACTGAAAAGCCACTGGGGGTTGGGCTTGAAGGGCTGTGTGTTTCTGTTTGTAACAGGAACTGGTAGCCTGTGACATCATACGGTACCCGATGGCTGCATACACACACTGTTAGCTGGACTGGACACACACCGGACTGTATTGTTTGTGAGACTTGGGAACATTATTGGTGGGTTTGTAATTGGGTTTGTAGTAGTAGTAAAAAATGTATTTTTATACAGGAAAAAGAAACATGTCATTTGGTTTATACAATCCAGTTTACAAGACAGTCCTGTACACTAAGTTTCACATTGATATTAATACAACTATAAAAATACAAAATACAAAACTGACTTATGCACTTTTACACAATATAATCTAAAATAGACAGAGGGTAGTCCACATTATATACGAACATACGAAATTTGCCAGCAGATAAAGGCCTAGAGGTCTATCAAGTCTGCTCAAATGTGCAGCTAGCACCCCTTATTCTGCAGCTGCCCCACCCTTCCACCCTTCCCCTTTATTAACCCTCCCCCTTGTCCTGTCCCATCCTTGTTTGAAGCAGTCCACTGTTCTACTGCGTACCACTTCAGCAGGTAACGCATTCCACCCTGCCACCACCCTTTCTGTAAAAAAGTGTCTCCTCATCTCCCTCCTGAACCTTCCTCGCTCCAGTCTCATATCATGGCCCCTGGTGTCCCTCCCCTCCCTTACTTTGAACAGCCCCTCTGTACCTGTCTTGTTTATTCCTTTCATGTATTTAAAGGTTTCAATCATGTCACCCCTGTCTCTCCTCTCCTCCAGTGAGTGCATGTTCAACTCCTTCAACCTCCTCGTATGATAAGTCCCCAGCCCCTTGATCATCTTTGTCGGCTCTGCTGCACCCCTCCAGTAACAATGTCCCTCTTCAATCACGGACACCAGTACTGCACACAGTACTCAGGTGTGGTCTAACTAATGACCTATACAGTGGCAGAATCACCTCCTCCCTCCTCGAGGACATACCCCTTGCAATACAACCCAGCATTCTGTTGGCCTTTGCAGCTGCCTTCCTACATTGTGCCGAGTTGTTCATTGACCCTGTAATGAGCACACCCAGATCCTTCTCCTCCTCTGTCTGGGCTAGCTGCACTCCCCCTAGCTGGTAATTCCTCCTTGGGTTCTTCATCCCAAAATGCAGCACCTTGCACTTTTTGGCATTAAAGCCCAGTTGCCAGGTGTCTGACCAGGTTTCAAGCTTTGCCAGATCATCCTGCAACCCCTGCCATCCCCTAGGTCATCCACCACTGCGCTCACCTTGGTATCATCAGCAAACAGACTGATCTTGCTCTTGATGTCCCATGATATGTCTGCAATGAATATTCCAAACAACACTGGTCCCAACACGAGCCCTGTGGAACACCGCTCGTCACTGCCCTTGGGTGTGAGCTCCCCACCCACCACCACCACCCTCTGTTGCCTTCCCTGCAGCCAGTTTCCTACCCATCTCACCAGCTTTGCACCCGCCCCTGTGCCCTACTAACTTCCTTCCAGCCTTCCATGTGGCACTGAGTCGAATGCCTTACTGAAGTCCAGATACAGGACATCCACTGCATGGCCCCTGTCCAGTTGCCTAGTTACCCAGTCATAGAACTCTACTAGGTTGGTTTGGCAGGATCTGCCATGTATGAAGCCACGCTGTCTGCTGTCCTGTAGTCCTTTGGCCTCTAGGAGGGCCACCAGCCTCTCCTTCAGGATAGTCTCCATTAGCTTTCCCACGATGGATGTGAGGCTCACTGGTCTGTAGTTTCCCATTTCATCCTTGGGGCCACTCTTGTGGAGGGGCAGCACATGAGCCATCCTCCAGTCCTGAGGTACACACCCCAAATGTAGTGAGGAATTAAATAGGTCTGCCAAAGGTCCTGCAAGGACCTCTGCCGGCTCTTTCAGTACCCTGGGGTGGATGCCATCTGGGCCTGGCGCCTTGTCCATCCTCAGTGCCTTCAAACCCTCTCGAACTCTGCTCTCCATGATTTCCCTATCTGTCACCACTTCCCCCCCTGCTTCTGCCATTTCTCCCACCTTGGGTGTCACCCCCCTATTCTCTTTAGTAAATACTGAGCAGAAGTACTCATTTAGTGCTTCCGCCTTATCACACCCTGCTTCCACCCAACCCCCTCCTTCCTAATCCTTACTATGTGGTCCTTTCAGCTCCTTTTCTCCTGGTGTACTTAAAAGTCCTTCTCCCCATTCTTAATGCCTTGTGCCAGCCTGAGTTCGTAGATGCTTTGGCTCCCCTTACTGCCATTGTCACCTCCTTGATTCTGTCAAAGTACTCCTCCTTGTCCTCCCCCTCCTGTTTTCTTGTACTTCCTAAAGGCAGCTCTTTTCCTCCTTACCTTTTCCATGACCTCCTTGCTCAACCAGATCGGTTTCTTAGTCCTAGCCTTCTTGCTCTGGGCTTTGCAGGAGGTTTTGGTTGCCTCCACTATCCACAGCTTTATGAGCTCCCACCTCTGGTTAGTGTTCATACTGGGTTGAATTCTGGCAAGGTACCCTTTTACCACTTCCCCCATCCTCCCAAAGTCGACCCTCCTGAAGTCCAGCACTATTGTGCCAGATTCCACTCCTTCCTTGCCCATATCCAATGTGAGCCATACTGAGTGATCGTCACTCCCTGACAGCGGTTCCTCCACTGTAAGTTCTCTCACAAAGTCCCCATTTGCCAGCACAAGGTCAAGAGTATTCCCTAACCTGGTTGGTTCACTGACCATTTGCAGCAGAAAGCTGTCCTGGAAGGCATCCAGCAGTACCTGCTCCTTTCTGTTCCTGGTTGTTGGGGTACTCCAGTCCACTCCTGGCATGTTGAAGTCTCCCACAATCACCACACTACCCTTCTCGCAGGTCCTCCTGATCTGTCCCGCTAGGACAGATATAATAGGTATGGGAGGGAAAAACAATAACACAGGGATTACTTCATACAAATGTATGTGTAAACACAATACATATTTAATGCCATAATAAAGTTTTTGTGTTCTTGCTCAGTGCGTACTAAAGGTGGAAGCGTGTTCCAGTATATCAAGGCCCGAGATGCCAATGTTCTGTCCCCAAATTTATTGTTTTGCTTATCTGGATCAATCTTATTTTGATGTGTCGTCCTAACTGGAAATTTCCTAGCAGCAGAATCATTGACTTCCAGCAATTTAGAGATGATGTGATTTAGGTAATTTATCCTGTATTTTTGAATAAAAATTGATCAACGTTTCTTATAGTCCAAGTCAAGAGGCAACCAATCTAACCTGGCCAACAAAGTACAATGTTGAGTTCTGAAGTCACAGCACAGGACATATCTTGCAACCCTATAGTAGAGTTTATCTAATTTGTTTAATAATTGTTTATTTGCTGACCTGTAGGTGAATTCACCATACTTAAGTACTGGGAGTATAAGCTGCTCTGCAATCTTTTTCCTGTCCTGTCATTTCAGACATCTGGTTGTCCTTTTCAATGCTCCTATTTTTTTTATTTGTTTTGGAAATGGTCATTTCAATATGTTCTTTGAAGGTCAATAAAGAATCAAAATTTACTCCCAAATAACAATAAGTAGTTACTTGTTCTATTGGAATTTGTTTTATTGTAAGCATTTGCAATTTTTGTGATGTTGCATGTTTATTAGGAGTAAAATGCATTAACTTATTTGTATTTACATTCGTCATAAGCTGTGACCTGGTGAGCTACTCCTGGAGTTTGTAAACAACTGCAGTCAGAATATTCAATATCTTCATCAGTGACATTGCGCAGGACCTAGAAGGCAGAATTTCACTGTTCGTTGATGACACAAAGCTCTGTAACAGAGTAGATACTCCAGAGGGTGTAGACAGAATGAGAAGGGACCTGCAGAAACTTGAAGAATGGTCAGGGGTTTGGCAGTTGAAATTCAATGCAAGGAAGTGCAAGATAATGCATATGGGGCACATAAACCCTGGCACAATATGTCAGTTGGGGGTGAGGATATAGCATGCACCAAGCAGGAAAGGGATCTTGGAGTTATCATCTCTGATGACCTCAAGGCAGGAAACAGTGTGACAAGGCAGCAGGTAAAAGCAAATAGGATGCTGGGATGCATAGGCAGGGCATCACCAGCAGGAAAAGGGAGGTCATAATTCCACTATACAAGACACTAGTGAGGCCACACCTGGAGTACACTGTGCAGTTCTGGAGACCTTACCTACGTAAGGACATAGACAGGAAGAGAAGGTTCAGAGGAGGGCAACAAAGATGGTGCATGGATTGCATCACAAGTCCTATGAGGACAGGTTGAAAGCACTGAACATGTACTCCCTGGAGGAGAGGAGGAGGGGGATATGACAGAGACATACAAGTATCTTACAGGGAGGAACAGGGTGCAGGAATGCACTATTTTAAAGCGAAACAGATGTTCCAGGACTAGGGGCATGGGATGAAGTTGGAGGGAGGAGCGATTCAGAGGAGCGTGAGGAAGAATTTCTTCACAGAGCGGGTGGTGGACAAGTGGAACACCCTGCCAGAGGAAGTGGTGGGGGCTGAAACAATCACAGGATTTAAGAATGCATGGGATAGACATAAAGGAATTCTGGAGGTCAGGGGTAAGGGGCAACAGACTTCCTGGAAAACATAAACTGAACTTACAAACTTAAATGGGCAGACTGGGTGGGCCATAGGCCCTTATCTGCCGACACTGTCTATGTATCTATGTATCTATGAAGGGTGGACTCTGGCAGGGTCTAGCAAAAGAGAAACAGCAGTAGGCAGGAGGGAGGAGAAAACACATTGCAAGGCAAAGAGTGTAGGGAACATGTTTGCTGTACTAGCGACACAGGAGGAAGAGGACACATGAGGAGATTGCACAAGGGATAGTACTCATGAAGAGGAGGGAGTGAGGGGCTTTACTAGTGGAGAGACTGAGCATGGCATGGCAGGGGGAGGGATAATACTTGGAGAGGTGAGGAGGGAGAGGGAGGTTGGAAGCCAAACAGGTGGAGGGGGAGGGGTCTCAATTGAGAGGGGCAGGGGGAAGACACTGGGGCTATTGGTAAAAGCATCATCTTGAGCGGCCCCGGGAATGAGAACCTGGGTGGGGGGTGGCATTGGGCACAAGGAAAGAGAAGGGGGTGTACTGGTGTTTGGGGACTCCATACTCTAGGGGATCAGATGGGGCAGCAAAGGGGAGAGGCACAATTGGATATGGGTGGAGTCCATACCAGGATTAAAGGCAGACAAGGCAAGACAGGCAATCCTAAGGTACGCAAGGAGGGGTAGGAGCAAATCGCACATTGTGGTACATGTGGGGACAAATGACCTAGCAGGGGAAACAGTGGAGGTAACAAGGGAGAGGTTTGAGGAAGTGAGAAGGTTGTGCGAGGAGACTGGGGAGTCTGTGGCCTTCTTGGAGGTGCTCCCAGTACCCTACAAAAGCACAGTGGGAAAGGAGAGGATTAGGTAATTGAACACATGGTTGGTAGAATAGTGTTGAACTAAGGGGTATGGGGTTGTGGGCAGCTGGGGCAGTGCCTGGGATAATAACAATCTGCTTGCAAGGGATAGGCTGCACCTGAGTGAGGAGGGGAAGGAGGTATTAAAGCAAAGACTGGGGAGGTATATTGCGACAAAGGAGGATTTAAACTAGATGGGGAAGTGGCAAGTGGACAGCAGGTAGGCAGGGATCCAATAGAGTGGAGTCACAGCCCACCCCCCAGGCTAACAGGGAAGGACTCAGAGCAGCTGAAAAGGGAGGGAGTAGAAGGGAGGTGATGGAGGGTGATGAAGGGAAGTGGGCAGGATGGAAGGTGGTCTCACTGAATGCAAGAAGCTTAGGCAACAAATCAGCTGAGCAACAGGCACTCTTGGCAGTGTGGAGGGTGGATATAGCAGCTGTCATGGAAACATGGGCAACTGAGCACCAGGACTGGGATCTGGCAATCCCATGGTACAAATTATACAGGAAAGACTGTAAGGAGTAGGGGTGGGGGAGTGGGGTGGCACTCTATGTGAGAGACGGGATCAAATGCACAAGGGAGGAGGGGGCAGACAGGAGAACAGAGGCAATCTGGCCGCAGCTCCTAGACTCAAGAGGTAGGAAATTGAAGATTGGGGTGGTATACAGGTCGCCGTCCCGGTCTGTGGAGCTTGACGGGGAATTAGCGGGACAAATCCGAAAAGTATGTAGAAAAGGGAAGGTGGTCATCGTGGGGGATTTCAACTTGCCGGGGATTGAATGGAGCATTCCGGTAACCTCCATGCTAAGGAGCAAGTGCTACTGGACGTGATCCAGAAGGGTCTCCTGACACAGTTGGTCAGTGTACCTGCTAGGCTAAAGAACACTTTAGATCTGGTATTGTCAAATGAGGAGGCAGTAAGGGAAATAAGGATGGAGGACCCACTAGCTGACAGCGATCACCAAATGGTGTGGTTTAATATCACCATGTGCAAGGAGCCAGGGAAATCATTATCCCAGGTGGTAAACTTCAGGGAGGCAGACTTTGGGAGGATGCAGAAAGTACTGAAAGGGAAACTGGAGGGCACAAGGCAGGAGATGGACACTGAGCATACATGGGATATTATTAAATGGGATTACAGAGGCAATGGAAGCCTGAACCAAGACACAAAGTAAGGGAATCAGAGCAAGAAAATCGTGCTGGTTGAACTGTGAGGTGGTGAGAACAAAATGAGAAGCACACCAGAGGTATAAGAGAACGGGGAAGGAAGGGGGACAGGGACAAGTATGCAAGATGGTCCAGGGAGGTGACCAGAAAAGTGAGAGAAGCCAGATCTGTACAGCACCTCACTGGAGTCCGGATGTGTGCCACTGGACTGGAGGATGGCACATGTAGTGCCATTACACAAGAGCAGACCAAGGGATGAACCGGGTAGTTATCACCCGGTAAGTCTCACCTCCATGGTGTGCAAACCCATGGAAACAATACTAAAGGAAAGACTGGTGTCATACCTGGAGGACAACGGTCTCCAGGATGTAAGGCAGCATGAGTTTGTTTCGGGGAAGTCTTGTCAAACCAACCTGATACAATATTATGACTGGATGACAAGTGAGCTGGATAAGGGTCATGTGGTGTATGTTCTTTACTTGGACTTCAGCAAGGCCTTCGATTCGGTGCCTCATGGGTGACTTAGGGGGAAGCTAACTGGTGCAGGGGTAGGGGCAGAAATGATGAACTGGATTACAAGCTGGCTGAGTAGGAGGTGGCAAGAGGAGGTGGTGGTGGGAGGGGAGCTCTCAACTCCAAGGCCAGTGATGAATGGGGTGCCACAGGACTCTGTGCTGGGACCAGTATTATTTGGGCTTATCATATCAGACATTGCGCGTGAGGTGGTGAGCAATGTAAGTCTGTTCTCAGACAACACCAAAATGGGAGCAGTGGTGGATGGAGGGGAAGGATGGAAGTAGCTGCAGGGGGACCTAAGTAAGCTAGAGGAGTGGTCAGAGAGGTGGCAGCTGGAGTTCAGTGCAAAGAAGTGTAAGGTTATGCACTTCAGGGAGAAGAACCCAAGAAGAGAATACTGGCTGGGAGGGGTTAAGCTGGGGATCAATCAGAAGGTGAAGGACCTAGGGGTAATGTAATAGGGACCATGAATAACACTGCCTAGTGCAGGAGAGCGGCTGCAAAAGCAAGTAAAATGCTGGGTTGCATGGCGAGGGGTTTTTCATCCAGACAAAGAGAGGTGGTCTTGCCCCTCTATAGGTCACTGGTAAGGCCACACTTGAAGTATTGTGTGCAGTTTTAGAGGCCATACCTGAAGCATGATATCAGGCTACTGGAGGGGGTGCCGAGGAGGGCAACAAAGATAATATGTGGGATGGAGGGGAGAAATTATGAGTGCAGGCTGGGAGACCTGAATATGTACACCCTGGAGGATAGAAGGGACAGGAGGGACATGATAGAAACATTCAGATATCTGGGGGGAATCAATAAGGATGGGGCAGATAGGGTCTTTAAGCTAAGGAGGGGGAGGAACACCAGGGGGCATGGGCTAAGAATAGAGGGGAGGGAGATTTAGGAGGGAAATGAGGAGACACTATTTCACAGAGAGGGTGGTAGCAAAATGGAATGCACTACCAGAATGGGTGGTATCATGTATATCCATGAACAGCTTTTAAAAGGGCATGGGACAGGGAACAGGGGAGAGTGAGGTTGGGGGAGGTGGGGGCAGCATTTGGATTACAAAGGGGAGTGGGGTAGGGCAGCAGCAAACTAGGGGTGCTAGCTTCACTTTCAAGCAGACTTAGATAGACTGGGTGGTCTGTTTCTGCTGGCACATTCGTATGTTCGTATGTAGTATGGGGGAGAATTTGGGGCTGAAGAAATGGAACATTATTCCTATAAGTGGGATTTGCCTTCCAGCTCCACCCTGCCCTCCTCAAGTGAGGACTGCGCTGTATGTCCCCAGGTCTCCTGAAGATGCATCTTTTCAGGCTCCAGGATGTCATGGGATTTGAAGCTGAAGAAGAAGACTCCACTAAGAAAGATGCAGTGGAATTTTTCAAGGTTTCTGCTGCACCCTCCATTGTGATTCCTCCTCTGTACCTTGCTCTAGAAGAAGCTACAGTACCTTTGCTGCTTGACATAGTCCTCTGTAGTATAAAGTCTGGCCACACACATACCTTCAGAGTGTGATTCTTGTTGCCTTCTTCTTGGCATAAGCCTAACGCCTTGTCTGCAGTCCCTAGGAAGGCTGATAAGCAGTACCCTGCTCCTTCCGATAAGCCTTGTTATGCTTCCCAGCCTGAAACAGCATATGTATGTGGTCATCATGGCTGTACATGATCACTCTAGAACTCCTAGACACATGAGCACTTTACCTCCTGATAAAGAATCTAGGAGGCTGAATGCTGTGGGCAAAATAACATGTGCTTCTGTGTCCTGGGGCCTCAGAATTATAAACTACCAGGCATATGTGATTATATATCAAAATAGCTTGTAGAAATCTGCCTGGTAGTCCTGCAATGGTTGATTTGCTTAAAGCTGCTTCAGTTGCTGCTGATACTGGTAAACATCTGTTACACTCTGCACATGATGCTTCCAGTGCTTCTGCCAGGCCCGCAGCCTCAGGTATATATATTCGTACATATTCCTGGCTTCCTGTGGCTGAATTTGCCACTGATGTACAACAGGCTATGCATAATGCCCCTTTTTGAGGCTCAGGACTGTTTGGTGGTGATGTTGAAAATGCTCTGTGTGAGCTGCAAACCATAAGGATGACCTTATAGTCCCTCAAGTCTCTAACCCCTCAGCTTGCCAGGGAGCATGGTAGGGGCTCATTTTGTAAACTTGCTGACCGCAGTGGCATACATTCTGCCAGCAGCCCCATGCTCATGGTGGAGTTCCCCTCCCCCTGATGTCCATGTAAAGGCACCCAATGGTATTGATCAAGGCTGCACCCCTGTCGCCCTCAGTACCTTCTGACTCATTACATCCTCCTCCCCTTCACTGCTGCCTCTCAGATGCAGGTAGAGGGATGGATCTCCCTATAACTTCCAAAGTGCAGGGAGATCACGATGGATGAGTGGGTCCTGGATATAGTGGAAAGGGATATGTTCTGTAGTTGCTTGCTACCTCTCCAGTATATCCACCACCTCCATGTCATTATTCTCTGGGCCACTTATTACTTTGCTAGAGGAGGTTCAGTTGCTTATAAACAAGCAGGCTATCGAACCTGTTCCTCCACAAGAAAGTAACAAAGGGTTCTATCCCAGATACTTTCTGGTTCCCAAGTGGACAGCAGATCTGCATCTTGTACTGGACCTGAGAGAACTAAATCTGTACATGGAATACAAAAAGTTTCAAATGGTATCTCTTCTGGCTGTCATTCTCCATCTGCAAAGGGGGAATTGGCTCTGTGCCCTAGACATTAAGGACACATACCTTTGTATCAGAATTCACAAGTGCCACAGGCAGTACCTCTGCTTTATGTTGGAGGGCAGCTGTTATCATGTCTGAGACTTGCCCTTTGGTTTATCCTCAGTACAATGGGTATTTACTAAATGTTTAGAAGTTGTGGCAGGGGCCCTCAGGAGTGAAGGGCTTTATGCCTTCCTGTCTCTGAACAACTAGCTCCTAAAAGCCTCATCCACGGAAGGGATTCTGTACATATTGTCCAGAACAAGATAGTTGTTTGAGGAACTGGGCATCATGGTGAATGTACTAAATCTGTATTCATTCCCTGTAATCATGTCCAATAAATTATTGCAGTGCTGGACACTGCAGTAGGCAGTGCTTTTCAGTCTGCAAACAGGGTGGGGACCCTTGTTGCCCAGGCCCAGATGATGATCAGAAGCCACTATGTGTCAGCCCGGAAAATGTTGCATCTTCTGGAGCTGATGGTTGCGGCCATCATCATGCTTCCCTTTGCTCATCTCCACAGGAGCATATGGCATTGGACTCTCCAAATACAATGAGCTCAGCTGATGAATGAGTTAGAATGAATGGTCCTCATAGAAACATAGAATTTGATGGCAGATAAGGACCGTTTGGCCCACCCAGTCTGCCCATTTCCCTACCTAATGGATAAGCTGCAGATCCTAGTTAACCAGCAGCCTACTTCTTCCTACCCCCACCCCCTAGAATTGCCTTATGACTGTCCCATGCATGCTTGAATTCCACCACTGTTTTTGACTCCACAACCTCCTCCGGAAGGCCGTTCCATGCATCCA
Organism: Neoceratodus forsteri; assembly: GCA_016271365.2. Classification (NCBI taxonomy): domain Eukaryota; kingdom Metazoa; phylum Chordata; order Ceratodontiformes; family Ceratodontidae; genus Neoceratodus; species Neoceratodus forsteri. The sequence goes on along the minus strand of CM057449.1, from coordinate 520,823,294 downwards.
CAACCCTCTCTGTGAAAAAATACTTCCTTAAATTACCGCTGAGCTGCCCCCTCTATCTTCAAATTGTGCCCCTTGTTCTTGCACACCTCTTTTTTTGAAAGATGCTACCCTCTTGGACTTTGTTGATTCCCTTGAGGTACTTGAAAGTTTCTATCATGTCCCCCTCTCCCTCCTTTCCTCGAGGCTATACATATTAAGCTCCTCAAGTCTCTCTTCATATGTCTTCCAGTGCAGACCCTGCACCATTTTAGTTGCCCTCCTCTGGACAGCTTCCATCCTGTCTATGTCTTTGCGGAGATTGGGTCTCCAGAACTGCACGCAGTACTCCAGATGGGGTCTCACCAGCTGTCTGTACAGAGGGATAATAATACATCTCTGCCAGGCTTTAATATGGTGGATGGACCACCAAAACCTGTTACAGGGTATTCTATTCTTTTTCCAAACTCCAGTGCAGATCCTCACAATGGATGCTTTGAGATCTGGCTGGGTTTCCCATCTCTGGTCCTATCAGACCCAAAGATTCTGGACAGATCTGGTATCAGATCTCCATATCAATGTCCTGTACATGAAGGTTGTTCTACTTGGTCTGCAGACCTTCCAGGAGCATTTCAGCCCCAGTCCCTTGCTGATTTGGACAGAATTTCTGAGTCATGCACTACATAAACAAGCAAGTGGGCATCCACTCTTATCCCCCATGCAGGAAAGCAATGCAAGTGTGATACTAGGTGATTTCCCACAGCCTCAAGCTGTCTGCTGTATTTCCCTACACTAAGTAGGTCAGTACATAACACCACAGGAGCAGACACAAGACCCTTTTTATGGGAAAGGGTCCTAGAAGAACAGAATAGGCTCAATGTAGCTAAATCAATGGGGCCCGATAGCATCCACCTAGGGTACTTGAAGGAGCTTCAGGAAGAACTCACCACACCACTGGCTGAGCTCTTCAGCAAGTCACTGGAAAGTGGAATGATACCTCAGGACTGGAAAAGGGCAACAGTAGTACTGTTATACAAGAGCAGAAGCAGGGAAGAGGCAGGAAACTACCGACCAGTCCGTCTGACCTCAGTGGTAATAAAAATTATGAAGTCGTTGCTAAAGGAGAGGACAGCAGAAAGCTTGACCCCAGGCAACATGGCTTCACAGGAGGATGCTCTTGTCAAACCAATATGATCGACTTTTTTGACTGGCTCACCAGAGCAGTAGACCAGGGAGGAGCAGTGGACATTGTGTACCTGAACTTTAGCAAAGCCTTCGACACTGTCTCCCACAGAAGGCTAGCTAACAAATTAGAGCCATACAGGTGCCAGTCATAAAACAGTGAACTGGATCAACATCTGGCTGCAAGATAGGATGCAGAGAGTGCTTGTCAATGGATCACTATCAAGGGAAGGTAAAGTAACCAGTGGCATTCCACAGAAGTCCATGCTGGGACCTATCCTTTTAAACATATTTATTGGGGATATTTGCAAAACGACTTGAAGGGGAAGGTTTGCCTGTTTGCAGATGAGACAAAACTCTGCAACAGAGTAGACGCACAGGAAGGAGCAAAAGGTATGGAAGTAGATCTGAAAAAACTCGAGGAATGGTCCAGGGATTAGCAGTTGAAATTTAATGCCAAGAAGTGTAAGGTTATGCATATAGGAAAAAGAAACTCAAGGATAAAGTATACACTGGGAGGGCATCAGTTAGAGGAGACAAAGACCGAAAGAGACCTTGGAGTAGTCATCGCGGATGACTAAAAGGTTGGAAAACATTGTGAAAAGGCAGCACAGAGGGTGAGTGGCATCCTCGGATGCATTGGTAGGGGAATTACAAGTAGAAAGAGCAAGGTTATCATTCCTCTCTACAGGTCCTTGGTGAGGCCACATTTGAAGTACTCTGGTCAGTTTTGGAGGCCCCACCCTTAAAATGACATGGACCACCTGGAGACAGTACAGAGAAGGGCTACAAAGATGGTGCATGGACTGCATCGTGAGCCATATGAGGCAAGACTCAGGGAACTAAATCTGTACACCCTTGAGCAGAGAAGACAGAGGGAACATGATCGAATCTTTTAAGTACGTTAAGGGAATCAACACAACACAAGCAGGAAACCTCTTCCAGCAAAACAGGGATGCGCATACAAGGGGGCACAACTTGCGTCAGGTGGGAGGCAAGTTCAAAAGCAACCTCAGGAAGTACTTGTTTACAGAAAGGATCATAGACCCATGGAACAGTCTACCTCAGGAGGTGGAATCCAAGACAGTATACGAGTTCAAACTCACATGGGGCAGACATTGTGGACACACCAGGGTGCAGTCTAAATGGGGAGGGGGGGCAGACTAGATGGATCTTGTGATCCCCATCTGCCGGCACAATTCTTATGTTCCTATGTTCCCCAGGTGTCCAAATGTCTCAGCAGACAAACTAAGCAGGTCTCATTTGCTGGTGCACGAATAGGAACTGCTGGCCTCCATGGTACATGACCTCTTTGCAAGATGGGGTCATCCAGAGTTGGACCTTTTTGTGTCCCCACACAACACAAAACTGCTGTGTTTTTGCTCACTCATTCCAGGGCCTGGAGTTTTTTGGGCCAGAAGTGTTGTCCCTCTCCTGGAAATGGAGGTAGGGAAATGGACAGACTAGGTGGGCTGTATGGTCCTTATCTGTCGACAGATTCTATGTTTCTATGTTTCTTTACACATTTCTTCTGATCTCTCTCATACAGAGGGTTCTGCTCATCTGCAGATGGAACATGCCGTCTTAATTACGATGTCTCCCTTCTGGCCTTACTAGGTTTGGTTTCCACTTCTGCAGCATCTGGAAATGGAGCATCCTGTTCACCTCACCCTTTGTCAGGGCCTATTGTCCCAAGCTCAGAGGTCCCTGGACCACCCGGACCTGTGGTCTCTACATCTGCATTCCTAGCTCCTGAAGACATAGGCTTTGCGGTATACTTTCGTTTGGCTGAAACCCACTTGCCTGGGTTTCAGAATCCTGATGCCACATGCTCAACACATGGTTGCCTGACACTGGAATTTTGTCTGTGATGGAGTTAGTTATATAAATTAAGGGGGGTGCTGGGAGCAAAGCCCCCTGAAACATGAAATAAACTCCACCGTGGGAAAAAATCCAATGTCGGGCATGTCGCATCTGGAAACTTGAAACCTGAGCAAGTGGGTTTTGGTATTTTGTAGTATATCCAGCTTTGCCATTTTGGGGTCCCACCCAAGATGGCTGATGTCTTACATGTGGCTAGAAAGACTTCTACAAGATGCACCTACTCTTTGACATGTACATGCTTTTTCTTATAGTGCGTTTCCCGTTCAGTGGATACATTCACATGTCCTGTCAATACTGTGCTACACTACCTATTGTCTATCTCTGATCTGGTCTCCAGTACTCATCTATTAAGGTACACTTGGCTGCCATTTCAGCTTTCCATGCCCCTATTGATGGCTGTACAGTGAAACAACTAGGGGTGTCATGTATGTTTCTAAAGGGTATTCAGCACATGTGTCCTCTGATGTGTTAACCAGTTCCACCTTGGGACCCGAATTTCATACTTGAGAAATTGACTTTGGCTCCATTTGAGCCTGCTGCATCCTGTGAAATGTGTTTCCTTTCATGAAAAACACTATTTTTGGTTGCCATGGATCCTGCTTGTAGGATTTTTGAGTTTCAGGCTCTGATGCTTGAGTCTCCTTATTTGAATGTACACAAGGACAGGGTGCCTTTGCAGACCAGTCCTCATTTTCTGCCAAAGGTGGTCTTTCATTTTACATTGAATCAGACCATACACCGTTCTATGTATTATCCAGAGCATGCAAATAAGGGTGAAGCTTTACTCCATACACTTTATGTACACCGAACACTACGTTTATATCTTGATCATACTAAGGACTGCAGAAAGTCCTCTCAGCTTTTTGTTTCATTCACTGTAGTGAAAGATGGTGTGCCTAAATGGCTCACAAACTAGTATTTTTTTTTATAGTAAGTATGGTAAGGAACTTTCTGGTACTGTGTGCGGCCACTCTACACTTGATATGGCCACTTCTGCTGCTTGCTTTGAGAATGTTTCTATACAGCTGAGATATGAGCTGCTGCTACATGCTTTCACCAAACACTACAGTCTAGACATTCTCTCTCATAGACTTGCTGACTTTGGTCTTGCGGAGTTGCAAGGCCTTCTGTCCTGATATCATATCAGACGTTGCTGTCCTCCTGGGTATCTTGAGTACTGCATGGGGAGTGTTACAAAGATGTGGCCCAATGGAGGAGATATCTTTGGTGAAGATAGAACAGTTGCTCACTGTAGCAGTAGATCTTGAAGAGAATCTCCACTATTGGGTCACAGCACACCCTCCCTCCCTCCCCTCCTTCCCCCTTTCTGAGGTATAAGCTGGCAGATTTATCCACTGCCTTGTTTGGAGGTGTCCATAAGCATCTTGTGCTTACTATGTTTCCAGTACCATGAATCCCATTGTGTGTCTGGTACTAGTTTGGTCTCCTAGTTCCTAAAAGTAAGCGGCCCTCCAAGTTTATCTCTGGCAGGGAATTTAGGAGCACTGGGGCCTCCAATGATTTTATAGGTACCAATATTTGCACATCATCATGGGTGGCCCCCAGCTAGCAAGTTTCAGAGTGGTCTTTGCCGATGACTTACAATTCCAAATGTGGGGTTAAAAATTGGTTCCTGCCACTAGCCAAATGCTGGTTTATTTTGTGTCAGGCTAGGAAGATTTTCCTTTAACTAGCAATGTGGGCTTGTACTGGAAAAGATAGCATTTCAATAAGTACACTGGCTAGGCCAGTGGAAAAGTCTGTGGTGGCCAGTGGATTTTCCCTGTCACTAACCTTGATGGCTAGTGGCAGCAAAACTAAATTTTGACCCCTTGGTGTGGCCCAATGGTGGAGATTCTCTTGATATCTACCGTTATGGTGAATAACTGTTTTTTTCTTCCTAAGAAAAAACTGTTCACATTTGAGGATTCAGAAAAAAATGAATTTATAATTGATAAATAAAATATAACACAAAATGATACATACCAAGGTCTAAACCTACCAGTTAGGAGTAGTCTTGCATGTTAGTCATTTAGGTTAATAACATTTTAAACAGTTGGACATTTTCGCAGCTGAATATCCCAGTCCATATAAGAAAACAGAGAAAAAATACACATCTTTGAATACTGCAGCATGGTTGAGAGCCCCTTCCCCCGATGTATGGAAAATAGGAAGGACAATCAAGCACCGATTTCCATAAGAAAGAGAACTATGAGTGACTATGCTTTGACCGAATCATAATGTACATTAAGAAGAAATTTCTGCACGGTTATGTGATTAGATTCCTCCAATCACAATGCAGAACTTCTCTGTTCCATTCTATAAGAAGGTACCACAAGTCTGTTTCGTTGTTCATAACAATTATAGAGGGTTTATGAGGCTGTTTTCAAGAGAATGACTGAGATGAGCTCTTACTTTTCCACTACACCTAGCACTGCAGCAAAATCATCTGAGTGTTCTGAGGATGCAGCGGAATCAAGCAAATCATCCTTATCTTCAAATGCAAACCTTTTTAATTAATTTTTATTGTTCAGCATGGAGTACTGTGGCTTACTGTACCATTGATGCGCACAAATGCTGGTGCTCTGGACTAGAGATGTGATACACTGAAAAACTGTAATTCACAACTACAAACAGTCTCAAGGTACTCAGATCTTATCTGGTTAAATTATTTAAGAAGGGACTTGTATTAATAGGTAGCACATACATTTTGGCTATAAATCATTACCGCTAATATTTAGTGAAGTAAATAATCTAATCAGCTAAGGAGATCTGAGCGGCTCAACTTCTGTTTTCATTTTGGATATTATTTGTGTTGGCAACAGACGTCATTTAAGACACACAAGTTGCACTTCTGTGTTTTTTTATGAATTTGAGGAGCACTTCACATCCATCAGTCAGCAGGGTTGATAACCATGTCCCTGGGCAACGCTTAGTATACAGTACATGCTTGGAGTAAGCATCAGAAGGAGAGCACGTTTTGATGAAGCAGACTCTAGTTGCCATTTCTTCTCTGATATCTGAAAGGATCTTCCATGGCATTCGTTGTTTTATTACTATACCTTGCAGGTACTTGTCCATTACAACAGGGATTGACTGACATTCTTTAGATATATTGCACTGGCTGTACACATGATAAGATTTCTCCATGTATGTGAGCTTTCTTTTCCCCTTCCATTGCACTAATGAGGGGCTAGCAGTGATTTTACATGATGCCATCACTGTGTTGTGGTATATGTATTCCTTCCATTTCCAGTCTGATATTGTTTGTTACAATTTCTCATAATTATATTCCTCATGCAGTGACCAGTTAAAGGTTCTGAGCATGATCTCTTGACACTTTGTTGATAGGAACCAGTTTAAGAACCACCTGTTGATAAGAAGTATTTTACTAGACATCTAGGTCTAAACTTCCATCTGAGGTGTCAAACAAAGATGTATGTTAACACTTTAATTCCCTGCTGTATAAAAGTTTTTCAAATTTTGTAAATTTTTGAATGGTTAGTTTTCTTCTGGTTTTAGAGGTATCAAACACTAGCTTGCAGTGCCTCTTGCTGTCATGCGAACTCTTTTTTGTACATATTTAAAAAAATGATTGGGCTGATTTGTGAGTAAGTTGACAGTGGTGAGGTCTGAGTAGTAATGTGGCCAAAACAATGTAGTGCCAGTTGAGAGATGATCTATACAGCTTACCCCACTCGCACACAAGCAGATTTGTATACTCATCATGCTTTGGACTAGGGTTTATGCTTTAGAATGCAGGCATATGCCTAAAAACACATTGGGCATTATCTGTCTTCTTGTATTGTTAGTGCATTCTACATGCTACCATTCTTGCAGACTGCCTTTGTGTTATGCTGCTTCTTAGGCATGTCACACTGACTGTAATGTGTGGCAATGGCGGATTGGATAATTTATTGAAGGAGTGTGTACAATGTTAAACTTTATCTTGGTTTTGTGTAGTTGGCAGTGATTACATAAGCTGATTGGAGGCCACTATGGAGGAAAGGGAACTAGGGGTAGTCATATAAGACAATTTCAAAGTGGATAAACAGTGCAACAAAGCAGCTGGAAAAGCTAACAGAATGCTAGGATGCATCAGGAGAGGTATAACGAGTAGAAGGAGGGAAGTGGTGGTACTATTGTATAACTCCTTAGTAAAGCCTCATCTGGAGTACTGTGTTCGGTTCTGGATGCCCCATCTCCAAAAAGACATAGACAGAATGGAGGCAGTACAGAGGAGAGTGAGAAAAATGGTGTCTGGGATGCAGCATAAGTCATACCAGGAGACACTCAGAGCTTGCAATATGTACTCACTGGAGGAAAGGAGAGAGAGGAGGGGCATGATAGAGACCTTCAGATATTTAAAGGGGATCTACAGGGTACCAGAGGGAAAAAATTTTTTACATGAAGAGAAACAGCAGAACAAAGGGGCACAGCATGAGACTAAAAGGGGGAAAACTTAGAGGCAACTTGAGGAAATTCTACTTCACTGAAAGGGTGGTGGAGAGATGTAATAGTCTTCCCCAGAAAGTGGTGGGGTGGCCACGGTTCAGGTATTCAAGAATGTGTGGGATAGACACATGGGAATTACCAAGCTAGGGCGAGGGGGGGGGCTTGTAGCATCTAAGGTACCTTAATCATTAGAAAGAGGGATAGGGCAGACTGGATGGGCCACAAGGCCCTTATCTGCTGACAGCATCTTTGTATCTATGTATTGCTTTCTGTTCTCCTCTGCTATTGATCAAGAAAATTGACACTCAGTATGGTCCTACAATCCAAGAAATGAAATGGAGAAAAAAAATTAAGAACAGCTGAAGAGACAAAAGAAATTAAGGCAAAATAATTTAATTGCTTTGGCATTTCACAGTTCTTTTTCTGGTACTTTAATTAATGGTAGTGCCTGGACTGTAGAATAGTACAGAAATTACATTTATGTGAGTCACTTTCAATTTATCTCCCCGCACAAATTTGCATACCCATGATGCTTTGCACTGTGGTTTATGCTTTAAAATGCGTGTGTGGTGGGGGAGATTTACAAAAACCAAACAAATTGGGAATGGTCTGTCTTTTGTATTCATTATGCATTCCACATTCCATGACTGCATTTCTTGAAAGTTGCCTTTGTGTTAGGCTGGGTCTCAGGCATGTCATGATGACTGTAATCAGTATCTCATACATTGATGTGTAGTGAACTGAGAGCATTATTGAAGAGAATCTGTATATTGTAAAAGGCTGTCTTGTCGGGCTGGTAGTGGTTAAACAAGCTGATTGTTCACTGTTGTCCCCTGTTGCAGATCAAGAAATGATCACTTATAGTACTATCCAACAATCTTGGTGAATGGAAGAAAAGCTTGAAAGTGTTGACTGTACCACTCATTAGTACTGGTATTTTAATCACATTCTAGCAGTATGTGAAATATAGAATAATACAGAAATTTCCATGTAGATAATGCTTTTCATATATGGTATCGCTAAGTGATTTACAAGCAATTTATTTATACAGGGTAGCTTAGTTCATTTCCCATGGGTTCATACTTTTGCTTGGGGCAGCTTGACACCACTGAGTACCACTAGTACTCTGGTTGCTAACTCACATGTACGGTATGCTTCAAGAGCTGTGTATATTGTATTCTGTATATGCTGTATGTTTCTTGTGTTATTTGTACTCCTGTTGTTTTTGGAGTTTGTAACAACTTAAATTGCCTTTGAGTATTGGAATGAAATGAAATAAATCTAAATATAACAGTTACATACTTACCGTAACAGTAAATCTTCGCGAGAACATCTTTCATCAGGCCACACCATAGAAATTAAACACAGAAGTTGTCAGCAGATATGGACCGCTTGGCTCCTCCAGTCTGCCCATAAGCCTTGTGCTTGCTTGCTGCCTCTATCTGGTCAATGGCTTTTCACCACTTCTTCCCACCTCTAAGGGTCCCTTATGCCTGCCCCAGGCTTGTTTAAATCCCTCCACTGTGCTCACTCCCACTACCTCCTGTGGCAGATTATCCCATTTGTCCACCGCCCTCTCCGTGAAGAAAAAACAAAAAAAACTCAGCACCAACACTGGGTAAGAGAGGATCATCCAACCACCCCCTACCACCATGGATGAGAACCTGTCTCACAAATTACAAAATATCAGTTGGTGTATGTTTTTGTAAATCGCTTGTTTTCCACTCACGATAGAATGGACTGTCACTTGCAAAGAAAAACAACACAGACATGAGGAGATCCAATTAGTGAACAGAGACGTACACAGCACTTATCGCTCAGTGTCAGTAAATCGCTCATGTCTCCTGTCAGTAAACCTACAAATTATGTCATCCATTATTCAACCTACCAGTAGCTAACAATCAGCAGGCACACTGTGCAGATATGGAGGGGGAAAAGAATCAAGTCAAATACATTAACAAAACCATACTTTAATAATATTGTTAATAGTTCCCCAGCAACAACGGCAAACAGTGCACCAGAAATCAGGCAGAGGTCTGACTCTAGTCAGGTGCTCGTTACGGTACTTGAATGTTTCTAATGTCCCCCTGATCCCTCCTCTCCTCCAGTGAGTACATATTGAGGTCCTTAAATCTTTCCTCATTTGTTTTCTGATGCAAGCCCTATACCATCTTAGTCACTCTTCTCTGGACTGCCTCCACCCTGTCAATTTCCTTAAGAAGATGTGGCCTCCAAAACTGCACACAGTACTCTAGGTGAGGCCTCACTAGTGTCCTATACAATGGCATCACCACGTCCTGCCTTCTGCTAATGATACCTGTGCCTATATACCCCAGCATGCCACTGGTCCTCCCTGCAGCCTTTGTGCTCTGCTTAGACACCTTTAGGTTATCTGAAATGATAACCCCCAGGTTCCTTTTTTCTTTGGTGATTGTCAGCAGTTCCTATGGAACACCTATGGAACATAAGCCATTAGGCTCTAGGACCACACAGAAACATTTTCCCCTAGCAGTCTACCAGGGGCCAACCACGATGATGTCTGATGTCAGCGTCCCTATATAAACATGGGCAGTCCCATTCTACTCAGTTCCCCACCAGAGATCATGCTCAAACCTCTCTATAGGAAACCAAGAGAGGGACTATGGTTCTGCCCATCAGGCGAGGCTGAAAACAACCGAGAAGCCCTTAGGAGGAGAAAAGGCCAACCCTTATATAGTTTTAATGTCCCAAGAGGGGACATGCAGAGAAGGCCTACCTCCAGGGAACCAGGAGAGGGTGAATGATTCCAGTTACTAAGCTCGGCTAGGAACAACAGACAGACCATCTTGGAGAAAGAGCCATGTGAAAGTACCAAGAGTTGAAAAAGGCTCTATATTTAAGGAGGATGAAGGGTGTGTCAGCATGGCCTGACAAAAGAGATTTGAAGATCTGCTGTTATGGTAAGTACATAACTGTTCTATCTTCTTCGAGGATATCTCTTTCATCAGGCCACACCTATGAAACGAGTCCCAGGCAGTAATGATAGAGAAACAGTCTGGTGGCTGGAAGTTAGAGGCCTAAAAAAAGAGGCCTTGAAGCACAGCCAGGTGAAACCTACCATTCTGCTAGAGGCAATCCAGACTGTAGTGCTTTGTGAAAGTGTGGACAGTACTCCAAGATGCAGCAGCAAAGATTACTGCAGCGATACATTCCTGAAACAGGCAACAGAAGTGGCCATACCTCAGACTGAATGGGCACAAATGAACCCCAGGAAGTCCCTTATCATACTTCCTGTAACAAAAGGTAGTACAGTTGACAATTCATGTGGACAAAGACTGTTTAGAAACTGGAACGTCCTCTTTCCCAGAGACAAAAAGCTGTGAGGGCTTCCTGCAGTCCTTTGTATGGTGACCATAGTGCCCGAGTAGTCTGGGTACATCTAACGTATGGAGCAGTACTGCCCCTGGATGGGCATGCTCTGGAAAATAAACCGGCAGGTGGGTGGTTTGATTTAGAGTAAACCCAGACACCACTTCTGGCAAAAACTTAGGGTTCGCTTGCAAAGACACCCTGTCTGCATGGAAAATCAACTAAGGAGGCTCACACTTAAGAGCCTGAGGCTTGGAAATCCTTTGATCAGAAGTAATAGCAACTAAAAGTAATGCTTTCCGTGACAGAAAGTTCAGCTCTCAAGGCATGGCTGGCTCAGAAAGAGCCAAAGTAAGCTTCTCTAATGCAGAACTCGGGTCCTAAACTGGGACTGAATTGTGGATGGGAGGCTTCAAGTGCAGAATGCCTCACAAAAATGTAGGGGCCATCTGAAGCTAGGCCACAGTATGGCCATCAGTAGGCACATGGAAAGCTAATACATCAGCCAAGTGCACTCTGATAGAAGAGTATCACAGACCTGTATCTGACAGGGACAGCAAATACCCCAGAATCTGATTCCCTGGACAGGTGAAAGGATCCATGTGATCGGAAGCAGACCACAAAGAAAAATGCTTCCAATTCCTGGAGTTAGTAGCCCTGGTTCACAGCAGTCTGGCAGCCACCAGGAGGACAGCCACTTTCAGGGATACTCCGAACCTCGCAACGGCCATGTCTTCAGGAGCCATGCATGGAAAGGGAAGGACTTGGGGTCTGGTAGAAAAATTGTAGGGTCCCTGTTCCTGTGACAGCATGGCCCCTGCATAGGGGCAGTGGTGCCAGTGGGTCCACTGCCAACTACTGCAGCTGTGGAAACAATATCTGATGAGGTCAGAAGGGAGCCACAAAAATTAGGATGGCTCCCTCCATTGGGAGCTTTACTAGTACCCTCTGATTCTGGGGGAAAGGAAGAGAAGGCATAAAGGAACCAGCCTTTCAAAGAGTGGGACAGCGTACCTCGGCAGAAATCTCCAACCCTGGATCAAGCCAGGTTTTGCATTGAGTGGGGAGGCAAACAGGTTTAACTCTGGATGACCCTACCTGTTAAACAGCTCTTCCACTACAGAAGTCAGTAGCTCCCACTAGTGCATTCTGGACTGTGACCTGTTTAGCCTGTCTGCGAGAACTTTTTTGTATGCTAGGAACATGGATGGCCAGAGTTCTAGACTTTTTCAAGTCCAGTACCAAAATGTCACTGTTTCCCTGCATGGGGGGGGGGGGAGTCCCCCCTGCTGGATTATGTAGTATACCACACTGATGCTGTCCATATACACCAGCAGAGGTCCCAGGGACAGATGTTTCTGGGAGGCTTACAAAGCAGACAGAATGGCCTACATCGCTAAGACCTGTAAGTGGAGAGCAGTTTCTTCTGTGGTCCACATTCCTCATGTCTGATGAGGGCCTAAATGTACCCCCCAAGCCTAACCCCAATGTGATTGTGGTTAAGGCCTGGTAAGAGAGAGGAATGATGAAGGGAACCTCGTTTTGGAGGTCACCGGGTTACTTCCGAAGGCTGGAGCACCTGGCAGACAGTGAAAGGTACTAGAACCTGTTGTTCTAGATAGCCAAAGTGCAGATTCCTATGGGGAGCCTCAGAGACCACCAGGAAGATCCTCATGTACAAAAGTCCAAGAAGTAAGAGCACGCCACACAGTTCTTCAGCTGTTTAGCTCAGTTTATTGCCAAAATGTTTACGGCCAGGAACCCAAGCACCTTGGCTGGTGCAGCGAGAGCTAACCAGCCCAAGGGTGCTTCAGGTTCCTAATATGACTAGAAAAGCTGAAGAACTGTGCAGTAGATTATTTGAATTTTGATGATTTTTTAACCCCTGCAGGAAGCATCCCCCTCGCATTGGAGCGCTGCTTTTCTCTTTTTCTTTGATCCTCATGTACAGCCTGGCATGGGGTACCACAACAGTGACTGCTGCCATCAAGTGCAACAGTCCCAGATGTCCTGGCTGTGGCACACCTGCTGTTATAGACTACCTGGGCTTGCACCCTCCTCTATGCTGTCTTGTCATATGGCAGAAAGGCAAGGACCTGAGAGGTGGCTGAGATCACAGCTATGTGCTGCAGACATCTACAAGGGGTCAAAATACACCTTATTTATTTATTTATTTTTTAAAATTTTGGTAACTGGGTGGCCCACTGAGACAATACAGTCCCTTTTTTAGGGGCAACCCGTGATCCTTGCCAGTAGGAGGGACCGCTAGAGCCTTGAGCAGGAGTCTAGTGCATTCTAGGGTAAGACAAAGCTGTCCCATGAGGGGGCTTTGAGAAGGTCACCATCCAGGTAAGGGATACAGTCATCAGGCATATCAGTAAGTACCCATGGCCTAAAAGATAACCCAGAGGGCAATATCCAAGACCAGTATTAGTCCCCCTAATGCAGGGACCATCAGTAGGACCCGAGATTTGCTGGGATCACAGATCAAAGAAGAATTTCCTGTGTTCCAAATATAGCTCTGGACACAAAACCTCCTGATTTGATATGAGGTAGACGGTGTCTAAAGGACAGTGGATATGCTGTAGCCCTGTGTATAACTCCAGGCCACTGTCATAGATGAATTGGAGGGGAAGGGACAGGTACACAACCATCTGCCACAGGGCAGGTGAAGCCCTCTCAGAGACACAGGGAATTGGACTGGGGAGTAATAGAGCAGCCTTGGGGAGCAGACAAGGCCTCTGCCATCATATCCATATGCTGGGGTCATACAGCAGGTAGGAATTACCCCTATACCGGAGGGGAGGACACCACCCAGCTTCCCCTTGGCTCGGCTTAGCCAAAATAATTAGCCACCTGCAAGGGTTGCCTTAAGCTAGTGGGGGTATTTTGGCACCCCCTTGTGGCAGAAACTGGTCCCACACCATGTCGCCAGTATCACTGAGTGGACCTAACAGTCTGAAATGGTCCCATGCGGCCACCACCAAGGAGCGTGTTGGAATGGGGTGAGTGAGTGTTGCATGTGACAAGTCTCAGGACTAAGGGAGATGGGGACCAAGGCGCTAATGTCCGGGACCTGTGAGCCCACAGATTGCCCACAGCTGACATGACTGTGAGGGCGTAGGACTAAGCATGCATCATACTTGGGGAAAAAGGCAGTGCAGGGCAGGTCCAGGTGGATATAGGTTGGATACCTCATCGTTAAGGTAAACTATCGGGGCAGCTGTATGGTGGGATAAAGATAGGGCCCTCTTAGGGACCTCAGGTGACAACCAGCTGCGTGGAAGCAGAAACCCTTTTGTCAGATGAGCAGCGGTCAGAAAGGTCATCAGGGGCTGGAGGCGATGTGGGAGGCCTGGGGCACCGTTGTCAATGAGCAGGGGGCCAGCTCTATCAGTAGCCAACCTGGGCCAGTGCCGATGAGGGAGGCAGAAGGTGCCACCATCGATGGGTAGGAGCTAGCACTAGCCACAGCTAGAGCAGCTAAGTCCAGCCCAAGCTGTACCCCATGCACTGGGCAATGAGAGGCAACTGTTGATGGAAGAGGCACAGACATCACCATTTATGGATGACCAGCTGCAGCTGGAACAGGGAGAACCCACCCTGAAACCCATAGCCTGAATGTCCTAATGGTGGTAAGGGGGGAGGGGTGAGGTCCTGGAGAAAAGCAGTTCCAAAGGAGACAGCTCTGGGAGTGAGAAATGGCAGTCTCCCCATTGAAATCCTTGCTGTACAAGTAGAAACTTGTTCCCATGGTCTCCTGGGTGAAGTCCTTGCTGTACAAGAAGTAGCTTACGGTTACCTCGAATATCGGAGGTTGGGGTAACTGTTAGGATAGGCCCCTCCAGGCCAAACCACTGGTCGGTGATTTGGCCTTGTCCCACACCACTACAAAATTCTGGCGCAGCATAGTAAGGAGCAGAGCGGTCAGAGTCCAGGTTACAGGGAAGATCTTCACATTCAGCGCTGTATGGTTACTGAGCATGGTCGCCCCATGAATACCCTGGATGTTGTGCTGGTGGTTGGGGAATGGGCATTGTTGGTGGAAAAGTGACCAAAAGAGAGAATGCCCTGGATGTCCAAAGGGAGGGAGTCTTCTGAATGTCCCAGACTGCTGCTCCTAGGTCCAGCTCCTTACTACGTCTACCCTCATTGCCCCAATATCCACCAGCGGAAAGAGAAGGCGGTTACACAGAGGAGAACAAAGCTGCCAACGAGACACAAAAGGTGGCAAGTGGGCTCAGACCATGGACTGCGATGACTTGGAAGGCAGTATACCACTCAGACAGATTTGCCAACATTGCAAGTGTCCTTCTCAGCAGTCTTCGACTAAGAGGAAAGGAAACACTGTTTTCAAGAAAATGAAAACAAAAGTGGAAACAACAACAACAAAAAAAGACTGTAACCAAAGCGACATTTCCAGCAGGGTCTGATGAGTCATGATTGATGGTGGGAAAAGAACTGAGGGGGAACAGAGCTGCCCATGCTTGTATAGGGATGCTGACATCAGATGTCATTGTGGGCAGCCCCGGTAGACTGCTAAGGAAAGTTTCCATGTGGTCCCAGAGCCTGACTCCTAATGTTCCATAGGTGTGGCCTGATGAAAAGAGATATCCTTGAAGAAGATCTAAACTTACCTCAAGTATAATTTTAGTCTTCTATTTAAAGCAGAAGCACCTTTAACCTACAATTCTGTGTTTTATATACAATCTGTTTTTGAAGTACTGGCTCCCATTCTGTTATATATTGGCCTATAAGTAATCTCAATGAGTATGGCTTATTTACACACTGGTGATGAGGACTATTTTAGAATTGTATGATGTACTTATTGTACTTTATAAGCTCCTGTATTATTGTTGCAATGCATTCACGTTTGTCTTTAGACCTCTGTGGATAAACAGGACATAAGCTACATCATACAGTTCTAAAACTGTAATTGCCATCAGCGTGCCACTCAGAAACACTCATAAAGTTTACTTGAAGGCCCATGAAGATTTAATATATTTATTTTAATTTTGGTAACCAGGTAGACCCACTGAGATCATGACAGTCCCTTTTTTAGGGATGCCCCAGAATTAAGTACAGGTAAAACGTCCCATAGATTTACACACTTTACAGGCAGACAATCCATAGATGTGCTCACTATAGAGCAATCAGTATTACAGAGAACATGGATCAGTGAATTTCTCACATAACAATGTATATATTACAAATACTGTTTACATTTCGACACTTAGCAACATTCAAACATATGTTAGTTAATTAGGCAATATTCAAGGTTACAGGCACATTTAGTAATGATGGAACAATAACAGAATTAAAACCATGTATTTATTTATTAGCTTTTGTTTACCGACTAAGTGCATTAGGCATGAAGCTTGCCTATTTGCAGGCATGACCCGGGATAGTACAAGATACAGAGATTACAAACAGGTGCAAGAAACATACAATACATATAGCAACATAAGGTATCCCCGAGGGAGAAATAGTACAAAGCCAGTAACAATCCAAGCAGGGATGTATAACAAAAAGACAAAACTACTCACAGTTGTACAGAAGTGCTTCGACATGACAGGCGAGAAACAATGATGAACACGGCAAAAGAAATTAAGGGCAATTACATGCCCCAAGTGCATAAAGGTGAGAGAACAGTGCATTCTTGAAGGAGGAGCAAGATAAGGAGCCTTTTAGGTAGGGAATTCCAGAATTTGGGAGCAAAGTGTGAGAAGGCCTGCTCACCCATACTAGTAATGCAGAGCAGGATTGATAGTTGAGGAGAGGCGGAGGACCTGGGAGAGTGGGAGTGAGTTACAGGGGTGAGTATAGGCGCCAAGAGTCAGGGCGGGGATTTCTGGTTAAGAAGTCAGTAAAACAACCCAAATAATAAGAGTGCAGGTACTTAGGAGGCAGACAGTGCAGGGTATAGTAGAGCAGACAGTGATGGGTAAGGTGAGGGGCCAATTGGGCAAACCTGCAGATATTGTTATAAGTAGTGTCCCACTTTCAGAGAGCACAAGCGTTAGCCTAGGAAAAAACAGGGGCAGCATAAGTGAGACCAGGGAGCAGGACACACTTGGCGACGGAGATCCTGGCAGCAGGGGTGAGGGAGTGATACACTCTATAAGCAGCACCAATCTTAGTGTTAACAGATTTGCATACTTCATTAATGTGGGATGAGAAGCCTAGAGATGGATCCAGCCTAACCCCAAGGTATTTGGAGAAGTTTGTTGTCGAGATGGCGGTCCCGTTAAGGCATAAGACCTGATAGTTGAGGAATTCTGCATGGACATTTCTAGAGGCACCGAATAACATAGCTTGGATCTTGGTAATGTTTAGGATTTGGTGGTTAGCAGTGAGCCTAGATTGGATCTGTTGAAAAGTGGAAGATAGGAGATTGTTAAGAGTGTCCACGGACCTAGAAGCAGCATACAGAACCAGATCATCTGCATACATAATGGTGCAGCAGGGGGGTGAGGGGATGGATAGATCATTTAAAAACAAGGAAAAGAGAAGGGGCCCAAGAATAGAGCCTTGAGGAACTCCACAATAAATGGGTGCAGGGGACGAGAAGACTTTGGAGAAGGAAACAGTTTGAGAGCATTCATCGAGATAGTTTCTGATCCAAGAAAGGATGGACTTGAAGGCACCTATCTTGAGAAGTTTATTAAGTAGCAGGGGGTGCTTAACCAAATCAAATGCTGTGGTGAAGTCAGTAAACACCGCATCAGTCAGAAGGTCTTTGTCCATGTTAGTCTTAATGTCACTCGTGAAAAGATTAAGCACATTGGTGGTACTATGGCCCACCCTAAATCTGTGCTGTATTGGGAGTTTGAAGATTGGAATTGAGTAGGTGCGTTGATATCTGATGATGGATTAATATTTTGAGCAGCTTGCTTAGAGTTGGCAGTAATGATATAGGTTGATAGCTGGTTAAGTTCTTTGGGTCACCCTTTTTAAACACAGGAATGGTCCTAGCAGTTTTCCAGGCCATAGGAACTGTGGAGGAGCAGATAGCAAGGTTAAAAAGTCTGGTTACCAGAGTAGCGAGAATAGAGGCCCAAAGTCGAAGTATCCTGGGCTCGAGACCATCTGGCTCAGCAGAGCCGTGGGGCGAGATGGCACGTAGTAATTTTAGGACCTCTTGACGCGAGACAGGGGCTAGCACAAGAGATGGAGGGGCTTCAATGGGGGCTGAAGATGGAGCATGGGAGCCAAGGGTAGTAGGTGGAGAAGTATTGGGAAGTTTGGTGAATAGTGAGTTAAAGACATTGGCAATGGTGGAGGGATTGTTACAGTTGACTTTGTCGATGCTCAGTTCACTAGGGGTCTGATGCCTATTATTCCCTAAGATTTCATTAATTTGAGCCCAATATCTTTTTGGATTAGTTGAGGATGAATGAAGGTGGTCACAGTAGTAGTTGCTCTTGACTTTATGGATTTCTCTTTTACATAAGTTCCGCAGGGCACGATAGGCTTTGAAGTAGGCTGGGAGAGAAAAGAATTTCCATATAGCCCATAATCTATCCCATCGCTTAAGTAATTGCGGGAGAGGATGCTTAAGCACTTTGGTGGCTCTCCCCTTTAACCCTACGCGTGGAGAGCGGAATATGCTTCTTCTGCCAGTAGAGTAAAGGTTTCATTAATATAATCGGTAGTGCAGTTTATGTCCTTGGTAATAAAGAAGGGAGACCAGTCAATAAGTCGTAGGTCATGTAGGAAAGCAGCTTAGTTGAGGTTGGAGAAGTTGGAGAAGGACAGCACTTTAGGAGGGAAGGAGGGCAGAGGGGCATTCCAGACACAGTAGACTGGACAGTGATCACTGCTAGAGTCTGCTAGGACACCGGTTGTAGAGAATCTGTCCTTCCTGTTCATGAGTATTTGAAAAACAGCTTCTGAAAGAATTATTTATAGGCTTAGTGCAGTTCTCATTCAAAAAGATGGGTCACACAAAATTGCCGCTTGCCATACATTCAATACTCATCCTAGTTAAAGACTGCATTGATTATGCAGAGTTGAGAGATAAAAATAATCTTGTCCTCTGTCTGTGTTACCACAGTGGCATTCCATTCCATTTCCCTGTCAAATGCTTTCTGATTTTTTTTTTATTTTCCCCCAGTTTTCGCCCTTCCCCTTCCTTCTGCGTGCACACACACGCATGTGGAGGCATGCTCATGCCACGTTCTGAGATACCCTCCTTACTTGCTGCCCCCTCCCACCTGCATTGCCACTGGACCGCCACCTGGTGGCAGTGGAACTACAGGGGGGCAAAACCTCCCGGAAGAGGAGAGCTGCTTGATCCTGCTCCCTCCCTCTCCTCGCCGCTGTGCCAGTGCCACATCGACCTGAGGTCATTCCAAAATCCGGGTCACCAGTGTAGCATGAGTTAAGGCATAATGCCTCAGCTCTCTGCACCATCAAGCCGGCCATGATTCTTTTTTTAAACATGAAGATACCTGATTTGTGACATATTGTATTTGGTGCAGTGTCACTGCCTATAAAATGCACCTTTGGCCATTTAAAAATGGCTGAAGGGTGACCAAAGTAGCCATGCAGCTCCCATGAGAAAAGCTTAATATTCTGCTGCCTGCTGTATGATTCAGGTTTTTTCATTTATTTTCATATTTATTGAAAACTTCTGAGAATTACCTTTGAACACAAGTGCTTATTTATAAAGGTTCCGTGTCAAATGCATAGTCACAAAAAAACATTACAAGTACAGTAAGCAGTTCCAGGGTAAATGCAGTCAACTCAGGCTCAAAGTACTTAAGACAGAACAATTATACACAGTTTTGAACCCCCAAAAATCCAAACAGATCATTGTGAAAAAGTCATGGGTAATGTACAGAGAGAAACCAACTACAACTGTCTAGTGGTTATCATTGCAAAGGCAGACCACAAAGATCTTGATCAAGATTTGTTTAATCATTAGTTTTCTCTGTTTTTGCCTGTTTCACCCTTACTCTCTCTCCATCACTGTCCAAACATACCAGTCATTTTGGGATCCTGCCACTGTAAGCCATCTAGCCTGGAGCGCATCCATGTGACCTGGGTATTGTACAGGGGCAACCCCCTGAATGTAGCGCAGCATCACCGCAGCATTAAACTGGTCAGTCCCTCCCCGCTTGGCACCATTTCTGGGTATCCTCCTTGAGTGGCAGTGGACCAAGGAAGAAAAGGACATTCCTTCTTGATAGCCAATGGTGAGAGGAGGGACTTGGTTTGAACAACCGTCACATGTCTGGGACAAGGCCTGGTGTTGGTGTATCCTCACCCACCCACCAGTGGGTGCCTGAGACAAACCCAAGATTGGAAATGGGGGAAGAGCTAACTAAGCTTGTATCCTTGTGGAATAACTCCCCTTTCCCCTGGGTCACCAAGGGCAGCCATTTCATGAGATGAGCAGGTAATCCTCCCAAGAGCCAAGGGAGCATCCCTAGGACAGCTCCTGTTACCACTGGTCATGAGTGCAGGCTCAGGATCGAACCTGTCATTCCCTGAACAGAAGGTGAATGCCTTAACAGTTTGGCTACCGAGGCATCCTTTGATTCAGGGATTGATACTTGAAATATCTGATTGCTATCTAAAATAGTGAAGGGCATTGAAAAGATAGACTCAAGTAAGCTGTTTGCTGCCAGCCAGGAAAAGGAAACAAGTGCACCTGAGTTAAAGCTTAGAAGGGGGAGGATTAAAATGGAATAAAGAATTACTTGATCCAGAGGGTGGTAGGACTGTGGGGGGGACTGCCTTACTGGTCAATTGGATCAATTTCAGTTGGGCACTTTAAGTGCAGGGAGCACAGGAAATAACAGATTTGAATCCCACCACAGCTAGCAGCACTGTGTGACCTTGAGCAAGTTGCTTGATCTCCATGTGCTTTAAATTCCTCCCAGTTGTAAATGTGGACAGAAGTAGGACCCCACTGTAAATGAGATGTTGCATCAGTATGACCACATGGGGAAATTTCTGCACAGTCCTGATTTTGCAAGAAGCAATGATTTTGAACCTTTTGTTGACTTTTGTATTTCTGGTGGTGATGTTTCACGTATAGCTCAGTTTAATGTGTTGTTATGCCATTTTGGCCTTTTTACATGGCTTGCAGAACAGCACAGTGTATCACACAGCAAGTGAGCATGCCCCACAGATGTCCATTTGTCAAAATGGTCATCATTTCTGTGCAGGTTGTGGACACACCGGCCTGGATTTTGAAATGTCAGCATGCAGCACTTGGGGAAGTTGTACTGCTGCAGCTTTACCCACATAAATATGTCATATAGTTTGTGTGGGATTTCTAAATATTCTGACACATTTGCAACACACTGCACACGTTATGTCTGAAAAATGATGCATGCATCAAATATCTGTTGCATGTTTCATTTTCTGTATATAGCACAAAGAAAGATAGGCCACATTTCCTGTGGTCTAGCACTCTTTTCACAAGCATCACAAGTGTGGCAGACTGGTGCAGCAACTGGCCAAATATCCAGCCCACAGTGTCACAGCTTGCATGATCTTTGACACACAGCAGCAGATCTGTGAGTAACTCCAGCTCCACGGGCTCTGAAGTACTCCCAAGCCCCTGACCCAATGACCATACAGAGGTTCTGTTATTTTTTTGTTTATTTTGGGGAGGAGGAGGGCTGGTCCTGGCAACTTGGCACCTATATGGCACAGGCCATAGCAGAGAGAAGCAGCAAGGTTTTATTTACAGTATATTTTACAAAGTTGGGCAAACCAGGAGCTCTATTCTGGGTCAAGCCCAATACCTGACTCGGGCCCATATTTAACAGGTAAGTTAGAGCCACGCTGTGATCAGAACAAGATTTTTTTTTGTTTAACCTGAGCCCAGTTAGTGCCATGGTGGGAAGCAGTTAGTTGTGTGGGGCACATATGCATATTGCTGTCAACTCATTTCCATGACTTGGCTCAGGTTTTACCTTGCAGAGCCAAGGCATGTCCTTGGTTTGGCACTAGCTTGGCTCTGGTTAAAATCTGCCTAGCTTTCCCACCTTTAATATTTATTTTAAAATCACTTGCATAATTTCAGCCAGTCATTGTAGAGAACCACTGGACCTCATCCTGCGTACAGATGGCATCTCATGAAGTAGCCGAGGTGGAAAATTTTACTTCAGCAGTGGAAGAGGAGAGTTACATTAAGGTTGTTTTTCATAAAAAGGAACTTAAAAAATATGATGAATCTCTCCAGTAAACTCTAGTTATTTATATGTTTATTGGGTGCCTGTGAGATCTCTTACTGCATCATCCTGTGCTGTTTGCACTTACAGAACCACTTTGCTTTGCAGTCTTCTAACCTAAACAGCACAAAATGGCACTCTTATTCAGTAAAATACATGTGACGGGCACCCCGTGCAGGGGTATGTTTGCATACAGACACACACACATTCTCTCTCTCTCTCTCTCTCTCTCTCTCTCTCTCTTTCACTCTATGGGCTAATGTCCATATAGATTTAGAATTTGTTTAACTTTCTTTTTTATCTCCTGCCACTCAGATAGCCCTTGACCCCCTCTCAAGTTTTCTACCATGTCCCAGCCTTAATGCCCTGGGCTTTCCTAGGACTTACCTGTCCCCATTTTAGCCCCATGCCTTGCCCCCTGTGGAGGAGCCCTTGAGTTAGGCCAGGACCCTTCCGGATATTTTTACCAGTCATCAGGGGAGAGTGCTTAGGTTGGTGGAGGAGGGCCTGCGATTTCAGTGGGACCATCATGCTGCTTCTGTCGGGGGATTTTCCTTCCAGTTTTTCCGCGTGAGGATGCCGCAAACTAGGACATCATCATTTGCACATGCTGAGTGCCTGTCAGAGTTGGTAGCGTCCTTGCTTCCCTGCAACTCCTCAAAGCACTTCCACCTGTAATCGACCTGGGGCAGTAGTGCAGCAAGAATCTGATGCCCTGCCTCTTGGATAAAGGGAGCATCCCCTGAGATGCTCTGCATTTCCTGGCAGGCCACTCTGAGCTCCACAGTTACACAAGCAATAATGCAAGCTAACAGTGCAGGGACGACACATGCTAATGGGGTTGGTAAAAAAGTAACATCACATGTATCTCAAAGCACCAGACACTGATTCATAGCTCTTTCTGTTATTTTATTTTAAAGATAGCAGCAAAGAAATTCATTTGATATTATTGTAACAGAGAACAGTGTGGAAATAAGGTGCTAAGTAAAGTGCAAAAATCCAAACTAACAAAGGCAGTCATCTTACCAAACTCCTCGGCTGGCCGGGACTTTGCACATCACAAGCTTCACCAGGAGGCATGGCATTCTGGTCTGGAGCCTGTTTAAATAGTAGAGTTGACATAGGTTACTGGTGGGAGTTACCAAAATTAATTAATACAGTATATTGTTAATTGGGTGAGTACACTGGTGATGTTAGGACACCTTTTTCAGGTACGACCCAGGCACTGATAAAGTACAGAATGGAAGTACATACTCAGTAGTTCCAAATAGGTAGAGTACATTTACATATGGTAGGCATACAGTAGGTTTACAGAGCTATACAATAGTCAGTCAAGGTAGACAGTACATAACTGCATTAGCTGGCCATAGCAGGCACAAGAATGATTGCAGAGCATATGTTTCTTGAGACCATTAGAGAAAGCATTGCGTGTCGGGGACTGTCCGATTGTATAAGGTATTTTGTTCCACAGTGATGCTGCACAGTAACTAAAAGAATTTTGCCCCACAGCAGTCCAGAACAGTGGGGTGGACAACAGGTTGTTGGTCGTGGAGCTGAACAAGCCAGGTTAACCAAACTGAGTGAGTCTTAGAGGGCAAGGTGCTTTTTTTTTGTGGCAGAGTCTAAAAACAAATTTAGCAAATGCCCACTGGGCTTTTTTCTTAGGTTGAAGCCAATTTAGTGCACCCAGGGTGTGGCAATGGTGGGATCTGACTTGTAAGCTATGGGAAATCTGGCCACCTTAAGGTACAGTCATCATTTGACTTTCTTGACCGATTTCAGGGCAGCATCAACTACTGTGGCTCTATAGGCAGTCAGTGGCAGTAGGTTGCTTTGGGCTATGGCAGTTCTGGTTTCATCAATGAGGAGCTTGCAGACTCTGTATGAGAAGCCATGTTTCTGGTGAATGTGGGTGGTGACCTAGTTCAGGTGGGTGTCAAAAGTGAGGTGGCATCAATATAGATTCCCAGATATTTGAGGAAATTGAAAGGTCCTTAATCATGCGCTACATTTACATGACAGATCAGCTTACCAGCTATCCCATTATCTGGCAGCCGAAGGGAAACCTGGCTAACAGCAGCATTGCATTTAACCTGAGGGCAGCATTATCCTGGAAGATGCCTGACAGGGCATGACTTCAGTGTAGAAACCTTGTAACTAGGCTGGTATGCAACCTTTGTTACCAGATAACTCTTGCCATGTTCTTTCAGTTAGTAGCTAATGCACTTGTTTACATCCACTGGTAACCAGATAGCGCTTTATTTACCAGTGTACTGTACAACATGTAAATGCACTGATTGTTACATACGATTCGCTACTCAGTACAGTCTCAAGGCATCCACTATTAAACTAAAGAACTATGGTGTAATGTGCAGTGCAGTGCAGTGCATACATTTGTGCTGATTTTAATAAATCAATACACCAGTGATGCACAAACACTAAAACACATTTTATATAAAAATCAGAAAAAACACTCAATTACACTAGTGTCCCAATTGAGAGTACCTGTAAGTGGACAGGAAAAAAATAGTTCTATCAAATCTGCCTAAAGGACTTAAGAACAGTCATAGATTCCAGTCATACTGACAATATACAAAAAGAATAGATCTCAAGTTCAAGTTTATATGAGGGCAATCAATTGAGATTCCCAAAGGTCAGCCATCATTGGTATTTTCATATGTAGACATTAGAAGGACTAATACAGCAGCACCAGTCAGGATGCCATGTAGTACCTTGTGTCACAACCCCACTCAGCAGGTCAGCCCTCTACTCTCAAAGTACCAACCTCTGAGCATAGAATTGTGAACAGTTAACAGAACAAGGTAACCCTCTTGTCTGTTTTGTGGGTTAGAGTCACCTTTGTTCCGAGTTCTGGAGGGATTCAAACTGATAACTTCTTGTTAGTGTACCCAATTGTCAGGCTCAGATAATTCTGTCTTTGGGGGGCCAGATATCTTTGCCTATGAGCACCTAACCAGGTATTACAAAATGAACCCTTAGAACTCTATGCAAGACCTAGAGAACTCTTATCTGTTTCCCAGTTTGGTACCACAATAAGCTCTTGCACAGTGTATACTATAACCGTCTAAGCTTCACTTACAAAAAAAGAAGTTTCAAGGCACAAAAGGCAGTTTCTGTTTTTAAAATATATCTTTACTTTAAAATAGGTAAAAAATTAGGAAAACAGTAAATACAGAACAAGATATCCCAATACATACAGCCTTAAAAGCAAAATAGGGTTAAAAGTGCAAATTCCTACAACCCATACACTCAGACTGGTCTTATCTAATGAATTCTTACTTTCTTAATCTTTCAGTGCTTTGATGTTCCTTCATCTCAGTCAGGAAATGAATGTGTCTCTGTGAGGTCTGCTCAGTATACTTAAAAGCAGTCTTGAGCTAGCCTTCTCTCTGAGGTCACCTAACTCCACCTTGGTGTATTAAAATTTATATTTTATAACACAGGATGTCCTAAGAAGATATTTGAATCTCCTGTCTTCATGTGACTTCCCCCAAGCCAGTCTGTGATCTGCTTCACACAGACATCAAAGTCTCTTTGATGTAATTCACTGGATACCCCAAAAACATGCATATTGGACTTCCCACTTTAGTCTGAGACCTGCTTCACACAGCCATCAAAGTCTCTTTGATGTAATCAGCTGGCTTCCTTGGAAGACACCCCAATGCATGCATATGCCCCTTTCCTCATGACACCTAGTGCAAATCAAAGGATTTACCTGAGAGCATTATAAAATGGATATATTGTTTCCTGGCTTCAAAGCAAATTGCCCCCCCACCAGGTAATTGCATCTCAGATATCTATAGTGTAACCTACATCCTGTCCTTTGAACTTATGCCTTGGGGTTTTTGATCTGTCAGTCTTAGCAAGACAGTAATTCCTCCTGACAGACACTCCCCTACATATTTTATATTGCAGAAAAAATATCATATTGTAATCAGAATCAGCTGTCCACATGCCACAATCATCCCCACCTAGACTGAATTTGGGGTCTCTATCCCCTGCATGGGATGAGTTTCCCAAATCAGTTCACTCCTCGTAGACATTAGACAGTCCATCTGAGTTCTGATTGGTCACTCCAGCCCTATGTAGAATGGTCATGTCATATCCTTGCAAAGCAAGACTCCATCTTAGCAATCTACCATTGTTCTTCCCCATCTGTGTCAGCCAAACCAGGGGGTTGAGGTCAGTCTGCACCACAAAATGCTGCCCATACAAGTATGGCTCCAATTTCTTTAGGGCCCTCATTGTGGCAAGACACTCCTTTTCCACCATGGAGTATGCCTGCTCCCTGGGAAGTAACTTTTTACTCAGGTAGGCTATTGGGTGATCCCTCCCTTGGCTGGATGTCTGACTCAGTACTGCCCCAATACCCACGTCTAAAGCGTCAGTCTGCACTATAAAAGGTTTGCTATAGTCAGGATTAAGTTTGGAAAAAGCTTCCTCACAGGCTGGGCCCCAGGTAATTTTCTTGGGCATCCTTTTCTTTGTCAGGTCAGATGGGGAGCAGCCAGGGCACTGTAATTGGGTACAAATTTTCAATAGTACCCTGCTGTCCTGAGAAAACTCCTGACCTGCTTCTGAGTTTCTGGTCTGGGCCATGCCTGGATTACCTCTATTTTTATTTGGTTAGGATGGAGCTGTCCCTGGCCTACCACATGCCCAAGGTATACCACCTCTCCTGTGGCCACCTGGCACTTCTCAGCTTTGACAGTGAGCCCGGCCCTCTGTATCCTGCCCAGCACTTCCTTAAGGTGGAATAGGTGTTCCTCCCAGCTGGTACTAAAGATGGTAATGTCATCCAGATATGCCACAGCATACTCCTCAGCACCATTTAACACCTGGTTCACAAACCTTTGGAAACTGGCTGGGGCATTCTTCATTCCAAAAGGCATTACTTTAAACTCAAATAAGCCTATCGGAGTGATGAAGGCTGACCTCTCCCTAACTCTGTCTGTCAAAACTACCTGCCAATACCCCTTGGTGAGGTCATTCATCGTAAGGTACATCACCCCCCCAACTTGTCCAGGAGTTCATCTGTCCGGGGCATCGGGTGGGCGTCTGACTTCTTGACCGCATTCAGTCCACACTAGTCTACACAGAAATGAGTTGAGCCATCTGGCTTGGGTACAAGGACTACGGGTGAGGCCCAGGGGCTGTGGGATCTCTGGATTACCCCTAAATCCAGCATCTCCTCCACTTTCCTCGTAATGTCCTTTTGGACAGCCTCTGACACCCGATATGCTGTCCGCCGGATGGGCGTCTATGTCCCTGTCTCCACATCATGTGTCGCTAAGGGGGTTAGTCCAGGCTTGGCACTAAACAAAGAGGCAAAGCCAGCTAACACCTCGCTTGCTTCCTGGATCTGACCCGGGGTCAGCTGGGGAAACAATTTTACTGACTCCACAGAGGACTCCCGCTTACTCTCTTCCAGCAAGCCCAGAAGGGGGTCTTCTTCGTCCGTCCCCTCCCCATGAATACACTCTGCAAACACCATGTCAGCCCTATTTGCATATGGCTTCATCATGTTGACCTGGTACATCCTTTCTTTCTGGCCAGGAGAAGGGCCAGCGACCATCACATGGTATGGTTCAATTGGGCTATTACATCTAAATCATCCCATTCCAAGACAAAAATATGGGACTTCAGAGGAGCTGACTTTGATAAGATGGCCAACAGAGTTAAGCTAGCCCTGGCAAAAAGAAACACAGGTGAGGGGGTACAGGCAAAGTGGGCAAGCATTAAGGATGCAATACTTGAAGCAACATCCCATTGTGTTAGACAGAAAAGGAAGTGCAAAAGAAGAAGGAAACCACTTTGGTTCTCAAATACAGTAGCAGAAAAGGTCAGAGCCAAAAGCCTGGCCTTCAGGAAATATAAGGGAACACAGCTGGATGAAGATAGGAGGCATACCAAACTGCCCTAAGGGAATCAGGAAGGCAGTAAGGCAGACAAAATCCCAAACTGAGGAAACACTAGCACGAACAGTAAAAGAAGGTGACAAGACTTCTATAGATACATTAGTGAAAGGAGAAAGTCCAGAGGGGTATTGCTAAGCTTAATAGAGAAAAGGGAGCACGTGAGGAGGAGGACCATGTAAAAGCATCTATCCTAAATAGATACTTTTGCTCAGTATTTACTGAAGAGAAGGTAGGGCAGGGCCCACAGCTCAGCACCATGGACACAGGGGGGAGGGAGGTGAGCACTACTCCCTTCACAAAAGAAAGGGTCCTACAAGAGCTTGCTAAGCTCAGGGTGGATAAGGCAAAGGGACCTGATGGCATACATCCCAGGGTACTTAAGGAGCTAAAGGTGGAAGTAGCAGAGCCATTAGCAGAATGGTTTAGTGAGTCTCTGAGCACAGGAGAGGTCCCAGAAGACTGGAGAAGGGCTCATGTGATCCCGCTCCACAAGAGTGGTAGCAGGGAGGAGGCAGGGAACTACAGACCAGTCAGTAGTGGGCAAGATTATGGAGGCACTCCTTAAGGAAAGGATAGTGCAACACCTGGAATCCATAGGGGCACAGGATCCAAGACAGCATGGGTTTACAAAAGGAAGGTCCTGTCAAACTAATCTCATAGATTTCCTTGACTGGGTAACCAGAGTGGTGGACCAAGGGGGAGCAGTTGATGTCACCTACCTTGACTTCAGCAAAGCTTTTGACACTGTTCCACATAGAAGATTGATAAATAAGCTGGGTAGGTTCGGTTGGTCAGAAGTTGGTCAACTAGGTGGCAAACTGGTTGATGGCAGAAAACAGAGAGTGGTGGTAAATGGTATAGTCAGAAGAGATGCAAGTCACAAGTGGGGTACCTCAGGGATCAGTCCTGGGGCCAGTCCTCTTCAACATCTTCATTAGTGACCTTGCAGATGGACTAGAGGGTAAGGCCTGTCTGTTTGCAGATGACACCAAGATCTGCAACAGAGTATATGATCCAGATGGGGTGGGCAGAATGAGAAGAGATCTGGATAAACTAGCAAAATGGTCAGAAGAGTGGCAACTGGGATTTAATGCAAAGAAGTGCAAGATCATGCACATAGAGAAGAGAAACCCTGAAGTCACCTATAGGCTGGGAGGGAGTTGCTAGCAGTCACAAAGGAAGAAAGAGACTTGGGCATCATCATCACTGATGACCTGAAATCATCAAGCAGACCTCTAAAGCAGTAGGTAAGGCTAGGGGGGTGTTAGGGTGTATTAGTAGGGGTATCACAAGTCATAAGAGGGAGGTAATAATCCCTCTTTACAAGACACTGGTTAGGCCCCATCTGGAGTACTGCGTGCAGTATTGGAGGCCACACTTTCACAAGGACATTAACCAAATTGAGGCAGTCCAGAGAAGGGCAACCAAAATGGTGCAGGGACTGCATCAGAAGACATATGAGGACAGATTAACAGAGCTCAATATGTATACCCTTGAGCAAAGGAGGGAGAGAGGTGATATGATCGAGGCATTCAAACACCTTTAGGGCATTAACAAGGTGAAAGCGTCTAACATGTTTAAATACAAGAAAAATAGCAGGACAAGAGGACACAGCATGAGACTAGAGGGGGGCCGATTAAGGGGGAATGTGAGGAAATTCTTTTTCACAGAAAGGGTGGTGGATGCATGGAATGGCTCACTCAAGAAGTGGTGGCTATGAATACAGTGCAGAGCTTCAAACAGGCATGGGATAGGCATAAGGGAGCAATACAAATGAGTATGAATAGATAGGCCACTGACAGAGCAAAGGCCGATGGCACATTTATAAGGTAGAAAAAGAAATGGGCAGACTGGACGGGCCTTGCGGTCCTTATCTGCCGTCAACTTCTATGTTTCTATGTCTGTCTTCTGTCAGATAACTCCACAATGTAGTTCACGTCATTTACCTTCCCAACCACTTTGTATGGTCCTGCCCACTCAGCCTGCAGCTTGTCTTTCTGGACTGGAATAAGGACCATGACTTCCTGACCCCCCATGTACGAGCGAGCTCTGGCTTTGCAGTCATATCACACTTTTTGTTTCTGTTGGGCAGCTGCCAGGTTGCTCTGGGCTGTCCCCATAAGCTCCTTCAGCCTTTCCCTAAACCTAAAGATGTAATCCACAATGGGAGTTCCCTGGGTGGCGTGCTTGCCTTCCCAGTCCTCCCAGATCAAGTCTAGGGGCCCACATAACCAGCATCCATATATGAGTTTGAAGGGGGAAAATCCTGTCAACTCTTGGGGCACCTCCCTGTATGCAAACAACAGGTGGGGAAGGTATTTCTCGCAGTCCCTCCCATGCTGTTCAGCAAACGCCCGGAGCATTGACTTTAGGATACCATTGAATCATTCCACAAGCCCATTGGCTTGTGGCTGATACGGTGTTGTGCATCTCTGCACCATCCCACACTTCTCCCATAAACATTTCATCAGGTCCGACATGAAGGAACCCCCTTGATCGGTGATTACCGCATACGGAAACCTAACACGGGAGAAAATCCCAAGTAAAGCATCTGCCACTTTGTCTGTCCTCAGTGAGGATAGGGCGACTGCCTCTGGGTACTGGGTGGCATAATCCACCACAGTAAGGATGACTGTCTTCCCTGAGTAGCTGGGGGGTATTTAAAGGCCCCACAATATCCATTCCCACCCTCTGGAATGGCTCCTCTACTATGGACAATGGAATCAGGGCGGCTTGGGTTTTCTTGCCCACCTTCACTATTTCTTGGCACCGGTGACAAGACCTGCAATACTTCTTCACCTGCTGGGTAAAGTTAGGCCAGTAGAAATTATGGGCTAACCGCTGCATAGTGCGCACGATTCCCAGATGACCAGACGAGGGAATATCATATGCAATTTTGAGTAACTGCTCACAGTACCCCTGGGGAACAACAAGCTGCCTGCCTAGCATCCCTCCCTCAGTTTGTACTGCCTGAGTATACATAAGTCCATTTTCCCAATAAACCTTATGTCTGCCTACACCTCCCCTGTGTACCATCCGAGTCTGCCCCAGCCCTCAGCTTCTCTAAACTAGGGTCACTTCTCTGAGTAGCTGCAAAACCCTCACACAGTCCCAAGGCATGGATCAGGTCCCCTTCAGTCACTAAACTAGGGTCCCTAGCACTAGCGTCAGGGCCCTCAGGATCACTGTCAATCCCAACCCTCTGACAAGGGGTTACCCTTCCCTCTTTGGAGTAACCCTCTGTAGCTGTGTGGTTACTTGCTACTGGAGAAATTTCTACCCCCTTTTTATCAGTCTTCCCATCTGGAGACACAGGCTGGGGAACCAGCCTCTCAGTGGTTTCCACAGTGGTTTCTGTGAGGTTCAGGGAACTGCAGTTTTCCCTTGCTGCTTGGCTATGGGTAACTGCACATACCTTCCCCTGCTGGAAATTGTTACCCAGGATCATGTCCACTGCTGATGTTTTGGCTACAGCCACCTGTTGCACAGTTCCCCCTATTTCACCCCAGTATAGGAGAACACTAGCGAGGGGCAATGTTTTCTCCCCGCCTGCAAAGTCCTGTACAGTGACGTATTTATTGGGTATAAGCTGATCAGGCTGTACCAGATCCCCCTTTACCAAGGTCAGGGATGCCCCTGTGTCCCTTAACCCCTGCGTCTGTACTCCATTCACTATGACTGGGTGCATGTGTTCCCTCATGTTCACTGGCATACTACCAGGGACACACAAACAACCCATTTCATTTCTAGCACCCTGTGTTGTATTACTGTTCACCCTTTTGGGACACTGTCTGGCAATATGCCCAGTTTCTTTACACAACCAACATTCATTTCCTCTCAGAGAAATATTTATCTGAAACCTGGGGCTAACTGGTTTTGGCGGAGGCAGTGATGGTTTTAGCTGCCCTGAAGGCGTGCTTTTCCCTTTCTGTGCTGCCACGCCCGGCCCATTCGCTCTCAGAGCAGGTCTGCTCTTGGCATAGCGGTCCAAGAGTTCAGCAGCCTCTTGCACTGTTTTGGGATCTCGGTCCTCTAGCCAGGTTTTTAGCTCTGCTGGGCAAGCCCAATAAAACTGTTCTAATAAAATCACATTTTCAATTTTTTTAAACAGAGTTTGCCTCAATTCCTTCCCACCAGCGTTTTAAAAACTGACATTGTTTCATGGCTAGCTCCTCATAGCTCATATTAGGGCTTCTCCTGAGTTTACGGAATTTAGCTCCGTATGATTCAGCAGTTAATTCAAACTTTTCTAACAGTGCAGCTTTTAGTTTGCTATAATTATTGCTGTCCTCATTGTCCATTTGACCCAGTGCATCCCGAGCTTTCCTGGTAAGTAACGGGGATAGCTGGAAGCTCCAGGACTCTCTAGGAATTTTAGCCTGAATACAAACTTTTTCAAAAGAATTTAAAAAAGGCATCCATATCCTCCCCCTCTTTAAATTTGGCTATTAATTTGGAATTCAATTTGTAACCCAGTCCTGTAGTCCCAGTTAAACCCAAGCCACTTACCTGCTCTGGTGCCGCTGGTTGGAGTCGTATCTTCTCCAGTCCGTGTTGCCTCTGGCGCTCCTCTCCCTTCTCCTTTGCAGCTTGCTGGTGCTCACGTTCCTCATGGTCTGTCTCCCTCTGTTCTCACTCTGCCTCACAGCATTCATGCTCTGCCTCACAGTGTTCTTACTCATCCTCACGGCGTTCTCACTCTGCCTTCTGTTCTACAGCTCACTGGTGCTCACGCTCCTCACGGTCTGCCTCTCGCTTCTCTCACTCCCTCTTCTCCTGGAACTCCAGCTCCATCTTGCACAACTGAATTTGCAGCCTGAGTACCACTGGATTCAGGATACTGGTGACCTTCCCCTGCTGCTGTGGCCCTTCACTGACAGTGGCCCTGCTGTCCTCCTCACCAGACCTGGTTACAGCACTGACCGCTAGCCCTGCCACACTTGAGGTTTGGTCCTTTTCAGTCACGGTCGGTGACTCACTGCTCTGGGTATCTGCTACCATCAGTGCATCTATGAGGTTCTTCTTTTTGGCTGTCACCTCGAACAGGACTCCCCGCACAACTGCTTTAAGTAATCTATAGTGTGCCTGCTGTCGTTGGAAGCCATCTTTCCTTGACTACTGCTACTCTGACTGGCACTTTAGAAAAAAAAATAAAATGGGTAGGAACCTGACTGTAAGCCAAGGGATATAGTTCTGTTTCCTTTTGAAATAAAATACTGCCTTTCTTTTTTTTTCCTAGTGAGCTGAACAGTCTCAAGCTGACACACTGAATAATAAAGCTTATACCACCAAACTTTATGCCACCGCTGCCAATCAATCTGTCACAATCCCACTCAGCAGGTCAGCCCTCTACTCCCAAAGTGCCAATCTCTGAGAGTAGAATTGTGAACAGTTAACAGAACAAGGTAATCCTCTTGTCTGTTTTGTGGGTTTGAGCCACCTTTATCCCAAGTTCTGGAGGGATTCAAACTGATAACCTCTTGTTAGCATACCCAATTGTGAGGCTGAGATAAATCTATCTTCGGGGAGCTAGATATCTTTGCCTACGGGCACGTAACCAGGTATTACAAAATGAACTCTTAGAACTCTATGCAAGACCTAGAGAACTCTTATCTGTTTTCCAGTTTGGTACCACAATAAGCCTATGCACAGTGTCAACTATAACCATCTAAGCTTCACTTATAAAAAATGAAGTTTCAATGCACACCAGGCAGTTTCTGTTTTTAAAATATATCTTTACTTTAAAATAGGTAAAAAATTAGAAAAACAGTAAATACAGAACAAGATATCCCAACACATACAACCTTAAAAACAAAATAGGTTTAAAAGTGCAAATTCCTACAACCCATACACTCAGACTGGTCTTATCTAATGAATTCTTACTTTCTTAATCTTTCAGTGCTTTCATGTTCCTCCTTTTCAGTCAGAAAAATGAATGTGTCTCTCTGAGGTCTGCTCAGTATACTTAAAAGCAGTCTTGAGCTGGCCTTCTCTCTGAGGTCACCTAACTCCGCCTTGGTAAATTAAAATTTATATTTTATTACACAGGATGTCCTAAGAAGATATTTGAATCTCCTGTCTTCATGTGACTTCCCCCAAGCCAGTCTGTGATCTGCTTCACACAGACATCAAAGTGTGTCTGA
The DNA here is from genome assembly GCA_016271365.2 of Neoceratodus forsteri. Lineage (NCBI taxonomy): Eukaryota > Metazoa > Chordata > Ceratodontiformes > Ceratodontidae > Neoceratodus > Neoceratodus forsteri. The sequence continues at coordinate 520,789,175 of CM057449.1, read as the reverse complement.
TGTAATTACCTGGATACCCCACAAACATGCATATTGGACTTCCCACTTTAGTCTGGGACCTGCTTCACACACCATCAAAGTCTCTTTGATGTAATCAGCTGGCTTCCTTGGAAAAGACACCCCAATACATGCATATGCCCCTTTCCTCATGACACCTAGTGCAAATCAAAGGATTTCCCTGAGGGCATTATAAAATGGATATATTGGTTCCTGGCTTCAAAGCAAATTGACCAGGTAATTGCATCTCAGATATCTGTAGTTTAACCTACATCCTGTCCTTTGAACTTATGCCTGGGGGTTTTTGATGCGTCAGTTTTAGCAAGACAGTAATTCCTCCTGACAGACACTCCCCTACATATTTTATATTGCAGAAAAAATATCATATTGTAATCAGAACCAGCTGTCCACGTGCTACACCTTGCAGTGTTACTGTAAAATGCTGCAGTATGCTGCAGGAAACAGTGCAATTCAATGGCAAATAAGTCCTTTTGCCCCGCAGTGTTTTGTGACGACATTTACTGCAAGTTACTGCATTGCATCCTGGCTGTCTGCACTGTATATGCAATCAAAATCTTTATCAGAATATGGGAATCACCATGAAGTAGGACATGTAGTTTGTGGTCCGTAATATCAGTGTAAATTCAGTTCAGGCAAGAGAAAATGTAAAGATATTACTACATTTTATATTATTACATATTTACATCTGATAACGCACCAGATCTTGCATATAAAATATTTGAACAGTACCCTTTGTTGAGGAATATACAGACAGACAAGTTATCTGCTAGCAGTTTGGGCATTCATACCTTTTGGTAAAAAAGGGTTTAAAATCAGGATTGTCATTCAGACCCCAAGGATTTAAAGTGCCTAGTTTACATATCCAGTAGGACTTATGCTGTAGTAATCTCTACAATCAGTTGCCACCACCACTGTGCGGAATATGTTCAATGCCCACCATATATAGGCATTTAGGGTCTGCATTATGGCAAAGTGTGAAATGATTTCCAATACACACATCATCTTTTCCTCTCAAGATACAGTCAGACCTGGTTTATCCATGCCTCATTAGTCCGTATGTCTGGTTTCCCAAATGAGACACAATGCAAATGGATTTTTCTCATGTTAATTACCTCTTTAATACTTAAAACTGAGAATCCGAATCAGTTTGCATTTGTCCCTAACTAGGCTAATTAATACCTATTGACTGTGACCTCCTTAATCCGTTTTTTAATTATACTGAGGTGAAGGTGATAACATGTTTTTAACAGAGTGTTAATTGCTAGCACTCTTAATACCTTCCGGCGTGTTAACTCGGCGGAAAGCAACACTTCCATCAACTGCACGAGGATACTCTCCTCCTGCTGCCATTTAACATAAAGAAATGTTTTAATGTTTTGATAGTCCCAGTCCACAGTTAATCCATTCTCCCCCCGATAGTAGTTCTGTCTAAAAAAAAAAAAAAATCTTTCTGCCCGAGTAAAGCTTGGTCTGCCACGGTAGATCTCCTTGTAGATCGAGTTGTACGCCCCCCCACACCAGCTGTTCCTGCTGTCCCCAAGTTTGAAATTTAGCCCAGTTAGGGACAAATGCTCGTAGATCGAGTTGTACGCCCACCCTTTCCCAGTTCTCCCCAGATTTCTCCCAGGTTAGCTGTCCCAGCCTTCCCAGTCCACAGTTAATCCATTCTTCCCCCGAGTGTAGTTCTGTCTAAAAAAAAAAAAACTTTCTGCCCGAGTAAAGCTTGGTCTGCCACGTAGATCTCCTCATAGATCGAGTTGTACGCACCCCACACCAGCTGTTCCTGCTGTCCCCGAGTTTGAAATTTAGCCTAGTTGGGGACAAATGCTCGTAGATCGAGTTGTATGCCCACCCTTTTCCCAGTTCTCCCCAGATTTCTCCCAGGTTAGCTGTCCCAGCCTTCCCAGTCCACAGTTACTCCATTCTTCCCCCGAGTGTAGTTCTGTCTAAAAAAAAAAAAAATCTTTCTGCCCGAGTAAAGCTTGGTCTGCCACGGCAGATCTCCTCATAGATCGAGTTGTATGCCCCCCCAGACCAGCTGTTCCTGCTGTCCCCGAGTTTGAAATTTAGCCTAGTTAGGGACAAATGCTCGTCGATCGAGTTGTACGCCCACCCTTTTCCCAGTTCTCCCCAGATTTCTCCCAGGTTAGCTGTCCCAGCCTTCCCAGTCCACAGTTAATCCATTTCCCCCCCCCAAGTGTAGTTCTGTCTAAAAAAAACTTTATGCCGAGTAAAGCTTGGTCTGCTATAGATCTCCTCGTAGATCGAGTGGTACGCCCACACCAGCTGTTCCTGCTGTCCCTAAAAAAAAAATCATTCTGCCTCGAGTAAAACCCCAGTTCTGTGGCAGTTTCTGGTACCCCAGGTAAATCTGTCCAGTCCTTATGTCCCCCGATTTGATCGACCCCATTGTTTCTGCTACCCAGCTAGCTGTCAAGCTATGAGCCCCTTGTTCTGCTCGTGATAAACTGTTCCTTTGTGAAATTCCTCCTATTATTTTTATGCTCATGATGTGCTTTTAATGAGTGCATTAAAATGGCACAGGTTAAATCAGATACATACTGTACCATAACATTTCTTGTGATTTTTTAAGTGCTTATTTTTATGCTCACGATGCTTTATGCTCATAATGTGCTTTAATGTGAGTGATAAAATTGCTTTTTAAATGTCAAAGGTTGAATCAGATACATACTGTATCAAAACATTTCTTGTGATTTTTGTTGCTGAAATGTATATAAAACAAAGTAATGTACATGTACCTATGATGTGGTTCTGCAAGCATTTTTTTAATGGACACATTGTCCTGTCTACATATATCAGGCTGTAACACAGAAACATAGAAACATAGAATCTAACAGCAGATAAGGACCGCTTGGCCCACCTAGTCTGCCCATTTTCCTTATCTGTTTCATAAACTACAGATCCTAAATGATCTGCAGCTTACTTTCTCTTTCCTATCACTAGAGTGCCTTTATGTCTGTCCCATGCATTTTTGAATTCCCCTACCATTTTTGTCCTTACAACCTCTGCCAGCAGGCTGTTCCGTGGATCCACCACCCTTTCCATGAAAAACTACTTTCTCATATTTCCCCTAGGTCTCCCCCTCTGTCTTCATATCATGGCCCCTTGTTCTTTAACATGTTTTTTTTTTAAAGATGCTACCCTCTTGTGCCTTATTTACACCCTTGAGGTATTTGAAAAGAACTGTGTAATTCTGTAGGAGCACACCAGAGAATAAACAACAAATTGAACGTCACAGTTTACAAATCCTCAAGTTTCAAATTCCTCATCTGTCAAGGGATGCCTGATTGTTTTACAAGATTTATAGTGAACATAGATACTACATCTCGTGCACTGGTAAAAACCTTTAGGTGGTTGTGGCAACCGATAACCACTGGCAGTTGCCATTGGTGGCTCGTGACGATTATGGACAATTTTTTGTCTTTAATATTTGGGGTTATCTTAAAGGTAATTCTGGGTTTTTCACCAAGTGCTTCCCAAAGCAAATAATCTCCCATGAAGATCCCCAGTTCTTATGGACAACCAATCCAATTTTTCCACACCCTGCATTATAGTCTTTTGAGAACGTCACTGGGTCGTCCTTTGTCTTGGCTACTTATCTTTTTGTTCTTATAAGCTCGCTGCATTCTAGGTTAGAAACACAAAGTTCTACATCTGCTAATTCACCTTCCCTGTACCCTCTTTTTCTAAACCTGTCATTTCCTGTTGCAGTTATGTCTGACATGAAGAAACTGTGCATAGGGAATGGACTTTTGTAAGAGCCCTTTCATTGTCTCGTTTCTGAACCTAGGTTGCCAGCGTTATGAGCAATAAGTAGGTGTACCGCAGCATCACTGGGCCAGGTGCAGATTTTTAGGCTTTTTATATTTCACTGTGTAGGTGAGCTGGCTGGACACAAGCCCATTTTTCATCATAAAAAACATGGAAACAGAATTTGTCCGCAGACAAGGACCTGATGGTCCATCTACTCTGCCCTGTTTTCCCTGCTTATAGTGTTGCTGCAGACTCTACTTGGTCTCTAGTCCCCCTCCACACCACTAAGATCCCACTGTGCCTATCCCTCGTGTTCTTGAACCCTGTCACCACTTTGCCCCCATCACCTCTGCTGGTAAGGTGTTCCATGTGCCCTACACTCTCTCAGTGAAGAAGTACTTCCTCACATTTCCTTTGAGCTTCCCCCCTTCTAACTTCATAGCATGACCCCTTGTCCTTGACCTTGAGCATCTTTTTCTGTGGAAAATATTTCCCTCCTGTACCCTGTTTTTGCTTGTGAGGTATCTGAATGTTTTTATCATATCCCCCCTTTCCAGCCTGTCCTCCAGGGAGTGCATATTAAGTTCCTTGAGTCTTTCCCCATAGGGCTTTTGATGCAGGCCATGCACCATTTTGGTTACCCTCCTTTATACTGTTTCCACCCTCTGTATGTCTTTACCCTCTCTATGTCTTTACAGAGGTGGGACCTTCAGAACTGTACACAGTACTTGAGGAGTGGCCTAACCAGTGATCTGTATTGGGGTATTATTACTTCCCTCCTTTTGCTGGTGATTCCCCTTCCTATGCAACCCAGCATCCTTCCAGCCATCCCCACTACTTTGTCACACTGCCTTGCTACCTTCAGGTCATCGTAAATGATCACCCCCAGGCTCCTTTCCTGCTTTGTAACTGTTAATACCTCTCCTCCCAATTGGTATGTTGCCCCTGGGTTCTTGTGCTCCAAGTGTATTATTTTTTTTATTTAAACCAGGAGAGAGACATTAAGCTGAAGCTTGTTTACAGGTGCAACCTGGGAGCACAAGGAAGTTAAGTGACTTGGTCTGGGTCACACAGTATGTAAGTGGGGGCTGTCTGATTCAAACCCAGGTCTCCAGGTTTGCAGCTCAGAGCCTTAAACCACTGTGCTATATTGCCTCCTTTTGCACTTCTTTGCATTAAGCTGGCAGTCAGTGTTGGTGTTTGCTTGCTTAAATCTATGTCTTTGGTGAATTAAATAAATTAAGTGCAGTGGAGTTCCCTGTGAGTGAGCTGCGTTTCTTTTCCTTTTGGACATGTTTGGGAAGTCAACACTTCCCATCAGCTGCACCAGGACCCATACTAGGGAGCTCGGTCATTCCTGTGTGTTTCCCATTTTCCACCATGCTTGGGTTTGGAAGTATAATACAGTCTGTTAAAATAAAGATATTATACATAGGTACTTTTCATATATTGCAGAATGAAACAAGCATTCATTATAAGAAAAATTTATACTTAGCATGATTACTAGAATAACCAAAGACTTCTGATTTAAAGCAAGTTAGGAAATCATTCTTGCAAAACATAAATTGGAGGTCCATGATATATAGGGAGGTCAGTACACAATATGTGACCTTTCTTCTACTTTTATTTTTTCTTGACTTTTCTAAGAATTGTTTACTGGTTTGGGATTGATGGAAGTATTTATTCTCCAGAACTTAGTTGTCTTTTTACTGTATTTTTAATTCTTTGGTAACCAGATAAGGCCCACTAGGCCCACGGCCTATTTTCAGGGGCAATGCGGAAGCCCTTGGGAGCAGAGACAGGCGAAGTGGATAAAATTTGCTTCTCAAATTAATTCACAAAGTTGGTGAAATTCGTGAAGTGCCAACTTTGTGAAGTTTTTACATGGTGAAGCTGTCCTTTTTCTAGGTGAATTGATTTAAAATTGCCTAACTTCACCCTTTTCAGGGAGAAGTTGTGAAGTGGGAACTTTGTAAAGTAGTTCACGAATACAAATTTTGCAACTTCTCCAACGAAGAAAAACTTTGCAACATCTCTACTGGGGAGGTTATGTGACTCATTCAGGGTCACACAGTATGCAAATGGAGGTTGCAGAAATCAAAACTAGGTCTACTGAAGGTACCAAGCTCATTCACAGCTTATTACCCTAAACTCTAGGCCATGTGTTTACAATGGAGGGGAGATGCTGCTAAGTTGTTAGACATAATGCACAACTTAAATTGCATCAGCTGGTGGTCTGCTCCCATCCCCTAACAAAAAGCTTGAAACAAAAATATTTAACAAATACTTTAAATAAGCTTAAGCTACATTTATTTTACAATTTATTTATTTACACAGGGCAGCTAGAATGAGATTGGGACATTTCATAATTAGTGGGCCCCTGCTTCTACCATGTTTTACAGCTGGGGTCACTGAAGCAGAGGGAGGTTCAGTGGCTTGCTCAAGGTCACAGATTAAGTAAATCACTCTGGTGGGATTTGAGCCTGAGTCTTCTGGTTCCCAAGCCTGTAAACACTAGCCACACTGCTTCACATCCATAAATCTAAGTACACCAAATTCTTTCTTTATGGTTAAGTGTCTGAAACTTTTCTCAGGTCTAAGAACGTGTAATTTTTCATGTCAAAAAGCTAAAGACAAAGTGGAAGAAAAGTGGATTGCAGAATGAATTTATTTTTAGTTATGTATTTGTTTAACTATATATACTCAATAAAGGCACACTGAGACATCTACAGACTCATTTCCAGGTATGTCCTGGTTAGGAATCGAGGCAGCAGCATAAATGCATATAACATGAGAAGCAGGTGACAGTTCTCCTAACCCAGCGGTGTGACATCTTAGCAGTTTGAGTTATGGCTTCCATAATGAACCAGTCAGAAGTTTTTGCAGTGGATGGCATCAATGCAAGTATTTATGTGTCCACACTATCTGTGAACCAACGGATATCACAGAATGTAAGGACCAAAAAAAAAAGGAAAAAAGAAACAGGACACCATGTCACACTATGTGCTAAAAAAACTAAAGTATTCACATAAATACTTACTGAAAATAGAAAATAAACTTCTAGCCAACATTTCGGCTGTTAGGTGTATTGCAGAAATGACCTATGGAGAGCAAAGTAAGCCCATTTAGATACTTTCTGAAGAAGATATGGAAACAGAGACCTCATGGAAATTACAGTTCATTGATTACCTGAATCACAGTGACAGTAACATAGTAAACATAGGAAGGGACTCTAGGTCCATTATGCCCCCCCCCCCATACTTTGTACAGATGAAATAGGTATGCTGTGTAGACGCATAGAAAAGTTTAGGGATTTCCTACCCCCCCACACACACACACACACAAACACACTACTCAGGGTACCCAGTGATTCATTCTGTAAGCAGGTTGTCCATGCTTGCCTTAAAGGGACACTGTCAACCTTTTTTGCATCATATTATTTCTAGGTAAAACCCCACATTTTATGATTGCTTACCTTCTCTAAAATTCATTGATGTTGCTGGTTGTTTTATCTGCCTCCTTGCTTAGTAGAACTGAAATGCATGGTAATGTATAGCTATATACAGCCTTGTTTTGCTTCCAATCCTTGAACTACTCTTACTGCATACTTCCTGAACATTAGAAACACTCCTAAACAGTGCAGCCACTCATGATACAATAGTCTCCTCTACTCCTACTGCATATTGACTGGCTGGATTTTGTTTGGGGTGTTCGGGTGTTCCCTGAGTCCAGGAAAGATGCAGTGGAATTTGTCAAGAAATGTAATGTAAACAAACATGTTTTAGTGTGGTAACACCAGTATGGTGGGAACTCAGTTTTTCACTTTTTAAAGAAAAAAAAGGGATCTGAATCAAACTACCAGCTATGTCAGTAGCCTCTATATAATATGAATAATCATGAAATGTGTTTTTTAAACTAGGGACACTTTGAGGCCTAAGGGGGTTGCCAATGTTCCTTTAAAAGCCGGTATTGCCTTCAAGTTCACTCTGTCTCCACTGGTAGGTTGATACATAGTTTAAACACCCTTTGGGAGAAAATGTGCCACCTAACATTACCCCTGAATTTCCCAACCCTGCGCTTCAGGGCATTTCTCTGTATCCTGCTGCAGGACAGCAGATCCAACATCTCCAAATGTTTCATCTTGTGGATGCCCTTGAGTATGCAAAGGTTTCCATGTCCCCTCTCAGCCTCCTTCTCTACAGGGTGAACTGTTAAGACCCTTATCATCTCCTCTTAGCATTTGTCCCCTCATACCACTATTTGTTTTGGTGGCCCTGTTTTGCACCTTCTTGACTGCCTCAGTGCCTTTTTCATATTGAGAGGACTACAACTGCATGCAGTACTCCACTTGGGACCTGACCAGGGCCTTGTAAAATGTCAGGATTACTTTGGTAAAAAAGCAGGGTGCATTCTGGTAAAGGGGGAAGGGGTGCAATTGTAAAACCAAATGCCTGAAAGTAAAAGAAGAGCATTCCAATCCAAATACCAAGCTGCAGACTGTTGAATTGAATTTACCAGAAACATGACAAACTAAACTGCAAAGAATCACAGCGCCTCAAGGTCAGTGGACCTCTTTGTCAGTATCCCCACCTCTGCCTTCGTGCATCCCATTATTATGTTGGCCCTCTTGAGAGCAGCCATGGACTGCTCCTGCTGCTTAAGCCCCTTGCCTAAAATGACCTCCTAGTCACTTCCCTCACAATGAAGTAGTTCAGTACACCTCAAATTAAAAAGTGCAGTTGCATGCTCTTCTCATACATGCAGTTTTGGTTACATGTTTTAATTCTGTATGCAATGCCTTGGCTCAGTTACATGAACAGAAATCGCAGTCAGTAGGACAGAGACAGGGACATGCTCTTCTGACTGCTTCATGGGCACTCTGCCATTTGTTGAATGGTAGCTGTAGCCAGTAATTAAAGCCCTTCTGTTCTCATGCCAGAGATGCTAATTTGTTTAAGTAAAATAACAAGTAATCATCATATTCGTATGAGTGCTACGGCAGATATTTAAAAGCGCCTCCCCAAACTGACATTCCAGCCCATTTATCAGAAGCTGTCAAAGGTGCTGTATGAAGCCAGGGCTTAGTCTTACAGAAACAGAAGCTGACTTGTACTTTCCAGTTTTGCTAAAGGTAGATTTATAAAAAGCCGGGAACACTGCGACAAATAGGTGGATCACTAGGCCTTGGATTCCAATCAAGTTTAAACAACTGGTGGTTTTCCCCTCTTCAGTGATAAAGTCCATACAGTCTAGTGATGCAACTTCCTTTTAAACAACAGCTAGATCTACTTCTCAGTATAGCTGTCTAGTTGGCAGGAAACAAACTCAATGAACCCTTGTTTTTTTTTATGTCATCAAGCATGTTCTATGTCTCTAGGTGTACATCTGTCATCTATTATTAAATTTGGAAAAGAAAAATAAAACCATGCTGTTCAGAATCACAGGTAAATGCAAGGTGAATTAAGGTAAGCTAATGTAATCCCCTCCCAAAGGGGGGCTTAACATAGACTGCCTGCTGGAGCATTGTGTCTGCCTCTCCTGGAGTGCTATAGAACCGTAGACTTTGATGGCAGATAAGGACCACTTGACCCACCCAGTCTGCCCATTTCCCTACCTATTGGATAAGCTGCAGGTTCTCGTTAACCAACAGCCTACTTCCTGCATCCCCCACTATAATTGCCTTATGTCTGTCCCATGCATGTTTGAATTCCCCCACTGTTTTAGACCCCACAACCTCCCCAAGAAGGCGGTTCCATGCATCCACCACTCTCTCCGTGAAAAATAATTTCCTCCATTACCCTGAGTCGTCCCTCTATCTTTAAATTGTGCCCCTTGTTCTTGCACATCTCTTTTCTGGAAGATGCTACCTCCTGGACTTTGTTGATTCCTTGAGGTACTTGAAAGTTTCTATCATGTCCCCCTGTCCCTCCTTTCATCAAGGGTATACATATTAAGCTCTCTCAGTCTCTCTTCAAATGGTTTCTGATGCAGACCCTGCACCATTTTAGTTGCCCTCCTCTGGACTGCTTCCATCCTGTATATGTCCTTGTGTAGATGGGGTCTCCAAAACTGCACGCAGTACTCCAGATGGGGTCTTACCAACTGTCTGTACAGAGGGATAACCACTTCCCTTTTTCTACTTGTGATGCCCTTCCCTATGCATCCCAGTATCCCCCCAGCTCTCCTGCTGACTTTTCATTGCTTACCACCTTTAGTTCATCTAATATGATTACCCCCAGGTCCCTTTCCATTATTGTTGTTAGTACCTCTCCTGCCATTGTGTACTCTTCTCCTGGGTTTTTGTTTCCCAGGTGCATTACTTTGCACTTCTTTGCATTGAATCTAAGTTGCCATACATCTGACCATTCCTCCAACTTTGTCAAGTCCCTTCTCATCCTTTCTACCCCCCTTGTGTATCAACTCTGTTACAGATCTTTGTGTCATCTGCAAAGAGGCATACCTTTCCTTCCAGACCCTCTGCAATGTCACCTATAAAGACGTTAAAGAGGACTGGGCCCAGTACTGAGCCCTGAGGTACTCCACTAGTAACCCCCCTTTCTTAGGAATGAGTTCCATTCACTATTGCCTTCTGTGTCCTGTTGTGCAGCCAGTTTGTTACCCATGCTACCACCCTGGGACCCACTCCTAGGCTGGCTAACTTGATTATTAATCTTTTGTGGGGTACTGTGTCAAATGCCTTGCTAAAGTCTAGGTAGGCCATATCTGCAGCCCCTCCATGGTCTATTACTTTGGTCGCCCAGTCAAAGAAATCAATTAGATTTGTCTGACATGACCTTCCTGCTGTGAATCCATGCTGCTTTGGGTCCTGTGCCCTGCTGGCCTCTAAGTACTCAAAAATTCTTTCTTTCAGAAGTGATTCCATCATTTTCCCTACCACTGAGGTCAAACTAACAGGTCTGTAGTTTCCCGCTTCTGCCTTGCTCCTACTTTTGTGAAGGGGAATCACATCTGCCCTCCTCCAGTCCTCAGGTACCACCCCATCCTCCCATGATTTGTTAAAAAGTGTGGTCAGTGGTGTCACTAGGTCCCCTCTTAGTTCTTTTAGGAATGCTTCACCCTCAGTGCCTTCTCAGATTGCAGCTTCAAGACGAAGGCAGGACAGGACCTTTCTTTGATGCAGGCTGCACTCTGAACTCTGTGGCTAGCACCACATGCCTTTTCTACTCTGACACCACAGACTGGCGTCACAATTCAGGGACCCCACTGAGGAGTTAGCAGTGATTTCCTCACTGACTCCCAAAGCTGCACCATACAGCAGCACAGTACAAAACATACTCCCTGTATGGAGCACAACTGCAGGAGTACCCAGCAGTGCTCCTCTGCCACAGATACCCCTCCCCACTCCCAGTCCTACAGGTGTAACCCCCCCCAAATGGGGGCTTACCTTAATTGGTCATTTTGCTCCCATTCTCTAGAGTGCCTTTTGTCTGCTCCTTGTGCCTACTGTGTTCCCCAGTGTTTTCCTGTATCTTCACCACCTGGCCCAGGTCCTGTGTTGTACCCCAGGTTCCCTGCACAGCCTCCAGTGTTCCATTTCAGCCCAAGCTGGGCTCAGAAACTTGTTTCATGTGCTGCCACTCTTGTTAATGCTCCTCAGATCAAGTGGCGCTTGCACATGCGCATGTAGCGCATCTGATATAACAACTGCTGGTATTGCAGTCACACTGAAGGTCTTTTGGCAGTCCTGGTCCCTGTTTGGGGCAGTGTGGGGAATGGTGACCTAAGCAAGGGCTATCTTTTTAAATAAAGATCACCATGTGTGCTCTGTTGTAGAGGGTCCCACTCATGAATATTAATGAGGGTTTGCATTTATATTCATAAGGGGACTCCTGGCTGTGTAAGGGACTGTCTGTTTCAGAAGCCACACTGAGCACCAGAGCGTAGATAAATCTAAAATAATGTAAGCACTGTACAGGGCACTAGAGGGGCATTGAACAGGGGGACAGTGATGTAAATAAAACAAATACACTGACTGCCCCAGATCGCTAAAGTGGGACTTCCATACACTGCTTGCTGCTGCCTAGGGCACTGTGTTACGGCAGCAGTGACAGGCTATAGACTACACTGATGTGTTTAAACAGAGTAGCATTTGCAAGGGCACAGAAGTGGCTATTGTACTGTGGGACAAGCAAATAAAGTATTTTACCTGGCTGCACCAGAACTTAAATGTTGGGAATGTATTAAAGTGCAAGGGGACTGTAAACTCAAGCAGCCATATTTCTGCAGACAGCAGCCAATCAGAAAGCCAGAATTTCATGCAAGGAGTGTTGGTACAGTGCCAGAGATTTATGGGATATTGCTAAAGACTTGTGGGGAAAGTGCAGGGACCTAATTCAGGTGCTAAAACAGGGAACCTACTGAGCATCAAGTGAGGCTAATGAATACTCATTTTGTGGACTGACAAATGGATTTAGCCAATGGCATTTGGACACACAAGTGGCCTCAGCCAATCGGGAGCCTCAGAAGGACTCCATAAGACCCAGGGTTTTTTAGGCTTATCTCAATGTTCAAGCGGGAGCCCCTTCACAGGGAGGGGGGCTCAGGCCCTCAGCTAGACAAAATGGGCCTAGTTCAGTTTAGTGTGAGCTCCTCCACAGGGGAGGGTGGCTTCTACCTCTGCCAGAGTGACTGGCTGAGTGCAACAGAAGTCGTTAGCCTGGTGGTTGCCAGAAATTGTCCCCCAGGGCTAGCACCTGCCTTTCCACATTTGGGGAAAATGTAGGCAAAACCTGAATTTTCAGCTGTGAGAGAGCTGCACACATGTTCTGCCTCAGCAGTGAGAGTGTTGATGAAGCCTGAAATCCTCAGAGAATAGACAACCTTTCTGCAATAATCTAAGTGAGTAAACTTCTGCTTACAAGTACGAGTCGGTGAAAGAACTGTTCATGGCAGAGAAGCCCAGCAGACCCAGAAGTGCCTATCACCTGTCTGCACCCTGTGTCTGTCTAATGCTGAGAAAAGGTGGACATCTGTTGTAAGTGACCAGAGAAGGGTCCAGTATCTGAGAATGTGATTTGACTGTGTTGAAAGTGCCTACAGGACTCAAAGGGGAATACCCAGAGTGACTGGCTTTTCCCGACATTGCCTGTGAGGACAGTACCCATCCAATTGGAGCTGCTAGTGCCAGCATAGCCAAGAGGGTCTTTAATAATGTGTCTAAGTGTCCAAGTTGGAGCTGCTAATACCAGCAAAGCCACAAGGGACTATAACATTTGTGTCTTAAGCTTAAGAGAAACTGTATGTGACCAGTTGTTTTGTCAAGTAAAGCTATCAAATGGTGGGGAGCTGAGCCTCGAGCAGTGTCTGTAGCTTCAAGTGTATCAAATGCTAGGGAGCCATGCCTCAAGCTCCGTCCATGTTTGTAATGGTCTTAAATGGTGGGGAGCCAAGCCTCAAGCTCTGTCTATTGGTGATAAAGTATCAAGTTACAGCGCATGGACTGTGAGAGTCTGGTTCACTCTAGCCTTAGGGAAGAAGCACCCTTTAGTGAAAACGTGTACCTGCAAGCTTGAGAGGATCATGGTGGCTGCACTGGCACATGATTGAATGGATTGTGAATACTGTGAGCTAATGTATAAATGTGCTACTTGTGACACTTGGCCAGCTGGTTATGATTATTGTATGATATTTGTAATATAAAAATAGAGCAGGTGATTCTCTCACATAAGACAGTCTGTGCTTATGGGTGCCCCCCCCCCAGGTTTCAGTAAAGCAGGAGCCATTTAATTAACTGACTTACTTCAGAATGGCATTTTATTACCTTTTTATGACATGCCTAGGCTCTTTGAAGTGGAAACAAAATGTGACTTTATGAGTCTGCCAGAGGATGAGCCTAATAAACATTATGACATCTTAAGAGAAAGAACATTTGATACCAACCTGGTGTTAAAAAGCTATAAAACCCTTTGAATCTGCCTTGGGAACAGGAAACCACACAAGATCAAAAAGAAAATGTTTAATTAAGGAGTCATACTTAGGAAGTGCTTTTCCTTCTGATGTGACATTATTTAACATACCTTCTGTTACAAAATCATGTTTGGAATTGTTAATTCTTAAAAGGAGGAGCTGGATGACTCACCAAGGGGGTGAGGAGATGGAGTAGAAATTTATCCTTGTAACTGGGGAATATGGCATATCATTTTGGGACTCAAGAAAGACAGATCTCTGATCTAAGTTTAAAGGCACTTATACAGGTAATACATTAGATAGAAAAGGTCTAATTGTATTGTGGTAGGAGTTTGTTTTGCACTTTGCCCTTGTTCTTTTATGTGATTGTGAGCTCTTTGATATATTGTTCTGTCTTTACATTTTTCATATTTTTATCATCTTTTAGTAAAATACCTTTTATTTGAAAGACTGCCTGGGTGTCTGCCAGTTCTTTTTTTGCATGTGACATATAGAGGGTTAAGACTGCAAAAATGGTTCAACAGCTTGATGGTGTTACTAAACTTGGAAAAGGTAAGAATATACCTAAGGTCATTTATAGAGTTTTAAGGGTTCATTTTGGATGCCTAGCTTTGTGCCCCTGGCGAAAGATTGTACCGCAATCCCTGAAGAGGGTACGAATCTGAGCCTGTACAATGGGTACGCTAGCATAAGGTTCACAGTTTGAATCCCCCCAGAACTTGAGACTAAAGGTGATTCGGACCCAAAAGCAGACAGGAGGGTTACCCTGTCTGTTACCTGTTCACATTACTGTGCTTGGAGGTTTTCACTGTGGAAGCAGTGGGCCTTACCTGCTGAGTGCGTTTGTGACAGATTTGGTTGGCAGTGGTGTGATAAAATTTGTTAACACAAGCTTTAACTGTTCAGTGTGTCAGCTTAATACTGTACAGCTCACTTGCAAAATAAGGCAGCGATTTCTTTTTAAAAAACGAAACAGAACTATACCATTTTGCTTACAGTCAAGTTCCTTTTATTTTTTTTCTAAAGTGCAAGTTAGAGTAGCCATAGTTAGGGAAGAGATGGCTTCCAACTACAGTGGGTGCACTGCAGACTGCTTGAGGCAGTTGTGCCAGGACAGAGGAGTCATGCACGAGGAGAGAGCCACCAAGCAGAACCTTGTGGATGCCTGATGGCAGCAGATGCCCAGAGTGTCGAGTCACAGACTATAACTGTAAAGGAACAAACCTTTGGCATGGAGGGGCCAGCGGCCAGTGCAGTGTCCAGATCTGGTGAGAAGGGCAGCAGGGCCAGTGCTATCGAAGGGCCACAGCAGCAGGGGAAGGTCACCAACATTCTGAAGCCAGAAGCAATCAGGCTGCAGATTGAGTTGCACAGAATAGAACAGGAGTTCCAGAGAGATGCAGAGCGAGAACAGCAAGCAGCTGAACTTGAACAGTGAGAGGCAGACTGTGAGGAGCATGAGCGCCAGAGGTGACATGAACTGGAGAAGCTACAACTCCAACCACCAGCACCAGAGCAGCTAAGTGGCTTGGGTTTAACTGGAACTACAGGACTGGGTTACAAATTCAATTCCAAATTGATAGCTAAATTTAAAGAGGAGGGGAGCATATGGATGCCTCTTTAAATTCCTTTGAAAATGTTTGTATTCAGGCAAACATTCCTAGAAGGTCCTGGAGCTTCCAGCTATCCTCGCTACCTACCAGGAAAGCTCTGGATGCATTGGGTCAAATGGACAATGAGGACAGTAATGATTACAGCAAACTTAAAGCTACACTGTTAAAAAAGTTTGATTTAACTGCAGAAGCATACAGAGCTAAATTCCATAAGCTCAGGAGAAGCCCTGACATGAGCTATGAGGAGCTAGCCACTAAACAACGTCAGTGTTTAAAACGTTGATGGGAAGAATTGAAGCAAACTCTGTAGATAAAATTGAAAATGCTGTATTGTTACAGCAGTTTCTTTGGGCATGCCCAGCAGAACTGAAAACCTGGCTGGAGGACCGAGATCCCAAAACAGTGCAAGAGGCTACTGAACTCTCCGACCGCTATGCCAAGAGCAGACCTGCTCTGAGAGCAAATGGGGCAGGCGTGGCAGCACAGAAAGGGAAAAGCGCATCTTCAGGGCAGCTAAAACCCTCACTGCCTCCACCGAAACCAGTTAGCCCCAGGTTTCAAAGAAAAGATTTTCTAAGAAAAGAACGAATGTTGGGTTTGTAAAGAAACTGGGCATATTGCCAGACAGTGTCCCAAAAGGACGAGCAATATGCAAAATGGGGCTAGGAAAGAAGTGCATTGTTTGTGTATCCCTGGAAGCATGCCTGTGAACATGAGGGAACACATGCACCCAGTCACGGTGAATAGTGTACAGACACAAGGTTTAAGAGACACAGGGGCATCCCTGATGTTTGTAAAAGGGAATCTGATAGAGCCTGGCCAGCTTATACCCAATGAATTTGTAACCATGCAAGGGTTCACTGGTGTTCTGCTAGACTGGGGTGAAACTGGGGGAACCGTGCAACAGGTAGCTGTAGCCAAAACTTTAGCAGTTGACATCATCCTTGGCAACAGTCTCAAATAGGGGATGGTGTGTGCAGTTACCCATAGCCAAGTGGCAAGGGAACATTTTAATTCCCCGGACCCCAAAGAAGCCATTATGGAAACCACTGGGAGGCTGGTTCCTCAGCCTGTGTCTCTTGATATGGAGACTAATGAAAAGGAGATAGAAATTTCCCCAGTAGCAGTTAACCACACAGCTATGGAGGGTTACTCTGAAGAAGGAGAGGTGACCCATTGTCAGAGGGTTAGGGATGACAGTGATCCTGAGTGCCCTGACACTAGTACTAGGGATCCTAGTTTAGAGACTGAAGGGGACCTGTCCCATGTCTTGGGAATGTGTAAGGGGTTTGCAGTTGCTCAGCAAAGTGACCCTAATCTAGAGAAACTGAGGGCTTGGGCAAACTCTGAAGGAGTACAGGGAGGTGACGGTAAACATAAAGTTTATTGGGAAAATGGACTGATGTATACCCAGGATGTGAAGACAGAGGGAGGAGTGATAGGCAGGCAGCTTGTCGTTCCTCAGGGGTACCGTGAGCAGTTGCTCAAGATTGCACATGATATTCCCTTGTGTGGCTATTTGGGAATCAGGCGCACTACGCAGCAGTTGGCCCATAATTTCTATTGGCCCAACTTCACCCAGCAGGTGAAGGAGTATTGCAGGTCTTGTCACCGGTGCCAAGAAATAGGAAAGATGGGTAAGACAACCCAAGCAGCCCTAATTCCATTATCCATAGTGGAGAAGCCATTACAGAGGGTGGGAATGGATATTGTGGGGCCTTTAAATACCCCCAGCTCCTCTGGGAAGAGGTTCATCCTGACTGTGGTGGATTATGCCACCCGGTATCCAGAAGCAGTCACCCTATCCTCACTGAGGACAGACAAAGTGGCAGATGCCTTCCTTGGGATTTTCTCCCGTGTTGGGTTTCCACAGGAAGTTATCACTGATTGAGGGGGTTCCTTCATGTCGGACCTGATGAAATGTTTGTGGGAGAAGTGTGGGGTGGTGCAGAAGTGCACGACACCTTATCACTCCGCAAGCCAATGGGCTTGTGGAAAGATTTAATGGTACCCTGAAGTCAATGTTCCAAGTGTTTGCTGAACAACGTGGGAGGGACTGGTAGAAATACCTTCCCCACCTGTTGTTTGCATACAGAGAGGTGCCGCAAGAGTCTACAGGGTTTTCCCCCTTCGAGCTCTTATATGGACGTTGGGTACATGGGCCCCTAGACTTGATCTGGGAGGACTGGGAAGGCAAGCATGCCACCCAGGGCACTGTGGATTATGTCCTTAGGTTTAGGGAAAGGCTGAAGGAGCTTATGGGGACAGCCCAGAGCAACCTGGCAGCTGCCCAACAGAAACAAAAACTGTGGTACGTCTGCAGAGCCAGAGCTCACTCATACACAGTGGTTCAGGAAGTCATGGTCCTTATCTCAGTCCGGAAAGACGAGCTGCAGACTGAGTGGGCAGGACCGTACAGAGTGGTTAGAAAAGTAAATGACATGAACTATATCATAGAGTTACCTGACAGAAGACGGACAGAAAGAATGTACCATGTCAACATGATGAAGCCATATGCTAATAGGGCTGACATGGTGTTTGCAGTATGTAGTCCTGGGGAGGGGATGGATGAAAGAGACCCTCTTCTGGACTTGCTGGAAGAAAGCAAGTGAAAGTCCTCTGTGGAGGCAGTTAAATTGTCTCCCCAGCTGGCCCCGGACAAGATCCAGAAAGTAAGGGAGGTTTTAGCAGACTTTGCCCCATTGTTTAGCGCCAAGCCTGGAATAACCCCCTTAGTGACACACGATGTGGAGACAGGGACAGAGACGCCCATACGGCGGACAGCATATCCAGTGCCAGAGGCTGTCCAAAAGGACATTAGGAGGGAGGTGAAGGAAATGCTGGATTATGGGGTAATCCAGAGACCCCACAGCCCCTGGGCCTCATCTGTAGTCCTTGTGCCCAAACCAGATGGCTCTATTCATTTCTGTGTGGACTATCATGGACTGAATGCAGTCACAAAGTCAGACACTCACCCAATGCCCAGGACAGATGAACTCCTGGACAAGTTGGGAGGGGCAACGTATCTTATGACTATTGACCTGACAAAGGGGTATTGGCAGGTAGAGTTAACTGACAGAGCTAGGGAGAGGTCAGCCTTCATCACTCCAATAGGCTTAATTGAATTTAAAGTAATGTCTTTTGGAATGAAGAATGCCCCGGCCACTTTCCAAAGGTTTGTGAACCAGGTGTTAAATGGTGCTGAGGAGTATGCCATGGCGTACCTGGATGACATTGCCATCTTTAGTGCTAACTGGGAGGAATACCTGTCCCACCTTAGGGAAGTGCTGGGCAGGATACAGAGGGCCAGGCTCACTGTCAAAGCTGAGAAGTGCCAGGTGGCCATGGCTGAAGTGGCATACCTCAGGCATGTTGTAGGCCGGGGACAGCTCCGCCTAACCAAGTAAAAATAGAGGTGATCAAGGCATGGCCCAGACCTGAAATGCAGAAGCAGGTCAGGAGTTTTCTAGGGACAGCAGAGTACTATAGGAAATTTGTACCCAATTACAGTGCCCTGGCTGCTCCCCTATCTGACCTAGTAAAGAAAAAGATGCCTAAGAAAATTACCTGGGAACCAGCCTATGAAAAAGCCTTTACCAGACTGAAGGAGGCACTGTGCAGTGCTCCTGTATTGACAAGTCCTGACTATAGCAGACCCTTTATAGTCCAGATGGACGCCTCAGAAGTGGGTATTGGGGCAGTACTGAGTTAGACATCCAACCAAGGGAAAGATCACCCGGTAGTGTACCTGAGTAAAAAGTTACCTCCCAGAGAGCAGGCTTACTCTATTGTGGAAAAAGAGTGTCTTGCCATAATGTGGGCCCTAAAGAAGTTAGAGCCTTACTTATATGGGCAGCATGTTGAGGTACACACTGACCACAACCCCCTGGTTTGGCTGACACAAATGGGAAAAAATAATGGTAGACTATTAAGATGGAGTCTTGCCTTGCAAGGGTATGACATGACAATCTTACATAGGGCTGGAGCGACCAGTCAGAATGCCGATGGCCTGTTGCGTCTATGTGAGGACTGAACTGACTTGGGGAGCTCATCCCATGCAGGGGATAGAGTTCCAAAATTCAGTCTAGGTGGGGAGGAGTGTGACACTTGGCCAGCTGGTTATGGTTGTTGTATGATATTTGTAATATAAAAATATAGTAGGTGATTGTCTCACATAAGACGGTCTGTGCTTATAGGTGCCCCCCCCCAGGTTTCAGTGAAGCAGGAACCATTTAATTAACTGACTTGCTTCAGAATGGCATTTTATTATCTTTTTATGACATGCCTAGGCTCTTTGAAGTGGAAACAAAATGTGACTTTATGAGTCTGCAAGAGGATGAGCCTAATAAACTTTATGACGTCTTAAGAGGAAGAACATTTGATACCAACCTCGTGTTAAAAAGTTGTAAAACCCCTTTGAATCTGCCTTGGGAACAGGAAACCATACAAGATCATAGAGACAATGTTTAATTAAGGAGTCATACTTAGGAAGTGCTTTTCCTTCTGATGTGACATTATTTAACATACCTTCTGCTACAAAATAATGTTTTGAATTTTTAATTCTTAAAAGGAGGAGCTAGATGACTCACCAAGGGGGTGAGGAGATAGAGTTGAAATGTATCCTTGTAACTGGGGAATATGACATATCATTTTGGGATTCAAGAAAGACAAATCTCTGATATAACTTTGAAGGCACTTATAGAGGTAATACATTAGATAGAAAAGGTCTAATTGTATTGTGGTAGGAGTTTGTTTTACACTTTGCCCTTGTTCTTTTATGTGATTATGAGCTCTTTGATGTATTGTCCTGTGTTTACATTTTTCATATTTTGATCATCTTTTAGTAAAATACCTTTTATTTGAAAGACTGCCTGGGTGTCTGCCAGTTCTTTTTTTGCATGTGACGTGTAGAGGGTTAAAACTGACAAAAACGGTTCAACAGCTTGATGGTGCTCCTAAACTGGGAAAAGATAAGAATATACCTAAGGTCTTTTATAGAGTTTTAAGGTTCATTTTGGAAGCCTAGCTTGGTGCCCCTGGCGAAAGATTGTACCGCAATCACCGAGGAGGGTGCGTATCTGAGCCTGTACATTGGGTACGCTAGCATAAAGTTCACAGTTTGAATTCCCAACTTGAGACTAAAGGTGATTCAGACCCAAAAGCAGACAGGAGGGTTACCCTGTCTGTTACCTGTTCACATTACTGCGTTTGGAGGTTGACACTGTGGGAGCAGAGGGCCTGACCTGCTGAGTGCGTTTGTGACAGATTAAGAGGATCAAGGTGGCTGTGCTGACACATGATCGAATGGATTGTGAATACTGTGAGCTAATGTATAAATGTGCTACTAATAAATGTGCTGAATGCAACACAATCTCAGATCGGCCTAGGAGACAGCCTGGTAGTGTACCACCTTGAGCACTGCCATATGCTCTTCCCTTGAGGGGCACAGCATAGACATGTGGTTTGAAGCATGCTGGCCCTGGTCCCAGCCTAGTCTGATCAAGAAGATGACTTTGGCCCAGAGAAGGGGGCTTCAACAGAAGCTAAAGGTGCTTTCCATCTGCAAAAGCTACAAGGTCCTGTAGCCAGTAATCGGGCCCTGGCTGTAAGCCTTTGCCTAACCTTTTAGCCTCTGGAGTCAGAGCCCACCTGCTGTAATCACCCAAATTTGCTTTGTACAGCCTGATCGTGACTTACCTATGATGACTACCAAACTATGAGTACACTGGGTCTAGCCCTGTTACACCCAGATTGACTTGTACATACTTTAATGGTTTTGCCTCAAGCCAAGTACAACATTTAAAGCAGTCTTTCCAAATCAACCAGTTTTAAGTTCTGTGATCTACAGTCAGGAATGTGTCTCAAAATGTAAAGTAAAGTTAATCTGTTTAGTTTCTTCTAGGGGCCCGACTCAGCCGACCATCACAGCTGCACCATACAACAGGCCTGCACCTTTAAGACTCTAGTACTGGGTACCCAGATAATGGTTTTGGGATTGTGAGGTCCTAAGGCAATTTGTGTGTAACCCCACTGCAAATTGGGGTTCCCAAAAGACTTCCAGGAGCTTGCTTGAATGCTCCAAGCCTGAATGGTGTTTGGCATTTAAGCCATTTATCAGTGAGTGTTTTTAGAGCCTCTGGTACTGTCTCTTTAAGAGCTGTCTGCTTGCAGACATAATTAGTTTATATGGGGGGACTGTGTGCTTCTCTGAGTACCACTCGAGCTGCTGCCAATTCACTTCATTTTGCAGTCACTAGAGTGCAAAGGGAACCTATCTGAAAGATGTAACTGTTTGCCAGAAATTATTTAGAGTAATAATGAAATTACAGTTTGTCTAACCTGCTTTCTTTGCAGTCAGAACTGTGTCTGCTAGTTCCCATTCTAGTTTTGAACTGCTGAACTGGACCAATCAGTGTGGGGTAAGCTAGCTCTAAAATGGTGCCTTGGACGAATCAGAACTTGGACTCATAATCTGAGCCAGCCACAAGAGGATTGTATGGGCAGTGACTCTGGGAGATGTAGTTTAGACTTCAGTGCCTTTTGGACCAACAGCAGCAGTCTATTGTGAGTGACAGCCAATCCAGTCAAGAACTGGGAGGAACTCAAAGGAAGTGCCAGGTTTTGTCAGTTGGAGTTTCAGTTGAGCTTTGGCAGTGAAGAAGAAAGGAGCCCTGTGCTTTTTCAGTGTGCAGTTTTAGTCAAAAAACGTGTATAAGGCCCAGAGTTCAGGTCTGCAGCTTGTGTAACAGCTTGTTAGGACTGAATCCGTCCTGTAGAAAAGAATCAAAGGATCTCTGAAGAGTAGAAACCAGGCTCACCCTGTAGAAGACTGGAGGAATTGCTGAAAATTGCATTCGGTCTGTCAGGAACTGAATCTGCTGTGTGTTCTCCAGGTATTGTGCAGTAATTGCGATCGGGATACAGATGCAGCCTGCCTGGTATAGTGCTTTCTTTTATATGGATGTGTGAAGAGGTTTGTGTACCTCAAGTGAGCCCTGCTGACATTGAAGGACCCTATCTTATTTGGAGGTCGTGAGTACTAATTCAGGGTCGCTCCCTGTTGAATTGCCACATTAAATCCAAATGGAATTACTGTACTGCTGACTGTTTAATTCTCCTTTTCTCTGTGTGAAAGGGCCTCACCAGCTGCCACGGTTTGGACTAGCCACTAGGGCTTGGGTACCCAGGGACAGTAACTGATAGGGATAGGCCTGTGCACAGAGCCATAAATGAGATTATTAGAGTGATAAGCTAATTAACCTGATTTCCCCTGTCCTTGTTATATTCCCTAAATAAATCAGAGCTGCTTGTTTCAGCAAAGTTATACTGCCTGAGGTATTTGTCTATGTTAAAGTACTGTACTGTGATTGTTGCACTGTATCTCATTTCACAGGAGGTCCCAGTGCGGAACCAGACCTGGGGGTAAGTGTATACTGTGAAGGTAATTCTGATATATTGTGTGGGCCACTAGTGGGAAGAAAGGGGGGTTGCAGTGTCCCAGAGGGCTGTGACCAAGTTAGTTTAACTATTGCAAACCCTGACCTCTGGGTGGAGGCATCCGCCATTGGATCCAGGCCCCTCAACCTGTTAGTGGCAAATCAGGCAGGGGTAGTAGCCCCTGGGATAGCGCCATCTAGGGGTTACATGTGGACTGGCATTGTGTGGGCATTTTATTGTTTCTGCTATCAATGCAGCTAGTTAAATAGATAGCAAAGAATCTGAATACATCAGAGGGTTATTTATTTATTTACGAGTTTAACCAGGAAGGCATACTGAGCAGTGTTGCTCAATTCCAGATGCGACCTGGGGGACAAGACCCAAGACAATTGCACAATCACAAGGTACAGTAGTTAAACAACACAATAATGGGGCCATCCGCCATACAGACAATTGGCAGATAGATACAGGAAACATTACAGCGAAACACATCTGAGAACACAAAAATACAATTACATAGTTGGCACTAGCTAAAGCAAGAGCAGCTGGAGGAGAAGTGGGTGCTGAGTAGGAGATTGAGGTGGCTGGGGTTGGGTGAGTGTCTTATATCAGCTGGCAGGGTGTTCCATAACTGGGGGATACGGAATTTGAAAGCTGCCTGTCCTTTGGTTGTGCGCATGAAGGGGACGTGGAGGAGCCTGGGGTCCGTGCTTTTGAGAGAGTAAACGGGAGGGGGGGTTGTGGGGAGAGGATAGAGGCCAGGTAGGGGCGAAGGGAATGGGACCAGAATTTGGCTGCGGACCTAGCACAGTGGGACAGTCTGCGGTCTTGGAGGGACGGCAGGGCTAGGGAGCTATATAAGGTGCAGTGGTGGGTTGCTTGTGGGCAGTCGAGGATAAAGCGACAGAAAGAGTGGAAAAGGGTGTCAAGGCTGGCCAAGGCAGAGGAGGGAGCGATAGAATAGACTATTTCACCGTAGTCGAGTATTGGGAGGATCATCTTTTGAACAATAGCTTTCCTAGCAGGAGAGGGGAGGCAGCTTTTGTTCCTGTATAGGGCGCCGACTTTAGGGAGTAGTTTCTTGTGTATGGAATCAATATGAGTAGTGAAATCAAGGTGCAGATAGAGCCAGATGCCTAAGTATCTGAAGCTGGTGCATTGTTCCAGTAGGGTCCCTTCCAGGGTTTGGAAAGGGGGGGCAGGGGGCTTGGTGGGAGAGTCTTTTCTGGGAGCCAAAGGTTAGCGCATAGTTTTCTTAGGGTTTAGGAATAGTTGGTTTGACCGGAACCATTCCTGGATGGCGTTGAAATCCTGCTGTAGTAGATTTGCCACCTTACTTGTGGAGGGGCCTGTGGCGTACAGTACTATGTCATCTGCGTACATTTGTATGGATGAGTAATGACAGGCTGATGGGAGGTCATTTAAGAATATGGAGAAGAGCAGTGGGTCCAAGACTGATCCTTGGGGGACGCCGGCAGTAACTGCTAGGGGGTTAGAGATGTGTGAGGTGACTTTTACAGCCTGGTGTCTGCCCACCAGGTAGTCGTGGAACCATGTGGTGGCTGGTTTGGAGAAACTGGCTTATTTTAGCTTGGAAAGGAGAAGAGTATGGGAGATGGTGTCGAAAGCCTTGGCTAAGTCTATAAAGATGGCAGAGGTGATGTGGCCTTTGTCCGTGCTGGTGAGTATGTCGTCAGTGATTCTTAGCAGGTAGGTGATAGTTGAGTGTGATTTGCGAAAATCGGATTGGTATGGAATGAAGAAGGAGGAGGCATCCAGATAGGGAGAGAGTTGGGTGAGGACAAGACGTTCCTGTAGTTTTGCCAGAATGAGGAGTAGGGAGATGGGGTGATAGTTACCCGGGGAGGAGGGGTCGCCCCCTTTAGGGAGGGGTATGACGGTAGCCCGTTTCCATTCGGTGGACAATTTGCCCAGTGAGAAGGAGAGGTTGAATAGAGTGGCTAGTGAGGCGGCTGTGGCTGGAGCGGACAAATATAACATCTTGGCATCCAGGGACGTAGGGCATTTACCTTTGTTAGGCTTCAGGGATCGTAGGGATTTGAGTACTTCGGCCGGGGATACAGGGCAGAAGGAGAACTGTATGGTTGGTGGGAGTGCTCTTGGTGGGGGAGGGGCCCGGAGTGGGTGGATGCTGGAGGGTCGATAGACGCGAGTCAGCACAGCTGGAGAAGTAGGTATTGAAAGCAGTGGCAACCTCACAGGGATCGGTGATGTAGGTGCCCTGAACTGACAGTGTTGGAGGTGGCAGCTGGGTGGAGGGGGGAGGAAAAAGGATTTGAACAATTTCCAGAAGTTTGTCAGGTGGTTAAGGTTTGCACTGAAAGCCGATAGAAAATAGTTATTTTTTGCCTGACGAATGAGGTTAGTGCAGGACTTGTGAAGGGCTCTGTAGGTTTGGAAGGATGCCTGGGTGCCCAGTTTCTTGTGGGATTTCCATGCGTGGTCCCTGGAGTGGCATTTGCTGATGATATCAGTGGTGATCCAGGGGTGGTGGCTGCCTCTGACCCTTTTTGTGCACAGGGGGGCATGTTTGTCCCAAACTTTTAGAAATTTGGCCTTGAAAGTTTAGAGAGCGATGTCGATAGATGTGGCCGCTGGGATGAAGGACCAGTCTACTTGTCCTAGGTCTTGAACGGTTGATGCTAGGTCCAGGGAATTATATGACCTTGTGCGCAGTGTCTTTGGGGGGCGGGGGTGGTCCTGTGCACTTTTCTGATCAGGAAAATCATGTGGTGGTCACTTAGGGAGTCTGGGAGCAGGCCCATGCGTAGGATCCTGTGGGGGTGGGAGGAGAGGACCCAGTCCAGGAGTGAGTTATTTTGTGTTTTGTGGTTTAGCCCGGTGGGGTCTACAATTAGTTGTGTGAGATTTAGAGCCTTGATCTTGGTCTTATGGTGGGCCTTATCTATGGCTAGCCAGTTGTGGTTAAAATAGCCGATGGCATGAAGCTCGCCTCCTGTGGCTAAGGACTTTAGCGTGTCCAGGTGAGCTAGGATGTCAGGTAGGGGGGTGCCGGGAGGGCAGTAGATACCTGCAACGTACACAGGGGTGGTACACGGGAGCGAGAGTTTGATTAGGAGAGAGTCGATGTGGGCTGGAAGTGAGGGAATTTGCACCATGGTAAACTGCAGTTTAGTGGAGATGTTCATTGCTGTTCCTCTGTCTCTCTTTTTCCCTTGTCTATCATGTCTGATGATTGTGTAGCCAGGTATGGATACTTCAGCATCGGTGTGATGGGACTTCAGCCAGGTTTCGGATATGATCAGGATGTCTGGGCGATGGGATAGGGCAATTGGTTGCTGCACAGTTATTTTGTTTAGTAAGCTGAAGGTGTTGAGGTGCAGGAGCCTGAGACCTTTAGGGAATGAAAACAGGGTGTGGGCGTTTGGGGTGGTGGGTCCAGGGTTGGCCTCAATATCCCCGGCCAGAAGGAGTAGCAGTATAATACACTGTTTGGATTTATGCCAGAGGTATTTTGGCCAGGTGGTAGGGGTGTGATCTGAGGCTGTGGGCGGTGGGCAACGGAGGGCTGGGATGCAGAGAGCAGTAAGACCTGGGAGAAAAGAGGGAGGCAGGATGGTGGCGCTAATGGCCCAGTTGTGTACTTTAGCATGGGCTTGCTTTTGGTGAGGGTTAGCATAGTGGGGCAGGGGGTCATAAGAGGGGGCGGTTCCCTGTTTGGGAGGTCAGCTGGGGGAAGGAATGTCAGTGGGGCAAGTGAGAAGAATAGCAGGGGTAGAATAGGCAGCATAATTGGCAGAAAGACTGGAGAAATGCTATATCAGAGGTGTAGCGGCCACTAGTGGTAGCAGCTGATAAGCTGCAAATGGGAGAGTGGGCTGATAGGTTCTCGAAGTCACGTGAGTGAGCACTATAAAGTGAGGAGCTTGCCAAGGGCAGTGGTGGGGGTGGCAGGGAGCCGGCGCGTAGCACCAGTGGGGCCAAACACACGCTCGGAGTTCAGTGGCGTCCGTTACCTGTGGAGCAGCTTTGGTGGTGGGGGGCTTTCTTGGAGGAAATTGCTGGCTGGGGAGGGCTGTAACACTCTGCTTGCCCTCGCGACCCGACCCCGACCCCGACTGTGGAAGAAAGGAGAGGAGATTTTATAGGCAGCAGAGAGTGAGGAGCAATACAGGCAACCTGGTAATTACTATGCTAGACTTTTATCTTATTGCTACGAGTGTTCTGCAGATGTAATCTGTTTGACTAAGGGAGCCACAGAAAGCAATTAATGTAGCTTGCAAATACATGTATTACAACTGAAACAGTAGTTATCTTGAATGTTAAGGGACCCAGTAGAAAGCAATAAATCACATAGGCATATGAAATTAAATTAGCTGGCAAAAACTATCTGTAAACCTATGCAGACAGTTAAAGCACTTAAGGACCTTATGGTTAAGGCTGGAGCCTTTATAGTTCTATTGTCCAGGATTCTGAATTAGAGTTTGGCGCCAAAACACATGCTCAGAGTTCAGCGGCGTCCATTACCTGTGGAGCAGCTTTGGTGGGGGGGGTGCTTTCTTGGAGGCGATTGCTGTCTGGGGAGGGCTGTAACACTCTGCTTGCCCTTGCGACCCGACCCGACTGTGGAGCAGCCTCGGTGGGGGGAGGGCTTCCTTGGAGGCGATTGCTGGCTGGGGAGGGCTGTAATACTCTGCTTGCCCTCGTGACCCAACCCCAACTGTGGAGCAGCTTTGGTGGGGGGGGGGCTTCCTTGGAGGCGATTGCTGGCTGGGGAGGGCTGTAACACTCTGCTTGACCTCGCGACTCGACCCCGACTGTGGAGCAGCCTCGGTGTGGGGAGGGCTTCCTTGGAGGCAATTGCTGGCTGGGGAGGGCTGTAACACTCTGCTTGCCCTCACGACCCGACTGTGGAGCAGCCTCGGGGGGGAGCTTCCTTGGAGGCGATTGCTAGCTGGGGAGGGCTGTAACACTCTGCTTGCCCTCGCGACCCGACCCCGACTGTGGAGCAGCTTCAGTGGGGGGGCATCTTTGGAGGCGATAGCTGGCTGGGGAGGGCTGTAACACTCTGCTTGCCCTCACAACCCGACCACAGTAATTAATGCTTAAATCTAAATGTACAATGATTATCTCTATTACAACCTATACCCAATGCCAATCAAAATTAAACAGCTTGACCTCTGTTTCAAATTTACCCTTTCCTAACCCTTACCCCATGTAAATAAATTGTTACTGTTTTTTGCATAATTTTGGTGTGTGAAAATATTATTAGAGAGAGTCAATAAATCAGAAATGTTTGGAATGTGGGGAAGTGTTTATTGGGTTGTGTTTGGGGTGACTTTATGGTACTGTGGGTGGGTACAGCATCCCAGAGGGTTGTGCCAAGTTTTAATCTAGCCCACAAAAAGGTATATTCTGGGTGGAGGCACTGCGCATTTAAAGTTAAAGAGGAACCCAGGCCCCTCAGCTTTGTTTCAGCCACCAAAGCAGTGGAAGTGTAGCCCTTCAGATAGCTAGGGTCAGGGTTACACAGGTCAGCAGCAGGGACTGGGAGGTATGGTAACAACTGGCCAACAGTACACCAAGGAAAGGAAACATATTTATAACAGAAGATAATGTACCAGACTACAGGGCAGCCATCTGTGTAGTTTTTTGCCTCAGCACTGCTGAGTAGGGGTTAAAGGATGATTAGACATCCCAGGAAACATAGAAACATAGAAACATAGAAGTTGAAGGTAGATAAGGACCACAAGGCCCATCCAGTCTGCCCATTTCTTTTTCTACCTTATAAATATGCCACAGGCCTTTGCTCTGTCAATGGTCTATCTATTCATACTCATCTGTATTGCTCCTTTATGCCTATCCCATGTCTGTTTGAAGCCCTGCACTGTATTCATATCCACTACTTCCTGAGGTAGGCCGTTCCATGCATCCAACACCCTTTCTGTGAAAAAGAACTTCCTCACCTTCCCCCTTAATTGGCTTCCCTCTAATCTCATGCTGTGTCCTCTTGTTCTGCTTTTTTTCTTATGTTGAAAATGTTAGAATCTTTCACCTTGTTAATGCCCTTAAGGTGTTTGAATGTTTCAATCATATCACCTCTCTCTCTCCTTTGCTCTAAGGTATACATATTGAGCTCCGTTAATCTGTCCTCATATGTTTTCTGATGCAGTCCCTGCACCATTTTGGTTGCCCTTCTCTGGACTACCTCAATTTGGTTAATGTCCTTGTGAAGGTGTGGCCTCCAGTACTGCACACAGTACTCCAGATGGGGCCTAACCAGTGTCTTGTGAAGAGGGATTATTACCTCCCTCTTCCAACTTGTGATACCCCTGCTAATACGACCCAACATCCCTCTAGCCTTATCTACCTTTAGTGAGTTGCTTGGATGATTTCCGGCCATCGGTGATGATGATGTCCAAGTCTCTCTCTTCCCTTGTGACTGCCAGCAACTCCCCTCCCAGCCTATAGGTGGCTTCAGGGTTTCTCTTCCCTATGTGCATGATTTTGCATTTCTTTGAATTAAACCCCAGTTGCCACTGTTCCGACCATCAGCCAATCCTGAAGCCAGCCTTGCGAGCAGGAAGGTGCAAGCTGAGTCTGGTTATAGCAGACTTACTGTGCATACTTTGCCTGTGAAACTGACAGCCAGTGAGAGAATGGGCTTAGCATACTCAAATATGTAAAATGTGTCAGCCAACCAGAATTGATCCCCAGATCAGCATAGACAGGCAGCCATGTAAGTTGGAGATCAGCTCAGCCTCAGAGATGGAAACAGCTGGATCTGTGAGTCAGCAGTCTGCCATCTGGTTGAAAGGGACTTTATAGAACTCAATCCCTGCACAAAATATCAGTTTTAGAAAGAAACTAAACCAAAGTGCCTTTATAGGGCTTTGTTAAAATGGAGCAGGGGCTGTCTTTCTTGAGCTCCAGTGATTCTGGAGCCAGGGGTTGCCTTGTTTTGAGCTACACATAAGGGAGAGTAGTAAACCCCTACTCTTCCTGACTGCTGTAAGGACTTCTCCTGGCAGGGGACTAGCCTTCAGAGTGCCCCTGTGTGAGTGCCTGCTCCTCAGAGTAAGTAAAGCAAGTCCCCCTTGGGTTGAAGAGCACTAGGACAGTGTAGATCTTCATGATCCACACCCCTCACCCAGCAGGACACTGGGTCCACTGCACATGTAATCCAGCCTGTATTCGAGGAACCAGAGGGAGACATCCCCATGAAGCCATTCTGCTGTAGAATCTGTAAGAGGTTGTGAGGTTGTATCAGTACCTGACCCTACTGAGATTATATGGCAAGTTAAATAAACACTTCAGCAAGCCTCCACGATTTAGAGAATACATCAAGAGAACATGTAAAAAAACAAACAAAAAAATCCATCAGGAATGATCTAAATAATTTGCTGCAGCGTACTGCTTTACTGATGGTATTTGTTTGCAATCTGCCATGCCAGCCCTCTAACAGTATATCACCAAAGCCCACCATCAGGCCTGAAATTGTAGCTGTGTGCATGTTTTATATATTATGTGAGAACTCCCAAGATACTGTGGGGTAAGTGGTGCACCAGTGGAGCTAATGCACAGACAATGGGTACTCACCAGAGGGTGGTGGGATACAGTGGGGATTTACTGAATATTGTTTGCTTTTGCCTTGAACTTATTCATGCCCGCCATTCAGAGACCGTTCGTATTGCCCAATAAATACTGTACCTCTTTGATTGTATTTACTGTATGCTTTGCTCTTACTGCATATTGCATCCTTTGCATGCTTAGATTGAGGAGTTGAGGGGTGAGTATATTATTCTGAGGCTCTATCACAGTGGGAGGAGAATGCTTTTATTTTTCTTATGAAGCAGCACCCTGGCAACATTCTGACAAAAGGATCTCCATAGGTGGAGGCGCTGTGTCATATTCCATGTGTTTGTTACTTTGCCTTTGTATCTCTCTACCTTATGCTTACTGTGACTATATGTATAACTGTTATGGTACCTTTTCTGATCGTTATTAGTTCCTAATTGTATTCTCCTGGATCATGCCTGTTCAATCCCATCGCAGCCACTGCAAAAGTGAAAAATCTGTGTTATCCTCGATGATAGATTGACGTTTGAAGCTCAGGTGTCCTCCATTGTTTGGAGTGTTTTTTATCACTTGAGAAATATCTTCCAGATAAAGCCCTTCTCCCGCTGGAGAATGTGCCCTCATTGGTGCATGCATTTGTGACATCCAGACTTGACTATTGTAACACTGTTTATCTCTGGGTTAGTTGAGGGTCCTATGTCGCCTGAAGATAGTGCAGAACATGGCAGCCATGTTACTGACTGGCTGTCCAATGTCATGTCATGTGACCCCGATGTTGCGTGACTTGCACTGGCTGCTGGTGAAATGGAGAATCTCCTTCAAGGTGGGTCTTCTCACCTATAAAGCCCTATACAGTCTGGGTCCTAGCTATTTGAGTGATCTCCTGACTCCCTGCTACTCTCAATGCCCTCTCTGCTCCTCCGAGGAAGGCCTCCTAGCAATTTCCATGGCCCGGCTAAAAACATCTGGTGATTGTGTATTTGTGGTGGCTGCACTGGCCCTGTAGAATTCACTTCCAAGGTCCTTGAGGGAGGCCCCTGCACTGGAGGCCTTTCAGTGAAGACTGAAAGCACATCTCTTCAGGAAAGCCTTTGGGATCTAATTCCCACTGCTCTTATGTGTTTTAACTGCTGCTATTTTGTTTTAATAATGCTGCAATTTTTTAGTTATTGTTTCTTTGTATTATGTACTTAACCCACTGTTCACTGTCTGTATATTGTAAAGCGTTTTGAGCCTCAGGGATAGGGGGCTCTATAAATAAAACATTACTTACTAAAATAGGCATTTTATTGTCTAGTGTGCCTAGGCAACAAAAGCTATGTAAATAATATATAAATCTCCTCTGTGTTTAGTCTGCCCCATCTGTTGGCACCCTCCATCCTCATCACCCACCATCTCCAGGACTTTCTCACAAAGATTAGCTTATGGTGAAGAGTGGCATGGTCACTGTGTGGGGCCAGCAAGGATTCTGGTGTCATCCTGCTGGCAGGAGGTTACCACCAGATTTTAACCCCGATGGCCACCACCATGCAGTAATGCACACACGTGCACATAGAGGTGCTCACTTATGTTATTGGTGTCTGAGGATGGGTCGTCTTGAGTGTGTGCATTCCCACTGTGGTGCCATCTGGCTTCCGCTGGGTGACAGGCAGGCAGTGAGATACAGTATCTTCCTTCCCTGAGGGAAGAGAGCTATCTATGGGACAGATGCTCAATCCTTCCTCCTCTGGCCGTTTTACAAGTGATCTGAGTCTGTTCCTGAACCTGGGTCACTGGCGAAGCAAGTGGTAGCACTACCACACTGCTACCGGGCCACCTAAATGTAAGTGTTTTGATGGCTTGTAAATTATGCTTCTAAAATATGACTGAACATTCACTGGTATATTGTAATACATGATTGTGTATTACATTCTATATTGTTTTATGTTGTGTGAATATTCACTGATACATTGTAATACATGGCTGTATATTGTGTACTGTATTCCTTTACATTGTCTGAACATTCAATGATATATTGTAATACATGATTGTATATTATGTACTGCATTGTTTTATGTTGTCTGAACATTCACTGATGTATTGTAATACAATTGTATATTGTGTACTGCATTGTTTTATGTTGTCCAAAAAATCACTGATATATTGTAATACATGATTGTATATTGTGTACTGTGTGGTTTTATGCTGTCCGAATATTCACTGAACATTCACTGACGTATTGTAATACATGATTGTATATTGTGTACTGTATGGTTTTACACTGTCCGAACATTCACTGATATATTGTAATACATGATTGTATATTGTGTACTGTATGGTTTTATGCTGTCCGAACATTCACTGACTTATTGTAATACATCATTCTATATTGTGTACTGTATGGTTTTACGCTGTCTGAACAGTCATTGACTTATTGTAACACATCATTCTATATTGTGTACTGTATGGTTTTACGCTGTCCGAACAGTCACTGACATATTGTACTACATCATTCTAGATTGTGTTCTGTATGGTTTTATGCTGTCCGAACATTCACTGACATATAGGGGGCGGATTTTAAGGAAATGGGAAGGATTCTTAGGGAGCATTTGGATGGGATTGGGTCAGACATATATGCTGATAGTAGGTGGGAAATCATCAGGAGAGGGGTACAGGATGCTACCAGGACCTGTGCAAGAATAAGATGAAAATGTGGTAGGGCCCGAAAACCCTGCTGGTGGACCAGGGAGGTCCAGGAGGTGGTGCGGGGAAAGAAGACAGCCTACAGGCAATTCAAGTGCTCAAGGAATGAAAGGGATTGAGGGGAGTACGAGCTGATGGCTAAAAGGGCCACTAGGGTGGTGAGGCCGGCTAAGGCAAGGAAGGAGCAGAAACTGGCCAGGGAAATTAGGAGAGGGAACAAGGGGTTCTTTAGATACATTGGGGAAAAATGAGGGGTCAAGGAGCAGATTAGCAGGATTAAAACAGGGCAGAGATGAGCACAAGACCCGGGGGAGCAGGCTGAGGTACTAAATGAGTACTTCACCTCAGTTTTCACCAAGTAAAATGGGGGTGCTGCATCATACATGGGAGGAGACAGTGATACTGAGGAGGGGGGACCCTTACCGATCGGTGGGTCTGGGGAGAGGGGGAGGCATCACTGGCAGGGGGGGGGCTAAGCAGGAAGAAGAGGTAGCGGAAGTAGAAATCACAGCAGAGAGAGTGAGGGAAGCCCTCAGGTCCCTTAGGACATGAAAGCACCGGGGCTGGATAAATTACATCCCAGAGTGCTGAAGGAACTTGCGGATGTCCTGGCGAAACCCCTGGCGGAGCTTTTCACCATCTCTCTGAGGACAGGGTGGGTGCCCCAGGACTGGAAAGTGGCACATATAGTGCCTATCCACAAGGGGGGATCAAGGGAGGTGGCAGGGAACTACAGGCCTGTCAGCCTGACATCGGTGGTGAGCAAGGTGATGGAGGGCATTGTCAAGGAGAGGCTGGGGGGGACCTGGAAAAGTCAGGGTGCCTGGACAATAGACAGCATGGATTTGTCCCGGGGAAATCATGTCAGACAAACCTTGTGGAGTTCTATGACTGGGTGACGAGTGCCTTGGACCTGGGTAGACCAGTGGACATTGTCTTTCTAGACTTCAGCAAGGCATTTGACTCTGTTCCTCACGTGGGCCTGTTGGATAAGCTGGAAGAAATGGGGGTGGGGAACCAGAAAATTAGATGGATAGGCAATTGGCTCCAGGACCGGACCCAGAGGGTCGTAGTTGGCGGGATAGTCTCATCCCCAAGGAGGGTCATTAGTGGGGTCCCACAGGGATCAGTCCTTGGGCCCCTCCTGTTTAATGCCTACGTCTGTGACATAAGGACAGGTATCAGGGTGAGGCGAGTCTCTTTGCGGATGACTCAAAACTGAGGGGCGGTGGTGGAGGGAGGTGGCCCTACAGGGGGATCTGGAGGCTCTGGAAAGATGGTCTAGAAAGTGGAAGCTGAGGTTCAATGCAGGGAAATGCAAGGTACTGCACCTGGGGGTCAGAAACATGGGCCAAGTGTACACCCTGGGGGGGGGGAAATGCTACAAGTCTCGATGGCTGAGAGGGACCTGGGGGTGGTGGTGGATGTCGAGATGAACAACTCGGAGACTTGTAGGAGGGCAGCAGCCAAGGCCAACAGGATGCTGGGATGCATCACTAGGGGGATCACCTCCAGAAGGAGGGAAGTGATACTCCCTCTGTATAACTGCTTGGTGAGGCCGCACCTCGAGTACTTCATGCAGTTTTTGAGGCCACACTTAAAGAGGGACATTAAACTCCTAGAGAGGGTCCAGAGGAGGGCAACCAAAATGATTTGGGGCTTGGGGGACAGGACCTATGAGGAGAGGCTCGAAGAGCTAAATATGTACACATTGGAAGAGAGAAGGGACCGGGGGACATGATAGAGGTCTTCAGGTACATGAAGGGGGTAAATAGGGGAGGAACAGTCAGGGTGCCTCGAAGGAAGGAGTAGGGGGCCACTAGAGGGCATGGGTGGAAGCTGGAGGGGGGAAGATTCAGGGGAGAAAGGAGGAGGTGCTAGTTCACTGAGAGGATGGTGGAGCCATGGAATGCGCTGCCTAGGGGGCTGGTGGAGGCAGAGACGGTGGAGAGGTTCAAGAGGGGGTGGGACAGGTACAGGGGAAGGGTTCTGGAAACAAAATCCAATGTAGCAAGAATATCCGGAACTGGGAAGGGAGAAGCCAGAGAAGGCAAGGGGGGCAGCAAGGTCAGCTCCCAGGGTGGGGGCTGACCAAATGAGCAGACGTGAAAGACCATTAGGCCTATTCTGCTGGCATTATAGTATGTTAGTATAGTAATACATGATTGTATATTGTGTACTGTATGGTTTTACACTGTCTGAACATTCACTGACGTATTGTAATGCATCATTGTATATTGTGTACTGTATTGTTTTATGTTATCTGAACATTTACTGATATATTGTAATACATCATTGTATATTATGTATGATATTATTTTATGTTGTCTTATCTGCTATAATGGCTAGGGTCATCCTTGAAAATGGGGCCTAGTATCTCGGTGAACTTCAACCAAGTTAAGAAAACAAAAAGATCTTGGAGTTTGCATGTTCCTAGTTCCTGTTTTCTTGGCAGTATGACTGGCTTGTATATTTTGTTCTGTTTGTTTATCGAGTTCAAACATTTGGGGTGGGATATTCAGAAGGGTTGCGCATGGCGCAACACACTGATGTGCCCCGGCACGATATTCAAAGGGGGATTGATCCTGGCATAAATCCTGATGCGCCAGAGTGCATCAGTAATGTATACGGCGCAGATATGTGAATGGATCCATTCACATATCTGGACTGTGTAGTACGGTACGGGCTGCATGCCCATTGACTCACACTGTGGACCAATGGGCGTACAGCCCTACCATATGGAGTCAGTCGGCGGGCAGCAGGGCGGCAAGCGGGGGGGGAGCTGCTGCCTGCCGCTGACCCAGGGCGAGGCAGTGGGGCTCAGTGGGCGGGTGGGGAGGGGTACCACTGGACCACCAGGGTTGGATTGGTGTGTCATTATTTATTACTGACGCCCGCGATCGGGCTGCAAGCAGTCCTCTGGACCGCCAGGGATATAGGACTAATACATTTTCTACATATGCCCGCAATTGGGCTGCGAGCGGTCCACTGGACCACCAGGGATATAGGACTATTAATTTTTCTACATATGCCGACGATCGGGCGTCTGAGCGTGTTGCCGCTTGTGCAGGGGGCGTCAGTCCCCGACGGCTGCAGCCTGGCAGGGCACCAGGCGCAAGTCGCCGGGGATCAGCGCACCTACATGCAAATGGGGCCATAATGACATGCAAATGGCCCCATTTGTGCCTTGCATACATTATGGCCCCATTTGCATGTGCACTTTTGAATAGTGCGGTGGTTGTGCCTATTGCAATGGTACTTGCACTAGCGCATCCCCCTGCTCCACTCTGGCCACTTGCACTGGTGCAGTGCCACTGTGCCATGTGCACTGCGGGTGGCCAAGGTGCGATATTCAATGATGCTGTGCCATGGCATAGCTCCGTTGAATATCACCCTGTCCACACCCCTGCGCATCCAAGTTGCGCTGCGCCCAGGCTTGCGCCACAGCCTGGCGCAGTCTGAATATCCCACCCTTGGACTGTATAATCGTCCCCTGCAGCAAATTTATTGAGTAACTTTCAGCTTGACATCCTACTCTGTATGGCCACCTAGCACTTGTACAATGAGTTGAAGAACTCTGGTGATTACACTGCCTCTCAAACAGAGCAGTGGATGTCCCTACAACTTCAGTAAATCATTATCCTTTATATAAAGATACAAAACACTTCCTAGGTTTTGGTGTGGATGAATGACGGGGAGTTCTCTTTATTTAAGTTCTCTGTATCACAGTTGCTTCAAAACTGTGGAATGAATTATTGTTCTGACTGCAGGCTGATAATAAAGAATACAATTAGAAGCAATATTTCAACCATGAAACCTTCTTTTGGAATACTGACACATAAGGACACACTTACAGGACCAAGCCAGTGCCAGCAGAAAAAGCAGGAGCATAGGAAAAACCTTATAAGCCACTGCACTCACATAGGTTAATGAGAAAATTACTTGCATTTAAACTGCTCTTATTTATCGAAAGGCACGACTAAGTGGCAGCTACAAAATCCTAAGGCTTTGAGTCCTCATATGACTCTTCGTCAGGGGGCCACTGATGAAGAATCATGTGAGAACATGGAGTGCTGAGGTTTTGTAGCTGACTCGCTGTCATGTCTTTCAATAAATTTTAAGTGCAGTTTAAATGTTAGTAGTTTTCTGTTTAACCTATTGTACGGGAGAACAAGCAACTTGTATGTTTCTTCTTCTGCTGGAATAGTAACCTAGTATCATAGCACAGTGATGACGGAAGGGACTTAGTCCATCTAGTCCATCCTAGTACCATGTGAATTTTAAGCATCGCTGGTGAGGTTGCTGTGAAGTGGCTTGCTACAAACTTTGTGGTGTTTTCATGAAGTGGCCATTTTGCACTTTGCCGCACTTGAGCGAAGTTAATGTCACAACTTTGCAGCAAAACATAGCCATGAAGTAGCAGATTATCACACTTCTTGTAGTTCTAGTGCACGTCACAGAGCAAAATACTATGTAAAGGTGCTCACTTCATAGCGAACTATGCATGGTGCATCGTTTTTGTAACTTCGCTGGACCTAGTCTAAGCTCTACCTTAGGTGAGTCTGATCCCTATGGTGAGTTTTTCCTACCTCTGTGCCTTCCCACTGCTGCTGTTCTCTTTCCCCAGCATGTGCAGGCACTGGTTCTGGATCCCTCACTTGAGGAATGACAGGGACAGGCTGGAGACAGTGCAGCATATAGTAACAAAACTGATGCATGGTCTGCAGGACAGATACTACAAAGATCTACTTAGGGCACTAAAGATGTACTCACTGTGGAGTGGTGATATGATAGAGACCTTCAAGTTCCTGAGAGGAATGAATTAGAAAAACTGTGAGGAACTATCCAACAGGAATAGCTAATCTAGAACATGGGGACATGAGTAGAAGCTGGCAGGAGTGAAATGCAGGAGGGACGTCAGGAATTTATTTTTTATGAAGAGAGTGGTAGCGCTGTGGAGCAGCCTGCTAGCTGAG
The DNA here is from genome assembly GCA_016271365.2 of Neoceratodus forsteri. Lineage (NCBI taxonomy): Eukaryota > Metazoa > Chordata > Ceratodontiformes > Ceratodontidae > Neoceratodus > Neoceratodus forsteri. The sequence goes on along the minus strand of CM057449.1, from coordinate 520,751,188 downwards.
GTGGTGGGTGCCAAGACCATTAAATGCCTCAAACATGGTTGGGATAGTTGAGGGTATAATAGTCACCCCAGGAGTAGCAGCAAGGCAAGAAACATGAAGGCAGGCAGCATGGGTATCAAAGCTGTATAGACACTGGGTCTCAGGGGTAGGTTAGGGTAGTATAACCTAGAGGTTTGAGGAACGAGGTGTGAACGAGCTTGATACATCCAGCAGACCAGACCTGAGTTTGATTCTCACAACCTCCATTTGCATACTGTGTGACTCTGAGCAAGTCACTTAATCGCCCAGTGCTCCCAGGTTGCCCCTGAAAACAGGCACTTGTGCCTAGTGGGCCTTACCCGGTTACCAAAGACTAAAATAAAAAAAAACAGAATAAAAAAATAAAATAAAATAGGGTATTATAGGTAGACTAGATGGACCAGTGGTCATTTTCTGCCATCAGCTTGGTTTTAGATGTTTCAAGTCAGGACCTTTGCCGGAGAGCACACCTTGGAGTGCTGCTCAATGCCTTGTCCATGACTGCCTACTGCCTTTCTCTGCTGCCCCTGACAGGTAGAACTGTTGGACAATGCCTTTGCAGTGTCCAGCCATCTCTACCCTCACATTAAGGAGGTCTGGCAGTGTGTTTGGAAAGGAATGTACTGCTGGAAACCTCCCTCCTCTCAGGGTTACTGGAGGAGGGTGGAGGTTTGGGTGCTAACTGGAGATAATCCTTCAATTCCAGTATGGCTAAGTGCATCCTCTGTGGCTACATTTAAGATGCTTGCAACTGCAAGTGGGATCCAGGCTTGTTGGGATATGTGTAACCCCTCACCCCTGCCTTTTTACCAAAACGACAGGTGGCATGCTGTTGAAGCTGACAGCAATACCTGGTGGGGACCTGGGTTCGGGGAGGATGAGGTTACTCGGCACAGAGGAGCCTAGGTTTGGCTACTCTGGACAGGGGCACCCAAGTAAATCCGAACACAGGAAACAATAACTGTAATGTCCAGAAACAGGAATGGGATTCTTCAGTGTGGCTTTTATTCACATACTAGCTGAACAAAACAAAGCATAGACAGACCCCCATGGGGCTACATTTCCTGGTAATGCAGATTAGAGACTACAACACGGTCCACTGGAAGAATGAACCAATTATACTGTTTTCAGGCTCTGGACCCACCAGGCACACAGCCCAGACTTGCACGCGCTTTGGGTACACAGCCCGACTGGCCCAGCTCCCCCTCCGGCCACTTAATCCACGGTCCATTGGAAGAATGAACCAATTATCCTGTCGTGGCTCCCCACACCACTTAGAGTCTGCGACTCCTAGAGAGATTTCTTCCTTACTTCTTATGACTCCCCATCTCACAAAGAGAATACTTCTTTACACTTGTTGTGGCTCCCCACACCACTTAGAGTCTGTGACTCCTAGAGAGATTTTCCATTTTGCAACCCCACGTCTGGGTACTTCCCCCATCACTGGCCAAGTGCATGAGGCAAAGTAGCAACCACAGCAGAAATCCGTAGAGGTAGACCTAGTTACTAAAGATGGGGGGTTTGCCCACCTCCAGCTCCCACAGCCCATACCCGGCCATTTCCCTGGGAAAACTGAAACTTCTGAATGTAGATGAACTGGCGCATCTCCTCTACATATTACTTGAAATCACACAGCACTCTAGCATTTGACACTACTCCACTTGTTTGGCCTAGTCCTATAGGCTTCCCAAAATGTAGCTCAATTCCTAGATTCCCACACATGTCCCAGGGTGAAGAAAACATTTTGCCCTTTTTGTCAGAGCAGACACTCACCCTTTAGTTGCAGGTGCCCCACAGGCGAATCACAAATCTTCCAACTTTCCAAAACAAAGGCTGAACTGAACAGGCAGCTTTTCTTCCTCTTGGCAGAATTAAGGGGATTGCCCCAGGAATCTGCATGGGGATCTTTACATTCCCCCCCCCCCGAAGGGAGGGGTACTGAGACCCGAACAGCGGTCTCCGCCACTTGAGCACACCTTCACTTACTCAAGACAAACTGGACACTGACTCCTTCTTACTGAAGGCAAACTGGAGACTGACTTCTTTCCTTTGAAAACTCCCAACGTTCTATCTAACTCCCTCTGCTGCAGATTCCAATGTGGCTTATGCAGCTGCGAAAGTTCTATTGGTGATGTCATCCCTCAGTCTCAGCTGAGACTGAGAACAGAGTGAGACAGTGTGAAACCCATTTAACTGGAGTTTCACAAGCTGCCTTCCCTGCCTACCACTAGGTCTTACTGGGATTCTAGTAACCCTGGGTAACAAGGGGTTACACTCGCCCTTGACCAGGAAAATGACTGTCCGCAGTCATTATTTACCCGGCCTTAGGCCATCCCACCCTATGTGCTACCAGGGTGATCAGGCCCCCTCCTACCATGTGCAAGCACAGGCAGGTAACACTAAGGGCCCAGAGGCCTGTAGCTGACATGTCAGCCTCTACTCTATCCACTTACTATGGACACCTAGTGGCTCTGGTAGAACTATCCAGAGCATAGCCCTGATAGATCAGCACTGTGGTCCCCATGGCCACTGAGGACCACAGCCTGTCTATCCCTCCTAACCCTCTAGGGAAAACCTATCTGCCATAATACCCCAAAACAAAAACAAAAACAACCCGGGGACCTCCCCGACCTTAGGCAACCTGCAACCACACACCATTAAAATACCATATTACTGTCTCCTCCCTACCACCACAACCACACCTGTGGAAGGAAAAGGTTAAAGAGCAATAACCATAACAATAACACCACAGTACTTTAAATTTCTACACAATAAAGCACTGACGAGGAACTCCGATGAGCCCCTCCTCCTCTTCTTGTCTTCTCTTCTGTCTTCCCAGGAACACCTGTAAGAAAAAGAAAGACAAAACACACTCCTAATCGGCATACACAGTCTACCTAAACCCCTACCATCAAAACACTGAAAAAATCCCAAAAAGATTTTTTTTTTTAGAAAAAAGGTAGAAAAACAGTATTTACATTAGAAAACAACGACATTATTTACAATACACATTTGGGGGGATGGAGTGCCTTAAAAGTCCCAACTAATGACCACAAGGCCCGAAGGCTAGTCCAATAAAGAGTCTCTCCTGGGCCGGAGCCCACTGAAGCACAGTTCTAATAGGCCAAAGTCCCGAAGGGGAGAGTCTTTGCGGACAGTTCACACATTTTGAAGTCTGTAGTGTAGGGTGTATACTGCAATGTCATAAAGATAGAAAAGGTCGGACTTACCAGCCACTTGTAGTACAAGACTCGGCACCAACCTGCACCTCTGCCGAAGACTCTCCCTGGCAGCATTTCTTCCGATACAGCTGGGAGGACATCTTCTGGGAACCACAGGAGGGCACATCTGGGAACAGCTGGGCTGATTTCATCTCTGGAGACAGAACCTTAGAACAGGAACAAAAAGAAAACAGCTGGTCCGACGTCATCCGATTACTAGGCGATGAACAGGAAACAGCTGGGCTGGTGTCCTCTCTGGATCTGAAGTCATCTGGTGGGCCAGTTGATGGTTGCTGGACAGGACAGTACACTGTAGACTGATGAATTTGATCAATAAGGCACTTCACAGTCTGGTGTGGCAGTATTGACTACCACTGCTCGGCTCTCCATTTTGTAGGCACTGGCACATTTGCTGAGAGGTCCTTGCACTGAGACCAATAGTACTGGGGGTCAGGGGCTTGAATTATTACTCCGTCTGGGCGCACATAATTCACACAGTGGGAGATTTCACGTCCCTCTCTGTCCACCACTCTCACTCTGTCCATAAACAGTGTCCTGCCTCTCTTCCACTGGGTATATTTTTCGTGGAACAGTCTATTTTTTGCATGCTGGTTGGCCCCAGGATGCACACTTTTCATAGCTTCATCCCAGATCCAGGATTTCCTGCAGTTCTCAATCTCTTCCCAGACTTTCTGAGGAAAGGTAGGAAAGGTCATACCATAGATTCCATTTGCCTTCCTACGAACCAGTCTCTCCTCTTTACTTGCTTTGGTCAATCTGAGACCGCTGGCCTGGCTTGGGGTTGGCCAGTCCTGGTTCTGCCAGCTTCGCATCCTTAAAGAAAGTAGAAACGGATCCCTGACTTCTTCCTCCTGTAAAGCCAGGGCAGTGGCATCACCACTTTCTTCCATACATTCCTCCGAGGCAAGATCTTGAGGCTGTGTGCCCGTTCCTTTTTCACAAGGCCACATAGGTTCCTCCTCATCTTCCTCTTCACTGAGGATCTGAGCCCAGGAGTGAGCAGTCGTTCTCACCCCTGAGACTATCCACTCATCACTAGGCATGGAGGTTGACACCTCCCATTCGAAGGCCTCCCGCATCTCATCTTCACCTAAGAGACTCGGGCTAGGCCCCCCCACCCAGGGGTCTATTGATGCTTTATCCAAACGTTCTTTCTGGGATCCAGCATCCAAAACTTCAACTTCTGGTTCAGTCTCTAACTCTGCACCCTCTAGCTTTGTGCCACACTCCCGCGAGGGGCCTTCCTCCACAGGCTCCGCCTGGTGCTGTGTGCTGCCAACTGCAGATTCCTGAATTTTTGTCCATGTGGGGGCCAAACGAATTGGAGGTGCTTTATACAAGCCATTTTTTTGTAGGCATCCAGCACAGTGAGGAATCATGAAGACGTCCCTTCCAGCACTCAAGCATATTTGGCATACACGCACTGGTTAATTAGGAATCGCCACATCAGGAGGCAGTTGCCCTCCATAGCACCACTTTTCAATATCTCACAGTCTATTTATTTCTGCTGTTACTGCAACCCGGGCATGATCCGGGTGACGAGCTGGTCCTGAGGCCATAACTGCAGAAAAACAAACAAAAGTTCACTGTAACAAAGTCCCACTTTATTGAACACACTCTTTACCTGTAAAATGGCTCCTCTGCTGCTGTGTTTACTTTACTACCCCACCCTGTAATGGCGGCGGCAGCACTGCTCTGGGTCAAGCCACTGTGCATCCGATTTACACAAGCTACTGATAACTTTTACTCAAACTGCACAACTTGCTCTGATCTGACTCCAAACACATTTACAGGATTTTCCTTGGACTTTTCACATGCTGGTAACATTTATTTTATTCACAGTCCCTTAAAGCTTCAGGTTTTTAGCACAAGATTGCCTGCTTTTACTAGTGCTGCATTTTGCTACAACCCACAGTCTCTCTCTGGCTGTAAACTTTACACTGAGGCTAATTTCACTTCCATGCACACAGTCAATGGCTTAACAGACTTGCACTTGCTGGCAGGACTTCACACAGTCGTTACTTGCAAAGCACTACACTGCTGCACACACATTTTATATGGCATAGGCTGAAAATCACTGTTTGAGCAGTTTCATGAATGTTTACTTACTGTTATCAGTAGCAATTTGCTGCGATGGGGAAAAACGGCCTGCAGCCAGTTCTTGAAGATCTCAGTATACAAACGGGCGGGCAGTTCTAGCGATCGTCGTTTTAAACACCAAACTTTCAATTCTGACCATCGATTAGCGGGTTGAGCCCGATTTTAAGCAAGAAAGTCTATTTTTGAACTGTTTACAACACTTTGAACTCTCTTCGACGCTCCTCCACTGCCAGTACACGCACTGCACTCTCACTCCCTCTCGAATGCTGGGGCAATCTCTGTAGAGCTGGCTGAGGGGCGGGACTGATTGCAGCCTGACCAACCACACGACACCATGCAAATGAGCCTCTTCTTCCTCGCGAGGGCTCTTTTCCTCACGGCAATCATCGAGCAGGCAAATTTAAACTGCAGAATGCAACTTTTTTTTTTTCCTCAACTGACTCCGTGGCGGGAGCCCATTTCAGCCATATAACATAGCCATTTACTCTGCAGTCTCTCAAGTCACTCAGAAAGCATTTCCAACGTCCAGGACATAATTTTCCTTTTGCTACCCCTAGTCTTCCACACTTTCCTTCACAACAATTTATTTTAAAAGCATTTCAAACGTCCAGGGCAATTTTCCTGTTGCTACCCCTAGTCTTCCACACTTTTCTTCACAGCAGTTCATTTTAAAAGCATTTCAAACGTCCAGGGCACAATTTTCCTGTTGCTACCCCTAGTCTTCCACACTTTTATTTACCACAGTTCATTTTAAAAGCAGGCAAAGACGCTGTAAACATTTTTGTTGCAGGACAAGGGCACACTCTTTGGCTTTACAGCTCCTTGGTAAACGGTTGGCATTTTTAAACAGCAGCATAAGATTCGCAGCACACAGCAACACACTAGGGAAATTGCTTCAGCTTTTTTGGGCTACTCATCGCCAGATAGCTAAAAGCTAGCCCCTGCCCAAGCACCTTCCTCCCAGAACAAAATCCAAAGCGGTGCCTCCATTTTTGTAACCCCTCACCCCTGCCTTTTTACCAAAATGACAGGTGGCATGCTGTTGAAGCTGACAGCAATACCTGGTGGGGACCTGGGTTCAAGGAGGATGAGGTTACTCGGCACAGGGGGACCTAGGTTTGGCTACTCTGGACAGGGGCACCCAAGTAAATCCGAACACAGGAAGCAATAACTGTAATGTCCAGAACCAGGAATGGGATTCTTCAGTGTGGCTTTTATTCACATACTAGCTGAACAAAACAAAGCATAGACGGACCCCCATGGGGCTACATTTCCTGGTAATGCAGATTAGAGACTACAATGCGGTCCACTGGAAGAATGAACCAATTATACTGTTTTCATGCTCTGGACCCACCAGGCACACAGCCCAGACTTGCACGCGCTTTGGGTACACAACCCAACTGGCCCGGCTCCCCCGCCGTCCACTTAATCCACGGTCCATTGGAAGAATGAACCAATTATCCTGTCGTGGCTCCCCACACCACTTAGAGTCTGCGACTCCTAGAGAGATTTCTTCCTTACTTCTTATGACTCCCCATCTCACAAAGAGAATTCTTCTTTACACTTCTTGTGGCTCCCCACACCACTTAGAGTCTGCGACTCCTAGAGAAATTTTCCCTTTTGCAACCCCACGTCTGGGTACTTCCCCCATCACTGGCCAAGTGCATGAGGCAAAGTAGCAACCACAGCAGAAATCCGTAGAGGTGGACCTGGTTACTAAAGATGGGGGGTTTGCCCACCTCCAACTCCCACAGCCGATACCCGGCCATTTCCCTGGGAAAACTGAAACTTCTGAATGTAGATTAAATGGTAGATGAACTGGCGCATCTCCTCTACATATTACTTGAAATCACACAGCACTCTAGCATTTGACACTACTCCACTTGTTTGGCCTAGTCCTATAGGCTTCCCAAAATGTAGCTCAATTCCTAGATTCCTACACATGTCCCAGGGTGAAGAAAACATTTTGCCCTTTTTGTCAGAGCAGACACTTACCCTTTAGTTGCAGGTGCCCCACAGAGATCACAAATCTTCCAACTTTCCAAAACAAAGAGGCTGAACTGAACAGGCAGCTTTTCTTCCTCTTGGCAGAATTAAGGGGATTGCCCCAGGAATCTGCATGGGGATCTTTACATTCCTCCCCCCCCCGGAGAGAGGGGCACTGAGACCTGAACAGCAGTCTCCACCACTTGAGCACACCTTCACTTACTCAAGACAAACTGGACACTGACTCCTTCTTACTGAAGGCAAACTGGAGACTGACTTCTTTCCTTTGAAAACTCCCAACGTTCTATCTAACTCCCTCTGCTGCAGATTCCAATGTGGCTTATGCAGCTGCGAAAGTTCTGTTGGTGATGTCATCCCTCAGTCTCAGCTGAGACTGAGAACAGAGTGAGACAGTGTGAAACCCATTTAACTGGAGTTTCACAAGCTGCCTTCCCTGCCTACCACTAGGTCTTACTGGGATTCTAGAAACCCCGGGTAACAAGGGGTTACATATGAATCTAAATCCCCAGAATGGCCGGCAAGAGTCTTGTCACTACGTTATGTCTTTGGGGCAGCCTGTAGTACTGTGTTTTTATACAAAGATGTTCTTCTCATGCTCAGAGTAGCACTATGTGATGCAGTTCCTTGACTGCTGAATTTAGCCTGTCTCAAAACCAGTACAGCTATCACAGAAAGCCAAACCATTTCCTGTGATCCAGGCCTCCATACAAGGTCTATTAAGGGCCTTACCATGGAAACATAGAGCACATTGTTTCAGCTCAAAGGAAGTGTGCAGTCAACTGTACGTTAAAAGCAATATGAGCATAGTTTTGAGGTCCATCAGTAAAGGCCTTCGAAATCAAGATACCTAACCCAGCAAGCAGCCACATGATGAATCAGGAGCCTGAGGTGACAAGAAGCCTGCTGCAATCTGTAAGACACTAGGCAAGAGAGGATCTGTGTTGCCGTGACTTTGTTCAGTTAACATTTTCATTGTCTAACCTACTAGGTCCCATGGAGGGAAATTAATTACCCCTGGAACAGCACACTGCTTCACATTTGTCACCCCACAGATAAGATGGTAGTGACTATGCAAGTCTGGCTATCACAGAGACCGTACAGTATATATATCTTCATTTGACTCAGATAGTGCAGCATTTGTTCATCTATTAATTTGACAGCAGCCATCTCAGAATCCTCTGCTAAAAGAATAACACTTCAGATTCATGTTGAATATTCATTTTTAACCTGCTCTGAATAGGAAGAATCAAAAAGAATCTTGCATAATACTTTCCTTGTTGGCGCTTGAAAAAACAGAATGCCGCTGTCTTTGTTTCACTGCCGTGCGTTGGATTTTTTCTTAATGGAAGGAACAAGACAGTTGAACCAATTAAAAATTTCGAAGAATGTGATTGCTTCTGGCACCAATTATTCTATACAAATGCGCTCAAGTGATTCAGGGTCCCAAACCTCTGAGCTGAGAGTGGCAACTAATCATTGTTGCGATACAAATGTCACTATATAATGAAGTATTGTTGTTGCTCTCTCTCTTTCTCCTTTGCTCTTTTTTTAATGGCAAAGGGAAACACTGTGGAACATTTAACCATTTCTATACTGAATGCATTTGCTCTCTGTAGAAGAATATTTCACTAGTACCACTTGCTGACATTTTAGCAGAAACTGCCTGCTCTCCTCTCAAGCATAACTTCATCTGGCTTTCTGCAAGGAGAATACCTTGCAGCATGTGTGCAAACTAGAGATTAAACCAGTGATGCCACTGTAGATAGTGTTGTCCTCAGCAGTGCTGGAAAATCCTGCTTATTAGTTCCTGAAGTAGGGGTACTGACAGTTCATGACTGATGAGTGTAAAACAAGTCTGAAGTTACTTGTCATGTATTTACCCAGGATAGTGCAACTGAGATACATTTCATGTTCATTAAAACCCTGCTTCATCCCAGTTTTCAGCTGCGAGGGACCGAAGCACCAGTAGGTCAGTTTTGGCTTCACTGATGGATTCTGTTCTCTGCTCACTGCTCTTCTCTCATCCTTGCTGGCTTTCTAAGAGCTAATAGCCATCTTCCAGACCCATTTGAATTATTTTAAGGTACCCATCTGGGGTGATGTTTTTTGCCTTTGCTGTTCACTTTATATTATGAAGAGCTACAGGCTCATCTTACTCCGGCATCCGATTCCATCCTTGGAGTCAACCTTTGTGATATGGTGTATAAACTTGCACTTTACAAGAACAGTTTCCTTCTGTATATCACCTAACCTGAGCGGTTACTTCCCACCTTGATGTGATCCTTGAGGGACGTTTGTGAGGCAGCAGGATATAAGCTCAGTGAAGCAAAGATAGAGGTCCTGTTGATTAGCTTTAGTCCTATAGAGGCTTGAAAGGCCATCAAAGAAACGTGGCAACATAGAATCTGTTGGCAGAAAGAGACCAAGCGTCCTTCAAGTTTGCCCATGTTATGCTCACTCACCCACTGACCTAGTGTTTTTGGGTGTTGTTTTCCTCTTCCCACCCCACCAACAACAATCTTTCCCTAGTACTCCACTGTGGGATTTTAGTCATCTTGCTCTGTCCCAGTCACATTTTAACCCATTTGTGGTGGCTGCCCCCACCACTTCTGCTGACGATCTGTTCCACAGCTCTACCACCCTCTCATTAAAGTAGAACTTTTTCACATCCCTCCTGAATTTACCGCCACCAACCTCCACTCATGTCCTCTTGTGATTGTGTCCCTGTTTCTAATAAACAGGTCTTCACTATTCACCCTGTTTATACCCTTCAGAAACATAGGTTTCTCTGTCATGTCCCCCCCTCTCGCGTCTGGCCTCCAGTGAGTACATGTTCAGGGCCACCAAGCATTCCTTGTAGAATCTACCTTGCTTGCTCTGGATCGTTTTGGTGTCCCTTCTCAGTACTGACTCCAGTCTGTCTATGTCCTACTTTGAGGAGGGCTTCAGAACTGGACTGCACTTTCCAGGTGAGACCTCTCCAGCAGTCTGTACCCCCTTGTAAGTATTACTTCACTTCACCTGCAATCAACCCCCTCTACACACCCCAGTATCTCTGATGCCTTACTGTATGCCGTATTGCACTGGTTGGTTTGCTTAAAGGAGTCACTGATGATAGCACTCAGATCCTCTCTGTAGTAGTAACCAGCCTTACTCTTCCCATAGAATAATGTGTGCATTGGTTCCTTTTCCTTAAGTGCATCACTTTGCACTTCTTGGTATTAAATAGAAACATAAACAATGATGGCAGACAAAGATCACAGGTCCATCTGGTCTGCTCGGAGTTCCCTACTTGCCCCAGGACCTGTTGTCTATGCAGGGTTTTATCCCTCCATGTCTTCCCCCCTGCTCTCCTCCCTATTGCTACCAACCTGAGTGGCCACCAAAGTCTTCACTCTGTTCCAGTTATGTTTGAAACCATTTGGTCTTGGAGCATGGCACTTCCTCTGGCAGACTGTTCTATGCTCCTCCACCCTTTACGTAAAATAGAGCCTTCTCACATCCTTCTTAAACCCCCCCCCAACCAGGTTCCACTTATAACTTCAGGTCCTTGACTCTATGGTCATGCTAAATAGTTACCTGCAGTTCACCTTGTTTATTCCTTTCAGGAACTTGAAGGTCTCCATTATATCTCCCCTGTCACACCTGATCTCCAGCAAGTACATGTTCAGTGCCTTAAAACGATCTTCATAACATCTGCCCTGTTGGGCCTGAATCATCTTGGTTACCCTGTGATGCATCATCTCCAACCTGTCCCTCCTTAGGTGAGGGCTTTAGAATGGAGCACAGTATTCCAGGTGCGGCCTCATCAGTGACTTATGTAGAGGTAGTAGTACCCCCATTTTCCTGCTGTCAGTATCTCTTCTGATACAGTCAGGCATCCTAGTAGCCTTAATATAGGCCGTGTTATACTGGCATGATTGTTTGAGGAAGTCACTAATGATGACTCCCAGGTCCCTTTCCTCTGCCGTAGTGCTCAGTATAACCCCTTCCCATCCAGTACACTATCCTGTTTTTTTCCCCTAGGTACATAATCTTGCATTATTGACATTGAATTTTAACTGCCATACCTAGACAACCCATCTAACATTTGTAGGCCTCTCTGCATCTCCTTGATCCCTTCATAACTATCTACCCTACCACAGAGCTTTGTGTCATCTACCCTACCGCAGAGCTTTGTGTCATCTAGCCTAACATAGAGCTTTGTGACTTCTATGAAGAGATGTAACTTGCCCTGGATGCCCTCTTCAGTGTCGCTGATTAACATATTGAAGAGGATGGGACCCAAACCAGATCCCTGCTGCACCCCACTCATGACCTCCCTCTCCTCCAATTTAACACCACTTACCACTACCATCTGCTGTCTCTCTTTCAGCCAGTTTCTAGTCCATCTAACTAGGTCACTAGCTGCAACCAGGTCCTCCAGCTTCTTCAGCAATCTTCTATATGGCATGGAATCCAAAGCTTGCTGAAATGAAAGTAAAGTAAATCCACAGCATAACCTTTATCTACTACCTTGGTTACCCAGTCAAAGAAAACTATCAGGTTGGTCTAATAAGACCTCCTTGCCACTAGCCTGTGCTGTTTGCTATCCTATAGATCGTTGCTCTTTAGGTAGTCCACGAGGTCCTCTTTGATCAGTGACTCCATCAGTTTACCCACTACAGAGGTAAGACTGTCACGTCTGTAATTCTCTGATTGCTCCTTGTTCTTCCCTTTGCATTGTGGGACTATGTCTGCTACCCTCCAGTCTTTTGAAACTACCCCTATCTGAAGTGAGTTATTGAATAGCACTACTGGGGGTTCAGCCAGTTATACAGCCATTTCCTAGAGCACCCTTAGGTGCATCCCATCTGACACTGGGGCTTTAACTATCTTTGGGCTTCAGGCCCCTTCGGGGCCCTTTCTGTGGTAAATGCTGGCTACCTTGTTTCAGGAATGTCCCTGACAGGCCCCCTTGATGACACTTATTGGCAGGAGCCTACTGCGACTGTCTTCCCTCATGAAGACAGAGCAGAAGTAATTGTTAAAGATGGCTGCATTTTATTAATTTTTTTTTCTGGTGCCTCCCTTCCCCCACGTAGCCTAGCACAGTGCCTCTTCCTCTTCCTTTCTTCTTTAACCCTTTAGGCCGCTGCCATTCGATGTCTTGTCCTAAAACCTATATGTTCTAAATCTTCAGGCAGCCTAAGGATTAATATATCTGAAGAATTGCTTCTTTCCCAACCCTTGACCCCCTCTGCAATATGCAGCTCAGACATTGAGCTGCAATATGCAGCTGTGTGTCTGCTTTTGCCACCCTGACCATACTCTTTGCTTCTCTAGTTTTTATTTGGTACTCTGCCTATTCTTCCTCCCCCTGTTTTTCCTTGTACCTAGTGAAAGTCTTTTCTTCTGACCCTTTCTGAGAACCATATGGGTCTTTTGTACCTGTTTCATTTTGTAATGATTCACGTACATGACCATGTTGTCTGGATAATGGTCACCTTGATTGCTCCCCATCTTTCCTCTACACTTCCAATGCTGTCCACCCTAGTCAGTTTGTCTTGGACCAGCTCCCTCATCCAGTTGAAGTCTACTCTTCTGAAATTTAGGACTTCAGTTTTTTATAGGGATATTCTGGTCCCAAGGGCCAGCCTGAACCAAATGGAGTTATGATCACTGGACCCCAGTGGCTCCCCTACCCTCACTCCTCCCACCACCTTTGAGTTGGTGAACACCAAATCAAGAATGACTGCCTGTCTTATGGGTTCCTTAACTAGCTGCACCAGCAAGCAGTCCTGCAATATATGTAACAGGGCCTGACTTCTGGTGCACCTGGCCACCGGAATGTCCCAGACGATATCCAAACTCATATTAAATCTCGACTGCTAGATCTTTCACTGCTTTTATAGCTTCTCCAGGTCATTCTGAAGCTCCCTCACCCCTTCTTCCTTCACTGTCTACTTTGCTGCATAGCTGTGTGTCTTCAGCAAAGAGACACATCTTGCTCTGTATACCCTCTGCATGTCACTGATAAACATATTTAATAGGACAGGTCCCATGACGGATCCCTGCAGCACACCACTCATCACATCCCTGCCCCTTGATTTGTCCCCATTACTACTGCCCTCTGTTGCCACCCCAGCTATTTCCGCACCCAGTGACTGAACTCTTCTCTACTCCCAAGCCCTCTGGCTTTTTCATCTGCCTCCTGTGTGGCACTGAATTAGAGGCTTTGCACAAATCAAAGTAGAGCAAATCTACAATCTGCTCTCTATATATTGCCCCAGTGACCCAGTCAAAAAACAGTATCAAGTTGGTCCTTCATGATCTCCCTGACACAAGCCCATGCTGCTTGCCATCCTGCATCTCACTGTCTTCCAAGTAGGCCACCAGATTTTCTTTAACTGTGGTCTCCATCGGCTTACCTGTAGTAGAGGAAAGACTGACCGGCCTGTACTTGTTCAGGTCTGACTTGCACCCTCTTGTGTGGTGGGGCTACATCTGCAGACCTCCAATCCCCTGGCACTACTGCAGACTCCAGTAAGTCATTAAGTGGCTGGATCAAGATTTCTACCAGTTCTGAGGCCATTTCCCCTAAGTACCAATGGGTTCAGTCAATCCAAGCCTGGTGCTTTATCCACCCTGAGGGCTGCCTCCAGCCCTTTTTTCACCCATTCAGCCATGATCTCTAACTTCTCCATTTACTGCACCGCTCCCCCCATGTAGCTTCCTTGATCCTGCTCTCTGGTAAAGGTCCATCATCTTCAGCCATGAATACTGAGCAGAAGTAATTGTTTAGTACATTTTCCTTCTGCACATCATCTTCCACTCCCCTTCCATTATCAGCTATCCTGACAATCCCCCCTTGCTTTCTTTTTCTCCGTAATGTACCTAACAAATTATTTTTCCCTTCCCTTGACACCCTCAGCAATCTGCAGCTCTGTGTCTGTTTTTGCCCTCCTGACTGCCACTCTTGCCCCTTTTAGCCTGGTTTGATGTTTCTCCCCCTTATTCCCCTTATACCTTATGAAGCCCATTTTTTTCGTCCCACAGCCTCCCTTACTTTGAGAGCCAGACTGTTCTTTCATGCATGTTTCTTGTGACCTTTCTTACACAAGAGTCAGTCACCTTCAGGATTTTCCACTTGACCTTTCCCCACATTTCCTGTACTCCCTGGGTCTGGTCTGTACCCATCAAACTTTCCCTAACCATATCCTGCAGCAGGTGAAAAATAAAATATGCTCTTTTACCATCCAGAACCATTGTCCTTGGAGGAGGGGATACCAGTGTTCCCCATAGCCAGTTCAGATAACATGCAGTTGTAGTCACTATACCCCAGGGATTTCCTAAGTGGCAACACCCTGCCACTTCCAAGTTGGTGAGTGCCATGTGAAGAACAGTTTTTTTTTCCCCCAATTGTTTTACCAGGAGTAACACACTAAGCTGAAAGCTTGTTTGCAGGTGTGACCTAGGAGCACAGGGAAGTTAAGTGACTTGCTCAAGGTCACACAGTATGCAAGAGGTGGCTGTGGGATTCAAACCCAGGTCTCCAGATTTGCAGCTCAGAGCCTTAAGCCACTGCACTATACTGCCATGTGGATCCCTGACCAGCTGCAACTGCCAAGTCCTCACTCTGCCACACCTGGATAGGAGTTCCTCAGGGATCAATCTTGGGCCCACTACTGTTTTCGATTTTCATAAATGATCTACCCCAGCTGTCTGTCGCATGTTCAGCCCTGTTATATGCCGACGATCTAGTACTTTTCTCCAGCTCCTCAGACATTTTAGACAGAATCCAGAACTTAAACCCAAACTTCAACACCTTACTACACTGGCTGAGGCAAAATAAACTGGTCCTGAATGACAAAAAAACTGTGTCTGTGCTTTTTGACTCAGGACCCAAGCTCAGAACCTGTCAGCAACCACTTAGCATTAGAACTTCTGATGGTTCCGTACTAAACACTGTCTCCTCATTTAAATACCTTCTAGTTACCTTAGATCTGGCACTGGACTTTGACCTGCACCTCTCCTCGACTATCAAATGTGTCAACATTCAACTAGGTCTAGTGTATAAAGTTAGGCATAGCCTCACTTCTGCGGCAAGGCTGGCTATCACCCAGGGGGTTCTTAAACCCAAGCTAGTATATGGGATGATTGCCTTTTTTTTTAGAATCCTCTAAAATGGCTACTCCACCAGTGGGAGGTCTGTTATAATAACAGCTGCCACTTTGCTCTGTCAGCACCCAAACTCACTCACCGCTGCTCACTCTACTCTGGGCAGGGCTGGCTTGCCCCCACTGCTTTCTGGCAATACACCACTATCTACTTCATCAATAACATCATAATCTCTCGTAAACCTGAAAAGCTGGCCCTTCTGTTAAAACCTGCACACTCTGCCTACCCCCAGATATTTGCTGATAAATCCTGCCTAGCCGAGCCCAAATGCAAAACAAAAACTGGAGAAAATACTTTCTCGGTTAGAACTCCAAAAGTGTGGAATTCCCTCCCGCTGGCTCTCAGAAACTCCCAAACCCCTGAAGGTTCAAGCTGGAACTCCAAAATGTCCTTGCTGGCTCTGAACTCTGCTCCTGTGGTGGGTGTCACCACTCACCTGTCTGACCCCCTGAGCTCTTTTCCTAGCACTTGGTCTTTATCGAACTGGTTTCTGCTCTCGCACTTACCCTTGATTTGTGCAAAGCTTGTCTTAGCATTGTCACTGGGATACTGCATTTCTCTGTGTTATTTTTATGCCTATGCCACTAATATTGTGTTTAAGTGTGCTTAGTTTTCTGCCTTGACTGCAAGTTGGCAAATGATCAGAATGTCAAATCTTGGTAAAACTGCCCTACCCGAATTAAACCTTTGGAGTCCCATAATTTATATGCAGGGTCAGCTAGTGCTGGTGGGAAGGTGGGCAGTGGCCAAATAGGAGTCAACACTGATGTGCTTGGGAAGCCATTCTTTTATTGTTTGAAACCAGCACTGACTCATTGCTTTAGTGCAAGGCTTGGAAATGTAATGCCACGGCTGAAGGGAGAACAAGATTACTAGTATAATCAAGAAAGAAGCCAAAGAGAGTGAATGTGCTTTGAGATAAAACCAACCAAAATGTACAAAGCCAGAAAGTCAAAGATCCATCAAGTAAACTTACAAACAGTAGTCCATACAAAATACATCTCAGAGAACCCAATAAAAGACAAGAATAACAAGCCAAGAACAATCGGAGAAAGACAAGATAGTAACATAGAACAGGGATAGTCATACATAACAGTACACCAATTTAAACAAACAGAAAAGAAGAAATAGTGTCCAGACAGCAACAAACGAGGCTGTTTAGGCCCTGGGAGGAGGATCACCTGGACAAACTTTCTAAAGCCTGCAGTACAAGGCAGGACTACTCTATGCCTGATTGACTTACCCGTGCAGACATGCTGCCCAGGAAATGAGAACTAAACAATGGCATCTTCCAGTGCCTCGTTCTTCACTGCAGGTCAGACAGCAGATTCATGATGACACATACCTGTTGGAGAGGCAAATAAACCTACAGATGATGCTTGGAGTATTCTTCTTCTGTGGGAATAGATAACCAAGAACCCTGCTGTATTAATTCGTGTTCTACTCACTAGGACTTGTCAACTTCTACAAGGGTAGGGATTTGTTATGGGCTCATTCTCCCAGTGACATGGGTGCTCCACTCAGTAACCTGAACCCCATAACAGAGAGATGAGTAATCGAAACACAGTCTTGGTTATAGCCTTTTTTCAACATCAAGCTACACTAGTTATACTCTCTTGGAGAAGACAGGGCCCTATTGCATGAGGTGTCTCTTCTGTGTCTTGGGGACTACTGCATTTGCTCTAGGCATGGGTTATTATAATTCCTGTGCTGCAGAGGGTTCTTTAATAGATATAACAGGTTCAGGGATCTCCATGGAGGACAAAAGTGATCTCTCAGCCAGCAGGTCTGCATATCTTTATGGCAGTTGTAAAGAAGGGCTTGTAGGCTGGGTGTAGTATGCTGTCTGTGGAGAACAATTTGTGCCACATGATCCTCTTTTAACTCTTGCTCCTGAATAGCCAATGTGGACGCTGTGCAACACTGGGTCTTGTGTTGCAGCAGGTAGGCCTCTCCATAGCTTCCTTCATCTTGCAGTGGCTATTAACAGTGGGGGTCTTCTTCCCATTGTCTCTTTCAGTGTCGTCTGAACACTAGCACTTGGAGGGTTACACATTGCCACCTGGTCCATTCAGTCTTCTTGCACTGCACTCAAGATGATCCACATGCTTGCTAACTTCTTTACATTCTTGAAGAGGACTAGGGTATTATACCAAGAACTCAGAGTACTGCAGCACTGTTCTGTCACATTTTTTGCACTCCAGCCCAACAGGCTGTCAAATCACACTCTATTTTTGCGGTCAGCCTTAAGCCCATCTATCGTGGCAATGCACTTTCCCTGGACAAAGATATTTCTGGTGGCTGCTGGTATGTTGCATCTGGGGCACTCCCTGCATGTCTTCAGTAACCTATACAGTCTCATCTGTACTACACAGACACCTCCTATGTGACTGATTCAGTCAGTTATACCACCGTTATTGGTTTATTTTATGTAGACCCACCTATTTGGCCTTGCTATCACTGACGTCGTATATCCCAGTTCTTATGAAGCCCTGTAACCTGCATAAAGATAGAATGTAATTTAAATACTAGTATATTTTCTTTCTCCAACTGTTGGTCACCGGGCTGGCCCTTCCCTGGCTGTACATTACATACATTTCCATGCATATTCTAAATAAATAAATGAATATGTATCGATCTCTCTTGTTTATTGTGGATTGTTTAGGTTGGTACCTAATATGTTTCTGCTTTGGAATGAACTAGCATAGTCAACATGGGGGCCAGTCTGTGCTACTGTGTCAAACGTCTACTTCCTACCTCTACAGAAGCCGAGGAGGTGAGATCTTAGTGGTTACAAAGCCCTGCAACCAGCAGTCAGACAAAATAACATTTACAAGTAATTAAATTTTGTTTTTTCTTCCAGCTCTTCATGAATGGGTCCATGAAACAACTCCACCCTCAACAGCCCTGTTCAGCAGCATACAGCCCTTCATTGGGTGCTGCACTGTGGGAATTAGTAATGACATCACTGCAGTACTAGATAATGTCATTGGGTGTAGCTCTATGGAAGATAGTAATGATATCACACCATTGCTTAGTGATTTCACTGGGTGCTGCTTTGTGGGAATTAAAAAAAGAATCACTCCAGTGGTTGATGATTTTCTTGGGTGCAGATATGTAAAAATTAGTAATGACATCACTGCAGTGCTTGATGACTTCATGGGGTGCTACTAAGTGGGAATTAGTATTGACATCTCTGCAGTGTTTGAAGATTTAATTGGGTACTGCTATGTAAGAGTTAGTAATGACATCACTACACTGCTTGATGATTTCATTGGGTGCTGTTGTTTGGGAATTTCTAATGACATCTCTAATGTTTGATAATTTCATTGGGTGCTGTTGAGTGTGAATTAGTAATGACACCCCTCCAGTGCTTGATGATTTTATTGGGTGTTGCTGTGTGGGAGTTAGTAATTACATCACTATAGTGCTTCATGATTTCATTGGGTACTGCTAAGTGGGAATTAGTAATGACATCACTGCAGTGCTTTATGATTCAGTTGGGTGCTACTGTGTGGGCATTAGTAATGACATCACTCCAGTGCTTGATAACTTAATTGGGTGCTGCTTTGTGGAAATTAGTGATGACATAACTCCAGTGCTTGAAAATGTCATTGTCTGCTGCTGTGTGGGAATTAGCAATGACATCACTCCAGTGCTTGAACATTTCATTGTGTGCTGCTGTGTGGGAATTTCTAATGACATCTCCCTGATGTTTGATAATTTCATCGGGTGCTGCTGTGTGTGAATTAGTAATGACATCACTCCAGTTCTTGATGACTTAATCGGGTGCTGTTTTGTGGTAATTAGTAAAGACAACACTCCAGAGCTTGAAGATTTCATTGGGTGCTGCTGCTGTGTGGGAATTAGTAATGACATCACTGCAGTTCTTGATGACTTCATTGGGTGCTGCTGTGCGGGAATTAGTAATGACATCAATCTGGCAGTTGATAATTTCATTGGATGCTGCTGTGTGGGAATTAGTAATGACATCACTCTGATGTTTGATAATTTCATTGGGTGCGGCTGTGTGGGAATTAGCAATGACATCCCTCCAGTGCTTGATGATTTAATTGGGTGCTGCTGTGTGGGAATGAGTAATGACATCACTGCAGTGTGTGATGATTTCATGGAGTGGTGCTGTGTGGCAGTTACATCAGCAATGACATCAATCCAGTGCTTGATGATTTCATTGGGTGCTGCTGTGTGGGAATTAGCAGTGACAACCCTCCAGTGCTTGATGATTTAATTGGGGGCTGCTGTGTGGGAATTAGCAGTGACATGCCTCCAGTGCTTGATGATTTAATTGGGTGCTAATGTGTGGGAATTAGCAGTGACATCCCTCCAGTGCTTGATGATTTAATTGGGTGCTGCTGTTTGGGAATTAGTGATGACATCACTACTGTGCTTGATGATTTAATTGAGTGCTGCTGTGTGGGAATGAGTAATGACAGCACTGCAGTGTGCGATGATTTCATGGGGTGGTGGTGTGTGGCAACAAGAGATGGGCGAAGTGGCCCCAATTCGCTCCGTGAAGTGGAATGCAGAGTGAAAGCAAATTTGCGGAGTGCTCCGCAACACGAAGCGGAGTACTTCGCGTTATTAGTGGATAATGCGAAGTCCATTGAAAACAATGACTTCACGTTACTCTGCCTTCCCAAACCACTACTCCACTAATTCTTAAGGCGAAGTACATTGAAAATAATGTACTTCACCTTACTTCGCCTTGTTTTTAAGCTCCAAAGGTGAATTTTGCAGTGATTCATGGGATTTCAGGTCACATGGGTTCTAGATTGTTCTACACAGCCTCAGTTTGGGGTAGTGTGTGTAGGAAGCTGTAGGAGACAATCTGCTCTGAGAGCTCTCTGTGATTCAAACCTTCTAAAAGCTGTTAAAAAAGCCTTTTTGAGTCATTTTTTTTTTGCTGAAACTTTAGTTCATCGATTATAGGAAACCCTCCTGTGCTCATATCATCGAGCATTTATTGTTTACGTGTGGATTTTGAATGCTAATGTACAACTATTCAGTCTGTGTACTGAGAGACGGTGGAAGTGTGCTTTGGGGAGGGGCGATCGTGGTGTAGGTAGATTAACTTGGAGAAAAGACAGTGCTTTCTGTTTTGGTGATATTTTTCTTGTATAACTGTGTTAATGTACACACAGTAACATTTTCAATAATTCTTGCCATTTTTGCTGATTGTTGTGGTGAGCGTGCGTAATTTTAGTTTGTTTAAAATATGTGGTTATATTACTGAAGTTTTCAATTTGCCGCATTTACTAGTGTGTGTGTGGTATGTGTGTGTGGCGTGTCATCAAATCAGACACCTTTTATTGTGCACATAATTTCAGCAATGTGAACCTGCTATCTTCTGCAACTGTGTAATTTTGTACTTCTTTGTGGTATCTTTACTGGTACTCATACTAGTGACTCTTACTGCAGCAGTGCGGTACACTGCTCCCTTGTGGCCGCCCAGCCCAACTGACAAAGATATTCTTTTCCAGATTTGAATTTCTGATGGTGAGCACTGGTTAGGTGTTGTGCCTTTGCATCTGTATCTCTTCAGTGCACAGCACAATCTTAATTTGTCTGTACATTTTCATCTCTTTAGGGCCCAATCTCCATCTCTAACTTAAGTCACAGTTGTTTCTTTGGCTTCCCTTCAGAGTACTGGACAGGTGTGGTGCATAATTCAGCATGAATACTGTACTCATTACTATGCGTTTTTAAGTCAGGACCATCATCAGGAGTCACTCGTGATACAGATCACGTTCTTCATCATCACGGTCACAAATGCAGTCACAAATTACGATTTACGATCACATCACGAATCACAGCAGTAATTTTTTTTACTAGTTACTTGGACGTATTGTAAGCCTGTTTTTTAGTATCTCTCCATGCTTCACCACCCCAACATTGCACTCATTAATGAGTGTTTTTAACCCTTGCTGTGCCGCCGACATATATACACTTCGTAAAAACCTATACATCTAAATCATCTGGCAGCCTAAGGGTTAAGTCGGGGAGTTTTGTGCCACACCTCATTGGGGCCCGGGGAAGTACAGCCATAGGCATTTGCATTTCTTTATCATCACAGTCACAAATGCAGTCACAAATCATGATTTACGATTACATCACGAATCACAACATTAATATTTTTACTAGTTACTTGGATATATTGTAAGCCTGTTTTGTAGTATCTCTCCAGGTTTCACCACCCCACCATTGTACTCATTAATAAGTGTTTTTAAGTCAGGGAGTTGGACAGTGTCTGCAGTACATACACAGACTGGAAAGAAAACTGCACCCATGCAGTTTAGCACAGTATACTTCCACTGCTCAGAATACATACAGAAGACAACAAAGAAAGGGCATAATTACATACAAGGGTCGGGGATGGTGGAGGAATGCATTTTATAACACAGCAACGAAGTTGGGGGGGGGGCACATAAAAAAAAATAATAATCTGGGATCCCATGGTGATCCAGCAGCAGTTCCAGCATGGACATAATTTGCAACTGATGTCCCTCTGTGTAAGAAAAATAAAATTTACAGAAAGAACAAATTAAGTAAAAAAAAAAAAAGAGTACAGACAGAAAAGACAAAAAATATAGCTTTTAAAAAAGCTGTTGAGTCTAAATCAAAGTTTAAATCTCCTCCTCATTCTGATCTCAAGTATCAGCAGTCACAAAACACACTCCTCTCTCTTGCCGTCTGCAGAGAAGAAAGTAAAAGTGTCTGCTTGTATGATTCACTTTCTTCCTGCCTAGCTAAAGAGCATGTGACTTACAGTACTGTAAGCCATGTGATGTGTGTGGGGGGGCAAATCTGAAACACCAAATTGGATCACTTAGAATCATAATGAGGGCAACGCGAAGTCCATTAAAAACAATGACCGCCTCACTTTGCATTGCCATTCTGCCTTAACATGAAGTGGTACTGACAAGGCAGATTGAGCACTTTGCGTTCACTTCGCCAGTGGAATTTAAATTCGCTGCATCTCTAGTGGCAACTACGCTAGCAGTGACATCAATCCAGTGCTTGATGATTTCATTGGGTGCTTCTGTGCTGGAGCTGGAGTTTTTTTTTTTTTTTTTGAGAAAATGTGTGAGTGTGAATGGACTTGGCTTTTGTAGGCAAGAACATTCATGTGTACGGGTAACTGGAAAAAATATTCAGTCTGTTGCATTATTTTTCATTCATGATTTTTGCCTTTAATTTATCTTGGATGGAAATGTTTTCTTTTGATGGTGCCATCACTAGGCATTGACAATAACATACTAACATACTAAAATGCCAGCAGAATAGGCCTAACGGTCTTTCATGTCTGCTCGTTTGGTCAGCCCCCACCCTGGGTGCTGACCTTGCTGTCCCCCTCACCTTCGCTGGCTTCTCCCTTCCCAGTTCCGGATATTCTTGCTGCATTGGATTTTGCTTCCAGAACCCTTCCCCTGTACCTGTCCCACCCCCTCTTGAACCCCTCCACTGTCTCTGCCTCCACCAGCCCCCTAGGCAGTGCATTCCATGGCTCCACCACCCTCTCAGTGAAGTAGCACCTCCTCCTTTCTCCCTGAATCTTCCCCCACTTCCACCCATGCCCTCTAGTGGCCCCTCCTCCTTCCTTGAAGCACCCTGACTGTTCCTCCCCTATTTACCCTCTTCATGTACCTGAAGACCTCTATCATGTCCCCGGTCCCTCTCTCTTCCAATGTGTACATATTTATCTCTCTTGAGCCTCTCCTCATAGGTCCTGTCCCCAAGCCCCAAATCATTTTGATTGCCCTCCTCTGGACCTCTCCAGGAGGTTAATGTCCCTCTTTAAGTGTGGCCTCCAAAACTGCATGCAGTACTCAAGGTGCGGCCTCACCAAGCAGTTATACAAAGGGAGTATCACTTCCCTCCTTCTGGAGGTGATCCCCCTAGCGATGCATCCCAGCATCCTGTTGGCCTTGGCTGCTGCCCTCCTACAAGTCTCAGAGTTGTTCATCTTGACATCCACCACCACCCCCAGGTCCCTCTCAGCCATCGAGACTTGCAGCATTCCCCCCCCCAGGGTGTACACTTGGCCCGGGTTTCTGACCCCCAGGTGGAGTACCTTGCATTTCCCTGCATTGAACCTCAGCTTCCCTATAATTATCCTTAACTATAATGAGAAAGAAGCAGTGTGACTGAACCATGTGATACTGTTTGGATGCTCTGGCTAGTTGTATAAAAACAGCTTCTGAAATATTCCTGTCTGCAGGATTGGTAGCTTGAGAGAGACAGAAAGAGAGAAAGTGACCACATAAAGTTCAAGCTAAATAGCTGGTCACGTACTGGCGTGGTTTTCCAGTGGCATGGTTTCAGTTACCAAATGGCTTAAATTGCATCTTTCTCACTGTAATGTTTAGTTTGTTGTTAAAATATGTATTTTTAAACAATGGTTTGCCACGTAAAAAATACAAATATGAATATTAAGGTTGGTAAATGACAGTTTTAAGACAGTTATACACACCTCACTATATCATAATGGCGCAGTAGCGCCACTATAGTTAGGGTTGAGTAGGTTGTTTAATGTTAAACCCCTAATAATGTTAAACTCCTAACTTTGCACTTTAATAACTTCACCAGTGTTCAACAGATTTGTGCAAAATTTTGCATGCACTATCTTGGGGGCAAGGTCTCTTGACATGCCAAGTTTTGTTTTGGTCAGATATGTGGATTACAACATCAGAATAGTGAAATGAGTGAAAAGAAAAATCGGGTTTTGTGCTGTTTTTCTTTTGTGATCACTTAGCACCCAGATTGTTTGGAATTGTACTCTGAGATTTTCAGGGTAGAAAGGGCTTGGGCCAGAGTTTTAACTTTTGCTGGTTTGGTGAAAAAATAATCTATTCCAAAGCTATAAGCATTTGAAATTTCGGTTGAGCATACTCAGTATGGTCTTTTGGATAGCCGTTTGATATGAAAAAAGAATTATGCTCATATGAAAAAGGATTCTGTTTCATGTGGGTGGGGTGATCTTTTTTCATGAGAACAAATAATTTTTCCATATGGCCGCCATCTTGTTTGTTTTTTTCTTCAAAAAATAAATTTCAAAACCCATAAAAATGGTATCATACAAACACACCAACACATGTATCTTGCTAATCGGGACCCATTGTGTGGATGCTGCTGTTACTGTTTGGAAAAATGACCCAGAAATGTGCTTTTAACACATTTTAAAAAATATTTTTGGGAGACGATTTTCTTTTTTCCTGTGGCCATATGAAAAAATAATTGCCCATATGAAACAAGATTGCCTTCATATGAAAAAAAGAAGTTGGACATAGTTTTTTTTCACATTCTTTTTCTGTATGAAGCCATCTTTTTTCTTGAGTATGATACAGTCTTATGAAAAAATATGACTTCATATGAAAAAAGATTTTGGACTTCATTTTTTTCACGTTCTTTTTTTCATAGGAAGGAATCTTTTTTCATGAGATTGTGTTGTTCTCAGGAAAAAAAGATTCCTTCATATGAAAAAAGAATGTGAACAAAACAAAGTCTAAATTCTCATTCTCATGAATTAAGAATCATTCATGCAAAAAAAGAACCCAAAAAAGGCGCTCCACTTAGTGCCTGGATGCAGGTGGTGCACCAAAAAACTACAAGCAAAATTGATCAGACCAGCCTACCCACCACAGACTTAATAAATATGCACTTAGTGTCAGAATCAAAAATTAATTAATAAACACACTGATCAGCCACAAGAAAATAAGGCAGACGCACATATTTTATTTGATCAGTTCCTTTTTGGTGGCAAAACTATGTAAAGCTGTGAGAATCAAAATTAATTAATAAACATGTTGCCACCAGTAAGGAACTGATAAAATAAAATGTGTGAGTATGCCTTATTTTCTTGTGGCTGATCAGTGTGTTTATTAATTTTTGATTCTCACACTAAGTGCATATTTATTAAGTCTGTGGTGGGTGCACTAGTCTAGTCTCCTTTTCTTCATACAAAAAAATAATTTGAACTTCGTTTTTTTTCCTCCACATGTCAACTTTAACACACCATAACTCTGTCAGTATTTGCAGTTAAGGGCCAATCCTTATATCAAAAGAAAGGTCTTAATGAGTACTACAAGACATATAACACCCCCCAAAAAAATTTGGGGGCCATATAAAAAAAACATAAAAACTACAAAATTAAAATTCCCATAGGATAACATTACAAATTTAAATAACCATAAGCCTGACAGTGATTGGAGTTAAGGGGTAATGTACAGTGGCATCCACCAGGATGACATGCATTTTTTACGCACTATGCAGTATGCTGCAGCAGACTTACTGAATAAAGCAATGTAATTTCAATGGCAAATAGACCCCTTTGTCATGCAGGAAACTGTGGCATTCACATCATCCTGGTACTGTCACATTTTCCTGAATAACAAAGGGGACTAAATACCATTAAAATTACATTGCTGTATGCAGTAGGTCTTCTGCAGCAGCATTCTGCAGAGTGCTGCAAAATGCTGCAGAATTGTATTTCATCCTGAGGGATGCCACTGTATATATCCAAAAATGGTGTCATAACATGAAATTGCACCCTAAACATTGATGGGGTATGCACTGCATCCCAAAATTACCTCTAATCTTCACCATACTTCCAAATCCACAATGAAAGTCTGATCATCATCAAAAAAGCACAAGGGGGCACTGTAGAGCCCAAGCAACATGGTTGCCATGACATAAAGCTCTGCTGCTTGATCTATAAAAAACAATACATATCTGCGGCGAGTACTGAAACTCACGCTGACCGTGATGAGGAATCCTCTAAAGGATAAGATGGCGGGAGAAGGAGCTAAGTCCAGAACAGCCTCCGGAGCTTTGACCATGCAGGGGGCACAGGGCTGCGATCCTGAGCAAGAAGATGTGCCTACAGAAGAAACCATATAAACACTGGGAGCTAAACTCAACACAGACTGATCACTTCGGTGATTGAACTCACCAATAAATTTGATACTCTCCCCAACAGAGTTGCTTTGATTGAAACCACATTGGATTCGGTCATTGTTGCAACCACTGAAGTCACAAAAAGAGCAGATTTGGCAATGGGAGCAGTCAACTCTGTAATAAAAAAGAACATCCACCTGAAATGCTGACTGGAGACATTAGAAAGCAGGTTCAGAGCACACAATATAGAGAATATTAGGGACTGGCAGAGAGTGTGAAGGCAATCATTTGAAGCTTTTTCTGCAGGAATTGCTTATTCAGCAGCTGGCAGAAGAAGTAGCTCTTACAGTTAAGCGCTTCCAAAAAGCATATTGGGTCACTGTTTGGGGGCAACCCAACAATTCAGAGGCTCCAAGGACTGTGGTGATTGTTTTTGATGGAGTGGGCTGTCATGATTATCTACTGTCCTTTGTGTAACAGAAAAAATCGCATCTTCATGATGGCCAGCAGATCAGGATGTTCCCAGACCTTGGATATGCAACAAGACAGAAGTGCAAGAAGTTTGATTGGGCAAAAGCATTGCTTTGAGAAGCGGGTATCTTGCATGGCCTGGTTTTTCTGGCCCACCTGCAAATTGGGTATTGGGGAAGAATCTACATATATTCAGATCCTGTTGATGCCATGAAGTGATGTCAGAAGAATGCTGCTTCCCAACCCTGAGCTTCTTCAGAAGAGGATTTCACGTTGGTTGAAGAACTCACTTGATTGTGAACTTTTACCGATTCTTAACATGGTTCTGCATTGTTAAAAGGGGGGGGTGAAGTTTAGGTCCTAAGCTAAGCATTTTTTTTTTGTTTTATCCAATCCGGTTGGCCATTCTCTACTTGTAATGACCTGGGACTACATTTTTTTCTGTGCCCCCCCCCCAAAGTTCTGGACTTTGCCTTATGTTGGGATAGTTCTCTGCAAATCTTCGAATATCTGCTTTGCTATAAGACACCTGCTAATATATATCTGGGTACTAGGTTAAAGTGGCAGTTTATTATAGTGAAAAGTAGATAGCAGGATGTTTAAGTTTGTTCTTCTGATACTTAACAGATGTTGTGCACCGTTGTTTTGGGTAAAATGTTATTAGCTGCTCTGTTTATATCTTGAATCAAGCTGTGGAGTATACATCTCTGTACTGGTTGCACTTACAGTGCACTTACTATGGACAAGCATTGTGGATTTCCCTGTTGCCTTATGGGGGGAATGGTGCCTGTGACTCTCAGACTTTGGAAATGTTATTCTTTAACATCATGCAGCTCATAGACTTCTAATACAGTTTAATGTGCACTTAATATGTTTACTCTGTATCTCTTATTTAATGCACCCCTGTGTGATGTATCTCTTAACATTTGATGGATGAATTGAGTTTATTAAGAGGAGTGGCACCCTCCTGGTAATATTTTATATACACCTGTAATATCAAATGTTAGTAAATGTAACTGTATGTTTGTTTTCAAACAATAAACATAAAATTAATAAAAAAGGAACCCCAAGATGAAAACACAGCCTAATTGTGCATAGTTGCCCACATTATTTTGAATAGTAAACAATTTGAAAATGTAAAATAAAAAGAAATTCTACTTAAAAAAATAGAAAAATGCACCAAATGTGTATTTAATCTTCCACTACAACTATAGCAAATTCCAGAGTAAACTGACAGAAATGTATTGACTGACTTATGGGTAAAAGACTGAGAAACACATTTTTGCCCATATAGCATCAAGTGATGGGAGTTAAGAGGCACAATTTATGCAGATACATATATATTCATTGCAAAAAACTTTGTTAATGCATCAGTTAGAGTTGACAGCACAGTGACAAAAGTTTGGAAATGTGATGTTAGGTTTACCCTCACCCACCCCCACCCTCACCCCACACTCCACACACCAACAGACATCGGGGTGTGCCATGGGGTTGTCAGGCCCAACTCTCACCTCGTTCCATGTGTAAACAGGCTGATATGCTACAGTATAGGAGAATGGGGTGAGAGTTAAGCTAACGACCCCATAACTTCCAAATCTGTAGTGTGTGAAACAAAGTATGTCGAGGCCTTTAACATCACATTTCCAACTTTTGTC
This sequence comes from Neoceratodus forsteri, assembly GCA_016271365.2. Lineage (NCBI taxonomy): Eukaryota > Metazoa > Chordata > Ceratodontiformes > Ceratodontidae > Neoceratodus > Neoceratodus forsteri. The sequence continues at coordinate 520,722,621 of CM057449.1, read as the reverse complement.
ACTGTGCCATCAACCCTAACTGATGCATCAATGAAATTTTTCGCAATGAATTTCCTTTCTTTTTGAGAAAGTGAAATCTAACTAGTATCTGATATGTGGGAGTGGGAGTGCAGGCCCTCTGGGCCCTGCACTTCCCTCATACTGCCCATTTTTGCATAATGGTATGTGTATGTGGGAGTGCAGGCCCCCTGGGCCCTGTACCTCCACTTACGCATAAGTACAGAGCCATACATCAGCCATATAGTACTGAAAAGGAACCCTTGTAACACTAATTTGGTAATATCTCAGTAACCGTAGCAATTATTTGAAAAAATCCACTGCAGTGGTAATCATGACTTTGAAACCTCCATGCAAGCTTAGTCTAAAGATGGACTAAGCTGTGAAGAATGGAAAATCTGTATCTCGTACTGTTTCTGAGATACGGGCATTGAAAGTCACCGCGGATGCCGCAATGTTAGCCTATGGGACCATTCTCAACTTCAGAGCACTGTAACTATGGGCGCATTGAATGTTTTGGGACCAAACTACCAAAAGGCACATCTGTGGGGCCAGGATTTGCTACCCTGCAAATTTCAACATAACAGCTCCAACCGTTTGGATGCTGTGTGGTGGCAAAGAATTGCTGTTTTTGGGTGCTGTTCTATTGCAAATTGCAACACTTTCGCAAAAGTTTGCAAAAGAATGGGCATGCATGACACTTTCGTGATATCTGAAAGTACCACATCCATTCTGTCACAATTTGCAACACTACAGGTGGTCCGATTGCCGAAAAGGCATTTCTGGGTTGGGGTTTGCCCCCCCCAAAAAAGGATAGTGCTGTGATCCTCAGGGCCTGACTAGGTAAACACAACTGTCAGTGTTTACCTAGGGGATCCCAAATTTAAATGTCAGGCATTTTTTCTGTCTTGCTAACTGAAAACAAGACAGCCGGTGCACGACAGTAAAAAGGCAATTTGTGACAGTAAAATGTAGTGGCAGCAGCTTTCGAGAGGCACATATATTTTTTTCCCATTGACTATAATGAGAAACTTGTTTTTTGAACAACTTTTGAATGGTTTAATACATTTTCTCCAAATCTTCAAAAGGCACATCAGTGACCAGATTGCATCTTCTATGAAGATTTCAGACCAAACAGACAAATCATGCAGGCTGAAGCCAGGAGCCAAAAACGTGCCAAACCCCCATTTTTGAACATTTTTTGGCACCCTGCAGCTCTGCAACTGCTCATCCAACCATAACTTGCCAAGATCAAGAAATCTATAGTACCAGACCACACATGCAAAATTTCAGGCAAATCCAACTTACGGTGGCAAAGTTATTAAAGTACAAAATGTGGGGTTTAACATAGAAGTGTCTGGGCAACCCTAACTATAGCTGCACTACCATGAAGCTATAATAAATATGTGTGTGTGTGTGTGTGTGTGTGTGTATGTATATCTATATATATATATATATATAGGATACATGATGGGCACGAGTGCGATATGGAAAATATTTTCACTCCTCTAGAGTGACCTCTGAATACTCATGAGTGGGTGAAGCCACGGGTGAGGTTTCAAGGTCACTGTCTGAGACGAACATATTTCCCATATCCTGCAGTGCACATCATGTATCCTGTCATACAATGGGGCCTCATTGTTGCAAAATGTACAATTGAAACAGGTTGCACGATCGCGCGGCTTTTGCACGGGTTTAGTGCGGGTTTCAGCTGTGTAATAAATGGCATTTATTTTAACTCTGCTGATGTCATCAGGATTTATTTCACTGCAGTGAAAATAACTTGTTTATCTCACTGGACTATGTCTACACCCCATTGTATAAATATATATATATATATATATATATATATATATATATATATATATACTGTACAGTGGTGAGCTGTCAGAAAATATTTATCTACACAAGTGCTATTTGACCTCCAGTGTCCGAGGTCAAACAGCACAAGTGTAGATAAATCCTTTATCTGACAGCTCATCATTGTATATTTCATTTATGCAATAGGGATGCTTTATATCAGTGAAGGAATATTTGCTTTGACTGTTTATCTTTTTTTGTTTTTAAATGATAATTTCTGGGACTTTCAGTTAACTTTCCTAGTGTATGTCCGCCTAGCGTAGTGATTGCTATTAAATGAAATGCCACTCATTTTGTAGAAAACATCTTGCTGAACAAATGTCATGCTCACAGTAACATGCTACCTTTTTCGTTTTAAAGTTATTCACATTTGTTTGTCGAAAAAGTGAAAAGAAAATTGAATTTTCTGCTGTTTTTTGCTAATTATAGAAAAACTAAAAGGTATCTATAAATGAAACACCATGCATTGTGTAGATATTTTTGTGCTGAACAACTTCCATGCTCACAGTACCAGGCTATCATTTTTCATTTTAAAGTTATTTGCATTTGTTTGTCAAAAAAGTGAACACAAATTTAATTCTCTTCTTTTTTTTGCTAATTATAAAAAATCTATAGGGTATCTATAAATGAAACACCACTTATTTTGTAGATAATTTTGTGCTGAACAATTTTCATGCTCACAATACCATGCTATCTTTTTTCGTTTTAAAGTTATTCGCATTTGAATATGGTTAGCATGGATAAACATGTAACTGTGTGGATAAATGAACACACTCAGATAAATAGATTTATGACACTCCATTTATGTCCACACCTATTGCATAAATATATACACACATACATATATACTCAAATAGAATGATTCTGAAGTATTTGTAGATTGATCTCTTGTTATAGATTGAGACTGTAATTGTACCTGCTCCTCCGTCAAACAACTGTTTTAACAATTTATTTACTCAGGATAGCCTAGGGGAGATGCAAGGCCTCATTTTCAGTGGGGTCCTGGTTCTACCCAGTTTTACAGTTTACACAGAATCTGTCAGCAGAAAATGACATATTGGCCCACCCAGTCTGTGGAAAACTAAAGAACTGGAAATTAAGTCACTTCTATTGTGCCACACAGTGAACCAGTTACTGAGGTAGGATTCCAATATGGGATCTCCTGGTTCGTATTTTGTCAAGTACGTGGCTGCTCATGTCAGGGTCCATATCATGACACACACACACAGAAATAACTAGTGTATGCTAAAGCTGGACAGAGTGGGGAGCCATATAACCATTGATCTTCTTCCATTCACAGGGATGAGAAGAACCAGTCTATTATTGTGAGCGGGGAATCGGGGGCTGGGAAGACAGTGTCTGCCAAATATGCCATGCGGTATTTTGCTACAGTAAGCGGCTCTGCCGGTGACACAAATGTGGAAGAAAAGGTCCTGGCATCAAGTCCAATCATGGAGGTAAAGACTTGCAGAATATTTTATACTCCAGAGCAGATTTTAAGCATGTTTTCTGTGAAATGATTTATATTTTTATTTGCACTGTTAGTCATACTGATCCTGGTTCAGCGTTTTACTTCAGTGTTGTAAATGGTTATAGACTGAGAGATGCAATACTCAGCCCTCCCTTGATCTTATAAGCATTTACTTCTGGTAATCTTTGGTTGATGAAGCTTTCATAATAAAAGCCAATGTAGGAGATTGTTTTTTTTACCTACTGCATTATAAATCATCAGCACTGTTTTAGCCAATCAGTGTGGAGAATTTGATTGCATATGAGGACCTTTTATAAGCATAAGTGGGCCTCGTGGGCAGCATTTGAGAATGTGGAATGATTCACTGTTGAAATCCAGGTGTCCATTTTATTATCATTATAATTTTAGTACTTTTCTAACTTGGTGTTCTTGGAGGCTGGAGGACTCGCCATTATAGAAAAGGTGGGTTAAGCAGGGTTGTTATTCTTACATTCCACTGAGAAAGATGAGGTGAAGACTTAGGTGTCAAGGGATCCTCTAATGCAAACTTTTCGCACAACACACTTCTTGCTGAGTGTGTAAAGTGCAAAACATTTCAGTTTCTGTGGCTTCTCAGGTAATAAATTGTTCTGGAATTATCAAGATGGACACACTGATACCATCAAACAGCATTACTTCACTTTTATTGGGATGCCTCAGTGCCTTAAGTACAACTTGGAAATGGTGCTGTGAAAAATCTTGTGCTCATGCCCTGGAGAGGGCACATGTCAACATAAAATAATAACAACAAAGTCTAAAAACAATTGTTCATTTGGGAGGGGGTACAGGCTTGTAAAGAACCCCCAGTTTATTTTTCCAAGGCAAAGGTACTTAGAGCAGTGTACTGGGTTACTATAGATAATTGTACATGATCCCTGTTTTAGGGGCTCAAATAAAGTTGAGGGGACAGGGTCGATAACACTAGTGAGGATTCAGTAGCTAAATATCTTGAGTTACAGTTCAGATATAAATTGTGTGCTGCCATCACCCAAAGAAAGATTAAATGGGTAAGGAAATAAGCTAGTACTGCCCCTTGGAAACAATACCAATTCACTATGGCCCCCCATAGTACACCTCACCCACTTCCCACACAATGCAAACAACAGTTTAGCAAAAATAAACGTTTTTGTAAATTACAAATAATATGCTCACACAACAAGCAATATGCTCTCAAGTCTGTGATAGCCAACAGATAGGGAAATGTATTAGGTGATTCAGGTATGAGTTACTAGGGAACAGAAATGGTTAACACAAGTCTAACAGTCGTACAGTTGTTATCTAGACTCAGCACAGGCCACTGCCCACACCAAGTGCCCTACTTGACAGTACTGTTGGGTACTACCTATGTCCCAGTGTTACTACCCAAGTCCTATGGAGCACTCGGGGAAGTCTTGGTATCCAGGTGTTGTATTTTGGCAGACCTAATGACGTTCCACTTAATTAGTTGGTGTTGGAGCACTTAAACAACAGTAACGCAACAAACTCAATATTTGTAATCCTAGATAGATGGCCTAGTCAGTTAACAGTGGTAATGTCCAAAACTGTGGCCTTATCTAACAAATGATGGGTTGCAGGACCCATAGACCCTGGTTCAGTATTTACAGTTACCCTGAGACTGGTAGACCTTGATCTGTGGCTGCAATCTTAGCTGGATGTACCTGCTTTGTTCTGTAGTCCTGTGTCACACCTCTGATGGTTCCCTCATTTCTCCTCTGCTGGTTGCTCTCTGTAACACCTCACACAGGAACAACTTGGCTCACACTCCTGGACGTACCAGAAACTAGCCTTGGCTCAATGTGCTTTTCCCAGTTACCAAATATTTAAATAAAAAAAACCAAAAAATGTTGTTCTGTTGGGGTGTATTCAGGATCCCAGATCTCTGCAGCTCACCTAGCAAAGCCTTACACCCTTTACTGCTGTCACCTGACTGTAGTGATGGGCTTAGTGACTTTAGGTCCTACTGGCTATAATGCAGTTGTAGATCCCTCTGATGTGAGCAGCTAAAATGTCTGTTAAGCTGAGCACTGAGGTTTAGATGCAAAGTGGTATGCCCTTGCATTCTGAGGCCCTCAGCTGCAGATTTTAGTCTGTCTGTCTGTCTGTGTCTTACTCTCTCTCTCTCTGCTGCTGCAAGCAGCAGTCTCCACCATGGTGGCTATAAAAGCACACTTCTCCTTCCAAAGTAACTGCACAGCTTCTACTCACTTCTGCAGATGATGGGTCTGCTGTCCTTTAGTCTCTCTTGCAGACTTGTTCTCCCACTGACTCAACCAGCAGACAATAAATAGCTCTGCTCCTCTCCACACTCCGCAGCAGACTGAAGATGTGCTAAAAGATTTTCTTCAGTAAAGAAGCCAGCAGACAGCCTCCTAATTGACTAAATCCTCCTGTCGGTATCTTGGGAGGGTCTGTCTATCTGTCACTCGAAAGCTGATAGGTCACCTGACTCCCAGGTGAATTCATGAATTCTTCCAGAGTCACTTGAGCCTTCTGTGACTCCATGGATGGCTTCTGCACCCTGATTTGGTGCTGGGATGCCCTCTGACCCATTGCTATATTAAAAGTGGTCAGAGGGCCTTAAAGATGGTTGCCTGTTTTGTAGTTCATGGGGCACTGGCCCCTACAGTCTTTCCCAGAGGCCTCCTGCCCTTTAACTATTATTGTGCCCTAGAGAAGTGGTGCAGAATTGCACTTGTGTCTGGTCAGATCAGCAGCTGGAGGCATCCCTGGTTTTATTCCAGTGGCATGCAGCCACCTTTGATGCGTAGCAGGTGCAGCTCTCACTACGGCACAGGAGACGCTGAAAAGGTCCTCCTTCTCCTTATCAATCAAAATCTTTATTTAACCAGGCGAACATCGTTGAGCAAGCTCATTTTCAAGATAGACCCAGAAAGGAGAGGTTAACAATACATACAAAGGAATACCAAGTTACATCATAATTGGGTAAACAATATATAGAAAATGAATTCACACTTACATAATATTTACATAGAGCAGTAATTATACACAGGAAGTTTATAATACACATGAAATAGAGTATTAAAAAGAGCCATTAAGCTAAGACCATGAAGAGTATGCAGCTACAAAGTATAACAATTGCAGTACAGTATATACAGGTTAAACATATGCAACAATAATTACAGTGTGTATTTGATGCATCCTTAAACATAATTATTGATTGAAGGAGCTTGGTGGGGCATGGGAGGGGTGGGGAGGGGGATGCAAGAGGGTGAGTAAGGAGAGGTACACGGTAGTGACTGCAGGGGTGAGGGTGGCAATAGTTAGGGAGTGGAAAGCAAAACACCATGATGGTGTCAAGGAGGGTAAGCAAGGAGTGTAGGTAGGAGCCAGGGTGACATGGGAAAGGAACTAACGATAAGGAAAAAAGCACAGGGTCGGGAAAGAAGGAGCAGTCAGGTAAGTTCTTATAGGCTGTAACATTGCCCAAGAGTGGTGGGAAAGAAGCACCAGTAAAGCGATGCACTGGAGTAGATGGAGCTGAGGCTAGGGGAAGGTGACATCAGGGGAAGCAGTTATAGGATTCCTTGATAGAGCAAGAATAAAGTGCTTTGAAGGCTAATAAGTTGATTGGGTAAGTCAACTTCAGGATTTTTTGAAAGTTGTTCCAAAGAGAGGATAAAGCGTGAGATATGGCAGACCTGCTGAAGCGCGACTTGAACTTCAGTACTGCAAGGGAGATAATGGAGGAACTCCTTAAGGCATATTTACCTATCACACCTAGAGGAAGACAATCCGAGATGTACTGAGGCAACATCTTCGTGACGGCCCTAAAAGTCCAGAGAGCTGCATTCCTCTGCCTTCTGGAGTTAAGGGATGACCAACCTACTGTGGTGTAAAGGGGGCAGTGATGTGTGGCGTATGGGAGACCAGTTATCAACTTCAAGGCTCGATGGTAGAGCATGTCTAATTTAGCCAGGGTAGACAAGGGGCTTTGGCTATAAAAGAAATCTGCGTAGTCCAATAAGGTAAGGAATGTGGTTTAGACCAGTCTCTTCCTGGCATCTGGTATTAGAAAATGTTTGATTCTATAGAAGAGGCTAAGCCTCTGCCTAAGCTTCTTTAAGAGATCCTCAGTGTGATCGCAAAAAGGAAAGCTTTTGATTAATCCATACCCCCAGGTATTTGAATTTAGTAACATATTTCGGCGATTCACCAAGAAGAGTGTGGATCAGTGGAATATTACCTTGAGTTGTGGGGTTATTGACGTATGCAAAGGGAGAAAAAAGCATCGCCTTTGTTTTTTGGTGTTCAGGAGCAGTTTCTGGTGCAGTAGTTGAAGTTGTAGAAGATTGCAATCCCATTGTAGATCTCTACAAGCTACTACCAGAGAGGGTCTTCTGATATAAAGTACAGTGTCATCGGCATATAGGTGGATGTTAGCAGATTTGATGTCAGCGTCAATACTGTTAATGTAAATTGCAAAAAGCAACTGACCCAGTATAGAGCCTTGTGGTATACCCCTCAGTAGAGGTTTCAAGGGTGAGAATTCCCCTTCAGCCTTGACCTGCTGCTGTCACCCTGTTAGATAGTTCGAGAACCACCTCAGCGATGGGGGGGGGGGTCGCAGCCAATGTGTCCAAGGGAGACAAGCAGCAGCTCGTGGTCAACTGTATCGAATGCCTTGCTTAGGTCTAGAAATACTGCGCAAATGAAGTTCTTCAAATCCAAGGCACACTGCTAGTCATTGGTGACCTTTGCAAGGGCTGAAATAGTACTGTGACGAGGCCTAAATCCCGACTGATAAGGATTGAGCAGGTTCCCACTTATGCGGTAGTTTCTGAGCTGCACACTCACTATTTTCTCCAACAGTTTGAAAAGGGTGGGAAGTAGGGAGACTGGTCTATAGTTATTCAGGTCACTGGGGTCTCCAGATTTAAAAAGAGGGATTACGTGAGCCATTTTCCAAATGGAAGGAATATCGCCCTGCAAAAGGGAGAGGTTAAAAAGGTGCATTATGGGCACAGCCAGGACGTTAAGACTAAGCATCAGGAAGAATGGGTCCAATTGGTCTGCCCCTGCTCACTTCCTGGTATCCAATTGTAGGAGGAGATTTTAAACTTCTCTCAGGGTGGTAGGCTGGAGGGAGAAGGCTGCGCTTGTGAATGGATCTAGTACGTCCGGTGCTCCAAGACTAGAGCGGAGGTTATTGGCAGGGGAGGCATCGAAAGCGAGACCTGCGTAGCAAAATGGTTATTAAAAGCATTGAGGATAGTTGATTTATCCGACACTGAAGTTGCACTAATGGTGATTTTTTTGGGTAAGTTGCTCATAGCCGTGTGCCCTTGAATATCCTTGATGGTTTTCCAGAAGTTTGCCGAGCACTTGGTGGAAGCGTCCAGTTCTTTGCAAAAATAGCTCACCTTAGCCTCCCTAACCAGATTGGTGCAGTGGTTTCTAGCCTTCCTGAATGATGTCCAGTCATCTGGAAGTTTTGATTTCCATGCTTTTTTCCAAAGCCAGTCTCTGGGTAACAGGGAGGCCATTAATTGGGCTGTAAACCAAGGACATGATTTATTTTTAGAATGGATCTGGACCAATGGTGCATGTTTATCCAGAGCCCCTAACATGATTTCCTGGAAGATAGCATAGGCTGCAGGCACTGAGTTGGCCAAGTAAATATCCTGCCATCTCAAAGAATCTCGCAAGTCAGAGAGGAATGCATAGATGTCAAAATGACGTTTCCTCTTGAGTGAGAATTTGGAAAGGGATGGTAGTTTTGGGGCGGATCTTACACCTGCTATAATACAGTGGTCGCTGAAATCAGAGAAGAACACTCCATGTGAAAACAGATGGGGTTTGCTTACTAAAATGAGATCTGGAAGTGTACTATTTTAGGGCACTTTTTTTGGACATGTTGCTTCAGAAATAGGTTGGGAAAGACCAAAGGAGTCACAGATAGTCTTTAGGGGTAAGGAACTATTGGAGTACCAGTCCATATTGAGGTCCCCTAGTATAATAATCTCCGACTAAAGGGATCCAATCATATTAGTTATATGGTCCAGAAATTGTAGCCCCGCAGATGGAGGCTGTAGCATATTTAGACAGAGGAAGATAGCTTGACATTGAGAGTCAGGCTTTCAAATTCCTTTGGGAGTGAGGACGAATCTATAACTGATGCAGACAATTTCTCCTTGACATAGGTGGCAACTCCTCCTCCTCTCCTGGTGAGCCTATCAGTTCTGAACAGAGTATAAGATGGAATATTCACCTCACTATCTGGGGTATCAGGTCTGAGCCAAGTCTCAGTGACCTTGAGTATATCAGGCATTGTATGGGAAGTCAATGCTTAAATAGAGGCAAACTTTTTTAGTAGGCTGCACACATTAATATGCATAAAGCTCAATCCTTTGATACTGGCTAGGTCGGCGAACGAGATTACCTTGGGAGGACCAGAGTTGATTTCGACATCACCAGAACATAACAATAAGAGCAGCAAGATTTTCTTGATAGCTTCAAGAAGAAGTCTGTGCACTTTAGGTGAAACTCGCTTAGGGTTGCTATTACATAGCTTCGGGGGGTCCCTGAGCTGCATGCTTAGGGGGCCAAGCAATGTGAAAAGAAGAACCTTGGTTGTAAAAAGCAAGGCATGCTGGGCAATCAGTACAGAGGTGAGCAGGATCCTACACTTGTGGAAGAAGTACCAATTTGCCATGGGGGTTGGATAGTAAGATCTAAATTAGGTAACTTAAAAGCTAGTATGTGAGAATTAGTAGTGCCGAAGGAAACCAGACAATCCAAAGTAGAGCTGTAACTGTCCATGCGTCAGGGAGACTGGCGCAGATTACATAGAAACATAGAAACATTGAATTTGAAGGCAGATAAGGACCACTTGGCCCACCCAGTCTGCCCATGTCCCTACCTAATGGATAAGCTGCAGATCCTAGTTAACCAGCAGCCTACTTTTTCCTACCCCCACCCCCTAGAATTGCCTTATGACTGTCCCATGCATGCTTGAATTCCACCACTGTTTTTGACTCCACAACCTCCTCCGGAAGGCCGTTCCATGCATCCACAACCCTCTCTGTGAAAAAATACTTCCTTACTTTGCCTCTGAGCTGCCCCCCATCTTCAAATTGTACCCCCTTGTTCTTGCACACCTCTTTTTCTGAAAGATGCTACCCTCTTGGACTTTGTTGATTCCCTTGAGGTACTTGAAAGTTTCTATCATGTCCCCCCTCTCCCTCCTTTCCTCGAGGCTATATGTATTAAGCTCCTTAGCATATTTAGACAGAGGAAGATAGCTTGACTAACACGGGAATCCAGGGTGCAGAACAGTATGAGATAGAGACAAGTAAGGAAGTAAAAAACCCTTATTATGCTGGATGCACTCAAAATTCACTACTGTTTTGCAAGCTTCCAGCCTGCAGGGAGTGGGTGGCAGCAGCAAGGGATCTCAGATCAGATCTAGAGCAGAATTGATTAAGATGATCTTGCAATGAAGACCAGAAGATGGCAGTATAAATATTTTCTAGAGTCAACAAGGTTGTTGCCCAAACAAGAGGATTGTCTTACGCATAGATCAGAAGAGGTGCAGCCAATCAAAATGGTTGTCCAGGCCAGTGGGAGTGGTCTGTGTATATGCCGTCCTGTTGTCCGCTGCCCCATTGTCCAAGTTATTGAGGGCTGGAGGGTGCAGTATTGCTGGCCATGGCAGTCTGGACTGGGCTCCGTAGGGCCTAAGGTAAGCGCCACACTTGGTGGGGTGATACTAGCATCCATGACGTGGCTTCCAGCGTCCTGTGTACAGCAGCAATGGCACCTCCCCCAGAAAGTAGTCTCAGCAACACAAGGGTCTGAGCCCTGGCAACCACCTTGTAGTGACACTGATCTGCCATCTGTTATCATCCTGTCAGTGATCTTTAATCAATTTTGGCACAGAAGGAGTGTTTCCACAACTTAAAGTGGAGGAAGAAATGGTCTGTAGCATCTTTCTTTTCTGTATTTTTAATGACCCCCTCCTCCTCCTCTCCCCCTTGGGGGTGTGCTCCATCTCTGTACTAAGTAATGGGTTTTAGTAGTTGTTATTTGTAATGGATTAAGGTCTTGTTTCAATCACTTTGAAAAAATGTTGAGCTTCTCTAAACTTTAGCAGTGATTTTGCTCCCCATTTCCTTCTGAATACTATGTATGCCATTCATGTTTATGCCATGTATGAAATAATATAACCATACCATATCTTTTTGTAGGGTTCTGGCATTGTATTAGGCAAGTCATACGTGATGGCTTATGAGGCGTTGTTACTGGGGTTGTGGGATATATAATGTTGAGTATAAATGATATGTATTTATTGCCCTTTTTAATATTTCTGCACTGTCACTTTATTAATTGAACAGTTAGTGGCTTGCTATAAAAGCAACCATACCCTAGAGGGCACTATACTTTGAAAAAGCCTTCTTTAAGGTGAAACATTATTAGTTTGTGCTCCTTGCTGCTGTGGCAATTTTGTATGCACATTTTACACTGCTGGAATACAGAGGGAATTTTGGCATGTACTTCTGTGTGGACCCTCTTTTATTATCTGATGGTGAGTGCCGTAACTTTTGTTTTATGTATACCTGCCAAATATGCCAAAGCCCAGCTGCAGCAAGAGAGTTGTTTGGCTTATCAGAGTAGAAGAAAAAAATAATTATCCTGCATTTCTTAATGTTTTTTTTTTTTTACATAAAATATTTTATTATAGTTTTCGAAGAAAGATATATGGAAAAACATGCAACAACTGTCAACATATTCTGAAAATAACATTAGTTTGGAGTACATATCATTAGCTTCTACACCTTGTGTAAATCTTAGTCGTTTAGGCGCTGTGTCTAACTGAGCCATTCACTACACTTACAGTCACTAGTTGCATCTATTACATGTGTTCACACCAATACCTTGTGTTAAACACTGTCTAGCTACTACTGCTCTTTTTACCTTAGGAGATACATTAAACTTGGAAATATAAACACTCCCCAGCTACTGGCAAACAGAACTCAATCTTGGGGATTACATACCCTATCAAGAATCGTAGGTCCCCCCCCCGATGACTACTTCTGATAGGGAGATTATCAGGGATCTCCGCTCATGCGGAGGGGCTAGTGGTATCTGAGTGTTACCTCTTTCATACAGGAGGGTTACCAGGTTGTGATATGGAAACTGAACAAAGATGAGATTGTAAATAAGGTCCCCATCTCTGCTCATACTTGTGTTTCTGGGTTGTGTTGGCGTAAGCTAGTCTTTCAAAGGTTGTCAATCTTGCCATGCTCCGTGCCATGTGATAAGTGAGGGAGGGGTCACCTGCCTCCATTTTACCAGGAGAGCTCATTTGACCTCCAGTAATGCTGTTATTAGCCACCTCTTACTCTGGGCATTATAGTCTGGTATGGCTGAGGTGTACCCCAGCAGGATGAAGGCTGAGTTGGTATGTGTACCAGCAGAACCCTAACACAGTCATGCAACACCCCTGACCAGTATGCTGCTATGATGGGACGCTGACATAGGATGTGGAGTAGATGGGCGTCTGGAGCCTGACATCTCCAGCAGTTAGAGTGAGGTATTAGGCCCATCCTCTGTAGGTTCGCTGGCATTTGGTACCACCCTAGAAGCATCTTAAGCTGGATAAGCTGGCTTCTAGAGTTCTTGTATGCCAAGTGGGCCCCTCTTAGACATCCCTTCCACATTTCTGGTGATATGGCTATCTGCAGGTCTTGTGCCCTTTGCACCCTACAGTTTTTTGTGCTGTCTGGCTGAGAGTCTCTAAGGAGGCGGTAGATTCTCCCTGCATTCCCCTTCATCTTGCCTAGTTTGTGCATACAGAAAAGCCATCCCCATTCCTGTCCCTGCTGTAACCACTGTCTGAACTGCCTTATGGACTCCCTCACCTGAAGGTACCTCCAATAGTCAGACCGGGAGAGGGTATATTTAGTTTGAAGTTGCTGAAATGACATCTGGTCTGCAGAATTCAGCAGTAGAAGGTCAGCCAATATATGTATCCCTTTCTCCTGCCATGTTCTCCATCTGAGCGACTAACCCCCCTCACCCACCTGTAGGCTGGGGCTGTCCCACAGTGGCATGTATTTTGTTGGTGGTGCCCATGCAGCCTTAGGGGTGTTTGTGAGTCACATACACCTGTGCCAAGCCAGTCTGGTCTCCTCAATAGTCGGGGGTAGATTCCTTTCCTCACCATCTCCCCTGCCTAGTAGCCTACCCAGCCAGGAAGTATTTGCCATGTCGGCTTCTAGTCCCACCCACAGTAGGGTCATACTGATGTTTGGTTGGAATCACCTGATGGCCTGTGCTGCCTGGTAGGTCAGCAGGTAACTCTGGAACCAGGGCAGGCCAAGGCCACACCTTGTCCAGTGAGGACTTAGCCATGCTTTTCCCATTCTGGAGGATCTGCCCTCCCATAGAAATCCCGCCATTATCCTGTCTGCCATCTGGAGGATCTTCTCCGGTATCTTCATCGGTAAGTTACAAAATAGATAAGCCAGTTTTGGTAGCATGAACATCTGCACCATTTCTACGTTGCCTTTCAACGAGAGGTGCAGTTTCAACCATCGTTGAACCTCTGCTCTCGATGAGACTAGTAATGGTGAGTAATTTGCCTCCACAGTGTTCCTCCAGTGGGCTGTGACCTGTATCTCCAAGTATGTAAAGCCTTGTGGTGCCCAAAGCACTGAGGATGCCTGAGAACAGTCCTTAGCACAGGCCAGAGTCAGGCGTGATAAAGTAGTCTTCTTTTTGTTAACTGTGAGCCCCAAAATGCTAGCATATTCCTGTAAAATGGCCATAGCATGTGTTAGGGAGTTGGCCAGGTGCTCGAAAGTGAGGAGAAGGTCATCGGCATAAGAATTTATGAGGTACTGTTTCCCCCTGATATCTTTTTCCTGTATTCCAGGTGTATTCAGGAGCTTTCTAACCAATGAATCCATTGCTATCAAAAATAACAAGGGGAAGAGGGGACAGCCTTGCCTGGTGCCCTGTTGCAGTGAGAAGGGTTTAGAAACTGTCTGTCTGGTCAGTATTGAAGTGGTCGGGTTGTTGTATATCATCTTGATCCAGTCTCGGAAGTATGACCCAAAGCCATATATCTCTAGGTGCCAGTGTAGGTACGTACCCCCATTCCACCGGATCAAAAGCTTTACTGAAGTCTACTGCCAGTGCCATTGGTATTCTTGAATGCAGGTGTAACCCCTAGGTAGCGCTATCCCAAGGGATACTACCCCTGCCTGCGTGACTAAGTGCAGGATGAGGGGCCTGAGTTCTGTGAATGGGTGCCTTCACCTGGAGGACAGGGTTAGTGTAGCATAGCTGCTCTGGGTACAGCCCTCTGGGATACTGATACCCCCCTCTAACCCTTCTAGTGGCCTATACTGGTCTGCAATTAGACAATTACAATGACCATCAGAATACAATGTTATACCCACACTTGGCACACTTACCACCAGGGCTGGATCAGCTGCACTGGCCCTGGAGACCACCTGCAAAACAAGACCTGCAATGGAGAAAAGCAATAGCAACACAGTATCCCCGCCACAAAGGTACACAGTAGACAGTATAAATGTAAAAAGATTTAGATCTGATTTATTGGGGGACGTGAACAAGGGAGGGGCAGCAATCTGGTGTTTGATTCTGGATCTGATTTAATCAGACTAAACATGCATGCCTCTAAAAGACCCTCTAACACAGTCACACACACTCTGGGTACCCATTTGGTTTCCAGGTTAGCCTGAAGCGTTGCCCAGGGTAGGCTGGCATTGCTGCTGTTGTTGGGACCCTTAGGAAGGAAAAAAACACAACATGCACTTTAACCCACAATTTGTATTCCAGAGCCGGTTGGCTCAGTTCGAAAGGATTAACCAAAAAAAATTAAATCGGGTGACACACTTTGATTTGAGCTTTGTTGCAGGGAGCTACCCTCATGTTTACTCATGCTACCCAGACCAGGAGGCAGGATGGACAAAATGAAGACCTCAGGATGATTGACTGCTGTGCCAGGAGAAGCAGAGCCCACACGACGCACCTTGGTGGTCGATCCAGCTCAGTGGTGTTGAGCAGGGAGCCGAATCCCCAGGAGGGTCTTTTGTCTGATGTAACTCTGCAGCATGAGTGGCAATCTAGGCCGAGATGGTGAGGCCCAGACCAGGTGAAAACATTTGGATACAGTCTGGTGACATGCTGGATGCAGCTTCCAGCTAGCAGGACACTTTCAACACTGTGGGGAACCAAATCGCGACCCACATCACACATTCAGCACAATTATAGTAAGAATAGGTAAATACCATGGATGACAGTCTGGTTGCAATTAACAGTGTCTCTGCGCAAACTGTACGCTCTGCGGTTATATCAAGTCCTGCCAGGCCGATTACACTGAGGCAAATCTTCAGTCCACACCAGGTAAATTTCAGTTTGTCACAATTCAGGATTCCGGTCTCAATCACAGGAAATTTGGATAAAGTCTGAGACATTAATGCAGACTTCTTCACTCGAGAAGATGGTAGCAGGCAGGCCAGACACAGCCTTCCCGCCAATTCCCCCACTCTATTATGCAGGAGCAGCTGTTCGAATAACTCAGGCTGTTCACTCTCATCTCCAACTACACACTCACTCACTTCTGCAGGCAGTTCTGGGACTTCCAGTGATCCAAAAGGTTCGGTTGGTTGATTCATCTGTCGGTCACAGCTGTAGCTCCCCCTCTAGGTCCAGTTAGGTGCCAAACAGTAAAACCTACAATTACTACACAAATTCACTCCCACGAGACCCCTGGGGACAGTCTCCATTTTAGGGTCCCCAAAGGTACTGATTGGTCCAAACTGGCAGTCCAGGACCAAGATGGTGGTGCAAAACAGAAAGTCCATGCTGCTAACGTGGGCAGGTTAGACAAACTCCAATATTATTATCATTAAAGCAGATAATCAGCAAACAATCACATATTCTAGTAGGGCTTCCTCTGTGCAATTAACAATGGCAGAATGAAGCAGCTGTATTACAGCCCGGGCGGGACTTGAGCCTGAAATTACTCGGCCCCTACCCAGAATAATTATAACCCATGAAAATTATGCCTCCTAAAGAGAGGCACGGAGGCTAATAGGGCACTCACATGCAGCACTTTTTAATGGTTAGAGCACAGAACACCAGCCTGGCAGTGGGCATTTAGGAAAGCCCAGGAAGACAATTTAGGAACCCCTATTTGTAGTGGGGTTACACAGGGCATGCCATTTGAGATTAAGGACTGTGCGGATATTGTCTGCCCCTGTCCTGCCCTTAGTGAACCCGGCCTGCAATGGGTAGATCAGGGAGGGTATCACTTTCTCCACCCTATTGGCCAGGGCCTTAGCCAGCACTTTGGTGTCCTTCATGATCAGAGAAATGGGATGGAAATTGGCACAGTCCCATGGGTCTGCTGAGTTTTTAGGTAGCAGGGTGATAATGGCTGCCTTCATGGTCGGGGGAAAGACCCCTAGTGCCTTGGCCCCCCTCTAGTGCCCTAAGAAGATACGGGAGAATATCCCCATCCAACATCTGATATAACTCAGCCCACATCACGTCAGCTCCCGGAGCCTTCCCTTTCAAAAGTTTGTGGAGGGCTGTTCTTATCGCGGCCAGATCAAGCGGCTTGTCCAGGCCCTGCCTCTCCTCAGGACTCAATGTGGGCAGTGGCACAGATTCCAAGAAATGTTTGATATCTGGCTGTATTGTGGGGTCTCCTTGGGGAGAAATGGGAAGTGTAATGTTTTTCATAGTACTGACACATCACTTTATTGACCTCTCCTGGCTTAACTACCGTCTCTCCCTTAGCATTCTGCAGTGCATGAATCTGGGAGTTTGCTTTTTGCTTTCTCAAGTGATAGTCAAGCAACTTGCCTCCCTTGTGCCCTGACTCCCAGAATTTTTGCTTTGCCCGGAGTAACTGCCATTCAGCTTTTCTCTGAAGCAAGATATCAGTCTTATACTTCAGCCCTACTATCCTGGAAGTTAGGTTTGGGGCTCGGGGGTGGGACTTTTTAAATTGAGTTTCTATGTCGGTAAGTTCTTTCGGAAGTGTCTCCATCTCCCTCCTCTGCTTTTTGTTCCTCCTAGATGTATAGGAGATAATGCATCTCCTCAGGAAGGCTTTCTATGCCTCCCACACCGACCCATCATTTACCTCCCCATTCACATTGGTTACAAAGAAGGATCTTGTTTCTGTGTTGATCTAGTCGCAGAAACCTTGGTCCTTCAGGAGGAATGGATTGCATCTCCACCTTGGGGATGACGGTTGCGCTCCAGGTGGAATAAATGAGAGGCTAATTAATCAGACAGGATCATGGGTTCAGTCCCCAGACCGAATATACCCTGGGCTGACACTCTGTCTACCAGCCAAAAATCAATCCGACTGTGCATACCTTGTACTGCCAAGTAGAACATGTAGTCCCTACCTGTAGCATTATCCCTGCATCAGGGATACACTAGGCCCCATTCTTCTATCAGATCCTGCAGGTTGGGCAGGACTTGTCTAGGAAAATGACCAGTGCAAAGTTAAAGTCCCCTCTACTATGACTACTAAGGTTTCATCCCCCCCCCTCACTTCCATGATGGCCTGGCTTACTTGGTAGGATGAAGTCCTGGTCATCCTGATTTGGGGCAAACAAATTAGCTAGTACAAGTTTGCCCCCTGGGTAAGTGAATCTCATCACCACCCACCATCCTGCCTTATCTGTCTTGACCCATTCTTGTGCCCAACTACAATTTTTATGGAGCAGAATCTCCACCCCCCTAGATTTTGTAGAGGCCAAGCTGTGTATAACTTGCCTAACCCACTGCTTCTGTAACCATTTATTTATTGAAAAGTTTCACAAGGAAAGGCACACTGAACAATATAAAATTGCTTGTTTCATGGAGTGTCCTGGGGGAAGGGGAACATGGGAGTACAGTAATCAAAAGCACATTTCCATGCAGTATTATAGAAAAGTATATATACAACACTTTAACAACACATTTCCAAATGTAATATAAAACAGAGAAGCAACAGAGTGAAAAACAATACATCAGTAGCATTAGATAAACATTGGGATTTGATGTGAGAGGAACACATTAACAGCACTGCAGACTAATACATACAATGCGGACAAGGAAGTGCAATAAAGTACATTGATTTCTCCTCACATTAAGTGTAGGATGGGAAAGGAGATGGGGAAGCCAGAGGGGAAATTAGGAGGAGTGAGGAGTCCAAGGGGAAATTAGGAACAGCTGCAGGATGGAGAGAGGAAGTTGAGGAGGGAAGTCAAGATGGACCTTGGGGAGGAGGGGTGCCTGATTTGATGAGGCATTGACTTCCAGAATTTAAGGAACTTATAGGAAAACAATGATTAGCCTATAAAGGTGGTGCACCGTGGTATAGCTAGGGTTGGGAGTCAGTGGATCTGAGGGAGAGAGGGGCAGTGGGGCAGGAGGACAGTGAGGAGGCAAAGTAAGAGCGAAGCGTATCAAACCAGAATTTACAGACAGATTTTATGCAGTGGGCTAGATGGTGGTTTTCAAGGGAAGGAAAAGCTAGAGAGTGATATAGATCACAGTGGTGGGTAAAGGAAGGGGCATACAGAGCAAAATGGCAGAAAGCATTGAAAAGGATGTCCATAAACCCGACCTGTCCGTGAGGTGCATCTCCTGGAGCAGTGCAACATCTGCTTTTAAGGATTTTAGGTGCTGTAATATTTTGGTACATCTAACAGGGTGATTAAGCCTTTTCACATTCCAGGAGATGCATCGTACTCCTTCTCCATGGTGTTGGATATGAAACCCAACCCGGATCCACTCAAATTCCACTTACCTGTTGGGCACCTTATGTATCAAGTGTTGCCTGGGTTGTTTATGCAAAGGACCTCAAATGGAGGATTCCAAGGTTTGGGTCTGTTGGCTCTGGAGACTCCAGCGTCATCTTAACCTGGTGGCTGGGAGTGGGTATTAATCTCGTGTTCTTATCCTGTTGCGGTGGCTAGGAGGAAGAAAGAGACAGCAAATCCATGAGTGATCATTACTCTGTTGTTACTCTCTCCCTGGTACTCCCCACTGAAGAGTTCTGCTATTCCCAGTCAACCTTAACTTCAGGGCAGTTACACCTTCCCCTATGATTCGATTTCTGAGTTCATACTCCTTTAACAAAAGTCTTGTCTTAACTGGGTTCTTAGTTTGTGTATACCTGACTGGGCTCAGTAATTATAGCGCACTGAGCAATAATGAAACAAAGAAAATTCAGCAGATTGAAATTGAATGAAACACTGTGTATGTGATTACACTTCAGTGATCTGGGAGAAAGCAAAAAGGGGAAGGACTTAGTTACTACCCCCAGCTACACCTCCTTGGCACCAAACTGGGTATAAGCTATTGAGATACAGATAGCTCATTCCATCTTGACCTATTCCTTCAGAGTTAACAGGTGACCTATATCACAGGTTCTTACCCTACATGGGAGCAGCATGGCTCTGGCTCCGAATTACCAGTTCTCTCTATCGTTCTTGTTTAAACCTAAACAGTGCAGCTATAAGATGAATCTTCTCCATTCATTTGGATGCTAGTGTGTTGAACTCCTTTTTCTGCCCCCCCCCCCATAAGTCACTGCTGGGGGAGAAGGGAGATGGGGTATCTGCAACTGTAGCACAGGTGCAGCTTTCCCATGAACTCCATGTCCACCTACCATACTCGTCATATTTGTGCTCTCCAGGGTGTTCCTCTATGGCCCCAGGATTCTCTGATCCCTCCATCAAGCTCCTTACTAGGTTCTGTATAACTGAGTAGAGGAGGGTAGACTGGAGGATACAACTTGCCTCACCCATTCACCCCCCCCTCCGGCTATGTAGGCATCTACCACCACTCCACCCTTTGGGACCTTCTCATTCCACTAATCCAAGCCTATTCACTGGGGGGGGGGGTAACTTGAACCCTGGGATGGGGAGTTAACCCATCTGCCCCAGATTATGTGCCCTCTGTGTTAAAGAGTTCACAGTGAGTGTGAGTGTGGGGGGAGGGATTGGGGCTGCTTCGGCCCAGCTACCATCTTCCAGATGTATTTGGTCCAGGCTTCTCCAACATTCATTTTGCAGTAGAGCTAGGTGGGGGAGCAGGTATCAACTAATGCTGGTTTGGTGCCCTTCATGACTCAGCCTGATTCTTCCTCTCTGTTCCACCCATGCTACCTATTCCAACCTCCTTTCCATCCTATCCGCCTTTGCCTTTTGTCCCTTCAGGGATGGTTGTCTGTCTGTCACACTTCACTCCCTATGCTCCTTCCCTCAAGTTTAGGTGCCAAACAACCCTCCCCCTCATGAGGACCCATCTGGGTCTCTTTAATTATTCCCCACAGCTCGATGTTCACTCGCTTAAGTTTAACCCCCCCCCAAGCTTGTTTCTGCAACCATAACCTTTCAGTGCTGCTTTGGTTATCAATAAAATTCGCAGCCGTCCCCCCAACAGTGCAACGTTGTTACTTATACCAATACATTAGTACGGGCACCCACAGTTAGCTTCTTGCACAGTACCTGCTTAAAACCATGCTTCTTGCATCATCCACTCACCGCTTCATCTAGGCGTCCCTATGGCGAATGTACTTACAACATCATAATCAAAGTCCTCAGTTTAATTCTGTTGCCACCGCCTCCGCAAACGTGCGGTCTCCTGGTTTGGTCAGGGCCTCCAGCGATTCACTACTGTCCATTTCTTCCTCCTCCTTTTCTTCAGCAGCCGCTGCCCAGTCTGTGATGTTTCCTTCCAGTGTTGCACTGTCATGGAGCTCTGCCCTTGTGGTGTATGTGTGTGTGTCTTCTCTGCCGGTGGAGTCATTTCTTGGACATTTAGCTGGTGGGGGTGCACGGTAGTAATGCAACCTTCTGCCTTTTCTGTTCCTATTTTGGGATCTATGCCTTGGTCTTTGGGATTGCGGGCCTGGCAGCTCCTTCCGAACCCCTGGAACCTCTGGATTGCAATTACCTTTACCTAGGACCTGGGATTGCATTTCTGCAGTAGCATGGTCCACCATTTTGGTTGTGGGAGTCAACACCTTAGGGTTTTCCATCCTACTTTGTTTACCTTCCCCTGTACTACTCTTGTTCCTTTCCAGCTTCCATGTTACATCCAGTTTGGGCTGTGGCTCCCAGAGCTTTCTGGGACTGGTAGTCATTAACTGTGCTAATGGCCATTGTCGTCTCACCCAGTTTGGGATTTCTTGTGGTGGTGCTCCTGTGAACTCCAGCTCATCTTTGTAAGCATTGAGATCAGCCAGTCCTCTAAACCTGTTCTTGACTCCCATCTCGCTCAGGTCAGCTTTAATGGGGCCAAAGGACTTTCTTCGCATCGTGACCTCATGGGAGAAGTCTCTATAGATTGAAATATGGGTGCCCTTCCAGTCTAGGTCCCCCATTTCTCTAGCCACCCGCAGGACCTTTTCCTTCACTGAGTAGCAGAGCAGATATGCTATAATTGACCTGTGGGGTCCTCCTGCACCCGATGATCTCCCCCTTGTATGATGTGCCCTTTCAGTTTCCACTGGGCCTCTCCATTGTGGTCCCAAAAGACGAGGGAAGAACTCATTCAAGAATCCCTCCATGTGTTGCTCTTCCGTACCCTTGGGGATGCCCAAGATTCAAATATTATTCTGGCATCTCCTGTTCTCTTGATCTTCTGCTCTGAGTTCATGATCTCAATCCTCTGCAAAATCCTCTGCTGGTACCGCTCAAGTTCATCTGTTCAGAGTTCCTCCACATTCATCCTATCCTGCAAATTTTTAACCTCCTCTGTAGTGCCGGCCAGTGCTGTTTTGATAACCCCCATATCCACTACTAGGGCTTCCAACATAGTAGTGATATACTGCAGAGAGTCTGCAACCAGATTTGTGGGTTGCGGGTTGCCTGGGGTTTCCATTCTATAGGCCCGAGCACCACTGGATGGTACAATCAAAATTTGTTAAGTCAGGAACCGGAAGATTTCTGTTTTAAGATCCTGATTGATAATAGCCACTTTTGGACTTGGAATCAAACTGGCAGCAGGTACTGTGCAATCGTTATTTTTCTTAGTTCAGGTTGCCTTGCTTATAGCCCATGGGTGTCATGGGTGAGGGGCTCCTCACCTCGTGGTGCGCCTGCTGCTCTTAACTCCAGCATAATTGATACATGTTTTTTAATTAATTATTTATTGATTTATATTATTATGTTATGTACAGGTGCCTTGGCTTTAGAAAGGCACTTTTTATAAATAAAGTTTGATTTGATTTGATAGAGAGAACTGGTTAGTTATTCCCCTCGATACATTGCTCTGAGGGATCAGGTAATAGTCCCATTTATTGCCAGCCTGTATGCTGCTCCAATATTGATCTTGTCACCAAGCAGAAGACGTTATTTAGGTCCTCAACGGAACGGAGCAAAATCCCTAAGTGGCCATCTTGGTCGGTGGCTTAACCACATCCCCATTTCTTAATGTTTAACAATGCAGTTGTTTAATTGCTGGAGAGAATATAAACCAGATTCAGAGGCCCAAGTGATATTTATTCTGTCCCTTGACATCCATTCTGCAATGGCACCTATTTATAGATTACAACTGCAAGTTGAAATAACTTTTAATAAAGGATATCTTGTCTAACTCAAGACAGGTGAGGTGCCTACAGGATGCAGACTGGTAAAATGAAGGGGAGTACCTTGCTAATTTGGAACATATAAGATTCATGTATGTAGTGGAGTTCTGAGTGGTGAAAGGAGAGCAGCCTCCTAACATGGAACAGTTGAGGTGTGCGAGATGTGAATAGAGTAAATGAGGGATGCATTTCAAATGTGGGACATGTAAGGTTTGTTTCTGCAGTGGAGTTCTAAGTGGTGAAAGGATAGGCAGACCTCCTAATGTGGGGCAGTTAAGAGGTATGCAGAGGGGGGTTGGGTTGTAAAATGGGAGCTATCCTTTTCTAATGTGGATGTGGGACAATTGGTATGCAAGGGAGTTCTGAGAGACAAAATGAGGGACATCTGCTCAAATATGGGATGGACAGGTTGCAAAGAGAACTGCGTAATCCACTGGCGTTTGCATCTGCTCACATTCAATTGAAGTGTCTCACTGACATTTTCAAAAGATCCATCCATTTGCAACGAAAAGTCACAATTTGCATAAATTTGAAAAAAATGTGTGCAATATTGATTTAAGGGGAAAGAAATGTAATGTTGCTGGGTCACTGAGATTCTGATAGCCCATGAAAAGGTCTTTCAAATGAGGTCTTGGCTTACCTGTAGGTGTTTGGAGTCCTAAGATATAAATATCTAAATCATCCACAAATTAAATATCGTGGCAGCAGCCAGTTCACGGAATCCTGAAATAGGAAGTGATGTCACTGAGAGCAAGCTGTAATCAAAGGGAACTGCACAGAATGTGCAGGTCATTTTTCCAGTAGAAGTTGTTGTTTTTTTTTTTAGTACTAGTTCAAATGTTGTAGTTGTTCTAGCTATACTGTTTTTTTCATTTCATTTTTATGTTTCCTTGCACGTGCGCAAGAAATATCTTGCAGTAGAATGACATTACGGAAGTGTATCAGGGACGAGTCCAATGCAAAGCAATCTACTCTGGGCTTGTCCCTGACAGACCAATGAGCATGCAGCAAGACTGTGACACTTGTTCAGAGTTTCACAGCTGGAATCGTTCTCTAGTTCAAAGAAATGAAGAACTCCAATGAGAGCACTTCATTCCTTTCAAGTGAGATCCCAATTCAGAGTTTTATAGTCTCATGCCATTGCAACTCCCATCACAAGTACCCTTCAAATGATGTCCTGTCCTGTCACTCAAACCACTGAAACATGCAATGTGCACCCTGGCTGATTACTTACTGCTGTTGCCTAGCACAGTCCTGCTATCTGTGCGGAGAGAAGGGCTATTCCGTTTCATCATCCTGACTGCTGTCTGTTTCACTATCCTGCTGCTGCTCACTCTCCCTTAATGTTTGGCAGTGAAGCGGTCAGCCAGAAAGAAGGTGAAAAGTCAAAAGTTACAGCAATCAGGAGCTGTCTACCCTGCATCCCTGTCTCACTGTACTGCCACTAGAAAAAAACCTGGACAAAATCAAACACTTCCTGTCCTCTGACTCATTCAGCTCCTGATTCTGTTGCATCCTGGAATGAAATCAGATAGTGGAGTGCCTTTTAAAGAGCCATGGCACCCTTTTTTTCGTACAACAATGCCATATCCAGTCGAAAAAAGACCAGAACTTCAAAACTGCCATTTGCAGTACTAAGAAAAATTGTGCTCCTGCTTTTGTTATGTTCAAGCAATGTTAAACTTAACCCTGCCCCAACCAAGGCAATTTCCTCAGCATCAGAACTTACAAAGCTTAAAGGTATCAGCTTTGTGCATGTTAATGCGTGTAGCCTCTTAAAAAATTTCACCTTAACACAGGCCTGGGCTACCCATACGGAACCTGATGTACTCATGATCTCAGAGTCCTGGCTTCGCCCAGCCACACCGGCCAAAGAGGTCAACATTCCCAACTGCCTCCTATTCAGAGCTGATAGACCTACTAGAGGCGGTGGAATAGCCATTTATGTTAAAGAGAAGTTCACGGTCACTACCCTTGACTCCACCTCAATGGCTAACGGTTTTGAATGTCTGACCATTAAAATCGAAATATCTTCATCACTGGCCCTTCGTGTTATAGGATGCTACAGACCCCCGTCATCGAGATCGCAGCTTTTGACTCACCTCTCATCTATTATGGGAAATGACAACTTGGAAACTATTATTCTAGGTGACCTTAATTATGACTGGTTGTCCAATGCCTCACTTCCCCTTAAATCCTTCTGCAACTCTCATGGGCTCACCTTACTCATTAGTGAACCCACACCTATCAATAAGAAAACTCCCTTGAAAAGCATGTTACTAGACGTTCTTCTAGTAAGTAAACCCCATTCTTTCTCCCATGCTGGGATTTTCTCGGCCGACGTTAGTGACCATTGTTTTATTGCTGCCATAAGGGCAGTCCCGAAAATACCATCCTCAGCCAAATTCTCTACCAAAAGATCAAACCAGAATTTCGACCTGCTTGCATATATCAGTGACCTGAAAGTATCCCTGCTTTGGCAGAGCTTCTGTTTAGCCAAGTCAGTAGAATCAGCGTATGCAATTTTTCATGAAATTTTATCCAGAGCACTCAACACCCATGCACCATTCGTCAAAACTTGCATCAAGACTAGAAAGTGCCGTTGGTTCACTGAGGAGTTTAAGAAAGCACTATTAAAAAGGGACGAGCTCTGTAAATTGGCTCGCAAAACACAGAAAGCTGAAGACTGGTGTCTCTTTAGATCAGCTAGAAAGCACTGTACTAAATTAATTAGAGAGGACAAGGCCAACTGTTATCGTTCTGAACTTGACTCTGCCTCCAAATGCCCTACTAAGTTTTGGTCTACAATAAAAGAACTATCAGGCCATATGACAGGTAACACACACTCCCTACAAAAATCATCTTGGACAATATAACTATCAGCGACAAAAAAGAGATCTTGCAAGCCTTTAACAACCATTTCGCCACTGCAGGTCTAGCATTTGACAACTCGTCTGCATGTAGCTTGCGCTCCCAACTCAATTTGCTACACCCAGAACTTAGTTCTACTAAAGCAGTCTTTTCCTTCTCCCCTGCTTCCCTGAAAGAGGTTGAAGAGCTCCTACTCCAGCTGGATTCCAGAAAAAGTGCAGGCACTGACACCTTTGATCCATATTACCTAAAGATTGCCTACTGTGTCCTGGCTGTACCGATTCCACATCTTTTCAATTTATCTCTTTCGCAAGGGACCATCCCTCACCTGTGGAAAACCGCACATGTTATCCATTATTTAAATCTGGGGACCCCTCTGACCTAAATAATTATAGGCCAATCTGCCTCCTCCCCATTTTATCAAAACTTCTGGAAAAAATTGTGAATGCCCAATTGAGATCCTTCATAGATAATACAAATCTGCTAAATCCAATGCAGTCCAGCTTCAGATGCAAACATAGTACGATCACGGCCCTGACCAAGGCAACAAATGACTGGCAGCATGACCTAGAGAATAGAAAATCTGTCTGTGCTGTTTTTTTAGACCTAAGTAAAGCATTTGACACTGTTGATCACAGCCTACTTCTCTCTACACTAAAGGGAATAGGCCTTGACCATACTTCACTGTGCTGGTTTGACAACTACCTCACAGACAGACACCAGCAGGTCAAAGCTGAAGGTGAACTTTCTATTTCCAATCCATTAAACCGTGGTGTCCCACAGGACTGCATTCTGGGGCCACTCCTGTTTACTATCTACATAAACAATAAAGACATTGCCATCAAAGAGGCAAACATTCACCTATTTGCAGATGATACAGTGATCTACCTAAGCCGCACAATGCCTGAAACTGCCTGTAGAGATCTGCAAACCGACTTCAACCTACTGCAACAGCAGCTGATAGGCAAAAAGTTGTTGCTCAATGCCAAACAAACTAAAGCAATGCTTTTCTTACCTGGTAATAATGTTTCGTACCCTGCTGTTATTGGCGCCATCCCCCCATTTCCACTTAACTTGGGGAAAATTTGGAATTTGTGCCGAAATTCAAATACCTGGGGGTCTAGCTAGATCACAAACTTTCCTTTGCGGATCACATGGAGGAGCTATTAAAGAAACTAAGGCAGAGACTTGGTCTTTTTTTCAGGATTAACCACCTA
The DNA here is from genome assembly GCA_016271365.2 of Neoceratodus forsteri. NCBI lineage: Eukaryota > Metazoa > Chordata > Ceratodontiformes > Ceratodontidae > Neoceratodus > Neoceratodus forsteri. The sequence goes on along the minus strand of CM057449.1, from coordinate 520,695,569 downwards.
CTAACCCCAGAGGCCAAGAAGCAGCTTGTTCAGTCCACGTTTCTCTCCCTAATTGATTATGGTGACTTCATATACAGCCAGTGTGCTTCCTCTTACCTCGGTACACTGGACACACTATACCACAGAGCCTTGCTCTTCATTACAGGTTTCCCTTTCTCCACTCACCACTGCTTCTTATATGCAGCTGTGGGGATGTTCCTCCTTGCACTATAGACGCAGCAGGAATATGGCCTATTGGACATACTGTGCTATCATTGGCAAATTGCCGCAGTATGTTGTTGACTGTCTGCCTACCACTGCGCCTGGAACTTACGCCCTAAGAAGCTACTCTCTTCTCTCCCTAAAAGTGCCTAGGGCTCTGACACGCTTTGAGAGATCTGCTATAGGGTTCATACTGCCATTGTTATGGAACGAACTTCAGAAATCTCTGAAATTACAGTCTCCTGTCAGTCTTGCTATGTTCAAGACTTTGTACGTAAAATATTTCACAGAAGCCTGTAATTGTTTCACACTCTCATAGCTCATCATGCCTGCTCTCTCACACACCTCTCTTTAATTTTCATTTTATGCCTGCTCCTCTCATACACCCTTTTTTCTAATTTTCTTTCCATGCAACTTGCCTGGGCTCCATGCATCCAACTGCGGGCACCAGTCAGTCAGTGTTCTGAAGCCGCCACCTGAGACTATTTGCCTGTTCTCCGAACGTTGAGAGCTGTGACCACTGCTGGGCTCCCAGCTCATTCGCCGCAGTTAACCGTGGATGCCGGGCATTTGGCGCTTCTGAAACCACCGCTTGTGATCTCTTGCCTGGACACTGAATCGGAGCGCAAGCATCTTCCTCAGGTCCGCTCCGATTGGTCCCCCTGATTCACTCTTTAATACCAGCTGGGAAAATGTACCCCTGCTCCACGTACCAAGCCAAAAACACCCTGATCACCTCATACACCTGCCTACCTGTTATCCCCAATCCTGCCAACCTACCCCCCCTCAGCCCTGTTATATCTACTATTCCCCAAATTTCTCCCCTCGCCTACACCCCCTCCCATCTCACGTCTTCACAGTAAATTTTATGCTGCCAATGAAGCTGCACGTCATATCCTTTTCATGAACACCATCCATGTGTTTACTTGTTGAAACCAATGTTATTCAATATGTGATTGTTATGTGTGTTGGTTCTCCTTTACTATTGTATTTTTTAGCAACTATTTTATTACTGTATATAAATGTATTGTTATTTGACCTTGTACAATGCAGGTCCACCTTGCAAATGAGCTTGCTCAATGGTGTCAGCCTGGATAAATAAAGATTTTGATTGATTGATTGATTGATTGTAGCCTTCCTATTAGATAGCTCCAGTCTAACCATCCTGCAGCAGCTCGCTCTTCCTTTATGGTCTCCAGAGAAAAGCGGTCAGGCAGAAAGAGGACAATAAGTTAAAAGTTAATGAAATCAGGAGCCTAGTCTGCTTCTTCATTTCCATCACATAGTTCTGCCCATAGAAAAAAAGTCAGAGAAATACAACAAACACCTCTTGTCTTCTGACTCGCTCAGTTGCGGTCTGGTGGCTGATCACACTTGATATCGGAGGGCTGTGCTCAAATATACCGCACCAAACTGAGGTTGAAGCACTTTGTGAGTCATTATATCAGTTTTCTGGCTATAAGACCAGATTTTTTGAATTTTTTGTGAACTTATGGAGACAGTGTTAAGTTTCAACATGTTTACTGTATGTTCCATGGGACAATTTTACTGTACCCTCAGGTGAAGGGGACTGCAATGTGGGCCACCTTCACACAAATTATAACAATTTGCACCTGGCACGATGGGAAAACAATACATTTTGTCATTAGATAGCAATCCTTTTCTAAATGCTTTATTCATGACATTTGTTTGGTGTAGAGAGGCTCCAGCAGAGTTACAGGAATTTGAACAATACTTAGGGACAACTGAGTTGAATTTAAACTTCACCTTGACTGCAATAACCTATCCAGCCACCCATTTACAGCAGCAACCAAACTAAAGGGAACAGAAACTGGTGATTAGACAATACATTTTTTATAGGCAATGCTCCAAAACAGATAGTATTGTAATCTTAAATTGCAGTATTTGTAAGCCTGCAAGCAAATTAAGATTATTTTTTTTTTTTTTTTTTTGGGGTGGGGGAGACATATCACAGTTAAGTAATGAAATAAAGAAAAAGAGCTCATTGAAGTTTTTGCCAAAAATACATTAAAGCAGATTATTATTAATTTGGTTTTGGAATATTCACATAGAATGTGGGACATCCCACCTAATATGGAACAGTGGAGAGGTATGGTCTCCATGGTGAACAAGCATTTTTAAAAAGCAGCTGAAAATTAATTTTTTTTTTTACTTATTTTCTTTCTGCCCCTGGATGCTTGGCCCTTCCTCCACCAGAACCACCAGCTCCATCACCCCGATGTCCACTGGTACTTATGTCCATTACTATTCCTGGAGGTGTTCAACTGGCCGTGTACGGCGCCTGCGAGGGACCAGTTTCATTCCACCGGTTGCCACCATTTTCCTGGTTTCTCCCTCCCCAAGTTCAGTGCAGAGCATGCAAGGGCGCCAGTGGCCGAGCTATGTACGCTGCTGCATGCAGCACCCGCCCCTCTGTGTGGATCCACTGTGCCAGTAGTATAAAGAAGATCAAAGATGTCTGTTATTTTTGTAATGTGGGATTCCTAGCAGAATGCAATTAATCAGCTGCTTAAAAAGCCATTTGAAAGAATATATGCCTTCCAATATGTGGAAAAAGAAATACTAGCCAAATAATTTAGCCAGTGGGACATAACGTAGTAAAGATGTGTAAAGACTAAGAGGTATTTAGGGTGGGGACACAAGGAGTGGTTAGGAGGGGGGAAACCTGGGTGGGGGGAAGACACAGGTTGGAGGGTGATCTCGCTGAATGTGAGAAGCTTAGGTGACAAATCAGCCGAGCTACAGGCCCTCATCATAGCAGTGGGGAGAGTGGACATTGCGGTCATCACGGAAACATGGGCCACCCAGAACCAGGACTGGGATATGATGATTGCAGGGTACAGGATATTCAGGAAGGATATGGCTAGGGGGAATGGGGGCGTGGCAATCTACATGAGAGAGGAGATAAGGTGTATAAGGGAGGAGGGCAGGACATAGGCCCTATGGATGCAGTTTCAGAACTCCAGAAGAAAGACACTGAGGATGGGGTAGTGTACAGGCCACCAGCTTGGGGGGATGACCTGGATAGGGAGTTGGCCGAGCAGATTAGAAAGGTCTATAGGAGGGGGAACACGGTAGTGGTGGGGGACTTCAGCCTCCCAGGGGTGGACTGGAACACCCCAACCACGACTTGTGCAAAGGAGCAGGTATTACCAGATGCATTTCAGGACTGCTTTCTAGTGCAATTGGTCCACAAGCCAGATAGGGTGGGAAGGACTCTGGACCTAGTATTAACAAACAGGGAGGCTGTAAGGGATCTGGGAGTGACCATCACAGTAGTGTGATTCACACTCAGTATGGGCAGGGAAACGGGAGAAACTGGTACTAGGGTGATCGATTTTAAGGGAGTGAATTTTAAAAGGATGCGGGAAATTTTAGTTGAGCATCTGGTGGGAATTCAAGCAAGCATGAGTTACAGTCAGAAATGGGATATCCTTAAGAAAGGACTAGCAGAGGCAACTGAGACATGTGCCAGGACAAGGGTAGGGCAAAGAAGCCAAGCTGGCTGACTGGGGAGGTCTTGGAAGGGGTGAGGGCCAAGAGAAAGGCATTCCAGAGGCTTAGGACATTGGGAGGGCAAGGGGACAAAGATGAGTAAACAAAGAAGTCCAGTAGGTTACCAGGCTGGTCAGATCAGCCAAGGCTTCCAAAGAGCTGAGACTGACACAGGGAATCCAGGTCGTGGAAAAGGAATTCTTCAGATACATTGGAGAAAGAAGGAAAAACAAAGACCAAATTGTGAGGATTAAAAAGGATGGGGGGGTGGGTGGAGAAGGGGGAGGACCAGGTGGAGGCACTGAATGAGTACTTCTGCTCTGTGTTCACAAAGGAAAAGTGAGGGTAGATACCTCAAGGGAAGGGTGGAGTGGGCAGAGGGGCAGGCGGGGGTGGCTGATATCAGGATTACAAAGGACAGGGTGCTGGAAGGACTAAGGGCACTGAGGGTGGACAAGGCACAGGGACCAGACAGCGTTCACCCTAGAGTACTTAAGGAGCTAGTGGAGATCCTGGCGGGACCACTGGCAAACCTGTTCAGTACAGCACTGGACACAGGATGCATGCCACAGGACTGGAGGATGGCCCATGTTGTGCCCATTCATAAAAGCAGCCCAAAGGATGACCCAGGCAACTATATACCAGTGAGCCTCACTTCAATCATGGGGAAGCTCATGGAGTCGATCCTAAAAGAGGCTGGTGACCTTTTTGGAGGACAATGGTCTCCAAGATGGGCATCAACATAGTTTTGTCTTGGGCAGATCCTGCCAGACAAACCTAATCGAGTACTATGACTGGGTTACTAGGGAGCTGGACAGGGGCCATGCAGTGGACGTCCTGTATTTGGACTTCAGTAAGGTGTTTGACTTAGTGACACATGGAAGGCTGGGGGGTAAACTTGAATACATAGGGGTGGGAACAAAAATGGTCAATTGGATCACCAACTGGCTGAGGGGAAGGCAGCAAAGGGTGGTGGTAGTGGTGGGGAACTCTCGCCACCGAGGGACATTATGAGCGGGGTGCTCCAGGGGTCGGTACTGAGACTGGTGCTGTTTGGGATATTTATAGCTGAGATCTCAAATGGGATCCAGAGTAGGATCAGTCAGTTCACAGATGATACTAAGATTGGTGCTGTGGTAGATGACATAAAGGTGTGGAGGGGCTGCAGGAAGACCTGACTGAACTACAGGAGGGGTCAGAGACATGGCAGCTGGGGTTCAACGCCAAGAAGTACAAGGTCCTGCACTTTGAAGCAAGGAACCAGGGGAGGAAATATCAATTGGGAGGGGTACAGCTGGAAAGCAGCATGGAGGAAAAGGATCTGGGGTACTAATAACAGGGAGTATGAACCACTCAGCTCAGTGCAGGAAGGCAAACAAGATGCTGGGGTGCATAGCGAGGGGAATCTCCTCCAGGCACAGAGAGTTGTTCCTTCCCCTGTACAGGTCACTGGTCAGGCTGCACCTGTACTACTGCGTGCAGTACTGGTGTCCATTCCCAAAGAAGGACATCAGATTATTTATTTATTTTATTTATTTATGACTTTGATACCGGGTGAGTGCACTGATCCCAGGGACCGTTTTCAGGCACGACCCGGGTCATAACACATGGCGCAGGGTGACAGTGGAGTACAAGATAACAGTAATACACATGAAACAGATTTGATACAAGCAACAATAGTAAGCACAATATACAGGTTTGATGCATAGGTCCATTTGAGAACAGTGAATACAGGCAAGATTGCTGGAGGGGGCGCAGTGTAGGGCAACGAAGATGATCCAGGGACTAGAGGGTAAATCCTATGAGGAGAGGCTGGGAGAGCTGAACATATGTTCCCTGGACTTGAGGAGGGATGGGGGGAATGTGATAAAAACCTTTAAATACTTAAAGGGACGAAACAGGGCTAATACAGAAGGGGTTCTGCAGATCAGAAGGGGCAGGGAATGAGAGGGCATCGACTGAGACTGGAAGGGGGGGATTCAGGAGAGCGATCAGGAGACACTTTTTCACAGAAAGGGTGGTAGACAAGTGGAATACTCTGCCCAAGTAAGTGGTATCATGTAGAACAGTAGGAGGATTCAAAAGAGGGTGGGACAGAGTGGGGGTTGTTATGAGGAAGGGAAGGGAGGGTGGGGCAGCTGCAAGTTGAGGGGCTAGCTGCACAATCACACAGACTTGATAGACCATGAGGCCTGTTTCTGCTGGCATTTCGTATGTTTCTATGTTCATAATTATTGGTCAAAATTTGCTAAGCAAAGTAGAATAATCCCTAACAGATAAATGGAAAAATGAAATGTGCACAATACTGATTTAATGGGGCCGTGGCTCACCAAGTGGACCACAGTTTGTTTTTTTCATCCAGGGCAATCCCCCTGGTGTCGAATCATCTCTCCTCTTCAGAACTGTCTTGTCCCACATCCTATATGGAAAAAGTGCTTGAACTCAAACTTAAAAGCAAAATAAATCCATAATACTTTTTAAATGAAGGAAGCTCATAATCTCCCAGATGGCCGATCCTACACGAGGTGGTATCTCCCCTGCCTCCTCCTCCTAACACTACTTCTGGCCGGAGATATTGAATCCAACCCTTGTCCAAATAATCTGGCCCACAAAATCCTCCCAGCATGGGGCATGGGTAAGGGCCTAAAAGTAGCTCATCTCAACATTAGGAGCCTGCTACCTAACTGTGATGAGTTAGTAGCGTGGGTGGCACTCTATAAACCCGATATCCTCGGAGTGATGGAGACCTGGCATAAACCCTCAGTCCCTGATTCAGCCTGTGTACTCCCTGGGTATGAGTTCATATGACTGGACAGAGCTGGGAGCAAGAGGGGGGGAGGCATACTGATCTACTACAGGAGCCATTTAAAAATCTCCCAAGTTGCCCACCAGCAATCCAACATGTCCCCCTGTGAGTTACTGCATGTGCTACTGTTACTTGGGGACACCAAGAAACTGCACCTGCTGTGCACTTACAACCCTCCAAGGGGTGGGCTGCCTGGATTAACCCACCTCATGGAATCAGTTGGTCCCAGTGTTGGGGACAACGAACTCATAATCCTGGGTGACGTCAACCTCAACTGGGATGGTGGTAATGTGAAGCAGTTCGAGCCCCTACTTGCTAACCTTACCCTGACCCAACTTATCCAGGAGCCAACCAGGCGGTCAGCAAATGGATCCTCTTGCACCCTTCTGGACTGGATCATGTCCAACCGCCCGGACAGGACCTCATCAGTGGGAACGCTATCTGACTCCATCTCCGACCACTCTCCGGTCTTCTGTGTATGGAAAATTCCCTCCCCCAAAATTCCTCACAAAATCATGCATGTCAGAAACTACTCCAGGTTTGACCCTGTGGAGTTCCTGGAGTACTTGAGGCTTACCGACTGGTCTGGGGTGCTAGGAGCCACTGACCCCTCAGTGGCAACCTCTCACTTCCTTACCACCTTTGGGGCCCTGCAAGACAAGCATGCTCCTAAGGTCATCCGTAGGTGAGGGGGTCTGCTACCCTCTGGCTGAATGGGAATCTCTTAGCCCAAATGCAGGAGAGAGATAAGTGTTGGGCCCGTTTCAAAGGTTCCAGTGATCCCACTATTTTCCAAAAATACAGACACCTTAGAAACAAGTGTAAGAAGGCCATTAGGGTTGGGAAAAGTGAATTCTGCAAGTCCGTCCTTCTCAGCACCGCCAGCGACCCTAGGAGGTTCTGGAGAAATATAAAAACCCTTGTCAGTGGGTCCTCCCATCCGGGGGTAACGGACATGATTATCAAAGGGGTCTCCTGCAATAATCCCCATACTATCGCCAACTCCCTAAATACGCACTTCTCAGACCTCTCGGCTTTCACTGCTCCCCCACTCGACCGGTGGATCACCCCCCCAGGCAAATGTTTTACCTCAGGGCCGTGTCAGTCCTGGACACGCAGAGATGCCTAGCTGGCCTCTCCCAGTACTCTAGCTCTGGCCTACATAACCTGGAGCCCAAGTTTCTAAAGCTAGGTGCTGCACACATTGTCTCCTCAGTAGCCCACATCTTTAACCTATCCCTTGTATCGGGGACCATCCCTGATATCTGGAAAGAGGCAAGGATAGTCCCTGTCCTGAAGCAGGGCAATCCTAAATTACCGGATAACTATCGTCCGATTGCTATTCTCCCATCCTTTAGCAAGCTCCTTGAAAAGGTAGTGGCTGAGCAGCTCTCTGAGTATATCCACTCACACGAGCTGCTGTCCCCAGCCCAGCATGGTTTTTGAAAGAGGCAAAGCACCACCACAGCCTTGATCTCTGTCACATCAAGCTTCAGAACAACCATGGAGCAGGGCAAACTCTCTGGTGCCATATTTATCGACCTGTCCAAAGCCTTTGACCTTGTTGATCATGCACTGCTTGGCTCACAGTTGTGGTCACTTGGCCTCTCCCCCCATGATATGAAATGGCTTATGGGATACCTGCATGGTAGAAAGCAGCGGACCTGCTTCAATAAAGTCCTCTCCGAACCCCTACTGGTGACCTCTGGTGTCCCTCAGGGTTTGGTGCTGGGCCCCCTCCTCTTCTCCCTCTTTATCAATCAACTACCCACGGTGACAACCAACTGCAGAGCCACCCTGTATGCAGATGACCTAGTGATATTGGCTTACTCCCAGGACGCCGCCACTCTTAACCAGTGCTTGTCCGAGGACTTTAATAATGTCCTGACCTGGGTTACTAAGCACAAACTGGTCCTGAACCTGAAAAAAACACAGGCTATGCTTTTTGGCTCCACGGCAAAAATCAAAGCCTCGCCGGCCCTGCTAAATATCACCAGTCCTGACGGACCCTCACTACCAGTAGTGAACTCCATCAAATACCTAGGGGTCACACTTGACCCCCAACTTGACATGGGGAGTCATATCCTTAACATCTACAGGGCAGTAAACTGCAAGCTGGGTCTGGCCTATAGGGCCAAGTACAACCTTACACCGGCAGCCAGACTTGCCCTTGCGAGAGGCATAGTTCTTCCCTCCCTCAGCTATGGTCTGCACCTATTTGCTCGCTCCCCAAAGACTCATCTCACTCGGTGGCACACGGCATATAATAACATCTGTCATTTTGCTCTGGCTGCCCCCCATCTCACCCATAGATGTGAGCTATATGATAAACTTTGCTGGCTGTCTCCAGCCAGATACCTTGACTTCGGTGTGGGGTGCCTCTCGGGAAAAGTGGTCAGAACTGGCATCCCCCAGGGGCTGGCCCTGCTTCTGCCACAAATGGACGCTACTCCCTACCATCTTAGGTCCCAGACCTCAGGGATGCTTAAGGTCCCCTCCACACGAACCCTCATGGGGGATCAGGACTTTGCCGTAAGTGCGCCCAGATTCTGGAACTCCCTCCCTGGTGATATCCGCTCGGCCTCCTCCTATCAGACCTTTCACAATTCCCTGTGGGGCTTCCTGAAACTAGCCTCAGTGTGCGACTGCCCCAAGCCTCCCTAGAGTAATTATCAACCATTGTCAAACCTGATCCAAGCTGCCTTTTACTGATGCTGCTTGAAACTTCTTGCTGTTCCCACGATTCTCACAATTACCCGGATACTTGACTGTGGGCAAAATTTTTGTCTACAACTGTGCACCCTGATCATGGGCAAAACTGTCTACACCTATGTATCCTGGTCTTGCCTTAACTGATATGTCTCAAATGAGTGATGACTTGTTAAAAGTTGTCTGTGAACCTACTCACCTCAGGGGTGCCTAACTATAAAGTTATAAGTTATATTTTGACCATCCACCCTTTTGGATAATGTTACTACTCTTATATGTTACTTTTATTGTCATGAGGTACTTCATCCTATATGTTTGTTATATTTGTTATGATGTACTTGCATCCTTTCTGTACAGTTATCTGTATCACTATGTTGTATTCTCCTGGGTCGTTCCTGAAAATAGGCATAATACTTGTCTAGTGTACTTACCCGGTCAACAAAAGCTAAATAAATAAATAAATTATTATACAAGGAGCAGCAGCTGTCACTCATGTGAACCCTGCAGATCATTGTGTAAGAACCCTGTAAAAGCTATGAGCAGGTGTTAAAGACAAGTGCTAATATGATGCCTTAGCCTGTGAAAGAGGAAGTTCACTCTCATGTGCATAGCAGATCACACAAAGAAAGAGCTGACAAGCTAGTCTTTTCTGAAGAGTTGGGCCTGTTTCATCCCACTGCACATGTACTGTTTAAAATCCCCAAAACAGAATGTGTGGCTGCAAGTTATGATAATGTACACTTCCCTGCATGATATTATTAGGCTTTTTTTAAAGCAGCTGTATTTGTTAGCATGCACACACTTTCTTTTTTTTTTTTAAATGTATTTCTGACATATTTACATTCAGCCTCGGTGTATTATTAGTTTTCTCAGATAGTTTTAAAACTGTTTTTATTGCTAATTTAGTAATTAATGACTTGCGTCATTAAAGATGGCTGCCACTCCCATTTTTTAAACATATCATCCATTGACTTTACTTGTTTGAATATTCATAAAAGATTCTCACACACAACCTTCCCCCCAAAAAAAAACAGAAGACATTCATGCTCCAATAAAGTCAAATCTGTTTGTAAGGTCTCTACTTCAGCAAAATAAAACCCACTAAGCAGCGCCATAAAACCCCAACCCCTGAGTCTGCTTGTATATACCTCTCAACTTAGCTTCAAAATGCAGACCATAGGCCTTCAAAATACAGAGGAGAGGACCATAATGTGTAGCACTTTTTATTTTAAAGAATAATATGTTAAAGAATAGCATGCACAATATGTATCGTACTACAAAATGTTTTTATCAAGTTACTTGACTTGTTTTTATAGTCTTTAGCCATGTTTACACGGCTACAGCACCCTGGAATTTGCATTGCTCACTTCCCACTGTGGTGGTTGCTCTGCCAGCAATCCACCATTTACATAGCCTGCCCTCACAATGCTGCAGGTCGCTCTGAGAAGGGGCTGCGAATGCCACGGAGGATGCCAGAAACAGGGAAATAATAGGAGCAAGCACAGCAAAGTGTCCACACCGCTGGATGCTGCGCTTGCTCTGATATGGGTACTGACAACTGAGTCGGTACAGAAAATGCAGCAGAGCCACACTTGCAGTGCTCCAGAATGTGTCCACACACCCGACTTTGCAGCGCATCAACCAGTGCACATGTGCTGATGCACTGCAAAGTCGGCAGTGTAAACGGGGCGTATGTGTTCATAAATAGCCAAATGCATGTCAGTAAATCCAGAGCAAGGCAAGGGTACATTTGGGTGTAAAATACATAGCTTATGTGAAACGCATAGCAGTTGAAAGTTATATACCTGTGATTTGCAGAACTCCCAGGTCTTCTAAGAACTTTCTGCATGATTGCTTTATGTTCATTTTTAGCATAAAAAAGGAAATGTTCTTTACAAGTTCACTACTCATCTTAAATTAATCTGTCCTGGCTGATGCCAGTATCATAATAGGGAAGAAATGTATTATTTAAGGTCTACTATCCATAATAAGCGGGAGTAGCCGTCTCAAAGTTGCCATGGCGACCAAAATCTCTCCAGCTATACTCTTGAGGTTTAAATGGTCGCCACTAACAACCTCTCGATGGCTACCTACGCTTGTTATGGATAGCCAACTATAGGTCGTCCTCTATTTACTGTATTTCTTTAAATTCAGTGCCTGGTTTCAGGGTACGACAAGGCTATTTTAATGTCATCAGCATTTTTGAAAGCCTGCAGAGCACTGCAGCAGGTGAGGATGTGTTTAGTAACCTTAAGTTGTGATTCAACTAACACAGTACACACCTGCCACATATACCATGCAAGGAAACATTTGGCATTGACAAATGCTTGTTATTTCAGGGTTGAAACCCATTGAGCAGTGCTCATTTGCAACAGGGACCCAATTCAAAAGACAAGTTACACAAGTAAACATTGTAAGAAATAGAACATTTTCGATAAAAAAATCTTTACATAATATTGATACATGCAGTTCTGCTATACGCTGAAATGCACACCTACATTTGAGAAATAAATAACAATGACAGTTTGACTAAGAAAATTGATACCATTTTTCAACCTTGAGACTTATGGAAATTTGAGGTCCAGACTACAAAAACAAGGAAGCAGTGAGTTCCATATGGCAGGTACAAAGGTACTCAAAAAGTGGGTAGACCTTATAGTTTTAACTCATGGGACTTCTAGTTCAATCTAATTCAAGAAGGTGTGCTTCACGCAAGGATAGATTAGTTTTACAAATTGTTATTTTTAGTTATCCATTGGGTATTTCTTATTTACGTGCTGCTGGTAAGGACTATTTTAGAACTCTGTAATGTAGTTTATGGCCTTGTTCTGTTCTTCAGTTTTTGATGCAATGCATCAGTGTCCTTTTACAAACCTCTGTGGCTGACAGGGACATAAACTACATCATACAGTTCTACAATGGTGCGGTACTTGCCACCAGAGTGTAACTCAGAAATATCAACTGTGGTTACTAAAAAGCCTGTATAGATGGAAAAAATGAAGGAATTTGAACCAGTGCTTATAAACAGCTTCAACTTGGAAAAATGACTTACATATTCAGTGCAGTTCTTCTTTGACAGCATACAGCTTGCTCCTCAGAGATGTCATTTTCTGTCTCAGAATTCCATGAAATAACTGCCGTCTTGATTTAATTTTCAGATGATTTAGATACTTATATTAAGATGCCTCACACACTCGGGCAGGGACACCATCAAGGGCGAGGGAGGTACAGCGGGCTGGATCCCCCATAACATTCTATTGTTTCATTGATTTATCCCATTGTTCTGAACCAGCAATTCATTTTTTTTATGATCTAAGCTCACTAGGTATGGTGCCTGCTGTACTTATTGGTATGCCCTACACCCCATTTGAAAGATCGTTTCATGGGCTTTAAGAATCTGAGTGACCTGACAGCATTTTGTTCCTCTGTAGTACAAATTCTCCTTTAGTGGACCCAATTGTACCCGAGATTAAGGTTGACTTAGACCATCTAAAAGTTTAGTTAAGGTTTTTTGTTGTTCTTGACCAGGAAAGGAGGGGCATATTATGTACACATGACACAGGGGAATATTAGTAAATAGGCAGGAAGGAGAGAAGGTTGTCCAAGACCAGTTAGGGTCTGCAGAGACAATCTAGGCAGGGACCATCTGGATATACTAGGTTGGCCAAGTTGTCCTTTTCTTTCAACAAACTCTGTTCATATGAGGGCTAGACAATGCTGCATATTTTCAGCCTTGTTCCGGGGGCAGGGGGAGCGGGATGCAGCTGCAGACCAACTGAAATTAATCCAGATTAGGCTGCTGGTGGTATTTGTATTAAATGGGGGAGGTTTGGCTAGGACACAAAGTTCCCCTAGTCTTTTCAAGATTTCAAGATATGCCATGGGATCTTTAACATCCACCTAACAACCAGCAGAAAAGGCAGATGGAACCTCGGTTTAACATCCTATCTGAAAGACGGTATACCCTGACAGTGCAGAATCTCCCTAGTGATCCACTCAAGTGCCAGCATTTATGGTATCAGCCCAGTCCCAGTGCAAGACTACAGCCCATTACCTCCTGGTCCACAGACAGATATAAGGTGCTTTTGAAAATACTGTAGTGGTGGGTGGATCCAAGATGGATTCATTTGAAAATCCTACCCAGTGTCTGTGTAATTAATGATGGGAACGCATCTAATCACTTCTTGAGAGATGCACCCTTTATTACAACAAAGGGTGCCCCAATTAGGATGAAGTGTGGCAGATAACTGCTCAACTGGAACTAAGTAAATTAATGGATAGCTTCTTTAAATATGGGCGTTCCCAGTTTATCCTCGGTATGTGCAGCTGTTTTTAAACACTAATTGTTGCTGTCACTTTTCTTAGCTCGTAGTCAAGGTCTTTCATCTGTCGTCAAAAAAGTAAGCAGACAGTAAAAATTAACAGAAAAAAATATTTACGGTTTTAACGTTTTCAACTGAGTCCTTTTTAATTACTTTTTATTTTCAAATAACTTGTATTTAATTTTGCTGAACTATGTTTTTTTGTACATTGTTTGACCAAAAGTATTGGGCATCTTTTCTGTCTCTTTCCCATGCACCGTATCCATTGCACACGCCTGGAAATTAGCTGCTTTCAGCTTAGAAAGTTTTCTCCTGGATAAAGATTTCAAATAAATGAACTGGAAAGGAATGTGTTTATTCTTAAACAGAACAACACTAATATCTTTAAGCCATTTCCCCAAATAATTGTTTATGATATATTAGAAACCTTTTTTTTTTTTTTTTAGACTTTCTTTATCCTCCTGTGGCAGGTCCATCAACCTACTGGACTCTGGGTCTTTCAGGGGCTTGTAGCACCATGCGTGCCCCAGCAAATCCCCAGATCTGGTCCAGAGGCATCATTCTTGGTGGCCCCCACACTTTCCTCTCTTTTCTCCCGTGAGCTACACCTGAGACCCCCAGAAGTGGTTGCGCATGGAGGTACACATACGCACCACTGCTCCAGATGGGGTCTCCTCTGCCTTCCCCCAATCAGCCTAGCGCCAAAGATCCTTGGAGAGACGCTGCTTCTCCGGCCTCCACCAGAGGGCAGCCAAGCTCCGAAGGTACCTCCTACCCCTACCTGAGGTAGAGGGCCACCCACCAGCAGCCTGCTCTAGTTCTCTCCCTCCCCCCACCGGCCGACCTCCAATAACCCAGGCTTGTTCCCGAAACCGGGTCACTGGCATGGCGCGAGGTGTGGTGTCCAGCGTGCCTCAACCCTCAGCGCCACTGGGCTGGCCTTATTTTATAACACTTGAAATTATATTTCAAAACTGTAACTTTTCAACTGTTAGGCTTAGATTTTTTAAGTTATTTATTTATTTATTTATTGAAAGTTTCACCAGGAAGGCACACTGAGCAACAAGTCACTTGTCTCCCGGTGTGACCTGGGGGGAAGGGGTACAACTGGAATGAGACATTATACATTCAAGTTACAAGAGCAACATTAACATACAGCTGTAAGGCAGGTGTTACAAACAGTGTTACAACAGTGTTGCACATAACATGTGGAAAGAGAGAACAATAATAAGCACTGGGTTAATAACTAAACAAGTACTCACATGAAAGAAAAGGGGGAAAGGGGTGGGGAAGAGTCGTGTCCCTGGAGACCCCTTCAGGATGCGAGGAACCCAGCAAGGGAACTGGGGGACCAGAGAGAAGGGGATAAGACAGTGTCCCAGAGAGACCTCTTTAAGATGGCGGGGGGAAGGGACCAGATGAGAGCTACAAACCCCTTGGGGTGTAGGAGAGGGACATGTGGAGAGCTTCAGGGTTCTTTACATTCTGAGAGAGATCAAGGGCGGCTGGTGGGTGGGTGTGCTCAGGGTAAAATGAAGGCGAGGGTCAGGGGTAGGGTTTGTCTAGGGCATAGTGGAGGGAATTAAGGAGGGACATGGCAGGAGCAGCTAGGTGCAAGGTAATTACTGAGGGAAGAGCTGATGGAGTAGGTGGAGGATGAGTGCCAGATTTGAGGGGGGAGGGAATTCCACATTTTTTTTATTTAGTTTTTGTTGACCGGGTAAGTGCACTAGACAAATCCTGCCTATTTTCAGGCACGACCCGGGGGAGGGGGATACAGATGAATGCCAACTGACCTTGAACCAGATTAAGCTGTTGGTGGTATTTTTAGTGAATGAGGGAAATTTGACCAGGACACCGGGAAATTCCCTACTCTTTTCAATAAGTGCCATGGGATCTTTAACATCCACCTGAACTACCACCAATCCAGGCAGATGGGACCTCGGTTTAACGTCTCATCCGAAAGACGGATTTTTGGGAGGCAGTGAGAGTAACTGGATTGGCTGATTTGGGTGGATCTGTGGGGGACAACCAGGGTACAGGAGTCGGTTGATCTAAGGGAATGGGAGGGTGGAGGGGGGTGTTATAAAGGAGGAGGTGAGGTAGGAAGAGAGATCACCCAGCCAGTGCTTGGAGGTGAATTTAGCACAGTGGGAGAGTTGCCTATTTGCAAGAGAGGGGAAGGATAGGGCACGATAAAGATCGCAGTGATGGGTGCAAGGGGGGGCACCAGGGCAAAGCAGAAGGAATTGAAGAGGTTGTCCAGTGTGGCCAGGGAGGAGTTAGTGGCAGCACCATAGATCATGTCACAGTAGTCAGAAATGGGCAGTATCATCTTCTGAACAAGTTCACGTCTAGCCGTAGGAGGGATGAAACTACGGTTCCTGAACAGGGCACCAAGCTTGGGGCGCAGTTTTTTCTGGATGGCGTCAATATGTCCAGAAAAGTTTAGGTGTTGTTCCAACCAGACACCCAAGTACCTGAAGGAGGATGCGTCCTCAAGTAAAGTCCCCTCAAGGGTATGAAAAGTGGGTAGGGAAGGAAGCCTAGAGAGTTTCTGCCTTGTGCCAGAGGTCATGGAGACAGTCTTTTTGGCAGCAAATGAAAGCTTATAGTCTGTTCAACAGGAATCAATAACAACGATGCTGTTCTCATGAGTTACTACATGTCTATTCATGTAAATATACAGGATGTTGTTAAAAATAACAGGATTTTCAAAATGTTTTGAACCATTTTAAGTTTTTCTATATCAAAATATGCAGAATGTTGCAACATTATTTATTAATATATCAATTTAGCTGACGCAAAGGTTTCATTAAAAAATTAAAGTTTATAGCTCTAACCATTCCAAAGTTATCCCATTTTACAGACATTGGATCCCATATTCAGAAACATGTGCAAGCACGGCACAAATATTTGTGCTACGCTTTCCCCTGTACCCCCCTGGCTGCTGCAGTACTCAGCCAGGCAACAAGCGAAGCTATCTGACTGAATATCAGGCCATGCTGGCACAGAGCTAAGTGAAAGTGTGCTGTCGCTGCATGGATCTTGGTGATATATAGGCCACAGGGAATAGTGCTGCACAACACAGGACAGTGCCAAGACCCCAATGGGCTGTGTTCAGCACAAACATGCAAATGAGTGCATTGGTAATGCAAGGTGCTAAGGGGTAATGTGCATGCCCATTGTGGACTCATTTGCATGGGGTGCAGCAGTCCCTTGGTGCTGGTGGCATAATGATCACCCTCACCCCACCTCCGATTGCTCCTCTAAGCTGTCTGTTTCTTTCCTTGGACTCCAGTGTGTTCCCCCACTCCACAAGTGCCCATTCAAATAGTTTAACAAGAGTCCCTGGTGATCCAGTGGCCTCCTCCAGTCTCCCACCTCTCCACACACACACCCACAGTGGTGGCTAGCATGCCATGCAGCTTGATATGGTAACTAGCACTTCCCCCCCTCACCACCAAGGCCAGCTGCTGCATAAGCAGTGAGCACACACACTGTAGAAACAGCTATTTCTACAGCATGTGCGCTAATTGGCAGCTCATACGGTGGTTGGCTGTGGAGGTGAGAGGAGGGCTGTGCTGTATCTAGCTGGGTGGAGCACTGGCGACAGGACTGAAGGGGTGCAGGGAGGTGGGATATCAGTTGGTGAGTTGGGTGGTGGCCTGTTTGGCACTGCAGACCATCAGAGACTCTTGTTAAACTGTCTGAATGGGTGACCTGGGGTGGGGGACCACTGTGCACCAGGGAATGATATAGACAGCTTGTAGGAGTGATTAGAGGTGGGGGAACCACTGTGCCACCAGGGAATGATGTAGACAGCTCATAGGAGTGATCGGGGTTGGGGAGATCACTAAGCTGTCAGGGAATGATACAGACAGCTTGTAGGAGTGATCGGGGTGGGGGTCCCACTGTGCCACCAGGGAATGATATAGACAGCTTGCAGGAGTGATTGGGGGCAGGGGAACCATTGTGCCACCAGGGAATGATATAGATAGCTTGTAGGAGTGATCAGGGCAGAGGGA
This sequence comes from Neoceratodus forsteri, assembly GCA_016271365.2. Taxonomy (NCBI): domain Eukaryota; kingdom Metazoa; phylum Chordata; order Ceratodontiformes; family Ceratodontidae; genus Neoceratodus; species Neoceratodus forsteri. The sequence goes on along the minus strand of CM057449.1, from coordinate 520,677,987 downwards.
CCACTGTGCCACCAGGAAATGCTACAGACAGCTTCTAGGAGTTATTGAGGATATGGGGAACACTGTGCCACTAAGGAATGATATAGATAGTCTGTAGAAGTGATCAGGGGTGGGGAGACAACTGTGCCACCAGGCAATAATATAGACAGATTGTAGGAGTGGTTGGGGGTGGGGCGACCACTAAGCTGCCAGGGAATAATATAGACAACTTGTAGCAGTTATCGGGGGTGGGAGGAGACCACTTTCCCACCGGTGAATGTTATCGATAGCATATAGGAGTGATCGGGGTTGGGGGGACCACTCTCCCACCAGGGAATGATATAGACAACTCGTAGGAGTGATCAGGGGTGGAGACCACTTTGCCACCAGGGAATGATATAGACAGCTTGTAGGAGTGATCGGGTTGGGGGCCCACTGTGCCACCAGGGAATAACATAGCTTGTAGGAGTGATCAGGGGTGAGGGGACCACTGTACCACCAAGGAAGTATATAGATAGCTTGTAGGAGTGATCAGGGTGGGGGGCCCACTGTGCCACCAGGGAATGATATACACAGCTTGTAGGAGTTATCCAGGGTTGGGGGACCATTATGCCACCAGGAAGTGATATAGACAGCTTGTAGGAGTGATTGGTGGCAGGTGGACCACTGTGCCACCAGGGAATGATATAGATAGCTAGTAGGAGTGATCAGGGATGAGAGGACCACTGTGCCACCAGGGAACGATATAGACAGCTTGAAGGAGTGATCGGGTTGGGGGGCCCACTGTGCCACCAAGGAATAATATAGATAACTTGTAGGAGTGATCAGGGGTGGGGGAACCACTGTGCCACCGGGGAATGATATAGATAACTTGTAGGAGTGATCAGGGATGGGGGGACCACTGTGTCAACAGGGAATATTATATACAGCTTGCAGGAGTGATTGGGGGGGACAACTGTGCCAACAGGGAAAGATATAGACAGCTTGTAGGAGAGATCAGGAGTGGGGGGACCACTCTGCCACCAGGGAGTGATATTGATAGCTTGTAGAAGTGAGCGGGGTGGGGGACAATCTGTCACCAGGCACAATATAGAGAGCTTGTAGGAGTGGTTGGGGTGGGGAGACCACTAAGCTGCTAGGAATGATATAGATAGCTTGTATCAGTTATCGGGTTTGGGGGTGGACCACTTTCCCACCGGGGAATGATATAGATAACTTATCGGAGTGATCGGGGTTGGGGAGATCACTGTGCCACCAGGGAATGATATTGATAGCTTGTAGGAGTAATCAGGGGTTGGGGGACCACTGTGCCACCAGGGAATCATATAGACAGCTTGTAGGAGTGATTGAGGGTGGGGGACGACTGTGCCAGCAGCGAATGATATAAACAGCCTGTAGGAGTGATCTGGGGTGGAGGAGAACCACTAAGCCACCAAGGAATGATATAGACGGCTTGTAGGAGTGATCGGGGGAGTGGGGACCAATGTGCCACCAGTGAATGATATAGATAGCTTGTAGGAGTGATCGGGGTTGGGGGGACCACTGTGCCACCAGGGAATGATATAGATAGCTTGTAGGAGTGATCGGGGGTTGGGGGGCCACTGTGCCACCAGAGAATGATATAGACAGCTTGTAGGAGTGATCGGAGTGGGGGGATCACTGTGCCAACAGGGAATAATATAGATAGCTTGTAGGAGTGATTGGGGCCTGGGGAACTACTGTGCCACCAGGGAATGATATAGACAGCTTATAGGAGTTATTGTGGGTGGGGGTACCACTGTGCCACCAGGGAATGATATAGGTAGCTTGTAGAAGAGATTGGAGTGGGGAACCACTGTGCCTGCAGGGAATGATATAGACAGCTTGTAGGAGTTATTGGGGCCTAGGGAACCACTGTGCCACCAGGGAATGATATAGACAGCTTATAGGAGTTATTGGGGGTGGGGGTACCACTGTGCCACCAGGGAATGATATAGGTAACTTGTAGAAGAGATTGGAGTGGGGAACCACTGTGCCAGCAGGGAATGATATAGATAGTTTCTAGGAGTGATTGTGGTGGGGGGACCACTGTGCCAGCAGTGAATCATATAGACCACTTGTAGGAGTGATTGGGTTTGGGGGGACTACTGAGCCACCAGGGAATGAAATAAACAGCTTGTAGGAGTGATCGAGGTTGGGGGGACCACTGAGCCACCAGGGAATGATATAAACAGCTTGTAGAAGTGATTAGGGGTGGGTGGACCTCTGTGCCACCAGGGAATGATATAGATAGCTTCTAGAAGTGATTGGGGTGGGGGACCACTGTGCCAGCAGTGAATCATATAGACAGCTTGTAGGAGTGATCGAGTTTGGGGGGACCACTGAGCCACCAGGGAATGATATAAACAGCTTGTAGTAGTGATCAGGGGTAGGTGGACCACTGAGCCACCAGGGAATGATATAGATAGCTTGTGGGAGTGTTTGGAGTGGAGGGACCACTGTACCACCAGGGAATGATATAGATAGCTTGTAGGAGTGATCAGGGGTGGAGGAAATGCTGTAGACAGCGTATAGGAGTGATCAGTGGAGGGGGGAACTTCTGTGCCACCAGAGAACGATACAGACAGGTTGAAGATGTGATTGCATAGGGGGACCACTGCGCCACCAGGGAATGAAATATACAGCTTGTAGGAGAGATCTGGTGTGGGGGAGGACCACTAAGCCACAAGGGAAAGATATAGACAGCTTGTAGGAGCTATTGGGTTCAGGGGACCACTGTGCCACCAGGGAATGATATAGATAGCTTGTAGGAGTGATCGAGGTTGGGGGAGGACCACTGAGCCACCAGGAAATGATATAAACAGCTTGTAGAAGTGATTAGGGGTGGGTGGACCTCTGTGCCACCAGGGAATGGTATAGATAGCTTGTAGAAGAGATTGAAGTGGCTAGCAGGGAATGATATAGATAGCTTCTAGAAGTGATTGGGGTGGGGGGACCACTGTGCCAGCAGTGAATCATATAGACAGCTTGTAGGAGTGATCAGGTTTGGGGGGACCACTGAGCCACGAGGGAATTATATAGATAGCTTGTGGGAGTGTTTGGAGTGAGGGGACCACTGTGTCACGAGGGAATGATATTGATAGCTTGTGGGAGTGTTTGGAGTGGGGGGACCACTGTGCCACCCGGGAATGATATAGATAGCTTGTAGGAGTGATTGGGATGGGGGGACCACTCTACCACCAGGGAATGATATAGACAGCTTGTAGGAGTGATCAGGGATAGGGGACTACTGTGCCACCAGCGAATGATATGGACAGCTTATCAGAGTGATCTCGGGTCGGGGAGGATGACTAAGCCACCTGGGAATGAGATGGACAACTTGTAGGAGTGATCAGTGTGGGGGGACCACTGTCCCTCCAGGAAATTATATGAATATCTTGTAGGAGAGATTGGGGTGGGGGGGACCACTGTGCCACTAGAGAATGATATAGACAGCTTATAGGAGATCGGGGGATCACTGTGCCACCAGGGAATGATATAGACAGCTTATAGGAGTGATCAGGGATAGGGGGACCACTGTGCCACCAGGGAATGATATAGACAGCTTGTAGGAGTGATTGGGGGCGGGGGATAACTGTGCCAACAGAGAATGATATAGACATCTTGTAGGAGTTATCAGGGCTTGGGGGACCACTTAGCCACCAGGGAATCATATAGAGAGCTTGTAGGAGTGATCAAATGCGGGGGGATGACTGTGCCACTTGGGAATTATCCAGATAATATGTTGGAGTGATCAGTGTGGGGGAACACTGTGCCACCAGGGAATGATATAGATAGCTTCTTGGAGTGATCAGGGGCTGGGGGGACCACTGTGCCACCAGGGAATGATGTACCTAGCTTGTAGGAGTGATCGGTGTGGGGAACCACTGTGCCACTAGGGAATAATATAGATAGCTTCTTGGAATGATCAGGGGTGGAATCATCACTGTGCCACCACTAAATGATGTAGATAGCTTGTAGGAATGTTAGGGCTGGGAAGACCACTGTGCCACCAGGCAATGATATAGATAGCTTGTAGGAGTAATCGGGGTGGGGAGATTACTGTGCCACCAGGGAATGATTTATACAGCTTGTAGGAGTGATCAGGGGGGACTACTGTGTCACCAGAGAATGATATAGGTAGCTTGTAGGAGTGATTGGGGTTGGGGGACCACTGCGCCAGCAGGGAATGATTTAAACAGCTTGTAGGAGTGATCAGGGGTGGTGGACCACTGTGCCACCAAGGAATGATATAGATAGCTTGTAGAAGTGATTACGGTGGGGGGGGGAGACAACTGTGCCACCAGGGAATGCTATAGTCAGTTTGTAGGAGTGATCGGGTTGGGGGGACCACTGTGCCACCAGGGAATGATATAGATAGCTTGTAGAAGTGATTGCGGTGGGGGGGGGGAACATTTGCCACCATGGAATGTTATAGACAACTTGTAGGAGTGATTGGGGTGGGGGACTACCGTGCCACCTGGGAATGATACAGACAGCTTGTAGGAGTGATAAGGGTTGGGGGACTACTGTGCCATGAGGGAATGATATAGACAGCTTCTAGGAATGATCAGGGATGGGGGTACCACTGTGCCACCAGGGAATGATATAGACAGCTTGTAGAAGTGATTGGGGTGGGGGGATAACTGTGCCAACAGGGAATGATATAGACAGAATGGGGGAGAACCACTATGTCACCAGGGAATGACATAGGTAGCTTGTAGGAGTGATTGGGTTTGGGGGACCACTGTGCCAGCAGGGAATGATTTAAACAGCTTGTAGGAGTGATTGGGGTGGGGGAAGGACCACTGTGCCACCAGGGAATGATGTAGACAACTTGAAGGAATGATCGGGGGTGGGAGACCACTGTGCCACCAGGGAATTATATAGATAGCTTGTAGAAGTGATTGCAGTGGGGGGGGGGACTTTTGCCACCATGGAATGATATAGACAGCTGGTAGGAGTGATTGGAGGTGGCAGACTACTGTGCCACCTGGGAATGATATAGACACTTTGTAGGAGTGATCATGGGTGGGCGACTTCTGTGCCACCAGGGAATGATATAGACAGCTTGTAGGAGTGACTGGGGGTTGGGGGATAAATGTGCCAACAGGGAATGATATAGACAGCTTGTAGGAGTTATCAGGGCTGGGGGGACCACTTAGCCACCAGGGAATCATATAGAGAGCTTGTAGGAGTGATCGAGGGTGGGGGGATGACTGTGCCACTAGGGAATGATCCAGATAGTTTGTAGAAGTGATTGGTGCGGGGGACCACTGTGCCACACAGGAATGATATAGATAGCTTCTTGGAGTGATCAGGGGCAGAATCACCACTGTGCCACCAGGGAATGATAGAGATAGCTTGTATAAGTGATTGTGGTGGGGAAGGGGACATTTGCCACCATGGAATGATATAGACAGCTTGTAGGATTGATCAGGGGTGGGGGGCTACTGTGCCACCTGGGAATGATATAGACTGCTTGTTGGAGTGATCTGGGATGGGAAGGACCACTAAGCCACCAGGGAATGATACAGACAGCTTGTTGGAGTGATCGGGAGCCAGGAGACCACGGTGCCACCAGAGAATGATATAGGCTGCTTGTAGGAGTGATCGGGGGTCGGGGGACCACTGTGCCACTAGGGAATGATATGGATAGATTGTAGGAGTGATTGGGGGTGGGGTGGACCACTGTGCCAACAGGGAATGATATAGACAGCTTGTAGGAGTCATTGGGGGTGGGGAGGCCACTGTGCCACCAGGGAATGATGTAGATGGCTTGTAGGAGTGCTCTGGGGTGGGGGAACCCCTACCCCTGAGAACTCCTACAAGCTGTCTATATAATTCCCTGGCAGCTTAGTGGTCTCCCCATACCTGACCACTCCTACACACTATCTATATCATCCCCTGGTGGCACAGTGGTCCCCCAACCCCAATCACCCTTACAAGCTACCTATATCTTTCCCTGGGCTCACTGTTCCCCCCTCCCCTGGTCACTTCTACAAGCTGTCTATATCATCTCGGTGGCACAGTGGTCCCCCCCAACCCCAATCACTTGAACAAGCTATCTATATCATTCCCTAGTGGCACAGTGGTCCCCCTACCCAAAGAACTCCTAACAAGCTATCTATATCATTCCCTGGTGGCACAGTGGTCCCCAACCCCAATCACTCCTACAAGCTGTCTATATCATTCCCTGCTGACACAGTGCCCCTCCCAACCCCAATCACTCCTACAAAGCTATCTATATCATTCCTTGGTGGCACAGTCATTCCCCCTCCCCAAATCACTCCTACAAACTGTCAATATCATTCCTTGGCAGCTTAGTGGTCTCCCCACCCTGACCACTCCTACAAGCTGTCTATATCATTCCCTGGTGGCACAGTGGTCCCTCCACCCCCAGTCACTCATACAAGATGTCTATATCATTCCCTTGTGGCACAGTGGTCCCCCAGCACCTGATCACTCCAACAAGAAGTTTATATCATTCCCAGGTGGCTTAGTGGTCCTCCCCACCCCAGATCACACCTATAAGCTGTCTGTATCTTTCTCTGATGGCAAATGTGTCCCCCACCCTAATCACTCCTACAAGCCATCTATATAATTCCCTGGTGGCACAGTGGTCCTCCCACCCCTGATTACTCCTGCAAGCTGTCTATATCATTCCCTGGTGGCACAGTGGTCCCCCAACCACTGATCACTCCTACAAGCTGCCTGTGTCATTCTCTGGTGGCACAGTGGTACCCCCATCCCCGATCACTCCTAAATGCTATCTATATAATGTAATTATTTAGTGGCAGTCAGTCAGGGTCCTGAAGTGAGATAGTAAGGCAGAAACAGCATCTTCGGGATGAGTAGGCTCAGAGGATTTCTGACATATTTTTAACAGAGTCACTTATATTATATTACACAGTTTGTTTAGATCATTATTTCAGTGAAAGCGTGTCAACATTTATCATTTAACCTGCCCTGCCTGCCGGTGGTATCCCTCAATTTGGAGGATTGAGGATTTGGTGGAAGTCCGTGGATTTCATTGTGATTTGTTCCCATGACAGAAGAGACCTTAGGAAATTGGGAGGAACTAGTAGGAGGGTGATTCAGCCAGAATATTGACTGAGGAGTCTTGGTGGCTCAATTTTCTTCCTGGAACATTGTCGGATCATTGTTACTGGTGGACTGGTTCTTCCTAAGGAGTTGCTGGACAGGCAAATTGTGGAGGTTGGGGAGAGCATTCAGCCAGAATATCAACCAAGGAGTTACTGGACAGGTAAATTGTGAAGGCTGGTGGGAGCATTCAGCCAGAATATTGACCGAGGAGTTTTGGTGGCTGGACTTTCTTTCTGGAACATCATTGGATCACTGTTACTGGTGGACTGGCAAATTGTGGAGGTTGGTGGGAGCATTTGAGGGTTCTGTCCATCTGAGGGTGGCTTGTAGGAGTGATTGTGGCTGGGGGGGATAACTGTGTCAACAGGGAATGATATAGACAGCTTGTAGGAGTTATCATGGCTGGGGGGACCACTTAACCACCAGGGAATCATATAGAGAGCTTGTAGGAGTGATTGGAAGTGGGGGACCACTGTGCCACCAGGGAATGATATAGACAGCTTGTAGGAGTGATTGGGGGAGGGGGGACCACTGTGCCACCAGGGATTGATATAGCTAGCTTGTAGGAGTGATTGGGGCTTGGGGGGGCCACTGTGCTTCCACGGAATGATATAGACAGCTTATAGGAGTGATCTGGGCCGGGGGGCCACTGTGCCTCCATGGAATGATATAGACTGCTTATAGGAGTTATCAGGGGTGGGGTACCACTGTGCCACCAGAGAATGATATAGACAGCTTATAGGAGTGATCAGTGGTGGGGGGGCACTGTGCCACCAAAGATTGATGTTAATAGCTTGTAGGAGTGATCAGGGATAGGCGGACCTCTGTGGCACCGGAGAATGATATAGACAGCTTGTAGGAGGGATCAGGGGTGTGGAGACCACTATGCCACCAGAGAATTAAATACATAGCTTGTAGGAGTGATCAGGTGTGGGGGGAAACTGTGCCACCAGGCAAAAATATAGACAGCTTGTAGGAGTGGTCAAGGGTGGTGAGACCAATAAGCTGCCAGGGAATGATATAGACAGCTTGCAGGAGTTATCGGGGTTGGGAGGACCACTGTGCCACCAGGGAATTCTATAGGTAGCTTGTAGGAGAGATCTTGGTTGGGGGGATCACTTTGCCATCAAGGAATGATATAGACAGCTTGTAGGAGTTATCAGGGATGGGGGGACCACTGTGCTAGTAGGGAATGATATAGACAGCTTGTAGGAGTGATCCAGTGTGGGGACCACTGTGCCACCAGGGAATGATATAGGTAGCTTTTAGGAGTGATTGGGGTGGGGGGACCACTGTGTCACCAGTGAATGATATAGACAGCTTGTAGGAGGGATCGGGGGTGGGGGACTACTGTGCCACCAGAGAATGGTATAGACAGCTTGTAGGAGTGATCTGGGGTGTGGGGGGGACCTCTAAGCCACCAGGGAATGATATAGACAACTTGTAGGGGGGAGACCACTAAGCCACCAGGGAATTATATAGACAATTTGTAGGAGTGATCAGGGATGGGGGGACCACTATGCCACCTGGGAATGATATAGATAGCTTGTAGGAGTGATCAGGGGTAGGGAGACCACTGTGCAACCAGAGAATGATATTGATAAGTTGTAGGAGTGATCGGGGTTGGGGGACCACTATGCCACCAGGGAATGATAGAGACAGCTTATCGGAGTTATATGGGGTTGGAGCAACCACTATGCCACCAGGAAGTGATATAGACAGCTTGTAAGAGTCATCAGTGTCAGTGGGACCACTTTGCCACCAGGGAGTGATATCTACAGCTTGTAGGAGTGATCAGGGCCGAGGGGACCACTATGCTACCAGGGAATTATATAAATAGCTTGTAGGTGTGATCGGGGGTGGAGGGATCACTGTGCCACCAGGGAATGATATAGATAGCTTGTAGGAGTGATCAGGAATGGGGGAGACCACTGTGTCAACAGGGAATGATATAAGCAGCTTGTAGGAGTGGCCAGTGGTGCAGGGACCACTCTGCCATCATAGAATGATATAGACAGCTTGTAGGAGTGATCGATATTGGGGAGACCACTTAACCACCAGGGAATCATATAGACAGGTTGTAGGAGTGATTGGGGCCGGGGGACCACTGTGCCACTAGAGAATGATACAGATTGTTTGTAGGAGTGATTGGTGCGGGGGACCACTGTGCCACCAGGGAATGATACAGATAGCTTGTAGGAGTGATTGGGGTTGGGAGAACCACTGTGTCATCAGGGAATGATATAGATAGCTTATAGGAGTGATCGGGGTGAGGGGACCTCTGTGCCACCAGGGAATGATATCGACAGCTTATAGGAGTTATCCGGGGTTGAGGGGACCACTGTGCCACCAGGGAATGATATAGGTAGCTTGTAGGAGTAATAGGGAGTGGGGGAGGGAGGGAACTGTGCCACCAGGGAATAATATAGACAGCTTGTAGGAATGATCGGGGGTGGGGGGGCACTATGTCACCAGGTAATGATATAGACAGCTCATAGGAGTGATTGGGGGCAGGAGGACCACTGTGCCACCAGGGAATGATATAGATACCTTGGAGGAGTGATCGGTGATGGGTGGACCACTGTGCCACCAGTGAATAATATAGACAGCTTGTAGAAGTGATCGGGGTGGGGGGACCACTGTGCCACCAGGGAATGATATAGATAGCTTGTAGGCGTGATCGGGGGTGGGGGACTACTGTACCATTAGGGAATGATATAGACAGCTTGTAGGAGTGATCAGGTGTGGGGGATTACTGTGCCACCAGGGAATGATACAGATAGCTTATAGGAGTAATCGGGGGTGGGGGGACCACTAATCCACCAGGGAATTATATAGACAGCTTGTAGGAGTGATCGGGGGCGGGGGGACCACTATGCCACAGGGTGTATGTAAGAAGGCTAGAATTGGAGGATGGGGTGGGCAGCTGCAGTACAGCCACCTGTCTTCTCTGGGTGGGGGCAGAGTCTTAGCACCCCAATAAGAATGTTTTTCAGCACTGTCAAACAGCGGCGCATGAGGGGGATGTTTATCATTTCTGCAGATATTTGAATATACCGTTTATAAGGTAGTGAATGTGTTTTCTATCCTCTAATAAGTCAAGCCACACCAAGTGATTCTTTCACTTTGGTTTATTTTCTTGTGAATTCATCAATTTCAGATACATGTATTCTTGCTTCTTGTTTGGTGCTAGCTCATTCAGTTTACATACAGTGCTTATATAAAGATTTCTTATCTTAAATAATACCAACACCCCATTATAAACCAATCATATAACAAAGTAACATATTAATCTTAGGGTGTGATGAATTTATGTCAAACCATAGGTATGACTGCATTTCTTGCACAACATCAAATGGTGTTTGCTACATTTCTTACACAATCTCGTAAGTGCTGACTACACTTATAGAAGGTTCTTTGTGTGCACACCTCCCTTAACAGGTGTCTACCACCCTAATAAGGGCACACCATCCTGTTAAAGGTTTACTATAGGACATTTGATGTTCAGTGTTGCGAAATGTAAACTGTTGTGAAATTATAAGGTCACTACAAGACATTTGATTAGGTTTTATTATAGGTTACACTTAAGTAAAAGTTATATGTCAGCAAAATGTTACACTACACTGCTGCACTGGTATTTATGATGGGACCCCCTCATTTGCTTAGGTGCAGTGGTATTTTAGCACTTTGGTGCTTCTGGGTTTGAAGGGCACTCCTGGGAACTGTGATTATGGGCCAATCAGGAGCATTTGCACAAATATGGTTGGTGCCTGTGTTAACCTTTGAATATTGAAGCCATTATCTATGTAAGGGTTGAACTTTGAACCATTAGGACTAGATACTTCATGTTTGTGTATATTAATACCACCTCTGACACCATGCTTAAGGTTATAGAGTGGTTTCATGCACATTCGTAGGGTTTGAGAATCGCAAACCAAAGGTGACCATTTCTTATACCCTAAGGATGTAAATGAGAACGTTCTTACAACCATGAGAGTGGTCTCAGCAACACTATTAATATATTATTGATTAAGATTGCTCAATAATATATTAACATTTTAAAAACAGTTTTCCCAGACATGCCTGTTTCTAGAGCAGCTGGGTGTGAGACTCTCTTCACAGAATATGAGTAGCTCATGAGCAGAGAAAAGTAGGGCTCTGATTGGTCAGTAGTGCTCCTTCAATGTATAACTGAAATCTTTATGTACAGATGCTGAAATGAATTCCAATCAATACAGTTTGTATGTGTCGATATTACTGTATTCTATATGTATCAGTGCTTCCTGAAACCACTTTTTGGCCGTACTGCTTGTGCTTGTGACACCAGTAATCTGGGTTAAGAAACAAGCCAAGATTGTTGAGAGCTGACAAGGGGGAGGAAGATTGAGTGCCACAAAGGAAACATTCCTTTCTGGGGAGGCAGACTACTGTCCTCCACCATAACACAGCTACCTTGGTGATCACAGGTAGCTGTGTGGTCAGAGGGCTGGCTGAGGGGAGAACATCACTGACACTGGTGTGATGGCATGCATTGCGTGTGCACACCTGTGATGGTTTTATCTGCAAAGTTCCATGGGTCAGGGCCAGGTAATCACCAAGGTAAAAACACCACAGCTGTGGCAGGCTAAGTCATGACTCTTCCTGCAGGCTCCACACTGCTGAATGCGGCACCTCTCCATGCAAGTTGACTGAGGATGACTCAAGTGAGGCCTTTGTCAGCCCTGATGAAAGTGCCCCACTGTGGGGGTAAACCAGAGAGGCAGTAGAGGAGAGAGATATGTACCAGGGAAGACAGAGGCATAAATAGAAAGTAGTAAAGAAACTGTTCTTTGAGTATATAATTGATGCATGTTCTAAGTTGCGACACAGCCAAAAACAGCAAACACAAATATCATACCTCTCAACTGTCCCTGAGTACAAGGGACATCCATCATTTTCCCACTCAAAATTGTTGTGTCCCTCAAGAATCTCGCATGGAAAAGGTGCTGCTCACAAATAGAATGTGCATTAAATTCAGACTTTAAAGCAGAAATTCCTAATATTCTAAGATGCTAAATGAAAAATAAACTGTACAAGTAAACACAATGGTTTCCACAGTGTTCTGAGCTTGTATCACCATGTTTGAGGATGTGTCCCTCATTATGGGGGTCAGTGTCCCTCATTGTCTCTCATTTTGAGTGTCAGTTTCTAATTTCAGTGACAGAAGGTTGAGAGCTATGCATAGTATCAATACTATTTTTTTGTATCAACAGTCTATATAAAACAGATCTTTTGTATGTGTTAATATTTACTGTTGTAATTTCATTGTCAAGATCATCAACAAAGCCATGAGGCTTAAATAGGGATCCAGCTCAGATTGATTGCTGAGGCCTGGCTATATCAATTCCACCAGACTGTAAATCCATTAGGCCCCTCATTCACCCAGTGCCTTATTCTTGAACACCCCACCCCAGGGCAACTGTAACTGTCACAATGCCAACAAACTGGGGTTTGTGTACTGTGGCATAATAAGTAGTGCAATGGAACCCCTAATTTGTATTGTGCTCCTATTTGTAGGATGCAAAACTGATTTTGTATGTGTGGCAACTTCATAATATTTACAGTGAGTACAGTGGAAAAATCCAGGTATGGGCCCTGACAGCCATGTCTGTAGCTTTTCATATGGCTGCAAACTATGTACAACTATATTTATAGTAGTTGGTTATGACTTATTGTGTGGAAATCAGTGGCCATTGAAAAGCTGTGCACATTCTATAAGTTGTTGTGCACTTTCTACAAGTTGTTGTGCACGTTCTATCATCAAGTGCACCTGTGTCTGCTCAGGCTGGCTCCCATTTGGCACCCACTTTTGTTTTCACTGAGTGTGACTTGGGCAGGCCACAGCCTGTCTTTGCAGCTGCACCAGTGGTTCACGATGCCTGCCCTCAGGGTGTGTGAGGGGTTTCCACTCAGTGCATGGTAACACTTACTAGGCAGAACCACTCCTTGGCTTCCTCTCTCTGTCTGTACCAGCGCTCACTCGCTCCCTCACTGTACCAGATTTTATATTTTTAATATATATATATATATATATATATATATATAGCTCTTACTTGGCAGAGTCACTCCTTGGCTCCCACTATGTCTGTACTGGTGCTCCAAGCTACTCGCTAGTTCCCGCTACAGAACTATATACCATGAAAAGCAAAATATGGATCACCATAAAAAACTTGTACTGTGTTTCCATCTTGAGGTCAAGATAACAGCATGGGCATCTTCAGCTTCGCTCTCAAGGTCCACATGCTGTTATCTCAACCCTTCATTGTAAACACAGGCTTCTTGTGTATGGTCATCCACACATTATTTTTTATTTAGAGTTTCTGCCTCTGCAGTACACCATACATGTTTTTTTTTTTGACACCTCTCGTTTGTGTCAGCTTTTAGGATATCTCAATGTATATTGAATATTCTCTGCAGTGTTGAGGTCTTTGGGGAATAGGTAGCCTACAATATTTGCCTCCTAGCCAGTAGCCAAATGCTGAGAGATTTCTTAAGCAGCTAAACAAATCTCTAACCAGTTCACCACAGTGGAAAAAGCCTTAAAGCCTGAGAATGTGCCACACATAAAATAATTAGTATTTTCTATATCAGGACTATGTCCACTTTTTAAAGTATTTTTGGTTGGTTAATATTTTTAGAGCGTTTAAGCCACACTGTCCAACAAAAGAAAAATCATAGTGGAAACACAGGCAGTGACAAAACTAAGCAAAATTTTTTTGTTGAACTGTATATGTATGTGCTGGTTCTAAAAAGATAATGAAATGCAAGTTACTGACAGTACATGAATGTTCAGGGCAACAGTAGAAGAAAGTTATTCATACCACAGGCAAGGGATGATAGCTTAGATAATAAGAATCCAGCACTCCAGATTTAACAGATAACATTCAGGGAGAGTTTATTTTAATAAATATGTTGTCATAAAATACCTACATTAAATATGATAAAGTGCATCAACCACAAAAACATTTCCAGCTCACACACCAATAGTGCAGCAGCCTCAAGGGGATGATCGCTGCAGGCACTAAGGGTTTCCCATTTGTACACACTGGTACTACGGAGAGTTGAAAAGAAAGCAGGTGCAAGTATTCTAGAAAATCAATACGTGAAGTATTTTGGTGAAGGATAAGAAGGCGGGGCTCATATGGAAGGGCATCTTCTTGGATCTTCTTGGATCTTTGAGCTGCTCAAGTAGCAGCCTTATTTATTGAAGGGGGTTGGTGGGGTGGAGGGTTGTTCTGTTCTTGCGGGCCTGATCAGAAGATCTGCCTTTTGGAATCTTTTTGTAATTTTGGTTCTAACCAGCTAGTGCCTTGGTCAGCCTTCGAGAGTATGGGATAGGAACGAGATATGTACAGTATGTAGGGACTGGGCAGTGGATAAACATATGGAGAACTGTGTGCCAGTGGTAGTTCTTGCAGGTGTTGGGGGTCGGCCAGCTGAGCTGGCTGTGCAGCAGGCAGTGTGTGTGTGTTTGGGGGTGGGGTTCTGAGTTGCTTTCTGACGCAAATATATAATGCTTATTGCATAGTACAGCCAACCTGTGCAGTGCGGTTATAGAGGATGAGCATTGTACTGCAAATCCATATCTCTGCACTCCAAATTCATAGTCCCGCATGACAAATCCAGTTTAGCACAGGACTTGTCTCTTTACTGCTATGCTTGTGAGAGGTTTGAGGCAGCTCCTGGTCTGGTAAATGGCTCTTAGCCTGGGTGAGTAGTCTCCTCTCCAAAGTATAGATGTTTTTTTCATCTTCATGGCATACATGAAAGTAAATAAAGCAACAGGCCCATGCTTTCATGTCAAACACCACACCACACTTCCCTCCCCGTACCAGCACTACTGGAGGAAATATGATTCATTCTCCATGGTGCTGTTCTTAGCACTAGATTCCAAACTATCATCCCTTTCAGTCTGTAAGAATGGGAAGTATGTGGGTGATGATGGCACTTAAAAAAAAAAAAAGGAAACATTTGAACTTGATTCACCTAATGCCCACTAGAGGTTCTGAGGGAAGTTAATCTCTCTCTACATGACGTAATACCACTAATACTGTATATGAGGAACAGATTGAGAAAAAGCCAAGTTACTCAGCTTGTGCTTAAGACCTCTCCAAGCAATTCAGAGTGGGAAGATTAATTTTATATGCCTTGCTTCCCTGTTGACACATCACCCGCAGCTAAAGTATTTATTTTATTTGAATTCCAATTGCATTTCTGCAGTGGCTCAGACAACTCCTTGGTGACTGCAATAATTGAGATAAAGATTTTTGTTCTACGTACTACATTTTCTTGAGACTGCTGACTGAACAAAATGAGCCACAATGGTTGGGACAAGAGTATTATTGCATTTATTATTCCAAAAGTTTTTTTTTAAAAAAAGGTGACTTCATGGATCAGTGTCTGGCCCTCTTGCATTTATTCATACTGTGGGTTAGCAGGTTCATCACCCTCCCCCCAAAAAAATATTGCATGTGCTGCAGAATTGCAGTCTCATGGACCATATCATTATTTATTTGTAGTTTCTTGCTTTATTCTCCATAATGCTGTTCTTCCTTTTTTTTTGTTATTTAGTATGCTTTATAGTCGCGACTGCACCCGAGAACTCCATCCTGCATCCCCACTGAACCTCTTCCTTTATCTTATTTTATTCATTTGTTTTCAGATTACAGTACCTTTGAGCCTGAGGCTCTTTTACAGAGGTTCCACGTTGAAAGAGAAATACAATACAATATAATATAATACAACAAATTGGCACCAGAGTGTTACAATAACAAGAGTACAATGTTCTGACAGGCACTAAAGGGTAGACAATAAAAACACATTTTGGAATAAGTATGAAATAGGTGAACATAGAGCAGGCAACAATCACCTTGTTGTTTGAGAGCGAGGGGGAGAAAGGGAATGGGGAGGCGGAATGTCAGGAGGGATCAGGAAAAAAGGACAGGAGGTGGGTGGGGGCCATGGGAGAGACTGATCTAGGGAGGCATGGACAGTGGAGGGGGGGAGAAATGAGAGTGGGGGGGATGGGGGACAGGATACAGGTCTATGTTAAACAACCGGTAGAGAGATAGGCAGTGGGGCTGCACTAGGATAGAGGGAGGTATAAGAGCTTTCCTTGGTGGCAATACCCCCTTGCTCACCCCCTCAGGGAAGAGTCTCTGGAGATAGGGACTGGTATGACACTGAAACAAGGATGCCAACTGGGCGCACTGGTCAGCACTGCCTCCCTGGCTTACTTCCCAGGGCAATCATGGAACTGGGCTGAAGCTGGGTGGACAATGGGCTAGATAGCTAAACAAGTGCTACAGTGGCAATCAGGGAGGGAGGGAGGAGCAGACTTCGTGTATGGTGGCCACGAGCAGTTTGTCATAGAAGAGCCCATGGGGGAGTGGTGTGCAATGATGTGAACACGCTGCAGCACTGACATCCTGCACACCCTCTACAGCATCTCTGCTTCAAATTGACTGTCTCCTGACCTCCACCAGGACGCCGTAATGCATTGACGGCTCACCCACCCACCACTCTAGAAGAGGAGAGGAGTCCCTAGGGCACTCAATCCTCCTCCACCCGGCCGGCCCTCCGAATCCTGGGTCTGTTCCCAAACCTGGGATGTCAGCATCAAAGATAGATGCCCTGCCTCTGTGCCAGAAACATAGAAGTTGACAGCAAATAAGTACCACAAGACTCATCCAGTCTGACCATTTTTTCTACCTTATGAATGTACCATAAGCCTTTACTCTGTCAATGGCCTATTTATTCATACTCATCTGCATTGCTCCCTTATGCATGTGCCATGCCTGTTTGAAGCCCTGTACTGTATTCATATCCACCACTTCCTGAGGTAGGACGTTCCATGCATCCACCACCCTTTCTGTGAAAAAGAACTTCCTCACATTACCCCTTAATCGGCCTCCCTCTAATCTCTTGCTGTGTCCTCTTGTCCTGCTATTTTTCTTATATTGAAACATGTTAGACTATTTCATCTCATTAATGCCCTTAAGAAGTTTGAATGTTTTGATCATATCACCTCTCTCCCTCCTTTGCTCTAGGGTATACATATTGAACTCTGTTAATCTGTCCTAATATTTTTTCTGATGCAGTCCCTGCACCATTTTGGTTGCCCTTCTCTGGACTGCCTCCATTTTGTTAATGTCCTTGCGCAGGTGCAGCCTCCAGGACTGCACGCAGTACTCCAGATGGAACCTAATCAGTGTCTTATAAAGAGAGATTATTACCTCCCACTTACGATTTGTGATACCCCTACTAATACATCGCAACATCCCTCTTGCCTTACCTACTGCTTTAGTGGTCTGCTTGGATGATTATAGGTCATCTGTGATGATGATGCCCAAGTCTCTTTCTTCCCTTGTAATTGCCAGCAATCCCCCTCCCAACCTATAGGTAGCTTCAGGGTTTCTCCTCCCTATGTGCATGATCTTGTACTTTTTTGCATTAAATCCCAGGTTCCACTCTTCAGACCATTTTGCCAGTTTTTCAAAATCTTTTCTCATTCTGCCCACCCCATCTGGATCATCTTCTCTGTTGCAGATCTTGGTGTCATCTACAAACAGGCAAAGCTTGCCATCCAGTCCATCTGCAATGTCACTGATGAAGATATTGAAGAGGACTGGCCCCAGGACTGATCCCTGTGGTACCCCACCTGTGACTTGCATCTCTTCTGACTGTATATCATTTGCCACCACTCTCTGTTTTCTGTCTGCCAACCAGTTTGCCACAGAGTTGACCAACTTCTGACCCACCCCAAACCTACCCAGCTTATTAGTCAATCTTCTATGTGGAGCAGTATAGAAAGCTTTGCTAAAGTCAAGGTAGATGACCTCAACTGCACCCTGTTGGTCCACCACTCATTATCCAGTCAAAGAAATCTAGGTGATTAGTTTGGCAGGACCTTCCTGTTGTAAACCCATGCTGTCTTGGATCCTGTGCTCCTATGGATTCCAAGTGTTGCACAATCCTTTTCTTAAGGAGTACCTCCATAATCTTGCCCACTAGTGAGGTAAGACTCACTGGTCTGTAGCTTCCTGCCTCCTTCCTGCTGCCACTTTTGTGGCGCGGGATCACAAGAGCCCTTCTCCAGTCTTCTAGGACCTATCCTGTGCTCAGAGGCTCGCTAAACAGTTCTGCTAGTTCCACCCTTAGCTCCTTTAGTACCCTGGGATGTATGCCATCAGGTCCTATTGCCTTGTCCACCCTAAGCTTAGCGAGCTCTTGTTGGACCCTTTCTTTTGTGAAGGGACTTGTGCACACCTCCCTCCCCCCTGTGTCCATGGTGCTGAGCTGTGGGCCCTGCCCTACCTTCTTCTCAGTAAATACTGGGCTGAAGTATCTATTTAGGATAGATGCTTTTCCTTGGTCCTCCTCCATACACTTCCCCTTATCCCCTTTGATCTTAGCAATACCCCCTCTGGACTTTCTCCTTTCACTAACGTATCTATAGAAAGTCTTGTCCCCTTCTTTTACTGTTCATGTTAGTGTTTCTTCTGTTTGGACCTTTGCCTGCCTTACTGCCTTCCCTGCTTCCCTTAGGGAAGTTTGGTATGCCTCCATATCTTCGCCACAATGCATTCCCTTATATTTCCTGATATTCTCTTACATTGCCAGTGGGCCAGATTAATGTTGTGCTTCTGCTGGTGACTTCTTCTTATGTCCAGGGTCTCCATCCTAGTTGATGAGATGTCCCTGCTGGCCATGGCTCTTGACTACTGGTTTGACCCCTACAGTGGGGTCCCTATTTCTGGTGTCTCCTTCACAGTGTACTCTTAGGGAGATTCAGGATCACTGTGCCACAGTCAGTGAGGTGAAGCTGTCCTTTTGAGGTACCTGCTAGATGTGGTAGGTGTCATTGTGCATCCAATGGAGGCTTTTCTCCCAAGTTTTTTTATCCCACTTTCCCTCCCCAGGATAAGTGTGCATGCCCATGATGCCCATGGAAGGGGGGACAACAGGCAGTGTGTGGTCACTCACATTTCCAATGGCATCTTTGATAAGCCCCACCAGGTATCATTCTGTGAGTGATATAACACTGAACCCACACCCCGGGAAGTGTGCGCCTACATGGATGCTGTGCATCCTCCATACCGGCCTTTGCTTTTGACTTCCCAGGTTCAGGGCGTGAAGCAGGGTCACCAGCATGCCAGACCAATCCCCCACTGCTCTGCAGCATGGAGCCAACACATAGACCATTTATTAACCTTTTCAGTATGAGAGCAAAGTATATTCAGCCAATTACAATGTGATGTGTGGTCTGCACTGGAAGCAGCACTGAAAGGGTTAATAAACACTCACATTTAGAATGTTCGTTAGCATTGTTCAGGCTGTCAGCACAGGATTAGATTGATAACTGAGTCAGAAAAATATTGAGGCTGCACAGCATGACTGGGGTAGTATTCCAGCTGTTTAATTGGGTGTAGTCGCTCCTGTGTTGCAGAAGGCGCAGGCAAGTTGTATTTCTAAGTCCCTTCTGTCATCCCAGTTCTATGTTCCTGAGAAAGATGGGCTGCCACTGTAGCACTCACTCACCTGAGAGAAACACATTTTTGTTGATGTATTGGTCCTTGTAACACAAGAGCCACAAAAATAGATGATGTGATACCTTTTATTGGACAAACTCAGTTGTTAAAAAAGAAAATAGTTGCTTTGAGCTTTCAGACTACACAGAGTCCTTCCTCAGAAAATTAATTTATTTTTTATTTATTTAGTTAGTTTTTGTTGACCGGGTAAGTGCACTAGACAAATCCTGCCTATTTTCAGGCATGACCCAGGGTAGGGAGATACAGATGAATGCCAACTAACCTTGAACCAGATTAAGCTGTTGGTGGTATTTTTAGTGAATGAGGGAAATCTGGCCAGGACACCAGGGAAATTCCCATACTCTTTTCGATAAGTGCCATGGGATCTTTAACATCCACCTGAACTACCACCAATCCAGGTAGATGGGACCTCGGTTTAACGTCTCATCCGAAAGATGACACTTTAGAAGTGCAGCACCCCTCTCATGCGGCATTACAGTGTCAGTACTGGGATATATTAACCCAAGTGCCAGATGTGGGAACTGAACCCGCAGCCCTCTGATCTCCCGGCCTCAGAGGCGAGTGTGCCACCTACTGAGCCACTGACACTGCAATGTCAGTCAGTTTGGAAGAATACACTTACCTGAAGCCCTGATCATACATAAAAAACTGATAAAAAGTTAAAATCCCGCTGGCCTAAACATGCATTTACAAATCAATACAGAAACATATAAAGACAGCAGAGTTCCATCAACAGAAAAGCATTTCAAGGTCAAATGTCACAGAATAGATAGCTCCTTCCCTAAGAAAAGTCATAAAACATACTAAAGCTGCATTTTAAAACTATGCCTGTATGCATCTGTGCATTCATTAGTAATTGACTATGATCTTTAGCCACAAGTGAAAATAAGCTTAAAAAACACATAGTATATAATGTTAAAAGCCTTCTAAATAAGAAACTATATTTGTGTTAGGCAAATAGTGGGTTTGAAGACACACTGCCCTAGTGTAAATTAAGCATTAAAAAGCTGTCTCCCACATTTATACAGTGTAAGCACTATTCAGATATGTTCATCTTAAACTCTGTGTTCAAAAAATCAATATTATTCAAAAATATTCAAACTTATGCTGTTTAAACATGATCTATCTGCAGTTATGTAACAAGTGACTATTGTTTATGCATGTTCAAAACCTAACACAGACCCCCTTGTAAGTGAGATACTGTTATCCTAATATGTCCATGTATTAACATGTGTCCATATATACCTAATATTCTCTACTATTAAATAACAATTCTATAAATCTGAATCAAAACCACCACCATCCCCCCACCCCCAGGGTGAAACCAATGTACTGATAACCAGTTAAAAGGAATCTATATATCCATTTTGTATCTAAACATATTGCAATGCCACCATGTACCACAATTGTATGTCCATATGTTGTCCCTGAAGCTTGTGAAAAAACAGGAGCAGTTCAAGCAGTGTAATGTGACATAAAACCCAAATCTATATTCATCCCATCCCCCACCATATTCAAAAGTAAAATGAGTTTGACCTCAAAAGCCCACTTTTGTTGTGTATTTTTGAAATTTCCTTTTAGAACTAGTACCGACATATCGGAGATGGAGTGATCAGACTGAGAAAAGTGTTGTCCCACTGCTTTTTAGTCTTCTTCATTTTAATAGCATGTCAATGTGAGTTAATTTGGGTGCAGAGACATTGTCCAGTCTCTCCCCCACGTAACCTGTTTGTGGACATCTCTTGCATGGAATAAACTAAGCAACATTCCAAGATGCACATGTATAATTCTCCTGTAACCTGAATTGTTTGTTTTGTGGGGTATTAATACAATCGGAAGTGGAAATGTGCTTACAAGTCTTACATCTAGCATAATTGCAGGGTCTTGTGCCACCTAGTGTTCTGTTATTTGGCTCAGGTACAAGTTTGCTCCTAACAGTCAGGTTGTTTAAATCAGGTGGTTGCTTAAAGATCAAATGCATGTTTTTAATAAAAGCTTGAATTCACATGAATTCAGGTCCCTGTGTCATGATTAGTGTTTCCTGAAAATTTCATACTGTTTGGTCTTGTGGTTTTATTTAAATCAGCACTTGTTAATGCGTTCTGCAGTAACTGAAAACAGTGACTTTTTTTTCTGTCCTTATCAGTGATGCCTGCAGAACAATGACATCATTTTGGCCTAGCCTGCTGCTTCAGCAGTTAAGACCCTGATTAACTGAAGAAGCTGTTGCACTTCCTAGTCAGAGCAGTCTGTAGACCTATTTTTCTCTCCAAGTTTTCTACTAACCCATCTGGCTTTTGTTTAGATAGATTAACTTAACATCTATCATTCTGTTCTGATAAAAAATTGATCATGTGAGTTGCATTGCTGAACTTAAGTGGTATGAATGCTTCTGAAAAATCACCTTGTCTGTATCACAGCTGTTAGCTTTTTCTCAATAAAACTGCATTGTTTTGGGGCTATATAACACAGGGTTGTTTAATGGATATAAAATAAATCTAAATTGTGTTAATTCACAGAAGTAGTTTCTTTGATGTAGCCTCCATAAATAGGTTCATGTGAGAACATTTTTTTATGTCAGATTGACAAACAGATGTCTGCCGCACTGCTATTTGAGGAACATGTACTGTATGAACTCACAAATTTCAGTTCTTTGAGGGTTTCTGTGTGAAAATACATCATGTACAGTCTGTGTAGAACTAGAAATGCTATATGACATCCTGATGCCCCGTCTCCTGCTCAACAGTTGAAGCAGCAGCACTTTGTTGCCCCCTTCCCCTGCCCCACAAACCCCTTGTCTCCTGCCCCCATTTGAGGCAGCTGTACCCCGCCCACTATCTTCTCTGCACAGTCTGGTCTTCTGCACCCTGCTGTCTCCTGCACAAACAGTTAAGGCTGCTGCACTCTGCTTCCCTCTGCCCCCACCTACACAGTCAGGGTCAATATACCCTGTTGTCACCTTGTTCCTGTCTCCACAGTCAGGGCTACTTTACTCTGCTAAGCCCTTGAGTTCCAGGTCCCCTGCCTTTACAGTTGGGGCTTCTGCACCATGCTGCCCCAGGTCACCAGCAGTGGGGTATTTACTGCACCTGCTGCCCACTTCCATTGCCCCAACTGAGCAGGGCTTCTGCACCACATGCATCCTGTCCTACATCAGGGCTGCCATGCCCTGATGCCCCCCTGTGTCCTGCCACATAGTCGAGGCTTCTGCACCATACTGTCCTCTGTCTCTACCGCCACATCCAAGGCTGCTGTACCCTGCACTTGTCTATGCAGTCAAGGCTGCTGTGTGGCCTGCTGTGCCCTAGAGCACCATGTCTCCACAGTTAGGGCTGCTTTACCATGCTGCCACTTACCATAAGACAAGGCAGGGCATGTGCTGCATCCTGTCCCCTGCTTCCACTTTTGGGGCAGTTTCTCTCTGTTGCCCCCTGCCACCAGAGTCAGATGCTTTGCTACATTCTGCTGTCCATGTCCCTTGTCCCAAACAGGCATGTCTGCTGCATCCTGTCCCAGAGTTTGAGCTGCTATACCCTCATGTCTCCTCTGTCTCCTGCCTGAACTGTCACGGCTGCTGCACCCTGCTACCCTTTGTCCCCCACCCTATAGCACAAGATGAAAGTATTTTTTGTTTTTTCTTTCAAGCAAGACTCACTAAAAGTCTGTATTGTACAGTCAAGTGCTTTGATACCACCGTATCTGTTCAAGTGAGGAGGACAGAGATAAACACTTGGCCATGCTGAAAAAGATGTTTATTGGGCAGGGGCATTCCTCCAGAGGATTTGACACAGCAGTAGAACGTGCAACGCAGATACCAAGGGACCAACTACTACAGTATAAAGAAAGGACTACCACCAATGGAATACCCTTAGTTGTCACATATCATCCTGATCTGGATCATCTATGTAAAATTATTAAGGATCTCCAACCAATATTCAGTGAGGAAGACACTGTGAAGTGTATTTTTCAAGAACTACCTCTACTGTCTTTTAAGTAACTACCTAATTTAATCAACCTAATTGTTTGGGGCAAACTTGTACATGAAGAAGATAACAGAACACTAGATGGCACAAGACCCTGCAATTACGCTAAATGTAAAACTTGTGAGCACATGTCCACTTCCGATTGTATCAATACCCCACAAAACAAACAACTCAGGATACAGGGGAACTATACATGTGTATCTTGGAATGTTGCTTATTTTATTCAGTGCAAGAGATGTCCACAAACAGGTAATGTGGGAGAGACTGGACTACCTCTCCGCACCTGAATGAACTCACACAGATATGCTATTAAAATGAAGAAAACTAAAAATCCAGTGGGACAACACTTCTCTCAGTCTGATCACTCCATCTCTGATATGTTGGTACTGGTTTTGAAAGGACATTTCAAAAATACACAACAGAGGCAGGTTTCTGAGGTCAAACTCATTTTACTTTTGAACATGGTGGGAGACTGGATGAATGAAGATTTGGGTTTGATGTCACATTATACTGCTTGAACTGCTCCTGTTTTTTCACCTGCTTCAGTGGTAACACATGAACATACAATTGTGGTACATGGTGGTATTGTAATATGTTTAGATACAAAATGGATACATAGATTCCTTTTAACTGGTTATCAATACATGGGATTCACCGGGGGGTAGGATGTGGTGACGGGGTTTTGATTCTCTCAGTTATTGATTCAGATTTATAGAACTGTTATTTAGTAGTATATAATATTAGGTATATACTGGTACATGTTAATAATGGACATATTTAAAGAACAGTATCTCACTTACAAAGGGGTCTGTGTTAGGTTTGGGTTTTGAATGTGCACAAACACTAGTAATTTGTTACAGAGTTGCAGGTAGCTCATGTTAAAACAGTATAAGTTTGCATATTCATGAATAATATTGACTTTTTGAACACAGAGTTTGAAGACAAATATATCTGAATAGTGTTTACACTGCATAAATGTGGGAAACCGCTTGTTAATGCTTAATTTACACTAGGGCAATACGTCTTCAAACCCACTATTTGCCTAACACAGATATTTTCTTATTTAGAAGACTTTTAACATTATATATGTATTTTTAAGCGTGTGTTAACTTGTGGTTTAAAATTGTAGTTATTTACTAATCCGTGCATTGAAGCACACATGCATAGTTTTAAAATGCAGTTTTAGTATGTTTTATGACTTTTCTCAGGGAAGGAACTATCTATTCTGTGGCATTTAACATTGAAATGCCTTTCCTTTGATGGAACTTTGCTGTCTTTATATGTTTCTATGTTGATTTTTAAATGCAAGTTTAGGCCAATGGCATTCTTAACACTTTTTATCTGTTTTTTTTTTTTATGTATGATCAGGGCTTTCAGTATATGTATTCTTCCAAACCAACTCGTCGTTGATTTCCTTTTTTTTTTTTAAATAGTAAACTTTATTAAAAATTTTCACGATTCTACAAAACTACAATAGGCATGTTACAGATTCAGTTGGAAGTTCTCACATCTCATTAAGAGTTCAAGCATCGAGTCCCTCAGGGATCAGTTAGTTTGGACATGAATATATACATTTTTGACAGCGGTCATGTTGCAGCCTGGGGGGAGTATACTAGATATACATTGTGTTCTTATGCACCCCTCCCCAGGGTCACCTGTGTCTTGCTCAGATCAGTACTCTGCCTTGAGGCAGGATCTACTCTCAATTGTAGCAGGAGGGTTTCTAACCAGCTCCATCTGCTAAGGTACTGTTTAGGATTGCTTCTCATATAACAAATCATCTTTTCTGTTCTTAGTGCCTCCAGAAAGATATTGAGCCATTCATCGTAGCTTGGCATTTTGTCATCCAGCCAGTGTTTTAAGATCAGCTTCTTCACCATTGCCAAGATGAGTGTAATGTGGAATCTCCTGTTTTCCATGAACTTGTCTAGGCCTAGACCCAGAAGGCAGACCCGGGGGGGAAAAGGCTTCCTCCAGACCCAGTAAGGGATCTAGGTTGGATTTCACCTTTTCTCATAGTGAATTTGCCTTTGGGCAGTCCCATAGGATATGTTTTAGTGTGCCTGTGTCTGTCTGGCATCGTGAACATTTGTCTGAGTTTAGCTTCCCCATCTTATGGAGCTTGACTGGGGTTAGGTACAAGTTGTGGTTGATGTTGAATTGCATAAGTCTAAGCCGATCGAATTTCAGGTATTTGTAAGTTCCTCTCTGGACAGCGGCTGTGATCGTGAATGATTTGAGTTCTGGGAATTCTGTCTGCCAGTATGTGCATGTTGTGTTTCTCTGGTCTGTGCTGGCACGTAACAGTTCTTTATAGATAAGAGAGACCGGATGCCTTTGGGTTGATAAAGTTAGTAGGTGGTCCCATTTGGTGAATATGCTTGTGTTCCATGATTTGGGGCCAAGCAATGCATGGAGCATGTGTCGTACTTGTAGGAAGGGGAGGGTTGGGATCCGGGGTGGTTTCATTTTCTGTTCAAAGGCAAGATAGGTGAGGATGGTGTCATTTCCCAGTAAGACACTGAGAGTGTTTAGTTCTACGCTGCCCATAAAGTTGGGCGGTAGGGATGTTATGTTTATTTTAAAGTTAGGATTTTGGGTTATTGGTTTGGTTGGATCCACTTTTGGGTTAGAACCCAGGAGGCTGTGTAATTGTTTGGATGCCAGGTTCGAGATCCCAGTGGGTGAGTTCTTCAGTTTGTTGGCTAAGGCCTTGTGTGGTATGCAGTATAGTGCTTTCATACTAATGTTTGTGGATTGGCATAAGTGTGTTTCTATTACCTTCCGCAATGTGGTGTATGCGCTCCTGTGCTGCTTCCTGGGGGTCCGCCACCATAGGAATTGGCTAGCATTGTCAGAGATCAGGGAGTTGCAGACCTCCCAACTCCTTCCTCTGGGTTAGTTTGTGGAATGCTGTGTGTGGGGGTTTACTGTTCCACAAAAAGGTGGTTAGTGTGGTTTGGAGTGTATGGAACCAGGTGGTTGGGAGGAAGCAACCTGTCATGGTAATGGTATAAAGTAATCTGGGTAAAATGTTCATTTTAATAATGTTGACCTGGGCCCACAGGGTTAATGGAACTGCAGACCAGCATGTCAGGTTCTGATTGATCTGTGTCCATCTGAAATCTAGGTTATCATTACTAATTGACCCTTTGTCAAGAGATACTGCTATTCCCAGGTAGTTCATGGTGGTTGGGCACCAGGTGCCCCCCCCCCCCCACTTTGCTGTGTGTGCTTTGTGTGTATGGTGATTGAGGGGTATGATGTTAGTTTTAGATATGTTTAATTTGTATCCCCCTATCCTTTCAAATTCCAGAAGTATGTTCAGGGTGGGAGGGATGGATAGTTCTGGTTTATCTAGATGTAGCAGAATATCATCTGCAAAAGTGGAGAGCTTGTATCTGTGTTTGCCTACACGGATGCCTTGTATGGTGTCTTCCTTGATTATTCTCCTGATTAGTGGTTCTAAATATAGATTAAACAGGTAGAGTGATGGTGGGCATCCCTGTTGGGTTCCTCTTCTCGGTTCCAGGGGCTGAAAGAGAACTTTACTATACAGTACTCTTGCTGTGGGTTTCAAGTATAGGCGCTAGATCCATTCGGTGAAAAGGGGTGGTAGACTATAGTGGTTTAAAGTTTCAAATAGGAATGGTCAGGATATCCTGTCAAATGCTTTTTCAGCATCAATTGAGATGAGGGCTGCTGGTGAATTTTCATCCCTGGCTGCTGCTATGATGTGGTTTCCTCATCTGGTCTGTGGGTAGCCTTCCCTTCGTGAAACCCACCTGGTCTGGGCCTATGAGTTTGTCCCAGACTTTGCTTAACCTGGTTGCAAGTATCTTAGAAAGTACTTTAAAATCAGTATTTAGGAGGGATATTGGTCTGTTCCTCATCAGTGACAGGTCTTTAAGCAGTTTGAGGATTAGCGTTATGTGTGCTTCATGCAGGATCAGGTCCAGATCAGAGTTGAGTTTGGCTTTGTTGTATAGTTTGGTTAGAGGTTCTATAACATCGGGTTTCAGGATCTTAAAGAAGTTTGAGGACAAGCCATCTGGGCTGGGGGTTTTGTCTATAGGGAGGGTTCCTATTGCTAGCTTCACCTTCTGGGTTGTTATGGAAGGTCTTTGCATGATTTACCATCCAGTTTCGGCAGGTCAGCCTGTGACAGAAATACATGGTATTCCTCTAGCGTTGGGGGTGGGAGTCTGGGGTGTAGAGTTCACTGAAATAGTCCTTGAAGACCCTAGCTACCTCCCTTGGATTGGAGAGGGTGTTACCCATTTTGGATCGGATGTTCATAATCATTTTGAGTGCCTATTGTTGTTTGATGTGGAATGAAAATAGTTTCTCTGCTTTTTCCCCTTGATCAACATAGTTTGGGCTCTAAAATTGGTGAATTTGGCTTGCTGCCTGAGGAGTTAGCTGTATTTTGTTCAGGCTTTACTAAGTTGGGAGAGGGTGGGGGAGGATTTGTCCTTAGTTATCTTTTTCTCCAGGTCCCTGATTTCCTGCAGTAGCATCCTGCAGGCCTCCTCTCTCTTTCTCTTGTGTGTTGACGCTAAGCGTATGAGTTCCCCCCCTTATTGTACATTTGAAGGCTCCCCATATGTTTTTCTGCTCTTGGACAGAGTTGTTGTTATGTTCAAAGAAGCATTTGGTCATCTTTCTTATGCTGTCTAAGGTGGTTAGATCTTTGAGCAGATTATTATTTATTCTCCAGATGAAATCTCGATCTGTGGAGTCCAAAGGGAGAAGTGTGAGGGTTACAGGCGCATGGTCAGATATGACCATGGGGGAAATCTAGCAGGCCTGGGTAGTGTGGAGTGCAGATTTTGATTTTAAGAAGTAATCTATTGGCTGGCCCGGTGGCACTGAGGTTTGAGGTGCTGGATGCCACACCTCGTGCCATGCCGGCGACCCAAGTTTGGGAGCGAGCTCGGGTGCCAGGGGTTGGCAGGGGGAGGAAGAGGATTGAGCATCCATCGGACTGCTCTCCTCTCCTGGGGGGAGGGTTACGGGATTTCTGGCATCCCAGCGGCCCCCGATGGAGATTGGGGGCACTGCAGGACATAGGACCAGCAAGGACTTGGGGTGAGTGTGGTGACACTGGCAGGATTGCTGTGTGCCGTGGCATCATTTTACACCATGTTCAGGAAGGGAGGGCATTCTCCAGAACAGGGAAACACCAGTTCTGCCGGGTAGGCGATGACACCTGATTCCCATTCCCACCACTGGATCCTACCCACCGGGCCTTCCAGTTCCTCTGCCCAGTCCCTAATCTGCAGCTGTGCCAGCTTCTAAGTGTGCCCAAAGAGGAGGGGCAGCCCCACCCTGGAGGGGTCAAGATGGGGGTACTGGCTGCAGGGAGGGGGGAGAGAGGAGGCTCAGGATGGGAGGACCTCAGGTGGGCAGGAACAGATCAGGATGCCCAAGAGAGACCCCGCAGGCTGCAGCCAGAGGAAAAAAAAAGAAGTAATCTATCCTACAGTTGGTTTTGTGGGCAGTTGAATGGAAGGTGTAGTCCCTATCTGATGGGTGTAGGACTCTCCACATGTCAATGAGGCTAAGTGAGTTCTGTAATTCTTTGCGGGATCTGTGTGCTGGGGATAGGCCAGGGTATCACAGCTGGGATCTGTCCATTGTGTTATCCAGTACTAGGTTCCAGTCCCTGGCTAGGATGGTAAGTTGTGTTTGCAGTGTTGACAGTGTGGTGAGTAAGGCAGTGTAAAACTGCGGTTCATCTGTATTTGGGCTGTATATGTTGGCTAAAGTTATTTTGGTCTGTCCAAATTTGCCCTTTAGTATTAAGAACCTCCCTTTTAGGTGTGCATGCTGTTCTTCAGTTTCAAAGTGGATTGATCTGTGTATCAGTATTGCCACCCCTGTTTTCCTGTTGCTGTCTCCTGCCGTGAATGCCTGCCCCACCCAATCTCTTCTCCATAAGTGGGCTTGTTGGGATGTAGTGTGTGTTTCTTGTAGGAGGGCTATGTTGGTTTTTATGGATCTTAAGTGTTTAATGAGCTTGTATCTTTTTTCTTTTTGTTTGTGTGCCCTTAATATTCCACGTGGTGTAGTGATGGGTATTAGTCATCGGGAGGCGGGGTGTGTGTTTGCATAGATGTGGATTTACCAATGGATGGAGTTCCTGTACTCATTGGCCATTTTGTATAATGTTTTGGTTCAGAGCCTTGGTGTGCTCTCCCTGGTCCCCCTGGGGGATTGAGTTTGCCTTGTGGCAAGTGTGATCTGAGCAAGCACTTACATGTTAGTTTTAATTGTACAATGAAGAGCGTTATCCATATGAGAACCTTTGTGGTACACATTACTAATCTATAAAAGAAATAAACTACATAGAGACTAAATATCAAAGATAATAAAAGAACTAAAAGCTGTTTGGTTGTAGTAAGTTGTATTCCATGGTTGGTCTCGTTCCTCCCCGCCGGGTATCTGATGTGGGAGGGGCAAGGGAGGGATTGAAGTCTCTTTACATCTGGTCCATAATATGCTCCCATGGCGGTGGGTCCTCTCTGTCTGTTGTCCATGGTGTGGCCCTAGCCCCATTGTGGGGTAGGTGTGTGCCTTGGGTTTGGGGTTTGGGGAGGGGACTCTTTGGGTGTATGGTTGAGTCTTCCTCCAGACGATTCATGGAGGGGGGTCTGGTTGGATGGTTTGATAGCTGCCCTTGGGGGGGGGTTGGGCTCAGCTAGGCTCCCTGCTGGTAGTTCCCTGTTCTGCTGCAGGGTAGGGAACTGTTTGATGATGTGTGGGGTTTGGCTGATGTGGGGGCATGTATAGCCAGGGCAGGCAATGTATATGACAGCAGCTGCAGTTGTTCTTGGGGTGATGTGTGAGCATGATAGCCCAGGTAACAGTTCAGTGAGTACTTGTCTACCTGGGTGGGTGGGGGAGGGATGAAGTCACCCATAGGTCTTTGTGTAGTATCTTGTGGGTATTAGTCCCCCAAATACAGATACATTTTACCAATCCAACCCAGTAGGATTGGGGAAAAGTACAATGTTAACATTACCCATTGGGGGGTTGTGTATGAGTGTCCCAAGGGTTTCTGTTGTTCTAACCCCCGTAAGAGATGGGTTAGTGGGTCCCTAATCATGGTCTGCATTATACATTGTGGTTATTCAACTTGATACTTTTAGGTACATAACCCCCAATGCACACATATAGACAGACACACACACACACACTCTCCCAAGTTCAGGAAACAACTCATTTTTGGCTTTGGTTTGGTACGTTATTCTGCCCTTCTTTATGATCATCTGAGTCAGTAGCATTTACCTTGTGCCTTACACAAAGACTTAGTGTAACCCCCCTACAAATGGGGTTCCCAAAAAGTCTTCCTTGAGCTTGCCTAAATGCTCACTGACAAGCTGGTGTCCTGCGTTTTAGCAGTTTAAATGTGATTACCAGAGCCTGTATAGCCTCTGTGTACTGTCTCTTTAAGAGCTGCCTGATTGCAGCCTTCGTAATCTGAGAGGGAGCTCTGTTGAAAGATGTAACTGTTTGCTGAAAATCATTTAGAGTGATGATGATAATGTAGTTTGTCTAACCTGCTTTCTTTGTAGCAAGGACTGTTTTGTTTTGTCTCCACTATCTTGGTCCTGGATTGCAAATTGGACCAATCAGTTCTGGTGGGACCCAAAATGTAGCCGGACTACAGGAGCTGTCTGAAGTCAAAATCTGTAGGAACTGTAGTTTTGAACTTTTTGCGCTTCTTTTTACAACTGAAGGGGGAGCTCTTGCTTTGACTGACAGCCAAATCAGCCAACCAAACCTTTTAGATCTTGTGGAAGTCCCGGGCTGGTTGCAATTTTCAGTTAGTTCTGAGCTGGGAAGTGAAATGAGAAGAGCTCGGGTGTATTTTGGGCAGCAATCCTGAGTAGACTCGCATGGGAAAACTGTGAAAGGGCTGGGTTTTTGGCTTGCATGTCTGCTGCTGCTGCTGCTGCTGCTGCTCCTCCTGAGAGGGAGAGAAGATAATTATTTTGGACTGAATCCAAGTTTGTGTGACTAAAGTAAGCTACTGAAGTGGGCCAGGCTCAATCTGAAGAAGACCAAAGATTTTGCTGAATGCGATCGGCCTGTCAAGAGTTCCAGCTACCCTTAAGCTCCCAGTGTGTGCAGAGACTTTGCGATTGTGACCGGGGAGTGCTTTGCCTGGTACAGTAGAATTCCCGTACATGTAAATGTGCTATGAGCTGCTAGTGGGTTGTGAGTTAGTTCCCCACTGTGTGAACTGTGTTCTGCTTGCTGGAAGTTGTATCCAGCCCAAAACGGACTGCATCCGAATTTGTTTCCATGCAGTCTGGGCCTTGCCAGACTGGCCCAGCCAGACTACCCACTGCACAGAGAAGCCATCGACGAGAGACCTGCCTGGGGATCAGGCCCCTACTCCATGCTTGAACAGGAACAACGCCTCTGCGACTCGTGTGGGCCCTGCTTCTCCTGGCATTCAAGATCAACCACCTGCAGTCTCGATTTTCACCCAGCCTGTGTCCAGTCTCTGGTATCATGAGTAAACTCGTGTTTACTCCTGGTTAAACAACTAAATTAAATACCAGGGTAGCTCCCTGCAACAACAGCTTAATCTGAGTGTGTCATCTGATTGTCTTGTTGTTTCGTTTCCTTTACAAACTGAGCCCTCTGGCTCTGGATTACAAATATTGTGTACTGTGCATGTTGTGTTTTCCATCACAGGGACCCAACCAGCTGCAACCCTGGGCAACAGTCCTGGCTAGCCCATCTCTTCTCCACCTGGGTACCCAGAGGTGTGACAGTGTGGGGGGACTCAAAGCGCATGCTTGACTGCTTGATTGATATAACCTTTAAGCTAATTAACCTGATCTTGACCATTCCTTGTTCATGTCCCTTGAATAAATCAGATCTAACTTTTTCTGCATGTAATCTGACTGTGGTTCCAGTTTGTGCTCAAAGTACTGTACTGTTGCTATTTGCTGTGCATAACCTTGTTTAACAGGGGGGTCCCCAGGGTCGAGCCACAGGAACCTGCCCTGGTGATAAGTGCAAACAGTGTGGGTACTTGTGTGGTGTACCAGGGGTATTGTGAAATTGATTATTGTACAGTGTTCAGGCCACTAGAGGGGAAAGAGGGGGGTTACAGTGTCCCGGAGGGCTGTGCCCAGGTTAGCTTGACCACTACCAACCCTGACCTCCAAGGAGAGGCACCCGTTTCAGAACTCAGGCCCCTTAACCTGCTACTAGCCAAGCAGGCAGGGGTAGTAGCCCTTCGGATAGCGCCACCTAGGGGTTACATTAGGATCTCTGCTTTGTCCATTTCTGAGTCTATGTTGGCAGCCCCCATACTGGTTGCACTGTCCAGGTCTGTGCCCATGTGCTGTGTTTAGTCTTTATGGGCTCCGGGCTTGTGTTAGACTGACGTTCCCAGCTAATTAGGTTGTCTTTCCTGGGGGTCCTGTCCCTGCTCGTGTTGATTGTTGATTGTCTGGTGGCTGCAGGGAGAGGCAGGTCTCTTAAAGTGTTTTGTCCTGTTTTTTTAACAACTCTGTTGGTACAATAAAGGGTATAAAATCATCTATTTTTGTGGATCACCTGAGAAAGAAATACACACATTACAGTTGCTGTAACAAACATTCATGAGACAGAGACAAAGACAAGAAGTGTTAGTAAACAGTTTAGCTAAACCTTAGATAAAAGAACCAGGCAGCATGAGTAAAAGATAATGGGGAGAAACAGGTTTAACTTGAAAAAATGTTTTCATTCAGTAAGGAATTGTTCTGCCGTGGTAGTCAGAGTACGATTGTTGGAAAAAGAAATAAAGTAGGTTGTAATGCCTTTTGTTAAACAAAACCTTACTGCAGAAGTTTTTTTTTCTGCACAACCTAATTTTTATGCTCAACTGATCACCAGCTGCTTTACGATAATCATTTGATCTCCAAGTCACTGATGATCAACTGTCAATTGCTAATTATGCTAAAGGATATGGGCTGTTGGGGGGTGGGGAGGGACCTGGGAGGACAGTAGTCTCTATGCCAAGGATAGACTACACTTGAGTGAGATGGGAGAGAAAGTGTTGAAACAGAGGATGGAGGAGTACATAGAGGAAGTTGGGAATTTAAACTAGGAACGGGAGGTGGCAAGTGGGCAAGAGACATGCAGAGACCACAGGTTGGGAAACCATATGAACTTACCCCCCCATAGCAGTGACAAAGGACAAATGGCAAGTACTATTGGTGATGCTAGGAAAGGAGGGCAGGATGGGAGGGGTGGGAAAGGGTGGAAGGTGGTTACCCATAATGCTAGGAGCCTTGGGAGGAAAACTGCAGAGCTACAGGTGCTCATAGCACAGGGAGAGGTGGACATTCCAGCCATCACAGAAACATGAGCCACCCAATACAATGACTGGGACCTGTCTGTACCAGGGTACAGGTTATTTTGTAGGGACAGAGTGATTGGGAAAGGAGGAGGAGGTGGCACTATATGTGAAGGAAGGACTGAAGTGTGTAAGGGAGGAAGGGAAGGAGGGTAGTACGGAGTCACTTTGGATGCAAATCCAGGATTCCAAGAATAGGATTCTCAGAATGGGAGTGGTGTACAGGCCTCCATCTCAGACAGAGGAGTTAGACAGGGAACTAGCAGGACAGATCAGGAGGACCTGTGAGAAGGGTAGTGTAGTGATTGTGGGAGACCTCAACATGCCAGGAGTGGACTGGAGTACCCCAACAACCAGGAACAGAAGGGAGCAGGTACTGCTGGATGCCTTCCAGGACAGCTTCCTGCTGCAAATGGTCAGTGAACCAACCAGATTAAGGAATACCCTTGACCTTGTGCTATCAAATGGGGACTTTGTGAGAGAAGTTACGGTGGAAGAACCACTGTCAGGAAGTGACCACCACTCAGTATGGCTCACACTGGATATGGGCAAGGAAGGAGTGGAATCTGGCACGAGTGCTGGACTTCAGGAAGGCCAACTTTGGGAGGATAGGGGAAGTGGTAAAAGGGTACCTGGCCAGAATTCAACTTAGTATAGACATTAACTAGAGGTGGGAGCTCATAAAGCTGGGGATAGTGGAGGCAACTAAAACCTGCTGCAAGGCCCAGAGTGAGAAGGCTAGGTCTAAGAAACTGAGCTGGTTGAGCAAGGTCATGCAAAAGGTAAGGAGGAAAAGAGCTGCCTTTAGAAGGTACAAGAAAACAGGGAGGGGGAGGACAGGAAGGAGTACTTGACAGAATCGAAGGAGGTGACTCGGGCAGTAAGGGGAGTCAAGGCATCTATGGAGCTCAGGCTGGCACACGGCACTAAGAAGGGGGAGAATGACTTCTCTAGGTACATCAGGGAGAAAAAGAGCTGTATGGACCACATAGTAAGGATTAGGAAGGAGGGGGTTGGGCGGAAGCAGGGTGCAATAAGGCAGAAGCACTAAATGATTACTTCTGCTCGGTATTTACGAAGGAGAAGAGGGGGGTGACACCCAAGGGGTGAGGAACAGCAGAAATTGGAGGGAGGGGCTGAGAGATGGGGAAATCATGGAGGGCAGAGTTTGGGATAGTTTGAAGGCACTGAGGGTGGACAAGACGCCAGGACCAGATGGCATCCACCCCAGGGTATTGAAGGAGCTGGCAGAGGTCCTTGTGAGACCTTTGGCAGACCTATTTAATGCCTTACTACACTCAGGGTGTGTACCTCAGGACTGGAGGATGGCTCATGTGGTGCCCCTCCACAAGAGTGGGCCCAAGGATGAACCGGGGAACTACAGACCGGTGAGCCTCACATCCATTGTGGGTAAGCTAATGGAGACTATCCTGAAGGAGAGGATGGTGGCCCTCCTAGAGGCCAAAGGACTACAGAACAGCAGACAGCATGGCTTCATACATGGCAAATCCTGCCAAACCAACCTGGTGGAGTTCTATGACTGGGTAACTAGGCAACTGGACAGGAGCCATGCAGTGGATGTCCTGTATCTGGAATTCAGTAAGGCATTCAACTAGGTGCCACATGGAAGGCTGGGAAGTAAGTTAGAAGGCACAGGGGCAGGTGCAAAGCTAGCGAGATGGGTGGGGAACTGGATTCAGGGAAGGCAACAGAGGGTGGTGGTGGGTGGGGAGCACTCACATCCAAGGGTAGTGATGAACGGTGTTCCACAGGGCTCGGTATTGGGACCAGTGTTGTTTGGGATATTCATTGCAGACATATCATTGGACATGAAGAGCAAGATCAGTCTGTTTGCTGATGATACCAAGGTAGGAGCAGTGGTGGATGACCTAGGGGGATGGCAGGGGTTGCAGGATGATATGGCAAAGCTTGAAACCTGGTCAGACACCTGGCAACTGGGGTTTAATGCCAAAAAGTGCAAGGTGCTGCATTTTGGGATGAAGAACCCAAGGAGGAGTTAGCAGCTGGGGGGAGTGCAACTAGCCCAGACAGAGAAGAAGAAGGATCTGGGGGCGCTCATTACAGGGTAAATGAACAACTCGACACAATGTAGGAAGGCAGCTGCAAAGGCTAACAAAATACTGGGTTGCATTGCAAGAGGTATATCCTCAAGGAGGGAGGAAGTGTTTCTGCCACTGTATAGGTCATTGGTTAGACCGCACCTGGAGTACTGCATGCAGTATTGGCACCTGTATCTGAAGAGGGACATTAAGTTACAGGAGGGGGTGCAGCACAGGGTGACAAAGATGATCAAGGGGCTGGGGGGCTTATCATATGAGAGGTGGCTGAGGGAATTGAACATGTACTCACTGGAGGAGAGGAGGGACGGGGGACATGATTGAAACCTTTAAGTACATGAAAGGAATAAACAAGACAGGTACAGAGGGGCTGTTCAAAGTAAGGGAGGGGAGGGACACTAGGGGCCATGATATGAAACTGGAGGGAGGAAGGTTCAGGAGGGAGATGAGGAGGCACTTTTTTACAGAGAGGGTAGTAGCTGGGTGGAATGCGTTACCTGCAGAAGTGGTATCCAGTAGAACAGTGTACTGCTTCAAAAGGGGATGGGACAGGACAAGGGGGAGGGTCAATGTAGCGGAAGGGTGGAAAGGAGGGTCAGTTGCAAAATAAGGGGTGCTAGCTGCACATTCGAGCAGACTTGATAGACCTCTAGGCCTTTATCAGCTGGCAAATTTCGTATGTTAGTAATTGGGGCTTTAAATATCAGTGTCCTGATGTTGGTCTTCTGAGGTTCCATTGTTGCCAACAAGTCACTCATAAAATAACTAAATACACAATCTCCAAAAGCCACAAAAAGGGGCTTATTTTGTTGAGACAGGAGATCTTGGTGCCAATGTGCATTTTGAGATCGGGCATCACGTAAGTTCCGCACCACAAATCCCATGCAAGTGTGCTGGTCTCAAGAATGCCATGTGCCTTTTTGAATCATGTGAAAGCAACAAATCAACGAATGTGGTGTACTGAGAAAAAGTCACGATAGTACCTGACCTGAAAACTGGGAAAACCTGATTAAGCTAGCCTTGTGTACCTTTTGATTAAATTAGCTGCTGCTATTTTCCTTTTTCTTTTTAATTATTTTAAAAAAATACAATAAAGAATAAATAAAATGAAAGACTGATACTACTCTGTTATCTAAATGCTGTAAATGTGGACTACAAGCTGTAAATGCTGAACATGTGGCGAGACAAACTGACAGCAACATATTGACATATATTGAGGACGTAGCATGAATCCAGCTAAAATATTTTGACAGCAATTATTGCTGGTTATATTGTAGTATACAAGCTTATGATGCTGCATAGCCCTCTTTGACAAGCAGCCTGATAAAAAAACAAAACAAAAAAATTGTATTAAATCCATTCAGAAATAGGGTTAGAATCAGCATTTGAACCTTAGGTCTTGTCAGGAA
Source organism: Neoceratodus forsteri (assembly GCA_016271365.2). Taxonomy (NCBI): domain Eukaryota; kingdom Metazoa; phylum Chordata; order Ceratodontiformes; family Ceratodontidae; genus Neoceratodus; species Neoceratodus forsteri. The sequence goes on along the minus strand of CM057449.1, from coordinate 520,640,457 downwards.
TTATCTGTAAAGAGAAAATGAATTTAACAAAATGAACTATCTATAAAGAGAAAGTTAACTTTGTTATTTTCTCTTTATAGACCATTCCTGTAGAAGACCTATGGTTGAAACTTTGATTCTAGCTCAGTTTGCTATTATCATTGTGTATTTAATATTATCTTTTTTTGTTTTCAGCCCACATGCTGCTGTAGCACCTTATTATTTTAGTCTGATAAAACAGTTACACATAGAGGACGTTATAATACATAGAGAACCCATGCTAATTAAATGAATTCAAGCATTTCCTATGTAAATTATCATTTTCATATGATTTTAACAGTTCTGTTGATAAAGAAGTACCATAGTAAGAGAACTGTAACTAGCTAGATGGTTGCATAGACAACAAATTCTAGTCAGAGTCACAACGGCCACTAATACGGTAAACTGAGAAGGAATACATAATTTATGTAGAGTTTTGTGATCATGAAGGGATGTCCCATAAGTACTGTACCACTATATATGCTTGTATAGTAATACAATACTTGTATGAGGCAGATGGCAGGCTGCCATGGAAGTGAGTGGAGGGTAAGTGCTGGCTGGCATCTCGGGGTGAAGGCTGGGTGGACCATCAGACACTGGTGATATTAACACATAGACAGCAATGGAACTAACATGGCTTTTAATACATGAAACTGTTGGCATTGTGATTGGGATGAGGGCAAGGTAATGAGAGTAGTTTTATGACTGGTGCCAATAGTGGCATATGTTAAAACCCACGTTAGCACCCTCTCTCATCCCTGTGTCACTATCCCCAGTGTCTGGTGGCACCCCAACCATCACCAATAACCCCATTTATTTTTCTATTTTCCTAGTTACCAATTGTATAAGTGCAGTAAGGCACAACAGGACGTTAGTAGTTGTGGCACAACTACACATCTTAGGGCAAAAGGCACTTGGCCTGTGACCTTATTCCTTACTACACTTCTGGGGCATGTAGTTGTGGCACAACTACCAAAACCCTGTTGTGTCTTTAGGCAGTAAGGCACAACAAGGTGGGGGATATTGGGGGATGTCACAGTGGGTGGGAATGGGAGATATCTATTGGAAGTGGGATGATCGGTAGCAGAATGGAAAGAGCAATGATACAGGATGCTGGCAGAGTTTTTACTGCGGACTGAAAAACTTCAAGTAAGCTGTGTGTAGACAGATGAACCTCTTTGCTGCCAAGGACAGTGTGCTTGAACTATTTCTTTAAATATAAGTGAATAAAGTTTCAACAGTTCTTAATTTCACTGTACAAAGGACCAGTTTCATTCCTTATTTTACAGTGCCATCTTGTAGTCATTGTGTCCCTCCCATTTAAAAGAAAATTGCATTGAATATAACTGTATATGTTTTACTTATTAAATCTGTTTCTGTTCTACAGTTTTGATTTATGATATTTATGTTATATAATGTCTTAAGGATGCACAGTAATTGATATTGCATTAGAAAAAGGCCAAAATGAGTCAGAGACATCACAATAAAGTTCAGGGTGTACAGTGTATGGCCAGGGGCACTTAAAAGGACACTGTTAGCCACTTTAAACCTCAATGTGTCCCTAGTTAAAAAAAATACATGTTATGATTGTCACCATTCTGTAAAGACTGCTGATGCAGTTGGTAGTTTGATTCTGACTCCCTTTTTCCTTTTAAAAAGTGAAAAAAAATAGTCTGCCCACCATACTGGTGTTACCACACTAAAATATGTTTGTTTACATTCCTTGATCAGTTCCCAATGCATCTTTCCTGGACTTGGGAACACCACAACACAATCTAGCCACTCGGGATGCAGTGAGAGGAGAGGAGACTACGGTACCATGAGTTTCTGTACTATTTGGGGGGTTCTTAATATTCAGGAAGAATGCAGTGAGAGTAGATCAAGGATTTGAAACAAAACAAGGCTATGTATAATTACACCATTAGCATGCATGTCAGTTCTACTAAAAAAGGAAACAGATAAAACAATCAGCAGCATCAATGATTTTTAGAGATGGTAAGCAATAGTAAAATGTGGGGTTTTAACTAGAAATAATACGATGCAGAAAAGGTTGATTGTGTTATCAACATTCTCTGTCTGTGTCAATGTGGTATTCACTTGTTATTTTAAAATTTAAAAATAGTTATTTTAGTTGTGTTTCAAAAATCAAGACTGAAATGTAATTTAGACATCTGAAAATTGTGCTGCAATGTTTACAGGCTTGTTAATGTAAACAGGTTAACTAGGGTATTACCTGATGGTTATGGTGGGATTTACTCATGGATAAAGACCCCAGCTAACCAATTGGGTTACAGTATTTTTCCCCTTTTTTATAATATTGCATATGAAGCCCAACAGTGTTCTGTATGTAATCTGATGATGTCCATTGGAAGAAAGCCAGGGGAAGATAAATATTATAAAACCAGAATGGAAAATCAAAGGAAAATAGAAGTTTCCAAGTTCTGCAAAAATATTACTGCATTTGTGGGCACTTGGGTTTGTCTTGTGCCTTAGGTGTATGATGATCTGACAGTAAAGTCTCATTATGCCTAACCCCTACGTTACTGCCATGGGTTGATATATCCCTACACAAACTGTACCCGGGTCACACCTGAAAACAAGCCTCAGCTCAGCGTGCCTTTCCCGGTCATCAAATTTTAAATAGAATAAAATAAAATAAATAAATATATTTGGCCACTAAGACACAAGAAAACAGGCTAAACTGTTGTTAGCAACATTAGTCACACATCCACTTGCAGTTCCTACCCCTGTTTGACTTACCCCACCTCCTCTTCTAACAACTTCCAGTCCTACCTCTCCTCTCCTCTCCTGCCTCAAGGACAGTGCCCACTTGGGCTGCTACCACCTCCTTTGACCTGCACTTAGCAACCCAACGGTGTCCTTATAGCTTCATTACATTGGAACTACTACTCGGTCTACCTTCACTTCTCATGTGTGCTGATCATATTGCCAAATTCTTGCACTTGTAAATTCCTAATCCTTGTTAAACCTGTGTTCCTGTTGTCATGTTATTTGTAATAAACTAATACCTTTTGTACTGTGTTTCTTGACTTTGATACCTGTAGTATAATAAGCATTAAAACCAAACTATCACTGCTTTACATACAGCTTAGTTATTGGGTGTGGTTAATAAGTATCCAAGCCAAACTATCGCTGCTTTGCATACAACTTAGTTACTGAGTGTAGTTAATAAGTATCCAAGCCAAACTATCGCTGTTTTACTTACAACTTACTTATTCAGTGTGATTAATAAGTACCCAAGCCAAATCATCACTGCTTTATTTACAACTGAGTTATTGGGTGTTGTTAATACATACCCAAGCCAAACTATCACTGCTTTACATACAATTTAGTTACTGAGTGTGGTTTAAAGTATCAAAGCCAAACTATTGCTGCTTTGCGTACAATTTAGTTATTGGGTGTGGCTAATAAGTACTTAATCCAAACTATTGCTGCTTTACATACAACTTAGTTAAACTTAAGATGAAAAAAAAAACAGTGTGTGGCTCATTTATCATTATAGTTTCATGTAATTGAACATGGTTTACCTACCACATGCTCCCATCAAGGGAAGCTAATGAAAATCATTCCTTTATAATAGGAACTATTCCATTCCCAATGCTTTTTCTAAGGGTTCTCAAGTTAGTTTGTACTTGGATTACATACCTAAGACAGTATATTAGGATTTCTCAATTGTCATGTTCTGTAATAAGAGATTATACCATTGGGAGAGAGAGAAGGAGGAAGAGATTCAGCCATCCAGGTCTGTGCCTGTTTCCCCCTATTGCTAGTCTGAAAAGCCACTGTGTATGTCGATAATGGTGGTGCTGAGGGCCTTCCATTGTACTTTCCCACAACACTGCCTCCATTGCTGTAAAGTATGTGAACCCCATCACTTTAGAAAGTATCTCCACAATCCCAGCCCAAAACGTTGCCACCTTTGGGCAGGACCAATACTAATGTGTAAAGGAGCCTTCTTCCACTTGCAGGGCACATGTCTGTATTGGGTCAAATATTTTAGCTAACACTGGGGTTAAGTAAACCCTGTGCAAGAAGTTAAACTGCAGCTGCCTAACTTGGTTGTTTTTGAACATTTATTTTACAGCTCTTGCAACTTCCTTACACACATTAGTGGGCAAATGTTTCTCCCAGCCCATTTTTTTGTTTTAGGAAACCTATGGTATTGAAGCTGTTTAGGAGTGTATTATAGATGGAGGGAGTGCTCCTGACCAATCAGAGCGCTTCTTTCCTCTGCGTATGAGACACTCTTATTCTGTGAATAGTGCCTCATGCGCAGATGCCCTGGAAATGGGCACATTCTGAGAACTTTTTTTTTTTTAGTTTTTTATTATTTTTGAGATCTTGGATAACACCTGTGAGCAGGTGCTTGTTAAAAGGTTCCACATCAGTTACATAAGACAGCAAGGTACAAAGACTGTGGACAATACACATAGAAGGTACAGAAATCCAAAACATAAAGCACTGGGTAAGGTATGCTGAGGCATTGTACAATGTATGCCTACAACAAGATGAAAAACAGACAGAATAGGGAGTGGATACATAAGGAGAGGGAGGGCTGAGGGGACAGTGCACATAGGGAAGGATAGGGCACGGGGGGGCAGTGCCTGGGAGGAGGTAGGGTGGTAGCAGAAGTTCTGCAGCTGGGTGATCAAGACCGGACAGAGGTGGGGTTAAGTGTTAGTTGCAGTTTACTGCTGCATGCAGAGTCTTAGCGGGGGCACATACAGTTACTTGCATCAAAGAGGTGCTGGCGCAGTCTGTGTTTAAAAGATCCAATCATTGAGGCACAAGAGATGTCTGGGGGGGCAGTGCGTTTGCCCAGAGGGCTGCACGGTGTGTGAACCCACATTGTGACATTGCAGTGCGGCATCTGGGCACATGGAAAACTTGAATGGTGGTGCTTCTGGTATGTTTGGTACTCAAAGACAGAGACAGCTGGTTCTGAACCCCAGCTGGAAGCAGATTTAATGAGACTTTTTTGGCAATAAAGCAGGTTTTATACTAAATTTTGTCATTCAGTTGAAGCCAGGCAGCCTAAGCATAAAGATCACAAGTGTGAGTGAGCCTAGGTGCACCTGTGAGTAGATGGCAGGCTTTGTTTAGGGCAACTGCGATGAATTGCAGGCAGTGTCAGTTGCAGATCCATAGATAGCCAGTCTATAGTCTATGAGGGAGACAATAGAGTTGCTGATTGCCAGGTTTAGTGCTTCATGAATTAGGCAGTGTCTGTGATGGTAGAGGATCCCGATTCTTGTATAAATAGCTCTTGCAGTGATATCAATATGCTGGAAGAAGGACAGAGAGGAGTCTATTGTTACCCCCAGGTATTTGAAATGAGGGACTAGCTCCAGTGTGGTACCACTGTCATTCCTTATTGCCAGGGGGTACTTTTTGAGCTTGTTTTGTGCTGTGGAGTAAAGCATCGTTTTAGTCTTTTTATAGCTCATAACCAGCCTTTGCTCTTTAAACCACTTTTCCGCTGATGTGAAGCCTCTTTGAGGTTCCACCTTTAGAAGTTCAGGCCGCGGGTTGCTGGTAAAAATGACTGTGTCATAGGCATATAGGAGCATACAACAGTGACAAGAGGCCAGGAGATTGTTTAAGAATACACTGAACAGCAGAGGTCCCAGTATTGACCCTTGTGGTACACCAGATCTGACAGGCCGCCTGTCTGAGAGGACTTCCCCAGTCCTGACTTGCTGAGAGCAATGGCTCAAGTAGCTGCTGAACCAGTTCACTGTTTCTGGTGTGAGACCAATGCCTGATAGCTGTTCAAGGAGGAGCTCATGATGCACCATATCAAATGTCTATGATAGGTCAATGAAGTCTCTCTCTACTAGGTGGCCTTGTTCGAAGGCATTATGAATGTATCCAGTAACTTCGAGTAAGGCTGTGATGGTACTGTGGCTGCCCCAGAACCCATGTTGCTCTGGACATAGAAGTTGGTGTTGGTTAAAATATTCCACCATCTGGTCAGCCACAATCCGTTCAAGAGCCTTGGAGAGTGGCAGGAGTATGGAAATCGGTCTGTAGTTGCTATGTAAGGACCGGTCCCCACGTTTGTGTATGGGGGTTACTGTCGCAGATTTCCATCACTGGGGGAATTGGTAGTGGCAGAGGGACAGATTAATTATTTTGGTTAGTTGTTTTAGGATTTCATCTAGTGCCAGGTGAACAAATTTAAGGTCCAGGGAGTCTATGTTGTGCCTTGATTTTCCGAGTACCTTTTCTAGGTATTTCCTAGCATCTGTTTGAGACCTCTTTGAAATGGAATAATGGCTGGTTTTGGGGGTAATGCAGGCATCCTCTGAATGCCCCTTGGGTTAGGGAAATTGAAGAAATCCATTGGGAGCACAATACTTAGGTCAGTGAATGCATGGTTCAGCGAGTTGGCAATAAGCAGAGGGTCCAAGGTTGGTGCACCATCAACAGTGAGCATGGATGGGGCAGTTTTGGTGTCTTTCCCCGTGATATCACCAAGGCTGGCCTAGAATGACTTGCTACTGCTCCATGAGTTAGTGAGGGTTTCTCTGTAATATGTGCTTTTTGCATGGTGGATTGCTTTCGTACAGTCATTGCGGGCCTTTTTATATCATTGAATGTTTGCTGAAGTGCCCTGCGCTCATGCTTTTTGCCAGATATGATCTCTTGAGGCAAGTTGCTCCAGAAGTTCAGGGGTTAAAAGGTCCTTTGGCTTTTTTTGTTGTAACTGGTGCGTGTTTGTCACAGACGGCATTGAATTTTGATACGAAGATGTTCATGGCCATGTCCACCTCATTGGTTTCATACAGGTCCATCTAGTCTTAAAGTTTTAGGTCTGACTTTAGCTGTGGGAGGTGGCCTTTTAGGAGCAGACATTGCTTTATAATTCTGGTGGGGGGTTTTCAGTAATTGTTGTTCCAGATGCATTTGACAGGGGAGTGGCCACTCAAAGAGTCTGGGAGAACAGTGAGATCGGTGATATGTGCAGGATGGTTGGTGAGTACCCAATCCATCAGGGTGCTGGTGCTGGTCTTGTAGTTGACTTGAGTCGGAGACTCCACCATTTGGAAGAAATGGACCGCAGACAGGTTATCCTTGATAGGGGCTGAGGCAGGCAAGAGCCAATTGATATTAAAGTCTCCTAGCAGTACGATTTCAGTATTTAGGCTTAGAGTACTAATGTAATCCAGCAGGCTGCTGGTGCCGGCTGTGGAATATATGCTGAGAGCAGAGTAAGCACTCAGTTGTGTGCTCCTAAGAGCAGTTTAATGGCCAACACTTGAAGGTGGTCAATGCTGCATGGGAAGGGTAAGACATGCCCCTGGAGAGAGTCTTTGGTGTAAATAATGCAGCCGCTGCCTCTTTTCAAGAGGCAGTCCTGTCCAAACAAGGTGTAACCAGGCAGTGCGATGACAGTGTCTGGTATCTATGGGGATAGCCAGGTTTCCATGACAGATAACACATCAGGGTTATGATGAGAGACCCAGACCTTCAGGTTGTCCATCATCAGGAGGAGGCTGCAAATGTTTATACAGGCGAGCACAAGTCCTGAGGATTTTCATGGTCAAGCGCTAGAGTCATGTGGTGGACCAGGGTTGGGGTGCACATTGCCTGACATTAGGAGTAGGAGCAGGAGTAGATGAAGTAGTTATTCCAATATAAGTTTTTTATTTAGATGCCGCTGTCTTTTACTGGGCATTCATGAATTTGTGTTACTGATGTGGGTTACAAAACCATTGAGGAGTGGTACCATGGAGGGTTCATTAGTTAAGTATGCCAGACCAGCGATCCTAGAAGGCAGTTGCTGGATTTTGTGGGTTTCTTCATGGTAGGAAGAGGTCACTGTGCCATACACATTTAGTACCACCCCCTCATGGGTAGCTTGAGAAGATTTGAAGGGTGCATTACAAGGACCCAAAGTGGCGATAAGGGTGAATACCAGGAGGCACTGTATGATCCTAGTGGAAATGGGAGACATTGTTGGTGCACAGAGAGGCAGCGTATTCAGTAGAGGAGTAAGACAGTGGGAGAGGCTTACTCCCACATACTAGTCACAGAAATCCTTCATCTGGTTGACGATCAAAGTAGGAGCTGGGTACAGTGAGCATGATGAACTTTTCAAAAGTGATTCAGAAGGATGACCCCCCCCCCCCGGCGGCAGGGCATATAGGATGCAGATGGGGAAGCAGACGCTAATCAGCACCAGGTAGTGCCTGTAGAGCCAGGGATCAGAGATAGTTAAGGGGGAAAAGAAAAAAAGAATTACCTGTCTATTGCTTTAAGGCACAGTGTGCGACCCTGCTGGTAGCCACTAGGGCAGTATTGAGAAGATAAGAGGAGGGGCTAAAGCATATTTAATTAAGGCCATGGGTGGGGGAGAGGGGGCCAAAAATCCCCAAGAATAAGCAACAAAAGTGCAGCAAGGAGAGCTGAAAGCCTGAAACAGTCCAAAAAATATCTCTAATCAATCATGGTAAAAGTCATAAGGCATTTAGCCAATCAGGGTGAAGTGGTCCGAGCCATGGCCAATCGGAAGCCAAGCTGCAGTCCCGGTAGTGTCCTTAGATCTTAACCAGGCAGGATAGCTTTGTCATCGGGCTGCGCAGGGAGCAGTGTCCAGCTGACGGTACCAGCCACAGCCGCAGACAGAGGCACAGCGCCCGGTCAAGGGCTAGACTTGAGGGAAAGAAGAGAGCAGGGAGTTAGTTAAATGGGGCAGACTAGTGGACTGAGCCTGAGGGCTAAATCGGGGGGCATGGAGAAGGACAGTAGTCCCAAAGAAAAATCAAGTTTAGTAAGGAGGGAGGGGGGTGCGGGCAGCCAGACTAAGAAAATGGAGGCAGTTACCTCTGGTGCTAAAGAAAACAAATTAGATGCCTGGGGGGGGGGTAGCAAGAAGGAAGGGTAACAAAGATTAGGAAGTTGTGGCTCAGAGAGCAAGGTAAAAGGCAAAGTGAGGGCTACCAGGGTAAAAAAGAAATTAGTTTAGTGAGCTAGTTGCAGGATAGGGTGAGATCAGTGTGAGATTTAGTGCCGAGATCCAGGAAGTCAGGGGAAAAAGCAAGGATTGTGGTGAACTATTCTATTTTGAAACAGTTAGTTTAGAACATAAATTTAAGCAGGCAGTATGCAAACACAGTTTAGCATTAACCAACTATTTTAATTCATCCCCCATTACCCAATAGAGCAGGGAGGAGCAGCTGGCTAATGGTACCAGCCACAGCTGCAGACAGAGGTGGAACACCCGGTCAAGGACTAGACCCGAAAGGAGAGCTTTGCCATCGGGATGAGCAGGGAGGAGCTGCCGGTACCAGCCATGGCCACGGATGGACGTGGAGCACCCGATCAAGGGCTAGACCCAGGCAGAAGAGCTTTGTTGTCAGGATAAGCAGGGAGGAGCGGCCAGCTGATGGTACCAGCTGTGGACACAGACAGAAGCGAAGCACCAAGGCCAGGGCTAGACCCAGGTAGAAGAGCTTTGCCATCGGGCTATGCAGGGAGGAGCGGTTGGCTGATGGAGGCGGAGCACCCGGTCAAGGGCTAGACCCAGGCAGGGAACTTTGTCATCAGGCTGAGCAGGGAGGAGTGGCCGTCTGACAATACTAGTCAGAGCTGCAGATGGAGGTGGAGCGCCCAGTTAAGGGCTAGACCCAGGCAGGAGAGCTTTGCCATCAGGCTGAGCAGGGAGGAGCGGCCAGCTGACAGTACAAGCCACGGACACAGACAGAGGTGAAGCACCCAGGTAAGGACTAGACCCAGCCAGGAGAGCTTTGCCATCGGGCTGTGCAGGAAGGAGTGGTCAGCTGACTGAAGCAGAGCGCCCTAGACAGTACCAGCCTTGGACGCAGACAGAGGCGAAGCACCCGGGTAAGGTCTAGACCCAGGCAGGAGAGCTTTGCCATTGGGCTAAGCAGGGAGGAGCGGCCGACTGACGGTACCAGCCATGGATGCAGACAGAAGCGAAGCACCCGCTCAAGGGCTAGACCCAGGCAGGAGAACTTTGTCATCAGGATGAACTGGGAGGAGCAGCCGTCTAATGGTACTAGCCATGGCCATAGATGGAGGCGGACTGCCCAGTCAAAGGCTAGACCCAGGTAGGAGAGTTTTGTCATTCGGCTGAGCAGGGAGGAGCAGCCAGCTGATGGTTCAAGCCACAGCTGCAGACAAAGGCACAGCACCCTGTCAGTCAAGGGTTAGACCCAGGCAGGAGAGCTTTGCCCATCAGGCTGAGCAAGGAGGAGCATCTGGCTGATGGTACCAGCCATGGCCACAGACTGAGGCAGAGCACCCGGTCAAGGACTAGACCTAGGCAGGAGAGCTTTGCCATCGGGCTGAGCAGGGAGGAGCAGCTGGCTGATGGTACCAGCCACAGCCGCAGACAGAGGTGGAGCACCAGGTCAATTGCTAGACCCAGGCAGGAGAGCTTTGCCATTAGGCTGAGCAGGAAGGAGCGGCCAGCTGACGGTACCAGCCATGGATGCAGACAGAGGCGGAGCACCCAGTCAAGGTATAGACACAAGCAGGAGAGCTTTGTCGTCAGGCTCAGGGGGGAGGAGTGGCTGGCTGACAGTATCAGCCACAGCTGCAGATGGAGGTAGAGCACCCAATCAAGAGCTAGACCCAGGCAGGAGAGCTTTGCCATCAGGCTGTGCAGGGGAGGAGTGCTCAGCTGACAGTACCAGCCATGGCTGCAGACAGAGGCAGAGCACCCGGTCAAGGGCTAGACCACAATCAATCATATATTAATACATCCCCGTCACCACTCATTCCTGTATTGGAGTGGTTTTACTTGCTTTCAGTTTGAGCCAGAACAGCTCAGCTTTGCTTCGCTGTTCTTTCACTGCAGCTGAAGGCATGTGAAACCACTCTTATACACAAGTGGCTTTGGGGGACATATTAATATATTATTGATTGAGGTCTAGTGGAGAACAGTTGGGGGGGGGGCCTAGTAGTGCGCCCATAATTTGCGGGGTTTTTTTTTTTCTGGTGCATGTGGAAGGATACAAAGAAATTTTGTGGTTGTAAGCCATATGCTCAACCCAATGGCAAAGCCATATTTTTGGTAGGTTCTGGTAGTTATCTAATATTTTCCCTTCATAGAGAGATTCAGTGGTAGCTAGGCCTTTCTGTGATCTTGCGGCCATGGTTTTCTCAGTTTGCTCTGATGGAGGAGTTCCCACCAAGGAAGCCCTTCTAATGTCAACTCTTGGTGAGGCCCGTCTGCCATGCTGTAAGATACTACGTGCACAGAGCCAGGTTCTAACCAGTGAGCTTGTGAAAGGGTTGTTTATCTTCTTGGCTGTGCCCACACTTAACAATGGCACCAACAAGTGGGACATGATGGGGTTGGCCAGTGACTTCTCTTCCATATCTGCCTATGCCTGCCATGAACCTGTCCCTTCTCTGACATCCCTCAGGAAGGCCATCTGTCTGGCCAAGAAGTAATTTTTAAAATTAGTAAGCTAGGCCTCCCTCCTCAGGCAGTATCTGCAGGGTGTTCTGTTTAATGTGTGCTTCCCCCCACTTCCAGAGGAATGATGTATGGTACCTTTTATTGCTGAAAAGGATTTTTGAGGGACGTAGGTCTGGAGAACTTGAAACATATATAAAGACTTGGGGAGCATAAACATCTTGATTGTATTGACTCTACTTGTTTGAGTCAGGGAGAGGATTTTCCAGCATTCACAGTCCTGTTTAACAGAAACCAGTATAGGCTTATAATTGAGGGACCAAAGATGGGAAAGCCGTTTGGGCAGTATTACTCTCAAGTATTTGATTTGTGTTGTGGGTTTAACTTCTGCTTCTGACACTAACAGAGGGGAACCAGTCCTTTCCAAGGGAGAGCAACTCACATTTGGCCCAGTTGATTTTATGACCATACAGTGGCCCATAGGTCAAAAAAATGTTTGCGAGGTCTAGTAATGATTTTTGAAAGCATGGTTAAGTAAGCAATAAGACACGACAGGAAATTGGTTGTTGTGGGATGTGTACTCCCAGGTACATAGTGAGGTACAAGATGCATGGTCAGAATTTTCCATCCAAGTTCCTAGTTCCGTCGCTTGCTGACATACTATATTCAGAGGAGGGGTGTCACCTTGCTGCCAGATCACTTGCCTGACACAAAACAAAAAAAGGGAAGCTAAGAACACCATATCAGGGGTAAGGCTACATACTGTAAGTATTTCCAGGTAACACAGGGAGTACAGAAACTGGAAATGCTAGGAGTGGTGCAGTGCAGTGGCTGTGGGGTGGCAGTTTTCAGAGAGACTGTGATGCTGCCCCATCTGCATGCACCTCTCTGGGTTGAGGGAGGAGGCTGCTAGACTCCAGGCTATGTTGTGTAGGATTTGTGGGACATCTTCCTCCATCCAGGGGCCACCAGCTCTGACACCATTACCCCAGAGGATTACAGGGAGGAGGAAAAGGTGGACTACAGTGGGATCTGGAAGGATGGGGATGGTGGATCAGAGGCCCATTCCTCAACCAGTACCATTATGAAATTCTTACGCTGCTCTGGCAAGGTGGGACTGCCAGGAGGAGGTGTCTGTAGTAGTGGCCGGGGAAGATGTGGGGGTTCTCCAGAGTGGAGACCCCAAGGAGGGAGGAAGAGAACCCCAGAGGAGGAGGAGAAAGTGATTTCTTGTGGGGGACTTGATTGTCAGGGAGATAGATTTGGGAATAGAAAATGGGTGGAGAGGAAGGTTAGGTGCCTATGCGGGACCACAGCCTGGAGAGATGGGAAGTGGATCCAGAGGATCGGTAGGGCAGTAGAATGGGTGGCAGAGCTGGATGTCATTGTCCACCTGGAGACTAATGACCTGGCTAGGGATGAGGCTGGGATATTGCAGGGGGAGTTTAAGGAGCTGGGAAGGGTCTTAGACAGGTAGCACACTCAGTGGCTTTCACTGAGGTGCTGACTGTGTATGACAGGGGGAGGCGAGGGATCTTTGCACCAGGGTCTTCAACTCAAGATTGAAGGAAAGGTGCAGAGAGGAGGGGTTTGGCTGCATTGGAGACTGGCGAGCCACCTGGAGAGATAAGGGCCTTTACAGGGGTGACAGTCTGCATACATTTATTTATTTATTTAGTTTTTGTTGACTGGGTAAGTGCACTAGACAAATCCTGTCTATTTTCAGGCACAACCCAAGGGAGGGGGATACAGATGAATGCCAACTGACCTTAAACCGGATTAAGCTGTTGGTGGTATTTTTTTTAGTGAATGAGGGAAATTTGGCCAGAACACTGGGGAAATTCCCCTACTCTGTCTATAGGGGGACCCTTGGCCATCTGCTTTGCGATGGCCAGTCCATCTGCGACGTCGGAGAGGACAGATGCAGAAAGTGCAGAGGAGTGGGCCTCCTCTCCTATGCTGTCTTCACAAGAGGCCGCTGAGGAAGCTTGCACGGTTGCTGAGGTTGTTAACCTCAGCGTTTTGGCAGCGGATGTTCCGATAGCTACTGAGGGGACTCGCCCTGTTCTCCTATCTGGAGCTGATAAGGCTCATTTTACTGGCTCAACGTACTCGCTTATTCAGAGGGTGGGGTGGGAATGTTGAATCCTGTGGCTTTTTTTATAGCATTTTTTTGAGTTACAATTTTGGTCTTGCTTTAAAACCAGGTGAAAGGGGATGGAAACCTTTTATTTTGGGTTGGCTTCTGCCTTGTCTTTCCCCATGGGAACAAGGGAAGCAGGGTTTTTTAGCCAGAATCCCTGGACTTCTCTCATATGGCTCTGAGGCTGTGAAGATGGCTTTCTCCTATCAGTTCAGGCCTTATGATTTTTGTATCTTAGGTAGGAAAGTCCTATATGAAAGAATTTGGAGGCAGGATGCCCAAGACCCCGTTGAATTCCCCTTTTGTCCGCCGGGTCAGCATTCCTGGATTTTGTTGCAATTGTCAAACCCTAGGATTCCTCCATATGTGTGGGATATGGTATGGTTGGGCAATTATGGCAGGCTAAGTGTGAAGGGGAATCATAAACACATAATGTTAACTGACAGGTACTGTCCCAGGGTCACACTTCTTGAAACCCAACAACATTTATTTCTGGATTGTCACTTTTCTTCTGATTTCTGGCAGCTTCTTGCTACTGCCTGACATGAACCCCTTTTTTCCAACCTTTCTTATGAAGATGTTATGTTTGGAACTAATATGGCCTTGTCCAAGAAATATCATGCCAAAACTGTTTATATTGTTTTAGCCTTAACGAGATACTTTCTGTGGCAGGCCAGAGGTCTGTTAATTTTACACAAAAATGGATATCACCTCAAGAAATTGTACATAATGTTGGAACAGCTGTTTGTGCAGTACAAATGTCTGATTTCTCCAAACAACCTAGCTTTCAATTTAGACACTTATGGCATAATTGTGATTTATGACACTTGGAGTGAACTGTCTGGATTCCTTTTTTTTGTTTCTTCCTTTGTACTTCTCTGTTCTTTTTAATGCTGTGTTGTACTTTGTAAATTATTTGTTTTTGTATTTGTTCTTGTAATGAAGTCCAAATCTTCTCAATAAAATTCCCCTACTCTTTTTGATAAGTGCCATGGGATCTTTAACATCCACCTGAACTACCACCAATCCAGGCAGATGGGACCTTGGTTTAACGTCTCATCCGAAAGACGGCACCTCAGAAGTGCAGCACCCCTCTCATGCTGCACTACAGTGTCAGTACTGTGAAATTAACCCAAGTGCCAGATGTGGGAACTGAACCCACAGCTCTCTGATCTCCTGGCCTCAGAGGTGAGTGTGCTACCTACTGAGCCACTGACACTAATCGGGAGGAACCACAGCTTCATTGGACAGAATGGGTCCCCAGGGTGGAAAATAGTAAAGGCGGGGTGGTAGAAATGAAGGGGATGGGAAAGGAAGCGTAAAAAGAAGAGGGAAGGAGAGCATGCAAAAAGGAAAGAAAGGGAGTAATGAGCAGAATGGTAACAAAATCTAAAAGGCCACATGTGCAAATGCTGGATGTCTAGGAAATAAGATTCAGGACGTAGGGGCCATAATGGCAGAGGCTGACTTGGATGTTGTTGCCATTACTGGGTCATGGTGCACTGAAAAGCATGATTGGAACATGTCCATACCGGGCTATATTCTGTTCTGGAAGGATAGGGTGGGAAGGAAAGGAGAGGGTATGGTGCTTTATGTGAGGAAAGGCATATAAGCAATGGAGATATAGGGAATACGGGGAAGGGGGAGAGTGAGAGCAGCTGTACTGTGGGTCACTCTAGAGACAGGGAATGGAGCCTCTATTCACACTGGTGCAAGCTACAGACCTCTAGCATAGGGAGAGCAATCAGATAAGGTACTGGTGAAAGTTACTGGCAAGATGGCAGAAAAGGGGAAGATTCTGCTGGTGGGGGACTTCAGTCTATTGGATGTAGATTGGAACCTTCCAGCTGTGACTTCAGCTAGGAGCTGGGACATTCTGGACTCTCTGCAGGGGGTGTTCCTCAGGCTACCAGTCAGTGAACCCACTCGTAATGGGGCAATACTGGACCTGGTGCTTACTAACAGGGGCAGTGTTGCAGATGTCAAAGTAGGAGGCCACCTGGGAAACAGCAATCACCAAACAGTGCGGTTTAGTATAAGGATGGCTGAAAAACTGAACAGTATTAGGGTGAAGGTCCTGGACTTCAGGAGAACAGATTTTAAAAAGATGGGGGAATGTCACAGAGATGACCTGGTGGGGGGGTGACCTGTGTGGAGTGGAGGAACAGTGGGCAAAGCTAGAAAGGGCCATAGGGAAGGCAGCAAACCTCTGGGTAAAGCAAGTGAGCAAAAGCAAGATGAAAAAGAGACTGCTGTGGTTCTTGAAAGAGGTAGCGGAAAAGGTAAAGGCTAAAAGGGTAGCATTTAGAAGGTATAAAGAGAGCAGAGGGAGAAGGATATGGAGGTGTATCAGGGAAACAGGAGGCAGGGATAGCAGTAAGGAGCATATAGGTGAGAGAGAAGCAAGCCCAGGTGGTGACAAAGGGGGATGTGTTTTGAATATAAGTGAAATGAGGAAGACCAGAAGTGGGATTGTAAGATTAAAAAGGGAAGGGGGACTGTGCAGAGGGGGACCAGAAAAAGGCAGACATCCTCAACAAATAGTTTTATTCAGTATTCATGGAGGAAGGGGAAGGGCCACAAAAACATAACAGGATTATTGGAGGAAGGGAGATGAGCACTAATCCATTTTTTAGAGGAAAGTGTCCTAAAGGGACTTGCTAATCTGAAAGTGGACAAAGCAGTGGGGCTAGATGAGGTGCATCAAAGGGAGCTCAGGGGTGTACTGGCTGCACCTCTGACAGTCCTGTTTAATAGCTTACTGGATATAGGTGTGGTTCCCGAGGACTGGAGGAGGGTAGATGTAGTCCCAATTCACAAAAGTGGTAGCAGGGAAGAGGCTGGCAGTTATAGGCCAGTCTGCCTGACTTTAGTGTTAGGAATGTTAATGGAGTCACTGCTGAAGAAAAGGATTGTGGAATATCTTCAGTTCAGTGGGTTATAAGACCTGAGGCAGCATGGATTTAAAGGGGGAGGTCAAGTTAAATGAATCTGCGAGTTCTTTTGACTGGATGACATGCAAACACATGAAAATGCCAGCAGAAACAGGCCATTTAGGTCTATCAAGTCTGCTCAAGTGTGCAACTCTCAGTAGATTTTTACTGGATCTGCCCCTCCTCCCTTTTCCCCATGGAGTTTTCATCCCTCTCACTCTTTCTCCCTACCCATCATCCCTCCTGTTATGACTATCCTTCTCACCTTATCCCAGCCCCTTTTAAAGCTGCCCACTGTTTTCAATGAAATCACCTCCTCCGGTGGATTGTTCCACTTTGACACCACTCTTTCTGTGAGAAAGTGCTTTCTCATTTGCTTTTTGAATCCCCCCCCTCTAATTTCAGACTATGCCCCTTAGTGGACCCATTTCCCCTTAATTTGAAAATGCCATCTGTTTTAACCTTGTTCATACTCTTAAGGTACTTGAAGGTTTCAGTCATGTCCCCCCTCTCCCTTCTGTCCTCCAGTGATTACATATTGAGCTCCCATAGCCTCTCCTCATAGGGTTTGTCCCCCAGACCCTAGATCATCTTGGTCACCCTACATTGTACCCCTCCAATAATCTGATGTCTTTTTTTCAGATAAGGGTGCCATAGCTGCACACTGCACTCCAAGTGCAGTCTCATCAGTGACCTATACAAGGGCAAAATGACTTTCCCTTTCCTAAAATGATTGCTCTGGTGATGCATCCTAGCATTTTGTTTGCTTTGGCTGCTGCTTTATGGCACTGTGCAGTGTCTTAAGTCCCTATTGATGATAACCCCCTAGCTCTTTTTCATCCTCAGAACTGGTAACCTGCACATCTGCCAATGAGCAGCTGACCCCAGGGTTCTTGGCTCCCAAGTGCATGACCTTGCACTTCTTGGCATTGAACCCACCTGTCAGATACCCAACCATTTTTCAAGCCTAGCCACATCCTCCATGTGCTCCTGCCTCCCCTCCTCTATGTCCACTCTCCCACAGAGTTCAGTGTCTTCTGCAAACAGGCAGATTTTACTTTTTGACCCCATTCGCTATGTCACCAGTAAAGATGTTAAACAACACTGGTCCAAGTACAGAACCCTATGAGACCCTACTGGTCATAGACCTAGGCTTCGATAGTTGCCCGCCCCCCAGCTATCACCCTCTGGTTTCTGTCCTGTGGCCAGCTCCTGACCCACCCTGCCAGCTTTTCCCTGACTCCCAGGTTCCTTAGTTTATTGATCAACCTCCCATGTGGCATGGAGTCGAAGGCCTTACTGAAGTCCAGATACAGGATATGTAGCACCTGGCTCCTGTCCAACAACCCTGTGACACAATCAAAGAAGTCAATCAGGTTGGTCTGGCAGGATTTCCCCGAGACAAACCCATACTGCCTGTCATCCTGGAGACCATATCCCTCCAGAAAGTTCACTAGTCTCTCCTTTAGTATGGTCTCCATTAGCTTGCCAACAATGGAGGTAAGGCTGACTGGTATATAATCACCAGGTTAATCCCTGGGTCCACTCTTGTGGAGAGGCACCACATGTGCCATTCTCTAGTCCTGAGACATGCACCCTGTCTCCAGTGAGGTGTTAAAAAGGTCCACCAGGGGCCAAGCATGGACCTACATCAATTCCCACAGGACTCTGGGAAGTACGCCATCTAGTCCAGGAGCCTTGTCCATCAAAGACGTTGTCCAAGGAATAAGATCAGGGTAGAACAGTGAACATGACCTACCTAGCTTTCAGTGAGGCTTTTGATACCGTTTCACAGAGGAGGCTAGTAAACAAACTGGGTAGCTTAGGAGTGGGTACAATGGTGATAAACTGGGTAAGAAATTTGTTAGGGGATAGGTGACAGAGGGTGGTGGTAAACAGAGTTCACTCTGAAGAATGGAAGGTAACCAGTGGGGTGCCTCATGGATCAGTGGTGGGACCAGTCCTCTTTAATGTCTTTGTAAGTGACATTGCAGAGCAGCTGGAAGGGGAAGGTTTGCCTCTTGTGGATGACACCAAAATCTGCAGTAGATTTGATACTCCCGGTATTGGGAGGACTAGTGGGGTACTGTGGCACACTGAGAGGGGTATCACCAGCAAAAAGAGCAAGGTGGTATTGCCTATGTATATCACTAGTAAGACCCTACCTAGAATACTCTGTCCAGTTCTGGAGACCACATCTGTGGAAAGACATAGACAGAGTGGAGGCGGTCCAGAGGAGGGCAACTAAAATGGTGAAGAGTCTGCTTCAGAGGCCCTATAAGGAGAAACTTAAGAATTTAAATATGTACTCCTTGGAAGAGAGGTGAGAAAGGGGGATATGAGAGATACCTTTACCTCACAGGGGTAAATAAGGTACAGGTGGGAAATGTTTTTCAGAAAAAAAGGTGCTCAAGGACAAGGTGTCAAGATAAGGAGTCGGGGCGGTTATATTCAAGAGAGCTGTGAGGAAGTACATCACAGGAAGAGTGGTGGATTCCTGGAACAGTCTTTCAGCAGAGGTGGTGGGGACAAAAACAGTGCCATCTTGTTTCTGTTTAAAAAGAAATTAAAATCAAAATCAAAACCCATGAAATGACATCCTGGACAGACACCAGCACGTGTGTCTTGATTATCGGGACACCATTAGGTGGATACTACACTTGACTGTTAGAAAAATTACCCCCAAATGTTCTTTTTTAAATTTTAAAATATTTTTTCATGACTTGCTTCCATTTTATCATATGGCATACGAAAAAAGAATTTGCCCATATGAAAGAGGATCATTTACAAAAATAGACTCTGAAAAAAAAAAGTCCAAATTATTTTTTGTATGAGGTCATCCTTTTTCATATGTTTTTTTGTTGATATGAATAAGGATACCCTAATACGAAAAAATAATTTGCGCTAAATGTTTTTCTGATTCTTTTATTTTTGTATGAAAGAATCCTTTTTTGTTAGCTGTTTTGTTCATATGAAAAAGGATGCCCCATATGAAAAAATAATTTGGACACTCTATATATCAAAACAAAGGTCTTAGTGAGTACTACTATAATAACACATAGTACCACCCTAAACATTTAGGGGCAATACAAAAAAGCATACAAAGTAAAAATGGTAATTCCCAGAGGATAACATTGAAACTTTAACAAGCTATACAATGAAGGAAAGAAATTGTTGTTTTTTCAGGGATGTAAGCAGAGGGCTCAGAGGGCCATGTGCTTCCACTGCAGCATAGATGTATGCATCTATGGAGGGATAGAAGCACAGGGCCCAGAGGGCCCTATGCTCCCACAGGCAAATGAGGATACAGTACACTTATACTATCTCAAAAAGTAAGGAAATTCATTGCAAAAAAAACTTCATTGATGCACTAGTTAGGGTTAAACTGACAAAAGTAGGGAAATGTGGTGTTAGGGTTGCCAACCGTAACACCCCACTCCCACCCTGCAGGCATCAACATGAAAAAACATTATGATTTGACCTCTCCTACATCTTCACATATCAGGCGTGGCATGTGCCTTGGGGTTGTCAGCCCTAACACTCACCCCATTCTCATATACCATACACATCTCAGCTTATTTATTCAGACAGAACCCAGGTGCCGGACTATCACCTGACTCTTCTCTCTGGTTTAAAAGCTACTTAGAAAACCAGTCACAGAGAGCAAAAATTGCAAACACTCTTTCTAACACCCTGCCTGTTCACTCGGGTGTCCCACAGGGATCCATACTGGGCCCCCTCCTTTTTAGCCTTTTCTTAAACTCCTTCCCTTACCACTGCTCTGAGCAGATCCTACTATATGCCGATGATGCTGTTGTTTTCTCCATCACAAAGATCCTGCAACTCTTCAACACAACCTTCAACTTGGTTTCAGTTCTGTAGAGACATGGTTTCTTAATCATAAACTGGTCCTCAATGGCAAGAAAACCAAATCTATGCTCTTCTGCAGCTCTCATAACCCTCACAAGCTACACCACTTGGCTATCTCCACCACCAAGGGGAACACTCTAGATCAGGTGGGGTCCTTCAAATACTTAGGAATACAGCTTGACCCTAATCTCTCCTATGGACTTCATGTAGATAATGTAGCTAGAGCTACTAATAGACGGCTTGGTCTCCTCTACAGACACAGACCACACCTCATGCCAGAAGCTTTGAAGGTTGCAGTCCTGAGCTCTGTGATCTCTGTAATAGACTATGGTCTCATCATTTATGGCTCAGCCACAACCACAACCCTTAGACACCTCTCAACTGCCTTAAATAAAGCATATCGGCTCATCACTGGTGCTCACCGTCTCACCCACACATGTGACCTGTACACTCAGACCGGCTGGCTCCAGCTATCAAACCTCATAAAGTTTCTCACCTGCTCCATGGTGAAAAAAATCTACCTTGACCTTGCATCTTTTGGGGTCTCAAATCTGTTACAACACTGAATTAACAAATGGTACCTTAGGAGATCCACGCTACAGTTACTGAAAGTCCCCCACTGTCACACTTCACAGAGACAATGCTCTTTTGCTTATCGAGCGCCACTCTGGTTCAATGGCCTCAGCCCAACCATTTCCTCTGCCCCAACAATTGGTATGTTTAAAACTAGGCTCCAGGACTATCTCACTACCAACAGCTCCTGTGACTGCCCAACTTAACCTTGTTTCTCCACTTCCCTTTCTGCTCTAGTTGTTCCCCCCCCTCCCTCCTCACTGGATTCTACCCTCACATCTTGGTATACCCAATGCTGCACTTTTCACCCTCTCCCCACCCTTCCTACATTCCTTCTCCCCCCCTCCCCTCTTCCCTCTCCCTATGACTCTGGCACTATTTATCTTTTGTCTATTTTCTCCAACAAATGCCGCTGGCTGCCTTGTTACAATGCTACCCTTGAATTGTATTAATCTGTACTCTGTTTGCAATGTCCACATTGTTGTAATGTCTGTCTTGATGTTCCCCATAATTTGTATTTCTCTGATGTGGAACCTTTGTAAAAGAGCCAAGGCTCAAAGGTATTTGTAATCCTAGACTTGATAAATAAAATAAAAATTAAAAGGTATGAGTTGAGGAATCAAGCACCTACTAGATACCAACAGAGACAGGGGGAAGGTTTCCGGGGTTGGGGGGCAAGGGAGGAAGGGGAGAAGGTGCAGGTGGGAAAACAACAAGGCCACCAAATTTCAACAGAGGCAGGACACAGTAGGGAATGAGCTGATATTGATATATAATCTTAGCACAAGACAAATTACATCACTTGAGAGTAAAGTCCTAAGTCTTGGGCTGTTGTTTGCACCTACTAGATCAACTAACCTGTTTGACCTAGAGGTAGATCTACAAAAATTCTTTAGAAATTTGCAACTTAAAAACCTATTTGGACAAGATAGAACTGACACTGAAAATCAATACCAGAAAGAAATAAAACAGAAACTACAAATGAAATCTAAATATACCCCACCTAGTGGACATAATCACGGCATTGAAATATCTAGTAAGATAGTGGAAAAATAAGTTTTGGCTTTATTCACACAAAAGGAAGATAGAATACCTAAACAACAAAACTTGACTAGAGCAGAAAAAATAGCGTTAGAAAATATACAGAGGGACACCAGTACCAGTAAAAAAAGGAACTGTAGTAGGGAAAGTGATGTAGCAGTTGAGGTGGATAAGATGATAAGGTTTGAAGCAAGCGGTTATCAGCACTGGACATTGAAAGAAGTAGATGAGAAACTGAAAGCAAAAAGTAGAGAAGACCTTCTCAGTCAGAGGTTACAGGACACAGAGGAACCACGAGTGGTATTTTCAACAAAATGTAACCATAAAATCACAGACATATGTAAAGTCATAAATAAACATTGGCATTTAGTGCAGACTGATAATGAGAATATAAGAACTCTACAGGAACATCTGATAATTGTTGCAGAAAAAGTACAGAATATTAAAGATAAAGTGGTTCACTCCACTACACACACAGGAAGGGGAGAATTTGCTTATAGGACCATTGAATCATGGCAGGAAACAATGTAGAAAATATGCAGTATGTAATAATACTTCAAAAAACTATTGTACATACACCCCCATACAGGGGAATCCTTTAGAATTAACCAACATATAACATGCACTACAGAGGGGGTCGTATATTTGATTCAATGTCCCTGTGACCTATTATATGTAGGACAAACCAGTAGGATGTTAAAAATGAGAATTTTGGAACACAAGGGGGACATTAGAAATTGAAATATGGACTCTCCTGTGGCAGTTCATTTTAATGAAAGCGGACATAATGGAGCCTCCTTAAGATTTGGGGACTAGAAAAAATCACCCCTTCTGATAGAGGTGGTAACTTTAAGGATAAACTATTAAATGCTGAAATGAAATGGATTTTTTATATGCATACACTAGATAATAGGATTGGAATGAACATCGAAACAAATTGGTAGGCATGTATGTAAACATAATGTGTTCTGACTGGTCTATGGGACATTAGCAGCTTGGACATAGCATTTCTTAAGATAGCTAGTGAGAAGCTCTGAATAAACTTGATAAAGTCCTTTGTTTATATCTTAAAAAGGCTGTATATAATAAAACAATATGTATATATACATAGTTTGTAAAAGGATACTTTTTTGATAATTTTAGCTTAGTTTGTGAAGTTTGACCTTTTGCACACCCTTTTGACCTCCCAGATAAGGTACAGAAAGGAGGCATGCTGTGTTTTAGAAACTGCCCATTTGGCACTCAGTATGAAGACTTTATATCAGAATGTGATGTCTTTTTCCTACATTCTTCAATTTCACTGTGAGAAGTGATATCCACATCTGCTTTATGGTACATCGAGTCCTTCTTGTGAAGCTTTGATAGTGTTCTATACACTGTGAACACTCAGGATCTCAGGCGAGTTCCATGAGAGTTCTGGGAGTGACATCACATTTGGAACTCCCACAGACTTACATAAGAAGGACTCGAGAGGGAAGGAATCTTAGATGCAACAGAGCCAGTTGGCCATTACTGAGGCAGTTGATTTATTTCACTTCTTGTCCCAAGAATAATCAGTGTAACTGACAGGTAAGAACTTGTGAAGAAATTTTTATAACAAAAGATAGATGTGAGCAGCTCCCTCTATAAGAGAACACCAAATGAAAGCGAAGTAAACAAAGATTTACCTTATTATGTATTACAGAAATGGCCAAAGTTTCTTGTTTAAGACTGTGAACAACTTTAAGGTAAATGATGTGCCTGAAGATATTTGAGAGGTCATGCCTCTAGTAGGCAGATAAATCAAAGCAGCATAAAATATGGAGGTGGATAACACTAATAAAAGCGATGTCTGTGGTCTATTACAGGGAAAAATGAATATAATGTGAACTTTAACATGACACAAGGAGCTCTAGAAAGAAAAAAGTTAAGAGTTCAGAAGTAACACTGGATAGTATGAAATCTATATATACACAACATTGAAAGAATTTGAAAGTACGTAAATGTATCACTAAACCTAATGTAATCTTGTAAAAAATGTTTTTTATATATTAACAGATGTAAAAAGCAATGAAAAAATAATTACCCCGTGATCAAGCTCCACAATGGAACGAAACATAGGGGAACTAATAAAAAGAATTTCAAACAACACTTGAAAGTGTAATTGAGTATAACTGGAAAGGGCCCCTTCCCCCCGAACCAGTGTAAGGTTATTCATCCAATTGGGGGCTTTAAATGCAAAGGACTTCTGGGCAAGTGAGGTTTGCCGGAATGGGACTGCTAGGGTGATTGTGGTGGAGTTCCTTGTGGTGTAATGAGTGCGAGGAGTTTTAAGCAAAGCCTGGATGGTGGGGGGTACTCATCCAAGGAGGGCCTTTTTGCCAAGTAGGCAGGTTTGGTAGACTATTCTGGAGGGCAGTCTTAGCCAGCCAGTTTGCTTATAAAGTGTACATGTAATTGTGGTCTGCTTTGCATACAGGACAAACCAACATGCCTTACTGAGGGCTTTTTCCTCCCGGTCAAGTATCGAGTCGGGGCGGACCCACTGATGACCAGACCATAGTCAATGGTAGAAAGCACAGAGCTGGCAACAGCCAGACTCTTTGCTGTAGGTGTCATTAAGTGTCTGTTTTGGTATAATAGTCCAGGTTTGATTTTGATTTGTTTGACCGGGGTATCTATGTGGAGAGAATATGTTGTTAACGCATCTAAAGTGACTCAAAGGTATTTAAACGTAGCGATACATTCCAATGGCTCTCCATTTTTATTGGTAATGGTGAACAGAGGGGCCTGTTTTCTATGATGGTGACTAGCAAATAGCATGATTTAATTTTTTTTACAGTTAAGAAGGAGCTTATTTCGAGTGAAGCAATCTTTGAGTAGGCCAAAGCTCAGTTGGAGTTCCTGTTGGGGGGTATTAGGACCACTTTTAAAGATGACTGCATCATCAACGTACAGGAGTAGCCTAGAGGGGCAGGCAGTGGGAAGATCATTAATGAAAAGTCCGAATAAAAGGGGTCCTAAGATAGATCCTTGAGGTTCCCCTACTGTAACACTGCTAGAGTATGAGAGGGAGCTTTCTATGTTCACTTGTTGGGACCTTTGAGAGAGAGATAACTCCAGAACAATTGTGTGGTTTCAGGGGAGAGGCCCACTGCTTGGAGTTTGCTGAGGAGTAAGGAGAGATTAATGAGCTCAAAGGCTTTTGTTAAATCCAGGAATATTGATTCTACAGCCTGTCCTTTATTAAAAGCATCATGAATGTGGCTAGTGAGTTCTAGAATTGCAGTGGGTGCTGTGGAGTTTTCGGACACTGTGCTGTGGTAGACACTGAATGTTACGTTTTTCCAGGTACTCCACTAGCTGATCGGAAACAATTCTTTCAAGTGTCTTAGATAGCGGGGGGAGAATTGAGATGGGGTGGTAGTTTCATATGGATGTATGGCAGCCGCTTTTGTGGACGGGGTGACTAGGGCCTTTTTCTACTTAGCAGGGAACTATAAATATCACAGAGAGATGTTGAAAATCTTAGTGAGCGGGACCACTGTTTCGTCCAATGTTAGGGCAATGATTTTTATGTCAACTTGGTCACTGCCTAGCCTTGTTTTACTTAAGGTGAATTTTATATATTTTATGGATTCAGAAACTGTGACAGTTCTGAAGTATAAAGGAGCATTTCTCTGGTGTGTAGCTATTGGGTGTTGATCAGGGGGTACGGCTACTGCGGGAGCAGAGGAGAGGAGAAGGATACTAAGATTAGAGAAGGCAGCATTGAATGCATTTGCAATATCAAGATACAAATCAAATTTACAGAGTTTTACAAGTTAAGAGGTACAACTTTGGCAACAGGATGGTTAGTAAGCATCTGGGTGTGGGGTGAATGAAGAATCTGAAATTTGATGACTTAAGGAGGCAGTATAGTGCTGTGGTTTAGGGCACTAAGCTACAAATCTGGAGACCTGGGTATGAATCCCTCTGCCCCCGCTTGCATACTGTTTGATCTTGAGCAAGTCACTTAACTTCCATGTGCTCCCAGGTCAAACCTGGAAACAAGTTTTGGCTTAGTGTGCCTTTCCTGGTTAAACAATTTCCCACCATTTGAACTGGGCTGAATAACTGTTTGAAATGTGCACAAAAGCACTTTGGAATGCACATACAACAGTTAGGAATGTGCACAACATAGAGCATACTGAATGGACAACTATGCACAACCATTGTGTTCTGCCACAGAGGGGTTCTGATTCCCTCTGACCTCAAGAGCAAAGCTCAAGAGGACTATGGGAATCAGAATCACATGGTGGCAGAACACAATGTAGCTGTGGATAAAGTTGCTTATTCTGTATTTTCTATAATATATAGTTTTGTCCGAAATGTTCATGCATCAGTTCTTTTGCTTTCAAAACTAAACTGACTTGTACAGTCTCTAGAGGTTCCAGAATGCTGTTGTACCACAGAAGGGTACAGTCACATTCCCTGACCTTTGAACTGTGGTACAACAAAATTTTGAAAGGGATGGAATTCTATACACACAACTGGACTATGATTCCATCTCAGAATTCTCATCACAAAACATCACTGCACATCACATTGCATCACATAACATCACTTAAGCTTCGCTGTTGTGGTTTGTGATGTCATCAGAATCCCTTGATGGAATGACAGCTCTGTTGTGCATTTGTTCTCAGCCTCTGCTATATGTTATACAGGCATGGTAGTGCCTGTATATTAGGGTTGAGGAGGCACTTTAATGTTAAACCCCAATTTTTTGCATCTTTATAACTTTGATCCTGTTCAACTGATTTACATGAAACTTGGAAAGCACAGCCTTTGTGCCAGGATCTCTTGGTCCTGAAAATTTTTATGTAGATCAGTTCAGTGGGGGCAAAGTTACAGTGGTGTAGAAAACGTAAAAGTCTACATTTTTAAAACTTTTTTGGCCCCTCCCAATAGCTGGAAAAAATATAGGGATTTTTTTTTTTAATTTAGTTTTAACCAGGTATAGCACACTAAGCTAAAAGCTTTTTTACAGGAGCGACCTAGGAGCACAAGGAGGTTAAGCAACTTGCTCAGGGTCACACAGTATGCAAGTGGAAGCTGTGGGATTCAAACCCAGGTCCGGTCTGCTGGATGTTACGGGATTTGCAACTCAGAGCCTTAGACCACTGCGCTATACTGCCCCCTGAAACTTTCAGGTTTAATAGAGTTTGGTCCAAGGTATGTGCTTTTGTGTTTTTTTACCTCTCACAGTTCAGTAGTTTTAAATTATTTAAGGAAAAGTGCCATTTGTGATGACTCGAGCATGCGTAGTTCAAAACATAAACATTCTATGGATAGCTGTTGGTTTTTTTTGTGAAAGCATGTGTCTCAAGCTAGCCATCTGCCAATCATTATTTGCAACATGTATTTCTATTATATACTGTTTTATGGGATTTCTGAGTATGTTTAAATGCTAATGTAACAGGGACTGGATTGTTTTCTTTAAATGGCTAATATGCCTGTAACCTGGGATTCTCAGGGAACCTAGAAGTTGAATTCCCTGCTTAGCTAACACAGGGGTCATACACCAGCTTGTTTAATCATAAAATCTTACAAAATGCTTTTGATCTCAGACAGTATCATAGGATTTTTATTTTATTTTTATTTCATTTCAATCCTTGGTAACCAGGTAAGGCCCATTAGGCACAAGTGCCTGTTTTCAGGGATGATCTGGGAGCACTGGGCAGTTAAGTGACTTGTTCAGAGTCACACAGTATGCAAGTGGAGGTTGCGAGAATCAAACTCAGGTTTGGTCTGTTGGATGTATCAAGCTCGTTCACACCTCGTTCCTCTAACCACTAGGCTATACTACCAGCCCAATCACATTTTATGAGGTAACAGGATGTTTGAGCCAGGAATTGGATGGCAGGTGACCATTGTACCAGTGCTATGTGAAATTCTAACATGACTGTGAATTAGCTTACAAGATGCTATATTGATACATCAAAGTTTTAACAGTGACTGTCCTGTTACTAGTTAATTATGGAGGCATCATTTATGTTGAAGCTGGGTGACATCACCAGGTGGCCAGGAAATTATGGGTCACTGGTGGAGAAGATAAACTGATTTCCTTATGACTTGAAATCTGATGACACTGCAAATTTCAGAAAGGTAGTTAAGCTCTCCAACACAAAACAAGTTGGCCATTCTGTTTTTGGACTTTCTCCTGAGCACAACATATTGTAACTGCCCAGCTGCTACACAGAAAAAGGATTTTGAACATTTTCATCTTTAAGGTAGAGAGGTAGTTAAAAAAAGTTTAAGGCATTTAAACTGTATACTTTCCAAAATGAGTTTCCATATTGTAACCTAATTAATATATGTTCTCTTTTAGTTGTACTGGATTTATCTAAATATCTTTAGTACAACTTTTTTTCCTAAAGAAATTCTGCCTGCGCGAGAGATTTTATATTGTATGTGTGACTATAGAAGTTTTATTACAAATCTGTGACAACTGTTAATGCTTAGAAGGGTAACCAGCTGCAGCCAGATTGAAAGGGGTTTGTGGGGTCATCCAAATGGATTTTGGGGAGAATACCAGAGTCTCATATGAGTCTACCGGGGGTGTGAACTGGGCTATTGCATATCCTGTAGGGTGAAGACCAAATCAGGTGGTGCACTGTTACCTGAAGAGGTGCAACACTTGGGCCTTCCTCCTGTATGTAATAGCCATGGAAAAGGGTTCATATTTGGCCACAAGACTTGAAACTGGTATTGTGCCCTGATCCAAAGTATAGAGGGATACTCTGGGACCTGGCGGCGAGTGTTCAGTTGTAAACCCAGTGAGCACTCTGGACGCTCACGAGGAGGGTATTCTTGTTTTCCCCCTCCATGTCACAGATTGCACTTAGGGGTGGGCACTGTGAACTCGGTGATCTGACCCTCACGAGTGGGTTCATGACAGCGTGATGTCCTGTTGTCGCATTTGTTATGTGTGTCATATCGTATACTGTGGTGTGTTGTACAATCTCACAGTATGTGATATGACACACATATTGGGGAAAAAAACAGTTGTTTGCTTTTTTAAATTGATTAGTGAATCATTTTCTAACCTTACTGCCCCCCCAGAGCAACCCCCTCCCCAGCAGCCCCACCATGTTTAAAAAGATCTATGTTCTATGGATTGCTGAATTTGACAACAGATGGTTGCACTATGACACAGCTGTCCTTTACTAACAAATGACAGCTGTGTTGTATAGAGCAACCCCTGCTGTGTATTGACTAGCAGGCCAGGGACAGGGATACTGTCATTATAGTCCTGCCATCCTGATTGTGCTGTGCTTCAGTAAACTGTTATCTGCATACTGGGGGCCCTAATTCCCAGTGGTAGTGCATTTACTTATTTATTTTTGTTATTATATATTCCTTTTTGATAGAATCTGACACCAGGGTTGCCCCCCCCAGCCCACTGTTTTACTATCAGTGCTGACATCAGGGGCTCAATCCCTGTATCAGCATTTACAACACACCCCCAGCAGTGTGGACACTGGGGAGCCCACCCCCAGTGTTCCAAAATAGTTTTATTTAGTTACTCTGTCCCTGAAAAGACAAAACTGTCCCAGATGTCTTTTTTACCTGAGAAAAAGAAAACTGTCCCTCATTGTCCCCACCATCTTTCTCTCCCCGCATCCCAACCATCCCACTGAGCACCCGCCACCCCACACACCTTCGTTTACCCTATAATTACCTGCTGGGGTCATATGCTGTCATCCTCTGTGGACCAAGACATGTCTGCACTCTTCAAAGATGAACCATGAACTGAGAAATAGAGGTAAGTGCCATATAATGTATTTCAATGACGTTTTGAACTTATGTTCATAACATTGTCATTTTTAGGAATTTGTACACTGAACACTGGCACTGTCATTTTGTTAATCGAGCCTGGAAGGGGATTTTGCAGTTGCTGCGTGAAATCACCTTTCAGCACTGAATAATGAAAGTTCACTGTAAGCATTCATGAGGTGGGGTCCCAAAAAGGCCATGTTGAACATTTGGTGAACAAATTCTTAAAAATGGCTGAGCTATGCGCATTCATTGAAATTGTTCTGTGTGTGTGCATACCTTTAGTAATTTTCAATATTTTGACTCCAAACTTTCAACATAGCCATTTTTTCACACCACCTCACGAACAGTACACCTGTAATTTTTCACATCTTTTCCTAAATTTTCACACCTGGGTCTGTTATTCAGCCTTAATACTAATGGAGACTTAGAGTGGCAGTTTCACACAGAGCAGAGCAACTGCCAGCACCAACTACCGATGGTAAGAGCCTCAGGACACTGTCTCCTCCTTTCTCACACTAAAACACTTCCCTCTTCCATTTTTAACCATTTACTATACAAAACAGTGTAGGGGTGACCCATACACTATTCTATATGTTGTGCACATTTCAAACAGTTGTTCTGCATAACTCAAAGGTCACAAAATTGTAAATTCCTTGTCTATCCTACATCCAACTGCTTTTTAACCACCCAGTGCCCGAAGTTGTACCTTTTTATTTGTAAAAATTGGTAAATTTCATTTTGATCGAAGGACAGTTCAGTGCCAAGTGACTTTCCTGCCATATTAATTACTTCCATTTTAAACAGAGTTATTGAAATGGAAGTGCTTAATATCATGGGATTGTAACCTGACACTGAACTTTTCTAGAACAGAAATTCAATTTGTAAACTTCCACTAACAGACCCAGTTTTGGGGTTGTCATGCTCCATAACAGCAAAAAGAAATTGCCTGAAAAAAATCACCTGAAGAAGAAGTAGAATTGGGCCTACACCATGTGCAGGAGCTGCAAAGAAGGAAGCCTGATTCTTCCAGCAAAAAGGAAGATCTGATGCCACGGGGTGGAGCTGAAGAGGATATCACCTGGGTGGGTGGGAGGAGCTTAGCTTGAAGACGTTCTGACTGAATTAAAGGAAAATTCCATGTTAAAATCAGAAAAAGATATGTAGTAGGCTTTTTTTTCCTGTCTTCTAAGCAGTTCCCAGTGTTTCCTTTTCCTCTGGCTGTCAGAGATGGTTTTTCTCACTTTCCCTAACTGTTTTATTGCCCTTGGAGATTGCCATTCTGGTTTCTTTGATGGCCTCTAGTCTTCCCAGATTGCCCTTTGGTGTGATGTCTAATCATCCCTGCAGGAAGCCAGTGTCTTGTTACAGGGTCTGTCACAGCTCAGCCACAGAGAAAATACTTCTTCTAGAGAAGACACACTGCTAGATTTTGGGTGAGTGTAATCATTGTTATTTTTTGATATCAGTACCTTGTCCTGCTATGTTCTGCAGTGTGTGTGTGTGTGTGTTTGAATCATGTCACTGTTTACTCTATTCCTCTCAGTCACTTTCAGTTTTTGCACCAGTACTAAGTAGCAACAATTGAACATCACCTTAGAGGTCATAACATAGCAGGACTAGGTACTAATATCAAAAACCAATAATAATTACACTCACCCAAAATCTAGCAGTGTGACTTCTCTGAAAGAAGTATTATCTTTGTGGCTGAGCTGTGACAGGCCCTGCTAAATCTAAGGGCATAGCTACATCACTGTCACATGAGCCAGGGTGCATCATAGGAGAAAGAAAGCCAATAAACCTATTTGTGATGGAGATCCCAAGGGGTCATAAAGCTACCATACAGCTAGCAGGCTAATTTAGGAAAAACTCCTAATAGCAGACAGAGGGAAGGACACACTAGGACTTAACATACATATCAAAACACTCTACATAACATATGTTTTTGTACATTCTGGGTGGACTTCTCCTTTAAAGGGAAAGGAAGACTGCCACAGTGTGGACAAGTGTACAGTATCATCAACCCTAGAACCATAATTTCAATACTGAAAAAAAGACAGAAATTCAATTTTCACATTTTTTTAAAATTAAACCAATTTGTGTGGAAAAATGGCCCATATTTTGAATATTGAACTGTAAAGAGGTTTTCTGTTTTCCCCCATGGAATTTCTTGAATGCAAAACTGCAGTTTAATACAAATTTCTACAGTACCTACTCTTTCACCTTCCAAATTTGCCTACTAATTAATAGTTAGTAATACTATTCTGACCTAATAATTTTTTTTTGTTTGCAATTTTTTTTTACTCTGGACAGCCCAGCTGAGATGTAGTGTCTTATCTTCAGTGGGGTCCTGCTTCTACCCATTTCTGCAGTTGGGTGGAATGGAGCACTGATAGGTCAAGTGCTTGCCCAAGGTCACACAGTGAGTACTTATCTCATACAGGGTTTGATCCTGTGATCTACCAGTTCCCAAGCCAGTTATCTAACCACTAGAGTGCTCTTGGGTTTGGAATGCTATTCCAATATTTAAATGTACTGCCTCCCCAGTGGAAGTTTTGAGATTCAAACTAAACACCTGGGGCTGAATATTCAAAAGGGTTGTGCCATGCGAAATAGGGTTGCGCCTGCGCAAGTCCGAAATTGTGCCATTCTGCCATATTCAGCAGGAGGCATTTGCGCCCCCCAAGTCATGCTGAGCAACAGCGCAATGCTAATGAAGGCATGCTCAACCGGAGGGGGAGGAACCATGCATAAACTGCACAACCCGATATTCAGCCGTGCTGTGCAGAGTTGTGCAGGCGCAACCCCCAACCTGTGCCTGCACAACTTTTAGCAAAAAATAAAAGGAGTAAGTCGAGGGCCACCCACAGGTGAGCTGCCGCATTGCAGGGTGCAACACAGCAGCTGTCACCTGTGGGTGGCCCTCCACTTCTTCCCTGTGCCCCCCTGCAGCCCGATCGCAGGCATAATAGTAACCCCCCCAACTGGCTCGATCGCGGGCAAACCAGTAGTAATCTCCCCTCCCCGACTAGCTCGATCGCGGGCAAGCCCATAGTAAACCCCTCCCGAATGGCCCGATCACGGGCAAACCCGTAGTAATCCCCCACCCCCACTAGCCTGATCGCGGGCAGAACAGAGTTCAACCCCAAGAACAATATCCCTGGTGGTCCAGTGGACCCATGAAGCCCGATCCACGGGCATTAGAGTCAAACCCCAGGTCCAAGTGCCCTGGTGATCTAGTGGCCCCCACCCCACCCGCGGGCCCCACCACCCCGCTCCTCCCCGTCAACCGGTAGGCGGCAGCACCCACCGCCTGCTGCCCCGCCGCCCGTCGACTGACTGCTCGATAGGGCTTCATGCCCATTGGTTCAGAGCAAAAGCCAATGGGCGTGCAGCCCATACTGTACAGGGAAGAAGTGAGGGGCCACCCACAAAAAATTCCTTGTAATACATCTCACAGCACTCTGCAGACTCAATAATACCACACTTCACTCTCAATAATACTATCGTTCCAACAAATGATAGTATTATCACTGCAACAGCACAGCGCAAGCGCACCCTTTAACCTCGCAGCCACCACGAGCCAGCTTAATCACCTCACAGCTGTAATAGTTTAAAAAAGTCATTCATGGGAAAGTGACGCTCGCTTCAGTTTCACGATACTCTTTCAGTAAAAATCGCAAACATGGCACTATCAAAGCCACAAACTATAACAGAAAGCAGACTTCAATTTATCTCTGAGCAAGAAAATCAAAATACTTTAAAAAAAAAACTGCCTTCGATTTAAAACTCCTCAACAACTACCTCACAACAATAGGTGAGTCACGCTCTATTGAAAACATTGAAACAGAGCAATTAGACACCTTCCTAGCGAACTTTATATTTCAACTAAAAAAACAGGATGGTACAGAATATGAACCTAGCACAATCAGAGGTATTCTGGGCAGCATAGACCATTATTTAATTAAAAAAAACTACCCAGACTCAATATTCCAAATTGCAACTGTAACTTTCAAACAGACCCACAACACGCTCATAGCCAAGCAAAAGTACCTCAAAAAACTGGGCATGGAGAATTGACCTAAGCAAGCGCAGCCACTAACCGAAAGTGAAATAAATCAATTGTACACCACAGGCACCCTTGGGCTCAACACACCCACTGCTCTCTTACATCTTTTATTTTTCAACATAGGTCTCCACTTTGCACTCCGAACAAGTGAACAGTACCAACTGTGCTGGGGTGACATTGAGGCAGGCATAGACACAGAGGGCAAAGAATACTTACAATATCATGAGCGAGCCACCAAAACAAGAACAGGAGTAAATATTCACGATGTCAGACCAGTGGCACCCAGACTCTACCAAAACACACAGTACCCAGAACGAGATGTTGTAGCTGCCTACCACATATATGCTTCCAAGAGATCCCCATCGATGAACAAACCAGAAGCCCCCTTTTACCTTGTTCCAGATTTGAAGCTCAAACCCTCAAGCCACTGGTACAGAGCAATGACTATAGGAGAGAACAAGATCCAAGGTATTATGAAGCTTCTTCAACAAACAGCAGGTCTTCCCCCAGAAAAAAGAATCACAAACCATTCGACAAGAAAAACAGCAATACAGATGCTTATAGACTCGAACATACCACCCACTGATGTTGCTCAGCTGTCTGGACACAAAATATTCAAGTATTAATAATTACTCTACCTTGTCTGAAACAAAGCAAAAGAAAATGTGCTCAGTCCTGGCATTCGAGCAGCCTTCCACCTCCCAATCCCCTCCACAAGCTGCATCTCCAAAATCCACGTCTGAACCGACTAGTGATGCACACACTGTCGCACAAGAAATGACAGCAGCTCAGACTCTCACCAATAAAAGTGCCCAATTTTCTCGGGTGTCCGGCAACATTTTTGGCTCCCACTCCTACTTTTCAGAAGCGTTGCCATCAACATCCAGAAGTCTCTAAACCCCAAAAGAAGATATGTAATGTACTCAGACTGGAGTCTGAGTAACAACCTCAATTCGCACCTCAGTTCATCATTTCTTTTGCCGCAATCATTGGCTATTTAAAAAAAAAAAAAACTTATGTATTTTCATGTTTCACAACAAACTTTTATGAAGTTTGCTAATTCTTCTATCAACTTCCTGATTCAGCTTTCAAGCCATCGCAGGTAAGAACTCGCCAACTTCCTTCATCCATATATTACAAAAAAATAACAAATGGGTTAGTGTGTATTACTCAGCTGAAATTTCATCTTGAGTTTCTGGGGACATAGAAACCTCTCGAGTTTCGCTCTCGAGGTTATCTATGTCTCCAGAAACTCTCGATGAAATTACAGCCTTTTAATACACACTAATCCATCTATTATTCTATTTGTTGTGCAGGGTAATGGCCAAAACCATACCATAACAGGTGTATTTATAAACATAAAGCACATTGTAAGTCATGATGTTGATCATTTTGCTTTGGTTGATCAGCAAAGGGCAGAGACTGCACCAGACGCTTTTGGCACTATACAGACTACAAAGCAGTTTTCAGGAGCTCTTACTTCAGTGACATCATTACATCCCACGTGAGGCAGTCATGTTAGAGAGCAGACAGAGCAGGAGGTTTGAAAGGAGATGACTTTTGCTTACATTTTTCAAATGCTGTGAAACTGCATCTATATTACTTCCTATAAATTCATTTTTTTTTTTTTTTTTTTTTTACACCTCCTGTTTTAGGAACTGGCAGGTGGCTCCAGCCTCTCCCTTGGACGGGACTCATCTCTCTGGTGGGCTTTTTCCCTGCACCCACCCCCACCATCCATCCCCCATGGGTTGCCCCCCTGTGACAAGGCCAGTGGCAATAGGCACCAGCCTCCCCCCACCCCCGAAGCCAACATCTAGATTGCCAGGGAGGGGGAGGCGCAGGTACAGCCCACCATCATTGAGCCTGCCAGCCCTGAAACCTTTTCTGTTTTCTTCCGCCCTCCCTTCTGACCTAAGGACATTGGCTTTCAAGCCTCGCGACCCATACTGCCCTCCAGCCACCACCAGAGGGCAGTCAGTGAGTGAGATAAATAGTCCCCTTCCTCCAGAGAGGAGAGGAGAGCAGTCCTCCAGATGCTCAATCCTCTCTCTCCCCCCTGCTGACCCCCGGCAGCCCAGTCTCATTCCCGAACCCAGATCGCCGGCA
Source organism: Neoceratodus forsteri (assembly GCA_016271365.2). Taxonomy (NCBI): domain Eukaryota; kingdom Metazoa; phylum Chordata; order Ceratodontiformes; family Ceratodontidae; genus Neoceratodus; species Neoceratodus forsteri. The sequence continues at coordinate 520,604,491 of CM057449.1, read as the reverse complement.
TAGCGCGAGGTGTAGCATCCAGTGCCTCAACCCTCAGCACCACCGGGCTGGCTATATAATTGCATCATTAACACAAATATAAACAGCAGCATTTCCTTTACCTCTCTATGGAGCCAGATTTTGCAACTGTTTTTTTTTTAGAGAAATAACCTATTTACTTGTCCTTTAAAGCAAAACAGATCAACCTAATGTAATATGTAAAACATCGGATAGGTAGGTCTCAGACATTTGTGAAATATCACCATCTTGGGGTCAAACAAGCTCATAAAAGCCACTCATCCTTTGGGCTTATGGCTTTATGCCTTGTTCGACTCCTCAGTGTTATAATTTCCTCATATCTGACACTTACCTATCAGATACTCTCTCTCTCTGTAGATATATGGATATCTATACACATATACATACATACACATGTGGTTCAGCATGAATTCACATGGTCAGGAAAGCCCGAATATATGCATACAACTAATAATGCATGCATCTGAATTTTGGTCATCTCAGCTCACTGCGCTTTAGTTACGCACCTATATATTGTTAAACATTCTGTTAGGAAGATTAAGTACACTGTGACACCAGTATGATGTTTTAACTATGTTTAATTATAAATAGTAACTGATATAAACTGTTAGAAACTTTTAAAAAAAATTTATAAAAGTGTTAATGATTTAAAATGGACAAACACTGTACTTTACAAAGCATTATTTTCTTCAGCTTTCAAGAAATCTGTGATCTGCACCTGGCATGTGTTATGACTTGCTAACAATTCTAGTCTTTTTGTTTGACGTTCTAAAACCAGGTACACTTATGCTTTTCTTTCCTCTCAGCATAGTGGCGGATCTGTTTCAGCATACACCAGACATCTCCGGTTGAGGGCACCACCACCTCTGGCTTATTTTCATCTTTGTAGTGCTGCTGTCTGCAGTTCAGATGGATTAGTAGATCTACTCCTTGGTTAGCTCATCAGTGGTGAGCTCACCACTGTCTGTGTTTGCGAATGCACCGAAATGTGATGACAGCACTTCAGGTGGAGGGGGCATGGCATTGTCAGCATTAGTGAAGGGCTCATCTGTGATACTGGCTTTTTTAAAACAGTTTTGTATGTTCTCTGCTTTCACCTCTTCCCATGCTAAGTGCAGCAAGTGCATGACATCAAGGACTGAGATGGAATTTGCTTAAAATCAGGTGTCTCTTGTGAATCGATCCCTAATAGAATTTTACTCATGATTATCTTTTGATAATGCTGCTTTGGGTTGATAATCACACCACAATTTATTGGTTAGAGCAGGACAGTTCAGTTCAGGTGTAAGAACATCAAGTGGACATGGCTACTGGCTTGTGTGCAGGACAAGTGTCCACAAAAATAGTGATTTACATCACTGCTGCCTCATTTTTGTTATTGATTAACTCTCTGTCATTTATGGAAGATTTCTACAGTCATCAGCATTTGCAGCATATTGTATGGGTGGAGCGTCCATATTCTTCCATTTAAAACAAAGTGGCCTTTTTGACTTGCCAATCTTTTCAGAGCCAGTGCTGTTCACACACACTATGACTGACACCCTTTCTTTGACATTCTTATGCCCGGCTGGGTCCTGCTTTTTAAAAGAGAGGGTGCTGTCTTGAGTAACACAATCAAAAAGTGTAGTCTTGTCAATGTTGAGAATGTGCCTAGGAATAAAGGAGGACAACATGGTAGGCAGCACTTTGCAAATCCATTGATCAGATGCCTCCTGATCACTCTCGTTTTCTTCCGCATGAATTTGTTTGTAAGTAATTGTATTGCACTCCTTCCAGCATGACAGACAGCTAGCCATCAGCTCGGAATCTATCCTCATAGTAACCATAAGGCTTTCTGGAGCAGAATGTGTCCAGATAGGGGGCACATCATGGTCTCTTGTGACTCTAAACCATCTAAGGAGTGCATCCTCAACTCAGACATCCTTGCTGTCTCGTTTTGTTTTACGGTTTTCGTTCGAGTCAGCACTCCATTCAAGTCTGGATGGTTTCGTTTTGTTTCAGGATCCCACCCACACAGGAGACATTGACAAAACTGGGCAGCAAGATCTTTATGGGAGACTCTGGGCTGCGCTGCTGTGTCAAGAAGCTGGACTTTCAGCTCAAGAGTAAGCACAGTGAAGTTTACTGTCACCATGCTGCTTTTTTTGTTCTGTCTCTCTCTGTTTGACTCACATAAAGGCAGCTTTAAATGTACTTCTGACTGGTCCAGATCAGCAATACAGTTAGCCAGTTCAGGCAATCAGTTGTAGCAGCTGATTTACACTTTGTCAGTTCTGCCGGTGACCAGCTGTTAGCACGTCACATTACAGTTAAGTGGCTACAGTTTGTGCATATATCCACATTTCTGTGTGCACACAACCAAACCAAATAACACTGAATATGTAGGAAAAAAAAAACAGGACTAGACAAAACTGTGTGCACAACCAAATGATATGCAAGCGGAGTTGACTGTACGTACGATGTGCATTGAAGTAGAATGCACTGTATATGAAATTTATCAAGTACCTTAGTAGAATATTAAGGGAAATGATGAGCAAGATGTCTACAAAGACCAATACTCTATGCAGACTCTGTTCAGCACATGACAAAATCCAATAACTTCCCAATACATAGTATACAGTATGTGCATCCGAGTGTGAAAATAATTGGTGCCACAGTATACAGCACCATGTGCCACTTCTGCTTCATTATAGCAGGAGAACTGCTACGGGGAATGTGCTCATTTCTGTCTCAGATGCAGAGGTCTAGTTTAAAAGTCATTCCACACAGGTACACATTGTACAGAAGCAACAGTTAAGTGTGCTGCCATGCATATGGAAGAGATTAGCATCTTGTAAAATTTGAATTGCTGGCTGGGTCTTTTCATCATTTGCATGGAACCTCAAGGCAGAAATAACACTGGGCCCTTACATGGGATCCTCCTTTTCCATTTGGATATTTTAGTTTTATGCTGATTGTAAACTGAGAGCAACCTTGTAGTATTTTCAGTTGGAGGGCTTGTAGTTTCAGGCGGAAAGGTTACTAGGTATTGGTGTAGGAACACGGTGGGGAGGGACCTGTCATAATGTGGGTTGGCACTGTTTTTTCTTGAAGTTATGAAGTTTATTTTGGTGGAAGGAGTTAGCTAATTTTGTTCCATTGTTTAGACTTACAGTCATAGTTATTTTTTGCAGCCAAATGTTGAGGTTGAAGTTAGACAAATATAAAACAAAAGTAACAAGAGTTGGCTGGTGTCCCTAATAGAAGGCTTTGCAACCAGACCAGACCATGTTGTAAAGAAGGTGCTATGCCTATATGAGAGCACACAGAGTGGCAGACCATACCAAATTACTGAGCAACCCTCCAACCAAAGAATGCAGAGCAGACAAGGACAGCGCTAGATAAGTGAGACATCAAAAAAATAAAGGCAAATCGCATTTAGTGTGTTGCAAAGGTAACACATTTATTGTGCTCATCATTGTACTTATATGCTATTCTAGTGAGAGAATTTTAGTACATAATAAAAATGTAGACACATTAACATGGTGACACTCTGGGATAACAAATTCAGCCATTAATACACAACATATAATAGTGCATACACACCAAAACAGTTATGTACACCCCCCACACACACACACAGTAATGCACAATCTCTGACAGGCACGCTAATGCACACCTGACACATGAATACAGACACATACACAGTGACAGCTGCGGGAGGATGGAGGTGATACTGCCTTTATATAGATCATTGATGAAGTTACATCTGGAGTACTGTGCCCAGTTCTGGAGCCCCCACCTAAGCAAAGACAGACACAAGCTACAGACAGTATAGTGTAGGGTAATCAAAATGATTCAGGGCCAGCAGAGCATATCATATGAGGATCAGATTAAGGCCCTGAACATGTACTCGCTGAAGACCAGAAGGGAGATGAAAGCTACAGCGGAGACCTTCAAGTTCCCAAAAGGAATGAACAGGGGAGATTGTGGTGAAGTATTCAGCAGGATTGGCAAATCAAGAACATCAGGACAGGAGTGGAAGCTGGCAGCGGGGAGATTCGGGGGGATGTGAGAAAGTTTTATTTTACAGTGAAAGTGGGTGAGCCATGGAACAGCCTACCAGCAGAAGTGCTGGGTACAAGTACCTTTAATGGTTTTAAACACAGCTGGGACCAGATAAAAGGGTTGTTAGTTACATAGAGTTAGGAGGCAGTATAGTACAGTGGTTTAAGGCTCTGAGCTGCAAACCTGGAGGCCTGGGTTTGAATCCCACAATCTCCACTTGCATATTGTGTGACCCTGAGCAAGTCACCTAACTTCCTTGTGTTCCCAGGCTGCATCTTTAAACAAGCTTCCAGCTTAGTGTGTCTCTCCTGGTTAAAACAAAAAGCAGTAAGGCAGGGGCAAGAGGGGGTTAGGTGAAGGTAATAATCAATCGAACTTTATTTAACCAGGCAATTACATCATTGAGCAAGCTAATTTTCAAGATGGTCTTGGACACATAGGACAAAAACTATTTCAGTGCTACGACATAACATAGTACACCAGTGATCATTACAGTATGTAGAAAAGTATACTGTCAGTAGGAGCTGGAGCAAACTTACAAAGTCGATTACAAACCTACACACAAACATATATAGTCATTTCAGCGTGTACTGGTAGAGATCTGTATAGCACATAGGAAGAATTGGATGAAGACACAATGGAGGGTAGGGGAACTGGGAAGACAATACACAAGGGGAGGGAGAAGAGAGAAGCCTACTGTATGGGAGGTTCCCCAATAAAAATTAACATGAAGAAGGAGGGAGGAAGCTCAGGAAGGGGGTTAATTACTTTAGTTAGGAGGCCAGCCAACAGGCAGTATAAGAAGGCCAGGGTATATCCGGGGGCTGGGAGTTTAACATTTTGGGAGAGTAGAGCTTATCTGAAGCAGTCACAAGCCTTTTTCAGACATCTATATAGCAGCTGTCTGAATATGTAGGGGCTAGGCATCAGGGAGAGTTTGAGCTTTTTGCATGTTATTCCAAGAGCAGTGGTAGATAGGAGCTAATGGCCATTGATCCAAGACGTGCCCTGGACCTTGGTATATTAGGTAGGACAAGGGAGGAGTTCCTTAGGCCATAGACACCTTTAGAATGCTTGAACAAGTCATAGATATAGGGTGGTAGTTTGTTGGTTATAGCCCGAAAGAGCCACATGAGGGCATTTCATTGTCTCCACAAGGGGAGGGATGGCCAGTCTAGTGCTTGGTACAATAAGCAGTGGTGAGTCTGCACAGGCAGGCCAAGTACAGATCTCAAGGCTAACGGTTCATCAAGGAGGGTAATAATCTTGGGGGAGCCAGGGGTCCCCAAGTTGTGGGAGGAGGGCGGGGAGATACAGTAGTAGCCACAGACATTACCAGCTATTTCCAGATATTTCACGAAATTTCTAAAGAGTTTCTCTCTGCTGCCCCTACTGTAGAAATGGAGAAAGCATTAGATATATCTGGAAATATCACAGACATTTCAGGAAATAGCTGGCAGTGTCTGTGGCTGCTACTGTAATAATGGCTTTTGTTTTTTTGGCATTTAGCAAGAGCTTCAGATTCAGCAGGTTATGCTGGAGGATGGTAAAGTTCTGCTGTAGTTCCTTGTGAGCAAGATCCAGGGAAGGGTTGGTTGTGTAGAGGACTATATCATCCACAAAGAGATGAACATTTCCCACCTGTAGGCCAAAGTCAATGCTGTTTATATAAAGTGCAAAAGTGAATTGGCCCCAGGACAGAGCCTTGCAGGATGCCTCGGGGCAGTATTTTTAGGGGGGAAGAGTTCACCTTGGGCTTTTATTTGCTGACTGCTGCTTGTAAGGTAGCAGTAGAACCATTTTAATGCAGTGGGGTCTAGACCAAGGCTACTCAGTGAATCGAGTAGTGTGGAGTGATCAACCATGGCTTTACTGAGGTCAAGGAAGAGAGCATGGATATGATGTTTACTGTCCAGGGCTTTTAGCCAGTCATTCAACACTTTGGCTAGAGCAGACATGGTGCTATGTTTGGGGTCTAAAACTCGATTGGACTGGGTTAAGGATATTTTTGTGGTCCAAGTACTCCCTTAGCTGCAGGTTGACAACTTTTTCAAGTAACTTGGATAAAACAGGAAGCAACGAGATTGGCCTATAATTATTCAAGTCCATGGGGTCACCTGATCTGAACAAAGGGATGATATGCACGGTTATCCAGCTAGGTGGTAGATCCCCTTGGATTAGAGAGCTATTAAATAGGTGGGCGATTGGTGCTGTCAGGCAGTAATAACCAGCTTTAAGGAAAGAAGGGTTCTAGTGAATCAGCACCAGCACTTTTTTTGGTATCTAATGAGAGGAGAAGATCCTCCACCAGCTTGTATGATACTGGCTGGAACTTGAAGAGGGGCGGCCCATACCGTGGGTGGAAGTTGGGCTTGATATTATCCTGGTGGCACCTGTCGTAGACAGATTATTAACGGCAAAACATCAAATGCGAGGCCTGCTTTCACAAAGTGGTTATTAAGCTGATCAAGGATCTCTGATATGTCTGTAAAGGAGGTGTATGCAACAATTATGGCTGGGAGTGGGGTGGCAGGAGAGTGTCCTTTGACCTCTCTCAAGATCTGCCAAAATTTAGCTGAGCAGTTTTTGTTTGCCTCAAGGGCGGACTGGAATAACCCAGACTAGATATTAGGTCCTGGGGTAGGATAGGGTAAAACGGGGCAGACTTAATGGACCAGTGGTCTTTTTCTGCTGACATTTTCTGTGCAAATGCACTGAAGCACATATCTGCATGCACATGCGTGCGTGCACGCATACACATTCATGCACTCACACTGACAGAAATCCTCTTCACATAGGAGAGAGAGAGAGAGAGAGGCAAGTAGGAGGTCACACACACTAATGCGCTCCCACTACTAAAAGAAATAAAATATCAATAAAAGCAACAGATAACAGTATTACCCTTACATGGTCAAAAAATTCAAGCTTAACATACAATATTTAAAAATGGAAAGAATACTATAGCAATTTAGGGATAATAGCTCAATGTCCAGACCCTGTGAATCTTTGAAAAAGCCAACTTAGCAGCAAAATTGTGACCATTTAATAACAGATTGTACATAAAAATGAAAATACAAATATCACTGGTAAGTTTGACTTGAATGAGTTTTGTTCTTACCTGTAGCAGCACTTCACCAGGTTTCCAGTTCCTTAGGAGGATTTGTTCATAAGCTAGGGCAGCAGCTGATATCCAGCGCCTTTGAGCCTGGCTAATGAGCAGGTTTCTGGGTAATATCCTTAATATGATTATCAGGGGTGAAAAGAAGCATTTGCTCTGGTGACATTGATACAAACGTGTTTTATTTCTGATCAAATATGTACTTTTTAGGACAACTCCATAGCAAGTGTCCCAGGTTTGCTTTGCCTGATTTACATCTCCAGCACTGACAAGAGTTGGCATAGCCCATCTCTTTTAACTTCTTGGGTGAAAGGGAAAAATGATGCAGAATCTAATATTGCATTACTTTCCCTTGTAACGCTCTGCTAGCTTGAAATGCAAAGATCCAAGCAGAGGCCCAGTGCTGGGGAGAAATTCGGATATCAAATTCAGATTCCTAGTTTTCTTTAGCTGGCAAAGACAAGTCTGAGCTACTAGTTGATAACAGCTTATACACTCTGCTAGCTCATCTTTTTAAAGAACTGATGTTAATTAAGTGTGACCATTCCATACATGGGGGAGTGAGTGGTTCTCTTAAAGCAAGCCCCTATATCAAGAATCTCAAAATTGAAAGTAAGTGCAAAATTACAAATTTTATTTATTTTATTTTTCAGATATCTAAAGGGATTTAACAGGGTGCAGGATGAAAGCTTCTTTCAGAGGAAAAAGAGCTCAACAACTAGGGGTCATGGCATGAAGCTGGAGGGAGGAAAATGTAGGGGAAATACAAAAAGTATTTTTTCACGGAAAGGGTGGTGGATGCCCAGAATGGGCTGCCAGATGAGGTAGTGGGGGCTGAAGCAGTCTCTGGTTTTAAGCATGCATGGGACAAGCACAAGGGAATCCTGAGAGTGTGGAAGGGAAGGGTAGATTTATCTGGGGGGGGTAAAGGAGAAATCAGAATAAAATTGGAAGGGGGCAATGGGATACTCAATGCATATGAGTATCATGGGGCAGACTAGGTGGGCCGCTATGGTCCTTATCTGCCAGCAATTGTATGTATGTATGTAAAATTGGAATCTGTGTAAACCAGATTTCTTTTTTATTTCTTCAAAGGAGAGGAGGATTGCAGAATCTGCATCTAGCAAATCTCAGATTCTGTTTATTCCTGCCTTACTCCATTCCTGATTATTTAGTGGTGAGTTGCTGTGGGCTATCTGAGGATTTCCTCAAAGAGGCATGAAATCTAGGGGATGATTCTCTAGGCTTTTAAGCTTCTTTTTTGCTGTAATGCCTCTTAATGCTCCCAGTCCAGGAGCATCTGGTCAGCCCTCTTCCTATTCCTCTGAGCTGGCCGCTGCCTTCCCCGGGACCTACATCAGTCAGTTTTTCCAATGAATATCCCCTCATGGTGGGGCCCGAGGGAGGATGGACCTCCCACCCCAATACACATATCCAGAGCAGACCAAAGCTCAGTCCTGGGTAATGGCTCGGACCCAGGCAGATTAGCAAGGCTTCATAAAGCCCCTTCTTTTCCACTTTTTGCACCACTTCTGCCATAAGACATCCTGTGTGTGCATGAAGGTGCCCACGCAGAACGTTCCTCAGCCTTCTCCCTTCATGTCACTTATGCTGCACTACCATGAGGCCTCCACCTGGTGGCAGTGGTAGGCCAGGCTGATATGCCTCCGCTCTCCTCCCTGGGAGAGGAGAGCAGTCTGTGGGATGAGTGATCCTCTTCTGTCCTGGCCAACCCCTAGTGGCCCAAGTCTGTTCCAAAACTCAGGTCGCTGGTGTGAGAAAAGGTAAGGCATGTAGGCGGTGCCTCCACCCTCTTCACCACTGGGCTGGCTCTTTATGCTTCTTTTAAATGCTGCAAAAACAAGTATATAGTACTCTGTTCTAAACCATTTCTGCGCTCCTCCTCCTCAGTAGGCATTACAACTCTAACAGGTGATAAGTTGGAACTGGAAGATTACTTCAAGTATCTGAGCATGTGGTTGGATATAGAGGATAATGTATGGGCATATATCAGTAACCAGTTTGTTAACCGTCGAGAGGTTGTCATGGCGACCATGTAAACCTTGAAAGCAAAGCTAGAGAGGTTTAAGTTGCCATGGCAACCTCAAGATGGTTAAACAAACTGGTAGCCGATATATGACCATACTTTATCTTTTATAGTGTATGGTCCATAGAGACTGAAAAAAAAAAGAATCAGGTACCTTAGTGTTAAGTTTTTTTCTGACACCGCCATCAAGTTCTCACCGCCACGGCTGTTTCAGGAAGGCCATCATATCGTGAAGCGCACATGCGCAGCGAGATCCTCATTGTTATACCATCAATGTGACGTACCATTGATGGGTTAACAACAAAGTGACGTCACATCGATGGTATAACAACTGTAGTAAAAGATATGTTTAGGCATATAACAACGTTCCTCCTTACATTATAGCACTTATCCATCATTATGCATATTAACAGTCTTTGTAAAAAGTTGCACCAGAGACTTGGGTTCTGTTTTAGGAACAAATTCTGTTTTAGCTCTGAGGCTGAAAAAGACTAGTTCAGGCAACCTTGCTTCCCCTATTAGATTATTGCAATATCATATACTGAAGTACCTCCGTTTCTCAGCTATCCACACCAGATAAGCTTTACTATAGAGCACTGCAGTTTATCTCTGGCCTGCATGCCAGAACATATCATTGTTTCCTCTATACAGCAATGGGTTGGACCTCACTTACGATCAGAAGGCTCAGAAACCTACATATGTGATCCTTCAAAGCTATGTGGAACTCGTTGCCATCATATATCTCGAATCTCCTTCAGAGATCTGCAGAACTATACAACCTAAGAAAACAATACCATCCTGTTTGATGTCCCAAGACACCATTTGAAATTTGGTAAAATGGCCTTTAGCTGGGCTGCCCCAACCTTTTGGGATGCCTTGCATGGATGGCTTTAATTGAGTTTTCTCATCATCCCCTTCTAGTTTATGGTTCTGCTTTAATTTAGTGTTGATAAATGTGAATGCTGTTATAAAGCCATGAAAATTAGGTTTTACTGCACAATCAGTACTGCAATTGTAAGTAGCTCTCTGTAAGCATCAGCTCTGCCATTAGTTTTATATATGAACATGTCTATTGTTTCTCGTCTTTGTTATTAAATTTTATGTTTGCCCATATTAACCTGTATTATGTGAACTTTTTACCTTCTGTAATGTTATCTGTCCTAATCAGGACCTCCTTGTAAATGAGCCTTGCTCAATGAAGCTTTCCTGGTAAAATAAATAAATGCAAACTGTATTAGCCTTACTGTAAGCCTTGTTACACTGGCTTGATTGTTTGAGGGAATCACTATGAATCCCAGATCCCTTTCTTCTGCCGTTGTGCTCAGTTTTACCCCTCCCATGCAGTATTCTGTCCTGTTATTTTTTTTTTTTTTGGTTCCCTAGGTGCATAACCTTGCACTTTTTGGTGTTAAATTTCATCAGCCAAAGACCTGAGTCTAAAAATCAGCCATGGATGAAAATATATTTCTAGGGAGGTGGATATGGTGCACATATCCACACACAGGCAGTCTTCCTTTAATTACTTAACTTCAATCAATCAATTTCTTTATTTTACCGGGTGAAACACCATTGAGGAGAACTCATTTGCAAAGTGGACCTGGGAGGTCATAAAAAGAATTTACATAGAGAAAAATGTATAATGACAGTGATAATATATGTACAGAACAAACAAAAAAAAATAGACAATTTATGTACAGAAATGTATATAGGGTAATATTGCAACTATGGTTCAAGTAGACTACCAATTAATGTGCTAGTGATACAACAGCTCTCGCAAACCAGTCAAGAGTTAGTCATAGTACCATTACAGATTTTAGTGTTGCATGCAAGGGGTAGGTCGTACGTTACCCAAGAATAGCCTCACCTCCATGTGAATGAATCGCCTGAGGTAATTCATGTCTAAGGGAGAGAGGACAGACAAGTCTGAAGAGGAGGTAGAGAAGGGTGGAGGTATACAGAGCTGTTCAGAAGTAGGGGGAATACCGAGAATGGGAATAGAGAGGGGATAAGGGCATCATCAACTGTAACAATCGCAGACCTCCTTGAAGGTGCGTGAGTACAGTGTTTTGAAAACAAACAGCTTCAATAGGCTCGTAAGCCTCAGAGTTTTCTGCATGGAGTTCCATAGAGCTGGGAGAGCATGGCTTATATCCGCTTTATCAAAACGCGTCCTAACCTTTGGGACCGATAGAGAGATATATGAGAGGCTTCTCAATGGGTAATTGCCGGCCCTGCAGACAGGTAAGCAATCCCATATGTACTGGGGGAGCAAGTTAATGAGTGATCTGTAGGTCCAATAGGCAGCATTTCTTTGTCTTCTGGCATCTGGTGACTTGCTAGACGTCTTTCAGCTAAGCTCCTTCCACCCACCCGGGTTGTATACTCCTTGGCACCGACCCATGACGGCAGATCTTCCTTTCCGCTAGAAGTGTCAGGTCTCCTCCTTCACAGCTCCATGCATGGTGTAGGCCTTTCCACACCATTGGTAAACTTACAACTTTTATTTTTCTTCATGTTTAACCATTGCCTCCTAGAAACGCCTGTAGGCGTCAGCAAATCTACTGCAGTGTGTCCCAGAATGCCTACAGAAGTCACCTACAGACTTCCTGTGTGCCCTAGAAACATCTGGAGAAGTCACTCACATGTTTTAATATTACTTGCCAGACAGAATTGATTAGAATTGACTGCATAGTACCATTAAAAAGGTAATGTTGTGCTGAACAACTTTGCTACTGACACTTTGTGTGTATCATGTTCACATTAGGAGTTATTCACGTTTGTTTATGACATTTTGTCAATCTAGAATCACCTAAGCACTTTGAAGAAAACGCACATCCTGGGTATCTCAGCTAGTATAAAACAAAAACCGAATTGAGTACAGTTGATTGCATAGCACCGTTGGAAAGGCAATTTTGTGTGGAACAACTTTGCTGCTGATACATTGTGTGTATCTTGTATACTTTAGGAGTTATATGCATTTGTTTATGGTATGGTGTGTATGGTTCAGATTTGTCCCTCAAACCTCACCAAAACACTTTGACTCAAATGGAGAAAAAAATTTGTTTAATACTACAGAAATAACTGTATTTTTTTATACATTATTAAAATTACATCTAATGTCTGGATGCTTAATTTGGTGTTGATATGTTACATATTTCCCAACAAAAAAAGGTTTATGGTGCATTTTTTAGTGGAAAAAATATTTTGCTTTGCTGTTTCAACCAGCACAGAAGTAAAACCAAATTACCCTTTATTCCTTGAATACCACCATCGGAAAGGTAATTTTATGCTAAACAATTTTGCCACTCATACTTTGTGTCTAGCACTTACGGTTTTTGTGCTATTAGCATTTGTTTGCAGCATGCCAATTATGGCTTGATTTTGCTTAGAAAGGCCCAGGATTCACTGTTAACAGTATACAGGAGACAAGTGCTGCAACTTCAGAGAGCTCCTGTGGAGCAATGAGTTAAAGAGTATATTTCTTGGTTCCACTCAAGTCGCTCGATGTTTGCGATGGAACATAAGGAATCTAAGCCAGGTCCAGGCTTCAAGCATTGCATCCAGTGCAATTAGAAGATGCTTCGGATGGATCCACACACTTTGTGCATTTACTGCATGTGGACCGAGCACGATGTTGTCATCTGCGGCCTTTACAAAAAGTTGCTTCCCTCATCCCTTAAAGACCACTACTCCTGTCTTCTTCTTGACTGGCTGACCAGGACCTTCCAGTGAAGTCTAAGGAAACACATAAGTCAATTTCCATGGCTGTAGGATCTATTGCCCAGCTTGTGGCAATGGAAGAAGCAGCAGCGAATGCTGCAACAGGTGCCTCATCGATCTCAGCACTGTTCCCGGCTGGGGCTAGTGTCAGGGCATCATTCACAGGAGCTTTTCACGACATGTGCAAGTCCCTTCAGACAGGGCCAGTCTTAACCATTATGGGGCCCTGTGTGAAACCTCTTTACGTAGCCCCCCTCCATTCCCTTCAACCCCTCATATTTTTTGCACCTCTCCTCCACCACTGTTCTGTACCATATTATATTACACTACATTATATTATATTACATTACATTATACTACATTATATAGTTACACCTTATTTAATAATAAAGTAAAATAGTACATCTTGTTGCAACAACCATTTTACAAAGTAACCAGAACAAGTGGCAGAATATGTGTATGTGTTTGTAGGTGTACATATATATATGCACACACACACACACACACACACACACACACGTCTAATCAGTATCAGCACACACATCCTCCTTTGTACTCATCTATGAAAAACTATATCTTTGTTTCCCTGGAGCACACCAGTCAACTCCCTTCCCCTGGAATCAGGGGGGAAAAAAGGACCACAGGCAGAGAGACACTACTTAAAAAAAATGGCAATATTAACCCAAATCAGACTCATGACACTGGTAAAATGATGATAAAAGCATTTTCTGAAGAGAACTAGACTGACAAAATGTTATTATTCAAATCTCAGCTCTTCTGTGAAAGTAGATCAGTCTATGAGGAATCTCTGTAAATTGGTATCTGTTTACACAGAATAGGGGACAGGCATAATGGGTCTGGGGAGTAAGTCGAGTTCCTTCCAACTCTGATGTTAGACATGTTGAATTTTAGAGGATCTGTGGAAAATATAGGCTTCAATCAGGAATCTCTCTATAAGTCAGAGACCATATTCTGCAGTTGTTGTTTTTTTGTTTGGTTTATTTATTTTTTATATTTTTTAACTATATCAGGGTAGACAAATTCCCTTTCCTTCATTTTAATCTAGTAGCTATATATTAGTTTTTTATGTTTGCTTGCATGCACGTGCAAGAAACATAGTGCCACCTTATGAGTTTTCGTAGGTGTGCCTCCCCCACTTCCAATGCCCTGCTCCTTTTGCAGATGCGGCTGCTGCCTTCAATGAATGTTGGAGCTATCTATGGCAGCCGTTCAGATGCAGTGATGTATAGTTGAAAGCAAAAACCTGCTGCAATCAGCGGTGGTAACGTGTAGGCAATTTGCATATTGCTGTCGGCAGGTAATTTACATACTGCCATCAGCAGTATGCAACGTGCCTACACTCTGCACTGCATCTGTATAGCTGTCACAGACAGCTCCATTTTTGTCTACTCTACCCCTCCCCCAAGTAGCATGCTGGGAGCCCACCCCAGCATGCTCATGCTCCCATTACACAGTATGGCCTTGGTGCCCAATCCTCTGTGACTACACTGTCCCCACAACAGACTTCCGGTGCCACGCTGGGAGCCCACCCCAGCATGGCAAAAGTCTGTACCGCTGTCTGGGGGTGCCCAATCCCCCATCAGCTCCACTGTATGGTTTGTACCCTCCAAAAGCAGAGTTCCACATGCCATGCTGGGAGCCCACCCCAGCATGGCAGAAGTCCATATGGCCGACAGGGGTACCCAATTCCCCATTGGCTCCACTGACTTCCCCCCAAAAAAACTTCCAGCTGCCCACGCTGGCCCACCCAGTGTGGCAAAGTCCACGTAGTCTAAAGAAACAGAAACACCTGTAAAAAAAAAAAGTCCCTCGTTGACTGTCTCGGCCCCTCCCCCAACCCGCACCCATCCTCTGCGCACCCACCTCCCCACACCCCACCCCATACTTATGTCCGGAGGCTGGTGCGTCGATCTTCGGAGGACCGGAAACACGTCTGCACTCTTCAAAGGTGACTGCGAACTGAAGAAATGCAGGTAAGATGTATAATGCAATTAATGTTTTTTTTTTTCAACTTTGGTGCATATCTTGGCCATTTTTGGGAATTCTTTCACCAAATTTTCAACATGGGGTTCTTGGGGACCCACCTCATGAATTCAGTCACTGTCATTTTGTTATTCAGTCCTGAAAGGTGATTTCGCAGTCACTGCACGGAACCACCTTTTGTAACTGAGTAAAGAAACAACAATGTCACAGTTCATGAGGTAGGCCCCCAAAAACCCTATTTTGAAAATTTGGTGAAAAAATTCCCAAAAATGACTGTTTTACGAGGGTGTGTCGTGCAGTTCCTACGCACACTCGTAGCTGAGAATTTTTAATATTTCAGTCCAGCTTTTCAACATTGCCATTTTACCACACCTCCTTATGAACAGTATAGCTGTAATTTTTCATATCATGCCCAAAATGTGTTTTCTCACATGTAGCGTGGTCGGTGTGCGAAATCAATGTTCGGGACATATTAAGAAAATCACAGTGACACTGATCATGAGCAGATGTGGTAACATGGCTATGTTGAAAATTTGTTGGCAAAAGTCCATAAAATAACACTGTCACGAGCGTGCATTGCACAATTTCCATGCACCCTCGTAAGTTCACAAATTTGTAATATTTTCAGTCCAGATTTTCAACATTGACATTTTTCCACACCTCCTTATGAACAGTACAGTTGTAATTTTTCACACCCTGGCCGAAATGTGTTTTCGCACTTCCGGCACAGAATAACACAGTCACTGTGGGAATCTAGTGTTCGGGATAGATTACGAAAATCACAGTGACACTGTTCATGAGCGGAGGAGCAAAAATACCTATGTTGAAAATCTGCTGTTAAAAAAAAAAAAAAAATCCCCAAACTACTTACATTACGGGCGTACGTTGCGCAGCTCTTACGCACGCACGTGACTTCACCACTTTTTGTATATTTTCACTCCAGATTTTTCAACAATGCCATTTTTTACACCTCCTCATGAACAGTACACCTGTCACTTTTCATATCCTGTTTGAAATGTGTTTTTGCACCTGTGGGGCCAAATGGCGAAGTCACTCTGCAAAATCACCTTTCACATAACGAACTGATAGTGTCACCGTTCATGCAGTGGGGTCAAAAAAAAAACATGTTGAAAACTTGGAGTAAAAATACCAAGAAACTCCCAGGGCATTAGGTTTTTTGACAATAACGCCCTACCTTGTAGGGACTGACAGGCGTCAGGGGTGTGACTTGGGACTGTCGACAGTAATGCTCATGCCATTTCACCCCCACCCTGCAGCCAGTGACAGGCATCGAGGTGTGCCTTGGGCCCTTTGCCCCCAGAGTTCACCCCATTCTCCTATACTGCACCCATTTCAGTGTATTTCCTTATGGAATGAGGTGAATGTAAAGGCGAAACACCCCAAAGCACACCTCAACACTTGTCAGTGTCTGAAGGGTAGGGTGAGGTGAAATGTCGTGACTGTCATGGGTGACGACTCAAAGGCACAACCCAATTCCTGTCCATCTCTGCAGAGTGAGGTTGGAGTTGGTGTCAGTTCAATACTTCAGTGCCATTCCTGTACTGCATCTCTCTAACTCCTGCGCTTCCACTGCTAATGCCAGCAAGCAAACATTCGGCATTGACAAATGCGTGTTTTATTTTTCTTACACTAGGTACTCCTCCTTTCCTCTCAGATGCCAAAGTCTTCCCTTCATGTATTAATTAATAATGCAAGCTTTAGCAAAATAAATAGTACATACACTATTAAAACAACAGATCTAACTTTTAATCCTTACACTTGTCATATGTTGCTCCATGCTCTGATCCAAATCTCAAACCCAAGCCATACCAACAGACTACAGCTGATATATATATATAAAAAACAACCTCTACATGAAACGCAGATAAACAAGAAACATTTCCATTAAGACTTTCTATATTTTTAATTCTCATACTGTCTCCTGCAGCAAAGACCAGGTTTTCAGCTCCAATTCTGCTAATTTAAAATGTAGTCCCAAGGCAAGAAGCTCTCCAGTATCCAGCAGTCCTCCACAGCTATTCTGAACCAATGTAGCAAACCCCCATTTACTATAGCCCCCAAATACAGTAACAGGCCTATAACTATCCAGATCAATTGGCAACTGCCTGTCTAGCAAGTTTTTGGCACTGGTGGCAACTTTTTAAATAAAAAACAAAAATTGCATTGGCCCAGACTTTCCAACTATCTAGAGACATCATAAGCAGGAAAGAAAAGTGGAAGAAGCACAATTCCACCCCAGTTGCTGCACTGCTTCAGTATGCATAATATTGCTTTGTTTAGCCCATCATCATGATGTTTTTTGAAGGCTGGTGGCATTGCCAGTGAATAGGCAAAAAATATAAAAAATTAAAGCTACCTAAAAAATGAATGCTCCACTGGACCCCCCCCCCCCAGTTAAAAAATAAGGTGTACTGCAATGTACCCATACAGTCCTGAAACCTATGCTGCTGTGTCACAATTGGCTCCTTGTGGTGTGGTCCAGTAAGTTCATCCTTGATCAGATACATATGCCACAGAGACAGACTGAGTTGTAGCGTTAGTTAATCGGTAACAAGCATTTGTCAATGCCGAACATTGGTTGCTTATTAAACATTTTAATTTTTGCAATTCAGAGCCCAAATTTTGAAGATTTCAACTCCTGCCTGAAAGTTGATTTTACACTGTGACTGTGAAATCACCTTTCGGGATGCAAAAAAACATTTTGGCCAGGATCTGAAAATTGACGGCTATAAAATTCATGAGGTGCTGTGAAGAAATGGCTATGTTGAAAATTTGGGGTCAAAATATTGAAAATTGCTGAAGTTTATGAGCTTGCATTCACAAATTTCAATGCAGGCTCATAACTTTGTTGTTTGTGAATTTTTTTGCCCAAAATTTTCAACATGCCCTTCTTATGACCTCACCTCATGAACAAGTGCAAAGAAAAATTTCAACACCTCCCTGAAAGGTGATTTTGCACAGCAACTGTGAAATCTCCGTTTGGGATGCAAAAAAAAGACACATGTTGGCCAGGATCTGAAAAATGACAGCTGTCACATAAATGAGATGTTATAAAGAAATGGCTATGTTGAAAATTTGGGGTCAAAATATTGAAAATTGCCAAAGTTATGAGCCTACATTCGCAAATTTCAACACAGGCTTATAAATGTGTGATTTATTTTGCTAGCCTGCTCTTGCCCTGTGCATACACTCAGCCACACTGGGGCCAAAAATAAAATTTATATGTGATTTCTGGGACTATAACATTTCTCTTTGGCCCCCAATTGTGTCTCTCTCTCTTTCTGTCCTCTGGATGGTGGCACAAGTCAAAGATTTATTTTGCCTGTCTGCTCTTGCTCTATATACACACACAGCCACACTGAAGCCAAGAATAAACTTTATTTGTGATTTCTGTGACTATAACATTTTTCTTTGGCCCTCAATAGTATCTCTCTCTCTCCCCCCGGATAGTGGTACAAGTCAAAGATTTATTTTGCCTGTTTGCTCGTGCTCTATGCACACACACAGCCATGCTGTGCAAAGAATAAACTTTATTCGTGATTTCTGTGGTTATAAAAGTTCTCTTTGGCCCCCAGTAGTCTCTCTTTCTCTTTTATTAGTTGCTGTAGGAGTGGCGGTAGAGGCAGGGGTGCCAGGAATGGGGCTGGAATTTTTTTGTATGCTAATTTTTGAAGATCCTCGGGGGCGGGGACATGTAGTGATGCCCACATTTGCCTCACCCCCCTTGAATGAGGCGCCAGCAGCGGTGGTACCCCAGCCTCCACCAGAAGTGCACAATGCACCGGACACTCTTCCCCCCTCCCCCAAAGAAGGAGAGCAGTCCTGGGACACTCAATCCTACTGCCACCAGCCAGCCCTCCAACTCCTGAGTCTGTTTCTGATCCCGGGATATAGGCGCAGCAAGCAGATGTTTGTATGTTGCCTTGATAACTTAAAATCTTTTCACATTTTGACCCCAAATGTTCAACATAGTCTTCTTATCACCTTACCTCATAAACCCCATAGGTGAACATTTCTTAATCCATGGCAATATGCCATTCCACGCCACAGATGCAGAAAGTTATTTTGGGCAGAATGTGAAGAATGACAACTGTAGTGTTCATGAGGTGGTGTGAAAAAATGGCTATGTTGAAAATTGGGAGTGAAAATATGAGAAATTGGCAAAGTTACGAGCATACATAGGAAAATGTCAACAAATGTGCATAACTTGGACATTTTTTTGTATTTTTGCTCCAGATTTTTGACATGGCCTTTTTGGGACCCCACCTCATAAACAGTGGCACTGCCATTTTGTTACTCAGCCTGAAAGGTGATTTCATGCAAGAATTGTGTCGTTACGTGCCACAAGTGTGCAAACATGTTTTGGGCAGGATGTGAGAAGAGACCGTTGTACTGTTCATGAGGTGGTGTGAAAAAATCTGTATGTGGACAATTTGGAGTGAAAATATTAAAAGTTCAGAATGTTATGTGCCTGCGTAGAAATTGTGCAACACACACTCATAACATGGCCATTTTTGGGAATTTTTTCACCAAATTTTCAACATGGGCTTTTTGGGACCCCACCTCATGAACAGTGGCACTGTTGTTTCGTTACTTGATCCCAAAAGGTGATCCCACACAGGGACCGCAAAATCACCTTTCAGGATGGAGTAACAAAAGGATAGTGTCACTGTTCATGAGGTGGGGTCCCAAAAAGCCCATGTTGAAAATTTGGTGCAAAAAGACCTAAAAATGGCCACGATATCAACATAAGTTCAAAACGCCATTGACTGCCATTATATGGCACTTACCTTGATTCTTCAGTTCGCTGTTTGGCTTTGAAGAGTGCAGCTGTGTCCTGGTCCACAGAAGATGCCAGCCACTGACCTCTGGAGGTAAGTATGGGGTAAGGGAGGGTAAGGGAGGTGGGTGCGCAGAGGGAGGGTTGGGATGGGGAGGGGATGGGGAGAAAATGAGGGACCGTTTTCTTCTTTATAGGTTTAATTTTAAAATAAAGACATTGGGGAACTGTTTTTTCTTTTTTCAGGGATACAAAATGTTTGGGGACACTGGGGGTGGGCTCCCCAGTGTTCCAGAATGGTGGGGGGTAACATAACTGGGGACACTGGGTGTGTGCTCCTCAGTGTCCCATAGTACTAGGGGGGATCGTGGACATGGGGATTGGGCACCCCAATGTCAGACAGTTCTGGGGGGATCACCGACACAGAGATTGAGCACCATGATGTTGGACAGTGCTGGGGGGGTCGGCCAACATGGGGATTGGGCACCCTGATGTCGGAGAGTACTGGTAGGATCGCCAACATGGGGATTGGGCACCCCAGTTTTGGACACTATGAGGGGAAGGGGGATCACCAACATGGGGATTGGGCACACCGGGTGGGCTGACCGATCATGCAAATCAATGGGTCAAAGCCCTCTTGGATAAGAGCCGCTTCTGTCCTTTGAAGTGCATGAACATTCAGCCCACCCAGCAGAGAGTTGCGTCAGAACCACATCTAGTGATCATTGGGGTAGACTGCTGAGTCCCTGGTTCTGTGAACTGCAATGGGCTTGGCAGTGACACCCCCCTGAATTCCCATATTTCCACTATACATTGGTTTGCACAAGCGCAACCAACATAAAAATTAGCATAAGCAGGAACACACCCAGAATCACTTTACAGGGTGCCAAGCTGAAGACTTTACTTGCAGGCTTGTGTGTTTCAATGTGATTTTGTACAAGCACTCTAACTTTCAGAACTCTTTTTAGTATAGTTTGGAAAATGTCACTGCTGTTTCTGAAGCCAGCATGCCTTTTGTAATTCTGTAATAAAGCTCCCCCACCTCGGCCCAGAGTGATCTTCTGACTGGACCTTACCTCTGCCCTTTCCATCTGCAGTGGCTCGTTATGACTAGTATCTGGTCACAATGATTTGTGTGAAAGCTGTTGATGTGCAGTGTTTCAGACAAAGCTGCCCCATCTCACATCATGCTGTCCTGGTTTTAGTCAATACTTCCTCCTGGCCTGAAACACAGGCATTGTCAGAAAGAAAAAACAAGCCAGGACTTCTGGTGACATCATGCCTATGGATACTGCTTAACTGTACAGTTCTGACACTATCAGGACTTTCATTAATAAAAACAGCTTTTGAGCCGGCCCGGTGGCGCTGAGGGTTGAGGCGCTGGACGCCACACCTCGCTCCACGCCGGCGACCTGGGTTTGGGAGCGGACTCGGGTCGCTGATGGGCCAGCCGGGGGGAGTTAGGCTTGAGCATCCCACGACAGCTCGCCTACTCCGGGGAGGGTTAAGGCTACAGCCCGAATGCTTGTCTGACTCGAGCAGAGGCTCGGGTACTACAAGCCCAATGTTAAGGGGAAGGGCTGCCGACATATAGCGTGACGTCGGCGCTCTGCGCCTTGACGTCAGGGTTCCTACGCTGCAGGGGGTGGGAGGAAAAAGCAGAAAAATGCCTGCCATCACCGAGAAGATGGAGCCTCCGGAGACATGCCCTCGATGTGCCTTCGCCCGCCCGATGGCCCCCGGACCGACGAAAGTCGATTGTTGGGGTAAATGGGCTCTGCCCCATCCCCGCTCGGGGGATAAGCAGTAGCTCTATGGGGTTCCTGCGGGGTCATACAGGCAGGGTGAAAGGCAGAGGGATGTCTACCTTGAGGCTCCTGAAGGGTCAGGGATGGCAGGCAGGAAGGAGAAAAAATAGTAATTTCAAAAACCAAAAAACAGCTTTTGGAATGCCTTGTTATTGGGAAATTTCTTCGAGAACAATAGCAGTATGCCTAGAGGAAAGAATAGCAAACCTCCTTTGCCCAAAGATTAGCGCAATGGAGATGGATTAGCCATGGATAGTGACAACTCGCAACTCTCTATGCATTGTGGCCACCTTAAACCTGGGGCCCCAGAGCAAAGGCACTTCAAAAACAGATGGCACTTATTTTATGGGAGCTCTGAGATTTCAGTAAAGAAAGTCACCTCCCCGTGGCTGCTCTCAGAACAGATATAGCCAAATTAGAAAAGAGACTGCATAGCAATGAGGAACTCTCTTCGGTGGCAGACTCCAGTCTTGACACTGCTGAAAGGGTCATGTAACAACTGCACCAAACCGTCCTTGATTTGCAAGACCAGGCAGAGGATGCTGAAGCCCACAACCACAGGAATAACCTCTGAATCTCAGGACTTCCAGAGGGCACAGGGTGAGATGAACCAATTACATTTTTACAATCTTTTTTTGAGACGGCCTTGGATTTGCCATCAGACTGCACACTAGAGATGGATCACACTCATCATGCCCTGGGGCCCTGACCAACACAGCTGACTGCCCAGCCCTGCTCCTTGGTGCTCTGATTTCTTCACTTTCAAAACAAAGAACTGTTCCTCCATAAGGTTTGGCAGAAGGGTACTGGGTACTGTCCTTTATCAGACTCACCACTTTTTTGTTCAAAAATGACTACCCACCAGCAATAGCTGCCCATTGAAGAGCCTATGCACCCATCATGAAAAAACTGCAGAAAGAAAAAATCAGGTCTGCTAAACTAACAATTTCTTTTCAGGACAGGCCCCAAACCTTTGACTCCGCTGAGGCAGCAGCATCTGAGTTAAAAAAAGAGGAAGATTGATATTGAACTCATACCACCCGATCCACACAGCACCCCTCCATTGCATCAAAATGTGCTCAAAAACTGTGGCAACAAGGGCCATCTAGGGAACAGCAACATTGAGAGGGGGCAGTCACCATTCAGAAAATCATGGCAGACCTAAGAAATAAATTATCTTCTTTGTGCCAAGAAGACCACTCCAGACATTCTGCACACTAACTGTAATCCTGCTTACAGTTTTAAGGTAGGTTCACAACTTTCCCTATTACAAGTTGCCTTGATTTCAGTTTCTAGATCCCCCTAGTTTGTTGTAGATGTTTGCCATGCTTGCTGCTCCCCCCAGGTGTCTGGCTGTAGCCGATCCCCAAGTTGGCGCCAAAGTGTTAAATTAATAGTTTATATTTCTTATAATGATTTTTTGATTGTAGTCTGGGCTACTGGGCTCCACGGGGGAGCAAAGTTGCAGAGGGACCTAGCTGCAGAGAATTCATGCTCCAAGACTTCAGAAAGCTTGGAAATGGCAGGAACTTCAACAGACTCTCAACTCCAACTGAAGGTTAAGCTGGAGTGGAGTGCCTTGAGGAGCACTCCGACTGAGACCCAAAGTGACAATTCCGTTGAGACTGGGGGGGAATTGGTCACCTACCATTCTGTGGAACCTGTTAATTGCCCTGTATCAGCCTGACGCTTTCAAGTTCTGACCCCGCAAACTCACAGCTTACACACTAGCTACTGATCACCTTCAAGGCCTCAGCGAGATTCCTGCCCTACCATATCTCACATACTGTAGGTGTCTTACTCTCCTGGATCTGCAAACAAGCTGGAATGAAGGTGACTCATTCTCTGCTCTCTCAGGAAGCTCTGGTTAACTTTCTTTAACAAAATATCTTGTTTTGGTGCCAGGCTGGGGGAGGTAAGTAGCAGTTGTCCCTGATGAGCTGGGGGGTCACGATAGATTGGGGATTGTGAGACTGAGGGGAGGTTGATGGACTTAGGGGGAGGGTGTGAGTCTTCCTGGAGTCCCTCCAGGAGCGCTGTCAGTCCATTTCTTTGAAAAAGTAACAGGTTGAATGTTTATTGCAAACTGTTGCAGAATAGAAGTGATGCAGTTTATTAAACTGTCAGCTTATTTAAAATGCTATTCATCATCCAGTAGTTTACGTTTTTTAGTCACATGGCCTACATAGGATCTGCCATCACAATGTTTTAAGTGTTTAGATTTACTGATTTTTACTTAAGCTGTATGGCAGAGGCTAAAGTATATATACTAAAATGCAGGCGCTTTGTGATAGAAAAGTTTTTTTTTTTTTGTGCTGGCACCAGTGAGACTTGGACAGTAGACTATTATAGCAATGAGGTGGATAATGTAATAGCCTTCTGTTGCAGTGGCAGCCCACTTTAATTCAATATAACCCAGGCAAGGCTCTACGAAATCTTTCCCTTACCTGCTCTGGTAATGTTCCAAATGATCACGATTTACTGGGTTATACTTAGCTGTTCAGCATAGGCTTAAAATGTATCTGTCCAAATGCATGGTAGAAACGGATTTATTGTACTGACACCAGCAAGACTATGACATTAATGCCATTATAAAAAACTATAGTGGATAATTTAAGATTCCATTACTGCGGCTTAAATACACTGCTATCCAGGCAAGGTTTAATGGAATTCTTCTCTTACCTGACTTGCTTATGTTTTAAATGTTTAGATTAACTGGTTTGTACTTAAGCAGTAAAATAAAGGCTAAAAGTGTTCGTACTAAATAGCGTATGTTTCATGGTAGATATGGATATATTGTGCTGGAATCAGTTAGAAGTCGGCATTAATGCCCTTAAAGCAATACAGAGAATAGCTTAATATTCTACTACTGCAGTTGTAGCCCACCGCAGTGTAAGGTAACCCAAACAAGGTTTTATGAAATCTTTCCCTTGGTGAATATCATCACCCTTGTCCTGGTAAATTACCATCTCTGCAATGTGGACATAATCTAGCAGCGGTGCAGGAGTATGGGATTCATTACCGATAGAACTTTGTACTGGCTAGGTTTCTGCTGAGGGAGGTTCACTGTTCCCTACACTAGAATAAAAATAATTCAAACTGGGGTGCTTATTTCAGCTTTCACCCTGTCAGAGCACAGCACATGTAGCTATAACCATCTGCCTCGAGGCTTGAGTGATTAGTTCTTCTCCGCCACCTATTTATATTTTCTCAGCAGCCATTTACTCAGCACTGAAAGGCCATTGTGATAGTAGGCCAGTACAGTTTCTGGTAAAGTACTTCAGGTGACTTCTTCCTAACACCAATGCATGTGCCACAAAGTACTTTCCTTCCTCCTCTGTTATTTGTTTCCTCACCTTTATCAGTAATTTAATTTCCCATTTTCACCAGGTCAATCCTAGATGGAGCCGCAGCATGACACTCCACTTCCCCAATCCCCTCCCTTGATGTTTGAATGTCATTTGGCCCCACAGTGTGGCCACAGTAGTCATGGTTGTTGCCATGCCTCCCAGGTCTGTCTTTGGACCTGAAACTGTGGAAGTACTTAGTTCTCCTCATTGCATAGAGAAAGCCAGTTGTCATTTTGCTATGCTCATTGGTTAGTATTGCTATGTATTACTTTTCTCAGAAAATTGTCTGGTTATACCCTTTGCCATTTGCAACCAATTGTAAGAGTTACTGTACATTGTTTTAAAAAAGTCAGCAATTCCATATATAATGTAAGGTGTGATTTTTTTGGTTTTGTGCCGGTGGGGTGTGTGTTTGGGGGGGCGGGGACCGGGTGTTTTAACCCCTCTCCACCCAGTGATTAGAGAGTGTCATAGCTGCCAAACATCTGCTACTCTATTCCCTGAATGTGAATGGCCTTACCAATCCCATAAAATGTTCCAGAATTTTGACACACCTATAGAAATCAAGATCAGATTTGGTTTATGTTCAAGAAACACATTTATCCAATGCTGAACATGAAAAATAAGCTATATTGGGATTTCCCTCTCTATATTCTTCCTCCTACAGGGGTGGCAGAAGAAGGGGCATGGCCATCTAGATTCCCCACCACACCACCTTCCAGGAGTCTGGAGTAGGGTCGGAGCCAAAAGGTCAACTTAGTGTAGTCTAGGGTCTTTTGTATGGCAAGGAAGTCACACTGGCAAATGTTTATTTACCCCCAGGGACTAATTCCCCAACCATTAGGATACTTCTGGACAAAATCCTGACCATGACCAAGGGACTGTTGCTCTTGGCAGGGGACCCGAATATAACTCCAAACCCATGTCTGGACTCCACCAGTGCAACTCCTCTTAGGCAGCCAGCACCAGAAAAGACTTTTAAACAATTTGTGCAGGAGGCTGGATGGGCAGATGCCTGGCATTTTCTGCATCCAAGGTCACGTGGTTACACTCATCATTCATCAGTGCATGGCACATACTCTAGAACTGATCATTGTTATATACAAAAATAGAACTTAACCACATTACTTGGCTGCACCCTGGGAGATATTGCCCATTCTGACCATGCCCTGGTGATCAGCTTTTGGGACCTAGCGATGAAGCAACACTCTACCGGGTGGAGGGTCAACCAATATTATTTCTAGGGGGAGCCCTTCAGAGAGTTTTTAACGGACACAATTAAAGAGATACTTAGGGACAATTCTAACTTTGAAGTTTCCCATTCTCTGCTCTGGGGCACCCTGAAAGTGGTTCTTAGGGGCGCCTAATTAAATATACCTCAGCCCAATCCAAAATAAGGAAGGAGTGGCAGAGCCACTTGGAAGACACACTCCATTTTTTTGCAGATGGTGCACCAACAAGGGGGCAATTCAGTTCTCCAACAACTTAAGCAGGTCAAAGCTGACCTAGAACCCCTTTGTCTCCCGCAGATCGAAATTGCCCTAACATTCCTTTGCCAGCATTCTTATGAGACAGGATATAGAGCCACCCAATTATTGGCCTATAGACTCTGTAAACAAAGGTGGTCATCAACAATAGCATCAGTTAAACATCCAGTCACGGGTGTTCTGCACACTAGACTGCATGATGTTACCCAGGCCTTCTGTATGTTTTACCAGTCTCTGTACACATCCAAGTGAGAGGTAGATTCAGTGGAAATTGCAAACTTCCTCTCAAAAATCACCTTACCTATGCTTACTGAAGAACAACAATGACTCATTGACCCAGTTCTAGCATCGGAGGTCGAGTCAGCCATTACCTGTTCTAAAACCATGAAAGCACCAGGCCCAGATGGTTATGGGGCAGAATTTTATAAAGCTACCAGAGATCAGGTTCTTCCATTACTGCTCCAAACATTTAATGAAGTCCTGTCAGGAGACCCTTCTCCCCTAGTTGGTCTTATGCAGCCATTTCTGTTATATTAGAACCGGATAAAATCCCTCAGCTATGTGAATCATGTTGTCTGATTTTGGTTCTAAACACCAACTATAAGTACCTAATGTCTATTCTTGCACACGTGCTGGATGAAATGTTACCAACCCTGATGGGCTTAGATCAAACGGGCTTTGTACAAAAAGATCAACTACCAATAATATTCGTCGCACCATGCACATGATACATGAAATGCAGTCCTGTGGGTCGCCATCAGTCCTTCTCAGTCTAGATGCTGAGAAGACTTTTGATAGAGTTTCTTGGCCATTCCTCTGCTCCACTCTGGAGAAGATGGGTTTTCCTCTTCTGTTAATTACAATTCAGAACCTATATGCATCTCCCCAGACTTGTGTAAAAGTAGTGGGCCACCATTCTGCTGATTTCCCTTTTTATAGAGGTACAAGACAGGGATGCTCCCTGTCCCCCCTGTTGTTCACCATCTATATAGACCCCTGGTGCAGGCAATCAGGGAATCAACATATATTTCTGGGATTTCAATAACAGGGGAAGAACACCGAATAGCTTTATATGCTGATGATGTGCCTTTTATATTTTGCCAACCCTGTGACTTTGCTCCCCATGGTATTTAGTATAGTGGAACAATTCAGTGCAGTTTCATGGTATAAACGGAACACAACAAAAACAGAAACCCTCACTTTTCATTTCCAACCCTCACCAGAATTCTATACACAATTTCCGATTAGATGGGAGTTAGATAAATTAAAATACCTAGGAGTCTTCCTGGCACACAGCCCGGCAGATGCTTTTAAAAATAATTATATCCCTTACTACATACAAGTAGAACAGGATTTCTCCAGATGGAATTTGTTGCCCCCGAGTCTAACACAATGAATCAAGGTAGTCAGAATGGTTACACTTCCCTGTACATTATACCCGTTTCAAAATATTCCCCCTCTCAAATTGATACCCCTTAAAATCTTTAAAGCCTGGAATAAATCGATAACCAAGTTTATGTTGGTCGGGCAGCATCCTAGAATAAAACTAGCAACCCTGTTTCTCCCAAAAGAAAAAGGAGGACTAGCCGTGCCTGACCTCAAATTTTATTATTTGGCATCTCACCTGGTGTTCATAGTACAATAGCATCTGTCATGCAGGCTAATCTCAAAAATTTCAAGTTCACATCAATATCATGAGTTCTCTTAGAAACATCAAATCAGATATTTCTGCACTCTGACAATAACTGCACACTTTCACATCTCAGCTGTTCGGAGAAGCAAGGACTTAACTGCCGAAGCAGCAAGCTGCTCCCAGTGTGATGTAATCACTGTCAAAGCCTCACTCAGAGGGACAGAAACAACTTCACTGTTTTCAGTTCTGCAGAGATAGTTATTAAATGTTGATTTAAAGAAAACCACAAAACCAAACAGCATGAAATATTCAGGAAACATTAATCATGACATGGGGACTTGAATTCAAGTGAATTCAGCCTTTTATTAACAATAAAAAAAAACATTGCACATGATCTTTACTTAACTTGCCAGATATGTATCTTTAGTAATCAAAGGAAGACTACAAGCAGTGTGGATGTGCACCATATAACACTCCCAAGAACTATGATTACAGGTGAGTAGCCCTCATATCATAACTACCTATGCAATAAGCTGTTGATTGGTTTGTGTGTAATCCCAGTTAACATTGAAGAAAAAAATAAAAATAGTTATGATAATCAAGAGGTTGCCCCCTGCACTAATATCTGCGACTATTAGGTCAAAAAGCTTTGTAAGCTATTATCTTAATCTGTTGGAGAATTTTAAATACGGCAAAAAGAATTTCATTTTCTGAAGTGCTTGCAGTAGAAGCTGATGGCCATGAGAGAGAGTGAGTGAGTGTGTGTGTGTGTGTGTGTGTGTGTGTGTGTGTGTGTGTGTGAGTGTGTGTGTGTGTGTGTGTTCAAGGTTCACAGAGCAATCATTATTGGCAATGAGGATGAGCACCAGACTGCTGCACTTATGCTGGTGCACTGCATCCTGGTGGATTGGAGTAAAGCTATCTTCACCAGCAGCGGGGATTGGCTTCTGACCACCAAACCTATGCTGGTGTGCTGTAGGTTTTGGGGTAGGGAATCCCTGTGAAAACATCACCACTTAGCAGCACATACTATGGAGAGGTTTGCTACTCACTCACTCATGAGACAGTCATGCACTGCTCATAGCATAAACAATAGGATACTTAGAAACTGTGGCATATGGCAGCAGAAGTGAATGGTAAACAAATTCATACAGTGATTTTGTATCAGAAGTCTTGCCCCCCCATGAATTTTAATGGCAAAGCTAAAAAAACACTTCCTACTATCGCAATATGAACTGTTCTGCTACACATAGTAGAGAGTTTAAAAGCCTGTACATTCTAAGTGAGGGAGATTGCTCATCTCTTTTAGCGCTGCTCTCTATATATTCACTCATGGTTTCACCACACACCTTGGCACTCTGGGGAAGGGGGACTCCCCAAAAAAAATGTCATCATGCTGCCAGATGCACAGTGGGCAAAGCCTCCAAGCACTGTAGGAGTGAACATTCCCATCCTTTCTTCTCCAGACTATTCCACCTTTCGTATACCTGCAAATGTACTTTTGAAGTAGAACATTCTCAGTAGTCCATCTCCAGAATATCTGTGCACTTATAGTAACACTTTGTTTATTTAGTTAGTTACAATTTCTCCAACTGGGGTGACCCCATGAGATGTAGCATCTTGTTTTCATGGAGTCTCCAGGGGGATAGCACCTAGGATAACTTTAACTTCAGCTCTAAATGATACGTGAATGTCAATGTTCATGTCCAGTGTGGTGTTGTGGCATCTATGTGTTGTAATGTTGGAAAAACATTAATAAAGGAATAATGCATGACAGGGTGTGTGTCGTGCTGGGATAACGCCATGCCTGGGGGAGGGTTGGGCACGAGGCTGCAGGCCGAGTGCGTCCAATGCCCCAGGCGTGGCATTATCCCAAATGACACACACCCTGGAGTGCATTATTCCTATTATACAATGGCTTGTTGTTATATATAAAACAAAAAAATAATTTTAAAGAATGTTTTTGTTAGTGTGGAAAAATATTTTTGTTTCTCAAGAGAAGATGCAAAAAAGAAATCATCATGCTGATGGTGATCATCCATGTTGGTTCACAGTGCTGAGACTAGACCTGTGGCGTTGTGCTGGGATAACGCCACATGTCCAGCCCCAAACTGACCAATCAGAGACCAGGATTCTTTCTTGCCATTGTATAATAAAGAATTTCCCATTAAAACTTCAGCTGTAAAACATTTTCACATTTCAGAGATCTTCAGGGATTACTCGAGGAGTCTGATACTAGCCACATTTAAGGCCACTCTTGTTTTTGGTTGAAAGAGCATGCTTCTGCTTGGTTATCTTTAGATCTTTTAACCTGGGGATTCTGACCAGATGTCTCCCCCCCCCCCCAATTTGAATGGACACTTTTCCCGTTTTCTGCATTGCCTGCTTCTGTACTGTGGATTTGTTCAGTACTTTTTTTCTGTTTTGAAGTTATTAAATTGCACTCTGACTGGTATGTTTAGCGCTGGTCTATACATGGCAACTTCCCTACGTCACTACTATCATTTCCAATGTCATTTAATTTACTACACACAGACGTTAGTGCACTTTACTAGTCACCTTCACAGTAGCCAGCCTACTAGCACAGCTCTAGAGCTACCACTTGTGATGCTGACAACCTGCATTTGGGAATGAGCTAGGGCTGGAAGACCAGTTTGGGGGGGATTGAACATCTAGTAGGATGCTCTCTTTCTCTTGGGAGGGAATGCTGCATGTTACATTACTTTACCACCACTTGACTGATCATAGGTGGTAGTGTAGGGGAAGCTCACGAGTAGCATGAGGAAGGGAGTACTTGGACGTTGGTGCATCAGGCTTGCTTGTTCTTCATGATGATATCACCCAGTGGGAGGGATGTAAGGGAAACAAATGTCACTAACTGGAAATATGAAAACCTGCCTGCTCCTCACTTCCACCTTGGGCTGCCACTGCTGACTCCTGGGGGCACTCCCAGATTTCACCTCTGTCGTGGGTGGTTCAATGCAGTGGGGAGTTACTACCAAGAAGCTGATGGTGGACCTTGCCACAGGGGCAAGCTTAGGGAACAGTGCAGCTGTGTGATATATGTGGCCTGCAGAGCCCCTGGAGACCATTAGGTGGAGCCTCAAGATACTTGAGGTATCAAGGTCAGAGGTAGAAGGAGATCCTAGCAAGAAGGCCCAGGGCGAAAACAGAATTAAAAAAAAAAACACCAAGCACCTTTGTTGTGGTATATTCACCAGACCAGGGATCACACATTTCAGATTTGTGCCAGATAGGTAAATATTTCATACTAAGGTTCATACTAAGGTAGGCAGCAAGAGAGCCATAGGCCCAAAGACGCTGCCAAATACTAATAGTAACAAAGTGAGTAACTAGTCTGAATATGCTTATCCAACCTATTTTTAAACGCAATCTTCGAGCTATTTGAAATAATTTCTATAGGAAGGCAGTTTCAAGGTTTAATAATACGAATGTTAAAAAAGAATTTCCTGGGCATTAGATGAAAGCCCCTACATTTCAACTTGAAGTGGATAAGGTTCATACTAAGGTAGGTAGGCAGCAAGAGAGCCATAGCCATCTTCTGATTGTGCCCTGTAACCCCATAATATTGCTTCCCTACACAGGTTCCTGACTCCTGCTCTGCCTACTGGCACTCATGACACAGGATGTTTTAGTTGGAGCTTGCTGAGTGGAGCCCTGACTCTGTGGAATACTTATTTATCAACACATTATTATCCAGGAGAGCCCGGTGTGATGCTGTTACTCCCGGATGACATAACAATGCTTGATTCAATAATGCAATACAGCCTTAAATAAAACATTATTTACTTTATGTAACATCTTTCAGACTTACTCTGGCTCAACATGCTTTACAGAGACCAAGCAATAAAAATACATATGACACAATAGCTAACAAAAGCACCAAGATGGGGTTGCAGTAAGGCTCCCCCTCCCATTTATATCATCCCTCCCAGGGAAGGGGGTGCTGAACTAAAGAATACCCCCTTCCCTTAAACATAGAAGGTCTTTATTCTCTTAATTGGGGAAGGGGATATTTAGTGTTTGTTACAGGTGTCTGATTGACAGCAGTGGAATCTACAGTACAGTCCTTTTCTTATCCACCTGCCAAATACAACACAGTCCAAGGGCAGTCTTCCCCACAGTGTCCTGCCAGTGATCCTCAGCCTAGTAACAGAGGAACCACCACTGTTTGGAAGGAGGATATACAGCTCAGACTCCATGTGCATTCTGTATTTGGTCACTCATGTGCGACTTACAAATGATGCCAGTTAGTGCCACTTGTAATGTTTGTTTTTGCTCTGTGGGCACTTGGCCATTAGGAAGTGGATGGAGAACTACATGTCGCACTGCAGATAGGCCACCAAACAACCACTTAATGACAGTAACTTCTGGTTAATACCTACATGGGCCAGCTTTAAACCAGTTGGCTAGAGAGCTTCATAACTGCCTGCAAGTCCATGTGTCTATCGAATTTCTTGAGCCTTGGCATGTCAGAGCCTGGAAGCTACTACTGTTGCAGTACTTGACAGCCGACAGGTTACCACTGGAAATCAAACCGTGGTCTCTGATGCTGTAGTAGTTGGCTGCTTACCCCACAGTATCCAGCCAGCCACCATTATTGCTGTCAGTCTCTCCTTCACAGGTTGGCAGCCACTGAAAATGTTCGCAGACGCTTGCTGATAGAATTCTTTGTAACTTCATAATGAAGGGGAAAAGCTGGTCTAGAAAAGTTGTGTGCACATTGTGATGCAGCAGGGATTTTTAAATCAGTTACCACATGGTTTGTATCTAAGGTTGAACCTTTTGACTTGCATTGTTTCCAGGTTTGTTCACCTCTAAAATTCTGCAACACAGAATCATTCTGTTTTGATACATCATTATTATTAAGAAATCATTCACTAGCCTGTGCCACCTCTTTATCTTCTTTTGCTGGAAAAACAAAGTTGCAGTGCTGGATATATTGAAATATACAATACATGCCGTGTTTATGATATATACTGTACTTGGTATATTCATGTGATGGGCTGTTGTGTCCTACAGAATTCATCACAAACGAGATCTGGTAAACCTCCCTTGTTGCTGTACATGTGTATTCTCCATTACATAAACACTGTACATGAAGTGCGAATGCAGGGCCTTCGCCTTTGTTTCATTTAATACTCATGACAATTTCTGTAATACAGGATTAAGGCTGTCTTGTAACCTAGGTTTGCACAGCAAGCAATAAAATTGTCAGGGGCTGGTGAAATATCTACAGATATGGATACAAATACCAACAAACCTCCTGTGTCTAAATGGAGAATGGTTTCGACAGATTATTAAAAATTGTACATATGGTTCTAAATCAGTTTACATTTCATTTTTGCTTATTCCAGGAGAGAAAAGTAAATAATTAATTGTAACTCAATTTCTTGTCTCTCCACAGGCCATCGGAAATGCCAAAACTACAAGGAATGATAACAGCAGTCGTTTTGGGAAATACATTCAAATCGGCTTTGACAAAGTACATCATATCATTGGTGCCAACATGAGAACATATCTCTTAGAGAAGTCTCGGGTAGTTTTCCAGGTGAGTTATGGATATCTGTATTGTTCTGCTTTCTATTCTAGTTATTCTGTAAGTACCCTGAGCTACAAGTGCAACAAATGTGATTAATAGCCAACACCTGAATCCTTAAGCGCTTGTAACTCCCTCACCAATTTGGGGCTTACCTTAAGTGTTTCCCAGGGCTCCAGCAGTTCCCACTGCCAGGCAGATGCCCTACAGAGATAGTAAATCCATGGTTATTTAGCAATCCTTTGATTTGTATGAGAGCGCCATGATGTGACTCCGTGCCTGTCCCTTTAAGTGACACACCCAGTATGCTGTAAATGGGCTGAGCTGGGTCTGAGTGCTTCAAAGCTCACGACCAGCCAAGCACCATCCTGATTGGCCCCACTCTGCGGTTGATAGTAAAGCAGAAAGAGCTCTAACTAGTCCTGTAAATATTTACTTC
This sequence comes from Neoceratodus forsteri, assembly GCA_016271365.2. Lineage (NCBI taxonomy): Eukaryota > Metazoa > Chordata > Ceratodontiformes > Ceratodontidae > Neoceratodus > Neoceratodus forsteri. Next base: position 520,570,459 of record CM057449.1, on the reverse strand, counting down.
TAATTTGTTCCTCTATTTAAATTAGAATGCTCGTTTTAACCTGCCTTCTTGCAACTTATGCATCCAAATGAGAGCTACCATGTTTGGTCTGGGACTTCCAGGAATTTGGACCAGTTGGGACACAGGGGACCTCGAGGGGTCCTTAGTTCAGGTGCCTCGTGGGAAAAAGCTGTAGTTCTTGTAGTTTTCAGGTTGGCGCCTGAACTGACAAATGGGAGCACCAGAGCTGATTAACAGCTCCCCTAGCCAACCAGAATCCAGAGAAAGTGGACTAATTCATGAACTGATAGAAAAAAGAGTTCAGTTGCTGGCAGAGTGGAGAGAGTGAGCAACTCAAGCCATCGAGCAGCAGCTCCAGGAAAGGAGCTGAGGAGAATGGGCAGAGAAGGGCCTGACTTGCCTCCATGCACTTGTTCTCAGCCTTGGACTGCCTACAGCAGTAAAACAGACTAATTTGAAAACTCATTTCAGAGCATGGCAGTTAGCCTCAAGATGATGAGAAGTGCAATTCGAGTTTGTGAACTGCACAACCTGGTTTCCTCCGGTGTGTGTTCTGTGGACCTGAGTCAGGGAACTGTGATCAGAGACTGTTTCTACAGACTGAGAGGTTTGCTCAGTGAATTGACTGTAATTGTGAGCTGGCCTGAAACTGAACTGAGAGGTAGAGAAGTGAATTCTGTTTCCATTAAATGTGCTGAATGCTCGAGGTGGGTCGAGGCCTACTGTGCAGGGACTCCTGATTGCCAGAGAGGACCCTGCTTTTACTGGCGACCAAACTGTCTACCAGCTGGAGGAGTTACCAACAAATAAACTGACCTTGGCCAGAGACATTCTGTTGCATTTGGGCCCAGGTCCATCCCGGCCATGCTGCCTGTTCTTGCGCCAGCTCCAGTGTTACCGGAGAGAGACCAGCTTCGGGGATCCAGCCTCTGCGCAGAGAGTCATTGCAGATTACGGCCACCTTCAGGGAAAGGCCATGAAGTGGAGGAGAGTCATGTAGGCTCAGCTTTCCCGTGCTCTTCAGTGCTCTGCAACAGGTCATCATACTGCCAGGCCATCTTCTATCAACTGGTGTTGTGAGTAAGTTCAGGGTAGCTCCCTGCAACAGTTCTTTAAATCATTTTGTGGTACCATCTGATTTCTTCAGTTTGTTACAAGGTTACAGTGGACTAGGCCAACCAGCCGAGGACACAAATAGTCAAGTTCTTGTTACTGCATGTTTAACTGACTTTCTTCCCATCGAAGGCCCCAACAACAGCTGCAACCCCGGGCAACGTTCAGGCTAGCCACCTACAGTATGGGTACCCAGCAACTGCAAGACTCTATATTGGGACTTAATGCATGCACACAAAGTGACCTAGTTTAAATCCAGTACAGTAATCATTCATCTAGATCAGCCCCTTCCCTTGTTCAAATCCCCCTTAATAAATCAATTGATTTGTTTCCCTGTTACATTGCCTCATGAATATCTGATTGTCTGAGTTACGGTTAATGTGTCTGGGGGAAAAGTATTTAAAAGTGCATGCCTGTTTTGAATACTGTTTTACGGGAGGGGGGTTCCAGGGTGTTTGCTGAAGACCAGACCCTGGTGGTAAGTGCAGGGGTGTATGCATCTCATTAATGCTCATTGCTAACTGTGTGTTAACTGCTGAAAGGGGTTGTTCCCCATTACAAGGTACGTGGTCACTAGGTGGGCTTGTGGGTGGCTATAGGTTCCCAGAGAGCTATACCAGGTCAGGTAGATACCCCCACATACATTAATCTGGGTGGAGACACTAAAATATTGAGGTTACTGAGGGCAGGGAAACCCAGGTAATTGTTAATTTGGAACCCAGGCCCCTCAACCTGTTGTTCGAGGTGCAGGCAGGGGTAGTAACACTAGAGGTAGTGCTGCCTAGGGGTTGCATGCTGATATGAAGTAAAGAAATAAAAGGCAAAATCTCAGAGTCCCCAAAGAAGTGTATTTGCTTTTGCTCCTGCACTTCTAAGCATTTTTTACTGCTCGAAGTTTTGCTTTACTGACCTCTATGTGTTTCATTACTGGTACTTCGGAATTTTGACTGTATCTGCTATTGAGATTCTGCTGAGAGTGGCGAGTTCAGTGGATGCCCTGCCTTGTGTACTGTAACAACCATTGCAGTTTTTTATTTTTTTCTATTTACATTTTACTCCTCCTCGGAGCAGGCAGGTGGCTCCAACCCCTCCCTCGGAGGGGACTTGTCTCTTCAACCAGCATCTCCTGCGCCTATCCCGCCCGTCCATCCCTCATGGGTTAACCCCATGACAGGACTGGTGGCGAGGGGCACCGGCTTTCACCCCAGCCCTGGAAGCCAACATCCAGATTGCCGGGGTGGGGGGGGTAATGCGGGTGCACTGTGAAGTTACAAATCCTCATTAAAACTTTTTATACAGACTTTACTGATATGCTAGCAAAAGGTATTAAAAACAAATGTGAAGTACAAATGAAATTTAAAAATTTAGCCTCTGGCAAGTGTTAATTAGTGAAAAATATGTTTAAGAAATTGCACACTGATGTGACCATCTGCTTTTTAAAAGCTTTAGTCATCAATGAGTTACTTACAAGGGAAACTGGCAAATAAAGGGTTAATACATTAATGTAACTAGGGATATTGAGGGGGCTGCCTTGTGGGCCTGGAGCTTTCCCAGACCCTATTCCAGGTCCCCATCGAAGGATGGGGGTCAGGTATTGAGGGGCATAGACTACCTGGCTGTCGGTGGACGGCAGGGCAGTCTGTGCTGTTTGGGGGTGCTCTGGGCTGTGTGGTTTGGCCTTCCCTGGCTCTGAGGGCATTTGTGCTGTGTCAGCGTGGATGTGTATTTTGTCTGGAGTTTGAAGTATGAAGAGAAGCTAATTCACTTGGATTTTTGCTCATTTATTGACTAAGACTCTTTCCCCCCTTCATTTTTGTTTCTGGTATACGGAATGGATTTTATGAAGGATGGTTGTGATAATACCTCCTAACGTTAATCAACTGTAACATTAATATTGATTTTCAGTTTCTGTTTTTGTCTATGGATGCAGGTTGTGAGAGAACCTCTAAAGAATTTTGATCTTTCTGGATTTTATCTGGCTGTTGGTTTTTTGGACATATTTTCATTACTAATTGGGAGTGAAAGTCCCAATTATTTAAAGTGGAAGGTTGTGAGAGAACCTCCAATTCATCGGCTGTATATTTAAATTTTATTTTATTTTGATTATATTCTTATTACTAATTGGGAGTGAGAGACCCAAATTAGTTTTATATACTGAATTTATTTTATTTTTGTTGTATCAGTATTTTTATTAGTTTGATTTTTGGGTGGTTTCTGTTGTTTGGGGGGGATTGGGTTGAGTTGGGGATTTATTTTGGCTATACTGTTTATTGTTTATATTTTTAATTAGTTTGGGGTATTTATTTGCTTAGGCTGGGCGTAGGAACATTGATTTCAAGAATGTGTAGGGAGGGTTTTAAAATGGTCAGGCAGTATTCCCCTACCAGGCTCAGGGAGTTGTACCCTTTTGATTTGCCCTTTTTACCAACAAAGATGTATAAACACTGTCAATCCCTTGGGATTGCTAGGAGGCATAAGGGGGTGGGGTTGGGCCTGGTCGGGAATGGATGGGGGGGACATATTGGGGTGGTAGGGACCAGACGACGCCCTGGGGCGAAATGGTGCCAGGACAAGGGTAATCCCTGTCTTGTCCCCATACCCAAGGGTCCAGAAAATGATGCTGGACAGGAGTCAAGGTCTTCCCCAGCATCCCATCCAACCCGGGCGGTGTTATGTAATGCTAGGTCCATCAAAAATAAGAGAGCTGTTATAGCTGACCTTGTTGAAATGGTGGACCTGGCCTGTATCACCGAGACCTGAAGAGCTGGATGAAAATGCAGGCCCAATATTGGCTTCTGCGACTCCAGCTGGGTTCTCGGTGATTCACCGCCCAAGGTTGGATCGTAGGGGTGTGGGTGTAGCCATCTTTTTTAAGACTGAACTGGGCCTTGTGGATGTTTCAGTGAGGATCACTAGATCCTTTGAGTGTATTATGGGTGAGGGTGTAGGTTGTAGGATGCTCCTCATCTACTGTCTACCAGGTGATGGGGGGTTATTCTTGCAGGAGATTGCGGACTTCGTTATTGACATGGTGTTGGAGTCCCCCAGATGGATAATTCTGGGGGACTTCAATGCCTGGGTCGATGATGAACTTTTGCAGTTTGGTCAAAATCTCCTCCAGTTAATGACAACAGTGGGCCTTACACAGGTAGTTACCTCTTCTACCCATATAGGAGGTCACTCACTGGATCTACTGTTCCTCCTGGGGATGGAGATCACTGATTTGGTGTTGGAACCAGTCAGTTAGTCTGACCATCACAACATTGGGTTCAGTTTTGGGGCCCCCCCAAATGGACCTATCCCTTTGGAGATGGTCCGGTACCACCCCTTGAGGAGAATTACCCCAGATGGTCTAATGGCGGTGCTGGACCTATCGGGATTGCTGGGTGAAAGCACAAGTCCAGGGGATCTTGTACTTGCCTATAATAAGGCAGTGGGAGATGCCCTGGACTTGATTGCTCCTGTTCGCATTCGACCACTCACTCTTCACCCGAGGTTCCCTTGATACGATGAGTCCTTGAAGGAGTTGAGACGGGTTGATCAAAGACTGGAGGGAGCATGGCGGAAGTCCAGCCTGGATGCTGACAGACTTAGATTGATGGAACATTATAAAGGCTGTCAATCAGAAATCACTCATAAGAAGTCAGAGTTCATGTCCAGAGAGATTTCTGCTGCGTAGAACTGACCGGCTCAACTCTTTTGAACTGTTGACATATTGTGCAATCCAATCTGTCTTCAATCCGGGAGAGCTTGTTCACAAAATAAGTGTGATGAGCTAGCTTGATTTTTTTTGTGGATAAGGTTGCCAACATCTGGTCTGGAATCGTCCCGGCTCTCTCCATGAGGGGTTGTGGAGGTCGATGGGAGGTGATGAGCACCCAGTCAGTTTGGACAGATTTCAGTCGACCAGAATTCACGGACATTGTGAAGATTGCCCAGACTTTGCGCCCAACCTGTTGTAGTTTGGATCCGGGCCCTACCCCCCCTTTTGTTGGGTTGTGTTGATGTTATCTGCCTGATCCTAGCTGAAATTGTATGGTGATCCTTGGAGAAAGGAATCTTTCTGGATCCCTTAAAGGAGGCAGTCATTAGACCACTCCTTAAAAAACCTCCTTGGATCCCATCAATCCAGCTAACTACCGACCTGTCTCTAACCTTCCCTTTGTGGGGAAGATTATTGAGAAGGTGGTTGCGCTGCAACTGGATAATCATTTAACAACTTACAATGTTTATGAAGTTCTTCTGTCTGGTTTCAGGAAGAGGCATAGCATGGAGACCGCTCTTGTTCGGGTATTAAATGACCTCCTAATGGCGAGAGATTGAAAGGCTTGTACCATCTTGGTCCTTCTTGATCTCTCCGCAGCCTTTGACACTGTGGACCATGTGGTGCTTCTGGAGACCCTGTGGTTCCTTTGTGGACTGTCGGGTACAGTCCTCGGATGGTTTCGATCCTTCCTTGTAGGCAGGTCTCAGAGTGTGGTCACTGGAATTTATTCCTCTGATGCCCTCCCCCTGTCTTGCAGGGTGCTGCAGGGTCCTTATTAGCACTGATGTTGTTCGCAGTGTATATGCTGCCATTGGGAGATATCATTAGGTGATACAGCTTGAGTTTTCACTGCTATGTAGTTGATGCTCAGCTGTATATGTCCTTTCTGCCCGGACAGGTTGATGCGGTCTCCATGCTAAATAGTTGCTTCTCTGAGATTAAAGACTGGATGAGCGTGAGTTGGTTGAGACTGAATCCGGATAAGACTGAGGTGTTGGTGGTGGATCCGGGTCACCCGGGGGTGGGTTTTGGTGCTGGTCATGGGTCGGGCCTATGGCTGGATGGTGTCCAGCTCATTACCTCAGATCGGGTGTGTAACCTGGGTGTTATTTTTGATGATGGTTTGACCCTAAAGTCTCAGGTGACAGCCATGGTCAAATCTTCATTTTACCATCTGAGGAATATTGCCCGGGTGAAACACCTGATTCCTCCGGGCAACCTTCCAACTTTGGTCTATGCTTTCATCACCACCCGTCTTGACTACTACAATGCCCTCTACCTAGGGCTGTCAGGGGTTGATATCCTCTGCCTGCAGCTTGTGCAGAATGCTGCGGGCAGGTTGTTTACTGGTACCTCTAGGACCAGTCATATTATGCCTGTGCTGCGCAATCTTCACTGGCTGCCAGTTCAGTGGCGGATCACCTATAAGGTAGGCTTTCTTACCTTTAAAGCCCTATGCGAACAGGGACCTGACTACCTGAAAGATCTTCTGACTCCCTATATCCCCAGTCACCGCTGACTAGGGATTGCTAGAGATTCCCAGGGTTCATCTAAAAACATCTGAAGTGCGTGCTTTTTCATTTCTAGCACCGACCATGTGGAATTTTCTACTTCATCGGTTGAAAGAATGCCTGACCTTCAGCAATTTTAAATCAATGCTGAAGACTTATTTATTTTCTTTAGCCTTCCCTGATTAAGAAATGGAAGAAATAGATCATTTTAATAGTTGTAATGTTGTTGGTTTTATATGTTATTTATATTATGAACAGCACCTTGGTTTCTGAAAGGTGCTTTATAAATAAAGTTTTGCTTTGCTTTTTGCTTTGACATTCTTGTAAATGGAAACATTAATGAGGGGAGTGGAAATTTTGCTGTTACAGTTACAATTTTTGTTCTTGTTCTCACCATATTGCAGCACCTGACCTCGTTCCTGAGGAATGTGGGAAATATTTTAAGGGTTTCTATGAAAATTGTGAAAAGCAAATATTTGCATTTCATTCAGCTCTAGCTAGAATGTAGTGTCCATTAATAAGAAGTATATGCAAATCCCTCTAACAGAACTGTCTGGCCAACATAAAACAACACTGAAAGGTGACAAAGGCGCCCCCCCCCAAAAAAAAATAGTCTGAGTGGGTCAGCCAGGTCCTTCATAGTGAGTTAAAAATACATCTCATGATGCTTTTCTTCTCAGCCTAGACTGAGGTGCAGATCATATGACACACTGATGAGTCCTAATTAGGATGAAACAAAAGTCTGTATCTGCTGTTCTCAGCATTTGTAGATTGTCTGAGAGACTCTTTGGTACCATTGAGTTTTGCTTTAAATGGGCCAGCCTGTTTCTTCATGATGAGTCACATATACTTTTCATGGTGCTTTGAGTTAGCAAGTTTGTGTATTTTATATTTTTGTGAAACTTACAGTAGCTTAATTGCAAATGTCCTTTCAGGGTAATCCTTGCTTCAGTGCTATTGACCACAGTCTCTGTGTCTTTTAAAATGCCTTCCTATTTCTACCCTACTGCACCCCTTCACCAATGAGGCAAGATGGCGGCCATGCTGCACTGCAGTCTGCAGGAGCTCTGATATGGGCCCCTGTTTTTGCCTCAAAAAAAAATTTGTGTCATCACTTTTTAGCCTTTTTGACAAAGTTTGGGAGAGCTAAGCTTTTATTTTATTTTATTTGACCTTAGTATAGCCTACATTTTTAGTTAGGTTGTGTAGGGCTGTAAGCAGTAGGCAGGGCTGAAGAAGTGAGACAGAACAGGAGTGTAGCTTTTATTTTTAGATATGCTCTGGAGCACTTAACCAGAAGTGAGTGGTGTGTTGCACTGTGACTTTCATATTGCACCTGAAGAGGTGCAGATTTTGTGAACTTCGACTCTTACTGTTGTGTGGACCAAGGAACCCTGGAGCCACTGCAGAGGTACAGTACTGTACTGAACATAGTGGACATTTCTCCCAGGGCTGTCTTCATCTAAAGTTGTGACTGTTGTTGCCATTCTGGAAGATCTTTAACATCAGGAAGAGGAAAGGAGAAGGTGAAGGTTGTGGCTGTTTTCCGCCAACTCAAGACTGAAGCAGGAGCTGAGTGAGCAGTGTAGTGGTGAGCGGCGAGTGTAAATAGCGGGGTGTGAAGGTGAGAGCTCCGCTGCCCCCTGGGAAAACCCTGTTTGCTTTGTCACTGTAGTGCCCTGTGCTGGAGTTGTGCTCTGGTTTGGAGCCATGAGCTTGGTCAGAGAGGAGCTCTCCCCGAGTGGAGAAGACTGGCTCTTCTTTTGACCTCGCTCTACTGTGGACTGCGGTGTGCCGTGATTTCTTCCTCCTTCCTCTGAGTCTGCTTCATTATCACGACCTGGGACTGTATCGGCTTTGGAAGTTCCATTTCTTCATTAGTTTCTGATGAGAGTAGAACTTTTCTGTTTGAAGAACTGTTGGTGGTACTGGGTAAGAGTCTATTTTAAAAGTTCTATGTGAGTTGCTACTTGGCACCTGTGAGAGAAATGCAGAGAAAAGCCCTCTCAAGGTCTACCCTTCAAATGCTGTCTGCTAGCAGTCTTTTCTTTTACACCTGGTTTATGGTAGTGTGAGTGCCATTTCCCCTAGTTTCCTTCCCTGAGACTGTGGAACTCGTTTTGCCAGATCTTCTGCCAGGATTGGACTGAATGCTAGTATTTGTACTAGAAATCATCTTTTTGCTCAAACTGTAATTCAACTCTTCTCCATTGGTGGATTGGACTAGTGTTACAGCGCACTGCACTTTATAAATGCTCTCCCACTTTTATTTGTTTAAACTTGTGTTGGGGTTGGGGGTGGTAAAACTTGTTTTTTTGGTGGCAAATTTGGTGTTTTTGGGATAGGGTTGTATGTATGAGGTTTGTGACTGATTCATGAATGTGATGAGCGTCTGGTTGTGTATAGGTTACAATTATATATAATTCAGCCCAGCAGGTTAGCACTATTCTTGCTTTCTTAAAAAGCAAGGCTAGTTGGGCTGTTTTTAAGTGTCAGAGGTTTCCCAGTTAGGCTAGGATGTGTCGGAGCCATGGTCCTCTGTGAATCACCTATGCTGCCTCCCAGCTACTTGACCTCCACCCCTTCTCTGACTTCCTGGTTTCAGCTACTGCAGCACGTCGCTGCAGGGAGGTTGGGATTAATAGGGCATGTAGAGTTCAATGGGGGCAGGGAGCAGTGGGTGTAGCAGACGTGAGTAGGATAGGAGTGGTTAGGTTCAGGATATGCCCTGGGAATGGATGGAGTCTTGAGAGAGGCCAGACATGTTTGTTCTCTGTCTCCAGGGGTCCCACCAGACTGAGTGGGCTGCTAGCTGCGGGGCCAGCAGCCTCCTCAAATCTCCTTCGGGCAGTGCTGTTCAATGCCAGGTCAATGAGGAACAAGATCGCAATTATAGCGGACTTGATTTCCTCTGTCGCCTGGCTTGCATCACAGAGACCTGGTTGGGTGACAATGCGGGGCCAGTCCTGGAGGTGGCCATCCTCTCTGTATACTCCATGTGCACTATCCCAGGAGGGAATGCAGAGGCGGGGGGGTGGCTATCGTATTTAGATCCTGCCTGGGTTTCGCCGTCCATCCAGTTGGAATGGCCAGGTCTTTTGAGTGTGTGACTGTTCATGGGGGGCCAGGTGCAGGCTGCAGGATCCTCCTCATCTATCAGTGTCCTGAAGCTGGAGGGGATTTCCTGCAGGAGGTTGCAGTTTTCATCATTGACCGTGTGCTGGAGTCCTCCAGGTGTTTAATCCTGGGGGACTTCAATGCCTGGATTGATGACAAATCCTCGCAATTCAGTTACGACCTCATCCAGCTAATGTCTTCGCTGGGCCTAGCACAGGCAGTTACCTCTGCAACACATCACCATAGCCACACGCTCAACCTAGTGTTTCAGCTGAGTCTTGGGGTTGATAGCCCCAAGCTTGATCAAATTAGTAGGTCTGATCGCTGTACGGTGGGATTCATGTTTAGGGCCCCTCCCAGAAAGTTCCTCACCTGTGGAGATGGTCAGCTATCTCTCTTTATAGAATTTGTCCCCAGAGAGACTGCTGGTGATGGCTGACTTATCTAGGGTGGAGGCTGCAGTGTTGGCGAGGTGGTAGCTGCCTATAATAAGGTGGTGTCCGAAGTACTTGACCCCTTCGCGCCGGTTCGTATATGACCCAGATCTTCTCACTTGAGATCCTCTTGGATGGATGGATGGATGGATAGATGGATGGATAGATAGATAGATATTTTTATTCATAGAGCACCCAACTCCTGGGACTCTGGGCGCTGAACAGTAAAAACACAATTCAATATTTTAAAATCACCAAACATACATAATAAAATCAATGTAAATACAAAATGTCATTCTATCTATCAATAAAATCACATTATAAAAGCTAATTCAAATAGGAATTTTTCAACCCCCTTTTAAAGGCTTCCACCGATGGGTCCCCCCCCTTAGATAATCAGGCAATGAGTTCCACAGGGTTGGTGCGGCCACTGCAAATGCTCTATCTCCTGAGTGCTGCAACCTCACCCTTGGAATCCCCAGGAGGCTCCCTTGGCGGAATGGAGCATCTGGGCTGGACGATAAGGGTCAAGGAGATCTTGCAGATAGGCGGGACTCCCCTTATGCAAGGTCTTATAGGTAAGGAGCCCTATCTTGAAGACAATCCTCCACCTGACTGGCAACCAGTGCAGTCCGTGGAGGACAGGGGTAATATGATCACACCTCTTTACCCCAGTCAATAGTCTTGCTGCTGCATTCTGCACCAGCTGCAGTCTGCAGAGGTTGCCACCAAATAACCCAAGGTACAGGGCATTATAGTAATCCAGCCTGGAGTTACGAAAGCATGTACCAGTGTGGGCAGGTCCTCAGGAGGGACCAAGGCTCGGATTTGGGCAGTGTTCCTGAGATGATAAAAAACACTTTTGTCCATGGCCGACACCTGTGCATCAAGTGTCAGACCATCATCCAGGATCACACCCAAATTCTTCACCTGTCTAGAAGGGACACGGGGAATGCCCCCCAATACTAGATTAGGGGACACCCCCCATCCCCCCACGATGACCCAGCTCCACCACCAGTACCTCAGTCTTGTCCGGGTTGAGTCTGAGCCAGTTTTGAGTCATCCACGACTGGATTTCCTCAAGGCAGTTGTTAAATACAGTAATCGACACCTGGAGATCAGGTGCACAGGACAGGTACAGTTGGGTATCATCTGCATAGCAGTGAAAACCCAACCCATACTGCCTGATAATATCCCCCAATGGCAGTATGTACACTATAAACAATAAGGGCGACACAGCTCAGAGGCTTCAGGCTAGAATGAGACAAGTCCCATTTTCACCCTCTGCACTCTGTCCATCAGGTATGACCTGAACCAGCAGATGACATTGCCGGACAGGCCACACCAGAACCACAGGCAGTCAAGCAGCACCTTGTGGTCCACGGTGTCAAATGCCTCAGAGAGGTCCAGGAGAACCAAGATGGTATGAGCGCTTCTATCCCGCAACATCAGGAGATCATTAAGCACCCTTACAAGGGCTGTCTCCATACTATGATCCACCCAGAACCCAGACTGGAAAAGCTCATAGGTAGATGAAGATGCAAAATGTCTCTCAAGCTGAACGGCCACCACTTTGTAACCTTCCCTAAAATTGGGAGGTTTGAGACTGGCCTGTAGTTGCTGAGGCAGTCTGGGTCCAAAGAGGGCTTCTTTAAAAGCAGTCTAACCAGAGCCTCTTTTAAGGACACCGGAAAGATCCTACTCCTCAATGAACTCCAGACAACCTCAGCAGCCACAGGTCCTATCAGGTCCAAACATCCAACCACAAGGTGGGTTAGACCTGGGTCCAGATCACACAGTGTAGGTTGCAGCTTTGAGATTATCCCCATCATCTTTTCCACTCCAACTAGCTCAAACTCATCCCAGACAGGAGGAGTGTTTCAGCACAACTCAGGCTGGACACTGCATTCCTTTCAAGAGATACTCGAGGAGATCCCATCCCAGATAGAGGACAGCTTGTCGGTGCAGAACAGAGCCAACTCCTCACACCTAGTGCTAGAAACTGCTCCTACCACACAGACAGGATGTAAAAGTCTGTCTTCCGTATGGAAGAGCTGAGCTGGTCTGTTCCCCGTTGCAGCAATCTCCCTAGACAAAAACTCTGCCTTCTTCCGGGAGATTGCCCCCGATAGTCAACATAATGTGACCACAGGATCACTTTGTTCTCCATCCGGCCAGATCTCCTCCAGCATCTCTATAACCTTCACCCCTTAATCTTTAAACTCTGAAGTTCTTCATCATACCAAGGGGATCTCCGGCGAGTGGGCAAGGGCCGGACATGAAAGGGTGCAATGGAGTCGAAGGCTGCAGTCACCGCCCCATTATAGGCCACCATTGCTTCCTCACTCTCGATAGGTCCAGCACCGCTGACAGTCCCATAGAGCAAACTACTCTTAACGAGCGGTACCGGACCATCTCCACAGGGGCCAGACCATCGGGGGGGGGCCACTAAATGTGAACCCCACGGTGCTGTGATCAGACCAAACCACCAGATCAACATGAAGATCAATAATGTTAAGACCCATTGAAAAAACTAAGTCCAATGTGTGGCCACCCGAGTGTGTTACCAATGTTACATGTTGTGTCAGGCCCAGGGCCTCCATGCTCTTCAGGAGGTCACTTCCAAAGTTCGAGAGCCCATCGTCGACCCACGCATTGAAGTCCCCCAGAATCAACCACCTGGGGGACTCCAGCACCAGGCTGGCAATGAGCTCCTCAACCTCCCTCAAAAAGTCTCCACCCACTCTCAGAGGACAATAGAGCAGGAGAACCCTGAAACCCACATCCACACCTCCAAAAGACCATGAAAGACCTACATTTAACACCATGAGGTTCCGGCTAGACTTAAAACAAATGGCCACCCCCTTGCCCCTGTGATTCTCTCTCGGGGCGTATATGACAGAATATCCTGTTGGAACTGCTACCTCCAGAATGGGAGCAGCATTTTGATCCAGCCATGTTTCTGTGTTGCAAGCCAAGTCGACCGAGGATATCAAGTCCGCCATGATGGCAGTCTTGTTCCTCATCGATCTGGAATTGCATAACACAACCCGAGTAGGATGAGGTGAGGTAGCTGGACCCATCATCTGCCCACCCACAAAGGTAGAGCCCTTGAGTATGAGAGCTAAACATGGCAACCCTCTTTTAAATTCCCATTTTGCCCCAGGGCATCTCCTTGCCCTTACCACCCAGATCCCTGACACTGTGGCAGCTACCCGAGTGTAACCCCCTCCGGTGGAGATCTCAAGGTGATGAAGATCAGGGGTCGGATGTTGGAGCATTGCTGGTGAAAGACCCAGTCTGAGGAGGACAAACTGGCCCTGCATGCTCATTATAATGAGTACCAGGGCAATTACCCATAAGAAGGCAGAATTCTTGTCCAGGGAAATTGCTGCATGGAGGAACAGACTATCTCAGCTTTTTTAGACCGTGGACATGCTATTCATCCAGTCTGTCTGCAGCTGAAAAAAGCTTTTTCCTTCACTTTATGTGAGGAGTTTGCTCTGTTATTCTCTGACAAACTGTCCTCTATTCAGTTGGAGATTCTATCAGCGAGGCAAGTTTTGCCTCACAGTGATCGGGCTAGGAGGAACGGAGGAACTCTGTCAGTCTGGGAGGAGTTTAAACCAGTGGAGGTGGCCGAAGTCATGGAGGTGATATCAGAGCTAAAGCACACATATTGTGAACTGGACCCAGCCACGACATGTTTCTGGATGAGATGTGCTGGGGCTGTTGGCACGGTGTTTGATGTCAGAGGGAGTCTTCCCAGAGGCCCTGAAGGAAGCCCTGGTGAGATCCCTCCTGGAGAAACCATCTCTTGACCCTGACATCCTCACAAATTACTGTCCCATCTCCAACCTGCCATTTTTGAGTAAGGTTGTTGAGAAACTTGTGGAACAACAGCTCGAAAATCGCCTTGTGTCCTTTGACATCTATGAGCCATTCCAATCGGGTTTCAGGGCTAGACACAGCATGGAAGCAGTGTTAGTTAGGGTGCATAATGACCTCTTTAGGGCTAGAGATAGAGGAGACAGGACAATTCTTGTTCTCCTCGATCTCTTTTCAGCCTTTGGTAACGTGGATCACATTGTGCTTCTCAATCGTTTCTGTAAGTATTATGGACTCGCCGGCACTGTCATCAACTAGTTTGAGTCCTATCTCTGTGACATGGTGCAGCACGTGGTGATGGGGGATTTCTCCTCCTCCCCAATGCCCCTGTCATGTGGAGTACCACAGGGCTTGATCTCATCGCCGATGTTATTCGCAGTATACATGATGCCCCTTGGTGAGATCATTCGCTAATACAGTCTGGACTTTCACTGCTATGCAGATGATACCCAACTGTATTTGTCCTTGGCCCCTGGAACACACAGCACCAAAACTGTGATAACTGTTTGGCTGAAATAAACAACTGAATGTCCTCCAGCTGATTGTGACTGAACCTGGACAAGACAGAGGTGCTGGTGATAGTCAGGTTGTGGGCATGATGGGAGTGCCTCCGGAGTGAGCACAGAATTGTTCCTGGGGTCTGCTCCATTAATGGCTTCAGCAAAGGTGCGAGATCTAGGCATGATCCTTGACAGCAGACTGACCCTTGAGACTCAGGTGTCGTCTGTTGTAAAGAGTGTTTTTTACCATCTGAGGAATATCGCAAAGGATCAAGCCCCTCATTCCACCCAAAGACCTTCTGACACTAGTGGATGACTTTGTTTCCTCTTGGCTCGACTACTGTAAATCTCTCTACCTCAGGGTCACTAGAGGGCCCCTCTGGCAATTTCAGCTTGTGCGGAACGCAGAGGCCAGGTTGCTGACTGGCCTGTTCAGTCATGCGACCCTGGTCCTGCGGGCCCTGCACTGGCTGCTGACCAGGTGGAGAGTTCTTTTCAAGGTGGGCTTGCTCACCTATAAGGCCCTATATGGACTGGGTCCTGACTACCTGGCTGAGCTCCTTTCACCTGCTACTCCAGTCCGCTCCCTCCATTCTTCAACCAGGGGTCTCCTGGATGTTCCCAGGGTTTGGCTCAAAACCTCAGGTGGCTGAACATTTAGTGTCGCTGGGCCAACCCTGTGAAACTCCCTTCCATCTGCTGTCTGGGAGGCCCCACTGGTTGAACAGTTCAAGCAGAGGTTGAAGGCCCACCTGTTCCATCTGGCCTTTCTGGAAAATCCAGTATAATTCCAACAACTGACTAGTGATCCTAGACCTGGTGAGGTATTCTAGTTTTAATTACTGTTATAACTGCCATATCTTATTATTCTTTTCACTGACTATCAATGAGTTTTAATTGATTGTAACTTGAATCTTTGTTCTTCATTGTTAGGTGCCCCGAGCCTCCTGGATTGGGTGCCATAAAAATAAAATTTGCCTTGCCTTGCCACCATGACCCAAATTAAATGAGATCAGGTATGGCTGGTCCTCTCTCCCCCTGCACTGAGATACAGATGAGGCAAACTGATGGGTTCTAACATGGGTGAAACACATGTCTGTGTCTGCTGTTCACAGCCTTTGCTGATTGTTTGACAGGCCCTCGGGCAACCTTTGCTCTTATTTTAGTTGGACCATCCAGTTCCTTCATCAGAATTTACATATACTTATTGATGCTTTGCATTAGTTGGGCATGTGTAATTTTGTGTTTCTGTGAAACTTGGCTTTATTTTCAATGCTCTTCCAGGGTAATCTTTGCTACAGTGCTATTGAACCAAGGTTCTTTGAACAATAATGCTATGCTTTAGTCTGGAACCTTGAAATCCTTTCTGGAGGGAGATTACATAGAGAATACTGGATGGGCAACTACGCACAACCATTGTGTTCTGCCACAGAGGTGTTTTGATTCCTTCTGACCTCAAGAGTGAAGCCCGAGAGGTCTGTGGGAATCAGAACCCCGAGGTGGCAGAACACACTGGTTATGCATAAAGTTGCTCATCCTATTTTTTTATAGTGTATAGTATTATATGAAATGTATGCATTGTGTTTTTTTCTCTTTGTCAACGAAACTGACTTGTGCAGTCTCTAGAAGTTCTGGAATACTGTTCTACCACAGAAGGGTACCGTCACATTCCATGACCTTTGAACTGTAGTACAACAGCATTCTGAAAAGGATGGATTTCTATATAGAACAATGCTCTACTATACACTATATTGAGGATAAAGTATGGGCATCGATGAATAACTACACTACGGTAGCTTCAAGTGGTTCCCTTGGCAACTCAGGTAAACCTTGAGAGCTCAACTAAAGTTGCCAAGGAAACCACAAGAAGCTAGCTTAGCACGGTTGTTCATCTATGCCCATACTTTGTCTTTTATATTGTATGGGCATCGGTGCCACCAAAGTAGTGAAAAACAATGGCTGTTGTGGTTTGTTGTAGCTACAAAAATACGCCCCTGAGAACACAGTGTGAATACATAAAAAATCCTCTTATCTTGTGCTGATAAAAATAAGATGTCTTTGGTCGATTTGCATAAATTTTTTATTAATATTTCTAACAACAACAACAACAAAAAAGACTAAACATTTTGAAACAGAGCTGAAGAATAACACCATTAATTCAGACTCTCGCACACTTATGAGTAACAGCTAATGTAAAATAGAGACTTAAAAACAAACACATGACTTCAAAAGTCTGATCGAAATTGCTGTAAAATGGGAGACAGGGTTGGGTCATGACTCGCTGCAAATGTTGTACTTTCCAGAGCTTTGTGTAACACATATAAAAGGAAACACAACAGAGAAATAAAAACGTACAGGTTTATTATGCAAGCTGGGAAAGGAATCTCTTCCTGTCTAGCACCAGAGAGGGTGAGTGAGAGCGTGTCTGAAGGGTTTCGGAATGAATGGGGGGAATGCTTTACTTTGCTTCAATGTTTGCCTTCGTTTGTGTCTGGCATGACAGTTTGCTATGGTTTGTCAAATTATGTGAGGGTTCGGTCGGCCGTGCTGTCATGGTGACAGCCACCCGTGGGGATTCTAGTTTGTTATACAATCGATGTGATCTACCATTGATGGGTTAACAACATAGTGACATCACATCAATGGTATAACAATGTTACAAAAAGAAGGATTTCACCATACAACAACATTCTACCATACATTATAAGGGCATTGGAACTACAGAGAAAGAAACAGTGTATAACTATTAATTATTCTTTTCTTTTTCTTGTAGGCAGATGAGGAACGCAACTACCATATTTTCTACCAGCTCTGTGCATCGGCCAGCCTTCCCGAGTTTAAAGAGCTGTCACTCAGTAAGTGTCTGATTTGGAATGTTTTAAGGACTTAATTTTTGCTCACACAGTATGCATAAGGAACTGATACATATGCTCTGAACTGTCCCTTCCACACTCACCATGATGACTTCTACTCTTGCCTAAGCTGATTTTCCTTGGAGAGTTGTGGTCAACTACATTTATTTTTACTACTCTTGAGATTCTGGTCTAACACTGCCCCTGATTTCCTGCCTTCTCCAACACCTGCACCAACCTCTGCTTATCTTCTCTGGCCCTCTAATTATCTCTCTCCTTCCTTTCTCCAAGATGTTACCTAGCACTTGATCTGCCAACTTTCTCTTGGAGACTTCCCACCCTTGGTCTCCTCCTCCCTCCCTCCCTCTAATCTACCACTTCATGGTGGTCACTGAGGAGGCTCTCCTCAGCCTACTTTAGACATCCTGTGCCTGCTTCCATACTGTTCCTAAGTTTAGGCTACCTCCTCATAGACATGCCTGGACTACCTAAGCTCATGTTGTCCCTACCAAGTTAGCTCTGGTCTCTTGAGTTTCTTTCTACTTATTGTACCCAATTCTAACCAAATGTTCCTCCACGCTGTATTCTGCTTATAAGTTCATTAGACTGAGGCCCCAGTTATAGAGGCTGTTTATGTTTTTTCTTTGGTTGGGTTCTTGCTCATGTGGGTATTTTCCAGTACAAAAATTTATTCCCACTGTGCATTTTTGTTTTTTGCACCACTGTTTTCTCAGTTGTAGTCTTTGCTAGCCCGTGTGTATAGATTTACTTGCACTGCATGTTTCTTGCACTGATGGTTTACTATTGCATTCTGTGCCATTCTGTGTTCCCTTTCCTCAAGATTTACTGGGAAGCAAGCTATTGCAGCTCAGTGTGCCTTTCCTGGTCAAACCCTAAATTAGCACACAGTATATGGCACCCACAGGGACTTGTTGATAAAGACTAAGGGTTTGGCAGCCTTATATTGTAAATGAGACAATAGCCAACAGGGAGTTTGATCTTGAGGTATTTGGTGTTGTGGACAGTAATACTGGCATCTTTTATCCTGTACAGCTTAGTGTATTTTCTTAAAATTTTATGGACAGAAAAATGCGGATGTTGCCTGGCAGCCCATCTGCCCCTACACAACTGACAACCACAAACTAACTGGTTTCTATGATGTTTTAACCCAGCCTACCAGGCTGCTTCGAGGTTTGAATAAAAGCCTCTATGTGTGCATTGGTTGGCATGTTAGTACCTCACTGTAATATGCATCATTGGTGCCTCTCAGTGGTGTTTCTCAGAGGGAGACACTTTTATTCATTTATTTATTTATTAAAGATTTTCACCAGAACGGCATATTATACTACTCATTTCCACATGTATCCTGGGGGAAGGGGCAAATTAGTAATGTAAAAAACAAGAGTAAAAGGGAAAGCAGTAAAATATAATACAGCACTAGTACAAAGAGTGTAAATGTACAACAGTAGGTAACACTTGCGTAATGGAGGCAGTGCAGTAAGGCATCCAGTGATACACTGCAATGTAAACATGTATGAAGACAATTGTACAAAAAGACATTCAGTGATAATTTGAGTAGTTTAAACACACGTGCTATGGAGACTGCAAAAATGCATTCAGTGGTAGACTGCAGTTTTAACTAGTATGCAAAGGAAACTGCGCCAAAAGATGATCAGTGGTAATTTGTGCAAATATACAAGGATCGATGAAGATCGAATGCTTTACCTGGCATGTCTGCTGGGACCATTGTACAATAAATAAGTCTTTGACTTAGTGTTGTATCAGATTCTCACAAATAACATGATTATTATAATAAAGAGGAGAGAAATGGCAGACTGCTTCACTTTGTCCTTTTTGAGTGCCACCCTGTTGCCCTCAGGATTCTGCCATTTTTCCCATTTCCTGTCCTAATGCCCCCCAAAGCTACAGGACTCTAAAAGGTAAACTGTTTTCAGCATGGAAGCAAAAGATAGGAAAAGTGCAGTGTTTGCCTTCAGTGCATTCATTATACCTGCTACAGAGTCCCTGGCTGAGGCAAATCGAGTGACCCATTTACTATGCATGGGCTAGTGTTTCTAATAGATGTACAGTATGACGGTGCTTTGGGACCAAGCCTTCCAGCACTTGTGTAATGTACTCTCTCTAGTGAAAGCTTGGTTGAAATGTTAAAGGTACCCAGCTCCTTTTTCAATCCCCAGATGCATAATGAGAAGGAAACAGTTTTAAAAGAAATGCCAACATCTATTTATGGATGTGGTTTGGCACTGGTTTGCATTATATGTCATTCTATTAACATTACAGTATGCATAATACATATGAGGGGAGAGGTTGATGCACTAGCATTTGAACTATGGGGATTTGTTAATTCTAGATAAAGGTGAATTGTAGGTATGATGGGGGTGATGTAATAAGGGAAGGGAATTTGGCAACCAAACTTATGTGTCCAGGAATCTCCTGGTAACTTGGCAAGAGGGAGCTAATCTCTTAGCTTGGTGACACAATACTGGGTTTAGAAGCCACAGGATTGCAAGTATGGTTCTTGGGTATCCTGGTCTGGAAACAAGAGGCTATAGTATAAGGAACTGCTCAGCAGGTAGCAGCAGTTGTGGGACCTTTACAGTAGGCTAGGTTTTTTCAGTGTTGATAATGGAACTGAATTCCACAAGACCTTTGAAGAAATACTGGTGACAGCATTGCCATTGAGATGGTGGAAGCGTGAAACTTAATGAACTGATGGTTTTGCACCCTAATGCTGTACAGTATGTAAATGCAGTTTTGGAACAGATACTGTATAATATACCCTTTAGATGCAACACAAAATTACATTTATTTGCCAGCACACTGTGTAGCGCCATGTTACACTGTACAGTTTATATGTGATGGGTTGTGACACTTGGACAACTGGTTCTGATTAATCTATGCTTTTTGTAATATAAAAATGTGTTATTAAGTGTCTCTCATGAGACATGCTGAGACAGCCTGTGGGTTAACATCCCCCCCCAGGTTTCAGCTAAAAGATAAAAGCCAGTAGATAATTAAAGGCTAGAAAAGACCTAAATTAAGGATCTCCTGTTTATTTAGCTTAGCTGTAGCTGCCAGCTGCTAGGATAGGAGCTCATAAACGTTTATGACATTTAGAAGAAGAAATCAGGTGCAAAGTCATAAATGTTCCTTTGATGTCCGTAAAGAGCAGGATACTGCTCATGGATGAAAGAAAGAACTTGGAAAATTACAGACTTGATTGGGAAGTCATGTGAGGACATGAGTTTTTGCTGATGTCACCTATTAATTTACCTCCTGCTTGATAAGACATCCTGATTGTATAATTTTTAATAAACAGAGGTGGAGCTGGGTGACATCATGGAGAAGGCAGGGTCAAGACAGTTTTTTAATTATGCTGTAACTGACCTTTAGACACACACACACACACACATGTTTGGACACTGAAGCTACAACATCTTTCAGCACTGTAAGAATATAAGAATACATTAGCTAGGCAAGTCTAAGTGTATGATTGGTAGGAAATTGCACTTTTAAACCTGTTTTTTTTTTTAAGTGATTGTAATGTTTTGTGATATATTGTTCTGTGTTTTACACTTTACATTTTTATCTATTTTTAAGTAAACATCTCATTTTAAGAGACTACTTGGTGTGCCTTTGAAATTCTTTCTTTGACAAGTGAAGCATATATGGTTAAAGCTGACATTATGCATAAGCTTACTGGTTTACCAAACTGGGAAAAGGTAAGAGTTTATTCTGAGATCTTTCTTAGAGTTTTTAAGGGTTCATTTTGTACACCTGATTAGGTGCCCATAGGTGAAAGATATCTGCCCCCCCGGAACAGCAGAATTATCTGAGCCTGTACATTGTGTATGCTAGCAAGAGGTTCACAGTTTGAATCCCTCCATAACTTGAGACCAAAGGTTGATTCGAACCCACAAAACAGACAGGAGGGTTACCCTGTTTCTGTTCCTGTTCACAATACTGCACTCAGAGGTTGGCACTATGGGAGAAGAGGGCCCAACCTGCTGAGTGGGGTTGTGACAGATTGGTTGGCAGCGGTGGGCATAAGTTTGATATCACAAGCTTTTATTGTTCAGTGTGTCGGCTTGAGACTGTCAGCTCACTTGCAAAAAAAGAAAAAGGCAGTGATTTATTTTTAAAAGGAAACAGAACTATATCACTTGGCTTACAGTCGAGTTCCTACCTGTTTTATTTTTTTTTCTAAAGTGCAAGTCAGAGTAACCGTAGTTAGTTAAGAAGATGGCTTCGAACTACAGTGGGCACACTGTAAATTACTTAAAGCAGTTGTGCAGGGACAGAGGAGTCCTGTACAAGGTGAAAGCCACCAAGCAGAACCTCATGGATGCCCTGATGGTAGCAGATACCCAGAGCATCTATTCACAGACAGTGACTGTAAGGGACCGAACCTTGAATGTAGAAGGGCTAGTGGCCAGTGCAATGTCCAGATCCGATGAGAAGGGCTACAGGGCCAGTGCCAGCAAAGGGCCACAGCAGCATGGTAAGGTCACCAGCATTCTGGATCCAGAAGTACTCAGGCTGCAGACTGAGTTGCGCAGAATGGAGCTGGAGCTCCAGATGGAGGCAGAGCGAGAACGCTGAGAGGCAGAGTGAGAACAGCGAGCTGGAGAGGACAAGATGGAGCAAGAACAGTGGGAGGCAGACCGTGAGGAGTGTGAGCACCAGAGGCAACATGAACTGGAGAAGCTACAACTCCAACCAGCAGCACCAGAGCAGGTAAGTGGCTTGGGTTTAACTGGGACTACAGGACTGGGTTACAAATTGAATTCCAAATTGATAGCCGAATTTAAAGAGGGGGAGGATGTGGATGCCTTTTTAAATTCTTTTGAAAAAGTTTGTATTCGGGCTAAAATTCCTAGAGAGTCCTGGAGCTTCCAGCTATCCCCGCTACTTACCTGGAAAGCTCGGGATGCACTGGGTCAAATGGACAATGAGGACAGTGATGATTACAGCAAACTTAAAGCTGCACTGTTAAAGAAATTTGAATTAACTGATGAATCATACAGAGCTAAATTCCATAAGCTCAGGAGAAGCCCTGACATGAGCTACAAGGAGCTAGCCACAAAACAATGTCCATTTTTAAAACGTTGGTGGGAAGGAATTGAAGCAAATCTGTTGATAAAATTGAAAATGTGGTTTTGTTAGAACAGTTTTTCTTGGCATGCCCAGCAGAGCTGAAAATCTGGCTGGAGGACTGAGATCCCAAAACAGTGCAAGAGACTGCTGAACTCTCAGACCACTATGTCAAGAGCAGACCTGCTCTGAGAGTGAATGGGGTGGGCGTGGCAGCACAGAAAGGGAAAAGCGGGCCTTCAGGGCAGCTAAAACCCTCACTGCCTCCACTGAAACTGTTAGAACCAGGTTTCAGAGAAAAGATTTCTCTGAGAAAAGAAATGAATGTTGGTTGTGTAAAGAAACTGGGCATATTGCTAGACAATGTCTGAAAAAGGCAAAAATACACAACAGGGGGCTAGGAAAGAAGTGGGTTGTTTGTGTGTCCTTGGAAGCATGCCTGTGAACAGGAGGGAGCACATGCACCCAGTCATGGTGAATGGTGTACAGACGCAAGGGTTAAGGGATACAGGGGCCTCCCTGACCTTGATAAAGAGGGATCTAGTAGAGCCAGATCAGCTTATACCCAATAAATATGTACTGTACAGGACTTTACTGGTGAAGAGAAAACATTGTCCCTCGCTAGTGTTCTCCTAGACTGGGGTGAAACATGGGGAACTGTGCAACAGGTGGCTGTAGCCAAAACCTTAGCAGTGGATGTGATCCTGGGCAACAATCTCAAACAAGGGATGGTGTGTGCAGTTACCCGTAGCCAAGCAGCAAGGGAACACTGTAGTTCCCTGAACCCCACAGAAGCCATTGTGGAAACCTGGGAGGCTGGTTCTCAGCCTGTGTCTCCTGATATGGAGACTAATGAAAAGGGGGTAGACATTTCCCTAGTAGCAGTTAACCACACAGTTACAGAGGGTTGCTCCGAGGAGGAAGGGGTGACCCATTGTCAGAGGGTTGGGATTGACAGTGATCCTGAGTGCCCTGACGCTAGTGCTCGGGACCCTAGTTTAGTGACTGAAGGGGATCTGTCCCATGCCTTGGGAATGTGTGAGGAGTTTGCAGCTGCTCAGAGAAGTGACCCTAGTCTACAGAGGCTGAGGGCTTGGGCAGACTCTGATGGAGTACAGGGAGGTAATGGCAGACATAAGGTTTATTGGGAAAATGGACAGATATATACTCAGGCTATGCAGACAGAGAGAGAGGTGATAGGCAGGCAGCTTGTCGTTCCCCAGGGGTATCTTGAGCAGTTGCTCAAGATTGCACATGATATTCCCTTGTTTGGTCATCTGGGAATCACGTGCACTATGCAGCGGTTGGCCCAAAATTTATATTGGCCTAACCTTACCCAGCAGGTGAAGGAGAATTGCAGGTCTTGACACCAGTGCCAAGAAATAGGGAAGGTGGGCAAGAAAACCCAAGCTGCCCTGATTCCATTGCCCATAGTGGAGGAGCCATTCCAGTGGGTGGGAATGGATATTGTGGGACCTTTAAATACCCCCAGCTCCTCAGGGAAGAGATTCATCCTGACTGTGGTGGATTATGCCACCCGCTACCCAGAGGCAGTCACCCTATCCTCACTGAGGACAGACAAAGTGGCAGATACCTTACTTGGGATTTTCTTCTGTGTTGGGTTTCTGCAGGAGGTTATCACCAGTCAAGGGGGTTCCTTCATGTCAGACCTGATGAAATGTTTATGGGAGAAGTGTGGGGTGGTGCAGAGATGCAAGACACCGTATCACCCACAAGTCAATGGGCTTGTGGAAAGATTCAATGGTACCCTGAAGTCAATGCTCTGGGCATTTGCTAAACAACATGGGAGGGGCTGGGAGAAATACCTTCCCCACCTGTTGTTTGCATACAGGGAGGTGCCCCAAGAGTCGAAAGGATTTTCCCTCTTCAAACTCTTATATGGATGCCAGGTACATGGGCCCCTAGATTTGATCCAGGAGGACTGGGAAGGCAAGCACACCACCCAGGGAACTCCCATAGTGGATTATGTCCGTAGGTTTAGGGAAAGGCTGAAGGAGCTTATGGGGACAGCCCAGAGCAACCTGGCAGCTGCCCAACAGAAACAAAAAGTGTGGTACAATCACAGAGCCAGAGCTCACTTGTACATGGTGGGTCAGGAAGCCATGGTCCTTATTCCGGTCTGGAAAGACAAGCTGCAGGCTGAGTGGGCAGGACTGTACAAAGTGGTTAGGAAGGTAAATGATGTGAACTACATTGTAGAGTTACCTGACAGAAGACAGAAAGAAAGGATGTACCATGTCAACATGATGAAGCCATTTGCAAATAGGGCTGACATAGTGTTTGTAGTGTGTAGTCCTGGGGAGGGGATGGATGAAGGAGACCCCCTTCTGGACTTGCTGGAAGAAAGTAAGTGGGAATTCTCTGTGGAGCCAGTTAAACTGTCTCCCCAGCAGACGCTGGACAAGATCCAGGAAGTAAAGGAGGTTTTAGCAGACTTTGCCCCATTGTTTAGTGCCAAGTCTGGACTAACCCCCTTAGCGATGCACGATGTGGACACAGGGGCACAGACACCCATACGGCGGACAGCATATCGGGTGCCAGAGGCTGTCCAAAAGGACATTAGGAGGGAAGTGGAGGAGATGCTGGATTTAGGGGTAATTCAGAGATCTCACAGCCCCTGGGCCTCACCCTTGGTCCGTGTGCCCAAGCCAGATGGCTGTACTCATTTCTGTGTGGACTATCGTGGACTGAATGCAGTCATGAAGTCAGACGCCCACCCGATGCCCCGGACAGATGAACTCCTGGACAAGTTGGGAGGGGTAAACTACCTTATGACCATTGTCCTGACCAAGGGGTATTGGCAGGTAGAGTTGATGGACAGAGCTAGGGAGAGGTCACCCTTCATCACTCCAATAGGCTTATTTGAAGTTAAAGTAATGCCTTTTGGAATGAAGAACACCCAGGCCACTTTCCAAAGGTTGGTGAACCAGGTGTTAAGTGGTGCTGAGGAGTCTGCCGTGGCATACCTGGATGACATTGCCATCTGGGGCCAGAGCTTTTTCTTTCATGGCCCCAAACCTGTGATATTCTCTACCTCGTCAGATTAGAGAGTGCCTGTCCATGGAATCATTTAAGGCTTCTCTGAAGAGATATCTATTTGAATTAGCATTTGAATAGGTTTATTGCTGCTTTTTACTGTTTTTATGTTGTTATTTATTATGTTAGATGTTATTTTGATATGTACTTGTGCTTTGATATGTTGAAAAGCACATTATAAATAAACTTTGATTGATTGATAGTGCCAGCTGGGAGAAACACCTGTCCCACCTTAGGGAAGTGCTGGGCAGGATACAGTGGGACGGGCTCACTGTCAAAGCAGAGAAGTGCCAGGTGGCCATGGGAGAGGTGGCATACCTTGGGCATGTAGTAGGCCGGGGACAGCTCCATCCTAACCACATAAAAATAGAGATAATCCAGGCATGGCCCAGACCAGAAACACAGAAGCAGGTCAGGAGTTTTCTAGGGACAGCAGGGTACTATAGGAAATTTGTACCCAATTACAGTGCCCTGGCTGCTCCCCTATCTGACCTGATAAAAAAAAAAAAGGATGCCAAAGAAAATTACCTTGGGGCCAGCCTATGAAGAAGCCTTTACCAGATTGAAGGAGACACTGTGCAGTGCTCCTGTTTTGACAAGTCCTGACTATAGCAGACCCTTTATAGTTCAGACTGACACCTCAGACATGGGTATTGGGTCAGTACTGAGTCAGACATCCAGCCAAGGGAAAGATCACCCTGTAGCATATCTGAGTAAAAAGTTACTTTCCTGGGGAGCAGGCATACTCCACTGTGGAAAAGGAGTGTCTTGCCATAGTGTGGGCCCTAAAGAAGTTGGAGCCATACTTGTATGGGCAACATTTTGTGGTACAGACTGACCACAACCCCCTGGTTTGGCTGATGCAGATGGGAAAAAACAATGGTAGATTGCTGAGATGGAGTCTTGCTTTGCAAGGGTATGACATGACAATTTTACATAGAGCTGGAGCTAAAAATCAGAACTCAGATGGGTTGTCTCGTGTCTATGAGGAGTGAACTGATTTGGGAAGCTTATCCCATGCAGGGGATAGAGCCCCCAAATTCAGTCTAGGTATGGAGGATTGTGACGCTTGGACAGCTGGTTCTGATTAATTTATGCTTTTTGTAATATAAAAATGTGTTATTGAGTGTCTCTCATGAGACATGCTGAGACAGCCTGTGGGTGAACACCACCCCCCCCCCAGGTTTCAGCTAAAAGATAAAACCCAGGAGATACTTAAAAGCTAGAAGAGACCTAAAATAAGGATCTCCTGTTTATCTAGCTTAATTGTAGCTGCCAGCTGCTAGGATAGGAACTCATAACGTTTTATGATGTTTAGAGGAAGAAACCAGGTTATGTCACTGAGGTGCAAAGTCATAAATGTTCTTTTGATGTCTGTAAAGAGCAGGATGCTGCTCATGGATGAAAGAAAGAACTTGGAAAATTACAGACTTTATTGGGAAGTCATGTGGGGACATGAGTTTTTGCTGATGTTACCTATTATTTTATCTCCTGCTTGATAAGACATCCTGATTGTATAATTTTTAATAAACAGAGGAGGAGCTGGGTGACATCATGGAGAAGGTAGGGTCAAGACAGTTTCTTAATTATGCTGTAACTGACCTTTAGACACACACACACACACACACACACACACACACACACACATGTTTGGACACTGAAGCTACAACATCTTTCAGCACTGTAAGAATATAAGAATACATTAGCTAGGCAAGTCTAAGTGTATGGTTGGTAGGAATTGCACTTTTAAACCTGTTTTTTTAAGTGATTGTAATGTTTTGTGACATATTGTTCTGTATTCTACATTTTTATCTATTTTAAGTAAACATCTCATTTTAAGATACTACTTGGTGTGCCTTTGAAATTCTTTCTTTGACAAGTGACGCATATATGGTTTAAGCGGACATTGTGCATAAGCTTACTGGTTTACCAAATTGGGAAAAGGTAAGAGTTTATTCGGAGGTCTTTCATAGAGTTTTTAAGGGTTTATTTTGTACTCCTGGTTAGGTGCCTATAGGCAAAAAGATATCTGGCCCTCCCGAAGAGCAGAAGTATCTGAGCCTGTACATTGGGTACGCTAGCAGGAGGTTCACAGTTTGAATCCCTCCATAACTTGAGACCAAAGGTTGATTCGAACCCACAAAACAGACAAGATGGTTACCCTGTTTCTGTTCCTGTTCACGATACTGCGCTCAAAGGTTGGCACTGTGGGAGCAGAGGGCCTGACCTGCTGAGTGGGGTTGTGACAGGTACATGTTACAAATTTCTACAGAGTATTTTAGAAGAGCTTTAACTAGGATCACACACACTGCAAATAACTACAATAACGCATCTATAAGGGTTAAAACGCAAAGTGGATGAAGTGTGGGTCAAAGTCTAATGAGCCTTAGCAAATCATTGATATGGTATTCAACCCTAATTCCTACCCCTCTCATCCAGGCCATACCCATGTGACCCAAGCCCAAGCTACAGGTTTGGGGCCATGTCCCATGGATCTGCTTCTTCAAGCTACAGTACAGGTCCAGAGCTATGCTCCACAAGTTTGCTACTCCACATATGGCATGCAAGAGCAGACATAACTTTCTTCACGTAGGCATGCAAACCCCTTAATTTTGACAACTTATAACATGGACATCATAGCCCCTAGGAGTGTGAAAATTGGCATGCATCTCAGTCCTAGGAGCTATTTTTGTTTTTGTTTACACAATTTTAGAAACATCAGTGTGGTGATTTCTTAGCTACAGATGGCTGAAATTATTAATTTCCCTGCTTATGACTTTTTTTGCCCACAAATATTAAAACATTGAGTTCAGTTTTTGAAACATACTGCTTTCTTAGATCTTGTCTCAGAATAGAGCATTTTTGGTGGTTGGAGAATTAAATAATGTTTTCTTATTAAGTTATTAAAGTTTAAAAACTGAAAATTTGTGCATGCATGGACCAAATCAAAAAATAGTTGAAATCTCAGTAATTTTTTTCAAATTAAAATTAGACATGAACAAAAATTATAAACTACAAAAACAGAAAAATTACTTAATAGCAAATGTTGACTCTTGTAAGGTCATGTGAAAATGGCCAAGTGAGATATCTGAGTTGATTTTTAATAACAGTGTTAGTAATAATAATATTTTACTTGTTAAAGTTTGTGAATTTATTCATAAGACTGTAAAGCACTACTTTCAAAAATGTGTTGAGAGCACTTGCACAAATTATGACATGGCAGAATGATTTTTTTTACCTTTGTGAATTTTTTATCAAGTACTAAAAACTGTCAAGAACACTGCAAAATATAAAAAAAAATCTGTTTTAACCTTCACAAATTCTTTCATGAGTACTAAAACCAGTCAAGTACCTGACTATAAAAAGTATTATGTTTCTTTGAAAATTAAAATTATACATGAACAAAATATTGAATGTACTAAAATATGAATGAAAGGACACACCTGAAAACAAACAATTGCTGCTCAGTGTGCCTTTCCTGGTGAAACTTTTCAATAAATAAATAAAAACTGAAAGTTACTGCAAAAATTTAAAAGTACTAAAACACGTGGTACATATTATCACATACAGGCAGACAGTGTGACCCACAGGTGGAACAGGCAGGTGAATGGGCCTGAAAGTTACAGATCTTGTGCCGTGCATGACGGTTGTGCTGCTTTGCACAGGGCCCTGCACAAAGAAAGATACAGTGTTATCTGTTATATATCTTTCTCAAAACATAGAAAAAAAATTGTAAAAACATATGTTAATTCATCTGTTAATGTTATAAAGCCACAAAAGTCAGGAAATGTGGCATTAGGGATTTCAACCCTCATGTCTTGCCCATCCCCTACCCTCATTAATGAAGGCCAAGCTAAAGACCCAGGGCTGTGGCTCATAGAAGTCTTATTTGATGTACTGTAACACCATACACCAAGTCAGGCTTGTCCCCAGAACTGTTGCTTGCTTAGCACAGGATGCTACAAGCTGTATACAAAGCAGCATACCTGTGGTGTATGTCTCTGGACCTGTAGCTTGCTTAGTGTATGGTCCACAGCAGATATGTGGTGCAGGGTCTCAGGGATATATCTTGCTTTGTGTAGGGCCCTGTGGGTCTTACCCAAAGCACTAGACCTGGGCTAAACTTTCTTAAGTCTATAGCTTGCTTTGCATAGGGTCCTGTTGTGTCTCTGTGAAGCAGCATATCCATGGTGCACAACCTGGATCTATACCTTGACTGGGACACATCCCTACTGACCTTGAGCAAAGAAGCAGATTCATGGCACAGGAGTGTCAGACCTATAGGTTGCTTTCCTTTTATTGTAAAAAAAAATAAATAAATAAATAAATAACTAAGTCCCTGTGCATAAACAGTATTGTTTTTTTTTCAGGACTTTGCTTTTTCTGCAGTTTTTTTCTCTTTATTAGTGAGCAGAGATGTCGGATGGCAGAGAGAAGATGGCATCTGGCCAAGGTGGAGGGAGGGTTGAGCTGTTTACGGTTCCATGCCATAACAGCAAATCAATAATGGCGAGTTCAAGAAGAGTGACTTCAAATCACTAAAAAGCACAATGGCGATTAGCACAATAGTGCCTGGAACAAACAGCGACCGGTGCTCACTGTCTCTGAGGGAGGGGATGTAATTATTGTTTATAGCCCCCGCGTACCCTCATTTAATAAATAATCTACACTGGGGGGAGGTGATAATGGGGAGAGGGAAATTCAGGAGGGGGGCTACCTCACAGGTGACAGAAGTTGGCAGGGAGAGGATGTGGAGGGAGGCAACCTGTGGGCAGGGGGGGGACACAGTCGGGAGGGTGGGGGATCAGGAATACAGGACCCACACTTATAATCTTAAAATACCACAACACAAACAAAAAACAAACAAAATAAAACCCACAGCCAGTCCCAAACCCGGGGCTCACACAGGCAGTGCTCTTACCCTGTAAGCCATGCTGCCAGCTCAAATTTGGTCTTACAAATTACTGCCTTCATACTTCAGTACCTAACTGACTACATTGCTCATGCCTTTTAAAAAATTGTTGACATTTACTACTGCTGATTAATACAGGTCACTCAATTTACAGTCGCTATTTATGACTCTCTCATATTGCCTCGCTCTTTTCATGAGATACTGCTGTTTACCTATGTGGGACCTACAATCAAGTATGTACTGGGCTGGCTCTGGTGGGGAAGTGGGTAGCATGAGTGCCAGGGAGTGATGGGTTGATTTTCTGTAATAGGCCATAACCTTTACCTGAAATTAGTGTTGGGCATCTAATGTCAAGAAGAAGGCTGGGGGGAGGGGAATCTGACACTGAGATGGGCACCTGGAGTTGGAGAAGTAAGGGAAAAAGTGAAGCTTTTTTCCCTTTGTGATAGACTTACAAGTCAATCATGAAGTAGAAACACACAAGTGTTCATGTACTGTGTCAGGGTACCAGCAGTGGGCAGGGGGGAAGCACAAGGTTTTTTTTATTATTGATTGACTTGGAAGTCAACCACAAATGGAATTTTCTGGCTTTTTAATTTTTCCTTTTGCATGTATGCAGGCACTTGCAGTTTTAAATGTATGACTTTTTAGTTTAACCTTTTTTCATGAAAAAATAAATGAAAAGCCTTTTTTTCTGGGCTAGTATGTAGTGAATCTGAAAGTATCAGGTTTGAACTGGGGTATTGTTTTTCCATTATCCATGTGCATTAAAAAAAAGTATTTTTTGAAACAGAGTTATTTTATGTAAATCATGCAATCTGTAACTGAAAATCTACCAAATCGATTGTTTTGAAAAATGGCCTGCACTTAACCTCTAGGATTGAGAGGGTGCATGCTATTTGGTATTCATATAGCTATGTTATAAGATGTCAAAAATTAAGGGTTTTGACATGAACACTAGCTCAGCCTACTATAACATACCAGTATAATTGACTTTGCAAGGGGTTTACTAGGGCACCCCACCCTGATGGTGTGTGTAAAATCTGAGTTTTACACACCTACCCATGCTTTATTTTGTATAATTGCTGGGGATAATTTTTTCGCCACAAGAATTATACAAAATAAATGTATTTGTCTCGCAAGTCGAGCCACGGACCATTGGGGTGTTTAGTGCTGTCTGTAGCGGCTCCTAAATGGAAGCTAATTTTTTTTGCAGTCCCATTACTGAAAGTTTTATGTGCTCAGCAATAATTTTTTTTTTTCAGAACGAAAAGAGAGAGAACTTAGTGCTGACTTCTTCCATGGGGGGAAGTTTGCAGGTGGTGTGGAGGACCGGAAATGGCAGATAACAGTGCCAAGAAGTGGAAGATCGCATTTGGAGCATGTGCCAAACTAGGAAAACTGGGCAAGTGTTTGTCGTTATAACCAGCTGGTTATAATGACAGAATTATAACCCAGTTTCCCAATGGGAGAAAGTGTTCCCCAGTTATTATATCTAGAATAGTACATGAGGTGGCATGTTTAACGAGAATTTTACACACATCCGAAGTGTTGGTGCTACATAAACCCTGAGAGTGAAGCTTTACCATGTGTAAAATTTGAGTTTTATATTCCACCCCATGTTTTATTTTATATAATTCCTGGAGTTGCATTTTGTTTGCTACAGCTATTATATAAAAGAAACAGCTTTTGGTGCCTATCAGAAGGCAGTGTAGCGTGAGCCACACGCTGGCTCATGGTTTTCTCATTGGAAGAGCAGCACGTGTTCACCGTTATAATCAGCTGGTCATAATGGTGAATTACAACTGGAGAATTACAACTATGGTGAAAAAAATGCAACCCGCAACCCAGTTAATATAAAGATACATACATATATGTGTGTGTATATATATATATATATATATATATATGGGCTACATGATGGGCAACTCTGGAATATGGAAATTATTAGCGTGAGTGCAGAGTGAACTGCGATAATATCACAAGTGGTGAAGCCACGAGTGATATTATTGCAGTTCACTCTGCACGAGTGCTAATATTTGTCTTATTTCACAAGTCACACATCATGTGTGCGAGTTATACAATAAGGCCAGTATTATTAGGGGAGGCAGCTGTTTGCACATTTTGTTTGTTTCGGTCATTATTTTCCTGTAGTTTGTGGGTTTCTTCGTAGTATGGCAGGTTGTTGGGGTCTGTCACAGTGCCGCTATACAGCCAACGCATGCTTGTGTAGAACGTGCATTGCTATTCATTTACTGTTCAGTGTGGGAGGGCCAGAGAGTTTGGAGATTATGGCGGTTCTGTTTTCATCATAGTGATAGTTACACATTGTAACTTGTGTTAGGAGAAGTCCATTCTGTTTCTTTTTTTGCTCCTTTTTAATGTGCCCTGTATTATTGCTTTATTTAATTTGTGTGTGTCTGCATTGCTAAGTGACGTCAGGGCTGAGTCGGTGAGTGGAATTAAGAAGACAGTGAAGAGTGGAAGAACACTATCCAGGAGGCTCGGAGACTGCAGGAACTGTTTGACATTTGGAAAAGCTAGTTGTCATTTGAAAAAGAAAAGAATGTGCTGGTTTTGGGTTTTGTTTCTGCTTTGAGCACTTTTTAGGTAGTGAGCTGGAGCTGCGTAAATGAATGGAGCTATATTGTTTGTGCCTCATATTTATGGAATACGCTTGGAGATATCAGAACCGTGTTGAAGAAGTGCAGGGAGTTATTACTGCTTTCTAGTGCTTTTTTGGGTAGTGCTTATTTATTTTCTGGCGCTGTTTTAGTTTATTTCTGCTTTCCTTTATTGTTGTTTCAACATATTCATGCCGAACTTGATCTGTTGTGCAGTTGTAACAGGTGGCTTTCATTTAAAAGTAGTATATATCACAGTCAGCTGCCTGATATGCAACACTTGTGAAAATAACGCAATTTATTTGGATGGTTGTTCCTTTACCCCTTAGTGTGTGTGTGTGTGTGTGTGTGTGTGTGTATAGATATATAACAGTTGTAGTAGCACCTGCAAGTTAGGGTAGAATAAGCACTTCTATGTTAATCCCCAATTTTTGCACCTTAATAACACTGTCCCCATTCAACCGAATTGTCTAAAATTTGGTACCTGTGGAATTTAGGACAGTGACTCTGGATCCCAAAACTTTTGTATCAGTCAGTTTGGGGGCAAAGTTACAGACATGCAGAAATGCTAAAATTCACTCAATTAAGACTTTTTTGTACACCTGTGATTAAAAAAAAAAAGTTATTTTTTGAACCTGAAACTGACAGGTTTAACAAGGTACATGGCTTTTGCAAGTTTCAAAGTTTTTAACATATATAGGCCTCTATGCATGAATGGGCGGGAAATACATGTCAGAGGCACATATCCTGCCCATGTACGTCTGCACCTGCTGACAGGTGCACACATGCTGGTATTCATGACCGGCAGCCACCTGTCCACGGTTCCACCACCCCCCCCGGCCTGCAGGACTCCACAGGGCAGCCAGGGGCAGAATTGCAGACCCAAGCAGGCATCCAATGAGATGCCCAACCTGGGTTACGGAGTGGATCACCTGCACTCAATGGCACGAGTCTGGGTGCGTGAATAACACCTTCATGCACCCGGACCTGCACAGCCATGTCCTGATATCCACTGTGCCCTGCTGGCTCAGTCCAAGGTATAAGGTGCCCTCACAGTGCACAGACAGAAACCCTACAGTGGGCTCACCCCCCAACAAGTGCCCCATCGCGATTGCAGAGCCAGGCATGGAGCAACTCAAACAGTCCCCCAACCCTGACCCCGGAACCCTGCCTGTCATTGGTGGCAATGTAATCCTACCCCCGTGACACTCGACTTCCACATAAGCAGTGGGTGCCAGGCTCTGACGAAGGACGTGGCACCTCCCACACCTTCAGTTTTCCAGTTATCCAAGTGCTACTGGGAGCATGCTACCTATATATAGAGGTGCACTCCCAGCAGCACTTGGACAGCTGGTGGATGAGGAGGTGTGGAGGAGGGTTGTGCACTGGCCATCCAGCGCCCAGCACTGGCTAGTAGGGTAGAGGGGTGGGGCACAGTGCCACGGGAGTTGGGCTTACACTGCCACCAATGATGAGCAGAGGTTCTAGGGTCAGGATCTGCCCAGTGGACTGGGGCACCCATGTGTGTGCGGGGGAGTTCACTACAGATGGGGAGGTGCCGTTTGGGGGTCTTGAATTGCACAGGGACTGGGGCAGACATGTGTTGGTGTGTGATGGGGAGGGTGCCACCATTTGTGGGGGGGTGTTGCCACCTCCACAGGGTCGCAGTGGACATGTGTGGGGGGCTGACACTATGGGGTTGGGGCTGACATGTTGGGGGGGTTCCACTACTGGGACACTGCACCACAGTGGCTGGACACTCACCCCTTCAGCAGCCCCAGTCCTCAAAAATGGCCTAGTGGGCTGGGGTAGTATGGCAGTTGGAATCCTGGGTCCACCACGACTGGTGGGTCATGACGATGGGGGCGCGCGTTGGATTACAGCAAGATCCCAGCTACTGTAACCTGTGCCCTCCTCCACACCCCTGCAGCCAACCCTTCCGACAGTTGTGCATGCCATGTACAGCTGACACACTCCCAACATGACCCCTGCCTGCCCCCTGTGCATTGCTGTCCATGCAGCCGAGGGATCAGGCGCATACCTGCTGCGCAACCCGAGTGTGAATGCCGTATGGCCAATGCTCCATGGCATTCACACATAATGATGCCAACACGCCTGGTTTATGTGGCGTGTTGGCATCATGCATATGGCCCATATTTATTAAATTATATGTTAGACTGTGCCATTTTTGGAGCATGCGCAGTTCAAAAAAATTAACATTCGAAGGATAGCTGGATTTTTGTGTTAGCAGTTTAACTGAAGTCACACTACTAACACAGCAAATCCACCCTCAGATTGTCTCCCCACCACTGATATCCCACCTCCCTGCTGACCAACATTTATGTTACAATTACCAGATGGTAGGCGCCCAGTCTTGCTGCTGGTATCCCCCCCCCCCAAAGGACCTTGCACTTCCACAGCCCCACAGACTGCCACACAGATTCTTTGCATTTGTAGCTTCTCCATGTCATTGAGGCACAGGTCAGGAAGCATAGGAAAACCAGGAGCAGTTATAAAATTCACCAGTAAAGTTTTATTGTTATCAATAACAGTAAAATAAGAAATAAAAACTGCACGAGACCATCAGAGTGATCAGTTCTTAGGTCTCACAAAAACATTCGGTTACTCAACCAGACAGACAAGAGACAGAAAAAGGAAGGTTAGAACAGATCCTTGTATTTAACTCTTTCTGCATAACAAATGGGACAGGGCCTTATTCAAGCCTGTCACACTCCACAGTTAAGCAGAGTCTTCTCTTGGTGCAGGACACAGAGGCTGCGCATCTGGATTTGTTCATGCAGGTCCCAAAGGGACATTAATTAATGAGGACATGATTCCTCTGTCACAAAAATAAAGAAAATGAACTGCAAAAAACTATGTTATTGCAGACAATAGGGTTAAAGAACGCAAAGCAGACAAAGTAAGGAACTGTAAAATATTAGGGTTTGGAAGCTTGGAGAATCAGTGGTGTGGTGTTCCTTGGGGTTGTCAACTCTAATGTCCACACACTTCCCCAAGCAAACAAACAAACATGTTCTCTAGCTTCATGTAGGGCTGAGTGTGAAGAAAGCTGACTGATTCTGTTGGTCACATGTAGCAAGACCTACTTCTCTACCTCCACAGAGTATATGCATATGCCTGTGAGGTATTGACGTTGAGTTGTATCTTGTTCTTTGGACAGGAGGCTGTGGGCTGGGGGGAGGGGTGGGCATTAGGGTTGAGAACCCCAAGGAACATCACACTACCAATTATCTAAAACTCAAAGCCCTAAGTTTTTCATTTCATTGCTTTGTCTACTTTGCGTTCTTCAACCCTAATGTCTGCATTAACGTAGTTTTTTTGCAGTGAATATATATTCGTTGCAAAAAAAAAAACTGCATTAATGCATCAGTTAGGGTTCACCTTAACACAGC
Organism: Neoceratodus forsteri; assembly: GCA_016271365.2. NCBI lineage: Eukaryota > Metazoa > Chordata > Ceratodontiformes > Ceratodontidae > Neoceratodus > Neoceratodus forsteri. The sequence continues at coordinate 520,534,157 of CM057449.1, read as the reverse complement.
AACAGTAGGGAAATGTAGTGTTTGGGTTCAAACCCTAACTCTTCACCCTTCCCCCCCCAAAGCAGCAAAAGGACATCAATAGACAAGCAACAATAGCCATTGTCAGGTAAGACAAACACCATACAGTTGTTTCCACATGACACAAATAGTCACATAGTGGGGTCAATTTATATTGACCTGACTAAGGCTTCTGATACTGTGAATCACTCCCTCCTCCTAAACTCCTTCCCCTCCCTTGGCCTCTCCCCTGCCATAGCAAACTGGTTCAAAAAGCTGTCTTGAAACCAGAACACAGCAGGTTCAAATAAATGATTCCCTATCAAGTTGTCTGCCAGTCCTCTTGGGTGTCCCACAAGGATCCATCCTTGGGCCCTGACTGTTCAGCCTGTACCTGAATACCCTGCCCAAAGTCTGTGATAACAACCTTGTCCTCTACGCGGATGATGCCGGACTCTACTCCAGCCACACAGACCTACTCTCCCCATGCATGACCTGCAAATCAACTTCACAAATGTTGACTCCTGGTTTGCCAACCACAAACTGTTAATGAACTATAAAAAGACAAAAACAATGCTGTTTGCTAGCCCCCATAACAAATACAAATCTGCTTACCTAACCATCAGCAATAACATAAATCAACTCCTGGATATGGTGCATGAATTCAGATATCTAGGTATTACGCTGGACAGCTCACTTTCTTATGCACTGCATGTTAATCATATTTCCAAGATTGTAAACAGCAGGACTGGGGTTCTCTACATGCATATGCACTTGTCTCACACCTGCAGCATTAAGATTAGCAGTCACCAGCTCTATTCTGTCTATCATAGATTATGGCCTGGTAGTTTACAGTGCTGCTACTGATATCACACTCAAGCAGCTGATGATCTCGCTTAATAAGGCCTGCAGGTTGATACCTGGTATGACAAATGGACCCACATTTGTGACCTCTATTGTCAAACCAAATGGCTTCACCTTCATGGTAGAATAAAACACCAAACCTGTCTTTTTGCAAAAAAAAATACACCTTGCCTTAACTCCTCCAGCTACCCAGTCCCTGCTTCTTCTTTCGTCAAACCAATGCAGTAAATGTAGTTCAGCTAAGCTGGCTTTCCACGTTACTCACTGCCAGACCTCAACAAGCCCAGTGTACTTTCAGCTGTAGCTCCAACCTGGTTGAATGACCTGCTCTCTGAAGTCCTCTCTGAACCCAAACTAGGCACATTCAAAGCCAAACTACAAGGTCACCTTGTAACTCTCAGTAAATGTGACTGCCCTATAGTGCCCAGCTCTGCCGCCGGCCTCCCTACTTACCTCCTCCAGCAAACTTATGACCCTTCCACTCCAGCTGCTATATTCACTCTCTCACCACTTCTACCCACTGTCCTCCTCTACCTCCCCTGCATCAATCTCCCTGAGGTCTTTACTCCTTTTTAGTCCTTGTTTAGCTCTTAGTTTGACAAAGTCTGCTATATTTTGGACTGCGTACTTGTCTGGTGTATACTGTTATGGATTTTCTCTGTCCAGGTGTTCTTACTGGGAAATTTCTGTATCACCTGTTTCCCCAATTGTAACACCTATGTAATTATTTGCTCATTTGATTTCTCCACTATGTTATTCATTCACATTGTTTTATTTTATTCCTTATTTCAATTATGTTTTGCATTGATTTTCTCACTCGACGTGGAACCTTTGTAAAAGAACTTCTGGTTCAAAGGTATTTGTAATCCCAGTTATGAATAAATAAATAAACAAATGCAGTAGCACTGATGCGCTACCTTCATGGATTTGTATATATATACATAATACATGGTTGAGTCCTCAACCCCATAGAAAAAGTCATCATATAATCCCCATATATTGCTTGTTTTGTTTGAATTGTGGTCACTGGGTGAGCCCACTGATACCATGCAGTCCCTTTTTCAGGGGTGACCTGGGCAGACAATGCAATACATTACTATCCAGTACAATACTATACAATACAATACAAAGAACAGGAATACAACTACTGAGGAGTATGTGTTATGAACAGCAGAAATGCAAACGGAAAAGACAACGAGGACAGCTAAACAGCAATGAGTGTACTCTAAAGTTACGGGTATGCAAGGTAACACAAGTAGCAACAGTGAGTACATACTATACATACATTACAAGGTTATATACAATAGTATATACAATTTTACAGAGAAATATACATATTTACAAAAGTTCAATGTAGTAGAGTCTATTGAGATTTTGTCAGCAAAATATAGAAAAAAGAATAAGATTAGAATGTACATAATAGTGCAGAGGGTAAAGAAGCTTTGAAAAACAGTTCATTCATTTATTTATTAATTTAAGGGTAATTAGAGTACAGGGATTAGCAACAAAACAATGCAGGTAGGAGGATTGAGCAGGTGTTCAGCCAGTGATTTTTTGAATAGTGATAGGGAATGGTGAGAGAGGAGATGTGGAGGTAGCGCATTCCATGCAGTTGTGGCAGAGTAGGAGAAAGATCATCTCCCAGGGAGACAGCGAGGATTCGGCGTTGCTAGAAATAGGTAAAGTGGATGACCTGAGTGGACGAACAACTTCTTTGCGATAGACAATGTCTGTTTTATACAAGGTGTATTGAAAAGATTTACTAGCTTGTATACAAAGCATAATGTGAAGTACTGTAGCCATGAGTCATAATCAGGCCAGTGTAGGGCAATCAAGATATCACAGTGGTGTTTCCTAGGATCTAAGGCAATGTATGATAGTGCTCATGTAGCATAATATGACATCAGTTGGTGAATTACACTGTATTAATATGTTACTAACACCTTAATAACACATTAATACCTAAAAAGCATTGTTATACAGTAGGTGCACGGTAGCGCCTCTATAGTTAGGTTTAAGTAGGGTGTTAAACCCCCAACTTTGCACCATAATAGCATCATAATGCTTTGGCAGTGTTCAATAAAATTAGTTTAAAGTTTGCATGTCTTGGAGGCAAGACCTAAATCCGTGCATGTCTAGGAGGCAAGACCTAGATCCATGGAAAGTTTTGTGACAGCAGCTTGTGCAGTTTTGTAGATCTGGATGTAATTTTTCCGTAATGTCTAATTTTTTTTCTTATACTTAACATGGGATTAAGATTTGCTCTCACCTACGGCCTACACAGAATGGAATTTTTTCCAAAACATTCAGGTAGAAGAGTGTTGTGCCATGCTGGTGCCTTTGGAAAGTTTCTTGAAAAAAATATTAAATGGTTCCAGAGGAAAAAGGATTTAAAATTTAGTTTTTTCTGTTCTGAGTATGCTCAGTAGACTTTTGGGTATAATGCTCTGATAGAACACCAAAAATTCTGTGTTACAAGACTGTTTTTGGATTATCACCACTTGCTTCTCACAGCATGAAACATGTTTTGTGCCATGAGAGACACCAACTTGTTTCTATTTCCCTCGAAATAAAAAAAGTGGAAAATGCATAAAATTGTCATTTTGAAAAAATGAACACCTGAACCTAGGTAAATGGGACCTGTTTAGCTAGATTCTGACATTTTGTTTTTTAAAATAATAGCCAGAAATACCTTTTCTGGGCACACAAAAATCCAGCATGCCCAGCTTAGCGACAGAAGCCATTCACCCATGTTCTTTGCATGAGAACAGCAGGGTTTTCATTAATTCTGCAGCCACAGCTGGAGTCCTGCTGCAGGCTGCAGTGCAACTTTCTCACTCTCTGTCTGTCTATCTATCTGTCTGTCTCTCTGTTTTTTTAGCTAATTAGCTAGATAATTACATTCCTTAAGAGGACTGGGGTGCCCAACCCTGGTACCGCTTCTTTCCCCCCCTCCCCTACAGGTCACTCACGCACACTTCCCAGTATTTATTTTTCATTTTAATATGAAATATAAGTGGACCGGGGTGCCCATACCTGGTACTGCTTCTCCCCCTCCCCTCCAGATTGCCTGCCCGCTTTTCCAGTATTTATTTATTTTTTTAAATTATATGAAATATAAGTGGACCAGAGTGCCCACTGATCTGAGAAACTATGGCAAGGGTGGTTCAATGTATTTTATAGGGGTTTTGAACTTTGAGGCATAATGTTGTCACTTCTGCATATTTTGACCCCAAAGTTTCAACATGGCATTTCTGGGACAACTCCTCATGACCAATGGTGTCAGAATTATGCAACTTAGGCCCAAAAGGTGATTTTGTGGTTTTGTGGTGAAATCACCTTTCAGGCAGGATTTGAACATTTTCACCACCCTTGTTCATGAGATGGGGTTATAACATGGCTATGTTGAAAATATGGGGTCAAAATATGTAAAAATGTCAAAGTTATGTACATACATTGAAATTTTGTCACACTTGCTCATAACTTTGGTAATTTTCAATAATTTGACCACAAATTTTCAATATAACCATTTTGTTCACACCAGCTCATGAATGTGACATCTTTCATTTTTCAAGTTCTGGCCAAAATGTGTTTTCACACCTGTGGGACGGAATCACATTTTGGTGGGGACTGGAAAACTTTCACCTACTGGGTTCATGAAGGTGGGGGTAATAAGGAGGCTGTGCAGAATATTTGGTGTGCAAATATGGTAAAATGCCCAGGTCATGACCGAATGTTGCAGTATTTCAATTTTCACTCATAAGTTCAATAAGTTCAATATTGTAACCCCAAACTTTCAACATATTTTCAACATCACCTCATAAACGTGACAGGTGTAATTTTTTTTCTATGTTTTTTTTTTTAGCCATTACACAAGTGTAACCCACTTCATTCCAATTTAAAACAGTGCCTAACACAGACTGACTTGTGGTTATCATATTTTAATTAAATAAAGGCAGCTTACATGAAACAGGACAGTAGCGTAATATGAACTGCATTCTTTATGAAGATACTGATTTTTAGTTCTTCCCACTAGCAGCTCGGGGATGAGCATGCTCCAAAACTCAACGTACGCTCCCATAAGCACTGTGGGAGTAAAGTGTGGATTACCAACATGTTGACTAAGTACTTTTCTCATGTGAATTATTAAAATTAAATGGGAAAATTACTTAAGTACCACTGTTTTCAACCAAACCACAGACATAATTTTAAACTGGAAGAATTAGTGAGTCAAGCATGGTCTCAAATCAGAGCACTTTATTTTTTTGCTAAGTTTGTTGCACTGCTGCTTTAAAAAAAACAAGCATTTGTCAATGCTGACCCCCACCTCATGAACAGTGGCAAAATCAGTTTGTTAGCTGAAAGCTGCTTTTGCACAGCGACTATGGCATTTAGCACCACAGGTGCAAAAACACATTCCGAACAGGATGTGAAAAATGACAGCTGTACTGTTCATGGGGAGGTGTAAAAAATGGCAATGTTGAAAATCTGCAGTGTTAAAAAAACTGGTGAAGTCACGAGTGTGCGTAGAAACTGTGCAGTGCACACCCATAATGTAATTAGTTTGGGAATTTTTTACAGCAGATTGTCAACACAGGCATTTTGGGACCTCCGATTATGAACAGTCTCACTGTGATTTTGTTTATCTGTCCCGAACAATGATTTCCCACAGCGACCACGCATTTCTGTGCTGAAAGTGTGAAAACACATTTAGGCCATGTTGTGAAAAATGACAGCTGTACTGTTCACAAGGAAGTGTGAAAAAATGCCACTAGTGAAAATCTGGACTGAAAATATAAACAATTCATGAACTTACGAGGGTGTGTGGAAACTGCGCAATGTTCACTCATAACACAGTCATTTTGTGGACTTTTGTCACCAAATTTTCAACATATAGAGGATTGTGTATGATCGCTTATACACAACAAGGGTATTTTTCACTTAAGAGGTTTCCATGGTAACTGGAGACCTCAAGAGCGCAGCTCGAGAGGTCTCATTACCATGGAAACTTCGAGAGTTGAAAAATACCCTAGTTGTGTATGAGCACTCATACACAGTCTTTTATAGTGTATGGTCGCTCGTTAAAAAAACTGCCCTTACTTTTCTTCTGACTCCTGTGTGGTTTTCTGTACCTTCGGCCATTTCATTGCCACGGCTGTTGTTCGCTCATCGCCAGTCACCCGATCGCGCATCGCCAGTCACCCGATCGTGCATGCACAGCCAGCATCCACGCATGCGCACCCACCTTCTAGGTGTTATGCTGCACTAGCTGCGTAGCTAGTGCAGCACAACAGCTACGATGATGTAGCTAGTGCAGCATAACAACGCTGTTAAGAGCATGGATTTTCATGCTCAACAGTGTTCTGCCGTACACTGTAGCCATTTTAAGACCTCTGCTCATGAACAGTGTCACTGTGATTTTCTTAATCTGTCCCAAACTTTGCTTTCGCACACCGACTGCACCATTGTACGTTACATGTGTGGAAACACATTTTGGGTGAGGTATGAAAAATTTCAGCTGTACTGCTCATAAGGAAGTGTAATAAAATGGCAAAGTTGAAAATTTGGTGTGCAAATATTAAAAATTCGCAAACTTGCGAGCTTGCATAGGAACTGCACAACATACGCGCCTAAAATAGTCATTTTTGGGAATTTTTTCGTAAAATTTTCAACATAGCCATTTTAAGACCTCTACTCATGAACAGTGTCACTGTGATTTTCTTAATCTGTCCCAAACATTGATTGCGCACACCGACTGCGCCATTGTGCGTCACATGCAGGGAAACACATTTTGGGTGACATTTGAAGAATGACAGCTGTACTGCTCATAAGGAGGTGTGGTAAAATGGCAATGTTGAAAACCTGGAGTGCAAATATTAAATATTTGTGAACTTACGAGCATGAGTAGGAACTGCGCAACGCACGCTGGTAAAACAGTCATTTTCAGGAATTTTTTCACCAAATTTTCAACATAGCCATTTTAAGACCTCTGCTCATGAACAGTGTTACTGTGATTTTCTTAATTTGTCCTATACATTGATTTCACACACCAACTGCGCCATTGTGCGCTACATGCGCGGAAACACATTTTGGGCGAGATGTGAAAAATGACAGCTGTACCGCTCATAAGGAGGTGTGGTAAAATGGCAATGTTGAAAATCCAGAGTGCAAATATTAAAAATGTGTGAACTTACAAGTGTGCGTAGGAACTGCGCAACGCACGCTTGTAAAACAGTCATTTTAAGGAATTTTTTCACCAAATTTGCAACATAGGCTTTTTTGAGAGCCTACCTATGAACACTGGCACTGTTGTTTTGTTAATCAGTCCCGAAAGGTGATTTCGTGCAATGACTGCGAAATCATCCTTCGGGCCCGATTAATGACATGACAGTTCCAGAATTCATGAAGAGTGGTCTCAAAAACCCCATGTTGAATATTTGGTGCCAAAATTAAAAAAAATGCCTGAGATATGCATTAAATTGAAAAAACCCTATTTATTGCATTATACAGCTTACCGGCATTTCCTTAGTTCGCGGTCGACTTTGAAGAGTGCAGACGTGTTCCCAGTCCACTGAAGATTGTCTTGCCGGCCTTTGGAGGTAAGTATGGGGTGAGGGGGTGTAGGGAGGTAGGATGCGAGGGTGGGCACGGGTGGGCAGGGATACCGTAGAGGAAAAGTTTTTGTTTACAGGTTTTGTTTTTTTAGGAAGATGACGCGGGATGTTTGCCATGCTGGGGTGGGCTCTCAGCGTGGCAGCTGGAAGGCTGTTTGGGGCTGGAGCCAACGGGGATTGGGCACCCCTGTCGGCTATAACAATTTCGCTGTTGGGGTGGCCCCAGTGTGGCACCTGGAAAGCTTTTTGGATGGAGCCGACGGGGATTGGGCACCCCCGTCGGCCATAGTGTGTGTTAGGGAGTGCATGAGCATGCAACAAGGCAGGAGGGGGGAGCACTGCTCACTGAAGTGGAGCTCCTTTCAACTGTACAACACTGCATTTTCAACTGCTGTCATAGAGAGCTGCAGCGTTCATTGGAGAACTGCGGCCACGCCTACAAACACACTGACTGAATTGGAAGACGGGTGCCACACCTCCAAAGACTTGGATGATGGCACTATGTTTCTTGAACATGCGTGCAAGCAAACATAAAACGAGTGAATGTGTGAGGAGTGAATGTGTAAAGAGTGAATGTATGAATGTGTGAAGAGTGAATGTCCAGTGAATGTGCACTAAATGTGGGAAGGAGTGTACAGTATGTGTGAAGAGTGAATGTGCCTGGCCCTGCACTTCTGTAGGCAGACGGAGTCTTCCCATAGTGCACGGCCCAAAGGCCCCTTCACATCTGCACCTGTTCACGCAAGTCCCACTATCTCAAAAAGAAAGGGAAGTCTTTGCAAAAAACTTACTTAATGCACCTGATAGAATAACTTACCACCATCAAAGTAAGGAAATGTAGCATTAGGGTTTCCAACCCTAACTCTCCACCACAAGCAGCAAAAGCAAAAAAATATTTGGGTTTTGGGTCTCTGGAGTCTTGGCAGATCAGTGGTGGAGTCTTCCTTGGGGTTGTCAACCCTAATGCTCACCCCATTCCCTGAGCAAACAACATCACACATTATATCCTTTCTGCACACAGGGCCCAGGCCCACAGGACCCTGCTTGAAGAAAGCTACAAAAAGTTGCATTGGCAATATGTGGTGAGACATACTTTTCTACCTTTGAAGAGTGTGTCACTATGAAACACTGGCTAGAAGCTGTACCTTGAGTTTTGGGCTGGAGGCTATGGCTGGGGGGGGCATTATGGTTAATATTCCCAAGGAAGACCCCACCACTGATTCACCCAGACTCCACAGACCCAAAATTCTAATATATTTTCCTTTTGCTGTTTGGGGTGTGTGTGGGGTGGGGGTTGGGGGGAGTTAGAGTGGAAAACCCTGATGCCGCATTTCCCTACTTTTGTGGCATTGAGTTACCCTAACTGGTGCATTAACAAAGTGTTTTGCAAAGAATATATAGTATTTTTATATTAATGTGTTATTAAAACCTTAATAATGGATTAATACCCAATACACTACCAACAATCCCAATAAAACTTGTAACAAGCCCCTTAATAACAAATGTAACAGCTACCCTATCCCCTCCAACAGTGTGGCAAAACAAAGGACACAGCAAAAAGTGTCTATCCTAATGCATTATATAAAATAAAAGATGGCAAACTCTGGTATCCTCATGAAATATTACCATCTCAAGGTCAAACAAGCTCGTAAAGCCACTCACCCTTCAAGCTTGTGGTCTTATGGCTTGTTCAACCCCTGGATGGTATTATTTCCCTGTATACCACACTTTGTCATCATTTATTCTCTCTGTCTCTCTCTGTAAATACAATAAATATTATTTTCGATAGTCACTGGATGTCAAGAACATAGCCACTAGTTTTATGCTGTGTATTATTGATATTCACTGACAACTGTAATTATGTTTTTTGTTCTGAAAGAGCAATTAAAACAGACAAAATCATTAACTGTGATTCCACTTGAAATCTGGCAACACATGAGATGTGGAGCTACTTTTTAATGGTTTTCTCCAAAGTCTTTGTACAGAACGTTTGTGGCAGCTATCATCTACATGTACATTTTGTACATTGGGATTGGCAGTATAGCCTAGAGTTTAGAGTAACAAGCTGTGAATGATCTTGGTAACTACAGAAGTCCTGGGTTTCATTCCCGCAAGCTCTATTTACATAATGTGTGACCCTGAGCAAGTCACTTGACCTCCCCAGTGCTGCAGGGTCACCCTTGAAAATAGGCCTTGGGCCTAGTGGGCTTTACCAAGTTATTAAAAAAAGGAAAAACTATAGTGCAGCATGGTGTAGCATATTATAAAGTCACCTACATGTAATCTCCCCCACTGAAAAGTATAAAAAAGCATAGATGTGCTGATAAGTGAACAGGACCTTTGATCCACCCCCTCCTCTCCAGTAAACCATGCTTACTGAGAAGCTGTATCAACATACATGTAAAATACACATACTGTACAGTATATTGTTGCCCTAACTATGCTGAAGTGTCTTTCTGACTAAACTGATATTACACCCAAGGCCATTTATACTTCAGATCAGCCAGAGCGCTTCTCTTCAAAATGAGAAAAGTCTTGTTTTTAACTTTCTGGACATGACTTTTGTGGTTGCTCTAGGACTGTCAGCATTAGCTCTAAGGGTCAGACTAGGAGATAGGAAACACTTTGGCCCGTGCTACAGAATAGCCACCTGTGCTCGGTTGTAATTGTGGATCAACAACAGCCTATGGCTAACAGGGTGTTAAGACAAATCACGTTGCATGCCTTGGGTGCGTTACGAGTATCCTGTGTCTTTAGCCACATGAGAAGGTCAGAGAGATCAGATTTACAGCACACCTTGAAGTGTGTTATTGTGTTAATGAAATGGCTTGTTGCATAGAAAAAGGAAAAAAAAACTAAAAAAAAAAAGAAAAGATTCCAGCTGTGCATTGAGACAAATTTTGCTGTGTGGTCATGTGATCATATTCAGTCAATTGATGCCCTTTTATATTTCTTTATAGAACCGGCATTGTTTTCTTGGGTACTGGATTATCCTTTGTGGTTGTAAATAAATGGCTGGAAATCTTTTTCCCATAAGAAAGTGTAGCTTTCTTTTTCAAGAGATCGAAGTAACCTTATGGGAGTTAGATACATGGGGGTGATTCACAAAACAATCTGACGGTGCAAAACCTTTCCTAAATCCCCAAAAGTTCCGTAGCTGCAGAAAGAAAGGAGAACTTGCTCTGAGTGCTATACACAAAACATCTGCAGCTGCAGAAAAAAATACACGGAGGACTGTGAAAAAAAGTGCAGCTACAGAAGTTTATGCAGAAAAAAAGCCATTGAAAAGTATTGCATATCCCCTTAGATGCTATTCACAGCCAGTGTTTTTCTGTAGTTGGGGCAAAAAATGTTGCACACGTGCTGCACCACAAAGAGTGAGGCGTAACTCTCCCTGAGCAAAGTGCAGTGTACCAACAATTGAGATACAATTATAGTGGAGAAGCAGGCATAACTAATAGCAAACCTATAGTAGTGTCAGTTGTTACAACAAAAATAGCACACATTTTCATTGAAATACAGCAAACTACAACCACTAGACCCAGTGCAGCCCATAAAGGAGCCCCACAGGCAGTAGAGGCAGAGCTGATAACAGCCTGCAGTGAGTGCTGTCGAAGCAGACAACATAAACACTCCAGGGAGAGACACAACCATCAGTTCCACCAGCAGTTACAGACAGCCACTGTGGTGCATGGCCCTGCTGGTAACAGTGGTGCTGGAGTGGCCTCATTTGAGGGACTGGCTGCTGGTCTCTCTGTGAGCATTTATTGCTGCATCTATGGCAAGACTGTCAGAGTCTGCTGCTCCAGTTAATATGGATCACCTGTTGTTGTGCCTGTTGAGCTTTTTCCATAGCTAAGGAAAGAATGTTGGGGAGATTTCAGCACTTGTGGACTTCTGCAGCTTGCCTGTTTTACGGATTTCTGCAACTGCAAACATTTTCTTTGTTAATATGATGCAACTAGATTTATGCAGTGCTACAATCCATTTTTTCACAGCTATGGAAATTTTGGCTGTCTTTATGAATCCAGCCCGTTGTTCAGACTTGCACCAAGGTGCTGAAGTAAGCAACAAGGCATTACAGGGTGGGATTTATGTGAAGATTACTGCATGCCATGCACTACAGTATGCTGAGGCCTGATGCCACAGGCAGAGGGCCTTAATGCCTCTAGAAATGCAGTTATCAGCATAAATCCAACCATGGAGTGTCTTATTGCACATATTAAATTGGGTTTTATGTCCTACTCTTAAAAAATTAATGTAATTAATGTAATGTTTTCTAAAAATGTTTACAAATATACTATCTTAGTTAAATAGTTCTTGTGAAAACTGTCACTAGAAGGTGCTACAGAAAAATATTCTGTTTTCTGCATTGTAGTGTGCCCCCTTTAATGAGTCATTGCTGGTTTCAATTTGTTTTTCTTTTAGTTTCTTCAGAGTTTTGCTTTTCTTTACATACAATAGAAGTTGCAGAGACTAGAGCAGGCAAGATGCAGCAAGCTAAACAACCATACAAAATATAACACTGCAATTGTTTGTATTTTGACGGTGCTCTTTTGTATTTTGTGGGGAGTTGTGAAAATTCTGAAGGCAGAGGGATCTGCTTGGTCATGGGGAAGGAAGGCACCAGTACTTTCTTTAAGGGGATGTATGCTGAGATAAGGGCACGGGTGCTCCTTTGCCAGTCAGCATCCAGGATTTAACCTACAGGTACCAATTGTATAAGCAGCATTTAAGACCAGAGCAAGATAGGACTTGTGAAAATGAATGAACAAGGGCACTTAGGACATAAAGGCTGGAAGGATAGATAGATAGATAGATAGATAGATAGATAGATAGATAGATAGATAGATATTTTACTTTTGCACAGGAATTAAACTTCAGGACTGTATAGCCCTATTTACAAAGTTATCCGGTTTGAAAATGGTTACATGTGGTGCAGATATTCACATAGTATAGTTATAAAAGTTTAAATTTCAAAGCATCAGACACACATCTTTAAATTAGATACATAACATGTGCTCAAAAGATGAGCTAGAAGAGAAGACTGGGAAGAATGAATTGTCTATTTTCTACAGAGGGACAGCTCAGGGGAAACATGAGGAAGTATTTTTTCATACAGAGGGTGGTGAACGCATGGAACTACCTTCCTGAGGAGGTCATGGGGTCAAAAACAGTGGGGGAATTCAAGAATGCATGGAACAGACATAAGGCAATTTTAGTAGGGCGTAGGAGGATGTAGGCTGTTGGTGAACCAGAATCTGCAGCCTATCCAATAGGTAGGGAAACGGGCAGACTGGGTTGGCCAAGTGGTCCTTATCTGCCATCAAAGTCTATGTTCCTAATTGTCTGTTAGCTGAAACCAGCCAGTTACTGTCTTAATTGCTCTAACACATATTTATCATAGACGAGTCGCTGCTACTGCTGAAAATTGTAACTAGTGGAGAGCATTCTGCTTGATAGTGTAGATTTGTACTATGTTTTAAATGTGTAAATCATTTATTGTTATATTCCTGTCAATTGTGCAACTGATTGACCTCAAGGTACTGTATTGTGTAAACATGATGTACTTAAGATTTTTTCCTATCCTTTGTGTATGTGTTATTGAATTACATGATATATTAGAATTCCTTAACTTATTCCTATGAAACATGACATGTACAGCATGGTAAGGGACCTCTCTGGAAATGAGCTATGCTCCATGGAGTTATTTTAACCCTGTTCATGATTTTATGAATAAAAATTACTACTACTTATAGAAGAATACTGTATTAGTATTGTACTGGGGGAGAGGGTAGAAATATATTTGATGAAAATGAAATGAATTAAGGCCCTGAGGTAAAAATTCTGTTGATCCTCTGGATTTGCATCTTCTTATTTTCAAAACTCATTTTACTGTCTTTTTTTTTGGGGGGGGGGTTCTTTTGCTCTGTTGTGCATAAATATTTTTCAGATTATAATGTGACTGGAGGTAGCATGGATTTTTTGACTCCAATATTCACCCCCTGGACAAAAAGTACAAGTTATTTTTGTTGTTATAAGTAACAGATGTAAGCTTGTGGAGGACAATAAAAGTTTGCTTACCACTCCAGGAAAATGCCCAGCAAAATCAGAGTATCAACATATTCATTTCTTGGCCTAATTTATGTTTGAGGAGGTAAAAAACTGACGTGGTTCCCATTTCAGCATATAGTTAGTTATATTAAATAAAAGATTACACATTCATTTATTTTTTAAATGGTAAAGCGACCTTCAGTACTGACAGGCCCCCATTTTCAAAAGGTTAGCATGGCACAAAGTAAGTTTTCACCACGCCAACCTGGACCAGCTGTCAGGGGCATGCCCATATTCAAAGGACACATATGTGTGGCGCAGCCCCTGACAGCACTGTCATGCGCAGCATTGTGCTGCATTTATGCAGATAAGGGATCCCTAATGTATATGTGGTGTAGCACACTATTAAAAAGTTTCAGAAGCGCTAAATGGCTACCAATGCTGGTTCAGTTTAATGCTTCTGAAACCCAGCCCTTAATAGTGCACTGAAGGGAGGGTGTACTCTGTGCACCATCCACGCACTGTCAAGGACTGCTAACCCTCATCCCCTTACACACTAAAAAAACCCTGGCAGTCTAGAATCCCTCCCCAGCCCTGATCCCCATCCAAGTAAAAGCATACATCATCCCTGGTAGCGATGTGCGAAGTCCACGAAATTTGCTCTGTGATGTAATTTGTGGATTTTGTGGAATTCATGGAATGATTCTGTGAAATTCGTGGCAGCAAATTTTGCAAATTCTGCCATGAAACGTGAAATTTCACCTTTGAATTTCACACTTTGCCCATGAATTTCATTCTTCATGGTAAAAAAACCTGCAAATTTTGCCAAAAATGTCATGCAAATCGTGCGAGTCAAAGTTTGTGTGGCCAGCCAGAACTCTGCAAATTCTGCAACACGTGAATGTTTGTCACTTTGCATGAAATTCGCGGGCAAAGTTTAACTTCACAACATCTCTAATCCCTGGTGGTCCAGTGTCCCTCCCCAGCCCAGATTCAAGATCAAGTAAAAGCATACATCAACCCTGGTAGTCTAGTGTCCCTCCCCAAACCTGGTCCCCATCCAAGTAAAAGCATACATCAAGCCTGGTGGTCCAGTGTCCCTCCCCAGCCCTGATCCCCTGGTATTAGACAAATACATGAACTCCTGGTGGTCTAGTGGTTCCTGCCCCTCCCCCGTCTCTGATTGCCATCCCAACTAGAAATAAATAATTCTGATAGTCTAGTGACTCCCCACCGCAGCAGGTAGTGACCCACCACCCCAGCAGGTAATGACTCACCACCCTGCTCCCCCTAACTGACCTGAGCTGGTGACTGGCACAGCCTTTCTCATACCGCCATGGCTGGCCACTGACTGAACTGTCACTGAGCATATACAGTATACAGTACATGTTCATTGGTTGACCGGTCAACCAGTGAGTGCATACTGTATACTGTATGCACTCAATGACAGTTCAGTTGGTGGCTGGCTGTGGCAGTGTGAGGAGGGCTGTGCCAGTCACCAACTCAGGTTGGTTTGTTGGGGGGGAGTGGGGTGGTGGGTCACTACCTGAAGGAGGGTGGCTACTAGATGACCAGGGATATTTATTTCTAGATGGGATGGTGCTTCAAGGCCAAGGGAGGGGGGAGGCACCACTAGACCAGCAAGATTTCATGTATTTGTCTAATACCGGGAGACTGGGGCTCGGGAGGGACACTGGACCCACAGGGTTGATGTATGCTTTTATTTGGATGGGGATTGGAGCTGGGGAGGGACACTAGACTACCAGGGTTGATGCATGCATTTACTTGGATGGGGATTGGGGCTGGGGAGGGACACTAGACTACCAGGGTTGATGTATGCTTTTAAGTGGCCAGGGATTGGAACTGGGGAGGGCCTCCGGGCCACCAGGGGTGATGTATGCTTTTACTTGGATGGAGATCAGGGCTGGGCAGGGACACTAGATTACCATGGATGATATATGCTTTTACTTGGATGGTGATCGGGGCTGGGGAGGGACACTAGACTACAAGGGTTGATGTATGCTTTTACTTTGATGGGGGTCACGTCTGGGGAGGGACAGTAGACTACCATGGGTGATATATGCTTTTACTTGGATGAGGATCAGGGCTGGGGAGGGACACTAGATTACAAGGGTTGATATATGCTTTTACTTGGCTGGGGATTGAGGCAGAAGAGGGACACTAGACTACCAGGGTTGATGTTTGTATTACATGGACAAGGATCGGGTCTTGGGGGGGACCTGCCCTGGTGCACTCGGCAATGGCACTAGCAATGTTAATGAGCCCATAATGGGCATGAAAATGGTCCCTTAGTGCCGTGCATGCCCAATGGGTTCATTTGCATATTTTGACTGAATATCACCCACCTGGGCCACAGTGCTAACCAGTTTGTGCTGTGCTTTCCCCCTATGGGCAGTTTTCAGCCCAGCACTGTGGTAGCACTGCACCAAGCATGGCGACTGCTTGCTGTGCACCATGCTACTGTGGTCCAGTATTCAAACAGATAGTGCATTCAGTTCAGATTGTTCTATCTGTTTGAAAATGGCGTCAGAGCCAGTCGACTCTATTTTTTCGCATGGCACACCTGTTTTTGCGCACAGCCAGCCAGCTCTGAATATGGGGCCCATAGGATTCTTTTTGTAGCCATGCTAACAACTAGTGCCAACATTAATTAAAAGGGATGGAAACCACTGCAGCATCCCCAGGTTATATCAGCTTCCGTTCCTGATCTTTTTCTAAATATCTGTTGAATTACTTGAGAAATATAAACCCATCTTGTTGCTCTCTGTTTTGGGAAAGTTACAAGAAAAACTGGTTCATGACCAGATGATTTATTATCTGGAACTGTATGGTATCTTAACACCTGCGCAGCATTGCTTTATGAGTGCGTGTAGTTCCATGACTGCCTTGATCAGGTTCACAAATGACCTATACGAGAATGTGGAGCTAGGCTTATTGACAGGGGTGGTATTTGTGGACCTGACCAAGGCATATAATTTAGTGGATCACTGCCTCCCTCCCAGAGTCAAGGCTGCAGCAGGTTGGTTTTTGTGTGCAGCATTAGGATGGATAGCAAGCTACCTGAGGAATAGAAAACAGAATGTTAAGATTAATGGCATTATGTCCACTGTATGCCTAGTAACACATGGAGTCCCTCAGGGGTCTGTGTTGGGCCCCTTGTTGTTTTCTTTATTCATAAATGGCTTATCCCTGACATTTGAGAATGCCAGTGTAGTTTTAAACCCTGATGAGACAGTTATTTATACTGTGGCAAGGGATGTGACATCATTGAATGAAAAACTGGAATATGAATTCAGAAAAACTGCCAGCTGGTTTAGTGATAATCATCTAATTTTAAATCAGAAAAAAAAACATGTTATGCCATACCACACATAGCTACAGAAACAGCATAGGATCCTTTAAAAGAAACATGAAGGATGGTATACAGACCCCCATCTCGGAAGGAGGGAATGGACAAGGAAATGATAGAAGGCTTACTTAGAATGGCAGAAAAGGGGGAGATTTTGTTGATGGGGGACCTGAATATGCCAGATGTTAACTGGAAAACCTTTGCTGCAGGCACATCCAAGAGCAGGGTCATTCTTGATGCCCTACAGGGGGCATGACTCAGACAGCTAGTATTGGAACCCACTGGAGGGAGCAATCTTAGACCTGGTACTCTCAAATGGGGATGGAGAAAGAATCTCAGATTTAGAAGTGGGTAGCCATCTGGGAACAAGCGACCACCAAACAGTGTGGTTCACGATAAACACAGCTATACAATCAAGCCATACAAAAGCAAGAGTATTGGACTTTAGGAGGGCTGACTTTGGGAAAATGAGATAGTGCCTCAGAAAAGCACTAGCAAACAGGCAAGAAGGAGGGGTGGAGGAACAATGGGGAGTAATCAAAACAGCCATCACAGAGGCAACAAGCCTTTGTGTAAAGCAAATCAACAAAACACAATGAAGGAAAAAAATGCTATGGTTCTCAAAAGAGGTGGCAGAGAAGGTTAAGGAGAAAAGGATAGCATTCAGGAAATATAAGGAAACACAGAAGGAGCAGGACAGAGAACTTTGTCAGTTAAAGCAGAAAGACGTTGGGAAGGCAGTCAGAATAGCAAAGGCCCAAACCAAGGAAAGGATAGCCAGCTCTGTTAAGAAGGGGGATAAGACCTTTTTATAGGTACATTAGGGAGTGAAGAAAGACCAAAGGAGGGATACTGAGGCTTAATAAAGGGGAAGGAATGTGGATAGAGGGTGACAATGAAAAAGCAGGGATACTGAATGAATATTTCTGCTCAGTGTTCACAAAGGAAGAGGAGGGAGAGGTACTTAAACCAAACAAGAGAAACACTCTGAAGACGGGGGTCGATACCAGTCCATTTACAGAAGAAAGGGTTCTGAAAGAACTAATAAAATTGAAGGTGGACAAAGCAATGGGGCCTGATGGGATTCACCCCAAGAATTCTAAAAGAACTAAGGGTAGAACTAATGACACCGCTGACTACTGTCTTTAACAAATCATGGGAGGATGTGGTGGTACCTGAGGACTGGAGGAGGGCAGATGTGATTCCTCTTCACAAAAGTGGGAGCAGGACAGAGGCAGGAAACTACAGACCAGTTAGTTTGACCTCAGTGGTAGGGAAAATGATGGAATCACTTCTGAAGGAAAGAATTGTTGAGTACCTAGAGGTCAGTGGGGCACAGGACCCAAGGCAGCATGGATTCACGATGGGAAGGTTGTGTCAGACGAATCTAATAGATTTCTTTGACTGGGTGACCCAAGTAGTAGACCAGGTAGGGGCTGTGGACATGGCTTACCTAGATTTTAGCAAGACACTTGATACAGTCCCACACGAAAGATTAATACACAAGTTAGCCAGCCTTGGATTGGGTCCCAAGGTGGTAGCCTGGATAAAAAATTGACTAGACAACAGGACGCAAAGGGTAGTAGTAAATGGAGTCCACAGTGATGAAAGGAGGGTTACTAGCAGGGTACTGCAGGGTTCAGTACTGGGACCAGTCCTTTTTAATGTCTTTATAAGTGACATTGCAGAGGAACTGGAAGGAAAAGTATGTCTCTTTGCAGACGACACAAAGATCTGCAACAGGATGATACACCAGATGGAGTGGAAAGGATGAGAAGGGACTTGGCAAGGTTGGAGGAATGGTCAAATGTTTGGCAGCTCAGATTCAGTGCACGAAGTGCAGGTAATGCACCTGGGAAACAAAACCCAGGGAAGAGTACACAATGGGGTGAGATACTGACAACAGTAAAAATGGAAAGGGACCGGGGGGTAATTATATCAGATGACCTAAAGGTGAGCAAGCAATGTGAGAAGGCAGTAAGGAAGGCTGGGGGGATACTGGGATGCATAGGGAGAGGCATCAGTAGTAGAAAACAGGAAGTTGTTATCCCTCTGTACAGACAGTTTGTGAGACCCCATCTGGAGTACTGTGTGCAGTTCTGGAGACCCCATCTCCGCAAAGACAAAAACAGAGTGGAGGCTGTCCAGAGGAGGGCACCAAATGGTGCAGGGTCTGCACCAGAAGACATACGAAGAAAGACTAAAGGAGCTTAATATGTATACCCTTGAGGAAAGGAGGGAGAGAGGGACATGATAGAAACTTTCAAGTACCTCAAGGAATCAACAAAGACCAAGAGGGTGGATCTTTCAGAAAAGAGATGTGCAAGAACAAGGAGACACAATTTGAAGATAGAGGGGGACGGCTCAGAGGTAATGTGAGGAAGTATTTTTTCACAGAGAGGGTTGTGGATGCATGGAACAGCCTCCCTGAGGAGGTCATGGAGTCAAGAACAGTGGGGGAATATAAGAATGCATGGGACAGACATAAGACAGTCCTAGTGGGGGGTAGGAGGAAGTAAGCCGTTGGTTAACTAGGATCTGCAGCTTATCTGTTAGGTAGGAAAATGGG
The DNA here is from genome assembly GCA_016271365.2 of Neoceratodus forsteri. Classification (NCBI taxonomy): domain Eukaryota; kingdom Metazoa; phylum Chordata; order Ceratodontiformes; family Ceratodontidae; genus Neoceratodus; species Neoceratodus forsteri. The sequence goes on along the minus strand of CM057449.1, from coordinate 520,514,689 downwards.
CAGACTAGGTGGGCCAAGCGGTCCTTATCTGCTGTCAAATTCTATTTTTCTGTGTTACTCTCCCCCAGATTGCATAGAGGTATTTAGATATTTAGGAGTCGTCCTGGATTCACACTTGGCATAAGAGAAACATATTACTCAGATGACTGCCAATTCACATAAGAGGCTGGGTTCCTTGTACAAGATAAAACTTGTTAACTGATAAAACCCATAAGGTGACTGCCCAGAGCAGTCTGCTTCCTATTCTACATTATGGAAGTGTAGTTTGGGGGGTGCAGTCTCTGCTAAAGAGTGTTCAAACGAAAAGCACTTTACCATGCTATTTACAGATTTGGCCTTAGGGCAAATAGATTTGAACACCTTTGCAGTACGTATGTAAGATATATGGCTCACTTTTACAAGAGAAAGATGAACTCCGCCAGGGACAGTTAAATGCAAATGTCCATCTGTAATCAGGCCCCACATCATTGTGTGGCAGGGCCTGATTACCATTTTTGCAAACTGTTTACATTTTTTTTTTTTACTTACAGTGAGTTTAATAATTACAATTTTATCTCGTTGATCCTACCCTCCCTCCCGCCTGCATTTTAAAACATAGCGCCCCTAGCCACATAGCCATAATCTCCCACAGCTGTCCTGAGAATAACATATGAGTCATGGGGCAGCTGTGGGAGTATTCATCGGGATCCTATATAGTTGGAGCTAATAATAGCTCTGGTTTGCAATTTACATGTCTCAGTGCTAAACTGAGACCAGGTATAGATCGGCAGTTGACTGCCAGTGAACACTTGGTTTCGGTATGGCACTTAGACATGTAAATTTCAAACTGCAGCTATGAATAGCTCCAACTATATAGAACCCCTATGCACATTCCCATGGCTGCTCCCCAGCTCATATGTCATTCTCAGGACATGGGAGATTGTGGGTGCACTGCTAGGGTTGCTTGGTTTCAAATTGCCAGCAGGAGATACGGCAGAATCAGCCAGATAACATCTTAAGTAAAAAAAAAAAAAAAAAAAAAATTAAAACCGTTTCCAAAAATGGTAATTGGGCTCAGCCTCACACTGAGGTGGGGCCCGATTACAGGTAGACATTTCCATTTGAAATTTAAAAGCACAAAAAAGGGGACAGATAGTCCTATAAATAATTTGCTGTCAGTATAGACAAGGTCTGGCCAGAGTTGTTACGGCTGCAGCCAAGGACACAGAGGAACATGGCATGATCCACCGTGTCCAAGATGGCCACCAGAGTTTTCTATGCATGTACAACAAATAGCGCATGCTCATTGAACCCTGGCAGCACAGTCTGTCATGTGCATGACGGCCACCAGAGTTCTCTGCGTGTGCACGACAGTTTGTGCATGCCCACTAGGCTCCAGCAGCCATCTTGAACAGGGTGGACTGTGCCACCAGAGTTCAGTGCACATGTGTGAGTCATCATGCATGCACAGAAAACTCCAGTGGCCATGTTGGACACGTCAGACAGTGCCATGTTCTAATGATGGAATAAACAGTGCAGTGAATGTGCAGTGATTGCCGTTCACCTCCACTATTTAAAAGTCGGATCGGTATCCAGAAAGCTCATTTTTCTCTACTGTGCTAACACAATGGCTGCAGGTCTACATCCACTGCAGCCATAAAAATCATGCTTGTGATAGTAATGCCAATCAAACTGTTGGAGTGGAAGCAATCAAACAGAAACACCACACCTGCAATTTAACAAATATAAACAGATTCACTTTTTGATAAAAACTGGACTATGTTTAAATTGGTTTTCTTTTCTTTTCTTCTGTAAATCTGAAAATAGTTTTGGAGAACAATGACTTTCTGGAATTTCTATAGACATTACCAGGGTTTTGTTGTGCATTTGTTTGTGCCCCCCGCCTGGGGCTTCGTGGCAGGTGTACCCACCAATCTGGTTCCCCACCTGGGATTCCTTCATTGGTGGCAAATGCATTTTATATCCCTGGAGACTCTGAACAGACACTGGTCTGGCAAAACACAGTTTTACAATTTGCTGGTGCAACCAATTTTCACGTACAAGAATTTTTAAAGCAGCAGTGCATGACAGAAGTGAAAGTTGTTACCTATACTTTTTAGTTCGTTTTAGATTGCTGCTCATCTCCTGACTTGTACAATACCAATCTTTCCCATTTTGAATCTGTTCTGTTATTATTGTTCACATTTGTAATAATAAATGGAGTGCTCCTTTTAATATGGCTAAGACTTTTATCAGTCTTGCTAGCTGTTTTTGTACACTTCTTTTTTCGTAATGTCAGGGAGCAGTGTCTGCTGCATGCTAGTTCACTATAGTCACACACATGAAAAGTGACTTAAACAATAAGGCCCAGATATTCAAAAGGGTTGCGCATGGTGCAACAGTGTTGCACCTTGCACAACCCACTGATGCGCCCGCGCAATATTCAAAAGGACAAGTGCATCGTGACAACCAGATATGAATTCATTACATATCTGGACTGTGTTAGAGGAGAGAGTTGTATGCCCATTGGCTCACGCCAGAACCACGGGCATGCAGCCTTACCAAGCTGTCAGTCGGTGGGCGGGCGGGCAGCAGGTGGGTGAGGGTGCTGCCCGCCGGCTGATGGGGAGCAGGCGGTGGGGCCCAGTGGGTGGTGAGTGGGGGTACACTAGACTACCAGGGTGATAGGAGTATGTTATGATTTACAGATGCCCGCGATCGGGCAGCGATCGGTCCACTGGACCACCAGGGATATTGGACGTGGGGGGGTGTTACTATACCGATGCCCGTGATCAGGCAGAGTGTGGTCCACTGGACCACCAGGGATATAGGACGGGGGCTTATTCTTGGAGACAAATGCCCGCGATCAGGCACATAGCAGTCCACTGGACCACCAGGGATATTGGGGGGGGGTTCTTTTAGACGAATGCCCATGATCGGGCTTAAGAGGGCGTCAGTCCCCGACGGCTGCTGCCTGGCAGGGCGCCAGGTGCAAGTCGTCTGGGATCAGCACACCTGCATGCTAATGGCATGGAAATGAGGCCATAATGACATGCAAATGGACCCATGTGTGCCTTGCATAAACTATGGCCCCATTTGCATGTCCCCTTTTGAATATCACAGGTGCTGTGCATGGCACAATGGCACTTGCGCTAGCGCATCTCCATGCTCCACCCTGGTCACTTGTGCTGGCGCAGTGCCACTGCACCATGCGCAGTGGGGGTGGCCAGGGTGCGATATTCAAAGCTGCTGAACCATGGCGCAGCTCCATTGAATATCGCCCAGGCCACACCCCTGTGCAACAAAGTTGAGCTGCACCCATGCTTGCACCACAGACTGGCGCAGTTTGAATATCCGGGCCATAGTGTTCAAAATACTGATGAAAATTTAGTCCAAGCCATATTAAAAGGAGTGCTCCTTTTATTATTTCAACTGTAAATAAAAGTGCTAAAACAAACTCAAAGTACATATGAGGCAATGTAAAATAAACTAGAAAGGTACAGGTCAAAATAGTCACTGCTATGATGCACTGCTGCTTTAACATCTACCTCCAAACCTCTTTTTTTTTAGTATGCACTTTGGTGAACAAAACGTATTCAGCTTTTACAATAAACCAGAGAATGTTTATTTAATTTGTTTTGTTTGTATTGTGTGGTTATATGTTACATATTTGTATATGTGGTTTGTCATGTTACAATAAAGTTTTCAAGTATACTGTAAACCGTTTGAGAAAACATTTGTATTAAAATAAACTATAAAAACAGCACTGTATTGTATTTAAGTTTAATTGCCTTTATTTTGAGGGTGTATCCACAAAATACACAAAGCCTAAATTAAGATGGCTTGTTCTGGGTTTGCAATACATTTTGTCAGCTTGTCCATGAAATCCATATAAGATACCTAAATAAGAATTTTCTAATCTCAGTGTTTGACACAATCATTTCCAGGAATGACTGCAAAGTCACAAACACAGTAAGTGTGAGGTCAGTTATTAATAATTAATCAGATGATTTTGAAGTACACAGTGTGGAAAATACGGGTTTTTGGAAAGTTTTTAAGACTCATAAAACCCTTAAAAAGGGATTTAACTGTATACAGACATGGTTTAAACTTTCTACTTCAACAGTAAAAACCTGCTTTATAAAGCAGCAGTACTAGTGTATCTAGCTAAAAATGTCATCCTACATTTTTTTCACAGTAATGTGTTCCTAATAATCTTAGATTCTTCAATGGGGTATTTTAAAGTCAAGCAGCTATTTTTAAGACTTGCTTAATTACAACTTTTGTAATTTGTGTGACTCTACAATAAAGATGGCAGCCCCCAGCAACTTTCAAAAATCTTCTCCCCAGACGCACACACTAACAGCACCCACTGTATTTATACTACAAATATGTCAGGGTGTTGCCAGCACATGTTTCTGATGGCCAGCAGCACAGCACCATCCTGATTTGTTTATATCCATGATTGTTGACATGGTAAAACATCAATAACTTTTAAGAACTTCAAAATCCTTTATCTTGCCTTGGGAATGAAATAAAGCAAAAAGAAAATCAGATATATTGATGTTTTGGTTTGTCCTAACTGCCCACCAAGTCATTTAAATTATTGTTAACTAGTACTGCTGCTTAAAAACAAACTTAAGTAAATCAAGTTAATCTCTGTAATTTTCATTTAGTAGAATTTCAGAGCATTTTGTCATTTAAAGCTAACTAAAAACAGGTTTGTGCAACTGTTGAACAAGATATTTCAGCTCTGAAATTTACAATGTATCCTTATTCTCTGCAATATCTAATTATTTATGGGAATCGCTTTTGAAGAAATAAGTGAAAATATGAATATTTTGCATTTATGCAGAATTTGTTAGATTAAAAAAGTAACAGTTTTACAATTTAAAGCTTTCTCACATAGAATATATATGGAAATAGGTGTTTTTCTAAAAAATTTTATTGCAAGTAATTGTACAAATAAAAATACAATTCTATGGTGCAAGTTTGAAGGACTCTAAATAAATTCGGTAAACAAGCACAATCAGTTTACTGAGTGGGGATTGCCAATAATTACTCTTTCTTATTTTTTCACATACTAAACATTATACAAAACATGCACAGTTGAGGAACACCTTTCTCGATAGTCCAAGTTCTCAATGAAAGCTTACTAGCTGGTGTGTGTTGGTGCTTAATGGACAGTACATGACTTGCCGAGCCATAATTGTGTCCCATTTCTGAGCGATCTTAGCTTTTTTAAGTACAGCACTTCAGTGTCTGGCCACATAGTTTCTCAATGTTTACATGCTGCAGGAGTGCTCCCCTGCTTGTTTCAGTGTAGTGCTATCTGAACCTCAGTGTTGCATACACTGTTTTCTCTGTTACTCAGTTTTAGTATGCTATATGAGTAAAGTGGCTTGCCCTGTACTGACTGCATGGTGGTTTTTGTTTAAAACTCAATATTTTAGTGAACAGGAACTTAAGGAACACCCCCCCAACAGCATTTGTGGAGTGTCAGGGAGATTTTCTTGTTACTATCATAAACTCACATCATGGAAGTGCAGTTATATGGAGACAGTGTAATTTTTTTTTTTGCAGTGTTCTGCATGGTGCACGTGTCCCATTTTATTTGCTGAGGAGGGTGTGATTATTTGTTTTTTTTTGCCCCCACCCACTTCTCAGCACAAAGGTAACAAACAATATAACAGTGACTAAACATGACTGTTCAGCAGGTACACACACTGTGTAGTGCTTTGTGCCAACACTGCATTGCAGTCTTTGTGAATGCACACATCAATGTGGGGGTCAATATTGATCACTGTCCCTCATCATTCACGAGATCCCCCATCCATTATTCTCAGTGACCAGCTTCTGAGAAATGTTTGCAACCTGCAAGTCAGCACACAGCTCAGTAACACCGTGATAACTGCATCACTGCTGAAGCAACACAAATGCAGTCAGTTTTATACACATAAAAATTATGTTGTGCAGCCTATTATCGTGACGGCTGGTCATCCTCCAGTCATCCCCCATTGTCATCATTTGCAGCACCAGAGTCATCATACTCCCTGCTGTTTTCTTCCTGGTCCACCTCGGGTTCATAGTCACATGGCAGAATGCCAAAGCCCTCAAATCCAGATGCCTGAGACACAGTTTCTTCTGAGTCAAAATTATCCCTGAATAGTGCGGACAGTCCACCATCCAAGGGATCAGAGGGAGTGCTTGTTCAAGATGACATCCTCGCTTTTGCCTCTATCTGCCTGCTGCTGTCTCGCAGACTCCATACAAAGATGTCACACACAACAGCAGCACTCTACAGAGCAGTACGCCAACAGGGCTGTGAGCAGCACGAAAATGAAAAGAAACATGGATTTTCTTTGCAGGACTATGCAAAAGTGATCGGGAATGCAAATAAATGACCAATATGGGTAAAAACAATGCAACAGTCCTGAATTTATGCATAAGGCAGCAGGTAACTTGGAAAGGTGCTCTTTAAAAACAATTTAGTGAATTTCAAAATCATAAACTGTCAGTCCAACTTGGAAACACCTTCCCCCACATCACACACAAAGCTAATAGTCAAAATAAAACTGAAATAAAAAACATCATTACAAAATCCAATAATCTTTTACAGCCATTTAAAGATTAGTGGGAAAATACAGTCTTACCAAGCCTGAGAGCATGATATTCTGGTTTAATGTTATTGGCAAATGTCTCCAATAAGAGGACTTGAGGTACACAATTTCACACAGGCAAGAAGATAAAATCTAACAAACTGTGAGTGTGTGCTTTAAAACATGCTTATCCAGAAGCATAATCCTTATTGCAAGCTCTTTCTACAAAATGAAATCCTCTCCAATCCTACTAACAATATAGCTGCATTAGTTACACTATGTAGTTTCTTTGATTGAAAGTTTAATACTCTGGATGCAAACCAATCTCTTTCCAGAGTCTTTAATTGAATATGTCTAAATTCATCCACAATGTATAGTTTATAAAAGCCTTTGATTGTTGGCTATTGATTGAATAACTCCACACAAACCATCTACCCATGAAACTTTTCTATATCCACCAAAAAAAAACAAATACACTTAGTTTTAGAACCCAATGCTTTACATTCGAGTATGGAAAACACACTAGTCTCCCGGTGGGACAGAAAAGCCAGAAAGCCTGCTAGGCCAGCAAGTGTCTGTACAAACATTTTCTGAGGCTCTAAAAGTTGGAATTCTCCATAGCTGGGGGACCAGGAGCTGTTTGTCTTGAACAACACTGGTTTTTGGTAAAGCCTGTGTGGCTGTTGTGCTTGGGGAAGAGGAAGGGTACCGGGGTGAAGGAGTTATAGGGCTTTTGGCCCCTGCACACTGATTTATATAATGACCACAAATTCAGAAAGCATGTGCTGATCACACATTCCTTCATAAAGAGATCAATCAAGTTCACTTAAAAAGCTTGTGCACCCAATATATGGGTGCCTTACCTCAGAGAAATACTGTAACTGCATAGATGCCTCCAAAACCCCTCTAGATAAAATGCTGTAACACTCATGAAAATAGTTGTACCAGGTGTCCAGGACTTCCTGGTCTAAAGAGCCACCCATGCACCGCCCCTGAGCTCAGCCAAGTTATGACACAATGCTAGGGAGAGCGTGGGGACGTGCTCCATTATAGTCAATAGGGGGCAGCTTTCCAATCTTTTTTTTATATTTTAGTGGTCACTTGGTGATGAAACGTGGGCACTGGTTGGCGAACAAGGTCTTTGTTAGTCAACCAATGCCCACATTTTATCACCAAGTGACCATTACACTATAAAAAAATAATCAGAAAGCTGTCCCCCATTGACTATAATGGAGCGCGTTCCCATGCCCTCCTTAGCATCGCATCATAACTTGGCTGAGCGTGGGCGGCACTTTAGACCGGGAAGTCCTGGGCACCCAGTATAACTATCTTTATGAGCATTACAGCATTTTATCTAGTGGATTATTTGGGGGCATCTATACAGTTACAGTATTTCTTTGAGGTAAGGTACCCATTTATTGGGTGCACCTGCCGAGACTGCTAAGTCTCTTTAAAAATACTTTGTTGCAAAGTATATTGTTATTTACATTCAGAAGCAACATTTTGTGAGACAAACACATGCAATGAAGGTTTTGTTTACAACAGTTATCATACCAGATAAAAAAATAAAAGTTAAATCTGCTTTTGTTCCTCGTGCAGTTTTCTAATTTCATTATCCGCATTGACATTACAGATCTATAAGGATACAGTCTATACTATGCATGGCATCTAAACTTGTTCTTATGGTTGCACGACTAGATTGATCAAATGTATTTCTACACAGGTGTTTGTTGCAGTTACCCAATATATTTTTATCTAGCCTATCATGAATTTCAGTTTACAATGATTTCAGTGATTTTACCATGCCTATGTCTATAATAAACATAATAGCCTGTTTGCCAATCAATTCATAAGGACTGAAAGAAATTGGCTCAGCCATTGTTTTTCAGAATCGTACCTGAGTGCAAATTGAGCAAATAGTTGAAGTAATTAATTGCATTCGCACATTAGTAAAGCACATTTCTACAGTATGTTAAATAAATACAAAACAGAACAGTAACTGATTTCAATGGCGTTTGTGTAAAATGCAAGTTGCAACTCATTTGACATGGTTATTCCAGTTGGTAGTAAAAAAATGTTTCTGCAATGATAGGATGCAATTAATTATGCTAATTGATTTGAGCAGATGTAGCAGTTTTTCTCTTTTTTATTTTTTTCTGGTGGGGGAAGGAGATGTCCTGGGGTTGGATCACATGATATTGTCCTCACATCACTTTCATAAAACCTTTTTTTTTTTTTTTTACTCCAGCTTTACTCTTGATAAAGGTAAAGTGTTTATCTTCCTGACTGGTATTTTTGAAAATGTCATTCAAAGGACTGGTTTCCATTCCAGTTGTTCTAGATTAGCAGTATTTAGGAGGACAACAACGTGATCTTTGCAAAATGGGCCGTGCATGCTATAACAGGGTTTCAAAGAAATATAAAATCACACATACCCCAATAATGCAAAGCATCATGGGCTGTATATGCAATCCACCACAAAATATTATGCTGGTCCCACTTTAAGCCAGAAATGCATGGTGCCAAAAGGCCTCTCACACAATCTGCAAAGGGTGTCAACAGTCTTCAGAATCCTTATTCTCCTCGACTACAGCAAGGCCTTTGACCGAGTACCACATAAACAACTTGTTAACAAACTCTTTCACTTTGGACTTTCAACAACTTTTATTACATGGGTAGACCATTGGTTAACAAATAGGACTCAACAAGTGAAAATTAATGGCCTTTTGTCCCACTTTGGTGAGGTGACCAGTGGGGTTCCGCAAGGTTCTGTCCTTGGACCTGTTCTGTTTAATATGTTTATTTCCGATATGCAGACTAATTCTAAGACTATTTTAACAAAATTTGCTGACGACACCAAATTGGGAGGTAGAGTAGATACACCAGATAACAGAATCCAATTGTGCATTGATTTACATAAAATTGAAAAATGGGCTATCACAAATGGTATGGAGTTCGATGTGAATAAATGCACTGTACTTCATTTCGGGAAAAATAATCCCTGTCAATCATATAAACTAACTAATGCAATGCTTAAGACCTCTATAAGTGAAAAGGATCTTGGGACTGTCATCAATGACAATTTGTCTTCCGGAGATCACTGTATCCAATTAGCAAGACATTCCAATGCGTTACTTCGAAGGATTGATCGCACCTTTGTTACCAAACTTGAACAATGTATTATTCCTCTGTATAGGATGTATGTCAGACCTTGTTCAGATTACGGATCACCCTTTTGGAACCCATACCTGAAGAAAGACATAGCTATTATAGAAAGCATTCAGAGAAGAGCAACCCGGATGATACCTCACTTAGCACATTTTTCATATAATTAAAAACTTTGGAAATTAAAACTTCAGTCACTACAAACAAGGTGACATAGAGGTGCTCTTTTGTTCCTCTATAAAACTCTAGGAAATCCAATGCTTATGCAATTATGTGGAATTAGGTACACTGACAGAAAACTAGTCCCCAGATTGCACTCTAGACAACTTGCTCTTGAGAAAGCAAATACTAACAAAAGGCTTAATTATTTCACACTTAGGGCCCCAAGAGCTTGGAATAAACTACCGGGGGATCTTGTCAATAGTCCTAACTTTGAAATATTCAAAACCAACTGCGACCGTTGGATGGGAACCAATCAATATAACTGATCCACAATGTTGTGGGGGGCATTCTTGATGGGCTTCAGCCTTCTTATGCCCCATACTACTAAGTAATATTACCAAGGTCCTTATTAAGTTTAATCATGAAGACAGAAACCGTGTTGACTAAAACTTGAAATAAGCTTCCCCAGAACAAGTGGTGGTAAACACCAATTCTGTAAAGCAGTCTTCCCTGATATTTCCCTTGAATCTTACTCCTTTCAAAGACATTAATACATTCTGCTTGAGGTGGCCATTTTGAATAAGGTTAAGCATAGAACATTACAACTCATAGCGCCCCCTAGTCCTCTCATCCTTGTACATACAGTAGAAATGCATTTAGTCTGATGGTGTTATTCCTTTCAGATATTTGAAAACTTACCATGGCACTCCAGAGTATCCTCTTTTCCATCGACAATAGTCCCAGTTCTGTTAGTCAGTCATCATAATCCATGTTTTCTAAGTTTTCAACTGCCTTGGTCACTGTGTCCGCACCTTCTCAATCCTGTTGCTATCAGTACTTGGATTTGGGGACTGTACACTGTGTACTCAGGATGGAGTCTGAACAAAGACCTGCACTAGTGTATTACAGTATCTTTCAGTCTGCTAACAAAGATTCTCTTGATGCGTGCTGTGTTTTTATTTGCTTTACTAGCTGCTTTGCCACACTGTTGCATCCATTTAAAGTTGTTACATAAGCAATAACCCACAACAGGGTATGCAGTTATTGGGGATTAATCAACACCCCGGGTGTGTTGTGAGGCACAAGGTCACAGGCTGAGTGTCCTCACAGCACCGGGGTGTTGATTAATCCCCAATAACCTCACACCCTGGAGTGGGTTATTGCGCTTATGACATGAGCCAAATGTGGAGAGAAACGGACAAAAACTGTTGCCATAAGAGGGAAAACTTGTGGGAACTGTTTAGTGTTCTTCCACTATTTATGGCTGCAGCAACACACTTTTCTGTGTTCTGCCACAGTACAAAATAATTCAAAACAGAAAAGTTTGTAGTAAACAGGCCACAGAGAATAGAATCAAGGAGCAACTGGAACTTGTTATTCTGCTGACAACAGGGTGCTGTATCATTCTGTGTGCTGACACTGCAGTCTGTGAGTTTGCATAGCATCCCCCCGCCCGTTTTCTGGTTACACTGAAGTGCTCCCCCAACCCTCAAATTAAGCCAGTACTATCACATATACTGGAAAACGTTCAATACTGGGTCTCTCTTCCTTCACAGACCTGCACAAACACAAGCCTGCTGATCCCTATTACCTCTGTCCCATCATTTTCCAATTACTGATGCACAGAGAAAGTGAGAAACGGAGGCACTAATTGGCACTGCTGCTTCCCGCTATTGCGCTGATCACTATTCTCTGTGTCTCGCCTGTGAATCTCTCTCTCTCTTCCGGGGGTCGGCTACCGACATTGCCGCCACTGATAGCATCATGCTGTGGTTCTCAGAGGTACGCAGAGTGGGTGACTCAGACAAGCACAGCTTTACTTAGACCAAAAGAGAAAGACTACACAGAGAGAGACGAAATTGCAGCAGTTTCAGTTCCTGCCCATTATACCAGGAATGAGGAGCATTTATCTGTAGTCCCAGTATCACAGCAGTGGTGACCTGGAAATGAACTGTCTCTCTCACACAGAGGTGTCAACAGGGTGGGTAAGTCAGAACGATTACGGAGAAGTGTGCGCTGGCTTCGGGTACTTCCCCGATTGTACTGACACTGCCGATGACACTATTCTGTGGGAAATGAGCAGAACAGGCAGTTATAATGATCATCCAGGAGGGTCACTGCCAATATAAAACAAATCGCCCGATACTACTGTGTCCACCGGCTGGGTGGGTGGGAAGTCTGAGCCCAGCTGCAGTCTCGCTAAAAAGTGATCACAAGATGGCTACCATTACAAAACTTTTCCTCTCAGATTAACAAGGTTTGGTATGCTGTATGGTTCCTAAACAGGAGACTGATCACCACAAGTTAACGACCTGACTGATTAACAGAGACTAATCAACAGTCAGCTGATCAGTCTCTGCCAGTCAGTTCTCAGAAACATCATTGCCCATGTTATAATGATCATTACCTAAGGTTCTTTTCCTGCTGAGTTTCACTAATCCCTGTGTTGTTCATGTCCAGTACTTAGCTTTCATATTTTCCATGCCTAGACACATCACTGCACATTTCCAATGTTGAATTTCATCTGCCATTTTTCTGCCCATCTCCTGAGCATGTCTGGGTAGCTCTGCATTTCACCAACCTCATTCTGTGATGCAACTACCCTTTCTGCTTTGGTGACATCAGTGAACCTAGCAATCCAGTGAGTGGTGCCCATGCTCCAAATCACTTATGAATATATTAACAATGTTGGCATCAGCTCAGAACCTCGTGGGACTTCACTGGTCACATATTTCTGTATGAATAGATCACCATTTATTATAATCCTTTGTTTCCTACCCTGCAACCATTTGCTAATTAAGCAATAATGCCTCACAGGGTGTGTGTTGTGCTGGGATAACATCACGCACCAGGTGGTTGGGCACGAGGCTGCAGGCCGAGTGCGTCCAATACCTGAGGTGTGACATTATCCCAGCACAACACACACCCTGGAGGGCATTATTGCTATTATACATTGGCTTGTTGTAATACAGAATAAAAAAAATAATTTTAAAGAATGTTTTTGTTAGTGTGGAAGAATAATTTTGTTTCTTAAGAGAAGATACAAAAAAAAAAAGAATAAAGAGGACATCTGCATTGGCTCACAGTGCTGAGACTAGACCCGTAATGTTGTGCTGGGATAACATCACGGGTCCAGTCCCAGACTGACCAATCAGAGACCAAGATTCTTTCTTGCCATTGTATAATCAGCTGTATTACACAACCAGTTATGCCTAGGTTCTCCATTTTATGGGCTGTCCTGTTGTGTGACACAGTATCAGTGGCTGTGCTGAGGTCCAGGTACACAACATCCACCAGTTTTCTCTCATCAAGCTCCTTGGTGACATTGTCAAACAATGCAATTAGATTAGTCAGGCATGATTTTTTCCCTTTACAGAATCCATATTGGTAAAGCTACCAACAGTCCCTATTTTCCCAGGACAGTCCCTATTTTAGGCAGCATGTCCCAGTGTCTCCACATGTTTTGCAAAATGTCACTTTTATCCTGGTTTTTACTTACTTGACCCAGTTTTGTCACTTTTTTTTTCTGCTGACTGATAATCCGCGAGTGACAGTTATTTCAGCACCACTGTGGCACTGCTCAGGCTGGGCAGCAGTTTGCAACTTCAACCCCTGTGCCTGGTTGCACTGCAAGCATGCCAGTGGGAGCACAGTAAGGCATGTTCCTTCCTGTTAGATTAGACTGGGCAGTAGTGCAAACAAGTACATGTGGACGTCTGCCTGCCAGCAGCTGAGAGGGACTCCAGACAGAGAAGACACCGGCAGCAGGGAACTAAGGTACCCATACCTGATAAGCTGTAGAGAAGTGTGTGAAAACAATCTGGTGTGGTGGTGGGAGTCACTGAAGTGAAGTTTGCTCAGCAAATGAGGTGAGTGTAAGCGGGTTGGATGGGACTGTCAGGAGGAGCAGTACTTGAATGTCTGATCACAATTTAACGTGGGTTTGCTTCTAATGAACTTTCTATACATCATGATTTGGAACTTGCTGCAGCAGAATGATGTATTGTTTTAATCTGAATGTTTGCTACTGGTGTTACTGTGGGGCAGCACGGCCAGAGCAAGCAGCAACATGTAATTGATTATGTGCAGCATTGTCTACAGTGGTGCCCATGGGAGTGACATGGTGGGGGGGGGTCATGGTCAGGATGGACCGTCCCAGTTTTAGGCCTCGGAAAGTTGGTAGCTTTACATATTGGGTCACCAAGTGCAAGTTATTTTTCTATAAGTGTTGGATGATTCTGTTTCTTACAACTGTCTCAAGCATCTTTCCAGGTATTGGCATTAAATTGACTGCCCCAAAGTTCCCATGCTAAGCCCTGGAGCCTTTTTTCAATATTGGTACCATGTGGGCCCCCCCTCCAGTCATCAGGCACATTTGCAGTCCTTAGTGATTCGATGAATATTATCGCAAATGGGATAGATAGATCTTCAGGGGTATCTCAGTCATCAGGTAACACTGGGAACCTTCGCCGTCAGTGAAGGGGAATCCACACAGAAGTTTTTCAGCAGTACAACTGGGGCCACCCACACTGCCAACGACCATCAATGTCATCAATCCTACAAACCTTATAAAGGCCGTCGACTCACTCACATAGGTCTTTGCAGAAGCCCTGTTGTAGTATTCATGCCTTTTTTCACCTTCGGCTTTTCTTACCTAACCTTTTAAAATTGTCTTTTTTAAAGAGATTCCTTCTCTTTGTTTATTTCGAGAGTTAATCTTTCAACATCTCTCTTCCATCACTGCTGTTGTGGAAAGAAGATTGCCTCCACAAATGAACACTCTTTCTGTGTCTGCTGTCTTGGGCCTGACCACTATGTTTTGACTGTGAGCTCTGCCAAAAGTTTCAAACAACCTCAGGTGACGCAAAAAGGTGCTCAAACAATAATGGATCAACAGGTAGCCAGTTCTGGGCAGGGGTCTTTACAGGTCCTGGCCTCCCAGTCACTGACTGGGTCTTCGAGCTCCCAGGCCTCCAAGGTCTGAGACAAGTCCTTGGGAAAAGTCACAAAAAAACAGATTGCAACAGCTTCCCCCAGCATCGATTTCATTCCCTGTTGGCTTCTCCTTCTTCTGGGGGATCTTCCTCAGCTGTGGCCACACCGGTAAAGAGAACTGCTCTCCAGGTCTCTGTATCTAGCAAACCCATACCAACAGCACCTCCTCTCAATTCTCAAGGCGTCTAGCCATTAACTTCCAGGTAATTGGACCCTTCATCGTTGATGACAGGCTTGTTGACAATGACTCTCCCGTCGAGACCTGCCCCTTCTCCCTCCAGTGCTACAGGCCCATCAAGTTCTCAGGATACAGTAGGTGCATCATCAACACCTGTGTCGTCAACCCCCCCCATATCGATGAATACCGTTGACTTAAATGATATTCTTATCAAGTTCGCCAACATGCTTGTGCAGCACTGGGCACCTTAAACAGGCCCCCCTTGCCGACGCTGTTGATGGCAGCTTTGTCATTGACACCCATTTGTTGGCACCAGGAGGCTCCCCATGAGCCGCCTGCAGTGCACTCGATGCCAGACCCAGATATTGAAGAGGTCGACGTCAAAGAGGAGTATCACCCAGATCTCCTTCTTCCTGATGATGAAGAGGAAAAGATCCTGCTCTCTGACAGATCTGCAGCCTCTTCTGTCAGTGAGGACTCTGTAAAGTATACTGTCAGGTCTCATCCTGAGGACCCACATTTTTCAATGTGATGAAACAACTGTCCTCAGCCATGGGCTTCAACACTGAGGAAGAGCATGCCACCAGAAAAGATCTGGTGGATTTCCTGGAGATTCCTGAATCTCCCCCAAAAATCATTCCTCCAATGCTACAATCCTTGAAGAATGTAGTCATGGCAGCCTGGCACAGACCAAACATGGTGCCAACTATGCCCCGCAGGGCAGACAAACTTTATCATGTCCCCCAGGATCTTCACTGTTATGCTGCCCAGCCTAAGACTGATGCAGTGGTCATTAAGGCAGCTCATTACAGATCTATTGCACCTAGGCACCATGGTTCCCTTCCCCAGACAGAGTCTCACAGAATTTACTTCTGGGGTAAAAGGTTTTATGACCACTGTATTCTAGTTTTGAGGATTGCAAACTATCTGTCATACATGGTAAAATACTACAATGCCAGTTGGAAAAAGGGCAAGGGTGCCACCCAGGCCCTTCTGTAGGGCATTCAGAAGCAGGAGCTGCTAGAGGGACTCCAAGCAGCTGAGGATGTTTGCAAACATCTCCTCAGAGCCTTGTATGACATGGCTGGCACAGTTGCCAGGGCAGCTTCCATGGTCATATGTCTCCGCAGAAACTTCTGGCTCAGAGTACCTGGGTTTGCAGCGGATGTGCAGCAAAAAGTGCTTAATGTCCCTTTCAGTGGCACCAGGCTGTTTGGCCCTGATGTTCATGACACCATAAGTGATCTGCAAACCTTGGGCAGGGCTCTCAAGTCTGTCCACTCCCTCTACTGTACCCAACCAAAGGGTAGAAGATGGCCTCCTTTTCATAAACAGAACACTAGGCCTGGGACAGCTCCCTGTCCCCAGAGAAAACCCAGAGCCGAGGCTCCCTTGGCCCTCCTCCAGTGCTGCAGTGGCGGCCAAGCACCCCAGAAGTGATGGATCAGCCTCTGTGACTGGCTCCACCTCTGCGTTACTTGTTGTTGAACCTCCCTCCACTGGTCCTGGACCAGGAGGTGGTGGTCAGAGGTTGGCTCTCCCTCCATCTGAATTAATGGAGAACAGTAACTTTGGATGCATGGATTCTGCAGATCACAGAAAAGGATCACACCTTGGAGCTCATCAAGCAGCCTCCAGAAACTCCACTTCCACCCTCCTGTTACCCCCCTGGCTCAACTGTATTTTCTCCGGGAGGAGGTGCACTCACTTCTGCACAAGCAGGCCATCGAGCCAGTGCCTAGGCACCAGAGAAACTAGGGGTTTTATTTCAGGTATTTCCTGGTCCCCAAAAAGACTGGCGATCTGAGGCCTATTCTGGACCTAAAAGACCTCAGTTTGTATATCCAGTACAAAACGTTCTGGATGGTAACTTTGCCAGGCCTGATGCCTCTTCTCAAGAAGGGGGATTGGCTTTTTTCACTGGATTTAAATCTCGAGTTACTATTAGGATTATGTTATAAGCCTCCAGATTCGAAATTGGAGATTATTTCTGATATTATTGAGGAAATGTCTAGCGCAGCAGAAGTGTGCCCTATTTTGTTCATGGGAGACCTAAATATGAGTGACATCAATTGCAAAAACAATTCAGCCAAAACTCAAATGTCAAAATTATTTCTAAATTCATGCTTGGAACTGGATTTAGTACAGTATGTCCATTTTCCTACTCTTGAATTAAATATTTTAGATATAGTGTTAGGTAGTGAATCAATTGAAGTCCAGAAATGCCAGTCTTTGGCCCCTTTAGGTAACAGAGATCATTGCATAGTTGTCTTTGAAACTAATTTGTTCCATATGGAAAAAAAAAATAAAAATAGTAATATTACTGAAATTTTTACATTTCATAAAACTAATCATAAAGCATTAAATAATTTTTTGATAGCTGTAGATTGGTATGCACTGTTACAAAATAAAAATATCAATGAAATGTGGAATATCTTTTCTGAAACAATTATGTGTGCAGCTGATAAATATATTCCAAAAGTTTCTAAGAAAAATTTAATCATCAACCAAAATGGCTTAATATGAAATTATATAAGCTAATTAAAAGGAAAAACAAAATGTATAAAAAATTTAGAATTAATAATTCTATTAGAAATCTGAATGCCTTTAGGAAAATTCGAAAAATATGTAAAAAAGAAATTAGAAAGTCAAAAATACTAATGGAAACTTAATTGGCAAAAAAAGCACAGAAAGGGAATAATAAAATACTATTTAGCTATATTAATTCACTAAAAAGAAAAACTTGTAGAGTAGGTCCTATTATAACAGGTTCTGAAACATTAACACTTCCCATTGATATGGCTAATTACCTTAATACTCAGTTTTGTAAGGTATTTTCAAATAATAATGATGGTATTACTTTTGAAACAGATGTTCATTCTTCTTATTTAGTTGATATTTCATTACAAATCATTAAGTCGAAATTGGATGAAGTTAAGAGAGGATCTTCAGCTGGCCCAGACAGAATTTCTGGGGATCTAATTCATCTACTGAAAGACCATCTTTGTACTCCATTAAAAATCATTTTTGATGCTAGTTTAAAAACAGGTCTTGTTCCAGATGATTGGAAAGTGGCAAATGTGATTCCATTATTTAAAAAAGGAATTAGAAGTAATCCAGATAATTATCGTCCAATCAGTCTGACATCTATTTGTTGTAAACTATTGGAACGTATTATTAAGGATGACTTAGCACAAGTAATTTCTAATTTGGATAGAACTCAGCATGGATTTGTTAGGGCAGGTCATGTGTAACCAATTTGCTTTGTTTTTATGCTAATGTTAGTCAGAATTTGGATAATGGTGTTTCTTAGATGTCATTTTTGGACTTTAAAAGGCGTTCGATTCCATTCCATATTGGGCATTGATAAAAAGCTGCAGATGTTTAATATCAATCCTATCTATGTTAGATGGATTTCAAATTGGTTGTTAGACAGAAAACAGAGGGTTATGATAGATGGTCACTTTGGTGATTGGATGGAGGTAAAAAGCGGTGTTCCCCAGGGATCCATCTTGGCTCCTTTAATTTTTCAAGTTTTCATATCGGATTTATCCACCAATATTAACAGTACTATTATTAAGTATGCAGATGATTGTAAAATCTATAATGTTTGTGAAAATGAAGATGATAGGGCAGTCATCCAGAAGGACTTCAAAACACTTGAAATTTGGTCACGGAAAGGGAATCTTATCTTTAATATATCAAAGTGCAGTGTTTTACACTTTGGTAATAAAAATCTGAGATATCAGTACCATTTATATGACAAGTTACTAACTAGTAAAGATAGTGAAAGGGATCTTGGAATAATTGTTGATGTTGAACTGACCTTTGATTCTCATATCACCTACATGATTAACAAAGCAAATAAGATTTGGTGGGCCATTCGCCATAATATGTACCTAAAAAATCCAGAGGTACTTTTACCTCTATATCGTGCTTATGTAAGACCTCATTTGGATTTTGGTTCCCAGTTATGGAATCCATACAAAAAGAAGGATGTAGCCAGACTGGAGAAAGTTCAGAGAAGAATCACTAAACATCTAGTGTCATGTAAAGAAATTTCATATGAGGATAGATTGACAAAATTTGATTTAATGTCTCTTGAGGAAAGAAGAGTGAGAGGGATTTATTACTTGTATGGTTTACATAATGATGAACATCTTTTACGTGCATAGTGTCTTGATCATAAACAAATCAAGATAGAAACTAGAGGTCATCCTTCAACTTTCCAGTAATAAATGTTTTACTAATAAAGAGCAAATTTTTTTCTCAAAGGGTAGTATCATCTTGGAATAAACTTCCAACTAAAATTGTAATTAGTGATAATAAATTAACTTTTAAAAATAGACTTGATGCTTTGAGAAATGAGAACAAGAATTCAAAAAATCAATTGTAATGGAGAGGCCTATATTGGCAGTTCTTTGCTTTTGTGCCTCTGATATTGTCTTAGTATGAGTCTTAGTACATGCAGGATGCTTACCTGCACACCTCGGTCTTTTCTCCTCACAGGAAATTTCTCCGCTTCACCTTTTAGGGTGAGCATTATCAGTCCAAAGTGCTGCCCTTTGGCTTATCCTCTGCATCGCGAGTTTTAACCAAGTGCTTAGCAGTGGTCGCAGCAGTTCTCAGAAAGGAGAGACTGTATGTCTTCCCTTATCTGGATGATTGGCTCCTGAAGGCCCTGTCCAGGGAACAGCTTCTGCTAATTCTGGAGTGAACTCTCCAGTTTTTTCACTCCCTGGCACCACTGTCAATCTGCCCAAGTCAGTTCTGACACCATCACAAAGGTTGCTGTATTTAGGGGCGGTTCTGGACACTGCACAGGGAGAGGTCTTCCTGCCTCAAGAAAGGCCAAAGTGCCTCATAGCTCAGTCTCAGGAAGTCACCCAGATTCGATACATCCCTGCTAGTATTTACCTCAGATTGTTGGGCCTAATGGCGGCTGCTATATTCACTGTTCCTCTGGCCAGACTCCATATGCGTATTCTCCAGTGGACTCTTCGGGTACAGTGGAACCAGTGTATGGATGAGTTCGACCAACCAGTCCTGGTCTCTTCCCCAGTACACAGGGTACTGCAGTGGTGGATGTACCCCTTGAATCTGCTTCAAGGTGTCCCATTTCAGATCTCCTCCCCACATCAGATCCTAACCACAAATGCCTCAAGTCTGGGCTGGGGAGCGACCTAGATCCCTTCCAAACCCAGGGATCTTGGCCCCAGTGGGAAGCCTTACTGTATATCAGTGTCCTGGAGATGAGTGCAGTGCTCTACACTATGCAGGCCTTTCAGGAACACCTCGCTCCAGTTCAATTGCTGGTGCAGTCGGACAAACTAAGTGTAGTATATTTTCTAAGGATGTGGATATGTTGTTCTAGCCACACGTTCTAGCAGTGTCCCTTCCCTTTAAGATGTGCCTGAAAGTCTTCAACCTGGCTCCTCTCACCCTCCCGGGTGGTATATCCCTTGGCTCTGCCCCATGATGCCAGATCTTCCTTTCCACTGGAAGAAGCAAGTTCCCTCGTTACCACACTAGCGCTGAGTAAGCCCTTGCGCTCTAAATCTTCAGATTTACTTCCTAAAAAGTTTAAAGCTTTATATCTTCAGCTCAATCTTCGATCGTGTCTGCGATGGATGACAAGTCCACTCCTGGATTTCACCAGTGCCCATGCAGGCAGAAAATGTCATATACAGACCCACACGTCACATGCGTCTTCTGCCTGGGCCACGAACACGATACCGAGGCCTGCAACATTTGCCAGTCGTTTCACACAATGGTCTTCGAGGACTGCCTTGCCTGACTTAAGGTTGGCCACCCAGAAAAATGACATCTGCCGGTCAAATCTAAAGATGCCCGTTGGGTAGACTCCATGGCTGCGAGGTCCACCGAGCAGTTGGAACAGCTTACGACCTTCGAGGAGGAGGCGGCTCAGGCCGCTGCTCAGTCCTCCTTGACTCCTGTCTTCGTTCCACTCCAATTGGGCTCCACTTTTTCAGGCTCCTTCAAGGAACTGTTCCAGTCTCTTCCGACTAAGGGACAGTGCCCTTCTGGGTCACACCTTCCCGCAAGAAGGAGTTGAAGAAAGAGAAGACTCACCATTGATGTTCCTGGGACCGGGAACATTCTTGGTCTCAGGATTCCCAGGTATTGACCACGGTCAAAACCATGGCCTTGACCACTGGCTTTATGGAGACCCCATCAGGCCAGTCAGTAGAGACACTGGCCGATGATGCGGCCAATATTTTTCTTAACCCTATCGATCGGTTGTTTTCCAAAGAGGCCAACAATTCTCTTTTCAGGACTCCAGTCCTGCCTGTGACCTCAGAAGGGCTGCTCAGTCCACGGAGCAGATCCCTCCATTCACTGACCCAGACCAGGAGGAGCCACAGCATTCTTACAGTGGGTTGAGCAGCTCCCGCCATCATCGACGGTCCCACTCTCTACGCCATGGGAAGCGGCCCCACCACTGCTTCTCATCTGTCCTTCTTGGGTGAAGAAAGGCTTTGCTGCAAATTGTGCCAATGCTACGAAGACCTCATATGGCAACAGTTGGTGTTGGCTCTTCCGAAGCTGACCCTGGCTCCCACACTGGTAATCACTTGGCTGTCATCCGAGAGACCGACTCTGACTCCCCCGTGGGGTCGGTTGAGACCGTTCCTCCCCCAGCAGAGCAGATCCAGAACGTATTGATTCCGCAGAAACCAGCCTCTCCACTGATTGTGGTGGAGCTGCTGCCCAAGCAGCTGTTGATCGGCGCTCCAACCAAGGAGTCTCAGCTGGCCAAGGGACTTCCCCATCTGCTGTCAGTCACTGTTACACCTGACCACCCAAGGCAGGCCAAAGGTGACTCAGGCAGTCACCCGCTTTATATGGACTCTTCCAAGACTGAGGATTCCTCACTGTACTCCCATCAGGTCAATGAGGAGTCTGTGGGGGATCTCTCGACAGAAGAAGGGCCACTTCCTTCCTGGGCATCCTCCACCTCATCTCCGAGTCCACTAGGATGAAGATGGAGCCCATCCAGAAGCGGGCTCGCTATCCCCTTACAGAGATTCTGGACAAAGGGGACTCTCCAATGGAGGCTTTTCCAGTGGCCGAGGCCATTGTCGGTCTGGCCTTGGAGCTTTGGCAGTGCTCCTCCTCATCATGCCCAGCACCTTCGCCTGGATGGCCCGTAAATATGCTGTGCCCATTGGTACCCTCTTGGGGTTCATGGAGCACCCCTCGGCTGAGAGGCTGGTGGTTGACTCTCTGTTTTGGTGCTCAGGCAATATCAGACATGTAGACAAGCCACCAAGAGTCCAAGAAATGGATAATTCAGCGAAAAAAGTCTATGCTGCCTTGTCGCTCAGTCTCCGTCAGGTGAGCTTGGCAGTCATGATGGCATACTTCTCTCATGCCCTCTTGGGCTCTTTGGATAAGGTAATTCCTCACCTACATGTGGACCTCCAGACCATAGTCAAGCAGGTGCAAGGTCAGTGCTGGGCTGTGGCCAAGCAACAACTTCAGATGGCTCTGGATCTGGGGGATTCCTGTGCTCGCTTGGTGGCCGCCGCAGTTGCCATGCACCATAGGGCTTGCCTGTGGATCTTGAGCTTTACGGCAGACGCTCAACACAAGCTGGTGGATGTTCCATTCCTGGGCACCGATCTGTTTGGGCCCAGTGTGGAAGGTCACCTCCAACATATTGAGACATCCAGTGCCACCTTGGACTCCATTACATCTGCACAGAAGGACCCCAAGGGCTCCAGGCAGCAGAAGCGAAAGCCCTTTTGATCCTTAATTCCTGTGGTAAAACCAGCCCAGAATTAGCCTGACCTGCAGGTTCAGTCTTGGTGACCCAGGCCCAAGACTGTGGCCTCAGTGGTCCATAAACCCAGAGGAAAGAGACCTGGTGGCTCATCAGCTGGGTCCTCCTCCTCCAAGCCAGCTCAGTGATGGGATGAGAGGTGCCACCCTGATGCCCATCATGCCTCCCTTGGGTTCTTCTGTGGGGGGTTGGCTCCACCTTTTCCTTTCCACCTGGTCTGCTGTTACCATGGACAGGTGGATACTAGAAGTGGTCGGTCAGAGTCTGCCTCTGGAATTCGAGCAGTACCCTCCGAGCTGAGCCTTTGCCCCACGGGAGGATTTTGTATCCGCAGACAGTCAGCTCTTTGAGATGACATAGCCCAGCTCCTCTGCAAGGAGATCATGGTCTGAGTAGCGGATCGTCCGGAACACCCAAGGTTTGTCTCCAGGTATTTCCTGGTGCCAAAGTGGACGGGGAGCTGGCGCCCTATTCTAGATTTGCATGACCTGAACAAGTTCCTCAGATCATGCACCTTCAGGATGGTGTCACTGTCACTGTCACAAGATCATACCATCTCTAGAGCAGGACATGTGGTTCTGTTCCCTGGATCTTCAGGACATGTTCTTTCACATCCTGATCTGTCCATCCCATCAAAAGTTCCTCCACTTTTGAGCTGAGGGAACCCTGTATGAGTTCCGGGCCATGGTATTTGGCCTCTCTTCGGCCCCCAGGGTCTTCACCAAATTTATAGCACTGGTGGCAGCTTACCTGAGATGCCCCAACCTGGATGACTGGCTGATTGCAGGTCCCTCCAGGCAGGAGGTGGAGTGGTCCAGGGACCTGGCCCTCCAGACCTGCACCTCCCTTGGCCTCCTAGTCAATGAGGCCAAATCAGAACTCATGCCCTTGCAGGTGATCAGCTTATCGGGGCAGAGTTTGACTCTTGCTGAGCTAGAGCCTGGCTCCTGGAGGAGAGGGCAGAGGTTCTCTCCTCCTTTGTCCTATCATTTTGGTTGGGGCAATTGCACCCTGCCCGGGACTTCCTGCACCTTCTGGGTTACATGGTGGCCTGTACCAGCATGGTCCGATGGGCCCATAGGCATATGCACTCCCTGCAATGGGAGCTGGCCAGCCAGTGATCTCAGCGCAAAGGTCACTTCGACCAGCTGGTCACTGTGACCCAGGGGATGTGGGACGCCCTCCAGTGGTGGCTAGTCCCAGAGCATCTGCAGGAAGGAATCCTGTTTGTCCACCCCGAGCTGACTGTCATCCTGTCAACTGACATCTCTCTCATAGGCTGGGGTGTCCATCTGGGGGAACACAGAGTTCATGGGTTCTTGACCCTCGAGGAGTCCCAATGCCACATCAACCTGCTGGAGCTCCAAGCTGTTCAGCTGGTGCTGACAGCATTCACTCCATATGTTCGGGGTCAAGTGGTCCAAGTTCAGACATACAATACCACGACCATGTACTACCTCAACAAACAGAGTGCGGAATGCACTCCCTGCCTTTGTGCAAGGAAGATCTCCACATATGGACCCTCATGTGCAGCCTGGAGGTGGATCTCCTAGCCATCCATGTGGCAGGAGCCTCCAATCAGCTAGCAGATGCCCTCAGCCGGGTAGGCTAGGCATCTCATGAGTGGTCCCTCCATCTGGAGGTAGTCCACAGCCTGTTCTCCCAGTAGGGTACCCCTCAGGTGGACCTATTCATCTCCAGGGAGAATGCTAAGCTGAGGCTGTTCTGTGCCCACCCCCCTTAGCAGGGCCCCCTGCAGGGGGATGCCTTCTCAAGGCCTTGGACCCCAGGCCTCTTCTATGCCTTCCCTCCACTTCCCTTGAGCCACAAGGTGCTGCTCAAGGTCAGGAGGGACAAGGCATGGGTGATCCTGGTGGCTCCGGACTGGCCAGGCCAGTTTTGGTACCCCGATCTCCTCAACCTCAGCAACAGGCTCCTGAAGTGTCTTCTACTCCACCTGGTCCTGCTGTCCATCAATCAGGGGAAGGTACTCCACCCAGACCTTCAGTCCCTGCACCTGACAGCCTGGTTCCTGAGTGGCTAGAGTTCCAGGCTTTGGGTACTCACCGTGGTGGAAGCATCTAGAAAGGAATTGGCCAGGAAATGCTATGCCTTCAAATGGAAGAGATTCTCCATTTGGTGTCAGGGCAAGGGGCTGGACCCTTTGACCTGTCCGATGGCCAGCATTTTGGATTATCTGTGGTCTCTCTTCAAAGGGGGACTTCAGTTGATGACCCTTAAGGTGCACCTGGCAGCCATCTCTGCTTACCGAGCATGGGCTGGTCAGCAGTCAGTAGTGTAGGAAAAGATGGTCTGGTGCTTTTTCAAAGGCTTGGATCACATTTCCACTCTGGCACATGAACACCCACCACCATGGGACTTGCTGCAGGTTTTGGCAAAGCTCTTGGGTTAGCCATTCAAACTGATGCACGGGTATGACATGTCTCACCTGTCATGGAAGACTGCCTTCTTAGTGGCTATCACATCAGCCAGAAGGATCAGTGAGCCCCAGGCGCTTTCTCGGTGGAGTCTCCTTACCTGGTCTTCCACAGGGAGAAGGTTCTTCTGCATCCCAACCTGAAGTTCCTCCCAAAGGTTCTGTTGGAGTTTCACTTGAATCAGGTGATGGCTCTTTTGGTGTTCTTCCTGAATCACACCTTGGAGGCCAAACACAGGCTCAATACTCTGGACCTGAGGCGAGTGCTCGCATACTACAAAGAGTGCATGGCTGGAGTTTGGGGGAGAGGTTCGCCAGCTGTTTGTTTCTTCAAGAAAATGCTCCTGGCACACCTGCAGACAAGCAGACGATTGGCAGGTGGATCTTATCCTACATATCCTACATTGATCTCTGCTATAGGTTGGCGGGTATGGAGCCTCCTGGAGGGCTATGGGCTCATTCCACCTGCTATACCGCTGCATCGGTGGAAGCTTCTAGGGACGGCCCAATCCAGGAAATCTACAGGGCTGCTACCTGGAAGTCCGCACACACCTTCATGTCCCATTAACACATTGACCTCTAGTCATGCCAGGATGCTGGTTTTGGGGCCTCAGTTTTCCAATCTCAGTTACCAAAACAGGGGGTGTGCGCCATGCTTCCCTCCTCCTGCAGAACAACTAGGAATCTGCCAGAATATGTGGATAGAACAACATATCCACATTCCTAGAAACACAGTTACTCACCTATAACAGTAGATCTTCCACGGAGTGGTCTCTTGTAGTAGGTAATACTTTTGGGTATCCAGCAGAGGTTGTTGTGGTGCATGGCAGCTCTTCTAGCAGTTTTTTACCAGGTACTACCAGCACATGACATCAGCTTCCTGTTTCCTATATAAGTGTGGCCGGTCCCTGATATCATCGATTCATTTTCCCGCCATCTTTAGCTTGCGCAGCAGCTAGTGCAACTTCTGTGTAGCGGTCATTGACGAGAAACCTGGAACTGGACAAATGTCTACTGATTCTTCAACTAAACAAGCTTTATTTCATTCCTGTCATTGTGGTAGGAAGATATACCGATTTGACAATCACACATCTTGTGTAAGGTGTCTGGGACCCACACATGACACCAATTCCTGCAGCTTATGTCAGGACTTTAACCAGGCAGCTCGTCGACAACAGTTGCTTAAAATTCAACAACTTTTGATGGAGCAGAAAATGTCTCTGTACCAAGGGCTCCCCCTTTACTGGTTCCCATTCCAGGCAGAATAAGGAGGAGGAGAAATCCTCCTCACACTCCCTGCCTCAACGTCCATCGACGGCCACCGTTTCTGGTGTCCCTCTGTCAATGGGCTGTCCATAAAGAACTTCCTCATCGATGGGGGCTCATACACTCGCGTTGATGGTGCTTTCCAGTGCTTTGAATGCAGTCCAACTAGTGACTGCTCTGTCAATGGAGGCTTATACCCTCTCATCAACGTCACTTTCCAGCGCTTTACATGCAGCAAAATACACTGCTGCTGCTCCATTGACGGGGCTTCTCTCCCCTCTACAGCTTCTGACAATTTAAGTGGAATTTACTCCTTTTCCCCTGCAGGCTCATCGACGAGACCCCACATTCCTCAGGGGAAGCCCACAGCTTATGCTTTATTGACTGCACCGCTGCCTACTCAGGTGGCTTCTTATGGGGGTCAGGAGGACAGAGATCGGGACCCTGGTCTTTACTACCCAGGGGCAAAACCTGCTCAGGCTACCTGTCCCATTCCCTCTATCACCCCTCCAGTTTCCCAACATGCCCCCCTTCTTACCCCTCTCCTTCCCAGGAAAGGGATCTCACCAATGTAGTCAGACACATCTTGCATGCCATGCAGCATTCTCAGCCCTCTGAATGGCTGGGTGATCTCACCCAGTCTCCTCCTCTGCCTAAAAGATTCCACGGTGAACAGGATACCATACCACCCTGGTCTCCTCCTCCATTTATAGAGGGCTATTTTTTCAGATGACCAAGAATTGCCACCTGATTTCACTGGTGATCTTGAGGATGAAGAGTTTCAAGATTTGGATTTCCCTAATCCAGACTCCCCCACTGAGAAATCTCTTCCCTGGATGAGGATCTGCCTTTGCCTCCAGTAGCCTGTCCCCCAGATGACCCTTCCTTAAATGAAATGATGGTTCAAATTCAAAAAGACATGGGATTCTCCACTACGGAACATGACAAGCAACGTAAGGATATGGCAGAATACCTTGAGCTACCTGAGGAGCCTGTTTTAGTGATTTCTCCACTAATACCAACTTACTAGAATGCCATGCTGGCTGTTTGGCGTCAACCTTCAGCTATTACAGCTGTTTCCCGCAAAGCAGATTGTCTATATCAGGCTCCTCTGGACCACCCCTCTCTTTTTAGTATTCCAGAGGCAGATTCTGTGGTCATTACTGCCACTCATGACTGTACCAAAAAACCCAAGCACATGAGCTCCTTACCTCCTGATAAGGAATCCCGACAAACTGACTATCTGGGAAAAAGGTCTTTTCCTCAGGTGCTATGAATATCAGAATTTTGAACTATATGGGTCATACGGACATACGAAATGTGGCAGCAGATAAAGGCCTAGAGGTCTATCAAGTCTGCTCGAATGTGCAGCTAGCACCCTTTATTCTGCAGCTGCCCCTCCCTTCCACCCTTCCCCTTCATTAACCCTCCCCCTTGTCCTGTCCCATCCTCGTTTGAAGCAGTCCACTGTTCTACTGCATACCACTTCAGCAGGTAACGCATTCCACCCAGCCACCACCCTCTCTGTAAAAAGTGTCTCCTCATCTTCCTCCTGAACCTTCCTCGCTCCAGTCTCATCATGGCCCTGGTGGCCCTCCCTCCTGACTTTGAACAGCCCTCTGTACCAGTCTTGTTTATTCCTTTCATGTATTTAAAGGTTTCAATCATGTCACCCCTGCTCTCCTCTCCTCCAGTGAGTACATGTTCAACTCCTTCAACCTCCTCTCTGTATGATAAGTCCCCAGCCCTTGATCATCTTTGTCGCTCTGCGCTGCACCCTCCAGTAACTTAATGTCCCTCTTCAGATACGGGACGCCAGTACTGCATGCAGTACTCAGGTGTGGTCTAACTAATGACCTATACAGTGGCAGAATCACCTCCTCCTCCCTCGAGGATATACTTGCAATACAACCCAGCATTTTGTTGGCCTTTGCAGCTGCCTTCCTACATTGTGCCGAGTTGTTCATTGACCCTGTAATGAGCACACCCAGATCCTTCTCCTCCTCTGTCTGGACTAGCTGCACTCCCCTAGCTGGTAACTCCTCCTTGGTTCTTCATCCCAAAATGCAGCACCTTGCACTTTTGGCATTAAAGCCCAGTTGCCAGGTGTCTGACCAGGTTTCAAGCTTTGCCAGATCATCCTGCAACCCCTGTCATCCCCTAGGTCATCCACCACTCGCCTACCTTGGTATCATCAACAAACAGACTGATCTTGCTCTTGATGTCCCTTATGTCTGCAATGAATATCCCAAACAACACTGGTCCCAACACTGAACCCTGTGGAACACCGCCTCACTGCCCTTGGGTGTGAGAGCTCCCACCCACCACCACCCTCTGTTGCCTTCCTGCAGCCAGTTTCCTACCCATCTCACCAGCTTTGCACCCGCCCCTGTGCCTACTAACTTCCTTCCCAGCCTTCCATGTGGCACTGAGTCGAATGCCTTACTGAAGTCTAGATACAGGACATCCACTGCATGGCCCCTGTCCAGCTGCTCAGTTACCCAGTCATAGAACTCGACCAGGTTGGTTTGGCAGGATCTGCCACATATGAAGCCATGCTGTCTGCTGTCCTGTAGTCCTTGGCCTCTAGGAGGCCACCAGCCTCTCCTTCAGGATAGTCTCCATTAGCTTACCCACGATGGATGTGAGGCTCACTGGTCTTTAGTTTCCCGTTCATCCTGGGGCCACTCTTGTGGAGGGGCACCACATGAGCCATCCTCCAGTCCTGAGGTACACACCTCGAATGTAGTGAGGCATTAAATAGGTCTGCCAGGGTCCTGCAAGGACCTCTGCCAGCTCCTTCAGTACCCTGGGGTGGATGCCATCTGGGCCTGGCGCCTTGTCCACCCTCAGTGCCTTCAAACCCTCTCGAAGTCTGCTTTCCATGATTTCCCCATCTGTCACCACTTCTCCCGCTGCTTCTGCCATTTCTCCCACCTTGGGTGTCACCCCCCCCCTTCTCTGGTACAGACAGGCCCCAGTCATTGTATTGTGTGGCCCATGTTTCCGTGATGACTGCAATGTCCACCTCTCCCTCTGCCATGAGAACCTGTAACTCTGCAGTTTTCCTCCCATGGCTCCTAGCATTAAGGGTAAATTAAATATCATCATACCCTGATGTCCTCTGCCATTCAGCTTATCAGTAAACTCCCTCCCTCACAGGACAGGGATAAATTATTGGCTACAGTGACAACTAGTAATTCAATTTCCCATCACCTTCTCAGGTCAGTATATGATGCTGTTCATACCTCAGCCTGACTATCAGCCACTGGTATCACTCTGCATCGCCATGCTTGGCTTCACGTTTCAGGCTTTATACCTGATATACAACATAAAGTAGCTAATGCCCCCTTTAACGGATCCAAGCTGTTCGGGCCAGGTACTCAAACTTTACTGGATGACTTACAGGCAACAGGGAAAACCCTCCATGCGGTTCATGGCATGTATCATACTCCAGTTACAACCT
Organism: Neoceratodus forsteri; assembly: GCA_016271365.2. NCBI lineage: Eukaryota > Metazoa > Chordata > Ceratodontiformes > Ceratodontidae > Neoceratodus > Neoceratodus forsteri. Next base: position 520,484,635 of record CM057449.1, on the reverse strand, counting down.
ACCATTCTCAACACACCTCTTACTCCAAAAGAGGTGGCCGATACAGAGGTAATAACAAAGGTGTCTTCAGAGATCATGCTCAATCCAACAGAGGCAACACCTCTGCCGCCCAGGGCACCCACTCCCACCCTTCAGGTGGGGCTGCACAGCCCGCCTCCCAGTGACCCACTAGGGCTTTTCTCCCTCCTCATCCAGGCCTCAGAAGCTGTGGGGGATCATTTTACCCTCCATCTGGAGGCTTGGCAAATGATCACTTCCGACAATTGGGTACTTCAGATTATACAGAAGGATCATACATTGGGTTTCTCTCCACCCCACACCCTTGCCCTCTACGCAAGATTCATTATCCTCCAGAGCACATACCCATCCTACAGGAGGATTTGACGGCCCTTTTGTCCAAATAGGCCATTGTACTGGTGCCCCTTCTGGAACATCAAACGGGATTTTACTCCCATTTCTTTCTGGTTACCTAATGTACAGGAGACCTCAGACCAATATTCGATCTCAGACAACTGAATCTTTACATTCAGTACAAATGTTTCTGCATGATTACCCTACCGACCATCATGCCGATTCTGAAACAGGGTGATTGGCTTTGCGCCCTGGACATGAAGGATGCCTGCCTTCATATTCCCATCCACCCTGCCCACCACAAATTTTTATGCTTCCACTTACTGGGTCAAAATTACCAGTTTTGAACACCCCCTTTCGCCCTTTCATCGGCCCCCAGAGTGTTCACCAAGTGCCTAGCGGTGGTGGCAGCAGCCCTGCAAAGAGAAGGGCACTTCATCTTTCCATATCTAGATGACTAGCTAATAAAAGCAGACTCCAGAGTAGCTCTGATTGCCTCCCTAGACGCTACCTTGAAAATGTTCACAGATCTGGGAATCACAGTAAATTGGCCAAAGTCCAGTCCAAACCCAACACAGTCTCTCCAATACATTGGAACTGTTCTAGATACAGTTACAGCCAGAGCATACCTCATGCCTGCCCGGCAGGATATGCTCATAGCTCTGGCATTACATTTACAGACTCAGAAGATAGTCATAGCCAGAAAAATGCTGCGCCTTCTGGGCCACATGTCCGTTGCCATCCCTGTGGTAGCCTTTGCCCGTCTCCACTTGAGACCTGTCCAATGGACCCTCCAAAATCAATGGTCCCTAATAGCAGGATAGTTTGAAGACAAAATCAAGGTCACTCCCTCTCTGAAGTCTTCCCTGACATGGTGGACAATCAGAATCAGGGATTGCCTTTCTGATTCTCCCCCCTCCAATGCAAACATTAAACATGGATGCTTCCCTGCTCGGCTGGGGAGCGCACTTAGGTCCTTATCAGAGCCAAGGCCAATGGCCCACTTCTCCCCATCTGTCTCATATCAGTCACCTAGAGATGAGAGTGGTCCGTCTAGCCCTCCAGACATTCCGGCCCTACCTCAAACCAGGATCGCTACTGATCCAATCGTACAACACTGCAGTAGTGTTCCATCTCAACAAGCAAGGGGGTACAAAGTCTTACGCCCTATGCAGAGAGTCCCTTGCTGTTTGGTAGGAAGCCATACAGCAACACCTGACACTAACAGCTGTCCACCTACTGGGACATTGCAACCAGTTAGCCGACTGGCTGAGTTGCCAGTCCACAACTCACAAATGGACACTTCACGGCAAGTGCTCCAAGAAATCTTCAACTTATGGGGCACTCCACAGATGGATCTGTTTGCCTCCTCAGAGAACTGCCATATTTCTGGGCATTTTTCCAATATCCCAAACAGAAAGGTACATTCTATAGATGCCCTGTCCCAACCCTGGACAGGTCTCTTCTTATATGCTTCCCCCCATCCCTCTCCTGCCACGGACTCTACTAAAACTACAGTTAGAACTGGCCATGATGATTCTCATAGCCCCACTGTGGCCTCGCCAGTCATGGTTTCCCCTACTCCTGCAACTGTCAGTATGGAATCCCATCCCATTGCCAATCAGACCAGACCTCTTGACTCAGTGTCTCAGGTTTCTACTACATCACAACCTGAAGGCTCTACACCTTCATGCTTGGCTCCTGAGGATGCTTTCATAACTCGTTTACAAGTGTCCTCTCCTGTTGCCAATATCCTCTTGGCTTCCCATAATCCAGCAACAAGAGCAACATACAATTCCAAATGGAAACGCTTTTCCATATGGTCAGCCTCTCGATCTTTGGACCCTTACTCTTGTCCACTGATGAAGGTTCTGGACTACCTGGCCTCACTATCTGTGTCCGGTCTAAGTTATTCTTCCATTATTGTACACTTGGCTGCCATCTCCGCTTTCCATGAGCCTCTGGATGGCAGGTTACTGTACCAACATCTAGCTAACATGTTTTTGAAAGGAGTATTACATATTAAACTTCATATTAGAAGACGAACTCCTCTGTGGGATCTCAATTTTATGATAGAAGACAGACCCTTGAGACTTTTGAGCCAGTTGCCACTTATGATCTCCATTTTCTTTCATGGAAAACCCTATTCCTAGGGGCTATCACTTCCGCTTGACGTATTTCTGAGCTCCATGCCCTCATGTGTAGGGAACCTTACTTGGATTTTCCACAAGGAATGGGTGGTTCTTCATACCAACCCTTCCTTCCTTCCTAAAGTAGTCTCTGAACATACTTTAAATCAGTCCTTGGAGCTTTCAGTCTACTATCCAGACTACTCCAGTCAGGATGAACATCTCCTACATATTTTAGATGTCCACCGTCTATTATGCTACTATACTAATTGGACACAATTGATTAGAAAGACGTCTCAACTGTTCATCTGTTTTTCCCCGGGTTATGAGGGCTTCCTGGCTGCAACAAGTTCTCTTTCATCCTGGTTGGCGCATTGTATTATATTTTGTTACAAAAAATACAAGCCTTTACCTGGACCTGTCCAAGCCTGCTCCATTAGAGCTATGGCCAGCAGTGCGGCTTGTTTTAAGGGAGCTTCCATTTCAGATATCTGCAATGCAGCTACCTGGTCTACAGTCCGTAAAATCACAAGGCACTACAATCTGGATATTGCCTCACGATGTAGGACAGCCTTCAGCCGTGCAGTCCTACAAGGTCTCTTATCATAACTGTCCTCCCACATGAGCATTACTGCTCAGGATTCATCCCAAAATTACCTACTACAAGAGACCACTCCATGGAAGATAATACAGTTATGTAAAAACTTACCATAACAGTAGATCTTTGAGGAGTGTCTCTTGCAGTAGGTTTGTGCCCACCCTCCATCCCCCTCCTTCTCTAAGAGAGCAAGTTCTGGTCCAATGACTAGGGTTGGGACTCCTTTGGTAGCTCCGCTTCCCTTGCTTCTTGCTTTGCAAGCTGAATTCAGTGGGGGAACTGAGGATACCAGGGACCGCCCACACTTGTATAGGAAACAGGAAGCTGATGTCGTGTGAGTGGTCCCTGGTGAAAAACTACTAGAAGAGATGCCGTGCACCACAGCGACCTGCACTGGATACCAAAAAGTATTACCTACTGCAAGAGACACTCCTCAAAGATCTACTGTTACAGTAAGTTTTCACGTAACTGTACTTTCTAGGAGTGGTATATGTTGTTCATCCACACGGACCCACCCAACCTTCCCTGGCATAGGTGCACTACCTCTGCTTCCAGCGGGCAACATCTGGTGTCATGGGGTGGAGCCAAGGGATATACCACCTGGGTGGGTGGGAGGAGCCAGCTTGAAGGCTTTCAGGCACATCTTAAAGGGAAAGGACACTGCCAGAACTTGTGGATGAACAACATATACCACTTCTAGAATTACTGTTACAGGTGAGTAACATGTGTATCAACAAGCAGGGGGGACTCATTCATAGAGAGGCCATGAGAGTGTGGTACTGGGCATTGGATCACAGTCTGGCACTCTCTGCAGTCCACATGCCAGGTGTGCTAAACACTCTGGCAGAAAGTTTCAGCAGGACACAGTCCAGTATACATGAATAGGAGCTTCTCTCATCCATTGCAGAAGACTTGTTCAACAGATGGGGTCATCCAGATTTGGACCTTTTTGTGTCCGTGCTCAACACAAAACTACATAATTTCTGCCTGCTAGATCCAGGGCCTGGAGTTTTCAGGTGAGACGTGTTGTCCCTCTCTTGGAGTGGGAGGTTTCATTATACATTCCCTCCATTTCCTCTGATCCAGAGGGTGCTAATCAAGTTACAGATGGAGGGGGCCACCATGATCCTGGGGGCTCCATTCTGGCCTCTATAGATTTGGTTCCTTCTGCTTCAGCAGGTGATAGAGGAATATTTGGTTCCACTTCATCTTTGCAGGAATCTGCTGACCCAGGCTCAGGGGACCCTGGTCCATCCCAACCTCAAATCCTTCCATCTGCATACCTGGCTTCTGAGGACATAGCCATCGCCAGGTTCGGAGTCTCAAACAGTGTGGCGGATGTCCTAATGGACACCCAGAAGTCTTCCACTTGTGTCACATATGCCATGAAGTGGAAACAGTTTGCCATCTGGGCTGTTAAACATAGCTTGGACCCTTTTACCTGCTCAGTGAACCATATCCTGGACTACCTGATCTCACTCTCTGACTCAGGTCTGCAGTACTCTTCCCTCAATGTCCACCTTCCGGCTATTTCTGCATTTCATGAGCCCATGGGTGACAGCACAATTGCTCAACTGGATGTCTCCTGTACCTTTTTAAGGGGCATCCTATATCTGAAACCTCCAATCCTGTTTTCCTGTCCCAGCTTGGGACTTGAATTTTGTTTTGGTAAAACTGACTGTTTCCTTTTGAGCCAATCGCGACTTGTGATTTGCACTTTCTTGGAAAGCGTTGTTTTTAGTTGCAATTACTTCTGCTCGAAGAATTTCAGAGATTCAGGCCCTCTGGTGCAAGGAGCCTTATTTGAGTCTTCACAAAGACCCGAGTGCCTTTGCACACAAATCCTAAGTTTTTCTCTAAAGTGGTTTCAGAGTTTACACTAAATTAGTCTGTCCACCTTCCTGTTTATTTTCCTAAGCGTGCCAATCCAGGGGAAGCACTGCTCCTTACATTGGATGTACACAGAACTCTGAAGTACTACCTGCTTAGGGCCAAGGAGTCTAGAAAGTCAAAGCAGTTGTTTGTTTCCTTCGCACTGGGTAGAGAGGGTGTTTCAATTTGTAAGCAATGTTTATCCAAATGGTTGGTTAATTGCATTGTGTTCTGTTACAACAAGTACGGCAAATAATTGCCTGGTGCTGTCAAAGCTCATTTCACCAGAGGAATGGCTGCAGTGATCTTCTGCGGGAACACGTCTGCACTCTTCAAAGACCAACCGGGAACTGAATAAATGATGGAAAGCCCTATAATGGCAGTCAAAGGAGGGTTTTCAACTTAGGTTGCTATCTCAGCAAATTTTGGGAGTTTTAGTCCCAAATTTTCAACATAGGGTTCTTGGGACCCTACGACATGAATACTGGCACTGTCATTTCGTTTCTCGTTCCCAAAAGGTGATTTTGCTTTCACTGACTAGAATCACCTTTCAGGACCAATTAATCAAATGACAGTGCCACTGTTCATGAGGTGGAGTCCCAAAAGCCCTTGTTGCAAATTTGGTGAAAAACTAAAAAAAAATGACTGCGTTACGAGCGTCCATTGTGCAGTTTCTACGCACACTCGTAACTTCATCAGTTTTTAATATTTTCACTCCAAATTTCCAACATCACCATTTTTTCATACCCTCATGAACAGTATAGCTGTAATTTTTCACATCCTTCCCAAAATGTGTTTTTGCACCTGTGGCACAGAATGGCGCGGTCACAATGCGAAATCAACTTTCAGGACAGATTAATGAAATCACAGTGGCATTGTTCATGAGGGGAGGTCCCACAAAGGCCATGTTGAAAATTTGGTGAAAACATTCCAAAAAATGACTGCGGTACGAGCGTGCGTGTCACAGTTTCTACGCACACTTGTAACTTTGCCACTTTTTCATATTTTCACTCCAGATTTTCAGCATTGCCATTTCTTCACACCACCTTATGAACAGTACAGCTCTCATTTTTCACATACTGCTGAAATGAGTTTTCACACCTGTGGTGCCGAATGGCACACTCGCTGTGTGAAATCACCTTTTGGGATTGAGTAAAGAAACGATACTGCCACTGTTTATGAGGTGGGTTCCCAAAAAGCCCATGTTGAAAATTTGGAGCAAAAATACCAACAAACCCCCCAGGCATTAGGAATTCCAATCGTAATGCCCACCCTGTCAGACTGACAGGGACTGGGGGTGTGACTAGGGGTCATCGGCCGTAATGCTCACACCATTCCACCCCTACCCCCACCATGCATGCAGCCATTGACAGGCATTGAGGTGTGTCTTGGGTTCTTTGGCCCTAACGTTCACCCCATTCTTCTATACTGCACCCATTCCAGCTTATTTCCTTATGGAATGGGGTGAGCTTAAGGGCCGAAGATCTCAAGGCACATTGCGACACCTGTCAGCGTCTGCAGGGTGGGGTGAGGTGGAATGGCATGAGTGTTATGGCCGATGACCCAAAGGCACATCCCCAATGCCTGTCAGTCTCTGAAGGGTGGGGGTGGGGTTTGCTGTTACTTCAATACTTCACTGTCATTCCTATTACTGGTGTGCATCTCTCTAACTCCTGTACTACCAATGCCAATACCAGCAAGCAAACATTCGGCATTGACAAATGCTTGTTATACACTGGGAGACAGAAAATAATAAAAGACAGATGTATGTACCTGTGCAGAAAGTGAACAGGGGATGAAAAGCTGTGAATTTGGAATGTTGCAGTGCTTCCTATCCCCTTTGCACAAATGCAAAATGGAATTGAGGCTATTTTATAAACATTCTGTAAATGTTTATTACACATTAAATTCCATGTGGTCCAGGTCATACCTGAAAACAGATAGGGTTGCACCCGTGGTTGCTAGTCTTATTTCTTGATTCTACTGGGATTCTTCTTTCTAGCTATTTTTTAAATGCATAGAATAAAAGAATGCTAAATATACAGCAAACATAAATCAAGCAAAAGTAAAATCGTACAGGATGTAATTTGTAGCAAAGTAGTATATTCACTGCTCTGGTAAATGCCTAATTCCCTTGAAAATTTAGATTTTTACCAGTGTGCAGACAGTCAAATTCCAGGAATTTACTGGAAAACAAAAACTCGGTGGTTTTGCAGACATAAAAAAAAACAGAAATTCAAAATTCATTGTAAATGTATTTAAAAGACTATTAATAGTAAAAAAAAAAAAAAACTATGTTTAAGAACCAGTAAAAATTCTCCTAAAGCTTGGTCATTGCACAGTGTGGTGTTTACAGAATTTGAATGCTTGCTAAAAACAGTGTTAGTGTTTTCCTTACTTTAGCACTGCCTTTTAAGGCAAGAATATTTACTCACAGATGAACAAGTCATCATGTTATATTTTCAACGGAGGGTGCCAAACTTAGTATAACAGCTAACTCTGCCTTGAGCAGTTCTTCAAATCCTTGGAACACTGCACCACACATAGAAACACAGAAATTGTCGGCAGATAAGGACCACTAGGCCCATCCAGTCTGCCTGTAAGCCCTATACATTGTATGCAGCAACGGACCCTATGTGATCAATGGCTTTTCATCACTCGCTTCCCTCTCAAGGCTCCCTTGTGCCTGTCCCATGCACGTTTAAACCCCTCCACTGTGCTTGCCCCCACTACCTCTTGTGGCAGACTATTACAAGTGTCCACTACCCTCTCTGTGGTAGAAAAACTTCCTCACATTACCTCTTAATCTACCCCCACAAATCTCATATCGTGCCCTCTCATTCTAGTACTTTTTCTGCATTGGAAAAGGTCCCTCACCAGCACTTTGTTTATGCCCTTGAGGTACTTGAAAGTTCCTATCATGTCCACCCGCTCTCTCCTTTCCTCCAATAAGTACATATTGAGGTCCCTTAGTCTCTCCTCATATGTTTTGTGGTGCAAGCCATGCACCATCTTTGTCACCTTTCTCTGGATAACCTCTACCATGTTTATGTCCTTGTGCAGGTGTGGCCTCCAGAACTGTGCACAGTACTCCCAGGTGAGGCCTTACCTACGTTTTATACAATGGCATCACCACCTCCCACCTCCTGCTCATGATACACAATATCCATAATTCAGGACAACGTTTATCCTAACGTCACATTTCTTTTCTTTTATGGCTTTGTGCTGCAACCCTCTGATGTTTAAACATAGTTGTATGTAATTAATTGCCATCCTTTCTTAAAAGAATATTTAATTACAGATGCACACTGATCTGTAACATTGACTTGCATTATCAATACTTTTGTTTTGTATCGGCAGTCCCTGATCTTCAGTGGCATCATACATCTCATCCTGTCCCGTGTGAAGCACTCCTGATATCTACAGGTGCCCCATCCCATGTCAAGCACTCTCTGGTCTTCTGCAGCATCCCTTCCTCACTCCATCCTGTGCCAAGCATTTCATGTGTCCAGTTGCACCCATCCCTCTGCATATTCCATGCCTAACACCCCCTTGTATTCTCTGGCACCCTCCCTCTCCCCATCCATTGCCAAGCACTATCTGGTGTCTAGTGGCACTGTCTCTCCTCATTCTGCCCTGTGGTAAGCATTCCTTTGGTATCCAGTGGCACCCTCCTCTTCCTAGCCCAATTTTTTGCCAAGCACTTCCTGGTGTCCAGTAGTGCCAAATTTGCCAGATCTGGAGATCCTACTATGCAGGGTGTGCATAATAATTCTGCAGGCCCTAGCTCAGCACATGGCCAAGGTATAAGTATCAACCATCACAGTTTAGTGTGTTCAGAAATCTTCCCAACCCTAACTACTATAAAGTGGCATGCTGTTTTTAAACACATTAAGGTTGACCTACATCATGACCTTAGAAGAAAGGAGACTAAACATAATCCAGGTAGAGGCTGTACAATTTACAGTATAAGGTTGGTGTCAGTTGGTTGTCAGCATATTTTTTTTTTTTTTTAAACAGTTGTACTGTCTAGGTTATATTATCACCAACTAGCACACTAGTCAGGGGTTGCAGTGAGATCCTGGTTGGTTATAATATTTGGTTTACTTTTGTGATCATGATGCTAGCCATGCTTATTGTCTTTAACAGTAGGTTTTTAATATATTCATTTCCCTTTTCAGAGTTTTCTTTTTTTAATAATGTAAAATGTAATGTAGAATTGCATTGTATCATGTGTTACTGGTCATTATTATGTAATATGGAAGAGCATCTGGTATCATTCAGTATTCATTAGATACTGTCCATTAATGTATAAATATTAAATAACATCCATTATCGCATACAAGAGTATTTGATAGCGACTGGCACCATATAAAATTTATAAAATACTAGTCCCTCACATATAAATATTATATGATAATGGCCTGAATTGCATATTTAAATGATAGTGCATTTTGCATCTTTTTTTTGACTGCCCAATTGTTCTGTGATCATTTGTAAAATACAGTTTGTGAATAGATTTGTGCCAGAATGTGATACCATATTTGACATGGTGTGCACTTTGCATGCAGATCTATGGTCCTGATCAGAGGTTTTGAGGCACCATAGTCCAGTGGCTAAAGGGCAGGCTTGAAAACCCAGAGACCCAGTTGTAAAACTGGGTAAAAGCAGGAGCCCACTAAAAATGAGATATTGCATCACATCTGGGTTATCTTGGGTAAACAAAAAGATATATTTTCAGCTCTTGTTATGGGTCAAAATTAAAAACAAAGTCTATTGTTTGTGAAATATACATTACTAAACAACTGCAGAGATTTAGATTCTGAGACCTAGAAAAGGCAATGAAAGAGAATAGACTAGAATTAGAGAAGTCCCATTTTCGTTGTTTTGGTTAAACACTTTTCAGATTGTATGTATTAAACAAGTTACCCAGAAAATATGCCATTGAGCTGATTCTCATATTTTCTTTAGTGGTGTCCTGGTATGATCTCATTGGCAAGCAGCAGCTCACACCTGCCTTCTATCATATCCTTCCCAAAGCCATATTTACCCGTTGTTCCATAGTAAGTGCATACATGTCAAAATAATTAACTTCAAAAGTTGTCAAGTTGGGGCCTTCTTTCACACAATCGAGAGAGTCCATTGCTACTCTAAATGTAAATGTTACCCTACATAACTCTGTGGGGAAAAATGAAATTAGCAGTTAACATCCCCCATGTAGTAAAAAGTTGAATGGAACTGTCCCAAAAGAACTCCCAGTTTCTCACTAATAGCAATATTTCAGTTCAGCTCCATTCTTGTGATTCCCTTGATGCATCAAAATCAGTGCGTGTTCAAGACATTGAAATATCTCTGGTCTGCCACACTTATGGTGCATGTTTCTATCATACGGACCAATAAGAGTACCAGATGAATACATGGTCCTTCATCCAGAACTGAACCCTCTTGAATGTCCAGATCCTTGACAGGGTCCCAAAAGCTCCCTCAGTCCTGATAATTTAGCTTCTTATGCCAAATCAGCTTTTCTATCTGCTCTCCATATGTGGTATTTCAAGTTCAAAGTCCAACAGCTAAATTCAGATTTTGAATCAAATCCACCTTAAAACTTATGGATTAACATAAGTGGTAGAACAAAACAAAACTATGTATTCAGTATTTCCCATGACTTCTGTTTTTTGTGCTGCACTTCTAAGGGTCCCTCATGTTCCCTTCCACCCATTGGGCTCATCTTCTGCTACTGGACCCCACCTCCAGGCTCGCTGAGCTGTTCAACCCTCCCTTGGCTTCAATGTATCCCTGCCGGGGAGTGACTGACTGCTGCCACCAGAGAGAAGGCATCTTCCTGGCTTCAGATGGGATGGTCGGCGGTGGGGGCAGTGCTCTGAGTGGTCAGGTGATGTTAGGGGGACACAGGGAGCTGACATCCAGCATGCTGAAGTCGGGTGTTTTCTCCCTCCCTCATTGTCCCATATGTGCACGCACATCCTGGGGTGATGCATGGCAGCACATGTTTATCTATGCCTGCAGATTCCCCTCTTCTGGGACACCACCAGAAACCACTCTAGGAGCAATGTGTTCAAAACTCTGCCTGTCACAGAGGAGAGCACCTATTCAGGTGCTCCTCACCCTCCCTACTAGTCTCTGCCCCAGTTGGGTCACCAGTGTGCCAAGCAGGCACTTAGGATTGTTATTTAATTGATTAAGGAACTGCTTGATTTACTTTTGTGAAATATGGATATATGAGTTAGAGAGAGCAGTTTGAGAGAAAGAGATAACACTATCAGACCAACTTTAACTCTCCTGGATGTACAAGGATTACAGGACAAAGGAGCATTCATTCAGTGTCTTAGAAAGAAGGAAGATTCAAGTTTAATATGAGGAAAAATTACTTCACAGTAGTGGATAAGCTGAGCACTGCTGGGCTGGCCTCTTTGCCCACGATGTTGACTTGTTCTGATCTTATAAAATGTTAAGGTAAAATCCAGTAATCTGATTGTCTCTTATTTATGTGTAAAATATGGTTTACTCATGGTTAAAAAAAGGCTGTTCAGCAGTGAAGAGTCTGGAACCCAGATCAATGGGCATTTGGAACACAGGCATTTCAGTTAGCCCACTACAGCCAGAACTAATCTTCTACCACAAACATGGCTGCTACCTTTACACTGTAAAAAAACTTCAACTGGGCCCTAAAAATAAAACTACGTTAAATAAAAAATAAAACAAATTATTTAAATGTTTCCCTGATTATCACACTCTCCTTACATACATAAATAAATTAGAAACATTACATATTGTTTATAGTTTTCACTACAACTGTTTCTTTGCCAACAGTGAAAAATCCCCCTTCTATCTTTACCTGCTCATCAGGGAACTCTCTTCTTCTTGCCCTGACAGTGAAATAATTGAGTCTCTGGCTGTCATAAAGGCCTTTATAGCGTATAGTGGAGTGTTGTTCTGTACAGAATTCCATCCCTTTCAAAATGCTGTTCTACCACAGTTCCAAGGTCATGGAATGCTGTCCTACCCTACTATAGTGTATGGTAGAACGCTGTTGAGCATGGAAATCCATGCTCCCAACAGTGTTGTTATGCTGCACTAGCTACATCGTTGTAACTGTTGTGCTGCACTAGCTACATAGCTAGTGCAGCATAACACCTAGAAGGTGAGTGTGCATGCATGGAAGCTTGGTGCACATGCACAATCGGAAGACTGGTGATGTGCCAGAACGCGCAGTGGTGAAACTGGACAGATGAAGAGAAAACTGCACACAAAAGTGAAAAAAGTAAGTGCAGTTTTAGTATGAGTGACCATACACTATAAAAGACTGTGTATGATCACTCATACACAACAAGGGTATTTTTTAACTCTCGAGGTTTCCATGGTAACGAGACCTCTCGAGCTACGCTCTCGAGGTCTACAGTTACCATTTAAACCTCTCTAGTGAAAAATACTCTTGTTGTGTATGAGCGATCATACACCAAAACCAGTGTGTTTTACCACCTCGGGGTTTTGATTCCCATGTACCTCTCGAGCTTCGCTCTTGAGGTCAGCGGGAATCAGAATCCCTCTGTGGCAGAACACACTGGTTCTGCATAGTTGCCCATCCAGTATTCTCTATGTTGTCTGTGTGTACAGTGTGTTAGGAGAGAAACATACTGCCAGCAGAATTTTGAATCCATGTATTCCATGATAAACATTCCATATCTTGAATTTGGAGAAAAACTGAAAAAAAAACAGGAAGAAGAAAGTAGGCAATAATACAATGACATCATCAATGACATCCCCACCATCTTCCACCCCGTTTTCTCCAAGCTAGATGGCTCCCTGCTTGATGTTGTCCCAGCCTACATCGGTGTGTGGTTAGATAACAGGCTTGACTTATTTGGCTCACATTGATGCTATCCATGCCAAACTTCACCCCAAACTGGTGCCTTGTACTGCAACAAGTAATGCCTCTCCCTGCTGGTTCACTAGGAGTTGGTTACCAAAATGATTCTCTTGGTCTTCAGCTACGCAAATGTGGTTCACTTCTCTAGCCAGACTGGACACCCTCTGCAACGCCTTTAGACACTTTGCTACAAACTAACCTTCTTGCACCCACCACTGCTCCCTTAATCTCCCTATCCAGCCTCCTGTTCCCCACACATCACCAGTTCCACTTTGCTTCCCTCTAAATACTGATCTGGTCCATCTCCTCCTCCTATTATCCCATCTTCTCTCCCCCATTTCCTCCTACTACTACTCCTTGCACTCCAGGGACTTGTGTACTTTCTCCTTCCCCCTCCCTCACAACTCAGCTGGAAAAATATGCCTTCTCAAGCCATCCCCCCTCCCTATGGAATCAACTTCCCTCCTCCATCCATCTCTCTGTCTCCTTCCCTCAGACACCAACGAAAACTTCCCCATCCTCCATCTTTTTCCTACCAACCCCCCTGCTGAACTTTCTTACCTCTCCAGATTCCACCTCTCAGCACTGGTTTCAGCATCTTATTACTCAGGTTCCCTGCACTTTTCAAATTTACCATATTTGCACTATTTGCTTTTAATTTTTAACGCTATTTATTTGGCACCCAGTAACTATGCTTGCCATTACTGCCTGTATTGCACTTGACTTATGCACTTTTCTGTTGTTGTTCTTGTAGTTTAATTATCAGCCTGGTTTGTATTTCTGTGTACTCCCCACTGGTCACACCTGGAAACAAGCCTCACTTGGCTTAGTGTCTCTAAAAAAATATGAATGGTGAAGAGCTGGAATAGGATTCCTGAAGAAGTAGTGTGCGTCGGCACTGTTTCTACCTTCAAACTTAAAGAAAATGCAGTCACAGTATTTTCCCACTGTGCTGCTGGGGAAAGAACTTGATGGATCTGTGGTTGTTCTTTCCCAAGTTTGTGTCTTTGTAGGTTATTCTGAGGTTAAATATTCATTTAGCCATTTTGTAGTCGAAGTGTCATCAAGTATGGACCCCTTCCCCAGATTCAAATATAGACCCCTCCCTAGATTCTGTGTAAAGAGATCCCACTCTGTCCATAATCATCCTCTTGCCTTTCATGTAGCTGAAGAATATTTCATTATCTTCAAGCTCTCTTGTCAGGCCACTTACAAATTTCTTGTTTGTCAGCCTGAGTCTTTTTTTTTTTCGCATTTTCTATCATTTTTATGTTTGCCTGCATGCATGAGCAAGAAACATTTTACAGCGGCTTGCTGTAGTAGTGAATTGTGGAGGTGTGGCATGTTGTGGCCAATGCCAGCAGTCCATTCTGGGGCTGGTCTCTGTGGTGCTAATAGAGGAGCATGCTGTTGATGACAGCAGTATTATAGCATGCCACCAACTTGAAGGAAACTCACCACTGCAATCAGGGAGTGCCCCGTCATTTAACAATCAGCAGTTTTTCCTGCTGGGGCGGTCCCTCATTCCAGTGGCAAATCACAGCTTGCCTTGTCTGGTGTCCCATTTCAATAAACATGGCAGCGGCTGTCGCCGGCCACCTCTCAGAGTCCCCATGAAAGCCGACAAGTGTGCCCAATCCCCCTGTCGGCATGCGCATAATGTCCCCCCCCCATTTGTTGTGTGCCGAGGGGGTGTCCAATCCCCATCAGCTCATGCGCCCCCCAAACACTTTGTATGTGCCGATGGGGTGCCCAATCCCCATTGGCTACAGCCCCCCCCAACAAACACCCCATTGTCCCTGTAAAAGAAAAACAGTCCCACAAGATTTTTTTTTTTTTTAAACCCTGTAAAAACAGAAAACCATCGCTTGTTGTCTCTGGTGCCCCTTCCCCCAACCCACACCCGACCTCCCCACACCCCCCTCACCCCATACTTACCTCCGGAGCCTGGCACGACAATCTTCACTGGAGCGGGTAACACGTCTGCACTCTTCAAAGCCGACTGTGAACTGAAGAAATGCTGGTAAGCGGTATAATGGCATAAATTGGGGGGGGGGGTCAACTTAGGTGGATATCGTGACCATTTTTGAGAATTTGGGCACCAAATTTTCAACATGCAGTTCTTGGGACCCCACCTCATGAATTCAGTGACTGTCATCTGGTTATTCAGTCCTGAAAGGCGATCTTGTGGTCACTGCATGGAATCACCTTTCAGGACCAAGTAATAAAACAACAGTGCCACTGTTCATGAGGTGGGCTCCCAAAAAGCCTATGTTTCAAATCTGGTGAAACAATTCCTAAAAATAACTTTGTTATGAGTGTGCATTGTGCAGTTTCCACGCGCACTCGTAACTTCACGAATTTGTAATATTTTCACTCCAGATTTTCAACATTGGCATTTTTCACACCTCCTTATGAACAGTACAGCTGTCATTTTTCACATCCTGGCTGAAATATGTTTTCGCACTTCCGGCGCACAATAGTGCGGTTGCTGTGGGAAATCAGTGTTTGGGACAGATTAAGAAAATCACAGTTACACTGTTCATGAGCAGAGTTCCAAAGTGCCTGTTGAAAATTTGTGACAAAAGTCCATAAAATGACAATGTTACGAGTGTGCGATGTGCAGTTTCCATGCACACTCATAACTTCGAGAATTTGTAATATTTTCACTCAAGATTTTCAGCATTGTCAATTTTTCACACCTCCTTATGAACAGTATAGCTGTCATTTTTCACATCCTGCCCAAAATGTGTTTTTTCGCACATCTGGCACACAATGGCACGGTCGCTGTGGGAAATCAACGTTTGGGACAGATTAAGAAAATCTTAGTAACACTGTTTATGAGCAGAGGTCCCAGAATGCCTATGTTGAAAATTTGGTGAAATAATTCCACTAAATGACTGTGTTATGAAGAAGAAGAAGAAGAAGAAGAAGAATCAGCACTTATATAGCACTTTTCCTACACAGCTATCCCAAAGCACTTTACAAGCAATGCTAGACTGGTAGTGAAGTGACTGAATGTGTGGTGGCGGCAATATCACACATCATCACCCACACACAGCCTGGATAATTGAATGAACCGGTTTATGGGAAGGGAAATGTTAGCTAGGACACCGAATGTTCCCTGCTCTTTGCGAAGAGTGCTCTGGGTTCTTTTACTTCCACCTGGGCACCCACCAGGACAACACCAGGATGGGCAGAAGGGACCTCGGTTTAACATTTCCAAAGGACGTCACACCCCGGCAGTACAGCACCCCCCAATACTGCACTCGGATGCCAGCGATTTTTAGGTGCAAGTCCAATCCCGGTGTGGGACGAGAACCCATGACCTTCTGGTCCAGAGACGGATGTGCTACCAACTGAGCCACACTGACACCAGTTATGAGCATGCATTGCGCAGTTTCCACATATGCTCGTAAGTTTGAGCATTTTTAATATTTTCACTCCAGATTTTCAACATTGCCATCTCTTCAAACCTCCCTATGAATGGTACAGCTGTCATCTTTCACATTCTGCCTGAAATGTGTTTTCGCACATCTGGTGCAGAATGGCGCAGTCGCTGTGGGAAATCAACATTCAGGACAGATTAACAAAATCACAGTGCCACTGTTCATGAGTAGAGGTCCTAAATGCTTCCATGAGATGGGGGTCACAAAAAGGTCATGTTGAAAATTTGTAGTGCAGATACCAACAAATGCCTGGGGCGTTAGGGTTTCTAACCATAACGTCCCACCCTGTACAGGCTGACAGGCGTCAGGGGTGTGCCTTTGGATTGCCGGCTGTGATGCTCATGCCATTCCACCCCACCCCACCCAGAAGCCAGTGACAGGCATCGAGATGTGCCTTGGACTTCTCGCCCCAGAGTTCACCCCATTCTCCTGATACTGCTCCCATTTCAGTGTATGTCCTATGAAATGGGTGACTGTAAAGCTGAACACCCCAAGGCACACCTCAAGACTTGTCGGTGTCTGCAGCATAGGGTGAGGTGAAATGCCGTGAGCGTTATGGGCTGACAACCCAAAGGCACACCCCAATGCCTGTCCATCTCTGCAGGGTGGAGGTAGGATTGGTGTAGGTTCAATACTTCGCTCCCATTCCTATTCTGCATCTGTCTGACTCCTGCACATCCAATGCTAATATCAGCAAGCAAACATTCAGCTTTGACAAATGCTTGTTTATAAGTATTTTCTGTTTGCATGAAATGAAAGGGTTGATTCCATCCTGGAAGCTCCCAAATCCTCAACAAATCTCAATAAATATTCAATACATCTTGGGAGCTCCCAAATCCTCCCTTGCCAGACTGGACCCCCCTCTTTCACTTTATTGTTTTGCCTTAGACTGTCCCTCTCATACCTGCCATGGCTCGCTTTGCTCTGCCCTTTCTCTCCCCTCGCAAGCTGCCATCTCATATCAAATTCCTAAACTCTGGTCCACACTTCCACTGTCAATCTGCTTACCTCTTCTCCCTTAAGTCTCTTCTTCATGACTTTTCTGCTTCCACCTGCAACTGTCCTTGACCCTCTACCTCTTGACATCCTCCCCCCACCACTCATATTACCTTGGCCATTTTGCTGCCCTTCCCCCCCGCTATGTCAGTATGAGTAATTTCCCCCTACGTATCAAAGCTCAATTGTATCTACCGCAGGTACCTGTTGCACTGTTTTGCCTTGCATTGTTTATGATTATGCTCCTTTGATGTACTTTATTTCTCTGTATGACTACTGTTTTTGTAATGCTCTTAATTATTGGTTATTCTTCCCCTTTTTTACTATCACCCATACTTCTTACCCCCAGGATGCATCTGGAAATGAGCTGTTATCAGCTTAGTATGTCTTTCCTGGTAAAAAGTACTGTAATAAATAATACACAGAAAATAAAGTCAAAATCAATGTTGTGATCATCAGGTCTTCTTCAGGAAAGATCTATAAAACAGAAACCATATTTTGTTAAATAATCCCTGAAGAAGATCTCATGTGGAAATGTTGATTCTAACTTTACTTACTATTTTTAATGTGTTTTACTTTAAAGGGTACTTAAACAGGGTTATTACTGCCTGTACTGTTCCCAAAGCCCTCCTGTGTATCTTTAGACAAAAGGGAGTACTTTTGAATCCTGTAATTACTTACCTTGAAATATGGTGCTTTATACAGTATGTTTTCAGCAACTTTTTTTCTTTCAGCCACAATCAGGAAGTGTTTTATGAGCTCTTCACCAATCAGACCATGTGACCATGCTGTTAACATATGGCACTCATCTTAAACATTTACTGTAAGGCTCCCATAGGGTTTCTTTTTAGAGTCTCAGGTGGACATTATAAGTCAAGATAGCTGAATAAGCCATAAGAGACTTGACACTAACAGTGGATGTATTCTAGTTTGTTGTCCCCCATGTATGTATCCAATTGATATTTAAAGGCTCTCATGCTAGTAGCCTCCACTATTGTTTCTGGCAAGGCATTCCATGCCGTAACCACCCTCTGGCTAAACCACTTGCCTCTTCTTGTAGTTTTATATAGCTCCCCTCTCAACTGATAGTAGTGCATTCTTGTGGCTCTATTTATGGTCACCTTCCTGATAAGACCAGATGTTTCCCAAAACACCTCATCATGGAAAGCCCTATAAACATAACACAGGTGCCATCTTATTTTTCGATAGGACATTGAATATAGTCCCAGCTCCCTTAATCTGTCCTCATATGCCATATTTTTAACTCTCTTTACTGACCTGGTCAACTTTCTCTGCACCCTTTTGACTACAATTGTACTACCTACATTTTGGGATGAGCAGCCTGGGGTGCCATATTCTCACACAGGTCTTACAAGGGATCGATAAAGGGGCAACAACACATCTTCCCGTCTACTCTTTATATTTCCCAATATGTTTCCCAAAATCCTAGTTCCTTTTTTGACACATTCACTATTATGTTTGTCAAGCCTCAGAGTATCAGTTATCCATACCCCCAGATAGTTTTCATTTGTGACACTATTTATAGGCCTATTTTTTATATAATATACAGCCCCGGGGTTATTAACTCCAAAGTGCATCACTTAACACTTGGGAATATTGAAAACTAATTTATGTTCAGTTGCCCATGTTTCCAATTCATTAAGTTGTTTTTGAAGTCTATTTATCGAGTCCTAATTATTTACTATTGCTCCCAGTTTTGTGGTGTCTGCGTAGTTACAGAGCCATATCCCATCGTTAACCTGTATGGATGAAACAAAGATCCTAATTAAGATGGGACCCAGGATCGATCCCTGGGGGATGCCACTAGTCACTGCACCCCATTCCGACAAGTGTCTCCTGATGGTCACGCTCTGACTCCTGTCTGTTAACAAGTCCCTTATCCATGCCAATGAATCTGTATCCAACTTTTTGTCTTTCAAGGTGTTTATTAGACTGACATGAGACACAGAGTCAAAAGCCTTTGTGTAATCCAAATATATCTCATCACCTGGCATGCGGCTATCAAGTGCTAGACTCACAGGCCCAAAGACATCCATTAGATTTGTCATTCACAACCTACCCTGCATGAAACCATGTTGTGTAATATCCACCACCCCAGTCTTCTCGTATCTTCTTCTGTGAAATCCTTTCTAAAAGCCCTCCATTATTTTACCCACAACAGATGTTATACTTATGGGGCGGTAATTCTGCACCTCCGTTTTAGCACCCCCTTTTAGTAGTGGGGTGCTAAAATGCTAAGTTTACTGCGGGTGAGATATCTTGCTTAAGTTACATCATTCCGTTGCATGTACAGTGTGGACACCTGGTCCAATTGGTGCAAAGCTCTTATAATGTTTCCTGATTGTGGCTGAAAGAAAAATGTTGCCAAAAAGATATAATGCACCACATTTCAAGGTAAATAATTACAGGATTCAGAAGTGCTCCCTTTTGCCTACAAATACATGGAAGGGTTTTGGGAATGGTATAATCAGTAATAAACCTGTTTAGATATCCTTTAAACCTTTTTTTCTTTTGTTTTAATTTGATAATCCAGAAAAGAAAGCTTGGAAATACTTTCTAATTTTCATCTATGTGTTGTGCAATGTTGGGGTCGGGGGGGGTCGGGGGCAGAAAGTACTGATTGATATTGAACCAAACTGTTGGTATATTAGTGAAAAGGGGACATAGGCCAGGACACTGGATAAATTCTCCCACTGATTTCAAGAAGTGCAATGGGACCTTTAATATCCACCTAAACAACCACCAGAAAAGGCAGATGGGACCTAAATTTAACATCTCATCAAAAAGATTGCACCTCTCAACAACAGAGTGTCCCCAAACACCATGTGGGGGCATTGGTATGGATACCTACTTCATAACCAAGGGAAGCGTGCCCCCTGCAGAGCTACCAACACCACTTCCTGCAATATCTGGTCTTTCATAGAGAGATCTCTGATCCAGCTAGAGACCATGCCCAACCCTCCTTCGCTTCTGAGATCAGGCTCCAGGGTGGTAGTACTGCAGGCAAAACTACACACTGACCCAGTACACTGTTTATTTATTCTGTTGTTTGCATGATAGTTTCCAGCAGTGTAATAATACAGTGT
Source organism: Neoceratodus forsteri (assembly GCA_016271365.2). Lineage (NCBI taxonomy): Eukaryota > Metazoa > Chordata > Ceratodontiformes > Ceratodontidae > Neoceratodus > Neoceratodus forsteri. The sequence goes on along the minus strand of CM057449.1, from coordinate 520,464,245 downwards.
AAGTTATCAGTACCATAGTACCCCATTGGTACTAACAGTCCACAAAATGAGGGATGCTGTTTTATTTTTAAGACACGAACACCCTATCAATCCCTTGTTACCAGTATAAAACCATTTTGGTGAGAGTATAAGGTACAGTAGGAAAAAAATAATCTGACAGAAAGGAGTTGCTATGGGACAAACTGTGGCCATTTAAGGAGGGATCCTGAAGTTTGGAAAAAACAGAATAAAACATTTTTTCATAAACCAGAGCTGAAGCTCCACTCCAGAAATACAAATCCAGCTTACACCAGTGCAGAACCCACAATAACCATAGTATCCGCTTTACTCTCACATTATGAAATATTGGGAATTTTGAAAGCTTTATCAGAGTATCCAAAGAACTGTAGAGATTATAGAGCAGAGCTGTCTACTGCAATGGTGCTTAATGCCTGGATGGCTCCCACTCCAATGAGGCCCCTCCCTCCAGCTATCAACTTTACTGCTATGTTTCTCAGTGACGGCAGGATATTAGACAAGGCTTACAGTGCCCAAAATGCTGCCACTGAGACCATCACAGCTTCAAGAAGCAGTTTCTCCATTGCCGTGCTGCACAGGAAACCAGGTGCTGAGGTGTGGATCGGGACAGTGAGCTCTTCTGTAAAAGAGAATGATTGCCCACTTTTGCGTTTGGGAGAGGCATTTAAAAAAAACTATATAGATACATACATGCACCTATATATACATATTCTTTGCAAACAACTGCATTAATCCACCAGTCAGGGTTCAACTTACCACTATAAAAGTAGGGAAATGTGACATTAGGATTGCCAACCCTAACTCCCCCCCCCCCCAAAGCAGCAAAAGGACAAGAACACACAAGCAACCACAGACAACCATCATCAGGTAAAACAATCAACATGCAACTGTTTCCAGATGACACAAATGAAGTAGTACTGATGTGCTGCTTTGGTGGATTTGTATCTGTGGTACACACAGCACAAGACATACACACTCACTTCTGGCTGCAGATAGAAATCCACGACACTCAAATCACAGCAGTACTTCTGTGTGCAGAAGCACAGGCCTCTGCAGTCACAGATACAAATCCATGATACCCAAATTACAAGAGTTATTTTGTCTACAGAAGTGCAGGCCCCTATGGAACCAGAGCTTCTGTAGCCTCAGGTGCTCATGCATGCTGTAACACATACAGTACGCACAGTGCTATGGCCTGCACTTCTGTAGCCACTGGTGCAAGACATACACACAAACCTCTGGTTGTGGAAGTGCAGGTGCCACAAAATCAATAATATGCTAATTACAACACTACTCCTGTGCAGAAGCACAAGCCCCTGAGGGGCCTGAGCCTCAGCAGCCTTAGGTGTCAGTACATACACACGGATTTTTGGCTGTAGAAGCGCAGGCCCCTATGGTGCCTTCACTTCTGCAACTGCATACAGAATTACATAATACCTAAATTACAACAGTACTTCCACCTGCAGAAGCCCAGGCCCCTGTGGGACCAACTGTTCTGCAGCCACAGGTACTCATGCATGCTGTAAAACATACAGACACAGTTGCTGCTGCAGAAGAACAGGCCCCATACAAATCCATGAGGGTAGCACATCAGTGCTACTGCATTTGTGTCATCTGGATTGCATTTTGTTTATCTTACCTAATGATGGATGCCTGTGGTTCCTTATGTGGTCTTGTCCTTTTGCTGCTTGGGGAAGTGAGGGTTGGAAAACCTAATGCCACATTTCCCTACTTTTATTGTGGCAGGCTGAACCCTAACTGGTGCATTAATGTCATTTTTTGCAAAGAATTTCCTTTCTTTTTGAGACGGTGGAATCATATCCTCATTTTTGCATGAACAAATGCAGATGCAGAGTGCCTTTTGGGCCCTGTGCTAAGGGAAGAGTCCATCTGCCTGCAGAAGGACAGTTCTGTGTGGCAGTTGATGTCAAGAATTTGTGGGGCTCACTGAGTGCAAAAAAAAAAGAATTTGTGGGGCTGTCTGGTGTGCTGTTGAAGTGCAGGGCTCTTTTGTGTAGCTACAGATACAGACATGCTGGGAAAAGAGTCCAACTGTCTGCTGAAGCGCAGGGCCCTATATGAAAAGAAGAGTTCTCTTCACAATATGGTACTTGGACTGCTGCAGGCAAACCTGAACCTTCCCTTCCCAGAATGGGGGATGGTGCCACATGACAGCACTGCCCCCTAGCCTCGGCCCATCCAGCTAACTCACTAAGCTTGCCCCCAAGCTCAGCTCACCAGCACAGGATCACAGAGCACTACCTACTGGCCAAAGGCTGGCACTGCATGCAATGTCTGATAATATATATATATTTTTTTTTTACTCCAAATTTTCAACGTAGTTGTTTTATGACTCCCCCTTATAAACATGGCATGTGGCATCTATAGAATATGGAGTGAAATGTAATTTTGCACCACAAGTGTGAAAACATGTTTTAGCCAGTTTTTTTTCAGTTAAATGTTTTATTGGTTTTAACACTCATAAGCAGCAACAAGTGTTACAGTACAATACACAGGCCTTGTCATAACATTTATGATACAGGAAAGTTAAAGTAGCCTCAGGTATATTCTTGTATAAGAGAGAGTTTAGGGACAGAGCTATAATTAGCGATGTTATTTGTCCGACAGCAATTACTGAACTTACCTAGTTGGGAAAGGCATCCGACGGAGACCTACCCCAACAGAGAAAGAGAGATTTCGGGTGCCAAAGCCAGACCGGTAGGAGGTACCTCTGCTGATATGTAGTCACGGCTTAAAAAGTTGAGAAAGCTGTACCTTCCAGTGGTCATGAAGGTAGTGGTCTGAAATGAGAAGGGAGAGATCACCACAAAGCATCTCAGGCAACAAACTGTTGAGGCTTGAGACATATATGCCTAAATGTTGAATCTAGGAGAACAAATGTTACATACTTAAATAACTATAGACATAACAAAAAGAAAAAACTTCATTGAGACAGGAGAATGAACATAATCCTAGTTATCTGCTAAAGACATTGATTATCTCAGAAAGGTCACTAAACATTTACTAGTTCAGTAAAAGTGTATCCTTGTTTGTTGACCTTTACATTCATCCTATGCCAGCCCATTGGTCCATGTAGAAACATAGAAACATAGAATTTGATGGCAGATAAGGTCCGCTTGACCCACCCAGTCTGCCCATTTCCCTACCTAATGGATAAGCTGCAGATCCTTGTTAACCAGCAGCTACTTCTTTCTACCCCTACCCCGTAGAATTGCCTTATGGCTGTCCCATGCATGCTTGAATTCAATCACTGTTTTTGACTCCACAAGCTCCTCCGGAAGGCCGTTCCATGCATCCACAACCCTCTCTGTGAAAAAATACTTCCTTACATTACCTCTGAGCCGCCCCCCACTCTGTCTTCAAATTGTGCCCCCTTGTTCTTGCACACCTCTTTTTTTTGAAAGATGCTACCCTCTTGGACTTTGTTGATTCCCTTGAGGTACTTGAACGTTTCTATCATGTCCCCCTCTCCCTCCTTTCCTCGAGGCTATACATATTAAGCTCCTTTAGTCTCTCTTCATATGTCTTCCATTGCAGACCCTGAACCATTTTAGTTGCCCTCCTCTGAACAGCTTCCATCTTGTCTATGTCCTTACGGAGATTGGGTTTCCAGAACTGCACACAGTACTCCAGATGGGGTCTCACCAGCTGTCTGCACAGAGAGATAACAACTTCCTGTTTTCTACTGGTGATGCCTCTCCCTGTGCATCCCAGTATCCCCTCAGCCCACCTTACTGCCCTCTCACATTGCTTGCCCACCTTTAAGTCATCTGATATGACTACCCCCAGGTCCCTTTCCATTTTTGTTGTTGTTAGTATCTCACCCCCCCACTGTGTACTCTTCCCTTGGGTTTTTGTTTCAGGTGCATTACCTTGCACTTCTTAGCATTAAATCTAAGCTGCCATACATTTGATCATTTCTCTAACCTTGCCAAGTCCCTCCTCATCCTTTCCACCCCACTTTGTGCATCAACTCTGTTGCAGATCTTTGTGTCATCTGCAAAGAGACATACTTTTCCTTCCAGTCCCTCTGCAATGTCGCTTATAAAGACATTGAAGAGGACCGGTCCTAATACTGAACCCTGCGGCACCCCACTAGTAACCCCCCTTTCTTCAGATGGACTCCATTTACTATTACCCTCTGTGTCCTATACTCCAGCCAATTCTTTACCCAGGCTATCATCTTGGGACCTATTCCCAGGCTGGCTAACTTGTATATTAATCTTTTGTGTGGGACTGAGTCAAATGCCTTGCTAAAGTCTAGGTAGGCCATGTCCACAGCCCCTCCCTGATCTACTACTTTGGTCACCCAGTCAAAGAAATCTATTAGATTCGTCTGGCATGACCTTCCTGCTGTGAATCCATGCTGCCTTGGGTCCTGTGCCCCTCTGGCCTTTAGGAACTCGACAATTCTTTCCTTCAGAAGTGATTCCATCATTTTCCCTATCACTGAGGTTAAACTAACTGGTCTGTAGTTTTCCGCTTCTGCCCTGCTCCCACTTTTGTGAAGGGGAATCACATCGGCCCTCCTCCAGTTCTTAGGTACCACCCCATCCTCCCATGATTTGTTAAAGAGGGTAGTCAGTGGTGTCACTAGTTCTACCCTTAGTTCTTTTAGAATTCTGGGATGAATCCCATCAGGCCCCATTGCTTTGTCCACCTTCAGTTTTAAGCATTCTTTCAGAACCCTTTCTTCTGTAAATGGGCTGGTATCAACTTCTGTATCCAGAGTGTTTCTATTGTTTGTTTTAGGTACCTCCCCCTCTTCATTTGTAAATACTGAGCTAAAATATTTGTTTAGTATCTCTGCCTTTTCACCGCCACCCTCTTCCCACCCCTACCCTTTATTAAGCCTCACTATCCCTCCCTTAGTCTTCCTTCGCCCCTGATGTACCTAAAAGGTTTTATCCCCCTTCTTAACTGAGTTGGCTATCTTTTCCTCAGTTCGGGCCTTTGCTGTTCTGACTGCCTTCCCAGCTTCCTTTTGCTTTAACTGATACAATTCTCTGTCCTGCTCCTTCTGTGATTCCTTGTACTTTCTGAGTGCTTTCTTTTTCTCTAGAACCTTCACTGCCACCTCCTTTGAGAACCACAGTGGTTTCTTACATCGCTTTATTTTGTTTATTTGCTTCACACAAAGGCTTGTTACCTCTGTGATGGCAGTTTTTATTATTCCCCATTGTTCTTCCACCCCTCCTTCCTGCCCATTTGCTAGTGCATTCCTTAGGCACTCACCCATTTTGGCAAAGTCAGCCCTCCTGAAGTCCAGTACTTTTGTTTTTGTATGGCTTGACTCTATTGCTGTGTTTATTGTGAACCATACTGTTCAATGGTCGCTAGTTCCCAGATGGCTATCCACTTCTACATCTGTGATCCTCTCTCCATCTCCATTTGAGAGGACTGGGTCTAAGATTGCTCCCTCTCGAGTGGGTTTCAATACTAGTTGTCTAAGGCATGCCCCCTGTAGGGCATCTAGAATAACCCCACTCTTAGAAGTGGCTGCTGCAACTGCACTCCAGTTAACATCTGGCATATTCAGATCACCCATCAGCAATATCCCCCCTTTATCTGCCATTCTAAGTATACTTTTTATCATTTCCTTGTCCATTTCCTCTCCCTGAGAGGGGGGTCTGTATACAACCCCTGTGCAGATTGTGGTGCCATTGCCTGCCTCCAAATTGACCCACAGTACTTATTCTCCTCCCTGTTTACCCTTTTGTTCTGTGCTTTGATTCCTTCTCTTATGTAGAGAGCTACTCCTCTCCTCTTTTACCCTCCCTGTCCATCCTGTAGATAGTGTATCCTGGTATGTTTACGTCCCAGTCATGGTTCTGTGTGTACCATGTTTCTGTGACTGCCACGATATCCAGATGTTCCTCCTCCATCAAGGCCACTAATTCAGGAGGCTTGTTACCCAGACTACAGGCATTGGTACTCATTGCTCTTGATTTTTTTATGGCTTTACCTTCTGGAGCAGCATCTCCCACTGACCTTTCTACCTTGGTCTTTTTTTCATTTAGTACACTGTATGCCATATATGGGGCCCAACATTGATGGAATTTATACCCTTGTCTGAGAGCCATATGTGACCATCTGTCCAGCTCATGCACTGGGGCAAGATAGGGAAGGATACTAGTAATAGAGGGTACATTGAAGCTTGTCCAGTTGCTGAGAATAGAGCACTTTGCCTGCAACCATAGCAACATTAACCTTCTAAAGTGTGAAGCCTTGAGATATGGGGCCTCAGCTTTCATACCCAGCAGCATCAGTGGGGCTGAGGGGACAATGGGGCGCCTAAAATATTACTGGCCTCTTATGATATTCCCATCCAGACCGGTGTTATGAGAGGGCAGTTCCATAATATATGAACTAAATCACCCCCAGGTTGTTGGCATCTCCAGCAATCATCATTAGGTAGTGACTTGGCCTTGCAGAGTATTGAGGGGGTCCTATACCAAAGATGCATTATTTTATTCTGAATCAGTCTGCTCCTGGTGTCCCTATAAGTAGTATGGCTGGAGTGCCAGCATTGCTTCCACTGAATATCCGATATTTGAATATGCAGAGCATGTTCTTATTTGGTCTTTAGAACAGGAATTCAGTAGGGAATCTCTCACTGAGGAATATATAGCCCCCGCAGTACCTTTTGTCATTTGGAGCCATTTCCCAATGTGTGAGAGATACGCTGGCAGATAAATATCTTGGGATAATAGGAATTTGACTGCATCTCTTATTTGTAGATATTTCCAGAAATCTGAGGAGGGCAAGGACCAATGAGTCTGTAGATTTTGAAAGGTATCTACTACCATATTGCTGGGGGTAAGCAGATCCCCTAAGAAAGTAAATACCCTTGTCAAGCCAGGCGGACCAACGGATATGATGGCTGCTTATCTGGACAAGGGGATTACACCATAGGAGTATGTAGGAGAGAGAGTAAGGTTGGGCCAATATTTGTTTGTGTAAAGCATCCCAATATTGACACAAAGGGGCTAAAATGGGATGTTTTTGAATATCAGGGGGTCTGGGGGGCCATAAAATGGAAGCTAAGACAGGTGTGCAACTCGCAGCTTGTTCTATTGCTAGCCATTGGGGGGGGAGCCTGTGGAAGCAGGTTGGAACCATTTCAAGGTCTGAGAGCAATGGTATGCTAGTTTGTATCCCTTGTTTTAGCCAGTTTTTAAAAAATACCTGTCATGTTTATAAGGTGTTGTGAAAAAATGGCTATGTTGAAAGTTTGAGTGAAAATACAGAAAATTACAAAAGTCATAAGCAAGCACAGAGTCATTTCAATGTACATTTGTTACTTTGTCACTTTTTAATATTCTGACCTCAGATTTTGAACATAGTCTTCATATGACCCAATGTCATGAACTCGGTTGAAGAAATTGTTCAAATCCCACTTGAAAGTCAGCATGGATTGGATAAATTTCACCTACCTTGTTCATGAGATAGGGTCCCAAAAAGGCCATGTTGAAAGTTTGGTGGAAAAATATTGAAAAATAGCAAAGAAATGGGTAAACATGAAAATGTTTCAATGTTCACTCATAATGTGGTCATTTTACCATATTTTTTTCATCAAATTTTCAACCTAGTTTTTCAGCCTAGTCATCTGATGACCTCACCTCACGAACCTGGCATGTGAACATGTTCGAATCCTGCCCAAAAGGTGATTTTGCAGAGTGACTGTGAAATTCCCTTTTGGGATGGATTTGAAAAATGTCATCTACCTTGTTCATGAGCTGGGAGTGCAGAAAGGTCATGTTGGAAATTTGGTAGGAAAGCATTAAAAATAACAAAGGTATGAGTAGAAGCTTAAAACAAATTGAAATACCTTAACAAAACTTACCTTATTTTCTCATACTCCAGTCTTGGTTCCAGTAGGAAGATGTCTTTCCAATCAGAGAGTGAATCTACAACATGGGACCCTGTTTAAGTGAGTGAGGGTGTGTGGGGGGAGCAGTATGGTAGGTGCTGAGTGGGTGTTCAGGGTGGGGTAGGTGGTGTGGGGTATTGAGATCAATGAGGGACCATTTTCTTCTTTTCAGATTTGAACTTACTGAAGAAAAAAGTCAATAAGCAACAGTTTTCATTTTTTTCAGGGGGACCAGAACCAACACTAGGGATTTGGCACCCCAGTGTCAGTAGAATGTTTGGTGGAATTGGGGTGGGCACCCTGGTGTCACCTCCTGTGTTTTGATTTTAAGTTCAGAATTAGTAAGGACATGGATGGGGCAGGATTAGCTGGGAGGGAGAGGGAGCAAATATTTAAAATGAAAGTATCACATTAGGAAATAAGAGCATATATTTAATAAACTGACCATTGGGAAGAACGAGGGAGGGAGGGCGGGCTGTGTTGGGATGGACATTGCAGACAGATGATTGAGGATGCAGGAGGGCTGGCTGAGCTGGGAAGGGGAGGAAATATGTAAGTTTCACTGTTTTAGGTGCGAGCCACAAATTTTCCTTTCACGCCACTTGACCTGAGAAGTGGCTCCTCTCACCAAGCTAGGCGCCTAGGATTTTGGATTGCCCAAAAAACATATTTCTAGACTCGTGAGGAGTCGAGGCGCTAGGGTGATCAAGAAGGAGTGTTTTTGTACTGTTGGGACCTGGATTATTTTGAGATAATAAATCATCTTTTTGCACCAGAAACGTTTTTGCATCAAGTCCTTTATGTCCCGTGTACCACTGTAATCTTTTGGAACTCGCCCAGGATTTTGGATTGCCCAAAAAACATATTTCTAGGCCTAACTTAAAAAGACAAACCCCAGAATCCAGAAACAAGGGGTCCCATTTTACTATGTTCAGGTGTTTGTATTTTAACAATATGTATTTTGTATTTATTTTCCATGGTTTTAGTTTTAAAAAACAAACAGGATGGCAGCCATCATAACCCAGACATTTTTCTCAGGACTCAAAAAACTCTAAGTGGTGCAATAGCAAAATGCTTCCAACACCAAAATGTTTGGCTTGTATCAAAGAGTTATCCTAAAACCCTATTAAGCATGCTTAGAAAAAAAATATTTTTAACTCATTACTCTGGAACCAATTAATTTTTTTTTCATGAAACCTTTGAAAGGTACTACCTTGGCACAGGCCCCTTCTACCAATCATAAAAAAATAAAATCAGAAGACATATGTGGATCTCAGACACCACATAATTTAGCCAGCCTACCACTGCTGTGGTAATGGTACTGCTAGCAGTGCTGATAACCTGGGTTTAGAAGCTAGCTTGGGGCATCAGATGGTTGTCCAGGGGGACGAGGATCAAGCATCCATAGGATTGCTTTTCTCCTCTGGTGGTGGTGGGCACACAGAGCCCAGCATGCACCTGACCACTACTGGAGGCTAGGGAGAAGGCTGTCCGGGGATGCAAAAGTGCCCGAAGGTGCGGCGGGCCATCAATGCATGTCATGCAGAAGCGAGCAACATGCAGCATGATGGCATTGCATGTCTGCACTCCCTGGGGGAAAAGAGAAATATCCCAGATGGTAGGATGATGCTAGTCACTTGCAGACTCTACACCCAGCTGTCCAGGTCCTGTTTAGCACACCAGATGCTGTTTGGCAAGGGGTGGGGAACCCCACTGACCCTACTAAGGGGGTAAGCCTTGGGGGAAGATTTGAACAAATAAGTTCTAGAATACACCAGAGTGACAGGACTGTGACGACTGGTAAATGGGATCTGGTCAGACAACAGCAGAAAAAGAATACAAAACAAAAAAAATATAAATAAGAAACCATATAAGCTACCATCACAAAACTTCCCATATCTTGAGAACATGTCTACCAGGCAACATATGCCAAATTTGGGGCAATTTAGTGGAACACCAGCAAAGTTATTATGGTGCAAAGTTAGGGTTTTTAACACTGAGCACTCCACTGAACCCTAAGTATTCTACTGTGCCAGTTTTTTTTACATCTATGTATATGTATGTATGTGTAAATGACATGTGTGGGACTTTTTCCCATAGAAGTGGTTTGTAGTTATTTCCCTGTATACCCATTCCTGGTATGTGCAATATTTTTCAAAACAAACAGGAATCATCCAAGTGTATTATATAAAATAAAAGATGGGTAGGTGTTATATACGTGAACATAGTTTTTATTTCCTTGTATACCACACTTACCCATAATTTATTCTATATACAGTATGTTTGATGAGAAAAGAATTTGAATGATGGGGGGATCTACACCACTCCCTGAGGGACCTCTGTGTCTTGCACTGAGCAAACCATGGAAAATTCCTTTAAGTCAGACACAAGAGCAACCCTAGGAGGCATACGCCAAGTGCAGTCTACACCCTAGCTTTACTGTCTGCTGAGCTTTACTGATCATCACCGACTGGGAAAGAGACCAATCATGGAGGGAAGGCAGACTCCAACAGGTGCAGAAGCAGGGATTCCTTCACAGCAGTTCTGTCTGGCTGAATCCCCCTTGGAGTGCACAGTCCGGGCTCCTATCTCCGCTGAGGCGATTTCTCTCCTCGATCACTCTACTCAGACCTAGTCAGTGGCTACTCTCTTCTGCTGAACTTCACTGATTTTTGTTCCATCCACTGGCACGCACATGGATATCATTGGCTGCGAACACTGTGGGACACTCTTTAACGGTCATGCCACCCGGAAACAGTGCCGCTGTCCCATAAGCTAAAAGATATGTCACCTCAGGGCTCAGCTCCATGAGGCATGGGGTCAGATCAGCCTGCTACATTACCACCTAAAGGGAAACATTTCTTTTAGGAGTGCACCTCCACATCACTGACACCAAACCAGCAAACCTCTCCCCCAGAGAATGACCAAGCCTGGGGGATGGCAACTGGTTACAGGAAAAGGGGGCAGCACTTGGGCAACTCTACCCAACAAACAAAGCACTCTAAACACAGGAAACAGGTACACACCTCTTATGTCCATACCGTCCGAAAGGACAGAGGATGTCTTGGGCCAGCAAAAAGCTGAATGCAACAGGATAGCAAAACAACATCATAAACAAAATCTCAAGAACAATAGGCAAAAACTCATAATCATAGGGGACTCCATGATTCACGATCTGGACCCCCACCTGAGACAAAACGAATGTGCAGATGTGCAAGTTCGATGTCTCCCAGGAGCATCCACTTGGAGGGACACTGACTGAGTAGTCAACATAGTTAAGAGGGAAGAAGTGGGCTCAAACATCCTGGTCCACCTAGGGACCAATGACCTTGCTAGCTGGCCAGTCAAGGAGGTGAAGGAGCACATTGCACAGCTCGGTGAGAAATTGGTTTAATTTTCATCCAGCATTGCATTCTCGGAAATTCTGCCTGTTTGGGAAGAGGGAAAGAACAGGCAGAAAATCAGAGAGAAAGAGATAAGTGAGTTCAATGCATGGCTGAAGGACTGGTGCCACACAAAGGGACATCACTTTGTTGGAAACTGGGGCAACTTCTGGGAAAGAGAGTTCTTCAAATTCGACGGCCTCCACCTGACTAAGGAGGGAGTCAGGGTGCTGGGCCAGAAATTTGACGTCCACGTGGGACATTTAAATTAGCGGAAGGGGAGAGGATGGTAGCTCTAGGAGAAGTAAACATAGAGTGTGCAGTCTCTCCCCCTTCAGCTAGCACCATATATACACACTCCAGGACAGCAAAAGCAGATAGCAGGAAACATGAAACCCTTTCTGACTCTGCAGATGACCAAAGCAAAGGAAAGGGAGGAAACAAAAACATAAAAAAAAGACAAAGGGACAAACAGTAACATCAAGGGGACATGACAAACAAAGTGACACATCAAGAATGGTCAGCACTATGCCTCAATGCATACAGTCTGGCCAACAAGATGACTGACCTTACTGCCACAATAGCTGAGGCAGGACTAGACTGGGTTGCTATGACTGAGACATGGTTTAGAAACAATCAAGGTTGGGAGGTGACTATCCCAGGGTATAACTTGTTCAGGAGAGACAGGACTGGGAAAAAGGGAGGGGGATAGCTGTTTATGTTAAGGGTACCATCAGTGCTACATAACTGCTGCAGGCACAAGGGTAAACAGAGGATCTGTGGATCACAATCAGGGCTGGAAGCCGGAAACCCATTTGGGTAGGAATAATCTACAGACCCCCAAATCAGGAGGAAGCCAGGGATAAGGAAATCCTGGAAGCCATCCTCCAGATGTCAGGCAAAGGGGACGTGGTGCTGGTGGGGGATTTCAATCTGCTGGACACAGATTGGAGTACCCACACAGCGGCATCACAAAAAAGCAGAGAATTCCTAGTCGCACTACAGGAAGCAGGCCTAAGTCAACTAGTGACATCACCTACAAGGGGTAACGCAATTCTAGATCTGATATTCACAAATAGCAATAGGGTTTTGGGTGTCGAAGTAGGGAACCACTTGGGCAGAAGTGACCATAACACAGTATGGTTCAGGGTAAAAAGGACTGAAGACTCCACACACTCCAAACTGAAGGTCCTTGACTTCAGGAGGGCAGATTTCACAAAAATGAAGGCCTACTATACTAACACAACAGAAGGGAGCATTGAGGAATGTTGGACAAGGCTGAAGGATGCGATAACCATGGTCACATCACAGTGTGCCCCTGTCAGGTTAGTAAGAACAAAAGGAGGAAAGAAAACGCTATGGTTTTCCAAGGAGGTGGCAACCATGGTTAAAAAGAAGTGCATTGCCTTCAGAAAGTACAAGGAGTCAGGGAATGAGACAGACAAAACAGAATACAAATAGAAACTAAAAGAGACAGAAAAAGTGATAAGAAATGCAAAGGCTCAGACAGAGGTTAGGATAGCTCAGGAAGTAAAAAAGGGTAACAAAACCTTCTACAGGTACATACGAGAAAAAGGAAGACCAAAGGGGGCATTGTTAGAATCACAAAAAAGGATGGACAACCCACAGAGCAAGATGGGGAGAAAGCATAGGCACCCAATGAGTACTTCTGCTCAGTCTTCACACAGGAAGCAGATGGAAACAGACCAAAAATAGGCATAAAGAAGTGTCCAACTGAAGGAATAGACACGGGTCCCTTCACAGAGGAAAGGGTCCTAGAGGAAATAGATAAGTTAAAGATAGATAAAGCTATGGGGTGGGATGGGATACACCCAAGAATACTTAAAGAACTTGGGAGAGAACAGGCAGCCCCCTTAGCAGTGCTCTTCAACAAATTGTTGAGGAGTGGGGAGGTGCTGCAAGATTGGAAGAGAGCAACAGTAGTACCACTCCACAAGCGTGGAAGCAAGGAACAGCCAGGAAACTACTGTCTGGTTAGTCTAACTTCAGTCATGGGAAAACTGATTGAGTCCCTGCTGAAGGAAAGAACTGTAGCTGTTTTGGAGCAAACTGGTCAGCTCGACAAAAATCAACATGGTTTCACAGCAGGGAGATCCTGACAGACAAACCCGGTTTATTTTTTCAATTGGGTCACCAAAACAGTGGATCTGGGTGGGGCAGTGGAGGTGGTTTACCTGGACTTCAGCAACATTTTTGACTCTGTTCCACACACGAGACTAGTCAAAAAACTGGAGAACATTATAGTCGTGTCCGAGGTAATGAACTGGGTCAGAAACTGGTTATGTGGAAGAACTCCGAGAATATTAGTGAATGGTACTCTGTCAGAAGAGGGAAGGGGAGGGTGACTAGTAGGGTCCCACAGGGCTCAGTTCTCTGGGGCCGATCCTCTTCAACATTTTCATCAGCCACATTGCAGATGGACTGAAGGGAAAGGTGTACCTGTTTGCAGATGACACCAAAATCAGCAACAGGGTGGACACACCAGAGGGGCAGCATAGCATGAAAGTTGATTTCCAAAAACTAGAGGAGTGGTTCAGGACCTGGCAATTGAAATTCAATGCCAAAAAATGCAAGATCATGCACCTGGGAAAACGTAACCCAGGGAAACTGTACTCAGTGGGAGGAGAGCAGCTGATGGCTACTAGGCAAGAGCAACACCTGGGTGTGATCATATCGGATGACCTCAAGGTCAGTAAACAATGTGAAAAGGCAGCACTAAAAGCTAATGGCATCCTGGGATGCATAGGGAGGGACATCACAAGCAGAAGGCATGAAGTAATCATGCCCCTGTATCAGTCCCTGGTAAGGCCTCACCTGGAGTACTATGTCCAGTTCTGGAGGCCACACCTCAGGAAGGACATAGATAGGCTGGAGATGGTACAGAGAAGAGCAACAAAGATGGTGGAGGGCTTGCATCAGAAACCGTACAAGTCAAGACTAGATTACCTCAAATTATACTCCCTAGAGCAACGCAGGAATCGTGGGGATATGATCGAAACATTTAAATACCTTAAAGACAACAACAGGGTGCACATGCAAAACCTCTTTCAGTTAAAAGACTACAACAGGACTAGACTGCATGACCTTAGACTTAAGGGAGGAAAGTTAAGGAGCAATATGAGATAATTCTTCTTCACAGAGCACAATGTGGAACCATGGAATAGTCTGCCGTAGGGGGTGGTTCTAGTCAAGATGGTGGGGGAATGCAAGCAGGCATGGGACAGACAATGTGGGATACTCAAGCAGGCAGCTAAGTAAGGGGGGGGGGTTTAGAAACCAAGGGCAAACTTGATGGATCACACGGTCCCCATCCTCCGACAACTTCTATGTTTCTGTGATTTGGCATCCACTGATTAATGCCCACTTGAATACACATACAAATACATGTTCCCTGTGTGGTTTGGTACCACTCGAGTATCCCCTATTGTGACTAACTCTGTGATTAACTTTATAAATATTTTCTGTCACCAGATGACAGAAATGTGATCAAAGAGAGTTGGTGCTTGGTGAAATCAGATGGATAATCATCACATTAATACACTAGGATGGAGACTCTCAGCTACTGCAGGGGCTTGGGGCTTTAAAGATACTGCTGCTATTCAAAACCAATTAGCTATCTGCATTGCAGTGAGTTTCAGACAATCATCATGTATAGCAAGGAGGTCGTTCCCCTTCCTAGGAGGAATGGGAAGCACTGGAGAGTAGTTTAAGGATGCTCAGTCAGAGTGGTATTGAGCCTGCAAGTTACACACACACACACACACACACACACACACAGCAGTACAGCAGCCTTCTGCTGTCAAAGGACATTCCTCTGCACTGGTGGCAGGGAAGCACATAGGAAGAGAATGGAAAGGGGGTACATGGGCAGGCCTAAGGGCAAGTGGATTCTGCTCCTAATATTTGAAAAACATTTTCAAATTGAGATTTTCACTTCTGAGACAGCTTTGAAAATGTAATACTGGTCTTCATTACTAAATTATTTGTGTGCAAACAGGAACCGTATCCCCTGGAGTTTGCATCTGTTAATTATTTATTTTTTTTTTTATTTCTTTATTGAAATGTTTCACCAGGTAGGCACAGTGAACAAGAAGTTGCTCGTCTCCTGGTGCGAACTGGGGAAGGGGGAGCAAGGAGAGTAGAAAAGTAAAAGTATAATATCAATTATTACACTGGGTAAGACTTTGTAAAACTACAGTAGTGAAGAGATACAGCATACAGTAAATGATACAATACAGCATTGCAGGAAAAATGATGCGTAATACAAGATACAGCAGTGAAGGAAACCATGTGTAATACAAAAATACTAAAAAAATACAGCAATACATACCTCTCAACCTTTTGTCCCCCAAATGTGGAACATTGCCTGGCAAAATGTGGAACAGATGGGCAAAATGTGCAACACTTAGTCAAATCTTTACCTAAGAAGCTCAAAACACTGTTAAAATGTTACATTTATGTTCAGAAAGTCTGTTATTAATTGAATAATATATTTTTTGCATCATTTACTATAGATTTTTGCTTTCAAATGTTGACTTTGAATGTGGAACAAGTCCTCACAATGTGGAACAGGGAGCTTTTGTGAAGTAAAATGAGGAACATTCCTCGTAATGTGGTACAGTTGAGAGGTATGCAACAATAAACAGTGTACCTATTCTACAGCCTGGAGCAGCAGCTCTTAATTGAACATATAAAGTGCTAGTACAATGTGCGTAAGTGCAATGAGTAGTGAAAGTTACTGTCCTGGTTAGAAGGTACAGTGTAAGAGAGATACGGAGCCTTAAGAATGAGGAAAACCAGTGCAGTTAGAGGACAGGAAGTTGTGAAGAGAAGTGGGGAGGGAGGACGATGAGCAATGATGTATTTGTGGGGGTACATCCCAGATTTTAGGAAAGCTGTATAAAAGCCAACTGGACTGCAAGAGTAGAACAATAGGGTATAGCAAAGATGCATGAATCGGCGGATCTTAGTGAGTGCGCAGGAGGGGGGCAGGGTAGAGAGAGAGAGAGAGAGAGAAGGATTGATATGAGGGTAAAGAGCCTAACCAGAATTTAGACATAAGTTAATCCTTTGCTGAAGTCATATTCCTCTGATTCTGACATCACAGTTGTTATCTGTGGAAATAATTATCAAAATCAAAAATCTTTATTTAACCAGGTAAATATCATTGACCAAGCTCATTTTCGAGATGGGCCTGGACAAAATATTATGACTTTACAAATAGAATTTTGACTTCAGAAAAAGATTGCAAGTATTGACTGACTGATTTCTAGATTTTGACCAGGAAAGGCACATTGAATTGTGAAAGGTCATTTCAGGGTGTCTCCTGGGGTGGGCTAGATGGGCCTTTTTTATTGACAGGGGTAATGTTGGCATGGACACTAGGTAAAACATCCTATTCTTATGACAAGTGCTATCAGATCTTTAAATCTTAAACCTGAACAGCCACCAGAGATGGACAGATATAACCTTGGTTTAATGTCCCATACAAAGGACAACCTAGAGGTTAGAGCAAATGAGACATGAATAAGCTTGGTACATCCTGCAGACCTGGGTTTGATTCCCACAACCTCCATCTATGGGCAATATTTATAAAGGCTTAGATTGACGCAAGCCCTGGGTGGGCCGATGATATGGCATGTGGGGCTTGCTGCAATCTAATGGGAGTTTCTATCCCATGCAGCAATTGCAGCAAGTAAGGCCAGCTTTTTCTGGTCTAACTTGTGGTAATCTTTGGGGCCTTTTTTACGGAGCTTCCACCAAATATTTGGCACAAGCTGCCATAAATTGTGAAAACTGTGGCAACTGTGCCGGGAGATTCTGGAATCAGGTGCAGTTGCAGTGACGGGGTTGGTGCACCACCAGAACCTAAGTGTTGTGGTGCAGGACTTGGCACAAGACTTGCACCACGCTTTGAAAATCCTGCCCTATGTTACCCTGAGCAAGTCACGTAACCTCTCTGTGTTCCCAGGAACACACCTGGTAAAAACCTTTGTCTTAGTGTGCCTCTCCCAGCCAAAACTGAAAAAAAGACTGCATGCTACCTCAACCGTGCAGCACTCTTTTTGTGTCAATACAGGTTATCGATGCTGCTGTTTCATATATTTATTGGTAGGAAAAGGCAATGGTAATTTCAATGTCTTTCTAGGATGGGAGTTACAATATCATAGCAAGGATAAGTAAAATACACCATACTCAAGTTTAAGACTAGACAATGTATAGCTATTCATAAATACAGTACAACATTAATCAGTAGTGACTTTAGCATGTGGTTGTACAACAGGAAAAGGTCATTACGCATGACCTCATTTCAAATGTATCCAGCATGTTAATTACAACAAAAAAAAGTTTCATAAATTCCAAAAATATCCAATACATGAATACAATGAACAATCTAAATACTGTTAAGAAAAGATTTACACAGTATAATAATAAAGATCTACAACATATAACATAGAATAACATATTCACTGATATGCTGGAGCCAGCTCAAGACTGTATTTAAGCCTTTTTTTTTTTTATTATTATGTTTTTTGGTGCTGCCAGCCACCTGGTACCTCAGACCGGTCATGGACCCTTGCTCCCACCTCCACATTAGACACTCCCCTTCGATACCCCCTTACTTACTGTCCAGGGCGGGGTTGCGGTACTGACCCCTCGAGGTGCTGCAAATGACAGGATAGGTCGAAGGGGCTGTCCTGGAGGCTGATAGAAGCCGAGGGAGGGCTTCATCTAGGGCGGCCGGGGACATTGTTTTTTTCCGGGTATGCAGGGGTGGGGACGTGCAATGACGTCCAGCATCCGCCCCACCCCTGATGCTGCTTTTGGTGCCAGCGCACGTGGTACACCTACCCTCCACTAGGTGTCCACCTTGCGCTGAACACTGTACCTCCTTCCCCCTGGAGAAGGAGAGCAGTCATTGGATGCTCAGTCCTTTTCCCTTGGCTGGCCTGCTGACATCCTGGGCCATTCCTGAACTTAGGTCACCAGCGTTGCAGATAGGCACCCTGCCCCTGTGCCAGTGTGCCAGTGGTACTTAAGTCTTTTAAATTGTTTTACAGGTTCATGTAAGCCAGTAGTAAGAAGCCACCAAGCAACCAATATTTTAATTTCAACATGCATGTCTCAATTTTTTCATGTTTTATTTCTTCTTCCATGCCATTCTGCAGATGTAAGAAGGGACTGGGGAAGGCGACAGGATAACCTGGCATGTGCCAATTGTAGGATGGGTCTGATGTGACTTTAGTCAGTGTACTGCTGTACACATTGATTTAGCTGTAGGCAGAGACGTTTTGGATCCAGGCTGCAGCCCACTTGCCCCCACCTTTACACACTCTCAAACATTGATGCTGGCCACCCAATCCAAACCCATCTCACACCTTCTGTCCCCAGTCCATCCTCCAATAGTCACAGGATGTGGATGTGGATGCACTGCCTGAGTGAACTGCACAGGAGACAAGACTTGCAGGCTGGCATCAAAGTCTCACTTAATTCTTCTCATGGTTGTGTTAGAGGTTAGGGTAGGAGGTGTGGCAATGGCTGGTGATGGTAGCATTTGGGAGGCTGGCACAAGTCATGAGTCAGTGTATAGTAATACAGATCAGGACCCAAATGCCTACTGTGGACCCAGATAACAGACAATCAAGTGGTCAGATCATCTTAGCAAGTGTCAAGTCAGCAGCAGTGCAGAAGTGTGATCAGCTGCAGATCAATAATGAGGGAATACCAAGATTGGGGGTCCAAATAAGAAAGTTTGCTTCTCGTAACTACCCTTCACCTGTGGGGGGGTACACAAATTCAGATTCTGAGCTGACCTAATTCCAGACTGAGAAAACCTCTCCTTAAATATACCAGACAAGTAGGCTGCAGCAAGGCCACTCACACATTTATATATCATTTTTAAGATATAGAGTTGTCTCCAGTCCTTTGGGGATTGCCACCACGTGTCATGAAAAAGGTTTCTGTGGTGGGTGCCCCTTGGGGAAGACAATACAAAATGAGCTAACTGATTATAGATCGTCAAGTTTACCTAGGACGTATTTGGATGGCTGGCTATATAAGGAATCTCCATACTCTAGTAAAGGCAGAATATAGGAGTTAATAATTATGTTTGCTTGGGCACTTGCGCAAGAAACATATTGCGGCAGCTTACTGTAGTAGCGAGCTGAGGAGGTGTGGCAGTGTTGTAGCCAATGCCAGCAGTCCATTTTGGGGCTGGTCTCTGTGGCGCCAATAGAGGAGCACACTGTCGATGACAGCAGTATTGTAGCGTGCCACCAACTTGAAAGAAACTAGCCACTGCAATGAGGGAGCACCCCGTCATTAATGAGTAGCTGTTTTTGCTGCTGGGGCGGTCCCTGATTACAGCAGCAATTACAGCTTGCCTTGCCTGGTTTTGTTACTGTGGACATCTTCCCTTTCAGAAGATGGGCACGGGATAGTAGCCCCCTCCAGTCGGGGAGAGTGGTCTGCGCTGCACCTGAAAGTTTCATCAAGGGAGAGAGGCTTTCTCCAAGCAGTAAATCCTCCAGGAGCAACCGTGTTTGCACAGGAATACCTCCATAAAGATGAATAAAAAGTAGTAGTCCAAGCAAGGGAAATCATGTCCTACCGTCTTCTTGCCTCCCTCACAGACACACACACACACACACACACACACACACACACGCTTGAATGATTCAATGAATCACAGGTCAGCAGCCCAGAGGCAAAGGCAGTTTGCAGAGAGGTAAAGGAAGAACTTTCACTTACACCCCTGGCTGTGACTGACTGTAACGCTGAACTAGGGAGTGGTATTGAACACAATGGAATGGTTGGCTGCTTGACTCACAGCAAGCTGCTGGCTGGTCACTGCTCTTGACCTGGAGTTAGGGGTGAAGTAAAACATTCCTGCGGTGCCACCACCACACGTGCTTCTCTGACAGCTACGGGAACTGTTCTGGAATTCTGATGGAGCTGCAGTGCCGGTGGCTACAGTGCTGAGCTGAGAGCACTTTGCTGGGCTGTGAAGAACTCGTATAGATGGCTCAGTAGTAGGGTCGCTACAGGTAAAACACCTCCTCACTCTTACAGAAAAAGAACAAGATTTGTCTTGTGGTACAACGCAAAATGTCTGTAGCAAGCATTTTTTTTTTTTGTATTGTAGGAGCTTACAAATATTTGCTGCTACTTTTTTAATTGATGCTTAATGACGATCTAAATAAGGCACATATTGGAACCAGTACCTTTATTCTTTTGCTGGAGTATTATTTCATATATTTTTAAAATGGAAATTGGAGCTTTGACACATTTTTAGCAAAGCAGTTTTTAAGGAACTTGTAGAACAAGTTTTTTGGGGGTGGTTTCCCTTTATTTTTGGATTGAGGCACTTGCCAATTTCACCTGTTCCATGATAGTAAAGATTTGTGGTGCTACTTGTCTAATGGAGGCCTCTAAACTTCTTAAAATGAAGGCGCACGTTCCTGTAGTTGTAATGTTTACTGGAGGACTGAGGCTGCTGGTGATCATGGGATTGAGTGCCCTGCCCTTCCCCATTTCGGATTAGGTTTTTAGACAGCACAGCTCATCTCTGAGTAGGATAGTGTGCAGGGTTGCAAATCTCTTATGGAAGAAAGTATCCAGTCCAACAAACTCCTCTTCTTTTTCAGCATATTCTATGTTGAATATCTGTGCTGTGTCTCCGGCACAAAATAGAAGCTTTTTTTTTGTATATACTGTAAATATATGGGAACAGTGTTTTATTAAAATAATCTACAGTGTAGTATTGAAGTATATCCAACAGAAGATTCTAGCACATAAGGCAAGTGAAAGACAGGTGGCAACTTTGTGTCACATTGTATTTTGCAGATTGCACCATGGTTTATGAGTCTAATGTGGACTTAGAAGCTATAATGAATTTTCATGAGTTTACATTACCCACAGCTGGGAGATCAGCATCTGATCAGAACAGCTGCCCTGAGTGAACCTGTGCCACCATACACTGAATGTGCATCATGTAGGAAAGAACATAGCTTGTAAAAAAATAGTATGAAATTCACTCTGTGGTGTAATCTGTAACTTGGGTAGCGGCAATGTCAGTGTGCTTTTACTACGCCAGAACAGTATTTGTTCATTCCATGTAATGATTCATGCAAATATGGCTTTCAGAAACCTCAGGACTGGCATAGCAATATTAGATGTGGGAAACATAAAAGTGAAGACTGAAGCATTGTGGTATTTAACATTGCCCAGTGGTTGGCTCTTCAGAAGCTGTTTACTACTCTGTACTGAAAGTCATATATATTTTTATCTTATATGTATGCCTTTTATTTATTATCTTACAGTATTTATTCATATGTACTGTAATGGCAAATGTTTCTCAGTAATATACTTGAAACAATGTTTGAAGTACATTCTTGCAGATGTGCAAAATACTTCATGGGTAGATGTAGGCAGATACAAATTTCAGTTATTTTTTTGCCATGAGAAATTAATCTTCATTTATTCTGTTAAGTGGGTAGGATCACTGGAACTAGGTTCTTTTTTAAGTAGTAACTGAGGTCTAAATATGGTACATACAGTGCAAAATGAATTAATACAAAAATCACAAAATGATACACAGTCCTGTTGGTTCATACGGGCACAGAAAACAAGATAAAGTCAAAACATTATTTAAAAATAATGAATTGAGGTATATTTACAAGGGTTCATCAAATGACCCTTGAGAGCAAGATAGAATTTTTTGCTAAATATCTTATATGCTTTCGTTCATGTAGTGGTACATGTTGCATAATCAGTTGTCTCCAGTCCTCAAAACTAGTTCTTTGCATCCATATTAATGTTAGTGGTGAAGTAAAGATATCGACCATGTATTTCATAATTTAAAAAAATCCAAATCTCAGTACGCAGTGATTTCTGTGAAAACTGTGAGAGGTTTCAGTAATTTGGAATATATATTCTGCCACAGAGACTCAATGATGTCCATGTGACATCTGTTTTCCACTCACCATTGAAGTAAATAGGGGACAGACAGGGGAAGAGGGATTTTAAAGTGCATTTCATACACCATGTATCCCAATACAATTTATTAGCTAATGCATGTACTGCAATGCACGACACTTAGCCTTATTATTTGACTTTTGTCCTTTCTCCTCTGAAATCCTTACACTAGGGTTGGTGTGTTTTCCAGGTCACTGATTTGTAAGTACTGTAAATTAATAAATAAGTTGCAGCAGTACAGAGAGGTGAAAAGTGATTGTGGGATGCTATGGAAGGGAGGGAGCCAAGATGAGACTGAAGGTACACCTACTTAGGCCTCAGCTTGTTCCTGGTGATTGCTGGCCTTTTTCATACTTTTACAAAGCTTATCAAAAATGCTTCATGCAGTAGTCTGTTACAGTCCTCCTCCTCCTTCTCCCAGCCTTTTCTCTTTATGCACTTGTGGTGGGCATACCTTTTTTTAACCTTATTTTTCTTTAATGCAATTTATTTACTCAAGATAGTCCAGCTAAGGTGTAACATCTCATTTTTAGTGGTGTCCTGCTTCTACTGATTTCTGCAGCTGGGTAGACTGTAACATTGGGAGATTGTGTGAGTTGCACAAGGTTATTCAGTCAATATCTGGCTGTATTGGGGTCTGCACCTGTAATCTCCTTGTTCTCATGCAAGTGCTCTAGCAACTAGACTACACTGCCCCACTATTTCTGATGCAACACTCCCTAACATCTACTGTTTGGGCTCAAGCAAGTCAGTTTTTGCACTTAAGTTGAGATTCTGTTCCCAAAAGGGACTGGCATATGCATATGCATGATTCATGTGTAGCTGGTCGATGGAGCGCCACTGTGTGAAGCTGTGTAATGTGCCTAGCATGCTGATGACACCAGCTAACCCTGGATGTTCCCATGCACTCATGTGGAGTACTGCATGGGGGGGAGGTGGCTAGGGAGCAGGAAGATCCAAGCCTGACAATGGACTTTCACTTGGAAGCCTAGTCTGGTCACCTAGTGGATCAGCAAGGCAAGCAGATCTGCACACAGTTAACCACTGAGGGACTACCATAAAAACGCAGGCAGCACAGTACAGTGCTACACCACTTGTTTATTAACATGTGGTCATACTTCACACAAAAGAAACATAAGACTGGACTATGACCACAACCTTGCAGAGAAAAAGCCCCAACATGTTTTGTAACTCCAGGCTTATTTTATCAGGGTTGGTGGGCCCTGTTCCCATAATCCCTTTTTACAACCTGGTTAAAGGGGCAATGCTACTTCTGCTACTCACTTCCCACAGCAGTAATGTAAACAGAAGTCACTGACATGGCATACAGGAAGCCTCTGTCACTGATGGAATCAGCCATGGGAGATTTAATTGCAGGATGGGTGCCTTAGAGTGTTGTACTGCTCCAGCATGTCATTTACTACTTCTGCATTTCTCAGAAGCATGCACACTGGTAGCACTGCCTGAGAATACAGTATGAACCAACTATATACAATTATATCCATGGTTCCAGCTGATGACAAGACATACACAGCCAGGCAAATTGAACAGATATCTCTATCTATCTACAGTATCTGCGTCTGTCATCTGCAGCTGTGTGTGATGTCCCCAAAAGAGATAATGTCTAACTGAATTCAATTTGATAGATCAGGACAATGGGCTGGGTCACATGGCCCCTTACTTAGCCATGCCTGGTATGGATAAAAGCTACCATTTATAATGGGCAAGAGTACATGCCTGAAAATGTGATAGAAACATAGACACTATTGGCAGAAAAAGACAACTTGTCCATCCAGGTTTTAAGTTACTTGATTACACAGACAGATACAATTCTTAAGCATTAGAGACTAATTTAGCATTAAAAATACTGCTTCTGGAAGTCATGCAGTTTTCAGTATCAAGATCATTCAATAATGTAGCCAGTGACTACAAAGTGTCATTTGCTGTAAAATAAACAATGTTGAACTCTTAATTGGATTTCTAGTGTAAATCAGTAAATATTATTTAAGATAGTTTGATATTCGCACAAAGCAGTGTTACTAGAACCATAAAATACAACAGCTGGAGTATTTCAGCATGGTAAAGGACATGTTTTGCAATTTCTGGTTTAGAAGCAGATGCCAAACAGTGTTTATTCCAGTAAAGGAATCCCAGTTTATAATTAAAATTATATAATATACCATATATGTAAGAACTGAAGTAAAGATTACAATGTACATTAAAACCCTAGTGTCCATGCACGTTCACAGGTTGAGTGGTTTCATATTCCTGTCCAGAATGCAAAGTGAACTATTGGTTTTGTTTAGCTTTTTGGGAAGAACCAAAATCAGATTACATAAACTTAGTTTCTGGGTATTTAAAATTAGCCTGTCGCATATAGTGAATTTTGATAAGGAGTCAAAAATAATTCTCTGTGGCTGGCCCGATAGTGCTGAGGGCTGAGGCACTGGATGCCTTACCTCATGCTACGCCGGCAATCCATGTTCGGGAACAAGCACGGGCCATCGGGGGTCGGCAGGGGAGGAGGAGAAGGATTGAGCATCTGAAGGACTGCTATCCTTTTCCGGGGAGGGGAGACTTCAGTGGTTAGCGCTTCACTGGACCCTAGTGGCTGCTGGGGGGCAGCATGCCGACACTGCAGCAAAAAGGGGAGGTGATGGGGCAGACGCTTGGAGAGCGTGTGTGCGGAAGCATGCGCGCACTCTCCGCAGGTGTCATTGCATGCCCCACCTCCACACAAGGGAGTAAATGGAAAATAGCCCCAGATACATGAAGCTGTCCCCATGGCGCCACCCCTGAAAAGGCACCTCCCTGGGAATGATCCGTGTTGGGTCGGTCCAGTCGTTCCCCACCACCCTGCCATGGAGGGTAAGGTATGGGTGCTCAAGGGAGGGGGTCTGACTTTCGGGGGTTGGCGCTGGGGTGACAGCTGAAGGCAGCGGTGCTGCCAGGGCTCCAGAGGAATATCGTATCAAAAAAAAAAAATTCTCTAAGTGTAACCCCCATGGGACTACTATACCTTTAAAGGGGAACAGTCAGCAATAAAAGCCTCAAACCTAAGTGCTGGCCTGGTCCCAATTTACAAAAACATTTTTTTTTCTTTTTCTTTTTTTTACTGCAGTTTAGTAGATTGTACCAGACCAAATCTGTTGACTTGCAAGCTGACATTTTCTGCAACTACAAATCCCAGAATCTCTTGCAGCTGACATCAGGGGAGGGCTGCAGCATTTGGTGATTCTGTAGCCTGCAGTGCATGTTAGAGCCTTTATAAGCTCTGATCAGATGTTTGCTGATCCCACTGCTAACCTGGGGCTCAGTACAGTCCTCTAACTCTACTATATAAACAGTGAGTAAAATAAAAAAAAAAATGTTTTTGCACACAAAGTGCAAATTGGTACCAACATTTGGGCATGGGGCTCTTAGTGCTGGCTGTTCCCCTTTAAGACTCCCTTTGCATTTTCACATCAGAGGCATTAGCAGCAACTGATGGAGCAAGACTGAAGTGCTACCACCAGGACTGGGAATTGCCTGAACACTACACTGGCTGAACTGGAGGTCCCCCTTTCCCCGACTGAGATAGAGTTTAGAGAGATCCTGAGGAGTGAGTTCCACAGTGAAGCAAGTTAATCAAGGAAGTAGGGAGTTAGTAAAGGAGGAAGGGGAAATGAAGCAGGCAGAAGAAAAGAGGAAGGAAGGAAGGGGTAACAAAATGAAAAATGAAGCAACAAACAGAGAGCTAATAAAAATCTGGAAGGGCATGTGTGCTAATGCCAGGAGTCTGACAAGTAAGATCCTACACCTAGTGACCATCATGGCATAGGAAGATCTGGATATTGTGGACAATACCGAGTCATGGTGCACTGACAGCCATGACAGGGAGCATGGTCATATGGGGCTACATGATGTTCAGAAGGGACAGCATGTGAAGGAAAGCAGGGGATGTATTGCTTTATGTGAAGGAAAGCATAAAACAACAAAAATACAAGAAATTCAGGGGGAGGTCGAGGTGTTGTGGGTCACCCTCAAGTTGGGAAATGGAGCCACTATTTGGACAGGTGTGGTCTACAGGCCTCCAGCACATGGGAGGATGTGGATAAAGTAATGTTAGAAGCAAATGGCAAAATGATGGAAAAGGGGGAGGTGTTGCTGGTGGGAATTTCAATCTGGTGGATGTAGACTGGAGCCTCTTTGCTACAGCTTCTGCTAGAAACAGGGTCATCCTGGACTCTCTAAAGGGGGTGTCCCTCAGGCGACTAGTCTGTGCAACCACTCGTGATGGGGCAATACTAGACCTGGTGCTTACTAACAGGGACAGTTTTGCAGATGTCAAGGTGGGAAGCCATCTGCGGACCAGTGATCATCGTAAAGTGTGGTTCAACATAAGAACAACTGTAGAGTCCAACCACACAATGGTGAGAGTCCTGGACTTCAGAAGGACTGATTTTATTAAAATGAATTTTCAACATAGTTCTATAAGGTATTGGGCTTCATAGCTCAATACCTTATATTGTTGTGAGCACACCACTGCAAAAATGTTCATTTTAAAGTGAGTTGTTTTAGCAGGGAAGGGATCATAACTGGTGCCAAAGCCTCAGCCAGCCAATCCCTTCCAGCTTCCTGGTGCCCCTCCACTGCAAATTCCGCTCCTGCACTCTCTGAAATTGTGACGTGTGGCAAGGGAGAGCGTGAGGGCGAGCCCCATATGAGTCTATGAAGGCTGTTTTTAAAACTGGTTTTAGTAATTTTTAACTGTCCTAGAGAAAAATTAAAACACTTGCTTAACTAGTAGGGATCCTGCTAGTTAAGTGACTGCTTTAACTAGGACTGGCCACACGTCACAATTTCAGCGAGTACGGGGGCAGAATAGGAGTGGAGCAGGGGCACCAGGAAGCTGGAAGGGATCAGCTGGCCAAGGCTTCAGTGTGAGTTACGATCCCTTCCCCTGCTAAAATGACTCACTTTAAAATTGAAAGTTTTGCAGCGGTGAGCTCACAACGATAATAGGTATCGGGCTATGAAGCCCAAAACCTTATATCGGAAACTTCCTTTAAGATGGGTGAATGCCTCAGAAATGACCTGGCAGGGGGAGATGGCCTGTTGGGGTTGAGGAAAGGTGGGCCAAATGAAAAGAGAGCATAGTAAAGGCAACAAACCTCTGTGTCAGGTAAGTAAACAAAAGTAAAACAAAGAGGAGACCACTGTGGTTCTTGAAAGAGGTAGCAGAAAATGCAAAGACTTAAAAAGGAGCATTCAGAAGGTATAAGGAGACCCAGAGGGAGGAGGATAGGGAAGTGTATCAGGAAAAACAGAGAAAGGCAAGCAAAGCAGTAAGGAGAGAAAAGGCACAGACTAAGGAAAGAATAGCTCAGGAAGTATCAAAACGGGACAATACACGTTTTAGGTTTATTAGCAAAAAAAAGGAAGACAGAGGAAGGGATTGTATAGTTAAAGGGGGTGACTGTACTGAGGGGGTTCAATAAAATGCAGACATCTTGAACAAACACTTCTGCTCAGTGCTCACAGTAGAAGGGAAGGGGAGGGACCATAAAAAGGCACCAGGAGCTTTGATGGGAGGGAAATGAACACTAGTCCATTTTCTATGGTGCAACTCTGGAAAGCACTCGCCAACCTTAAGGTAGACAAAGCTATGGGGCCAGATGGGGTACATCCAAGGGAGCTCAGGGAAGTACTAGTTGCCCCTCTGACAGACATTTTTAACAGATCACTGAAGACCCTCATGGTCCTAGAGGACTGGAGAAGGGTAGATGTAGTCCCACTTCACAAAAATGGCAGCAGGGAAGATGCAAGCAATTTCTGTCAGCTTAATATTGGTGGTGGGTAAGATAATGGAAACACTATGAAAAAAGAAAGGACTGTGGAATATCTTGTATACAATGGATTACAGGACCCAAGGCAGCATGGTTTCGTAGAGGGAAGGCCATACCAAACAAATCTGATAGATTTTTTTAACTGGGTAACCAAGGAACTGGATCATGGAGGAGTGGTAGGTGTGGCCTACCAAGATTTCAGCAAGGCTATCAACACAGTTCCACGTACGAGACTGGTAAGCAAGTTGGATAACCTGGGGATGGATAATAATGTGGTAACCTGGGTAAGAACCTTGGTAGTGGTAAACGGAGTGTACTTGAAGGAAGGGTGACCAGTGGAATACCTCAGAGATGAGTTTTGGGACCGGTCCTCTTCAGTGTCTTTATAAGTGACATAGCAGAGGAACTGGAAGGGAAGGTCTACCTCTTTGCAGATGACACCAAGTTCTGCAACAGAGTAGACATCCGGGGGGGGGGGGGCAAGTATCTGAAAAGACTGGAAGAGTGGACAAAGGTATGGCAGCTGGGTTTTAATGCAAAAAAGTGCAAAATAATGCACTTGGGCCATAGCAACCCAGCAGCAGAGTACAAAATGGGGGGAGTGATACTGACAAAGCCTAAGCAGGAAAAGACTTATGGGTAATCATATCGGATGACCTAAAGGTGGCCAGGCTGTGTGACAAGGCAGTCAGAAGGGCTAGCGGGGTGCATAGGAAGGGGTATCGCCAGCAGGAAGAGGGAGGTAGTGCTGCCCCTATATAGATCATGGGTAAGACCCCACCTTGAGTACCGTGTCCAGTTCTGGAGACCTTATCTCAGGAAGGACATAAACAGAGTGGAGGCAGTCCAAAGGAAAAGTATCAAAATGGTATAGGATCTGTACCAAAAGCCCTATGAAGAAAAGTACAAACAAGAAAGTTGGGCACTCAACAGTTATGTAGAACTAGACATTATTCCAGCAAGTGCTTTTGTGCAAAAAGTGCTCCTTTATTAAAGGTGTTATACATTGTAGAGACATTAAAAACACTTTATGTGTTTTGGACCATTACATCCTTTCTCAAAGGTTGATTGATAGTCTGTAGTAGACCCCTTAAAGAGCCATTTCCCTGGCAGTTTCAGTAACAGCCATGTAGAACACAAACTGAATCCTCACCTTCTCCTGAATCCATCCATAGATAAATTAGAATTTTTGGTGCCATGGTTTATGGAAGGGAAGGGATCGTATTTTGGCTCTGTGGAGCTGAGCCGCAGATCCTTTCCACTTCCTTGTCTTGAGCGCCACCCCCACACTAGCACCTATTATGATGTATCATATGGAGAACATGAGGACATGCTTCATAGATTACTATAAGGGCTCACTTTTACATTTTTTTTTAATAGTTCAGTGTTCCGATTCAGATAAATCAAAGACACCGCTCAACTAACAAGAGCCTTGTTGGTTGAACTGTGGCCATGATTTATGTGAATTGGAACCCTGCACCATTAAAAAAACAGATGTAAAAGACCGTTCCTGTAGTAGTCTATGGAGTGCTGCTCCACGCTCTCCATATACTTACATCGCAAAACATGCTAGCGTGAGCGTGGTGCTTGGGACAAGGAAGTGGAAGGGGTCTATGGCTCGGCTCCATGCAGCCAAAATACGATCTCTTCCCTTCCATAAACCATGGCACTAAAAATTTCAATTTGACTAAAACTCTAATTTAACTAAGGATGGACTCTGGGGGAGGTAAGTCAGCCCACTGACTTGCCTTCAGTATGCCAGTGAAGGGACTGTTTAAGTAGTCTCTGGTTGAACGCTTTATAAAAACACAACCTCCAGTGAAATCAAAAGGTCACAAGTTTAAAAAAAAATATTTGTGTTTCAGTGTGAGTATCTATATACACATGCACTACCACAACTAGCTATTTTCAAACATTATTACACTATACACATATACAGTACTGCAAGCATTTGTCTACAGTTCAAATATAAAAGTAAACTTTTTTAAAAACATCATTAAATGAACTTATTCAACATCTCAAAAACAGCCTCAATTAAAAGGAATTATATTAGTGTAACAAGGTTACTGTCCTTACTCACAAAAATTGCCAACCAGAATGAATCGTTAAAAAATGAAGAGAGGTGAAAAACAAAAATGGCAGTTATTAGCTGGGTACACACATTTCTGGCTCTCTGCATAAAAGAGAGAGAGAGAATATATCTTTCACATAAATATATATTCACTTCCTTGAAGGATAATGCAGCCTTGATGAAAAACCTTTTCTCTGTTGATTGAAGGGAAAGAGCAGGCTAAGTAATAGATACCCACAGTTTTTTTTTTTTTTTGGGGGTGAGTTTAAATTCTCTTATTTTGATTTTAATTGTTTCAAACAATATAAACAGGTGTTTAAAGCCATAGACAATGGTCTCCTATGCAAAAAGCCCAGTACTATATTTAAAGGAATCAAACCATAGTGGATAGACCTATTTATGACACTTCTGAACACACAGATAACCTAATGTAAAAAGGGGGGTATTTATTTTCTTTTTAGAAACCGTGCCAATTCAAAATGCCCATTTAACTGAAAAACTGTTTTTCATCAAGGTTGCATTATCATTCAGGGAAGTGAATATACATTTTTGTGAAGGATATTAACTTTTTTTTATGCATCTTCTCTCTCTCTCTCTCTCTCTCTCTCTCTCTCTCTCTCATGCAGAGAGCCAGAAATTTACATAGCTAAATAATAACTGCCATTGTTGCTTTTTACCTCTCTGTTCATTCATTAGGCTTCATTCTGGTTGCCAGTTTTTGTGAATAAGGACAGTACATGGTTACATTAATAAAATTCCCTTTTATTTGAGGCTATTTTTGAAATGTTAAGTAAGTGCACTTAATGATTTTTAAAAAGTTTACATTTATATCTGAACTGTAGACAAATGCTTGCAGAACTGTATATATGTGTAGTGTAATAATATTTGCAAATATAGTGCTCCCTCACTTATTCGCCCCTCATTTATCCGTTATCGCCATTATTACCTGCAGTCCCATATGCAAGCCCATTGTAGCACACTCCGTCATCCGCCTCCCTTGTTGCCTGCCATCCACTGTTCATTAATAACCCCGATCGCCCAGATTTTTTTAAAATTTCCCTCTGTATTCCGCCATTGGCTGCTACTGCATACGTCGTCATGCCGCCCTCTGCTCCACCCTACATCACAGCACAGCACTCTTGCTATTGAAATTATAAATGTACAAATAAATGTAAAAACTTTGCTACTTTTACTGTTTTAGACCCCATTTACTCATTTATTCTTTTTAAGTGCATTTATTAGTTAATTATTTAATTATTAGCTTCGGTACCATATAAAGCCAGGCTTTAGGGGTTAAGGATCAGGGCGCTTGTGGTGACGCTGAATGCGCGATCCAGGAAGTCAGTAGCAAAAGGGATGGCAGAGTCGGCTTGTGGAAAGTGATCATGTCTAGCTCCTACTGTGGCTCAGAAGAGCCTTATAATCAAGTTTTCTGCAGACAACCCTAAACCAACCCATCAAGAGGTTGCTCACCATTTTTCTACACTGTGGTGCCGACCTATGGCCTGACATCCCATTGGTGATGTCCCTTCCAGAAGATGAGAGGTCCGATGCAGTAGCTGCCGACCGAAAGTCAAAGAGAACATCAAAACACACTGATTTGGAAGAGGCATTATTCATGTGGTTCAGCAATGCCAGAGCCCAGAATATTCCAGTCACCGATGAAATACTGACGCACAAAGCTAAGTACTTTGGGGGGCAATTAAATATTTCTGATTTTCATATTCCAATGGCTGGCTCCAGAAATTTAAGAGCCGAAATAATATTGCATGCCACATTATATCTGGGGAGAGTACGGGCGTTAGTAAAGAGGTAATCAGTGAAGATGTGCTTACTGCCAGATGTGTTGCAGAGCTGTATGAAGCTCGAGACTGCTTCAACATGGATGAAACGGGACTTTATTTTAAAATGTTGCCTGATCGCTTACTGACCACCAATGACTTTAAAAAAGGCGTCAAGAAATGCAAAGACAGAATTACTGTTGCTCTAACTTGCAATGCAGATGGCACTGAAAAATTAAAACCCTTAGTTATTGCAAAGTCTGCAAACCCCAGGTTCTTCAAATCTGTCAATGCTGGTCTTTATGTAGATTATAGAGCAAACAAAAAGGCATGGGTGGACTCTTCCATTTTTGCACAGTGGTTGAATGACCTTAACATTTATATGAGAAAACAAAAAGGAAGATTTTGTTGCTTCTGGACAGTGCTCCAACACATATTGTCCCCAAATCTTTTGGAAATGTGAAAATTCATTTTCTCCCACCAACCACCACAAGCCACCTTCAGCCTCTAGATGCAGGCATTATTCAATCTTTTAAAGGTCATTACAGAAGGCAGCACCTTCAGCATTTAATAGAATGCATTGACTTTGGGAAACCACAGGCCCTGCTACTAAGTGATGCCATTAGATTCATCAAAGTTGTTTGGGATTCTGTTACTGCAGAGACAGTTTAAAACTGCGGGTTTCACACTGGCATAATTCCTAGCCATTGTCAGTGCCAAGAGTGATACCAGAACTTCCAGAGCATGTTGGCACTGAATTGAATGATCTTATAAGAACTGTATCTGGTGCAATGGCTATACAATCCAAAATGAGAATTTCATTTGCTGAATATTTTGTCTTTTGAAAATGACTGTGATGTTTATGAAAGTGTCACTGATGATATTGTTAGAATGGTAGCCAATTTAAAGGTCCCAGTTGGTTTCTTAGAGCCCCAAGAATCACAAGAGGAAGGTGACGATACCCAAGATAGCCAAGAACAGGAGATAAAACCTCTTTCTGTACTTGAGGTTAAGGAGGCAATAAACACTGTGCTTAGATGTTTTGAATCATATGAGCTCACAGAGAAGTCAGATATTTAGAAGTGCCTTGCCCTACATTGCAAGATAGAACAACTAGTTTCTGTAAGAGCAAAGCAAATGTCTATTACAGATTATTTTAAGCTTACATGAATGCTGTACTGTAGTTTTGAACATCATACTGTTCTGCTATACTATGTTTTTTTTTTAATTTAGTTATTTAACCAGGTATAGCACACTAAGCTGAAAGCTTTTTTACAGGAGCGACCTGGGAGCACAAGGAGGTTAAATGACTTGCTCAGGGTCACACAGTATGCAAGTGGAAGCTGTGGGATTCAAACCCAGGTCTGGTCTGCTGGATGTCACCAGATTTGCAGCTCAGAGCCTTAGACCACTGCGCTATACTGCCTCCATGTTGCTATGCTGTGCTTGTTTTCACTGAGATGCACTTTAATGCACTGTGTTACTGAAATGTATTTGCTCTCTACTGTACTGTACAGTACTGCACTAAATTATTATGGTACAGTATATTAATTTAAATAAATTTAAATAAAACTGTCCACTGTTTTCAAAATTTCTACCTACAAAATAAAGATTATGTAGTTTATATGCAGAAACACAAAAAATGTGTCCATTTTGTCACTGTTACATCAAACTACATGTCCAACCAACCAGCTACCAGCTACAGTGTTCTGCATTTAACATGACTGCATTTCAGTTTTCATTTTCAGGTACCCTCTATTATCCACCGCCCTCCCTTATCCACCCAAAAACAGTGGCCCCAAGTTGGGTGGATAATGGAGGGAGCACTGTAGCTAGTGGTTGTAGTGCATGTATGTATAGATAGATAGACATTCCGACACTGTTTTGTACACAAAAACATTTTTAACTTGTGACCTTGACCTCACTTGAGGTAGTGTTTTTATGATGCTTTCTACCAGAGACTGCTTAAGGAGTCTGCTATAGACTATTAATCAGCCTTCAAGAAAGGATGTAACAGTCCGAAACACATGTGATGTTTCCAGTGTTTTTACAGTGCATGGCATCTTTAATAAAGGAGCACTTTTTGCATAAAAGTACCTGTTGATATAGCATTTAATTCTGCCTAGGTGGCAAGTACCCAACTTTCTTGTTTGTACTTTTGACTTGTGCAGTTGGAGGTACCAGGCTCCAAGTGTGGTCTCCTTTGTTGTTTTCATGTTTGCTTGTACGCATGCACAAGAAACATAGTGCCACCATACGACTTTTTGGAGGTGTGCAGCCCACTCTGCCAATGCTCTGATCCATTTTGCAGGTGCGACCACACTGCACCGCACCAATGAATGGCTGAGCTGTCTATGACAGCTGTTCAGATGCAGCGGTGTGCAGTTGAAAGAAACCCACTGCTGCAATTTGAAGATAGAGGGGGATGGCTCAGAGGTAATGTGAGGAAGCATTTTTTCATGAAGAGGGTTGTGGATGCATGGAACAGCCTTCCTCAGGAGGTCGTGGAGTCAAAAACAGTGGGGGAATTCAAGAATGCATGGGACAGACAAGGCAGTTCTACTGGGGGGGGAGGAAGTAGGTTGTTGGTTAACTAGGATCTGCAACTTATTCATTAGGTAGGAAAATGGGCAGAATAGGTGGGCCAAGTGTTCCTTATCTGCCATCAAATTCTATGTTTCTCTGTTTCCATGTTTCTATGCAATCAGTGGTGGTAATGTGTAGGCAATTTGCATATTTATGTCAAATGTGGAACCAAATAGCATATTGACGTCACCCTTTACTGTGCCATCTGGAAAATGGCATCCCATTTATAATTCCCTTTTAGTTCTCTGCTCACATGGCAGCAGCTGTTGCCGGTGGCCTCTCACAGTCCCCATGAAAGCTGATGGGGGTGCCTAATCCCCTTGTCGGCATGCCCCCTCCCCAGTTCATTTGCCGATGGGTAGCCCAATCCCCATCAGCATAATATTCCCCCATTTGTTGTGTGCCGAGGGGGGTGCCCAATCCCCCTCGACTCATGCGCCTCCCAAACACTCTGTTTGTGCCGATGGGGTGCCCAGTCCCCATCGGCTACAGCCTCCCAAGAAACAGCCAGGTGGCATGCTGGGAGCCCACCCCAGTGTGCCAAACCACTTGTAAAAAAAGAAAACCTTCCAACGTTGTTTTTTTATTTTTTAAAACCCTATAAACAAGAAAACAGTCCCTTGCTGTCTGCGGTGCCCCTTCCCCCAACCTGCACCCACCCTCTGTGCACCCCACCTCCCTACACACACACATCTTCACCCCATACATACCTCCAGAGACTGGTGCAATGATCTTCAGTGGAGCGGGAACATGTCTGCACTCTTCAAAGCTGACCATGAACTAAAGAAATGCCGGTAAGCTGTATAATAGCATAAATGGGGGTGGGGGGGTACAATTTATGTGGATATCTCAGCCATTTTTCTGAATTTTGGCACCAAATATTTAACATGTGTTCTTGGGACCCCATCTCATAAATTTAGTGACAGTCATCTGGTTATTCTGTCCCGAAATGTGATTTTGCTGTCACTGCATGGAATCACCTTTCAGGACTGATTAACGAAACAACAGTGTCACTGTTCATGAGGTGGGCTCCCAAAAACCTATGTTGCAAGTTTGGTGAAAAAATAACAAAAAAATGAATGTGTTACCAGTGTGCATTGTGCAGTTTCCACGCACACTCGTAACTTCGTGAATTTGTAATATTTTCACTCAAGATTTTCAAATTTGGCATTTTTTCACACCTCTTTATGGACAGTACAGCTGTCATTTTTCACATCCTGCCTGAAATGTGTTTTCACACATCTGGCATACAATGGCACGGTCATTGTGGGAAATCAATGTTCGGGACAGAATAAGAAAATCATTGTGACACTATTCATGAGCAGAGGTCACAAAATGCCTACGTTAAAAATTTGGTGAAATAATTCCACTAAATGACTGTGTTACGAGCGTGCGTTGCACAGTTTTCACATACACTTGTAACTTAAAGCATTTTTAATATTTTCACTACAGATTTTCAACATTGCCATCTCTTCGTGCCTCCCTATGAATAGTATAGCAATCATTTTTCACATCTTGCCCAAACTCTGTTTTCGTACATCTGGTGCAGAATGGTGCAGTCGCTGTGGGAAATCAACGTTAGGGACAGATTAACAAAATCATAGTGCCACTGTTCATGAGCAGAGGTCCCAAATGCTTTCATCAGGTGGGGGGGGGGTCACAAAAAGGCCCTGTTGAAAATGTGTAGTGCAAATACCAACAAACGCCCAGGGCATTAGGGTTTCTAACCATAACGTCCCACCCTGTACAGATTGACAGGCATCATGGGTGTGCCTGTGGATTGCCAGCTGTAATGCTCATGTCATTCCATCCCCACCCCCACCCTGAAGCCAGTGACAAGCATCGAGGTGTGCCTTGGATTCTTCAGCCCCAGAGCTCACCCCATTCTCCTATACTACACCCATTTTAGCATATGTCTTTATGAAATGGGGTGACTGTCAAGCCGAACACCCCAAGGCACACCTCAACACTTGTCACTGTCTGCAGGATACGGTGAGGTGAAATGCCACGAGCGTTATGGGCGACGAACCAAAGTCACACCCCAATGCCTGTCCATCTCTGCAGGGTGGAGGTGGGGTTGGCATTGGTTCAATACTTCACTGCCATTTCTATTCTGCATCTGTCTAAGTCATGCGCGTCTAATGCTAATATCAGCAAGCAAACATTTGGCATTGACAACTGCTTGTTTTTATTCTCAGTTCCCTGGAGAAACAATTTTTATTTTTGAAGCAGAATCCTATCTTGGGTCAAATGTTCCCAACTAACTTACCCATGTGGACATCCTTTTAAAAGGACGAGTCCAACCACACTCCCAGGTGATTGTAATAAGGGTCACTTTGTTAAGGTGTGCCATCAAGCATGAAAAGGGGGGTCCAGTCACTTTTTTTACAGCATGTAAAGAACCAAATACAATTACCTGAAATTTAGTGTTGTTTAAATACTGTCCTGTTCTGAGTAAGATACAAAGAGACACCACTCACGTCTGCCTCTAATTGAGACTGAACTGTATTAAAGATCTTTAGCTGAGACATACAGTATATGATGGATTCATCTGCGTATAGATGAAATTTACATATGTAACCCCTCACCCCTGCCTTTTTGCAAATGACAGGTGGTATGCTGTTGAAGCTGACAGCAGTACCAGGTGGGGGACTGGGTTTGGGGAGGATGAGGTTACTCGGCACAAGGGTTAGGTTTGGCTACTCAGCACAGGGGCACCCAAGTAAATCCGAAAACAGGAAGCAATAACTGTAATGTCCAATACCAGGAATAGGATTTTAAAGTGTGGCTTTATTCACATCCAAGCAGAACAAAACAAAGCATAGACGGACCCCCATGGGGCTACACTTCTGGTAATGCAGATTAAGAATCAGAACACTTCCTCAACACTTCAGCCCTCAGGCTCTGAACCCACCAGGCACACAGCCTTGCATGCTGCTTTGGGTACACAGCCCGAACTTGTACACTATTTGGGATTCCCAGGCTCGGCTCCCCTGCCGGCCACTCGAACACCTTTCATTTGACATGGACACATTTTCTGGTGGCCCCCTAAACCACCTAAGAGCCTTTGACTCCATAAGGGAAACTTTCTTTTAATCTCATGTCTGGGTACTTTCCTCAGCACTGGCCAAGTGCCTGAGAGAAAGTAAAAGGGCCACAGAGCAAATCCGTAGAGGTGAATTTGGTTACTACTGATGGGGGGTCTCCCACCTCTCGCTTCCACAATTCATACCTGGCCATTTCTCTGGACATTAAACATATCTTTCTGTAAAGCTTGGCAATGTAGATTAAAGGGTAAATGCTTGGCACATTTCCTCTACATGTCTTGGCTTTTCCATTGTACTAGACTCGAACATACTTAAACATCTCTTTCTGTAAAGCTTGGCAATGTAGATTAAAGGGTAAATGCATGGCACATTTCCTCTACATGTCTTGGCTTTCCCATTGTGCTGGACTTGAACATACATTTACTTAGCTTAGCCCATTACTCTAGGCCTCCCACTGATTCAGCAGTCCAATCCCCACTTTACTTTACTCTTTGTGCTGGACTTGAACATACTTCTACTTGGCTTAGCCCATTCCTCTAGGCCTCCCACTGATTAAGCAGTCCAATCCCCACTTTACAACAGTTCAGGTGAAAACATAGGCCCTATGTCAGAGTAGACTCACCCTTTGGTTGCAGGTGCCCCACAGGCGATTCCTCACAGGAATTTCTTTCCCACAGCTTCTGATGCTGCAGCACAACTTAGAATAAGGCAGCTTCTTCCCCAGCCGGAACCAGGAGGGTTGCCCCTGGAATGACAGGTAAACCTTTCACAGCCATCCCCTCAGGGATGGGGCACAAGGACCAGTAACAGCGGTCTCCACCACTTCACAAACAGCTTACTGTGTTCCTCTTTTGGTGGAAACACACACCTCCCCTGCTGTGCTGCTTCTCTTCAAGACTGCTCACACACAACACCCTTCAAAAACTCCCAACATTATAACCTAACTCTCAACTGCAGATTCCAGTGTGGCTCATGCAGCTGCGAGAGTTCTATGGTGATGATATCCCTCAGTTTCAGCTGAGACTGAGAACAGAGTGAGACAGTGTGAAATCCATTTAACTAGAGTTTCACAAGCTGCCTTCCCTGCCTACCACTAGGTCTTACTGGGATTCTAGTAACCCCGGGTAACAGAGGGGTTACACATATTTTAAGATACTGACCTATTTCATGTATATAAATAAAAAATATAACAAGGGCCCCAAGACCAAGCCTTGTAGGACCCTTTGCCCCTCTTAGCGACATACTAGTTTCCTGACACTGGCAAGACAACTGCACGTGAGGTGGAGGTAGAGCCAGGAACTCTATTTGTGCAGCAGCAGCTGATGATTAGTTGTATAGAATGCTTTTGCATGTTTAGAAAAATGGCACCAAGCAGGTGTCTAAAACAAAAAAAATGGGCAAAAATGCTTCACAATACAGAAACAAACTTATGCTGATTCAAATATAATATAACAGATTTTTACCCTTGACAAAACACACAGCAGCTGCACAAAACAGTAGGTGATTCAGTTGAGGAGGTTCTGCTTTCAGAATGCTGTGCATGTAAGTTTGCAAATATAAGGTTGCTATATTATACTTGAACCAGTGTAAGGTTAGTTTCTCCTTGGTGAAGCACTTGTGTCAGTGTTTTTGTTTTGAACAAGAGTGGGTTGTTACAGTGAGCACCGCTCTCTCAGTGGCTGTTTGTGTTCTCAGGGGTCACCAGTCAGGTGTCCCTTGTTCATAGATAAAAGGAGGTCACTAGTTATGGATGTAACTGCAGTCTGGGTGCTATGTTTTAGGTAAATTCCAAACTGAAATATACTAAGGATGTCATTAGGTAAAAGAAAATCAGCAATTGCTTCTGGACTCCTTAACAGAAGTAGAAAAACTCTAGAGTACAAGAATCCCGTTTCTGTGTGATAATCTTAATTATAAAAATAAAGGGAATTGAAATACAGCAGCTATGTAACATACAAACTGAATTGATTTTACCTATTATGTTTTTTTACAGTTTTCACAAAATTGACAACTTCCTATTAAGCAAAGAAACAAGAAACAAATTGTCTTTTTGACAGGAGATTAGGTGAAGTGTACTTTTTTGATTTCTGGTCATTGTCCCTAAAGAAAATATAAGCTGAACTGTGTGTAAATATTACAAGCAAAAACACTAATGTGCAAAGTTTTCCTGGAAGGGACAGTGGTGGCTCTTTTAAGGGCAACCCCATTAAAAACACAGAAACATAGACTTTG
The DNA here is from genome assembly GCA_016271365.2 of Neoceratodus forsteri. Lineage (NCBI taxonomy): Eukaryota > Metazoa > Chordata > Ceratodontiformes > Ceratodontidae > Neoceratodus > Neoceratodus forsteri. Next base: position 520,424,407 of record CM057449.1, on the reverse strand, counting down.
TTGGCAAAAAAGGACCAGTAAGCCCGTCTAGTCTGCCCCTTTTCCTTGCATATTCTGATACCTCTGACCCTATCTTGTCACTGGCATCCCTCCCTCCACCCTTCCTCAACTCAGTTTGCTCTTGCACCTATCCCACGCATATTTGAAGCTCCCACAGTCTTTACTCCACTACCTCCTCTGGCAGGCTGGTCCAGTCATCCACCACCCTTTCCATGAAGTTTATCAAGCAATCAATCAATCTTTATTTTACCAGGAGAAACACCGTTGAGAAAATACTCATTTACAAGGTGGTCTTGGGCGGACATTACATGACAAACATTGGTAATCGAAAGAACAAAAGACATTGGGTAAAAAAAATACATAGAGGAATTATTATATACAATAGGGTATGAGATCAAAAAGCAGTCATCAAGTGTAATATATACATGAAAATAAACATTGGTAAATCGATAGAGCAAAAACATCGGGTAAAATAATACATAGAGGAATATCACAATATTCAATACAAAGTCCCATACTACCGCAGGACCCTAGGTCAATGATCCTTTGGATAACGAGCCCCCAAGCTGCTAAACTCACTCCCTGGTGACCTACACAAGGAATCCAAACTAGGTCCCTTCAAACAAAAACTCCGAACTCACCTCGCCAGCCAATTGGCTTGCTTATGCCACCAATAAATAAGACTCCTTGGCCCAGGCTGCTGTTCTTTTTTCACTAGCACTTTTACCTAGGCACTTTATTTGATAACGACCAGGCTCTGGCCACTCGTTCCCATTCACTACCCTTTACCCTGCCACCCCCCCCAACTACTCTCCGCTGCCGGGTGCATCTCCTTATAACAACGCTCTTCCCTACCTCCCCCTGCCGGTTCACTATCTTATACCTACTCACTTCCCTCCTACCCCCTAGCATTTCACCATACCATCCCCCTCTGTCTGCTCCCCCCCTCACTAACAGTCACTTATTATGGTACGGTCTCTGCCCCTCCTCTTGCCCATCCCTCCCCTTTTGACAATGGGCACCACGGACTCGTCCATTCCCCTGACTTATTCTCAACCTCACCCATGCTCCTTCTCTCTCCCCTATCTTTTACCCCACTTATATGATTCTACCTGACTCTCATCTATATACCTGGCCTCTTGAACCATTCTGCTCTCCCCCCCCCTCACCGAGCTATATGGTTCCCACTACCTATCCTGAATATACCTTCACTCCCTTGAATTTCTTGCCGTCTGACTTGTTGCTGTTATTTCTAATGACGTAGCCTGAAGATTGTTATCCATCTTGTTGATGACTCAAACACAATTGGTATAATTCCTAATTGTATTCTTTATACTCTGCACGCTGTATATCTACCTGGCTGTCTGTAACCCTCTTGATGAGCTGCTGTTGTTAACCTCACCTGTACCATGTTATGATTATGTGTAACTTAACTAAGCAAAGTCACTGTCCTTTGCCTAAATCTGGCAATGATTGATGTATCCTATTGTCATACCTTGTTTCTGCCTGACATGGAACCTTCACAAACGTGCTACTAGCTCAAAGGTTGTAATCCAAGATTTGAATAAATAAATAAAATAAAAAAATTATGTACAATAAGGTATGAGATCAAAAACAGTTAAGTACAATATATACATGATGATACAATTTTAGTCTAAAGACCGACATAAGGGGAAATGAGGAAGAAGAGGAAGCTGGAAGGGGAGGAGTAGAGAAAGGGGAGAAATACTGGGTAACAGTGTGAGGAGGAGTAAAACACTCAATTAAGGCCTAACAAAAGATGAAAACTGCAGTTATGGCCTAGGTGGAAGGGACATTGATGGGGATCTAAACTTTAAGATTGATGGCATGGATGAAGAAGACCAGTTTAAGAGTTTTAGTTCCTGCAGATGCAATTGCAAGTTTCATCCAGCAGGTGATGAATAAACATTTTGAAGGATGCCAAATTGATGAATTGTGAAAGCTTTAGGGACTTTGGATACTGTTCCAGAGAGAAAGGAGAGAGTAGCTTAGTGACGAAGCTCCATGCTGAGAATTGATCATAGGAGTAACTAGGGTGAAGTAGGAATATTTTCCAGGGGAGTAGGACCCGCAGGAGGGAACTAATAGTTTGAAAATATAGTGGGGGAGCTTGCCTGTTAGGGCTCAGTAAATCCATACTGCCGCATTTTTCAACCTACTTGTCTTTAGTGATTGCCATCCTAAAAGGGAGTACAGGGAGCAATGGTACATATTGTATGGCACGTTAGTGATAAATCTAATTGCTCTGTGATATAGGTTGTCTGGGCTAGAAAGGGAGGCAGCAGAACTGTGGCTGTAGGTGAGATCACTGTAATCAAGGAGGGGGAGGAAAGTAGATTGCACCAGTCTAATTTTAGCCTCGAAGGTGAGTAGGTGCTCAATCCTATGAAAAATGTCAAGTCTGTCTGAGCTTTTTGACAAGTTCTTTGGCATGGGGGGATGAAGGAGAGCCTACTGTCAATCAAAAGCCCAATATATTTAAATTTATCAACAGGCTCTAGTGGTTCCCCAAGGAGAGTAGTGATTTGGAGTCTACTGCCCGAGGGGTGTGCGATTTCAGAATTTGGCTGGGGGAAAGGAACATGACCTTAGTTTTTTTTTGCATTAAGGAGCATCTTGAGGTGAAGTAGATTATGTTGCAACAAATAGAATTCTTGTTGTAGGTCAGTGCAGGTCTTTTCCAGGGAAGGTTTATCAATATAAAGGATGGTATAATCGGCGAAGAGATATAAACTAGCAGATGAGATATTGAGGTCAATGTCATTGACATATATTGTAGTAAGGGCCCAAGGATAGACCCTTGGAGAACTCCCCTCATGAGGGTCTTCAGCAGTGAGAAGTTGCACTGAGACTTAACCTGTTGTTGACGACATACTAGGTAGGAGGTAAATCATTTGATGGGGATATCATTTAGACCAATATTATGTAGCATGTGCAGAAGGAGCTCATGGGCTGCCATATCAAATGCTTTACTTAGGTCTAGAAATAAAGCACAGATATGATTTTTTAGCATCAAGCACTGTTTGCCAATCATTGGTTACTTTGGCTAGGGCAGATATAGTGCTATGACTGTATCTGAACCTGGACTGCAGGGGATTTATCAAATTGTGTGACTCCAGGTAATCTCTGAGTTGAGTGTTAACTATTTTTTCAAGGAGTTCGGAGAGGGTTGGCAAAAGAGAAATAGCCCTATAATTGTTCAGATCAATAGGGTCTCCAGATTTGAAAAACAGAACAATGTGTGCAATTTTCCAGTCCTGGGGTATGACCCCTTCAGCCAGGGTTTTGTTAAAAAGATGAGTGACAGGGGCAGTCAGTACGTAGTATCCGAGCTTCAAGAAGTAAGGATCTATTTTATCTGTCCCAGTGCTCTTATTAGTGTTGAGTGCTAGCAACTGGTCTTCCACCTGCTTGAAGATAAGAGGTTTGAAGCAGAAGGAGTTAGCTTTGGAGGGGCCCTGATGGGGGGGTTGGGTGTCTGAGTTGAGCAGAGACTTGTGTAATGCATGTGCCGGGGATGAGTGGAAAGCGAGACCCGCCATGGCAAAATGGTTATTTAAGAGATTTAGTATATCCTTTTTTGCTGGAAGTGGAGATACTACTGGAAGTGATTTTTACGGGGAGTGTAGGGGGGGTGGTATGGCCTTGAATTTCTCTCAGTGTCTTTCAGAACTTGTTAGGATCTTTGGTGATAGAATCCAAGGCAGTGTGAAAATATTTTGCTTTTTCAGCTGATTAGTTTTGTACAAGTGTTCCTGGAGGCTCTGAAGGCCTCCCAGTCAGAAGATGATCTGGATTTCCTTGCCTTGTCCCAGAGGGTATCTCTTTTGTGTAGGGCAGTCTTGAGTGCATCGATAAACCAGGGGCATGATTGTTTCCTAGTTCTGATTTTGATTAATAGCCTGCACTAACAGGGATTTAAACATAGGATCATCACTTGCAATTTGCTGTTTTCAATTTCAGCGCCTTCTCAGGGTAGCGCTATTGGCTCCATGCCTGTGTAGAGCTCCCTGATTGGCTGGTCTCACTCACCTGAGACAGGAGCACCCAAGACGTGTGGCTTAATGTAAGCCTGCATCCCTGTACTCGGCTTCTAATTTATATATTTTAATTTAGCCTGTTCTGCTCAGCCTGTGTAAAGTAACTTACCATTCCCCTCCGCTGTAGTTTCTCTCCAACTGTATGTGCACTGATTCAGTGCTAGCTCTGCAAACTTCCCCTTGATTTTTCGTCCCAACCCCCCTCTCCCTCCCAGGCCTCCTTTAAATGCACACAGTCTCCGCCCACTCCTATCTAATGTTTCAATTTATTGGTTACTTACTGACAACAACTGCAATTCCTCCCATCCCCTTTTTGCAACTAAGTCTTCTAGCAGCTTTATCTCATTCTGTCTTGCTGAGGCATACCATTTTGGTACTTTAGGTTTGCTTATTGTTCATTAGCATATCCTGTCTTGCTAAGGCAGTTGATTTAGGTCAGGTGATCTCTCTAGTACTTCGTCTGCTCCAGAGTAGTAGCTAAGAAATTTGCTTCAAAGCCTCTGTGCCCCTAGTACTACTCTATAGTCAGGTGAACTTATTTCTTATTAGCCTGACTAGGAGCTGTACTTAAGGATTACTGCTTCAGGCTCCACTGCCTATAGTAGTATTCTGCAGGAATTAAGACATTCTCCTCCATTGAGAATCCCTTCTCTTGCCTGCACTTGTAGTGCCCATTGGGTGATAGTCTCACAATGAGGGCATATTACCTGCTTTTATGCTTGTCTCTGCTCATCTTACATGTGTTGGACCCGAACATGAATCAAAAAAATAACTCCTAGATTGGAGAATGGCTCTCTTTTTACATTGTCCGACCGGGACTTTTCCTATCAAGTAGAAGAAATTGTATGTGCTCTAACTTCCCCTAGACCACTGCTGGTCCTTCACCTGCACCGGCATACAGGAACTCTTCTACAGCCTGCCCACAGGGCTACACCACCTTCTGCATACTACCCCCCTACTCCCATTGACTGTCTCAGTCAGGGTATTATTGTATGCAGCATCAGGAAAACTGGGAACTAGCCTCAGAACTCCCTATACTGCCGCAGACAAATCACATAACCGAAAGCTAGCCACCCACACTTCTCCTAGGACTCTGCAAGAAACTCTTGTTCCTGCTTTTACTATGCTCAGGAAATGTTGAGCTTAATCCAGGCCCTCTGGCACCCATGGAATCCCCAGCAGAGCTACAAAGCCTCAAGGGGCTTACATTCTTGCACATTAATGTATGTAGCCTATTAAAAAAAAAAATCACTTCTGTTCAGGCCTTGGTATGTCATACTGCTTCAGATGTTCTGGTGATTATGGAGTCCTGGCTCCGACCGGTGACCATTAACAACGAAGTTAACATCCCCTCCTACTCTTCGTTCAGAGCCGACAGGCAAACCAGAGGTGGTGGGGTAGCTATTTACATCAAGGATAAATTCCCTGCCTCCATAATTGACTCAACCTCTGTCCCAAAAGAATTCGAAAGCTTGTCATTAAAGATTGAAATTGCCACCAGTGTCTCATTATGTATAATAGGATGCACAGACCCCATCAGCTGGACTACAGTTGTTAAAACATCTCGAAAACATCCTGGGTCTCGGCATCTTCAGAGTGTATCATACTAGGGGACTTCAACTTAGACTGGCTCTCCATTGCATCCACCCCACTTAAAATGTTCTGTGATTTCCTTGGGTTGTCACAGCTAATAAACAAATCTACTCATCCTAACAAGCTCAACCCTAATAACAGTACTTTCTTGGATATCATTTTAGTTAACAAATCCCATTTATTCTCCCATGCTGGCGTCTTTTTCTCTGATATTAGCGACCATTGCTTCATCGCATGTGTAAGATCCTCTCTTAAATCCACAACTGTACCAAAATTCTCCTTTAAAAGGTGCATATGCAACTTTGATCTCCATGGGTATATATCAGACCTAAGAGAATCCATGCGATGGCAGGACTTCTATCTAGCCAAGTCTCTGACTACGGTTTATGATATTTTCTCAGAAATTGTGCTAGGGGGTCTCAACAAGTATGCTCCCATAGTAAAAGTTTCTGCCAGAAACAAATCCTGTCAGTGGTTTACAGAAGACCTGAAAGATGCTTTGCGGAGTAGAGATGTACTCTGGAGAACTGCTAGAAAAACTAATTTAATAAATGACTGGAATTCTTTCCGGAGGGCAAGGAACCTCTGCACCAAAATGGTCAGTGAAGCCAAAGCTAATTTCTACCACTCTCAGCTGGAAAGCTCCTCAAGAAATGCCTCCAAATTCTGGAGGACTATCAAAGACATTGAAGGTCACACCACTGTAAATTCCCTACCTACTAAATTATTGATCGACAATACTGTCATCTCCGATCCTCGTTGCTCTCAATAATCATTTTGTCACTGCAGGGCTAGCCTTTGACTCCTCTCCCGCGAATATCCTCCGCCAACAACTTAGATTGAATACACAAGAAAAACCCATACCCAGTCCATCCTTCTCTCTGCAGCCTACCTCCCTGAAAGAAGTTGAAGATCTTCTCCTTCAGCTGGACACTAGGAAAAGTGCTGGGGCCGACCTCATTGACCTGTACTTCTTAAAGGTCAGCTACCATGTCCTCGCAGTCCCAATTACTCATCTCTTCAACTTATCCTTGTCCCAGGGTGACCTACCGCCCATTTGGAAAAATGCACTTGTGGTCCCTTTGTTTAAGTCAGGAGATCCTACTGACCTCAATAACTACAGGCCAATCTCCCTACTTCCAATCCTGTCAAAGATGCTGGAGAAAATAGTGAACTCCCAGCTTCAGAAGTACCTGGACTCAGAAAAATTGCTCAACCCGTTACAATCCGGTTTTAGAGCACAGCACAGTACAATCTCTACTCTAGCCAAGGTGACAAATGACTGGCAGTTTGAATTAGACAAAAAAAAACTTTGCGCAGTTTTCTTGGACCTAAGCAAGGCATTCGATACCGTTGATCACAGACTGCTTCTGTTGTCCCTCCGGAACATTGGTTTGGATTCCCTATTCCTTAAATGGTTCTCCAACTACCTCTCAGAATGACTTCAACAAGTAAAGGCAGAAGGGGAAGTTTCTCCACCAAAACCCCTATTGAGGGGTGTACCGCAAGGTTCCTTTCTTGGTCCCTTGCTCTTCACCATTTATATTAACAACGTAGATGCCCCCATCAAAGAAGCACAAATACACCTATTCGCGGATGATATGGTACTCTATGCTAGTAGCTCCACACCTGAAGCAGCTTGTAAAGCCCTTCAAACCGCAGGGTTCAGTATTAGGACCGGTCCTCTTCAATGTCTTTATAAGTGACATTGCAGAGGGACTGGAAGGAAAAGTATGTCTCTTTGCAGATGACACAAAGATCTGCAACAGAGTTGATGCACAAGGTGGGGTGGAAAGGATGAGAAGGGACTTGGCAAGGTTAGAGGAATGGTCAAATGTATGGCAGCTTAGATTCAATGCTAAGAAGTGCAAGGTAATGCACCTGGGAAACAAAACCCAGGGAAGAGTACAATGGGGGTGAGATACTAACAACAAAAAATGGAAAGGGACCTGGGGGTAGTCATATCAGATGACCTAAAGGTAGGCAAGCAATGTGAGAGGGCAGCAAGGAGGGTTGGGGAATACTGGGATGCAGGAGAGGCATCACCAGTAGAAAACAAGAAGTTATTATCCCTCTGTACAGACAGCTGGTGAGACCACATCTGGAGTACTGCGTGCAGTTCTGGAGACCCAATCTCCGCAAAGACATAGACAGGATGGAAGCTGTCCAGAGGAGGGCAACTAAAATGGTGCAGGGTCTGCACCAGAAGACATATGAGAGAGTCTTAAGGAGCTTAATATGTATAGCCTCGAGGAAAGGAGGGAGAGGGGGGACATGATAGAAACTTTCAAGTACCTCAAGGGAATCAACAAAGTCCAAGAGGGTAGCATCTTTCAAAAAAAGAGGTGTGCAAGAACAAGGGGGCACAATTTGAAGATAGAAGGGGCGGCTCAGAGGTAATTTAAGGAAGTATTTTTTCACAGAGAGGGTTGTGGATGTATGGAACGGCCTTCCAGAGGAGGTTGTGGAGTCAAAAACAGTCGTGGAATTCAAGCATGCATGGGACAGTCATAAGGCAATTCTAGGGGGTGGGGGTAGGAAGAAGTAGGCTGCTGGTTAACTAGGATCTGCAACTTATCCATCAGGTAGGGAAATAGGCAGACTGGGTGGGCCAAGCGGTCCTTATCTGCCATCAAATTCTATGTTTCTATGTTTAAAATGAATTTAATCTGCTGCAACATCAGCTTATAAAACAGAAACTGCTCTTAAGTGCAAAAAAACCCAAAACAATGTTCCTCTTGCCCCTTCAAAATGCAATAAATCCTGCAATTGCTGGGACACTCCCGCAGATCACTACTATTCTAGGTGAGCAGTTGGACTACATACCAAAGTTCAAGTACCTGGGGTTCTGGTTAGACCATAGACTTACTTTCACAGGTCACTTAGAAGAACTGGCAAAGAAACTTAGACAAAGACTTGGTCTGTTCTTTAGGATTAATAATCTCCTCACAAGAGACGCTAAACTGAAACTGGTTCAAACTATCTTTCTTTCCCTATTAGATTATGCAGACTTTCTATATAGACAGGGACCTGCAGGTACCCTAGCCAAACTCGATACGCTTTATCACAGAGCCATAAGATTTATCACGGGTCTTCCATACTCAACCCACCACTGTGCATTGTACACGGCAGTGGGATGGTCATCCCTTGCTTACAGACGGCAAAAAAAAAATGCTGCAGTTTGAACATACAAAGCTATCTCAAATAAACTGCCCCAGTATATCTCTGTCTGTTTACCTTTGTGCACTCTGGGGAAGTATGCCCTGAGAAGCACCTCATATATCTACCTTTATGTTTACAAAGCAAAATCTCGCATTGGCAGAGCAGCCATCAGCTTTGTGCTCCCTCAACTGTGGAACAAGCTGCAAAAAAACTTTGAAATTAACTCACCCCATCAGCCTAGCAGTTTTTAAATCTCTATATCTACATCATAATAAGGAGTCCTGTGCCTGTCTACCCTAAATAGTAACTCCTGTAAGTCCAAGCACACTCTAATTACTACTGTTAAAAGACTGACCACATCTATAATCGACTCTTCCCTCTCCCTTTTTTCTACCCCCATATTTGTCCCTTCCACATTCCTTTGACCCTGGTTCCAGCTCTAAATTCTCCATATCGTATCACTATATATCTTTTTATATTGGGTTTTATTTGTATTTGGTGCACCAGATATGTATATTTCTTTACTTTTATGAAAAATTGTGTCCTACCCAAAACTAGCTGTATTTTCTGTTCCAAACATATACTACTGTCAATGCTACCTGCCGATACTTTGTATATACTGCATTATTGTACCTTACTTTATTCGTATTATTACTATTTTCTTGTGTGTTGCATCCCATGTATATTGTCCCTTGTTCCTTGTTAACAAACCCAGGTCCACCTTGAAAATGAGCTTGCTCAACGGTGATCGCCTGATTAAATAAAGACTTTGATTGATTGATAGGATAGGCTGCGCCCAGTGAGGGAGCAAGGTAAAAATCTTCTCACCTGATTTGACATAGATCTGAGAGGAAATGAGCACTGCTAAAATGGCATTGATTTATTTTATAGATATAAGCAGAGGAGGAGGAGATCGGTTTGGGCAGGTTTCTGACACAAGTGATAGTGCAGTGATCACTTATGTCATTAAAGAAAGTCCCAGTATGAGTAAAGTTATGAGGTCTGTTGACAAGGATAAAGTCAAGCAGAGTGCTGTTTGCAGGGTTTTTGGCATTGATGCCGATGGCCTCAGGCTTCATGTTGTCCCTAGTTAAGAAAATATGTTATCAATGCTTACCTTCTGTAGAATTTCCAGCTGGTTGTTTCAGCAGAAAGGAACTGCTTGGCCCACCTAGTCTGCCCAGATTTTCCCTGCCTAATCTGTCTCTGCAGACACTAACTGGTCTCCAACAACTCTCCCCCTTCCTGCCTGTTTACTAACAATCCCCAGTGTCTATCCCACACATGCTTGAAGTGCCCCACTGTTTCACATCCACTACGTCTACTGGCAGTTTTCTCCTGGTGTGTACCCCCCTTTCCATGAAGTAGTATTTCCTCACATCCCTCTAACCCCCCCAGCTTCATCACATGTCCCCTGGTCCTGGTGCTCTTTCTCATGTAAATGAGACTCCCCTCCTGTGCCCTGTTCACCGCTGTGAGGTACTTGTAGGTCTCTATCATGTCCCCTCTCACTGTCCTCTCTCCCAAGTTGTACATGTTGAGATCTCTCAGTCTCTCCTCATAGGGCTTCTCGTGCAACTGGACTGGCTACCCCATATCTATTATGTTAAAGGAAAATGCCGCATAAACCTTTCCACCCTCCCTGGTCAATAAATGTACCCCCAACTATGGTTTTGTTACATATTTCAAAATAGTTTACTAACTTGAATATGCTTTTAAAAGCTTAATCCTTGTCTACCACAACTTCTGATTTAAAGTCATTTTGTGAGATTTGCCATAGCAAATGTGAGTAGTAACCTGTAGGAGTTGTGATTCAATCTCCTACAATTCAAACTGCCAAAAAGTGCTGTTTTCCCGGAAAAAAATATAATTAAATTTCTATGCTCTGCTTCATTTGCATAACTCACCCCTTTTTTTTCTCAGTGCTGCAACCCCCAACTATGAGATCATGCAAGGGAAACAAAGCTAGTTTCGAACAGAGACCTCTGTTGGTCAGTCTTGGTACTGTAGACATCTACACTACCGAAATATGGAATTACATATCTCAGTAAAGAAATCATGTCAGCTAGATACCATATGCACAATGCCTTGTTTTGAAAATAAACATATGACAGCTTTATTATTAAAGCCACTACAGAAATATGAGACTGCACTTCAGGTAAGAAAATTGGGAAAATAACTTCTTATTGTACCCATAATGCCTTGCTACATGTCTACATATTATTTTTATTTATTTTATTTATTTATTCAAGTGTTTCACCAGAAAGGAATACTGAGCAAAATTGCTCATTTCCAGATGTGTCCGGGGGCAGGGAAGTGAGTGAAGTTGCAGAAGTATATAGAACATGGGTACAATTGAGGAGACAGTAGTACAATAGTTAACACAGAATACAAAGGCAATTTACATATTTAGCAGATGGCAGTAAGAAACAGTAGGAACTCTATGGTGGGTTAATACAACAATTAGAATAGTATTACACATGAGAATAGAACAAAAATACAATGGGGTCTTCTTTGGATAAAAAAGGCATCTGTGAAACCTCACAAAATCACTTTAAAGACTGGTTTGAAACAGAGACCTCTGTTGGTCAGTCTGGGTATTGCAGACATCTACACTGCATATAGATATTAGGTATTATACCATGGACCTCAGACACCAACCAATGAGAATGGCAGGCTGGCACCTTACCTCCATTGTAAATCCTGTGATAATCACCACAAAAGTTGCAAGCCAGCGCATCTTTAAAAAAAATCGATGCGAGGAAATCACCGAGACTCGACTGCCATCTTGTTTCCCAGCTAGCGGAGACCATAAAACAGCAGCTCCGTACATCAGGAAATTAAACAAAATAAAACACTTCTGTAATACTGGTGGCTTATTAGCCATTGTACCAATTACTGCTTTCTTTCAAAATAATAAAAAAGCAGTACTTTGTAATAACCAATATTTCGGAAAGTGGAATCTGGGTTATCGGGATTTACCACAGCTGGTTACAATTTACCCACTCAGCAAGCTCTTGGGCAAACTACTCCAGCCATGGTAAATCCCCGATAACCCACCCCCCCTCGTGGCTTATTGCTTTACTATACTGCAGTCACCACTACCAAAAGAAGGGACTGCACCTCTGAGTAACTAACATTTAAATCACCTTTATAATTTACCCAGAATCCCATGGAGCTATATGTAAAACATTGACAGTTCTCTTGCATGACATCGTTCTGAGAGTGTGGCCTCATGTGGAAAACTGGAGGACAAGGTGCTGATAAAACGTAACAAGAAATGACTATAACAGATTTTTTTACAAAACAATTTGCAGCTTTAACATCTGAAGAATGCGCATCAGTGGCATACTATGTGAAAAAGGCATCTGTGAAACCTTACAAAATCACTTTAAAGATGCACCCATGTCCATTTTACTTGCACCTGCTGACTTCCTGTGTTCTTTCTTTATGCCAATTAGTGCTGCTGACTTCTGCCATTAGTTGGCATTGCTAATTAGCATAAAGAGAGCACTGGAAGCTGGCTGGCACACCCGAGATGGCCGCAGGTGCGTCTTTAAAGAACAACTCTGCACTTCAGCATGTACTTTCATAAATAAGATGTTTCAGCTGTTGGAATTTACCAGAGAATAATTTTTTTCATTTTCTCTGATACTTTCCAAGATTTACAGCACAGCTTGGTAGTCCATTTAAAGAGTCTGTATAAAAAATATGAAAACATTTGCCTCTCCCCTGTTAACCCCACAGTGCCTTTGTTTATCATAGTGCTCACCATGACAACAGACTGTGATGTCACAAACAGCAACTGTGTGGTTAGCAGGGGAGAGTTAGATACATTTTGAAGTACTCAGTGAAATAATTGCTACATTTAACTACAATATTTAGTAGACCAACAGCAGGATAAAGTAAAAAATAAATAACTAGAAAACAAAGTTAAAACAAAATTTGCGTAAGTCTAGTGTTTTTAAACTTTTGATTACAATGGAGTTGCTCTTTAAAGTGGAAGTTCCAGTGAACTAGGATTATGCTTTTAAAAGCATATTGCAAGGTAGTAAAAAAATCTGAATTATGTGGTAAAACCCTAGCTGGGGCATATATATTAACTGGACAGGATGAGAGGTTTGTGTGGTGTTTTAATAAAAGTGAAAAACTAACTAGTCACCTTATTAGTACTACCACACAAAACCTTTTTTATTTACAGACCTTGAACAACTCCCACTGTGTCCTTCCTGAAATGTGGGAACACCTCTACACAGTGTAGCCCTCCTGTTGCAGTGAGAGGAGGCCATTGCATCATGAGTGGCTAGATGATTTGGGGTATTTTCTTAAAGTCTGAAAGTATGCAGTTGGAGGAGGAAAAGAATTACAGTATAAAGCAACCTGTGGTAGGATTACAGTAATAGACAGTTCACTTCTGCTAAGAAACTGGAAGCAGGTAACAAGTCACTACTGTGGCTACAATGACTGATTATATAGAAAGTAGAGATGCTAGTACCATGTAATGATTTTGACTATATGAATGACCTCCAATGGAAAGTCCTTCTATCCGGATCCAAGAGCTTATCCAATGTAATTTGGATTTCAGATGCGAGATCAGATAGTGTAGAATCTGAGGTTGGAAAGTGGGATCCAAGGTTGATATCTGCCTCGGGTCCTGGATAGTCACATAAGAATGTTGGTATCCTGCTGGATCCCACGTGATAGGATCCAGAAGTCAGATAGCAATGGTATCCAGTGCTGTCTGGTATCAGGGGAAAATTGGTGGTATTTAATATCCAAGCAATGCTATTTGAAAGTGAATAATCACGAAATATGGATTTGGGGGGGGGGGATTCTACTAGAAATATGAGGTCAAACGGGTTTGGGAGGGGAGATTGTCAAATATAATAATCTTAAGGTCCCTTTCCTGCTTAGTGACTGACAGTACCCACCCATCCTATACTCAGTTCCTGGGTCCCAGTGTGTCTGTAGTCCTCTGAAACAATACCCAGTTCCAGTTTGTTGTATAAGGCTGTCAGCGGGACAGGTAGCACCTCTCTGAGTTTCTTTAGTGCCCTTGGATGTATCCTGTCTGGTACCGTAGTCTTGTCCACTTTCACAGCTGCAAATTCTTTCAAGACTGTCCACTGAAAATGGACGTCTCCACCCCCCTTTCTGTTGCTCCCTGGTGGTTCTTCCCCACCCCACCCCACTCCCACCACTATGAAAACTGAACTGAAGTACTAGTTAAGGATGTCTGTGTTTTCTTGATCCTTTTCTGCACAGTCTCTCCATGCTCTCCTCTTTATCCTCACTGTTCTTCCCATTTCTTTTCTCTTCTCACTTATGTACCTGAAGAAAGTCTCATCACCTTTAACTGCCTCTTTTGGCTATTCTTTCCTCTGTCTGCACCTTTGTTCCCCTCACTCCCTTTCTTGCTTCACTCTGCTTTACTTGGTATACCTCCTTGTATTTCTCCCTCTGCATTTCCTTACACTTCCTGAAAGCCAGCCTTTCCTCCCTCACCACCTGGGCCACTTCCCTAGAGAACCATAATGGTTTCTTTTTCCTTGTACTTCTACTCTAGTTCTTCACGCAGAGGTTGGTTGCCTTAATTATGCCCTCTCTTATTTTCCCCTTTGTGCCTGTATACCACCCTGGCAACCCCCACCCCCAAGAGGCGGTTTCTGAGGCAGTCTCTCATTTATTTAAAATCTGTCCTCCTAAAGTCCAGGACCATCATACTTTTGGCATTTACCTCGCTCCTTGCCAAAGCTGAAGTTGCAGGGCTCTAATCCACATCTGACTGGTAGAAGTCTCCAACTAATAGCACCTCCCCCTTACTTGCCATCCTGATGATGGCTTCCCAGAGTGCCTTATCCAACTCCTCTCCCTGTGCTGGAGGTCTATATACCACCCCTGTATGGACAACGGCCCCAGTAACTGTTGCCAGAATGGCCCACAACACCTCCAGCCCTTTGTTTTCCTCTCAGTGCCCCTGTACTTCTGTAGCCTTAATTCCCTCCCTCAAATATAGTACAACCCCTCCTTTACTCCCTGTCTCTCCTGAACAGAGAGAAGCCCGGTATGGCCATGTCCCAGTTCTGGCTGTCAGTGTATCATGACTCTGTTATGGCCAACAAATCTAGACAGGCCTCTGCCATGATGACACCTTGATTTGGCTCACATGGCTCTCCATAGCTTACTTTGTCCATGCCTGCTTCCCTGCTCTCCCCCCTGCTTGTGCTGTTCCCTGACCCCCCGTCTTTCCTGGTTACCTTCTCCATTACCTGTCTCCTTCACTCCCTTCTTCATGCTTTCTTGATTTATACTCCCCTTGTCCTTTGCCTTATGCCCCTGTCCTGGGGAACTTTCTCCTCTTGGGATGTTTTTCACTGCTGCTTCATCATCTGGGGGCAATTGGTGCCTCCTTTGATTTTACAGACTCCCCATTAGCTGGTTTAAATGCTTTTCCAAGTAACATTAAAGCCTCCCACTAATGACTGTGGTCCTCTTCCTGGAAAGATGTAGGCCATCTCTCCCATAGAGGCCCATATCCTTCCAGGTTGGTCTCTAGTCCCCAGTGTAGCTGAAGCCCTCCAAAATGTCTTTAACCAATTGTTAAATGCCCCAGTGCAGAGTATCCTATCCTCTCCCTGGTCATATACAGGTAACTCTTCAGCAAAAGTCATTATGCATACCCACTGCTTGAGGAATCTTCCCAGCTCCATAAAATTCCCTTGCACTACCCATACCTTTTCCCTTGCCAGGTCATTTGCCCCAGACAGTGGCATTTAACTCCCATCTTCTGCTACCCTAGTGATCCTGTGAATCTGCTATGCATCCCTCCAAGTTGAAGCACCAGGGAGGCACTTCATCTCCATCTCCCTTCCTCCTCCCACTACCAAGTCTATCCCCGAACAATAGAGTCCTCCACCAGCAGCTGCTTCCTCCTCAGCTGGGGGCCTCTTCCTCCCCCCTCCTTGGGGCCTTTTCTTCTGAGGACACCCACTTCCTCCCTTCCCACTGCTATGTGTGCCGTCTCCCCACTGCCCCGTCCTGCCAGTATGTCAAAGGAATTGTGAAATGGTGCAGGCTGAGGAGTGTATACCCTTCTCACCTCCCCACCCTCCCATAGTCCAACAAAGTCCAGCCATTTTGCCTCGTCCTAGGCATCCTGCGGTGAAACAATCACAGACTTGCTGGACCCTGAGTGGGGCAGTAGGTTCTCTGCACCCTTGCCAGTTTGGCCAGGAGTCCAGCAACCTGTGCCCTCAACCTAGAGAAGTGAGTACAAGAACAACAATCTAATAGAAAATTAAATTCAGTTTCAGATTTTCTAACTTAGAGTTCCAAATGCAGCATTAGACGGATAGTATACATGATTGTACCATACTTGCACAGGCTATGTTTGGAATTCAGTTATGCAGTGAGTGATGTGAGTTCCACCCCCACCACATTGAATGTAATTTATTAAAGTCATAGTATCCTCAGGATGCTCAGTTTCCATTGCTGCTATAGCTACTTACTTCCTGGTCACACTTACCTCTGTGCTTTTTCCCTGCTAGCATCTCCTGCACTGCATCCCGTCTCCTGCACTGTTTGCCTTTGCCGAGTTTTTGTTTTTTTGTCCTTCTGCTTTTATTTGCTAGCTTTATGCTTCTCATCAACCTGTCTCCACCAGCACCTGACTGTGTTGTGTGTTTTGTTGTCATGTTGCCATTGTGTCCCATCCATCATTTACCTTTCTCCATCTCCCTTTGCTCTTCATGGTGGCTACTGCACCTCCCAGGTCTGGCTTTCTTGCCTTCCTTTACCTCTGCCACATCATGGTTCTCTGGCTGTTGTCTCTCTTGCAGGGGTTCTTGCCATTTGTGCCTGTGGCTGTGACCCATGGGTGCGTGCTGTCTGCATTGCTGACCTTATTTCTGGCCTTAATCCCTTCCTTGCGGGGCCCTGCCTCCCCTTCTTTCCCCACTGCATGGCATCCAATTTTCCCTTACTTTGGGTCTGGGCTTCCTATTTCTGGGTGGTTGCCACTACTATGTTGCCTCCAAATCCTTCCCTTGAAGCCCATGTGTCGCTTCTGTACTTGGGACCACCTACAATGGTGCCAGCTAGGATGCAATGTACTACCGTGAAAGTATTGCTGCAGAATGCTGCAGGGAACAGTGTAATCCAATTGCAGTTAAACCGTTTTGTCATGTAGTGTTTTATGACATGTCATTCACTGCAGAGTAATGTCTTCTATACTGATGGACTCTGCTATATGTCCGCACATTTTTCTGCTACATCATTGCTTTTCTCCACCTTTTTCTCTTTTGTTAGCCACCACTGCCATCCCTGCTCATGCTCTTGTTTTTGCCATTTTGAGGATATTTCCTGGATTTTAAACAGCTGGGCTGGCAAAAAGCATGGTCTCTGCACCCCATGAACTGAGTACTATGAGTTCAACTCACCACAAGTGATAAGACTGCAACACACCACAAATGAAATAGACTCCATCACTCATGGACACCAAGGGCTATGTGCCACACAAATGGCACAGGCTTAGTTCCCTACAAACCTACAAAAGACAAGGGCTCAGTGCCTCACAGAAGACAAGGGCACAATACCCCACAAACAGCAAAGACTGTGTGATCCACTTCTGACACACAGGTTTTTCTTCCCCTGACAACTTGGCTCTTTCACCCAGGAATAGCTGGGCTTCATATTCAGAGCCATAAGGCACCATTGCTACAGATGAAACTGTCTACCTTCCACCCTACTTAGTCATTGTTGCCATCCTTGTTCAATTGTCCACACACTGCTATTGTCCCCTTGAATTCTTCAGTCAGTCTGCCCATGGTTATGTCCAATACCAACCCATTCTCCCTTACTTTAACAGGCAAAGCCCTTGTTCATTCTTCAGGGATAGCACTTTTACCAAGTTGAGAGTTGCTTTTGTCATATTGACCAACCCTGTAACACCCTTTGTAGGTTAGGAGTCCTTGAAGGCCAGAGGCTGAGCAGCCACAGCATGCAGCACTTAATACTACTCTTCTCAGGGGAGGTTTGCGTCCCTGACACAACTGGCCTAACATGAGCCATTCCCCTCATCAATTCTTGGTGTTGGGCCCTCACTAGTCTGGTGACTTCTTCAGTCATACTGACCCAACTAAGTTGCACCGTTGCCTTGAAGTTGGCATCCCACTAGATGTTTGAGTGAGAGTATCGGCACCTCACATACAGCAAAATTTGTGATGCTAAACTCTCGAAACTAGTTCATTTACCAAATTCCATGTGTTGCAGGCTGTTCTTTTCCTTTTTATTCAGCTTATGCTGTGCTGTTGCATTGGGGTTCAATAATAATAATAATCATAATAATACCAAGCCCGGAGTGATGGCATCCAAATGCCTTTATTCCCCAGAGGATTATTCCAAAGTGGGGATCTCTCTTCCATGCCAAAGTTCAAAAAAATTCACATTGTGAGTTGGGCCAGGATGAGGGCTCATACGTTCTTCCCGACCACTCTCTTTTCTAATCCCCCTTTTACCTCAGCCACGATTCCCTCTCTCCTTATGGGAACAGGGGTGCAACCACGGCTAAGAGGTTGGGGGGGGACATGGCTCTGCCGAGCTGTTTGCGCCCACACCAATACAACTGGCTATCAAAGAGCTGAGCAAGAACACAAACTGTGTCACAGCTGTTAAATGGCACTAATTACCTGTGTGTAAATTAAAAACACTCAGTGGGATAACTAAAAAGCCTGTAGAACTAGAACAGTAATGGAACTGGAACCAGTATTTAAAAGCCAGTTTTCACAGGGGAAAATTACATATGGATTCAGCCCAGTTCTCCTTTAAAGCAATTTTCCAAAATTCTGGAAGAAACTTGACTTCAAAAACATAATGTCCGGACACAAAATAATTAATATTTTACTAATGCTCTCTGTATTGGTGTTCATCTCCCTCATTCCCACTACCAAGAACATTTGCATGAAAACAAGATCAGAGTCCTCCAGACTGAGCCCCGCCAAGATCATTCCACCGATGATATTGCAGTTATTTCCACAACAGATTTTGATGTCACAGACTGATCACCTTGAGGGAAAAGCAGGAGGAGGAGGAGGAGGCAAACCTGAGGGCCAAGACCCTCCCACAGATCCTCCCAGCAACAAAAAACCAAAAGACAAAACGTTAATGCAACCTAAGCCATCCCATGTCTAAGCATTACACTGCAAAATGCTCTCCTGGATACCAGGAAAAATCACCTCAATGGGAAATTGAAGCACACAGCACCCAACCCATCTAGCTCATATCTAGCTCATATCTGCCCACCCCATCTCTCCCTTCCTGCTTTCTTTCTCCCTTGTCTTCCAACCCAGCCTTTAGTGCCACAACTTTGTTCTGTTTTTTTTTGTTTTGTTTTGTTTTGTTTTTTAAGAAGACAGGACATTATTTCAAATCGGCAGCATCATATAATGTACTTATTTTTAGAAATTACATTCATAGCCCTAAATGATCCATATTTAAAGGTATCTGAATAATACATGACGTGAAATGAAGAACAGTATTTTGCATTGTTTTGTTTTTGTGAGTAGCATTATGTAGCATGGAACCAGTGATCTGGAGTTGTAAGTATGTCATGGTTTATGTACAGAGCTCTAAGCATGGGTCTGATAGGTAAACTGACAGTGCTCATGCTCTGCACAACCCGTAACACAGTAAAAACTACAAATTTTTTATTCCATGATGAGAACCATGCAGAATGTTGTTCATAAAAAAAGAAAACGCTTAAAAAGACAGTTTTTCACATCAGTGCTTATTCAGGTACAGGTAAACATGGATCATTTGGAGGTATGAATCACCATTCTGTAAACAGGAGCTTTACTAACTGCTGCCAATTAATACAACTTTCCTGTCCCCTTTAAGCTCACATAGAAACATAAATTCTGCCCGCCACATACTCTAGTAAAAACTGAAAAACCTTGCAACTCACCTCAGTAGTGGGTCAAAACAGAACGCAAACTAACACAAATGTGTAGAAAAAATATCAAATTTTATTCACTTCATATATCTAAACAAAAAGCAAATATAAAAGGTTAAGGTAGTGCCACCCCCACAAAAAAGCCTAACAGCATGTTGTTCCCTTATATAGAGCATTATCAAGGGCCCTAATTCTTCTTCTTCTATCAAGGGCAACATTTTAAACCAGCAGGTGGAAGAAGTACCATATAGCTGGAGGCACAAATTGAACCCCATCATGTCATTAATGTGTAGTCAGAGGCACAGACAGAACCCCAGTGCCTTGTAGTATTCTGCTATTTTTAAATGTTACCCTTGATGGAAGAATTAGCAGTACAGTGAGAAATTCAGTACACTCTCCAATCCCAGGCCAGCACCCAAAAGGACAGAGGTGCCAGCCTGCAGCATATAAACCATCACCAAGAGAGCCACAGTGGTTCAGAGACTAGCTTAGGAGCTGGAGAGAGTCGCTTACCTGGACCGAGGTGGAGGAGGAAATGCCTCATACAGAATTACCGTTAGCTCTCTAGCAAGGCCATCATCAGCTCACTCACCTGCCAGCTCCAAGACTTAACCCAAAACTTCAGTATGCTTGTTCATGAGCGAGTTCAGGAAGAACTGACCAACTGCACTTTTTCAGACTGTGGACAGGCAACGTCACCTGGCCTGTCTGCCGCTGAGGAAGGCTTTTTCCAATGCTGAATGCAAAGAGTTTGCTTGGTTCTTCTCAGACAGGGTGTCTGATATCCAGGGAATTCCTTCAGTTAGCCAGTCCAGAGCTGACAGTAGTCACCCGAAGTGTCCTGAGTACACTGTCTAGTTGGGGAGAGTTTAGACCAGTGGAGGTAAATGAGGTCATTGAGGTAGCGACCAATCTGAAGTACATCTTTTGTGAACTGGACCCGGTGCTGACGTGTTTCCTGATGAGATGTGTCGATGCTGTAGGCTCTGTGTTTGCCTCGATTATCCGGTATTCCTTGTCAGAGGAGGTCTTCCCCAACACCTTGAAGGAGGCGTTGGTGAGTCCACTTTTAAAGAAACCATCTTTAAACTTGGAGGTCAGGGCAAATTACCATCCTATCTCCAACCTTCCAGTTTTGGTGAAGGTTGTTGAGAAGGTAGTGGTACTTCAGTTGGAGGAGCACCTTGTGATCCATGAGTTATACAAGCCCCTCCAGTTGGGGTTTCAGGCAAGGCATAGCACAGAAACTGTGCTTGTTAGGGTGCAGAATGATATTCTCAGGGCTAGAGATCGAGGGGAAAGGATAATTCTTGTTCTCCTTGATCTCTCTCCGGCATTTGATACTGTGGACCATTGTGTGTTGCTGGACCACCTTAGGGAATTCTGTGGACTCACCGGTACTGTCATCTGCTGGTTTGAGTCATTTTTAACAAACAGGAGGCAAAGGGTTGTGATGGGGAATTTCTCCTCCACGTCTAGTCTCCAGCTGTGCGGAGTTCCCCAGGGTTCAGTCCTGTCGCCAGTGTTATTCGCAGTGTACATGCTGTCCCAGGGGAATCATTAGGAAGTATGGTTTGGGGTTTCATTGCTATGCTGATGATACCCAGCTATACTTGTCCTTTGCCCCAGGAGGATCTGATACAGTAGACGTGCCAAACAGCTGCCTTGTCAAAAATCAATGACTGGATGGCCTCCAGCTGATTGCAGCTGAACCCCAATAAGATGGAGGTATTGGTGGTGGAGTCGAACAGAGTGCAGGATGGGATGGCCTCGGGTGCAGAGACTGACATGTTCTGGGATCTGTCCCAGTAAAGGCCTCCTCTGAGGTGCAGAATCTTGGTGTCATCTTGGACAGGGGTTTGACAATGGAGGCATAAGTATCTTCCACTGTCCACTCCTGTTTTTTCCATCTTAGGAATGTCACCAGAATAAAGCCCCTTGTGCCACCTCTGGACCTCCCCACTTTGATACATGTCTTAGTGACAACAAGGCTTGACTACTGTAACGCGCTGTATCTCGTGGTCACTGGAGGATCTCTCTGCAGACTGCAGCAGGTGCAGAATGTAACTGCCATGTTACTTACGGGGTACTCTAAATATTGCCATATTACACCGGTACTGCGTGAGCTGCACTGGCTGCCGGTCAGGTGGGTCTTCTCACCTATAAGGCCCTACACATATCTTTTAATTGTTTATTTACTTTGTATGATGCCCAGAGCCTCCGGGTTTCTATGTCCTTTTAAATAAAATTGCCTTGCCTAATGATACCTCCCAATGGCAGCATATACACTGCGAACAGCATGGGTGATAGAATGGAGCCCTATGGTACCCCGCAGAATAGGGGGAGAGGGCTGAAGAATAAATCCCAGATACCACTCTTTGAGTCCTACCCATGAGGAATGATCAAAACCATCTGAGGACTGTACCAGACAGTCTGCAGATGAGCCACAGGCACTCCAGTAGCACACCATGTTCCACAGTGTCAAACGCTGCAGAGATCAAGGAGGACTAAGATGGAATGAGTCTTCCGATCTCTCACTATTAGGAGATCATTGAGCACCTGAGCAAGGGCCATCTCAGTACTATGGCTCTTCCTAAATCAGGACTGGAGAGAATCATAGACAACATGGATAGATAAATGATCATCCAACTGCAGCGCAACCAGCTTCTCAATAACCTTGCCCACAAAGGGAAAGTTAGAGACAGGTCTGCAGTTGGTCAAACAGTCCAGGTCAAGGGAGGACTTTTTAAGGCGTGGTCATAGAACCGCCTCCTTTAGGGGGTCAGGAAAGACTCCCCTCTCCAGTGACCTCCAGACTATCTCACCCAGGATTAGGCCAATTTCATCATCACACCCTACAAGAAGGCACGTTGGGCCCGGGAACAAGCTACAGCAGATTGGCCGCAAATTCTGGCTGATCCTCATGATGTCAATGATTTCCAGCCAGCCAAAGTCAGACCAAGCAAACTGTGCACTCGCAACCTCCTGCTGACCTCTGCAATACCCAATAGAGGGGTCTAAGCAGATTCCGGACCTGATGGTGGCAACCTTATCTGCGCAGAACCAAGCAAACTCATCACACTTCTCTTGTGAAAAGGCTCCACCAGGCTGAAGACAGATTGGATTGCACAATCTGTTGACAGTCCGAAAGAGCTGAGCTGGTTGGTTCTGCACAGCAGCAATCTCCCTGGACAGGAATTCAGCCTTCTTACAAGTGATAGCTGATTGATAGACTGTACAATGGTCCATCAATCTAAGTCTGTCAGCCTCTAGGTCTGATTTCTGCCAGCACCTCTCTAGCCTTCATCCTGCTCTCCTCATCTCATTCATGGACCCATCAAACCATGGGCACCTAGGGTGAAGAGTGAGGGAGTGAACATGAGCTGGAGCTATGGAATCCAGGGACTCTGTCACTGCCTCATTATAGGCAAGTACCAGACCCTCTGGATCCATACATTCACTCAGTGTACCCGATAGGTCCGGCACCGCCATTAGGCCATCTGGGGTCACACCCTTTAATGGGTGGTACCAGACCATCTCTCTAGGGGCAGGCCTATTGGAGGGAGCCATGAAACTGAACCCAATGGTGTGATGATCAGAGATCTCAGCTCCCTTGTCTCCTGTGCCCTTGCCTCCTACTACCACCTCAGAACATCTGACCCATGCTCTTTATCTTTCCCCGACCTACAATCTCTTCCAGTCAGGTTGATTTTTCATATAGGCTTTTCTGGCTCTGGTCTAGCCTGCTTTTACTCATGCATTCCTTCTTCCCTTCCCCTGTCCTGAAAACATTACTCCACAACCATACCATCTGTTCCTGCACTTAACCCTACTCACACTCCTCTCTCAAGTTCCTCACAGCTACATTTCATTCCTTTTACTTCTTTCCCTGCTTCTGATCAACCTTAATTTCCTAATTCATGTGCCCTGTTCTTTCCTGCTGTCCTTCTTTGCTTGTAAATCCACATAATTAGTATCATAATTTGCCTTCAGAAAGGCTCCTAGGTCCATCATGTCTACCCACACTATGCTTCATAAGCAGGGATGAATAAGTGTGCTGTGCAAATACATGCCTGTTTATTGGGATGCCCTACCTACTCTTACCAAAGGTACCAGGTGATTATCTTGGTAAGCAGAAATTTATACCACTTTACCTTAAAGACTTTACTATCTTCATGTCCATTGTGCCCACTGGTAGGCTGTTCCTTAGGTTCACCAGCATCTGAAAAAAGTGCCTTCTAACATAATCCCGTGGATTTGCCAGGCTTCAGCTTCTGATCATGCCCCTGCATCCTGAAGCAGAACACCAGATCAAACATGTTCAGTCTTTTTTCAATTATTTTTATCCATTTTCAAAGTTGTTTAACATATAGAATAGCGTATGATAACCCATACACAACGCTGTTCTTACATCAAGTGGTTATGTTGATGACAAGGACCTTGAGAGCGAAGCTCAAGAGGTCCCTTTTTCATCATGGTAACCACAAGGTGTAAGAAGAGCACTGGTGTGTATTGAGGCTACCATACACTGTTTTAAATAGTGTATGATAAAAATAAATCCAAACTCGCTTATATTTTGTGTTTAGTAAAATCAGTCTTTACACACTGCTGCCCATACTTCGCTACCATTTCCTGGACAGCTTACATATGTGACACTTCAACTGCCCCCTGTCCTATGAACAGCACTGATGGGGATGCTTGCATTGTGGCCAAGCTACTAAAGCAAAATGAAAAGTTGTTCTGCTTTAGTAACTGCATCATTACTCCAGCATAACGCTTTTTTCAAGTGTATGGATCTCCATCCACAACAGCGCTCTACACTATAATGAAATATTTCCTTGGTTCTATGTATAGTAATGAGTTACATAGGATCTAATAACTTGAATCAATATACTATTCTTCCTTTGTGTGACAGGGTTGAATAAGACCCTGTTCCATTTGTCACACAGAAAGAGTTAAATGCAAGGATCTGTTCTGTCCTTTCCTTTTCTGTCTCTTGTCTGTCTGGTTGGCCAACCAAATGTTCTCGTGAGACTTAGGAACTCATCATTCTGATGGTCTCGCAATTCTCTGCCTCTTGCTATCTATCTGCCTTCACTTGCTGTTTCTGTCTTGTCTTTCCCTTTGCATATTTGTGTTTATAAAAATATATGTGAATTTTTGTGTGGAACTGTAAGTTATACTGAGATCCCTTAGTTTGAAACTGTATATAGTTATACTGTTGAAATTATTGCAAAAAGCTGTTTGGAATTTAGGGGGTTAACCTTGATATGCAGCACAAACTCTTTTACAGAGCTGTCAACAAGAGGCCAGGTCTGGGGCATCACGGTCTAGTTTGTTGCACCTGCAAGGAAAGAAACGTACAAAGCTCTCACCTCATAATGAGCTCAAGAGGCAAAAATAAGAGCAACAATGCTTTTGCTAGGGAGAGAGAGAGAGAGAGAGACTGAGAAACTGAATATTTTAAACTAGCAAATGGGGAGAGGGGTGCAGCACCCCATACATCGAATGGGAAGAATGTCCCTCCCCCCTCAGCTAGTGGTCAAATAGGGATTCAGCATGTTTGCAGTTCATTTGCATCACCAGGTAAGAAAAAAGGTTTGTCTCCCCATACGACGCACAGGGGTAATGCCAAACCTCACCCAACAACTAACACACTGAAATCTGGCCAATGGAAAATCATGTACACAAATGCTCACAGCCTGGGAAATAAGATCCCAGACCTGCAGGCAATAATGTCAGAGGCTAAACTGGACATAGTAGCAATTAGTGAGACATGGTTTACCAGTAACCACACTTGGGAGACTTCAGTACCTGGCTATGTATTGTTCAGAAGAGACCGAGGTGCAAAAGGGAGGAGGCCTGTATGTCACTGAAAATATCAAAGCTGCAGAAATTCAGAATACACATAAGGAGCCAGAAGAACTGTGGGTCACCCTGGAAACAGGAAATGGGACAGCCATATAAGAACTGGGGTTGTCTACAGGCCCCCAGACCAGGGGGTGGACATAGATACATTACTGTTAGAAGATATACAAAACATGACAGCTAAAGGGGAGGTTCTGATAATGGGAGACTCCAACATACCGGATACAGATTGGTCAATACCAGCAGGAATATCTGCCAGAACTAGACACATAGTGGATTCCTGCAGGGGAGGGCCTCAAACAACTGGTACAACAACCCACATGAGACAGGGCTATCCTAGATCTAGTACTGACTAACAGGGAAGGGATCACAGATCTCCAGGTAGAAGGTCACCTGGGGCCAGTGACCATCATGGTATGGTTCAATTTGGCTACTACATCTAAATCATCCCATTCCAAGGCAAAAATACGGGATTTCAGAGGAGCTGACTTTGATAAGATGGCCAACAGAGTTAAGCTAGCCCTGGCAAAAAGAAACACAGGTGAGGGGTACAGGCAAAGTGGGCAAGCATTAAGGATGCAATACTTGAAGCAACATCCCATTGTGTTAGACAGAAAAAGAAGTGCAAAAGAAGAAGGAAACCACTTTGGTTCTCAAATACAGTAACAGAAAAGGTCAGAGCCAAAAGGCTGGCCTTCAGGAAATATAAGGGAACACAGCGGGATGAAGATAGGGAGGCATACCAGACTGCCCTAAGGGAAGCAGGGAAGGCAGTAAGGCAGGCAAAGTCCCAAACTGAGGAAACACTAGCATGAACAGTAAAAGAAGGTGACAAGACTTTCTATAGATACATTAGTGAAAGGAGAAAGTCCAGAGGGGTATTGCTAAGCTTAATGGAGAAAAGGAGCATGTGAGGAGGAGGACCATGTAAAGCATCTATCCTAAATAGATACTTTTGCTCAGTATTTACTGAAGAGAAGGTAGGGCAGGGACCCACAGATCAGCACCATGGACACACGGGAGGGAGGTGAGCACTACTCCTCACAAAAGAAAGGGTCTCTACAAGAGCTTGCTAAGCCTGGGTGGATAAGGCAGTGACCTGATGGCATACATCCCAGGGTACTTAAGGAGCTAAAGGTGGAACTAGCAGAGCCATTAGCAGAACTGTTTAGTGAGTCTCTGAGCACAGGAGAGATCCCAGAAGACTGGAGAAGGGCTCATGTGATCCCGCCTCCACAAGAGTGGTAGCAGGGAGGAGGCAGGAACTACAGACCAGTCAGTCTTACCTCAGTAGTGGGCAAGATTATGGAGGCATCCTTAAGGAAAGAATAGTGCAACACCTGGAATCCATAGGGCACAGGATCCAAGACAGCATGGGTTTACAAAAGGAAGGTCCTGTCAAACTAATCTCATAGATTTCTTTGACTGGGTAACCAGAGTGGTGGACCAAGGGGAGCAGTTGATGTGCCTACCTTGACTTCAGCAAAGCTTTTGACACTGTTCCACATAAAAGAGTGATAAATAAGCTGGGTAGGCTCAAGGTTGGGTCAGAAGTTAGTCAACTGGGCGGCAAACTGGTTGTGGGCAGAAACAGAGAGTGGTGGTAAATGGTATACAGTCAGAAGAAGATGCAAGTCACAAGTGGGTACCTCAGGGATCAGTCCTGGGGCTAGTCCTCTTCAACATCTTCATTAGTGACCTTGCAGATGGACTAGAGGGTAAGGCTTGTCTGTTTGCAGATGACACCAAGATCTGCAACAGAGTAGATGATCCAGATGGGGTGGGCAGAATGAGAAGAGATCTGGATAAACTAGCAAAATGGTCAGAAGAGTGGCAACTGGGATTTAATGCAAAGAAGTGCAAGATCATGCACATAGGGAAGAGAAACCCTGAGGCCACCTATAGGCTGGGAGGGGAGTTGCTAGCAGTTACAAAGGAAGAAAGAGACTTGGGCATCATCATCATCACTGATGACCTGAAATCATCCAAGCAGACCTCTAAAGCAGTAGGTAAGGATAGGTGGGTGTTACGGTGTATTAGTAGGGGTATCACAAGTCGTAAGAGGGAGGTAATAATCCCTCTTTACAAGACACTGGTTAGGCCCCATCTGGAGTACTGCGTGCAGTATTGGAGGCCACACCTTCACAAGGACATTAACCAAATTGAGGCAGTCCAGAGAAGGGCAACCAAAATGGTGCAGGGACTGCATCAGAAGACATATGAGGACAGATTAACAGAGCTCAATATGTATACCCTTGAGCAAAGGAGGGAGAGGTGATATGATTGAGGCATTCAAACACTTTAAGGGCATTAACAAGGTGAAAGAGTCTAACATGTTTAAATATAAGAAAAATAGCAGGACAAGAGCATGAGATTAGAGGGGTCTGATTAAGGGGAATGTGAAGAATTTTTTTCACAGAAAGGGTGGTGGATGCATGGAATGGCCTACGTCAAGAAGTGGTGGCTATGAATACAGTGCAGGGCTTCAAACAGGCATGGGATAGGCATAAGGGAGCAATACAAATGAGTATGAATAGATAGGCCACTGACAGAGCAAAGGCCGATGGCACATTTATAAGGTAGAAAAAGAAATAGGCAGACTGGATGGGCCTTGCGGTCCTTATCTGCCATCAACTTCTATGTTTCTATGAAGCTTGGAATTACAGATTCCCTCAGAGGAAGGACTTTGCTTTCTCTGTTTGTACTACTTTTGCAAATAGGTAAATTGAATAATTTTATTTAATTTTTTTACTGTTATTGGAAGAAAAAGAAAACACTACTTGGGAATTTTACAACTGCTCCTGGTCTTCCTATGCTTCCTGACCTATGCCTCAACGACACTTTGTTACCACAGAGAGGCACATTTACATGTATAATTAAGAAATATATCCTGTATAACTGTGCAGCATTGAACATGGACAGTACTGTGTCTACCACTTTGGAAATGAGGTCCTGGTAGAAAAGCACCACAAAACACTGTCATGTGCAGTGTTAGAGTCCACACATCCTTATGCTGAAGAGTTCACTCTCAAAATAACCTGCAGGCTCCCAGACAGAAAACTCCACCAGGATTGAACAGTTGCTTTCATCCTTCGCTAGCTCAGTGATAATGAAAAAACAAAAACTTCTGCTGCCAAAAGGTTGCTATGATTAGTTATACTAATATACAGTTCTGACTGATATCCATTAAATCTAACAACAGCCATAGAGTAACAACAGCGATATGCTTGAAATGAAGAAAACCTTATAAAATGCTCATGTGAACCATGTATGTAATTTTCAGAGGCTGGAGTCCATCAATGCAAGCAGCAGACCTAAAGCTATGTGTTAGATTGCCATTGTGCAAGCATGTAGCCTGTTAATCTCCTTGGCCAGCCATTTTGAGGGCCTGGACCTTTCAGCGCCCCCTTCCCCCATCCTGCCGACCCCAAAGCCCAATAAAATTATTCCTTTAATAAAATTGAAGATGCGCAAACTAACATCATTGTGCCAGTGGCACTGATTCATAAAGTTTTACTCTGCTACCTGGTAACAAACCACCATATCATGCGCCATAAGAAACAATGAATGTAATAGCATTTCAGGTATCCATATTTAACACTTGCCTTTATTCTCCTTCTTCTAAAGCAGTGTCCATTTGTTTCCTAGCAAAGTCCACTTGTATGGACTCCATCCTTTTGCCGTCCTCTGTCGAGTCAGAGTAAAGGTATGTTTTCCCTGCATAGGAGATTTTTAGCTTGGTTACCAAATGGAAGAAACACAGGAAGACGCACTGTTTTTCCAAGGAATTTGGGAGAGCACTGAGATCCAAGAGAAGGGCCTTCAGAATGTACAAGGAAAACTGGAAGATGAGAGTGTGATGAATATGAAAGTTAAGAGAGGCAAAGCGATTAGTCTGGAGGGCAAAAGCAGATGTGGAACTATAAATAGCAGAAGTAAAAGGGTGGAACAAGGAGTTTATCAAATACATTAGGAAAAGAAAAAAGAAGAAAGGGAGCGTCATCAGGATTTCCAAGGGAGGGGGCTTAGAAGAGGATGATGGGCAGAAGTCTGATCTAGTAAACCACTTCTTTTGCCCAGAGGTCATGGCGGAGGACTTGGGCCACTACCAGAAAGTGGTGTAAATGTTTCTACTAGAGGGGTGTGAGAAATGGAGCAGATGATGATCATGGATTGCAGGATGATGAAAGCTGGCAGTTGTTAGGGTGGACAGAGCAAAGGGATCTGACAGTTTACACCCCTGGGTGCTGAAGGAAATAGGACTAGAATTGGCAGTACCCTTGTTGGACCTGTTTAGGTGCTCTCAGGAAAAAAGGGTAGTGCAAAGAGACTGGAGGCCTGTGGCTGTGACTGTGTTGCACGTGGCCGGGGACAGGGAAGACCTGGGTAACTACAGGCCAATCAGTCTTGTCTCAGTTGTTGGTAAGCTGATGAAGACCCTGGTCAAATTAAAAATAGTGGAATACCAAGAGGCTACCAGGTTGCTAGACAGTAAGATGCATACTGTAGGTTTATGGTGGGAAGATTAAGCCAGACCAGCCTGCTAGTATTCTCTGACTGGATTACATAAGCAGTGGATATGGGACAGGGGCAGTTGAAATGCTATATTTTGACTTCAGTAAAACCTTTGATTCAGTGCCACATAGAAGGCTACTAAAGAAGCTGGAGTATCTGGGGATATGTAATGGCTTGTAAGGTAGATTGGGAACTGGTTAAGGGGCAGGAAGCAAAGGGTGATGGTGAATGAAATAAAATTAGTATACAGAGAGGTCAAAAGCAGGGTGCTATAGGGGGCGGTCCTTCGTCCTGTCCTGTTCAGTATGTTCATCAGTGAGACTAGAGATGGCACCCGGGGCAGGATATGGCTGTGCAGATGAGACAAAGCTCTGTGGCAGGGTGGACAGCGGAAGGGAGGGAAGATACTTTAAGAGGTATTGGGAGAAATTAGAAAGGTGGCCAAAGTCTGGCAGTTGAGGTTTAATGCCAAAAAGTACAAAGTGATGTACATTTGTAAGAATCCATGTACCGGGTACTAGATGAGTGGTGTTCAGTTGGCCACAAAAATGGAGGAAAAAGCTCAGTGAATAATCATCAGCAGCACCTTCAAATCCTCAAGTCAGTGCAACAAAGCATACAGCAAGGCAACCAGAATGTTTGGATGCACAGGGAGAAGATTCCACAGTAGATGGAGGGTGGTGCTAGTCTCCTGTACAAGCCCCTGGTGGGGCCCAAGCTAGAATAACTTTGCCCAGTTCTGGAACCTGTACCTGAGTGAGGACTTGGATAAGCTGGAGACTGTAGTGTATGGTCACCAAGATGATCCAGGGCCAGCAGGGCAGATCACATGAGGAGCAGCTGGTGGACCTAAACAAGCATTAAGGATACAATACTTGAAGCAACATCCCATTGTGTTAGACAGAAAAGGAAGTGCAAAAGAAGAAGGAAACCACTTTGGTTCTCAAATACAGTAGCAGAAAAGGTCAGAGCCAAAAGGCTGGCCTTCAGGAAATATAAGGGAACACAGCGGGATGAAGATAGGGAGGCATACCAAACTGCCCTAAGGGAAGCAGGTAAGGCAGTAAGGCAGGCAAAGTCCCAAACTGAGGAAACACTAGCACGAACAGTAAAAGAAGGTGACAAGACTTTCTATAGATACATTAGTGAAAGGAGAAAGTCCAGAGGGGTATTGCTAAGCTTAATGGAGAAAAGGGAGCATGTGAGAGGAGGACCCTGTAAAGGCATCTATCCTAAATAGATACTTTTGCTCAGTATTTACTGAAGAGAAGGTAGGGCAGGGCCCACAGCTCAGCATCATGGACACAGGGGAGAGAGGTAGCACTACTCCCTTCACAAAGAAAGGGTCCTACAAGAGCTTGCTAAGCTCAGGGTGGATAAGGCAATGGGACCTGATGGCATACATCCCAGGGTACTTAAGGAGCTAAAGGAGGAACTAGCAGAGCCATTAGCAGAATTGTTTAGTGAGTCTCTGAGCACAGGAGAGGTCCCAGAAGACTGGAGAAGGGCTCATGTGATCCCGCTCCACAAGAGTGGTAGCAGGGAGGAGGCGGGAACTACAGACCAGTCAGTCTTACACTCAGTAGTGGGCAAGATTATGGAGGCACTCCTTAAGAAAGGATAGTGCAACACCTGGAATCCATAGGGCACAGGATCCAAGACAGCATGGGTTTACAAAGGAAGGTCCTGTCAAACTAATCTCATAGATTTCTTTGACTGGGTAGCCAGAGTGGTGGACCAAGGGGGGCAGTTGATGTCATACCTTGACTTCAGTAAAGCTTTTGACACTGTTCCACATAGAAGATTGATAAATAAGCTACGTAGGCTCGGGGTGGGTCAGAAGTTGGTCAACTGGGTGGCAAACTGGTTGACTGGCAGAAAACAGAAGTGGTGGTAAATGGTATACAGTCAGAAGAGATGCAAGTCACAAGTGGGGTACCTCAGGGATCAGTCCTGGGGCCAGTCCTATTCAACATCTTCATTAGTGACCTCGCAGATGGACTAGAGGGTAAGGCTTGTCTGTTTGCAGATGACACCAAGATCTGCAACAGAGTAGATGATCCAGATGGGGTGGGCAGAATGAGAAGAGATCTGGATAAACTAGCAAAATGGTCAGAAGAGTGGCAACTGGGATTTAATGCAAAGAAGTGCAAAATCATGCACATAGGGAAGAGAAACCCTGAAGCCACTTATAGGCTGGGAGGGGAGTTGCTAGCAGTCACAAAGGAAGAAAGAGACTTGGGCATCATCATCACTGATGACCTAAAATCATCAAGCAGACCTCTAAAGCAGTAGGTAAGGCTAGGGGTGTTAGGGTGTATTAGTAGGGGTATCACAAGTCGTAGGGAGGTAATAATCCCTCTGTACAAGACATTAGTTAGGCCCCATCTGGAGTACTAGCGTGCAGTATTGGAGGCCACACCTTCACAAGGACATTAACCAAATTGAGGCAGTCCAGAGAAGGGCAACCAAAATGGTGCAGGGACTGCATCAGAAGACATATGAGGACAGATTAACGGGCTCAATATGTATACCCTTGAGCAAAGGAGGGAGAGAGGTGATATGATCGAGACATTTAAACACCTTAGGGCATAAACAAGGTGAAAAGAGTCTAACATGTTTAAATATAAGAAAATAGCAGGACAAGAGGACACAGCATGAGATTAGAGGGAGGCCGATTAAGGGGAATGTGAAATTCTTTTCACAGAAGAGTGGTAGATGCATGGAATAGCTTACCACAAGAAGTGGTAGCTATGAATACAGTGCAGGGCTTCAAACAGGCATGGGATAGGCATAAGGGAGCAATACAAATGACTATGAATAGATAGGTCACTGACAGAGCAAAGGCCGATGGCACATTTATAAGGTAGAAAAAGAAATGGGCAGACTGGATGGGCCTTGCGATCCTTATCTGCCGTCAACTTCTATGTTTCTATGTTTCTATGTACACGTTGGAGACCAGGAGGAGAAGAAGAAGAGAGAGAGGGAGGTGATGTAATCAATATTTAAAATTGAGAGAGAGAGAGGTGATATGATGGTGCTTTACAGTTTTCTGAGGAGGATAAACAGAGTGGGCAGTGAGTATATGTTTACCAGGAATGGCAACACAGCAACGGGGGCATAATAGGGCATACTAGATGTGCCTACCATTTTTTTTATGCCAACACATACTATTTTTCAATATTTCTATGAGGGGGCACACGTGTTGACTGATCAGTGGGTGATTTAAGAAGGATGTAAGGAAGTTATACGCCAAAAGGGGGTTGAACAATGGAACAGTTTTCAAAAGAAGTTGTGGGGGTGGGGTCTATAAATGGGTTTATGATCAGGTGGGCCAAATACAGGGTACACATAACACCAAAAGAGGGAGTAAGGAGAGAGGGAGCAGAAAATGGAATAGGTCAGCTGAGGGAGGGAGGGAAGGAAGGAAGGTAGGCCTCAAGGTAAAAAATGTTTTCAACAATAGATCATGAGGAGATAGGTAGGGAAAACTGGGCATGCTGGCTGGACCTTGTGGCTTTTTCTGCCTACATTTTCTATGTTTCTGTGGCTCCAAAATCAGTTACATTATGTGGGCAGGGTCAGAAACAAGTCACTGTTGGAGTTGAACCTGGTCAGTGGAGTGATGGGTCAAACCAGAGTTGCTTCACTAATGGTTCTGATTTCCAAAGTTAATTTGAAGCAGGCTGGTCCAGTGGTTCCTTATCTAATACAGTTGGTCCTTCCCATTCCTAAAGTATTTTGTCATCCAAAAAAAACTGTCTGACTTCCAAATTTGGACCATTGGAAGTTTTCGACTTTCACCCAAAACAAAATAACTAAACCCTTTTCAATAGTTACATTTGCTGCTGAAGAGTATTAGAGGGTGATATTGGATCAAAGCCTAATGCAGATTTGCAGTTATTTTAAGGAAGGCTTTCATAGCAGGGGCTTTATTCTCATTTTCAATTTTTGGCACTATGTGGTGGCTTCAGCCATGATTTTCTTTTAATTTTTTTTTTTTTTATTCTTTGGTAACCAGGTAAGGCCAAAAAGGCACAAGGCCTGTTTTCAGGGGCAGCCCATGCACACTGGGGAGAGTAAGTGACTTGCTCAGGGTCACACAGTATGCAAGTAGAGGTTGTGGGAATCAAACCCAGGTCTTCTGAATGTACCACACTCACTCACTCACAGCTTGCTACTCTAACCTCTAATCTATACTGCCAGCCCCAAGCTTCAGTTATGACTTTACTACACTAGTTGAGCATATTGCAACTAGAGATCTTTCAAAGTAAAACTTCACTGGCCAAGATGTGGCATAGTGGCAAACTTCACCTTTCGGGAAAGTACTGTAGGGCAAAATAGTTGCAAATATGAAGCAGCACCACAACATTCTCAAAAAATGACAAAGTAGCTTTTATGGGCAAAGCCCACAGAGCTGACTCCACATGTTGTGGACCCTGCAGGCAAATATCTACAGTACTTTAAAAAAAAAAAAGTCTGAAGAAAGCAAAACTCTTACCACACCTTCAAAGCACTCAATCGCTACCCTTCCCCCCACAGTATCCATAATCCAAAATATGACCCCTTCCCCAACTCAGTTAGAACCTATCCTCCCTCCCTCCTCTCACTTTTTGTCTCTGAAAATATTAATATCTCCCATCTCCCTCCTACTCACACCCTTCCTGGTTTCTACCCTTATCCCAGTCTCCCCCTCTGCACATATTGCCACTTCTTTCTCCCCTTCCCTTCCAGATACCTCCTTCATTCTGTCAATCACCCCCACACCTCACCTTGTAAACAGGCCCCACTTTCCCTACTACCCTCCAGCCTATGTTTTCCCTTCCTAGTCACTTTGCCTTTCTTTATATCTTTATTTCCTTCTCTCCACCCCCTCCCTCTTCCCCTCCCTCCAGTATTTCCTATTCCAATTACAAAAGTCCTAAACTTCACTATTTCATCCTTACCCTCCTCCTTCTTTTATCAGGGAACATCCACCCCAACCCTGGCCCTATTTCTTCTCCTACCCTGGCTCCTTACCCAAATAACACGTCTCTAAACCCTGCTCCCACTACAGTCCTCCCTAATGAGTTGAAGCTCCTCCACCTGAACATCTGCAGCTTGCCACCTAAAATCGATCTTCTACAAACTCTTATGATTTCACACACCCCTGGCATCCTAATTATTACTGAGACATGGCTCAAAAAAGCACCCCTGACAGTGTTATTGCTGTCCCTGGGTATTCCATCTCCAGACAAAATTGATTGGGTCACGGAGGGGGAGTGGCCATGTCATCCTGTCTTCACTGCAGTTTACTACCACCCTATCTACCTCCATCCCAGCTACCTATGAAGCCCTTGTCACCCACATTGCCCTTCCTTTCTCAATCCCAGTCTTTGTGGCTGGCATCTATTGCAGCCCAAGCATTCAACCCTTGGTCACAGTTGAACTCTTAGAGAACATCACCACCCTCTCGCAATCTGGTGAACTTTTCATAATGGGTGACGTTAATCTAAATTGGTTGTCTCCCAGGTTAAACAAGCTACACAATGACGTCACTGTTCTAAACCTCACTCAACTTACTCTTGAGCCCACGTGCCATAATGCCATAACACAAAACCACACCCTGCTTGACTGGGAACTCACAACCCACCCACACCACGTCATTAAATCTGGTCTCCTCCCCGATGCCCTTAGTGACCACAACCCCATTTTCATTGTACATAAGGTTCATCGCCCCAAACCTCCCCCTAAAATCATACAGCTCCAGTCCTTTAAATCCTTAGACCTTACCCCAATCAGCTCTGCACTTGCTTCCACTGACTGGGCCCCCCTCTCCACTGCCATTTCTGTCAGCCAAGTGCTTGACTATTTTAAGGATAAATTCATTGCCACCTGGAATGCCTTTTCTCCTTTCAAAAGGACCAGAGTCCATGGGCTTCACCTCCCATGGATCACCCCTGAACTAAAGGCCTGCTTCAGGGAATGTGACTGGGCTTGGAGAAAACACAAATCTACTAAACATCCAAATGACTATGCCAAGTACAGAACGCTATTCAATTCATGTACTAAAGCTACTAGACTGGCTAAGTCCGATTATTTCAACTCCTCATTACTGACTAATATTAACTCTCCATCTAAATTCTCGAGGGTAGTTCATGCCCTATTCTCCCACCCTCACCTTCCCTCTCTAGTTCTCAAAATAAATAACTCCCTAGTTTCTAACCCAGGCTCCGTGGCCAATGAATTTAATGCCTACTACACCTCGTGCACCGCGTCTCTTCTAAATTCCCTCTCCCCATTGCCACCTACTAACTTCAGCCCTTCGCCTCAGCCAGTGCCTACCCCTCCCCCTTTTTTCTTTTCTACTATCTCCTCTGACAAAGCTCTTAGTGCTCTCCTGTCCCTCAACTCCTCTAAAGGCTCCTCACCAGATGAACCCGATCCTAAACTACTCCACCTTTCTGCTCCTGCAATTGCTTATCCTATCTCCCTAATCCTTAACTTGTCCTTTATTTCTGCCCAAGTACCCTCATCCTGGAAACATGCTGTGGTCCTTCCTCTCCCCAAGGGTGGTGACACATCCACTCCTGGCAACTATTGCCCCATTTCCCTCCTTCCTACCCCTGCCAAACTTCAAGAACATTTAGTTCTCTCTCAACTATCACCCTTCCTCTCTGATTCCTACTTCTTCACCCCCTTCCAATCTGATTTTCGGAAGAACCACTCAACAACCATCTCCCTCCTCTGGCTTACTGACCCCACCTTTTCAGGGATGGACAATGGCCTGATCAACTCGGCAATCTTTGTCGACCTAGCCAAAGCTTTTGACACTGTTTCCCATCCTCTGCTTCTTGATTCACTCTCCTCAGCAGATCTTGCTCCATCAACCACTAACTGGTTTAAATCTTACCTCATTGGCAGGTCCCAATCAGTGAGAATCCTTGATTCCATCTCTCCTCCACTCCCCATCAACACTGGTGTCCCTCTGGGCTCAGTGCTTGGTTCCCCTACTCTTCTCCATTTTCTTTAATGATCTTCCCACAGCCTGCTCATCCTCTTCTATCCACATGTATGCTGATGATGCTGTTTTGTACAGCTCCGGCAAAAATCCTGCTGCTGTGGAAACCAGCTTACAGCATGACTTCAGTCAAGTTCATCTCTTGTTTGCTTCTCACCAGCTTTTTCTAAACACCAAGAAGACAGTCTCAGTGACCTTTGGCATCAGGCAGAGACTCTCTAGGCTCCTGGCCCTACCAACCTTCCACACCCTTGATGGGACCATCTTGGAGGACATCTCCTCATTTAGATATCTGGAGGTTTGGCTGGACCAGCACCTCTGTTTCTCTGTGCATATCGATGCTATCCCGAAGCAACTGCACCCCAAGCTTGGTGCTCTGTACAGGAATCGTAGCTGCATCCCACTGACTGCAAGGCACGAAATTGTCCAGAAGATGATACTCCCCATCTTTGACTACTGTGACATAGTCTATGGTGCTGCTCCCAAATCTTCCCTGACCAAGTTGGACACTCTCTTTAACTCCTTCTGCAGCTTTGCTATCGACTCCTCTTCCCGCTTCCAACACTGTGGACTCTATCACTCTCTAACCTTCTTTCCACTATCTCACAGATGTATCTCTCAATGTGCCAAAATAACCTCCAAATTCTGGTCCAGGGAGCTCCCTTCCTATTTCTCATCCTCTCTCTCCACTCCACCTCCCACCCACTCTCTCAGATCAAATGACGTCCGCACCTTGATGGTCCCTCACTGCTCCAACCTCATTGGTCAGGCTGGTTTCACCCATCGTTTCCCTAAAACCTGGAATTCCCTCCCTCCTGAAATACGACTGTCCTCCTCCAACTACTCCCTTGCCTCTGCCCTACAAAATTACCCTTTCCTCAGCTGTATCTGCTTTAACTTTCCTTTATACCCATCCCCAGTTTATGCTTTCCTACCATGACCCCCCCAGCAGGGTTCTCAACATCCTGAAGGGGGAAATCAGGAAATGGCTACCCCTTCTCCTCATACTTAGTTCTTGCCTCTCCCCCTCTCTTCTCCATCTGCCCTTCTGGGTCACCAGTGTGCACAACCTGCCCCATCCTTTTTACTTCAACAGCACTTGGGTACTACCTCGAGCCTGCTCCTGGTACACTCATGCACTATAAATGATTCTATCGTATTATTATGGTTTTGTATGTTTATATGTTCTTTTATATTATTTTGGACATGTATTGTAAATGACCCCATGTTCCACTACTGTTTATTGTACAATACCTTGTGTTCCAACTGTTGCACAATCTTATAGTGTTGTATTGTTTGTACTACCCACATATTATTGTAACTGATCTTCCTTCACAACCCTATGTAACCCCCTTCCCCAAAGTCACACTGTGAGATGAGCAACTTGTTGTTCAGTGTGCCCTCCTGGTGAAACATTTCAATAAATAAATTCATTAATTAATTAACATCTCCTATCCACCTAGCATCCAAACTGCCCCCCTCCCTCCCATGGTCACAATAATAGGATATATATTGTTACCCCAACCCAAATAACACTCCAACTCCCACCTTTGGATATACTGACTTTTAAAAGGAAAAAATTATATGCCACTGACTCTAGAGATGGTGACCAGTGCAACCCTTTTCACACCACCTCGATCAGCTGCCATCTTAATGAAAGAATGAATAAGTGTGAGGGCTCTCAAATAAAATGAGTGCACTCTCTATTTTTTGTAACCTGGTAAGACATACTCAAGGATCAGGCTTGGGGCTTGTCCTTTTTAACGTCCTCATTAATGACATTGCTGAAGGGCTGGAAGGGAAGGTTTTCCTGTTTGCAGATGACACCAAGATCAGCAAAAGGGTAGACACTCCAGATGGGGTTGAGAAAATGAGGATGGGCCTAGGAAAACTGGAAAAATACTATGAAATGTGGCAACTGAGGTTCATTGTGAAGAAGTGCAAAATCATGCACCTGGGGAGAGCTACAGGATGGGGGGAGTTGCTGATGGTAACCAGGGAAGAAAGTGATTTGGGGATTATCATCTCAGATGACCTAATGGTGTCCAATCAAAGTAAAAAGGCTGTAGGGAGGGCCAGTGGCATGTTGGGGTCCATAGAAAGGGATATCACTAGCAGAAGAAGGGAGGTGGTGATACCACTTTACAAAACACTGGTGAGGCCTCATCTGGAATATTGTGTACAGTTCTGGAGGCCGCATCTTCATAAGAACGTAGACATGGTCGAGGTGGTTCAGAGAAGGTTGACTAAGATGGTGCAGGGCTTACACCAGAAGACATATAAGGAGTGATTAAAAGACCTCAATATGTATACACTGGAAGAGAGAGGGGAACGGGGGGAAATGGTAGAAACCTTCAAGTGTCTTAAGGGCATAAACAAGGTGAAAGTGGGCATCATCTTTCAGTATAGGAGAGGTACAAGAATGAGAGGGCATGATATGAGACTGGAGAGAGGCAGGATAAGGGGAAATGTGAGGAAGTTTTGTTTCATGGAAAAGGTAGTGGATGCATGGAATAGCCTACCCCAGGAAGTGGTGTAAGTGAGCACAGTGGGGGTGGATTTAAACATGCATGGGATAGGCATAAGGGAACCCTAGAGGTGGGAAGGAGAGGCTAAAACCGATGACTAGGTAGGGTCAGCGGACACTAATAAAGGTAGGGTATAGGCAGACTGGATGGGTGTAGCAGTCCTTATCTTCCATCAGTTTCTATCTTCCTTACTCTCTTTTTACTTTGTTCTGTTTATCCCCTGTGTCATCAGAGCTGTCCTTCTCTGCTACGGCCACAACCCAGCCCCATCCAATCCCTTCTGTGGCACTTAACCATCTTCATAAGGTTCACAGGGCATCCCACACCATGGTGGTTTTCTTTGAGAGTCTGGCAAGCATACTTCTCCCAGTGGTCTGCAATGTGTAGAGGATGGCAATCCAGTAGTGTTCATGGGCCTCAGGTGTGTCAGCATCATGCTGCTGCACTCCGGGGTTTTTTCCTATTTGTTTTTCTCATCCCACAAGTCACAGCTGATATGGGGCTCTATGGTGCATGTGCAGACACAATTACATGATTGAGCTCCAGAGCACTAGACTGCATCCTCCCTGCCATGACTTTTTTAGTTGCACCATCACCTGTGGCCACCGAGGTGGCACTATAGCAGTGGAGAAAGTTGCTCTCCCTCCACAAAGAGGTAGAGTATCCTGTGAGACATGCAATCATCCTCCCCCCCCACCGCACCGACCGCCAACTTACTGGGCTTGTTCCTGAATCTGGGGGTGTGGAGGGCACCAACAGACTTGCTGCACACTCTCATTCATTCAGCTAGCTGGTGGCTGTGGGGGTGTGAGGAGGGCTGCTCCAGTCATCATCTCTAGAACCCATGACTTACTCTTGTTTATCAAAGTTAATGCAGCCAAAGGGGGAGGAGGTGGAGTTGGGGTGCTGTGTGGGCTTTGTGATGGGGATATTATTACTGTGACCATTGGAGCAGAGGGTTGGAGTTGGAATGCTACATGGGATTAGGAAAGGAGGTATCTTTGATTACTGCAACCATGGGGGAGTGGGTGCTATTAGGAGTGTGGAGGGATTTTACCCTTTCTTCATCTTTTTTTTTTTTTTTTTTTGCACAAATTTGCTGGCAAAATAGAGTTTGCACTTCACCAGGGGGAAACTCCATGTAGTTTTTCCACATGGACTTTGCCCTTCATGAAGACTTTTTACTTTGCTGCAAAGACTATGCAAACATACCAGACAAACTTTACCCATCCCTAAACCCTTCTCTGCACGGTCTCTAAAGTATTAGTGATTGTGTTGGGAAGGGAGCAGAGGCTTCCTTGTTCTACATGTGGGGGCCCTCACACTCCCTGTCAGGGCATCCTACTACCCCACCCATGAAATTCATATGGGCAGATGGTATAGGGGTCACAGCATGGTGACTGGAAACAGCCGGAGCAGTAGGGGAAACCATATTGAGAATGGATGCCATTAGAAATGGGCAGTTACATCAATGTGGGACTAAGCAGGAGGGTACAGTACTAGTAGACTACCAGGGAGTTGTGTAAATTGGGTAGCCGGGGAGGAGTTCTAAACAACATTGTCCTAAGCAATGGGAGGAACTCCAGGTCCAATAGGACACTCAACAGTGGGAAGGCTAGGGTACAAGGAAGCTTCTAGGTGACACTACCTTTGCCCATGTAGTCGCTGTATGACATAGTGCTATGCTACTGATGCTCTGCCATGCTGTAACTCTTGTGTGTTATATCCCAGTAGGTTGCACCCACTAACATCTGGTGGTCTGATCTGAGTTGTGACTTACCTGCAGTGAGTTTGGGGGTTACTAGTGGGGTACCACAGGGTTCAGTACTGGGGCCGGTCCTTTTTAATGTCTTTATAGGTGACATTGCAGAGGGACTGGAAGGGAAAGTATGTCTCTTTACAGATGACACAAAGATCTGCAACAGGGTTGATACGCAAGGTGGGGTAGGAAGGATGAAAAGGGACTTGGCAAGGTTGGAGGAATGGTCAAATGTATGGCAGCTAAGAATCAATGCAAAGAAATGCAAAGTAATGCACCTGGGAAACAAAAACCCAGGGGAAGAGTACTCAATGGGGGTGAGATACTGACAACAGCAAAAATGGAAAGGGACCTGGGGTAGTTATATCAAATGACCTAAAGGTGGGCCAGCAATGTGAGAAGGCAGTAAGGAGGGCTGGGGGGATATTTGGATGCATAGGAAGAGGCATCACCAGTAGAAAACAGGAAGTTGTTGGCCCTCTGTACAGACAATTGGTAAGACCACATCTGGAGTACTGTGTACAGTTCTAGAGACCCCATCTCCTCAAAGACATGGACAGGATAGAGGCAGTCCAGAGGAGGGCAACTAAAATGGTGCAGGGTCTGCACCACAAGACATATGAAGAAA
This sequence comes from Neoceratodus forsteri, assembly GCA_016271365.2. Lineage (NCBI taxonomy): Eukaryota > Metazoa > Chordata > Ceratodontiformes > Ceratodontidae > Neoceratodus > Neoceratodus forsteri. Next base: position 520,382,345 of record CM057449.1, on the reverse strand, counting down.
GATTAAAGGAGCTTAAGATGTCTAGCTTCGAGGAAAAGGGAAGGGGGGACATGATAGAAACTTTCAAATACCTCAAGGGAATCAACAAAGTCCAAGAGGGTAGCATCTTTCAGAAAAAGAGATGTGCAAGAACAAGGGGACACAATTTGAAGATAAAGTAGGGACGGCTCAGAGATAATGTGAGGAAGTATTTATTCACAGAGAGGGTTGTAGATGCATGAAACGGCCTTCCTGAGCAGGTCGTAGAGTCAAAAACAGTGGAAGAATTCAAGAATGCATGGGACAGACATAAGGCAATTCTAGTGGTGGTAGGAGGAAGTAGGCTGTTGGTTAACTAGGATTTGCAGCTTATCCAATAGGTAGGGAAATGGGCAGACTAGGTGGGCCAAGCGGTCCTTATCTGCCATCAAATTCTATGTTTCAGATTCTATGCGAGGACTTCTCCATGTGTGAGCATAGAGCAAAAGGGGGGCAGTGTAATGGGGCAACACTTTTGTCCATTATTATTTTGTGTCACCATCCTTTGTGGCTCGGAGTAATACCCTAGTTTGTCTTAGCTTGTATTGTGAAGGTGTGGTTAGATTCCATTTGTTCAGAATGTTGACTTTTTCCAGGAGTCTGCAATTATAGAGCCATTTGGTATACTGTACAGTGTTTAAACCCTGTGCCCTGACCTTTGCACTGCCCGTGGAGGATTATAACCCCATCCTAGATCATTCAGGTTCCAGTAGTCAGAATAGTGTTTTTGCTGTTTGTCTAATAAGAGCCTTACCTCCAAGTCTTTGTACTGAATTTTCTTTCAGCTGCCACAGCTACTCTGATTAACCCAAGCAATTTCATGTGAATTGCTGTCTTTTATCATTTTTTCTTTTCATTTATTCAAGTACTGTGCGGAGATCTGTGGCTTTGATTGCTGTTAAACTACAAAGTACTCTCTTAGGAAGATAAATGCACCCTTGCAATTTACAAGGACATTAGCCTAATATATAGCTTCCTTTCAGCTGGCACATATAATTTGCTAGACTGTGGGGGCTTATTTTTGTCCAAGGGATAGTACTTCAGAATTTTGATAACGGACTCCAATGAGAGGAGCAGAAAATCACAAATCCAGGAAGATAAATCAGTGGAATGCCAACAGTTATTTGTCAGAATCTGGCATGAATATGGAAGCTGCTCAGCTCTTTCTCTTTAGCAGTTATTTCACGATCTGTAGGCAGTTCCCCCTGCGGATCTGAAGAGGCTGACTGAGCATTCACCCCTATTTAACTGATGACTGAAATTTTTATTTAATTAATAATGTACAGCAACATTTCTAAAGAGCATTCTGTGCATTAGGGAAGAGGTTATAGCTATTTAAAGCCTCTCCTGCATGGTTTTGATCTTACTTCAGTTACAGATATGAGATTAAAAATTAGTGGTCAAAGGATGCAGTGCTTGATAGATCTAGAGTATAAATATAGAATAATACAAATGAAACCATAAGTAACATGACTGTAATTTCATTGAGAGTTTCTGCTGATGTCATAAACCATGAGAGCAAAGCTTAAAAGGACACAATCATGCTCAGTGACCACCATAATTTGAAAGCCCAAGCAGCGCTCTTTCAAACAAGGCATTGGTCATAGAGGAACAAGCTATACCTAATTATATTGAGTCAAGCACAACTTCTTCCTTGATGACATCACCGTATTCTACAGATGGCTACTATGTAGTATTAATACTGAACAGTCTTCTTTTTATTGTTTGTTTTTTATTCTTCTTTTGGTAACTGGGTAATGCCCACTAGGCACAAGTGCCTGTTTTCAGGGGCAACTCAGAAGTATTGGGGAGGTTAATTGACTTGCTCAGAGTCGCACAGTATGCAAGTGGAGGTTGTAGGAATAAAACCCTTGTCTGCCAGATGTACCAAGCTCATTCATAGCTCATTACTCTAACCTCCAGCCTATACTGCCAGCCCTCTGAAGACTTGGTATATTAAGTGTCAGTGTAGCCCTCCTGAGCATGTAGGTGGAAAGGGTTTAAAAAATTCTGAATATCAAATTTCTTTACTTGTACTGTTACCTGATGTATTAACAGTTTTTACCACGAATTTCCTGTATTTTTTAGATAGCCATAGTATCTTAGTAGATACATCATGCAGGGCCTTTTTGGCTCTGTGTGAGGCACTTGGCACAGATTCATAAAAGAGGACATATGTCCAGAGCTGCTTCATACAGTGTGAAGCAAAACCTGGGCAAATCAGGAAGTAAGTCCTTGGGCCCTGCACCAACTTGGACACACTGAGCCCTTTGGACCCTTTTCAGATCAGGAGACACATCCTAATGTGCTTTGTGCAGGGCCTAAAGGTCCTAACTTGCTTCACATAGGGCCCTTTCTGCCCTCTGGCAGCAAGACACTTGGGGCCCTAAGTTCATCTTTTGTTTTTTTAAGATTTTGACCCCAAGTTTTCAACATGGTCTGTTGTTCAGCCCTCTTCATTAATGTGACTGCTGTCATTTTTCAAATCCTGCCCAACATGTGGATTACAGAATGACTGCAAAACAACATTTTGGGCAAGGCTGGCAAAAAATGAACTAAAACAAACCCTACAAGGAGTCAACACACTATACCAGAAAAAGGCTCCCCTACACAAAGGTGCATGTAATAAAAGTAAAGCTTTACTACTCATATTTCAAAGTTTATGTATTATACATGTTTGTGGTGTGTAATTGTAAAATAATATATATATGACATGCATTATGAGTTTTTTTTTACATACTACAGGTGTGTGATACCACATAATCCCTGACTATGACACCATGAGTGGTATCACACAATGTGTTTTAAAAAAAAAAAGCAAATAATGACAAAGCCATATAGTTTATCTTGTATAACTGCTGGTCCACAAATCAGTGGCCACCATTGCTTTTTCATGCACCAAGCCGTAAGAAACATGCCTTCAGTTCAAACTCATTGCCCTTTCCTGAGCAATGACCCTACTGCTACACAGACTGCCTCCTGCTTTTCGTGTGAAGTCAGTTGCATAATTTAATACTAAAGTGCTGAACAGGACCCCACCTTTTGACACAGTACTGCCTTGTACAGAGAGCTCTGTATGCTGAGACAAACAGTAGTCCTAGGGACCAGTGCATTTGCGGTTGTATGTAATTGATGCATTTAGCCCATGAGAGATACACACTGCCTCTCTGTTTGTTCACCAGTTTGAAAACTCTCATGCCATGTTAATGAGCCAATTAATACAACTAGAACCTGGTTAATACGGCATTTGAAGTACATGTAAGTCCAGTTAGTAAACACTGACCAGTAATTATTATAAAAGACATACATCGCAAATAAGTAATACATTCCACTATCAAAAAAGGTTGAGAGACACAGAGCTGTATTGAAAACTCAAGTACTTCATGCACTTATTCCACTTTATCAGAAGATCTAACTTTGGTTGGTACTAATGGACAAGGGCCATACCTAGAGCAAGCAGTACAGCAATAATCACTAACATCATGGTAAAAGGCCATTGCTGAATCCTTTGGGATGGTTAGAAATGAGAATTAGGCTAATTATTGAACCCCTGGAAGGATTTTTGGCATGGATTCTGGTGTGGTCCATGGCAAGCTTAATGAGATTCAATGCAATCAACCAGTTGCAGACAGGAACAGATGTTTGTCACATATCCAATGTTAGGTCCCCCAGGTAAATAAATTCATGGTTGTGTCAGGAGCAATAGATCTTCTTTGAAGATATCTCTTCCAATAGGCCATACTTTTGGAACTACAGTCACCAGGCACTAGGACCACACGGAAACTTTTGCTAGCAGGGGGCCACTCACGATGATGTCATGCATCAGCATCTACATAAACATAGGCGACCAATGCAGTTGCAGTTTCAATGCAGAAAAGCTGCAGCTAAGGCTAACAGGATGCTGGGGTGTGTTGAAAGGGGATTCTCATCCAGGCTTAGGGATGTGATCCTGCTCCTCTACAGGTCCTTGGTCGGGCTGCACTTGGAGCACTGCATGAAGTACTGGCAACCATATCTGTAGAAGGATATTAGGCTACTAGAGGGGTGCAGCATAGGTTGACAAAAATTATATGGGGGATGGAAGGCAAAACCTACTAGGACAGGCAGAGGGATCTGAGTTTGTACACCCTGGAGGAGAGGAGGGATGAGGGAGAGGATTGAAATGTCCAAGTGCTTGAAGGGGATCAACAGATCTATCACTGATGGGTTATTTAAGCTAAGAAAGGGAAGGGACATTAGAAGGCATGGGCTAAGATTGGAGGGGAGCAGATTTAGTAGAGATGAGAAGACATTACTTCACAGAGAACGTGGTGTCAAAATAGACCACTCTACCGAAGGGGGTCATTTCTTGTAAGGAAGTGGGCAGTTTTAAAAGGGCATGGGACAAGGCATTGTGGAGGGTCTGAGTAAGTAGTGCTGAGAACTTTCTGGAGATGAGAGAGAGGGAGAAGGGTGGGGCAGCTGCAATCTTGGGGTGCCAGCTGTGCACTCAAGTGACTTGATAAACCATGAGGCCTGTTTCTGCTGACAGATTCATATGTTCATATGTATGTTTGTGTGCCCCATCACACCTCAGTTCTTTTCCCGCTGTTGATCATTCTTGTCAGACATGTTAAGGAAACATCAGCTAGCCATTGCTATTTATGCTTCTTTATTTTACCACAGTGTTTTTGTGTCATCTCTGTATGCCATCAAAATTGTCAGCTTTTTGTTTCATTCACCCCTGTGTCTGAACAGTGCCTCTCCAAATAGCTGGCACATTGTATTACATTCTGTTATATGAAGCATGGTAAAGAACTGCTGGGTGCAGTTTGTGACCATTTCACAAAGGGGATGGTCACTTCTACTGCGTGTTTCAGAAATGTTTCTGCTGCTGACATTTGTACTGAGGCCACATGGAGCACTGTCCACACCTTCACTAAACATTGCAGTCTGGACATCATCTCTTGTAGATGTGCTGGTTTTGGACTTGCTGTACTGCAAGGACTCCTATCTTGAATGTATCAGACTGTACCAACTCACCAGTGTCTTTTGGGACTGCTTGGGACTTGTTCCAGAGGTGTGGCCTAATAGGAGCTCTATCCTCAAAGAATATAGAACAGTTACGTACTTACAGTAACAGTAGATCTTCAAGAGAATCTCTTCCATTAGGCCATGCCATCCCTCTCTCCATCGTCCTTCTGCTTTGGTAATGATAGCATCAGATATTGTGTCTGATCCTAATCCATGGCTGTTCTATCCAGTACCATATATTGCCTTGTATGCTTGGTGCTAGTCTGATCACCAGATTCCTCATGGTGGTGGTCAACTGAGCCTAATCTCTGGCAGGAAAAGAACTGAGGAGTGATGGGGCTGACCATGTTTATGTAGACGCTGACACATGACGTCATCATAAGCTGCCCCCCCCGGCTAGCAAAAGTTTCCATGTGGTCCTAGTGTCTAGCAACTGTAGTCCCAGAGGTGTGGTGTAATGGAAGAGATTATCTCGAAGATCTATTACAGTAAGTACATAACTATTCTTTATGGTGTATTGTTAGGGCATCAGCAAAAGCGGAGGGAAAGTGATAGCATACAGCAAAATACATAAGAGTTTGCAGCAAACAGTCTGATCACAAATACATCAACCTTTTTGGGTATGGATTTTGTAGCAATGGTGCATGTTATGTACAAGTGTTGGGGTGAGGGGATGGGGATATTGCAAAAGAAGTAGGGTACATAGAGCTTTTGGTAAACCCTCTTATGAGTTCTCGGGCTAGGCTCACAAAAAATTGCAAAGCACAGGGCAAACATTTGTGCTGCACTTTGCCCAGGTGTCAATGCTACTATTCACAATCAGATAGTGCACCATGCCATCCAGCTGAGAATACGGCCAGGTCGAGTTGGCACTAACCTCAATACAGCAATGCTAACCCCACTAGTGCTGCCCTGACATGCAGCCAAGGGTATGGCTCCACAATGAACAGTGCAGAGGTGCTATTTCTTAGTCACGCAAGCAGCTACAGTATGAAAATGAGCTTTTTGGGCATGTAAGGCGTTATATGTGGCCCTCCCCCCACCCACAATCAATGTGGCCTGCTAACACCATCCTCCAAATTAGCAATTGCCAAGGGTATTCTGCTTCCAGCGCTGACATATGGTGTCTCCACTTTTGCTAATGCCCATAAGACTGCTCTCCATAAATGGGATGTCACGTATAACAACATATATCGGTATGCCTCCTCTTCCCATCACCTCAAGTACCACTGCACACTGTATAGCAACCTAAGCTGGCTCTCCCCAACTGCCTACTGACTATACTCCCTAGGGACCCTCACAGACTCTGTAATCCGTAACCAAACCCCCTCCTCCCTTGCAGCTCTACTTGTACCTCAGACACCTGCCCACAGACTACGCTCGGCAAACAAATTTCTACTTACCATACCCAGGTGTCTTACTTCAAAAGGCTCTGGAGCATTTCACTGCACCGCCCCAGCTACCTGGAACTCCCTCCCTCCTGCCCTGAGGCAGGCTAACTCCCACCCAATCTTCAAAAAGAACTATATCGCTACCTATCCCAGGACCCCTGCACACGCTTTGATCCCACTTAATGCCTCACAGCTAACCACCCTATTTTGACCAAGACACTGCTGCACTTCCAAATAAGCTTTGCTATAAAATGTTTTTATAGCTACCACTTATCCCAGTTTCAGTTGTTATTTGCATATGCTAATGTCACTTTTGTTACCTCTGCATAGCTATATGTATTATCTCTAGTACTGTCTGACTTGATCTGTATTCTAACCTACCTGTACTATATATAAATGTATAAATAAAACTGATGGTATATGATGTATCTGTACTATATACTATGTATTGTATAATCTCATCTCATTTTATGTATGTATTCTCCCGGGTTGTGTCTGAAAATAGTCAACTTTGTCTAGCGCACCTAATCCGGTTAACAAAAACGAAATAAATAAATAAATTTGCATGTCCTTTATGGGTCCATTTACATGGGCTGTGATGGAGTTTAGCATGCTCCCCCCCAGCCCCTGCCCCAGAGGCAGCCCTGTGTCCATGGTGTCTTGTGGTTCCTCCCCCTGTCCACAATCACTGGCCCAATTACAAAGGAAGAAGTGTCCCTGGTGCCTCGTGGTTCCCCCTCCACTGCTGATTGCCTGTCTGAATTGACAAATACATTTTTCATGGTGCTAGTGGTTCCCCCCCGACAGCATGTGCTCAATTAACAGCTCTCTTGGTGGCCAGCCATGATGGAGAGCATAATGCTGTGTCAGTCACCAGCTGGGGTCAGGATGGAGGGACAGGGTGTTGGGGCACTACCTGCCAAGGTGGGGGGTCAGGGGTCCACTAGACACCAGGAACATGTTGAAATGTAGTACACAGGGGATTGGGGCTAGGGAGGGGGGTCCACTAGATGCAAGGGGCTGGAATCTTTCTTTCAGTCATTTCCAGGTGATGGGAGATTGGAAGGGAGAGGAATAATGGAAACCAGGGAATGATGTCATTCTCATCTACAGGGGATCAGGATGGGGGGACCAATGGACACCAGGGAATATATGTGTTTTGACATGGGGCATGGCTGTGAATGGGTGGAGGGACCACTGGACACCAGGGAACATATATTTTTCATTTCAGGCCGGTGATTGGTGATGGTGTGGGGGAGACCACTAGCACCAGGGAAAATGTATTTATCATTTTGGGCCCACGATAGGTGGTAGGGGGACCACTCACACCAGGGAAACTGTATTTTTATTTCAGGCCAGTAATCAGAAGGGGGGAGGGGAACCACTAGGCAGCAGGAACACTTCTTCCTTTGTAATTGGGCCAGCGATTGGTGGAGGGAGGACCACTAGCACCAGGGAAATGGATATAAAACTATCTGGTCAGCGATCAGTTGGGAAGTGCAGTACCTTCACCAACCACTATGATTGCATGGGATAAGGCATAGGTAAATTGGTTAAGGAAATTAATGGGACCTTGATATTGTCTGAAATTTTATCAATCCCCAGGGCAGGTATAGAAACAAATATGAAAGCAAAAAGGGTGAATAATTGGTTAAGAAGATGGACGATGATGGAAGGTTATGATTATGTTAAATCATGGGAGATAACTGAACACAGGTTGGGACTGTTTTGGAGAGACTGGTTACACCTGAGTAGAAAGGGGATTAAGGAATCGGGAAGTCTTTTTAGGGAAGTGATTGAAAGTAATTTAAAGTAGCACGGGGGATGGGTGACTCTGTGAGAACTAAATTAACTAAACTACCTACTAACCAAACAAAAAAGGACAGGGAAGCAATACATCTAGGAAGGTGCTGAGAAACTAACCCAAAATACTGCTTCTGAATGCAAGAAGTATCAGAAGTAAACTGGATGAGCTAAAGTATATTTTACTAAGAGATGGGGTGGTTATATGTGGAATTACGGGGGACTGGAAAAGTGGTCTTGCAGGGTATGACTACTTTCAAAAATTAAGAAAACACAAGATTGGTGGAGGTGTTGGTCTATACATTGCTAGCCACTTGAAAGCATGCCTTTACGAGAAACATGATAATGATGTGGTAGACCAGGAACAGTTGTGGGTAAGGTTTCAAATAAAGAATGAGACTTGCACATTAGGTGTATGCTATCAAGCACCTAGTCTGTCTGATACTGAAAATGAGAACCTTTTCAGTTTGATCGAAGACAGAACCCAAAAGAAAAATACTATATTAATGAATGACTTTAACACGCCCAGTACTGATTGGACAACAAATCAGAGAAAAGTAGTGCTGATAAGAGATGTTTGGATGTATGCCTTATTAATGGGTTACACCAATATGTATATGAACCAGCAAGGGGAAGCCATATCCTAGATCTTATATTGGGAAGTAGTGACAGTCTAATGGAGAACATTAGGATAGCTCCACCATTGGTGAATAGTGACCACAATATGGTCAGTTGTAATATAAACACAAAGGTTGATAGAATAGTGGGTAAGACAAAGATATTGAACCATTCTAATGCTGATTATTCAGGAATAAAGCAGTTTTTGCAGTCGTGGAATTGGGAAGCAGACTTATAATTATTGGACCTGGATGATACTTGGGATACAATAAATACAAAAGTGCAGGAATGTGTAAAAACATTTGTACCTGAAGTGGTTAAATACAATGGTAAAGGCCGTATACTCGCATGGTTTAATAAAACTATACATAGACTGGTTAAAAAAAAGAGAGAGTATACAAAAAGAGTAGGGCAGATCCTTCGGAAAGTAGGAAACTAAAATTCACACAGATATCAAAGAAGTGCAAACTACACACAAGAAGAGCTAGGGTGAAAGCGGAGCTAAAATTGGCACAGTGTAACAAAGATAATTCTAGGAGTTTTTACAATTACATAGGGGGTTTGAACAAAAGTAACAACCAAATAACTAATATAACGGTGGGTGACAGAATTCTGGTAAAAGAAGAGGAAATAGTTAAAGCCTTCAATGAATACTTTATGGGAGCTTTCAGGCCAGATCCACCTGGTAGGGACCTTGATCTAGGGCAGGCAGAAAGATTGAAAGAACATTTAGATTTGGAAATTACAGAAATGCAAATCAGAAGTTAAATAAACCAAAGACGTCTAAATCATGTGGCTCAGATGGATACCACAGCTGTTTCTGAAGACCTTAGTGAATGAATTGACTGGACCACTGTGTGTGGTGTTTAATAGGTCACTGACAGAGGGTATAGTACTTGAGGAGTGGAGATCTGCACATATTGCACCCATAGTTAAGGCTGAAAACAAGATGCGACCTAATAACTATAGGCCCATCAGTATAACTTCGGTGGTGGGGAAAGTGATGAAGAGTTGCGTAAAGGATCTCTTGGAGCAGGATTTAAGACATCTCCAGGTAATAGATATTAGTCAGCATGGATTCAAGGCTGGTAAATCGTGTACTAGCAATCTGCTCCATTTTTTCAAATCAGTGAGCCAGGCCTTGGACAGTGGCCGCCCTGTGGACGTCCTCTATTTAGACTATGCCAAGGCTTTTGATTCTGTCTCGCATCGAATATTGATGCAGAACCTAATGGACCTAGGGGTACATTGTCAGTTAAGTTTATGGATGAAAGCATGGCTTAGTGAGAGGACTCAGATGGTCCATCTCAGGGGGTTTCTTTCAGACTGGGGAACAGTGACGAGTGGGGTTCCTGAGGGCTCTGTTCTGGGTCCTCTACTATTTAAATTGTTTGTTGTTTCCATGCAGGTCTCTGATGGTGCATGGGTTTGTAAATTTGCAGATGATACAAAAGTGGGAGCTGTGGTTAATAACCAGGAAGCAACAGTCAGCCTCCAGGACCAACTGACCAAATTGGAACTCTGGGCTGTTAAGCACCATTTGAGTTTTAATGTGGACAAGTGTAAGGTCATGCTCTTTGGGGCTAACAACAAAAGAGCTGAATACAAATTGAACAATGTAACAATTGCTAGTACCAAGTTTTGAAAGAAACCTGGGAATCATAATATCAGATACGTTAACTTTCAGCAAACACAACTCAGAAATGGTTAAAAAAGCTAATAGATTAATAGGGAATATTCTGAGAAATATTAAGAGTAGGCACGAGGGAGTTGTATTGCTGCTTTAAAGATCCCTGGTAAGGCCAATATTTGAGTATGGTGTACCCCTAACTGTCCCACAGGAAATAGGTACTGGTAAATTAGTAGAAAGAGTGCAGTGCAGATATACAAAGAAGATTGGTGATGTTAAGGACATAGATTATAGGGACAGATTGTGTAAACTAGGCCCCTATTCCATGTCCTACCACTATTTGAGAGGAGACCTGTTACACATACAGATGCTTCCATGATGAAATGTTATGGGAGTGTGCTGAATTAAGAAAAAAAGATGTACTAAATAGGACAACTAGATTACATCCATACCCGCTACTAGGAGAGAATTACAGAATGCAGAGAAGGGGGAGATGGTATAACCAAAGGGTGGTTAGAGAGTGGAATAGGTTACCACTTGATGCTGTGGGAGCTACTACAATGGAAAATTTCAAGCGTATGCTTGATGAATATATGCAGGAAAGAAAATGGGATTATCTCCACTGATGTGGCAAGTCCGTTTATGGCCTATGGCAGATAAGACTTGAAACACAAACTATGAAACTAAGGTGCCAATTGGCATTACTTGCTCCATGCAAGGGGATGGCTCAAAAGACCCTTGCACAGAGCAAATGCTTTGTGAAATGGACAGTACTGATATTCATGTTCCCTCCCCCTCATTTACATTGTGTTCACCTCCATACTTTGCTTGGGTAGAAACCCGGTTTGTGTGTGCAAATCAGGCTTTTGTGAATAACAGCTTGGCACAAAACCTGGTTTGCTTACACAAAACTGGGTTTGTGCCAGGGCAAAGTTTTGTGAATCCTGGCCCTGATCTTACGCTGCTGTTGACATACATACTTTATTAACAGTGATCCAGTGAAGGCAGTCAGTCCACTGAATGAAATGTTAAAAAAAAAAAAAATTTGAATGAAAACGTGTTCCTGTTTGTGGAAATAAAATCACTTAAGGGAAAAAAAACAGTTGATGTAAATTCCTGTTAAAGATGGTGACTTTCTTCAGAATGTCTGCATGACACAATGTTGTAACAGTGTATTTAAGAAATTTACAGCAATAAAAGGTGAGTTACTGTATAGATTTATTAGTCACAATGGTATTCTCGGATGCGGCAAAAGTACAAAAAGAATGGAGCACACAAAATGTATGTTTAAAAATCAAGTGAAATTAATGAATTAAACACTGGGGTGAACCAGATGCCCCAGTGCTTTTCAGCCCACTGTCTCTTTCTCTAGGGGCTCCCCTGAAGTAGAGGCAGTGTGTCTTGAACTGCCAGGGCATTTAGTTCACCCCACTGTTTATCAAACTGATTTGAGGTTTAAAAGAACTGTTTGTATTCACTGTTCTTTTTGTGTTTTTGTTTGTATCTTTTGCCTCTGACAGCAGCACTAGTCCAGTTGAGTGTGCGCTTTGTGTTTGCAGTATTCTAGGATGAGAGTGCCATATTTCATTTGCTAGAACCATATTGATAAGTTAAAGTGTTCACATTGTCATCACAAGAGAGTTATTCAGGGTAGCTCTTTGAGCATGGAGCCTCCTTTGCACAGCAGTGCTTTCCTCGTGTTAAAAGTGGTGAAATACAGTGTATGGAAAAGATTGGCAAGGGCAGTGGGGATAATCCCTTATCCATTTTGAATGAGTGTCAAGTTTGACATGCATTAAACTGATGGATCCTTGTTTATTTAGCTTAGCTGAAGGATGGTACCTCCAGCTATATTGCATCATTTATGAATGGTGCTGGTATGTTGGATAACAGAGTAACCCCATGTACTTTCATATGACAGAATCTGTACATGTGACTTTCTGGATCAAAACCATGAAGGTCACTGTACTTGCTGGACCGACGGCATTCATGTGTATACAGGTCACACTAATGTGAAACCCTTATTGTGGCAGTAAAATCCATAGAAGATTCATTCTCAAGTATAGCACAGGCTGTGTGGCCAAATACTGTACATTGGCTGTGATCAGTGCAGCGCCATTTTCTCTTTCCTTTATTCTGTGATCTGTCCGGGGTCTAGACCAGTAATCAGATTACTTCTGGTTTCTGCATGTAAACAGGAGTTATAACAAGAAAAGCTGATATTTTATGTAATATCACTAAGATCATGAGTTTTTTTTTTATTTCTATACACCCTTGTGCAGTGCCTCTGTCTTTCCCTCCCCTGAATTGCAGTAACTTCAGATTGTGAGTTTTGTTGGGTAGCTTGGGGTTGGTTGGTAGAGGGAAGTTGAATGGCTCAGAGAATTGCCAAAGACTGGGTTACAGAGCCTTTCACCTCAAAGGTCAATGATTTGAATCTATCCCAGGTCAGCAGTAACTGAAAGCCATTATCATCTGATGTCTGTTTGGTGGCCTATGTGAAATAAGTTGTGATGGTCTCAATTCAGTCCCTAGTGAAGGGGTGTCCACATCACAAAACCACCATCTCTGATGCTACTAATTGGTGCCCATGCTGACAGTTACATTTGAGAGACCAAGGACTGAGCAATCCTGGAATATGAGATACCCTGCCACACATTATAAGTAATCCCTCTATGACAGTTTTAAGACACTTTGGGAGTACATTGTGGGGAACCTTCCCTGAGGTCACCCATGCTGTACCTCCCATGTGGATACACAGAGGAGTTTGCACTCCATAGAAACATAGAAAATGATGGCAGATAACAGCCTAGAAGGCCATCCAGTCTGCCCAAGCCTGTTTAATTTTGGGACTGTGTCCATGGTCCTCCTTACTTCCCCACACTTGTGCATTGTTCCCATGTTCCTCTCCCCATCCTCTACTGAACCCCCATACCCCACTGTTTCAGCCCTAACCTGTTCTGGAGGTTTTTTCCAGGCAATCACCATTCTTCCTGTAAAAATGATTTCCTAATATCCATTAACCCTCCCCACCACCAGTTATAGGGAGTTACCCCTATTATCACTGATTGTGAACCGCTCACCGCTGTCCCTCTTTTTTATTCTGGGAAGGTATTTGAACATCTCAGTCATTTCTCCTGTCCTCCACTGTTTACATCTTGAGATTCTTCTATGCTCCTCATAGGACCGATCTGGTTGCCCTTGTATCATTTTGGTGGCTTGTCTACACCACCTGTAACATGTCCCTCTCCTTCCTCAAGCATGGGCTCCAGAATTGCACAAAATTCTCTAAGCGAGGGCAAACCAGGCTATGCAGAAGATGTATTACCTCCCTCTTTCTGCCACACCCTAGTCCACCTCTCGCGATTTTCTAGATTTTTCTCTATGGTCCTTATCCCCTCATTTGTGTCCACTCTTTTATGGATCTTGGTGTCATCGGTGAAGAGGCACATCTTTCCCTGAACCCCTTTCTGTGTATTATAAATAAATATGTTAAAAAGAATGAGTCCTAGAACCAGTCCTCAGGGCACCACATTTATGAATTCCCTTTTCTCAGAGATTTCTCAATTTAGGACCATCCTCTAGGTCCTATCCATCCAATGTTTCACCTACCCAGTAATTTTGTCCCCCTATCCACAGGTTGCCCAACTTCTTTATCAGTCTGTCATGGGGGCTGGAGCTGAAGTCTAGGTATAAGATATTAACTGCCTGACCCTCTAGTCATGGCCACTGTAACCCAATCAAAGTATTCAGGCAAGTTCATTTGCAGTGACCTCCCTCTGGTAAATCCATGATTTCTAGAATCCTGTAGGCTACTGGCATTCAAGAACTCTGTTGTCCATTCCTTGATTATAGACTCCAGTAGTTCCCCCACCATAGACATCAGACTCACGGGTTTATAGTTGCCTGGCATCTCCTGACTCCCACTTTGATGTAGTGGCCATGTTCTCTGACCTCCAGTCCCCTGAAACTTCTGACAGCTACATACAGTAGAAAGTGAAAGCTGATAAAGACCTACCGGCCCATATAGTCTACCCATCCTACCTAACTACACTTTTTTGGCCTTAGTGGCTGCCCCACCCAGTTGTCCTCACCTTCCTCCCTCTTTCTAAGGCTATGTGCCTGTCCCACACCACTTTGAAACTGCTCACTAATATGGCTGTTACCACCTCCTCTAGCAGTTTGTTCCACCTGTCCACCACTCTTTCAGTAAATAAAAGTGCTTGCGGACACCCTGCTTGCATCTGTCTCCTGCCAATTTTAGTCACTTACCGTCATCCCTGTATTGGTGCTCAAGGCAAATATGGCCTTGTAGTCTGCTCTTTTTACCCCATGTAGGTACTTGTAAGTTTCTGTCATGTCACACCTGTTACTTTTTACCTCGAGGGTGACATGTCGAGGTCTTGCAGCCTCTCCATGTAAGTCATGTCTCCCAAACCTTGAATTATTTTGGCCACCCTGGCAGTGTACTGCCATTACCGTTTTCATAGTCCTTTCTCAGTTATGGACTCCAGTACCTCGCGCAGTACTCCAGATGTGGTTTCACCAGTGATCTGTACAGTGGGAGGATTGCTTTCCAGCTTCTGCTGCTTATTCCCCTGCTTGCACATCCCAGCAGCCTGGTTGTCTCTCCAACTGCGTTGCTGTAATGTGCTTCTATCTATAAAGAGTTTCAGCTTCTTTTTAGAATCTCCTATCTCTAAAGAGCAGTTGAGATCCATTAGTGCTTCTGCTACTCCCTTGCAGTCAATCTGGCCCTTTCCCATAGGTACAAGCAGGACCCATAGTTCTCGGAGGAACTTCAGTCCTAATTTCTACAGCGCATTCTTTTAAATAACCTTCTACAGTGGGCTTTGCTTGTTTGTGTGGCATAGATTCTGTTTGTCTGCAGCATAATTCTATCCAGCCATTGGTTAAGATTTCATATGATGGAATCAATGACTTCAAATACACAGCATGGAGGAAGGGATCCAGAATAACTAAAATGAAAGGGAAGCCAGGTGCTGTTGAAACAGTACATTTTAAAGAAGAAAAAAAAAATCTTCTATTGTGTGGCACTATAATACTTCTATTTTGAGGCAGAATGCAGGTTCACCAGTCAGTTCTGCACCACTGGACCAGTAGCACTTCAGAGGTTCAGTGTATAAGTAATATAACCACTCATGTTTGTTTACCTCAGTTATAAGCAGGACCTCTAGTTCTCTGTGGTTCTTCAGTCCTGAGATCTGCAGAAAGGTCTCTAAACATCTGTGGTACATTTGGGTCACTTCTACAGAACAAGTGACTTGCTTCTTTGACAGATTTATGTCCAGCTATTGTCTAAGATGCGAGACCCCTAAGTTTGCCCCTCATTATAAGCAGCATGAATGAATAAGTCTACCAGAGGTAGAAATTAGGAAAATAATCTGGTGTGGGAGACAGAATACCAAAAATCCAAACTGGGTATTCCATCTCAAGGTTTGGTATTCCCCTATTTAAAAGAATGCGCTATAGATTAAACCGCAGAGTGGGGGCATTGAGCATTGATATTCCAGACAAAATACCCATCTGATGACAATGGTATTCTACCTTGAAAACTGGTATACAAAATAGGGCAGAATGACATTAATTGCTAGCCAGTGTACTGAGCACATGTACTTATTTATAGGAATCCTCCATTGATTGTACTACCCATGCAACCCTGTGATTCAATATCAGCATTTAAAATCTGCAGCAGCCACAGAACCACAGATTTCCATGGCCTTTGGATGCAAGTGACGTAAAGATTTTCAACATTACTCTAAAAGTGCTTATGAAAATTTCACGAAACAGGGACTTATGTCGACAGAAGTATAGTGTTGCCAGCATGTGAACTGATGCCTTTTCAGAAAAGTCCTAGGGACACAAGCACGGTAATGAAGAGTGGTAATAACAAAGCAAAATGAAAGGAATGAATTTAAGGAAAACTTGAACATGAGAAAGATGTACCTGTCAGTATACTGTAGCTTCTCACTTGGGGAAGGGGGGTGGAGTTGAAGCAGACAGTGACTGTTCCTTTCCTATACCATTCTGAGCTGAACTGAAGTGATGGGTAGCAGGTTTATTCCTTCTAGAGACCCATCATCTCAATAAAGTTTTGGACTGTCATGTCTGCACTAGAGTGGTGCAAAATGTCTGAAGTTTGGCTTCTGCCAGAGTTTGTGAAATACAGAGTAAGTTTGTGAAATCATGCATTCCATAAAGTTGGCAATTCATGACGTCGTTCTTTTCCCATGACTTGAGTGTTTTGTTCTGTGACTTGAAAGCTTACTGGCAAGTATTTAGTGCAGAGAGAAAATAACTACAGTCTGGGTTCTTTTTTCCTGCAGCTTAAAAACTCTATGCATAGTGTAATTCAGCAAAATGTTTCTAATACTCTGCAGAATTCTGTGAGTGCAACACATGCAAATTTTGCACCAGTTTCACTTGCTGGAGAAAAAAAAAATCTGTATTTTTACATTCTGAAGAGTTCATAGCAGGCATAAAGTGTCAAAAGTAGCAACTGTATGAGTCCTTTACAATGTTCTGTGCTACAGGACCTCTGCTCCAGTGTAGCCTGTGGCTATGCTGGGCTGGCATCTGGCATCTTCAGCTGCTTTGCCTCTATTGTAATTCTTTGCTTTTGAAAATGAGACTTGTGCCTAACCTTCAGAGCTTTAAAACAATTACAGCTGATTTCATGGTGCCAATTGGTGGGGAATCGCATAGCACCCTGTAGACCAGGGTTCGCGCCTATGCCCAGGATGGCAGGAGCAGAGACTAGTGGGGAGGTTTAGAAGCATCCGCTAGGACACTCTGCTCCCTGGGAGAGAGGGTGCAAACCTGCATTGCTTCTAGAGTGGCTCCTGGAGGTCCCCAGTGGAAGTGCACTTGGTGACATGGGTAACCACGTGCCGCCATGCGTCCTTCCCAGGATGCTGTGTGTGTGCAGCAGCAATGAGGGAAAGGGGAAGGATGGAGAGAAAAAATAGGAACATTGCATGCTTGGTGGACCAGATGACAGTCATTTGGGTCCCCTCATGCCATGCAGCCCTGGCAGCAGCCTTCTAGACTGATCCCCTGCCGTGCACCTGGTATGGAATTGGACTCTGTCTCCCCTCTCGTGGGACCATGGCAAAGGGATATGCTGAGTCGACCAGGATGTGACACCAGGGGGATGACGGCTTGGTGAGCAGGGGGTCCATTGGTGACCCAAAGCAGTGGCCAGTTGGGGGGCACAGGAGGCAAAAAATAAAAATGGCTATGTGAAAATGTTTGCACTTAAATGTCTCTACTTCTCATAATGTAATAATTTGTTCTTGTTTTAGTAAAGGGGAACATTCATATGCAGTGGCCCACATACTGTAGTCTGAAAGCTTATGAAAAGTTCTTTAAAATAGGGTATTTGGCTTATCTGTAGCTGGAAGCAGTCCAGAGATTTAGCTACCTAAGTTTGACGCACATTGATATTACATTGCCATTGTCTTATGGAACTACATATGTGACCAAGTGTGTGCACAAGAGCTGGTAAAGTCGGCCAGGACTGCATGTAATTAAGCACAGCATGTTCCTCCATGACATCACATGGTTCCATAAAATAGTGGCAATGTAGTTTCAATACACAGCTGACTTAGTCAACTATATCTCTGGACAGCGTCCAACTTCAGCTAAGCCTAATACATTATTTAAAATAACATGGAGTTTTAGACTCTGACCACACTCTGTGACCACTGTATATTAGTGTTGCTTTCTAGTGTATAAATTTGGACTGCTTGGCAACAAAATGTTTTGACTAGTAACTGTACACATGCTACCCTCCTGGACACAGCTGAAAATGAGGTATTCTGTTGCTTCATTGTGGTTATTTCTGGACTAGAAAAAATTATAAATAACTAAAAATACATGTTAATGGAAACTGAACTCTCATCAGAGGGGAGGTTACAACTAGATACAAAGATCTGTAAAAGTTTTCATGTCACTGGTCAGATCCTGCTATCAAAGCCAAATGTTTGATGAATTACTATTTATTTATGGATGGTGGTTTTTCGAACCAGTGTATATGGCTTGCAATCTGTGGGTTTGTTAAAAAATCAAATGCAGTTACTTTGTTTATTAAGTTTTTTTTGGGGGGTGGTAGGAGCTTGTAAACTACTCCTTCAGAATGGTTTAGCATTTGACTCTATGGTAAAAAAGTTCTGGAGCTTCCTTCTTTACTGAGAACAATTTTACCTTTTTAACTTTTCAGGCAGTGCCGAGGACTTCTTCTACACTAACCAGGGGGGAGATATATCCATCGATGGGGTGGATGATGCAGATGATTTAGAGAAAACACGACATGCCTTTTCTTTGCTAGGTAAGAAAATCGCTTGAAAGTTTCATCTGAAGCCTCAGGTGCCTCATCCTCTGAGCAGAATGTGACTTTGTACTGTACCAGGCTTTTGACAATGTGCCGATTCCAATCTAACCAATGTTCACACTATGCCAAGAAAACAGTGTCCATGACCTCTGACAGTAACCAAGACTTGCCTGGCTCCACAAACACCGTTTCTTTATTTCTGCAAAACCCTGGGGGGGTAGGAGGAAAGGGGGTTTTGGGAAGGTGATGATTTGGGAAAGACTGGGAAGCAGAGGGTGGGGGGGATACAGGCATCAAGATACATTCTTACTCGACAATTGCTGTACGTTTATGCTGTTAGAAGTTCTGTTTTGTAGATATGCATCCAGCATTGTATGACTTCTTTGTTTAATGATGCCTGTATGTTGAATTTAGAAACTCAATAAAATATACTTAATATTAAAAAAATTCTGCAAAACCCTGCCCCATTGAGGAAGCCCCATCTTAAGTACTTAAGTTTGTGGCTTACTTAAAACCCTGATTTCTCTGTCCACCTTGACTCCATCCATAACAAGTTACTTCTCAAGCTTGTAAACTATTACAGCAACAAATGTTGCCTTCCTCTCCTGTTCTGCCATGAGAATATCCTCAAGATGACCTTACTGATGTTTTGACTATACAGACATGGCATACAGTGTTGACCAGAAGTCCATCCTCGCAACTCTTTACTTCCTTCTGCTGCTTTGCTCTGAACTGTGCCTTTTGAAACCACCACTGCTTCTCTACACCAGCCTCTCCTGACCATCCCTGGAAGGCAGACACCTCTCCCACTGCACTTCTCTTCTGTCTCAGTTCTGGTTTGGCTCTGTCCCCTGCTTCCTCTTCTCCCTTCCCTCCTTCCTCATCCTACTTTCTCCACTGCACCAACTCCTGTCCTTCTGTATCCCTTATTCAATAATCTTTACAGGTCAAGTGGCCTTCTCCTCTAGCCCTCCCCACCCAACAGCCTCCCCTTCACCTTATGCTCCTCTTCCATTTCATTCAAATATCTCCTTCATGATCTCTCTGTGCATACCTGCTTGTGCTACTTGCGTCTGTATAATTTTCTCCATTTTTTCCTCCCCCTTAAAGCCTCTCTCCTTTCATTCCCCTTCAGTCTCTTTGTACTTCATTTCTACTTTGGTTCAAGTTGGGATGTCTTCCACTTTTCGGCAGCTTGAAATTCTGCTGAGCTTGTACTATGTCAGCTGTCATCTCAGCTGTGGCTGGGTGTTCTTTTTATAAAATTTGTATATAGAAACATAGAATTTGATGGCAGAAAAGGACTGCTTGGCCCACTCAGTCTGCCTGAATGTTCCCTGCCTACTCTGTCTCCACGGAACCTGTTTTCTGGTGACTCTTCCTCCTCCTTGCCTATTTACTAATATCCCCCTTAGTCTTTCCCATGCATGCTTGAAGCTCACTACTTTTTTCACTTCCACTGGCAGTCTGTTCTAGGCATCCACCACTCTTTCAGTGATGTACTACTTCCTAGCATCTCTCTTAACCTCCCTTCCCCAGATTCATCGCATGTTCTCTGATCCTGATGCTCTTTCTCATTTGAAAGAGACTCCCCTCCTGCACCCTGTTTGCCAATGTGGTGTACTTGTAGGTCTCTATCTTGCGCCTTCTTACTCTCCTCTCTTCCAGGGTGTTCATGTTGAGATCTCCCTCAGTCTCTCTTCATAGGGCTTTTGATGCTTCCCCTGTACCACTTTAGTTGCCCTCCTCTGGACTGCCTCCGCCCTATCTATGTCCTTTCTGAGGTGCAGCCTCCAGAACTGGACATAATATTCCAAGTGGTGTCTCACAAGCGAGAAACACAATGGCAAAACCACCTCTGTCTTCCTGCTGGAGATACCTCTCCCTGTGCATCCCAGCATCCCACTGGCCTAACCCTCTGCTTTGCCACACTGCCCTGCCACTTCAGGGTAATCAGATATGATAACTCCAAGGTCCCTTTCCTGCTTAATGATTGTCAGTACCTCCCTCCATATACAGTATATGGTATTGCATTTTACCTTACCATGTATTCATTTATTTATTGCCTCTGATATATGTTCTCATCTCTTTATACCACCATAATTTATTTTACATTTTGCCCTTTCTGGTGATGCTGTCTCTGGTAGCACCGAGGATACTTCAACCTACCTTACAAATTAGGAACGGGGCTTAAATTTTTGTTTTAGTTGTTAAACCAGGAGTATCACACTAAGCTGAAAGATTTTTTTACAGGTGCAACCTGGGAGCACAGGAAAGTTAACTGACTTGCTCAGGGCCACAGAGTATGTAAGTGGAAGATGCAGGATTCAAACCCAGGTCTGGTCTGCTGGACGTCACCAGATTTGCAGCTTAGAGGCTTAAACCACTGTGCTATACTGCCTCCCTAAAATATCAAGGACAAATGACCAAAATCAGGAACATGTCTTAAAAAATGGTAACAGTAGCACAAGTAGTCTGCTGTAATGTTTTTGTAAGTGTTAAAAGCTTTCATGAAGAAGTAGAGCATAACACTAATGACTGGCATTATTTTATGTTTGAAATCCCTACTATTCAGCGGCAGAAAGGTCACATTTTGGAAGGACTGGGAAACGCTTTTGAGAAAAAAAATCAGGGAAGTCCCTGACAACTAGGGAGCAGGAAGAGAGTTATGAGTGTATCGGGTCACTGTAGATATCACTAGTACTCTACCCCTGCCTTATGGTCTCAAATAAGGTTGAAGGGCCTGGGTCATTAACGCCTGTGGGGATTCATTACCTGATGTTAATTTAAGTTCAAGATGTTATTTTGCATGGTACCTTCACTCAGGGAAATATAAGTGAGATAGGTTGCAAGCTAGTACAACTCCCTGGGGAAACAGTACTAGCCCACTGTGATCCCCAGTGGTACAATCTGCCTAAACCCCACACGGTGCAGTAACAGTTTAACCAAAATACAATACTTTGTCACTTCCCAAACAATAAACTCATACACCCAATGTTATGCACACAACACAGATATACAACAAGTACCAAGAATTGTATTGAAGATAAACATAATTGAGGTTCTGGTGAAAGAAAAGGTTATGACAAGTAAATATACATTAAGTGCAGCTGTTATCCTTGCTTAGTTGTCCTTTAAGTCCCTTTAAGCACATCCCACCCTCAGCATATTGTACTGCCCAACTGTACTGTTGGGCACTACCGACACCCTACTGGTACCAGCACTGTTATGCCTATAGTAGTTCTAGGGAGCTCCCACAGAATCCTTGGTACCCAGGGTTTGGGTTGTAGCAGGCCCGTCAACAGTCATGTTGCACACAGTTAGCTGGTGTTGGTACACTTAAACAACAAATTATTTATGGCAAACCCAATTTATACTCCAAGCCATATGGTCTAGTCTATAAACTTTAACCCTATTTAAACTGTTCTATAAGACACAGTGTGGTACAGGACTTGAAAACCCTGATGGGCTACTCATGTTTTACCCTTGGTGGCAGCAACCTCCACCTAATCCTTGCAGTCCTGGCTGGCTTTACTGGGTCTTAGTCACAGACTTGGCCACACCTCCAGTGTTACCCTCAGCTCTACTCTGTTGGTCTACCTCTGGCATCTCACAGGTCAGCTTGGCTCTTCCTCCATTGCTGTCTCACTCTCTGGGGTGATTGGATGAAGTCTGGGCTGGTAAGCTCACCTTCTACAATGCCTCAAGGCAGCACCCATTGCAAGCTGTCACCTAGCTGTGGTGGCTAAATTAGTGGTTTCTAGGCCCTGTTGACTGTATTGCAGTTCAGACCGCTTATGTCTGTCTCATGGAAAAGTCTCTCTAGGGACACTACACAGCTGCAAGGTGACTCTGCTGCAAATTGTCCCCTTCAGCTTCTGGGTGTAGAGTTACTTGCCCCTTTCTGGCATGTAGCAGTCTCTTCCTTTCTGTGACAATTTAAGCCCAGATAATGCTTCCTGTTTTTAGACTGTGAAAGGCTCAGACAGGTCTCTGAATTCTGGCAGCACAGATGGTAGCTCTGCCTCCAAGCTCTCTCCTGACACAGAACTAAACAGATCCTGAACAGTTGCTGTTCTTCACTTCTGAATCCAGCTTCTCAATGATTAGGACCCTCTGTCAGGCACTGGGGAGGGCCTGTCTGTCAAATCCTTGATGCTTTGTTGGTCGCCTTGCTGCTGGGCAAGTTAAGTCCTCTTGGTTGTGTCCCTGGATCCCTGTGTAGCTCCTTCTCATACTCTGCAGCCCAATTGGCTGTTTAGCTGCCCTCTGACTGCATTACCTTGCCTATGGTGGTCAGAGCTGACTACATTGGCTACTGTTTTGTAGTCCTGTGAAATGTTGTCCTAAAAATCCTTTATCTTTTTTTTTTCAATTGTTTAACCAGGAGTGGCACACTAAGCTGAAAGCTTGTTTACAGGGGCAACCTGGCAGCACATGGAAGATAAGTGACTTGCTCAGGGTCACTCAGTGTGCAAGTGGGGGCTGTGGGATTCAAACCCAGATTTGCAGCTCAGAGCCTTAAACCACTGTGCTATACTGCCACCCTCCTCAAAGGGCTCCTACCTTAAAATGTCCATCTGTGCCCCCATTGTTCTTTAGCATGATTGTGCTAATGTTGACTCTGTTGGAGTAGCTAGCAGGGAAAGTCCCAGTTTGCTGGGATTGTACTCTTCCATCATTGACAGTGGGTAATGTTGTGTGTTGCCAGAGCCACACAGAGTAAAGACCCTGACTGCATCAAGGATCCCAGCAATCCACTTCCTGCTGCTCCCACTCCGGTCCTGATACCAATGCCAGGAGACCGAAGGGAACAATACTAGTGGGTAGCTGGCTTTTGGCTCCAAGAACCCCAAGGAAAGTCTCCACACTCTGGGTAGGGGTTTACACAAGGGTGGAATTATGTGTTACGTTGTGCAAGGGTAGGGAATTTATGCCAAGAAAATGTATTTCTTTGCTGGTGCAACTGTTAGCAGTATTGCAGTTCAAGGTATTGTTTAAAGAGATTTGTATTTGTTTCACCTGAAAAAAATACAGTTGGCACCATCAGCAGCCAGATGTACAAAATTCCCCCCAAAGTATTCATTTCTGGACACTTTATTATTATTACAGAAAACATGTTTATTAAAACGGGATATTTCCTCTTAGCCTTCATCTGTTCATGTTTCTTATTCCTGCCCAGAAGTAATAGTCCTCTGCTTATGGCACCAGTACCTGCAACCATTGAGCACTCTGACTTCTGGACAGCAAAAGTGTCAGGAACTGATGATATCTAAAGGGCGAAATGTCTGTTTTCATGCAAATATCTTTAGTAATAATGACTGGAATGTCCTGAAATTCAACATTTTAGGGAGTGCTGTGAGGTTTGAATCCTATGCTGATTTCAGCTGTAATTGTTGTGCAGGAAGCTGGGAAATCACTAAATTCCTAACTTAATATATCTCCATTCAAATTTGTATGGCTGCTGGGGCGGTGTCCACACAGAGAGCAACGGAAATTTGTGGCACATATCTGTTCGTAAATGAACTTCCATTTCTGGTTCTTTTTTTAGCATATTAACACTTTTGGAAATTAGAATTCTTATGATAATGCTATCGGCAAGCTTAGCCTATTGTAAAATTTACCCGTTTAAAATTGCCCCCTCAAGACCCTCAGAAAGACTTTGGAATAGAATAGGCAGTTATTGCTTCATTCAAATGAGTGTTGAGGGCAGGACCGAACCAATTTCAGCCGCATGACCTTGCGTGTTGATTAGAAAATGAAGTGTGAGGACTGGAGTTAGTCTGGGGCGGTGCCCTTGTCTGCACTTTTCCTGAATGAGATCCCACAAGATGCAGAAGTTGTCTAGCAGTGGATATAACAGTAGATAAATGAAGGGATAAATAGTATAAAACTTACTGTTACTGAAAATACTGGAGGCACCACATTTATTTTTATTCATTTACAAATTACTCTCAGGAAAACACTCTGAATAAAAGCCCATTTCCAGGTGCAGTTTGAGGGTGACGGTACACATAGGAATGATGGGTAAAAATAAGTATAGCAATAATGTATTACAAGGAACCCCAAAAGTAGAGAGGGGTGGCAGAGCAGTACCGCACACTAATGGAAATGCAGAATTCAAGGTGGATCCTATTAATACTGAAAATAATGGTTTGGAACTTAGCTTTACTTTGGAATGTTGGACAAAAGGGGTTTGTCAAATTAATGCCAGCCACAACCCTTCTTTTACTGATAACTGCAGCTCCTCTTTATCAAAATTCAATTACACAACATTCCCAAACAACTGATTTTAAGTCATTTCATTCCTCACCGCCAAGGACAGTTTCATTAAAACAGGATCCCTGTCTCAAATGCCTCCCCCCACTGCACTTTAAAGATGTTTGACAAGGGTATTATTACATTGTTGTGTCAAAACATCTGAAAATCAGTCTCTTCCACAAGTCTTTTATTGACGACCACATCATTTTCACTTCTGGAATTTTTTATTTAATTTCCTTTTAACTTAGAAATAAAGAATTTGTCATCAGAAAAGAACCGAGTGGCCCACACAGTCTGCCCTGGTAGTCCCTGCTTAGTTTGAGTCCACATAACTTACTTGGTCTTCGGTGACCCTCCCTCCTCCCTCCTCCCTGCCTATTCATTAATATCCCCTTATGTCTATCCCATGCATGTTTGAAGCCCCCTACTGTTTTTGCCTCCACCACTGCTGCTGGCAGTTTTCTCCAGGTATTTCTTTGTCACTACAGTATACTGGGTGGCCTAAACAGGACCTTCTTCCGCCTTCTAACCTTCTACCTTTCCCAGTAACTTGGCCAAGTCCACTTAAGGATCAGGTGCTACTAGCTATTCCTAAGCACCTGCAGCTTCCCCCCCACACACACAAAGGTTCCCATCCAGTGACCCAACTGTGGAAAAATGTTAGAACTATTTGGGTGTAGAGCCGGCAGATCATCTCACAGGGATGAGGGGTGGGCATACTCTGCCTGTTCAAGATCTTTTCTCTTTCCTTCTTTTTTACCCTCCTTGGTTCTGTCCAGTGATGGTGCTCAACACAAGACTTCTGACTTTACTGCACCCTTCCCCTGAGCATAGTGTGTGCGAATAACGACTAGTGTGTCCTGAATTCCACTAATACTGCACTATCCAAATAACACATAGTGGCTCTATTCATGACTATTCAGGAAATACTATTTTTTTAAAAAGGACCAAATTGAAATAAACAGAAACGGCCCCACATGTAATATATTTTGGTGCCTTGTGCAGGGAGATCAGTCACAGCACATCTGTTCTGCAGCCACCTTTATTTCTTCTTGGAGACAGTGGTCACACACCACTGGACATAAACAAAGAAAAGCCCACTGAGCATGACAGGAACTGTATATTAGATAGGACTACAATTACCCATATGCATATACTACAGCCCTAATGGCATTCCTTATACTTCCTACCATATTTATCCATGTATATACTACCATACATATCCATGTGTATACTATACTCCTCCCCCTTAGACAGAAACTACTTCAACAGT
This sequence comes from Neoceratodus forsteri, assembly GCA_016271365.2. Lineage (NCBI taxonomy): Eukaryota > Metazoa > Chordata > Ceratodontiformes > Ceratodontidae > Neoceratodus > Neoceratodus forsteri. Next base: position 520,355,985 of record CM057449.1, on the reverse strand, counting down.
AACATTTCCTAATTTCCAGGCCAAAGTTAACTATTCAGTGGTCAGCCTGCATGTCGGCTGTACTGGGACAATTCTGGAAAACATAATATTTAGACAGAATCGAACTTATAATATGCAGATACCTGCTGGATTTATTTATTGTACCTTGCCCTGTCCTTTATTCCAAATAATATGGCCATGAATTCAGGATTAAAACACAAAACAAATGAAAAGAAACTGCACGCTCATCAGAGTGTTTTTTAAAATTGTACCCTAAGGGTGCCTCGGGGTGATGCGCAGGGGAGATGTGCAAAGCATCTAGCCTTGCTGCAATAAATTTTTAAAAACACTCTAGTGAGTGTGCCATATCTTTTTTTTTTTTGTGTGTGTGTTCTAGTAATTGATTAAATAGCAACACCTTTTGAGCTTTGGTGTGCCTACTTTCTTTCTTTCCCATGAATCCTGGATTTTCTGTCACTTGGGCTTCAGCTGCTCTGGATGCTTGTCTGCATGTGATATAATCCTTAGCATTTTGGCATCATAATCATTTTCACACCAGCCAGTTGTGATATTACAAGAAGAGAATTATTATTTCACTTCTAGACAAAATGCGGGGCCCGAAGTAGACCAAGTAACAGAATACTGTTTTCATGAAAATTTCACTTGTAAGAATGTATGAGAGGAAGGCAAAACTCTGAAATACGTATAGCACAGTAGATGAGTAGCGAGGCACAACAAGGCTGTGTTTTCATCAAGGGGATTTGATGACATCATAAATCTTGAAAGTGAAGCTTGAGAGGTCCCTGTGATGGTATCAAATCCTCAGGATGGAAACTTATCCTTGTTTGTGCTCAGATACTTATCAGTAACTTAATATAGTATATAATCACTGTAAAATTGCAATTGAAGATTAAACTCACATTTAGATGACCCAAGAACTTAATCTGCCAATTTTTTGTGATTTAAAAGACATAATCCTACTCCTCACCCATCACCGTAATACCCACCACGTGCCTGGAGTTTTCCCCTGTGAGTTTCATAAACAGTAAATGAAATTATGAGTGATGGAAAGTACTACATTGGGAGATGATCCTCATACATTTCTTGCCCTTGCACTATATGGCCCTTGCCAGAAAGTGGCATCAAACTGGCCACAAAGAGTGTCCTGGAGATGAAGCAGCCAGTATTTTCATGTGAAAATGTCTGGAAAGGGCTAGCAGCCCTAAAGATAGATAAAGCCCCTGGACTGGATGGGATGCATCTTGTGGTGCTCAGGGAACTGGCAGCACAACTGGTAACAAAGAAACATAGACTTTGACGGCAGATAAGGACCACTTAGCCCACCTAATCTGCCCATTTCCCTACCTATTGGATAAGCTACAGATCCTAGTTAACCAACAGCCTACTTCTTCCTACCCCCCACTAGAATTGCCTTATGTCTGTCCCATGCATTCTTGAATTTGTCTGTCCCATACATTCTTGCATTCCCCCACTGCTTTTGACCCCATGACCTCCTCCATGCATCCATTACCCTCTTTGTGAAAAAATATTTCCTCACATTGCCCCTGAGCTGTCCTCCCTCTGTCTTCAGATTGTATCCCCTTGTTCTTGCACATCTCTTTTTCTGAAAGATGCTACCCTCTTGGACTTTGTTGATTCCCTTCAGGTACTTGAAAGTTTCTATCATGTCCCCCCTCTCCCTCCTTTCCTCAAGTGTATACATATTAAGCTCCTTTAGCCTCTCTTTGTATGGCTTCTGTTGCAGACCCTGCACCATTTTAGTTGCCCTACTCTGGACTGCCTCCATCCTGTCTATGTCGTTGCGGAGACAGGGTCTCCAGAACTGCACACAGTGCTCCAGATGGGGTCTCACCAGCTGTCTGTACAGAGGGATAACAACTTCCTGTTTTCTACTGGTGATGCCTGTCCCTATACATCCCAGTGTCCCCTCCAGCCATCCTTACTGCCTTCTCACATTGCTTGCTTACATTTAGGTCATCAGGTATGATCCAGGTCCCTTTACATTTTTGTTAATACCTCCCACCCCCCACTGTGTACTCTTCCCCTGGGTTTTTGTTTCCCAGGTGCATTACTTTGCACTTCTTTGCATTGACTCTAAGCTGCCATACTTTTGACCATTCCTTCAACTTGCCAAGTCACTTCTCATCCTTTCCACCCCCCCTTGTGTATCAACCCTGTTGCAGATCTTTGTGTCGTCTGCAAAGAGGCATACTTTTCCTTCCAGTCCCTCTGCAATGTCACTTATAAAGACATTAAAAAGGACCGGACCCAGTACTGAACCCTGTGGTACCCCACTAGTAACCCTCCTTTCTTCGGAGTGGACTCAGTTTACTATCACCCTCTGTGTCCTGTTGTCCAGCCATTTTTTTACCCAGACTACCACCCTGGGACCCACCCCCAGGCTGGCTAATTTGTTTATTTTTTGTGTGGGACTGTGTCAAATGCCTCACTAAAATCTAGGTAGGCCATGTCCATAGCCCCTCCCTGGTCTACTACTTTGGTCACCCAGTCAAAGAAATCTATGAGATTTTTCTGAAATGACCTTCCCATTGTGAATCCATGCTGCCTTGGGTCCTGTGCCCTGCTGGCCTCTAGGTACTTAACAATTCTTTCTTTCAGAAGTGGTTCCTTCATTTTCCCTACCACTGAGGTCACGCTAACAGGTCTGTAGTTTTCTGCCTCTGCTTTGCTCCCACTTTTGTGAAGAGGAATCGCATCCACTCTCCTCCAGTCTTTAGGTACCACACCATCCTCTCATGATTTGTTAAAAAGGGTAGTCAGTGGTGTCACTAGTTCTCCCCTTAGTTCTTTTAGAATTCTGGAGTGAATCCTGTCAGGCCCCATTGCTTTGTCCACCTTCAGTTTTAAGAGTTCTTTCAGAACCCTTTCTTCTGCGAAAGGGCTGGTATTGACCCCCATATCCAGAGTGCTTCTATTGATTGGATTAGGTACCCCCCCTCCTTTTTTGTGAATACTGAGCAGAAGTATCGCTCAGTATCCCTGCTTTTTCACTGTCCCTCTCTGCCCACCCACCCTCCACTTTATTAAGCCTCACTATCCCTCTCTTGGTCTTTCTTCACTCCCTAATGTACCTATAAAAGGTTTTATTCCCCTTCTTAACCGAGTTGGCTATCTTTTCCTTGGTTTGGACCTTTGCTATTCTGACTGCCTTCCCCGCTTCTTTCTGCTTTAACTGGTACAGTTCTCTGTCGTGCTACTTCTGTGTTTCTTATACTTCCTGAATGCTATCTTTTTTTCCCTAACCTTCCCTGCCACCTTTTTTGAGAACCATAGTGTTTTTTTTCTTTCATTTTGATTTGTTTATTTGCTTCTCACAAAGGCTTGTTGCATCTGTGATAGCAGATGTTTCCCCATTGTTCCTTCGTTGCTTCTTCTTGCCTGTTTGCTAGTGCTTTTCTGAGGCACTCTCCCATTTTGACTTAGTCTGCCCTCCTAAAGTCCAGTGCCCTCACTTTTGTATGGCTTGACTTTGCAGCTGTGTTTATCATGAGCCACACTGTTTGGTGGTCACTTGTTCCCATATGGCTACCCACTTCTAGATCTGAGATCCCCTCTCCATCCCCATTTGAGAGTACCAGGTCTAAGATTGCTCCCTCCCGAGTGGGTTCCAACACTAGCTGTCTGAGGCATGCCCCCTGTAGGGCATCGAGAATGACCCTGCTCTTGGATGTGGCTGCAGCAAAGGTGCTCCAGTTAACAACTGGCATATTCAGGTTCCCCCATCAACAATATCTCCCCTTTTTCTGCCATCCTAAGGATGCCTTCTAACATTTCCTTGTCCATTTCCTCCCCCGAGACAGGGGTCTGTACACAACCCCCATGCAGATTGTGGTGCCATTTCTGGTCTCCAGGATGACCCACAGTGCCTCCTCTTCTACCTGTTTACCCTTTAGTTCCATTGCTTTGATCCCTTCCCTTATGTAGAAAGCTACTCCTCCTACTCTTCTACCCTCCTTGTCCCTCCTGTAGATTGTGTACCCTGGTATGTTGACATCCCAGTCATGGTTCTCTGTGTACCATGTTTCTGTGACTGCCACGATATCCACGCATCCCTCTTCCATCAAGGCCACCAGTTCAGAGAGCTTGTTACCTAGACTATGGGCATTGGTACTCATTACCCTCTATTTTTTGATGGCCTTATCCCATTTTGCCCCATCCCTGTCCTTACTGCCTTTTTCTCCATTTACCCCTGCCCTTCTCCCTATTGACTTCTCTATCTGGGTGTTTACCTCACTAACTACCCTGATTTATTTTTGCGGGGGCTAGGATGTCCCTGCTCCTTTTAAGTGCATCCCCCCTTGGCTAGTTTAAATGCTTGCCAATGAAGCATTTAAATGTATCACCCAGGATCCTGGTTGATCTCCTGGACAGATGCTGACCATTGTGCCAGTATCCCTTCAGGTGGACCCCCAGTCCCCAATGAAGACAAGACGCTGAGCTCTGCATCAGTCTTTCAACCATTGATTGAATCCCATGGTGCAGAGCACCCTAGCCTCACCCATGCCATAGAAAGGCAGAACCTCTGAGAAGGTTGCCATGCATGCTACTTATCTAAGGCCCCTCCCCAACTCCACAAACTCCTCCTGCACTGCTCTGATCCCTTTCCCTGCCAGGTCATTTGTCCCTTGGTGGACAATGACATCCAGCTCCTTCCCCTGTGCAGCTGTTCCCATGATCCTGAGGATTCGATCCCTGTCCCTCCAAGCCATGGTGCCAGGCAGGCACCTTACCTCCCTCTCCCCCTTCCTCCAGTTCTACCCTCCTAACAATGGAGTACGCCACCAGGGGTTTCAGCTGACCTCAAAGCTGCACTGCTGGAGAGAGACAAACTCTGGAAAGTGGCAAGAAAAACTAAGAATGCAAACAACTGGATGATTTTTAGGAAAGCCAGGAATAGATGCACCAGGAAAGTTAGGGATGCAAAGGCTGCCTTCTGCCTCGCCAAGCTCGATTCCTCCTACCATAATCCTACTAGATTTTGGGGCACCATCAAGGGTATGATGGGACAGGATGCTAACAACCCCCTTCCAACTCAACTACACAACAGTTATGGCCCTATCACTGGCAAAATGGAAATCCTGGACGCATTCAACAACCACTTCACAACGGCTGGCCTTGTCTTTGACACCTCCCCAGCTAACCTGCTGAGGGACCAATTAAGCTCCCACTACATTGGTGATCAAAGAGTTGACTCTTCCTTTAGCTTCAAACCTATACTGTTGAAACAAGTTGAGGATCTATTATGGCATCTGGATACCAAAAAAAGTGCAGGAGCAGACTCTCTGGACCCCTTCTTTCTAAAGATTGCGTTCCATGTGCTTGCAGTCCCCCTAACACACCTCTTTAACCTTTCCCTAAACTCTGGCTCTATTCCCACACTGTGGAAGACAGCTCAAGTGGTCCCCCTTCTAAAATCAGGGGACCCTATGGATCTTAATAATTACAGGCCCATTTCCATTCTACCTGTGCTATCCAAGATGCTGGAGAAATTAGTGAGTAATCAGCTAAGGGAATATCTTGACAATGCTAACCTATTAAATCCAGCTCAATCTGGACTCAGGGCCAAACATAGCACTATCACTGCATTAGCCAAGGTCACAAATGACTGGCAAATCGAATTGGACAAGAAGAATAATGTCTGTGCAGTATTCCTGGACCTGAGCAAAGCATTCGATACTGTGGACCATGAGCTGCTACTCTCATCCCTGCACTCCCTTGGCCTAGATCCACCCTCCCTTAAGTGGTTCAGATGTACCTTTCTCCGGTAGGTCACAGCAGGTAAAAGCTGAATGAGCCTATCCCCATTAAGACCAATGTCAAGAGGAGTCCCCAAGGCTCTATTCTGGGTCCTATCCTTTTGCCATTTATATAAATAACATTGATTCAACCCTTACCAAGTCCTCAGTACACCTCTTTGCTGATGACACTGTTCTGTATGTCAGCAACCCTTCGCCTACAGTTGCTCATGAAACTTGCAAACAGAATTCTCCTTGTTACAACATCAGCTACTGAGAAAAGCTTCTGCTAAATGCAAAGAAAAGTAAAGCAATGATGTTCACAACTCAAAACTCCACCAGCACATCTTCTTGAATCACTCTCCCCAGCTATGCACTATACTTGGAGAAAATCTGGAGTATGTTGAAAACTTCAAATACCTAGGTGTGTGGATTGACAACAGACTCGACTTCACCCATCATCTAGAAGAACTGTTAAAAAAGCTTTGCCAAAGGCTTGGCCTCCTCTATAGATTAAAACCCTTCCTTAACAGAGACTCAAAGATGAGGTTAGTCCAGGCCATCTTTCTATCAGTTATTGACTATGCAGACTTCCTTTATAGTCACTGCCCCATCTCCTACCTTCACAAGTTGGATACTTTATATCATAGTGCAATAAGTTTCATTACAGATCTGCCATATAATACCACCATTGCCTCTTTATGATGCAGTTGGATGGGTTTCTTCATATCAGGAGGAGCAGAAATGCAGCTCTATGGATTTACAGAGCTTTATCAAAAACTCCCAAACTATATCCTGGACTGCTTCAACCAGACCACTCCTAGCTCCTATGCCCTAAGAAGCAACAATATCATCCTGCTCAAATTGCCCAAAGTCAGCACCAGACTAGGAGGGCAGCAATCAGCTATTCTCTAGCTATAGCATGGAACACCCTACAAAAATCCCTAAAACTGTCCATTATCATTCCATTTGCATCCTTTAAACAGCATTGTACAGCCTTCTTCACAGAGAAATGCAGTTTGCTACCGCTAGAGCTAGATTAGTCATCCTACAAATCTGGCTTCCAATCATATATGGTATATTCCTTCCAGTCAGACACCCCCAGCTTATGGCACCCAATAATACCTTCACCATCCTAGTATTCATTATGTTGTGTGTCTGTCATGGCCCCCATTGGGATATGTATGTACTGTACATACCATAGATATTAGCTTAACCTTCCTTTAACCGAGTTTTAACATGTGAATTCACGGTACATCATTGTGTTATAAACATTATTTTTCTCTGTATGTATAACTGTCTTATAAAGCGTATGATGTATTTGCTGTGTATCAACTATTGAATCTTGACCTTATCAGGTCGATCTTGTAAATGAGCCTTGCTCAATGATGTTCACCTGTATAAATAAAGATTTGATTGATTGATTGATTGATTGATTTCCTTCCCCTGTGAGTTCCCATGCTACCCTCCTGTGGGTCTCTTTTGTGGAGGTTCTCAGCATTCTTGTTGGTCTCCACTGTGGGTGCCACCACAGAGGAACCACACTCTGCCAGAATGGCTTACGAACTATGGAGAGGTACAACTGGAGTGATGCACCTCCGTTCCACCACCGTCACCCTCCCTGAGCCCACTGTGGTCTAACTGACCCTCTTTCTTGGCAACCTCTGAGGCTGCGGTGGCGGCCATGGTCATTCCTGCGTGGGAGAGGAGGTCCCCCAAGTCCTGGCCAACTCAGTCTGAAAACGAGCAACCTGCTCCCTCAGCCCAGAGAGGTGCCTGCAGATGGGACAACACTGCATCCTCCAGAATGTCTCCTAGAATACTGCCACTCCACAGCCACTGCACTGCACCACTCCCATCATGTCTTATTTGTTGCCCCTCAACTGTTGTTTTGTATGCTTACTCTTTCCTCTCTGTTTATTTTTATTTTATATTTTTTTCCTCCCTACTTTCCTACTGCCTCCATGCTCTTACAACTCCTGCTGTTCCTGTTCTGGCACAGGAAGTTCCTGTATTCCTCAGTAGTCTCCTCCTTACTTGTTCAGAGTCAGACCTCCAGCACTAGGGGGGGTAGAGAGCTACTCTTTTCCTTTTAAGATGGTGAGTGTTTTGTGCCTCTGTGATCACTCCCTTCCTGCTCCCAAACAGGAAGTTCTTATTGTTTATCAAATCCTGTGCATATAAAAATGGAACTAGCTAAAGGGGGTGGTGGTAGCGAGGGAGGGCTATATAGTCCCAGCAGAGTAGTAATGTTCTAACAGCACCTCCTTCCTCTTGCTGTTCTGTGCCCAAAGCTATCTAGGGCAGTTTTAAATTCAAACACCTGGCTTCCTACTGCCTAAGCCATGCCCCCTAATTCATAGTTCCCTTCTTCACCTAGCTAACTGCACAGATAACAGTTCCCTTCACCCAGCTCAAACACACTAACTGTTGTTTTTTTTTTGTTGTTTTTTTTACCCTAAATTGAAGGTCCTAGTAGTAAAGTTGTAGTTCTTAATGAAATCTCAGTAGAGTAGTAAAGTTATAACAGCACCTCCTTCCTCTTGCTGTTCTCTGCCCAAAGCTTTCTAGGGCAGTTCTAAATCCAGACACCTGGCTTCCAGAGCCTAAGCCACTCCTCCTAATTCACAGTTCCCCTCTTCACCTAGCTAACTGCACAGATAACAGTTCCCTTCACCCAACTCAGACAAACACACTAACTCTTGTTTTTTGTTTGTTTGTTTTTTTACCCTAAATTAAAGGTCCCAGTAGTAGAGTTCTAGTTCTTAAGTCCCAGTAGAGTAGTAAAGTTCTAACAGCACTTCTCTCCTCTTGCTGTTCTCTGCCCAAAGCTTTCTAGGGCAGTTTTAAATCCAGACACCAGGCTTCCTGCTGCTTAAGCCACTCCCCCTAATTCACAGTGCCCTTCTTCACCTAGCTAACTGCACAGATAACAGTTCCCTTCACCCAACTCAGACAAACACACTAACTCTTGTTTTTTTTGTTTGTTTTTACCCTAAATTGAAGGTCCCAGTAGTAGAGTTCTAATTCTTAATTATGTCCCAGTAGAGTAGTAAAGTTCTAACAGCACCTCCTTCCCCTTGCTGTTCTCTACTCAAAGCTATCTAGGGCAGTTTTAAATAGTTCCCTTCTTCACCAAGCTAGCTGCACAGATAACAGTTCCCTTCACCCAAGTCAGACAAACACACTAACTCTTGTTTTTTCGTTTGTTTTTATCCTAAATTGAAGGTCCCAAAAGTAGAGTTCCAGTTCTTAAGTCCCAGAAGAGTAGTAAAGTTCTAATAGCACCTCCTTCCTCTTGCTGTTCTAAGACTATTCAATAGCTCATTAAAGATGGGGGTAGTTCCAAAGGATTGGACTGTGGCAGACATAGTTCTGCTTCATAATGGGGGGAGACAAGAAACAAGCGGGGAAATATGGACCTGTCAGTCATACCTCTGCAGTCGGGAAGCTGATGGAGTCACTGGTCAAAAAGGCCCTCATGGACTACCTGGACAGCAATGGTCTCCAGGATAGTAAACAGCATGGGTTCATGGCAGGGAGGTGTTGTCAGACTAACCTGATAGTTTTCTTTGGCTGGGTGATGATGGCATTGGATAAGGACCACTCCCTGGATTTACTCTACTTCGACTTCAGAAAGGCATTCAGCTCAGTGTCTCACAGATGATTGCTGAAGAAGCTGAAGGACCTGCTTGCAGCTAGGGACATAGTAGGATAGGTGGGTAACTGGCTAAATGGTAGGCAGCAGAGAGAGTTGTAGTTACTGGGTTCAAATCAGAAGAGAGAGAGAGAGGTCACCAGTGGGGTACCCCAGGGATCTGTCCAGAGAATAGTCCTCTTCAGTATGTTCATCAGTGACAGAGAAGAAATCCAGGACAGGATGAGTCTCGTCACAGATGACACTAAGCTCTGTGGGAGGTCAGATAACAACAACTGAATCAGGCAAATGCAAAGTGACCTGCAAAGATCAGAGAGGTTCTGTAAGGGTTAGCAGTTGAAATTTGGTGCCAGAATGTGCAAGGTGATGTACCTAGGAAAAAAAGAACATCAAGACAGAGTACTGGATGGGTGAAATAAGACTTAGCATTACAACTGAGAAACAGGACTTAGGAGTTATCATTAGTGATTTCTTCAAACAGTCAAATAGTGCAACAAGGCCTATAGCATGGCAAATAGGATGTTGGGATGTATCGGGAAGGTATTGACAGCAGAAGAAAGGAGGTAATACTACCTCTGTATAGATCTATGGTGAGGCCACACCTGGAGTACCATGCCCAGTTCTGGAGTCATCACCTCAGGAAATATGAGGATAGGCTGGAGACAGTCCAATGAAGGATGACCAAGATGTTTCAGGGCCAACAGGGCAGGTTTTATGAGGACTGCCTTAGGGCTCTGAGCATGTACTTGCAGGAGAGTAGATGAGAGAGGGGAGATATGACAGAGACTTTCAAGTTCCTGAAAGGAATAAACAAGATGAACTGTGGGGAATTGTTTAGCATAGGTAACAGTTCAAAGTCACAAGGGCAAGTGTGGAAACTAACAAGACGGATGCTCAAGAGGGACATGAGAAAGTATTATTTTATGGAAGTAGTCGCTAAACTCCCACAGTCTGCCAAAACTGACCAGTTACTCGCGACCCTTAAAATAGGTACCAGCCTGTCCCATCATCTCTGAGTGGGTTATGACACAGTAGATACATCAGCCCATACCTCGGGAATGGGGATTACCCTTTGCTACCACGCGTGGCTGCATGTGTCTGGCTTCACCCCAGATGTACAACAAATTATCCTGAATGCTCTCTTTAATGGGCACAAATAGTTTGGCTCTGACATTGAACCATTTTGAATGACTTGCAGGCCTCGGGCCACACCCTCTGGACTGTACATACAATGTACCATACTCTGCAGACCATGTCACAGAGGAAACCATATCAGTCTTTTCAATTTTGCTGGGTCTCTCGGCAGTGAGATCCCACTCATCAGTCCAACAGAGGCTGCCAGTAGCCCCAGTCTCTGGGCCATGCCTCTGCCACTGCCTCCAAGGGCGCCTGTGCTGCCCCTGATGCAGGTGCTGTGGCTCCCACCAGTCCTTTTGACTCCACTGCTCCTCTCCACAGCCCTCCTCTGCCAGCCTCGGAGGCTGTTGAAGGCTGCTTTTCACTACATTTGGTGTCTTGGCAAAAGATCACCTCAGATGAATGGGTCCTGCAGATCATTTGCACATGCCTTACATTGGAACTGACAAACTCCCCCATCCCACCCACCTGGACTCGTGTCCTACTCTCCAGACCACATTCCAGTTCTCCTGGAAGAACCCCTCTCTCTCATTCAGAAGCACACCGTCCAACCAGTGCCTCCCGAGGAGGTAAACAAGGGTTTCTATTCCTATTTCTTTCTCGTGCCCAAAAGCACAGGTGCGCTGCGCTGTCTTGGACTTAAGGGATCTCAACTGGTTTATTCAGTACAAAAAATTCAGATGGTCACCTTGACAACTGTCCTCCCTCCCTTCAATCAAGGGGTTTGGTTCTGTGCCCTTGACATGAAGGACGCTTACCTTCACATTCAGATCCCTCCTGTCCACCGCCAGTAACTCCAGTTCAACCTTCTTGGTTTCCATTACCAATTCAGAGCACTGCCTTTTGGGCTGTCCTTGGCACCACAGGTATTCATAAAGTGCCTGGCAGTCATGGCTGCCACCCTTCATTGCCAGGGTCACTATGTGTTTCCCTACCTGGATGACTGGCTCATAAAGGAGTCATCTCGAGAGAGCTTACTCCACTCCCTCACATTCACCCTCTAGCTGTTCCAGGAGGTCAGAATCATGGTCCACCTAGCCAAGTCCCACACGGAGCCATCCTAACGCCTCCAGTACATTGGTGCCATCCTGGATACAGTGCACAGTCGAGCCTTTTTGCCAGAAGACAGGTGTCACAAACTCATCTCCCTGGCCTGGAACTGCCAAGCAGCTCAGAAAATCACTGCACACCAGTAAATGCATCTCCTGTGTCACATGGTGACTAGCATTGCCGCTGTGCCATACATGTGTTTATACATGTGCCTGGTCCTGTGAGCTCTGCACCGTCAATGGCACCAAAAAATAGGGGACTACGGGGCTTCCATCATGGTGACTCCTGTCCTTCAGTGTGCAGTCTCCTGGTGGCTGAACCCAGCAAACTTATTAATGGGCATGCCTTTTCACTCCCACCCCCCGTCCAAGGTTCTCATGATGGATGCTTCCCCTATTGGTTGGAGCATCCACCTCGGCCCATGCCAGCTACAAGGCCTATAGGGCCCTGCCGCCATATGTCTCCACTTCAGCCTTTTGGAGATACAGGCCATCCATCTTGCTCTTCAGGCTTTCCGGCCATTTCTGCTCCTTGGAGAACCCTATTAGTCCAAACAGACTACACTTGTGTGATCTACTACATCAACAAACAAGGGGGTAAGAGATCACAAGCACTATGTCAAGAAGAAGTATGAGTTTGGACTTAAGCTGTAGCTCTTCAACTCCATCAAGTGGAAGTTCACATTCCGGGAGCTCTGAATGTCCTTGCCAGTCACCTCAGCTGTCACATGCAGGGCCATGTGTTGACCTTGCAGATGGGAATCCTCCACAACATTTTTCTGCTGTGGGGTACTCTGGAGATAGACTTTTTTGCCTCTCCTGACAGCCACCAATGTCTGCACTGTTGCTCAATTATTCCAGACCCATAGGGCCATTCCCTAGATGCCATCTCCCTCTCTTGGCACAGGCAATTCTTATATGCCTTCCCACCTGTCCCCCTCCTTCAGAGAGTACTCCTCAAACTGCAGCTGGAACAAGTGTCCATGATACTTAACACTCCATTCTGGCCTCAACAAATATGGTTTCCACTCCTACAGCAACTGTCAGTCATGGATCCCCTTCCTCTCTTTCTCCACCTGGACCTTCTCACACAGAACTGGGGCGCTCTGCTGCATCCCAGTCTCCGCTCCCTGCATCTTCATGCTTGCTCCTGAGGATATCTTCATAGCCAGGCAATACATCACTCCTGGGGCCACCATCCTGCTGGCCTCTAGGAATCCTTCAACTAGAAAAACATATGGAGCCAAATGGAAACTTTTTCTATCTAGACATCCACCAGGGGCCTAAACCCCTTCTCCTGTCCTTTATTTAAAATCCTAGAGTACCTGTCCACCCTCTCTACTCTGGGCTTGAACTATTCTTCCATAAAAGTCCATTTATCTGTAATCTCAGCATTTCACAGGCCCATCAGGGACTGCCAGGTCTCCCAACTGGACCTCGCCAAGATGTTGCTTAAAGGCATTCTCCATCTCAAGCCACCCATCCAGAATCCAGTTCCGCCTTGGGACCTCAACTTCATCCTAGAAAAGCTGATACTCGAATCACTTGAACTGGCTGCTACCTGTGACATGTGCTTCCTGGCCTGAAAGACACCTTTCTTGGTGGCTGTTACTTCGGCTCAGCGCATTTCAGAACTCCAAGCTCTCATGTGCCACAAGCCCTACCTGGTCTTCCATAAAGACCGAGTCTCATTACTCACCAATCCCTCATTTCTCCCCAAAATAGTTTTGGATTTTATCCTCAACCAATCCATTCAGCTGTCTGTCCTCTACCCGGATCATTCTAATCCAGGAGAGTTGCTCCTACGCACCCTGGATGTCCACCTCACCCTGAGTTACTACCACGCTTGGACCAAATCCTCTCATAAGTCCAAACAACTCTTTGTTGCCTTCACCCCTAGCAGGGAAGCCCATTCTGTCATGAAGCAAACTTTTTCCAGTTGGTTAGCCCATTGCATTACCTATTGCTATACTAAGTACAAAAAAAACTCTTCCTGGGGCTGTGCATGTGCACTCCACCAGAGCTCTGTCTACTTCTGCTGCCTGCTTTCAAGGCATCTCTATTGCAGATATCGGTGATGCCACCACGTAGTCTACCATGCATACTTTTACTAGGCACTACAACCTTGATTTAGGCTCCAGGCGCTGCACCTCCTTTGGCCGTGCTGTCCTACAAGGCCTACTGTCTTGACCACCCTTCACATTTAAACTGCTTGGGAATCATCCCAAGTGTATGACCTGCTACAAGAGATACCCTTGAAGAGGATAGTATAGTTTTATATTTACTGTAACAACATGTCTTCAAGAGGATCTCTTGCAGCAGGTCATGTTTTCACCCTCCTTCCCCCTCTTTCTTGGGGAGAGCTATCTTCTGCTTCTGCACTTATTATTCCAGTGGGAGATCCATCCGGCCTCCTCAATTCCCCTCGGTGTCCTTCTCCTCGAGCTGGTCGCTGGCCAGAACTGAGGTTGCTGGGGGTCTCTCACGTATTTATAGAGATGAACAGAGTGACGTCATTGTGGGCAGCCCCCAATCATCACTGCTAGTGAACGCTACCCTCAACTGGAGCGTCCTCTGGTGGATACCTAAGTGTATGACCTGCTGTAAGAGATCCTCTCAAAGATTTACTGTTATAATAAGCACAAAATTGTACTTTTCCACCACTCATAATTTCATTTACAGGTTATGAAACTCACACATACAAGTCAGAGCATTGGGTGAGTACTATGCAGATGGATATGGGGTAGTTTTATTTATTTATTTAAAAAATCCATAATTTTATGTAGTATTGTTGGTGTGGGAAGAAATACAGTTTCTGGCACGTGGTTTCACTTTCCTCTGTGACATAGCTACCCTGGTACAATGAGAAGTTGTACCACAGTAAGTACATCACTGCTATGGTACAGTGTTTGGGAGTGCTGGAAATCCTTGCACAACAGACCCTTACCATATACTATAAGCTAAATTGTGTTCGCCTGTTATACTAAGTAGTATTTTAAAAGCTGTGCCTTTGGTTCTAGAGGGTCTTAGAAGAAGCCCAGAAAAAGTCTACAGAAATGACAGAAGCACATATCACTTTGATAGTGTGACTAAAAGTAACTTGGTTAAAATAACGTGAACATTGCAAACAACAGGAGTACCAAGTACAGTGGTGAACATAGAAAAAAATATTGTTTTATTCCCAACAAATCTGTAGCTTAAACAGCCACCAGTAACACAAACAGTTTAATACTGTTATGTAGACAGTTTATTTGTTGAGAACAAATATTGAAATGGTAACTTACAGAAACGGTGCAACAGTGGCAGTGAACGAGAGCACCAACATTTTACGCAGGTGTGCACTTTTTCAAGGCTACTCAAATGCTATATAATGGTTCCCTTATGTAGTGCCATTCATTCATTTTTTATACTTTATTTTTATTCAGAGAGAAAGATGAAACATAAAAATAAGTGCTTTCCCTTTCTAAAGATATTGTCTTGAAAGACAGTTATTGAATAAGATTAACAAAATGTACAAAAAATGATTTTTTTTCCATTTTAGGAGGGTTAAAAGTAAAAGAAATATGTAAAAAAAAATCTACATTGGGTCAGTTCCAAGCCAAGTTGTATTACCCATTATATGAACGTTTTACTAATAACAACCTTTTTATCCATCCATACCTCCCAAACATAATCAAAACTTAGGAAACATAATCTCCATAGTTTGAAAGGCAGAGTTGCAAGTTTCAATACATCAATGCCCAAATGTCAGAAATAAAAAGAAACTTCATTTCACATGTATATACTGGTTGGTTTCAGCTTCCTCAAGGTCAAAGCCCAGGTCTGTCAGAATAGCAACATCTTTTCCAGAAAAGCCTCAAGCTACATCCACAGCAAATAACTGGTCCTTTCCTGAAAGGTTACCCAGAGTTTTGCTGGTGATTAGAGTATAGCAGTAACCCCAGCCTGGATAAACATAGACCCAATTGCTAGAAATCTTTTCCTGCGGCGCTGGGTTGTAAATCAAAGATCTGGTTAGAGGTGGACTTTTTTTCCTTACATGTGAATCCCTTCTTCTGTCTGGCAAGTTGCAGGATTTGATTTTGAGTGTTTAAAGACTGAAAGGTGCAGATAATGTGTCTTGCTTCTAAACTGCCTGTATTCAGTCTCGACTGAGGCTGAAACACTGATTGCAAAACCAAAGGGAACTCAAATTTTAACCCCACTAAAGGTGCATCAGCCGAGAGCCCAGTTAGTCTGAGATTCTTCATTAGTAGGGTATTTTCAGTTTTTTCAAATTAAGATATATTTGTAAGTTGCTCATATAAGAATGCATTCACTAGATCTTCCAACATCAGGATTCTGCCTGATGTTGCCCCATTTTTTATGTTTGCTTGCACGCATGTGCAAGAAACATAGTGCCATCATCCGAGTTTTCGGAGGTGTGGCAGCCCTCTTCCAATTCAGTCAGTGTGTTTGCAGGCGCGGCCGCAGTTCTCCAATGCCTGCTGGAGCTGTCTATGACAGCTCCAAAATGCAGTGGCATACAGTTGAAAGGAGGAGCTACGCTTCAGTGAGCAGCGATCAGATATCGCCTGCCTGCGCACTCCTCTACACACACACACACACACACAGGCAGGCACGCCTGCCTGCTCGGCCCCCCACGCCAAGACACACACTGTAGCCGGACGGTGCCCACCCCGCCGGCTGTGCTGCGCCCAGCAGAGTTATATATGCCACGCTGCGCGCACCCAGCGCGGCCGCACATTTATAGCCGATGGGGTGCCCCAATCCTCGTCGGCTCCACTGTCCCCTCCCCAGTACAGGGTGCCACGCTGGGAGCCCACCCCAGCGTGGCAACATATGCTATTGCCGATGGGGTGCCCAATCCCCCACCGCTCCATGCCCCCGTCCCCACCAGCCATCCTTGTGCCATGCTGAGCTCCACCCCAGTGTGACAAACGCCCCACGCCATCACCTAAAGAAAACCCTGCAAATCAAAAACTGTCCTCGGGCGCTTCTCCCTGCCCCTCCCACAACCCACACCCACCCACTGAGCACCCTGCCTCCCCACACCCCCTCACCCCATACTTACCTCACTCTGGGCGCGACGACCGTGGACTGAAACACGCCTGCACTCTTCAAAGCCGACTGCAGAACTGAGGAAATGCCGTAAGCTGTATAATGTAATGAATAGGGTTTTTTCAACTTTGCTGCATATCTCAGCCATTTTTGGAATTTTGCACCAAATTTTCAACATGGGGTTTTTGGGACCCCTTCTCATGAATGATCTCACTGTCATGGCGTTCATTGGGCCAAGGCGATTTACATGTCACTGTGCAAAATCACCTTTCAGGACCGAGTAACGAAATGACACTGCCACTGTTCATAAGATGGGCTCTCAAAAGCCTATGTTGAAAATTCCATGGAAAATTCCTTTAAATGACTGGTTTATTTAGCGCTATGCAGTTCCTATGCACGCCTGTGTCGCAAATTTTCAATATTTTCACCCAGATTTTCAACATTGCCATTTTACCACACCTCCTTATGAGCAGTACAGCTGCCATTTTTCACATCTTGCCCAAAACGTGTTTCTGCCATGAAGCATAATGGCGCAGTCGGTGTGCGTAAATCAATGTATGGGACACATTAAGAAAATCACAGTGACACTGTTCATGAGCAGAGGTCTTAAAATGGTTATGTTGAAAATTTGCTAGAAAATTCCAAAATGACTGCTTTACGAGCCGCAAGCGCTATGCCAGTTCCTATGCACGCTTCTAGTTTGGTAAATGTTCTATTTTCACTCCAGATTTTCCACATTGCCATTTTATTACACTTCCTTTTGAACAGTACAGCTGCCATTTTTCACATGTCGCCTAAATGTGTTTCTGCACATGTAGCGCATAATGGTGCAGTCGATAGCGAAAGCAATGTTTGGGACAGATTAAGGAAATCACAGTTACACTGTTCATAAGCAGAGGTCTTAAAATGGCTGTGTTGAAAATTTGGTGACAAAGGTCCATAAAATGACTGTGTTACGAGTGAGTATTGTGCAGTTTCCACGCACTCTCGTAAGTTCATGACTTTGTAATATTTTCAGTCCACATTTTCACTAGTGGCATTTTCCCACACTTCCTTATGAACAGTACAGCTGTCATTTTTCACAACATGGCCGAAATGTGTTTTCACACTTTCAGCGCAGAGATGCGTGGTCGCTGTGGGAAATCATTGTTCGGGACAGATAAAGAAAATCACAGTGACACTGTTCATGATCGGAGGTCCCAAAATGCCTGTGTTGACAATCTGCTGTAAAAAATCCTCAACCTAATTACATTACGGGTGTGCATTGCACAGTTTCTATGCACGCTCCTGACTTCACCAGTTTTTTTAATATTTTGACTGCAGATTTTCAACATTGCTGTTTTTTACACCTCCCCATGAACAGTACAGCTGTCATTTTTCACATCCTGTTCGGAATGTGTTTTTTGCACCTGTGGTGCTAAATGCCGTAGTCGCTGTGCATAAGCAGCTTTCGGCTAACAAACTGATATTGCCACTGTTCATGAGGTGAGAGTCACAAAAAAAACATCCTGAAAATTTGGAGTGAAAATACCAACGAATGCCTGAGGTATTAGGGTTTCCAACCATAACGCCCCACCCTGTAGAGAATGACAGGCATCAGGGGTGTGACTTGGGATTCTTGCCTGTAATGCTCATACCATTCCACATCCTGCAGCCTGTGAGAGGCATCGACGTATGCCTTGAACTCTTCGGCCCCAAAGTTCATCCCATTCTCCTATACCGCACTCATCTCACCGTATTTCCTGATGGAATGGGGTGCGCATAAGTGCCAAAGACCCCAAGGCACACCGTGACACTTATCAGTGTCTGCAGGGTGGGGTGTGGTGAAATGGCGTGGCCTTTATGCCTGACGACCCAAAGGCACACCCCAATGCCTGTCACTCTCTGCAGGGTGGTGGTGAGGTTGGCTTCAGTTCAGTACTTCACTGCCATTTCTATTACGCAGCTCTGTAACTTCTACACTACCACTGCCAATGCCAGCAAGCAAACATTCGGCATTGACAAATGCTTGTTTCCATAGCATTAATCCATTCCTCAAAGGATTTAACTTTTTTAATATTGATGAGCAATAAAATTCTACATGAACATCACCATAGGAACTCACTATTCAGTAATTTAGCCCATGACAGATAAAAAAAAGTTTAAAAAGTAATAACCTCATATACATTTGTGGCACTAGAGTAGCCTTGAAAAAGTGCAGGCCTGTGTGAAATGTTGCCAGTCTTTTCCATTGCCCCTGCTGCACCATTTATCTGAGTTGCCATTTCAATATTTATTATAAACAAACTGTTTACATAAAAGTATTTGACTGTGTTACCAGTGGGCATTTGAGCTATAGATTTATTGAGCATAATGTAATGTGAACCCTGATGAACAGGCAGAGCGACACACAGCACTGGGTGTAGTGATCAGTTTATGAGGTAGCATAAATGTTAAATAAATGTAGGCAGTGAGCACTTTAACTGTCATTCTTTGTGTGCTATCTTTTTGTGTTGCCAGTAAAGGGAATTAACACAAGAATTCTTAAAGCTTTTATTGCAATATTTCATACAGTTACTGCAGTTTAGGTTAATGCAGATGTTTCCACTGCCATTTTGTTAAACTAAGTATAACCCCTCGGAGGCGCTATCCCAAGGGCTACTACCCCTGCCTGATTTGCCACTAACAGGTTGAGGGGCCTGGATCCAATGGCAGGTGCCTCCACCCAGAGGTCGGGGTTAAGACAGTCTGATATGACTTGGTCACAGCCCTCTGGGTCACTGCAGCCCCCCTTTCTTCCCACTAGTGGCCCACACAAATCAATCACAGTACCCTTACAATATACACTTACCCCAGAATTGGTTCAATCTGCGTGACTCTGGGGACTCCCTGTAAAACAAGATGATACAGTGCGAAAATCACAGTACAATACGTTAACATAAACGAATACCTCAGGCAGTGTAACTTTGTTGAAACAAACAGATCTGATTTATTTAGGGGGATATAACAAGGACAGGGGGAAATCAGGTTAATTAGTTTAAATGCATTAATAATCACAGTACTGTGCACATATTTCAGAATCCCAAATGTCACTCTTACTGGGTACCCAGGCAATAAGAGGCTAGCCTATTTGGTGCAGCTGGTTGGGGCCCTGAAGATGGAAAATGCATGCACAATACCCAAATTGTAATCCGGAGCCGGTAGGCTCAGTTCAGTGGAGAAAGAAAGGAAAAGTAATCAGATGGAACACTTGCAATTAGATGATGGCAGGGAGCTACCCTGATTTGTACTCACAAATTCAATGCTGAAACTGAATGGAAGGCAGATTGTCCTGGATTGCCAGGAGGAGCAGACCATGTGGACAAGGTCCTTGTGACTGGACCCCACGGCAGTTCAGAACAAATGGATGTAGTCTGGATTAAGCTGGGGTTTACTTGCAGCTTCATGCACTCAATTCACTGTACAGGGGATTTGAAATGTGAGTCCCCACAAGCATTACACACATTTACGTGGAAAAAGAAAGTACTATACCAGGCAGGCTGCTTCTCTATCCCGATTTCAATTACTGCACAATACCTGGGGGAACACACAGTAGATTCAGTTCCTGACAGACCGAGCGCAATTCAACAATTTCTCCAGTCTTCTACAGGGTGAGCCTGGTTTCTACTCTTCAGATCTCCTTGATTCTCTTCACAGGTCGGATTCAGTCTGAACATGCAGTTGCACAAGCTGCAGACCGAAACTTGGGGCCTTACATGCATTTCCCAACTAAAACTGCGCACTGAAGGAGCACAGGGCTCCTTCCCTCTTCACTGCCAGAGCTAAACTGAAACTCCAGTAGACAAAACCAGGCACTTCCTTTGAGTTCCTCCCAGTTCTTGGCTGGATTGGTTGTCACTCACAATAGACTCCCCCTGTTGGTGCAAAAAGGCACCGAAGTCCAAACTACATTTCCCAGAGTCACTGCCCATACAATGCTCTTGTGGCTGGCTCAGATTATGAGTCCAAGTTCTGATTCGTCCACAGGCACCATTTTAGAGCTCCCTTAACCCACACTGATTGGTCCAGTTCAGCAGTTCAAAACTAGAATGGGAGACTAGGCAAACACAGTTCTGATTGCAAAGAAAAGCAGGTTAGACAAACTGTATTTTCATTATTACTCTAAATGATTTCTGCCAAACAGTTACATCTTTCAGATAGGCTCTCTTTGCACTCCTAGCGACTGAAAAAACGGAACGAATTGGAGCAGCTCGAGTGGGACTCAAGCAGAGAAACACACAGTCCCCCCATACAAACTAATTATGTCTGCAAGCAGACAGCTCTTAAAGAGACAGTACCAGAGGCTCTAAAAGCACTCACAAATAAATGGCTTAAACACCAAACACCATTCAGACTCGGAGCATTCAAGCAAGCTCCTGGAAGTCTTTTGGGAACCCCCATTTGCAGGGGGGTTACATAAGTAAAAATGAGACTCCACATTTTTGACACTGTAATAATATTATTGAGGTTTAGTGATTGGCATTTCATACCCACTTACACCAAATGATGTGACACTCCTAGCTGGCAGGCATAGCAAACTGTCAGACAGCCTCAGATGCCATGGGGCTGTGCCTTATGAGAAGTTTGTTCATCAGGACGGTTAGATACCATCTTTGACATGTGGTGTCTCCTCTCCTAGATCTATGTGCACCTTGAGAGAATGGGAAGCTTCCCTTTTCTGTGGTCTTCCATGAGGTGCTACTTCTGACTTCCAGTTTGTTTACTTGATGGCATGGAAACTGACAAACCACACTTACAAAATACATCCTCTGTTGGATGTTAAAGGTCTTGAAAGTTTCTTGAAAGTCTTCTATTGGGAGAGCTCATTTGCAAGGTTTTCTGTTTGGAATAAAGGGAGGTTGCATCTTCCTTTCCTGTACAGTGGCACCCACTGTGTCAAGTTCCCAACCATTACAAGATCTCGTGACACTACTCTCACAATTTTCTTTGTGATGACTAGTCATTGGAAACTCTAAGAAATTAGCAAGTAATGGCTCTGTCTATTTTTGCCAGTTCTTCACAGAAGATCCTGGCAGGACTAGACACAAAGGAACCTGACACTGAGCACCACTGTATACTGATAGAAAATAATTCAGTTGAGCTGATGGGTTTTTAACATGGAGTTCTTTCACAGAAGATGATCATGGCAGCCATTTTAAGGGTTAGATATTTGTAGCCAGCTGCATTGCATATTACTACTGGTTTTCATAAAGACAGTTCCTAAAATAGCCTGTATGTCTTGTGTAGTCACATCCCATTTCCATCAAAACCAGTTTGTATCTTGGTCTGTGTATTTTGGGTAAGGGCATCCTTCACCACTTGGATGCTGGAGTCATTTGTTTCTGCTGAAATGGGATTTCAGTTATTAGAGGTGAATACAGGCGTCTTTTTTCATTGTTGGCAATAATATTCCAAGGCCATTCAGTCCCAGGAACACCTGTTAAATATCATCTTCTATTATGCGGGTAAATCATTTTCCACATTGAAAAAGGTATCTGAACAAAATGCATGAACCTAATAAATCATCACATCATGAAGCACTGACACTAACCTAATGTAAAGTAGTAGCACTACACTCATTTATAGGATAGTGTATAGGTAACCGTACACTACAAGGCTGTTCTTCCACCGAGTGGATACAATGCCGACTGATGACCTCGAGAGTGAAGCTCAAGAGGTCTTCAAGTCGGCATTGTATCCAAGAGGTGACAGAATAGCCGAGTAGTGTATCGATAACCATACGCTGTTCTATATAGTGTATGGTGACTGCAAAATAAAAACAAAAATCACTTTTACATATTTCATGTCATCTCTGCCAACAGCCCTTGTTTTACAACTGCCGCTGGTCAGCACAGCCGCATGCACCACTTTCCCACAGCAAGGGACAAATCACAGCTGCTGCGGAAGTCCCTTGTATTATGACATCCTCACTAACACAGAATGAAAAGTCGTTCTGCATTAGTGAGGATGTCACTACTGCAGCAGAACAACTTTTTGTGGTGTATGGATTTCCATACACTACCACATTCCACCATACACTATAAATCTATTGTGACTAGAATATCAATAATCAAAAAATGTAACACCTCACTTCCTTCAGGTTCAAAATCATACTCTGATAAAACTCACATTCTCAACATTTTGTTTTACCCTCTAACAAGGCTAAAAAGCACACATTTGTACACAAACCCTGTTGAAACAAACTACTTACTGCATGGCCTTTCACATCTCATTTGATCTCCCATTGCTGCAGTACACAGAGCCTAATAAATGGCTACAAACAGAACCACAGCAACAACAAGGACCTGCATTTCAGCTGCGCCATCCAAAATTAGATTTAACAAAGCAAACCATTATATTTTACAGACATGGGAAACTTCATCACCGCCACGTCCCTACCTCCGGCTAAAGAATTATGCAAACCCACAGCACACAGAAACCCAACTTAAGACTAACTGCAGTCCTATTCATACTTTAAAAGAATGTACTATGTATGTAAGAAAAAGTAGCTAGTGGAACTTATCTAACTTGCACTTCCCCGAAAAAAGGGGTCAGGGTACACTAGGAGGAAGGAGAACAGAAATGGGGGGATAGACGAAAGGTCTGCTGGCAAATGCTAGCAGCCTGGGGAATAAGATGGGGGACCTGGAGGTAGTGGTGGGGACGGATGACCTAGACATGATAGTGGTAACTGAGATGTGGTAGACAGAAAACCACTGTTGGGAAGTGGAAATACCAGAGTATAGTCTCTGTAGGAGAGACAGAAGAGAAGAAAAAGGGGGTGGGATAGCCCTATACATAAGGGATGGGATAAGAGCAACGGTGAGTAGTGAAGGACAGGGCTCAGCACAGATCCTCTGGGTCATGATAACTAAGAGGACCAGGGAGGCAGTACTGGTAGGGATGGTGTACAGACCTTCAAGTCACAGGGAGGAGGTGGATAGCGAAATGGCTAGTGAAATACGAAGGATGTCTGGCAAAGGAGAATTCTGGTGGTAGGGGATCTAAATCTCCCTAATGTGGACTGGGGGATTCCAACAGCAACATTGGAAAGGAGTAGGGAGCTGTTGGAGTCCATGCAGAGGTACTTCTTCAACAGCTGATCAAGGAACCAACTAGGGGAGAGGTCATACTGAACCTATTGATGACAAATAGGGACAGTATTGAGAATGTTGAGATCAGGGAAATTTTGGGGGACAGTGACCACAAAATGGTCAGATTTAGTCTTTGGACAGGGTCGGAACTAAACAAGACCACCACTAGGGTAATGGATTTTTGGAAAACTGATTTTAGGAAAATGAAAGAAATTCTCAAAAAGGAGCTTGAGGGGAAGGAGAACCTAGAGGGCCTTGCAGAGTTATGGGGGGCAATAAAGGGGAGAATTCTGCTGGCAACAGAACAATGCATCAGGAGGGTGAGTAAACACAAACGAGGTAGTAAACCACTTTGGTTTACAAAAGAGGTGGGAAGAGCAGTCAAGGAAAAAAAGAAAATGTTCAAGACCTAAAAATATTCCAAGGGGATGGCAGAAAAGGAAGCTTGCAGGGAAAAGCTCCAAGACACGGGGAGAATAATCAGGAGGGCTAAGTCAGACATAAAGGAGAAAAAAATGTGAGGGAGGCCAAAAGGGGGGACAAGAAATGTTTCTGGTATATAAGTGAGAAAAGGAAAAGCAGCCATGGGATTGTGAGACTCAGAGGGGAAGGGTAAGCTCTGATGGAGGGGGATGAGGATAAGGCAAATCTGCTGAACGAATACTTTACCTCAGTCTTAATGGTCGAGGAAGAAGGGAAGGGAAGGAGCCAGAGCTAAGAAGCAGGAGAATAGTGAGCAGGAAGATGGACACAAGCCCCTTTTCAGAGGGTAGGGTATTAGAGGAATTAGGAAAATTGTGGACAGACAAGGCAATGGGCCCTGATGCAATCCACCCCAGGGTGCTCAAGGAGTTAAGGAAAGAACTTGCAGCACCACTCACAAAGTTATTTAATCTGTCCCTAGACAAAGAGAGGGTCCCAGGGGATTGGAAAAGGGCTGATGTGGTGCCATTGCGCAAAGAGAAAGGGAAAGAAGCACTGGGCAACTATCGTCCTGTCAGCTTTACCTCTGTGGTGGGTAAGCTGATGGAGGCACTTATAAATAAAGGCTGGTACAATATCTGGAGGAGGGGGGTGCTCATGGACAACAACCAGTGTGGATTCACAGGTGGAATGTCATGTCAGACCAACCTAATTGAATTCTTTGATGAAGTAAAGAAAATATGTGATCAGGGATGGGCAGTGGACATGGCCTATCTGGACTTCAGAAAGGCCTTCAACACTGTCCCTCACTGGAGACTAATAAATTAAGAAGCTTAGGGGTAGGAAGTGAAATAAGAAACTGGGTGGAGAATTGGCTGGGAGGTAGAACTCAGAGGGTGGTGGTTAATGGAGTGCAGTCCAAGGAAGGGGGGAGTGATGCGTGGGGTTCCCCAGGGGTCAGTTTTGGCTCCCTTACTGTTTAACATATACATTGGGGACATTTCAGAGGGACTGAATGGAAAGGTGTATTTATTTGCAGATGATACAGAAATCTGTAGCAAGGTGGACACCCCGGGAGTGGTGGAAAGAAAGAGGGAGGATCGTCTAGGCTGGAGGAGTGGTCAAAGAAGTGACAACTGCAATTCAATGCAAAAAGAAAAGCAAAATTGTGCATGTAGGGTGTAAGAACCCAAAGGCAAAATACTGGCTGGGAGGGGAGGAACTTGAGGAAACAGAGCAAGAAAGGGACCTGGGATCATCATTTCGGATAGCCTGAAGGTTAGAAACCGATGCAACAAGGTGGTGGGGAAGGCAAGTAGAATGTTGGCATGCACAGGGAGGGGCATTACAAGTAGGAGGAGATCATTCCACTATATAAAACTATGATCAGACCACATCAGGAATACAGGGTGCAGTTCTGGAGGCCACACTTAAAAGGTGACAGAGACAAGGTGAAGAAGGTCCAGAGAAAGGCAACCAAGATGGTTCCAGGACTACAAAGGAGGCCTTATGAAGAACGACTGGAGGAACTAAACTTGTACATGCTGGAGACGAGGAGGGAGAGGGGGGATATGGTAGAAATCTTCAAATATCTGAAGGGCATAAACAAGGTGAGGGAAGGAAGCATATTCAGGATGAGTGAGAACAAATCAACTTGGTGATACACACTCAAGCTAGAGGGGGCGCAGATTTAGAGGAAATATGAGGAGGCAATTCTTGACTGAGTGAGTGGTGGGTCATTGGAATAAACTGCCAGAATGGGTGATGGGGGTAGATTCAGTGAGAAAATTCAAGATGGCTTGAGACAACTACATGGGGCTAAATAGAAGTAACAATAACAAGGGAATTAAGGGAGTAAGATAAGCCAGACAGGAAGGGGGAAATGGGTAGACTAAATGGGCCAAGGGGTCCTTTTCTACCAGAAAATTTCTGTTTCTATGTTTCTTAACAAAAAAAAGTAGTAAAGGAACCTGTAAACTCAAATAGAAAGCCATTTTCACCATGCAAACGTCACACAAAACCTCACTTAGAGTACTGTGTCCAGTTCAGGAGACCACTTCTGTTCTCACAGTTCTGGACTCGATTTTACAAGGTGGAGGCAGGGTTTGTGTCAAGCCCTGTGTCCACTGTAAAATTCGTCGCAGTTGTGCCAAAGCCCTTCGAGTGCAGTTTAGAATGCAGTTCAGTTTTTTAGAAGGGTTGGTGCAGTTTCGACACTTTCTCCACGTTATGGTACCTTGCGCCAAAGGTTTGACACAAGTTCCATGATCCTGGATGCAAAGTTAGACCAAAGGGTACCTGGTCTAACCCTGACCCCGGCTGCTATGGACTTAGTGCAGGCATTTCCATGGCACAATTCTTTAAAATCGTGTCGCACAAGAATATTTGGTGCAAGTCATAACTTGCTTCAAACACTCTGCAGCAAGTCCACTGCACCACCGCATCCCCTTCTAAAATCGAGTCCCACATCTCTGGAAGGTCTTAGACAGAGTAGAGACAGTCCAGAGGAGGGTAACTAAAATGGTCCAGGGTCTGCATCACAAGCCCTTTGAAGACAGACTAAAGGACCTCAATATGTACATCCTGGAGGAAAGAAGGGAGAGGGGGATATGAAATACATATTCAAATACCTCATGTTTACAAATAAGGTTCAAGGAGAAGAATTTTTTAGAAAAAGATGCTCAAGAACAAGGGGACATGCTATGAGGATGGGGGGGCGGGGAGACTCAGGGGAGATGTGAGGAAGTACTTCTTCACTAAAAGAGTAGTGGATGCCTGGAACAGCCTACCAGCAGAGATGTTGGTGGCAAACGGTTCCGGCCAGCAACATCGCGGGACAAAATACCGCAGCCAAAAATAAAGTGGCAATAACATCGCCACCCACAATGTCGGCAGCACATGACATCGCAGGATGTAACAGCGCAGGCCGGTGAACATGCAGGCAGAAAACAGAGCCTGCTACACAGAGACACCACACAGCACAGCAGCAGGAACCTGAGCATAAGAACAACACAGGGGTGCCTGAGTAGGGAGTAGTGCATGGGACCCCATGTCATCGTGGTGTTGTTGCTCGGCCCCCCAACCTGCTCATACTCCGCAGTCCTGCCCTGTGTGCTGCAGGCACAGCCATAGCCTCTGCCTGTTGTCCCATGCCTAGCACAACCTGTGCATCCTGTGTTCTCTGTTCCATAGGGTGACATACTGTGCCATGTTCCCCCTGTAGTCTGCCCTGTTGAGTCCTGACATAGCACCCTTTCTGCTGCCTTGTGGTGGGGCCTGCCTGGGGGTGGGCATTGCACTAACTCCAGTGTGCCCCTTTGCTCGGGGTCCCAGTATTGGTCCCTGGCAGCAGATACTCCCACTCAGTCCCCCCCATGCATCCTTATACTGGAGTGCTGTAGCTGTGCACAGCAGGTCAGTATGCGGCATTGTTACCCAGCTTTATTATAAGCCTTGCAATATTATGGTCCACGATGTTTTGCCGGTGATATTATTTCCACGATATTTCGGCCGTGATGTTACTGGTCGGAACCGTGGCAAACATGATAATGGGTTTCAGGAATGCATGTGTAACCCCTAGATGGCGCTATCCCAAGGGCTACTACCCCTGCCTGCTTGGCTAGTAGCAGGTTAAGGGGCCTGAGTTCTGAAACGGGTGCCTCCACCCGGAGGTCAGGGTTGGTAGTGGTCAAACTAGCTTGGGCACAGCCCTCCGGGACACTGTAACCCCCCTCTTTCCCCACTAGTGGATGGTATAATACACAATGATCACTTTCACAATACCCCTGATACACCTCACCGGTACCCACACTGTTTGCACTTACCACCGGGGCTGGTTCCTTTGGCTCGACCCCGGGGATCACCTGTAAAACAAGGTTACACACAGCAATTGGCAACAGTACAGTACTCTTAGCATAAACTGGAACCACAGTCAGGTTAAAAGCAGAAAAAGGTAGATCTGATTTATTAAGGGGACTTGAACAAGGGAGGGGCGTAATCAGGTTAATTTGCTTAAATGCTGTATCAATCAAATAGTTATGCATGCATTCAGAGTCCCCAAGAGTCACACCCTCTGCGTACCCAGGTGGAGAAGAGATGGGCTAGCTAGGACCATTGCCCTGGGTAGGCCGGTGTCGCAGCTGGTTGGGGCTCTATGATGGAAAAAAACAACATGCACAATACACACTATTGTTAATCTGGTGCCAGATGGCTCAGTTCATGAAGAAAGAGAAACAACAAGGAAATCAGATGACACACTTAGATTAAGCTGTTGTTGCAGGGAGCTACCCTGATGGTAACTTACAATACCCAAGACTGAACACAGGCAGAATGAAAATAGAGACAGCAGATGGTTGATCTGGAGTGCCAAGAGAAGCAGGGCCCACATGATTCGCTGAGGCATCATTCCTGTTCGAGCATGGAGCAGGGGGCTGATCCCCAGGCAAGTCTCTTGTCAATGGTTTTCACTGTGCAGTGGGGTAGTCTGGCAGGGCCCTCGTGCCAAGGCCCGGCCAGTCTGATTGGGCTGGATACAGCTTCCAGCAAGCAGAACACAGTTCACACAGTGGGGAACCAAATCATGGCCCACTTTCAATACATAGCACATTTATATGTAAGGAATGCTACAGTACCTGGCAAGCCGCTCTCCGGTCACCTTCGCATGCATGATCTATGCACAAACCGGGAGTTCAGAGGTAGCATGGAATTCCTGACAGGCTGATTGCATTCAGCAAAATCTTCGATCTTCTTCAGGTTGAGTCTGGTCACACTTCAGTAGCTTACTTCATTCACCCAAACTTGGATTCAGTCCGAAAACAGTTCTCTTCTTCCTCTCAGGGCAGCAGGCAGACATGCAGGCCAAAACTCAAGCCTATTCACAGTTCTCCCACGCGAAACTACGCTGATGGCCGCTCGACTGTCTCGAACTGTTGCTTTCTCAGCTTCCCACTTTGATCTCACTAGACCGCAGGCAGCTCAGGGGGTTTTCCCAAGATCCAAAAGGTTTGGTTGGTCGATTCAGCCGTCAGTCACAACAGACTTCCCCTTCAGGTGTAAAAAAGGTGCCAACCATCCAAAACTACAATTCCCACAGTTTTTACTCCACACAGCCACTGCAAGCAGGCTCCATTTTAGAGTCCCAAAGTACGGATTGGTCCAATTCAGCAGTTCAGGAACAAGTTGGTGGAGATAGGCAGAACACCCCTCACTGCAAAGAAGGCAGGTTAGAACAAACTACAATATTATTACTGCTCTGATAAATGATCAGTACACCAGCACATCATCAAACAGAGCTCCCTCTGCACAATTAGCGATGGCAGCAACGGAGCTATTTTCAGGCAGCCCAAGCAGGACTCGAGCATGGAAACACTCAGCCCCCCTTCCATTTCAATTATAACTGCAGTCAGGCAGCTCTTAAAGAGACAGTACACAGGGGCTTTACAGGCAGTCTCTAGCAATACTTTTTGCACGATTAGACCACAGAACACCAGCCTGGCAGTGAGCATTTAGGCAAGCTCACGGAAGACTTTTCAGGAACCCCCATTTTTAGGGGGGTTACACATGGGATAGGCATAAGGGAACTTTAGAGGTATGGAAAGGCGGGGGTACAATTGGAGATCAAGTAGTGTCTGCGATGTTACAGTAGGTAGGGAAAATGGGTGGGCAGACTGTGGGCCAAGTGGTCCTTATCTATTGTCAATAACTATGTTTCCACGTAACTGATTCTTCTCTTCCTCAGACATACACAACTAAAGTTATTAGAAACTGCTTACCTTTGGATAAATACAAGCTTTTTAACAGTTTCAAATGCCTTAAATAGGAAACACACTACTTGACAAACTCAGACATGAAGCTTTCGACTGATGCTACATCCTGCTGAACCTCCATCTTGGAGACTGCTTGCTGACACAGTGAACTGACTCAGACAGACACCCACATCCCAGAGTGCAGTGCAAGTCACTCAGTTAGGAAAACTGAATACACAGTTGCCTCATTAACTCTTTTTTATTTGTTTAAAATCTCTGACAAAAACTTAAAGTGCAGATCTTTTTGACTATTCAGATATACTGTGAACAATAAACAATGGTCCATACAGGGTTCTAACTCACACTATCCACTTCCATGCTCCCCGTCCTACTGCTGTCACCCTGAGCAACCACTGAGCCCTTCACTCTGTCCCAGCAATGTTTGAAACCATTGATAGCTTTGGCATCCATCACATCAGCTGGCATATTGTTCCATGGCTCCACCATCATTTCTGTAAAATCACATTTTCTTGCTTTCCTCTTGAAAGGAGAAATTGGGGGAAATTTTATAACCAGGAAAGGCACACTAAGCTGAAGCTTGTTTCCAGGTGTGACCTGGGAGCACAAGGAAGTTAAGTGACCTGCTCAGGGTCACACAGTATGCAAGTGGGGGCCGTGGGATTCAAACCCACATCTCCAGGTTTGCAGCTCAGAGCCTTAAACTACTGTGCTATACTGCCTCTTGAATCTCCCCCGTCAGTTTCCACTCATTCCCCTGTGTTCTTGATCTGCTTTATATGCTAAAAAGTTCCACGTAGCTTGCCTTGATTATTCCTTTCAGGAACTTGAAGGTCTCTATCATATCTCCCTTCTCTCATCTGGCCTTCAGGGAGTGTATATATATATATATATATATATATATATATATGAACATACAAAGAAGCCAGAAGAAGAAGGCCATTTGGTCTATCATGTCTGCTTGTGTTGCAGGGTCCACAGCTTGAGCTACTGTCCCAGCCACCTTTCCCCACTCCTCCCATCCTCCCTACCCATGACCCTTACACTCCCTGTATACCTGTCCCAGCCTCCCTTAAAGCTGCCCACTGTTGTCAATGAGATTACCTCTTCTGGCAGCGCATTCCAAGAGTCCGCCACCCTGTCTGTGAAGAAGTGCTTCTTAACCTCCCTCCCTCCTAAACCTCCCACCCTCCAGCTTAAGACTGTGCCCCCTCGTATTATGGTTGCCACTCAACTTAGAGACTCTCCTTATCAACCTTATTTAGCCCTTTCAAGTACTTAAAGGTCCCAATCATGTCCTCTCTCTCTCTCTCTCTCTCTCTTGTCTTCCAGGGAGTACATGTTCAGTGCCCTCAACCTCTCCTCGTATGCCTTACCCTGCTGACCAGCTATCAACTTTGTAGCCCTCCTTTGGACCTTCTCCAGCAGGTTAATGTCCTTTTTGAGGTGTGGGCACCAGGACTGAACTCCATACTCTAGATGCAGCCTTACCAGTGACCTGTACAAGGGCAATATAGCCTCCTCTCTACTACTACTACTGATCCCCCTAGATATGCATCCCAGCATCCTGTTTGTCTTTGCTGCTGCTTTCTTGCACTGCGTGGAGTACTTCAGGTCACTAGTGATCATTACTCCCAGGTCCTTCTTCTCCTCTGATGCAGATACTCGGACTCCACCCAGGTAGTACTCTGTCCCAGGATTCTTGGTTCCAATATGCATAACTTTGCATTTCTTGACAATGAAGCCAAGCTACCAGATCTTCCTGTAGGTGCTATATCCCTTCAGCTGTGTCCACTCTCCCACAGAGCTTGGTGTCATCCATGAATAGGCACATGTTCACTTAATGCCATCTCCAGTGTCATTGATGAAGACATTGAACAACACCAGCCCCAGCACTGAGCCCTGCGGGACTCCACTGGTTACCTGTCTTGTGCTAGATAACTCTTCCCCACAACCACCCTCTGGGTTCTGTCTTTCAGCCAGTTTTCCACCCATCTGGCCATCTTTTCCCCAACCCCAAGATTCACCAGCTTCCTGATCAACCTTTTGTGGGGCACAGAGTCAAAGGCCTTGCTGAAATCAAGATAGAGGATGTCTACCGCTTGGCCCCTGTCTACTGTCTTAGTGATACAGTCAAAGAAGTCAATCAAATTTGTTTGACATGATCTCTCCACCCCTTCCCATGAACCCATGCTGCCTCGCATCCTGGAGACCATGCTCCTCTAGATATTCCACCAACCTTTCCTCTAGTATGGTCTCCATGAGCTTACCCACAGTGGAGGTCAAACTAACTGGTCTGTAATTCCCTGGGTCATGCTTGGGACCACTTTTGTGCAGTGGCACTACATGTGCTGTTCTCCAGTCCTGCGGTACTATGCCTGTTTCTAGTGAACTATTAAATAGGTCTGTCAGTGGCCCTGCCAGCTCCTCAGCCAGTTCCTTTAGTACCCTTGGATGTACTCCATCCGGGCCTGGTGATTTGTCCACCTTCAATGCCAGCAACCCCTCCCTCACTCTATCCTCCTCTGTCATTACATCTGTGTTCCCCTCCCCGCCGCTCCTCTTTTCTCTCTTGAAGGCACAAGTCCATTCTTCTCCCTGGTGAAGACAGAACAGAAGTTTTCATTTAGTATCTCTGCTTTTCCCCCATTATCCTCCACCCACTCCACCCATTTCTTAAGCCTAACAATCCCTTCCTTCTTCTCCCTTTGCTCACTTATATAGCGAAAGAAAACCTTCTCCCCCTTCTTAATTCCTTTAGCTGTCTGCAGCTCCTTATGTGCCTTTGCTCACCTGACTTTCTTACTTGCCTCACTAGCCAACCTTAGGTAAGTTTCCCTATCCACCTCTGTCTTGGTCTTCCTGAATTTTCTATAGGCCAACCTCTTTTCCCTTACTGCCTGGGCAACCCCAGAACTGAATCAGCTGGGCACTTTGGCCCTTGTGTTCTTACCCCTGAGCCTAATGCACTCATCTATGGCAACCAATATTCCTTCCTTAATGATGGACCACCTTTGGTCCACCACCATATCTGCTCTGATGCCCACCAGATGGCTCCTTAGCAGTTTGCCCATTTTCCTGAAGTCCGCCCTCCTGAAATCCAAGATTTTGGTCTTTGTCAGGATGCTTTCCCTGCCCATATCCAACTGGAACCACACTGTGCAATGGTCACTTCCTCCCAGTGCCTTGAGCCAGTCCTCATAAGATCTGCCCTACTGGCCTTGAATCATTTTGATCACTCTACAATGCATTGTCTCTAGCTTGTCCTTATCTTACTTTAGGTCAGGACTCAAAAACTGGGCACAGTACTCTAGGTGGGGCCTTGCCACTGCTCTATAAAGAGGTAGTAATACCTCCTTCCTTCTGCTGAAATACCATTTCTTAAACACCCCAGCATCCTGTTTGCCTTACTATAGACCTTGTTAACACTGCTTTGCTTGTTTGAGGAAACTACTGATAATGACCCCTAGGTCTCTTTCCTCAGATGCTGTTCACAGCTTTACCCCCCTTCATCCTATACTCTGTCCTTGTTCACTATGTACATCACCTATCACTTTTTGGCACTGCATTTCAGCTGCCAAACCCTTGAGCACCTCTTTAGTTTTTGCAAGTCTCTGGGCATCTCCCTAACCCCCTCCTCACTGTCTACCCTGTCACAGAGCTTAGTGTCATCTAAAAAGAGACACATCTTGCCCTGGATTCCTTCTCCCATGTTGCTAATGAACATATTGAAAAGGACTGGTCCCAGGACCAGTCCTTGTGTCATCCCACTGGTGACCTCCTTCTCTTCTGATTTGACTCCATTAACCACACCCTCTGCTGTCTCCCTTCCAACCAGTTTCTCACCCATCTGACTGTGTTTTTCACTG
Organism: Neoceratodus forsteri; assembly: GCA_016271365.2. Classification (NCBI taxonomy): domain Eukaryota; kingdom Metazoa; phylum Chordata; order Ceratodontiformes; family Ceratodontidae; genus Neoceratodus; species Neoceratodus forsteri. The sequence continues at coordinate 520,322,158 of CM057449.1, read as the reverse complement.
TTCGCAGATCCACCAGCTTCTTCAGCAACCTTCCGTGAGCACCAAGTCAAAAGTCTTGCTGAACACAAAGTAGAGTAAATCCGCAGCATGGCCCTTATCCACTACCCTCAGTACCCAGTCAAAGAATACTATCAGGTTGGTCTGGCAAGACCGTCCTGCCATGAACATGAAAGTAACATGTGAATGATTCCGCTCGGTGCATATGTTTTTCAACATTGTTATGAAATCGCCATGCTGTACTTGGACTATGCATATAACATGACAAATGCATGTTTGTTGGTGGTTACATAAATAAAATAATTGGATATGTATACTGATATGAAATGTGTAAGTCAGCATAAGGCCATACATGGGATATTATTCTCTGTTCTGGTCACCGTATTATACAAAAGATATTGTAGGGATTGAAATAGTGCAGTGAAGGGGAACCAGAATGATTCATGGGTGGGGGGGGGCGGTGTATGTAGATAGGCTTGTTAGAGAGACAATATATGTACAGTATACTTTGGAATAAACAAGATCATGGGGGACTTTCATAGAAGTAAATAAAATCTTCATGGGAACAATTTAGATGCCACTTATTTCTGTTACTGCTGGTATCAAATTAAAATACCAAAGTGCAGGCACTGAATCTAAGGAAGAGCTTATGTTTAAGAGAATTCGAACAATATAGTGACTAATACAAGGCATAAAGACTCAGGGTGTCAGTGGGAGCCACAGTATAAATTTAAAGGGAACTGTGACTAGCAGTGCAGCATTTCACTCACTCATAGGCCCTATCCACATAGGCAGGTAAAATTTGATAATGATTTTCAAACCGTTTCGGAGCATACCATGCTGCTGCATCCACACTTGTGGGAACCGTATCTTAACATTGTTATGTGCTCGTCCACACCTCCCAAAATGAAAGCCTGTTTAAACACACTATCGACTGGATTGCCAGAGTAGTATCATGGGGGTCAGGAGAATCACCGGCAGGGAACACAGATCGGACGCCCGTACGCACTGGTAAGTGAAAATGTTTCTCACTTAAACTGTTCTCAAAACTATGCTAAAACTCTGATTGTATTAGGGTTTAAGCACGGTTTGGAAACACGGTTTGGTAAACGTAACCCGTATGGACGTGAACCGTGTTCTCCGATTTTCAAATGTTATAGGGCTCCTGTAACATTTTAAGATCCCCAGTGTGGACAGGGCCTTATGGGAAAGATAGAAGGGTTGTTGAAACAAGGGAGTGGACCTTGATGGAGTCTGTGGTCATTCCCCATTCTCAAGTCGTTCTGTTTCGAGTTCATGCATAATTTACTGACAAATTGAAAATACTAATCAGGCAATTGTTTCCTTTAAAATAAAAAAATAAAAGTTAGAAACCAAAATATATATTTTTAGTTTAACAATAAACAAATTGCAGATTAAATTCCTTCACAGGTAAGTTAAGTAGCAGAAACTCTCTGCTCCTATGCTTGTTTTACTGTTTGTTTTCTAATGGGAATTTTTCTCTGCTGAAGGTGTGAAAGAGTCCCACCAGATGAGTATTTTCAAGATAATTGCAGCAATCCTTCACCTTGGAAATGTGGAACTTCGAGGCGAAAGAGACGGGGAATCCTGCACTTTGTCAGTAAGTGTAGAGCACAACCTAAAGTTGCATGTAGCTCAGTCACTTTTCTAGACAAACTAAACTCCCCTTGCAGTGGAATTCTGAGTATAGCTGTGTGACTGAATAATTCCTACATATCATAAATAAATGGTTATTTATTTTTGGGAATGAATGACTAATAGTATTCACTATTAAGGGGATTTAATATTCAGATATTAATTTAAAAAGGTAAACAACAGAAAGAAAACACTTCCTTTATTCCATAAGGGGCTAGGACTCATCTCCTGGTCACCTGTATTGGTCTCCCACTATCAACCTCTTCCCTAGCCATCCATGCCTTTAAAAAAGCTGCATCCTGTACAGCCAGCACTGGCTCCCTCCTTACACCATCTTGTAAAATGTACCCTCTCCCTAAACCAGACCCGCCCTAAAAGCCAGTAACTCAATAATCAGATCCACTCCCTCGCCTAAACCCACTCAATTCCTGTAAGATTCTGGGCCAATAGCCCATGACCTGCTGTCTTGTCTTCCAACCTTCACTCTTTGATTGAGGTCCATAGTGTAAAACGGTCTGGCATTCTGTCCTTAGCATAAACATTGACTCCAGTTTAGTTATTAGCAGACAGCTTCACGTGCTGGGGAGGGGAGTGGAAGTGAGGTCTGCCTAGCATCATTCAGTGATGCTGCAGGTATATAGACTGTAATAGAAAACTGTATTGGAGCTCAGTATCCACGGGTTATGAGACAGACATTCATTTTGTGGAGTCTGCTCTGAGATTTTCATTGACAACAAATTTGGGACCCAATTCGCCATCACAAGGGACTGGCAGTAAACCATTGCAAAATGATCTACTGTCAACCTCTTGCTTGTGACTCACTTGAACTGTGCAGAGAGAGGACCTGGGGGACCTTTTTATGCTGGTGCACTTCAACGTTCTTGCACAGAGAGGGTGGAGTTGTCAAATAAATGGCACACAGTGCTGTTCACTTTGCCAGTTACTGCTGGTGCAGCCACCATGGTTTTTCCACGATGCCCCCCCCCCCACAAAATACTGCCAGGAAAAACTGGTGGTGGTTGTTGTCAGAGTACAGTGCCTGATGTGCACTGGTGTTTGGGGACCAAGACTGTCTTGGGACCCATAGTGTTAATTATTCGTGTCTACGAACACAGCATGGGAGAAAAACCCACTATACTAACTGAGATAGAATAAAGTTTGCCACAGGGTCCCACTGGACTACCATGAATTTCATTTCCCCTCCCATAAGTGGTTAGGGCTAGTCCCCAGTAACAGTAGATCAGAGGGCCAGAGAAGCAGCATACTGGTATGGGCTGGAGAGAGGGGAATGAATTGGAAGTTGGTACCACATGTACCTGTACTGTATACGTATGGCACTGAGTCATGCGCATGCATGTATGCAGAAGTATTCAGTACCATTGCTGCATTCAAATCATGTTTACCCACAGTAACATTGGGCATCATAATTTAATCTGGTATTCCTTGATTGTCTCTACGGAGCTGTTTACTGAACTGTTTTTGCCCTACTCCTACTCTGTATTTTGATGTGTAGTGCTAAAGTTGTGTGTGTCATTTGTATTTGCATTGTTATTTATACTTGCATTGTCTGTACTCTCCTGGGTCGTGCCTGAAAATAAGAATTTTTTTTGCCTAGCAACTTATTCAGTTACCAAAAACAAATAAATAAATATTAGGATTTGTGCTGGAGTCTTTGCCCCGGAGCAGATCCTGCCTTCTCAGAATAGCAGTTTTTGGGGGTCAGCACAGCAGGGTATACATTTTGCCCCATTTTCCAGATTTGGCCCTCGGTCTTCTAAACTCATTACACTTTCACAAATTAATTAATGTAGCTTTACCCAGCATGTCATTTGAGTTTTGTGACCATAGGAATTTCCAATTATTTCTGGCTGAAAAAATGCCCTTTCTGTCAGAGCTCCGATATTAACAATGCTTCATTTAGTATACCATAGGTCAGATGTTTCACTTTTGTTACATTCACATTATAACATGAGACCTTTCTATATTAATTCATCCCATTTAGCAAATTATTCAATGATGCTGTGTTTTTATATACTGATAACTGAGGATGGTACTCACAGAAACATAGAACGTGACGGTAGATGGGGCCAAAGGTCCATCTAGTCTACCCAGATCCTACCCCCCTACTCAGCTACTTTTTGTAACTATCCCCTTGTGCCTTTCCCAAGTGGATTTAAATCCCCCATACTTAGATGTTTAGTTGTGTTAGCTACTATATGAATCTTCTACAGTACAGTAGGTTCCCTTTCTCCTAGCTTGCTTCTGGAAGCAGACTAGTAACAGCTCAGTGTGTTTCCCTGGCAAACAATTTTTAAATAAAATAAATGCCCCATCATCTTTTTCATATTAAAGGGCTTCATCAGCCGGCCCAGTGGCACTGAGGGTTGAGGCTCTGAATGCCACACCTCTCGCCCCGCTAGCAACTTGGATTCGAGAATGAGCCTGGGCCATTGGGGGTCAGCAGGGGAATGAGAAGATTGAGCATCAAGAGGACTGCTCTCTTCTCTTGGGGTGGGTTCTGGGGATTTCTCCACTCGATGGTGGCTCTTGGCAGAGGTTAGGGGGCCCTGCATTTGGGGCGGGGAAAAGCAATTGGGGTTTGGCGTCAGCGGGCATCTGCAGAAGTGAATGGGCTCACCTACGCAGCACGCTGATGCCATTGCATGGCTGCACCAAGGTGCAGAAACAAGAAAAAACCCTGCTTGTAGGTGAACTTGAGATACAGTTGCTGGCCAACCATGCCCCGTGCCGGGTCCCTCCATTTGTGTCTCCAGCTTTCCTCCCTGCCTGGTCACTCTACTAGATTATAGATGGAGCACCAGGAGGAGTAGGTGGTCTCTCCTTGGGGGACTCATAGCTGGGGGGTTGAGTGGCCAGGTAGTGGATGGAGAGGCTGTCGACAGAGGAGGAATGGAGGACTTCAGGCAGGCAGGACCATGGCCAAGCCGAGCTACCCCCCGGAGAGAGTCAGGGGTAAGGCAATGATAAAAATAACTGGGGAAAAAAAGGGCTTCATCAACATAAAGAGTTATCTTATGTTCTCTATTTGCAATTAACTGCCTGCCATTTCTCCACTTTGTCTTGTTCAGTATACAAATGGTTCAGTTTCAAGGGTAAGAATTTGTACGTATACAGGATATGCCTGTCATTCATTGTTCAGTTAGGAGTACATGTCATTAAAATCTGGCATTGCAGCAGGGCTTGTGTATAATGAATGACCTGCTCCAGCCTATAAAAGTTCTTGAAAAGTTAATTTGCTCAATCACTTTGTAAATGAACATCCAGGCAACTTTAACAATTGCCTTTTTTGCATCCAGACCAATAAAAGTCATATTTAGTTTACGATCGATTACTTTCAGTTTTATGATTATTATCACTCCTCTGACTACTCAGACTAAAACCTGATTGATCTGTTTAATCAGTCCTGTAATAATGTTCTCATTCTTTTAATCAGAATAGCTCTGAGTTTGTTCCAGAATCATGATTAGGAGTGAAATGAGACTATAAAAATCATATTTGGCAGGGTCTGTTCTGCTTTTTGGTATGACAGTTTTATGTGAGGGAAAACATAATAGGGACGGAGATACAGGGAATACGGGGGGGGGCAGAGGTATTGTAGGTCACCCTGGAGAAGGGGAATGGTGCTACTGTTTGCACTAGTGTGATCTGTAGGCTTTCATTACAGGGGGAGGAGTTAGATAAGGTACTGGTGGAAGCCATGGGCAAGGTGACAGAAAAGGGGGAGATGCTGCTGGTGGAGGACTTATGACTGCTGGATGTAGACTCGAACTTTCCAACTGTGTCCTCAGCTAGAAGTGGGGACTTCCTGGACGCCCTCCAGGTGGCATTCCTCAGGCAATTAGTGAACCCACTTGGGATGGGGCAATATGGGACCTGGTACTCACTAACAGAGAATGCGTTGGAAACGTCAAGGTGAGAGGCTGCCTAGGGACCAGTGATCACCATACAGTATGGGTCAACATAAGGGCAGCAGCAGAACTGAACCACATAAGGGTGAGGGTCCTGGACTTCAGGAGGGTAGATTTTATAAAAATGTGTGAATGCCTCAAGGATGACTGGGTATTGGGCAGTGACGTCAGTAGAGTGGAGGAACAGTGGACAAAGCTAAAAGGAGGCAGTGTGAAGGCAATAAACTTTGCGTCAAGTTAGTACTGTATGTAAAAAGTAAGAGGAAAAAGAGACCAATATGGTTCTCAACAGAGGCAGCTGAAATGGTAAAGGCTAAAAGGAGAACATACAAGGAGATGTAGAGTGAAGAGAATAGGGAGTTGTATCAGGAGAAAGAGAGAGAAACAGGGAAAGCAGTAAGGAGTGTGAAACAGGGAAAGCAGTAAGGAGTGTGAAGGCGCAACTGAAGAGAGAATAACCCAAGTGGTAATGAAAGGAGACAAGACATTTTTTAAGCATGCACTGTAAGTTAAAAGAGGAAGACCAGGGAGGGATTATAAGGATAAAAACGGATTTGGGGGGGGGGGGGACTGTGCAGAGGGGACCAGGAAAAAGCAGATATCCTGAACAAATATTTTTATTCAGTGTTCACAGTGGAAAGAGAAAGGGGAGGGGCCACAAAAAGCAACAGGAGCTCTAAAGGGAGGGAGGTGGACCCTAATCCTTTTTCATAGGAATGAGTCTTAAAGGGACTCGCTACCCTGAAGATGGACAAAGCAATGGGACTAGATGGGGTACATTGAGGGAGCTCAGGGAGGTACTGGCTGCACCTCTGACACTTCTGTTTAGTAGCTCACTGGAAACAGGAGTGGTTCCAGAGCACTGAAGGAAGGCAGATGTAGTCCCATTTCACAAAAGTGGCAGCAAGGAGGAGTCGGGAAAATTACAAGTCAGTCAGCCTGACATCAAGGGTAGGAGATTTAATGGAATCATTACTGAAGGAGAGGATAGTGGAATATCATGAATCCAATGTGTTGCAAGACCCAAGACCCAAGACAGCATGGATTCACAGGTGGAAGGTAATTTCAAACAAATCTGATAGATTTCTTTAATTGGGTGACTAAGCACTTAGATCAGGGTGGAGCAGTGGATGTGGTCTACTTAGATTTCAGTAAGGCTTAGGCATTTGATACTGTGCCACATAAGAGACTAGTAAGCAAGCTGGGTGGCATAGGAGTGGGTTCAAAGGTGGTAAACAGGGTAAGAAATTGGCTAGGGGATAGGAAACTCAGTGTGATAGTAAACGGAGTTTACTCAGATGAGGGAAGGATGACTAATGGGGCACCTCAGGGATCAGTGCTGGGACAGGTCTTAAAAATGACATTGCAAAGGAGATGTAGGGAAAGGTCTGACTTTTTGTGGATTACACCAAAATATGCAGTAGGGTGGACACTCCCGGGGTGTGTGTGTGTGTGTGTGTGTGTATAAAGGATGAGGGACAGGGTGTGTGTGTGGAAAGGATGAGCAGAGACCTAAGATAACTCCAGGAGAGGTCAAGTGTATTACAGCTGAGTTTCAGTGATAAAAAGTACAAACTAATGTACTTGAGGCAGAGAAGTCCAGGGTCAGAGTACAAATTGGGGGGAGGGGTGTTACAGATGACCAGCAAGCAGGAGCGAGACCTGGGGTAATCATCTCTGATGACTTGAAGGTGGCCAGGCAGTGCAACAAGGCAGTTTGGAAGGTCTGATGGGATGCTGTGGTGCATAGGGAAGGGATAGGTATCACCAGCAGAAGGAGGGAGGTGGTGCTGCATCTGTATAGATCACTGGGAAGATCTCACCTAGAATACTGTGCACAGTTCTGGAGGCCACGTGTCCAGAAGGATATAGAGTGGAAGTGGTCCAATGTAGGGTAACTGAAATGTAAAGGGTCTGCATCAAAAGCCTTATGATAAGAGACTAAAGGAACTCAATATGAACACCCCAGAAGAGAGGAGGGGGGATATGATAGGGACTTTAAATACCTCATGGGAGTAAATGAGGTACAGGTGGAAAGTATTTTTCAGAAAAAAGGTGCACAAGAACAAAGGGACATGCTGTGAAGCAGGAGGGGTAAATTCAGAAGAGGTGTGAGAAAGTACTTTTCACAGAGAGAGTGGTGGATTCCTGGAATAGCCTACCAGCCATGGTGGTGGGATTCATGAAAGCATGGGATAGGTATAAGGGAATCTCAGTGGTAAGGAATGGGGGAGGGAGAAAGAGACGGAGATCGAGTAGGGTCTGCAGGGATACTGTCAATAGTGAAAAATGGACAGACTGGGTGGGCCAAGCAGCCCTTATCTGCTGACAAATTCTGTTTCTATGGATATATAGCCTAAGTTCATTCCTCCATTATCTCCCTTATATGTACTATACGGTTGTAGGTCTCTTGTAATGATGCTAGTATGTTCACAATATAGTCTTATAGAACACATTAGCATACCCATGCATTTCTGGGGTTTTATTATTATTTAATTTTTAATGATGTTCTTCATCTCTCCTGGTATAACTGGTGAGTATAATTGTACAAGAAGCAAAAGACCTTTGGTCAGTCTAGTCTGTTCAGTCTCTGTAGCCAACACCATCCTGTTTTTCTTTCTCAAGGAAACTTGAAAGTACAGAGAGAAGGGGCCCCCGATGGCCCAGTGTGTAGCATGTTACACTCCCATGCCAGCGAGCTGGGTTCGGAAACACACTCAGGAGATGGATAAGGTGTCCAGCGGGGCTGGAGAAGTGCTGTCTTGTGACAGCATCTCCCAGCCTGGGAATCAGGGTGCCACAGTGACCCCTGCAATGGGCCAAGGAGCTTTTTCCTCCACAGGGTATCATCTGTATGCTAGTGACGCCTGTCAGGGTGTGATGTGATGTGATGTGATGCCTAGGGGTGGTGGGTGGATTGCAGGACTGAGAGAAAACACCAATAAAACTTATGTCCCCAGAGCTGCAGTTGTCATGGTTGCCAGCATCTCAGGCACCACTCTGTATTTACCCCTGACAGCTCAGACTGTAGGGTATGTGACTGAGGGGTCTGGCAGGTTACCATCTAGGACCTGAATGGTAGGAGAAGGGTGGCGGTTTGGGAGGAAGAAGTTATATTTTTATTCTGTTATTTAAAAAAGAAAAAGTTTCACCAGGAAGGCACACTGAACAACGAGGCTCGTTTCCAGATGCAACCTGGTGGAGGGGTATGGGGGAACAAGCAGGAACTACAGTAAAACAACATGGCTAACAATCAATACAAACATAGGTAGTAGGTACCAGTAAAGTGCAATAAGCAGTTACGTGTTACGAGAAAGAAAATAGGATGGGGGTAACAAATTAGAGAGGGGGCATAAAGAACAGGGCAATGGGAAACAATGTTATATGAAAAACTGCAGAGAAAAGACGGTTGAGGAATTAGTACGATGACCAAGACTCTGTTCCTATTTAGACCAGAACATCATTTATAAGTTAATAGAGCTTTCAAGGGGTGAGCATGAGGTTTGCATGAGAAGATCGTAAAATGAAACTGAGTGGCTCTATCTGCCCAAATCTCACGAGAGGTGTCTCTTATACCACAAGAGATGCATCTCAGTGGCCCTATTGACTTAATATAAATCACTTGAGTTTAGCTTGCATGATCTATTATAAGTTTATATCCTTTTTTTTATTTTATTGTGCCATTCTTCCCCTGAAGTGGTGCGCTCCCTCCCACATGACAGCACACTTGTACACAGGACAAAAGGTACAATGGCTTTGCATGCTGATTGGCTGAAATCCCCTTAGTGATTTGTAATGAGGACATTCTGTTCACTATTTTGTTATATAGTGTCATAATGTAGAGACTCAGGGTCAGTTTAAGAGAGCTGCCTCTCTGTAAGACTATGAGGGTTGCTGCTTTAGCTCACTGGTAGAGCTTTTGCTAGGGAGCTGGGAGGTTATGGGTTCGGTGCTCTCCCTGTGTAATGTAGCTGATGTCTTATGCTAAAACCTTACAATGAGAAGACTTGGGCAGTACAGCTATGCAGAATATAAAATTCTGCGCATGGAATGCCTTCAGAATTACCATCCTGAGTCCATGGAATTGCATGGAATTTCTGTAAAAATCCCATAGAATTTTGCCAAATTTTAAATGTCCGTTATTTTGTTCTGAGTTAATAAGTGCATAGCAAACTGATACATAATGTGGTATGTAGACAAATAGTAATGGTTTACATAAGTGTGCCAAATTGCAGAGTCATAGGTTGAAAGGGGCGGAGTTATGGATTGCAAAATATTTAACCAAAATGTAATTTTCAGTTATTTTGATCTAATTTTAAAATTTCTTATCCAAATTTCTCTACAGTTTCAGGATTTAGAGAAACATACAACATGGGTATGTGCACCATGATTTAAGTCTCAAGCTTCAGAGAAGGTCTGAGTCTAGGTAGCCAAACATTTTGCAAAAATAGATTTCTGTTATTTTGGTATAATTTTGATAGTATTCATTGAAATACTATAAAATTTTACAGGTATACGGGTTATCACTGCATTTATATATTTACATGGTTTTAGATTTCTAGCTTCAAATGGGACTGAGTTATAGCCTACCAAACATGTTGCCAACATTTAAATTTCAGTTATTTACCTCTAATTTTAAAACAATATGTCCAAATTTAACCAGATTTAAAAAGTTTAAATTACTATACCAAATGGTCATTCCTGACAAAGCTCATATTTACAGCTTTAAATGGGATGGAATTAAAAGTAGTCAAACTGTCACAACATCTTAAAATTAACAATTTTGCAAGAAGGTAAACTGCAAATTTATAAACCCCTGAAAACTTTAAACCTAGAGAATGCAATGCCATTAAATTTGACAGGTTTTTATACCTTATAAGGAGACTGTGGGTCAGATTCTGGAAAGAGCTGCAATCACCACAGGTGACTTGCGGCAGAGTGTTTGATGCAAGTGGTGACTTGCACCAAACGGGGGGGGGGGGGATTTGCTATTCCAGAATGCCGCTGCTGCAAGTCCCAGATGCAGCACAGTTAGACCAGCTCCCCATGGTCTAACGTTGTGTCTGTGGGGGTACCCTTTTTATGGGGCTTGCGTTAAACCTATGGCACAAGCTAACATGAAGTGGAAAACATGTTGCAACCCAGCCTTTCTAGAATTGGACTGAGCTGCATTCGAGGGCTTTGGCACAGCTGCATCAAACTTTTGCATTTTAGAATTGGCCCACATGAGTGCCAGTTTTGTTCAGTACTTGCTACTAGAAATTGCACAATAACATCTGTACTTAAGGTCAAATTCCATGAGTCTTTGTGAACATTGTGGAATTTCATGAAAATTCCATAAAATTGGAATTTGCTAATTTCACTGAGCCATTTATGGGAATTCAAATTAAAGGACAGGTGTATGAGAGGTGGGTAATGCAGGGTGTCACCAGGTTCAGGGGTTAGTTGCATAATTTCCCCAGGAAATGGACAGCTGAGCTGGGTAGCACACCAGTGGTAGACCCCCCCAGTTGGAGCAAAGAAGCACAGAGTGTCAACAGTTCCAACCAGAATGCAGGCTATATAAGGATCACACCCAGTAAATTGATGATCCAGGGAGCCTGACATACATGCAAGTCTTGGACTTACAGGTACTCAAAAAGATGTAGTGGGGGAAGACAATGTCTGGGGCACCCAAAAGGAAGAATTCTGGCTAGTCCAACAGGATGGGTTGATAAGAAAAGAAGTAGGTGACTCATTTTAAGGGATGTTGTCACCGTAAAGAACAAGGATATCAGTGGGATCAGTAGTTCTACTGAGTCAATCTGGCTACACTGGGGAGGCTGCAAAATAGTCACCCAGAGAGGAACAGCACAACTGCAAAAAGCTCAGCCCAGCTTATCAAATAAAATAGTGATATGTGCATTGTGAATGTTAAATTCCACAGAAATTATTCTGAATGCTTCATCTATATGCTACCATAAATATTTACGAAAACGTTACCAATATTTTTTTTTATTTTTTTTTCCACTGTAAATGTAAAACTGCTAAACCAATGTATCCAGTTGGTTAGACACCAGGATACACTGACTATGGATTTGCATGTCAAATGTTCAGTCTCTGCCTGCAAGAGCAGAGAAGTTACAAACATTTTTGAGTTTCCACAAAATTTTGAAAATATTTTCATGGTAAAATGTTGAACCCCTGTAACTTAAAATCTCTACTCCAATGCTCTCCATATTTAGAAGATTTTATAACCATTACAAAAAGGTTATTCATGCTGTTTTACATGTCAAGTTTCAAAGGTGCCTGCGTTATATGCAGATAAAAGTGTTCATGGTGTCCCACAAAAAATAAAATGACAGACTTTGAGCTCATATAATTTTGAAATGATGCATCCTAATGTCATGAAATTTGAATACTTTTTAGAACATATCGTCAAGTAATCATGCCAAATTTAAGATCTCTGGCTCAATAGACAGCTGAGGTATACTAACATACTAATTGCCAACATATTAGGACTTACGGTCTATCGAGTCTGCTCGAATCTCAGATCCCTAGTTGGGTGGCAAGGCCCCCCCCCTTGTGTTCCAGAAACCCCTATCATCCATCCCCACCATCATGAAATTTCCCACAAAAAATAAAATGACAGATGTTGAGCCCCTATAATTTTGAGACAATCCATCCTAATGTCATGGATATTGGCAAATTGTTACCACACATATCATCAAGTAATCATGCCAAATTTAAGATCTCTGGCCCAATAGATGGCTGAAATATATGCAGATAAATATTTTCATGAAATTTCTCACAAAAATTTAAATGACAGACTTTGAGCACCTATAATTTTGACAAAAATCCATCCTAATGTCATGTTATTCTGCATAACCTTAGCACTACTTCGAGAAAGTAAGCATGCCAACTTTCAGAGCTCTAGATCAATAGATGGTCAAGTTATGACCAAATTAATACATTTTAAAAATTCCATAAAATTCCATGAAATTTCATGACATGTCAAAAAAATTCCACAAATTCGGAAGTTTCTCATTCTGCATAGCTCTATTGGGCTGGTAGTCCCTTATCTGCTCCATTAGGTAATCTGAAGATTGCCCAGTAAATCTCATAAGCCTCCAGTTACTGTTGTCTCTGTGTGGACAGTAAGAATGCACTGGCTGATCTATGGGACAGCACACCTAATTAGTGTGTTTTCTGTACACTTTCACTAAAAAAATCTGAGGCTGATTGGGAGCAGCATGTTTCTTCTACACCGTGTCACACCACAAGATATGTATTGGATTGGAGGGGGTAAAAGAGGGAATTTGGACTATGTCTTCAGAGTTTGCAAATGGTGGGAAAAGGTGGGGGGCGGCTTTTGGCAGCATTGTAGTGGGATCTGGTGAATAGTGGTGGGATACATAGAAAAACAACTTGAGGTGGTGTTGGTTTTCACCCCACAATTTCTAGTGGCTAATAAAACATATATGCAATAAAAAGCCACCAGATTGCAGATGATCCAATATTTTCCATTTGGTTGGATAGTTCACTGTCTGAGCAATCTAAAATTCTGTTTATTGCATCTATCCAACCCTGTGTTCAAGGGGTACCCAGCTGTGATATGGATTATGAGGACTCTGGATTTGTATAACCAAAACTCCTACTGGCTAGGCTAGGCTAGGGAAGCTGTACTTTTAACTTAGTGGCAGAGTTCCTGCCTCGGAATTAGAAAATTGTGGGTTTGATATTCTGTGTAATCTGCTATTATCTGCCCTTTAGAGTCCTTATGAATTTCTCTGTCTTAGCCTGACCCTAGTTTGTAGTAGTGCACTTTGGTATCCCACAGACAAGACAGGCTTGTGATGATTCAATTTCATTGACCACCTTTTCTCAAAAAAAAAAGGCTACAGAATTAACTTGGCTGGGGTGGGGATGGGGAGAACTTCGTCACTTACCTTGTAGAGACCCTTAAGTCATCTCCTTCAAAATAATGTTTTCCCTGAAAATACAGAACTGCACCATTTGGAAACTGACCATGTACTCTGTGCATCCTTCTGTAATTTACATTATAAGCTGTTTCTAATGATGATGAGTATGTGTTCTAGTAGATAAACACTGAGAGTGATTACTTGAAGATGATATTACACTGTACTGCACTAAGTATGCAATGCTGTGCTATGCTATACTATCCTACACTGTGCTACACACTAGTGTAGCTCGTACGCATCACAAAAAGCACAGAGTAGGTAGAAAATTTAGTGAAAACTTGAGCAAGTTTTGAAGGCTTTTCTCAAATACATTGTAACAATTTTGTGACACATACCAGCTACAGTAAATGTTAACTCTGTAGTGCAGCATGAGGTAGCATAGTATGTGTTCAACTACATGTAAACACCATCATTGGCATACTTGTACCTCTTTGAACAAGTTCAGCAAACCATTTGTCCTACATTTATTTCTGAGCTAGTCTCATTGTAATGATGTTTTATTAGCTCAAAAATGGCTTCCTGTCCATTCAAGGCTTGGTATAATGTACACCACAAACACATCAAATGCTTTAAAAAAAAAAAGAAGCTAAGATACCAGGAAAACAGATACACAAATGATCCTTGTACTGCATTTCCATCCTAATGTTTCTGTAGGGGGCAATGTTTCTTATCATTTTGCATTTCTGATTATGTCTTAGAAAGAAGATGAGCATCTGAATAATTTTTGTGAGCTGTTGGGAGTGGAACATGACCAGATGGCTCATTGGCTGTGTAATCGTAAACTCATCACGACATCAGAAACCTATGTGAAGTCAATGTCCAAGCAGCAAGCACTGAATGCCAGAAATGCCCTGGCAAAACGCATCTATGCCCAGCTCTTTAACTGGATTGTGGAGCATATCAACAAAGCACTGCACAGCACCCTCAAGCAGTATTCTTTTATCGGGGTCCTGGACATCTACGGGTATGAACAACACACAAGTACTACTCATTCATTCCTGCATTTCTTCCTGTGTCTCTTATTGCCCAATCACTGTAGGCAACATAAAAAAAACCTGTCTCACACAGAGCCCGTAGTGTTTATTATAAAATGGATGGTCAAAATCTGCAGTCTGATTGAGCAAAACCACTTTCAACTGGGTGATATCTCTGTACAAATCTGAAAGTAGATCATGCCATCAAGTCCACAAAATCAAAACTGATTCATTTATAATCACAATAATATCCTCCAAGGTATGCAGTATTATGGGATATCATCCCTTCTCAGGTGGTTGAAGTCAATCCGACTATGGCCTCGTGCCTTACAACACACATGAGGTGGGACGATATCCCATGATCATACCTCTCAACTGCTATGAATTTCACATAGCGTTATAATTTTCACATTCAAATTTGTCCTTGCTCCCTGAAGATTTACTGATGTTCCTCATAACGTTAGTGCTATTTCTAGGCAAACTTAAAACAATGAAATAATTAGACAGAAACATTCTGTAACTTAAAACCTATGGGGCACAATATTCTTAGATGTATTACCTTTTAAAATAAGAAAGTGCTACACATTCTGGCCATTTGCTCTGAATTTTGAAGGTCAATGCTATGCATATTTCTCCTGAGAGGTTGACAGGTATGCCCATGATATTGCACAACTTATTTATTATGGATTAGTCTCTAGTAGTAGTGTCTAGGAAATTAATTGGGTTTTATGTAGTGTTTTTCATAAAAACTGTAACCCAAAGTGCTTTATAATGCAGGAAAGAGAAGGGAATGAATGTTGCTGCTGTTTTCATGAGCAGGAAATTCAAAGAGCACCAAGATAGATGAGAGAAGAAGGAGCAAGGCTGAACATAGGAAGATTAAGTGCCTGATGAGTAAGGAGTGTTTATGGGATTCATACCTGGGCCTCCAGGTTCACAGCTCTACACTCTAGCCTCTAGGTCAAACTGATGTCCATCCTATAATGGGAAAAGGAAGTGAGGGTGTTGCATCAGAATGTGGGCTGCAAGGGGGGAAAAATGGTTATTTTAAAGTGCTTTTCCTCTCTCTCTCTCTTACATTAGTTTAGTTTTGAATATTCCAAAGCATAATGCTACATATGCCTATTTACCTACATGAAAAAAATCACAACTTTAATTTAGAAGTTATTTTGAAGTATTTTGTGCAATAAAAACTCCAGGCCGGCCCAGTGGCGCTGAGGGTTGAGGTGCTGGATGCCACACCTCGCACCATGCCGGTGACCTGGGTTAGGGAGCGGACTCAGGTCATTGATGGGTCGGCCGAGAGGAGATAGGCTTGAGCATCCTATGACAGCTCGGCTTCTCCGGGGAGGGAACAGGCTGATACCCATGCACTTGCCTGACTCCGAGTGGAGGCTCGGAGTACTGCAAGCCCCACTAGTAGGGGATGGTTGGCAACTGTACAGTGTGGACATCGCCACGGCACCATGACGTCAGGGGATTTGCACACTGTACGGGGAAGGGAGAAAATGGGAAAGAGCCTGCCACTGCCAGGGAGATGGGGAGCCAGGAGATGTGCCCACGATGTGCCTGCGCCTGCCCGACAGACCCAGACTGATGAAATGTAAGTTTCAGGTTGTCCACGCCCCCTCCCAGGGGGTAAAACTGCAGCTCCATGGGGCTGTGGGGTCCATTTTGGGCAAGGTGGCAGGCAGTGGGATGTCTGCCACGTCTCTCCAGATGGGTCAGGGGTGGCATGCTGGGGAAAGGAGGTAAAAAGTCATTAAAAAAAAAAAAACTCCAACCATACCCTCCAGGTGCAGATTTGTGCAGATTTAGCTAACTTTTCCCTGTGGGGTCTAGAGAAGGAGCTGTACTGCAATACAATAGATAAAGTTTAAAATGCAGTCTGACCGTGTCTTATTAGCTTTGTGTTTTACTTTACTTTTATTTCCTTTATAATGAGTTATATGAAAGGCATATTTATTTTTTCTAATAGCTTTGCCATTCATATGGCATCATCTTAATTGTATGCATGCCACATTTATTAATTTGGCTATGTTTCGAGGACCACTTTTTCCAAGCTCATGCAGAAATATAGATGTTGATGGTAGCAAAAGGCTCTATGGCCCATCCAGACTGGACCTAAAGTTGGATGTGATAGCCCTTGTGGTCACTTACTGCGATATCATGTGATATGAGTGAGTATTATTGAGCAGCTCAATATGAGTGACTCAATAATACCACTCATACTTACAGTGAGTGGTTAAAGATAGCACTATATCCTGTAGAGCAAGTGTGGCTACACTTGCTAAAGCAGGATATGGGATGTTGTTTGGCCAAGCCTTGCTGAGCTGGCCATTTAGCATAGGGGCATAAGCTACTACCCCTGAAGCCAGCAGACTCAGGTTGGGGTCTGACGCTAGGAGTCAAAATTTTGTGTTTTTTTGGGGGGCTCCTATCTCCATGCCCCCTGTGTAGTTGATTATATTTAGTTTGTGGCATGTGGGGGGCTTGCCCCCTGCAAAGGTGGGTGTGGGGGGTATAGCCCCCTGCATTAAAAAAAAAAAATATTGTGTCTGTTTTTTGTAACCAAGTATGTGGCCATCGCTATTTGTGATGGCTGCTGTAATATTAGTCACCCTTTTTGAAGTGGGACGGTTTTATTGTCGGCCTTTGTGGTCTGTGAGACAAAGTACTCACTGTTATCACATAAAACCCTCACTGCTTCATTGTCCCTTCAAATTGCATGTACTCCCATTGAGTCTGGCTGCCTCTCTGATGCCACCGACTGTAATGATGCACACAGGCTGAGGTTCCTCACAGTCCAACCATGAAGTTGAGTGCTCTGTGGGTTTTTTGAGGGGAGGGGCATGTGAAGCACGTGAAACTGAAATAAGGGTGGGCAGCAAATGGGGGACCTGAGTAGGTAATCTAAATTGAATTTCTTGTGTAATACAGATGGCAAAAGGGAGCTTTGCCTTGCATGGCTAGAGATAGATAGATAGATAGATAGATAGATAGATAGATAGATAGATAGATAGAGTGACAGACAGACAGACAGATAGATACACACATAATACTGTGGAGATAGCTAGATGGATGGATGGATAGACAGACAGATACACTATTATAGGGGTGCAGTCTCGCCACTATATTTAGGGTTTTATGGGCACTTCAATGTTAAACCCCAAAAGTTGCACTTTAATAACTTTGCAACCATCAAATGGATTTGCATGAAATTTTGCATGCATGGTTTCACGGGGCAGATCTCTTGACGTACAAAGTTTCATTCTGGTCGGATGTGCAGCTTCCAAAATACAGATAGTGCAAAAAGTAAATTTTTCTGGATTTTTTCCCATTGGTTTTGCTGTGATTTCTGTCAACTTGGCTAGCACCCAGAGGGTTTGGAATTTTGGCATGAAATCTTCAGGGTAGAAAGGGAATGGCCCACAGATGTGCCTTTTGCTTGTGAAGTGAAAAAATATTAATCTGTTCCAAAGTTATTTCATCTTGAAATATTTAATAATTGCTTCTGAGCATGCTCAGTAAGCACTAAAAAATAGTTGTATGAAATGAAAAAATAATTATTTTTTCATATTAAAGGCATCCTTTTTTGTGAGGGGAAATCCTTTTTCATTTGCTGCCATCTTCTTTTTAGTTTTCATGCTTCCCGATCCCCTTACTGTATTCCTTTTATGTCAACTGGGCTAGCACCCAGACTGTTTGGAATTTGGGTCTGAAACTTCCAGTGTTAAAAGGGGCTGGGGCACAGATATGCCTTTTGTCCATTTGGTGAAAAAAAATTAAAGTGTTCAAAACTCCCCCCCTCCAAATTTATAAATCTGTTTTTCTGACTCATGATACGAGAAAACATTCTTTTTTGTATGACGAATGATGAAAAAGCAGTTAGTTAAAGACCTAGTGGATTCAGACATTTCCATTGTATTTTTTGAAGTGGCATGTGGTGATGTGGTATGATGGACTTACAGTACTAACAAGTTTCCAACAGTCAATAATACAGGAAGCTAGGAGGGCTGGGGTAGGAGTTACAGGGGAAAAAAAATGCTTATCCGATGTATAAGTTGCAGTACATATGCAAACATTGGAGTGAATGGAGAGTGCACATAGACATCATGACACATTTAAATGTGTTTACTTTTAAATACATTTCTTGTGGTAAGTCAACTCATTCATACACTTCAAAAATACGATCTGACTAGAAACTGTTAGATAGCATTTTGGGCGGTCCATCAATTCCAACACTTCTTTCACCGATTCCTGTAACTCCAGTGGGGGACAGAGCCACTGCATCAGACCAGCATAACACTCATCAAATGTAAGCTTCAGAAGGACCAATGGCAGAGGGTCAGGTAACAAGAGCTGCAGAACCAGATACTGTGCCTGACGGGATTTCACCAACAAATTTTGATTCAGCTCAGTCTTCGGACCTACTGATGGACTTTGCAGACTGTCAGAAGGTTAGTCCCACAGTTACCTTGCCACATTTGATAAAAGAACATGAGGCTAATTCAGTATCATCTGCCATTTCTAAGAACACCCCAGCCAAAATTGTCAAAAACTCCGGCACCCGCTACGCTCAAATCAGGTTCACTAACTGACTTATCGAATCAAACTGTGCTAACCACAGTCAACATGGTTCAGTCAGGCACAAAGGTAGCTACTGGCACTGATCTGGTAAGTTTTTCAAGAAACAACTATACCGAGCCTGATAACATTATGGACTTTACACTTGATTAAGATGAAGATGGTGGCCACTCTGTTAGTTTGTTTAGGTGGCTTGCATGGGAGTCTGAAGTAAAAGTATGATGTTTATTTTTTTTTCCCCATTTGACTATATACTACTATATGTTGGGCTCTCCAGGCTGCCTGTGTTGAGATGGGCATTCGTGCTCACAGCACACATCATAGCCGAGAGCATGCAGCAAAGTCTCTCAGTCAGCCTTGTATACTATTACAGTATGTAGTCATTAGCATTGTGGTGCTAATGACTGCTAAAACGTTCATGATTTCACCAGGTGGTGAGGCATGGACATCATCAGGAGGGATAGAACTTGTGGTAGATGTGACCACAATAGCCCAAGATGGTGTGATCCTTCAGGGTACTGGGGGGGTTTCCCTCCGCTCCCTCCATTCCCCCTCTAGGGGTCTGCTGGTGATTCCTAGGATGATATTAAAAACTGCCGGTGACAGGGCATTTTGTGTTGCTGGCTCCATGCTATGGAATTCATTGCCATCCATCATCAGAGAGGCCCCTTCAGCTGAGGTTTTTAAGAGCCACCTCAAGTCCCATTTATTTTCTCTGGCCTTCCCGAATATAGATGTCTGACCCAGTGCAGTGAATACTGAGTAAGCCGTTCTATTATTATAATATTTTATTATTACCAGTTGTTATTACTGTTTTTAAGATGTATTTATTTGTTGTTTTGTACTCCCTTGTGGGTTTTTGAGTGTGAGGTGCCCGAAGCCTCCAGGAATGGGCACCATAAAAATAAACTTTGCCTTGCCTTACCTTGCCTTGTACATCATTAAAAATATATATTTTGCAGTGCTATTTGCTCTAGCCTCTAGTGTTCTAGGGCTAGATCAGGTGGTGAGGGTCTCAGTTATCTAAACTTGCGGTGTTGGGTACAGATTCCCTTTAAGCTATTTCCAATGTCAAATAGTGCAGCATGGAAGGTCTCAATTATTTAAGCTGAAAATGTATTTCACAACCATGAAATCAACTGTGAAATATAGACATGACTGTTAATTTTTTCCTTGCTGGTATTAAATGTACAACACTTTGTAATTCTGCAAACTGATGCAACTAGGCTCTCTCTTCTTTCAAGTTAGAGACTGCTTACTAGGGACTGATCACAGGGTTAAGCCTGACCCTCAGAGTGGCTCTCTACAGTGCCTCAGTTAGGAGACAGGGGGCTAGATTTTCAAAGGGTTGTGTCAAGCCCTGAATCGCACCCATGCATCTCTGTAGCTGTGGCATTCCTGACTGCCACAAATGCAGCTAATTTTACAATCTCGGTTGCAGCTATGACAGTTTGCACACTTTATGACAGCTGGCAGCAAAGTTTGGCTACAAGCTCCGTGTTAGGGCTGCCAAAGAATGATGCAAGCTAGACCACAAAAGATGATCTAGTGAGCATCAGTTTGATTCGAAGGATGCAAACCTTTAAACTGCTGCAAGCCTGGTGTGCCATATCTTTGACACACCCAGGGCTTCTAACAAGTATCTAAATCTTTGAAAATCAGCCAGGGGTGTCTGGTGTTTGTGCTCTGTGCTTCTTTGCACAGCCAGCTAGGTGCCCAGACACTTCTTGTAAAAGTGTATTGTGGCACAAAACTTTGGGGTTGTTTGTCCAGTTCTAGTGACGTGTTTGCACAGTTTGTTGTTTTTTTGGAGGGGTCCTTTTTTATCTTAATAATGTTACTTTTGGAAGTCAGAATAGTATCGGTGAACCACCTCTTGCGCTCTTCCTGGGTGGTGAGACTTAAACCTCTCTGACATCCTCTTTCCAAGTTCAGTGCTCTATCCACTAGACCACACTGGCTTCAGTTGTTCAAGACTTGCATTTTTCTGTCTAGTTCCAAGTGTTTAAAAGTACAGCATAAATGTACAGTAAGATAGTTTAAAACTGTTTTATATGTTAAGGTTGGCACCTGTGCTGTAATTATTTATATTATTTTCCTTTTTTGGAGCAATTGTGAGACATAAGTAAACTGCTATAGCTTAATTTGTCCTATTATTTTCAGAGGATCGCTAGTATTATACTGCATATGGAATGTTTCTAAACTAAAAAAAAATGGAAACAGCAAAAAAAAAAAAAAGATGAAGATGGTGGGAACTGGGAGCAGCTACAGTATAAATCATACTTACACTGAAATGGAGCTGCAAAGAGACAGGCTCAGTGACTTTGCATTTGGGGGAAACAAAGACAAATATAGTTTCTTTTTACACTTAAATGCTGTGGAACCAGTCTTTAATAGCTGACAACAAACCTATAATTATTTTATTATTCCCTGGTGTCTAGTGCCCTTCCCCCTGTCTGATCACTCTCTTCATAATGATTTTATTATTTACTTATTATTCCCTGGTGTCTAGTAGCCCCCCTCATCCAATCGTTGTCCCCAAAATCATCTTAGTATTTCCTGGGGTCTAGTGGCCCCTCCCCCATCCGATCAGTATCCCCGTAACAATTGTACTATTTCCTGGGGACTAGTGGCTACCCCTGTCTGATCGCTGTCCCCCTAATATTTTTTAATTCCCTGGTGCCCCCCCTCCTATCCCCATCCCCGTATTTCCATGCTCTGTAATAATGAGAAACAGTCCCTTGATGTCTTTTTCAAAACCTGTAAAAAGAAGAAGTCCCTTGCTGATCTGACCCCCCCACCACCACCACCATGACCTCCCACTCAGGACCCACCACCCCACACACCCAAACAGGTACCAGGGTGAAGATCCATTCTCCCATGGAAGACATGTCTTGCTTCTGGAATCGTTGACTGCTATATGAGACACTAAGGTAAGTGAAGTTCAATGTATTTCAATAAGGTTTTCATCTTTGGTGTATAACTTTGTCATTTTTCCATATTTTTTCACCAAATTTTTAACATGACCTTTGTGACACCCCACCTCATGAACAAAGGCAATGGAATTATGCAAATCTGCTCGTAAAGACAATTTCTCGATGGCTTGGCGAAATCTTCTTTCTAGCACAATTTGAAAATTTCACTGCCCTTGTTCATGAGGTGAGATCATAAGAAGGGCATGTTCAAAATTTGGAGTCAAAATATGTTACAATGGCAAAGTTATATGCAGTCATTGAAATTAACCTATGCTTGCTTGTAACTTTCTTAATTTTCAATATTTTCATTCCAGATTTTAAACATAGCCATTCCTTTACATCAACTCATGAATGTGACAGTTGTCATTTTTCAAATCTTCACCAAAATGTGCTTTGGTGCCTCTGGTGCAGAAAGACATTATGGTGGTGTGGAATGCCATTTCGGCAGGGATTTGAAAACTTTCACGACCGGCTTCATGAGGTTGGGTAATAACAAGGCTATGCTGAGAATTTGGTTGCTGCTCTGCTATGAATGAAATGGCAGGGCCCTCTGGACCCTGTGCTTCCATAGCATCACACATACTTATGCATGTCTGTGGAGGGATGGGAGTGCAGGGCCCTGGGCTCTGCGCTCCCACAGACAAAAAGGATATGATTATACTATCTCAAAAAATAAGGAAATTCTTTAAATAAATGTCTGTTAATGCAACAATTAGGGTTCAGGCTAAAGCAGCAAAAGTAGGGAAATCTGACTTTACGGTTTTGAGCCCTATAACCCCAATGTCACTTTAGCCTGAACCCTAAATGTTGCATTAACAGAGTTTTTTGTGGCATAGTGTTTTGCATTAAATAACATGTCACAAAATACTGCATGATAAAAGGTCTTAATTGCCATTGAATTACATTGTTCCCTGCAGCATACTGCAACATGTTGCGGTAATACTGCAAGGTACTGCATCGCATCCAGGCTGCTGTATATTTATTATACTCTTTGCAAAAAACTTCATTAATACACCTGGTAGGGTTCAGATTAAACTGACTAAAGTAGGAAAATGTGATGTTAGGGTTTCAAACCCTAACACCTCACCCCACCCTGCATGTAGCAAAAGCACATAAGCTGAGTTATGTAGACTACAGTATATGAGAACGGGGTAAGTGTTAGGGTTGATAAGGAAAACATCAGGCCTGATTTGTGAAAATTCAGGACATGCAAAAACCACAATGTTTTTTTTTCCTTTTTGTTGCTTGCAGGGTGGTGGTGGTGTGTTAAGGCTGGGAACCCTAACATCACATTTCTCTACTTTTGTCATTTTAATTGGAACCCTTTGCAAAGAATTTCCATACATTTTGAGACAGTGTAATTGTATTCTCATTCACATCCATTTGTATAGGGAAGTGCGGGGCTCTCCATAGATCCACACATCCATCTGTCTTCCAGGCCTTGTGCTTCCATGCCTCCCAAAAAGCAATTTATGTGCTTGGTTGTAATAGTTCTTTTATGGGACTCACTTCAAAGGGAAAATATATTAAGTGTGCCTCTTAACAACAAGTGCGTTATTGTATATGGGTGAACATGTGTTTCTTGTTTTTTTACCCATAGGTCAGTAAACATTTGTCAGTTTGCTTTGAAATTTGGCACGGTTGTAGTGGAATACTATATACACCTTTGGTGCCTTTTTGATGATGATAGGACTTTCATTGTGGATTTGGCACCATGGCGAAGATCAGAGGTAATTTTGGGGATGCTCTGCATACCCCATGAGTGTTTAGGAGGTGATGCATATATATATATACACATAGTACTGTACATTGCCCCTTAACTCCAGTTATTGACAGACGTTTGGCTTGTTAAAGTTGCAATGTTATCCTATGGGAATTTAGATTATTTTTAATTTTTATTTGTTTTTATATGACCCCTACATTTTTTGGGTGTATTCTGTGTTAGTCTTGTAGTACTCATAAATATCTTTTTTTTTTATATATATATTGCCCATTAACTACAAATATTAATGGAGTTATGGCTTGTTAAAGTTGAAATGTGGAAAAAAAAACTGTACAATTTTTTTTTCATATGATGAGATCTTTTTTCATGAGCTTGTGTTGTTCATATGAAAAAAGATTCCTTAGAACGAAAAAAAAAATGTGAAAAATCTAAGCCCAAATTCTTTTTTCATATGAAGGGAATCTTTTTTCATATGGCACTATTCTTTTTAGGGTTATCAGAACCCTCTGAAGTTCTGGGTTCTAGTTCTAGTCTAGAACTATTGAAAAAGTTCTAGGGTTCTAATCTTTTTTAGAACTTTTTAGAACTTGAACCCTATTTTTTATTGTTCTGCCAGTAATGAAGATAGTAATAAAATACATTTAAAGGAAAAACTGTTCAATATAAGGGGGAGAGAAATTATCATGTGTGACATTGATAGGAATACAACTAGGTTTATCTATGGTTTCTTCTGTTTGCTAAAGCCGGCAACTTAATACATAACAGGCCCACCCACCAACCCATATGTTAAAAGTTTTCCTGCTGCAGCTGCATCATAGTTCCTTAGTGAAAGAAAGAGGCACATTAGCCATTTATGTACTCAGTTATATATACTCATAGTCAAGAATTATGAGAAAAAATAACTGATATTACCTAATCTCAGCTATTTGCTGCTTTCTGTTTTAAATGAGTAAATCAAAAGTTGCTATGTTTAAAAGAAAGCTTTTATAACAAAGTCAAGCCAAGGTACTGCAGCAGCAGCACGTGGAACTATTGCAAAACATGTTATGTCATAACGTAGTCAGTCAGGACATTTGAATAAAAAAAAATGCCAGTCATTGTTGCTGGCAAAAAATGCATGCAATTTTTTAAGATAATGCATACATATACCAACATTCTTGTTGGCAAATTGAAGTAATACATACAACTTTCTAAGATTATGCATTTTTGCTGCTGATACGTCAATAAAATCTGTATTTCAGTCACATAAATAAAAAAGTGGTTTCCTCACCACATACTAACTTAAGGAACATTTAATGTAGCTGCAGCAGTTGGCATGTGATGTTTAAGGGACAGTGTCTGTCAACCCCATTATGTATCAGATTATCACTACTTGTAAAGCAAAAACACTTTATGATAGGTCACATTCTGTGAAAACTGCTGATGCAGATTTTCTTTTATTTCTGATTCCCTTATCCCTTTTTTAAAGGGGACAGGACAATTGTGCTAGGTGGCAGCAGTTTGCAATGTATTTAATAAGAAAAAAAAAATATATGTATAATAGGTTCGGTCTCTCATCATCTTTTTCCTCATCATCACTAGCTGATCACAAATCTGTAAATGAAAGGATTAAAACAACACCCACCTTTCACCCCATCACCCATTCTACTTTTCTTACACCACCCTCATCTGTGCAGTAGCATCCATACCACCCTTACACCCATGTTAAAACCAACCCACAACCCCTCACCCCCCTCAAGCATGTATTCCACCCTCCTCCCTCACCCAAATGTTTAAACTACCCCCACACTTAGTCATGAACTACCATTCATGTCACCCTTCTCCGTCCCTCACCCATGTTGAAACCCAGTCCCCCAACCATCACCCATGTACTAGCATCCATTTCGGTTTATGGCTAACATTTCTATAATTGAAAAAATAATGAACAGCTACCAATTAGAACTCATGGTTTTGTCCTCTTTAAAATTGAAAAATAGACCGCCCCCGGTCCCAGCCCATACTGATTCACCACAAAGTCACAGAAGGTAAATCCAAAAATATATGTTTGCACTTTAACTATAATTAATATGATACAGAAAGGATTGACGTGACAGTGTCCCTTTTATGCCAAATTTGGGCCTGTGTGTTTCATTGCTGAGAAATCCCATGACAATTAAATGTAAGCAATGTGCAAAGCAAGAAGCATACAGAAATCCTCCATCCTGTACTGCTTTCAAGATGTTGGCTCCATTGTCACTTACTATGAAGCCACATTTTAGACCGTGAGAATAAACTCGTTCATCAAGGAGGTCATTTAGTTCCTGCAAGATGTTTGCAGAAGTATGACTTTGCCCAAACTTCTTTATATGCAGCAGCGCCATCTTTTGGGGTGTCTTTGTTTTGAAGAAGCACAAGAAAATGTGACCCAATGAGCGGTAAGGGACATGTAATCTCTGTTTTGAGTGCTGGTCCACATATCTGTTGTGACATGAATAACCCCACCCTCTGCAGTTTTAAGTGCAAGCATCATTGTCGCTTTTAAAGCCTGATAAATGTTTGGTATTTCAACATAGGAAAAGTACCTTCGATGAGGAACATTGTAACGAGGCTCTGCTAATGTCATGAGCTCCCTAAAATCCTCATGATCTACCAAAGAGTATGGGAGAAGGGCTCTGGCTAACAGTTCACCAATTCTGTGATTACGATGAAGGGTCTTTGGATGATTTCTAGTAAAGGTATTCTTTCTTTCAAATGCCTGAGACAGTGTTAGCTGTTTACAACATGTCCCTGCTAGTTTATTATACACCGTGCTTCGATGGGCAGATGGACACTGAGATGGTGGACTAGGACTTATACATTCAGTGCCATCACTGGATGTGCAGCTGGTACTAATGGTGCTGGCATTGGTGGTAACAGTGATCCTAGGGCTGGCAGTGGTTCTGTCCGCATCAAGTTCAGACAGTTCAGTATCCATTTCAGACCTCTGACCCTTCTCACATGTGGTCTGGAAGATGGAGGACATGGGTTTTGGATGATCAAGCAAAATTGAATGCTTTTTCAGATGGCGTTTAAGATCTGTAGTGCCAAGGCATGACACAACTTTACCACGGCTTACACTCTGTTTACACAGGGAACAAACTGCTCTGCATGGATCAGTTTTACTGACAGAGAAATAATTCCAAAAAATTCTCAGATGTGACAGATTTTGTTTGAATGCTAGGAAGATAGCTAAAGACTGTTTGTGTCTTTTCACCTGTCCTAACAGAACCCGGGACATGCTCCTTGGTGCTAGAAGAGTGGGCAGAAGACTCTGATGGATTTTCATTGCTGACCGACACAGAAGTGGTGGATTCAATGGATATGTCCTTTTCATTGCCAACAGTGCTGGATGTATTTGCAAGTGCACTACCTCATTCATTGTCAGCAGACTTGCTCATTTCACTTTGTTGAGGAAGTAATGATACGTCACAAGACACAACAGTGTCAGACTGAGACAGAGCTACTGTCTGAGTCAGAGAGGGACTCACTGTCACTTGCATTATTACTGCTAGTCACAGGGGATTTTAACAGCATGAACGGCATACCTTATGGTGCCTCTCCGTGTGACCCCAGCAGCTGCACAGGTTTTCTTAAAAGGTCCCCCTTTACCACACTTCGCTGTTGCTCTTTTGCTGTTTGTTGAATTTTTATCACATGAAACATTTTGGTTATTTCTGCTAGCACCAGGATTACCACTACCACCAACACCTGCTCCAACACCAGCACTAGATGCTTCATCTATGTTGGTGTCAGCCATAACAGAACCAGTATACTGCAGTGAATACACCGACACAATTCCTGTATAAGAAAGCAACGTGATCTATGATCACTGGCTACAACTCCAAAATTTTATTTTGGCTATGTATGCTGTGATGCAGTGGACTGAAAGTAATTGAAGAATATGACTGTTTGCAACTAAAGGATCCCAGGTTCAAGGCTTACAGAATGATTGGGCTGCTGGGCACAGGCATACGCATAGCAGTGAAGGGGCACACAGCAGCAGGGTGATGGGCTGACCACAAGAGATGGAGTTACACACACAAACTGAGGAAAGAGATTTTTCTGTCTGTCCTCCCAACAGGGAAATGTATTTCTAGGCTTTTGTCATATATTTAAGGATAATGCCACCACACGACAATTGGCCACTGGGCCTCTCTCGGTAACACACACTGGGTAGGGTACAGTGCAGTCAAAAGGCACACAGCAGATGGGTTGACCACAGGAGATGGAGTCACACACACATATACTACCCAAGGAAAGAGATTTTTCTGTCTCTTCACCCAACAGGGAAATATATTTCTAGGCTTCTGTCATGTATTTAAGGATAATGCCACCATACAACTGCTCAACAATGGGCTTCTCACAGTAACACACAATGGGTAGGATACACAGTCAGAAGCCACAGCAGAGTGATGGGAATACCACAGAAGAATAGAGAGATACAGTGTAGTGGAATCACTCACACAACACACAAGTAGGGAGTACTGTGTAAAAATAAATAAATAAATAAAACAGCCTGGTATTGTTCTATCAGGAATTTTATAGGGTGGAATGGAACGCTCAGCAGCACAGTACCACAGAATCCCCTCCCCTCCCTGTCCCCCTGATTATTTTACTTTGTTTTGTGGAGTAGGGTACAAAGTAGTAAGTAAAAATGCCATCAAATTCAAATGTTTCAACTTCTCAAAGACTCATACCTTAAAGTTAAACTTAATTTTCCTCGAGTCACAGTCTATTTGTTTTAATTTCTTCACCCCTCCCCCAGCCATCTGATGATCGCTCTTTCTTCCCAGTGTGAAACAACTACGCCACGCAGAAATAAAGTTTTTGAACTGTTGTTTGAGACTACGATAAATTCTCTCAGTTTCTCAGTTTTACTCAAATACTCAGCAACTTTAACTTCCCTCGCTCTGTCCGTCTCATCCTGAGGCTGAGCCTCTCACCAACTGCTCCTAAGTTCGGGCCCTTTCTTTTCCTCGGTTCCCACTCCCAACCCTGAGTCCTCGCCCGGCCCCTACCTTTAGTTTTCACCCCCACCCACCCCTTAACTTTTTTATTAATTTTTTTAGTTTGCAATACACACACGATGATTTCATTTCACAATTAGCAAGCAATTGCCAGGGCCAGAGAGCAGAGCTAGCCCAGACAGAGGGAGCAAGTGAGTAGCACAAGCTGCTGCAGCCTGCAACTCCTTTATGGCACTGGCTGGGTAAATGAATGGAGCTGCAACTGTGTGCCTGTTTACGTCTACCATCCACCACCTGACCACAGAGCAGATGGTCAGGTGGTAACACGGACTGTGGGAATGAAGTATGTAGGCGCGCATTCCGACTCCAGTCCACACCATTCAGCCCCCACAAGTTTGTGCATGCCATCATGCACTCTTCCCTTCTTTCCACCTCCTTTCTGCCTCCTGTGGCACTGTGCTGCCTCCCAATCCCATCCTGCTTCAACCTCTCTCCCGTCCCTTCGGAGCCGACACTATAGGGCTAAACAGAAAGCTTGTGTTGCGGTTGTGGCTTCTTAAGGCATAAAAAAGGATTGATTCGAACCCGCTTAGAATTCCACTAGTGTTCGAGTTCTGAATTAGAACTCGAACCCCAGGGTTTGTGATGGGTTCGAATGTTTCCTGAACTAGTTCTGACAACCCTAATTCTTTTTTTGTATGGCCATACAAAAAAATATTTTAAAATGGGTTAAAATACATTTCTGGATGATTATTCCAAAATCAAACTGCAGAATCCACCGAAGGGGCTCCCGATTAGCAAGGTACTTGTGTTGGTGTCTCTGCAGGATATCATTTTTTGCGTTTTCAAAAACCTTTTTTTGAAAAAATTAGAAACAAGATGGTGGCCATACAAAAAATAATTTTCCTTATGAAAAGATTACCCCCATATGAAACAGAATCTATTTTGTTTGTGCAAAAGTATTTTTCACATGAAACATCAATCTATCCATGAGACCATACTGAGCATACTCAAAACCAAAATTTCAAATCTTTATAAGTCTGGAACAGATTAATATTTTTCACCAAACCAGAGAAAGACACCACTCTGGCCCAATCCCCTTCTACTCTGAAAATTTCAGAGCAAAACTCCAAACCATCTGGGCACTAGGTGAAAAAAAATAGCACCCCTTCCCAATTTTTTTCACTTTTTTGCTATCCGGATTTCAGAATCCACACATCTGACTGGAACAAAATTTGAAACATCAAGAGACCTTGCCCCTGAAACAGCACTTGCTAAATTTTGTGTAAATTCATTGAACGGCAGTGAAGCTATTAAAGTGCAAAGTTAGGGGTTTAACATTAAACAGCCTACTCAAGCCTAAATATAGTGATGCTACCACTACAGTATGGTTGATATTTTTGTTTATTTTGTTAGTTTTTATTGACCCAGAAAGGAGCACTAAAGAGTATTGCCTAGTTTCAACCTTGTCCAGGACGAATGGGAATAGAGATGCAAGCATACTAAAATTGAACCATAGTAACTGCTGGTGGTATTATTAGTGAATGGGGAACATTTGGCCAGAACACTAAGGGGATTCCCCTTCCTTTGCTGCAGAGGGTGTTGCTGCTTTCACAAGCAAGATGGAGGAGCCTGGGGTGGACAATTGTGGAGATTTAGCTGTTTGGATGGAGGAGCTGGTCCCTCATCCCCATCCAGGTAAATCAGGAGACCCTCTGGTAAGGTTTTGCAGCAAGATGTGGGTGTTGCAGTTTCTGCAGAAGTGAATGCATTAAATTCTGTGCAACACTGTCTGTTAAGTTGCTGGAAAAGAAATTGCAGTCACTGTCCATCTTGAAGGAGGTGGTTGCCTCTCTGGAACTGGAATGCTGAAGCTTGCAGAAAGTCAGGTGGGGCTTAGCCTTTGTCTGCTGAATTTTGCACAGAGGAAGTGTCACCAGTGACTGTCTCCATAGGCCTCAAGTCAGGAGCAGTTGATGCCAGTACCCTGTTGGGCCTCAGGGGAAGTTGGAAGGATACTGCCTGTAGACCAAGTACTACCTCAGAATCTTGGTCCCTCGAGAAAGCCATACAAGCAGCCAGTTGGGTATTTTCCTGGGATGGTAAACATGTCTGCGGAATATTTCCAAGCAGCAAATGACAAACGTGGATTGATGGCATTGGATTAAAGGCACAAGAAATAGCTGAGCTTGGTAGATCAATGGTAGAGGCTGTGGGTGTCATTGCTGACATTCTTGGAGGTAAAAACAGAGCCATGATCTGACCCAAATCCTTTACTGCAGGAACCAGGTACTGTTACTCAGCTTTCTGCT
Organism: Neoceratodus forsteri; assembly: GCA_016271365.2. NCBI lineage: Eukaryota > Metazoa > Chordata > Ceratodontiformes > Ceratodontidae > Neoceratodus > Neoceratodus forsteri. Next base: position 520,291,059 of record CM057449.1, on the reverse strand, counting down.
AAAAGCACACATACTGGAACTTTGCCTCAGGCTTACCAAAAGACTGCTCCTACTACCGCTGCATCTGTTTCAGTAACTAACTCTGTATCTGTAACTACTGCTCTTTTGCCTAAGAATAATGCTCTTCCTACTCATGGGAACAGTTTGCTTTCTCTTATGGGACTCTCTAGGCCTGGACAAGATGGGGTGGGGGGTCAAGGTACATCATGACAGCAACTGTCCAGGGGGTTTCAGGTTCTAGGTCCCATATGCCTAATTCCAGTGGGATGGGGAACTAGAATGGCTGACTCATTTTCTAGAAACACTGCTGAGCCTGCAAAACAGAAGAATGCAGTTAGTTTATGATATAGAGGCAGTTTGGCTGCCCAGTGACTCAGTAGAAGCACTACACACTTCCCCGCTAGTGACCTAGATTTAGAAGGGAGTCTGGGTCTGCTCAACTCAGGTGGCCAGGCTGGGGGTTGCTCCAGTGGGAGCACAAGCTAGCCAGGGAGGTAGACGAACTAGCTCCAGCACAGCCATTGAGCCAGGGAGCTTGCTTCCTCATGAGGGACAGTGAATGCCCAGAGCACCGCTGCTGTCGAGGTTGACAGAGATTGCACCGGCTGTCTGGGGTAGTGGGAGGGACTCGGGGAGGAAATACAGGAGGCAAAACAGAGCCAGGGCTACATGAAGCCTTGCTTGCTTCCCATGAGCCTGCGACATAACACTAAAATGCCTTGGCTGACGTTGGGTGTGTACAATGTGGAGGACACACCCCTCACCCTTCCACAGATGAGCAGCCCCCAGATGATCTCTATGTATCCTGTAGACTCCTTAAGAACTCAATGAAGTTTTACTCGACTGAGAAATATGCCATATTTTATGAGTCCAGGGAGAGTACATATGTTGTCAGCTTTAAGATGCCAGCTACCTTAGAACATTAGTGGAACCAGTATAATCTGCTGAAAATGTTAGAGTTCAAGTGCCTCTTTCAGGCCATCACACTGACAAAACACCCATTCACACTGTCACTGCACTAATAAAGAATGAGGAGTCGAATGTTTTCAATGTAAGGTACTGGCTGAGACAGTGGTGCGAGGTGTTGGTTAGCCCAGATCCAGTCATGGATGAGGAACACATTTGGACTGGGGGTTGGGCATTTTTGGGTGTAGCTGAGGCATGCTGAAACGGGGTTATAATAGCTCCGTAATTGTTTCTATTTGGGTAAGGACAGAGCCCTGTGCTATTACTGTGGGCAGCCCAAGGTCTGCTTTATGTGTGGTTCCCCTGAGCATCTTAGCAGCATATGAAATTAAATAAGGTGCACTATCTGTGTGGATTATTGCCATGCAAGTAATTTCTGCCTAAATGACCTAAGGTGCAACATTTGTGAAGAAATGGGCCATTTGTACTATCTGTGTAGCTGGCCCATGCACAATCGACAAGGCAGACTGTACAAGATGATATCTTGGATCATGCCCAAAAGGCCAAGGTGGTGCATTCTCAACAGGCGCGAGGGGAAGTCCAAACTCCCCAGAACACTACCCCACCAGCCTAGGTGGAAGATTTCCCATTCAGGAAGATACTCAGACTGTTACATGAGATCGTTCATGCTTGGACTAGAGCATGCAGTCAGTTTGCTGACTGATGAAATAGGAAAGAAAAAAAGTTCTTTTTTTTTTTAAATTTATTCTTAAAGGGACACTGTTAGCTTTTTAGTTTGATTTTAGGTCATTTGTGACTAGTTTTCCTTTATTAACAGAACAAGCAAATAAACAGTTTTGACTGCCCCAATATGTGATATAATTTAAATGTACACTTTTTTCAATCAGTATGCTCTGGGAGAGCAGTCTGCCTAACATCAGTCACTGGCCGGAAGTATCTTGCTACTGTGAACACATGTCTGAAATGGTGGCATAATCATTACAAAACTTTTGAATGAATGAGTGTACATTTATTTTGATTGATAGGAAATAAGGCTTCTGCCCTGAGAAGTGTACCATTCTAAACAAAAAGATGTCCCTGTGTAGGAAAACAAGCACTGGAAGTGCAAAAAAATAACTTTGCATTAACTTTCTAGTTTTATCACCAAACAATTATTAAAAATAACACTTTAACAATAACAGTGGTGCTAGTTCAACTTTTAATGTGTAACAATACAGGGTAATTGAACTAATATTAAATATTATGGTGTAGACAGCAAAAAACTCTTCAACTGATGCTGAAAATAGAAACTAAAGGTAGAAACAATGTTCTTTTCATGTGGGTGTCATCTAGAAGGGTCCAGATTTGTAAAAGAAACAGTAAGCATAGATCTTGTTTGGGGGTATCTCAGTCACCAGGTCCCACAGACGGAACTTCACTGCCAGTGAAGCAGGATCCACATGGATTTTCAACAGTACAAGTGGGGCCGCCCACACCAATGTCATCTATCAATGTCACCAACCCTTTAAAGATGTGAGCGGCCCCACTCCTTCCTCACTTCTTTCCCACCATCAACTTGATTGCATGGGTCTCTGCGGAAGCTCCAACGCAGCTTCATGCAATTTTTCATCTACAGCTTTTGTGTACTTAATTTTTTGGAATCTTTTTCTGAAGCGATTCCTTTATCTTGTTTATCTCAACATAGCCATCCACTGTCATCGACCTCAATGACATTTTGGCCAAATTCACAATGGTTTTGGTCCACCAGTTGGGCTCGTATTGGCCTGCACCATCAATGGCACCATTGTCATGGACACCACTTTGGCCTCCACAAGCTGCTCCACATGGGCCTTCACTGGTACCTCGCTTGTCAGACCTAGAATTGGAACTGGTCCATGTCAAAGAGGAGTACCATCCTGACCTTATCCTACCTGATGAAGAGGAGGAAGAGCCACTCCCCTCTGACAGATTCACAGATTCCTCAGTGAGCGAGAACTCTGTCAAGCATACTGCTAGTTCTCCTCCAAAGGACCCTACTTTCTTCAATGTTGTGAAAGTAGCTGTCCTCAGCCATGGACTTTCATACTGAGGAGGAGGATGCCAACAGGTGAGATCTGGTGGATGTCCTAGAAATTCCAGAGTCCTTACCAAAGTATTTCCTCCTATTCTTCCTGCACTAAAGAATGCCACAACTGCAGCCTGGCACAAGCCTGATATGGTGCCAGCCATGCCCCACAGGTCTAGGTTATATCATGCCCCTCAGGGTCTTCCTCACTATGCTGCCTGACCAGAGACAGATTCTGTGGTTATAAAGGCAGCCCATGATAGGTCCAAGGTGCCCGAGCACCTTAGCTCCCTCCCCCACCTACAGAGAATCCCATAAGATTAATCTCTGGGGCAAGAGGATCTATGCCTCATCCACCCTTAGGCTGAGGATTGCAAATTACCTTTCTCACATGGTCAAGTACCAGAATACCCTTTGGACTAAGGAATGCAGAAAGTCAAAGTAGCGTTTTGTTTCTTTCGCCCTAGGCAGAGAGGGCATTAAGGTTTATAAACAATGCTTGTCTAAATGGTTGGCAAATTGTGTTGTGTTCTGCTACAATAAGTATGGCAAAGAGTTGTCAGGAGCAGTGAAAGCTCATTCCACAAGAGGCATGGCTACCTCTGTGGCATATTTCAGAGGTGTCTTAGCCACTGACATTTGCACAGCTACCACCTGAATTACCATCCATACCTTCACCAAGCACTACAGTCTGCACATTGCTCAAGAGCCTGTGCAGGTTTTGTCAGGGCTGTGCTGCAGGGCCTCCTGTCTTAAGTTTAGGGATGGCCTTCCTCCCGGACTGTTTCTGTGCATATGTAACTGCTTGGGACTTGTTCCATCTGTGGGACCTGATGACTGGGATACCCCCAAAGAAGATAGAACAGTTATGTAAAAACTTCTCAAGAAGTTCTCAGTCATCAGATCTACCTTCCCTCCCACCATCCCCTTTTTTGGGGAGGCTTTCTCTCTTAGAGCTGGCTGTGTAGTGTATCCAGCCTTTCATATGGGCCTGGGCACCTCTGTCTCTCTCCTTGGTCCCCCGTGGCTAGAGCTATGCTCCCTTTGTCTCCAGGGGAAAGAACTGAGGAGGAAGCAGGGCTGCTCATGCCTATATATGGTTGGTGATGTTGATAGAAGTCATTGGTGGCCCCAGTTGTACTGCTGAAAATCTTCCATGTGGATCCTGCTTCACTGATGGTGAGGTTCTATCTGTGTGACCTGATGACTGAGATCCTCTCGAAAATCTACTGTTATGGTAAGTTCTTATGTAACTGTTCTTTAGCAGTAGGCATACGACAGCTGGCTATGACCAAGCTGAGAGTCTAGTCCAGACAGATACATAAATATAGATGTTTATAGACAGAAAAAGGCATGTGGTCCATCCAGTCTGCCTGCTTCTGACCTAGGCTCTCAGTCACCAGTGTAGCACTGGCAAAACATTTAGCAGTTCATTCCTCCCCTGATTCTACTTGAACTAACCCCTCTCCCCTATTTGCCCTAACTCCTTCCCCCATCAACTTCACCAGTCCCATGTGTCTGTCCTCACCATTCTTAAAGCTTGCCACTGTGTTAACATTTACCAGCTCCACAGGCAGAGGGCTTCACTTTTTCCACCACCCTCTCTGTAAAGACATATTCTTTCATGTCCCTAAATTCCCCCCTGCCAGCTTATAGTGGTAGGGCCTTGGGATGGACTCCTTACTAAGTTTAAACAGTTGCTGGCTGTCCACTCAGATTATACTCTTCAGGCACTTAAAGATTTTAGTCATGTCTCCCATATATCTCCTGGCTTCCAGTGAATACTTATTCAGTTAATCTTTCCTTGTAAGTACTCCCCTGCTGGCCATAAATAATTTTAGGCACTGTCCTTTGCATTGACTTCAGGTTATCCTTGTCCTTTTTTAGGTAAACATCCCAGGACTGTGCACAGTACTCCAGGTGCGGCCTCACCAAGGACCTGTACAGGAATAGTGTGACAGCCTTCACCTTGAGCCGTACCAGCTTACAGGGCAGTTGTCTGGATATACTGGTTCCTTAGCTGTCACAGCCTGATTATATCAGAAAAAAATACCTCATCCTGCTCAGGGTCAGGGAGGTCAAACACAACAATTGATAGAGTGCACTTCAGATGATGGACTGTAAACAGAGACATCTTCATTTGCCAGCAGAAATATAAAAATGATCTTCTCAGTAATGAGGCACAGCCACTGATTCAATAAAAGTAGATTTTTTACTAGTAACTACTACAGATATTTAAGCAATATACCACGACAGGGTGTGGGTACATGGGTTGATTTACCACGCCTGGTGTGGTTTGGTCATGAGGCCGCAGGCCGTGTGAATTAACTACACCAGAAGTGATGAATCTCCCCATATACCCACACCCTGGAGTGGTATATTGCTATTATACAGTGTCCCCCCTATAGCTTGTGTAACAAAATATGAAGAAAAATGTATTTTTTGGCAGTTTAAATGATTTTTATTGAATTGATTCTTACACCAGGAAAAATAGTCCCGGCTGTCCCACCGTGAACTTTTCCCCAGTACTCATGTTACAGTCTGGTTCCTTGGGGAGACTGGTTCCTAATGGTAATACAGTACAAATAACCATATTGCTATTTTTATGATCCTACCATGACAAAGTGAAATAGAAGTTGTCTTTTTCGATCGCCGTTAGTCTCCCTCGCTGTTCACTCTCGTGTCTGCTCATGCCGATTAGTTTTTGAATGTGCAGCACAGCAACAGCAAGAGAAAAGATGTTTGGAAGTTGAGACAAACCGGTCTCAGACTGAGAGCAGGACAGTGTACTGGCAGGGAGAGGGAGTAAGCAGCGGGGTTTTTTTTTTTTTTTTTTAAACAAGTTTCTTCTGGGAGACGTAGTGAAGTAGCGCTACCAGAACGACGGAACCTGAAAGGAGCAGGAAGTTGTTTTTAAACAGGAGATAGGCAACTTGTAGTGTGAGGATTTTTTTTTTAAGTTGTTTGGGCAGGGCTGACCACCGTTGTTTATCGGGGACAGAATGTAGCATTTTTTTCAGACAGCTTGTGGTCCGTCACAGTGTTTGTCACTCTTGGGTTGCTGATGGTCAGAGTGATTTCAGGGTAGATTAAGTGGCAGACTGGTGGCTGGCACCTTTTCCAGTGGGTACACTGGAGGATTTATCATGCTGAAAAGGTACCAGCCAACCAATCAGATTTCAGGGACTGGGCATTTGGATTTACCCCATTGGATAATAACAAATAGACAGGATATATTTACAGCAAGGCAAAATATGTACACATTTTTGGAAAAGGGAAATAAAAATAGTTAACATACAAATGATTGTCAGAATAATCTCAAAATCTTGTCTTTCCTAGTGTCTATTTTTATCTGCCAGCTAAGCTGAAAGGACTTCCACTAAGTCTGTCCTTACTTTACACAGATAGGCTAGCTATACGACATGTGACATGGATGCTATCCTGGGGTTCATTCCAAACAGCAGAACTTACAAAGGAAAAAAATAATTGCAGTAACCAAAAAAAGAATAAATTAATCTGGTCACATTTTCTGTCACCCCCCCCTCGGGAAATGAATGTTTGTCTCTTTTGGGTGACCCCCAAGAGACACTGCTGTTCATGTAGGGACTGGGAAGTGCCTAACATATCCTGCAATGCACTTAGCCCCGCCTAGACAACCCATCCACACTGACATTTTGCGAACCACTGCAGTGCTGCATGGTCATGTTATGTGACTGCAGTATCAAACTCCAAAGCAATAATTTTGTATTTTGATCACTACTCCCATGGAGCCATGTCAGTGGATCATGATCTGTAACCACAGTGAATTCTCACCTGTGCAAATACAGCTGCAGCTTCTGAAGGGCCCACACGAACCTCAGACACTCTCTCTCAGTGGTTGCACATGCCTCCTCCCTGGGCAAAAGCTTCCGGCTCAGATACACTGTGGGGTGCTCCTCCCTCTGCAATGTAACCTGGCTCACAATAGTGCCCAGCCCATGGTCTGAGGTGTCAATATGCACAATGAACTTGAGCTCATAACTGGTGCTAGCATGCATGGGCAACTCATATATTGCCTCCTTCAGCTTCTGGAAAGCAGAGTCACAGAGCTCTGTCCAGAGAACCTTCTCTAGCAATTTCTTTCTTGTCAGGTCTATCAGGGGCTTGGCCACATCACTGTAGTGAGGAACAGACCTCCTGTAGTACACGGCTGTTCCCAGAAATGCCCTTACCTGTCTCTTTGTGGTAGGGATGGGCAAGGCCTGGATGGCCTTAGCCTTCACAGGCTCTGGATGGATACATCCACTGCCCACCTAGTGCCCGAGACAGGACACTTCTGCCTTGCTTGTCTGGCATTTTTCTGCCTTAACTTTCAACCCTACAGCTTTCATTTGGTGGAGCACCTCCCTCATTTGCCTGACATGATCCTCCCATTTCTGGCTGTAAATGGCTATATCATCCATGTACATCAGCACATATTCACGTATCTCAGACAGAATGCAATCCACAAGCCGCTGGAATATTGTGGGTCCATTATTGATCCCAAATGGCATTATTCAGAATTTGAATAAGCCAAATAGGGTGACAAAGGCCAAACTCTCCCTGGCTGCAGAGGTTAGGGGTACCAGCCAGTAGCCCTTTGTCAGGTCTATCATGGTCAGGTTTTTGCTGTGTCCAGTGATCAGGGAGCATCTCTGAGTGGACAGTGAGACACCCATCACAAAGCTGCAGCCAATCAAAACGTGACATTAATCTTTTCAAAAAAAGGCGTGGATAGTCGTAGGGTACCAGAGCTTTAAATACCAGCTCCAGAAAATCTTGTAGTCGCCGTTTGAGTCAGAGGGCACAATAGATTGTTTTTGTTCCTTCTGAGTCTTCCATTAGATTGTTTTTGTTCCTTCTGAGTCTTCCATAAGACCACTGCTTTTGTCTGAACAACAGAGGGGAACAGGGCACGGCTGGGACAGCAGGGGAACTGGTGGAGGAGTAGTTGAACAGATGCTGTACAATGCAGAAAAGGCATACTTTTACTGTGTATTTGGGCATACTTTTTTGCTGTGATCAGGGGAGCATCTCCATGCAGACAGCGAGATACCCATCACAAAGCTGCAGCCAATCAAAATGCGTCATTAATCTTTTCAAGAAAAGGTGCAGACTGCCTCAGGGTACGGGAGCTTTAAATACTGGCTCCAGTACAATCCAACAGTTGCCGTTTTGAGTTGGAGGGCACAACAGATTATTTCTGTTCCTTCTGAGCCTTCCATAAAACTGCCGTTTTCGTCCAAACAACAGAAGGAAATGGGACGGCTGGGACAGCAGGGGAATCAGTGGAGGAATAGTTGAGCAGAGGCTGCACAGCACATAAGGACATATACTACTTCCCTCCCACTCACCCACCCAGGTTTCCCTCAATATAAAGGGAGCCATGACTGACTGACGACAAGAACTTCCTGCAGGGACAGGTAGATGAAATTGACTTGGCCCTCCCACAGGCAGGAAAAACTGAAAAGACTCCCTGGAACACAAACAAGGTCACTTGGCTAAGAACAACAGCTGGAGCTAGAATATAGTAATAAATAAAAAAACAGACACAGGAAAAGAAACAACCACAAGGGATGGATATCATCAGTTGCCATGGGTGCAGAGTGCTCTTCCACAGAGGGCATCTCTGGGCAGTAGGGTGTTGCCCCATTTGCTGAACCCTACACAAGCTCAAAGAACAGCTATATACAGCAAGGGCAGAAATCTCACAATTGCATCACATCCTTTACAAGGAAAGGACAACACACAATCCCTCTCCAAGACCCCAGATATAAACAGGAGGACTACTTCCACAAAGGCATCAGATCCCGGAGGATGGCAAGTGGTGAGAGGGAGAGGTTAAAAAATCAGGAGGGAAAAGCTCATCTCACATCAAGGCAAACCCATACCAACAGCAAACCATTTTACACCACTATCTGAGGAAAGGGATAACAGCCACAAGGAGGCAGAGACCAGAATGGCTAGGGAGACAGGATGGAATCATGAAGTTCAAGCAGAGGAACAGGAGCACAAAACAGGAAAACAAGGACAAAGAAAATACTTTTAGTGGGTGACACCATGATAATAATAATAATAAGAAAAAGAAGACGAATCAGCATTTCTATAGCGCTTTTCATAACAGTGTATCCCAAAGTGCTTTACAAGCAATGCTAGACTGGTAGTGAAGTGACTGAATGTGTAGTGCGGCCATATCGCACATCAACACCCACACACAGTGTGGACAATCACATGAACTGGCTTATGGGAAGGGGAATGTTGACCAGGACACGAGGAATGTCCCCTAATCTTTTCGGAGAGTGGCCTGTATTCTTTTACTTGGACACCTACCAGGACAACACCAGAATGGGTAGAAGAGACCTTAGTTTAACATTTCATCTGAAGGACAGCACACCCTAGCAGTACAGCACCCCCCTAATACTACACTTGAATGCTGACACTTTAGGTGCAAGTCCAATCCCGGTATGGAACAAGAACCCACAACTTTCTGGTCCAGAGGTGGATGTGCTACCAACTGAGCCACCCTGACACCTATCAATAAGGGGAGTGAAGACCCACCTATTGGACTACATCGAAGCAGAGGTGATGGTAAGATGCATCTCTGGTGCAACATCAAGAAGAGATGCCACTTGCTTTGAAAAAATAGTGGAACGGGCAGGGGAAGGCATCATATGCATGGTGCACCTAGGGATGAACAACCTGGTGAGACAGTCAGTAGAAGCCACCAAGCTGAACCTAAGTAAACTGGGGGACCCTTTGGCCACTCATTCAGAAGCCCTAGCCTTCTCCGAGGTCCTTTCCATGTGGGGCACTGGTGGCATTACACAGAAGATAAGAAACGAGGAAATCAAGGAGTTCAACGAATGGCTAAGAAGCTGGTGTCAGGACAAAGGCTACCACTTCATTGGAGAATGGGTTGACTTCTGGGAGAGGAATTGCTTCAGGCCAGGTGCAGGCCATCATACAAGAGAAGGGGTAAGGGCATGAGGGCAAGAGTTTGATGTCACTTGTGGGCATTTAAACTAGTAGGGAAGGAGCCTGAGGCAGTGATCCCCAACAATGTAGGGAACCTTGCCATCAGTCATCCAGCAAAAAGCATTTCACGAGGTTGGCAGAAGAAGATGAGGTAAGTATGGGAGGTGGGCATGGAGCCCAATCAGTAATCAGAGAGGTAAGACTGCCTATAAAGGGTGGTGATAAAAACGGACTAAAAAGATCTATGCAGGGGCAGGGGTGGAAATGCTGGTAATAAGGGTAGCATGACATGAAGGGACATGTGCACAAATGCCATAGTCTGGAAAGCAAAATCTGAGACCTGGTAGCCTTAATGATGGAGGCAGAACTAGACTTTGTGACTGTTACTGAAACATGGTACACAAAGAACCATGACTGGGACATAGCAATACCAGTGTATGCCCTATTCTAGAGGGGCAGATGTGGGAGAAAAGGGGGAGGAGTGACTGTATATGTGAGAGAGGGAATCAAAGCAACAGAGGTACAAGAAAAACGTCAGAACGGGGCGGAGGCTCTGTGGATCACATTGGAAACAGGCAATGGGGGAGCTATTCGGATGGGAGTGGTCTACAGCCCACTGGGCCAGGGGGAAGAAATAGACAAAGAGCTTGTGGAAACCATATAGAAAATGACAGAAGGGGGCAGTGTAAGTGTTATGGGTGACTTTAATATGCCGGACATCAACTGGGGCTCTCACACTGCAGCCACAGCAAGGAATAGAGCCATCCTAGAATCTTTGAATGGGGCAGGATTCAGGCAGCTAATGATGGAGCCCAGCACGGAGGGAGCTTTTCTGGACCTAGTGCTCACCCACGGGGTAGAGTAAAAGATGTAAAGGTAGATAGCCATCTGGGCTCCAGTGATCACTCTATGGTGTGGTTTTCCATAGTAAAAGCGGAGAATTCCAGCAACACAAGGGTTAGAATCATGGATTTCAAAAGGGCTGACTTTGTGAAGCTAGGAAGATGTCTAGTGAGAACATTGCAAGGAAGGAAGGGAGGGAGGGGGTTGGATGAACAATGAGCAACTCTAAAGGGAACAATAACTGAGGCTACCAATGTGTGCATTAGGCAAGTAAACAAGAGCATAGGCGTTAGTTTGACTTTGACATTTGCGGGGGCAGGGGGCAGGATTTTTGTGCAATTCATTTAAAATTACTGAAAAACATCAGTCAAGACAAATTTTGCTATGAACGAGTAAAAGGAGGAGGAAACCACTATGGTACACAAAGGAAGTAGCTGGAAGGGTAAGTGAGAAAAAGATGGCCTTCAGAAAATACAGAGAGACACAGAGGGAGGTGGATAGGGATGTATACAGGGAAAAACTGAAGGAGATCAGTAAAGTAATTAGGAGGACCAAAGCACAGATGGAGGAAAGGATTGCCCAGTCAACAGAGAAGGTGATAAGACCTTTTTTAGATACATCAGCAAGAAGAGAAACGCCAAGGGGGTGGGGGAGGGGATAGTGAGACTAAAAAGGGAGGAAGGAAAGCCAGCTGTGGAGGACCAGGAAAAGGCAGAAATCCTGAATAAGTATTTCTGCTCAGTATTTAAAAATGAAGGGGGGGGGACCCACTACTGGGAGTTAAAAGCAGTCAGAAACAGGGGGGGTGGACACCAGTCCATTCACTAAGGAGAGAGTCCTAGAAGAGTTGGAAAACCTGAAGATAGACAAAGCAATGGGATCAGGCAGAATTCACCCTAGAATACTAAAGGAGTGCAGGAATGTCCTAGCAGTACCCCTGGTAGAACTCTTCAACAAATCACTAGAGACAGGGGTGGTCCCGATGGATTGGAGTAGGGCAAACATAGTCCCACTACATAAAAATAGGAGCAGAGAGGAGGCAGGGAATTATAGGCGGGTCAGTCTGACCTCAGTGGTAGGGAAATTGATGGAATCATTGATCAAGGAAAGGGTTGTGGACTACCTAGAATCAATCAATCAAAACCTTTATTTAACCAGGCGAACACTGTTGAGCAAAGCTCATTTTCAAGCTGGACCTGGAAATAGTCAAGCATAGAAGGGTTACATACACAACAGAATCATAATACAAGTCATAATACAATATAAATTGAACATAAAACAATGTATAGAATTCAGATGGATAACAGTACTGATTCTTGGTAAAAATATATATACAAAAATATACATGAGATTCTCTGGACTGTATGATGGGAATAATAAATACAAGTTACAAGGAATATGTAGGGTGCAAGAGAGAGGGCTCTTAGATTAGATATGAAGTAGAAGGCTAGATCCATAAAGTGAGGGGGAAGGGGCAGACGCCTAAAAGGGAGGAGGTAGAGAAAGAAGACTAAATGGGCAGTGGCAGCCATCTGATGGCTACTGATCGAGAATGCTGCTGAGACCACCAATGGAATGAAGATGGGCCCCAGGATGCTGGTCAAAGGCAAGGGGAGGGAGGGAGGGGAGGGATAAGGGAACACAAATAACAGGGGTCTGGGGAGGATGGAGAGTGGGAAGCTCAATTTAAGTAATAAGGCAGGTTCAGGTAAAACAATTACAGGATTCCTTGAAAGAACGAGCGTAAAGAGTTTTGAATGTTGGTAGTTTGATAGAATCAAGTGGGCAGCAGGATCCAAAGCAACATGACTTTATGGCAGGAAGATCTTGCCAAACAAACCTGATCGACTTCTTCAACTGGTTAACCAGAGTGGCAGATCAGGGAGGGGCAGTGGATGTGTCCTGCTTGGATTTTAGCAAGGCCTTTGACACCATCCCGCATTAAAGGCTTGTAAACAAGTTGAGGAGTCTGAGAGTGAGACACAGGACGGTGAACTGGATTAGAAATTGGCTAAGCGGGAGGACTCAAAGGGTGATGGTGAACGTGGCTCAATCCACGGAGAGGGAAGTGACCAGACAGGTGCCCCAGGGCCTTCAGTATCTTCATAAAAAAAATTTTGGTGGGGCTGGAGGGGAAGGTGTGTCTTTTTGCAGATGACACAAAGATTTGTAATAAAGTCTACTCTCCAGAGAAAGTAGCAAGAATGAGACGGGACCTAGGGAGGCTGGAGGAATGGCCAAGGGTCTGGCAGCTGAAATTTCATGCAAAAATTGCAGAATTATGCACTTGGGACAGAGAACCCAGGGGAAAAGTACTCAGTGGGGGGGGGATTGCTGGAGACCACCAGGCAAGAAAGGGATCTGGGGGTGATTACAACTGGTGACCTAAAGGTGGCCAGACAATGTGATAAAGTGACAAGGAAGATCAACAGAATGTTGGGATACATAGGGAGTGGTATATCCAGTAGAAATAAGGATGTAATAATGACACTTTACAGATCACTGGTAAGACTTCATCTGGAGTTGTTCATCCAGCTCTGGAGGCTGCACCCCAGAAAGGACATCAACAAAGTGGAGGCAGTCCAGAGGAGGGCTATGAAGATGGTGAGGAGACTACACCAGAAAACATATAAGGAGAGGCTGAGAGACCTTAACCTATATTCGCTGGCAATGAGAAGGAAAAGGGGGGGATATGATGGAGACTTTTGACTACCCCAGGGGTATTAATAGAGTCTGTGAGGTGAGCCTACTCCAGGATACAGAATGTGCAAAGACAAGGGGTCAGAGGGTGGTGGTAGGTAAGTTCAGGGGGAATGTGAGAGTACTTTTTCATGGAGAGGGTGGTGGATGCATGGAACAGTCTCCCTGCAGAGGTGGCAAAGGTACAAACAGTGGAGGCTTTCATGAATGCCTTGGATAGGCCTAAAGGAATCCTAGAGGGGACAGAGTGAGGGGCAATAAGAGGCATGTGGGGGTAGAGTAGGTGGGCAGACTGGATGGGCCATGCAGTCCTCATCTTCTGTCAATTCTATGTATCTATGCATGTATCTATGTAGGAACTGGGCTCTCCCCAGCCATTCCAAGGTCTCATTCGTTCTGGGCATGGGGTAGGCATCTGATTCCGTGAAGCTGTTGAGCCGATGGTAGTCAATGCAGAACTGTGTGGCACCATCCTTCTTGTTGATCAGGACCACAGGCAAGGCCCAGGGGCTACTGGACTCCTGGATTACTCCAAGATCCAATATCTCTCACAGCTCCTTCTGCATGATCTGCCTAACTCCCTCTGGTACCCTGTAGGGTACCAGAGCGGCACCTGGGTCCCAGTATTCATGTGGTATTCAGTCATTGTGGTGTACCCCAGTTTTCCCATGATCATTTCTACAAATGCTCACAGCACCCCCTCATCTGCTCTACCTGGGCTGGTGTCAGCTGCTCAGAGAGGGTAAGGTTATCCAATGAAGATCCCGTCCCCCTCCTCCCTGAGAAGGTCCACCAGTGGATTACCCTCATTTTCCTCTTCTGGCATGCTGTACACAGTGAGGACCATTTCTCCCTAGCATATTAGGGTTTTATCATGTTAACATGATATACCCTCTGCCTGCCCCTCCTGTCAGGCAGGCCCACTATATAATTGTCCTCACACCTTCCTAACAATGGAGAATGGGCCTTCCCATGCTGCCTGCAGTTTATTCTGTCGGATTCGGATGAGTACCATCAATCACTGTCTTACTTTGTATTGCCGGGCTCTAGCCCCGCAGTCATACCAAGCTTTCTACCACTGTTGTGCAGTGGCTAAGTGCCCTGGGTGAGTGCCATGAGCTCCTTGAGCCAGGCCCTGAAATTCAGGACATACTCCACAACAGATTCCCCTTGAGAGGCAAGGTCCCCCTCCCATTCATCCCAAAATAAATCTAGGGGTCCCTCACCCTGTGACCAAACAGGAGCTTGAAGGGTGAGAACCCTGTGAACTCCCATGGGATGTCCTTGTACGCAAACAGGAGGTAGGGCAAATATTTGTCCCACTCTCTCTTGCACTAGTCAGAAAAAGTCCTGAGCATAGTTTTGAGAGTCCTGTTGAACCGCTCAGCTGGGCCACTTGTTTCAGGGTGATAGGGTGAGGCATGGAGCTGTTTCACAGTGCACTTCTCCCACAGACTAGTCATCAGTGATGACATGAAATTCATCCCCTGGTCTGACAAACTTTCCTGGGGAAATCCCACTCTGCTAAAGAGTCCTAGGAGTTCATCAGCCACTTTCTCTGTCTCAATGGAAGACATGGCCACCGCCTTCGGGTACCTGGCTGCATATTCCACAACAATCAATGTGTACCTTTTTGCCCATTCAACTTGGGGTGCTCAGGGGCCCCACTGTGTCCAAAGCT
The DNA here is from genome assembly GCA_016271365.2 of Neoceratodus forsteri. NCBI lineage: Eukaryota > Metazoa > Chordata > Ceratodontiformes > Ceratodontidae > Neoceratodus > Neoceratodus forsteri. The sequence goes on along the minus strand of CM057449.1, from coordinate 520,275,871 downwards.
ACCCTCTTAAAGGGTTCATCGATAATAGGCAGGGGTACCAAAGCTGCCTTAGTCTTGTCCCCTACCTTTCCCACCCTCTGGCACCGGGGACACGTCTAACAGTAACTTGCCACATCTGTGTACATACTAGGTCAAAATGAATTGTTGCTGAGCCACCTTTTTGTGCAGCTAATACTCAGGTGGCCAGAAAAAGGGATGTCATAGGCCAGGGCCAAAAGCTGCTTGCGGTAAGCCTGAGGGACTACCAACTGCTGGAGTACCTCTCCCTCTAGCCCCCTCTGTGGTGTACACTCCCTGTACAACAGCCCATTCTCTCAGTAAGCTGTTTACTCCCCTGAGGGTCCTCATCCCTATCTGCCATCTCTCAGTTTCTATAGGGTAGGATCAAGCAGCTGTGCTCTGGCCAGCTCCTCCCATCTGGCCCTCACCAACTCCTATTCAGAAGGAAATCTGTCCATGGCAGGGATCTCCCCTTTTTGCAACTGGAGCTCAGGGCTGCTACTCCTAGCTAGCCCCTCATCCTCACTAGCCACTTCCTCAGCTACTGAGAGAAGGGTTAGCACATGCTGTGTCACCCCCTCTTCAACCTCAGAAGCTTGCCCTTTTGCCTGACTGCTGGTAGTAACACACATCAGAGTTTCCATGTGGTCAAAATCATTTCCCATGATCACATCCACAGCAAGATCAGGTACGACTCCTACCTCTTGTACCTCATGGTCACCTTCCCAGCTCAGAAAAACCTGAGCCATTGATACTTGGACCACTGGACCCATGACTCCCTGAATCTGGGAAAAACTGCCCCAGCAGAATCTGTTCCAGCTGGATCAGATCCTGCCTTACCATGGAGATGGAGGCCCCAGTGTCCCTCAATCTTTGTGTTACTGTCCCATTAACTAGAATGGGGTGGATTTGTTTGGAGGAGTTAGGTGGCACTACAGTCTAAGTGCAGGCTGCTATCTACTGGGAACTGTCTTGTTCACCCCCTCCTCCAGCCTTTTGCCCTTTGTTCATGTTTTTTAGGCCAGTCATAGGACAGATGCCCCACTTTCTGGCAAATTAAGCACTTCTTTGCCCTGGGTCCTTGTTCCCTTTAGGACCAGTGGATTGTGTGTGTTGGGCTTAGGTGCAGGCTGGTTTACTATAGGCTGCCCTCCCTTGGTCCCCTTGAAACCATGTGCTGCCTCCCCCATCATTCTTTCTACACTGTATGTGGTTGGCTGGCTACATACAGATCAGCACTTTCTGCTGCCTCCTTTGTGGAGCTGCATGCCTGTCCAGTAGCCATACACACAGGTCCTCAGGTACAGTTTAAAGAAATTGTTTCATTACAAACACATCTTTTACTTGCTCTACAATTCTAGATTTGGTCCCATCAACCCATTGATCTAGATAGGTACACATTCAAACATGCAGTTCTACACAGCTGTCTCCTGTGCCATTTCTTAATTCTCTGAATTTTCTCCTATAAGCCTCGAGTTCGCTCGAAACATTTCAGTAACACCCTCATAATTTTATGAGAGTCTATACAGTCCTAATAATCAATTCTAGCAAATGCGTGCAAACCATGGCCAGTAAGCAAAGGTGTAATGTGAGTAATCCACGGAGCCCTGTCCAATTTAAACTGCACACATACCCTCTCAATGATTTTTAAAAACAAATCAAGATCATCCCTCTCGTGGTATTGAAGAAACTTTTTAGAATTAATTGTGGCTTTGTGGGTTTGACCCTCTACGCCATTACTTATGGTTTGCTGCATTGCTTTCTGGCTCAGTTTCACCATCTCTTTCTCTTGTTCCATCTCTCTTTCCTGTTCCTTCTCTCTTACCTGCTGCATCAAGATTTCATGCTGGCATGCCTTCTGTCTTTCATTGGCCTCTAGCTTTATTCTGTTCCTCTCGATCTCAAACTTTGCTCACTGCAGCTGTGCCTCCTTCAACACAAGCTCCGTTTTCATGAGCTTGAGCTGCTATAGAGACTCTGCTGTCCCAGTTCTTGGCTCAGGCTCGGTCTGCACTGTTTCACCAGCTCGTGCCACAAGGTCCCCCTCTTGTTCATCCTCTGTGACCTCAGTCTCACTACTTTGGTCACTTTTTGTCAGCGACCATCCACTCCATGGGCAATTAGTCATACGTCTTAAGGATCGGCTGCCTCCCTCCACTTGGTCCTGCCAGGGAGTCTATGAGTTCATTTTTTGTCAGGCCCTCACAGACAGTCCCCCTGTCTTTTCAAAGTTCATGGAGCTGAGACACATTAAATCAGGGAATCTGATAATTTTTCAGGGAATCTGATACACATCTAACTGGCGAGCAATAAGGATGAAAGTCTGTTTAGCTCTGTAACAATCCTATCTTATGAATCCTAAATCTGCCGTATGTTGAAGACATACTCACTAGCTACACTGCACTATGTTGTGTTCATAGAAATAGAAAGAACAGTAGCAAACTATGTAATCTTTTTGTACATCCTGTTTCGTGACTATTATAGGTAACTTTTTGCTGGCACTCTCTTTTTCCCAGTGTGTTAGGCAAGGCTTTTACCTATCTCACAGAGCTCCTAGTCCCCTGGGAAAGCACGCAGCACATAAATTCTGATTTTAAATTTGTGCACTGATCCGCTCCACTACCACCAGTTTGTGGCAACCTGCCCTTTGTGCCGTACCAGCTTACAGGGCAGTTGTCTGGGTATACTGGTTCCTTAGCTGCCACCACCTGATTGTGTGAGAAAAATACCCCATCATGCTAAGGGTCAGGGAGGGCAAACACAATAATAATTGATAGAGTGCACTTCAGATGATGGACTGTAAACAGAGAAGTCTTCGTTTGCCAGCAGAAATATAAAAATGATCATCTCAGTAATGAGGCACAGCCACTGATTTAATAAAAGTAGATTCTTTACTAGTAACTACTACAGATATTAACAAATAGAATATATTTACAGCAAGGCAAAATATGTACACATTTTGTAGAAAAGGGAAATAAATATGGTGAACATACAGATGATTATCAGAATAATCTAAAAATCTTGTCTTTCCTAGTGAATATTTTTACATGCCAGCTAAGCTGAAAGGACTTTCACTAAGTCTGTCCTTCAGGGCTCTTCCGTCTCTGGAACACTCATTCAGAGAGTCTAGTCCTCTTCCTAGGCTGTGAAGGTCAGAGAGAGAAAGCTGGCTGTCCAGCTTTTCATTTCATGTACTCAGGACTGTGGGGCTGTGACCTCTCCCTTGAGCGACAGTTCCCCACAGTGTGTGTGTGTGTCAGACATCATCCAAGCCAACTGGCATCCTTCCCACCTATATTATCCTTATTCACAGCTTTACAACCTTGTTTTGCAGGATGTCTCTTGTGTCAGAAATAGCACCCTCAGGGCCTGTAGCTAGATAAGCTCTTGGAAGACTTAGCACTTAGCAGTTGGCCAGTATTTCTCCTGAGAGCTATTCACATATAGGAAGGCTGTGCTCGTGGTGTCGGTAAATAAAAAGCCACAGTAAGAGAAGAAAAACCAGCACTTCAGGCATCAGTTTAATGTTTTGTTACTGTGCACTTAAAAGTAAGTTATAAAGGTACAATACCTGGTTGTAGAACTGGGTTTGTGGTTTGTGAACCTATTATACAACCAGGTATTGTACCTTTGTAACTTTCTTCAAGTGCACAGTAAAATATTAAACTGATACCTGGAGTGCTGTTTTTATTCTTTTCTGTTTCTCCTGAGAGCTGCCTGAACATGTGACCTGGAGGCCATCTTGATATTCATTCTAAACTGCAAAACTTATAAAAGAAAAAAGTAATTACACTAACCAAAAAAAGAATGAATTAATCTGGTCACATTTCTCGTCACAAATAGAAACAAAGAAATAGAATTTGTTGGCAGAAAAGGACCACTTGGCCCACCCAGTCTGACCAAATGGCCCCTGCCTAGTCTGTCTCCAATGACCCTCTCTCCTCCCTACCTACCGTATTTACTATTTCCCTGTGTCTATCCCATGCATGCTTGAAGCCCACTCTGGTTTTCGCCAGGTGTCTACAACTCTCAGTGAAGTAGTACTTTTATATGTTTACAGGGCTAGTGGGGGTTGTTTCTTCTGAGATAAGAATTTTATCTTGTGCTAGTTGGGGCAAGAGGACCGCGAAGCGAAGCTGAACGGTTCTGTCAGCGCAAACCAGTACGATATAACATTCTTATCTCATAAGAAACAACCCCCACTAGCCCTATAAACACTTTATATACTGTAGCAGTGGAACTGCCTCTATCCCAAAAAACTACAATTTCTTTTTAATAATGTTTATTTTATTTGTGCCCATTTTGGTGGTCTCTCCCTTTGTTTCATGCGCTAGTGGTACATGCCATGTTGTTTACACAGCCTGTTATGGCAGCCAGTTACTCTGAGTAAGCGTAGTGGCGGGGCTAATGTCCGATAAAAGTTTTCATCATTTTAAGCTTTTCCATAATGTTTGTTATTAGCATTTGGAAACAAGACTAATTTGGAACATCAGTTCTGTGGCGCTGGTGGGGATCTTTGAGGTATCCTATCAGCATTAATGGAAGATTGGGGGAAGGAAGCATTAATTGAAGCTTTTCATCAGCAGCAGAAAGGAAGCGCTGATTACAGGTTTAAATTTTTTTTTAAGTTTTTTCCACTTCTGCTTCAATACGTGTATTTTTTTTTTACAGTGAGATTCCCCTGGTAGCTGATTCCACTGTGGCGACTCTGACAGTAACAGTCTGACAAGTAAGAGTCACCACAGCGGGAATTAGTTGTGTGGAGCAGCGCGAGGCAGCCACTGTGCACTCAATAAGAGGTACAGTAATGCTACAGTCTGGTGGAGGCAGTTCCACTGCTATATAATTTCACATCCTTTAGACCCCCTCGCACCTTCATCGCATGCCCTCTGGTCCTGGTGCTCTTTCTCATTTGTAAGAGACTTGCCTCCTGCACCCTGCATACACTATGAGGTACTTGTAAGTTTCTATCATGTCACATCTCACTCTCCTGTCTTTCAGGCTGCACGTGTTCTTCTCATATGGCTTTTGGTGCAACTTCTGCACCTTTTTAGTTATCCTCCCCTGGCCTGCCTCCACTCTGTCTAGGTCATTTCTGAGGTGCAGCCTCCAGAACTGGGCATAATACTCCAGGTGGGATCTCACCAGTGAGCGATGTAGCGGCAAAACCACCTCCCTCCTTGTGCTGGAGATACCTCTCCCTATGCATCTCAGCATCCCACTGGCCCTACCCATTGATTTGTCAAACTACCCTGCCACTTTGAGATTATTAGATATGATAACCCTAAGGTTGCTTTCCTGCTTAGTGACAATCAGTGCCTCTCCCCATTCTATACTCAGCTCTTGGTTTTCTATGCTCTGTACTTCCTTCCGTCCTCTTGAGAAGGCCCTACCTATGCCCCCCAGCATCCTGCTGGCATTTCTATACGCATTCAGGTAACTGAGTTGGATAATCAGAGGAAATCTTGATTAATCCCAATTGGGGGTGGGGGAGGTTTTGGATTCCCAATTGTGCTAACCTGAACCTGGCAATATGTTAAGGTACAGGCCTCTGTTCTAGGGTTAGGTTTATATTCTGGCATGGATTATCACCAAAATGACTTGGATGAGTTGACCAAGTTTGTGGTGGGTAGTCCAGATCTGAAACAGAGCCAGGCCTATATGAGCTACATTTTAGGTAATAGCTCTTCAGTGACCTGAATCACCAGAATGACTTTGACAGTATGAGGTAGTTCAAAGCAACCTGGGTCATAGAGCTTTGGATGTGAATCTGAAGTGATCTACCCATCACTAGTTAGTATAGCATCTCAGCGTTGGTTCTGGATTGCTTACATGTGTGTTCATTTCTCTGCTTTAGAGAGTAGCCACCTGGCCTTGTGTGCCTCAGATATAGATATTTATTATGAGAGAATTGCCAGACCCAAGTCACAGTACCAGGGGTCAAAAGTCACAGCCTGTGAGTACCTGGGGTCAGATTTGTAAAACGTCACAGGATATCTTTTCAGATGGATTAGGCTCCGTGTGGCTCAACAAAATGCCGCTGCTTTACTTCAAACAGTTGCTGAAGTGTAGGGGTGGTGGGATCTAGTTAACTTTCAAACACCTGTACTTCCTAAAAAGAAAATGGATTGTCAATGCTGAGTGTAAGTATGCCCAAATTAGTTGTACCTGATGTTTGTTAAAGAAAAATCTACCCCGGCCCTTGGGCGCAGCGATAGCACTACCACTTGCAATGCTGGCGACCCAGGTTTGGGAATGAGACTGGGGAGCTGGAGGGTCAGCCGGGGGAGAAGGATTGAATACCCTAAGAGCGCTCTACTCTGGAGAGGGAGGGATGCCACTCCCACTGCAATGCCACCACCTGGGTGCACACAGGTGGAGGTGCAGTGGGGCACCACGTGGGAGGGGAGGACATTGACTGGGTCCAGAGAGGCATCACATCTCAGTGTGTGCCTTCTCTACAGACCCCCTAGACCACCTACATCCTCAGGGTGTACCAGGGACAACAAAAGACCCCAAAAAATGCAACATAGCCCTTCTCCCTTACCTGGTGCCAGTGCCCAGAACAGAGCGGCCTGACACCAGGGTTGATTGTTGAGGAGGAATGAGCCTTCCCCCTTCCCTGCCCAGGGGGCCAAACTGTGGCAGGATGGGGGTAGCTCTGTTTGAGACGCCAGAGGCAGCGGGTGGGGAGTGGAGTACTAGGGGGCTTGAGCATCAAAAAAAAAAAAAGAAAAAAGAAAAATCTTCAGCACTAGGGAAAGAGTGCTCAACTGAAATGTTGATATTAGCATACGAAGGAGCTCTCATTAAATAATATACCATTTTTGAAATCCTCTTCTCCCCCCTTTCTCCAGCCCTGTTATAACCACTTGCACAAATAATAACTAGTAGCCATTGATCCTGCCATACATCATGTTTCACTGCCCTCTCTAATGGTATCCCAACAATAGAGCGGAGTCTATATGGCAAGGACATGAGTGCATGGGAAGGAGGGCTAAGTGTATGTGTGTGGGTCTGGCTTTGGAGCAAATGTGTTCTGCTCGCATCCTCCACTATATGTGCAGACTGGAGTTGGTTATAAATAGCTGGGGGTTGGGGGGGCAGAGCCCCCCCACGCATTTTCTTAGTTTCCTCTTCTGTGGTACTTTGGTTGTATTAAGGTGCTTTGTAATACATTACAGTGGTTTTCCTGTCTGTTTGTGGTATAGCTAACTTGTGGTATTATTGCTGCTTGCTCCTTATGCTGCCGACTTACTGCTGCCACTCTGTTGTCGTTCACCAAGTTTCTTTCCTCTCTAATGTGAGTAACCCTTTTCTAACAATAATATCCCCTCGGCTCAGTCAAGATCCCCGCTTCATGTCACTGGGCTCACCTCCCCATGCAGCATGATTGTATAACAGCATTGTGGTTGCACTCTAAAGATTATCTGTACTGCACTTGTTGGAAATAAGGGGTAGCCAGGCTGCCAGCATGAGAGTCCAAGCACGGTTGGGTAGGGCGCGGAGAGTGATCCATTGCAGGAAACGAGGTACTGTGCCACTTCATTGGAGAGATAATATCATAAAATAGATCCAGGATGAAAACATTACTGTTGCACGTTATTTTGAAGACCTAAGCAATGCTTATTAATTAATTTATTTTTTATTTAATGAGCTAGTGTACTGCTTGGAATTAATAGTAATTTTCAGATGCAGTCAGCTATCACTTCCAGTATCTGAAGTATTTTGTTATTTTCTGTTTGCTAATTAGAAGATTTTCTACCTGGCAGTACTCGGGTGAAGTGTGGAGCAGCACTGTCTGGAGGGAAAAAAAAGTCAGTTCTGTTCCTCTCACTACATTGTCAGAAATGAGACCCAACATTTTGAGGCACCACAATCCTTGCAGCCTGAGCAGTGACTTTCACAAACTACTGATCAAAATGCAGGAAATTGTGACATCACTAGTAACCAGGGAGAGCCAGTCCCTGCTGCTTCAAGTCACTTAACTGCCCAGTGCTCCCAGGTCACCCCCGAAAACAGGCACGTGTGTCTAGTGGGCCTTACCCGGTTACCAAAGACTAAAAAAAAAAAAAAAGTGAAACCTGGCAGTAAGAAATGGTTCTCATTGGTTACTAGTGATGTCATAGTCAGTGTGGTTTCAGTGTTGATGCAGTGGGAGGAACAGGACTGTCTTTTTTTCCTTCAGACAAAGTGTTGCTCCACACATCACCCAAGTACTGCCAGGTGGAAAATCTTTTAATTAGCAAACAGAAATAAATAAATACTTGAGATATAAGAAGTGATAGCTAACTACATCTGAAAGTTGCAATTAATTGCAAGCAGTTTCAAGGCAGTACACTAGCTCTTTAAGGTTAACAACTGAGAAAGACCTCTCATGAAGAACTATGACCTTGTAGAATGAGCACTATACTAATATATAACACATTATAGCCACAAGGTATGCACAGAGGCACAGTAGCATACCAAAGAGGCAGTTTGCAAGCAGAGCAGTGTGTGGGATCCATGCACTCCGTTGGAGGCTTTATATTGTATGCATGTGGTTTGGACAGCTGCACAGAAACAAAACGCACTTGATATTTCTTAACTCCTTACACCCTTTTATAAGCTACCAAGAGTAGCAGAAAAACTCAGCAGTGCTGTGGTGGTGGTCTACACGAGTAAGGCAAGCTGGAGTCTGCATAGTATATTCTCATTTAAAACAAATGAGTCACCCTTTGAACATAATAAAAAAAATTTTTTTTCTCAAAACGTGGGGGAAATAGAACTTCATCTTGGAGACCATTACTGTAGACTGAGGAAACCACATCAGAAAAAGTTATTCAGTTCACACCACTCCCTGTAGTGTGTCAGTTTTTTCACAACATTTACCTCATAAATCCGGCAGCCTTTGAGAGTGGGGCTCATTGTGCCACTATGCCAACACACTGTTGTGTAAGTCAGCACCTTATCTCTTGGATTTCGCTCAGTTGCAGTTGTTTTTTCCTATTTTCCCTCCACCCTTCAGCAAAGGTAGCCATGGCTCTAAGAAATACTGTAGATTTCTCCACATTCTCAAAACCCAAGACCCTCCTGGAAAACTAATAGAGGTGAAGAGGTTAATCCACTGTTTCCTAAGCTTTTTGCTAGCTACCAAGCCTGAGGGTGTTCTAGATGAGATTTTAAACAAAACAAGCATTTGTCAATGCCGAATGTTTGCTTGCTGGCATTGGCAGTGGTAGTGTAGAAGTTACAGAGCTGCGTAATAGGAATGGCAGTGAAGTATTGAACTGAAGCCAACCCCACCACCACCCTGCAGAGAGTGACAGGCATTGGGGTGTGCATTTGGGTCGTCAGGCATAACGGCCACGCCATTTCACCACACCCCACTCTGCAGAGACTGACAAGTGTCACATGTTCCTGGGGTCTTTGGCCCTTATGCACCCCATTTCATTAGGAAATATGGTGAGATGGGTGCGATATAGGAGAATGGGGTGAAGTTTGGGCCGAAGAGTCCAAGGCATACCTCGATGCCTCTCAGTGACTGCAGGGTGTGGAATGGTATGAGCATCACAGGCAAGAATCCCAAGTCACACCCCTGATTCCTGTCATTCTCTATAGGGTTGGGCGATTTAGTTGAAAAGCCTACTACCTCAGGCATTCGTTGGTATGTTAACTCCAAATTTTCAACATGTTTGTTTTGTGACCCCACCTCATGAACAGGGGGAATATCAGTTTGGTAGCCAAAAGCTGCTTATGCACAGCGACTACGGCATTTAGCACCACAGGTGCAAAAATATTCTGAACAGGATGTAAAAAATGACAGCTGTACTCTTTCATGGGGAGGTGTAAAAATGGCTATGTTGCAAATGTGTAGTAAAAATATTTAAAAAAATGGTGAAGTCACAAGCGTACATAGAAACTGTGCAATGCACACCCGTTATATAATTAGGTTGGGGATTTTTTATAGCAGATTCTTAACTCAGGCATTTTGGTGCCTCCGATCATGAATAGTGTCACTGTGATTTTCTTTATCTGTGCGAACAATGATTTCCCACAGCGACCCGCATCTCTGCACTGAAAGTGTGAAAACACGCCGGCCATGTTGTGAAAAATGGCAGCTGTACTGTTCATAAGGAAGTGTTGAAAATGCCACTAGTGAAAATCTGGACTGAAAATATTACAAAGTCATGAACTAACGAGGATGCGTGGAAACTGCACAATGCTCACTCATAACACAGTCATTTTATGGATTTTTGTCACCAAATTTTCAACATAGCCATTTTAAGACCTCTGCTCATGAACAGTGTAACTGTGATTTCTTAATCTGTCCTAAACATTGCTTTCGCACACCAACAGCACCATTGTGCGCTACATGGGCAGAAACACGTTTTGGGTGAGATGTGAAAAATGACAGCTGTACTACTCATAAGAAGGTGTGGAAAAATGGCAATGTTGAAAATCTGGAGTGGAAATATTGAAAATTCGCAAACCTATGAGCGTGCGTAGGAACTGCGCAACGCACGCTAGTAAAACAGTCATTTTTAGGAATTTTTTCACCAAATTTTCAACATAGCCATTTCAAGACCTCTGCTCATGAATAGTGTCACTGTGATTTTCTTAATTTGTCCCGTACATTGATTTCGCACACTGACTGCGCCATTCTGCGCTACATGGGCGGAAACACATTTTGGGTGAGATGTGAAAAATGACAGCTGTACTACTCATAAGAAGGTGTGGTGAAATGTCAATGTTGAAAATCTGGAGTGAAACTATTGAAATTTCGCGAACTTACGAGCCTGCGTAGGAACTGCACAGCACACGCTCGTTAAACAGTCATTTTTTGGAATTTTGGCACCAAATTTTCAACATGGGGGTTTTGGGCCCCCTTCTCATGAATGATGTCACTGTCATGGCGGTATTGGACCCAAAGGGTGATTTCGTAGTCACTGCGCGTTCACTCGCGAAATCACCGCCGGGCCGAATAACGCATGACAGTGAAATCATTCATGAGAAGGGGTCCAAAACCCCATGTTGAATTGGTGCAATTACCCAAAATGGCTGAGATATGCAATAAAGTTGAAACCCCATATCTAGCCCATTATACAGCTTACCAGCATTTCCTCAGTTCATGGTCGGCTTTGAAGAGTGCAGGCGTGTTCCAGGTCCACGAAGATCGTCGCCCTGGGTCAGAGGTAAGTATGGGGTGGGGGTGTGGGAGAACTGGAGTGCGGGTTGTGGGGGGGGGTGGAGGCGCACCGCTGGAGCGTTTTCTTACAGGTAAAAAAAAAAATGTCATGGACCGTTTGCCACACTGGGGTGGGCTCCCAGCGTGGCACAAGGACTTTGGGGGGGCCGTTCAGCCGACAGGGGATTGGGCACCCCCATGGGCAAAAAAAAAAAAACATCGCGGGACCGTTTGCCACGCTGGGGTGGGCTCCCAGCGTGGCACAAGGACTTTGGGGGGGGCGCGTTCAGCCGACGGGGGATTGGGCACCTGTCGGCAAAATGACTGATTTCCACGCTGGGGTGGGCTCCAGCGTGGCATCTACTGGGGGAGGAGACAGATGCAGCTCAGCCCGGGGAGTTGGGCACCCGTCGGCTATACACGCGTGCAGGGGCGCCTGCGCCTGCGGCTGGGGGAAGCTGCGCGTGAGCAGCTTCTTATCGCTGCTCACTCAAGCGTAGCTCCCCCTTTCAACTGTATGCCACTGCATTTTGCAGCATGTCATAGACAGCTCCAAAATGCATTGGCTTACAGGGGCCGCGCCTGCCAGCACGCTGCCTGAATTGGAGGAGGAGGTGACACACCTCCGAAATCTCCAATGATGGCACTATGTTTCTTGCACATGCGTGCAAGCAAACATAAAAAGGTGATAAATTCTTGCTGCCCTGCATATATGCAATGCATTTTAGGAATGCAATCCCTAAGAAAAGGCAAGACACCTTCTTAGCAGATCAGAAAACATTATTACTTGAGAACTTTCTGTACTCCTAGCCATAAGACCTTGTGTAATACAGTGCATGTGAGAGTAAGGCATGATGGACATTTAATTAAGTTCTTCTACAGAGATGACTAGAATTCTGCTGGATTGGTTTGTTTTGAAGATGGAGAAAACAGAGCTAGTAAGATAAACGTGGGAGTCTTTCATCTTCTGATCCTGCAGTTATGATTAATGAACAGCTTATCTGAAAGACTGCCAAAGGCAGCCGAATTGCTGTCTGCCAAGTCTCCATACGATCTCAAGAATCTATTAACACAGTCATCTGAGTTACTGCACCTACTGCTTGCCTAGTGCACTCACCAGCAGTTATTGCACCAAAACCACTGACATACACATTCATTTTTTTGCTTACCTATGCCGGACAGAAGTTTTATTGATTTTTCTGTTCTGGGGAGTAGGATATAAGTGTCCATTTCTTCCTGCTTTTGTCCTTGTCTCCCACACCAGTTATTTGTGCCATCACAGATGCACCTTATCCTTTGGCTGGGAATGGGTAGTTGAGTAATTGCATTAGCAGTAGACACCAGTGCTCTTCAGTGATGGGCTAGTAGAAGATATGCTAATGCCAGGTGGCCAGAGCCATTCTTTCCTGTTAGTCAGCCACTTAATCTGCATGATGTCTGTAGAGTCATGCTGTCCTAGGGCAGAAACCTAATGATCCCAAATCTCCCAAGGGGTGCTACGAGAAAGTGAATGCATCCCATCTAGTCAACATCCTCTGGCTGCCAACTCAGGGAGCACACTGGAGAGTGAATCCAGCATATGCAGAACACATTGACTCCTGACACAGCCCAGTGAGCATACCAGAGAGGAACACACCGCCTGTGGAACACATACATTTTCTTCCATCTGGGGGGCACCCCAGAGTGTCAGCACATTACCTCCTTGACATATCCATTTTGCACCACCTCAAAGAGAACCCCAGAAAGTGAACCCACATCTTACATGATCTGTATACTCTCTGCAAAGCCAGGGGGCACCCCAAAGAGTGAAAACACCATTTTCATGACACATCCACACTCTGCCAGCCAGGATATCTCTTCCGTTAGGCCACACCTTTGGAGCTATACCCTTGTCAGTGCTAGAACTACATGGAAACTTGTGCTAGCTGGGGCTGCCTGTGACAACATCAGATGTCAGCAGCTACATAAATGTGGGTGGCCCCATCTCTCTTCAGTTTTTTTTCCTGCTGCTGATTGTACTCATTGGACCTACTGTGGAAACGATGACCAATCTGCCATTGTCTTTTATTATTTCATATCTAAGTGATCACTAAATTTTTAGTGATATTGCTGCCTCTGCATGCCGCCAAAACCAATGATGTTGTTCCAGTGTTGTGAGTGCAGAGAAAAGATTTATAAAGATGATACACATGAAGTGTGCCTACTGTCTAGGCCTCTCACAATGACAGGACTTGTGAGATTTGCCAGGGCTTCAGTCAAGAGACCAGATGATGTAGAAGAAAGGCGCTGAAGATGTTTTAGCTGGAAAAAACTCTAGCAGCCATGCAAGAAGCCCAGGGTCAGAAAGCAGTGTTGCTACCCCATCCAACCAACTTGCGGTCACCGAAATTGAAAGACTGTGAAAAGAACAGTCATTGCCAGGACACAAGCAGAAACATAAGGATAAAGATTAGTCTGCTTCCCCAGCATGGACTAAGTCACCACTGCGGCCTTCAGATACTTATCTTCCTTGTCATCATCCACCTTGGTGGAGGTGATGCCAGCCCTCACCCTGATCATTGACCAGACACCAAGATTGGGATTTGGCTCAGGCACTACCGCACCTACTATGAATGGTTTATCATTGTCACTGATGGGTCCAGGCTTATCATAGACTCTAGCGGTCATGGCCCTTGGCCAGGGTGTTGCCAATGCGCAGGCAGTACTGGTGTCATTTTCAGATATGGTACAGTGCATACTTCCAGGCTTATCTATGCAGCTTGTACTGCCATTGACAGGTGGTCCTGCATTGCAGGCTCCATTGACATCATTGGCTGGTTCACAATATATTTTATTTTATTTATTTTTTTCTTTGGTAACAGGGTAAGGCCCACTAGGCACAGGTGCCTGTTTTCAGGGGCAACCCGGAAGCACTGGGGAGGTTAAGTGACTTGCTCAGAGTCACACAGTATGCAAGTGGAGATTGTGGGAATCAAACCCAGGTCTGTCTGCTGGATATACCAAGCTCATTCACAGCTCATTACTCTAACCTCTAGGCTATACTGCCAGCCTGATATATACACTGATACAGCCTGATACATATACCTGATATATACAGTTTGATACATATATATGGTGCAGAACACGACGGTCAGGTTGTTGACTGGGGCCCCTAGATCCAGTCGTATAACACCTGTGCTGTGTGAACTGCACTGGCTGCAAGTACAGTGGCAGATCACCTTCAAGGTTGCATTATTGATCTGTAAAGCTCTACATGACCAGGGACCTCAATACCTGCAAGATCTCCTGCGACCCTACTCTCCCCCTTGCACACTCCGGTCCTCTGACAAGGGATTGCTAGAGATTCTCAGGGTGCGTTTAAAAACATCTGGAGCTTGTTCTTTTGTCTTTATGGCTCCTACCCTGTGGAACTCTCTACCTTATCAGATACAAGATAGCCTGACCATCCAGGTCTTTAAATCGGCCCTAAAGACACACGTTTTTCTACAGGCATTTCAGGAGATATGATACTGAATGTAGTAAAATTAGGTGGGAACTGAATATGAGCTGTATTTTATGATGAGTTTATGTGTTTGTTGCTGCTGATTTTATTGTGATTTTATGTAATTTGTACAGGTGCCCTGAGCACTGGAAGGCACCTAATATAAATAAAATTGATGATGATGATATATAAGTTGCACAAAACGTTGTTAATCCTCCAGTTAGGATCAAAGCGACAAAAGTTGGGAAATGAGGCATCAGGGTTTCCAACCGTAACACCCCATCCTCCTAAACCAGGCAGGAGAGCAGATATGGGGTGTGCCTTGGGCTTCTGAAGCCTAACGCTAACCCCATTCCATCTTTAAATAAGGTTAGATGGTGTAGACTTTGAGAATGGGGTGAGCTCCCATCCCTCCGTAGTTGTGTATATGTATGTAGGGCCCTGCAATTCAATTTATAGGACAATAGTGACCAAATTGTCAGCATAGTCATCTTATTACCCTACCTCATGTACCCAGTACAGAAAATCTTTGAATCCCAGCCAAAACATAATTCTGTGCAACTGCAATGCTATTCTGTGCCGAGGTGTGAAAACACATTTTGGGCAGGATTTGAAAAATGACAGCAGTGACATTCATGAAGTGGGGAAATAAGAAGGCTATACTGAAAATCTGGGGCCAAAATATTTAAAATGTCCAAAGTTACAAGTGTGTGTAGTGAAATTGCAATGAATGGTCATAACTTTGGAATTTTTACATATCTTGACCCCAGATTTTCAACACAGCCTTTCTTATGGCCCCACTTCATGAACAAGAGCAGAGAAAAAGTTCCAAATCCTGCCTTAAAGGTGAATTTGCCAACTGACTGCACAATCACCTTTTGGACAGGAGTTACATAATGACATTCACATTGTTCATGAGGTGGGGTCCCCAAAAGGCCATGTTGAAAATCTGGGCTCAAAATCCCCCAAAATGGCAAAGTTATGCATAAAAGTTGAAACCCCCCATTGAAATACATTGAACCGCATTTACCCTAGTTTCTCATATTGCAGTTACCGTTTCCAGCAGCAAGACATGTCTTCAATCAGAGAGTGAGTCTTGAACCTGCAGCCTGTTCAGATGAGTGAAAATGTGTGGGGGTGGGGTGGTAGATGCTGAGTGGGAGGTGGGGCGGGGGGCTGATCAGCAAAGGACCTTTTTTTTTTTACAGGTTTAAAATAAACCAAAAAACATTGCTGGGAGGTTTTCCTAATTTCAGGTTCTGATGGAGATGGAATGGTGGAGGGTGCCACTAGATACCAGGGGATCTGACATTTAACAACAGGGACAGTGATCAGTGGGTGGGGGTGCCACTAGACAGCAGGGAATGTAAAATGCTACAATTTGGACAGCGATCAGTAGGTGGTGCCACTATACACCAGGGAATATAAAATGTTACAACAGGGATGGCGATCAGTGGGTAGGGGTGCCACTAGACACCAGAAAATTGGGTAATGATGATCAGCAGGTGGGGGGTGCCACTAAACACCAGGGAAATGAGCCACGATCAGAGGGTGGAGGGAGGGACCACTACACTATGGAAAACTATGTAATATGGGATCGATGACTGGGGAGATGGGGGAGTAACCACTACACTTTGGAAAACAAATATTCATTTGGGATCGGTGACTGGGAAGGGGGGGGAGGGGCCACTATAGTACAGAAATACAAAATTAAGGGTTAAAGCTGTGAAAAGGCTTTTTTCTATGCGTCTCAAACCTTTTTTCATCACTTGTGATCCTTTTTCATTTGAGCAAAAAAGGGCTCATGAAAAAGGATCTTAGAGAATGACGTAAAAGGATTTGAAATGTACAAAAAATACCCATTCCAGGATCATTGTGGTACCAGACAACTACAGAATCCAAATAATGGAGTTCCAATGAGCAAGATCCATTTCCTGGTGTCCCAAAAGCACCCCCTTTACATGGGTTCTCAATAGTTACAAAAAAAAAAAAAAACCACAAAACGGAAAACAAGATGGCAGTTCAGGAAAAAGGATTTTTTTCTGGTGAAAAATAATTGGCCCCTCATGATAAAGAAGCCTTTTTTGTGAGGCCAAATCCTTTGCCTAACTTTATACCTCTATCCTGGAGAGAGATCATCCCATTGTCAATAATGGGAACTTAAAACTGAATAACTTTGCAGAAAATTAATATTTTTCAACAAACAAATGCAAGGCTGTTCTGTGATCCAAACTGTTTCTAGCATAAAAAATCCACACCAGAATTCTACACCATCTGAACATGAGGCGATGAGGAAAAAACTGCAAAAAGTGATGACTTTTAAGGTTTTTGCACTATCTGGATCTCAGAATTCATCCATGCATCCAGAACAATACTTGCCATGTCAAGAGACCTACCCCATGAGACAGCACATGGCAAATTTTGTGCAAATCCATTGATCAGTTGCAAAGTTATTGAAGTGCAAAATCTGAGGTTTAACTTTAAACATGCTACTCAACCCTAAGTATGGGGGCACGGTCGTGTCCCTAGATATTTATATATATATATATATATATATATATATATATATATATAGATTATCACAGCCTGATACGTATACCTCCTGAGCAGTGGCCTTCAACGTTACCAGCGAGGTCGATTCCTGTCACTGACAGGGATGTTGAGGAGGAATATAATCCAGACCACATATTGTAGGAAGATTATGAAGAGGAAGAGGGTTATGGAGAAGAAGCATATGTAGCACATTCAAGCTGCATTGTATCTTCTTCTAGTGAGGATTCTGTGGTGTACACACCCAGATCTCCTCCTGAAGACCCAACCTTCTAAACTATGATGCAGCAAGAAGGAAGAAGAAGAGGATTCCATTAAAAAGAACCTGATGGATTTCTTGAAGGTACTATGTACTCCCTCCATCATTGTTCTTCCAATTTCCCTGCCTTGGAGGGTGCTGCATTTGCTACCTAGTAGAGGTCAAATTCAGTACCAGCTATACTTAGCAAGGCTGACGAGCAGTACCCTGCTGCTGCTGCCAAGGAGCAGATAGGGTGGCAATGGGGATAGGAGTAGTGCAAGTTGGGTTAAGTGCATACCAGGAATGACAGCACACAAGATAAAGCACAACATTCCCTCCTGCAGATCATGACAAGGTGGAATGCCTCACTTGGTGCTGCACTTGGGTGCACTAATTACCTGGAGGGGGTGCAGGCAAGATTCATGGAGCTTGCCAAGGTATGTAGTAAGGAGTTCCAATCAATTGCCTTCTCAGAGGTGCTGCCAGTGCCAAAAGCAAGCACATCCAGGAAACAGAGGACAGAGGAATTCAACCAATGGCTGACAGACTGGTGTAAGAAGATGGGTTTGGGTGGGTGGGGGACTGGGGGTCAACATGGGAAGACAAGAGCCTTTACACTCCAGACAGACTGCACCTCAGTAAGGAGGGATCAGCAGTCCTAAAAAGGAATCTGGGAGAGTTTATTGAAAGCATGTATAATTTAAACTGAAGATGGTTGGGGGGTTAAGGCAAAGTAGACACAAGGTGGCAAAAGGTATGGGAGGAATCCTGCCCCCCCCCCCGGATGGTGATAGGGAGTTAGGGAATAGTTCGGCCAAGGGAAAGGTCAGGAGCCAAGAGGGGAGCAAGTGATGAGTGGGGAATGGTTGAAGGATGGTGTCCCTAAACTCTAGGAGCTTAGGGAATAAAATACCAGAGTTCAAGCACTGATGGCATAAGGGAAAATTGTGTACGGTCAATTGGTCCCTGGACAAAATGTCGCGGTCAAAATAACGCGGACATTATGTCACAGGGACAAATAGAAGCCGTACATTTGGTCATCGACATAACTCGTAGATAGGTGAAGAAGTCACCGTAAAAAAAGATAACTGGACAAAGAGTCACAGCATTACCTGTCTCCATCCAGCAGTTTCGAGTCGCATTTATCAAACATAGTATTTCCCCCCAGCAATGTCTATCCATTTTTTCCTCACTGCCCCCCTCCCCCAGCTTTACTGTAGCTGCTGTTCTTGGGTGAAACTGAGCCATGTCTGTTACCAATAAATAGACTAAGCTGAGTCTGCTACAGAAAAAAAATATAAAAGTCAGCTTTTCCTCAATGTCCGTAATGTAGCTCCTCTGCTCGGGTGAATAGAAGTTGCATCTACTACTGCACCAACAAAAAGATCCAAAAGCCAGCTTTTCCCCTGATACTCATAGTATGATAGCTGCTTTGTAAAGTTTGCTACTAAGTTCTCTACAAATTAAAGAAAATAAGCTCTGCTCAGCCCAGAGTGCAACGCCCTCTGTGTTAGAACACACTCACTCACCTACCCATGCTAGAATGAAATGGAGCTGTGTCTGCAACTGCTACAGAAAAAGACCACCAGGAACATGTACATTTAACATCCTCTAGTCAGATTGCATATAGGGAGGGGGTACGCTAGACCAGCAGGGATGATATAAATAAATACAATGCAGCCAGAGATTGAAATCAAGCAAAATGTGGCTGGGGAAAAAAAAGTCGCAACGAGCAGCAGGCCAGCACGTCACCGTTATTTGGTCGCGGTAGATACATTGTGTCCACTACCACTTTACCGGCAACCACATGTAATTTCTCCTTTTTGTTGGCTGCATTTTGTCGGCAGCAATTTAGTCAGCGACCTTATGTCTGTATGCCAGGGAAAATAGACATAGCTGCCATTACAGAGACGTGGGCCAACCAGAACCAGGACTGGGACCTAACACTTCTGGGTTACAGCCTGTATAGAAGGGATAGAGAGTGTAGTAGGGGTGGGGAGTGGCTCTATACATCAGGGAGGGATTAATGGCTAGCAGGGAGGAAGAGGGGAAGGGGAAAGCAGAGATCTTGTGGGTCAGCATTCAGAATGCTAAAGGGGAGAAGGTTAGACTAGGGGTGGCATACCAACCTCCATCCTAGGAGGTAGACATCGACCAGGAGCTGGTGACAAATGTCATCAAGCACTGCCAAAAGGGAAGGGTGGTGGTAGTTGGCAACTTCAGTCTACTGGGAGTAGATTGGAACACAACACACTGACCACAACTAGCACAAGGGAACAGGTCTTATTAGCTGGTTTCCAGGATGTCTTCCTCACTCAGCATGTGACAAACCTACTAGGGAGGAGAATATCTTGGATCTGGTCCTAGCAGACAGTGACCAGGTGCAAGATATTAGGGTTGAGGCCCTCCTGGCTGTGAGTGACCACAACATGGTGTGGTTCTCATTAGACATGGGTAGGGAGGGGAAGGCTAGCAAAACCAAGGTCATGGATTTCAGGAGGGCTGACTTCGGCAGAATGTCAGCCATAGTTGGAGGGCATGTGGCCACCATCAAGCCAGAGATGTATACAAACCAGAAATGGGCAGTCATAAAGAACAGCCTGCTGGAGGTGACAAATTCTTGCACAAAGTGTTATTGAGACTTCTAGGTCCAGGAAGCCTAGATGGTGGATAAAAGAGGTGCAAGGGCGAGTGAGGGGAAAAAAGGGCAGCTTTTAAAACCTTTAAAAGGACATGTTGGGAGATAGACCAGGAAGAGTACATCACAAAATCCAGAGAGGTGACCAGGGTAGTGAGGGCAGCCAAGGCCACAGAGGAGCTAAGGCTGATGTAGGGGATTAGGAAGGAGGAGAAAGAATGTTTTAACTATGTCAAGGAAAAAAGTAAAAGTAAGGAACAGACTGCCAGAATTAAGAACAACAGTGGAGGATGGGCAAAGACATAGACAGGATGGAAGCTGTCCAGAGGAGGGCAACTAAAATGGTGCAGGGTCTGCACCGGAAGACATATGAAGAGAGACCTAAGGAGCTTAATATGTTTAGCCTCGAGGAAAGGAGGGAGAGGGGGGACATGATAGAAACTTTCAAGTACCTCAAGGGAATCAACAAAGTCCAAGAGGGTAGCATCTTTCAAAAGGTGTGCAAGAACAAGAGGGCACAATTTGAAGATAGAGGAGGGGGCTCAGAGGTAATTTAAGGAAGTATTTTTCACAGAGAGGGTTGTGGATGCATGGAATGGCCTTCTGGAGGAGGTTGTGAGTCAAAATCAGTGGTGGAATTCAAGCATGCATGGGATAGTCATAAGGCAGTTCTGGGGGTTGGGGGTAGGAAGAAGTAGGCTGCTGGTTAACTAGGATCTGCAGCTTATCCAGTAGGTAGGGAAATGGGCAGACTGGGTGGGCCAAGCGGTCCTTATCTGCCGTCAAATTCTATGTTTGTATGGGCAGTAAAGGGGCAGACCAGGCAGAGGCACTAAATGAGTACTTCTGCTCAGTATTAACAAGGGAGAAGGACAGGCCCATTCCTCTGAGGAAGAATGGGGGGGACAGTCAGTGGGAGGAGATAACAGATATTGAGATTCCAGAGAACAGGGTGTTGGATGGTCTAAGATCTCTTAGGATGGACAAGGCTCCTGGTCCAGATGGGATACATCTTAGACTGCTGAGGGACCTAGCAGAGGTGCTGACAGCACCCCAATGGATGTATTCAACACCTCTCTATGGACAGGATGTATTCCAGTTGACTGGAGAATGGCACACGTGGTACCCATACATAAGAGTGACCCCAGGGATGAGCCAGGAAACTATAGGTCAGTCAGCCTCACATTTTTAGTGGGGAAATTGATGTAGACAATCTTAAAGGAACGGTTGGTGGAATTCATGCAAGAACACAGGCTAGGGGATGACTGACATCACGAATTCATCAATGAGAGGTCCTGCCAAACAAACCTGGTTGAATTCTTTGACTGGATGACTAGGTCACTGGAAGGGAGAAAGGAAGTTGATGTCTTGTATTTGGATTTCAGTAAAGCCTTTGGCTCAGTGCCACATGGCAGACTGATAAGGAAACTCAAGGGCATTGGGGCAGGGCAAAAACTGGTTAGGTGGGTGGAAAATTAGTTGGGAAATAGGAAACAAAGGGGGCGGTAGTCGGGGGGGACTCTAAACACCCCAGGCAGTCGTCAGCAGTGTCCCACAGAGCTCAGTCCTAAGACCTGTCCTATTCAACATCTACATAGAGGATATAGCGGAAGGGGTGGAAAGCAAGATAAGTCTGTTCACCGACAACACCACAATTGGTGCTGTGGTGGATTCTGAGGAGATGGTGAGGATGCTACACAAGGATTTTGAGAAACTGGAGAGCTGGTCAAGAATGTGGCAGCTGAGGTTCAATGCGGGACCACTGGCTGACCTGCTCACTACCTCCCTGGACACAGGATGCATACCGCAGGACTGGAGGATGGCCCATGTGGTGCCCACTCACAAAAGTGGGCCTAAAGACAAACCAGGCAACTACAGATGAGTGAGCCTCACCTCAATTGTTGGAAATCTCATGGAGACGATCCTAAAGGAGAGGCTGTTGGATCTTCTTGCAGAACAGTGGTCTCCTGGATGGTCAGCAGCATAGATTTGTCTCGGGTAGATACTGCCAGACAAACATGATTGAGTTCTATGACTGGATAACTAGGGAACTGGACAAAGGCCATGCAGTGGATGTCCTGTATTTGGATTTCAGCAAGGTCTTTGATTCCATGCCGCATGGGAGACTGGGAGGGAAGCTGGAATATATAGGGGTAGGAACAAAGGTGGTTAATTGGATCACCAATTGGCTGAGGGGAAGCCAGCAAAGGGTGGTGGTGGGGAGAGCACTCGTCGCCGAGGGATGTGATGAGCGGGGTGCCGCAGGGATCTGTGTTGGGACCGGTGCTGTTTGGGATATATATAGCTGGTATCTCTTATGGGGTCCGGAGTAAGATCAGTCTCTTCACAGATGACACAAAGATGGAAGCAGTGGTAGATGACAACAAAGGGTGGAGGGGCTGCAGGAGTACCTGACCAAACTACCGGAGTGGTCAGATGCATGGCAGTTGGGATTTAACACCAAAAAGTGCAAGTGCTAAAAACCAGGGGAGGAGCTACTAGCTGGGGGGGAGTACAGCTTGAATGCACAGAGGAGGAGAAGGCTCTAGGGGTGCTTATAACTGAGGGGTATGAACAACTCAGCGCAGTGCAGGAAGGCGGCAGCAAAAGCCAACAAGATGTTAGGTTATATAGTGAGAGGAATCTCCTCCAGAAATAGGGAGGTGATCCTACCCTATGCAGGTCACTGGTCAGGCCGCATCTGGAGCACTGTGTGCAGTACTGCCACCCATTCCTGAAGAAGGACATCAGATTGTTGGTGGGAGCACAGCAGAGGGTGACAAAGATTATCCAAGGATTAGAGGGACACTCCTATGGGGGGGGGCTGTGCAAGCTGAACATGTATTCCATGGAGGAGAGGAGGGATAGGGTAGACGTGATTGAAACCTTCAAGTACTTAAAGGGGATGAAGAAGACTAGTACAGAAAGGATTTTTCAAATTAGAAAGGGGGGTCACAAGGGGTCACCAGTTGAGACTGGAGGGGGGGATTCAGGAAGGAAATCAGGAGACATTTTTTCACAGAGAGTGTGGTGGATAAGTGAAATACTCTGCCTGAGGCGGCCTATAGCATGGTAGATGGTTTTAAGAGGGGTTGGGACAGAGTGAGGGGGGGCTATTTATGAAGGGGGGATGGGTGGGGCAGCTGCAAACTGAGGGGCTAGCTGCACAATCGAGCAGACTCGATAGACCATGAGGTCTGTTTCTGCTGACATTTTCATATGTTTGTATGTAATGCTGGGAAGTGAAAGGTCATGCACTTCAGGGAAAAGAACCCAAGGAACACCTACAATATAGGCACGGAGAGGTTAAAGGTCACAGAGGAGGAAAGGGATCTGGACTGGTTGTCACAGGGAATATGACACACTTGGAACAGTGTAGGTTGGCAGCAGCAAAGGCCAACAAAATGTTAGGGTGTATTGCCAAAGGGATCACTTCAAGGAACGCGGGGTGATCCTGCCACTGTACAGATCACTGACGAGGCTGCACCTGCAATACTGTGTGCAGTTCTGGTGCCCCTACTTAAAGAGGGACATCAAGCTCTTGGAGGGGTTCGAAAGAAGGGTGATCACACTGATAAGGGGGATGGGGGATAAGCCCTATGAGCAGAAGCTGAAGGAGCTAAATATGTATTCCCTGGAGAATAGAAGGTACAGGAGATACATGATTGAGAACTTCAAGTACCTGAAGGGCATAAGTAGGGTCAGCATTGGGAAAATCACTAGGGGCCATACTACATATGAAGAAGCCAGCAGAAGAAGGCCATTTGGTCTATCAAGTCTGCTTGTATTGCAGGGCCCACAGCTTGAGCTAATGTCCCTGTCCTCCTTCCCCACTCCTCCCATTCTCCCTACCCATGAGCTTTACCTTCCCCCTATGCCTATCCCAGCCTCTCTTAAAGCTTCCCACTGTCTTCAACAAGATGATCTCCTCTGGCAGCGCATTTCAAGTGTCCACCACCCTCTCTGTGAAGAAGTGCTTCTTGACCTCCCTCCTAAACCTCTCACCCTCCAGCTTAAGACTGTGCCCCCTCGTGTTACAGTTGCCACTCAGCTTAAAGAGACTCTCCTTATACACCTTACTTATCCCTTTCAAGTACTTGAAAGTCCCAATCATGTCCCCTCTCTCTCTCTCTTCTTTTTTCCAGGGAGTACATGTTTAGTGCCCTCAACTCTCCTCGTATGCCTTACCCTGCTGACCCACTATCATCTTTGTAGCCCTCCTCTGGACCTTGTCCTGCAGGCTAATATTCTTTTTGAGGTGTGCGCACCAGTACTGAACTGCATACTCTAGATGCAGCCTTACCAGTGAATTGTACAAGGGCAGTATAACCTCCTCTCTCCTACTGCTGATCCCCATATATATGCAGCCCAGCACCTTCTTTGCATTTGCTGCTGCTTTCTTGCACTGTGTGGAGTGCTTCTGATCACTAGTGGTCATAACTCACAGGTCCTTCTCCTCCTCTGATGCAGATACTCTGACTCCAACAAGGTAGTACTCTGTCCTGGGATTCTTGTCTCCAATATGCATAAGTTTGCATTTCTTGGCATTCAAGCTGGAGGGAGGAAGATTCGAGAGGCAACTGAGAAGGCACTGCTTCACAGAAAGAGTGGTGGCAGCATAGGACATACTCCCAGAAGAGCTGGTCTCACAGAGATCAGTGGAGTGCTGTATGAGGGGGTGGGATAGAATAAAGTGCAGAAAATGGATTGGAGTGGACTTGACTGAACAATCAAGCTCAGTAAAGGAGAAGAGAGGTGACAAGGGAGGGTGGCAGCACTGGCATAAACCATGAGCTGCAAAATCGAGCAGATGAGATCGACCTTTTTGGCCTATTTTTGCTGGCTTTTATCATATGTTCATATGAAACAGACTTAGTGGTTATAGTGGCTGCCCTGATAGATCCAGGGCACCTAAACACATGAATACTCTGTCCCCTGATAAGGAATCCAGGAGGTTAGATGTGATGGGCAAATGCACATATGCCTCTGCCTCACTAGGCTTCATATTGCAAACTACCAGGCCTACAAGATGGAGTATCATACTAGCCTGTGGAAAGCTGCCAAAGCTGCAGCTCAGGCCCTTTCAGAAGGAAATGCCAAGAATAATTGAAGGACAACTATACCCTCGTATCTTGTAAATTTCATTTGTTTCCATGTCAACAAACAACTCTTTTCTTGTACCTGTTAGAGATGTATGCAATTGCATTAGTTTGTTTTCACACTTCATAGTAGGCCCTGTAACTATCCTGGGGGGGGGTCTCCGTTTGCTGTTTGCTAAAGTATTGTCCCCGAGAGTTCCATTAGCATATGAGAACTTGATGTGTAATCACCCTTTGTAACATGGCTCTAAAGACAGGAGTCAAATCCAGACTCGAGATCGGTGCAAACGCATCATGCGACCAAAAACAAGCAGTGATTAACCCACCAGTAGAGCCCGCTTGTGTAGTACCTAAAGTGTCCAAAGTGCTACTGCACCATTAGAGCCCGCTAGTGTACTACCTAGAGTGTCCAGAGTGTGCAGCACTAAGATAGAGAGAGAGAGAGAGAGAGAGAGCTGCTAGCACCCTTCCACAAGCAGCCACACGGTGCAGCACTGGTATGACAATCAGCAGGTCACACATTCTTGGTCCGTTAAAGCCCGCTTGGTGTCGGGATCACGCAAAAGCAGAAGTGGAACAGAAACAAGTAGTAGGTGCTCTCATGTCTGTTTGTATATCAGAGAGTGTGTGTGTGCCTTTGATAGGCATAAACCAATACAATCGCACGAACAGAACGAGAACCTCAGATCGCAAAACACCGAATGACTACAGACATAGAAACACCACACCAAGCACCGCACAAGACCCACAATAACTGAAAACATGCCTTTTGTCCCCACGCCCATTTCTGCATCTGACTTACAAGTGTAGAGAAATCAGGACAGATAGCTGCGCCACACATTCACACGTCAGTACATCAATATTTCCAACTGTGACTGTATTCACGCAGACAAATGTCCCACAGTGCACTGCTCGTTTACACCATCGGCATGGGACACCAAAGCAGCACGCAGTGAAACGGTCACTAGGAATCGCTGGTTTGTAGCATACTTTTTGTCTCACACATACCAGTAGTGTCCTGCTCCAAACTCTAAAATACCGGCCCCTATGTAAATAAATGTCTATCGTGAGGCGTGAACACGCACGGTCTCACACGATGTCATTGTGCCACACGGAAATAAGCGGTGGATACTGTACCATGCCGTAATAGTACTTTCACATAACATTTGTGTACTGATAGTGGCCGCACAATATTACTGTCGCACTTGCCATGTTACAAGTGCATTAATCACCTGCAGCATCGGGCTCTACCTGGTGATTAATGCCCGCTGGGTGGTTGGAAGCACCCGGCCACCAGCCCCCTCCCCAGCCTGGCATTAATCCACCGGTAGAGCCCTCCTCTGTCGGTGAATAATGCTTACTTAGATTCCACAGTACTGTGTCTTCTGTTAGCACCCTTTGTAGACTGTGTGAAAGGCCTTTTGGCACCATGCATTCCTGCTTAAAGTTGAACCAGCATAACGTTTTGTGGTGATTTGCATATACGGCCCATGATGCTTTGCATTATGGGGGTATGTGTGGTTTTGTATTTCTTGTTTATATTGTACATGTAAAATAATAAACAGATTAAAACGATCTAAGTACAAGTAAGAATCATTTCCCTTAAAATTTCAATTGCCTATTGACACTCCCTTAATTATGTATCTGTCTGGACCCTGTTTAATACCTTAGGTCAATTGATTTCCTGTCAATCAAGTTTAATTAATTATTTATGTAAATATGGTAGCACACAATTTCCTACCTAGCCTTCATTAGCGACTGCATATTTGTTCACCAAGAAAAGTTTATACATTCTATGACT
Source organism: Neoceratodus forsteri (assembly GCA_016271365.2). Lineage (NCBI taxonomy): Eukaryota > Metazoa > Chordata > Ceratodontiformes > Ceratodontidae > Neoceratodus > Neoceratodus forsteri. The sequence continues at coordinate 520,248,894 of CM057449.1, read as the reverse complement.
TTCGGTGCATCTCCTAGTGGTACAAGACGTCCTAAGTTTTTATATACTCTCTTAGTAAGGCACATATTTAATTACCTATAGAGCCAATACTGAAATTACAAGGGATTTAAGCACTAATGTTTCTAGCTTTATCAAGCCTGCTGCTGTTTTGTTCCCCTTAATAGACCCAGTAGTTTTCCAACCAAGAACAGCAGCATTTAAGAGGACAACATAAACCCCATAGCAAACATATAAATAAAACTTAGAATATATACACATAAGATCATTAAGTATTTAAAAAAAAAAAAAAAAGAAAACAAAGCTGGCACTTATACCAGTCCTTCTAGTGGCTCATGCAGTTGAAACTGGGACATCCTTTTCCATCAAGGAAGGAATCTCATCAAAACAGAAGCTGAATGCTCCATTTAAACAAGGGAGTTCATCAGGTATGCATATGAACAGCTTCAAGCAATTCAATAGAGGAATGCTTAAACACAGACCATAAAACAGAAAACACAAACCTTGCATACAGATAGCTCAGTATTGCCTGTTAATTGCAGGACTGGTATAAATAAGGCAAAATTATTAGTATGCGCTTCAACAAAGTTCCCTCCTTCGGTAGTTGGCAAACAAATATGTAAAAATTCTGAAAACTCCTTTTAATCTGCGGAATTTAGATCATGACTCATGTAGCATTCTACTGAAAGTTTTTCAAATACAAGGAGGACAGCAATTTCACCGCTGGGCCGCGTGGGCCACAAGCAATTAGTATAATGTTTTGCCATTTACAAATATTTCAGTCCAGGGCATTTAAACATTTCAACGTTCAGCTCCATAACTCATTGCCTTTAGTTTTAATTTCTGCTTCACTATCTAAATAAGAGATGCAATAGAGTATCATAAAACAATGGGGACTCTTACTAGTTCTCTCCAAGGTTTAAAATATGTGGAAGGTGATCTGTTAAAATATACTGGGAACAGTTCGTCTATCTGTTACGTCTCCTGGGTTAGGCAGAATACCATTTTCCTTAGGCAGCTCTTACAAGAAACTTAATTACCCTTTGTGCAAATATTTGCCTCTTTTGCAGGAATTTTAAAATTTGTGCAGACGAAAACCAAGTGCTGTATAATCCCCATAGGGTCTTTTTACCACACATAGTCTCCTCATTCCAGGAATCCTCAATTTATTTTAAACGGCTCCACATGGACCTGGGGCGCTGCCACCATCAATCTTCCTTTGCTAACTATATGATCTGCAACACCTGTAAAATGAATCGGAGAGAATGCTCCATTGAGCATAAAAAATTTGGGGTTATCTGGCCCAAGAAACAATAGTATCCCAACCCCTGTGGCAACGTTGGCATACCTTTAATAGGACAACAACAAGCCCATCAGCACTAAAAGTGCTGTCACAATCCCAGCCATCCTTTTCTCCTCTCGAGGATCCCAGGTCCATTTTTAATAGCGAAATGCCATCAGGGCAGATACATGTAGTACACACCTGGTCGTCAGTCTCACTACTCTATACGTGGTTTACCTGCTTGTATTTACGGGCACCTCAAGTGATGTTTGAAACATCGGAGCAATTAGTGTTGTTCCTGAACCAACACAACAAATGATAGCTACTTGTTAGCGTGCTAAAAAGCTCAGCACTTAAAGCTTAAAATCCACATGCTGTAGCACAATGGCGGATAATTCACTGTAATAGTAGCAGTCGGCAAGCAAATGGAAAAGCAAACACCTATGCAGGCAGCACACTGCATGGAATGGAGCAGCACTGCGTCCATCTTGTCGCTCTGTTCCACCCCAGTCTTCAAATGTACAGAACAGTGTCTCCACCAAAAACACCATCTATGGAAATGTATGTGTGTGTGGTGGGGGGTCTAATGTAAATAAAATCAGTGCTGATAAATACAGTGTGTGTGTGTGTGTGTGTGTGTGTGTGTGTGTGTCATCTGACTGTGTGTGTGTGTTGTTGTGACAACTTTGAAAAAATGCAGTATTTAGGCACAATTCAGCTTGTATTTAATATTTTTTTCTGTAATTCTCACTTTTACTTTTGTATTACTATGGACATTTGCATGTAAACAGGACTGCAGCATTATGGGCTCTGGCTGGTTGCCTACATCTGACATCACAGTTCTGTTTATGACATCACAGTCTGTTGCTGTGGAGATATTTAAGATGCCATACACAGGGGATTACAATGTCAGGTGTAGGCAAGCAGGAGGAGTAGCTAAAGTCTAAGGGACAGTAATGCTCTTTCATACAACTTTCCTCAGTAATAAAGAAAAAACACAAAACAATTACAGAAAATACATGAAATAGAAACTGCTGTGTCTAAGTCTCACATCTGTTTCAAAGTTTTTCTAATGGTGTCAGAGGCTCTTTAAGGTCAGTCAAATCCCTGTATCTCATGCCTGGTAGGGGTTGTGGCAAGGGATCCTTTCATCAGCCTGCTGCCTAAGATAGCCATCAAGCCTTCCATGAGCAAGGCCGGGGTAAGGGTGTTGGAACTTTGCTAGGTCCCCCAGACCCATTTCAGAACATTAAAGGCCAATGGAACTGGTGGTTATGCCCCCACTGGCTTAGCATGACTCTAATCGGATTCCTCGCACCCCAATATTGCCTCCAGAGGTGGTTGAAGGGGGCTGTTTCCCTCTTAATTTGACACAGTGGAGGGAGATTACCACAGATGAATGGGTTCTGGAGATAATTGCAAAGGGACATGCTGCAGAGCTCCTAGAGACCCCTTCCCCCCTTCCTGAGCACCCTCCGCCTCTTTCCACTTATCCTCTGGGACATTTGTTCCTGCTGAAAGAAGAAGTGCAAGCTTTGCCAAACAAACATGCAATAGAACCAGTGCCTTCTTGTTAGAAGAACAAAGGGTTGTACTGCAGATACTTCCTGGTCCCCAGATGGACATGATATCTCTGGCCTGTGTTAGATCTGAGATACCTAAACTTCTTCATAGGATACAAGATGTTTTGCATGGTCTTCCTGCAAACTTTGATTCCCCTACTGCAAACAGTGTACTGCATTTGCTCCCTGGATATGAAGGATACATACCTTCATATCAAGACTAGGCATCATCACAGACAATATCTGAGATTTGTATTGAATGGTGAGCACTATCAGTTCAGAGTACTGCCCTTTGGCTTGTCTTCTACACCATGGGTTTTCATCAAATGCTTGGCAATGGTGGCAGCAGCTGTTCACAGGGAAGGCCTGTGGGTCTTCCTGTACCTGGATGATTGGCTCTTGAAGGTCAACTCCAGGAGCCAAATGCTGCATACCCTGTCCCAAACAAGGCAGTTGTTCGAAAACCTGAGGGTTACAGTGAATGTGCCAAAGTCAGTACTGACTACTTGCTAAAGGCTGTAGTACATAGGTGCTGTCTTGGACACAGAGCAGGGCTATGCATTCCTGCCCCTGGACAGGGCAAAATGACTCATTGGCCAAGCACAACTGACACACAGCAGTCATCCCGTCCCAACCAAAACATTTCTATCCCTTGGGACTCATGGCAGTAGCCATTGTTACTGTGCTTACACATGGGGATACCAGAATGGACATTGACAGTGCAATGGGGCCAACTGATGGATGACGTGGACCAGGAGGTACATGTCACCTCCTCCTTATGCAAAACACTGATGTGGTGGATCGACCACCACAACCTCTTAAGGGGCGTTCCTTTTCTAATGTCAACTCCAGCTCAGATTCTCACCTCGAATGCATCTGGATCCAGGTAGGGGGCACACCTGGGCCCTTATCAAACACAAGGTTCTAGGATCCAGGTGGAAACCAAATTGCACATAAATGTCTTACAGATAAGAGCTGTCTTATACAGTCTCCAGGCTTTTCAGGAGTATTTGATTCTGGACCCTCTGTTAATACAGATGAACAACATCAGTGTCATACATTTACATAAACAAACATGAGGGGGACTCATTCCTATCCCCTGTGTCGAGAAGCAAGAAGAGTGTGGTACTAGGTGCTGGAACATGGCCTAGATCTGTCAACAGTGCATCTCCCAGGTGTCCAAAATATCCTAGCAGACAGGCTAAGCAGGTCACAGTCCAAAATGCATGAATGGGAACTGCTGACCTCTGTGGTAGAAGACCTCTTTGCAAGGTGGGTTCATCAAGTCTTGGACCTTTTTGCATCTCAATACAATACAAAACTGCTGTGTTTTTACTTGCTTGCTCCAGGGCCTGGAGTTTTTTGGTGAAATGCATTGTCCTTCTCTTAGAAAGGGAGGTTTCTGTACATACTCCCTCCCATTCCAATAATACAGAAAGTATTACTGAAACTGCAGATGGAGGGTGTGACCCTCATCCTCATTGCACCTCTGTGACCTCAGCAAATATGGTATCTGCTGCTTCAACAACTGGTAGGGGAGCCTCCAATACATCTGCCTCTGTGCAGGACCCTGTTGTCACGGGACAAGGGGTCTCTGGTATATCCTGACCTGAAGTTCCTGCATCTGCATGCCTGGCTCCTGAAGACCTAGCCACTGCATGGTTTGGTGTTTCACCTAAAGTAGATGTGCTGGTTGTGGCCAGAAAACCTTCCACCAGACATACACATTCTTTAAAGTGGAAGCATTTCACTTTGTGGACCACTTCCAGACATATTTACCTGTCTGGCAAATGTGGTGTAGGAATACTTGCTGTCACTATCAGACTGTGGTCTGCAGTATTCCTCATTGAAGGTGCATTTAGCAGCTATAGCAACTTTCCATGCCCCCTATTGATCAGCATACAGTTGCCCAAATGGAGGTCTCCCATACCTTCTTGGTGAGGTATTCTACACATAAACCTCACATTCATAATCCAGCCCTGCCTTGTGACCTGAATTATGTTCTTGAAAATCTTACGTTGGCTCTTTTTGAGCCAGCTGTAAGTTGTGGCCTACACCTTCTATCATGAAAGTGTTATTTTAAGTTGCAGTCACTTTGACTTGAAGGATTTCAGAACTAAGGCTCTAATGTGTGAGCCTTCTTCTTCAATTTTTCACAAAGACAGAGTTTCTTTGTGTACTAATCCTATGTTTTTGCCAAAGTGATGTCTGATTTACACTACATCAAAACATTCACTGTCCTGTTTATTATCCTGAGCATGCTAATTGGGGTGAGGCATTGCTCCATACACTGGATGTACATAGAAGACTAGGATTGTACACTAATCACACCAAGGACAGCAGAAAATACTCTCAGCTGTCTTTGTTCGGCCCTGTGAAAGAGGGCACCCCTTTTTCAAAACAGTGCTTGTTGAATTGCTAGCTAACACATTGTATTACGTTCTGATATAGAAAGTGTGGTAAGAAACATACTGGTGCAGTTCATGGTCATTCCACCAGGGGTAAGGCCACTTCTGTTGCTTGTTTCAGAATCATCTCTACAGCAGAGTACTGTCCACACCTTTACTAAACATTACAGTCTGTTCATTGTTTCCTGTAGACAAGCAGGTTTTGGTTGTTGTTCTACAGGGCCTGCTTTTCTGAACCAGACTGCACCAACCTCCCAGTTAGCTTTTGGGACTGCCTGGGGCTTGTTCTAAAGGTGTAGCCTAAGTGAAGTGATATCCTTGAAGAAGACAGAACATTTACATACTTCCCTTATCAGTAGATCTTCTAGAGGGTCTCTTCCCTTAGACAATGCTGGCCCTCTCTCCTTCCCCCTTTTATAATTTGTAGGGGAATATGGTGTCCAATTTCTGCCTTGGGAATTTCCATGGCTGTTACTCCAGCACCTTAATTTGCCTACTGTGGGAAGTGCAGGTATGATCTTCTGGTTCCCTCAAGAAGAGGGTCCTCCAGGCATAATCTCTGGTGAGGAACTGAGGGAGAGATGGAACTGCCCACATTTATGTAGATGCTGACATATGACATCATTGTGGGTGGCCCCCATCTAGCAAAAGTTTCCATGTGGTCCCAGTGCTGGCATGGATATAGTTCCAAAGGTGTGGTCTGAGTGAAATCTAGATTTAGCATTTGCCATATTGGTCCTTGTAAGAACAGATCCAGAAGTAAATGATTTGATACCTTTTAATGGCCCAGCATAGATGTATCAACAAGAACAAAGTGCTCTTGTTGTTACATCTATGTTGGTCCATTAAAAGTTATCAAATCATTTTCTTCTGGATCTGGTCTGAGTGAAGACATTCTCTCGAAGATCTACTGTTCCAGTAAGTATGTAACTGTTCTTTTCTTCATGAAAGATCCATTATCTGCCAGCATAGGGAGCACTACAGTGAGAGAACACATCACCCCTGCAACATTCTTTTTTTTTTGTAATAACATCTTTATTAAATATTTAAAGATACTTACAGCACTCAAACAACAAACTAACAAGATACAGCATGAATAACAAATTATAAAAAGATACGTTACCAATGAAAAGGGAGAAGGGTTAAGGAGAGGATATCCAACATCGGAACAGAAATCCTGTATGGAACATTAAACACAGTAAATAACATGCATAGCTTCTAAACTACTAACAAAAACTTAAAACCGTTATTGGAAATACAATCATCTAATGAAAATGAACAAACAATGAGCCTTCTGTACAAAAAAGGAGGCAGATCAGAATCTGGTTCAGAGGCAGGAGGCATAAATTAAAAAAAGTTTCTAGGCTACATGTTAAATATTCCCTGCCCCTTATTCCCCTACCCTGGCCCCCTTCATGTCCATCCCCCCATTAAAAACATAAACTTAGAAAAATCCCATTATTAATAAACCCATTAAGGGATAAAAGTAGAATTAGTTTCCACCTTGTAAAAAATACAGTGTCCCCAGATCTGATCAAAAATGGAACACTTATCCAGATATTTATAGCTACATTTCTCGTGCCTATAAATAGACTCAACTAAAGCTTCCCATTGAGAGACCTAGGGAAAACAGGATTTATGCTATTACCGAGTTATGACTTTCTTTGCACAAATCAATAGAATAAGTAATAGTTTTAAGGGTTTGCCCAGTGCCACAAAGTTCTGACTGGGGATGTGAAGTAAAACCAACTCGGGAGGAAGAGGGGTAGGAAAGCCAAAAATTCATGAGATCACTAGGGAAACATCAGACCAATAAGATTGGAGAGAAGGGCAAGACCAGAAAATGTGGACCTGCTCTGCTACTTGCTCCCCACATAGCAGCCAACATGAGCCAACTGAAGGGCCCAAGAAAATGGTGAGCGAAGCAGGGGTCCTGAAGAAACGCATCTGATACTTCCAGGAAAATTCCCGAAGATATGGTGCCATTGATATTTTATAGGGTGCTAAAAAGAATTTCTCCCATTGAGCATAGTCACAGTTGAAAGATAATTCAGATAGCCACTTATCTGTGGTGTCCTTGGTCAAACCCTGAAATAAAGAATACTGTATAGCAAACTGATCAAATGATCCAGGGACGGCCAAGTCTGATAAGAAATAATGATTTGAGCTGGGGGGGGGGATAAAGAAGCCGAGGGAAAGCTTTAGAGGGTAGGGGGAGAGAGAAAATATGAGCAAAGTTGTAGGTGCCTAAAATAATCTGAGGGTGGAATACCATACCGGGGCTAAAGAGCATTAATACAGTATGGGCCGGTATGGTCTAAGACCTGGTCTACATACTTAAGACCTAGTTTGGCCCTGTGGCGAAGAAATATATCACAAAAATTGAAGGAAATTCATTGGTTCCAAGCTAAAACACTTAAAAGGAAAAGATCTGAGTCCAAAAGAGATGACCGGACCTTATGCCAGGTAGCCACAATTGCCCGGGTAAGTATCGAGAACTTAAAAAGAATCACCCCTGCAACACATTCATTCTCTGCCAGGTCAGGGAGCACCCTAGAGTGTGGCCACATCACCTGCATGACACATCTACCCTCTGTAAGCTTTGAACATCCCAGAGAGTGAACACATCACTGCCAAGACACATTGCTCTCCACCAACCCCAGGAGACTCCTCGAATGTGACCACACAACCTGCATGATAAATCTGCTCTCTGCCAGCCCAGACAGCACCACAGAGTGAGAACCCATCTCTTTAGCAACACATCCACTCTTAATTAGACCAGGGAGCGCCTCAGAGAGTGCATACATTACAACTGTGACATATTCACACCTTACCAGCAAGGAAGCACCCAGGGTTTGAACATCACCCTTGCAACATATCTGCTCTCTGCTACGCCAAGGAGCACCTCACAGAGTGAACGTCACCTCTGTGACACATCTGCTTTCCACTGGTCCAGGGAGCACACCAGAGAGTGAATACATCACTTCCACAACACGTTGGCTCTCTGCCAGCCCAAGGAGCACCTCAGAGTGTGGATACATCACGTTAATGACACATCTGTTCTTCACCAACTCAGGGAGTACCCCAAAGGGTGGACACATCACCTCATGATACATCTGCTCTTCAACAGGCAAGGGAATAGACCAGACGGTGAACATGTCACCTTTGTGACACATCCACTCTCTGCCAGCAAGAAGAATCCCAAAGTGTGAACACATTACTTTAATGATGTATCCTCTCTGGGCCAGCCCAGGGAAAACCCAGAGTGTGAACATATAATCTTTGTGACACATCTGCTGTCTTGCCAGCCCAGTGAGCACCCCAGAGAGTGAAAATATCACCTTCATGACATATCTACTCTCCCACTGCCCAAGGAATACCCCAGCATGTGAACACATAACCTCCATGATACATCTGAGAGTTAACACATCAACTCTGTGACATATCTGCTGTCAACCAGCCCAAGTAGTACTCCAGAAAGTGAACACATCACCTTCACTACACATCCACTCTTGTTCAGCCCAGGGAATACCTCCAGAGTATAAATACATAATTTCTGTGACACAGCCAGTCTCTATCAGCCTAAAAGCCCCTCTAGAGTGGAGTGTGAACACATCATCTCTGTGACACATCCACTCTCTCTGCAAGCAAGGAAGCCCTTCCAGAATGTGAACATATCACCTCTGCTACACATCTGCTCTCTGCTAGCCCAGGTATTATTACCACAGAAAACGAACACATCACCTTCATGATACATCTGCTCTTGGCCTGCCTGCAGAATACCCCAGAGTGTGAACACAATCATCTCTGTGACACATCCAGTTTTTGCCAGCTAGAACATGAACATATCAACTCTGTGACACATCTGCTTTCTTGCCAGCATAGACAGTCCCCCCCCCACCCCCAGAGAATGGAAATATCACCTCCATGGCACGTCCACGCTCCACAGCCCAGCAAGCACATCAGAGTGGGAACACTTTACTTCCATTACATGTCCACTCTTTCTTAATCAGACCAGGGAGCACCCAGAGAGTGAACCATCCTTTCCATGACAGGTCCACTGGCTGCTAGCTCAGGAAGCACCTCAAAGAATTAACACATCTGCTTTGTGAAATGTTGGCTCTCCCACAGGTTCTATGTCAAAATCACAAAAATAAAACAGCGATGTCAATAATAGCGCTAATACAATAGCAAAACTAAAAATAGCGATCGAAAGTACAGCGAGTGTCAAAATAGCTTCATTACAGTTATAGCACACATTGACAACTCCGGTTTGGACTCCACGATTCAGCTCTTAAATTAGGGTTGCTAACACAAAAATTCAGCACACTTCCACTGGGCCAACACTCTGTTTTCGAATGAAAGTCTGGAATTATAATTTGAAGCAGGGCTAATTTTTGTCTCCTTCGGTATGCTGAACAAGCACCCAAAGAAAAGAAAAGAAAAGAAACACACACGCATTCTCAACAAGCTAGTTTTCTCAGTCATCCAATGAGCAGGTTGGGCTCAACTCCTGCATGAACTTGTCTTACAATGGAGCTTCCTCTGAGCTTTTGTCTCATCAGTGGGGTGGTGGGGATTTGTATATATAGCGTGCTTGATTTACCTCTTGTTCTTTTCACTGTACCCGAATGGATTTATTTTGAGAACTGATGCTATGGTTTAGTAAATATGTTTTTTTTTTTGTGTGTGTAGTGTCTGGTTGTTTGTTTGGACTTTTGCATGCAGTGTCAACTCCATAAAATATCTTTCTAAAACAGTTTGGGAATATCTTGTGCCCTGGCTTTGGGGAAGGGGGGCTTACACTTCTGCCTTAATTGCTAGATGCTGCTGTCTTCACATGGTGCTATTTTGATGCAGTAAAACTTGCCATTAATGATGATTACCATCAAATGCCACTCGCTATTGTTAGTTTAGTGATTCTTTATTCACTATTCTTTCTTCGCTATTTTTTACTCGTGATTTTCACTGGATACCCTCTCCCACAGCTCAGTGAGTACACTAGATAGTGAACATATCACATCCACAACACATCTGCTCCCAGCCTACCAAGGGTGCACCCCAGAGAGTGAACACATCACTTCCATGACACATCCACTCTCTGCTAGTCCAATGAACCCCCCAGAGAATGAAAACATCACCTCTGTGACACATCTACTGTTAATCAGACAAGTGAGCACATCAGCTCTCTGCCACCCTTCGGAGCACACCAGAGAGTAAATGTCATCTCCATGACAGATCTGCTCTTTGCCAGCCCAGTGAGCACCCAAAGAGGGAACATATGACATCTGTGACACATCCACTCTCTACCATCCCAAGCAGCACCCCAGACAGGAAACACATTACTTCTGTGATACAGCCACTGTCTTGCCAGTCCAGGGAGCACACCAGAAAGTAAACACATCAAATACATGACAAATGTAGTTTCCTAAAGCCCAAGGAGCACTCCAGAGTGTGAACACTTCACCTCCACAACACATCAACTCTTCATTGAACCAGAGAGCACCCCAGAGAGCGAACCCACCATCTCCATGATACATCTGCTCACTGCCATCTCTGGGAGCACCCCAGAGAGTTAACACATTAGCTTCTTGAAACATTAGCTCTCCTACAGCCCAGGGAGTACCCCAGAGAGTGCACACATCCTGTCTGTGACACATCAACTCTTGATCTGAACAGGAAGCACCCCAGAAAAGGAACACACCAGCTGTGCAAAACATCTGCTCCCCTACAGTCCAGGGAGCAGCCTACAACATACACACACATCATCTCCTCAATACAATCACTTTCCACCTGTCACAAGAGCTCCTCAGACTGTTAGTGCATCACCTGAGCAACCGATTTCCTCTCTGTCAACCTTGGGAGAGTGAACACATCACCTGCATGGTTCAACCACTCTTTAAAGCCCAATGAGCACCCCACAGAGTGAATACATTACTGTCATAACTCATTCCCTCTCTGCCAGCCCAGGGGACCCCTGGAGAGAGAACACATAACCTCTATGGTGTAGTAACTCTCTCCCATCTCAGGGAACCTTCTGGAGAGTGCGCACATCACCTATGTGGTGTAGTAACTCTCTGCCATTCCAAGTGACTCCTGGAGAGTATGCATATCACCTATGTGGTGTAGTAACTCTCTGCTAGCCCAAGGAGCCTCCTGGAGAATGAACACCTTACTTGTGTGGTGTAGTAACTCTCTGCCAGCACAGGGGGCCCCTGTGGAAAGTGTGTGCATCACCACTGTGGTGTAGTAACTCTCTACCAGCCCAGGGAGACCCCAGAGGGGTAAATACATCACCTGTGTGGTGTAGTAATTCCCTACCAGCCCAGGGAGACCCCTGAAGAGCAAACGCATCACCTTTGTGGTGTGGTAACTGTCTACCAACCTAAGGGGCCCCCTGGAGAGAGAACATTTCCCTTTGTAGTGTAGTAACTGTCTACCAGCCCAGACAGCCCCCAGGAGAGAGAACACATCATCTATTTTAAAAAAATATTTCTTTTATTATTTTTTAAATATGCAGATAAAAATGCAATCCCCCACTGTCCCCTAGATCATCAGTTAAACAATATGCATATAAATGTTTTCTTTTAACTTCATCCCGTCTTATCATATATATGATTAATTCACGATCACAACCAAAAATAAGTTTTTTTTTTAGTTATATTTTAACCATCTTCTCCAAGTTCCTTTTTATTTAATATACTTTATTAGTTTTAGTAAGCAGGCAGTAACAACCAAGACATCAAGTCGAAAAAAAATGTAAGAGACATTTACAACAAGGAGACACTGCACCAATTTGTTGCTTACTTAATCCCCTCCCCACCACCCATGTCTGCCACCAATCACATTTAACCCAAGCTATGGTTGCTTACATACAATCACTACCTGACAGAAACACAGATGGACAAGTTACAAGGAAAAACAACAATAACAGATAAGTTTGATTTCCTTATAGCATCAATAACCAGAAAACGCTTCTTAAGAAATAAAGGATAAAAGAAAAGAAAAAATTGATATCAAAACCATGATTAACTGGTTGTGAGAAGAGTGTAAAGAGGTTCCCATCTTTTACTGTATTTCTTCATGCCATTTGACAGCTTTGCTACTGTAAATTCAGCCTGCAGAGCAAACAGCATTTCATTAAATCATTCCAGGTAGTTTGGAGCAGTTAAATCCAACCAATGTCTTAGTATGACTTTTTTTGCACATGCTGAAATTAGTGCCATGTGAGCTCTCTGATTGCCCCCTGATATTGAAGTGTAGTCACCTATGAGACAAGTTTCTATACTGAAACTACCTGATAAGGCTAATAATGGATTTAACCTATTTTCAATACTACGCCAGAAGGGAGCAATCTTTTCACAGGACTGTAACATATGAGTTAGATCTGCAGCAGTTTGATGACACTTAGAACATTGGCTAGTGGGTAGAAAACCTAATCGATATAATTTGGAAGGAGTATAATATAAATTGTGTATTATACAAAACTGCATGTACCTATATTTGTCCCATTTAATGTATTTATATAAGTGTGCCCAAATTGGGACCCAATCTCTAGATTCAGAGAGAGCCTGAATTACCCTATCCCATAGATAGAATCTTTGATTATCTGCAAGGGTCACTGTCATTAGAATAAAATTGTAAGAATAAGATATTAAGTGGGAAGACGGTATAGCCTCCAAATATGGACCAAGTTCCTATTATTTATTATTGTCTCCTTTCAAAATCTCCCCTCTTCAATGGCTTTGTTATATATAACCATTTATCCCTTACAGCTCACTCCTCCCCCAGACCAGCTAGTACCCCACTGGAGTACCAGCTACCTTCTTTCCTAATTCCAGATCTTATGCTGGTACAAGCCCTAACTTCTACTTCAAACATGTAACTGCTCAGGAAACAAAAAAATACCTAACTAGAGTGCTGGGAAAAACCAGGATGGGCAATGATGATGTCGATATGAAACTGGTAGCCATTGCTCTACCTGAGGTCATCATACCAATAACAAAGCTGTTTAATCTGTCTCTCCACTTGTCCGCTTTCACGTCTACCTGGAAATCCACTCTTGTAACCCAGTGCTAAAAGGAGGTGATAAGGCGACTGTGTCTAATGACAGACTTATCTCCATACTGTCCCCACTCTCCAAAGCACTAAAGAGAATTATAGTTGGCCAACTCATGGACCATCTGCACAAATAGAAACTTTTTGGCCCACAGCGACACGGCTTCCACAAGATGCATGCATGAATACTGCCTTAGTTCTTTTCACAGGCTACATGCATTAAGCACTTGACCAAGGCCAACTAGTTGGAGCTATCTATATAGACCTTACCAAGGCTTTTGACCTTGTGGATCATCAGCTGCTGTTACATAGGTTAGGTTGCCTGGGGCTGTCCTCGAGCACAGTCGAGTGGTTCGCTAGATACCTAACTGGATGCTCCCAGAGGGTAAAAATTAACAGAGTAGTCTCCCAGGCTTGTGAAGTCACCAAAGGGGTCCCCCAGGGCACTATACTGGGCCTGCTCTTGTTCAGCCTTTTTGTGAACAATCTTCTAGAGGCATGCCCTTCAGCTAGGATCCTGCTCTATGCAGACGACACGGTTATATTTCTGTGGGATTCATGCCAAGAGACTGTCACCAGGCACCTGCAGCATAACATTGACATGCTGCAGGACTGGTTTATGGACATCCTGTTGATGCTCAACAGCAAAAAGCAAAGACAATGCTCTTTGCTGGGCATCAAAACAGAAGAACTATTCTACCCTACATCATAAATGATAGCTCTCACTTTGCCCTCAAGCAAGTGTCCTCCTTCAGGTACCTGGGGATCACTATCGATGAGTCCCTTGCCTTCGATGAACATATTCATACTGTTACCACTGCTGCTAACAGGAAGTTAGGGGCCCGCTATAGATTTCAGTCCTGCCTCACTCCAGAGGCCAAGTACCAGGCCATCAGAGGTACAGTTCTATCAATCCTAGACTATGGAATTGTGGTCTACAGTGCAGCCTTCAACACCAGCCAACACAGAGTCCACACCACCCTAAATAAAGCCTGCAGACTTGTCTTACATGCTGATCGCCTTACGCACACTTGCGATCTGTACATTAGAACAAAATGGCTTCCTCTCAAGGACCGGATCCAACTCCACTCCTGCCTCCTGGGGATGAAAGCCCTGCTTGGACATGCACCACCTTCTTTACAGGCTTTATTCTGCTCTGTCCCTTCTAAACATATTACGAGAAGTGTTACAAAACATGTGCTTGTGGTGCCATTCAGAAGAACTGCTCTAGGGAGTTGTGCCTTTGCAGTCAGGACACCCGTCTGGCTAAATGAGCTCCCTCAAGCCATCACAAGCCTCACCAGCATTAGTCGCCTCAAATCCAAACTTTGGAATTCCATCGCCCCACCTACACACTACTACTGCTCTACCTAACCCCCAGGGCATTACCTGTGTACTCTACTGGACTATATCCATACATACCCCTCCGAATCAGCCTCCCCACTCTCTTACCTGTTGCTTGCTATACATTCACTAGATGTTTCTACCTTGGCATCCTCTTGCCTACGACAAGGCTTCTTAGCTGCTATTTGTGAGTATCTAACTGAACTGTTAGCACATTATTTATACTGCTGGTGCTTTGTTCCTTATGTACTCTGTGTTAAGACTGTACTTTACAATTTGCCTCTGACTTTAATACTCAATTTCTTGTATTATATTAGTTTGTTAATGTGTTACTAATATGTTTATGCCAATGCCTGTTAGCGACATTTGCTATTCCCAACTCATATAATTGTTCCCCTCCTTTGATTGACGAGGATCCTCTGTAAATGAGCTCTTAGCTCAAAGGTTTATAATTCCAGTCCTTTAATAAATAAATAAATATAATCCCTATATTTATTCAATTGTTTTGTCGTATAAAAATATCCTCTTTCTAAATTCATAGTATCCAGAAATAGATTTTTCCATAATTGAATCGTTGGTATTTCTGAATCTTTCCACATTCTAGTAATGCACCTTTTAGCTCTCATGAATGCTATATGTAGAACCTCTCTTTTATTTTCAGGTATGTACTGAGATGTAGTAATGCATAATAAACATAATTCTGGTTCATAAATCAGGTTTATATCCAGTACTGTATTCAGTACTTCAGTAATGTCTTTCCAAAATGTTTGTATATGTGGGCATAGGGCTAAAACATGAGCTGCATTGGCTAGATCACCACAGCCTCTGTTACATAATGAAGATATAGTAGCCCTAAATTTGATTAGTAAATAAGGATAATAGTAAATCCTATGTATTATATAGAATTGTATCTGATTTAGTCTATTATTTTGACAACTGTTACATGACTTACACACTTGATCCCATTGCAGGGTTGGAATACTGATATTCAAATCATTTTCCCATTTTATTTTTAAAGACATGGGATTATCTGCTTGTTTATTCCTAAATATTGCATATAATTTTGAAAGTATTTTTTTCCTATTATTAGCCAGAATCAATGTTTTCAAAAAATGATTATCCAACATCAGTTTCCCTTTTCTATTGATCTCTATAAGAGTAGATCTGATCTGTAAGTATGAATAAAACATATTTTTATGAATTCCATATTCTTCCTGAATTTGTTGGAATGATTTCAGATCGGTTTTTAAAAAGAGATCTCCAATGTTTAATATTCCCTTATCTCTCCATTTTTTTTAAGTATAGGGGAGTCAAAATAAGGGTGACATTTATTCTGATATAAAGGAGAGGTTCTACATAATTTATTTTTCCCACCTAATGCTTACAAAACTTGATTCCAAATTTTGAGTATATGGTTAAAAATACATTATTATTTTGTTTAGCTTGCTTCTCCAAAATTTTTATAGATAACAAATTTAGAAGTTTATCTCAGGAGGGATTTTGAAATTCAAAATAAGCCCATGGGGGACTTTCTGCTGCCCACATTTCTTTAAGAGATTCTAACACTGTCACCCAGTGATAGTACTGCAGATTTGGGAGTCTGAGACCCAATTGTAAATAACCCGCCATTAATTTTTGTTTTTTAAGTCTTGATCTTCCCTTCCTCCATAGGAACTTGGTGAATATCTGACATATCCTTTTAAATATATCTTGGGTTATCATCAGTGGAATTGCTTGAAATATATACAAAAATCTTGGCAGTACATTCATTTTAATTAACTGCACTCACCCTAACAATGATAAAGGCAGGTTCTCCAATTTTTGTAGGTCCCTCTGCACTTCCCCTGTTAGTGGTCATAAATTAGCATCTAAAAGTTTATTCCATATATTTGTAATCTGTATTCCTAAATAAGTCAAACTAACTTTTTTAAGTGTAGTAGGAAAATTTGTAATATTGATATTTCTTTGATCAGAGTGTACAAATACGGCCTCAGATTTATCCTAGTTAACAGAGTATCCTGATTGTTTTCCATAATCATTTATAATTTGCATTATAATTTTAAATTCATATTTAGGGTTTTTAAGGTGCAGAACAATATCGTCTGCAAATAGGGAGAGCTTTAAAGATTTCTGGTTAGATAATTGCAATCCTTGAATACTCTTATGTTCCCCTATAGCATTAACCAATGGTTCTATTACAAGAGTAAATAGAATCAGTGGTAAGGAGCATCCCTGCAGTGTACCTCGAAATAGGGGAAATGCAGAGGAAATCATACCATTAGTCAGAACCTTTGCCTTAGGTGTTGAATATATTGCTTTAATCCACCCTATATACCTTGACCCTATTCTTGCCTTTTTAAGGACATCAAAAATATAGCACCACTTGACCTTATCAAAGGCTTTTTCTGCGTCCAGGGACACCACCACTGCATTTGCCTCCTTGACATTATACATAGCATTTAATGCATTTCTTATATTATTGAGTCCCCTTCTTCCCTTGACAAAGCCTGTTTGATCAGAGTAAATCAATTCTGGCAGAATATCTTCCAGTTTTACACCTAGAATTTTTGTGCATATCTTATAGTCTGTATTCAAAAGTGAAATTGGATGGTAAGACTTGCACAACATTTTATCTTTGCCTTTCTTTCGAGTTACCATAATTAGAGCTTCATCAGACGAAAGAGGGAGTCTATTCTGAATACCGTTACATAATTTTGTCAGTCTAGGACTAATAATTTTACTAAAGGTCTTATAAAAATCTATTCCTACTCCATCCAAACCTGGCACTTTACCTGGTTTTAGATCCCAAATTGCTTTTTCAACCTCCTGTACTGTTATATCTTGATCGAGTCTTTTTTATTGTTCCTGCCTGATATTCAGAATATTTAGAAAATCATTATTTTCTTCTTTCTTACCCTGTGAGGTATATATATCTTTATAATACTTTATGAATTCTAAATTTATATCTTGTTCTGTATTGATTACTTGATCATTTATTTTTAATTCTGCAATATTTCTCTTGATCTTTTCTTTCTGAGTCATATAAGCCAATAATTTACCTCCTCTGTCAATACCAGCATCGTTTTTAGATCTGGATATTAGCATTAATCTTTCAATGTTTTTATTATAAATTTGGTTATACTCATATTTAACTTTTTCTAGCCTTTTTAAATGAATATTTGAGTTAGAGTATGTACATACAAACATACGGAAATGTCAGCAGAAGCAGGCCTTATCAAGTTTGCTCGATTGTGCAGCTAGCCCCTCAACTTGCAGCTGCCCCACCCCCCTCATCATCACAACCCCCACCCTGTCTAACCCCTCTTGAAGCCAAACACCATTCTACAGGATACCACCTCCTCAGGCAGATCATTTCACCTGTCCACCACCCGTTCAGTGAACAAATGTCTCCTAATTTCCCTCTTGAAACTTTCCCCTTCCAATCTCAGCTGATGCCCTCTCATATCCCTCCCTCTTCTAAGCTGTAAAATCCTTTCTGTATTATTTATCCCCTTAAGGTATTTAAAGGTTTCAATCATATCACCCCCATCTGTCCTCTTCTCCAGGGAGTACATGTTCAGCTCACCCAATCTGTCCCTGTAGGACTTTTCCTCCAATTCCTGGATCATCTTGGTCACCCTACATTGCACCCCTTCCAACAATTTAATGTCCTCCTTCAGGAATGGGCACCAATACTGCATGCAGTACTCCATGTGCGGCCTGACCAGAGATCTGTACAAGGAAAGGATCACCTCCCTATTTCTGGAAGAGATTCCCCCCACGATATATCTTAGCATCCTGTTGGCTTTTGCTGCCACCTTTCTGCACTGAGCTGAGATGTTCATGCTGTCCGTTACAGACACCCACAGATCCTTTTCCTCCTTGGTACTTTCCAGCTGCACCCCTCCCACCATACTAGAAGATAGCTCCTCCCCTGGTTCCTAGCTCCAAAATGCAGTACCTTGCACTTCTTGGCATTGAACCCCAGCTGCCATGTTTCCAACCACTCCTGTAGTTTGATCATGTCCTCCTGCAGCCTCTTCCACCCTTCAATGTCATCTCCCACAGCTCCCACCTTTGTATCATCAGCGAACAGACTGATCCTACTCCAGATCCTGTGTGAGATATCAGCTGTGTATATCTCAAACAGCACTGGTCCCAGTACCAATCTCTGTGGCACCCTAAGCATCATTTCCCTTGGTGATGAGGGTCCACCACCACCACCACCACCCTCTGCTGCTTTCCATTCAGCCAGTAGACAATCCAGATGATCATCTTCATACCCACCGCTATGTAATTTATGTACTTCCAATATTTCTTTTTATAATTTCTCCAGTCTTAATTTTTGCTGTAGTTTTCTTTTAGCTGCATATGAAATATAAACTGCCCTAACAAAGGCTTTATACATATCCCATGAAATTTCACTTGAGACTTCAGAGGGATCATTATTTGCAAAATAATTCTCTGTTTCTTCTTTTATTTTACTTATAAATACTGCATCTTTTAGTAAAATTGGATCCAATTTCCAGTGTTTAGAAGTAGCGGTGTCCCTGGACGCACGCTCCAAACATAGTGGTGCATGATCCGATATATGTATTGATTTATACTCCACTACAATTATGTCCCTAGTTTTAACTGTTGTAATCCCAGAAAAAAATTGATTCTAGAGTATGTTTTGAATCTCCCCAAAAAATTAGAATATTCCCTGTTATTGGGATAACGGTTTCTCCATAGATCTATCAAAGATAAATGTTCTATCCTGTTCTGCAGATTTTTAATGTCGTTGTTATTATATTCTCTTTTTTTCAAAGTAGTATCCAATTGTTCATGAAGGATTATATTAAAATCCCCTCCTATCAAATACGGTTGTGGGTATTCTGTAAGTTTTATAAAAAAAGTTCCCCCAGGGTGGCTTTAGCTTTATCATTTGGTACATGTAGTGATGCCAAAGTTAAATATTTTCCTTTAATCTTTATTTTAGCTATAATGAATCTACCTTCATCATCAATAATTTGAATTTCTTTTTTTTTTACTTATATTTTATTGTTTTATGCAGCGATCAACATTACATTATATCACATACAGGCAGGCATACACTAAACTGATATGAATTCCACATTTTTACAGTAACTAGAAGGGTAATGCCCCTACAGTATGTACCGTTACCACACGTGGGGGTTATCATATAAAATCACCTTAATTAACATCCAGAGAAAAATAATATATGCTAAATGCACACATTTGTGTCAAAAGCACATTGTAATAAGTGAAAAAAGAACAGCAGTTATTTGTAAGAAAGACGTAAAGAGCCAGGAGTAGGGCACCAAATCAAGCTTAACCTTATCCTGCTCCCAAAAAAGGATAAATAGCACCAACTAACATCAGTTTTACTAGGATACAACTAATTATGCAGAATTCTCCCCACCAACACCCCCTCCAGCTTACATCCTGTGAACCATTTATATATAACAACTTTTAACGAGTACTGAACATTTTAGAGCATAATCAAGATACATGCATTCCAAGAAGAAAGGGCATTCTTATTTCTATAACCCAAAACAGATTATCTCAGGCCATACTTCCTTTCCTTCTCTTAAAGTCATAGTGTCCTGATCATGTTTTCCTAAAATATTGTAAAGAAAGGCAAGTACTTGTACATAAACCTGTTCTAAAAGCAAAATTTGTCTGAATTTCCCCCCACTCTGACAGCCCTTTCCAATGCAACAGTTACTTTAACTTTACTGGAAGATATTCCAGTCAAGTGCCTCATTCCTCATCAGAGTCAGAAACCTCCTCTCATGTTGAAATTGTAATTCTATTTTTTCTAGTAACTTGGAGGCTTCAGAGGACTCTGAAAACTGGTATGTCTTACCCCTGTACACAATCCAGAGACTTGCAGGCAACAAAAGTATTTGGTGAACTTCTAAGGCCCTCAGTCTTTCCTGTATACCATTGAAACTTCTCCGATGTGTCCTGGTTGCAAAATTTAAATCTGTAAATAGATGAATTCTGTGCTCATACCAGGTAAGGGGGCTAAGATCTTTAGCCTGTCGCAGAATCATGTCCCTCTTGGTGGTAGTTCAGAGTTTGAACATTAAAGTATGAGGAAAGGCCACACCAGTTGCAGGCCTCTATTGTTTGCCACATGGCGTTAATCGGTAGGCCTTGAGAACTTGAAATGGCTGGTCAGTCTGTAGCAATTCCTTCAGTCAAGTTTGTAGAAATGCCAGTGGATATTCCCCTTCCGATTGCCATGGGAGTCCCAGAAGTCATACATGAGAGGCCTGCACAGCATTTTCTAAATTTTCTAGCCTCTTCCAGAGCAGTCCATTCTCTTAATGAGTCCTGCAGACACAACTAAGGCCCAGTTGGCTTTGTGGTATGCTCCCTTTACATCTCCTTCCACTACTTTGACTTTGGATCTCAATGGTTTAAGGTCAGCTCTTAAATTTTCAATTTTTGCAGTCCAATCCCTAGATCACCTTCAGCAGGGTGGCATTAGAGGGCTGAGGCCCTTCTTGCTCTGTCTCCTCAGGCTGGATGTGTTTGCTAGTGGTTGCTCTGGTCTCCTTCGGGTAGGTTCCATCCACGGGGGCTGCTGTTCTGTTCATTTGACCCATGTTCAGGCTATCGGAGGTCTCTCACCAGTAGTTTTAACTTCAAAATACAGCTCTAAATGTCCTCTGTCCTCCTAGACCCAAATAATATCAGTTTTCTGAGTAAAATACATTGTTTTGAATGCTGATACAGGTCTGGATGTGGAGCTGAGGAAAAAAGCTGCTCACAGCTTGGCTGCTGGCCATGCCCCTCAATAATTTGACTTTCTATATACATATTTACTCCTTTCTTGAACAGGATGGAAGTACCTCTTGACTTAGCTGTATATATTGAGAGTATAGATTGTCCATCCCATATTTGATTCACTTTATTGATTTCTTTTTCAGTTAGATGTGACTCTTGGAGGCAAATGGTGTCAATATTCTTCTTCTTTATATAATTAAATATTTTTTTCCTTTTAATTGAGTTGCTGAAACCATTGATGTTCCAAGATGTAATCTTTAGTCAATCAAGCATTTCTTGTGTTGCTTTTTTGTTTGTTTTTTAATAAACTTATTGCTCTCTATCTGTTTGTGATATAATTTTTCTACCAAAAGAAGTATAGATGCATTCAGAGAAGCTAGATATAGCATATTTTTCATCTTACTTATGCATACATTTCTTACATATTGTACATCTAAATTAGCACAGAATTTACTCAAAATTTGGTCTGTATACCCCTCAATTGTGCAAAAAGATATCTTATGCCTGTTTAACTTATCCCCCTCATTCATTACTGAATGCTCCATTGAAAAGCTGTACCAAATTGTATCGCTCTCCAATACCCCTAGTAGTTCTTCTTAAGCAAGAATAAGCCCCATCATTCCAGTACAAATGGATGCCTGCATCCCCTTCCCCTCTGGAAAACACAATAAACTGTATAATTAATGCATTATGTTAAAACAACACTAAGGAGCTTCAATTTACTCTAACCATTAATATGCTGATTTATGTAATATTCTGTTCCGGGACTTTTAAAGTACTTTGCCCTTTCTCTTGACCTACAGAAGAGTCTTGACTTTTAGCCTCTCTAATGCACCCACAGTTTCATCTTCATGCTGAGAATCTATCATTCTTATTTGGATCTCCTGGGGCATCAGCAGCTACTTCTGCTTTATCCTTTTTTCTATGTTTATTAGGTGATTTCTGTTTCTCAGGATCCGGTGTCTTGTCTTCATTATCTTTTTTAAGGACATGTTCTTGTGAATATTTTTTAATTGTTATTCCTAGTGACTCTTTAGCATAAGCTTCTGCTGCATCAACAGTCTCGAAATTATAGAATTTTCCTTGGAATAAGATCCTTAGTGTGTTTGGATATGAACGTTGAAATCTTACATGTTTGTGTCTCTACGATGCCGGTTTGACAACGCTTTCATCGACTGGCATCATAGCGACAGGATTTATGTCAGCTGCAAGTTGTGGTTGACATAGATCCTGATTGTCTCTCAGTTTGTGTTTTCATCACAGGGCTTTGCCCCCGCACCCCCCGTACTATAGATTATCAACTCCAAATCAGAGTTGATTTGGGAAGGGGGGATCTGTTTGTTTTGTTGTGTATTGTAATGTTGTTTTGTTCTGTGTTCAAATGGCCCTTCTAGGGCCGAAGAAAAATCAATAAAGTGTTTTGAATTTTCCGCAAAAAAAGAGTTGATTTGGGGAGGGGGGCAGGACCGACAGACAATATGCCCCTGTGTCAGGCGCACCAACACAGTGACCTGTCAGTGAACTGTCAATTTTTTCAACCGGTGTATAGGTCACTGTGTTGGTGTCGCTAATTATGGCATATACCCATGTTTGCCCCAAAGGACCTCTTTAAGTGGATTAAACTGCTTTCTCGTTCTATAACATTCTGGTCCAGAGTCTGGGAATACCAGAAGTTGTTTTCTGTTTGTTGATAAACCTTTTTTACGGGCAAAAGATAATACCCTTTCTTTATCTTGAAAACATAAGAAGCTTGCCGTAATTATTCTAGGAAATCTTTTGCTGCATTTTCATTAATTCTGTATCCAGGGGATCAATGAATTCTGTCCAACTCAATTCAGTAGCCCTCTTGAAGATCCTGTTTAAGAGCCTTGTTAATCCAAGCTTCAAAATGTTCAGAAATATTTTGACCATCTCATCCTTCTGTGACATTCAAGAATTTTAAATTATTGCACCTTGAACGACATTTGAGATTGTCCATTTTCTACTTTATATCCTTAATCTCTTTTGTATGCTCCAGAGGATTGGGTTCCAGTTGTGGTAAAAAATCTTCGACATCCGACATTCTGTTTTCCAGTTCTGAGATTTTGCTCTTTATATCTTTAATTTCACCTTTTACTTGCCCTATTTCATCTCTTATTTTGTCCATCTTTAGATGTATACCTGCAAAGCCCTGTTAGATTTCTTTCATTAACTGGTTATAGTTATCCATTGGGCTATCGTGTTTTGAAATATTCATTTCCTCAGTTTGCACATCCAAATTATGACTTCTGGTTTTGTTTTTATATTTGGGAATTGCTCCAGCGTGATTGCCATAAACATATATAAATTCAAAATCAGCAAGTATATGAAAAGTATTAGGGGTACTTTCTTTCTGGTTAGATGCACCACAATTTTTTTTACATTAGTTAAGTTCTGAGCCTCAGCTTCATTTAACTCATTTGACAAATTTGTGTTCCCCTTTTACCGATTCAGTATCTTCTGTTTCTGGTAACTATTTATATCTTGATTCTCTACCTCTGATACATCATCCTCATCTGTTAAATTTCTTTTTTTAGCCCATGTTTCCAATAATTTTGCATCCTTAGTTTGAGTCGTAGTTTTCCTTGCTGTATTTCTTTTCATTTTAAATTTAATGTGTTTGGGTTCAGCGTCTGTTTTGCTTTTATTCTTCTCAGCCAGTTTCTTAAAAAAAATTATTTGTCTCATTAGTCTGTTTTACTCATTCTGAGCCTGCCACCCTCTATCCTTTGGAAACTGGTTTCTGTGTTGTTTCAATTATCACTTGCTCATGCAGTCCCCCAATGTACCGCCTTACAGAGCTATTTCAATTACAGTTGAAAAAAAGAGTTAGAAAGTACAGCTGTCAGTGTGCTTTAGCTCCCCCCCCACCCCCATTGTGGGAAGGTGGTTCAGTGATATTTCTGTTAGTACTTACTCATGCAGTTGCCTTGTGTACCACCTTACAGAGCTGCTATATGTTAAACTTTTCATACAGCAGGTGATTCCTATGAATTTAATTCACTGGCCCTTAGATCTCCCTGAAAGTTACAGACACTTACTATTATTGTACCAGTCAGGCTTCTGCCTTTTGGATTTTCTTCCAAATAAACCTCTCTTAGATCATCAGACCCTTCCCTTGATTTGTGAAGTTTAGTTCAAGACCTTTGCTCACGCAGTCCCCTATTTTACCATCTTACAGAGATCAATTTCCTGTTATTTTTGATGTTGTTCAGCTTTAAATTGGCATGCCCAGACACGTTTCATTGTTTTTAGACATTCTTATTTAGGCCTCATAAATAATTCACCAGGAACATATATTTCAGTTCAATGCTGCTATTTCTCCAAACCAATATCTCCCATTTATTAAAGCATTAGGCCCCATCCGAACAACACAGCACATTACTTAAGCAATAATGCCCGACAGGGTGTGTGCCGTGCTGGGATAATGTCATGCCTCAGGTGATTGGGCATGAGGCTGCAGGCCGAGTGCGTCCAGTGACTGAGGCGTGATGTTATCCCAAATGACACACACCCTGGAAGGCATTATTGCTATTATACAATGGCTTGTTGTTATACAGAATAAAAAAAATTTTAAAGATGTTTTTGTGTGGAAAAATATTTTTTGTTTTTTAAGAGAAGATGAAATAATCAAGCAGAAACAAATCAAGCAAACAATCATCTCCAGGTTCACAGTGAGGCTGAGACTAGACCCGTGATGCTGTACTGGGATAACATCACGGGTCCAGCCCAAGACTGACCAATCAGAGTCCAGGATTTTTTCTTGCCATTGTATAATTTGTGATTAACAACAGCTGCTTGGTTTTCCTTAATATAGCTTTACTTCTCAGAAAATTCAGCAGAAAAGCAATATAGGAAGGAGACTGTCAAATATTTTTCAAATCATGTAGGAAAGAATATTCAGCCTTAACAAGATTTTTCCTTCTTTTTATATACATATATATCTTTTAATAATTATTTAAACCTTGCATCTGGTTTATTCAACATGCTGGTGTCCAGCTCTTTTGGAGTGAATAATTTAGTTCTTAGCAGCTTCAGAGACTGACATTAACAGGAGAACCACCTGTGGACAAGATCAGAAATGGCCATATCCATACTAGTGTTAATTCACCAGGCACAGCTTTGTTTCTTCCTGTCAGTCTCTTGCTTCAAACTTGGGTATACCAAAAGCATTGTACAGACGGCTGTGTTTCTACTTCCAAGCAGGTACCGACTCTCTCTTGAGACCGCAGACCTTCACCAGTCTCTGTACTTCAAAAAGAAAGTAAGAAGAGAGAGAAAAAAAACAGAGGAAAGAGTAAGGATTGCAAACAGTTAAGGGGCCAGAAATAAGACATGATTGGAGTGGTGCAGTACAGTTGCTGTGGAGCAGCAGTCTTCCAGGAGACATTCTGGAGGATGCAGTGTTGTACCATCTGCAGGCACCTCTCTGGGCTGAGGGATGAGGTTGCTCATCTACAGGCTGAGTTGGCCAGGATTTGTGGGACCTCTTCTTCCATCCAGGGACCACCAGTGCCTCTGCCATTGCCTCAGAGGTTGCCAAGAAAGAGGAGCGGTTGGACCACAGTGGGCTCAGGGAGGGTGAGGGTGGTGGAACAGAGGTGCATCCCTCCAGTTGTACCTCTCCACAATTCCTATGCCATTCTGGCAAAGTGTGGTTCCTCTATGGAGGCACCCACAGTGGAGACTAAGGAGGATGCTGTGAACCTCCACAAAGGATACCCACAGGAGGGTGGTAGGGGACCCTGCAGGAGAAGGAAACAACTCCTGGTGGGGGACTCCATTGTTAGGAAGGTAGAACTGGGGGAGGAAGGGGAGAGGGAGGTGAGGTGCCTGCCTGGTGCCATGACTTGGAGGGACAGGGAGCGAATCCTCAGGATTGCCCGAGCAGCTGCACAGGGGAGGGAGCTGGATGTCATTGTCCACCTAGGGACAAATGACCTGGCTAAGAGAGGGATTAGAGAAGTGCAGGAAGAGTTTATGGAATTGGGGAGGGGCCTTAGTCAAGTAGCATGCACGGTAACCTTCTCGGAGGTGCTGCCCATTTATGGCATAGGAGAGGCTAGGGTGTTCTGCACCATGGGATTCAATCAGTGGTTGAAAAAATGGTGTGGAGCTCAGGGATTTGGCTTCATTGAGGACTGGGGGTCCACCTGGAGTGATGCAAGCCTATATTGGCATGATGGGCTGCATCTGTCCGGGAGGGGAACCAGGATCCTAGGTGATAGGTTTAAATGCTTCATTGGCAAGCTTTTTAAACCAGCCAAGGGGAGGCTAATTGAAAGGAGCAGGACATCCGCCCCCAAATAATCACAGTAGTAAGAGTGCAAACACCAACATAGAGGTGTCGATAGGAGAAGGGCAGAGGTAAATGGAGAAAGTGACAAATGCAAAAGGACAGGGATGGGGCAAAGGGAGTAAGGCCATCGGAAATGGAGGTAATGAGTATCAATGCCCATAGTCTGGGCAACAAGCTCCCTGAGCTGGTGGCCTTGATGGAAGAGGATGCCTGGATATCGTAGCAGTCACAGAAACATGGTACACAGAGAACCATGACTGGGATGTTAACATACCAGGGCACATAACCTACAGGAGACAGGCAGGGAGAGCAGAGGGGAGGAGTAGCTTTCATGTAAAGGAAGGATAAAGCAACTGAACAAAAGAGTAAACAGGGAGGAGGAGGCACTGTGGGTCACCTTGAGACTGGAAAGGGCACCACAATCCGCACAGGGGTTTGTGTACAGACCCCCATGTCAGGAGGAAATGAACAAGGACATGATAGAAGGCATTCTTAGAATGGCAGAGAAAGGGAGATACTATTGATGGGAGACCTGAATATGCCAGATGTTAACTGGAGCACATTTGCTGCAGCCACATCCAAGAGCAGGGCCATTCTTGATGCCCTACAGGTGGCAGGCATTAGACAGCTAGTTTCAGAACCCACTCATGAGGGAGCAATCTTAGACTTCGTACTCTTAAATGGGGGCAGTGAGAGGATCTCAGATCTAGAAGTGGGTTGCCATCTGGGGACAAGTGACCATCAAACAGTGTGGTTCACATTAAACTCAGCTACAGAGTCAAGCCATACAAAAGTGAGGGTACTGGACTTTAGGAGGGCTGACTTTGGCAAGATGGGAGAGTGCCTAGAAAAGCACTAGCAAGCAGGCTAGAAGGTGGTGTGGAGCAGCAATGGGGAATCATCAAAACTGCCATCACAGAGGCAACAAGCCTTTGTGTGAAGCAAATAAACAAATCAAAATGAAAGAAAAAGCCACTATGGTTCTCAAAAGAGGTGGCTGTGAAAGTCAGGAAGAAAAAGATAGCATTCCGGAAGTATAAGGAAACACAGAAGAAGCAGGACAGAGAGCTGTACCAGTTAAGGCAGAAGGAAGCAGGGAGGGAAGTCAGAATATCAAAGGCCCAAACTGAGGAAAAGATCGCCAACTCAGTTAAGAAGGGGGATAAAACCCTTTATAGGTACATCAGCGAGCGTAGAAAGACAAAGGGAGGGATAGTGAGGCTGAATAGAAATGAGCGTTGGGTGGGCAGAGGGACAGTGAAAAAGAAGGGATACTGAATGAATATTTCTGCTCAGTATTCACAAAGAGGAGGAAGTGCCTAATCCAATTAACAGAAGCACTCTTGATAGAAGTCGATCCCAGTCCTTTCACAGAAGAAAGGGTTCTGCAAGAACTCCTAAAACTGAAGGTGGACAAAGCAATGGGTCCTGATGGAATTCACCCCAGAATTCTAAAAGAATTAAGGGAGGAACTAGTGAAACAACTGGCTACTCTTTTTAAGAAATCATGGGAGGATGGTGTGGTACCCGAGGACTGGAGGAAGGCGGATGTGATTCCCCTTCACAAAAGTGGGACCAAGACAGAGGCAGGAAACTACAGACTTGTCACTTTGACCTCTGTGGTAGGGAAAGTGATGGAGTCACTTCTGAAGGAAAGAATAGTTGAGTACCTAGAGGCCAGTGGAGCACAGGACCCAAGGCAGCATGGGTTCACAGTGGGAAGGTCATGTCAGATGAATCTAATAGATTTCTTTGACTGGATGACCAAAGTAGTAGACCAGGGAGGGGCCGTGGACATGGCCTAGCTAGACTTTAGCAAGGCATTTGACACAGTCCCACACAAAAGATTAATAGTCAAATTAACCAGCCTGGGAGTGGGTCCCAGGGTGTTAGCCTGGGTAAAACATTGGCTGCACAACAGGACACAGAAGGTAACTGTAAATGGAGTCCACTCTGAAGAAAGAGGGGTTACTAGTGGGGTACCGCAGGGTTCAGTATTGGGTCCAGTCCTTTTTAACGTCTTCATCAATGACATTGCAGAGGGACTGGAAGGAAAAGTATGCCTTTTTACAGATGACACAAAGATCTGCAACAGGGTTTATACACAAGGAGGCATGGAAAGGATGAAAAGGGAATTGGCAAGGTTGGAGGAATGGTCAGAAGTATGGCAGCTAGGATTCAATGCAAAGAAGTGCAAAATAATGCACCTGGGAAACAAGAACCCAGGGGAAGAATGCACAATGGGTGGGGAGGTATTAACAACAACAAAAAAGGAAGGGACCTGGGGGTAATCATATCAGATGATCTTAAGGTTAGCAATCAATGTGAGAAGGCAGTAGGGAGGGCTGGGGGTATACTGGGATGTATAGGGAGTGGCATCAGCAGCAGAAAACAGGAAGTTGTTATCCCTCTGTACAGACAGTTGGTGAGACCCCATCTGGAGTACTGTGTCCAGTTCTGGAGACCTCTTCTCCGCAAGGACATAGACAGGATAGAGGTAGTCCAGAGGAGGGCAACTAAAATGGTGCAGGGTCTGCAGGAGAAGCTGTATGAGGAGAAACTAAAGGAGCTCAATATGTATACCCTTGAGGAAAGAAGGGAGAGGAGGGACATGATAGAAACTTTTAAGTACCTCAGTGGAATCAACAAAGTCCAAGAGGGTAGCATCTTTCAGAAAAAGAGACTTAAGAACAAGGGGACACAATTTAAAGATAGAAGGAGGGCGGTTCAGGGGCAATGTGAGGAAGTATTATTTCACAGAGAGGGTAGTGGATGCATGGAACAGCCTTCCTGAGGAGGTTGTGGGGTCTAAAACTGTGGGAGATTTAAGAATGCATGGGACAGACATAAGGCAATTCTTGTGGGGGGTAGGAAGAAATAGGCTGTTGGTTAACTAGGATCTGCGGCCTATCCTGTGGGTAGGGAAATGGGCAGACTAGATGGGCCTAGCGGTCCTTATCTGCCGTCAAAGTCTATGTTTCTATGTTTCAGGCATGCGACATTCTGGTAGGGATGTCTGCTTCCTCCATTTATTTTACCGATTTACTTCTCCATAGTACTATGATTTGACTATCAACAGGGAGGGTTTAGCATTACCACTCGCACCACACTCTGCTCACTCCTCACTGACAGCTGCCATGTTGCTCCACACCCCCGCCCCAAGAGAACATATCACCTGTTTAGTGTAGTAACTGTCTACCAGCCCAGGGAGCCCCCAGGAGAGAGAGAACACATCATGTGTGTGGTGTACTAACTGTCTAACAGCCCAGTAAGCCCCCAGGAGAGAGACATCATCACTTGTGCGGTGTAGTAACTCTCTAGCAGCCCTGGGAGCCCCCTGAAGAGAGGAAAAAATCTCCTGTGTGGTGTAGTAACTCTCTACCAGCCTAAGGGGCCCCTTGGGAGAGAGAACACATGACCTTTGTGGTGTAGTAGCTGTATACCAGTCCAGGAAGCCCCCAGGAGGGAAATCACATCACCTGTGTGGTATAGTAACTCTCTACCAGCCCTGGGAGCCCCCCTGAAGAGAGAGAGAACACATCATCTGTGTGATGTAGTAACTCTATGTTAGCCCAGGGGGCCCCTCTGGAGAGTGAACACATCAATTGTGGTATAGTAAGGTTCTGCCAGCCCAGGGAGCCTCCAGTAAAGTGAGCACATCAATTGTGGTGTAGTAAGTCTCCATTTGCCCAGGGGTGTGTGGAGAATGAACATATCAGGTGCAGGGAGATTTTCCTTCAATAGCTAGTCAGGGAACCAACATGGGGCAACCCCCATTGAAGGCACGAATGCAGAAGTGCAGGGGTTCCTGTTTAAATTTTTGGCAACAATAAAATGCTATTTTAGCATTTATTTACTACATTTGGAGTGCTCCTTTCTTTCGTCATGTTAACATGGGGCAACAACCTGCTGGATTCGATCCTGACATATGGATAGAGTGTGGAGGAGGTGCAAGTGGGAGAAGCCTTGGGCAACGGCGACCACAGCATGATAAGGTTCAGGGTCAGGGCAGGGAGGGAGACAAGTAAAACCAGTACTACAGTCATGGACTTCAGACACATGGACTTTGAAAAGATGAGAAAGATAGTAAGGGAGACAATGGAGGGTACATAGAGTATAGGGGCAATGGAGGAGTTATGGCAAGCTATCAATGGAGGGGTACTGAAAGCTGCAGAAATGTGCATAAAAAAGGTTAGGAAGAGCAAAAGGGGGAGGAGACCACTTTGGTTTACAAAGGAAGTTGCAGGGCAGTCAGGGTAAGGAGGAGGGCTTTCAAAAAATTTAAGAGGACACTCAGCGAGGAAGATAAGGAAGAATATAGGGAAAAGGGGAGTCTGGCAAGGAAGAAGATCAGAAGGGCAAAAGCAGTTACTGAGGAAAAAGCAAAAAAGAGCAAAAGGAGGGCTGAAACCTTTTTCAGATATGTGAGAGAGAGGAGAGGGGTAAGGCAGGAGATTACTAGGCTGAGGGAGAGGGGAAGGAGGGAGGAATAAAATTGGAAAGGGACTGTGAAAAAGCGGAGTTATTAAATAAGTATTTTAGCTCGGTATTCATGGAGGAGGAAGACAGTAGGGGACCTGAGCTAAAGTTGAAGGGGAAGGAGGGCAAATGGGTGGATCTGAGCCCATTCACTGTGGATAGGGTTAGGGCAGAGCTAACTAGATTGAGAGTGGACAAAGCAATGAGGCTTGATGGATTTCAAGGAAGAGTTGGCTGCACCCTTGAAAAGGCTCTTCAACTTGTCCCTGGATATGGGGAGAGTGCCGGAGGACTGGAAGAGGGCAGACATAGTGCCTTTACACAAGGGAGGTAGTAAGGAGGTGAAAGGGAACCCTACCGGGTCAAAATGTTGTGTGCTGAACAGCATACGACAAAACCCCAAAACTGCAACAGTGCAGTATAGAACAGTGAGAGGGTGCAATACCGTGAATAGTTCTGTTTGTGGTACTGCAACCTCTCACTGTCAGAGGCAGAAGATATGACCTCTGTTGGGACAGACATAAGGCAATTCTTGTGGGGGGTAGGAAGAAATAGGCTGTTGGTTAACTAGGATCTGCGGCCTCCCCCCCCCCCCACCGGGTCATGCCTGAAAATGGGCAGGATTTGTCTAGTGCACTTACCCAGTCAACAAAAACTAAATAAAATAAACAATATATGCATGTGGCATAATGTCTTGCAACATTATGACCCTGTGCCAAGGGGAACTACTGACCTGTCAGCCTCACTTCAGTGGTGGGTAAGGTAGTGGAGGCATTAATCAAGGAGAGGGTGGTGGATTACCTGGAGGAGAGTGGCTTGCAGGACCCCAGACAGCATGGCTTCATGAAGGGGAAGTCTTGCAAGACAAACCTAATTCAGTTCTTTGATTGGGTGACTTAGGTGATTGACCGGGTGGGAGCAGTGGACGTGGCCTATCTGGACTTCAATAAGGCCTTTGACATCATGCCCCATTGGAGGCTGGTGAGCAAGATGAAAAGCCTGGGAAAATAATCTGGGTGGAGGCCTTGCTGGCAGGAAGAACTCAGAGGGTGGTGCTTAACAGCGTGCACTGCGGGACGGCGAGGGTGAAGAGTGGAGTGCTACAGGGGTCAGTTTTGGGTCTGCTCCTCTTCAACAGCTACGTCAGTAATATTGCAGAGGGTTTGAGAGGAAGGGTGTGCCTATTTACTGATGATACGAAAATATGCAATAGGGTGGACACCCCAGGGGAGGTGCAGGACATGTGGGGGAACTTAAAGACACTCAAAAAATGGTCTGGGACACGGCAGCTGAAATTTAATGCCAAGAAGTGCACTTTGATGCACTTGG
Source organism: Neoceratodus forsteri (assembly GCA_016271365.2). Lineage (NCBI taxonomy): Eukaryota > Metazoa > Chordata > Ceratodontiformes > Ceratodontidae > Neoceratodus > Neoceratodus forsteri. Next base: position 520,216,317 of record CM057449.1, on the reverse strand, counting down.
GGAGTAGGAAAAGAAGAGCAGGGTACACCCTAGGTGGGGAGGAAATCAAAGTAACAGAACAGGAGAGGGATCTGGGGATCATAGTCTTCTCGAACCTTAAGGTAGGTATCCAGTGTAGCAGAGTGGCTGGCAAGGCCAATGGAATGTTGGCATGTATAGGCAAGGGCATTACTAGCAGAAGGAGGGAGGCAGTAATGCTCCTTTACAAAGCCCAAAGCCATGGTGAGGCCGCACCTGGAGTGTGGGGTTCAGTTCTGGAGGCCACATCTCTGCAAGGATATAGATGCATTGGAGAGGGTTCAAAGAAGGTCAACCAGGATGGCGCAGGATATGCAGGGAAAGTCATACATGCAGAGGTGTAGGGGGCTGGATCTGTACACACTGGAGATAAGGAGGGAAAGGGGAGACATGATTGAAACTTTTAAATATGTAAAGGGGATCAATAATGTGGGAGAAGAGGGTTTACTTAAGAAGAAGGATGGAGTCACAACTAGAGGGCACAGCCTCAGACTGCAAGGAAAAAGATACAGAGGCAATGTGAGAGGGTGTTTCTTCATGGAGAGAGTTGTGGAGCCCTGGAACAGACTACCAGATGGAGTGGTGGGGGCTAAATTGGTGGAAGAATTCAAGAGGGCATAGGATAAGCATATGAGTTGAGTATCGGGGGGGCAGGTGCTCGCAGGGAGGGGCAGGTGTAAGGAGAAAAAAGGGCAGACTAGATTGGCCAGTGGACTGGTATGGTCCTTTTCTGCTGTCAAGCTTTTATGATCAGCTGTGTGGTGCATTCACTCTCTGCGAGCACAGAAAGCACACTATGGAGTGACTGTATTGCCTGCATGACACATCCACTCTCCACTAGCATAAAGCTGGATTTCCATTAAACCCTAGTCTCTCAGAAAATGTTTTACATTTTTATAGTCAGGGACTGGTCCACTCATCAAAAATAGGGGACTCCCTCATTATAGTACACTTCTTTGTAGTGAAATCTTGGTTAAAACAAATTAACACTTAGACTTCCAATTGGCCCTTATAAAAAGATGATGCTGACAGTCATGACAAAGAGCTCCCACTATAATCAGCAACTCTTTTGGCTCCCAGATGATTTGTTTAAGAGATAGAGAGGGGGAGATCACTGTATTTCTGTTTTTTGGGGCTCAATTTTTTTTTCCATAGAGGTTTTTCTTGGTGGAGCTGGCAGGTGGCTATGTCTCCCCCCTCAGGAGAGCTCATCTCTCTGTCCCTGACATCCTGCACTGATCCTCCCCAGGAATCCCCAATGGGTTACCCTCCCATGACAGGGCCGGGGACGAGGAGTGCCGGCGTTCTCCTCTCCCCTGGGTAGCCCCCATCCAGACCTTGGGGCTCGGTGCAGGTGCAGTCAGGGCCATCACAGAGCCCGCCAGTTTCATTTTGAAGTTTTACACCCGTTCCCACCTCCCCATCCAACATTGCTTCAGCGCCATGCCATCTGACCCTTATCACCCTCCAGCCATCACTAGAGGGCGATCAGCAGGCAGGACAACAATCCCTCCCTCCCCCAAGAGAAGAGTAGTCCTCCGGATGCTCAATCCTCTCTTTTCCCTGCTGACCTCCGGTGGCCGTGGCTCGCTCCCGAACCCAGGTCGCTGGTGTGGCACGAGGTGTGACATCCAGCAACTCAACCCTCAGTACCATCGGGTTGGCATTGGGGCTGTATTTTACAGCATAATGAAAGACAACTTATACTGTATAACTCTTACAAGCTGGTTTGGCTACTGCTTATATAAGACCCACAGTCTAAGCATTAAATTTCGGAGGCAGTCAGTGTTGGATCCAGAATTTTAAAAAGGATCCTGCGGCAGTAATGAATGAGGACAGATCAAAAGTAGATGGGCTGTCAGCAAGCAGAAAGAACACTTCTTTTTCTGTTATCTTGTACTGTACATGATAAGTATTGGTAGTGAGTCATGATACAATTAATTTTTGTTCCCTTTGAAATATAATATATTATGTTGGATTGGTTATATTCCATGCAAAGGTCAAAGAAGGGTCCTGCTGCTGCTGTGAAGAAGGAGACTCAGCAGACCTGGGTTTGAATCCCACAACTGCCATTTGCATGCAGTGTGACCCCAAGCAAGTTACATAACTTCCCTGTGCTCCCAAGTGGCACATGTAAAAATGCTTCAACTTAGTGTGCTTTTTCTGACCAAAAATTCTAAAATAAATTAAATCTCAGGAAGATCACCAGTGCCAGTGACTCCAGATATAGTAAATCATCTCACTGAGATTTCCTCTTCCTTTAGTAGAGAAGTGAATTTATACAAACTGCTGAGCTAGCCGTTCCTCTCTCTTTTTGTCTGCATGCTGCTGTAGCAAGTCTAGCATTAGTAGCAAGTTATTCACAAAGTGAATGATAAAATGTGGCAGATCTTTAAAATAGTGTCAGCATTTATTCAGTAAATTGGTGCATGTGTTATGGACAGAAAGGACCGCTCTATCATACACAGAGGTAACCTGCACCATAGTAACTGTAAGGCAACAAAAAGTCAAGCACTCACCTGCTGCAAAATTAAGCTGGGCACTCAGATGCTGCAAAATATTTTTATTTTTATTGTTTCCAGCACTGGGAAGAGAGACATAGGCAGGCAGAAAAAAACAGTCCCAACATTTCATGCTTGCACATACAAAAAGAGGAGAGAAGAAAGTAAGTGCCTTAGCTGGGACTTGAACCCAGTCTGCCTGGAATACCGTTCCGGTCACGCTAACCAGCTGCGTCATCAAAGCAACTGGAACCTGGGCTGTCCCAAAGCACACGTTACTCTTTCTCCAGTGCATAACATGGTATTGCACACATAATTACTACATTTTCAATCACATGGGTGCAGTGTGCGTATTTATGGAACACATACAAACAGAGGACAGAAAGAAGTAAGTGCCTTAGCTGGGACCCTTTCCAGAGTTACTCCCTACTGACAAGACTATTTATGTTACTCTCATAAAGGTACAGAGTGTAGGGGACAGAGACAACATAAAATATAATATGACCTCACAGAATATGAAGTGCAAAAATGGGTTGAAAAATGAAAGCAAATACCACAAACATTATCGGCTTAGAATGACCACATGACCATAGTTATCTGCTCAGTTCAGAAACTGGACTAATTATAGAACTGGAGCAAACGTAGTAGAAAATCATTATCCATGTTCCCTCGGTTCTGTTCCCAGATGACTTTAACTTTCTGCTGCTTTCGGTTGAAGACTCGCATCTGCCGCTTTATGGGTGTTCGCTATCCTGGCTCCATCTCATGACCACAGCTGTCCTTATGTGGTCAGCTTCCTCCAACAACTGCAGTTTGCCAGGCTGCAGCCAAAGTCCTCAGCATGGCAGCTTTGAATCTGGAGCCAAGAGAGAGACAGGGAACATAACCGGCAGGGCAAGGATAATGTTATCTTCTGGAGTGGGAGGGGGAGAGAGAGACGCACACAGTGGATGTAAACAGTGGGGCAAGGATGACTTTCTGGTGCATGTGTGTGTGGCATGATGGAAGGTGCCAGGTCAAGTCTTTATGATGCCAATGGTCACATGGCAGACAGCTTTGCAGTTTGACATGTGCCAAAAGAAAAAGTGTTCTCAACTTTGCTGTTTATGGTTCAGTGACACTGGACATCACCACATATTCAAATCAGCATAAAATGTCAGCCCAATAATTTTTTTATGAAAATATTAACAGTTCACTTTTTTTTTTGTGACTTGTAAACTAATTTAAAATTCCCTTGTATTGTTTGGGACTACTTTACAGTGCAGCAGGACACCACTGTATTTCTGTTTTAAAGTTATTAAAATGATTTTTCAGTTGTTATTTTTTGGTTAATGAACAGAACCCATTTTATAAGTGTAATAACCCACTCTGGGCCATGGGTGTATTTGGGCATTAATGCACTTCCTGGGTGGTTTTAGGACACTTGACCTGCAGCCCCATGTCTCACAACACACCTGGGGCATGTATTAATGTCTCCATACATCCATGGCCTGTTGTGTGTTATAGCTTACACATGTGACATAGTTAAAAACATGTTAGATTCAGATCAGTTACAAGAAAAGGTCAAATAGTCATACTTATGCTATGTTGAATGCATTGTTAATGCTACAAATTATCACTAAACCATGTAACAAGAGGCAGTGGCTCCATTTGAGCTCTAACCTGAAAGAAGGATAAATATAATTAATATATATGCTTACACCTGAGTGCTTTACGTACTAGATAGCTAGATCTGAACATTGAAAAAACATACAGATACTTGGAATAGACCAGTGCGGGGGTGGGGTGGTGGAGCGGTTGCCGGCTTGAAGGAGGAAAAGAAGAGGGTGGAAGTGTGTAAAGATGAAGGAAACAGGGAGAGTGTGGGGAAGTGGAGGAGAGTGTAGGTTTGGGGGGTGGGGGTTGATGGGTATAAAGGGGAGACGGTAGGTGGAAGGTGGGAGTGTGTGTTGAATTCAGTGATGAACAGAACTGCAAAAAGGGTGCACCCACAAATATGTCTTTGAGGCCAGGTGTGACTGTGTCTCTCAATTTGAAGATCCAAAAATTCACTCTGTGAGCTGGCAAGTTCTCAAAATCCCCCCGTTTAAACCTATAGAGACCCTGTCAATGCCAGTGAACTCCCAATCATGGGCCTTCAGTTCTGTGGCCAGATGGATATGAGCTGCTAGAGCAGATTCCATGTTGCCATGTTGGATAGTCCTGACGTGGTCACCCACTCTCTATTTTAGTTTCCCCTACATAGTAGCAGCCAAACTCACAGGTTGCAGGATTACACAGTGTTGGTCATGTCATAATTTATGAAGTCGAGGATACACAACTTTTCACCATTACTACAGTAGGATTGGTAAAGGTGTCTGTTACTGTAACTACTACTTAGTACTTATACCAGCCACAACAGTGACAACCATTTGGTAGGAGTGGAAGCCAAGTATCTTGTTTTGGGGGTGGCTGCAAACTACAGGTAATGCAATCCCCTATACTGTACACCCTTGTGAATACCTTTCTGGGGAACTGTTCCATGTGGGGACGCGGACTCTCCTCCATTCTCAGAATCCCCAGTGTTTTCTAATAAATGGCTGGCAGTATAGCCTAGAGGTTAGAGGAATGGGGTGTGAACAGGCTTAGTACATCCAGAAGACCAGACCTGAGTTTGATTCTCACAACCTCCACTTGCATACTGTGTGACCCTGAGCAAGTCACTTAACCACCCAGTGCTCCCAGGTCACCCCTGAAAACAGACACTTGTGCCTAGTGGGTCTTACCCGGTTACCAAAGAATAAAATAAAAATAAATAAATGCTTCCACCTCAGATGACCAGGCACTGACGGTAGTCACAAAATATAGCCCACATACCTCGTTATCATCCCCTTCTTTGGGGGCTTGTGGCACAATAAGAGCAGTTCTGTTAGTGTTAATTACTCTATCCCAGGCTTTATTTATATCCTTTTAGCCATACCCTCTAGTCCTAAATCTGTTACTCTGATCCACTGCATTTCTGATGAAAGCCAGGTCAATAACACAATACTGATGAGCCCCAACAAACTTGCTGGTCAGAATGTTCCTGATAGGGCTACAGGAATGACAAGAACTGGTCAACAAAATTGCATTCCTGTCAGTGGGTTTCTTGTATAGATCCACAGCAATACCATGATCTGGATTCTTTACAATGCAGACATCCAGGAACAAGATATTTGCTAAGCTGTGCAATACTGAAAATCTCAGACTCTTGATTACTCTTTTTACAATATTGTGATTTAAAGACAATAGTGAACTCTTTTAAATATGCTAAGAACACCCTCTTGTTGTGATGTTTTTGACTGCTCGATCTTCTTCAGGAAAAATGTATTAATTAGAATAAAATTAGACATTTCTCTGCTTACTTTATTCTTTATAGAGTATTCATGAAGGAGATCTAATACTCGAAATGTCAAGGCTGACTTTATTTTCCATTTTTTGGTGTGTGTTTAGGTTAACTCATTTGTTTTATTTGCAGCCTAGGGACTGACAAAACTCCATTCTATCGTTTCTTTTTTTGTGTACCCCCATGACCCCTAGTACCACTCTGCTTCAGGTCCTCTTATCTTCCATTCTGCCCAACTCACCCCTTAGGTCGCTGTTACCTACTATCAGGATTCCCTCGGCCTCCACCACCAGAGGCCTAATCTTTCCCTTAACAGGTGGTACTCTGCTGCCACAAGGGGGAGAGATTGGCTGTAACTCTGGCAATTGGTTGGGGGCAGACTCTGAGCATAAGAGGGTGGTGAGGCATGGTGGAGGGGCATGAAGGCATTATCGAATTTTTACATGTTTTCCCTTGTGTTGTCCCCCCCCCAATAAGTATGCATGTTTGCAAGGATATGGGGTAGTAGTTGGTCCCAGGTGGTGCATGATCACCCATGCTATAAACACTGCCACCAGCACTTTGCTAGTTGTCACTCCCGGAGCTGTGCAACAGTTCCATCTGCCCTTGACAGTATCACATTCTCACAGATGCTCATTGCCCTCTCTTTGGCCTCCACTCGAGAGAGGGGAGACATGATAGAAACTTTCAAGTACCTCAAGGGAATCAACAAAGTCCAAGAGGGTAGCATGTTTCAGAAAAAGAGATGTGCAAGAACAAGGGGGCACAATTTGAAGATGGGGGGTGGCTCAGGGGCAATGTGAGCAAGTATTTTTTTATGTAGAGGGTGGTGGATGCATGTAACAGTCTTCCTGCAGAGGTCATGGAGTCAAAAACAGTGAGGGAATTCAAGAATGCATGGGACCAACATAAAGCAATTATAGTGGGGGGTAGGAGGAAGTAGGCTCCTGGTTAACTAGGATCTGCAGCTTATCCAATAGGTAGGGAAATGGGCAGACCGGGTGGGCCAGGTGGATCTTATCTGTCATCAAAGTCTATGTTTCTATGTTGCACTCATGCCATCCTCCCAGGCTCAGGGTATGAACCAGGGTTAACAGATGAGCTGTACAGAATGTGGAACTCCTTGGGTGGAATGTGTGTGGAATGACAGTTCCGCTTCCAAAATGCTTTCTGGAACTTTTTTTTCCTTTCGCACTTTTTTTTTTATTGATTTCTTGTAGGGCAATACATCAGTATAGCAAGTAGAGCAATAAACATAAGTTAATACAGCCAATGCAAAGCAGGATAACTAGAGTAGTTATGTAGTGGTACAAAATATAGGGGGATAATGAGTACTAATTAAACTAAGCCAAGAACATTACACAATTGGTCTGTTACAACCAATGCTGCTATATTTAATAATCCTATTACTGTAATCACAGGGATGTACCAAACCTCTATGGCATTTATTATAACTGATTCACAAAAAGATTTCTGCACAAGTCAGGGGTGCTCAGGATAGAAAAACTAATCACAAATGCATAGAATCCAGCACTCACCAAGCCAATATAGGAAACACAGCTCTCAGAGTTTTTTAATGTGCCAACAAGTTTATTAAGGTGCTAAAACAATACTGTGACACGTTTTGAATTACAATGCCCTTTTATGAAAAGATGTGATGTCGTTTGATAAATGGCATTGTAGTCTGAAACACGTCAAGGCATTGTTAGCACTCTAATAAATGTTTTGGCACCTTAAAAAACTCTGAGAGCTGTGTTTCCGATATTGATTTGGTGAGTACTGGATTCTATGTATTTTTCATTTATTATAAATATTTTATTAATAAAAGAGATCCTTGTATCCTTCAAGCTCCTGTCAGCCTGAGTTCTTTAACTGTGCCATGCACAGTACAGTTAGAGCAGGGTGAGCCAGCAAGATGGTGCACAATGCTGGTATATCCTAGCCAGATAGTCATTGTCTTGGGCAAGGAAGCCCTCTCCTCAAGTCATTGACCAAGAAGCCAGAAGACAAGGCCAATCTGGTTGACTTGAAGAGATGAACAGCAGTATTTTTAGAACACAGAAAACTGAGCAAAACAAGTTCACAGCAGTGACCTGTAACTTTTTGGGCGGTCCCAAAGAGTGGGGTTATTCTAAATGCCCTACAGGGGGCATGCCTTAGACAACTAATATTGGAACCCACTCAAGAGGGAGCAATCTTAGACTTGGTCCTCTCAAATGGAGATGGAGAGAGGATCACAGATGTAGAAGTGGGTAGCCATCTGGGAACTAGTGACCATCAAACAGTATGATTCACAATAAACACAGCAATAGAGTCAAGCCATACAAAGGCAAAAGTACTGGACTCCAGGAGGGCTGACTTTGCCAAAATGGGTGAGTGCCTAAGGAATGCACTAGCAAATGGGCAGGAAGGAGGGGTGGAAGAACAATGGGGAATAATAAAAACTGCCATCACAGAGGTAACAAGCCTTTGCGTGAAGCAAATAAAACAAAACTGTGTAAGAAACCATTATGGTTCTCAAAGGAGGTGGCAGTGAAGGTTCAAGAGAAAAAGAAAGCATTCAGAAAGTACAAGGAATCACAGAAGGAGCAGGACAGAGAATTGTATCGGTTTAAGCAAAGGGAAGCTGGGAAGGCAGTGAGAACAGCAAAGGCCCGAACTGAGGAAAAGATAGCCAACTCAGTTAAGAAGGGGAATAAAATCTTTTTTAGGTACATCAGGGAGCGAAGGAAGACTAAGGGAGGGATAGTGAGGCTTAATAAAGGGGAGGGGCAGTGGGCAGAGGGTGACTGTGAAAAGGCAGAGATACTAAACAAATATTTTTGCTCAGTATTTACAAATGAAGAGGGGGAGGTTCCTAAAACAAACAATAGAAACACTCTGGATACAGAAGTTGATACCAGACCATTTACAGAAGAAAGGGTTCTGAAAGAACTCTTAAAACTGAAGGTGGACAAAGCAATGGGGCCTGATGGGATTCATCCCAGAATTCTAAAAGAACTAAGGGTAGAACCAGTGACACCACTGACTACCCTCTTTAACAAATCATGGGAGGATGGGGTGGTACCTGAGGACTGGAGGAGGGCAGATGTGATTCCCCTTCACAAAAGTGGGAGCAGGGCAGAAGCAGGAAACTACAGACCTGTTAGTTTAACCTCAGTGATAGGGAAATGAAGGAATCACTTCTGAAGGAAAGAATTGTCGAGTACCTAGAGGCCAGAGGGGCACAGGACCCAAGGCAGCATGGATTCACAGCGGAAAGGTCATACCAGATGAATCTAATAGATTTCTTTGACTGGGTGACCAAAGTAGTAGATCAGGGAGGGGCTGTGGACATGGCCTACCTAGACTTTAGCAAGGCATTTGACTCAGTCACACAAAAGATTAATATACAAGTTAGCCAGCCTGGGAGTGGGTCCCAAGATGATAGCCTTGGTAAAAATTGGCTGGAGAATAGGACACAGAGGTAATAGTAAATGGAGTCCACTCTGAAGAAAGGGGTTACTAGTGGGGTGCGCATGAGGTTCAGTATTAGGACGGTCCTCTTCAATGTCTTTGTAGCGACATTGCAGAGGGACTGGAAGAAAAAGTATGTCTCTTTGCAGATGACACAAATATCTGCAACAGAGTTGATGTACAAGGTGGGGTGGAAAGGATGAGAAGGGACTTGGCAAGGTTAGAGGAATGGTCACATGTATGGCAGCTTAGATTTAATGCTAAGAAATGCAAGGTAATGCACCTGGGAAACAAAAACCCAGGGGAAGAGTACACAATGGGAGGTGAGATACTAACAACAACAAAAATGGAAAGGGACCTGGGGGTAGTCATATCAGATGACTTAAAGGTGGGCAAGCAATGTGAGTGGGCAGTAAGGAGGGCTGGGGGAATACTGGGATGCATAGGGAGAGGCATCACCAGTAGAAAACAGGAAGTTGTTATCCCTCTGTACAGACAGCTGGTGAGACCCCATCTGGAGTACTGTGTGTAGTTCTGGAGATCCAATCTCCGCAAGGACATAGACAAGATGGAAGCTGTCCAGAGGAGGGCAACTAAAATGGTGCAGGGTCTGCACTGGAAGACATATAAAGAGAGACTAAATGAGCTTAATATGTATAGCTTCGAGGAAAGGAGGGAGAGGAGGGACATGATAGAAACTTTCAAGTACCTCAAGGGAATCAACAAAGTCCAAGAGGGTAGCATCTTTCAAAAGAGGTGTGCAAGAACAAGGAGGCACAATTTGAAGATAGAGGGGAGGCAGCTCAGAGGTAATGAAAGGCAGTATTTTTTCACAGAGAGGGTTGTGGATGCATGGCATGGCCTTCCGGAGGAGGTTGTGGAGTCAAAAACAGTGGTTGAATTCAAGCATGCATGGGACAGCCATGAGGCAATTCTAGGGGGTGGGGGTAGAAAGAAGTAGGCTGCTGGTTAACTAGGATCTGCAGCTTATCCATTAGGTAGGGAAATGGGCAGACTGGGTGGGCCAAGCGGTCCTTATCTGCTGTCAAATTCTATTTTTCTATGTTAAAGACAGTGGGGCAATTCTTCGTATAGCTAACCATAAGCAGTTACCATATCGCATCCTCATTCTGTTATGCAGCCTAATAGAGTGAAGGAAACATCTCACCTACTAGAAAGACAAGGCCATGTACAGATCACCATTATGTCTCTCTCTTCCCTGCCCCCCCTCTGCAGGTAGCGATGTGTCGAAGCTCATGAAGCAAAAATTGTACCAGCACCATTGTGTGCAAGTAGTGATGCCCTCCAGCCTAGAGAAAGGGATGCATATTTTTACAAATACGGGGATAAGTTCCCCCATCCCTCTATACAGACATAGACCCCCACGAACTATCACTTAGGTACACATTACCACATGTAATGGATAGCATAATTTAATATCTAAGCAGGCCATAATCCCTAATAGGTTGCAGATAGGAAGTAAAATCAGTCTTTAAGTTAGTCACAGAAGTCCTGAAATCAGAAAAAACAGCTGCAAAGTCAAACGTGTACTAGAATGCGGATGAAGTTATGGTCTTCATGTTTTTCCAGATATTCCAAAATCAACAATCGTTGCTTTCCCCCATATTCCTACCATAAATAAAAACTCTAGCAAGCGCAATAGCCTTCATTGGAGTTGGCTTGTAGTTCCTGTCCTTACTTTGATTGTGAATTCATAACTGGTTTGCCTACCAGTATATTCATATACAGTAACTTTTCCCCCCCACTGTAAACTGCATGCATGCAGAGAATTGTAAGCTTTGGGGTACTTTCAGCTCATCAAGCTTGCATTTCACAGTGTTGGACCCATTTCTTTTCATCTGAATTGTGTAAGATTAGTCCAGATACAAGAGCACTCAGGATCCATCAACCTGCAGGTTCCTGTTCTCCCGAGTTGCCCTCATGATCTGATCTCTCATTGCTACCGAAGTGGTGATAAGCAGGATAGTCCACAGCCCTCCAGACACGTTTGTAGCCCACCTAGGTGTAATACTGTATGTCTTTGAGTTGTTCAGCATTGTTGAGCCCCAGTGCCTCCTGTATCAAGTTAAACTGAAATTGTAATACCGAATTACACTGAGAACCCTCTGAAAATCCTAGCAGGCAGACATTGACTGTTTGCATGGTATTTTCTAGCTGTTCAGTGTGTTGTTTTTTTTCATCAGGCGTTGTTTCTTAAAGAAGAAGGCCACAGCTGCTAATGCCTTCCCTAAGTGGACGTAGTGTCTGCTCTTATTGCAGCCAGGCTGTCCACCCTGTTCTTAACGTAAGTACATAAGAATTTGATGACGGAAGTAGACCGTGTGGTCCATTTAGTCTGCCCGAGATGTCTACCCCCCTTATTTATTGATCTTGCTGAGGTGACTACACTGCCTATCCCATGCCCGTTTGAATTGCCCAACTGTCTTTGCTGCTACCACATCATGTGGCAGGCTGTCCCAAGGGTCCACAGCCCTCTCTGTTAAAAAGTACTTCCTAACATTGGTTCTGAACTTATTGCCTACCAGTCGCAAGTTGTGCCCCCTTGTATGCGCAGTCCTATTCTCCTGGAAGAGGTTTTCGGTTTGTACTGCGTTTATCCCTTTAACAAACTTAAATGTTTCTATCATGTCTCCTCCGTTCCTTCTCTGCTGTAGGGAGAATAGATTCAGCTGAGTGAGCCTAGCTTCATAGGGTTTCGTGGTGCAGACCCTGCACCATCTTGGTGGCTCTCCACTGCACAGATTCCAGATGGTCTATACCCTATTTTAGATGAGGCCTCCAGAACTGTACACAGTACTCTAAGTGTGGTCTCGCCAACCACCTATAGAGGAGGGATGATTACCCCATGCTTTCTGCTAGTAATACCCCTACCTATGCATCCAAGGATGGTGCTTGCCTTTAGTGCTGCTTTTTCGTATTGCTTTCCTACCTTTAAATTGTCTGATATCGTAACACCTAGATCCTGTTCCAGCTTTGTCTCTTCCAGTTGCTGCCCATCTAGGACATACATATTTCCTGGGTTCCTCTTACCCAAGTGCATTACCTTACAATTTTTGATGTTGAGTTTCAACTGCCAGTTCCTGGACCATTCCTCCAGCTTTCTGAGCTCTGCCTCCATACGAATATATAAAAATGCCAGCAGAAGCAGGCCTTATGGTCTATCGAGTCTGCTCGATTGTGCAGCTAACCCCTCAACTTGCAGCTGCCCCACCCTCCCCACCCTCTTCATCACAAGCCCCTCTCACCCTGTCTCAACCCCTCTTAAAGTTGCCAACCATTCTACAGGATACCGTCTCCTTGGGCAGAGCATTCCACCTATCCACCACCGTTCAGTGAAAAATGTCTCCTGATTTCCCTCTTGAATCTTCCCCCTTCCAATCTCAGCTGATGCCCTCTCATATCCCTCCCTCTTCTAAGCTGGAAAATCCCTTCTGTATTAGCCTTATTTATCCCCTTAAGGTATTTAGAGGTTTCAATCATATCCCCTTTTATCCCTCCTCTCCTCCAGGGAGTGCATGTTCAGCTTGCCCAATCCATCCCCGTAGGACTTTCCCTCCAATCCCTGGATCATCTTGGTCACCCTACATTGCACCCTTTCCAACAATTTAATATCCTTCTTCAGGAATGGGCATCAGTACTGCACACAGTACTCGAGGTGCAGCCTGATCAGAGATCTATACAAGGAAAGGATCACCTCCCTATTTCTGGAGGAGATTCCCCTCACTGTACACCCCAGCATCCTATTGACTTCTGCTGCAGCCTTCCTATACTGAGCTGAGTTGTTCATGCTGCTCGTTATAAGCACCCCCAGATCCTTTTTCTCCACGGTGCTTTCCAGCTGCACCCCTCCCAGCTGATAGCTCCTCCGCTGGTTCCTAGCTCCAAAATGCAGTGCCTTGCACTTCTTGGCATTGAACCCCAGCTGCCATGTTTCTGACCACTCCTGTAGTTTGGTTGGGTCCTCCTGCAGCCCCTTCCACCCTTCAATATCATCTACCATAGCTCCCATCTTCGTATTGTCAACTAACACACTGATTCTACTCCGGATCCCATGTGGGATATCAGCTATGTATATCCCAAACTATCTCTGGTCGCAGTACCAATCCCTGTGGCACCCCGCTCATCACTTCCCTCAGTGATGAGAGTTCCCCCACCACCACCACCACCTTCTGCTGCCTTCCATTCAGCCAGTTGATGAACCATCTGACCATCTTTATTCCCACACCTATGTATTCCAGCTTCCCCCCCAGCCTTCCATGCGGCACAGAATCAAAGGCCTTACTGAAGTCCAAATACATGACATCTACCATATGGCCCCTGTCCAGCTCCCTGGTCACCCAGTCATAATACTCAATTAGATTTGTCTGGCAGGATCTGCCCAAGACAAATCCGTATTGTTGGCCATCCTGGAGATCATTGTCCTCCAAAAAGGTCACTAGCCTCTTTTTTAGGATTGTCTCCATGAACTTTCCCACAGTTGATGTGAGGCTCACTGGTCTGTAATTGCCTGATTCATCCCTAGGGTCACTTTTGTGAATGGGCACCACATGGGCCATCCTCCTGTCTTGTGGTATGCATCCTGTGTCCAGGGAGGTATTGAACAGGTCAGCCAGTGATCCTGCCAGGATCTCCACCAGCTCCCTGAGTACCCTAGGATGAATGCCATCCAGTCCCAGTGCCTTGTCCGCCCTCAGTGCCTTTAATCCTACCAGAACCCTGTCCTCTGTAATCCCTACGTTAGTCACCCCTCCCCCCTCTACCCACTCCACCCCTCCCTTGGGGTATCTGCCACCCTTTCTCCTTCATGAACACAGAGCAGAAGTATTCATTTAATGTTTCTGCCTGATCCACTCCCTTTTCCACCCACCCCCCATCCTTCCTAATCCTCACAATCTGGTCCTTGCTCTTCCTTTTTCTCTAATGTATCTGAAGAAGTCCTTTTCTTCTACCCGAGACTCCTTCCTGTGTGTCCACCCAGTTGCAGAGCTTTGTATCGTCTGTGAACAGGTAGACCTTTCCTTTCAGTCCATCAGCCATGTCACTGATGAATATGTGGAAGAGGATTGGGCCAAGCATTGATCCCTGCAGAACACCACTGGCAACTCTCCCTTCCTGTGATAAGGTGCCGTCTACCATAACTCTCTGTGTCCTGTCCTGTCCTGTAGCCAGCTTTTGATCCAGTGAACTACTTTCTGACCAATGCCTGCTTTCTCCAATTTGATTGCTAGTCTTCTGTGTGGAACTGTATCAAAGGTTTTGCTAAAGTCCAGGTATACTATGTCCACAGCTGCACTCTGGTTCACCACTCTTGTAACCCAATCGAAAAATTCTATCATATTTGTTTGGCTTGAGCATCCTGCTGTGAAGCCATGCTGCCTTGGGTCAAGTCTTCCACTTACTTTCAGGTACTTCACCACCCTTTCATTAAGCAATGACTCCATTATTTTACCCACCACTGAGGTCAGGCTGACAGGGTGATAGCTTACTGCTGCCTCCCTGCTCCCACTCTTGTACAGTGGCACAACTGTGGCCCTTCTCCAGTCCTGAGGCACTATGCCATATTCTAGTGATTCGTTAAATTGTTCGGCTAGTGGAGCAGCAAGTTCTTCACAAAGTTCATTCAGAATTCTAGGGTGCATTCCATCCGGCCCCATTGCCTTGTCCACCTTTAATTTAGACAGCTCTTCAAGGACCCTTTCTTTTGTAAAGGTGCTGGTATCTACTCCACTGGTGTGGTGATGTGTCTTGGGTATCTCTGGACCATTTCCAGTGTCTTCGTGAGTGAAGACCAAGCAGAAGAATTTGTTGAGAACTTCCACCTTGTCCTCATCATTCTCCACTAACTGTCCCTCTTTAGTTGCCAGCTGGGTTATTCCTCTCTTACTCTTTCTTTTTTCCCATATATATATCTAAAAAATGTTTTGTCCCCTCTCTTCACTCCCCTGTGCTATTTTTTCCTCTGTCTGGGCATTTGCTACTCTAATTGTTTTCCTGGCTTCCCCGAGTTTAGCCCTGTAGTCTACTCCATCCTTCTCTGATTTAGTCTTCTTGTACTTTCTAAAAGCTGTTTTCTTCTCTCTAATTATAGTCGACACCTCTTTGGAAAACTAGAGTGGGTTCTTTGAATTTTTGGACTTGTTGATTTGTTTTGTGCATTGTGCCATGACCGTAGTTATAGCAAGGCGGGTTGAAAAAAAAATCAAATTTTTTTCCATATTCTGAATTGCTTTATTAAGGGTACTCACCACTCATTGCAGGGAATCCAGGGAGTCTGACTGTTCTTCTGCTGTGAGGTTCATATTCGACATTGACTGCTTTCTTGAGGTTGTGGAGACCCCACCACGTGGGGCAAAAAAAGTTCACCTCACAGTCTTTGTTCTTCCCACTTATGTCTGCTTCAAACCCTTTCACTGTCTGACAGGGACTTAGCTGTATATAGTCAGCACAAAAGAAACCTGACTGAAGTCAGACAAGGAGGCTTTAAAAGAAAAATAAAAGGACTGAAATGAGGAATTCAAAGAAAACACATCCGTCAAGCTGGGTTGCAGGCCATGCCCCTGAATTTCTTTTTATAATTCATCAGAATGCAGAAAGGTATTCCATGGAAACTGATTTATGTAACCCCTGGAATATTATTCCGTGCTGTGCGAAACATGGATCGACAGTTTATGTAACACACTAAATACTACTCTGCAGTTTATGTAAAGTGTAGATTACTAGTCTGCAGTTTAAGAAAAATTCCCTTTTCAGACTTTCAGAATTACACTTCCAATGTACTTCTGCAGAAATATGTGGAATTTCCAAAATTCTGCAGAGTTCTGGCAGAAGTAGAATTTGAAAATTCTGCATAGCTCTATTTACCCGTGTTTGGCCTTTTTTGTGGAATCCCCTCCATTACTGTAAAACGAATTATTTTCCTGCAAAGTAATTTTAGTGGAAATATGAATGCAGCCATAATTGTGCAAATCTAATTTAGCACTAAGTCACAACTGCCACATTCACCATAATGGAAAAAGTGCTAAAATATGGCAAGCCGTTAGGGACATAATTCAGAATCTCTGGCTGTATAGTAAAACACACACTATATGGTGAAATACATACATCATATAGTGAAATATATACATTATATAGTGAGATACATACACAGTGTAGTGAACCACATACAGTATCTACTGAATTATATACATTGTATAGTGAAATACATATACTGTATACTGAAATACATATATTATATAGTGAAACACATACACTATATAGTGAAATGATTACATTGCATAGTGAAATACATACACTTTCTACTGAAATCCACATACTGAATACTGAAAATCCACATACACTATATACTGAAACAAATGTACTATGTACTGAAACATATAGACTACCTATTGAGATACATACACTACAGACTGAAACATCCACATAAACTATCTACTGAAACAATTACTCTATAGATTGCAACACATACACTATATATTGAGAAAAACTGCATACACTATATACTGAAACAAATACACTATATATTGAAACATCTACACTTTATATTGAAATACATACACTATCTATTGAAATAAATACACTATGCACTGAAAAATCTGCATACACTATATATTGAAACAAATACACTGTATATTGAAATACATACACTATCTATTGAAATGCACTACACACTGAAAAGCACATACATTATATACTGAAACAAATACACTATATATTGAAAAATCTTCACTTTATATTGAAATACATACACTATCTGTTGAAATAAATACACTATGCACTGAAAAATATGCATACACTATATACTGAAACAAATACACTACATGGTGAAACACATACACTATGTATTGAAACACATACACTGTAGACTGAAAAATTCACATACTCTATATACTGAAACAAATAAACTATATACTGAAATGGACTATGTTTTGAAACTACCCATCCCACTGCCCCTCCCCCATGAATGTCCTAGAGTTGAACTCATTGCCTGCTGCATTCAGTTAGCTGCTAGCTTGATGAGAGGATCTCTGAAACTGCAGAGCTGAGGTAAACAAAACAGGGCTATATCTTATTCTACTTTTTTATGGGGGTTTTCCTTTTGTTTTGCTTGCACACCTTTAGTCAAATGTCAGACCATTGTGATGTGACAAGAAACTTTTAAAACTAATTTAAATGTTGTAGTTTATTCTTTTAAATAAGTGCTGCCTTCATTTACTGTCAGACAACACATTTGTATAGGAATCTAATACAGGATATTCCTAACATACCTGTATATATAGGGAGCTGCATGCATTTTTCCAAGTTAAAGTGTTGATTTGTTTTATGTGTAATTAATTACTGTGTAAGTCCAGCAACTTATCTGAGTTGAATGCTTGGGAAGCACTTCAGGAGCTGTGGAATGTAAGCCAAAATCATTGCTAGTTTGTACTCTATGGACTATGTTTTAAGTTTTTATTTTAAAATATATATTTTTGCTGCAATCCCTCAGTATTCAGTTTTCATCAGGAGTTTAGGTGGCATATGCACATAGTTTGCATTGTTTTACTAAATAACTTTATTGTGAATCCTCACTGGAGGCATGCACAGTCTGTTTTGGGGTTTGAGCTTCTCAAACTGTGTTGTATTCCTTTTTTTTTCCCATAGAGATTTTTATCTCCTCCGTCGCCCTGCTACCCCTTTGCCCACTGACATCTCCAGCCCAATCACTTACCATCCACAGGACATATTTGCTCTAGATCCCCCACTCACATCCCCCGTGTTGGGGCCAGGAGGGGGAGGGCCATTGACAAGGAGACACATATATGAGCAGAGCCCGTTTAACAGTGCAAAATCTGTGGCAAGTTGTTGGATCATTTTGCCATTAGGGGGTTTCTACCTTTGGTTTCATCCCCTGGGCAGCCAAGCATGGAATTATGCAACTGCGTATAAAGACACATGCTTCCTTTGTGCCTGCCTGAGCCCTCCCCCTTATGCAACTCCACTGCCCTGCCAGCCCTCCTCAGCTAGGTGGATGTTGAAGAGCGGGGTAGTCAGACTTCCCCTCACTGAGAGGAGAGCATTCCCCGAGACGCTCAATCATATCTCCCCCCCCCCCCAGCTAACCCCCTGTGCAACTCAGGTCCACCCCCAAAACTGGGCCACTGGCATAGGAGGCAGTGCAATCACCACCAAGCTGCTAGGCCATCCCACCAGACTGTGTTTTTATAAGAAAATAAAGACAGCATATAGGTAAAAGAAGAAAACAAACTGTATTTTAACTAGTCTGTTATAAACATTTTAAGTCATATCACAATGTTTTGAAATTGGATAAAGGTTTTGCAAGCAAAATATGATAAAACAATACATAAAGAGATAGATAAGATAAATCTTTTATGTTTACCTTCTGCATCTTAGGAGGCATCGGCCAGGGTTTTTAGTCAATTGGGGCCCCATTTTCAGAAGGTTAGCGTGCAGAGCTAAACATTACACTGTGGGAACAGCATGGTTGGATCGGTGTCGTATTCAGCATCACTGATGCTACCCTGATCATGTGCATGTGCATATATACTACTACGGCTATGTAATTGAGCAATCCCTCTCCGCATACCGAGCACTGTGCTGTATAAAAGGTTTCTTTAGTGACCATAAGTACGTCCTCTACATTTTATACTCAGCCTCTAGGCTTCTAGTACCTAGATGCTTGATGTTGCACTTTTGGCTTTGAACCCGAACTGCCATGTCCCATAGCACTCTTTAAGTTTTCTAATGTCCCACTCATTCTCTCCATCTGCACCTATCAACGCTTATTACAAATTGTGGTGTCATCTACAAAAGGCATATCTCCCTTCCAGTTTTCTGTTATGCCACTTATAAAGACACTGAAGAGGATGTGTCCCATTACTGAGTCCTCCGGCACCCTACTGGTCACTCTCTCCTCACTGGAGGGAGTGCCATTTACCACCACCTTCTGTGGCTGTGTGCTATCTCAGGTGCAGCACTTAGGAGTGCACAACACTAATCTGAAAATGGGGGCCCACATACCACTGTAACAGGACTAGCACTGCATTGTGATAAGCATGGCTGATACTATTTTAAAAAGCATTCTTCTGTGCAGTGCTAACCTGTTAATGTGGCACTATTTTTTTTTTTGCACAAGATTACTAATTGCAACCACGTGCTCATACAACTGGGGGTTACTCTAAAGCATATAAGGTGTACAGGTATACTAAATGCTTTCTTGAAGTGTTAACACACTGCGTGGTTAGTGCTAGTTAATGATTCTGGGAATCGTGTTTTAACTGCACACACGCAGCCTGCCAGCAACCCCCCACACACATACACACACAGTCAGTTCTGGACACAATAAAAAAACAAGCATTTGTCAATGCTGAATGTTGATTGCATTGGTCCGTTGAGCTCGCTCACTGGCCCTCTGTCACTCGCTCATTCTGTTTCTCCCAGTGCTGCAGGCTGCTGTTTTGTACTGAGCTCCTTCCTGCATTGGCACCCTTTTCTGTCCACAAAGAAATCTGCAGATGGCCTGACAGAGCTCCGTTGAGGTGGGTCACTCCCCCCTCTGACTCCCTGATTCTGTTTCTCCTTGTGCTGCAGGCTGGCCTTTTGTACTGGGCTCCTGCCTCTGTTGGTGGCTTTTTCTGCCAACAAAGAAATCTGCTGTAGTCCCAACACAGGTCCGTTGAGGTTGCTCACTCCCCCTCTGTCACTCACTCGTTCCCGTGTCTGCGGCGCTGCAGGCTGGCCTCTTGTATTGGGCCCTGCCTGCGCTGCCACCTTTTCTGCCCACAAAGGAATCCACAGCAGTCACGATAGAGCTCTGTTGAGCTCACGCACTCCCCCCTCTCTCACTGACTCATTCTGTTTCTGCCACTGCTGCAGGCTGTCCTTTTGTACTGGGTCCCTGGGTGCATTGCTGCCTTTTTGCCCACAAAGAAATCTGCAGCAGTCCCAACAGAGCTCTGTTGAGCTCACTCACTCCACTTCCCTCACTCTCTCACTGGTTCTGTGTCTCCTGTGGGTGCAGGCTGTCCTTTTGTACAGGGTTCCTGCCTGCATTGGCTTATTCTGCCCACAAATAAATCTGCAGCAGTCCTGACGCAAGGTCCATTGAGCTTGCTCACTCCCCCTCTCTAAGTCACCCATTCCATTTCTGCCTGCACTGCAGGCTGGCCTTTTGTACTGGGCTCCTGCCTACATTGCTGCTTTTTTCTGCCCACAAAGAAATCCGCAGCTGTCCCGACAGAGCTCCATTGAGGT
Organism: Neoceratodus forsteri; assembly: GCA_016271365.2. NCBI lineage: Eukaryota > Metazoa > Chordata > Ceratodontiformes > Ceratodontidae > Neoceratodus > Neoceratodus forsteri. Next base: position 520,195,707 of record CM057449.1, on the reverse strand, counting down.
CACTCACTCCCCTTTTCTCACTGGCTCATTATTTTTCTCCTGGTGCTGCAGGCTGCCCTTTTGTACTAGGCTCCTGCCTCTGTTGGCACCTTCTTCTGGTCACAAAACAATCTGCAGCAGTCCCAACAGAGCTCTGTTGAGCTAGCTCACTCTCCCCTCTCCCTCTCTCACTCTCTTGTTCTGTTTCTGCCAGCGCTGCAGGCTGCCTTTTGTACTGGGCTCCTGCCGGCATTGCTGCCTTCTTCTGCCCACAAAGAAATCAGCAGCAGTTATGATAGAGCTCTGTTGAGCTCGCTCAGTCCCCCCTCTCACTTGCTAGATCTGTTTCTCACGCTAATGCAGACTGCCTTTTTGTAGTGGGCCCCTGCATGCATTGATGCCTTTTCCTGCCCACAAAGAAATCTGCAGCAGTCCCAACAGAGCTCCGTTGAGCTCACTTACTCCCCATCCTTCACTCGCTCATTCTGTGTCTCTCGCTGCTGCAGGCTGTCCTTTTGTACTGGGCTTCTGCCTGTGTTGGCACCTTTTTTTGCCCACAAAGAAATTCGCAACTGTCCTGACAGAGCTCTGTTGAGGTCACTTACTCTGCCTGTCTCATTCACTCATTCTGTTTCTCCTGGCATTGCAGACTGCCATTTTGTAGTTGGCTTCTGCCTCTCTTGGCACCTTTTTCTGCCCACAAAGAAATCTGCAGCAGTCCCAACAGAGCTCCGTTGAGCTCGCTCCCTCCCCCTCTCTTAATCGATCATTCCGTTTCTAGCGGTGCTGCAGGCGGCCCTTTTGTACTGGGTTCCTGCCTGCATTGCCGCCTTCTTCTGCCCACAAAGAAATCTGCAGCAGTCACAGTACAGCTCCATTGAGCTGGCTCACTCAGTCCCCATTCTCACTCGTTCATTCTGTTTCTTCCACCGCTGAAGGCTGCCCTTTTGTACTGGGCCCCTGCATGCATTGCTGCCTTTATCTGCCCACAAAGAAATCCGCAGCAGTCCCAGCAAAGCTTCGGTGAGCTCACTCACTCCCCCTCCCTCACTCGCTCGTTCTGTGTCTCCCAGTGCTGCAGGCTGCACTTTTGTACTGGGTTCCTGCCTGCATTGGCAGCTTTTTCTGCCCACAAAGAGATCTGCAGCAGTCCTGACACAGCTCTGTTGAGGTCGCTCACTCCCCCTCTGTCACTCACTCATTCCTTTTCTGCAGGTGCTGCAGACTGGCCTTTTGTACTGGGCTCCTGTGTGCATTGCTGCCTTTTTCTGCCCACAAAGAAATCTGCAGCAGTCCTGACACAGCTCCATTCAGCTTGCTCTCATTCCCTTCTCTCACTCGCTCATTCCGTTTCTGCCAGCGCTGCAGGCTGCCCTTTTGTACTGGGCTCCTGCCTGTGTTGCCGGCTTTTCATTCCCACGAAAAAATGTGCAGCAGTCATCATAGAGCTCCACTGAGCTCACTCACTCCCCCTCTCTCACTCGCTCATTCTGGTTTTCCCGCCACTGCAGGCTGCCCTTTTGTACTGGGCCCCAGCGAGCATTGCTGTCTTTTTCTGCCCACAAACAAATCTGCAGCAGTCCCAAAAGAACTCCTTTGTGCTCACTCACTCCCCTCCCTCACTCACTCGTTCTGTGTCTCCTGCCACTGCAGGCTACCCTTTTGTACTGGGCTCCTGCCTGCATTGGTGGCTTGTTCTGGCCAGAAAGAAATCTGAAGCAGTCCCGACACAGCTCCATTGAGCTCGCTCACTCCCCCCTCTCACTCACTCATTCCATTCCTCCCGGTGCTGCAGGCTGGCCTTTTGTACTGGGCTCCTGCCTCCGTTGCCGCATTTTCTGCCCACAAAGAAATCCGCAGCAGTCACAATACAGCTCTATTGAGCTCGCTCACTACCGCTCTGTCATTCACTCCTTCTGTTTCTCTTGGTGCTGCAGGCTGTGCTTGTGTACGGGGCTCCTGGCTGCGTTGGCACCTTTGTCTGTCCACAAAGAAATCTGCAGCTGTCCCGACAGAGCTATGTTGAGGTCGCTCAGTCTCCCTCTGTCACATGCTCATTCTGTTTGTCCTGGCACTGCAAGCGGCCCTTTTGTACGGTGCTCCTGCCTGCATAGGTGCCTTTTTCTGCCCACAAAGAAATCCGCAGCAGTCCTGCTAGAGATCTGTTGAGTTCACTCAGTCCCCCATCTCACTCACTCACTCATACTGTTTCTCCCACCGCTGCAGGCTGGCCTTTTCTACTTGGCCCCTGCCTGCTTTGACACCTTTTTCTGCCCACAAAGAAATCCGCAGCAGTCCTGACAGGGCTCCGGTGAGTTCACTCACTCACCCTCCCTCATTCGGTCTCTCGTTCTGTTTCTCCCAGTGCTGCAGGCTGCCCTTTTGTACTGGGCTCTTGCTGGGGCCTTTTTCTGCCCACAAACAAATCCGCAGCAGTCCCGACAGAGCTCAGTTTAGCTCGGTCACTCCCCCCAACTTGTTTGATCTTAATCTGTCCCAAACACTGATTTCCCACAGTGACCGTGCTATTCTCTGGCAGGAATGCAAAAACATATTTAGACCGGATGTGAAAAATGACAGCTGTACTCTTCATAAGGAGGTGTGAAAAAAGTGCCATTGTTGAAAATGTGCTGTGAAAATATTACAAATGTGCAAAGTTACAAGGGTGCATGAAACAGTTCAATGCACGCTTGTAACACAATCATGTTATGGAGTTTCATCACCAAATCTTCAACATAGGGCTTTCAGGACCTCTGCTCATGAACAGTATCACTGTCATTTTCTTAATCTGTCCCGGACAGTGATTTCCCACAGCGACTGCTCTATTTTGCGCCAGAAGTGTGAAAACACATTTCAGCCAGGATGGGAAAAATGACGGATGCACTGTTCATAAGTAGGTGTGGGAAAATGGCAATGTTGAACATCTGGAGTGAAAATATAAATTCACGAAGTTACGAGCGTGCGTGCAAACTGCGCAACACACGCTTGTCACACAGTCATTTTATTGAGTATTGTTAGCAGATTTTCAACACAGCCAATTCAGGACCTCTACTCATGAACAGTGACACTGTCATTTTCTTAATCTGTCCTGAACACTGATTTCCCACAGCGACCGCGCTATTTTGTGCTAGAAGTGCGAAAACACATTTCTGCCAGGATGTGAACAATGACAGCTGTACTGTTCACAAGGAGGTGTAAAAAAATGCCAATGTTGAAAATCTGGCATGAAAATATTGCAAATTCACGAAGTTACAAGCGTGGGTAGGAACTGCGCATCGCATGCTAGTAAAACAGTCATTTTTTGGATTATTCCCACCAAATTTGCAACATAGGCTTTTTGAGATCCACCTCATGAACACTGGCACTGTCGTTTTATTAATCGGCCCCGAAAGGTGATTCCGCGCAGTGACCGCAAAATCACCTTTCGGGGCCGATTAACGCAATCACAGTTCAAGAATTCATCAGGAGAGTCCCAAACACCCTATGTTGAAAATTTGGTGAAAAAAGTCCCAAAAATGCCTGAGATATGTACTAAAGTTGAAAAAAAACACTATTTATTACATTATACAGCTTACCGGCATTTCCTCAGTTCACGGTCAGCTTTGAAGAGTGCAGATGTGTTCCTGGTCAACCGAAGATCTTCGCGCCAAGCTCCGGAGGTAGGTATGAGGTGACAGGTGGGTGTGGGGAGGCAGGGTGTGCAGTGGGTTGGTGCGGGTTGCAGGTGGGGGCCAGGGACACTACAAGAAACCGTTTCTTTTGCAGGTAAAAAAAAAAATACTGCCAGGACCGTTTTCCCTTTACAGGGGCATGTGGCATGCTGGGATGGGCACCCAGCATGCCTGTCAATCTTTGGGGGCAGCAGTAGCCTACAGGATTGGGCACCCGTCGGCAGGAATAAAAGTTGGGGGTGTTACAGAATGCCGACGGGGTGAAGGCCCCCGTCGACACCATAAACAATGGGGGCACTAGAGGCCGGGGGTTTGGGGACCCTGTTGACACATAAACACGGTGGGGGGGTTATATTGTTTGTGAACACGGCGGCAACCTGCCACCCTGTTTACAAACAATATCAGGGTTTTTACATCCCACTCTGCAATGATGGGTCGCTCCCTCACTGCAGCAGATGGTTGACACTTAAATGACGAGGCGGCCCCTGATTGCAGCGGCAAAATTGTCAGTAGTTGGTGCAAATATTCCAAACTACTGTCACCAGCAGCCTGCAATATGTTATTTGCATTGTGTGCAATCCATATAAAAATGGTACATCCTGTCTGCCCCATTTCCCATATTAATCCTCAGAACCTACTGTCCATGCAGGGTAATAGCCTTCACTATCCACTCCCTTGTTTCCCTCCCTACTACTATCAGCATGAGTAACCATTATACCCTTCACTTTGTCAGAGCCATGCTTGAAACCATTTATGGTTTTGGTGCCTGCCATCTCAGTTGGCAAACTATTCCACATTTCCACCACCATTTCTGGAAAATAAAACTTTCCAATATCCCTTTTGAACCTCCCTCCCATCAGTCTCTACTTGTGCCCCCATAACCTTGAATTGTTACTCATACTAAGTAGTTCTTCATTCACCTTGTTTATTCCTTACAGGAACTTGAAGGTCTCTATCATATCATTCCTTTCTTGTCTGGTCTCCAGTGAAGACATGTTCAGTGCCTTGAGCAGATCCTCACACGATCTGTTCTGTCAGCTCTGAATCATCCTGATCACCCTTTGTCCTTATCTTTCCTGAGGTGAGGTCTTCAGAAGTTCAGAACTCTGAACAGTATACCCAGTGCAGCCTCACCAACGATCAATAAAGAGGCAGTAAACCTCTTTTCTTCTACTATCAGAACTCTTCTGGCACATCCTAGTATCCTATTTGCCTTACTAGATGCCTCCCTGTACTAACGATTTTTTAAGGAGTCACTAATGACGAATACTAGGTCCCTTTTCTCAGCTGTAGTGCTCAGCTCTACCCCTCCTATCCAGTACTCTGTCCTGGGGTTCTTGTCCCCTAAGTGAATCACCTTGCACTTTTTGGCATTGAATTTCAACTGCCAAACCTTAGGCCACCTCTCTAATCTTTACATGTCAGTCTACAGTTTCCTACTTCCTCATCACTATCTACTCTCCCATGAGCTTGGTGTCATCTTCAAAGAGACACAGCCCCAGATTCATTCTCAGACATTGTTAATGAGCATATTGAAGAGAACAAGAGTCAGGATGAATCCCTGTGGCATTCCACTCTTGACTTCCCTCTTTTCTGATTTGACACCATAATCACAACCCTCTGATGCCTCTCATTCAACTAAAGCCCCCTCAACCCCCACCAAAACACTGCTTATATTTTCCTTCAAATCCCTGGACCTCACTCCCTCGCGACATGACCTAAGTCACTCTGATTGGTCCCCTATCTCATTGGTCTGCTCCACTGATTCCATGCTAACATATTTCAAAACAAAATTACTCTAACCATATATTTTTTTTTTAGTTGTTTAACCAGGACTAGCACACTAAGCTGAAAGCTTTTTTACAGGAGCGACCTGGGAGCACAGGGAAGTTAAGTGACTTGCTCAGAGTCACACAGTATGCAAGTGGAAGCTGTGGGATTCAAACCCAGGTCTGGTCTGCTGGATGTCACTAGATTTTCAGCTCAGAGCCTTAAACCACTGCGTTATACTGCCTCCTCTTTATGGGACTGCCACGCCCCACAGAGCAGGACATGAGAAAAGGTACACCACCTCCCCCAGATCATGACTGACCGCATAGCTTACTTGCAAGTGCATGATTTGGCCTGGTCAAAAAATAAACGTAACCCATCCCCCATGGCTTCCAGAGGTATCATCATCTCCACAGAATCTGTACCATGGCAATAAGCTTGCCAAAGGTGAGAATTTTACATCTAACTTCAGTACCAACATTGGTTACCTATCTAAATTTGGAAAGGCTGCCACAATCTCTTCTCCCCTCCCTTCCCACTCCTTTGCCTGTCCCCAGAGTCAATGACACCCCTGTCTCTAACCTCTCCTTCATCACCATAGAGATGTAATTCCTTTTCACCTGTACCTCCTCTCTCCTCTCCTTCCTCTCCCCTTCCTCACTTCCCTCTCACCCCGCCAGCCTACATGACTGTCATCTACTTCATTCCCACTATTGTTTTTTTCCCCTCCAGTAACTCCATCCTTTATCCCCGACACACTTCCCGCCCTTAATCCTTCCAAGGGTAGGAGCCCAGATGGCTGGGATAGCAAGGTCCTCCATCTGACTGCTTCTGCAGTCTCCTCCCAATTGGATGACCTCCCTAACCTCTCTTTTTGGTGTTCCTCCATCCCTGCTGACTGGAAGGCTGCCACTGTTACTTCTCCTCCTCCAAAAGATGGTGACCCATCAGGTACGAACAGCTACCGACTCATTTCTCTCCTCCCTCCAAAATACAGGAACAAATTATCTTGTTACAACTCTCTCCCTTTCTGGACTCCTCTTCCTTTTTCACCCAATACAAGTCTGACTTCCGCAAAAATCACTCCACCATCTGCTCAGGCTCACCAAATCCATCCATAATGGTATGGATCACAGCCTATTCACTTCTGCTATCTTTATCGATCTAGCCAAAGCATTCAACCCTGTCTACCACCCAATTATTAGCCAAACTCCAGGCTGCAGGCCTCTCTGACTTAGCCATCAGCTGTTCCACTCCTACCACAGGGTAGGTCCCAAGCAGTCAAAAGTGGTGACCCCCTCTCTCCTCCCTGCCTGTATCCACTTGGGTCCCACAAGGATCTGTGTTAAGCCCACTACTTTTCTCCATTTTCCTTAATGATCTCCTCCTCCATGTGCTTGTCTGCATCCATTCACATGTACATGGATGTGCAGGTCCTCTTCACAGCAGGCCCACAGACTCCAGCTGGACTTTGATCAAGTTCAGCCCTGACCACACACAAATCAGCTTTTCCTCAATGCCAAGAAGGCTGTCTCTATGTCCTTTGGCACAAGGCACCACACTCTCTAGGCTCCCTCCCCTTCCTACTTTCCATACCCTGGATGACTCCCCTGTGGAGGATGTCACCACCTTTAGTTATCTTGGTATCTGGCTAGACCAGCACCTAAATGTATCTGAACAAGTGGATGCTATAGTCAAAAAGCTGCACAACAATTTGGTGCACTTTACAGGAACTGTGACTGTATCCCACCTCCAGCATACCATGCTATTATCCCGAGAATGATCCTCCAAATCTCTGACTATGGTGATGTGGTCTATAGCGTAGCCCCCTTCACTACCCTTGCCAGACTGGACACACTCTTCAACTATTTCTGCCATTACACTCTCGACTATCCTTCTTGGGCTCACCATTGTTCTATATATAAATCTCTCTCCTTTTCTTTTCTTGTGGACAGACACCATGCCCACTGTGCCAGCTTTGTGGGCAAATCCGGTTTGTTTCCCTACCCTCCTATCTCTCCGATGGCCCCATTATAGCCATACCATCAGAAGCTGAAATATTCGAACCCTAGCAGTCCCTTCAGTTTCCACAACCATCGGCAAGTCATGTTCAGCCACCGCTGCCCTAAAATCTGGAACTCCCTCGCCCCAGCCATTCACCAATCTCCCTCCCATGAATTCTTTCAAACCACTTCAGTGGTCTCACCTCTCCCTCCTGCACTTGCTCTAGTTTTCCCTCTTGCTCTCCTATTACTTGTTTCCAGTTTAGGTACAGCTAAAATTTGGCACCTATGCTTCCACTCTAGGCATTATGCACAAATGTTTATAGCTAATGTTGAAGTAAAAGCCTCTCCAGCCCCTTTGCGTATCAGTTGTGCAGATGGAGCTCCCCTCCTAACTGTAAACTCCATCAAATACCTTGGGGTGACACTTGACCCCCAGTTGGACCTAGGGAGTCATATCCTAAATGTCTGTAGAACTGCGAACTGTAAATTGGGTCTGGCCTATGAGACAAAAATAACCTGACACCTGCTGCTCGTCTGGCACTTGCTAGAGGTGCTACTTCCCTCCTTAGTTATGGTCTCCACCAATTTGCCTGTACCTCCAAAAGCTCTTCTTACTCAGTGGCACACGACATACAGTAACATCTGTCGCTTTGCACTGGCCGCCCCTGTCTCACCCACCATTGTGAGCTTTATGATAAACTAGGTTGGCTTTCCCTGACCAATCACCTGAACTTTGGGCTGGGATGCCTCATGGGCAAAGTGATCAGAACCGGCACCCCTCTGGGGCTGGCACAGCTTCTGTCACCTCCTGACCCCTCCTCTTACCACTCAGGTCCCAGGGTCCTGGGATGCTAAAAGTACCCCTCACCCAAACCCTTATGGGGGACAGGGACTTTGTTGCATGTGCTCCTAGGCTCTGGAACTCCTTTCCTGACCATGTTCGTTCTGCCTCCTCCCTTCAGTGCTTCCAGAAGTCCCTGTGGGGGCATCTGAAACTGGCATCAGCGTGCGAATGTCCCAAGCCTCCCTAGCCTAATTGTACTTGGAGCCCAACTGTTCTGAGGACCTGCCAATAATCTTTTGGTCGTTTCTCATGATCCAATTGCTCTCCTAGGCATCTGACTACACTATGTATGCTCTAGACTATATGTTGTTGATTATATGTACTTTATCAATTTCTGTCATAGCAGTTCACTCCATGCCTTACCGTTTTGTGACTCAATGCATTTTGTTACTCTATGTACTAGCTTTACTTGCTGTTATGTTCTGATGTACCTGTATTACCTGTTGTACTCTCCCAGGAAGTTCCTGAAAATAGGCATATAACTTGTCTAGTGTACCTCCCCGGTTAACAAAAGCTAAATAAATAAATAAAACTGCTCTGTATTTGATCGCCAGCATAGGTTTGTGCTCCTGACTGTGCTGTATATGCGTATCAATTGTTTGCTTGTCACTCAAGTGCTCACATTTGCATGTATTATTCCAATGTAATTTGTGGTTGTGTACCACTCTGCTCCATGTATGTTATATTTTTGAACTATTGTGCTACCCTAAGACCCACTTGTACAAGTTCCCCTTCCCCAGGATGCATCTAGAAATGAGCTCCCAGCTTAGTATTCCTGGGTGGGGAGCACTAGACACCAAGGATCATTTTACTATAATAATTGGAGCCATTTAAACTACGAGCAGGGATGTAGAACCTTTACATGCCAAGGATAATTTTGGTATACTACTTGGGAGCATCATAATGGTGACCACAGGTAGGGTCACAATATGCACCACTGTGTGCTCAAATTAATTTATTTATTGAAAAATTTCACCAGGGAAGGTACACTGAACAACAAGTTGCTCGTCTCCCGGTATGACCTGGGAGAGAGGGTGGTGGGAGTTACATAGTAACAATGAGTACACACAAAATACACAGTATCACACAAAACATAGGTTACAACTGAATTACACATTAGCATGAAAAGCAAATAATGACAAGGGTAGAGAAGTGAAAACCAGTCGCAGTGAGCTTGTGGTGAGACAGAGAGAGAGAGTGTAATGTAATAGCAAGTGTGAACCAATGGCCTGCACTATGCAGACTAAGAATAGCACAGGGTGGCAAGTGAAGCGAGTCAGCAGGGCATCAAACAGGATGTAGGACAAGAAAGGGGGAGCTAGGGGCAGGTGCAATTTACAGAGAAATTATGAAGAGCTTGATTTATGAGCCAGGCGAGGAAGGATCGGATATGTGTGGGAAGAGCATTCCACATTTGGGAGAGCGATAGGAATGGGGAGGCCTGTCCACTAGCAGTGGATCTCCTGGGAACAGACAAAGTTCTGTAGTCATGGGCTCTTAAGTTGAGAGAGGGATGGGTGGGGGATTAGGGAATTTAGATAGGGAGGGTGTGCTAAGCTAGTGTAGAGATGAGATTTGTAATGATGCGGTCATCTATTTGTTAGGGATGGGAAGGCTAAGCTCGTACAAGTGGCAGCGGTGGGCGGGGTGAGGTGCATCCAGAGCAAACCGACAGAATGAGTTGAAAAGAGTATCCAGGTTGGCTAAGGAGGTGGCAGGAGCAGAGCAATAAAGAACATTGCAATAGTCGAAAACCGGGAGGATCAGTTTTTGGATCAGTTCGCGTCTTGCCTGTGGCGGAAGGCAGGAGCAGTTTCTATATAAGGCACTGAGTTTGGGACGAAGCTTTTTTATTATGGCATCTACATGGGCCGAGAAGGTGAGATGTTTATCCAGCCAAACGCCCAGATACCTGAAAGACTCGGTAGCAATTACAGTTGCTCCGTCGAGGGTAGTGAAGGTAGGGGCAGAAGGGAACCTTGACAGCTTCTGATATGTTCCAAAAGTCATGGACACAGTTTTCTTGGCATTTAGGAAGAGTTGGTAAGATTGAAACCAGCTCTAGGCATTATTGAAATCACGTTGGAGCCTGGAGGCGACATCCAAGGGTGAGGGCCCAGAGGAGAATAGAACCGCATCATCAGCATACATATGTATAGAAGATGAGGTACAGATGGATGGAAGATCAGAAAGATGGAGAAGAGAATCGGGCCTAGTATGGACCCTTGGGGACTCCAAAGTATATGGGTATAGGAGGGGAGATGTCGGATATTTTTACAGACTGTGAGCAGTTATATAGGTATGTGCTGAACCATTTATTGGAATGTTCAGACAGCCCAGCTGATGAGAGGAAGTGGAGCAGGAGGGAGTGGGAAACTGTGTCAAAAGCTTTAGCAAGATCAATTAAAATGGCAGTGGTTATGTGACCGCAATCCATGCCTGTCAGGATCGCATCAGTAATTCAAAGCAGCGAGGTAGTAGTAGAGTGATGTTTACGGAACCCAGATTGATATTGGGTGAAGAAATTTCTGTCTGAGAGGTACGAGGATAGTTAGTCAAGGACTAGATGTTCTTGTAGTTTGGCTAACGTCAGGAGGAGAGATATAGGGCGGTAGTTCTCAGGGGAGGAGGAGTCGCCACACTTATGGAGAGGGAGGACAATAGCATGTTTCCACTGACGGGGAATTTTGGCCAAGTGAAATGAGAGATTGAAAAGAGCAGTGAGTGGGGGAGCAATGGCAGATGCAGACAAGTTTAGTAACTTTGGATCCAGTCCATCAGAGGAGCTACCTTTGCTCAGGTTTAGGGCTTCCAAGGCCGCCAGCATGTCAGTCCTCAGAATTTTAGAGAAGGAAAAGCTATGAGGTGGGGCAGGAGGACTTCTAATGGGTGCGGAGAATAACTGGTTAATAGTTGGGAGGGAGCCTAGCAGAGTAGAAGCACATGAGGTAAAGTGCGAGTTGAAAGCAGCAGCAATGCTAGGGTGGTCGGCAATGACAGTATTGTTTATTTGGAGGAGGGGAGGGGGAGGGAAGGGGAGCCTGTGGGGGGAAAAGTGAGTGGATTACTTTCCAGAATTTGGATGGGTTATTTTTATTAGAGTTAGAAGTAGAGCTGAAGTAATCAGCCTTGGCCAAATGAGTGGCTTTTGTGCATTTGTTTCTGAGGACCCGGTAGGCCTCATAGTCTTTAAGGAGCTTTGTTCTTTTATGGAGCTTCCAGGCTGTATCACGTGCCCTTAGACAATCAATGAGTTCTGGGGAGATCCAGGGGAGGTGGTTTCCACGGACACGTACCCGGCGTAGTGGTGCATGTTGATTCCAGACTTCAAGGAATCGTTCTCTGAAGTAGTTAGCTGAAACATCTAGGTTACTGGCAACAGTTATAGGTGCCCAGTTAGTGTTGGTCAAATCATAAAGAAGTGGGTCAATGTTCAGGGATTTGTATGATTGGATTTGTAGAGTTTTATAGGGGACTTTGACTTTGTGAATTTTGCACACCAGGAAAGTAATGCAATGGTCACTGAAGGCATCTGCTAGAGTACCAGAATTAATGACCCTATGGGTGTGAGTTGTAAGGGCCCAGTCAATGAGGGAATGGTTTCCTGTCCTGTGATTTAGCCTAGTCGGATCCTGGATAATTTGGGTTAGGTTGAGCGCATGTATAGCATTTAGCACTTTGCTGGGTATGGTAGTCCAATTGATGTTGAACTCTCCCATAATATATAATTCGCCAGCAGAAGAGTGGCTAACTAAGGTGGTTATGAGTTCAGTAGCAATATTGGGTTGTGAGCCAGGACAGCAGTAGACACTTGCTACAACAAAGATAGAGTTCGAGAGAAGAGAGCGAAGTTTGCAACAGCAGAGCCTTGTAAGCTTTTGATGAGCACTAGAAAAGATGGAAGTGAAATGGATGGAAGAAGAGACATAGATGGCTACCCACACCCTCCCAAGTCGGTTCTGTCTCGATATTGTGAAGCCAGGAGAGTAAGAGATGAGTTGCTGATTTTTTATTTAGCAGGATTCAGAAATTATTATTATATCAGGGTTGAGCATAGCCCAGTGGCTGTAGCAAGTCCACTTTTAGGGAGGACTCGTATATTGATATGTAGTATTTTAAGGCCATTTGGAAGAGCTGAGAGATGTGGCTCAGTGCTGGCTGCAGGAGGAGGTTGAGCTGGACCAGGGTTGGGGTTTATGTCACCAGCTGATAAGAGTAGGAGGGCAATAATAATATAATGCAGCTTTTCGCTCTTGAACCAGGAGTGGTTGCGTAGCAGTCGGGAGCTAGGGCTTTGGGTATTAGCAAATTTCAGAGGAGGGGATGCGGGATTGTGTGGTGGGGGGGAGAATAAGTGCTGTGAAGTGTAGGGCAGCATCTTGGTTAAACTGGGGAGTATCGGTCACGGAGGACAAGGCTGAGTCAGAAGAAAAGCTGTACTTGCTGAGTAGGTCAGTGGAGCAGCAGGGTTCTGGGAGAGCCAATAAGAGCAGGGACAGTAGGAGGAAGGCGGAGCATACATGTATTTAAAGAAGGCCTGGGAGGGGGTGGAGGAGGGAGAAAAATCACAGCAGAAGAATATGAGCAGGCTGAACTGGAACCCCACATGCAAAAAGGCGCACCAATCGGTGAGCCATGCTAGTCGGCTGACCAATCAGATGCCCATAGCAAAAGGAGCTGCAGCCAATCGTAGCACCGCCAGTGCACGCTTGAAGCAACAGTGAATACTTGGGGAGTTGATCCGGGGGCAAGTTCCAGGAGGGCGGCAGGAGCTGTAGGGTCCCGTCGGCAGCGTCGGCCAAGGATGCACCGCCTTTTTGGATTTGGAAGCACCACTCGGGGCACTCGGCAGATCTGGGGAGTTGATCCAGGGGCAAGTTCCAGGAGGGCAGCAGGAGCTGTAGGGTCCTGTCAGCAGTGGCAGCTGAGGAGGTGCCACCTTTTCGGATTTGGAAGCGCCGCTTGGGGCTCATGGCAGATCAAATGAGGGCAGGATTTTTGGAAGCAGTAAACAGTATTGCAATTTCAGTTGTTAAGCACTTTCAAAACCTTTTATACAGCACTGTGCTCTGTATGCAGGAGGGGATCCCTCATTTTCAAGGTTTTAGTTGTACATATGCACATGCACATGATCAGATTAGTATCTGGGGCTGCTAAAATATATGATACCTGTTCAACCATGCTGTTCTCCACATGGCACAGTGCTTAGATGTTTAGCATTCTGCTAACCTTCTCAAAACGGGGCCCTAATTGACTAAAAATCCCCTGCCGAGGCCTCTTAAGATGCAGAAAGTAAACAAAAATGGACTATCTTATTCTACTTCCTTATGTATTATTTTATGTTATTTTCTTTTTTTTATCCGAGTGCTGTTTTTATTTACTTATAAAAATACAGTCTGGTTTAGTGGTTTAGTTTAGGCTTGGTGGTAACTGTACTGCCTCCCATGCCAGTGGCCCGGTTTCAGGGGAGGACCTGGGTCAAACAGGGATTAGCTTACAGGAGAGATGACTGAGCATCTCTGGGACAGCCTGGGGCAGGTTGGTGGATTATTTTGCCATTGGAGGTTTTCTACCTTTGACTTATCCCCTGAGCCGTCAAGCATGCAATGATGCCAATACAATTAAAGGCAAGTAGTGCTTGTGGCTGCCTGAGCCCTGCCAGCATTCCTCACCTAGGTGGCTGTTAAAGAGCGGGGTGGTTAGACTCGCCCTCCCTGAGGGGAGAGCAGTCCCGAAGATGCTCAGTCATCTCTCCTGTAAGCTAACCCCTGTTTGACCGAGGTCCTCCCCCGAAACCAGGCCACTGGCATGGGAGGCAATACAGAACCACAAGCCTAAACTAAACCACTAAACCAGACTGTATTTTTATAAGTAAATAAAAACAGCACTTGGCTGAAAAAAGAAAGAAAATAACATAAAATAATACATAAAGATGAAGAATAAGATAGTCCATTTTTCTTTACTTTCTGCATCTTAAGAGGCCTCGGCAGGGGATTTTTAGTCAATTAGGGCCCCGTTTTCAGAAGGTTAGCGGAGTGCTAAACATCTGAGCACTGTGCCATGTGGAAGAACAGCATGGTTGAACAGGTACCATATTTTAGCACCCCAGATACTAAGTGTAACCCCAGTGACACTTCCCTTAGGGCTACTACCCCTGCCTGCCTCGCCTGTGACAGGGTGAGAGGCCCAGATCCGTTGACGGGTGCCTCCACCCAGAGGTCGGGGGCAAGACAGTCAAGATTGACTCAGTCACAGCCCTCTGGGTTACTGCAACCCCCCTTTTGTCCCACTAGTGGCTCACAAGAGGTAACGACAATACTTTTCCCTGGCACACTTACCCCCCTGGCTCAGATCTCTCAGCTCACTCCGGGGACCCCCTGAAAAGTAAGGTGCCGTTATTACCTTTCACTGCATTATATCTTCAGCAAAACACAATCCAGCCAGAGTGGTTAGCCGACAAACAATCTGATTTATTTAAGGGGAATAACAAGGCTGAGGGGAAATCAAGGTGATTGGCTTATCACTATACTTATCTCACTAGGGCTCTGTGCACAGCCTAAACCCTAATAGTTACTGCCCTGGGTACCCAAGCCTAATGGCTAGTCCCTCGTGGCAGCTGGTTGGGGCCCTGACACAAATGAACATTTACTGTCCTGAGCAGATCAGAATGAGCAGAAGGCTCAGTTAATGCAGGCAACAGTATATAACGAAAGGGTCTTGGCCACTGCTTGTAAGCAACGAGGGAGCTACCCTGATCCAATACTCACGACTCCCAGCAAATACCCTTCCTTCACCACTGGCAGGGCTGAACCATGGGCTTCACAGCCTCCTCACACATTATATGGCAAACACAGAGGGTACCATACCAGGCAGTGGTTTTCAGGACCGAATGAACTCACCAACCACTTCGGGCAGTAGCAGCCACTCCAACCATCCTAATGGACCAAGCGCGATTCAGCAGATTCTCCAGCCCCCTTCAGGTAAAGCCTGGTAGGTAGTTGTGTCCCTACACAGCCTCCTCCAACCGCACGCCGGCGGATTTAATCCGAAGCACTTGACAAGGCAAAAACGTCCGACTCAGGCCTTTCATGCACTTCGCGCGAACACTCAAAATGGCCAGAAGTTCAGAGCTCCCTTCTCCTTCACCGCCACAGCGAATCTGCCCCTAGCAGCATGGGGCACTCCTTACCGTTCCGGTGCTACCTGATTCCATTGGCTGGCGTCACCTGCCAGTCAATTACTCTGGCCCTCAGTGGGCCTGAAAGAAGTCCCATAGCCCATAATGCCTTTTCCAAAGTTACAAGCAGTCCCTCTATTGGTCAGACAGCTCCACGAGAGTCCTGAGGTACTGATTGGTCCAAGTCGGCAGTTCGGGACTAACATGGAGGAAATAATTAAAACAGTCTTTGCTGCAAAGGAAGCAGGTTAGAACAACTACATTATCATTACCACTCTAAGCTATCCCCAGCAAATAGTTACATCCTTTCAGAGAACTCCCTTGACACATCTAGCGATGGCAGAATGGAGTGCTTACTCAGCAGCCCAGGCAGGACTCTGGCATAGGACCACACAGCCCCCCTTCCATTTCAATTACTTATGACTGCGGACAGGCAGTCCTTAAAGAGACAGTATCTGGAGGCTTTAAAGCGCTCACTAGCTACAACATTTAAACGAGCACGCGAACACCAGCCAAGCATGGAGCACTTAAACAAGATCCGGGAAAGCTTTTAGGAACACCCATTTATAGGGGGGTTACACAAGAACATCTAGTCCTTGACTAACTATCCTCGTACCTCTCAGACAGAAATTTCTTCACCCAATATCAATCTGGGTTCCGTAAACATCACTCTACTACTACCTCGCTGCTTTAAATCATTGATGCGATCCTGACAGGCATGGATTGCGGTCACATAACCACTGCCATTTTTATTGATCTTGCTAAAGCTTTTAACACGGTTTCCCACTCCCTGCTGCTCCACACCCTCTCATCAGCTGGGCTGTCTGAACATGCCATTAAATGGTTCAGCACATACCTATACGACTGCTCACAGTCTGTAAAAATATCTGACTACATCTCCCCTCCTCTACCCATATACTCTGGAGTCCCCCAAGGGTCCATACTAGGCCCGATTCTCTTCTCCATCTTTCTGAATGATCTTCCATCCATCTGTACCTCATCTTCTATACATATGTGTGCTGATGATGCGGTTCTATTCTCCTCTGGGCCCTCACCCTTGGATGTCACCTACAGGCTCCAACGTGATTTCAACAATGCCTAGAGCTGGTTTCAACCTCACCAACTCTTTCTAAATGCCAAGAAAACTGTGTCCATGACTTCTGGCACACATCAGAATCTGTCAAGGCTCCCTTCTGCCCCTATCTTCACTACCCTCGACAGAGCAACTGTAATTGCTACCGAGTCTTTCAGGTATCTGGGCGTTTGGCTGGATAAACATCTCACCTTCTCGGCCCGTGTAGATGCCATAATAAAAAAGCTTCATCCCAAAGTCGGCACCTTATTTAGAAACCGCTCCTGCCTCCCGCCACAGGCAAGACGCGAACTGATCCAAAAACTGATCCTCCCAGTTTTTGACTATTGCGATGTTGTTTATTGCTCTGTTCCTGCACCTCCTTAGCCAACCTGGAAACTCTTTTCAACTCATTCTGTAGGTTTGCTCTGGATGCACCTCACCTTACCCACCGCTGCCACTTGTACTGAGCTTTAGCCTTCCCATCCCTAACAAATAGGTGACTGCATCATTGCGCAAATCTCATCTCTAAGTACTGGCTTGGCACACTCCCTTCCTACCTAAATTCCCTAATCTCCCCACCCACCCTCTCAACTTCTAAGCCCATGACCATAGAACTCTGTCTGTTCCTTGGAGATCCACCGCTAGTGGACAGGCTCTCCACTCCTATCGTCTCCCCAAAATGTGGAATGCTGTACCTACACATATCTGATCCTCTTCGTCACCTGGCTCATTAAATCAAGTTCTTCATAATTTCCTCTCTGTAAATTGCACCTGCCCCTAGCTCCCTCCTTTCTTGTCCTACATCCTGTTTGATGCCCTGCTGACTCACTTCACTTGCCACCCTGTGCTATTCTTAGTCTGTGTAGTGCAGGCCATTGGTTCACACTTGCTATTACATTCGCTCTCTCTCTCTGTCTCACCACAAGCTCACTGTGACTGGTTTTCACTTCTCTACCCTTGTAATTATTTGCTTTTCATGCTAATGTGTAATTCAGTTGTAACCTATGTTTTTGTATGATATTGTGTATTTTGTGTGTACTCATTGTTACTATGTAACTCCCACCACCCTCTCCCCCAGGTCATACCTGGAGATGAGCAACTTGTTGTTCAGTGTACCTTCCCTGGTGAAATTTTTCAATAAATAAATGATTTTGAGCACACAGTGGTGCATATTGTGACCCTACCTGTGGTCACCATTATGATGCTCCCAAGTAGTATACCAAAATGATCCTTGGCATGTAAAGGTTCTATACCCCTGATCGCAGTTTCAGTGGCTCCAATTATTATAGTAAAATGATCCTTGGTGTCTGGTGCTCCCCACCCAGGAATACTAAGCTGGGAGCTCATTTCTAGATGCATCCTGGGGAAGGGGAACTTGTACAAGTGGGTCTTAGGTAGCACAGTAGTTAAAAATACATAACATACATGGAGCAGAGTGGTACACAACCACAAATTACATTGGGAATAATTCATGCAAGATGTGAGAACTTGAGTGACAAGCAAACAATCGACAATGCATATACAGCACAGTCAGGAGCCACAAACCTATGCTGGCAATCAAATACAGAACACTTTTATTTATTTATTTATTTAGCGTTTGTTAACTGGGTAGGTACACTAGACAAGTTATATGCCTATTTTCAGGAGAGTACAACAGGTAATACAGATACATCAGAACATAACAGCAAGTAAAGCTAGTACATAGAGTAACAAAATGCATTGAGTCACAAAACGGTAAGGCATGGAGTGAACTGCTATGACAGAAATTGATAAAGTACATATAATCAACAATATATAGTCTAGAGCATACATAGTGCAGCCAGATGCCTAGGAGAGCAATTGGATCACGAGAAACGACCAAAAGATCATTGGCAGGTCCTCAGAACAGTTGGGCTCCAAGTACAATTAGGCTAGGGAGGCTTGGGACATTCGCACGCTGAGGCCAGCTTCAGATGCCCCCACAGGGACTTCTGGAAGTGCTGATGGGAGGAGGCGGAACGAACATGGTCAGGAAAGGAGTTCCAGAGCCTAGGAGCACATGCAACAAAGTTCCTGTCCCCCATAAGGGTTCAGGTGAGGGGTATTTTTAGCATCCCAGGACCCTGGGACCTGAGTGGGTAAGAGGAGGGGTCAGGAGGTGACAGACACTGTGCCAGCCCAGGGGGTGCCGGTTCTGATCACTTTGCCCACGAGGCATCCCAGCCCAAAGTTCAGGTGATTGGTCAGGGAAAATCAACCTAGTTTATCATAAAGCTCACAATGGTGGGTGAGACGGGGCAGCCAGTGCAAAGCGACAGATGTTATTGTACGTTGTGTGCCACCGAGTAAGAAGAGCTTTGGAGGTACAGGCAAATTGGTGGAGACCATAGCTAAGGGAGGGAAGTAGTACACCTCGAGCAAGTGCCAGACGAGCAGCAGGTGCAGGTTATTTTTGGCCCTATAGGCCAGACCCAATTTACAGTTCACAGTTCTACAGACATTTAGGATATGACTCCCTAGGTCCAACTGGGGGAAAAAGTGTCACCCTAAGGTAGTTGATGGAGTTCACAGTTAGGAGGGGAGCTCCATCTGCAAAACTGATACGCAAAGGGGCTGGAGAGGCTTTACTCAACATTAACTATAAACATTTGTGCATAATGCCTAGAGTGGAAGCATAGGTGCCAAATTTTAGCTGTACCTAAACTGAAAACAAGTAATAGGAGAGCAAGAGGGAAAACTAGAGCGAGTGCAGGAGGGAGAGGTGAGACCACTGAAGTGGTTTGAAAGAATCCACTGGAGGGACATTGGTGAATGGCTGGGGTGAGGGAGTTCCAGATTTTAGGGCAGCGGTGGCTGAACCTGACTTTGCCGATGGTTGTGGAAACTGAAGGGACTGCTAGGGTTTGAATATTTCAGCTTCTGATGGTATGGCTATAACGGGCCATTGGAGAGATAGGAGGGTAGGAAACAAACGGATTTGCCTCACAATGCTGGCACAGTGGGCATGGTGTCTGTCTGCAAGAAAAGAAAGGAGAGAGTTATATATAGAACAATGGTGAGTCCAAGAAGGATAATCGAGAGTGTAATGGCAGAAATAGTTGAACAGTGTGTCCAGTCTGGCAAGGGTAGTGAAGGGGGCTACGCTGTAGACCAACTCACCATAGTCAGAGATTTGGAGGATCATTCTCTGGATAATAGCATGGTATGCTGGAGATGGGATACAGTCACAGTTCCTGTAAAGTGCACCAAATTGTGGTGCAGCTTTTTGACTATAGCATCCACTTGTTCAGAAACATTTAGGTGCTGGTCTAGCCAGATACCAAGATAACTAAAGGTGGTGACATCCTCCACAGGGGAGCCATCCAGGGTATGGAAAGTAGGAAGGGGAGGGAGCCTAGAGAGTCTGGTGCCTTGTGCCAAAGGACATGGAGACAGCCTTCTTGACATTGAGGAAAAGCTGATTTGTGTGTGGTCAGGGCTGAACTTGATCAAAGTCCAGCTGGAGTCTGTGGGCCTGCTGTGAAGAGGACCGTGTCATCCATGTACATGTGAATGGATGCAGACAAGCACATGGAGGGGAAGATCATTAAGGAAAATGGAGAAAAGTAGTGGGCTTAACACAGATCCTTGTGGGACCCAAGTGGATACAGGCAGGGAGGAGAGAGAGGGGGTCACCACTTTTGACTGCTTGGGACCTACCCCTGTGGTAGGAGTGGAACAGCTGATGGCTAAGTCAGAGAGGCCTGCAGCCTGGAGTTTGGCTAATAATTGGGTGGTAGACAGGGTTGAATGCTTTGGCTAGATCGATGAAGACAGCAGAAGTGAATAGGCTGTGATCCATACCATTATGGATGGATTTGGTGAGCCTGAGCAGATGGTGGAGTGATTTTTGTGGAAGTCAGACTTGTATTGGGTGAAAAAGGAAGAGGAGTCCAAAAAGGGAGAGAGCTGTAACAAGATAATTTGTTCCTGCAATTTGGAGGGAGGAGAGAAATGAGTCGGTAGCTGTTCGTACCTGACGGGTCACCATCTTTTGGAGGAGGAGGAGTAACAGTGGCAGCCTTCCAGTCAGCAGGGATGGAGGAACACCAGAAAGAGAGGTTAGGGGAGGTCATCCAATGGGGAGGAGATTGCAGAAGCAGTCAGATGGAGGAGCTTGCTATCCCAGCCATCTGGGCTCCTACCCTTGGAAGGATTAAGGGCGGGAAGTGTGTCGGGGATAAAGGATGGAGTTTCTGGAGAGAAAAAAAACAATAGTGGGAATGAAGGAGATGACAATCATGCAGGCTGGCAGGGGTGAGAGGGAGGTGAGGAAGGGTAGAGGGAGGAGAGGAGAGAGGAGGTACAGGTAATGAAAAGGAATTACATCTCTCTATGAAGGAGAGGTTAGAGACAGGGGTGTCACTGACTCGGAGGACAAGCAAAGGAGTGGGAGGGGAGAAGAGATTGTGGCAGCCTATCAAAATTTAGACAGGTAACCAATGTTGGTACTGAAGTTAGATGTAAAATTCTCACCTTTGGCAAGCTTATTGCCATGGTACAGGTGCTGCGGAGATGATGATACCTCTGGAAGCCATGGGGGAATGGGTTACGTTTATTTTTTGACCAGGCCAAATCATGCACTTGCAAGTAAGCTATGAGCTCGGTCATGATCTGGGGGAGGTGGTGTACCTTTTCTTATGTCCTGCTCTGGGGGGGCATGGCAGTCCCATAAAGGGGAGGCAGTATAGTGCAGTGGTTTAAGGCTCTGAGCTGCAAATCTGGTGACATCCAGCAGACCAGACCTGGGTTTGAATCCAACAGCTTCCACTTGCATACTGTGTGACTCTGAGCAAGTCACTTAACTTCCCTGTGCTCCCAGGTTGCTCCTGTAAAAAAGCTTTCAGCTTAGTGTGTTACTCCTGGTTAAACAACTAAAATATATATATATATATTTAGAGTAATTTTGTTTTGAAATATGTTAGCATGGAATCAGTGGAGCAGACCAATGAGATAGGGGACCAATCAGAGTGACTTAGGTCACGGCGCAAGGTGGTGAGGTCCCAGGATTTGAAGGAAAATATAAGCAGTGTTTTGATGGTGGTGAGGGGGCTTTAGTTGAATGAGAGGCATCAGATGGTTGTGATTGTGGTGTCAGATCAAAAAAGAGGGAAGTCAAGAGTGGAATGCCACAGGGATCCATCCTGACTCTTGTTCTCTTCAATATGCTCATTAACAACGTTTGAGAATGAATCTGGGGCTGTGTCTCTTTGAACAAAAACCATGTTCTTCACTCATCCCCAAAACAAGTCCTGCAACTTCAAACTCCTCATTCACTCTGGGTCCTCTTTCCCACTCGAACAAGTTTGCTCCTATAAATACCTAGGGATCCATTTTGACCCCTCTCTCTCCTTCCATGGACACATCGCTGCCCTAGCCACTGCCACTAATATCCGATTGGCCATCTTACATCGGTATAAACACTGCCTCCCCCCGGAGGCTCTTCGACTCGAGTCACCTCCTCTATCCTGTCCTTAGTGGACTATGGACTGCCGGTGTATGGTGCTGCTGATCAGCCGCACTCCATAAAATTCGCAGTACTCTCGAATAAGGCCTGCAGGTTAATTACTGGAGCACCTGGGCGACACACACCTGTTCAATGTACGCTTAAAGCGCTTGGTACTTGATCTTGACGACGCTTCAAGCATCTGACCTGTACCCTTACAAAAGACCCTCCTTGGGCTATCCCCACCAGGATTGACCACCACCATACGCCCCTGTCCCACTAGTTCATACTGGACCTCTGGGAAAACCTCTCTTGTTATCCCTAGAGCTAGGACCTCTCACAGCCAAAGAGCCTTCAGCTTTAGGGCCCCTCCTGGTTCAACACACTGCCCCTCCATCTCAAGCTTCAACTATATCGTGCTTCAAACTTCATTACGTAACCACCTTATTAACACCCGATGCTGTAATTGCTACTAGTCAAAGCTGACTAATACTTATGACAAAGCTTATTACTAAGCTGCTAAGGACAACATAACTCTGGTATTGTTTGCATCAATCCTACCTGTACCAGCTTGTTTGTATCTATGTCGTAAGTTACTGTTATACTTATGTGTTGTACTGTTATACTGTGTATTTTCGTTTGTCTTACTGTGACAAGGTACCTTTGTAAATGAGCCTATGGCTCAAAGGTTTTCCAAACTGCTGTTTAAATAAAATAAATAAAAATAAAATAAATCTCATGGGAGGGTAGATAGTGATGGGGAAGTAGGAAACTGCAGACTGACATGTAAAGATTAGGGAGGTGGCCTAAGGTTTGGCAGTTGAAATTCAATGCCAAAAAGTGCGAGGTGATTCACTTAGGGGACAAGAACCCCAGGACAGAGTACTGGATAGGAGGGGTAGAGCTGAGCGCTACAGCTGAGAAAAGAGACCTAGTATTCGTCATTAGTGACTCCCTTAAACAATCAAGCTAGTACAGTGAGGCATCTAGTCAGGCAAATAGGATACTAGGATGTGCCAGAAGGGGTTCTGATAGTAGAAGAAAAGAGGCTTACTGCCTCTTTATTGATCATTGTGAGGCTGCACTGGGTATACTGTTCAGAGTTCTGAACTTCTGAAGACCTCACCTCAGGAAAGATAAGGACAAAGGGTGATCAGGATGATTCAGAGCTGACAGAACAGATCGTATGAGGATCTGCTCAAGGCACTGAACATGTCTTCACTGGAGACCAGACAAGAAAGGAATGATATGATAGAGACCTTCACGTTCCTGTAAGGAATAAACAAAGTGAATGGAGAACTACTTAGCATGAGTAACAGTTCAAGGTTATGGGGGCACAAGTAGAGACTGATGGGAGGGAGGTTCAAGAGGGATATTGGAAAGTTTTATTTTCCAGAAATGGTGGTGGAAATGTGGAATAGTTTGCCAACTGAGATGGCAGGCACCAAAACCATAAATGGTTTCAAGAATGGCTGTGACAAAGTGAAGGGTATAATAGTTACTCAGGCTGATAGTAGTAGGGAGGGTGCAAGGGAGTGGATAGTGAAGGCTATTACCCTGCATGAACAGTAGGTTCTGAGGTTTAATATGGGAAATGGGGCAGATTAGATGTACCATTTTTATGTTGATTGCGCACAGCACAAATAACATATTGCGGCAGCTTTCTCAGTAGCAAGCTGTGGAGGCATGGCACTGTTGTGGCCAATGCCCCACAGCCTGCAAACTCATCCTGCTTTCCCAATGCCATTGCAGGCTACACTGGTGACAGTGGTTTGGAATATTTGCACCAACTGCTGACAATTTCGCCGCTGCAATCAGGGGCCGCCTTGTCATTGCAGCATCAGCCATCTGCTGCAATGAGGGAGCGACCCATCATTGCAGGGTGGGATGTAAAAACCCTGATATTGTTTGTGAACACAGAGGCAGGTTGCCACCATGTTCACAAACAATATAACGCCCCCACCATGTTTATGTGCCAACGGGGTCCCCAAACCCCATCGGCCTCGGTTCCCCATTGTTTCTGGTGCCAACGGGGGAGCCCACTCCCCGTCGGCATTCTGTAACACCCTTCCCGCTTTTATTCCTGCCGACGGGGTGCCCAATCCTCATCAGCTACTGCTGCCCCCCCAAAAGAAAGCCATTGGTGGCATGCTGGGTGCCCATCCCAGCATGCCACATGCCCCTGTAAAGGGAAAAATGGTCCCGCGAAGTATTTTTATTTTTTTTACCTGCAAAAAAGGAAACGGTTTCTCGTAGTGTCACTGGCCCCCACCTGCAACCCGCACCAACCCACTTCGTACCCTGCCTCCCCACACACCCCCTATCACGCCATACTTGCCTCCGGAGCTTGGCACGCCGATCTTCGGTGGACCGGGAACACGTCTGCACTCTTCAAATCCGACCATGAACTGAGGAAATGCCGGTAAGCTGTATAACGTAATAAATAGTGTTTTTTCAACTTTAGTACATATCTCAGGCATTTTGGGTCTTTTCACAAATTTCAACATAGGGTTTTGGGACCCTCCTCGTGAATTCTTGAACTGTCATTGGGTGTCGGCCCCAAAAGAGAGATTTTCTGCGGTCACTGCAGCGAATCATCTTTCGGGCGATTATAATGATTTCCAGTGTTCATGAGGTGGGTCTCAAAAAGCCTATGTTGCAAATTTCAGTGGAAAATGCAAAATGACTATTTTGTTAGCTGCACCAAGTAGTTCCTACCCACGCCATAACTTCCATGAATCTGCAATATTTTCATGACAGATTTTCAACATTGCCATTTTTTCACACCTCCTTGTGAACAGTACAGCTGTCATTGTTCACATCCTGGTGGAAATGTGTTTTCGCACTTCTGGTGCAGAATAGAGCGGTTGCTGTGGGAAATCAGTGTTCAGGACAGATTAAGAAAATGACAGTGACACTTTTCATGAGTAGAGGTCCTGAAATGGCTGTGTTGAAAATCTGCTAATGATACTCCATAAAATGACTGTGTTACGAGCGTGAGTTGCACTGTTTGCACACATGCTCGTAACTTCCAGAATTTATATTTTCACTCCAGATGTTCAACATTGCCGTTTTCCCACACCTACTTATGAACAGTGCATCCGTCATTTTTCCCATCCTGGCTGAAATGTGTTTTCACACTTCTGGCGCAAAATAGAGCAGTCACTGTGGGAAATCACTGTCCGGGACAGATTAAGAAAATGACAGTGATACTGTTCCTTAGCAGAGGTCCTAAAATGCCTATGTTGAAAATTTGGTGATGATAGACCAGCAAATGACTGTGTTACAAGTGTGCATTGCACACTTTCCACACACCCTTGTAACTTCACAGATTTGTAATATTGTCATGCCAGATTTTCAACAGTGGCATTTTTTCACACCTCCTTATGAGCAGTACAGCTGTCATTTTTCACATCCTGACTGAAATGTGGTTTCACAGTTGACGCACACAATAATGCAGTTGCTGTGGGAAATCAGTGTTCGGGACAGATTAAGAAAATGACAGTGGCACTGTTCATGAGCAGAGGTCCTAAAAGCCCTATGTTGAAAATTTGATGACGAAACTCCATAACATGACCATGTTACAAGCGTGCGATGAACTGTTTCCACGCACCCTTGTAACTTCGCACATTTGTAATATTTTCACAGCATATTTTCAACAGTGGCACTTTTTTTCACACCTCCTTATGAAGAGTACAGCTGTCATTTTTCACATCCGGTCTAAATATGTTTTTGCACTCCTGCCGGAGAATAGCACGGTGGCTGTGGGAAATCACTGTTTAGGACAGATTAAGATCGAACAAGTGTGAGGGGGAAGTGACCGAGCTAAACTGAGCTCCGTCGAGACTGTTGCGGATTTGTTTGTGGGCAGAAAAAGGCCCCAGCGCAAGAGCCCAGTACAAAAGGGCAGCCTGCAGCACTGGGAGAAACAGAATGAGAGGGCGAGTGAGGGAGGGTGAGTGAGTGAACTCTCCGGAGCATTGTCAGGACTGCTGCGGATTTCTTTGTGGGCAGAAAAAGGTGTCAAAGCAGGCAGGGGCCCAGTAGAAAAAGGCCAGCCTGCAGCGGTGGGAGAAACAGTATGAGTGAGTGAGACGGGGGACTGAGTGAACTCAACAGAGCTCAAGCAGGACTGCTGTGGATTTCTTTGTGGGCAGAAAAAGGCACCAATGCAGGCAGGAGCACTGTACAAAAGGGCTGCTTGCAGCGCCAGGACAAACAGAATGAGCGCGTGACAGAGGGAGACTGAGCGACCTCAACGGAGCTCTGTCGGGACAGCTGCGGATTTCTTTGTGGACAGACAAAGGTGCCAACGCAGCCAGGAGCCTCGTACACAAGCGCAGCCTGCAGCACCAAAAGAAACAGAATGAGTGAATGACAGAGTGGTAGTGAGCGAGCTCAACAGATCTGTATTGTGACTGCTGCGGTTTCTTTGTGGGCAGAAAATGTGCAGCGCAGGCAGGGGCCCAGTACAAAGGCCAGCTTGCAGCACCGCAGAAACGGAATGAGTGAGCGAGAGGGGTGGCGAGCTCAATAGAGCTGTGTCGGGACTGCTTCAGATTTCTTTCTGGCCAGAACAAGCCACCAATGCAGGCAGGAGCCCAGTACAAAAGGGCAGCCTGCAGCGGCAGGAGACACAGAATGAGTGAGTGAGGGAGAGGGAGTGTGAGCGAGCACAACGGAGCTTGTTGGGACTGCTGCAGATTTGTTTGTGGGCAGAAAAAGACAGCAATGTACACTGGGGTCCAGTACAAAAGGGCAGCCTGCAGTGGTGGGAAAACCAGAATGAGCGATTGAGAGAGGGGAGTGAGTGAGCTCAATGGAGCTCTATCATGACTGCTGCACATTTCTTTGTGGGCATGAAAAGCCGGCAACACAGGCAGGAGCCCAGTACAAAAGGGCAGCCTGCAGCGCTGGCAGAAACGGAATGAGCGAGTGAGAGAGGGGGAATGAGAGCAAGCTGAATGGAGCTGTGTCAGGACTGCTGCAGATTTCTTTGTGGGCAGAAAAGGCAGCAATGCACACAGGAGCCCAGTACAAAGGCCAGCCTGCCAGCGCAAGGAGAAACAGAATGAGAGTCAGAGGGAGTGACCCATCTCAGCGGAGCTCTGTCAGGCCATCTGCAGATTTCTTTGTGGACAAAAAAGGGTGCCAACGCAGGAAGGAGCTCAGTACAAAACAGCAGCCTGCAGCACCAGGAGAAACAGAACAAGCGAGTGACAGAGGGCCAGTGAGCGAGCTTAACGGACCAACGCAATCGACATTCAGCATTGACAAATGCTTGTTTTTTTATTGTGTCCAGAACTGACTATGTGTGTATGTGTGTGGGGGGTTGATGGCAGTCTCCGTGTGTGCAGTTAGAACACGATTCCCAGAATCATTAACTAGCACTAACCACGCAGTGTGTTAACACTTCAAGAAAGCATTTAATATACCTGTACACCTTATATGCTTTAGAGTAACCCCCAGTTGTATGAGCACGTGGTTGCAATTAGTAATCCTGTGCAAAAAAAAAAAAATAGTGCCAAATTAACAGGTTAGCACTGCACAGAAGAATGCTTTTTAAAATAGTATCAACCATGCTTATCACAATGCAGTGCTAGTCCTGTTACAGTGGTATGTGGGCCCCCATTTTCAGATTAGTGTTGTGCACTCCTAAGTGCTGCACCTGAGATAGCACACAGCCACAGAAGGTGGTGGTAAATGGCACTCCCTCCAGCGAGGAGAGAGTGACCAGTAGGGTGCTGGAGGGTTCAGTAATGGGACACATCCTCTTCAGTGTCTTCATAAGTGGCATAACAGAAGAACTGGAAGCGGAGATATGCCTTTTTGTAGATGACACCACAATCTGTAATAGTGTTGAAAGGTGCAGATGGAGAGAATGAGTGGGGACATTAGAAAACTTAAAGAGTGCTATGGGACATGGCAGTTTGGGTTCAAAGCCAAAAAGTGCAACATCAAGCATCTAGGTACTAGAAGCCTAGAGGCTGAGTATAAAATGTAGAGGGAGGTACTTATGGTCACTAAGGAAACCTTTTATACAGCACGGTGCTCGGTATGCCGGAGAGGATTGCTCATTTACATGGCCGTAATAGTATATATGCACATGCACATGATCAGGGTAGCATCAAGTGATGCTGAATACGACACCAATCCAACCATGCTGTTCCCACAGTGTAATGTTTAGCTCTACACGCTAACCTTCTGAAAATGGGGCCCCAATTGACTAAAAATCCTGGCCGATGCCTCCTAAGATGCAGAAGGTAAACATAAAAGGTTTATCTTATCTATCTCTTTATGTATTGTTTTATCGTATTTTGCTTGCAAAACTTTTATCCAATTTCAAAACATTGTGATGTGACTTAAAATGTTTATAACAGACTAGTTAAAATACAGTTTGTTTTCTTCTTTTACCTATATGCTGTCTTTGTTTACATATAGAAACACAGTCTGGTAGGCTGGCCTAGCAGCTTGGTGGTGATTGCACTGCCTCCCATGCCAGTGGCCCAGTTTTGGGGATGGAATTGAGTTGCACAGGGGTTAGCTGGGGGGGGGAGATATGATTGAGCATCTCGGGGAATGCTCTCCTCTCAGTGATGGGAAGTCTGACCACCCCGCTCTTCAACATCCACCTAGCTGAGGAGGGCTGGCAGGGCAGTGGAGTTGCATAAGGGGGAGGGCTCAGGCAGGCACAAAGCAAGCATGTGTCTTTATACGCAATTGCATAATTCCATGCTTGGCTGCCCAGGGGATGAAACAAAAGGTAGAAACCCCCTAATGGCAAAATGATCCAACAACCTGCTGCAGATTTTGCACTGCTAACCAGGCTCTGCTCATATCGGAATATGTGTATCCTTGTCAATGGCCCTCCCCCTCCTGGCCCCAACACAGGGGATGTGAGTGGGGGGGATCTCAGAGCAAACATGTCCTGTGGATGGTAAGTGATTGGGCTGGAGATGTCAGTGGGCAAAGGGGTAGCAGGGCGACGAAGGAGATAAAAATCTCTATGGGAAAAAAAAAGAAATACAACACAGTTTGAGAAGCTCAAACCCCAAAACAGACTGTGCATGCCTCCAGTGAGGATTCACAAAAGTTATTTAGTAAAATAATGCAAATTATATGCATATGCCAGTGAAACTCCTGATGAGAACTGAATACTGAGGATTGCAGCAAAATATATATTTTGTTTCTTAACCAAGAAACGTTTATTAAACAAAACATTAAAATAAAAACTTAATCAAAACATAGTCCATAGAGTACAAACTAGCAATGATTTTGGCTTACACTTCCACAGCTCCTGAAGTGCTTCCCAAGCATTCAACTCAGATAAGTTGCTGGACTTACACAGTAATTAATTACATAAAACAAATCAACACTTTAACTTGGAAAAATGCATGCATCCCTATGTATACAGGTATGTTAGGAAATCCTGTATTAGCTTCCTATACAAATGTGTTGTCTGACAGTAAATGAAGGCAGCACTTATTTAAAAGAATAAACTACAGCATTTAAATTAGTTTTAAGAGTTTCTTGTCACATCATAATGGTCTGATATTTGACTAAAGGTGTGCAAGCAAAACAAAAGGAAAACCCCCATAAAGAAGTAGAATAAGAGATAGCCCTGTTTTGTTTACCTCAGCTCTGCAGTTTCAGAGATCCTCTCATCAAGCTAGCAGCTAACTGAATGCAGCAGGCAATGAGTTCAACTCTAGGACGTTCATGGGGGAGGGCAGAGGGATGGGTAGTTTCAGAACATAGTCCATTTCAGTATATAGTTTATTTGTTTCAGTATATAGGTATGTGAATTTTCAGTCTACAGTGTATGTGTTTCAATACATAGTGTATGTGTTTCACCATGTAGTGTATTTGTTTCAGTATATAGTGTATGCAGATTTTTCAGTGCATAGTGTATTTATTTCAACAGATAGTATATGTATTTCAATATAAAGTGAAGATGTTTCAATATATAGTGTATTTGTTTCAGTATATAGTGTATATGCTTTTTTCAGTGTGTAGTGTATGTATTTCAATATATAGTGTATTTGTTTCAGTATATAGTGTATGCAGATTTTTCAGTACATAGTGTATTTATTTCAACAGATAGTGTATGTATTTCAATATAAAGTGAAGATGTTTCAATATATAGTGTATTTGTTTTAGTATATAGTATGTGCATTTTTCAGTGTGTAGTATATGCATTTCAATAGATAGTGTATGTATTTCAATATACAGTGTATTTGTTTCAATATATAGTGTATGCAGATTTTTCAGTGCATAGTGTATTTATTTCAATAGATAGTATATGTATTTCAATATAAAGTGTAGATGTTTCAATATATAGTGTATTTGTTTCAGTATATAGTGTATATGCTTTTTTCAGTGTGTAGTGTATGTATTTCAATATATAGTGTATTTGTTTCAGTATATAGTGTATGCAGTTTTTTCTCAATATATAGTGTATGTGTTACAATCTATAGAGTAATTGTTTCAGTAGATAGTTTATGTGGATGTTTCAGTCTGTAGTGTATGTATCTCAATAGGTAGTCTATATGTTTCAGTACATAGTACATTTGTTTCAGTATATAGTGTATGTGGATTTTCAGTATTCAGTATGTAGATTTCAGTAGGTAGTGTATGTATTTCACTATGCAATGTAAGCATTTCACTGTATAGTGTATGTGTTTCACTATATAATATATGTATTTCAGTATACAGTATATGTATTTCACTATACGATGCATATATTTCAGTAGATACTGTATGTGGTTCACTACATTGTGTATGTATCTCACTATATAATGTATATATTTCACTATATGATGTATGTATTTCACCATATAGTGTGTGTTTTACTATACAGCCAGAGATTCTGAATTACTAATATAACTAATTTTATTTTTGCAAAAATAGCTAAAATAATTTGGCAGTGAGATTTCCAAGTTTTACAGTATTAGTTGACTGATTTTCATTGTTAAAGACATCATTTTTTTATCGTTGCTACCACAGTGTCTGTCTGTCTGCTGCCTGCTCACTAAACTGCTGTCGCATTTGTACATTTCCTGGACATTCTATAATGTGATCTCCATCATTCAGTGTT
Source organism: Neoceratodus forsteri (assembly GCA_016271365.2). NCBI lineage: Eukaryota > Metazoa > Chordata > Ceratodontiformes > Ceratodontidae > Neoceratodus > Neoceratodus forsteri. The sequence goes on along the minus strand of CM057449.1, from coordinate 520,164,624 downwards.
GTTCACTCAGCAGTGTGGATGTGCAGAACTGAGAGCATAAAATATCCCTTTGCCATAGAAGCAGAAAGCCGTCATAAACACTCACACAGAGCACATACTGGTTATAAAGTAGGTAGACATCTCTACTGTACATTGATTGGGTAAAAGGCCTCCCATGACTGTGTGCTAATTTAGCTCAATGCATGGTCATCCTGGTCCTAAATCTTATTGCATATTGAAGGTTCAAATCCTAATAGAAACGTTATCATTTTTTTCCAAGTTTCTTGTTTCAGTTAGAATTTCATGAGAGTGACAATCCATGGCTATAGAAAACAAACTTAGTTAACGGGAACAGAAACCTTGTTTTTGTTTGCAGTTTTAAATATAAATGGAAATTTGGGCAGATGTGGCCTGTTTAATACTTCTATGTATTGTCTTGTGTGTTTGCTTTGAAATAATTCTTGTTTTTCATTACTTAGGTTCCCTTGTTAATGATATCTTCCCCCGTCCAATATTCATGTTTTAATTTTCAGTTTTGGAACCTGGTGGCACCAGTTGAGTGGAAGCTCAGCGTGGAAAGTTTCACTTTAGGCTTCAGCTCCTCCAGTGTTTCTAGGTTCTGGAACTCATAAGTAATTAATACAAAATGACTATTGGGTGGAAAAAAAGGCAGCATTAACAAGAGACCCTAAATAAGGAAAACAGACTTAAAGAGCTCCTGACCCAGTTTAGACAACTTTGAAAAAATGTAATATTCAGGCATAAATGTAGCTTATAGTTCATATTTTATTCAGTAATTCTCATCCTTATTTCCTTATTAATAATGGTATTTGTATGAATACAGTATTTCTGCTAATTTAGCTCTGGCTGCCTGCCAACACCTGACATCTTAATTCTGTTTATCACATCAAAATATGTTGCTGTGGAGATAATTATGTGATGTCATAAACAGGGGACTGTGATGTCATGTGTAGAGAAGCAGCTAGAGTAGATATAGTCTAGGGGACAACGATCTTGTTTTCATGCAACTTTTTTCAGTAATAAAGAAAATGGGGAATTAATTACTGAAAATATAAGAAGTAATAGAGAAAATGAGATGCAGCTAAATATAAATCTTACTTTTTTCAAAGTTTTCCTAATGTTGTCAGGGTCTCTTTAATGCATGTTTTCTAATTATATTAACAAATGTAAAAAATCAAGATTTACATTCCCTTTAAGATCAAGGTAGGGTTGTGCCATGTTAGCCCACACAAAAGCAGGTGAGAAACAAAAAGAGAATATTTTTTTCTGGGTAAAGATAATATCTTTATTAGGCTACAGAGGTGACACTGGGAAACACTGCTGCTGAACCACTGGGCTAGCGCAGCTAACCTCTTCTGTGCTAGTTTTGGTAATTATAGTACATTCAAATGTAAATGAAGGAGTATATTTATGAATAGTTTTTATAGTAGCAAAAGGTTGTCATAATTTTTGAGTTGATGGGTACTATATTTACTGAGATAGCAGATTCAAACCACACTAGAGCCAAATACTCACTGTGTGACCCTGGGCAAGTCACTTAACCTCTCAGTGCTCCAGTCCACCCAGCAACCCGAAATGTTGCATAGTTTTCCAGACTGCCTAACATTTTGCCTGGTGCAATCAGCCATTGCTCTGACCATGCATTCTTTCATTCATTCAGACAGTGACTGGCTGAGATGGTAGGGGGGTCTGTATGCTGTTTGCCTTCCTCTGCAGACCTTGTCATTGCCAGTATCCTTTTGAAGGGTAGCATGGGGAGAGGGTAAAATTGGTGCCTCAGGGATGGGGGTGGACCAGGGTTTTACTGGCTTTTACAGGGTGGGGAGGCGTGGAGTAGAAATATAGGATTGGGATCACAGCATAGGTGGGCAGAACAGCACCCAACTTCACACACCATGCTCTGATTTTTTTTTTAATAAACTTGACCCAACCAGCTTGTAATTAAGAAATAAGGCATGACAGGGTGTGTGTTATTATGTAATGTCATTCCTCGGGGTAATTGAATCATGAGGCTGCAGGCCAAATGCATTCAAAACCCGAGAAGTGACATTATTACACAATAACACACATCCCTAGAGTGTCTTATTGCTATTATACAATGGCTCATTCATATAAAAAATAAAATAAATTAAGTTTTAAAACAGTTTTTATGTAGATTTTCAGGGTGGATGCATATTTAACAAAAAAAGAGTTCCTTTTTGTGTTGTCCAATAGTTGAAGTTGTGGTCTGTCTCCTATGTCAGCCCTCATGCAAATGTATTAATAGTCTCTCACCCCCACCTCCATCAGGTCACAGTTCACTCTGTGTGTTTTGACCTGGCTTCTCCACCCCCCAACCCCCAACCCCATGTCACCTTGGTCTGTTCTGCTGGTACAGTGAAATGTGTGTGTGAGAGAGAGAGAGAGAGAGAGAGAGAGAGAGAGAGAGACTTTGTACAGATTTCCCAAATGATGATCAGTAAGTACAGTGCTGTGCACACACGCTTGTTGCTTACCTTCAGGTGGGCAAAAGACTGGGGGTGTTAAAAGCCAGGGTGAAGGTCATGAGAATGTAAAGCCATAAGGGACAACAATTTTGGCATTTTCATTTTAAAAGCTAAGTGTGAAAGTAGTTTGAGAAATCACTGCTCTTTGTGGCTTCACTGAAATGGGTGGGGAAGTGCATGGCTTATAGAACTGGGATTGAAAAGCTGAGAGCTGAGAGTGAGGCAGCGAATTCGCACGGAGTGGCAGTTTCTGTAAAAACATTGAGGACTGGGTTGTAGGCAGTGAAGCTGTGACACATTCCTTATTTTTTACTGTTTGAGTATGTGAGGTTTGACTGGGACAATGTGAAGCTGTAATGGCTTCGAGATGCAGGATGGACTTGAATGCACTTTGATTTTTATTTGGTCATGCAGTCATTTGTGTGCCTGGACTTCATACAATGATGTTATTGTCAGATAACATCACTGTTCCAGCGGCACAGTGACCAATCAGAGCCTTAGAAATGTTTATGTTATTGTATAATATATTAATAATAACTGGGAGGCATTTTCTCCCACAGGGAAACCCAGTTATAATTTGCCATTATAACCATCTGGTTATAATGGCAAACACACGCTGGATTTCCCTTGCTCCATGCATGTGTACACAGCCTTACTAACATGCACACAGCTTTTCTTGTGCTTTCTCAGTACGGCAATCAGTTGCCTTATATTTATATAATTCCTGTGGCAAAAAATGCCCCTCGGCAGTTATATAAAACAAGACATGGGATAGTGCATAAAACTAGAATGTTACACATGCCCTTGGTGTTGGATACTTGTATAAACCCCTCAAGCATCACTCTTGGGGTGGGATATTCAAAGGGGATGCACATGGCGCAACAGTGTTGCACCATGTACAACCCACTGATGCGCCGTGTACGATATTCAAAGGGGCATGTTGCTCTGCACAATTCGATGTGCGGGTGCACCAATGTGTATGCAGCGCAGAACTCGGGCGTGCCCATGCATATCGGCACATTCCGATATTCAGCCGGGATGTGGGCGCATATGCAGGCCTAAACTCTGTAATACGCACAGAGACACAAAGATGTGCCTGAAAAAAGGAACAAGTCGGGGACACCCACAGGCTGGCCACCGTATTGCTAGGCGCAACACAGCAGCCACCTGCTGTGGGTGGCCACCCGACCTCCCGAGACACAGTACAGGTGTCGTGCCCCCCCCCCGCCTGATCGCGAGCATAATATAATTATATCCCTGGTGGTCTAGTGGACCCCACCTCATTGCCCGATCGTGGGCTTTAGTTATAAACACATTCCCTGGTGGTCCAGTGGACCCACTCCCCTGCCCGATCGCGGGCAAATAAATAAATTAATTCCCTGGTGGTTCAGTGGACCCGCTTCCCTACTCGATCATGGGCAAATGAATAAACTAATTCCCTGGTGGTCCAGTGGACCCGCTCCCCTGCCTGATCGTAGGCCTTCGGTGTAATTGTATTCCCTGGTGGTCCAGCAGTACCCCCGCTCCCCAGCCACCCACTCAGACCTGCCACCCCGCTCCCCCCAGTCAGCAGCAGGTGGCAGCTCCCCACCCACAAGCTGCCCAGCCACCCGCCGACTGACAGCATACAGTATGGCTGTACGCCTGTTGATCCATTGCGTGGGCCAATGGGCATGCAGACCGTACTGTACTACATAGTCCCAATATGTGAATGGAAAGGGAAGCAGGTCCACTGGACCACCAGGGTTTTAATTATGTTATGCCCATGATTGGGCACTGGGGAAGGGTCCGCTGGACCACCAGGGATTTATTTATTATATGCCCGCGATCAGGCGTTGGGGCGCATTGCCCGCCGAGGGGCAGGGGGTGTCAGGCACAAGTCGCCGGTGATCGGTGCACCTGCATGCAATGGGGCCATAATGACATGCAAATGGCCACATTTGCACCTTGCATGCATAATGGCCTCATTTGCATGCCCAGCGCTGAGTATCATGGTTCATGCACCTAGCGCACCCGCGCTGGTGTATCCCCCTGCTCCTCACTTGCCACTTGCGCAGTGCCACTGCACCATGCGCAGTGCAGGTGACCCCAGTGCCATATTCAACGGTGCTGAGCCATGGCGCAGCACCATTGAATAGCACCTGGTCCATGCCCTGGCGCATCCCAGTTGCGCTGCGCCCAGGCTTTTTTTTTTTCCAACTGTTTAATCAGGTGAGACACACTAAGCTGATAGCTTATTTACAGGTGCAACCTGGGAGCACAGGGAATTAAGTGAATTGCTCAGGATCACACAGTATGCAAGTGGGGGCTGTGGGATTTAAACCCAGGTCTCCAGATTTGCAGCTCAGAGCCTTAAACCACTGTGCCATACTGCCTCCTGCCCCTGCCTGGCGCAGTCTGAATATCCGGCCCTTGGGGTTTATGTAGCATCCAACACCCTGGGTGTGTATAAAATTCTCATTAAATGTACTATTCTATATTTAATAACTAAATTCTATATTTAATAACTCCCTCTTGCTGGAAAGTATGTAACTTTAACCCTGTAGCCTACATTATGCATCCCATAAAATTTGATTATATAGCTACATTTACTGATTGATTTGTTATCTAGATAAATGTGGTTATCTAGGGGATATGCAGTGGCCTGACTGAAATATGCAATATATCTTCGAGGCTGAGGAATAGGACCGAGCTGTAAATTATTAATGTCCTGCCCCCTTGCAAGTGATGACAGACTGTGTATTTTGAGTTAGACCATTGCCCATATCATTTATTCTGCCTTTAGTTTACTAGTTCTAGCTTTTAAATCTTGAGTTTGTTTGAAAATTTATAACCGTTTCTCTGTAGTTCCAAATACTGGATTCCGTGCCACACTTACATAGAAACATAGAAACATAGAACATAGAAACATAGAAGTTGACGGCAGATAAGGACCGCAAGGCCCATCCAGTCTGCCCATTTCTTTTTCTACCTTATAAATGTGCCATCGGGCTTTGCTATGTCAGTGACCTATCTATTCATAGTCATTTGTATTGCTCCCTTATGCCTATCCCATGCCTGTTTGAAGCCCTGCACTGTATTCATAGCCACTACTTCTTGTGGTAAGCCATTCCATGCATCTACCACCCTTTCTGTGAAAAAGAATTCCTCACATTCCCCTTAATCGGCCTCCCTCTAATCTCATGCTGTGTCCTCTTGTCCTGCTATTTTCTTATATTTAAACATGTTAGACTCTTTCACCTTGTTTATGCCCTTAAGGTGTTTAAATGTCTCGATCATATCACCTCTCTCCCTCCTTTGCTCAAGGGTATACATATTGAGCTCCGTTAATCTGTCCTCATATGTCTTCTGATGCAGTCCCTGCACCATTTTGGTTGCCCTTCTCTGGACTGCCTCAATTTGGTTAATGTCCTTGTGAAGGTGTGGCCTCAATACTGCCGCAGTACTCCAGATGGGCCTAACCAATGTCTTGTACAGAGGGATTATTACCTCCCTCTTACGACTTGTGATACCCCTACTAATACACCCAACCCCCTAGCCTTACCTACTGCTTTAGAGGTCTGCTTGGATGATTTCAGGTCATCAGTGATGATGATGCCCAAGTCTCTTTCTTCCTTTGTGACTGCTAGCAACTCCTCCCAGCCTATAAGTGGCTTCAGGTTTCTCTTCCTATGTGCATGATTTTGCACTTCTTTGCATTAAATCCCAGTTGCCACTCTTCTGACCATTCTGCTAGTTTATCCAGATCTCTTCTCATTCTGCCCACCCCATCTGGATCATCTACTCTGTTGCAGATCTTGGTGTCATCTGCAAACAGACAAGCCTTACCCTCTAGTCCATCTGCTAGGTCACTAATGAAGATGTTGAATAGGACTGGCCCCAGGACTGATCCCTGAGGTACCCACTTGTGACTTGCATCTCTTCTGACTGTATACCATTTACCACCACTCTCTGTTTTCTGCCAGTCAACCAGTTTGCCACCCAGTTGACCAACTTCTGACCACCGAGCCTACCTAGCTTATTTATCAATCTTCTATGTGGAACAGTGTCAAAAGCTTTGCTGAAGTCAAGGTAGGCGACATCAACTGCTCCCCTTGGTCCACCACTCTGGTTACCCAGTCAAAGAAATCTATGAGATTAGTTTGACAGGACCTTCCTTTGTAAACCCATGCTGTCTTGGATCCTGTGCCCTATGGATTCCAGGTGTTGCACTATCCTTTCCTTAAGAGTGCTTCCATAATCTGCCCACTACTGAGGTAAGACTGACCGGTCTGTAGTTCCCCTCCTCCTGCTACCACTCTTGTGGAGTGGGATCACATGAGCCCTTCTCCAGTCTTCTGGGACCTCTCCTGTGATCAGAGACTCACTAAACAATTCTGCTAATGGCTCTGCTAGTTCCTCCTTTAGCTCCTTAAGTACCCTGGGATGTATGCCATCAGGTCCCATTGCCTTATCCACCCTGAGCTTAGAAAGCTCTTGTAGGACCCTTTCTTTTGTGAGGAGTAGTGCTCACCTCCCTCCCCTGTGTCCATGATGCTGAGCTGTGGGCCCTGCCCTACCTTCTCTTCAGTGAATCCTGAGCAAAAGTATCAATTTAGGATAGATGCCTTTACAGGGTCCTCCTCCTCACATGCTCCCTTTTCTCCATTAACTTAGCAATACCCCTCTGGACTTTCTCCTTTCACTAATGTATCTATAGAAAGTCTTGTCACCTTCTTTTACTGTTTGTGCTAGTGTTTCCTCAGTTTGGGACTTTGCCTGCCTTACTGCCTTACCTGCTTCCCTTAGAGCAGTTTGGTATGCCCCCTATCTTCATCCGCTGTGTTTCCCTTATATTTTCTGAAGGCCAGCCTTTGGCTCCTGACCTTTTCTGCTACTGTATTTGAGAACCAAAGTGGTTTCCTTCTTCTTTGCACTTCCTTTTCTGTCTAACACAATGGGATGTTGCTTCAAGTATTGTATCCTTAATGCTTGCCCACTTTGCCTGTACCTCCTCACCTGTGTTTCTTTTGCCAGGCTAGCTTAACTCTGTTGGCCATCTTATCAAAGTCAGCTCCTCTGAAGTCCCATATTTTGCCTTGGAATGGGATGATTTAGATGTAGTAGCCAAATTGAACCATACCATGTGATGGTCACTGGCCCCAGGTGACCTTCTACCTGGAGATCTGTGATCCCTTCTTTGTTAGTCAGTACTAGATCTAGGATAGCCCTGTCTCTTGTGGGTTGCTGTACCAGTTGTTTGAGGCCCTCCCCTGCAGGAATCCACTATGAGTCTAGTTCTGGCAGATGTTCCTGCTGGTATTGACCAATCTGTATCTGGCATGTTGAAGTCTCCCATTATCAGAACCTCCCTTTAGCTGTCATGTTTTGTATATCTTCTAACAGTAATGTGTCTATGTCCTCCCTCTGGTCTGGGGGCCTGTAGACAACCCCAGTTCTTATGGCTGTCCCATTTCCTGTTTCCAGGGTGACCCACAGTTCTTCTGGCTCTTATGTGTATTCTGAATTTCTGTAGCTTTGATATTTTCATTAACATACAGGGCCACTCCTCCCCCTTTTGCACCTCGGTCTCTTCTCCGAACAATACATAGCCAGGTACTGAAGTCTCCCAAGTGTGATTACTGGTAAACCACGTCTCACTAATTGCTACTATGTCCAGTTTAGCCTCTGACATTATTGCCTGCAGGTCTGGGATCTTATTTCCCAGGCTGTGAGCATTTGTGTACATGATTTTCCATTGGCCAGATTAATAACTAAATTCTATATTTGTGTACATGATTTTCCATTGGCCAGATTTTGGTGTGTTAGTTGTTGGGTTAGGTTTGGCATTACCCCTGTGCATCGTATGGGGAGACAAACCTTTTTTCTTACCTGGTGATGCAAATGAACGGCAAACACACTGAATTCCAGTTTGACCACTAGCTGAGGGGGGAGGAGTGTTCTTCCCATTCAACGTATGGGGTGCTGCACCCCTCTCCCCATTTGCTAGTTTAAATATTCTGAAAAGACGTCAAACTTCTGCCCCAATGCACTGACTCCTCTTTAGTCAGATGCAGTCCATCAAATTAAGAACTTTCGCTCCCAGAACTGTTGCCAGTTCCTACAAATCTGTGTCCTTTTCCTGGCACCAGTCCTTGAGCCACGTGTTTAGCTCCCCTATCTCCCCTTCTCTGACCTTCCGTCCATCTGCTCCCTTCTCCCAGACTGGCAGGATCTCAGAGAAGGAGATGCCAGACCGAAATAGATGATGGTTGTCACCCAGCCTAGTCAGGTGTTCCTTGGTCTCCACAACTGACCGGCTGGCGAGATCATTAGTCCCTATGTGTACTAGGACATCAATGTTTTCTCCTGCTTTGTGAACAATTTTAGTGTCGGTCAGTGTCTCTCCATGCTGATGTACCTGGAGACATCTGACCATCACCCCTGGCTGGAGATGGGTATCAACTCCCGAATCATGGAGTCTCCTATGATCAAGTTTTTGGATTTCCTTTGTGCTTGTTTAGTTTTGGTTCCTGATTTGGGTGAGTATTGTTGTACTAGCTCCTGTGCATGATGTCCTGCTCTGCAGTGTCTTCTGCCTCTTTATTTGATTTCAGAGATAGAGGCAGATACCTGTTTGTAGTGTTTATATGGTTTTGGAGGTAATGTGTTGGAGAGCAGAGAGTGATGGGGCACCTGATTTGCTCCTCCTAACCACCTGCCAACCTCCTGGACCAACTACCCTCTGCGGTTGAGGTTTTTCTGTTGGATGCTGGGAAATGAGGGTGGTTCTTATAATGTATTTCCTCTTCAATATGAAATTTGAGTGCAATCTCTGCCCATGCTGCCCGGAGCTGAGACCTAAGATCTCCAAAGGCCCAGCATGTAGGACAGTGTCCTAAATCCTGTAAGACTGTCCTTCTGAAAATTGTTCCACAGTACCTGCAGTTAATGAAATCCATTCCAAATAAGTTGCTGGGTTTGTAAACTAGTCAGAGTAATTAGGAAAAAAAAATGCAAGTAATGGTTTAATTGTGCTTTGTTTAACTTGTTATAACAAGTTAAATTACTAGTGCCCTGTAAATGAGATCACCTTGTGGAGGCCCCACTGATCCGCCCCTTCCTGCTCTGCCACAGGAAATGTCACAACTGTGGTACCTATAAAAGGTAGGTGGGGTGGTTGGGGATGGGGTGGGTGGGCTGGGCCCTTCCCTGCCTAAAAGAAGAACCACGGACGAAAGAACAAGGAGGTAAGAGCAGAAACAATCAGTCAACAACAAATGCAGTAACCCTGAAAGCTTATCCTAATGTTAGATAAAACTGTAAAACCTGTAAAGCACCACCTGTAATAATTTCAGAAAGATATACCCTGTAAGAAACACTTTGCTCCAGAGAAAAATAAAGCAGTAACAGAAGATATACCTTGCAAAGACAATTTGAATCAGAAGATTACAGCAGTAATCTGTTAGCACACACCTGTAGGCACACCTTGTAATAATGCAGAAGAAGGTATACCAGCAACAACAATTTGAATCAGAGAAAAAATAAAGCAATGAAATGTTAGCAACAAACAGTAGCAATCCCTGTGAGTAAAAAATAAAAACACCACCACACAGTAAATCTGCTTAGCCAAACTAAGTCTTAATCCTTCTCCCTTGCTCTGGTAAGTTTCTCTACTCTGCCTTTCAAGCAGTCTTAGAAGGAAAGAGCTCAGGTGAAGCTAGGTGCCTTGGCCAGCAAACCAAGTCTTCTACCCTTAAACAATACACTTCTACACTTAAACAATAATGCATAACAGGGTGTGGGTTGTGCTGGGATAACCTTATGCCTGGGGTGGTTGGGCACAAGGCTGAAGACCGAGTACCACCACCCAGAAGTGAGGTTATCCCAGCACAACCCACACCCTGGAGTGCATTATTGCTATTGTACAATGGCTCGTATTTATTAATATTGTGGGGACAAAAATGAGCACATGTAGATGGCTATTGGGCAGAGAACAAGTGTTGGAAAATCACTTTTATGTGTAGGGACATCCATTTTATAGTATCTGTTGTACAGTTTTATTTTTGTATTTAATTTTTTTTTTTTTTGAGGAAACATTCCCCATGTGAAAGCACTGCATCATGGGTATGCAAATAATCAATTGTCTTATATCACTGTAGTGTGTCATGCAATACCATGCAATTGGGTATTTGCATACCCATGATGCAGTGCATTTATGTGCGGTGTGTTTCCTCATAAGAAATAAAATTGTAAAACTGATACTGTAAAGGAGATGTTCCCACACAATAAAGGAGATGTTCTGACACTTGTTCTCTGCCTAACTATGAAATGCTTTAGCTATGACAAAAATGTTTGCCCCCCCCAACAGTATAAGTAAATAAGGTTTTTATATGAAAATAAGCTTTTGCTTCTGTATTACAATTGCAAGGTTTCAAACTTTATTGGTAAGAGAAGTTGTGGTTTGTTATTCAATCTAGCATGCAGTCATCTGTATGTTTGGACTTGATGCTGTGAGGTTGTTCTCAGATAATCTCACTGTAAGGAGCACACACTGCCCAATCTTGCCATTGTATAATAGGGAATAGTGATGTCATCAACATTGTTAAATCTGCTCTCTGATTGGTTCAGTAATCCATTGTGATGATACTAACTTTCAAGATACCAATTGTGGCAACATTTACAACAACATAGTTTTGATATCTTGCTGTTAGTGCTATCATTAGCCACAAAATCACTTTTTTCTTGCCCTTTTTAACACACCCCCACACACACACACACACACACTCCTGTTGTATGAATGTTGTACAAGTAATAGATAATTAACTACAGGGCGTGTGGTTGTGCTTTGATATTTGAATACCTTGGTGTGCGTTGCGATGCATGAGGCTGCAGACCGAATGCATTCATCCACCCAGGGTGTGCATAAATCACAGCATGACTGCATACCCCATAGTGGATTATCTGTCTTGTAAAATGGCTAGAAATGTTTTTTGGGGTGGGGAAAAGTAGTCCTTGTCTGACAGAAATTACAGTTTCATTAGGTGATCTGGTTGATACTGATAGTCCTTGTCTGGTTGAAACGAGACTTTTATTTAGGTGATCTGGTTGATCCTGCCATGGTTTTGATAGGTAAAAAATCATAAAAACATATGTGGTTGATCCTGTCATTTTTAAACGGTTTGAGGTGTAATGACTTTGACTTTCATCTTCCAGTGAAGCGTGACTGAGCGGTACTCACTGTAGTAAGAAAATGCTGCCAAAAGTTTATAATGAGGAATGTTTTGTTCAAAGCATTTAATGTGTGTGGTTTTAAGCTGAGTTTAGTTACTTTTGTGTGTTTTTTTTTTTTAAAAAGCCACTGAGTATACAGTAAGGAAAGTGAGCAACTCGGCGGCTTCTGAAACGTAGACGCAAGCCTGAGCGAGTTTTTGCACAAAAGTAATTTAACTCCACCTAAAATCATGCACCTTATGTGCTTTTGAACAAAACCTTCATCACTGTAAACCCTTGGCAGCATATTATTACCACTATGAACACTGCGTGGTCACACTACACTGGAAGATGAAAGTCAAAGTCATTACACCTCTAATGGTGTAAAAATGGCAGAATGAATCAGTTATGTTTTTTATTACTTTTACTTATCAAAATCATGACAGAATCAACCAGATAACTGTTTGCAGTGTGTGACAGCTACATGGAATGATTTACTTGGTTATGGTTGTTGCAGCCTGTGCGTGCCAGGTGTGTGCATGGCAGCCAGTGTATGCCCGGTGTGAAGTGATCTTGCTGCTAGTGAGAAGGTTCTGAGGGATGGAAAGTAGTGCAGGCATGCAGTCATAGTGTGCAGCTGTTGTGGGATAATGCATGGTCATGTGGTGTGTTTTATCCAATCAGTGAACCCGATTTTCACTGATTGTGTTACCTACCCATTTTATAAATGTGTTTATACAACGCCAGTGGAAATAAAAATAAGATGATCACAAGTGATATCTTTGTATTTAACCTCAAGATATTATGATATCTTATTAGTTTTCTCATAATTGACATGTTAACGGTTAGGTACATTACAGTGGATTACTGAACTAATTTGAATGGCAATTTCACAATGCTGATGAGATAAAATTTAAGTCTTTGATCCACAATGCTTTAATTAATGTTTGCGAATGTTTCAGATGACTACCTTGTCAGGTCAACACATGTTTTAATTGTTACCCTGTTTATTCCTTTACCTATTACTGTGATTACCTGCTATAATTTTTCTCATCTCTACTGGGTGCAGTTGTAATTGGGACCTATGCTCAACTTGCTTGCCAGTAAATACATTGAAATGAATCACATAGCACTCTACAGCAGTGCAGCACTGAAGTTAGTCATTGAAATAAAAAAGAAATGTTTAAATCTTCAAACAGCAGATTTAAAAGTTTTAAATAGTGAACTGGCAGTGTATAAATTAAATATGCAACAGTCTGACTCCACGCAGTTTATATAACTCACTTGTGAATCTGCATTGCTGTCCTTGAGTTGGGGTTCTGTTTCCCAAAACCTGAAGATCAGTTGCATATTGTGAGTCAGGCCATCACATATACTCTTGTTGTTATCTGTATGTGATGGCTAGGGAAGTACAGATGCATTTTCATTCTCGAGATAGAGGTTTTGATTTTCCAGGTTCCTTTTATTTGATATATCCCCATAAGGTCATTATGCTATGGCTAAACTTTACAAGCTGATTACACTTGGACTCAGTAAGTGACTTGTTACATAGAAAGTTACCCTGTCTTTGCATAGCGGCCAAGTCTGCCCAAGTCACTTACTGCCAGTAGTCACATTCAGTATTACTGTGCTCAAAGCTAATGTGCAAGCACAATGCCTTCAGTGGCAGTACCCCTTAATTTATTCATCAGAAGACACTGATGGCAATTTTTCTTTTCTCTCTAAAGGTTTGAGACTTTTGAATTCAACAGTTTTGAACAGTTTTGCATCAACTATGCAAATGAAAAGCTCCAACAGCAGTTTAACTCGGTAAGTTCCAAGTCATCTTGTTCTGTTGGGCTGCTCTGTATTCCGAGGGCAAATGTGCAACATCATAAAAGATACTTTAGGATGACCTACACCTCTTTTGCAATTTAGGGAAGCTCTTTCTTTCTTTCTTACTACATAAAGCCCTTTTCTTAGGAAAGAGTAGGAAACCACTGCAGAGCTTCTTCTAAGACACCTCTTTTGGAGAGTGAATGTAGCCTATCTGTACCTATTTACTTTGCATTTTTTTTGTATATAAAGTTTTATGATTTTTATTGTGTGTTTTATTTTGTAGAATTGTTTTTTTTTCTTTTAAACTTGTGTGGCCGAGAGTCACTCTTGAAAAATGGGCATTGTTGCCCCCTAGCAAATAGTACATTTAAAATTTGAATTTGAATGAGTCACAGTAATGTCAGGTTTATGGTCAACAGAGCGGAGTAAGCAGCAACAGGATGGAGTGCTGGACAGCACAGTGGGTTGTAAGCTAAGTAGAGGGCTTTTCTCCTCCAGGTAAGTGGTGTCCATTTAGTGGCATTTTGTGGCCTCTGTGATATGAGTTGCTGTAGTTTCAGTGTGGTTCCTGCAGGATTTTACTTATTTATTTGTTAACCAGGTGTATATACTGGTCCCAGGGAATAAAGGCTAGCAGGAAGCTGGGGGGTATTGGGAGAGGGATTTCTAGCAGGAGAAGGGAGGTGGTGCTGCTGTTGTATCACTCACTGGTGAGGCCCCACCTGGAGCACTGTGTCCAGTTCTGGAGGCCGTGCCACCACAAGGACATTGAAAGAGTAGAAACGGTACAGAGGAGGGCAAACAAAATGGTGAGGGGGTTGCATGAGAAGCCATATGAGGAAAGGCTGCAGGAACTCAACACATACTCCCTGGAAGGGAGGAGAACAAGAGAGAACATGATTGAAACCTACAAGTACCTCACAGGCATGAACAAGGTGCAAGTGGAGGGTCTATGTCAGAGAAAGGAAAGCACTAGAACAAGGAGGCATACAATGAAGCTAAGAGGGGGAAGTCTAAGCGAAGATGTGCAGAAATACTTCTTCATGGAAAGGGTGGTGGATGACTGGAACAGCCTGCCAGAGGAGGTTGTGGGAGCAAAGACTGGGAGGAGCTTCAAGCGTGTGTTGGATAGGTACAGGGGCATATTAGGTAGAGGAACAGGGGGAGAGAGTGACACCTATGACCAACTAGGGTCAGTGGTGATGGAATAGGCAGGGACAAGGGGCAGACTGGATGGGCTTAAAGATCCTTTTCTGCCAAAAAAGTCTACATTTCTGTGTTTCAGGCATGACCTAGACCATCAAGATGACACATACTAGTAAACGGTAAAAACACATACATGACAAGAGATGAACAGCATGGTACACTACAGTCAGTTGCCCAGTCTGGGGTGCATATTAGTCCCAAACCAATAATTACAGAGGTACCAATGCAAAGAAATTATTAACATGGCTAGGTTAGAAGAGTGACTTCTGGCAATAAATGAAAACCATATACACAGTAAACCGAAGAAGTGTGCAGCTGGGCTTTAAGGATGGGTGTTCACATAATGTGGAATTACAGTTTGCGCCTTTGCACCCCCACCACCTTGTCTGCTTCCTTCTGTTTTTCTAGGTATTCCTCCCTATCCTCCTCTCTCTGCATTTCCTTATATCTTTGAATGTAGCCCTTTTTTCTTTTACCACCTTTGCCACTTCCTTTGAGAACTATAATGGTCTTCTTTTCCTTCTGTTTTTTTGTACTTCCTTCATGTTTAGATTTGTTGCATCCGTTATTCCCTCCCTTATTTTCCCCCGCTCTGTCGCTACCCACCTCTGATTATGGCTATGTCACATGCATTCATGGTAATCAGTTTAAAATAGCTAAATTAACCTATCCCATGTTCATTTTTACTTCCCACCCCATTCTAGCAGTTCCTGTACACAGCGTTTACTAGGACATGCAGGAATTAGTTAATGTTTATGTTTTGCCCCATTCAACAATAATAGTACTGGATCCTGGCTGCCTGTCTTATGCTGACATGCATGCTCACTTCTGAGTGGCGTGGTGGTGTGTACATGTGGTGCTGCTACAATAGCAGTGAACTGGGCAGTGATATTCCTACAACTGGGATTAAAATTATACTACTGGTGTACCTTGGAGACAAAAACATTAAGCATTTTACTCTGATACGTGTGCATTTCTTATTGGGACTTAGGCTGTCATAGGTGCATATTGTGCACTGAAATACATGAGGTTTCTGGTGGCTAGATGTCCATGCTGTCACCAGATAGTGAGGCATGGACATCATCAGAAGGGATGTTATGTGGGAATGTGTGACACGACACTAAGAAAAGATGGTGAGGTGCTTTGGGGGATTGTGGGGGTTGAAAAAGTTTATAAACTGTATTATGTGATTATTGTAGCACAAACCTTTTATGTTCTATGGCTGGATCGGGTGGTAAGGGTCAGATATGTGCAAAGTAGTAAGCAGTGGTACAGATTCCCTTTAATGGGAAAAATTTATTTTCTTTACTTCCCTGCAGTGCTACTCTTGCTTGTATTGATAAATGGGAATCCATTTGATATGCTGAAATGCATTGGCCTGACGCTCACACTCCCAACGCCGGGCGCCCGAAACATGGTTGCCCGACATTGGGATTTTACCAGCGGTGCAGTAGGAATCCTAAAGTATGGGGGGTGTGGGGTGAGCCCCTAAGACATTTCCTGCAGGTAAATCCTGATGTCGGGCAACTGTTTTCAGGTGCCCGGAATCGGCAGTGTGAGCTTTGGGCCGATGCATTTTGGCATATCATAGTATATCCGATAAATGAACTGTGGTGCTTGACCCAATCATGCATTGTACAGGTGTATTTAGGGATGCAACGTACCTGAACACAAAGTAACAATAGTTATTGTCCAATCACTTTGTAGCATGTATTTAAGCTGGAGCAAGAGGAATACATGAAAGAACAAATCCCATGGACGCTTATCGATTTCTATGACAATCAGCCCTGCATTGACCTCATAGAGGCTAAGTTGGGTATCTTGGACCTGTTAGATGAAGAATGTAAGGTAAGGCTACTTTTGTAAGCATTGCTGCGTATCTTGCCACACAACAATGCATCTTTAAGATATAGATATCATCTTCATTCAGTCTAGCATGTTCGTTATGCATGACCAGATTACTTGTCTGTGTGTCTGTGTTTCATCTACTATGCTCTAGAAAATGTAACATTCATTTCCTAAACTTGAATTAAAAAGTTGTCTGATACAGCCAGATCATGGCCCAAAGTATTTTGAGAAGTCGCACACATTTTATGTATTTGTAATACAGAGTATTTGGGTTTAGCATATTTAAGGAGTGATAATATCTCCCTGGTGTTTATATTTATTCATCAGATATTTACACTGTGTCGCTCAGAGAGTGACGAAAACATTTTTCTGCAAGGCCCATTTGTGCTGGCATGCATTATTGCTACAGTAAATGGTAAAGACACTAAACAGACATATTAAACATAGAATAATGTATGGGGTGTTGTACATTATGAGCGCAATGCACAAGTGGTTTGTGATGGCATGGTTTGAGATGGCATCACACACCAAGGGTGTGTGAAAACAAAAACAACAAAATAATGTTGACACACCCATAGTTTATTTTATATAACTACTGGATTAATAAGGTCCATCAGCAGCCCACAAGCCTTTGAGACTCTTTCCTCAGGCAATCCAACCTTGATTTGCCTTCATGCTAGTTGAGGTCAGAGGTGACAAAGATTGTCACCATTCTATAGTCCAAAGAAAGCCCTTCTACAAATGCCATGATTTACACAAAATACTGCAACGTAGCACTAGTTCGAGTCCCAAACCAGTTCTGAGTGGGTGCACCTTCTTATCCGGTTTTGATCAGGCAGGGATTAGGAGAGCCCTGTTCCAGTTTGGAGTGCTGAGGTATCAGTTTTGCAGCACTTGGTGCCTTTGATGTGCAAGGGAGCCTTAAAGGTATAGCCCCATGGAGGAAAAGGGATTACACCTATACATTTATAGGTAGAATGGCAGAACACACACATCCAACAGTGGGCTGAAAAATCAGGAGTCACTTTTATAAATGCAACAGGCAAGTTTAAAATCATGCTTGTTAGCAGCAAACAGGATTCTCATCTAAACGTTACCACAGTGGTAAAAAAAAAACAAAGTTACAAAGTACACTTCAGGTAGGAGAACCCTCTGGCTTTGCTGCTTGTCCCTTTTGACACACCAAACAACTAAGGATTTTAAGCTGTTACTGTGAAGTGGGGTGACTCATGGTTCCATGATGATGTCACAGCTGTGGGGGGAGTCTGTCCCTAGTAGGGATTCATGGTAGACCTAGTAACAAATAAATAGCCCAGCGACAATGTGGAACAACACAGAAAGAAAGCTTTTGAGATACTTGTATTAGTGCAGTGATTAGTACCAATCAGGCAGCAGGGCTTGTGATGTAACAATGACTGAGATCACATGCTGATGATATACTGTAGTGGGAGGAATAGAACTAGATATGTCTGCTTCCAGGTGATAAATAGGGGATATGCAATGGAGACCTGTGTGATGCATTATATCTTCATCGAAGATCTCTCTTCCAGTAGGTCACAACTTTGGAACTTGAATAAGCGATCAGCGTCAGGACCACTCAGAAATATTTTGCTAGCCAGAGGCCGCCCAAATGATGTGCAGTAGTGACGTATATATAACATGGGTGTCCCCATCACTTCTCAGTTCTTTCTCCTGCTGTCAATCATCCATATCGGAGCTGCTGAAGGAAACATTGTCACCCAAGCCTTTGCCATTTATTTGACTTTTATTTTGTTTACTATCATCATCTCTGTATGCCACAGAAGTTGCAAGAGCCTTTGTTTTTATGTTGAAAGTGCGGATATAAATTTACAAGGGTGAACCACATGTGGTTTGTGTGTGTGTGCTGCCTGAGCTTGTCTTATAATGTGAGAACTTGTGAGATTTGCCAGAGCTTTAACCCGGCTACAAGGTGGCACTGTAAGAAAGTTCTAGAAACTTATTTTGCACTGAAGGTGTTGAAAGCCATGGAGAAGGAAAGGGGTTAAAAATCTGCTTCTCCCTCACCATCAGCTGAGAAACAGTTGTCAAAGTCGAAGGAGAAGGAGCAGTCGTCGTCTCGGGCATCCTCCTCGTCTGCATATAAGCACAAACGCTTAAACTGGAACTGGTATAGCAGCTCCCACTGCCCAGCCTCCTATTCCCCAGCAGACTATCCTATCTTCTACCAATTATACTTATCATACTCCTTAGTGGGTTAGATAGCCATCCCCCCACCCACACACACCCATCTCACCCTTTACCTTCTTTACCTACTACCACCGTTCACCCACCCTGATAAACATCCACCCCCCGCTTAACCTGCCACCTACACATGCACCTCAACCCCCCTACCGAATCATCTGCCTTACCTTTCCTACCCTCCTCAACTTACCCATTCCCTGTGCTACTCTGTCTAAACATGTGCCTCACCTGTGCCCAACCACCAAACAGCGGTCCCTCACTCTCCTCAGGGTCCTAGCCCTACTACTTCTCATATTCGGAAATATTCACCCCAGCCTAGGCCCCACCACCAATAGTCAACAGAAGCTACACCAAGGGCTGTGCATAGCTGCAATGAATATCTTCAGTCTTCCCAAAAAAACAACACCTCTCCATAGCTGGCTAGCACAACAGCACCCAGATGTCCTTGCGCTCACTGAAACATGGCTTTCAAAAAAAAAAACAGATTCATTCGTCAGCTTCCCAGGCTTCGCTCTACACAGAGCTGACAGAGTGGGAAAACGGGGTGGTGTATGTACCTTCTATGTTCGGGACTCCCTACTGAACCAAGCTTTCCCGATCCCCTCACTAGACCATGGCACCCAAAACTTATCCATAAAACTTACCTTGGACCCTGCTAGGGCTCCCCTAACCATCACAGCAGTGTATGTTCCCCCACACAACCAAGCTATGGCTATACAATCCTTCACAAACTATATTTCCAACCTCCCTCCAAAAATGGAGCATATCCTAGTTGGTGATCTAAATGTAAACTGGCTTGCCAATACAGCAGCAGCCATTAAGGACACCTTTGCGGCACTGGATCATACCCAGCTGGTCCACCTACCCACCAGGATAAACACTGCAAATGGCTCCCAGACCCTACTAGACATACTACTAACTAACTGACTGCATAGACTCTCTGACCTAGTGGTTCTCCCAGACTCTCTGAGTGACCACTCCCCTATCCTCTGTTCCTGGTCATGTCACCTACCCAAACCCCAACCTAGTGTCTCCACCTGCAGGCGCTTACGACCTGGTGGCCTTCGAAAAATCAAACACTATCTGGCCCAGTGGAACTGGGTCCCTATAACCCAGGCCCCTAACATTGACCTGGCCCTTGATTACTTCATATGCTCTTTCAACAAAGCATGTGACATTTTTGCCCCCCTGACTAAAATGAAAACTGTAAAATATAATGTCCCTTGGATTACGTCCTCATTACGGCAGCAACTAAAACAAAGGGATGACCTCTGGCACAGAGCCATTGAATCTAGCTCCCAAACAGACAGACTAGCTTACAAAGCAGAATGCAATAGGTGCACCTGGGCCATACGCAAGGCCAAGGCTGAATACTATAAAGACACCCTGGCTTCTTCCTGGTGGAGTGCATGAAAGTTTTGGGACAACATTAAAGAATTTACAGTAATGGAAAATCCTGCCTCCCCCCCCATCCTCCCAGCTCTGCATCAACAATGCCACTTCAACCGACCCACAGGCTATAGCGAGCTGTCTTAACTCAACCTTATCTGATCTTAGTACAGTCCTCCCGAGCGACTTTTTCGACCCTTTCCCAGCTTCCTCTGAACCAAACCTCCAGTACCCCCCCTTTCTACCTTAGGGTCATTACAAAGCAGGAAGCCAAATCCTACCTCTTCAAAGCTCTCAGTGGCTCCAACTATTGCAAAGACTCCTTTGCCATGAAAATCCTCTACCAGGTTCCTGACACTGTCCTTTCCCCCCCCTGACCGACCTCCTTAACCACTCCCTATGCTTGGGGCAGTTCCTAACAGCCTGGAAAACTGCTACAATTACCCCAATACTAAAAAGTGGAGACAATACCAACCCTAACAATTATCGGCCCATATCCATCCTTCCCCCTCTCTCAAAAGCCCTTGAAAAAATCATTTTCAACAAACTCACTGAGTATCTGAGAGCCCACAAGTTATTATGTAGTGAACAACATGGCTTCAGATCAGGCCATAGCACAACCGCCGCCCTCATCAAATTCTCCAGTTTCATTCACTCTGCCCTTGACCATAAACATCTGGACAGAGCCATCTTCGTGGACCTCTCTAAGGCCTTTGATACGGTCCCCCACCCCCTCCTCCTGGACACACTCCACTACACTGGTCTATCATGCAGACCACTCTCTTGGTTCAATATCTACCTTACTTCCAGATCCCAATGTGTTAAAATAAATGACACCCTATCTTCCACCCTACCTGTCCACTTGGGGTCCCCCAGGGATCCATATTGGGCCCCTTACTCTTCAGTATCTACTTAAATGCACTACCCAAATCCTGAGCCGGTAACTTGCTGCTATATGCTGGTGATGCGGTTTCTACATCGCACACCCTTGCCCTGACAACCTACAGTCCTCCCTCCAAGACGCATTCAATCAGATCGAAAGTTGGTTCACCAGTCGCAGACTTGTGGTCAACATAAAAAAAACAAAAGCCATGCTATTTGCCCACCGGCAGAGCAAGGCCAAGGACACTGAACTAAAAATCCTCTCCCATGCTCACCTTCCCCTGGAACAAGCACTCACTTATAAATACCTCAGCCGTACCTTTGACACCTCCCTATCCTACCATGCCCACATTAACATCCTGACCTCAACCATTAATACCCGTATCGGCCTCCTATACCGGCACAAAGACTGCCTGACACCAGAGGCTCTCAGTCTGGCTGTCACTTCTTCTATCCTCTCTCTCGTTGACTATGGGCTCCCCATCTACTCTGCTGTGGACAACACCACCCTAAGCAAAATTCACATAGCCATTAATAAAGTGTGCCAACTCCTCCTAGGTGCAGATAAACGCTCCCATACATGCACCCTCTACACTCTTACGAAATTCTCACCCTGGAGGAAAGACTACAATATCAATCCTGTCTCCTCACCAAAAAAATCCACCTAGGGTTAACTCCACTGGGGGTCTCGGCCTCACTACTCTCGTGTTCCCACACTGTGTCCACTCGTTCTGCCAACAAACATCTGTGAACCGTGCCCAGGGTCAGAACCTCCCTAGCTCAGAGATCGTTCCCCTATAGAGCTCCCACCTGGTACAATGAGCTCCCCCCAGCCATAACCTCCATTCCCAATCTAGGACACTTCAAGACCATCCTAAAAAAACATATTCTTTCCTTGCACCAATGCCAGTGCAACTGCTAATCCTCCTAACTGACCTGCACAGAGCTGCACTAGGCCGCTCCCCATTGACACTGCTACCAATTTTATAGGACTAACTGTATAGGACATCTTTGTTGCTGATCTCTGTCTCTGCTATATGACAATGCCCTAGAGGCTGCACCCACACTGTAACTATATCTCCTGTACTAATACCAATACCCTAGTTACTAAATGTATAGGTCAACAGCCACCCAGGCTATCATATGTAAATACTTGCTTAAACTGTGTTGTCCCACTAATGTATTTATCACTGTTCCTACTATACGACCATGCCCCAGAGGCTGCACTTGGTCTATAATTGCTCCACCGTAATAATATCAATACCCTAGCTTCTGCATGTATAGATTTTCAGCCACATTGGCTATTATGTAAATACTTGAAATGTGATGTCCCACTAATGTACTATCTCTGAATGCATGACTATGCTGATGCAGAGCCTTTGTAAATGAGTCTATGACTCAAAGGGTTGTAATTCCTATGACTGACTAAATAAAAATAAAAAAAATAAAATGCAGATACAAGGACAAGTCTGATGAGGTCCCACTTGCCATTGAGAAAGGTATGTCCTCATCAGTGCCCACTCTGGTGGCATCGACTACAGCCCCCTGACTGTCATTGAGCCACCAAGGTTGGGGCTTGGCTTAGGCATGGTTGTACCTACTGTGGAAGGCATGACACTATAGTCATCAGGTCAAGGCCCATCGATGCAGGTAGTATCAGCGCCTTTTCAGGGCACTGTCAATTCCCAGGTTGTGCTGGTATTGCTCTCTGTAATTATTCAACCCATTCTGCCAAGGTAGCCATTGTAGGCATTTATTCCACTGACGGGGCCTTCTGGATCTTGGCACCATCTGCTAAGCATTTTTATACTACAAGCCTGAAACTGACTCTGTGTTCATCATGGCTGCTCATGATAGGTCTAGAGCTCCTAGATATAGGAGTACTTTGCCTCCTGATAAGGAATCTAAGAGACTGGATGTGATGGGCAAGCGTATTTATGCCTCTGCATCACTGGGCCTCAGGATGGCAAACTACCAGACACAAATGATCAAATAACAGAATAGACTATGGAAAGCTGCTGTACTGCTGCTCTGACTTTGCCTGTTGGCTCTATCAAGACAGATTTGCTTAAAACATTGTCTGCTGGTGCTAAAATTGGTAAACATTTGCTATACTCAGGGTATGAGGTCTTATGCTTCTGCCAGGGCTGCAGCTTCTGGCATTTGCATGAAGGTATTCTTGGCTCAGAGTTGCTGGCTTTGCCACTGATATGCAGGAAGTAGTTTTGTATGCTCCCTTTAAAGGGTCCAAATTGTTTGGCTATGATGCTGAAGAAGACCTACATGGCCTTCACACTTCTAAAATAACTCTAAGATCTGTGAAGTCCTTGTGTCCCACTCCTGCTAGAGGTCACGTTTGGGGCTCTTTTCATTGGCCTGCTGCCCGAGGTAATCATGCCTACTGCCAGTAAGGGCATGGAAAAGGTCATGGTCCCCTCCCAGGTCCCCCCTTCCTGGTGCCCATGCAAAAGCACCCAAAGGAATCCGTTCCAGTGGCCCAGCTGCCCCAGTTCCACATGACACTCTTCCGTCTCCCCCCCAAGTTGTTATCCGCAAGGGTGAGTGTGGGGGACAGGATCTCTCTGCATCTGAAACAATGGCAGAAGATCACTATGGACAAGTGGGATTTGGAGATAATTGCATGGGGACATGCTCCGGATCTGTTACAAATCCCTTCAGATCATCCTCCATCTCCTTCCTTTTATCCCCCTGGCCATTTGTCCCTCCTGAAGGAAGAAAATCAGACTTTGTTTCAAGAATGCATCATAGAACTGGTTCCTCCTCAGGAGAGAAACAAAGGGTTCTTTTCCAGATACTTCCTATCCCAAAATGAACAGGGAACTTGCATCCTGTGTTATACCTCAGGGATTTTAACCTGTACATTAAATACAGAACATTTTTAATGGTATTCCTGCAGGCTCTGATTCCCCTACTGCTAATGGGGGACTGGCTCTGTTCTTTGGGCATGAAGGATGCATACCTTCATTTAAAGGGACACTGTCAGCTTTCTCCACTCATTTGTGGTCTTATCCATGCAGTGTACATTCTGACACAGACCCATCCTACATGCATTACAAAATGCATCCAGCGATATAAAAAAGAAGGTTTTGTGCCTGTTTTTTCTGCATTTTCACCAAACTCAACATTTCTTCAGTCCGAAATAGAAGCTCCCGCCACTGGAAGCATTGGCAGGTTGAGAACGCGCTTCAGGTACGAGTGCAGCCCTGAGTCACAATTTTTTAGCATGCCACTTATAATAAAAGGTTTCCCCAGTAAATGAATAAACATTGAGTAGTTTCTGGTGGCTAAAAACAAAAAACGAGTACTGTGAGCATTGCAGTTTACTTTGTTAATCGCTACCTGAAATCCCGCGCATGCACGAGAGTGGCACGTCTTGAGCATGCGCGGGATCTTGTATATGCCTTTTTCGTGCATGCGCGGGATTTTGGGTCATGATTAAAAATTTAAAATGCAATGCTCACAGTGCTCATTTTTTGTTTTTAGCCACCAGAAACTGCTCACTGTTTATTCATTTACAAGGGGAAAACTTTTATTGTAAGTGGCATGCCAAAACGTTGCATCTCGAGACTGCGCTTGTGCCTGATGCACGTTCTCAACCTGCCGATGCTTCCGGTGACACATGCTTTCAGATGGGACTTGAGTTTTGTAAAAAAATTTGCAAAACAGGTAAAAAAAACTTCTTTTTTATATCACTGGTTGCATTTTATAACTCATGTAGAATGGGTCTGTGTCAGAATGTACACTGCTTGGATAAGACCACAAACGAGTGGAGAAAGCTGACAGTGCCCCTTTAAAGATTAGGAAATCCCATAGACAGTACCTCCACCTTATGCTGGAAGATGGTCTTTATAAAATACTTGCCAGTAGTTGCAGCAGCCCTTTGCAGGGAAGACCTGTATGTTTTCCCATATCTGGAGAATTGGCTTCTGAAACCCAGCTCCAGGAAAGCTCTGCTACTTACCCTGTCTCAGACATGTCAGTTGTTTGACTTGGGGGGTCACAGTAAATGTGCCAGAGCCTGTGTTATCTACGTGCTAAAGACTGCAGTACATAGAGGTGGTCTTGGGCACAGAGAAGGGATGTGCTATCCAGCCGCAGAACAGGCAGACAGTGATTGCTCAGGCACAGTTGGTACACAGGAGTCATTACAGTTCTCCACAAACAATGTTATGTCTCCTGGGCCTCATGGCTGTAGCCCTAGGGACTTTGCCACTGGCACATCTTCATATGAGGAGACCTCAGTGGACACTCAGAGTCCAGTGGGGATCAGTTGATGGACAAGCTGGACCAAATGGTTCTCGTCATGTTTCTTCTTCACAGAGCATTGTTATAGTGGATGGATTAGTAGAGGACTGGCCAGAGATGATTCTGAAAAGCCTGGAGGCTGTGCAGGACAGATCGCATTTCCTGACATTTATATGCAGCTCAGCCTCCACTTTGGTCCATGACCTTTGTTCCTGGTAAGGGCTGAGATAAGCACCACATCTGGAGCCCGAGGCATGTATGGTAAGGATCTGTTCAGGAGATGGTACAAGGAATGGAATGCCCTTCAGTAAGTTGCTGTAATCCATCCAATAGTAAAAGGTTAGCTGATATTCTGAATAACTACTTCACTAACCTTTCAGATGTAAAAGGACTAAAGGAAAATGAAAAAAAAACATAAAAATAGATCCACAGGAAAATCAAGAGACCCATACTATTCTAAAATTTAGGTTTAAATACGTAACATGCAAAGAAATTAAAAAAATTATTAAGAAACTAAACTCGGACAAAGCCCCAGGAAATGATGCAATAGAAATAAGATTGTTAAAAGATGGACTAAACAGAATTGCTTCTGTAATGACAAGTTTGTTTAACTGAAGCTTGAAAGAGGGGATAGTTCCAACCACATGGAAAGAAGCTAAAGTGATTCCCTTCTTTAAAAGTGGGATAAGTTCGAATCCATCAAACTATAGAACTATTGCACTGCTGCCACTGGTTTCAAAGATCCTAGAAAGATTGGTGCACAGACAGCAATATGAGTACTTGGAGAAGTATAGGTCACTGTCTAGGCACCAATCAGGATTCAGAAAGGGCCACTCCACGGGCACTGCGCTCACCGACCTCATTGACCTGGTAGCTACATCTTTAGATGAGAGAGTTGGTGGGCGTGGTGTCCATGAACTTATCAAAGGCCTTTGACACTGTAAATCATTTGATTCTACTGCGAAGACTTACGAACATACTGTAGGAGTCTCAGAAGAGACATGCAGATGGTTCGGATCCTACCTAACAGGTAGAAAACAAGTAACAATGGTGGGAATTGAACCATCAGCTCAAACAGATGTGCTACGAGGTGTCCCACAAGTATCTATACTGTGTCCCTTGTTGCTCTTCATTTATACAAATCAGGTGACCACAGCAGTGGTTAGATTATACGCTGATGACATGGTCTTGCTTAACATGGGTACTGACCTAAATAAAGTTAGGAAAGATTTGCAAAGCGATTTTGTTTTCATTCAGAGATGGTTTGCAAAATCGGACCTAATCCTGAATGACAAAAAAATCCAAATCAATGTTGTTTACAAGCAATTCAAAAACTAAAACCAATGCTCTAGTGTTGGATATAAAAACTGTTACTGGAGAGTCTTTGCAACAGATTGCAGAATATAAGTATTTGGGACTCTGGGTGGACAGGAGACTGAAGTTTGACTTCCACGTAAATGAAATGGTAAAAACTATTAGTTGCAGATTAGGGTCCTTAAGACAGACCAAACACTGTATGGACAAATCCATAAGAAAGTCGCTTGTAAATCAGATGGTCGTACTCATAACTGATTATGGAATCCATATATCTGGCTTTGCCAGTGTAATAGAAATAAAAAAAAGTTGAAGTTATGTATAATCGATTAGCTAGGTTTATTTTGTCAGCTGACAGATGGACTCACCACTGCAACATGTATACAGAGTTGAATTGGTTAACAATAGAAAATAAATATGAAAAGCTTTTGATTACCCGAGCAAGGAATACAATTATTTTTTTTTTCAATTGGTTAACAAGGAGTGGCACACTAAGCTGAAAGCTTGTTTACAGGTGCGACACTGGTGACTGAAAACCCCACTTATCTATTTGAAAAAATGTAAAAGAAAAGCCACTCACATGACTTAAGGAAAGATAGCCTACTTAAGGAATACCAGATCCGAATCCCTAGAACTAAGTATGGAGAGATGACTTATTTATATTCAGTTACAGAAATTTGGAATAAACAAAAAGCCCAGATAAAGAATATTTTTGAAAGTCGTAGAACATTTAATACTGCTCTGCGACAAGAACTGGCTACATGTTGCAGATGCTTTGACTAGTTTAAAGTTTTCCCACTACACATGCAACCAAAATTTTAGTAAGTTTATGTATATGTCATGTTAATGTATTGTTGTGTATTGAATTGTACTGAAACACAGCACATGTTAAATGTTATGTTACTGGATTGGATATGAACAATGTGTCTGTATGTGTTATTTTAGCAACACCTCAGAAAATCAGGAGTGCCTTGTAAATAGGATTACGTCCTAATGGTGTATTTTGTCAACTGATCCTAACTAAAAATAAAGATTTTACTATTACTACATTACCAGTAACTGCTTTTCATACTGTAACATGACTCAAATGAAAGGAGGAGATTTTGTCTTGATGTCTAACCAATTATTGGAAGAGGGTGGCTTGCAGATCTTGAGGAAGTGAAAGTGGAGATGGGGTAGTGAAAGCAGAGGTTGGGTAAGCAAGTGAGTGACGGCACCTGGAGGACCGATGGGATGGATGTTAATCAAGTTTTGTTAAAAATGTTTTAAATTTCCAAATGGCAAAGACAATATATCAACAAAACACAGCACAGACTGTTCATGGCGTTACAGGAACATACAAGAACTTTCAAAAAGAGATCCTGGAGTATCATATAAGTATATAGTGATACATTTGCCAGCTAACAATATACCATGGAGAAATCTGTGAAAGTACGATACATCAGAAAAAGGGGGCGGTTCAGAGGGTTAGAGAACCATTGTTAGGTAGTTGGCCACTGATAGTGCAGGGGTACAGTCATTACTGGTAACTTCGTTTCATACTGTAACAGCACTCAAATGAAAGGAGGAGATTTTGTCTTCTTGTCTAAGAGGGTGGCTGCAGATCTTGAGGGAGTGAAAGTGAAGGTGCAGTAGTGAAAGCAGAGATGGCGTAAGCAAATGAGTGGCGGGAGCTGGGGGACTGACGGGATGGAGAGTCTGCATAGCTACCACATTACAGTTATTAACATTGATCATTTAAGGAAATGTTTACTTTCATCATTAATGTTACATTTAGTAGAGGAATGTGAAATTGCTGGATACTGGCTATGTGTACGTCTTCTGGCTGTTCATATTAAAAAAAATAGTGTCTCCTAAAATTCTGAAAAAAACACAAGTTCATAAATGCACATTGCTTGATTAGCTTTGTTCTCGAGGTCAGAGGGAATCAAACAGAGCCTCTCTGTGGCAGAACACACTGGTTCTGAATGGTTGCTGATCCAGTATTCTCTATATTTTATTAATAACAGCAAAACAAAAAAAATATAAATTTTCACTATAATTATTTACAAAGGTAGTACAAGCTGAGAAAACAAAGTCCTTCACCTGAGGGTATCTCTAATTTTAAGTTTCAGTCTCTGTCCCTCACTATCTCTAGCAAAAGCATTGCTGCTCTTTTTATAAGTCTTTTCCTGGGAATTCGTTAAGGGACATCTTGTTTCTCACAAAATGTTCTTGCCAGTTTCTTTGCAGAGCAGGCTTGCAAATAAAACAGTGTCCCAAGCTGGGCCCCTGATGACAGCTCTGCAAAAGAGTTTGCAAACAAACCTGAGAGGAGCTCAAATTGCATCTCAGGTTAACCTCTTAAATTCCAGATAGCTTTTTACAATAATTTCAGCAGTATAACTATATACATTTCAACTCAAGGGATCCCAGTTTTGCCTACAGATTCACATATATTTTGTAACTACAGATATGCAAGGGGGAAGAAAAAACAGAAACAGCAAGTGAAGACAGAGAGATAGCGAGAGGCAGAGAATGGCGAGACCATCAGGGTGATCAGTTCCTAGGTCTCACAAGAACATTTGATAGTGCAACCAGACAGACAAGAAACAGAAAAGGAGAGGGTAGAACAGATCCTTGCATTTAACTCTTTCTGCATAATAAATGGGACAGGGCCTTATTTAACCCTGTCACAGTGATACCAGGGATTATGCTACATTAACATACTAACTGGTTGGTTAATGCAATCTCGGATCTCAGTCACCAATAGGGATGTTACTAAAAAGCAGTAAGGCATGACAGGGAGTGTGTTACAGCGGGGTAATGTCCTACCTCAGGTGGGTTGAAGCATAAGGCAAAGCCAAGTGCTTCCACCACCCAAGAAAGGCTATTAGCCCACCATAACACACCCCCTGGAGTGCCTTATTGCAATTATGAAATGGGTTACTTTGTACAGAACAGGGTATTTTTAAAACAAATATATATGTGTTGTTATTAAATTTATTAAAAAAAGGTTATGAAATAATCAAACTAAACAAAAATAGTCCAGTATGGACATTGTTTTGTTTGCTGCCTTCAAGTAGGTGGTACCAAACAGCTTTACTGGCAGTACTGAGGGTAGGCAGTGGTTTCACTTTGTGAACTGCTGTGATGTGGAATGAAGTCGAGTGGTTTGCAGTCTGGTAATGGTGGCTGCCATAGAGTCAGACCAGATGCTTTGCTTGGAGCTAGGCCACCTGATTTGCTATTGGGTGAAGAGCTGCTGCACTTTTAAAACACCTGTACTTTTAAAACATTGGATGGAGTCCGGACCAATTGCTTGTGAGCAGCATCTGGTCTCAGCATTAGTCATTTATGTTACTCATGGTTGGTGGTTAAGATGGAGTAAGTGAGCGGGAGATGGTAGAACACAGCTGAGTGAGAAGTGGAGATGTTACTTTTAGCCATGGCATGTGGCTAAGGTAAAAAGTTTATATTCCTTTTTTTGGGAGGGGGGAAGTTAGAAGCCTGCCCTGATTTGCCTCATTGTATTGACTATTACTGGACGAGAGGCAGATTACTATGTATGGAGTGCAGTCTTGCTTGTGTGAGGCTTTCATTCATCCGGGCTGTTGTACTGGGATAATGGCCCTGCTGAACATAGCCCTCAACCAATCAAGATTTGGTATTCTTTTGACCCATTTCATAATAAAGCATAAGACCAGGTCTGGGATCTGTTATTCCACTTATAGATAGTTCTAATTTTATTTTCAGTGATTTTGCAGTGTTTGATTAGAAGTGCTACTGTGTGTTTAAGAGCTATCGGATGCCTGTACATAATCTGCTGCATAAGCATATGCTGTTGGCTCTGGTCACAATATGGATGACATTACCAGCCTCCTTTTCAGAAAGCTTCCTATTTGCCACAGTTTGAATTAGCAGTGTTGTCCAAGCAGTAAGACGTTAGGTATGTTTTTGATTGTTTATTTCTTCAGTTTGTGTAGTTTTTAAGATGCTTTAAAGAAAGTGTCCTGTGTGTTTTTCTTTGAAGTTGTATTTTTGAGTCAATTTGGGCATTTCATGCAATACAAAGTTTAGTATAGTTTCCATATTTCTGTAGGGCTGGAAGGGGCTATATGTTGTATTTTGACAAAGTTCTGTTTTCAAGCATCGCATGTAATGGACAATTTTAGCTTGCTTCTTATATAACAACCAGTTGCTTGCAATTCATCTTGGGGTTGTGTGTGTTCTTTTGTGCAGATTTTGAAGATCACTGTTACATTTAGTGTATGAGTCAGCTGTGGTGAGGTCTGAGTAGTGATATGATCAGCAGAGTGCCAGTTGAAACATTTCCTATGCAGCTCACCCTAACCCCTCACACACAAAAGGATTTACATGCCCATGATGCTTTGCACTGGTTTTATACTTTATATTATATAGCAGTGGAACTGCCTCCACCAATCAGAGTGCAGCATTTCTGTACCTCTTATTCAGCATACAGTTGCTGCCTCGTGCTGCTCCACACAACTGATTACCGCCGTGGTGACTGTCGCTTGTCATACTGATACTGTCGGAGTCGCCACAGTAGAATCAGCTACTATGGGAATCTCACTGTAAATAATACATGTATTGAAGCAGACGTGAGCAAAACTTTAAAAAAAATGAAAACCTGTAATCAGCGCGTCCTTCCCGCTGATGATGAAAAGCTTCAATTAGTGCTTCTTCCCCGCCGATCTTCCATTAATGCTGGTAGAATACCTGAAAGATCCCCACTGGCACCATAGAACCGATGCTCCAAATTAGCCTCATTTCAGAATGCACAATACTAAACATTATGGAAAAGCTTGAAATGATGAAAACTTTGATTGGAAGTTAGCCCAACCACCACGCTTACATGGGGTAACTGGCCACCGTAACATGCTGTGTAAATAACATGGAACGCACCACTAGCACATGAAACAACGGGGGAGACCACCAAAATGGGCACAAATAAAACAAACATTCTTAAAAATAATCATAGTCTTTTGGGGAAGAGGCGATTCCACTGCTATGTAATATATAAACACGTAGAGTGAGGGGAGTCTCTTATGGGAGAAAAAGTTTATCTCGTGCTGTTTTGGGATGAGAGAACCGCTCAGCTTCACAGTCCTCTCACCCAAAACAGCACCAGATAACCTTCTTATCCCATAAGAGACACCCTTCACTCTACATATTAATATATATTACATGCATATGCCTTGTAGAGAGTTTTAAAAACATTGGGATGTATCTGTATCTGTCTTCTTATTTATTTTATTTTATTTTATTTAAACAGCAGTTTGGAAAACCTTTGAGCCATAGGCTCATTTACAAAGGTACCTTGTCACAGTAAGACAAACCAAAATACACAGTATAGCAGTACAACACATAAGTATAACAGTAAATTAAGACATAGATACAAACAAGCTGGTACAGGTAGGATGGATGCAAACAATACCAGACTTATGTTGTCCTTAGCAGCTTAGTAATAAGCTTTGTCATAAGTATTGAGTACGGTTTTGACTAGTGGCAGTTACAGCATCGGGTGTTAATAAGGTGGTTACGTAAGGAAGTTTTGAAGCACGATATAGTTGGAGCTTTAGAGATGGAGGGGGGCAGTGTGTTGAACCAGGAGGGGGCCCCAAAGCTGAAGGCTCTTTGGCCATGAGAGGTCCTAGCTCTAGGGATAACAAGAGAGGTTTTCCCAGAGGTCCGAGTATGAACTAGTGGGACAGAGCGGTGTATGGTGGTGGTCAATCCTGGTGGGGATAGCCCAAGGAAGGTCTTTTTTGTAAGGGTACAGGTCAGATATTTGAGGCGCTCGTCGAGATCAAGTACCAGCGCTTTAGCATACAGTAGACAGGTGTGTGTCATCCTAGGTGCTCCAGTAATTAACCTGCAGGCCTTATTCAGAGTAGTGCGAATTTTATGGAGTGCGGTCTGATCAGCAGCACCATACACCAGCAGTCCACAGTCCACTAGGGACAGGATAGAGGAGGTGACTGTGAGTCGAAGAGCCTCCAGGGGGAGGCAGTGTTTATACCAATGTAAGATGCCCAATCGGATATTAGTGGCAGTGGCTAGGGCAGCGATGTGTCCATGGAAGGAGAGGGACGGGTCAAAATGGATCCCTCGGTATTTATAGGAGCAAACTTGTTCGAGTGGGAAAGAGGACCCAGAGTGAATGAGGAGTTTGAAGTTGCAGGACTTGTTTTGGGGATGAGTGAAGAACATGGTTTTTGTTTTTTTAAGATTTATCACCAATCTATGTTCCTTGAACCAACCCTCGGCTTCAGTGAAGGACTTCTGCAGCGAGTCCTGGAGGGCAATAGGGTTACGACTTGAGGCAAAGATGACTGCATCATTAGCGTGCAATAGAATGTTCCCGAGCAAGAGCGTGAAGGTGTTAAGGTAAAGGAGAATAGTAAGGGGCCCAGAATGGAGCCCTGGGGAACCCAGAAAAGATGGGACAGATGTCTGAGTAGGTCCCATTAATTTTTACATGCTGTGAGCGGTCAGACAGATAACTGGTGCACCAGGAGATAGGCCCAGCAGCAAAACCAGAGAGACTAAGGGCATCAAGAAGGAGGGGTGGAGACAGTGTCGAAAGCTTTGAGAGGTCAATGAAGACAGCACCAGCCAGAGAACCAGTGTCTAAGGAGGAGGGAGAAAGTTGGAGAACTCCAGGAGGGCTGTGTTGGTACTGTGGCCCGCTTAGAAGCCATGCTGCTCAGGACAAAGGACATTGTAGGTGGAGAGGTAGTCAGAGATTTGAGAGGCCACCACTTTTCCAAGACCTTGAGAGAGGAGAGAGAATGGAGATCGGTCGATAATTTCCAGCCACAGTTCTATCACCACCTTTAAAATAGGGGTGACAGTGGCGACTTTCCAGGCAGTTGGAACCTTCCCAGGCAAAGAGAGTGGTTGATGAGGCATGTGATCGGGGTAAGGGCTGTGTCTAAGACCAGCTCGTAGGGATACACGATCCAGGGTGTCACTGCCTGTACTATTACTCTTGAGGGCAGTGACAAGGTGTGCCTAAGTTCTTGGGCAGAAACACGGCGGAGCAGAAAATAAGGGCGAGAAAGATTTACGGCAGGTGCTGGGGGAGGAGGGTCAAAAAATTTGTGGGGAGGATAGGGCTAAGGTCAGTGAATGAGGTGTTGAGGTGGTTGGCTATGAGGGCTGGGTCTGAGGAGATCACACCATTAATGTTGATCTGGGTGGGTGGGGTGGAGTGTGCACGCCCATTTAACTGTTTAATGTTATCCCAGAAGGTTCTGGGATTCCCCCATGAGGCAGTGAGTGAGGACCGATAGTGCTCAGACTTGGCCTTTCTGATGGCCCAGTGCACTTGTTTCAGGCGGCAGCATATAACCTGTCATTGGGCGGCCAGTCTCAATGGCACAGTGCCATAGGTTGTCCCTATGTTTGAGCTGGTGGATCAAAGCTGGGGTAACCTAGGGGCATTCTTCCTTTAGAACGGGCGGGTCAACACTGGGGCAAAGATATCACAGGCATTATTAAAAGTTTGGGTAAAGAAGGAGAGAGCTGTGTCGATGTCAGGAGTTGCCTGTATAGGAGACCAGTCAATTTGGGACAGAAGTTCCTTAAGTTTTATCAGTCCACCAGGTATTAGGCGCTGCGGCATGTGGACTGTGCTATGGGTTTGGGGACTGAGGATGACCAGTGGAATAGAATGGGGAGTGATCGCTGAGAGAGTCTGGGAGGACTTGTACATTGGGGATCCGATTAGGGGCGGTTGGTGAGTACCACATCAAGCAGGGTACTGGAGCCTCTCTTGGGTTAGTCCTGGTAGGGTGGGTAACTAGTTGCGTTAGGTCTATTGCAGAAAAGGAGTCTCGGAGGAGAGGAGAGGCTGAGCCAGTTGACATTTAAGTCACCCACCAGAATTTGATCAGCGGAAGGAGGTAGAGAGGTAAGGTATTCTGTAAGAGAGGCAATGGCCATGCTTGGTCCCTGAGGGCACGTATGCAGTAGTCAGATAAAGGGTCCCTTTAAAGGGTCAGGGGTTAGTTTCAGCGTAAGCGCCTGGGCCCTGGAGTCAAGGATGGGAGCGGGAGGGCTGTATGGGAGAGATTCCTTGACATAACATAAAGAGCGCCGCCTGGCCTCCCAACATGGTCGGGATCGAAAAGGTGAACCAGGAAGGGAGACTAGGGAGTCAGGGGAGGATTTTGACAGCCAAGTCTCAACCAGGGTGATGACATCAGGGTTAATTGATGTGACCAGGCATTGTAGTGAGTCAAACTTTTTTAGGAGGCTACAGATATTCATGGAGACCATGCATAGGCCTGTGGTGCGAGTTGGGGAGCTCCTGGGAACCGGGCCAGGGTTTGGATGAATGTTCCCTGACAGGAGTAGTAGAATGACTAACACCCTGGCTGGGAGATGGTGAGAGGTTTTCCTATGATTGACATGAGGGGGGAGGGAGGCTAAGGGAGCAGGGGGTGGGCAGGGAGGTACAGGAGGGAAAGCAAGAATAAGAAGACACCCAGATGTGCCTGAGGTGAAGAGAAAGCTAGGGGGAGGGCAGGGAGGACGGGGACACACAGAGGTCCCAAGGGGCAGGAGAGAAGGTTCAGGAGCAAGGGGAGGGAGGGGTGCCAGGGCACAGTGTGGACTAGCAGATGGGTAAGTGGGTAAGTGCACTGCTAGTGGGGATAGGCACAGGCAGAGCGTGAGGCAGGGCCAATACATTGTGGTGAGCAAGATCCCAGGGAAGTAGTGCTGTACTGGTAGGAGTAGGAAGTAGTGAGGGAGCATAGGTCCCTCTAGTGGCCAGCAGGTATAACCTGCAAATGGGAAAGTGGGGAGATAGGTTCTGGGCAGCAGGACATGATGTCACCGGATGTGATGTCACGGGGTGGATCCTTAAATTGACAGCCGTCGGGCTAGCACCCTTCTGCAGGTGTCCAGACGAAGAGAAGAGGCTCTCTTTACCTCAAAAGTTATCAGGCTGGAGATTTGGCTTCCTCAGCTACTCAGGTGAGCTGCTTGTTGCTTTAGTTGCTTGATTGTCCCGAGTGCCTAGCTTGGGGGGGGGAGCTGCCTATGTAGTGGAGAAAACACAGCTTCTCATTACTATGCAGCAGGAGAATATGTTGTGACTTACACAAAGGAGCTCCACTCTAAGCAAACAGGGCTATTCCAAAATGAGGTCACACTAGGACCCAGCTAACCTAATGCCTTCAGTTACAAGCACAATTAGCTCAATACCACCATATTAAACAAGTCTGATCTGTCATTTATGCAGTCTGCATACTGCCTTTATTGCAAACTGCCTCTGTATTTGGCAACACAGTATGCATATCATGCTGACTGTAATGTGTATGATACATTTTGTAAAATACTGTCTTAGTCTTCTGTGGCTGACAGTGATTACACAAACTGATTGCTCAGTGTTGTCCCATATTAGTGATCAAGCAAATTGTCACTCAGGATGAGTCTACAATACAGGAAATTGAATGGGAAAAATGAATGACAGTCAGGTAGAGAGAATTTAATTAGGAACCATCTGCCCCACACTTGTAGATTGTATCAGACTAATTTTGCTTCATTCTTGGCTGACATCTTCTGTAACTACAAATCCCAGAATCCCCTGCAGTTGACATCAGAGGAGTAGGCAGCAGCGGGAGATTCAGTAGCCTGCAGTATGTGTTAGAGTTTCATAAGCTCTGATCTTTTGTTTGCTGGTCCCACTGTCAGCCCTGGGCTATGTTTAGTCACAGAAGACTGCACTTAACCCCTGGAGGAAAAGCAGAACCAAAAAACATCTGACTGGAGATTATAAAAGCATTCTACCAGACGTATATCACTGAATACTGAACTCTTATATTCCATGGTCAAAAAAACAAATCTATTGTATGTACAGAGAGACAAATGACTGACAGGAGCCGTTTATAGAGGGACTAGTTGACATTTTTGAAGCAATATATTTTTTGTGTGTGTGTGTCTCTTTTAGCCTTGTTTTTAAAATTTGCCTAGCCAATTTTCTAAGCACAACAAGACCTTCAGGATGTGGAGTGTCAGGCGTCATCACAGGTCTCAGTGCGTGGGTATCCACCAGTACCCCACACCTTGTCAGCTCTTATTACTTAAGTAATCAATTTGATAACTGCAATAATATGGTCCAGAATGTTTATTATTTGGTATACTGCTGCTTCATGATGGTTGACAGTACCTGGATACTGTATGCCTTGTACATCACTGTGTACCTGAGGTGTGGCATTATCCCACTCTGTTGTGCATTAGGTAAGCAATAAAGCATGACAGGGTGGGGAATACACTCTTTAATGCACACCCAAGGCACGAAGTAAGGCACAAGGCCAAAGACTGAGTGTCCTTATGCCTCTGGGAAGTGCATTTAAATCCTGTAATGCACACTCTGACGTGGCTTATTGCGCTTATAAAATGGTTCATAAGTGTTTTTGGGAGGGATGGAAATGACATCCGGTACCTGATTGTGCATTGCTTGGAACTTAATGCACGGTTAGGTGACGTGTCTCGGCCAATGAATTTCCTAGATGCTTTTTGCCATTTTATCATGCTTAATTAAAGTATCTATTGTCGTAACACTTGTCAATAACCTAGATCTGTGTGACCCTCTCAAGGCCTTATTTCACAAATATTTCACATCAAACCAGCCAAAGTTCATTCTGTTTGTTTCACATTGCATGGGCCGATGTGAAGTTGTCCCGTTTTACTTATAGCATGTCTGCTTTTGGCAACTGTAAGTAAAAGGGTAAAAAAATACTCTAAACAGTGCCCCATTCCATGACTCTTTATCCCAACCCCTCCACTGCCCCCAATATCTCTACCTTTGAAATAGTTGGGGTCCTCCTTTCCTCATAAACACTACTGCCCCTATTACTAGTGAGACAAAAAACAAAATGGTGCACACACTGGAAGGCAGATAATACTGTAAATGGGTTTGTTTGCCCTGGGAAATAATCCTCAACCCACTGTAGCTACTGCAGGGATGGGCACCCTAGGTATTGCCATCAGTGTTCCATCAGAGAGTGTGCATGTACTTCTGTGCATGCCTTAAATAGTTATACAATGCAAAACAGTTATTGCATCACTTAATTCATACAGTAACAACTTAAATCCATGTAAAAAAAAAAGTCCCCAAAGTGAAATTATACATAACATCAGTAAAATAACAATGAATACAGCAGATCCCATGAACAACTAAAGAGCTAGTGTACTGCCTAAAACTAGTATTAGCTTTTAAAGCAGTCAAACATTACTTTTCATATCTGAGATACTTTTTCTTTTCCCTTTGCTTAATTAAAAGATTGTTTTTCTTGATGTTAGTAATGTACAATTGCCTGGTTAGACCACACCTTGAATACTGCAAGCAGTTTTGGCATCCCTACTTAAGGAGGGACATTGCTGTACTGGAGAGGGTACAGAAGAGGGCAGTCAGAATGATACTGGGGCTAGGGGAAAGGCCTTATGGGGAGCTCAACCTGTACTCACTGGAGGAGAGAAAGAACGGGAGGGTATGATAGAGGTCTTCAAGTATCAAAGGAATGAATAGGGTAAGCCTTGAGGGGGTGCTTCAGCTGAGGGAGGTAAGGGCCTCCAGGAGACACTCAAAGAAACTGGAAGGGGGGAGACTGAGGGGGAAACAAGGAGACGCTACTTCACTGAGAGGGCGGTGGAGCCCTGGAATGCACTGCCCAGATAGTTGGTGGCTGCTACAACTGTGGAGGGGTTCAAGAAAGGCTGTGATAGGTATAGGGGGAGGGTGCATCCCAGAGCCCCACTGGGGAATGGGGGACCTTGTAGGGAGGGAGGGGGGCTAAAACAGTGCCCTGGGAAGGCACTGATCATTGAGCAGACTTGATAGACCATGGGGCCTAATCTGCTGTCTTCTTAGTATGCTAGAATGTTAGTAGGTGTGATGTGTGGGACAGCACTGTGCCTGGTAGCTGACATATCTATCATTAGGTCCACCACCACCACCACCGCTACATCATCAGCATTGTGACCTCACTGACTCTGACATCAATGTGGCTTAGGAACAGACACTCAGTGCCTGCCAGGTCAGTCACCTGTGATGTCACTCTCAATAAGATCACAGTGCTGATGATGTAATGGGGGGATAGAGATATATATGTCAGCTGCCAGGCTAAGAGCTGTTCCACACATCCAGCACAATATTATCACATTATCACATAGAAGACTTTCTAATGAGCAAAAGGAAAAAGGAAAAATACTTCAGAGATAAAAAGTTACAACTGACTATTTCTTAAAATTTGTATTATTTTCCTGTCTACCTGTTTTGTCTCCACTACTTCTTTAGATAACTAGAAACCACTATTATAAATCTAATGATTATTATTGTTTAATCAAAAAATCAATTCCATTGGTGCATGTGCACCCTAAAGTGCTCATTTTTAACATAATTCTATCATTATAAAGAATTAAGAAACTGGCATTTCAGAGTCTTACTTTTATAGTTAAGGTGCATAATTTAACTTAAAAATAATTGCTAAACAACAAAGGAACTAGAAATACAAATACGTCACTTGAAATCACAACCAATGGTGGCAGTGGTTATATGTGCTGTACATACTAACACTTACAACTAGTGGGTGCTCATTCCAGATCTGCTACAACATTTTATGATAAAACAAAGATTGTTTCTGTGAATCCATGCCCCCACTTGTGACATCAAAATCTTGTTGCCGCCATGTGACTGTTAACTCCCAAGCAGTGCACTATGAGCTCAGATACTGAACCATGCACAGCTGTTGATACACTGTAAAGGTCAGTGCTTGTTTTCATCTGATACCTTCAGTAATAAAGAATGGACTGAATTGAAACTCGGGTATACTGTAGCTGGAGTGTAGTCAGGGTTTTAAATAATTGATTAGCAGTTTTTTTTTCTTGGGACTATACTAACTGTACAGAAAGTATTAATATAGATTTTCTAGAAGTACTGTGTTTGTTAAACACAGTGAGGCAAGAGCTGTGCATTTTCATAAAGATTTAGCACTTTTATGAGCAAAACACTAATCAATTTTTAGAGTTAAATAAATCCCTGGTAGTGCAGCTGTATACTGCTGATGTGAACTGATTTTGTTTGCTAGTAGTTGGACCCCCTTTTGACATTTTGAAGGGGGTTTATAGAGAGGACATGGGGAAGCCTTTTTGATTAGAGTGGGATAGTAGAACAGTGGGGGAAAACTAAGGCTGCGAGAAGACAGGGTGACTGGAAACATTAAGAAACATTTCTCCATTCAAAGGGTGGTACATTTGTGGAATCAACTCCCATAGGAGGCTGGAGAAGCAGGTAGTGTAGATACTTTTAAAATGAGTCTAGATGAGTTCCTGTTGGAGCAGAATATCAGCGGGTATTACATTCAGACAAGCAAGGGGGAGGATGCATTTGCCTGTTATAGAGCATCCACAAAAGTGAGCATGCTGAAATGAACTGGCAGTCGGTACAAAAACTAGGGTGGCCAACCAAAAAAAACCACAAAGAAAGCAAAAGGTTATTACCAGAGATGCAGCAACATTTTAATTTGTAGGCGAATATGCCGCAAAGTCGGCTAATTCGCCCCGCGGAGCACTTCGCATAATTTTTGAAAATTACCCAAAATTCACTATTTGTGACTTTGCCCATACCTCTCAACCTCCTGCCTCATAAATCAGGGACAAGGCTTAAAAAAATCAGGGACATAGGACTAAACTCAGGGACACATCTTCAAAATTGGTGATATCCACTCAGGAACCTGGTAGAATAAGGGGCTTAGTGTAAAATGCATTTTCCAAGGAAGAACAAGTCTGTAACTTTAATGTCTGACATTATTTTGTGCTTACACCCCCCACTGGTTG
This sequence comes from Neoceratodus forsteri, assembly GCA_016271365.2. Taxonomy (NCBI): domain Eukaryota; kingdom Metazoa; phylum Chordata; order Ceratodontiformes; family Ceratodontidae; genus Neoceratodus; species Neoceratodus forsteri. The sequence goes on along the minus strand of CM057449.1, from coordinate 520,124,149 downwards.
GTCACAGAAATACAATTTTAGGAGGGACAGAGTAAAATTTTGAGGCAAAATCAGGGATGTCCCTGAAAATCAGGGACAGTTGAGAGGTATGACTTTGCCTTGCTTTTGTGGTTTTTAAGTGCAAACTGCACTTAAAAAACTCCAAAACAAGTAGCGGTGACAAATGGGAAATCCCCCAGATCTATCCCTGGTGTCTAGTGGACCCCCCTCGACACAGTTGAAACAATCACCCTCCTGCCCCCACACAGATCCATCTATTGCTGGCCAGTTGGCCACATGTAAAAATATGAATATTTTTTTTAATTAAATTCCCCATTTCTGGTGTCTAGTGGATCCCCAGCCAGACACAGTTACAACAATCACCCTTCCCCCACTGATCACTGGCCAGTCCACAGCCCAAATGTAAAAAATATATATATATATATATGTATTTTTTTATTAATTCCCATTCCCTGGTGTCTAGTGGAACCCCCACCCACCACATCCAGACCAGTTCCACACCACCCCGCTCCCCCCCAGTCCAGCCCGAGTGGGCCACTGTCACATCCCTCCACTCACCTCCATGGTCGCAGCCCAACTGAGCTCTAATGAATGAGTGTATGGCTGTACAAGCACATGCTCATTCATTGACAGCTAGCAGTCTTTTGGGCAGCTTTTCAGAGGGCTAGAGAATGGAAAGGGGCTGCTCCAGTCACCAGCATTGCCCCCCACCCTGCCCCCCACCAGGGACTGGAGCAACCCCCTCCCATTCTCTAGCCCCCTGAAAAGCTGCCCAAAAGACAGTGAGTTGTCAATTAATGAGCATGTGCTTGTACAAGCACGCGCTCATTCATTAGAGCTCAGTTGGGCTGCCAACCGTGGAGGTGAGTGGAGGGCTGTGCCAGTGGCCCACTTGGGAGGGACTGAAGGGGAGCGGGGTGGTGCAGCAGTGGGCTGGATGGGGTGTGGTGGATGGGGGAGTCCACTAGACACCAGGGAATGGGGGATTTAATTAAAAAAATATACTGTATATATTTTTACATGTGGGCTGTAGCTGACTGGCCAATGATTGGTGGGAGTGTTTGGGGGCAGGAGGGTGATTGTTGTAACTGTGTCTGGCGAGGGGGTCCACTAGACACCAGGGAATGGGGAATTTAATTAAAAAATATTAATATTTTTACATGTGGCCAACTGGCTGACAATCTGTGTGTGTGTGTGGGCAGGAGGGTGGATGTCATAACTGTGTTCATATGGTGGGGGGTCCACTAGACATCTTGTATTAAAGTTTGTGTGGGAAGTGTGGAATTTTTGGGTTGAAATTCCACACTTCACATTCGATCTGGCCTCGTGAATTTGTTCAGATTTCACTTTATTGTGCTCGTGACATTGAGCTAATAAGCAAATATTCCGTGGAGTGAAGTTTTGTCGACTTCACCCACCTCTAGTTTTTACACTCAAAAAATAGATCTTAGCAACTTAGTGTACTGAATCAATATGATATTTTATTTAAGTGCATATAAGCTCACAGTCCCAGTTACAGGCTGCCAGTTAGTAACTGTATTTAAGGCGCAGAGTGTGCAACAATGATTAAGTGCATTTCACGAACCAAAATGAGATATTCAGTGGAAAAAGGTATTTAAGTCATATGCTACCTTAGCAGTTGTTTTGAAGGGCCTCTGACTAATCCCCCCCCCCCCAGTGCTTCAGCTCCAATAGTGAATTTTAAAATAAAATGGTTGCAACTGTTTTAAGAGGAGGGGATGAGTTGGACAGAACATTGGCCTAATTTTGCCTTCTAGATCTCATGTTCTTATGATCTTATAATTGATTTTTATAAGGTAAAATACTGTAGGCTGATATACAGTAGCAGCCTGCAGAACCCCAGCATATCCTAAATCTTGCAGCAACCCATGGAGAAACTATACTGCACTCCTCAGTAGAATATGAAAGGAAAACAGACAAAAAAACTGCAAGACTACAGAATCATATGTGTGTGTGTGTGTGTGTGTGTGTGTGTGTTGAGGGGGGTCTGTTGTCCATTTTGCATTTAACAGCATTACAATGAGCTTATGGTGCCGAACTGGTTGAATAAACACAAACAATTCCCAGGTGTGTTCTTATACTCCTTTTTGGAACAGTGGCATTTGTTAAATATCCTAGCTGTGTCTGGAGTCTTGTTGCACAGGCTGTGAAATGGAGTATATAAGTCTTTCCTGGGATTTGAGCTACAGTGATTCTATGCAATGTATCTTGTAAATACAGCATTGGTTTATTCATGAATAACTTTAGAAATAGAATTTGTTGGTACAGTAGAAAATTACTGTTTGGCTCACCTAGTCTGCCCAGATGTTCCCTGCCTAATCTGTCTCAGCAGACTAACTGGTCTCCAGTGACCCTTCCTCTTCTTGCCTGTTTTGTAATACACCTCTTTCTCTATGTCTATCCTACACATACTTGAAGCCCCCCACTGTTTTTGCCTACACCACTTCTGCTGACAGTCTGTTCCAGGCCTCTACCACTCTTTCGGTGAAAAAATATTTCCTCACATCTCTCTTAAACTTTCCCCCTTCCTTCTCCATCGCATGCCCCTGGTGCTGATGCTTCTTGACATTTGTAACAGACTTCCCTCATGCACCCTGTTCACCCTGTGAGGTACTTATAGGTCTCTGTCATCTAACCAGTCCTCTGTTTCATGACAAACATGTTGAGATTCCTCAGTCACTCCTTGTAAGTAAGGGTTCTCATGCAACCCCAGCAGCATTTTAATTGCCCTTCCCTGGACTACCTCCACCCTGTCTATGGCCTTTCTGAGATGTGGTCTCTAAAACTGGATACAGTACTCTAGGTGGGGTCTCACCAATGAGTAATACAATGGCAACACCACCCCCTCCTCCTGCTGGATATACCCCTCCCTATGCACCCCAGCATCCCACTAACCCTCCCCATTGCAGTGTCACACCACCCTGCCACTGAGGTCATTGCATATGATAACCCCAAGGTTCATAGATACATAGATACATAGACAGTGTCGGCAGATAAGGGCCTATGGCCCACCTAGTCTGCCCATTTGAGCTTGTAAGTTCAGTTTGTTTTCCTAGAAGTCTATTTCCCCTTACCCCTGACCTCTAGAATTCCTTTATGTCTATCCCATGCATTCTTAAATCCCGTGATTGTTTCAGCTCCCACCACTTCCTCTGGCAGGGTGTTCCACTTGTCCACCACCCGTTCTGTGAAGAAATTCTTTCTCATGTTTCCTCTGAATCGTCCTCCCTCCAACTTCATCCCATGCCCTCTAGTCCTGAAACATCTTTTTCGCTTAAAATAGTGTTTTTCCTGCACCCTGTTCCTCCTGTAAGATACTTGTATTTCTCTATCATATCCCCTCTCTCCCTCCTCTCCTCCAGGGAGTACATGTTCAGTTCCTTCAACCTGTCTTCATAGGACTTGTGATGCAACCCATGCACAATCTTTGTTGCCCTCCTCTGAACCTTCTCTACCCTGTCTATGTCCTTACGTAGGTATGGTCTCCAGAACTGTACACTGTACTCCAGGTGGGGCCTCACTAGTGTTCTTTTCCTATTTAGTGACTGTAAGTACCTCCATCATCCTAGACATGCAGTGCCTGGGTTCCTATGCACTATCTGCATGATCTTGCACTTTTTGGCATCGAACCCCAGCTGCCATGCTTTTGACCACTCCTCAAGTTAACCTTTAATTGTCTCACCTCAGCAGTCAGTTAGATTCAAGACCATTTCCTCAGAGTGCTTTATGTCTAAGACAAATCACAGTGGTGCATGGTGGTTCACTTATAGTTTTGATAACGATTTCTCCCTGTGTTGTCTCATACATATGCCTTGATGCTTATGGCCTGGCTGAACTCCACCCTTTTAGCAATGCCTTCTCACTTCTCCGTGGAGATGCTGCCATAGTGGTGATGGACTGTGATGCCAAACCAAGTTTTCCTATAATGGAACTCTGTTAGTGCCTGCCGTGACTCCAGTGTTGGGTGGCGGCTATGCTGTGCAAGATGTCTTGGTGCTCTGCATTGATGTGTTTTGTGCACTCTGTTTTATTACTACACATTCTGGCTCATTATGTGCACATCTGTTCATGTCGGCACTTTGTGCGGTTGGTTTCTTAATATTTTACACACTTTGAATTATTTATTTTATTTCTTTCAAAGGTTTCACCTGGAAAGACACAGGGAGCCGCAGCTCATTTCCAGATGTGTCCTGGGGGTTGGGTATATGGAAAATCATATGCTGCAAACACATTATATCAAGAAGCATGATCACATATTGAAGACAAATCAGTAGAACAGATATGTGTAATAGAAAAAACAATGAGATAATTGAGGTGATGGAACTACTCTTACAGAACAACGAACAGGAGTGAAGGAAACAGACTGCCAGGACAAAACTAGTGGGGATTGGGAGAAGGAAGAGAGTCATGGAGAGTTACAGGAGGGAGAAGCATAATCATGAAGGGGAGACTTTAAGGAGAAAGCAGAAGAGGCAGAGTGAATTGACAGGGGAGGACAGGACCAGAGATTAGGAAAGCAGTATGAGAAAGCAGACTGACCAACAGTAGACTTTCTATATTACTGGTATGTTCTATACGTTTTGATTCTCCCCTATATCCTTTCCTGCAGGACACTTCTGGAAATGAGCTGTTTCACAGTTCAGCATGTGTTCCTGGTCAAAGCATTTACACAAACCCTCCCTAAGCTTTCTATGCCTTTTTGAAAGCAATCCAGACAAGGGACTTCTTGCTTGATGTGTCAGCACAGATGTTTACTAATACAACAGTTACAGTTCTCATCATGCAGTTCCACACTTTTAGAAGCCTTGTTCTAATATATACAGTACCAGGAGCTGTATTCATGGTCAGTGGAGAAAACATATAGTCATGGTAACAGTGCTGCACTGCTTGTGGTGCCAAAACATGGGATTCATGATGTTGTACCATGCACCTAAAAATCATAAAGGGGGGTTGTTTGGTGTGGGCTTGTGGCTCTGGAATACTGACCTGATTTTTGTAGTAGACATCCAAAAACTGTAGTTCATGTAGATGGCATAAAAACCTATCAATTCATACATTAACTCCCTGTTTTCCAATCCAATGTGAATATAGTCATCATGCTCAAGGGGGTATTTCAGACTGCTCGTTCCAGCTGCTGATTCAATTTGCAGTAACGTTGGCATTAAGCATGAAAGGGAACCAACCCGACCCTCCCCACTCCCTCACCTCAACCCCACTATGCTGGGCTATTCTCCTGAAGGGCTGTCTGCACAGATGTGAGGAGTGTGAAGGAACAAGCTAATCAAAAAAAAAAAAAAAAAAGTCAAAGCGCAGCAGTGCAGCAGGGAATGGAATAATAAAGATACTAATTTTTTGTGTATCAAGAGAACCAGTGATTACTGTAAAATTTAGTGATTCTTTTGACAGTGGTCCTGACAAACCTTGAGAGAGCTGGAAAGCTACATGGCCAAGTGGTTAGAGCACAGACTTGTGAGTTCTAAGATCCGAGGTTCACTCACACAGCAACCACATACTCACAAGGTGACCTTAAACAGTTATTGGTAATACACTGTGAGTCTGCTTTTCTTGACCTTTTCAGACCTTGTTCTTTACATTTCGGAATATCTAACCCATTGTTAAAATTACCAAATGTGAAGAAGGTCTGATTTCAACTGCCACTAAGAAAGCACTTCCCTCATCTAAAGAACACAAGTGCGAGAATGGCTTTCACAAGATGCATGCAGCAACTTGCATTGATTCAAAATCAACTATTTCACACTGAAAGTGTCACTTGATATGGGAAAGTGGCATTAAAGGTAAACTGTCATAAACCCCTTTGCCAATCACTAGGGCTGTAGAAACGCCCAATTAGCACAACCTTTATGTTTTTTTAAATTTTGCAGCTAACATATGGTATTTAATTGTAATCTTTTCTTGCCTTGATGGTGGTTGCAAGTGCTGTCCTGGAATTGCCATTCTGAAAGTGCCACCGCACCGGAAGACTGAGCTTGACCTTGTGGGCGAGTTTGTGAGCTTGGTTATCTTCCTGGTGTGTGCCGGAACGCTGGTTAATGATGATCGGGGCATGTTTTCACGAAGCAGAAAGAAACATTGTGCTTTGTAGTATTCTTGGAACTCTACCTTTAGAAGTACACCCCATTGAAAGTGGAGCAGTCTAACCTATTTCATTTTGTTACTGAAAGTTGCAGCTCTGAGTTCGGGCATGCACAGTAGGTGCGCACATGTCCAAACTCAGAGCTGCAACTTTCAGTAACAAAATTAAATAGGTTAGACTGCTCCTTTTTCAATTGGGTTTGCTTTTAAAGGTAGCGCTCCAAGAATACTATAAAGCATGGTTCTTTTGGCTTCATGAAAACATGTCCCGATCATCATGAACTAACATTCCAGCACACACCAGGAAGATAAATACTCTAATTTGCATACAGGTTGCAGCTCTGGCCGCTACTATCTGTGACATGGCACCTCTCACTCTGGGACATAAAAATACTAATTTTACCTGAAAGACATGCCATACAACAGACATGAAACTCTCTCTCACTGCAAGTTGGCAGATGAGTAGAGGCTGGGAGGAAAATGGGGTTTATGACAGTTTTCCTTTGAGTTTTCCCTATTGAAGAATGGACTCAAATTGTGTTATAAATAATAAAAGAATCCCTCCCCCCCTTCATTGAGAACACCTAGCATATTAATGCCTCATTAGTTTGGTGACGCCAGGAAGGCACTCAAGCTTCGGTCTCATGCCCCTGATGTCACCGAACTAACTCAGCATTAGAGATGCAGCAAATTTAAATTCAGCCCATGTAAGTGCCCACGAAGTGGGCACTTCATATTGTCACTCCACTACGTGAAGTGGCCAATACAAAAGGCTCACTTCGCCTTGTGATTATTACTTCACATTGTCATTCCGCCTTAACACGAAATAAGGCGAAGTGACAACAATATTGGCAGCCCTTCACACACACAGTCACCAAAATTAATGTGCATCCCCAAAATGCTCATGTCTTGTGTCCAGAAAACTCCCCAGTGCCGATGAAGTGTAATGAGAGTGTAATAAGAAATGCAAAGTCTCCCAGAATTAATTGCACACTCAGTCATGTACGCGGTGGTCACACACAGTCACCAGAATTAATGTGCGTCCCCAAGATGCTACTGTCTTGCATCCAGAAAATTCCCCAGTACTGACGAAGTGAAATGAGAGCATAACAAGAAATGCGAAGTCTGCCAGAATTAATGACGCACTCAGTCATGTGTGCAGTGGTCACACACAGTCACCAGAATTAATGTGCATCCTCAAAATGCTACTGTCTCATGTCTAGAAAATTCCGCAGTGCTGACAAAGTGAAATGAGAGCGTAACAAGAAATGCCAAGTCTCCCAGAATTAATGGTATACTACAAATGCACAGCCAGATTAAGGTTGCGCTGAGCACTCAAGAGATGCAGACACAAAGGTACAACAACAACTAACCAGTGCTCACAAGTTACAAATCCAAATCCAGAAAAGAATACCTTTTGCCGGTTGAGTGGGGGTAGTGCACGGCAGTAACAGTCCACTACCAGTAAAAATACCACAAAGCAGTATAAAAAATTCATGCAGGTGCGGTGGATAGCAAGTGCACACTGCTACAATTACTCTGTGGCACAATAAAAGGTGTCTGATTTAATGGCATGCATTGCGCACACACACTCACACACTACAAGTAATGCATAGCAAATTGAAAACCTTTAGTATTATAACCAAAAGTTTTAAACAAACTGAAATTATACACTGCTGCACCACAACAATCAGCAAAAAAAGTCAAGAATTACTGAAAATATCACTGTGTGTACATTAACACAGTTATACAAGAAAAATATAACCCAAACAGAAAGACTGCCTTTTTCTCCCAGTTAATCTACGTAAACCACAGATATGCCCCTTCCCCAAAGCATACTTCTCAGTACACAGACTGACTGTTCTAAATTAACATTCAAAAGCCACACACAAACAATAAACACTCGATGATATGAGCACAGGAGGGTTTCCTATAATCGATGTACTAAACTGTAAGCAAGAAAAATAGCTCAAAAAGACTTTTTTAACAGCTTTTAGAGGATTTGAATTGCAGAGCTCTGAGAGAAAACTGTCTCCATCTTCCGCTACACACACACACACACACACACACACACACACACACACACACACACTACACAGAACTGAGGCTGTGCAGAACAATCTAGAGCCCATGTGACCTGCAATCCAATAAAGCACTGCAGAATTCACCTTTGGAGCTCAAAAACAAGGTGAAATGAGGCGAAGTACATTGATTTCAATGTACTTGGCCTTAAAACTGGTGGAGAAGTGGTTTGGGGAAGGCAGAATAGCGCAAAGTCATTGTTCCCAATGGACTTTGTGTTCCCTGTTATAATGCAAAGTACTCCGCTTCACGTTGCAGAGTACTTCGGGGATTCTGCATTACTCTGCGAATCACTTTGCGGAGCAAATTTCAACCACTTCGCCCACCACTACTCAGCATTGAAAATCTGCTCATTCTCAGCGAAGGGGTGTTAATTATTCTTTATGTTGTCGCTTAAGTCTGTTAGCTGTAAAACTTTGTAAGAGCAGCACTCCACTAAAACAGGATTGATTGATTTAACATTTAATGCCTAGAATGGCACACTATGCTAAGACTTGTTTCCAGGTGCATCCTGGGAAAGGTGATCACAGAAGGAACATCGACTGACATGGTACAATATAGAAGTAGTGCAGATTACACTCAGTGTAAAGAAATTCAGCAAAAATCTGTAAGAACACTGGTCAAGAGTAAATGGATACCAGATACAGAAATAAATACAAGGGAAAACAAATACAATACCTAGGAGACCACTACAAGTGCATTACTCGAGAGATAACTAGAGTAAGGGTGGCAGGGAGGCATGATTGCATCTGCTGGTAGAAGAGGAGCAGAACAGGATTGGTGCAAATGCAAGGGAGAACAGGACAGTGTAGCAAGTAGTCGGAACAGGAGGAGGCAATATGATTGATGAAGAGGGCTTTGAAGGAGAGGAGGAGGGAGCAGGTGAAGCAATTTGGGAAGGGAGGGAGGCTGTTTCAGGGGAGGGTGCAGGTGGGAGAAGACAGGCTGCCCTGCTGATGTTTTTATATTGGAGAATAGAAAAGAATTGTGTTTCTGTTAGGCAGATGTCATAAGAGGAAGGCAGGGAGGAATGGGAGTGAGGAAAGACAGCAGAGGAGGTACGAGAACCAGAATTTAGCAGGAAAAGTGGAATAGTGAAAGATGTGCAAGCCTCCAGTGAGTGGAGAGAAAGCTTCAAGTAAAGGGAACAGTTGTGGGTGTGAGGATGGAAGTTAAGGGCAAATGAGAGAGCGTGAAAGAGAGAGTAGATGTGGCTGCAGCACAGTTGGCTTCATAGTAAATCACTGGTGGGATCATCCTGAGGACCACCTGGTGGTGCACTGGGATTAAAATACAAAACCTGTGGTACACTGCGCCAAGCTGGGACGGAGCTTCCTATGCATGGCATCACTGTAGGAGGAGGAGAAATCAAGATTTTGATTCAGCCAAACACCACAATATTTGAAGTGGGGGCCTTTTTCAAGGAGGGCTTTATCAAAGAGTCCTAAATGGGCAGACTAGGTGGGCCAAGCGGTTCTTATCTGCTGTTAAATTCTATGTTTCTATGTTTCTATGTTAAAGACTAGGGTTGAGGGTAGCTTAGCAAGCCTCTGCTTAGTGTCAAAGGTCATAGAGACCATCGTTTTGCTATTAAGAGAGTGAGATGGATAAAGTGGAGCCAGCACTGGACAATAAAGTGAAATAAGATATTGCATCTTTGTTGGACGAGCTTGGGTAGGTTAACTGTAAAACAAAAGACTGCGAAAAGTCTATAAAACTGGAGTTGCAGGTAATGTGGATCCGTATCCCCACGAAATTACAGCATTATTTCTGCTTGCACAGACTCTCCATGTGCTCATATTTTAGAATAAATGTGCCTCATCTATGTCTTGTGCCCACTTCCCTCCAAAATTTAAATCTTTGTTATATGCTGGGCATGTTAGGTTCCTGCTGTGTTCTTTGTGATTGAAAACCTCTCTTTTCTTAATTCACTTAAAGCTTCACTGCCTCTGTTTGGTGCATATGTATAATTAATGTGGTGATGAAAACCTCAGACAGGGAAAAAACTGAAAAAAATATACTATTTAAACAAAATTCATCTTATATTTCCTGCATACCCCTGCATTCTTTATTACCAAGGGCATAACCATTGCTTGGATACTACTGCTGGTGTGTTATCTTTGGTGAGTTTTAACATTTCACCATCTCTTTTTTTCTCCCATCCACTGGCCTGCCTTTCAGCACCAACAATGGTTTACCCATACTTTGATGATGCTCTTACCTTTTTTCACACAGTATTCCAAATGACAACGTGTAACAGTGTATCAGTAAGGCAGTACTATGACATATGAAAATAAGCAATCGGGGGCCTGACCTTCAAATATGGGCAAAAGTGGAGCACAAAGATTTGAACTGCACTTGCCTAGCACCCGACCATGAAGTTGCTATATTCAGTCAGATGGTGCACCAGTGCTATCCGACCAAATACAGGGCCATGTCAGCACAGTGCTAAGTCAACTAGTGCAGCCCCGACAGGGATCTTGGTTGTATGCAGCCCATGGAGAACTGCACCTCCAGACCTGATAGCACCAGGAGCCCCTGACACAATATTCAGCCAGAAAATGCAAATGAGCCCATTGGGCATGCAAAGCGCTAAGGGGCCATATGCATGTCTATTATCTGCTCATTAGCTTGAGAAGTAGTGGCAGGTTTGCGTCCATCCTGTGGTCACCTGTCACATCAAACACAGTGGCAAGCAGGACCCCCACCCTGAACAGCAGCCCCCTTCATGCAAATTGCCTCTCTGGTGTCCAGTGACACCCCCACTTCCAATCTCCCACTTCCGTAACCCGAATGTTATCCTGATGTCTAGTGGCACCCCCCACTGTCTGATCACCTGCCGTCACATTAATATGGATATCCCTGGTGTCTATTTGTACCCCCCACCCTCCAATTGCCTGCCGCTGTACTAATACAGAGTACCTTTGTGTCCAGTGGCAACTTCCACCCACCGATTGCCAGCTGCCTTAGTACTATCACATTCCCTGGTGTCCAGTGGTAACCGACCCCGACCATCTGAGCAGCGCCAGCGGTATGAGTGATGTCCCTGGTGTCCATTGCCTCTCCCTCCACTCTGAGCACCATTCTGTGTATACATGTGTGTCTTGCTGTCTAGCGCCTCCCCCTCACACCGCCTGCACTGAGCACACCACCCAGGCACCCCCTCCACACACACACACACACACACACATATACATACTGCAGTAGCTGTGTCACTCAGTGGGTCCGATTCAGCAACTGGTACAGCCCTCCTCTCACTTCCTTGGCTGGCTGCCTTATGGATGACAGAGTACCAGGATCCAATGCATCTTTTGAATAACCCACCTCCCCAACGATGGTCTGTCTGTCGTCATCAATGATGTAGACTGCTCTGCCCCTGCTGAGCACACACCATGCATCTGTGATGCTCTTTAAGAGGGCAGAGTTTAAAGAAATTAGATACTGCCTCAGAAACTGCCTCATGGGGGGGATTGCCAAGGAGGGGTAGAGGTACAGTGGGGAAAATAAGGGAGGGCATAATTAAGGCAACCAGCCTCTGCATGAAGGAAGTGAGTAAAAGCAGAAGGAAAAAAAAGACCATTATGGTTCTCTAGGTAAGTGTCCAAGGTGGTGATGGAAAAAGGGTGGCATTCATGAGGCATAAGGAAATGCTGAAGGAGGAAGACAGGGAGGTGTAACAAGTGAAACAGAGAGAAGCAGGAAGGGTAGTGAGGGGGAGCAAAGGTACAGACAGGGGAAAGGCTAGCCAAGGGAGTAACTAAAGGTGAAAAGGCTTTCTTCAGGTCCACAAGGAAAAAGAGAAAGGCGAGGGAAGGGATAGTGAGTATAAGCAGGGTGGCGAGGGGGATCAGGAACGCACAGAAGAGCACCAAGAAAAAGCAGACATGCTGAATAGGTACCTTTAGTCATTCTTCTCAGTAGATGGGTGGCAGACCACGTGGTGGGGGAGTGGAAAAGTCCTGAAGGGACTTGCAGCTCTGAAAATGAACAAGGCTATGGACTGGACATGATACACCCAAGGGTAATAAAGGAACTCAGGGATGTGCAAGCTCCCCCATTAATGACCTTATCCAACAGCTCTCTGGAAACAGGCATGGTTCCAGAGGACTGGAGAAGAGCAGACATGGAGATATGGTCCCTCTACATAACTGTATCGGCAGGGAGTAGGCTAGCAACTATAAGCCAGTCAGTCATTCCTCAGTGGTGGGGAAGTAAATAGAAATCCTATTAAAGGAAAGGTTGGTAGAGTATCTTGAATACAGTGAGCTGCAAAACCACAGGCAGCATGGATTCACGGGGGGAAAGGGGAGGAGTCATGCCAGACAAATCTGATTCATTTCTTGGACTGGGTGACCAGGAAAATAGATCAGGGGAGGGCAGTGGATGTGGCTTATCTTGACTTTATCATATACAAGGGTGCGATGTGCTTTACCAAGACCTTCAGCACAATGCCACACAGGAGATTGATAAAGAAATTCAGCAGCCTAGTGGTGGGATCCAAAGTGTTGAATTGGGTTTGAAACTATTTAAACTGTTTAACAGATTGGAGACAGAGTCTGATGATTAATGGCACTCGCTCTAATGATAGGAGTGCAATCGGAATGGTATTCCTGGTGGCCTGGGTTCAAGTCCCAGCTTAAACACTTACTTCTTTCTCACCTCTGTTTGTATGTGTTCCGTAAATATGCACACTGCACTCCTGTGTGATTGTTACAAGTAAATATTTTTGCTGACATTGGGTTATGCATTTCAGAAAGAGTAATGTGCTCGGGGACAGCCCAGGTTCCAGTTGTCTCAGTGGCGTAGCTGGTTAGCGTAATCGGAACAGTATTCTGGGTGGCCTGGGTTCAAGTCCCAGCTGAAGCTCTTACTTCTTTCTCACCTCTGTTTGTATGTGTTCCATAAATATGCACACTGCACTCCTGTGTGATTGTTGACAGGAGAGTGACCAGGGAGGTGCCCCGGGGCTCAGTACTGGGGCCAGTCTTCTTCATTGTCTTCATAAACAACATTACAGAAGGACTGGAAGGGAAGGTATGCCATTTTCCAACTGACACCAAAATCTGTATTAGGATGGACACTCAGTAGGGGGTGGAGAAAATGTGTAGGGATCTTGGGAAAGTCAAGGAGTGGTAAGGATCATGATAGTTGGGGTTCAGTGCCAAAAAGTTCAAAATCAGGCACCTGGGGCATAGGGACCCAGGATCTCTGAGTATAGGATGGGGACGCACTGACAGTCACCAAGCAGGAAAGGGACCTTGGGGTTATCATATTTAATAGCCTCAAAGTGGCAGAGCAGTGTGACAAAGCAGTGGGTAGGGCCAGTAAGACGTTGGGATGCATAGGGAGAGGCATCTCCAGTGAGAGGAGGGAGGTGGTGATACTATGAGCTAATAGATATTCCCTTTAATTTCAGCTGTTGTGGGGTTGCTTCAGGATTGTGACCACTTCCCAGATTTAAACCCAAATGGCTCCCTGAACAGTTGTTAAGTTGTTTCCTCTGTGAAGGGCGGTCACTGTAAAGAGGGGCTTGACAGCCTTCTACCACTAAGGAAGCAGTTCTGTGTAAAGTATCTTTGAAACATTACAACTCTGATCTACGAGAGGGAATATATACCTGAGGTCAATTCCATGACGAGCACAAGTCTGAACTAGTTAGTGGTCTGTTTCATGGTGAAAGAAACCTAAAATGGGATTTTGCCTGTTTTTTAAAGTTCTTTTAGTAGCACAATGTTAAACTAGTGTCTCATGTAAACTTCAGCATTCCTTTTTCAGAGGACAGAGTCTTGAAGGGACTTGCTAATCTGAAAGTAGACATAGCAGTGGGGCCAGACAGAGTGCATCCAAGAGTAGTGAGACAGCTCAGGGAGATACTGGCTGCACCTCTGACACTCTTGTTTAACAGCTCATTGAAACAGAATTGGTTCCAGAGGACATGGAGGAGGGCAAATGTAGTCCCACTTCACAAAAGTGGTAGCTGCGAGGAGGTTGGCAATTGAAGGCAAGGCTGCCTGACATGAGTGGTGGGGAAGGTAATGGAATCACTGCTGAAGGAAAGGATTGTGTAATATCTTGAATAAGGAACATATAAAAGAGCCAGCAGAAGAAGGCCATTTGGTCTATCGAGTCTGCTTGTTATTAGTGCAGGGTCCCTGGCTTATGCCAGTGACCCTGCCCCTCCCATCTTCCCTTCCTTCTTGACTTCCCCCTCACAGTCCCAATGGTTCCCCTTATGCCTGCCCCAGGCTCTCTTAAAGCTGCCATGGTCTTCACCATGACTGAATCTTTCGTCAGTGCATTCCATTTGTCCACCACCCTCTCTGTAAAAACAAAAATGCTTCCTTTTTTTGCAATTCACTGTATTTTTACCGAGCTGCCTGCCGCCCTCCAATCAGCTCGGTCACGGTTCGCTGGCTTCTGCTTCCCAAATCAGCCACCCCCCCCCCCCGATACACCCGTGGCTTGCCCCCCATGGCGGGGGCCCGCGGCACGGGCCTAGATGCCGCGGGTGAAACGGTCAAGGTCGGGGGGTTGGCCTGGGAGCACATCGGAAGCAGGGGCGGGCTTCATCCATGGCAGCCGGCAGCTCTGTTTTTCCCCAGTTTTCCCCACCCCTGAGGAGGTGGAGATGTGCAATGACTCAGCGTCCATCCCGCCCCTCTCACCCCTTAAGTAAGCAGCAGCATGGGTGTCCACCAGCCTCGCTAGGGGCCCATCACTCGGTTGCTAGCCCAACCTCCCGGAGAGGAGAGCAGTCCGTCGGACGCTCAATCCTTTCTTCCCCGGCCGTGCTCACCGACCCGGGTCCGCTCCTCAACCTCGGGTCGCTGCATCGCAAGTGGAAATCCACCACTGCGCCAAACGGGCTGGCTACAAAATGCTTCCTAACATCCATACTAAATCTCCTCCTCCCCCACCAACTTCAGACTGTGCCCCTCGTGATTCTATGGTCATTTAGTTTGAAGAGGCCTTCCCTATCATCTCTATTAATCCCCTTCAAGTATTTGAAGCTCTCTATCATCCCCCCCCCTCTCCTCGCCTCTTCTCTCCTCTCCTCTCCTCTAGGGAGTACATTCTCGGGCTCCCAGCCTCTCCTCATAAGACTTCCCCTGCTGACCCATAATCATCATGGTTGCCCTCCTTTGGACCCTCTATAGCATGCTTATGTCCTTCTTATTTTATGGATGTCAGTTCCTTACTTCCCTGGCTATACAGCCCTTCATCTTGTTCACCTTCACTGATGCCTTTTTGCACTATGTGGAGTGTTTGAGATCACTAGTTATCAGCGCCCCCAGATCCTTTTTTCCTCCGATGCTGCTACCCCCGTAATAGTCTCGGGAGTTCCTGGCTCCAATGTGCAGTACATTGTACTTTTGCATTGAAGCCATGTTGCTAGATCTGTGACCATCTCTCAAGTTTGCTGAGGTCCTCCCACAGGTCGTGGACCCACTCAGCTGTGTCCTCCTGCCCACAGAGTTTGGTGTCATCTGCCAGTAGGCACATCTTGCCCTTTATGCCTTTCCCAGTGTCATTTATAAAGACAATGAACAACATTGGCCCCAGCGGGACCCTGCTGGTGACATCTCTGGTGCTGGATGACTCCTTCCTCACCACCACTCTCTGGGTCCTGTCTCTTAGCCAGCTTTCTACTCACCTTGCCATTTTCTCCCTAACCTCAAGATCCACCAGTTTCCTGATTAGTCTCTTACACTGCACTGAATCAAAGGCTTTGCTGAAGTCCAGGTAAATGATGCCCACTGCCTGGCCCCCCATCCACCGCCCTGGTGACCCAGTCAAAAAAGTCAATCAGGTTCTTTTGACATGATCTTCCTCCCACAAACCCATGTTGCTTCTCATCCTGGAGACCATTCTCTTCTATGTACCTCAGCCTCTCCTTTAGTGTGGTCTCCATGAGTTTGCACATGATTGAGGTCAGACTGACCAGCTTGTAGTTCCCCCAAGTGGGGGGAATTCAGTGGGTTACAAGACCTAAGGTAACATGGATTCAGGTCATGTCAAACAAATCTGATAGATTTCTTTGACAGGGTGACCAAATAATCAGATCAGGTGGAGTGGTGGATGTGGCCTACCTAGATTTCAGTAAGGCTTTCAACTTCATTCCACAGAGGAGGCTAGTAAGCAAGTTGGGTAGCTAAGGAGTGGGTCTGAAGGTGGTAAACTGGGTAGAAAATTGATTAAGAGATAGGCAGCAAGCCGGCCTGGTGGTGCTGACAGTTGAGGCTCTAGACGCCACACCTTATGCTACGTCGGTGACCCGGGTTTGGGAACAATCCCGGGTCGTCGGGGTTCGGCAGGGGCAGGAGAGGATAGAGCATCCAGAGGACTGCTTTCTTCTCCTGAGGGTGAGTGGGTCCTGTCTCCCGTGGCTTTGTGGCTCCTGGTGGAGATGAGGGGCAGCCGCAACCACAGAGACCTAGCAAGAGGGGTATGGGGGGGTTGCAGTGGACATCCTGCGGGTGGGTAGAGGAGTGCACCCATCATGTGCTGGATTTCATTGCACATCTGCACCCTGGGGAACCAGAACAAAGGAAAAAGTGCCTCATCTCCGGTAGGTGAAAGTGAGTCCAGGGGTGACGCACCCATGCCCAATGTCGGGTCCCCATGCCATCTCTGTTGCTCTGCCTATCCTGATCACCCCACTAGATTCAAGAGAGTGTGAGGGAGTAGGTGGTCCCACCCTAGGGGACTCAGTGCCATGTGGTTGGGTGAAAGGGTGGAAGGCTGAGGCAGGCCTCCAGAGCAGCAGAGGATGGATTTCAGATGGGCGGGAGAATATGCCACCGAGCAACCTCACTGGAGAGAGTCCGGAGTTGGGGAAAGAGGAGAGGTAAAAATAATATTGACAAAAAAAAAGGAAAAGGGATAGGCAGCAGAGGATGGTAGTAAACAGAATTTACTCCAAGGAAGGGAGGGTGACCAGCGGGGTGCCTCAGGAATCAGTGCTGGAATCTGTCCTCTTTAATGTCATTATAAGTGGAGCTGGAAAAGAATGTCTGCCTCTTTGTGGATGACACCACAATCCTGCAGTAGGGTGGATATGGGGGGTGCTGAAAGGATGAGCAGAGACCTGAGAAAATTCAAGGAGTGGTCACAGGTATGGCAGCTGGGTTTCAATGTAAAAAAGTGCAAAGTAATGCACTTGGGGCACAGAAGCCCAGAGGCAGAGTACAAAATGGGAGGAGTGGTACTGATGAACGCCAAGCAGGATAGAGACCTGGGGTAATCATATCGGATGAGCTAAAGCTGGCCAGGCAATGTGATAAGGCAGCTGGGAGGCCTAGTGGGATTCTGGAGTGCATGGGGTGGTATCACAGTATCACAGAATTATAGAAACAATACGAGTTGGGAGCCTAATGGCCATATGGACTCATCCAATGCACTTGAAAATGTACATTTCTTTTCTCCCATGAAATCATCTAGTGATTTCCTCAAACACTCTAATGAAGTGCTATTCACTACATTTGAGGGTAGTCTGTTCAATTCAATTCAACTTTATTTTTAAAAGGCGCTTTTCTTAAAACCAAAGCGCCTGTACAATTTCAAAAACAATAAATACAATAAAATTAAAACTAATATAAATTATTAAAAGCTATGCTAAAAAGGTGGGTCTTCAAAGCTTCTTTGAAACTAAGGATTGTTGGGCAATTTAGCACCTGACGAGGTAGAGAATTCCACAGGGTCGGTGCCATAAAACTAAACGATCTAGCACCAGATGTTTTCAAACGAACCCTGGGAGTCTCTAGCAATCCCTCGTCAGTGGATCGGAGGGGGTGGGAGGGACAGTAGGGGCAAAGGAGCTCTTTCCGGTAGGTAGGTCCCAGATCATGTAGGGCTTTATAGGTCAGCAAACCGACCTTGAAGGTGATTCGCCAAAACACTGGCAGCCAGTACAGTCTACGAAGCACAGGCATTATATGGCTGGATCTAGAAGATCCAGTCAACAACCTGGCTGCCGCATTCTGCACTAGCTGCAGACAGCGAGGTTCAACCCCCAATAGCCCTAGGTATAGGGAGTTACAGTAGTCAAAACGGGAGGTAACGAAGGCGTGGATCAACGTTGGAAGGTCCTCTGGAGGAACCAGGTGCTTCACCCTGGCAATATTCCTCAGATGGAAAAAGGAAGTTTTGACTACCGCTGACACCTGAGATTTAAGCGTCAGACAGTCGTCAATTATTACGCCAAGATTCCGCACCTGATCTGAGGTCGCCAGCTGAACTCCTCCAAGCCATAAGCCTGATGGTGATCCATCCGGCAGACCCGCCTCACAGCGGCCTTTGTCCACGACCATCACCTCAGTTTTCTCCGGGTTTAACCTCAGCCAACTCTCATTCATCCAGTCTTGGATTTCTGCAAGGCAGTTATTAAATACCGACAAGGCAGCATCCTGGCCGGGCACAAAAGACATATACAGCTGGGTATCATCTGCATAGCATTGAAAACCCAAACTGTATCGTCTAATAATCACTCCTAACGTCAGCATATACACCGCAAACAACATAGGCGCTAAGATAGAGCCCTGCGGCACCCCGGAGATAGGGAGACTGATGCCAGGAAAAATTCCTGACACCACTCTCTGAGTCCTACCTCGAGGTAAGATCGAAACCATCTGAGGACCGTATCAGATAGTCCACAGATAGACCGCAAATGCTCTAACAGCACACCATGGTCAACGGTGTCAAACGCTGCAGAGAGATCAAGTAGTACCAAGATGGATCGGGTCCTATGATCTCTTGCTATTAGGAGGTCATTTAGTACCCGAACAAGCGCTGTCTTGGTACTATGCCTTTTCCTAAATCCAGACTGGAGAGAGTCGTAGATATTGTTGTTGGTCAGATGATCCTCCAACTGCACTGCAACCACTTTCTCAATAACTTTACCACAAAGGGTAAGTTAGAGACTGGTCTGTAATTTGCTAGACAATCTGGATCTAAGGAGGGTTTCTTTAATAGAGGCTTAACTATAGCCTCTTTAAGGGGATCTGGAAAGATCCCCCTCTCCAAAGACTTCCAGACTATCAAAGCCAGGACTAGGCTGATTTTATCCACACAACCCACTAAGAGGCGTGTGGGGCCAGGGTCCAAATCACAGGTAGTCGGTCGCAGCGTTCGAATGATCATCACAACATCATCGATTGTGGGAAGGCTGAAGTCAGACCAACTAAACTGGGTGTTCAACATCTCCTGCCGACCACCATCGCTCCCGTTGGGGAGGGAAGAGCTGATATCCAATCTGATTTTGACAACCTTATCTGCAAAGAAGAGAGCAAGTTCATCACACCATTTTTGAGATAAGACTCTTCTGGGCTGAAGACAGACTGGATTGCACAGTCTGTCCACAGTCCGAAAGAGCTGAGCTGGTCTATTCTGTGCAGCCACCATCTCTCTGGACAGGAATTCTGCCTTCTTACGAGAGATAGCGGATTGATAGACCACATAATGGTCCATCAAACTAAGCCTGTCATCATCAAGACCAGACCTCCGCTAACGCCTCTCCAGCCTTCGTCCAACCCTCCTCAACTCCCTCACGGTCTCATCAAACCAAGGAGACCTGGGGCGAAGAGTGAGAGGACGAACACAAACTGGTGCAATAGAATCCAGGGCCCCTGTCACTGCCTCATTATAAGCATGTACCAGGTCACCTGGGTCTAAGCAATCTATCGGTAGGCTTGATAGGTCCAATACCGCCATCAGGTCATCTGGGGATATGCCCCTCAAAGGGCAGTATCGGACCATCTCCAAAGGGGCTGACCCAACAGGGGTGGCCTCAAAACTGAACCTAATGGGGTGATGGTCAGACCATCTGACCGGTTCCACCACCAAGTCGGATATCCCCATCCCCAGAAGGATTCCATGTGTTCCATGTATTAATCACCCTTTGGTTCAACCAGTTACCCCGTTGATTTGGTCTATAGATTTCACTCCTTAACTGGTGGTGATGGAATCTATTTTGTCTATCATTGTTTCTAACTAGCCCTATGTTTTCCCACAGGTCTGTGTCTGATAGTGCCTTAAACACAGTGCACGGATCACCTCTGAGCCTTCGATACTCCATACTGAATAATTCTAATGGCTGTAACCTGTTCCCATAATCTGTGTGTTTCAATTTGCTTATTTTTTTTGTTGCTCTCCTCTGAATTCCCTCCCAACAAGTTTTTATCCTTCTTTTTGTACGGTGCCCAAACTTGAACACAATATTCCAAATGCGGCCTCACTAAGGAGGCATGCAGTGGAACTATTACTCTACAGTCTCTACTACTTATGTTTCTGAAGACAGACCTCATAATCTTCTGTGCCTTTCTTGCTGCTGAACCACACTGTGTATCACCAGCAGAGGAAGGGAAGGGATATTATCTCTGTATAGATCGCTGGTAAGACACCACCTGGAGTACTGTGCCTAGTTCTAGAGACCAAATTCTCCAGAACAACATAAGCAGAGTGGAAGCGGTCCAGAGGAAGGAAACCAAAATGGTGCAGGGTCTACATCAGAAACCCTATGAGAAGAGACTTAAGGACCTAAATATGTACACCATGGAAGAGAGGAGGGGGAGGGATATGACAAAGACCTTTAAATACCTCTTGGGGTAAAAAAACAAGTACAGAAGGCAAGTATTTTGCCAAAAAAAGGCACTCAAGGACAAGGGGGCATGATAAAAAGCTAGAGGGGGTAGATTTAGGAGAGATGTGAGAAAGTACTTCTTCACAGAAAAAGAGTGGTGGAGACCTAAAACAGTCTTCCGGCAGAGGTGCTAGGAGCTGAAACAGTGGTGGGATTTAAGAATGCATGGGTTAGGCATAAGCAGGGCCCTGTGTTTACTGCGGCAATCTGGACCTACGTTCTGCGGCAGGACCTCATACTTTCTGTGGTCAGAATGTGAGCAATTCTGTGGTTATTATGTGGCAATTCTGTGATGGGCTTTACGTTTTCTGACAACTCAAATGAGTCCCAAAATAAAAATCTAGTTACCAAGAAAGAATGCTCAGAAAAAGGCAGCCTGGGGCAATCTGGCTGATGCACAGGCAAGGGAATGCAAATTGATTCTGGCATCATGATTTGGACAGGATGTAGAACATGGGGAATTAAAGGGTTATTTATTTTTTGTACTGCCGTCTATGTTATTGTGCCATGGCTCCCTCCCACCTGCCCAGTGCTGGTTTACCGCAGCTATGCTCCTGAGTATTTCTCCCTCTGCATTCCCAGTTGTTTGAAGACCAGTATTGCCTGTTGCAAAACAGTGCTGCTCCAATGGCTCCCTCCCACGCACTTGCTTGAAGCCTGGTGGTGTTGGTTTGCGCTGTAATGCTGGTCTAGTTGCTTCCTCCTGCTCATGCAGTTCTGCTCTAATAGTGTTGTTGTGTCAATGCCACGTGGCTTCCATATCTTCTTCTGTCCCACTCTGTAAGGATTTACTGTGAGGCTAGAGAGTAGCTGGACCATTTTACATTAGACAAAGGTCCAGAAAGCCTCCCATTTTTTGTCTGTAATAATTAACTAAAACTTTTTCTTTCCACGGTTCTGCAACTGGCAAATAGAACCACCATTCGTTAGAAACACAGAAACATAGAATTTGACGGCAGATAAGGACCGCTTGGCCCACCTAGTCTGCCCATTTTCCTACCTAACAGATAAGCTGCAGATCCTAGTTAACCAACAGCTTACTTCCTCCTATCCCCCACTAGGACTGCCTTATATCTGTCCCATGCATTTTTGAATTCCCCCACTGTTCTTGACTCCACAACCTCCTCAGGGAGGCTGTTCCATGCATCCACAACCCACTCTGTGAAAAATACTTCCTCACATTACCTCTGAGCCATCCCCTCTATCTTCAAATTGTGCCCACTTGTTCTGCACGTCTTTTCTGAAAGATGCTACCCTCTTGGACTTTGTTGATTCCCTTGAGGTACTTGAAAGTTTCTATCATGTCCCCTCTCTCCTTCCTTCCTCAAGGGTATATATATTAAGCTCATTTAGTCTTTCTTCATATGTCTTCTGGTGCAGACCCTGCACCATTTTGGTTGCACTCCTCTGGACAGCCTCCACTCTGTCTATGTTTTTGCGGAGATGGAGTCTCCAGAATTGCACACAGTACTCCAGATGGGGTCTCACCAACTGTCTGTACAGAGGGATAACAAATTCCTGTTTTCTACTATTGATGCCTCTTCCTATGCATTGCAGTATCCTCCCAGCCTTCCTTACTGCATTCTCACATTGCTTGCCCACCTTTAGGTCATCTGATATAATTGCCCCCAGGTCCCTTTCCATTTTTACTGTTGTCAGTATCTCACCCCCCACTGTATACTCTTCCCCTGGGTTTTTGTTTCCCAGGTGCATTACCTTGAACTTCTTTGCATTGAATCTGAGCTGCCATACATTTGACCATTCCTCCAACCTTGCCAAGTCCCTTCTTATCCTTTCCACTTCATCTTGTGTATCAACCCTGTTGCAGATCTTTGTGTCGTCTGCAAAGAGACATACTTTTCCTTCCAGTTCCTCTGCAATGTCACTTATAAAGACATTAAAAAGGACTGGTCCCAGTACTGAACCCTGCGGTACCCCGCTAATTACCCTCCTTTCTTCACTGTGTACTCCATTTACTACTACATTTTGCATCCTGTTGTCTAGCCAATTTTGTATCCAGGCTACCACCTTGGGACCCACTCCAAGGCTGGCTAACTTATGCATTAATCTTTTGTGTGGGACTGTATCAAATGCCTTGCTAAAATCTAGGTAGACCACGTCCACAGCCCCTCCTGGTCTACTACTTTGGTCACCCAGTCAAAGAAATCTATTAGATTCGTCTGACACGACCTTCCCATCGTGAATCCATGCTGCCTTGGGTCCTGTGCCCCACTGGCCTCTAGGTGCTCAACAGTTCTTTCCTTCAGAAGTGACTCCATCATTTTTCATACCACTGAGGTCAAATTAACTGGTCTGTAGTTTCCTGCCTGTGTCCTGCTCCCACTTTTGTGAAGAGGAATCACATCTGCCCTCCTCCAGTCCTCAGGTACCACCGCATCCTCCCATGGTTTGTTAAAGAGAGTAGTCAGCAGTGTCACTAGTTCTACCCTTAGTTCTTTTAGAATTCTTGGGTGAATCCCATCAGGACCCATTGCTTTGTCCACCTTCAATTTTATTAGTTCTTTCAGAACCCTTTCTTCTGTAAATGGACTGGTATCAACCCCCGTCTTCAGAGTGTTTCTCTTGTTTGGTTTAGGTACTTCCCCCTCCTCTTCCTTTGTGAATACTGAGCAGAAATATTCGTTCAGTATCCCTGCTTTTCACTGTCACCCTCTACCCACATTCCCTCCCCTTTATTAAGCCTCAATATCCCTCCTTTGGTCTTTCTTCACTCCCTAATTATACCTATAAAAGGTCTTATCCCCCTTCTTAACAGAATTGGCTATCCTTTCCTTGGTTTGGGCCTTTGCTATTCTGACTGCCTTCCCAGCCTCTTTCTGCTTTAACTGATAAAGTTCTCTGTCCAGCTCCTTCTGTATTTCCTTACATTTCCTGAATGCTATCCTTTTCTCCTTAACCTTCCCTGCCACCTCTTTTGAGAACCATAGTGTTTTTTTTCCTTTGTTGTGTTTTATTGATTTGCTTTACAGAAAGGCTTGTTGCCTCTGTGATGGCTGTTTTGATTACTCCCCATTGTTCCTCCACCCCTTCTTCTTGCCTGTTTGCTAGTGCTTTTCTGAGGCACTCTCTCATTTTCCCAAAGTCAGTCCCCCTAAAGTCCAATACTCTTGCGTTTGTATGGCTTGACTGTATGGCTGTGTTTATCGTGAACCACACTGTTTGGTGGTCACTTGTTCTCAGATGGCTACCCACTTCTAAATCTAAGATTCTTTCTCCGTCCCCATTTGAGAGTACCAGGTCTAAGATTGCTCCCTCTCGAGTGGGTTTCAATACTAGCTGTCTGAGGCATGCCTCCTGTAGGGCATCAAGAATGACCCTGCTCTTGGATGTGCCTGCAGCAAAGGTGCTCCAGTTAACATCTGGCATACTCAGGTTCCCCATCAACAATATCTCCCCTTTTTCTGCCATTCTAAGGAAGCCTTCTATCATTTCCTTTTCCTTTCTCTCCCCCTGAGATGGGGGCCTGTATACAACCCCCATGCAGATTTTGGTGCCATTTCCAGTCTCCAGGGTGACCCAGAGTGCCTCATCTGCTCCCTGATTACTCATTAGTTCTGTTGCTTTGATCCCTTCCTTTACATAAAGAGCTACTCCTCCTCCTCTTTTACCCTCCCTGTCCCTCCTGTAGATTGTGTATCATGGTATGTTGACATCCCAGTCATAGTTCTCTGTGTACCATGTTTTTGTGACTGCTACAATATCCAGGCAACCCTCTGCCAGCAAGGCCACTAGTTCAGGGAGCTTATTACACAGACTATGGGCATTGGTACTCACCACCCTTCACTTTTTGATAGCCTTACCCCTTTTAGCCCCATTCCTGTCCTTACTGCCTTTGCCTTTTTTTACATTTACCTCTGTTCTGATCCCTAATAACTTCTTTACCTTGGTGTTTACCTCACTGTTTACCATGTTTCGTGGAGGAAGGCTAGGATTTTTTTGCTCCTTTTCAGTGCCTCCCCCCTTGGCTAGTTTAAATGCTTGCCAATGAAGCATTTAAACCTCTCACCAAGGATCCTGTCCCCCCCCCCCCCGGACAGATGCAGACCATCGCACCAGTATAGGTCTGCATCCTCCAGGTGGCTCCCCAGTCCCCAATGAAGCCAAAACCCTGAGCTCTGCACCAGTTTTTCAACCACTCATTGAATTCCCTGGTGAGGAGTGCCCTAGCATCACCCTTGCCATAGACAGGCAGCACCTCTGAGAAGGTTACCGGATGCGCTACTTGTCTAAGGCCCCTTCCCAACTCTACAAACTCCTCTTCTTATGAAATAGACTTCCTGAAGTTCCCTCAGTGTTTGTACAAGGCCATAATGATTATAAGTTTCAGGGCTGAGTGCCAGTGGATTGGAAAGGGATGTTCCCACTGACTATTGCAACCCGGGGGGGGGGGGATGTATAATGGAGCTGCAACATCTCTCACTAATGCCATTTCAGACTTGCTCACAATTATTTTAGTCATTTAGTTGGGGTTTTCAGTGATGACAGCCATTTTTACTGCACCAAAAAATGTTGTTTCTGTGGCACAAGCTTGCTTCTGCCGCAGGACCACCTTTCTGTGGCAGTTGCTGCAACTGCAGAATTGTAGAAAACATGGGTCCCTGGGCATAAGGGAATTGTAGGGAAGGGGAAGGAGGTGGGTGAATGGGCCGAAGATCAAGTAGGATCTGCAGTAATACTGTAGGCAGAGAAAAATGGGCAGACTAGGTGAGCCAAGCGGTCCTTATCTGCCAGCAAATTCTATGTTTCTGTGTTCTGTGTTTCCATTCTAGCTATCTCAGACCTGAGAAAATTCATCTAAGATACATTTTCTCAGAACTTTCAGTGTGAATTTTGTTTTGCACTTCCCTGAGGCAGAAAATATATAATGTGACAAAAAACACAGCTCAGTTTTATCTTTAGACATTGCAGTAAGACCCTCTTTAGCAGACAGTACTGTGCAGCACAGTTCAGTAATCAATCCCATTGGTGCATGAAGCCCCCTTGGCATTGCCTCAAGATGGATTGCTTCTTGGCATGGTCCATTACCTCATGATAGTGCCTGGTTCAGAGGGTTTTGTTGCTTAAATGCATGCCAGTTGCCATTTCCTGTACGGTTTTCAATGATTTCCCTTTAAATGTTAATTACCATTCCTTCCTTCTGTGAAGAAAATATACTATTTGTTTTTCATTTGCATTCTGACAATTAAAATGATAAAATACATTCTGGAGCACAAGCTCCTGTAACTTGGGAATAAACAAATCATGTCTTGAAGGCAGCTTCCTGGCCTATAAAGAAATTCATTGTATGAAATGAATCAATAAATTCTTGTTTAATAATGGATAAAAGACATTGGTAAACAAAGCTAGATGTTTGTGCTGTAAGAAACAAAGAGAAATGCAGTTAGAGTTTTATGAAGGACTGCAAAGATCATTCTGTTGTTGCCCTGAAATCGCTAAACCCGTACAAGCAGAGCCCTGATGGCCTTGACCCTAAATTACTGAAGAACTCAGCCCCAGCTATATCACCCCCTCCATCATCCATCTTCTCAGCCTATCCATCACACGATGCACAGTCCCCAAGGCATGGAAGCTGGCCAAGGTCATTCCCCTATACAAAGGAGGAGACCTCGCTATGCTGGGAAACTACAGACCCAACTTGCTCCTCCCTGCTCTCTCAAAAATACAAGAGACATTCATCTCTAGTAGGCTAAACTCCTTCCTAGACACCTCCAACACCCTAATCCCCTTCCACTATGGCTTCAGATGCATCCACTCCACCTCCTCCCTGCTCCATCTCACAAACCACATCCATTCTGCTATAGACAAGGGTCAACTCACCTTGGCAATTTTCATTGACCTCGCTAAAGCTTTTAATTCTGTCTCCCACAATCTCCTTCTAAATAAACTTACATCTATAGGCCTCTCCCCCTCCTCCATGGTCTGGTTCATATCTTATCTCTCTTATAGGAACCAATTTGTGCAGCTAGGTCAATCCAGGTCCTCCACCCTCCCGATTCATGCAGGCATCCCCAAGGTTCCATTCTGGGCCCCACTCTTTTTTCTGTTTTTGTAATGATCTCCCCTCTTCATGCTCGCCAACACATGTACACATGTATGCTGCTGACACCGTCATATTTGCCTCAGGCCCCTCCATCACCACAGTCCAGTCATCCTTGCAGTTGCCTTTTTGAGTGCCTTCAACTGGTTCAAGGCAAACCTCCTAAAATGTAACACTAAAAAGACAGTTGCCATGGCTTTCAGCTCTACCCAAAAGCTGGTCAAGATCTCATCGCCTCCTACTTTCTTTTCCCTGGACGGTGCAACGATAGAAACTGTGCAGTCTTTTAAATACCTGGGGTCTGGGTGGACCCTAAGCTAGACTTCTCCCTGCACTTTGACTACATCCACTCTAAACTTTGGCCCAAACTGGAAGCCTCGCACTGAATCAAGGATTTCCTCTCCCTCCTGATCCACAAGGAGCTCGAATCCAAACTAATCCTCCCCGCAATTGAGTATGACAGTATTGTCTACAGCTTGGCTCCCCAATCATTCCTTGCTAAATTAGATCCCCTGTTCAATGCTTTCTGTTGGTTTTCTTCATACCTCCCTTACTGAACCCATAATTGCTCCCTGCACTCTGTCCTTGCCCTCCCCCCTTGCTACCTTGCTAACCGTCGCCTCGAACATTGTGCCACCTTCGTCGGCAAGTACTGGTTCTCAGCCCCCATCTCCTTCCTCCTTTCCCTCATCTATGTCCGGCTACTCCTTCAGAACCTATGATTCCTGTGATTTCAATCTCCCATGCCCTCACTCACAAGCTGGCAAGGCTGCCTCCTTTAGACTCTGATCTCTGGAATCATCTCCCCACTCTATCCACCTAACACCAACTCTTGCCATGCTAAACGACAACTAAAGCTGCCCCCGCCCCTGCAACTGCTCCCTCCTGGCCCCCATAATCCCACTAACTCTACTCCTCCCTCCCTGTCTCTCCCTTTTCTCTCCCTCCTGGCACTCTATGCCCTTTTGCCTTTCTCTCCCCTGCATTTTCTCTGAAGGCCCCTCTACTGAAATTCGCTATTTTCCAGATTTCTCAACTTTCCTTCTCTTGCACCAGTCTTTACTCCATTGCAAATTTACTTCTAGCTTGTAGTACAAGTTTATATTGGTAATGTAAAATTGTCTCTTATTTCAAAATTGTAAAATGTAGTACGCACAATGAAACACTGTTTATAAATAGCCACATGTGCCATGCACTTTGAAAATGCTACCTCATCTATGTAGCTTAAATGTATGTTTGCCAATATTGTATATTGTTTTACTGTATCCACGATGCCTTAATTGTTTTACTTCTCTGACCATTGTAAATCCCTCTATCCTCTCCCCTTGGTCGCACCTGGAAATGAACCTCAGCTCAGTGTGCCTTTTCCGGTTACCATATTTTAAATAAATAAATTATTGGGGTCTGGTCATGTTCTTCTGTCTTGATCTGTATGGTTTTGCTTGCCATATGTTGTTCATCCCTTTAATACTGAACATTATTATATTTTTATGTTGTGTGGTAGGTTCCAAAAGGCACTGACCAGAACTGGGCCCAGAAATTATATGACAGACATTCCAACAGCCAGCACTTTCAGAAGCCCAGAATGTCCAACACTTCCTTCATTGTCATCCACTTTGCAGATAAGGTGAGTAATCAGCATTAAACAGCTTGCTTTCCTATGGTCTGGAATGTCTCTAGCTGGATTTCTTTCTCTCTGTGGCCAGTATACAGATACCTAGAGCCTGGCACAAGTGAGTAGCACCATCAGCTGATAGATGTAGGGTTTTAACATTGTGCGTAGTTCCTTCAGGGTAGTAATTTACTGATATCAGCCATGAACAAGTTGTGCATACTAAGATGCTGCCAGAGGTTTTCCTCTCTACCAGAGTAGTAACTGTTCAAGAGAGCAACACACTGGATGCCATGTGGAAACATAAAAACATACAGCTTTGGCTGCCTTTTTGGATCTTCACTGTCACTCAAACCAGTATTTGAACTCTCAGTCCCTGATTGCAATTGGGATCAACACACTGGTAATTTTCTTTTGTATTCGGTCACCACACTAGTCTGAGAAGCTTTTGATGCATCTTTACTTTGGTGGGTTCAGTGTGTGTGAAGAGGTAGGAAAGCATTGTGCCCTTGTGGCTGCTGTGCTGAACTGTGAAACTGGAGATCCCAAGTTCCAGTCATACCCCAGTCATTGGCTCACAGTGTGATCTTAATGGAATCCCTTGATCTCTGTGTTCCTCAGTTCTCCCAGCAATAACATTAGGTAGGAACAGGACCACATGGAAGATGCCCACACAGGGGAAAAAGTAGAGGACAGACCCAATAAATAATCCACCAGCCCACGTGTCTATTGTGGCAATTACTCAATTCATTCTGCTCAACACTATACATAAAATGTACATAAAAGCAACGTATCAAAGAGCAGGATGCAAATACCAAGTGGGCCACTTCACTAACCAATGGTGCATTATGTGACTGCCATCTGCTTTTTCCCTGTGAGTGCACACTTATTTGGATCAGTTGTGTATATGAGTTAGCCACGCAGAACACTGAACCTCCTTCTTGCTCTGAGTGCACTTCCACACTGGCTCCATGGAACATGGAACAGAACCAGCTTGAAGCACCTTCAGTCCCAGCAGCTGCTGGGGAGTGTTGACTTAAGCAAATGTAAGTCATCAGTCTTTGAAACAAAATGTTGTTTATCGTATTTATGATCTTCTTTGCATGCAAAAGCAAGAAAGATTTGGTGTTACTGTTGGATAAATAAAGATTTTTACATTATTTGAGACATAGTCACACTACTTTGGAAATATATTTTCATTTAGAAAATCTCAACAATCTTATTTATTTTCCCTGTATATTTACAAAAAAAATGCATAAACAGTTTAAAAAGCTTTTTGAAAGTCAGTAGTCATAATACCAATATGTTAAAACCACTTTGAGAACATTAGTATGTTTAAAACACTTCAACTGTAGTGTTGGCATGCTTAAAACACAACATCATCATAATGGTCATATTGACCAGACTGCAAGCTTTCATTTGAAAAATAGCTTCCCAGCCCTAATGGTTCCAAAGTTAGTCCTTTCTTAAGATAATGGGCTTGATTCAGAAAGTTCTGAAGTTGGCACAAGGTGCCTGCATCAAACAGAATTGATGTAAGTGGCACCTTGCATCACAGCTAGGGGAGTTCCCAATTCAGGAATGCTCCCTGTGCCAAACCGGGGACCCTGAGTGCCAGACTAACCTGTGCCAGATCTGCATCAAGCATATTGTTGTGCAAGGGTGTTAGGGAGCTTGTGGTAGATGCAAGCTGCATATCCCCAACAGGGGGATTCAGAAAAACCCTCCCAAAGGGCACACAGTCTGTGACAGTTACACCAGCCAGGTGCTGATCTAACACTCCTGTGCCACCCCTGGAGCCCTCCCTGGGCAGGAGGGAACATGTACTGCCACCCACCCGCAATCTCTGGCATTGTATTTGTCTAGTGCAGCAACCCTGTAACCACAAACTGCATAAATACATACATAGGGGAGCCCTTTGTGGTGTGGTGCCCACAGCGACCCCCCCCCCATGGTGCCCAGCATGCATGCACCCCCAACATACTGGCACTGCAGCTGCCCCTCTGATGCCCCATCAGGGTGCTTGTGCCACCCCTTCTGTCACCCATCTGTATGTCACCAGCCAACCCTGTGCACTGCCCCATCCCGCACAACCCTGGCAGCCTCCCGGTGGGTCTCTTTTCCTAAGTGCAGATGCCACCCAACTGCCCCGCAGCTTGTGGCAAACTTCTTGGGTATGGCATCTTTTCACCACATGGCCACACTTGCTGCAAGCTGTGGGGACTTTGGCACCAGGACCCTATCTGATGATGAACCACGCACAGGGTCCCTAGTGCAATGGCAATCGGTACAAGCTGCTGTTTGCCGCAGCTTGCACTGAGCTTTCTGAATCAAGCCCAATGTCATTGAAAAAAACAAACTTTAGAACTTTTAGGGCTGGGAACCTACTTCTTTTTCAATTAAAATTTGAAGTTAGATTATGCTGTGTAAAGATATCAGTGTGCTTTTAACACATCAACATTACTGAAGACTTAATGTCCCACTAATGTACTACCTCACAATGTATAACTATGCTGACACGGAGCTTTTGTACATGAGTCTATGACTCAAAGGGTTGTAATTCCTATGATTGACTAAATAAATAAATAAAAGTTTGTGCAGGTGGGGAGGGAGGGTGGGCAGGCAAAATTCAATTCTGCACAGCCCCATAGATCCATTGATGGCATCAGTCAGAATATTAAATTAGAAAGTCTGAAATTGCTGCAGGGGGAGGCCGGCTAGACAGCACAGACCCCTCCGATATCTAGACATCTAATCTAATCAATCTAATCTAGACATGATTGTACTGATAATACAAATATAAAGAGAAAAGTGCTACTAACAGTAAAGACTAATATCCTAATAGTACAATTAATGTTAATAATAAGACAGGTATATAAAACAACTGCACTTACAATATCACTACATACTGTATATTTAAAAAAACAGCTGTTTACTCTAAAATTTCCTAACATAGAAAGACCCCACATAGTCTCCCAATTGCTCTACAGTGAAAGAGCTTATGACTCTCCCCTGACATCAGCCTGATCCAAAGAGCTCCCCCCAGCACCCCAAGCAATGGCCAGCTGACAAAGATAACAGATTTTATGTTGTGGGGGGGGGGAGACAATGTTGCTAATATACCACAATGATGTGGTGGACAAAAAAAACTGCAGACAGTAAAAACTACAGGCAAGTTTAGTTCAGAGTACAGCCACACTAAGGCAACTCAAATTTAAGACTACAAACCAAAATAAAATAAAAAGTGTGTACGAGATATTTACCGACCGAGGTGTTTCAAAGCTGACGGGTCTCTACTGGTGAGGCTTCACATTTAAAAAAAGAGTCTCACCCCAAAGTCAAATGGGACCCAGGAACCTCCCTTTTAACCCCAAGCACTAGCCAGCTGACAGTGATGATGAACTTCACGTCAGTGGCAGATGAGCACTGCAAATATCCCCCAATCAATGTATGATCACAATAAAGCACTCTAATATAGTACTGCAGTTCAGTAAGGCAGCTGCGATTTAAAACTATCATGCTAAAAACAAGCAAAGTGCTGCCACAAAGAGGTTACTTAAATTTAGTGCAGCAATTTAAACTGATGTCTGCAGAAATTTAACTAGAAAAAATATATCAAAAGACTATGGACCTGATTTTCAAAGCCCTTAGAATGATGCAAGGTGCATGAATTAAACATAAATGATGAAAGTGGCACCTTGCACCAAAAAATGCACCATAAGCTATTCTCAAAAGCAGCCTGCAGCAAATGCAGGCTGCTTGCAGAAAAGGGGGCTTGTGCCCGCCTTGCACACTAAAATGGGCTGCAGCATGGGGCTAGGGGGCTTGCGGCAGATGCAAGCTGCCATATCCCCTAAATCAGTACTCTAAAAACTGTCTAAGTACCATTATTCCAGCTAGGGCCTGGTCTAAGTGTACTTAGTTGTCCTCTGGGGGTTGCATCACAGTGCCATGGTGCTGATCCCCCTGTATTTCCTGTATTTAATGCCCTACCCCCCAACCCTGATCAGTGATCACCATGTTAAAAGTAATAAATTGCTTTGGTGGTCTCGCGGTCCCCACAGCCCCGATCCCCCCCTGTTAACATCAAATAAATTTCTTTGGTAGTCTAGCAGTCCCCCCAGCCCCAATCCCCGAGAAAAATATGAGAAGACTTTCCCTGGTCCCCCACCCCAGTTGGTAGCGCACCCTGCTCCCCCCATCCCCAAGCCGGCAACCAGCATAGCCCTCCACACACCTCCACAGCTGACCACCAACTGAGCTATCAATTAGTGTGTACTTTATACAGCATGCACTCATCGATAACTCAGTCAGCGGCCAGCCATGGAGGTGTGCAGAGGGCTGTGTTGGTCGCCAACTCAGCGATGGGGGAAGAATGGTGGGGCACTGCCAACTGGGGTTGGGGCTGGGGAGACCACTAGGCTACCATGGAAAGTCTTCTCCTATTTTTCTTGGGGATTGGGTATCGGGGCTGGGGAAACCACTAGACTACCAGGGATAGTTATTGATATTTACTTGGTGATCTGTGATCGGGGCTGGGGGGGGTGCCCTAGTCTACCAGGGATGGTTATTGTTCTTTACGTGGTGCTCAGGGATCAGGGCTGGGGGGGCAGTAAAGCACCTGTCCATGGTGTTATTGCTGCACAGCCCATTCATGGCTTGTGGCAAGTCTTCCTGAAGTGCCCTCCGTTTGGTGCAGGACCAAGTTTGCTGCAAGCCACAGAACTTTGACGCTGGGACCCTACCCGATAGAGAAGCAAGCACAGGGACCCTAGAACACCGGCAATCGGCGCATGCCACTTTGACGCGGCTTGTGCTGACCTTTTGAGAATCAGACCCCATGTCTCTACTAGCTCTGCTTCTCATTTATAAAGCCATCAGCTCCGCCCCTGAAAATCAGAGTAGCCCCTAAAACTCCCTCACCGTACTCCATGCACTGGAGAACTAACGGTAGAAGTGAACTTCTCATCTGGGGCAGAAGCACAACTGTGATCCCACAATCAGCACCTCTGATGTGGGACCACAATTCAATAAATAACAGCAAAATTAAAAAACTACGGACAGTGTTAACCCTTACAGGGCCACGGACTGATATATCAATCCAAAATTCCTATATGTTCTAATTCTGTCAGCAGCCTAAAGGTTAAAGCACTACCAGTGCTTGACCAACACATGTGTCCAAGACACGGGTGATGATTCAACCATATAATTAAATTAACTCTGTTCTAATAACTGGTACATTAAAACATTACTAATAAGTAAGTAATCGCCCATATCTAGTGCATCAACTCGTTTACAAAGATGATCCCTGTACGTAAGTAAATATCCAGTACATGACAAACTTTGTAATAAGCTATTTTTTTTTTTGGCAATTTACTAGGCTTTGTAGCACCACACTCCCGAGCTCAGCCCCTGCCCCTCCTTGAGCCCTGACCATCCCGCGACTTACCTGCTGCAGTGATCTAGTCCCCAGGCTTGCCTCCACTGGGTGAGGCTGTCGGTCAGGCCAGTACCCATGAACCTGAAGTTGAGACTCCAGCAGGAATTCCCCACTTGAGGAACCCCCTGGCTTGCCCCCCAGGGTGGGGTAACAGGACCGGGACATCAGTGGAATCACATCAGTCTGTCACAGGCAGGGTCAGGGAACAGTGGGGCATGGAGCACAGGGCATCATGGAAGGAAGCGGCTGTATTTTTGAAGTATGGATCCCTGGGGGGGCCGGGATTTGCAAAGATATCCAGCTTTTGCCCCGCCCTCCTAAGTGACTGCGTCGGCCGCAGTGGTAGCTCTAACATCTGCCAGGGGTCCATAAAGCACCAGACACTCTTCCCACCCTCCCCCCGGAGAAGGAGAGCTGTCCCCAGGACGCTCAATTCTTCTCCCCCGGCTAGTCCTCCAACTCCGGGATCTGTCTCCGAACCCGGGATGTCGACACCGCATGCAGACACCTTGTCGCTGTGCCAGTGGACCGACTTGTCTAAAGCAAATTATAAAGCAGAGTAATCAATTTTAGTCCAGTGGTTCACAAGTTCAGTTTGCAGATGAGCAGAAATTTCTTCTCAGGCCCCAGCATCACCGACAGACACGGCAGACGTGCCTCTCATCTGTGCCTCTCTGCCCAATGCCACTCTAAACCGCTACCGTTGTTCAGCTGAGAACTGGGTTTTGTGTTCACAGGCTGCTCCCCAGATCAGGTGCTGAAAAGCTTCAGGTGGACACAGTACACATGGTGGACTGGATCTCAGACATTCTGATGGTCTGGCATTCAGGCTGGAAATCCCACTCTATGGTAGTCAGCCAAACACACAGTTCCCGCTGGTGCACACAACAGTAGGGCAGGTGTTACAAATGCAGTCAGAACAAACCAGTAACTGTGGAGTTCAGAGCGTGGCTCACCATTTAACTATACAAGAGGGCATGATGCCATTGGGCTAGATGAAACAGTCAACTTCGAGGAGGCAGAGTTGGCTAGGTGGCTCTGTGATTAGGTGATCAACACAGAATAACAGCTTTGCTCGCCACCTCTCTGCCGTGCCTCTCCAGCCATTGCTGCTCTGAACTGCTGCCACTGTTCAGCTGAGGACTAGGTTTTATGTCCATGGGTTCCTCCCCAGATCAGGTGCTGACAAGCTTCAGGTGGACACAGTGCACATGGTGGACTGGATCTCAAACAGTCTGATTGATGGTCTGGCATTCAGGCTGGAAATCCTACTTCACCACACAGTCAGTGAAACTCATAGTTTCCACTGGTGCACACAACAATAGGGCAGGTGTTACAAATGCAGGCTGAACAAAATAGGTAACTGTGGTTCGGAGCTTGGCTCACCACGTAACTATACAAGAGGCATGATGCCATAGGGCTAGATGAAACAGTCAGCTTAAAGGAGGCAGAGGTAGCTAGGTGGCTGTGTGAGTAGGTGAGCAACACAGAATAACCTCTTTACTCACCACCTCTCTGCCATGCCTTTCCACCCGCTGACGCACTGAACCTCTTAGGGAAGTGCAGTTACAGATAGCATATGGCAGAATGTTGTGGTGTTCACCTCTTACGTTGAACCTGTTAAATGCAGACCAGCAGCTAAGTAGTCAGTTTACCAGGTAAGGAGCCTCTGTAAGGCCTTTAGAGTCACTATACCAGGCATACTGCTGCATTTGTTGTTGCTGTCAGGAGCATTTCTGTTGCAGAGATTTGTAGGGCTGCTACCTGGTTGGCCAAGCACTTTTTTATTTTCCACTACAGTACACAACCTCTTGAGCTGTATGAACACTTCTTTTGAGATCTCAGATCTCCAGTCTTTATGAATGTGTTCCTAGTCCTCTGTCTCCCTGAGTACTGCTGATAGTCCACCCATTTGGGGATAGTCAACTGAATCCGGGCAGCTACAAGATGACATTACTCACAATATTAAAATTGTATTGGTGGTATCTAATCCAGCCTACTCAAGGTCCCCTAGCTGTCATCTTCTCTGTTTTCTGATCTTCCCCAGATCAGTCTTCACCATTCATTACTGATGGGTCCTACCGGAGGTCAGGACCCTGCACGGAAAAAGAGCACTGCCTCTTTAAAAATGTTTGTGCTGGGTGGAGCCAACGCTTGGATGGTGCCATCCTCAATGCCAGCATTCTACGTGGCATTTGTGGGTTGGCCAGTAACTGACACCACTCCTCCCAGCCCTCAGTTCTGTCTTTTTCCATCATCGAGGAAGGATCTTGTGCGGGAATCTTTTCAGTAATTGTGTCACTACCTAGGCCTAAGTCCCTGTGGTACTGTGAGTACTGGCATCGCTCAGCGCCAGAAGTTTTTTTATATTCTTTTTGTTTTAACTCAGCTCCAGGTGCCCTTTTCTCATTTAGTTTTTTTTTTTTCACCACGGCGACGGTATGTCGGAGTCAGGGCATCAATCCAAATCAAAACATTCGGGAGTTGCCCTCATGCATTGGTGCTCCTGCTGCAACTTCATTACAATCATGGACCCCCAGGACCATTGCTTCTGTTGCCTGGGTCCCCACCATCAGATGGATGAGTGTGACGCCTGCTTTTCGATGGACCTTCGTACTCTTGTTGTCCATGTGGCGTGATGGGGTAGGGAACCTCCAACTTTCAGCGTGCATCTACAAACTCAGGACACCAAGGCAAGAACCTTGGGCTCCATCTCTGAACCCTCCCCTGGGTCTATATGACCCAGTGAGGAAAGGACCCACTCTGTCCCTTGTCTTGTTGGGCAAGAGGTCCCTGCAAGGGGTTGGTGGGGAGGTAGTCTTTCTTCTGGGAAGGCCGTTGGACACCCCTTGCAGTCCAGCTCCTCCGTGGAGGACCAGGTGACCCCCGAGGTGGAGTCAGGGCTACACTTGAGCTCTCCTCAGGAGGTCCTCTTGAGACTGCATGCTTCTGTCATCGGCTCTCGGCACTGCCTCCAGTGCTGATGACCGGGGTGGAGTGGGTGACATGTCCGGGCCTCTCCTTGATGCCTTTCTGGATACTGGGGGGGTTCGGGGAGTGGCCCAGTTGAAGGTTGCCCTGTTTTCATCCCTCACCTCGGGGGACAATGATGGGGAGATCCTGACTTGGTCCCCAACTCCTTGGATTCAGCTTGGGCATCTCCAGGGCTGTTGTAGTCTCTGGGACCAGTATCTCGGCCAGAGGACAATGCCATCATTGGTGTCACTACCCCTGACCCTTCAGGGGCTACTACTAGTTCTGAGGGACCCTTGCGGATTCCTCTGGGGGATTCAGAGAGTGGCGGCACCGTGTCTGGCACCATCTCCCAGCATGGTGCTGCAGTTGGCACCGCAGCCAGCTCCATTTCTCTTGGCAGCGCAGGAGTCAGTGCCGTCTCATGTCTGTCAAGATCAGGTCCACCTTGATGGCTGGTTCTGCCTCGTTGGCCGGGTCCAGACCCATCATGATCTGGATCCCGTCCAATGAGGATGAGCCCCAGGGGGACTCTCTAACTTCCTGTGGGGTAGGAGGGTCTTCTCCTTCAAGTGGGGAAAGTCTGGATTCCTCTTCTGAGCCTTCTAAGAGGGACAGATCTTCTTCTTAGGAGAAGAGGGCTGGTGGGACTGTCTCTAAGTGGCAACCCCATGTCCCCATGGTGTTGGGGACCATCACCAGGGGCTGTCTAGGTTGGCCTCTCTCCTGCAGAGAGGTTCTTCAGATGGTGGGGGCTGGAACCTCCCGAGAGGTGCTGCATGGCTCTAGCCTAACCATCTGGAGGGTTTCCCTCAGGAGCGTCCCCCAGTCTGTCCCTTAGGAGTTGGGTGCACTGAGGAGGAGGGGTTAGCCAGTTTTCCCCCTAGTCAGGGCACATCTGCACAACCCCAAAGCTCAGGCAGAGGTCCTTCCTGGCCCGGCCAGGCTGTCCCTCCTCCAGTCACTCTGCCACCTCTGCCCCCTTTTCCGGGGTTTCTTAGCCCCAAAGGCCCTCTCATGAGAACAATTTAGGGCTGTGGTGGCGCTGTTCCCTCACTACTTTAGGGCCATCTCTTAGGTTATTTTCAGACCTCAAGCATCTGCACCACTGACCTCCAAATGAGACTCCCTCTCCTCATCAACTTCCTCCATAGAGTAAGAGGACTCTTCACACCACTTCTCCGCTGTGGGGGATCTTATATTCTACCAACGCTTCCTAACAGAGATGATGAGGGAGCTCCATCTTACCCATCCAGTCAGACGGAACTCTGATCATGCAATGCTGTCATTCCTGGGGGAGTACAGTGCTGACAGCTTGGTCATACCTCCTTGGTCAAGGCCATTGCGGGAGGCATCACACGCTGTCTGGCTACAACCCTCTGCCCCTTCGCCTGCCCCCTAGGGATTGTATGTGCAGATACTGCACAGCAGTGAGGTTTCCAGGTGCCATGCTGCAGCCTTCTTCAGGTCTGGGGTTCCAAGATACTCCATCCGGGCATCAACACCTCAGTTGGGACTGCC
The DNA here is from genome assembly GCA_016271365.2 of Neoceratodus forsteri. Classification (NCBI taxonomy): domain Eukaryota; kingdom Metazoa; phylum Chordata; order Ceratodontiformes; family Ceratodontidae; genus Neoceratodus; species Neoceratodus forsteri. The sequence continues at coordinate 520,085,712 of CM057449.1, read as the reverse complement.
CCTCTGACATGAACTCAGCAGAGTTTGATCGATGGAGGAGGAGGGTGTTCTATTCTGCATGCCTCCTGTTGTGGGTGTTGGCACATCAGGCGCACCAGATGACCTATGCAAGGCACATCTACTCTCTGCTGGGACAGGTCCTAGCAGTGCTGCCTGATGGTGAGGGAATCAGGCAAGCCATTTGCCTGACTGCCCAAGGCCTGGAGCTAGCAAGGAGGTTTCTAGGCTGGTAGGTTACTCAGTCTGCATTAGGCAAATTGCATGGCTTCACCTGTCCAGGTTGTCACCCCTGGCCCAGCATAGGGTGATATCCTCACCTTTCCAGAGGGCCCACTTCTTTTCCCACAGGGCATGGCAGGTTCTTCAGGGGCACCCTCCACCCCCCCCAGATCCTGGGTGCATTCACTGGCCCTGTCAAGTCCTCTGGTGTAGCCAAGCCCATGTTGGCCCCCTTCTCCCGTGTTCTCCCCCATGGGAGACTGGGGGACAAACCTTCCCCCAGGGTTCACCATCTTGGCACTCAGATCCATCAGTAATGAATGGTGAAGATTGATTTGGGGAAGATCTGGAAATTACGTACTTACCTTAATTATGATCTTTCCAAATATCTTCATCATTCATTATGCCCACCCACCCTCCCTATGATAAGACACTGGACAGCTCAGTCCCTTTCCTTCCTCTTCTTCTAAAGATGGTAGGGTAGGGAAAGGGGATGCTCTTGGGTGAATCCTGTGTGCAGTCTGGATTCTCTATCTCATTGTTGGTGAGCTGACCAGGATGTCCTGCTTAATTTTTGGGATACACCCTGAAATACAACCTTCTTAATTGATTCAGTTTGAGCACTGAGCAGTCCTCTGGACTCTAGTCTTTGCTCTCCCTGGAGTAATCTTCTCTCCTGCTGCATTCATTTTTTGCCATATCTGGTGAACCTTAGGAGAACAGTGGAGTGTGACAGGGTTGAATAGAGCCCTGTCCTAGTTATTATGGAGAGTTTGAATGCAGGGATCTGTTTTTTCCTTTCCTGTCTCTTGTCTGTCTGGTTGTGCAACCAAATTTTCTCGTGAGACCTAGGATTTGATCACCCCGACAGACTCGCAGTTCTTTGCCTCCTACTGACTCTCGGGCTTCCCTTGCTGTTTCTATCTTTTCCTCCCTTGCATATCTGCTAATATAACAATATATGCAAATCATTATGTGGAAATGTAACCGATACTGGGATCCCTTTGTTTAGAAATTATATAGAGTTACTGTTAAAATGTATATAATTATAGTTTGAGATGGTTGCAAAAAGCAATTGGGAACTCAAGGAGTTAACCTGAGAGCAGCTTTTAAGCCCCTTTTTCAGAAGCTGTGGAGAAGGGGCCTCAGTTCTGGGACATTGTGTTCTTGCTGCACCTGCCTGAAACATACAAGAACATTTTAGAAAAAAAAAACAGGATGCTTGTTAAGGAGGGGGATTGCAAAGACTTGTAAGAGAGAGAGAGAGAGATGCAATGTTTTGAGAAACAGAGGACTGAAGGAAAACTCAGATGGACTTTCTCTGTTTATTCTGCCTTTGTAAATAGTTATACTGAATAAGTTTGTTTTTATGTTACTGCTAGTACTAATAAACACTTTTTGTGAATTCTACAACTGTTCCTGTTTTTTCCTATGCTTCCTGACCTGTGCCTTGATGACAGGTGGTGTCAGCCTAAGTGTGATTACACCATGCATACTCTAAGCCATGAGTTTTGTGCGTGGGTACTGGACTTAGTACCAGGGAAGCATAAAGAAAGGTATGGATTCTGCAGCAGCAAGTCCAGGAGTGGTTACCAGGAGAATGGCAGCCAGACTAGCAGAGACAGAAGACCAAGCTGAGATTGTACAGCCTGCACAATTTGTGGAAAAAGAGCAGGTAGTGACAGAACATGAAAGCCCAATGGATTTCTCAAATGGTGGGCTATACAACAGAAAGAGACAAATAAGCAGAGACAAAAGAGATTCAACATTTAGAAGCACAGAGGAGAGAAGAGATGCAGCGACAGGAGCAGCAAAGGAGAGAAGAGATTTAGTGACAGGAGCAGCAGATGAGAGAAGAGATGCTGCAACAGGAGCAGCAATGGCTAGATGCCTTGCAATCTATCAAAGGCAGATGATCTGGCACAGATTCAGATGAGCAACAAAACACAAACAATTTAAAAGCCATTAAACTTACAAAGTTGTGTCCCTCAGATGATATCAAGACATATCTGACAATGTTTGAAAGAGTTACCACAGCCTGCCAATGGCCAAAGCAGCAATGGACAGTCAGACTGGTACCCTACCTGACAGGGAAAGCCCAACTTGCCTACAGCAATATGGACACTACACAGTCAGAAAACTATGACCTGATGAAAAGCGTCGAGTGAAATCCCTGAAAACGCATGACATTTCAGGAGAGATCTACAGGCAGAGATTTCAATCTCTGAAGTACAACTCAATTGACAATCCACGAGAAGCCTTCACCTGACTCAGAGAACTCCTGATAAAATGGCTCCAACCAGGTCCCACAGATCATCGACGCATTTGCCATGGAGCAATTCATCAACATTCTGCCTACAGATGTGTAGCTTTGGGTAAAGGAACACCGACCAGAAAGTGGGGAAAAGGCCATTTCTTTGGTTGAAGACTACCAAATGGCCAGACAGATGCCACAGCAGTTAGGTAACAGCCAAGCACCAGTAAGACACTATTTTTCCCATTTAAACCCCAAGTCTAAGAACTCTGTTGGGGGTAACAAATCTGTGCCCAAAAACATTATTTGCTATAACTGTAATGAGCCAGGTCATATTGCAAGAAATTGCCATAAGAAGAGTAGCACTGGAGTAGATTTGTCCTTGGCAAATTGGGGCAAGTACTTAACAGATGTGAAAGTGGGGGATAAGACTGTAAAGGGACTCACTTCCTGTTGCTGGCCTACTGAAGAAGATAGGAAGTTGCTGTCCCAGAACAGGAAGGGTGAGAGTTGTAAGGAGAGGAAAGAGTAAGCATAAAGAGAAACAGTAGAGGGGATACAAAATAAGACATGATAGGAGTGGTGCAGTGCAATGGCTGTGGGGTGGCAGTGTTCCGGGAGACATTCTGGAGGCTGCAATGCCCTATTTGCAGGCACCTCTGGTCTGAGAGGAGGAGGTTGCCCGTCTCCAGGCTGACCTGGCTAGGATTTGTGAAACCTCCTCCCCCACCCAGGGACCACCAGGGCCAATGCCACTACCTCAGAGGTTGCCAAGAAAGAGGAGAGGCTAGACCAGGGTGGGCTCAGGGAGGGAGAGGGTGGTGCAACAGAGTTGCATCCCTCCAGCTATACCTCTCCACAATTCATTCGTTCTTCTGGTGGATAGTGGTTCCTCTATGGAGGAACCTGCAGTGGAGACCAAGGAGGATGCTGGGAACCTTCACAAAGGAGACCCACAGGAGGGTGACACGGGACCCCATAGGGGAAGGAAACAACTCCTGGTGGGGAACTCAATCATTAGGGGGTAGAAATGGGGGAGGAAGGGGAGAGGGAGGTAAGGTGCCTTCCTGGTGCCACGGCTTGAAGGGACAGGAAGTGAATCCTCAGGATCGTGGGAGGAGCTGCACGAGGGAGGGAGCTGGATGTCATTGTCCACCTAGGGACAAATGACCTGGCTAGGAATGGGATCAGAGCAGTGCAAGAGGAGTTTGTAGAGTTGGGAAGGGGCTTTAGAGAAGTAGCGCATACGGTAACCTTCTCGGAGGTGCTGCCTGTCTATGGCAAGGGTGATACTAGAGCACTCCTCACCAGGGAATTCAATGAGTGGTTGAAAAACTGGTGTGGAGCTCAGGGTTTTGTCTTCATTGGGGACTGGGGAGCCACCTGGAGGGATGTAGACCTATACTAGTGTGATGGTCTGCATCTGTCCAGGGTGGGAACCAGGATCCTAGGTGAGAGGTTTAAATGCTTCATTGGCAAGCATTTAAACTAGCCAAGGGGAGGGAGGCACTGAAAAGGAGCAGGGAAATCCCAGCCTCCCCCCACAAAACATGGTAATTAGTGAGGTAAACACCAAGGTAGAGAAGTTATTAGGGAGCAGAACAGAGGTAAATGTAAAAAAAGGCAAAGGCAGTAAGGACAGGAATGGAGCTAAAAGGGGTAAGGCTATCAAAAAGTGGAGGGTGATGAGTACCAATGCCCATAGTCTGTGTAACAAGCTCCCTGAACTAGTGGCCTTGCTGGCAGAGGGTTGCCTGGATATTGTGGCAGTCACACAAACATGGTACACAGAGAACCATGACTGGGATGTCAAGATACCAGGATACACAATCTACAGGAGGGACAGGGAGGGTAAAAGAGGAGGAGAAGTAGCTCTCAATGTAAAGGAAGAGATCAAAGCAACAGAACTAAAGAGTAAACAGAGAGCAGATGAGGCACTCTGGGTCACCTTGGAGACAGGAAATGGCACCACAATCCGCATGGTTAAGGAGAAAAGGATAGCATTCAGGAAATATAAGGAAACACAGAAGGAGCAGGACAGAGAACTTTATCAGTTAAAGTTGTATACAGACCCCCATCTCAGGGGGAGGGAATGGACAAGGAAATGATAGAAGGCTTCCTTAGAATGGCAGAAAAAGGGGAGATATTGTTGATGGGGGACCTGAATATGCCAGATGTTAACTGGAGCATCTTTGCTGCAGGCACATCCAAGAGCAGGGTCATTCTTGATGCCCTACAGGGGGCATGCCTCAGACAGCTAGTATTGGAACCCACTTGGGAGGGAGAAATCTTAGACCTGGTACTCTCAAATGGGGACGGAGAAAGAATCTCAGATTTAGAAGTGGGCAGCCATCTGAAAGCAAGTGACCACCAAACAGTGCGGTTCACGATAAACACAGCCATACAATCAAGCCATATAAAAGCAAGAGTATTGGACTTTAGGAGGGCTGACTTTGGGAAAATGAGAGAGTGCCTCAGAAAAGCACTAGCAAACAGGCAAGAGGGAGGGGTGGAGGAACAATGGGCAGTAATCAAAACAGCCATCACAGAGGCAACAAGCCTTTGTGTAAAGCAAATCAATAAAACACAACGAAGGAAAAAAACGCTATGGTTCTCAAAAGAGGCGGCAGGGAAGGTTAAGGAGAAAAGGATAGCATTCAGGAAATATAAGGAAACACAGAAGGAGCAGGACAGAGAACTTTATCAGTTAAAGCAGAAAGAGGCTGGGAAGGCAGTCAGAATAGCAAAGGCCCAAACAGAGGAAAGGATAGCCAATTCTGTTAAGGAGGGGGATAAGACCTTTTATAGGTACATTAGGGAGCAAAGAAAGACCAAAGGAGGGATACTGAGGCTTAATAAAGGGGAGGGAATGTGGGTAGAGGGTGACAGTGAAAAGCAGGATACTGAACGAATATTTCTGCTCAGTATTCACAAAGGAAGAGGAGGGAAGTACCTAAACCAAACAAGAGAAACACTCTGAAGACGGGGTCATACTAGTCCATTTACAGAAGAAAGGGTTCTGAAAAAACTAATAAAATTGAAGGTGGACAAAGCAATGGGGCCTGATGGGATTTACCCAAGAATTCTAAAAGAACTAAGGGTAGAACTAGTGATACCACTGATTACTCTCTTTAACAAATCATGGGAGGATGGGGTAGTACCTGAGGACTGGAGGAGGGCAGATGTGATTCCTCTTCACAAAAGTGGGAGCAGGACAGAGGCAGGAAACCACAGACCAGTTAGTTTGACCTCAGTGGTAGGGAAAATGATGGAATCACTTCTGAAGGAAAGAATTGTTGAGTACCTAGAGGCCAGTGGGGCACAGGACCTAAGGCAGCATGGATTCACGATGGGAAGGTCATGTCAGACGAATCTAATAGAGTTCTTTGACTGGGTGACCAAAATAGTAGACCAGGGAGGGGCTGTGGACATGGCCTACCTAGATTTTAGCAAGGCATTTGATACAGTCCCACACAAAAGATTAATACACAAGATAGACAGCCTTGGAGTGGGTCCCAAGGTGGTAGCCTGGATAAAAAATTGGCTAGACAACAGGACGCAAAGGGTAGTAGTAAATGGAGTACACAGTGAAGAAAGGAGGGTTACTAGCGGGGTACCGCAGGGTTCAGTACTAGGACCGGTCCTTTTTAATGTCTTTATAAGTGACATTGCAGAGGAACTGTAAGGAAAAGTATGTCTCTTTGCAGACGACACAAAGATCTGCAACAGGGTTGATACACAAGATGGAGTGGAAAGGATGAGAAGGGACTTGGCAAGGTTGGAGGAATGGTCAAATGTATGGCAGCTCCGATTCAATGCAAAGAAGTGCAAGGTAATGCAAATGGGAAACAAAAACCCAAGGGAAGCGTACACAATGGGGGGTGAGATACTGACAACAGTAAAAATGGAAAGGGACCTGGGGGTAATTATATCAGATGACCCAAAGGTGGGCAAGCAATGTGAGAAGGCAGTATGGAAGGCTGGGGGGATACTGGGATGCATAGGAAGAGGCATCAATAGTAGAAAACAGGAAGTTGTTATCCCTCTGTACAGACAGTTGGTGAGACCCCATCTGGAGTACTGTGTGCAGTTCTGGAGACCCCATCTGTGCAAAGACATAGACAGAATGGAGGCTGTCCAGAGGAGGGCAACCAAAATGGTGCAGGGTCTGCACCAGAAGACATACGAAGAAAGACTAAAGGAGCTTAATATGTATACCCTTGAGGAAAGAAGGGAGAGAGGGGACATGATAGAAACTTTCAAGTACCTCAAGGAATCAACAAAGTCCAAGAGGGTAGCATCTTCAGAAAAGAGATGTGCAAGAACAAGGGGCACAATTTGAAGATAGAGGGGATGGCTCAGAGGTAATGTAAGGAAGCATTTTTCACAGAGAGGGTTGTGGATGCATGGAACAGCCTCCTGAGGAGGTCGTGAGTCAAGAACAGTGGGGGAAATTCAAGAATGCATGGGACAGCCATAAGGCAGTCCTAGTGGGGGGTAGGAGGAAGTAAGCTGTTGGTTAACTAGGATCTGCAGCTTATCTGTTAGGTAGGAAAATGGGCAGACTAGGTGGGCAAAGTGGTCCTTATCTGGCGTCAAATTCTATGTTTCTATGTTTCACTGATTCAGGAAGCAGACAGACCCTCGTGCATGTTGAGGTGCTGGGAAAACACTGTGCAAAAGGACCAGGTACTGCTGCCATCTGCATCCACGGGGACACGCGATACTATCCCACCACCCAAGTGACTCTGCTCATTAAGGGTGTGTCGCACCAAATGAAAGTGGGGATAGTATCTAAGTTATCTGTACCCATGATTATTGGAAATGACTATCCAGGATTTACTGAGTTAATCTCAAAGGAACTGAACCCTACAGTTTCAGCAGCAGTGGTAACAAGAGCTCAGGCAAAGAAAATCTCAAATGGTGGGGACACGTTTCCTTTCAGTGACTTTGATTCGGACTTGTTTCAGAACAGCTCCAAGATCTGGAAGTCCAGGAAAGAAAGAAGATGTCTAAAACAACAGTGGCAACAAAAGACTGATGGACATGAAGGGTTAAAATATGAAAACGCTGAATCTAAACTGATAACTGATTGTGATTTTGTTTCAGAGCAAGCTAAAAATGTTTCTCTCCAGGGTTATTTTAAGCAGCTGAGGGTGAAACCAAAAAAGGGGTGGGGGGACCAATGTTTAAAAAATGTAATGGATTACTGTACAGAGTTTGGGTTAAACCTCAGACACAGGACCAGATAGAGCAACTGGTTATACCACAGATGTATAGAACAGAGTTGTTACAGATAGCACATGATAGTTCTATGGCTGGTCACTCAGGGAAGGATCACACCCTTGTTAGATTGCTGTACAGATTTTACTGGCCTGGAATTCATGAAGATGTTGCTAACTATTTCAGTTCTTGTGATGAGTGTCAGAAAGTAGCTCCAGTGACTAAAAAAGACAAGGTGCCCCTACGCTTAATAGATGTGCTTTTTGATAGAATTGCAATGAATGTGGTTGGCCCTTTAGACAAAAGGAAAAAGAGTAATAGATTTATCCTGGTAGTTTGCAACTATGCTACTCGATACCCAGAAGCAGTTCCAATGCATACTGTCACAATTTCAAAAGTGGCAGCAGAGCTTGCAAAATTTTCAGCAGTGGGCATACCTAAAGACATTATTACTGATTGGGGTAGTAATTTTGGTGCCGCATTACTTAAGGAACTGTACAGAATACTAGGTATCACTGCCATACAAACCTCCCCCCATCACCCTCAGACAGACGGTCTTGTTGAGCGTTTTAACCAAACCCTAAAATGCATGTTAAAAAGGGCTGTAAAAGGGGAAAGGAAAGATTGGGACCAATACTTGCCTTACCTACTATTTGCTTACAGAGAAGTGCCACAGGCATCAACAGGGTTTTCACCATTTGAAATGCTGTATTGTAGGCAGCCAAGAGGGCCACTGCGTGTGATTAAAAGAAACATGGGAAGATAACCCCACTCAGAAACAATCTATAACATCTTATATGTGTGCCGTAAGAAAGAAGCTGGCAAAATATGTTGAAATTGCCCACAGTAATCAGGAAGAGGCCCAGAACCAGCAGAAGTTATATTACAACCATGGAGTAAAAGAAAAAGTTTTTGAGCCAGGTGAAGAGGTCTTGTTACTGTTACCTACTACAGAAAATAAACTGTTAATGAAGTGGCAAGAGCCTTGTAGAGTGCTTAGATGTACTGGCACCGTTAACTATGAGATTGAGACCCTTGACAGGAAAAATCCTACTAAGATATACCATGCTAACCTCCTCAACAAATGGGTTGAAAACTATGCCAAAAGCTGCTTTGCTAGTTTTACCAGGAACTGATAAAGAAGATATTGACGTAGCCTATGACAGACTGGAACAAACTGTAACTGCTGATGCTGTAAAGGTGAATGTTTCCTTATCCCCGAACAAACTGCAGAAATTTGTTACTTGCTAAAGGCATTTAACAGTACCTTTACCACAGTACCAGGCCGAGCAAAAGGGGTCAAGCACGTAATAGTGCCAAGGAATGCTCACCCTATTAGGCAAAAGACATGTAGGTTACCAGTGCGGTTAAGAGCTGACGTGGTTAAGAAAATACAGACAATGAAAGAATTGGGTATCATAGAAGAGTCGAGGAGTACTTGGTTATCTCCAATGGAAATTATAAGCAAAAAAGAAGGGGGTGCTAGAATCTGCCTTGATTTTAGGAAACAATCAAGTGTCAGAATTTGACAGTTATCCTATGCCCAGAATAGATGATTTGGTGGACTGGGGAGTGCAAAGTATATCAGTACCCTCAATCTCACCAAGGGTTACTGGCAAATCCCTTTAGCTAAAGAATCCAGAGACAAAACTGCATTTGCCACTTCTGTTGGATTGTATCAGTTCACCACCATGTCATTTGGTTTTCATGGTGCGCCAGTTACATTCCAGCGGTATATGGATGTAATTTTATCACCTCAAACTGGTTATTGTGCTGTGTACCTGGATGTTGTTGTGGTGTACAGTCCAGACTGGAAAAGCCACCTGGAACACCTAATTATCCAAGCTATCAAAAATGCAACTCTAATTATTAATTCTACCAAATGTGCATTGGGCATGCAGGAAACCAAATATTTGGACTATGTGTTGAGGAAATAAAGAAGTTAAGGCAGACATTTTTAAGATAGAAGCTGTAGCTAACAGCCCTGTCCCTAAATCCAAGAAGCATATCAGGTCATGTTTAGGGCTGACTGGTTATTATCAGAGATTTGTTCCCAGCTTTGCAGAGTTTATTTATTATTTATTATTATTATTTATTAGTTTTTGTTGACCGGGTAAGTGCATTAGACAAATCCTGCCTATTTTCAGGCACGACCCGGGGGAGGGGAGTTAGCTACTCCCCTCACTGAACTCACAAAGAAACAGTTCCCAAATAATGTGACATGGACTGCAGAGTGCGATGAAGCTTTTCAAGCCATTAAGGCTGCATTATGTTCAACCCCTGTTTTAAGGAGCCCAGACTTTGAGAAACCATTTTTGTTGCAAACAGATGCATCAGAGGTAGGCCTAGGTGCAGTCCTGAGTCAAAATATAGATGGACGGAACATCCTATTATGTACATAAGTAGGAAGATATGTGACAGAGAGAAAAGGCACTCCACCACTGAAAATGAATGTCTAGCAGCAAAATAGGCTGTGGAGCCCCTTAAGTTTTATTTACCAGGAACTGACTTTGTACTTATAACAGATCACAATCCTCTCTGTTGGCTTAACCAAATGAAATATAACAATTCCAGAATCACAAGGTGGTACCTGGCACTACATCCATTTAAATTCAAAGTGATACACAAATCTGGTAAAGAGAATAGCAATGCTGATTTTCTGTCAAGATATGGATCAGGAATTGAGGGTTCTAAAGGTTGAAAAACAAATATATGAGTTTAAACTTTACTGTTTGCTGCACTGTTATAGACAAAAGGATACTGCACATGTGCTTAATTTCTGAAATTTAGAAGCTAATGTTAGTAGAGAATAAATAGAAAGTTTTGGAGACCTGTTTTTGCAAAACAGGTTCCCTCTTAAGGAGGCGGGTATGTGATAGGGTTGAATAGGGCCCTGTCCGAGTAGTTATGGAGAGTTTGAATGCATGGATCTGTTCTTTCCTTTCCTGTCTCTTGTCTGTCTGGTTGCACAACCAGATTTTCTCATGAGACCTAGGATTTGATCACCCCAACAGTCTCACAATTCTCTGCCTCTCACTGTCTCTCAGTCTTCCCTTGCTGTTTCTGTCTTTTCCTCCCTTGCATATCTGCTGGTATAAAAATGTATGCAAATTATTATTTGGAAATGTAACTGATATTGCGATCTCTGTTTAGAAATTATGTAGTGTTACTGTTGAAATGTATATACTTATAGTTTGAAATGATTGCAGAAAACTATTGGGAACTCAAGGAGTTAACTGAGAGCAGTTTGTAAGCCCTTTTTCAGAGGCTGTGGAGAAGGGGCCTCAGTTCTGGGACATTGTGTTCTTGCTGCACCTGCTTGAAACATACAACAACATTTTAGAAAAAAAACAGGATGCTTGTTAGGGGGGAGTTGCAAGAACTTATGAGAGAGAGAGAGAGAGAGTTGCAATGTTTTGACAGACACAGAGATTGAAGGAAAACTCAGATGAATCTTCTCTGATTATTCTTCCTTTGTAAATAGTTATACTGATAAAGTTTATTTTTTTTATGTTACTGCTAGTACTAATAAACACTTTTTGTGAATTCTACAACTGCTCCTGGTTTTTCCTATGCTTCCTGACCTGTGCCTCGATGACATGGAGCACACAATACAGGAGAGGAAGTATGGATGAAAAACAGTAGAGAAGAGCCAAACTTCCTTGAATATAAGGGAGCCAGTATTGTTCATCTGTTGCGGAATGATCTGCAACTCTGTGTGGAAAAAAAGGAAGGCTTCTTTCAGAAGGGACATGTCCCCAGGCTTCTGGCTCTTCCTCCCCTACATCTCTCCTTCACCTCCCTCCTAAATCAGCTTTGGCCCTTGAGTCCTGGATCAGCTCCATTGCCCTTTTTTTCAGTAGAATCTAGCCCATTCGGACTTGATCTGGAGAGGAGAGTTCCACTGGGGATGTGGTGAGGGAGGAGTGTCGGGGGAGAGTTGAACCAGTTTTTCCTTTTCTTCTACATGTCTTCCTCCTTTCTCACCTGTCCCTCAGTTGTGTTTTATTCTGTCTATGGCTGCCCAGTGTTCTGTTGCCCCCCTACCTGTCCATTTTGGTTATCCCTCTGGCCTAACTCTATTTCTCCTTATCGGCTTTATTTCCCACCCTACCCTGTCATTCGGGTATCCTGGTCCTCTGCTGTACCCAGCTTTCCTTGTTCCTCACCTGGCAGGACAGAACTGAGGGCTGGTAGGAGTCAGCATTGGTTACTGGCCAGCTTGCGAGCACCACGTAGAATGCTGACCTCGAGGGCGGCGCTGTCTCGATGTAAGCTCCACTCATCACAAAAACTTTTAAAGAGGCAGTGCTCTTTTTCCATGCAGGGTCCTGACCTCCGGTAGGACCTGTCAGTAATGAATGGTAAAGATATTTGGGAAGATCATAATTACGGTAACTATGTAATCTCCATTTATGAACATTCAAATCTGGAGAGCAATAGGGTCAAGAGTGAAGGCCATGTACTGTAGTTGGATGGAGGGAAAAGTCAGCTTAGAATCCTTCCTGAAGCTCTGAGCATGCTCATATGAAGCTGCTCAAAAGTCAATATGAACATAATTCCAGCAGTGCAACTATGGTGCAGTTAAGTAGCTCTATCTGTAGCAACTGCTCTCAGTCAAAATAGTCTGAACTGTAGGATTTGTAGCATGAGTGGAGTGTGGCCACAGAAGTCTCAGGTGGACTAATTGACCCACTAGGTCAGCTGGGGAGCACATGGGTAGTGTTCATCAAACCTGAGTTCAATTCCCAGGAGGGTCATGCTATTTGTTTTCTGGGTAATTTGTCTTAGCAGTTTAATTAACTCAGAGTTGAGGTCTTAGCCTTGCAGGCTTTGTAATCTACAGTATATAGATTCTCCAATTTACTGATGACACAAAAGTGGTAATAAATAACTGAAAATGAACTTAACAGCACACTGTTCAAATAGCTGCCTTTGTCAGCAGACACATATTTGACTTTGCTAGCACTGACAACTGATTTAAAATACATTTTCTGAAAACCTTCACAAGTAGTATGGATTACTTTTCTGTGGCAAAAATATAAATACATTGTGTGAAAAAAGAAATGTTCAGTTTATCCTTGCAAACTGCAGTAAGACCTTTCAAAGTGGGCAATAGTGTGAGGCATTGGGCCACTTTGGTACATTATGACTGCCAAGAAACTTAATGATCAGTTGTTGATGCCCTCATGTCATAATAGAATGGGCACTGGACTCACCACCTTACTGTTGTGATCTGCAGGTGGAGTACCAGTCTGATGGGTTTCTGGAGAAGAACCGAGACACTGTCTATGAAGAGCAGGTCAATATTCTGAAGGCCAGTAAGGTAGGTGCATCAGAACTATTTATCAAAAAGGTTGAAGCCTTGAACTGAAGAGTTTTCAGATTCCATGGGCAGAGTGGTGAAACCATCCACACTTACAAGGTGTGCTGACTAAGCCTGGAGATGGTAAAGGGCAAAGTCTGTAATGCATTCGGGTAAATTGTGTCTGGGTTTATGGTTAGAAATGGGCTTGGAAATTGGCATGGTGCTTCCACCTATGGGGATCCTGATGACAGAGCACTGCCATGGTGTTTCCCCACTGGTAATACCTACACCCCCTCCCCACCCTCTAAGACAGGGAACACAGTAACACAATCCTCTCCCCACTTATCACTCTAACCATGCAGTTGAACAGCAAGGCAATAATGGCAAAATACATCAGCAGTTGCATATCAATAACCAGTGGGTTTATTTTGGGTTTGGAAAACAAGGTAGGGGACAAAGGAAGTAAAGGCAAAAATAAAGCAGGCAGGTTGCATTCACCCCCACTATAAGGCGTGTGTCAGTACCTCTTCCCCCACTGGTGCAATCGTTAACCCCAGAGTACCTCTGGGAGCTCCCAGTTACAGTTCAAGTGTGCAAACAGATGCAGAGCTACAGGCCTGTGTTTCTTGGTCCTCAGTGCAGTATTGTATAAATGTGGTTGCTGGCTATAGCTGCTGTCTGGCAAGTTACACACTGGGATGGACAGTGAAAAAGTTGCTCTTGACTGTAAGCTGTAGCTCAGGGTTTGATTTTAAGGTCACGCAGGAATGCCCAGAAATAATGTACGTAGGTAGCTGAACAAAAGTAATGATAGTTCTATGGTTGAAGCCTAGTACTCACAACCTATAGATGACAGGATGGTGCTGTTTTTGCAGGGACATCTCCCTTGCTTAAGCAGACGATGGCTGGATGATGCTTTCTGTAGGCTGGATACAGGTACGGCAGACCCAATGCACTCCCAGTGGTGAAGGGTGTGGGCTGTGATGCTCTGGACGATGTTAATCATCTTCACACCACATGGATCTTACCTCCCCCCAACCTGACAGGCAGGCAGTCATTTGGGACCTCAGCTGGTTTGATCCCATGTCAGGATGAAATCCTATAGGTAGTAGCAGGCAATAGCTCACCACCTTCCCAGATGCAGAGCGGCTTTCAAGGCAATCCCTACTTTAAGTTGGTACTTGAGCCCAAGCATGGCACTCTAGCTGCATCAGTCCTCTTTTTCAGGGGTCTCAAGTCTGTTTTGGACAAACTTTTTAGTCAGACAGGAACAGTAAGTGAGAGCTATTCACAAATGCTCTCCTCTACTCCAAGGTTTTGTTTCAGACAAATCTGCTCTGTTTGCACATAGAAACTGTTGGCAGAAGGGGACTGTTGGTCCACCGAGTCTGCCCAAATATGGTCTCCTGGGACTTAATGTCTCACAGGGAACCTGTCCCCCTTGTCTTTCCCTTGTGCAGAAACCCTGGTACTAAATACCAGTGGCTAACATCTCATGCAGTATTCATTATGCTAAACCCTGGCTCTCAGTGACTGTCAGTTCCAGGGGAGAAGCATGCATACAAGTCCTGAGATAGCTTGTGATTTAGAGCTGTTTTGCAATGCTGAGACAGCCTGTTAAATTGATGCCAATTTCAGAGGGACAGGATGTACTAATTTAGTTGTTTTGCAGGGTTGAACTAGTCTCCAAAGTTTGTGCTCCCAGGGGAGGAGCAGTTTTGCACTTTCTGTAGCTTTGAGAGCCGTTTGAAACTGAGCAACCTCCTTCTTGTGGGCTCTCTGAGCTTGATAGCAGTCTAGGGTCCAGCTGAGTAAAGAGAGATGGTGGTACACTGGCCATAGTAAGAAGGGTACTGAACAAACTCGAAGAACAAATGACAGTGTTCAGTTCAGCCGTAAGTCCCGCAGCTGGAGTTTGGATGGGGACCAGGGTAAAGGAGCAGTGCAGGGGAATGTGGCAGCAATACTCCAGAGAAAGCCATAGGGGTTACAGTGGTATTTCAGTGTATATTGTATAATGACTTGGAGAAATGGAGTAATCTGATTAGCTACTATGAATATTAGCCTGGGTAACATAAGAAGAAACTGTGTGCAGTTCACAGAAAGTAATATTGCCTCATGAGAGGCCACAGCTGGAATATTGGACTCAGCTGTGGTCACCATACCATAGAAGAGAAGTAGATGTATTGGAGATGAGAGGAGGCAAAGAAGGGCCATGAACATTATTACAGGGCTACTTGAAAAGGACTACCATAAGTGGCTGTGTTTTCAGTTCAGTGGAGCAGTGAAGACTAAATGGGATATGATACATGTGTAATAGATGCATGAAGATCAGTAATGGGGACTTGGAGAGATAACTCTGCATACTTGTGGTGATGAAAGGAAACCAATATTGTGGGGTTTTGGTTGGAGGAAAAAAATTACTTTTTTACAGAGTTCTTATATCTGGAATACACTAACAGACTTATGTGGTTAAGGCTGAAGGCCTGTTTCATTTTAAGAAAGGACTTGATGCTCTCTAGTTTATGAAAAAAATAATAGGGTATAATTGCTGACAGCACAATGGAATAAACTCAATAGAAGGGGAAGGAAGGAAACATATTCAATTCAGTGCTTTAGAGTAACTAGTAATTGCTATTTTTTGTTTAAACTTAGATTGTGGGCTTTTAGTGACACTATACTTTCGTTGTTGTCTTTACTTATAATTGTTTTTGGGCTGTTGAAAATTTAAAACATAGTAGTGGTGTAATTCTGTGCTGTCTTTAATTGCTGCAAATTTTCGCCCCCCCCTCCGTCCCCTTCCCCCAACTCTTAATTATATGCCCTGTTAAATCTGATTGACAGGAGCTAAACACAGGGTATAGGAAGGGGTGTGAAGTAGGAGGGGCATAAGGGGAAGAAGCCCACCCTCAGCACAAGTGTTTTTGACTCATTTGTTTATTTATTGGTTTCTTTTTCTTTAAAAAAAATTATCTGAGGATCAGTGGCAGGATTCTTAGTACAGCAAATTAATAAAAAGGGAACTAGGAGAGCTTCAGTAGCAGACAAGTAGTGGAACTGCAGTATAATGTGGGGAGTGGTGCAATGCAGTGGCTGTGGGGCAGCCATATTCAGGCAGACCTTCTGGACACTGAGGTGCTGCCCTATCTGCATGCATCTCTCTGGACTTCGGGATGAGGTAGCCAGACTCAGAGCAGAAGTAAACTGGGTCAGGAGTACCATCACCCCATCCAGGGACCACCCAGTCCAATGCAACTGCCTCAAAGGATGCCGAGAACGAGGAGCACTTGGATGACAGTGGGCTCAGGGAGGGTTAGAGCAGTTAGACAGAGGCACATCCCAGATCCTATTCCACTCAAGAACTCATATGCCACACTGGCAAATGAGGACAACCAAATAGAGGTACCCAGAAGTGGAAGGAAAGGATGTGGAGGTTAGCCAAGGAGGTGACCTCAGCGGGAAAAGCAGTGGACCCCAGAGGAGGAGGAAGTGAATCCTGGTGGGGACTCCATCAAAGAGGGATCCAGCTAGGAACACAGGAGGGAGGACAGGGAGGTGAGGTGCCTACCAGGTGCCACGGCATGGAGGGATGGAAGAGATCCTGGGGATCACTGGGAAGGCAAGACGGGAGGGTGAGCTGGATGTCATTATCCACCTAGGTACTAATGACCTGGCAAATGGGAGCCAAAGGGAAGTTTCAGGAAGAGTTTAGGAAACTGGGGAGGGTCTCAAGCAAGTAGCTACTTCTGTCACTTTCTCAGAAGTACTACCTGTGAGTGGCAAGGGAGAGCATAGGATGCATGCCCCAGGAACTTTAACTCATGGTTGAAGAACTGGTGCTGTGAGGAAGGTTTGGATTCATTGGTGACTGGGGACCCACCTGGAGGGATGGAGGTTTGTTCAAGCCTGACGGCCATCCATCCTGGAGGGAATCCAAGCACTCAATGATAAGTTTAAATGCTACATTGACAAGCATTTAAACTAGCAAAGGGTGACAGGCCAGCAAAGAGGGTACCTACTTGCTCACCCCCACAGCTAGCAGTGGAACCAGTGAACCAGAGGAGTGGCTATCTGCAAAGCAGGTGCAAAAAGATGGAGATTAGTGCCCAGAGGTGGATAAGCAGAAAAGGGGCAAAATTCAGCAGAAGGGCAGACAGCAAGGAGAACCAGGGATAAATGACAACCAAGGAAGGGGCTGGAGTAGAACAGTGAAACAGTCTAGGGAGGCCAAATCATGGAAAGCCATGTGTGCAAATGCCAGGAGCCTTAGCAACAAGATGGAAGATCTGGAGGCTGTCATGGTACAGTCAGACCTGGACATTGTGGCCATCACTGAAACCTGGTGTAATGATAACCACGACTGGGAGATGACCATACCTGGCTACAACATATTCAGAAGAGACAGAGCAGGCAGGAAGGGAGGAGGAGTGGCACTGTATGTGAAACATGACATAAGGGCCACAGAGATCCAGGAGGAACAAAATGGGGGGAGAGATACTGTGGGTTAAGCTGGAAAGGAAAATGGGGACAGCCATCCGCACAGGTGTGGTCTATAGACCACCAGCCCAGGAGGAAGAAACAGATAGAGCTGATGCTAGCCATCCAAAGGATGGCAGACAAGGGTGAGGTAGTACTGGTTGAGACTCAATATTCCAGACGTGGACTGCAGCATCCCAGCAGCAGCATCAACTAGAGCAGATTTATCCTGGACTTCCTTCAGGTGCCTTCCTCAGCAACTGGTCATGGAACCAACCTCAGCAGAAGGCAATACTGGACCTTGTGCTCACAAACAGGGACAGTGTGATGGGGGTAACAGTGGGGGAGCACCTGGGAAACAGTGACCACCAGTCATTGTGGTTTGAAATCACAGAAAGAGCAGAACCAAACCACACAAAACACGTATCCTGGATTTTAGGGGCAGATTTTGGGAAAGTGGGAGATACTTGAAAGAGGCATTAAGGGAATGGGACAGGAATCAGGGGTTGAGGAACAGTGGCAGTATTTAAATGGGGATTACAAGAATAACAGAATTATGCATTAAGCAGGTTAGCAAGAGGAAAGGAAGAGGAGACCATTATGGTTTTCCAAAGAGGTAGCAAAGAAAGTGAAAGCCAAAAGATTGCATTCAGGCAATACAAAAAGACACAGGCAGAAGGGGATAGGGAGAAGTACCAGGAGAAGCAAAGGGAGGCAGGGAGGTCAGTAAGGAAGCCAAAGCTCAGACAGAAGAACACATTGCAAAATCAGTGGGTAGAGGGACAAAACCTTTTACAGGTACATAAGGAAAAAAAGACAAAGGAGGGATAGTGAAACTGAAGGGGAGGATGGGGCCAAGGAGGATGACAACAGTAAAGCTGACATTTTGAACAGGTATTTCTGCTCAGTCTTTACTGAGGAAGAGAGGGTAATGGGTCTGAAGGGGAGTACAAGGGTGAGAATGGTGCAGAAATGGACACAAGTCCCTTTACCAGAAAGGGTCCTGAAGGAACTGAAGTAATAAGAGTTGATAAAGCAATGGGGCCAGATGGGTGCATCCCAGGGTCCTTAAAGAACTAAGAGTGGTGGCTGAACCTCTGGCTATCCTGTTTAGCCAATCACTGGAAACAGGAGGTACCCAAAGACTGGAGGACAGCAGATGTAGTCCCTTATAGAAAAGTGGGAACAAAGAGGAAGCAGGAACTACAGACCAGTCAGCCTCACCTCGGTAGTGGGGAAGATCATGGAAGCACTACTGAAGGAAAGATTGGTGGAACATCTGGTTGTCATGGACTACAGGACCCAAGGCAGCATGGTTTCACCAGGGGAGGTCATGTCAGACCAACCTCGTTGAATTTTGACTGGGTGACTAGGGAGGTGGATCAGGGAGGGCAGTGGACATGGCCTATCTGGACTTCAGCAAGGCCTTGACACTGTGCCACCTAGAAGACTATTACACAAACTGGGGAATATGGGTGTGGGCAGGACAGTAGTGTGGTGGGTAGGTAACTGGCTGGGTGGCAGGACACAGAGGGTGGTGGTAAATGGCTGTCACTCCACAGAGGGAAGAGTGACCAGTGGGGTACCACAGGGATCAGTGCTGGGACAGGTCCTATTCAACATCTTCATCAGTGACATTGAGCAGGACCTAGAAGGCAGAATTTCACTGTTCGCTGATGACACAAAGCTCTGTAACAGAGTAGACACACCAGAGGGTGTAGACAGAATGGGAAGGGACCTGCAGAAACTTGAAGAATGGTCAGGGGTTTGGCAGTTGAAATTCAATGTAAAGAAGTGCAAGATAATGCATATGGGGCACAAAAACCCTGGCACAATATATCAGTTGGGGGTGAGGATATAGCATGCACCAAGCAGGAAAGGGATCTTGGGGTGTCATCTCTGATGACCTCAAGGTAGGGAAACAGTGTGACAAGGCAGCAGGTAAAGCAAATAGGATGCTGGGATGTATAGGCAGGGGCATCACCAGCAGGAAAAGGGAGGTCATAATTCCGCTATACAAGACACTAGTGAGGCCCCACCTGGAGTACAGTGTACAGTTCTGGAGACCATACCTATGCAAGGACATAGACAGGGTAGAGAAGGTTCAGAGGAGGGCAACAAAGATGGTGCATGGATTGCATCACAAGTCCTATGAAGACAGGTTGAAGGAACTGAACATGTACTCCCTGGAGGAGAGGAGGGAGAGAGGGGATATGATAGAGACATACAAGTATCTTACAGGGAGGAACAGGGTGCAGGAAAACACTATTTTTAAGCGTAAAAGATGTTCCAGGACTAGAGGGCATGGGATGAAGTTGGAGGGAGGACGATTCAGAGGAAACATGAGAAAGAATTTCTTCACAGAACGGGTGGTGGACAAGTGGAACACCCTGCCAGAGGAAGTGGTGGGGGCTGAAACAATCACGGGATTTAAGAATGCATGGGATAGACATAAAGGAATTCTGGAGGTCAGGGGTAAGGGGCAACAGACTTCTAAGAAAACAAACTGAACTTACAAGCTCAAATGGGCAGACTGGGTGGGCCATAGGCCCTTATCTGCCGACACTGTCTATGTATCTATGTACCCCCTTCTAGATCCACAAGTGTAATGCCAATGGAAATTTGCTATGACCGCATGACTGGAACTAGACATGTAATGTCTCAGTTTTTTCAGATTTTACATTGTGTGATTTTTTTTTTCTTTTTTCTTCCAGTCAAATACACAATTGTGCTGGTAGACCCTTTCATCTCTCCCAAAAAAAAAAAATTAAATTGTGTTTATATGCCTGGGTCTTTTTGTTCACTTGTTCTATAGACTTGTTTAGTTTCTCCTTTAGCCATTCAAATTCAGCTGAATTAAACTGATTCAATGCAGTCTTGTTTTGTTTGAGATCTTCTGCTAGTCTCTGCTGCACTTTAATTGAATCAGCCACAACCAATCTAATTAGCCTTGAGGATGACTCATAGATTTTTTTGTTTCCATGGCTTAAAACATTTGTGCCTATCTTTTCCAAAAGATGGAAACTTCAAAATCCTTAGTAGAGTTGTGTGGAATATAAAATTCCACCCGCAGAATGCCCATTCCGATTCTGCAGAAATTCCATGGAATTTTTGAGAAAACTCAGCAGAATTTTGCAAAATTTTACATTTCAAATCTTACTTTGACAGTCAGGTCTTGCAACAGGTAACACAATCAGGACTATAGTTGGCAGGCGACAGGACCCCATGGCAAACTTCTAGTCAGCAGCCTAAGGCAGGGACCACCCCCCTGACATCAGCCCACCCCCAATGTCACACATGGTATAAAGGTTGGGAGGTCCCCAGCATGCCCCAGTTCTTTTCCCACTGTCAACTTGCATTCATCGGCTCCATGGCTTGACTCGCACCAGTTTTTCCGCTATTTTTCATATCGTAACAGCTTTCTTAATTTATTCACTTAGTACTGCTTGTTCAATTTTTTTTCTTCTGTATGTCGTCTTCCCTGACAACTTCTTCTAGGCATACTAGACCTGTGGGAAGCAAATCCCGGCAAAAGACAGCCATTCAGCCTGCCTGCTGTGCCTGGGCCCCAACCACTACACCGAGTCCTGCCTGCACTGTCAGAGCTTCAACAGCTGGATCCGCCACCAGAAAACCTTGCAGGCCCACCTCACTCAACTAAAGTTGGCTGCCATGCAGCGGGATTCCTCTTTGGAAAGGGAATCTTCCCGCCACTCCCACAAAAAATTGGGGAAACACTCTTCAGAAAAACATAAAGAAAAAGTGAGAGAGTGGGAAAGATCCCATTCACGATCCAGGTCCTCGGGATCACACTGTACCTCTAAGGGCAGCTCCGACTCTGCTGGCCATGACTCCAGGATCACCTTTGTCAAGGCCCCGGCATCAGACCAAGTCATAGGCCACTAAGATAAAAGTTTAGGGTCATCTGCCCCTTTTCTACAGCCTATCAAGATTAGGCCTCCGGTCTCACCGGCAGGCTGTTCTTCGGACCCAGGTAGGGGACATCATCCTTCCCAGTTGGCCTCTGTATGTAGTGCCTGCCTCAGGACAGGAAAAAGACCTTGGGGCACTCGTTAGGGAGGTCTTCATCTCTTCCACCCAAGCAATCTAAACAGTCAGTGGAGAAATCTCCTAGACAGCCATCGGACAAGCATTCATCCAATAAGCGTCCTCCCTCCAAGTCCTCGTCTGACCAGCACCAACGTTGGACCTCTGACTATGCTTCTAAAGTTCCTCATATGCCTGCTCCACTGGCAGGAACCCCATCACCTCCAATGTCACCACTTCCTCTGACTGACGACTGGACAGACAACACCTAGGTGGAAAAAGAGGAGCAGACATCGGTCCCTCAAGATAAGCAGACGCCCAATGACAGCACAGCCAATGTCCTGTTGCTGCCCTCTGTAGACCCTCTGATGCTGAACCGACCCAATGACGGTACCGGCACCAGGGCTGGCACAGGAATTGGACCGATGCCGAACCAAACACCAGGTTCAGAGCCTAGACTGAACCTATTTCAGGTCAAAGACTTATTTAGCCACTGGTAGGAGACCATTAAACCAGACGTTCTCCCCGCAAGGTCACAACCGGATGCTCTATCAAATCCAGATGTGCCACAGGCTCCAGATCACAGAGCACCCGCAGAACCCCCTTCCTCAACTCCGGACAAAGAGAAGGTCCCTCAACCACCATCTGATGAGGACCGTGGTAAGGAGCCTACCCCAAGGGATAAGCCCAAAAGAAAGGCCTCTCGAAAGAGATGCCACAGATCTAGGTCTAGGTCATGGAACCAGAGTTCTTCAAGCTCCCCTGACGGGCATGGGCACAGGAAAAGGCGACGTAGGTCTTCCTCCGTCTCCTCCTCAGATTCATACCAGCTGTTGGAGTCCTCCTATCCGTACTCATCAAGAGGGGATTTGTCTCCTCTGGACCCAGAGGACACACCCAATTCACCTCCGGATGAACCCTCTTTCATGGAAGTTATGAAGCACATCCAGGCCAACATGGGTTGGAATACTGAGGATCTAGATCGAGAAAGAATGTGTCTGGCTAAGTACCTCAGACAGAATGATCCAAAGTCTGTTGTTATCCTTCCCCTGGTGGACACTGTTGAGGATGTCTCCCAAGTGGCTTGGAAGTGTCTTCATTCTTCTACAGCTGTTAAGAAGGCTGAGTGCCTGTATAGGGCACTCAAAGAACAACCATTCCTGGCTGAACATTCCACTGCTTTTTCAGTGGTGATTTCAGCGGTGCATGACAGCTCCCAGAGGCCAAAGCACCTTAGCACCTGACCACTGGATATGGAGTCCAAACAACTGGACTCCATGGGGCATAAGGTGTACTTTTCCACCACCTGCAGTATTAGGAGTCTCATTTTTTTGACTCATATGGTCCAAATTCAGAATGCCCTCTGGGAACAAGGGCTGGACATTGTGTAGGATCTACCAGACTTCCCACTGAAAACAAAGCTTACAAAACTCCTACAAACTGAATCTAATGTTGGCACCCATGTTCTCTGATCCACATAAAATTCAGAGGACACAGTGGCGAGGGCAGCTGCAACCGGTGTGTGCCCCCACCATCATTCATGGCTTCGGATCTTGGGGTTCACACAGGACATTCATTAGAACCTCCTTGACGTACCCTTTAATGGATCTGTCCTCTTTGGCAAGGACACTGAAAGGGTCATTAACAGGCTCCAGGATTCTGGGAAGGCAGTAAGGACAGTTCAGTCCATGTATCGCCCAAAACAGAGACAGTTTTGTAGATCTTATTTTCATGGCCGAGGGGGTCAACAACAACAGCAACCCCATTTTCAGCAACAAAATCCCCAGCGAGGAGGCTATAGCCAGAAGGGAGCCCACAGAGGATCTGCAGGAACCTCATCTTGCCAAGCAAAACCAACCCAGGCCGCTTTTCCACCCCCTTCCACTGTCTGACTCTCCACTGGACCTATCCCTCCCAGCACCCCGCCAAGGGAGGTGGTCAGAGAATGCTTTTCACTTTACACCACTGCATGGAGGAAAGTGACCTCCAATCAGTAGGTCCACCAACTCATCGAGAAAGGGCACTCAATAGAGTGCTTCCAACTACCACTAGACTGGGCCCCCCCTTCCATTACTCCACAGAACACACGGGTCTGATCCGATCAGAGAGCCAAGCCCTGCTATCAAAGAAGGCCATAGAACCTGTTCCTCTGACTCAGTGAGGAACAGGATTCTACCCGCACTTCTTCCTAGTCGCAAAGAAGACGGGTGTCCTGAGACCCATCTTAGACTTCAGCAAACTCAGACGCTCTGTAGAGCACAAAAGGTTCAGGATGGTCATGCTGCAGAGCCTGCTTCCCCTGATTCATCAGGGAGACTGACTTGCATCATTGGACATGCAGGACAAGTACCTCCACATTCTAGTGGCAAAGCCCCACAGGAGATTCTACAGATTCTCCTTTCAGGGAGAACATTTTCAATTCAGGGTGCTACCCTTCAGCCTGTCATCAGTACCAAGGGTATTTACCAAGTGCCTCACGGTGGTAGCAGCGGCACTTCCAAGGATGGGTCATTACGTGTTCCATACTTGGATGCTTGGCTTCTTACAGCGCAGTCCAAGGAGCGACTACAAAGATCCATTCTGGACACCTGTTCTCTCTTCTAGGAACTAGGAATCACCATCAATGGCCCCAAATCCTTCCTAACCCCATCCCAGAACCTGACTTTTATTGGAGCTCAACTTGACATCATTCAAAGGAGAGCTTTTCTGCCTCAGGACAGAGCAGTCCGGCTTCAGGTCCTAGCTCAGCACATCTCTTCAGCCCCGGTGGTACCAGTCAGAACCCTGTTGTGGCTGCTAGGCCACATGGCTGTGTCCATCATCACAGTCCCCTTTGTGAGACTTCATATGAGGATTATTCAGTGGACTCTTCATGTACAGTGGGACCAAAGATGGGATGACCTGAACCTTCTGGTCTCTGTCACAAGACCGGTACATCAAGAACTCCAATGGTGGATGACATCACCTTCCTTGCAGGTGGGGATGCCATTCCAAATACAAGCATCACCCCAGGGGGGTTGGGATGGATGATAGGGGTTTCTGGAACACAAGGGGGGAGGGTCTCGGCACCCAACTAGGGATCTGAGGTTCTAGCAGACTCGATAGACCATAAGGCCTAATCTGCTGGCAATTAGTATGTTAGTATGTTAGATCCTGATGTCCAACACCTTGATTACAGGATGAGGGTCTCATTTAAGTGCTCGCAGGACACAGGGTCCCTGTCTGTGAATGAAGAATCTCTACACATCAATATTTTGGAAATGAGAGCCATTTTCTACACACTGCAGGTCTTGAGCTCTGTTATCAGACCAGGACATCTCCTTGTACAGACAGACAACATGTCGGTGGTGTTCTATATCAACAAGCAGGGAGGCACATACTCCTACTCCCTCTGCAGGGAAACAATGAGAGTATGGGACTGGGCCACATCTCATCAT
Source organism: Neoceratodus forsteri (assembly GCA_016271365.2). Taxonomy (NCBI): domain Eukaryota; kingdom Metazoa; phylum Chordata; order Ceratodontiformes; family Ceratodontidae; genus Neoceratodus; species Neoceratodus forsteri. Next base: position 520,060,748 of record CM057449.1, on the reverse strand, counting down.
CTGTTGATCTCGGCAGTCCATGTCCCCAGAGCCCATAATACCTTGGCAGATGCTCTCAGCCGAATGTGGTCAAGAGTGCATGAGTGGTCCCTCCTTCAGTCCATGGTCGATGAACACTTCATCAAATGGGGGACACCTGAGCTGGACCTTTTTCCCTCTCTTACCAATGCAAAACTGACCAGTTTTTGCTTGCTAGATCTTGTGCTTGGTGCTTTCTGGCAAGACACATTGTCCCTTTCCTGGAAGGGGAGATATTCCTCTACGCCTTTCTCCCATTTCTGCTTCTTCAGAGGGTCCTCCTCAAGGTCCAAGTGGAAGGGGCAACAATGATCCTGGTGGCACCACTATGGGCTCAACAGATATGGTTCCCACTGCTGCAGCAGCTGGCAGTAGAACCTACGACCACCCTACCGTTAAGCACGTACTTGCTTTCCCAGGACAAGGGGACCTTGGTCCACCTGAACCTATGGTCCCTCCGCCTACATGCTTGACTCCTGAGGACTTAGGTTATGCTTCAAAGTCTCTGACAAGGTCACTAACATTCTTGTGGTGGCCAGGAAATCTTCCACTAGAGCAACTTACTTGATGAAGTGGAAGTGATTTTGTTTGTGAGCCATGGCTCGTCACCTTGACCCTTTGGCCTGTCCAGTGAATATTCTCCTTGAGTACCTCCTATCTCTTTCTGATTCAGGCTTGGGCTACTCCTCCATTAAAGTGCATTTGACTGCCCTTTCTGCCTTTCACATCCCGGTCCAAGGCGGAACGGTGGCACAGTTGGAGGTAAGCCGCACTTTCCTTAGGGATATACTACATATTAAGCCTCCCATTAGGGACCCTGTTCCCCCTTGGGATCTATTGTTCATTTTGGAGAAGATAACCTTACCCCCTTTAGAAATGGCCAATGATTGTGAGCTATGTTTTCTCTATTGGAAAATGTTGTTGTTAGTTGCTGTTACTTCTGTTCAAATGATTTCCGAGCTTCAGACCCTGATGTGCAAAGAGCCTTATTTGGTGTTACACAAGGACAGGGTGGCCTTGAGAACCAATCCTAAGTTTCTACCCAAGGTGGTGTCCGATATGACCCTAAACCAGGGCATCCAACTTCTGGTTTTCCTAATCATAGAAATAGGGGAGAGGCTCTTCTCCACACTCTAGATTTACATAATATTTTGCATTATTACTTATCCAGAACCAAGGGCAACAGACGTGCTGATAAATTGTTCATCTCCTTTGCCCCAGAATACTTGGGGCTCCTGTGACCAACCAGACTGTAGCCAAGAGGCTAGTACACTGTATTTCATTCTGCTACCAGAAACATAAAAAAACCCTACCAGGGTCTGTCTGGGGCCAATCAACAAGAGGTGTGGTGGCTTCCTTTGCCACGCTGAAGAATGTATCTGCATCAGACATTTGTGCACCAGCCATGTGACACATAGTCCACACCTTCATTCGGTACTACACTCTGGATATTGCCTCGAGACACAGAGCAGACTTCAGCCTCGCAGTTCTGCAGGGTCTCCTCTCATGGGGATTCTTTTTTCCCCCTTTTCTCCTGATTCTCCTACCACTCAAGTTGTTGTCTTTAATTTATACTGCTTGGGAATCCGTCCTAATTGTGTTACCTGCTGTAAGAGCTGACTCTCGAAGTAAGATAGTATAGTAACATAAGAACTTACCATAACAGTAGATCTTCGAGAGAAGCTCTTGCAGCAGATATACTTCCCACCCTCCTTCCCCCTTGAGGTATCCTGCTGCAAGCATACATTATTGTCTTGTGCTCTTCAGTTATGTAAAGTTTTACTCTCGGGTTTCTACTGAGATCATGCTACATCCAGATGCTGGAGTCTCTGGCGGAAAAAGAACTGGGGCACGCTGGGGACTGCCCACCCTTTATACCATGCGTGACGTCTGGGGTGGGCTGACGTCACGGGGTGCACACCCCACCTTAAACTGCTGGCTAGAATTTTGCCATGGCGTCCTGTCCCCGCCGGCTACAGTCCTAATTGTGTTACCTGCTCCAGGAGCGTCTCTCGAAGATCTAATGTTACATTAAGTTCTTACGTAACTGTACTTTATTTTTATATAAATTTTAAAAGAACGCATCCAAATAACACCAATTTGGTGTGTAAACAGTACCCCATGGCTAACAAGAGTGTGCCAAATTTCAGAGTTGTATATTGAATGGGGGCAGAGTTATGGGTCACCAAACATTTAATCAAAATTTAATTTTCATTTATTTTGAGATAATTTTAACATTTCTTATCCAAATTTCTCCACAATATCAAAATTTAGAGAAACATCTATAATGCATACATTCACCATATTGTATGTGTCAGTCTTCAATGGGAGTTGTTATAGGTAGCCAACTATTTTGCCAAAATTTGGATTGCTGTCATTTTAGTATAATTTTGATAGTATTCATTGAAATGTTACAAAAATTGACAGGTATACAGGTTACCTCTACATTTGTATATGCACATACAGTAGGTTGATTTCTAGCTTTAAATGGGACTGAGTAATAGCCTGCCAAACATGCTGCCAACATTTAAATTTTGATTAGTTCCCTCTAATTTTAAAACTACATATCCACATTTAACCATAGTTAAAATATTTAAACTACTATACCACACGGTAATTTCTGAAAAGTTCATATTTACAGCTTTAAATGGGATTGAATTAAAAGTAGCTAAACTTTCACAACATTTAAAAATTAAATTTTGCAAGAATGTAAACTACAAATTTATAAACACCTGAATCTGTAAAACTAGAGAATGCAGTACCATTAAATCTGGCAGGTACTTAGACCTTACAAGGAGACTGTGTGTGCCAATTTTATTAATTGCTTGCTGCGAGAAATTGCAAAATAACATCTGTACTTAAACAAAATACAAAATTACACATGCCCCCACAATGCAAAGCATCATGGGCTGCATATGCAGTCAAATACCATGAGTCTTTGTGAAAATTGTAGAATTTTATGAAAAATTCCATAAAACTAGAATTTTATAATTTCACTCAGCCTTATCTAGGGATTCTAATTAAAGGATAGGGGTATAAGAGGCAGGTAACACATGGGGGTCACCAGATTCTGGAGTTAGATGCACAGTTTCACCAAGAAATGGACAGCTGAGCTGGGTAGTGGTAGAACGCCAGGTTGGAGCAAGAAAGCAGAGTGTCAACAAATCCACCTGAATGCAGGATATTTAAGGATCACATCAGGTAAATTTATGATCCAGGGAGTGTGGTGTACATGCAAGTCTAGGGCTTAGAGGTACTCAGAAAGATATACATAGACAGTGTTGGCAGATAAGGGCCTATGGCCCACCCAGTCTGCCCATTTGAGCTTGTAAGTTCAGTTTATGTTTTCCTAGAAGTCTGTTTCCCCTTACCCCTGACCTCCAGAATTCCTTTATGTCTATCCCATGCATTCTTAAATCCCGTGATTGTTTCAGCCCCCACCACTTCCTCTGGCAGGGTGTTCCACTTGTCCACGCACCCGTTCTGTGAAGAAATTCTTCCTCATATTTCCACTGAATCGTCCTCCCTCCAACTTCATCCCATGCCCTCTAGTCCTGGAACATCTTTTTCGCTTAAAAATAGTGTATTCCTGCACCCTGTTCCTCCCTGTAAGATACTTGTATGTCTCTATCATATCCCCTCTCTCCCTCCTCTCCTCCAGGGAGTACATGTTCAGTTCCTTCAACCTGTCTTCATAGCACTTGTGATGCAATCCATGCACCATCTTTGTTGCCCTCCTCTGAACCTTCTCTACCCTGTCTATGTCCTTACGTAGGTATGGTCTCCAGAACTGTACACTGTACTCCAGGTGGGGCATCACTAGTGTCTTGTATAGTGGAATATAGTCGGGGAAGACAATGTTGTGGGCAGCAGGAAGAAATAATTCTGGCTATTCCAACAGGGTAGGTTTGATAGGAAAAGGAGTAGGTGGCTCACATATTAAGGGAGTTTGTCACTGTAAGGATCAAAGAGAATATCAGTGGGATTATTAGTTCTACTGAGTCAGTCTGGGTATGCCAAAAGAGATTGGGGGGGGGGATAGTCATGCAGAGAGGAACAGCATGGTTGGAAAAAGCTCAGCCCAGCTTATCAAATGATATGTGCGTTGTTAATGTTAAATTCCACACAAAAAAAATGGATGATTCATACATTGTATGCTGTCATACATATGCGAGGACATGTTACTAATCATTTTTTTCTTCTGCAAAATTAAAACTGCTTAACCAATTTATCCAGTTGTGTTAGACACCAAGATACACTGACTATGGATATGCATGTCAGATGTTAACTCTATATGCATGCAAGAGCAGAGAAGTTACAAACATCCACATTTTTGATAGTTTTCACAAAGTTTTGCAGATATTTACATAGTAAAGTTTTGAACCCCGTAACTTAAAAATCCCATCTAATTTTCTCCATATTTAGATAATTCTCTAAGCATTACAAAAAGGTTATCCATACTAATTTACACGTCTAGCTCCAAAGATGCCTAAGTTATATGCAGATGAATTATTTTCATGAAATTTCCTGAAAACAAATAAAATGACAGATTTTGAGCACATATAATTTTGAGACAATGCATCATATTGTCATGAAATCTGGCACATTGTTAGAACACCTATCATCAGGAAAACATGCCAAATTTAAAATCCCTGACCCAATATACAGTTAAGGTATATGCAGATAAAAATGTTCATGAAATTTCACACAAACAATAAAATGACAACATTTGAGCACCTATAATTTTGAAACTATCTATCCACATTTCATGATATTTGGCATGTTAATGGCCATCAATCCAAACAGTATACATGCCACATCTCAGCACTCTAGCTCAAACGGCAACTGAGTTATAACCAAATAACTAAATGTTAAAACTTCAGTGAAATTTCAGAGAAATTCAGTGACATTTCACAGAACTTTGTGAAATTTCAGTGAAATTCCACAGATTCTGAATTTTTTCCATTTTGCACGGAGTCACCACACCTCCAGGTAATGTTTTTAAGTTACCTGCTGCCAAACCAATCTGATTTTAGAACTGCATTCTCGTATTTAATGAAGGCTTCTCTGATAGTGATGGGCCTGTCAGTATTTATTTCACCTATAGAGGCAGTTGCTATAGTTCCCTGCTCAGGAAGTATGCCAAAACTGGGCTTCTATAATATCAAGTCTGTTAAGCTTGTACTGCATTACTTGAAGTTCCTACAACTTGAGATGGAGTTGTCATACTGTGGGGATTCGTTCCAAAGATCCTGAGCAGAGAAGGTATTCACTGGAGTGTTCACCTGACTCAAAACCTAGAAGGCAACAAATAAGGCTGCTCACACCAGTGGCGTGATGCTGGCAGTAAGCAAATGCATAACTATGAACAAAGGGACAAAATACCATGCACACTCACTCACACATTGTTTAAAGATTTCAGTCCAGAATTGCTTCTGCTAAAGTGTTCACATTTACTGAAGCATCAGGACAGCATTCAACATGAACCCTGTAGTGCAGACAACCGCCCCAACGTTTTGTGCTGGCGTGCTTTTTCAAGAGATTACCTGGGTGTCAGTATTAGCTCCTTAAATAGTAAGTTTAAAAGGACATGGCACAGTAGACTGGTCAGAGCAGATACTTTACATATTTCATCCCTGTCTGCATTACAGGTTTCCTGTTGTATGTTGTCGTGATGCTTCTATAAATGTGAGACTTTAGTACAAACAGCTCTGGGCTGAAATCTTTTCTGAAATGTGTTTCTTCACATTGAAACAGATGATGTTAGGTGGGAGGAGAGAGGGCTGTCTGGATGCCAGATATTGTTTTTTTTAATGACCAAGAGGACAAGAGGAAGATGCCTGCTTAGCTCTGGCCATCTGAAGTAGGGCTAAAGGATTTTTTTATACACTTATCCTCCAGAACCCTAACAGTTGGACTTCTTTCAACCTATACCATTGTATTTCTTTCTATACCACAGAGTCAGTTTCTGCTCCTGTTCCTCACTTACCCTCTCAAGTATGGCACTGCCCCTCTGGGATTATTTCCTGGGGTGGGCTCCACCTATCAGTACTACATCAAACATGCATCCCATTAACCTGTCCAGCTATTGCAGTGACACTGGAATCAGAGAGAACAGCAGTGGAGCAGGACTTGGGTTGGTCATGGGGATAGGCATGGCTTCATCTGCTTCTTGGCCACCTGCATTTTCCTCTGTGGTTTTGGATCCCACCCTGAAGGTGCATGCTGATAGTGTCTGAAAGGTGGAGCTGCAGCATGACACGCAGGTGGTTGCCTGATCTCTCCTCCCAGCAATGACAATCCATTCCTGTTGCATCACCTTATGTGGTAACCCAGTTGGCAGTAAAGCAAGAAACCCTGCCCGGGTGGCAGTATAGCCCAGAGGTTAGATTAATGAGTTGTGAATGAGCCTGGTACACCAAGCAGACCTGGGTCTGATTCTCACAACATCCACTTGCATATTGTGTGACTCTGAGTAAGTCACTTAACCTTCCCAGTGCTCCTGGATCACTCCTGAAAACAGATCACTTCTCAGTGCTGCTAAGCCCGTGCCAGGCATATTTAAGGTATTCGTGTCTGGCGGGCCTTACCCGGTTATCAAAGAATAACAATAAATAAAAAAAAAAACTGAGCTGTCTATCCCCAAGGAATGAAAGCATTCAGTGGAATGCTTCAGTGCTTCACCATCTTCTTGCCAACCCTCCAGTGCTTCAGACTTATTCCCAAACCCTAGCTACCAACATTGCAAGTTTCAGTGCTTCCTTTGCCATGATGAGGTGGCCAAGATAAAGGCTGTCTAAGGTTTTTATTTACTTAGATTTACAAACGAGTACTAAGTAACAAATCATTTTGGGTCCTGATTACTAATACTCATTGAGTATTTGTGAGGAAATATGGAGATGAGGTACATCAGATAGCGAGTCAGTTGTGGCAGCTGGGAAGCGCTGTTCATCAGAGTTATGCTCTGGAAGAAGAGGCACTGCTGAATCTGCTTGAGAATTGCAGAGCTCCATGCTTGGCTGGTAACAGCAAGAGAAGAGATAGCTCAGCTGTGTCACCTATTCAGCTGGAGCCCACGCCCCACATCCTCGGAAGTCCACTGGTCTGGAGGGGTGGAAAGTGGTAGAGAGGGGAATGGGAAAGGAAGGTGGGGTAGCCACAAGGAGGATGACAAGCCCCTCACCATCCAGATAGCAAATCACTTTGTATCCCTGAAGGAGACTCAGGTACCTGACACCACTGAGGGGATTCAGATTCAGTCAGTGGTAATGGGTAGGACACCTTGGTGGCACCCAGGGGGACAAAGAGGAGGAAGTCAGTCAGGAGAGTCTTAGTTTTTGGAGACTCAGTTATCAGGGAGTTAGAGAGGGTGGTGGTGGTGGGGTTGAATGTGAGGGGGAACAAAAAACAAAGAACAGGAGCACTCGGAGGAAAGGCGGGTGCTCATTTCAAAAGCAGGCACATATGGAAACATCACAATAAAGGAAGAGTCACTAGTGTTAAATGAAATAACTAGTCAGCAAAGTAAAATACTTTTAAAGCAAGGAGCCTGTGGCTACTAAACCCCAGAGCTTCAGGTCTTACTCGTGACCCTTCATCAGGAGGGACAGTAAAGGGCCTTCCTGGTACATTGTCTATCCAGGATATAGACAAGATAGGGAGGATGGCAGAGAGGGAGGGGAGGAGCTGGGAGGGCTGGTACACTTGGGCACCAATGATCTGGGGAACCAGCCTATGGAGATGGTAAAGCAGAACCTGTGCCAACTGGGGGACAGATTGAAGGTGTTCTATGCCTCCCTTGCCTTTTCCAAGATCCTCCTTGTGTGGAGAAGTGATTGTGGGAATATAGAATAAGGAGGGATGAGATCAAGGAGTTGAATGGGTGGTTTAAAGGATGGTATCAGGAGATAGGGGTGCCACTTTGTGGGGGATTGTGGGGACTCTGGGACAGCAGGCTCTTCAAGGGTGATGGTCTTCTCCTGACAAGAGAGGGGCTAGTGAGCTGGGGCAGATGTTTGATGTCTTCGTTGGACAGTCAATCTGTCTGTGGAGGAGACTGAGGCTAGGGGAACCATGGTGATAGGAGAGAGGACCTAGCTAATACTCACTATAATCTGGGGGCTTATAGCAGCACAGTGAGCAGAAATAAGGTTGAGATTCAGACTGAGCTAGGGAAAGGGGTCAAGGAGGGAGGGTTCACAAAGCCAGCAATCAACATGACAAACCAAGAAGTTAAAGATGCTAGGGAAGAATAAGGGAGAAAGACAAGTAAAAATCAAAAGGGGATCAGGAGTTACAGTGGTGATCATACAAATGTTTATCAGTACTGAGGTATACCTCGTGGTACCACTGAGGCATTCAAGTTCAATTTGCATTGATTGTAATGTGATCCTGCCTCAGTACCACTGAGGTATACCTCAGTACTGATAAACTTTTGTACGATCACCACTGTAGATGGAAAGGGGTCTGCCTTAACACCAGGAGTGTACGTAATAAAATCAGTGAGCTCTAGGCAATGATGACAAACTCTGAGATGCCCCTTATAGCCATCAAAGAAACTTGGGCCTCAGCAAATGACAACCAGGACCTGACAGTCCCTGTTTACACAGTGTTTATGATGGAAAGAGGAAAAGGTAGCGGGGGGTGGTGTAGCTCTGTATGTCGGGGAAGGCGTTGAGGCTGTGCAAGATGAATACATTAAGGGAAGTAATGGAAAGACAGAGTCACTGTGGGTACAGCTCTCTGCTGTCACAGGCAAGAAACTGCAGATGGGGGTGATCTGTGGACCACCAAGATGAGGAGAAGAGAATGATAGGGAGCTTTGGAAAGACTTAGGAATGGGAGTGACAAAGAGATAGGAAGTGGTAGTGGGTGATCTCAACCTGCCCAACATTGATTGGGACATTCCATCTGCCAAGAGCACTAGACTTCAGGCCCTGCTGAATGCATTACGGGGCTGTCTGCTGGTGCAGCTGGGTAAGGAACCCCCCTGGCAGTCTGCCATTCTTGATGTGGTGTTCACCAGCTCAGAAGTGGTAGAAGGTGTGCAGGTAGGGGAGCCACTGGGGTCCAGCAACCATAACTCTATTTGATTCAAGCTGGCTCTTGGGGCTGGAAAGTCCCAATTGAGGGCTGAGGTCCTTGATTTCAGAAGGGCAGATTTCAACAGGATGAGGGAGTTGGTCTAGAACAAGTTAATCAGGATAGACAGCATTGGAGGTGTGGAAGAGAGATGGGGGGCAATTAAGGGCAACTACAGCAAAACCAAATCAATGCTGTTCCATGGTACCCACAGCAAACATAAAAACAGAGACCTCTCTATCTCAAACAGCTTAATCTATTTAAATATCTTGTGGCAACTCTTGACCCAACACTTGGATACTCTGAACATATCAACTATGTAGCAAAAACTGTGAATACCCGAATAGGCCTGCTCTATAGACATAACAACTGCCTCACAGATGAAGCCCTAAGCACTGCCATTCACAGTTCAGTAATCTCTATAATAGACTATGGGCTTGTGATCTACGGGGCTGCCACTGACACAGCTCTCCAACGCATCGCCACAGCACTAAACAAGGCATGTCGTCTCCAAACAACTGCAAACCACCTTACACACACCTGCAAGATCTATAAACACACAAACTGGCTCCAACTATCTGGCAGAATTAAATATCAAACCTGCATCCTAGCAAAAAAGCAAACATTGGACCTGCTACCCCTGGATCACAGGCACTGCTGAGACCATATAGCAGACCATGACAAACCAGGAATTCAAACAACCTCTCCTTCACTGTTCCCCTTTGCAGGACTACCCAAGGTCAATGATCCTTCTTTTTCACAGCCTCCTCCTGGTTCAACACCCTGCCAGCAGAAGTTACCAGCAAAGCAACCCTGGGTGCCTTTAAGCTCAGCCTATGTCAATACCTCATATCCTGTGCCTCCTGCGACTGCTACACCTAAATGGTTTATCCCCCCACCCCCATACCCCACCCTTCCCTCCCTACTCCTTCCTTCCTCCTCTACTCCTCCACACACTTCCTCACTGACCACCCCCACTCCCTCTCTTTCTCCCTGTTTTCACCTGCCTCTCGCCTTGACTCCCTCTGTCGGATGGCTACCTATACAAATCTATATTGTTTAATTTGTTATAGAAGTGATTTGCACAATTGTGATGTTTTGATTATTGACAAAGCCCTCTGGCTGCTATGTTTATTTCTCTTTTGCACAATACCACTGCATGTCCTAATGTTTCAAGTAACCTGACGTGGAACCTTTGTAAAAGAGCCCCTGGCTCAAAGGTGTGTCTGGTTCCCTTAAATAAATAAATAAGGGGGCCATTCTCATGGCATCTACTTTATGCATGAGAACAGTAACCAAAAGAAACCAGTGGAAGAGGCAAAAATGGTTCTTGGAAAAAGTCAGAGAATGAGTGAGGGCTGGAAAAAAAAAAGACCACCAGGTGCAAGGAAATTAAAGGAAGGAAGAAGGGGGAGAATACCAAATGAGAACTAAGGAAGCCCAGAGGGTGGTCAAGGAGATGAAAGCAGATACACAGCTGTGTATTGCAGAGTGGGACAAGGTGGTGAAAAGCAGTTCTTCAGGTATATTGCAGTAAAAAAGAAAGAAAGGGGCGGAACTGTTAGGCTATGTGAGGGAGGTAGGGTAATATAGGCTGACATGCAAAAGGCAGCCATTCTTAATGATTACTTATGCTCTGTCTTCACAAGGGAAGACAGCGAGACCGTGCAAGAGAGTGGCATCAAGATGGCCTTAAAGGGGTCTCAGAGATGAGGCAGCCAGTATTTATATGCAAAATGGTCCAGAAAGGGCTAGCAGGCCTAAAGATAGATAAGGCCCCATGACCTGATGGGACGCAGTTGAGGGTATTCAAGGAACTGGTAACAGCACCGACTGAACCCGTGATAGGGCTGTTCAATAGCTCATTGCAGAAGGAGGTAGTTCTGAAAGGCAGGAGGGTAGCAGACATAGTTCTGTTTCATGGAGGTGGCGGACAAGGAGAAGGCAGTGAACTACAGACCTGTCAGTCTTACCTGTGTTGTGCATAAACTGATGGAGTCACTAGTCAAAGAGTACCTTGAGGATTACCTGGAGAGCAACGGACTCCAGGATAGAAAACCATGTGGGTTTGTGGTAGAGAGGTCTTTTCAGACCAGCCTGAGTTTTTTCTTTGACTGGGTGACAAGGGTATTGGATAAGGGCCACGCCGTGGATTTACTGTTCTTAGACTTCAGAAAGGCTTTCGACTCGATGCCTCACAGAAGATTGCTGAAGAAGATGGAGGATCTCAGTGCAGCATTTGACATAGTAACAGGGTAGGAAACTGTCTGAAGTAGAGGCAGCAGAGGATTGTAGTAGTAGTAATAAGTTTATTTGTTTGGCTTTTTGCCATTACAAAAACAAAATCAAATGAAACAATCAATAAATTACATACATAAACAACACATATTACATACAGTCACTAAGAAATAAAAACTTGTGCTGTTTATTCCACATTTACCTATTTCCATAAGAAAGATCTGTTTTGGAGTCGTACTATTATTTCTTTTTGCACAATAAATCCTTGTATACGGTTGTTCCTCATATTTTTAACTTCAATAAGGAATATTGCCAGTTCATTTAGTATTTCAGAGTTTTCTGAATTGAACAGAAGATCCAATATAAATTTGTTAGGCATATATAAGGATCCAATATATTTTCCTAACATTTTACTACGTAGGTGTTCATACCAAGGACACCTTCAAACTACATGTTTAAGATCTTCAAGTTCTTGTAACCGACAGTAACAATTACAGGAGATACTTTCCTCTGTTGTACCTTGCCTCAATCACATTACTCAAGAAAACTTCAAACCTAAATTGAGTAATTACACTTCTAAACTCAGGATTTTTAACTATATCTAAATAAGGTTTTAAAGTATGTTCTCTCATATTATTAGTAAGCCAAACGGCCACTTTTGAGTTTTTAATTGCTTCTAAGTCCATTGATCGTGATCTTTCTTTTAAAGTGCTTGGTACAGTTTTTGTATAGGCCTCATTTGGGCATATTCCCTTTTCAACCCAATTCATCATATATTCCAAATTTGCATTCCGCAGGATAGTTCTGACATTTCCCAGCCATTTACTTTTACTATGTACCAGGTATTGCATTTTTTCTTTAAGACATTCTCCCAGTATAGAATGTGTCCCTTCTCTTGTTAATTTAATCCAATAATTTACTTGCCTTATGCAAATCATATCTGAGAGTCTTATCTGCCCTAGCTGTGCTCTAACAAGTGTGCTAGGGGTACCATTGGGAACCTTTATTAGTTGTTTGTATGTTTTATTCAGTATACCTTCCAACTTGGTTGTACTTTCATCCCCCCAGATTTCTGCAGCCTATAGAACCCGATTGGTCATTTTTGCATTTATTGCCTTAATCATTGGCAACACCGTGTTGCCACCATAGAGATAACTGAATCTCTTCAGGACATTCAGTGTACTCTGCAGTTTTTTGATACACGATTCCCAATGCTTATTCCATTTGAGGTGTTTTGATGGTGTTACTCCAAGGTAATTGTATTTGTTTACAGATTCCAAGTTTTTATTCATTAGCTTGAGTACTCTATATTTTTCCTTGGTTCCAAACACCATTACTTTGGGTTTTTTATGTTCGACTTTAAATTGTGCTCTAAACAGAGCATTTCCATTTTATCAAGGGCTCTCTGGAGGCCTAAATGACTTGTTGATATTACTACTAAATCGTCAGCATATGCTAATACGGGAATTCTAGTTTTTCCCACTCTGGGGGAGTGAAAATCTGGATTGTCTAGGGCTACAATAATATTATTTATATATATACTGAAAAGGGTTGGTGCTAAGATGCACTCTTGTCTGACACCTATATTGGTTTGCACTTTATTAGTTAGCAATCCTGTTCCTGTCTATTTTATTTTTGCTCATGTTTCTCTGTAGATTCTTTGTACTAATATAATTAAATTCTTATCTATTCCCATTTCCCTCATCTTTTTCCATAGTAATGTTCTCAATATTGTATCGAAAGCTGTTGTAAGATCTATAAATGTGACAAACATAGAGTGCCCTTTTATGTTACAATATGTGTCTATAATATGATGGAGCAAAAAAACCTGTTTCACAGTTCCTTTTTCTGAAAGCCAGCCTGTAAATCAGATATACTTTTATTATTTTCTAACTCAATCATAATTCTGTTTAAAATTAATTTAGCATAAATTTTAGCCATGGTGTCAATTAGGGCTATAGGTCTGTAATTTGCCGGATCTATATGTGAGCCTTTTTTATGAATAGGATCTACATGACTCCCTATCCAGCTATCTGGTGTAAATGCATACATGACCATCAAATTGTATAACCTAGTGATGGTTTTCACCCACCAGTCACCATTTAGTTTTATAAAGTCAATAGATATTTTATCAGGTCCTGGTGATTTGGTATTCTTAAAACTTTCCAGGGCTACCTTTACTTCAGCTTCAATAAACCAGACAAAGCTGTCATCAATTTCATTTATAATTGTACTTTGAGTCTCTTCCCCGATGTAAAAATGTTTTGAAAATAGTCGACCCCCTTTATAATAATCAGATTGTCTTTTATATGTATTAGTCCCTTTTGCCACAAGGGTCCAATAAGTTTTATCAACGTTTTGGTAGATTGCATTCTGCATCTTATCCCACAGCTCCATCTGATGTCTCTTTTTTTGTACTTCTATCTCATCTTTATATTGTTTTCTATAACTATTCAACGCTTTCCTATTCTCTTTTGTTGGATTCTTCTTTGCTTTCCTTATCATTTGTGTCAGTTTTCTTTTCCCTTCTCTACAGTTTTTGTAGAACCAATTTTCATATTTTCTCTCTATATTATTATTATTACCTTTTCCAAGGTTTTGTTCAAACTGTTCATATTGTATAATTATTACATCATAGATACTTATTGGGTCTGTTTCATGGTTGATTTTTGGGGTTAAACTCTGTATAAATTCCATACTCAATGCCATTACTTTTTGGAGGCAGTATAGTGCAGTGGGTTAAGGCTCTGAGCTGCAGACCTGGAGACCTGGGTTTGAATCCCACAGCTGCCTAGGTGCATACTGTGTGATCCTGAGCAAGTCATTTGACTTCCTTGTGCTCCCAGGTCGCATCTGGAAACAAGCTTCGGCTTAGTGTGCTACTCCTGGTTAAACAATGTTCCCTTTGTCCCAACATTCTTTCCCATTTAATCTTATTATTAATTATTTGTATTTCTAGCTGTTGCTCCCTATTGATATCTTTCGAGTTTTTCCCTATGTAGTATTAATGGGTAGTGATCACTTTCAATTCTATTTATTATTTTTAGATCACAATACTTGTGATAACTATATGGTATGATTAACATATAGTCTATAATAGTAGACCCTCTTGCTGTTACACTGGTTATATTACCATCACAATCTGAGTGCATGTGCCTATTCAGAATAATGAGTTGCAAACTCTCAATCAGTTTTTCCATTTGTTTGTTTTTATCAATATGCTTTTTATCCATAGATAGTCTCTGGGGTATATGTAGCGCACTTAATAACTCCTTCAGTTCACTACAAATTCCATACCGTGTGTTAAAATCCCCCATACATAGTTAATCTATATGTTCATTTCATTCTATTTTTTTTTATATATTTTGCAATGTGTTCCATTAGTTGACAATCATATGTTACAGATTTTACTGGGGGGTTATACAGATTAACCAGTATTACTCCTTCTCCCCATATTCTTATTATTGTGATTATATAATTAGTCTCAACTATATATTTTTTATTTTAATAAAGTCCACTATTCTAATATAAACAACTAGGCCACCAATTCTTCACCCTGCTTTTTTTCATTTTCTGTGCTGGTGAGTGTAATAAAATGTAACCATTTCTACTTATATTATCCACTTGTTCCTCCCCATGCCAGGTTTCTTGCAATCCTATTATATCCATTTTATCCATGAAGCTACAAAACTCTTCATCTATAAATTCTGAAATTAATCCAGCAATATTCCAAGTCACAATGCCCAGATTTCCTTTGTTTTTACAGAGATAGGCATTTACACTCTTATTTAGGATATCTTAGTGTTCTTCAATCTCCTGAGCATCTTTTGTGATTTCACTATTAAGTCATTCGCCCACGTCATTATCCAATGATTGAAACCCATTAGTAGTGTCAATATTTTCCATAGCATCTATTGGCAGCTGCAGGATTCCCCCAGTTACCTCGTTTAAGTTTGTTATTAAATAGCAAGCCTATCCAATTTAATGCTGGCTTTCAAAATGTTCTCTGCCAGTCTTTTATTATAAAGAACTAGATCAATTTGGTTCTCTTTGTTTGAGTCACTATGTAATTTCCTTACATCCTTTATGTCATCCTTGTAAAACTCAATACCCAGGAGATTGCCCATTTGATATCCCATCATTTCCATCAGTTGTTCTTTGGTCTCCAGTGTTCTACAAGAAATACCAAAAATTGACAGAGTAACTTCTGTTTCACCGTCACTGTCCTGTATAATGAGATCATATAATAAATAGACCTCAGCCAATCCTTTTGTTACTCCAGACTTAGCTAAATTTGTCATGTGTTTCAATGTACTAATAGCTATAGGATAATCCATAGCTAAATTAAATCCAGCTAAGTAATAAGAATTCCTCCGGACATAATGTGCCACTCTCTCATGCTTACAAAAAAGCAGAATCAGTTCTTGTGGTATTAAATCACCAGCTCTAACTGCATCAATAATATCATCCTCTAGAAGCTCCAATCCTAACATCTCAGTACATATAATCTTTCCTAATTCCATTAATACCAAACAATTATCATTATCCTTTTTGTGGACTCCTCTGTGAACCACTATAGAGCCTCCCTCCCAGGATGTCAGAGCCTCATCTGCATTTTTGTCATTATTCGTAGTCACATTACTATTCTTTTTCTTACTCTCTTGCTGTTTATTTAGAATCACTATACTGTTTTGTTCTTACCTTATATTGTCTTCTCCTTTTTCCACAATTATTCCATGTGTATGAATTTTACATAGTGCCATATCCGTTTTTAAATCATTCTGATATGATCTCACCTGGGGGGGTCCCTAGTTTTTCAATCACCTTATTTTGCAATAAATCTCTTTCCCCCAACTCTTGTGTTCTATTCAAGTAATTAGTTCCAGGGGTTATACTATCAATTATACTATCAGCATTCCGTTTATCTGCATTTGCCACTAAACTCTGAGGGAGAAGTGTTTTTAGCGCATTCATTTCTATTTTGAGTTGTTCTAGATGGTATTCTAAACCTTGTTTGTTGTGAACATTACTCCCTCTCAGTTGTTCTTCATGCATTGCCATTTTCTCCTCATCAGATTTTGTACTGCTAAATTTATCCCCTATTTCAAGATTTTGTTAGATTTGCTTATCTGTTCCACAAAAATACTCTATTTTCCTTTCTTTTCTATTCCTTCTCTTATCTCCATTTTTTTAGTTTTTTGAGACTGTACTTGTATGCTCTTCTCGCTTTCCTTCACTCCTCTTACCTTTCCCTTCTTTTTCTCTTTCCTTTTCTGTATATCAGGGAAATTAATAGGTGTGAAATCAGGTCTTCCATTTTTATTTTCATAAACGACTGAGTCTGTTAATATATCCGGAGTGGCAAAATCTATTTTATTTCTCAAAGAGTCAATCTTTGCATGATTTATAGCAACGTCATGCCTAAGATTTCCCAGTTCATTTTTTATAACTATCAACTGTTCCATAAAGATTAAATTAGCTGTATGTTGATGTCCCAGATTAATTGCTAATTCTTCATCAATTAAATCAGAAGAAAAAAAAAGTTTATCCAGATCTCCTATTATGGAATTTTCTTTGATTTAATTTTTTATCATCTTAGGTGTTTGGGTAATGTTATAGCTAGAGGCTAGATCTTTAATCCCTTTAATAGTCCACTGCAGTTTATCATTAACCTCTCTAAGTTGAGTACCGGATACCAGTATTAAGTCCTCATGTGAAAGCTGTATATTTTTGCTCTTTTTTTTTCTTAAACGTTCTCCTATAATTTGCAGTTTCGGAGTGTCCATATCTGATTCCATTTTGGAGTTCAAGAAACTAATTTGCCCTGACATTCCATGATCCAAGTCCAGCACAAATTCCTGCTCAAGACTGAGACTCACCATTTCCTCACTATCCCCAGTAATACTGTTTTCAATTTCCCTGTCCCTCACACTCTCCTGTGGGGTTACATTTTCCAAACTTCCATAAATAAATTATGGAGATTCTATGAGTTGAGAACTACTTACATGTGTACTACGAGTAGTGAAGATATAAGGAGTAGATGTTTTATCATTTTCTAGTTTTTTAAGTTTCATATGTTCTGTAATTTTTGTTTGTTTGCTTGTCCCCTTTAAGGTTTTGCTTCTCCCCAGTTTCCCACAAACTAGAATGGAAGTATCTAGTAAGGGGGAGCAATATACTTTCTTCCTTTGTAATCTTGTATTTACCATTCTTAGTAACTAAGTAACTTTCTTAAAAAAGAAGGAGAGAAAAAAAAAACAAGAGCCAACACTGGGCCAACATTGGGCCTTATTCAATTCAGAGAGTAGTAAAGTAACAGAGATTTAAATGACTTTCTAATACTTTTCTAGTAGGTATCTAGTTAAAATCAGCTCAGAAATCTGCACTAAATTTACTTAAAGTTCATGTTTTCCATAGGTTCCAAAGAGGTCAAATAGAGTCCCAATAATCCAAAAAAGTCCAATAAAGTCCCAATAAGATCCCAGTAAATATTTGGCTATTTATTAGTCTCTCTTCTCCACTTCACTCATAACCACAGTTCCTTGCTGCTGCTTCAGGTTTATCCAGGGAATTGCAGCTTCAGTTGGTTTTATCAGGGGACCAGTTTCAACAAAACACTGTTTTGAAAAGTAGGGATTTCAACCGTGTCCTTGCACTTCTCTTTCTCAATTTTATAAAACACTTCTCAGCTAGAAATGTAAAATAGATATCCCAGCAAATAGCCACTGCCAAACAAAAAGGAGAATATATCAATTTAGCAATTGTTTTTAAATAAATAAATAAAAAATCACTTGTAAAACCCCTATAACTATTGCTATTGTTATTGCTGTTGCTATCTCACTAATTAATTTTCATCTCGTATACACTTTTTATTTACAAGAAGAGGAAATATAGTGAATCAGACTTAGTGTTGGCGTCTTTCTTATATAATACAGCAGGCTACTAGCACTATAAGAGCTGGTCGGACTATGGATTCATTATTTACATCTAGCAGTTCTCAACCCGCTATGTTACTGCATGCAACATATATATGGATAGCCCAAAAATAACGCAGTCTAATGAGATAATTTCTGCTAATCAGAGCAAACACACTATGTATTCGTTACTTGCTCATTACTTGCTCCGCGCGGCGCAGCTCTGTCGACGCTGTATCACTCCACCGTACCTATCAGAGTGGAGGTTTGTGCATGTGCTTTTAAAGCAAAGGGAGGAGAACCAGTAGCTTATTGAAGGATTTAGTCATGTGATCTCACTAAACCCCACGAAAAATAAAAACATATCATTTCAAATGTTATCAAAAAGTCATAAAAAGGCCAAAAAAAAAAAAGTAATGTACTTAAAATACGCTGTGCTGATAGAATAATAATAGTATCTAGCAGTAAGCAGCTCGTTCCTAAAAGCGAAGAATGTAGTAATGTAAAAACAACCACAAGCAAGCTACATAAACACACAATATATAAAGACAATCTAAAAACTTTGCATTTAAAATAAAATCATAAATAAGAGCACAGCCCTTAGAATGAATCTGCCTTCAACTCGCTTAAATCATAGTTTAGTCAGTCACAGTTCCAGCAGTACTCAGCAGTATCCCTGCAGGCCTTCTCCCCTCACAGGTCCTCCATGGAAAAAACTCTCCCTCTTCACCGGCCCAAATGGTGCTGTTTTCAGCCATCTCCCCTCAGTGCAGCCACCCTAGCAGTTAGGAACCCAATCTCCTGAAATGGCAAAACAAAAGAGAGGCGTAAGGAGGACGGAACTAAGCCGTATAGCTTAGTGGCATAGATGGCATACCTTTTATAAAATTAAAACAAGCAGAATGGTCCTGCAATCTGCAGCTTCTCCTCAGTTGCAGATGCGCGTATCTCCTGCTTAGTCCCCAAACGTGTACAGAGAGTCAGGAGTGGATTAGGCACCAAGGATTGTGATTAATGGTGTTAAATCAGCAAAGAGGGAGGTCACGAGTGGTGCTACAGAGATCTGTCCTGTCCTCTTCAGTTTGTTCATCAGTGACACTAAAGAAGGAATCTGTGACATGTTGAATCTCTTTGCAGATAACACTACGCTCTGTGAGAAGGTAGACAGCGACAAGGGCATTAAGGAGATGCAAAGTGACCTGCAAAGACTAGAGAAGTGGTATAAGGTTTGGCAGTTAAAATTCAACATCAGAAAATGCAAGGTGATTCACCTAGGGAACAGGAATCCCAGGACAGAGTACTGGAAAGGAGGGGAAAATCTGAGCACAACAGCCAAGGAAAGGGACCTAGGATCCATCAATAATATAGAGGACAATGTATGGTCCTCTATCGGTAACTGGTCTATTAACTGCTGAGAGGCAGCCAGGGTGACCATCTAAACCTCAAGAGCGAAGCTCGAGAGTTTACGTCATCATGGCAACCTCGAGACAGTTAATAGTAACTGGTTGCCAATAGGAGGACCATACATTCTTTTTTATAGTGTATGGTCCCAAGAAAAATTGAAGACGGCTCCTTACTTTTCAAATAATAGTCGCCACCACAGCCATTCAGTCATTCCCTCACCGCTGCAAGCATTCATCAGTTCCTGAGGGGAAAAAAATGCATGCACATGCACAGACCATTCCCAGTTCTTAACCCATCAATGTAACGTACCATCGATGGGTTAAGAATGATGGAACATCACATTGATGGGTTAACAACACTGGGAAATGATGATTTGTTTAGGTTAACAACATCCCACCATACATTATAACTCCCTTAAAAAAATCAAGCCAGTGCAACATGGTCTCTAGTAAGGCAGATAGGATGCTAGGATGTATTGGGAGAGGTATTGACATTAGAAGAAAAGAGTTATTACTACCTCTTTATACATCATTGGTGAGGCCGCACCCAGAGTACTATGCCCAGTTCAGGAGTCTTCACCTCAGGAAAGATAAGGACAGGCTAGAGACAGTGCAATGAAGGGTGATCAGGAGGATTCAGGGCCAGCAGGCAGATCTTATGAGGATCAACTCAAGGCACTAACTGTACTCACTGCAGACCAGATGAGAGATGGGAGGTATGATAAACAAGGTGAACTATTAGGAACTATTTAGCATGAGTAACAGTCAAAGGACATGGGAGTCTGAGTGGAAACTGATGGGAGGGGGGTTTCCAGATGGATATGAAAAGGTTTTATTTTACAGAATTGGTTATGGGGCAATTTAACAACCGTCTGACAAGGTGGTGGGTACTAACATAATAAATTGTTTCAAGCACACCTGGGACAGAGTGAAGGGTATAGTGTTCCCTCAGGGCGGTAGCAGTAGGGAGGGGAAAAGGGAGGTGGATAGTGAGGGCTAGTACCCTTTATAGACAGTAGCTCCCAGGGTATGATAAGGAACAGTGATCAGACTGGATGGACCACTAGTCTTATTCTGCCATCATTGTCTATGTTTCTTTGTTTCTGTTTGCATGATCCAAGTGACAGCCTTTTTAATACCAGAAATCTTGCTATGCGAGGCAAAGCTGTCAGGAGTATATTTGTCCACAGCAGTTTTAGGTTTTCCTGTTAGAAGTTACTCTGTCTCATCGAAATATAGGTCAGGAAACATAGGCAAACCAGGAGATGTCAAGAAGTCATAAAATTTGCAAGTAGTGTTTTATTATTATAAATAGCAATAAAATAAAAACAAATTGTACAAGATAGCTCTTATACAGGCAGTTCAAACAAAACAAAGTCTTTCATCTAAGGGTATCTCTAAATCTAAATTTCAATCTCTCTCTCTCTTTCTCTAAACAAACATCGCTCTCTTTTATGAGATGTTTTTACCTGGCAATTAAATTCTGCATCCTGTTCTCATTAAGCTATATTTCTTCTTTTCACACAGTGTACCAAACTTACCATTTTTTTTCCTATGACCAGTACATCCAGTGTTGTCAACAGATGCAGCCAATTAAGACATTCTGGCCAGAGCTGGTTTTCCCACTGACAGCTCTGTAAACAAGCTTGTGGAAAGTCAAAGGGTTTCTCAAGGTTAACCCCTTGTGCTCCAGATAAACCCAAATATCTTTCTGCATT
The DNA here is from genome assembly GCA_016271365.2 of Neoceratodus forsteri. NCBI lineage: Eukaryota > Metazoa > Chordata > Ceratodontiformes > Ceratodontidae > Neoceratodus > Neoceratodus forsteri. The sequence goes on along the minus strand of CM057449.1, from coordinate 520,039,376 downwards.
TATTTGAACACCAGAACTATATACATTTACAAACCAAGGGATCTCAGTTTCACATAAAGATTGACATATAGGTTTCAATCACAGAAACACAAGGGGAGAAAGAAAGAACAGAAACAACAAGTAAAGGAAGGAAGATAATGGGAGAAATTGTGGAACCATCAGAGTAGCCAGTTCCAAGATTCCACAAGGAAATTTGATTGCACAATCGGACAGATTAGAGATAGAAAAGTGACAGAATAGGAGATGACAGAAAACTAGATCCTTGCTTTTAGCTCTCTGTATAACAAATGAGATAGGGTCTTATACAACCCTGTCACACTCTGACAAGAAGAAACTGTATGAAAAGTGTAGCTTTTATTTTTTTTGTGTCAGAAATCGCATTGACTACTGTAGAACTTAAGTGCTGACAGTAGTGTAAGAACAATTCTAAAAATAATATACTATATTTAATACTTGTATTGACAGCTGCAACTGATGGCTGCTACTATGATTTTTTTGCTGTTTTTTTTTTTATTATAGGTGGTATAGAAAACAGTATACAGAATGACGGGGAAAATAACACAGAAGCGACACTACACAATACAATAACCAAAATAGGTTTGAAATATACATTCAGGATCAGATTTCAAAGAAAACAGTGATATACAGATTATGTAGTGTTTATTCTACCATCAGTCAATATTCATAAAACGTCAGAAATAAAGATGCAGATGAAGAGACATTTTCAAGGTATATTCAGTTCCAAGGTATATTCGCCCCTTATCAGCTGGTGAATCAACCCTTTTCCATAATCTCTATTGAGGGCTCCAGAAGTACTTTGCTGGGAACCCTCTCAGTTCAATAGATGCTGGGGTTTCCAATCTGACTTTTTCACAGTACTTTATTTGTTTGAACCCATATTGTATATTGTCAAAAAAATATCCGTTTTACAACATGTACCAATCTGCTCATGCTTAAAAGAGTCCCTCATTACCTTATGAAACCCATGAAGAGAAAAGTTGGGCTCTGAATGGTGGAGCACTGATACTGAATGAAACTGCATATACATGTAAAGAATTACTGTGGTGCAGCTGCCTCATTTGTGACTTGGAGCTCTATTAAGGCTCCCAGATCAGATTAAATGTATTCCTCTAGTTTAATACAATGTATTATACTTTTTCTCATTTCTGACTGAGACAGAGATTGTTAACCCATTGTGTTACTCTTGGGGTGTCTTTGCTCAGTCAGTTCTGGGACACTGTTTTTTTAATTTTTATTTTTCTGCAGTGTCCATGGCTAGTTGCTACATGAGACTTTTGGCATTTAGTGTTTATGTGGTATTATATCTGTGCACTATAGCACCCTGTAATATAATTTTTATTTATTTATTTGAAAATTGGTAACCAGGAGGGGCACTCTGAGCCAATGTTCATTTCCAGGTGTGACCGGGAGGGGGAAGGGAAGGTGGAACTAGCAGCGGACAATAAAATTATCAAAACATCAGATCAGCAAGGTTATAGAAAGAATAGAATAAATAGGGAACAAATCGGCATGTACAGAAATAAAGTGCAGAGAACAACCAGTAGTGCATAACAATTGGCAACAATAATAGAATAAAGAGCAATAACCTGGATGGCAAAAAGCTTCAGTCATCAAAATATCAGGAGGAAAGGAAACAGGAACAGGTGGGGAGGGGTTGAAGTTTCAGGTGGTGCCTGAAGAAGCCAGGTGACAAGGAGTAATGGAGGGAGGAAGGGAGTTTGTTTCAGAGTGCAGGAAGTTGAAAAGTGAAGGCAGATTGCCCAGCAGAGCAGTGGTGGTAGGGTGTGACAAATGTGCAGTGGTCCCCTTGAACAGAGGGAGCATGAAGCAAGAAAAAGTTGAGATAGGAGAGAGGAGAGGTAAGAGGGAAGGGAGCCAAACCAGTATTTGGAAATGAAGGAGGCACAGTGAGCCTGATGGTGAGATGGCAGGGGAAGGATCGATAGGGATGAATAATGCAAACAATGGTGTGTGCATGGGGGGGGTTAGTAGCAGAACAGCAGAAGGAGTTGAAGAGGGTGTCTAGTCTGGCAAGGGAAGTGGAAAAGGTAGAACCATAGACCACATCCATGTAGTCGAAGACAGGGAGCACCATTTTGTTAACAAGCTCCCTTCAGACCTGTGGAGATAAGCAGTCTTCATTACAATATAGAGCATCGAACTTGGGACAGAGCTTAGCAGGGATGGTGTCAATGTGGGCTCAAAAGTCAAGATTACTGTCAAGCCATACTCCCAGGTGCTTGAAGGACTGAACCTATTCTGTGGGGTGCCATCCAGAGTTGTGAAGATGTGAGGGGGTGGAGGGCGGCAGTAAGTCTGCCCAGTTTTTGTCTGGAACCCAAGGTTATGGACACTGTCTTCTTAGTGTTGACTCTGAGTTGGTTAGATTGAAACCAGTGCAGAACATTGCTGAAGTCCCGCTGGAGCAGATCTACCACAGCTTCAGCAGAGGGATCTGAAGTGAAGAGGACTGTGTCATCTGCATACATGTGGATATAAAAGTTGGCACAGGCAATGGGGAAGTCATTGAGGAAGCTGGAGAAAAAAAGACAAAAAGAAGGTGCTATATACTGCATATATCTCAGCGTGTTACTCTTTTCCATGAGGATTTCAAATGTGTATTTAGCTGCTTAGCACCAGGGTTTTTTTATCTTATGGTTTCAGATTTGTATGACATATGCAAGCGTCAAAAATTGCACTGGTCTACTGGATATTGTCTTTTTTCATTGTATCATTTCTGGTCCAGTTGGCCAGTGCCGTCCCTATAGATTCCATTACTAATTAATTTGCTGCTCTCAGTAGCTTTCTTAGATTGAAGAGGATTTCAAAGGCCAGATTGTGTACAGAATGGATTTTATGTAGGCCAGCAGATTGTTGAGCAGGTTGCTACCTTTTCTTGTATGGCTGCTGCAGAGGATAATTTTAACGTGTATGTGTGTCTGTGTCTGTGTCTGTGTTATGCATTTATGTTGCCTCCACCAGCCAAATAATTGTGCCGTACTCACAGTTAAGTACATTTATAAAGAGGCCTTTTTCCCTTTTTGGGATTCTGGGGGTGTGGAAATGTTCCTCCAGTAGGAAATTGTCTTAAGCTGTTCATACTCTATCATAAGGAGCAACTGTGTATGAGAGTATTTCTGTCATGTAGCAATGCAGAGTACGGTGGTTGGCTCATTGTTCTGGCTGAAGCCTTATCTTAATGACAGCACAATGCCCCAAAATATGCTACAGGTCTGCTAGAAGGAAAACATTTGGATATGTCCATAGGTTGAATTTTTACAAGCCAAGAGGCTACAGTGTGCCACTTACTATGTCATTACCTTCTCAAATTAAGGTATAGTGTAGCACATTGGAAGCATGGAAAGAATAGTAGTGACACACAACATGTTTTAGCTTGCTACAGCTAAAACATCATCAACTATACTAAGTCTAGTTATTTGGTTATGACAATGTAAGTAGGAACAGGGTTTGTGTCACTTCTTTATCACCAGCACTGAAAAACAGTCACAGCCTGCGGTAGTCTTGGTAGATGAAACTTCAGATTTTTCATAATACCCTGTTGAGCAGTTTTGACCCTTTAAACCACTATGCACAGGTTTTGATAACAGTTATGATCTTTCACACTGAACTCATGCATGCCAGGAATGTCATCAACTAGTTTTGTTTGGAAAAGAGAATATTAATGTCAGTAGTTCTGGAGTTTGTCCCCTTTTTCATCCCAGACAAACTACTGGCATAATCAGTTGGCCATCTCACTTTTGAACAATTCAGTTTGGGCTAGAATAGCCTAATTAGCAAAATTAAAAGTTGAACCAGGTCCTAACAGAGAAACTATTGACTAAAACCTTGTTCTTAAGTGACTTAAACTATTGCTGTGCCTGTCACATGCCCACTGAGGTTTACATATTGTGCTATTGTAACCCCTCTACCAGATGAGGGTTGCTATAAAGGTCATAGATAACAAAAGGTTAAATGCCACTTAACAAAGGTAGCTCCTAAGATAGGAACTGAGAGCAACCAGGGACAGCAAATGGGGGAGTGGCTAGGATGAGCTGGCTATAGAGAGCTGAAGATTCTAGGCAGTCTAGAGTTCAATCTGAGAGGCTGAACAGCAGCTAAGGGACATCTGGGACATGCTGTCCCAGATTTCAGGCTACAAACCAGGCCTCTGGGGGTACCGAGCAATAGAGGAACTTCCAGGACTGAAGTGGTGGCAGTGTTTCAGGCGCTATCAGCACAGTACAGCAAAACCACCCAGAGAGAGAGAGAGAGAATGAAATGGAGGCCAGAACAGCAGAGAAGGAGAGTCGCTATGAGACAGAGACAGAGAGACTTCCAAGAGAATAAGGTACAGAGGGTAGATAGATGCCCTTGTATAGGGACCCAAAAGAGAGGTGTACGAGAGAGAGAGAGAGAGAGCGATGGGTTTGGGAACTAGCTAGTAACCAAATGGGAACCTGAGAGAAGAGACTTGCCAATGAGGACATCCTAATGGATCCTCCTAAATTTGGGTAAAGTGTTCAGTGCCCAGACAAAGCAATCACACCTGATCCCAGGTGGATGGAGAGAAGGTTATATAGGAGCAGTACAGTCATACAGTGGGGAGTCCAGAAAAAATACTTCCATATTTGTTCATATTGTATGCTCCAAGGAAAATCACACGTGTGCTGAATACTGTACAGTGAGACTATCACTATTGCTCGGGGAAGCCGCATTAAGCTTATCTGCCAGTGATTGCAGATAGAGCATCAAAGTATGAATCTTGTCAGGATTGTAGTTTTAACATTGTTCTTCTGTGAATCTGAACAATAAGGGAATAAAATCAGGAGGTCCTAATGTAATGCAAGCTGCTTGTAGCAACACCAAGTAAATGGCTGTCAAGAGTGTCTTAAGTGCAATAAAATTCCTACTGCTTGACTGAAGAGTGTTGTGTGGACAGTGAGTTTGTGAAATGAAGTTAATCTGATGCTTGTGAGCATATTATTTGCTCCATGATCCCAACAGAAACTGTTTAGAATCTTGTTCGGGTGCCGCACTTATGGCCCAGCAGCAGCAGCATGTCACCACAGGTGACCTGGGTTCAGGAGCAGACCTCTGGTCAATATACTGAGAGACAGGCCAGGCTCTGGCTGGAATAGCAGAGACAATGGATGGTGAGGGGTAGCTGGCAATGCACAGCAAAACCTGAGTGGAAGGAATAGGTGATGGCTTGAGAGGCATTAAAAAAAGGGTGAAAAACTGGCCGGCCCCACCCACAGGATAGATGGCCCATAGTAACCATTGACTGGAGGGTAGCTTCCACTAGCAAGCTGCATATTTACATTAAATACAACAGAGAAACAAAGCAGAGCAGAGTAAGTACATTGTATGGATTTGTTCAAAGTCCCTTAATCCATATACATGTAGGAAAAAAATATTCAGAATGTTGACTGCTTCATTTTCTTGAAAAGATAAATTGTAGCTGTGAAGAGCCGAGGAATAATAAAAGCATAAATCACAGAGAGATTTGCTTGACATGCACGTTGCTACAAAGAAGGATGAGGCTCTCTCATCAAAAAATTTCATGTACCTATATGGTTTCCACCTCCTGTATCTGTGTTTGTTTGCTCCTCCAATTCATCTGCAGCCCATCAATGAAGTTAAATTAACCTGCCACTTACACCGTGTTATCTGCTTCGTACAGTTGATTCTGCATCACATCCTTCTAGCTGCAAGCTTGTTAACAGTCAAGTTCATTTCCCAAGAGCCATTGCTCTGTATTTCTCTCCAGTTAGTGACTGGCAGAGAGATGGATGACCTGCGAAAGGGCCGGGGGACTTGGCAAGTCTGATGCATATCATTTTAACATCTCACTTGCAACAGAGTCATTTACAAATATTGATTTTAAACAGAAAACTAATTTTGCAGAGTGCTGTGTTTTCTCAGAAAGCTGTGATAAGTTTTAATAATGATGCTTAGGAATTTCATTTTTCTTTGTGTAATTTAAGAACTAATGACTGAGGAGATGAGTGCTTGCTTACATGTGCTTGTAGAACATGCCCTCCTGTAACAGTTAAATGAGGGCTCTAAGAGGCTTGTGACATGGGGATTGAAGCGTATTTAGATTCCCATTGTTCCACTGAATATGCAATTAGATTCTATAATGATTTTAAGTGGCCTGCTAATTGTTAATTTGCCTATAGTTGGTGGTTACACAACTCATATTTACAGACTTGTCCTTTAAGCTCTGAGAGCAGTTCTCAGCAGCAGTCGAGAGGGCTGTCAGAGTGTTGGGCAGTATCAAAAACAAAATCTGCAGCAGGGAGTAAGAGGTGACACACAAGTGACGAGACACAACAGGGCATTTGTTGTCTGGTGTTGATGTACCCCCAAGTGCATAATGTGCATAATGTGCATAATGTGGCACAAGAAACTTGCACCAATTGCCTTTAGCACCTGAAAGTGCCTCAACCCCTGACAACGAATGACCTGGAGTGTTTTATTGTGCTTATAAAATGAGAAAACAGGGAAGCAATTTAGAAAACAGAAACATTTCATTTTCTTTCATTAAAAACAGACATTTTCTTTTCTGAAAAGTATTAAGCAAATTGTAGCCCTTCGACACTTGTCAGTCATCTGTTTCTGCACACATTCTATAGATGTAATGTTTGTTTATTTAAGCAATAAGCCACGAAGGGGTGTGGGTTATCAGAGGAGTTACCACAGCTAGAGTGGTTTTCCCATGAGGTGCAGCCGAGTGGGTAAATCTGCTCCAGTCGTGGTAAATCCCTCTGATAACCCAGATCCCCTGAGTGGCTTATTGCGATTATACCAAGTACTGTTTTTTTTTAATTATTTAAAAAAACAGTACTTGCTATAATGCTTAAATAAGCGACTCAGTTGTTGAGCAGTCAGTGTTTTTGTTTACTTTCCCCTGATGTATGGAGCTGCTGTTTTACAGTCTCTGCTTAGTGGGGAAACAAGATGGCGGACGAAGTTCCGTGATTTTTGCCGTCGGATTGCTTTTTTTTGAACATGCGGCTGGCTGGCACCTTTTGCGGTGATTATGGGTGTACATCACCATGGAATGAGGCCGACAGGGAAGCAGTACTTGGCCGGGAACCAGGCATTCAGTGGTATGTCCGCATCCAGCCCCTTATGGACTTCAGTCTGCACTTGGCATTTGGACCTAGGGATTCTCAAATATGCTATTGAACTGCATCATCTTTTTTACATGGCACAGTACAGCACAGTGAAAAGTGGGGTGCTCTACACTGCTGGTGTTTCAGGGAATAAGTGGAAGTGATCACTGGCTAGACATGGCCATTATTAATGGTTATCCAGGGTTGTGTTGCCACTGTTGCAGTCTTCCAGGTCTCGGAGGCCATGCACTGCTGAAACAGCAGAAGAGGCATTTAGTCTTGTGTGTGAATCCTGTGGATTGTGGGTCCATCCCATTTCTCACTCATCTTACTTGGGACAACATGCAGCTACACACACTGGCACCAGATCAGGTGGGAAGGGCATAACGTGCCATTTCATGAATGCTGCAGAGGACTCTCCTGTGTGAATACATGGAATGAATTCAAATAGTTATAAGGCAAAGTACCTCATCTACTTAGATCACCATGACAAGTGGGAGGTCTGTGAAGAAGAATGAACAGGGCTGCTTCTAGGGGAAGCTGTGCTCCATTACAAACTAAATACAAGTAGGGAGGAGAGACAGGCACTCTGCTAGCACCAAAGACAGAAGGTAATACACAAGTTGAATTTGTAGCAGAAGTGCATAATACAGTACTTTGTTCTGTGCCAATAGTGCAAAATCAAGATCAGGTTAACACACCTCTGTACAGCACCCAATGTGTCAGGTGCTTAGTGGAAAGGTGATAACTGATTTTGATTTGCACCATTGGCACAGAATAAAGTACACACTTTTGATATGAATCAAGCTATGTAGGGCCTTCTGTCTTTGATGATGACAGAGTAACCATCTCTCTTCCTTATTAGCCCTGTGCACCACATAAAGGCACAAAGGGCTTTGTGGATAGGGCATTATTACATATGTATAACTATAGTTCTACTACTGGTATTCTTTTCACATTTATATTAACAGTAGAGTATTGTAATGACAGGAGGAACTTAGGGTTGATTGTGTATGTCTGCCCATCCTACCTCTTGGCAATGACTGTATGCAATCTGAGTATGGACACACATCCAAGCTTATCAGTTGGAATGTTTCCTCTACTGGTGCTGTGTAACCCTCAGTGCCATTTGTTCCTAAGGAATTTCTCTAGTCTAATTTGAAAGCCTGAACAGTGCTAGCTTGTACAGCCTCACTGGGTGGGCTTGTTCTCAGCTTCTTGCATGAAGCAATATTTTCTAAAGTTTCCCCTTTTTCTGCCCCTCCCCCTTAGTGCATGGCCCTCTAGTTCTACATGCACTCACCAGCTCAAAGTATGTGTACTCCACCCTGCCCATCCGCTTCAGTATTAGGATAACCGTGATCAAGTCCCCCATCATCCTTTTCTAGACTAAATAATCTGAGTGTGTCCAATCTTTCCATGTTGCTCTTGCCCCCTAAGCCATTAATCAACTTGGTGACCCTGTGCTGAACCCTTTCGATTTCTTCAGTGTCCTTTCTGTATCATGGTGATGAGAACTGGGTGATGTACTCCATGGTGACCAGAACTGGGTGCTGTACTCCAGTCATGGTTGAACCAGTTCTTTGCACATGGGGAGGATCACCTCTGTTGAGCTGGGCTTTATCTGCCTCCTAATGTAAGCAGCACACTGCCTGTCTGGTTTCAGCTTACTATCCACAATTACTCCTACTATATACTGTACACTTTTCTTCAGTTGTGTTGTCCACTTCTGCACCAACCCAGATTTCTTGTCCGTACCTTGCCCTTTCCCCCATGAAATCCAAGATTCCATTTCTCAGTCCGTACCCCTAATATGTGGGTGTTAGCAGTATACTGCACCTCCCTCTGTATGTGATTAATAGTGTAGAATACCGGTACTTGTATTGGTTGAAGAAGATGTGCGAATTAACTGCAGTGCAGAGGTCTGCAGTCCTGTATGCAGTAAGGGGGAAAAGAGCCAAAAAGGGGCTCCTCAGTTGAACATGGACCTAAGGCAAATGATTCTGAACAGAGATCACGTTTATGACTTCTGGAAAAAAGCTGTTTACTTTCAGGCTAGAGAGAAGTACAGAGCAGCCCCAAGGGACTGCAAAACAAGAATTAAGAAAGCCAATGAAGGACCGGAAGCCAGGAAAGCAGCAAAAGCTGCAAACACCAAAGCCTTCTTCCAACACCTGCATAGAAGGAGGAAGGTGAAAGAGGGGAAATGGACCTTACTGCTACCACTCCTTGACTACAGTTCCATCATTTACTTCCCTCAGAGCTATTCCATCATGTTCATTAAGTTCAGAATGGCACACAATAACATTATTAGATTTGTGACTGGGCTTCCCCATCATACCCATAGATGTGCCCTCTAGAAAGTACATTGGCTCTCCCTAGAGGACAAGTTCACATGGAAGGCTTCCATATTTATCTTCAAAATCCTCAAGTGTCTTCTTCCCCACATTGTCTCTCCTCTGTTCAAGAAGGCTTGCCCCACCCATCTTACTAGGAGCACTGCCTCATCACCTTTTTGGGTCCCCTACTACATCACCTCTTTGGGGCAGAGATCACTTATGTACAGAGGTACCAAGCTTTTTAACATTTCCCCCCCATATCCCTTGTAAGCAGCCCCTCCCTTGGCACCTTTAAGGTCAAAATAAAGGAGCACCTACTCAATAAATCACCTTGCAACTGCCATAGGCAGCATATCTTAATTTTCCTACCACTTGCCAGAGCAATCACTAGGTCACTTACTCAGTTTTCTGTTAGAATTTTTTTCCTCTGTTTTTTCTTAACCCCTCTCTCTTGTCTACCTTATTGCTTCCATGCCTTTTTCCCCTGCTAAGCTCTTTCAGAGTTTTCCCCACCTTCTCCCTTGTATTTGTACATTTTGTTTAGATGTGCTGCTAATACTGTAGCTGCTATACATAAGCCATCTTGTATGTAACTGAAATTCCTGTATATGTTTTTGCCTTTGTATTTTTGGAACCATGTGTCTGTATAAAGTGTATATACTGTATATCCACCACTGTAAAAACCCTAAAACTAGACGCTTGCGAAAACGGCATTTTTGCCCATATGCCTTTCCAGTATAAAATAAAAATGAATGAATGAATGAAAACATGGGGAGATGGCTCATTAGCAGGGCTCATAACACTTAGGTACTGTAGTTATGATGCAGCATTGGCCATCATGCCTGCCTGGTAGCTAGCTACCTGGAAAAGATCAAGCCAAGTCCAACTGAGCAGAAGGATACACCCCCAGAACATGGTGGAGTTAAAGAAACAGCTGTAAGAGCCACTTACAATAAACTTTCAGGAGTCTGTCTGGACAGGTGTGGTGCCAAAGGACTGGAACATGGCCCCTATCTTCAGAAAGGTGGCAGGGTCAGATCTGGGCAACTACAGACCAGTCAGCCTGATGTCAGTGCTCGGAAAGGTCCTGGAGTCCTTTATCAATGACAGAATAATGGATCACTGGTTTGAGGCCATGATACTTGCCCCCTCTCGACATGACTTTGTGAGCCAACCAGATCACCTTCCTGAAGGAGGTGACCAGGGAGGTAAACAGGGGCAGGCTCGTGGATGTTGTCTATCAGACTGTGATATTGTTGCACATTACAAGCTTTTGGGCAAAGTAAACCTAATGCAGTAAACACATATATAAGGTGGATTACTAACTGGCTTTGGGGCAGGAAGCAGATGATGGTGGATGGGCACTACTAGGGGAGAGGAGTACATGATGGTGTCCTTCAGAGAGTGGTGCTGGGTACACTGCTCTTCAGCATCTTCATCAACAGTCTCAAAGACAGGGTCTCCAGCAGGCTGCTTAAATTTGTGGATGATACTAAGCTAGCCAGTGTATGGACAAACTTCAGGAAGACCTGTAGAAACTGAGCTATTGATCTGACTCCTGGAGCCTGAGATTCAATACTCTGTCCTCATAAGGCTTTTGATGTAGACCCTACAACATTTTAGTTGCCCTCCTCTGGACTGCCATCACTCTGTCTGTGTCCTTCTGGAGATGTGGAGCAGGATTTTTGAATGCCTTAGTTTGCTGCAAGCCCCAGTGCACCAACAATACGGCGCATGGGGCCTGCAGCTATCTAATGGGGTTTTCTATCCTGTGCAGCAATTGTCGCAAGGTAGACCAACTTTTTCTGGTCTATTTGCAGCAGTCCTGGGGGTTGTTTTATGGTGCTTACACCAGATATTTGGTGCAAGCTGCCGTAATTCGTGGAACTGTAGCAACTGCGCCCAAGATTGTAAAATCGGGCGCAGTTGCGGTAAAGGGTTTGGTGCACTGCTAGAACCTAAGTGCCGTGGTGCAGGGCTGGACACAAGCCCTGTGGCACACTTTGAAAATCCTGTCCATGGCCTCCAGAACTGAACACAGTACTCTTTGTGGGGTCTTACCAGTGATCTGTACGGGGGCAACACCTCCTCCCTGTTTCTGCTAGTGATACCTTCCCTATGTACACCAGCATCCCACTAGCCCTGCCAACTGCCTTGTTGCACTGCTTGGCCATCTATAGGTCATCAGATATGATTACCTCCAGGTCTGTTTCTTGCTTGGTGTCATCAATACCACTCCATCCATTTTGTACTCTACCCCTGGTTTTCTGTGCCCTTAGTCCATTATTTTGCACTTTTTCTCATTGAAACTCAGCTTCTGTACACTTTACCACTCCTCAAATTTTCTCAGGTCACTGCTCATCCTTTCCACCTCCCTGAAGTGTCTACTGTATTGAAGATTTTAGTGTCATCCTCAAAGAGGTAGACCTTCCTGTACTGCTCCTCTACAATGTCTCTTATAAAGACATTAAAGAGGACCGGTCCCTGCAGTGATCCATGAGTTACCCCACTGGTCACCCTCCCTTCCTCGGAGTAAACTCTGTTTACCACCATCCTCTGTGGCCTGTCCTATAACCAGTTTCTTACCCAGTTTACCGCCTTTGGTCCTAGTCCTAATCTACCCAGCTTGCTTATTAGCTTCCTATGTGGAACTGAATCAGAAGCCTTGCTGAACTCTAAGTAGACTATATCCACTGCTCCATCCTGATCTAATTCCTTGGTCACCCAGTTAAAGAAATCTATCAGATTCATTTGACATGACACCCCGAATCCATGCTGCCTCCTGTATTCAAGGTATTCCACAATCCTTTCCTTCAGCAGTGATTCCATTAACTTTTTTACCACCGATGTCAAGCTGACTGGCCTATAATTGCCAGCCTTCTCCCTGCTACCACCTTTATGAAGTGGAACTACATCTGCCCTCCTCCAGTCCTCCGAAACCACTCCTGTTTCCAGTGAGCTGTTAAACAGGACTGTCAGAGGTGAAACCAGTACCTGCCTGAGCTTCCTCAATACTTCTGGATGTACCCCATCTAGTCCCATTGCTTTGTCCACTTTCAGATTAACGAGTCCCTTCAGGGCTTGATCCTCTGAAAAAAGACTACTGCTCACCTCCCTCCCTCAAAAGCTCCTGTCACTTTTTGTGGCCCCTTCCCTTCTCCTTCCTCTGTGAACACTGAACAAAAGTATTTGTTCAGGAGGTCTGCCTGTACCTGGTCCTCCTCTGCACAGCCCCACCCCCCGCCTTCCCTTATTAACTTTACAATCCCCCTCCCAGTCGTCATTGTTTCACTTAAATATCTAAAAATCATTTCATCCCCTTTTGTAACTGCTTGGGCTATTTTCTCTTTGGTTTGCACCCCCATGCTCCTTACTGCTTTCCTTGCTTCTCTCTGTTTCCTCTGATACACCTCTCTCTCTTCCTTCTATGTCTCCTTATACCTTCTGAATGCTCCCCTTTACCTTTTCAGCCATCTCTTTTGAAAATCATAGCAGTCTCTTTTTCCTCTTGCATTTGCTAACTTGCATAATGCAGAGGATTGTTGCCTTCACTCTGCCCCCTTTTAGACTTGCCCACTGTTCCTCCACCCACCCAGGTCCCCCCATCATCCCTGAGGCATTCACCAATCTTTATAAAATCTTCTTCCTGAAGTATAGGACCCTCACCCTTGTGTGGTTCTATTCCATAGCCATCCTTATATTGAACCACACTTCATGGTAATCATTGGTCGCCAGGTGGCCTTCCAACTTGACGTCAGCAACACTGGCCCTGTTACTGAGTTCCAGGTCCAGTATTGCACCATCACGAGTGTGTTTACTGACTAGTTGCTTGATGAAAGCCCCCTGCAGGAGTTCAAGCTGGGAGGCTGCAGTCTACATCCGGCAGATTGAAGTCCCCCACCAGCAGCACCTCCCCCTTTTCTGCCATGTTGCCAGTGGCTTCCACAACTACCTTATCTAATTCCACCCCTATGCTGGAGGTCTGTAGATCATGCCAGTGGGAATAGCGGCTCTGTTCCCCATCTTAATGGTGATCCACAGTACCTCTACCCCCACACCGTATTTCCTGTCTCTCTGTCACTTTTATGCTTTCCCTTACAGCTCATCCAAGCTACTCCTCAATCCAACCAAAACCAAATTTATGGTGTTCTCAAAGAACCCAAATACCACCTCCTCATTACCATTATCCACTTACCAATGAATCAGTTGAAATCGTGCATACATCCAAGTATGTGGGTAGATGATAAACTCACTTTTCATGTCCATATAGATGCTTTCTGCAAGAAGCTCCAGCAGAAACTTGGTTTCTTCTTCTGCAACAAATCATAAATAAATCAGGACAATAAGAGAATACTGGTCCAGGCCACATACCTCCTGCTGTTGGATTACAGCGACATCATTTATAGCAACACTGCATCCTCTTATCTGGGTAGCCTGGAGGTACTCTAACACAGAGCTCTCCAATTCATTAGCGAGCTCCCGACCCTCACGCATCACTGCCTCCTATATAAGGAGGTAGGCTGGCCATCTTTAGGTACTAGGACACAGACATATTCACCCCTGGACTTAAAATGCCTTACGTGAATCTGTGCCCGGTTACATCTCCTCACTCCTCAACAGGGCCCAAGGACCTTACTCACTCAGAAAGCATAATTGGTTATACACGAAATCCCAAGGCACTTCATGAGATATGGGAAAGTGGCCTTTAACTGGGCAGCCCCTACATTATGGAATGCCATACAAAAACTAGCTAAGCTTCCAACCCTGGTGTGCCCCTCGTATTTCCACTTTATCCTCAGAGTACTGCACAGATAAATGTGAATGCTTTTAAAACAACTATATGATGGGAGTGCAGTGTGATGCACCCGCTATAGTTGCTAACCTCATCGGTCTGCTTGCCAGGCCCAAGCCTGTTGTTCTTGAAATACCTTGCTTCTCTCTCAGCTTGTGTTACTTAGATACTGCTGTGTTCAAGAATGTACCTCTTCCTACTATGTGATATCACTGTTGTTTTGCCTTCTTTTGTTATATGTATTTATGCACTATTCTGATGACTACTGTTTTTCAAATTTGTATTTTGAATTGTATGTACTACTGTTGTTTGCTGTCCTACCCAGGACCTCCAATGCAAATGAGATGTGCTCAGCAGAGCTTTTCCTGGTAAAACAAATAAATAAATAAACACCCCGCCTTTTCTTCACATCCTTCCTTTCTGAACAGAGTATAGCCTGGTATGGCCATGTTCCAGTCATGGGTTTCAGTGCACCATGACTTGGTGATGGACACAATATCCAGGATGGCCTCTGCCATGATGGCCTCTAGGTTTGGGATCTTATTTTCTGGACTTCTAGCATTTATGAACATGGCCGTCCAGATTTTGTTACCACTCTGCTTGTCACTCCCCTTTTTACCTTTTTGCCCTTCCCCTCTCATTTTAATGCTCCCGTTTCCGTTCCTCTTCATTTCTACCACCCTGCTTCCTTTATTAATTTGCAACTGGGGGGCATTTCTCCTTGTATTCTCACTGTTCACTACTTCAGCCTGTTGGGGGAGGGCAGTTTCTGCTTCCCCAATGTCTTCCGCCACCCCCCCTTGGCTAGTTTGAATGTTCATCAAAGTACCAGTTAAACCATCCACTGAGGACTGTGGTTCCCATCCTTGATGGATGCAGGCCACTACCCCTGTATAGGCCCTTATTCCTTCAGCTGGATCCCTTGTCCCTAGTGTACTGAACCCCCCCCACACCATTCCTTCAACCATGAGTTGAAGCTCCTGGTGTGGAGATCCCTCTCCTCCCCCTGTCATAGACAAGTAGTACCTCAACAAAAGTCAATGACCATGCTATGTAAGCCCCTCTCCAGCTCCCTAAATGCCCTTGCACAGTCCCAGCCCTGTTCCTAGGGTATCCCATGAATATAGTGAGTCATTTTCAGTGAGTCAGTTTGGGCGATGTCAAAATAGTGAGTGTAAAATCGGCTATGTGCTCTTAATAGCACATTTTAAGTTCAACTCCTTCATTTCTGACTGAGTACTATTTTATAGAGTATATAGCGTTTGTTTGTCAGGCCAGTTCTGAGCTGACCATCAGGTGTACTGGTTACAGTCACCACTTCAGTGGCTGGAGGACCCAGTTTCGGGACTGGCTGTGTGGGATACTTTTTGTGTGTGTGTGTTGTTTAATGTTTTGTCTTTTCCTGTTGTTGACCACCCATTCCCCCACCCTTCTGACTTTGTTCTCCCTCACCCACAGGTTGCCCCCCCAACATTCTCCCCCTGCCATCTTTCTGCCCCCCAATGGAGTAGCACTCCTCCCAAGTTTTTCCCTGTCCCCCATTATTATTCCCCCAGTGATGATTATATTCTTTATGGGGGTGTGGGGGCAAAGGGGGCATAGACCCGCCACATAAAAAGTAACCTCACATTGCCCCTCCGGAGAGTAAGGACGCGCCAGTCACTGTTTGAAGGGGATGTTGTAGTGCTCATCAACGTTTTGTTTTTCAGTGATGTGCACTCACTGTTTTTGATCAGTGCCATTTTGCAGACACTATTATCACATAGAACTGTCCCTAGTCATTAGTCCCTAGGTGAACAATGACTCAGTTCTCCTTCCCGTCCTACTGCACTAGCAATCCTCAGGATATGCATCCCATCCTTCTGGGCCATGGCACAGCGTAGCCACCTAACCACCCTCTACCCCCTTCCTTTTCCCAAATCTATCCCTCTGACAAGCAAATCCCCGACCAGAAGTTGCTTCCTTCTCCTTTGGGGTCTTCTGCTACCCTCCTTGGGGTCTCCACTATGGAGAACCCTCACATCCTCCAAGGTCACTACCATGGGTGCCTCCTTCCAGTAGCCCTGCCAGAGTGGCATAGAAACTACATAGTGTTACCAGCTGAGAAATGTGACTTTGACTCCTTGCCAAGAAGTTAACCTTTTTATGGCTTGCAGTAAGACTACATTTCAGATGGGGGCTGGAGTCTTCCAAATATAATACAAAATCAGTCAGTTCAGATAAAGTGCCTTTCCAAATGATAACAATATAATCTATAAAGCATCTATAGAGCTTGACTTTGTCAAATAATGGATCAACAGTCTTGGACAAGATCAACCTCTCTTCCCACACATTCAAGTATAGGGTAGCATAATTAGGTACAAACAATGCACCCATCACTGTTCCTTTCTTTTGATAATGAAATCTGTCCATAAATAAAGATACATTATGAGTTAAAATAAGTTCAGTCAGGGAAGGTGCATAAAAATTCCACTATAGGGGCCATCAAATGAGTTTTGTTTTTTCTTTTTTTCACTAAAAAAACTGCACAACTACCATAATCCCCTCTTGATGGGAAATATTAGTATAGGATAGTATAGGATTTGCTCATGTGATTTTAAAAAAGGTAAGGGGGTAATTCCCTTGGAAAGGGAGCTAGTGAGAACACAGGTTCATGTATACAGTACTTTGTGTGGCATGAAACCTTTATTTCTAGATGTTATAAGACTCCCACACAGAACAAAGCATGAATGATAGAATAAAGAAAAAACTTGGGTTCAACAGAAATGAAGACTTTGATCTTTTTTGAACAGTTCATAGATCATTATGAAGGGCTCCATTAATCTGTCACAGCATGACATCTGTTTTTCTTAGCTCCAAAAGGTCAAAATAAACTAAAACTAAGGAACCTGAACTGAGTTTTCATAGCTTCTAATTTTTATTTGAACAGCGAGTTCAACATTTATAGTACAAAATCAATTTTTTGTTACATGGCTCAATAGACCATTCCTAAATTCTATTACACTCTTGGTAAATTGACAACTCAGTGCATTAAAACTTCATATACTAACATGAGAAAGCTAATTCATCAGATAGTGTGTCCTTATAGTATGGGAAATGGAACTCAGAAGCCAACTGAAGCACAAATGTAGTTTTAGATTAATTACTTAATGGAAAGGTATGTGCAGAAGGCTATGACCGTGGGGAATTCAGGGTTCAGTTAGCTATTAATTTGGCCTAAGTACACTACTATATAGTGCAGCAAGGCTCTATCACTTTGTGGCACCACTGACCTTAGCCATAAATATTAATTCCAGTTCTTACATGGCATTTACATCTGAACTGGTTTTAAAGAGTGTGTTGGGTTCTGCTTATATAAAGAGAGCTACTGTGGTTTTAGCCTATTGCATTAGGTTTGGAATTTTGTCATGGTGAACTACCCTAAAGCTATGAGACAAATCTAGGGTTTCCCTTAAACTATTGAATCATTCTTAGGCCATCCCATATAAAGAAGTAACAATCATTATAAAAAGGGTAGGAAATTACTGTGTCCTGATTGGTCAGTAGCCATACCTTATGAAATCCCTACCAATGGTAAAAAAAAAAAAAAGTGGTGACAGTTGGGACACAGTACACTAACAAACCAATGCATTTTCTACATAATTTCTAATTGTCATCACCAACATGGCTGCCACCTTTAATGTCACTAAGAAAGTCAGCTAGGCTCTAAAAATGAAACTTCCTTAAAGCTAAAAAAAATAAAATATTAATATTTACCTTTATAGTCCACTTTTTACACATATACATCAATTAACAAACATAAAGTGCCATTCATATCTTTACTTCTTGAGTTTCTTTCCTGATCATCAAATCCCCCCTTCCTATCTTTACCTGCCTACCAGTGATATATTTGCTGCTTTACTCTGATCTGATGAAATTGAATCCCTGGCTTTACTGATGCCTTCTGTTGCCTGTATTTATGTGCAGAGATGTGAATATTCAGCCAGTAGAATTCTGCAGCAGTTTGAATTCCTGCATTCCCTGAT
This sequence comes from Neoceratodus forsteri, assembly GCA_016271365.2. Lineage (NCBI taxonomy): Eukaryota > Metazoa > Chordata > Ceratodontiformes > Ceratodontidae > Neoceratodus > Neoceratodus forsteri. The sequence goes on along the minus strand of CM057449.1, from coordinate 520,021,078 downwards.
AAACATTCCATCTACTGAATGTGTGGAAAGATTAGAGGATTGATAGGTGGGAAGGAACTACTTTTTACTTTCATTTTTTAAAAGAAAATACCTGTTTTTAATAAAAAAAAGTTTTGTTAAGATTTCCCAGTTTCCCCATTTTATAGCTGCAGTAAGACACTTCATTGTGTAGGATGTTACGTTGTAACTGCACTTCCAGGTGCTGAAGTGCTTGGCATGAACACCGTGTGCCTCACAATGCACCTGGACATACATTTATCACCTAACTACCCACACCCTGTTGTGTCTTATTGCTTACATATTTTGCAGAGCATTCAAGGATAAAATTAAATGCCTTTGAATAGAAGTTTTATTAACATTACATTTTCTTTCCGGTCAGCCTGTCTCTTCACACACAGTTTCTTAATTCAGGTCATTTGTAAAGGCCATTGCCAGCCTTGCTTGAGCCTAACCTAAAGTAGGTGGGGGCCTTTCCTGTGAGGCTGGCCTCAATGTTTGACAAACACTGACCTATTTGTACTGTGATGTCCCGTTTAGTTGACACTCAACTTACATACAGTGGCTTTAACCAGTAGACAGTGTTACAGACAGTGCTGAGAAGGCATTATCCTAGCTTTGATAATTGCAAAACTTAAATGCTGAAAGAAGGGTACAACTTCAGTTGAAGGAAAGTGTATATGTTTTTGAGAATACGAAAGTTTAGTAGATATTGCCACTTTGTATTAATAACATTATATGCTTCGCTTCAACCCCTCCACCCAGGATGCCTCTGGAAATGAGATGTTATAATGCAGTAGGCCTTCCCTGGTAAAACTCTTTCAATAAATAATAAGTTCATTGGTAAACATGCTGGGGGGTTGTACCTCAAGACTCTGTATAAACTATCCTTATGACACAACTAAATAATACTAATGGTTTTCTTTATTCTTTTATTATCTTTTATTTCAGTATCCGATGGTAGCTGACCTTTTCCATGATGAGAAGGACTCCGTTCCTGCCACACCCACTACAAAATCTGGCAAGATCAACATTCGGTCTGCCAAGCCTGCCTTAAAGACACCTAACAAAGAGCACAAGAAGACTGTGGGACACCAGGTAAAGGGCACTTACTTACAACTACCTGGATTTCTTCTACCTAGTCACACAATTGCAGTCTTCTGAGTATAAATGAAATCCTCAGAAAGCCCAAAGCCAGAACTCTGACTCCTCCCCTTCATCTTACACTCTCTCCCCACCATGTTCCAGACTTTTCTTTCTGTTGGAAAAGTGAAGTCTCCAGTCTGACTTAGCACTCTTCTGTTTACTACACACGTTGGTCCAAAAATAAGTTGGCAGATAGCCTCAGCAACCTGGAACACATTTCCTGCACGTGATTACTGCATCAGGTTATTGCGTGCAATATCCTTCATTGCTGGGGATTGCCCACATCTACTGTACTTGCTTACATCATAACAGAATCATAAATAGACAGTCTTCTGTGATTGTCCACCAGTTCTGGGCACAGTTCAGGAAGAGGCAATTGCCCTAAAATGAGACTGGTAAATTACTGAATGTCATCCCACCCTTTCCTCGCTGAACATGTTAATGCTGATGTCATACCTTGAGAGGGCTAGACTGATACTAATAGAGCCACACAAGTTCTGGTATCATGACCTGCTTTTCCTCCATGCTGAGTACATGATAAGACTCTTACTGAGTAAGGACCTTCTCACTAGGGCCAAGGAAAGAATTCAGCACGTGGTTCTAGAGTCCCTGTATCTGATGTCATGGGTCCTAAGAGGTTAGAATTTTTGTCTGTTGACCTCTCAGAAGAGTTTTTTGCAGTTTTAGAGGCTTCTCAGAAGCCCTCCATTCAACATACATATCTTGAAGTGGAAGAGGTTCTCAGTTTGGTACCAGGAATGGGCCTGTCACCTACGGAATGTCCTTTTGGGTTGTTGGATCAGTTCTTGACTTTTATAGTCTTTGTACTCAACTGGCCTCGTGTAACTTGACAAACATTGCATTTGGCTTCTATCTCAGCATACTAAGCTAAGGTGAGTTATCTCCTCCTTTGTTTTGGAGTGTATAGTCCACACATTTTTTTTTTAAATGTCTTGACTATTTATTTCCACCACTTCATGAGCCTCCTTCAGTGTGGGATCTCTGCCTGGTCTTTGCCAAGCTCATGGAGAAGCCTTCTGATCCTCTGGTGATGTGTGACCTTGGTTTCTTGTACTGAACAGTAACCTTCTTAGTTGCTAACTCTTTAGCCCAACAGGTCAGTGAGCTGCAAGCCTTTTTGACTGGTCCAGCCTATATGGTTTTTCAGAAGGAAATATTATACAGCACACTAAAAGGAAACTGCTGCTCAAGATGGTTTCTGAGTTCCTTTTAAACCAGACCTTGGAACTTCTGGTGTTCTTTCCCAGACTTTATGCTAGCTCTGTTAAGGTGAAGCTACATAAGATTGATGCCTGGCATGGTCTTCTGTTCTGCCATCAGTGAGCACAGGAGTTAAGCGGGACCACTTCCCAGTTGTTACTGATCCATGCTAAAATGTGCCGAGACCACCGTACTTCCAGCAAGCAAGCCATCTTTTGATGGGAAATTTCTTAATTGAACTTTGTTATATGGTGGCCTCCTGTATGCTACCTGCAGGCAACGGAGCTCGCTCAACCCAGCAGATGGCCACCTCTGCTGTCACTTCCTGGAGAATCCCTAGTAGAGAGATTTTCAGTCCTGGCCCTTGGGCGTCTGTGCGCACTTTTATGGCCTATTATAACCTAGACTCCCAAACTCATGGGGACACTGCTTTTGTGTCCTCATCTTAAAGTCTGTCTCCAGTTGTGCTGAGGGCTCCAGCCACCTGTGGCCCAGTTACTACTACTAGTCTACATATAGAAACATAGAAATCTGTTAGCAGAAAAGGATTCCATTGGCCCATCTAGTCTGCCCCTTATAAGTTACCTGTGACTGTTGTTTTACTGTTAATATTTATTCTACAGTCGCACAAGCCTTCGCATCCTCCTCTCGCTACTAGCCCCCAGTTAATACTTTTTGGGCAGTTCCTTACATTCCCTATAGTTTGAAATTCAGGATCTGGAACATAGAGGTTTGAGGGAGCAAAATGAAGGGGAGAAATCAAAGCTCTAGCCAATGGGCTTCCCAAGGACTTCATGCATGCCCAAAAGACTATAAATGTGTAACTATTGCAAGAAATACCAGTATTGAAATAATAGTTACAGGTGAGTAACCGTGTCTTTCACATTCCAGTGTACATTATATTGTCTGTCCAGATTAACAGTGGCAGCTGTCTTTAAAAAAAAAAAAAAATTCATCCTTGTTCTTCAAACTTATACTCTGTTAGGCTGAAAATGTTCGATATTCAGTACTAGTCACCCGAAGTCTCTACACCACAAAAGAAAAGTAGAAATCCTTACGAAAATATATACAGCATATATATATATATATATATATATTTTTTTTTTTTATCAACAGTAAGATCCTCTGTTATCTGGTATTGTCATGTAATACTGACTGGTTTAATTCAATATTAGTTACTGTCAGTATTCCATGAAAGTGCCCTCTGTATTGGGCCTTATTTTTTTTTAAGAGTAGGTATACACCTCAATATGTTCTTTTGTAGACATACTTAATTTAGCTGTCACACAGTATTATGAGACAGTGTCTCCTAGAAGTGGTGGCTCTCTTCAAAACTGCATAGAGGAGTGAAGGAAATTTACAAAATGAGCCACTTGACCATTGTGGTAAATCAGAAGTCTCAGATTGTTACCTCCAAATGGTTTAGCTGGGTCATTTTTAAGGGCAAGGAGGACACTCACTTCTCTCCTTAGCTAGGTTGGTGACTTGAAAAGGAAGTGTAAGTGCCAAGGGCACACAGTAAGTAGGAAGACATGGGGGGTAGACATTGAACATTCTGGCTGTTATGTGGTTCTATCTCATATACATGTAATAAGAGGTTAAAAAGGGTTGTCTAGACTTTCAGTTGAATGTATGTCTGGTACAATGTATGTAAACGTAAACCTATTTCCCTGTATGATGGATGGAGAGTTGGACACCCGTTATTCTGTTTTTTACTTGTATAGTTCTTCAGGAAAGTTGAATTAAAAAAAGTAATTACAGTATTTCAAATCAAATATTGGGTGGGGGGCAGTGTAAATATTTTTGATAATGCTTGCTTTATGATGCAACATAACAGAACTAGTAATAAACTTTATCTGGCCCAATTTAGTACCAGAAATTTACAGGCAAAAAAGACTTTTGTGGGGTCCTGTTTTCTCTAATTGTGATAACTCCACATATGGTAATATTTAGATCTTAGCCACCATTACTAATCCAAGGTTGTATGTTTTTTCTTATTTGTAGTTCCGCAACTCTCTACAGCTACTTATGGAGACCCTGAATGCCACAACTCCACATTATGTGCGCTGCATCAAGCCTAATGATGAGAAAATGCCTTTCTCGTAAGTACAACCCTGATCAGCTATTTGTCACCTTTGGCTCCTGGCGGCTACCTTTCCAGTTTTACATTTGTTTGGCCAAGCCAAAAGCATGCTTTTTGCCAATATACATAAGGGGTAGTGGTTGAGGTGGCCAAAACAGGATCAGATGAATTACCCTATTTGTTCACTCCAAGGGATGGCAACTCAGCAGGATGAGGCCTGTGTACAGCTATAGTGCAAAGGTATAGAAGGTATAGGGTTCTGTAGTATAGAAACATAGACCATGATGGCAGAAAAAGACCAGCGATCCATCCAGTCTGCCTATATTCCCCATAATCCCTGGAACCTATTGTTCCCCCAGGGTACTCATTCTCCCCGTCCTATCCACATTATCTTCCTTGGTCTTGTTGCACCAGGGGACCAGTAGTCTCTTCATTCTATCCCATGCCTGCTTGAACCCCTGACTGTGTTTGCACCCACCACCTCGGTCGACAGACTGTTTCAAGGTTCCACCTCCCTTTCCATTAAGAAATACTTCCTCACATCCCTCCTGAACCTCCCTCCTGTTAATTTCCACTCATGACCACATGACTTCGAGTTGGTACTCAGGGTAAATAATTCCCCACAGTTTACCTTGTTAATTCTTTTAGTTTTAGTTTATTGTTCTAGGAATTAATACCTTTGAGCCAAGGCTCTTTTACAAAGGTTCCACGTCATAAAAGTACATACAAACAAGATATGTTACAACAAATGGTCAGCAATTTACAAAGGCTGCAGTAATCAGTAATAATTCATTTACAAAAAAGAAAGAAAGAAACTCAGGGGCATTTAAGGAAGGATAAGGAGGGAAAAGTAGGAGGAGATAGAGGGAGAAAGTCAGTAGCAGACAGGAGCAGTTAGAGGTACTCCGAGTGTCTTTGTCAAGTGAGGGGTCGTGGAGAGGGATGGACAACTGTAACAGCAGTCAGAGGGAAGTGTCTTTAATCAAAGCAGTCACAGGAGCTGGAGGCTGAGAGGTGAGCATAAAGCATAGATTTGAAAGCTCCCAGTGATGTGGAGGATAGAGTGGGTAAGCTCAGGGTATTGTACCAGGTAGGGGCACGATAGGCAAAAGATCTTTGTCCCTGAGCAGTCCGGCATCTGGGGACCTGAAAAGGTTGGTGCTCAGGTCTTCTGGTGGGACGAGTGCCAATATTCAGGCAGAGTAGGTCTTGGATACGCAGCGGAGTGAGTCCCAAGACTGATTTTTTTGCCATCAAGCATGTGAGATACATTAGGCGATTAGAGAGTTGTAACCAGGCGGTTTCCGTGTAGAGCTTTTAAGGAACTTGATGTCTCTATGGTATCTCCCCTATCCCTTCTGGTTTCCAGTGAATATGTATTTAGTGCCTTGAGGTGCTCCTCATAGGATCTGCCCTGCTGGCCCTGAATCATTTTTGTTACTCTGCGCTGCACTGTTTCCAAACTATCCCTTTCTTTTCTGAAGTGAGGGCTTCAGAACTGGACACAATAGTATTGTAGCATTGCACATCAGGAAGTTTAGGAACGATCTGTAGCAACAATGATGCTGGGAATTGTAGTTTTTCTTCATTAGTAACCAATTGAGTAGTGTTGGTAGGGAACTACTGTTCTCACAGTGCATTGCTGTCACTTTTTTACACTGTGGCTGAAAAGGTTATTTCATGCACAACAGTGTTAAAATTTTCTTGTAACCATATCAGATTTAATCTGATTGCTCAGCGTTCAGTATTTAGTGAGTTGATCTTAGATGGTATTTGAGATGACGTAATGATTAGGGGTGTGCATATGCTAAATATTATTTCACAAATACACTAATAGCAGACTTCCAGAGTATCCGTCTGAATACTGAATAGTTTGTGCAATTTATAGTGTTCGAGTGAAAAATATTTGGTTCACACATAAAACTGTTCTGGGGTTCCCAAGTTGCCAGGGCTAGTGCATTTTTGATTGTTACAACTGGGTATTGTACTGTACTACATTTTGTAATGTAAAATAAAAGCACTTTTGCCTTTTGACAGCAAACTTATGACTTTGCAAGTGCGTTGCTTATAATTCATTGTCCTACCCCCTTGCCTTGTTAGTCATTCCCCCACCGCTTTCCAGTCCTCGAGACAGTTAAAAAAAGAATCCTGACTGGCATTGTGCCAGATACCATCAGCATCATTTAAAAAGAACTGTTCCCTAACCAGATGGCACCCAATCCCCCAAATACTTTCTTTTACAAGGTGGCCCTCCCCTTCCTGATCCTGATCTTTGATTTTGGGGTGGGCATACTCTTAAAATTCAGGCTAACTAAGTTGCCCTCTCCCACAAAGCTCTCAGTTCTTTCCACTACAGTAGTTTTCTGACAAACAAATGGGATCAGGAGTGAAACTGGAACAGTGAGGTACAGCAGTCTGCATCACTAATGACGCTAAGCAGACTGATTGGTGACGGTCTGTTTAGCCTCATCAATGACACCGATTGTTCTGCCCCACCCTCCCTGTTTCTTGCTCAATGGCATGGTCCATCTGAGGGGTTAACTCCTAGACTAATGTCACCCTGATCCTTGGAACACCCCTCGTCCAACCATGCAAGGGCCTAGGAGTTACAAAACTGTGTCAAAACCGGGACCCTAGGGTCAAAAGAGGAGGACAATGTCTGGGGACTTGTGTCGAGTTTTTGCAGTGTTCTGTTTAAGTTATTGAACTGCCATTAACCCTAAAGTGTGAGACTTGTATCACTGGGTGCCAGGGACAGGTCATGCAACCGAGACATTAACCTGACCCGCAGGTGTGAAGCTCATATGTACCTTGTGCTACCAGCATGTGAAAAGTAATGCCAAATCATGAAATACAGTTGCAGTGATTAACTGGGCTAGTTGCCCAGTCACCCTTCAGGGTTTCAGTTGGTTGTGTAATACATGATGAACCAGAGGAAATCTGCTGGTGTTGCTGCACAGAGATTTTTTGTGTTTTGTGCTTGGAGAAAGGAAGTAAAAGTCTTTCTGCATGCATGCAACAGGTGTTTTCCCTAGATGCCATGCTAAAGGTTAAGTGAAGACAGGTAAGAAATAGGTGGGGAGAGTTTGGTGCCAGAGGGGAAAGGCATGTTGTCACAGAGCAGCAGGGACACTGTGCCACATGAGTGTAAGGCACTATCATAAGACTGACAGATGGTGGATTCCAAAAAGCTGGATGAGCCCCATAACAAGGGTTTATCAACACCAGCAAAGGAACCCTTCATGGCTAGTGTTTCCACTTTGGTGAGTACCAAGATTTTGAGGAGATGCCACAAAGATGTGGACACCCTATGTCCAGTGGCTGCCGCCGAACGAAGCAAGAGACAGAGAGAGAGACTGGCAGGCCAAGAAGCAGAACATTGGTGTTTGGACTACCATCCCCAGATCTGAACGAAGTTCATGCTATGCCCAGTATGTCCTCTTCAGGTGCTCCTGGTCCTGTCACTCAATTAGACATCATTAAGGAGTTGGAGATGGAGGTCTCAGAAGCCAGTGCAGGGAAAGGGGTGTGTCAAAAGGCATGGACATTCTGGCGGCTGAGACCATTGCTCTCAAGGGAACTGGACTGATGAGAGACAGACACAGAGGCTGTAGGCACAACAGAGGATGAGTTTACTGATACTGGTGCTGAAGAATGAGTTTGACTACCACCTGGGAGAGTCTATCAGCCTGTTTTGGGAGTGATTTGCTGATCAGACCAGGCAGTGGCAAATAAAATGGAGCAGTAGTGGGGGCTGCAGTTCCCTTGTATCCCTGACTGGGTAATGGAAATCATTGGGGAACATCCCGATGAGTGGGTGCAGCAACAAGTGGAGGAACTGTGCGCCCAGAGTTCTTCAGCCTCAGTTCTGAATACCCGGGCCTTCCATAAAAAGTTTCACCAACTGAGTGAAGAGTGGCAAGTAGAGAGGAGCATTTGCAAACATGTTGCGATCTACACTAGGCTAAATGGGAGCTAAATGTATTGCAGCATCAGCCTTTGCCAGCCCAAAGAGATCTACATGAACATGCACAATCCTTTAAAATCCCTACCCTCCTCAATACAGCAGTGGGGCAGTGAGAGTTCAAATGTGATACTGCTGGTGAATACGCTGGCTACCCCATTTGATATCTATTTAAAGAGGGGGCTTGTCATCTGGGCATTGTCAAACCTGTCCAGTTGTTTCATCTCCTTTCCTAGCCTATTGCATCTGTCCCACCTGGCTTCCCACTTCCCTCTAACAAAACCCTGGGACTAGGGTACAAAGGTAAGAACTTGTTGCATGACATACATGGTCCATGCCATCCATCTGTTTGTAAATAGCTTCATTTTATCATTAAGACCTGTAATCCTTTCTGTAGTGTATAGACTGGTCACAGTGCCCCACCAGCAATGACGTTTGGGGATTTGGGCTGTGAGCCACTTCCTAGTGATATATTTCTGTGCGGTCACCAACATTATGCCCATGAGGTATTTACTCTGGTGTCCTTTTAAAGATCAGCGAACACCTTCAGGAGAACTTTAACGAAACATAACATTTAGATGCTGTCCAGCTTGTATTTCACATCAGTTCTGTATTTATCCTGTCCATTATTTTTTACTGAGGTCATTTGCATGAAAACAGGATATTTGCTCCTGAAAGGTTTATCTATTCCTGCTGATTTCTCCCTACCTGAAGTCAAAATGCACCGCTTGTGACATCACAGTTACTTCCAGGGTAACAGATTGTGATGTCACATCACAGGATTATGACTTGAGGTATGGATAAGCTATAGAGGCAGATGAACTGTAAGGGACAAAGATCATGTATTTATGCAGATTTCCTCAGTAATAAATAACTGGGATGAGAAATCTATAAAATACAGAATGAAAGCTGAATTGTACCTAATTATTACATTTTTCAATTTTCTTTGAAGCGTCAGCAGCTCTTTTATTGTCTAGGGTACTGAAATAGTACATATAGATCTTCTTCAAGGATATCTCTTTCATCAGGTCATGCCTATGGAAACTATAAGTCACCAGGTGCTAGGACCACATGGAAACTTTTCCAGCCAATCCACCAGGGGCCACCCATGACAACGTCAGACATCGGCTGCTACATAAATATAGCTGGTCTCTCCTCGCAGCAGTCCTTTTCCTGCCGTCAACCATACTCATCGGACCACTGACGGAAATGCTGCTGAAATAACTGCTGCTTAATTTTTTTCTCTATAGTGCAGTAATCACTTTTCCAAGTGATTTTTGATGACCTGTATGTCATCGAAGGAACCACAGAAATTGTTCTGGTACTGTGAATGCAGTGAAAAGATCTACAACGGCAGTTCCCATGATGTCTGTTTCAGTTGCCTACACCCAGATCACCACATGAAAGCCTGCCCAATCTGCAAGGGTTTCAATTCTGCCACATGGCAATGTTGAAAAGGAGGCCTAGAGAAATACCTCCTGAAGCAACATGTAGCCCACATGGAGAAGGAGCTCCAGCAGAAGAGCACCACCATGTCGCTGGCCCCCTCTTCTAGGTCCAGATCCTCAAAATCCCAGGAAAAGTCATCCAGGAACCATAAACATAAGCACCAGGAGAGGGAGAAGGAGAAAAGCTCCCCAGTGCATTCCAGATCACCCCTCCACACAGCAGGTACAACCTCCTCTGCACCATCAACCACTATGACAGAGATGCTGCTCGACCCCCCCAACTGTTGACACAACTCCAAAGTCAGGGCATGGTGCTGGCACTACCAGGCCTACTACGGCTGGTATGCCACCAGTGATGTCGGGGACTTAGCATCCCCTGTCGACTTCTACTGGTGCACCCATCGATCACATGGGCACCAATGTCCAGGCGGTTCTGTCTTCCTTCACAGGTATGCTCAGACACCTGCTACCTCCTCCCCCCTCCGTTCCAGGGGGCCCATTGATGGGACCTTCTACTACCCCCCCCCATGATGACACAAAGTAGAGCCTTGCCTCAATTACCTCCTAGAGTGCCGCCGACCTCACTGGCGCATTCTCTACTGCCTGTCAACACAGTCGACAATGATTTTGAATATAATCCTGATTTAATAATGTAGGATGATGATGATGATGATGAGGAACCTGAGGATTATGCTGAGAGCCCTTATGAATCGGACACCAGCTCTGCTGTGTCCACCTGTTGTGAGGACTCGGTGGTCCACATTTCAAGGTCCCCACCAGAGGACTTAACTTTCCTCATCATGATGCTGCAGTTACAGGCTGTCATGAGTTTTGATCTAGAGGAGAAGAACACCACCAAATTTAATAGATTTCTTGGAGTTGCCTGATTCTTTCCCTGTTGTGGTTCCACCACTCATCCCTGCACTAGAAGATACCATCTTTGCTGCCTGGCACAGGCCAAATGTCATCCTAGCCATACCTAGGAAAACAGACAAAATGTGCATGGCTCCTTCTGGGAAGCCCTTCTTTGCCACCCGGCCTGAAGCAGATTCTGTGGTTATTAATGCTGCCCATGATAGGTCAAGGGCACCTGAGCACCTGAGCTCCCTCCCTCCTGGTAAGGAGTCCAGGAGGCTGGATGTGCTAGGCAAGAGGACTTGTGCCTCAGCTTCCTGGGGCTTCAGATTGCTAACTATCAGGCCCACATGATTAAGTACCAGAACACTCTCTGGAGAAATGCCAAGGCAGCTGCACAAGCCTTACCAGAGGGGTACCCCCAAATAAGAGCTCTTAAAGCTGTCACAGCTGGGGCTGATGTGGACAAACAGTTGCTTCACATGGCCCATAATGTTTCAGATGTTTCTGCCAGGGCTGCTGCCTGAGGCGTCCGTCTAAGGAGGTACTCATGGCTCAGGGTGGCAGGGTTAGCAAATGATATGCAACAGTCCATTTTCAGTGCACCTTTTAGTGGATATAAACTATTTGGTTCTGATGTCCAAGACATTCTTTCTAACCTTCAGGCACGACCCTGACATCTGTGCGCTCCCTTTACCATGCCCACCCAAGGGGTAAGCAAGGGGTACCCTTTCATCCAGCTAGTGCTAGGCATCACCCAGCCACCAGACAACAGGGTAAGGGCAATGGAGCAGGAGCCTTGCCCACCTCAGGCACCACCCCAGGTACCCATTCAAAAGCCCCTAGAGGTGGTGGGGTAGGAGGAGCCACCACAACAAGCTCTGCCTGACTCCTTGTACAGTACACCCAAACAACCATTACCTCCAGGGGTGGTTGTAGGGGGTTGTCTCTCCCTTCACTTAACTCAGTGGAAGGAGATGACAACAGCTGCCTGGGTTCAAGAAATCATAACACAAGGACATGCTCTGGAACTTTTGGAAACACCTCCAGATCATCTGACAGTGCCAACTAACTATCCTACAGACCACCATCCTCTGCTCCTGGAGGAAATTCAGACTTTGCTTCAAAAGAAGGCCATAAAGCCTGTGACCTTTGAACAAAGAAACACAGGGTTCTACTCTCACTACTTCCTAGTACCAAAATGGAAAGGAGACCTGCGACCTATTCTCGATTTCAGAGACCTGAACTTCTTCATTGAGTATAAAAAGTTCAGAACGGTCACCCTGCAAGACCTGCTGCACTGCTGCAAGCAGGGGATGGGATCTGTTCTGTCAACATGAAGGATGCCTACCTTCATATCAAAATTCGTAAACCTCACAGAAAATATTTGAGGTTCCTGTTCCGGTGGAACGTTACCACTTCAGAGTACTGTCTTTTAGTTTGTCCTCTGCACCATGGTCTTTACCAAATGTTTGGCAGTAGTGGATTCAGCCCTTTGCAGGGAAGGCCTCTATGTCTTTCTCTTCATGGACGACTGGCTATTGAAAGTTCACTCCAAGGATCAACTCCAGCACACATTAGCTCAAATGAAGCAGATGTTCGATGCTCTAGGGGTTACTGTCAACATACCCAGTACCTATGTTGACACCTTGTCAATGTCTGCAGTACATTGGAGCAGTCTTAGACACAGCTCAGGGCTTAGCCTTCCCACCCCTAGCCAGGGCCAAATGCCTGATTGCCCAGGCACAGCTGGTACATGATAGCCGGTATGTCTCAGACAGGACATTCCTTCAGTTCCTGGGCCTTATGGCAGTGGTCATTGTCACAGTACCTTTGGCCATGCTGCACATGTGGATCCCCCAGTGGACTCTAAGAGTCCAATAGGACCGGCTCACAGATGATCTAGAACAAAGAGATCTTCTTCGGGGGTATCTCAGTCATTGGGCCACACCATAGGAACTTCACTGTTGGTGAAGCGGGATCCACACAGAAGATTTTCTAGCAGTACCAATGGGGCCACCCACGCCGAATTCACCTTCTGATGTCACCAGCCCTATAAAAGCATGAACAGCCTCCCTCCCTCCTCAGTTCTTTCCCTCCATTGACTCTGTTTGCATGGGTCTCCACTGAAGCTCCAACGCAGTTTCATACCATTTTTGCCTACAATTTGTTTTACTCTTCTTTTTAGAATCTCTTTTAAATATGAGATTCCTTTACCTTGTTTACATTGAGAGTTACTCCCTCCACTTTTCTCTTTCATCACTGCCACTGCAGAAAGCAGATTGCCTCTTCAGATGACCATAACAATTGTGTCTGCTGTCTTGGACCAGATTAAGATACCTCTGACTGTGAGCTCTGCCAGAAATTTAACCAAACAACCCTTAGGTGACGCAAAAAGACTTTAAAGAAATTCCTTATGGAGCAACAGGTAGCCAGTTCTTGGCATGGTTCCTCTGGATCTCTACTTCCCAGTCCCTGGTGGGTTTGTCAAGCTCCCAGGCCTTGAAGACCTGAGACAACTCCTCAGGGAAAAGCCACGCAAAAGACAGCGAATGGGACCACTTCCCCCGGCGGTGTTCCCACTCCCTGACAGCTTCTTCTTCATCATCTGGGGGTACTCCGTTGGCTGTGGCTGCACCTATGTCCTCTGTTTTCCAGGCCTCTGCTTCTTCCAGGGCCATAGTGATAGCCCCACCTCCCGCTTCTCAGGGAGGCCTGGCCGCTGACCCTCAGGTCGTTGGCCTCCTGTCCATCGACCCTCAGGATGCCAGCCCCTCTGCCACAGCCTGATACTTCCCCAGGCTCATGGCCATCAGGCTCTTTGGGCTGTCAAGTCCCAACAGACGTTTTATTGTGCCCTGTGCCAGTGACCCCTCCACCGTCAATGTATCCCTCTCCTGCCATAGACCTTAACTCGATTCTAACTAAGATCACTACAGCCCTAGTCCACCAGTTGGGCTCATACAGGCCTCAGTCCCTGGCGCCATTGATGGCCCATCATCATCGACACTTCTTGGGCCTCCTCAGTCCTGCCTTGTAGGGCACCTGTGGTACCTTACTCATTGGACCTCAGACTGGAGCAGGTCGATGTCGAGGAGGAGTACCATCCTGACCTGGAACTTATTTCCTAAGACAGGTCCACTGCCTCTTCAGTCAGCAAGGACTCTGTTCAACATACTCTCAGGTCTCCTTCTGAACATCCTGCTTTCTTTAATATGATGAAGCAGCTGTCCTCAGCTATGGGCTTACGCAGTGTGGAGTGGGACGCCATCTGATGGGATCTGGTGGACTTTCTGGAGATTCCAGAATCTCCTCCTAAGGTCATTCCTCCCATCCTTCCTGCCCTGAGGAATGCCTCTACTGCAGCCTGGCATAGGCCAGACATAGTTTCTGCCACGCCCCTGTTAGACAGATAAGCTTTATCATGCCCCTCAAGGTCTGCATTATTATGCTGTTCAAGCTGAGACCGATTCTGTAGTTATTATATGCCTTCACCACCTTGGAGCTTCATATTGCTATCATTCTCATATGGTCAAGTACCAAAACACCATATAGAAGAAGGGCAACGCAGCTACCCAAGCCCTCCCAGACTGTTCCCAGAAGCAGGAGGTTCTCAAATGCTTACAGACTGCTAAAGATATTAGCAAGCATCTTCTCAGAGCCTTATATGACATTTCTGACACTGGTGCCAGGGCTGCTGCCACAGGTATCTGCCTTCATAGGGGTATCTAGTGATGATAGCGACTGAAAATGAGTGACTGTAAAAACAACGACTCATTATCATGTTGGGTTACTCTGCAAAGGGTAGCAACAGGACAGCGAGGGATGGTGACCGGAAGGGGAGGGATAGGGAAGAGGGTTTTGACAGGTGAGTGTGCCTGCTGCAGATGAGCCAGCTGTGTGGTGTGGTGGTGAGGGTGGCTGGCTCTGGTGCAGTAGGCACTGGATTCGGGGCTGGACCGGGAAGACATTTTTGCCGCTGCTTGTGGCTGCTGTTTTTTTTTTGTTGTATTCTCGAGTGCTGTCCCCTCCCCAACATGCACCCCCCTGGAGTTGGCAATCCAAAATGAGGGGGTGTGGGGTCCTAACCCCATAGCACTTAATTTATGTGCCCGATGTGTGTGTTCGCCGGAATGTGTATATCGCCAATTTGATTTTCAGTGATATAAACTCACCATAATAGCAACCGCTGTTTTGCGATCGCTACTATGATATGGAACCTTCATAGGCACTTCTGGTTGAGGGTCTTGGGGTTTGCAGCATATGTTCAACAGAAGGTGCTGAATGCTGCCTTCAGTGACTCCATGTTATTTCAGCCAGATGTCCAGGACATCATCAGTGACTTACAGGCCTCTGGTAGGGCCATCAGGCCTGTCCATTCACTTTATCATACGCAGCCTAGGAGCAGACATCGCCCATCCTTTCGCAAGGTGTCCCACAAGTCCAGAACAGGCTCCCACCCCCAGGGCAAAAGAAAAGCCTCCTCCGCCTTTCCCACCCTCTCCTCCGGCACTGCTGCAAAATGACCCAGAGGTGACGAATCAGCCCTCAGCCGGATTCACCTCTACTTGACTTGTTGCAAGACCCCCTCTTCTGTCTCCGACCAGGAGGTGGTGGTCGGAGGTCAGTTCTTCCTCCTTCTCAATCAGTGAAGAACCATCACTTCAGATGCCTGGATTCTTCAGATTACAGAGAGGATTCACACTCTGTAACTTGTAGAGATTCCTCAAAGACTGCTCTGGTAACCTCCACCTATCCCCCGGCCCATCTAACAGTCCTCCGGGAGGAGGTACAGTCCCTTCTGCAGGAAAAGGCTATCAAGCTAGTGCCTGGGCACCAAAAGAACAGGGGATATTCCAGGTTCTTCCTGGTCCCCAGAAGAACCAGAGATCTGAGGCCTATTCTAGATCTCAAGGACCTCAGTCTTTAAAAAAGAGACAGTCACAGCACTTACCCAGGGCATATACGTCCATGAAATTGAAGAGTCCATGTATTTGTTGCTCAAACAGTTTGCTTCATCTATTTGCCAAACACAACAAGAACAGCCCTCCAGGGCCAGGGAAATCATTCCAGAGATTTGACGTTTCAACTCTAACAAGACTTTATCAAAAATACTGCCCCTATGTTTCCAACATTTAAATAGCTTGCAAGTGATCACATGATACCAGTGTTAATTGCATGTATTTAAAGGCACATACTCATCTAAAAAGTGCTACCAATTTACTTAAAAAATGAAACATTCACATAATAGCCATATATCAACATGTGAAATAATGTGCTTAGTGCGATCTACAATCAATAGTATGTAAAAAAACAAAAGACAAAAAAACAGTCGGGCCATATTTAAAAGCTCTTTCCTCTATATCATGTCCACTAATTATAATTTTATTTAATTAAATTAATCTTTTTGTAATAGATTATTTAAAAAACACCTTATAGAGGTGGACCGTGGACTGAAAAAAGTGAGAAAGTACAGAAAGTTTAAATAATAATACATTCTTATGTGTACTAATGACCATTTTACAGAAGCTGTTAGACTGAGTGAGTAGGTAAAAGGGACTATTCACATCCATCAACAGGGCCTAAAAAGTATATAGAGAAGGCAAATGTATTATTCGAGAGGTGAGTTACACTATTTACAGAAATAAATAATAGTAAAGGGGGGGGTTGACTGTGAAGTTACACTCTTTATTTTCATCCAAGACTCCACTAGGTAAGGCAACATGTCCAGTGTTATACCTTTATCTCTTTGGTGGGCCACCATTCATGTTACAATTAAGGATAGTAGTTTACTTACAGTCCATCCAGAGACTCCTCCGGTAACCTCCACCTATCCCCCAGCCCATCTAACAGTCCTCTGGGAGGAGATACAGTCCCTTTTGCAGACAAAGGCCATTGAGCAAGTGCAAGGCACCAAAGAACAGGGGATTCTATTCCAGGTTCTTCCTGGTCCCCTAAAGAACTGGCGATCTGAGGCCTATTCTAGATCTCAAGGACCTCAGTCTTTATATCCAGTACAAGAACTGCCACATGGTCACTCTGCCAGGCCTGCTGCCCCTACTCAATCAGGGTGACTGGCTGTGCTCCCTGGATATGCAAGATGCTTACCTGCATATGTCTGTGTGTTCACCACACAGGAGGTTTCTCTGGCTCCTTTTCAGGATGAGTATTACCAGTTCAAGGTACTGCCCTTTGACTTATCCTTTGCACTGCAGGTCTTCACAGAATGCTTAACAGCAGTAGCTGTGGCCCTCCAGAGAGTAGAACTGTGCTTTTTCTCCTACCTGGATGACTGGCTCCTCAAGGTTCCATCCAGAGAGCATCTCCTCTTGACCCTGGAGAGGATCCTCCAGTTGTTTCTCTCCCTGGGCATCACTGACAGTCTGCCCAAGTCTGTTTTGACAATGTCCCAGAGGCTGCAGTATATAGGGACAGTCCTGGACTTGAGGCAGGGCAGAGCCTTCCTGCCTTTCAGCAGGGCAGAGTGCCTCATCACCCAAGCTCAGGAGGTTGCTCAGAGATGTTATGTTCCTGCGAAGGTATACCTCAGACTTTTGGGACTTATGGCCATGGCCACTGTGATGATGCCCTTAACCAGACTGCACATGCGAGTTCTCCAGTGGACACTCAGGCTACAATGGAACCAATGTATGGATGATGTAGAACAGCTAATGCTGATCTTCTTCCCAGTCTGCAAGGTGCTCCAGAGGTGGATGAAACCTCCAGAACCTGTTACAAGGGGTTCCTTTCCAGATCTTTTCTCCCCAGCAGATCCTCACCACGGATGCTTCTGGTTCGGGCTGGGGTGCTCACCTGGGTCCCTTTCAGACTCAGGGGACATGGTCCCAGATTGAGATGTCTCTGCATATCAATGTCCTGGAGATACAGGCAGTCCTCTATGCCATGCAGGCCTTTCAAAACCATCTCCTTCTGGGCTGATTATTGATTTAGTCCGACAGTCTCAGTGTTGTCTACCACATCAACAAGCAAGGGGGAATGCATTTGTACTCCCTATGCAGGGAGGCCATGAAAGTCTGATAATGGGCACTGGACCACAGTCTGGTTCACTTGGCAGTCTATGTCCCAGGTGTACTAAACACCCTGGCGTACAGCCTTAGCCGGACTCAGTACAACATGCACATATGGGAACTTCTCTCCATTGCAGAAGATTCGTTCACCAGATGGGGTCATCCAGAGTTGGCCTTTTTGTGTCCCCACTCAATGCAAAACTGCCCAGTCTCTGGTCACTAGATCCAGGCCTGGAGCTTTCTGGTAAGATGCATTGTCCCTCTCCTGGAGTGGGAGGTTCCTTTATGCCTTCCCTCCATTTCCTCTGATTCAGAGGGTGTTAATCAAGCTGCAGATGGAGACGGTCAGCATGATCCTAGTTGCACCCTTCTGGCCACGACAGATATGGTTTCCATTACTGAAACAGTTAGCGGAGGAACCTCCAGTCCCTCTGCCCCTCTACAGGGGTCTGCTAATGCAGGTTCCGTGGACCCTTTGTCTGTATGCCTGGCTCCTGATGACATAGCCATCACCCAGTTTGGTGCATCTCAGAAGGTGGTGGGTGTCCTCTTGGCTGCTCGAAAGCCCTCTGCTAGAGCCACTAATGCCATGATGTGGAAGAGGTTTGCCTGCTGGGCTGCTAAACATCATCTGCACTCATTCACCTGTCCAGTGAGCCAGATTCTGGAATACCTGATCTCCCTATCGTACGCAGGCCTCCAGTATTCCTCTCTCAAGGTGCACCTCTCAGGTAATTCGGCCTTTCACAAGCCCATGGGTGGTCACACCGTGACTCAGTTAGATGTGTCCTGTACCTTTCTCAGGGGCATCCTGCACTTGAAACTTCTAATCCATTCCCCTGTCCTAGCTTAAGATAAAAATTTTGTTTTGAAGAAACTGACCCTGTCTCTGTTTGAGCCAGCTGCAACTTTCGAGCTACGTTTTCTTTCTTGGAAAGCATTATTTTGGGTTGCTATTATATCTGCTTGAAGTATTTCCAAACTTCCGGCTCGCTGATGTGAAGAGCCGTATTTGATTTTTCACAAAGACAGGGTGTCTTTGCACACAAATCCTAAGTTTCTCCCTAAGGGGGTGTCTGAGTTTACTCTGAACCAATCTATCCACCTACCAGTTTATTTTCTGGAGGTGCCAATCCAGGAAAAGCACTGCTTCACACTTAAAGAGATTCACCAACATAAACACATTGACATTTGCACCTGATATATTGGTGCCTTACCTCAGATGAAGCCTGTCTATGTGCAGATATCCACAAATATCCAAATAGTTTAAGTTTAATATCGTTTATAAATTTACCATGACTGGGTCTCGAGGACCTCCCGCCACCCACACTCCACCCCCGCACACAGCCATGTTATGATGTAAAGCCAGGGAGAGAGCAGGGACACGCTCCATTACAGTCTATGGGGGGTGGCTTTCTGATCTTTGTTTATATTGTAATGGTCATTTGGTGATGAAACATGGGTACTGGTTGACTAACAAGGGCCTTGAGGGGATCTCAGTCATCAGGCCTGCCTTCCCTCTCTTATGGGGCTCTATTCTCAGCATTGGCTAACTGGTATACCCAGCCTTTTATTCTGGCCTGGGCACATCTCTCTCTCTCTCTCTCTCTCTCCTTGGTTCCCCATGGCACAGGTTTGTTCCCTTAGTTTCTAGGGGAAAGAACTGAGGAGGAAGTGGGACCGCTCATGCTTTTATAGGTTTGGTGACATGGAGGCAGTATAGTGCAGTGGTTTAAGGCTCTGAGCTGCAAACCTGGAGACCTGGGTTTTAATTCCACAGCCTCCACTTGCATACTCTGTGACCCTGAGCAAGTCACTTAACTTCCTTGTGCTCCCAGGTCACACCAGTAAACAAGCTTCAGCTTAGTGTGTCTCTCCTGGTTTAAAAAAAAAAAAAAAGACATCAGCAGGTGATGTTGGCATGGGCGGCCTCGGTGGTACTGCTGGAAAATCTTCCATGTGGATTCTGCTTCACCGATGGTGAAGTTCCTGTGGTGTTACCTGATGAGTGAGATCCCCTTGAAGACTTACTGTTATGGTAAGTTCTTACGTAAGTGTTCTTTCTAGTCACTTCTCCAGTATGCAGAGTGTTCAAGTGGTGGATGGAACCCAACAATCTGTTAGTAGGGGTTCCCTTCCTGATCCCCTCCCCTCACCAGATTTTAGCAACAGATGCCTCAGGGATGGGCTGGGGTGCACACTTGGGCCCCCATCAGATGCAGGATACATGGACACAGTTGAGAGCACCTTGCACATAAATGTTCTAGAAATGTGAGCTGTTCTGTATGGGCTACAAGCTTTCCAAACTCATGTATCCCTGGGTACCCTGCTAGTACAGATGAACAGTGCTAGTGTGATGTACTACATCAAAAAGCAAGGGGGGGGACACACACTCTTACTCCTATACAGTGCAGCGATGAGAGTCTGATATTGGACTGTGGAACATGGTCTGGAATTATCCTCAGTACATGTTCCAGGTACCTAGAATGTTTTGACAGAGAGGCTAAGCAGGTCACAGTCCAGAATGCATGAGTGAGAACTGCTGACCTCACTTGTCGAGGATCTGTTCTACAAATGGGGTCATCCAGAGTTGGACCTTTTTGCATCTCCACACAAGGCAAAACTGCTTCTTTTCTGCTCACTCATTCCAGGGCCTGGAGCTTTCTGGCGAGATGTGTTGTCCCCCTCTTAGAAAGAAAGGTTCCTATATGCCTTCCCTCCCTTCCCCCAATTCAGAGAGTGCCATCAAATATGGTGTTCCCCAGGGCTCCATTCTGGGACCCCTCCTCTGCTCCCTCATGGTCAACTCCCTGCCCGAAATTTGCAGGCACACAAAAATCAACCTCTATGCAGATGGTGCAGCCCTGTTCTGCAAAGAAAAGGACCCATTTATACTACGCGAAAAACTCCAACAGGATTTCTACCAACTCTTAAAAAAAAAAAAGTCAATGGTTTTCTTAGGAGCCAGAAAAACTGTTGCTTTCGAATTCACCCTCCAGGATAATGATGGCAACCTAATAGAAAGAGTCACTGAGTTCAAATACGTTGGCCACCTCCTTGACTGTCACCTAACCTTTGACCTTCACATTAATCAGGTTATTAAGAAGGCACACCAAAGGCCTGGCTTGTTGTGCAGAGTCAAACCTTTTCTAACCCCTGAATCCAAGGCCCTCCTAGCCAATAGCTTCCTGCTCCCCATCTCTGACTATGGCTCACTAATCCACTACCCTGCCCTTTCTCAAAAAAATCTCAGTAGACTAAGGACCACCTATCACAATGTCATCCAGTTCACCACAGGCCCTCCTTGACTTACCCACCGCTGCAACCTTTACAAAACAGCCAACTGGCCACTTCTAGAGGACAGGCTGAACAGTAAAATCCTGACCTCCTTCCACAAACTCATACTGGGACATTTACCGAACAGCATTATCTCCATTTTCCCAAAGTCTGCTCCCACATGGTCCACTAGAAGGTCCTCCCCCTCTCCTTCTCCCTGCCCTTCTGTCGTACTACTGAAGGTCAGCACACCGTCTCCTTCAAGGGTGTAAAACTGTATAATAGACTGTCCCTATCCCTAGTGCAGTGTCCCTCACTAGCCTTATTCAAGATAAACTTAAAGCACCACCTGTCTAGTACCCTAACCTGTAAATGTTTGAATGTATGATAATATGCATGTATTCTTCTACGTCCTGTAATTATTGTTTTGTATATTGATTTCTTATGCTTCCTTTTGTTTTGCTTATTCCACAATGTTTATTTTTCTGCACACATTATGTTCAGTTCCTTTATATAACCTATGTAAACCTTGTATTGTTGTTGTTCACTGTTATTTGTATGTAGCCCCCTTCCTCTAAGTCTAGGGGTATCTGTGTGGGGGGGGGGGGCAGAACTATAGACAAGAAACGCTCCATGACACTTCTTGTGACAGAAAATATTATATGAGGAGGTGGACCTACCTTATGGTGTCTTCAAAATGGCATGGTCTACCTCATCCCCCAGCCATGACCTTCAGCTCTTCAAGCCCAGTGGTGATGGGAACCTGGATAGCACCATGATCCTGAAGCACAAGCTGCTATGACCCCCCCCAAAACCAAAAGGGGGGAGTCCTGATTGTTCTTTTTTCCAGAAAACAAAATGGCAAAAGGAGCAGTTAAAATAGAATTCATTAGTATTCACCTCATTAATACTACAAAGAAATCATCAACACCACAGAATTCTGAAACCAGGAACTTTATTCTGGGCCTGAAAATGATCAGACCCAGTCGGTTTAATCAAGGAATTAAATGGAGCAGCTCCATGGGGTCAGAGGACAGGCAGCACACAAACTGTAGGTTCAGGTATTTGCAATTTTCTTAATTTATTTTTCCCAATCAGTGTGCAGCAGGATTTGTTTAATAAGAGCTAAGAAAATTAGACCACTCTGGCTCCTAGCATTCTGTCAGCTTCTTCCACAGAAACCCGTTTTTCCAAACAATTCTTTTGATAATAGTTCCATATCTCTTTCTAACCTCCTGCTGAGGGAGTGGCTTACTCCTCCCATGCCAACTGAGCCATAAAGGCCTATGGGATGATCAGCAGCCTAAGCCTCCATGGCTGCTCCCAAATGGGCTTTCAATACAGTAACACCTCCCAGAACCAGATGGTGCACTATGTGTCGGGCTCTCTAAACCAGCACCAGGCTGAAAATGCAGCAAGCAGTGGCACCTTTCCTTCCCCAACATTACTGCTCCCACAGGGAAATCCTGGCCCTTAATGGGTCTGACAGACCTAACACATACATGGGCATTATAGGTCCCAGGGCTTGCTCCAGACACGGGCACAGCAGGCCCTATGGCGAATCCCAGACCGGCACTCCCCTGACCCTCGGTATTGTTCCCCCGGGCAGTGTGCCACATGGGTAGACACCCCAGAGCTGCCACTTCCAGGGGTGCCCTGCTATAGTCCTGCCACCACTGTAACAGCCCCACTTCCTGGGTACCCCCTTACCTTGAGTGGGGAACCAGGACCCCCCCTTTTCTTCTTCTGCATGGCGACAACCTTGCATCACAAATCTTGCTCCTACCGTCTCCTGCACTTTCTTCCCTCCGCAGCTGATGTCCCCCAAAAAACAGGAGGAATTCCCTCCTGGAACCCACATGACCACTATTACTTTTACATACCCTCCCTAATGGAGCACCATACCCCCAATTGCACCGATGCTGCTGCCTGCCAACCTGCTAGGCCGAAGTGGGGGAACCCCTTTCAGGACACTATCCCTGAAGCCACCGCCGACTCCTGCTCTCTCCCCATTCCCGGTTAAACCAGGACTTTTTATACCTTCCTTGCTACTGCCCCCTAATGGCAACAGCACCTTTGGGCAAGGCCGGGGTGCCTTTCAGACTGAGAGAACACTGGGGGTGGGGGGGCAGAGGATACCAGAAAACAGGCTAGTAAGCCCACTCTGGGGGGGGCTTAGATGTACAACTGGACGCTTGTGAAAAAGGGGCAATTTTGCTCACATGCCTTTCCAGTATAAAAAATTTGAACTGTAACTGCTACCCAAGCTCCAGATGGAAGGGGTATTAATACCTTAACTAAATTACCTTAAAATGATAAGAAACAACTAAAAAACTACAACACTTAGTCTTGATTGTGATTATTTAGAGATTATTTAGAGTGACCAAGTCTGTTGAATTGGTCAAGGATATACATTGTCCTATGAAAAAATCATGTTTTACTAAGAAATATCCCACTTTGGGCTTTCTTAAAAGGTGATAACTCTACTCCTACGGCAGGCAGAAGGGCTTGGGCAGCTGGAAGGGAGGACCTGGGGTAACAGGTGAGGTAAAAAGTTGCTGTCAAAAATAGAAATTAATTAATAAATAATTAATTAATTCATGCATGTTAGTATAGCATTTCATGATAGATATAGCAGCAGATCTACAGTAACATATGTGGGCAGACAGATCCCTTTAGAAATCCTTCCCCGTCTTTGAGAATGTAGGGAGAGCAACATTTTAAATGGCACTTCTTTTCACCTCTTTAAGCTAAGAAAAACAGATCTTAAGTTTTACGAATGATTTAATCATGGCTTGGGGGATGGGGGCAGGGAGCAATGCTGAATTCAGCAGCACTGTCTACCAGAAATTGCACTTGTTCTCTGTGTCAGGAAAAATTAATTAAGTAGAACACCACCTCTGGCTGAGGCAGTGCAGTGTGGTGGTACGGATCTGCAAGCTAGCTTAACATGTTATACAGTAATTAAAAAAACAAAGACAAGGAGCAGATTTGCAGGGTTCAGCATAAAAAAGTGAATATCACTTAAAACTGCAAAATTATTCAATATGCAGTAGATGATAAGCACAAAGGAACTGTTGCATCATACTTACACAGCACTGAAGATCTAAATCTGTTTTCAAGGCATTAGTCTCAAGGATTCAAATACCCCACCAATGTAACTCCACTGACTGAAACTTAACTCTGTTCCTTCATTAAGGCAGTTACACAGGAGAGCCCAGCGGAACACATACCATTCATCAGAAAGCAACAAAGCAGCTCAATGAATACCTTTACTGTGCACAGATTAAGATGGGTCCTTGGAGCTTAACAAAAGCTGCTTAAGCAAATGCTTGATAAAGGCATGGCTTGCTAAAATATGTGGCTTGCAGCACTGTGCAGACTGAGTTTGATTTTTTCAAAGGGTAACATAGAAGCATAGACTTTGATGGCAGATAAGGACCGCTTGGTCCACCTAGTCTGCCCATTTCCCTACCTACAGGATAAGCTGCAGATCCTAGTTAACCAACAGCCTATTTCTTCTTACCACCCTCAAGAATTGCCTTATGTCTGTCCCATGTATTCTTGAATTCTCCCACAGTTTTAGACCCCACACTCTCCTCAGGAAGGCTGTCCACCACCCTCTTGGTGAAAAAATAGTTCCTCACATTGCCCCTGAACCGCCCCCGATCTTTAAATTGTGTCCCCTTGTTCTTGCATATCTCTTTTCTGTCCATGTTAAAGCCCCGCACCTAAGTGTGAGTCTCGCCTGGATTTGTGCAATGTGTACAGAATTAAACTTTTCACTTGTAGCTGTTACTTGTAGGATTGATTTATCTGGTTGATCCTGTAATCCCCCACCTCATTATACTGTCAATACAGTCACACTCGTGGCATCTCTGAATCCCCACAGCTCCCAAGGCAAAGTACAGATTTTGCAACCATTCTCTACTTTATCCTTGGAAGGACAGCAGTACTGGTGACAGTCATATCAGAGCTTTAAATGTTATAAGCATAAGTACGAAAGTTGGCTTTCCCTTTTCCAAACATAGCAGGGATTTTTAATATCTAATCTACAGATCCTCCTTGAGCCTGAGCAACTTGTAGGAATGTAGGGGGGCTTAGAAACCTCTGCAAGAGAGAAATTTGCCTAGCAAAAGGAACCATTGTAGGGGCTCACTATTGGCTGCCACCTCTGAACCCCACTGCTTTTGGAAGAATATTAAGGGCCTCCTGGGTGGAATTGTTAATCACTCTGTTAATGATCCGATCATAAATTGTGTCGGCTGTAATAACTCTGTTACAGGTGCTAATGTCTTTAAGTTACTTCACCAATCTTTCTGGGCACACTTCATCTGTCACTTGTTCCCTAGATCCCTGCCCTCTGGATTCCCCATCTGTCAGTCCTCTAGGCCACCCACCCTCCTACTTCAGCCTTGCCCCTGTGCAAGAGGTGTGTAAATTGCTATCCATCATTCCCTCCTTCTTTAGCACTGGTCTCAGTATCCTGAAACTTAACATCCTATGAGCTGGCATCCTGTATCTTGTGCCTCCTATTACTTAATATGTCCCTCTCATCTGGCTACAGTATGTCATGGATGTATGGAAGGTTGCCTGGGTGGTTCCAGTCTTCAAAAAGGATAACCCCCGGCTCATAGAAAATGAACACCACATTACCATTCTACCCACACTTGATAAACTCCTTGAGAAAGTGGTTGATAACCAGCTAATGGACTACCTTCTTAAGTTTGATCTTCTTGTACCAGAACAGCATGGCTTTTGAAAAGGCCACCTCACTACCACTGCCGACATCCAGTTCACTAATAACATCAAGTCTTCCGTGAACCAATTTAAGTTGTCTGGTGTGATCTTTGTCTATCTCTCAAAAACCTTTTGATACAGTTAATTGCCAGCTACTTTGCTCTAAATGAGCTGCACATGGTCTCTCTTCCCTGGCTGCTATCCTGGTTCACTAATTACCTTTCCAACAGATATCAAGTGGTTAAGTTTTGTCAGTGATAATCCACCAGTACCCCCAGTTAAACTTAGGGTGCCCCAGTGCTCTATTTTTCTGCTCTGTTATCTCTTTATAAATGATCTCTCATAGGTAACAAAGCAGTGCTGTTCCCTTATGTATGTGGATGGTCTTGCCCTCATCATCAGCTTATATAAACTTAACTCCATTAATGAAAGTTTGAACACAGACTTTCAGTGCATTCAGTCAGGATGTATTAGAAACAAAACTTATCCTTAATTCCAAAATGACCCAAGGCATTTCTTTTGGTTCCCCAGCAAAAGTTGGGTCTTGAGCTTGTAATTTGATGATAATCTGCTCTGATGGCTCACCTCTGGAAATCTTCTTCTCCTTCAGTACCTTGAAGTCACCCTCCCTTGACTTCTCAGACCATATTATTGTTATTTGCAAGGCTGTCAACACTAGATTGGGTTTAGCTTACCAAGTCAGACATTTTCTCACTCCCAAAGCCTGCCTTGCCATTGTTAGAAGTGTCCTTCTCCCCTGCCTAAACTATGGTGCCATTGTTTTCGTGTGTTCCCCCATAGCAGTGTTGTCCAGATGGAACGTGACTAATAACAATATTTGTCGTACAATTTAATCTTCTAACAAACTCACTTGTCACTGCGACCTGTATGCTAACCATTGCTGGCTATCTCCCTCTAGTTGTTGATTGTTGGTGCTTGATTGTTCCCTAGTAAAGACCCTCCAGACATCTAAGTCACCCTTAATTGACAGTTTTTGTAAGCGTTCACATCAGAGCTACTCACTGAGATCTAATGATGAGCCCTTACTGATTGTACCGAAGATCTCCACCTGGATGGATTATCAGGCCTTGACTTCTTTTGCCCCTCAGCCCTGAAACTCCCTTCCCTTATCAGAGCGCTCAGTCTTGGACCCACCCAGTATCTGTTTAAGAGAGCTTTGAGGAGTAACCTATTGTCCTTTTTAGGTTGCACTTGCTTCTGACTGCATCACTCTCTTCCCAACTTGCCTCTACCTGTCTGGTGTACCTTTATTACTTTTGTTGGGCCTTTATTCTGACTCTCTTGTTTTGCCTATGCCTGGTGACTGCCACCTGCTTATTCCTAACTGCCTTATTGCAATTTTATATTATTTTTGTCCTATGTATGACTATTACTTTTAGTTCTTTGTGACTTCTTGTGTCATACCTGAAAATAGGCAACTCTCCGTCTAGTGTTCTTACCGAGCAGACAAAAATGAACTAACTAACTAACTAAATGTAGACTTGCCCTGCACATAGTGACTGGTGTAAGAAAGGGCACTACTGTATTGTAGTCTTGTGGAGTTACTGCTGTTGTTGAGAATGAGCTCAGCAGTAATCAACGGCAGCACTTGAAATGTTTTCCTGTGTGCTGCCGATTTTGTGGAAAGGCACTGGGTTTGTTTTTAAAATGGTAATATATGTGCTGAAATTATCTTTGGCAATATGTTCATTTACCCCTTCTGTACATGCCCTGTGCAACCACGTATATTCTTTGTCTTGTATGTACCATTTCTGTTGTTGTTGTTTCAAGTACTGGTTGGGTGGTGGGCAAGAAACAGGCCAGAGGAGGAGAAGGACCTAGCTGTAATTATCAAGAGTGACCTGAAGCACTCAGTACAGTGCAGGAAAGCTCCAGTCAAAACAAATCGGATGCTGGGCTGCACAGCCAGGGGAATCACAAGTAGGAAGGCTGAGGTCATTGTACTGATGTACAGGTGCATAATGAGACTTCGTCTGGAGTAGAGTGTGCAGTTTTGGTGCTATTATCTCAAGAAGGATATTAGCTTGCTGGAAGTGGTCCAGAGAAGGGCAATAAAGATGATCCAGGGCCAGCAAGGTAACAGCTATGAGGAGAGGCTCAGAGGGCTCAACATTTACTTGTAGCCCCTGGGTGGTGCTATCCCAGCGGCTACTACCCCTGCCCGCGTGACTAGTTGCAGGTTAAGGGGCCTGGGTACTGAAAACGGGTGCCTCCACCTGGAGGATAGGGTTGGTGGTAGTGTAGCTGACCTGGGTACAGCCCTCTGGGACAGTGTGACCACCCTCTTTCCCCTCTAGTGGCCCAAACAATGAACAGAATACACAGGTACAATAGCCCCCAAACCACAAATATATCCCCACTCTGATTGCACTTACCACTAGGGCTGGTTCCACCTATCTGACCCTAGAGACCCCCTGTAAAATAAGATTAGACACAGCCAGCAACAACAATACAGTGATATTAGCACAGAGATGCACCACAAACAGTTTAAGTGCAAAAAGAGTCAGATCTCATTTATTCAGGTGGATTGAACAAGGGAAGGGCGTAATCAGGTTGATTGGTCTAGCAACTGATTCAATCAGGCTACAAGGCATGCACTTTAGAGTCCTTCAACATAGTCACACACACACACTCTGGATACCCAGTTGTTGATGCAGGCTAGCCTGAAGCGTTGCAGCTGGTCGGGGCCCTAATGATGGGAAGAAAGAGTCATGCACAGTAACCCACAATTTGTAATCCAGAGCCAGATGGCTCAGTTCATGATAATCAAACAAAACAATCAAATCAGATAATACACTTTGATTTAGCTGATGTAGTAGGGAGCTACCCTGGTGTTTACTCATGCTACCCAGTACAGGACGCAGGATGGATGAAATGGAGACTGCAGAATGACTTGCTGGTTTGCCAGGAGAAGCAGGGCCCACACGATTCACAAGGGTGTCATTCCTGTTTGTGACACTGAGCAGGGGGCTGATCCCCAGGCAGGTCTCTCATTGATAGTCTTCTCTGCAGCATGAATAGCTGGCTGGGCCAAGGTGGCAGAGCCCAGGCCAAGAGAACAACTCAGATGGCAGTCTGGCAGCGCTGAAGTCAGCTTCCAGCAAACGTAACACAAGTGGAATGTGGGGAACCAAATCATGACCCACTGAGAACATTCAGCACACTTATAGTAAATAAAAAGCAGTACCACAGTTCAAATGACAGTCTGGTCGCAATCACAGTTTCTCTGCGCAAACTGTACACTGTGGTGGTTTCAGACTTCCTGACAGGCCGATCGCGTGAAGCAAATCTTCAGCCTTCTTCAGGTAACAGGGCCGTCACAATTCGGTATTTCTGGTCACAAGCCGGTTCAGATTCAGTCCGATTAATTTCACTAGCAGATCACTCAGAAGTGAAGATGAAGCAGGCAGGCCAGACACAGCCTTCCCACCAGTGTCCTGCGCTACTACGGAGGAGCAGCTGCTTGAATGTCTTGAGCAGTTCACTCTCTCAACTCCAAACTCAGACTGACTCTCTGCTGCAGGCAGCACCGGGACTTCCTCCTGATCCAAAAAGGGTTCGGTTGGTTGATTCATCTGTCTGTCAAAGCAGGGGCTCCCCCTCCAGGTCCATTTAGGTGCCAAAATGAAAAAACTACAATTCCTACAGAAATTCACTCCCACAAGACCCCTGGGGACAGACTCCATTTTAAGGTCCCCAACAGGTACTGATTGGTGCAATACAGAAATGTCCATGCTGCAAAGAAAGGCAGGTTAGACAAACTATAATACCATTATTATTAGAGCAACTAATCAGCAAACAATTACCAGTTCTAACATAGCTCCCTCTGCACCATTAGCGATGGCAGAACAGAGCAATATTATTGCAGCTTGGGTGGGACTCGAGCCTGGAAACACTCAGCCCCTACCCAAATTAATTATACACTACAAAAATAATGTCTCTTAAAGGGACAGGCATGGAGGCTAACAGGGCACTCTCATGCAAGCACTTTTACACCTGTAAAGACACAGAAAGCCCACCTGGCAGTTGGCATTTAAGCACACCCACGGAAGACTTTTGGGAACCCCCATTTATAGGGGGGTTACATACTGTTTTTGAGAACAGAAGGCAGAGGAGGGACATGATTGAGATCATTGAGTATCTTAATGGTATAAACAGGGTGAGCACTAAGGGCCTCTTCAGCATTAGTGGAAACAAGACCACTAGGAGTAACAGCCTGAAGCTGGTGAGGGAAAGTTCAGAAAGGAGTTGAGGAGGCACATTTTCACTGAGAGGGTGGTGGCTAAGTGGAACTAGTTGCCAGAAGAGATGGTATTCCTAAAAATGGTGGACAGCTTCAAGACAGGTTGGGAAAGGGTAAGGGAGAAAGTTGTAGGTTGGGGGACAGGGGGTACTTGATAGGGGTTGGGATGACATGCGGAGTGGGGAAGTTCATTCTGTAAATGCAGTAGGAATTTACATATCTGTGTGTAACCCCTCTATGAATGGGGATTCCTAAATGCCCACTGCCAGGCTGGTATCCTGTGTCTTACCTTTTTAAAAGTGTTTGTATGAGAGTGCCTTGATGCCTCTGTGCTCTGTCTCTTTAAGAGCTGCCTATGACGTGGTGCTTATTTAATCTGGGGGGGCTGAGTGTTTCTATGCTCGAGTCCCGCACGGGCTTCAGATAATCACTCCATTCTGCCATCGCTAGTTGAGTACAGGGAGCTCTGTTAGAAGCTGTACTTATTGCTGTTGAGTGTGTATTTTTCTATGTTTTTTTGTCCGGGTCAGGCCTGGAAATGGACCTTTGGTCCAGAGCCTTTACCCAGTTACCAAAGAATAAATGAAAATTAAAATTAAATCTTTTAGAATAGTAATGATATTGTAGTTTGTCTAACCTGCGTTCTTTGCAGCATGGACATTTCTATTTATCACCACCATCTTGGTCCTGGACTGCCAGAATGGGCCAGTCAGTACCTTTGGGAACCCTAAAATGGAGTCTGTCCCGAGGGGTCTTGTGGGAGTGAATTTCTGCAGGAATTGTAGTTTTGAGACTTTGGCAACTAAATGCACCTGGTGAGGGAGCCCTTGTTTTGACAGACAGATGAAACAACGAATCAAACCTTTTGGACTGAAGGGAAATTCCCAAGCTGCCTGCTGCACTGAGTCATTCTGAAGATAGAGTTTGGAGAGTGAACAGATCGAGTGATTTGAGCAGCAGCTCCTCCATAGTTCGCGTGGGAGATTGGTAGAAAGGCTGAGTTTGGCCTGCCTGCCTGCTGTCCGTCGAGAGGGAATCCTTTGAAAGGCTTAGCAATTGGACTGTATCCAAATTGGAGTATGACAAAGGCACTAAAGAGTGTCCAGATTTAAACCTGAAGAAGACCGAAGATTTGCTGTATGCGATCAGCCTATCAGGACATCCATTCACCATAGAACTCCCATTCTTGCTCAGAAACACTGATTTTGTGACCAGACTGCTATCCGCGTGGTGGTATGGTGATTGCTTTACTATAAATGTAACCTGCTAGTGGGTCGCAATTTGGTTCCCCACTGTTTGTTTGTGCCTTGCTTGCTGGAAGCTGCATCCAGCACCTACCGGACTGAATCCGCATTCATCTCCAATAGGTCTAGGCCTCCACACTTTGGCCCAGCCAGCTACTCACGCCACAGAGAAGACCATCAACGAGAGACCTGCCAGGGGATCAGCCCCCTGCTCAGTATCACGAACAGGAATGACACCATGGTGAATCGTGTGGGCCCTGCTTCTTCTGGCAAACCAGCAAGTCATCCTGCAGTCTCCATTTAGCCCATCCTGTGTCCTGTATTGGGTAGTGTGAGTAAACACCAGGGTAGCTCTCTGCAACAACAGCTCAATCAAAGTGTGTCATCTGATTTAATTGTTTTATCTAATTATCACGAACTGAGCCTCCTGACTCCGGATTACAAATTGTGTGTGGTTGTGCATGCCTTTTCTTTTCATCACAGGGCCCCAACCAGCTTCGACGCCAGCCTACCCCAGGCAATGTTCCAGGCTTGCCCACCTTACTTCCAACTGGGTACCCAGAGCATGTGACTGTGTAGGGACTAAAAGTGCATGCATAATTGCCTGACTAGACCAGTTTTCGAATCAATCAACCTGATTACGCCCCTCCCTTGTTCAGTTCCCCTGAATAAATCAGATCTAACTCTTTTTGCATTTAATCTGACTGTGGTTCCAGTTTGTACCAAAAGCACTATACTGTTGTCATTTGCTGTGCCTAACCTTGTTTTACAGGGGGTCTCCAGGGTCGACCTGGTGGAACCAGCCCTGGTGGTAAGAGCAAACAGTGTGGGGATTTGCATGCTGAATAGGGGCTACTGTGAAAGTGTTTGTTGCATATCGTCTAGGCCACTAGAGGGGAAAGAGGTGGGTTACAGTGTCCCGGAGGGCTGGACCCAGGCTAGCCTTTTTACTAATAACCCTTTCCTCTGGGTGAAGACACCCGTTTCAGTACCCAGCCCCTTAACCTGCAACTAGCCACATAGGCAGGGGTAGTAGCCCTTGGATAGCGCCACCTAGGAGTTGCATCTTGGAGGCACTGCTGGCATTTGTGCCTTCTAGTGTTCAGAAGTGGGTACTACAACCCATGCTTAAAAATAGTGGTAAAATGGAGGCGCTCCCTACGCCCAAGTTTAAACTTGCTCCTCACAAGCTGCTAGTGCACGTAAAATGACAAGTGGGAGGAGGCATAGAGGGTGGATCCCTCAGCAAGCTCTGCTTATTAATGGAAGTCCCCTTGGGGACCTAAAATGCCACTATTGTGGAAGTGGTTGAATGAATTAAGTGTTTCGGGGAAGGTTGAAGTAAGGGGAAGGGATTCCGACCTGTTTAATCAAACTATGGTGGCTGTACTCTCCTGCAGCCTGCCCATTGAACCAGAGAAGGTACCTCCCCTGTCATTTTGCCTGAAGGGTCCCAAAAGGGGTGGAGGGTCATTCATTTACATAGTGACCTGGCTGCTCCTGGAGGATCCCGCTGCATAGAGGGGTTCAATAGCCTCTGAGGGGTGCTCTGCTACAGAGCTAGTGAAAATGTTAGAGCTTTCTGAATCTGTCACTCCCGTGCAGTCCCCCCTAGTCTCTCCTTCCACCCCTACAGTTGCTTCCCCCATAGTGATACCTACTGTATATTTGGACTCATACCGCAGACTCAGGCTCTTTTCGGGCATGGTCCCAGTGCCCGTGGGGGAGGATGATCTGGAAATGTGCATGGACTATGCCACCCTATTGGTCCAGGATTGGCAGTACGCTGAGGGGGAAAAGAGGAAGAGGCTCATGGAAAGCTTGAGGGGCCCTGCACTGGAGGTCATTCGCTTCCTGCGATCCACCAGCCCGAAGGCAACAGCCGCTGAATACCTCTCTGCCTTGGAGGGAGTATTTAGTAGCATTGAGTCGAGGATGATCTGATGTGGAAGTTTAAATCTGCAAAACAGTGGAAAAATGAAAAGTTATAGAAATATAGAAACTTAGAAGTTGACTGCAGATAAGGACCGCAAGGCCCATCCAGTCTTCCCATTTCATACTAACATACTAAAACGCCAGCAGAATAGGCCTAACGGTCTTTCGTGTCTGCTCGTTTGGTCAGCCCCCACCCTGGGTGCTGACCTTGCTGTCTCCCTCGCCTTCTCTGGCTTCTCCCTTCCCAGTTCCGGATATTCTTGCTGCATTGGATTTTGCTTCCAGAACCCTTCCCCTGTACCTGTCCCACCCCCTCTTGAACCTCTCCACTGTCTCTGCCTCCACCAGCCCCTAGGCAGTGCATTCCATGGCTCCACCACCTCTCAGTAAAGTAGCACCTCCTCCTTTCTCCCTGAATCTTCCCTCCAGCTTCCACCCATGCCTCTAGTGGCCCCTTCCTCCTTCCTTCGAAGCACCCTGACTGTTCCTCCCCTATTTACCCTCTTCATGTACCTGAAGACCTCTATCATGTCCCCGGTCCCTTCTCTCTTCCAATGTATATATTTAGCTCTTCGAGCTCTCCTCATGGTCCTGTCCCCAAGCACCAAATCATTTTGGTTGCCTCCTCTGGACCCTTCCAGGAGGTTAATGTCCTCTTAAGTGTGGCCTCCAAACTGCATGCAGTACTCAAGGTGCGGCCTCACCAAGCAGTTATACAGAGGGAGTATCACTCCATCCTTCTGAGGTGATAACCCTAGCGATGCATCCCAGCATCCTGTTGGCCTTGGCTGCTGCCTCCCACAAGTCTCAGAGTTGTTCATCTTGACATCCACCACCACCCCCAGGTCCCTCTCAGCCATCGAGACTTGTAGCATTCCCCCGAGGGTGTACACTTGGCCTGGGTTTCTGGCCCCAGGTGGAGTACCTTGCATTTCCCTGCATTGAACCTCAGCTTCCACTTTCTAGACCATCTTTCCAGAGCCTCCAGGTCCCCCTGTAGGGCCACCCTCCCCTCCTCCCCATCCACCACCGCCCCCAGTTTCGAGTCATCTGCAAAGAGACTCATCTCACTCCGGATTCCTGTCCTTGTGTTAGATCATGTAGGCGTTGAACAGAAGGGCCAGGACTGATCCCTGTGGGACCCCACTAATGACCCTCCTTGGGATGAGACTATCCCACTCAACCACGACCCTCTGGTCCGGTCCTGAGCCAATTGCCTATCCATCTGATCATCTGGTTCCCACCCCATTTCTCCCAGCTTATCCAACAGGCCCACGTGAGGAACAGAGTCAAATGCCTGCTGAAGTCTAGAAAGAGGACATCCACTGGTCTACCCAGGTCCAAGGCACTTGTCACCCAGTCATAGAACTCCACCAGGTTTGTCTGACACGATTTCCCGGATGAATCCATGCTGTCTCATCGTCCAGGCACCCTGACTTATCCAGGTCCCCCAGCCTCCTTGACAATGCCCTCCATCACCTTGCCCACCACCGATGTCAGGCTGACAGGCCTGTAGTTCCCTGCCACCTCCTTGATCCTCCCTTGTGGATAGGCACTATATGCACCACCTTTCAGTCTTGGGCACCCACCCTGTCCTCAGAGAGATGGTGAAAAGCTCTGCCAGGGTTTTGCCAGACATCTGCAAGTTCCTTCAGCACTCTGGGATGTAATTTATCCGGCCCTGGTGCTTTCTCCCTCACGGAGCTGAGGGCTTCCTCACTCTCTGCTGTGATTTCCACTTCCGTACCTCTTCTCCTGCTTAGCCCTCCCCACCTGCCAGTGATGCCTCCCCTCTCCCCAGACCTGCCGATTGGTAAGGGTCCCCTCTCTCAGTATCTCTGTCTCTCCCATGTATGATGCAGCACCCCATTATCCCTGGTGAAAACTGAGGTGAAATACTCATTTAGTACCTCAGCCTGCTCCCCGGGTCTTGTGCCCATCTTCCCCAATTTAATCCTGCTAATCTGCCCTTCACCCTTTGTTTTTCCTTAATGTATCTAAAGAACCCTTGTTCCTCTCCTAATTTCCCTGGCCAGGTTCTGCTCCTTCCTTGCCTTAGCCACCTCACCACTCTAGTGGCCCTTCTAGCCATCAGCCTGCACTCCCTCGATCCCTTTAACTCCTTGAGCACTTGAATTTTATAGGCTGCTTTCTTTCCCGCACCACCTCCTGGACCTCCTGGTCCACCAACAGGGTTTTTGGGCCCTACTGCATTGCTCTACTCTTGCACAGGTGCTGGTGCATCCTGCACCCTCTCCTGATGATTTCCCACCTACTATCAGCGCCCATGTCTGACCCAATCCCATCCAAATGCTTCTAAGGATCCTTCCCATTTCCTTAAAATCCACCCCCCTGAAGTCGGTTACTTCCATCTTTGTGCAGCCTTCTACCCCTCCTAGGTCCAGGCAGAACCAGACCGTGGCATGGTCACTCCCCGCCAATTTCTTTTTCTAACTTATGAATGTGACATCGGCTTTTGCTCTGTCAATGGCCTATCTATTCATACTTATCTGTATTGCTCTGTTATGCCTATCCCATGCCTTTTTGAAGCCCTGCACTGTATTCATATCCATCACTTCCTGAGGTAGGCCATTCCATGCATCCACCACCCTTTCTGTGAAAAAGAACTTCCTCACATTACCCTTTAATCGGCCTCCTTCTAATCTCATGCTGTGTCCTCTTGTCCTGCTATTTTTCTTATATTGAAACATGTTAGACTCTTTCATCTTGTTAATGCCCTTAAGGTGTTTGAATGTTTAAGTCATATCACCTCTCTCCGTCCTTTGCTCTAGGATATACATATTGAGCTCCGGTAATCTGTCCTCATGTTTTCTGATGCAGTCCCTGCACCATTTTGCTTGCCCTTCTCTGGACTGCCTCAATTTGATTAATGTCCTTGTGAAGGTGTGACCTCCAGTACTGCATGCAGTATTCCAGATGGGGCCTAACCAGTGACTTGTAAAGAGGGATTATTACCTGCCTCTTATGACTTGTGATACCCCTACTAATACACCCTAACATGCGGACAATGAAGTACTGTTTACTAGCAACCAAGACTCTAAACAACTTGAGAGTCAGTTGCAGTGTGATTTCAGGCATGTTGAAGAGTGGTTTAGCTCACATAAACTCGTCCTGAACTACAGCAAAACTAAGGTCAAGACATTCTGCAACGCACGGAGCAAGTACAAACCTCTGTCCCTCACCATCAAGAACCACGTGGGGACTTCACTTGAACATGTTTCTGAGTTTAAATATCTCGGCATCACCTTGGACAGTTTCCTTTCTTACACGCAGCACATTGGCAATGTAGCTATGACTGCCAACATACGGGCTGGCCTGCTCCACAAGCACAAACACTGCATGACCACTGATGCCCTTACACTGGCCATCTACAACTCCGTCACCTCCATCATCGACTACGGTCTAGTCATCTATAGCTTTGCTTCCCGTACTGCCCTCCGGAGGATATCGGTGACACTCAACAAGGCCTGTAGGCTTTCAACGGGTGCCGCCCGCCTAACACACACCTGTGACCTGTACGCCCAGGCCGGATGGCTATGACTCCTTAGTAGAATACAATACTGAACTTCCTTTTTAACCAAAAAAGTTCTCCTCGGGCTCATGCTATCAGGAGTGGCAAAGCTCCTTACTGCCAACAGCAGTACCCAGCTTACACGCAGTGCTCTATATCAAACCTTCCAGGTCCCCAGATGCCGGACCACAATGGGTCAGAGGTCATTCACGCACAGGGCTCCTCAGTGGTACAATACCCTTAACAAAGAAACACTTACAACTGCGATGCTTGGTCCCTTTAAAAGGGCAACTCCGACTATTCCTCGCCTCTACCACTCAGTGTGACTGCCTCTCCTAAGTAACTGCCTCCTCATTTTACCCTAGTCGAAGGTGACCTGTAACCTCGCTTAGAGCTCCACTCTTTTGGCACCAGTTTCCCCCACTCTCACCCCTTAACCCCCCACCGCACTGTCTCACCCACCCCTCCCCTCTCTAATGGCACTTTCAAATATGGGGCCCTCTAGCCCATTCACCTTGTACTTTTGCCACCCACCTCCACCCGCCGACAATGGCCCTTTAGCCTGCCTACTCTTTCCTGACTCCCTCCTATCCTATACTAACTATGTACTGTTCACCCTGAAACTTATCTGAAGCTGGCTTATGTTGTCTCTCTCCATTTTTGGCTAAATGCTTAGACATCTTTGTGTTTTTAAGACTGTAACCATTGTTGACGTTTGTATGTATATTACCCTACATCCTTTGACGTGAAACCTTTGTAAATGAGCAGTTCCTGCTCAAAGGTATTTATAATCCTAGAGTTTAATTAAATAAAATAAAAAAATAAACATTCCCATAGCCTTACCTACTGCTTTACTGATCTGCTTGGATGATTTCTGGTCATCTGTGATGATGATGCCCAAGTCTCTTTCTTCCCTTGTGACTGCCAGCAACTCCCCTCCCAACCTATATGTGGCTTCAGGGTTTCACTTCCCTATGTGCATGATCTTACACTTCTTTGCATTAAACCCCAGTTGCCACTCTTCTGACCATTTTGTCAGTTTATCCAGATCTCTTCTCATTCTGCCCACTCCATCTGGATCATATACTCTGTTGCAGATCTTGGTGTCATCTGCAAACAGACAAATCTTACCCTCCAGTCCATCTGCAATGTTTACTGATGAAGATATTGAAGATGTTTGGCCCCAGGACTGATCCCTGAGTACCCCACTTGTGACTTGCATCTCTTCTGACTGTATACCATTTACCACCACTCTCTGTTTTCTGCCTGTCAACCAGTTTGCCACCCAGTTGACCAACGTCTGACCCACCCCGAGGCTAGCCAGCTTATTAATCAATCTTCCATGTGGAACAGTATAGAAAATTATGCAGAAGTCAAGGTAGGTGACATCAACTGCTCCCCCTTGGTCCACCACTCTGGTTACCCAGTCAAAGAAATCAATGAGATTAGTCTGACAGGACCTTCTTCTTGTAAACCCATGCTGTCTTGGATCCTGTGCTCCTATGGATTGCAGGTGTTGCACTATCCTTTCCTTAAGGTGTGCCTCCATAGTCTTGCCCTCCACTGATGTGAGACAGACTGGTCTGTAGTTTCCTGCCTCCCCGCTGCTACCACTCTCGTGGAGCGGGATCACATGAGCCCTTCTCCAGTCTTCTGGGACAATGTTTGTCACCTGAATTGTGCGAGCTTTGCAGCGGGCTCACCAGAAAGGAGGGGTGCTTGCCAGTGAATTGAACAGGGTGAGGCTATATCACATCTTAAAGTCAGCAAGGTACTCTTGAGTCAAAAGTCAAAGTCAACTTTATTTAAAAAGACGCCCAATCCCGAAGGCTCTGGACGCCGCACAAAACCTATACAGTTTGTCATACTGTATACATTCAAGTTAAAATATCATACATATAGCTTAAACCCCAAAAGCCTGCACAAATAAAAAGGTCTTTAGACTACTCTTAAAAGCCTCTACAGTGGGGGCCTCTCTCACTTCAAACGGCAACGAGTTCCAGAGAGCTGGAGCAGCAACTCCAAAGGAACGATCCCTGCTGATTTCAGCCTAGCTCTCGGAACTGTGAGGAGGCCACCACCAGAGAGCGAAGATCCCGGACAGAGGTGGACGGTACCAGGAGATCAGAAAGGTAACCAGGGCCCTGTCCATGTAGGGTCTTATAGGTGAGAAACCCCACCTTGACAAAACTCTCCACCTGACAGGCAGCCAGTGCAATTCGCGCAACACGGAGTTATATGACAGAACTTACTTTGTCCAGTCAAAGCTGGGCAGCAGCACTGCACTAGCTGCAGTCTGCGAAGAGAAGTTCCAGAGACCCGAGATAGAGAGCTGCATAGTCAAGTCTCAAGTGACCAAGGCATGTACCAAAGTAGGGAGGTCCAGAGCCGGAACAAGGGGCTTAATCCTGGCGATATTCCTAAGATGAAAGAAACAGGAATGCACCACGGAGGATATTTGGGCCTCCATGGACAAGTTCCTGTCAAAGATCACACCAAGATTACGCACCCTTGGGGAGGCCATCAATGACACAGCTCCTAGCACAATGCCAGTCGCAGAATCAGAGGCCATCCCATCAAGAGCTCTGTTCGACTCCACTACCAGTACCTCAGTCTTATTAGGGTTAAGTCCAGCCAGCTGGAAGACATCCAGTCATTTATCTCAGCCAGACAGATATTCATCACATCCACTGCATTTGATGTTCCTGGTGCAAAGGATAGGTATAGCTGAGTATCATCAGCATAGCAATGAAAACTCAGACCATACCTCCTAATGATCTCCCCCAAGGGCAGCATGTACACTGCGAACAACATTGGGGCCAATACCGAACCCTGAGGGACTCCACATGAAAGGAGGCAGGGCATGGATGAGAAATTACCCATCACAACCCGCTGCCTCCTGTTAGTAAGAAATGACTCAAACCATTTGATGACAATACCGGTGAGTCCACACAACTCCCTCAGGCGGAAAAGCAACACACAATGGTCCACAGTATCAAATGCTGAGGAGAGATCAAGGAGGACAAGAATTGTCTTTTCCCCCCGATCTCTAGCCCTAAGGAGATCATTTTGCACCCGAACTAATGCAGTTTCAGTGCTATGCCTGGCCCGAAAAGCTGACTGGAAGGGATCGTACAACTCGTGGGTCATGAGATGCTCTCCCAACTGAAGTGATACCACCTTCTCAACAACCTTTCCCAGAAATGGAAGATTGGAGATAGGACTGCACTTGCCCAATCTCCGGGTCCAGAGAAGCTTTTTGTAAGGTCTCACGCCAGAGCCTCCTTCAAGGCATCTGGAAAGACACTGACCAAGAACACCGGACAATCAGAGCAAACACCGGGCCAACAGTGTCAATGCACCTCATCAAGAAGCGCGTTGGCACAGGGTCCAGTTCACAGAAGGTATACTTCAAGTTGGCCGCTATCTCAATGACCTCACGAACTTCCACTGGCTTAAACTCCCCCCACTCAGAGTGAGTGCTCTTTGAACACGACTGATGACCACTGACAGCAATGGTATTACTGGCTGAGGAGACCTCCCGCCGGATTGCAGACACCCTGTCCGAGAAAAACCGAGCAAATTCCTCACAATCCTCATTCGAGGAAACTCTTCCGGGCTGAAGACAGGAAGGATGAAGAAGTCTGTTGACAGTCCGGAAGAGTGAGGCTGGTCGGCTTCTCCCAGCAGCAATCTCCCGAGACAAAAATAATGTCTTCTTCTGGTTGATTGCCTCCTGATATGCGCAATAATGCGCACACAGGACCAGTTTGTCAGCCCCCAGATGGGATTTCCTCCAGCGACGCTCAAATCTCCAACCCAGTTTCTTCATTTCCCTGAGATCACCATCATACCAAGGTGATCTCAGGTATGAAGTTCTGGGTCGTACACGGACAGGTGCGAGGGAGTCAATGGCGCCAGATAGCACCTCATTATAGGCAGCTACCCCGGCGTCAACGGCTCAGATGCATGCATCACCCACCCTTGATAAATCAACTGCCGCCATATAACCCTCAGGGGTAAGATCTTTCAACGGGCGGCAGTGAAATATCTCAGAAGGGGAAGAAATTATGACGGGAGCACTAAATGTGAACTTCACCGTGCAGTGATCGGACCAAGCTACTCGGTCAATATCGAGATCAGTGATCTCGAGTCCCA
Organism: Neoceratodus forsteri; assembly: GCA_016271365.2. Classification (NCBI taxonomy): domain Eukaryota; kingdom Metazoa; phylum Chordata; order Ceratodontiformes; family Ceratodontidae; genus Neoceratodus; species Neoceratodus forsteri. The sequence goes on along the minus strand of CM057449.1, from coordinate 519,980,187 downwards.
GTGAGAACACCAGGTCCAGTGTGTGCCATCCCGATGAGTAAGACACACGACTGACACCAGCCCCAAAAGGGACATACTCTGCAGTAACTCATCGGCACCTTTGACTTTTATCCTCGGCCCAAACATTGAAGTCCCCAAGAAAAATACATCTTGGGGAATCCAATGTTTCGCCGGCAACAAACTCGGCGAATTCCTGCAGGAACCCCCCCATCGGCCCAGGAGGGCGATAGATGAGGAGGATCCTGCAGCCAACGCCAAGTCCTCCACGAACAGCCACACATTCAAATGAACCTGGGGTTCCCACCGGGTGCACGGTGAAGTCCAAATTTGATTTAAAACAAATAGCTACACTGCCACCCCTACAATTTTCTCTGGGGCAGTGAACCACAGTATAACCTGGGGGGACTGCAGCCTCAAAAACAGGGCCAGCATCATCTCCCACCCAGGTCTCTGTAATGCACGCCAGGTCAACCAATGAAGCAAGAGCGGCAATAATAGCCGTCTTGTTTCTGACCGACCTGGCGTTACACAGCACTGCCGTCAGAGGTATTGAGGGTGATGCAGCCCTAAAGGTCACCTGGCCACTTGACCTGGTGGCCTCCCTGGCAATAGGCACCAACCACGTCTGGCTTCTCCTAGATGCTCTATTTATTCCAGGACATCTCCTGGACTTAACCACCTCGATCCTTTGATCTATTTGCTCCTGATCATCCCACAGCGCATGCGCAAAACAGTCCCCCTCAATCCCCACTTCCCTACAACGTCTGATAATAATATCAGACACAGGGAGGGGGATAAAAGGACGTAGCGTATGCAGCTGCGAAATTCCATAAACAATCCTAGGCCCTGAGAGTCGTCTAACAAAACCCCTACACATATCTAATTTAAAAAAACCAAATAGCACATATAAATCATGCAGGCAATATACGTAAAATCTAATTTACAATAAAACTAATTGACATACACAAGCTATTATAGCATAGTGTATTTCCACCTTACAGCTACAACAGCAGATTTCAGCTCGTGTGGTGTCGCGCCATGACTACAACGCCAAGGCTAGCGAGCTACCGCGCTTAACAGTGCCTCCCACCCCACAACCAATCAGCCGGCAGCCCCTCTCTCAGAGTCCAGCTCCAACAAGTTGGTGCAGATTGATTACAGCCTCTCATGCTGTATTGGGCACAGAGGTTGCGAGAAGAATAAGCACACAGTCCAGAAAACCACACAGTCCTGATCAGAAAATAATTTAGCAGCTAATACACAGCTGCAACGAACAGCGCTTTACCAGATAACAGAATATACGGAGAATGCCGCTAGCGAGCGGCGCCTGCGTTTTAACAGTGCCTCCCCACTCCCACAACCAATCAGCCGGCAACCCCCCTCTCGTAGCTCCAGCTCCAACAAGTTGGTGCAGATTGATTACAGCCTCTCACGCTGTATTGGGCACAGAGGTTGCGAGGAGAAATAAGTGATGTTGTTGAAGCTTAAACTGCAAGACAAAAGGGGCAATCCCCCCCAATATTGTGACCTAATGAAAGAGATAAATGAGACTGAGAATGATGAGGAGGGATAGGAGCCCTATCCTGGAGTTGCCTGTGCCTGCCAAGCCCCTGAGAGAGGTGAGGAGGCCAGACTGCAACAGATGAGAGAACTGATCAAGGATTTAACTGAGTTGAGAGTCCGTCAGCAAGCTGCTGAGGCAGCCAAAGATGCTAATTCCTGTCCAACCAACCCCGAGACAAAGGGAAGTCCTGCCAGGAGAGGTGGGGGTACACGTTGTTTTTTTCTGAAACCTGGCCTGAAGACAACCTGCTGCAAGAGGTATGAGAACTGAGAGCTTTGGAGGGAGACCTGTTCTGAGCTACCTGAAACACTGACCCTTGGGGTAGCTCAGAAAGCCAAGAGAAGACACCTCCGACCAGATAGAGACCCCGAGACTCCCCCACTATGTTTAAACAGGGGAACAGCTCCTCTTCCCCAGAGACTCTAAAGAACCTGTTTTCTGTTACCACTGTGGAGAGGATGGGCACACCTGGTTCACCTGCCATTCACCTGAGAATCTGAGAAAAGTTATTACTAGGTTGCTCACATTGATTCGACGGAGCAACATATGGCCGCAAGGTGGGGTTGCCCAGAAAAGCTATTCAGCCAAGGCAGCTGTAAAGCCGACGTCTAAATCCAAGTCACCTGAGTTGTCCAAGGTGGTGGGCCCTTCAATGGAAACTACAGTGATGGTGAACGGTTTGTCTGGCCGGTCTGTGCTTGACAGTGGATCTCAAGTAACCATAGTATTTCAAGATTAGTACCAGAAGCATTTGCCTGACGTGCCCCTACAACCCTTGGAAGGTTTGCACGTGTGGGGGTTGAGTGAGAAGTCCTATCCATACTCGGGTTATATCCGGATCTGGCTGTCATTTCCTACCGCTGTGGCTGGGGTAGATGAATAAGTTGAGACTCTTGCCCTAGTGTGTCCTCCCACTGGGCTGTATGATGGGGTTCCCCTATTAACTGGAACAAACACCCACATGTTTGGGAGACTAGCACAACTCTGTCATGAGAAACAAGGACAATGGCCTGGACGGGCCCTAAGAATTCCAGCATTAATCAAAAGGGCTTATGACTTTGATAATTCCCCCTTGTCCACCGAATGGAAGACCTGAATTAACAGGAAACTTGCTCAGAGAGACCATGTGTTCTCACTATAAGAGTGGGACATGGGGTGTGTCCATGGTGCCGAGCATAACATTCACCTGCATGATGACCAACCATTTCGAGAGAGGTCTCAATGCCTTGCCCCAGTGGACATAGATGATGTTAGGAGGTACCTACGGGAAATGCTCACTGCTGGCATTATTCAAGAATCAAGAAGCCCATATGCATCCCCCATCGTAGTAGTGCGTAAAAAGAACAGATCCGTTAGGATGTGTGTGGACTATCGGACCCTCAACTGATGGGCTATCCCAGACCAATACACCATGCCACGCATACAGGATGCTCTGGATTGCCTGAACGGGGGTCAGTGGTTCTCAGTACTGGATCTACGCCGTGGATATTATCAGATTCCAATGACCCCAGAGGACCATGAGAAAACAGCCTTCATCTGTCCTTTGGGGTTCTATGAATTTCTGAGGATGCCACAGGGGATTTCGTGTGCCCCTGCCACCTTCCAGAGATTGATGGAATGTGTGGTGGGAGACACGAACTTGCTGGAATGTTTAGTGTACTTGGATGATGTCATTGTTTTCAGATGCATGCTGGAGGAACATGAGATCAGACTGTTCAAAGTCCTCGATCGTTTGGATCCAGAAGTAAATGATTTGATACCTTTCAATGGACCAACATAGATGTAACAATAAGAACAGAGTGCACTAGCTTTCGGACCAACCAACCCTTCATCAGAAGCCTAATGGCAGTTGTTTAGAAAAAACAATACTTTTAACAGCTAGATTATGCAGAAAAAAAACAGAAAAATCCCCATTGTTTTAAAACACCCATTTGAAAAATACAGAAAATGATGTCAGAGAAGTTTAACAGCACCATACTACCTTCAGCCAGGAGTGTCCCAGGGTCAAAGGTGCTTGGTGGAACACACATACAAATAATCCTACTGCATATAAATTTAATTGACATAAGATAATGCTGCTGGAGCAGATGACTCCCAAATCAAGCTATGGGTGTCACAGTGTGTATAAGGATGTGATTACTGAAAAGCAGCCTCCACCCAGATTAAAGACATACTAAGATTGTCTTAGGACTCCCAAGAATTTTCAATGCATGCATTATAGAGCACTTTGTTCTTATTGTTACATCTATGTTGGTCCATTAAAAGGTATCAAATCATTTGCTTCTGGATCTGTTCCTGCAAGGACCAATATGGCAACTACTAAATCTAGATTTCAATCATTTGGAAGACTTCGGCCTCAAGTTATCCATAGACAAGTGCCAGTTTTTTCAAACATCTGTGAAATATGTGGGTACATAGTGTCTGCAGAAGGGATACAGACAGATCCCAGTAAAGTTGAATCTTTGACCACTTGGCCCCAGCCCAATATCCTAAAAGAGCTACAGCATTTCCTGGGGTTCTGCAGCTACTACCGCAGGTTCATCAAAAACTATTCAAAGGTGATTTGACCACTCCTTAACCTTACCCAAGGCTACCCTCCTACCAACCACAAATACAAAAAAGGGGCTATCAAAGACCAAGATAAAGTGTATTTTCAAACAGGTGAGCCTTTTGGGACTCAGTGGATGCCCAAATGTGAAGCACCATTCTTTGAAGTCATATACCAGCTCACTCTCTCCCCAGTCCTTGCCTATGCTGATCCTACCAAGCCCTATGTTCTGCATATGGACGCTAGCTTGCAGAGCCTTGGGGCTGTGCTATATCAAGAATATGAAGATGGCTTGAGACCTGTAGCTTTTGCCAGTAGGAGCTTTACTCCATCAGAGCGGAACTATCCAGTCCATAAGTTGGAATTCCTCACCCTAAAATGGGCCATAGTTAACCAATTTCATGAGTACCTCTATGGTGCAAAGATATTAGTGAAAACTGACCTATGTGCAGACTTCAGCTAAATTAGATGCCACTGGACACCGTTGGCTTTCTACCTTATCGACATATGATTATGCTGTTGAATACAGACCGGGACTAAACCATATTGATGCTGACGCCCTGTCACGAAGGCCAGCTTTTAAGAACCATTGGGTCCGATTGTCTGAACCTGACATCACAGCATTATGTCAAAAGTTTGATAAAGATGAGCAAATGTCTGCGGACACAGTAGACTGCCTAGTAGATTGCTTAGGCCCTCCTGATACCTGCATACTGGCTGCCTATTGTCATTTCTCTGCTTTAAATATTAGTGCACTACCTCAGTTTGATAATGACAGTATTCAGTGGACTCAGTCCTAAGATTCCATGATTCAACCAGCACTTGATGCCCTGTGTGTGGGGAAGGATGTGTCCAAGTTGCGTTCCCCTGACTTGCCAATTGCTCTATTGTTCAAGGAAGGCCCCAGGTTAAAGTTGCATGATCAGTTGTTATACAGAGAGACAGTGGATCATCATGGCCAAGTAGACAAGCAACAGTTGGTTCTACCCACGGCCTTTAAACAACTGGTACTGAGGTCCTTCTGCAATCACATGGGGCACCTTGGTATGATCCCAATTCTACTGGCCAAAGATGGAGGCAGATGTTGAGCACCATGTAAAGACCTGCAGTTGTTGCCTCCAAAGAAAAGCCCTGCCTCAGAAGGCTGCCCCTCTGGTCAATATCACTACCAGCACCCTTCTAGAATTGGTCTGCATAGACTTCTTGTGCTTAGAACCCAACCAAAAGAACACTAGCAATGTGTTGGTAGTTACTGATCATTTTATACAGTATGCACAAGCCTTCCTAACTAAAGATCAAAAGGCCTCTACCATGGCCAAGGTGCTGGTGGAAAAATTCTTTGTCCACTATGGTGCACCCCAGCGGATCCATTCTGACCAAGGTAGAGACTTTAAAAGTAGGTTAATCAAAGAAATGCTGTCTCTGTGGGGGGGGGGGTGCGGAAGTCAAGAACTACCCCCTATCACCCGCAGGGGGACCTTCAACCAGAACACTTCAACCGCACTCTTCTGGACATGCTGGGCACCCTCCATTCAAAAGACAAGCATAAGTGGAGCCAGCAGATTAGCACCTTGGTACACGTGTACAATTGCACCAAAAGTGACGCTACTGGGTTCTCCCCTGCTGTCTCATGTTCGGGAGGGAGGCCCGACTGCCAGTTGATGTCTGCTTTGGGGTCTTTCCAGATGAGGTCCAAGCCGAAAACTACTTGCAGTACGTACAGAAATTGAAAGATCAGTTGAATCATGCCTATCAACTAGCTCAAACTATGGCTGCTATGCGAAATCTTGCCAACAAAGAAAGACATGATCAACGAGTAAAAGCCCAGGAGTTGTTGCCCGGAGATAGGGTACTACTACGCAATTTGGGACTGCATGGAAAACACAAAATTGCCCATAGATGGCACCATTTTCCTCATGTAGTAGTTGGTAAATTGGATGATCTGCCGGTGTACAAAGTGCACCCAGAAAATAATTCCAAAGCTGTTAAACTGTGTACCGCAATCACTTGCTGCCCATCGGCCAAGTTGTTATTGATGCTGAACAAACACTTGAAACTTCTCCTGGGCCAGTGACTCATGCTGCTGCAAAGAGGAAACAGAACTATCCTGCCTGTGTTGTTCCAGAACTAAGGCCTTCCCCTTAGCAGGCCCACAGTGATAGTGATGACTGTTCATCTGTCTCTGATGACAATGACTGTGATAATACCTATTATCCCTCATGTGAAATTAGTCAGTTGTTTCGAGGCAATCCTCTGCAGAATCATGGTGATAAAGCTGAGCCTTCAGAACTGCCTAACCCCCAGCTTCTTCCCTGGACCCAATGCACTCTGAAAGTGACGTGCAAAGTATCACGTCTGAGGTTGCAGACTCTCTGTGTCTTGTAGAACTGTTTGACTTGCCCGAAGAAGGTGCTGATGTTCTGAGTCTTCCTGGAGACACACCAGAACTACCAGAGCTAAAAGAAAGTGAGGACAGTGCCCTTTCCATGCCACAAAGCTCCAGTGTGTCCAGGTGTCCTGAGGATGACCAGTCAGGGCATTCTGCAGGAAACCTTAATGACCAAAGTACTTTGGAAACAGAAGCTACTGAGCCCAGAGCTGCCAGTGCTCCCAACCTGATATTCTCATCCAGTACAGAGGCGCCTGTTCTGAAAGAAGAAAAGGAAGTGTCCAATGCCTGTGATGACAAGCCAGAGTCAGTGTCTGTACTCCCCAGAAGAACTGGGTGACCTGTTAAGCCAGTGCTACATTTTAGTTATGATTTCTCTGGGAGGCCTGTGGACTTGCCTCTCAATGTGGTCCATACAGGTGTTTACGTTTCCAAGAGCTCAGTGCCCAAACTGAGCTTGACTGCCACCTTCCGATTAATTGTTCTTCCCTCAGGACATGGTGTCCCTGTCCCATCTAGCCCCAAGTTAGCTGATAGGGGAAGGGCCCCTTCTACATTGTTTACTGTGCGAGAAGTTATAACATGAAGTCATAGGTAACTGTTCATAATATGTTGATCATAATAGAATCAGTAGAGAGTGTATGAAACATGCATAAGTATTGTCAGTGAAGATATGGTGTAGTGAAATATAGTGAAATATATAGTAATGTGATAAGTTTACATTGACTGATGCATCAGATATTATTTCCATAGTATGCTAATGTCACGTATGTCTCGTATGTATTGCTTCTTCAATATTGTGATGGTGTAGACTTGATGCGGACACCAAGTTTTTCCAGGCAGGGAAGGGTGTAACCCCCCTATGAATGGGGGTTCCCAAAAGTCTTCCTTGGGTGTGCCTAAATGCCCACTGCCAGGCTGGTATCCTGTGTCTTAGCATTTTAAAAGTGTTTGTATGAGAGTGCCTTAATGCCTCTGTGCTCTGTCTCTTTAAGAGCTGCCTATAATGTGGTGCTTATTTAATCTGGAAGGAGGGGGCTGAGTGTTTCTATGCTTGAGTTCTGCCTGAGCTCCAGATAATCGCTCCGTTCTGCCATCACTAGTTGCTCAGAGGGTGCTCTGTTAGAAGCTGTACTTATTTGACGATTATCTATTAGAATAGTAATGATATTGTAGTTTGTCTAACCTGCCTTCTTTGCAGCATGGACAGTTCTGTTTATCACCACCATCTTGGTCCTGGACTGCCAGAATGGGACAATCAGGACCTTTGGGGACCCTAAAGTGGAGTCTGTCCCCAAGGGTCTTGTGGGAGTGAATTTCTGTAGGAACTGTAGTTTTGAGACTTTGACACCTAAATGCACCTGGAGAGGAGTCCTTGCTTTGACAGACAGATGAATCAATGAATCGAACCTTTTGGACCGAAGGGAAATTCCCAAGCTGCCTGCTGCAGTGAGTCATTCTGGAGGTAGAGTTTGGAGAGTGAACAGCTCAAGTGATTCGAGCAGCAACTCCTCCGTAGTTCGGACGGGAGCTTGGTGGAAAGGCTGAGTTTGGCCTGCCTGCCTGCTGTCCCTCGAGAGGGGAATCCTTTGAAAAGCTTAGCAATTGGACTTTATCTGAATCGGAGTGTGACAACAGCACTGAAGGGTGACCAGATTTAAACCTGAAGAAGACCGAAGATTTGCTATACGCGATCAGCCTGTCAGGACATCCATTCACCGTAGAACTCCTGGTCTTGCTCAGAGACACTGATATTGCGACTGGACTGCTATCTGCTGGGTGGTATGGTGATTGCTTTACTATAAATGTACTGTAACCTGCTAGTGGGTTGCGATTTGGTTCCCCACTGTTTGATTGTGCCTTGCTTGCTGGAAGCTGCATCCAGCACCTACTAGACTGAATCCGCATTCATCTCCAATTGGCCTGGGCCTCCATACTTTGGCCCAGCCAGCTACTCACACCACAGAGAAGACCATCGACAAGAGACTTGCCAGGGGATCAGCCCCCTGCTCAACATCGTGAACAGGAACAACACCTCGGTGAATCGTGTGGGCCCTGCTTCTCCTGGTAAACCAGCAAGTCATCCTGCAGTCTCCATTTCATCCATCCTGTTGCCTGTATTGGGTAGTGTGAGTAAACACCAGGGTAGCTCCCTGCAACAACAGCTCAATCAATGAGTGTTATCTGATTTAATTGTTTTATCTAATCATCATGAACTGAGCTTCCTGGCTCCGGATTACAAATTGAGTGTGGTTGTGCATGCCTTTTCTTTTCATCACATGACCCAACCAGCTTTGACGCCAGCCTACCCAGGCCAGCATTCCAAGCTAACCCACCTTACTTCCAACTGGGTGCCCAGAGCGTGTGACTGTGTAGGGACCAAAAGTGCACGCATAATTGCCTGACTAGATCATTTTTCGAATCAGTCAACCTGATTTCTCCCCTCCCTTGTTCAGTTCCCCTGAATAAATCAGATCTAACTATTTTTTCATTTAATCTGACTGTGGTTCCAGTTTGTACCAAAAGCACTGTACTGTTGTTATTTGCTGTGCCTAACCTTGTTTTACAGGGGGTCTCCAGGGTCAAACTGGTGGAAAGTGCAAACAGTGTGGGGATTTGTATGCTGAACAGGGGTTACTGTGAAAGTGTTTGTTACATATTGTCTAGGCCACTATAGGGGAAAGAGGGGGTTACAGTGTCCCAGAGGACTGTACCCAGGTTAGCTTTGTTACTAATGACCCTGTCCTCCAGGCGGAGGCACCTGTTTCAGTACCCAGGCCCCTTAACCTGCAACTAGCCACACAGGCAGGGGTAGTAGCCCTTGGGATAGCGCCACCTAGGGATTACATGAGCAGACTAGATAGACCATAATGCCTTTATCTGCTGGCACATTCATACATTTGTATGCATGTTCATATGCTGTAGGGACCTCTCTGTATTAAATCTCTTCTAAGTGCTCCCAGACATGGCTGAAAAGGGCTTGTCTCAGTCCACCTACCTGATAAAACAAATAAGAAGAAAACAAATCTGTTGAAATTATCTTCCATTGTACTGAAGCATCCATCAGTTCTGCTTTAAAGTGACCTGACTACTACAGCTTAGAATGTCTGCTGAATGACGACAGAATCCTCAGTAGTTTTGGAACACCTCATTGTTTGACATTACCAGTTTAGAAGAAAAATTAGCAGTTATATGATACTTTTCAAACAGCACTTCATAAGCTCTGTCATTGGTTTAGTAAATTGCTTGCTTGCCTCTGGGGCATAGCAATATACCCTCCTGTGAGTTCAAAGCCTAGTTAACCCTAAATTAAGTCCTGGGGGCCTTGCTTAGGCATACCTAACCAGTTTGTTGAGCGTATTATTAGCAGATTCCTTTTTAGTGTGTAGAGTCCATTTAGGGATTTGAAATTCCAGTTCAGTGGCTTAGCTCAGACCAAGGAAGTGTTCAGTTATTTAGCTACTGCTAAGGAGTACTACAGGGACTGGGAGAGTCCAGGAAGAGGAGTAAAGATGAAATTGTAGTTGCCATGGTGCATTCATTAAAATACTTATCAAAGTGACGTAAATGAAGGGATTTGAGTCTCTGTGACCAGAAATTAATTGCTGTACCACAGTAACACCCACATCTCAGTAAAGGGAGAATCAAGGATCACCAGTGTCTGCGTGGTAACTGAGAGAGTCTATTTACACAACCTGTCTCAACAGTTCCTTAGGAAGGAGAAGGGTGAACTGAGATGGTGAATGTTTGCAATGGGCTCCTGGTAAGCGCAAATACCATCAAATACCCCTAGACACAGGAGTGCCATAGGCCATGCCCGCTACATTGAGCACAGCCACTCAGATTGGTAATGCGTGAAAATGGGGGCTGCAGAGTTGGGCCCTGCCTGAGATTTGGAAGCAGTTGCAAGTGAGGATGTAAGTTTGTTGCATGAGAAACTCAGATTTCCTTTGCTCCTGAGACAGGAGAGGTAAGGAGTACAAAATAGCAAATGCATGTGAATGACTGTGAGCTTGTGCAGAATGGCAATAGAGGTGGGAGATCACAGGTCTTTGGATAGAGTTGAGGCTGGGACTGGAGTAATGACACCGATTGTTAGTCTGATATGTGAAGGGTGCACATGTTTCCTGCATGATTGCTAGGGCTGAAAAACATGGACAGTGAATGCCACCAATGGAAGTGCAGAAAAAAACTGTGGGGGGGGCTCAAGGGAATTATTTGGGATTACAGTAGTTGTAAGCCGTATTGACAGTCACTTGAATGTGCAGATAAAAAATGAGGCACCTATAATCCTGCACACAGGTATCATGGTCATTTAGCTGGTGAATCTAGTACCGGGCCCTGTCACTGAGGGAATAGCATACATTATTTATTACTGAGCGTCAAATTGAGGAGGTTTATTTGGTTTCCCCTATGCCTTGAAAGAGAGGACATGAACTCTGTGCTTCGACTAGCTCCTGACTCCTGATTCAGCAGGGTAGCTGTTGAAAAGCGGCAACGTTTCTCCTTTTCTTGAATATGTGAGAACAGTCCATATCAGTGGTGGTGCTGGGTTTCTTCACTGTGACAATGGGGATAGACTGAAATGTATATTGATCAGAGTACCTGTGGCAGTGGTTGCCATCATGATATCAGAGATAGAAGGCCAGAGGAAGTGGCTACAACATATGACTTTGTGTGAAATGTGCCATTATGAGGTCTTGAAATGCAGTCATGGGCTGCTCAGTGCGGAGCCTGCCATCCCGATGCCATGGGTGGTGATAGAGGATGGAGCACCAGACACCCAACCTGCTGGAGGTGCACCTGCAGACCAGCTAAAAGTAAAACAGATGCAATCCCTGGCATCCCACAACACAGTGCTGATCACTCTGCCACAGAGCACAGCTTGGGAGAAGGATTCCTCAAGCTTGGAGGAGGAATCTGGTGCAGTTGAGGCTGCCACCACAGCAATGCCCACTTGTGATGATGGAAGAGCTGAGAGACTTAGCATCTCTTCCACCAGTGCCTGTGGGAGGGAATGTTTGTAAGAAGATGTAGAAGCACCAGTCCCAGGGCAAGTCTGTTCTGGTAGCAGTTCAGACGGTATATGTTAAATATCTTGGAAGAGGCCATGAACCTGCTTTCAGGGGTAGGCCATACTTGGGTGGTTTTGCTCAGTCTACAGAGTCACCCACCCAAAGGTTGGAGTCAGCCAATCAATCTTGGGCCGATCTGTTCCATGAGGGCATACCACTAGAGGAAGTGAGTGAGGGGTTCAACAGTTCAGACTCAACTGAGGTGCTAGAGTGAGGAATATCTACCATGCTTGTTCCCCATATCAAAGGAGGAGTATCAAAGAAGGAGTATGCTTTGCAATGTAATGAGGAAGAACTGCTAAGGGGAGCTGGCACAACTGAGGGACAGATTTTAGGACAGTACAGAACCAGTATTCATTCCTCTAGCTAGCAAAGGGGACATAGAAATCTGGCTTGAGATGGGAATAGGACCTGTTGACTTAATGACCCATGTCTGGAGGACAGAAAAGCTGCCTCAGTGGCATAAAGTAGGCATTTTCAATTCCCATACTACCTCAAAAGACTTAATGGAACACAGTCAAGGCTCATTGCGAGGAGTGACTGCATTAAGAGGCCAAATTCAAACTCAGTCCTCCTGTGAATCTGATGCACTGAGAAAAGTGAAAATATGGGACATGGCAGACCTGTGAGAAACTAATTGGAGCATCAAAATGCACCACGTAACGTTTTTATCCCAAATTGGTGAGATCTGGAAACGCCAAAACCAATATTGGAACAGGCGTGAACTTGTAGTGAAGTCTGAACATTGTCACTCTCCTAGCCTTGAGTTCCGCTGGCCATTGGGACATTGATACCTTGCCATTAATCACATGCTTGGCTTCTTAAGAGGGGCTGGTACAAACAGAATGGCTGCTGTCTTTATAAAACTGATCAACCTGTTGGCATTATTGTGGTTCATTACTAAATCCGTGGACTTCATTGGACATTTTCCCATTATGGGTTGGCATTGCATATTTACTTAAATGTTAGTTAGACTTTTCTGTTTCATAATGAGCAGCTAGACAAAAAAAACAAGGTTGTATTCATGTTTGTTGATGTCTCCTCTGCAGATAGCAAGAGACTGATTGCCAACTCGAAAGTTCTGGTCAACTGAGTCTATATGACTAATAAACCCCAACCTTTGAGGCATATTGCATGTTCAGATTCTAATGCATGCTGTCACCTTAGTAAAGCAAAGTAATGGGAATCCCCCCACTAATTGTTCTGTTTCTGTGTCCATTAACTGCCTAAGCTAGATGTTGAAGCATGCAACCTTATAAAATAGGCCACTGCCTTCAGGCTGTGCAAAAGAACATTTTTGGCACAGTACAATCCAGTTTTGCAGAATGTTCTTGTACCCTCTCTGCCTCTGTGGGATAGAGTGGTTAATGTACAGCAGTCGACCCTGCCTAGGGGAAGAATAGGGTAACTAGACAAGCAGGGTCCCTGGGTGCTGGGGAGGCAACCAGTTGCAGGTTTCCCTTGACAGCTGAGGTAGCTGCTGGTGTGGAGGTCATGATCCAAGTTTGAGAAGTCTAGGATGTGCTAATTTACCCATTGGGATGTGAGACAGAGTCCTCGTCTGGCTGCCGTGTGTGGTCTAGGTGTCAAGTCTGGCAGGGCAAGGGAGGGGTAGTAATGACCCCAAGGTTACCTGGACCAATAAAGCTGGAAGGGAGGCCTGTATTCCACTGTGTGATAGTCTGGTGAATGATGGTGCATGAGTGCATGTGGGCACCTTTGACTCCATGGCCCTGTGACAAAACGGGGTGGGTCAGAAGTGAAAGTTCATCCCCTGGAATCATAGTATAAATATGTTTATTTGGGGGGTTTATTTGCTTTGGGTGGGGTTTTGTCCCAGAGATACTCAATCATACTCAATCACTTACTCAAGTCACGTGGCACAGAGTGAAGTGATCAGTCCTCTGGTGCGATAAAGTGGTGCCAAAGTTATCCTCGCATTTCAAAGGACAGACACATTTAACTGGTAGGAGAGTGCAACAATCCTCTTCCTGAAAGAAAATTGACAGTGGTTTGTTACTAGTTCTATTTTCTATAGATACATTAATGAAAGGAGAAAGTCCAGAGGGGGTATTGCTAAGCTTAATGGAGAAAAGGGAGCATGTGAGGAGGAGGAGGACCCTGTAAAGGCATCTATCCTAAATAGATACTTTTGCTCAGTATTTACTGAAGAGAAGGTAGGGCAGGGCCCACAGCTCAGCATCATGGACACAGGGGGGAGGGAGGTGAGCACTACCCTTCACAAACGAAAGGGTCCTACAAGAGCTTGCTAAGCTCAGGGTGGATAAGGCAATGGGACCTGATGGCATACATCCCAGGGTACTTAAGGAGCTAAAGGAGGAACTAGCAGAGCCATTAGCAGAATTGTTTAGTGAGTCTCTGAGCACAGGAGAGGTCCCAGAAGACTGGAGAAGGGCTCATGTGATCCCACTCCACAAGAGTGGTAGCAGGGAGGAGGCGGGGAACTACAGACCGGTCAGTCTTACCTCAGTAGTGGGCAAGATTATGGAGGCACTCTTAAGGAAAGGATAGTGCAACACCTGGAATCCATAGGCACAGGATCCAAGACAGCATGGGTTTACAAAAGGAAGGTCCTGTCAAACTAATCTCATAGATTTCTTTGACTGGGTAACCAGAGTGGTGGACCAAGGGGAGCAGTTGATGTCGCCTACCTTGACTTCAGCAAAGCTTTTGACACTGTTCCACATAGAAGATTGATAAATAAGCTAGGTAGGCTCGGTGGTCAGAAGTTGGTCAACTGGTGGCAAACTGGTTGACTGGCAGAAAACAGAGAGTGGTGGTAAATGATATACAGTCAGAAGAGATGCAAGTCACAAGTGGGTACTCAGGGATCAGTCCTGGGGCCAGTCCTATTCAACATCTTCATTAGTGACCTCACAGATGGACTAGAGGGTAAGGCTTGTCTGTTTGCAGATGACACCAAGATCTGCAACAGAGTAGATGATCCAGATGGGGTGGGCAGAATGAGAAGAGATCTGGATAAACTAGCAGAATGGTCAGAAGAGTGGCAACTGGGATTTAATGCAAAGAAGTGCAAAATCATGCACATAGGGAAGAGAAACCCTGAAGCCACTTATAGGCTGGGAGGAGTTGCTAGCAGTCACAAAGGAAGAAAGATACTTGGGCATCATCATTACTGATGACCTAAAATCATCCAAGCAGACCCCAAGCAGTAGGTAAGGCTAGGGGGTGTTAGGTGTATTAGTAGGGGTATCACAAGTCGAGAGGGAGGTAATAATCCTCTGTACAAGACATTGGTTAGGCCCCATCTGGAGTACTGCGGCAGTATTGGAGGCCACACTTCACAAGGACATTAACTGAATTGAGGCAGTCCAGAGAAGGGCAACCAAAATGGTGCAAGGACTGCATCAGAAGACATATGAGGACAGATTAACGGAGCTCAATATGTATACCCTTGAGCAAAGGAGGAGAGAGGTGATATGATTGAGACATTTAAACACCTTAAGGGCATAAACAAGGTGAAAGAGTCTAACACGCTTAAATATAAGAAAATAGCAGGACAAGAGGACACAGCATGAGATTAGAGGGAGGCCGATTAAGGGGAATGTGAGGAAATTTTTTCACAGAAAGGGTGGTAGATGCATGGAATGGCTTACCACAAGAAGTGGTGGCTATGAATACAGTGCAGGGCTTCAAACAGGCATGGGATAGGCATAAGGGAGCAATACAAATGACTATGAATAGATAGGTCACTGACAGAGCAAAGGCCGATGGCACATTTATAAGGTAGAAAAAGAAATGGGCAGACTGGATGGGCCTTGCGGTCCTTATCTGCTGTCAACTTCTATGTTTCTATGTTTCTATGTTACTAGCTGGGCCTGCTTGGGAATGATGCCTTGACATCGATTCTTGGCAGGGTAATTGGTGTAGGGGGAGTCTAGGAGGTATGAAAAGGGCCTTGTGATGGGAGGGGGTCAACATATGGAAACAGGAAAGCCTAGTGAGCAGTTCAAGGGGCTAAGCAGCCCCAATAATGTGGGAAGGTGTCATGGCCTGGGAGCATTGCCTGATGGCAAAGGGTCAAATCAGCCTCTTGGGGTGAGAGGATGGCTCGAGGGAAGCTTAGCAGTACTTCTGCCTGCATAAAAGGGTACATGGGAGCCAGCCCGGTGGTGCTGAGGGTTGAGGCTCTGGATGCCACACCTCATGCCATGCCGGGTGACACAGGTTCAGGAAAGAGCCGGATCATTCAGGGTCAGCGGGGGGCGGAGATGGCTTGAGCAACCATAAGGCAGTTTTCCTCTCCGGTGGGGACCGAGCCACACCCACTGCAAGGCTGCCCTCGGGTGAAGGTCCAGAGATAGTGCAGTCAGGAGTGACTCAAATAGGGAGGGTGCCACAGGTTGCTGCATGTGCGTGCCTCCACACGTGTGTGTGCCACCGTGGCAAGGGGTGGGGAGAAAATAAGGAAAAATGGAGCTGGTAGGCTCCATGACAGCCCTGCAGTGCCCATGCCGCCTCCTCAGAGCCTAGATGTTGGTCTCTGGGGGGGGGAAGGTTGACACCCTTGACCCCCTGCCTGCCGGGGAGGGTAACCCATGAGGGATTGCCGGGAGGGTCAGATGTGAGGATGTAGTGGACCAAAGACTGAGCCCCCTCCAAAGGGGGGTGTGCTGGAGCTGCCTACCAGCTCCACCCATGTATCCTCGTCAACAAGTAGGTGGGAGGTGGTGACAGGGAAAAAAGATATATATATATATAGTTATATGGGTGTTCATCCTGTTTTCCTGAGGGGGCGCAAGGAGGCAACTCACCTGACTAGCTGGCTCTGACTCTGTATGCAAACATGTTAGTTCACATATGGCTTCCATCCTGGGACTGGTGGGTTGTTCACTCTGTAATGTAGAGTGGCATCAGGTACATACCCCAAAGCTGTGGCAGGGAAGTGCAGTATATCTGGCATGGCCAGGAAATTGACTAATACTCAGACTTGCTTGTCCTTATAAACAGAGAGTTTGGAGAGAGTCATACTTTTTGCCCTAGAGTGGAAAAGTTTGAGGGATCTCAGAGAGGGAAGGGAATCCCGTGGGTATGCCCTTAAGGGGTGCCACCAATGCTCTTTGGGGCCTGAGGAGGATTCCTCTGAAGCAGGGTCACGTGAGGAAAGCCCACAGTCAGCCCATCAGGGATTGTAAAGTATGATTGAAGGCGAGGATGGAATCTACACACTGGGTCAGTAAGGAGAAAGTCTCCAAGGTACAGGTTGGAGACTGCCTTTGAGAAGATAGGGAAGATTCCTGAACAAGGTAAAGTTTCACACTTGTGGTTACACGTCGGCAGTCCCGAGGGGGCCAGCTACAGGGTGCTGCACCATTAGCAGAGCTTAGGTTCATGTGGCCCTGCCATGTGTGCATGGGGCATTAGAAGTGGCTGCCTGATTTTGGTTACATAGAGGTATACCCTCCTGTAGGTTCAAAGTCTAGTTACCCCTGAACAGTGTAATGGGCACCTTGTTTCGGCATAATGAGTTCATTGAGCTTATTATTAGCTGATCATTTTTAATTCTTTGGAGCCCATTTGGTAATTTAAGAGTGCGGTACAGTGGCTAAGGTGGGACCAGGGAAGTGTTAATTTGCTGGCTACTGCTTAAGAGTACTATAGGGACCAGGAGAGTCCAGGAAGAAGGGTTAAAGTTCAAACCACAATTGCAGTTATGCATTCACTGAATGCTCGGCAGAGTAATGTAATGAATTTTATAGCAGATAAAGGGATTTGGGTCTCTGTTACCAGAAATTAAACTGTTGTACTACTGCAACACCTGCACCTCAGTAAAGGAAGAGTCAAGGAGTCCCATATTGTCTGGGTGGTTATTGTGACAGTCTGTTTGCACAACCTGTTTCAGCTTCACCTTAGGAAAGAGAAGGATGAACTGACTTGCTGATTGTTGGTCAGGGGCTCCTGGTGAGCACAAATACCATCAAATACCTCTAGACACAGGAGTGCCTTGAGCCATGCCATTCCCATAGGGTGCATTCACTTAGAGTCGCACATGCATTAGCCACCCCTCCCCACCTCTGCAAAGGTGCCGGGCTCCTCAGGCTAATGGAACAATGAGGACATGCAGCCTCAAGGTTTCCCCTTCACATATTCTTCTTATTCATTTTGCTTGAAGGGCAGACAGTATAAATGCTAATCCTGTGCAAGCCATTTTTAGACATCATGGTGCCAGCATTCCCACTTTTGCTTTTCATTAAGTTTTTTGTTGTAGATTTAAAAAAGCAAAACAATTATTTTATGAACATCTATGTAGGCTATCATATCATCCCTCATTTTACTGTAGGAACATCATTCATGGGGAATGTTCATTCATTCATAATGAGCCTAATTAACTTAACCTCCAGCCTGCGTGGAGGTTAATATAGAGGGACACTTACTACCAGGTGCAGGGGCAGAGCAGAGACCTGCAGTTTCATGTCTTCATGATTTACTATTCTGTCCAGCACTTTGTCAGTTCTTGCTGACATTTCCACGAGTTGGTGCCCCATTTTTGGCTGAGGGGTGGTTGACAGGTATGCCTGTCATACAGTCCTAATCACTTCACATCACAGTCACATGCCTTCCAGTGTTGCATGACACAGATGCGATGTGAGGGGAGATGAGTAAACAGGATCTCCATCCATAATCTAGACAGCACTTGTCCTCCGCTGAAATACAGTAGCATCTTGCTTTGCCACGAAAGAAATTCATTTGCATTCATAGTTTTGCATAAGGGCTACATTGACCTCAGAGCATTAATAACAACTATTTGTTACTTTTTCCTTTTCATGAAAAGTGGGGAATATAACATTGTTCTTTTTCCTTTTAAAATTGCAGATTTGATCCAAAAAGAGGAGTCCAGCAGCTGAGAGCATGCGGTGTGTTAGAGACGATACGTATCAGCGCTGCTGGATATCCATCCAGGTACGGGGAATAGACTTCTACTGAACAACAATAATATTGCTGATCAATAGTAAAAATTCATACCATAAGCTTAAGACTTGCTATTTGTAGGACTCTTATGGAATGCTTCCAAACAAAGCTTTCTGATAACCTGCAGTTACTGCAGACCAACCTTCCACCTCAGAGGTTACAATACCCTCAATGATTCTAATGTTTCTTGACACTTTGTCCTTCCCATTGGGGAGAACATCAGGCATGGTACATCAATCCCCTTTCTACAGAAAAGTCTTGGAAAATTGTATGTCCAGCTCATTTTCTTCTTCAGAAACTCAGATGTTTATTTGGAAGAAATAATGCTTGCAGCCCTGTTGAACCTAGGAATACTGAATTTGTTGGAGAGCCTGTTACCTTTTATTGGACTGAGAGAGTTTACAGATATGGTATCGTGCACAAGACTTCAGGGCCACAGATGCCCCTTTATCCAGGCACTGATACCTGATGAGGGGCCCCTGTGTCCCTGAAAGCCTGTGTACACTAAAATATGCGAACATTATCCATATCGGTCCAATAAAAATTGACACCCTATCTAACAACAAGTCACATTCATTTATTTGAAATTATACAATGGCAAGAAAATTTCCTGGACTCTGATTGGTCAGTGTGTGCCTGAGACAGTGATGATATTACACAATAACATCACTGAATTGATTTTTTGGATGATTATATGGATTTTTTTTTTCAGAAACGAAGATATACTGCCTCACTAAAAATCTATTAAAAACATTATTATTTTTGTTTTGTATAACATCGAGCCATTGTATAATTGTAATAAGGCATACTAGGTGTAGTTAACATGTATTGTTACCCTGAGTGGTGGAAGCACTTGGCTTCACCTCGTGCTTCAACTCACCCCAGGAGTGATGTTATTACACAATTACACACCTTGTCATGCCTTATTGCTTAATCATACCATGAAACCCTGGTGACAACACAGATGTTTGGGGGGCTGCTGGTAGTCCTACAGCAGGTGACCCTTTACCACTCTTTCCTTTTCTGCTGCTCTGCTTCTGACTTTTATTTAGACATAGCTTGCCAGGTTAGCAAAGCAAGCAGAGCCTTGGAGGGCTTTTCTCCAGTTGCCACCTGGGTGGGGGTGGAGAGTACAGAGGAATTTAAAGGAGTACCAGCAACAAGCAACCACCACAGCATAGAAAACAAGTAGCACATAAACAGCTACAAGTACAAATAATACTGTACAAGAATCGGAGTAATGCAGCTTACAAGGTGCACAAGTTACAACCGTAACTTTGGACATCAAAAGCAGCATAAGGAATGCAAAATCCATTAACAAAATCAACAGCATGAACAATCAGCATGCCATAAATTAGATAATCAGAGCAGTCAAAGATGAGCAGTAAGTAGCACATTCAAGTGGCAGGTAGGAGAGGGCAGTTGTGACAATGACTGAGGGGCCCAATGACACTCCTTGAGCTGGATCTTGGCAGATTTAATTTTACTGAACCAGGAGAGTAACTGTGACGATAGTGTTTACAGTAAGTAAACAAGAACACACAAGTGAAATATGGGTTGTGCTCTTTGAAACCCACAAAACGGGTGCATGGGAACCATAAGAAGTCAAGTGGTTTCTACTATGGGTGTGCGAGTAAGGAATAGTATTTCCCAAATACCATGAATAATGCGCTTTTTTGCCTATTCCTATTCAGAAAATACTATTTGTAAAGTAAAAAAAAACAGGAAATGGCCCCATCCCAAACCTTTAAAATACAATCCAGCACCTCCACCACATGCTGCAATACCAATCCCACCCTCCCCCCAGCACCCACAATTTCGTAATTGCCCCCCAAAAATCTCCCACAAGGGGTAACTGGCAAACCCCCACTTCCATGAATGCCCACCATCTTTAACGCTTTTTCAATTATCAAAAACAAACCTCTCAACAATACCCGACTCCCACCCTCCTACCCCCAGCACCAATTTTTCTTTTAAAAGGAAGACCCCTTCCCTTTCTTGTTATATACACAAACATACCCTATATGATAAACATATCTCACACTGGATCAAATTGTCAGCCAAATGGAATAGCACTGTTTACAAAGGCATCATTTATTGAGTAGTTTGCAATGTCACTGCTATTTTAAATAATTTGCATTATATTGTTTGTCTTATATGTCATGTATTTGTATTCCTGTATTAAGCGAATGTAAAAGTTATCTTTTTTTATAACATCCTGTGACTATGTTATGGTCTCAGGTCGCATATGAAAAAGGGCCTTGGCTCATATGTTTACCCGGTTAACAAAATAAATAAATAAATACCCTACCTGACCAGTCTTTAACTGCAAAATGTAAATGTGCTCTCCTTAATTATAATATTACTGTGGCGTAACTGTTGGCGCCTATCTCACAGCACATTTAAGGACGCTCGCAGCTCCCTAATATAAATAACAATTTTACGTCTATATTACAGAACCCCCTCTGTATTACACTGTATGGGACTATTAAATAATAACAACTGCTGGTGCTGCAATTTACCCAGTGGCGACTTACTTCACATTTTATGGTCCTGCATGCCCATTAACAAGTTTTGGCACAAAATCCATCTGTTTGTCACCAAAGTGATTGGACAACAAATTACTTTCGATCCAAAACTCTTCTTGCTAGGTATTCTTACCTCAAATAATGCTACCCTATCTCACACACATTTTAGGTGGCTGAATATACTATCTTTACTTGTTAAATGTCTCATTCTCATGAATTGGAAGTCAGCTACTGTGCCAACTCTCTAACATCCTTCAAAATCTTTCTCAATATGCCTCTCTGGACTGGCTGTCCCACGTCTCTTCTGACCGACTCATTGTATATGACAGATGCTGTCAAGATTATTTCAAATACATCAACACTTCTGGTAGTCCCAAGATCTTGATATAAGAAAATTATTGCTTCTCCTATTGTTATTCTGTATGTAGTACACCTGTTTATAACTGTACAGGTCTCTCTCCCTCTCTCTGTCTCTCTCTTCTCCCTTTTAACTATGTTTTGCCTCTTTCTCTTGTTGTCTTGTATTCTGTAATTATACAGTACAATTATTCACATCTTCTTAAATTATAAACAGCTGCTGAATTAACATACGATGCATGTTATACACACTATCAAGGTATTCATTTTAATATGTTTAACTTATTCTCTTCTATATCTCTCTGCCATTCCTATGCCTATAGATATATAAATAATACACATCCTTACTGGCTGATCTGTTGTAAGCCTATTTCCTAGATAGTATTCAGACTATGTCTTGTGCTGTATATTTACAAGTTGATATACTACTGTGTATAACAGTGTGATTCATACTTTATATGGAAGATGTTCTTCAACTCTATTGATTGTTTTTCTTTCTTGAAATCTTAATAAAAAGGAAAAGTGAATGAAAAAAATTAAAGGGAAGGCCTCCAGCGAGTGACAAAGAAAGTGACTGACACAACCCACCCTCCTCCACGGCCAACCATATTCTATTGAATGAAAGCACTCCCATGTTTACTCACATAGCAAAACTAGTGATCATGTGATCAGCTTTTTACTGTGTGATCAAGCATGAGGGCACTTCTGTTCAATAGAAAGTGGCTGGCTGTGGAGAAGGTCAGGTTGTATCATCACATTTGTTGTCGCTCTCCGGGGGCCTTCTCTTTTAAAAGAAAAACTGGGTGCTGGGAGAGGAGGGTGGGAGTTGGGTGCTGCTGGGAGGGAGATATTGTTTTTTTGATAATTGGAAAGCGCTAAAGACAGTGGCCCACCATGAAAGTGGGAGGGTTGTGCTGGTTGCCCATCATGGGAGTTTTTTTCCTTTTGCAAATATGAACTTGTGGGTGCTGGGGAGGAGGACGTGGGGATTGGGATTGCAGCAAATGGTGGGGGAACAGAGGGGCTCCATTTCAAAGGATTTAGCTGGTAAGGAGGGTGGGGGGTGGCTGTTTCATTTTCTTTCTTTTGCTTTTTTTCCCCACAGGCACATAAATGATGAATAAGGTATATGAACACTCAAATATCTGATTCCCTGACTACGAACAATTGGATGAATATTCAGAATAAGGCATTTACCCACTCCTGTTTCAACCACCCATGAGGGGTATATTTTATTTTTTGGGGGGGGTATTATTTTCTCTCCTCCAGAGCTCCAGCTACGACCCCCGCCCTCCGCTGTTCCCCCCAGCGCCATCCCCGGACATCAGACCCCCTCCCTTGTGCACCCCGCGACTTACCCTTCACGGCAGGGCAGTGGGGAGTGACTCAACCCACCCCAACGGATCCATGCCAGGGAGGCGCCCTTCCAGGAACAACTTCATGCTGCCGGGCTCGCTTTTTCGCTATTTTCCTCCCGGCTGGTCACGGCGTGCAATGACGCCAGCGACTGGGTGCACGCACACTCCCGTGCATGCCCCACTCAAGCGTCTGCCATGACCTGCCCCCCCAAGCTTGCAGCAACGTGCTGTCGACCCCCCAGCCTCCGCTAGGGGTCAGGCAAGCCCATGAGGGGTATATTAAAGCACAACCCAAAAGTGTGTTATTGTGCTTATTAAATGGGCATATGTGTAGCTTTTGTGTGTTTTAATGACACTTTCTTCCAGCTGCTCATACCCACTGGGGTCCAGGTGACCGAGCAGCTTCGCTTCACTGATCACTTGGGTGACCCAGTGCTGTGGATATGTTGAATGCTTAGTGCAGGAAAAGTGTTGGGTCACCAAAAAAGTAAATAAAGAATTAAAAACATGCCAATACTGAAAAGATATGAAAAGACATTTATGTACAGAAGGCTCCAGGTTAGAGTTTCCATAAACAGAATCATCGTTATAGTGCATTTATTATCTACCACAAAAAATGAATATACCGTAACTTGCCCTAGCTAAGAATTTGATAGATTAGAGTAATAATGACTTGGATATAGGGGATATACAATGGGCTGAATCAAAATATGCAATTTATCTTCAAGTGTGCGGGGGCAGGACCATAACTCACAAGTGGCAGAACCACAAGTGAGTTATGAAAGTCCTGCCCACTGACAAGTGAGATAAAGTGCATATTTTGAGTCAGCCCATTGTATATTTGATATATACAACAGTAATTTACAAGTTACAGCTTTTAAATCTGCAGTTTATTTCAAGATGTTGCTGCTTTTCTTTGATTTAACTGCTTGCTTCAGTGCTGCACTTGGCATTGTGATGTCATCAGCATTAACTGTGGCGTGGGGATGAAAATGATAAGATAAAAAATATATCTTCATGACATCAGTAACAGCAAGATATCAAAAAATATCATTACTGTTGTCACAATGGATATTTTTTAGGTTACTATCATCGTAGTGGAATACTGAACCAGTCAGAGAGCAGCTTCTACAATGCTGATGACATCACAGTGCCCAATGTATCACTGAAGCAAGCAGTTAAAAATCAAAGGAAAGCAGTAAAATCTTGAAATAAACTGCAGATTTAAAAGCTATAACTTGTAAATTACTGTTGTATATATATCAAATTTACAATGGGTTGACTCTAAATAGGCAATTTATCATCACTTGTGAGTGGGCAGGACTTTCATTACTCACTCGTGGCTCTGCCTCATGTGAAAGTTATGGTCCTGCCCCCTTACACTTGAAGATAAATTGCATATTTTGAGTCAGCCCATTGTATATCCCAATTTTCAAGCATGTACTATATTTTTTTCAGCAACTCTAACTTAGAGGTGTATGTATTATATAAATAGGGGATACATGATGGGCACAAGTGTATTATGGAAAATATTTTCACTCCATTAGAGTGACCTCTGGATATTCACCACATGTGAGTATCCTGAGGTCACTGTGTAGGAGTGAAAATATTTTCCAGATCACATGTGTGCCTATCATGTATCCCATTTATACAATAGGGGCTCCTATTTTTGCAAAAGTTACCATTTGTATGGGTTTGTGCAGGTTTGCGTTGTTTGCACGGGTTTGCACCATTGAATAAATGTAAACATACTCACTATCGAGACATCACCACAATGGTATATTTCACTGCTGTGAGAATATTCCACTGCAGTGAGAATACATGGTTTTTATTCAATGAGTTATTTGCTCACCCCTATTGTGTAAATATAAATACTTAATGACTCTACTGGTGGGTGGTTCTTTTCTCCATACCTGGTTCCTAGTTCTTGTGTGGGTTATATGGAGCAGACTCCTTGTGGGTTTCTTTTGTATCCTATAGTGATTGCTGGTGGCCACACTAGTCCATTCTTTGTGCAGAATGTACTTGTACCATATGATGGAAGCCAAGTTTATGGCATTCGTATGGGTTATAAACTGTGAACAACCAAATCCCCCACATTTTTGCCCCTACTAGGAACCATTCTGGAAACATTCTCAGTACATGCTTTCAAAGCAGGGTCTGGATGTGAAATCCACCAATGCTTGGAAATAATATCCATCACCTTGTGGACCTGTGGGAAAAAGTAGTCCCAAAGTTAATTGTTGAACCTATATTTAGTACCCTCTACTTTGATGCTATAATGTCCATTCTGTTCTGTTCTTCCACACACTGTGTAGCCTTTTGAGTTTGTCTGTGTTATAGTCCCTTTCCACAAATGAGCACTTAGTTCTGCAGCCCTCTTGCTGAACACAGGCTCCTCACTTCAGTTACATCTGATATGCAGGATTTGATCCTTGGAAAACTTGTTGATAGTGTGGTGGGGGTGACAGCTGCTAGCACATAACAAGGAATTCCTATAGGCTTTCTCTGTAAATCCATGGTCAAGACTCCCAACTTTGTCCTTGCAAATCTATAAATACAGAAAGGAAATACTGTAGTATGCACTTTGTGCAATAAACCTAACATTTTTATTTGTACCGTCTTGATAATGAACAATCAGTCTCTGGCAGTGCAGCTTGATTTCTCTGAAACACCACCAGTACATTAGTGTATCTCCCCCAAAGGTCAGTTCCTGCATAAAATGGATTAAAGATAGAAACACAGAATTTGTCGGCAGAAAAGAACCACGTGGCCCACGCAGTCTGCCCAGATGTTCCCTGCTTAATCTGTCTCCACAGACCCTATCTGATCTCTGTCGACCCTCCTCTCTCCCTGCCTCTTTTGTAATACACCCCTGTGGTCTAGTACATGAATGCTTGAAGGCCTCCACTGTTTAAGCCTCCTGCATTTCCACTGGCAGTCTGTTTCCGGTATCTACCATCCTTTCAATTAGGAAATATTGCCTCACATCTCTCCTGAACTTCCCCTGTCCTGTTCCTTCACATGCCCTCAGGTCCTGGTGCTCCTTCTCATTTGAAAGAGACTCCCCTCCTGTACCTTTTCCATCCCTGTGAGGTACCTGTGTGTTTCATCATATCACATCTCTATCTCTTTCTCCCCCCCTCTCTTTCAGAGTGTGCATGTTGAGATCCCTCAGTGTCTCCTAACAGTGCTTCTCTTGCAACCCCTGCACCATTTTAGCTGCCCTCCTCTGGACTGGCTCCACCCTTTGTGCTTTCTGAGGTGCAGTCTCCAAAACTGGACACAGTATTCCAGGTGGAGTCTCACCAGAGAATGGTACAGTGACAATGGCACCTCCCTCCTCCTGCTGGGTATACCCCTCCCTATGTACCTCAACATCCCAGTAGCCCTACCCACTGCTTTGTCACACCTCCCTGCCACTTTGATGCCCTCAGATATGATAACCCCAAGGTCCCTTTCCTGTTCAGTGGCTGTCAGAATCTCCCTCCCATCCTATACTCACCCACTGGATTGCTATGCCCTTGATGCATGATTTTGCACTTTTTGGCATTAAACTCCAACTGCCATACATTTGACAACTCCTTGAGTTTCCCAAGATCCCTGCGCATCCTCCCCACCCCCTCATGACTGTCCACCCTATTGCATATTTTGGTATCATCCATAAACAGGCTTCCCTTCCCTTCCAGTACTTCTTTTCTGTCACTTATGAAGACATTGAAGAGGACCAGTCCCAGCACTGAGCCCTGTGGCATGTCAGTGGTCACTTTCTCATCATTAGAGAAAAGTGCCATTAACCATTGTGCTCTGTGTCCTATCCATTAACCAAATTGTAACACAATTCACCAGTTCACAACTTACCCTTAGACTGCTCAGTTTCTTTCTTAGCCTCACATGCTGCACAGTGTCGAAGGCCTTGATAAAGTCTAGATAGGCCACATCCACTGCCCACCACTGATCTATTTACCTGTAACCCAGTCAAAGAAATACATCAGACTTGTTTGGCATAATCTCCCCACCCACCCACAAATCCATACTGCCCTTTGGTCAAAAGCGAAAAGTTGGGCACATATACCACCTCAAGCAAACTTTAACAGATAAACACTTGGCTCCAGAAATAATAGCTTCATTGTCTTTTATTAAGGTACAATCACATATTAAAAAACAGACTGGCAGGTTGCATGCCTCATGCATTACAAACTCCTTTATAAAATTCTTTAGAGTCCAAAACATGTTTGGAGTGCACCCTGCCAGTCTGTTTTTTAACACTGCATACCCTCGGAGCACCGGCTGTTGTGTGCCCGTCATTAAGGCATCAATCCTGCAAGTTGTCCCCCGAGTTGAATCAAGTAAGGGTGGTGGTGCGGGGAGCACAGCCTCCCACATGAAATGTGATCGACGACTTGCAGGATTGGCACCCTAATGATGGGGGGCTCAACAACCAGTGCGTTCCGAGGGTGGAACCATTTTTTAATATGTGATTGTACCTTAATAAAGTCCAACGAAGCTATTATTTCTGGAGCCAAGTGTTTATCTGTTAAAGTTTGCTTGAGGTGGTGTATGTGCCCAATTTTTTTGTTTTGCTCTCTGACTTTACTGTCTTGGGGCACCACTATCCCTGTACAATCTTTTTGTGTTTTAAAAATACTGCCTGTGGTCTTGCAGTCCACTGGATTCAAGATACTCTACCAGTCTTTCCTTTAGTAGGGTTTCCATTAATTTCACCACCACTGAAGTAAGACTGCCTGGCTGATTTATTTTTATTTTATTTAAAATGTGTCAACTGGATTACCCTAAGAGCACCAGATGCCCATTTTCAAGGAGGACCCAAAGCCTGTAGTTGCTAGCCTCCTTCCTGCTGCTGCTTGTATGTGGAGGGACAACATCAGCTGTTCTCCAATCCTCCAGAACAATGCCTGTTTCCTGTGAATTGTTGAACAAGGCTGTCAGTGGGGCAGCTAGCACCTCTCTGCATTCTTTTAGTGCCTTCTGTGTAACCTGTCTGGTCCCATAGCCTTGTCCACCTTCACAGCTTCCAGTCCCTTCTAAACTGTTTACTCTGAAAAAGGACTTGTGTCCACCAGCCTCCTCTGTTCTCCTGCTACTTCCTGTTAGTCTGACCCCTTCCCTCATCTGTAAAGACTTAGCAGATGTACCTGTTTAGGAAGTCAGATTTTTCTTGGTCCTCTTCTGTGCAGTCTCCCCCTTCCACTCTTCTAATCCTCACTATCCCTCCTTTTGCTTCCCTCTTCTCACTTATGTATCTGAAGAAAGTCCTATCCCTTTTAGTGACCCCTTTAGCAATCCTTTCCTCTGTCTGCACCTTTGAGCCCCTCTCCACCTTTCCTGCTTCCCTGTTTTACTTGGTAAACCTCTCTGTCCTCCTCCCTCTGTGTTTCCTAATACCACCTTAATGCAAATCTTTTTCCCTTCAGGACCTTATCAATGTTCTTAGAGAACCATGATGGTCTCTTTCTTTCTACTTTTACTGTCTTCCTTCACAGAGAGGTTGGTTGCTTTAATTATGCACTCTGCTATTTTTCGCCACTGTGCCTCTACCCCTCCTTGGCAAATTCCCCTTTGAAGTAGTTTCTAAGGCAGTCTCCCATTTCTTTAAAATCCATCCTCCTAAAATCCAGAACCCTTGTCCTTGTGTGGTTACCTGACATTCCCATCCTTGTGTTAATGGAAAGCTGTCTTTTTCAGACACCCCACCCCCCATTGCTTTACCCCCAATTAGGCTTTTATTGAAGAAACCTTTTCATTCACATGGTACTTATTTATTTTAGTTTGCAAGTCTGTATCCTAAAACATGGCGGATGGTGCTCGACTGTATTTAGTGTTAAAGTGCAGTGTCACACCTCTTCTTCAATACAAATGCATTGAAGGTGGTGTGTCACCGCATTGTAACATTAAATGGAGCCATACACCATCCGCCATGTTTTGGGATCGTCAGACTTTTGCAAACTAAAATGAAGTAAGTTACCATGCTAATAAAAAAGTTTTTTTCTGGCAGAAAAGCCTAATGGGGGGGCGGTAAAGCGTTAGGGGATGGAGGTGTCTGAAAAAAGACAGCTTCCTTTAAAGGGTACCTAAACAAACAGTTTTTAAAACTGCAACCCAAAATCTGGCTTGATCATGGTAGTAAAGGCTGCTGTTTACATTTATGCTAAAACTGCATTTATATAAATAACATAAATGCAGTTTCATAGCTTTTGAAAAATGTAAACATCAGCCTTTCACTTTAAAAAAACAGCCTTGCTTGTGCACTAAAATGTCTGCCAAGTGTCTTAAGTGATGAGTCATGATGACATCATTGGAGCCAGAGGCAGAGACCCATTTGGCTCCCTATAGTGCTAACTAGTTCTTTGCCCCTTTGTTTTGAATTGTTTCACCAAAATGATTAACACCATGTGTTAACACGTGGATTAGTTTGATCAGTACACATGTTAGGCTATGGTTTTGTTCATTTTTACTTTAACTTGCTGAAAATGTTTTGTAATCCAGCTGACTTTCTCTTTGGCAAACCGCAGTACAGGACAACACTTCAAATACCTGATGATCTAGTGGTTATGTGATGCCCTGAATTTTGTAGCAAAGTACTGGTCTGTTCCAATTCCAAAGCTCATGCTTTCTTAGTAATCCACAAATAAGCTTCCCTTGTAGTTTTTTTCCACGTGAACCCCCTGCACCTAGCCTGCCTTCTGTTTAACACCCCACCATCCATACTCTGTCCTTAGTACTGCCTGGGGCTGCATATGAGCTTGCAGCCTCATGAAGAGAATTATCACAAATCAGAGTGTAATCTTGTACCTCAGAGAGTTGACCACACCTATACCGATACGCTTCATCAGCCTGCACTGTTAAAAAAATGCCCCCCAAATCACTGTCCAGTCACTTTCTCAGTGTTTGACTTCTGTTCCCACAATAAACATTGAGTGGATCACCACCCTTCTGCACAGTGAAGGCAGTATGTTCAGTCCCCCTGTTGTGTTTTTTTCCTGCCTCATTAACCAACAACTAGGTTTTCCTTGAGGGCTAAGCAATAAGCATCAGGACCCACCAGAAAAACTGCTGTTCATGCCCTCATAAGGGCTACACTTACTATGGATAACAATATTATTAGCAGGAGAGACATACTAATGCCTTGAGTGAATCCACCCGACTTCCAGTGTCGGTCTACTCCTTTACCTGTGATCTGCAGAACACCGCAGGATAGTTCCTGGCAATTCTTTTCCAGTACTTTTCTGTGCCCTACTCCACGATGTAATTTGGCTAGCTACCACCCATCCGAAACTTGAATGAGCTATACACAGTTCCCGTGATACTGTCCTACCAAACGTCAACATGCCCCCCCACCCGAGGGTAATCTCCCTACACTGAATTCAAGTAGCAATTTAGATGCAGCCCTGCCACTATGAGTATTTGTTGTCACTGGCTGCTCTCATCCACAGTCAGGTAGTGATCACAGTGCTGGCAGCCCCACGTCTCAGATTTCACAGTGATCTGCTCAACGTCCCCCTTCCTGTCTTCCCCTAACCTGAATATAGCTGTACCCTTCTGGAATGGCCTTTTCAGTCCCCCTCTGTCATTAATTCTTCTCATCTACTCCCCACACCAGAAACTGATGAGCTCACTACCCTTCCGCATCATAAATGCAGACTGTGGTTAGTACAGTCTCCTGTGTTATTTTACATATTAATAAATGTGATCTTCTGGTAAGCCAGGCTGATAGCAGCAGGGCCCAAGGGAAAAAAAAGCTTTCCTACCCATGTAAGATCTAAGTCACCTATGATTAGGCACTATTAAATGACGTGCATAATGATGCGCACACCCGTCATTTAATAGTGCCTAATCAAAGGTAGCCTAGATCTTTTAAAGATAGGAAAGCCCATATTTCCTCTTGTTCCCTGCTGCTATCAACCTGACTTACTGGAAAAATGTGTTTATTTTTGATATGTCAAAAAACCCAGGACTGGACTACCTGCATTCATGGTGCAGAAGGGTGATGAGCTCACCAGGTTTTGGTGTGGGGAGAAGGAGTGAAGAATGAATAACAAAGGGGGGTACTGAGAAGGCCACTCCTGCAAGGTACTGCTATATTCAGAGAAGGGGAGGAATATGAGCAGATCACTGTGAGCTATAAGATGTGGGGCTGCCAGCACCATGATCACTGCCTGACCCTATTCTCCTGGCCAACATTCCCCTTCCCATAAAATCATTTCATGCAATTGTCCAAGGCTGTGTGTGAGTATTAATGTGTGAAGTGGTTGACACTACACGTTCAGTCACTTCACTACCATTCTAGCATTGCTTGTAAAACAGTTTGGGATACAACGTGTATGAAAAGCACTATATAAATGCTGATTCTTCTTATTATTAGTATTTCCCATGTAAAAAGAAGACAAGACAAGCATATTTTTGATTTCCAAGACAGCAGTCTTTCCTTTAGTCCTGTATAATGTCAGATTTTTGAATAGTTTGTTGTCAAAATGTTGTTTAGGTATTCTTTAAACCACATTGTACAATGATTACTAGTACCTAGGGGAAAGCTCAATGTGATTTCTGCTAAGCTGTCCCTGCTTTTAAGCCCAATGTCAAGCACTGCCCCATCCCTAGTGGGTTCTTTGACTAGCTGTCTGAGAAAAGCCCCTTGTAGAGAGTCAAGGATGGTCCTGCTCTTGCTGAAGCCAGTTGGAAGGCTCCACTCCACATTTGGCAAACTGAAATCACCAACTTGCCATTCTGATGATGCCTTCCCCAAATGCCTTATACAACACCTCTCCCTGTGCTGGAGGTCTGAACACTACCCTGGTAAGGACAGCAGTCCCAGAGTCTGCATCAAGGAAGATGCAGAACACCTCCAGCACCTCCTTTTCTTCTGTGTACTCCTGTACCTCCGTGGCCTTGATTTCCTCCTTCACATATAATCTTTCATCCCCTCCTCCTTGCACTGTGTCTCCTAAACTAAGAGTAGCTTGGTATGGCCATATCTTCATCAAGGATATCTCTTCCATTAAGCCACACCTTTGGAAGTGTAAGGTGTCAGTGTCAGGACCACTCAGAAAATTTTGCTAGCTGGGGGCCGCCCATAATGACATGCAGCATCGCCGCCTATTTATCGTGGGCAGTGCCAACACTCCTCAGTTCTTTCTCCCACTATCAATCGTCCTCACTGGACCTAATGAGAAACAAGTCGAAATAGCTGTGGCTGTTTTTTGTTATAATTTCTTCATCTCTGTATGCCACTGAAGAACAAAAAACCTTTGTTCCGGTATTGTTCCTGCAGCTACAAAATCTACAATGGCAAGGCTCACACTGTATTATTTTATTTTGTTTGGACTTATCTCACTTTGTGAGGGCCTGCGAGATCTACCAGAGTTTCAAGCAGGCTGCAATGCAACACTAACAGAAGGCCTTAGAAACCTTCCTCCAAAAAACATTGAAAGCCATGGAAAAGGCTGTGGGTTCTGCTCCTGCATCTCCCTTGCCATTGACCGGCAAGGACATCCACAAGCATGCTGCAGCACTGACACCCTCTGAGAAAAGGTTGTCAAAGTCGAGAAACAAAGACAAAGAGAAATCATCATCAAAGACCTCCTCTTCTTCTGGCCTTAAGTAAAACTGCAAAGATAAGTCTGCTTTGCCACTGAGGTTGAGGTTGTAATTGATATTCATTCTTGTCTTTATCCACCCTGGCAGCGTCTATTACAGCACCAATGACTGTCAAGACACTGATGTTAGGTCTTGGCTTAGATTCCACCATACCTACGGTGGATGGTATGTTAGCATTGTCATTGGACTCTGACCCTTCAATGCAGGTAGTCCTGGACCCCTTTCAGAGTGCCCTCAACTCGCAGACTGTGCTGGTATCATTTTCAGACATGTTATGTCACCTTCTATCACTAGTGGTGGTTCTGCTGTGGACAAGGCGACCTAAAACAGGGCCTTCATCAGTGGTTCCCAGAAACATGCCAGTCATTCCTTCTTTCCAGGCACCGCCTATGTTGCCGGCTGCTCCTTTTTTTTGGTTTTTTGTTATTCTTCTGGTAGCCGAGTAAGACCTACTAGGCACAAATGCCTGTTTCTAGGGGCAAACCATGAGCACTAGGGAGGTTAAGTGACTAGATCAGAGTCATACAGTATGCAAATGGAGGTTGTGGGAATTGAACCCTAGTCTGCTGGATGTACCAATCTCATTCACAGCTCATTACTCTAACCACGAGGCAGTAATGCCAGCCATACTGCCATCCTTCTCTGCTTCACGTTCTCATTCCTGATGATGATGACAAGGTGGAATATAATCCTGACCTCATGGACATTGAGGGGGATTTTAGAGGAGGAATACAAAGGTGAGGAGCAATTTAAAGGAGGAAACTTGCCTTCTAGCGCCACTCTGCCATCCTACAATGAGAACTCTGTGGTTGACACACAGGTTTCCACCTGAGGATCCATCTTTTCAGGCTATGCTTCAGCAAATGCAATGTGCCCCAGATTTTTCTGTTGAGGAGGAAGACTCAAGGACTCTTATGGAATTTTTAGAGGTTCTTTCCACACCTTCAGTCATTATTTCTCCTGTATATCCTGCAATACAGGATGCTACCTTTGCTGCCTGGCATAGGCCCAATGCTCTACCTGCAGTTCCAAGAAAGGCTAATAAACAATACCCTGCTCCCTCTGTTAAGTACTTTGCCTCCAGACAAAAGAATCTAGTGGTTTGGATGCAATGGGCAAATGCACTTATGCCACAGCATTCTTAGGCCTGTGACTTGCTAATTACCAGCTTATATGATAAAATCTCAGAACAGCCCATGGAAATCTGTACATACTGCAGTGCAAGCTTTACCTGATTGTCCTGCCAAGACTGACCTGCTTAAGCTAGTTCTGAAGTTGGCAGACATCTTCTGCGTTCAGCGTATGATGTGTCAAATGCCCTGCCAAGACTGTGGCATCTGGTATCTGAATTAGGCGTCTTGCCTGTCTCAAGAGTAGCTGGTTTTGCTACTGACGTGCAACAGGCTGTTCTGAATGCCCCTTCCAGGGACTCCAAACTGTTAAGTAATGATGCTGAAAATGCAGTTTATGAACTTCAGTCCTCCAAAATAACTTTACAGTCTGTGAAGTCCCTTTGCCCTATGCCCACTAGAGGACAAGGTGGGAGATCTTTTCACATTCCTGCTGCCAAAGGTAACCATACATACCATCAGTAGTCCCATGGTAGAGGTGGTGGCACCCTCACAGGTCCACTCCCTACTAGTATCCATGCAAAAGCATCCAAAGGAATTGTTCCTGGCTGCCCTGCCAGTCCCTGTTCGACTTGACTCTCTTCCACCCCCCCCCAAGCTATTGCCTGTG
Organism: Neoceratodus forsteri; assembly: GCA_016271365.2. Lineage (NCBI taxonomy): Eukaryota > Metazoa > Chordata > Ceratodontiformes > Ceratodontidae > Neoceratodus > Neoceratodus forsteri. The sequence goes on along the minus strand of CM057449.1, from coordinate 519,946,062 downwards.
GGCTGAAAGTTGGGGGAAGGATTTCCATGCATCTAAATCAGTTGAAGGAGATCACAGAGAAGTGGGTCTTGGAAATAATTGAATATGGGCATGCTCTGGAATTGATAGAAGCCCCTCCAGTTCATCCTCCATCCCATTCCTTTTACCCTCTTGGCCACTTGTACTTTCTAAAAGAGGAAGTCCAGACCCTGTTTCAAAAGCATGCTATTTGAACCTTTTCCTCCACAAGCCAGAGACAAAGGGTTCTATTCCAGATGCTTCCTAGTTCCAAAGTGGACAGGAAATCTACATCCTATGTTGGACATCGAATACAAAATGTTTCCAATGGGGTCTCTGCAAACTCAGATTCCCCTCTTGCAAATAGGGGACTGGCTCAAGTCACAGAACATAAAGGATACATACCTTCATATCAAGATCAAACAGTGCCACAGACAATACCTCCTATTAATGCGGAGAGCAGGCCCATTCAATTCTGAGTGTTACCTTTTGACTTATCCTCTGTGCTGTGGGCATTTATCAAATGCTTAGCAGTGGTTGTGGCAACCCTTCACAGGGAAAAGCTGTATTGTCTTCCCTTATCTGGATGACTGGCTCCTGAAGGCCAATTTCAGGGAAGTTCTTCATACCCTTTTCCAAATGACATAACTTTTCAAGGCATTAGGGATAATAGCAAATATGCTAAAGTCAGTGCTGACACCTTGCTGATGCCTGCAGTACATTGGGGTGGTTCTGGACATAGACAAGGGTATGTGTCTTCCTGCCATAGCACACATCAGACACCCTTATTGCTCAGGTGCACTTAATACACAGGAGCCACTACATCTCCGCCAGGACAATGTTACAGCTCCTGGGACTGATGGCAGCTGCCATAGTAACAGTGCCATCTGCTCGACTCCATATGCAAACCCCACAATGGACACTTCGGGTATAATGGGATCAACTGATCGACGAGCTGGAATAAATTCTTGTCATGCACCCACTTCATTGAGCACTACTATGGTGGATGGACCACTGCAACTTACACAAGGGTATTCCATTCCTTGTACCAGCTCCTGTACAGATCCTTACCACAGATGCCTCTGTCTCTTGTTGGAGTGCTCATCTTGACTTCTTCCAGACACAAGGGTCCTGAAACAGAGTGGAGACAAAACTACACATAAATGTCTTGGAAATGAGAGCTGTTCTATACAGCCTCCAGCCATTTTAGAACCATCTCTGCTCTGGTCCTGTGTTAATCCAGACAGACAATGTCAGTGTCATGCACTACATAAACAAATAAGGGGACACTCACTCCTATCCCCTATGCAGGGAAGCAATGAGAGTGTGGCATTGAGTGATGTCTCATGACCTTCTGCTTTTAGCCATGTTTTTTCCAGGTCTCCAAAACATCTTGGCAGATAAGCTTAGCAGGTTTTTGTTTCTGATTCATGAATGCAAACTACTGACCCCCATGGTAAATGACCTCTTCGCAAGATGGGGTCATCCAGAGTTGAAACTTTTTGCATCCCCACACAATGCAAAACTGCTGTGTTTTTGCTCAGTTACTCCAGGGTCTGGAGTTTTTTGGCAAGACTTTTCCCTCTCTTGGAAATGTTAGTTTCTTCTATGCATTCCCCCTATTCTTCTCACACAGAGGGTTCTGCTCAATCTAAGAACCGACAGTGCCACTCTCATTTTCATAGCACCTGTATGGCCTTGCCAGGTATACTGTAGTTTTCACTCCTACAGTATCTGGCAATAGAGCATCTTGTACCTCTACTCCTCTGCCTAGGCTTGCTGTCACAGGCTTGGGGGTCTCTGGCCCATCCAGACCTAAAGTCTCTTCATCTGCATGCATGGCTTCAAAAAATGTAGCCATTGCTTGTTCTGGAGTGTTACCTAAGGTTACTGATGTTTTGCTTGTGGCTAGAAAACCATCTACCAGACATACTTATTCTTTGAAATGGAAGCATTTCACTTTATGGTCTGTTTCTCAGATAATAGATCCTTCTACGTGTCCTGTATATTCTGCTTTGAAATACTTGTTTATCTGATACAAGTCCACAGTATTCCTCTGTTAAGGTGCATTTGGCTGCCATATCAGCATGTCATGCCCCTACTGATGGCCATACAGTGGCACAACCAGAAGTGTCCCTTAGTTTTCTGAAAGGTGTCCTTCATATGAAACCCCCTATCTGTAAGCTAGTCCTACCTTGGGACTTGAATTTCATACTTGAGAAATTGACCTTGGCTGCTTTTGAGCTTGCTGCAACTTGTGACATATGTTTCCTTTCATGAAAAATGTTATTTTCAGTTGCCATGACTTCTGCTTGTAGGATTCCCGAACTTCATGCTATGAGTATTGATCTTCCTTATTTGGTTTTTCACAAAGACAGAGTCTCTTTGCGTACCAGTCCTAGGTTCTTACTGAAGGTGATATTGGAATTTACACTGAACCAAACAAGCCATCTTCCTGTCCATTACCCTGAGCATGCCAATAAGGGCGAGGTATTGCTCAATACTCTTGATGAACATTGAACACTGCAGTACTATGTTACTCATCCTCAGAGCTTCAGAAAGTCTTCTCAGCCTTTTATTTAATTTGCCCCTGGGAAAGGGAGCATCACTGTATCTAAACAGTGCCTGTCCAAATTGCTGGCTAAGTGCATAGTTTTCTATTATAGGAATTATGTTAAGTAACTTCCTAGTGATGTTTGTGGTCACTCCACTAGGGGTATGACTACTTCTGTTGCTTGCTTCCAGAATGTCTTGGCAGCTGATCTATGTGCTGCGGCTACATGGAGCACCATGCATACTGTCACTAAGCACTACAGTCTGGACATCATCTCTTGGAGGCATTCTGGCTTTGGTTTTGCTGTACTGTAAGGCCTTCTGTCCTGATCATGTATCTTCAATTTATTTATTTTATTTTTATTTATTGTTTTGGAAATCACCTTTGAGCAGGAGCTCTTTTACAAAGGTTCCACATCGGGCAACATAATACAGGAAACAACTTAGTACACACAATACAGGCTGATTTGTTTACCACAAAACATATGAAAAAGACAATTCTAGACATCTACACAAAAAGGAGAATTGCCATTATTAGAAAAATATGAGAAGAGAGATGGAGCATCAAGAATATTACATGCTGTTTTAATTTAAAAGAGAGCAGGAAACAGCCTCTATGCAAGACCTTGTTATCAGTTAGAAAGAAAGGGTGAGGAGTAAGCATGGAAGATGCTGAAAGGTGACCGGGGATCTAGAGAGGGGGGAGGCAGAGTAGAGGGGATGGAGGGGCAAGGAAGAAGGACAAGAAAAGGAGTGGGGGGACAAGGAGGGGCAAGTGGGTGGGAATGGAGCAATGTTGTGGCTAGAGAAGGGTTGGACAGTAAGGGGTAAGGGTGGTGGATGGGGGGGTTTGAGTGGACTGGTGAGAATTAAGATAGTGGAAGAACAAACCAAGGGTCAGATTTAGGAGGCAAGGGGGGCTGCCTAGGGGGACCTTCAAGTGACCATCCTGCAATCACAAGAGCTTCTGGATAGTAGGTGCTGTTTGAGTTCGGATTTAAAGGCTGGCAAATTTGTTGTGTTCCGTGAGATCCCCATGGTCTGGTTGAGTCGGAGAGAGGCTCTGTAGGAGAAGGACCTTTGTCTGAGTGATGTTCTCTGGAATGGGACAGAGAGGGCTCCTTGTGTACTGCATCTGGTTTCGTACTTAGTACTAATCGGGAGAAAAGTTCAGAGATGCAGGGGGGAGCCCTATCCAGCAGCACCTTCTTTCCAAGGAGACAGGTTTGGAACTTTATTCTATTTTCAAGGGATAACCAGTTGGCCAAAGTATATAGAGAGCAGGTGTGGGTTAAGTGATCTGCTGTGGTGATGAGTCTGCATGCCTTGTTTAGGGAAGTAACCACCTGCTTTAGTGCTGTATCCATGGCCACTCCAAAAATTACCAACTCGTAGTCTATGACCAATAGGATTGAACTAGTGACCGAGAGACCGAGTGCCGCAGGTGTGAGATTTTTTTGATACCTATATAGTACCTCAAGCTTGGCATTTATAGCCTTAACCACCAAGTCAATGTGTTGCCCAAACAATAGGGTATCGTCAATGGTAACCTCCAGGTACTTAAAGCTGTTGACCTGTTCTAGTGGAACCTTGTAATTGTTAATGATGCCAGGGATGAAGAATCTTCTGTTGAGCTATGGGCTTGATAGGAGCATGGTTTTCATTTTTTTTGTAATTTAGGAGGAGCTTATGTCTGCTAAGCCAACTTTCCAACTTGTGGAAGGAGGACTGTAGCTCCCATTGCAGTGGTTCTATGTTGGTGCTGCTGCTGAAGATGATAGCATAATCAGCATAGAGGATTATTTTGCTGTGACAGGCCTTAGGGAGGGAATTAAGAAAAATACTGAAAATAAGAGACCCCAGTATGGATCCTTGGGGAATACCCAGTGACACTTCTTTGGATTCTGAGATGACATGGCCGATTTTAACTTTCTGTGATCTGTGTGACAGGTAGTTTTGGAACCATCATACAGCATTAGGTGCCACCCCCAGGGTCTGTAGTTGTACCAGGAGGAGGGGGTGGTTGACAATGTCGAAGGCCTTAGTTAAATCAATAAAGACAGAACCAGCCAGTTTGTCTTCATTCATAGCCCTGTGCACATAGTCCGTGTATTCGACAAGGGCTGAGACTGTACATCAGACTGTGCCTTCCTCCCTGGGTGCATTGTACTGCTTGGCAATCATTCCAAAGTTGTGGCTCAATGGCGGAGCTATCTTTGATGAAGACAGAACAGTTACTTAAGAATTTACTGTACCATCAGATCTGCAAGAGAATCTCCTCCTTTGCGCCATAGCGTACCCTCCCACCTTCCCCCTTTTCAGTGAGGTATAAACCAGATGCTGCATCTAAGGCCTTATTTCATGCATTCCATTTCCAGTCACATACCTCTCCTTGTTTGCCTGGTACTGGTTTGGTCTCCTAGTTCCTTGTGCTAAGAGGCCTTCTGAGGTTTATCTCTAGTGAAGAACCAAGGAGTGTTGGGGCTGTCCATGTTATTTAGGCAGCAACGCTGCATGTCATTGTGGGAGAACCCTGGCTACCCAAAGTTTCTGAATGGTGCCGGCGCTGATGGCTTACAGTACCAAAGGTGTGGCCCAATGGAGGAGATTCTGTTGAAGATCTACTGTTTAGGTAAGTTATGTAACTGTTCTGTCCCAGTCGTGGTGCTCAGTTCACCACAGCTCCATTATGGAACTAAATTCAGGGTAGTCTCCATGATGATGGCTTTCAGGTCTGGAATTTTGTTTCCAACACTCCTTGCACTGGTGTACATGGCTCTTCACATCTTACTTCCCTCATGCATGCCTCTCTGCTTCTCTCCATTCCTGCCTGTGTTGTTTCCGGAAGCACCCTTGACTCACCTCTTTCCTTTTTTACCTTCACCATTCCTTGTCTCCTTCAGTCCTTTTCTTCTGTTTTGTCCTCATCCTTACCTTCTTGCACCCCTGCCCTAAGGGAGTTTTATCCCCTCAGGCCTCCTCTCTGATGATGCATCATCTGGGGGTTGGGGGACCAGCTGTTGTCTCCTTTGGTTTTACTGCCTGTCCCCCTGGCAAGTTTAAATGTTCATCCAAGTAGCAGATAAACCTTTCACCAGTAACTGCAGTCCCCTTCCTTGAACGATGCAGGCCATATCCCTTATAGAGTCCCATATTCTCCCAGGCTGGTCCCCAGTTACTGATGCAGCTGAAACCTTTCTTCATGAACCATGCCTTTAATCAGTTGTTAAATACCATGATGCAGAATAACCTTACCTCTCACTAACCATACACAGGTAAAACCAGAAAAAGCCACCATGCTTGCCACCTGCTTGAGGCCCCTCACCAGCTCCCTGATGTTGCCTTTCACAGTATACTGTTAGATAGGTGCCATCATTAGGGTGCCACAGCCAGTTCACCTGTCATGCTGGTGAACTGGATTTCATGGCGCTCTGCAGGGATGGCACTGTAGGGGTGTTGTGCCCCTTGTCCCATATACCTCCAATGTGGAGTTGATTCTAATAAAGTTTCGGGGGGGGGTGGAGCTCTCATAAACAGCCCGGATGTGCCCGGGGGCGTTCAGCTTGATGGGGGTCAGTCAGCACAATGGCCAGGAGTGATGTTTGCCGTTGGCATTGTGCTGGCACCATAATGACTGTCACCCTTTTCCTTGTCACCGTGACATGGGTGAAACGCCTTGCACTACTCCTGCCTTATCCCTTGTCAGGGCAATTGTCCCATCAAATTATTAACTACATGATCAAATACACTGCTTCCAGTGTCCTAAATGGGCCTCAAAGGGATGCTACTGGTAGTGGGGGATCTCAACCTACCAGACATTGATTGGGACATTCCAGTAGCTAGGAACACCAGAAGTCAGGCCCTTTTGATATGTTGTAGGAAGGCCTGCTGATGTGGCTGGTCAAGGAACCCACAAGGCAAGCTTCCATTTGTGATGGGGTGCTCACCAACTTGGAAATGGTATGTGGCATGAGGGTAGAAAAACCACTAGAGTCCAGTTATTGTAACACCATATGGTTCAAACTTGCCCTCATCATCAGTTTACCCTTGTCAAAGGCTAAAGTCCTGGAATTCAGGAAAGGAAACTTCAACTAGATGCAAAAATGAGTCCAGATAGGATGGTTGGGGTGGCTGGAATCAGGGGCGTGGAGGAAAAGTGAGAAGAAATGAAAGGGGCCATTCTTGAGGCAATAAAGTCATGCTTGAAGATGGTCACCAAGAGAAACATTACAAGAGAACAGTCTGGTACTCTAAGAAGGTCAGAGATGCATGGAGGGCCAAGAAAAAGGTCTTCATCAGATTCCAGGGGAAGCAGGGAGGTGAAGAATGGAATGAGTACCAGGGGATATCAAGGGAAGGCAAAAGGGCAGTCAGGGCTGCAAAAACAGACATGCTGCTGCATATTGCAGTGGGGATTGAAGGTGGGGAGAAACAGTATTTTAAATACATTACGGAAAAAAGAAATACAGGAGGAGGAATTGCTAGGCTGGCAGAGGGGGCAGGTAAAAGAGGTGGACATGCAGAAGGCAGCCATTCATAATGACTACTTCTAAGACCAAATGTTGAACTTCCTAGCCCTTGCTGAGTTGCCTCAGCTGACGCAGGAATCACAGCAAGCTTTGATAGGCCCTATTAGGATGTCTGAGGTAGCTCAGGCAATAGAGGATTTACCCCTAGATAAGGCCCTGGGACCAGATGGCTTTACAAGTCTTTTCTACAAAACATACAAAGACGATTTGCTCCCCCTGCTAACTGCTTTGTTTAATGTTTTGTATTCCTTGGCTATAACTGTTAAATCTCTCTTCGAAGCAAAGATAGTTCTTTTTCCGTAACCAGGGAAAGACCCCCTAGGGGCCAAGAACTATCGACCTACAGTATTTCACTTCTTAACATTGACATAAAACTATAGGCCAAGATCTTGGCCTCCAGGTTGGTGAAAATATGGGTCTCTCTTTTAGGTCCCGAGCAGCTAGGATTTGTTGCAGGATGGAACTCCAGTGAACACTTCCGCAAATTGTTCCACCTTATTTCTGCATCCAGGAACCCAGTGCTAGGTGCAGTGCTGGTCTCCCTGGACGCAGAAAAGCCTTTGACATGGTGGTGTGGCCTTATCTTTTTCATGTCCTCCACAGATACGGTATATCACCTGACTTTATACGCCACATTCAAGTGTCATATCAGTGTCCCTCAGCACGTATTTTGTGTAATAATGAACTCTCCGATGTCTTCTGGTTGGCAGACAGTACCCGACAGGGCTGCCCCCTGTTGCCATATCTTTTTAACTTGTACATTGAACCCCTGGCTAGGGTTATTAATAGGGATAAGGGCATCCAAGATCTCACAGCGGGAGGTGTTGAGTTTTAATTGTCATTATTTGCAGATGACCTCCTTCTGCATTTGTCAGATTGGGAGTCATCACTGCCTCATGTCCTCCAGACTGTGGCACAGTTCAGTGGGTTCTCAGGATACAAACTGAATAGGCATAAGACCACAGTTTATTCACTGTCCAGTGAAGGGATCAAGACCCAGGTCCAGGGATTGGGTTTACAGTGGGAACCTCACTCCCTAACAGTTTTTGGGTATCAAACTCTCCGGGGATCTTGGGAAACTAAAAAGATTAAATATTGACCCAATTCTAAAGCAAGTTGATGAAGATCTAAAGCAATGGCGAACCCTTCCACTATCCATCTGGAGGCAGGCCAATGTGATAAAAATGTTCATCTTACCTAAACTTTTTTACCCTTTAAATAACTTGAATATATATTTACCATGAAAATATTTCTCAGGTTTACAAAGGTCCTGCTTTGCATGTTTATGGAACAGGAAAGTGCCGCGAAGGGCATATTTGAAACTTTTCATACCCAAGACCCTGGGAGGCTTGCAGCTCCCCGACTTTTATTTCTATTATCTGGCAATTCACGGGGCCAAATATCTCCAGTGGCTATCCCCAAATGAGGCTGCTACCCAACAGACAGGTTGGCTATCGTTGGACGTAGCATTAGCCAATAAACACAAAACTTCCTTGGGTGCTCTACTGTATGGGCCATGGTCTGGGGTTCCACCGGCTTTAAGAAATTCCTCCATAGGCTGGGACATCAGCGCCCGTCACCAGCTGTCTTTTACTAAGCCTACATGTCTGTAAAGACCTGACACAACTGCTATTTTGCAATCCTAATTTAATTATAGCGAAAGCCCCTGTCAATCCTGTAGGCTGGTGGTTGACTCCGGAACACTGCCTCAAGGACTTGATTAGTGAGGGGAAAGTACTATCAGTACCTGGCTTACAAGAGAAATATGCTATAGCTCCCAAATATACTTTAAAATTGCATCAAGTCTGGTACTATGTTCGCTTTTTCTTGGGTGCAACACCATGGTCAGACATGGCAGGTAAAGTGCTTTTCACCTTCTCTACATTAGCTAAGGGACAGAGACCTATTTCTAAATTATACCAAGCACTAGGCTGGCAATTCTGGGACAAACTTTCCCCAGTGGCCTTCTACTGGAGGAATGCATGGACTCTGCACCATCCTGACGATATGTGGAAAAGAGTGTGGTATGACAAATACAGGTTAGTTAAACAGGATCATCTTAGATTGGTCCAGTTTAATATACTGCACAATATTTACCTTTTTTTTTTATTTAGTTTTTTCACCAGGTATAGCACACTAAGCTGAAAGCTTTTTTACAGGAGCGACCTGGGAACACAAGGAGGTTAAGTGACTTGCTCAGGGTCACACAGTATGCAAGTGGAAGCTGTGGGATTCAAACCCAGGTCGGGTCTGCTGGATGTCACCAAATTTGCAGCTAAGAGCCTTAGACCACTGCACTATACCGCCTCACTTACCTTACCCTGACTAAATTATTTAGGATGAGCAAATGTGTCTCTCCTGTATGTGACATTTGTAGTAAAGACGAGGGTACCTTCTACCATAAATTATGGTCCTGCCCATTGATTGAGTTTTTAGGATATGGCAAAATTGAGGACCTCACAATATTTGTGGATCTCTGCATTTTTCACTGAGGATATTTGTCTTTTAGGTCAATATTCCTTCATTCCTACAGTCAAACAAAAAACTCAAATGGTGACTGTCTCCCTAGTTACAAAACTTCTGATGCTACATCATTGGAGAGGGGGGTGGTCTCCATCTTTCGAGAATGGTGGAATGAATTTCTAACTGCCCTGAATGCTGAAAGGATGGTGGCTTATGTGAACCATTCCTGGAGGAATTTTCAGGACTGTTGGTCCCCCTTTTACTCTATACTACAACATCATTTTGGTTATTGAGGGGTGTACTACTTTCATTGCCTTTCCCCTGAAAAAATGCTTACCTTTTTGGTCTTGTTGTATCTCACTTTTCTTCACTCTGAGGGAGGGTGAAAGTTCAGTACTCTACCAGGATGATGGGATATGCGTGAAGCGGACAGGGGGCTTAGTTGGGGGAGGGTAGGTAGGGGTGGTTAGAAGGGGGTACTATTTTGTTTTGATAGGTTTTGTGTATTAGTGCTGATAATTAATATTGTATGCCGTTATTGATGGCTGATGTATTGTATCACTACAAAATATTAATAAAGTGTATTTAATTGCAAAAAAAAATGACTACTCCTACTCAGTTTTCATGGTGGAGGACAATGGGCCTTTGTTGGAAAGTACCATAAACACTTCTTAAAGGGTGATTCCAGAAATTAGGTAGAAGTTACTTACTGGTGAAAGGGTCAGAAAGGGACTGGCTTCCTTGAATGTAGATCTGGCCCCAGGACCTATTTCAGTTTAAATAAACTTATTTAGGTTTAAATTAGTTTGAATGAGTCACCTATATACACTGACGAACATTTTGTGGCCATGGAGCCACTTCATCAGGGCCGACGGTGGTCTAGAAGTTCTCTGCTTCTTAGTATATGGCACCAGCTTGTTGGGTTAAAATCTTGAGTTATCTGAGTTTCAGCAGAGGCTTGCTAAACTATATCTGACATCACATCATCTAATTGCTTGTAGTAATCATCCTCTGCTTTGCTGTATTGCTTCATACAGCCCACTCTCTACTCTGCCCCACTCAGGGAGCTGGCATATGAATTTTCAGAACCCCTGGCAGGACTGTTCAATAGCTCAACTCAGTCAGTGGGGGTTCTGAAAGACTGGAAGGAAGAGAACGTAGTTCCGCTCCATCAGAATGGGAACAAGGAGCAACTGGGTAACTACAAACCTGTTACTTTTACTTCTGTTGTGAGTAAACGGATGGAGACACTAGTTAAAGAGGATCTAGTGGACTACCAAGACAGTAATGGGCTCTAGGATAGTAAACAGCATGGGTTTGTGGCTGTGAGGTCTTGTCTGACCAACTTGATAGTATTCTTTGACTGAGTAACTAGGGCAGTAGATTTACTCTGCTTCAGTTTCAGCAAGGCATTCAACGTGAAGCCACACTGAATGTTGCTGAAGAAGCTAGAGGATCTAGGTGCGGTGAAGGACATAATTAGATGTGCGGTAGTTGGATAGTGGAGCAGACAGCAGAGGCTAGTTGTAAATGGAGTTAAATCTGTGGAGGATTCACAAGTGGGGTGCCACACAGTTCAGGCCTGGGTCCAGTCCTTTTTATTATGCTCAGTCAGCAACATAGGAAAAGGTGTTAAAGGCAAGATGTGTTTTCACAGATGACACTAAGCTCTGTGGCATGGTAGACAATGAGGAGGGGGTAAGGAAGTTGCCAAGGGACCAGCAAATGTTAGAGAGGTGGTCCAAGGTTTGACCATTGAAATGTATTGCCAAAAAGTGCAAGGTGATGCCCATTAGGAACAGGAACCCCAGGACAGAATACTGAAAGGGAGGGGTTAAGCTAGGAATCATCATAAGTGACTCCTTTAAGCAATCTAGCTAATGTAACAAGGCCTACAGTAGGATATTGGGGTGTACTGAGAGAGAATTTGATGGCAGGAGAGAGGAGATATTATTACCTTTCTATAGATCACTGGTAAAGCCACACATAGAGTATGTTCCTGGTTCTGGAGCCCTCACTTGAGGAATGACAGGGACAGGCTGGAGATTGTGCAGTGTAGAGTAACAAAAATGATTCATGGACTGCAGGACAGATCCTATGAGGGTCTGCTTAGGGCACTGAACATGTACTCATTGGAGGCCAGAAGGGAGAGGGGTGATATGATAGAGACCTTCAAGTTCTTGTAAGGAATGAACAAGCTAAACTGGGAGAAACTGTTCAACAGGAATGGCAAACATAGAACACAGAGACATGAGTGGAAGATGGCTGGTGGGGCATTCAGGAGGGACATAAGAAAGAGTTTTTTTTACAGATAGGGTGGTTGAGCCTGCTGGCTGAGGTGGTGGCTGCCAAGATCATTAATAGCTTTAAACACAGTTGGGGAAGAGTTAAAAGCTTAATAGTCACCCAGGAGGGTACCAGCAAGGCAGGGAACACGGGGCAGATAGCAAAGGCATAAGTTCTGCATAGACACTAGGTTCAGTGGTAGGAGATGGAAGTATGGGCAGACTGGATGAACTATTGATCTTTTTCTGCCATTAACTTCTATGTTTAATGTTTCTTTAAAAATTTCTATAATTGGGGGCAAACAATGCTCCCATTGCTGTATCCTTAAGGTGAGGATAATGTTTATCTAGAAATATGAAATGGTTACGTTCATTGACCAATTCTGTAATTGTCAAGGTAAGAGAAATCAGATCAGCCAATACATTACTCCTTCATCATTAAAAAGAAATGTAGTGCCTGAAGTCCTTCCTCATGAGAGATATTAGTATATAGGGATTCTACATCATGGGTTGCAAAAGGCCAATTACCCTTAATGTCGAGTCCCCTGTTGTCTACAAAATATCAGCAGAGTCCTTGACATTTGACTGTAAACCCCACACCCAGCTCTAACACAGGAATTCAGGAATCCAACCAGGGACTGCATGAAGAACCCAGTCCTGGCAATAATAGAGCACCTGTGTGGCAACTCCAAATATTTTCTGAATTTTAGGAAAAATGTAGATAGCTTCCAGCACTGGATCTTGTCTGATAATCATGCACCTGTTTAGAAATCAATAAGCAGTCATCATTTAAAAAAAAAAACTCTGGGATAGGGTCAGATGGTAATCTCTTATATTGTAGAACACAGTGTTGAGAGGCTGTTGTGCCAGACTCCATGCAGCCCTTCCATAAGCTAACGGTGGTAGTGGTGGTGGTGGGGGGGTTATAACAGAAAGAAAAATCCCAGAATGCTTGGCGGACCATCCATCATTAAAAATACACCAAAGTATCAGGCTGCCCACAATCTGCACTTTTGTGCAAGATGAACAATGTTTTGCTTACTTCTGTATTTAACCTTCACTAGATCTTGTTGATCCTACCAGTCTCCCATTGCCAACATGATGGCAATACCACTGCTCTGTCAGCATTTCAGAATCCCACGCGGCTGCCATCAGCAAATGGGGTCAGCCTAGTCAACTATACTGAATGCCTCTTGGGGCTACTTACAGCTCTGATATGCCAGGTGCTAGTCACTGTGTACTTCTGAGGCTCAGTGCAAGTCGTGGTATCAGTACTTGGCTTCGGGAGTACAGTGGAGCCATCAACCAGATTATCAGTGCTTTAAATAGCTTCTAGACTTGCTGTGGATAATTGAATCTCTCATGACATACTCCCTCACTGACATCAGTTACGGGGATTCTAGGATGTCGCCTGAGTGGCTGTATTGCCACCATGTGGGGACAGTAGGATCACACAGATGTTATGAAAGTTTTAGACAGAGAAGTAAGTAACATAGTTTGATTCCACACTATAGTGCGAATCATGGTGTTTAATGATGGATGTTTCCCTTTAATGTAATTGCTATGAATAAACCAATACATTGTATGTTACCTAGAATGGGTTGTTTTTAATGAATGAATAAATGAATTATTTAAATTTTTATCAGGAGTAGGCAATTAGAGCAAGCCTATTCACAGTGCTGTCCTGAAGTCCAGTGTTACAAATACATAAAAGTATTCTTTAAAAGCAAAATGCAAACAAGTACAACAGAGGGTTAAAATGCAAATGTGTGGTATTCAACTATAAATATACAAAACAATACAACAAAACCAGGTACAATTTATTACTTATAGCAATTATATATGTGATAAATTCCTGGTACAAGTTAGCCAAAGATGGATTTATTGTCCTTAAATCACTTATTTTAGGTTAAAGTCATAAGTATAGCTGTAATGGTTTTCAGCATGCTATTTTTTGTAGATACAGTACCAAATGTTTAATACTTTTTGAAGAGCTCCTTTTTAAAGTTGGAGAAGAAAGTATACAATAGAATTTGCCATTTATTTCAGAAAATATGAATATGCAAGTTCAAGCTGTGGAGAATGACAGGCATCATTACTAGTCACCAAAGAAACTAGCGAGTCTGAGTTTGTGTACAAATTAGCTGCTTTTAAACACTGAGTACCCAGTGAAGAGTTAGGATATGGGGGAGTAAAAGGAGGTACACGCGACATGACCTGCTGCCAAAGGGCTTATGATGGGCTGGTGGCTAGGCTGGGACTCAAGCCAGGTTATCTCCATGCTTACAGTTTCCTAACCAGTGAACCATGTAAATGTACTTTTAACTGTACTGTGCTTTTGCCTGAAATCTAGAAAATATTTCAGAAAACCATTTTGTAGCATTTGAATCTCTTGTCCTCCTTTACCCTCCTTGTGTAAACACTGCCACATTCTTTACTGCAGTTCATCATTCTTAAAATCTTTGACCTTTAAAGTTGTCGGCAACCTTTAAGGGTCCAGTGAACAACATGCTTGGTTTCAGATGTTACGGTCTCCATGGAAATTCTTTATTACTTCTGACAGAACCATCAGAACATATTTTAAAAGGTAGGCAAGAAGATCCCAGATAGCTCATTTCCCGTTGCGACCTGGGGGGAGGGAACAAGGACAGCATAGAGAATAAATACATTCACATACATAATACTTAGTAAAAAGTTATCAGTGTTCAACATGCAAAAATGTGTTAACAATGAGACTCCCTATTTAGCAAGGAGGAAAATAAAGTACATAAAGGAATACAGTGCAGGCGAGTCTTGAGTACTTAGCCAAGACAAGGACATAAGGCGCAACTCAGTTTGGTTGAACAGAGAATGTTATTAAGGCTTGAATTTCCACTAGGGCTGCGGTTTTACTAGCTCAGGGGGAGAGGACTCAGGGAGAGCCTGGGGTAGTTTTAAAAGGACAACAGAGGGAAGAACTGTGCCTTAATCATTCTCTTACCCATGTGAAAGGTAGAGGATGTGGTGATAGCGGCAGGGAGAGTGTTCCATGTGCTGGGGAATCTGTAACTGATTACGACTTGCCTGAGAGTGCACATGCAGCAAGGGATTTGCAGTCAGCAGCCATGCTCCAAATGGAGTCAGTAAATACGGTTTGTTGAGAGGGAGAAACGGTCAGAGAGGTAGCACAACAGCTTTCCTGCCCAGTATGTGGCACCCACTAGGGAAGTGTGCATCGATTGTCTTGAAGCGGAAGGTACCCATTCCACAGCATGGGATGTTTATTGGCTCAGATGCCTAAGATTTCACTCTGCTTAACTCATTCTTAACCTGAGTGGATGAATAACTGAAACTTGCAAGGATGTTACAGTTCTTTAAGTCCCTAGTACAGGAAGTGAGTCCCAGTGTGTAAATCTCCTATATTCTTTTGTGACCCCTGCGTGGCGCTATCCCCAGCGTTACACCCTTGCCTACTACCCCGGACATATGCTGAGGGGTTTGGGTTCGCTAACAGACAACCATTTTTAAAAACCTTTGCGCAGTGCCTCCAATCAGGGTGCTTTACGTCGGTGAGGTGGTAATTGGTATAGCCCCCTGAGCTGTTATACCACTAATGATGACCAGTTACATCCCCAAGACATGTCCCAATAAATATTTCCCCACACTTTAACATTTCTACATTTAAAGACTCTCTCTAATAATATACTCGCACCAAATATTTCAACAACAATAACAAGAGATTTATTTAGGAGTATAAGGAGTTAGGAACAGAGATGTGGAGTAGAGGTTATTTGATCACTGTTTACATATGTACACAGATTATTTTGCTGGTGAACCCTCCAGATGGGTGGCTACATACTGTTAGACAAAAAGCAATCACATATTTCACTTCAGCCTATGATACCCAGAGCCCTGGCTATCTAGCTGCGGAATAATCAGATGGTACATAATAATTAGCAATATTACCCACACTGGTACCAGTACCAAGAACAATATGAAACCCCGCAATCCCATACCACACTGGACACTCAGATACCACAGTCCAAGATGTTGCAGACCTGGTGAACATTGCAGCTGGTCGAGTTGACCAGCTGTTGATTTGAGGGAGGGGGCAACTTACAGACACATTCCTACGACGACTGCAGATGCTGTATACAATAAAGGCAGGGATTGCCCTGCAGTTAGCAGATGAGCAGTAGTTAACCCTGCTGTTCACAAAGGGGTTGCCCTGCACATTACTGAATGACAGGGATTGCCCTGCATTTATGGAATTCTGAACATTTTAAGACCAGCTACTTGGATTTAACATCCTGAATATTAGGCACAATATTTGAAAGTCCCATCCAATATGGTTAGAAACCAATACTTTTGCCAAGTATCCAAATTCTCTTGAAACAAAGTCACATCCAGTACATTTACATATCAAGATAGGCATCCATCCAGCATAAGCAGACAGCGACACTTTTAGGAAACATCCTATATTCAGTTACTTGAAGTCACATCTGGTACATTTAAATACCAACAACAGCATTCATAGGCAAAGTCTCATCCAGCACGTCTAGACATTTTTACACTTATGGCAAGCACTCTCAGACCACATCTGGGTAAGACAAAGGTAACTTCTGTTTAGTATAACTTAGACATAATATGCTCCAGGGCCTCCTGTCCTATGAAGTGGCAAACGTGGCTTGGCAGTCAGCTCCACAGAGGCAGGACTCTAACCCATCGGGCAACGACAGATTACCACACATTTATATGATTCACTATTAGGGTTATCTTGCTGCACCTGCAATTTTGCCATTTGGGCAGCAGACAAGATGCATCCAACCATTTTAACACTACAGTCTCTGATGGAGTTAGGTCCAGACTGATAATTCAAGATCTCAGAATCGACAGAACATATCTGGCAGTGGGGCTTGAGGCCCCCAAGATTACTTTTACAGCTTCTCCCTCGCACCAGGAGCTATGAGGGTACTCACTTAGGTCCTCCATGGGTCGCATCCACAAGCGAAGGCTTTCTGAATTGTCTTCAGTTCTCTCACCGCTGAGGTATGGTAGATGGCTTCTTGTTCCACATCTTCTCCGATGTGGGAGGGAGGGCTAGCCTCTGGAGGACATTCCTGGCAACCTCCAGTCTAGCAATTACAGAAACTAAACTTACTTTAATTGGTACTTTAACTAAAACAGATAACAAACGCCCTCTGATGACTGGAGGGGCCTAGCTCAAGTGCTCCAGGCCTGGTGGCATGGCAGGGGCCTGAGGCTGGAGCCTGCCCTCCTTCTTTCACTCTGGCAGAATCTGAAGAAAAAAACTGGCAAACACTGTCTCTTATAGGGCTCCTAGTTCAACTCCTGATTGCCAGCAGAGATAGAGTGACAAGTCTCTAAATGGCTGAGGGACCTGTCAATCACAGTACTCGAGGCACAATTGGATTGGAGAATTGGCACCTAAAATGATGTCCCTGTAAGTCCCCATGAGCACTTGGGTGGTTACCCATGAGGTGTAGTGAATCTCGCACAAGTCCTGGCTTTCTATTCCTGGCTCCCAATTGGCTGTGACTGCTTGCAATGGCTGCTTAACCCACTGTCCCATATAGCAGATTAGATACAGTCCTGAACAATGTTCTGGTGCAGCCAGAAATAATTAATTATTTGCCCCAATGCCC
The DNA here is from genome assembly GCA_016271365.2 of Neoceratodus forsteri. Classification (NCBI taxonomy): domain Eukaryota; kingdom Metazoa; phylum Chordata; order Ceratodontiformes; family Ceratodontidae; genus Neoceratodus; species Neoceratodus forsteri. Next base: position 519,928,590 of record CM057449.1, on the reverse strand, counting down.
CACAGTTCTGCAGCTCATAGGTTGTACTTGCAGTCACTGCACAGATGAAGAATGTGGCTCTGATTGTTTTTCTGTCGCTACTGCACTTATGCAAGGCTCTCCCTGCAGCAGCTGAAAGGCTGACACTAAGAGTTCCAAACTGCTGGTTAATCCAGGGAAAAAGTATTTATCTTTAATTTAAAACACTCTCCCCTGCGGTACAATACATCCTCAATATGTAGCAACAAGTTTCAATTTAAAAAACATTTAATTTCCTTACTTTTCAGCCGAGGCCATTTGGGGCTATCCTGGAGGCAGCCAGACACAACTTATGAATTATACAGATGACCGGGACCCTTCTCAGGCATGTTTCCGTGAGCCCTGGTCAAACTCTTTGAATTTGCAAGCAAGTGGCTCCACAGCAGGCTGTCTGTGGTCAACAGGTCCCAATTAGGTGGAAGGGATCCCGGGACACACAGCACAGTCCCCAAGGCGACCGCAAACCGAACAGGTTAATTTTGAGGGCAAAATCACACCATTGCGAGTCCCGCTGCCCCAGAGGCAGCATTTTTAACATGGGCACTTAACAATGCAATTTCTGCTGCCCTGGAGGCAGCACTTTTACAGTGTTGCTCGCGAGTGGTGTTTTTTAATCCCCGAGGGGCTTGATTTCAATCGGGCTGCAGTCTGGGGCACTAGAGGGGCAAAGCAGACCTGGGGAACTAAATAAAAATTGGAGGCCAAATCGGGAGAAGCCCAGGAGACTGCAGAAGGAGAACAGGCAAAATGGCTAAGGTAAGCCCAGGCTGGTATTTTTAGGAACCCCCATTTGCAAGGGGGTTACATTTGCATGTTTGGATAAAAAGGGATCACAGCATCTTTGGAAGATATGTGGTTCTGAGCCATATTTGACATATTTTTCATGAAAATTACGTCACCATCCACACTAATGCCGTTGCATTGCTGCTGGAATGTACTGTATAACGTATGCCTTAACCTGTGTCCACTGTTGTTGCTTTCCAAGACACCATTGTGAGCAAGATGTTTCATCCTGGTCAAGTTATATTGGTGAAAAACTTTAGTAAATAAAAAAATAAAAAAAATAAAAAAAAGTTCTATGATTAATGTATCCAGAGAGAACAGGTGAGCATATGTGGCTACAGTCTGTGAGGAGCAAACTGCCTTGCTCTTTGTGCCTGTAGTTAGCATTCCATTGCTGTATTGGAAGCTGATGTTTGCATGGTGCAAAGTAGTTTACTTCACACTGCAAAGTCATAGCTTGTGCATACACGTGCTAATGAAAGGTGAATGGATGAATACATTTCCATATTCAAAGCCATCTGAGTGTGCATACTGACTTTTTGCATAGTGCATCTTAAGGCTTTCTAAAAGCATGCTTTAGCAGAGTGCAAATGGATATTGACATTTGCAGACACCTGCAAATATCTATGGACACTATCACGGCATGGCAAAGCATAGACAGTGTATGTGATATGATATAGTGAAATCCACCCAGTACAGATGTGCTGCTGAACACGCATCTAATGTACAACATACAGTAAGTGCCCAACATGGCCCAGTTTATATGCAGTGTGATAGTTCATGTTTGCCCCTGTTGCTAGCCATTTCTACATGTGTCTGGGCTGTAGCACTGGAAGATCACCAAATGTGCACACGATCACATTGTGAGCATATTGGTTGTTGGACAGGACAACTGTGTTACTTCCTTATTCACGTGTATTTCACTCATCCAATAGACCATACTGCCTTTCACAATTGTTTCCTGACAGGTACATACAGTTACATGTGTGTTCTGTAACACACCATACTAGTTATTTGGTTGTCTCAGGTGAGGGTTCATTATACACAAAAATTGACATGCTATGCTATGCACATTCCCTGTGGATATAACCAACAGTGTACTATTGCTGCATCATGCACTGTAATCCATACAGACTTCATATGGTTCCTGTCACCTCCCCCTTCCCCCATGCTGTTGTGGACAGTGGTGTGCTGCAGCTCCGCAAGGCATCTGTTCACAGTCGGAAATCTTATGCTGTACTATGGAGTGCCCAGCCTTCAGTCACTCCAAGGAGCAATGGCTTGATCATGACATATAACTGGCCAGATAAGAAGATGGTAATACCATGCTAGCACCTTGCAAAAAGAATGAGATCATGTTCATATATTTCAAATATACCACCTTGAATATGTTGGGCTAATTTGCACTCAGGTAGGGGACTTTGCCTGGAGCTTTGCTCAAGCTTCAAATATGCCACCCGATGTGTTTTAACCCTAGGACCTTCTGATTTGATTTTAGGAGTTCTCCAAAGTGGGCTAAAGGAGCAAAGTCCTCAAAATAAGTCAACAGGAATATAGCTTCATGATCTCAGCTTTACTCTACAGACACATTTATATCTATAGAGAACTCTCCATAGACTCAGTAAAATGTAAATTTATTTTTCTAAACTTCACATGGCCAGGAATCATCACTCCCATGACTGTTCAGTCTAAAATAAATATTCCCATTGTGACATTTTTTTTTATTCAGTCTAGATTTAAGTTGAAGTTAAATAGTTCAGACATTATCAGAGCACAACAAATGTCCCAGTCGTGCTTGTGACGGAGACATCCTGCTACTCTCAAGGACCAAGCTTTTTTAAATCTGTTGCAACAGTTCATCTATTTCTTAGCCTAATCTATCCTTTGCAATTTCTAGTCCATAAGAGTGGCCACCTATGGGTGGCCCCTCCCCTTCCTTTTTGACTATACTATAGTGTCTTCTTTAAATTTTCCTTTTCCCTCTCAGGTCCTCGTACAGGGAGGTTATTATGGTGACCTCTGAGCTGATGTAAAACAACAGGCTGTGTTCCTCATTGCTGGATTTGGTATCCAATCGTACTATGTCATGGAGTACCTTGATGTATATGCCTTATGTATATGAAACCTGTAAATTTTGAAGATACCACAGCACTAGGCATTTTTGATAAAGGTAAAAACTTACTAGGGGACTGTATTATAAAAATTAAGTTACCGGGGTAGAGATATCAGAAACCCCTGTTGTGTTATTTAAATGCATGTAAATTACAGATCGTTTGGAGGCCCTTTGGCACCATGCATTCCTGCTTTAAGCTGAACCAGACTAAAATGTCATGGTGGTTTGCATACATATCCCATGATGCTTTGCATTATGGGGTATGTGTGATGTTGTGTTTCTTTGAAACTTGGCTTTATTGCCAGTGCCCTTTGGGGTAACCCTTGCTTCAGTGCTTCTGCACTGAAGTTATTTGTCTTTAGTTTGTTTTGGGGTTTTTCTTTTTTGAACTCTTCATCACCCAAACACACAAGACCAACATAGGGAATGAATTAATTTACACTGAAGAGATAGATCAGTAGGTGCTGACCAAGTGCAGTGGAAGGACAAGCATAGTCTGTTGCTAGAAACTGATGTATTGAAGAAGGGATATGCCATTGCTTAAGGTTATTCGCTGTGTTTTAAACATCACACAGAGATTGTGTATTGAACCTGAAGTTCTGCATCTGGTCCATCTCTTATCCCACAACCCCTCCATAGACTTGGTGTTAGCAGTGGGATTACTTGCTGGAAATGTCTGGATTGGGTTATGGGGACGGTTTCCGGTGGATATCCCCAGATATCCCTGGTGGACCAGAGCACAAGGAGTTGCCAGAGGAGGATCTGGAGAAGAAAGTCTGTGGAGTTCTGACCAGAACCATGGCCAACAGACTATGAAAGAAGCTTCTGCCTGGACTGGACCTGGGAGCTTGGAGGAAGGCTAAGCCTGAAGATGACAAAGAGATGCAAGAGGATGAGGAAGAATTGAGGGAACTGTCTCCTCTTGAAGATGCTACACCTGAAGACGTATGGGAGTTGTTGAAATGACTCTGTATAAAACAGGTACAGATGGAAAGAGATACAGACATTGAGCAGAGAGCTAATGACACTGAGCGGAGATATAGTGACATTGAGTGGGGAAGTCAAGATGCCAAATGTGCAGATACCATGAGGGTCTTGCATGCCATCAATGCAGGGCAAACAGAAAGAGCCAGTAGCCCCAAAGACATTAAACTGTCTAAACTTTTGGACAGTGATGACATTGAAGCCTACCTCACAACATCTGAGAGGATCGCTCGACATGCTCATGGCCAAGGGAACTGTGGGTTGTTCGGCTGGCACTACAGCTGACAGGCAGTGTCCCGTTGGTTTATAGCCACATGGACTCCCGTGAGGCAGAGGATTATGTCTGTGTGAAGCAGGAGATCCTCGGGTGCTATGACATAAACACTGAAACCTATCGCATGGGGTTTAGGTTTCTTAAAATGCAGTCACTGGATACCCCCTGAAAGACTTATGCCATCTCAAGGAGCTCTGTTACAAATTGCTGCAGCCAGATAACAAGAGCAAGGACCAACTTCTGGAGGCGGTAATTGTTGAACAGTTTATTAAAGTTTTACCCCAGGATGTACAGCTTTGGTTTCCGGAGCATAAGCCTGATTCCGCTGATAAAACCATCACATTGGCAGAAGATTTCCTGGCAGCCCAACCATCCAGACCCAGAAGGTTCCAAGGGACATCAGCAGCTGCAATCACCAGCAATCTGGCAAGGAAACCTTTTACTTATAAACTGTCAAATCCAGGCCCAGTGAACAAAGACTGGAGAGCGCGGGGGGTGGGGGATTCCAGTAGCAGAGATTATATATCATGGGTGCCAAAAGAAGGGATATTATGTAAGAAACTGTCCTAATATAAAGAAAGAGACAGCTCACATAGCCTTAGCAAACTGGGGTCACTTTGTGGCTACTGTGCAGATTGGATCACAGCAGGTGATGGGACTGATTGATTCAGGGAGCCACCAGACTCTTGTGTGAGCAGATCTGGTGACTGGGAATAATAAAGGGCCAGATACAGCAGTCATCTGTGCAGTGTCAGTGGCTCAGTAGGTAGCACACTCGCCTCTGAGGCCAGGAGATCAGAGGGCTATGGGTTCAGTTCCCACATCTGGCACTTGGGTTAATATCCCAATACTGACACTGTAGTGCAGCATGAGAGGGGTGCTGCACTTCTGAGGTGCCATCTTTTGGATGAGACGTTAAACCGAGGTCCCATCTGCCTGGATTGGTGGTAGTTCAGGTGGATGTTAAAGATCCCATCGCACCTATCAAAAACAGTAGGGGAATTTTTTATTGGAAAACAAAATAAGGAAACAAAAACTCAAGACAAATCACAAAATTTGTACATCATAATACATATAGGCAATGAACAGAAAATAAATATCACCATATCTTCTATACAGGTGAAGACAAAAGCAGAAAAAAACAACAAAAACTTAGTACAGAAACAAAAATCCCCCCACACCCCCTTCAGAAAACTTCTTTCAAGTAACCCCTTCAAATAAATTTAAAGGTAACGCTCGCCACCAATTTTTTTTTCTGAACAATAAATACTAGAAACTTCCTTTCTGATGTGTTCCCTGAGATCATTCAGGGAAACTGTTTTTTGTTGCAACACAAACATACATCGGTTGTGCCAAATACACCATTTGCAGACTGCAAACAGAACCCGCAATGTTCCAGGAAAAAAAAATTTCCATCCAGGACCAAATTCCCCATAAACCAATTCAGAATAGGTTAAAGCAGAGAACATAGGTAATCCCCATGACTGACTCAGCTGAGACCATAGTGGGGCAATATATGGACAATCAAAAAATAGGTGCAACATAGATTCAAGCATACATATACACGTGTCCCGAACACAGTATCGTTCTGATAATTGCTTATGCACCTGGTTTCCCTTAACATTTAATTTGTTGTGACAACACAACCACAGGGTATCCCACATCTTCTTCAGAATCCTGTTTTCCACTAATTGTTTTGTTAAACAGTGAGTATCACAGGGTACAGCAAAACAGGGCGACACCAAGAACATGGTTTGCAGTATGGAAGAGTATAAGTGCTTTCTATGCTGTAGCAAATCTATGTCATAAGACACTTTCCATGATTTAACTTTTTTAAAGATTTCAATGAGGTATCCAGATGTTCCGGGTGGAATTCTGGTAAAGGGTTTCCACACAGGAGCTTGCCATTTATCCAAAAAATATTGAGAATGGGAAGAAAAGCTAAGGGCCCAACAATCCGTCCAGTTGACTATACTTGGAAAAATATTAGCATGTACAAAAATGGAAAAATAAAACAGCACCGGGTTTACCATCTGAAGACCGCCCTGTTTAATAGGCCAGTAGGTGATGGATCTCTTCACAGGGTTCAGTCTACTACCCCAAAGCAACTGGAAAAACAAATTATAAAGACGAGCCTCAAGAAAAAAGGGAAGGGGAAAAATATAACTAATCAATAAACATAGAGGCAGAATGCAAGTTTTAAGCAAACAAATCTTTTTTTTCAGGCCATAGGGAACCGCTTCCAGCAGACAATTTTGGATTCAGCTATGTCCATAGCTGCAATCCAATTACATGCCACCGCATCAGGTGGGCCAAAAATAACCCCAAAATACAAATTTTCTGAGAGTGAATACTAATCCCTCCAATATCCGGAGATATCGTGTGTGAGGGAAGATGGACTGCACAACCCACACTCTTCTGGGTATTTAACTCAGATCCAGAAATTAGGTAGAAGGAATGGATGATCTCAGTTGCCCTCTCCCCAGATGCTGGATCTGCTACTAGAATGCAAATGTCATCTGCATAGGCAAGAGCACTGGGAAATACAAGATCTGGTGTAACAGAGATATGTTTAATGGTCCCCTCCCCATTCAATTTCCAGAGTAGAGGATCAATGGAAAAGATGTACAGCAGAGGACTTAAAGGACATCCCTGGCGTACCCTTCTCTTGATAGGGATATGGGAGCCTCGCAATCCGTTAACCCGGCGTTGTGTAGGCAGACCATTATAAGATTTTAATCCAGCTCAGTAAATCCGCAGGAACCCCATACTTTGCCAACACCGAAAATAAATAACTATGTGGAACCCGGTCAAAAGCCTTAGTCTGGTCCAAACTAAGAACATAGCCTTGAGTGTACTCCCATCAAATACTTTCTGCAAAATTTTCAAATTGGAGAGCATGGAACGACTTGGAATCGCACAAGTCTGCGTAGAGTAAATTACCTGGGCAGCCATTTGTGAGAGTCTGTTGGAGACAATTTTACACAAGATCTTCCAATCGGAATTTAATAAACTAATAGGACACCAGTTATCCAACTTATCCTTATCATTTTTCTGTTTATATAAAAAAAAAATCAAATAGCTATCAGAAAATGCAAGGGGAATAGGCAAGAGGCCTTGTAAAATGACATTATGTACCTTTGTTAAATATGGTAACAACAAGGTTTTAGCTTTTTTATAACATTCATTGGGAATGCCATCAGGACCAGGGGTGACAGTAGTTTTCAAATGGCTAATAACCAAGTCCACTTCAGCACAAGTAATGGGCTGACTTAAAACCTTAATACACTCTGGGAACAAGGTAGGAACCTCTAAGGAACCCAAAAATCCGTCCCAGGCATTTGGCTCATAAGCATGCCCATACAAAGACCGAGTGTGGAATGAAACCTCCTCCAAAATGCTCCGATTATCAGTAATCTGGGTACCATAATGGGAGACCAAAGAGGGCATATATTTAGATGCAACCTGTTGGTGGCTGCTATCATAGGGATTGACTACTTTAGCAGATCCCTTTCTCCCGTACTTTTGTTTGAGAAATAATGATGTTGCCCGCTCATACTGAGAGGAACGCATCTCAGTTTTAACCTGCCGGATTTGTGCTGAATAATTCAGGCCCCATTCAGTTTGTCAAGACAGCAGTCTTTGTAATTGGCGTCGGCACTTAAGGTACTGGAAATAGCGCTCCGAAGATTTTTGTTTAGAAACTCGTTTACAAAATTGTTTGATAACAGATTTAATATCCTGCCACCATAAGGTTGGGTTATCGTATAATTCAGATACTGAAACCTTGTCTTGGAGAAGCCCATACAAGTCCTGCCACCCACCTTCCTCCCCCAAAACAGGTATATTCATCTTCCAGAAGGTATGCATCACAGGTTTGTTATTAGGACAACTGATGTGCAACAGTAACACACAATGATCTGAAAACTCACATGGGAGAACCGAATACTGTACATTAGCCAACCGATGAGCACGAAAAAAATAATCAATCCGTGTGGAAATTCTACCCCAGTGAAAAGTATGTTCCGGCAGGAGTACACCAAAAGAAGCCCCGTCCCTTAAGTCAGCAGTAACATACAAAGTGTTAAGGAAGTTGGAATCGGAATATAATTTTTGGGTAATTCCAGTTTTATCAGACAAGGCCAAAATACAGTTAAAATCTCCTCCAAAAACCACCGATTTGGATGAATGGAGAAATGGCTGTATAAGTTTTAACGTCTGAATCCTCTGAGTTTTAACTTGAGGGTTATAAATATTAATAAACCGCCATTCTTGTTGGTGGAGAATGACATCTAAGATAAGTACCTGACCCTGAATTAAGTCAATCAGTCTAGTAACATGAATGTCCACCCCCCCTTTACCAGTATCCCTACTCCAGAACACACGTCCTCAGCCAAGGACCAAAAGGACAGACCATCCCTCCAATCCCTGGAGGCCTGCCCAATCTCTCTCAAAGAATGGAGCCTAGTGTCCTGTAAAAAATTAATATGTAAAGGCAAGGACAAAAGGAAGGAAAAAATAACCAGTCTTTGTTTAACATTTTTAAGACTATTAGCATTTAAGCTACCAAAAGATAAGACATCCCCATATCAGGCAGAGATCAAATCAGGATTTTTTCCTACCTTGACCCTTGCATGGAGATTTTAACTTACAACGTTTTTTCTTATTAAGCTGGATATCCCCAGAAACCTGTACAGAATCAGCCACTATCTCAACCTGAGAAGATGCAACAGAGGAGGCATCCATATCTTCCTCAGTATCCACTGCCTGCTTATGTTTAGTTAAAACAGCAAACCATTTTTTTACTACCACCATCAATGGGGGGAGAGACAGAAGGCAGGGTCACTCCTTTCAGAAGAGAGCTCCTTGTCATCCTCCTGTTCCCCACCAGGACCCAATCTGTATCAACAGGAGGTGGCATATTTTCTTTAACACAGGGTGGAGCCGAAGTGCTATGGGCCGGAGGCTGCTCTTCAGCACTCTCTGGGATAGAGGTCGTAGCAGGAGGTAGTAAACCCAAGTCCCCAGACACTAAGTCCAGACTAGACGTGGGTACTGTCAGTTCCAACCCCAGATCAATCCGTGAAGAAGAAGGAGCGGGGGGGGGGGACCACTGCAGAAGCAAAAGGCCAAAACTGGGGCCTAGCCTGAGCAGATCTTTGGGCCTGAGTTACAGTCTCATTCTGGGAATCAGTAGGCCTCACTGGATTATTATGGGAAGCCCATGGACAATCTTTAAAGGAGTTGGAGGTTTCATCGCACAAATTGCAATAAGATGGGTGGGGGCAATTCAGACTTACATGGCCAGAGCCCAAACATGAGGAGCATTTAAGTTGGTCACAGGCACTGCTTAGATGGGTATGGGCTCCACACCGAAAACAAGATTTTGGTTGTCCTGGGTAGAATACGAACCCCCTATTCCCTACCTAAATAAAAACAACTTGGCAAGTGTTGAATATTCCCATTAACAATAGGTAATTTGACCTGCAGCTTCCACCCCCCTGTACAAAAAAACTCAGAGTCAATGATGGGATCAGGTAAACCCAACACTGTGCATTTGGTAGATAACCACTGTACAATGTCCTCCATTGCCACCCCCTCATTTTTAAACAAAACAGTAACATTCTTAATAGTTGGTTTCGTAAGGGGGATAGCAAAAAAAGGGGACCACAATGGGGTATGACGGACATGCCTGATAACGATGCCAAAAAGTATCTAACCCTAAGGCAGTTTTAAAGCTGACATCAAAATAATTATCACCAGATGTATGGATTAAGGCGTATATCTCAGAGGGAGCAAATTGCAAACTAGATTTAATCAGTGTTTTCCCCACATAGAGACGATCTGGAAATGTGTCCAGCCCACCCCTATAACGGAGCCGGACAGCATCACGCCGCTTGGCCTGCTCAAGAGGGGAATGAAATAAGCCGGCAAAAGTCTTAGGCCGCTGAGGTCCAACAGAAGGTCCAGGTGCTGAAGTGGCAAAGTCAGAGCTCATTTCCCTGACGGAAGCATTCGTAGATGGAGGCCTAGAGGTCGTATCAGGCACACCTGCTTGAAGAGGACTTGCCCCAGTCCCCACCACGTCAATAGGAGACGTATGAGGCAAAGACAAAGGAACAACCACAGTGGGTAATATGGGGGCCTTAGGCACATCTCCAACACTAGGCTTTGACAGAAAAGTAGGCAATTCATCATGCTGCAATGTCCCCTGTTCATAACCCTGTGCCCCCAGCCTGCCAGGACAGGGCCTGGGAAAGACTGAAACCTGAGGGGACCTCAAGAAGGTCCATAATATCCAGTAAGTCACCTTTAGGAGTGGGGCCGGGTCATGCAGAGGAGGTCCAGGAATCGTGTAATGGGGACTTCTCCCACCCTGCACCCGGAAGAGCTGCAGCAATAGTTAGCCCTGAGGCAGACAGGTGGGAGTCAAACCCACAACCAGGGGGGCTATGAACGGCAGGATCCATTGTGACCTGCTGGTGGGATCCCATTACACCACTTTTAATACCCATGTCCGATACAGTACCTGCTTGTAGTGCAGTCATCTCTCCCGAAAGACTTGTAGTAGCCATTGGTAAAATAGCCACCCCAAAGTGAAAACCACTCTCCGTCCCGTCGCGCTTCATACCTGGAGGCAAATCACCTGGTCCTGCTGCCAGTTTGGAGGAGCCGAGGCAAGACTCCTGGCACTTGCGAATCTGCAAAATACTGCCAGTCTTCCCCCCGCTCCCAATGACTTAGAGACACCGTGAATCAGCACCCCGACCACTTCCGCATTCTCTCCTGGCTCCAGAATGAATCACAGCATCCTGTCAGACCACGTCATGTCGTGGCTGACAGGACTCAATGGAGCCGGGCAAAGCAAAGCCTTGTCAGAAGCCTCAGTGAGGGAAGCCTGCCCACAAGCCGCCAAACTCCCAAAAAGAAGCAGGCAGATCCTGCATAGACTCCAAATCTTGGTGTGCCTTTTCTCCGGTGTCACTGCCACGTTCTTCAGAACCTGAGGTAAGGGAATGGACTGTAGAAATCACTCCTCCAGTGTCCCACTGTAGCAGAGCTTCTCCGGGTCTATCACCGATGGTCTCCAGTGGAACAGAGATAAGAAGGGAGACCAACTCCCCTATCTCCAAGACATCCTCCTGCTCCGAGTCTGAGCACCAAGTGGCCATCTCAACGGCCAGTCCCCCTACTGGCCACAATGCAGCAGCAGAGTAGGGGAATTTACCTGGTGTCCTGGCCAAATTTCCCTCATTCACTAAAAGTACCACCAACAGCTTAATCTGGTTCAAATTCAGTTGCTTACCATCTGTATCCCCCCTCCCCCCGGTCGCCCCTGAAAAAGGGACTTCTAGGCCCAGTGGGCTTACCAGGTCAACAACATTCAACAAACAAACATCTGTGTGCACAATGATGCCCATTGCTATTCTACAGCTACCATATAAATAACTGTTCAAGAAAAGACACGCGGTAGAAGTGGGGTTGGTACCTTGCCTACCCATGCCAGTTGTCATCGAGCATCACCACCCAGACTTTGCTTCATTTATACATTGTCATGCTACCCAGGACTCTGCTGTAGCTGCCATAACCACCAGAGCTCAAGTGAAGCAGGGACATTTATCTTCTGTGTTCCCATTTGATGATGATGCTTTTGAGGATCCTGGCAAGGACCATAAAACTAAGGCAGAGAAGAGGAAACTAAAGAAGGACTGGCAGTATAGCCTAGAGGTTAGAGTAATGAGCTGTGAATGAGCTTGGTGCATCCAGCAGACCAAACCTGGGTTTGATTCTCACAACCTCCACTTGCATACTGTGTGACTCTGAGCAAGTCACTTAACCACCCAGTGCTCCTAGTCCCCACTTGTGCCTAGTGGACCTTTCCCAGTTGCCAAAGACTAAAAAAATATATAACCCATCCCCGTTGTGACTAACCCCTTTGACAGGATAGCCGTGGATGTAGTGGGCCCCCTGTAAAGGAGCTCCAAGGGTAACAGATTTGTACTGGTCATATGTGATTATGCTACCCGCTACACAGAAGCTGTCCCCATGAGAACTGTCACTGCCCCAAGGATGGCAGAGAAGCTAGAAAAGGTATTTAGCTGCATGGGAATCCCCCAGGAAATACTTACTGATCAGGGGAATAATTTTAATGCACTCCTGCTAAAAGAATTGTACCATCTGCTGGGTGTGGTAGCAGTGCATACTTCCCCATACCACCCACAGACCAAAGAAATTGAAGAGAATGTTGAGGAAGTATGTAAAAGAAGAGGATGGAGATTGGGATAGGTATCACCCCTATTTACTTTTTGCTTATAGAGAAATCCCTCAAGCATCCACTGGTTTCTTGCCTTTTTCATTATTGTATGGGAGGAACTCGAGGGGGCCACTGGGTGTGGTTAAAGAACACTTAGAGGAAGGGAAGGAGGAAGGACATCTTAATGTCGTAGAGTACATGACTCCATTACGTAAACGACTGGTAAGGTATATCACTTGGCACACCAGAACTTAGAACAGAAGCAAGAGTTGCAGAAAGATACGACCAGAGTTTGAAGACCAAAACATTTCAGTCAAGGGACAAAGTGTTGCTACTTCTTCCCACCACAGATAAACTACTCATGAAATGGTAGGACCCCTTCACCATTTTGAGCTCATCATGCCAGGAAAGAGCCCCCCCCCAGAAAATTTACAATGTGACCCTCCTTAGGAAATGGCGTGAGAAGCCTAACCCCTCCCTTTATACCCATTCTGAAGTTAGGGAGTCGGAGCTGAAGGTTGCCTATAAAGGGCTAGAGCAGTCAGTACAGTTGGCAGAGATCCAGATAAACCCTGAATTGGAGCCTCAGCAACAGAAAGGTTTGCAAGGGGTATTACAAGAATTTGAGCCCATATTCACAAACATCCCAGGAAGGGCCAAATGAACTTTGCACACCATAACTGCCACGCAAGACAAGCCCATACACTAAAAACCCTACAGATTGCCCATGAAGGTCAGGGATGAGGTGATTCAGGAAGTCCAAAAAATGGACTAGATAGGCATAATTGTGCTCTCGAAGAGTGCATGGTCTTCAGCCATGCTCATAGTGGACAAGAAATAGGGTGGGATACATCTATGCCTAAATTTTAGGAAGCTTAATAACGCGTCACTATTCAACAGCTATCCAATGCCCTGAATAGATGAAATCAATGACAGGTTAGGCAATGCACAGTACATCTCCACCCTTGACCTTACTAAGGGATACTGGCAAATCTCCTTGTCCCTGATTCACAAGATATAACCGCATTTAGCACCCCAATCAGTTTATACCAGTTTATCACAATACTATTTGAACTATGTGGGGCCCCAACCACTTTTCAGTGTTTTACGGCCCACATACTAAGACCACACACTGAATACTCTTCAGCTTATTTGGATGATGTGGTCATATTCTGCCCTGATGGGGAATCCCATGCTAGACACTTGTCCCAGGTATTGCAAGCAATAAAGGAGGCAGGAGTGACCATTAACCCCACTAAGTGTGCTCCAGCAAAAACAGAAACAGGATACGTAGGGTTCATTTTAGCAATGGACAAGTGAAGCCTGAGGTAGAGAAGGTTACAGCAGTAGCAAACAGCCCAATATCTGCAACAAAAAAAAACACGTGAGATCTTTCCTATGCCTGGCTGGTTATTACCAGAGATTTATTCCTAATTTCTCAACCATTGTCAGTCTTTTGACGGATCTCACTAAAAAGAGGTGCCCGAATAAGGTTCAGTGGACCCCTGTTTGTGATGAGACTTTTAGGAATATCAAGGCCATTCTATGTACAGCTCCTGTATTGAAAAGCCCTGACTTCAACCAAGTGGGAGAGGTGCCTGAGGACTAGAGGATGGCCCATGTGGTACCGTTATATAAAAGTGATCCAAGGGATGAGCCAGGGAACTATAGACCAGTCAGTCTAATGTCCATAGTGGGAAAGCTCATGGAGACGATACTAAAAGAGAGGCTGGTGGCATTTCTGGAGGGCAATGACCTTCAAGACTGGAGGCAGTGTGGGTTTGTTTCAGGGAGATGCTGCCAAACCAGTTTTATACAGTACTATGACTGGGTGATGAGGGAACTGGATGGGGGGCTATGCTGTGGATGTGCTGCACTTGGATTTCAGCAAGGCCTTTGATTCAGTGCCCCATGGGAAACTAGGGGTAAAGTTGTCTTGGGTGGGAGTGGGGACAAAGATGGCATGTTGGATCTCAAACTGGCTACGGGGTAGGCTATAACGAGTGGTGGGGGGAAGTCTCAGAGCCTAGATCTGTGATGAGCAGGTTGCCGCAGGGCTCATTGCTAGGTCTGAAGCTGTTTGAGCTATTCATCTTGGGCATTGCACGGGGGCGGGGGGTGGTGAGCAGGATAAGCCTGTTCGCCAATGACACCAAAGTGGGTGCAGTAGTGGATGATGAAGAGGGATGGATGCAACCACAGAGGGACTTAACCAAGCTGGAGGAATGGTCAGGGAAGTGGCAGTTGGGGTTCAATGTGAAAAAAATGCAAGATGTGGCACTTTGGGGCTAGGAACCCATGGAGAGAATACTGGTTAGAGGGATCAAGCTGGGGATCACCAACGAGGAAAAGGACCTGGGGGTATTGGTAACAGGGAGCATGAATAATACTGCCCAATGCAGGAGAACAGCAGCGAAGGCAAACAAAATGCTGGGGTGCATAGCACGGGGTTTCATGTCCAGGTGCAAGGAGGTGATCTTGCCACTCTACAGGTCACTGGTCAGGCTGCACTTGGAGTACTATGTGCAGTTCTGGAGGTCATACCTGAGGCAGGATGTCAATCTGCTGGATGGAGTGCAGCAAAGGGTGATGAGGATGATTCAGGCAATGAAGGGAATGGACTACAAGATAAGGCTAAAGGAACTGAATATGTACACACTAGAAGAGAGGCAGGATAGGGGAGACATGATCGAGACCTTTAAGTACTGTACCTGAAAGGTATCAATAAGGGGGGGCGGAGGGAGTGTTTAAACTAAGAAACGGGAGGGAAACTAGGGGAAACAGGCTAAGAATAGAGGGAGGGAGATTCAGGAGGAAGATGAGGAGACTTCACAGAGAAGATGGTGGTGAGGTGGAATGCAATACCAGAAGGTATGATATCAAGCAAAAAATGTGGTTGGCTTTAAGAACGCTTGGGACAGAGTACAGGGGTGGGTGAGAGTGGGCGAGGAGGACAACAAAGGGAGGTCAAGGAGGATGGAGAGGGGCAGCTGCTTCCTAGGGGACTATCTGCACAATCGAGCAGACTTTGATAGACCAGTAGGTCTGTTCTGCTGGCAGTTTCATATGTTCACATGTTCGTACGTTGTTTGAGGTTCGAACCGATGCATCAGAGAATGGTATTGGGGCAGTTTTACCTCAGAAAACAGATGGGGAATAACATCCGATCATGTATATCAGCAGGAAGCTACATGAGAGGGAGAGAAGATATGGTACCATAGAGAAAGAATGCTTAGTTCTGAAGTGGGCTATTGAGTCTCTGAAATATTACTTGTGGGGGGCTGAATTTAAGGTTGTAACTGATCATAACCCCCTTTGCTGGTTGCACCAAATGAGAGGAAAAAAATCCTTGTATAATGCGGTAGTACTTAGCTCTTCAGCCCTATCGATTTACTGTGTCCAACAGGGCAGGGAAACAATATGTAAATGATGATTTCATGTCTAGATATAGTGCAGGAATTGATGTCAATGACATATGACATACTTTTCCTAAAAGGAGATAGCGCAGGTAAGGTACCATTAGTCTCTGTTGAGAAATGTGTTAATGCCTCAGGGTAAAGAATAATATCCATTATGTTTATCGTTAATAGGGACCCTGAGATGGAGCTTCTGAAGATGGATGGGTGGAAGCTCCATCCCCTCCTGGGACAGGAAGGTGGTAAGCAGTCTGAAATAACTGCTTCTCACTTAAGGTGGGGGATATATGACAGGGAGATCCTGCCACTCTTGAGGACCGACCTTTTCTTAAATCTGTTGCAACAGTTCTTCTATTTCTTAGCCTAATCTATATTTTACAATTTCTAGTCTATAAGGTTGGCCACATATGGGTTCCCCCCTCCCCTTTCTTGAGTATGCTACAATGTCCTCTTTAAATTTTCCTTTTCCCTCTCAGGTCCTCGTACAAGGAGGTTATTGTGGTGACCGCTGAGCTGATGTAAAACAACAGCTGTGTTTCTTGTTGTTGGATTTGGTATACAATGGCACTATGTCATGGAGTACCTTGATGTATTTGCCTTGTGTGTATGAAACCTGTAAATGTTGAAGATACCATGGCACTAGCTGTTTTAAATAAAGGTAAAAAGTTACTAGGGGACTATTATAAAAATTAAGTTACTGGGGTAGAGATATCAGAAAACTTCTGTTGTGTTATTTAAATGCATCTAAATTACAGATAGTTTGAGAGGCCCTTTGGCACCATGAATTCCTGCTTTAAGCTGAACCAGATTAAAATTCCATGGTGATTTGCATATACATCCTATGATGCTTTACATTATGGAGTAGTTGTGATGCTGTGTTTCTTTGAAACTTGGCTTTATTGCCGATGTCCTTTGGGGTAACCCTTGCTCCAGTGCTTCTGCAGTGAGGTTCTTTGTCTTCAGCTTGTTTTGGGATTTTTCTTTTTTGAGCTCCCCATCACCCAAACACACAAGACCAACATAGGGAATGAATTCATTTACAATGAAGGGATAGATCAGTGGGTTAGTAGGTGCTGACCAAGTACAGAGGAAGGACCTGCATAGTCTGTTGTTGCAAACTGGTGTTTTGAAGAAGGGATATGCCATTGCTTAAGGCTGTGGCCCTTTGTTTTATATAAACATCACACAGAGATCGTGTGTTGAACCTGAAATTTTGTGTCTGGTCCATCTGTTATCCCATAACCCGTCCACAGTGCTGTTTGCATCATTTTGGGAAAGTTGTTTTAAATATTTTTGTTTTATTCCCAGTTTATTCACTTGATTTCCTATTTAGTACAGCTTGTGTTTCAAGGCTTTGCAGTCTCTCATACTGCACCTATATGTTCACTCCATTTACTTACAATGGTTCCCCACTGCAAGAAAGAAAGTGTCTATGGGAAGATGAGGTTAGTCAGGTGGCCAGTTAGCACAGCCGGCAGAGCATTTGTACAGTATTCTGGGGGCTGGGTTCATTTCCCTGTCAGGTCACAATTCTTTTGTATTTGTCTTTCAGATGCTTAGCAATGGTAAATCTTTCTAAAGTCAGTTTTCTCCATAGAGCCGTACTCTTTGATCTTAGAGCCAGAGCTGGCAGGACCCCATAGGAACCAGAACATTTTGGGCAGGTAGTGAAGGCGCCTTGCACCAACACATGGTATGATGCTTGTGCCAACAGGGTATATAGTGGCAATATCCCCAGTTCTTTTCTTCCCCCCTGTCAAAGCACAGTACTTGCCTTGTTGGGGGACAGAACTTCAGTTTGCATACAAATGGTGTTCTAGTCTAAGTCAGTGTGTGTTGCCTACCCTCACATCTCTGAGCTTTCATTGTTTTTACAATCTCTGTGTTTTACAACTCTTCAAGCTTTTCTCACAGTCCTACTTTACTCGTGACCAGTATATTCAACTGCCATTATGTCAGGTAGGCCACTGAAAAGGATGGTTGCTTCAGCAATGAGTCTGTTTCTGGCCACCACTCCCCTGTGAGTGAGTGTTTCAGTATGAAACAATTTCATAACCTGGAAGCTAGGTTGTCCTCCCAGAGTAATAAAAATAAACATTCCCGTCCCGTTCATTGTCAGCTTTCAGTTCCTGGGGCTGCATGAGCTCATTCTTGCATAGGAAATCACAGCAAAGACACAGGTCCCAGTCTTGTTCTTACAATTCAGCCTTGAGACTATTGGCTTCAGTTAGCATGTGAGAGGTACAGGTGTTTTCTCTTTCATCTTCCCCGATGGGGGATGACATAACTATGATTAAGCTAACAACAAATTTGTATTCGAAGAATGCGCCAAAATTCAGCACTTTTACCTCCAATGTGGTTCAGTCAGAAAATTTTGGGCCACTTAAGATCACTTTGAAATTCGGCCAGTTAATAAGAAAACTCATTAACCCTTTCCAGGTGGCCATAGCTAGTCCCATGACCACCCCTTTGCCCTCCCTGATCATGTCCCACCCTATTCATTATTTGTTTACAATAACATTTCTGGGTCTTGGCACTGTGCAAGGTGGTGTCTGGGGTATTCATAAACAGGCATTGAAAACCTTTTTATGGAGTCTTGCATATGATGGCTCCATATAACTCTGATCCCCTGTTATTTATTTTATCTGTCTGTTACTTACTTATTATCATGTTTATTGTTTTATATGATTGTTTTTATCTTTTTGTGAAGCGCCTTGATGGCCCGGAAGGCACTTATGTGAAATAAAAGTTATTATTTTTATTATTAAAAAATCTGACTGGAGGACCAGGATATGATGTAACAGACTGGTATTGAATGGAGTGAGTGAGCGGTGGTTAAGAGGTGCAACTTACCTCTACTTGTAGCCCGTTAAGCCCCAATACCAAGGACCCAAAGTGGCTTTATTTAAAGTGTAAAGCTGAACTGAAGACAGGGGTTCTGAATCAAAGCGTAACAGAAGTTGTCAATTTCCACATTCACTCATCCTTAGACATGACACCAGATTTCTTCATGCCGTTAGTTCTAACTCCTCCATCTTCAGCTCCCCTACTGCCTATAGGGGATGTCTTGATAAGCAGTTTGGTGACTTTGGCTGATGGACAGCTGTTATGGAGCAGTGGCTCCTCTACACTGAATCAGCACCATCTGTGATACTGATAGGCCTGTTGGGTGTGGCTCCATCCATGCTAATGTTATCCTAAGTGCTGGCACCATCCTTTGTACTGGCCCTGTCCTCATTGCTGGTGTGATTCTCAGTGCTAGTGCAAATACCTTCCCAGGTGACAATGCCAGGACAGGTGTTGAAATGGCATTTTTTGGTTTTGTTTTCACTTAGCGAGGGGGTGTCTGTGACTCCTATGTAAAAACCATATACTACATAAAATAAAATATGGGCACACACAGTGAAGCTTCAACCAACAGGCCAAGCCACAGCCCTTCCACCAACTCGAGCAAAAACCAAAACTGAAGATACAGACGGTGAAGGTTGTGAGCGCTGATCTCTGATGGGATGTAGCCTCATGTCCATTTCAGCTGCCCGAGGTGAATCATATAGTGCTGGTAAGGGGTGGCCTAGCCCTGTCCTTCCAGCACTGGGAAACCATTACAGTGGACAAGTGTTTTTTGGAGATTATCTGAAATGGTTACTCTCTAGAATTGATAGTGCACCCTCTGGATCAGCCTCCTGGAAAGCTACATCAGTTACAAGGTAACTCTTCTTTGAGGTTGTGTGGCTTCTAAAGAACAGGGCAGTGGAGGAGATACTGGAGGCAGAAAAGGCAAACTTCAGCTCCAGGGACTTTCTTGTTCCCAGGAAAACAGGCAACATGTATCCAATCTTGGATCTTGGGTACCTGAACCAACACATGAGGTATAAAAGATCAGAATTACTCAATGTATGTAAAGCACTTATAAATTGTTATCCTGTTAAGTTTCGGCATGTCTGTACTCTCCCAGGTCGTGCCTGAAAATAGTCATTTTATAGCTAGTCCACTTACCCGGTTAACAAAAGCTAAATAAAATAAAGAATGGTGTCCCTGTGCTCTCTGCTGCCATATTTGACATGTCATGGCAGGCTAGCTGCCCTAGACATATGGGGTGCATACCAGCACATTCCTGTCAGGCCCAGTCACCATGAGTACCTCAGGTTTTGTGTAGGGCTAGATCATTATCCATTTAGAGTCATGCTGTTTAGGCTTGCATCGGTGCCACATGTCTTCACCAAGTGCTTTGCAGTTCTAGCGGTACACCTCAGAAATATAGCTGGATGACTGGCTCATAAAAATCCCATCCACATATCAGGTATCAGTGGCCTTGGTATGCTGGTTTCTGACATCTGTGTGAGTCCTGCAAAATTTTCCCAAGTCTCAGCTAACACATCAAAAACTTCAGTCCATAGGACCAGTCCTGGATTCCACTCAAGCCAAGACTTTCCTGCTGCAGGACAGAGTGGAAACAATTGTGTTCATGGTATGCTATGTCAAGGAACAGACTTAGATGACAGCATACTACATGCAGAGGATGCTGGGTCTCATGGTAGCCACAGTCTTTTCAATGACCCCCGCCAGTCTGCACATTAGAACAGCCCAGTGGAGACTCTGTACCTGATAGTCACTTGCATCTCAGCTCTTAGATCATGCAGAGTGGGTGACAAGCCCCCAGGCTCGAACCAGGACATTAAATATCAAGAGTTACAATAAGTGACTTTCACTTACTGCAGTATCAAGTCCTTATCATCTATATTCTTTTTAGCAGCAGGATTTGAAGTTTGAGAAAGAAAGTGATTGTAGGAAGCTCATGCATCCAGTTGGCATGACTGCGTAGCTGGTAGAGCTCTGGACCCTATACCAGGGGTTCATTTCCCAGTAGTCCCATAATTTCCTTCTCTATGCAGTTTGTGCTTGAAATGTATACAGTAGCAATGGTTAATACTGCACTAGTCATTCCATACCAGTTTTTATTTTAATGTTCACAACTTACTAAGGGTAGTCCAGTGGAGATACAACATCTGTTTTCAGTTGGATCCAGTTCTGCTCAAGAGCTGGGTAGACTTGTTGTAGAATGTGTTGACTTGCTCATGGTCACAAAGAGAGCAAGTCATAGGTGCCAGAACAGGAGAGGACTACCAGGGCCATGGTCCTAACACTTTAATAAGTGGTTCTATCAGTTTTTGCAAGCATGTTAATGTATTTAATAGGGGAGAATTTACCCCTTACATCCTTGGTCCTACCACTTTTCAAAATGTTCCAGCACCAATTGAGCAAGTGAGTGTGCTGTGCTGGGTGGACTTGTTGCACAATTTGTTCACTTGCTCGAGGTCACAAAGAGAACAAGTGACTGTGCTGTGATGTGAGCTCCTTGTTCCACAGTCCTGTACTCTAACCAGTGCTTTCCCAATGTCACTTATCCCCATAAGATTTGTAAAGGTCCAGATGGGTACACACTCTCCCCATGGTACCAGATGTTAATGCTGTACACTGTTTTAAAGCATTGTCCCTTCATGATACTTCAGTCCTGGGTCTCAGATCATACAGAATGCTTCAGACTGTTGATAGGTTTTCCTGATGAAGTATAGTGGATATACATTTTTAAAGCTGTTTCCATTTCAGTGTTGTGATGTGACTTCCTTACAGATCTGCCACTTGCGTTAGACCAGTGCTAGGAGACAGCCTCTAAGAGGTTGCAAATTCAAGAAGCAGCACTAATCTAAAGTATTTTTTTATAAATAATTAAGGAATAAATCTGTTCCATTGTGGGACACTAAAACAAGATAGGAAAAGCAATGCCCAAGAAAGTATTATGCAAGACTAGATGGTTAAAATGGCCACTGATATATGCTTTTGATACCAAATAGCTTGCACAAATTTTGCTGTCTATTACTTACAGTTGGTTGGCATAAATGAGGACTAAGTAACAGCCATCACGTGGCACCAAGTAACATTGGTGATCCAGTGGGATTGTGTGACAGTAACATCTGCAATCCAGTGGATGTGTGTATCATTAGCCTTTCAGTGGGGCTGGGTATCATTAATCATCAAGTGTGGCTCCCAGCTGGGTACAGTTAGCTATTCAGTGGGGTTGGGTACCATTAGCTATCCAGTGGGGCTTCCATCTGGGTACCATTAGCCATCCAGTAGGGCTGGGTATCATTAGTCATCCAGTGGGGCTTCCATCTGGGTACCATTAGCCATCCAGTGGGGCTGGGTACAATAAACTGTTCAGTGGGGCTAGGCACCAATAGCCATCCAGTGGGGCTGGGTATCAATTGTCATCCAGTGGGGTTCTCAGCTGAGTTCCATTAGCTATTCAGTAGGGCTGGGTACCATTAGCCACAGAGGTGGACTGGGTACCAGGGAAGTGAGTAACATTAGCCATCCAGTGTGTCTGAGAACCATTAGCCTTCCAGTGGTATTAAGTAATATTAACTATTCTATGAGTCTAAGACCCATAAGCCATCTAGTGGGGCTGAATAAATAAGCTGTCTAGTAAGACTGGATACCATTAGCTATCCAGTGGGGCTTGGTACCATTAATCATCCATTAGGGCTTGGTAACCTTGACCATCCAGTGAGCCATTCAGTATGGGTATCATTAACCCATCCAGTGGGGATGGAAATCATTAACCCTCTAGTGGGGCTAGAAACCATTAACCATCCTTTGGGGCTCTGGGTTGGGTAAAATTGGCCATTCCGTGGGGTTGTGTGGAAGTAACATTTGCAATCCAGTGGAACCGGGTACCATTAACTGTCAAGTGAGGCTGAGTACCATTAGCCATCCAGAAAGGCTGGATATCATTAGCCATCAGGATGGGGCCATTTGCCATCCAATGAAGCTGGGTATCATTAGCCAGTCAGTGGGATTGTGTGATGCTAACATCTGCAATCCAGCAAAAGTGTGTACCATCAATTAGCCTACCAGTGGTGCTTGGTAGCATTAGTCATCCAGTAGGGCTAGATACCATTCGTCATCTAGTGGAGTTCCCAGTTGGATGCAATTAGCCGTCTAGTAGCACTGAGTACCATTAGTCATCCAGTGGGGTTGTATACTATTAGTCATACAGTGAGGCTTCTGGCTTAATACCATTAGTTATGCAGTGGGATTGTGTGACAGTAACATCTGTAATCCAGTGGAAGTGTGTACCATTAGCCTTCCAGTGGGGCTGGGTGTCATTAGTCATCCAGTGTGGCTACCAGTTGGGTAAAATTAGCTATTCAGTGGGGTTGAGTGCCATTAGCCATCCAGTGGGGCTGGGTACCATTAGTCATCCAGTGTGGCTACCAGTTGGGTACAATTAGCCATCCAATAGGCTGGGTACAATTAACTATTCAGTGGGGCTGGGCAACATTAGCCATCCAGTGGGGCTGGGTATCATTAGTCATCCAGTGGGATTCCCAGCTGAGTTCCATTAGCCATTCAGTAGGGCTGGGTGCCATTAGCTATTCAGTGGGGCTGGGTACCATTAGCCACAGAGTTGGACTGGGTACCTGGGAAGTGAGTAACATTAGCCATTCAGAGTGTCTGAGAACCATTAGCCTTCCAGTGGGACTAAGTAATATTAACTGTCCTAAGAGTCTAAGACCCATAAGCCATTTAGTGGGGCCGAATAAATAAGCGGTCTAGTGAGACTGGATACCATTAGCTATCCAATGGAGCTTGGTACCATTAACCATCCATTAGGGCTTGGTAACCTTAACCATCCAGTGGGCCATTGAGTATGAGTATCATTAACTCATCCAGTGGGGCTGGAAATCAGTAACCCTCTAGCGAGGTCAGAAACCAATAGCCATCCAGCTTTGCTGGGCACTATTAGCTATCCAGTGGGACTGGTTAATATTACAGTAACTATCCAGTAAGGCTAAGAACCATAAGTCATCTTGTGGGGCTGGGTAATATTAGTTATCCAGTAAGACTGGGTACCATTAACCATCCAATGGGGTTGTTAGCATTAGCCATCCACTAGGGCTTGGTTGTTACCCTAGCTATCCAGTTGGACTGAGTAACATAACCATCCAGTTAAACTGGGTACCATTAGCCTTCCAGGTGAGCTGGGGGTAGCATTAACTGTCCAATGAAGTCGGATAATAGCAACCATCTTGTTGGACTGGGTAACATTATCCATCTAATGGAGCTTGATAACATTACCCACCTTGTGGGACTGTGTAACACTAGGTATTCTGTGGGGCTTGGTAACCTTTTGTACAAGTCAGAACATTCCATTACTCATCTTCAATTCATGATGGCCACCAGAAATAACTCCATTATAATTCAGTTGATCAAATGTAGAACAGGGGGTATTGTAACAGAGATTAACTGGTTATACTTCAAATGGGGGGGGGGGGGGGTTGAAAATATGGCATTTGACATTATCCTTAAGAAGTTTGAATGTTTCTTCAGAAAGGCCATAAAACATTGAGACATCAGGTGGCCAGGCCAATGGGCACTTAAAAATCATTAGTAGTTACTAACAACTGTACTGAAGTAGGCATGTGTCCCCCAGGTTTAGGGTGCCTGCCCTGTACAACTACATGAAATAACTAGCACTAAAGGAGCTTTGATCTCTACAAATGTTATTCTAGTAGCCACATGGACAAAAAACTTGAGTTTATTTTTTAGAAGTGTAAAAATTCGGAGGCAGTGCGGTGGTTAACTGAATCCCATCAGAAAGCCGCGCGCTCATGAGCAATGAACGATTGCCACCAACACATCACCCACAGTGAGTAACTAACTCAAACTAGTGCACACTATCAGGAAGGTTTCCAGAACAAAATGCTGGAGAAGTAGACTAGTACTGCAGTGTAGACCGGTACTGCAGTGTAGACAGGTACAGCAGTACCCATCTGTTTCTCCAGCATTTTATTCCTGAAACCTCCCTGCCAGTGCACGTCATTTGGTGCTGATTGCTTAGTGTGGTAATTACTGCAAGTCACCAGCTTGGGAACTAGAAGATCACAGATTCAAACACTAGAGCCAAAAACACACTGGGTGACCTTGCAAGTCGCTTAACCTCCCAATGCTCCAGTCCACTCAGCTGTGAAAGTGGGTGAAAAGCAAGACACTGTTGGAAACGAGGTGTTTCATCTCACCTCTGCCATCCTGTGAAAACAAACTGTAAAATAAAAAAAAAATTGTCTCAGCAGGAGGGGACAGGACTGGACAGAATGGCCTGTAGTATATGTTTTATCTCACAGTGGAAGAGAAGGGTGGCACGCCACATTGAAAAGCTCTCACTAATGATGGCATCACAGCAGCAGAACGCTATAGCTGAACAGCCACACTGAGATGTTGACTGGCTTTGCTTGTTCTTCATTTGAAAAGAGAGATGTTCAGCAGGTTCACGGATGAGCTTCTTTCCTGACTTTGTTGGCATCACATTGCCATCAAGATTCCGTGAATTGTACTCTCTGGCTTTATGGCCCATTGATAGCAACATATATAGATCATTGCTAAAAGAAATCTGCACGAAAACTTAGAAGTAATGTTGTTTAATTACTTTAGTCAATTAAAGCTTAGTAAAGAACAGTGGAGGATTATGGATTTTGGAAATATGGCAACAAAACACTTGATCTTGAGAAACTGAATCAGCCCTGAACTCCCACTTTTTAACAAACAGGAAAGGATGAGTATTTTTAAAGCAACTCTTATATGTGAAAGATTGTTTGATTATACACAAGGTTATCAAGATCCATGTGGTATGAAATAAAGACAAATAATCAATTATTTACCCCCACACCTATGATTCTAAATTAAGTCTGTAGAAAAGGGAACATGAAATGTGAGTCTGTATGTTTTTCAGAGTGCACACTAGGGACTGACATTAAAACAACCCATTATAGCAAGAGATAAAGTAAAATTGTGATGACCATAAACTGTAAGTAGGATGAAATATGAGCACCTGACATATGGACAAATAAGATACAGTGAATAATGTATGGGCAACCATACACAACAAGGCTATAATGTATGGACAGTGTCTATTAACCCGTTTTCAGTTTATAACCTGATAATCCCATCGTTATGACATCAGTATGCTGTAAACCTTGATTAACTATGTTGTAATGATGGGATTACAGGATAGAATGTCACCACCTGTCAAAATTATTTGAAAGGAAAGGTGATCTGCTGCTTGGACATTCATTCAGAATACACACATAACATTCATACATTTACAGACCCACTGCAGTATAGGCACTTCAATTGCTCAACATTCAAACCAGGAGGCATTTATAGCCGAGCAGGAGAACAAACGCACATTGAAAAAAAACTGTATTTTTTCCCCACAGTGGCTAGTTTTTCCATTCATTTAAAATATAATGCCTGAGTAATGGTGGTCAACCATGGGCGTAATCACCTCTTGCAGTTCTATGACAACTGCAAACCTCTTGAGCGGCACTCTTGAGGTTTACTTGGTTGTCCTGGCAACTGCTTGAGGTGAATACATCATGGTTAACCACTGTTACTCATGCATTATCCTCTATGTGTTTCCATCGGGTTGAGATGACTGCATATGAACCTCAAGAATGAAGCTCAAGAGGCCATGTTGTCATCACAGCCTCGAGACGGAAATGCATGCTGAGTTGTCTGTGGGTGGGCACCCATATTTTATATTATATAGTATATGGTTCTTACACAGGAGTCACAGATTACCCCCCCGGAGTAAAAACAAAAATATTTGCCATGTCTTTGTTCTGTTCTATGATCAACATCAGATTTTCAGATTTTTGCAAGTTGAAAGGTACAGCTTTGGGCACTGGTTGGTTAGTAAGCAGCCGGGAGTGGGGGTGAATGAGGAATTTAAAAATGTTATGACCTTTGAACTATGCAAACAACTGTTTGGAATGTGCACAACACTTTGGGTGTGCACAACAAGGATTTTGAACAAGCTGATTGAAACAAAGGCTAACCATATACAATTTGAATTATATCATTTGGAGACTATAATGATACAGTCAGCACTTTTTTATCCGGCTCTCATTTATCCATTTCTCTCATGTATCCATCTTTGACTGCATGATTTGTTTATTTCCCATTTTGTTTACACTCATTTATCCTTCCCTCGCGTTATCTGTTTCTGTCGCCCATCCTGCCTGTTGTCTCAATGTTTACTATCAGATAACTGACCCTTTTCATCCCCAGTAGAGTACTGTACAGCAGACCACAAACCAAAGCAGCCACAGACCAAAGCAGCCACAGCAGCCATAGATTAAACTGCAGACCAAAGTAGCCAGTGTCCACTTAACCGTTTCTCTCAGATATCAGTCACCTGACCTGAGAACGGAAGGCAGTGGGTATCTGAGTGCTGACTATAACAAGGAAATGCATGATCTTACTTTGAGAGGGCTCTTGCAGTAGGCATTCACATATAGGACTAAGCCACCAGGCATCAGAACCCTGTGGAAACATTTCTAACTAGCAGTCTCTGCCTACCTTCTAGTTCTTTCCCACTGTCTGCTTGTGAAAGTTCCTCGTAGTAGAACAGTGCTCCTCAGTCATTC
The DNA here is from genome assembly GCA_016271365.2 of Neoceratodus forsteri. Taxonomy (NCBI): domain Eukaryota; kingdom Metazoa; phylum Chordata; order Ceratodontiformes; family Ceratodontidae; genus Neoceratodus; species Neoceratodus forsteri. Next base: position 519,901,259 of record CM057449.1, on the reverse strand, counting down.
GTTGGTCTTTAAGTTTTCAAACTTTTCGACCTATTTTCTCTAATTTTCTATTTTTTCAAACAATTCGCTGTGTATGTCATCCCCGACACCCTCTGAGTCACATAAAAATAAGTGCAACTCATGTGGTTCCCAACTTCACACAAGTACGGCCACTCCTTGTGCCTTTTCTGTCTGGGCCCAGACTACCCCATGGAGAAGTGCCAGTACTGCCAGAAGTTCAACTCCGCTACCCCGCAAGAGAAGGCAGCAGTCCCTGGAAGCCCATATCCTAAAGAAGAAAATGGCCTCCATGGAAAAAGAGTTAAAGAAACTTAGACAGGTGTCTACTTCCCCTGAAAGTCATAGGAAAAAGCACGACAAGGAGAAGCACCGGGAGTGGGAATCAGCTTCCACAGCAGCTGTGACTCCAGCCAGAGTCACAGCACTCAAGGTAACATCCCCTTCAGGGGATCGCTCCACGATGGCTGTCTTGGTGGTTACCAAGAAGGCACTGCCTCTCTCGTCTGACTCACACTTGGGCCCTTCGGGAGCCTCCAGGGCAAAGGAGGCCTCTGCTCCTGTGAAGGTCGCTTCTTCCACGTGATTCTCCGGTCAGAGCGGGTCCGGTAAGTTGGTCTCACCAACACTAGCCTGGACAAGGCTGCTAAGTCACTTACTCCTTCGGGGAAGCGCCCAGCCAAAACACCTCCTGACAAGACTGCATTTCCTTTGCGGCCTTCCTTGGGCAGAGTGTTCAATAAGTAGGATGCCAGCTCCTCCGACATCCGCCCAGATTCAGCTGATAAGTCAGATGCTGGCTCCACTGATGCCCGCCTATCCAAGAAGCCTGTTCCAGACCCCATCGAACAGTGTGACGTCCCAGGATCTCTGCAATGTCTTACCATGCTGCTCTCTGAGGTCCTTGCATCTCCTTGACTGACCCCTTGGGATTATAATCCTCCTTCCCCCGGTCGTCACCAAGGACACTGGGACACTGCCATCAGGGAACCCTCCTCCTGGGCCGGACCCCCTGACACTGGATCCTCAGACGCTGGTCCCGATGCCGGATGACCTGATGCCATCTGGCATCCCTTTACCTGGCAATAGGCCTATCCTTCAGCCAGGTCCTTTGTACCCTCTTGAAGGTATATCCACGACATGCCCGATGCCCATGGGGCCAGCGTTACCACCATCTGGCCCACCAGAAGGGCCTCTGCCAAGTCCTTCTGCTCTGTCACAGCCCCTGTAGCCCGGATACCTGACACTGCAATACCCATTGCCACAATACCCAGCTCCTCAGTATCCGGCGCCACAGTGCCCGACGCTGGGCTACACGCCATTGGGTTACAGATAGTCCTTTTATGGATACCCTCAATATCCATATCCCCCTCCTCCTCCTCCACCCACTACTCACCTGCCAGCAGATTTGAAGGAGACCTTAGCATCTTGGGCTGAGGCCAAGGCTCAGCTCACCAGGGAGGTCAAAAGTCATCTACCAATGCCAGACACTATACAGGATCCCCTATGTTGGAGACAGGAGACTCCTTCCCCCCTTCCTAACACCAAAGGAGAATTCTCTGGTGCCTGAGGAGGGGAGGAGAGGATATGCACCCCCAGGGAACTCCCCAGAGGGGCCATTCCTCCCCCTCATAGAGAGGTGTCTTTCTCCTCTTTATCAGAAACATCTGAGCCCCGGTACTCCAGAATGCCCCAGGCTGAGGACTCCTCTGAAGTGTCCTCCAGAGGACTCTTCTTTTCTGGAGTTATTGAGGAAAATCCAGGAAGTACATCAGTGGCAATCACTGGAGCCACACCTACAGCGTAAAAAACTCGCTGCCCATATGGATCTGCCCGAGACTGCTCCTCCGCTGATTCCACCCTGGATAGAGCCTCACGCAGATGTTGTTTCCACCATTTGGAAACAACTTCTTCGTTAGCCCCCATTCCAAGGAAGGCAGGCAGGCTATATCAGGTTCCTGAGGGGGTAGACTTTCTGAGCCTTCGCCTTCAAGGTGGATTTGGTTGTCATTAGTGCCACACACAGCCACTCTGCCAGTCCCAATCACCTCAACTTGTCTCTGCCTGATACAGAATCCCTGCTTCTGGACCAATACGGGAAGAAGATCTACTCCTCTTCTACCCTTGGCATTAGGGCCCTTAACTATGTGGCACATATGGGGGATGTCCAGAAGTCCATCCTTAGCCAGGTGGAATCCAAATTGGACTCCTGTCCTGAATCATAGACTAAACAGGAAGTGGCTGATCTAGTCTGTTATGCTCGTTCAGCCAGTCGGCACATGTTTTGTGCCACTTACGATGCAGTGGACACAGCTTGAAGGAGCTCGGCCTTTGCCTTAGGATTATGGCATCATGCCTGGCTCCATGTGTCAGGTTTGGTCCCTGAAGTGCAATCCGCCATTCAGGATGCTCCCTTCAGGGGTTTGGTGTTGTTCAGGGGTGATGTCAAGGACATCATTACTGAACTGCAGGAGAAGGGCACTGCACTCAAGTCTGTCAACTCTATGTACAGGCCCCCTCAAGGGCAGTGGCATCCTTTTTGTTGCCAAAACCAACATAGACAAAACTACAGGGCCAACGTGCCAACAAACGTTGGGCCCCTCCAGCAACCAAGACTCCCCCGAGCAAAAAAGCCACAGGAGCCTTGGCTGCTGTGCTGCCCTACACCTCCTGACTCCCTGCTTCTCCCACTGCCTCTGGAGGTTCCAAAGGAACTGGTAGTGGGGAGATTCTCCTCCCATCTGCCGGGCTGGGAGAGGATAACTTCAGACACTTGGGTGCTCCAGTTGATATCAGGATGCAACTCAATTGACTTTCTGCAGAAACCACTAAGAAGACCCCCCCTCCCAGTCATCTTACTTCCCGCAACATCCTCCTCTGGTTCTAGAGAAAATTATCTCACTTCTCTCAAAGGCGGCAATAGAGCCAGTTCCCACCCATCTTTGGGGAACCGGTTACTATTCTCATTTCTTCCTAGTTCCAAAGAAGATGGGAGATCTGAGGCCTGTTCTAGACTTCAGCTCCCTGGACATGTTCTTGGAGTACAAACTCTTCAGAATGCTCTCTTTGCAGAGCCTTCTACCTCTTCTTTGGCAGAGACAGTGGCTATGCACTCTGGACATGCAGGATGCCTACCTGAATATCCCCATATGCCCTTCCCACAGCAAATTCCTTTGGTTTTGCTTTCAAGTGGACCACTACCAATTCAAAGCCCTTCCATTTGGTCTTTCCTCAGCCCCCCAAGTGTTTACCAAATGCCTGTCTGTGGTAGTGGCCCACCTGCATACCCAGGGAGTACAGGTATTCCCGTGCCTGGACAACTGGTTCCTGGCGGCCCCATCCAGGGATGAACTCCTGCACTCCCTTCCCCTTACCCTGCAGATTTTCACCAGACTGGGAATCACCATCAATCAGGCCAAGTCCCATTTGGTCCCATGCCAATGCCTCCAATTTATAGGAGCAGTTCTGGACACGACCACCGGCAAAGCTTTCTTGCCCCCGGACAAGGTAGACACCCTTCAGAATCAAGTCTTTCTTCAGTCCGGTTACAGGAGGGTCAGAGCCAGGTTAGTCCTTCGCCACCTCGGGCTAGTGGCTGCCATTCTGACAGTCCCACTTGCTCAGCTTCATATGAGGATCTCTCAGTGGATGCTTCAGTTACAATGGGACCAAACCGGGGACCACCTAGACCAAGAAGTTCTAGTATCCGATCCCACGATCAGGGACTTGCAATGGTGGATGGTTCAGTAGAAACTGTGCCTGGGAGTTCATTTCTACATCGATCTGCCCTCCCAGACATTGATGACAGATGCATCAGGAGAAGGTTGGGGTGCCCATCTGGGGTCTCACAGGACTCAGGGCAACTGGTCCAGGTCCGAACAAAACCTGCACATAAATGTGCTCAAACTGAGAACAGTCCTTTATGCCCTCCAGGCTCTACTCTCATTCATCCTCCCTGGTCATTTCCTCATACAATAAAACAACATGTGCGATGTCTGGTACCTCAACAAGCAGGGAGGGACACGGTCCTACCCTCTGTGTTAGGAAGTGATGAGAGTTTGGCACTGGTAGCCCAACACCATCTTCACTTGACCGTGGTTCACGTTCCAGGAGTGGAAAATACACTGGCAGATCACTTCAGTTGGTCCTCAGCCAGATCCCATGAATGGGAGTTGGATAAAGAAGTCATAAATGACATCTTTCAGTAATGGACCTCTTTGCCTTTCCCCAAAATGCAAAGCTTCCTGCCTCCTGCTCGCTCCAGGGCAAGACATTTTTTTGGCTGGACACTCAGTCTCTCGCTTGGAGGGACAGATTAGTTTATGCTTTCCCTCCCATTCCCTTAATTCCGAGGGTCCCGAACAAACTCAGATCAGAGGGAACTTGAATGATTCTCATTGCTCCCTTCTGGCCCAGGCAAGTTTGTTTCTCTTTTCTGCAACAGTTTTCAGAGGAATCTCCACTTCCTCTTCCTCTGTCGCAACAATTGTTGACCCAGGATCAGGGGACCCTTGTTCATCCAGGTCTCAAATTGCTTCATTTACATGCCTGGTTCCTGCATACATAGCTAAAGCCCTCTTTGGAGTTTTTCCTCTCGTAGCGGATATTTTGGTAGAGGCCAGAGAGCCTTCCCTCAGGTCCACCTACGCCACGAAGTGGAAATGGTTTTCTATTTGGGCAAATTTGAAGGACTTTGAGCCTTTCTCATTCCCAGCCAATAAAGTCCTGGACTACATGTGTCACCTCTTTGATCGGGGTCTCAGACATTTCTCATTAAAAGTCCACATGGCTGCTGTTTCAGCCTACCATATTCCTTTCGAAGACAGGACTTTTGCTCAGTTGGAAGTCTCCAAGACCTTCCTTGCAGGAGTTCTCCATTTGAGACCCCCCCATCCGCATTTCTGCCCCTCCTTGGGACTTGAATTTTATTCTGAAGGAGTTTTCTCTGCCTCCCTTCAAGCCAGCAGCTACAGCTAATTTAAAGTTCCTTTCTTGGAAGACACTCTTCCTAGTGGCCATTGAGTCTGCTTTGCACATTTCTGAGCTTCAGGCCTTGATGTGCAAAATCCCGTACCTGATTTTTCACAAGGAACATGTGACTCTATGCACCAACCCTAAGTTTCTTCCTATGGTGGTGGCTGAATCTATGCTGAATCAATCCATTGAGCTACCCACTTTCTTTATGCAGCACTCCAATCAAGGGGAGTATCTCTTGCATACTTTGAATATTAACAGAATTCTGAGGTACTACATCAATTGGACTAAGGATCACAAGAAGACTGATCAGCTTTTTGTGAAGGCAAAGCTGTTTCTAAGCAATTCCTATCAAAATGGTTGGCTCATTGTATCACTTTCTGTTACAAGTACAACAAGACCCTTCTGGCTCAAGTCAGAATCCACTCCACCAGAGGAGTAGATGCCTCTGAGGCTTGTTTCAAGAATGTGTCAGTGGCAGACATCTGTGCAGCTGCAACTTAGACTTTTGTCCATACCTTTACGAAACATTACAGTTTGGACATTGCCTCTCACCATAGAGCAGGCTTTGGGTTGACTGTCCTACAAGGTCTCCTTTCATGAGACCCGTTCAGCCCTGAGGTCCATGCTATGGATCACAATCCTCCTCCTGACTGCTTCTCCTTGTTCCAGACTACTTGGGACTCAGTCCTATATGTGAATACCTACTGCAAGAGCCCTCTTGAAGTAAGACTGTACAGTTACATAAGAACTTACCGTAACAGTAGATTTTGAGACAGGCTCTTGCAGTAGGTATTGCCTTCCTGCCCTCCATCCCACTAAGCTTATTTTCTCCATTTCCATCGAGGGAAATATCCTTTCCTCTTCTCTCTTGTCTTGCCTCTTTAGGCCTTTGGCAGGAAAGAATTTGAAGGCGAGCATGGGGGACTGCCCCTTTATACCAATGTCACATGACGCCAGTCACCTGACATTGGGTCGGTCCCCCGCCAGAGACTGCTAGCTAGAAATTTTTCCTTGGGGTCCTGATGCCTAGCAGCTTAGTCCTATATGTGAACACCTACTGCAAAAGACTCTCTCGAAGATCTACTGTTACGGTAAGTTCTTACGTAACTGTACTTTTCTTTGAACTATGCAATGAAAAAAAGACATATATGAAATGGAAAAATAATAAAGAAAATAAGTGAGAAAAAAACATGTGTAAATCATTGCTATACTTTCTTCCAGGTGGACGTACTCTGATTTTTCTAGTAGATACCGGATGCTGATGAAAAAGAAGGAGGTTGTCCAGAATGACAAAAAGGCAACCTGCAGAAACTTGCTTGAACGGATCATCAAGGTGAGTCTCAAGGAGGCAGTGTATCATGAGCCCAGTGTGAACACACTGAAGACTGCTAGCAGTGCACTTCTGCTGTGGTTGCTGACACATTTGATTTGCCCAGTGTTGTTTTGCTTAACAGCTAAAAGACCACAGAAGAAATTAGAATAAATGAGATACAACATGATAGATATTGATTGCACACAAGTAAAGAGGGTTTTCCCAGCAGCTAAAGTCTATGAATTATTCACTCGCAGTATGTGATGCCAGTAGTGGATAGGTATAATAACCATCTGTTTAAAAATGAGAGAAAAATAGAAAGTATGGACAGAAAAAAAACTCTAAATCCATTTAATCTGCCCTGAGTCTCTACCTCACATTACACATTACCCTTACTTCATTATTTACTCTCCCTATGCAAATTATCCCCTAAACAGTGTCCCACTGTGTCTTGGAACTAATTATGGTCTCTCAGTTAACAACAGTGTTAGGCAAACTGTTACCCTTGTCTACCACCCTTCTGTGAAAAAAAGATGCTTCCTATTGCCCTTTTCAAAATACCTTGCCATAAGCTTAAGACTACATCCTGTGGTGGTTGAACTGCTCGTTATTCAGTGTAGTCCACCCTATTGTATTTATCTCTGTCATAAAACACCTCTCTCTTCTGACGTTTAGTGAATATAAGCCTCCCCTCCTAGGCTGCTTGGTCTCCCACAAGAGCTCATTCACCCTACCTCTGTGTCCTGTCTAAATACAGGCTCCCTGTGCTTCCACTAGTCAGTGCCTTGCTGTGTTCTTATGTTATGCACTTCATTTTGCTAGTCACTTAGTTCTGCTGTAAATAATGTACAGTTAGTAGCTGACTGTCCTATTGAACTGATTTATTTTACTAATAAGCTTGTATAGCCTCTCATTATTTTGTCTTTTCTCTGTAATCTCCATTTTTCCATCAACGTCTGTATATTCATTAGCTCACACTCATTGTATAATATGTCTCTCCTTTTGTATTGTGGCATGCTGTGGCCCGGGTCATGCCTGAATACAGTCCATTGGATCAGTGCAGTTACCAAAGACATTATTAAATAAATATACTGAGATCCTTCAGTCTCTTCTCAAAGAGTCAAGCCTGCATTCCTTGAATCATTTTTGTCACCCTTCTCTGTACTGTCTCCAATTTATCTTGGTCCTTTCTCAACAGCAGACTCCACAACCACACATAGAACTCCAGATGCTGCCTAACTGTTCAGTGGCAGAACCACTTCCCTACTATGACTGGTGAAATCCCGAATGATAAACTGTGCATTCTGTTTGAGTTCCAATATACAGTGTTAAACTGAGATGGACATTTTAGACTATTACTTTTTTTGTAATTGATTTGATTGCTGGTTAATACAACAACACTTTTTTATCATCAACTTTTATTGTTGGGCTACTACTAAGGATTTCCTCCCTTGTATGGTCTGCTTTTGTTCAGTTTGCTCTATATTCAGTATGTGAATTCCTACCCTCAGTATGCAAAACTGTGCACTTTCTTAATTGAATTTCTATAGTGTTATTTCTTTCATCAGTATTCACACTCCCAGAAAGTTCTGAATAAATAGCAAATAAACAATTTCCCATGACCCAACCCAAACTAGACCCCCCCAAAACACACTTCTCAGTGGTGGCAAGCTGTTTCCCTATTAGACATGTATTAATCAAGAAGGTGCTTGGAAGTATACCAGATACAGATTGGTCAATACCAGCAGGAACATCTGCCAGAACTAGACTCATAGTGGATTCCCTGCAGGGGGAGGGCCTCAAACAACTGGTACAGCAACCCACAAGAGACAGGGCTATCCTAGATCTAGTACTGACTAACAAAGAAGGGATCACAGATCTCCAGGTAGAAGGTCACCTGGGGGCCAGTGACCATCACATGGTATGGTTCAATTTGGCTACTACATCTAAATCATCCCATTCCAAGGCAAAAATATGGGACTTCAGAGGAGCTGACTTTGATAAGATGGCCAACAGAGTTAAGCTAGCCCTGGCAAAAAGAAACACAGGTGAGGCGGTACAGGCAAAGTGGGCAAGCATTAAGGATACAATACTTGAAGCAACATCCCATTGTGTTAGACAGAAAAGGAAGTGCAAAAGAAGAAGGAAACCACTTTGGTTCTCAAATACAGTAACAGAAAAGGTCAGAGCCAAAAGGCTGGCCTTCAGGAAATATAAGGGAACACAGCGGGATGAAGATAGGGAGGCATACCAAACTTCCCTAAGGGAAGCAGGTAAGGCAGTAAGGCAGGCAAAGTCCCAAACTGAGGAAACACTAGCACGAACAGTAAAAGAAGGTGACAAGACTTCTATAGATACATTAGTGAAAGGAGAAAGTCCAGAGGGGGTATTGCTAAGTTTAATGGAGAAAAGGGAGCATGTGAGGAGGAGGACCCTGTAAAGGCATCTATCCTAAATAGATACTTTTGCTCAGTATTTACTGAAGAGAAGGTAGGGCAGGGCCCACAGCTCAGCATCATGGACACAGGGGGGAGGGAGGTGAGCACTACTCCCTTCACAAAAGAAAGGGTCCCACAAGAGCTTGCTAAGCTCAGGGTGGATAAGGCAATGGGACCTGATGGCATACATCCCAGGGTACTTAAGGAGCTAAAGGAGGAACTAGCAGAGCCATTAGCAGAATTGTTTAGTGAGTCTCTGAGCACAGGAGAGGTCCCAGAAGACTGGAGAAGGGCTCATGTGATCCCGCCCACAAGAGTGGTAGCATGGAGGAGGCGGGAACTACAGACCGGCCAGTCTTACCTCAGTAGTGGGCAAGATTATGGAGGCACTCCTTAAGGAAAGGATAGTGCAACACCTGGAATCCATAGGGCACAGGATCCAAGACAGCATGGGTTTACAAAGGAAGGTCCTGTCAAACTAATCTCATAGATTTCTTTGACTGGTAACCAGAGTGGTGGACCAAGGGGAGCAGTTGATGTCACCTACCTTGACTTCAGCAAAGCTTTGACACTGTTCCACATAGAAGATTGATAAATAAGCTAGGTAGGCTCAGGGTGGGTCAGAAGTTGGTCAACTGGGTGGCAAACTGGTTGACTGGCAGAAAACAGAGAGTGGTGGTAAATGGTATACAGTCAGAAGAGATGCAAGTCACAAGTGGGGTACTCAGGGATCAGTCCTGGGGCCAGTCCTATTCAACATCTTCATTAGTGACCTCGCAGATGGACTAGAGGGTAAGGCTTGTCTGTTTGCAGATGACACCAAGATCTGCAACAGAGTAGATGATCCAGATGGGGTGGGCAGAATGAGAAGAGATCTGGATAAACTAGCAAAATGGTCAGAAGAGTGGCAACTGGGATTTAATGCAAAGAAGTGCAAAATCATGCACATAGGAAAGAGAAACCCTGAAGCCACTTATAGGCTGGGAGGGGAGTTGCTAGCAGTCACAAAGGAAGAAAGAGACTTGGGCATCATCATCACTGATGACCTAAAATCATCCAAGCAGACCTCTAAAGCAGTAGGTAAGGCTAGGGGGGTGCTAGGGTGTATTAGTAGGGGTATCACAAGTCGTAAGAGGGAGGTAATAATTCCTCTGTAGTAAGACATTTGTTAGGCCCCATCTGGAGTATCATGTGCAGTGCTGGAGGCCACACCTTCACAAGGACATTAACCAAATTGAGGCAGTCCAGAGAAGGGCAACTAAATGGTGCAGGACTGCATCAGAAGACATATGAGGACAGATTAACGGAGCTCAATATGTATACCCTTGAGCAAAGGAGGGAGAGAGGTGATATGATCGAGACATTTAAACACCTTAAGGGCATAAACAAGGTGAAAGAGTCTAACATGTTTAAATATAAGAAAAATAGCAGGACAAGAGGACACAGCATGAGATTAGAGGGAGGCCGATTAAGGGGAATGTGAGGAAATTTTTTCACAGAAAGGGTGGTAGATGCATGGAATAGCTACCACAAGAAGTGGTGGCTATGAATACAGTGCAGGGCTTCAAACAGGCATGGGATAGGCATAAGGGAGCAATACAAATGACTATGAATAGATAGGTCACTGACAGAGCAAAGGCCGATGGCACATTTATAAGGTAGAAAAAGAAATGGGCAGACTGGATGGGCCTTGCGGTCCTTATCTGCCGACAACTTCTATGTTTCTATGTATCTTTACTTGCACAGTTTATCAGTGATGTAGACAATGTATTCCACAAGATAACTATTCTTTGTGTGTAATAAAATTAGCGTTTATCACATGATAATTAATATTCACATTTGAAACAAGTGATCCCAGAACTAACACTTGAGGCATCCCACTGCTAATTACCTACAGTATAAGAACTTGCCATTAAGGACCTCCAACTGTTTCCTTTTTGATAACTAGTTCCAGATCCGTCCAGTGCGTCCTTCCCCTAACACCAGGACATTTACCTTTTTAGCCTGTCTGCTGTGTGATACTGAGTCAAAGACTTGATTGAATTACAGGATGTCAGCTGCCTAAACCTGTCAACAGATTGCTTCACTGTGTTGACGAGTCCATCAACTTTCTTTGAGATTCTCTACCTCTTCGGAAACTGTACTAATTTACTATGCATAAGTTCCTTAGTCTCTACAAATTCAAGAGTGAGCCTTAATTATTGTCTCCAGTAATTTACTTACAGTGGTTGTTGGACTCACTGGTTTGTAACTCCCTGAATCCTCTTTGCTCCCATCTTTGTACAATGGGACTACATTTTCCACCCTCTTATCCTTCGGCACCTCACCTGTTGATAGGGAGTCATTGGCTGCCAGTGGGACTGTCTGCAGAAATGGGATTGCCCCAATGGGTGATGGTGGTGGTTGGGGAGAGCTTCCCTAACACTAATCCATCCATTTTGCTGGCTGATGGAAAGGATGTGAGGAGATAGATAAGCATACTCACATCATGGTAAAATTACTGTATGTGAGCAAGGGTACCCTGAATTTTGTTACACCAACTAAAATTTGTCTCACATTTATGTTGGATTCCAAATATGTGGAAGCAACTGATTTATTTTATCCTAGCCCTAGGGCATATCTTAATTCCAATTTTTGATCTCATAATTTCTCATGGTTATGACTTTTGAGGTTGAGAATAAACAAACAAAAAATATATGTCTATATCACAGGCTGAGAAAGTTCAATTCAGATACATTTATTCAAGCAGTACAAACAGAATATATGTTTTATAGGCAATTAGCAACATTAAGCAGCAGTCTCTTTCAAACACTTAAGCAATAATGACTGAAGAGCTGGTCATTTCCTGGAGAATAACGACTGGCTGGGGGGGAGGGTGCCTCACCGAGGGCCAACCCCACCCAGCTGGTTGTTAATCGACAGGAAATGAATGGCTCTGAGGTCATTATTGCAATTATGAGTCTAATTGCAGTAATGACTCTGTAAAAACATTTTTCTGTTTTTTATTTTTCCGGGGCAGCGCTCGCCAGTACTGGTTCCTGTGGTAACCTGTGTGGCTATGGTGATGTGCTGATGGGTAGGATCGATCCTGATCTGTGCCAGCTGTTGACTGGAATACATGACTGTTCATTTTTTGTTTTATTTGTTTCTTACTGTACACTGACAGCAGTGCCAAAAACACCTCTATTGTTTTGCTGCAGCTTCCATCAGTGTAGAGGCTGAGCACTGCGATTATCCATGTGGCTGCCATGCTGGGCAATTTTAAAAGAGTTCAGACCAGCACAGCAGCCTATCACTGAGCTTCTTTAGTTCATGTACAATTAATTAACTTATAATGCTAAATACTGTTTTGGGTACTGGAACATTGTATTCTTTGAACTGTCTTTTTTAAGCTGGTATGTTCATAATAGCAGCCGTGACTTAATTTGATGGAAAACAACTTGATACATACCCAGTCCAGATGATAACATTTTTTGTAGTTCTTGGTCACAGTCCTTGGCTTATAATCTGTGGTACACCCTTACTTGTGTGTTATAACAAATTTGTGTAGGTTTTTTGTGTCTCCTGCTTTGTTCATATGCATATTGTTTATTATTAATAGGTAGATTTTGCTTACTATTTTGGTTGGATAATTTCTTTTGTATCTTCTATCCCCCGCCCCCACGACACATCTGTAAACAAGATTGTTGTTATCGCTGTATGTTTTTGCTGGATTAAATAATTTAAATGAAATAAACTATGCAGATGGTGATAGCCTGCCTAGGGCAGGCCAAGAAGCTGCCTGCTGCCCACGCTCCTCCTTGGCTCATAAGGTTGATCAGAGCCACTGGGCTGGTACCGCTGATGCAGTCCCCTCCACAAGCAACCTGCCTACCTAGAACAGGCCAAGAAGGTGCCTGCTGCCCATGCTTCTCCTTGGCCCATAAGGTAGCATCTGGTCCTGGACCTAGAACAAGGGAAAGAGGATTTTTGAGCCTTCCTCCTAGTGGGAACTGAAAGGTTCCAGTTGGCCTGGAGTGCTGGCATTGGTTTCCTGACCAACACTGCACCAGTGCTGAAATCATTGAACTAGGGCATAAGACTGCAGAGAAGCACTGATCTTTGACGTTTCTTCCTTTAGCTGCTGTGTAGTGTATCTCAAGTATCTCAAGGGAATTAACAAGGTACAAGAGGGTAGTGTCTTTCAGAAGAAGAGATGTGCAAGAACAAGGGGGCAGAATTTGAAAATAGAGGCGGGGACAGCTCAGAGGTAATGTTAGAAAGTATTTTTTTACAGAGAGAGTTGTGGATGTGTGGAGCAGCCTTCCTGAGGAGGTTGTGGAGTCAGGAACAGTGGGAGAATTCAAGAATGCATGGGACAGGCATAAGGCAATTCTAGTTGGGGGCAGGAGGAAGTAAGCTGTTGATTAACTAGAATCTGCAGCTTATTCATCAGGTAGGGAAATGGGCAGACTGGGTGGGCCAAGTGGTCCTTATCTGCCATCAAATTTGATATTTCTATGTTTCTAGTGAAGGCCTGATCTTTTTGCTTGCCAGTTCACTCAGTTGCACACTTCTGTGAGCAGTTCAGTACAGAGCAGCATTTGCGTAACCTGCACTGGCCTGTCACTGATTTGTTGCTTTTTTTTTCCTTCTACTTTTCCATTTGCAAATTATACTGTAAAGCCACTAGAGGGCAACAACATATGTAGGTTGAAATCCTCTACCCACTGCTCTCCCCTAACACTTCTAGTCCTGGGTCATTCATACATAAAGCAAATTATCAGCATCCTAACATTTAGTAGTGTGATCTGAATCTGTAAGCCTGTACAAAGCCTCTACTACCTTAACCAGAATGGTTTCCATCTCCCTCCTATTCACACCCTTTCTGGTTCTTACCCTTATCCCAGTCTCCACCTCTACACCTATTGCCACTTCTCTCTCCCCTTCCCTTCCAGATACCTCCTTCACTCTGTCAATCACCCCCACAGCTCCCCTTGTAAGCAGACCCCACTTTCTCTACTAACCTCCAGCATCTCTGTTTTCCCTTCCTAGTCACTTTACCTTTCTTCGTTACCTTATATCCTTCTCTCCACCCTCCCTCCCTCCCTCGTCCCCTACCTTACGTGTTTCCTACTCCAATTACAAAAGTCCTAAACTTCACTATTTCATCCATGCCCTCTTCCTTCTTTCATCAGGGAACATCCAACCCAGGCCCTATTTCTTCTCCTGCTCTGGCTCCTTACCCAAACAACATGTCTCCAAACCCCACTCCCACTACAACTCTCCCTAACGGGTTGAAGCTCCTCCACCTGAACATCTGCAGCCTGCTACCTAAAATCGACCTCCTACAAACTCTTTTGATTTCACACACCCCTGACATCCTAATTATTACCGAGACGTGGCTCAAAAAAAGCACCCCTGACAGTGCCATTGCTATCCCTGGGTATTCCATCTCCAGACAAGATACAGGTAGATCGGGTTGTGGAGAGGGAGTGGCCATGTATATCCTGTCCTCACTGCAGTTTACTTCCACCCTATCTACCTCCATCCCAGCTACCTATGATGCCCTTGTCACCCGCATTACCCTTCCTTTCTCAACCCCAATCTTTGTGGCTGGCATCTATTGCTGCCCAAGCATTCAACCCTCGGTCACAACTGAACTCTTAGCCAATATCACCTTCCTCTCACAATCTGGTGAACTTTTCATAAGGGGTGACGTGAATTTAAATTGGTTGTCTCCCAAGTTAAACAAGCTACGCAATGACATTGTTGCTGTAAACCTCACTCAACTTGTACTTGAGCCCACATGTCCTAATCCCAAAACACAAAACCACACCCTGCTTGACTGGGCACTCACAACCCACCCGCACCACATCATTAAATCTGGTCTCCTCCCCGGTGCCCTTAGTGACCACAATCCCATTTTCATTGTATGTAAGGTTCATCGCCCCAAACCTCCCCCTAAAATCATACTGCTGCAGTCCTTTAAATCCTTAGACCCTACCCCAATCAGCTCTGCACTTGCTTCCACTGACTGGGCCCCCCTCTCCACTACCATTTCTGTTGACTAAGCACTTGACTATTTTAAGGATAAATTCATTGCCACCTGGAATGCCTTTGGTACCTTCAGATGGACCAGAGTCCATGGGCTTCACCTCCCCTGGATCACCCCCAAACTACTGGCCTGCTTCAGGGAGTGTGATCAGGCCTGGAGAAAACACAAATCTACTGAACATCCAAATGACTATGCCAAGTATAGAATGCTATGCAATTCATGTACTAAAGCTACTAGACTGACTAAGTCTGAATATTTCAACTCCTCATTCCTGACTAACACTACCTGTCCATCTAAATTCTGAAAGGGTAGTTCATGCCCTATTCTCTCCCCCCTCTCACCCTCCCTCTCCAGTTCTCAAAATAAATAACTCCTTAGTTTCCGACCCTGACTCCATGGCCAATAAATTTAATGCCTGCTACACCTCGTGCGCCATGTCTCTTCTAAATTCCCTCTCCTCATTGCCACTTACTAACTTCAGCCCTTCGCCTCAGCCAGTGCCTACCTCTCCCATATTTTCCTTTTCTACTATCTCCTCTGATGAAGCTCTTAATGCTCTCCTATTCCCTCAACCCCTCTAAAGGCTTCTCACCAGATGAGCTTGATCCTAAACCTCTTTACCTTTCTGCTCCTGCAATTGCTTATCCTATCTCCCTAATCCTTAACCTGTCCTTTATTTCTGCCCAAGTACCCTAATCCTGGAAACATGCTGTAGTCCTTTCATCTCCCCAAGGGTGGTGACACATCCACTCCTGGCAACTATTGCCCCAGTTCCCACCTTCCTACCCTTGCCAAACTTTAAGAACATTTAGTTCTCTCTCAACTATTACCCTTCCTCTCTGATTCCTCCTTCTTCACCCCCTTCCAATCTGGTTTTTGGAAGAGCCACTCAACAATCACCTCCCTCCTCAGGCTTACTGATGCCATCCTTTCAGGGTTGGATGATGGCCTGATCATCTTTGTCGACCTAGCCAAAGCTTTTGACACTGTTTCCCATACCCTGCTTCTTGATTCATTCTTCTCAGCTGGCCTTGCTCCATCAGCCACCGTCTGGTTTAAATCCTACCTCATTGGCAGGACCCAGTCAGTGAGAATCCCTGATTCCATCTCCCCTCCACTCCCCATCAATACTGATGTCCCTCAGGGCTCAGTGCTTGGTCCCCTACTCTTCTCCGTTATCCTTAATGATCTTCCCACAGCCTGCTCATCCTCTTCTATCCACATGTATGCTAACGATACTGTTTTGTACAGTTCTGACAAAAACCCCGCTGCTGTGCAAACCAGCTTACAGCATGACTTCAACCAAGTTCAGCTCTGGTTTGCTTCTCACCAGCTTTTTCTAAATGCCAAAAAGACAGTCTCAATGCTCTTTGGCACCTGGCAGAGACTGTCTAGACTCCAGCCCCTACCCACCTTCCACATCTTTGATGGGACTATCTTGGAGGACACCTCCTCATTTAGATATCTGGGAGTTTGGCTGGACCAGCACCTCAACTTCTCTGTGCATATCGATGTTATCCTGAAGAAACTGTGCCCCAAGCTTGGTGCTCTGTTCAGGAATCATAGTTGCATTCCGCTGACTGTGAGGCGTGAAATTGTCCAGAAGATGATACTCCCCATCTTTGACTACTGTGACGTAGTCTATGGTGCTGCTCCCAAATCTTCCCTGACCAAGTTGGGCACTCTCTTTAACTCCTTCTGCTGCTTTGCTATCGACTCCCCTTCCTGCTTCCACCACTGTGAACTCTATCACTTTCTAACCTTCCTTCCACTATCTCACAGACACATCTCTCACTGTGCCAAACTAACCTTCACATTCTGGTTCGGGGGGGCTCCCCTCCTATCTCTGATCCTCTCTCTCAACTCCACCTCCCCCCACCCACTCTCTTAGATTAAATGACGCTCACACCTTGATGGTCCCTCACCACTCCACCCTCATCAGTCAGACTGGTTTCACCCATCATTTCTCTAAAATCTGGAATTCCCACCCCCGCCCCAAAATACAACACTCCTTCTCCAACTACTCCCTTACCTCTGCCCTACACAGTTATCTTTCCCTCAGCTGTTCCTGCTTTAACCCACCTTGATACCTATCCCCAGTTTCTGCCTTCCTACCATGACCACTCCTGGCATGGTTCTCAACATCCTGAAGGGGGAAATCAGGAAATGGCTACCCCTCCTCCTAATATTCAGTTTTTGCCTCTCCCCCTCTCTTCTCCACCTGCCCTTCTGGGTCACCAGTGTGCACAACCTAACCCCATCCTTTTTACTCCAACAGCACTTGTGTACTACCTCAAGCCTCATCCTGGTACACTCATGCACTATAAATGGTTCTATCCCATTATTACTGTTTTATACGTTTATATGTTCTTTTGTATGATTTTAGATATGTATTGTAATTTACCCAATGTTCCACTACTGTTTATTGTACAATACGCTGTGTTCCAATTGTTGCACAATCTTACAATGTTGTATTGTTTGTACTACCCACATACTATTGTAACTGATCATCCTTCACAACCCTATGTAACCCCTCCTCCCAGGTTGCACTGTGAGATGAGCAACGTGTTGTTCAGTGTGCCCTCCTGGTGAAACATTTCAATAAATAAATAAATAACTGTTCTGAACTTTCTGTTTTTGAACACACCTTAGTCACTTGATTAATTCTCAGTCTACCAGATCAGACCTTACTCCTAGTCATTTTATTTACATGCCAAAGATGAGATGGTAAGTAGTCCAGCATTTTGCAGGAGTATTAGTTGTCATGGGCTTGCTGTCATTTAAGAAGCAATTGTTTTCACCTAAGTTGGATGGGCTTGAGGATGTGATGCTAGCTGGTACTTTCTCTCTCCCCCCTCCTTCTCCCAATTGCCCGATCTGGTGGTAGATGTGTGGAGCTGGTGGGAGTTGCTCCTGGATGGTTTGTTTTGTTTTGCTCTTAGGCATTGTAAATAACACAGGAGACTTAATACATAGATACATAGACAGTGTCGGCAGATAAGGGCCTATGGCCCACCTAGTCTGCCCATTAATGTTGGCTTCTGTAGCCATTGTGGGTTGTCATGGTGATAGCACCTCCATGATCCAAAGATATAGAGGATTATGTATGGGCATCCACTAATAACAACACTGTATTCACTTTGAGAGGTTACCATGGCAACCATGTAAACGGTTTACTGTTGCCTGGTAACCTCGAGAAGTTAATTCAATGATGTTGTTAACTGATGCCCATACATCGTCTTGTACAGTGTATGGGCATCAGCTGTAATTACCCCCCCCCAACACCACAAGAAGAAGCACCGCTTGGTCCACATTCTCCTGCTGTCACAGACTAAATGTTTTTAAATATGACGCTACTCATCACCGCAGTCCTTTCCCCATGATCAAAATAGATCCATCTTTCACGTGGCTCTTTACGGAGGAGCTGAGCATCACTGACTGCACATGCACAATGAGGACTGATGCTGTTGTAACATTGATGTGACATCCTCAAGATGGTACAACACCATGTCGATGTCACATCGATGGTACAACAGCATTGTGTTTCCATCAAATTTTATGCACAACAGCACTCTCCCATACACTATAACATCTTTAGTGATGGTACCTCAGTATACAGATACTGTAATGATGGCATCATTCATTGTCAAAAGATACCTTAGAAAATGGGTAGAAAAATCCTGGTCTCTGATTGGCTGAGCACCCCATCTACCCAGGTCACCTGCCTTAGTACTGAGTAGTATCGTGATGGCATCCTAGATGTTGAAAAGACACCATGGTGATGATGATTGCACCCAGATATTAAAATATACCACACCATACCAGACTCTCTTGAGACACGGTCATATTTTATATGTTTGTGTGTTCAGTTTCTGTGCCTTGTTACAGTTGTGCATTCTCAAGTCCTTTGAGTGGATGAAAGCACTGAGAGGTGAGGCTGCGCAGATCTGGCACACAGAGGACTTGAGAAGAAACGCTTTACCATAAGAAATACACAAACAGTACATATGTGTAAATACACATTATAATTCATGTTGAAGAATTCAAGTTTTTCAGAGTTACACAGTTGTTATAATAAGTCTCACATTTTGACAGGTATTTTATAAGGTGGGAATCAACATATTATAAATAAAATGGTTTTAGAGATTACCCAGAATCATGTTTAAACATTTTCCATCACTTCGTAAAAGGCCACTAAATTTCACTTGTTTCTGCAATCTTACTGACAAACCTAGTAATATAATTGACATACTGTTTCTGAACTGCTACCATTGCCCTAATAAATCTGTTGATCTTCTTCAAAGATATCTCCCTTCACTAAGCCACACCAATGGAACTCTAAGCAGCTGACAACAGAACCACTGTAAACTTTTGCATAGCTAAGGCCACCCACTATGATGCACTTCATAGGTGCCTATATTTTATAGGCAGCCCCATACCTCTGCAGTTCTTTCTCTTCCGCCATTGTCTTCACATCGGGTTAAAGAAATGCCTTCATCTGATCCTGGGCCTGCACTTCATGGCTGCTTTCTGATATTTTTTGCTTTTGTTGTCACAGTTTAAGTTACTCTGCTTTGGCAATGTCCTGTAGGTGCTGCGCCATCAGTTGCTCTGCTCTTTGAGGTCCTGAGGCCCATCTCTGTGCTCTGGTCTTTGGCTTGCTCCTTGCTCCCTCCTGGGATCTGCAGATGTTCAACACTAGGTTCTAAATACACAACACTCACTGTCCCTCTGTTGCTGGTCTCCCAGCATTCCTTTTGGATTTTGCTGTTTCTCCACTGAGTACATATGGTGGGGGCATTCAGGCCATGTCATCTGCCTCTTTTGCCCCTCTGGCTATCCTTCTAGACACCAATGTCCATTCCTGTTGCAGCGCATGCTTTCTTCAATGAGCATATGTCTCTTTGCGGCTCCATCGCTTAGCTTTGCCTCATTGACATTCTTGCTGTTTGGGCAGTTCTTTGCTTTAACACAAAGCCTGTTCCACTTCATCATCAATGTTTTTGGTGTCAGCATCTGATACCGTCATAGCTTAACTTGGCCTTGTGTACTTTTTTGCTGCATACACATTTCTCTGTTTTTAACAAAAAAGGCTGTTCAGCATAAGTACGTCACAGTTATCAGCATAGACATCTACAATGGTTGTCACCTGACTGCACCTTGTCAACATTCCGGCAATTTTTGCAAAGTTCTTTTTTTCACATCAGAAGCTATCTGCTGTTTGTCTTCACCATTCTTGTCCCTGATGTCTGCTGTGCTCAGCACCATGATTTGCCTGGTTGATGTCCCTACACTTTCTGTGTGGGCAGCTCTCTGTTTTACCACAAAGGCCCATTTCTCATTAATGTTCTTGCCATCGGGCACCAGCATCCTATTGCTGCCCGGTGTACAGGTTATCCACTGCTTTGCATCAGTGATGCTCCAGCACCTCTGGTTTGGGATTCCATTCTCTGTTTTGTCACAGGAACTGTTGCTCTTTGGTTATAACATGGTCATCGCTGTTCTTAGCACCAACTCCTGCCGCTTGTCTCCTTTTGCAGGCCAGTGGGGTTTTCAGTACTTCCATGGTCATCACCTGCTTTTCCTTGTCATTGCTCATGTTGCTATCTGATTTTTGGCTTTTCAGCCCTTCAGCTAGCCTTTATGGGGGTCTTAGCCACTCTCCTGTCTGTCCTTCCTCCCTTTTTCATTGCTGAACTGCTTCAGAATAATTTCATAGGTGTGGCTCAGTGGAGGGAGATATCTTCAAAGAAGATAGATTTGTTATTTACCATAACAATGGATCTTCAAGAGAATCTCCTCCACTGAGAAACAGATTGCCCGCCTCCTTTTCCCTTCCCTTTGTCGTTGTGGGTGGTAGTCATCTGTGAGGGGGATGTCTCTGTTGCTATCCAGTTTGTCTTCTCTCTCCTGTACCCTGGGTTTTCTTCTGGCTTCATCAACACTCCTGGTGACATGGCATCGATGTTGGTCTACCATTTTTTCCATTACTTTAGTACAAAGTTGTTCTTTTCTCCAACAAGAGGAACTGTGAAGGTATGGGGCCACCTACGATAAATATAGGCATTGATGATATGTGTCAATGCGGGTGGTCAAAGTTAGGCAAAAGTTTTCAAGTGGTCCTGACATCAATGGCTTACACTTCCATAGGTGAGACTCAATTGAGGTGTCTCTATAAGCTCTGCTTTTACAGTAAGTAACAAACTTTTCTCAGACAATTAACAGAGACAAGATTAGACACAGTCATACAAACACAAGCATAAGAAACATTTAGACAAAATTATAAAATTGATAGAAACAATTTTGAAAACTTTATTGGTTTAGTGGCAGTTTTAGTCTTGATGTCACCTCAGTGCAACATCACGATCTGAAACTAATCTAAAGAAAAACCTACATAAGTATTTTTAAAGCAACAGTATTTGTTAGTCGACAAATAATATCATCATATACTGTAGTTTTTTTCTTTACAATTAGTGTATTTCTGAAATAATTAAATTCATCATCAGCATAATTTTATTTCTCTAAGATATTTTTAAAACAGCTTTTATTACCAAATTTATGATAAATGACTAAAGTCATAAAAGATGGTCGCAACTGGCAATTTTTAAAAATCCCTTCCCTGAGGTTACTTTCTGACTTTACATAACAAATTCATACTGTGGATGTATCAGGAGGGTGCCAGAACACATTTTGGATGGTAAACAGCACAGCACCACACCAGCATGTTTAATTTAATCATAGTGGGCGTGGCAAAAGAGCAGAAACTTTGAAAAACATTGAAACTCCGTATCTCATTTCAGGAGGGAAAGACAATTAAAAGGAAAATGGAAATATTAATGTTTTTTCCAGAAATGCATGATTACTAAAATAATATACAATAGTTTTTTTCTGCTAACAAATACTGCCACTTTAACTCTGCAGAACCTATTTTATAATTACCGTGTGGTATTCCACAGCATTTCTGCTGCTGATTAATGTCCCTTCTTAGGTAATTGAAGTCACTCGATGGCTCCCTTTTGCCTGTCTATGCACCCAAGGTACAATAGAAGTTATCCCAGCATAACACACACTCTGTCATGCCTTATTACCACACACATCCTGAATTGATAACCCACTAACTGAAGATGGCCGCCGTTCTGGGCAGGCAGTCACTAGTGTTCATGCTGGCTCAAGCGTTTTTAGCTCATTTGTTTTATTTTAGCAAGTTAGTTTTAGCATTGAGCTATTAAGTCCAGGTAGCACTCTATTAGTGAGTTATTGCAGGGGAGGTTTCTAATTTTGTAGGTAGACAGAGTTTTGCTGGAGTTTGTCTTGCACATTTTGCACAAATTCTGTTTACTCTAACTGTAGTCAGTCAGTAATTTAGTTAAGTGCCTGGCTGTCTCTTTCATGGACTTTGCTGTTGCAGATACTGCTAGTATCCTTTTGTAGGAGCCCCAGGCACTGTCACTCTGTAGCTTTTATTTCAACTAATACTATCAGCATATTTTCTGTTTAGTAACTGCACCTAAAAGGAAGCTGTTGCTCCTGGCCCCCTGGAACATGACAGCCTTTGGATATCATAGTGTCTTGCTTACAGTAGCTGTTCAGAAGTTTGTGCTTTCCCTGCTGAACACATTGCATTCATAGCGGCTGGAGTGTGGCTGTGGCAATGACAATCAGGTGAGCAGCAGTAAGGTGAGCCCGTCCACCTTTTTGTGGGTGGTCCCTGCACTGGAACAGAGCAGTAGGCTGGCACTGAGAGGGATGGCTCTGAGTTTCAGCTGTTAGTTGTGGAGTCTGCTGCAGCTCTCAAAACCCCACCCCCCCTCAACTCATGGTGAGAGTGGAGCAATGGGAACCTTGCCGCTGCCTCATGGATTGTTTTAAATATTTAAAGGGATTATTACTGTGTTGGTATTCTTTGTGAGAGACTCACATCCGGCTGTTTTCCCCATTTTCTTGGGAATGCTACTAATGGGGAGCACTGTGGGATATTATCATATGAACCACAGACTGCCTTTCTACAGGATTTACAAAGGGCATAATTTTCTCTGCGGTTTTGAAAGGACTTACCAAATGCAAACTGGTGCCCTTCTGTGTCTGCCTGAGCTGGTGGCAGCAGGTGTAGAATGATGTATCATAAACTGTTCATACAACTGATTTATTTTTGCTGTACTTGTGCAGGACTCCTCCTTCTCGTTACCCTCCCTCTTTTTTATTTTAATAATTTTTATATTGCTTGTGCAGAAAACGTTTTGCTACAGAGAGTGGCATTTCAGAGGTGTGTCACTGACTAGCCCAATTTAGGTCAAGCTGCGTTGAGCTCGTCCCTGACAGATCAATGATCATGCAAGCAAAGTATGACAGTGGTTCACAGTTTATGGGTGGAAATTTTGTGTAGTTGAAATGAATGAAGTGCTCCAATGACACTTCATCCATTTAATTTGCATAACACCACCATAGGATTCCCTTTTTTCTAGTCTGATGAAAAGTTGTGTGGCAGCCACGTAAAGTTCCCCCTTAGCGAGCAGGACTGTGGTGTCTGTTTGGACATCTACTCGCTGGCCTGGGATGTCTTGCAGTTGTGCAACTGTTGCAAATATAGCTATCAGGACTGTCATGTGTGTTTGCTCCCTACCCACCCATCCCGCAGATAGATCTCTGGCTACCTAGCCATACTCTGCATCTCCCACTGTCTGTGTCAAGCACAGTAGCGTGGCATCCAGTCAATGTATGCACCTATGGCTCTGTCAGTGTAGGTAGAGAGCGAGACAGATGTTATTCGTTTGCCAGAGTAACACTGACCTTTCTCCAATATTGCCTACCTCCATTCTCATCCACCACCCCCGCCCCACAGCCACAGTTCCCAAGCACTCTGCTGAAACACAGTGCCAGTCACAAAGAGACAGTGAGGACAGAGCACATTCTCTGTCAACAGTGCCGTCAATATTACAGACAGTCATTGGTCTGTGTGACTCAATCCCACCACACATGCCTCCGTCTGTATCATTCACAGAAGTTGCTTGCAGTTTCGCTGTTTCTCCATCTCTCTCACAGGCTGAACTCTCTGTCTATGCATAATGCACCTGCTCCAGCACAGAAAGCAGCTCAAAGTTGCAGTAGTTTTCTGCCCATCTTTGTCTGTGTCTCACTGTCTCTGCACACCTCCTTTTTTGTTCAGAGAGAGTGACAGGGAAAACAGCAACTGCACTGGTAATGGCAGCCATTAAAAGATCCCAAGTGAGTGATCAGGACCATCATGCAGTGTGGTTCATTGACCCCCTGCTGATTTAGTAGGTTGGCTCCCTCCCATCCCACAACACTTGTCCCACTCAGCCAGCCTGCAGAGAGTGAGGGGACACACAGACTGGGGGGAGGGAGAGAGAGAGAAAGACAGAGTCAAGTCCTCCCCCTGAGACTGTCCTCCATTCGCTGCCTACCCCCACCATCCCATGGGCTTGCCGATATAAAGCACAGATCACTGCAGAGAGAGAGGCAGAAACAAAATGATGAAGCACTGGAAAGAGCGAGGGAGAGAGACAGGTGAGCGAGAGATCATATTTCTGTTATTAACAGTGATGTCATTCACTATGTTAACTGTGTTACTCTCTGTAATCATGCATGCCCTTATACAAATGTGCTGCTGGTGACATCTCCCGATCTTGCTGTCAGTGTGTAGGGGGGCAGAGGTCCGCAGTTCTCCTTCTCTCTTTCTGGGATCCCTTCTTGTTGTAGTACATACAGAGCCAGAAACGCAATGTCCCACAACACGCTTGTAGGCTATAAGGTGCTATCTGTGCCCCCGTGGCCGTACATCACTTCTCTCCCTTTTACAATGAAAGTGAGTAACAGAATGAATGATATCACTGTTAAAGGAAAACTACACCCTCACATCTTCTAAATGTTGTTTCCATATCAACAGACAACTCTTTTCATGTAGCTGTTAAAGATGTATGCAACTGCTTCAGTCTGCTTTCATGATTCATACTAGGCCCTGTTACTGTCCTGAGAGGGTCCATTTCATGGTTGTTGAAATCTCATTGTCCATGAGAACTGCTTTAGCATATGAGAACATGCTATCAGATCAACCATTTATATCATATATCTCTATGCTGAAATAACAAATACCCTGCAAAAACTCTCTGGAAACTCATAAACTGAATGGAGTTGAAAGGGAAAAAAACTGCATTATAACCCAGATAGTTTGCAAAGCTCACTGAAGGTAAATGTGGTTATTCACACCTTCTTGCAGCTTATTTTTTTGAGACTAATTAAGCAGACAGGCATACTGGGGAGTTTAAAGGTTATATGCTAATGCAGCTCTCAGGGACAATGAGATTTCAACAACCATGAAATGGACCCTCCCAGGACAGTAACAGAGCCTAGTATGAAGTGTGAAAACAGGCTGAATCAGCTGCATACATATTTAATGGCTACATGAAAAGAGCTGTCTGTTGACATGGAAACAAATAACGTTTAGAAGATATGAGGGTGTAGTTTTCCTTTAATAAGGCGCATTTGATACATGTATTGTAGTGAAAAAAAGGAAAACAACACACAAGCAGAACAACTGCATACTGGGGGAGTTTTGGGTGAGCTTAGCAGCACAACAGCAAGAACGGAGCATAGGGAAGTGAGAGTGTGAGGAACACTGACAGCGAGACTCTGTCCTCTCTCTCTCTCCCTATGTTTAAGCAAGCAACATTTGGCATTGACAAATGCTTGTTTGGGCTGTTTTTGGTTGCTGTGAGTTAGGAGAGTGATTGGCACAGCTTTGTCACTTCATTTATTGAGTGAATCAGTGTGTGTGTGGTTTGGGGCAGAACTGGGCAGTTGGGTATAGTTTTAAGCTTATTTAGTGGCCAACAAAAATGTGCTATGGTATGTTCCCTGACAGTCGTGTCTACTTCTGAGACCATCTTCAGCAGCTATCCCCCTTTTGTAGGGTACTCTGCCGGCTTGCATGCAGTGGTGGCAAACCACTGCGTGGACTTGGGGATCTTCGGGAGGCAGAGCAAGGGCCAAAGTTTGTAGTTGTAGCAGTAGTCGTAGTCGTCTTTGCTTGTTTGTGGTGCCCTTTCCCGGAGGCCCAGGGTGCCATTACAATAAAACATAAACCATAAATATAATTAATCAACCCCATTAAAACCACAGAAATAAATAAATAAAATAAATATAACTTATACAAAAAAGTTAACAAAAAACATATTTAACAATTAGGATGTGCTGAAATACAATTTTACTAATCATCCCCAAATGCTCGTTGAAGCAGATATGTTTTCAAGCTTCTCTTAAAAGCCTCCACCGAGAGGGCCTCCCTTATGGCTCTGGGTAGAGAATTCCAAAGGGTCAGGCCAGCTACCTCAAAAGCTCGATTCCCAGGTGTCTTTAATCTAACCCTAGGAACCACCAGAAGGTCCTCCCTGGTGGATCAGAGTGGGTGAACGGGGATGTGCAGGTGCAGGAGCTCAGCCAGGTAGTTCTTGCCCAGCCCATGTAGGCTTTGTAGCTTAACAAACCCACTTTAAAAGAGACACGCCACTTCACCGGAACCAATGCATATCTCGCAGTGCCGGAGAAGTATGGCATGACCTAGAAAGGCCCTTAAGTAAGCAGGCAGCTGTGTTCTGCAGCAGCTGCAGGCACTACAGCATGCCCCCGCTAACTCCAAGGTAGAGAGTGTTACTGTAGTCTAGACTGGAGGTCACAAACACATGTACCAGTGTGGCCAGGTCACTGGGAGGTTTAAGAGGTCTGATCTAGCAAATAATTTGCAGGTAGAAAAAGCCATTCTGGACTACAGCTGACACGTGGGCCTTCATTGTCAAGCCTTTGTCCAGTATGATTCCCAGATTCTTTACACTAGAAACAGCTAACAGCCCAGAGGGACCAAGTCAAAGCCCGGTCTTTTTCCTGTCAGCTGCCAGTCCCCTCATGGTCCAGTTCAGTCACTAGCATTTCTGTTTTCTCAGGGTTGAGTGTCAGCCAGCTCGATTACATCCAGTCTTGGATCTCTGCCAGGCACTTTTCAAGCACTTCAGTGGCACCTGGTGTCCCAGGAACAAAAGACAACTAGAGCTGGGTATCATCTGCATAGCAATAAAACCCAGGCCCATAATGTCTAATAACCTTTCCCGGGGTAGCATGTAGACAGCAATCAATGTGGGCGATAGAACCAAGCCTGGGAGTATGCCACAGGACAGAACCACTGGCTACAACGAAAATCTTTCTAACACTACCCTGTGGGGGTCTGTCCTGGAGATAGGACTCAAACCAGCTAAAGACCTTGCTGGTGAGTCCTGTGTACTCCCATCACTAAGAGCAACCCATGGTCCACAGTATCAAATGTTGATGAGAGATCCAGAAGAATGAGAATTGACCATTCCCTTTTATCCCTCTCCCTGAGCAGATCATTACGCACCCTGACTAGTGCTGTCTTCATGCTATGCCTGGTGCTAAATCCAGATTGAACAGGCTCAAAGATATCAAAGGTTGCAAGGTATGCCTCAAGCTGAAGTGCAACTACCTTAATAACCTTTTCTAAAAAGGCAAGATTAGAGTCTGGATTGTAATTCACCAAGATATCCATGTCCAATGATGGTTTTCTTAGAAGAGGTTTCACCAGTGTGAATGTAAACGCTGCCGGCAACAACCCCTGTGATAGGGAGACAGGACAATCTCCATGAACACCAGACACACATGCTCAACACAGCTCACCAGTAGTCACATCAGGCCTGGGTCCAGATTACAAAATGTTGGCCACAACTCCAAGATCATGCCACATATCTCCTCCATTGTCACTGGCCAAAATTCCACCCAAAACCACTGATTGCTTTGCCGACTCACAGACCCCCCCCACTGCTGGGCTTCCAAGGCCCAGATGGAATAATTCCAGCACTGATGGAGGACACCCTATCTAAGAAGAACCGAGCAAACTCCTTGCATTTTGCAGATGTAACTGCTCCTATGGGGCTCCATACAGGCAGGATGGAGAAGCCTGTCTACAGTGTGAAAGAGCTGAGCCAGTTGGTTCCTCCCAGCAGCAATCTCTCTGGATAGAAAATCTGCCTTTTTCTGAGTGATTGCCTTCGGATATTCCTCATAATGAGAAATCAGAACTAGTTTGTGGATGGGGGTAACTTTGAGGAGGATAGGATTAAGGTAGTGAGCTCTTGTAGATGCCCAGAAAGATGTAGGCTTGGAATAGGGGAACTGCCTTCCTGATTCCAGTACATAGGGCTTCACTGAAAAACAGCAGGCAGGAGATAAGTCAGACTGTCGGGCTCTGCCTTCCCTGTTTGGGTTGTGTTTTGTAATGCTAGATCTCAGAGGAATAAAACCGCAGTGACAGAAAGTTTAATTGTAGACTCTTTGGCTAACCTAATTTGTACAGTGGAAACCTGGCTGGGGGATGACTCTAGCCCTGTGTGAGGGGCATCTATCCCAGACAGGAATTCTCTGGTGCATTCACTGGGACGGGCATTTAGAAGAGGTTGGGTGGCCATCTGTTTTATATCCACTTTGGGACTCATGGCATGCCCCATGGGAGTGATTAGGTTGTTTGGACTCGTGGCTGTTGGGGTGGGCTATGTGTAGGCTGCCAGATCATTCTCATTTACTGGACTCTGGGCCACTGTAGTGAGTTCCTGCAGGAACAGGTGGACTTTGCTGCCGACTTGGTGTTGGAGACTCTGAGACCGATTGTTCTCGGGAACTTCAATACCTGGGTCAAAGACTTGCCTTTTAGAATCATAGAATCATAGAAATCTGATGGCAGAAAAGGACCTCTCTGGCCCATCAAGTCTGTCCCTTCCCCCTTCCCCACTTGTCACCTTTGTCCTGGGACATCCCCTCCCCCCCGACCAACCCCTTATGTCTGTTCCACACCCTCAGAAATCCCTTCGCCATTTTGGCCCCCACCACCTCCACAGGTAGTTTATTCCAGGGCTCCGCCATCCTCTCTGTGAAGTAACTCCCCCTCACATTGCCCTTCAACCTTCCCCCCTACTAATCTATGACCATGACCCCTAGTTTTATTACCCACTTTCTATGTAAATAAGCACCCCTCTCTTACTTTATTAATCCCTTTTACATACTTAAAAGTTTCTGTCATGTTCCCCCCTCTCCCTTCTGATCTCTAATGGGTACAGACCCAATTCCCTTCTCCTCTCCTCATAGGTCTCCCCATGGATACCCTGTACCATCTTGGTTGCCCTTCTCTGAATCCTTTCAATCCTATCTATGTCCTTGTGTAGGTGAAGTCTCCAGAACTGGACTCCATACTCCAGGTGTGGTCTCACCATGGTTTTATATAGAGGCATCAGCACCTCCCTCCTCCTGCTTGTTATGCCCCTCTCTATGCTTGCCAACATTCTATTTGCCCTACCCACTGCCCTGCTGTATTGGTTTCCCACCTTGAGGTTGTTTGAAATTATAATCCCCAGATCCCTCCCCTGCTCTGTTGACTTAATCCTCCCCCCCCCCCCACATAGTGTGTAAACTGCTTGCAGGTTATTACGCCCATGTGCATTGCTGAACACTTTTTGTCATTGAATTTTAGCTGCCAAGTTTCCTCCCACCTTTCAAAAATCTTCAGGTCCTCCCTCATGGCCTCCACCCCCGGTGTCCACCCTGTTGCAGATCTTCATATCATCTGCAAAAAATTCGCCCTTCCCTCCAGTTGCTCCATTATATCACTGATAGGATATTAAAAATATGGTCCTTGTACCACCCCCTGGGCACCACGCTTATCACCCCCTGCTCCCCGGAATGCAAATGCACCCCATTTAGCACCACCCTCTGACTTCTGTCCTTCAATCAGTTTTCTACCCACCTAGTTATTTTCCATCCTACCCCTAAGTGTTCCAGCTTATTTACCAGTCTTCTGTGAGGGACAGTGTCTAAAGCCTCACTGAAGTCCAGATAGGCTATGTCCACCACCCGTCCTTGATTGACCACCTTTGTTACCCAATCAAAAAACTCTTATTAGGTTCATCTGGCATGACAATTTATGAAGCCATGCTGTCTGTCATCCTGCAGTCCACTGTCTACAAGGTAGCTTACCACCCTTTTCTTTATTAGTACCTCCATCACCTTACCCACCACCAAGGTAAGGCTGACCGATTGATAATTCCCTACCTCATCCCTGCTGCCCCCCCTTCTATAGTGGTACCACATTCGTCTCTTCCAGTCTCTTGGCAACCACCAGGGACAAGTTAAACAGCCTTGCCAAAGGTGCTGCCAGTTCCTCCATTAGTTCTTGGAGAACCCTAGGATGCAAACCATCCAGCCCCATTGCTTTGTCCACCTTTAACCTTCCTAGCTCCTCCTTTATCCTGTCCTTACTGAACAGACTAGGATCCACCCTTTTGTCCTCCCCTCCCCTCCTTCTTACCTCTGGTCCCCTACCCTCCCCCTCCTCCATGAAGACTGAGCAGAAGTAGCTATTAAGCACCTCTTCCTTCTCAAATTCTCCCTCCACTTGCACACCCTCCTCCCTCCTCACCTGTACTATCCCCCTGTATCACCTTACTCTTCTCTCCCACATATCTAAAAAACATCTTATCCCCCAATTTAGCCTGCTTAGCAATTCTCTCTTCTGTAACAGCTTTAGCTCTCCTAATCTTCTGCCCTGACACCCTCAGCTTCTCTCTGCAAGTCTCTCCGTCCTCTATTCCCTGGGTCATCTTGTATGTTCTGAAAGCCCTGTTTTTTCCTTAATTGCCCTTACCACCTCCCTGTTAAACCAGAGTGGCCTCTTTCTTTTTTTTTGCTCTTTCCTTCTTTATGCAGAGTTCTGTGGCTTTTAGTAACCCCCCAATAGATTCCCATAATTCTTCTATGTCCCCTGTTGCCCAATTTCCTTCCATTTCCTCCCTGAATGCCTCCCTCAATGTGGCAAAGTCCATCTGCCTGAAGTCCATCACCTTCATGTTGGACTAATTTTGCTTCCCTTCCCGTCCTTACCCTGAAATTCACTGTATTGTGATCATTTGTACCTAGGCTGTCTCCCACCACAACCTCTTCCACATTTTCCCCATTGGTGAGGACCACGTCTAGTAAGTTATCCCCCTTGTGGGCTCCCTAACCAGCTGTTGCATGAAAGTGCCTCGGAGTGAATCTAGGATCTCCCTGATCCTGGCTAACGCTGCAGTCAGGATTTCCCAGTCCTCATTGGGGAGGTTTAGGTCCCCCACCAGCAGGAGCTCCCCCTTGACTGCCATCCTTTTAACCACCAGCAGCATCTATCTGTCCCCTTCTTTCCCCTGTGTAGGAGGTTTATAAATGACCCCTAGTCTTAATGATGCTCCAGGCCATTTTTCCAATGTGACCCACAGGACCTCCATCTCCCCCTGCTCCTCCTGCTCTTCTGTTGCCCTTATGTCATCCCTTATGTGACCTTTTGGTCAGCAATTTCTCCAGCAGATGACACATCTGGACCTAGCACAGGCTGTTGCCACCAAAACCCACCAGCATGGCCATGGCCATGCCTTGGACTTGGTCTTCTTGTCAGGTCTTTACATTAGCAATGTAAGTGTTGACCCGGTCATTTGGTTGGATCATCACGCAATGTTGTTCCATTGTGGGGCCACCTGTTTACCCCCCACCATGGAGATGATCTGTTACCACCCTAAGAAAACTCATTAGCCTTGCAAACGCTTGATAGTTTGGACCTATCAGTGATGTCAGCTTGTGTGAATGGAGTCAAGGGGGCCATGGAGAGCTTTAATGTCTCTTACTGCTGCCTTTAACTCCATGGCACCTTATTGTGTTCATCCCTAGATTTTCCACCACAGAGTCCCATGGTACTGTGAAAAGCTGAGGCATCTGAAGATTAAGGGATGGAGGTGGATTGTTCTTGGTAGATACCCCATTCCTCAGATGCTAGATTAGGAATTTGGAGCCACTGTGGACTCCAAGCTGATCTTGGATAGCCTAGGTGTTGGCAGTTGTTCGTTGTGGCTTTTTTCCTTCTTTGAAACATCACTTGGATCAAACCATTTCTGGCACCTGGTGAACTGGTGATGATAGTCCATACCTTTTTTACATATAGGCTGGATTACTGCAATGCTCTTTACCTGGTGTTATTAGGGAGTCTGATGTACTATCTGCAGCTAGTTCAGAATGTAGCAGCCTGTTTGATCTCTGGGACTTCACTTACAGACCATCTCACTCTGGTTCTATGTGAACTGCACTGGCTGCCTATTTGGTGGCATGTCAGCTTCAAGACATGCTATGCTTATTGGTATACAAGGCCCTGTATGATCTCAGTCCTGACTGTCAAAAGATCTCCTGAGTCCACTTATCTCTGCGCTCCACTGATGCTGATTTACTTGTGGTCCCCCATAAACAATTGAAGCTTTCCAGGGGTGGATCATTTAAAATGGCTGTGATTGTATCATGGAATGCTTTATCTGTTCATATTAGATCTGCCAGCACAGCGGGGCCTTCAACAGGGCGCTGAAGCATTATCTATTACTCTAATCTGGAACTAGCTAGCAAGGAATATGTCATGTTTGATGGGCTGATATTTATGTTGAAATTTTATTTATTAATTTATTTTTCCCCCATATAGGTTTTTTATCTCCTCAGCCGAAACAGGCTGGGCTCCCTTCCACCCTGTCCCCACTGTCCTGCACTGTCTACCACCCTCATTGGGACTTGTCCAGAGCTTCCTTCTGGGTCCCACTGGTGGAGTGGGTGAGGGACAGCATGCAGGGCTTCATATATGCCCACCTTGCCACCATTTTCCTCCTGTTTTCTCCACCCCAACCCCCGTGTTGGGGTGCTCATATCGAGCACATGCATGTGGAGGCACAAGCATGTAGCAGGATCCAGAAGCTCCCTCTCTACATTGCCACTCCTGTCATGCACTACCCCCAGGATTCCACCTGGAGACAATGATTTGGCAGAGCCAGCGAGCCACCCCATGAGAGGAGAGCAGTCCACCAGATGCTTGGCCCTTTCCCCTTGGCCAGCCAGCCAGCCCCTAGCAACCTGAGATCGCTCCTGATCCCAGGTCCCTGGCATGGTCAGTGGTAGCACTACCACCGCACAACTGGATGCACTTTATTTTTATGTTCTGTTTGGTTTGGTTATTTTGTATGGCGCCCCAAGAAAAGGGTGCTAAAGTAACAAAATTGCCTTGCCTTATTAGTTAAATACATAGGTCTTGGCATAGATTAGAACAAGCTTGCATCGCAGGGGCAATGTGAAATGATAGGCAAGAAAACAGACAACTAAAGTAATTTTACATTTTCAGGTTTACACTAAGAAATCCCGGTCTCGAACCTAACCTAAATGATGACCCTATAGGTCCCACCATGTATACTTGTAAGTTGAGGGGAAAAAAAAGCATTAATGTTGGTACTTCCTCATGATGAGAGCAAATAGTAGTTTAGAATGTTGAATAAAACTGATCCATTGACTTTGGTTAAGTAGGACATCAGTGTATTTTAATCATTACTCTGCTGATATGTTTGACACAATTTGACTGCTGTACATTCTGCCCGGGTGCATGCTGGGCTACTTCTCAAAGTGTAACTTGTGCATCCCCGTGTGCATCCCAGAGTCACGTAACCAGCTCCAGCTGGGAAATCATTGACTTTATATATAGATACCATGGCCTCCTTTTTGTATCTTAATTTCATTTATTTCCCTCTTTGAAGACTCGCACTTCAGTGCTTGCAGTTGTATCATTTGCCATACTGCACACACTCTAATGTCATATATCTTTGTATTTCTTTAAAGGATCCTGATAAATTTCAGTTTGGACGTACCAAGATCTTTTTCCGTGCAGGTCAGGTAGCGTACTTATAGAAGCTGAGAGCAGACAAGTTCCGAGCTGCAACTATCATGATACAGAAGACTGTGCGTGGCTGGCTGCAGAGAGTAAAGTACAAGAGGATGAAGAAAGGGGCTGTCACTATCCAGAGATATGTACGAGGATACCTGGCTCGCAGGTATGTTGGCCAGGAGTTGGATAAAATGGTTTTGCTACTTATGAAGTAGTATTATAAAACTGTGGCTAAAAAGTGAGCATTCTGATTGGCTGACTGCATTCTAAAGGGTTAACCCTGCTTCACAATAAAATAATTAAAATTATAACTATAAAAACATTTTGAAAAAATGCCTTTATTAGTCTAACACTAGGGGATAAGGCACCTGATTTTGCTTCATGCCCCCCCCCAACCCGATTGTGTTAGATTAACTCGCTGTAACCCAACTCATAATCATGCCTAATGCTTAACTAATATATGGCTAAGCTGTGGTGCCATGTTGTCTGAGATGAACTTAAATTTTGGTTTTGAAGCACTATACTGAGAGTGTGTGTGTGTGTGTGTGTGTGTGTGTGTGTGTGTGTGTGTATTTGTGTGTTGGATTGCTGGGATCTACAGCAGAAAGATGAAAGACATTAGAATGGAAGCTTCCTGAAAAATCTGGCTGAAAACTGATATTCTAAAACATGTTGTCTCATGATAGATGGAATGAACACAGAGCAATCTGATCCATCAGTAGGGAATGGCCCTTAGAGGCGTGCGTTCTCTATAAAGAGTCCACCTTTTCAAAGGAAAGTCTTTTTTCTGATGTACATACGTATTCCTAATAAATGGGGCCCAATTCTCAGTTGCAGTTTTATAACCCATAACATTGCTATTCTGACAGTCGGCCATTTGAGCCATGCCTAGACATGCATAAGCATGCCCAACACAATAAAACACCCCCCACTCGCCTGACCCATACCCGAGGCCAGCTTTTACGCCATGCAGACTCTGTTTTGGGATGATCAATTAGCATCTTCCCAGGAGGTGCACTGTCCCCTGCCCCATACTTACCCTAATATACATCATCTCTGGTAGTCCAGTGGAAGCCTGTCCCCAGCCCCATTCCCACACTCACAGCTCTTCTGTCATTCATCCCATAGCAATCTCCATCTCCCCAACATCTTTACACAA
The DNA here is from genome assembly GCA_016271365.2 of Neoceratodus forsteri. Classification (NCBI taxonomy): domain Eukaryota; kingdom Metazoa; phylum Chordata; order Ceratodontiformes; family Ceratodontidae; genus Neoceratodus; species Neoceratodus forsteri. Next base: position 519,866,561 of record CM057449.1, on the reverse strand, counting down.
TAGGCCCAGCGGTCTGACTCTCCTACCATCTAGTAAAAAGTTCTAGGCCAGGGGTGTTGGTAAGGTGCTGCAGTCGCTGCACTGGTGGTTGCCATGCTTTGTGAGGGACTCTGCATGCCATTTGCATGGCAGTCTCCCTCCCTCCCTTCCATGCTCAGTGTACTTTGATGTGTATTGACGTGAAAGGTGGGTAGGACTTTACTGAGCATTGCTCAAAGTGGGGGGGGGGTGCACAAGCAAGGGACTGGCAGTAAACTGTGTCGCAACGATTTAGCACCAGTCTCCTGCAAGTGAGAACTGATCCCTGCTCCTCATCTGTTAGAATGTCCTATTCAGTATATATGTATTATTTCCTGCAATATCATTTGTGTACCATTTTTCTAACGTGTGTGTGTGGGGGGGGGGCACTCTCAAGTGTACCATAAACTCAGCTTGCAGCCAGTGCCCCTGCCCTAGGGGTTTCTGTGGCCATGGAGGGTACAGTATATATGTGAAACAGATTGTCTTCTTCACTAAGCTAGCAAAGGATATGGTTGGGGTGCATGGGTGGGTGGGAGGCAGTATAGTGCAGTGGTTTAAGGCTCTGAGCTGCAAATCTGGAGACCTGGATTTGAATCCCACAGTCCCCCCTTGCATACTGTGTGACCCTGAGCAAGTCACTTAAATTCCCTGTGCTCCCAGGTTGCACCTGTAAACAAGCTTTCAGCTTGGTGTGCTACTCCTGGTTAAGCAATCTGGTAACATATTGAAAAATAAATTTAAAAATGAACTACGTTTCCTGACATAGAAATGCAAAGGTGCATATAAACTGTTCAGTCTGCAGTTACTAAATACAGAGAACAATTTATTAATCACTTACAGCACTTACTATAGATGCAGTATCTTTAGAAGAATGGATGAACACAAGCATCCATCCGGAATAGGAATGCATTGGAACCGGAACAGTTGTGGTTTTCCAGCTGACATGAACTAGAATGTCCCCTGATCCTCCAAAATGCTGATACCCACTGAAATGCACTTCCCAGTAGATTACCCACCCTGAACCACTGGAATGGCTGCCTTGACCTGCCCTAATGCCCAATCTAGTGGAATACCCACTACAACACACCAGAATAGAAAATGACCCTCCAGAATGGCTACCACAACCTGCTGGAATGCCTGCATAGGTGGAATGCCTACCTGACTGGAATGGACACCATGACCCGCTGAATGGCTATCGACCTGCCAGAATGCCATCCTCACCAAAACATCATGCTGGCCATTCCAGTGGGCTGGGTGGGCCTACTGGTGGGTTGGGCACCCACTTGTGAGTCAGGAGGGCATTCCAGTAGGTTCTGACAGCAATTCCAGCAGTTCAGCCCTTCTGGGTAGTTAGGGGCATCCATGACAAAGATGTTGATTTGGAAAGTGCCAGGGGTCGCAATTCCAGCCCGGGGAGGGATGGTGACAGGTCCTGCCATACTAGCATCCCCTGGGGTTGGCCAGGGAACTCTTCTCTTCCTCATGGTCATGCTGGTGTGTGCTAGAGCTCACAGGGTAAGGCCCAACATTAGGGAGGTGAACAGGGTCAGGGAAGGGAGAAATAAGGAAAATCCCATTGGCAAAATGGCACCTGCCAGCCCACCCTGTGCCACCCACCTAGTCCAGGTTCCAGTCTGGATTAGGTTACTAGGAGATAGAGAGGTTGGCCCTCCCTCCTCTGGCCCTGCCACGGGGGAGGCAACCTGTGGGGATGATCAGAGCCAGGCACGTCTCTGGGATGGTGGGTTGGTGGCTGACTGAGCTGAATGGTCTTGGCTTGAAGGGGACTGGTGGTGAGAAAGTGGCATAAAAAAGATGTTTTTTTCCTCCCACCCCATGGCTGAATACAAACATCCAAATATCTGAATATTTGTCTGGATATTCGTAAAATGGTATTGAAAAAGCCCTATTTGCCACATGTCCTAGCAGTCCTGAAACACCTTAACCAGCTTGAAAATGACCAGCAGGATGAAGAAAGTAAAGAAACACTACAGTATACTTTAAAAGGGAGCATTCATATGCAGTCCCCTTCTGGGGGCTTACTTTATGTTTCCCTGGGGCTCCTGCATTGGTTTCTGCCCAAAATGGGCTGCAGGGGTGCTGTCAGTGGATCTAGTGACCTCGGTGTTTGTTTCAGTGGGGGTTCGCTGGGCTGTAAATGTGCAATACTGAGCAGCCTGCTCCGTTTGGTGGCCACCATTACTGCCATTGTCCTGCCTTCCTGGTGCTCTTGACTCACTGGTTTGGCTAAATGGGGGTCGGACACCTGGAGGAGGCAGGTAGAAATGGCACTGAAGCTTTTAAAACAGCGCTTGAAAGCACTGAAGGATTGGGGTGTATTTGATTATTCATGAGGCTACATAGAAACATAGAAGCTGATGGCAGATAAGGACCACAAGGCCCATCCAGTCTGCCCATTTCTTTTTCTGCCTTATAAATGTGCCATCGGCCTTTGCTCTGTCAGTGGCCTATCTATTCATACTCATTTGTATTGCTCCCTTATGCCTATCCCATGCCTGTTTGCAGCCCTGCACTGTATTCATAGCCACCACTTCTTGAGGTAGGCCATTCCATGCATCCACCACCCTTTCTGTGAAAAAGAATTTCTCACATTCCCCTTAATCGGCTCCTCTAATCTCATGCTGTGTCCTCTTGTCCTGCTATTTTTCTTATATTTAAACATGTTAGACTCTTTCACCTTGTTAATGCCCTTAAGGTGTTTGAATGCCTCGATCATATCACCTCTCTCCCTCCTTTGCTCAAGGGTATACATATTGAGCTCTGTTAATCTGTCCTCATATGTCTTCTGATGCAGTCCCTGCACCATTTTGGTTGCCCTTCTCTGGACTGCCTCAATTTGGTTAATGTACTTGTGAAGGTGTGGCCTCCAATACTGCACGCAGTACTCCAGATGGGGCCTAACCAGTGTCTTGTAAAGAGGGATTATTACCTCCCTCTTACGACTTGTGATACCCCTACTAATACACCCTAACATCCCCCTAGCCTTACCTACTGCTTTAGAGGTCTGCTTGGATGATTTCAGGTCATCAGTGATGATGATGCCCAAGTCTCTTTCTTCCTTTGTGACTGCTAGCAACTCCCCTCCCAGCCTATAGGTGCTTCAGGGTTTCTCTTCCCTATGTGCATGATCTTGCACTTCTTTGCATTAAATCCCAGTTGCCACTCTTCTGACCATTTTGCTAGTTTATCCAGATCTCTTCTCATTCTGCCCATCTGGATCATCTACTCTGTTGCAGATCTTGGTGTCATCTGCAAACAGACAAGCCTTACCTCTAGTCCATCTGCAAGGTCACTAATGAAGATGTTGAAGAGGACTGGCCCCAGGACTGATCCCTGAGGTACCCCACTTGTGACTTGCATCTCTTCTGACTGTATACCATTTACCACCACTCTCTGTTTTCTGCCCGTCAACCAGTTTGCCACCCAGTTGACCAACTTCTGACCCACCCCGAGCCTACCCAGCTTATTTATCAATTTTCTATGTGGAACAGTGTTAAAAACTTTGCTGAAGTCAAGGTAGGCGACATCAACTGCTCCCCCTTGGTCCACCACTCTGGTTACCCAGTCAAAGAAATCTATGAGATTGGTTTGACAGGACCTTCCTTTTGTAAACCCATGCTGTCTTGGATCCTGTGCCCTATGGATTCCAGGTGTTGCACTATCCTTTCCTTAAGGAGTGCCTCCATAATCTTGCCCACTACTGAGGTAAGACTGACTGATCTGTAGTTCCCTGCCTCCTCCCTGCTACCACTCTTGTGGAGTGGGATCACATGAGCCCTTCTCCAGTCTTCTGGGACCTCTCCTGTGCTCAGAGACTCACTAAAGTTTTGCTAATGGCTCTGCTAGTTCCACCTTTAGCTCCTTAAGTACCCTGGGATGTATGCCATCAGGTCCCATTGCCTTATCCACCCTGAGCTTAGCAAGCCTTGTAGGACCTTTCTTTGTGAAGGGAGTAGTGCACACCTCCTCCCCTGTGTCCATGGTGCTGAGCTGTGGCCCTGCCCTACCTTCTCTTCAGTAAATACTGAGCAAAAGTGTCTATTTAGGATAGATGCTTTACATGGTCCTCCTCCTCACATGCTCCTTTTCTCCATTAGCTTAGCAATACCTCTCTGGACTTTCTCCTTTCACTAATGTATCTATAGAAAGTCTTGTCACCTTCTTTTACTGTTCGTGCTAGTGTTTCCTCAGTTTGGGACTTTGCCTGCCTTACTGCCTTCCCTGCTTCCCTTAGGGCAGTTTGGTATGCCTCTCTATCTTCATCCCGCTGTGTTCCCTTATATTTCCTGAAGGCCAGCCTTTTGTCTCTGACCTTTTCTGCTACTGTATTTGAGAACCAAAGTGGTTTCCTTCTTCTTTTGCACTTCCTTTTCTGTCTAACACAATGGGATGTTGCTTCAAGTATTGCATCCTTAATGCTTGCCCACTTTGCCTGTACCCCCTCACCTGTGTTTCTTTTTGCCAGGGCTAGCTTAACTCATGAATATTAATGAGCCCGATCACAGCTCCTAGAGACAGTGAAGAATGGAGCTAGCGATGGGCTCCAGAGGGGCTCCCTAGAAATGTATGAGCAGTCACTTGATAGGGGACAGGAGTCCCTACCATGTGCTGGGGCAATTGTAAATTAAAAGTAACTATTGTGGCTGCAATTGACACTAACAATTAAGTCTGACACGGAACTGTATGGAACTGTATGGGAGCAGCCATGTTAATAGTACTTTGACCCCTGTTATCAGCCAATCCAGTGATTGGGCACCCAAAACTAAGACAGAGGGCTCATGGGAGGAGGAGTGAACTGTTTTCAGGCACCAGAGAACTTCCCCAATCACCAACTAAAGAGGACTGTTAAATTTGATTGATAATGCTGGGCAGCCAATGAGAAGGCAGGGATTCCTGGGGAGATCCCAGGGACTTTGGGAGATTGATTCAGTCTGCACCGGGCTCTTATCAAGTCAGGAGAGACCTTCACTGGGAGAGTCGCACTTCCTGAGACTTTGCACATGACTCAAGTTTGGAGTTTATCTTGAAAGAGTGTGAAGAGAATCTTGTTGAGAGGAACAGTGCTGTTGTGAAAATGCCTAAGATATTTTGGACTCTGCTGTTTTGGAGGAGATCCTCTGCTGCAAAAATCGTGCACTGTTTTCTGAGAATCTGAGAGACTGTTTGTGAGCTGAAAGTTTGCTGGAATTGAGTGTTAGCCAGTATAGATTGGAGGCTGTGAAAGCTGGGAGAATTTAAAAGTGCTGTGAATCAGCCAAGTGGAAAAAGAAAGTGACTTTGAAGCTAAGAGACTGTGAGGGAAAAGGTGACCAGGTGTTCTATGTCTAGGGACCCTGTGGTTGCCACCCTAACACGAGAAAGGAGAACATGCTGTGTTGGACTGTAACCTTGTTGCCAAACGGCATTAGAGATTGGAGGAGTTCTGTCCTTGTTCTGGCTGCACCTTGATGACACTTTCCTGCTGAATCCAGTAATGGAGAAGTTCCCAGCTGTTTACCAGAACCAGGTAGAGAACATGTTAACCCCTACCAAGTGGGGTCTGTTAGTCTCAGGGGGTCACCAGTGAGTGCTGGGGTGATAGGGCACCTGTGATCCATTTGGGGGAGCCGGGCTGTGGAACCTCTCCCTGGTCTGGGTCTCTGGGGTTTAGTGGGCCTTGCGCCAGTGCTCTGCAATGGGCCAGATGAGGCTGAAGGTGACAAGTGGCCAGATCTTCAATCAAGGGGACAAGCTGCTAGATCTCCAATGAAGATCAAGGCTTTAAGATATTTTTCTGTTGTCCTGTGTTGTGCCCTCTATGTACCTAGACTCACTGCTCCCAGACTTGTGGAAAGCCCCCTTCTAAGACTTGCCTGGACCTTCAAAACCATGAGACCCAGAGCTTGCCATGGAATTTAAGGGCAGCGTACAGTGTGAAGTTAATTGTAGTTTGAAAGTACTTAGAACAACAACAGCTAGCCAACTCACGGCAATGTCCAGGCCTGCATCTAGTGGGTACCCAGATAGACTCTTGGGAAACAACACTGGTGCCAGTGGGGGTGGGCAGCTGGGGTGGTTTGGCCTATGGGCCCATGTTGTCATTGCTTTGCTATTCTCTACTAATAACCCTTTTTCTTTCTACAGCTTTACCTTATCCCATTATACCCATCCTAGCCCTTACCCCTAATAAAGCTATGATCTGTTGTTTAGAACTGCTGTTTGAAGGGGTATTTTTTTTTGTCTGTCAATTACCAAGTGTTCATGGTTTATGGTATTAAGGAACTGTTGAATATTCAGTGTGTGGGGTGGTTGGTAGGGGAAGTGGGTAGGTACAGTATCCCAGGGGGCTGTACTAGCCAGTCACCTGACCTACTCGTAACATTGGAGAACAGAATGTAGAGCACTCCAAGGCAAGAAAACACTGCAGACAGCATATATATTCCACGAGTTTAACGATTCACAGACTCAGGAGTCCTGAGTCTGTGAAGCATTAAACTTGTGAAATACATATCCTGTCTGCAGCATCTTCTTGCCATGAAGTGCTATACATTCTGTTCTCTGAATTATACTTTGAAGGATAAGCCTCCATTTGTTTTGCTGCACCTTGTTAAATACCTGAGATGCATCTGACGTCCTTTTGTTGCACCCACTCGTAATGCTGTCTGGGTGGAGGCACTGCACTATTTACTATAATTTTGGGATAGAACTCCTGAATGTCACTGTAGTAATCCCAGGCCCCTTAACCTGTTAGAGGGTCAACAGGTAGGGATAGTAGCCCATGGGCACACTATGCCTGGGCTTCACATAGTCAGGTGTATGGCAATATTGCAATAACCAAATGCCCTGGGTGGTTTGTGAGGTATGAGGTGCAGTGGAGTGCCTTCAGCTACCCAGGAAGTAAGTTTATTGCAGTGCTATTGCGTAGCTGGAGTGGATTAATACACTTATAACATGTAAAAAGGTCAAAAGTGTTATATAATACTGTTTGTATTGATATTGTATGTATTGAATACCATGTATCCCATGTTTTTGCCTCTGTAATTATACTGTATGTATTTACCTTCTGTATATCTCATTCCCCTTCCCCCAGGACATACCGTGAGATGAGCATTGAGTTGCTCAGTGTATCTTTCCTGGTGAAACAATTCAATAAATAAATAAAATAAACAGTAATATAATCTAATGCATAAGATAGTTCAGGTCTTCAGGGTTAGCCTGGGCAAATGTCTACTTACCAAGGGAATCACATGGTTCCCTGGGTATTAGTTAGTGTGACCTCTATGTAGGCTATCACATGTCTGCACAGCATACAGTACATTTTGGTTCCTGCTTCGAAAGTGGGACAGACGTGATAGATCTGGAATCCCATCTGACCTGAAATTACTGTATTATTGTTACTATATTGCCCAGCATAGTAATGCACCCCGAAATGGAAATATACCAGGCATGCTAGTAGTGTTATTCATTTCATTTGGCAACTCAGCTTTTAAAGAGTAGCCAATGCCTGCAATAGAATTTGAGAAATATATTATCTGGCTACCATGCAGCTTGTATTTCATGTTAAATCTGTAGTCCCTGTCCCCATTATTTTATTACTGAAGTAATTTGCAGGAAGATAGGATCTTTCCACCTGAAGAGCTCCTCTATTCTTGTTGCTTACTCCCCAGCTGAGGTCATAATACTCTGCTTGTGACATGACAGTCAACACCTGCAGACTGCGATGTTATAACAGAAGATTTCAAGTAGAGAATAAGCTACAGTGGCAGATGAACTCTAAAAGATAAAAATCCTATTGTGTGACAGTGTCCTCTAATTAATAAATATTGGGGATGAGAAATCTGCATACCATGTATGAAATACAAGCTGAATTGTGTCTAAGTATTAGGTTCCCCAAGTTTTTCCAGAGGTGTCAGTCTCTCTTGAACAAAAAACAAATCCTTGTCCTGCTGCTTTTTACACCCTCCCCATCTCCACTTCAGCCCTTTATACACATAAATCCACTATGCACACATTTTTTTTGAGTATGTTGCTCCCACACTAAGGCACGGAAATGTTGACTCAAATAACACGCTACGTGGGAAACACCCTGTCTGTGTGTGGAGCACTGAGGGTTCAGTCACATTATTTTGGCATGTCATGTTTTGACATCAAGATCACAAAAGAATTGCAGTGTCTTCACTTGCAAAAAGCTCCTGTTAAAAAGGCAGTCACTAACTCAGACTCCTGTTCTTTATGAAGAACAATTGCACCATCATTTTTCTCCCATTCTGTTTGCTTAAAAACACTGCTTACACCTTTCTTCTGGGCTGAAGGGTGGGCTGGTGCTGTCTTTCTAACCCATGCCTGCATCACTTGGTGGCTGCCCAGCTGATGGACTGTCTCACCCCACCACCCCCTCAAAAAAGAAAACATAGTGATTTACCTCTACAGAGTGCTTAATCACCACTGCCTCAGTGCTAAAACCCCCCAGACCAGAAATGAAAGCAAGTCCTCCAATGGCTTGTGCAGAATACGGCTGCCCTCCCCCTTCCCAGCTACTTGCAGAGCCCCTCTCATTTTAACCGGTAAGAGTTGTGCCAGCACAACGGAGAGCAGAAGCAAGATGTTTCTTAACAGAAATATGTACAGAAAAAAAGTAGTGATTGATGGACCTTTATTAAAAAAAAAAAAAAGATCCATGAAAAAGGCCAACAAGTTTGATTTACTGTGATACTGGTTTTGTTTTATCTTACTTAGCTTTATGAATATTAATTTACTGATTCCAAGTATTTATCCTTTAACTGACATCTCTAATACAGTTCTGCCTGTAACAAGATTTTATTCAACCCCACCCCCCAACCTCTCTGTTTCTACCCACCTCATTTACTGATGTTCTTCATCTTGCAGACTGGCAGACCGTCTGCGGAAAACAAGAGCTGCCATCATCTTCCAGAAGCAATACAGGATGGTTCGGATCCGCCGGGCATACCAGAGAATCCGTATGGCCACCATCACCATTCAGGCTTACAGTCGGGGAATGTATGTCAGGAGAACATACCGGCAGGTATAATTTTGACCTTTTTGTACTATACTGTATCTGCAGATGTCGGCAAAGGAATGTGAAGGTTCAGAAGGAATTATGGAGGCCAGAGCTCCCTCTTTTTTACCCCTTTTAGGAAATTAAAAAGGATAGGTTCCTCCTAAATGCAACATATAGTAGAATAGTATATAGGAGAAGAAATTTAGGGCAAGATGTGTCCCTTCACAGATGACACTAAGCTCTGTGGTAGGGTAGGCAATGATGAGGGGTTATGGAGATGCAGAGGCTAGAAAGGCTTGTCCAAGGTTTGGCTGTTGAAATTCAACACCAAAAAGTATAAGGTGATGTGCAATAGGGAACAACGCCTGGACAGAGTACAGGATGAGAGGGGTTAAACTAGGCACTATTTCTGAGGATAGAGAGTTAGGTGTCATCATAAGTAACTCCTTTAGACAATCTACCCAACATAACAAGGCCTACAGTAAGGCAGACAAGGTGCTAGGGTGCATGGGGGGGGGGGTATTGACAACAGCAGAAGAAAGGAGGTACTTCTCAATAGATCCCTGGTGAGATGCCCATAGAATACTGTGCCCAGTTCTGGAGGCCTCACCTGTGGAAAGATGAGGGCTGGCTGGAGACAGTGCAGCATATGTTACCAAAATGATTCAGGGCCAGCAGAGCAGATCTTACAAGGATCGGAGTTAGGCACTGAGCATGTACTTGCCCGAGGCTAGAAAGGGGAAGGGAGATATGATAGAGACTTTCAATTTCCAAAAAGGAATGAACAAGGTAAACAGCAAGGAGCTATTCTAAAGGAATCAAGAACACTGGTTCATGAGTGGAGAGTGGCGGGCAGGGGGGATTCAGGAGGGACGTCGGGAAGTTTTATTTTGCAGAGTGGGTGGTTGAGTCATAGAACAGTCTGTCAGCTGATGTGGTGGACGCCAAAGCCACTAATGGCAGTCACAGTTGGGTCAGAATGATGGGGTTAGTAGTTACTCAGGGCAGTAGTAAAACAGGGAGCATGGGATGGACAGTGTGGGCTAAAAACCCTATAGAAAATGGGCTAAAAGGCCCTGTACAGACCAATGATCTCAGGTTATAGTAGGGGTGTTATGGGCAGACTGAATGGAGCAGTGGTCTTTTTCTGCTGTCATTGTCTATGTTTCTGACACTTGCTTGTGTTGCCTTCTGTTTTAGCTATTATTTTGTCTGTACCTGTCAACTGTGTAGTTTGACTTTTGGTTGTTTATTTTGCCAGTACACTGTTTTGTTAATACTGACAACACTTTTCCACTGAAGTTATTTGTCTCTTTGTACCCCTCGCCATTGGATCACACCATGAAATGAGCCTTGGCTCAGAGTGCTTTTTACCGATTACCGATTATCAATTATCAGTCAATCAATCAATAAACATTTGTACTAACAAAGTTTTTATATACCGAGATATATATGCCGAGAATCAGCCCTCCAGGGCTCTCAGCTCCCAGCCAAGGGATTCTTAGACAGCGGGCGGTCGGCACTCCTTCAGCCGCCGCCTGACTCCACAAGAGTGGACACTCAGCTGCACAAGCCAAGAATCAGCCCTCAATGGCTCTCAGCTACCAGCCGAGGGATTCCTGGCCAGCAGGTGGTCGGCGCTCCTTCAGCTGCCATCTGACTCAACAAGAGTGGACACTCAGCTGCACAAGCCGAGAATCAGCCCTCCAGGGCTCTCAGCTCCAAGCCGAGGGATTCCCGGCCAGGGGGCGGTCGGCGCTCCTTCAGCCTCTGCCTGACTCCATAAGAGTGGACACTCAAATGCACAAGCTGAGAATCTGCTCTCCAGGGCTCTCAGCTCCCAGCTGAGGGATTCCCGGCCAGTTGGCGGTCGGCGCTCCTTCATACTCATCCTTCTTATTTACCCCCTCTTCTTCCCTTATGGTGGATGTTCCCTTTTCAGATAGTGGAACAAGCTTGCATGTCCTCTATTTTAGCTCTTCCATGTCATCCTCCTGTCCTTACTTATACCTCTCAAATTCCCCTTAGTATCCCTTTAGTGTCCCTCTCTCTGTAGTCCTTCCTCTGTACTCCTGTCGTCATCCCAGAACGCTTATCACCCTTTTGCTGCCTTACCCTGGTTTCCATAAAGAAATGCCTGGGACTCTAATTCTATACACTTAATCTGGGTTTTTACCCTCCCCCCTCTGGTTCCTCCCTTCCCTGCTCTCTGATGTACTTGTTTTTTCACAGTATTTAGAAAATGGCTCCCCCGGGTTAAGCTCCAGTATTATAGCTGTACCAGTGCATTGCAACTTGTATATGGGTCTCCTGTAATATGTTCTCCTGTGTATGGCTTATTACTTATTGCACCATATTCCATATGTATTATTATTGGTCTGTGTGTGTGTATACATATATATATATATATATATATATACATGTATGAGGTTTCCCTTGCTGTACCTGACCTTGTTACACCCAGATCCATCTTGCAAATAAGCCTTGCTCAATGATATCCGCCTAGATAAATAAAAATGTTGATTGATTGATTGATTGATATACAACCATACAAAAATAGGAAAGAAAGACACCAAAGGGCTCAAGTTCTTTGCCCCACCATCTCAGCTGGCAAAATTACTTATTCCTTTTTCCTCCCAGGTACTTATCTGGCCTTAATTTAAACACATGAACATTTTCATCTTGTATCAGTTTAGATGGAATTGGAGTCATGTGCAGCTGCTCATTCCCAGTTCTGCAAACATCTGGTGGAAAATGACATCAGTTTGACAACAGTTGACTGGATAAGCAGGCAGGGCATGCTATTGGAAGGGAAGGGAAGGACTGGTCTGCGTCATTAATGACGTTAGGCAGATTGATTAGTCTTTTAATTTTGGCCATAAATGGGGGGTTTGGAAATATTTACCTTGTTTTTAGCCGGGGGGAGGGTTACAAGAAGTATAAATAGGAAGAAAAAATTTGACAGGACACCAGGGAAATTCCCCAACCCTTTTTGAGAAGAGCCACGGGATTGTTAGCATCCATTTGAACAATTACAAGAACATACAAGCAGATGAGACCTCAGTTTCATGTCTCATCTTTGAAAAATGGCACCTCATCATGACAGCATGGTCCCCCTAACATCGTGCTGGGTCATTAGGGTAATTATAACCAAGGGCAGAGTGTCCCCTATAGAGCTATCAACACTACTTCCTCTAGCACTTGGTGTTCACTGCAGGTCTCCCATCCAACCATAGACCAGGCCCAACCCTGCATAGCTTATGAGATCAGTTTGCCTAGGATTATAAACAACATAGTCTGTTCCTCCCCCTTCCTCCTGGCTGCGCACCACCCACTTGTGCAGCCTACTGACTGTAATAATTATGGCAATGGTGGTCTGTGGGTTCAGGAGGGGGATTACTGAGGTAACCTAGATTTCACTACCATTCCCCCCCCCCACCACCACGTGGCTTGACTCTCAGGAGGAGGGCCCCACCTTCTTATAAATAACACTTTGGGCTTGGGGGTTGTAGTAAAACAGTGTTGTCTCCTGAGCAATAGGCAATTAAAAAAAGATTTATGTGGGAATATGGGAGGCAGGGTGGGGGTGTATTGCAGAAGATGACTGGAGGTGGGGAACAAGTGGCCACAAGATTAGCTCTGGCCAACTAAGGAGGGCTATATGGGTGGGATGGTAATTGCACACCCCTAGCAAGTGCTCTCATTAGCTGGAATATTTAACAACACACTCATCATAAAAAAGATTTGCCACTCATTCACTGCCCTCTCATTCACACTCAGGCAAACAACCAGTACATGTTATTTACCGCTGTTATGGACAAGAAAGCCAGTAAGTGAAAATGCACGACACTCACTTTCTTTGAGCAGTTAGGTTGATACAAGTCCGAACCCTACATGCCATACTCCTCTAAGTACAGCATGTTAAAACAGATCACTGCTCATTCTCCATTATATAATAGTAGGAACCCCAATCCTGCCCTGCTTATGACATCATACTCAGTTACTGTGGAAATGACTGTGATGCCACAAGCAGGATATTATGACTTCAGCATCTTAAAGTCATGCACTGGGGCAGGGAAACCCAGGGACAGTGTATGAGATGAGGGAAGATACTGTCAACAAGCAACAGAAGGACCTTTGGGTATTCATATCCGATGATCTCAAGTTGGCAGGGCAATGTGACATGGCAGTAAGCAAGGCTAGCCCAACTCTGGGGTGCACAGAGAAGGGGATTCTAGCAGGGAGAAGGGAGATAGTGTTTCCACTATATCACTCACTAGTGAGACCTCTAATGTAGAGTAGTGTGTCCGGTTCTGGAGGCCACACCTCTGCAAGGACATTGACAGAGTGGAAGTGGTCCAGAGGAGGGCTACCAAAATGGTGCAGGGATTGCATGAGAAACCATATGAGGAGAGATGAGGGGAGTTCAACATGTACTCCCTGAGAAGAGGAAAGTGGGAAGGGACATGATTGAGACCTGCAAGTACCTCACAGGGGTGAACAGGGTGCAGGAAAGGAGTCTCTTTAAGAAGAGGAGTACCAGACCACGGGGCATGCAATGGAACTTGAGAGGGAATGTTAAAGAGGGATGTGAGGAAATACTTCTTCACAGAAAGGGTGCTGCACACTTGAAACAGTCTGCCAGAAGAAGGGGTGTGGGCAAAGACTGTGGGGAGTTTCAAGCATATGTGGGAAAGGCATGTCGGCATAATAGGTAGCAAAAAGGGAAGAGGGAGGGACACTTGTGACTAAATAGGTTCTGGGTATAAAAATAGGGCAGACTAGGTGGGTCTACTGGTTCTTCTGTGACGACAAATTCTGTTTCTGTGTAATGAGCCTCAACTGATGTTGAACTGTAAGGAGCAAAGCTCCCCATTTCATGTACCCCCTCAAGTAAGGAGTAGGCCAAGGGAAGTGATCCTTCCCCTGTACAAGACCTTGAAGTGTTGCATTCAGTTCTGGTCAGCAGAGTGCTGAAATTACATTAAAGAGATTAAGAGAGTACAACACAGGACCACCCTTCTCATCAGTAGTGTAGGGAACAAGATCCATATTATACATACTTATGTCACTCAACATAGAGGAAAAAGGCTGAGAGGGTACATGGTCCCAGTGTTCTGAATAGAACCTAGACAATAACAGCAGAAAATGACTATTGGTCCATCCTGTCTGTCCAGAAACCCTAACAAACGTGGGACCTATTGTCTATACAGAGTTCTAGCCCACAATATCCACCCCATGTTCCATGCCCTAGCGCTACCACTCTTAGCAACCACTATGTCCTTCATTCTGTCCCAGCTGTGTTTGAAACCAATAATAGTTTTTGCAGCAACCACATCAGCTGGCAGATAGTTCTATAGGCCCACCACCCTTTCAGTAAAATAAAACATTCTCACTTCCTTCTTGAACCTCCTCCCAACTGTCAGTTTCCACTCATGTCCCCATGTTTTTAATCTGCTATTTATACTAAATAGTTCCTCACAGCTTACTTTGTTCATTACTTTCAGGAACCTGAAAGTCTCTGTCATAGCTCCCCACTCTCGTCTGGCCTCCAGTGAGTACATGTTCAGTGCCTTGAGTCAGTCCTCTTTAAGATCTGTCCAGCTGCCCCTGAATCATTTTGGTCACGCTATGTTGCACTGTCTTCAGCCTATCCTTATCTTTCTTTAGGTGAGGACTCCAGTACTGGGCACATTACTCCAGGTGGGGCCTCAGCAGTGATCTACAGAGAGGTAGTAATACCTCCTACCTTCTGATGTCAATACCCCTTCCTATATACCCCATCATCCTGTTTGCCTTACTGTAGCCCTTGTTACACTGGCTTGATTGTTTTAGGGAGTCACTGATGGTAACCCTTAGGTCTCTTTCCTCAGAGGTCATGTCCAGCTTTACCTCCCCACCACCATCATCACCATCCAGTAGTCTGTCACATTTACTTGGATTTATACTTGGAGTTTGGAGATAATATAAGAGGTGCATTCCTATATTTATCTCAAATTTATAAAAAAAAACATTCTTTTATATTGCCCCCATCCATGTGTCTGTCCAACCTATGTTTTTTTAATGTTATTGCATCTGAACTCACAACAATTTCAGCCAATAGTTCCATATACAGTTCCTGTTATTCCCTGGCTGTAAAGCATTTTATGTTTATTAGTTTTAAAGCTTGTGTTTTTTGATCTGCTTATCTTAACTACATATATTATGATTATCAGTTCAAAATGTAAATCCTAGTTTGTCTGTTATTTCCTTATCAGTATGTAAATTATAGAACAGGAGGAGATATCCTCTTAATCTGTGTAGACTGTGAAGGGACAAAGTGTTCAGTATGCCATTTTAATCCTGACTTTCCAATCCCCCCATCATCTTGGTTGCCTTATTAACCCCCTGACTGAGTCCACCCCAGAACTGTAAGCATTAATCAGTCAACAGTCATAAGTATAATTTATAAATAGGCAGTAAATCTTCCTTTGCTTTGTTGCTGAAATGTCTTTTTGAGTTGCTGTGTAATTTGCTTTATTAAATATGTCATTCAGGTGTTGTCTTTGTTTAAAATCTAATGCAATTTTTGACCCCTGAATCCATCTCACTGTTAATTATATTTAATTTGATCCCCATCAGAAAGTAGTTTAGATTATGGTTATTTCTTCCTATATGCATAACCGTACACTTGGCCTCATTGTACCATGTAGACTCATACCCCTGTAGTCTGCCCATCTCAAAATGGCATCTGAGTCTTTTTGTAGAGTTTTATTTTTGTCTCTAAATTGTTTAACTATTCCCACTAGTTTGGTGCTGTCACCAAACCTATGCCAGTTTTTGATGCCAGCACCAAGGTCTGAGATATAAAGTCCAATCAGGATTGGGTTCAAAACTGACCCCTGGGGAACCCCACTTGTGACACTTCTCTCACTTGATGTGTACCCAATTAATCCAACTCTGCATTCTGTCTAACAGCCAGTTGTTCATGCAGTTTGTTACCAACAGGTTGATATCTGGAAAGTTCTCCCCTCATTTTTGTTATTAATTTGTGATGTGGGACAACATAAAATGCTTTACTTAGATATAAGTTTGTTGTATCCACTGTATCTCCTTCATCTACTGCCTTGTTGACATTCTCAAAGAAGCTAAGTAAGTCTGTTGTACAAGACCTCCCTTGTCTGAATCCATGATGCCTTTCATCTACATCTTTTGAGGTGTTGCACATGGTGTTAATACTTTCGTTAATTATGCTTTCCATTAGTTTCTCTGCCACAGATATAATACTAATGGATCTACAAGTATTGTTGTTTAAGATCCAAAGTCTCTAAATTAGTCAGAAATGTGAAAAAAGATTTCTACAGTTCACATTTTGAGGTTAATTGGCCTGACCCTAGGTTTTTCTGGGATAATATAAATTCCTTTATTGTCCCTAAAATCTAGGAGTATTTTGAACAAAATGAAGGCTAATAGTGCTGAGTTAATGGACCATTTAAAGATTGTCAACTCTCTTAATGTAAAATTCTTTCATTTGTCTAAAGCAAATTTATCTCCTGTACCCCCTGTTGACATGTGTCAGGATTATTTTACCGGTGGGAATCCAACTTTTTACTTTAGAAGAGTCACAAAAAAGGAAAACGTTCATTTTATTAATTCCCAATAAATGTAGTGACTGTGGGGGAGGGTTAGATGGCTGTTTTCTTAGAATATCTGCACCATATATTGCTGCTGCCTCATGTTCTTTATCACCAATATCTTGTCAGTTTCCAGCTGATTGTAAATGTGAAAGGGTCGTCTCTACCCCTAAGAAATCCAGTGCTGATTCTGTTGAGGACTTTAGGCCTATTTCTATTTTAAAATCCACTAAGTGAAATGTTAGCGAAGACTGTGGCTAATCAACTGAATAGTCATTTAGATTTTTATCATGTTCTTTGTCCTGAGCAACATGGAATCCAAAATAACTACTGAACAGTTACTGCCTTTGTCAGGTTCACAGATTCATTTCTCAGGGGATTTGATAATAGTCTTATGACAGGAGCGAGGTGAGCAGATAAGAAAAGTCTGCGCAGAAGGGCACACAGTGGTAGTCGGGGACTTCAACATGCCAGGGGTGGAGTGAAGTACCCCAGCTACCACAAACACCAGAGAACAGGTAATTCCTAGCACAATTAGTGGGGGAGCCTACCAGAGGGGGGAACATACTAGACTTGGTGCTCTCAAACAGTGAGGGAGTGAAGGAGGTAAGGGTTGAGACCCCTGGCAGTTAGCGACCACCATACAGTGTGGTACTCCCTTAATATGAGTAGGGAGACAGCCAGTACAAGGGTGATTGACTTCGAAGGTGCAGACTTTGGGAGGATGAGGGTCATATTGGGAGAGCACCTCACCAGAATCCAACAACATATGGATACCAACCAGAAGTGGGAGATTATCATGGTTGGCCTAACTGAGGCCACACACTCCTGTTCAAAGCTCCAGGGGAAAAAGTCCAGGTCTAGGAGACCAAGCTGGTTATCCAGGGAGGTGCTTGGGAAGATCAAGAAAAAAAGATCCTCCTTCAAGAGATACATGAGAACCAAACGGGAAGAGGATAGGGAGGAGTACGTTAAGAAATCGAGGAAGGTAAACAGATTAGTCAGGGTAGCCAAGGCAGCAAAAGAACATAGGCTGGCACGGGGGATAGCAGAAGGGGAGAAATATTTCTTCTGTTACGTAAGGGAGAAAATAAAATGTAAGAATCGGATTGTTAGAATCAGGGTGGAAGGGGGTGGGATGAAAAGGGGGGGGTAACAGGCAGAAGCACTTGAGTACTTCTGTCCTGTGTTCACCAGACAAAAAATGGGACTAATCTGTCAAGGTAGCAGAAAGTATACGAGGGGTGGAGAACATAGAAGGGGTAACTGGAGCAGGGTACTGGAAGGTCTGAGAGCCCTGAGGGAGGATAAGGCACCGGGTCTGGATGGCATACACCCCAGAGTGCTAAAAGGAATGGCAGAGGTCCTGGCAGGACCTCTGGCAGACCTATGCAACACCTCCCTTGGGACTGGCTGCATACCCCTGGACTGGAGGATGGCACATGTGGTGCCCATCCATAAAATTGGGCCCAAGGATGAGCCAGGGAATTATAGGTAAGTCAGCCTAACCTCCATCGTGGGGAAGCTCATGGAGTCCATCATCAAGGAGAGGATGGTAGGAAGTTGTTATCCCTCTGTACAGACAGTTGGTGAGACCCCATCTGGAGTACTGTGTGCGGTTCTGGAGACCCCATCTCCGCAAAGACATAGACAGAGTGGAGGCTGTCCAGAGGAGGGCAACCAAAATGGTGCAGGGTCTGCACCAGAAGACATACGAAGAAAAACTAAAGGAGTTTAGTATGTATACCTTTGAGGAAAGGAGGGAGAGAGGGGACATGATAGAAACTTTCAAGTACCTCAAGGGAATCAACAAAGTCCAAAAACAGTGGCATCTTTCAGAAAAAGAGATGTGCAAGAACAAGGGGGCACAATTTGAAGATAGAGGGGGGACGGCTCCGAGGTAATGTGAGGAAGTATTTTTTCACAGAGAGGGTTGTGGATGCATGGAACAGCCTCCCTGAGGAGGTCGTGGAGTCAAGAACAGTGGGGGAGTTCAAGAATGCATGGGACAGACATAATGCAGTCCTAGTGGGGGGTAGGAGGAAGTAAGCTGTTGGTTAACTAGGATCTGCAGCTTATCTGTTAGGTAGGAAAATGGGCAGACTAGGTGGGCCAAGCGGCCCTTATCTGCCGTCAAATTCTATGTTTCTATGTTTTTATGTTTCTATGGTAGCATTCCTGGAGGAGAATGGTCTTCATGGCAACAGACAGCGTGGATCTGTCTCTGGAAGATCATGTCAGACAAACATGGTAGACTTCTATGACTGGGTAACAAGAGCACTAGACAAGGGTCAAACAGTGGATGTCCTATACTTGGACTTCAGCAAGGCCTTTGATTCAGTGCCGCATGGGAGGTTGATAGGCAAGGTAGGAAACTGGGAGTGGGAGAGAGATTAGTGGAGTGGATCAAAAATTGGCTGAGTGGCACCCAGCAGAGAGTTGTCGTATGGTGGTGGGGGGGGGGGACTCATCACCAAGGGCTGTGGCGAGCAGGGTTTCGCAGAGCTCGGTGCTGGGGCTGGTGCTGTTTGGCATATTCATTCAAACAACATGAGGTCTTGTTGTATTCTGACAATTGCAGTTAGCCACAGCCTTTAAACTGCCTCAGAGAACATTTATTTATTTATTTATTTATTTATTTAAGAGATTTACCAGGAAGGCATGCTGAGCAGAGTACTGCCCGATTCCAGATGCGCCCTTGGGGTAGGGAGTACAAAAGTAAAGTAACAAAAATACAGCAGAAAAAAGAACATACATAATGTTTTAAATCAAGCAGTGGTTGAAACAGTTATTTTCAGATTGCGTAGGTGCAAACCATATTATATGTCAAGCATAGGTACATACTGGCAGGGTAGAACCAGACTGGTGCTATAAGCTGGAGGGTTTAGGAGTAATAGAGGGTGCTAAGGGGGGGGGGTTACAGGTGCAGTTGGTAGAGAAGTGCGTTTTGAGAAGGGCATTGCGTTGAGGAGTACTTGAGGAATGTCTGATATCGGCTGCCAGGGAATTCCAAAGTTTGGGCATCCTGAAGCTGAAAGCAGCCTGGCTGGACCGGGTGGATCTGTGAGGAATGTGCAGGAGCCTAGCGTTGATATTTCGGAAAGCATAGGTGGGTGGGGAGAGGGTGGTTAAGGAGGATGACAGGTAGGAGGGGAGAGTTTGCGACCAGAACTTGGCAGAGGTTTTGGTGCAGTGAAGCAATCTTCTGTTGTGTAGAGATGGGAGGTCCAGGGATTGGTAAAGGACACAGTGGTGGGTGTCGGTCGGATGGTTCAGTGAGAAACGGCAGAAGGAGTTAAAAAGAGGATCAAGCCTAGCTAGGGAGGTTTGGGGGGCTGCACAGTAGACAACATCACCATAGTCAAATATAGGTAGGATCATTTTTTGCACGATTTCTTGTCTGGTTGGTAGAGGAATGCAATTTTTGTTACGGTAGAGGGCTCCCAACATGGGATGCAATTTTTTGTACAGAGCATCAATATGTGCTGAAAAGTCCAGCTGTTGGTCTAGCCAGACCCCAAGGTTGCGATAAGTGGTGCAGGCCTCTAGTGGGGATTTATCAGAGTATAGAACGTTGGTGGTGAGAGCCGAAGCACTCTGGGCCAAGAGCCCAAGATGAGGGAGACTGTTTTTTTTGGTTTTAGGAAAAGTTAGTTTGAGGTGAACCAACGTTGGATGGAGTCGAAGTCCTTCTGTAGGCAGGCTGTCATGGCACTAGTAGATAGGCCAGAGGCAAACAGCACTGTATCATCTGCATACATATGGATAGCCGTTTGAGGGCAGGCTACAGGCAGGTCATTTAGAAAAACAGAGAACAGCAGTGGGCCAAGTACAGACCCTTGGGGGACTCCATAGGTGACTGGGAGTAAGGTGGATTGAGCTGAGCCAATGCGGACTGATTGGGACCTACCTGACAGGTAAGAGCGGAACCAGTTATTTGCATTTTCTGTCATTCCTGTTTGAGCGAGTTTAGCCAGCAACAGGGGGTGGGAGACTGTGTCGAAGGCTTTCGCGAGGTCGATAAATATGGCAGCTGTTATTTCCCCTTTGTCCATACCCGTGAGGATGGTGTTGGTGAGGCGAAGGACGGAGGTGGTGGTGGAGTGTTTTTTTCTGAAACCGGCCTGGTAGGGGGTGAAGAAAGATATGGTTTCAAGATAGTGGTGAAACTGGGAGAGAACAAGGCACTCTTGAATCTTGGCTAAGATAGGGAGCAGAGATATAGGACAGTAGTTGGATGGTGAGGAGAGGTCCCCGCCTTTAGGTAGTGGAATACCTGTGGCTTGTTTCCATGAGTTGGGGACCGCCCCGAGTTTAAAAGACAGGTTAAAGAGCAAGGTTAGCGGGTGGGCTACGGCAGGTGCTGAGAGCAGGAGCATTTTGGAATCAAGGCCCGATGGACATTTACCTTTGGATGGGTTAAGCGCCTGCAGTATTTTTAGCACCTGGCCAGGTGAGACAAGGCAGAGAGAGAAGGAGGCCAGGGTGGGTACAGTAGTGGGATCAATGGACAAGGGATAGGGATGAGAGGAGAGAAGGGAAGAGGCAGTGGAGGAGAAATAGGAATTAAACTCAGTGGCTACCAGGCTAGGATCCATAATGATATTCCCTGCAATGTTAAGAGTAGGAGAGGGGGGTTGGGCAGGTGAGGTAAGAAGGGATTTTATTGATTTCCAGAATTGAGTGGGGTGCGTGAAGTTATTGTTGAAAGCTTTTTTAAAGTAATTTGATTTGGCTTGTCATATGAGTCTTGTACAGGCATTTCTTAGCATCCGGTATTTCTGCTGAGCTGTTTGAACACCTGTGGCCTTGAAGGATTTCCAGGCACGGTCTCTGGCACGTAGGTGTTCCATGAGGGTAGTTGTTACCCATGGTAAGTGTGAACCTCTTACCCGAGATCTCCTGAGGGGGGCATGTAGGTCCCAGATGGCGAGAAAGTTTGTGGAAAAGAAAGCTAGGGCCTCGTCCATGGAGGAGGCCCTTGGGATGAAAGACCAGTCGATACTGGTGAGGTCGTTTAGGAGAGCTGTCTGGTCAAGTGATTTATAAGCTCGGTGGTGCAGCATGCGGGGTGGGGGGCCAAGGGTCGGAATATTTTCCACACCATATAAATCATATGGTGGTCACTGAGAGAGTCAGGTAGTAGGCCAGTTTTAATGATCCTATGAGGGTGGGTAGTTAGGGCCCAATCCAGGAGTGTGTGTCTGTTGGATTTATGGTTTAGGTGAGTGGGTTTCACTATTTGCTGGAACAGGTTAAGGGCATTTATTTGTTGTCGCGATTTGGAGGCTGCGCTGCCTAGCCAGTTCTGGTTAAAATCACCAAGGATATGAAGTTCGCAGCCATCCGTATGTGACCTCAGGTTGCCGAGATGGTCAAGAATGCAATCCAGAGGTGTGCCTGGCGGGCAGTATGACCCTGCTATGAAGACTGGGATGGAATGGGGCAGGTGGATTTTGACTAGTAGGGAATCAATAGATTGGATGGGGGCTGACAGGGGGATTATGGAAAACTGGAGATTAGAGGAGATATACATGGCGGTGCCCCCACCCTTCTTTCTGCCCTGTCTGTCCTGACGGATTAGGGAGAACCCAGGTATGGAGAATTCTGCATCCTTGTTGTGTGGCTTCAGCCAGGATTCAGTGATGATTATAATATCAGGGCGAAGGGCAAGGACTGTAGTTTGTAGGGTCACTATTTTGTTTAGGATACTGCATATGTTTAGGTGGACAATCTTAAGACCTTTAAGGAGGTGCGTAGCTGTTGCAGGAGGTTGATTAGCTATAGTTGCGGGTGGGCCTGGGTTAAGTTCAATATCCCCAGCTATGAGGAGAAGGAGGGCCAGGTGTGTCTTAATAACCGCATGGTCTTTGGGGACAGCTCACGTTGAGTAGAGTGGTTGGGGAGTCGCGTGGGTCAGTCTTGGGGTCCAGTAGGGGGATGTGTGAGCGCTTCATAGCAGTAAGGAGGGAGGATAGAGGCCCCCACAACCCAATGTGCCAATGGGACTGATTGTGGTCCACTGGTGCCGAGGAGGAGGAGGAGTGGGGGGTGGCTTGGTTAGTGAAGAGAGAAGTGGGAATGACTCAGGTAGTTTAGGATGGGATGAAGGGGGGAAGGAGGATAAAGTAAGGCATAGCATTATGATTGTTAATGTAAGAAACTGCACTTTTTTTTTTCCCCACTGTGGGAGATAGAAACTGCTCTGCGGTGGCCACTAGTGGCTAAATAATATAAGGAACTAATGGGAAAGTGGGCTGATTGGTTCAGGCGCACCCCAGGTCACGCTATATAAGGAAGAGCTCACCAAGGGTGGTGGTGGGGGTGGTGGGGAGCCTGCGCGTAGCACAGGCAGGGCTAGAGCTCCCTGAAGCAGCAGTAAGCTGGGATCCACTACCTGGTGCGCTTGCTCGTCTCTGTTGTCCACGGTGGGGTTTCTAGGAGGCTGTGGGGGGGCTTGAACAGCCAGCCCTCGCAACCGCACTGCAGGGGGGACAAAAAGGCAGCTATTAAATAGAGGTAGGTAGGTAGGGAGGAGGAGCTAAAGTACTTCTAGCACTGATTAATTTGACAGACTTGTAACAAGAGCAATGAATTACAGGCTGTTCAAAATACTCTGGGATTACAGGCTTGCTTTACACAGGCTAGGTTCGTTTGAGATCTTAAACTGCAGAAATTATTTACTGTAAAGAAAATAGCATAGACGTAGTACAGCTCAGGTCCCCTGGGAGGTTTACTACTTATATTAGCTCTAACCCTTGATGCTGTGGTTCCAAATGAGTAAGGTGCTCAGCTGTAAAAACTCTGGCTCCCTTAGCTGTTACAGAAATCTACTTTACAAGTGCAGGCTCTACAGCATGGTCCCCTCAAGGTCGTAGGCTGTAAGGCACAAAATCCCCGTTTGCAATACTACTTTTTGGAGCCAATTCGGGCGCTTTAGGAGGCGGAGCGCGTAGTAGTGGCACTAACAACACTGCTCCTCTGTTGCAAAATGAATGGACAGTCAGTCCCAAAACAGGAGAAAAAGGCAACAAATTTAAAATTCTGTGGCGCAGTTCCCCGAAGCAGCAGTAAGCTGGGATCCACTACCTGGTGCGCTTGCTCATCTCCGTTGTCCGCGGTGGGGTTTCTAGGAGGCTGTGGGGAGGGCTTGAACAGCCAGCCCTCGCGACCACACTGGTGCGCTTGTTTGTCTCCATTGTCCGCGGTGGGGTTTCTAGGAGGCTGTGAGGGAGGCTCTCAAAGTTGTGCCCTCACAACCGCACTGGTGCGCTTGCTCATCTCCGTTGTCTGTGGTGGGGTTTCTAGGAGGCTGTGGGGAGGGCTTGAACAGCCAGCCCTCATGACCGCACTAGTGCACTTGCTCATCTCCATTGTCCGCGGTGGGGTTTCTAGGAGGCAATGGGGAGGGCTTGAACAGCCAGCCCTCGTGACCGCACTGGTGCGCTTGCTCGTCTCCGTTGTCCACGGTGGGGTTTCTAGGAGGCTGTGGGGAAGGCTTGAACAGCCAGCCCTCGCGACCGCACTGGTGCACTTGCTCGTCTCCGTTGTCCGTGGTGGGGTTTCTAGGAGGCTGTGGGGAAGGCTTGAACAGCCAGCCCTCGCGACATAGGGTTAACTTTTCTATGCATGGCATAGAATGTTCATCTCGAGCTCGGTTGAAGCCTTTGCCTGTTGTTATTCGAACTGCAACTGTCAGATTCTTTACTCCGCCTCACTGAACAGTTGCTTCAGAGATTTCTCCTGCTGCTCGGTTCAAGTCGGTTGAAGTGTCGGTTTTCGGTCAGTTTTCTACCGAAATAGTTGTTTCCTCATAGTCGGTTCAAGTCTCTGTCTGTGGTACCGTGAGTACTAGATAGATTTTGTTCTGTTTTCTGTGTGGAACTTGTAAATGTGTGGATTGGTTCAGCTGAACCGATCATTTTCAGGTAAAATTTGTACTTTACTTTAGTGTATGGTTACCGGTCCGTATCGGTACTAAAAAAAAAAGGGTTTTAGTACGTCTTTTTCCAAGACCCATGACACGGTCAGAAACCGATAGGGAAGTCTTGCCTGGCGATTGCCGAAAAAAGGGTAAGTTTGGTTAGGTTAGCCATGTCTGAGAAACCCAAGAAAAAAATGGGCCCACTGGGTTTCAGCACTGCAGTGTGTCTGGGGAGGTCTTTGCTAAGGCCGATCCCCACACCACCTGTGTTTATTGTCTGGGGTTTGACCACCTCGATTCAGACTGCCAAATTTGCAAACATTTTCCCAAATCTACCCTGGAAAAGAGATTAGGTAGACTGAGGGAAATGGAGGCCGAGAAGTCAGCTGACGCAGATGGCCAGCCTGGTTCGGTTCTGACTGAACCAGAAGGAATGCCCTCTGACCAGGGCGATACTTCTTCGGGCAAAAGGAGAGCCGATTGTGAGGAACCGGTTCCGACAAAAAGAAAACAAAAAGACAAGTCGACTGGCTTGGATCCAGAATCTCATACTCCGACCACCGATGAAATAGCCATAGCAATTCGTATTGTGGAATCGCTTCGATCGGTTCTGACTGGATCTGGCGCCTTTGGCAGGGGCTCGTTCGTCGGTTCCCCGGTTCCAGATTATACCCTGGAAGAATTTTATGAACTGGAGTTTGAGGAGGAAGGAGAGTTGGAAGATGATTATGGTGATGGTGAAAGTCTGGATGTGCCTATTGACCCGGACATCTCCCCAGACAAACCTTCAGGTGTTTCTCCTCCTAGGCTTTCTGAGTCCCCTTCACACTTCATGTTTTACAGAAAGGTGGCTGATACCCTCCAGCTTCCTGTGGAGGAGGCAGTGGAGGATCAGAAAGAGCCTGACTATGTAGAGATGATGGACATCCCAGAGTCCAGGAGACTGTCTGTTCCCCTCCACAAATCTTTTGGGAAACAGACACAAAAAATTCTTAAAGGAAAACTACACCCAAAGCTTGAAAAAATATATGCTGTGCAGAGTGTTTTAATTTGTATGTGAAGTTCTAGTGTTTCCTTCCCTCTGACTGGTATTAGGAGTTTTTCCTAAATTAGCCTGCTAGCTTTAGGGTAGTCTTACGACCCCTGGAGATCACTATATCAAATAGCTTTATTGCATTTCTTTGTCCTACAGTGCACCTTGTTTCATGTGATGGTGATGTAGCAGGGCCCATAAATCCAGCAGAATGCATTGCATTACAATCAGTTCACAACAATAGAGATGGCTATATTTTAAAATCTGTAGAATTCAGCTTGGTGACCACCCTCATCCTAAAGGTTTTACTGTCCTGAAAAAATTTGCTCCTGGTAATTTTTGTGCAGCTGGTAAAGCTTCCAAGATATTTAGTTTGTTTGGCATGTGTGTGCTGAATGTTGGGTCTCTCCCCTACATCACAGTCACGTGAGACAAGATGCACTGTGGGAACAAGAAATACAATTGCAGTATCAGGTATGAAGATCCCCAGGGGTCGTAAAACTAGTATAAAGCTAGCAGGCTAATTTGGGAAAAACTCCTAAACCAGTCAGAGGGAAGGAAACACTAGAAAGTTACATACAAATTAAAACACTCTGCACAACATATATTTTTTCAAGTTTTGGGTGTAGTTTTCCTTTAAGTCTCCCAATTCCATACCTCCTGTGGATAGAAGAATAGACAAGAGGTATACTCTTTCAGGCTCAGATACGGAGTTCCTTTATCAGTAATGCAGCCATGTTGGGGTTGTACATGCTGCTGCCTGTGATAAGGCAAGCATTCCCTTGGCATCACACCCCCCAGACAAGGACTCCAGGAAGATTAATGCCATGGCAAAGAAGCAGTACATGGCATCATCCTTGGCACTCAGGCAGGCTAATTATATGGCCTATGCAACCAGGTACCAGGAGTCCAGGTGGGACACTGTACTGGCACTGGCTAAACAGGCTTCCCCCCAGCTTGCCAAGGAGCTGGAGGAGGTGGCTGTAGATGGGATTGAGGCATCGAAAGTTCAGTTTCATGCTGCTGTAGACTCCAATGATGTATCATCAAGAGTCATGGCTACATCTGTGGCTCTTCGGAGAATGGCTTGGCTCAGATGTACTAGCCTTTCACAGGATACCCAGGCTAAGGCCATGGATTTTCTTGTTGCAATTCTCTGTTTGGGGAGCAAACAGAGAATTACATGAAGAAAATGGATGAATACAGGACCACTTACAGGAGTGCTCAGGCCAAGGAAAGGCAGGCAACTCCTCAAAGGCAGCAGTCCAGGGGCAGGGGCAGGGGCAGGCCTTTCCAAAGGCCTTTCTACCAAGCACAGGCCTCTTCTTCCTTTTCACAGAGGGGGTTCTTCAGAGGGGGAGGCAGAATGGGGATGAGCAGACCTGCATCCACCCTTCAGCCTAAAGCCCCTGCCAAGCAGACACCCTGATGGGTCTACCCAGGTCGATTCTCCTATCCCAGTAGGGGGCAGGCTGGCTTACTTTGTCCAGGACTGGATGTCTGTTACATCAGATAAGTGGGTCCTGGAAGTAGTAAGCCAGGGACTGGTTCTCAGCTTCAAAAAATTTCTCAAGATGAGAACCAGATCTTTTCCACCTGCAAATCTCTCAGAAACTCTTGCCTAGAGGCAGAGGTTTCTTCTCTCCTAGCTCTAAGAGCTATAAAGAGAGTACCTACCCTACACTGGGGTAAAGGATTGTACTCCAGGTATCCCCCAAAAAGACAGAAGAGTGGTGACCCATCCTGGACCTAAGATACCTGAATAAACATCTTTTAAAGCCAAAGTTCAAGATGATAACTCTGGGAATTATCCTTCCCTCTCTAAGGCCAGGGGATTGGCTAGCCTCCCTGGACCTCAAAGATACCTACTTTCACATTCCCATCAGGTGCTCCCACAGAAAGTACCTCAGGTTCAAGTTGCCCTCAGGCCACTATCAGTTCAAGAGCAATGCCCTTTGGCTAACATCAGCCCCAAGGGTCTTCACAAAGTGCCTGGCAGTAGTTTTGCCTTCCTAAGAAGACAAAAGATTTCCATTTTTCCATATTTGGATGACTGGCTCATAGTGGGCCAGTCCCCAGACCAAGTCAAGTCACACCTTCAAGTGACCCAGCAAGTGCTCACTTTAGGATTTCTTCTCAACCTACCAAAGTCAGTTGCCTCGAACTAGTGCAGCTCCTCACCTTCACAGGCGCAGAGCTGGATACGGTAAAAGCAAGAGCCTTCCTTCCCCTGGACAGGGCAAGGGCTCTCATGAAGCTGGCCTCTTCATTCAGCCTTCAGGTGTCTCGACCAGCAAGGCACTTCCTTCAGCTATTGGGCCACATGGCAGCTTCTACAGCAGTGGTCCAAGGTGCAAGATTCCAAATGAGGGACATTCAATTCCACTTAAGAGCTTTTTGGTCCCAAAGAAGGATTCCCTTACCAAACTAATTCCAGTGACTCAAACTCTGATCCAAGCCCTGCAATGGTGGTAGGATCAGCACAATTTGAGGCAAGGGGTTCCATTTGCCATTCAGTCTCATTCAGTGGTCCTCACCAAAGATGCTTTCCTGCTGGGCTTTGGAGCTCATTTGGGGGAACTTACCACCCAGGGACTGTGGTCGCCTCAGGAATCTCTTCTATACATCAGTCTCTTGGAACTCAGGGCAGTGTTTCTGGCACTGCAAGCTTTTTCCAACTCAGTACAGAACAAGGTGGTTTAGGTCAGAACAGACAACACCACCACCATGTGGTACATCAACAATCAAGAAGGCACTCAGTCTATGGCCTTGTGCACAGAAGCAATGAAGTCGTGGTCCCTGGCTTATTCTCTGCAAACCTCTCTGATAGCAGTTCACCTTCCAGGAAGGGCAATGTTCTAGCAGATGCACTGAGCAGAATATCTCACGGCCATCACGAATGGGTCCTAAATCCTCTGGTGTTGCAGGTGATTTTCTCAAGATGGGGCACTCCAGAGATAGATCTTTTTTGCAGCCCCAGACAATCACCAGCTTCCTCTCTTTTGTTGAAGACCCCCAGTCTTGGGCTCAGACCCCCTGGATGCTCTGATTCTGAACTGGGAATGGAAAATTCTGTATGCTTTTCCCCACTTCCCTCTCCTGTTCAAAGTGTTAGTCAAGATAAGGTCGCAACCATGTAAAGTGATTCTGATAGCTCCAGACTGGGCCAGGCAGCCATGGTATCCCTTGTTGCTGTCCCTAGCAGTCCATCTTCCCCTGTCTCTTCCCAGGAATTACAACCTGTTGACATCCTTTCAGGGGAGGATTTGGTACCCCTATCTTCAGTCTCACAATCTCAAGGCTTGGCTCTTGAAGAGTTAGAGTTTTCAGATCTGCATCTTTCCCAGGGGGTTCTGGATATCCTTGAAGCTTCTCAAAAGCCCTCCACCAGAAAGACTTACAACTCCAAATGGAAAAGATTCAGCATTTGGTGTTCTAAGAAGAATATTTCTCCAGACTCTGCTGAATTGCCTACGGTTCTGGATTATATGGTCCATCTCAATGGCCTAGGTCTCAGACCAGCTACTCTCAAGGTACTCTTGGCAGCTGTTTCTGCTTTCCTGTCAGTAGGCAAGTCTTCCTCACTGTCATCCCATCCTGTATTCTGTAAGTTTTTCAAGGGATTGCTTCACACCAATCCCCCCTTTAGGGATCCTGCTCCTGCCTGGGATCTTAATGTTTGCATTGCTCAGCTTATGCAACCCCCTTTTGAGCCTTTGTCCTCAACAGAGCTTAAGTACTTGACTTGGAAAACTGTGTTTTTGGTAGCCATTACTTCTGCTAGACGTATCAGTGAATTGCAAGCCCTGTTAGTGGAATCTGATTTCACCTCTTTTCACAGAGATAAAATTGTCCTTAGAACTAACGGAAAGTTCTTGCCTAAAGTGGTTTCATATTTCCCCCTGAATCAGTCTATATCTTTCCCTGTTTTCTTCACTGATCATTCTTCCTCAGGAGAGAGGAGGCTACACAGTTTGGATGTTAAAAGAGCCCTTAGCTACTACATAGAGCGTACCAAGGGTCACAGGTTTGACTCCCTCCAGTTGTTCCTCACTTATGGAGAAGTTGGGAAGGGCAAACCTGCCACCAAGAGATCTATTGCTAGGTGGATTGTTTCTTGTATACAATTCTGCTATGAAAAACTGTGAAAAACTCCACCCTCAGGCCTGAGGGCTCATTCCACAAGAGGTACAGTTGTTTCCCTGGCTGCTGCCAGGGATATCCCTCTTTTAGAAATTTGTCAAGCAGCCACCTGGAAAACAGTCCATACTTTTACCAAGCATTACTCTCTGGATATCCAGGCTAGGAGTGATGCTCGGTTTGGCACAGCAGTACTTCAGAGCCTATTCCCAAACTAGGTTCTGTCCCTCCTCCTTGGAGGTACTGCTTGGTAGTCTGCATTTGTCAGAATACAGCAAGACTTCATGTTGTTTGAAGTAAAAATTACTCACCTTAGTAATTATGTTTCTTCTAGTGGAGTCTTGTTGTATTCTTACCTCCCTCCTGCCTCCCCTCTCAGAACCTAGATTTTTGGGATGTGGATGGGCAGGCGCATTGTTGGCACCCTAGAGGTGCCCCCTTTTACACCCTCTGTTCTCTTTGGGTAGAATGTTATTTCATTTGATTGGTTTTTGTTTTTGGGGTTTCCTTACTTGAGTCTTCCTTTGAGGACCCAAAACATTATTTTTCTGCCAGTTGGCTAGTTAAAATTTTCGTTTCCACACAGAACACCTAGTGAGTTTTGCTCGTAAAGATATGACGGTTGCAGTTCGAATAACAACAGGCAGAGGCTTCAGCCGAGCTCGAGATGAACATTCTTTGCCATGCATAGAAAAGTTAACCCTATGTTCTCCAGAGCAGTTTAAAAGCTGGAGCTAACTGCAATTGTTAGAATACAGCAAGACTCCACTAGAAGAAACATAATTACTAAGGTGAGTAATTGTTTCTTGCTGACATATCAGATGGGGTTAACAATAAGATCAGCCTGTTTGCAGATGACACAAAGATAGGTATAGTGGTGAACAACACAGAGGGCTGGCTAGGACTGCAGGAAGACCTGGACGGACTTGTACAATGGTCAGACACATGGCATCTGGGTTTCAATGCAAAGTGCAAAGTTATGCACTTGGGTGTCAGGAACTGTAAGTTTAGATACAGAATGGGTGGGGGGAGTACAGGAAGTACAGTTGGGCAAAACAAAGGAGGAGAAGGACCTTGGGGTACTTGAACAGGGCAAAAGAATCATATAGCACAGTGCAGAAAGGCAGCAACTAAAGCTAACAAGATGCTGGGGTGTATTACCAGGGGAATCAGCTCAAGGAGGAGAGAGGTTATCCTGCCACCGTACAGGTCACTGGTCAAACCGAAACTGGAATACTGCATGCAGTTCTGGCATCCATTCCTAAAGAAGAATATTAGACTGCTGGAGGGAATCCAAGGCAGAGTAACCAGGATGATAACAGGAATGGAGGAGAAACCCTAAGAGGAAAGACTGAGAAAGCTCAATATGTACTCCCTGGAAGAGGGGTGAGATAGAGGGGATATGATCAAGACCTTCAAATATATGAATGGCATAAACAGGGTCGCACAGAGGGGATATTTAGATTAAAGGGAGAGAGGGCCACTAGGGGGCATAGTCTGAGACTGGAAGGGGGGCAAGTTCAAGAGGGAGTCGAGAAGACACTACTTCACAGAGAGGGTGGTGGCAGGGTGGAATGCACTTCCTGAAGAGGTGGTGTCACTGAAATCGGTGAATGGCTTTAAGAAAGGGTGGGATAGAATCAGGGGGTTGGGAACCAGTAGAATGGGAGGGGGCAGCTATGGAATAAACTCAAATAGCTGCACACTCGAGTAGACTCGACAGACCTAAGGGCCTGTATCTGCTGGTGTTTTTCGTATGTTCGTATGTGTTTGTGAACCTGATAGAACATGACATGTTCTGCTCTAAACTTAGGTTGGTAGGCTTATCTGGAAACTTCTCTTGGGTTAAAGGCTATTTGACCAAGCATTCACAGTTTGTAATATAGGTCTAGCTAGGTCAGATATTCTTCCTATGGGATGTGGGGTACCTGAGGGGTCCATTTTGGGCCCATTGCTGTTTTCTGTTTTTGTTAACCAACTACCTCAAATTTGTGAATGCTGTGATTCCCTGCTTTATGCAGATGATCGGATAATGTTTTCACAGGCAAAATCAGTAGCTGAGTTAATAACGAATCTTGATGGGGATTTGCTTGGTATCTGTAACTGTTTTTTTTTTTTTTATTCTTTAGTGTTGAATTCTGAGAAAAAAAACAAAGTCCTTGCTATTTGGTACTCCTTATATGTTGGCTGAAAATCCGTGCTTACTGTTACATGATAATTCTAGTGCTGCCATTGAACAAGTGCACCAATTTAAATACCTTGGGGTGTTACTAGATTCCAAGCTTACTTTTCATGTTCAAATGAACTTAATTACTCATATTATTAATCAGAAACTGGATTTCTTTACAACTTTAAAAGTTTTTTCTTGCTTGAAACCCGAACAGCTTCTGCTACTGGTTCCCTCGTCTTACATTTTGATTATGTGTTGAATCTCCATTTTAAATTGTGTTGTAAGGAGTGCAATATTCTCTTTATTACTTACAATAATATTTGTTGTTTTGTCTGCCCACCCTTGAATCCACCATTGTGATCTTTTTTCCCAAACAGGATGGTTATCAACTAGTTCAAGGACTGAGTACTTTTTTGGATATATGATTTTTAAGTAGTTTATCTGTGCGGTTCTTTTCTGTTGCCTGACTTTGTCTCTATTAGATCTGTTTCCCCTAATTTAAGGTCAGCTGAGTGTATTATATTAAATAATATTGCTTGTAAAACCAAATTTGGATCCCGAGCCTTTTCAATAGCAACACCCTCATGTTGGAATGCCTTACCTGGAGCACGTTGTTCATTACATACTTTGCAAAGTTTTAAATCGCATTTGAAATAATTTCTGCTGGACCAGGATGCTTGTAAACATTTTATTTAGTTGTTATATAGTATGGTGTTGTTTGACTTGTATTGTACTGTTAATTTGTATTTTTTTGTATTGTACTCCCAGGTTGGACCTGAAAAAGGACCGTTTGGTTCACTGTCCCTACACGGCTAACAAATTTAAATAACATAGATAGAGAGAGATTATTTATTGGGTTGTCATTTTAACCTTTCTTAAATAATGGTACTACTTCTGCTTTTTTCCAGTTCTTGGGCACTTATCCCAATCTGACCAATTTACTGAATATGTTTGCTAGGGGTGTGCCAATAGGTGATGCAAGTTCTTTTAATGTATATGGTGAGATGCCATCAGGACCAGTTGCTTTGGATACAATCAATTTACTGACAATGTGCAGCCTGCACATTTCGTTCTTTTATACATACCCCATCCTCATTTTGTGGCTTTACATTCTCAATCTGTATTTTGCCTTGAAACACAGAAGTATTTATTTAGGGATTCAGCAATTCCCCTCCTCCTTAGCAGTAACAGCATTGTTAATGTTTAGTGAGCACACCTGTGATTTAGAAACAGAGAATTTGACAGCAGATAAGGATTACGTGGCCCACCCAGTCTGCCCATTTTTCCTGTCTATACTGTCACCACAGACACTTTCTTCCCCCATCTTGTGTTCCACTAAGATTCTCTTGTGCTTGTCCCATGCATGATTGAAGCTCACCACTGTTTTCACACCCACCACCTCCTCTAGAAGACTGTTCCAGGCATTCATCTTTCTTTCAGTGAAGAAGTACTTCCTCACATCTCTCTTGAATGTACCCCTTTCCAGTTTCATTGCATGTTCCCTTGTTCTCATTGCATCTTTTTCTCTTAAAATGCTCCCCTCCTGTACCTTATTTACCCTAGTGAGGTATTTTATGTCTCTATCATATCCCCCCCCCCTTCTCTCTTCTAGGGTGTACATATTGAGGTCCTTCAGATCTTACTTCAAGGGTATCTCTTATAGCAGGACATCACTGGTAGAACTCAGCCGTCAGCGCTAGGACCACACATAAATCTTTCTAGTTAGCAGTGTACCGAGGGGGTGCCCACCTCCAACACCAGCACCTGACATCAGCCTATCCTACATAAGGTGAGTGGTCCTGAAGCCCTCCTCAGTTCTTTCCTGCCATCAACCAGTGCATGCCGGACCACGGACTCCACCGTACAGTTGCTTGCCAGTTTTCCCACGTTTTACAACCATGTTTTCTTTTTTTCCTTTAGCCAGGTAAACATTGAATTTTTTTTGGTGTCCGCTCCTTCTTCTTTTATCTCCTCTCAGCCTTCTTTAACTTCCAAACATAGAAACATAGAATTTATGGCAGATAAGGACCACTTGGCCCACCAAGTCTGCCAGTTTTCCTACGTAAAGTATAAACTTCAGATCCTATTTGATGTGCAGTCTACCTTCTCTTTCCTACCACTAGGGTTGCCTTCTGCCTGTTCCAAGCTTCTTGAATTTGCCTACCATTTTTGCCCCCTACAACCACCTCAGGGAGGCTGTTTCTTGCATCCACCAACCTTTCTGTGAAAAAATACTTCCTCACATTGCCCCT
Organism: Neoceratodus forsteri; assembly: GCA_016271365.2. Classification (NCBI taxonomy): domain Eukaryota; kingdom Metazoa; phylum Chordata; order Ceratodontiformes; family Ceratodontidae; genus Neoceratodus; species Neoceratodus forsteri. The sequence goes on along the minus strand of CM057449.1, from coordinate 519,832,389 downwards.
GAGTCTTCTATCTTCTAGCCTCATTGTGACCCCTTGTTCTTACACATCTCATTTTCTGAAAGATGATGCCCTCTTGAACTCTGTTAATCCATTTGAGGTATTTGAATGTCTCTGTCATATTTACCCTCTCCCTCCATTCCTCAGAGTATACATATTGAGTTCCCTCAATCTCTCCACGTATGGTTTCCAGTGTAGTCTCTGCACTATTTTCATTGCCTTTCTCTGGACTGCCTCTACCCTGTCTATGTCATTACAGAGATGAGGTCTCCAGAACTGCATGCAGTACTCTAGATGAGGTCTCACCAACTTCTTGTACAGTGACATCACCTTCTGCTGTTTTCTGTTGGTGATACCTCTCCCTGTGCACCCTAGCATCCCACTGGCTTTCCTTGCTGCCTTCTCGCATTGTTTGGCTACCTTTAAATCATCTGTTATAACGATCCCCAGGTTCCTTTCCAGTTTGGTTGTTGTTAGCACCCCCATAGTGTATACCTCCCCTAGGTTTTTGTTCCCCGAGTGCATGATTTTGGACTCCTTTGTATTGAATCTGAGCTGCCACATTCTTGACCAGTCCTCCAACTTGCCTAAGTGTCTTCTCATTTTATTCAAACCCCCCCCCCGGAGTGTGAACTCCATTGCAGATCTTGGTGTAATCTGCAAAGAGCATACCTTTCCTTCAAGTTCCTCCACAATGCCACTTATAAAGACATTAAAGAGGACTGCCCCCAGCACTGAACCCTGTGGCATCCTGCCGGTTAACTCCCTTTCTTCACATTGAGCTCCATTTACCACCACCCTCTGTGTCCTATTACTAAGCCAATTCTGACACAGTTTACCTCCTTGGGACCCACTCCCAGATTGCCCAGCTTGTTTACTAACCTCTTGTGAACTCCACTAAGTGCACCTGTAGCAAACAGATCCTGTATAAGGACAGTCATTCTGCTTGCCTCTCTGTCTAGGCCCTAATCACAATGATCAGGCCTGCAAGGCCTGCCAAAAATTCAATCTGGCCACCAGTAGATGACACCAGATGACCCTTGAGAACCACATCCTCAAGTAGAAGGTCACCCAGAAGGAATGGGAGCTGCAGACCTGGAGCATGTGTGCTTCTCTGACCCAGTCAATGGGTTCTTCCTCCTCCAAATTAAAGGACAAATCATCAGGGAAGCACAAACACCGGGATAAAGACCAGGACCATCCCATGTCCCCCCCTCCCATTCACAGTTGCCACATAAGGCTCCTCCATTGATTGCTTCAGGGTCTTCCTTCATTAGGGAGTCAACCTCTATGGCCCCATATGCCCTTTCTCCCTCAGGGCTGCCTATGGACCCACTGTCCACCTGGATCTCTGTGACTGGCAGCAGTTCCTTGGGGCAAGGTATGTCTGTTCCTGCCACACAGACCCTGCTTTTCCAGCCCTTGTTTTCAGCTGGCTTTTCAGCAGGAGGCTCAGCTGGAGCTCCTCCAGCTGGCACGGGGGGTGCTGCTGGCACCAGTTCTCACGCTGCTGCCCCGTCACATGCGCCCCTGATGCTGGTCTCAGTCTCCAAGACCTCCGTCGGACCTGCTCCTCAGTCATAGGGGCAGGCATTGTTGGACACTAGTGTCTCCATGAGCCTGGTTTCTCCCCAGGCTTCACCAGTGGAGCCCTCTTCTTCTCTGGTGCCGATCTTGTCTCACCAGATGCCTGTGCATGCCACCCTGGCATCACCCAGGCTGAAGCCTGCTGGGCTAGCTCCTACACTCCTGCAACATGCAGGTCATTGGGCCAGGGACTTTGCCTGCTCTTCCTATGCCTGGGGGACCCATGCTCAGCCTACTGCTACTGCAGCCTGGGGGACCGATGCCTGCACCACTACCCATGCCTGCTGGTCCACAGCCTGGGTATCCAACACTGATGCCCAAGGTCCGGCGCAGGCCTACCTGTATTTAGCTTCCAAAGGGCCACGCTGGCCTGCTTGTATCCTGCACCAGTCAGACCACAGCCACTTTACAGCTACCCTGTGACTGGGGTCCAGCTCCAACACCAGTGGATTACCATAGTTTGCTATCAGCACTTTGGGTGTTCATGCAGTCATAGGTCCCTAATCTGGGCCTGCCACAGCCATCCCAACCCAGGGGCCTCCTGGGGCACTGCTTCTCCTGTTCCTGTTCATCTGGCACCCAGCACTTTTCTTACCCAAACGGACGCTGGCAACCCCATTAACCTGGTTGACCCTCAACCTGGTGATGGTGAGGCTGAGAACTCTGCATCAGATGATGATGCCAGTTCCAAGTCCTCCTCCCTGGAAGGAGTCTCCTCGGGGGATGAAGGTGATTCCAGTAACGTTGCCAAGTCTCTACCAGATGACCCCACCTTTATGGATAAAATGAGACATATCCAGTCCACGATGGGATGGGAGACTTTACCTCAACCACCTTTGCCATCTGGGCCCTTAACTACCTGGCTCACATGGTGCAATATTAAAATTTGTTGTGGGACCAGACTGGTGAGGTGGTCGTGGTGATGCTAGATGGCCACTCCAAACAGCAGACTCTTCAGGCCCTGAAGATGGGATCCGAAGTCAGTATGTCCTCTGAATGGCATATTTATTTATTTAAAAGTTGGTAACCAGGAGAGGCACACTGAGCCGAGGCTCATTTCCAGGTGTGACCCAAAGAAGGAGAGAAGTGGAGGTACAATTACATCAGATACATGATAATAATGAGTTTACATTGATACAGGCAAAAAGGAAAACAAATACATGAGTACAAGTCAAAGGTTACAAGACAAGCCTGGGTATGAAGCAGATACTTAAAGCAAGGTGCAGGTAGACATATAGTTTAATGGCAGTGCCAATGAACAAGATACAAAGATTGCTGGGGAAGAGACAAGCGCAAGGTACATGTTTACAATACAGTGAGCAACAGTGCTAACAAGCAAGCTACCACCTAGTAGGTGGCTCAAAAAAGTGCAATGCAGAATGAGCAGGTACTACAAAATACTGAGGCTTGCACAAGATGCAGGAGTCAGGGAGGTAAATAGTATGACACAGTGGATGCCTCTGGACAGGCAGCAGTGGTAGGCACTGATCTGCAGCATCACTCTGGGCCTAGGGTCTCAGGCTTCACCCCTGATGTTCAGTCCAGTATTCAGGATGTCCCCTTCTATGGTCCTAAACTATTCAGGGGTGATATCCAGGACATTATATCTGAGCTCCAAAACTCTGGAAGGGCTTTAAAGTCAGTCCACTCTATGTACCACACCCAGCCAAAATAGGGTCATAGGGTCCTTTTTTCATCACTCCTCCAAGGGGAGGAGGGTAGTACGGAGTCACTTTGGGATGCAAATCCAGGATTCCAAGAATAGGATTCTTAGAATGGGAGTGGTGTACAGGCCACCATCTCAGACAGAGGAGTTAGACAGGAAACTAGCGGGACAGATCAGGAGGACCTTCGAAAAGGGTAGTGTGGTGATTGTGGGGGACTTCAACATGCCAGGAGTGGACTGGAGCACCCCAACAACCAGGAACAGAAGGGAGCAGGTACTACTGGATGCCTTCCAGGACAGCTTCCTGCTGCAAATGGTCAGTGAACCAACCAGGTTAGGGAATACCCTTGACCTTGTGCTGGAAAATGGGGACTTTGTGAGAGAACTTATAGTGGAGAAACCGCTGTCAGGGAGTGACCACCACTCAGTATGGCTCACATTGGATATGGGCAAGGAAGGAGTGGAATCTGGCACAATAGTGCTGGACTTCAGGAGGGCCGACTTTGGGAGGATGGGGGAAGTGGTAAAAGGGTACCTGGCCAGAATTCAATCTAGTATGGACACTAACCAGAGGTGGGAGATCATAAAGCTGGGGGTAGTGGAGACAACCAAAACCTGCTGCAAAGCCCAGAGCAAGAAGGCTAGGGCTAAGAAACCGATCTGGTTGAGTAAGGAGGTCATGGAAAAGGTAAGGAGGAAAAGAGCTGCCTTTAGGAAGTACAAGAAAACAGGGATGGGGGAGGACAGGGAGGAGTACTTGACAGAATCGAAGGAGAAACATAGAAACATAGACATAGACTTTGACGGCAGATAAGGACCGCTAGGCCCATCTAGTCTGCCCATTTCCCTACCTACAGGATAGGCCGCAGATCCTAGTTAACCAACAGCCTATATCTTCCTGCCCCCCACAAGAATTGCCTTATGTCTGTCCCATGCATTCTTGAATTCTCCCACAGTTTTAGACCACAATCTCCTCAGGAAGGCTGTTCCATGCATCCACTACCCTCTCTGTGAAATAATACTCTACATTGCCCCTGAACCGCCTCTCCTTCTATCTTTTAAATTGTGTCCCTTGTTCTTGCAAGTCTCTTTTCTGAAAGATGCTACCCTCTTGGACTTTGTTGATTCCCTTGAGGTACTTGAAAGTTTCTATCATGTCCCCCTCTCCTCTTCTTTCCTCAAGGGTATACATATTAAGCTCCTTTAGTCTCTCCTCATCACGGCTTCTCTTGCAGACCCTGCACCATTTTAGTTGCCCTCCTCTGGACTGCCTCTATCCTGTCTATGTTCTTCAGAGATGGGGTCTCCAGAACTGGACACAGTATTCAGATGGGGTCTCACCAACTGTCTGTACAGAGGGATAACAACTTCCTGTTTTCTGCTGCTGATGCCTCTCCCTATACATCCCAGTATACCCCGGCCCTCCCTACTGCCTTCTCACATTGCTTGCTAACCTTAAGGTCATCTGATATGATTACCCCAGGTCCCTTTCCTGTTTTGTTGTTGTTACTACCTCACCCATTGTGTATTCTTCCCTGGGTTCTTGTTTCCCAGGTGCATTATTTTGCACTTTTGCATTGAATCCTAGCGCCATACGTCTGACCATTCCTCCAACCTTGCCAAGTCCCTTTTCATCCTTTCCACGCCTCCTGTGTATCAACCCTGTTGCAGATCTTTGTGTCATCTGCAAAAGGCATACTTTCCTTCCAGTCCCTCTGCAATGTCACTGATGAAGACATTAAAAGGACTGGACCCATACTGAACCCTGCGGTACCCCACTGGTAACCGCCTCTTTCTTCAGAGTGGACTCCATTTACAATTACCTTCTGTGTCCTGTTGTCCAGCCAATGTTTTACCCAGGCTACCACCCTGGGACCCACTCCCAGGCTGGTTAATTTGACTAATAATCTTTTGTGTGGGACTGTGTCAAATGCCTTGCTAAAGTCTAGGTAGGCCATGTCCACAGCCCCTCCCTGGTCTACTACTTTGGTCACCCAGTCAAAGAAATCTATTAGATTTGTCTGACATAAGTCAGGAGGTGACAAGGGCAGTAAGGGGAGCCAAAGCATCTACGGAACTCAGGCTGGCACAAGGCATTAAGAAGGAGGAGAAGGACTTCTTTAAGTACATCAGGGAGAAAAGGAGCTGTAAGGACCACATAGTAAGGATTAGGAAGGAGGGGGGTTGGGTGGAAGCAGGGTGCGATAAAGCGGAAGCACTAAATGAGTACTTCTGCTCAGTATTTACTAAAGAGAAGAGGGAGGTGACACCCAAGGTGGGAGAAATGGCAGAAGCAGGGTGGGAAGTGGTGACAGATGGGGAAATCATGGACAGCAGAGTTCGAGAGGGTTTGAAGGCACTGAGAGTGGACAAGGCGCCAGGCCCAGATGGCAGCCACCCCAGGGTACTGAAGGAGCTGGCAGAGGTCCTTGCAGGACCTTTGGCAGACCTATTTAATGCCTCACTACATTCGGGGTGTGTAACTCAGGACTGGAGGATGGCTCATGTGGTGCCCCTCCACAAGAGTGGCCCCAAGGATGAACCAAGAAACTACAGACCAGTGAGCCTCACATCCATCGTGGGTAAGCTAATGGAGACTATCCTGAAGGAGAGGATGGTGGCTCTCCTAGAGGCCAGAGGCCAAAGGACTACAGGACAGCAGACAGCATGGCTTCATACGTGGCAGATCCTGCCAAACCAACCTGGTCGAGTTCTATGACTGGGTAACTAGGCAACTGGACAGGGGCCATGCAGTGGATGTCCTGTATCTGGACTTCAGTAAGGCATTTGACTCAGTGCCACATGGAAGGCTGGGAAGGAAGTTAGTAGGCACAGGGGCGGGTGCAAAGCTGGTGAGATGGGTAGGAAACTGGCAGCAGGGAAGGTAACAGAGGGTGGTGGTGGGTGGGGAGCTCTCACACCCAAGGGAAGTGACAAGTGGTGTTCCACAGGGCTCGGTGTTGGGACTAGTGTTGTTTGGGATATTCATTGCAGACATATGGGAAATCAAGAGCAAGATCAGTCTGTTTGCTGATGATACCAAGGTAGGCGCAGTGGTGAATGACCCAGGGGGATGGCAGGGGTTGCAGGATGATCTGGCAAAGCTTGAAACCTGGTCAGACACCTGGCAACTAGGCTTTAATGCCAAAAAGTGCAAGGTGCTGCATTTTGGGATGAAGAACCCAAGGAGGAGTTACCAGCTAGAGGGAGTGCAGCTAGCCCAGACAGAGGAGGAGAAGGATCTGGGTGTGCTCATTACAGGGTTAATGAACAACTCGGCACAATGTAGGAAAGCAGCTGCAAAGGCCAACAAAATGCTGGGTTGTATTGCAAGGGGTATATCCTCGAGGAGGGAGGAGGTGATTCTGCCACTATATAGGTCATTAGTTAGACCACACCTGGAGTACTGCGTGCAGTACTGGCGTCCGTATCTGAAGAGGGACATTAAGTTACTGGAGGGGGGGTGCAGCGCAGAGCGACAAAGATGATCAAGGGGCTGGGGGACTTATCATACGAGAGGAGGTTGAAGGAGTTGAACATGTACTCACTGGAGGAGAGGAGAGACAGGGGTGACATGATTGAAACCTTTAAATACATGAAAGGAATAAACAAGACAAGTACAGAGGGGCTGTTCAAAGTAAGGGAGGGGAGGGACACCAGGGGCCATGATATGAGACTGGAGCGAGGAAGGTTCAGGAGGGAGATGAGGAGACACTTTTTTACAGAGAGGGTGGTGGCTGGGTGGAATGCGTTACCTCCTGAAGTGGTGTGCAGTAGAACAGTGGACTGCTTCAAATGAGGATGGGACAGGACAAGGGGGAGGGTTAATGAAGGGGAAGGGTGGAAGGGAGGGGGCAGCTGCAGAATAAGAGGTGCCAGCTGCACATTTGAGCAGACTTGATAGACCTCTAGGCCTTTATCTGCGGGCAAATTTCATATGTTCGTAAGAGGCGGTCAAAAGCCCCTCCCAAGGCCCAGGGCAAGAATAAGCCAGGTGCATCACTGCCTGTGCCCTCCCCTGGCCCTCCCCAGGCTACCAGAGGTTCCTTGTCATCGAGGCACAGGTCAGGAAGCATATGAAAACTGGAAGCAGTTGTAAAATTCACAAGAGTTTTATTTGTACTAGCAGTAACATAAAAAAAATAAAATAGTTCAGTATAACTATTTACAAAGATCAAATAAACAGAAAAAGTCCATCTGAGTTTTCTTTCGATCTCAGTGTCCATTTTCTTGCAAGCAATTGCAGCTCTGTCTTTTTACAAGTCCTTGCAACGCCTCTTTTTAACAAGCATCTTGTTTTTTCTAATATGTTCTAGTACAGTATATTTCAGACAGCTGTTCAGCAAACGGCTTAAAAATTTCACTCAGGTAACCTCTTGAGTTCCCAATAGCTTTTTGCAATCATCTCAAACTATAATTATATACATTTCAACAGTAACACTTTCTTGTAAGCATTTGTTTACTTATTAACCCAGCAACTATTATTGTCCCATCTTTCAACATGTTATGAGGGACACTGTTGTAACACTGTAACACCTGCCTTACAACTGTGTGTTAATGCTGATCCTGTAACTTGAATGTATAATGTCCCATTCCAGTTGTACCCCACCCCCCAGGTTGCACCAGGAGACAAGTGACTTGTTGCTCAGTGTGCCATCGTGGTGAAACATTTCAATAAATAAACAAATAAATAAATCCAGGTACATAGCACAATAACCAGTGTGAGGTGATAAAATTACATCCATGTACCACTGGAATGTAGCTGGCGCACCATGTACAGTAAACCAAATGGCATGGTGGTGAACTGATAGAATCCAACAGGTGTGGCAAATGTAGTTTTGTCTCTGGATTCTTTAGCTAAAGGGATTTGCCAGTAACCCTTGATGAGATCGAGGGTACTGATATACTTTGCACTCCCCAGTCTGTCCACCAAATCATCTATTCTGGGCATAGGATAACTGTCAAATTCTGACACTTGATAACATTTCCTAACATCAAGGCAGATTCTAACACCCCCTTCTTTTTTGTTTACAATTACCATTGGAGATGACCAAGCACTCCTCGACTCCTCTAATACCCAGTTGTTTCATTTTTTGTTATTTCTTTAACCACATCAGCTCTTAACCACTCTGGTAACCTGTATGTCTTTTGCCTAATAGGGCGAGCATTCCTTGGCACTATTACTTGCTCGACCCGGCCTGGTACTGTGGTAAAAGTACTGTTAAATGTCTTAGTACATTACAAATGTCTGCAGTTTATTCTGAGGTTAAGGAAACATTCACCTTTACAGCATCAGCTGCTACAGTTTGCTCCAGTCTATCATAAGCTACATCAATATCTTCTTCATCGGTTTCTAGCAAAACTAGCAAAGTAGCTTTTGGCATTTTTTCAACCCATTTCTTAAGGAGGTTAGCATGGCATATCTTACTAGGATGTTTCCTGTCAGGGGTCTCAATCTCGTAGTTAACAGTGTCAGTACGTCTAAGCACTCTATAAAGCCCTTGCCACTTCATTAACAGCTTATTTTCTGTTGTGGGTAACAGAAGCAAAACCTTTTCACCTGGCTCAAAAACATTTTCTTTTACCCCATGGTCATAATGTATATTCTGTTGGTTTTGGGCCTCTTCCTGATTACTATGGGCAATTTCAACATATTTTGCCAGTTTCTTTCTTAGGTCACACATAAAAGAAGCTATAGATTGTGTCTGAGTGGGGTTATCTTCCCACGTTTCTTTTATCACATCCAGTGGCCATCTTGGCTGTCTACCATACATCATTTCAAATGGTGAAAACCCTGTTGATGCCTGTGGCACTTCTCTGCAAGCAAAAAGTAGGTAAGGCAAGTATTGGTCCCAATCTTTCCCTTCCCCTTTTACAGACCTTTTTAACATGCATTTTAGGGTTTGGTTAAAACGCTCAACAAGACCGTCTGTCTGGGGACTATAAGAGGAGGTTCTTATGGCAGTGATACCTAGTAGTCTGTACAGCTCCTTAAGTAATGCAGCACCAAAATTACTACCCTGATGAGTAATAATCTCTTTTGGTATGCCCATCTTGCTAAAAATTTTTGCAGGCTCTGCTGCCACTTTTGAAGCTGTGACAGTATGCATTGGAACTGCTTCTGGGTATCGAGTAGCATAGTCGCATACTACTAGGATAAATCTATTACCCTTTTTACTTTTGTCTAAAGGACCAACCACATTCATTTAAAAGGCACATCTATCAAGGGTAGGGGCACCAGGGGCACCTTGTCTTTTCTAGTGACTGGGGCTACTTTCTGACACTCAGCACATGAATTACAATAGGTGGCAACATCTACATGAATTCCAGACCAGTAAAATCTAGACAGCATTCTGGCAAGGGTGCGATCCCTCCCTGAGTGACCAGTCATAGGACTATCATGTGCTATTGGTAACAACTCTATTCTATACTTCTGTGGTATAACTAATTGTTCTGTCTGTTCCTGTGTCTGAAGTTTAACCCAAACTCTGTATGGTAACCCATTACATTTTTTAAACATTGGTCCACCCTGCTTTGGTTTCACCCCAAACTGCTTAAAATAACCCTGGAGAGAAACATTGTTTGCTTGTTCTGAAAGAAAATCACAGTCATTTATCAATTTAGTTTCAGCATTTTCATATGTTAACCCCTTATGTCCATCAGTCATTTGTTGCCACAGTTTCTTCAGGCATCGTCTTTCTTTCCTGGTTTTCCAGATCTCGGAGCTGTGCTCAAACAAGTTCGAATCAAAATCACTGAAAGGAAAACAGTCCCCACCATCTGAGATTTTCTTTGCCTGTGCTCTTGTTACCACTGCTGCTGAAACTGCAGGGTTCAGTTCCTCTAAGATTAACTCAGTAAATCCAGGACAGTCATTTCCAATAATCACAGGTACAGGTAACTTAGGTGCTACCCCCGCTTTCATTTGGTGCGACACACCCTTAATGGTCAGAGTTACTTGGGTGGTGGGATAGTATAGAGTGTCCCCATGAATGCAGATGACACCAGTACCTGGTCCTTTTGCACAGTGTTTTCCCAGCACTCCAACATGCACTAGGGTCTGTCTGCTTCCCAAATCAATGAGTCCATTTACAGTCTTACCCCCCACCTTCACATCTGTTAAGTACTTGCCCCAATTTGCCAAGGACAAATGTGGTTCTGTGCCACTCTCCTTACTATGGCAGTTTCTTGCAATATGGCCTGTCTTATTACAGTTATAGCAAATAATGTCTTTGGGCACAGATTTGTTGCCCCCACCAGAGTTCCTATCAGACTTGGAGTTTAAATGGGAAAAAGAGTGTCTTACCGGTGCTTGGCTGTTACCTCGCTGCTGTGGCATCTGTCTGGCCATTTGGTAGTCTTCTGCCAAAGAAACAGCCTTTTTTCTACTGTCGGGTCGGTGTTCCTTTACCCAAAGCTGCACGTCTGTAGGCAAGATGTTGATGAATTGCTCCATAGCAAATGTGTCGATGATCTGTGGTACTGTTTTGCCCTCTGGTTGGAGCCATTTTATCAGGAGTTCTCTGAGTCAGGTGAAGGCTTCTCATGGATTGTTGACTGAGTTGTACTTCAGAGTTCGAAATCTCTGCCTGTAGGTCTCTCCCAAGATGTCATACCTTTTCAGGATTTTGCTTTTCACCAGATCATAGTTTTCTGACTGTGCAATGTCCATATTGCTGTAGGCAAGTTGGGCTTTCCCTGACAGGTAAGGTACCAGTCGAATTGTCCATTGCAGCTTTGACCATTGACAGGCTGAGGCAACTCTTTCAAAAGTTGTCAGGTATGCCTCAATATCATCCGAGGGACACAATTTTGTACGCTTAATGGCTTTTAAGTTGCTTGTGTTTTGTTGCTTGTCTGGATATGTGCCAGATCCTCTGTCTTTGATAGCTTGCAAGGCATCCAGCCATTGCTGCTCCTGTCACTGCATCTCTTCTCTCATCTGCTGTGTCTCTTCTCTCCTCTGCTGTTCCTGTTGCTGCATCTCTTCTCTCCTCTCCTCTGTTTCTCCATCTCTTTTTGTTGCATAGCTCACCATTTGAAAAAGTTCATCAGGCTTTCAGGCTCTGTCCCTGCCTGTTCTTTTTCCATAACTTGTTCTGGCTATACAATCTCAGCTTGGACTTCTGTCTTTGCTAGTTTGGCTGCCATTCTCCTGGTAACCACTCCTGGACTTGCTGCTTCAGAATCCATACCTTTCTCTATGCTTCTCTGGTACTAGGTCCAATACCCATGCACAAAACTCCTAGCTTAGAGTATGCACGGCTTAAATCCCACTTAGGCTGACACCATCTGTTGTCGAGGCACAGGTCAGGAAGCATAGGAAAAACTGGGAGCAGCTGTAAAATTTACAACAAGAATTTTATTTGTACTAGCAGTAACATAAAAAAAAATTGTTCATTGTAACTATTTAAAAGGTCAAATAAACAGAAAAAGTCCATCTGAGTTTTCTTTCAATCTCTGTGTCCCTTTTCTTGCAAGCAACCACAGCTCTTTTTGTAAGTCCTTGCAACCCTCCTTCTTAACAAGCATCCTGTTTTTTTCTAGTAGTTCTCACAAGTAGTACCTGCGCTCAAACAAGTTGAGGGCTTTGCTGCTGGAGTTGCAAGCCCCTAATTAACTGGCAAAATTATCAAAAACAGCGCTCCCACACCTGAGAAAAGTAAAACTCTGGAAACTGTGCTGCTGTTGTACTGTTACCAGTCCTCAAAATTTATTTCGTGAAAATGTTCACCCAGCACTCCAGGGTTATTCAGTAAACATTCATCGATCAACAGAATCCCCTAGCACCTTGGCATCTAGCCTTCCAAAGGGGGCATATACAGACTTATTAAAACATCAACCATTTAAAGTTCAAACCGTGTGACATCGCCATCATATAAACATTGTGATTGGACAATTACCTCATTCAAGATTCCTTTAAACAGGTGGTATCAGTATGTTCTAGTATATTTCAGGCAGATGCTGGCAAGAACGCAATGTCCCAGAATACAGGTCTTCTGCAAAAGGCTTAAAAATTGCACTCAGGTAACCTCCTGAGTTCCCATTAGCTTTTTGCAATCATCTCAAACTATAATTATATAAATTTCAACAGTAACACTATATAATTTCTAAACAAAGGGATCCCAATATCAGTTACATTTCCACATAATGATTTGCATATATTTTTATATCAGCAGATATGCAAGGGAGGAAATGGCAGACAGCAAGGGAAGACTGAGAGACAGTGAGAGGCAAATAATTGCGAGACTGTCGGAGTGATAAAATCCTAGGTCTCACAGGAAAATTTGGTTGCACAACCAGACAGACAAGAGACAGGAAAGGACAGAACAGATCCCTGCATTCAAACTCTCCATAACAACTGGGATAGAGTCCTATTCTACTCTGTCACATGTTCCTCCACAGCCCAATCATGGGCTGCTCCCACCTCCTGACTCCTTGCCACCCCCACCCCACAGATCTTCAAGGGGTGGCAATAGGGGGACATTCTCCCTACATCTTGACAGGTGGAGGAACATCACTACAGACAACTGAGTGCTTCAGCCCATAGAGCACAGACACACTCTAGAGTATCTGGAATGGCCCCTTGCAAATCTGCCAAGGGAATCCGTGTAACCACCAAGCCATGTTCTTCTCACATGAGCCAAAATTCAAGCCCTGCTGCAAAAGACCATAGAGCCCATTCCCCTCTCCCAACAAGGTCGGGGGTACTACTCCTATTTCGTCTTGGTACCCAAGAAAACAGGGGGCCTTCGTCTCATCCTGGACCTGAGCAATCTCAGTTTGTACACAGAGTTAAAAACATTTCAGGATGGTCACCCTGCAGAGTTTGCTACCTGTACTCCACCAGGGGGACTGGCTGTGTTCTTTGGATATGCAGGATGCTTATCTGCACGTCATAGTTTTTATGGCCCACAGATGTTTCCTTCATTTTCATTTCATGCGGGAACACTACCAGTTTTTGGCCCTGCCCTTTGGCATTTCCTTGGCCCCCAAGGTATTTACCAAGTGCCTGGTGGTGCTGGCTGCAGCCTTGAGGAGGCATGGTTTTTATGTATTTCCCTATCTGGGTGACTAGCTCCTGGTGGCCCAGTCCAGGGTACGTCTCTTGCAAACTCTAGAGAGTACTTGCAGTCTGTTCCAGTCCCTGGGCATTACCATCAGTCTGCCCAGGTCCTTCCTTGTTCCCTGCCAGTGCCTCCTTTATATAGGGGCTGTCCTGGACACTGCTCAATGCAAGGCCTTTTTGCCTCTGGACAGGGCAGAGTGACTCATGGCTCAGGCCCGCCTCCTGCTCTACAACCACCATGTTCAGATGAGGGAATTCCTCAGGCTTCTGGGGCTTATGGCTGCAGCCATTGCACTGGTTCCCTTAGCCAGGCTACATATGAGGATTCCTCAGTGGATACTTTGGATACAGTGGGAACAGCGTGTAGACTCCCTGGATCAGCTAGTGCTGGTGTTGGACCCAGTCACAAAAGTCCTTTTGTAATGGCTGGAGCCCAGCAACCTGTCTCAGTGAGTGGCCTTCACCACCCCTCCGCCTCAGCAGATCCTCATGATTGATGCCTCGAGCCTCGGTTGGGGTGCTCACATAGGGTCTCACCAAACCAGGGAACCTGGTCTGAGATCGTGCAGGATCTCCACATATATCCTGGAGATGCAGGCAGTCCTGTACCCCTTTAGACCTTCCAGACTCAACACTCCCCAGGTCTGCTCTTGGTTCAGATGGACAATATGTGCATTTTTTATTATATAAACAAGTGGGGGGGGGGTCATCCTACCCCCTATGCAGGGATGCAATGAGGGTCTGGTACTGGACCATCAAGCAAGGTCTACAGCTTTTGGCTGCCCATGTTACCTGCATCCAAAACATCCTGGCGGACACTCTAAGCCACTCAGGGTCCAGGGTTAATGAGTGAGAACTTTCTTTTTTCTTCTCAATAAAATTTTATTTAGTTTTGAACAAAAACATTCAGCATATATATTGTTGCAAATGATGAAAATACAATAACATCTAATGTTGTATTAACATAAAAGTATGTTCCTAGTCTTCTATTACAAAAACATAACCTATTATAAGTAACAATCTCAATTCTAATTGTTGCTTCTAAATAATTCCACTTGTAGAGCGTTTCTGAGAAATCATAAGGGAGACAGTGTATATGAAGAAAGATTTAATGTCTTACCTTAAGCTAGGCTGTTTCTTGAAAGTCTTATATACTTCTCTATGATATTTCTCCTGAGATTCTAGGATTATTGAGTGTTATTCCCCTGGTTTTTTAAAATATAGCAACAATTAATTCTATAAGGAGAAAGAAAAATATAGAGAATAGAAAGTAATAAAGGTAGAAGAGATATGCAGCAGAAAAGAAAAAAGTCAGCCAATTAGGTGAGAAAAATGTAGAGGTTTGATATACTTACCGTATACGTAAGGGATGTACAATATGGAAAGAGTAGTAACGCTTCCACGTGTTAATCAAGCAAGGTCTACAGTTCTCGGCAGTCCCTGTTACCTACATCCAAAACATCCTGGTGGACACGTTAAGCTGCTCATGGTCCACGGCTCATGGGTGGGAACTTCTGACCTCAGTGGCAGAAGATCTCTTCGACCGATGGGGTTGGCCTGAGTTGGACCTTTCTGCATCCCCACTCAACGCAAAACCGCCACACTTCTGCTCACTAGATCCACGGTCTAGAGTTTTCTGCATAGACATATTGTTCCTCTCCTGGACAAGGGAGGTTTCAGTATGCTTTCTCTCCTTTCTCACTCCTTTAGCAGTTTCTAATCAAACTCCAGATGGAAGGGATGATGATGATTCTTATCACCCCCTTCAGGCCTCACCAGATCTGGTTCCCCCTGCTTCAGCAACTTGTGGTAGAACCTCTGCTCCCCCGGCCCTGTGCACTGACTTGCTCTCCCAGGACTAGTGCACCCTGGTCCATCCAACCTCAAGTCACTTCATCTCCACGCATGGCTCCTGAAGACACAGCCATAGCAAGGTTTGGGGTTCCCCCAGCAGTGACTTATTTAACTATAAAAATTGATTAGCGTTTTGCTCATAAAAGTGCTAAATCCTTGTGAAAATGCATAGCTTTTGCGTCACTCTGTTTAACAAACACAGCACTTCTAGAAAATCTATATAAATACTTTCTGTACAGTTAGTATAGTCCCAAGGAAAAAAACTGCTAATCAGTTATTTAAAACCCTGCCCCAGGGTGACCATTGTGTTGGTTGCATCCAGTAAGTCCACCACCTGGGCCATCTATTCCATGAAATGGAAGCACATTGCTCTTTGGGCTGCTTTGCACCAGTTGGATCCCTTCACCTGCCTGGTGGATCAAGTCCTGGAATGCCTCTTATCCCTATTTGGTTTGTGTGTGTGGAGGAATAAAGTGCTCTGTAGAAAGCAGACATATTGCTATTAATGCCCTCTGGGGAAGTGACTAGTGCCTTTTGCTTGGTTTTCAGCCCAGAAATATATTGGCTAGCCTGCTGCTTCCTTAATTGGTATGCAAGTGTTTTGCCCCCTTTGTCGCCCCCTTCCCAAAAGGTATGGCTTGGCCAAAGAATGGCTACTCCGACCTTTCTATTAAGAAGCTGATTGATTTCAAAATGCAGGCCTAAGATAGTTCTGCCTATAGGGGAGTGAATAGAGGGAAAGGGCATAGATTTAAAGGTGACTTCAGCTGTTGCCAGCTGCTTTTCCAAGGCAGCCAACTGCTGTTTCTGTTCTGTCCGTTTTACCGCTGCGTACCCCATGATACTACCCCTCATCGTGACTTTAAAAGCCTTCCACATAGTACCAGCTGAGGTATCTGTTATTGGGTTTTCAGCTAGAAAGAGAGAGGCTTGATTTTTGGCCCATGGAATAAAATCTGGGTTTCTCATTAGGAGAGGCTCTAATCTCCAATGTCTAGGTGGGGGAGCCACAGTGTTCCATTGTATAAGGAGCTGAACTGGGGCATGATCAGAAATGGTTCGGGGAAGAATTGTAACAACAAGGGTTTTAGTTGTTATGCTGGGTGAGCCCAACCAGAAATCCAGCCTATTGTATGAGACATGTGCCTCTGAGTGGAAAGTGTAATCCCTCATTGTGGGGTGGAAAAGTCTCCACAACTCTGTAAGCCCCTGATCTGAGACCAATTGGAGGAGGGCTTTCACATTTCTGATGTGTGTTTCTTTGCCTGTATCGTTCCTGTCTAGAGATGGAACCAAAATCAGATTAAAGTCTCCACCAACAAGAAAGGGACAGTCCGGGGGAGTAAACTCCAGGATTACCTGAGCAAGATTATGGAAAAACTAGGGCTTATCTTCATTGGGAGCATAAATATTACATAATGTAAGTGGCCCTGTGGGAGTTTAGTAGGTAGCAATGACCCATCTACCATCCTTATCTGAAAGCGACTGCACTAAAGTCCAGGGGAGAGATTTATGCAAAAGAATTAAGACACCATGTTTCCTGGTAGGAACATTAGTGTCCACTTGTTGGCCCACCCAATCTTTAGTCATACGAGTATGGTCGTCCCTGGACAATTTGGTTTCCTGTAGAAAGGCGACTCTGGATTGTAAAAGTTTTAGATGTGACAGGACTTTCTTGTGCTTCACCGGGGAATTTAATCTTCTGATATTCCAAGTGTGGAACACTACGTCAATCATTTTGATCTAGTGGTTACCCGGGGAATTAGAGAAGTTCAGTAATGGGTACCTGGGAGTCCCTCTTCTTATATTGGACCAAAAAAAAAACAGGAGTACACACACAGTTCTCTAGCTGCGCTATGAGCCACCTAGTGGACTAAAATAGAGATCAACAGTTGTCTTATTAAGAACAGGGCCCCTGAGTCCACTGTCTATCTACCAAACTAAACGACTTAACTTATCTAACAAAACTCACTAATAAACATGAAGGGACTAAACCAGCTGGATCCCCAACCAATGGTATGTCCAATTGTGTCATGGAGTGTGGAGAGCTCAAAATCACAGTGAGGGAAGACTACCCTGCACCATAAAAATATCAAGCTAACAGTACCATATTATTAGTACTACGAGTGAAAAGTATCATTAAGTCGTTGCCCCGAGCCATTCCAGGGTACACAGATGCATACCAGCCTGTATCCCCTACTATCGGTGGTCAGAAAGGACATGGTAAATGACCCATGCTAGTAAATCTGGATATGGCTGGCAAAGAACCCTGGATACCCTGCCAAGGACAGGATCTGTAAACCCCAGGTGAGTCCACTGGTCTCTCTACCCAGACCTTGTAGAAAATGGAGATACAAAGTCGTCTGCCTCTATTACGACTAAAATCACTGCTTCTTCTCTCCGCCTCTGGAACTCGAGGGGGGGGGGGTTTCAAAAGGAATCCAGTACAGCAAAAATAAACATATTTTCTGATAAGCCCCAGTGATTAGGCGGACATTTTTTAACAAGGCAAACACTCCTTTAACAAGCATTAAAGTACAGTATCTGTAATATAAGGGATCTATGATAATATTATACTACTAACATTATAGGTGGCCTGGGGTCATGCAACTAACAACATTGTCTTTCAAGCCATAAAGATCAAGCAGCTACCCCTTAACAACATTAAACATCCTACCATAGTACCCAAATACCGAGTCATTATAATAACAGTATAATATCTACCTCCAAATGGAGGCCTTTAAAGACGAATCAAAAAACAATCTAAATCGAAGTGTAGTTCAGCTCTGCTCAAGTATATAAAAAGAAGGGTTACCATAGAGGAGAGGAGCTCTTTAAAAGTATGTTATGAAGTGAGTGCAAACCTGGAGCACATTATTAGGTGCGCATGTGATTGTCTCACCCCTCTCCCTCTATATCTCTCTGTACCCCCCAAATAACCAGTGTGTTTTCCTGTGCAGCACCTTAAACTAGGGGAAAACGCAACAGCAAACAAAAAAAGAAGAAGAAGCCTGCATGCGGGTATATGGCACATCTTTGGCAAAGGATATGTATCAACGCACCTAACCTACATGGCATCCTGGCCTTTCCTTCCCCATGCTGTACTGTGAAAGAACTTGTGAGATACCAAAAAGGAGGGGGGAGGGTTATAAAACTCTACATACCTGAGCAGAAGTAGAGCTGAGTGACAGTTTTGATCATCTTCTTTTATATACAGCTCCCTCTTACTAAATAGTTGGCCAACAGCAAACCCACGATTACAAAAATATAAATTGTTATGTACCTCTGGGTCAGTGTCTAGGGGCAAAAGTGAGGCCTGTACTAAGTCGGCAGTGATATGTACTAAGGGAGGTTAGATTCATATCTCCAAACTGTACAGGCTCCAATTTGACCCTGTTATTCCCCTTCCTGCCATTCCTCAAAACCCCAAGACACCTGTCCCTCGGTACTTATCTGATTTCCATCATGTGAGATTATAACTAGTCTGGTCTTCATCCTTGATCGGATTGGTGCGAGTCTGCATGGATGTTGTCGGCATTGCGGCTTGGTGGGGAGCCAGCAGCCGATGATCGTATCTATGAGTTGTTAAGGGCAAAGTGGCGTCTGCAGCCAAGGCCCATGAGTTTTCTTCCCCGGGGGAACTTCTAGAGGTTGTTCGGCTGGCATCCCTCTCCTCAGCTCAATCGACATCTGGAAGGTCTCACAGAGGGGAAAAGCAGTTTTGGGAGAAATATGGTCTCAAATATTCTATTTCTGATGTGCCGGCTAAGGACAGATTCTGATCCTGTTGGTCCGACGAGGGAATCCCATCCTGCGGATGATCTCACTTAAAATGTAGCAAAGTCAGGAGTCTTTTTCTAGATCTCAGTTTGCTGGGTTCCAGGATTGAGTGAGGGGATGAAGCAGGTGTCATCGATGTGGATTCGGACAGGCCTTCTTTTGTGGAGGGTTGGTGGCTCCGGTCTTCCATCTGTTTATAAGAAGAGTTGCCCTGGGGTGTTGACCATCTATCTGCCATGAAAGTCATAGCAGCATCCTAGGAGGCAAACTGGTGTGTAGTACCATTAATTGAGATCTGTAAATTGGCAGGGTAATGCAGGGTAAAGGGGATTCGTAAGATGTGCAACTTGCGGCGGACTTTGGTAAAAGCCTTCCGTGCCTTAGAGTAATCTTGAAAAATCATAATCGAATGGTCATTCCAGCGGAGTTGCCCCAGTTCCCTGGCTCTAGCTTGGATCGCTTCTTTTTCAGCATGATTCAGGATACGCACAATAAACGGCCTAGGTCTGTCCTCCTGTCTGGGTTTGGGCTGCAAGGAATGATATGCCTTTTCAGTCATGACCTTTGTGCCCTCCGGGAGTTGGAGAATTTCAGGGAGCATTCTCTGCAAAAAGGATATTGCTTTCCCAGCTTTGCAGCCCTCCAGAAAGCCCAGGATCCAAAGATTATTACAGCGATTCCTATTCTCCAAATCCTCCATTTTGTCTTGTAAAGAACGGATTTGGACCGCCTGTTCCCACATAGTTGCACAGTGCCCCTGCAGTACATCACCTTAAGCTATCAATTTCTGTTCAGCTCGGTCCACCCTAGCATCCAGCTGCTGCATTGAAACTGCGGTGGTACTTGCCGCCAAAGTTACAGCATCGATGCCGATCATGATTGAAGCAAACATGTCCCTGATCGAGGGTTCTTCTCTTCCCATGGCCGACTGTGCCATGCGGCCCATCTTTGCGGATACCTTCAGAGCAAACTAGCTTTTATTGAACAAGTCCTGTATCAGATTTTCTCCAAACTCAGCCTATAGTTAGCAGATGATTTCCGATTACCGCCAAACTAGAAGTATCCAGTCGGGGTGCAAAGGAACTGCATGTAGTTAGGTTCTAGGCTCGTAGGCCGAGAGAGCTACACAATTAAGTCACCATCTTGGTTAGTGGTTGGCCACGCCCCCAAAGATGCCTTGAATCTTTTATAGTTAAAAATAAAGATAGGGTCAAATTCTTTGCCCAGTTTTGTTGCACTGCTACTTTAACCTCCCCAGTGCTCCCGGTTAGCCCCTGAAAACAGACACCTGTGCCTAGTGGACCTTACCTGGTTACCAAAGAATAAAATAAAATAAAAATCTTTTACTTCCACATGGACAGTGATCAGGGATGGGCAGAAAGGACCTTGGCTTAATATTTTATCAAAAGGATGGCACCTCATCAGTGTGGCACCCCCTCCTGCTGCATTACAGTATCACTTATGGTTATTAACCCAAGTCCTGGTGTGGGGTTAGAACCCATGACCATCTGATCCTCCAGCCCTATAGGCAAGTGTGCTACCTACTAAGCCACTGACATGAAATCCCTTACAGTATCACATTCTTGTGTTTCTTTCAGAAGCCTGTGATGATTTGGAATTCCTTTGTTTTCTAAAAAGCAGTGCAATTGAGCTGTGACTTTTTTTGTTCACATCTAGATCCACCTTGCATCATTATGTAGAGAACAAACAGCAGGTGGGGGAGGCTGAATAAGTTAGTAAAAATGCTTTTGCATTTTAATGTCTGTAATGGTCACAAGGGAAGTGAGTTTGTTGAACTCCTCTCTGTTCTTAGTAAATGGCAGTCCATGTCACAATACCACTCCCACACACACATAAGCACCTAGTCTGGCACAGTTGGTAATCTGCTTAGCTGAGGTGCTTGTTTAGACTGAATTATTGAAGAGCTAAACAGATGGCTTTTTGATCCTATCTCAATCGTTCACTGTAAAGGAATCACAGATGAAGGAAAGAATTGTGGAATATCTTGAATCTTGTGGGTTACATGACCCAGGCAGCATGGTTTCACAGATAGATTTCTTTGATTGGGTGACCAAGGAACTAGATCAGGGTGGAGTGGTGGATGTGGCCTTCATAGATTTCATTAAGGCTTTCAACAACGTTCTACATAGGAGACTAGTAAGCAAGCTGGGTAGCTTAGGAGTGCATCCAAAGGTGGTAAACTGGATAAGAAATTGGTTAGGAAAAGGTGACAAAGGGTGGTGGTAAATGGAGTTCACTCCGAGAAAGAGATGGTGGCCAGTGGGGTGCCTCAGGGATCAGTGCAGAGATTGGTCCTCTTTAATGTCTTTATAAGTGATATTGCAGAGGAGCTGGAAGAGAAGGTCTGCTTCTTTGCAAATGACACCAAAATCTGTAATAGGGTAGACACTCCAGGGAGTGGAAAGGATGAGCAGAGGCCTGAGAAAGCTAGAGGAGTGGTGAAGGGTATGGCAGCTGGGTTTCAAAGCGAAAAGTGCAAAATAATGCACTTAGGGCACAGAACCCCAGGAGTGGAGTAAAAAATAGGTGGAGTGATATTGATGATCACCAAGCAGGAAAGAGACTTGAGGGTAATCATATCGGATGACCTAGAAGTGGCCAAGCAGTGCTAGAAGGCAGTAGAGTGGGCTAGTGGGATGCTGGGGTGCATATGGAGGGGTATCACCAGTAGAAAGAGGGAGGTGATTTTTGCCTCTGTATAGCTCGCTGGCAAGACCCCACTTAGTGTACTGTGTCCAGTTCTGGAGACCACATCTTCAGAAGGACACAGACAGTGTTGGGACGGTCCAGAGGAGGGAAACTAAAATGGTGTACGGTCTGCATCAAAAGTCCTATGAGGAGAGACTAAAGAACTTTTCAGCAGGTCGCTTGAGACAGGGAGGGTACCTAGGGATTGACGAGAGGCCCATGTGGTGCCAATCCATTGGGGGGGGGGGTCGAGGGAAGTACCAGGTAACTATAGACCCATCAGTTTGACCTCGGTGGTGGAAAAATTAATGGAGAGTATACTAAAGGAATGATTGGGGGTGTACTTGGAGGAGGTGGAAGGTCTGGATAGTCGACAACATGGGTTTGTGCCAGGTAGATCATGTCAAACTAATCTTGTGAAGTTCTACGAATGGGTAACATCAGAACTGGACAGGGGAAAGCCTGTGGATGTATTATTCTTGGACTTCAGCAAGGCATTTGACTCTGTCCCCCACAATGGTCTGGTGGAGAAACTGACGGGGTTGGGAGTAAGCCTTTTGATGGTCAGATGGATTGAAAGCTGGCTAGCTGGACGCACCCAGAGAGTAGTAGTCAGTGGGGAGCTCTCGAACCCTAGCGAGGTCGGTAGTGGGGTACCGCAGGGGTCGGTCCTGGATCCGATCCTGTTTAATGGCTACATATCGGACATCAGGGAGGGTATAGGTGTGAAATGAGTCTCTTCGCTGATGACTTCAAGATGGGAGCAGTAGTTGAGGGGGAAGGGGGGGTTGGCCCTGCAAGGGGACCTGGACACCCTGGAAAGCTGGGCTCACATGTGGAAATTAAATTTCAATATCACCAAGTGCAAGGTGTTACATCTTGGGCGTGGAAACCCTAAACACAGGTACACCCTGGGAGGGGAGGCACTGGAGGCCTCAACAGGGAAAAAAGACCTAGGGGTCATGGTGGATGCATGTATGAGTAACTCTGAGCAGTTCAGGCGGGTGGCTAGCAAGGCAAACAGGATGTTGGGATGCATCATAAGAAGGATCACCTCTAGGAGCAGGGAAGTGATTCTGCGGCTGTACAATGGACTGGTTAGACCACACCTTGAGTACCGTGTACAGTACTGGAGACCACACTTGAAGATGGACATACAGCTCCTGCAGAGGGTACAGAGGAGGGCAACTAAGATGATACGAGGACTAGGGGATTTTACGTACAAGGACAGACTTGAGGAGCTCTGCCTGTTTTCATTGGAGGAGAGGAGAGACAGGGGGGACATGATTGAGGTCTTCAAGAACCTCAAGGGAATAAATAGGGTAAACAAGGAGGGGATCTTTAGACTAAAGCAAGGAGGTATCACCAGAGGGCATGGTTTGAAGTTGGAAGGTGGAAGGGTGAGTGGGGAAAAGAGGAGAAGTTTTTTCACTGAGAGGGTGATGGACCCTTGGAATGCGCTGCCTGGAGAGCTGGTTCAGAGATCCACAGTGGAGGGCTTCAAGAGAAGGTGGAACAGACACAGATAGAGGATGTATCAGATGATGCCCAGGGGGATGGGGATGGATGATAGGGGTTTCTGGAACACAAGGGGGGAGGGCCTCGGCACCCAACTAGGGATCTGAGGTTCGAGCAGACTCGATAGACTGTAAGGCCTAATCTGCTGGCAATTAGTATGTTAGTATGACTTTCATATGTATACCCTGAAACAGAGGAGTGAAAGGGGGGGATATGACATAGACCTTTAAATACCTCACAGTGGTAAATAAGGTACAGGAGGGAAGTATTTTTCAGAAGAAAATTCGCTCAAGAACAAGGGGACATGCTATGAAGCTGGAAGGGGTAGATTCACCAGAGATGTGTGGAAGTACTTCTTCACAGAAAGAGTGGTGGGGTTCAAGGATACATAGGATAAGCACAAGGGAATCATAGTGAAAAGGAAGACAGGGGAGGAGAAAAAGGTATAGATCACACGTAGTCTGCGGTAATAGTGTAGGCAAAGAGAAATGGGCAGACTGGATGGGCCAAGCAGTCCAAATTTTATGTTTCTATGTATCTGTCCCTGTTAGTGGGTGCCAAGTTTGCTCCCTAAAATAGCTATTTAATTATTTGAAATTATTTTACCAGGTGAGCAATACAGGGTGCAAACAGTCTCGTTAAGAGTGAGGTGTGGGGGAGATATAAGTAGAACTTAACAGAACAGCAACATTAAAACATTGATTCCACCAAAGCTGAGGCACATTCAGAGCAAATACAGATGTAACCCCCCTGTTATCCGGGGTTACTAGAATTCCAGTAAGACCTAGTGGTAGGCAGGGAAAGCAACTTGTGAAACTCAAGTTAAATGGATTTCACACCATCTCACTCTGTTCTCAGTCTCAGCTGAGACTGAGGGAATGACATTATTTCAGAACAGTCGCAGCTGCATAAGCCACACTGGAATGTTGCAGTTGAAGGTTAGAGTAGAACGTTGGGGATTTTGAAGCCAGTCTGTGTGCAGTCTAAGTGAGAGACTGTAGTGCAGCAGAGTGTGTGCAGGCTCTCAGAGCTTTAGTAGGTGTGTGTTTCCACCTGAAGAGGAACACAGGAACTGGTAATTGAAGTGGTGGAGACTGCTTTAATGAAATTAGAGCCCTCATCCCCATGGGATGGGGAAGGGGCCAGCCTGTTTTCCAGGGGCAACCCCCTTGGGTCCGGCTAAGGGAAAGAAGCTGCCTGTTTGAGTTGTGCTGAGGCACCAGAACCTCTGAAAGGAAGATTCCTTGAGGAGAAAACGCCTGTGGGGCACCTACAACCAAAGGGTGAGTTTGCTCTGAAAAAGGGCCAAATGTTTTCAACTGAACAGAAGGAAACTAAAGGGACTGTTACAGTGGGGTCAGGAAAAGACAGCCAAGTACAGTTGGAAGATGTGGGGATTGGACTGCTTAATTCAGTGGGGGGTCTAGAGTAATGGACAATGCCACTTATTTTAAGTATGTTCAAATCCAGCACAAATGGAAAGAAAGAATGTGGGGATTGGACTGCTTAACCTGTGGGGGGTCTAGAGTAATGGACAATGCCACTTATTTTAAGTATGTTCAAGTCTACCAAAAATGTGAAGCAAGACAAGTAGATGGAATGTGAGATATATTTAGCAAGAATCTACACAGCAAAGTGTTAAAGGATGAGGTGTTTATGTCCAGAGAAATGGCCAGGTACGAATTGCGGGAGCGAGAGGTGGGAGACCCCCCATCAGTAGTAACCAAATCACCTCTACGGATTTGCTCTGAGACACCTGTTGCTTTCTCTCAGGTACTTGGCCAGTGCCTGAGGAAAGTACTCAGATGTGGGATTAAGAGGAAGTCTCCCTGATGGAGCAGAGGTGTTCTTAGGTGGCTTAGGGAGCCACCAGAAAATGTTTCCATGAAGTATGGAAGGTGTCCAAGTGGCTGGCAAGGGAGTCGAGCCAGGGGAAAACCCAGAACAGTGTACAAGTTCGGGCTGTGTAACCCAAAGCAGCATACAAGTCCGGGCTGTGTGCCCAATGTGTTGTAGAGCCTGAGGGCTAAAGTGATGAGGAAGTGTTCTGGTCTCATTTAATCTGCATTACCAGGAGTGTAGCCCCATGGGGGGTCCATCTATGCTTTGTTTATTCTGTTTGGATGTGAATAAAAGCCACATTTTAGAATCCCACTTGTGGTATTGGACATTACAGTTATTGTTTCCTGTGTTCGGAGTTACTTGGGTGCCCCTGTGCAGAGTAGCCAAACCTAGCCTTTGTGCCGAGTGACCTATTCCTCCCCGAACCCAGCCTTCCTGGTATCGCTGTCAGATACAAACGGCATACCAGCCTGGGGTTACACAGAACTAAGAATAATAAAGGAAGTTGAAAAAAATGTATTCAGTTTCTCTAATATTTCTCTACATCAGCAGTCATTACATAGACCAAATTAAAGAACAGAGCGAATGATAGTTTTTTTGCTGCACTCAGCACCATTTAAATGGATGAACAGTCCCTTATCAAACTGTAGAGCCTGCTGCAACTCTTGTAGATCTTAACATTGAAAATAGCCATTTTGTGTGGCAACATGGGGGAGGGTAGCTTGTCTACAATGATATACTGTATTAGTTAAAGTCCAGTACCTGTTCTGGCTTGAAATATTTTGGATTGGTGGATTTAGCAATCAGCTGCTTTGTTAATGGTGTCCCCTTCCAAGGAGAAGAAACAAATAGTGAGAACATCTTGGTGCTTCTTCTGGAGTCTGCACTGCTATCAAGAGGCACCAATGAGCTCTACAAAAGGAGAACTCTTCTATACCTGCTGCAGTCAGTCGTAGTATTAGGCAGCACAGTAATGAATATGGAGGGAAGTCTAGGGATTTAGAGGTTTTCTGGGGATTATAGTGAGAAAAGCACCAGAAACACAGCTTGGCTTTACTAAATACTTTCCTTAAAGTCAGCGGGTGGGGGGGGCAGCCCTATCACTGTATACAACGTCCTAAATTAAACTAGGATACTGTAGATGTCAGCCTTGGTGTAATAACCAATCAGCATGAACTGTACTAAAATAAATATCTTTTTATGTTCCTCTTTATCTTCCACAATCATATGCCAATTGAATTTACTATATTATGCCTTTATATTCTCTCCAGATCCTGCAAAATCACAAGGCTGTCCTCGTTCAGAAGTACGTGCGGCGCTGGATGGCTCGTAAGAAGTTTGCCGTTTTCCGCAGAGCAGCCATTGTCATACAGTGCTACTACCGACGCATGAAAGCCAAGCGAGAACTTAAGCAACTGAAAATAGAGGCACGCTCAGCAGAACACTTAAAGAAGCTCAACGTTGGTATGGAGAACAAGATTGTCCAGCTGCAAATGAAGTATAATGATCAGGTAAAGAAGAAATGACAGGGCATTAATCAAAAAAATGACCTCACATATGAAAGTCTTGAGAGAGCAGAAAAAGATCAACTCATCTTGGTCATCAGTTAGCCAGAAGTACCATAATACTGTAGCTATTCTGATGAGAATTCTTTAAGCTTAGCAACTTTGGGGAATGTGGAAGGATTGTATGGAACTGCATCATCTTGGTACCGCGCCTTTCTAACAGATCATTCATAGCATAATGTGATGAGGGGATCCTTCACTATGGCATGACCAAATTCAATGGGTTTATGGTGTGCTACAGTACCTACACAAGTCTTTTATCACATCAGGGGTGTGCAAACTCTTCAAAGATGGGATCAATTAAAAACATCAAGCCAATGTCTGATGTCTCTTTACTGCCATCTGTAATGGCCAAGCACTACATACAATTTAATTATAAACTTGGCTTGTGCCAGGACTGAACCTAAGAATTTTAGGGCACAAAATCTGAAAAAATGAAAGCACAGATCTCTACCTGAAAGGTGGAGAGGCAGCTGCTATAGCCTAGCTTGTGTGTATTTGATTTATTTTTTGATCCTCTCCCCTGATACATGTCATTCATCCAGGGTTCTGGACCATCTGTTTGATGTCTGCAACCAGTTGTCTGACTTAATTCCCCATGACTGGGTTCCATCAGGCTGCCACCACTGTTGAGGGACATATGCACCAGAGCAGGGATGTAGAGGTTGGGGATGGACTTGAGACTCAAACCTGGTACTGCTAGGAGATATATTTTACTCCTACTGAATGTGCCCCTTCTTAGGGATGTTAGTAACTGAATGTGCCCCTTCTTATCAATGTCAGTATCACGGACCATAATACCCACATAAGGGTCCTACTGATGTTCTGCCCACCTAACTCTTCCTGTTGATTGGCTGCTCTCTTGCATGACCAGGGAGAGGAATGCAGTGATGGAAACCTTTAATATTTTGTGGTGATGGAGTTGAGCAGCTGCTCAGATTCCACATCCTCTCCCCTACAGCCCTCTCTAGAAATCTGAGTCTACGACATGAACCTGAGCCTCCAGTTTGGCAGTACAGTCTGGTATGTGTGGTGCCATGGGCCGATGGCCCCTACAGTGGGAGTCTGGATTATCCCAGGTAGGTTCAGTACATCCCTTTCCCACTACAGAGTAACTTTCTCTTCAAGCTCAATCTTCCATTACCAGTGATGTCTGATGAGAGATACCCATTCTACAGGGATGGGTGCAGCAATATCTTTCAAATGAGGAGCACCAGGACCAGGGGGGAATAAAGTGAAGCTGGGGGGGGGTTAAGAGAGATGTGAGAAAACATCTGTTCGCTGAAAGGGTGGTAGACACCTGGAACAAACTGAGAGTAGAAGTGTTGGAGGCAAAAACAGTGGGATCTTCAAGCATGCAAGAGATAAACATAGGGTTGTATTAGAAAACTGGCAGGGAGGAGGGAGGGTGGGTTGCTGGAGACCAGTTAGGGTCTGCGGAGACAGATTAGGCAGCGAACATCTCAGAAGATTAGGTGGTCCAAATTATCCTTTTTTTGATGACAAAGTCTGTGTTTTTTGGTTCTTTACATTTTAAATATGAACTTACCATTTGTTAGATAAAAACTACTATAGCAAATGTAGGTCAGAACATCATACAGATTAGGAGGGCAGAAATTGACAGGTGAGTTCATGATGCCGCTTCCCTTGTCTAGCCAGTTAAAGTCAGCTGGGTTCATTTCACCTTCTGAAAGGTCAGGGGTTAACAACTTTGCAGCTGTTAACAGCAGTTGCATCAGTCAATACTGTATTCACTCTCTAAACACTTTCATGTTCTATACAGACTTTTTGCTATTGAGCCTCTCATTAAAGCCATTGATTGAGCCTGAGCTAAATGTCAGCAACTGAAAGACTGAACTGAGCAAACTCTGTCAGAAACCACTTGCACTTGGAGTACATCTGAGCCCAGAGAAAACCAAATCTGAGAATGCTCCTGGATTATTTCTTTAGTTTTTATGTCATTAATGAACAGCCAGCTCTTAGCATTGATGGACCACTGGCTCATCGGGTGACTTCACCTGCACTACTGCTGGGGGAAGCATTTCCCAAATCCCACGGCAGTCAAAAGTGACTCTCTCTTGCAGAATGCAGCTGACTTTGCATTTGCCCACACGTCAGGATTTTGGAAGAGAGGTGGCAGATTTGGCTGACTAACACTAGGCGCAGACTGCTTCTAAACATTTGTGTGTTATGTTCTTCCATAGTTCACTAACATTGTTAAAAGATTTGTAAGTAACAAAAGTAGTTGTGTTAGTAGTAGACCAATGTAGTAATAAATGAAATTACAATTAAAAGGCTTGATAAAACTAGCTGGTTCAGTAGTGTAGTTGTAATGCAACCACTCGCAATGCCAGCACCTGTGTTCAAAAATGGACTTGGCACCCTCAAGGTCCAGCTAAGGTAGGGAGGCTCGAGACTCCCAAGGAAAGCTCTCATTTCTTGGGAAGGGGGACACCGCATCCCACTATTAGAATGTCACCTGGTGGAGGTCTGGTGGCAGCACAGCATGCAGACATCATTGGGGGGATGGGCAGCCGCCAGATGAATACTGGTACCCTCGGTGGGGGTCTGGAGGAGAAAATCCCTGCTCTGCTAGGATGACACTGGCATACTCCACAGGCCCATGCGTGACTGACATGATGAGCCACCCTCTGCATCTTTGGTCCTGGGCAGGTAG
The DNA here is from genome assembly GCA_016271365.2 of Neoceratodus forsteri. Lineage (NCBI taxonomy): Eukaryota > Metazoa > Chordata > Ceratodontiformes > Ceratodontidae > Neoceratodus > Neoceratodus forsteri. The sequence goes on along the minus strand of CM057449.1, from coordinate 519,803,125 downwards.
TGGATGTAAGTCCCTGAGTAGGATGGTGACAGTGCTGGAGGCCATTAGGAGGGGCAGACCAGGGCAGGGAGGAAAAAGTTCTGTAGGGGAAAATAGGCTTGATAAAGTCTGTCAGTTGAATTGTAAGACTGTTGTCTCATTTTTGATTGACACCACTGAAATGAGCTTAAGGGAACTGGCTTGTGTTTTAATAGACCATTCAATTACAGTACATTGAGTGACTCCAATTCCAAAGAGAATTCACCTTATAGCAGTACAGGGTAGATATCAGAAGCAGCTCAAGTACATTACTGTAATCACTTTCATTCAGTCTCATATGTCAGGGCCCATGCCTGCTCCTGAGACCCACCCTTACTCTGTGGTTGGATATTTGTATAGTTTCAAGCCCTGGCACTGTGTACACAGGGTCTGTCACTGGCGCAGCATGAATCAGATCCACAGATTTTAGAGAGCAACTCATAGGAAATTGCTTTCGACTAATGCACACAAGGCTTTCAATTATTTACTTTTCCATCACACAGGCTGATATGTACAGAAGTGTAGGGTGGTCCTTTGAAAAAAGGGTAGCAATGCATCCTTCAGGACTCTGCTTTAACAGAGGGTTGACCAGTGGTGTGTTATAAATTTATAGGAGCACAAGGATGGTCTCTTATGAATATGAGTGTCGCCTCTTGCGTTTTTAGGACTAGAGAGCTGTTACCCAGAGGCGAGCAGTTCTGGTGACCTAAGAAGGCAAGAGGAGCAGCTCTAATGTCTTAAAGAGAAACTCCTGTGTAGTCCTGGTGCTGTCTAGCAAGAGGGCTACCACCCCTACCTTGCTGGACAGACTGAGGTTAAGGGGCCTGGGTTCCTATTTTGCTGTTACTGGGGGTTCTTTCCCAAGTTAGAAATAAATATAAGTGCAGTGCCTCCACCCAGAGTGCATTTTAAGTGGATATGATATTAGCAGTACAACCCCCTGGGATGCTGTATAATCCCACCTCCCCATAGTTACCCCCAACACATGGATACCATAAACTAAAACCCTTATTCAACATTTTGCATTTAATGACTTAAACTAATAATATGCTCATGAGTCAGAATTTTTCAAAACAGACAACACCATTTATTTACATGAGTAGGGTTAGGAATGGGTAGATGGAGTAGAGGTTAAACAAAAACATTTACTGAATTTGTATTTAAACTGTAGCATTTCTAGGGATGTGGATATGATGTTCTAGCCACACTGTCTGGCAGTTGCCTTTCCCTTTAAGGATCACCGGAAACATCTTCAAGCTGGCTTCTCCCACCCACCCAGGTGGTAATTCTCATGAAGACAAAAGAGAGTGTGCACATGGATATGGTGGTGCTAAAGGAACTACAAAGAAGTAAAGTAACTAAGGTTCCAAGCACACACCAAGCCTATAAGAAGGACATCAGACAGAAATAAAGTTAAAACTTACATTTTATTGTGTACAAAAACACTGCACCTGACATGTTTCAAAGCCAAAAGCTCCAGTCTCTGTGGAGTCTCCTTACCTGGTCTTCCACAGGGACAAGGTTGCCCTGTGCCCCAACCTGAAGTTTCCCCCGAAGGTTGTGTCGGAGTTTCACCTGAACCAGGTGATGACTACTGGTGTTCTTCGTGAATCACACCTCAGAGACCGAACACAGGCTCCATACCGTGGACCTGAAGCAAACGCTCGTCTATTACAAAGAACACACAGCTGGAGTTCAGTGAGAGGTTCACCAGCTGTTTGTCACCTGCGCTGAAGCCATACCTGGCAGACCTACAGCCAAGTGGACGTTTGGCAGGTGGATCACATCCTGCACTGATCTCTGCTATAGGTTGGTGGGTAGGGAGCCTCCTGGCAGGCTAGGGGCTCATTCCATCACCATACCGCTGTGACGGTGGCTGCTGCTAGGGACGTCCCTATCCAAAAAATCTGCAGGGCTGCTACTTGGAGGTCAGCACTCACCTTCATTACCCATTACCACATTGACCTAGAGTCACGCCGGGATGCTGGTTTTGGGGCCTCAGTTCTCCAATCTCTGTGCCCGAAATAGGGGGTGTGCGCCTGGCCTTCCTCCTCCTGGAGATTTGCTAGGAGTCTGCCAGTGTGGATAGAACATCATATCCACATCTCTAGAAATGCAGGTTACTCACCTGTAACAGTAGTTCTAGGAGTGGTATATGATGTTCATCCACACGGACCTACCCGACCTCCCCAGCTTCCGCACACAAACTATGCTACTAGCGGGCAAGATCTGGCATCATGGGGTGTAGCCATGTGAGTTACCACCCGGGTGGGTGGGAGGAGCCAGATTGAAGATGTTTCCGGCGATCCTTAAAGGGAAAGGCAACTGACAGACAGTGAGGATGAACATCATATACCACTCCTAGAACTACTGTTACAGGTGAATAACCTGTGTTTTCAAACAACCATTTCCCCTTTGAATTCAGCCCATATTTTCATGTGTGCAGCACCAACCCTCTGTCTAGCAAATGCTGCAGATTAAACAAATACACAGTCCCAACTGGTACCAATTTTACCCCCTTTGTTCTGTGACCGGGTACCCAAGTATTTGTTGCAGGCCTGAGGTGCAGCTGGTCTGCCAGTGTTGGTGCACTTGATGTAGAATAACATTACTTTTAACTTTCTTTTAGCTTTAATGTTACTTTCTACGCCAGTAGGCACAACTTGAGAGCAAACTATATACATCTCTCAGGTGTAGGATAATTCCTGCCTTTACTCACGATTCTGCAGATCAGTCTCTGGTGGCACTGTGACTGAAGCTTTTGGGTGAATGGAACAACAGAACCTGAAGATTTGAATTTGAAGAGACTGAAGATGTGGAGCAGGCCCTCTGCAGCTTGGATCTTCCGCTTGATTGAAGGCCTTGCAGTTTGTACCCTTCAGCCTGTTTCCAGGCCCGATGCAGAGCATGAACACAAGGCCTCCCAAGCCCCAAAAAGCCCAGACCCAGGAGTGACCCCATGGTCTGACTCCCCATTGGATCAGAGTGCCCTAGCACTCAGGCATACCCCTGGTGCTTCCAGTGGCCCAGTCGGCCCCATTTGGTAGGGGTTGTCTGGTTCCCTAACTAGCTCCAGAACTGCAACTTGCAAATTTCAGTCTCTTTAGCTTAGCTTGGCAATTTATAGAAGTTTGAGAAAACATCCTTCAGCCACACTACCATTGTGGCAGGCGTGGCTCTTTTCTCACAGGTCACAGTCTCTGGCTTCCCATCAAGCACACAGTCTCAGTGAGACTTGCGCAATCATACATGGGCTCCTCCGAGGACCTTGAACTCACCCTTGACTGAAGCCATTCACTTTCCTTGATGCAGGAAAATCCTTTTCCTCACCATTTCAGGTGCTAATAGATGCAGAAGAGGCTCTCTCTTCAACCTTTTTGAGCTACCTGGTTTTACTGGCCAAGCCTCCACATGTCTGGGAGACTCCCATACCAAGTGTCCATACCAAAAAACAGTCCATTTCCGTAATCCATTTTCCAAAACCAGAACCATTCCTTGAATCTTTTTTTATTTTTTTAACTTTCTCTTTGTACTCCCCCGGGCGTATACTCACCCCTGCTCCCTGAGCCCCGCACCATCAGGAGTTGCCTATGGTATCTTCCCCATTCTCTCCCTTACCTGGGGGCAATTGGGTGGTCCCCCATGGAGCCTTGGTTCTATCCCCGAGACTGGGACGAGGTGGGGCCCATACACCCTGTGCTTTCTTGTTTTGTCAGACCACACCAGCGAGACAGGCAAGGAGAGTTGTGGGGGTCTGTACCAAGAGTTCCATCTTCCCAGTGTTCCGGGAGCTGTTTTTCCGCTGTTCTTTTGGTGCGTGACATGCACCCAGACATCAAGGTGCAGTTGTCGATGTCTGTCATGCCCCTACCCCTCAGAGTGGCTCAGTACTTCCTGTGCCTCCAGCCTCCACCAAAAGCCAGTCAAGTGCTAAGCCTCACCCCCCCCCCCGAGAAGGTGAGCTGTTTTCAGACACTCGAGCCTCCTCCGCTGGCTGGCTGTCCAGCTTCCCAGGCACATTCCCAAACCCAGGTCAATGGCATCGCAAGCAGTAGTGCTATCGTAGTGCCAGTGGGTCGGCCATTCCTTGAATCTTATGTCCATCCCCTTTCCTTAAGATGCTGTGTCATATCAGGGTCGGACAGAACCTATTTATTTGCATGAACCTTTAACCTTGTTTCTCACCGCTGTGGTGTAGACGAAATTCACCCCTGCTTTGAGACCAGGGCTCTGCAGCCCTACAACAGGTTTGCACCACCTTCAAAAATGGAGCACAACTGCTCCCCAAGCATTGCTCCCCAGGGGTGGACCCCTGACCTCAGCCCACCTTACCACGTGCCTCGAGGTATAAGTAAGCCATGTGCCTTTCTTCCCAATAGGAAGTACTCCTGGCAACACTCTATATATTGTCCCTCCTCTTGGTGGACAGGTTCATATGCTTAGGGGACCCAGATATCAGGGGACCTCTGGACTATGACACCTCTCCCCTCAACTACGACAATGGCATGCCCCACTCCAGCATACATGCTCTCTTGATAGCTTATGAGCTAGAAAGAAAAGGAATATGCTGTGAGACATTCTACTTTACAAGTAGGATGCGCCGAAGTAACCTAGTCCCAACTGACAGCCCAAAGTTACTCTGCCTGCTTGGCGCACTGCTACTCCTGGCAGGAGACATACAACCTAACCCTGGCCCTCCTACTGCCAGTCTCTTAATATCTTCCCCTCAGGACCCACACTGGGTATGCAATAAGGGGTTGAAGACAGTGCACATGAACATTTGCAGCCTCAGACCAAACATGCAAGAGGTACAAGCATGGCTTGACCTCTACAAGCCTGATATCCTCGCCATCTCAGAGACCTGGCTTAAGGCCCACATCCTTGCTCATGAGATCTTGGCCCAAGGATACAACACCTACCATAAGGATAGGGAGAGCAAAAGAGGGGGTGGTGTATTTATCTATGTGAAAGACACCCTAACGGTATTGTACCTAAGCTTGCAGCAAAACACCTGCCCAGACGGTGAATCCATATTCATCCGTGTTACAGTCACTCAAAGCACCTCACAATAGGCTGCATTTACAACCCTCCCAATCCTGCTCTCCAATCCCTGGAGGCCATCATAAAAAAAAAAAAAACTACAGCCAATGATGTCTCATCAGAGCTCCTTATCTTGGGGGACATCAACCTTAACTGGGCCCATGACCCAAACAAAGCTCTCATGGCCTTGACCCAAGAGGCAAATCTGGTACAGGTAATCTTAGAACCTACTAGGTTAAACTACAAAAAGGGAAACTACACCAGACTGGACTAGGTTCTGGTGTCTAACCCTTCCAACATCCAGAAAGCCGGCATAATGACCGACACCCTGAGTGACCACTCCCCCATATTCTGCATCTGGAAGAACAGAGCACCAGCCTAGAATACTTACTGCTCGTGACTACTCAAACTTCAGGGCAGCACAATTCAACGACTAACTTAGCAACCTGGACTGAAGCCTAATTAGGCTCCTCCCTACCTTGGATGAGGCCCTGGAATACTTCCAGAACTCATTAATTATGGCAGCCAACCGCTTTGCCCCACTGAAAAAACTCAGAGCAAAAGATAGCTGCTACAAGTGGATCTCTCCATCTTTAAAAACCCTTATGATCAGAAGAAGTTCAAGTATGCCTCTCTTCCGGCCGATCGTGTGTCATACAAAGCCCTAAGAAACAAATGCAAGAGAGCCACTAAATTTGCAAAAAGGGAGTATGTCACTCACCTCCAAAAAAACAATTTAGGCAACCCAAAACTATTTTGGTCTCACATCAAAGACCTGATCGGGGCAACACCAAGGCTGAACCTGGCCCATTGAGGTCAACAGTCAGCTAGTGAGCAACGGCCCACATATTGCCACAGCCCTTAACATTAATTTTGCAAACCTTGATGCATACAAGGTTGGTCTACCCCCTCCAACCATGGCTTCTAATGCAACTGAGCCCCCATGCCTTGATTGACCTTCATTCCACCTAAGACTGGCTAAGATAAAGGAGGTCCTAACCCTCCTAAAGGCCCTGAAATTCAAAGGCTCAGGAGGACCTGACAGGATCAATCCGACTACTTAATGCTGGAGCCCAGTCCCTCTGTAGACCCTTCACCTGGCTCATTAACAGATCCCTGCTGGAAAGGAATAATTCCTGACCAGTGGAAACAGGCCAGTGTGGTTCCCATCCACAAGGGTTGCTTCATGGAACACATAAGCAATTACAGGCCTATCTCCTTGCTCTATATACTTGGAAACTACAAGAAAGGCTTGTCTACAGCCAATTCCATGACTACCTAGAATCTCACCGGCTCCTAGACCCCTCCCAGCATGGTTTTAGAACTAACCATGGTACTGATACTGCCCTTACTAATTTCTCAGCAGATTACTCAGAGTAATAGACAAAGGGACGCACAAAGGCACAGTCTTCATAGATCTGTCCAAGGCATTCAACCTTGTTGACCACAAACTCCTGCTAGTAAAGCTGGACAAACTTGGCCTAAACTCTCTTGCCCTCAAGTGGTTTTAGAGCTACCTATCTGGCCACACACAAAGGGTCATCTGGAAGGGCGCGCTATCTGACCCAGTACCCCTAAAAGAGGGAGTATCGCAAGGCTCAATCCTCAGTCCCCTCCTGTTCTCCTTGTTTATGAATGACTTAAACCTCCACTGTGGGGGTAGCTCAGTTGTTCAATATGTGGATGACACAGTGATTTACCGATCCTTGGGCAACCTGGTGGATTTTGGTCCCCTCCTCCAAGCTGATCTTACATCACTTGAGGCTTGGCTGAAAGCTAATAGAATGGTCCTAAACAAAGGCAAAACAAAGGCTATTTTGTTTGGACACAGATCCCTTGATCAAGATATGACCAAATCCTTACAACTCACCTCATTCTCAGGTAAGGGTATTGAAGTAGTGGCCTCCTTAAAATACCTAGGACTCACACTTGACCAAGGTCTTACCTTCAAGAACCACATTGACCTAGTGACCAAGACCATCCACTGCAAACTTGGCACACTGTATCATTTAAAGAACCAGCTGATCCCTGAAGCTAGGATCTCAATTGCCTCCAGCGTTCTGCTCCCCACACTGACCTATGCTGTCTCTATTATACAGTGGAGTCAAAAACAGTGGTGAAATTCAAGCATGCATGGGACAGTCATAAGGCAATTCTAGGGGGTGGGGGTAGGAAGAAGTAGGCTGCTGGTTAACTAGGATCTGCAGCTTATCCAATAGGTAGGGAAATGGGCAGACTAGGTGGGCCAAGCGGTCCTTATCTGCCGTCAAAATCTATGTTTCTATGTTTCTATGGTCAAGCAACAGGTCAACCGGCTGCAGATACTGTACTACAAGGTAGCTCGGTATCCTACCCAGGATCACTCCAGAAGCCACCACTGTGACACACTGGCCCAGTTACAGTGGCCTTCAGTGGTCACACGCCTACAGTACCCTCTACTTTGCCTGACATTTAAGCTGCTCAGCCCATCCACTCCACCCAGCCTAGTATGAACTATTGTCATCAAGCATAACCATCAGAGCCTACGGACATCAGGTTGGACACTGCTGGAAGTTCCCAGAGTCAGAACCGATGTGGGTGGCAAGTCTTTCTCCTACACCATCCCCACCTGTGGAACACACTTTCACCTTCAGTGCAGGAAGCCTCCTCACTTATGAATTTCCATGCCAGACTCAAGGCCCATATGATTGATGCCAGCACTTGCCATTGTCATGGTACCTGATAGTACCCCCCCCCACTTATTCCAACCTTCTAACTTGGGCAACCCTAGATCTGCATTGTCTCTAATCACCCTAATAAACCGTTGCACTAGCTCTTGCCATTACCATTACAGCAAGTGTACCATAAAGTACTGTATAATGCTAACCATGACTGTAACCTGTATTATATATGACTTTACTCTGTAACCAACATCCTCTTCTGTATGTTACCATGTAATGTTATCCTGGGTCTCCTCTGAAAAAAAGACCTTCCGGGCTCAGTGGGCCTATCTGGTCACCAAAATTTAATAAATAAACAAATAAATAAATAAATAAGAAGATCTCCATCTGCCTTGAAATTCCAGACTACATTTCCCTCATAACCTTTAAACAAAAACCTTCATCTCTGTGGTGTGGCTTCCTTCCACAGCAGGCTATAGCAGGAACTTGCAGCTCTCTCTGCTGCATTGTAAACTTCACTCCTTGACTCCAAACTTCCTTCAAAATGGGGAAGTCAAACCTGCAGTTCCTGGGGGACAGGTAGCCGGCAACCCCAGGAAGGCTGTTCCCAGCCTTGCAGCCTCATTTTCTAAATAGGAGCTGGAGCCCCCTCTCTCCAGAGGGGCTCCTGCCAAACCGACCCAGAACCAACAGTCCTGTGGGTTTTGGGAGCACTATGCCAGCTCCCCATTGGCCAAAATCACTGTCCTGGTCAAAAATTAATATGTATGAGGCTTCCTCAATGCCTGACTGGCTGGACAAAATAACACCAAGAATATCCCCAGCTTTTTCCACTCTAAGCCCAGCAAACAATCCCAGAAGTCCTTTCCAAACTCCTGGCCCTCTGGCTGGCTGGGATGATGTCACATGGCTGCAATCATGGCTGCTGTTACCCCAGTTCATACACAGTCCATACAGTGTCCTAAGTTCAAAATGTCCTTGCAGCCAAAATGAACGTTTTTATGTTTACTTGCCCCCACAGTCTTGCAGTACACCCTGTGCCCCGTAAAGTCAGTGCTCCAATTCAAACATTTACATTGCCCCAGTCTGTCATTGCTGCTGAAATTCAGTACCCCCCCAGGCAGCAGACAGACTCTCTATTCACATTGTCTTCCCACCTTCCATGCCCTGTTGCAGCCTGTATACACACATTTATTTAATAATAACCCCCATGGTCTGGTGGCTGTCCCTTTTTCCTTCCACACAATAGCAGGAATTACCATTTGTCTTTACCTTGCCACCTGTCACTGGTGCCATTTTACCTTGCCTCCAGGTGCTCGACAGGCTCCTTATGAATACTGAACGTGCCTCATTAACATTCATGAGGCGATCGCTATGGTGCAATTGGCACTTCAAATGTAAAACATCTCTCCTCTCTCTCGGCATCTCCTCCAGGTCTCCGATCTCTGAATAGCTCAAAAGGGGGACCAGGACCACTGGAGATGCATTTCAACAGCTGCAACAACATCTGAAACCCCAATGTGCTACTGTGCATGTGCGGCCTGCTGCTGCTCATTTTAAAATGCAGGCAGTGCGGTGGCTCCACGGTTTAGCTCCTCCAGCCCCAATTTAGAAAAAATACACACTGGGGGCTGATGGCAACTCAGGGACACACATGGGACCTGTGCAAGGAGCAGGGACCACACAGGCAAACTGGGAGACCAGGCAGTTTTTGGAGGCTAACAGTTAAGCCCCCGACCAGGGGACTTACACTTAGCATCCCTATAAACTTATTGGAGATCACACCAGACTTTGCTTTTAAATTACCTTTTTTATGTTGAAAACATGCTTCTGCTCAGCACAAGTAACAAGCCTGTTAGTACGACACAGCACATGTGACCATCTTATTGAAATGAGTATATGACATGCAACTGGAAGAAGCCCAGAGGTTAGCTGGGAATGACACATGATACTCCCATGACCTATAGTTGTGTTTTTGCAACTTTAAAGTGCCTGTATTTTGATGAACCCCACCACCAAAAAAAAACAAACACATAAGTACCCTTTTCTGGCCCCAGTTCGAGTGCTGCATTTTTACGTTCGATTGCGCGCATGTGCAAGGAACATTTTGGGAGAGTAGCACACTTGGAGGTGTGCCTCTCCCATCCAATGCACTGCTCCCTTGAGCAGGCGTGGTGGTCCTGCACCAATGGGTGCAGGAGCTCAGTATGACAGCGGTGTTCCTCTGCTTCAAAGGAAAGCACGCTGCCATACTGAGCACCGCCGTCCTGCGCACGCTGCCACGCCCGCCCCAAAGCTTGCATGCTGGGAGCTCACCTCAGCGTGGCAAACGTTGTTTGCCGATGGGGTTGCCCAACCTCCGCCGCCAGCCCCCCACCAGTTATCCTGCTGCCACGCTGAGAGCCCACCCCAGCATGGCAAACATTCACATTTGTTTTGCCGACGGGGTGCCCAATCTCGGTCGGCCTCGGCACCCCTCCCCAGAGTTTGCCGACGGGGTGCCCAATCCCGCGGGCCTCGGCCCCCACACTTTCTGCCACGCTGGGAGCCCACCCCAGCGTGGCAACGTCCCATGTCGCTTTTTTTTTTTTTTTAAACCTGTAAAATAAAACGTCCCACAGCGAGTCTCCCAGCCCTCCCACAACCCGCACTCCACCTACTGCGCACCCAGCCTCTCACACGCCCTCACCCCATACTTACCTCCGGACTCGGCGCAATGATCTTCGGTGGACCGGAACACGCCTGCACCTTCAAAGCCGATCATGCAACTGAGGAAATGCCGTAAGCTGTATAATGGCCAGATAGGGGGTTTCAACTTTATTGCATATCTCAGTTATTTTTGATTTTGCACCAATTTCATGGAGTTTGGGACTTCATGAATGATGTCACTATCATGGCGATTCGGCCCAAAGGGTGAATTCGCAGGCACTTGCAGTCACCGCGTGAAATCACCCTTTGGCCTTGAATAATGCCATGACAGTGACATAATTCATGAGAAGGGGTCCCAAAACCCATGTTAAAATTTGGTGCAAAATTCCAAAATTACTGTTTTATGAGCTTGTATTATGCAGTTCCTATGCAGGCTCATAAGTTCGCGAATTTCAATATTTGCACTCCAGATTTTCAACATTGCCATTTTACCACACCTCCTCATGAGCAGTATAGCTGTCATTTTTCACATCCTGCCCAAATGTGTTTTACCATGTAGCGACAATGGCGCAGTCGGTGTGCGAACTCAATGTATGGGACATTAAGAAAATCACAGTGACACTGGTCATGAGCAGAGGTCTTAAAATGGCTGTGCTGAAAATTTGGTGAAAAAATTCCTAAAAATGACTGTTTTATGAGTCTGCGTTGCGCAGTTCCTACGCACGTCCGAATTTGCGATTTTCAATATTTTCACTCCAGATTTTCAACATTGCCATTTTGCCACACCTTCTTATGAGCACTGCAGCTGTCATTTTTCACATCTTGCCCAAAACGTGTTTCCGCCCATGTAGCGCACAATGGCACAGTCGGTGTGCGAACTCAGTGTAGGGGACACATTAAGAAAATCACAGTGTCACTGTTCATGAGCAGAGATCTTAAAATGGCTATGTTGAACATTTGGTGAAAAAATTCCTACAAATAACTGTTTTACGAGCGTGCGTTGTGCAGTTCCTACGCGCGCTCATAAGTTTGCGAATTTCAATATTTTCACTCCAGATTTTCAACATTGCCATTTTACCACACCTCTATGAGCAGTACAGCTGTCATTTTTCACATCCTGCCCAAAAGTTCTTTCCCCATGTAGTGCACAATGGCTAGTCAGGTAGCGAATCATTGTATGGGACACAGTAAGAAAATCACAGTGACACTGTTCATTAGCAGAGGTTTAAAATGGCAGTGTTGAAAATTTGGTGAAAAATTCCAAAATGACTGTTTTACGAGTGCGCTGCACAGTTCCCACGCACTCGAGGTTTGCGACTTTTCAATATTTCCAACCCAGATTTTCAACATTGGCATTTTATCACACTTCCTTAGTGAGCAGTACAGCTGTCATTTTCACATCCTGCCCAAACGTGTTTCCGCCCATGTAGCGCAGCATAAATGGCACAGTCGGTGCGAACTCAGTGTAGGGGATACATTAAGAAAATCACAGTGTCACTGTTCATGAGCAGAGATCTTAAATGGCTATGTTGAACATTTGGTGAAAAATTCCTACAAATAACTGTTTTACGAGCTGCAGTGCAGTTTCCATGACGCTCATAAGTTTCATGAATTTCCAATATTTTCACCCAGATTTTCAACATTGCCATTTTACCACCTCCTTATGAGCAGTACAGCTGTCATTTTTCACATCCTGCCCAAAAAGTCTTTCCCCCCATGTAGTGCACAATGGCGCAGTCGGTGTCCGAAATCATTGTATGGGACACAGTAAGAAAATCACAGTGACACTGTTCATTAGCAGAGGTTTTAAAATGGCAATGTTGAAAATTTGGTGAAAAAATTCCTAAAAATGACTGTTTTACGAGTGTGCGTTGCACAGTTCCCACGCACTCTCGTAGGTTTGCGAATTTTCAATATTTCCAACTCCAGATTTTCAACATTGGCATTTTATCACACTTCCTTATGAGCAGTACAGCTGTCATTTTTCACATCCTGCCCAAAACGTGTTTCCGCCTATGTAGCGCACAATGGGGGTAACAAAAAGGTCATGCTGACAATTTATTGTGCAAATACCAGCAATCGCACAGGGCATTAGGGTAAAGCACCATACATGCCAAACACCACTGCAAATACCTGCAAGCGAATGTTCGGCATTGACAAATGCTTGTTTATTTATTGATGCCTGTGTTTTAGGAGGGAAGGGATGGTATTTTGGCTCCATGGAGCCAAGAGCCTTATCCAAATCCACTTTCCTGTTAGGAAACGTGCCCCCGTGATAGCACATTTTATGATGCAAGTATAGGAGAGAATAAGGCTTCCATAGATAGACATTTTTAAAAGTGTTTGTATTTAGAGTTCCGCTTTCTGACAAATCAGGCTACCGCTCAACCAACAAGGCCCTTATTAGTTGAGCAGTGGTCTTGATCACCAACAAGGCCCTTATTAGTTGAGTAGTGGCCTTGATTCATCAGAAATGGAACTCTAAAGTATACAAAACAGTACTTTAAAAATGTCCCTATTGTAGTCTATGTGAGCGACCTTACACTTTTCCTACATTTACGTCATAAAACATGCTAGTGTGTGGGCTTGTCTCCAAACAGAGAAATGGAAGGGATCAGGCTTTCAGTTTCCCAGAGCCAAAGTACAGTCCCTTGCCTCTCAATATACAGGCATCAATAAATAAAAAATTTATGCAGCATTCGACTTGGGGCCAGGTAAGGGTACTTATTTGTTTTTTGGGGGCAGTGCTGTAAACAGCAGGAAAGGTGCTCTTTAACTTAAAGGGTCTAGATGGGCTTGTTTGGGGACAGCTCCTCGTTTTATGTGAGACACAGGGTGTGAATTGACCTTGCATCTTTTGTGCACTGGGTCAGTGAACAATGGGTGTGTAATGGTGGTGATGGGCTACACCATCCCTCATCATTTCCCCTATCCCAGGTAGCACTTAATCTCCTAACGCATAGGCACTTTAATACAGCCTCCATTAGCCTTTACCCTCCTTAATCTTCCTCCCCGGTCTGGTGTTAATTTTGTCCCATTGTTAACTGCTATGCATTATAACCTTCATGTACTCTGTAAATATTATATTGAATTGTTTTACTGTTTCTTATTTATATTTATTTATTTATTTATTGTACAATCCGATTTACAACCTTTGAGCCACGGGTTCGTTTACAAAGGTACCTCATCACAGAGCAGACATACAGTGTCACATATTTACAGAATACAATCACACAGAATAACATAGTTTTACATAGTTGCTAGAACACAGTGAATAATTAGAAACATTTCAGAGTGACAGATTTAATACCAGCAGGTACTAGCAGAGGGAAGGGAGGCCATGAGGGAGTGGGGAGGTGAGGTGGGGAGTTCAGCCCAGAGGCCTAAGTCAAGAGTGTTTTGAGAGTAGCGAAGCATTGGTTAGAGACAGTCTCCTTATGTACTCTGTAACCTTGCTTGTTGTTCCTTAACTGGACATTTGTGAAAACAGGCAAATTTACTCACGTCTTCCCAGCATAATAAATAAACTGAAACTGAAAATGGATGGGCTCAAATTCCAGTATGGCAGAGCTAAAGTGCAGTATTCTGAAGCACCCACTGTGGCCAGGGTACATGAAGAGGGGACTGGTGGGGTCTCATATGAGAATTTCACCCATGCCTCTTGTAATTAATGTCAAATGTGAGCTGTTGGGTTGAATGGCAAGGGGGGGGGGGTCTAGAGGCAGAGAACTGAAAATATGATTGGAGATGGCTTGAGTTTAGGAAAAAAAAAACACATGGCTGTGTCTCCTTTAAATAAACAGGAAAATTCTGAGAGTGATGGTTGTACACTCTAATGGAAATTAGTGAAGGCTGTGTTTGTAACTTGAACATGCACAGAGAAAGGCTCCTCAGAATGTGATTGTCTTTGATTTAGTGTGAAGTTTGAATTAGAGTCTCAGAGTTTCATTGGAGTACAACCTTTTTTGCTCTCATACAGAAATATGAAAATGTTAGCAGATAAAGGCCGTAATGGTCTATCAAGTCTGCTTGAGTGTTCAGCATTGCGTATCCCAGTCTATAGAAGGGGGAAGCAAAGGCTGGTACAGGTACAGTATGTCAAGTATTCTGAGAGAAGAGCCTGCAGTGGTAGGAGTTTGTATTTATTTATTTGAAAATTGGTGACCGGGAAAGGCACACTGAGCTGGTGCTCAATTTCAGGTGTGACCCGGGGAGGGAAACAAAGGATAAAAACAGCACATAGCTTAGAGAAATATGGTGCTACCAGATGAGTGCAAAATCATAGCAGGCAATAACCATGGAAAGTGTAAAATGATCAAAGTTGCCAGTTATCATTACACCAGGTGTAAGGGGACTGTTAAGAGGAAGGAAAACAGGAACAAGGGGAAAGGGGAAGGAGTTTCACTTAGTGTCTGAGGGGGGCAGGAGAAGCAGTGAAATGATGGGAAGTGAGAAGCTGGTTCCAAGGTGAGGGGAGGCAATAGGCGAAGGCTGATTTGCAGCTGAGGTATGGGGCTCATAGCAAAGCAAAAGTGCAATGGTCCCTGGAGTGAAGGGAGCAAGAGTCAGAGGGAACAGTAGAGAGGAGCAATGAGAGGTAGGAAGTAAGGGACCCAATTCAGTATTTAGATATAAAAAAGACACAGTGCATCTGGTGATGGGATGGGAGGGGAGGAATGGATAGAGATGAGTAAAGTGAGCAGTGATTAGTTCGAGAAGGAGGGTTGGTTGCAAAGCGACAGAAGGAGTTACAAAGGGAATTCAGTCTGGCCAGGAAGGTGGAGGGGACAGACTTATGGACCATATCCGCATAGTCAGAGACAGAGAGGACCGTTTTGGCGCCAAGCTCTTGGCGAGCCTGTAGGGAAAGATAGTCTTTTTTCATATGCAAGGCACCAAGTTTATTTATTTATTTTATTTATTGAGTAAGATCGGAATTACAATCCTTTGAGTCATAGACTCTTTTGCAAAGGCTCCACGTCAGGTTACAGGGGGTGGAGGGTAGACAAATACAGAAAAGACAAACATGAACAGGCAGTATTTACAGTTTCAGTTTTGACACAGCAGTGTTTGCAGAGTTTCCACGTTGGTTACAGGGGGTGGAGAGAAAACAGAGAACAGTAAGGACTAACAATGACAGGCAGTAGTAGAGGTAACAGTACTGCTAGAGCAGTCCAGGCTAGAAACTTTATTAGGCAGATGAGGTAAATAGGCATGGACCTTAATCAACAGGAGAGGTAATTCAGCAGCATTCCTGGGGTCCCTAGGCGGGGTTTGCAGGATGCCATCACGTGGGGTCTAGGAAGACTCTGAGTCAGAAGTGGAGGGTTAGGGAGTTAGGAGAGTGGGCAGATTTAGCCACAATCACATTTAGCACTCTCCTTTAGATGGGTTTTAAGGCCAGATTTGAATAGAGAGATGCTATGGGACTTGGAGAGAGGGGAGGGTAGTGAGTTGAGCCAGAGAGGAGCACGGTACCAGAAGGATCTTTGCCCTAGTCCTGTTCTACAGAGGGGAACCGAGAAAGATGGGTGTGCTGTGAGTCTTGTATTGCGCCTGATGGGGGCTGCACTGATAATGGGGAGTAGGCCGATGGGGGCAAGCTGAAGGTGTATTTTTTTGCCAGAATGCAGGTGTGGCATTTTAGTCTTTGTTGGAAGTTTAGCCAACCAGTCAGTGTATAAAGATTGCAGGTATGGGTTAGTCTGTCACTGCCTGTCACTAGGCGGCAGGCTTTATTCAGTGCAGTGTTTATACTGCTCAGCGAGGTGGGTTCCGCTGAGCCGTATATTACTATCCCATAGTCAACTAGGGAGAGGATGGAGGAGGTGACTGCAAGTTGCATGGCCTGAGGAGGTAGACAGTGCTTGAGTCTGTAGAGGATGCCCACTCTAGCTTTGATAGTGGAGGAGAGAAGACAGGTGTGGCTATGGTAGGAGAGGGAGGTATCCAGGGTGATACCTAGGTATTTAAAGTTTGTAACATGTTCCAGATGGGTGTCTAGTGAGTTCAAAATTAGGAGTGCTGACTGACTATGAGGGCTTTGGCGGTGCGCAAAAATCATGGACTTAGTTTTATTATAGTTGATGATCAGGCGGTGACCACTGAACCAGTTTTCTACCTCCCGGAAAAAGCCCTGAAGGGCTTGTTGGAGGGAGCTTGGCTGAGGGTGTTTCCAGTACAGGACCGCATCATCAGCATAGAGTAGTAAGTGACCACTGCAAGCTTTAGGGACAGAGTTTAAGAAGAGGGTGAAGAGTAAAGGGCCAAGTATAGACCCTTGCGGGACCCCAGAGCAAACTGTTTTGGAGGAGGAAATGGTGGTGTTTATCTTGACATGCTGTGATTGTCCTGAGAGGTAGTCCTTGAACCAGGCAGTGGTCTCAGGGACCACATTTAGTTGAGGAAGGACACAAAGCAGTAATTCATGACTGACTGTGTCAAATGCCTTGGTCAGATCCACAAAGATAGCCCCTGCAATTGAGCCATGGTCAAGGGCCTTGTGGATGAACGTGGTGAGTTCAGTGAGTGCAGTGATGGTACTATGGCCCGTCCGGAAGCCATGGTGTTCCTGGATGAGAAGGTTGTGTTTGGTTAGATGTTCTGTTAGCTGGTCAGAAACAATTTTTTCCAAAGCTTTGGAGAGAGGGGGGGAAGAATAGAGATTGGTCTATAGTTGCTGGTGTTCGTGGGGTCACCATTCTTCAGAATGGGAGTGACTATGGCTATCTTCCAGGTTGAGGGGAACTGGCCGAGGCTAAGTGAAAGGTTGAGAATTTTTGTAAGGTGAGGTAATGTGACATCGAGGGTAAGCCTAATGAGTTTGAGATCTAGTGCGTCATTGCTATACTGGGTATTGGCGATAGCTTTGGAAATATAGCGTCTTGACGCACTGCAGGGGATGACTCAAAGCCTAAAAGGAGGTGAGTTGACAGTACCCAGGGTGATAGGTCAGAGCTTGGTAATAGATGGTGTCTATGCAGACAGAGAAGTCTAGCTTACTGTCAAGCCACAAACTAAGGCACTTGAAGGAAGGGACCACTTCAAGTAGGGCGCCATCCAAGGAATGGAAGGTGTAGTGGCAGTGCCTTCTAGTAGTTAGACTCTGCAGTGCACGGGAATGTTACAGACAGATCACGCTAACAGCTAGTGGCGATTTTTCATTTTGAAATTATAAAGCTGCTACCTGTGAGACTTTGTCTCAGGATGTGGGAAAAAGTCGGTCACTGTGCCTTATAATATGGGACACATTGGCAAACATGAAGATACAAACACAGAGCACAGTGGAAACTAGTGCTTAATTTTGTGCAGCCTTTAATTTTGATTCCACGTCACAGAGTGTTATGAATTTCTGCTTTAATGTCTGAGTTTACAACCTCTTATTCTGTCAGAATCTTTTCATATGGAACGGATGTGAGACAGAGGAATTCCAAGGGTTAAAATGATGGGTGGCCTTTGTAATCTGGGACATTTGAGAGATATGGCTGTTCCTGTGTTACATACTGAAGTTCAGTTTTCTAGTGAGTTTGTCCAAAGGTTGAGCCAGACATAACAGCCAGCAAGCTAACTCTGTACAACCTGCAGCTGATAGCTCCTCTCCTGCCTTCATCAAAGCTGGGCACTTCCCTTCTAACTGAGGGGGTGACCTGTCATACTGGTTATGAAACACCCTGTAATTTAACCCATCCTGCTGGTTATAAAACACCCTGTAAGTTGTATCTAAAGCAGTTGTCTCGGACACCTTTTTGGGAGGTGCTGGGAAGCCGTGTTAACTTGTTACACCTAAGCTTCCCTTTTACAGGCATGTTTTCTTTAGGTTACAGGGATGTGAATGTCAAACCGAAAAGGATGTCAGAGGTTTGTCAGATATTCCTTTTTTGTCCTTCGGGTGCATTTGGGAAAAGTAGCAGAGAGCCGTCCTACTTGCAAACACTGCCAGGAATGTAACTGGTTAGAGTGGGCATGGCTAGAGAAACCAAAGTCAGGTTTTAGGTACATAGAAGACTAGCTATGCGGACAGCAACAGCTTGGAATGGGCTTTTTGGTTCATGCTGTGTAGGCAGACAGATGTCAAAACTATTAATTTTAGGAGTAAGAAAGAACAAGATGATGATCTCAGAGGGGTTTTTCCTTGTTATCCTTGCAGACTGTTTTCTAATACTTAGCTGTAAATGAGCTGGTAAGTAAGTTTACTCTCCAGTATATTTACTCAATTATGCATGCTTCTTACCGAACACTTCAAACAATCTTATTTATATTAAAAAAGCAAAATAAAACGCAATTATCAGAATGGTGCTACAAGGCATTGGAGAATGAAGGATAAGAAAAATACTTTAGCAGAGATCGTATAAAAACAAAACCAGTTCTACAGATTATAACACATAAAGACTGTCACAGCACAAAAAAATGTAAAAAAGTAATTAAAGACTCCAAGTGGGCTAATTATCAAGCTTTTTCAATCTTGTTTAGCAGTCTTGTCTTGGTCACACAGCTGCTACAGTATGTATGCATTTTAAATAAAGAAAATATTTAAGTATTCTCCTGAAAGACATAAATTGATTGGAAAATAGAATTATTTTAAAAATCTTGGTGCTCTTAGGCACTGAATAAATAAGCAATAACCCATGACAGGGTATGGGGTTATTGAGGATCAAATCAACACCTGATGCGTTATGAGGGCCTCGTGCCCTCACAGCACCCAGGGGTAATCCCCAATAACCCCATACCACTTAGAGGGTTATTGCACTTATAACATGGGTCTGTCTTCTGAGGTACAGAATACAGAGAAAGGCTGTTTTTAAGGCTGCAGATTAGAATTTTCACTATGTATCCTGCCACTACTGAAAGTAATTCCCATATCTAGCCTGCTTAAACATGTTATATACTGTCACGAACAAGTATCTCTACAGGTATCATGTGCAATTACTTACTACCTGTCCAGCATCACAGGCAATAGAACTTCTGTGAGCTGACTGCACTGTAACATTCATTTCACCTTACAGCAACTGTGAGCGCATTGTACTGTCCTGCCTCTCGCTCTCTGTCACTGTCTCGCTGCAACGCGTCTCTCTCCCATCTCTCATGGTTTAGCAAGACCTGACCAGTGGACTATGTGTTGCTCTGTCGCTTCCTTGTGTGTCTCTCTCACACGACGTCAAAGTCGTGGGCAACGTCACTGAACTCCCAGTGTACAGTGCATCTCTCTCCATGTCTCTCTCTCTCCCAATCCCTGTCACACAACAAACTGGGCCGCAGACAGGAGAAAGTCATTTTCAATCACTGTATGCTTCAGTAGGCAGTGAGAGAGAGAGAGAGAAGATTGCAGCAATATTGGTGTACAGTGTGTGTGTGTCTCTCTCGCTGTCTCTCTCTCTCTCTCTCTCTCACTCACCCGCCAGACCATAGACAAGGAAAAGTCACTTGTACACTACATGGAGCATTCCCACTCTCTCCCCGTCTACCTCCTCATCCTGGTGTCTCTCTCTCTCTCAGTCCCTGTCACACAACAATCAGGGGACAGTCCTTTTCAATGACTGTATTCCTCAGTTGACAGAGAGACAGAGAGAAAGAGAGAACATTGCAGCAACTTTGAATTAAATGTCACATGTCCCACTGTGTCTCTTTCTTTGTCACTGGACTGGAGACAGGGAAAAGTCCCCTCTACACTGAATGCAGTATTCCGATTCTCTCCTTAACTACCTCCTCTTACCCATGTGCAGTACAAATACACCAGGGAGAAATGCTGCAGGAGGGGACGGCAACAGGAATGGCCACACGGCAGACAGGTTGGGGAAACCTGGCAGTGCTCTCACTTTATTAATGGCTGCCTTTCAGTTTTCATTTCTGAACAATATAACAAGTGCCACTCTGCCCACTGATACTGCTGGATGCCAGCACACAGCAACTGTGCATTTACTGACAAATAATCAACGGTTATGTGATGATGCATCACCAATTGGGTTTCTTATTTTTCATTCCCCATGTTATAATTGGTGTTAGTTGGTGGTATGGCTGGTTATCAAGTCAGCTTTGTTGACGTGGTCGTCAATCCATTTACAGTCAGAAGTGAGATACGTTTGGTGGTCTCAGCCAGTCAGTAGGCTCTGGACACCAGGGAACATGAACAGAATCAAATAAAAGAGACTGAGAATTAATTATCCCCTTATACCAGGGAAGTGGACAGCCCATTTAAGCTGGTGTATTTATGGACCAGTCTAATAAAATCTGTATTGCAAAGACTAGCACAGTATATGTTCTGTTGGTTAACCAGCGGTTTTAGGGGGGGTGACCTATGGCGCTGGTGGAAGGGCATTGTACTACAATTTTTGTACCCCACCGCCACTCAAATTCAGAGTTGTTGAGTCCTTTAAACAGTTTGACGTAACTATGACAAATTAATTTAAAACTATGTAATTGTTTTAAAGAAACCTAATGTGAATATTTATTAAACATTGATTTATTGCATTCACTAAAATAACACCAGCAGCTTAATCTGGTTCAGTTTAAGTTGTTTGGCATCTGTATCCCCCACCCCGACAAGGCTGAAAATAGGCAATATTGTCTATCCCACATTTCCAGTTTAACAAAAAAAATGTGTGTTATTTGATTAACTAAACTTATATTCTGTAACCAGGGGCTACACAGGATGGCATTATATGCAGAATTTGGCCTGTCTTTTCCTGAATAAAGATAAACCTTTATTACTTACTTACAAAACATGAGACTTGAGTTTGTGCATTGATTAGACCTGGACTGCCATGGTGGTCCAACAGTAGAAGATAAATGTCCAAACTGCTGCCCTCCTCTGGGATGGGTTTCCTGTGCCACTGTGTAACTGCTCCATAGTGGCCCAAGTGTGCAGTGCAGCAGTCGAAGAGTTGAGAGATTGCATGTGCAGGATGTGAGTTGGATGCTTGTATGTGTGCACTGAGCTTTAACATGCTGATATCCTGATGGAAGGATATTCATGTGGAACTGAACTGTAACTCCCAACTGTCCATGAAGGCCCGTGACCTCTCCATGTGGTAGCTGTGGTGTGCATTTGTGGTTACTTCACCATGGCAACCCCATGGGGGAAACCATCTTGTGTTTTGGCTGTCCATACATTATTTTATATAGTGTATGGGACAGCTGATACAAACAGCAATACAAATGACATCTCACAGTTACAGAAATGTTACACCTTTTTCATCTGTCCCCCGCTGCCTGACTTACAATTGCACTGCAACATT
The DNA here is from genome assembly GCA_016271365.2 of Neoceratodus forsteri. Classification (NCBI taxonomy): domain Eukaryota; kingdom Metazoa; phylum Chordata; order Ceratodontiformes; family Ceratodontidae; genus Neoceratodus; species Neoceratodus forsteri. The sequence goes on along the minus strand of CM057449.1, from coordinate 519,781,527 downwards.
CACATACTTTACACACACCTCCCTTTCAGCCCCTCTCTATTGCTGGGCATGGACATGCTGTCTGATTTGCCTCCCTCCCCCTTTATTGCCACACAGAACATACTCCAGGCACAGTGACTGTCACTTTCAGATAAAGAGCCATGAGTGGAGTGATGCACGGCTCAATAGCCAATTCAAGCCACTTTGATTTTGCTGGTCCGCAGTATGATGTTACTGAAGCAGAACGACTTTTGTTCTGCTTCAGTAGATACCTCTATGTCACTACTGCAGCAGAACCGAGTTTGAGTCAACAGATTTCCATACACAATAGGCATACCCCATACACTATGATAAATTATACCATGGACACAAACATAAAAACAAAATACTGTACTGTCATTGACTGGCTGGCACCCTTCTGCCGTGGTAAATCCTATGATATACCCACAGCAAAGGTGCCAGTCAGCCCCATCTCTAAAATCCATCCAAACCCGAAGTTGGCAGCGGCAAACGGCCATCTTGAAACCCCGCTAAATGAGACACAGAAACAGCATTTTTTTTAAACAGTGCAGCACAATCAAAATTGTGTGACCCCTCTCCCGTAAATTCCTAACTTACCCTACTTCATTTCTCATCCCATTCCCAAAATCTTTACCTGCCTGTCCCAACACTGCCGAAGATGGGGCACCAAGAGGAGGGCACAAACATCAGTGTCCCGTACGTTAAATCTCCCGCCATTGCCGCTTATTGTCCTCTATCCTCCGATCCTCTCCAGTGTTCCGGAACTGAAGAAAACAGCAGAAAACCCCAGAAACATACATTTATTGCCAAAATGAAATAAAAAAAAAATGCTGCAAGTTCAAACTACTGTCCTCGCTTACCACAAAACTACACCCAGAAGTGAACGTGCAGATGCACTACAGCCCGTGAACACTCGCACCACACTCTACCACCACTAAAACAGAACAGAGACCGTTGTCTTTTTTTATTATGAAAAAATGAAAATAATAACTCTGTGGACTGCTCAAATAAAACCATGGAATACCGTAGTCCCCCCGTACAAAGACACACCAGCAAAGATTTTCCTACTTGTTTGTTACCATGCTGCTTCCCGAATGAAACCAAGATCAAGCTTGCTCCTCAGAGGCGGAGAATCAGCTACACACAATAGTGTGATAACATACATGGTAAACACTTTCTCTTTACTTTTGCCCACAGCTGGGGAAAGTGGTCTTGGGTTGGGTTGGGGACTGCCATCTACTTAAAATATTCTACCTAGCAACAGGAACTATTTAACACATGGGGAAAGATATTACAGGAAAAATCAATTAAAAACATATTTTCAAGTAAAATCACATTAATCTTAAATTCTTTAAAAAAACAAGGACATGGTATAATTGCAATAAGCCACTCTGGGATGTGGGTTATCAGGGGATTTACCACGACTGGCGAGGAGGATTTACCCACTCGGCTGCACCTCGTGGGCAAACCACGCCAGCCGTGGTAAGTCCCCCAATAACCCACACCCCCTCATGGCTTATTGCTTAAATAATCCCCAGTGGAAATCTCACCATTCTCCAGCACACAAGATGTTCCACAGACCATCTCCACTGGTGCATTAGTTAACCCAAAGTCCCTTTTTTGGAATCTCCCTTTAAGGCGGAACAGTCATCACTAAGAGACCACACCTGAGTGTGGAGCTGGTCCCAATTTACACATTGTGTGAGAAAAAAATTACTTACTGTTTACAGCAGTATGGTAGATTGTATCAGACTGATTCTGCTGACCTCCAAACTGACATCTTTGTTATTCGTGTATCCCAGAATCCTCTGCAGTTGATATCAGAGCTGGGCCGCAGCAGTGGGAGATTCAATAGTCTGCAGTGCATGGTAGAACTTTTATAATCTCCAGTAAGATGCTTGCTAGTCCTGACCAGCAAACAAAAGATCAGAGCTTATAAAAACTTTAACATACACTGCACAATACAGAATCTCCTCTGCTGCAGGCCTGCTGTAATGTCAGTTGCTTGGGATTCTGGGATTTGTAGTTGTAGAGAATGTCAGCTTGGAAGTTAGCAAACTTAATCTGATTCAATCTACTATACTACAGTAAACAGTAAGTAAAAAAAAAATGTTTTACATACAAACTGCAAATTGGGAGGACTAGTACCACACTCGGGTGTGGGGCTCTTTGTGCTGACTGCTGCCCTTTAAGTCTATAAGGTGTGCAGTGTGCACACAGGGGCTACAGGTTGCAAGCCTCAATGTGGAGCAGTGTGGTGCCAATATGGCTTTCTGGAGATGCAGAGCCCAGAGGATACTGAAATAACAAGTAGAAGCCTTAGAAAATATTTACTGCAGGTACAACTTGGAAACAAAATATTGGTCTACTGGCCAGCACTGATATTGTCGAGTCCTTGACCAGAATTAATGAGCTATGCCCTAGCTATTTGACAGTGTTGCAAGGCTGGAGCCCTGATTTGTTCTCATGGCTGGCCTTAGCTAGCTGTAGCAGTTGCTTTGGAGTGTACTCAGCGTTACTGACTGTGCAACCTAAGTTTGACCAACAGACCTAATATGCCACCAGTGACAAATTCTGTAAGCTGTGCTGAAAGTCTTCTGAGAAAAATTCATTAAGAACTGCACTCTGAATGTCTCGCAGGACCAAGCAGATTCCTTGCTCCACCCTGTATTGCAAGATGAGGTGGAGGAGCCTGGTCCTTTGGCATTCTAATACTGGGACGTGGGTACCTGGCAGAGTTCTTTCAAAAATTCCATGGTCTCCTCTTCCCACCCCTCATGAAGGTGTGTTTCTCTACCCAGCAGAGAGGGCTCTCCCCTCCATTCTGGTATAATGCTATTCTTTCTACAATTCCCAAAACACGGAAGTACCATACACTACCTTCTTCTTATAGGCCCGTTTCCATCTTAAATTATGACTACAAGGTCTTCATGTCAGTGTGGGTGTCCAGATTAGATGTCCTTCTATTGCTGCTGGACAGGGACCAGACTGGATTTGTTCAACGCAGACAAGCAGATGACAATGTGTGCCACACACTCATTTTGCTCAAATATGCTTCCTTATGGTCAATCCCCCTGGTTCTCACCAGTCTCAACATGGAGAAGGCAATCAACAGAGTCTCATGGCCTGTTTCTGGAGACACTTTATTAGGTTTTGGTTTTCTACCACACTGCATTGCTATTATTAATGGTCTATGTCACTTCCTTCAAGCTTGCATTCACATAAATGGCAACCTATTGGACCCCATCACCCTGGAGAGGGGTACCCAGTATGGCTTCCCCCCTTGCCTTTATTATTTGCAATTTACATCAAGCCTCTGCCAGTACTTATCCGATGGGAGGAGGCGGTGGAGGGCATCCTACTATAGGGGAAGAAATATAACCTGTTTCTTTTTGCAGATGATATTCTGCTTACACTTTTGTACCCTGAAACCTCCTTACCCAGATTATAGGAATTATCGGTGTATTATGAAATGATAACAGGTTTCTGTTTAAATACCAAAAAGACAGAAGTCTTGTTATATAATTTTACCCAATCCTCCACCTTATGATCCACATTTTCATTCAGATGGACTAGAAATACAATTAAATATCTGGGAGTGTGCCTTACAAGAAAATATAGATCACCTCAAGTTAACAAAATGTTGAGCCCATTACTACCACTATATCACAAAACCTGAATAGAGGGTCCCAACTCTCTTTTGGCTTCCTAAACCACATTGATATAATCTGCCAGACTGTTCTCCCCAGAATTTTGTACTTTCTGTAAACCTTACCTGTTATGCCTAGAAAAATGTATTGCCAAACCATCTTATGTTTTATTTGGGCAGGGGGGCACCTACAAGTTAAGTACATGGTGTTACAACTTTCACAGGAAAAAGGTGGGGTAAACCTCTCAAACTATACGATTATGCCACAGCTGCTCACCTATGTACACTTTGTCTATGGACAATGAGGAATTACTCCTCACATTGGAAGGATACTGAATTACCTCTAAATGATCATTATCCCTTGAACAATATGGCTCAACAGAGCCACTATAGTTAGGGTTGAATAGCATGTTTAATGTTAAACCTCAAATTTTGCACTTTAATAACTTTGCAACTGATCAATGGATTCATATAAAATTTGGCATGCACTGTCCCGTGGGATAGATCTCCTGATATGGCAAGTTTCATTCCAGTTAAATGTGCAGATTCTGAGATTCGGACAGTGCAATAAGTTGCCACTTTTTGCAGTTTTTTTCTCATCACCTTGCATCCAGACACTGTGGAATTTTGGTGTGATTTTTTTAATGGTAGAAACAGCTTGGGTAACAGAATAGGCATGCATTTGTTTTGTGAGAAAATATTAATCTGTTGCAAAGTTATTCAGTTTTTCATTTCCCACTGTTTTCGATGGGAAGATCACTTTTCAGGCTAGAGGGAGAAAGTTCGACATAGGATTTGATCTTGCGAAAAAGGATTCTGTCTCATGAGACCTATTCCTATTTTTTATATATATTATTTTAATTTTATAGTTCAGATAATTACATTATTTGAAGGGCTTAATAATATTAGAATCTTTATATCACATTTATAATTGTGATAAACTTCACAGAAAAGCAGAGAAAAAGGTTATAAAATAAAAAAAATATTTGAGATGAAGTCATCTAGAATGGGAGACCAGCATCAAATAAGAAAATCTTGCCAAATTAGAGAGCTGACCAAAGAAAACTGAATATAGTAATTCAAGCAAATAGTAATAATCAAAGCAGGTATCTCTAATAAAAAAAATATTTATCCCATAAGGTACATCCAGGTAGAAGCCACAAGCTTGAAGTTAATAACTGCAAAAACTAGAGCTCTTTGGGTATCCTGAACCCGACTTTGTGTCTTTTATCATTAGATGTTATTTCTTAGGTTGAATAGGGGGTGTCATCCTTCTTCTTCATCTTCCAGAGAGGGAATTTCTTGCTTCATGTTAGTCTCTGACACTTGCTTCTCCTTACTCTTTTGCATTTCTCCCCATATATATGACTTCAGCTGATCTGGGTCGAAAAACAATCTTTTGTCACCTTGGCATGTGAGCCAACATTTGGCAGGGTATAGTAATTTGCAAGTAGCTCTGATATCTTTGATCTCATCCTTGTACTGAAGAAACTGTCTCCAACGTTGAAGTGTTACGGGGCAATGTCTGGAAAGATATGACAAATAGTTTTTTTTTCATTATTTAATACTAAGTCCCTGTCGGTGTTGAAAGCGAGAGAAAACATTATAGTATTCTTTGGTCCTGAAGTGTATTTGAAGGGATTTGTAGAATTTTGAATTTGAGCTAAAACAGCAGCAGAGTCTGGAGACAGCAGATCGAAACTTACATCTTGTTGAAAGGACTTTGAATGTGAGCTGGAATCAGATTTCCTTGTAGGTACTCGGTATGCTCTTGTAACGAAAGGTAAGTTATTTTCTGGAAGTTTGTGAACTGCAATGAAGATGTCTTTCAGTAAATCTCTTAAAGGTTCAAATTGCTTATTATAAGAATTAGGGACACGCACTAATCGTAAATTTCTGTAACGCAAGGTATTTTCCAACATCTCCATTTTCCTTTGGAGAGCTATTATTGCTGTTAGATTGGTAGTTTAAACAGTTTCATTTGTGAATGTTTTCTTCTGTATTCATTCAGCTTCTTTTTGAGCGTTGCTTTGAGCTTCCTGAACCTGTCCTAATATCCATTTTTAGGCTTTTTGTTTCATTTACCAGCATGTCTGGGTTGGTAATTAATAAATTCAGTTTTTTATCAAAAGAGCTAAAAAAAGTGAATAAGTTAGTGAGGGAGGATGAAAAGTCTTTTAAGTTTTTAACTTCAACTTTTGCAGTTAAATAAGCCATTGGGGAGCTAGTGGGGGTCAGTCTCTCTAGATCTGATAGAGGCAAAGTTTATATGTTTGAACTTTTAGTTGCTGCTACCCCCGTTACCTCCTCAGCCATTAAAATCTAAGAGAGAGCTGAGTTCTTGTCCTGTGACAAGTCAGCAGCAGCACTGGACTGGGGAACAACACCAGGTAAATTTAAAGCGCATTTACCTGGTAACTTAAAAGTTTCTGTTTTTTCCATTTGATCTGTTGGTTTAGGTACTTCTGAGATTTCTAAGATTTCAGTCATGTCAGTGACAGCCAAGAGTTCATGCACAGTTGATACTTTAAATACCAGGGTGGTATTAACCAAGGCCCCCCAACAAGCTTGTAACACCCGTCGGCGTTCCGACCTCCCTGGTTACTGGAACTGTGGTAAGGCAGCAGCCTAAAGGTCCTTTCTGAGATGGTGTTTCTGCATCAGATGAGGAGAAATCCTTCTTCCTTATTTGTTGTTCTGTTTTTAAATATTCCTTGGTTTGCTTAGTGAAGCAGACTAGAACCATCTTTTTCATATTAAGAAGGTAAGAAATATAACAAATTCCAGACCTTTAAGTGCTCTTTAGCATGGTGTTCTACCTGATGCCATCTTGGCTTCATAGGCATTGAGAGGCCAACATCTCCCGTTCCTTTTTTGTGAGAATAAAATCCTTTTTCTTGAAAGAAAATTCCTTTTTCATGAGCTGCCTTCTTGTTTTCAGTTTTCTCTTAATTTTTTTTTTTCAAAAGCCACAAAATTGTCATCCTGAAGTGACACATAGCTGGCTGATCGGTACCCCATTGAGTGCAATCTGCACTGCAAAGTTAGGAATATGCCCTTGAAATATGTTTTTTTTAAATATAATGAATCCTTTTTCATGACCGCGTGATATGAAAAAAGAATCTTTTTCATATCACAAATCATGAAAAAGGATCCTTTTTCATCACCCGAGAATCCTTGCTTGTCCCTTCCATTGACCCCCAGTACCCTTATGTTTTTCCCTGGTGTCTAGTGGCCCCCCACCCTCCAGTACCCCTGCCCCTATATTTCTCTGGTGTCTATTGGCACCCCTCACCCTTCGATCGCTGTCCCTGAAATAAAAATAATTTTCTTGGTGTCTAGTGGCACCCCCCACCCTCCGATCACCGTGCCCATAATGAAATTAATTTCCCTGGTGTCTAATGGCACCCCCACCCTCCAATCATTCCTCACCGATCTTTCCCTGTTGTCTAGTGGCACCCCCACCATTCAATCACCGTCCCCTACTTTCTGCGTTTCCGACACCAGGATGTTCACTCCCAGTGTCGGATATCTGCCCCCCCGCAGCCCGTTGTTTTATTTATTTGCTGACATTGGGGTGCCCAGTCCATGTCAGCATTTAGAGAGCCTCCCCCCAGCAGTGTGGGACACTGGGGAGCCAACCCCCAGTGTCCTGAAATATTTTATTAATTAAACCCTGTAAAAAGAAAACTGTCCCCCGATGTCTTTTTTTAGACCTGAAAAAAAGGAAATGGTCCCTTGTCATCCGTGCCATTCCCATTCCCCTTCCCCATCCCAACCCTCCCACTGAGCACCCACCACCCCACCCCCTTACCTATACTTACCACTGGAGGTCATGGGCTGTCATCATCTGTGGACAGAGACATATCTGCACTGTTCAAAGCTGAACCGCAAACTGAGGATTCAAGATAAGTGCTGTATAATGTATTTCAATGGCGTTTTGAAGTTATGTTCATAACTTTGCAATTTTTTGGAATTTTTTCACCAAATTTTCAACATGGCCTTTTAGGGACCATACCTCATGAACACTGCAACTGTCATTTCATTACTCAGACATGGAAGGTGATTTCACAGTCACTGCACAAAATCACCTTTCAGAACCAGATAATGAAATTTCACCACAAGTGTTCAAGAGGTGGGATCCCAAAAAGGCTATGTTGAAAATTTGGTGAAAAAATTCCTTAAAATGCCCAAGTTACATGCGTTTGTTGACATTTTTCTATGCACATGCATAACTTTTGTCATTTTCAATACTTTGACGCCAAATTTCCAACATAGCCATTTTTTCACACCACCTCATGAACAGTACAGCTCTCATTTTTCACATCCTGTCCAAAATGTGTTTTCGCCCCTGTGGCACGGAATGGTGTCTTGGCACAGATTTGAACATTTTTGCCTATGGGGTTTATGGGGTTGGGTCATAAGAAGACTATGTTGAAAATTTGGGGTTAAAATATGAACAAATGCCAAAGTTATGACCATTCATTGCAATTTTGCTACATCCGCTCGTAACTTCAGAAGTGTTAAACATTTTTACCCCAGATTTTCAACATAGCCTTGTTATTACACCACCTCATGTATATCACAGCTGTCATTTTTCAAATCCTGATCAGAATGTGTTTTCGCACCTGTGGCATGGAATGGCATTGCAGTTGCACAGAATTACATTTTGGAGTGGATTCGAAAACTTTCTGTACTGGGTGCATGAGGTGGGGTAATAAGATGGCTATGCTGACAATTTGGTCACTGTTGTCCTATAAATGGAAGCACAGAGTCCGGAGGGACCTGTGCTTCCACAGCTACAGACATATACACATCTATGGAGGGATGGGAGCGCAAGGTCCAAAGGACCCTGCTCTCCCTCAGTAAAATAAAGATACTATTATACTACCTCAACAAGTAAGGAAATAAGTTTCAAAAAACCTTGTTAATGCTCCAGTTAGAGTCAAAGTGACAAAAGTTGGGAAATTAAGTGTTAGGGTTTCCAACCTTAAAACCCCACCCTCCCAAACCAGGCAGGAGAGCAGGTGTGGGGTGTGCCTTGGGCATCTCAAGCCTAATGCTCACCCCATTCTCATAAAGTCTACACATCTGATCTTAGTTACAGATGGAATGGGGTGAGCATTTGTCCTGAGAAGCCCAAGGCACACCCCACACCTGCTCTCCTGCGTTGGTTTGGGAGGGTGGGGTGTTAGGGAAACCCTAACGCCTCATTCCCCAACTTTTGTCACTTTGACCCTAACTGGAGCATTAACAAAGTTTTATATATATATATATATATATATATATATAGAAGAAGAATCAGCATTTATATGCGCTTTTCATACACAGTATCTCAAAGCGCTTTACAAGCAATGCTAGACTGGTAGTGAAGTGACTGAATGTGTGGTGGTGGCCATATCGCACCTCATCACCCACAGCCTGGATAATTGCATGAACCAGTTTATGGGAAGGGGAATGTTGGCCAGGATACCGGGAATATTCCCTGCTCTTTGCGAAGAGTGCCCTGGGTTCTTTTACTTCCACCTGGACACCCACCAGAACAACACCAGGATGGGCAGAAGAGACCTCGGTTTAATGTCTCATCCGAGGGATGGCACACCCCAGCAGTATAGCACCCCCAAATACAGCACTCGGATGCCAGCGATTTTTAGGTGCAAGTCCAATCCCGCTGTGGGACGAGAACCCACAACCTTCTAGTCCAGAGGCGGATGTGCTACCAACTGAGCCACGCTGACACCCATATAGAATATAAATATATATATACATATACTGTATATATAAATAAATAATCTGCCTCCCAGGCTGGCTACCTCCCATACACAAACTTTCTACACTTTACAGCTACTACTTTCAGGGTCCATGATAAAATTCTCTAGGACTCAGCCCTACAGGACCTCAGAATAGGACTCCAGGCAGTCGCATATATCTGTGATTTCCCCCTGAACGGATACCACATTAAAAAAATGGAGCAGACTGCGCTTAAGTTTCCTTCACCAAATTCTGGATAAGCACAGGGTGGTCCCATTTGAAAGCCTTCAGTGCATGTATCCTCTTCCAGCAACAGACCTCTTTATTTTCAGTTGCATTCATTTGTTACACATTGCTGTGGTTAACCAGCTAAACTGCTGGACAAGACTGACCTACTGCCCACCATCTTCGTAAGCTTGCAGAGCAGGAAAGCCTGGCAACACCCCATTCATTATCTCTATTGATGACTGAGTGAAATAACCTGAAGTTCCACAGCTCATATTCTTAGAAAGTCAACTCAGAATTAGGTACAGATCATGCTATATAGATCTGGCTGCAGTATGCCCTTTCGACCTGTATCTCTAGGAATTTTCCTGGAAGTGTAGAACCAGGTTTTTTAAGACACTAGGGAGTCAACACAACTACCAAGGTTTTGACTGGGGATTGTAGTACCCCACACGCTGATCACATTCATATATTTTGGAGTTGCCCTAAGCTGAAAAATCACTGGCTCTGTATTTCTCAAGAGTTGGAAAAAGTGTTTGGTCAGACGAATGTCCTCACTCCCTCACTGGTATTAATGTCTATAATATCCTCAAAACACAGACTAAAAGACAAGACACTGAAATTACTTCTTTTATAGAGTACGATAGCAAAAAATGTAATTTCAAAGCACTGGCAAAGCACAACAATTCCCACTTTGCAGATGTGGTATACATTGATTGCCTCGATTTATAAACTGAAGTGCAAGATGGTTAATTCTCACGAGGCCTTTGACAATTTATGGTGCAGTTGGATGCTGTATTACATGGAAGTAGATCTTTTATACCATAGATATAGTGGAACTGTCCGGGTTTCTCATTCACGCTTCTCCTGTATACGTGACATTTCAGGTTTTTAGAACTGGATGTTATAACTTCTGACCGCATCTGTAATGTTGCACTAATAGCACATATTAACTCTGACTATTCCTTGTTTGTATCTTCTTCTTGATTCTGTACTGTATTGTCTCTATACAAGATGCTGAATAAACATTAAATTAAAAAATGAGTCCATTAAGGACCCTTTTTTACCCCATGGGTAGGGGAGGGTTTTTTCCCCACCTGCCTGAAAGCAGGGAGTCAACCAGAGCCATAGGGTTAGGGACCTCTATAGGGACAAATGCCTATAGCAGGATCTGATGAGAGCTGCGGACCACCTCTCCTGCAGAAATGCAACTTAAGCAGGGCAACCTCTGCTCCATGTACTGAAGTCCATGGCTTGCACTTTAGATCAAAGCTCTAAATTTGTTTACTGTAAATCCAAGGCAGAGAGTACTGGCAGGAGCTCACGCCAGGGACTAAGGTACAGAAAACATGTATGTGTGTCTATCTGAAGGTCTGGCTGGTCTGAAATGGCAGGTTGAGCTAGCTGGGCACTCTACTGGTGTCACACTTCCAAATCCCAGTGTTCATTGATTAGTCCAGTCACAACGGGTGGAAAAGGAGCTCCCTGGTCCATTTTTCATGCCCTTCTTTACTGAATTTCTAGTCCAACAGCCAGCTCCTGTCTCTATAGAGCATCTCCTGTTAATTGACTGAGGTGATAAGGAGATGTGCCCTGAGGCCTTGAGGGCCTCCTGACATACTTCTAATAGCATGGGCAAAACACATGTCTGTGGCCCCTTCCAGTTGTCCTTCTGGGCTAGAGGTTACTCAACAAGGTGGTGTTCAACTGTCCAGACCTTCCTGGGCATTCTTTATTTTTTTTCTTAAACTCTCTATTCCTCGTTGTGGCTTTGGCCTTCTCAGTGGTGCCTCTCTGAACCAAACAAACATTACTGTTCAATTTGTATTTGTGCCTGACCCCTTGTTTGTCATTCAGGGTCAGATGAACTAGAGGAAGCATCCCTGAGTGCTCCCACTCAGCAGCCTCTTGTGTGTGTTGCCTGCTGACTCCATAGCAGGGAACCAAAGTCTTCGATACTTTCATTTCAGTCCTTCATTATGGGCATGGGCACACAATCTCCCATTCTCAGTGGCTCTTGCCATGGCAGTGATGTACACCAGGCAGGTGAAAAAAATGAAGAGGAGCTTGTTGCCAGTTCGTGCTCTGTCCCACTGCCAATGTCCGTTGGGGACCAGGAGCACAGAATAAGAGGAATCAAAGGCAGCTGTGGAGGCGGTAGTACTCCCAGACTGGGAATAAAAAAGTAAGCCCCCATTTTGAAGGAGGGCTTATATATGTTCTTCACTGGTGGTAGTAGTCAAATGGAGTCCTGCCATGAACATACAACTTGTGTCAGGAGGCAAGCAAGGGTTCTGGGACACAACTGAATGGTGGACAGACAAAGTCTGGGGCCAAAAAGGAAAATATAGCTGGTTTCAGCTACTAGCATTATAAGCCTCACACATCTCAGAAGCTCTCAATTAATGCGTATAGACATGTATGACGTGGGGGGGGGAGTCATTGTGATATTGAAAGCACTCTATGTTGAAGCTCAAGAAGTTGCCTAGGGATTGTTTGAGGGATGCATTTGTGAATCAGTCTGGATAAAACGAGCAAAAAAAAAACCCTGGGCCTTCTACATAAAAGAGGAAAATAAAAATAAAGATTCCTTGGTTATTCATTTTTGAGGGCCTGCTCACTAGGTCTGAGAGCATCATTGAAACACTGACCTGTGGCCCCTTACCACAATCCTGGTGGGCCAAATGGTAAACAGCAAGGTGATATTATGAGAAAGATTTACTTTCTAACTCTTAATATGCACCTGTGGGTGCTAAGAAGAAAGTAGAAAGCCAGTATCGAGCACTACTGATGGTGTAACAGAGCTGTGGCTGAAGATGGGATTTTAGGCTTCAGTCAATCAGTCCCTCACCTTTTTGGGCTGTTTCCCACCTGTGCTGATCGGCGGCAAATCTGACCCCATCCCCAGCCTTAAAAAAGATGGCAGTGTCTGAAACTTCGGGGGGGGGGTAGGTTAAGCATTATACGCATCCCAGAAAAATACAAAGAAATAAAACACTAAATGATACAATTTGTATTAAAGATAGGCATCTTAAACAAATAAACCTGCCTCACCTGCCTATCCTTTTCAAATTCAGAAAGATAAATGCTAAAAGATGACTTTGCTGCATAACATGCATTTGTAGGAATATTTGCAAATAACTTTTCTGCAGCTGGACAGTGTCTTCTCTGTACACCAAGAATTCTGTCACAGGAGGTTAAGTCCCCTGAGATCTGGGGATTTGCATTTACTTTATGCAGGAGTGCAGTCAGTTGGTGCTATATAGTGCGCATTGAATCCTTCAGGGTCTGTGACAATGAGGGGGATGGCTCAGGGGCAATGTGAGGAAGTATTTTTTCATAGAGAGGGTGGTGGATGCATGGGACCACCTTCCTGAGGAGGCTGTGGGGTCTAAAACTGTTGGAGAATTCAAGAATGCATGGGACAGACATAAGGCAATTCTTGTGGGGGGTAGAAAGAAATAGGCTGTTGGTTAACTAGGATCTGCAGCTTATCCAATAGGTAGGGAAATGGGCAGACTAGGTGGGCCAAGCGGCCCTCATCTGCCATCAAAGTCTATGTTTCTAATGTAAGTAACCTATGGTACCTGTTCTAAAACATACTATAGGTCAAGGAGTTTGACAGGTGTGTGTATGTATAAAAGTCAGTTAAAGATAATGCATATGGGGCACAAAAACCTTGGAACAATATATCAGTTGGGGGTGAGGATATAGCATGCACCAATCAGGAAAGAGACCTTGGAGTTATCATCTCTGATGACCTCAAGGTAGGGAAACAGTGTGACAAGGCATCAGGTAAAGCAAAAAGGATGCTGGCATGCATAAGCAGGGGCAACACCAGCAGGAAAAGGGAGGTCATAATTCCACTATACAAGACACTAGTGAGGCCCCACCTGGAGTACAGTGTACAGTTCTGGAGACCTCAACTACATAAGGAAATAGGCAGGGTAGAGAAGGTTCAGAGTAGGGCAACAAAGATGGTAATGGGATTGCATCACAAGTGCTATGAGGACAGAATGAAAGATTTGAATATGTACTCTCTGGAGGAGAGGAGGGAGAGAGGGGATATGCTAGAGACATTCAAGTATCTTACAGGAAAGAACAGGGTGCAGGAATACACTATTTTCCAGCAAAAAAGATGTTCTGGGACTAGAGGGCATGGGATGAAGTAGGAGGGAGGGCAATTCAGAGGAAATGTGAGGAAGAATTTCTTCACAGAATGGGTGGTGGACAAGCGGAACACCCTGCCTGAGGAAGTGGTGGGGGCTGAAACAATCACGGGATTTAAGAATGCATGGGATAGACATAAGGGAATTCTAGAGGTCAGGGGTAAGGGGCAACAGACTTCTAGAAAAATGTAAAGGGAACTTACAAGCTCAAATGGGCAGACTGGGTGGGCCATAGGACCTTGTCTGCTGACAGTGTCTATGTATCTATGTAAAAACAGACAGTGATTTGAAAGTGAGAGCCAGCGCACACTGGCTGAGACACTGTAAGTACTAACAAAGGTCTGTAATTCTACGATGACAACTACAAGTTTCCCAGAAGCATTGAAGGGAACTATTACAGTCCCAGCCTTCAAAAGGGTGACAGACTTAACATAGTAAACAATAGACTAATAAATCTTGTAGACATTGCAGCAGAAATCTTTGGAGGTAAGTTGTTGGATAGGGTCTGAACATGGATAGCAAAAAACAATGTCCTGTATGATGAATAGGCCAGATTTCATTCTGGATCTAGTATATACAGTATAGATAATTTCTTTGTACTGCATCTTCTAGTGGAACATTTTGTGAAACAAGAGCAGGCAAGATTGTTTCTGGCACATATAGACTTTAGTGCTGCTTTTGATAGATTTTTTAACAGGGATGTATTATTGACCAAATGAAAACAAAGCAAATTGATCCATAGTTATTAGTTATAAACAAACATTACCTTACAAATACATGTCTTCAAGTCAGGATGGGAACTCAAGGGGAAATAACATAAACAGTAAATTCTGAAATAGGGCTAAGACAAGGGTGCATATTAGCACCAATGCTATTCTAAATGTTAACGATCTGGCTCCAAACTTGAACAGTGAATCTTTCCATTCGTTAAAAATTCAGGAAAGCTGGTTCCATGGCACCGAGCGATGGGGGTTTGCTAAGCACACTGGCGACTCAGGTTCACATCTGAGCCCAGGATGACAGGAGCAGAGTCCAGCAGGGAGGGTTTGGAGCATTCATGAAATGTTCTCCTCCTTGGGGGGGCCTGACTCCTGGTGGCTTGTAGAAGCAGTGCACATTTGTGATGTGGGTGACCACGCATCACAGGTGCATTCAGTAAGGATGCCATAAGCGTGCAGCCATACTGGGGAGGGTGAGAAAGAAAAACCTGAAAATATGGCTGCCTGGCCTACCAGATGATGAAGGTTGGCCCTCTGTGCACCACAAAGTCTGGAAGTGTCCATGCTATACTCCCGACATGCACAGTGTGGAAAGGAAAACCCACTGGGCAAGTCTCCTCTTCTGGTTCCAGACATGGAAGGGGGCCCCTTCCCAACAAAGGGATACGTTGGGTTGACTGGAGCCACAGCAGTAATGGGGGTGGTGAGATGGTGACAGGAGGGATTTGGTGGCAGAAGGGCCTTGCATGCCTGAGGGAGTGGTCAACCAGGAGGACTAGGGGAATAAAAAGAGCAGACAAAAAAAATTCTGGAAAAATGAATTACATGTCTGCTATATGCATAATAGCCTTTATTTTGTAATCTTTGTCCAAACAGTGATTCCAGATAAAAGACAAATTCAAAATTTAACTAAGCAATGGATGGGGCATGATAATTAATGTAGATAAATCAAAAACAATGATACTTGGTGTAAAAAAAATACATAACACGAAGACATATAATTGCTTTAGAGGCAAAGTAAAATTAGAGAAAGTGTTGCAGTATAAGTACTAGGGAATAACTGTTTCAGACAATTTAAGTTGGAGAAAAACATAGAGGAAAGATGTATTAGGGTAAGACAAGTGGCCAAAGGAATCAATTACTTTAGTAACTGCTATGATGATGAACATCTAGATGCAGTACTGAAGGTCTACAATACCATCACGGGGATGGTATGACTTAAAATTTATGTAAGCTGTACAATATAGTTTTCCAAGAACAATCTTAGAAGTACCAAAAGGTACCCTTAGCAGCATATGTATCTGTGTGGAAACAGGAACAATACTGATTTCAAGAGTCACTCAGACAAGAATTATGTCCTACTAGGCATAAATGTTACAAGTGAAAGATTACCCAAAATGTGTCTTATTGAGGCAATGCAGTTAATAATATATATGAGAATTGTGGATTTGAATGGCTAAAACAATCTGAGAGACTTGCTTTATAAAATAGGATGCTGTGACCTTTGGAAAAGATGGTCGGAGTATCAGGAGAACTATATAGTTAAAATCTACAAAATATGTTATGCAAATTGTTTTGATTTGTATGTGTAGTCCTAGTGTGCCCTTTCTTTGTTTGCTACTAGGATTGTTCTCTAAATTTGCCAACTAGTTTTAGGGCCCCAGCAATCTAGCTCCATGTTTGGTATCTTGTGTTGCCTTTCTTTCTCCCATAGTGTCTCCTGTCCCATGTGACACTGATGAATCTAAGATCATTAATTCAGGGGAGTGATGACTTTGTCTTGTCACATTGCTGTTCTGGCCTTAACTAAATAACCTTTTCTAATCTGATTTTTTTAAAATGTGACTAGATCTATCCAGCAGAAGTGAATGTTTTGTTTTAAAGCTTTTCATTTCACCAGGCTACACACAGCCATAAAAAGCACACAAATTACTCCAGTTCCTCAATGCTATAATTAGTGAAGACTGTAGCTGTTTCCTTAAACAACAGCCCACCCAGTTATCCCTTAGATGTTTGTCAAACTGTGCATGTGGCCTTTATTAGTGCTCACTGGATAAGGAGAGTCACTTAAAATCACAGCTCCACTGCTGTCAACCTGACACTAAACCAGCATTTGCTGCATCAGTGGTTTTTGGACACATCACTGTCACATGGGACAGAAGCGGCATTGCAGGAAAAAGAAAGGCAATAAAAGTCCAAACATGGAGATCCCCAGGGGCCATAAAACTAGCAGGCAAATTTAGAAAAAAACTCCGTACAATAAACAAAGGAAAGGATATGCTAGGACTACACCGACAAATCAAAACACTCTGCCCAACATTTTTTTTTTGTAAATTTAACTGAAATTCCCCTTTAAATAGGAAAGATCTGGTACACAATATCAAATTAAAGTTGTTAGATATAGCAAAACAAATGGACATTGCAAATGGAGAACAAGCAGAAACAGCATCATACTTCCTAATATAAAAAAACACACGACTGGGAAAACTGAGTACCATAAAACATTCAAAGATGAGAGCTGCATTCACAAGACTAAGAATGAAAGTCATGCAATTTGTCATAATGGAAGACAGGTAAGTGCAGATAAAGAAAAGTGCATTTACCTTTGTCAGAAGGGAGAGATTGAGTCTGCAGAGCAATACCTTTTACATTGTCCATTGTAGGAATAAGGGACGGAAAAACAGGACATGTATTTGTTAAGGTGTATATGGATCAATCTTCTTAATAATCCATTTGTAGAGGGGAGGCAATAAACAAAATTTATGATAAAGTGGCTAATTTCTGTTTATAAAGTGGAAAAAATTAGAGAAACTCCAAAGGAGAGATAGCAATATAAATGATCAGACTGTATATAATGAAATGAAAAACTGTCATCTGTTTTTAAATGTACCATTTTAAAAGTGTTTTTATTTTGTACAGCAGTGTGAATTTGTGATGGTGAAAACCATATATGATAAAACTGAACTGAGTGAAGGTCCTGCAACCCTACACTGGGGGTGGGGGGGGGCACCTCACTACAATCCTATCTTTGCTGTTCCATCAAGGAGATGGAGCATAAGCAATTTTTTTAGGCAGATTTTTCTTTAAGGAGAACTGCAACAAACCTGAAAGTCTTTTTTTTTTTTGTCTCCATAGAAGTTATTTTTATTTATTTGAATCCCATTCTGTTATTGTTCAGTCTTAATTGGCATTTTAATAGACTCATGTTTCATTCTGATTTATATACTTGTGGCAGATACTGTTTTAGAACTGTGTGATATGGTTTATGGCCCTTTAAGTCACAGCATTACTTAGTAGAACTCAGATGAATTGTCACAGCTGTTTGCTTTCTTAATGAGGACATAAACTATATCACAAAGTTCTAAAATGGTCCTTACTAGCAGTGCGGTATCAAAAGGCCACTTAAGATGGAACAATAACAGAACTGGGACTAGTATTTAAAAACAGCTACTATTTAGAAAACAGACCAGGAGGTTCAGCAGAGTTCTCCTTGAAGTCCTGAGTCAGATTTTTAAGAGAATTGGGGAATAGGAGAAAGAGTGGTATAACAACTAGTGGTCAGTTGACAGTCCTCAGGAAAACATGTGCTTTGTCGTTCCTTGTTAAGGGGCTTGGTGGTGAACAGCTATACTGGCATCTTGGTTTTGTTAATCAGTCCCTGGTTTTCACTTCCAGAACAAAGAATACAAGCTCCTCACTGAGCAGATGAATACAGTTACCTTAGCCTACAACAATGAGATTGAAAAACTGCACAAGGAAATAAACAAGCACAAGCAGAACCAAGGGGATGGGAACCAGATCACCAGCCTGCAAGAGGAGATACAGAGGCTCCGCGCTGCGCTCGAGACGGCGTACAGTGAAAGGAAGATTCTGGAGGAGAACTACATAAATGAGAAGGACAGTCTGCAAAAGGTAAGCAGTACAGTGCATGTCACAGAGCAGCAGATCCTCTTTCTTAGAGCACTGGCTGCGAGTTCAGGCTCTGTCAGGAATCTCTTCCAGGTTCAGTCACGTGGCGTTGATTTACAAGGGTGGGTTTTGGTAAGGGAATTTCTCACTGCTTGTGTACAGTCATGCTTTTTCATTCAATGAGTGATCAGAATCTGGAACTCCTTACAGTTATGTAGCTACTAGTGCCAACAAATAAACTTTTAAAAAGAGGTTAGATCAATTTATGCATATGGGATAAATAGTTGACTACTACTGCTGAGAAGTGTGGTGGGGGCAGTTTAAATCGACATTGGTCTTCTACTGTCCCTTATCTTCCTAGCATGATTCCATGTACCCTTAGTATAAACACCAAGAAGGACTCCAGCTGGCTGCTCAGTGATAGAGCATCACACTGCCATGCCGCTGACCCTGGAGGCTGGCAGCGGGAGATTGACTGGCATCCCAGCCCAAAGGGAGGAGGTAATGTGCCCAACAACATCAGTGGCCCCTGTAGGTGGACCAAGGAGCTTACTCTCCCAGGCAAGCGTATGCTGCCTGCTCGTGAGGTCAAAACTGGGCTATGCATGTTGGTGCTGGGAGAGAGCAGGGAAAAAGTGGAAAATGGCAGCTGCCTGGATGATGGTTTGGCACACCCTGATCACTCTACTCCCACACCAGATTGTACTCTGGCTGGGATAGTGGAGACACCCATCTCGCCTACAGGCCTGCTGCGGGGGTAGGGAGGGATAATCCACAGAGGGTCTTGGAGCACAGTCAGTTGGTGACCAGGCCAGAGGGTGGCCTTAATGGGGGGTGTCTAGCCAGAGTATAAACTGTGAGTGAAAAAAAAGCAGGGCTTCAGCTGCCATTGCAACACAAAAGAACCCAGAGCAAATGTCCTGAGGCATGGGTTATCCCAGAGGATATTAGCCATACAGCCTAATTTTAAAGAAAACACAATTGCACATACCTCAGTAATGCAAAGCATCATGGGAAACATATTCAAATCCCCCTGAGAGAATTTGGATTGGCTCAACTTTAAGCAGAATTGCATGGTGCCGGAAGGCCTCACAGTGCAATCAGCAAAGGCTAAGAAAAGCAGACACATACACATGTTTCATCCTCATTTGGATGCATCAGTGTGCCATACACAACACTTGCAACACAGTCACACTTTGCATCAACAGGAGTGGTAAATGGTAAGCTATTTTTTACAATCTGTTTATGTTCCTCCATCAGTCGGCAGACCTGACCACCATCTAGCCATTTCTGGCCATAATGCTTGCTGGAGGAGGGGATTTACCCCTTAGTTTCCCTGACCCTACACTGGTGAGAATGTTGGCACAAGAACCAGAGTGCAGGCTACCACATGCAGGAGCACACCCAGCCAAGTGCCTGGCATTGTCCTCCTCTCACCACACCTCAGCTGCTGCACCAGTATCCCTGCAACCACAGATGGTGGTATTATAGCAAGGTGTTTCTTTCCACCCTCCCAAGAGGAGGAGATCATACCCTGGACTGCTTGATCCTCCTCCCCCTAGCTGGTACCTGGCATCCCTGGCTCGTTCCCGAGCCCAAGTCGCTGTCATTGTGAGGGTTAGCCCTACTATTGCACCAACAAGCCAGCCTAAGCCATTCTTTTCAAAAGGAAGCATTGTTTACTACAAAGTATCATCAGATGTTAATATTTTATTAAAGTATTTGTTTGTGTTTCTGCTGCTCTTGAGCAACCCCTCCCCCGATAGTCTTAAGAGCAAGTGTCACAGAGTACACTGGTGTCTGCCAGAATCAGAATATGGCTAATTCCTCCTATTACACATTATTTTGTGGTAATACCTTTTATCAGACTAATTAAATACTTTTTTCACATGCTTTGGAGACGTCCAAAATCCCTTCATCAGCTATAGAGGAACCTAACCAGCTGAAGAGTTTGTGGATCACAGCTTGTTTAACAAAGGAGAGGGTCTTGAGGAATTATTTAGTACAGTGGAGTTGCCTACCAGGAGATAATGCTCATGAGAGATCAGATATGCAAATGATGAGCTACATCAAATGGTTCCATAACCAAATGAGCAATTGCTGCAAAAGTTCAATTACGTACGTAGGATGTGTGAATCTGACAGTGCAGTTCACTGGGTTTCTGGCTCTGATGAACTCTGCTACAGGAGCATTTGTGAAGGCATATCCTTGGTTTAGCTCAAAGTTATTTGTCTGAGTTGGTTCTGGATTGTGTGCCATCTCCTAGAAGGAAGTCTAATTCTCTATAGCTATGCATGTTCCCTTTGTGGGATGCACATTGGAGGGGATGGTTTGGTATGGTCATCTGTCACAAGGCTCTGGGACTTTGGACCCCTCTTCATCAGTATCTTTGAAAATTTTCAAGCAAAACTAAAACCATTTATAATAATAAGTTCATTCATACTGGAAGAGAGAGAATTAGCACAATCAGGAAGCTTGTATGTGAGAAAACTTGACTACATGTTCCCCAGGTCTCCTGAACACTCACATACTTGCAGGAGTCAAAAATGACTACACCAATGGGAGAACAGCTTGTAGTGTTGGATGACATCACAAAGGCACTGTTCGTATTCAGTCCTGAGCAGCTGAACTCAAACCTTATTCTGTGATCTTGAGCAAGTCATGCACCTCCCGTTTTCTCTGTACTTAACCTCCTTTAGTTTATCCCATTCTCCCTTCCTTACTGTGTGCATAGAATAGTTGCTGTGCCCAGCTCTCTGTGGCTTGTAAGGTGTTTTGGGATAGATTATGGGCCCCATTTTCAAAGCTGACCATTTGCACTATGCAAACAGTAGCAGTGCATGAAAGATAGCATATGGCCATAAGGGTGCCATATTCACACAGGTCCTGTCCAGCACGTTTTGCCTGTATGAATATGAGGGTGCATTAGCATGGCACAGAGTGAATATGCACAACAGTAACACAGCCCCCTGCTGGCATCTCACTCCCAGAAACAAAATGAGAGCACGTGTTCCAAGCAGGATAGCACCTTTCCTCCTGGGAGCCATAGTCCAAGGATGGTATGCCAATGACCACTGGGCCATTTGCATGTGATTATGTAGCCATTGGCATCGCCACACAATGCCTCTGTGCACAAATGTGTGGAGGCATTGTGCAGAGCTTTGGCCACCCCCCCCACCCAATTCCCAAGTAGCATTTTGACAGAACGAGCTGTCATTCTGTAGCAGTCTACTGGTCCCCCTCCTTCACCTAATCTCTGTTGTAATGAAACATTATAGTAATCTCAGTCCCTGGTAGTCTAGTGCCCCCCCCCCGCCCAGGTCCGGTATTACAGACACAACCCCCTAGCCACCTCTCCATCCCATCAACTCAGCACCCATCACCCACACAGCCCTGTCCACACCCAACTCACATATCCATAGAAGAAATTGCAGCCGACCATCACTCATCACCTCAGCTGGCCACTGTCTTCATGGCAGCAAGCGAGTATGTGCATTCTGTACAAACAGCTGTTTCTTTAGTATGCATGCGCTTGCTTCATGTCAGGCAGATGGTGGCCAACAAAGATGGTGAGTTGAGAGTCTGTGCTGGATGCCATCTTGGCATCAATTGTTACTATAGATGGGTAAGTTATGTGTGAATGGGGTGTGGAGTTGGTGGGTGCTGAGTGGGTGGGACATGTAGGTGGGTGGGCTTTTGTGTCTGCTATATCATAGACTACCAAGGACTGGGTTTACTACATTTAATTCTGATGGAGATCAGGTGAGGGAAAAGGAACCACTAGACTACCAGGACAGGGTGTACTGTAATATTTATATTTCAGTGGGGATCAGAGAAAGGAAGGGTGGCCGTGAGACTGCAAAGAACAGCGATTACTGTAATATTGAAATTCCATTGGGAGAACCACTTGCCTTCCAGGGAATGACAGCTCTTGCTGTCAGTTGCTATTTGGAGATCAGAAGGGGGATTCAGGTGATTGTGTACCACTGAGTGAGATGTCAAGGATAGGTATTTGTAAGCAGTAAATACTGTAGTGCTGCCTTGGCAGCCCTTCTCCACATCCAAAACCAGCTGAATATGCCACTGTGCACTGTATGCTAGAAGTTTCACTCATTTGCATGGATACAGTAGTGTATTCAGCATGATCTTGCTATCTACTGTGTACTGCTCACCAGGGAACCCTGAATATAGCCTCCACCCATCCAAACATGCACAGCCTGTTAAGCACAGTGTTGGCCTTCTGAATCTCGGGGCCAATTTCTATATTGGCAAGCTTTATTGATATTTGGCTCAATTCAGCATTGATATCTTAGTTTAACAAGCATTTGTCAATGCCGAATGTTTGCTTGCTGGCATTGGCATTGGTAGTGTAGGAGTCAGAGAGATGCATAATAGGAATCGCAGTGAAGTATTGAACTAAAGCCAACCCCACTGCCACCCTGCAGAGACTGATAGGCATTGGGGTGTGCCTTTAGGTCATCGGCCATAGCACCCATGCCATTTCACCACACCCTACCCTGCAGACACCAACAAGTGTCACGGTGTGCCTTGGGGTCTTTGGGCCTTACCCTTATCCCATTCCATAAGGAAATACAGTGGGATGGGTGCAGTATAGGAGAATGGGGTGAACTTTGGGGCCGAAGAGTCCAAGGCACACCCTGATGCCTGTCACTGGCTGCAGGGTGTGGGTGGGGGTGGAATGGCATGAGCATTACAGGCGACAATCCCAAGTCACACCCCGATGCCTGTCAATCTCTACAGGCTGGGGCGTAATGGTTGGAAACCCTAATGCCCCGGGCGTTCATTGGTATTTTCACTCCAAATTTTCAACATGGGTTTTTTTGTGACCCCACCTCATGAACAGTGGCAATATCAGTTAGTTAGCCGAAAGCTGATTTTGCACAGCGACAACGCCATTTGGCACCACAGGTGCGAAAACATTTGCTTTGGGGTGGGGCAGTGGAGCTGATGGGGGATTGGGCATCCGCATCACTCATACAGTGTGCGGGTTGGAGGGGCATGCATGAGCATGCTGGGATGGGCTCCCAGTGTGCTACCTAGCTTTTGGGGGGGCGTGGAGCCGACGGGGGATTGGGTACTCCCATTGGTCATACAGTGTGTGGGGTGGAGAGGAGTGCATGAGCATGCTGGGATGGGCTCCCAGTGTGCTACCTAGGTGTTCATGGCGGGGGATTAGATCCAACAGAAACAAACTGTTCAGATGCAGTGCTGATGTGTAGGCAATTTGCATACTGCCGACGACAGTATGCAAATTGCCTGCGGGATGGCAGTATGCAAATTGCCTACACGTTACCACCACTGATTGTAGCGGTGGTTTTCGCAGAAGTGTACGGCACTGCATCTGAACGGCTGTCATAGACAGCTCGGACATTCACTGGTGCATGCAGCCGCACATGCAAAAGGGGAGCAGGGCATTGGAAGTGGGGGGGGCACACCTACGAAAAACTCGTATGGTGGCACTATGTTTCTTGCACATGCGCGCAAGCAAACATAAAAAGGCCTGCCTGTCAGGGTAGCCACTACTGCAGTAAGTCAGTTTTTATTATGGTGAAATCCAGTACCCAAAATACTATACTGGAGTGATCCAGTATTTAAATTATTATAGCGGCGAGATCTAGTACTCAAATAATTATAAGGAAGGGGGTATAAAATGTCCAAATTATTACACAGGAAAGATCCAAAGCCCAAATTCTTATGCAGCAGTGATCCAGTACCAAAAGTATTATACAGGAGAGATCCAGCATCCAGATTATTTTACGGGAGTGATCCAACACCCAAATTATTATACAGGAGTGATCCAGCACCCAAATTATTATGCAGGCGAAATCCAGTACCCAAATTATTATACAGGAGAGATACAGCACTCAAATTATACAGGAGTGATGCAATACCCAAATTACTATACAGGAGAGATCTAGTACCTAGGTTATTATACAGGAGAGATGCAGCACCCAGATTATTAGATCTCATTTGCAAATTACTATACTGTACAAACCAGTATCTAAATTATTAGATCCAGTTTCCAAATCAGGTGAAAACCAGTATGTATATTGTTAGATAGTAAAACTAGGACTTTAGTTTGTATTTTTTAGGAAGTCTTTTAACTCCCAAAATTATGAATTTCTTCATTTTCCAGATGAGAAACTATTTTATGACAGCATTTCTAGATGTCGACCTAAGCGATTATTGTATTATTGCAATTAATTTTACTTCCAAATGAAATTCTTATCTGAGTAAAGCAAGCATCCAAATCATTATTCTGGAACTTTTTCTTTAGCCTTGAGGTAAAAAGAAAATCAGTTATTCAAAACCATCAGATTTACAGACTTTATATAGTTTGTTGAACACCAGTGAAAATCCATACCCCTATAACACAACTTTGAGGTTCAACATCCAAAGGTCCACTTCTGCTTCTTTGTGTTGGTAATAACATACCATTGCTGTGAGGCAGACCATGACAACATTGTTTGCTTTCATGGCTCATAGTGAGAAGGGGGGACAATTTATTTATTTATCTTTATTAATATTTTGGAGATATATCTTTGAGTCGGGGCTTATTTACAAAGGTTCTACATCATACATTACAGGTTTCAGTGAGATAAAAGCATTACAATGATTTGGACAAGCAGTATTTGGATGACAACAAGCAATGCAATGAATAGGACAAGCATTTCAACAACAAGACATTTATTTGATCTGGAAACAAATATGGCAGCTGCTACATGGTAGCATTGTCAAGGTAGGAGAGGATTTAGCATCAACAGTATTCATTGTCTGGTTTCCTGGCATGTCTGCCCACATGTCAGTTTCGTC
Source organism: Neoceratodus forsteri (assembly GCA_016271365.2). Classification (NCBI taxonomy): domain Eukaryota; kingdom Metazoa; phylum Chordata; order Ceratodontiformes; family Ceratodontidae; genus Neoceratodus; species Neoceratodus forsteri. The sequence continues at coordinate 519,756,271 of CM057449.1, read as the reverse complement.
CATATTCCTGCTATTGCTTACAGGTAGTTTGCTCATTTTCAGCTGCTTCCTGCAGAACTTAATAAACTCAATAACTTTTGGGATGCAATCCATACATTGCCACTGTCCAACAGTTATTTTTTGTCTCACAGTGAATCCCCATCGTCGTAAGAGACGCCCAAGGTCCCTTCATCAGCTGTAGAGGAAACTAACCAGCTTAAGAGTTTGTGGATCACAGATTGTTTAACAACGGAGAGGGTGTTGAGGAATTATTTAATACAGTAGAGCTGCCTACCAGGAGATAATGCTCATGAGAGATCAGATATGCAAATGATGAGCTACATCAAGTGGTACCATAACCGAATGAGCAATTGCTGCTATGGTCATCTGTTACAGGGCTCTGGGACTTTGGAGCCCTCTTCATTAGTATCTTTGCAAGAGTCAAACATAAGTACACCAATGGGAGAACAACTTGCAGTGTTGGAACACATCACAAAGGCACCGTGTGCATTCAGCCCCGAGCAGCCAAACTCAAACCTTATTCTGTTACCTTCAGCATGTCATGCACCTCTCTTTTTCTCTGTACGTAACCTCCCTTAGTTTATTCCGTTCTCCAGTGTGTGCATAGAATAGCTGCTGTGCCCAGCATAGACATTTACTCGATCTGGAAACAAATATACAGCTGATACATGGTAGCATTGTTAGGGTAGGAGAGGATTTAGCACCAGCAGTATTCGTTGTCCAGTTTCCTGGCATGTCTTCCCACATGGCAGTTTCATCCATATGATATTGCTTATGGATAGTTTGCTCATTTTCAGCTGCCTGCTGCAGAACTTAATAATCTCAACAACTTTTGGGATGTAATCCTTAGATAGTCACTGGCCAACAGTATTTTTTTGTCTCACAGTGAATCCCCATCGTCATAAGAAGTTATCGACCCAACATCTGCTACCATGAAAAGTAGGGTCCTGAATTATAGCCACAGCTTTAAGTGCTATTAACTTATTAGTCACCCTCTTATGATGATCAAGCTAGAGCTAGATCTAGGATACCAGATCACTTTCGCTGTCGGGATAACTGCTCCTGCAACCTCCACCATCCAGCATGTGCCTTTCTTTGTTACTCCCTATGGCACCTATAGCTGTCAGGGTTTCCTCAAGAAGTGACAGTTTTTTCCCCATTCCTACAGATGGTTCTCATCAAAATTAAGGGAATTAGCAACTGGACAATTTCCCTTCAGGATGACATGCTTAGCTGTGGCAAGCTTGAATCCTAAGTCATAAGCCTTTCATTTTGATATGTTTGTTGTGCTCTACCAACATCCCCACTCGCGCCACTTCCTATCTGCCACTCCAGTCCTTACTGCTCTTCTCCTTCTTAAAAAATCCTAAAAACCAGTACCTTACATTTCAGTCTTTGATTTTTCACTCCCTGATCTGTATTGTTTCCAGCAGCTGGCAGCACTATAAATCTTGCTGCTTTGACTCTCCCCACGTCGCTGTGGTCATTCAACATGGCAAAGGCAAATGGTCACCATTCCTCTGAATCACTGTCTTCCCAAATCACCAAAACAAAACTAAGTGGCAGAGGCAGGAACAAACCCATCAATGATTTAATTAAATTATAAAATACTTTTGAAACCATAGCAGCTCCCTTGAACTATTGCTAAGTGAGAAACAGAGCCGACATGTTTGTCTAACTGTTCAGCCCTCCCACGAACAAAATCCCTGCCAGTGGAGGGCTGTGCTGGAAGCATCAAGACATTGCAGCCATAGTAACCACACCTTTTTTTATTTAATTTTATTTATTTGTGTCTAGGATTACAAAGTACCTTTGAGCCAAGGCTCCTTTACAAAGGTTCCACATCATGCTGGTTACAGGGTAACAGACACTAAAACATAAAACAGTTACAGATACATGGTTTTAGACAGTAACTTTGCTTGACAAAATCAGACTGAGCGATGAGTAACTCAAGAAACAATAGGAGGAAGAGGGCAAAAAGGGGAGAGGGCTGAGGGTAGGAGAAGGCATAGGTGTAGAGGGTCAGGTTGAGGCAGCCGAGGGGCCTTGTCAGGACAGACACAGGGCAAGTGCATTAGAAGTTGCATTGGACAGGTAAGTGCAAGAAGAGAGGGCAGAAACTGACACCTATAAGGTCAGAAGCAGCGTAGGGAATGAAGATGTTATGGGGTGCAAACACAGGTGGAGGTGCCACTTGCAACTCCGCCTGCTGTAAAGTAGGGAATGATACATCGCACATCACAAAATAAATCCCCATTATTTTATGAAAAGGAAAGAGAAACAAAAATATAAACAATTAAATCCATGTAATTAAACTCTCTCCCTATTGCATAAATGGAATATGCAGTGGGGAACTTGTTAATGTCCATTTCTGTGCACTCAAGGAACTTGCCCTTGGGCAACTCACTCATGGCTTACACCACTCATGAGGTTACCCAAGGCCATACTGCTCTTGTGCACATAAATCATTTAACTCATCTCCGTTGCATATGCTGTGAGTGTATGTGATATATACTTTGCAAAAACTTTGTTAGTGCATTAGTTAGGGCTGAAGCAACAAAAGTAGGGAAATGTTACCAACAAAATGCTGGGTTGTATTGCAAGGGGTATATCCTTGAGGAGGGAGGAGGTGATTCTGCCACTGTATAGGTCATTAGTTAGAACGCACCTGGAGTACTGCATGCAGTACTGGTGCCCGTATCGGAAGAGGGACATTAAGTTACTGGAGGGGGTGCATCGCAGGGAGACAAAGATGATCAAGGGGCTGGAGGATTTATCATATGAGAGGAGGCTGAGGGAGTTGAACATGTACTCACTGGAGGAGAGGAGGGACAGGGGGACATGATTGAAATCTTTAAGTACATGAAAGGAATAAACAAGACAGATACAGAGGGGCTGTTCAAAGTAAGGGGGGGGACACCAGGGGCCATGATATGAGACTGGAGGGAGGAAGGTTCAGGAGGGAGAAGAGGAGACACTTTTTTACAGAGAGGGTGGTGGCTGGGTGGAATGCGTTACCTGAAGAAGTGGTATCCAGTAGAACAGTGGACTGCTTCAAAAGGGGATGGGACAGGACAGGACAAGGGGGAGGATCAGTGAAGGGGAAGAGTGGAAGGGAGGGGCAGCTGCAGAATAAGGGATACTACCTGCACATTCGAGCAGACTTGATAGACCTCTAGGCCTTTATCTGCTGGCAAATTTCGTATGTTCATATGTTACATTAGGATTCCCACCCTGCATTTTAATGTATGCACATAACTTTGGCATTTTTACATATTTTGACCCCAACATTTCAACATAGCCTTCTTATGACCGCTCCCTATGAATAGGGTCAGTGTAAATGTTCAAATCCATGAAGAAAGGTGATTTTGCCAAGCAACCAAGAAATCGCCTTTCCAGATGGACCTGCATAATGTCGCTGACATTGTTCATGAGGTGGGGTCCCAAAAAGGCCATGTTGAAAATTTGAGGTGAAAATATGCAAAAATGGCTAAGTTATGTATCAAAGTTGAAACTCCCATTGAAATACATTGAACCGCATTTACCTTAGTTTCTCATATTGCAGTCGGTGGTCCCAGCAGCAAGATATGTCTTCCATGAGAGAGGGGATCTTCACCCTGGCACTTCTTCAGGTGAGGAAGGATGTTGGGGGGGTGTACTGGTGGGTGTGGGGCAGTGGGTGCTGAGTGGGAGGTGGTGGGGGGATCAGATCAGTGTGAGACCGTTTTCTTTCTTGCAGGTGAAAAAAACACATCAGGGGATGGTTTTATTGCAGCTGTACAATGATCGGGGGGCACTAAACACCAGGGATATAAAATATAGACTGGACAGCCATTGCAGGGTGGGGGGAGCCACTAGATATGAGGGATTAAAATAAATAATAACGGGGAGCAGATTGGAGAGTGGAGGTGCGACTAGACACCAGGGATTAAAAAAAATAATAATGGGGACTGAGCTTGGAGGGTGGGGGTGCCACTAGACACCAGGGAAATATAAAAAAAAGTTAAGGGGACTTCGATCAGAGGGTGGGGGGGGTGCCACTAGATACCAGGGAAAACATGCCAACAGGGGAAAAGGGATATTTCCCTGGCAAAAAAAGCAATCTTTTTACAAGAGTTGTCATACGAAAAATAATCTTTTTTTGTATCATGACTTGCAAAATAAGATTTAAAAGTTCAAACAAACATCAATAAGAGGAGAAAGGAGTAATATTTGTTCACCAAATCAGCCAAAAGTCCAAACAGTCTGCCAGCTAGGCCAGTTGACACACAAGAATCAGGGGATCAGGAAGCATCAGATAAATAGAACAATCATTTTCGTATTACATGAGTGACGAAAAAAGATTTTAAATGTAAAAAAAAAATAAAATGCAGGCCATTTACCAAACAGTTAACTGCAGAATCTAGCTAATGGGGTCCAAATAAGCAACATACATGTGTTGATTGCATTGCAGAATGTCATTGTACAGGTTTTTAAATTTGAATTTCAAGTAAAAACTGAAAACAAGATAGCGGCCAAACAAAAAAAGATTTTTCCCAAATGAAAAACGATGTCAATATGAAAAAATAATTATTTTTTCATTTCATACAGCTGTTTTTTGCTGCTTACTGAGCATGCTCAGAACCGGTTATTCAAAATTTCTAAATTAAATAACTTTGAAAAAGATTAATATTTTTTCACCAAACAAGCAAAAGGCACATCTATGGGCCAGCCCCTTTCTTCCCAGACAATTTCAAACCAAAATTCCAAACCATCTGGGCACTAGTTAAGTTGACAGAAATCCAATTCAAACTAATGGGAAAAAATCACGAAAAATTAACCTTTTGCACTATCTGTATCTCAGAATCTGCACATCTGACCAAAATGAAACTTGGTATGTCCAGAGATCTACCCAACGAAACCACGCATGCAGAATATCATGCAAATCTGTTGAATGGCTGCTAAGTTATTATAGTGCAGACACTGGGATTTAACATTGAAGTGCCCGTGCAACCCTAACTATAGGGGTGCAACCATGCCCATATATATTTATATAGTTATATTGCAGAAAATGTTACTGCACCAAGTAGGGTTCAACTTAACACCTCAAAAGTAGGGAAATGTGGGCGATAAGACTTCAAACCCTGACTCTCCAACCCCCAAGCAACAAAGGACAAGATCATACAAGCAACCACAGCCAGCCATCATGAGGTAAGACATGCAACATACAGCTGTTTCTAGATGACACAGATGCAGCAGCACTGATTTGACCTTAATGTGTTTGTATCTGTTGCTGCAGAGGGGCATGTGCCTCTGCAACCAGTACTGTGTGTGTATGTCTTTCGGGCACCATGAGTACCTATGGCTACAGAAACACACTCCCCCACAGGGGCCTGCATTGCTGCAGACAGAAATACTAGTGCATTTGGGGTATCATGGATTTCTGTATACAGCTGCAGAAGTCCAGGCTCTACAGGGGGCCTACGCTTCTGCAGCCACAAGCCCATGTGTATGGCTTACACCTGCAGTTGCAGAGGTGCAGTCCCCTAGGTGACCTGCAATTCTGCATACTGAATTACTGTTGTAATTTGGGTATCATGGATTTTACAGGGCTTGCAGTTCTGCAGCCAGAGTTTGATGTGTATGTCTTACTCATAGGAGCCTGTGCTTTTGCAGACAGAAGAACGCTTGTAATTTGGATATTGTAGATTTCTCTCTGTGGCTGCAGACAGAAGTAGTGTTGTGATTTGAGTGTTGTGTGCCTCTTTCTTCAACCAGAAGCGAGTGTATATGTCTTGCTGTGTGCATGCCAAGAACAGCACTAATACTGCACTTGTGTCATCTGTAGACAATTGTATATTGTTTGTCTTACCTGATGATGACTCTCTGTGGTTGCTTGTGTGGTCTTTTCTTTTTGCTGCATGACGGGTGGGAAACTAATGTCACATTTTCCTACTTTCTGAGGTATCAAGTTAAACCCTAATTGATACATTAACACATTTTTGCAACAAAGATGTGTGTGTGTGTGTGTGTGTGTGTATATATATATATATATATATATGTGTGTATATATATATATATGGGTATATATATATATATATATATATATATATATATATATATTATGCAGTGGAGGTAGAATAAAAATTGGCAAATAACAACAGTATCTTTGGGTGGTCAGACCTACAGTGAGAATATCGCATTTATCCTCACTGTAGGTCTGTTTTCCTCACAGTAGGTCATACAGAGACGCTATCTGCACTTGACCACAGCAGCTTACAGACATTTTGATTGATGGGCGCTGGCAGCACGAGCAGCATAATCAGAATTCACCTGCTCATTTGCATACCAGCTCCCACTATCCATTTAATTTCTCTTCAGCATCACGCAGAACACTTTTATTTTCTCCCACGTTCGTTCACAGTAAATAATTTTTTTTAAATCAACTTTCACGGAGTGGTACTATTTTTCCTGAAGATCTCCAATACCACACAAAACACATTGATTTTTTTTTGTTGTCTCCCCCAACCCACATTCTTTCACCTCAAAGGATTTAAAAAAAAACTTTCAACCTCACACAAACATTCACTTCCTTCAGACCCTAGGACACAAAAAAACAACAAATTCTCACTTTCGTACTCCTACCACTCTCCCTAGCAGCAGTATGGTGCAGCACATCTCTTCGATAGGCTTTCAGGTTGACACCATGCAAAAGAATGGCAGTGCATCTCTCCAATCGGCTCTGTAGTTAATGTAATGCCGACACCATGCAACTCATCCCCGGACTGTAGTCTCCCTTTGGCCACACTGCTCACAACACATGTCTCTCATGCTGCCATAAACCATGTCTACACTTCATAATGTGCTGACGCAAATGCTCAGTTTTGCGAAACAACATTCAGTCATCCAAAAAAAAAATAAACCCATACTTATTTAAAAAAATCTAAATTTAACTAATAAAAAAACTTGCGACATTGTGTAAATGAAACATACAATGCCCCCATCAAAAATATCTCTGATATTTTCCCCTCAAGCAGTTTGACCTATGGCATCATTCATGGCTTTGCCACTCATGATGTCAAAGGTCAAACTGCACTTGGGGAAACTATCATAGAAATTTTTGACGAGGGCATTGTATATTTCATATATATATATATATATATATATATGAGTGAGTAGAGTGTTTAATGTAAACCTCTGACTTTGCACCTTAATAACTTTTCCAAGTTCAACATAATTGCAGGAAAGTTTAATGCATGGTGTTGGGGGGGGGGCAAGGTCTCTTGATTTTGTAAGTTTTGTGATGGTTTTATGAGATCCATATAGAACAAAAAGTGGAAAAACCTGGGGGGTTTGAGTGATTTGTTGCTGTCATCTGCTGCCCAGATGGTTTGGAGTTTTGTTCTGAAATGTTTAGGGTAGACAGGGCTTGCCTGGGAAAGATGCCTTCTTTGGTTTGGTGAAAAAATATTTATCAGTTTCTGAGATATAAGGATTTGAATTTTTAGTTCTGAGTGTGGTCAGTAGGATCTTTCATTTATATGACCGATGCAAAAGAAGAATTTCTGGCTTAAAGAAGGTTCTTCTTTTGTGACCCCAAATTATTCTTTGTTAAGAAACAAATCTCTGGTATGGATGCCATCTTTTTTTTTTTTTCCAAAAATAAAAAAATTGAAAACCTTTAAAAATGATGCACTGGAGATGCAAAACACATGAAACTAGCTAAACAGAACACATTTAGTTCAGTTCTGGAATTTGTTTTTCAAAAAATGACCCCCTAACATCCTTGGTGGAAGGTTTTGCAAGGGCTCCCAATTCTTATTTCTTGAGCCAAAATTCTTCTTTCATAAGTCTCATAAAAGAAGAATCTCAACTCATGGAAGAAGAGTTGAATCTCAGAAAAGTAGACATTTCTTGTTTTGTGATCTTTCATGTGCTTTCTTGTTTTGTGATCTTCTTTCACATCAGAAGAAGTTCATGAAAGAAGAATTTCTTCTTTCATGAGGTAAGATTCTTCTTTCATGAGATTTCTTCTTTTGTGGTTTTCTTTCATTAGATTTCTTGTATCATGATCTTCATTCATATTAGAAGTAGCTCATGAAACAATTTTCTTCTTTCATGAGGTGGATTTTTTGATCTTTTATGAGCTTTCTTCTTTTGTGATCTTCTTTTGTGAGACCACATGAAAGAAGAAAATCTGCATATGAAATAGCTTTGTATAGAATAACAACTTTTGTTTATTACAAGGCCATTTTAAAGAAATTTTACATCACATTTTCAACATGGCCTTTTTTTGACCACACCTCATGAACCAGGAAGTTGAAACATTCAGATCTGGCCTGTATGGTGATTCACAGTCTTTCTACGAAATCATCTTTTGGACAGGATTTGAAAAATTTCACCTGACTGGTTCATGAGGTGCGATCATAAAAACACTATGTTGGAAATTTGGTGTCAAAATATTAAAAAAACAACAAAATGATGAAGGAAGGGCCCTGCATGGCTGCATGTGTAGCTGCTCTGAAGTGTAAGGTCCAGAAGGCCCTGTGCTTCCACAGCCAAACAGACTTCTCACTTGGTGCTGGGGCCAGAGGTCACTGCCTGGCCATGTGCTTCCACAGCTAGATGGACCTCCCACTTGGTCCGCTTTTGTATTACATTCATTATACATACTGTATGTCGGGGAAGGATGAGGAAGGTCTGTAGATAGATAGGTAGGTAGATATTTAGACAGACAGAAAAACAGATATATAGATAGACAGATAAGTAGATAGCTAGAGATTGAGCAATCACCAGCTCACTTCTGGCACTCAAGCCGGCTACATGTCTCCATCTGCAGCTGCAGATGTCAGGAAAGTCTCACTGTTCTCATACACAGAATGTGGGAAAATGGCTGGTCTCACATAGCTGAGCACCCAGGATTTGTGGGTGCCCGGAAATATTTCATTCAGTATCACAGTAAAAAAACACAGACACCATAATCTAGCTAAATGGGTCCCACTTAGCCAGGTTCAGGTGTTTGTTTGTTTTTTAAATTGCATCTTTTTCAGTTTTTTTCCACATTTTTAGTTGGGGGGGGAAATGGCAGTTGTCAGGAACCAAAACAGATTGGGAGGTTCATGCCAGCTCAGTGATGTTAATAAAAAAAATGTTCTCACAAACCAAAAATGTATGGTTCCTATCAGAAGCTGATCAAAAAACCCCACTGGCCATGCTCAGAAAAAAACTGTAAATCTTCAAAAACACTTGGCACAGGCCACTTCTACTTAAGTTTCAGAAAACAATTCTGTAACTTCTTAACTGTACGTGAGATCAAAAAATGTGTATTAAGTTTTACCAGCTTAATCTGGTTCAAGGTCAGTTGGCATTCATCTGTATCCCCCTCCCCCGGGTCGTGCCTGAAAATAGGCAGGACTTGTCTAGTGCACTTACCCGGTCAACAAAAGCGAAATAAATAAAAAATAAAAATAAATAAGTATACAAAAAAAAACACCGCACTTCATTAAAAATTGGCATTCCTTATCTTGGAAACTGCACAAGATACTGTCACAGAATGTTTGACATCTTGAGACCCTGCCAGCCAGACTGTGCATGCCAAATATTGAGCATTTTTATCGAATGATGCCAAAGTTATTAAGGTGCACAGATTTGGGTTTAACATTAAACAGCTTACTCAACCCTAACTATACTAATGCTACTGCATTAGTATTTTATATGTACTGCAAGAAATTGTGCTACTGCGCCAGTTTGGGTTCAGACTAAAGTGATGAAAGTAGGGAAATGTGAGTTAGGGTTTCCAACCCTAACTCCCCCAACCTACCTCCAAGCAGCAAAAGCAAAAAGCATTACAGTTTGGCTATCCTCTGTCTTGGTGAATCAGGGGTGGGCTCTTCTTGGGGTTCTCAACCCTAATGCATACCCCATTCTGATATAGTCTTCAAACATACAGAACTGTTTCTCCCCACAAATTCCCAACAACCTGTGGGCTCTGCCTGAAGAAAACAAATCACATCTGAACTCATTTGGTCAGGGACTGGGGTCAGCATTAGGGCTAAGTACCCCAAGGAAGACCCCACCTCTGATTCACCAAGACTTAGAATAACCAAAATTATAATGTTTTTTTCCTTTTGCTGCTTGGAAACCCTAACACCACATTTCCCTACTTTTGTCACTCTAATGTGAACCTTAATTGGTGCATTAATGCAGTTTTTTTGCAGAGTTTTCTTTCTTTTGAAAATAGTAGACTCATATCCTCATTCCTGCGTGAACACATCCACATAGCTGCCCAGGCCCTGCACTTCCATGCATCCATAGATGCACACAGCCATCTGGGTGTGGAAGTGGAGGGCAGCAGGTGGAGGAGGCCAATGGAAGTGGGACAACACTTACTCCGCTCAGCCTGTGATACCTGTGCCAGGGCTGTGGCCTCTGGCATTTGCCTAAGATTCTATTCATGGCTCAGGGTCACAGGTTTTGCAAGACATGTGCAGCAAATAGTGTTAAATGCCTCTTTAAGAGGCCAACATTTGTTTGGCCATCATGTGGAAGAAGCCTTAAAAAGCCTCCAGTCTTTGGGAGTGAAAGTGAAGTCGGCCAGATCCCTGTTGCATAACTCAAGGAAAGGTAAAGACAAGGGACATTCTCACTTGCCTACAAAGAAGCAAGCAGGCCAAGCCTTTGAACATCATAGCAAGAGCAGCGATATTAGCATCTTACCAGTTCTGAGTACCCAAACAGTAATACTCACAGTTGGTGGAGCCAGGGCTATGAGCCCTAAAGGCTCAGACTAATCACATCCCATTAACTGAATTGGGGCAGTTGTATTGAGTCATATTGCCCGCCAGATATGTTGGTGGAGAGTGATCACTTCAGATGACTGGATACCATTGCAATATGTCATGATCTGGAGCTGTAGACATTCCTCCAGATATTTTTCACCTTTTCTATTTATCCTAGGGGCACAGGTCCTCACTGTGACAAGGGCCACAAAGACTTGAGGCAAATATATGCCATAGTTGCTGTTGCTCCCAGTCATGGGGCATATGGGTTTAGTCCAGATACTTCCTCACCTCTCAAGTAGACAAGGAATTCAGGGTCTCTGGTGGACCAGCTAAGTGCTGTACCCTCTACTGTCAATACTAGAGGTCATGCACACAATATTGGAAGACTCTCCCTTCCTTGTTATGGATAGGAGGCCAATAATACTCTTAGCAAGGTAAGCTGTCTTCCCTCATATAGTGATTCAGAACCCTCATAGGTCACACATAAGGTTTCTGTAGGCAGTGGGCCATCGCCATTTCAGTCTTCTGGACATGTAGCATGCAGTTGCAGCACAGGGTATTCAACCAGTGCTAGGAACGGGTAGCACCAGGTTCAACGGAAATGGTCTGTACATCTTTCCTTATCAGGCTGGTTGTCTCTTTCAGACCCCTCCAGGGAATAAGGGGCATCCTGTTCCTTCCTGCTGCACAGGATGACACTGAAGCCCAGAATGTCAGCCTAACATTTGTGTACATTTGTGACTGGCAGGGAAAGTATGCCTCTTTGCAGATAACACAAAGATCTGCAACAGGGTTGGTACACAAGAGGGGGTGGAAAGGATGAGAAGGGACTTGACAAGGTTGGAGGAATGGTCAGAAGTAGGGCAGCTTAGCTTCAATGCAAAGAGGTGCAAAGTAATACACCTGGGAAACTAAAACCCAGGGGAAGAGTACACAATGTGGGGGAGGTACTAACAACAACAAAAATGGAAAGGGACCTGGGGTAGTCATATCAGATGACTTAAAAGTAGGCAAGCAATGTGAGGAGGCAGTAAAGAGATCTGGGGGATACTGGGATGCATAGGGAGAGGCATCACCAGTAGAAAACAGGAAGTTGTTATCCCTCTGTACAGACAGCTGGTGAAACCACATCTGGAATACTGAATGCAGTTGTGGAGACCCCATCTCCGCAAAGACATAGACAGAGTGGAGGCTGTCCAGAGGAGGGCAACCAAAATGGTGCAGGGTCTGCACCAGAAGCCATATGAAGAGAGACTAAAGGAGCTTAATAAGTATACCCTCAAGGAAAGTTGGGAGAGGGGGACATGATAGAAACATTTAAGTACCTCAAAGAAATCAGTAGAGTCCAAGAGGGTAGCATCTTTCAGAAAAAGAGATGTGCAAGAACAAGGGAGCACAATTTGAAGATAGAGGGGAGATGGCTCAGGGGCAATGTAAGGAGGTATTTTTTCACAGAGAGGGTAGTGGATGCATGGAACTGCCTTCCTGAGGAGGCTGTGGGGTTAAAACAGTGGGAGAATTCAAGAATGCATGGGACAGACAAAAAGCAATTCTTGCTGGGGGGTAGGAGGAAGTAGGCTGTTGGTTAACTAGGATCTGCAGCTTATCCAATAGGTAGGGAAATGGGCAGACTAGGTGGGCCAAGTGGTCCTTATCTGCCGTCAAAGTCTATGTTTCTATGTAAGGATGTTACTCCTGTCCTGGCAAGGGCATTTTTTGTCCATTTTCTGTCAGCCTTCCCTCCTTTTCCTTCCTCACAAGGAGTATTAATCATGAGGTCAATGGAGGGGAAGACTTGGGTCCTTTTGATCTTTGTTTAGTCAAGTGGGATAGGCCACTACAGCCCCAACAGTTTTGACACACGAGGCTGATGCCTTTGCCTTGAGGCAGAGACCTGCATGATTCTTGACGCTGTGGCTCTGGCACATTGGCATCCTCACCTACCGTGGCTAGTGTCCTAATGGCTGACAGAAAACCCTTTCACCATACTAACCTACTATAATAACTTGGCAACGGGTGGATTTTAGGACAACTTCCACACACCCCAACCTATCGACCTAGCAGACTCCTGACAGTATACCTGCTGCACTTTTCAACCCTCGTTTTACAGTATCCCTCATTCAAGGTGCATTTGGTCCCTACTGCAACCTCTCATATCCCTATTGATAACAGTACAGTTACCCTTATGGGGAAACCTATACTTTTTTGGGAGAGGGATCTTACATTTAATTTCTCTCATCTGCATTCCAGTCTTGGCTATGAACTTTTATTTTGTTTTACAGACACTTAAGTTGGCTCCTTGTGAACTATCTGTGATTTGCGGCTTTCGCTTCCTATTTTGGAAGGCATACTTTTTGGTTACATTTAGAACTGTTGGCTCTAATATAGGATCCTCCCCTTGTGCATTATCTAAAAAAGGAGTGTCCTGACATCACACTCTGATGTTTTTTTTTGCTTAAGGTGGGGTCAGAGTTTACATTAAACCAGGCCATACACCTTCTGGTGTGGTACCTGGAGCCTGCTAATCCAAGAGAAGGAGTGCTCCATTCTTTGAATGTGTAAACAAATAGAAAAAAAAATGTACTCTTGTTTTTGTTCATCCATAGAAAACAAGGTACATGTCTGACTAAACCGTGCCTGTCCCAAAGACTGGCAAGTTGTATTATATTCTATGATAGGAAGTACAGTAAGGAACTTCCTGGTGAGGTTAATGGCCATTTCAAGTTCAAGTTTATTGCAGGAAAACTCCATTGAGCAAGCTCATTCACAAGGAGGTCCTGTGACATAAACACTCAAAGTACAAACACAGATAGGTGATAACAGTATATACATGAAATGCACGTTACATGATACAGGCTGGATATACATACAAGGGTACCACATAGGGTGACCGCAGGTGGTAAACATTGATATGAAACAGGGAAGCGACTTACAGGTTGCATACTGATAAATGAAACATGATGACTGGTGTGTGCAATACATATATTTTGGCAGCTAGAACAAACAACAGACTGCAACTGATACGGGGGGAGGAGTGATTTGATAGAGTAGCAGTGGAGCGTAAGCATAGATAAAGCCAGGAGTAGAAGGGGAAGGGAAAGCAGTTAATATGACAAATCAATTATACCTTACCAGTGGATAAATATGGCACACATGGGGAAGAAAGAGACTTAATGACAGTTACAGGTGTCTTTTATTTTGGCTGAACTTAGCGATTTTAGAAGTTTATTGAAACTGTGCTAGTTAGTTTCAGTACGGTTTATAATTGGTTCCAAATGGAGGGAAGGGCATATGCACAGCACGTTTACCAAAGGAAGTCCCGTCCTTGGTATGTCAAGCATAATAAAGTCAGATTTTCTTAATGAGTATGCACTATGTGAGATACTAATAAGGGAAGAGAGATAGCTTGGCAATTTCTGCTGGAGCAGTTTAAGAGTCCATAGCCCAGCATGGAGTAGGCGTCTAGTAGTAAGGGATGTCCAACCAACAGCTGCATATAAGTCACAGTGGTGCGAATGGTAAGGGGAGTTGGTAATGAACCGTAACGCACGGTGATAAAGGATGTCCAGTTTACTTAGATTTGCAAGAGTGGTGGAGGAATAGATTCCATCACCATAGTCAAGTAGGGGAGAAAAGTGGCCTGTACAAGCTTGTTTCGAGTTTCAAGGGAAAAGGGCCTATTTCTGTGAAGAAACCTAACCTTTTAACCTTCTAGAGACATCTTGACGTGGTCATTGAAAGATAATTTATTGTCGATCCAGATACCCAGATATTTAAATTTGGTTACAACTTCCAGAGGCTCGTTTAGCGTGGTGACAGTGAAGTCTTGGACAAGGGTATCGGGGGGGCCTGTGACAGCACTGAGGGAGAATATCATCGCTTTAGTCTTCTCAGCATTGAGCAGATGCTTTGCCATTATTAGATTATGCTCAAGTTGTGCGAAGTCCGCTTGAAGCACTCCCTTGACTTCAGATAATGATGAGCCAGAAGTATACAACACAGTATCATCTGCGAAAAAGTGCAGATTGGACACAGATATGTTAGCATCTAAGTCATTAATGTACAAAGAAAACAAGATAGGGCCTAAGATGGATCCTTGGGGGACTCCTCTTGCAACTGGCAAGGCAGCAGAAAAAAAGCCTTCCGCCTTTACTTTTAGGAATCTTCCAGTTAGGTAGCTAGAGAACCACTGGGTGGTATGGTATGTGGCACACAACTTTGCAAGGCAATTGACTAATAGTTTGTGATCAACAGTATCAAAAGCTTTGCTGAGGTCCAAAAAGACTGCACCAGTTACCTTCTTATCATCTATAGCGGAGATCCAATCATTGGTTACTTTTGCTAGTGCAGTGATTGTGCTATGATTAGCCCGGAAGCCAGATTGAGCTGGGTTAATGAGAGAGAAGGTTTCCAAGTGAGATTTTAACTGAATATGGATCAGTTTTTCACAGAAGGCATGGCTACATCCCTTGTATTTATTTGTTTGGTTTTTGCTGCCACACTGTGAGCAGCTGCTACTTGGAATACAGTCCACATTTCCACTACACAATACAGTTTGGACAATAAAGCCTGTAGGAGAATAGGTTTTGCAATAACTATGTTACAGGGCCTGGCTCCCGGGAGCATTTTCTTGCCATCCACCCAGCCTGTTTGCTTTTGGTACTGCTTTGGACTTGTTCTAAAGGTGTGACCTGATTAAAGAGATATCCTCAAAGAAGACAGAGCAGTTATATAAGAACTTACCATAACAGTAGATCTTCGAGAGACTGTTTTTCATCAGGTCATGCCACCCCACCCTCCATCCCTCATACAGGTTCTGACTACGGTTTCTGTGCTTTGCTGCATTCCATAGCTGTTTTCCACAGTGCCCTATGTTACCTGGTAGTATGGATGCTGGCATGATCTCCTAGTTCCCAGACAACAGTCCTCTGAGCATAATCTCTAGCAGGGAACTGAGGAGAAAGGGGACTGCTCACGCTTTATATGGATGCTGGACAGCTGACGTCATCATGGGCGGCCTCTGGCTGACTTCTGGCAAAAGTTTCCATGTGGTCCTAGCACTGATGGTTTACTGTCCTTTGCCTTGTATATATGTAAATAATTGTACATCTATCTCACTCATAAATGTTTGTATTTGTGCTATTTCAATATCATGTTTTTGTATACACTCTGTAACCTTTTTTGTTATGACCACTCAGGTCCATCTTGTAAATGAGCTATGCTCAATGATGTTCGCCTGAATAAATAAAGATTTTGATTGATTGATTGATTGATTGATTGATGCGGTATACGTTCTGAAGGTGTGGCCTGATTAAAAAGAGATTCTGTTGAAGATCTACTGTTTTGGTAAGTTGTTAACATAACTGTTCTTTTTGTGACAGCCTATTCCTGTTTCATGAACCTCATGAAACAAGGAAATCGGCTGGCCAAACAAGCCTTGTTAAGGATTTTAGTGATGTCCAAAAAAGACATTTTGGGGTGTTTCTCAAAAACCTAAGTTCATACTTCAGCTGAACAGGTCCCACTTAGCTGGCTTCATTTGTTTGTCTTTCCAGGGCATCATTTTCATGTTTTTTCAAAAAAGTGTTTAAAAAAAAAAAAAAAGGTAGAAACAGGATGGGCCATCATACAAAACAAGAACTTTTTCTCATGAAACAAGAATCTTCTTTCGTGGGCAGGAATTCTTGTTTTGTATCAAAC
Organism: Neoceratodus forsteri; assembly: GCA_016271365.2. Classification (NCBI taxonomy): domain Eukaryota; kingdom Metazoa; phylum Chordata; order Ceratodontiformes; family Ceratodontidae; genus Neoceratodus; species Neoceratodus forsteri. The sequence goes on along the minus strand of CM057449.1, from coordinate 519,739,811 downwards.
ATCTATCTGAAAGACCCTAATGAGCATGCTCAGAACCAAAATTTTAATTCCTTATAACTTGGGAACGGATTATTATTTTTTCACCAAACCAATGAAAGATTTCATTCTATGGCAAACCCTTTCTACCCTTAAAGTGTCAGAACAAAATTCCAAACTAATTGGGCTATAGGTGAGAGCAAAGAATCAGCAAAAAAAATGGATTTCTTTTTTCTCTTTTGGACTATCTGGATCTTAGACTCTGCGAATCTGATTGGAATGAAACTTACCAGATCAACAGACCTTGCTCCCCAGACCATGCATGGCAAGCTTCATGCAAGTCCATTGAAAGGGGGTGAAGCTATTAAGGTGAAAATTTAGGAGTTTACCATTAAACAGCCTCCACAGCCCTAACCATAGGGGTGCTACCACACCCTTATAATATATATATATATATATATATATATATATGGAGGGATGGGAGGGTTAGGCCCAGAGGGCCATGTGCTCCCACAGGCAAATAAGGATATGATTATACTATCTCAAAAAGTAAGGACTTAAATTGCAAACAACTTTGTTAATGCTCTAGTTAGGGTTAAAGCAATAAAAGTAGGGAAATGTGGAGTTAGGGTTTCCAACCCTAACACCCCACCCCCAACCTGCACACACCAACAGGCATTGGGGATGTGTCTTAGGGTCATCAGCCCAAACACTCACCCCATTCCATAGCTAAATATGCTGAGATGGGTATAGTAGACGAGAATGGAGTGAGCGTTAAGGCTGACGAACCCGAGGCACATCCCCGATGCCTGTTGGTGTGTGCAGGGTGGTGTGTTAGGGTTGGAAACCCTAATGCCACAGTTCCCTACTTTTGTCACTTTAACCCTAACCAGAGCATTAACAAAGTTTTTAGCAATGTATTTCCTTACTTTTTGAGACTATATAATCGTATTCTTATTTGCCTGTGGAGCGTGTGATGCATATATGTATGTAGCTTTGCACAGGGCCCTCTGGACTCTGCACTTCTATTTATAGGACAACAGTGACCAAATTGTCAGCATAGCCATCTTATTACCCCACCTCATGTACCAGGTACAGAAAATTTTCGAATCCCCTCCAAAACATAATTCTGTGCAACTGCAATACTATTCCATGCCACAGGTATGAAAACACATTTTGGCCAGGTTTGAAAAATAACAGCTGTGATATACATGAGGTGGGGTAATAAGAAGGCTATGTTGAAAATATATAAAATTTCCAAAATTACAAGCGTGCATAGCAAAATTGCAACAAATGGTCATAACTTTTACATTTTTACATATTTTGACCCCAGATTTTCAACATAGCTTTCTTATGACCCCACCTCATGGACAAGGGCAGGAAAAAAGTTCCAAATCTGACCCAAAAGGTGAATCACCAAGTGACTGCGAAATCAACTTTCGGGTGGAAGTTGCGTAATGATAGTCCTACTGTTCATGAGGTGGGGTCACCAAAAGGCCATGTTGAAAATTTGGGGTCAAAATGTTAAACAAAAATGGCAAAGTTATGCATAAAAGTTAAAACCCCTATTGAAATACATTGAACCGCATTTACCTTAGTTTCTTATATTGTTGCTACCGGTTCCAGTGGCAAGACATGTCTTCGAACAGAGAATGGATCTCAAACCTGGGACCTGTTCAGGTGAGCGAGGGTGTGTGAGGTGGTGGATGCTGAGTGAGAGGTGGGGTAGGGGGGGCTGATCAGCAAGGGACCATTTCCTTTTTTGACAGGTTTTGAACAAAAAAACACTGAGGGACCGTTTTCTTTTTTGGAGGTATTTTGGCTGCAATGGGAGGATGGGGGTGCTGCTAGACACCAGGGAACATACATGAGGATAACAGGGATGGTGATCGGTGGGTGGGGGGTATGACTAGACACCAGGGAAATTGGGAACGGTGATTGGTGAGTCGGGGGTGCCACTAAACACCAGGGAATATAATGTTTTATAACGGGAGTGGCAATCAGCAAGTGGGGGGGTGCCACTATACACCAAGTAAATCAGGACTGCGATCGGTGGGTGGGGGATGCCACTAGACACCAGAGAATCTATCTTTCTTTATGGGGGACCACAATGGGTGGGTGGGGAGTGCCACTGGACACCAGGAAAATATATGAATGAGGGACAGCAATCAACAAGTGGAGGGTGCCACCAAACACCAGGGAAATGGCATCTCACAGCACACACTGCAGCTGGCAACACGAGTTCAGCTGCAGCTGTAGAAAACAAGAAACTTCCACTGTTCTCATATAGAGAACGCTGGAGAAGCGCTCCTCTCACTAAGCTGGGCACCCAGGATTTTGGGTGCCCAGAAAACATATTTTTGACCATAATGTTCAGAAACAAACATCAAGACTAGCTAATGGGTCCAGTTTAGCTAGGTTCTGATGTTTGTTTATCAAAATCCCAGCATTTTTATGTATTTTCCATGTTTGTTGGTTCGTGGACAAAATATGAACAAGGTGGCAGTTGACATGGCACATAAAATGTCTGGTACCCTACCGATCAAGTGGTGCAAAAGCAAAAATTGGCATTTGCAGCGTCAAATTTTTACTTTCGCCACAGAATGTTATCTGAAAAATCCTACTGTGCATGCGCAGATCAGAAAACATAAAATTTTAAAGCCTTACAGGTCAGGAACCCTTTAATATTGTTTTCACCAAACCTGCCAAAGGTATTACCTTGGGACATGTCACATGTCCCCTGCAAGTTTGGGGGGAAAAAAGTCTATTCCATGTGAGCTGTAGGAGAGAGAAAAAAAAAATCATGTTAAGTACAGGACAAATGTTGGACATTTACAAAACATGATACATGTAGATCTCGGAAACCACACAAGCTATCATCACAAATATTTCCACAGATCAAGACATATCCTCCTAGATAACGTATACACAATTTCAGCTCATTTCATCAGATGAAGCCAAAGATATTAACATGCAAAGTTATGGATTTAACATTGAACAGGTTATTCAACCCTAACTATAGGAGTGCTACCGCACCCCTATAATACACAGTGAGGACCTGTGTGATAAATGATTTATCTATACAAGTGCTGTATGACCTTGGTTACCCTCAAGGGTAGCATAAACAGCATGTGTCTAGATAAATAATTTATCATATAGGATCCCCTCATCTTATTTCATTTATGTAATATGCTAGGATCTTGAGTGATGTATTGCTTTTTTTAGTTTTTTAAAAAGATATTATTTATAAAAGTCTGTGGGTTTATTTTGTGAACTAATGGTATTGTGCGTTTTCTCTTCCAGTTGCCATAGCCATTGCCATGGGCACAGTGTCAGGATGATGAGCTGATGCTGGGATGTGGCAGTTCATTTGTCAGCAGAGGTTCTGTGGAAATTATAAAACAGTACCTCAGAAGTTCTGTGGCAAGTGGTAACCCTGCTGCATAACTTAGTGTGACAGAGTCGAATGATGCCCTGCCCCATTTCTTATTCAGAAAATGTTTAATTGCAAGGTTCTGTTCTGTTCTATCCTCTCCTATTCTGTCTCTTGTCTGTCTGGTTGCACAACCAGATTTTCTCGTGAGACCTAGGAACTGATCACTCCAACTGTTTCACAGTTCTCCACCTCTCGCTATCTCTCTGCCTTCCCTTGCTATTTCTGTCTTTCTTCCCCCTTTCATATCTGTAGGTAGAAAAATATATGTGAATCTTTATGAGGAAATGTCATTGATACTGGGATCCGTTTGTTTAAAACTGTATATACTGTAGTTATACTGTTGGAATAATTGTAAAAAGCTATTTAGAACTCGAGGTTAACCTGAGATGCAGTTTTTAAGCCTTTTGCAGAGTCATCAACAAGAAGTCAGTTCTGGGACATAAAAAGAGCATCAATGCTTTTGCTAGAGAGACAAGGAGGGTGACAGACTGACAGACTGAAATCTGGAATTACAAGATACCCTCAGAAGAAGGACTTTGTTTTCTCTGTTTGCACTGCCTGTGTAAATAGTTATACTGGATCATTTTATTTTTTTATTTTGCTGTTATTGAGAAAAATAAAACACTATTTGCGAATTTTGGAAGTGCTCCTGGTTTTCCTATGCTTCCTGACCTGTGCCTCAATAACACTTAGTCCAAATGTACCTCAGAAATATTGGGGCCTTGGCTATATAGCTGTACAAATCTCTCCTGCTCCATCCCTCTGCATGGTCTCACACTCCTACCCTTTAACCCCATCCCCCAAAATACAGCACATCCCTCATGCTCTCTCCTTCTGTGTGGTCTCCCCCCAACCTCTGCCCTGTCCCCTGAGAAAGATCAAATCTCTCCCACTCCTTCCTACTGCATGGTATCCTGCCCCACCAACCCTGTCCCCATCACATGTAAAAAAAAAAAAAAAGTCCCCTCTACATCCACCCTCTAACCCCATTCCCCATAACCCCTGTCAAAAAACAAAAATGGTCACTTGACATTTTCTGCCCCCTACACTCTGTGGCCCCCCACCCAACCTCCCCTGTGAGCACCCATCATCCCACACCCCCTGCACCCCTCACTTAGCTATCAGACAAACTCTTCTGACGACCAGAACATCACTGTCCTTCCAATGCTGACCACACACTGACTGAAAACAATGTAAGTTCGGGTAATGACTTTTTAATGCATTTTTAACTTTTACTCATAACTGTCATTTTTAAATATTTTTACCTCAAATGTTCAACATAACTTTATTTACCCCACCTCATGAACTAGGTAGGGAAGTTTTTCAAATCCTCCCCGAGCTCCAGATAAAATGTGTTGGGTTGAGTACTTTACTCCTCATTCTGAAAGTGAGGTGAGTAAAACCAAATTCAGATGTGTACAAATGTCTGGACGGAGTGGAGTGAGGAGTACATTTTTAAAAAGGGTGTATTTCTTTTCTAGATAAGAATTTATCAGGTGCCAACAATGCTCCAGCTAATGCTGGCAAATGTAGGAGTAATTTACTCATCAGTTTAACATATAGTGAGTAAAATAAAATTGTGATGTGTACGAGTGTTGTAAATCTGGAAAAAATGCTCCTTTTTACTCACCAGTTATGTTATGAAGCACTATACTATGGAGTGTGCAGCATTTACAAATGTCAGCTGAGTATTGCTACTCATTAAAAAAAAATTTCTGAAGAGTATTCAGGAGGCAGTATAATGCAGTGGTTTAAGGCTCTGAGCTACAAATCTGGTGACATCCGGCAGACCAGACCTGGGTTTGAATCCCACAGTTTCCACTTGCATACTGTGTGACCCTGAGCAAGTCACTTAACTTCTCTGTGCTCCCAGGTTGCACCTGTAAAAAAGCTTTCAGCTTAGTGTGCTACTCTTGGTTAAACAACTAAAAAAAAAATTTCCTAAAATGAGGTGAGTAAAATAGTTTGGTACTCCCCTTATCTGGAGCCTCCCCACACCCCCAAAATGCGTTTTTGCAGTTGCTCTACATAATCATGTTTAAGATGAGATTTCAACAATTTCACTTACCTGGTTCATGAGGTGGGGTCACAAAAATAGCATGATGAAAGTTTGGGGTCAAAAACAACAACGTTATTAGGAAACGCATTTTTTTAATGTTTGTGATCTTTGCAGATTTTGGGCCCACATTTTTAACATAACCCTCTTGTTACCCCACCTTACAGTCATGGCAGGTGTCATTTTTCAAATCTCCTCCAAAATATACTTTCACAGTTGCACTGCAAAATCACTTTTTGAACCAGATTTGACAAAGTCCACCTGTCTTGATCATATGGTGGGGTTACAAAGAGACTGTGTTGAAAATTTGGGATCAGAGTGTCACAAAACAATAAAGTTAGGAGGAAATGTTGAATTATTTCAATGTTTACTCATATACTTGTGTTTTTGTAGATTTTGGACCCAAATGTGCAACATAGCCCATTTCTTACTCCACTTGACAAACACGACAGCTGTCATTTTTCAAATTATCCTCTCAGACATATTTTCACAGTTGCTGTGCAAAATCACCTTTCAGATAGGATCTGAAAAATTCCACCTGCCTTGATCATAAGGTGAGGTCATAAAAGACTATGACCCTCATATTCAGAGTTGGCCAAGCACATGGCTATATCTGATCAATATCTCTGATCAATATTACAACAGCATGCTTCGACCAGAAAATTTTTATCTCCTGGCCTAAAGGTGATTTCATGCAGGGACTGGAAAATCACTTTTCGGGGTGCAAAAACACATTTTGGGCAGGAGCTGAAAAATGACATCTGTCACATTCATGAGCTGCTGTAAAGAAATGGTTATGTTGAAAATTTGGGGTACAAATATTGAATATGACCAAACTTACAAGCCTGCATTTGCAAAATTCAACATAGCCTCGTAAATTTTAAAAAAATATATATATTTTTACACCAAATTTATAACATAGCCTTCTTACGACCCCGCCTCATAAACAAGGGCAGAGAAAATGTTCGACTCCTGTCTGAAAGGTGAGTTCATACAGGGACTGCGAAATCACCTTTCAGGATGTAAAAAAAAAAACATTTTGGCCAGGATTTGAAAAATGACAGCTGTCACATTCATGAGGTGCTGTAAAGATATGGCTATGTTGTAAATTTGGGGTACAAATATTGAATATTACCAATCTTAAGAGCCTGCATTAGTAAAATTCAACATAGCCTCGTAAGTTCTTTTTATTTATATTTTTATGACAACTTTTCAACATAGCCTTCTTATGACTCCTCCTCATGAATAATGGCAGAGAAAATTTTCAACTCGTGCCTGAAAGGTGATTTTGCACAGGGGCTACAAAATCACCTTTTGGGACAGATCTGCCTAATGTCAGTGCAGTTGTTCATGAGGTGGCATCCCAAAAAGGCTTGCTGAAAATTTGGGCCAAAAATATACAGAAATGCCCAAGTTATGCCACTATGTTCAAAACACCATTGAAATATGTTGAACCACATGCCTGTTTCTTCAGTTAGTGGTCCGGCTTTGAAGAGTGAAGGATGTGTCTGCGGTCCATAGAGGACTGCGGAGTTGGACCACCAGCGGGCACGTAAGGGCTTGGGGGGGATATCAGGTGGGAGGGTCAGGTGGGGGGGACAGTAATGTCGCAAAAGATGATAGACGGTTTTCTTTTACAGAGTAAACAAAAAATAAAAAGGATGAAGGAATTGTCATTGCGACCTAGGGGATTGGCCCCCCATGCCACTGTTATGCTTCTGGGGTTGGGAGTGGGGGTGGTAGGTGCTGAGAGGGAGTGTCAGGTGGGGGCAGGAAAAAATATATATAAAAAAACTCACACACCAACAAATAACCACACATGTGTGGTAGTGGGGGGGGGTTAAAAAAAACAAGGATTGCTGATTGAGTCGCTGTGGGATTGGGCACCCCTAGTGTCACTGTTGTGTTTCGGGGGGGTGCTGAGAGAGAGGGTTGAGTGGGAAAAACAAGACAGTGTCGTCCATGATGGTGATGGTCACGATGGAATACAGCACAGTCTGCCATGTCCAAGATGGATGCAAACAACTATTACGCATGCGCGACTACTTGCACATGGGCAGTAGAGTTCAGTGGCAATCTTGGACACAGCAGACTGTGCCATGTTCCGCCAGGACCGCCAAGTGAAAAACAGTGCTGTGTGAATGCTAATAGACAGTGTGGAGTGGTTCATGGACATGGAGGTGACTGTGATGGAACTCCCACACTGTTGTTCAATCAGAAAAGTCTCCCTTTTTTATAGCAAGCGGTCTGCAGGGCTCCACCCACTGTAGCCCTAAAAAGTACTCATTCTATGCCTCAACTTCCTCTGAAACATCTTTTGCAGTACCAGTGCTAGCCTAGCAAATCTCTTTACATGTAGTCTATGATTTCACCTGTTATACTGCTTTCTGCTCTTACCTGAGATACTAGTAACTAACTTTTTACTAACTACAGTATTTAAACTGCAAACACTGCATGTCTCTAAAAATGCCCTTCTACTCATCTGTACCCTTACGACGTGATAGTCCCTCATTTACATTTTGTAACTTTACATTTTCTAACACTCTTTCCTTATTATTAATTCATCGTGTCACCTCATTGATATTATAAGACTGAACAGGTTACTATTTTGCTTAGTCCTGAGAAAACAAGGGTACTTATTTCAGTAAGCTGTGCTGGGGCTGTTCCATTTTTTACGGTTAAGTTGGCGGAGCTTCCCAGATGTTATGCGATCATCTTCTCAGAAGAGCACTGTGGCAGTAGGTGTCCTATTCGCTGTGCGGTGTGCTTCCTTAGTGCTCTGGCACAGTTTCCAGTGCTTGTGTTTATGCATCCCTTCCCCTCCGCTGGCCGGATAAACTCACCCACTTCGTGGGGCACTTCTTTTTCTTCTGCATCTGTGGAAGTGATGGGCACTGTACACAAGATGGTCACCAACTCAGACTGTGCATGCGCGAGTATTGTGCATGCGCAGTCTGTTATCACCGTCATCTTGTGAATGGCATACATTTTTTTTTGTTAAAGCAGTAGAATTTGTTCGCTACTGTAATGCTACTCTGTTGTCAGTGTTGCAATCTGTGAGTGGCTTCTGTTTGGCACTGTGAAGACAGCTGCTATGAGTGGTCGCAGGGAGGAAGTGCCACTCAGTAGTGCAAGTGAGTGTGGGGAGTGATCACCATTAAGGAGTACCCTGTCATTCCTGTGAGTGGCTAAACTACAATTAAAAGCTACCAATTGAGAGGTACGTGCTGCTGCATCAAATTTTTTTTTTATCACGGTATGCGTGCCTCTTGTGAGCATGTCAGTTAGAGTAGGCTGGTACCGTGTTTCATAGGATTGGAAATGTGGATGGGGGGGGGGCACTCATAAAAGCTCTGCACAGACCAGAGATTGTTTATGATCCTGGAGTATTTAACTTCTCTAAGGTAGGATTCCATTAGCATGACATTTTGAAATGACTTTTATGCCTGCATATGATGCACTGCTAATGCTGTCTAGTGCCCCTACCCCAGGAAGCATCAAAAATTAGGGGGGAAAATCCTTGTCTGCCTTTCCCGATGAACAAATACAAAAAATAAAGTGGGACACACGCCGATCAGCAAAAACAGTCACTGTACTCAGAAGTCAACTGCACAACATGGGAAACAAATGTGAGTTTTAAGCAGTTTCTTTCCTTATTAGCAAGGATATCTACATGCAAACGGAAGTTTTGTGCCCAGCTTTCACCTCCAGCTGACGTTTATTTAGAAGCTGCAGTCATAGTGCCTTGCTTGTTGCATCACAGTCCTTTCCTCTTTATCAGATTATGATGTCCCATGCACTGGATTGTAAACTCAAGAGTAAAGGAACTGTGGATGAAAACAGTAAAAGACGACTCTCCTGTTTCATGTAAATGTGCAAATAAAGAATGAAATGGCTTGAAGTTCTGTTTCTCTTTCTGACTTTGATCTGCTGCTGCTGACTGTGAGTACATTGCTAATTGCTTGATCTCTCCATTAAAGATGTACTGTATTAAAAGGGAAGTCACAGAAACAATCAGAGTTCTAAAATTATCCAGGAAAGTAGAGTGCTTGCTTGCTTATCTTTCATATTAGAAATCCAGAAAAACTCTCTCAATGTTCTTCTCTGCCTCACTGGGCTACTTCTAGCTAATAAGATCACGTATGCCTGAGAGTATTACGTTTCCTACAAATGAAGCTGGTATTGTGTAGAATCAAGGACCTCCTCTTCTGAGGGAGGTCTCCATCATTCACTCTGCCCAAGAGCCAGACAATCGGTTCCCTGTGCTGCCACTGTTTGAGTGGATCTGGCAAACACAACAGTGACCTCAGTCCTAAAGTGCAGGTTTCTGCTCTTTCCTACCTGATGTAGCCACAAGGATATAGTACTGGGGATGTGGAAACACAGTACTTGTGAGAATAACAGAATAAAAGTGATTTGTGAACAGAAAGGCTGGGACAGATTAAAATATCAGATTTCAAATAGCACCCAAATGTTATAATTTATAATGCTTAATACCTGCTAATTACAAATACAGGAAATTGCCAGCCAGGTATTATCCCAGTCACAACTATTGACTGTATAGTTTGACAGAAGGGAATTGAAGTCTAACTCATGACTGGTGGGCAGTGTAGCCTAGGGTTTGGAGCACAGAAATGTGAGCCAGATGATTCTGATCCTATCAGAGCTACTTACTGCGTGAACTTGCGCAGCTTTCTCAATCTTCATGTACTTGATGTCACCCAGGGGCTGACGGACGGGGAGCAAAACAAAAAAAAATGGGTAGATGCAGGACCCCACTGTAAATGAATGCATCTCAGCAATGTTATCCTGTTTGAATAAAAATTAACAAATAGTTTCCCTCTACACAGTAGCAAGGAACAGATATATAGCTTTGGTGGTTCTTTGCATAGCTACGGCTTCTTAATAGGTAAATACACTTCTTGTTATGGGAAACTTGGAAACAGGATGGCACAAAATGCACAACATAAGAGCACATCGCATATCCTGAGATGCTGAAAAGAGCACCAATGGTTTGGCAAGACAAGAAGTCAGTAAATGTGCCTTGCTAAAAAAGCACCTCCATGTTAACAGATTATTTGTAGCCATTTATCTTTGAAAAGAATGTTTTTTAAATTTACACTTTAATACCCCCCTTTCCCAGGCACATTTACTACCTTCCTGCTCAGGCTGCCTCTGCCACTGCTGCAATCACTGGCCACCACCATCTGCCTCCCAATCCAGACCTCAGTTCCTAACAGGGTGCTCCACAGGCCTACCCCTTCACAGCAGAGCACTGACCGGCGGCAATGGACCGGCACATGAAGATGCAGGGTCCATCTTGTCTGCCCCTTCTGCCCAATGACTAGACCCAATATGAGTATGCAGACACACAGCATCACTACGATATCCTGAAAATCGTTTGCCCAACACCCTGTAGCCCGACGCGAGAATCCTGAAATGCAAAATCCACCCCCCCGAGTTTATCTTAATTAAGGGGTTTGTAGGGACGAAGTCCCCCAAAACATGGAAAACATGCAAAATCCCACTGTCGGGATTTTGCTTTTTGAAATTCTGGTGTCGGACTACAGGGTGTTGGGCAAAAAAGTTTTAGGATATCTGGACACACATCTGGCTTAACAGTCGGAATGTTACCAATACTCGTGCTGTGTAACCCTCAATGCCATTCCACCTCAGGAATCTCTCTTGTCCTGCTTTGAATGTTTGAACAGTGCTAGTTTCCACAGTCTCATGGGGTAGGCTATTCCGAATGTTAACCACTGTCTATGTGAAGTAATGCTTTATAATATTTCTCTTTATTCTGCCTCCACCCCTTACATTGAGGGCATGCCCTCTAGTTTTGCTTGCACTCACAGTTTGAGTTTGTCTAATCTCTACTCATAGCTCTTGCCTCCAGTCCCACCAATCAGCTTGGTGGCCCTGTGCCAAACCCTGTAAATCTCAAAATGTCCTTTCTATGCTGGATGCAGCACTCCAGGTATGATCAATCCAAAGCCGTGTCCTGCAGAAGGATCACCTCCCTTGACACAATCCTTAACCGCCTCCTGATATAGCCCCATAATGCATTTGGTCACTTGACTGTGGCAGCACATTTCCTGTCTTGCTTCAGCTAACTGTTCGCAATTACCCCTAGATCCATTTCTTTGGCTGTGCTAAACTCTGTTACACTACACATGGTGTATGTACGATGCAGACTCCTCGCCCCTAGGTGTAGTACATTGCACTTCCCCATGAGTGTGTCGAAATTGTAGAACAGGGTTAATTCCGTTGAATGGACGAAAGGTTGAGTTTTATGAGAGCAGGAAATGAATGAAAGTCTAAAAGGGCACAAATGTCAAATAGTGAGGGGACTTAACACCCCCAAAACCCTATGGTTTTGACACTCATGCTTCCCCACGTTAAATCTAATCCCTCATTTCTTTTTTTGTTGTTAATATTTTTATTAGAAATTTTCAAACAATAGCATATAACATACCATCATTTATAGCATATTACATTATCAGAGTGACATCAGTAAAGGCAAGGTTATACTTGGTCATGATATAATAAAATGCTTATGCCCCAGCTAAGGTGGAAGGAAGGCATTGAGGCATACTGAGGTATTATCAGTTAAGCTGCAACAGTATGTGTCCCATCTAGTAAAGCGGTGTGCTTGTTGGGGAGAAAATAAAGAAGGTGCTCCCCAACCAACATATAAACCAGAACTGTGTACAGAGATGATAGGAAATGCAGTGTAGCTAAGTACTCAAAAGTGGCTTAAAATTAGGGTGGTGTGGCAGGGTTGGGTATGGTGATCCTAGCAGGGGAAACCAAGGTCTGGGGGGATAACAAGTGACACACAGAGATGGGTATTGGCTGATTGCTGACCTATGTGGTTGACTGTCAGTGTTGCTATGTCCCTCTGGGGATTTTAGATTCTTCAAGAAGTGTGCCCAGACCTCCTGATACCTCTGCGTCATACCGGCAGAAAGATGGGATAGGCATTCGTAATGCATCAACAGTGCTAAGCTAGGCTGGCCCAGTGGCACAGAGGGCTGAGGCACTGGACACCTTACCTCACACCATGCTGGCGATGAGCACAGGCCACCAGGGGTCGGCAGGGGTGGAGAAGGATTGAGTGCTTGATGGTTGCTCTCCTTCTCCAGAAGGAGGGATCTACAAGCCTCGCTGCAATATCGCCACCTGGGAGAACTCAGGTGGAAGGTCCGGTAAAGGGGGTAGCAGTGCTGGGAGGGTCTGGATATCAGCTGAGGGTTGGAGCAAAGGCATGTCTCAGCATGCCTTTGACTCATTGGCCCTCCGAGTCCACTGGTGTCTAGGGAGCTGGACAAAGAAGCAGGAAAATACTTCCCACATTGGCACTGGTAGATGGGCTTCGGAGGACAGCATTTGGAGGATTCCAGTGGGGGTACATGTACAAGGTGCATGTTCCATCTATGTCTGCAGGAGTTGGGGGCTCCACCCCATCCGCGGGGGTCATCTGGAGATCAAGGGGTACTGAGCGTGGCACCCATACGCACAGCCGACTCCTGGGGCAGAATCTGACGCAGGTCACCATTGAAGCCTCGAAGAGTGGTGCCAGTGTGGGCAAGGTAGGAGCATAAATACAGAGCAAAAACAAACAACAACGTGCTAAACCAGCAGGAATTCTCTGACTGAGGGGAGCTCTGTTGTACGCCAACAGTAGAGCAACAAGCATTTAGCTTCCAGACCTACCATCAAGACCTACAACGGTTCTGTTTTAGAGAGATAGGGAGCTTCTTGTCTTGATCCAGGTAGAAGGAGAGCTGGGGAGTCAGGGATGGGTAGACCTAAGGTTGTGCCAATTATGTGGCAAATCTGAAACCAGTAGATCTTACTTCGAGAGGGCTGTTGCAGTAGGTAATAACCATTAGGACTAGAGGCACAAGGCACTAGGACCACACGGAAAACTTTAGCTAACAGTGTCTGCCGGGGTCCGCCCACCCAAAGTCATGTGACTGACATCAGTGTGACACTATATAGTGGGCGGTCCCCACATCTGCCTTCCAGTTCTTTCCCACCATCAACCTGCACATGTCGGACCTCGAGGAGAATGCTACTTCAGTGGACTGCCATTTTTGGATAAGTATTTCACCGTTTTTCTTTCTTTCTCTGTATTTCTAGAAAAGTAAATCTTTTTCGTGCATGTCTTCTCCGATGCCTTCCAAGTTACATAAGGATGGCAATTCCCTCTTTCTTTTCTGCCCAAGACCCGTGCACAAGACCTAGGCCACGCGGAAACACCATCAGCAGGCCCTGGAAGCCCACATTCTCAAACTAAAGATGGCTTCCATGGAGAAGAAGCTGCAGAAGCTGCAGAGATCATCCTCCTTGGGGGGGGTTCTTCAGACTCACATGAGAAGAAGAAGGACAAGGAGAAGCACCTGGACCACGATCAGTCTCATTCCTGCCCACGGCCTCCTTCAGGGACCGCGGGTGATGAGCAGCTTCCCGTTGAAGTGGGTGCCACTCCTCCGGCCAAGCCTGCTTTCTCTTTCATGGAGCAGCCCTTGGTTCCCCAGCCTGAGCTGGTTACAGTTCAGGCGAGCGCCTCTGATGTTTTGGAGAGCTCTGCCACCCTTAGGCCCTACAAAACCCTAGGGCCTAAGTCTCATGGTGCAGCCGATTAAGTTGATCGTTAGCTCCACTGACGACTGGCTGGCCCAGGCTGATAAGTCACACACCAGCTCCTCTGGTGTCCACCTAGCCACTGCACTTTTGTCAGGCCCCGATAACAGGCCTGACATCGATTGTCTGGATCAGTGCATGCTGCCACTCCTGCCACAGCCCTCCCCAGAGGTACCTCCCTCTTGGGATCCTCCTTCCCCATCTCCCCAGTGGAGACTCCTGGCTTGCCCATCCATTCTGAGCTGGAGTTGGAGGAGCGTCTGCCTGACACCACCCTTGTGCCAGGGCAAGAATGCCCAACACTGGACCACCCTCAGAAGCTGACATCTCATGCAACTTTGGCTCCCCCATGTGGGCCAGTTCTTCTACCCCACTCCAGTGAGAACCTCTGCCACTTTGGGTCCAATGCTGGAATTTCCTCTGGTGGGTCCGGTGCCAGACCTCAGATTCTCAACCTCTGCCAGAGCCCCCAGCAGGTCCCACGACCCCCCTCTGTCTGGGCCTTCACCTGGCTACTAACCATCAGGCCCTCCATCAGGACCCTCTGCTCTGCCACTGGGGCCTTCGCTGGGCCTCCCAACACTGCAGTACTCTTTGCCAAGGTATCAGATGCCAGGATACCCCATGCTGGGGTATCTGGTGCCAGGCTATTCAAACTATGGTTTACCAGGTCTTCATTACCCAGCACTGGGCTACATGATGCCGGATTATCATTTTCAAGCCTACCTGCCCACCAGCCCCCCCACCTCAACCTCAGGTGGATTTTAGGGTGGCACTTCAGTCATGAGTGGGAGACCAAGTCACAGGTGGTTTCCGAGTTGGACCATTTCCAGCCGGCTGCGGCTTCCACACTGGTCCACATGAACCCTACACTGGGATCCCTTTCACCTGTGCAGTCTCACTCCTCTACCTTGGGACAGGCCTTGTGCCCTACCACAGTACCTGGTGATGGCAGGGGCTTTGCGGCCTCTTTGCAGGATATCCCACTCCCACGGGCTCAGTCCCCAGACAGAAGCCCATCATGGGACTTGGACTGACTCCTCATCCTCTCCTTCAGGCTTTGAGATCCCTCCCCTGGAGGATCCAAAGCCCAAAGGCATTCCTAATCCCCCCCCCCCGAAGAACCTCTCTTTCACAGAGATCCTCCAGAAGATTCAGGAGGCAAATGGGTCAAAGACTGAGGATCAGGACCCCCAACGCAAGCAGCTGATGGAACACCTAGATATGCCCAAGCTGCCCCCTCTGCTTATTCCTCCATGGACTGGACTGCAAGAAAACATGGCCTCCACAGTCTGGCAGCAGCCTTCATCAGTAGCCACAGTCATCAAGAAGGCCAACAGACTTTACCAAGCCCCTGAGGGCAAAGACCAGTTTAGTTCTCATCCCAACATGGACTTGGTGGTCATTAATGCAGCCCATGGCTGAACGGCAAAGCCTAAACATATGAGCACCTCCCCTCTGGACAAGGAGTCTAGGCAAATAGACCATTTCGGGCACAACATTTATTCATCTTCCACCCTGGCCCTTAGAGCATTGAATTACCTGGCACGCATGATTGTGTACCAGAAATCTATCCAGGGCCAGCTGAAGTCGGAATTCAAGGCCTTGCCTGATTCCGAGGCAAAAATGAAGATTGCCCAGGTAGTCAGGACAGCAGAAATCTCCTGCCGCCATTCTCTGAGGGTGACATATGATGCAGGAGATGCCTCTACTAGATGGCTGTCAGCATGTGTAGGTACTCCTGGCTGTGGGTATCTGGATTGGCATAAGATGTTTATTTGTTTATTGATAAATATCGGATAACACCTTTGAGTTAAAGACTCATTTACAAAGGTTACACATCATACATAAGACAGAGACAACCGTGAACAAAGTAACAACTAACATAGTAATTAAAGACAATGGTTACAGAATGGCTGCAAATGAATACAGAAAATGCATAATAGCAGCAGGGAATACATGGTAACAGAGAACTGCTAAACAAGGTACAAAGTGAAAAAGGTTACAGGTACAAGCATAACATTTCAGTAACTAGGAGGTACTGTTTAAGGGATTGTAGTTTGCCAGGTTTGAGGCGGCGTTGTAAGACAGTTTTGGGAGAGGGAACTTGCTAATACAGTATGACCAGTGACATAGCACTGGGGAGTGGTCACTCAGAGCATCGGGTAGTACCATGATCTGTGTAACTTTTTGTGGGGCATTAGTGAGCACTAGAACTAGGAGGGTGGCAGTACCAGTCCTCTGGTTTATTCCAGTGGCAGTAGTCACAAGCTGGGTCAGGTTTTGAGCAATTACAGCATCCCTAACAGGGGCTGAAGTGTCAGCCAGCCAGTTTGTATTGAAGTCTCCAAGGGCAATGATGTTAGCATTGTCAGGGAGAGTCTGGAGATGGTTGAGGACAGAAAGGAAAGCGGTCTTCTGATTTTGGGGCAGGAGGATGTATACAGAGGAGAGAAACAAGGAGGCTCTGTTACAGGCAAGAGTGATCTTCAATGTGAGAGATTGGGCCCCGTGTTCAAGTGATGGGGAGGGTAGGGTGATGTCCAGATGGCCATCCAAGATGCTTCATTTAGAGGACCTATCCTTTTTGAGGTGATGTCAAAGGCATCATTACTGAGCTACAGGACAGTGACAAGGTACTGCGCTCTATCCAGTCTATGTATCGTTCCAATACCAAGCCAAAGCAGCCTTTTCATTGCCAGCCCAGGTGTCAGACTAGGCAACAGCCAGCCAACCAGACATCAGAACAAATGTTGGGCCCATTTGGCAGTGGCCACCCCTCCAGCCAAGTCCCAGTGTGCTACTGGGGCAATGCTCCCCCACACCCCCTCCATCTCCTGACTCATGGCAGGGCCCGCAGCCTCCACCACCAACTTTGGAAGAACCGGTAGGGGGCAGATTCGCCTACCACCTGACCAGGTGGGAGGCGATCACTACTGACACGTGGGTCCTTCAACTAGTCACTCAAGGCCACATCATTGAATTCACAGAGAGACCTCCAAGAAATCCTTCAGGACTCTCTCACTACCCAAAAGGCCACATTCCTCTCATAAGGGAGGAAATTCAGGGTCTTCTGACAAAATCAGCCATAGAGCCCATTTCTCTGACCCAGGAGGGAAAGAGAATATTATTCCCACTTCTTCCTGGTCCCAAAAAAGATGGGAGATCTCCGTTCAATCCTGGACCTCAGTATACTAAATCTGTACGTAGAGTACAAGAGATTCCACATGCTTACCTTGCTGGATCTGTTGCCACTGCTTCACGAGGGACATTGGCTATGTGCACTGGACATGTAAGATGCATACCTGCATATACCGATTTTCCCCTCCCACCACTGCTTCCTCCATTTTATCTTCCAGGGGAAACGCTCCCAGTTCAAAGTGTTCCCTTTTGGCCTTTCCTCTGCACCCAGAGTGTTTACCAAGTGCCTAGTGGTGGTGGCAGTGGCTTTGTGCCACCAAGTTATGTACGTGTTCCATACCATGATGACTGGCTCCTGTCAGCACCGTCAAGGGACAGCCTTGCGGCCTCCCTGACTACTACCCTGGACCTATTCCTGCAAGTGGGAATTATGGTGAATTACTCCAAATCCAACCTGGTTCCATCCCAATGTCTCCAGTTTATTGGGGCAGTGCTGGATACTGTTCAGGGTCAGGCCTTCCTCCCTTTGGACTGGGCAGAAATCTTGCTTCAGCAGGCCATCCAAGTAGCAACCAGCCAATGGACCATGGCCCGTTCTGTCTTATGCCTTCTGGATCTTATGGCAGCAGCCATCTCCAATCTCCCCCTGGCCAGGCTCCACATGCGGATTATGCAGTGGACCCTAAGGGTTCAGTGGGACCAGAAATGAGATGATCTGGGTCACAGGATCCTGGTGTCCAGCCCCATGCATCGGGACCTCTTTTGGTGGCAGAATCTGTCCAGTCTTACCAGAGGGGTTCTTTTTCAGGCGCTCCCTCCAGCTCAGACCCTGATGATGGACACTGCTGTTCAAAGCTGGGGCACTCATCTGGGCGACCACAGGACATAGGGATACTGGTCTCAGAAGGAGCCATCTCTGCACATGAATGTTCAAGAGATATGGGCTGTACTATATGCCCTTCAGGCTTTTCAGCCTCTTCTTCTCCCTGGGCCTCTCCTGGTACAGATCAACTACATGTGTGTGGTCTAGTACCTGAACAAACAGGGAGGCATGCAGTTGTATCATCTGTGCAGGGAAGTGATGCGTTTGTGGCAATGGGTGATACAGTACAGCATACAGCTCATGGTATTGCACATCCCAGGTGTTCAAAACATCCTGATGGACACACTCAGTCATACTCAGTCAAGGGCACATGAGTGGGAACTGAGGCAGTCAGTAGTTGAAGACATCTTCGATCAGTGGGGTCACCCAGTTCTCGAGCTGTTTACCTCCCCATCCTATGCAGAACTACCCAGTTTCTACTCACTTGTTCCCAGGCATGGTGTTTTATGGCAAGATGTGTTGTCTCTTTGCTGGACAGGGAGACTCTTGTATGCCTTCCCTCCTTTCCCACTATTGCAGAGGGTGCTTCTGAAACTACAGCAAGAAGGGACTCACATGATTCTCATACCCTCTTACTGGCCTCACCAAGTATGGTTCCCTCTGCTTCAGCAGCTGAGAGTGGAGCCTCCAATTCCACTTCCCCTCTTCCAGAACCTGCTGACTCAGGACCAGGGCAAGCTGGTCCATCCGAGCCTTAAGTCCCTTCATTGTTCATGGGTGGCACCTGCTGACATTTATTTATTTATTTATTTTTGTTGACCGGTAGGTGCACCAGACAAATCTTGCCTATTTTCAGGCACAACCCGAGGATACAGATGAATGCCAACTTACCTTTGAACCAGATTAAGCTGTTGGTGGTATTCTCAGTGAATGAGGGAAATTTGGCCAGGACACCGGGGAAATTCCACTACTTTTTTTTTTCGATAAGTTCCATGGGATCTTTAACATCTACCTGAACTACTACCAGTCCAGGCAGATGGGACCTCGGTTTAACGTCTCATCTGAAAGACGGCACCTCAGAAGTGCAGCACCCCTCTCATGCTGCAGTACAGTGTCAGTACTGGGATACTAACCCAAGTGCCAGACGTGGGAACTGAACCCACAGCCCTCTGATCTCCCGGCCTCAGAGGTGAGTGTGCTATCTACTGAGCCACTGACATAGCTGTTGCATGCTTTGGAGTCTCTTCTGGAGTGACATAAGTCCTTGTGGAGGTCCAGAGGCCATCACAAGAACCACATGTGCTGTGAAATGGAAGAGGTTCTTCATTTGGGCATTCACCAAGGGTTGGGACCCTTTCTCTTGCCCTGTCCCACAGGTCATGGAATACCTGCTGCACCTCTCTGACCTTGGCCTTAGTTACTCTTCTCTGAAGGTCCGCTTTTCTGCCTACCATACTCCAGTGTAAGGCAAAATTTTGTCCCAGTTGGAGGTTTCCAAAACCTTTCTGAAAGCAATTCTCCATCTGAAACCCCCAGTCAGGAACCCGGTTCCTCCATGGGATCTGAACTTCATTCTTGAGAAACTCACTTTGCCTCCCTTTGAACTGGCTGTGAGTTGTGACCTGTGCTACCTTTCCTGGAAAGAGCTCTTTTTAGTTGCCATTACTTCTGCTCAAAGGATTTCCGAGCTTCAGGCCTTGATGTGTAAGGAGACGTATTTGATTTTCCACAGAGATTGGGTGGTTCTGCACACAAATCCTAAGTTTCTACCAAAGGTGGTTTCTGAGTTTACTTTGAATCAGGCCATACACTTGCCAGTGTATTACCCAGAACATTCTAACCAAGGAGAGGCCATTCTGCACATGCTTAACATGCACAGAACTTTGCATTATTATGCTAACTGGATGAAATCAGCCTATAAGATGGATCAGCTTTTCATTTCCTTTGCACCCAAAAGAGAGGTGCTGCAGTTTCTAAACAATCTTTGTCCAAATGGTTAGCAAACTGCATTTTGCTTTGTTATCAGAACAATATAACAAGCCTCTCCCAGGGGAAGTCAAGGGGCACTCAACCAGAGGCATGGCCTCCTCTACGGCTTGTTTCAGAAATCTTTCTGCTGTAGACATTTGTGCAATCTGGACACTGCCTCTAGACGCAGAGCAGGCTTCAGACTAGCAGTCTTTCAGGGCCTCCTGTCATAATCTGGTCCCTACTGCAGACCTTTCCTGCCTCCCGTACTTCAGCCTTTGAGTTACACTGCTTGGGACTCACTCAGTCCTAATGGTTAGTACCTACTGCAAGAGCCCTCTCGAAGTAAGATAGTACAGTTCCGTAAGAACTTACCATAACAGTAGATCTTCAAGAGAGGCTCTTGCAGTAGGTACCTTTTTCCCTCCCACCTTCCCCCTACGTCTGCGGCTGCTTCTTTCTAGCCTTTCTTTTGGCTTCAGGAGCCCATTTCTTTGTCCTGTCACGCCTTCTTGGGTCTCCGGCCGGAGAACTGGAGGGCGGGCATGGGGATCGCCCAGTATATAATGTCACGCTGACGTCAGTCACGTGGCATCAGGTGGGCGGTCCCCTGCCAGTCATTGCTAAAGTTTTCTATGTGGCCCTAGTGCCTGGTGGCTCTACTCCTAATGGTTTTTACCTTCTGCAAGAGCCTCTCTCAAAGATCTACTGTTATGGTAAGTTCTTATGTAACTGTACTTTCTTTAGCACTGAGCAGGACAGTACGATACCGAAGAGTTCCCCAAAGTGCTCACCCCATCTCCAGCAGTTATAGTTGGGGAGGTGTTGGTCTGCATGCATAATTACAGGAGCATGGTACCAGCTGTGTAACATCTTGTTTTGAAGCAGTCTGCTTTGGGAGTGTCGATGTGCAGTATGGGCCGATTCCCAGCAAGATAAGCCCCCATTTCTAAACCTATACCCTTAATGTGCATCGGTCCCCCTGTAGGTAATTTCTTTACACTGCTGTGTCCACTCTTCTTGCCAGTTTAGTATTGTAAGCAAACATCAGCAGCCAGCCACTCACCCCCTCCTCCAGGTGATTAATGAACAAACCCAGCACTGATTCTTGCAGTACTCCACTCTGCCCCCCTCCTGTGCATTGTGAAGAGTCTTTATTGTTCTGCTTTCTCTGTGAGTTTCCATGTTGTTCAGTAAGTGTGCTGAAGTCCAGAATGAATGCATCCACTGCCTGGACCCTGTGCAACTCCCTAGTTACCTCCTCGAGGAATGCAATCAGGTTGGTTTGTTAGGCTCGACCTTTTGTGAAACCACGCTGTGTGCTAGACAACAGTCAATTTGGCTGCTAATTATAGCACAATTCTTGCAAGGACACTCCTCACAGTAAACAGCTTTTGAAATTAACATTCAGTATGCATACTTTTGTTGGAGGGCAAATACAATACCTTCTAGCATAAAATCAATGAAGCACTTCTTAGCTCAGAAAATACTATACTGCTAAAGTCTCTATCTTAGCTTATTAAGTTGACTTTACTTGTACAGTAGTTCTCATGGGGCGGGGGTGTAATGTGACATTTTGGTGAAGTCATGTGGCATCAATTATCATATTTAATACAAACTACAGCAAGGACACTGCATAGACATATTAAACAGTGTTCACAGATATACAATAGGAACGCATAGAACAGCTGGGGATATTTGATTAAATGAGGATTTTGTTAAACAACCCAGTATAGTACAACTGAGATGCAACATCTTGTTTTTCTCGGAGGCTGGCAAGGCAAGACATTCTTATTTATATGACACCCAATCCCAGGGGCTCTGGGCATCTCACAACAAATAAAATAGATTCACTTTAAAATAATTACATGAATTAATATTGAAGTTAAAACATGTAGATTTATTTTCAGTGCAGTACTGTACCCATAGCTCACAAAAATCAGCTGGATTTTTAAAAAGGATTTATGGACTGCCTCTCACTTCTGGGGAAGGGCATTCCATAAGATTGGGGCCGCCACACCAAATCTCCGATTACCCAAGGACTTCAGTCTGGATCTGAGTATAGAGAGGAGACTTGCCTCCAATGACCGACATGAGCAGCCAGGGGTGTAGGGAGTCAGGAAGTGTTTCAGGTAGCCTGAACCCAGGTCATGCAGGGCCTTGTATGCTAACAAGCACACCTTGAAGTTGATGCACCACTGCACCAGCAGCCATTGCAGAACATGGAGAACTGGCATGATATCCTCAAACTGAGAGGTTCCAGCAGTCAGTTGGGCTGCTGCATTCTGGACTAGCTGCAAGCGATACATTAGCTTTTGCAGATAACCCAAGGTACAGAACATTTCAGTAGTCCACCCTAGATATAACCAGGGCATGCACCAGAATTACCAGATCAGCTGGTTACAGAAAGAATTTAATCCAAGAGATGCTCCAAAGATGGCAGAAACCACTGCGGACAACAACTGACACCTGATATTCTAAAGTCAGCCAGGTGATCACAATGATCCCCAGATTCCTCACCCTGTCTATATCTGTGAGCATGATGCCATCTAAAGATGGAAGGACAGCATTAATGCTCATCATCGCATAACGATGCTGACCCGGTTTCACAAATAGCACCTCCATCTTTGATAGAATAAGCCTAAGCCAGCTGGCGGCCATTCAGTCTTGAATTTCCCTAAGGCAATTGCTCAGTTCTGAGACTGCAGCATCATCATCATGAGTACAAGATACGTATAGCTGGGAATCATCAGCGTGGCAATGAAAACCCAAACCTTAATATCTGCTAATCTCTCCCAATGGCAGCATGTACACAGCAAACAACATGGGAGCTAAAACTGACCCCTGAAGCACCCCACAGCAAAGTGCAGCACTGCTCAAGATGAAAGAGCCAAGTGAAACCTGCTGCACCCTGCCAGAAAAGTAGTCTTTAAACCACCACAGCACTGTATCTGTGAGTCCAACATTAGTGCCTCAGATGATCCAACACCACCCCATGGTCCACCATGTCAAAAGCAGAAGAAAGGTTAAGCAAGATGAGAGTGAAGTGACGCCTGCTATCCCTTGATGATCATGATGCACCCTGACTAGAGCAGTCTCAGTATTGTGGCAAGACCGAAATCCAGACTGGAGTGGCTCATAGATGTCATGTTTCTCCAGGTGTTGCTTCGGCTGCACCACAACCACCTTCTCAATTCCCTAAAATGGGAAGGTTCAAGACAGGCCTGTAATTTGCAAGAACACTGGGATCCAATGATGGTTTTTCAAGATGGGGCATCACTAACACCATTTCAAGGCAGTAGAATCCCCCACAACTCCCAAAGAGAACACCCAATGATCTCAACAAAAATCGGACCAAGATTCCCCCAGTAATCCCAAAGAAGTTAGATTGGCCCAGGGTCCAATGTACAGAAGGTAGGATGCAGTCCTGAGACCAACTGGAGGACACTGTCTGCCACCACAGGCTTAAATTTCATCCACAAAGATGGAGTGCCTCTACCCATCATAGACTAGTCACTAGCGAATGTTGACAGGCCATTGAAGATATCACAGTCTGAATAGAAGACACCTTGTCCAGAAAGAACTGATTAAACTCATTGCACTTTTCTATGGAAGGGACACCTTGTCCAGAAAGAACTGACTAAGCGCATCACACTTTTCTGTGGAAAAGACATCTTGCCCAGAAAGAACTGATTAAACTCATCAGACTTTTCTGTAGAAAGGAAACCTTGTGCAAGATCATGCCACTTTTCTGTGGAAAAAAAACTCTACAGGACTATAAACAGCTTGTATAAACCCCCTACAAATGGGGCCCCCAAAAAGTCTTCCTTGAGCTTGCCTAAATGCTCACTGCCAGGCTGGTGTCCTGTGTTTTTGCAGTTTAAATGTGATTGCCAGAGAGTGCCTATATAGCCTCTGTGTACTGCCTCTTTAAGAGCTGCCTGGATTGCAGTCATAATTAATTTAAAAGGGAGCTCTGTTAGAAGATGTACTTGTTTACTGATCATTTATTAGAGTAGTAATAATATTACACTTTGTTCCAACCTGCCTCCTTTGCAGCATGGACAGTTCTGTTTGTTTTCATCATCTTGGTCCTGGACTGCTGAAATGGCCAATCAGTACATTTGGGACTCTAAAATGGAGTCTGCCTACTGGGGCTGGGTGGTGTCAAAACTTGTAGGAATTGTAGTTTGGGGCTTTTTGCGCCTAAAATAACCTGGAGGGGGAGCCCTTGTTGTGACTGACAGACAGATCAGCCAACCGAACCTTTTGGATCTTGGGGAAGTCCCAAACTGCTTGCAGTTTCAGTTAGATCTAAGTTGGGAAGTGAAGAAGTAACAGCTCTAGGTAGTTTGAACAGCAATCCATAGTGGATTCACGCAGGAGAATTGTGGAAAGGCCGGCATGCCTGCCTGCTGTCCCCAAAAGAGGGAACTTGTGCCTTTTTCAGACTGAATCCGAACTTGGAGAGCGAAGTAAGCCACTGAATTGTGACCAGGCTCCTACCTGAAGAAGACCGAAGATTTGCTGAATGCGATCTGTCTGTCTGGACTTCCAGCCACCTCTGAACTCCTGGATTGTGCAGAGACTCTGTAACTGCGACTGGAGAGCCTTTTGCCTGGTACAGTGGAATTTCCTTTCATGTGAATGTGTTGTGTGCTTATAGTGGATCGTGATTTGGTTCCCCACTGTGGTTTGAATTGTATTCTGCTTGCTGGAAGCTGCATTAGTATTTCCTTGTGTGTAAATGTGCTGTGTGATGCTAGCGGGTCATGATTTGGTTCCCCACTGTGGTTTGAACTGTATTCTGCTTGCTGGAAGCCGCATCCAGCTCCACAGACTGAATCCAAAATCATCTCCATTGGGCCTGGGCCTTGCCACACTGGTCCAGCTCGACTACCCGCTGCACAGAGAACACCATCGACGAGAGACCTGCTTGGGGATCAGCCCCCTGCTCAACACTTGAACAGGAATGACGCCTCGGTGATTCGTGTGGGCCCCGCTTCTCCGGGCACTCCAGCTTAACAACCTGCAGTCTCGATTTTGTCCTGCCTGTGTTCAGTATTGGGTATCGTGAATAAACATCAGGGTATCTCCCTGCAACAACAGCTAAATCTAAAGTGTTGTCATCTGATTGTCTTGTTGCTTCTTCTTTCACGAACTGAGCCCCACCCCCGGCTCTGGATTACAAGTAGTGTGTGTTGTGCATGTTGCTTTCTTCCATCACAGGGCTCCAACCAGCTGCAACATTCCTGGCTAGCCCACCATTTTCCTACCTGGGTACCCAGAGTGTGTGACTGTGTGGGGACTTAAAGTGCATGCGTAACTGTTTGATTAATATCCTTTAAGCCAATCAACCTGATTACGCCACTTCCTTATTCAAGTCCCCTGAATAAATCAGATCTGACTTTTTTTTTGCTGCATTTAACCTGACTGTGGTTCCAGTTTGTGCCAAGAGTACTGTACAGTTGCTATTTACTGTGTATAACTTTATTTTACAGGGGGTCCCCAGGGTCGAGCCAGAGGAACCAGCCCTGGTGGTAAGTGCAAACAGTGTGGGTACTGGTATGGTGTATAAGTGGTAATGTGAAAGTGATTATCGTATATTGCTCAGTCCACTAGAAGGGAAAGAGGGGGGTTACAGTGTCCTGGAGGGCTGTGCCCAGGTTAGTTTAGATTTATAAGCTGTCAGTGTTAGGACCACATGGAAACTATTGCTAGTGTGGGGCTGCCCACAATGAAGTGTTTCATCTACATGTACATAAATGTGGGCAGCCTCATAACTCCTAAGTTCTTTTCCCACTGTCAATCATCCTCGTTGGACTTGCTGAAGGAAATGCCATCAACCTAGCCATTGCCCTTTTTTACTTTACTTGGTGTTCTGACTCATCACCTCCGTATGTCTCTAAAGTTGAAAGATCCTTCATTTTGGTGTTGTAAGTGCAGAGATAAATTTTATAAAGAAGACACACACGTGGTTTGTGTGTGCTGTCTGGGCTTGTCTCACAACATGAGCACTTGTGAGATTTGCCAGAGCTTCAACCAGGCTACGAGGTGACACCATAAGAAAGTTCTAGAACATTTCTTTCTACTCAAGACATTGAAAGCCACGGAGAAGGAACAGGCCTCAAAATCTGTGCCTCCCTCACCAGTGACTGAAAAGTTGCTGTCAAAGTTTAAAGATCGAGACAAGGAATGGTTGTCACTGGCAGCCTCCTCATTGTCCGGCCATACGCACAGATACAGAGAAAAGGACAAGTCTGCTTTGCTGACAAGGTCCCTGTCACATTGAGAAAAGGTATGTCCTCATCAACACCTCCTCTGATGGCAACTACAGCTCCCCCGACCATCACTGAGACACCAAGCTTGGGGCTTGGCTTGGCTTAAGTGCTGCCATACCTACTGTGGACCTTATGATGCCGCTGTCATCAGGCCAAGGCTCTTCGACACAGGTATTCCTGGCCCTTTTTCAAGGTGCCATTGATTCTCAGGCTTAGCGGGCATCATTTTCAGAAATGATTCGATGCATTCTACCAGGATTACCAATGCAGGCATTTATTCCACCAATAGGGCCTTCTGGTACTCGGCCCCCATCGATGGGTTCCAGTAGCATGCCAGAGATTCCTGCCTCTCAGCCACCGCCATCATCACTGGTCCATTCTGTGGCTCCCATCATTTACAGTGCTGATGATGAAGAAGTGGAATATAATCCTGACATCATGGAGTTAGAGGAGGAATATGAGGGAGAACAGTTTCTGGCACCTCGCTATAGTTCTACCCTCTCATCCTGTAGCGAGGACTGGGTGGTTTATATGCTGAGATCTCCTCCTGAGGATCCATATTTCCAAGCCATGATGCAGCAAATGAAGTCTGCCATTGGCTTTGCTGTGGAGGTGGAAGATTCCACAAAAAGAAATCTCATTGAATTTTTCGAGTTGCTCTGATCCCCTTCCATCCTGCTTTATAGGATGCCACCTTTGCTACATGGTACAGACCAAACTCACCACCTGGAGTCCCTAGAAAGGCTGATAAGCAGTATCCCGCACAATCTAAGCTAAGACTTATTATGTGAACCAGTGAGAAACTGACTCTGTGGTCATCATGGCTGCTCATGGTAAGTCTGAAAACAAAAAAAAACAGACACTTCACAAAGGTAAAGGTGCAGTCCTTACAAAAAGGCAAAATGCAAGCTCAAGCAAACAAAAGGGCACACACACTGACTTGAGAGCTACTATTTATTTAAAACAAATTTTGTTCAGGACACCAAGCACCCCAAGTCAGTGTATGCACCCTTTTCTTTGCTTCAGCCTGCTCATGATAGGTCTGGTGCCCCTAGTCTTGTGAATACTTTGCCTCCTGATAAAGAATCTAGGAGGCTGAATGTGATGGGTCACCGTTCTTATGCCTATACATCATTGGGCCTTAGGATTGCAAATTACCAGACCTACGTGATCAAATATCAGAACAGCCTGTGGAAAGCTGCCCATACTGCTGCTCTGTCTTTGCCTGATGGCTCTACCAAGAATGATCTGCTTAAAAATTATCTGCTGGTGCTGAGGTTGGCAAACATTTGCTGCACTCTGCTTATGATGCCTCTGATGTTCCTGCCAAGGCTGCTGCTTCTGGCATTTCCATGAGGCGATATTCTTGGCTTAGAGTTGCTGGTTTTGTCAATGATATGCAACAAGCAGTTTTGAATATTCCTTTTAAAGGGACAACACTATTTGGCTATGATGTTGAAGAAACCCTACAGGGCCTTCAAACTTCAAAAATGACTCTAAGATCTATAAAGTCCCTGTATCCCACTCCTGCTAGAGGTTATGGTAGAGGCCCCTTTCATTCACCTTCTGTCCGAGGTAACCATGCCTACCATCAGCAAAGCCGTGGTGAAGGTGGTAACCCTTTTCCAGGTTCCCTCTCCCCTGGTACCCACACAAAAGCCCCCAAAGGAATCAGTGCCAGTGATCCTGTTGCCTCCAGTTCTGCCTGACTCTCTTCCGTCTCTCCTCCACTTCAACTGTTACCTCCAGGAGTAAGTGTGGGGGGCAGGATCTCTCTGTCTCTGAAACAGTGGCAGAAGATCACTACAGACAAGTAGGTTCTGGAGATAACAGTAAGGGGGCATGCTGTGGAGCTGTATGCTCTGGAGCTGTTACAAATCATTCCAGATCATCCTTCGCCTCATTCCTTTTATCCTCTGGGGCATTTGTCCCTTCTGAAGGAAGAAGTTCAGTCATTATTCCAAAAATGTGCCACAGACCCAGTTCCTTCTCAGGAGAGAAACAGAGGGTTCTATTCCAGTTACTTTCTACTACTGAAATGGACAGGGAATCAACATCTTGTGTTGGATCTCAGGGATCTCAGCCTCTACATTGAATACAAAAAGTGTCGCATGATATCCTTGCAAGCTCTGATTCCCCTTCTGCAAGCAGCGGACTGACTCTGTTTTCTTGACATGAAGGATGCATACCTTCACGTTAAAATCCAGAAATCCCACAGACAATACCTCCGCTTTATGTTGGAGGGAGAACAGTATCAGTTCAAAGTATTGCCCTTTGGCTTGTCTTCTGCGCCATGGGTCTTTAACAAATGCTTGGCAGTAGTTGCAGTCGACCTTCACAGGGAAGACTTGTATGTTTTCATCTGTCTGGATGACTGGCTTGTGAAGGTCAGCTCCAGGGAAGCTCTGTTACATACCCTGTCTTGGAGACATCAGTTTGACAACCTGGGGGTCAGAGTGAATGTGCCAAAGTTTGTGTTGACTCCATGTCAAAGATTGCAATACACAGTAACGGTCTTGGACACAGAGAAAGAATGTGTTCTTCTGTCACAGGACAGGGCAGACATGACTGTTCAGGCACACATGGTATACAGGAGCCACTATGTCTCTGTGAGAACAATGTTACATCTCCTGGGTGTTATGGCTGTGGCCGTAGTGACTGTGCCAAGGGCATGTCTTCATATGCAGATCCCTCAGTGGACACTCATGATTCAGTGGGATCAGTTGATGAAAAATCTAAAACAAATGGCTGTCATCACATTTCATCTTGTTATGGTGGATGGGGTACAAAACCCTATTGAAGAGCATTCCATTTGTAACTCCTAGGTGTCACTATCCTATGGCCTACTACCCCTGCCTGCGTGACTAGGCACAGTTTGAGAGGCCTGAGCTCTTTGAACGGGTGCCTCCACCCAGAGGAATGGATATGGGGTAGCGTAACTGCTATTGGTATAGCCCTCCAGGATGCTATAATCTCCCATAACCCCTCTAGTGGCCTAAACAGATGAGCAGATAACCATTCACATATACATAGAAACATAGAAGATGACGGCAGCTAAGGACCGCAAGGCCCATCCAGTCTGCCCATTTCTTTTTCTGTTTTATGAATATGCCATCAGGCTTTGCTCTGTCAATAGTCTATCTATTCATACTCATCCATATTGCTCCCTTATGCCTATCCCATGCCTGTTTGAAGCCCTGCACTGTATTCATATCCACCACTTCCTGAGGTAGGCCATTCCATGCATCCACCACCCTTTCTGTGAAAAAGAACTTCCTCACATTACCCCTTAATCGGCCTCCTTCTAATCTCATGCTGTGTTCTCTTGTCTTGCTATTTTTCTTGTATTAAAACATGTTAGACTCTTTCACCTTGTTAATGCCCTTAAGGTGTTTGAATGTTTTGATCATTATCACCTCTCTCCATCCTTTGCTGTACAGTATACATATTGAGCTCCATTAATCTGTCCTCATATGTTTTCTGATGCAGTCCCTGCACCATTTTGGTTGCCCTTCTCTGGACTACCTCAATTTGGTTAATGTCCTTGTGAAGGTGTGGCCTCCAGTACTGCATGCAGTACTCCAGATGGGGCCTAACCAGTGTCTTGTAAAGAGGGATTATTACCTCCCTCTTCCGACTTGTGATACCCCTACTAATACACCCCAATATCCCTCTAGCCTTACCAACTGCTTTAGTGGTCTCCTTGGATGATTTCAGGTCATCAGTGATGATGACACCCGAGTCTCTTTCTTCCCTTGTGACTGCCAGCAACACCCCTTCCAGCCAGCCTATAGGTGGCTTCGGAGTTTCTCTTCCCTATGTGCATGATCTTACACTTCTTTGCATTAAATTCCAGTTGTCACGACCATTTTGCTAGTTTATCCAGATCTCTTCTCATTCTGCCCAACCCATCTGGATCACCTACTCTGTTGCAGATCTTGGTGTCATCTGCAAACCTTACCATCCAGTCCATCTACAATGTCACTGATGAAGATATTGAAGAGGACTGGCCCCAGGACTGATCCCTGAGGTACCCCATTTGTAACTTGCATCTCTTCTGACTGTATTCCATTTACTACCACTCTCTGTTTTCTGCCCATCAACCAGTTTTCCACCCAGTTGACCAACTTCTGACCCACCCCAAGCCTACCCAGTTTATTAATCACTCTTCAGTGTGGAACAGTATCGAAAGCTTTGCTGAAGTCAATGTAGGTGACGTCAACTGCTGCCCCTTGGTCCACCACTCTGGTTATCCAGTCAGAGAAATCTATGAGATTAGTTTGACAGGACCTTCCTTTTGTAAACCCATGCTGTCTTGGATCCTGTGCTCCTGTGGATTCCAGGTGTTGCACTATCCTTTCCTTAAGGAGTGTCTCCATAATCTTGCCCACTACTAAGGTAAGACTGACTGGTCTGTAGTTCCCTGCCTCCTCCCTGCTACCACTCTTGTGGAGCAGGATCACATGAGCTCTTCTCCAGTCTTCTGGGACCTTTCCTGTTCCGAGACTCACTAAACAGTTCTGATAATGGCTCTGCTAGTTCCACCCTTAGCTCCTTTAGTACCCTGGGATGTATGCCATCAGGTCTCATTGTCTTGTCCACCCTGAGCTTATCGAGCTCTTGTAGGAACCTTTCTTTTGTGACGGGACTATTGCTCACCTCCATCCCCCCATGTCCATGGTGCTGAGCTGTGGGTCCTGTCCAACCTTCTCTTCAGTAAGTACTGAGCAGAAGTATCTATTTAGGACAGATGCTTTTACATGGTCCTCCTCCTCACATGCCCCCTTATCCCCTTTGATCTAGCAATAGGCCCTCTGGACTTTCTCCCTTCACTAATGTATCTGTAGAAAGTCTTGTCACCTTCTTTTACTGTTTGTGCTAGTGTTTCCTTGGTTTGGGTCTTTGCCTGCCTTACTGCCTTCCCTGCTTCCCTTAGGAAAGTTTGGTAAGCCTCCCTATCTTCATTCTGCTGTGTTCCCTTATATTTCCTGAAGGCCAGCCTTTTGGCTCTGACCTTTTCTACTACTGTTCTTGAGAACCAAAGTGGTTTCCTTCTTCTTTTGCACTTCCTTTTCTTTCTAACACAGTGGGATGTTGCTTCAAGTATTGCATCTTTAATGCTTGCCCACTTTGCCTGTACCCCCTCACCTGTATTTCTTTTTGCCAGGGCTAGTTTAACTCTGTTGGCCATCTTATCAAAGTCAGCTCCTCTGAAGTCCCATATTTTTGCCTTGGAATGGGATGATTTAGTTCCAAGGGCCAAATTGAACCATACCATGTGATGGTCACTGGACCCCAGGTGACCTTCTACCTGGAGATCTGTGATCCTTTCCCTGTTGGTCAGTACTAGATCTAGGATAGCCCTGTCTCTGGTGGGTTGTTGTAACAACTGTTTGAGTCCCTCCCCCTGCAGGGATTCCACCATGTGTCTAGTTCTGGCAGATGTTCCTGCTGGTATTGACCAGTCTGTATCTGGTATGTTGAAGTCTCCCATTATCAGAACCTCCCCTTTAGCTGTCATGTTTTGTATATCTTCTAACAGTAATGTGTCTTTGTCCTCCTCCTAGTCTGGAGGCCTGTACACAACCCCAGTTCATATGGCTGTCCCGTTTCCTGTTTCCAGGGTGACCCACTGTTCTTCTGGCTCCTTATGTGTATTCTGAATTTTTGTAGCTTTGATATTTTCATTGACATAAAGGGCCACTCCACCCCCCTTTTTTTGCACCTCTGTCTCTTCTGAACAGTACATAGCCAGGTACTGAAGTCTCCCAAGTACCCGGTAATGTCAGTAGGGAAATCTCACTCAGTGCACTTACCACCAGGGCTGGATCAGCTGCAAAGGCTCTGGGGACCCCCCTGTAAAATGAGATCAGCAGTAAGACAGTTCAACAGCCATGCAATATCCCATATCCCCTCCACAAAGGTACACTGTGGGATGTTGCAGAAAGAACAAAAAAATGCAGAAAGAACAAAAAAACTCCTTGGCCGCGCAAACACCTTGTGAACTTAAGCACATTTATATGCAAAACTGTCCGCTTTTTGGTCCTTCCAGCTAGCTTGCAGGCTGATCCTGAGATTTCTTTAGCTTGGATGCTTTTCAAGTCCCCTGCTGTAGCCCCAAAACATGGGCCACTTGACACTTAGAACCATGAATTAGTGATCAGAAATGTCTAAACCTGGCAGTCCAAACCCCTGTGAGCTTTCAAGCTCCCCAGAGGCACACATGTTAAGCTCTTGGGCCGTCTCACCAAATCTAAAGTCATTTAGCTGTTACCCCTTTTTATATGGGGCTGAGTTCCAGAAATCTCATCGGCTGCCAAAGCTGTCTTCAACAGTTCTCTGATGGTAACTGGCTTGTATTTTTGCACCTAGAATTTGTCCCATTCAATCCCCCATAAGTCCCTGGCATAGTCCCAAGCACCCCTTTGTTTAATCCTGGCTTCCGATTGGAGGAAATGCACAAAATTAGTGGCTGCAGTCAGTTCCCAAAGCAGTCTATTCCCCTGTCCCCTCACATAATGTTCTAGTGCAGCCAGGATCAACATTATTTCAATTCAGTTTCCCCACTGGCTTGTAGCCCCTTTAGTCCTGTTTCAAATAAGTCCACTTTTAATTAAAAAAAATGATACCCTTGGGGATTTGCTGCTCCTGTAACACACTGCCCTAGGAATACTTGAGGCTAATGAATATTAATGAGAGCATCCCTTGCCCTAACCTTTGTCCCCTGAGATTTGTCTGGGCCCTGGAGGCAGCGCTTACGGAGGTTGCCGATTCATTTACATAAAAATACTTTTCTCTCGCTTTGTTCTGTGTCCCCGGTGCCTTTTTAAACTTAGCTATGGCACTGGGAACTGAAGACGACACACAAATGGCTTTCTGACCACAATGGCAGTCTAGTGCACAGTACGCCTCCTCAAACGTGCAAGCAGCGGCTCTGCAACATGCCAAGAGCTCGCAGAGGGATTTGCGAGCCCCGCAGGGCTCAGTTAAACAAGAGAAATACCGGGGACTGGAATATGGCAGGAGGAGCTGCCGGAGGATGGGTGGATGCCGGGAGCAAGCGGAAGACACCCAGAGGCATAATAGGTAAGCCTCCAAATGGGGGGTGAGCGTTACACTCTCCCCTGCCTTGGAAAGCTTGGCATCCGCGCCAAGTGTTAAATACATTGTCATCCACTAACACATTCTTAGACACACTCTTACTCATACTCTATTACAACAGACATATCTGAACAGCCTAACTAGGCATATAACTACGTACAAGGTAGCATACTATCAGTTTGATCATACTTAGCATTGTAACGACATTTTAATTTCAGTAGGTATACTTCAGCAGTTAGAATTCTCTTTGCATTATTAGACAGTTCACATGTTCACTAACATTAGAATCACCATATTTTATTGAGACACTTCACCTTATTTCCATCTGTTTACCTCTATACCCCTTGTTAGTCTGAGACGGCACCTTAACTTGGGTGGGCACTTTGAACACCATTTTGTGCAAAGAATTGGACATAACATAAACTCCTTTTGTGCACAACATTCCGGACAAGTTAACAGGCTGTCCTGGGGTGTCATAAGTGAGCTTTAAGACTGGCTTTACAGATCTTTCTGAGTGACGTGGCAAAGGTGGCACTGGCACATGCACTTCTTTTTGAAGCTCACTGTCACTTGTCAGAGGTATTTCCGCAAAATCAGAATCATCCAAAACACATATTTCTGGCTCTTGAATGATACTTTCATTAGCATGAAACAGTTCACTTAGCCTACTTAGCTCATTAACACTTGCACAGTCACTTGTAGGTTCACTACTTGCTTCCCAGGGTTCAGGTTGGCTGATTTCCATTAACTCTACCATACAAAGGGATTCAACCTCTTCAAGGTCCACACTGTGAGCATCACTTCCTGGAGGTTCAGGCACAATGGATGAATTTGGATCTGTTAGGGCAGCTGGGGGTTCAAAGTCATCACCTTAGTTAATGGAAGGAATTCCCTGTAACACTCTCTCAAGTTCAGCAAATGAATAAAAAGCAGGTTAAAATGCACTCTCCTCATCACTTTCAGCATTTTCAATATCTGCAATGTCTGCATGATGGGAGGCATTAGGAGCAACAGACTGGGAGGCAGAAGTTTGCTGATTATGTTGCTTAGCCTTGGTAGAAGATCTAGTTACAGGGCGCTGAGGGGCTTCAGTCTCTTGAACATTATTGATTACTGTTTGACCGATAGGTAACAGATGGTTTCTGTGAACAATTTTAACAGCACGAGGATCCCCCTCTGGGCGTATGTTATACACTGGCAGATCATGCAGCTTACTGACTACTATGTAGGGAATGTGACTCCAGTGGTCTGCTATGTTGTGTTTACCTGGAAGTTCAAAGTTTCTCATTAGCACCCTGTCACCTGGTTGGAGCTCTTGGGCCTTAACACGCTCATCATGACGAGTTTTGTTGGCCAGGTTTCTCTTTGCTGCCATGGTATTTGCTGGTTGATAGGCATGATCAAGATTTCTAACATACTGCAGGCAGTTTTCTGACTGAACACCATGAGGAGACACTCCAAAGCATACATTGACTGGAAGGTGAGCTTCTCTGCCAAACATAAGGTGGTATGGTGAAAAACCAGTAGTATCGTTCTTTGTACAATTATAAGCATGGACAAGTGCGCTTATTTGTTGGCTCCACTTTGACTTATCTTTAGGTTGCAGGGTGCCCAGCATATCAAGTAAAGTTCTGTTAAACCTCTCTGACTGCGGATCTCCTTATGGATGATAAGGAGTTGTTCTGGATTTTCTTACACCCTACAGGGACAACAGTTCTTTAATAAGCCTGCTCTCAAAGTCCCGGCCTTGATCCGAATGAATATGCTGGGGGGCTCCATAATGTACAAAAACATTTTTCAACAAGGACCTTGGATACAGTTAAGGCCTTTTGGTCTTTGGTTGCATAGGCCTGTGCATATCTCATGAAGTGATCCATGGCTACCAGCACATTTGCAATGCTTTTGGAATCTGGCTCTAGACTAAGAAAATTGATACAGACAAAGCTCCATTGGCACACTTGTGACAATATTGACCAGGGGAGCTGCTCTTTGTGGTTGAGCCTTGCGCTGGAGACACCTACTGCTGGTTTTAATATGATGTTCTATGTCTAGGCTCATTTTAGGCCAGTAGAAACGAGAACAGGCCAGATCAAGGGTTCTTTCACTACCCAGATGTCCCATTTGGTTGTGCAAGACTTTTAAGACAATATTTTTGAACTTAGCTGGCAGTACTAGCTGTTTTCTCACAATCTCACCTTGGCTGTCAGTAAGCTGTCGGTACAATAACTGTTCTCGAAGTTTGAGCTTGCTCCCCTCATGAAGAAGTAAAGCAGTATTGGGGTCTCTGGATCATATCTTGGAGATATCTTCCCCTTTTCTTAAAGCATCAGCTACTGGTCTGATCATTGGATCATAGTACTGTTCTTTGCGAATACCAGCTGGAGTTAGCTGGGGTAAAGAACTCATGTCTAGAGCTGTGAGGCTCCAGTAGTCAACTGGTATGCGCATTTCTGGGGGTCCCAAACAATCTGCCAAACAGTTTATAGCTTCAGAGGACAAGTTTTTCTTTCTGGTCAACCTTGTGGCATAGTGCTTTTACAGATTGCTCTGGAATATGAACCCACTGTTGTTCAGAGACAGGTCGTTGTGAAAGAGCATCAGTATCTACATGATTTATGCTTGGTCAGTACTCCACCGCATATTTATACAGTATGTTGTTAGAGCAGAAAGCCATCTCTGTCCAGAAGCATCTAGTTTAGCTGTTGTTTGAACATAGGTTAATGGATTGTTATCGGTCTTGACCAAGATTTTAGCACCGTACAGATATTGATAGAATTGGGCAACTATGGCCCACTTGAGAACGAGAAATTCTAATTTGTGCACCAGATAGTACTTTCCTGAAGACATCAGGCTTCTGCTAGCAAAGGCAACAGGACGCAAGCCTTCCAGATGTTCTTGATAGAGTACTGCTCCGAGCCCACTCAAACTGGCATCTGTATGTAACACATAAGGCTTGGATGAATCAGCATAAGCAAGTATGGGAGCATGAGTCAGTCTGTATATTATTTATTCGAAAGCCATGCCACAATCGAGAGTCCATCTCTGTCCAAACAACACATTGGGTCTGAAATATGTTTTTTTAGTGTCTCTATCAGAACCTTTCTTAAACTTTTTGTGAGTAGGTAGGTACCCTTGAGTTAAGTTCAGCAGGGGTGGATCACCTTGGTATAGTCCTTGACAGATCAGCAATAATAGCCACAGGATCCAAGAAACCTTCAAAGCTTTTTTAATGTTTTGGGCTTTGGCCTGCTGGTTAATGCTTCCACTTTACTGGGGTCAGTTTGTATGCTTTCTGATGACACAATGTGGCCCACATATTTGACAGAACTCTGGAAAAATTGGCATTTGTCAATAGATAACTTAAGACTGAACTCTCCAAGTCTGTCCAATACTTTGAATAAGCTAGCCTCATGCTCTTCGAGAGTTTTTCCAAAGATTATGGTGTTATCAAGGTAGAGGAGGCATTCCAAGAAATTCATATCTCCCAATGCACACTCCATCAATCATTGAAATGTTGCTGGTGCACCTGATATGCCTTGGGTCATGAGTAGGAACTCTTAGAAACCCAAGGGACAAATGAATGCCATTTTTTCCCCTGTCCTCAGGAGCCATTGGGATCTGATAGTATCTGCTTCAGAGGGCGAGGACAGAAAAGCATTTACTCCCATTTAGACAGTCCAGGGCATCCTGTATGCATGGCATTGTATACTAATCGGGTACGGTTCTTTGGCTGAGGGTCCTGTAATCAACACACATACGGACAGAGCCATTCTTTTTCTGCACCACAATTGGGGAGGTGTATGGGCTGTGGGACTCTTGTATGATGCCAGCTGCTAACATCTCTTGTTGGTGACATCTGACATCGTCAATGTCAGCAGGAGCTAGGCATCTAGACCTCGCTCTGAAGAATCTCTCATCGTGCAAGCGAATGTGGTGCTCATCACCCATGACACAACCAACATCCCATTCCCTGAGGGAGAATACCTTGTTTCTTTGAGCCAGGTTGTTACTGATCCTGGCTTTCCAGCTGTTTGGAATAGGTGACTCTCCAAAAAATCAAACACATCAAGTCATGCTTCACATCCCTTTTCAGTTTTGCACTTGGACGGAAGCACAGCAGTGTCGGCACAGTAGACTTTAGCCAGGGTGCACTCTCTAGATACCTTGATGTCTCAGTCTGTAACATTTTGTACTCGTATTACCACTCGTCGGGCGTAAGCATGAGCTCAGGCCGGAAGCACATTCGGTTTAATCAGCAGCCCTTCGGGTAACTTTCCTTCGTCTGGAATGTCCAGCATAAAGATTTTGTTAGTCACATCTCTTCATAATCGCATTTCACCACTGATATTACATTCTGCATTTGCAGGTAGCGTGATATCTGCAGGATTCTTCTTCCAAACCACCCCCACGGGCTCATCTTGATCACTTTGCTCAGGCGCAGGTGCTTCTCGTAAGCCTTTTGGACGAGGGCATGACTTTGCAGGGTTCCTCCTGTCTTTGTCTTCTGCTTCTCTTCACATAGCTGGGTCAGGTGCCCAAACATGTGTGCATTGGTGCCAGTTAGTACAGGGATACCATCATAAAGTCTAGTGGAAAGGCAGACCAGGGCTAGCGTCTCCACAGCATCTTCCACACCAGCCACAGAAAACAGAAAAGAAATCCACACCTTTAAATAGCCAAGATAAGGATACGATGTTTCACTTAACCCCCACACATGCAGTCCATCAAGAGGTTGCAATGGGCGATCAGATAAATGTTGCTTATACCAATCTTGGAAGAGTATTGTGACTTGGGACCCACTGTCTAACACTGCTCGAGCTGGAATCCTGTCTGTGTGCACTGTAGTATCCATAGAAGGACCCACCAAGTT
Organism: Neoceratodus forsteri; assembly: GCA_016271365.2. Lineage (NCBI taxonomy): Eukaryota > Metazoa > Chordata > Ceratodontiformes > Ceratodontidae > Neoceratodus > Neoceratodus forsteri. Next base: position 519,701,510 of record CM057449.1, on the reverse strand, counting down.
AGCCTAGTCCAGAGGGATTTTAATAGAAACCTGTACAGATGATTTAGCTACAAAGAAATTTGAATTTGCATTTCCTGAACCTCCACTTCGATCATTTCTTGCGCCCCTCTGCCATTGGTTTGCTTTCTGAAGCTCCCCTTAGAGTCTGTTCAACACTTTCTCTAAATGCTTTGGAGATCGGCGTTCTCTCTTCATATGCTCAACTTTTCCGCAATTGTAACAGATTATAGGTTCTTGGGTTCGTCTTAGCTGGAACATTGCATTAGGAGCTGGAGCACCAACAACAGAAACCCGTGGTTGGGCCTCTCTCTGCGGCATGGAAGGCAATGCAATATGTCTGACTAGTTCCTTTATTGCAGCAGTTAATTCACTAGTTTCAGTCTTTGAGCTGCCCTCAGCAGGAGATGCCTGAGCATGCACCCCCACCCACTTAGCAGACATACTCTGAGAAGAAGCAGGGCCTGTACCCACAAGAGCAGCCTTCATAAAGAGACCAGTTTTCATTTCTCTGAATTCCCTCAGCAGTTCATCCCATGGCAGAGCATCCTTAGCAGTCCCTCTCTCGCTGGACTCCCTGGGGCTAGCATCAGCATTTAGTTCTCGGATTCCTTCACATGACTTCTGAACTTCTGGGCCATCAACAATGGACCCCTGGCCAGGAGTATGGGTTGCTGCAGCTATGACCTTGCAAGGTTTCTGAGAGCCTTCCTCTTCCTTAGCTTCACATACCTCCTTCATCAACATATGGAAAGGCAAGGGACTAGATCTCCTTTGGTGCAGTTGCAATTTGAGCAACACCCAGCTGGAATGCCAGACAGAGCGGAGTATATGATCCAGTTTTATCTGGTCCGGTTCACTAGAGGCTCAGCCTCCCTTCCAAAAAATGGTTTGCAGGAGTTCCTGTATTTGATCCATGTAAGCTGATAACAATAACCACTGCTGTTGTTTAACATCTTTAAGTTTCCTTTTCAAAGCCTCAATACTAGTGGTGCCCCCCAAACACATTTTCAAGGGCGACTACTCTTGGGCCTTGGCATCAGGTTTAGAGGACCTCAGGGCACGAACAGCATGTAAGGCGGACCCCTGGAGGCTTTCCACCAGACGTGCCCTTTTTTTTTGCCTCTGAGCATTGGCAGTCTTGTACCACAGTGGTAACAGAGTCCATCCTGGTCTCCAGGTCGACTTCCCAATTAGCAGTAGGGATGATGCGGAGAATATCTTAAGTTTGCGATAAGAGTCGTGACTAACTGCCGGCACTGGGGCAGGCACAGAAGTTGATGAAGGGACAGGTGCTGGAGCTAGTGTGGGCAGAGGGGAAGGGCACCCCCAGGGGCATGAATATCTTTTTAAAATCCTCTATAGTTCTACCCTCCTCCAATAATAACTTGGCAAACTTTTCCACAAAGGTCTCAAATAATGGTGGGGGCTCATTCTCTAAGGAATCCTTACTATCTTTAGTAACCACCCTCCAGGCGACTGGGGACCCCTCAGCAGCAATGGTCTGGGGCACCTTAGTACTGTCGACAGGGTTACCACATTCCACTAAGGCCATTAAAGTCTGGGCAGTCAAGTCAGCATGTCAGCTTACCACCACAACTTCTCCCAAGCCTTCAATTTTTCATAGGGCCCCTTCAACAGTGTCTTTACTAGTGCCCAGGGGTATATCCAGTATTAGCAATGCACTGTGGGAGTCAATCTCATGCCCCATACACCATCCCACCAGCTGATGTACAACCATTCCTACAGTGGTATCCATTAAACTTTCAGCTGTAATTCTTGATTTTGGCTGCTGGGGCGCTAATCCCAACGGTGCCTCCAGGATGTAATACCTAGGTGGCACTATCCTATTGGCTACTACCCCTGCCTGCGTGACTAGACGCAGGTTGAGGGGCCTGAGCTTTTTGAACGGGTGCCTCCACCCAGAGGAATAGATCTGGGGTAGCGTAACTGCTATTGATATAGTCCTCCAGGATGCTATAACCCCCCACAACCCCTCTAGTGGCCTAAACAGATGAGCAGATGACCATTCACATATACCCGGTAACATCAGTAGGGAACTCTCACTCAGTGCACTTACCACCAGGGCTGGATCAGCTGCAAAGGCCCTGAGGAACCCCTGTAAAATGAGGTCAGCAGTAAGACATTTCAACAGCCATGCAATATCCCCTCAAAGGTACACTGTAGCCAGGTTAAATGCAGAAAGAACAAAATCTATTTTATTTGAGGGAGTTGCACAGTGTTGGGACAGTAAATCTAGCAGTTGATTAATTAGATCTGATTCATTTAGGTTTAGCAGCCCCTCTGTCACAGTCAAACACTCTGGGTACCCAGTTGGAATAGGCTAGCCTGAAATTTTGCCCGGGATAGGCCGGTATTGCAGCTGTTGTTGGGGCCCTTAGGAGAAAAAACAAACACGTGCACTTTAACCTAGAATTTGTAATCCGGAGCCGGATGGCTCTGTCCATTGAAACAAAGCCAAACAAATAATTAGATGACACGCAATAATTGCAGCTTTGTTGCAGGGAGTTACCCTGTTTGTACTCACACTACCCAGACCAAGTGATGATCTGACGAAATAAGACCTGTTGCAGATGGCTTGATTGAAGCAGGAGATGAATTCCCTCGTGGTCTTCATCGAAAATGCTGGTCTTCAGGATGCAGGAGCAACTTAACACTGGCCAAGAACATGCAAACCGAACTTTTCGAACTACTTGGCTGCACAAACACCTTGTGAACTGAAGCACATTTATATGTAAAACTCTGTCCACTTTTTGGTCCTTCCAGCTAGCTTGCAGGCTGATCCTGAGATTTCTTCAGCTTGGATACTGTTCGAATCCCCTGCTGCTGTAGCCCCAAAATGTGAGCCACTGGACACTTAGAACCACGAACTAATAACCAGAAAAGTCTAGGCCTGGCAGACTCAGTCCTAACCTCTGAGAGCTGGCACGCTCTCCAGAGGCACACACACTAAGCTCTTGGGCTGTCTCACCAAATCTGAAGAAATTTAGCTGTTACCCCCTTTTATATGGGGCTGAGTTCCAGAAATCCCATTGGCTGCCAAAGCTGTTTTAAACAGTTCTCTGATGGTAATTGGCTTGTGTTTTGGCACCTAGAATTTGTCCCATTCAATCCCCCATAAGTCTCTGGCATAGTCCCAAGCACCCCTTTGTTTAATCCTGGCTTCCGATTGGAGGAAATGCACAAAAATGGTGGCTGCAGTCAGTTCCCAAAGCAGTCTATTCCCCTGTCCCCTCACTTAGTGTTCTAGTGCAGCCAGGATCAACATTATTTCAATTTAGTTTCCCCACTGGCTTGTAGCCCCATTAGTCCTGTTTCAAATAAGTCCACTTTTAATTAAACAAATTACACCCTTGGGGAGTCGCTGCTCTCGTAACACACTGCCCCTAGGAACACTTAGAGGCTTATGAATATTAATGAGGGCATCCCTTGCCCTAACCTTTGCCCCCTGATGTTTCTCTGAGCCCTGGAGGCAGCGCTTATGGCGGTTGCCAATTTATTTATTTGAAAATACATTTTCTTCCACTTTGTTCTGTGTCCCCGGTGCCTTTTTAAACTTAGCTACTGCACCAGGAACTAAAGAAGACACACAAATGGCTTTCTGACTGCAATGGCGGTCTAGTGCGCAGTGCGCCTTCTCAAATGTACAAGCAGTGGCTCTGCAACATGTCAACTACTCGGAGAGGGATTTGGGAGCCCCGGAGGGCTCAGTTAAACAGGGTGAATACTAGGGACTGGAAAACAGCAGAAGGAGCCGCGGGAGGACGGGTGGATGCCGGGAGACAGCAGGAGACACCCGGAAGCATAACAGGTAAGCCCCCAAATGGAGGGAGGGGTGTTACACATTCCTTGTACCGGTTCTTGTACAAATCCTCACCACGGATGCCTGGGGCTCTGGCTGGGGTGCTCATATCAGCCCTCACCAGACAAAGAGGTCATAGACTACAGTGATGTCTGAGTAGCATATAAATGTCCTGGAAATTAGGGCAGTTCTGTACAGCTTCCAGGCCTTTCAGAATCATCTCCACCCTAGTCCTCTGCTAATCAAGAGGGACAATGTCAGTGTGATGCATTACATCACCAAACAAGGGGGCACTCACTCCTCTCCCTTATGCAGGAAAGCAGTGAGAGTATGGTACTGGCCTCTGTCTCAAGGCCTTCAGCTATGGACCATGTATCGCCCAGGTCTCCAAAATTTCTTAGCAGACTGGCTAAGCAGATCACAGTCAATGGTTCATGAATGGGAACTGCTGATCCCTGTGGTAAACAACCTCTTCACAAAATGGGGTCATCCAGAGTTGGACCTTTTTGCATTCCCACACAATGCAGAACTACTGTATTTCTGTTTGCTCATTCCAAGGCCCGGAGTTTTGGGTGTGATGTGTTCCTGTTTTGGAAAGGGAAATTCCTCTATACATTTCCTCATGTTCCTCTAATACAGAGTTCTACTCAAGCTGAGGGTGGAGAGTGCCACTGACATCCTCTTTGTTCCATTATGGCCTCATCAAATATGGTTCTGACTCCTTCAACATCTGGCAGTGGAGCTTTCTGCCCCTCTGCCTCTGTGTCAGGGTCTGTTGTCACAGGACAAGGAGTCCCTCGTCCATCCAGACTGGAAATCCCTCCATCTGCATGTGTAGCTCCTGGAGACATAGCCATAGCATGTTCTGGCATATTGACTTGAAAGCCTTCTACCACACATACTTATTCCCTGAAATGGGAGCGTACTATGAATGATGTGTTGGAATACTTGCCTTCCTTGTCTGACTCTGGCCTGCAGTATTCCTCACTTAAGCGCATTGGACTGGTACTGTATATCACCTTTCCATGCCTCTATTGATGGTCGTTTGATTGCCCAATTAGAGGTATCCTGTACATTTCTGAGAGGTATTCTTCATATGAAACCTCCTAGCCATAATCCAGTCCCATCCTGGAACTTGAATTTTGCACTTGAGAAATTGACGTTGGTTCCTTTTGAGCCTGCAGTGAGTTGTGGCTTATGTTTCCTGTCATGGAAAACGTTTTTAGTTGAGATAACTTCTGCTCAAAGGATTTCTAAGCTTCAGGCTCTAATGTGTGGGCCTCCTTATCTGATTTTTGCAAAGACAGAGTCTCTTTGTGTACAAATTACAAGTTTCTACCGAAGATGGTATCTGAATTTACACTGAATCAAACTATGCACCTCCTGTATATTATTCTGAGCATGACAACCAGGGTGAGGCATTGCTCCATACTTTAGATGTACATATAATGATGCAATACTATGTTATTCACACAAAGGACTGTAGAAAGTGCTCTCATATTTTCGTTTCATTCGTCCCTGAGAAACAGGGTGCTGCTGTGTCTAAACAATGCCTGTCTAAATGGCTGACACATTGTATTCTGTTCTGTTATAGGAACTATGGTAAGGAACTTCAAGATGCTGTTAGTGGCTATCCCCCGATGGCGCTGAAGGTTGAGGCGGTGGACGCCACACCTCACGCCATGCTGGTGACCCAAGTTCGGGAGCGAGCTCGGGTGCCAGGGGTCGGCAGGGGAGGGATTGGATCGAGCGCCCAGCGGGCAGCTCTCCTATCCCGGGGGAGGGCACTGGGACGTCCGGAGCTCTGGCGACCCCTGGTGGAGACCAGGGGCTACCGCAGAAGCATAGGTAGCACGTTACAGCCTGCCCGACGCTGGCAGGGTTGCCGTATGCCAAAAGCGTTGGGGAAGGACAGAAAAAGGAATACCCTGCTTGTGGGGATAGGCAACGGCACCTTTCCTCCATGCCCAGTGCCGGATCTGACTGGGCCAAGCCTCATCACTCCTCCGCCTGGGCCCCGCCCACTTGCCAGAGTCTATCTCTTAAGGAGCCCAAGTAAGTGGTCGGGCTACCCTCCCCGGGCAGGTTAAACCGGGGGTGCTGACAGTGGGGGGGGGGAGAGAAGGGCACAAAGACCACAGCGGATCTCAGGCGGGCAGGCACAGGGAGAGAATGCCTGAGAGAGTTTCCTCGAGCCGTGACAGGAGGAGATAAAGTCGGAAAAAAAAAAAAAAAGATGCTGTTAGTGGTCACCTCACAAGGAGTATGGCCACTTCTGTTGCTTGTTTCAAAAAATATCCCTGCTGCTGACATATGTGCTGCAGCAACATGGAGCAATGTTCACACGCTAACTAAACACTACAGTCTGGACATTGTCTCTCATAGATGTGCTGGCTTTGGGCTTGCTGTACTTCAAGGCCTTCTGTCCTGATCATGTATCAGACTGTGCCATCCTCCCACTTCATTTCACACTGCTTGGGAACCATTTCAAAGATGTGGCTTAATGGACAAGATATCCTCGAAGAAGCTAGAACAGTGACGTAAGAACTTAACAGTAGATCTTTAAGAGACTCACCACCATTAGGCCATGTCGTCCCTCCCTCCTTCCCCCTTTTACTGTGAGTGAGGGTTATGTCAGATACTGTGCATAAAACCTGCTTCATGCATCATGTCTCCAGCGCCATGCCTCTCCTTGTATGTCTGGTGTTGGTCTCATTTCCTGGTTCCCCACAGTTTGATGTCTTCCGAGGCTAATCTCTAGTGAGAGAAACGGAGGAGTGATGGGGCTGCCCATGTTTATATACATGTAGATGCTGCACATCATTATGAGCAGTCCCCAGCTAGCCAAAGTTTCCATGTGGTCCTAACGGTGATGGTTTATAGTTCCAAATTTGTGGCCTAATAGAAGAGATTCTCTTGAAGATCCACTGCTACGGTAAGTTACTAACATATTAAAATGCCAGCAGAATAGGCCTAACGGTCTTTCATGTCTGCTCGTTTGGTCAGCCCCCACCCTGGGTGCTGACCTTGCTGCCACCCTCGCCTTCTCTGGCTTCTCCCTTCCCAGTTCCGGATATTCTTGCTGCATTGGATTTTGCTTCCAGAACCCTTCCCCTGTACCTGTCCCACCCCCTCTTGAACCCCTCCACTGTCTCTGCCTCCACCAGCCCCCTAGGCAGCGCATTCCATGGCTCCACCACCCTCTCAGTGAAGTAGCACCTCCTCCTTTCTCCCCTGAATCTTCCCCCCTCCAGCTTCCACCCATGCCCTCTAGTGGCCCCCTCCTCCTTCCTTCGAAGCACCCTGACTGTTCCTCCCTATTTACCCTCTTCATGTACCTGAAGACCTCTATCATGTCCCCGGTCCTTCTCTCTTCCAATGTGTACATATTTAGCTCTTGATCCTCTCCTCATAGGTCCTGTCCCCAAGCCCCAAATCATTTTGGTTGCCCTCCTCTGGACCCTCTCCAGGAGGTTAATGTCCCTCTTTAAGTGTGGCCTCCAAAACTGCACGCAGTACTCAAGGTGCGGCCTCACCAAGCAGTTATACAGAGGGAGTATCACTTCCCTCCTTCTGGAGGTGATCCCCCTAGCGATGCATCCCAGCATCCTGTTGGCCTTGGCTGCTGCCCTCCTACATAAGTTCTTACATAACTGCTCTTTATTCAGGTTTGCTTTGTGCTTCTCAAACCAGTGGGTGCCTACTGAAGTGTTACACTTACTGCTTGAAACTGAACGTATATGCTCTTGGATTTGGATCATGAGGGGGTCTATGATAAAGGAATAATGCCTGAAAGGGTGGGTGTTATGCTGGGATAACATCCCACCTCGGGTGGTTGGGCCTGAGGCCACCAGCTGAGGGCATCCAACACCCGAGAAGGGATGTTATCCCAGCATAACACCCACCCTGGAGGGCATTATTCCTATTATACAATGGCTTATTGTTTTATAGTTAAAAAATATTTTTAAAGAATGTTTTTGTTACTGTGTAAAAATATTTTTGTTTCTTAAGAGAGAGAAAAGAGTCAAGCTCCATATCCTACAAACAATCAGCAGGGATTTTATGCCAGGATAACACCCCTGCTGTGACAGCCAACTGACCAATCAGAATCCAGGATTATTTCTTGCCATTATATAATACAGCCTATAATATTGTTCAGCGAGGGGCAAACAAAGAGAAAGGGGAAATTGTTTAACTGGGAAAGGAACACTAAGCTGAAGCTTGTTTCCAGGTGTGACTTGGGAGCACAAGGAAGTTAAGTGACTTGCTCAGGGTCATACAGTATGCAAGTGGGAGCTGTGGGATTCAAACCCAGATCTCCAGGTTTGCAGCTCAGAGCCCTAAACCACTGCGCTATACCATAATCACACCAAGTTGCATAAGTAACTAAAGTGGTTCGGTGTTTTATTATCTGCCACACTGAAAACATATGTTCGTTCTTTCATTCAAGTTGTGAACATTTTTCCCTCTGAGGCAAAAGAACACACATTGTAGTGCCTGCATTTAAAGGAAACTGTGGGAATGAGAGGGACTCCATTCACCTATAGGAGTTTTTTAGGGACGTGTGAAGTGACTATGGATTAATAAATCTCATACACATTTGGCATTGCAGTGCACAGTTCTAGGCTGGGCGCAAACAGTGTTTGAGATATGACTCCACTTGAGGGATATGCCAAAATCTTTTTAGTATGTCACCTATTTTAGGAATAAGGGCATTGTTTTCTGCAACAAAATGTGTTGGGCTGGCCCCATCTTCAGTCTTACTTTTGGGTCTTAGCAGTTTAACACAGTCATTGCTTTTCATCCTTGAGAAGCTTCTGCTTGCCCAGTGGCAGAGAATACTGAGACACTGTGTGCCTTACCTCTCACCATGTCGGTGACCCAACTTCAGGAATGAGCTTGGATCTCTGGAGGTTGACTTGGGGGGGGAGGGATTGGGCATCCAGTGGACAGCTCTCCCCTTCCAGGGTAGGAAGTCTTGCCGACTTGGCCCTTGGCTGCATCTTGGGTGGAGACCTTGGTGTAGTACCAGCAGCTCTAGTGACACGAAGGGAGGGGCCACGGTTATGTAACATATGTGCGCCTCCATGTGAACACGCTTACATGCTGCCCCAGCAGGAGACTGATGAAAAAAATGAAAAAAATGGTTGGCACAAGCTATATGAAGCCCTGCCTGCCTACCTCCATGCCACGTCATCACCTGGCCACCAGCCCAATCTGGATGAGAGTCACCAGGCGGGGGAGGACAGTCCTCCCCTTCCTGGCCCTGCCATGGGAGTTAATCCATTGGGGATCTCGGGTTTGGTGGTCAGAGAAGGTGAGAGCTGGGCGAGAGGAGGCAGTGACAGAGCTGATAGCCTACCTGCAGCAACCAGCAAGGTAAAGTTATATGGAAAAAAAAAGAGAAAAAATAAAGAAGCTTCTTCTATCATCTCATGGCAATATCCTCTATCTAGAAATCTCTCTTTCAGTTCCAATGATTGGGATTAAAGGGTGGTATCATTAGAGCAGTTCCTGCACATCCTTAAAAACTGAACAGAATGGATCTGCTCTTAAAAGAGTAATACCTGACACAGGCTTTTGGCACCCAGCATTTGTATTCCCAAATGATGTTGGATGCTGGTAGACAGTGAACTCACATCAGTCATGAGCCAGATGTAATTTGCATCCCACTGAAAATGCTTGAATACCTCCAGCACCACCATAGTATCTCTTGTGTAAGATGTTAATGTAGTAACAATAGTCTTGAGAAAAGTGTCCATGTAGGTACACACAGGAGCACAGATATACGGACAAAAGGGGGGGCTATAACCCAAGTCTGTGCGCTGCTTCTCAGCTGTGGTAGCCAGTAATTCTCTTGTCAGTATGATACTGTAGTAGCCAGGTTTATTCTAAAGCAGCTCCAATTTTAGGCTCTAGACTACAGTATCTCCTTGGGTAAGCTGTTCCATATAGTCCCCACCCTTTGAGTAAACCAGGCCCTACACTGCTCATATTTAAACTGTTTCCCTTTGAGTTGGTATCTCTGACGTCTGGGAGTTAAAACTGTTGTTCCTAAATGAAAGGTGAAAGCAACCCCACAATATTCAATCCCTTGTTGGCTTGTAGACTAGTATAAAGTCGCCCCTTATCCTCCACATCTCCAAACTATTTATATCAAGTTCACACAGCTTCTCCTCATATGTTATCTCCCTCAAATCTCTAATCATTTTGGTTGCTGTATGCTGGGCACTCTCTACTCTCATAATATCTAATCTATTTTATGGGGACCATATCTTTCCGCAGCATTCCAGATAATACCGAACATGTGGCTTTTACAGAGGCAGTCCTGTACCACTTATGTATCACTGTTAATAACATTTCTTCTGATGCATCCCAGAATCCATCTATACCTCCTTAGACCTGTTTGCACTGCTCTGTCTGTTTTAAATGTTCCACTACAATAACTTCCAAATCATTTTTCTTAACTGACTCTCTTAATTCTGCAACATAAATTTTGTAATTAAACCTCATCAAGATGATAATTAAACCTCAAGTTATTTGCCCCAAGATGTTTTACTGATCATTTACTGAGATTAAACTTCATCTTAGCTTCATTCCCACATTTTTACAGGCCATTTAATTCATCCTGCAATTTATTTACTTCTTCAGTACAACCCACAAGTCCAAGTTTTTTATTCTCAGCAGATTTTGTCATTCAGCTGCCCCTGTGGGTTTGCATCATACCATCATAGATATTTAATAATGTTGGCTGCAGAATGGAACCCTGCAGCACCCCAGCTGTCCCCTGCTCCCAACTGGACTTGAATCCATTGATATTATTCCATCCATTTAACCATAGCATTGTGTATACTAACATCTATTAGTCTGCTAACCAGCTTAGCATAATGCTCTGAATGCAGTGATTAAAGTGAGGGAGAACTCAGGGGGGGACTAGTCTCCCTGTGCCCCCTCAGGGTTCTCATTAGGGGGGATGCGGGGGAACCCGTGTGTGCCCCCCCCAGCTGTTTTTTTTTTTCAGAAATTGCTGTTATTCTGCAATTTGCACTGTCACTTTAAAAGGCTTTACACAGTCAGTGTAGGCTGCCGCAGCAGACCACGAGCAAGGAGGGAGGAGGAGATTGATGTTTTTTTAAAAAAATGATGATCCTCCTCCTCCTCCCGACTCCCCCCCATAATGGACATCCCTCCCATGGAACTGGTACTACAGTACCTCCCGGTCCCTCCTGCCACCCATTGCCCTACCCACTGCAGTATAGTTACTGCGCTGCACACCAGGTGACTTACATTCAGGATGTCACCTGATTGTGCAGCAATTGGATGTGTAGTTGGAGAGAGGCGGGCTGCAGGGTGGGTCACTGGGCACCATGAGTGGAATCCAAGATCTGTCCATGACTGACATGTGCGTGCACTGTGATCATTGTTGCAGCAGTGAGCAGTCAGTTTGTAATGGCATGCGGCTGAGTAACTGCCTGTGTTGTGGAGGGAGGCACAATCATGGAGAAACTTTGTTTAATCAAAGTGTTTAAAAAGTAGAAAAAAAACCCATCTCCTCCCAAGTGATTGCCTGCCTGACTCCCAGCCTGAGGTCTTGCTTTATTTTTTAGTCAGGCAGGCCTCTGTGTGTGGATTGGAGAGAGGGCCGGGGCAGGAGGCAAACAAGTGAATGAAGCAGTGCAGTCTGGCTCAGTCTGACTCTCAGGGACACAGGCACTTGAAATGAATGAAGTTTACTACTTCTTTCAGAGAGACAGAGAGAGAGTCAAACTGATATGAGAGAGAAAGAGAGAGAGAGACCCCCAGGATTGTTTGTGGGGCTGAGAGAGAGAGACCCAGGATTGTTTGTGGGGCTGAGAGAGAGAAGACCCAGCCAGGATTGTTGTTTGTGGGGCTGGGCGAGGGCAGCTGCGCCTGGACTGATGTGGATGGGGATACAGATCTGTCACATATTTGAGGGGGTGTCAGGTCGGTGGCGGTTCTCCCTGAATGAACAGCAGCAGTGGGGAGACTGGGAATGATTTGGTGGTAGTCTGATAGGGAAAGAAAAAAAACTGTCAAGACACTGGTGAATGTGCTGAAGTTGGGAGTCTGGAGCTTTATCCCTAAACAAATTGTTATAATGTTCCCTAATTCTACAGTACCATACCAGATAATCTGTGTGATCTTTTCTTCTGACTAAAATAAAAACCTATCCCAAATAATAAAATCAGATTCAGATAACAGCATTGTTTTGAGGGCCACAGAAGTGTCTGTTGGGCTCTCAGCAAGTGCCTGTGACCCTTAGTCTTTCACTGAGGGGAATGGAATCATAAAATATATATATATATATATGTGTGTGTGTATATATATATATGCGTGTGTGTGTGTATATATATATATATATATATATATATATATATATATGCTGAGATAAACAGCAATGTGTTTTTTTGTATGATTAATAGTAAAAGAAAAAGCCACTCCCTCTCCTGCAAGTTTTTGTCTTGTATTATTTATATTTTTTTTTTAACTACAGATAAAAGTTATCTTGTATAGCAGTCCAGCATGACAGGGCGTCATGATACAATCAGAAAGTTTTGAGGGGGCGTAAAATCCTAACATCTGTAGGGGGGCATGCTCCCAGAAAATTGTTTGAAAATCGATGTCAAATGCAGCATTTTGGTGACTTTCAGCATGCGGTTCATTAAGCAGATTCATACCATCTTGCTGAAAGGCAGCAGAATGCTGAGATAAAGTAAAGAGCAATGTTTTTTTCTGTATGATTAATAATAGAAAAAGTTACTCCATCTTCTGAAAGTTTTCGTCTTGTATCATTCATACATTTTTTAAAGTACAGGTAAAAGTAAGGAGAGTGCCAGCCCGGCACGAAAGGGTGTCATGATGCAACCACAAAGTTTTGAGGGGCATAAAAATCCTAACATCTTTAGAAAAGGGGCCTGCCCCCCAGAACATATTTTGCAAACTGATGTTAAAATGGTGCATTTTGTTAGCTTTTAGCAGGTGATTAAGCAGATTCATCATACCAGAAGGCTGATATGAATCTACTTAACTGCTCCTGCTAAAAGCCACCAAAATGCATCATTTTACATCAATTTTTAAAACAATTTCTGGGGGACATGCCCCCCCAGACATCCCTACAGGTGTTAGGATTTTATGTCACCTCAAAACTAATTGCATAATGACACCCTTTCCCTGTCATGCTAGACTGATACCCTTCCTACTTTTACCTCTATTTTAAAAAAAATATGTGGACAGTGCAAGATGAAAACTTGCAGGACAGGGACTGGGACTGATTTTTTTTTTTTTTTTACTATTAATCATAAAAAAATTGCTGTTTACTTTACTTCAGCATTCTGCTGCCTTTCAGTAGGCTGCTATGAATCTGCTTAATCGCCTGCTAAAAGTCATCAAAATGCACCATTTTGTGTCAGTGTTTCAAAATTTTCCGGGGGGGGGGCATGCCCCTGAACATCCCTAGAGAGATTAGGATTGTGTACCCCTGGCACCCCTTTGACTATAGAGTTCCCCCTGTTCTAAATGTCTGCTTTAACCACTGTCTGTATCAAATGCTTTATTGTAGTCAAACTAGACCATGTCGACTGGTCTACCTTCATCCAGTGCTTTGCTTGCTGTCTCTAAGATAGTTCTCCACTACATCCCGTACATTTGCCTCCATTACCGTGTCCACCACTGACATACAGTACATCTACATGATCTATAATTGGTCATATTGTTCCTATTACCCTTTTTAAAAATAAGGACCACCATTGCTTCCCAACATGCAGACAGACACCATATTTCCCTCCCTCAATATGTATTAAATATCACAGTTATACTGGACCAGATAACATGCCTACAGGTTCATTAAGGACTCCGGGATGAGCTTGTTTTCTGTTAGAAAGCCAGTACTGGAAATGATTGGATGGCCTGGTAGGGGCTGGAGGTCTTGTCTACTTTTGGTAAAATATACAAAGTGGGAACTATGAAACTTCTTTTCTGTATATGTATGTATGGGCCATGCCCTTTTGTAATGTGGGAAGTCATTTTTATGCTCCCATATTGAAATAATCAATAAAAGAAAGTTTAAAAATTAGGAACTGTCGGGAAGTCCTGCCTTATGTAGTAGAGTTCCTGCCTGGTTATCCATTCAGAGGGCAAATTCAAGAAATGACTCCATTCTATTTTTGTACCATTTTGTAGGATCTTCTTTTTTTTTTTTTATACAGTGATGGACAGCGACTCATTTCTGCTGGGGGAAAAAGGGCTCTGAGTGGTGGTAAGGCTGTCCTGGTACATGACTCCCAGCCCCCTCTCCCAATTAGGACAGATGTTCCCCATGGCTTTGTCCTTTCCCCTGTCTTGTTCTTAATTTTCCTGAACAGCCTCCCAGAAACTTTTGGCTCCTTATGCATTTACAGGTACATGTATGTGGATGGCACTGTGTGCTTTGCCAGTGGTCCTTGTGCCCCCAACCTAGTTATACAGCTTCCGCAAGGTTTTAAACAATGTTGAGTGCTGGTTTTGTGCCATCTAGTTTACCCTGAATGTCAAAGAGACTGTCTTCATGGCCTTTGGCATAGACGGCAGCTGGCTAAAATCCAGTCTCCCCCCCATCTTCATGACCCTGGATGGCTTCCAATTGAAGAAGTAATTTTTCTTTTAATACCTGGATATCAAACTGGATAGTCATCTCAGTTTCTGTGGTCACATTGGTAATATCCACAATAAATTTCTCCCTAAGCTCAGCACATTCCACAGAAACAAAGTTTTACCTCCCTCCACACTCAGTGGAAGATCATTGTGAACATGGACCTGCATGCCTTGGACTGATGGGATGTAATGTATATCATTGCCTTAAAATCTAGCCTAACCAGACTATGTCCTCTCTTCCACTTCTTTTTCACTTTGACCATGAATATCCTTTTCACGTCATCCCTGCTCTTTCTGCTTATCTCCTTGTTCCTCTCCTCTTTTGGGGGAGCTGGCGTGTCTCTCACTACAGCACCCTCATCTCCAAGTTCTGATTTAGATCTCTTACTTGCTATCTCATCTTCCTCCTTTCATGTCCCCCACCCTCCTCTTACTCACTTTGCTCCACTGACTCACACTCTTTCTCTTTACCTTATATGAAGACCATGCTTGGGTGGTCTGCCTGCTCCTATTATCTCCCTTGCCTTTGGCCTTGCCTCCCTCTCTTTCTGTTAGTTCTCCTCTAAACTGAAAGCCCTACTTTGTCATTACTCCCAGCATGTCTTCTCCTGCTCATGACTAAGGATGAGAAAAGTGAGATATTGGCAGATCCAATGTGGATTCTAGTCAGGCCCCATGAAATTGGTTCAACCACTTTGCCTCCAAATGCAGTAACTGCCATTGGGTAAACCAGACTGCAGATGGGTGACATTAAAAACCTTGAGGTCAGCAATGAATATTTATTACTCTAGCCATCTTGTGGCAGATGTGTTAGCATGCCAGTCTGTGGATTACTATGCATGTTGTGTTGTGAAAGTCTGCAACCCACTAAGACCATCTTGTCTCAGTACTGAGCTACAGTGATAGTTAATAATTATTGCTGACCTCAAGGCTCATACGCCCTGTAGTTCCCACTTTGCCTTCATGCCATTTACTATTTTCCTAGCTACATTGATTTTAAAATGATATAATAATATCCCCCACCCCCAAAAAATCAAGAAACAGGCATTAAAACAAATTAAATGTAAGGCATTATATTGTCCTTCACAATATTTACCATTCATGAATTTTATTTCTTGAAGAGCCACCGACGCCTAAAGAAGAACTTTGAAAAACATAATATTTAAACACAAAGCATCTTATATTTCACATTAGCTCTGTATTTTTTATTCTCATTATTTATTACTGAGGTTATATACATCAAAACAGGAGTGTTGCTCATTGAGGATTCATCAATTTCTATTGCATCTGCCCTATCTGATGTCATAATACTCTGCTTCTGACATCACAGTTATTTCTATGGCAACAGATTATGATGTCACAACAGAATATTATGATTTTAAGTAGGGAATAAGCTACAGAGGCAGGTGAACTCTAAGGGCTAAATATTTTGTTTTGGTGGGAATGTATTTAGTAATAAATAATGGAGAGGGGAGCTCTATACAAGATATATGAAAGACAAGCTGAATTGTCTAAATATTATGTTTTCCAAAATTTTCCAAAATGTGTCAACTGCTCTTTAAATGTTTGTTTAAAGATATTTTACATTTACTGTACTTTTTTTCATATAGCTTTTTGCGCACCGGGGCCACCTCTGCCTGCTTAATCCCTGATTCCAGCACCCCCAGTCCCAGCCACCCTCCACCCACTATATCTCTGACAGGGATCCACATAGGGAGGACCTGAGGACATTGGTGCTGTCATTAACAGCCACCGGTGCACACTGGGTTTTTAGTTTTCTCCCTGGCACAGGATGTACATTCCATCCACGTCTCCTCAGGTGAACATTGCTATGTACTGCAGGGGAGACAAGTCTCTTGGCCCACCGCAGGGGTCGCTACAGAGCCAGAACCTAGGCACCTCCCTCCATTGGCTAAGAGTTCTGCCATGCAGCAGTGCTACCCCAGCCCCCCACTGCCCGATAGACTTCCCACGTCCACTCCCGAACCCGAGTCATCAACACAGAAGCACATAGCACTTCGAATGGGCCATAGAGCAGCTGTACATTTACTGTATTCATTAGGGTTTTTTTTTTCAATTTCTTAAATAATTGAGCATCACTAGAGGTTGTAAAGGAGGATGACAAGGAGCAAGAGCTGTGAAGGGTGAGGTATCCCATCCCCTTTCCATTTACAGTGGGGCCAGATGAATTTGTGTGCATGACTCACAGTGTTGATTTGGTTGGTGATGACAGTGCCATGCCTAGCACTGTCACTTCGAGAAAACAGATGAATAGGAGTAGAAAAATGGGGAGATAAATTTGTGCTAAACTCACATGAGGACTTGTGACTTGTGTGATCATTCATCCCCTTTCTATCCATGATGGGGTCAGAGAAATCATTGTGAACTCCTTGGTGCCATTCTGCTTCCCCTCCCCACCGCAGCTGACTCTCCGTACCAAAGTCTGGAAATAATCTATTCTTTTAGAACCTGAGAATACAATGGCACCACTCAGATAAGCAAACACTATGATGGTCATCAATTTTTATAGTTTGTGCTTTTAAGAAATTAGTTTATTCTCCAACAGAGACATTATCTTTCATACCTCTAGGTTAGGGACTACATGAGAAGAAATGTAGGTGATTTCAGCATTATTCTACTCTCTCTATTGGAGTCACTTCTATAGGCAGCATTTCAAAGGAGAAAATCATTGCTAAAATGTTTAGTAAGTATAAACAGTATAGCATCTTTAAATTAAACCTGAGACTTCAGGACATACTGTACATAGAAGTCCTTGGCACAAAACTCGCAAGGCAGAAAGATCTGGGGATCCTGATCAACTGCTCTAAGCTGGAACAGATCCATTATTACTTGAATGATGACTCCCAGAAAGTTTCTTCAACTTTGGAACCTATTCCTAAGCTTTGTGCACAATAATTTAACTTAGGAAAATGCCGGTGCATCCCTAACGACCCAAGTCTCTGCTTTCCATTTGTCACATGTTATCTCTTAAACTCTTTGAGTGGTTCTAGTCCACACCTACCTTCTGGTGGAAAGAATGCACAGGATAGTCTATTGATGATAGATGCTCCCCCAGACTCAGTATTTACTCAAGCTCATGCAATTCAGTTCAGGGGAAATGTTGTGTACAGCATGATTTTCTTTTGATGATACCAATGGTTGTTAATTCTGAGGCAACTATTTTATTTGATAATCCAATGGTTGTTTCTTTTTTAACTTGAATTGTGACATCCATTTTTTTCATGGTTAACTTTTTCTCCTGTTTGTAACATATCCACCTTATTTGATAATAACGCAAATTTCTTTTCGTAGGTCTCAATCCAAGTCAATATTCGATCTCTTGATCTGCCATGAGAGTCAGCCATGTATTTTGTGTTGTCTGTGAATGGTTTATCAGCAGTTGTGTGTGTTCTGAGAAACATCTTTAATTTTGGGTAGTTGAGTAACAGTTAAAATCAGAAACCGCACCAGTAATATTCTGTAAAACTGGATCAGGAAAAAAATAAATTTATTTTTCACTACAAGTCCAGGTTTACCAGAGGAGTGTAGTTTGCTTGAAACTCTTTTTATGCTTGGATCGTGAACAGCTGTAGTTGTTAAACTTGAGTCAGGTGAATTTGGCTCATGAGACAGAGCCCATAGAGCAGGGCAGCAAGACAGACCAGTAGAACCCTAGGTTCTTCCCCTCCTACTATGGCTTAACGCAGGCTGAAAAAGCATATCAAGAGGTCTGATCCATGGTAAGTCAAATTCATCAGAGGAACATAACTATAAATGCATCTTGCCCTTCTCCGACATGGAGCAACACTCCAAGATCACTTTACGATCAGTTCCAGGACAGTTTGGTGATATTTCAGTTATAATAGCATTTATATGGCAGAAATTTTGATCAGACACAGACAGAGCTAAGTTGCAGGGGTCTGCCCTCTTCAGCCATCTCGAGCTGTCAGGGTAGACTTCATGGATTTATAGACTTTTTGGCCTCATTCTCTCATGTTTCTATTGGAAGTGATCAGCCCAGTAGTTTTTTTATGTGAGGTTAAGATGGCCTTTTGGGGATCATCTGGAATGACCACATCGAGAAGCTGGTCAGTAACTTTTAGAGGAGAACAGTACACTTGTTAATTACTGTTGAGTGCTACCAGCTACAGCATTCAGTCAACTACTTTTCTTGTGGCAGTGGTGCCCCAAATGAAAAACAATCAATATTACAACAGCATTGCTTGGCAAATAAGGCCAGTTCCATCCCCATGCTTATCTGCCTGCAGTGTTTGACAGTGAGTTTGATTTAAATTTGGGTTACTATATGTTAAAGTTGTATAAAAAAAAGAATCCTACTTAATTTAGATTTGCTTTGTAAATTCACACCATAGTCTTACTTGTTGTTTTGTTTATCTGTAAATTTCTATGAAAAAAAACAGACAATGCCTTTTCATTACTGTCATTTGAAGTGATAATACCATTACTTTCAGTTTAATAATCTCATATCCCTCATGCAATGTATTCAGTCTAGTTCAGTTCTGTTATTTTGCTTACTGTCTTTCTTGCAAATGTACTCCATATGTATTCATTCATATTGTATGTCTTCTTTTCAGATTTGTTATTAACCAACTCCACAACAAATAAAAATCAAATCCATGCATGGTACCTTCTCACATCTTCTCCTGTAAGAAGAGACACCCTAGAAATACAGTAGAATAAAAACATTAAATAAAATATGACTTAAACTTAAATAAAATATTACCTAAACTAAAGTCATTCAGTAAAGACTGCTGTGTAGAAGTAGTTCCTTTAAGAAAACATTCCTAGTCTTTGACCCATTCAGATACCAACCATTTCAGAGGATTCCCTGGGCAGTGTCTACTAATCTGAATTGTATTTTGGAATTCCCACGCTAAGCACTACCTTTCCTCCTCCATTCCATCCTCCCCTCTTTTCACCTCCTACTCCCTTCACAGCTCTGACACCCGCTCTCTCTCTCTATCCATCCTGTAAAATTCTCTGCTGGCCAAGTTGCTTTCTCCTTCTGCTTCCCCAAACTTTGGAGCACCATCCCTGTTACTATTCACAATGCTTCCTCTTCCCTATCTCTAAAATCCCTCCTGCTTGACTTAACTACTCACTCTTGCTTCCTCTAAATTGTCTACCATGTACTTTTTCTTATTGTTATAATTGTAACTTTATTGAAGTAACTTTTTACTGCACCATCCTTATCCCCTTCCCCCCAGGACACATCTGTAAATTAGCTATTTAGCTTAGTATGTTTTTCCTGGTGAAAGTCTTGAAATAAATAAGTAAGCAGATGCTACTTTTTTAATCTATTTATGCACCCTTGCTTGGCTAGTTGGCTGAGGATATGCCCCATATCTGATGGGAGCCATCATCCTCCCCATACTGCCTTGCTGCTACCCTGGGACTTACCTCAGCCAACCAAAGACCATGGCTTACTGTTCACAGTGGGGCTCCCCCCTGGCAGGAGGGAGGGGAGGACCTAGATACTAATCAGGGGGCCAGAGACGATGTCCTGGTGCAACAAGCTTGGGGCTGTAGAGGTTTCCAGGCATGCTGTGGTGCTGCTAAGGGTTTTCCAGCCTTAATGTTTTCCCCAAATGGAGCAGATGTGCAATGGCATCCCCAACTCCCATGCCTGATTTGCTGCTGTCCACTGCCAAGCCCTGCATCTGCAGTGATCTCTGTTGCGCCAACCCCCTAACCATTATTAGGGGTCAGACTCTTGTCATCCCTCCTCAGCAAAGGGAAGCAGTTCACTGGACACTCAGTCCTTTTCCCCTTTGGCTGACCCTCCAACACTCCGAGCTTGTTCCTGAACCTATATTTTTTTGCACCCCAAGTTGTAGTTCTACCATTGTGCTGACAGGCCGGCTAAACAGTCACTTCTTGGCAGTTAATATTTATGTGCTTATTAATTTTAACTACAATATTTGACCAGAAGAGGGACACTAAGCTGTGATGATTTGTTTCCTTGTGTGCAAGAAAGTTGTTTTTGAATTACAGAACATGTGTTTGATAGATTGTTACCCCCAGAAATAGTGCAAGAATGTTGGCATAATATGAACTGGTTATGTGACTGAACAAGTCTGTGACTTTCACTGATAAGGGATCTCTTTTTCAGTTTTTCTTTCCCACCCAATACATTCCTAAGTGAATCCATACCCCTCAAATATTTTCTCATATTCCCTTTCTTCAGACTTTTCCTTTTTACTTTATCTTAATGTTGTTGGGTTTGTTTTCTCTATTCTGACCTAGTGGTACCACTTGATTTTCTGTTGTTTGATTATAGTTTGATTGTTTTGTACTCATTTTGTTTATTTTATTATTTCCAATAACAATTCCCCCTACTTTTCATTGATAAGTGCCATGGGATTATTGACTTCCACCTAGACAGTGACAGGTGATGGGCAGAAGGGACCTTGGTTTAACATCTCATCTTAAGGACATTAACGACTCATTTTTTGCACCACCGCACAAGAGCCATACTCAGAACTGCCATTATGTCCAGGAGGCTCAGTATAGTTGATGAGACCCATAGTCCAAATCTATTGCACTGGGGCCATAAGGTTTCACTACTCTTACTCCATAGCACTTGTGCCTGATTGACCTCAGCTTCCAGTATGTAGCAGTGTTTAAAGCAGTGTGCAGTTTTTAATTGCTGGCAAATATGGCAAAAGCTGAACTTTTACTGGTTTTTCATCCTACCAAAAATAAAAATTACCTTCATTTATTATCAGGTCTCATTAGACTTTAAAGCAGTTTTCTCCAGCAAGCACAGTCGTTATGCTTTTGCTGATTGCTTAGCAGAAGCAAAAAGCACTCTGCAAGTGAAATCTTGCTGAATTTGTTAAAATGTTGCAAAATGTTTAGGTTTCCCCAGACTTGCTTTTCAGAGAGGCTTGTAGCCGACAAGCCCTCGGGAGGTGTTGCACAGCTTAACTTGCTTGATGCTAGGGGTTTCCATGGAAGGGCTTAACCTGCACATCACTTAGTTTGTTACCACAGTTGTGAAACTATGATAAGTAAGAAATTTGGTTTCATATACCTACTTTCATATACATGTATCCCAAAGTGCTTTGCAGCCCATAAACAAGTGTATTAGCTGTTGGGCTTGAACACGAAGCAAGTGAGATTGAGGGAGATTTGGAAAAGTGTGGGAAGTTAATGGGGAGAGAGAGGATATTAATACATCTCCACTGAAGGATGCCAGTAAATATGAATGGAGCACATCAAACACTGAAGGGGATACACTGCAGTATACGGGTACACTACAGAATGCTTGTTTAGTGCTGAATATCTAGCTTAGTAAATAACCTTTGCATGCAGTATTATCCACTTCTGTGCATTTCCTCTTCAATGTCATTTCCTCTTCAATGTCTGCAGCTTTTCTGGCTTTTGGAATGGCTGCGCAGTCTGCTAGGAGCATGTGCTGCGTTCCTTTCACTAACTGAACATGCAGTATCAAACAAATGGCCATTCCTGAGAAATGTTTCACTGCAAGCTGCTATAAAATATGGCTTTTGTCACATATTGTGGCTGTTTTCAAAATAATTCAGGATTAAACCATGTCATGACTGAGCTATGGCTTGCAGAAGAATCTTAAAACTTTGGGGTGATTTGGGGGAACTCCAGGCCCAAGTGTTATAGGTAGGTTCGACATAGATGCACTTGAAGTCTGGCTCTGTTAGAAAAGGGATACTTGCATCTGCAGTTGGAGCTGTTGTGGACAATGTTGTGGTTCTCTTTTTAAACATGTTGCAGACAGTAGCGCACTCTACCTGTTCACTTAAGTCCTTCAATCCCTTTGCAAGAAGCAAGGGCTACAGCAGGCTGCTGTTCTGTTCTTGCCTTCTGCAACTTATGATAGAACATTCATTATCATCCAATGGTTGTCAATCAAGTGTATCTTCAGCTCAGTGCTAGAAACACAACACAAAGACTTCAGGTGAATACTAACTGGATGAAATGTGATCCACTGGGTGAACAAAGCTTTTTGACCTTGTGCTAGTCTGCCTGAATTAAGTAGCACTAATAGTTTGCATTTCTTATCCCCTGCAGCGGGTATCGGACCTGGAGGAGGAGAATGCTCTATTAAAACATGAAAAAGAGGAATTGAACAATAGAACACTCAATAAATCCAAGGACTCTGAAGGTGAGGAAAGAGATGGCAGCTCTTGTTGCCAAACAAGTATTAGATAGAGTTGCATTCTCTACAGTTCAACTTTCAGTGCGGGACCCATTTTATTTCTTTGGTGACTGTGGAGATTTGGGTGAACAGAATAATACTGTAGCGTTCAGTGTGTTTACACAGAAACAGTGATGTGGAGCACTTTGCAGGGCCTTTCTAATGAGCTCAGAATTTTAACTCTGCATTTATGTGGGTGATGGGCCAAGTGCTTCCTTTCCTGAGCATATTGACATCACACTTCTGTGTGACAAAACATAGTAACTCTGGAGTAAAAAATAAAAATATTATGTTGTGTCCCACGGGTTTATAACATTGAGTGTTAATTAGTTGTTAAAAGAGCAGCAATAACAAGATTGTTTCAAGGAAGGAAAGACTGTAGGCAGGTTTATTAGAAAAGGGAAGCATTGCGAGAGTCACTTCTGGATGCCTCCTTTTTGAAAATACAATATTCACAGAAAATGCTTTTGTATTTTCTTTTTAATTCTGGGTGTATCTTTCCCTTATAGTCTGTGAAGAGATACTTTGAAAGTGAAGTATCATTTCACAGAGTCTTCACCTGCACCTACTGTATAACAGCCTATCCATAGAGATTACATATAGTGTATGCTTTCTTAGTTGCAATCTCTATGGGAATATAATTGAGCAAGCAGGTGGTGGTGGAGGGACACTTAAAGGTAGTCCACATTTCACTGAACAATTTTCCCAGCTTCCTTTTGCACCTGCCCTTCACCTACCTATGTGCACCTGCAAGAGGTCTGCTGGCATACCAACAGCTGCAAAAACTCTTCTAAAATAAAAATGTCTACTTTTAATAACTATATAACATTCCTTCTGTCTACTATTTTTGGCACAAGCTGTTCTTTAAAGTGAATTTCCAATTTACTGCTATAAGGTATTGGGCTTCGTTGCCCACTACCTTATACCAGCACGAGCTGACTGGTACAAAATTTTTTATTTAAAGTGCAGTAATTTTATTAGGGGAAGGGATCATAACTGGCGCTGAAGCCTCAGCCAGCTGGTCCCTTCCAGCTTCCTGGTGCTGGCACTCTACTCCAACTCCGCCCCCACGCTCTCTGAAATTGTAACTTGTGGCCAGGGAGAGCATGGGGGGAGCCTCATACAAGTCTGTGGGGCTATTTTAAAAGCCAGATTTTAGTCATTTTAAACAGTCCTAGGGAAAAATTAAAGCAGTCACTTAACCAAGAGGGTTGAGCGACTGCTTTAATTTTTCTCTAGGACTATTTAAAATGACTAAAATCTGACTTTTAAAATAGCCCCACAGACTTGTATGGGGCTTGCCCCTGCACTCTCCCAGGCCACATGTAACAGTTTCAGAGAGCGCGGGGGTGGAGTTGGGACAGAGCACCAGGAAGCGGGAAGGGACCGACTGGCCAAGGCAACTGTGCCAGTTATGATCGCTTCCCCTAATTAAATTACTGCACTGTAAATTAAAATTTTTGTACCAGTCAGCTCACTATGACATAAGGCATTGGGCTATGAAGCCCAATACCTTATATCGGAAATTTCCTTTAATGAATGGTTATGCATTGACCAAATTAATTGCATTTAGTCAGTTCTAAGAGTTGTTTATTCACGCTCCTGCTTAGAGGGGCATTCTAATGTCAGAAAGTTCTTTCTAATGTGATCACCACCGGAAGCTGAAATTATTAGTTTTGCCTGTTGATGGTTGTAGACTTTGACTGCAGTGTTCTAGTGGAAAGGGGTTCAGACTGGAATTGTTCAGTTGGTTTAGAAAGTAAAAGTATGTGTCTTTTGTAAAAAAAAAAAAAATTCCTCTGCATGATTTATGAGGTAATATGTCAGGCCCAGGGTGTCTCTTGTTGTATGAGAGTGGAGCTTCATTATGGCTGCAGATAGGTGAAGCCTGCAGCCCTATTGCATCAGCTCTGAAAACGAGCTACTGGATTCAGACCATGGAACACTTCCTTTGGAGTTTTCAAATGATCCTTCCACATCTTTGCAGCCCTTCAATTTAACCCTTGCAGTGCTGTAGACTGAACATCTATCCAGAGCTCAATCAAATAGATTAATTCTAGTTCTTTCCGCAGCCTAGGGATTAAGAAACAAATGCTCTGGAGAATCACCTCTCCTCCCCAACCTTGTAGTGCTTCAGTGAGTACAAGAAACATATTATCTTTTGAATCAAACTTGGCAAACAGCATCTTTAGAATTAATGCAAGAGGGCTGCATACAGCCATCTTGCTGTCTGTAGCTGGAAACATGGAGTACAATGGCACATATTTGGGGAGTTTTCAGTGTATCCTTCTCTAACTTGCCTGTTAAATAAAACACTGTCTTGTCTCTTGAGTAGACCAGTTTCAACACTATTTTCTCAGCTTTCTTTTTTTTACTGCAATGTGACCTATCTTTGGAGATGAATAATTTACTGACATGACTTTCAACAGGTAACAGCATCTAACTGCAGAGTAGTGTCAAATTACACTCTTAGTCAACTCCCCCAGAGTGTGTGTATGTGTGTGTAGCAATGATTTACCAGTATTTCCTCTGAAGACTTGATTTATGTTAACCCTTTCTGGACCTAATTGGTGGCATTGGATCGCTCATGGTTTTATACTTGTAGGAAGGGTAAATAAATGCTAGGCAGCTAATGTTTTAGGGGTTTTCTGAGGTTGCAAAGGGCATCCTAAGGAATTACAAAGAATGATAGCAGTGTCATCTGCAGTATTCCCAGACTGAACAAAGCACACGCCTTTCCCCTTTATTTTCCATGTAAAACTGGGACAAAACTCCTGTACATTTTCCTGTATGCTCAAATTAATGCATGTATGCAACTGACTTCATTATGCCTGTCAGTAAAATCACCATAACAAATTTTAAAGCTGTTTTTATTTATTTGAAATGGTAAAACTTACCTTCAACATATCACAGAGCCTCTGTAAAAATGTTGGAATCTCTCAAGCTTTGCTCTCTATGTTCACAATTCTCCAGAACCTCTTGATGGCATTGTAGCATTGTTACAGTATACTGACACAGCCTAATAGCCTGGCTGAGATGCAGTATGTCGTATTCAGTGAGGTCATACTTTTATCCATTTTGGCAATGTACTGACACAGGATAGCTTTGAGATGCAGGATCTCATTTTCAGCGGGGTCCTAATTTTACCCACTTCTACAATGTACTGATACAGGTTAGCATGGCTAAGATGCAGTATCTCATTTTCAGAGACGTCTTACTTTTACTGGTGCTGACTTAAACTATACATAAGTGAGTATGGTGCATATGTAGTCATGTCAGTGCTGCCATGTTACGGCTGACTACAAGGCAAGCTGCGCCTGTGTGAGTATCACACATGTGCAGTTCTATAACAGCAGCAGTATCAGTTAACATAGAAACATAGACTTTGATGGCAGATAAGGACCGCTTGGCCCATCTAGTCTGCCCATTTCCCTACCTACAGGATAGGCCACAGATCCTAGTTAACCAACAGCCTATTTCTTCCTACCTCCCACAAGAATTGCCTTATGTCTGTCCCATGCATTCTTGAATTCTTCCACAGTTTTAGACCCCACAACCTCCTCAGGAAGGCTGTTCCATGCAAACACTACCTTCTCTGTGAAATAATATTTCCTCACATTGCCCCTGAATCGCCCCCCTTCTATCTTTAAATTGTGTCCCCTTGTTCTTGCACATCTCTTTTTCTGAAAGATGCTACCCTCTTGGACTTTGTTGATTCCACTGAGGTACTTAAAAGTTTAAATCACGTCCCCCCTCTCCCTTCTTTCCTCAAGGGTATACATATTGAGCTCCTTCAGTCTCTCCTCATACGGCTTCTCTTGCAGACCCTGCACCATTTTAGTTGCCCTCCTCTGGACTGCCTCTATCCTGTCTATGTCCTTGCGGAGATGGGGTCTCCAGAACTGGATGCAGTACTCCAGATGGGGTCTCACCAACTGTCTGTACAGAGGGATAACAACTTCCTGTTTTCTACTGCTGATGCCTCTCCCTATACATCCCAGTATACCCCCAGCCCTCCCTACTGCCTTCTCACATTGCTTGCTAACCTTAAGGTCATCTGATATGATTACCCCCAGGTCCCTTTCCTTTTTTGTTGTTGTTACTACCTCCCCACCCATTGAGTATTCTTCCCCTAGGTTCTTGTTTCCCAGGTGCATTATTTTGCACTTCTTTGCATTGAATCCTAGCTGCCATACTTCTGACCATTCCTCCAGCCTTGCCAAGTCCCTTTTCATGCTTTCCACGTCTCCTTGTGTATCAACCCTGTTGCAGATCTTTGTGTCATTTGCAAAAAGGCATACTTTTCCTTCCAGTCCCTCTGCAATGTCCCTGATGAAGACATTAAAAAGGCCTGGACCCAATACTGAACCCTGCGGTACCCCACTAGTAACCCCTCTTTCTTCAGAGTGGACTCCATTTACAATTACCTTCTGTGTCCTGTTGTGCAGCCAGTGTTTTACCCAGGCTACCACCCTGGGACCCACTCCCAAGCTGGTTAATTTGACTATTAATCTTTTGTGTTACATCTGACTCTGGTGCACTGAGAGCACAACATTATCTTTTCAACACTCTTGCCACTCCTAAAACTCTCCACAGCCGTATTGGCTCAGTGCTGGCAAAAGCTAAGGGACGGACAACACTGGGGACCACTCCACTGTCTTCATGTCCACAGTCTCTATTGGCAGGTCATTTTAGAAGACCGTCACCTTCTGGGACAAAATATGCTTCCTAATGTTACCCCTAAACTTGCCATCTATGACCTTCAGAGCATGTCCCTGTGTCCTGCTGGAGAACATATCCATATGTTCAGTCCTGTCATTACCTCTGAGAATGGGAAGACTGAGCTCATGTCCCATCTCAGCCTGCTGTTCCACAGGGACAAGCAAAAGGATGAGGAGCACCTACGTATGCAGAAAGCACCAGGACCGCAAAAAATATTATTCAGAGTCCTTTATGTAACTAAAGTGCATAGTGTACCCACACATAGTGAGCATAAAAAAGTGGCAGCTGAGCCTTTCTGCAACTATCATTTCTCCTGATCCCTGCCAGGCATCATCACAGTGATTCACTCTGATGATGCCTGGCAGGGGCTAGGAGAAGTATAACTTTCAGAGCAGCTTAGCTGTCACCTTCTTATACTCACTATGTGTGGGTGCACTATGCACTTTAGTTAAATAAATGACTTTGAATAATATTTTTACAATTCTGGTGCTTTCTGCATATGTGGGTGCTCCTCATCCTTTTGCCTGTTTCAGTTTTTTTCATTGCTGAGCACTGTATTACTTGCCCCACCACTCCAAATCCACTTTGCTTTGTTCCACGGGGAGAAGATGGTAATAACTACTAGTAAACATAAATGTGGATATTACCTGTTAGATCCTCCCAGGTATTCCTATTTTGAAAATGCAGCTTCCCCTTAACAGTGGTTTCTAAGCAGAAAGCCCACCAGCAAATTTATTTTTATTTTTAGTACTAAACACATTCTCTTTACTGCTGCAGTAAATATAAACACTGGAGGAAATATAAAGAAACTGATAGAGGGAAACTTACAAAGGATGTCAGTTGGCATTTTATGTGACTGTATAAATATGCAGAACTAAATGCTACATAAATTCGCTGCAGTTCAGCTGTTGGCAGACGGGGGGTTGTCAACACAAAAAGAGGGCTCGGTTTGCAATCAGAGAAGAGTGAGAAGTTCAGTTTTCTTATGTGGGACATTGACCCACAGGGTGCAAAAAGTTGGGGTTATTGAAACTATGATGGATCATAATGGTCTACATAGCCAATTTTCTTAAAGAAGCAGTTTTGTCATCAAAGAAGAAAAAAGGTGGATCGGAACTGACAGCCATCTGACATTTTTCACAATCCCCCACTCACAAATTAATACTGACAGAATTTAACTTGCTGCGCTATAAGACCACACCACAGAATTCAGCATCTATGCCAAGCTGGTGTTTCTCAGCTTGACATATGTGTTAGCAAACAAAATCTTGGCACCACCTAATCACTGTACAAGAAATCCTTTAATCTTTTTCAAAAAATGCTCCAGTGCTCAAATTCAAAGCAGGCAGTTGCCCCACAGGTCGGACACACCTCGACCAGTTTTGTACATAGCGTGCATCTTCAGGACATATGTGTTGCATTCTTTCAGCAGGATCTTTATAGAGCATAGTACCAAAAACAGATTTTCTTCACCTTATCCTCACTTCCATCTAAAAGCACCCTAACCCCCTTCCTGCCCTGAAGTCATGGTATTTAGGGCTTAAGTAAAGTTGTATCCAAATGTCCTCACTGTGGACCAAGTTAAACTTTTTCAATGCCAAAAAAAAAAAAGACTAGCAATGCCTTCCCTGGCTTTGAATAAATTTAATATGCGGTGGTATTATACTTTGCATAGTTTTGTGTTCTACAATTCTAGTATGTTCATCTATTGAAACAGCAGTGCAACAATCTGGTGAAAAGTTTGACCTCCGCTATTTTATGCCATTTTAGATTGCCACTTACCTTCTGACTTGTATGATACCCTTCTTTCCACAGTTTTAATCTGCTTCGGTACTTTTTTCTTATCTGAAATAAAAGGAGCACTCCTTTTAACCCTTTCTATGCCACGGACTGATATATCAGTCCAAAATTCCCATACATTCTAATTCTTTCAGCAGCCTAAGGGTAAATACGGTGTGGACCAGATGTTCATCAGTATTCTGAGCTGTTTTTGTCCATCTGTTATTTACATATCATTTCTGTTGTGACTAACATTAACAATTATGCAGCAGGCAGTACTCTCTGACCTTACAGAACAATAGTTGTTCAAAAACAGCTACAAATACTGATGAAAACCTGGTCCAAACCATATTAAAAGGATTGCTCCATTCTTTATTTCAGACATGAAAAAAAGTACTCGCGCAGACTCAAATTGTGGAAATAAGGAAGTCAGGAGGTAAGTGGCAATCTAAAATAACACTAAAATGCATAGGTCAAAATTTTCACCAGATTGTTGCATTGCTGCTTTAAGTTATGAGGCTATGCTGAATTTTGCAAATGCGGGCTCATAACTTTGGTAATATTCAGTATTTTTACCTAAACATTTCAACATTGCCATTTTGGTGTAACCCCTAGGTGGCGTTATCTCAAGGACTACTACCCCTGCCTGCTTGGCTAGTAGCAGGTTAAGAGGCCTGAGTTCTGAAACCGGTGCCTCCACCCAGAGGTCAGGGTTGGTAGTGGTCAAGCTAACCTGGGCACAGCCATCCGGGACACTGCAACCCTCCTCTTTTCCCTCTAGTGGCCTGAACACTGTACAATAATCAATTTCACAATACCCCTGGTACACCACACAAGTACCCACACTGTTTGCACTTACCACCAGGGCTGGTTCCTCTGACTCGACCTTGGGAACCTCCTGTAAAACAAGCTTATGCACAACAAATAGCAGCAGTACAGTACTTTGAGCACAAACTGGAACCACATCAGATTACATGCAGAAAAAGTTAGATCTCATTTATTCAGGGGACTTGAACAAGGGAGGGGCAAAATCAGGTTAATTACCTTAAAGGTTATATCAATCAAGCAGTTATGCATGCACTTTGAGTCCCCCCACACAGTCCACCTCTGGGTACCCAGGTGGAGAAAAGATGGGCTAGCCAGAACTGTTGTCCGGGGTTGCAGCTGGTTGGGGCTCTGTGATGGAAAACATAACATGCACAGTACACAATATTTGTAATCTGGAGCCAGAGGGCTCAGTTCATAAAGGAAACGAAACAACAAGACAATCAGATGACACACTCAGATTAAGCTGTTTTTGCAGGGAGCTACCCTGGTATTTAGCAGTGTCAGTGGCTCAGTAGGTAGCACATTCTCCTCTGAGGCCGGGAGATCAGAGGGCTGTGGGTTCAGTTCCCACATCTGGCACTTGGGTTAATATCCCAGTACTGACAATGTAGTGCAGCACGAGAGGGGTGCTGCACTTCTGAGGTGCCGTCTTTCAGATGAGACGTTAAACCAAGGTCCCATCTGCCTGGATTGGTGGTAGTTTAGGTTGATGTTAAAGATCCCATGGCACTTATTGAAACGATTAGGGGAATTTCCCCAGTGTCCTGGCCAAATTTCCCTCATTCATTAAAAATACCACCAACAGCTTAATCTGGTTCAAGGTCAGTTGGCATTCATCTGTATGCCCCTCCCCCGGGTCATGCCTAAAAATAGGCAGGATTTGTCTAGTGCATGTACCTGGTCAACAAAAACAAAATAAAAATAAAATAAATGTACTCATGATACCCAAGACTGGACACAGGCTGGATGAAAATCGAGACTGCAGGTGGTTGATCTGGAATGCCAGGAGAAGCAGGGCTCACACGCGTTGCAGAGGAGTCATTCCTGTTCAAGTGTGGAGCAGGGGGGCTGATCCCCAGGCAGGACTCTCGTTGATGGCTTCTCTGTGCAGTGGGTAGTCTGGATGGGCCAGTCTGGCAAGACCCAGACTGCATGGAGACAAATTCGGATGCAGTCCGTTTTGGACTGGATACAGCTTCCAGCAAGCAGAACACAATTCACACAGTGGGGAACTAACTCACAACCCACTAGCAGCTCATAGCACATTTACATGTATGGGAATTCTACTGTACCAGGCAAAGCGCTCCCCGGTCACAATTGCAAAGTCTCTGTACACACCGGGAGCTTAGGGGTAGCTGGAACTCCTGACAGGCTGATCACATTCAGCAAAATCTTCAGTCTTCTTCAGGTTGAGGCTGGCCTACTTCAGTAGCTTACTTTAGTCACACAAACTTGGATTTAGTCTAAAATAATTCTCTTCTCTCCCCTCTTAGGAGCAGCAGACAGACATGCAGGCTGAAACTTAGCCCTTTCACAGTTCTCCCATGTGAATCCACTCAGGATTGCTGCTCAAAACTACTTCAGCTCCTCTCATTTCACTTCCCAGCTCAGAACTAACTGAAAATTGCAAGCAGCCCAGGACTTCCCCAAGATCCAAAAGATTTGGTTGGCTGATCTGGTTGTCAGTCAAAGAAAGAGCTCCCCCTTCAGTTGCAAAAAAGGCACAAAAAGCTCCAAACTAAAGTTCATACAGATTTTGAATTCAGACAGCTCCTGCAGTCCGGCTACATTTTAGGTCCCACCAGTACTGTTTGGTCCAATTTGCAGTCCAGGACCAATATAGTACAGACTAACAAAACAGTCTTTGCTACAAAGAAAGCTGGTTAGACAAACTACATTATCATTATCACTCTAAATGATTTACAGAAAATAGTTACATCTTTCAACAGAGCTCCCTCTCAGATTACTCAAGCTGCAATCAAGCAGCTCTTAAAGAGATAGTACACAGAGGCTATACAGTCTTTGGTAATCACATTTAAACTGCTAAAACGCAGGACACCAGCCTGGCAGTGAGCATTTACGCAAGCTCATGGAAGACTTTTTGGGAACTCCCTTTTGTAGGGGGGGTTACACCCTTCCCCTGCCTGGGAAAACTTGGCATCCACGTCAAGTCTGTTCCATCATAACATTGAAAACGCAACATATACAAGACATTTATACCATTAGCATGCTATACAAGTACTATCTGATTCATCAATTGGCATAACTTGTCACTTTACTATACATTTCAATGTATTCCACTACATCATTTCCATTCTGAAAATGCATTATGCATATTTCACACAGGTAAATTGAACATTACTATACAGAATCATGTAATAACTTCTTGTACTCTAAACAATGCAAGAGGAGGTCCTTCCCTATCAGCTAACTTGGGGCTGGATGGGGCAGGAGCACCATGGTGAGATCGCAGAACAAGTAACCTGGAATGGGCCGTCAAGCTCAATTTGGGCAGTGAGCTCTGGGAGACATAAACACCTTTATGGGCTACACTGAGAGGCAAATCCACTGGCCTCTGGGAAAATCGTAACTGAAGTGCACCACTGACTTGACAGCTCGGCCAGTCTTTCTGTGGTGAACAACCACTGTCTCTGTACTTTCAGCAATGGTCTTGGAGCTTTCATCACTTGCGAGGGGTGCCTCTGCATTAAGGGGAATGTTCAAGCTGGGAGCACTGTCAGCTCCTTGCTCTGTAGTCTCTGTTTCTACAACACTTGGCTCATTTTGAAGACACTCTGGCACTGAAGGGGGGTTGTCAGCACTCTCAAAGTGTTCCTCAAGTTCTGGCATGTCACTCAATCAATCAATTTTTTATTTATAAAAAAGGCGCTTTTCCAAAACCAAGGCGCCTGTACAATAAAAACAAATAAAGTAAAATTACATACATTATATAAATTCCAATAAATATGAAACCACATAAAAACACTTCAATTACCAAAAGCCAGAACAAAAAGATAAGTTTTTAATGCAGTTTTAAAACTCTGGATGGTCAGGCAATCTCGTACCCAATGAGGCAGAGAGTTCCACAGGGACAGAGCAGCAAAGCTGAATGCTCTTGCTCCTGATGTCTACAAATGTACCCTGGGAACCTCTAGCAATCCCTCATTGGTGGATCGAAGGGGAGGGAGGGACAGTACAGGCAAAGGAGATCTTTCAAGTAGCTCGGTCCCTGGTCGTGTAGGGCTTTATAGGTTAACAAAGCAACCTTAAAGGTGATCCGCCACTTAATCGGGAGTCAGTGCAGACTGAGGAGCACAGGCGTAATATGACTGGCTCTTGAAGCACCAGTCAACAGCCTGGCAGCCACATTCTGCACCAGCTGCAAGTGGCGGATATCAACCACCAACAGCCCTAGGTAAAGGGCATTGCAGTAGTCAAGGCGGGAGGTAACGAAGGCGTGAACCAACGTTGGAAGATCATCGGGAGGAACCAGATATTTCACCGGGTCGATATTTCTCTGATGGTAGAAAGAGGTTTTAACAACTGCTGACCAGAAAGTCCATGTCACCATGTCACCAGAAAGACTCATACCATCAGCCTCTCCTTCAGGCAAATCATACAGTTCCACGATACACAAAGATTTAGCATCCTCAGACGTGATATTTTGCACTTCACCTTCAGGGAGCATTGGCTACAAGGATGATGCTGGGGCATTAGGCAGTCCAGAAGGCCCAACTTCATCCCCATAATTCAACATAGGATTTCCACGAAACAACTGACTCAGTTCATATGAGGGGTAATAGGTATTGTCACACTACTGTCATCCGAGTTAGACTGGCAGTCACTATCATTCTGGGCCTGCTGCAGGGGAAGTCTTAAATCGGCAACCATGGGGGCAGGCTGACTCTGTTTCTTTCTTGCAGCAGCACGAGTCACTGGTCTAGGGGAATCAATCTCAGTGGGTTCGGCCTCAGTTATAACTTGACCAATAGGTAGCAAGTGGTTACAGTGCATGGTCTTGACAGCTTTGGAGTAATTCTCTGAGCGCACTTTGTACACTGGCAAATCATCCAACTTTCCAACTATGACATGGGGAAGATGGTGCCATCAGTTAGCAGTTTTGTGTTTACCATGCAATTCTACATTTTGCAGCAACACACAGTCTCCAAGCCTAAGCTCTTGAGCCTTTACTTTTCTATCATGTCTCTCTTTGTTGGCTTGATTTCTTTTGGCTGCCATTGTCTGGGTCAGTTGATAGGCATGGTTCAGTTGAGCTTTCAGTCTTTGTACATATTGCAGGTAATCTTCGGCTCAGACCCCATCGGGAGATACCCCAAAACAGACATCAACAGGCAGCCGGGCCTCTCTCCCGAACATGAGGCGGTATGGAGAGAACCCTGTAGCATCATTCTTCAAGCAATTGTATGCATGTACCAAGGTGCTAATCTGCTGGCTCCATTTATGCTTATCTTTTGGGTGGAGGGTGCCTAGCATGTCTAGCAGGGTGCGGTTAAAGTGTTCTGGTTGAGGATCCCCCTGCGGGTGATAAGGAGTGGTTCTTGACTTTTGCACCCCCCATAGAGAGAGCATTTCTTTGATTTGCTGAATCTCAAAGCCCCGGCCCTGATCAGAGTGAATTTGCTGGGGGCACCATAATGGACGAAGAAATTTTCCACTAGCACCTTGGCTACGGTAGATGCTTTTTGATCTTTGGTGGGAAAAGCTTGTGCATACCATGTGAAATGGTCTGTAACCACTAACACATTGCCAATGTTTCACTGATCAGGCTCTAAACTCAAGAAGTCTATAAAGACTAGTTCCATTGGGGTGCTGGTAGTAATGTTGACAAGGGGGGGGCAGCCCTCTGAGGCAGGGCTTTTCTCTGCAGGCAGCGACTACAAGTCCTTTCATGGTGCTCAACATCGGACCCCATCTTGGGCCAGTAGAATCGAGATAGTACTAGGTCAAGGGTCTGGTCAATACCGAGGTGGCCCATATGATTGTGGAGGGACCTCAGTACCAAATCTTTGAAGGCTGTGGGCAGGACCAATTGTTGCTTGTCTATTTGGCCACCTTGATCTACAGTCTCTCTATATAACAATTGATTAAGCAGCTTCAACCTGGGGCCTTCTTTAAACAATAAAGTGGTTCACAGATCAGAGGAACGCAACTTGGACGCATTTTTTCCTGCACGAAAGGCGTCAAGTGCTGGCTGAATCATAGGATCTTGGGATTGAGCCCACTGAATGCTGTCATTGTCAAACAGAGGTAATGCACTAATATCAAGAGCTGAGAAGTGGCAATATGCAACCAGTATGCAGGTGTCAGAGGGGCCCAAGCAATCTACTAAGCAGTCCGCTGTGTCCATAAACATCTGTTCATTTCTATCAAACTTTTGGCACAATGCTTGGATGTCAGGTTCAGACAGCCTGATCCAGTTGCTCTTGGAAATGAGCCTCTGGGATAGGGCATCAGCATCAATATGATTTAGGCCTGGTCTGTATTCGACAGCATAATTATATGTTGACAATGCAGAAAGCCACCTGTGCCCCGTGGCATCTAATTTAGCTGAAGTCTGGACATAGGTCAACGGGTTATTGTCAGTCCTCACCAATATTTTTGCCCCATAGAGGTAATCATGAAACTGGTCGACAATGGCCACTTTTAACGCAAGGAACTCCAACTTGTGCACAGGATAGTTTCGCTCTGACGGGGTCAAGCTCCTACTGGCGAATGCCAGTGGTCTCAAACCATACAGCTCCTAGACCCTGCAGACTGGCGTCAGTATGCAGCACATAGGGTTTTGGTGGGATCAGCATAAGCGATGATGGGGCGTGGGTGAGATGGTATATGACTTCGTGGAAAGCTGCTTCACAGTCAGGCGTCCAACAGGACCCAAAAAGTTCGCCTGGGCAGAAATATGCTTTATCTTGTTCTTTGATGGACCCTTTTTTGTATTTCCGATTGGTAGGAAGGTAACCCTGGGTAAAATTCAAGAGTGGCCGAATCACTTTGGAATAGTATTTTATGAACCGGCGGTAGTAGACACAGGACTCCAGGAAACGTTGTAGTTCTTTCAAATTGTGGGGCTGGGGCCAGGTAGTCAAGGCTTCAACTTTACTAGGGTCAGTCTCTATCTCCTCTGTAGACACTATGTGCCCCACGTACTTCACAGGGGTTTGGAAAAACTGGCAGTTGTCGATGGACAGCGTGGGGACGAAATCTTCCAGTCAGTCTAATGCTTTGAACAGTCGACTCTCATGTTCCGCTAGGGTGCTCCCGAACACAATGACATCGTCCAAGTACACCAGGCATTCTAGAAAATTCATGTCTCCCATGCTCATTCCATCAGTTGCATGAAGGTGGCTGGGGTGCCCGATATCCCCGGTGGCATTCTTAGGAATTCGTAGAACCCCAAAGGACAGCTGAAGACTGTCTTCTCACTGTCCTTCAGAGCCATTGGAATCTGGTAATATCCACTGAGAAGATCCAACACTGAGAACCATTTGCTCCCATTCAAACAATCCAGAGCATCTTGTATATGGGGCATGGTGTATTGATCGGGGATGGTCCACCAATTCAGAGTTCGATAATCAACACACATTCTCACAGATCCGTTCTTCTTGCACACAACCACAATGGGAGAAGCATATGAGCTCCTGGATTCTTGTATCACACCAACCACGAGCATTTCCTGCAAGTGTCTTCTCACATTGCCTATGTCTGCAGGGGCTAGGCGTCAAGACCTCTCTCGAAATGGCCGTTCATCGTGCAGGCCTACGTGATGCTCTGCACCCTGGACACATCCTATGTCCCATTCCTTCAATGAAAACACTCAATCTCTCTGGGAAAGTTTCTGGCTAATTCTAGTCTTCCGTTCAGCTGGCAACAGGGAGTCACCAAAATCAAACAAGTCAGGAGTCACTCTATCTGTCTTGCCAGGGTGCTTGTTGCTGGGCAACACTGCAGTGTCTGCACAGTGTACCATAGCTAGGGTGCATCCTCTGTTCACCCGGATCTCCCGATCTGACACATTAGGAATCTGGACCATCACTCATCGTGCATAGGCATAGGCATGAGCTGGCAAGATGCTGGGCTTAACCAATAATCCTTCCAGCAATTTTTCATCGCCTGGTGAGTCCAACATCACTATTTTGTTCTTGACATCTTTGCAGAGGTGGACCTCCCCTTGAACCGTACACTAGGCATTAGGGGCCAGTACCATTGAATCGGGATCCTTCCTCCACACGACCCCTACCAGTTCATCCTGGTCCACTCCCTTGGTGTTCTTTTGCAAATCATAGGCCCTCTTGATCAGAGCAGGAATTCTTAGGGTCCTCCCAGTCCATCAAACTTGTTTCTCGTGACAGAGTTGTGCCAGTCTCCCAAACATATGGGCGTTGGTCCCAATTAACAGGGGAACCCTTTCATACAGTCCAGTAGGGGGACACACTAAGGCCAGTGTCTCGACTTGCTCCTCTACACCAGTTATAGCTGCAGGAAATGACAACCAGAGGTGGACATATCCTAGGTAGGGAAAAGGCTTGTCGCTCAGCCCCCACACAATGTAGGCCTTCCAGGGATTGCAAGGGCACAGCAGATAAGTGTTTGTCATACCGGTCATTAAATACAATGGTCACTTGCGACGCACTGTCCAGCACAGCCTGAGTAGGAATACCATTCACAGCCATGGTAGTCTCCATTGAAGGGCCCACTATTTTGGACAAGTTCAGAGGGACAGCAGCAGGGACCTGGATGGATGATTTAGCCACAAAGGGGTTTGAGTTAGGATGTCTGAAGCCTTCACTGCGGTCATTTTGTGCACCCCTTGACCACTGATTCATTTTCCGAATCTCTCCTTGAAGCCGGTTCACCACTTTCTCTAAGTCTTTCTGAGACCGGCATTCCCTCTTCATGTGGCCATCCTTTCCACAGTGGTGACAAACGATAGGCTCCTGGGTCATCCTTGGAAAGAACATTGCACGAGGAACTGAAGTAGTAGCAAGGGATCAGGGTCCAATATCTGCTTGCAGCGGTGAGAAGGGTACAATGTGTCTCAATAGTTCCTTTAGGGTGGCATTCAATTCTTTGATTTCAGCCTGGGAGCTATCCTTGGTAGAAGATGCCTGAGGGTGCACCCCCAACCCCATGGCAGTCACGTCCTGAGAGGAACCAGAATCTTGTTCCTTGGGGGAACCCTTGAAGAGGCACCCGCATTCAACTCTCGGACTTCCTTTAATAGCTCGACTTTCAAAAACTGGGCCCAGGTTGGGAAGTCCTTTGCATTCTTAGAGTGCTTTGTTAGGTGCTGATATTTGTTCCTGAACCCCACTTGTATGATCACTCTGTCACTTGCGCAGTAGCAGCAGATATTGGTGAAATTCTCCCCCAGAGTCACCTTTGCTAAACCCCCCGAATTTCTTTCATTAGCTCATCATAAGAGGAGGGCAATTCCAGTCGGTTGGCGAGGCACAACTGAAGCAGTAACAATTCTGAAAATGGAACAGACTTAAGGATCTGGTCCAGCCTAATTCGATCTAATACATTTGACAGCAAACCACCCT
Organism: Neoceratodus forsteri; assembly: GCA_016271365.2. NCBI lineage: Eukaryota > Metazoa > Chordata > Ceratodontiformes > Ceratodontidae > Neoceratodus > Neoceratodus forsteri. The sequence goes on along the minus strand of CM057449.1, from coordinate 519,662,950 downwards.
TTATGAGGCACTCTTTGTAGCAGCTTTTCAAGCCGAGGCACATACACAGACAATGGCTCCCCTGAGTACTGCTGGGCATTTCTTACTCTCCACCACAGACCCTCATCTAAATCCAGGCTCCCATGCACATTCTCCAGTGCATCAAGATAGTCCTGTACAGTTGCTTTGGGGTTATTGGCCCGCTTGGCACGGATTGTAGCTAGGGCAGGACCTTGGAGGCTCTCACTCAACCTCTTTCATTTCTCTGCTTCTGAGCATTGCCATTCAAGTACTAGAGGAACAACATAGTCTATCCAGATCTCCCAGTCATCCTCCCCCGGGGGGTGGGGGAGGGTGCCCAAGAAGATTCTCAACCTTCGGTAGGAGTCGTGACTAATGGCAGGTACAGATATAGGGGCCAGCATTGTCATGGGCACAGAAGGCGGGGCAGTAACAGGTGCTGGAGTGGGAGGTGGTGTTGGGGAGAGAACACCCCCAAGTGGCAGGAAAAGTTTCTTAAAGTCCTCTATGGTTTTCCCTTCCTCCAGCAACAACTTAGCAAATTTCTCCTCAAAAGTCTCAGATAATAGGGGGAGCTCATCCTCCCCGGGGTTTTTACTGTCTCTAGTTATCATTCTCCAGGCGGCTGGGGTCCCTTCTGGGGCAATAGTCCGTTGCACTTTGGAACTGTCCACTGGGTCACTACACTCTACTAACGCCATGAAAGTTTGGGTGGTTAAATCAGCCTGTCGTCCTACCACCACAGCATTTGTTAAACATTCAACTTTGGAAAGTAGTCCTTCTACAGTGTCTTTACCAATGTTCAGGGGGACTATCCAATACAAGCAGGGCATTGTGAGGGTCAATCTCCTGCCCTGTACACCACCCCACCAATTGGTGCACATCCATTTCTGTTGGGGTAGCCATTTATGTTTCACAATAATTCATAGTTTTGGCCACTAGAAGACACTAAATCCCAGAGGTGAGCCTCCAAGATGTAACCCCTAGGTGACGCTATCCCAAGGGCTACTACCCCTGCCCGCTTGGCTAGTAGTAGGTTTAGGGGCCTGAGTTCTGAAACGGGTGCCTCCACCCAGAGGTCAGGGTTGGTAGTGGTCAAGCTAACCTGGGCACAGCCCTCCGAGACACTGCAGCCCTCCTCTTTCCCCTCTAGTGGCCTGTACACTGTACAATAATCACTTTCACAATACCCCTGGTACACCACACAAGTACCCACACTGTTTGCACTTACCACCAGGGCTGGTTACTCTGGCTCAACCCTGGGGACCACCGGTAAAACAAGGTTATGCACAACAAATAGCAACAGTACAGTACTTTGAGCACAAACTGGAACCACAGTCAGATTACATGCAGAAAAAGTTAGATCTGATTTATTCAGTGGACTTGAACAAGGGAGGGTAAAAATCAGGTTAATTAGCTTAAAAGTTATATCAATCAAGCAGTTATGCATGTGTTTTGAGTTTCCCCCCCACACAGTCCACCTCTGGGTACCCAGGTGGAGAAGAGATGGGCTAGCCAGGATCATTGTCTGGGATTGCAGCTGGTTGGGGCCCTGTGATGGAAAACACAACTTGCACAGTACACAATATTTGTAATCCGGAGCCAGAGGGCTCAGTTCGTAAAGGAAATGAAACAACAAGACAATCAGATGACACACTCAGATTAAGCTGTTGTTGCAAGGAGCTACCCTGGTATTTACTCATGATACCCAAGACTGGACACGGGCTGGACAAAAATCGAGACTGCAGGTGGTTGATCTGGAATGCCAGGAGAAGCAGGGCCCACACGAGTCGCAGAGGCGTTGTTCCTGTTCAAGCGTGGAGCAGGGGGCTGATCTCCAGGCAGGTCTCTCAATGTCTTTTCTGTGCAGTAGGTAGTCTGGCTGGGCCAGTCTGGCAAGTCCCAGACCGCATGGAGACAAATTCGGATGCAGTCCGTTTTGGGCTGGATACAGCTTCCAGCAAGCAGAACACAGTTCACACAGTGGGGAACTAACTTACAACCCACTAGCAGCTCATAGCACATTTACATGTACGAGAATTCTACTGTACCAGGCAAAGCACTCCCCTGTCACAATCGCAAAGACTCTGCACACACCGGGAGCTTAGGGGTAGCTGGAACTCCTGACAGGCCAATCGCATTCAGCAGAATCTTCGGTCTTCTTCAGGTTGAGCCTGGCCCACTTCAGTAGCTTACTTTAGTCACACAAACTTGGATTTAGTCCAAAATAATTCTCTTCTCTCCCTCTCAGGAGCAGCAGACAGACATGCAGGCTGAAACTTAGCCCTTTCACAGTTCTCCCATTTGAATCCACTCAGGATTGCTGCTCAAAACCACCTTAGCTCCTCTCATTTCAGTTCCCAGCTCAGAACTAACTGGAAACTGCAAGCAGCCAAGATCAAAAGATTTGGTTGGCTGATTTTGCTGTCAGTCAAAGCAAGAGCTCCCCTTTCAGTTGCAAAAAAGGCACAAAAAGCTCCAAACTAAAGTTCGTACAGATTTTGAATTCAGACAGCTCATGTAGTCCGGCTACATTTTAGGTCCCACCAGTACTGTTTGGTCCAATTTGCAGTCCAGGACCAAGATAGTGGAGACAAACAAAACAGTCCTTGCTACAAAGAAAGCAGGTTAGACAAACTACATTATCATTATTACTCTAAATGATTTTCAGTAAATAGTTACATCTTTCAACAGAGCTCCCTCTCAGATTACTTAAGCTGCAATCAAGCAGCTCTTAAAGAGATAGAACACAGAGGCCATACAGGCTCTGGTAATCCCATTTAAACTGCTAAAACACAGGACACCAGCCTGGCAGTGAGCATTTAGGCAAGCTCAAGGAAGACTTTTTGGGAACCCCCATTTGTAGGGGGCGGGGGTTACACTGGTACAGTGACTCATTAGTGTGACAGCTGTCATTTTTCAGCTCCTGCCCAAAATGTGTGTTTGCAGCCCAAAAGTTGATTTTGCAGTCCCTGCACAACATCATCTTTAGGCCAGGAGTTGAACATTTTCTCTGCCCTTCTTTACGAGGCAGGTTCGTCACAAGGCTGTGTTGAAAATTTGGTGTAAAAATATTTACAAAAAAATAAGTTTCAATATTTTTAACCCAGATTCCACTCCTGCAGCCCTATCGGCTCTGGCCAGATGTTTTTTACAGTTTGGGTTGCCAAAACTGCTCAACTTTACTTTGTCACTTTCTCACCTAAACCAAGTAAAAGATGATGCTGTTAAAGTATAACAGAGCCCCAAGACCTACATATGAACTAGCACCACAACAGATGTTTGTACTTTGTACTTTATGCATGGCTGGAGCTTGTAACAGATTCTGTAGAGGTTTTAAACCCCTGTTGTTTATGCATTAGGCTGGAAGCCATAACAGTTAGTAAAGATGTTTCTCCACCATTTGAATGGAATACAGTAAACATCATTTGAAGCGATACATGATTTTTTTTTTGTTAATTTTTGTCTGGGTAGGCACACTGGACTAATGCTTGTTTCCCCATGCGACATGGGAGCACAGGGAGGTTAAAAGAAAACTATGGGTATATGCAAAGCTGTCACTGCTGAATAGATTGGGACTTTAGTACCCCAATCCCTCCTGCAGACACAGTCTTAAAGTAATAACATACTGGATCCTTTGTAAAAACCCATCTCTCTTCTCATAGCAGACAGAAATTGCCTGCCATTCTGGTGCCTGCCCCCAGAGAGCATGCTCTACGAGAATGCTAACAAACGTGGGATAATGATGGGTGACTGCTGCTTCCCATACAGTGCCTTATGTATGTAGATTTAACAATCTCTGTATCTCCTATACCCTGCTGTATTTTCAGAGTAAGTGTAAATGCATGTTTATCATAGCATTAACATGCTATGCCATGACAGTGCCCCAGAGCTGTGCCGTGAGCTCTGCATATTGGGAGCTAGTGTGTCCTACTCAGATGATATCTGTCTTGTGAAGGGGAAAGTAGCTTCTGCTGCTGCACGGTTGGACCCCAACGGCATAAGTGGTGGGATGCCATACAACAAGTATTCTACAATCTGTGTCACAGGGTGGAAGCCTTACAGCACCATTTACCCAATCTCTGCATTGTGCATCCAGAGCAGGGCCAGCAGGGGAGCTGCAAATGATAAGTCTTACCTGCCCTCTGACATCCTATCTGGGCATTATGCTTTGCCCCCCAAATGAGCTGTACCCCTTGTGGGAGAATACAGTTAAGGGTCAGGGGAAAGGTACCATCAGACACTACGCAAGTATATACCGATATCTGCTTCAGCTCACCCTTCTTAAAGAGGGCTCAACAGGCTCTTCCATTACCTCACCAGCTTCTCACCATCTTACATTACTGTGGAATCCAGATAATCCTGAGGGAGATGTTGTCCCCTATTGGGAACAAACCATGGGTTACTGTGGATCCATTGTCAAGTGAGCATAGCCTAGGCTTGACAGAATGGGGTAGGATCCTATGGGGCTTCTTGAGTGGGATTTATTTATTTGAAAATTCATGAGCAGGAGAGGTGCATTGAGCTGAGGCTCATTTCCTGATGTGACCCAAGGGGAAGAGAACCAGGAGTAGAAAATGACCCCCTGACAAAGACCCCTGGTAAGAAGCGTTAGGGCATCTAGCCTGCTGCATTAATATTTTGCATGTTTTGCACTTTTTTTTTTCCCAGTTGACGAGGCCTCCACTTATGCAATAAACTGCTAAGCTTCAGGTTCCCCACTGAGTGTGCTGAATTCCTGTTTGTCATGGAAAACAGATACATAGAAGATAAACTGAAATGTATTCACAGTCTACCAGCCGAGGTGGTGGGCACAAAAACTATTAATGGTTTCAAGCATGGTTGGGATGGAGTGAAGCATATAGTGGTTACTCGGGGTGGGGGAGACAGAAACTGGGAGAGGAATGGGGGGTGGATGGGGAAGGGCTAGGACCCTGGATGGACATTAGGTCCCATGGTTAGATAGGGAACAACTGGCAGACTAGATGGATCATTGATCTTTTTCTGCCATCATTGTCTGTGTTTCTATGAACTGGCCTATTAACAATCATCACTGTTTAACAGCAAAAATGCAGCATAGTGATATTTGAAATAAGATGTCCCCACATGACGGAACAGCAATAAATTAATAAATAAATGCAAAAAGCTGAACAAAATTTAAAAATAGATAACAGTTATTATTAGGGACTTGAGTAAATGGAATGGTGGCCTTGGGGCTGGCCTGATAAATGGAAGAAAAAAACAGAAAAGGCATTTTTCAGCTCTTTGCTTCATGCACCTGCATGGATTGTAACCTGCGCTTAAAGAGCTCTGTGGCCCGTTCTTCTTAAATTGGAAGCTTTTCAACTCTCAGCTAGGAACTGGTAGTTGCCTCTAAATAGGTTACTAATACTCAGGGGATATGGTTTAATTACATTTTAATTAGCTTTCTTTAAATGAGAGGAATGGGGAGCAACTAATATTTCTGAATCATATACAATATATTCCATCCTTCTCCTGGCACCATTTACAATATCTCTACCCAGGTATTGAATATTTTATGCCAAAGGTTTAATACAATTGTGATTAGTCCATCTTGTTATTTTAGGCCTTATCCTCGCACCACCCCCTCTCATCTCATCTCCCAGTTTGTTTATGTGACTTTACTGTTCTGAAGTTCATCTGCGCTGCACAAATCTCTGCCTGCAGCTGCATGCCAGCAGCCACCTTTGTGAAATGTCAGTGGATCTTTGCAGCCATCTGTGGAACCTGCGCAGGAGAGAGGGGACACAGTTGTAGCAGCATGTCAAGGATCTCCAGTAGCAGTGCAGTAAAGGGCAGCCAGTCAGAGCACAACATTGAAAACAACAAAAACTGCATGCGAGAGTCACAGAGTGTGATTTGGTGCTAATAGTATTCCATGAAGCATTTTATTCAGCATAAGTACTAGGGGACTTGAATGCCTTCAAAATCCTTTAATACTTGTCTTGAATAAAGTGTACCATGGACTGCTGCTAGCACTAAATCACTCTCTCTAACTCTCAAGTGCAGTTTTTGTTGTTTTGCAGGAGAGAGGGGTTAGAGATAGTACAACTGTTAGTTATCTGTGTCAAAAATGTAATGACATCATCACATGACAGAACTAAATTTTCTTTCAGGTGAAGCTTCTCAGAAGGTAAAGCAGCTGAAGAAGGATGTGGATGAAGAGAGATTCCGCTATCAGAACCTCGTGAAGGAATACTCCAGACTGGAGCAGAGATACGACAACCTGAGGGAGGAGATGTCCCTCATAAAGGTATGGGGGGGCTTTGGGAAAGAATGCCTCAGATTATGCTCTAAAACTTTCAGTTCCTTTTAATGTATGTTTGACATGTGCATGCGTGAAGCAAACATGTTGTGGGTACTCAAGAGAGTAGTGGTATCAGAGATATGTCTCTGTAAAATCCAGCACAATGTGGCAACAGCAGCAGGCCGATCATGACAGTGTTGTGCCTGTCTGATGGTCGGACACTTTGTGTAACTGATAGGATGCAGCAACACTGATCAGACTGCAGCAGCCTCCTTTAATTTACAAGGTGCCATCCAGCAGCCAGCTGGGCACTGTCAATCTGCTCCTCCTTGTGACTGGCAGGGAAAACTCATTTTTAAGCCTGAAGAGGTTGATGTCCCAGGTGGACTGAGGAGAGTGGGCTGCTCTCTCTCTTGTGTTCCAGTAGTCTCCCTGAAGCGATGTCTTTGAGTAGGCTGATGCTGGCACCTACAGACAACATAATTTGTCTACCTTTAGAGTCCTACAGCAGGTTACAAACTCTCTCTGCATACAGCCAATCAGAGTGCACCCAAGCAAGACCCATCTGCCACGAAGGCTCTGTTGTCAAGTGACCAGTAGTTAGTATCACAACAATGAGAGCTAAGGGGAGTCTGCAGTGCTGGTCTTGCTAATGAGAAACTATAGGGCTTTATCTGTAATTGGGCAAGCTATAGCCCCAACATTAATAAAATAAATGCAAATATTTAGTGAGTTGATAAAAACTGCAGAAAGTTGCCACTGAAATTGCATAGGTCCAATAGTTTGGGAAAGTTACTTATATTACAGCAACATAATGTGTTCTCAGTTAATCTTGGTCTCACTTTGTGTAATTCTTACTGGTGACATAAGTCCTCTGAGTTACAGAATGCGGCTGTGTCAATAGCATATGTGTATATTTATTTATCTGCTCATTTGCATTCAGTACACACGGGTAAAATTAAGGTATGCTACTCACTGTTTTGTGTTTTTTAGTTCTGCCCAATCTATTGGTAGGAGGTTTTCCTTACATGGGCACTGTAGGCTCAATGTGGACAGATTTTGTTTTCTCTGTTTTTTGGTAACCCAAAATTAAGGCTATGCTGACCCCTGTTTTCTAAGTTTTTATGTCAGCTATTAACTTGAAGTTTGAAGCAAATCTATAACACTCCATTTGTTATTATTTTGTCAGGCATGCTCTCTCCTGTTTATACGGTGTGGCAATATTTAAATGTCAACCAACTGTGTTTTGGACAGTCACATAGTGCATTCTGGTCATCTAATTAATTATGGATATTGGTGGTACAGGAGGCAACACACAGAGCAGATGACTAAAAAGTCTTTATATTCCAAGACTTTGGGAAGCATTCACAGCACTTTGTGAACTAACAGAGCAAACATGAAGCAAACCATTGTTGTCCTGACAGCACCAGTACAGCATCAATAGAGGACCAGCACAGTTCTCTTCAGCAGACCAGTGACTGACTAGTTTGTGTCCCCTTTCAGTCCTTTAAGTGGTTGCAACCATGTCCCCATTGGCTTTCCTTTTAAGAGTCACTTAGTAGTATGGCCAAAGTACAGCATCCATGATCTTTTTTATCCAGAAGCTATGTCATTTATCCACCAAAGAGTTTATATAACACTTACACATTATTTCTTTAAAAGTCTGTAGCATACCTTATGTAATATATCCAGAGTGTTCCTTACTGCAGAGAAGTTAAAGAGTAAAACATTACAACTCGCCTGCACACTGTAACTCACTCCAGCAGCCCTGCATCCCAGCCTCCTTCCTGGCCTTTGGGGAATACAGGAGCTTTCCTCTCAGAACACCCTCTTGCCTCTAATTCACTTTCCATTGGAACTTGCATCCTGTGTTCATCTGGCCAGTCTCAAATCCATGAAGACCCTTTTCGAGAGCAGCTACAGGTTTTAGGCAGGCCCCATGAGCCACTAGCTAGGGAGAATCACCACTATCTTCTCACTGCACAAGTTTCTGAAAGTCCTTTCATGGTACCAGAGGTTCTTCCAACTCTGAAGGCATGCTTGTCTTGAACTCTTCTGATCCCTACTTTGTCCCCTGGCTAGCTGAGACCTTCCTGTCAGTCAACCCTTCCTCCTTCTTTCCCTCCCCCTCCTGCCATCTTTTACTGTCTCTCTCTCTCTCTCTTTGTCTCTCCCCCTCCCTCCATCTCTCATTATCTTCCCCCTCTTTCCCTCCCTCACCCCCACTGACCCTTTCTTTCTCTCAGCCTTCCTCCCCGTCATCTCTCCATTCTGTTTCTATGATCTGGAGCTAAAATACGTGGAATCCCTTTGGGACAGAATCAAAAAGCTTCCCAATATTCTTAAGATCATTTATAATACAAAAAAAAATCTCTTTTGTTGAAATAAAGTGAGCTAAAACCTGAAAAGTACTATATGACAAGGTGTATTTACTGCAGTTATATTGCACGCAAACTAGTGTGCCTGCACATTAGCACAATTTTTACTTAAGCACTTTGTGTATAACCTACAGAGTGAAGCAGTGGTTTAGTTAATTGTCGTCGCCTTTTTATTTTCATGTTAGTATGAAACCAGTAAAAATAGTGAAAGTAACAAGCCAGCAAATATTTCCTGTTATACAGTAGTTTCTTCTCAGCCTCTTTTCTTGGTACAGTCTCTCAGTTTCACTACAGCTCCTGATTTACCTAAACTAAGCTGTTCTGTTGTAATTTTTTTATTTTATTTCAAACGTTTTACCAGAAAAGACATGCAGAGCTGGTAAAAAGCTCATTTCCAGATGTGACGTGAGGGATGGGGAGAGGGAAACTCTGAAGAATGAGGTACAAAATGCAAATACAAATAGCAGAAATAAATGCTAATAAACATCCAAAATCAACAAGTAGCAGTTGTACAGAGGCAACAGTAGGTACACACAATGCATAAACTGCAGGGGGAAACTATTAGCAGGGTACAATATGCAATATGAGGTTTGTGGTAGGGGCAATTGTTGCAAATGAGGAGGGTGAATGAAGGAGCTACACTTATGTGGGGGCAGGGTGAAGGGGAGCACAGAATGTAGGGTGATGGGCAACAGCACAGGGCCCAGTATCAGGGGCATCTGCAGATGTGAGTGGAGAAGTCCTGGAAAAGTCATTTGAGAGGGTGAGGTGGGTTAGCGGATAGTAAGGGGGAGGGGTCCCATAGTTTGGGGAAGGAGAAGGCAGATTGGCCAGCAGAGGATTTTGTTTAGGGCGAGAAGTGTGAGACAGCAGAAGTCACAGTTGCCAAGGGAGTAAGAGGTAGTGGGGGGGGCGCAAGTGAGGAGTGATGCAATGTAGGAGAGGAGGGAGCCTAACCAGAATTTAGAGATAAAGGAGATACACTGGGTGAGTAATCTGGTCTCAAGGGATGGGAATGAGAGGGAGGAGCACAGTGAGCAGTGGGGCATCAATTCTGCACTAGTCCCATGGCATTGGGCAGCAGCCCCTCTCTACTACTATGGTGGTGGTGGTGCTGCTGTTGCTGAGTGTACCAACCCCCCAACGAAGTGTCACAAGACGCAAGTAAACATTCAGCATTGGCAAATACTTGCTTAATATACTGTAAGTTGTTTACCCAAGATGGCCCATTTGAGAAGCAGCATCTGGACTTCAGTGAGTGTTCCTTCTTCGCTTTTCAGTTTAGCTTTGCACAGTCTGGTGCTTGTAGAGTTCCAGCCTTGCTAAACTCAATTAGTTTTGCTCTGTTGAGTGGGTTGAATGTGATGGATCTCTCTTATAGAAGGCCACACTTGAGAATCACCTCCGGCCAGTAAAACCAGAAATGGGTAGTCACATTCCAGCAATCTGATTGGTTCCTAGCTATGTGCTAGAAGTGTCTAATGCACAGCCAGAAAGGAGTCCAGGCATAAACACCTTCACCCTCCCTCAGGTATCACTCCCCCTCACAACTCTGCTACCGCAAAGAGCACCCATACTAGTGATTCTGTCCTGGCAGGCCCCAATGAGGAGCACAGGATGGGTGCCAGGTCCAACGCTGGCTCGGGTGGCCGCTGGGACCAGTGTCCATCTCCAGATAGTGAGCCAGATGATGATGATGAAGAGAATCCTGACTATTCAGGCACATCTTCTCTGGCAGGGGACTTCTCTGGGGAGGAGGAGCACCCCAAGGTGGTCCCCAAGTCTCCTCCTGATGACCCCTCTATACTGGACATCATGAGGCACATCCAGACCACTATGTGCTGGGAGACAGAAGAGTAGGGCCCAGAGTGTCACTGGCTGACCATTTACCTATGCCAGCCTGAGGTCCTCCCTCTGGTGGCCCCCCTGATTGACTTGTACGATGATATAACCAGGGCGGCATGGAACTATCCCTTTAATACCTCGGTGGTGCCCAAGAAGGTGGACCACTTCTATTATGCCCCTGACAACAAACTCTTCTTCAGGGGGCAGCCCAAGGCTGACTCAGTGGTCATCAATGCAGCCCACAACCACCCCAAGAAGCCCAAACATCTCAGTGCTTTACCACTGGACAAGGAACCCAGGCAGTTCAATCGCTTGGGCAAGAGAAACATAGAAACATAGAATTTGACAGCAGATAAGGACTGCTTGGCCCACCCAGTCTGCTCATTTCCCTACCTAATGGATAAGCTGCAGATCTTAGTTAACCAGCAGCCTACTCCTTCCTACCCCCACCCCCTAGAATTGCCTTATGAGTGTCCCATGCATGCTTGAATTCCACCACTGTTTTTGACTCCACAACCTCCTCCGGAAGGCCGTTCCATGCATCCACAACCCTCTCTGTGAAAAAATACTTCCTTAAATTACCTCTGAGCCGCCTCCCCATCTTCAAATTGTGCTCCCTTGTTCTTGCACACTTCTTTTTTTGAAAGATGCTACTCTCTTGGACTTTGTTGATTCCCTTGAGGTACTTGAAAGTTTCTATCATGTCCCCCCTCCCTCCCTCCTTTCCTCGAGGCTATACATATTAAGCTCCTTAAGTCTCTCTTCATATGTCTTCTGGTGCAGACCATGCACCATTTTAGATGCCCTCCTCTGGACAGCTTTCATCCTGTCTATGTCTTTGCGGAGATTGGGTCTCCAGAACTGCACGCAGTACTCCAGATGGGGTCTCACCAGCTGTCTGTACAGAGGGATAATAACTTCCTGTTTTCTACTGGTGATGCTTCTCCCTATGAATTCCAGTGTTCCCCCAGCCCTCTTTGCTGCCCTCTCACATTGCTTTTCCACCTTTAGGTCATCTGATATGACTACCCCCAGGTCCCTTTCCATTTTTGTTCTTGTTAGTATCTCACCCCCCATTGTGTACTCTTCCCCTGGGTTTTTGTTTCCCAGTTGCATTACCTTGCACTTCTTAGCATTGAATCTAAGCTGCCATACATTTGACCATTCCTCTAACCTTGCCAAGTCCCTTCTCATCCTTTCCACCCTACCTTGTGTATCAACTCTGTTGGATCTACTCTTCTGCTACCATGGCTATCAGGATCATTATATATCTGGTCCATATGGTCCAGTACCAGAATGTATTGTGGGACCAGGCTAGAGACCTAGTTGTGACCCTGCCTGAGGATCCCCTGAAGAAGCAGCTAGCTCAGATGCTTAAAGCAGGTTGAGACGTTGACAATCATGTCCTATGATGCTGTCGATACCAATGGCCAGGCGGCAGCCTCTGGTATCTGTCTCTGATGCCACTCTTGGCTTAGGGTGTCCAGTTTCATCCAGGACATTCAGTCTAAAATCCTGGATGCCCCCTTTTGGGGTTTGCTCCTCTTTGGGGGTGATGTGCAAGACTTGATCTTCTCCCTCCAGGAATTGGGCAGGGCTCTCCAGTCTGCCCATACCCTGTATCATACCCAGCCGAAGTCAGGCCAATGGCCACCCTTCTGCCACTTGTTCCACAGGCAGTCCTGCATTCCACCCAAAGGTCAGGGCAAACACAAGCAGGCATCGGCCCCAGTAGCCACCATTGCTAAGGCTCCCTGGGCCATATGGGCTCTCCTGGTGCCTGCCCATACTTCCTGACTCCTTGTCAGACCCCATCCCCTCCATTAGAGGCTCCAGGAGAAGTGGTACGGGGTCGCTTCTCCCTTCACCTTGACAGGTGGAGAGAGAGATCACATCAGATAACTGGGTCCTGCAGCTCATCGAACATGGCCACACCCTAGAACTCGAGTGGCCTCCCAACCACCCTCTGGGAAACTCCTTCTGTCTCCCAGATCATCTGCCTCTCATCTGGGAGGAGATTCAGAATCTACTGCAAGAAAGAACCATAGAGCCCATCCCTCAGGCTCAGCGGGGCAGAGGGTACTACGGGCAGTGGTCACAGATGGAGTAGGACAGAGAACTGTATCAGTTAAAGCAGAAGGAAGCAGGTAAGGCAGTCAGAACAGCAAAGGCCCAAACCGAGGCAAAGATAGCCAACTCAGTTGAGATGGGGGGGTAAAATCTTTTTTAGGTACATTAGGGAGTGAAGAAAGACAAAGGGAGGGATACTGATGCTGAATAAAGAGGAGGGTGGGTGGGCAGAGAGGGACAGTGAAAAAGCAGAGATACTGAATGAATGCTTCTGCTCAGTATTCACAAAAGAAGAGGAGGGGGAGGTACCTAATCCAGTCACTAGAAGCACTCTGGATAAGGGTGTCAATACCAGTCCTTTCACAGAAGAAAGGGTTCTGAAAGAACTCCTAAAACTGAAGGTGGACAAAGCAATGGGGCCTGATGGAATTCATCCCAGAATTCTGAAAGAACTAAAGGCAGAACTAGTGACACCACTGACTACTCTGTTTGACAAATCATGGGAGGATGGGGTGGTACCTGAGGACTGGAGGAAGGCAGATGTGATTCCACTTCACAAAAGTGGAAGCAGGACAGAGGCAGGAAACTACAGACCTGTCAGTTTGACCTCAGTGATAGGGAAAATGATGGAATCACTTCTGAAGGAGAGAACTGTTGAGTACCTAGAGGCCAGAGGGGCACAGGACCCAAGGCAGCATGGATTTACAGTGGGACGGTCATGTCAGACAAATCTAATTGATTTATTTGACTGGGTGACCAAAGTAGTAGACCAGAGAGGGGCTGTGGACATGGCCTACCTAGACTTTAGCAAGGCATTTGACACAGTCCCACACAAAAGATTAATATACAAGTTAGCCAGCCTGGGAGTGGGTCCCAAGATGGTAGACTGGGTAAAAAACTGGCTAGAGAACAGGACACAGAGGGTAATAGTAAATGGTGTCCACTCTGAAGAAAGGGGGGTTACTAGTGGGGTACCGCAGGGTTCAGTTCTAGGACTGGTCCTCTTCAATGTCTTTATAAGTGAGATTGCAGAGGGACTGGAAGGAAAAGTATGTCTCTTTGCAGATGACACAGAGATCTGCAACAGGGTTGATATACAAGGTGGGGTGGAAAGGATGAGAAGGGACTTGGCAAGGTTGGAGGACTGGTCAAATGTATGGCAGCTTAGATTCAATGCTAAGAAGTGCAAAGCAATGTACCTGGGAAACAAAAACCCAGGGGAAGAGTACATTGTGGGGGGTGAGATACTAACAACAACAGAAATGGAAAGGGACCTGGGGTGGGCAAGCAATGTGAGAGGGCAGTAAGGAGGGCTGGGGGGATACTGGGATGTACAGGAAGAGGTATCACCAGTAGAAAACAGGAAGTTGTTATCCCTCTGTATAGACAGCTGGTGAGACCCCATCTGGAGTATTGCGTGCAGTTCTGGAGACCCAGTCTCCACAAGGACATGGACAGGATAGAGGCAGTCCAGAGGAGGGCAACTAAAATGGTGCAGGGTCTGCAACAGAAGACATATGAAGAGAGACTTAAAGAGCTTAATATGTATACCCTCGAGGAAAGGAGGGACAGGGGAACATGATAGAAACTTTCAAGTACCTCAAGGGAATCAACAAAGTCCAAGAGGGTAGCATCTTTCAGAAAAAGAGATGCACAAGAACAAGGGGGCACCATTTGAAGATAGAAGGGGGAAGGCTCAGAGGTAATGTGAGGAAGTATTTTTTCACTGACAAGGTTGTGGATGCATGGAATGTCCTTCCTGAGGAGGTTGTGGAGTCAAAAAACAGTGAGGGGATTCAATAATGTATGGGACAGACATAAGACAATTCTAGGGGTTGGGGATAGGAGGAATTAGGCTGTTGGTTAACTAGGATCTGCAGCTTATCCATTAGGTAGGGAAATGGGCAGACTGGGTGGGCAAAGCAGTCCTTATCTGCCATCAAATTCTATGTTTCTGTGTTACTCCCACTTCTTCCTTGTCCCAAAAAAGACCGGGGACCTTAGGCCCTTTCTAGACCTGATCAATCTGAACCTGCTCATCGAATACAAGTGCTTTTGGATGGTCACTTTTAAGGGACTCCTGCCCCTCCTGCAATAGGGGAACTGGCCCTGTTCTCTGGACATGTAGGATGCCTACCTGCACATCAAGATTTTTCTCTCTTACAGGCACTTTCTCTGCTTTCATTTTCAGGGGGCCACATTCAGTTCTGGGCCCTCCCTTTTGGTCTATCCTCACCCCCCGAGGTCTTAATCAAGTGCCAGGCAGTGGTGGCAGCTGCCCTTAGGAGGCAGGTATTCTACCTCTTCCCTAACCTGGATGACTGGCTCCTAGGGGCTGCATCCCAGGAACACCTGCTCCAGACCCTGGAACATACTTTCAGTTTTTTCTGTGCCTTGGGAATCACTATCAATGTGCTGAAGTCCTGCCTGATACCCTGCCAGTGGCTCCAGTACATAAGGGCCAACCTGGACATTGCCCAGAGCATGGCCTTCTTGCCCAGGAACAGAGTGGTGCATCTGATGGAGCAGGCTCATCTGGTCTCTTCCAGCTTTCGGGTCCCGGCCCGGGTTTTTCTACGTCTGCTGGGTCACATGGCAGCGGCAATTGCCACAGTGCCTTTAGCTCAGTTAGATATGAGGGTTCCCTAGTGGACACTATGGGTTCAATGGGACCAATGCTCAGATGACCTGTACCAGCTAGTCATGTTCTCCGATCTAGTCCGATGGGTTCTAGCCTGGTTGCTAGATCTAGCCAAGCTCTGTCGGCCCATTTTACCCCCTGCCAGGTACTGTCGTTGGATGCCAACTGACGTTGGATGGTGTCAGTGTCAGTGACTCAGTAGGTAGTGCACTTGCCTCTGAGGCCGGGAGATCAGAGGGCTGTGGGTTCAGTTCCCACATCTGGCACTTGGGTTAATATCCCACTACTGACACTGTTGTGTAGCATCAGAGTTAAACCAAGGTCCCATCTGCCTGGATTGGTGGTAGTTCAGGTGGATGTTAAAGATCCCATGGCACTTATCGAAAAGAGTAGGGGAATTTCCCCGGTGTCCTGGCCAAATTTCCCTCATCCACTAAAAATACCAATAACAGCTTAATCTGGTTCAAGGTCAGTTGGCATTCATCTGTATCCCCCTCCCCTGGGCCGTGCCTGAAAATAGGCAGGATTTGTCTAGTGCACTTACCCAGTCAATAAAAATTAACTAAATAAATAAATTAATTAATTAAATAAATACATAAAATGCCTCAGGTCTCTGCTGGGGAGCCCACCTAGGGGCTCCCCAGACTTGGGGCATGTGGACAGAGCCCCCACATCAATATCTTGGAGAAGCGATCTGTCTTGTACAGTACGCCCTTCAGGCCTTCCAGACTCATCTCCTCCCAGTCTGCTCTTGGTGCAGACAGACAACATGTGTGTGGTCTATTACATAAACAAGCAGGGGGGCACATACTCCTATCCCTTGTGCAGGGGGGGCGATAAGAGTGTGGTATTAGGCAATCAAACATGGTCTGGAACTCTCAGCCGTCCATGTTCCAGCTGTCCAAAAAGTCCCGGCAGACATCTTAAGCCACTCTTGCTCCAGGTCTCACAAATCAGAATTTCTGACCCCAGTAGTGGAAGACCTCTTCAGCAAGTGGGGGGCATCCAGAGCTGGACCTTTTTGCATCACCACACAATGCAAAAACTGCCACTTTTCTGCTCGCTGGATCCCAGGCTTGGAGTTTTCTGGCAAGACACACTGTCCTTCTCTTGGAAGGAAAGTTTTCTGTATGCTTTTCCTCCCTTCTCACTTCTTCAGCAGGTTCTGCTGAAGCTTCAGATGGAGGGGGCTGAAATGATCCTCATAGCTTCTTTCTGGCCTCGTCAGATCTGGTTCCCCTTGCTGCATCAGCTGGCAGTGGAACCCCTGGTGTCCTTTCCTCTGTGCATCAGCTTGCTCTCCCAGAAGCAGGGGACTCTGGTCCATCCAGACCTTAAATCTCTGCATCTCCATGTGTGGCTCTTAAAGACATAGCCATCGCCCAGTTTGGAGTCTCCCCTAGGGTCACTGACGTTCTGGTGGCTGCCCATAAGCCTTCCACCAGGGTGACCTATGCATTGAAGTGGAGCATTTTTCCCTTTGGGCTGCTTCCCACCAGTTGGATCCTTTCACCTGCCCAGTGGATCAAGTGTTGGAGTATCTCCTACCCCTCTCTGATTTTGGATTAAGGTACTCCTCTATCAAGGTACATCTTTCTGCCATCTCTTTGTACCATGTACCTGTCCAGGGCAAGGCTGTGGCCCAGCTCAACGTGTCTCGCACCTTTCTGCGAGGCATTCTGATACATAGATACATAGAATTTGACATCAGATAATGACCACCAGGACCACCTAGTCTGACCATTTTCCCTACCTGCTGCAAAAGCCAAAGACCCTGCTTGATCTCTGGCTTTGTTCTCCTACCTATCGCTATGGTAACCCTATGCAAATCCCATACATTTTTGAATTCCCCTACCGAATATGCCCCCACCAACTCTATTGGGTGCCTGTTCCATGCATCAACCACATTTTCTGTGAAGAAATACTTTCTCACGTTACCCCTTAGTCTACCCCTTTCCTGCCACATGTCATGACCCATTGTTCTAGAACATCTCTTTATCTGAAAGATGCTACCCTCCTTTAGCTTATTTATGCCCTTGAGATATTTGAAGGTCTCTATCATATCCCCTCTCTCTCCCTCTCTCTCTCTACTCTCCTCCAGGGTGTACAAATTGAGGTCCTTCAATCTGTCCTCATGTGACTTTTGGTGCAGGCCCTGCTCCATTGTTGCTGCCCTTCTCTGAACTGCCTCCACTCTGCCTATGTCTTTACATAGATGTGACCTGCAGAACTGGACACAATACCCCTGATGAGGTCTCACTAAGGATTTATGTAGAGGCATCACCACCTCCTTTCTTCTACTGGTGATACCTCTCCCTATGCACCCCAGTACCCCACTGGCTTTTCCCAGAGCCTTGGCACATTGCCTGGCCACCTTTTGATCATCTAATATGATTACCCTGAGATGTCTCTCCCATTTGGTTGCTGTCAGTATCTCTCCCCCATCATGTAAACCTCCCCAGGGTTCCTGTGCCTCAAATGTATGATTTTGTACTTTTTTTCATTGAATCTTAACTACCATACTCTTGACCATTCCTTAAGTTTACCAAGGTCCCTCCTCATTTTTTTCACCCCTCCCAGAGTGTCGACCCTGTTGCAGATCTTAGTAATATTTGCAAATAGGCATACCTTTCCTTCCAGACCCTCTGCAATGTCACTTGTGAAAACATTGAATAGGATTGGCCCCAGAACTGTCCTCTGTGGCACCCTGCCAGTTACTCTTCTTTACTTGGAAAGAGCTCCATTTACCACCACCCTCTGTGTTCTATCCCTCAACCAGTTTCTAACACAGTTTACCATGTTGGGGACCATTACCAGTTGCCTAACTTGCTTACAAGCCTTTTATGTGGAACTCTGCATCTCAAACCTCCTGTTCGGAATCCTGTCCCTCCTTGGGACCTAAATTTTGTGTTGGAGAAACCCATGTTACCTCCCTTTGAACTGACCATGAGTTGCACGCTGTGCTATCTGTCATGGAAAGCGCTCTTTTTAGTTGCTGTTACTTCTGCTCAAAGTTTTTCCGAGCTTCAGGCCCTCATGTGTAAGGAGCATTATTTGGTTTTCCACAAAGACAGGGTGTCTTTGCGTGTCAGTCATAAGTTTCTTCCCAAGGTGGTGTTGGAGTTTACTTTGAATCAAGCCATCTACCTTCCTGTTTATTTTCCTGAGTATTCTAATTAGGTGGAGGCTTTGCTCCATACTTTGGATATGCATAGACGTTTGTGTTACTATACACACCATTTCAAGACTTTGAGAAAGTTAATCAGTTGTTTGTTTCCTTCACCCCAAAGAGAGAGGGTACTCCAGTGTCCAAGCAGTGTTTATCTAAGTGGTTAGCCAATTGCATTGTTTTCTGTTACCGCAAGTACAAGGAACTTCCAGGAGTTGTTAAAGGTCATTCCACCAGAGGTATAGCTGCTTCCATGGCATGTTTCAGGAATGTGTCCACTGCAGACATCTATGCAGCTACCACTTGGAGTTCTGTCCATACATTCACCAAACTCTACAGCCTGGACATCGCCTCTAGGCATAGGGCTAACTTTGGCCTGGCTGCGCCTTCTCTCTTGAGTCTCTGGCTGCTGTGTTTCCTCCTCCATCTGCTGTTTACTTTGGCTACTGAAACTACTTGAGTATCAGTCCTACCAGTGATTGCCTGCTGCAAGAGCCTCCCTCAAACTAAGATAGTGCAGTTACATAAGAACATACTGTAACAGTAGATCTTCATGTGGAGCTCTTGCAGTAGGCTCTAGTTTTCCCTTCCCCCTGCTCTTTGTCTGCTTTTCTCCTCTTCCATGTGAGCGAGTGTTCTGCTCCCTCCCCTTTTTTCTTTCTTCTGGTTCTCGGAAAGTCTCCTTGGTTTCGTCTTCTTCCATTGCCCCTTCCAGATCTCTGGTGGGAGAACTGAGGAGGGTGTGGGGGACCACCTGCCTTTATAGGCTTACTTTGGCGGAGTGATGTTGGTGGTGGGCAGTCCCCTGTAGTAC
The DNA here is from genome assembly GCA_016271365.2 of Neoceratodus forsteri. Classification (NCBI taxonomy): domain Eukaryota; kingdom Metazoa; phylum Chordata; order Ceratodontiformes; family Ceratodontidae; genus Neoceratodus; species Neoceratodus forsteri. Next base: position 519,643,765 of record CM057449.1, on the reverse strand, counting down.
ACTGCTAGCTAGAAAGGTTTCCATGTGATCCCGGTGCCTGGAAGCTTTGTCCTACCAGTGATTGCTTGCTGCAAGGGTTCCTCTTGAAGATCTGCTGTTACAGTAAGTTCTTACATAACTGTATTTTCTCCCTGTGGGGCACCCCTGTGGTGGACCTGTTTGCCTTCTGGGAGAATGCCAAACAGACTTTTTTTTTTTTGCCTACCCCCACAGTCTGGGATGCTGTTGAGGGATGCCTTCACAAGGCCCTGGACCCTATCCCTTGTGTATGCCTTCTTTCCCTTCCTCTTGATCCACAAGGTAGTGGTCAGGGCCCAGAAGGACAAGGCATGGATGATCCTGATAGCTCCAGACTGGCAAAGGCAGTTCTGGTACCTGAATCTCCTCAGCCTCAGCAGCAGACCTCTGTAGTGATGGTTTCTCCCCATCTGGATCTGCTGATCAGACTTCAGGGGATGGACTTGCACTTGCACCTCACTGCCTGGTTCCTTAGTGACTAGATTTCCAGGCCTTGTGTCTCTTGGATAATGTGCTCCACATTGTGGAGGCCTCCCAGAAACAGTTGACTCACAGATGCTATGCCTTTTAATCAAAGAGATTTTCTATTTGGTGTCAAGACAAAGAGCTTTATCCTCTTGCCTGCCCTGTGGCTAGCATCCTGGACTACCGATGGTCTCTCTCTCAGTTGGGTCTACGGGCATTGACCCTTAAGGTACACCTGGAAGGTGTTTCTGCTTACCTGGAGCAGGCTGGTAAGTCAATAGTGGCCAATGAGAAGGTAGTCTGGCACTTTATTAAGGGCCTGTACCACCTGTCCCCTCCAGTGAGTGAACCACCTCCACCATGGGACTTATTGCTAGTGATGGCTGTGCTCATGGGTAAGCCTTTCAAGCCAGTACACAGAAGTGAGATGTCACACCTGTCATGGAAGATGGTCTTCCTGGTGGCCACCACATCTGTCAGAAGGATTGGGGGCTCCATGTGCTCTCAGTGGAGTTTCCTCACCTGGTCTGCCACAGCAACAGAGATGTCCTAGGCCCTAACCCAAAGTTCCCCCTGAAGGTTGTACTGGAGTTTCACCTTTACTGGTATACTTTACTAATCCATCTCCAGAGGCTGCCTGCAGGCTCCATATGCTGGACCTGCAGAGGGTGCGGTCTTATTATTTTGAGTGCACAGCTAGAGCTCAGGGACAGGCTTGCCAGCTGTTTGTCACTTATTTTTCACTTATGTTGAAGCCAGGCCAGTAGACTGAAAGCAAAAAGGATGACTGGCAGGTAGATCACATCTTGCATCGATCTCTGCTGTAATCTGGCTGGTAGGGAGTCTACTGTAGGGCTTAGAGCTCATTACACCAGACATACTGCTGTCTTGGTGGCTGCTTCCAGGGATAGCACTATCCAGGAAATCTGTAGGGCAGCTACCTGGAAGTCAGCACATACCGTCATTTTCCACTGCCGCATCAATCCTGAGTCGCGCCAGGATGCCGGTTTTGGGACCTTGGTTCTCCAGTCTCTGTTTACCAAGTAGCAGTGCATGCCTTACCTCTCCTCCTAAAAAACTGCTAGGATTCTGCCAGAGTGTGGACAGTGAACTATATCTATGACCCTAAATAGGTTACTCACCTTTAACTGTAATTCTAGGAGTGGTATATAGTTCACATCCACACAACCCACCAGGCCTCCCTGGCAAGTGGCACATCAATCAATCAATCAAATCTTTATTTTATTCAGGTGAGCATCATTGAGCAAGGCTCATTTACAAGATGGACCTGATAAGGTCAAGGTTCGATAGTTGGTACACGACATATACATCAATGCACTAATATATGCATAACAGATATAGGAAAAAAAACACTTATAAATACAATGATCAAGGGTAAGAAGTTGATTCAGACATACATGACAAGGTAGGTTACAGGAACATTATACAAAAGATAAGTATATACATATCCCAAAATAGGAGTCAAGGCATACACACAGCATAATGTAATACTAGGATGAATGGGGAGCATTTAGGAATGATGTAAGGGCCAGTGATTAGTGGGAGAAGGATTAGGTAGGTAGTTAGGTAGAATTAAATGGAACTGGGGTACTATAAAAAGGGTGGCTGCCCGGGAGGGAGAACTGTGAAACAAAAATATGCCATATATGGTGGCTGTCTGGAAGGGGGGGTTGTGAAATGGCAAGTCTAGCTCTTGTAGTAGCAGTTGCATTTCTCTGCGAAAAAGCTTGTGCAAAGCTGTTTAAAGGATGCTATAGGTATAAGATTGGACAGCTTTAGGGATTTCTGTAGAGTATTCCAAGCCATAGCTAAAGAATAGCTGATTGCCGCCCTCCCTAGCCGGGTGTTGACTTTAGGTATTTTGAGCATGATGAGGTTGTTGCTTCTTAGGGCATAGGAGCTAGCTATGGCCTGAGTGAAGCAGTCTAGAATATACTTTGGAAGTTTTTTAGACAATGCTCTGTAGATCCATAGTGCTGCATTTCTGTTCCTTCTGAGATGTAGAGAAACCCATCCAACTGCAGCGTAGAGAGAGCAATGGTGAGTGTTAGCTGGAAGATCTGTTATGAATCGTATTGCTCTATGGTACAGGGTATCCAGCTTGCTTAGGTAGGAGATGGGGCAGTGACTATAAAGGAAGTCAGCATAGTCAACAACTGAAAGAAAATGGATCCCTGCTTCCAACATGCAGTTTGTGATGTCATGGGGTGGAGTAGGGGATATTTTATTTATTTATTTATTTAGACAGTTGGTAACCAGGAAAGGCACACTGAGCCGAGGCCTGATTCCAGGGGCGACCCGGTACCACCCAGTTGGTGGAAGGAGCTTAGCTTGAAGACATACGGCAAATCAGACTGTTCCAGTGGAACTACCATAGTGTGAATGTGAGCTATATACCACTCCTAGCTGAGTAACCTGTTTTTTTGTTCTATTTTGGAAACATCCCCCCACCCCTTGCCTTCCTTCATTTAAACTACAGACCAGTGAGCCTCACTGGCATGCTTAAATATTTGGTGTACTCTCTTAAGATTTTATTTGTGTGGTAAATGTTTTACTCATGGTCATATTGCTGTCTTTTCATTTGAGGCACACTGATTCAGTAAATATCAGGTCCCAGTTCAAGAGTCTTCTATGATGAGTCATTCATTTATTTAGTTTTTGTTGACCAGGTAAGTGCACTAGACAAATCCTGCTTATTTTTAGGCACGACCCGGGGGAGGGGGATACAGGTGAATGCCAACTGACTTTGAACCAGATTAAGCTGTTGGTGGTATTTTTAGTGAATGAGGGAAATTTGGCCAGGACACCGGGGAAATTCCCCTACTCTTTTCGAAAAGTGCCATGGGATCTTTAACATCCACCTGAACTACCACCAATCCAGGCAGATGGGACCTCAGTTTAACATCTCATCCAAAAGACAGCACCTCAGAAGTGCAGCACCCCTCTGATGCTGCACTACAGTGTCAGTAGTGGGATATTAACCCAAGTGCCAGATGTTGGAACTGAACCCACAGCCCTCTGATCTCCCGGCCTCAGAGGCGAGTGTGCTACCTACTGAGCTACTGACAATTCTGACAATTCAATATAAAAAGGATCATCTCTTCACAAATAAACAAAGGAAAAGCCTAAGATTGCTGAAGTATGAAAGAAAGAAGACAACTTTCAGTTTCTTTGCAATGTTTTGCATGGTTTGCGATAGTCGCAGAACTGTGGATTTCTGATTAAAAATATATGGGACTTCCAAGAAACTGAGTAGTGATGCCTATTTAGTACTTCAAGTGGATTTTGTAACTGTGTATGCACTTATTGGGTGTTTTTGCACTTACGTTTATTACACTGGTGTCACTTTATCATAGCTTGAGTCAATGTCTTAAAGGTAATCCCTTTAAATTTAATGGAGACATGGTTGGCTTGGTGACTTTGGGACTACAAATAGCCATAGAGGTACCTGCTTTAGCCATGCCCCCAGAAGAAGTTTGGGGGGGGGAGCAAAGCACCTTTGCTATGAGGCCAGTGGATCTGGGTTGTGACTGGGTAATGTTGGCTCGCTGAGTCTCCTTTGGATATGCGTTTTTCTGCCTTTTTGCACAATATCTAACAGGAGTGGTTCCAGAGGACTGGTGGAGGGCAGATGTAGTCCCACTGCACAAAAGTGGTAGCAGGGAGGAGGCTGCCAATTATAGGCTAGTCAGCCTGACATCGGTGGTGGTAAAGTTAATGCAATCATTGCTGAATCGAAGGATTGTGGAATATCTTGAATCCAGTGCATTATAAGACCTGAAGCAGCATTGATTCACAGGGACAGGTGATGTCAAACAAATCTGATAGATTTCATTGACTGACTGACCAAAGAACTAGATCAGGGTGAAGCGGTGGATGTGGCATACCTTGACTTCAGTGAGGCATTCAACACCATTCCACATAGGATACTAGAAAGAAAGTTGGGTAGCGGAGGAGTGGGTCCAAAGGTGATAATCTGGATAAGAAATGAGTAAGGGAATAGGTGACAGAGGATTGTGGTCATTGGAGTTTACTCCAAGGAAGGGAGGGTGACCAGTGGGGTGCCTCAGGGATTAGTGCTGGGACCGGTCCTTTTTAATGTCTTTATAAGTGACATTGCAGAGGAGCTGGAAGGGAAGGTCTGCCCTTTGCGAATGATACCAGAATCTGCAATAGGGTGGAAACTCGGGGGTGTGTGTAGAAAAGATTAATTAGGGCACAAACACCATGAGTGGAATACAGAATCAGCGGAGGAATCATATTGGATGACATAAAGGTAGCCAGGCAGTGCAAAAAGGCAGCAGGGAGGACTGGGAGATGCTGGAATGCATAGGGAGGGGTCTCACTAGCAGAAAGAAGGAGGTGGAGGTCACGTGATGGCAGCCTGAAGAACAGCAGCACTTACCCGTGGCTCTGCTCTCCTGCTGCTAACTTGCAAGATTTAATCCTTTTTGTGAGTGGATAGTTACCTATAAGTGGCTTTGGCAAGTGTGGGAACACAGCTTATTCAAGTGATTGAAGAAATTAAATGGCAATAATGGATGTCTTCATGAAAAGAGCACCTCCACGGCACTCCCCCCCACCGATGCCAGAGAAAGATAAGGCCACAAAGCGCCAGAAACAGAAAGCGGCAGGAGCACCTAAATCTTACACCTCAGCTACAGCGCTCTTGGAAGCGAGGTTCCTAGAAATAATGCAGCCGCTGCAAGAAAAAATATCAGATATGTCAGAAGAGCTTCACCAAATCGGAACATCGGTGCAATCAATATCTATACGTGTTGGGGACTCTGAGGCTAAGATCATCTCGCTGGAGAAAAAGCAGGGTAAAATAGAGCAGGAGGCCACTCAATTGGGTTGTAGGATGAAGAAACTTGAGGATAAACTTGAAGACCTAAAAGGGAGGAGTAGGAGGAATAACCTCCTGATAATCAGAGTGCCAGAGAAAGGGAAGGCAATAACCCAATTCTTTTCATACAGAAGCTGTGTGAGAGGATAGTTGAACTATCCCCGAATGGCACAACATATATTATTGAGTGAGCACATCGAGCTCTCCGTCCTTCTCCTCCTCCCGGTGCCCCCTTGACCCATCATTTTCAAGTTGCTAAACTTCCTCGACAAGCAGTTTATACTCAATGAAGTTAAAAATCTGCAGGCAGTTCTCTGGGAGGGCTGCAAAATTCACATCACACAGGATCTCCCGCAGTCTGTCTGACTGAAACAGCAGGAACTGCACCCGACCGTATCAAAGCTGATCGCTGCAGGGAAGCCCTTTCGTATGACATGCCCCGCAACACTTCAAGTTAAATCTGGGGAGCAATGGCTCTCATTTGAATCTCAGGAGCAAGCTATGAAAGAGCTCAAGACCCTGTTCCCAGACTTGTTTAAATGAGGAGTGTTCCGGGGTGAGGGTGCAGTTTCTATTTTTGAGCGAGCGGGTGAGTGAATCTGACCTTCTGACTTGGGTGCTGTGAGATAGGAAGCACAGAGGAATGGGCTTCCGATTGGGTGAGAGGGGGATCCCATCTGTAGTACTAAGAAGAGATGAACACTTATATTTTAACAAAATGGTGCGGTGTTTCTCACTGCGAGACTAATAAAGTGAACTGAGTACTCGCACATGTGATCAGTTGAAGTGTACTGTCTTGTCCCATTACGACACGGAGAAGGACCATGCTGAATGACTGTTCTGAGGAGCAGGGTTCTGGGATATTGGACATATAGGGTTAAATTTGGTCAGATACCAGGACTGTGCTACAGGTCCATTTCATATATATTGTATATCGGGTGGAAATGTGCTTTAAAATGGCCATGATGGTGCCGCCTTTTTTCATTTTTTTTTTAGGAGTTCCCCTCTGACATTTTAAGAGATCAGTACCAGTGTTAGACATGGGGGAGCCGCTGTTTTTCTCCATTATTTTTTATTCAGGGTGTGTTGCAGGTATTCTCCGGTGGGCAGTGGTATACAATTTCTCCTACTACATTTCCTGTATGCTACAATATAACGTAATACTGGAGACCTTTTTTTTTTTCTATGGAAGGGGGTGAATGACTCAAAAGAGCTCCCTCCAGATATTGAAATGTGTTTCTGTATTTGGCAGTGGCGTAGAAATACATGTCCTGCCAGGGTTCTCTCTTTTTCCTTTTTAATAATAGCGGGGGAGGGGCGGGAGCAGGATGGGTGCTATGAGGGATGCAGGTTTGCACTAACATCACGTACTGAGAGAAGTAAAGTGGTGCGGTTGATTAGAACTGGGGTATAGTATAGTAGAGTGAATAGAGTTTGCATTAGTTGGTATTAGGGATTAATCATGTTTATGTTTTTTGGGATTAATGTGTGCTTTGTATGGGGTGTTAAGGTTAGGGGGATGGCTGGGGCCAAGTGTTTTCATCCTAACGTACCTAAAAACAGCGGCAGGGTTAGTGCCACAGTCGAAACCTTATTATGAGTGGCCCATATAACTTTATACGTTGGAATGTGAAGGGTGCCCAAGACCGTTGTAAAAGACACATCATAATTAGACATTTGCAATATTTGAACGATGGGATTGCCTTTCTTCAGGAAACGCATCTCCGGCGGGAGAATATTGTTCTGTTTCACAGAGCATGGGTTGGACAAGTTTATGGGGCAGGTAAATTCGCTAGTAGGGGAGGAGTGATAATTCTAATAAACAAAAAGATTCCCTTTACTCTTGAAAAAGAACTTTGGGACCCTGACGGTAGATATGTCATAGTTCATGGCCTGTTGGAATCACAACAAGTTATATTGGGAGTGGTTTATGGCCCAAACATCGACTCCCCCCATTTCTTCACACGCATGAAAGAGTTGGTTGTCACTAATCCCCCAAACTGACCATTCTTGGGGGCGATTGGAATATTAACCCCTACTCACACATAGATAGATCTGACTCCCGGAGACAGGGATTGTCCCCCGCTCAAAGGGCCTTACATGAGCTTATGAAGGGGGCTGATCTCATTGATGTTTGGCATGTTTTGAACCTGGAGGATCGCCAATATACTTTTTTCTCCCCCCCCCACCAAAACACTCTCTAGAATTGACTTCCTCCTTATGAGCTCATTTGCCCTCCCAGGTGTTAGCGCCGATATACACGCTAGGGTCATTTCTGACCACTCGCCAGTCTCTCTCCTTCTCTTAATAGGACCCGGAGTTAAGAAAGATAACCTCTGGCGGCTCAATACTCAGCTGTTACAGAAACCTAGTTCTTTACAACAGATCAAGGATTTTGTCACCAACTTCATAGGGACTAACAGGGACTCAGTGAGCAGAATAGACATGGTTTGGGTGGCTCTAAAATGTTCTTTAAGGGGGGAGTGTATCCGACTGGCCTCAACAAAATTCTGGCAATCCAAACAACAATTGAACTCACTGCTCTCCTCAATCCGTCAACTGGAAAACACAATTTCTCGGCTTTCGCCAGACGAAGAATGGGTCAAACTACATGGTTTGCAGGCCCAGTACTTTAATCTCATATCCCAGAAAGCTGAGCTTTCACTGAAACATACAAAGTTTCTTTACTTAGAATCAGGGGAAAGAGCTAGTAAATTACTGGTCATGAGGCTCAGGCAAGATGAGGCATCCCAGTTTATCCCGGGTATTAAGCCGGATAAAGATAAACCGGCTGTTACCGATCCCCGGACGATAGCAGGGGTTTTAAGGCAATATTGCCAGAGTCTATACGCCAAGGATTTGGTTAAATGCCCTTCTACAGCAGATATCATGAACTACCTTAGTTTGATAGACCTTCCTACTTTATCTCTTTCCCACACTTCTTCTTTGGAGGGGCCCATCAAGGTTGAGGAAGTGGTGAGTGCTGTCAAGCAACTCCCAACGGACAAATTCCCAGGGCCTGACGGCCTTCCCAATAATTTCTATAAGGCCTGTATATCAGAGCTAGCCCCATTACTGACAGATGTTTACAACTTCTGGTTTGACGAGGGTCTCTCTGAGCCCACTTTTTTAAGGGCTATAATTACTCTCATTCCTAAAAAGGGTAAAGACCCGCAATACCCGGAAAGCTATCGACCCATTTCGCAGATCAACACTGATGTGAAACTCTTGGCCAAGATTCTGGCCAACAGGTTAGGACCTATTATGCCCATCATAGTAGGTAAAGAGCAAATTGGTTTCATGACAGGAAGGTTTTCGGGAGACCATATGCGGAAACTATTGCATCTCCTCTCGGTGTCCAGGGACTCAGAACTTCCGATGGCTCTGGTGTCCCTGGATGCCAAGAAGGCCTTTGTTAGGGTGTCATGGGATTTTCTTTTCACCACCATGTCGTGTTTTGGTCTCCCTGAGGGCTTCCTTAAGTGGGTTAGGTTATTATACTCCTCTCCTTCAGCCCAAATCCAATGTAACGGTATTTATTCTGAAGCCTTTTTGCTCCACCGGGGTACCAGACAAGGGTGTTCTCTCTCCCCCCTTTTATTTAATATCTATCTGTAGACCCTTATCAGGAATCTGGTAGCCTCCCAAACATCCGGAGGATCCAGGTGGGGGACAAATGACACACTCTCTCAGCATATGCGGATGACTTATTATTGCATTTCAAGGACCCACGGGAATGCATGCCAGCCCTTTTGGAGCAAATTGAGGCCTTCTCCAGGATCTCCCACTATAAGCTCAATCTCTCCAAAACCAAGGTGTTTCCCCTGAGTAACAGAGTTTCCCGGGGAGAGGTGGTTGAGTTTGCTGTCTCATGGCAGCCGAAATCTCTTTTATATTTGGGAATTCAAGTGACAAGAGATGTCACCTCCATGATAAAAGCCAACCTCTCAGGCCTACTGACTACAATTAAAACTGATCTTGATAGATAGAGAGTGCTCCCTTTGTCGCTTTGGGGAAGGATCACCACGGTGAAGATGAATGTGTTACCCCGTATTTTATACCCAATGGGTATGATGGGCTGCTTCCTTCCAAAAAACTTGTTTACCAAGTTGCAGTCCATGCTGCACACTTTCATCTGGCAGGGTAAAAGAGTCAGAAGGTCCTATTTTAAACTAACTGCTCCAAAAGGGCGGGGTGGTCTTGCTGTTCCCTCCTTTTTCTTGTATTACTGTGCCCATCACCTTAGTAGGCTAGCCAACTGGGTGCAGGAGACGCATGTTGTAAATGCGCAAGAATATTCACCAGGGTGGTTGGAAATAGAGAAGTATTTGGCAGCCAAATACAAGTGTACTCTCTCCTCTTTACTATATGCCACCCCACATGAAATTCCTAAACCTTTAAGGTCTACCCCACTGGGATGGTCTATTAAAGCATTACATCAATTGCAGGTGAGTATTTCTATTAACTGGCACTCCTGTCTAGATCAACCAGTGCTGGGCAATCCTCACTTTAAAATTGGGCTCAAGCCCATCCCAGTGTCATACTGGGCCAACCTGATTGGAAAGAAAGCCACAGATCTGTATGCTGGTGGAGAAATAATTTCCTTCCCCTCATTTTGAAACAGATTCAATGTGCATGACAGAAATATTTTCCAATATAGACAGCTCAAGGAGGCCATAGTCTCCCACATTGGAAAAACCCAGAGCCCTGTGCTGGATACGGTGGAATTATCTACCATTTTGAAACTGGCCAGGCAACCCCATGCAGTTTTCTTAGTTTATAAAAAGTTACAATCACTACAAAGTAACCTGCCTCAGGGAGTTTGCCATTATTGGGCTCAGGAAATACCCCTGGGTACAGATGCAGATTTCTGGAAGAGACTACGGCTCAATTCTTATAAATTTATTAAACAAGATAGAATGCATCTCATCCAATTTAACATCATGCATAACCTATATTTTACCCCAATGAAACTTCACAAATTGGGGCGACTGCCTTCCCCAGCTTGCACAAGTTGTGGAGGCGAGCTGGGTACTTTGTTCCATATGCTGTGGACATGCCCGAAACTGCAAATATTTTGGCAAGCAATTAGGCACTCTTTGGACCCAATCTTAGGGCCAGACCTTTTATTTACCCCAGAAGTTTGTCTATTGAATTCTTTTCCCCAGGACACACCCAAGGTCAGGAAAGCCCATATGGCCCTGATTGCTATAATAGCAAAACTAATTATAATGAGGCACTGGAAGGATAATACATCCCCATCTGTCCTGGAATGGCATAAGGAGGTTTTGTTGGCAATACAACTGGAGAAACATATCTGCCTAATGCGTAACAGATACATATCATACCAGAGCAAATGGGGATCATTAGACGCTCTGCTCGCCGTATGGAAGCCCTAACCAAGTAATATTTCGGACCGTTGCTTTGAATGTACTACCTGAATGATATCACGAATAACACTTGGCTCGGGGGTTAAGAGAGGAATTGAAGTAAGGGGAGGGAGAATGGGGGAGGGGCTTAGGTGGGAGGTGGGTGTGTTGATTGATTTATGTTGATATGTTGAATAGCCACATTGGTTGCCTAATTGTTATCCCTCCTTGGGGGAGTTTGTTTTCTGTTGTTATATCAGAAACTAATAAAGCTTATTGAATTATAAAAAAAAAGAAAGAAAGAAGGAGGAGGTGTTACCTCTGTATAGATCGCTGGTAAGACCCCATCTAGAGTACTTTGTCCAGTTCCAGAGACCACATCTCCAGAAGGACATAGAGTGGAGGCAGTCCAGAGGAGGGCAGCTAAAGTGGCGCAGGGTCTGCATCAAAAACCCTATGATGAAAGACTAAAGGACCTCAATATGTACACCCTGGAACAGAGGAGGGAGAGGGGAATATGATAGAGACCTTTTAATACCTCATGGGGGTAAATAAGGTACAGGAAGGGAGTATTTTTCTGCAGAAAAGGTGCTCAAGAACAAGGGAACATGCTATGAAGCTGGAAGGGGGCAGGTTCAGGACAGATGTGAGGAAGTACTTCAAAGAAAAAGTGGATTTCTGAAACAGTCTTCCATCAGAGGTTGTGGGTGCAAAAACAGTGGTGTGGTTCAAGAGTGCATGGGATAAGCATAAGGGAATCATAGTGCAAAGAAAGGGGAAGAGGGATAAAGAGCTGTAGATTGGGCACGGTCTATGGTAATAGTGTAGGTTGGGATAAATGGGCAGACTGAATGGGCCAAGCAGTCCTTATGCCATCAAATTACATTTTTCTATATCTGCACTAAATGAAAAGCTTGGGAAACAATTTATTAATAAAAGACTGGGAGATACCTTATGTTTGAAACAGTACTGAGATTTGCTATGGGATCAGGTTAGCCACCCACCCGATGTCTTTTTATGGAATAGAATAAAACCTCTACAGCTGTACAAGATTTTACGTGCATTTCTTTTGGCAGTGTGTTTTTTTACAATGTGCATTTACCAGTCACTTTACTGAGTGCAGGAATTCTCTTTTTTGGAAAGGTACTGTTGCATTTATATGGACTTAGCCAGTCCATTTGTTCCTTGCACCACCTCCATCTACTGCTCGCTTTGTTTTTCCTTCAGATGTGTGCTAATGAAGAATCCAAGTCTCCTTCTTTACTCCTTTTTGGTTACATGAATGACAACTACAGTAGGTCCTGCCAATTGCCTGCTAATACTACACTCCTCCTAGTGCATTACCCCATTCACAGCCTTTACTGTCAAGTTTTAAATTCCTTGATACTGTCATTCAGCTGCTGATATGTCCAGCACCCTCTAAAATTTCTGTAAACACTGCCCTAAACACCTCACTCAACAGTCAGACATTTCTCAGAAAAACATATTTCTATACCTCTAGCCAACTGCAGAAATCCATCCACACTGTGGCAAAATTCTCCAAATTCAGTTTTCAGACCTTCCCCTAAATGACCCCCACCTCCAGTAGCTTATACTACCCAAGACATGGCTAAATCAACAGAGTTCATTTGAAAAACAGACATGTCTTGTTTCTTAGTTAAACTCATCAGGCTTTTCTTTACTCCCTTCCCCATCCTGTTGCTGCTGACATTCTGAATTGTTGTGGCTCAATACAGCAAGCCAGTGGCAGTAGTAGTAGTACGGGGCACTGAGAGTATTGCATGCCATTTTAAAGGTATTGTTTTTTATCAACTGACTCAGCAGACTTCAAAGAAAGGTGATGAGTAGTAGGGACAGCTACCTAGAGTGTGAGGTGGGATTTGTGTTTCTGGGAGTGTTTGAAACCTGATTGTGGGGTCTGTGGTTCTGCAATATAATTATGGAACCATCTGGGAGAGCTGGGGGGGGGGAGACATTCATTTTGAAATCTCCATCTCTGGAGAGGACATTACTAGGAGACTCCATGCAAAGTGGGGATCAGAATCATGGAGTATCCTGGGAAGCTATTGCTAAATGTGGCATCAAGTGTAAAACCAACTACAGAAGTCATTGATCTGGACAGTGCTTGTGTGCATTAGAGAACAACTGTCATATAGAACTTGGCTGTTTACTGCCACCCCGTGGAAAACGTTTTCACAGTCTAACAAATTGTAATGATGTGGGGACTCTCAATACTATTCAAAAGGTGAAAGGCTTGGGACTGAAGGGGAATCTTCTTCCAGTATCATCCCATGTTTAGGAATTCACCTGACCCAAAAATGTAGAAGATGTGTTGGGGGAAAAGCTATAGTAATTACATTAAAGGAGAACTGCTTTGAACCAGCAGACCTGTATTTTCTGTAGAGTTTGTATTTCAAATACACATTCCAGTTATTTTTTTGCATGGATGCCACTTTCCATTCTGGTGGCCTGACTTCATGACCGAGCCCAGAGGTGCCACAGCAGACCAGCAAGAGGTTGAGGAGGTGGCCCATTGTACACACTCTTATCTCCAAGGTGAGTGGGAGCCTCCAGCAAGAGGTGGGGCAGGTATCCAGCTCAGCACTCTTTTACCTCCCAGATGGGTGGAAGCCTCCACCAGTAGGTGGAGACATCCCACTGGATAGTCTCTATCTCTGGGAAGGGTGGATGGGAGCTTCCTCCCACTACCTGACTGCTCCATGGTGACCTAGGGAGCCTGAGCATGCTTACAGGCAGAAGGAGCTGAGGATGAGGCTGGGTTTAGGCCTACCACTGTGCCTCTTGGGTAAGGGGGCAGACAGCAAAACAGGTAATACACCCCTTATCACATCTGGCAAATGAAACCTAAAGACCTCTCTGAAATAGAGCAGGGCAGTGGTTTACACTGATGAGCATGACCAACCATTTAGGATACCCTAAAAGTATCTTAGCTCAGCTGCTGTAGTAACTGACTTTAATCTCAGGGACTGTAGGGAACATTCAAAGGTAATAATAGGACACTATATAGAAAAGAAACATCCCAGGTAAAAATTAATCAGAGCTGGAACCCAAAGGAGAGACCAAGTGCAGCAAGCAGGTGGGGAGCCCTTGTAGGGAGGATTAGTTGCAGGTCCTGTGGAGCCACACACCTCCAGTGTACACTGTAGATGTAATGGTTGCCCAGCCTGCCAGAGGCTGACAGCACTCCAGTCTGAACTGGCTGCAGAATGGGCCATAATATGGCAGCTGCAGAGCAAATTACAGTGGGGTCCAGAGATGTCCGCTGCAGCTCCACTCCATCAGCATCCCCCAAGGGTTCATAACAGATGGTGGTGGGCAAGGGGGGAAGGCCAGCGATTTTTTGCTGCAAGAGTGGGAAGGGGCTCTGAAATAACATCTAGCAACCTCCCCCCCCAAAAACGATACTCGCCCAGACAGGGGTGAGAACCCTGTTGCCCACAGGGCCCCAGAAGCAGCCAAACCTGCCATGTAGGTATGTAAGCATATGGGGGCAGCTAAGAAAGGGGTTCTTATAGTAGGGAATTTGGTTGTTAGGGGAACTGAGATGGGGGTCTGTAGCACAGACCCGACAGAAAGGGTAGCATGCTATCTCCCAGGACCAACAGCTTGCAGGGTGCTCCTAGGGATAGAGTGAGTGATTAGAGAGATGGGAGGGATACTAGACATTATTGCTCATGTTAGGATGAACAGTCTGACAGTGAAACTGCTTGGTATGGTTCAGAACAGTTTCAGGGCACTAGAGGCAAGGCTGAAGAGGTTGGTTGGTACAGTGACCTTCTGATAAGTTCTTACAGTACCCAGGAGGGAGAGGAATAGAAGTTGAAAATCTTCCAGGTCAATGACTGGTTGAAAGTGTGATAAGCTAAACATGGTTTTGTTTCTTGGGGGACTGGGGTGTCTTTTGTTGGGACAAAGGATTATTTAAACCAGATGGCCTTCATCTCATTGGGGTGGGGTTGGAAGCAAGGTCACTGAGTCTGAAGTTTGAGGCCTTTATCTTGGGGCAGTTAAACTACAGTAGTAGAGGAGGGAGAGGAGGAGGAGGAGGAAGAGGAGGGGGAGGCTGGGGCTAGGGTTATCCATGCAGTAGTAATAAGAATGACAGAGAAAAGGGAAGGAGGTGCACTGTACATCAGGTAGTGTATAAGAATGATAGAGTAAGAAGATGGGTCTGGGTGGGGTAGAATCACTGTGGGCACAACTTGCAGTACATAGGGGCAGGGCTGCCCACTAAAACAGGTCTCCTAGTAAGACAAAAGGTGGACAGGACTTTCTACAGGGAGATCAGGAAGGCAGCAGTGGGAGGGAAAGTTATCTTAAGCGAGTTCAACACACCAGATGCTGACTGGCTCAACCAAATGGAAAAGAGCAGCAGAAAACCAGCATTGGTAGTCACCTCAGAGAGTGGTGGTAAATGGTATACAGTCAGAAGAGATGCAAGTCACAAGTGGAGTACCTCAGGGATTAGTCCTGGGGCCATCCCTCTTCAATATCTTCATCAGTGACATTTTTTTTTTAATTTTATTTAGTTTTTGTTGACCAGGCAAGTGCATTAGACAAATTCTGCCTATTTTCAGGCACTACCCGGGAGAGGAGGATACAGATGAATACCAACTGACTTTGAATCAGATTAAGCTGTTGGTGATATTTTTAGTGAATGAGGGAAATTTGGCCAGGACACTGGGGAGATTCCCTTACTCTTTTCGATAAGTGCCATGGGATCTTTAACATCAACCTGAACTACCACCAATCCAGCCAGATGGGACCTTGGTTTAATGTCTCATCTGAAAGACGGCACCTCAGAAGTGCAGCACCCGTCTCATGCTGCACTACTGTGTCAGTACTGGGATATTAAACCAAGTGCCAGATGTGGAAACTGAACCCACAGCCCTCTGATCTCCTGGCCTCAGAGGCGAGTGTGCTACCTACTGAGCCACTGACATTGCAGATGGACTGGCGGGTAAGGTTTGTCTGTTTGCAGATGACACCAAGATCTACAACAGAGTAGATGATCCAGGTGGTGTGAGCAGAATGAGAAGAGATCTGGATAAACTAGCAAAATGGTCAGAAGAGTGGCAACTAGGGTTTAATGCAAAGAAGTGCAAGATCATGCACATAGGGAAGAGAAACCCGACGTCACCTATAGGCTGGGAGTGGAGATGCTGGCAGTCACAAGGGAAGAAAGGGACTTGGGTGTCATCATTACCGAAGACCTGCAGTCATCCAAGTGTAACCCCCACCCCTGCCTTTTTACCAAAACGACAGGTGGCATGCTGTTGGCGCTGGCAGCAATACCTGGTGGGGACCTGGGTTCGGGAAGGATGAGGTTACTCAGCACAAGGGGACCTAGGTTTGGCTACTCTGCACAGGGGCACCCAAGTAAATCCGAACACAGGAAGCAATAACTGTAATGTCCAGAACCAGGAATGGGATTTTTCAGTGTGGCTTTTATTCACAACTAGCTGAGCACAACAAAGCATAGATGGACCCCCATGGGGCTACGTTTACTGATAATACAGATTAGAGACTACAAGGTGGTCCACTGGAAGAATGAACCATTTCTACTGTTTTCAGGCTCTGGACCCACCCAGGCACACAGCCCAGACTTGCACGAGCTTTGGGTACACAGCCCGACTAGCCCGGCTCCCCTTCCGGCCACTTGACTGATGGTCCATTGGAAGAATGAACCCATTTTACTTGTTGTGGCTCCCCACACCACTTAGAGTCTGTGACCCCTAGAGAGATTTTCCCATTTGCGACCCACGTCTGGGTACTTCCCTCATCACTGGCCAAGCGCATGAGGCAACTAGCAATCACAGCAGAAATCCGTAGAGGTGGACCTGGTTATTAAAGATGGGGGGGTGTTCCCACCTCCAGCTCCCACAGCCCATACCTGGCCATTTCTCTGAACAAACTGAAACTTCGAAATGTAGATTAAATGGTGGATGAACTGTCACACCCCCCTCTACAATATTACTTGAATTCACACAGCACTCTAGCTTTTGGCACTACTCCATTTGTTTGTCCTAGTACTATAGACCTCCCAAATAGTAGTTCAAATACCAGATTTCTTCACATATCCCAGGCTGAAGAAACACATTTTTTGCCCTCTCACATTAGAGCAAGCACTCACCCTTTTGTTGCAGGTGCCCCACAGGCGAAGTACAACTCTTCCCACTTTTCAAACGCAAACTGAAACTGTAATAGGCAGCTTTCTTTCTTCTGCAGAATTTAGGGTATTGCCCCTGGAATCTACATGGGGATCTTTACTCCCCCCCCCGAGGGAAGGGCACTGAGACCCGAACAGCGGTCTCCACCACTTGAAACTGGACACTCACTCCTTCTCTTACAGAAAGTAAACAAAAATTCTTCCTTCCTGTTTGAAGGCACACAGGAGACTGACTTTGAAAACTCCCAACGTTCTATCTCACTCCCTCTGCTGCAGATTCCAATGTGGCTTATGCAGCTGCGACATTTCTATTGGTGATGTCATCTCTCAGTCTCAGCTGAGACTGAGAACAGAGTGAGACATTGTGAAACCCATTTAGCTGGAGTTTCACAAGCTGCCTTCCCTGCCTACCACTAGGTCTTACTGGGATTCTAGTAACCCCGGGTAACAAGGGGTTACACAAGCAGACCTCTAAAGCAGTAGGTAAGGCTAGAGGGATGCTGGGGTGTATTAGTAGGGGTATCACAAGTCAGAAGAGGGAGGTAATAATCTCTCTTTACAAGACACTGGTTAGACCCCATCTGGAGTACTGCATGCAGTATTGGAGGCCACACCTTCACAAGGACATTAACCAAATTGAGATAGTCTAGGGAAGGGCAACCAAAATGGTGCAGGGACTGCATCAGAAAACATATGAGGACAGATTAACTGAACTCAATATGTATACCTTAGAAACAAAGGAGGGAGAGGTGATATGATTGAAACATTTAAACACCTTAAGGGCATTAACAAGGTGAAAGAGTCTAACATGTTTCAATATAAGAAAAATAGCAGGGCAGAGGACACAGCATGAGATTAGAGGGAGGCCGATTAAGGGGTAATGTGAGGAAGTTCTTTTTCACAGAAAGGGTGGTGGATGCATGGAACAACCTACCTCAGGAAGTGGTGGATATGAATACAGTGTAGGGCTTCAAACAGGCATGGAATAGGCATAAGAGAGCAATATAGATGAGTATGACTAGATAGGCCATTGACAGAGCAAAGGCCTATGGCACATTCATAAGGTGGAAAAAGAAATGGACAGACCGGATGGGCCTTGTGGTCCTTATCTGCCATCAACTTCTATGTTTCTACCTCCTGGAACTGCTGCTTTCAGACTCAACGATTAAAAACAACAGAGGAGGGATGACACCATACTCAACCTAGTATTGACCAATAGAGATAGCATTGGGGCGCGTACAGTGGAGGAGCTGCTAGGATCTAACAACAACAACACAGTGTGGCTCAATATAGCCCTGAAATCACAGAGGTACTTAATCCGGGCAATGGTCCTGGACTTTGAGGGCAGACTTTGGAAAGACAGGGGTGAGCAAGTGGGAGCATATCAAAGATGAGATTCTAGCTGTAGCAGACATTTTCCCCAAGTAAGTGGGCAAGGGAAGCTACATAAGACACCTGTATGGTTTTCTAGTGAAGTAATTAGGTGGCCTTCTGTGTCAGTGCTGCTGGTAAGGTGAGTGACAGCCTATTTTACTGCTCCCCCCACCATTTAAAGAAATACTGTAGTCTTCACATTTATTTTTAATGAGTAGCAGTACTACAGCCAGCCCGGTGGAGCCAAGGGCTAAGGCGCTGGATGCCTTACTTCGCGCCACACCAACTACCCATGTTTGGGAATGAGCATGGCCCAATGGAGACTGGTGGGAGGAGAGGTGTACAGCTGGATGGAGCCGTTAAGCAGTGGTGCAAGTGGTAGACAGGAAGTACAGGAACTCAGACACTAGCAATTATGAAATACAGAATGAAGATCTTCAATCTAAAGGATAGCGGTGTCAAGACACAACTATCTAATTTGATGCTAGTAGATTCAGTTAGAGATATTAAAGTATTTCTAGGAAAATACCATTGTACAAGTCAAATGGTGTTATGGAAACCCTGATAGCAGATCACAGATCCAGAAACTGTCACTATGTTGCTGGTTTAGGATTTTCAGTTTTAGTGTCAGTAGGAAGAAGTACAGGAACTCAGTTCCTGCTGCAAAAAAGGTACAGGAACTGAGTTCCTGTGCGTTCCTGCCCACTTTCATCACTGCCGTTAAGAAGCAGCTCTCCTCTCTGGGATGGGAAGATCATATCCCTTGGCTCTTGCCTGCCTTCCAGTGGAGGCAAATTGTCCATTATTATTATGTTTATCATGGTTATCTTTATTATGTAGTTACATTAGATTAGTGCATCATTTGTGGATAATTTGTTCACCTTCATTTGTACTATATTAGCAACTTCACATGTTTCATTGGTGTCTTTTTAGATAATGATATGTATTATACCTGCCTGCATAATGATTTTCATCACGGTGGATATTAGGATTGTTTAGCACTTTAGTAAGCACTGGTATGTGTGAACACCTGTTTTTAATGGTTGTTGTACTGTATCTTTAAATGTATAATACCTAACCCCACCTCAGCCTTGAGGAAGCGCGGTGTTAGAGCAAAAATGTTCAGCTGTTTGTTGGGGAGGGGCACTCATCCCAGAGTGCTGGCATCCAACTTAAATACAATTTTCTGTGGATTTTTAACCTGCTTGCATTGCAGCAATTTATTTTGTAGCCCTTCAGTGATGGTGAAGCCATGCTGCCATCTGCTCTGAGTGAGTACACCTTGCATTTGGCTCCCTTTTTTGTTTTAGCCACCTGCTTTGTTTTGGGTTTATTGGCTTTTTTTGGTGTGCTCAGCGAACAGTTGGGTTGTGTGTCAGCGTTCTATTGACCATGAATTCAGACATTTTCCATACCAGCAATGATGCCCCTCCCATGCAGGCTTTGTCGAGTCAGTTTATCGAATCTTTATTTATTTATTTTTTTGTTGTATTCCTTTTTTTCCCCTCTACATGCTGCCGCTCTCAGTTGCTCCTTCAGGCTATGCCAAGGCTACATCCGATCCATCCTGTTACCAGCCCCCGGCCCTAACATTGCAGATATCCCCAGGGTAACGCAGACATAACCCTTCACCAGGTGGTTCCCCCTCCATCGAGGGGAGAGGCACCTGAGGCAGGGCAATGCAATACCTAGCCCTGGGATACTGCTGAGGGATGGATGGCTCGGGACATTGATGGCATCAGACTGCAGGGCAGCCGTCATCCGGTTGAGTGCAAAGCTATTTTTCTGGTAACATTCCCTCCTTTGCACTGCTTCTGCATTACCCCCAGTCTCCACCAGAGTTTACTGCAGAGTGACACACTCCCACAGCCCACCCCAGGAGAGGAGAGGAGAGCAGTCTTACAGAAGCTTAATCCTCTCCTTCCTCTGCCGGCCCCTTGCGCCCCAAGTTCGTTCCCGAACCTGGGTCGCTGCCATGGTTCGAGGTAAGGCACCAGCGCCTCAGCCCTCTTCACCACCAGGCTGCCTCATTATTTTTTCTAATGGAGCTAATCTTTTTTTGAAATCAAATACTCAACAGAACTGTAGTACATCAAATCATGAGTATACAGAACCTGATAAGACACTGGACATTAAAAGAGCCTTAATTTTGTTGGAATGAGTTGCCTTGAAAGCTCGACACCTTTATTGGCAAAAAACTTCCCTGTCAGCTTACCCAGCAGTAAACCGCACTCCACGTGGGTTGAGATGGACACTTGCTCCTGTGTTTGGATTAGATAGAGAATCTTTTTGGCAGGATGGCAAAAATATTTGTTGAAATCAACTGCGGTTTTGATTAAATACATTCTGAAAGATGGGGAAGAACATGAGAAGGAGATTAAGGTGGAACTAATAGAAAAAGAAGAATTGGTTGTATCCTTTTCAAGTCATGTTGAATATTCACAATATCAAAGACGACTGGAGGAGACAATTAAAAAACAGGATGCCAGAATCGAGAGGATTAAAGCTAACAAGTTTGAACATGACTGTAGAGATTATGAAGAGGGCATATATTTAGTTTGAAAGGTTTCAAAACACCTAAAAAAATCCATCTTAAAGAAAACAAAGGGAAACAGATATGCTCAGAATCAACCTTGTGATGTATATACTAGTGGCTCTGAATCTGAGAATAGTACCTCACCTTTTTTTATCCAGCTGCCAGGAGGATATTCTTTCGAATCAGGAGGCCTTCAGAAATCAGCAGAGCACATGAGGAAAAATGTTTCCAGTATACAACCAGAGCAGCAGATTTCATTCAAGCTCATGGAATCAACAGGAGATGAACGTACATTTGGACCCCCCACAGTCATTACCACCTTCAGTCTCGATGAATCAGATCAACCCGATTATGATGTATGGGCCAAATATACTACTACTGGAGTGTATACTGAGAAGAAGCCCAAGAATAGCCAGATTTTGGGAAGACATACAAGGAGAGGGACCATAGGTAAGGGAAGGAAGAATGGGAGAACAAGAGAGAGGGAATTGGCATTACAAATTACCCAAGGGGTATGCCAATTACCAGAGATGAGGTCACAAGTTCTAAATAACCAAAATAATTCGTTTTTTAACATCTCTGATTATTCCTTGACAGAAATAGAACTCCAAGTGCTACAAAAAGGCCTTTCATTTATACCAACACAAAATCTTAACAGATTTGAAACGGTCATAGATATACATAAGTTTACAGGGAAACAATTTGAAGGCTCTGTATTATAAGGAAAATACAGATTATTTTCAAGGTAGTGATGAAAATGATGTTTCAATACTGAATAATGCTAACTCTAGTGAGCATGTGACCACAAAATTTAAATCTAAATCTACCTATACCACCCACCCCTCACCCCTAAAACCCGCAGTAACAATCTTTGAGAGAGCATTATCTGAGGGATTTGGACAACCTGGAATTACTGAGAGCAAAATTCTACAATTGCACAATTGATGAGAGAAGTGCTCTTGGAAATTTGATTAAAAAGGGCAGATTAAACCAGCAGACAAGGGGGGAAGGATTGTTGTCATGAACAAAAATGAATATGAAACAGAAATGTTGAGACAATTGTGCGATGATGCTTTTTATACTCATTTAAATTATGATCCAGCTGTGAAATTCAAGAAAGAAATTGATTTGATTTTAGTTGATGCACTAGCTGTTAACATTATAGATTTGGATGCTTTCAACTTCCTCACAGTAAACAAATTCCATCCGACTGGTCCAATATGGTTTACCGAAAGTCCATACAGGTCTCAGTAATCCACCAGCGAGACCAATCACCGCAAACATCTGGTCTTTGACTAACAATCTAGCACCGTTCGTGGATTACTATATTAAACCTATAGCAACAAACACCCACTCATACCTAAGGGATATATCAGATTTGCTTAACTATCTATGTGATATTGAGATGGAAGAGACCTCTTATTTTGTAACCGTGGACATTCTTTCATTTCATATGAACACTCCAAATGAAGAGGGATTAGAATGGTGAAGAGATGCACTGTATGTTAAAACATCCCACTCACGCGCCTTGGCTGAAATTTTACTCACTTTAACTGAGGAGATTTTGGTATGTAACACATTCATGTTTAAAGAGCATATGTACCTGCAATGCAAAGATACCACCATGGGGTCAACCATGGCCCCAAACTATGTAGTGATTTACATGGCAAGTTGGGAAGATGAGTTCATCTACAGTAAACAAAATCCATTCTTACATTACATTGATTTTTGTAAGTGTTACATAAATGATCTTTTCCTTTTTTGGAAAGGTACAGAAGTGGGACTACAAAGGTTTGTCGAGCTACATGGAGTCCATGAACCAAAATCTTAGATTTGATGTTAATGCTAACAAGCATGGAATTTACTTTCAGAATGTGGCAATTTTTAAAACGGATGAAGGCTGCATTGAGACAAAGCTTTTCAGAAAAAAGTACTGATAAAAATTCAATCTTACATTATGGCAGCTGTCACCCTGAACATATAACTAGAAATACCTGTTGGATAGTTCATAAGGGCCAAACTGAACTGCTCAAACACAGAAGATTATGAGCAAAATGCCCTAGATTTAACTGAACATTTTCCCACAACAGGTTACAATGCCAAAGTGATCTAGGATGCTAAGTTAAGGGCGGACTCCCTGAATAGAGATGCCTTGCTCATACCTAATACAGAGAAAAATCAAAATTCCAATTCTAAGAGCAGTAATAGTTATCAGGCACCTACATTTATGGAACCTTTAGTTTACAAGCATATATAGTTAAAAATATTATTGAAAGTAACTGGCATATTTTGAAGACAGAGAAAAAAATTACAGAATGTGACTAATGATCCCCCACAATTTGAGTACAAAAGAGGATCCAATTTAAAAGATCATATAGTTCAGAGCATATACTGGGACCCAGTAGATAAAAGAAAAATAATTCTTCCTAGTGAAAGTTTTAGGCGTCAGAATTGGGTTTTTTTGTAGATATTTGAAAATTGAAGAATTTGCCAGACAACCTGTTAGTGGAGTCACAAACCAAACGGAGGATTACTGTACTTGTACAACTGAAAATATTGTTTATGTAGCTAGTTGTAAAAGCTGTCCAAGATTCTGTATAGGAAAAAGTACACAGGAATTTAAATGTGGAATTAGACAACATGTTAGGAGCATTGCTAATCAGAATGACATTAGTGCTTTGGCACAGCATGTTAAAAGTAGAGGGAAGACACATATGTTTGAATTCCAGATGTTAGAACAAGCATTTAAAAATGTTAGGTGGGGGGGGGGAGAGATCTGGACAGAAAGTTATGCCAGAGGAAAACATTCTGGCAATATTTAACTAAATCATATGTTTCCCCTGGTCTCCATGACTTCTTCCAGTTATCACTCTATTTATAAGATAAATAGTATTGTGCATTTAGATTTTAATTATGAGAGCCTGATTTGAACACTTGTTGACAGCTTTTTGGCAGATTTTTATTATTTGTAATTTTTGCATATATTGTTTAGCACTTTAGTAAGCACTAGTATGTGTGAACACCTGTTTTTAATGGTTGTTGTACTGTATCTTTAAATGTATCCCTTATAAATGTGTAATACCCAATCCTGCCTCAGCCTTGAGAAAGCACGGTGTTGGCATGAAAATGTTCAGCTATTTGTTTGGGGAGGGGCACTCATCCCAGAGTTCTGGTGTCCAACTTGAATAAAACTTTTCTATGGATTTTTATCCTGCTTGCATCACAGCAATTTATTTTGTAGCCCTTCAGTGATGGTGAAGCCATTCTGCTGTCTACTCTAAAACAGTCATTACCAACTGTGTGTAAATCAGAAACACTTGTTGAATTTCCTGAAAGGGCTGTAAAGATGGAATAGCAAAAAAAATATTAGAACCAGTATTTAAAAAATGCTTGCACAGTAGAAGTGACTTTGAGATTCCGTGCAGAGCTCCCTTAATGAAATACCTTGGAGTACAGAAGTCTAAAGACATACCCAAAGTTGGAGGAGAGACTGGTAAAGAAAAGGAAGGAAATTAAGACCGAACGGTCAGAGAGAGGACAGAAGATTGTTTTTTTTTTCCAGCATGTATTCAGAAGTGGAAACTGGTTTAGAAATTTGCAAATAATTATATCTGATGAGGTGCCAATAAAGGATATAAGTAGACAAAACGTTAATTACTGTCGAATGAGTTTAAGAAATACCTCTTGTCTTCACAGCAAACTCCAGGTCACAGGAGAAACCCCTCAAATCAGAGCAGCTTGGAGTCTGACTCCAACTACCCCTCCATCTCCACATCAGAGATTGGGGACACTGAGGATACACTGTCACAGGTGGAGGTAAGGTCACTTTGCAGAACTGGTTCACCTGCATGTGAATTGTAAAAGGTACCATTTCTTTACACGTGCCTGTGTTCTGTTTTTTTTTTTCTGTGTGGTGCAAAAAGAAAACAAAAACAAACAGAAAGTACATATATATTTTTACTAGTACTGAATACTGCAGAATTCATCAAACACAAGCTTTAAGGTGCTATAACAGACAAACAACAGCAAGGAAGTCAGATGCAGCAAGGAAAAAGCACAGGAAAAACAGTTTAGTAAGGAGAAATGGGATGCTGTTTGGGACATAATTCATACCCTCTGGCCATATACATGCAACCACCTCCACCTGCGAAGTGTGCTGACTAAGCCTAGGGATGGTAAAGGGCAAAGCCTGTTATGCCTTTTGATGAATGGCATCTGGGTTTGTGGATAGAAATGGGTTTGGAAAGTGGCATGATGCCTCCACCTGTGTGGATACTTATGACGGAGCACTACCAAGGTGTTTCTTCATAGGAAATGAATACAAATTCCACCTTCTGTGACAGGGAACACAATAACATAATCCTCTCCCCACTTATCACTCGAAGCATGCAAATAAACAGAAAGGCAATAGTGGCAAAATATGTCAGCAGTTGCAATTAATTAACCAATGGGTTTGTTTTGGTATGGGAGAGCAAGGTAGAGGATAAGGGAAGCAAAGGTAAAAATAAACAAAGACAACAGTTTGCATTCACCCCCACTCTGAAGCATGTCTCAGCACCCACCACCTTACCGGTGCACCAGTTCATGCCACAGTACCCCAGAGAGCTTCCAATTACAGTTTGAGTGTGTACATAGATGCCGAGTTGCAGGCCTGTGATGCTTGGACCTCGGTGCAGTACTGTGTAAATTCAGTTGTTGACTGCAACCACTGCACAAGTCCAGCACAGAGTACCATCTCCTCCCTGTGAAGCTGTCTGAGGTGTCATGCACTTGAGGCATGGTCCTTTGATCGGACACAGTCTTTTGATTAAAGATGCAATAGTCAGTGCGCATTTTTATGGTGCCAGTCTTCTTTTGGGCCACCATTATACTGTAGGTGAAACATAGGGACTCTGAGACTCCTTTATGATCCCTGCTGCAAAGAGTTTTTGTCTGCAGCTGCCAGTCTCCCTGACCTTTCTCTGAAGGGGCAGTCGTCATGTAGTCATATATGCTGTTCCATCCCTTTGGCACATCCTATGTCCCACTCATGGCATGAAAAGACAACTGACCTGTCAGCCAATTCCCATTGCAATTGTTTCTTCCAGCTGGGGGGAATGGGAGTTGAGTCAAAATGGAAAACTTCTTTGTAAAATTGAGATGTCCTCTCCTGATGGGATGGCAGCACTACCACTTCAGCAGTGTACAGGTTGGCTAGTACCATACCAGAATGCACTGTCAAATCCTTATTTGTTTCATTTTTTTAACTTTATGTCGATCGTCTTGACCATCGTACTGGTGCCAGCTAATATTCTTCGTTGAACCATCAGACTGCTTAGCAAACCTCTTCCCAGGGATTTTACAATGATGATCTGGTCCGTTGAGAATTCATGGCAGTCCATGGCTCCTCCTACTAGGCACTCTACCCCAGGGGGCACAATAAAAGGCTATTTTATTTCTTTACTTATGACACCCACAATCCCCTTTAGGGTTGTTTCAGGACTTGGCTTCCTTCTTCAGGTGAGCAGTATGCACAGTAGCATAAATTGGTAACATCTGGTAATTTTCCTCCCCTGCTTTTCTGCAAGCACAAGTAGGCCAGGCATCTAAACATATTATGAGCACTGGTGTCTTGTCCAGTATTTGATCATCAGGACAAATGAGAGCCAAGGTAGCAATCCTTTGAGGGATTCCTGCAAACACCCCTGGAAATTCAATTTGCATAGCGATGTATCCATCATAGGGGTAGCTGGCACTGCCCAAACACTAGAGGAAAGTCCTTCTAGAGGTTGCAAGGGCAAGTGTTTCAGGTATGTTTGGTAAAAGGATCAGTAGATGATAGTGACTTGTGATCCACTATCCAGCAGGGCTTCACGGGTGTCCCTCACTGGATATCTGTGTGGTCTGGGTAGGAGCCATCAATCCAGGTGGCAAAGTTTTTGAACACAGGTAGGCTATACTGCCAGGGCTGGCAGTATAGCCTAGAGGTTAGAGTAATGAGCTGTGAATGAGCTTGATATATCCAGCAGAACAGACATGGGTTTGATTCTCACAACCTCCACTAGCTTACTGTGTGACTATGAGCAAGTCACTTAACCACCCAGTGCTCCCAGGTCGCCCCTGAAAACAGGCACTTGTGCCTAGTAGGCCTTATCCGGTTACCAAAGACTAAAAAAAAAAAAAAAAGGTAGTGAGATTTGTCCATCATACGCCGTTGTTCATTTTTGAAGTCCCAGATCACTTCCTTACTGGGCTCCGTTCTCATTTCCCTGTGACTGTTGCCATACTTTTTCTATTTCTGGTTTACAAGCTGCTATTTTTCTTGTCTGCCACATCCTCATGTGGAATGTCAATCTTCTCCACAGTGAAAGAAGAACAGTCCATCCCTGGGCAGCGTTGAGGGTCAAGGACTAACCCTTTAGGCAGATGAAGATTCAGTGGGCTTCCAGGACCAGGTGACAGGGAACTGGCTTGTGGATGAAGAGCCTGCACCATCTGTAAGGCCTTTACACACACTTTGAGTTCCTTCAGCTGAGTAGCCATGTTGATGGCATCACTCTGCTCTCAGCGGCCACCAACTTGCGGCTGCAGGGTAGTGCTTCCCCTGTGAGTTCCAGTAGTGAATTAGTAATAGCTTCTTGTGCTTCTTCTTCCCTTAGTTCATCCAGTAGCTGTCAGATGTTCAGGGGATCTGCTCTGCGTTCTTTCATCCCGAGAGATATCAAAATGTACAGCGCAAATACACAGCTCATTGCAATACCTGGTCCAGTCTCATCTGTGCAGTTTGTGCAGGGGTAACTCCTCCAGCTTCCACAATTCTTCAAATTGCAGTCTCCATTCAGGTCATGTAATGAGATAACTTTTCTCTCTTTTTGTGTGGTGGCTCCCAGTTGGTGAATTACGTCCTCCCTCCACTCAGCTGCTCCAGGTGTACTCTTAAATATTGCAAGGTTGTCCCTGGTAGTGAAGTTCAGCTGGCTGACACATAGGCAATGGATGATGGCCAATGCAATACCTGTTAGGATCTCCACAATTTGTTTGCATTTCTTGTCATGTGAACACTTCCACACTTTCTCCAGCTGTGTAGCCTTTCACAGTCGTCCTTTCCAGAAGGAATGGGGGTGGCTCCAGAGAAAGTATGCAGTCTCCTCTGCTGTTGATAGGGCATGACCAAATAGGGAGTCCAGTCCTGTCTCCCATTTCAGAGTCTGCAGGATGCTATTGCTTGCGCTGGTTCTACCATGAAGAATGTTCTTACATCTTGAACAGTCTTTCCCTTAGCTGCCAAAAGCATTGCAACTTCTGTTCATGCTCTTTAGGGCCTTTGGGGGGGGGCCCCAGCCTCACATGGGTCATTACGAACAACGGATTGGAGTCACTATCATTAGTGAGTTGGTTGAGCACCCTTGAGGGATCAACATCCTCTCGGCACTCTATCAGAACACATACTGTCTGTCAAGTCAGTTAGCTAGGTGAAGAAAGAAACTGTGAATTAGGGGGAGTGGCTTAGACAGAAGGAAGCCAGGTGCTTGCATTTAAAAACTGACCTAGATAGCGATAGCTTGTGGCAGAGAACAGCAAGAGGAAGGAGCTGCTGTTAGAACTTTACTATATACTACTTGACCATATTGCCCTCCATCTCTCCCCTCCTCCCCCCCCAGCTGGTTCTACTTTTATAGGCACAGGATTTGACTGACTACAGGAACTTCCGGTTGGGGAGCAGGAAGGGAGTGATCATAGAGGCACAAAAGACTCACCATCCTAGAAGGAAAAGAGTAGCTCTCCATCTCCTCCTAGCTGCTGGAGTTCTGACTCTGAGCAAGTAAGAAGGAGACTACTGAGGAATATAGGAACTTACTGTCCCAGAACAGGAAGATCAGGAGCTTTAAGGGCACGGAGGCAGTAGCAAAGTAAGGAGCAAAAAAAACTGTATAAAAAAATAAAATAAAATAAGCAGAGCAAGGAAAGAGTAAGTATACAAAACAACAGTTAAGGGGCCACAAATAAGACATGATGGGAATGGTGTAGTGCAGTGGCTGTGCAGCAGCAGCCTTCCAGGAGATGTTCCGGAGGATGCGGTGTTGTCCCATCTGCAGGCACCTCTCTGGGCTGAGGGAGGAGGTTGCTCATCTCCAGGCTGAGTTGGACAAGATTCAGGGGACCTCCTTTCTCACCCAGGAACCACCAGGGCCAGCGCCACAGCCTCAGAGGTTGCCAAGAAAGCGGAGCGGTTGAACCACAGTGGGCTCAGAGAGGGTGAGGATTGTGGAACAGAGGTGCATCCCTCCAGTTGTACCTCTCCACAATTCATATGCCATTCTGGCAGAGTGTGGTTCCTCTATGGAGGCACCCACAGTGGAGACCAGGGAGGATGCTGGAAACCTCCACAAACGAGACCCACAGAAGGGTAGCATGAGACCCCACAGGGGAAGGAAACTACTCCATTGTTAGGAGGCTAGAACTGGGGGAGGGAGAGGAGAGGGAGGTAAGGTGCCTGCCTGGCACCATGGCTTGGAGGAACAGGGAGCGAATCCTCAGGATCACGAGAGCAGCTGCACGGAGGAGGGAGCTGGATATCATTGTCCACCTAGGGACAAATGACCTGGCTGGAAAAGGGATCAGAGCAGTGCAGGAGGAGTTTGTGGAGTTTGTGTAGTATGCACAGTAACCTTCTCGGAGGTGTTACCTGTCTGTGGTGTGGGTGAGGCTAGGGTGCTCTGCACTATGGGATTCAATCAGTGGTTGAAAAACTCGTGCAGAGCTCAGGGTTTTGGCTTCACTGGAGGCTGGGGTTCCACCAGGAGGGATGCAAGCCTATACTGGTGCGATGGTAGGCATCTGTCCAGAAGGGGAACCAGGATCCTAGGTGATAGGTTTAAATGCTTCATTGACAAGCATTTAAACTAGACAAGGGGGGGAGGCACTGAAAAGGAGAAGGGAAATCCTAGCACCCCCCCTCAAAAAAAAATCAGGATAGTTAGTGAGGTAAACACCAAGATAGAGAAGTCGATAGGGAGAAGGGCAGGGTAAATGGGAAAAGACAAAGGCAGTAAGGACAGGATGGGGCAAAAGGGGTAAGACCATCAAAAATGGAGGGTAATGAGTACCAATACCCATAGTCTAGGTAAAAAGCTCCCTGAACTGGTGGCCTTGATGGAAGAGAGATGCCTGGATATCGTGGCAGTCACAGAAACATGGTACACAGAGAACCATGACTGGGATGTCAACATACCAGGGTACACAATCTACAGGAGGGACAGGGAGGGTAGAAGAGGAGGAGGAGGAGGAGTAGCTCTCTATGTAAGGGAAGGGATCAAAGCAATGAAACTCAAGGGTAAACAGGGAGGAGAGGAGGCACTGTGGGTCACCCTGGAGACTGGAAGTGGCACTACAATCCACACAGGGGTTGTATACAGACCCCCATTTCATGGGGAGGAAATGGACAAGGAAATGATAAAAGGCATCCTTAGGATGGCAGAGAAAGGGGAGATATTGCTGATGGGGGTCCTGAATATGCTAGTTGTTAACTGAAGCACCTTTGCTGCAGCCACATCCAAGAGCAGGGCCATTCTCGATACCCTACAGGGGGCATGCCTTAGACAGCTAGTGTTGGAACCCACTCAGGAGGGAGAAATCTTAGACCTCGTACTCTCAAATGGGGACAGAGAAAGGATCTCAGATATAGAAGTGGGTAGTCATCTGGGAACAAGTGACCACCAAAATGTGGTTCACGACAAACTCAACTATAGAGTCAAGCCATACAAAAGTGAAGGTACTGGACTTCAGCAGGGCTGATTTTGTCAAAATGGGAGAGTGCCTCAGAAAAGCACTAACAAACAGGCAAGAAGGAGGGGTGGAGCAACAATGGGGAAACATCAAAACTGCTATCACAGAGGCAACAAGCCTTTGTGTGAAGCAAATAAACAAATCAAAACAAAAGAAAAAAACACTATGGTTCTCAAAAGAGGTGACGGGGAAGGTTAGGGAGAAAAAGATAGCATTCAGGAAGTATAAGGAAACACAGGAGAAGCAGGACAGAGAACTGTACCAGTTAAAGCAGAAGGAAGCGGGGAAGGCAGTCAGAATAGCAAAGGCCCAAACTGAGGAAAAGATAGCCAACTCTCTTAAGAAGAAGGATAAAACCTTTTATAGGTACATTAGGGAGCAAAGAAAGACAAAGGGAGGGATACTGAGGCTGAATAAAGAGGTGGGCGGGTGAGCAGAGAGGGACAGTGAAAAAGCAGGGATACTGAAAGAATACTTCTGCTCAATGTTCACAAAGGAAGAGGAGGGGGAGGTACCTAATCCAGTCAATAGAAGCACTCTTGATAGGGGGTCAATATCAGTCCTTTCACAGCAGAAAGGGTTCTGAAAGAACTCCTAAAACTGAAGGTGGACAAAGCAATGGAGCCTGATGGGATTCACTCCAGAATTCTAAATGAAGTAAGGGGAGAACTAGTAACACCACTGACTACCCTTTTTAACAAATCATGGGAAGATGGTGTGGTACCTGAGGATTGGAGGAGGGTGGATGTGATTCCCCTTCACAAAAGTGGGAGCAAGACAGAGGCAGGAAACTACTGACCTGTCAGTTTCACCCCAGTGGTAGGGAAAATGAAGGAATCTCTTCTGAAGGAAAGAATTATTGAGTACCTAGAGGCTAGTGGGGCACAGGACCCAAGACAGCATGGATTCACAGTGGGAAGGTCATGTCAGACTAATCTAATCGATTTCTTTGACTGGGTGACCAAAGTAGTAGACCAGGGAGGGGCTGTGGACATGGCCTACCTAGACTTTAGCAAGGCATTTGACAGTCCCACACAAAAGATTATGAAACAAATTAGCCAGTCTGGGAGTGGGTCCCAGGGTGGTAGCCTGGGTAAAACATTGGCTGGACAACAGGATGCAGAGGGTAATAGTAAACGGAGTCCACAGTGGAGAAAGGGGGGTTACTAGTGGGGTACCTCAGGGTTCAGTACTGGGACTGGTCCTTTTTAATGTCTTTATAAATGACATTGCAAAGGGACTGGAAGGAAAAGTATGTCTCTTTGCAGACGATACAAAGATCTGCAACAGGGTTGATACACAAGGTGGGATGGAAAGGATGAGAAGGGACTTGGCAAGGTTGGAGGAATGGTCAAATGTATGGCAGCTTAGATTCAACGCAAAGATGTGCAAAGTAATGCACCTGGGAAACAAAAACCCAGGGGAAGAGCACACAGTGAGGGGTGAGATACTGACAACAACAAAAATGGAAAGGGACCTGGGGGTAGTTATATCAGATGACCTAAAGGTGGGCAAGCAGTGTGAGAAGGCAGTAAGGAGGGCTGGGGGGATACTGGGGATGCATAGGGAGAGGCATCACCAGTAGAAAACAGGAAGTTGTTATCCCTCTGTACAGACAGTTGGTGAGACCACATCTGGAATATTGCATGCAGTTCTGGAGACCCCATCTCTGCAAAGACATAGACACGGTGGAGGATGTCCAGAGGAGGGCAACCAAAATGGTGCAGGGTCTGCACCAGAAGACATGCAAAGAAAGACTAAAGGAACTTAATATATATACCCTCGAGGAAGGGGGGGGGGCGTGATAGAAACTTTCAAGTACTTCAAGGGAATCAACAAAGTCCAAGAGGGTAGCATCTTTCAGAAAAAGAGATGTGCAAGAACAAGGGGGCACAATTTGAAGATAGAGGGCGGATGGCTCAGAGGTAATATGAGGAAGTATTTTTTCACGGAGAGGGTTGTGGATGCACGGAACAGCCTTTCTGAGGAGGTCATGGAATCAAAAACAGTGGGTGGAATTCAAGAATGCATGGGACAAACTTTAGGCAATTCTAGTGTGGGGTAGGAGGAAGAAGGCTGTTGGTTAACTAGGATCTGCAGCTTATCCATTAGGTAGGGAAGTGGGCAGACTAGGTGGGCCAAGCGGTCCTTATCTGCCATCAAATTCTATGTTTCTAGGAGTCGAATTGTAAATTCTCCCACAGTCACTCTTCCCAAACTTTTTATGCTGCCCATGACACTTTTGAGATGGTCCCTAGGGGTTCCTTCAGGGATCCTGTGCACCAGAATTTATTTTTTCAGATCAAGGTCCTCACCCTTGCACCAGTTAGCAACAAGTTGCGATCCATCATGAAGTTAAAATTGGGGGGAAGGGGGAGATTACCAAACTCTGTTCTTGCCCCAGTGTGAGGTGTTGTAGATATGTTCCAGAAATCCTAGCAGTGCCTCTGAATCTGTAACCACTCCACCCACAAGGTATCCTGACTAAGCCAGGAGATGGTAAAGGGCAAAGTCAATTATGTCTTAGTGTGAATGGTGCCTGGGTTCATGGCTAGAAATGGGCTCGGAAAGTGGCGTAGTGCCTCCGCCTATGCAGATCCTTGTGACAGAGCCCTACCAGGGAGTTTCCCCACTGGAAGTAAATACAATACCCACCTTCTGTAACAAGGAACACTATAACACAATTTCTTTTCCATTTATCACTCTAAGCATGCAAATAAACAGGAAAACAGTAATGGCAAAATACACCAGCAGTTGCAAATAAGTAACCAATATTTTGGGGTTGGAGAACAAGGTAGGAGACAAGGTAAGCAAAAGTAAAAATAAACAAATACAGCAGTTTGCAGTCACCCCCATCGTGAGGTGTGTCTCAGCACCTCCCCCCTACTGGTGCACCAGTTAATCCCACAGTCCCTCTGGGAGCTCCCAGTTACAGTTCAAGTGTGCAGACAAATGCAGCGTTCCAGGCCTGTGATGCTTGGACCTCAGTGCAGTACCATGTAAATTCAGTTGTTGGCTGCAGTTGCTGACTGGCAAATTACACAGCTGGATGGGCGGTAAAACAGTGGCTCCTGGCTGTAAGTTGTAGCTGTGGGCTTGATTTTAATGTCTTGCAGGAATGCCAAGAAAGTATCTAGCTAGCTAGCTAGCTAAACAGTAGGAGTGATAAGATCTTCCACGGGGATAATCTCTTGCAGCAGGTAATACACTTGGGTCCTCACCAGAGGGCACTCTTCTGCATGGCAGCTTTCTTCTAGTAGTCTTTGCCTAGGGGTCGCCCACACATGACATCATCATCCTGCACCTACAGTATGTAAGAGTGGGTGGCCCCAGGTATCCTCAGTTCATTTTCCCACTGTCTTTAGCTCGCACGCAGCAGCTAGTGCTTGTGAAGCAGTCATCGACAAGAACTTGAGCTAGAAACGGATTTTTCCTCCGTTTCCAATCTTGATTGACAAATGTCCAAAGAATCTACAAGCAAGTCATCACTTTTTCAGTCATGTTGTTGCGGTATGAATATCTACTGCTACGACAACCATACCGTTTGTGTAGGGTGTCTGGGTCACAAACACGACACAATCTCCTGAAGACACTGCCAGGAATTCAACCAGGCAACAAGTTGACTATGACTGCAGGAAATTGAATCACACCTAATGGAGCATAAATTGTCTCTCTCAGAGAAGGGGGCCTGTCCCAAGGAGCCCTCCACTACAGCTTCACACAGGAAGCATAAGCAGGATAAGAACAAATCATCCTCATCCTTATTGGGTAGACATTCATCAATGGCCACCGTTACAGGTCCTCCACCGTCGACGATGCCCTCCAGAACTGCTAACTCACCGATGGGAGTTTACACTCTCTCATTGACGGCACTTTCTGGTGCCCTTTCAGCAGTTTCTGTGGAACCTTACAGTATGTAAGTTCTGGTGACTCCCCGTCGACGGTGGTTCATTTACCGTCAACAGCAGCTGCTTATAAGCATTCTCCTACCTCCCCATTTACATCCCCGTCATCAATGGGTCAGATTTTTATGGTAAGGACTGCTGGATTTTCTATAGCCACAGTCCCTCCTCCTTCACAACTATTCTCTAACAGGGGCCAACTTGACAGGAACCGAGACCCTGGTATTTATCACCCAGGGTCCAGACTCGCGTCTCCTGTCCGTCCCATTCAGGGCCTCTTTGAGAGGCCAATCAGCATTCTCATATCACATGCCCAAACTTTGGAATTCACTCCCCTTGGCTATTTGGGTGACCCCCCCCCCCCCAGACAGAACCTCAACTCTTTTCTCAAAGCCCACTTCTCCTCCATCTGCACCTGCACCCTCATCAGCTCTAGGTGATGACAGTTTACAAGGCTTCCATGTAACCCATGCATTTTTATTATGTATCTGGACCACTTTGCATTGTCACTTGCCACTATCACCTGCCTTGTTCAATTATTGATGACTGTACTTATTAAATGTTGATTCATGTTGCTGATGGTAAAATGGTCAATACCAACTATGCTTTGTACTGCTCTTAGTCCATGTATGTAGAGTAATGTTGCCTGCAAACTGTATGCATGTTTCCCGCTTTCCTCCTGCCCCCAGGTCACATCTGGAATCTGGAATCGAGCAGTTATCTCCTCAGTATGCCTTCCTGGTAAAACCTTTAAATAAATACATCACGTCCCATTACCTCCACAATTCCTCGGGTTTCCCAGAGACCACCTGCATTACCCACTACTACTACCTCACTGCAAGTGGCAGTCATAGTGCAACAGGTCTAGGAAGTGATGAGGGGTTCTCAACCTTCCACTCCAGGGGAGGCGGGTCGCCTTCCCTATTTTCACACCTCTCTGCCTAAACATTTTCAAGGAGAGAGAGAGAGAACCTTCTCTGACTTGGCCCCCCATTCTATGAGGAAGAATATTTCTCAGAAGAGGCAGAATTTCCTGAAGGTTTTCCAGAAGATTTTGAAGATGTGGAACTCCAGGACCTGAACTCCAGTCCTCCGTCCTCTCTTTCGATTATCTCCTCCTTGCATGAGGATGTCTCCCATTAAGTTGCTGCCTCTCCTCCTGATGACCCATCCTTCCATGAGAAGATGGTCCAAATTCAAAAAATCATGGGGTTTTCAACTACGGTACATGATAAAAAAAGAAAGGATATGGCAGACTATCTTGAACTACCTGAGGAGTCTGTTGTAGTGGTACCCCCACTCATACAAACTTATCAAAATGCCATGCTGGCTGCTTGGAATCAACCTTCAGCTGTTCCGGCAATTCCTAGAAAGGCGGCTCGCCTGTACCAGGCTCCTCTCAACCATCCTTTCCTTTCTGCTACCCCTGAAGTGGATTCGGTATTGATCACAGTGGCTCATGATCGCATTAAACATCCAAAGCACATGAGCTCATTAGCCCCTGATAAGGAATTCTGCCATCTTGATTACCTTGGGAAGAAGGTATTCCAAGTGGGCACCATGAATCTCAGAATTCTAAACTATATGGAACACATACAGTAGATAAAAACCAACTTACCCTTTGGTCCTCTGATATAGAGCTAGTCAATAAACTCCCTCCTTCTCATGAGAAAGACCAATTATTGACAACAGTTTCAACTGGCAACTCCATCTCTCGACATCTGCTCCATTCAGGGCATGATGCGGTGGATACCTCTGCCTGGATGTCAGTCATAGGTGTTATCCTCAAATAACATGCCTGGTTACGTGTGTCAGGATTTACACCAGATGTACAGCATAAAGTGGTAAATGCCCCCTTCAATGGATCCAAAGTTTTTGGTCCTGGCACCCAGACACTTCTGGATGATCTCCAAGCTTCTGGTCAGACTTTACGTACGGTACATGGCATGTATCATTCCTCACCGCCATCTTACCAGTACTGCTCATATTCCTCTTTTTTGTCAAAGAGAAGCAGAAAATACAGAGGTACCTATAGAGGTGGATTCTGTGGTCATTCCCAGCCATCCTCCAGGACCACCACTTCTACCTCCAAGTGCTCCCGCTCCCATCCCTTGGGTTGAGCCAGTCAGCCCACTTCCCAGTGACCAACTGGGGCATTGCCCTGGCTTCCTCGACCAGGCCTCGGAAGCCATGGGCAGTCACTTTGCCCTCCATTTAGAGGCCTGGCAAGCGATAACAGATGAGTTGGTACTTCAGATCATATGGATGGGGCACACACTGGAATTCACCTCATTGCCTCCCCCTCATCCTCCCCACTCTGTCTCTTACCCACCTGACCATAAATCCATTCTTCAAGAGGAACTTCAGGCACTTCTTCACAAGAATGCCGTCTATCTGGTTCCTCCTTTGGAGTTCCATCAGGGATTTTACTCCCATTTTTTTCTGGTAACCAAACTCACCGGGGATCTCAGACCTATACTAGACTTCTGACAACTGAACCTACACATTCTGTACAAGAAGTTCCGGATGGTCACTTTAACATCTTTTATGCCAATGTTAAAACAAGGGGATTGGCTATGCGCATTAGTTTTGAAAGACACCTACCTACTGTACATATCCCCATACACACTGCCCACCATCTGTTCATTCATTTCTACCTGCTAGGACAACAATACCAATTTTGGGCACCCTCATTCAGTCTCTCATCCACTCCAGGAGTCTTTACCAGTGCCTAGCGGTGGTCACGGTGGCCCTGAGACGGGATGGAAATTTTGTCTTCCTGTACTGGCTCATAAAAGCGGACTACAAAACCTCTCTGCTTTCATCCCTCCAGGCAACCCTCACTCTGTTCCAATCCCTAGGAATTATGGTCAACTGACCCAAATCCAATACCACTCCTACTCAACTGCTCCAGTATATAGAAGCCATTCTGGACACTACCTCCACCAGGGCTTACCTCCCTGCCAACAGACAAGACAGACTTCTGTCTCTGGCTTCCTAGATACAAACTCAACAATCTAGCACAGCCAGATGCCTGTTATGCCTTTTGGGACATATGGCCACAGCCATCCCCATGGTGGCCTTTGCCCATCTACACATGAGACCAATCCAATGGACTCTTCAGAGTCAATGGAGGCACAAAAACCAGGGGATTTCGAAGACAGAATCAGAGTCACTCCCATTCTATGCTCGGCCCTAGACTGGTGGACCCATCGTGCCAACCCATCTCAAGGCATGCCCTTCCAGTCCCCTCCCACCCAGCAGACGTTGACCATGGATGCTTCCTCCAACGGCTGGGGAGCACACTTGGGTCCCTACAGGTCACAAGGCAGGTG
Organism: Neoceratodus forsteri; assembly: GCA_016271365.2. Lineage (NCBI taxonomy): Eukaryota > Metazoa > Chordata > Ceratodontiformes > Ceratodontidae > Neoceratodus > Neoceratodus forsteri. The sequence goes on along the minus strand of CM057449.1, from coordinate 519,605,944 downwards.
GCCCCAGTACTCCATCCCTCCTCATATAAATCTACTGGAAATAAGAGCGGTCCGCCTCGCCCTTCTGGCATTTTATCTCCACCTCACTCTGGGACCTCTTCTGATTCAATCAGACAACACCTCAGGGGTGTATTACCTGAACAAACAAGGAGGTGCCAAATCATGCGCTCTCTGCAGGGAGGCAATGGCAGTTTGGCAGGAAGCCATACTTCAACATCTGTCATTGATTGCCATCCATCTACCAGGACACTGCAGTACCTTGGCCGACATTCTCAGTCGCCAGACCTCCACACATGAGTGGACACTTCATCACGAAGTTCTTCAGATGGTCTTTCGGTTGTGGTGGACCCCTTACCTCAACCTTTTGCATCCCCCAACAGTCACTGACTCCCCAGATACTGTTCCATTATCCCAAACAGAAAGGGACCATCTATCGATGCCCTGTCCCAACTGTGGACAGGATTCTTCTTATACAATATGCTCCCCCCCCACGTCCCACTCCTACAACGAACTTTACTGAAACTACAACTAGAACCTGCCACCATGATTCTCATAGCCCCTCTGTGGCCTCAGCAGGTGTGGTTTCCCCTACTTCAACAGTTCTCAGTAGTGGACTCGATCCCATTGCCCATCAGGCCAGACCTGTTGACACAGGATCGGGGAACCCTTCTTCACCCCAACATGAAGTCACTACACCTTCATGCTTGGCTCCTGAGGATGCTTTCATAGCACACCTTTAGTTCTCCTCACCAGTGGCCAACATTCTGTTGGCCTCATGTAAACCGTCTACCAGGCAAACCTACTATATAATGTCAAATGGAAACGCTTCTCCATATGGGCTGCTTCCCGATCTTTGGACCCTTATTCATGTCCTTTGGCAAAGATATTGGACTGGTTGGCTTCGCTCACCTCAACGGGCTTGAGCTACTCCTCTGTTAAAGTCCATCTGGCCACTATCTCGGCTTTTCATGAACCTTTAGAAGGGAGATTACTTTATCAGCATCACCTTGCCAAGATGTTTCTAAGAGGTATGTTACACCTCAAACCTCCTATTAGATGGCCCACCCCTCTATTGAACTTACATTTCCTGCTAGAAAAGCTGACCCTCTACCCCTTCAAACCTGCAGCTACTTGTGACCTCCGCTTCCTAGCCTGGAAGACCTTATTCTTAGTAGCTGTCACTTCAGCTCAATGTATTTCTGAGCTTCATGCCCTGATGTGTAATGAAACCTACTTAATTTTCCATAAGGACAGGGTGTCCCTTCATGCCAGTCCTTCTTTTTTACCCAAGGTGGTCTTGGAGCACACCTTAAATCAGTCTATAGAACTGCCAATCTACTTCCCTGGGCATTCTAATTCAGGAGAATACCTCCTACACACTTTAGATGCTCATCGCATTTTGAGATATTATATGAATCGTACCAAATCTTTCTGGAAGACTCCTCAGCTTTTTGTTACTTTTGCCCCAACCAGGGGAAGGTTTTCCAGTCACTAAACAGACCCTCTCCAACTGGTTGGCACATTGCATAACCTTTTGTTATAAGAAGTATAACAAACCAATACCAGGACCTGTCCAAGCTTATTCTGCCCAAGCCATGGTCACTACAGCAGTCTGCTTCAAAGGGGCCTCTATCATGGATATCTGTAATGCAGCCACATGGTCCACAATACATACCTTCACAAAGCACTACAATTTAGATGTTGCTTCTCACCGTAGGACGGCCTTTCGCCATGCTGTCCTACGAGGCCTTCTGTCATAACTTTTCAACCCTTCCTGGGTTTACTGCTTGGGAGTCATCCCAAGTGTATTTCCTGCTGCAAGACATTATCCCCATTGAAGATAGTACAGTTGTGTACTTACTGTAATGGCAGATCTTCAAAGAGTATCTCTTGCAGCAGGTATGATCCCTCCCTCCTTCCTCCCCTTCTCTAACAGAACAACTTCTGATCCATATATATATATACTGTATGTGTGTGTGTGTATGTATATATATATATATATATATATATATATGTATGTGTATATGTATATCTATATCTATATATATATATATATATATATATACACACACACACACACACACATATGAGGGGATAACTAAGGTACCTCGGCTACCCCTCGGTCCTCACTTAGCGAGCTGAATCTGGCAGGGAACTGAGGATACCTGGGGCCGCCCACTCTTATGTAGGTGCAGGGTGATGATGATGTCATGCATGGGTGGCTCCTAGGCAAAGACTTCTAAAAGAAAGCTGCCATGCAAAAGATCACCCTCTGGTGAGGACCCAAGCGTATTACCTGCTGCAAGAGATACCCCTTAAAGATCTACCATTACGGTAGGTACGCAACTGTACATTGTGTGTGTAAAACCCAGTACTCGTCATGACCTTTAGATAACAGGCTGATGCTGTTTCTGTGGGATGTCTCCTCTGCTTGACAGATGATGGCTGGATGGTCTTTTCTGTAGGCTGGATACAGGTGCGGCAGACCCATCGTGGCCACGATGGCAAAGGATGCATTTACCGTCGACAGCAACTGTTCATAAGCATTCTCCTACCTCCTCATTTACTTCCCCGTCATCAACTGGTCAGATTTTTATGGGGAGGATTACTGGATTTTCTATAGCCACAGCCCGTCCTCTTTCACAACCATTCTCTCACAGGGGTCAACTTGATAGGAACCGAGACCCTGGTATTTATCACCCAGGGTCCAGACCCGAATCTCCTGTCCATCCCATACAGGGCCACTTTGACAGGCCAATCAGCATTCTCATATCACATGCCCAAACTTTGGAATTCACTCCCTCTGGCTATTTGGGAGACACCCCGCCCCCAAGGCAGAACCTCAACTCTTTTCTCAAAGCCCACTTCTCCTCCTTCTGCGCATGCACCCTCATCAGCTCTATGTGCTGACAGTTTACAAGGCTTCCATGTAACCCATGCATTTTTATTAGGTATCTGGACCACTTTCCATTGTCACTTGCCACTGTCAGCTGCCTTGTTCAATTATTGATGACTGCACTTATTACACGTTGATTCATGTTGCTGAAGGTAAAATGGTCAATACCCACTATGCTTTTTTTCTGCTCTTAATCCATGTATGTAGAATGATGTTGCCTGCAAACTGTATGCATGTTTCCCCATTTCCTCCTGCCCTAGGTCGAATCTGGAATCAAGCAGTTATCTGCTCAGTATGCCTTCCTGGTAAAACCTTTAAATAAATAAATACATCATGTCCCATTACCTCCACAATTCCTCTGGTTTCCCAGAGACCACCTGCACCACCCCACTACTACTACCTCACTGCAAGTGGCAGCCATAGTGCAACAGGTTTTTGAAGTGATATGGGGTTCTCAACCTTCTACTCCAGGGGAGGCGGGTCACCTTTCCCATTCTCACACCCCTCTGCCTAAACATTTTCAAGGAGAGAGAGAGAACCTTCTCTGACTTGGCCCCCCATTCTATGAGGAAGAATATTTCTCAGAAGAGGCAGAATTTCCTGAAGGTTTTTCCAGGAAATTTTGAAGATGTGGAACTCCAGGACCTGAACTCCAGTCCTTCGTCCAATCTTTTGATTATCTCCTCCTTTCATGAGGATGTCTCCCATCAAGCTGCTGCCTCTCCTCCTGATGACCCATCCTTCCATGAGGTGATGGTCCTAATTCCAAACATCATGGGGTTTTCAACTACATAACATGAAAAAAAAAAGAAAGGATATGACAAACTATCTTGAACTACCTGAGGAGCCTGTTGTAGTGGTACCACCACTTATACAAACTTATCAAAATACTGTGCTGGCTGCTTGGAATCAACCTTCAGCTGTTCTGGCAATTCCTAGAAAGGTGGATCGCCTGTGCCAGGCTCCTCTCGACCATCCTTTCCTTTCTGCTACCCCTGAAGCGGATTCGGTATTGATCACAGTGGCTCATGATCATACCAAACGTCCAAAGCACATGAGCTCATTAACCCCTGATAAGAAATTTTGCCATCTTGATTACCTTGGAAAGAAGGTATTCCAGGTGGGTACCATGAATCTCAGAATTCTAAACTATATGGAACACATGGTTAAATACCAACTTACCCTTTGGTCCTCTGATATAGAGCTAGTCAATAAACTCCCTCCTTCTCAGGAGAAAGACCAATTATTGACAACAGTTTCAACTGGCAACTCCATCTCCCAACATCTGCTCCATTCAGGGGTATGATGCAGTGGATACCTCTGCCCGGATGTCAGTCACAGGTGTTACCCTCAGATGACATGCCTGGTTATGTGTATCAGGATTTACACCAGATGTGCAGCATAAAGTGGTAAATGCCCCCTTCAGTGGATCCAAACTTTTTGGTCCTGGCACCCAGACGCTTCTGGGTGATCTCCAAGTTTCTGGTCAGACTTTACGTATGGTATGGCCTGGCAAGCGATAACAAACGAGTTAGTACTTCAGATCATATGGATGGGGCACACACTGGAACTCACCTCATTGCCTCCCCCTCAACCTCCTCACTCTGTATCTTACCCACCTGACCATAAAACCATTCTTCAAGAGGAACTTCAGGCACTTCTTCACAAGAATGCCATCTATCTGGTTCCTCCTTCGGAGTGCCATCAGGGATTTTACTCCCATTTTTTTCTGGTACCCAAATGCACCAGGGATCTCAGACCTATAGTAGACTTCCGACAACTGAACCTATACATTCAGTACAATAGGTTCTGAATTGTCTCTTTAACATCTATTATGCCAATGTTAAAACAAGGGGATTGGCTACGCACATTAGTTTTGAAAGACGCCTACCTACATATCCACGTACACCCTGTCCACCACCTGTTCCTTCATTTCTACCTGCTAGGACAACATTTACCAATTTTGGGCACTCTCATTTAGTCTGTCATCCACTCCAGGAGTTTTTACCAAGTGCCTAGCGGTGGTCTCAGTGATCCTGAGATGGGACGGAAATTTTGTCTTCCCGTACTTGGACAATTGGCTCGTAAAAGCGGACTACAAAACCTCTCTGCTTTCATCCCTCCAGGCAACCCTCACTCTGTTCCAGTCCCTAGGAATTATGGTCAACTGGCCCAAATCCAATACCACTCCTACTCAACTGCTCCAGTATATAGGAGCCATTCTGGACACCACCTCCACCAGGGCTTACCTCCCTGCCAACAGACAAGACAGACTTCTGTCTCTGACTTCCCAGATAGAAACTCAACAATCTATCACAGCCAGATGCCTGTTATGCCTTTTGGGACACATGGCCACAGCCATCCCCACAGTGGCCTTTGCCTGTCTACACATGAGACCAATCCAATGGACTCTTCAGAGTCAGTGGAGGCAAAAAAACAGGGGATTACGAAGACAGAATCATAGTCACTCCCATTCTATGCTTGGCCCTAGACTGGTGGACCCATCGTGCCAACCAATATCAAGGCATGCCCTTACAATCCCCTCCCCCCCAGCAGACGTTGACCATGGATGCTTCCTCTGACAGGTGGGGAGCACACCAGGGTCCCTACAGGTCGCAAAGCAGGTGGCCCCTGTACTCCATCCCTCCTCATATAAATCTACTGGAAATAAGAGCGGTCCATCTTGTCCTTCTGGCATTTCATCTCCACCTCACTCTGGGACCTCTACTGATTCAATCAGACAACACCTCAGGGGTGTATTACCTGAACAAACAAGGAGGTGCCAAATCCCGCGCTCTCTGCAGGGAGGCGATGGAAGTTTGGCAGGAAGCCACACTTCAACATCTGTCATTGATTGCCATCCATCTACCGGGATGCCGCAATACCTTGGCCAACATTCTCAGTCGCCAGACCTCCACACATTAGTGGACACTTCATCACGAAGTTCTTCAGATGGTCTTTCGGTTGTGGGGGACCCCTCGGCTCAACCTCTTTGCATCCCCTGACAGTCACTGACTCCCCAGATACTGTTCCATTATCCCGAACAGAAAGGGACTGTCTATCAATGCCCTGTCCCAACTGTGAACAGGATTCTTCTTATACAGTATGCTTTGCATCCCGTCCCACTCCTACAATGAACTTTACTGAAACTACAACTAGAACCTGCCACCATGATCCTCATAGCCCCTCTGTGGCCTCAGCAGGTGTGGTTTTCCCTACTTCAACAGTTCTCAGTAGTGGACTTGATCCCATTGCCCGTCAGGCCAGACCTGTTGACACAGGATCTGGGAACCCTTTTTCACCCCAGCCTGAAGTCGCTACACCTTCACACTTGGCTCCTGAGGATGCTTTCATAGCACACCTTCAGTTCTCCTTACCAGTGGCCAACATTCTTTTGGCCTCATGTGAACCATCTACCAGGCAAACCTACTGTATAATGCCAAATGGAAACGCTTCTCCATATGGGCTACTTCCTGATCCTTGGACCCTTATTCATGTCCATTGACTAAGATATTGGACTGCTTGGCTTTGCTCGCCTCAACAGGCTTGAACTACTCCTCTGTTAAAATCCATCTGGCCTCTGTCTCAGCTTTTCATGAACCTTTAGAAGGGAGATTAATTTATCAGCATCACCTTGCCAAGATGTTTCTAAGAGGTATGTTACATGTCAAACCTCCTATTAGACGGTCCACCCCTCCATTGGACTTAAATTTCCTGCTGGAAAAGCTGACCCTCTACCCCTTCAAACCTGTGGCTACATGCAACCTCCACTTCCTAGCCTGAAAGACCTTATTCTTAGTAGTTGTCACTTCAGCTCAATGTATTTCTGAGCTTCATGCCCTGATGTGTAGAGAAACCTACTTAATCTTCCATAACGACAGAGTGTCCTCAGTCCTTCTTTTTAACCCAAGGTGGTCTTGGAGCACACCTTAAATCAGTCTATAGAACTGCCAATCTACTTCCCTGAGCATTCTAATTCAGGAGAATACCTCCTACACACTTTAGATGCTCATTGCATTTTGAGATATTATATGAATCATACCAAATCTTTCTGGAAGACTCCTCAGCTTTTTGTTACTTTTGCCCTAACTAGGGAAGGCTTTCCAGTCACTAAACAGACCCTCTCCAACTGTTTGGCACATTGTATAACCTTTTGTTATAAGAAGTATAACAAACCAATACCAGGACCTGTCCAAGCTTATTCTACCCAGGCCATGGCCACTACAGCAGTCTGCTTCAAAGGGGCCTCTATCATGAATATCTGCAATGCAGCCACATGGTCCACAATACATACCTTCACAAAGCACTACAATTTAGATGTTGCTTCTCACCGTAGGACGGCCTTTGACCGCGCTGTCCTACGAGGCCTTCTGTCATAACTTTTCAACCCTTCCTAGGTTTACTGCTTGGGAGTCATCCCAAGTGTATTTCCTGCTGCAAGAGATTATCCCCATGGAAAATAGTACAGCTGTGTACTTACCGTAATGGTAGATCTTCAAAGAGTATCTCTTTCAGCAGGTATGATCCCTCCCTCCTTCCTCCCCTTCTCTAACAGAACAACTTCTGATTCATATATATATATATATATATATGCACATACACATATGAGGGGATACCTAAGGTACCTTGGCTACCGCTCGGTCCTCGCTTAGCAAGCTGAATCCAGCAGGGAACTGAGGATACCTGGGGCCGCCCACTCTTATATAGGTGCAGGATGATGATGTCATGTGTGGGCAGCCCCTAGGCAAAGACTTCTAGAAGAAAGCTGCCATGCAGAAGAGCACCCTCTGGTGAGGACCCAAGCGTATTACCAGCTGCAAGAGATACCCCTCAAAGGTCTACCATTACGGTAAGTATGCAACCGTACATTGTGTGTGTAAAGCTCAGTACTCATCATGACCTCTAGATAATAGGCTGGTGCTGTTTCTGTGGGATGTCTCCTCTGCTTAGGCAGATGATGGCTGGATGGTCTTTTCTGTAGGCGGGATACAGGTGCGGCAGACCCAACGTGGCCATGATGGCAAAGGATGCAGTCCATGATGACTTTGGATGATGGGAGCTCTGTTCTGTAATCTGGTTACAGGTGCAGAAGACCCAACACACTACCGTTGATGAGGGATATTTATTTATTTAGTTTTTGTTGACTGGGTAAGTGCACTAGACAAATTCTGTCTATTTTCCGGCACGGCCCGGTGGAGGGGGATACAGATGAATGCCAACTGACCTTGAACCAGATTAAGCTGTTGAGCTGTGGATATGAGCCATGGTGCTCCGGATTACGGTGATCCTCTTCACCCTATATTGGGACTTGCCTTCACCCACCACAATGGGGGGGCAGTCACTTAGGACCTCAGCTGGTTTGATCCCCTGTCACGATAAAATCCTAACAGCAGTAGAAGGCAGTGGCTTACCACCTTCCCAGATGCACTGCAATTTTCAAGGCAATCCCTGTTTTAATTCAGTGGTAGAGCTAAACTTGGCAGTCTAGCACCATCAGTCCCCTTTTACAGGGACCTCGAGTCTTTTTTGGGCAAACTTTTTAGTCAGACAGGAATAGCAAGTGAAAGCTGTTCGCCAGTGCTCTCCTCTCCTCAAAGGTTTTGTTTCAGATAAGTCTGCTCTGTTTGCCACATCTCTCTCCTTTGTGCAGAAACCCAGAGTTTAAATGCCAGTGTATTATTCATTATGTTTAGTCCCTGGCTCTAAGTGGCTGTAGGTTCCAGGGGAAAAGCATGCATACAAATCATGAGTCATCTTTCAGTTCAGAGCTGTTTCTCAAAGCTAAGTTCCAGAAAAGTGTCAGTTTCACAAAGACAGCATGTACTGATGCAATTGTTTTGCATAGTTGAGCCAACAGGATATACTAATTTAGTTGTTTTGCACTTTATGTAGCTTTGAGAGTTGCTTGAAACTGAGCATCGTCCTTACTGTGGGCTCCCTGACCCTGAAGGCAGTCTAGAGGCCAGTTGAGTGAAGGGAGGTGGCAGCCCACTGGCCACAGTGAGATGGGCCCTGATCAAGCCCACGGAACAAAATGACAGTGTCCAGTCCAGCTCCAGGTCCCACAGCTACAGTCTGGACTGGGACCAGGGTGCAGGGGAAGGTGGCAGCAGTACTCTGGAGAGAGAGAAAGATGAAGGCAAGCCTCCTTTGAGAAGGAATTACATATACGATATAGTAAAACACATACAGTACACTGTATCGTGAGATGCAAAAAACACACACAGTACACTGTATAGTGAGATGCATACATCATATGCTGAAATATACACTTTATATAGTGCAAGCATGCACTGTATAGTGAAATGGATACATCACAGACTGACATACAAATATCAGATACATGCATTATATAGTTAAACACATACAGTATACCATATATTGTTGAAATACATACATCACATAGTAATGTTTAAATATATATATATATATTTGAACTGCAAAAAACCTTGTTAATGCATCAGTTAGGGTTAAAGTGACAAAAGTAAGGAAATGTGACATAAGGGTTTCAACCCTAACCCCCCCACCCTTCACAGATGAGGAGGCATCAGGGGGGCAGCATTGGGGTCATCAACCCTAATGCTCACCCCATTCCATTAGAAAATAAGCTGGGTGGGTGCAGCATAGGAGAATGGGGTGAGCATTAGGGCTGATGACTCCAATGCCGCCCACCATTGCCTCTTCATCTGTGAAGGGTGGGGGGGTTAGGGTTGGAAACCCTAATGCCACATTTCCCTACTTTTGTTGCATTAACCCTAACTGATGCATTAACAAAGTTTTTTGCAATTTATTTCCTTACTTTTTGAGATAGTGTAATCATATCCTAATGTGCTTGTGCCCTGTGCTCCAGTTCCACCATAGAAGCATACATGTACATAGCTATGGGATTGCAGGGCCCTCCATAGATGCGTATACAGTATGTACTTATCTGTGGCCCTGCACTTCCAATTATAGGCCAAGTGTGATACAATTGTCAACATAGCAATGTTATTACCCCACCTGATGTACCCAGTGGTGAAAAATTCAAATCCCCACTGAAACATAATTCTGCACAACTGCAACGCCATTTCTGTACAGCAGGTGTGAAAACTCATTTCAGCCAGGATTTGAAAAATGGCAGTTGTGGCATATATTTGAATAAGAATTCTGTGTTCCAAATTTGGGGGCAAAATATTTTAAATTGACAAAGTTACAAGAATGCATTGTGCAATTCCAACAAACCATCAGAACACATCCATTTTTTGACATTTTGACCTCAGATTTTTAACATGACCTTTTGGGGACCCACCTCATGAACAATATGACTGTCATTATGCAAATCCTGCCTGAAAGGTGAATTCTCAAACTGACAGCAAAATCACCTTTTGGGTGAGAGTTGTGTAACAGTCATTTTGTTCATAAGGTGGGGTTCCCAAAAGGCCATGTTGAAAATTTGGGGTCAAAATCTAAAAATATGGTAAAGTTATGGGCCAAAGTTATCCTTTTTTCGCCAGAGGAATTCCTTTTTCATGAGGTGTCAAAATCCTTTTTTGCATCACAAAAAAGGATTATGACATCTCACAAAAAAGGATTACTGCCAGTTCTGTGGTGCCAAGTGATGGGGATTTACTCATCATGCTGGTGACCCGGGTTCATGCCTTGAGACCGGGTACCAGGAGCAGAGTCCAGCTGGGAGGGGTCTCACAAGCGTCCATTGGATGCTTCCTTCCCTGGGAATGGAATGAGCCTGGGTTCCTGCAGGTAGGTTGGAGGATGAGCTTGAAGGGCGTGAGGCCTCAATTCGCCCTCCTGTGCATCCCCACCTCAGGATGGCATCCTTATGGCTAGTACATGGGGCGGGCCAAAGAAAATGGAAAAAGGGCTCCCTGTCAGCCAGATGACGAGTGCCCGGCCCACACAACCATGAAGCCCTGGACAGCCCGGACCAACCCAGTGGTAGCCTCCTGGGATACACAGCTCACATAGCGGAACTTCCCCCTAGGAGGAGAGGGACCTTCCCAACACAGGGAAAGATCATGTTACCCAGGTAAGAGCTGCGAGACAGGGTCAGGAGATGGTAGTGTGGGGCCGAGGTGGGGGTGTGAGGGTGATGGCGTTCCGAAGGAGTGGCCGGCAGGGATATCAGTGGAGGAGCATTAATAGAAAATACAAAAAGAAAAGGATTACTGACAGGGCCACCTGGTTGGAGAAGCCCTAATCCTTTTTTGCATCATGAAAAAAGACTATCTCATGAAAAAGGAATGAAAAAGGATTTGATCATCTCATGAATAGGATTTAAGAAAGTCATCCTTTTTCATTAGATGTGGGGTTAACTGGTGCACAAGTAGGTGGGAGGTGCAGAGACATGTCTCACGATGGACATGGCCTTTTGGGAACCCCACCTCATGAACAATATGACAGTCATTACCCAAATCTCGCCCGAAAGGTAAATTCGCTAACCAACTGAGAAATCACCTTTTGGGTGAGAGTTGCATAATGACAGTTGTTTTGCTCATAAGGTGGAGTCCCCAAAAGGCCATGTTGAAAATTTGGGGTCAAAATCTCGAAAGAAGGCAAAGTTATGGGCCAAATGTATCCCTTTTCACCAGAGGAATTCCTTTCTAATGAGGTGTCAAAATCATTTTTTGCATTACGAAAAAGGATTATGACATCTCACAAAAGGATTACTGGCAGGGCCATCTGGTCTGAGAAGTCCTAATCCTTTTTGAATCATGAAAAAGGATTATGTCATCTCATGAAAAAGGAATTTGCTGGCACAAAAAGGATTTGATCATCTCACGAAAAAGGATTTAAGAACGTCATCTTTCTCGTGAGATGTCCTAATCCTTTATCATTATGTGAAAAAGGACTTTGACACCTCATGAAAAAGGAACGGAAACAAGTCATGAAAAAGGATTTTAAAACAAAAATAAGCATTCTGAGGCCTCATAATATTAAAGTAAAGAAGCAATAAAGGATGTCCTGATGAACAAGATACTTGCACATACTTAAATATCTGCAGAAGACATCCCTGGGCAGAGTTATGACAATTTGCTTGGGCTAAAAAAAAAGATGGCGGCTGACGAAAAAGAATTTTTTTATTCACGAAAAAGGATTCTAAGGATCCTTTTTCGTGAGCTGTCAAAATCCTTTTTCATCAGACCAAAATCCTTTTTTGTTCCATGCAGCTATCCAAAAGACTGAACTGAGCATGCTCAGATCCCAACATTTCAAAATGTAATAACTTTGGAAAGGATTACTATTTTTTCACCAAACCAATGCTAGCTTGTTCTTTGGGCAAGCTCTTTCTACTCTGAAAATTCAAAACTGTTTGGCCACAGCGTGATGAGGAAAAAAACAGCAAAAATGGTGAATATTAGCATTTTTTCATAATTTGCAGCACTTACTTTGCCAAGCCGATTGACACAAAACTTGGTACATCAAGAGATCTACCCCACAAGACAGCACATACCAAATTTTGTGCAAATCCGTTGAACAGTTACAAAGTTATTAAAGTGCAAAATTTCAGGTTTAACATTAAAGTTGTGAAATAGAGACCCCACTCTATGTCCAGAGGACAAAATGAACTCCCAACTCTTGTTTGGTTTTCCAAATATATAAAAGCATTTTTTATTTGCACAGTGTTAAAAAAACACAGGTACATCCCCCCAGGGTGTAACAAAAGAATGCCTGAAAATCGTTTCACACCCCTTTGGGTGCTTTTTCAAGGGATCTCTTGAGAAAGCACCTGAAGGGGTGCGAAACAATCGTCGGGTGTTCTTTTAAAGATGCTCTTATATTTTTGAAAAAAAAAAACAAGAGTTGGGAGTTCATTTCATCCTCTGGACATAGAGCAGAGTCTCTACAATTGTGCAATATTTACTGACCAAACACATTGTCTTTTTTCCAGGAGCAGCTTTTTGTGTGGAAGGAATTGTTAACATTAAAGTACCTACTCAACCCTAACTATGGGGGCTCAACTACGTCCCTATAATTATACAGATCATGCCTGTATATTAGAGTTGAGCACGCACTTTCACGTTAAACCCCAACTTTTGTACCTTAATAACCTTGCCCCCGTTTAACCGATTTACATGAAATTTGTCAAGCACAGCCTATGTGCCTGGTCTCTTGATCCTGAAAATTTCATGTGGATCAGTTCAGAGGGGGCAAAGTTACAGAGGTGCAAAAACAAACATAAAACTCACCATTTCTGAAAATTGTAAGACTTGTTTTGCCACCCAATAACTAAGAAATATGAGGCTTTGAAACCTGAAACTTTCAGGTTTAATAGAGGTTGGTCCAATGTGTGTGCTTTTGTTGTTTTTAGGTCCAGCCGTTAAATAGTTTTTAAAATATTAAAAAAAAAAAATTATGTTTCTGAGCATGAGCAATTCAAAAAAATCAGCATTCCGTGGACAACTGAATTTTTTGCGACAACAGCAGCTTGAGCTCTGTGAGACAGCTATTGTTTATTAAACAACAGCTGTGTCATGTAGTGCAAACCCTGCTGTGTCATGACTCGTAGGTCAGGGATGGGGCTACTGTCATTATAGCCGAGCCATCCTGGCTGTGCTGTGCCTTCAACTTTATCTGCACACCTGTACACAGATGTGTCAACCATGATGAAGCACAGTAACTTGCAGTAATGATATGTCATAAAATCCTGCATGACAAAAGGACTTAATTGCCATTGAATATATTAATTTTGGCCCCAAATTTTCAAGATAGTCATTATATGACTCCCCTTATAAACATGACATGTAACATTTATAGTATATTGGCCAAAACATCACTTAGTACCAGTAGTGCAAAAGCACGTCTTGTCCAATATTTAAATAATAATACCTTTCAAGTTTATGAGGGGCATGGAAAAATTAAAGTTAGAAGTCAAAATATTGAAAGTAGTGAAGTTAGGAATTAATGTGAAATATTGCAACATTCATTCATAACCTGGGCATTTTACCATATTCGTACACCATATTTTCAGCATTGCCTTCTTATTACCCCACTTCATGAACCCAGTAGGTGAAATTTTTCAAATTCCCACCAAAATATAATTTGCCACAGGTGCGAAAACACATTTATCCAGGATTTGAAAAATGGCAGCTGTCACTTTCATGAGGTGATGTGAAAATATGGCTACGGTGAAAACTTTGGGTCAAAATATTTAAGATTACTAAAGTTGTGAGGGAGCATAGACAAATGTCAACGTACACTCTTAACTTTGTCATTTTTACATATTCTGACGCCAAATTTTCAACATAGCCTTCTTATGACCCCACCTAATGGACAAGGGCAGTGAAAATGTTCAAATCCCACCAAAAGGTGATTTTGCAAAGCAACAGCAAAATTGCATATTGGGCCAGATTTGCATAATTCCACTGCCTTTGGTCATGAGGTGAGGTCCCACAAAGGCCATGTTAAACATTTGTGGGGGGGGGGGAATATGTAAATATTGCAAAGTTATGGCTCAAAGTTCACACCCCATTAAAATACATTAAACCACACTTACCTGATTTTCTCATATCACAGTTGCTGGTTCCAGCAGCAAGATGTGTTTTCAATCTGAGAGTGGATCTACACTGTGGGACATGTTCAGGTGAGTGAGGGTGTTTGGGGAGTGTTGGAAAGTGGGGGGAGTGGATGCTGCATGGAAGATTGGGTTGGGGTGTATGAGTGGTGGGTCAAATCGGCAAGGGACTGTTTTCTTTTTTACAGGGTAAAAAAAGAACATTGAGGGACAGTTTTCTTTATTTCAGGGGATATTCTGACACTGGGGACTAGGCATCCCAGTGTCGGGCTCCTGTTCAGCACAGGGGGTGGCACCCCCATGCACCCATGTACATAGTGGCAATGGATGGCAGGCAACCTGGAGGGGAAGGGGGTCAAGAGCAATGGTACAAGGAGGTGGGCACCCTGGTCTGCTTATATTATATATAAACATTGAAAAAGGGTGGTGGACGACTTGGAGGGAAGGGTGGGAGAAAGAAGCAGTTCCAGTGGTGGACATCCCGGTCTGTTTAAGAAAAATTTTAAATGGAGATAGATAGATAGACAGACAGACAGACAGACAGACAGACAGACAGGCAGGCAGGCAGGCAGGCAGGCAGGCAGACAGACACAGAGAGGACAGACAGACAGTAACAGAGAGAACAGGGGATTGCTGGTTTACTGCTTTAACTGAAGCCAGCAGCACAACTCCAACTGTGGCTTCAGCATTCAAGAAAGTCCTGCTCTTCTCATACATGGGTGAAGGCTCCTCTTGCTAAGCTGGGTATCCTGGATTTTGGGGTGAGACCACTGGCACTTTTAATATCTCTACATGTTGATGTGTCTTGCAAGATGCATCTGTAAAAATTGATAAAATGATTAATAAACGAAGAATTGAAAAAAAAAAATCACCCCAGTCCCAGCAACTGGCTGCCATACATAAGCGGTGTCCAGACTGCCACAAGCCATAGTGACACCTTCAATACATCACCTGCATGCCCTAGTCTGGCTGCCCACTTAGTTCTATGAACCATCAAGCATGGAGAGCAACACCAGTGGGGGAATTGGGCAATACCACCTCCTGGCACCCAGTTAAGTAGCAAATAGCCCTAGATATAGATAATTATAGATAGATATAGATAGAAATAAATATACCTGTATATGTATATTGTGTGTGTATGTGTGTGTGTGTATATATATGTGTGTGTGTGTATATATATATATATATATATATATATATATTCATTGCAAAAAACAATGCTAATGCATCAGTTAGGGTTTTTATTAAAACATAAAAAGCTGGAAAATTCGACATTAGGGTTACCAACCCTACCACCCCACCCTCACCCTCCACACATCAAGAGGCATCAGGGTGTACCTTGGGGTCATCGACACTAACTCTCACCCCATTCCATGTGTAAACAAGATGAGATGGTACAGCTGTGGACACTGCAACACGAGCAGACTTGATAGACCAAATGGCCTTCTTCTGCTGGCTTCTTCGTATGTTCGTATGTATGTTCATATGTATTCTGCACCATAGGTGTGAAATCATGTTTTGGGCAGGATATGTAAAATGACAGCTGTATACTGTTCATGAGGAGGTGTGGAAAAGGGTAATGTTGAAAATCAGGAGGGAAAATAAGAAAAATTAGCGAAGTTACGAGCATTCGTAGAAACTGAACAACATACGCTCATAATGTGGCCATTTTTGGGAATTTTTTAACCAAATTTTCAATATGAGCTTTCTGGGAAATTCCTTCATGAACTCTGGCACTGTGGTTTTGTTAATCTATCCTGAAAGTTGATTTTGCACAGCGATCGTGCCACTCTGCGCCAGAGGTGCAAAAACACATTTTGGGCAGGATGTGAGAAATGACAGCTATACTGTTCATGTGGAGGTGTGAAAAAATGGTAATGTTGAAAATCTGGAGTGAAAATATTAAAAATTGTTGAGGTCACAAGCGTGCGTAAAAACTGTGCAACACACATTTGTAACACAGATGTTTTTTGGATTTTTGCACCAAATTTTTCAACATGGGCTTTTGGGACCTCCTCATGAACTGCTAGGACCTGTCATTTCGTTAATCTGTCCCGAAAGGTGATTCCACGCAGGACGCAAAATAATCTTTCGGGACTGAGTAATGAGATGACAGTGATATTGTTCATGAGATGGGGTCCCAAAAAACCCATGTTGAAAATTTGGTGCTAAAATCTCACAAAATGGCCAAGATATCAACATAAGTTGACCCCCCCTCCCCCTTTGACTGCCATTATACAGCTTACCTTTGATTCCTCAGTTTGCAGTTCAGCTTTGAAGAGTGCAGACGTGTCCTGGTCCACAGAAGATGACAGCGTCTTCTCCAGAGGTAAGTATGGGGTAAGAGGGGTGTAGAGATGTGGGTGCGCAGAGGGAGGTTTGGGATTTGGGAGGGGGGATGTGGGGAGATGATGAGGGACTGTTTTCTTTTTTCTGTTTTTTTTTTTACTAAAAGATGTCGGGGGACTATTTTCTTTATTTTAGGCACTACTGATGACCATGGAGGGGCATGCTCTAACTGGGGACACTAGGAGTGGGCTCCCCAGTGTCCTGTTTTGCTGGGAGGCTACCGCTGAGACATGGATTGGGCACCCCGTTGTCAGATATGATTGATCTTTTTAAGGGCTACTGCCAGCCGGCAATTGGGTACCCCATTGTCGGCCATGGTTCTTTCTGTTGGGAACACTGAAAGTGGGCTCCCCAGTGTCCCATACTGGTGGGAGGCCTCTAGTGCTGACATGGGGACTGGTCACCCCATGTCAGCAGAAGTGTTATTTTAACCTTTTCTTTTCCTATTTTTGGGTCACGACCAAGGATCCTAGGTCATATCTCGTGCATATGAACTAGGATCCTAGGTCGTATTACGTGGATACGAAGTAGGATTTCAATGATTAAATAAACACATTTCACAGGCATATTTCATCCTGTAAAGTGCAGAATGCACCAAAGGGGGTCCCAATAAGCAAGCTACATGTGTTGATTCCTCCCAAAAATATCATTTTGGGAGGTTTCAAAAATGTTGGGGGGGCAAAACTGAAAACAAGATGGCGGCCCTACAAAGTAGGAATTTTTCCATATGGAGCAGGATTCCTACTTCGTTTCATACAGCTATATTGAAGTGCCTACTGAGCATGCTCAGAAATTATTTTTTCAAATTTTTTTTTATCACTACTTTATTTACCGCCTTGCTGTGGCTCTATTGGTGGGGGCATCCAGTCACTGGCTGCACCTGCCCAGAGAGCAGTAGGCTCACTCGCATGATGGGGGTCTGGTGCGGTCGCACCCAACCTGCCGGGGAGCCACTCCATGCCTCCCCAAGCCGGGACAGGACCAGACCACCAGTGCGATTCCATGACAGTCCTCCAGGTAGCATGGAGCACGGCCATCAAGCTACATGGTCGTGCCCAGCCATTTTCCTCCTTTTTCTACTCCCTGGAGTGCAGATGTGCAAAGACGTTGAGGCACTGCATGCCAATGTCAGCTGCACTCCATCCTCAAGTACACTACTTTTACAGTGCACCTGATCTCCATCGGGGGGCTGCTGCAGAGCAGTGATAACCCCAGTCCCTCCCCAGGGATAGCAGAGCAGTTCTTTGGATGCTCAATCCTATCCCTCCCCTGCCGACCCCTGATGGCCCGGGTGCATTCCCGAACCCAGGTCGCCAGCAGGGCACGTGGTGCGGCGTCCAGTCCTCAACACTCAGCACCACTGGGCTGGCGTATTTCCAAATTTTTTAATTGCAATAACTTAAAAACTGCTATTTTTTTTTACACCAAACTAGCAAAAGGCACATTTGTAAGTTAGTCCCTTTCTACCCTGCAAATCTGATGCCAAACAACCAAACCCTTTGGGCTGTAGGCAAGTTTAAAGAAAAAATCTCAGCAAAGTCAATAAATAAAAACTTGTTTTTTCACCTCTCTCTAATTCGAAGACCGCACATCCAACCAGAAGGAAGGGTTGCAAAGTTATTAAAGCGCAAAATTTTGCATTTAACATTGAAGTGCCTACTCAACCCTAACTATAGGGGCGTGACCGTACCCCTATAGTATTCATTGCAAAAAACTTTGTTAATACATCAGTTAGGGTTGATAACATAGCGACAAAAGTATGGAAATGTGATGCTAGGGTTACCCCACCACCACCCAACCCTCACCCCCCACCCTCCACACACCAACAGACATTGGGGTGTGCTGTGGGGTCATCAGGCCCAACTCTCTCCTCATTCCTTGTGAAAGCAAGCTGACATGCTACAGTATAGGAGAATGGGGTGAGAGTTAGGTCTGATGACCAAATGGCATACCCCGACATCTGTTGGTGTGTGGACGGTGGGGGGAGTGGTAGGGGAGGTAACCCTAACATCACATTTCCATACTTTTGTCACTGTGCTCTTAACCCTAACTGATGCATTAACAATGTTTTTTTGCAATGAATTTCCCTTCTTTTTGAGAAAGTGTAATGTAACTGGTAACTGGCATGTGTTTGTGGGAGCGCGGGCCCTGCGCTCCCTTCATGTTGCTTATATTATGTGTAATGGTATGCATCTGTGGGAGCATGGGCCCTCTGGGCCCTGCACTCCCACTTACACATAAGTACGGAACCATGCAGCAGCCCCATAGTACTGAAAAGGAACTGTTGTAACATTTATTTGGCAATATCTCAATAACTGTAGGAACTATGAAAAAAAATTCCACTGCAGTTGTAATCATGACTTCAAAAAATCCACTCATAAAGGTGGACTAAGCTGTGGGTAGCGAAAAATCCGTATCTTGAATCGTTTTCGAGATACGGGCGCTGAAAGGCGCTGAGGGTGCAGCAGTGTTATCCTATGGGAAATTTCTCAACTTCAGAACACTGTAACTATGGGCTCGTTGAATGTTTTGGGACCAAAGCACCAAAAGGCACATCTGTGGGACCAGGGCTTGCCACCCTGCAAATTTCAGCCCAAAAGCACAATCCACCTTGGCATAATGAAGTGACAGAAAACAACACATGGGACAATGTTTTCAAAAATGTTTTTGTGACACCCCTATACCTTATAATAAAATCTTTTCATGCACAAAAATATGTTGTCGAGCCACCTTTTATTTTGTGCATGGCTATTATTGAGCACACAAAAGACATTTTTGTGAAAACAAAATGGCAAAATGGTGGAAAATTTTGAAAAACATTTCCAGACTACCTGCACAAAAAAATGATGCCGGGGCAAGTTCCTCAAGGCCCAAATAGGTAAACACAAGTGTTGGTATTTAGCAAGAGGCACTATTTTTCGATTTACAATGTTTTTTTCTTTCTCACTAACTGAAAACAAGATGGCGGCAGCATGAAAACAAAAATTCAGAGCATGAAAACAAAAATGATTTCGTGAAAGTTTTCACACTGTGCATATAAATTTTACCAAAGGCTAAAATGAGACAAGAAAAACTTGCATAACTTTTGAACAGATTAATATTTTTTCACCAGATCTTCAAAAGGCACCACCCTGACTCAGACCACATATACGAATGTACATTTGAGGCCAGACACGCACACACATACACTGTTCATTTACTGGAGCCTGACAAAGAATTGCACAAAAGTTGAGGATTTTTCAAATTTTTGACACTCTGCAGCTCCGCAACCGTACGTTCGACTGGAACAAAACTTTCCAGAGCCAGAGATCTGTGGTTGGACACCACAGATGAAGAGGGTTAGGCAAATTGGACAATAGTTACAAAGTTAATAAAGTGCAAACTTTGGGGTTAACAGAGAAGTGGCCTGCCAACCCTAACTATAGCTGCACTAACATGCAGTTTATATATATATATATATATATATATATATAATGCCCTTTGGGGTAACCCTTGCCTCAGTGTTTGCGTACAGAGGTTCTTTGTCTTTAAATAGTTTTTTATTTTAATGGGTTCACCACAATATATCCAAGGCACACTGCCTATAGGGTAGCTGGTCCATGCCACTGGGGTGTCAAACAGGCGAGGCATACTGATGAGTCCTGGTAGGGACAAACACGTGTCTATGTCTTCTGTTAGCACCCTTTGCAAACTGTGTGAGAGGCCTTTCGGCACCATGCAATTCTGCTTAAAGTTGGACCAGCATAACATTCTGTGGTGATTTGCATATGCAGCCCATGATGCTTTGCATTGTGGGGGCATGTGTGATTTTGTATTTTCTTGAAACTTGGCTTCCCAGCCAAATGCCCTTTGGGGTAACCCTTGCCTCAGTGTTTGCGCACAGAGGTTCTTTGTCTTTTAAATAGTTTTTTTATTTTAATGGGTTCACCACAATATATCCAAGGCACACTGCCTATAGGGTAGCTGGTCCATGCCACTGGGGTGTCAAACAGGACCAGGCATACTGATGAGTCCTAGTAGGGCCGAAACACGTGTCTATGTCTTCTCGTTAGCACCCTTGCAAACTGTGTGAGAGGCCTTCGGCACCATGCAATTCTGCTTAAAGTTGGACCAGCATAACATTCTGTGGTGATTTGGTATATGCAGCCCATGATGCTTAAAATTTGTGGGGGCATGTGTGATTTTGTATTTTCTTGAAACTTGGCTTCCCAGCCAAATGCCCTTTGGGTAACCCTTGCCTCAGTGTTTGCCACAGAGGTTCTTTTGTCTTTAAATAGTTTTTTATTTTAATGGGTTCACCACAATATATCCAAGGCACACTGCCTATAGGGTAGCTGGTCCATGCCACTGGGTGTCAAACAGACGAGGCATACCTGATGAGTCCTGGTAGGACTAAACACGTGTCTATGTCTTCTGTTAGCACCCTTTGCAAACTGTGTGAGAGGCCTTTCAGCACCATGCAATTCTGCTTAAAGTTGGACCAGCATAACATTCTGTGGTGATTTGCATATGCAGCCCATGATGCTTTGCATTGTGGGGGCATGTGTGATTTGTATTTTCTTGAAACTTGGCTTCCAGCCAAATGCCCTTTGGGTAACCTTGCCTCAGTGTTTGCGCACGGGGTTTCTTTGTCTTTATATATATATATATATATATATATATATACATATACACACAGGGCACAGTCATGCCCCTATAGTTAGGGTTCAGTCTTCATGTCTATGTTAAACTCAAAATATTGCACTTTAATAGCTTTGCAGCCCATTCAAGTGATTCACATGCACCATCAGGGGCCAATGATCTCTTGATGTGGTAAGTTTTGTTGTGGTCGGATGTGTGGATACAGAGATATGGATTGGCAAAAAATGTGAAAATCACTGTTTTTGGTGAAATTCTTTGTCTCGCCACTGTTCAAAAATGGTGTATAATTTTGGTCTGACATTTTTACCATATGTAGGTCTTGGGTCACAGATGTGCCTTTTGAATGCTTGGTGAAAAAAAGTGAATCTATTCCAAAGTTATTAAACTTTAAAGTTCCCTATTATTTGCTATGGGGCCAGTTAGATGTGAGCCTTAAAAAAGGGTTCTTTATCGCAAATGCGGAATCCTTTTCACAAACATGGAATCCTTTGCCGCAAATATGGAATCTTTTTTCATGCTGCAGCTATCTTGTTTTCAGTTAGCGGTGACAAAATTAAATAACTTAAAAAACACACTGGTTTAGTAGACAACAACAGTTGTCTTTACCTAGTCGGGACCCATACAATCTGATTCTGGGATTACTGTTTTGATAAGTCACTTAGAAATGTGTTTTTGTAGCAACTAGGTCAAAAGCAGGTATCAAATATAGCACGGTGCAAGACCGTGCATGCAAAACTGCATCTGTAAACGTAGCACTAACAAACTACAGTGACAACACAGACAGCGCTAGTAAAGCCATGGAGAAGCAACATCAAAAACCAGAGTCTGGGAACCTGAAATTTCAGGAGTTTCCATACTTCTTAATGGGGAACAAGAGGAAGGTGGTGAAACAAACTTGAAGGGAGGGAGGTCACATTTACTCAGAGGTGGTACGGAGGTTGGCCTTGCAGAATACTAGGAGACCAACTGCAAAGCAAACAAAAACAAACCCATCGGTATTTTTCCATTGCCATTACTGTTACCATTACAATCTCAAAAATTATGGATGGATAGGAGCACCGGGCCCTTCCCACAAGCAAATAAGGCTACAATTATATTGTCTCAAAAAGTAAGGACATTCTTGGCAAAAAACGTTGTTAATGCATCAGTTAGAGTTCCACTGACAAAGGTTTGGATATATGGTTTCCAACCCTAACACCCCACCCCCAACCTGCACACAGCAACAGGCGAGGGGGGAGCCTTAGGGTTGTGAACCCTAACGCTCACCCCATTCTGCTATACTGTACCCATCTCAGCTTATTTACTCATGGAATGGGGTAAGCATTAGGGCTGACAACCCAGGGTATACACACCATATTTGTTGCTGCATGCAGGGTGGGGTTCAAATGAGGTTAGAAATCTAACACCATTTCCAAACTTTTGTCACTGGAACCCTGACTGATGCATTAACAGTTATTTGCAAAAAATATATATATATATATATATTATAGAGGTGCGGTCATGCCTTTATAGTTAGGGTTGAGTAGGTACTTCAATGTTAAACTCAAAATTTAGCACTTTAATAAGTTTGCAACTGTTCAATTGATTTGTATGCAAATTCACATGCACTATTGCCCAGGGTAGATCTCTGGATGTGGCAAGATATGTTATGGTCGGACGTGCCGTTTCCAAGTTCAGGAGAGGTGAAAAAAGTGTTTTTTCACTCATTGACTTTGCTGGGATTTTTCTTTGAGCTTGCCTACAGCCAAGAGAGTTTGGAATCTTTGTCTGAAATTTTCAGGGCAGAAAGGGACTAGCCCACAGATGTCCCATTTGCTAGTCTGGTAAAAAAATTATAAGCTGTTTTTTAAGTTATAACATTTTAAAAATTTGAAAAAAACATTTCTGAGCATGCCCAGTAAGCACTAAAAGATAGCAGTATGAAACAAAAAAAATAATTCTTTTTTTGTACGACATCATCCTTTTTTGTTTGAGGAAAATCCTTTTTCATATGGCTGCCATCTTGTTTTCAGTTTTGCCTTAGAAATTCAAATTTGGAAACCCCCAAAACTTATATTTTAGAGAGGAACAAACACATGTAACTTGCTTATTGGGACCTCCTTAACTGTATTCTGCACTTTACTACTCGGGAAATGCCCTTAAAATGTGCTTTTAACATTGAAATTCTTTTTTCGTATCAGCGTCATACAAAAAAAGATCTTGTTTCGTATAATGACTCACGAAATATATTTTTTGTCTGGGAAATCAATGTATTGCTATAGGATTTTCAACTTTGGTGCATAATTTTGCCATTTTTGTATATTTTGACACTAAATGTTTGACATGCCCTTTTTGAGACCCCTCCTCATGAACAATGGGGGTGTCATTATGCAACTCCTGCCTGAAAGGTGATTTTGCGGTCGCTTGGCGAATTCACCTTTCAAGAAGGATTATAGAAACATAGAAGTTGACGGCAGATAAGGACCGCAAGGCCCATCCAGTCTGCCCATTTCTTTTTCTACCTTTTAAATGTACCATCGGCCTTTGCTGTGTCAGTGGCCTATATATTTATACTCATCTGTATTGCTCCCTTATGCCTATCCCATGCATGTTTGAAGACCTGCACTGTATTCATAGCCACCACTTCCTGAGGTAGACCATTCCATGCATCCACCACCCTTTCTGTGAAAAATAATTTCCTCACATTCCCCCTTAATCGGCCTCCCTCTAATCTCATGCTGTGTCCTCTTGTCCTGCTATTTTTCTTATATTTAAACATGTTAGACTCTTTCACCTTGTTAATGCCCTAAAGGTGTTTGAATGTTTCTATCATATCACCTCTCTCCCTCCTTTGCTCAACAGTATACATATTGTGCTCCGTTAATCTGTCCTCATATGTCTTCTGATGCAGTCCCTGCACCATTTTGGTTGCCCTTCTCTGGACTGCCTCAATTTGGTTAATGTCCTTGTGAAGGTGTGGCCTCCAGTACTGCATGCAGTTCTCCAGATGGGGCCTAACCAGTGTCTTGTAAAGAGGGATTATTGCCTCCCTCTTACGACTTGTGATGCCCCTACTAATACACCCTAACATCCCCCAAGCCTTATCTACTGCTTTAGAAGTCTGCTTGGATGATTTCAGGTCATCAGTGATGATGATGACGATGCCCAAGTCTCTTTCTTCCTTTGTGACTGCCAGCAACTCCCCTCCAAGCCTATAGGTGGCTTCAGGGTTTCTCTTCCCTATGTGCATGATCTTGCACTTCTTTGCATTAAACCCCAGTTGCCACTCTTCTGACCATTTTGCTAGTTTATCCAAATCTCTTCTCATTCTGCCCACCCCACCCCATCTGGATCATCTACTCTGTTGCAGATCTTGGTGTCATCTGCAAACAAACAAGCCTTACCATCTAGTCCATCTGCAATGTCACTAATGAAGATATTGAAGAGGACTGACCCCAGGACTGATCCCTGAGGTACCCCATTTGTGACTTGCATCTCTTCTGACTGTATATCATTTACCACCACTCTCTGTTTTCTGCCCATCAACCAGTTTGCCACCCAGTTGACCAACTTCTGACCCACCCGAGCCTACCCAGCTTATTTATCAATCTTCTATGTGGAACAGTATCGAAAGCTTTGCTGAATTCAAGGTAGGGGACATCAACTGCTCCCCCTTGGTCCACCACTCTGGTTGCCCAGTCAAAGAAATCTATGAGATTAGTTTGACAGGACCTTCCTTTTGTAAACCCATGCTGTCTTGGAGCCTGTGCCTCTTGGATTCCAGGTGTTGCACTATCCTTTCCTTAAGGATCGCCTCCATAATCTTGCCCACTACTGAGGTAAGACTGACTAGTCTATAGTTTCCTGCCTCCTCCCTGCTACCACTCTTGTGGAGCAGGATCACATGAGCCCTTCTCCAGTCTTCTGGGACCTCTCCTGTGCTCAGAGACTCACTAAACAGTTCTGCTAATGGCTCTGCTAGCTCCACCCTTAGTTCCTTAAGTACCCTAGGATGTATGCCATCAGGTCCCATTGCCTTGTCCACCCTGAGCTTATCGAGCTGTTGTAGTACCCTTTCTTTTGTGAAGGGTGTAGTGCTCACCTCCCTCCCCCCATGTCCATGGTGCTGAGCTGTGAGCCCTGCCCTACCTTCTCTTAAATACTGAGCAAAAGTATCTATTTAGGATAGATGCTTTTACAGGGTCCTCCTCCTCACATACACCCTTTTCTCCTTTGAGCTTAGCGATACCCCCCTCTGGACTTTCTCCTTTCGCTAATGTATCTATAGAAAGTCTTGTCACCTTCTTTTACTGTTCGTGCTAGTGTTTCCTCAGTCTGGGACTTTGCCTGCCTTACTGCCTTCCCTGCTTCCCTTAGGGCAGTTTGGTATGCCTCCCTATCTTCATCCCGCTGTGTTCACTTATATTTCCTGAAGGCCAGCCTTTTGGCTCTGACCTTTCTGCTACTGTATTTGAGAACCAAAGTGGTTTCCTTCTTCTTTGCACTTCCTTTTCAGTCTAACACAATGGGATGTTGCTTCAAGTACTGCATCCTTAATGCTTGCCCACTTTGCCTGTACCCCTCACCTATGTTTCTTTTTGCCAGGGCTAACTTAACTCTGTTGGCCATCCTATCAAAGTCAGCTCCTCTGAAGTCCCATATTTTTCCTTGGAATGGGATGATTTAGATGTAGTGGCCAAATTGAACCATACCATGTGATGGTCACCGGCCCCCAGGTGACCTTCTACCTGGAGATCTGTGATCCCTTCCTTGTTAGTCAGTACTAGATCTAGGATAGCCCTGTCTCTTGTGGGTTGTTGTACCAGTTGTTTGAGGCCCTCCCCCTGCAGGGAATCCACCATGTGTCTAGTTCTGGCAGATGTTCCTGCTGGTATTGACCAATCTGTATCCAGCATGTTGAAGTCTCCCATTATCAGAACCTCTCCTTTAGCTGTCATATTTTGTATATCTTCCAACAGTAATGTGCCTATATCCTCCCCCGGTCTGGGGGCCTGTAGACAACCCTGGCTACAGGCTGTCCCATTTCCTGTTTCCAGGGTGACCCACAGTTCTTCTGGCTCCTTATGTGTATTCTGAATTTCTGTAGCTTTGATATTTTCATTGACATACAGGGCCACTCCACCCCCCCTTTTTGCACCTCGGTCTCTTCTGAACAGTACATAGCCAGGCACTGAAGTCTCCCAAGTGTGGTTACTGGTAAACCACGTCTTACTAATTGCTACTATGTCCAGTTTAGCGTCTGACATTATTGCCTGCAGGTCTGGGATCTTATTTCCCAGGCTGTGAGAATTTGTGTACATGATTTTCCATTGGCCAGATTTCGGTGTGTTAGTTGTTGGGTGAGGTTTGGCATTTCCCTTGTGTGTCATATGGGGAGATGGACCTTTTTTCTTACCTGGTGATGCAAATGAACTGCAAACATGGTGAATCCCTGTTTGACCACTAGCTGAGGGGGGAGGGGTGTTCTTCCCATTCGACGTATGGGGTGCTGCACCCCTCTCCCCATTTGCTAGTTGTGTAATGACAGTCATATTGTTCATAAGGTGGGCTTAAAAGAAGGCTATGTTGAAAATTTGGGGTCAAATATGTAACAATGGAAAATTATGACCATTCGTTGCAATTTCGCTATGCATGCTCGTAACTTTATAAATTTAAAAGACTTTGATCCCAAATTTTCAACATAGACTTATTACCCCACCTCATGTATGTCACAACTGTCATTTTTCAAATCCTTGTCAAAATGGGTTTTCACACCTGTGATGCAGAATGGCGTTGCAGTTGTGCAGAATTATGTTTTGGTGGGGATTCAAAAATGTTCTGTACCAGGTACATAAAGTGGGGTAATAAGATTGCTATGCTGGTGATTGGTGACTGTTGTCCTATAAATGGAAGCACAGGGCCCTTCAAGAGCAACCTACAAATATGCATCTATGAAGGGATGGGAGTGCAGGCCCTAAGGGCACTGCGCTACCACAGGCAAATAAGGATACAATTACTCTTATCTAAAAAATTATACATGGGTGGGAGCACAGGGCCATCTGTGTCCTATGCTTCCACAGGCAAATAAGGCTATGATTACATTATCTGAAAAAGTAAGGACATTCTTTGCAAAAAAAAATACATGAATGCACCAGTAAGGGTTAATATCAAACCGTAAAAAGGAGGGAAATAAGACAATAGGGTTTCCAACCCTAACACCCCACCCCCTTCCTGCACATACCCAGCAGGCATCGGGGTGTGCCTTGGGGTCATCAGCCCAAACATTCACCCCATTCTCCTATACTGAAACCATCTCAGCTTATTTAGTTATGGAATGGGGGTGAATGTTGGGGACAGTGACTAGGCACCCCAATGCCTGTTGGTGTGCAGGGTAAGGTGTTAGAGTTGGAAACCTAACTATATTTCCTCCTTTGTACAATTTGATATCAACCCAACTGATACATTAACATAGTTTTTTTTTTTTTTGCAAAGAATATATATATATATATACATATATACACACACACACACGCACACACATATACTGAGCATAAGCAGTAGCGGCATAGAGAACAGACCCCTTAGGAAGTGGTTCAATCATTAAAAATTGTTAGGCCACATGGGTTTTAGATAAGTTTAAATTCTTTCTAAAATCTCTAGCCTCCACCCCACACCTTTGTATTGTACATTTGCTGAATTCTGTTTGCACTGTTGGGTTTTCCATGGAATTTCAGTCCATAACTTCATGCAAACATGTTCATCCAGACCTAGGCGAGTTTTTGGATTTGGGCAAATCTTAAAACAGAGGTGGGGATGCTATACACTTCCCCCACATCTAGGGCTAGACTGAACAGAACATTGACTGAAAATGTTCTGATAAAAAGTGCAATAATAAAAGTGGCTGGCCAGTGTTACCTCTGCTGTTTGCACTGAGTATGGAACCCCAGCAGAGGCAATAAGGAGTAATCCTGTAATAAAAGTGCTCATGTAGGTGGAAAGGAGCAAAGATATCTCTTTATGCTGATAATACCATACAGTATATAAATTAGGGACCTACTATCATCCTGCAGGCCACTTTTGCATACAACCAGAAAATAAGGGGAGGTGTCATGATTAAAACTGAATGCAGTTAAATTAGAGGTACTTTGCATGGGGGAATCACAGTCAGGGGTTGGAGACCATGATTCCATTAAAAAGGGTAAACAAGGAAGTTAGACATTTGGAAGTTATGATTCCTTTACAATTAATCCAAAGTAATTATTGGAAACTGCTGGGAGATATACGAGCAGACGTCAAACAGTAGGACCTTCTTCCTGTCACCTTGTTGGTAGCATCACTACAATTCGTATGAACATGTTGCAAAGGCTGTCATTCCTGTTCAGGTACTGCTCATTATAATCATGTTATCCAAATAATAAAAATACGCAAGGAGTACCCAGTTTTAAGGCATATTACAACATAGCTCAGTTGCGAATGCTGATTACTTTTATAAGAATTAACCTTGATACAGGTTTGCTGAGTATGTAGCTTAATAGCCAGTGTGACATCAATTGTAGGGCCATCCACTCTGTGGGATCAGAAGGGGAAGACATGAAGAGCATATAAAACAGATGGCTGATGGTGACCCTTTCAGCCTGGTTCACAATCTTGTTCCCTATCTGGCTATTAATGAGCTGCTCAACTTCTTTATGGTTCAGTCCTTGAAAATGTTTAATTCAGTAAAAAGCAGGACCCCTCCTAAAACAAGGCATTGCATATCAGTGAAGTTAGTCAATGTAAATAAATTGCAAAAACAAAATTCCCCTCATAAATAATGTCTGGTTTCTGATCTAAACTGTGTGTGTCTGTGTACTGTAACTGATGTTTTTAAACTTTTTGTTTGCTATAGTAAATAACACTGAGTTTTGGAGCTCTTATTATTACTCAGGGAAGGTTCATATTATGGTTTATCACTATCTCATGTGACTAGTTTCAAGCAAAGAAAGAAGAGACTTCAGAGCTTTGTGTATGTAACAATACTAGTGACCACTTGCTAAAAACAGGACAGCAGATTGGCTCAGTGGTGCTCCGCAGCAGCAGCGAGGCCAGTGTTCACATGTGTGCCCCAGAATCCCACTGTGTGGCTGAGCAGGTCATCAAAGTGAGATACCCTCCCCCCCCCACACACACACACCACCACCACCAACAACAACAACCTGGGAAAGAAAGTATGGGCCATCTGACATACACCACTTGTTGGATAACCAGAGCATAGCCCTGGTGTCAGCTGTGAAAGCCAATCCTTGCCTACCCTTTCTGCTGGAGGAAGGGTACAGCCATGAGGACCCAGTTTGTTGGGGTGGGGGTTAGGGGAAAAAATTGGCACAAAAAAAAAAAAAAAAAAGAAACACAATGGAGACAGTGGGTGGCTTGGGCCTCTTCTGAGCTTTTATTGTGCCTCTGGTAAATGTCCGCATCCTTTCCTTGTCAGCAATGTGAACAAGGACAAGTTTTAGTTTAGTTCAGGAGAGCAATGCAAATGGTAGCAGTTGTCTCCCTGGGAAGGGCTCAATCTAAAGTGTCTGGTGAGTTGCCTACAGAGACTACGGTGTTACTTTTCTCTGCAGGAGGTTGGCTTGGAGAAGGCAGCCATGGACATGACTATCTTCCTGAAGCTGCAGAAGAGAGTGAGAGAACTGGAGCAGGAACGAAAGAAATTACAGACTCAACTAGAAAAGAAGGAAGAACAGAAAAAATCCCAGGTAACATTTTTTGATAGACTTATAAAGTCATCCGTGCAGTCTGGTGGTTAGGGCACTAATTGGGGAGCAGGTAGATCCATACCTCTCAACTGTACCACATTGCGAGGAATGTTCCTCATTTTACTTCACAAAAGCTCCCTGTTCCACATTGTGAGGACTTGTTCCACATTCAAAGTCAACAGTTTAAAGCAAAAATTCATAGTAAATGATGCAAAAAATATTATTCAATTAATAGCAGACTTTCTGAACATAAATGCAACATTTTAACAGTGTTTTGAGCTTCTTAGGTAAAGATTTGATTAAGTGTTCCACATTTTGCCCATTTGTTCCACATTTTGACAGGCAATGTTCCATATTTGGGGGGCATATGTTTGAGAGGTTTGGGTAGATCACAGGTTCAAACTCCATCGCAGCAAAATATTCACTGTGTGACCTTGAATAAAGACAAATGCTACTGAGATCTGTAGGTTTCCAGCTGTCCTGGTAGCACCACTGGAACTGAAATAGCACTATTCTGAGAAGGCTTGGGTTCAAATTCCAGCTAGAGCACTTCTTTGTTTCTCATTTCTAAACTGTGTTTCAAATATCTGCACATTGCAATCATTTCTTACTTCTAAACTGTGTTTCAAATATCTGCACATTGTAATCCTTTCTTACTTCTAAACTGTGTTTCAAATATCTGCACATTGCAATCCTTTCTTACTTCTAAACCGTATTTCAAATATATGCACATTGCAATCCTTTCTTACTTCTAAACCGGGTTTCAAATATATGCACATTGCAGTCCTTTCTTACTTCTAAACTGTGTTTCAAATATATGCACATTGCACTCCTTGTAACAAAGAAATCATAGATCTGAAGCCCTCAGTGTGGTCTAGTAGTTAGAGCACTGGCCTGGGAGCCAGTATATCACCGTTTCAAACCCCACCAGAGCAAAATACTCTTTGTTAGCCCATAGAAATCAAGGACGCCACACACAGTGGACACCATCCCTAAATTGGTTCCCGTCTTGTAGTGTGCATAACCGTATTACCAGATGCATGGATATAGTATCATAAACACGTGGTCTTCTTGTACTGCATATACTGTAAAACAGGAAGAAAAGGTGAACAGGATTCAGCAAGCTATCATAATTTTATACATATGCATATGACTGCACAGAACTGCAAAGCCTAGAATTTCAAACCAAAGTCATCCTATACAGAATGTAGCTGAAATGAAAAGTAGGCTGCAGCTAGAGAGCTGCTAAGTTAAACCAGATTGTGTAACAGAAATAACTAGCCCTTACCAATTGCCGGTTGTTATCAAACCAGGAACAGGAGAGCAGTAGCTCTTGGTAACACCTGTTTGGAGATTTATTATCATTTAGTTAGTTATTTTGGGGAAGTTTTTAAACCAGGAAAGGAAGACTGAGCTTTGACAGATCATTTTCTGCTACAAACCGTAAAGAAATGCACTCGAACCTGGATGGTAAGGTTCTAAGGTTCTAAAAACACATCACCTGGAGTCTGGTAGTTGCTCTGCTCCACCTTTTTATTTTGCAGAACAGTGTAACATACCCAAAGTGCAATAGTGCAATCCAATTAAATTGGAAGGCCAGGGAGCCACAGTCCTGGGCTACATGCCCCGGCACTTCGATCATCTGGTCTTCTTCAGTGGGTATGGCAGAGTAATTATAAAGATCTCTTAAATATCTGGTTCCCTGTGACATAGAAACATAGAAGCTGTCAGCAGAAAAGGACCTTCTGGCCCATCCAGTTTGCCCTAAGTTCCCTACGTACTGTGCTACCATAGACCTTAATAGATCTCGGCCTTACCGCAACCACCACCACCACCACCCTGTTACCAAGGTCCCCTTGTGTCTGTCCCATGCATGTTTTAAACTTGTAACTGTTTCTGTACCCACCACCTCTGCTGAAAGGCTGTTCCATGTGTCCACCACACTTTCCGTAAAGAAGTATTTCCTCACATCCCCTCTAAGTCTCCTCCTTCCAGCTTCATGTCGTACCCCCTTGTCCTTCTCTTTCTGTACAAAATGCCACTTTCCTGTACTTTACTGATACCTTTGAGGTAGTTGAATGTTCCTATCATGTCTCCCCTTTCCATCCTTTCCTCTAGACAGTGCATATTTACCTCCCTGAGTCTTTCCTCGTAGGGTTTCTGGTACAGGCATGTACCATTTTGGTTGCCCTTCTCTGTACTGCCTCCACCCGGTCAATGTCTTTCCTGAGATGGGGCCTCCAAAACTGGACAGAGTATTCCAGGTGAGTCATCACCATTGATCTATACAGGGGTATCACTACCTCCCTTTTCCTGCTGGTGATACCCCTCCCTATGCACCCCAGTTTTCTACTAGCCTTTCTTACTGCTTTATCATACTGCTTTGCTACATGCAGGTCTTCAGATATAATGACCCCCAGATCCCTTTCCTGTTTTGTGGTTGCTAACTGCCCCTCCCCAAATAATATGCTAACCTTGGGTTTCTGTGCCCTGTGTGCATAACTTCCACTTTTTGGCGTTGAAGCCAAGTTGCCAACCTCCTGACCAGTCTTCTAGCTTTTTCTGATCTTCCCTCAATTTTTCCGCCCCCAGTCCATCTACTCTGTTGCAGATTTTTGTGTCATCCACAAACAGGCATACCTTCCCTTCCAGCTCCTCTGTGATGTCACTTATAGACATTGAAGAGGACTGGTCCTAGTACCAACCCTTGAGGTACCCCGCTGGTTACCTTATCTTCTTCTGAGTGAACTCCATTTACCACCACTCTATGAGTTCTGTTACTTAACAAATTTCTTACCCTTTTTACTATCTTTGAACCCACTCCCAAGCTGCCTAGCTTGCTTACTAGTCTTTTGTGTGGAATGGTGCTGAAGGCCTTACTGAACTCCAGGTAAGCTACAAACACTGCTTCTCCTTGATCCACCTCCCTGGTAACCCAGTCAAAGAACTGTGTCAGGTTTGTTTGGCAGGATCTCTCCCCCCTGTGAACCCATGCTGCCTCAGATCCTGTAACTCACTGGTTTTAAGGTATTTCATAATAATTTCTTAAAGTAGTTTTTCATTACTTTGCCCACCTCTGAAGTCAGGCTTACAGGTCAATAGTTACCTGCCTCCCCCATGTTCCCACTTTTTCATAGTGGGACCACATCCACCCTCCTCCAGTCCTCAAGAACTTCCTCTGTATCCAGTGATAGACTGAATAGGGCCATCAGAGGCCCAGCCACTTCCTCCCTTAGTTCCTTCAGTACCCTGGGGTGAACCCCATCCAGCCCTATTGCCTTGTCTACCTTTAGTTTTGCTAGTTCCCTAAGGACGCTCTCCTCCATAAAAGGACTAGTGTCCACTTCGCTTCCCTTAATGCCCTTTTTCCCTATCTGTGGCCCATCTTCTACCCCTTCCTTTGTGAAAATTGAACAAAAGTACTTGTTCAATATGTCTGCTTTCTTCTAGTCCTCTTCTACACTCCCCTCACCCCTTTTAGTCTTATTATCCTTGCATTGCTTTTCTTCTTTTTGCTAGTATACCAAAATAATGCTTTATCCCCCTGTCTTGCTGGCTTGGCTATGTTTTCCTTTATTTGTGCATTTGCTCTTCTAACTGCCTTCCCTGCCTCCCTTTGTTTCTCCTGATAACTTTCGCTATCCTTTTCCTTCTGTGTCGACTTGTACCTAAATGCCTGCTTCTTTTCTTTTACTTTGTCTGGTACTTCCTTGGAGAACCATAGCAATCTCATTTTTTTTTCTCACTCTTTTAACCTGCTTATCAAAGAGGTTAGTTACCTTCGCAACGGTCCTCCTTATTTCTGCCCACTTTTCCTCTACCCCACCCATTTTCCCTACTCCTGCTAGGGCTTCCTTGAGGCATGCTCCCATTTTCTTGAAATCGGCCTTTCTGAAGTCCAGGACCCTTGTTTTAGTGCGGCTAGAGTCTGGCCCAGTCCTTATGTTAAACCACACCATCCAGTGATCACTGGTACCCAGGTGGCTTCCCACTGTGACTTCAGTGACACTGTCCCCGTTTGACAGTGCCAGGTCCAGTATCGCCCCCCTCACAAGTGGGTTCCTTAACTAATTGCCTGAGGAATGCTCTTTGCAGGGAGTCTAGGATTTCCATTCTCCTACCTGTTGCTGCAGCAGTGAGGTTCCAATCCACATCTGGCATGCTGAAGTCCCCCACTAGCAATACCTTGCCCTTGTTAACCATCCCTTGGATTTCTTCAATCATATCCTCATCTCCCTCCTCCCCCTGTGCTGGAGGTCTGTAGATTACCCCTGTTCAAAAAGAGGTCCCCCTCCCAGTCTCCAGGGTGACCCACAGAACCTATGTTTCTCTCTGTCCCCCCTGTATTTCTGTGGCCTTTATGTTCTCTCTCCTTCACTTATAGAGCCACCCCTCCTCCCTTCCTACACACCCTGTCCCTCCTGAATAGAGCATACCCTGGAATGGCTACATCCTAATATTGGTTTTCATTGCATCGGGTCTCTGTAATTTCTACTATGTCCAGGTCTAAAGCTGCCATGGTGGCTTCTAGGTCTGCCATCTTGTTGCCCAGACTTCAAGCATTTGCACACATGGCTCTACAATTTCTACTTCTACCTCCCCTCAGCTTGCCGCTTCGTCTTTTCCCATGTCCTCCACTATTTTCTTTCCTCTTGTCTCCCCCCCTTCCTCTTGTTTACCTATTTGTGTTTGATCCTTTTGGTACTCCTCACCCTCGGGATACCCACCGCTGACCCTGTAAGCATGTGGGGGAGGCAGACTATGTCTTCCTGCCTTATTCTGCCTCCCCCCTCAACTAGTTTAAATGTTTTATAATGTAGCATTTAAACTGTTTACTGAGGATCTCAGTTCCCCTCCTGGAGGGACGTAGGCCATCACCCCTGTACAGGCCTCCATCCTGCTGGTGGAGCCCCAGTCCACAATGAATCTAAATCCCTCTTCTCTGCACCATTTCCTCAACCATAAGCTGAAGTCCCTGGTGGGTAGCCGTCTGTCCTCCCTCTTGTCATGGACAGGTAGCACCTCCAAGAAAGTAACAGATTGTGACACTTGCCTAAGACCCTTCCCCACTTTCCTGAACTCCTCCTGGACTGTTTCTGGCCTCCGACCAGCCAGGTTATTTGTCCCCAATTGGACAATGGCATCCAGCTCTCCCTCCTTGCCTCCCCAGCGATCCTTCGGATCCTCCTTCCATCCCTATGAGCTACAGCACTGGGAAGGCACCTTACCACCCTCTCATCATCGCCATCTGTCCCCAACTGTACCCCCCATACTATCGAGTCCCCCACCAGGATTCACTTCCTCCTCCTTTGGGGTCCTCTGCTACATCTCTTGGGGTCTCCTCTATGGAGGGCCTCCACATCCACCCCAGCCACTACTTCAGGTGTCCCTATTGGACAGTTCCGCACTGCCAGTGCAGTGTAGACATTCCATAGTGGTATGGCATGACATCACACATACAGTTGTTTTGGTGCATAGTGAGAAAGAGTATGTGTGATGTCATAGGGGACCAGGTATTTAAGAGATCTTCCAGCTACTCTGCTAGACTGAGGCTCCCTGGATTTCCAGTTTAATTGGACTACATTGTTGTACTTTGTGTATTTTACACTTTATTGCAAAATAAAAAAGTGGAGCAGAGCAACTACCAGACTCCAGGTGCAGTTTTTTGGTGCCTCACCATCCAGACTCGAGTGCATTTCTTTATCGTTTGTTTCTCTACTTGTGGCTGGCTACGCAGAAATGCACTGCAACCCCTGTACTATATTTGTGAACTTCTGTGAGGATTCATTTCTTGGTGCATCCTGGGTGTGCAGGTTACGTGGGCCTGTTTTATTTACAGGGGGAATGTTGGCCAGGACACAGGGGGACAATCCCTACTCTTATGATAAGTGCCATGGGATCTTTTTTTCCACCTAACAGCCACTAGAGATGAGCAGAAGAGACCTGAGTTTTTTGGTTTGGTTTTTAACCCTTAGACTGCCAACAGAATTGGAATGTATTGGAGATTTAGACTGATATATTAGTACACGGCCCTGTAAAGTTTAAGATAGGTGTATATCCTCCTGGTCTGAGTAGGCAGGCTAGCAGCCACATCCCCAAAAGCCCCCAACTGGCTACCTCTCCCCAAGGGGCACCCGCAGAGTATTCTACAGATTCCTCTCATGGTGGGGCCAGAAGTGAGGGGGGTATTCTCCCCCCCAGAGACTCAATGCAGATCGCAGGTCTGATCCCTAGGTGGTAGCGCAGATCAGAGCTGGTGGGCAGGGCTTCACAAACCCACTTAGCCATTTTTCCACATTTCTGCCTTACCCCTGTTATGGTTAGTGGACAACAGTACATGCCTTGTGGTGACACGCACACACACACACACACACACACACAAACACACACACTCTGTATGGGTCTGTAGCCCCTCCCTTCATGCCATTCCACTTGCACTGCCACCAAGCCTCCATCTGGTGGCATTTGACAGTGGAACAACAAGTCCTCCTACCCACAGGAGAGGAGAGCCAACCCTGCTTTGCTCAATCCTCTCCTCCCCAGCTGTCTCCCAGTGGCCCAAGTCCAGTCCTGAATCTGGGCCAGTGTCATGGCAGGTGAAGCGCATGGCACCTCAGCCTTCTACGCCACTGGGCCAGCCTGGGACTGCAGTTTTAACATCTTGTCTGGAGGACAGCAGTGCAGCACCGCCCCCCCCTTCCCCATACCACACCACAGTGTCAGTATTGGGTTATCAGACCAAGTTCCTGGTGTGGGAAATACTAGAGCTCATGACCTTCCTATCTTCTGGCTGCAGAGGTGAGCACGCAACCCACAAAGCCCCTGACACTGTAAGGTGAATAACATCCCAGCAAGGCAATATAGAGGACTGCATTATAGGCCCTAAAACAGTGCACAACATGGAACAGATATGTGTGAGAGACCATTTGGCACCATGCACTTCTGCTTAACGCAGAACCAGTCTAAATTCTTTCATAGTGATTTGCATATACTTCCCATGATACTCTGCATTATTAAGTATGTCTGATTTTGTATTCATGGACCAGATATAGTATTCAGTAGGGCAGTCTCAAGTAGGAATTTTATCTTCTGTACATTCAGAATGAGATTGTTCAGCTAGACAGCATAAAAGAAATGCAGAATGTTGATTTACATTTCTTCTTTGGGCTCACAAAGGTCCAAACCATTCAACATTTTGCAGGCAGATCCCTTGCTGTTTTGAGGCAGCAGCTAAAATGTACTGATGACTCCTAATAACAACGATGAAACACATGTCTATGGTTTGCTCTTTTTAGCTTTTGCTGATTGTTTGTGTGACCTAGGAGTGTGCAAGTAATGGAATATGAATTCCTGAATAGTATGACTATAGGGCAATCGGTACTTGGATCTGATTATTGAGTATTTCTTACCTATTTGAGGGTATTTGGGGAAAACGTTCATGAGACAACCTAGCTTCATGAGCAGTTTACCCTTGGCCTCCCTCTTTCCAACCGCAATCATTTCCTGCCCTCAATCCCCTTACCTATCCTCCTATAGAAATTTATAAAACAACTGCTGGCTCCTGACACACTGCCATCCTTTGCCCCTCCCTAGTCCAGGCCCCTCATCCCCAAAGTGAAGGCATTTAAAAAATAGCCCCTACCAATCCAAAATATGTTTTTTTGTTTTTTTGGGGGGGTAGTAGTCATTGATCGATCAGTTTGCCTAGCATTATGAATGATGCACACTTCCTCCCCCTCCCCCTCCCCACCTTGCTAGTCGCACACTGTATCAGAGTTTGCTAATACAGACTTAAGGGGTGATGCCATGCAGTGGGGGGGGGGGGCAACTGTACTAGCCTGAAATGACTACTGTTGATGTCCCAAGTAGTGGATCAGGGTTTCTGGGGACAAGCAGAGCCCACAGTCAACTACTTTCATTTTGAGGATGATGGGGTCGAGCTAGAGAAGGGGATGGTTTTACAGGACAGTCTGCAGTTTTTTAAAAAGTCACTATGGGAGGACAGGGAAGGAGCATGGGGAATGGGAAAGGACTGAGGGTTTGGGGGGGCATGGCCAAGGGTCTGGCCCTGGCCACTTGGAAAGGGACAGCTTTTTTTTGTTACATTTTGGCAGAGTACAGAATATAGACTATCTGGAGGTGCAGAGTATAACTACTCACAGCGAATTCAATAAATGTTGAATAATACATGGGTTTGTTTTTTTTTTTTTACAAGATTTTACATACACCTGAGGCTTTAGATACTACATAAATCCTGAGAGTGAAGCTTGTGGGGTTTATTTAAACATCTAACACCAAGGGTGTGCGTAAAATTTGAGTTTTAAACACCATCCCATGTTTTATTTTATATAATTGCTGGGAAGCGTTTTCTCACCACAGCAACTATATAAAATAAAATTACATTGCTATTCAGCTGTGGTTGGCTTGATGCACTGTCCGTCCATGCCCCGTTTCATGCTCGGGCTGAAGTGCAGCTTGAGTTGTTCAAATTCATATTTTTGGGGAGTGCTTCCTCCAAGTAAAAAAATATAGTGCAAAAGTCTGTTGTTTATGGCACTAAAACCTACTCGATGTGGAGTCCAAGTGTAGCCAGCTAGCCACAGTCCTCTGGTTTATGCAACTAGGGAAGATTGCGGGCGGTGCATGTGTGGAGCGAGAGAAACCCAGCGCGTGTTCACCATTATAACCCTCAGTTTATAACAGCGAATTATAACCGGATTTCTCTATGGGAGAAAGTGCTCCCTAGTTATTATAAAGCACTTGCACATCCCTAGTGAGGCTTTCTGGAACCTTGCAGTCCTGCATAAAGCTTAGTCCGCCTAAATTTCTTTTTTTTTGTTTTATTATTAACTCTACTGATTCTCTTGGTCGAGGCTGGGAATATACTCCATATCTGCCAGTGTGCCCCTTTCAGGTTCACCTCTGTGCTGTGCCGGCTCTGGGGACCTACTGGGGGAATCTGGAAGACTGTGGCCCCGAACCCAGGGGGGGAGGACTGAGATGCTAATCTGGTCATCCAGGCATCCCCCAGAGTGGACTAGAAGTAGTGCTTGTGAGGGCTGTGGCATTATTATGTGGCTGCTTCAGGGGTTTTCTGCTTAAGTTACCCCTGGAGACATGGACGTGCACTGTCATCAGCACAGGGTGGCCATGCTCCCACACAAACCCTAGAGATGTGCGCTGACATCTCCTCCTAACTTCATGGTCCCAGGCTGTCGCTTACTCCCAGCCTCTGCTGGGAGTCACACTTACACCAGGAACCACAGCTCACCTACCCCCGGAGGAGGAGGAGAGCAGTGCTGCGGGCACTCATCCTATCTCCCCCAGGCTGACCCTCTGATATCCCAGATTCGTTCCCGAACCCAAGTCATTAGTGCCGCAAGCAAGAGCACTACAGCTGTGTCAGTGGGCCAGCTAAGCCTGCCTAAATTTCTTGATGGCGATTTGCATATATTCCCCCATTATACTTTCCAGCTGCAGGTATGTGTAATTTTATATTTCTTTAAAAACTAGGCTCCATCGCCATTGTGTTTCTTGCCTAACCCTCATATCAGTGTTTTGAACAGATGTTCTTGTCTTTTATTTTGTGCAAAAGCTGTCTGCAGTCTCTAGATCAGTAAAGAGATATTTCTTACACTCTCCCCACATGACATTATAGAAAGCAGGTGGCTATTAGATTGTAGAGCAAAGCTCCAGACGTATGAATAAATACTAAAAAAATAAAAAAGACCATGCTAAGGCTCCCACTGGGGAATAAAAAAGACCACATTTGGTCATTTGATTCAACGCTTTATTAAAAACACATACTGGCAGCAGTAGCAGCACATCCAAGATGACCAAATGTTTTCGAGCTGAAACCCATGCTCTTCCACAAGGTGAGGAAGAGCATGGGTTTCAGCTTGAAAACGTTTGCAGTTTTGGATCTGCTGCTGCCAGTATGTAATTTTAATAAAGCATTGAATCAACTGACCAAATGTGGTCTTTTTTATTTCCCAGTGAGGACCTTAGCATGATCTTTTTTATTTTTCAGTATCCCCCACATGACACCTGCACTTTAATAGAACACAATATTTGTTCAGAAATGTCCTTCTCAAAAAAGCCTGGCCTGTGCTGCCAAGAGATGCTTCCATTAATCCTGAATCTATTAGGGAAAATCGAGAAATAGAAGATTTTCACCCTTAACCGTAATACCAATGTGCTGTTTATCCGCTCACAGTACAAGTAAGTTTTTTCATCCACAATTGCCACTGTGATGATCAAGGTGAATAAAGGGGCTGGTGTCTGAGAAACATGGTGGTTAAACTGAGTTAAGTAGGGATTCCAAAGGTCTGCAACACATGAACACCACGGTCTCCCAGGTCAGGCTCAGAAGGTCAGAAGATAGCCATTGAAGATGCGACTTAAGTTGCCTGGCGGTGTGCAGGGATGAGGCATTGAATGCCTTACCTCCTGACATGCTGGCGACCTGTGTTTGGGAATGAGCACAGCTTACTGGGGGTCGGTGGGGTGGGAGAAGATTGAGTGTACTAGGGACAGCTGTCCTCTCCTCTCCTGGGGAGGTGTAGCCAATCATCTGACTGCCACTGTGTGGAAGCTGTGGGGTAGTGCAAGTTGCAAGTGGCTCGAAGGATAGGTCATGGCAGGGGTTAGTAGGGGAGAAAACTGGAAAAGTGGGGAGGGCAGACTTAATGAAGCCCTGCCAGTTTCTTCCCTACCACTTAATTGGGGGAGAGGACAGCTGACCCCTACCAGCCATGCCATGGGGGGAATCTCTGGGGGACTCATTCCTTAGTGCGATCGAAGGAAGTGGATGTCAGTAGTGGGGGCTGGAGACAATGCTGAGGGCCACCTGTCTTGCCCTCGAGGAAAAAAGCAATATGAAATAAAAGGAAAATGTGATTAAGCCATTACCCACCATGGTAGAAGGCATCCAAGAAGACCTCATATTGCCCTGCCATAGGGTTGGGCTAGTACCTTTTTTAGAAAACTCAGGGAGTACTCAGACTCATCACCCAAGATTCCTGGCTACTCATATATTCTGTACTCCATACTGGGCAAGATGGAAAAATGTTTTAAAAACCCTATCTTTCCCTAGAGTCAGCCATGGCTAGTCGCATGACAACCCTCTTTCCAACCTTCATAATTTTCCACCTTCCACCCTCTTCCCACTCCTCCCATAGAGAGCTTTGTTTAAAACCAAACTGCCCGCTCGTGGCACTCTGTCAAGTTTCAACACCATCATTTTAATACATTATCTTCCACCCTCCCTCAAGGCCCAAAATTGCTTAATTATCCTTCCTGCCCCTTTCACCCTCAGTTTTGGGGAGCATTAGAAAAACAGTTCAGGGCGACCTTCATTCATGATCCTTCCCATTGCAGTGCAAAAACCATCTCAATATCAGTATCAGCTGACTGCTACAGCATGAGTGGGGTGCACAGTGAGAAGGGAGATGGGGGAGTGACGTGTGTCACTGATGTTGCTAGGTTGACTTAGAATAGGCCTAGCATCACCGCATCATCAATGACACACATCACTCCGTTGCTCCCCCTTCTGATCATGCACCCCCATGCACTGTATCAGTCAGCTGATACTGATATAAACTGGGTTGGCGCACTGCAGCATGGAGGGGGAAGGACTGGCTATCCTGGTTTTATTTCTGGGTTTATTTCCCTGTAGTTCGTGTGCATATTTCTAACTAATAAAACATTGCTGCACCTATACGTTGTGTCAACTCGATTCCTTAGTTTTAAACTGGATTTATTTCTATTGGCACACCCCAAATCATGGTTTGGGAGTCAGGAGGCCTAGGAAGAGTGTTAAGCTATTTAAAGATGGGGGTCAGGCAAGGGAGGTGGGCTGAATTAAAATGATGGTGTCAACTCCTGGCAGAGTGAGGAGCTGGCAATATTTTTGAAACAGATCTTTCATGGAGGATGAAGGAAGTGGGTGGAAGCTGGGAAATTATTGGAATCAAGGAGAGGGGTGGCACTGGGCTAGACAGAGCCACTGGGGGGGAATAGATTTTTTTTTTTGTTACTTATCTAGTTTTTTGTCAAGTCCCGAGTACGAGGACCATGAATAATGGAAG
Organism: Neoceratodus forsteri; assembly: GCA_016271365.2. Lineage (NCBI taxonomy): Eukaryota > Metazoa > Chordata > Ceratodontiformes > Ceratodontidae > Neoceratodus > Neoceratodus forsteri. The sequence goes on along the minus strand of CM057449.1, from coordinate 519,563,737 downwards.
CCTTGGGGCCCCAGCATCCAGTACCTCATTATTCATGATATTCAGCAATTAATATTTGGGATGTGCATACCTCTACCCTGCTGCATTTGTATTTCTAGAGACTATATCTTACTAGCCAGTAGTTTTACATGGCATACCAGGGTAGCGAAAAATAGAGTTCCCCTCTCATACCATGTAGCAGGGCTACAGTCTAGCTGTTCCTGCAAAGCTGCACATCCAGTTCAGTCACAGCAGTTTTGCCCTTACCCAGCCTTCAATTGGAAGCATCCACATTTTCCTCCATTCCCTGTAATGCGTGCCACACCTGCATCACGGTAACTTCCTCTCCAGTCCGACTAGGGCTGATGTCACCTTGACTAATGAGACTGTCCTTACACAGAAGTGCTTCTGCCTTCATGGACTGTGACTGCAGGCCTTGCCTTTTAGACCCCATCCTGTCCCAGAGCTTTCCAGTCACAAACTACATCGTGGAGGGAGCAAGACCTTCACTGTCTGCTCTTTTAGATATATTCAGGAGTTGATCATGAAAACTTTGGCATAATTTAGCTGCTCCGAAGTGCCCCCTCTCTGACTCACTTTTTAACCCTGAGCAAGCCACTTGATCTCCCTGTGCTTCAGTCCACACAGCTGGCAAACTGGATAGAAGCAGGACCCCACTGAAAATGAGGTGCTGCATCTGTGCCAGTTTATCTCTGATAAATTTCCATATGGCCCTCACAAGTTATTGGATTGGTAGCAGGAAGCCTACCTACTCATCATACTCTGCATCCTCCATCATTCAGCGTACCCATTCACAGCAAGTTCTGTTTGAAAGGACTGTATCTCCCCCTATGTATCTGCCAGCTTTCTAGGGATTTCCACTACATCATTTTTCAGCAAATGTTGACACCTGATCATAACCCTTGGCTCCAGTGTGAGTGTTTTCCTTCACTGGGAAACAGTGGCTGCGACATAAGATGCGTTCCTGTGTACACAACCGGGCAATTAAGGTGTTGATAAATGGCACCAGGAAACAATGGCAATAAATGTTAATACAGTAAATTTCATCTGGATGCTTGGAAGCAGAAGCCGCAAAAGGGCCTTCTTGATATCAATAAAGCATCCAGATTTTAAAAGAGCTGCTACATTTGTTAAAATTCTTCTTACCCTTGGGTCATGACTTCTGTACTTCTAGCTCCCTTATCGACTCCTCCACTGACATTGTCTGCTGCACTGACAACCCTGAGTTACCACAACATTTCATCTCTGGAACTTCACCTGCACAACAGGGGTCTCATATAACTGGCATTACTATCTGATAGGTGGGTGATATAGGGTAACACAGTGCCATGGACCTCGGGCATGGATGGTTCATCATTTATTATGATGCACCTCCCCCTCCTCACACATTTATTTCCCTGTATAAAGCTCGCCCACCTCCCCAGTGTGACTGTGCCAGACCTATTCTGGGATGGGATGGGAGTGGCGACATGTGGTTATCACCCTACATCCAGCTGTAGGATTCACTCAAATGTCAAGGCAACTGCAAATCACCCTGCTTCCTCAATTAAAGCGGGCTACTTGTGCAGCTGTCTCCTAGAATTCTGTGAGCTGGAGGTGGGAGGTTGGCTTGCAGTGCAAATCTGTGCCTTATGCATGTCAGCATGACCGACAGCCCAGATCACCACCTTGCTGGGCAGAGGCGCTGCATGTGTAATAACTGATAGGTTGGGGGCCATGGAGAAGGGGGTGGACATCTTCATTAGATAAGCTGGATCTTTGAACTTATTAACTATCATGCTATGTGAATCACAGGTCAGATATGAGAGATTGTTTACTCACTGATTCAGTTTTAAAATGTAGTTCTTGCCTAACCTAAAACTGAATGTGTTGTTTTATATCATGATGTTTATAAATAATTCAGTTTTTCATTTTCCTCTATTTTTACTTTTCTCCAGCAGATTGAAAATAAGAATGAAAACGATCCCAACCGTGAAGGAGAGTTGGCGTACGATAGTCTGAAGGTAAAGATTAGACTGATAGAAAGAACTCCTCACTGAAATGGGCTCAGAAATCACCACAATACATTTGACTGCACTGATATTGTGGCAGAAGTGTTTTTTTTGGGGGGGAGGGGTTGGTATGTGCAGGTACTGCATACTGTATAATAGTCTTTGTCGGAATTCTTGAACACATTTGCTACTGTAGATTTTGACTTTTTTTTTATTATTGTATATTATCTCCAGTTTTTATTACATGCATACATTTATTCTGAGTACATTTGTGGGTTTTTAGTATGGATGTATCTTTTTTAATTACATTTTTTGTCAATTTTATTTCTCATCTTTTTTTTTTTTAGTTGTTTAACCAGGTATAGCACACTAAGCTGAAAGCTTTTTTACAGGAGCGACCTGGGAGCACAAGGAGGTTAAATGACTTGCTCAGGGTCACACAGTATGCAAGTGGAAGCTGTGGGATTCAAACCCAGGTCTGGTCTGCTAGATGTTATCAAATTTGCAGCTCAGAGCCTTAGACCACTGCGCTATACTGCCTCCAATCTTACTAAGCAGGAACTTGTTGCTCTTCTTCAGTCTTTTACTAGCATGGGTCATGATACACCTGCCACAGATGAAATTTAGCTACTGGGTCTTTACTCTCCTTTTTCTGACCAGCACAAAAACTTGGCCCCACCAGGATGTTTTTATCTGCCACGCTGATATATGGGGGGCCATACATTCCGCCAGTGGAAGAGGAGGAGGGAAACCAGGGGGGCTGGTAGTCTAGGTGTTCTCTTGAAGGTATGACAGGCATGGAGACATCATCCACATAGGACCTTTCCATTTTCCATACTGGGTAACAGCATACACATGCTTCTGTAAACAGACTGATAGCGTGTAAAGAAACCCTAACATTAAGGTCTAACTGTACAGCACTGTCTTGACTACAGTGCCTATGTCAGTAGAGTTAACATGACAGATGGCAGCTTCATTTCTGATATGTCAGACAGGTGAAGGCAGTTGGGTTGAATGTTTCGGATTTCTGACTTTGAAAATCATGGCAAGTAAGTCAGAGTCCCATGTTTGTTTGTTTTTTTTTTGGTTTCTGTAAATCATTTTACAAATGCATTTTGTGAGCTGTTCATAAATAGTTCACCTCTTAGAATATGCAGTGTGGTAGCTTGCTTATTTCTATACTGCTGAAGAACTCCATACAAGAATATTCATAAGGATGTAATATTACAGCTTACTCCTCAGTAACACATAAACCTAAACTCTAAGAAGCCATGGTGTAATTCTTTTAGCTGTCAGCATTTATTAATTTTCTTTTCTTCACCCTCGGCTTGGCCTGAGGCTTTTGTAGCTGTTTCAGCACCATGCTTCCATGAGCACAAATCATTATTCATCGGGAGGTCTGGTCTGTGGCACTGAAACTATTGACCCTTCCCTTTCACTGGGTGCTCAAGCCCCAGATACAATTGAAGCAGTTGATGAGGAACTGGAAAGAAACCTGCTATAATGTCTTAAGTGCTCCCTCTGGGGTTTGTTAGCCGAACACAGCTAAAGCAGGGCTTAAAATGTGCAGAAAATAATGCTGGTCTTAACCCATCCTGTTCCTTCCCCGCAGACTCTGTGGTACTGCTTTGGCACCCATTTTTGTACTATGTACTTGTAACCCCCCTGCAATTGGGGGTTCCCAAAAGACTTCCAGGAGCTTGCTTGAATGCTCCAAGCCTGAATGGTGTTTGGCATTTAAGCCATTTATAAGTGAGTGTTTTTAGAGCCTCTGGTACTGTCTCTTTAAGAGCTGTCTGCTTGCAGACATAATTAGTTTGTATGGGGGGACTGTGTGCTTCTCTGAGTACCACTCGAGCTGCTGCCAATTCACTTCATTTTGCAGTCACTAGTAGTGCAAAGGAACCTATCTGAAAGATGTAACTGTTTGCCAGAAATTATTTAGAGTAATAATGAAATTACAGTTTGTCTAACCTGCTTTCTTTGCAGTCAGAACTGTGTCTGCTAGTTCCCCATTCTAGTTTTGAACTGCTGAACTGGACCAATCAGTGTGGGGTAAGCTAGCTCTAAAATGGTGCCTTGGACGAATCAGAACTTGGACTCATAATCTGAGCCAGCCACAAGAGGATTGTATGGGCAGTGACTCTGGGAGATGTAGTTTAGACTTCAGTGCCTTTTGGACCAACAGCAGCAGTCTATTGTGAGTGACAGCCAATCCAGTCAAGAACTGGGAGGAACTCAAAGGAAGTGCCCGGTTTTGTCGGTTGGAGTTTCAGTTGAGCTTTGGCAGTGAAGAAGGAAGGAGCCCTGTGCTTTTCAGTGTGCAGTTTTAGTCAAAAACGTGTGTAAGGCCCAGAGTTCCGGTCTGCAGCTTGTGTAACAGCTTGTTAGGACTGAATCCGTCCTGTGAAAAGAATCAAAGGATCTCTGAAGAGTAGAAACCAGGCTCACCCTGTAGAAGACTGGAGGAATTGCTGAAAATTGCACCGGTCTGTCAGGAACTGAATCTGCTGTGTGTTCTCCGGGTATTGTGCAGTAATTGCGATCGGGATACAGATGCAGCCTGCCTGGTATAGTGCTTTCTTTTATATGGATGTGTGAAGAGGTTTCTGTACCTCAAGTGAGCCCTGCTTGACATTGAAGGACCCTATCTTATTTGGAGGTCGTGAGTACTAATTCAGGGTCGCCTCCCTGTTGAATTGCCACATTAAAACCAAATGGAATTACTGTACTGCTGACTGTTTAATTCTCCTTTTCTCTGTGTGAAAGGGCCCTACCAGCTGCCACGGTTGGACTAGCCACTGAGGGCTTGGGTACCCAGGGACAGTAACTGATAGGGATAGGCCTGTGCACAGAGCCATAAATGTAGATTATTAGAGTGATAAGCTAATTAACCTGATTTCCCCTGTCCTTGTTATCCCCAATAAATCAGAGCTGCTTGTTTCAGCAAAGTTATACTGCCTGGAGGTATTTGTCTATGTTAAAGTACTGTACTGTGATTGTTGCACTGTATCTCATTTCACAGGTGGTCCCAGTGCGGAACCAGACCTGGGGGTAAGTGTATACTGTGAAGGTAATTCTGATATATTGTGTGGGCCACTAGTGGGAAGAAAGGGGTTGCAGTGTCCCAGAGGGCTGTGACCAAGTTAGTTTAACTATTGCAAACCCTGACCTCTGGGTGGAGGCACCCGCCATTGGATCCAGGCCCCTCAACCTGTTAGTGGCAAATCAGGCAGGGGTAGTAGCCCCTGGGATAGCGCCATCTAGGGGTTACATACTTATCTAGTCTGAGCTTCAAGGCAGAGACAGTGTGGTTGACACCATTTGTTCTGGAAGTTTGTCCCAAGTATCCACTGCTCATTCTGAGAGCTGGTGCTTCCTGATATTTTCCTTGAATCCTCCTCCGTTCAAAACATAGAGAATACTGGATGGGCAACTATGCACTACTAGTGTGTTCTGCCACAGAGGGGTACTGATTTCCTTTGACCTCAAGTGCGAAGCTCGAGCAGTCCATGGGAATCAAAACCTCAGGGTGGCAAAACTCATTGGTTGTGCATAAAGTTGCTCATCCCATATTTTTTATAGCATGTAGTAGTAAACAAACTCCCCCCTGCTGTTGCTTACTCCCCCCACTTGCAGCTTGGCTTTATGTTTGTGCGAAATACTGCACCATCAAGTTGCTGAACCCCCTGCCCTCCCATTGCGGTTACCTCACTGTCCGTCATCAACTGTGTGACATGTGCACATGGTGGTTCTTCCACTTTCAAAATTAAACTGATTTGTGCAGTCTCTAGAGGTTTCAGAATGCTACTGTACCACAAAAGGGTACAGTCATGTTCCATGACATTTAAACTGTAGCACAATAGCATTTTGAAATGGATGGAATTCTATACAGAACAATGCTCTATTATACACTATATAGAAACATAGAATTTTACAGGTAGAAATAAAACTGTGGTCTTTCGACGCCGCCTGGTCCCTACATTGGTCCCTCCAGTCTAGCACTGTTAGAACCTATTCTGAGGACCCTGCTTTAGCTCCACTTTGTTTGTCAAATGATCCTCTGCTGAAACCCCCTCTCCGCACTGTATTTTCCTTCCTTCATTCATTCATTTCTTCAAAAATCCGTTGAGATCAAAAGCTCTTTTTCAAATGTGTCCAAGTCAGAGAGAATAACACATCACCAGCAACAAAATAACAACATCTCATGACCAAAGTACAAAATGAATTTACAAGTGCAGCTGTGATCTATAACCACAGTTAAGCTGTAGTCTATGAGCAGTTACACTTAAGCTTCTGGAGGAAGAAAACTGCAGCTGATTTCAAAGGAGTTTTGCAAACAGGCAAAACTGGGCAGATTAGGTGGGTCACATGGTCCTTATCTGCAGTCAGATTCTATGTTTCTATGTTTCAGCATGTGCTTTGAAAGAGATTGAAGGAGCTTAGTGCAGTCACTACCGGGGTTAGTGAATTCCATGCATAGACAGTTCTAGATACTAATCAGCAATGGTCATGGGCCATTTTCCTAAAGGGCATATGCAGTTTATTATCACCCATGAATCAAGTACTGTATTTTTTGTCAACCAGGGTGAAGAGATTGTGAACACTAGAAAGCATTTGGCCTAATAGTGCCTTTTTGCATACAAGAGCTGAGCTGTATGAAGATCTGAAGTAGAAAGAGATCCAACTGAAAGAGATGTAGAGGTCACAGCAGTGGATGATGGATTTTAGGTTAAGTGCAAATCTGCATGCACAGTTAAAAGCAACACAGATATTTTTCCAGGATAGTTCTGTTAGCAGCAGAGTAGATTTCTGAACCGTAGTCTGTGACTGAGAAGAGGCTGGAAATGACCAGTTTTTAGGGCTGCAGTAGGCATAGCTCTTGCTATCAAAAAAGCAGGCAGCTCATTCCTTCTGACCAAACATGTTAGAGCTGCAACATAATCGACTCTGCAACTGCGAAGTACTCCACTCGCTGCTGGCAATGGCAGACGCACCGAACTATTATTTTTTTTGTCTGTAGGTGGTCACAGCAGAACATGGCACATTCTACTGTGTCCAAGATGGCTGCCAAGCTGTATTGCGCATATGTGAGCACTAGCGCATGTGCAGTACTGTGCGGTGGCCATCTTGATCATGGCGTACTGTGCTGTATTCCTCCATGACCTCAGTTTCCTTTTTCTTTAATTATTCATATCCCCCCACCTGACCCTCCTTTTCAGCACCCCCCCCTCCATTACAGTGACACTGTGGATGTCCAATCCCCCAGTGTCGTGATTGCTGCCAGAACTGCCAACTTCCTTGTTTTTTTTAATTATTCATATCCCCCACCTGACCCTACCTCTCAGCATCCACCCCCATGTAAAATTTCAATGACAGTGGAGGTGCCCAATCTTTTGGTGTCATGATCATGGCCAGAAACATTACAATGACACTGGGGGTGCCCAATCCCCCAGTGTTGTGATTGTGTTCCGGGTGACCTTTTTTTATGTTTTTTTTTTCCTTCACTCCACCTGACCCTCCCTCTCAGCACCCACAACCACCCTCCTCAAGAAACACAACAGTGACAGTGGGGGTGCCCAGTCACCCAGTGTCGTGATTGGGATTCCTCTGCCATTTTTTCTTTGTTTTTTTTTTACCTGTAAAAAGAAAACCATCCATTGATGTCTTTTGTGCCATTACCATCCCCCACCTGACCCTCCCACTCAGCACCCACCACCCCACACACACTCCCTCCAAGCCCTTACTTACCTATCGGTGGTCCAATGCCGCAATCCTCTCTGAACCGCAGACACTTCTTCATTCTTCAAAGCAGGATCGTGAATTGAAGAAACAGGCATGTGGTTCAATGTATTTCAATGGGGTTTTGAACTTAGTGGCATAACTTGTTTTACCTCACTAATAAAGTTTAGTCTATTTCTATAGAGCAAGCAAAGCCATTGGTGGATATTTTTGACTACCGAGTCAACATGTGAGGAGAAGGATATGGTAGGGTCCAGATAAATTCCTAGGTATCTGAAAATCTGTATTTGTTCAATCAAGTCCCTGTTTGAGGTGGCGATGTGCAGACCTGGACTTCCCTTCAGGGTGTGGGTACTCCCAAACAATAAAGTCTGTTTTTGATGGGGTTTTGTTTTAGTTTATGACAGGGTTGTTAGTGGGGAACCAGCTGCTAACCTTGTTAAAGTCAAAGTGCAGGTTTTTCTCAAGAGATACCATCTACCGATGAGTTGTAAAAATTACTGTCTCATCTGCATACTGTAATAATTTGAAGTAGGCACAGACCTTCCAGATTTTAACAAACAGGCTAAATAGCAGGGGCCCTAGGACAGAGCCTTGTGGTACTGCAGTAGACAGAGGCTGTAGCCAGAGAACATGTCACTTCATTTTGCCTTTTCGGTTCTGTTGGCCAGATAGTCAGTGAACTCTTCATCTGCCTCAGTCAACAGGCCCAACTCCAAGAGTTTTATTAAGAGTTCATGACTTACTAGGCTCTTCTTACTTGAATACTTGCTCCGATTTGTACTAAACGTCAGGTTAAAATAACTTTTTAAATGACGCTCCATAGACCTGCATGGAGCACATCCCCACGCTAGTCCTATAATGACATCACAAAACAAGGAAGCACAGGGATGGTGTCAGAGATTGGGAAGTGGAAGGGATCGAGCTGCTAGCCCCCTGGGGCAAAATATGATCCATTGCTTTCCTTAGGGGAGTAAACACCTGCTACAGAGGAACTGTCATTCAGGTAATTGAGCCTCCTAGAAACCTAGAAGGTGACGGCAGAACATAGAAAAATAGACTTTGATGGCAGATAAGGACCGCTTGGCCCACCTAGTCTGCCAGTTTCCCTACCTACAGGATAAGCTGCAGATCCCAGTTAACCAACAGTCTATTTCTTCCTACCCGCCACAAGAATTCCCTTATGTCTGTCCCATGCATTCTTGAATTCTCCCACTGTTTTAGACCCCACAACCTCCTCAGAAAGACTGTTCCATGCATCCACCACCCTCTCTGTGAAGAAATACTTCCTCACATTGCCCCAGAGCCATCCCCCTCTATCTTCAAAGTGTGTCCCCTTGTTCTTGCACATCTCTTTTTCTGGCAGATGCTACCCTCTTGGACTTTGTTGATTCCACTGAGGTACTTAAAAGTTTCTATCATGTCCCCCCTCTCCCTCCTTTCCTCAAGGGTATACATATTAAGCTCGTTTAGTCTCTCCTTGTATGGCTTCTCTTACAGACTCTGCACCATTTTAGTTGCCCTCCTCTGGACTGCCTCCATCTGGTCTATGTCCTGGTGGAGATGGGGTCTCCAGAACTGGATGCAGTATTCCAGATGGGGTCTTACCAACTGTCCGTACAGAGGGATAACTATTTGCTGTTTTCTGCTGGTGATGCCTCTCCCTATACATCCCAGTATCCCCCCAGCCCTCCCTACTGCCTTCTCACATTGCTTGCTAACCTTAAGGTCATCTGATATGATTACCCCCAGGTCCCTTTCCATTTTTGTTGTTGTTACTTACCCGCCCCCCCTAATTGTGTAATCTTCCCCTGGGTTTTTGTTTCCCAAGTGCATTATTTTGCACTTCTTTGCATTGAATCCAAGCTGCCATACTTCTGACCATTCCTCCCACCTTGCCAAGTCCCTTCTCATCCTTTACACCCCTCCTTCTGTATCAACTCTGTTAAAGGGGACCACAAGATCCATCTAGTCTGTCCAAGGTTTGTAGGTTGCTACCCCCTCTCTGTTTGCCTCTCTTTACAATGATACCGTTGTGCCTATCCCATGCACTCTTGAATTTCCCCATTGTTTTGGCCTCCACTACCTCCGTGAATAGACTGTTCCTGGTGTCCACCACCCTCGTGGTGAAGAAGAATTTCCTAGGATTTGTCCCAAGCTTCCTGCCTTTTAGTCTCAGTCCATGTCCCCTTGTTGTACTACCTTCCTTAAACTGAAATAGGTCTTGTACCTGTACCATATTTATTCTCTTGATGTATGTGAAGGTTTCAATCATATCTCCCCTCTCCCTCCTTTGTTCCAGAGACTACATGTTAAGTTCCTTCAGCCTATTCCCGTATGCCATTTGGTGCAGTCCCTGTTTCATTTTTGTTGCCCTCCTCTGCACAGTCTCTATCCTGTTGATGTCCTTCCTAATGTGTGGCCTCCAAAACAGGACACAGTATTCCAGGTGTAGATGGATGAGTGCCCTGTACAGGAGCAACACCATTTCCTCTTTCTGCTTGTGATTCCCCTCCCAATGCAACCCAGCATGCCACTGGCCTTTAAGCCACCTTCTCACATTGTCTTCCCACCTTCAAGTCATCCGATATAATGATCCCCAGATCTCATTCCTAAGTGGTGGCAGCTAGCTTCCCCAACCCCAAGCAGTACTCCATTTTAGGGTTGCCCTTCTCTAAGTGCATGACTTTGCACTTTTTAGCATTAAACTTCAGCTGTCGTGCTCTAGACCGCTCCTCCAATTTATTTAGGTCCGATTCCATCTTTCTTACACCTTCAGGGTAATCTACTCTGTTGCATATCTTAGTGTCATCTGCGAACAGACACACATTCGCCTCCAGCCCATTTGCAATGTTAGCTATGGACACATTGAAGCGTGGCGGTCCTAGCACTGAGCCCTGGGGCACTTCGCTAGTTACCTTGCCTTCCTCTGATAATGTGTCATTTACTTGCACCCCTTGTGTTCTACCACTTAGCCAACTTGTAATCCATTCTACAATGTCCTGTCCCGCTACCACGTAGTCTAGCTTCTTTATCAGCCTTCTTTGTGGAACAGAGTCAAAGGCCTTATTAAAGTCCAGGTAGACTACATTGACTGCTGATCCCCTATCCATGGCCTTGGTAACCCAGTCAAAGAATTCAACCAGGTTAGTTTGGCAAGACCTCCCTGCCATGAATCTGTTCTGTTCTGGGTCCTGCGGTCTGCTAGACTCTAGGAATGCTATTATCCTATGTTTAAGTAAAGACTTTAAGTTTCCCACAACAGAGGTGAGACTCACTGGGTGATAGTTACCTGTCTTCTCTCTGCTTCCAGATTTATGAAGTGGGACTACTGTTGCCCTCTTCCAGTCCTCTAGAACCACACCACTTACAAGTGATTTGGTGAAGAGTTCTGCCAGGGGTGCCGACAATTCCCCTCCCAGTTCCCTCAGAATTCTGGGGTGTATGTCATCTGGACCCATGGCATTATCTACCTTTAGTTTATTTAATGCTTCCAAAACTTGTCCTGTTGTCAAGGGGCTTGTATCCACCCCTGCCTCCGGGGTGCTAGTCCATGGTAGCACTGGCCCGTTATCTTATTCCTCTTTCATAAATCTTGAGCAGAAGTATCTGTTAAGGACCTCTGCTTTTTCTCTGTCTTCTTCCTCCCCCAACCCCAATTGCTATTTATTTATTTAGTTTTTGTTGACCGAGTAAGTTGCTAATCTTGCTATTCCTCCCTTAGTCTTCCTTTTCTCCCTTATGTACCTAAAGAAGGTTTTAACACCTCCTTTAACTCCCTCTGCTATTGTAACCTCCGCCTGGGCTTTTGCCATCCTAATGCTTTCCGTGCTTCACTCAGTTTTTCTCTCTATGCTTCTTTATCTTCCTCTTTATTTGTTTCATTGAATTTCCTGCCGATAGCCCTTTTCTGTTTCACTATGGTTGCCACCTCTTTGGAGAACCAGAGCGGATTTCTTTTTCTTTTGTGCTTGCTTGCACACATGTACAAGAAACACTATGCAGCAGCTTAGGAGAGAAGTGGGTTATGGAGGCGCGGTAGTGTGGCGGCTAATGCCAGCACTGCATTTGTGGGCTTGGTTGTGTGCACCCAATGCAGGCCCAGTGTACTGATGACACTGGTTCTGCAGAAGTGCCACCAACTTGAAATGATTTGGCCACTGCAATGAGGAGCCACCTCGTCATTGCAGCATCAGCAGTTCTGCTGCAATGAGGGAGTGACCCATCGTTGCAGGGCAGTACCTTGCCTGGTGTAACATTTCTGTGAACATGGCAGCGGCTAGGCTGCCACCTCACAGTCCCATGTAAGCCGATGGGGAGCCTAATCCCCTGTCGGCATGCCGTGAATGACTCAATTCAGTTGCCGATGGGGAGTTGACTCCTGTCGCATAATGCCCCTCATTTGTTGTGTGCCGAGAGGGTTCCCAATCCCCTTGGCATCATGCTCCCCCAAACAGTCTTTATTTGCTAACAGGGGGCTCAATCCCCATCGGCTTAAGTCCCCCCCCTTCCCTAAAACGCAGGCGGCACACTGGGAGCACACTCCAGTGTTCACAAAAGAAGCCTATAAAAAAACTTCCCACGATGTCCTTTTTATTATTTTTGTTCCTGAAATAAAGAAAATGGTCTCTCGCGGTCTGTCGTGCCCCCTCCCACAACTCACACCCCACATCCCTGCACCCCCCCATCCCATACTTACCTCCAGAGCCCAGCGCAATGATCTTCGATGGACTGGGTACATATCTGCACTCTTCAAAGCCAACCACGAACTGAAGAAATGCCAGTAAGCTGTATAATGGCATAAATAGGGTTTTTTCAACTTATGTGGATATCATGGCCAATTTTTGGAATTTTGCCACCAAATTTTTAACATAGGGTTATTGGTACCCCTCCTCATGAATACAGTCACTGTCATATGGCGTTATTTCATCCCTAAAGGTGATTTCACAGTCACTGCGCAGAATCATCTTTCAGCTCCAAATATGAAACAACAGTGCCATTGTTCATGAGGCAGGCTCTCAAAAAGCCTATGTGGCAAATTTGGTGAAAGAAATACAGAAAATTACTGTTTTATGAGCCTGCGTTTTGCAGTTTCTACGCTCCCTCATAACTTCACGAATTTGTAATATTTTCACTCCAGATTTAAAACACTGGCATTTTTTTAAGACCTCCTGATGAACAGTATAGCTGTCATTTTTCACACCCTGGCTAAAATTCATTTTCGCATTTCCAGTGCAGAATAGCGCGGTCGCTGTGGGTAAGTCAGTGTTCGGGACACATTATGAAAATCACAGTGACACTGTTCATGAGCAGAGGTGTTAAAATGTCTATGTTGAAAATTTAGTGAAAAAAAGTCTGTGAAATTTGTTCACTTGGGAACTCAAGCAGCAGGCTGGTAGGACAGAGGTCTGGGGTTATATTCTGTTTTAACTGAAATATTTGAATAGTTTGTAAGTGAAATTAGCTCTATGTGTTAAAAATTATTACCTTGAATTAGAACTGTTACTGGGCTGTGATATTGTAACTTTGGAGGCTTGGGGACTGTTGTTTGTCAGGGTTAATTAGAGGAATTTAAATGTGTTGTTTGCCTGGTGTTGGTAAGAGCCTCCCACGAACCTTGTTTTGTAGGCTTTCTAAATACTGAAAACCACTGGGGTTGGGATTGAAGGGGCTGAGTATTTCTGTTTGGGACTGAAATTCAAAGCAACAGGAGCTGGTGGGCCTGTGACATCATACGGTACCTGATGTCTGCTTACACACACTGTTAGTGGGACCAAACACACACACTGGACTGTATGTGTTTGTGAGACTTTGGAACTTTATTGGTGGGGTTGAAATTGGGTTTGTAAATAACTACAGTCAGTATAGAGAGAAACTGTATTCCAGGGGAAAGGGACTGAGAAAAGGGGGTGTGCCATTATAAACAGAGGGGGATAAACAGGGTGGCCATATTCCACCATGGCAGGCATTTTCGGAAGAGTTGTAGGCTGCACAGGCTGTGGGATGGCAATAATTCTAAATTGGGCCTGGGGAGAAGGAGGGAGGCTGCCCACTCTGTAGACAGCTATTTTGTATCAGGAGTGAGGTATATTGGTTAAGAAGTAAGCTGGGGAGCTGGGGGGTGTCCAAGGATAAGGGTGTGATATGGGCAGCAGAAGGGTGGGGCTGGGGGAGGCTGGGGCAATGCTCTGAAATTACAGGACATTATGTTACAGCAAGCAGGAGGGAATATTAGGGACAGAGGACCTTAGATAAGGAGAGTTGATGCTAAGGGAAAGCGTGACAGGTGAACATTCTGAATACAAAGAGTGGAGGGAAGAGTCAGGAGGGGCTGTTGTGCGGAAGCTTAAAACAGCAGACTGTGGGAAGGAGCTCAAGGTGAACAGAGCAAGAGAGAAGAAGAGGGCAGTTTAGAAGTGCAGTCAGGGGAAACTCGGGTTACTTGGATGGAGGCTGACATAGAGTGTCACAATAAATTTGAGCTACTAACAACCTAGAGGGGAGGAAGGTTGGTGGAAATGAGGAAACTTATACAGAGGCCGGGGAGGTCAGATACCCATAGGGCATCACAGACCCGGCTATGGAAAGGATAGAAATAGTCCCAGAGGGAGAAGGGGAAACATATATGTTAAGCAAATGGAGGAGATGCAACATATTCCAGACATGAGGGAGGAGAGCATGATTGGAGAGAAACTGGGAGACAAGGAGGTGGGAGAGGAGCCCCCCTTCAGCAGGGGGGTCAGTACCAAGGATCTGTTCTGTTCTGGGTCCTGCGATCTGCTAGACTCTAGGAATGCTATTATCCTATGTTTAAGTAAAGACTTTAAGTTTCCCACAACAGAGGTGCGACTCACTGGGTGATAGTTACCTGTCTTCTCTCTGCTTCCAGATTTATGAAGTGGGACTACTGTTGCCCTCTTCCAGTCCTCTAGAACCACACCACTTGCAAGTGATTTGGTGAAGAGTTCTGCCAGGGGTGCCGCCAATTCCCCTCCCAGTTCCCTCAGAATTCTGGGGTGTTAAAGGGGACCCACAGAGAGCCTCTGGAGGCAGGGGTACTATTACAAGGGAGGAGGATGGTGGTGTGGGGGAAGGGGAAACCATCAGGGCCAGGATAAATGGTTCGGATAAGAGAGGGTTAAAGGGGACACCTATTCAGAGGGTTTGAGTTAAGTGGGCAAATAGCAAGGAGGCAGAAAGGTGAGGGTGACAGGGGTCTCAATAAGGCAGAAGACTCTCACAAATTGAGATCATGAATAAAGGGGAAGGGGGCTGAGAGGGCATAGTGGAGGTAACCATAAGGATGATGGCGTTAAGGTTCTGTTATTGGGAGACTCGTTGATTAGGGGTAGCCAGTGGGAGGGACAGGGGTGGATGCCTAGCCAGTGAAGGTAGTGAGTATCTCTGGGATGACAGTCACAGAGCAAAGTTCATGGTGAATGAAATGGTTAGGGATTGTGGAGGAAACCGGATTCCTGGTGCATTTGGGAACTAATGATCTAGAGGAAATAGCATTGAAATCCAAGCAAGGTTCCAAGAACTTGCCAGAGTCTGTCGGGATAATGGATGCAACATTTCCTTTTTGGAATGTACCAGTACCAAAGGCCTCAGTGGAGAAAAAAAATGAAGCTCACAGAGGTTAATGACTGGCTCAGAAAGTAGGGTTGAAGAGTGGGTTGGGGGTGTTAGGGAACTGAATGGAGTTTGGGAGGATAAGGGACTATATGCCAAGGACAGGTTTCATCTTGCCCCATTAGGGAAGGAAGTCCTTAAACAGGGATGGCTGACTACATACAAGAAAGGTGGGGTTTAAACTTGTGAGGGGAAAGGGATAGAGGAGGGCTGACCAGAGCTCTCTCCTCCAGATGAGGAGTAGCCTTCAAGCCCAAGGGGAGGGGAAACAGATTGGGGTGGAGGTTTCAGGAGAAGCAGGGAGGATGGAAGTATAAGGAATCTGGGTGGGGTTTGACAAAGAGGATCAGGGATAAGGGGTGAGGGTTGGTGTTAGTAAATGCCAGGAGCTTGGGAAACAAGGGTGCAGAGTTCAAAGCCATGCTGTTCGGGAGGGGTGGATGTGGCGATGGTCACGAAACGAGACCAACAAAACCATGACTGGGACCTAAACGCACGGGGCACACTATGCTTAGAAGGATAGAAAGGAGGGCAGAGGGGTGGAGTGGCTATGTTCATTAGAGATGACATAGAAATTGCTAGGGTAGAAGAGGCAGAGGGAAACGTGGAGGCCTTATGGGTCACCTTACGATCCCCAGCTGGAGATAAGGTCATGCTGGGTGTATATAGGCCCCCGATGAGTGATGTTCTAGAGGATGGTTTGCTGGACAACATCATTGCCAGTGTGGACCAAAAGAGGAAGGAATGGTGTTGATGGGGACCTTAATATGCCAGGTACAAACTGGGAACCATGTCTCTAAGGTGGCCAAGGAGCAGAGGCTGCTGGATGGCTTCCAGGATGTTTTCTTAACACAGCATGTGATGGAGCCCACAAGGGAGGACATGTCCTGATGTGGTTCTGGCAGATGGGGATCTGGTAAGGGACATGGTTGTACAAGACCACCTGACTGGGAGACCACAATACTGTCTGGTTCAAATAAGCATGGGGGGAGATCAAGGACACTGGCATGGACTTCAGGGGCAGACTTTATGGGCATGGAAATATTCTCAAGGATCACTTGATGGGGATTACCTCAATGACAAATGCGAAAGGAGATGGGAGGTCATAAAACAGGGACTTCATGAGCCAGTCAGGATCTGCACTAGTTGAAAGCGTAAGGAGAAAGGTCACATAAACCATGCTGGTGGTCCAGTGAGGTACAGGTAGCAGTCAGAGAAAGAAAGGCGACCTACAAAAATATAAAACAACAAGAGGGGATAGGGATAAGGAAATGTACCAGCTTGCATCTAGAAAGTCACCCATATGGTGGGGGAGCAAAGTCCAGTAAAGAGCAGCGGCTGGCACAGGGGATACATGGAGGGGAAAAGGGGTTCTTCCGGTACTTTGGGGAGCGGAGAAAAACTAAGGGCCATCTCAGCAGATTGAGATCAGAAGGAGGGTGGGTGGAAGAGGCGAGGGACCAGGCAGAGGTATTTAACGAGTACTTTGCCTCAGTGTTCACTAGGGAGGGGGATGGGATATCTACAAAGCAAGGCACGAAGGGGATAGAAACGTCAGTAAGTGGGATCAGGGGAGCAACAGAAATGGAGCAAAGGAGAGAGAGGTACCCCAGGGGTGTCACGTCTGGGTAAGGGATAAAAAGGCCAGTAAGGTGGAGGGGCGGATGATGCTATCTCCGCCAAAAGGTGTGGTTAGCCCTCAGGCCCTAAAGAAAGACAAATCTCCTGGGCGGATGGCATTAAGTCCGAGAGTACTATGGAATTGGGGACATACTGGCTGCACCCTGGCGGAGCTTTTCAGCAGGTCACTTGAGACAGGAAGGGTACCTAGGGATTGGCGAGAGGCACATGTGGTACCAATCCATAAAGGGGGGTCGAGGGAAGTACCAGGTAACTATAGACCCATCAGTTTGACCTCGGTGGTGGGAAAATTAATGGAGAGTATACTAAAGGAACGATTGGGGTGTACTTGGAGGAGGTGGCGGTCTGGATAGTCGGCAACATGGGTTTGTGCCAGGTAGATCATGTCAGACCAACCTTGTGGAGTTCTATGAATGGGTAACATCAGAACTGGACAGGGGTAAGCCTGTGGATGTATTATTCTTGGACTTCAGCAAGGCGTTTGACTCTGTCCCCGCAATGGTCTGGTGGAGAAACTGATGGGGTTAGGAGTAGGCCCTTTGATGGTCAGATGGATTGAAAACTGGCTAGCTGGACGCACTCAGAGAGTAGTGGTCTGTGGGGAGCTCTCGAACTCTAGAGAGGTTGGTAGTGGGGTACCGCAGGGCTCGGTCCTGGGTCCGATCCTGTTTAATGCATACATATCGGACATCAGGGAGGGTATAGGGTGTGAAATGAGTCTCTTCGTGGATGACTCCAAGATGGGAGCAGTAGTTGAGCGAGAAGAGGGGAGGTTGGCCCTGCAAGGGGACCTGGACACCCTGGAAGCTGGGCTCACACATGGAATTAAATTTCAATATCACCAAGTGCAAGGTGTTGCATCTTGGTGGAAACCCTAAACACAGGTACCCTGGGAGAGGAGGCGCTGGAGGCTTCAATAGGGGAAAAAGACCTAGGGGTCATGGTGGATGCATGTATGAATAACTCTGAGCAGTGCAGGAGAGCGCTATGAGGCAAACAGGATGTTGGGATGCATCGTAAGGGGATCACCTCTAGGAGCAAGGAAGTGATTCTGCCGCTGTACAATGGACTGGTTAGACCACACCTTGAGTAATGTGTACAGTACTGAGACCACACTTGAAGAGGGACATACAGCTCCTGGAGAGGGTACAGAGGAGGGCAACAAAGATGATACGAGGCTAGAGATTTGGCGTATGAGGACAGACTTAAGGAGCTCTGCCTGTTTTCATTGGAGGAGAGGAGAGCGAGGGGACATGATTGAGGTCTTCAAGTACCTCAAGGGAATAAATAAGGTAAACTTGGAGGATCTTTAGACTAAAGCAGGGAGGTATCACCAGAGGGCATGGTTTGAAGTTGGAAGGTGGAAGGGTGAAGGGGAAAGAGGAGGAGTTTTTCACTGAGAGGGTGGTGGACCCTTGGAATGTACTGCCTGGTGAGCTGGTTCAGAGATCCACAGTGGAGGGCTTCAAGAGAGGGTGGGACAGACAGAGAAAGGGGATGTATCAGATGATGGCCTGTCCCAGGCGGGTGGGGATGGATGATACGGGTTTCTGGAGCACAAGGGATGGGAGGGTCTCGGCACCCAACTAAGGATCTAAGGTTCGAGCAGACTCGATAGACCGTAAGGCCTAATCTGCTGGCAAATAGTATGTTAGTATGAAATTACTGTGTTACGAGCATACCTTGCGCAGTTTCCCCACACCCTCGTAATTTTCTGCATTTGTAATATTTTCACTCCAGATTTTCAACATTGGCATATTTTCACACCACCTTATGAACAGTACAGCTGTCATTTTTCATATCCTGCCCAAAATATTAGTTTACACATCTGGCACAGAATAGCACAGTCGCTGTGGAAAATTAATGTTCATGTTCGGGACAGAGTAAGAAAAATCATAGTGACAGTATTCATGAGCTGAGGTCACAAAATGCCTGTGTTGAAAATTTGGTGAAATAATTCTACTAAATGACTGTCTTATGCACATGCAGTGCGCAGCATCCACATACGCTCAGAAGTTTGAGCATTTTTATTATTTTTCACTATAGATTTTCAACATAGCCATCTCTTCACACCTCCCTATGAGTGGTACAGCTGTCATTCTGCACATCCTGCCCGATCTGTGTTTTCTTACATCTGGCGCAGAATGGCACAGTCACTGTGGGAACTCAAAGTTCAGGACACATTAACAAAATCACAGTGCCACTTTTCATGAGAAGAGGTCCCGAATGCTTTCATGAGGTGTGGGTCACAAAAAGGCCATGTTGAAAATTTGTAGTGCAAATACCAATAAACACCCGGGGCATTAGGGTTTCTAAACATAACGTCCCACCCTGTACAGACTGAAAAGGGCATCAGGGGTGTGCCTTTGGACTGCTGACTATAATGTTCATGCCATTCCACCCCCACCCTGCAACCAGTGACAGGCATCAAGGTGTACCATGGACTCTTCGGCCCCGAGTTCACCCCATTCTCCTATTATACTGCACCCATTTAAGCATATGTCCTTCTGGAATGGGGTGACTACAAAGCCTAACACCCCAAGGCACACTTCAACACAGAATAGGGTGAGGTGAAATGGCATGAACGTTATGGGGGTGACCCAAATGCATACCTCAATGCCTGTCTATCTCTGCAGGGTGGAGGTGGGGTTGGCATGAAGTTCAGTACTTCACTGCCATTCTTATTCTGCATATGTCTAACTCCTGCATTCCCAATGCTAATACCAGCAAGCAAACATTCGGCATTGACAAATGCTTATTTGCCTTAGTTACCATTTTGGCACACTGGTCTGTGACCTCAGAGATAGCCCCCTTGGGTCCTCTCACAGTTGTTCCATTCCTCTCCCCTTTCCCTCCTTAATGCTCCCTGCTAGGCTTTCTCTCCATTTCTGAAAATCTGCTTTCCTGAAATCAAAAACCATGATTTTGGAGTGGCTGGTGCCCTCTGTTGTGTTGATTTTGAATCTGATCATATGGTGGTCGCTGTTTCCCAGATGACACCCCAACCCCCACCTCCTTTACTTTGTCACAGTTTGTAAGAACCAGGTCTAGGACAGCTTCACCCCTTGTTGGAACATCAACTAGCTGCCTTAGACCTGCCCCCCACAGGGCCATTAAAAAATTCCTGCTTCTTTTTGTTGATGCTGTTTGTGAATTCTGGTTTTTGTCAGGTAGTTTGAAAGTCCCCTAGTAATATTACCTCGCCTTTGTCTGTCATTTTGTGTATTGTTTCAATTAATTCCTTATCCTCATTTACTCTTTGCATTGAGGGTCTATATATTATGTCTATTCTAATGATTGCTCCTTTTCCAGTGTCAGCTGTTACCCATAGTTCTTCAGACTTACTGGGAGAGTCCTGTATCACTGTGAGTTTTATTTCCTCCCAGACGTATATCGCTACCCCACCCCCCTCCTTTTTCTCCTTTCTGTCCCTTCTGTACAGATTGTACCCCGGAACTGCTGTGTCCCGGCTGTGGTTTTCTGTAAACTAGGTTTCTGTCATGGCCACTCAATCCAGCCCCTCCTCAGCCATTGTGGCCATGAGGTCAGGAATTTTACTTGCTAAACTCCTAGCATTGGTTACCATGGCCTTCCATACCCATGCCCGCCCCTTTGTATGATGGTGATTTCTTTTATTTTGTCCCCCTTCTGTGTGTGCATTGTTCTCATTTGGTGTTGCTTGTAAGCTGTTTGTTTTTTTTGGGGAGTGGAGACCTGCTCACTCATTTCACTGGTGAGAGCTGTCTCCATCACCCCTTCTCCTAGTTTTAATGACATGCATATACATCAAACTTTTGGCCAAGTGCCCTCACTCCTTCCTTGTTAAGGTGCAGTCCATCGTGCCTGAAGAATGCTCTCTCCCAGAAGTTCTGCCAATTGCCAATGAAGCAGTAGCTTTTTTCCTGGCACCATGTGCGCAGCCTTGAGTTGAGTTCATCTATTTCTTCCACTCTAATTCTCCTAGTGCTTCCTCATTTCTCGTAGACTGGCAGAACTTCTGAGAAGGCAAGGGTGGATGAAAGAGAGGCTCCTGTGCTTGCCAGCATAGTGAAGTGTTTTTTTGTCTCCTCAACCATCTGGTTGGCCAGATTGTTTGTCCCGAGGTGGACTAACATGTACACCTCTTCTTTCCCTGTTCATGAGCCTTTTTATGTGGTCCATTTCCCTTTTTGCAGATGCTCCTGGGAGACACTTGACCCCAATACTGGTTTCACTGTTCGAATTTAGATGGTGTTCCACACCGCATATCATGGACTTGCCAACTATGAGTGTTTTTTTTGTAGTCCTAACAGTCCTATTATTACTTGTATTATCCATTTCTGTTTCAGTGTGAATCTGTTTTGTTACGCCAATATGTTCAGAGTCTGGATCCACTGACAGCAGCGAGTATCTGTTTTCTGTTGGAATGCCATTGTCGTTCCTGAGATTATGCTAATTTATCCTGGCCACTTTACCTTCCCTCCTCCTCCTCCTTACCACCTGCCAACCTCCTGATTCCATATCCTGTCTGGCATAGGGGTTGACATTTGAATCCTGGTGGATTGGAAGTGGAGTGCACAGGGGCCAGTTGCAATTCACTCTACTCTGTAGTTCTCATATTGTTTCCCATGCTTCCCAAAGTTGGGCCTGAGGTTGGCAATGGCTCAGCAAGCAGGGCAATGGCCAAGACACTGAACATATGACCTAAGGTAGAATGCCCCACATTGCCCTCAGTTTACATTGTCCATATTTTCTGATGCCTAGCAAGTCACTAGGGATGCGTGGATCATGCTAGAGTTTTGTGCCCTCCCTAAGGAGAGCATTTCAGATGAAATTCGGTGGAGATTTCCTGTGTAGACAGAATGGAAGGTAAAGATTTGCCCAGTGTCTTTGTACGCCAAAGAGAGGGTTTCCTTCTTATGTGTGACGTTAGCTCAGGACGAAAAGTGAGGCAGTGATTTAGTTTGCCTTTCTCACAAAGCAGATAGGTAGCAAATTGTGGACTTAAGTAAAAAAGTGTTCTTTTTTTTGTGTCTGTTTCCCTTGCTATACTGTATGTCCCTTCCTCAGTGTAGAGCCCTGCTTAAATGCTTTCCTGAGTATGGCTGTGTGTTAGCCTCCTTCCTGAGAGGTAGCAGGAAGTGGTGTCACAGCACTCTGTAATAAAGGTCGAGTAACTTAGGGGTGGGTGGGATGAGGGGAGGGTGCCTTGCCTGTCTGCCAAAGTTATGAGCTGTAAATGACTATAAGGAGACAGAGATGCCTTTCTACAGTACTGGAAATCAACACTACAGCAAGAAACTCTGCACTTGGTGGTGCTGGAAACTCCTAGAGACTGGTAAGCAACTCCCAAGTTGTTACCTCCTGCCAAATGCCCCCACAATAAAGCAAATAAATAATTCTCACCACCTCCATGTGTCTGGTACTGCCGTGTGAAAGAGACAGACAGAGCCTCTTAGCCCTCTCCACACTTCTCTCCCCACTGACATCCGACCTGCAGTGGTTCACCGGCTGCTCTGTGCTCTAAAAAGCAATTTGCCCGAAACCTGCTGTTGGAACAAGATGAGTTTTGTGGAGTGAGACCTCCGGAGTTTTCCTGCCCTGAGTGACAGACAAAACTAGAGAAGTGTAGTGGAGTGAGAACTCCGATGCTTCCTCGACTGCCCTGTAAGTGTACAGAATAAAAAAGAAGCATAGCGGAGCGAGACCTTCGGTGCTTCCCCAAATGCCCTGTAAAAAAAAAAAAAAAGTACTGCAGCAGCCTGCTGATGGAACCCATACAAAAGTAATTAAATTAAGTGGAGCGAGATCCCTTCCCCCAGATCTGCTCACAAGTGGGATGTAGCCTACCTTTTAAATTTGTTCCCCCTTTGTTTAGTTTGGTGCCTTTTTTTGTGGTTCCTCAGTGGCCAGCCGCTGTCTGTGTCACAGTTACCTCAGTTCTGTGGCTGCCAGCCCTTCCTGGCAACAGAACAATGAGACCCCCTTGACCAAAGTTAGCAGCAATTAACCAAGCCCCAAATACAGTCCCTAAAAAAACACACAAGAACGAGTCCTCAGACTCTCCAGAAATGACCTTTTTTATTACAGCATTAACAATTCGTGACCCCTCACCGCTGCACTGGTGCTGGAAATCAACACTGCAGCAAGACACTCCACACCCTCTGGTGCTGGAAACTCCTAGGGCAACTTCCTTAGCAACTCCCAGGTTGTTACCCTCTGCCAAATGCCCCCCATAATAAAGCATATAAATAATGCTCACGATCTCCATGTGTCTGGTACTGCCACATGAGAGAAAGAGAGAGAGCCTCTTAGTTAGCCCTCTACACACTCCTTTCCCCACTGATGTCCGACCTCCGGTGGTTCACCGGCTGCTCTGTGCTCTAAAAAGCAATTTGCTGGAAACCTGCCATCAGAACAAGATATGCTTCATGTAGCAAGACCTGTGGTGTTTTCCTGCCCTAAGTGATGGACAGAACTAGAGACCTCCTGTTGATTTTGCAGGTTAAAAAACATTTCTGGGAAAGGTGCTCTTTAAGATCCCCACCACTAATGTGAGACTGACCAGCCTACAGTTGCTAGCTCCTCCCTGCTTCTACTTGTCTGGAGAGGGACCACATCTACTCTCCTCCAGTCCTCTGGAACCATGCCTGTTTCCAATAAGCTGTTAAATAAAGCCAGTCAGGCAACTAGCACCTCCCTGGGTTCCTTTAGTCCCCTGGGGTGTATCAAATCTGATCACATAACCATGTCCACTTTCAGAGCTGTAAGTCCCTTCAGGACTTTCTACTCTGAAAATGGACTTGTGTCCACTCCCTACCTCTTCATTCCTGCTGCTTCCTATTGGTTCGTTCCCACCTCCCTCCACTGTGATGACTGAGCAGAAGTACCTGTTCAAAATGTCTGCTTTTTCTTGATCCTCATGCGTAGTCTTTCCCTACCACTCTCCTTATCTTCACTATCTCTCCCCTTGCTTTTGTCTTCTTACTTATGTACCTGAAGAAAGTCTTATCCCCATTAGCTACCCCTATGGCTGTCATTTTCTGTCTGTGCCTTTGCTCCCCTCACTGCCTTTCCTGCATTCCTCTGTTTTATTTGGTATACCCCCCCCATCTTCCTCCTTCTGCATTTTCTTATACCTCCTGAATGCCACCTTTTTTCCCTCACCACCTTGGCCACTTCCCTAGAGAACCATAACTGTCTATTTTTCCGTATGCTTTTACTCACTTCCTTTATGCAAAGGTTAACTGCCTTAATTATGGCCTTCCCTGTTTTTCTCCACTGTACCTCTACACCTTCCTGACAATCCCCTCTATGAGGTAGTTTCCCATTTCTTTAAAAAACACCATGCTAAATTCCAGGACCCTCATCCTCATGTGGTTTGCCACTGTTCCCATCTTAATGTTAAACCACACAACTGTGATCACTGGTGCCAAGGAAACTGCCCACTGTGATGTCTGCAGTGCTGTCCTGATTTACAAGTACCAGGTCCATCACTGCTCAAACTCTAGTGGGTTCCTTGACTAACTGCCTGATAAAATCCCCCTGTAGAGAGTCAAGGATGGCCCTGCTCCTTGTCAAAGCTTCTCTTGGACAGCTCCAAACCACATCTGGCAGACTGAAGTCTCTAACTAGCAGCACCTCCCCCCTTTCTTACCATCCTGATGATAACTTCCCCAAGTCCCTTATCCAACTCATATCCCTTTGCTGACAGTCTGTATACCAACACTGTACAGATAGCAGCCCCAGTAGCTGTCCCTGGGGTGACCCACAGCACCTCCAGCCCTTCCTTTTCCTCTGGGTGCCCATGTACTTCTGTGGCCTTGATTCCCTCCCTCCCATGTATTATAACCCCCCTCTCCTCTTTCCTTCCCTGTCTCTCCTAAGCAAAGAGTACCCGGTATGGCCATGTACCAGTTGTGGCTGTCGGTGCACCATGACTCCATTATGACCACCAGATCCAGGCTAGCCTCTGCCATGATTGCCATCAGGCTTGGTGTTTTATTTTTCAGACTCTTTGCATTGGCAGACCTGGCTCTCCATGCCTTATTTCCTCCCTGCTTGCTTCTCTGCTTCTGCTCCCTAAAGCTACCACTGGCACCCGACACGCCTCTTCCCTTACTACCTAATCCATTACCTGTCTCTTGCACTCCTTTCTTCTTGCTTTCCTGATTTATGCCCCCCTTGTCATCTGCCTAGTCTCCATCCCATCTTCTTGCATCCCTGCCCTGAGGGAGATTACTTCCCCCAGGCTCTCCCTCCCTGCTGTTTCATCATGGCGGGGAGGGCAATTGATGCCTCCCTTGGTTTTACAGCTTCCCCTTGGCTAGTTGAAATGCTCATCCAAGTAGCATTTAATGCCCCCACTAAGGACTGTGGTCTCCATTCTGAAAAGATTCAGGCCATCTCTCCCATAGAGGCCCCATATCCTCCCAGGTTGGCCCCCAGTCACCAGTGTAGCCAAAACCCTCTTCCATACACTATGCCTTCAACCAGCTGTTAAAAGCCTTAGTACAGAGTTCCTTATTCTCTCCCTGGCCATATACCGGTAACACTTCAGCAAATGTCACTGTGTGTGCCACCTGCTTGAGGCCCTTTTCCAGCTTCCTGATATTTCCCTGAACTACCCCTACCCTGTCCCTTGCCTTTGCCAGATCACTTGTCCCTTTACCTCCCTCCCCCTTTCTCCCCCCCACTCCTAAGTCTAGTCCCCTAACAACAGACCTCCCCTTCACAAAACTATGCTGCTTGCTGTCCTGAAGATCATGTTCCTCCAGGAAGTCTACCAACCGCTGCTTGATAATAGTTTTAAGCAGCTTCCCAATATGGAGGTCAGGCTGACTCATCTATAGTTGTATGGATCACCCTGCTCTACTCTAGGGTAGAAGTACAACATCAGCCACATTCCAGTCCATAAGGACTACATAAGGATTTGTCAGATTGTGCAAGGTCTGGCATGATAGTAAAACACCACAACCACAGATGTGCAGAACAATATTTTATTTCTCCCAAATAACAGTACAAAGTACATACAGTATGCATAAGATAAATCTTACCAACAGGAACACAGATGTCTGCATACACCAGGTGTGGAAGCTGGATGCCCCAAGTGATCCAAAGGGTCCAACCATGTACCAAGATTATATACTACAGGTAACAATGTCCTGTTGCCTAGGGCAACAGGCTCATTTGCATCATTGTCTTGCTGTATTCAGTGCTCTGTTGGACAATACATGGGCGTCTCACTCCCAGAACTGATACTTTTTGTAGCATTCTGAGTAATGTGCTGAATAACTAGTTATGAGCAAAATACACTAGCTCTCATATAATCTACTAAATAAGCATGCTGATTTCGGGACATAGGTGGTGCTGCAGACCACAGAATATATTATATTATTAGATAATTATGTCATGTTAGGTTGCTAATATTGCATTTGTTAGTAGAACCATTAGAAACCACAAATATATTTCTACAGCAAATATTTTGCTTAACAGGAGATTCCTGAATAGGCCCTAATACAGCAAAACTCTCAGTGCATTAGTAAGCCATTATTATACAATGCCAAGGAAAAATCCTGGACTCTGATTGGTCAGTCTTGGGCTGGACCTGTGATGTTATCCCAGTACAACATCATGGATCTAGTCTCAGCACTGTGAACCTCTAGTTGATTTTTTGCTTTTGCTAGATTTGCTTTGCTTGATTGTTTCCATTGGGCCAGGTATTCAAAAGGGTTGCGCCTGCGCAAGTCTGAAATTGCTCCATTCTGCGATATTCAGCAGGAGGCAGTTGTGCCCCTGAAAACATGCTGAGCAACAGCGCAATGCAAATGAATGCATGCTGAACTGGAGGGGGAGGAACTATGCATAAACTGCACAGCCCGATATTCAGCCAGGCTGTGCAGAGTTGTGCAGACGCAACCCCCAACCTGCACCTGCACAACTTTGAGCTAAAAAAAAAGGATCAAGTCGAGGGCCACCCACAGGTGAGCTGCTGCATTGCAGGGCACAACACAGCAGATGCCACCTGTGGCTGTCCCTCAACCCACCCCCTGTGCCCCCCCTGCAGCCCAATCGCGGGCAAAAGAGTGTAAATCCCACCACCACCTCTCACTGGCCTGATCGTGGGCATGGCTTAAATCCCCACCAGCCGATCGCGGGCAGCAGTAATGTCTCCCCAAACACATCCCTGGTGGTCCAGTGGACCCGATAAGCCCGATCCGGGCTGGGTTAATCAAACACACCCCCACCTCTCAAATATATCCCTGGTGGTCCAGTGGACTGAAAATCCCAATCGCGGGATTGAGTTGTCAAACACACCCGCCACCTCCGAATATATCCTGGTGGTCCAGTGGATGAAAAACAGTCGGTTGTGAATGAATACATTCATTCACAAAACTGGACTGTCTATCTTGATATGGGCTGCGCCCATTGGCTCTTGCTCTGCACATGGGGTGCAGCCCTACCAGGCAGGCAGTCAGCAGCGGTGGGGCTGCAGGTGGGTGGGATGCTGCCACCCGCCAGCTGCGGGAGGAGTGGGGTGGTGGGGCTTCATGCTGGGTGGTGGGTGGGGGACACTAGGTCACCAGGGATGTGCTTGGGGTTTACAACTCAATCCCGCGATCGGGATTTTCAGTCCACTGGACCACCAGGGATATATTCGGGAGGTGGGGGGGGGTGTTTGACAACTCAATCCCGTGATCAGGATTTTCAGTCCACTGGACTACCAGGGATATATTTGGGAGGTGGGGGTGTGTGTTTGACAACTCAATCCCGCGATTGGGATTTTCAGTCCACTGGACCACCATGGATATATTCGGGAGGTGGGGGGTGTGTTTGACAACTCCAGCCCGTGATCGGGCTTATCGGTCCACTGGACCACCAGGGATATATTCGGGAGGTGGAGGGTGTGTTTGACAACTCCAGCCCATGATCGGGCTTATCGGTCCACTGGACCACCAGGGATATGTTGGGGGAGAGACACATTGCTGCCCGCAATCGGGCTGGTGGGGGGGATTTAAGCCATGCCCGTGATCGAGCCAGTGGGGGGTGGTGGTGGGGATTTTACACTCTTTTTCCTGCAATCGGGCTGCAGGGGGCATCTGTCCCCGATGGCTGCTGCCTGGCATGGTGCCAGGCGCAAGTCCTCGAGGATCGGCGCACCTGCATGATAATGGCATGCAAATGGGGCCATAATCAGATGCAAATGCCCCCCCCCGTGCCTTGCATGAATTATGGCCCCATTTGCATGTCACCTTTTGAATATCGGAAATTTGCGCATGGCGCAATGGTACTTGCACCACCGCGAGTTGACTGCACCACTCTGACCACTTGCGGTGGTGCAAGTTCCACTGTGCCATGCACAGTGGCTGTGGCCAGGGGGTAATAGTCAAAGGAGTTGCTCAAGGGCGTAGCCCTTGAATATCGCTTGTCACACCTCTTGCGCAACTATTTTGTGCAGCGCAGTCTTGCTCCACAAAATCAGCGAGTTTGTATATCTGGCCCATTGTCTCTTAAAAAAACAAACATATTTTTCTACACTAAAACATTTTTAAAATCATTTTTTTTCTTCTGTATAACAATGAGCCATTGTATAATAGCAATAATGCCCTCCAGGGTGTGTGTCATTTGGGATAATGTCACACCTCAGTTGCTGGACACACTCGGCCTGCTGCCTCTTGCCCAACCACCTGATGTGTGATGTTATCCCAGCACGACACACATCCTGTTGGGTATTATTGCTTAAGAATACAGTATTTAAGCAATAATGCCTGACAGGGTGTGTGTCGTTGATGATATAATGCCTCAGGTGGTTGTGCACGAGTCAGCAGGCCGAGTGTGTCCAACAACTGAGGTGTGACATTAACCCAAATGCAAATGACATATACCCTGGAGGGCATTATTGCTATTATACAATGGCTCATTGTTAATATATATATATATATATATATATATATATATATATATATATATGAAAACAAATCATTTTAAAGAATGTTTTTTAGTGTGGAAAAATATTTTTGTTTCTTAAGAGGAGATGCAAAAAAAGAGCTCTAGGTCCAAAAAATAATCTAGTTCATCATCCAAAAAAACATTTACAGGTTCACAGTGAGGCTGAGACTAGACCTGTGATGTTGTACTGGGATAACATCACGGGTCCAGCCAAAGATTGACCAATCAGAGAATAGGAAATTTTCTTGCCATTGTATAATATAGTATAATCCCTTGTCTGTTATGATAGCAATGATGGTCGTCATATGGGTTGGCAGATCAGACATGTCCAACATATTACCCCCTTGTTGCCTGGATACAGAGGCAACACTAACTAGGGTGGTAGGTGAGTTATTTTGTGGCTGAATTTGACTCATAGAGAAACTTTGATTACAATGTTGTTTCAAAGTTTTACGTAAGCAGAGCAAGGTGATAAGAAAAATAATCAGAAACACTTGAATTACAACACAACCTTTGAATGTAAGTTCTAACCAGGTATTAGATAA
Source organism: Neoceratodus forsteri (assembly GCA_016271365.2). NCBI lineage: Eukaryota > Metazoa > Chordata > Ceratodontiformes > Ceratodontidae > Neoceratodus > Neoceratodus forsteri. The sequence goes on along the minus strand of CM057449.1, from coordinate 519,534,258 downwards.
TGCAGTGCTAAGATCGCCATCATGAAATACAGCATTTAATGAGTTTCCTGCCTTTGTAATGTTGTTACTGATATGAACCAAATGTGTATCCTTTCTCTCCAATAGAGATTTGAGATTCAGAATAAGTGGATCAATATGCACATTAAATACTGGTAAATGTTGTGCTAGAGCATACAGATTGTCATGGTCAGTATCAATATAATCATGTTCTGAGGTGGGAACTGGGGTAATAACCATATGACCTATGATGGAGCATTCCTGGGGCATGAAGCAGAAGCTCGGGAAGGGTATGTCACAGGTTAAGGTCCATAGGTGAAAGTCTTATGATTGGTTACAATGTAGTATTGTCCATTAGAGTTGTAGGTCACACAAACTTCAGGAAGAAACCACTTCATGAGCTGGACCAGGCAGGTGATGGAAGTGTTTGTGATTCTGCTGGTGTTGATGTCATCTGATGCTGCATCTCTGGAAGTAGAGCTGGAGGTGTTGATGCTGGGGTGTGCTTGACTCAAAGAGATGATCTCTGGAGCAAAAGAAGGTGGTGCAAAGTAGCAGAATTCTCTTTTTGGTCATTGGCAAACTCAGTGACCAGTCCATTGTATCTGAAGAGTAGCAACAAAGTGGCACAGTTACATCAAAGACATCACACCTGCAAAGGTAGTGATATCCCTTTTTTGCACAACAGTCTGTATGTGGAGCAACCCAGGAGTTGAGGTGAGGATGGAAAACCAGCAGTGGAGGAAGATCAATCCGTTCTCTGTAGATGCTGCCCTCAGGCTGGTCCATGGAGTGGATGAGTGCAAGCTTGTCGAAGACTGAAGAATCCTTATCAAAAACTAGAAGAGAGAGACTGTAAATGAGACACACATGGTGTCCTTAATGCTACAATGGTTGGCAGTGTAGCAAGGTCCTCAATTTGGGTGCGGTGTAACATAATCCAAATTGTATGTAGTAACCAGGGAGAATGATACAGTCTCATCCATACACTTCACAGTGCAAGAGAGAAAAGTGCAGTGGGGGCTATAACATTTCGCCATCCACTTATCTTGGATCAAAACAGGGATCTGCCCTGATTCCAGATCCCAGAAGAGATTAGTAATAGTGTTAAATGCAAAAATTACCTTAGGCTGAACAAATTATCTCCCTACCTATGTGTTACTTTTTAAGTTCTCTGTTATTCAAAACAATCAACTGGCTTATTATGAGTTTCATTAAATAAATGTGCAATAACATGCATATTATAGACTGTGAACCTTTCTTCTGGTGAAATGTCCTCAATACCGTTGAGCATGGGTGTTACCACATCTTCAGCTAATTTGGAGTTAAAAATATTGTTGTGTTTCTGAATTTGGGCCAGATTGGCATGGTTCTAAATTGATATTCCAGAACTAAATCCTGTAACAGTGCCAGTTATGCCTGTTACTGCAGCTGCCCCCAACAATCTCTTGTGTTGTTGGGGTCTGAACACGTCTCTGTATTCGGTTGTGTGGTGCCCTGTTACCGGGTCTTGAACCCTAACCTGATATGCTGCCATTGAGTCTAAAAGCATCATAGAATGGACTTTTTTTTTAAAGCTATTGATTTTTTCTGCTGTCTTACATCCAGAGGGTGCCCCCAGACCCATCCCCCGACTTCCACCATCCAGCACTGACCCAGACCCAGGGCTTGCCCCCCCCGGTGGGGTCGGCGGGGGTCCCTAACCCCCCCCCACTGAAGACCAGATTCAAGGGGCCAGTGCCATGGCTGGCTGGAAGTGGGGTCTGCGAGGCATCCTCAATCACACTGCTGTGGCATATGTTTTTTTTTGTCTGTATCCTTCCCTAGGGGTCAGGGCATGCAATTATGCCTGTGGAGTGGAGTGGAGTGCACATGCGTCTGCACGCGCTCCCCTCTAGGCATCTTCCCCGACTACTCCCCTGTCTGCAGTGCAGCAGCCGTGTCCCCCAGCCTCTGCTAGGGGGCAACCAGGTGCCGACAGCCAAAACCCCCTCCCCAGAGAAAGAGAGCAGTCCATTGGACACTCAATCCTTCCCCACCCTGCTGACCCCCCGTGGTCCACGCTCATTCCTGAACATGGGTAGAATGCAATTTTGATCCGTTAGTGTTATTGCAGTGTCCAAACTCCACCACATTGAAGAGGTGCATCATTATTAGCAGGAGTCACTGTGAGGAAAAAGGTGCTCCTTCCTACTGGGGACAGAAGGAGTGTCTTCACATCTTCTTCCCTTCGTCTTCTGGAACTTGGTCATCTAGGTTTAAACCAACATTTCAGGTTATTGGGTTTCAGCAGCTGACAGCATAAGACAAAGAGATGATTAAGCACACAAGGTGCTCCTTCCTCTGGGACTGGAGGAAGGAGCCTTTATACTGCATTTTACTGTATGGGACTAATCACCTTTGTAGAGTTTTGGCTGATTCACATGGTACCATTTATCAAATGGCTTCCTTCTGCCATCAATGATTCAGACTTGGTACACAGCTGGACTCAATTTATTGATGATGTCAAATGGACCTGACCATTTCTTCACAAATGCACATGCTGGAGAGGCAAATCTCAGAATCATGACTTTGTCGCCTACTTGCCAGTCGACTTCTTTGACATTTTTATCAAAGTACTTTCTGTGCTGCGTTTGGGCTTGACCCAAGTAGTCTGCAGCAAACAAGTGGATTTCTGTAGTGATGTCTCTCAATTGGGTAACAAAGGTATCAACTGATATTCTTAATTTAAACACAAGAATGAAGCAATACACCCCAACAGCTCCAGAATTAAAATTTATTTAGGACAAGCAAGCTCTCGGCACTTCAAGGGTAACCCCTTTTCATCAGGGAGGTGGAGTCAATTGCAATACACCATCTTAAATGCACCTTACAAAGTGACATGATTTGAAAGTAGTGAAACGAACCAGTCCTTAACCACATATCAATAAGTAATTTAAAACAACAAAACTTGTGTATTAATATCACATTCTAACATTACATCATTTCATTTTCTTTACATTGCACCTAGAAATGGAGAGGTGGCATCTGGCCCCATTACTTCATTTAGGAAATTTAACATTTTGATTTAGTTTAGTACTGGGATATTTTACCATTATATTTTTCAGAGTATATCTATTACAATTAATTTTGATATAGCTCTCCCATTGTAATGCAGCATCATGCCCACAAAGTGAATAACCTAGCCTTTTAAACATTTGTGGATCTGCCTTAGTGATCATGCTATTGTTTTTCTTTGGCGAATGTCAGTGTTTTTTACTCGAGAGTATTCAGATGCATTCACTTTGTGTGGATGCTGCATGCACTGAAAAAGTAGCAGCACTGGGTACCAGATGCCACTAATATTAAAAAGCATTACAAAATATATACATGGGGGGGGAAGGGATATTCAGGGGAGAAAAATTAGGTGGGGTGGAGGGAAGAGGAGGGATAATGTGGGGGGGTAAGGGATTAGACTAGAAGAACAAGCATGCATTCACATTCAAGTCAGCCATGATCATGGTAGTCATCATCTGGCCCTATGTCTTTACTGTAACATCAGTCACAAGTATACACTCTAATCCAGTTCTCTGTTTAATCCATTTGGAGCCAATGAATCCAGGGTAAAAGTCCACTTTGATTTTTTTTCTCAGAAGGAGTTGTTTTCTATCTCCTTTCCTCTACAATAGTTTGACATGCTCTATTATTGTAAACCTCAAACTACTTGGGTCCCCGTTGTACTTTAAAGAATAGTGTACTGCTATTGCTGAATCTATGTTGCCATTTCTTATGTCTCTCAGATGTTCAAGGAATTTGTCCTTTGCTGGCCTGATAGTCTTATCAATGTACTGTACCTTACAAGGGCATTGTGCTACATAGACTGTGTAATTTGTTGAATAATTAACAAAGTCTCAAATTTCTATTTTTAAATCTTTTGTTGGATGTTGGTACACTTTTTCTTGTATTACTTGTTTACATGCAATACAGTGGCCACACCTACAGTATAGCAACCTACTGGTTTGACTGGGAGCCACGTTGATGCATGTTGTTTTTCAGGCACATAGTGACTACTACTTACTGTAAGTAGCCTCCTAGGTTCTTTGCCCTACCAAAAGTTACCCTTGGTTGCACAGTGAATAGGTTAGGGACCCCATACAATTCAAGCAAATTCCAGTTCTTTAGTAAGATGTCTTTAACTTTTGGTGCTATGGGATTAAATTCTAGAGCAAAATTCAGTGTTTCATCTTGTTCTCCTCCCACCTTCACTTTTGGGACCAACAGTGTATTCCTGTCCTGCACTGAAGCATTTTGTAGTGCTTCATCCAAAACTGTATGATTGTATCCTCTTTCAGCAAATCTTTTATACATTTCCTTCACCTGTTCTGCAAAAATCTCCACTGAGGAACAACTTCCTTTAAGGCAGAGGAACTGCCTCCAAGGAATAGACTTAATCAAGGAGGGTGAGGGGTGGGCACTTTTTGACATGCAAACTCAAATTTCTAGCAATTTCTTTCCTAAAATTAAGACTCTCTATTGTTCCATCTGCATGTGCCAGACATGTCAAGTCCAGAAAATCAATTTTATTTTCACTTATGCTATAAGCAAATTTTAGATTAAAGTTGTTCGTATTCAGACTCCCCGGAAATTGTTCTGCATCTTTTTTTGTACCATTCCAGATGATCAAATGATCATCAATAAAATGGCTCCAAAATGAAATAAAAAGCAAAAAAACATTATTTTCAGTGAATGCTACCTTTTCCTCCTATTACCCCAAATACAGATTTGCATAACTGGGGGCTGCTGTGGCCCCCATTGCAGTTCTGTGCTGTTGTAAATAAAATGTGTTGTTAAACAAAAAATAATTATGTGACATAATGAATTTCAGAAAATCTAAAAAGAATTTTGGAGGCAAGGCATTTACAAATGTTGTTTTCATCAGGTAAGGCTCTAGTGCTTGTAACCCAAGATCATGGGGGATAGAAATGCATAGGGAAGTTACATCTATACTGATCCATAAAAGGCCTGCTTCCTTTAGTTTCTCCAAAACATGTAGAGAGTCCCTGGTATAAGAGGGTAAATTAAGCACCATAGGTTGTAGAAAATAACCACAAAACCTAGAAAGTTTGGCGGAGAGTGAATCAATTTCTGAGATGGTGGGCCTGCCGGGGAGGGGGGGAGGTAGTTCTCCAAAGATTTATGTATGTTTGGTAAGTAGTAAAAAGTTGGAATCTGGGGGATTCTATTTTCAAGTATTTTGCCTCATTTGTTGTAATAAACCCCCTCTGGCAGGCCCCATCAATATGCTCAAAAATAGCCACTTGGAACTCTAAAGCAGGGTCCCCTTTAAGGACCATATAGGTGTCAGTATCTGACAAGAGGTGCAAGGTTTTTTGCTCATATTGTAATCTGCCTTGTTCAGTGCCATGATATTTCCCCCCTTGTCTGCCTGCTTCAATATTATATTATCCAGCGTTTTTGGTTTTTGTAATGCCTCATATTCTACTGGTGTAAGATTCCCCCCAACATTGTACCATTTTTTTCAGAAAACAATGCTTCTATTTCTTTTTAAGTAGTACGCTGGTAAGTCAATATGGCAGGATATGATACCTGTGGAGAAAAGTTTGACTTTGGTTTAAAACAGGCCCTTCTATCCGAGAAAAAAATATTATCCTGTGATTACACATTTGTTCCTCCTACTTCACAATCTGTTACATAGGCATTTCCAAACTCATTGAAATCAATTGATTCTAAAAAATCAGTATCTGCTGTTGTGGGAACATTTAATGTATCTGCATCATCAACTTGAATAGATGTAACATCTATAAGGTCTCTCAATTCATGCCTACAGATACTCGGATCAGTTTAAGTCAACTGATGCTGTCTGCAGTTGGAGCATTGAGGTCAATCATCAGCTGTTCTGGTAGTCTCATTTGTCTACCAGTCATTACCTCAAAAGGGGTACATCAGCTGGCCTGGTGGCACTGAACCATTGGTCACCTTACCTTACCTTGCGCTATGCCGTTGACCTTTGTTCGGGAGAGAGCACGGGGTCACCGGGGGTTGGTAGGGGCAGAGAGGGATTGAGCATCTGAGGGACTGCTCTCCCTCCCTGGGGAGGGGAGATTCCAGCTGTCGGTGTGCTTCTAACCCCTGGAAGTGGCTGGGGGACAGAGCACCACTGCTGCAAGCAAGCGACTGAGTGGGGCAGGTGCTGGGAGGAGTGTGTGCTGATATGCGTGCACTCCCTCCCCTGCTGTTATTGCACATCCTACTCTCAGGGGAGAAAACAAGGAAAAACTGTCCCAGGTCAGCTAGATGAGGCAGCCACAGGCCCCAACCCTCAATTTCACTACCTGAACTGGATCCTGTTCGAGGTGAGTAGAGTTTGGGGGGTTCCTCGCCACCCCACCATGGGGAAATAAGCCATGGGAGAAGAGGGGTAGCAGTCTGATGTTGGGGTATAGGGCTGGATGGGTGGCTGGGATGGATACCAACCTGGGGACCCAGGGGGGAAGAAAGAGAGTAAAAAAAATTGGGTACATCAAGTAGATGCTGATGGGGTAGGTCTAATTACCATTAGGAGTAAGGGCAACAGGGTATCCCAAGTCTTTCCAGTTTCAGTAGCAAATTTACATAACGTTGCTTTTATGTGTCTGCTTACTCTTTCTACCTGTGCTGATGGCTGACGATGGTAAGCTATGTGAAATTTCTGACCAACTCCCAATAACTTCATGGTTTCCTGCATGAGTTCACCTGTAAAAGTTGACCCTTTGTCTGAATCTACTTTGAGAGGCAGGCCTTACCTTGTAAATAGCTTGACTAGGATTCTGGCAGCTGCTTTTGTTATAGCAGCCTTAACTGGAAAGGCCTCGACCCATTTCGAGAATAGGTCTGTGATCATAAGGTCAAACTTGTTGTTTCTGGTGGTCAGAGGCAATGGTCCAATGAAATCAATCTGGGATATTATTCCAGGGACCAGAGTGTGTCTGAGCCAAAAGTTTGTCATTTTTCTTGCCTGGAATTGGGATATTCTGTACACAGGTAAAACAGTTGTCCACATAGTGCTGGACATCAGGTGTTATACCAGGCCACCAGCCCACGGTTTTTACTCTGGACTGTTTTGTCCACTCCTTGGTGTCCACTTGTAGGGTGTCATGAACCTGATAAATGACTTCAGATTGAATTGACTTGGGAATTACCCAAAATCTCTGATCTCCTAAGTGATAGAAAATCAATTTTTGCTCCTGGGACAAATGGAAATTGTCTGCATGTCTTCTGAATGGATTATTCATGAACATTTCTTTCTCTGTGTCTTTTGAGAAATATTGGTAAACTTCCTTTATCTCTGGGTCTGCCAGTTGCAGCTCAATGAGGTCTAAAGGAACCTCTTTGGATCTTTTGTTTGCAGCTACCAGAGGTGCTGCACTGGGAGGAGGCATTGTCTAGATCCCCCCCACCAAGTTCCCTCTTTAGCTAAAGAGTCAGCTCTGTCATTGTAGTAATAGAAGAGTTCTGTTTTGGAGTGGGCCTTCACTTTGTGAATGAACAGTTTGAACAGACATTGTTCAGCCAAGCTGACAATGTAAATGAGCACGTTTCTGTACTTGACAGAGATACCTTCAGAGGAGGTAAAATCATGGGCCTTTCAGAAAGGAATGAATTCTGTAAAGAGTTACACACCCCAAGATGAGTCAAAAAAGAGGACAGTATCCTCAGTTTCTTGCCCATCTAAGATTTCTAAGGCACAGGCAATAGCTGCAAGTTATGCATATGGTGGTGATTCGACACTGCACTTCCTGGACACCTCAGTGGTGTCACCTGTATGAACCAGGACCAGCACCCCAAATCCTGCTATTTGCACCCCTCATCAATGAAGAGGAGACATCTGTGAAGACACAATGCAGAGTAGTGTTGTTTAAAGCTATTTCTGTTGCTGAAAGAAATTAGTCTAATTCAGGTAAAACTGGTGGCTCTCGGCCAACATTCATATGGTTCTCCTTGGTATAGGAGACAATGTGCCAAGATGGAGGGTATTTTGGTGGAAATTACAGTGATGTCTCTGTCTTGGAGTAATAGAGACCAATGTGTGAGTCTGGTGTTAGACACATTGCCATCTTTGATCCTATCATTCCATAGGAAGTTGGTGGGGGGTGTGGTTGGTGTGTAGTATGATGGGACAAAATCCTATTATGTACGCAAAGTGTTTGACAGTCCAGAAGGTTGCCAGCAGGTTCCTTTCACATAGGGAATATTTCATCTCTACCATGGAGAGTATTTGTGAAGCATAGACAATAGGCCTCAGGACCCCATTGCCTTTTGAGAAAGGACTGCTGACATATCTACTTCAGAGGCAGCAGTGTCCAAATGGAATGGGAGTTCTGGGTTTGGGTTGATCAATGCTGGAGCAGAGGCCAAGGCCGCCTTCAGGGATGTGACAATATTGGTGTGCTCAGGGCCCCATTGCCATGGGACATCCTTCTTCAGGAGTTCGTACAGAGGAGTGGCCTTCTGTGCAAAATTGTAAATAAAGTCCCTGGAGTAGTTGACCATAGCCAGGAAATGTCTGAGAGCTGCCACACTGCTGAGTAATAGCAAATCCCGTAGGCTCTGAATCATGTTGGCTGTAGGGCTCCTTCCTTCTCCAGTTATGTGCTGGCCCAGAAATATCACTTCTGGTTGACACAACTGTACCTTTGTAGGATTGCACTTGAAGCCTGCTTTCTGTAACAGTCTGAGAAACTCATCTAGGAGTTCCAGGTGCTTTTCCATGTTCACAGTGGCTAGGAGAAGGCCATCTATGTATTGTATGAGACACTCAGATGTGGAAAAAACACTGATCACATCCTTCATGTGGATGTGGAGTAGTAAGGGGATATTATGAAACCCCTGTGGGAGGCAGTTCCATGTGAACTGGCATCCTTTAAAAGTGAAGGCAAATTTGTATTGGCTCTCCTGGGCTGGGGTAGGGACCAAAAACCACTGGAAATGTCCAATGTCCTGAACCACAGGTGTTCAGGTTTGAGACGTTTTAGCACATTCGGTGCAGATGTCACAGTTGTGGCACAGCTGGGGGTTACTTGATTGAGTCTACGACAATCAATGGTGAGTTTCCAACTATTGTTGGGTTTCTTCACAGGTCAAATGGGTGAACTGACTGTTGACACATTTCATTTCATTTTATTGGTTATACTGGAAAGGCATGTGAGCATTGCTGCCCGTTTACACAAGCGTCCAGTTACAAACAACAGTAATGAAACATTACATGAGCCAAGATGCATTCAACAATCAGCAAGGGTTAAGACAATGGTACAGAAAAACTGGGCAAAATAGACTTGGGGCACTCTAAAAACTAGCCTAGGTGTGCTAAAATTACAACAGGTGATAAAGTATATAATGAGGAACAAATTTACAATAATACATTGGGACATAAAGAGTTAAGTGCTATAAAGACTAGCCTAGGCAAATAAGCAATTCCAAAAGTGCTGAAATAGAGGGAGGGTAAGTGCTAAAGGAGAATAGCCAGAGGAAGTGGGAAAAGGAAGGCAGGAGTGGAGCCAGTTTAGTGCTGCGTGCAAGTGCAGGAGTAGGTATGGGAGAACTGTCTCTTGATGTTGTGTTTAAAGGTGTTAGTGGAAGGACATAGTTTTAGTTCTGGAGGGAGATAGTTGAAGATATTGGGTCCCATAAAGGAGAGTGTTTTCTGGCCTTGAGTGGTACCAGAATGGAACAGTGAATGCTAGAGTGAAGGACTGTTTAGTGGTCCTAGTGGAGGTGGCTGACTGGAAGAGGGAGGTGAGGCAATCCGGGAGCAGCCCATGAGAGAGTTTGAAGAAGAAGATTGCCATCTTGCTGTTGAGGTGGGCTTCAAGGGAGGGCCAACCAGTGAGCTTATAAAGGTCACGGTGGTATGTGAGTTTAGGGAGACAAGTGGTAAAGTGGATAGCATTGTGGTAGGCACTCCGGAATCTGGAGAAATTTTTGATGGAGAGGCAGGGGAGGCAGACAAGAGAACCATAGTTGAAAACAGAAAGAAGGAAGCTGGAAACAAGGAGAGATTTGGATTCCCTGTTAAGGTACTGCTTGGTTCTGTGGAGGATACTGAGGCATTGGTGGGCCTTTTTGATAGCGAGGCTAGTGTGTGCATCGAAATTGAGGTGGCTGTGCAGGAGTAAACCAAGATACTTGAATTCATTGACTCTTTCTATGGAGTTGTCAAGGTTGTCATACAAAAGAGGTCAAGGCCTAGGGGTTTGTGGGGGCTGGAGAAAACCATGAACTTGTTTTTTTTGGAGTTGAGTACTAGACCTTTGGACATGAACCAGGCATGAAGTCTGCCGAAATCGAATTGGAGTTTGTTAATGAGAGAGGTGGGTTATTTGTCCTGACAGAAAAGGGTTGCATCATTAGCATAGAAAATGAGTTCAGTGGAGGTGCAGATGTCAGGCAGGGAGTTGATGACTAGGGAGAAAAGAAGGGGGCCGAGGATGGACCCCTGAGGGATGCCGTATTTGATGGGGCAGGATTCGGGCACTGTAATAAAGGTGCAGTAGGATCTACCAGTTAGGTAATCCTGGAACCAGAGGCAGACCTCAGATGAGAAGTGGAGGCCAGCCAGGGTGTAGAGGTGGACTTCATGATCAATGAGATCGAAGGCTTTGGTGAGGTCCACGAATGCAGCCCCAGTGTAGATGCCTTCGTTGTTGGCTTTGTCTATGGAGTTGGTAAACTTGATGAGGGCTGTTTTGGTATTGTGGTGAGCACAGAACCCATGTTGGGCCTTCGTGAGCATGTTGTACTTGGAGAGGAATTCTGTGGTTTGTCTGTGGACCACTTTCTCTAGGATATTGGAAAGAAGAGTGAGGAGGGAGATGGGATGGTAGTTGGATAGTAGGTCCTTGGGACCAGATTTGTGCAGAGGTTTAATAATAGTGCACTTCCATGCTTTGGGGAAGGATCCCTTGCAGAAGGAGTGGTTAAGGATGTTTGTTAGTGGGATGGCTAGGGAATCACAGACAAGATGGAGAACTCTGTGGTAAATGTTGTCTGCGCCCTTGGATGGTTTGGGGTCATTAGTTCTGATTAGCTTGACTACTTCAGCAGGGGTTAGGTATCTGAAATGGAACCTGGGGCAGGACTGGGAAGAGGGTGGGGGTAGGCAGGGTAGGAGGGGAGCTGGGCTTGTACTGGTCAAGGTCACCAAAATATTTATTGAAGAGGGAGGCTATTTTGCCTTGCACAGCAGTGGTTGTCCCTTCGTAAGTGAGACAGATATGTTCTTCAGAGAGTCCCCTACCAATTATGTTGTTGAGTATGTTCCAGGTCCTTTTTGGGTTCCCCTGGGCAGTATGTTTTTCCAGGATGAAGGAGGATTTAGTAGCTCTAGTGGAAGATTTGCACCTCTTCCTGAGGGTTTTGAAATTTTGTAGGAGTTGGGGGGTTCTATGTTTCCTGTATAACTTCCAAGCATGGTCCATTTCTCTCATAACACTGGCACTGTGCCACATAGAAGACTATTACATAAACTGGGGAATATGGGTGTGGGCAGGACAGTAGTGTGGTGGGTAGGTGACTGGCTGGGCGGCAGGACACAGAGGGTGGTGGTAAATGGCTGTCACTCCACAGAGGGAAGAGTGACCAGTGGGGTACCACAGGGATCAGTGCTGGGACCGGTCCTATTCAACATCTTCATCAGTGATATTGCACAGGACCTAGAAGGCAGAATTTCACTGTTCGCTGATGACACAAAGCTCTGTAACAGAGTAGACACACCAGAGGGTGTAGACAGAATGAGAAGGGACCCCAGAAACTTGAAGAATGGTCAGGGTTTGGCAATTGAAATTCAATGCAAAGAAGTGCAAGATAATGCATATGGGGCACAAAACCCTGGCACAATATATCAGTTGGGGGTGAGGATATAGCATGCACCAAGCAGGAAAGGGATCTTGGGGTTATCATCTCTGATGACCTCAAGGTAGGGAAACAGTGTGACAAGGCAGCAGGTAAAGCAAATAGGATGCTGGGATGCATAGGCAGGCATCACCAGCAGGAAAAGGAGATCATAATTCCACTATACAAGACACTAGTGAGGCCCCGCCTGAGTACAGTGTACAGTTTTGGAGACCTTACCTACATAAGGACATAGACAGGGTAGAGAAGGTTCAGAGGAGGGCAACAAAGATGGCACATGGATTGCATCACAAGTTCTATGAGGACAGGTTGAAGGAACTGAACATGTACTCCTGGAGGAGAGGAGGGAGAGGGATATGATAGAGACATACAAGTTTCTTACAGGGAGGAACAGGGTGCAGGAATACACTATTTTAAGCAAAAAATGTTCCAGGACTAGAGGGCATGGGATGAAGTTGGAGGAGGACGATTCAGAGGAAACATGAGGAAGAATTTCTTCACAGAACGGGTGGTGGACAAGTGGAACACCCTGCCAGAGGAAGTGGTGGGTGCTGAAACAATCATGGGATTTAAGAATGCATGGGATAGACATAAAGGAATTCTGGAGGTCAGAGGTAAAGGGCAACAGACTTCTAGGAAAACATAAACTGAACTTACAAGCTCAAATGGGCAGACTGGGTGGGCCATAGGCCCTTATCTGCCGACACTGTCTACATATCTAAGATTGCAAAGCTCGGGGGTGACCCATTTTTGGCTAGATCCCTTGACCCCGATTTTCTTAAGTGGGATTAAACAGTCGCATAGAGCAAGGAACTTATTGCTGAAGGCTTCAAGCATTATGCTAATGTCCAAAATGTTTTCAGTGAAGGCCTAGTCTAGGGCTAGGGCAGCTTTGGAAAACTCAGAGGCATCCAGCTTCTTTAATTGCCTGGTTGGATGAATTTGTGTGGGCGGGGGGTGTCATTTTGTAGACCTGAGGCAGAAAACAGCATAGTGGTCATTGACAGAGTTGGGAAGAACTCCAGAGGAGCTGACATGGGAGGAGTCGGCGACCAGGACCCAATGAGGGACTGAGACGCAGTCTTGTAGTTGGTTCTGGTAAGTTCAGTGATGAGCTGGTGGAGGCCATGGCCAAGTATTGATTCCTTGGTGGGGTCACTGTGATGAGACTGCCAGTTTATGTTGAAATTCCCAAGGATGATCCAGTCTCTCCCTTGGGGAAGGGAGGCCTTGATTTTGAGGAAGAGGTCAAGTTCATTGGGTGAGATGGAAGATGGCATGTACACCATGTTGATTGTGACTATTTTATCCACTCCAAGGAGGAGGTTAACTGAGATGGTCTCAAGGGTAGAGGTGGGAAGAGGGGGGGCAAATTCGGTGGCAAGGAGGGGATTGGCAACCCAGATGAGGTAGCCTCCCCCCAAGCTTCCCCACCCTGTCTTTTCTAAAGACTGAGTAACCACCAAGGAAGATTTCACTAGGGGAGATATCCTCCTCCTTTAGCCAGATTTTGGTAAGGGCAATGATGTCAGATGAGTTGCCGCCATCCAGGACTCAATCAAGGTTTTTTTTTTTGCCATGAAGCTTTGCATGTTAAGGTGAGCAAATGTGAGATGCTTGGAAAGTTTGGGGGTGAAGGGAGGAGTGAAATGGGTAGGGGGTGTGGGGCCAGGGTTGGGATGGGGTGGGTAGAGCCTGAGATGAGGAGTAAGAGTCTTAAGTGTCTGCGGTCAGCAAGCGAAAACCACTTGGAGGTAAACTGCCTGGAGCAGAGGTGAGTGAAAAAGAAACAGCTGTGGTAGGAAAGAGAGAACTCATGGAAAAGTCAGGCTGATGAAGTGGCTGGTGTGGTGAGGGACAGGGATGGATTTGGTAGCATAAGTGGGGGAATGGGAGGGAAAGGGAGGGAGAGTGTGGAGATATGAGGTGAGGGGCGAGTGAGAGAATGTAGGGCAGCATGGGAAGGATTAGGAGGGGGCAAGACTGGTGAGAAGGGGTGGGAGGAAGGAGGGGGAACAAGGTGGGGCAGAGAAGAACAAGGAGTGAGTGTTAATAGAGGAGATGGAACAGCTTGGAGCATTCCATGTTGGTGGAAAGAAAGAGGGCAGGTGAAAGAACAGTAAAAAGTGAGAGGATAATGAAGTGGGGAAATTAACGTTGAGTGTGAAAGAGAAACTATGTACTGGGGTAGAGTAGAGTGTGTGGTAATGTAAGGGCAGTCAGCAGACATGCAAGGCCTTATGACTCCTTGTTGGACAAGTGAATCAATTGTGGCCTTCAGTGAGGGTTTTGCTTTGTACAGAATGGATATTGCTTTTTGCAAGGTGGGTCCTCCCCAGTGACCTGGATAAGAGTATCCATCCTTCCACAATCATGTTTGTTTTCGACAAAGGCCTCTTGGTGCTTTTCCAGAATTGGCTGGAACTGTGGTAGTAGCTTGTGATGGCGTTGCATGATGATGATGTCATGCTCTTTGTCATTGATGGTCATTACTGCCACCACATGTGAATCAGGAATGAGTATCATGTAGAGTTGACCTCCTATCTGGAGTAATAGCATGTTGGCTAAATCCACAATGCATCCATGTTGTGACAAAAAGTCTATCCTTAAGATACTTTGGTGATTACGTAGGACCACGCGGTCAAAACAATGTTCCACCTCCAAGGTAACAATGATGTCTTGCATGGGTTTGGACTGCTAGGTGTTGACCATGGTCTCCTTGACCTCTGTAGACCATCGGGATCATTTTGGGTCATCTTGATGTAACACTGAGACAGTGGCTCCTGTGTCTAGAAGCAGTTCCTCTTGGTGGCCCCCTACCAATACTTTTATACATGGTCAGCTGGTTTCATCCATCAAAAGGGTGATGATGATGCTTACTGGGGCCTGACACCATCATTCTGAATCCTTCTTATCTGAGTGGGACTGGGCCTGTGCTTCTTGGAGCACCTGGGTGCATTCTTGGTATGGGGACATCTGGCCTCCTCTACCAGTGACTGCTATGGAGGTACTGAGGGGGTAGATCCAAGGCCTAGATCTGCAGTTGGCTTTTTCTGGAGAGCATCATCCTTGAATTTACCCAGACCTCAAACTCTCAGAGTCACTTGCATTCCCACTGTAACTCCTTGTAGCCAGGGCCTGGTCATTTCAGGCTTTGGCCCTGGTAGTATGAGTTCTAGTTCTGTTTCCCCTCTAGTTTCTGGTTACCCTATTTCTTGGGGGCAGTAGGCCTGGGTGTGTTGTTTACCTTCCACCACATACTGCGTATTGGGCTCAGCGCAAGACTGCACCACAGCCACGTTGGCCTTCTGTCCGGAACCCTGATCTTGCACATACAGCTGGTATGCACGTTCAGTTTTCTGCATAATCTCTGAAAAAATGTCTGCCCTTGTAAAAACAGAAGCCTCTATCTTTTCACAGACATCTGGCAACATGTTTTTCAAACACAAATTCTTGTGCTCTATTGAGTTTCTGTTTGCTGGTTCATTTGCACCTGGAAAAGAGCCCCGGCTCAATGTGCCTTTCCCGGTTGCCAAATGTTTAAATAAAAAAAAAAATTAAAAAATTTGACAGTTCCTTCCCAGTCTGGTATACCATCCATTGACGGCTGTCATATTGGTGGGGGTTTTCCTGGCAAACTGCTTGACTTGGTAGGCCATGAACACACCCGCTAGGTTGGGATTGTGCACAGCCATCAGGCCTCCTGCAATTGCAATGAACTCTGCCCTGGCATCATTATGTACTGTATCTGGCAATTTGGCCCAGAGTGTAGGGTCCACTGTCTATTTCAAAGCCTGTACTCTTTGCTCAACTGGCACGCTAAGTATTTCACACTGATTTTTCACTTTTTCTAAATGACAGCTCAAATTGTCATTAGGCCACATTCAGCCTATCTGTGTTGCAATGTTAGAGATGGCTTGGGCGGACTACAGAATATAGGGGGTCCGCTCCAGCTGGGCCTGCATGGTTCTTACGACCGCCTCTGCCATAGCTGAAGCCATGCCCTGGTTGAGGCTGCTCTGGCCTACCTTGGTCTGAATCAGATCCGCCATAGTCTGTCAAATGGCCGCAATGCCAGCCTTTTCGATCACATGGCTGACTATCTCTTCAACATCTTCCTGTCACTTCTCTTTAAGACGGCTATTGGAGGTGCCCTCCGGAGTCTCAAGGACCGCTGTCTTGGATTTCCTCATCGTCATCGGGTGGTGACATCAGGACAATGAGCAGGGTGTAAGGCAATGCCTTTACATGCCTATTCAAGATTTCAAACTGCTGACGTAACTGTGCAAACCTCTGCCTACAACATGTTTTACTTTTGTATCTACTTGCTGTCCTGCACTAAGATGTCTCCATAAAACTCTATACCTAGCGGTAACTTCATGATTCTCACTGATCTCCTTATCCAACTCCTGCTGACACTTACCCATGTCTTTCAATAGTCCTTCATTTGCATCTTTCAAGGCATCATTTGCATCTGTCAGAATAGCATTCATCTGCAAAGCTTGCTTCTTATCTTGGTAAATTCTCTCACAATCCTCTTTCAGCCTAGCAATCTCTCTATCCTTCTCCAGCAGACTGTTACACAATTCTGTCTGCGTCACATACCTGTGACTCTAACTCCTTCTCAAATTCCTTCTGTTGCTCGCCTTTCTCTCACAGCGTGGATTCCAGCTGCTTCCAATGTTGACACCCTTGCTTCAATAGCCTGTAAAGCTGCATAGAATGCAGCAACCATTGCACCTTCACAGTTATACTTAACTGTTATTGTTTCTGAGTACTGTGAACACACATACTGTACCAGGTGATCTCCAGGTGATGTTGCACTTCATGCAAAATCACCCCAACCCTCCATGGGAGGTGAAAAGGTTTGCGACGTCTAGTTTTAACTATGCACTGATTGACATTTTGACTTTCCTGCCCCGTTTCTATACAAGCTGAGAAGCCCAGAGTAGTCCAGATCACCCTGTACTTTCCCTGCTGGACAGTTACACTTTTGGAGTCACGGAGTCCCTCAGACAAAGCCTTAGGGTCGTTCCATGCAAATAAATAAACAGGAGGGTTCAAGGGCATTAACACTCAATTACCAATGGCTCAGCATGTACAGCAGAAGTAAGTGACTGCAAGTCTTCACAAAATACACTTGCAAAAGAGGGGTTAAATCTGCCTGGACTGTAGCCCAGCTCTCTTATAGCAAGGAATTTCTATTAGCTATTTTTCACAGCTGCTGGGAAGACCTTGAAGTATAGCAGACGCATGTAAGGTAGAAGCAAGCAACTGCCAGTACACTCTGAACACTTCTCTGGTCGAGAAAAAGTTTCTTCCCTTGAAAACCTCTTCATCCCCCGTTCCCAAAATTCACACAGACCTGATACTTTTTGTAGCATTCTAAGTAATGTGCTGAATAACTAGTTATGAGAACAATAGGCTACCTCTCATATAATCTACTAAATAAGCATGCTGATTTCGGAACATAGGTGGCGCTGCAGACCACAGAATTTATTATATTATTGTATAATTATGTCATGTTAGGTTGCTAATATTGCAGTTGTCAGTAGAAACCATTAGAAACCACAAATGTATTTCTACAGTAACTGTTTGGCTAAACAGGAGATTCCTAAATAAGCCCTAATACAGCAAAACTGTCAATGCATTAGTAAACCATTAGTATACAGTATAATAGTATTATTCCTTTTCTGCTATGATAGCAATGATGGTCGTCATATGGTATGGCAGGTCAGGCAGGTCCAACAGACTACACCTGTCACTAGTGAGCAGCTAACCAAGTCTGCCAGTGGTGCTGTCAGAGCCTGCCCCACCTCCCTGAGCACCCGCTGATGCAGCCCATCCTGTCCCTTTAATGTATCTACCATTAGCCCCCTCAAACCCTTGAACACTCTGTCCTCAGTGGTGGTCTGCATCATTACTATTTCTGTCTCTCTCCCAATTTTGATGTCACACTGTGCCAGATGCCCCCCTTTCTCAATCGTGGAAACTGAGCAGAAATGTTCATTTAGTATGTCTGCATTTTGCCTGTTTTTCCTGCATCCATCTCCAACCATTCCATTCCCTCTTGTTTTTCCTGTTCTCATTGATGTAACTAAAGAAGACTTTGTCGTTTTCCTTCACCCTTCTGCTGTTCTGAGTTATGGCTCCATCTTTGCCTTCCTCACCACATTGCTGGCCATGGATCTTCTTCCTGGCCCTTCATTGCTGTGTTTCTAATCTATCCCTCTCCTTCCACAGGTGCCAGCCCCAAATCAGGACACAGTATTCCAGATGTAGTCTCAGCAGTGATCTATAAAGGGGTCATATCACCTATCTTCTTCTGCTGATAATCTCTCTCCCCTTTCACCCCAGAATTCTGTTAGCCTTCCTGTATACCTGCCACACTGGGCATTTGATTTTAGGCTATTGCTGATCACCCCCCCACCCCCACCCCCAGTCTTTCACCTCTTCTCCTCCTCTGCCATGCTCTCTACTGGTGTCTCAACAATATGAAACATTGTTCCAGTATTTTTCCCTCCCTTGTGAATCACGTTGTAGTTTTTGGCATTGAATGTCAATGCTGAATACTGGACCACTTCTCCAGTCTGCTCACATCCTGTTTCATAATGTTAATCCCTTCTTTGCTGTCCCACCCGTGAGTCCCGCAGAGTTTGATGTCATCTGTGAACAAACTCACCTTGCCCAGGATACCCTTTCCTGTTTTACAGATATGCATATTTAACAGGAGTGGGACCAGGACTGATCCTTGCGGTAACCTCACTATACATTGGCTTGTCCCCCAAGAAGTTACTATTCTTTCAATTTTATTTATTCAAAACCCCAGCAATTAGGCACAAAGCATGAAGATACAGCAAAATGCAACAAAGAAATATTCATGTAATAGAGCAAAACACACTTTAAACAAGTGAAACATGAAAACATCAGTATGGGATACCTCTGTATAGTAACCCACTTGGAGTCATGGTAAGAGGCATCAAACAAGGGATGTGGGCCGAGGCTTGAGTCACAGCAAGACCCCCTTCAAGTTACTCAAAAATGTTTCCCAGGCCTTAGACCCTGTCTCACTTCACACACTTTAAGCTCAGCGCTAATGGCTGCTGCTGGGACTAAACTCAGTTCTAGGTCAACCAAATGAGCCTTCTTAGTTCCCCAGTTTTTAATTATATTTTTGGATACTAGTCCATGTTACATCCAAAACATTGGATTTGGGGTCCCTGAGCCTAGCAGAGGCATGCTAAACCAAGTTTAATGTGCTCTAGCATGCCTTTCATTCAGGGGATATACTGGGGCCAGAGCACCTGGTGAGTAAGTCCCCCCTCTTATTTTGAATGGTAATGAATTAGAAACTGTAGTCACAGGTTTGCAGCTGCCTAATTCCTGCTATGATCTTGCTATCAGAACTACATCTGTAACACTAAGATGTAACAGTCCTGCTTCTATGCAGACTTAGTACTGCTGCATAGGTTTCCCCTTTTTTAACTTTGCATACAAAGGGGAACAGATTGTAAGATTTTATTTTGATATACCCAAACACAGCATAGGCACTTATTGCTTATTATTTAAGCAGCAGTTCATGTTAAAACATTTTTATATTATTGGTGATAGGATAGGATAGGATAGGACAGGACAGGACAGGATAGGACATGGATCTGATCACCTCGGATAGGATCTGATCAGATGCAAGGAGTCTGATGGTCAGATTCCATTGGATCCCAACTCTCCTAGGGGCAGATCCAAAAATCTGACATTCGGATCCCAACATCTGACCTCAGAACCAGAGACTGATAGTGGGACTGTCAGAGGATATTTGGATCCCAGAAGGCACTAGCTGAGCACCATTGTTTCATATACTTCATTGTGCACGCCTTTACAATCACTGGTGTTCATCCCTGCTGTTCCTTTTTGTTTCCAGATCCATTTACACAACGCCGCATTTTATTTTATGTTCACCATGTTAGTGCTTTAGTTTTGTGGCCAGAATTTATTGTTGATAGGCCATGTCCCAGAAGCTCAGGGAGCAGTGTCTGTTGCATGCCAGTTCATTTTTAGTTGCAAAAACGTGATGTTAACTATTGGTATTTAAAGAACAGTTGACACCTTAGGGGCAGGAGACTCATAGCAAGGAGCTGCCTGCCCCAGGACCTAACAGAGCCCAAAAAATATTTTTTTTAGCCAGGCATAATTTAGTTATTTACCTTAGAAGAACTACACTTTTTCTTCTAGATTCAAGGCCAGCCACCAACTGCCTGCCACAGCCCTGCCAACATAATCACATTTTAATGATGTGAAATAGGGAGGGGGCAGTATGGCTATAGATAGTATGACATGTACCACCCCGCTTAACATGTCCAAATGCCTCTAATAAGTACAAGTTACATGTAAAGGCCACCACTGTCCCAATAGCATTATAATGCTATCTATACCCCTGCAGCCCCTTCCCTACTTCACATTAAAATGCAGTTTTGTGGTTGGGGTTGCCATGAGCGCTCAGCAGCTGGCTTTGAATCAGAAAGAAAGATTGCATTTCTTGTAAGGGAAATAATGCCGTTAGGTCCTGAGACAGGCAGGTCCTTCCCATGAGTTCCTTGCTACAAGGAAAAAATATGTCAGCAGCTCTTTAAATACAGCTGAGAATATTTAATGATGCTCACCATTCATTGTTTCAAAAGTGAACAAAATGTTAAAAGTAGATTTTAAAATGGTAAAAAGGGGTAACTTTATAGGACAGGAGCAAAACAGTGATCTAAAACAAAATTAAAAGTTATACCATAAGTACAACTGTTTTGCCATAACATGAACTCTGTTTTAATGCGTGTGTTTTTAAATGCAAAATAAAGTATGGGGTAGCAGAGGCCTACCCTCTTCACTTTACCTCTTTAATTGGTGGAGGCAGCTTGTAGCTCTTTGCAGCCACACCCCATATTCAGCCCTTCCTGAACTTTCCTCTCTCCATTTTGAGATGCAGTTTGCTTGGATGCTCAGGCCCATCAGCTTGTCATTAAACCCCTAGATTGCCGACAGCTGATTTCATCTGCTGATCATGCAACTGAAAAGAAGTATGGCTGCTACTGTTGTGGAAACTGTAGTGTATACAGAATCAGTAACCAGAGTTCCATCTGGAATTAAAAGTTGAGATCGCAACATGCAAAGAACAAGAACTCAGTTTAACAGCTTGGCTAAAATAAGTTCTCTTTAGCTGTTGGTAGAGCTGCTGCTTCTGATACCAAGGAGCAAACCCAGGGTTCAGCACTTACTCTTTCATACCTGATTCAATGTACAGAAGATGTTCCCACACATGCTGTGGAGATAATATCACAGAAGCTAGCATCATTCAGGCTGTCAAAGGAAGAATGGCATTTAGGGTTATACACTAAGAGTAGGCGTAATTTTCCAGCTGTCACTGCCAGTAGGAGGGGTGACTAGGACCCTAAGTCCCTTCTGTCATAATCTTATTACAGTGGTACTAAGTTACACCATTAATGACTGCAGCAAGGAAACAGGCTAGCTTAGAGTACAGAGTTATGAATTTGGAGAGCCAGGTTTGAATCCCACCACCTGATGATACATGATACATGATGATGGTACATGAAGGGGGTACTGATGGTACATGATGGAGGGATACTGAATGTCACCAAACAAGAAAGGGATTTGGGGGTAATCATATCTGATGACCTAAAGTGGCCAAACAATGTGCCAAAGCTGTGGCGAGAGCCAGTGGGATGCTGGGGTGCATAGGAAGACATATCACCAGCAGAAGAAAGGAAGTGGTGATGCCACTGTACAGATTATTGATGAGGCCTCATTTGGAATACTATGTCCAGTTCTGGAGGCTGCATCTCTATTTATTGTTTATTGAGAATGTTCTGAAAGACCAAAGAGTCAGGGACTCATTTACAGAGGTTCCATGTCATACATCAAGGGACAATACAAACATTTGCTAATACAGAGTAGGAAGTAACAAACAATGAAGGATTACATTATATTTCATGACAAGTGATACAGGGTAGAGCAGGGAAGGGGACTAGGTCAGTATAGAGGAGGAGATACAGTAAAGCACAGCCATAAAGTTGCAGATCAGACTGCAACTGGCAGATAGTCAGTGGAGGGTTCGGGGAGTAGTTCATCATAACTGGGAGAATAGTTAAGGGAGTTAGCAGGACAACAAAGAGGCAGGATAGTGTCAGGAGCAGTCACATATGTTAGAGTCTTGGAGGAGTCCCCTCAGTCTAGTGTTGAAGGGACCAAGCCTCGTTTCGTTTGCTATTTGGATAGGGAGAGAGTTAGTCAGATTAGGGGCGTGGAAGCAGAAAGTTCTTTGAAGTTGGGAGGTATGAGGGCAGGCAACGTATAGTAGCTGCTTGTTTGAGTTTCACATGGATCTGATTGGGTCTGCTGGACGAATCATAGAGGAGAGAGAAGGATGGGCGAGTCCTAGGAGGATCTTCTTAGTTATTAAGCAAGTATGATACCTAATTCTGTTATCTAGGTTAAGCCATTTTGAGTCGTTGTACAGTGTGCAGGTGTGGGTGAGGCGATCACAGCCTAGAATGAAGTGGCAGGCTTTGCTGAGTATGAGACGGAGACTGTTTAGTGCTGAGTTGGGGGCAGCACAGTATATGGTAATACCACAGTCAAGGAGGGCAAGGACCGAGGAGTTGATGGTGAGCCGTAGGGCTTCCGGGGTAAGGCTATGTTTGTGTCTACATAGCACACCTAATCTCAAGTTTAGGGCATAGGCAAGGAGGAGAATGTGTTGTTTATAGTTGAGAGCTGGGTCCAGAGTGATCCCTAGGTATTTAAAGTAGTCAACTTGCTCAAGGGGGGTGCAGTTGATAGTGAGAAAAGGGGGGCAGTGGTTCTTGTGGGGGCTCTGCAGGTGGGAGAAGATCATGACTTTAGTTTTTTTGTAGTTGATAGCCATTGGGTGGAGAACCAGTGTTCAGCTTCATGGAAGCTATGTTGGAGTGAAAGGTGGAGATTAAGAGGGTTGGAGTCAGAGGCGAAAAGAACTGCATCATCCACATATAGGAGCAGGTTACCGGAGACGGCTGACTGGAGGAAGTTTAGGAATAGGCTGAAAAGTAAGGGGCCTAGAATAGACCCTTGCGGTACTCCAGAGCAGACCGGGAGGTGGGGGACAGGACCGTGCCTACCTTTACCTGTTGTGTTCTACCCGACAGGTAGCTGGCGAACCAGTTTAAGGTATCTTTGGAGAAGCCTTTGGAGGTGAGGGTGTTAAGCAGAAGGGCATGGTTGACAGTGTCAAAAGCTTTTGAGAGATCCATGAAGATGGCACCTGTGAGGTGACCGTGATCCAAGGCGGAGTGGACATGCGAGGTGAAAAAATATAAAGACATACACAGGGTGGAGGCCGTTCAAAGAAGGGCAACAGAGATGGTGCAGGGCCTACACCAAAAGTCATATGAGGAGAGACTGTGAGACCTCAATATGTATATCCTGGAGGAAAGGAAAGATGGGGCGATATGATAGAAACCTACAAATACCTAAAGGGCATAACTAGGGTACCAAAGGGTAGCATCTTTCAGAAAAGTCCATGTCCAGGAATGAGGGGGCATGACATGAGGCTGGAAGGGGTAGCATGAGGAA
Organism: Neoceratodus forsteri; assembly: GCA_016271365.2. Taxonomy (NCBI): domain Eukaryota; kingdom Metazoa; phylum Chordata; order Ceratodontiformes; family Ceratodontidae; genus Neoceratodus; species Neoceratodus forsteri. The sequence continues at coordinate 519,510,762 of CM057449.1, read as the reverse complement.
ATATTTCTTCGCAGAAAGGGTGCTGGATGCATGGAATAAACTCCCAGTGGAGGTGGTGGGGGCAAACACAGTGGGGGAATTCAAACATGCATGGGACAGGCATAAGGGAACCCTAGCAATAGGAACAAGGAGGTAAAGCTGGAGATCAAGTAGGATCTGCGGCTTTTACAGTAGGCAGGGAAAATGGGCAGACTGGATGGGCTTAGTGGTCCTTATTTGGTATTTTACTATATGTAAAATATTGGGCTGCATAGCCAGAGGGATCAGCAGTAGGTGAGAGGAGGTTATACTGCCTCTGTACAGGTCACATCTGGAGTATGGAGTACAGTACTAGTTCCCACACCTTAAAAATGACATTAATCAGCTGGAGACTGTCCAGAGGAGGGTAACTAAGATGCTCAAGGGCCAGCAGGGTGTAGTTTACAGGGAGAAGTTGCAGGCCTTGAACACATACTCCTGGAGAGGGGAGGGAGAGAGAGAGAGCGAGACCTTCAAGTACATGAAGGAGATAAATAGGGTAGATAAGGAGGGTCTCTAAGTTAAGTGGCAACCGAAACACGAGGGGACACAGTCTTAAGTTGTGGGGGAGGTTTAGGAGGGAGGCTAGGAAGAATTTCTTCATCAAGAGGATGGTGGCCAGTTGGAATACACTGATGGAAGAGGTGGTTTCAGTGAAGACGGCAGCTTCAAAAGAGGCTGGGATAGACTTAAAAAGAAAGTCTGGGTAATGGGGGATAGATGGACAGAATGGGAGGACTGGGGGGGGGCAGGGTCAGTAGCCGACGCTGAGGACCCTGCAATATAAGCAGACTAGATAAACCAAATGGCCTTATTCTGCTGGCATCTTTGTATATTCTATATATTGCATAGCACCATAGTACACTACAGCACACTGAATTTTGTTAATTAAATTAAAGTCTATTTCTTGGTCTTTTAATTTTGATCCATTGCACTGATAACACCAGGCAGCATTACATATACTGTATACTACACTATATTGCCTCCCAACACAGGCAGGAAGTATAGTGTAGTGGTTAAGAGCACTGAGCTATAAACCTGGAGAACTAGGTTTGAATACCACAGCCACCACTTGCATACTGTGTAAGTATGAGGAAGTCACTTAACTTCCCTGTGCTCCAAGGATGCACCTGGAAACAAACCTCAGCTTAGTGTGTCTTTCCTGAGCAAAAAATTGTAAAAATACAGTGATGGTGCTGGGGGCATCATATGCTTATTGTAACTCCAGCACTTCATCATTTCCTGTACATGAAACTGTGTCAAATAGAAGTCCACTCATTTTGACTAAAATAACAGAAGTAGCACATTTTGCAGTGCACCCCTCTTTCAGTATGTAATTTACAGGTTGCTTTTTATTTATTCAGAGACAAGAGTTAGAATCGGAGAACAAGAAGCTCAAGAATGAGATAAACGAACTAAGGAAGGCTATAGCAGATCAAGCAACCCAAAACGATTCATCTGGCGACATACAAGACACATACAACCTCCTGCTGAACCAGCTGAAATCAGCCAATGAGGAGCTGGAAGTGCGTAAGGAGGAAGTCCTCAACCTGAGGACACAGATTGTCAATGCAGCACAACAGAAAGAGGTAAACAGGCACGGATTTGATCTGTTTGTATGTATTTACAAAGCACACGTATGTCATCTCTGCTTACAAAGTTGGGATGTTGGACGTGGTAGACCTAGAGTAGGGGTGCACAAATTTGCCAGAATCTGTTCTGATAGTTTTTTTGTAGAATTTCAGAAAATCCCATTCTGAATCATAAACCAAAATCCTAAAAATTCTAGCAAGTAAGAAGTACAGGTTTGCACTTCTTGCATGCAATCAGAATTGGATTTCGGAATCTGATTTCCAGTGTGACCATTAACTAATAATGGATTGGAACCCAACAAATTCCTTTTCGTTAATCAGATGTTTTGCAACCCTAACCTAGTGCTTCTTATGACCTTACAGAAGAACTGCACTGAACATGTACGTTATATTTTTCTGTAGTACAGTTCTAGTTCTGTTCCATTTCTTTTTATTTATTTTTAGAAACATAGAATTTGATGGCAGATAAGGATCACTTGGCCCACATAGTCTGCCCATTTTCCTACCTAACAGATAAGCTGCAGATCCTAGTTAACCAACAGCTTACTTCCTCCTACCCCCCACTAGGACTGCCTTATGTCTATCCCGTGCATTCTTATATTCCCCCACTGTTCTTGACTCCACGACCTCCTTGGAGAGGCTGTTCCATGCATCCACAACCCTCTCTGTGAAAAAATACTTCCTCACATTACCTCTGAGCCATCCCCCCTCTATCTTCAAATTGTGCCCCCTTGTTCTTGCACATCTCTTTTTCTGAAAGATGCTACCCGCTTGGACTTTGTTGATTTCCTTGAGGTACTTGAAAATTTCTATCATGTCCCCTCTCTCCCTTCTTTCCTCAAGTGTATATATATTAAGCTCCTTTAGTCTTTCTTTGTATGTCTTCTGGTGCAGACCCTGCACCATTTTGGTTTCCCTCCTCTGGAAAGCCTCCAATCTGTCTATGTCTTTGCAGAGATGGGGTCTCCAGAACTGCGCACAGTACTCCATATGGGGTCTCACCAACTGTCTGTACCGAGGGATAACAACTTCCCGTTTTCTACTATTGATGTCTCTCCCTATGCATCCCAGTATCCCCCCAGCCTTCCTTACTGCCTTCTCACATTGCTTGCCCACCTTTAGGTCATCTGATATAATTACCCCCAGGTCCCTTTCCATTTTTACTGTTGTCAGTATCCCACCCCCCACTGTGTATCTGCCCCTTGGTTTTTGTTTCCCAGGTGCATTACCTTGCACTTCTTTGCACTGAATCTGAGCTTTATTTATTTATGGAGTTCTACAATGGCCCTTACCACCTGCATTTAAATCAGAAACACCCAGTGAGGTAACTAAAAAGGTTAGTAGTGTTTTTTTTTATTTTAGTCTTTGGTAACCGAGTAAGGCCCACTAGGCACAAGTGCCTGTTTTCAGGGGTGACATGGGAGCACTGGACGGTTAAGTGAATTGCTCAGAGTCACACAGTATGCAAGTGGAGGTTGTGAGAACCAAACTCGGGTCTGGTCTGCTGGATGTATCAAGCTCATTCACACCTCATTCCTCGTTTCTACTGGTCTTTAAAGGTCAGTTTACATGACCACAGTTGCACCACAGCAATCTGACCACTCCGGTTTCTGTGGTGCAAATGCGGCCATGTACTGTCCTTTACTGCTTTCCCCCAATTGCTGCTCAGCTGGAGACATGTTCTGGAGTATGTGGTGTAAACAGCCATTCGGACAGACTGCACCTCTCGCTCCAGGGCACAGTTGTAATCCCAGCATCCTCCCATCCAGCCCCGTGACTCATGACACCTCTCCAGCATGGTTTGCATCAGCGCTGAGTGGGGCAGTGTAAACAAGAAAGAGGATTGGTGTGAGAGGTCGGGCAGCACAGGACCTGCCCAAGAATCAACATGGAGCAGTCATTTTAAAATGGCTTCTGTAAACTCAGTGGGTGCTTCTGATTTAAACATTGGTCATCAGCGGCATCTTAAAACTGTATGATGGGGTTTATGTCCCTTACAACCAGAGAGTTGTATAGCGGAACACAAATGCTTTGAGCCAATGCCCTGAGATTGCTAAGGGACATAAACTACACGATTAAATTGCAGAACATTTTTTTGAAGGGGGGGTGGGGGGCTCTCACATCTAGAATTCAAGATGGTGGAACTGTCATTTCTAGGTGGTGGAACTCTCCTGCAGTAGTCAATGGAGAAAGATGACAGAGGTGATGGAACAGTTATACAATTGTTTAAGAGGTGGTGGAACTGAGTTCTGGTGGGCTTCTGCCCAATTTAACCCCTGAAACTACATCATGGAGTTCTACAATGGCCCTTACCACCAGCATTTAAATCAGAAACACCCAGTGAGGTAACTAAAAAGGTTAGTAAAGAAGGAACAAGAATATAATGTGAACCAGTATTTCAAAACAGCTTCTATAGAAAGTATAAACTTACAGGTTAAGTGCAGCTCTCCATTAAATTGCTTACTTGTTCAGCCTGTCTTTCTCTTTCTCTTCTGCATTGCTTTCAAACCATTCTGTACTCCTCTGCATTTTTTTAAGCTGAAAAAATTGGAATCATAAATGTTACCATTGCTATAAAAACGCAGTTCATCACAAGCAGCTTGCTGATACTTCAATAAAGCGGAGACTGTAAGTCCTGTTTTTTAGCCAAATCAGCAATTTCACATGAAACATAAGATTTGTGCACTATTTTACAAATGTGTGAACGTGGACAACCCTTTCCAATATTTCTTTCCTATATATTTCATATAATGCTTACCATGTGAGAACTGGGTTTTATGTGCTTTTGCATACAAAAAAAAAATCCCAGCCTTAGTTTATTTAGCTTTACCCCTGTCATTTTCACATAATTTGTCTGCTTTCTTCTCCACTACACTTTAAGAGACCTGCAAGGGCTAAGATGTACATTTTAGAGATGTGGCATCAAGTGCTTTTTCTTGTAGGAACTGACAAGCAGTTCGGTGGTCAGGCACTGCTCAGAGCAGAAACAGTCAATTTCAATTGTTTTCATTTTATTTTGTTGGAGAGTAATGTAAGCACTGACTATAAAGAATAGAACAGAAGAGAACACAAGTCTCATTTACTGCTGCATCCAGCTCAACTTTTTAATCCCCACCCTGTGACATGTGCAAGATCTTTTAGCAAACATGTAGCCAGTGAATAGGGGTATGGGGGTCAGGTTTTCCAGTTATGCCAGGTCAGGTTGGAAAAATTAGAACTAGAACCAGAATCAAAAGTGTAATATACAGTAAAAATAAGTGGTGCATTCAGTAGAAAAAAGCAGTTATGTCGCATGGCAGGTTTATCTGCTACACCAAAAAGGCAGATGTGATGCTTCAGTTCTTCCTCCATCTCTTCCAGCCATTAAAAGAGTGCTATTCCATTATTTTTTTTTACGTTTCTTCACCCTACCCAGGTTGCCCTGAAAAATAACTTTTTCTAGAGACAAGGATATGATGCACTTATGCACACTTCTGGTAGTGTTCAGTTCCCTTTAAGGCTTGCCAGAAAGTCTTCAAGCTGACTTCTCCCACCCAACCAGGTGGTAACTGGGAAGTAGGCTGACTGGTTCCACCCGAGGGGTGAGAGTGGGAGCCCCTGGAGGTGGGAGTGGTGGTCTTTGATGTTGGTTGAGAACGACCACAGAATCCACCTCTATAGGTACCTCTGTGTTTGCCGCCTCTCTTCAACTGAAAAGAGGATGTTGTGGGTTGTTGTACCAATTATTTAATGCCCTCCCCTTGCAGGAAATCCACCATGTGTCTAGTTCTGGCAGATGTTCCCGCTGGTATTGACCAATCTGTATCTGGCATGTTAAAGTCTCCCATTATCAGAACCTCCCCTTTAGCTGTCATGTTTTGCATATCTTCTAACTCTAATGTGTCTATGTCCTCCCCATGGTCTGGAGGCCTGTAGACAACACCAGTTCATATGGCTGTCCAATTTTCAGTTTCCAGGGTAACCCACAGTTCTTCTAGCTCCTTGTGTGTATTCAGAATTTCTGTAGCTTTGATATTTTCATTGACATGAAGGGCCACTCCCTCCCCCACCTCCTTTTTGCACCTCGGTCTCTTCTGAACAGTACATAGCTGGGCACTGAAGTCTCTTAAGTGTGGTTGCTGGTGAACCATGTCTCACTAATGGCTACAATGTCCAGTTTAGCCTCTGTCATTGTTGCCTCCAGGTCTGGAATCTTGTTTCTCAGACTGCGGGCATTTGTGCACATGATTTTCCATTGGCCAGATTTCGGTGCATTAGTTGTGGGGCAAGGTCCGGCTTTTCCCCTGTGTGTCGGATGGGTAGCTGGACTTTTTTCCTTACCTGGTGATGCAAATGAACTACAAATATGCTGCACTCCTGTTTGATCACTAGCTGAGGGAGGAGGGGTGTTCTTCCCATTCAATGTATCGGGTGCTGCACCCCCTCCCCATTTGCTAGTTTAAATATTCTGCAAAGACATCAAACTTCTGCCCCAATGCACTGACTCCCTCCTTAGTCAGATGCAGTCCATCGAATTTAAAGAATGTTCACTCCCAATACTGTTGCGAGTTACCTACAAATTTGTGTCATATTTCCTGGCACCAGCCCTTTAGCCACATGGTTAAGCTCCCCTATCTCCACTTCTCTGACATTCCGTCCATCTGCCCCCCTCTCCCAGACTGGCAAGATCTCAGAGAAGGAGATGCCAGATGAAATGGGTGACAGTTTGTCTCCCAGCCTGGTCAGGTGTTCCTTGGTCTCCACAACTGACCAGCTGGTGAGATCATTAGTCCCTATGTGTACCAGGACATCGATGTTTTCTCCTGCTTCCTGCATGATTTTAGCAATGTGGTCAGTGTCTCTCCATGCTGATGTACCTGGGAGTCATCTGACCATTACCTCCGGTCAGAGATAGGTATCAACTCCCCGAATCATGGAGTTGCCAATGATCAGAAGTGTTTTGGATTTCCTTTTTGCTTTCTTTTTGTTTTGGGTGAGTTTTGTAGCTCTAGTTCCTGTGCTGCAGTGTCCTCTGCCCCTTTGTTTGATTTCAGAGATAGAGGCAGATACCTATTTGTAGTTTTTATATGTTTGTGGAGGTGATACGGTGGTGAGCACTGAGTGATGGGGCACCTGATTTGCCCCTCCTAACCACCTGCCAACCTCCTGGACCAACTGCCCTCTGTGGTCGAGGTGTTCAGTTGGAAGTTGGGAAACTTATAATATATTTCCTCCTGAATATGCAATTTGAGGCACACAATCTCTGCCCATGGTGCCCGGAGCTGAGCCCTTAGATCTCTGATGGTCCAGCATGTAGGACAGCATCCTAAATCCTGTATAACTGCCCTTTTGAAAAGTGTCCCACAGAACCTGCAGTTAATATTATCCATTCTAGTTGAGTTGCCGAGTTTATAACCTGGTCTGAGCAATTAGAAGGAAAATTAAAGCAAAAGTTTGATTATATATATATATATATATTTTTTTTTTTTGTCTGTTTGTTTGTTTTTGTATAACTTTTTATAACAAGTTAAATTAATGGTGCCCCTGTAAGTGAGGTCACTGTGTGGATACCCCTCTGATCCTCCCCTTCCTGCTTTGCTACAGTGAATGTCATGACTGTGCTACTCTACAAAAGGAGTGTAGCATGGGGTGGTTGGGGATGGGGTTATTAGTGGTTGGGCCCTTGCCTGCCAAAAAAAAAAGAACCACGGATGAAAGAAACAAGGAGATAACAGCAGAAACAATCAACCTACAACAAATGTAGTCACTATCCCATAGTCTGTATCTCATATATGCTCCTGTAATTAGCCCTGAAAACTTAGCCCACCGATAGATAAAACTGTAAAACCTGTCAGCACCACCTGTAACAATTTCACAGAAGAAATACCCTGCAAAAAACACTTTGCTACAGACAAAATAAAGCAGTAAAAAAGTAACAAAACCTGTAAGCACAACCTGCAGAGCACTTTAACAGAAGATATACCTTGCAAAAAACAATTTGAATCAGAGAAGATTACAGTAGTAAACCGTAAGCTCAAAACAGTAACAAACCTGTAGCCACACCCTTTAACAATACAACAGAAAGTATACCCTGCAAAAGCAATTTGAATCAGAGAACAATAAAGCATTAAAATGTAAGCAAAAAAACAGTAACAAAACCTGTAAGCATAAAAGAAAGTAATAACACACAGTTAATCTGTCTAGCCAAAAGAAGTCTTTATCTTTTTCCTTGCTCTGATAATGTTGTTCCTTGGTTTGTCCTTACAAGCAAACCTAGAAGAAAAGAGCTCTGGTGAAGCTAGGTGCGTTTACCAGCAAACCTAGTCTTCCACCTCAAAAACATAAACTAACCTGACCTTTTAACTCTTCCCTCTATTGGAAGTTACTAAGACTTTGTCAGCTCCACCCCCAGTTACACTCCTAATCCTCTGGAAGAGCTGTGGGAGGAAAGCAATTAGCTCATTCAATGTGAGAAGGAGACTGCAACACCTTGGAGCCCAAAACAAAAACCTGTCAGCAAAAAATAAAATAGTAGCAAACATTAATTTTGCTTAGTCGAATGATTAAAAAAAGTTACAAAACTTGTAAGCACCACCTGTAAAAATTTCACAGAAGATATACCCTGCAAAAAAACACTTTGCTACAAAGAAAAATAAAGTAGTAAAAAGGTAATAAAACCTGTAAGCACAACCTGCAGAACACTTTAACAGAAGACATACCTTGCAAAAAACAATTTAAATCGGAGCATATCAAAAACATGTAAAACAAATAGCTGCCCATGTGTTGTACCTGAAATAAGAATAAAGGAACAGAAGCATTTCAAATAATGTAATGGGCCGTGAAACTCGTGTTCTGATTCATGCTATCATCCACCATGTTCAAGAGAAAAACATGTTTGACCTCAGGCACTCGCCTTTGTTGTGTATTTTTTAAATATCCTTTGAGACCCAGGATAGAGAGGTCAGAGATGGAGAAGGGCAATGTATCAGGACAGCACTTTAATGCAGCTTAGCAGCCTCCGGTTTATAATTGCAGACCCCATTAAAAATATATATTTTATTCAATCTAGTATATCGTCTTGGTCAGAAAATGTAAATGTTTTAAATTATTCAATTTACACAAAGCATATGCCCATATTAAGGAAGACCTTCCACACTACCCTGCATTCAACAGACATATCTGTCAAGATCAATAAGAATTTTTTTTCTGACGACAGTGAAAGTACAGTTAGAACAGACATTGCTAGAATGCAAATGGCTTAATTTTAGATGTTGTTAAAGGAAGTTTCCATTATAAAGTATTTGGCTTCATAGTCCAATACCTTATGCCAGAGTGAGCTAATTTCTGTGCAAAGTACATTTTTTAACAGCCTCCATCTATTTTTTGAAAGGATCATACCTGGCTCCATAGTCACTGCCAGCACTTCCCTTCTAACTTCCTAGTATGCCTGCTCTGCACCCGTGTCGCAAGGTTTGGTGACATTTCAGCAGGGAGAGTGCAGGAGCACACCCCAAACAAGTCTATGGGGCAGTTTTTCAGTGCTGTTTTTTAAAAATTAAGCAATCTGAAAGGGAAATGAAAGCCACCACTCAATATATAGTGTTCCTATTATTAGAGCTAGTGGCTTTCATTTTCCTCTCAGATTGCTTAGTTTCAAAAAAATGGCATTGAAACACAAACCCATAGACTTGCATTGAGCGTGCCCCTGTGCTCTTTCTGCTGAAACATCACAAAATTGTGGAACACGGGGGTGGAGTAGACATACTAGGAAGCTAGAAGGAAAATACTGGCAGAGACTATGAAGCCAGGTACCATCCCTTCAAAAACTAGATGGACGCAGTTAAAAAAATTTACTCTGCACAGAAATTAGCTCACGCTGGCATAAGGTATTGGGCTATGAAGCCCAATACATTATCATATTACACTGGAAAATTCACTTTAGAGATGTGGTGGGTCTACAGGTTGAAAGGTTTTACCTGCTTCAGTGTTGTTTCTGGTCACCGCTTCTTTTGAGCTAGGAATGCTTACCTTTGCTTGAAGGATAATTATCTCACAATAAAAAATTGCAAACCTTCTGGCCTTCTCCATTATTGATTTTATGCTGCCACCTGCATAGTTAGCTGACATAATTATGCAACAGTGCCAGGGTTGTTTGCTTCCACAGCATTGCTATTTGACAGGGGATTCGTTTCAGAGAAATGAAAGGGGCACTAAGAGTGTGCAGACCTATGCAGGCAGAGATGGAATGTGAGATAAAAGCATATTTCCAGTCAGTCTTAGTACTTCACTAGTTGAATGTTCAAGCAGCAGTATTTGTTAGCGGAACAAAGTTTCATTATGCAGTTTTTTTTTGGTAATATTGTATTGCTTGCAAAAATGTCAATATATCCATTTTTCTTTTTATTGACTTCAGTTCTTTTTTGTAAGCCTGCTTTCTGGCCGTGCCTACTGTGAATAAATTAAACATCTTGGTGTTGTGTTGTGATGTTCATCATCAGAAATGTGTGGGGCTTAACACCCTCGTACATCCACATTATGACTCTAGTATGTGAAGTCTAAAAATAACCTTTTGGGAAGGGATTTTTTAAAATTGTCAGTGACAGCCAGCTGTAATGACTTGAGTCACTATAAAATTTGTAATAAAAGCGGTCTTAAAAAATATCAGAGAGAAATAACAATATGCTGATCATAAATCTAACTGCTAGAAATGCATCATTGATAAAAAAACTATGATGATTTTTTTTCTACTAATTAACAAATACTGCTGCTTTCTTCTCTCCGTGCAAGTTCATCCAAGCTATGGGCAGACTGATTGTCTTCACTGCACCAGTTAGATGGGAGCTTTCTTAAATGACTAGAAATAGCAGCTGGGGAGGGAAGCTGAGACATACTAGTGCTAGAAATCCCAGAATCAAATTCCACCATAATCATTAACTCATTGTGTGACCCTGAGCAAGTCAGTTGACCTTCCTGTTCTTCTGACCTCCCAGCTGTAGAATTGGGTAGAAGTATAACTCCATTGGGTATCATGAAAACATTTGGAGGTTAGGTGCCTTGTTCCAGATCACACTGTGCAGAAGTGGCTCTGGTGAGACTTGAACCCAGGTTTCTGATTTACCAACTCGTGGTCTAACCACAGGGCTACTGTACATTGCATCTGTTGAGCTACTGTAGGGAAATAACTTCTAGAGAAAATGTCTGCCCATATTTGAATGGCATATTTTGTGGAACAGATGCTTCCAGGGTGCCTGTTGCTCTTCCCATCATCTCTGTATGTAATAGCTGCTTTTGTGGACTGAGGAGGCATACCTACTCTTTGGGGCTGTGGAGGAGGGAGGAAATCAAAGAAAGAAAATGATGAAGGGTATGGAATAATCCTGATAATGAAGGGTGTCTGTGTGTCATTGCAGGAAATGGGCATTGATGCTAGATGGCCAAACAGTGATAAGAATATGGAGAGGGATGATGCCATTGAGGCCTATCAGGGGGTCTGTCAGACCAACAGGTAAGTCTATACTAGACTGTGAGACTGTCTTTAAAGAGGACAGGAAATCATTTTCACTGGCAGCTCTTTATAATGTTCCTGTTTTCAGAAATTATATTTATACCCCTAAATGATCCGTATGTAACTGTACCAGAATAAAAAGTGATGCAAAAAACTGTATTTTGCATTGTTCTGTTTTTATGAGCAGCATTCTGTTACAGTTTTCTATGGGAACCTGTGATCTAGGTTCCACATATTCAAAAGAGATGTCTTGTGGTAACCTAAGATACTGCATCTCAGATAGTGATAGCCATTGAGGAGTGACAATATTCAGAAGCCCCCAATGTGTCACATAAACCCAACAGCGCCGTGGTGCAAAATATTGTGACACGGGCATGCAAATGAGGGGTCTTTCATGCATATTCCCCATATCACAATATTCAAACCTCACCTGGTGAAGACACAGCAAGATGTGCCAGAGTGAGGTTAGGAACTCAAAACCCTGTCCTATCTTTGTGCAGGGCAGGGAGGTGCCCTGCACACCATCCAGGGCCAGCCACATGATCCTCCCCTCCCTGGTGAAATAAAGTTTTGCTGCACTGATCCCCACTTTTCCATGGTGTAACGTCCCCCCTCCCCAGCCCCAGTCCCCGTTAATAATAAATAACTGTAGCTCCGATCCCCTCTTTTCCACAGTGCAGTGCCCCCCTTCCCAGCCCTGATCCCTGTTATAATAAATAACTATAGCTCTGATCCCTCCTTTCCATAGCACAGTGCCCCCCTCCTCGGCCTTGATTCCCCCTACAATAAATTACTGTAGCTCTAATACCCTCTTTTCCATAGTACTGTACCCCCCCTTCCCAGCCCCTATCCCCATTGTAAAATAAAACTGCACTGATCCCTCTTTCCATAGCATAGGGCCCCCCTCTCCAGCCTCAATCCTTATAATAATTAAAATGTCCACCACCATCCACCCTGGTAGTTTAGTGGACCCCCCCAAACCAGCCTGAGTTCCATATGCAAACTTACTGAAATCCCTGGTATCCCTGATGCTGAAGTGCCCCCCACACAGGTAGGAAGTGGCCTACCACCCCACTCCCCCCTCCACCTGACAGAAGCTGGTGACTGGCACAGCCCTCCTCACACCACCATGGCCAGTTGCTGACTGAACTGTCAATGAACATGTATTGTACATAGTACACACCCATTGGTTGATTGACACATACTGTGTACTGTACATGCTCACTGGCAGTTCAGTCAGTGTCTGGCCATGATGGTGTGAGGAGGCTGTGCCAGTTGCTGGTCCCGGTCAGCTCAGGGGGGGAGCATGGTGGTGGGCCACTTGAGCACTGGGGATTTCAGTACGTTTGCATATGGAGCTGGGGGTGGTTCCACTAAACTCAACAGGGTGAATGAGGTGGACATTTGAATTATTACAGGGATCAGGCCTGAGGAGAGGGGCCTCTACACTATGGAAAAGAGGGATTGGTGCAGTTTCTATTCTTACAACAGGGATCAGGGCCAGGGAAGGGGACACTGCACTATGGAAAAGAGGGGATCGGAGCTACAGTTATTTATTATAATGGGGATTAGGGCTGGGGAAGGAGGACACTGCACTATGGGAAAGTGGGGATTGTGGCAGCAAAACTTTATTTCACTGGGGACTGGGGGCAGTGAGAGGGGCACTACACTATGAAAAAGTGGGGATCGGGGCAACAAAACTTTATTTCACCGGAGATCAGGGGTGGGGAGGGGGGCACTACACTATGGAAATGACAGAGAAAGAGCTACATATCTTTCTTATAATGGGGATCGGAGCTGGGAGGAGGCTGGCTCGGCACATTCCACTGGGTGCAGCCATGCTAATGAGCCCATAATGGGCATGCATGAGTCCCTTTTGCACCATGCATGTCCAGTGAATACATTGACATATTTTGCTCAGAAAGATGAGGAAAATAATTCTTCCAGGTCGTCCTTTATAAAGTGAAAAGTAAAATGAAACAAGGCAATCAGGGTAAAGCCCTAACAAATTAACTAAAGTTGAAAAATCAATATTTGTAAACATATGATGACTTGATAATGTGTATATGCTGGGAAATGAAATGTGGTGGATGTATACTTGTGCCAAAATATGCAATAAACTTGAATATAAAAAAAAACACATTTTGGCTGAATATCACCCTTGGGGGACATGGCACATCAAAGTATTCACCACACATTCCCCACTGGTGGTCTTCAGTCCCAAACTCTGGATGCGCTGCGCCAGACATGGTGGCCGCTCGCTATGTGCTGCACATCCAGTGTCTGATACTCACACAGAATGCTCAATCTGTTCTGATCATGCATTCTGTTTGAATATCCCATCAGAGCTGGCCAGCTCAATTTTTTTGTGCGGCATATCCATTTGCACATGCATCTGCCTGGCTCGGAATATGGGGGCCCTGGAGTTTTAATTGTGTCATGGTTTGTGTACAGAACTCTAAGTATGGTTCTAATGGGTCAACAATTCATGCTCAGCCTTTAGTACACAAACTGTGACATAGTAAAAACTCCAAATTACTGGTTCCATGAAGAGAACTGCACAGAATGTTCTCCTTAAAATGAAGACGCCAAAAAAAAAAACAGTTTTTCTCATCAATATTTATTCAGGTACAGTAAGATGTGGATCATTTGTAGGTATGGATTTTATTTTCTTAAACAGGAACATTACAAATTGCTGCCAATCACAATAAATTTCCTTTCCCCTTTAAAATGATTTTAGTAGAAAATAGAACCCTTTCTTTTCAGCTACTTTCTTTTCAGTGGTTTGTTTTCCTTATAGTGCTTCTGGAACCCGCTTTTGCAAAGTAATTGTATGTGACGGGGATTTACATACTGCAGTAATTAATGGGCAAATATGGTCTCATTTATTGTACAGCAAGCATTTGCCTTTGCTGTTACCTTGTGTAACTCCTTGACTGGCCATGTTAGAGTAGGTCACAAAATACAACAGCAGTCTCTGGACTAATATATATATTTATACAACAGGGGTGAAGTGATATGCAGTGGATAAAAATGCATATCTCCACCCGGCAGGAACACACAGTACTGATATCTACACTGTGACAAAAGCTTACATTTATATACACAACGCAAAGGTCACTTGTAGATATCACATAGTGCAAAGATCACTTGTAGATAGCTTTGTCAGTAAGATAATCAGCATTTATTTCAACTGTGCTGATCTCACCCAGCAACACTCAGATTCTGCCTAAGTGTTTGAACTACTTTCACAAGGTTAATGACAAGAATGTACTGTAGTTCACCTGTCACACCTGCACCTGTAGTTCCCTCTTTTACTTTCATCTTGTGCACTCTATGAAAGCCCCAAAGCAAGCAAATAGCAACCTGAGTTTCATACTAGAAAAGAAGCCAAAAAAAGTGAAGTCTTCCACATCTACAAATACAGTACCTCAACTACCAAGGAATACAGCCTGCTTCATCCCAAATAGCAAGACAGTGTTTCAGCTTGTTTTAGCGGAATTTTTATTTTTTGTCCTGTGACTTCTTTGTTTATTCCACAAGATAAACTGAAATAAAAAAAAGTTCTGGAAACCCCTATTGTATAAATCGCACACATGATGTGCAGATTGTGTGCTATTGAAAAAATATTTTCACTCCGGCAGAGTGACCTCTGGATACTCTCACTCATTGCTTCGCCACTCATGAGTATCCAGAGGTCACTCTGTAGAAGTGAAAATATTTTCCATATCCCACTCCTCCCCATCATGTATCCCCTATACATATATATGCAACACGTGTCAGGATAAAAACTGACACATAACTTCAGTTATCTGAGTCACTGTGTGGATAAATGGGTGGTGATGTAATCACTATGTGGATAACTTCAGGTTATCCACATAGTGATTACATCATCACCCATTTATCCATACAGTGACAGCATCACTAACCACCACCACCTGTGCTGCCTGTTCAGCAGTACTGCATGCCAGTTTCACTTTCACCTTCTCACCTTCTTTAAAACCCAAGCTATCACAGTCACAAAGACTCACAAAATGCACAACCTAACCAAATCCCCCCAAAACCAGAACCACATTTTAAATGAAAACACTCTTAAGAAAAAAAAAGCTATTTTTTCCTCTTTTTCAGCTCAGCAACCCTGCAAACCAAACACAGCAACCAGACACAGAGAAAAAACATGGAAAGGAACTTAAGAAAAAAATAAAACATAATAAACCTGAACCCAAAAAATCCTGTTGCATAAATCAAATATGTGTGAACTACATATCATATATATATATATATATATATATATATATATATATATATATATATGTATATGTGTGTATATATATATATATATATAAAATGGGTAAGAAAAATTGTCTGCTGATTTGTTGGATCCCATCACATGACCATGCGTACATCAAAGCACGACCATACACCTGCACTTTTACCCCTAAAAACAATTTTGCCATTTTATAAGATAGATAAACCATTCTATGGTGTGCGGCTGCGCTCTTATTTACACACACCTTGAATGGTTGACGCACACCAAGGCGTCCGTATATCAGAGCGCGACCGCGCACCTAAAAGTGAGTTCTCTATTACATATATCAAGACTGTATATATATATATATATATATATATATATATATTTATTGCAGGCCAAAATTCCAAACAGTGTGGCTGCAGCATGATGAGGAAACATCAGCAAAAATCAGCGGAAAAAAGCGAGAAAACACTTTTTTCACTATGTGCTGCGCAAAATCTGCATGTCCAATCAAAATGACACTTGGCATGCCAAGAGATCTACCACAAGGAACCACGCATGCCAAATTTTGTGCAAATCCACTGAATGGTTGCAAAGTTATTAAAGTGCAAAATTTATAGCTGAACGCTAAACTGTCCACTCAACCCTAACTACAGTGGTGCTACTGCACCACTATTGTATGTATATCACAACATGATTATCTTGAATGCTCCTTGGAACTTGAAAATGGCAATTCAGTTATGAGGTCTTCAGGAATGATCACAGAGGTAAAACATAACTACCCATTTTCTATTACAGATAATTTCAGTGTCATTTCTAACTCTGTTTTCTATATTCAGCATGCATTCAAGAGAACCCTTTCTTCTTTTTGCAGCCCACATGTTGAAGTCATGCTACTTTTTTGCACCTCTCTCCTTTCTTGATACCTCTGTGCTTCTTTATATTTTTGAAAATAAAATTGAGTGCATTATCAGGGATGAACTGTGAAAATGATGCATAGACAGAACTTCTGTGCCATTTTTATCACCAGCAGGGGAAGCACAGTCTTTCACCTTGTAGCTAAGTTCTGCAAAGAGAACAACTGCACAGGAAAACAGACACTTAATGCTAGGATTTTTTAACCTTATATGTCTTATGCTGTCGGCGCAGAAACAAGGCAGTTTATTGCAACTGTGCTGATTGTCGGACACATGGGTTACATGGAAACATAGTTAACATACTTTAATTCAAGACCAGTATTCCACTAGCATATGATTTAATACATATGGAAAGCAAAAGCCTAGGATATGCAGAAACAAGAAGAAGGTTCAATCAGTCACTGTGCATAATGCAATCACCACAGTGTATGGCAAGTGTTACCCTGGAGGGGACCTTTAACACCAGCTCCTCAAAACCATAGCAGAGTGTTAGGGAACAAGGAGATACAATGTCAGCCTCCAGCATGAGCCACTCAGTGATAAAAATGTCACACAGGAATTGGGTAGTTACCATTGGACTACATTATGGTCCTGCAGTATCCTGCATATCATCACTGGCAGAAGTGTGATAAGAGGGCTTCATTGCAGCAGCAGTACTGTAGATCCGCTATGGATTAAACTAGTATAATATGTCATTTAACATGACCCATTCTCAAGTTGTTTAGTCTGTGTAATCCATGGTAGATTGTCATGGTATGTTGTTGTTCCCCCAGGAGCCACCACTTGTCCCCCATAGAGTGTACTTACTGCTACCTCTAAACCCTAGCAGGTGGATTAGGTTATGATCCTTTTGGCACATTTGAAAACTCTCATCACTAATATGGACCTTCTGTAGTTTAAGATATTCGAATGGCTCCAAGTCATCTAACTGCCATACATGACATTCAGGCACCTTTGATTTTCCCTGTGATAATGTATGACAATGCACCTCTGTATTTTAATGTAACTGGGTTGCATGGAGTTTGTGTTACTACCACCCCCTTGTGGGCTCAAACAAGGTTGAGGTGCCTAGGTCAATAAACTCCTGACTGGGGGGTTGTATCCAAGATTTAAGCTATTTGCAGGGTGCCTCAGCCAGAGAAAGGTTTATGTGGGCCTGGTGCAAGTACAGTACAAACCCCTGTAATGTAGTACCTCCCCACCGGCTCAGCCCATCCGTAAACCAACCCAGTGAAAGAACAGTTCCCACTAAGCATATAACTTAATACTTAAGAATAATAAAATGTGCACAGTCAGTTATGGGAAATGAAATAACAAGCAATTCTTTAGGGTCAGGTTCAAGCCCTTAATGGTACAGAAGGGATGGGGGGAGTAGCAATGAGGCAAAGGGTATAGCAGCAGTGAGGTAGTGCTGCATTATTATTCCTGGCTGGTTCTTCTGCGCCCTTCCAGGCCTGGCACTGCAACAGCAAGGGCTGCTGTTCTATGCAGTCCTAGGTGCAGGCACATAACATTTTTTTGGACTGTGCTTCACTTGTCCTCCTAGGCTCACCCCACAACTGTGCTCACCCCCCATACTAACATACTTAAATGCCAGCAGAATAGGCCTAACGGTCTTTCACGTCTGCTCATCTGGTCAGCCCCCACCCTGGGAGCTGACCTTGCTGCCCCCCTCACCTTCACTGGCTTCTTCCTTCCCAGTTCTGGATATTCTCGCTGCATTGGATTTTGCTTCCAGAACGCTTCCCTTGTACCTGTCCCACCCCTTCTTGAACTCCTCCACCAGCCCCCCTAGGCAGCGCATTCCATGGCTCCACCACCCTCTCAGTGAAGTAGCACCTCCTCCTTTCTCCCCTGAATCTTCCCCTCTCCAGCTTCCACCCATGCCCTCTAGTGGCCCCCTCCTCCTTCCCTTCGAAGCACCCTGACTGCTCCTCCACTATTTATCCCCTTCATGTACCTGAAGACCCCTATCATGTCCCCCCGGTCTCTTCTCTCTTCCAATGTGTACATATTTAGCTCTTCAAGCCTCTCCTCATAGGTTCTGTCCCCCAAGCCCCAAATCATTTTGGTTGCCCTCCTCTGGACCCTCTCCAGGATTTTAATGTCCCTCTTTAAGTGTGGCCTCCAAAACTGCACGCAGTACTCGAGGTGTGGCCTCACCAAGTAGTTATACAGAGGAGTATCACTTCCCTCCTTCTGGAGGTGATCCCCCTAGCGATGCATCCCAGCATCCTGTTGGCATTGGCTGCTGCCCTCCTACAAGTCTCCGAGTTGTTCATCTTTACATCCACCACCACCCCCAGGTCCCTCTCAGCCATCGAGACTTGTAGTATTCCCCCCCCCCCAGGGTGTACACTTGGCCTGGGTTATGGCCCCCAGGTACAGTACGTTGTATTTCCCTGCATTAAACCTCAGCTTCCACTTTCTAGACCATCTTTCCAGAGCCTCCAGGTCCCCCTGTAGGGCCACCCTCCCCTCCTTCCCATCCACCACCACCCCCAGTTTTGAGTCATACCCAAAGAGACTCATCTCACTCCTGATACCTGTCCTTATGTCAGAGATGTAAGCATTGAACAGGAGGGGCCAAAGGACTGATCCCTGTGGGATCCCACAAATGCAAAGTAACTACTCAGTCCAGCTGTGCTGGGGATGCTGTTACCTCCCCACTAGTACCAGAGCAAATACTTTTAACTACTATAGACATTGTGGTGCTTCCCAGGGTACCCAGCTGTGGAAATGGTGTAGGCCCAATGCTATGGAACATAGCTGGCTGGTATTAGTGAACTAAAAGCAATACTTTGACAACTAAAATTCAAGATACAGATGCAGGATAAACCCTGAATTTACCACAAACATTTATTGGTTGAACAATGGTGCTGCTCACCACCATGTAATTCTTTTCTTATCATTTTATTTGGTCAGGCTCACACAGTCAGTCAGTTTAAGAATGCTAGCATTTCATCGCTATATATTTACACTGCATCCTCAGGCCTACACAGACCTTAAAGGGATGCGGTCAACCTTTTTTGCATCGTATTATTTTTAGGTAAAACACCACATTTTATGATTGCTAACCTCTAAAATTCATTGATGTTGCTGGTTGTTTTATCTGCCTCCTTGCTTATTAGAGTGGAAATGCATGGTAATATATAGCTATGCCCAGCTTTATTTTGCTTCAAATCACTGAACTACTCCTACTGCATGCTTTCTGAATATTAGAAATGCCCTCAAACAGTGCAGACACTCATGCTACAATTGTTTCCTCTACTCCCACTGCATAATGAGTGGCTAGGTGGTGTTGGGGGTGGTCCTGAGCCCAGGAAAGATGCAGTGGGAGCTTCTCAAGAAATGTAAACAAACATGTTTTGGTGTGGTAACACCAATATGGTGGGTAGTCAGTTTCTCACTTTTTAAAAGAAAAAAAAGGATCTGAATCAAACTGCCAGCTGCATCAACAATCTCTATAGAATATGAACAATCAAACATGTGTTTTTTAAACTAAGGACACTTTGAGGCCTAAGGGGGTTGACAGTGTCCTTTTAAAAAATAGTATTATTAATAAATAAAATTAATTCGTTTTTCCAGTAAATGTTCAAAAGTCATGCTGCTACCGCTATACAGACTCAATATTTTATTTAAAACTATATATTGTAACAACATGCATGAACCCAAGAGCCACTGTACAAACCCTGTTATCTGAGGTAGTATTGTTTAAATGAAATTTAAACATATAGTAAACTCATCATTAAGACTTGTACATATTGTAAATTCGTCATCAGTTGGTCCCAACTGCTGGCACTACTTCTGCACCCACGGTATCCCATGCACACCCTTGCATATCACTAAAAAGTCTACAAAACCTCCTTGACAAGTTCCTATATCTTATAACACATACATTATCCGCTACCTGTATTAAAGTTTTTTTACACTGCTCCCAGACATCAGCATGTAGTCACAAGAGTCATAAGACTGAATCTTCCCTTGTCAATCTTCACCATTCATTACTTCCTGGGTGTAAGCCGGAGGCGCGCACCCGTCACGGGAGGTTTTTTTAAAACTTTGGCTACACACCGCCCTCTCGAGGGACGCTACAATGCACGGCATGAGGGGCGTCATAGTAGCGACCGACTCCTCCTCCAACTCAGTTCTGTTTCTCCCGCCGTCGAGGCAGCACCTGCTCGCGTGTGAAGCGTCCTTAACTGCGTGGTAGTGTACCGACTCCTGGTTTTTCTTCGCACTCGACGCCGATCCGGTAAGACTGTTCCTTTTTTCTATCTAACGGTGCCGGGTGTGTTTCCTACTGTATTTTAGTCTTGTTAATTTCGCGTTATGTCCGGTTCGGGAGCTAAGCGCTTTTCTAAGACGGGCCGCGCCCCTCTGCGTCGGTGCTCCTGTGGCCGGCATTTCTCCGTCTCAGACCGGCATGACATTTGCCTTCGTTGCCTGGGACCCAACCATGATATGGATTCGTGCGACGCCTGTTTCTCGATGGACCGGCGTGTCCTCGAAAT
This sequence comes from Neoceratodus forsteri, assembly GCA_016271365.2. Classification (NCBI taxonomy): domain Eukaryota; kingdom Metazoa; phylum Chordata; order Ceratodontiformes; family Ceratodontidae; genus Neoceratodus; species Neoceratodus forsteri. Next base: position 519,489,985 of record CM057449.1, on the reverse strand, counting down.
CCACGCGTTTAAGCTCGGCAAGGCCCCGCCGACCTTCGGGGGACGGCGTCGCTCTCGGGATTCTCGGGCAAGGTCGTTAGGCCCTTCCCCCGGGTCCTCTCCTGGGCCTATACGGTCCGAGGAGGAGGGGGTCTCCTTGTCTATTCTTGCCAAGGAGGAGGCCTCTTCTGCGGTGTTGGGGGAGCGTCGTAGTCCCTCCCGGGGCCGCGACGCAGACACCGCCTCGGCAGTCACCTCTTTGGAGGTGCAGGCTCCCCCCGTGTCGAGGCCCTCGACTTTTGGGCCTGGCTCGGGTGGACCCTCGACGCCGCCTTTTGGCGCTGTTTCAGATCCCGGCACCGTTCGCGGTGCCGGTGATGTGCGCGCCATTCCTGGCGCCATTTTGGATCCCGCGCCGCTAGCCGCCCGGTGATCGAGCGGCACCGTTGGCGGTGCCGCTGGGCTTCGGCACCGTTCACGGCGCCCGATGGACATGGTAGGCGCCCGTCGGCGGTGCCGCCCTAACCTCCGACGCCCGGCGCGCCGTGGGCCTTGTCCTTCCTCCAGGCGGTGCGGGCCTGCAGCGCCGTTGGGGTGTGGAATTAGACCTGGCTGCTACCGGCGTGGGGGGGCGAGCGGCGTCACCCTTGGTTCCGGGGCCGTTCGCGGCCCCGTGGCCTCGGGGACCCCTGGGGTGGCCAGCATCGAGGTCCAGCTGGTCTTGTCCTCCTCGGAGGGCGATGACTCGGACATGGACCCATCCTGGCACCCCCACTCTTCGGGGTCTGGGTCCCCGGTGGCTAGGGGTGCCAGGCGGCACAGCGGGCCCTCCTCTGTCCCCCTACCGTCATCTCCTGAGGGTTCCCGGCTGGGGTGACCGGAGCCCTGGGGGCATGGGTGACTGAGGGGAGGCTCCTCTCTGAGGCCTGGTGACAGCTACCCCCGGGTGCTGTTACCCCTCTAGGGACAGGGGGACGCTGTGGTCGGGGAGGCCCTCTCAGAGTCAGGGTTGAGGTGCAGGGGTCTGCCACTCGGTCTTCTTTGGCCACCTCAGGGGGGGGTGGCCAGGAGCCGTAGTGCAGAGCCTCGCCCCTCCCTCCAGGGTTCTAGGGTGTCCTCTGGCGGAGTTTGTGCGGACTGCCCTTCTCGATCCATGCAGTCCCGGCATCGTCACAGGGGAAGTTCTCCCCCAGGGCTCTTCCAGGCTCCGCTTCCCCAGAGTTCCGTTCTGTGGCCTGGTCTGATATCCGGGATCCCTCCTACTAGGGCTCCTTTCCCCGGATTCCAGAGCCCTCGCAGAGAGCAGTTGCCTCCTCGGAGGTGCCCCTCTCCCATCTCTCTGCCTTCACCACCCCCGCTCCCAGGCCATGTCGGTCCTATGGGTCCGTTATCCTGGGAGCAGTTCAGGGGTTCTGCGGCGGCCTTCCCCTCATATGTTAGATACATGCATGAGCGGGTCTTTCGACTCTCCCCACCGCCGCAGGAATCCTCTGGACATTCCAGCTCCCATCATCCTCGTCCCTCCTCTGAGGAGAGGAACCCCTGCTCATCTTTCCTCCGATGCTGATTTCACAGAATATCAGCGTTTCCTCTCGAGGATGGTGAGGGATCTTCGGATTTCCTATGTTCGGAGAGACAATACCCAACGGGAGATGCGAGAATTCCTTGGTGAATTCAGTTCCCAGCATTTGGTGGTACCTTCCTGGCCTATCCCCTTCCAGGAGGCGTCTATCCGGTCCTGGCAGTCCCCAGTCGCTTCTTCTCCAGCCCCGGCTGACTGTCAGCATAGGTATTGTACCCCCTCAGAGTCTCTAGGTTCCCTTCCCAACCCGCCCTCTGGTTTGGTTTACCTAGATACTCCTTCTGGGCGACGCTGCCTGGCGGCATGACCGCCCACCGGATGCGGACTCTCTCCAGTTCGACCGTTGGGGGCGAAGAGTGTTCTCTTCTTCTCGTGCGAGTGCCTGTATTGCATCTCATCAGGCTCACCACGCTGCCTACAACTGGCATTTGTGGTCGATGATGTCCCAGCTGTTGGCATCAATGCCTGACATGGAGCAAACCAGACAAGCCGTTGCCCTCTCCGTGGTAGGCCTGGAGCTGGCAAGACACCAAGCAAGGGCATCTTATGACGCCAATGAGGTGGCTTCCAGGCTTGCGGGGACAGCGATCTGCATCAGGCGGACGGCATGGCTTCGTCTTTCCAGGTTGTCACCCCTGGCCCGGCGTAGGGTGATTCGCTCCGCCTTCCGGGGGACCCATCTTTTCTCCTCTAGAGCTAGGAGACTTTTACAGGGGCTCCCTCCGTCTCCTCGTCCTCGGGAGGCACCTCCTAGCTCTTCCCCACTTAGGCTTTCTGAATAAGCCAGGGTCTTCTCCTTCTGTTTCTCACCAGCAGAAGGCTGGGGGTCTTGTTCCCTCAGGGTATGGCCTCTTCCCCCCCCGGGGAAGAGGAGCTTGGTACTCACCCAGGAAGTAATGAATGGTGAAGATTGACAAGGGAAGATATGAAAATTACGTACCTACCGTAATTCTTGATCTTCTCTTGTATCTTCACCATTCATTACTTACACCTGCCCACCATCCCCTCAGTGGCCTCTTCCTGTGGCTTCTCCACCTCCCGTCTCCTTCCAGTCTCTGCAAAATATATATAAAAAAAAAAAAAAAAAGCTATAAAAGATAGGAAGAGTTGCTCAATTTTTCCAAAAAAAAAAAAATCTATATCTTGGGGGGGAGGGTTCTTATTTCTCCAGAAAAATTATTTACTCTAAGATTCTTGGGCCATCTCGTGGATTTGCATTGGCGATCAAACTGCACAACTATATCTTGCCATCCCTCGGGCGAGATACCTCTGGGGTTTTAGCCTGGCTCAGGCTATTCAGTTTGATCCTACAATCCCGTGCTCCAGCTGTTGCGCCTAGAATCAAAACCCTCCTTCTCTAATTCTTGCCTTGCAGAGTGGAGGAGCAGACACGTCTGTTTTCTTTTTTCTAAAAAAAAAAAAAGGAAACAATGCTGAGGGAGCTCTCTTCGACTGCTATAGGCATTCTTGGTATTGGGGTCATGCTCCTAGCCTGCAAATGATTATCTGTAAAAAAAAAAAAAGGAAAACAAACAAGAAGGGAGATGAGAGGGCAGGCAACCCTTCTCATGAGATTTTGATGATTGGTTTTTCCTTTCAAGTGTCCTCCTGGACAGTTTTACAGAAGAGCAGTGCTGACCATAACCAATCCCAGCCAGCCTAAGCCTCTGGCCTGCCTTGGCGAGTCCGTCTGAGTCCCACTTCTATGCAAAAACGCCTGAAAGGCTCATTTTCCATTTCTAAACCCCTGAGCAGCGCTCATGCTGCCTGGGGTTTATTCTTCCTCCTCGGTGTCCTCCGTTAAAGGCCTTCACGGCCAGGAGCCCAAGGAGGTATCAGCAACAATGGCATGTTGAAGATGAGGACTATGCCCTCCTGAGTCTCTCTAGCGGGTTTGGTGAACCTTCTTCAGCTCTATCTCCGGGATTCTTGCTTCCCTGTTAGTCAGGCCTTCAGCTATAAGCTAACTATGCTCGTTGGGCATTCTGGTCCCTTCAACATCATCTCTCTCTCTTCTCTTCTTCTTCTTCATCTTTCTCATTTCCTTCCTTTTCTCTCCTCCTAGAGTCGCCCAGGTAAGGAGGCCTGCAGTCCCTAGGTTGGGATACTCTTATCTCCTCTGTCCTTCCTCCATCGGCTTATTCCTTTTCAGTTCATTCTTCCTTGCTTTGCTATCCCTTGGCTATCTTGCCTCGCTATCTCTATTCTCTGCTTCCTTTTGCCTCTCCAGCTCACAGAACTGAGTTGGAGGAGGTAGATCGCTACTAACGGCCTCCCTACATGGCCGTGGCGTCACTCTCGAGGGCGGTGCCGTTAGCCAAAGTTTAAAAAAAAAAAAAAAAAAGCTTCCGTGACGGGTGCTCGCCTCCGGCTTACACCCAGGAAGTAATGAATGGTGAAGATACAAGAGAAGATCAAGAATTACGGTAGGTACGTAATTTTCATTTTTGGGCAGTTAGCATCAGTCTTATTAGTCCTGCTCCATTAAACACTGAAACGATACTTGATTGAATGGTAGTGGACATCCAATGCATGCTTGAAATTGTTCATTGTACTACTAGATACCATCACATCCAGTAGCCCATTCCAGTCGGATACCACCCTCTGTGAGAACTAGTGTCCCCTCTGTTTTTTTATTGTAGTGGTTACCCTTAAGCTGGTGTAGGTGTCCCCTACATGGTCTGTCATCAGGCCTTTCTGTTAACCCCAAACATTCCCAGAGCTATGCATCCTTGGAGGCTCTAAGCACCAAACACATATCACCCCTGAACTTAAGATATTGGAGGGAGTAGATATTTAATCCTTGTAGTCTCTCATCATAAATCCACCCTAGTAGCCCATCTCTTAACCCGTCTCCACACTCTTCAGATCTTGTTTCAAGTGGAGCACCCAGAAGCTCACACAGCATTCCAGTTGGGGGCACACCAGGGATGTATACAATGGGATTATAACCCCTGTTTCTGCTCCTAATATTTTTTGCTATAGAATCAAGAATGCTGTATCCTTTTTTTTTTACCTGTGTGCAGTGTTTGGACATATTTAGGTCATCAGTTGTTTGTATACCCAAGTCTCTTTCAGATGATGATGTCTGAAGTTGATATCCATTAAATGTGCAATCATACAGTTTGTTCCTTTTAACCAAATGCATCACTTTACTTGTCATCATATTAAATCACAGTTTTTTTCCCAGCTCCTAATTTGGCTAGGTAGTCGATACTATTCTGAAAAGATTTGGCATCGTATGTTTCATACCAGTGCTCCCATTTTAATATCATCAGCAAATTTTGCTGTCAAAGTTTTTGAGTCCCCACCAGGGAAGTTATGAATATAATAAGTCCTGCTCGATCACTCCAGTCTTATGTCACTGCTCCTGCACCTGCAACCGCTCACCTCCTGCCCCAACAGCTTCTCTTTTTAACAGCTTTTATTTATTTATTGTTTAATTAAAAATAAAATCTGAATCACATCTTTCCAAGACATCAGAAAGTTGGAGTTTAGATTCTGTTTTTAAATTAAAAAATAATAATAAAATGTCACCAATCATTTTAACAGGAAGGTGACACAAAGCGGTAATGAAAGAGGTGAGCATAGCAGTGAAGGGAGAAGGTGACACGGAGCAAATGTGCAGGATTGCAGGCTGTTGGGTAGAAACAGTTTAAAAACAGAAAAGGTAAACATTTGTTTCATATGAGAACAGAGAAGTTGTATGATGTAGAACTTGGAGCCTGAAAAAGAGGGGAGGTTTTGCTGAGTTCTTGTTGTCTGTGGGAGCACAGGAGAGCCGACATCAGTGGCTCTCCTCTGCTCTCACGGACAACAAGATCTCCACAGATCCTCCCTTTTTCAGGTTTTAAGTTCAACATCATACAGCTTCTCTGTCTTCTACACTTCTACACCAGCTCCCTAAGAACTGGGGCTGATGCTGTCACTCCTCTGCACTCTTCTGGTCACTTACAAAACACTGCCATGTTTCTTCAAATATTTTAAACTTGGCCGTCACTCCACCAATTAGAACTGTGTATATCACCTGCAGGTGTTTCTACTAATTTGCAGGTACTGTTCAGTGAGTAAGAGTCTTGGGGGAGCCGGCTGCTGAACACATCACTGATGGGGTGGAGGCTCTGCACTTTCTGCACTGCCCACTAGCCTGCAGTCCGGCTACTCAGCTCTCTGCACTACCAGCTGTGAGGGACTCTGAACCATCTGTGAGCCTGAGAGGAGTCATCCATTTCTATCAGTGAACCTGAGAGGGATCAGCACCAGGAAAGACATCTCCAGCTTGTTTTACATAGATACATAGACAGTGTCGGCAGATAAGGGCCTATGGCCCACCCAGTCTGCCCATTTGAGCTTGTAAGTTTACTTTGTTTTCCTAGAAGTCTGTTGCCCCTTAACCCTGACATCCAGAATTCCTTTATGTTTATCCCATGTATTCTTAAATCCCGTGATTGTTTCGGCCCCCACCACTTCCTCTGGCAAGGTGTTACACTTGTCCACCACCCGTTCTGTGAAGAAATTCTTCTTTACGTTTCCTCTGAATTGTCCTCCCTCCAACTTCATCCCATGCCCTCTAGTCCTGCAGCATCTTTTTCGCTTAAAAATAATGTATTCCTGCACCCTGTTGCTCCCTGTAAGATACTTGTATGTCTCTATCATATCCCCTCTCTCCCTCCTCTCCTCCAGGGAGTACATATTCAGTTCCTTCAACCTGTCCTCATAGGACTTGTGATGCAATCCATGAACCATCATTGTTGCCCTCCTCTGAACCTTCTCTACCCTGTCTATGTCCTTACGTAAGTAAAGTCTCCAGAACTGTACACTGTACTCCAGGTGGGGCCTCACTAGTGTCTTGTATAGTGGAATTATGACCTCCCTTTTCCAGCTGATGATGCCCCTGCCTATGCATCCCAGCATCCTATTTGCTTTACCTGCTGCCTTGTCACACTGTTTCCCTACCTTGAGGTCATCAGAGATGATAACCCCAACATCCCTTTCCTGCTTGGTGCATGGTATATCCTCACCCCCCCCAACTGATATATTGTGCCAGGGTTTTTGTGCCCCATATGCATTATCTTGCACTACTTTGCATTGAGTTTCAATTGCCAAACACCTGACCATTCTTCAAGCTTCTGCAGGTCTCTTCTCATTCTGTCTATACCCTCTGGTGTTTCTACTCTGTTACAGAGCTTTGTGTCATCAGTAAACAGGGAAATTCTGCCTTCTAGGTCCTGTGCAATGTCACTGATGAAGATGTTGAATAGGACCGGATCCAGCACTGATCTTTGTGGTACCCCATTGGTCACTCTTCCCTCTGTGGAGTGACAGCCATTTACCACCACCCTCTGTGTCCTGCCACCCAGCCAGTTACCTACCCACCACACTACTGTCCTGCCCACACCCTTATTCCCCAGTTTGTGTAATAGTCTTCTGTGTGGCACTGTGTCAAAAACCTTGCTGAAGTCCAGATAGGCCATGTCCACTGCCCTTCCCGATCCACCTCCCTAGTCACCCAGTCAAAAAATTCAATGTGGTTGGTCTGACATGACCTCCCCTTGGTGAAACCATGCTGCCTTAGGTCCTGCAGTCCATTGACAACCAGATGTTCCACCAGTCTCTCCTTCAGTAGTGCTTCCACAATCTTCCTCACTACCGAGGTGAGGCTGACCGGTCTGTAGTTCCCCGCTTCCTCTTTGTTCCCACTGTTGTATAAGGGGATTGCATCTGCTATCCTCCAGTCTTTGGGTACCTCCCCTGTTTCCAGTGATCAGCTAAACAAGATTGCCAGAAGTTCAGCCACCACCTCTCTTAGTTCTTTAAGGACCCTGGGGTGCACCCCATCTGGCCCCATTGCTTTATCAACTCTTATTACTTCCAGTTCCTTCAGGACCCTTTCTCGTGTAAAGGGACTTGTGTCCATTTCTGCACCATTCCCACCCCTTGTACTCCCTTCAGACCCATTACCCTCCTCTTCCTCAGTAAAGACTGATCAGAAATACTTGTTCAGTATGTCAGCTTTACTGTTGTCACCCTCCATGTGGCCCCCATCCTCCCCCTTCCGTCTCGCTATCCCTCCCTTTGCCTTTCTTTTTTCACTTATGTACCTGTAAAAGGTTTTGTCCCCTCTACCCACTGATTTTGCAATGTGCTCTTCTGTCTGAGCTTTGGCTTCCCTTACTGACCTCCCTGCCTCCCTTTGCTTCTCCTGGTACTTCTCCCTATCCCCTTCTGCCTGTGTCTTTTTGTATTGCCTGATGTAATCTTTTTGGCTTTCACTTTCTCTGCTACCTCCTTGGAAAACCATAATGGCCTCCTCTTCCTTTCCCCTTGCTAACCTGCTTAATGCATAATTTTGTTGTTCTTGTAATCCCCATTTTAAATACTGCCCACTGTTCCTCAACCCCTGATTCCTGCCCCATTCCCCTTAATGCCTCTTTCAAGCATCTCCCCATTATCCCAAAGTCTGTCCCCCTAAAATCTAGGATACGTGTTTTTCTGTTGTTTGGTTCTGCTCCTTCTGTGATTTCAAACCACAATGACTGGTGGTCACTGTTCCCCAGGTGCTCTCCCACTGTTATCCCCATCACACTGTCCCTGTTTGTGAGCACAAGGTCCAGTATTGCCTTCTGCCGAGTTGGTTCCATGACCAGTTGCTTGAGGAAGGCAACCTGAAGGGAGTCCAGGATAAATCTGCTCCTAGTTGATGCTGCTGCTAGGATGCTTTAGTCCACGTCTGGAATATTGAGGTCTTCAACCAGCACTACCTCACCCTTGTCTGCCATCCTTTGGGTGGCTAGTATCAGCTCCCTATCTCTTTCTTCCTCCTGGGCTGGTGGTCTATAGACCGCACCTGTGTGGATGGCTGGACCCATTTTCCTTTCCAGCTTAACCCACAGTATCTCTCCCCCATTTTGTTCCTCCTTGATCTCTGTGGCCCTTATGTCATTTTTCATATACAGTGTCACTCCTCCCTTCCTACCTGCCCCGTCTCTTCTGAATATGTTGTAGCCAGGTATGGCAATCTCCTAGTCATGGTTATCATTATACCAGGTTTCTGTGATGGCCACAATGTCCAGGTCTGACTGCATCATGACAGCCTCCAGAGCCTCCATCTTGTTGCTAAGGCTCCTGGCATTGGCACACATGGCTTTCCATGATTTGACCTCCCTAGACCATTTAGCTGTTCTACTCCAGCCCCTTCCCTGGTTGTCCTTTATCTCTGGATCTCCTTGCTGTCTGCCCTTCTGTTGAATTTTGCCCCTTTTCTGCCTATCCACCTCTTCACTGCTTGAACTGTGTGCATCATCTGTGGGTGTTTCTGCTAATTTTCAGGCACTGTTCAGTGAAAAGGGGGCTCGGGGAAGCTGGCTGCTGAACATGTCTTTGAAGGGGTGGGGGCTCTTCACTTTAAAAGCCTGCACCGCCCACTAGCACGAGCGTGACAGCGTCACTCAGGAAAGAAACCTGTCAAAGGCACAGTAGTTTTATATAGTCCAGATGATAATTTAATTATATAGAGTGTACGATTTGTAGTGGGTAAGTCGGACTAAACAGTGTTAGCTACTTGGGTGTGGTATTTTTAGTCCTGCTTAGTCAATTGTTCCTGCTTTCTTATTTGTAAGTTTCAGGAATTCTAACTAGTTTTAATTTGTAATCAGCACATTTTAAAATATTGTTTTACTCTGTATTGTGCAACATTCTTACTTAAACAATAACTCGGCTGCTTTTAACAATGTTTCTAGTAATAACTTTGACCAGGTTTACTTGGGTCATGCATTAAAGTTTCCAGTCCTTCAAGTCTGGAAGGATCAGGATTTTAATAAATTAAGTGCCTTAGTGTGGAATGACAAGCCCATTCCAGTACAGATAGCCTATTCATTGACTTTTGGTCATTCAGTTTGGAATAAAAATAGCTTAACAAAATAATTGATAAGGATAAAAGGAAAAAATTATTATTATAATAAATTCTTATTCCAGAGATTAGTTGTGCTGTTGTTAATCTCAGGCTCTGTCCATCCACACCCTGGCCCCCAATATTTGAGTAATTTTTAAGCTGAAGCTTTAAGGAATTCTAGTAGTGGTACTGGATCCCTTACTTTTACATTAAGTATCATCAATTTAAACATACAAAGGTTACAGGCCAAGTGGTGTTTATTCGAAGCTTGGGTTGTGCAACATAATTTTGACGTCATAACATTATCTGAAAAATAGTTAAGCAGTAAGATTAATAATACTCAATTGTATTGCAAGGTTATAATATATATATATATATATATATATATATATATATATATATATATATATATATATATGTGTGTGTTTGTGTGATTTTGTATTTCTTTGAAACTTGGCTTCCCGGCCAAATGCCCTTTGGAGTAACCATTGCCTCAGTGCTTCTGCACAGAGATTCTTTGTCTTTTAAATTGTTTTTTGTTTTAATTGGGTTCACCACAACATAACCCAGATAGACCATCTTAGGGTAGCTGGTTCATTCCACTGGGGTGTCAAACAGACTGGGCATACTGATGAGTCCTGGTAGGACAAAACATGTGTCTATGTCTTCTGTTGGCACCCTTTGCAAACTGTGTGAGAGGCCTTTCAGCACCATGCATTTCTGCTTAAAGTTGAACCAGCATAATATTCTGTGGTGATTTTCATATGCAGCACATGATGCTTTGCATTGTGAGGGCATGTGTGATTTTGTATTTCTTTGAAACTTGGCTTCCATTGCCTCAGTGCTTCTGCACAGAGGTTCTTTGTCATATATATATATATATATATATATATATATATAGAGAGAGAGAGAGAGAGAGAGAGACAAGATAGGGTGGGGAAGAGGGGAGGGGCCACCATGATTTATGTTAAATCAAAATTGAATGTCCTATTACTAGATCACACTGGGGGAAAGTACTGGATGCAACTTAATTACAATAAATTTGCTCTTGGGTCAAAATAAACATTTAATAATTAGTTCTATTCTCCCTTGACTTATAGGGACGGGACCAGATTTGATCTCTAGAATAAAGAAAAGTTTACCAGCTAATAGAAAATTGATATTGTTAGGAGACTTCAACAGCAGTTGGGCCCATGACCAAAAATTGGATGCAAGGGAGCTATTTCTTGAGTTGGGAGTTCAGCAAATTAAAGGGAAATTACCAGATACAATCATAAAACAGGGAAAGGGTCCATCCTGGATTGGATCGTTGTCACACATCCAGATAGGATTGTTGTATCACATGTTTTATCGGATGCTGTAAGTGACCACTGTCCAGTTCGGTGTGAATGGACAACTAAAATGACAAAAAATCATCTATTATACATTGAATCACAGAATTTGAATCGAGTTGATCCAGTAATAATGAATGATGCATATAGGGAGGGTGAGTGGACAATACTGAATTCCATTAATGACATCAGTGTATTATCGGATACTGTTTCAAATCTGTTTAATTGTATAATTGATAGGGTCACCCCAAAAGAAAATGCATCAGATCTGGGAGGGAAGGAGTGGGAGGGTGGATATGGACAGCTATTGTATTATAGTTGCAAAATTGTATTTTTTGGATTTGCTGTTTCATGTCCATATTTGTATAAACTAATAAAGAACATACATTTCAAAGGAAAATGCATATTTGGGCCAATAAAAATAAGTGGGTAAATCAAAATCTGTTAAAAGTAATGAAGTTAAGGGATAAAACTTGGAGACAGAATAAAACAAATAAGGAACCAACAACCCTCAAAACTTATAAAAAGTTAAGGATTCAATGTAAAACTGAAATTCATAAATCAAAAAGACAATGTTTATTATCAGAACAGACTAAATTCTCCAGGAATCCTAAAAAAATGTGGCAGGTGTTGAATGATTTAATGGGTAGAAGAGTAAAAGGTACTGATATACTGTAGTTATTCAGGAAGGAGACTGGATGGTTAATGAACCCCAACTACATGTAGAAATATTTAACAATTTTTTTTTGCAGATTTGGAGAAATATAGAAATAATGTTAACATGGTTTTATTAAATTATGACACACTGAGTGTTGATAGGGATTCTATTCCAAAGTTTTATTTCAAGAAAATAACTTCTTCACAAGCTAAAGATTATATGTTAAAATATGAACCCAGGCCCCACCTTGGGTATGATGGGGTTGATTATAGATTTATTAAATTAGGTATTGAAACATTGGTCCATTCCATATCAGTTCTTTTCAGTATTTCATTATGTTTTGGTATATTTCCCAATCAATGGAAAATGGCTATAATAAAACCCATATTCAAAAGTGGTAGTACAGTTTGTGTTTCCAATTACAGACCCATTTCCCTGGTCTCTCCCCTTTCTAAAATATTTGAAAGAATAATTTTTGACCAAACATCTGATTTTCTGGAAAAATGTGGTTTGCTTTCAAATTCTCAGTATGGATTTAAATCCAAACACAGCAGGGAGATGGCCTTGGTGAGGTTCACCAGCTGCATACAGGGCACCCTAGATAAAGGGGCACTCTTTGGCGGCTGTATTTGTGGACCTCGCCAAGGCCTTCGACCTTGTTGACCATAGACTGTTGCTTAAATCTTTTTGTAATCTACATTTTTCAAATAATGTTTCCAAAATGGAATTCAAACTATCTAAGTAACAGGGCACATAAAACTATTTCAATCTTGGGGCCTCTAATTTTTTCTCTGCATATGAATTCAGCTTCTGAAGTTTGTAAAAAATCCCAAATTGCACTTTTTGCTGCTGATGCTGCAATTTACAGCACTAATGCAAATCCTGAGAATGCAATTGGGGTAATACAACATGACTTTCTCCTATTTCAGAAATGGCTTCAATCTAAACTAATGGTATTAAATGTATAGAAAACCAAATTGATGATTTTTTCTAGTTCAAAAAAGAAAGTAGAAGTGGTATCCCTATAGTTGACTTAAATGGGGAAATGGTTGAGTTAGTTGATAACTTTAGATATTTAGGTATTATTTTGGACTCCAAGCTTACCTCTGAATCCCATATTAACACTTTAAATAAAACTTTGCACCAACGATTAGAGGGAATGTATAGAATCAAGCAATTCTTAACCCCAAGTCTAAAAAAAACTCATAGATTTCTTTTTGGGGCATTGGATTATGGCTTATCAATATACACTGCTGCAAGTGAGAAGATCCTATCCAAATTGAATGTCACATATAATAGTGCATTAAGATTTATGATGGATTCTCCCTATAGAACGCACCGTTGAGATCTTCAAAAACTTACTAGCTGTCCTTCCTTAGAAAATAGGATAAAGATTAAACTTGGCATACTGCTCTTTAAGATAGTCAAGAGTCTACTCCCAAGTTCCACCCTTGCTTTATTTCCAAGAAATATTAATGTTCTGGGGACCAGATCCCAAAGCAAATCTGTGTTTAAGTTGCCACTTTTTAAAAAATCCATTGGACAGAAATCACTGCTTTTTAGAACTCCTTTATTCTTCAATACTATACCAGCTTCCTTGACTAGCTTTACTGTTCAGACATTCAAAAATAGACTGAAAACATGGTTTGACACTACTAATGCGTGTGCATGTATCCAAGTGAAAAAATAGGCCTTAACTTAAAATGTTGTATGTTTTAACTGTTTTTAAGTGATTGTATGTATCATAATGTTATTTGTTTTTTATTGTCCTTTTTTTAAAAACCTTGTCGCTTGTGAAAATGGGCAACAATGCTCATCTTGCTAACAAGTATAAAAAATTAAAATAAAAATGAAAGCAATGTATGTATATCCAGGATACCACATCACTAGCAATGGCCCTAGCAGCCCCTGAAATACAAAACCCAGTGGTACTTTTTCACAAAATAAACCCATGCACTAACTTTTTTTTCTAAAAAAGTAACAAAATCAGTAAAGATATAACCTAACACACAAGGTCCTTACATGTTGCAGAAATTAAGTATGCAATGGGGACCTTGTTGTAAAATTAATTTATCTTAACTTGAGCAGTCTAACCTCAGGCACATCACTAGTGGCTAACACCACTCTTGAGGTTACCTGAGGACTGCTCTTGTGAAAATAAATCATTTATATAACAGTCCCCCATCACATATCCCTAAAACTTTAATAATGCACCAGTTAGGGTTAAAGTGACAAAAGTAGGAAAATCCGGCATTAAGTTTTACAACCCTAACTCCCTACCCCCACCCCCAAGCACCAAAAGGAAAAAAACAATACAGTTTTCCCTATCAGCAGTCATGGCAAATCAGGGGTGGGGTGTTCCTTGGGTTCTTAGCCCTAATGCTCACTGTATTCCATACACAAATAAGGTCAGATGCAATCTGTTTTCTTTATGCAGGGCATAGAGGTTATTTGCACCATCTGGGGAGACACAGGTCTCTACTTTAAAGAGTATATGACAATGGGGTGAGTGTTAGTGTTGAGAATGCCAAGGAATACCTCACTCCTGATTTGCCAAGAGTAATGACAGGGAAAACTGTGATGTTTTGTCCTTTTGATGCTTGGAGATGGATGTGGGGAGCTAGGGTTGTAAACACTAATGCTAGATTTCCCTACTTTTGTTGCTTAAACCTTAAAGAGCTACTGTACTGCCTAAAAGTAATATTTTATTTCAAAAGCAGCCAACCATTACCTTTTATATCTGGGGTACTTTTTATTTTCTTTTTGTTTAATTAGAAGATTATTTACCTGATGTTAATAGGTGTGATGTGTAGAGCAGCACTGTGCCTGGCAGCTGACAAGTCTTGCTCTACTATTCCATACTACATCATCAGCGTTGTGTCCTTACTGACTTTGACATCACTGCTATTTAGGAACAGCAAGCAAGGGACTGTCAGGTCATTCACCTGTGATGTCACTGTCAGTAAGATCATAATGCTAATGATGTAGTATGGGGCAGAAGAGTTAGATATGTCAGCTGCCAGGCTAAGAGCTGTTCCACACATCTAGCCCAATTTCATCACATAGAAGACTTTCTGATGATTAAAAGGAAAAAGAAAATTACTTCAGAAGTAAAAAGTTACAACTGACTACTACTTAAAATTTGTATTTTTCCCTGTCTGCCTGTTTTGGCTCCACTAGCTCTTTGGTACATTCACACCATTTTTTGCAATGATTTTCCTTACTTTTTGAGATAGTTGAATCATATTGTCATTTACACATGTCCATTTAGGACCTACATAGACATAGAAACATAGACTTTGATGTCAGAAAAGGACCACTTGGCCCACCCAGTCTGCCCATTTCCCTACCTACTGGATAAGCTACAGATTCTAGTTAACCAACAGCCTGCTTCCTGCAACCCGCACTATAATTGCTTTGTGTCTGTCCCATGCATGTTTGAATTCCTCCACTGTTTTAGACCCAACGACCTCCTCAGGAAGGCTGTTCCATGTATCCACCACTCTCTCCGTGAAAAAGAAATTCCTCACATTACCCCTGAGCCGTCCCCCCTCTATCTTTAAACTGTGCCCCCTTGTTCTTACACATCTCTTTTTCTGAAAGATGCTACCCTCCTGAACTTTGTTGATTCCCTTGAGGTACTTGAACATTTATATCATGTCCCCCCTGTCCCTCCTTTCATCAAGGGTATACATATTAAGCTCTCTCAGTCTCTCTTCATATGGTTTCTGATGTAGACCCTGCACCATTTTAGTTGCCCTCCTCTGGACTGCTTCCATCCTGTCTATGTCTCTGTGTAGATGAAGTCTCCAAAACTGCACACAGTACTCCAGATGGGGTCTCACCAACTGTCTGTATAGAGGGGTAATCACTTCCCTTTTTCTACTTGTGATGCCCCTTCCTATGCATCCCAGTATCCCCTGGCTCTCCTTACTGACTTTTCACATTGCTTACCCACCTTTAGGTCATCTGATATGACTACTCCCAGGTCCCTTTCCATTTTTGTTGTTGTTAGTACCTCCCCTGCTATTGTGTACTCTTCTCCTGGGTTTTTGTTTCCCAGGTGCATTACTTTGTACTTCTTTGCATTGAATCTAAGTTGCCATATGTCTGACCATTCCTCCAACCTTGCCAAGTCCCTTCTCATCTTTTCTACCCCCTCTTGTGTATCAACTCTGTTACAGATCTTTGTGTCATCTGCAAAGAGGCATACCTTTCCCTCCAGACCTTCTGCAATGTCACTTATAAAGATGTTAAAGAGGATTGGACCCAGTACTGAGCCCTGAGGTACTCCACTAGTAACCCCCCTTTCTTCAGAATGTGTTCCATTCACTATTACCTTCTGTGTCCTGTTGTGTAGTGTCTTGCCTAATCGAAGAGTCACAAAGGAATAATCACACTTGGCATTCACACATCAGCACAATTTATTGCAAGCAAAAGATAATTACACTTCATTTAGCAGCAATGTCACTATCAGCATTAATGATTACACTTTAGCATTCATTCATTAGCAATATTACTATCAGCATTAATATATACTTCAATGAAGCAAAACATGATACATCACCGATTCTATGCTACATCCAAGCCTTTTCCCAGTAGCTGGGGAAGCCCCTAATCATCTCACAGCCTGGCGAGGAGTCTTGAACCGGGAGAAAGTTCCACAGCGATGCGTCCACCCTGCAGATGAGGCTTCCAACCAGGCATTGAGAAAGCTACATTTATATCTTATTCTATGCTAAAAATAACCATGCAGCCTTCATAGTGTTGTTTTGCCGCATTCTAGAAGCTGGCCGGGCTCCCAGATGCTGCAAATTCACACCATAAGGACTGCTCAGAATTCCCTACACCTGCTGGGTCACTGTGCTCCAAACACTGGCCGGGTGCCTAGAACACTATGAGCTAAGCAGAAGTTTAAACAAAACTACAAAAACAGGTTGCCTGATAATATGCGACCTTCAAGTCAGCAAAATACACTGTCTGAAGCAAAACATAATAATGAGGCTATCTAAAGAGCAAAACACCAATTAAATGAAGCAGCATGTAAAATGGAGTCACACAATACAAAATGGAGTATAAAATGACATACATTACATGAAATAGCATACAATATGGAGGACAATAATCAACATATTATACTATCACTACATTCGGTCCTTTGATTATTGTGAATATGATTTGTATGATATTGGTACCATAGCAAAATTACTACTAATATAACATGATAAGTAACAAGTCCAAATAAGCAAGATAATTGTCACTACAGCAATGATTATGATAGGATGTATCAGAATATTTAACACTTTTGTAGCTGATGGAGACCATCCTGTAAAAATATCCCACCAATAATGAGTAGTCTCTTGTTGAATCTTGGAACTTAAATCAATCATTTTATTTTTAACTATCGTAGTTTGCACCTGACTTTGCACTAATGATTTATTTCTTATTGCCAAATGAGTCTGCATTACATCTGTTTCCTGAATTATCTGTTTAATTTTATTTAATGAGATACTCAATCTTGATTGATCTAAAATATTGGCTGCCAATACAAAATAAGCTTCTGCTCATTATCAGGGACCCGTGCATTTTACTGTGGTGGATGACATTACAATCCAATGATTACTAGGAATCCATGATTTGAACACGGTCCTCCACACATATTCATTATTACTCATTAAATCACTCTGGGCCTTATTTCTTTGCATTATAGAATACATATGTCGCATTGTGCATTCTGTCCAATCAATAAATCGTGAAATATTTTCTGCTACTCCCATTCCCATACCTGTGAAGCATTAAATAACTGCAAGAACTCAAATCATAATTCAAAGTTAATCTTTGGGGTAAGAAAACAGTTGGCATCCATTGAGCTTGTAAGTTAATTAAGCTAAATACATCAATTCCTACTGCCTGAAGCCTGTTAGTCAGTGTTTCTATATCAACACTATTTAAAATTCCCATGCCTGCCCCTGCTCCACCTAATAGCGTATCATACC
The DNA here is from genome assembly GCA_016271365.2 of Neoceratodus forsteri. Lineage (NCBI taxonomy): Eukaryota > Metazoa > Chordata > Ceratodontiformes > Ceratodontidae > Neoceratodus > Neoceratodus forsteri. Next base: position 519,472,548 of record CM057449.1, on the reverse strand, counting down.
AAGCTCTTTTATATTTACATTTTCTACTAAACATAAACGTTATGTTAAAATGGATTACATTTTTCTGATACCGCTCGCTACTGATGTACATGTGGATGGAACCTTAACTATACTATCATTGCTAATTACAGGATGATTTTTCAACACTGTAATGTGATCTGCCCAAGTAGTTCTATTAGTTATTGCAGTAGCATTCATGCAGAATAACGTGTCTATGTCAATCAAAGTAATACTTGCATTGAAAATGTCTGTTTGATTCATGCAGCAATCAAGTCTATGTTGTACAGTCACCATGCAACTATTCGGTAAGTTGCAGCATCTAATAGCAGTCTGGTTCTGTAATTTAATCCAATTTGTGTCCTGCATAGGTTGGACATATAATCGCCTGCCATTGTCTCAACTGGTTTCCAAATGTTCACATCTGGTGAAAGTAATGTTCACTATAGGACATCCTTGGTTTTCAGGGCAAGTAAAGTTGTCTTGCACCGTAAACTGGTGGAAGATTTCCAACCCCATTGTACAAGTGGGTCGTCAAGCTTCAATATTCTTCCACCTGGGGTAATAGGCTTTACCGAATGGACCGTGAGAGAGAGTGTTATTCCTTTTAGAATCATTGAAGAACCTAGAAAATACACAGACTGATTATTCTCGAAGATAACATGTGTTCGCTGGTACATATTCTCATCTCTCTTTCCCTGACCTGATAATTAACACTGTGTTGTCTCGTCCGTGGCTTATCACCTCAGCTGGTTCAGGAGGGCCATTTGGGTTTGTAACCCATATTTTGGCACCATTGTTAAAACCTCCTGTAGATCTAAAACCTTTATCCCCTTGCTGTTAAGAGTGTGGGGCTTGTCCTTATAGGGTCACTTTGTTAACTGGAATAATTAACAATTGAGCCACTCTGTCATACTGTTGAATTAACAGATTTTGTTCTCTACTATTCAACAAAATTACTTTCACTTCTCCTTGGTAATCACAATCAATCACCCTCCCAAAATTTGTATTCCTTGAGGGCTAGTTCTGATTAGGTGCTATCCAACCAAAATGTCTCGTGGAATTTGTATTCCAATACCAGTTTCTATCACTTGAATGTTTCTGCTGTTTATTCTGTATTCTTGAAGGGCATGTAAATCAAGTCCAGCAGCTTCTGGTGTTGCCCTGCAAGGAGACAGAGCTCCTGGGTAATTTCCCAATATAACACTGTTTCTGTAGTTGAGTAAGCCTGCACTTGCAAATTAGGAGTTATCATTCGCATTAAGGGGTCTCAGATTCTCCAATTGGTCTATTATTTAAAATCTGTAATGCTTCATGCAAATTCTCTTTCCATTTTCGTAGGCCTCCAATTTCCTAAACTGTTCTTTCAGCAATCCATTCATTCTCTCAATTAACCCTGCTGCTCAGTGGTAATAAGGGATGTGAAATACCACTGTATGTTATGGGCTTGAGCATAAGCTTGTACCATTTTCCCCAAAATGGGAACCATTGTCACTTTGTATCTGCAAGGGTATTCCATAGTACAACATAATTAAGTCAATTGCCTTAATGGTGTTTTCTGTGTAGCTTGTTTACAAGGGTATGCCAATAAATACCCTGAATATGTATCTACAACTGTGCAAGCATATCGACATCCTCCACTAAGGGTAGAGGTCCAATGTAATCAATCTGCCAAATTTGTCCCGTAATTTTCCCTCCCAATTGTCCTTTCACAATATGAGGGATTGGTCTTTGTTGCCCATGTTGGCATATAGGACACTGAGCAATAACAGTTTTAACTAAATCCAATGTTAGGGTACACCCTCACTATATGCCCACCTGTAAGTGGCTTTCTCTCCCAAATGTCCACATTTTTGATGTGCCTATTTTGCCAGCCCTGATAACTGCTGACTTTGAGTTTCTTCAATATCCACTGGAAGAATCTTAGCTTTTCATCTGCAATAGAATTATACCATCGTTCTAGTGTATCTGAAGCACAATGAGCATCAACATGAAATACAGTGGTCTGAGAATTTTGCACCATAGTCCATTTCCTGCCACAGTTCTTTTCCCCATATTTCTTTCTGAATAAATTTTCCACTCATCCTTAGCTCAAGTGGGCAGCCAGGTTGTTAAACCATTGGCTACAGACCATGAATCAGTATAAATATGACATGTACCTGGGTTTTCTTGTCTCAAAGCCTGATATACTGCATACAACTCAGCATATTGACTGCTTTTCCCTTCTCCTGATGTTACCAAAAACTTTTCAGTGTGTGGACAATAAGCTACTGCTTTCCAGTATCTCCTATTTCCACATATTTGGCTGAGCTGCCTGTAAACCATACATGTGTTCGTCAGAAACGGGAAGCTCATCAAAAGGCTTGCCCCATTTCACAGGTGATTCTTGAATTTCAGGCATTTTCCCTCAACCTGTTCTCCCTCTAGAGGAATTTCAGCTACCTTCTCATGGAGGGCTGCTATTCCCCAATTCCTACCTTTGCTCGATCCTGAATATACCATTTCCATTTGATAATGCTAGCTTCCTGAGCATGTCCTATTTTGTGAGTTCTAGGGAGCTTTTACCCATTGCATAATGGGTATCTCTGGTCTTAATGCTACCTCATGACCCACTGTCATTTGTTCTGTCTCTATCAGAGCCCAGTAGCATGCTAGTAGTTGTCTCTCAAAGGTGAGTATCTGCTACCTACCTCTGGGAGTTTCCTATTCCAAAACCTAGTGGCACTTTCTGTCTCCCTTGCTTCTGCCACAAACTCCAGTTTGCATACTGCCCAGTTACGGACACATTTAATTCTACCTCCCTCCTGTAGGGCCAAAGGTCTAAGGCTTGCTGCACTGCTTCCTTAGCCTTATCAAATGCTTTTGTTGCTCATCCCCCATTCAAACTCGTATTTCTTTCTGGTCACTTTAATAAGGGAGCTAGTATTTGCCCTAAATGGGGTATATGCTGTCGCAAAATCCAAACAAACCCACAAATCTTTGTGTTTCAGTTTTGTCTTGTGGAGTCGAAAAGTCCAGTATTTTCTGTCGTGCCTTGGGCAATATTTCTCTATGCCCCTGTTCCATTGAATTCCCAAAATTTTACTGTTTGGGAAGGACCCTATACCTTGTCTGGATTAATTTCCATCCTTTCTTCCTCATATGATCAATGGTCTCATCTAGTAACTGCTGTACTTTATTTTGATCAGCCCCTGGATCAAGATATCATCAATGTAATGAGAAATCTGCATGCCATCCAGCAGCTTCAACTCATCCAGTGTTCTGCCACCATCCGTGGCAGATGTAGGCTATGTACATATCCCTGAGGTAATCTATGGAAAGCATATTGCCTCCCTGCCATGTGAAGGCAAACTGGTCCCAAAACTTTTCCTCAATCGGAATAGTAAAGAATGCATTAGCTAAATCAATAACTGCATACCTACCTACCCCTTTGTGCCTTGTATGTTGCTCTATCAGGGTGGCCGGTGTCTGGAACGGACGACCGTCAATGAAAGGGTGTACTTGTTCAATTCCCTATAATCTACTGTCATCCGCCATGACCCGTCACTTTTCTTGACCGGCCACACAGGATTGTTCCAAGCTGTTGTTGTGGGTTTAAGCACTCCTGCCTCTAATAGATCTTTAATAGTGGCAGTTATCTCCTCATGTCCTCCTGGTATTCTATACTGTTTCATACAGATAATTTTTGTAGCAGGTGGAATGGCTACTGGAGGCATCTGCACCTTCCCCACTACTACTGGTCTTGCTGAAATGTAAGGTTTTACTCCAAATTGATATTGTCCATCAGACAATTGCAACGTCATCCCTTTAGTATGTCTATTCCTATAATGTATTCCGAATCGGACAATCATTACACAATATTTTCTCCGGCAGCTGACCTATTTTCAGTTCCAAAATGGTCTGTACTGCCTCAATTTGTTACCTCCTAATCCTGTAATTACCACTCGCTGACCTTTGTGTTTTGCTGGGTTCCCATAAATTAATGAGGCCTCCGCCCCAGTGTCAATTAAAGCTCGTACTTTTGGGGTGAGCCACTTTTCCATTAACAGTTCTACATGAGGTCTAAATCCCTCCTAGCCCACCCTTCTACTGGGGCTTGGCCTTCATTTCAGTCATATTTTAGGTTTTTCAGTTGCTGCAACTCCCTAACCGGGTGCAAATCACTAGGATACAGATCTGCATATTCCTGCTCCGGTCGGGGTGACTCAATGGATTCCTGAGTGGGAGCCCCCACCCCGGACATACTTTCATCATCAAACTCTGCTGGGAGCAGTTGGACTTACAGACTCCTGAAGAGACATGTACATCTGTCTTTAACTTTGAATTGATCTGCTTATTTACTCGCTCTAGTGTTCAATCCCTCTTTTGTACATTTCCCACATATCAGGGTACTGATCCCATCAATGTTTTCCCTTGCCACCCCATCCTTTAAGAGAGCCAGGAACATATCTCTCCTAGAAACTCGACCCTCAGGATTGGACCGCTGTTTATCCTGTCCTGAAGAATCATATAAACTAGACCCTTTTGGGCCCCAATCTCCCAGTTCCCAACTGCCGATTGCCTCTAGCACACACTACTGTTTTCCCTGCCTGATTAATCAACAAGTCATCATTACTGCCTTATATGCAGGTGGTGCAGTTTTGATAATCTTATTACGTACAGACACTGGCACAACAACACTCATTAAATCAGCATGGTCTTCTGTGGAGACCGCAACTTTCATCATTTCCATTTTAATGTTTTGTATACAGTCCTTTAAGGTAAACCATGGTTTACTATCCTCCGACCAGTCACTCACCATCGGATACTTGTGTTTGCAAGCCATAGCCACCATGTCAGCATCGTGGCATAGCCCCTGCCCTGTATTCGGAGGGTCCCAAGCGCCTCCTTCACCACAGGGTCATAGCTTAGTGACAGAAACCTAGGGGCATCAGTTTCATCTAAGCTTACTCCATCCGCCCCTGTGTCATACAACCTCACCAGCCATCTCAACAAACTCTCCCTGGTGTACCGCCCAGGAGGTCTGATACCTCCTGTTGAGAAAAATCCTCCACTACATCTTGATTCCTAGGATTTCCTGATCCAACACTTCAGTATGTCTTCTAGACACTGGCTGTGCATGCAATATTGGAACCTTACGCCCTCAGCCTTTCTTCTTTATCTGAGGTGACCTTTCCTCATCTGTAGAAAACCAAATATCTCCATCCATGTTTCAGGATCCCAGTGGGCTCCTGCCCTAGCTATTGCTAGGCTTACCTTTTCCTACTAACTCTGCCCTCCTCTTTTATACTTGTATTAGTCCACTCGGACAGCTGCATTTTCTGCAACTGTCCGATAGGTATCCAATTTATCACTCAGCAAATGATTTTGACATTGTAACATCACAGCTTTACTTTCCAAATCACAAACCTTTCGTGCTCCAACTCTGCCTTTTCACTGAGAAGTCCCACTACCTTTCATGCATCTTCCTATAGGCAGACAATAAAATCCACCCCCTGCTCCCAAGGCAGCACATTCTTTCCTTTGCCACAGGCACTTTTTCATACATGTAACAACTTGCAGGCTCAGAATCCTTTAAACAGGATTCCCAGTGTTCACTCAACCCTGCACAACATGACCACTCAGTGGCTAAATCAGCATAAGGTTGGTTTTCAAACCAGGAATTTCCACCTGTGCACATGCAACATTAGACTCTTTCCTTTTAAACATTTTCACTTCACCTTAGTGTGTACTTTCCTTTATGAATCCTGCCGACTACGCCAAAATTGTCTTGCCTAATCAAGAGTCACAAAGGAATAATCACACTTGGCATTCACACATCAGCACAATTTATTGCAAGCAAAAGATAATTACACTTCATTTAGCAGCAATGTCACTATCAGCATTAATGATTACACTTTAGCATTCATTCATTAGCAATATTACTATCAGCATTAATATATACTTCAATTAAGCAAAACATGATACATCACCGATTCTATGCTACATCCAAGCCTTTTCCCAGTAGCTGGGGAAGCCCTAATCATCTCACAGCCTGGCCAGGAGTCTTGAACCGGAGAAAGTTCCACAGCCAGGCGCCCACCCTGCAGATGAGGCTTCCAACCAGGCATTGAGAAAGCTACATTTATATCTTATTCTATGCTGAATAACGTGCAGCCTTCAGAGTGTTGTTTTGCCACATTCTAGAAGCTGGCCGGGCTCCCAGATGCTGCAAATCACACCATAAGGACTGCTCAGAATTTCTACACCTGCTAGGTCACTGTGCTCCAAACACTGGCGTGCCTAGAACACTATGAGCTAAGCAGAAGTTTAAACAAAACTACAAAAACAGGTTGCCTGATAATATGCGACCTTCAAGTCAGCAAAATACACTGTCTGAAGCAAAACATAATAATGAGGCTATCTAAAGAGCAAAACACCAATTAAATGAAGCAGCATGTAAAATGGAGTCACACAATACAAAATGGATTATAAAATGACATACATTACATGAAATAGCATACAAAATGGAGTGACAATAATCAACATATTATACTATCACTACATGTAGCCAGTTCACTACCCAGGCTACCACCCTGGGACCCACTCCCAGGCTGGCTAACTTGATTATTAATCTTTTGTGCGGGACTGTGTCAAATGCCTTGCTAAAGTCTAGGTAGGCCATATCCACAGCCCCTCCCTGGTCTATTACTTTGGTCACCCAGTCAAAGAAATCAATTAGATCAATTAGAACATGAACACATCCATGCTTTCATTTATCCACTTGTGTATGTGGGTGTGGAAGCACAAGGCCCTCTGGGCCCTCCACTTCCAGTCCTTCAGAAAAGCAATTTATGTGCTTCTTTGTAATGTTTTTCTTTTTTTTTTTTTCCTGGTAGAGATAGACCATTTTCATTCTTATTTCCTAGGGGATTAGTGTTGTACTACTCAATAAGTCCTTTGTGTTAATATATACATTGTCCATTAACTCCAAAGACTGACAGAGTTACAGCTTGATAAAGCTGCAGTGTTATCCTATGGGGTTTGTACATTATTTTTAGTTTTTATTATTTTATTTTTTTATGGCCCCTACATTTTTTTAAGTGGGTGTCATTTTTTATGGGGGTGTTATGTGTTAGTGTTCTGGTACTCATTAAGACCTTTATTTTGATATATAGAGTATCCTTTAACTGAATATATTGATGGAAGTATGGCTTGTTAAAGTTGAAATGTGGGAATCAAGTCCAAATTTTTATTTTTAAGGGATTTTTTTTGTAAGGTTCTGTTATTCATATGAAAAAAGACCCCTTTATAAGAAAAAGGAATGTGAAAAAAACTAAATCCAAATTCTTTTTTTGTATGAGGGGATGTTTTTCATGGGGTTGTGATGTTCATATGAGAAAAGAATGTGGAAAGAAAACTAAGTCCAAATTATTTTTTCATATGAAGGGAATCTTTTTTTTTTCTTATGGTGCTATTCCTTTTTCATATGGCCAAATGAAAAAAGAAATTAGGGTCACAGAAAAATATTTTAAAATGTGTTAAAAACACATTTCTGTGTTATTTATCCAAAAGCTAACTGCAGAAACTGTGTAAAGGGGTCCTAAGTAGCACGATAGATGTGTTGGTGTCTCTGCAGGATATGATTTTTATGGATTTAAAAAAACAATTTTAAATAAATGGAATGATGGTGGACATACAAAAAAGATTTTTTGCCACAAAAAAAAAGATTACTGCCTATATAAAAGAGAATCTTTTTTCATATGGCACAAATTCTTTTTCTTTTTAGTATGAAATGCTATCTAAAAGATCATACTGAGAATGCTTAGAACCAAAATTTCAAATCTTTTTAACTTTGGAATAGATTAATATTTTTTCACCAAAGCAATGAAATGCACCACACTTGACAAAGCCCTTTCTACCCTAAAAAATTCAGACCAAAATTCCAAATCATCTGGGTGCTAGGCGATGACATAAAAAAAGCACAGCAAAAAACAATTTCTTCACTTTTTTCAATATCTGCTTCTTGAAAACTGCATATCCAAACAGAATGAAATTTAGCAGGTCAAGAGATCTTGCCACTGCGACTACCTGTACCAGATTTAGTGCAAATCCATTGAACAGTGATGGAGCTATTAAATTGCAAAGTTATGGGTGTAACACTAAACAGCATACTTGACCCTAACTGTAGTGGCGCTACTGCGTCATTATAGTATATATTCTAGTCAAATGTACAACACTCATGTATGGAAATCACCTTGATTAGTGAGAGCTCCTTTCACTTTCATGAATGTTTATACATTCTTTCCCTTTTTCATTTATACTGTTTTGATGCTATAACCACCCCTGCAATTTCAACCAACATTGAATTAATTTACTCAATGTAATTTTTATATTATCTCATCTTTCTGTAATACTAAGAGGGTTATGAAAGAGCCTGCACCTTTATTGAGTGTTTCCTCTCAATGTTTGGGTGGTTTTTTTGGGGGGGTTTAGATTTTTCCTTACAGGGGTCTTCAATATAGGTTTACACCTTTAATGTCTTTAAACAGTTTTATTTTTAAAGTACAAGTAAAAAAGAACCACTCTCAGTGACTGTGGTGCTGGAGGTAAAAACTCTAATGAGAAAAAAAGTGCAGGCACTCACTCGCAGTCACGTTGAAGTTCAGCAATAATCCATCAAAACATGAATGGGATACTTGTGTTCCAATTGAATTCACAGCAGCAGCAACATACAGTGCAGGTCCATGTTTAAATGATTCGGTCACCTCAACGTTTTGTGCTTGTCAGCTTTGCCAAGAGGATAGTATGCAATTCAAACAGTGGCCCTTATATACTAATATCCCTTAAAGGGCTAACATCACATGTGAATTGCATGCCATGAGTCCACCAGTGCTCAAACTTTATAAGTGCATATAACCATGTGATAAAACATATGAATAACAGTAATTCACCAAATAAAAACACTGAAAAGATACAGCAGGTCCTAATAGCTCCCAACTGTTATACAGTATGTTACTATTATATGATACTGTATCTGAAATTGGAGTACATGATCACATTTTTGATTAGTTGTTCCTACATTTGATTGTAGTGCACCTTAATAAAGTTTAACTCATGCTACCTAAGAAACATATTAGCAGTAATATATCATTTCATAAAAACAGTAAGAGTTCCACCCTTTCATTTAAGCCAGGTAACACAGTTGCCTTGAGCTTAAAAATTCAAAATGCTTCCTGGTGAACAAGCCACAAATCCACATTGCCTCCCCAGACCTACCCTGTTTCCATCCCCACAAATGTCCAGGAATGGGGTCCCACATTTTCAGAAGAAAAACAATGTGCAGCTGTCACATAATCCATGATTCAATTATTAATGGCCTTAATGTAGACCCCCACCCTTTTTTTATTATTATTAATTTGCAGTCTATTAGGGAGCTGGCAGGCAGCTATGACTCCATCCTCAGAGGAGCTCATCTCTCTGGCCCCAGCATCCCACACCAATCTCTCTGATAGATCCCCTGTGGGTTGCCCTCACCGTTACAGGGGCAGGGGTCAAGGAGCATCAGCTTTCTCACCTCCCCCAGAAAGCCAGCATCCAGATTCCTGTAGTTGGTGCAGGTGCATCTGGGCCATCATGGAGCCTGCCAGCTCCATTTTTCAAGTGTGTTGTTCCACGGGGCCCACAAATGTGCAATGGGTGAATGGCTGGGCTCCGCCTCTGCAGAGGCAGCCTCACCCCCCTGAATGTGGGGCCCACCGCATTCTTGGCTGCTCACCTGTGCCAACATCCAGCCACAGCTGGGTGTCAGTCTGCAGTGAACAGCTCTGTCCCCCCTTCCCAAGGAAGGAGAGCTGTCTACAGATGCTCAATCCTTCCTCACCACAGCCGACCCCCTAGCAACCCAAGTCTGTTCCTGAACCCGGGTGCCAGCATGGCACAATGGGTGGCATCCAGCGCATCAGCCTTCAGCACCACCAGGCCCCCACCCTTTCTTTTAACTTCCTCTTGGTTCTCCTGACATAGTATACCGTACTACAACAACAGTTTCCCAGGTACACAATGTAGGTGGAATCCCAATTGATAAAGCATCTGATTTGCATATCTTCCCCAATACTAGGATTAATAAATTCCTTAGTGCTGCTAATATTTTCACAGTACTTGCATCCCTGACACTTATGGCAACCGTCCAATAAGGATGGCAACTAAGTGGATGCCTTAGGGGTAGGTTGCAAACTATGAGTAACATGATCACCTGTGTTTGGTGGTCATCAGTACACCATATGGGAAACTTCGAGACAACATCCTTAAGTTTATCCTCTGTCTGCAATATAGGCAAATGTTTTCTAATAATCCTTTCAATACTAGATGCCTCATTGCTATGCTATGAGTTGTCAGAGAGTTTAGTCTATTGGCATTGTATGTCATTGAGGGTCTATCTAATAGCAGAGTTTCCCCTGTCAGTGTCCGACACTCTATCACTGGCCCTGTCAATGTCGTTTTGTTTGCTTATGATGACTACTATGACATAATTGAAGAAGAGGGTAGTCTGGGTTGGGTTTGCGAGACCGGTCCAGAGGGAGCACATTCTGTGACTGTTGGCTTTTGGCATCATTGAACTTGTCATAAAGCAGCAGTCACTATTAGGTGCGGCAGACACACATTATCGCCACTACAGCTTGCTGTCCTTAATCATGGGTCCATGTTCCATGTCCAGCCTTAATGCTCTTGCATCCATTTAATGATATGTATACTGTGTTACTTTAATGCTCTTGTACCCTTTCATGATATGTATATAACCTTTAACTGCTTGCTTGACTTTACTACTTCTGCATATGTTGATTGTTTATTGTTTGCACTATTCAATGCCTGTACTACACTTCTTTGTCATGCTGTTATCTTGCGTGTGTAAATGTATCTTGTAATTTCCCAGGTTACTCCTGAAAAATAGACATTTCTTGTCTAGTGTGCTTACCCAGTTAACAAAAGCTAAATAAATAAATAAACCTGTCTCACAGTGACTGCACCCCCCCCCCCTTCTCCTTATGTACTTGCTGAAGGCTTTCAGCATGGTAGCAGCAGCAAATGCAAAAAGACAGCAGGTATCAACATTGTTATATATCCCTCCCAGTCAGCACACCAGCATACCGATCAATCTTTCATGCCCCGAAATGTGGAACATTGTCCTACAAATTGTGGGACAGAAATCAAAATCCTTAAAACAGAAGTGCAGAACAGTGTGGAAAGGTGTACTTCATGTACATAAAGTTTGCTTTTCAATGAGCAGCACATTTTTCACAGAAATTGTCTGGATTTTTTTAAATCTTATGATAGAATGTGGAGCAGCACCCTATCAATGTGGAAAAGTGAGCTTTTGTGTAATTAAACTAGAAAAAAGAAATTTATTCTTAGAATAGCCCTTAGTATCTTCCAACCATCTCCAAAAATAATCATTTTTTATAGTTAAGATATTTTATAATACTTGACATTTTAAAAGCTGCAACATTTGAACTGTTAATCATAGAAACGTATTATTTTTTTTTAATAAAAGCTTGGAGTCTGATTAATATGTATACAGTAGATCCTAATGATGCATTTTCCTGTGTTGCTACATGTCTATACGAGAGGTGGGTGAAGTGGACAAACTTCACTCCACTAAATATTTTGCATATTGTGCTCAATACACGAAGCGTGATACGCAAAATTCACTGAGGCCAGATCGAATGCAAAGTGTGGAATTTCACCCGCAAAATTCCACACTTCCCACACAAACTCTGGCCACAAGGTGTCTAGTGGATTCCCCCCTTACCAGACACAGTCACAATAATCACCCCCACCCCCAAATCCCCACAGGATCGCTAGCCAGGCAGCCACAAGCAGCCTACAGCGTGCATGTAAACAAAAATTCCCTGGTGTATATTGGACCCCCCCACCCTGTCAGGTAGTACTCCCACCCTGCTCCCCTAAACCACAAGTCTGATCCATTTAAAAAGTAAAAAAATAAAAATAATTTATCACTTTCCTGGTGTCTAGTGGCCCCCATCCCTCCACCCTGTCTGTTAGTGCCCACACCCCACTCCCCCAACCCCAACTAGAGCAGGCTACTGGTACAGCCCTCCATGGCTGGCAGCCTGCCCCACTGAGCTCAGTCTATGAGCTTGTGCTTGTACAAGCATGCGCTCATTCATTGACAACTTGTGGTAATTTACTTAGCTGCTTAGAGGTGTAGAGGAGGGGAGGGGGCTGCTCCAGTGTCTCACAGGGGGCAAGATGGGGGAGAATGGTGTTGTGAACCCCAGAGAAAACTGTGTTTCCAGTAGCCATTACTTCTACAAGGAGGGGCCTGTCTGTTGCAAGTATTTTGTAAGGGCCTTTACAGTTATGGTGTTTCATAGGGGTAAGGTGGTGCAAAAGTGGTTTCTACACTTCACTTGAATCAGTTTGTAACTCTGCCTTTGTTATTTCCAAAGTCTCACTCCAGTGCAAGTGATCAGAGACTTCACAGCCTTGATGTCACTATGGCTTTAAGTTTCTACATGCAAAAAAAATTGAGCAGTCCAGGACTGAAAACAGGCAGCTGGTTATCACTTATAGTGAGGTTGGAAAATATAAGCCTGCTGCCACACACTCTCTCTCTCACTGGATTGTCTCTTGTATTGAATGTTAAGGCTGGTAGAGAACCACCAAGAGGGTTAAGGGCACAATTCACTACAGCTGCATCTGCCGCAGTAGCAGTAATAAGGGTACACCCTTGCTAGAGGTGTGGAAAGCAGCCACATTGTATACAGTCCACACCTTCATTTCTCACAACTGTCTGGACATCCAAGCAAGAAAAGATGCCAACTATGGTACTTCTGTGCTTCAGAGCCTTTTTCCTATATAGGTTTTAGAGCCTGCATCCCAAGCATTGCTTGGAGTCTTCAAGTTGTATAACAATAGAGTAGAGCACTGGTGGAAGGTCAACAGACGGGCATGGGATAGTAGTATTTTTTGTAGGTTATTTTTAATGTTTGGTTTTGACCTTGGTTTATCACTTTTATTTAGGTGATTTTTTTTTTTAGTGATTTACTGCTATATTGACTTTATTGCCTTATCACTCAGTCGACTTCTGAGGACTGGCTCTAATTTGCTATGGTACAAAACCTCGCTTTTCACTCCACACTCGTACCTGCATCCTACATGTGTTCCATTCGTTTTTGGGAAGTTTCAAGGTTAATATTCCAGTATTACACATCTGCAGAGCAGCAAGAGATAGTAGATGCGGTCTGCGGTCTGGATTATCCAGAAAAAATGGAAACCTGAAAACTGAGTGCACTAAGCATATCTGATAGAACCTCATACATGGGAGATGCAATGGAGTTCAGGAGCTGTCATTTGTTCTCCAGTGGAGGTACTACTACTTATTTGGTGGAATAATCAAGCATTTATACATATAAATTAAATTAAAGTATTTTTGACAGCAAAGGAGAGAGAAGGAAAAGAGGAGTGAACTAAGGAAAGGAAAAAGAGGAAGCATCCTGCTCATTTCCATTTGTGACTTTTTTCTTCCATTACAGGGGAAGAGTTAATCAGTAGTGGATATAAAATTGATACCAAGTTGAATTGATAATTGTTTTTCAACTAATTTCACTAAACAATCTAATATACTTAGTGAATTCCACGTATTTTATTCTTTGTACTGTTGTACTTCCTGATTTTTTTGTTCCATTGTACGGATTAATAATATCTGCCATGAATAACTGATTCGAACACTGATACTAAATAATCATGCCTGCCACAACAAGAAGTAAAATCCAGGGATCTTCAAATCTTTCTGTTAGTAAGAGCCTTAGTTATCCAGAACAGAATGGGGAGGGGGTGTTCAGTCCAAGAGGCCTCTCTCTCTCTCTCTCTCTCTAAAACCTGTGACAATGAAACAGCCTGGCTTGAATTCAAAAAGATATAACAAAAAGGGAAGGGCTAAGATTAAGAACAGTAAAAACTTAATAGAGAAAACACTTAATGATAATAACATTGTCCAGTTGGTTTCTACTCCTAATCTGGTTCTTGAACATGGAGATATTCAGAAATGTTTTGGTGTTTCAGCTTCAGGGTTTACCCCAAGTAGTACTGAAAAGGAGAATTGTAAACTAAAAGAAAACATGGAAGTCATAATGAATGTACCACTTAGCCCAGTCCAGACTGATACCCAGTGGTGTAAAGACGATTCCCTGGACCAATCTAAATATAAAGGATTCGATGAAGGGGTTAGTAGGAATCCTAAGATAGATTTTACTAAAATATTCCACAATCTTTCAGTCTTGGACATGGAAGTCTGGAACATGAGAGAATCCATACATAGGGAGAAGGTCAGTGATTATAGATAATAGATTAGACATAAAAACACGCCAGACTTCTCAAGAAAAATGTGAGCATCATAAGGAAACCCCCAGTCATGATAAAAGCATCCAGTTAAATTCACTGCAAACTAATAAGCTTGATCACATTCTTGGGGCTGATAGTATCCCAGACAAAAGGGGAAGTGAGAATGTGAGAATTCTGAATGACCATCGGGGACATTTGTCCGGGAATAACAGTACTAACTCCTGGACAATGAGCCCAGAGAAACAGGAATACTCTGCTTTCAAGGATTTAGAAGGTATCTCGAAACAGCTATTTGCAGTCTTTTGTAATCCAGTTAAAGCTAATATCTTGATGTTTAAACAATTAACAGAACTTAAGCATGACATATGATTTATTAAAGGGGTGTGTTTAGAAAATAGGATAAAACTGGAGTCAATAGATACTAGAAGGGAAGTTGGGATGGTTAAACCTGATTCACAGAATAATGAATCAGATCCCCACTCCCCTTACAGTAAGTTATATCAAGCTGTTAAGGAGCCATGCAATTCTCCTTCCCTTGCCGTGGATGACACGGCAAACTTTTTATCACAAACAGGGAATCTCAAGACTGTAGCCTCTGTGGTCTATTTAATGAGTGATCATTGCTCTTTAAATCTTGAGTCAGAATGCATTATGCTTCCTGCTGTTGAACTAAGAGATACCAGCGTCTGCAGGGAATTAACACAAAATGATGCATCCCTACGGAAAAAGGAATACTACAGGATGCACTCACCAGCAATGGCAAAAGTTTAAAGAAGACTGGTTCATTAAATAAAAAACTAAAATGCAGTAAAAATGAAGTAGATCTGGATATTCTATTTCCTCTTATAAAAAAAATGGAAAGATCAAAGATCAGGGAGGGAAAATTGATCAACGAGTTCCATGATCAACGAAGTCTCAGTGGAAAAGAACGAGTTAATCTGTATTACTGACGTGGAACCTTTGTAAAAGAGCCTAGGCTCAAAGGTATTTGTAATCCTAGACTTGATAAATAAATAAATAAATAAACTTATCCCAAAACAAAAAATAAAAAGGTTAAAGCTAAAAATAGGAACACATTAGGGACAAAGGGGATGAAGAATGACAAAGTTTTGACTACAAACAAATTTGGAAATCAATAATTTGAGACAACTTCGAAAGGGTTTAATATTAAAATCCACAGCAAAAATATTAATAAGGATTCAGAAGGTGGAAGAATAGCTTCCACTAATACTGAGCCTTCGAAAGAGACAGTCTTAGTAAATAGTGAGTATTTAAAAAAATGGAGAAAAATTACTCAATCAGAATGATAACTTTGACCTCTTTTTAGCAAAAACATTAGGTTCAGACTTTGTACTGCCTCTCTTTGGAGTCACTTTTCTGCCAAATGAAACACAAGAAAGCCTGATGAATTCCTTGGGCTGGATATTCAGACTGCACCATTCTGTGGCGCAAGCCCTTGCGCTGCACAAAATAGTTGCGCAGGGGTGTGGCCGGGGTGATATTCAACAGAGTTGCGCTATTGAGCAACTCCTTGAATATCACCCCCAGCCACAGCCACTGTGCATGGTGCAGTGGAACTTGCACCACCGCAAGTGGTCAGAGTGGAGCATTCAAGATGCGGTGGTGCAAGTTCCATTGCGCCATGCGCAAATTTCCGATATTCAAAAGGTGACATGCAAATGGGGCCATAATTCATGCAAGGCGTGGGGGGGCCATTTGCATCTATTTATGGCCACATTTGCATGCCATTAGCATGCAGGTGCGCCGATCCCCGAGGACTTGCGCTTGGCGCCCTGCCAGGCAGCAGCTGTCGGGGACCGACGTCCCCTGCAGCCCGATCGTGGGCATAACTGCTGAAATCCCCCCCGGACTGGCCGATCATGGGCATAATAGAAGAAACCCCCTCCCCTGACTGGCCCAATCATGGGCATAAGTTACAAACCCCCCAACTGGCCCAATCGTGGCGCAAAATTTACAAACCCCCTCCCCGACTGGCCCAATCGTGAGGCATAAGTTACAAAACCCCTCCTCCCCCGACTGGCCGATCACAGGCAGAACAGATTTCAGCCCCCAAGAACATATCCCCTGGTGGTCCAGTGGACCGTGAAGCCCGATCGCAGGCATTAGAGTCCACCACCCCCAAGGTCCACCTCCACCCTAGTGATCTAGTGGCCCCCACCCACCCACCCACAGAGCCCCACCACCCCACCTGCCCCCTGCAGCCGGGCAGGCGCAGCATCCCACCTGCCACCCCGCCGCCCACCAACTGACTTCTCGGTAGGGCTGCACACCCATTGGTTCAGAGCAAGAGCCAATGCAGGGTTTTAAATAATTGATTAGCAGTTTTTTTTCTTGAAACAATGCTAACTGTACAGAAAGTATTTATATAGGTTTTCTAGAAGTGTTATGTTTGTTAAATACAGTGAGGCAAGTGCTATGCATTTTCACAATGTTTTAGCACTTTCATGAGCAAAACGCTAATCAATTTTTGGAGTTAAATAAATCCCTGCAATGGGCGTGCAGCCCATACCGTACAAGGCAGTCCAGATATGTTCACATATTGCATTGCATTGTTGCTCAGCTTTTAGAAGATTTAATTAAAAATATGATATTTGATTATTCTACTGCCAATATAGTAATATTAGGAGACTTTAATGCTAGTTTAGGGTCCCTGCAAGAATGCTCGGAGGATTTCATTGAAGCATTATCGGTCTTTCAGTATACTACTCTCAATATAAAAAGGACTGCTAAAGATCATTACATTAATAAAAGGGGAGTCAAATTGCATAACATAATGTGTAGGAATAATATGCTTCTTTTGAATGGTCAGTCATTTTTGGACCTTGAAGGTGAATACTCTTATATAGGTGGCAATGGCGCTTCCATAAATTGACTATATTTGGATAAACCCAAACCTATTCAATAGGATTTGCTCACTTAAACTAGTGTTTAGAGCTGAAAGTCAACACAAGGCTTTAGAGTTAGTGATAGGATATGGTGACTTTATACCTGATAAAGGTACCAAGGCGTCAAAGCTAATATCAAAGAAAAGGGGCATTGAATGGAGCATAATTAATAGTGATAAACTGGATAATCTGTTGGAAAGTAGAGGAATATTATCCAAATTAGTTACTGTGGCCAGTCTTCCCATGGGTCCTCATATAATCTCTGAATATATCTTGATTATAAATATGATTGCTTATGAAATAACAAAAGAGGTCAAAATTAAGGAACCAAAGGACCAACCATGGTATAATAAGGATTGTTGCGATGCAAGAAAAACATTAAATAAAAAAGTTTAGAATTTTAACTAATTTTCCAAATAAAGGTAACAACAAAATAATGAATAAAGCTAGAAAAGGGTATAGGGAGATACTAGCTACGAATAAGAGTAATTATACTAAACAACTTTGGATAAAACTGCACAATGCGATTCTTACTAAAGATAATAAATTATTTTGGAGAATAGTTAGTACTGGAATGGGTTATCATACGAAAATTAATACTCATATAGAACCAGACACATGGGTAAAGTATTTTAAACATGTATTTTACAGGGAAGATCCAGACTATCTAGCTGGAATAAGTTATAAATATTCCAGAAGACAATATAGCCCTGACGTGGAGATCACATTATGTGAGATAGAAGATACTTTAGATTTATTTAGTAAAAAAAAAAGCTCCAGGGCCTGATGGGGTCCCATTAGACATCATAATTGGAACCAGAATTTTTTTGACTCCTTTTTTGCTTAATCTTTTCAATTATATTTGGAAGTCTGGAAATATTCCTAAAAGTTGGAGACTAAATATCATTGTCCCAATTTATAAGAAAGGTCATAAGAAAGATCCCAGTTGTTATAGACCTATTAGTCTTTTGGACACTGTGGGAAAAATCTTCACCAGAATATTGAACAACAGGTTGATGATATGGGCTGAGTCAAATGGTATAATTGACAAAGCTCAGGCAGGATTTTCGAAAAAATCACTCCACTACTGATTAGCTTTTTGTTTTATACCATTGATTCACAAATACAGGAAAGTCAAAAAACCAAAAAAATATTCTGTACTTTAATTGACCTCAGAGCAGCCTTTGATTGGGTAAATAGGATCTTATTATGGAATAGACTCAGGGAACTAGGAGTTGACCCCTCTTTATTAGAAATTATTAGACTCATGTACCAAGAAAATTTTACTAGCATCAGATATGGTGACTATGGTGAAATAAGTTCATGGTTTAAAAACAACACTGGGGTCAAACAAGGCTGTACTTTGGCCCCTCTGTTATTCAACCTTTATTTTTGCACTATTTTGAAAAATATGTATAACCCCGAGTTCCATTTCCAAAAATAGGGCCAAGAATGATTCCATTTTTAGCTTACGATGATGACGTAGTTCTACTCTCTCTTAGTCATCTGGGAATGGATAGAAGCACTGAAACATTTTATACTGAATGTAAAAACACTGATTTAATGATCAACTTTGGCAAAACCAAGGTAATTTTTCTAGGAGGCAATAAGAGGGGCTTTAACTTCTATATAGACAACTTTTGACTTGAAGAGGTCAAAGAATTTTGTTATCTAGGAATAATGCTGAATCTAACCGGGACTTGGACAAATCATCTGGAAAATATTAAACATAAGCTGGATGCTTTCCTCCAAGCTATCCAGGTATTCTCACATAAATTTGGAGGGAGATCAGTAGAAGGAAATCTATGAGTTATTAGAGTGAAAATCAAAATCCAGATCCTTTATGGAGCTGAAGTATGGGGGGGGGGTTTAGGAGATCTCTAGAACATGGCTTAAATAAATATCATAAAAAGATTCTGGGACTTCCAAACAGTGCCCCCTCAGTTATGGTCAGGGCTGAGACGAGAATTACCAATAGAATGCACCTGTGTCCAGAGACAAATAATTTACTGAGTTGGAGTCTATATGATGAATTCAGATAGACTTCTACATTTATGCTTGGAGGAAGCAATTGCTTATTCCCACTCAAATATTATCTTCCCATGCATGAAGGTTCTTCAGAGACTCATTAAACCATATGGGCTTTTACATGTAGTTACGGATTTTTTAAGGCTGCCCATTGGTTATATCAAATTCATAATAAAAAATAAAATAAAGGATAACTTTACCCAAATTGACCTAGAAGCTTGTAAGTTTTTAAAGCCTGCAATTGGCTAGCTAAAAACAAAAGAGTACATAGATATGAGGGATATATCTCTATCCTTCCTAACCCAGGGCAGAGAATCTTACTTACTAGATTCCGTTTTTCAAGGTTTTTTGAGAGTAATAAGAAAATAGGATTATTCTCAGGGGAAAAAATAAGGTTTTTCAGGGTTTTATTTAACTCTAAAAATTGATTAGCGTTTTGCTCATTAAAGTGCTAAAACTTTGTGAAAATGCCTCACTGTGTTTAACAAACACAGCACTTCTAGAAAATCTATATAAATACTTTCTGTACTGTTAGTATCATCCCAAGAAAAAAACTGCTAATCAATTATTTAAAACCCTGTTTTTATTTGTAAATGTGGTCTGGGGGAAGACAATTTGCAACATCTAGTTCTCTTATGCCCACTATATGAAAAACACAAGACCTCCCTGCTGGGGAATATATTAAGTTGTCAAAACTATCAACTTGCCCAGCTATTGTCATATTTATTTATGAATGTTGACCCTACAATACTGAGTTCCATGGTCTCCCTATTGAAAATAATTGAGCAAAGAAGACTCCATATAGTAAGATAGATATTGATTTGGAGAGGAATTGCCCTGATTACTTAGACACTGAATTTGTTTGGGCTAAGATTTAACTATGAACCATGATAATATTTTGTGTTCTTATGATAAAATAATAGCTTCATGCAATCTATATGCTCGATTGACATTACAGTATACTACATAGTATTGGTTATTGACTTATGATATGAAAATATGTATTTCTTGAGCATATTCTAAGTAAAAAAAAGAGCAAACTCACGCAGTGATATGAATATAATGAATCTTTTACAGTAAAATTGTATTTTTACATTACATAATTTTTGCAAGCACTTTATTCTCTGCAAATAGATTTTATGTATAATTGTATAAGGTTTTTAACAGTGTTTAATTTTTAACATTTTATTGTGTGTTTTTATTTTTATATTGTAATGGCTATTTTATCGATCAATAAATTATATCAATCAATAACATTACAAATACATGCTCATTGCTAGAAGAAAACATTTTCACTGTAGCAATGATGTTTCTTCCAGAGGATGTATTTGAGAGTTATACCAGCGCTTCCTGACCTCCCCTCTAGAATCTGCAGAACAGGGTTTTCAGATAAATACAGATCATATGCTTTATATTTTTACTTGAGCATTTAACAGTTACATATGCCTCATTGCCATTCAAACTTGGCAGTTTTATAGTTTTCATTTTGTGACTGGCAGTTCTTATTACATTTACATTTCTTAATAAAAAGCATAGATTAGTTAGGTGGTCACTGCTCTCTTTGGCTCTTCAGTTATAAATCTGCCATTGGAGGGTCAGGGTGGACGTGGCTTCACTACAGTTTGAATTTTGGCATTCTAAAGTTCTGTCTGTGGGGCAACACTTAAGGACTGAAATTATCCAAATTGTGTGACTGACAGCTACAACCTCTAAAAGAAACATCATTACTATATAGAGTATTTTTTTCTTCCCTGGCATCTGCTATATGGTCCCACTCCTTATGTTGTCATGTATGCAAGTGGAAAGGTGGGACACTCATCCATAGGTTACAGTACCTCAGAGATAGCTTCACATTTTCTATTTATATTAGGGCCATCATCACTAATGGTGTGGCAGTATGGGTAAACTTGCCATCACTGATAGAGTCAGTAGCTCCTTGGACTGCCAGGCATTGGCCGCTTGACTGGAACAGCAGATTCCAATCAGCAGTGGTACTACTTGATAGTGAGACAGGTGGCGATGGCTGAGCATGAAGCTGCTGTTGCTCTCTTGCTTGGTGGTGGTCATGTTTGCTTGGGCCTCTCATATAGAAATATAGTACTGTGATGATGGAAGAGACTTGGGGTCCATTCTATACATCCCTGCTACTGTACAGTAGTGACTGTACCAAGACTGGCTGTGAACACATATCCAAACTTATCAGTTGTTTGGCTACCCCCTTATCATGATGTGTAACCCTCAATGCCATTCTCTCTAAGGAGTATATATGTTTCTGCTTTGAAAACCCAAAGAACACAAACTTCCACAATTTCAGTTGGAAGACTATTACACCTGTTAACCTCCCTCTATGCGAAATAATGTTTTCTATTGCTTTCCACTACCCTGCCACCAGCAACTTGAGCACATGTCCTCTTGTTCTACTAGCTCCCATCAGCTCAAACAACTTTGTTTACTGTACCCTATCCTTCTCCTTTAATATTTAGTACACAGTGGTCATGTCTCCCAAGTCTTCACTTCTCCAGGCTGAATAATTTGAGTATACCCTTTCTCTTCTAATAGTGCATGCTACCCCCCAGCCACTAATCTGCTTGATGTCCCTATGCTGGTCACACTCTGTCTCTTCAGTGTCCTTTCTGCACTGCTGTGGTCAGTCTCTGCACAATCTTTCACAGCCTTTACATCCAAAAACTAATTCATTTCTTTCTCGTTTCTCTGTCTCTTACGCAGCACTCTGTTCCTCCTCCAATGGCTTCCTTCTCACAGAATGATAACTCAGCAGGCACATTTTGTAGCAAAAATGGGACTTTCTCCTCTTTGAACTAATAAGAATGATCATGCTTAGTTAGCTGCTGCTAGCCAATCTAATTCTACTCAGACAGACACGTCCCAGGCCAGAACACTATCCTATTCTTGGTCTAGTTCAACAGAAATTGTTGATTTCAGTAGAACAGCCAGATCCATAGCTGGGTTTTATCCATCCCTGTTTATTTATTTATTTATTTGCTTTTGTTAACCGGGTAAGCACACTAGACAGCCATGTGCCTATTTTCAGGTGCGACCCGGAAGGGTTACAGGCATCATACGGTGTACATCACAGTTACAGAACGGGTGCGACCCAGGAGAGTTACCGAGTCAGACATCATGCAATTAATAGATTATGGTAGAGAAAATCAGAGGAGAGCTAGGTATTACAATAAAATATGTGGGAGGAATACAGGTAGTAACATAGGAAATAACTCATAGAGACGCGGTAGGTGGAATACATAACAAGTCCAGGTGAGGAGCAGAAAGGTAACCTGTGGGCAAGAAACGTTACAAGGCTAGCTCTAGGACAAGGTAAACATTATGCATAAAATAGTAGCGTGACAATGGTAAGTGCAGGCAGGGGGGTGCCAAAGGCGGGGATGGGCCAGGATGCTGGGCTGGAGCTAGGGGAGAAGTGCAAGTAGGGCAGAGGCGGGAGAGAGGAGGAGGAAGAGGCCCCCACCCGAGCCTGGGTGAGGGAGGGAGGGGGCGACTGAGTAGGATTATGAGGTGCAGGGGGGAGACGGTTTCAGGAAATTCCAGAGGGAGGTTTTAAAGCTTGGATGGGAGGAGGAGGCCCTGACAGGTTCCAGGAGTGAGTTCCAAAGTTTGGGGGCAAAGATGTGGAAGGATCGATCACCCGCGAGGGTGCGGGTCCTAGAAACGAGACGTTCTTGGGTTGTCCCAGGCCTGAGGTGGTAGGATGGGGCTCTAGGGTTAAGGGGAAGGGCAAGGGCAGGGGGGGAGCCAGAGCGGACAATGTTGTCGATGAAGTTACCTATAACGAAGGACCGGTGTTTCTCCGGCGGGAGCCACTCTAGGCGGTTGTAGAGATCACACCGGTGGGTGAGGGAAGGTGTGGACAGCCCGAAGCGGCAGACATTATTGTAGGCCAAGTCCCATTTTGACAGGCTGGTTTTGGGGACTGGGGCAAAAGTGACGAGGCCATAGCAGAGCTGTTTGTTACATTACGCACTTTGGTTACACTAAAAATTAATGGACAAAGGACAAGCTTGGTAACCAAACACTGACACAGAATTTAGGAGTCAACATTTTTGATCTGGGTATCTTCTCGTCTGTCTTTCCAGTGTACAGTGATGTGCATGAGTATTACTGAGTGGCTCAATTTGAAAGACTCAGTATTACCACTTATAATGAGAGTGAGAGGAAAAGACAGTGCTAAGGAAGTTACAGTGAGTGTAGCAGTGAGCGGTACTCACTGGAAGAAGATATAATCATTTGTTTGGCCAAACCTTGCTGAGCTGGCTGTTTGGTGTAGTGGCTAGATCCACCACCGCTAGAGCACATGGACCTGGGTTCAGGTCTCGGGTCTGGCTACTGCAGAAATTTTTTCCTCTTTGTCATATCATTTTCTAAACCCAAGGGTGTGGGCCCCCAACATAAAAATCATTTTTGTGCATTGGGAGGAAAAGTAAGCAACCATTGCTGTCATGCGGCGGTCTCTGTTATCCAGCCCGCACTTTTTTCAATGGGCGCTTTTTGAGTCGTGTGGTTTGTGGTCAGTGATATTTAGGAATAGCCGTTATCACATAAAATCTTCTTTCCTATCCAGCCATGTTTTGTTGACTTCCACTCTTGGGTGGCATCACATTACTTTGGTTTGAACTCTTTGAAGACAGTATTACTGTAAATCAATTATCCATCAATAATATACTGTTGGTAGTGGTAACGTACTAGGGAGTTACAAGGTAATGAACATTACGCCTATGTTTTAATAAAAAAAAGTAGTTATATCAAACCATGTTAAATTCAGATCAAAGATTCTCACCTCCAGAATGGTCATGGTATTGTAAACTGTTATCAAGAACTTCATATTGGGGTACCTTGAGCACAAAGAATCAGGAAAGGATTTTCAGGACAGATTTACACACTGTGTTGTGTATGTTAGGCAAGCTGCAGAGATGTTTAATAGGGAGACCACACCAGTGCTGCAGTAACAGTATTTACTTGGAAAGACTACTTGCTCTGCTTAGTGTCACTTCCTTGGTTCAGGGTACAGAGAACAGTCTGAATAAATAGGCTCCCATACAGTAGATATTATGTAATTAGGTTTCACTAAGGAATTTAGTATTTTTCAGCAGAGATTAGCCTTTGAAGTGGGTTTTGGATGGGGCTACTGAACCATATCAGGAACTTGCTTTCAGGAAGATAAAAAGGGGAGCTGATAAATGGCAACTGCTCTGTAGGAGGCCTGTGATCAGTGGGACATCACCAGACTCTGTTCTTTTAACTCTCCTGTTCAATTCTTTCATTAGTTATCTCAATGTGGGTATAAGTAGTCTGGTGCCAGAAATTGTTGATGACAGCAATGTAGAAAGAGAGGTAGGCACTATCAAGGACAGAGTTGACTTCAAGAGGATGTGGATAAACTGGGTTTATAGGCTAAACAATGTCCAATGACATTCAGTATAATACAGGTAGGGCATAAAGATGAGAGTGTTCGCTGAATGACAGGATCTGGCCACTGCAAGAAAATAATTAAGCGTTATACCTTGTGATGACTTTAAATCTGGCCAGTAAAGTAGTTATAAATTATGGTAATAAGTTACTCCAGGTGAATCAGGAAGACTGTCATTACTAGGTGCAAGAAGATCATTTTTCTATTATACAAAGTCATAAGCATGCTTCATCTGGAGTACTTCATCCAGTTTTGATCACTGCACTGTGCCTAGTACATACGTAGAAGAGGTACAGAAGAGGTCTACTAAGGTGATTAATGGTGTAGAGGAAATAAATTATAAGAATTAATTCAATAGTCATACGGACATAATGTTGCCTTACAAAATGTCGTGGCCAAAATAATGTTGTATAGATGAGATGATGCCAACCAAAATAGCGAGGGACATAATGCTGCCTGTAAGCAAACTGTCTGATTTAGTTCAGACACCCTACTGCTCAGCCCTCTATTTATGTCAACATGTTCCTGTTCCCACACCAGGAAAACAGAAGCCTTTGATTAATTTCATATTTTTTATCATTTACTCAGACCACAAAAGTCAGGCATTCATCACCTCAAATAGTATGGACACCGGGCACTTCGGAATGGTATGCTGTCATTTATTTAAAAGAAAACTTAGACAATCTAGCAACACAAATGACCCGCCTGACAAGGTAGCATTTTGAAGTGCCTGGTGGCCATACTGTTTGAGTCGATGAGTGCCTGACTGTTGTGGTCTGAATAAATGATAAAAAATGTGCAAACAAGCTAAGACAGCCACATCCACGATAATAATAAATATATAAATAGTTCTAAAATGTCTCTAATCAAAAACTACAAATTGCTTCTTTTGACCCTAAATATTTCTTTACAATAAATAACATTTCAGCAGCAACCCCGGAAAGAAAACTGGATAGACAGCAGCTAATTTCACCAATAAACCAACCTAATAATACATCATATAAAGTAGCACAGTGATACAGAAATAATAACCAACACCTGATTATAGTTAAGCAGCAAGGACCAACATCTTTTTTTCTCTCTTTTTAAACAATCTGGCAAGGAAGAATTATTTATTTCCAAAGTTCGTGTCTAGCATGTCAAGATTACGTAATGTCATGTCACTTCAACTAGATCCCAGTTCCACTTTTTCGATACCCATGAACTTAAATCAGGCACCTGACCTCTTTCCAAAATATATCTAGCCGTTGCATACGGAATGTTTTTAGTATGGATAGCTGTCTTGTGCACACTCCTTTGGGTTTTTAGTTCTCTCCTAGTCTGCCCCACATATAAAAGGCCGTGAGGACAAGCTAAGATGCCAATAAATCCAGATGAGTGGCAACACTATGTTCACGCTATTTCGTCCAGAAACATATTGTCCAGGCAACATTATATCTGTGATATTTTGGCTGTGACATTTTGTCCAACGACATTACGTCCGAACACAAACTCAATAAGCTGAACAGATTCCACATGAATTGAGAAGGCTAATGGGTATAATAAAAAATCATAAACATAGGAAACATAGACTTTGACGACAGATAAGGACTGCTTGGCCTACCTAGTCTGCCCATTTCCCTACCTACAGGATAAGCTGCAGATCCTAGTTAGCCAACAGCCTATTTCTTCCTAACCCCCCACAAGAATTGCCTTATGTCTGTCCCATGCATTCTTGAATTCTCCCACAGTTTTAGACCCCACATCCTCCTCAGGAAGGCTATTCCATGCGTCCACCACCATCTTTGTGAAAAAATACTTCCTCACATTGCCCTTGAGCTGTCCCTCCCATTATCTTCAAATTGTGTCCCTTTGTTCTTGCACATCTCTTTTTCTGAAAGATGCTACCATCTTGGACTTTGTTGACTCCACTGAGGTACTTAAAAGTTTCTATCATGTCCTCCCTCTTCCTCCTTTCCTCAAGGGTATACATATTAAGCTCTATTAGCCCTCCTCTTATGGCTTCTCTTGCAGACCCTGCACCATTTTAGTTGCCCTGCTCTGACTGCCTCCATCCTGTCTATGTCTATGGAGATGGGGTCTCCAGAACTGGACGCAGTATCCAGATGGGGTCTCACCAACTGTCTGTACAGAGGGATAACAACTTCCTGTTTTAGAAACATAGAATTTGATAGCAGATAAGGACCACTTGGCCCACCTAGTAGGCCCATTTTCCTACCTAACAGATAAGCTGCAGATCCTAGTTAACCAACTACTACTTACTCCTACTCCCCCACTAGGACTGCCTTTATGTCTGTCCCATGCATTCTTGAATTCCCCACTGTTCTTGACTCCATGACCTCCTCAGAAGGCTGTTCCATGCACCCACAAAAGTCTCTGTGAAAATATCTCATATTACCTCTGAGCCGCCTCTATCTTCAAATTGTGCCCTTGTTCTTGCACACTTCTTTCTGAAAGATGCTACCCTCTTGACTTTTCTGCTGGTGATGCCTCTCCTATACATCCCAGTATCCCCAGCCCTCCCTACTGCCTTCTCACATTGCTTGCTAACCTTAAAGTCATCTGATATGATTACCCCCAGGTCCCTTTCCATTTTTGTTGTTGTTACTACCTCCCCGCATTGTGTAATCTTCCCTGGGTTTGTTTCTCAAGTGCATTATTTTGCATCTTTGCATTGAATCCAAGCTGCCATACTTCTGACCATTCCTGCAACCTTGCCAAGTCCCTTCTCATCCTTTTCACACCTCCTGTATATCAACCCTGTTGCAGATCTTTGTGTCATCTGCAAAGAGGAATACTTTTCCTTCCAGTCCCTCTGCAATGTTGCTTATAAAAACATTAAAAAGGACTGGACCCAGTACTGAACCCTGTGGTACCCCACTAGTAACCCCTCTTTCTTCAGAGTGAACTCCATTTACAATTACCTTCTGTGTCCAGTTGTCCAGCCAGTGTTTTACCCAGGCTGCCACCCTGGGACCCACTCCCAGGCTGGTTAATTTGACTATTAATCTTTTGTGTGGGACTGTGTCAAATGCCTTGCTAAAGTCTAGGTAGGCCATGTCCACAGCCCCTCCTTGGTCTACTACTTTGGTCACCCAGTCAAAGAAATCAGTTAGATTCATCTGACATGACCTTCCTGTTGTGAACCCATGCTGCCTTGGGTCCTGTGCCATACTGGCCTCTAGGTACTCAACAATTCTTTCCTTCAAAAGTGATTCCATCACTTTCCCTACCACAGGGGTCAAACTGACAGGTCTGTAGTTTCCTGCCCCCTGTCTTGCTCCCACTTTTGTGAAGGGGAATCACATCTGCCTTCCTCCAGTCCTCAGGTACCACACCATCCTCCCATGAATTGTTAAACAGGGTAGTCAGTGGTGTCTCTAGTTCTCCCCTTAATTCTTTTAGAATTCTGGGGTAAATTCCATCAGGCCCCATTGCTTTGTCCACCTTCAGTTTTAGGAGTTCTTTCAGCACCCTTTCTTCTGTGAAAGGTTTGGGATCAACCCCCCTATCCAGAGTGCTTCTGTTAATTGGATTAGACACCTCCCTGCTCCTCATTTGTGAATACTGAGCAGCAGTATTCATTCAGTATCCCTGCTTTTTCACTGTTCCTCTCTGCCCACCCACCGTCCATTCTATTCAGTCTCACTATCCCTCCCTTTTTCTTTCTACGTTCCCTGATGTACCTATAAAAGGTTTTATCCCCCTTCATAACTGAGTTGGCTATCTTTTCCTCAGTTTGGGCCTTTGCTATTCCAACTTCCCTCCCTGCTTCCTTCTGCCTTAACTGGTACAGTTCTCTGTCCTGCTTCTTCTGTGTTTCCTTATACTTTCTAAATGCTATTTTTTTTCTCCTAACCTTCTCCGACGCCTGTTTTGAGAACCATAGAGGCTTTTTCTTTCATTTTGATTTGTTTATTTGCTTCACACAAAGGCTTGTTGCCTCTGTGATGGCAGCTTTGATGTTTCCCCATTGTTGCTCCATCCCTCCTTCTAGCCTGTTTGCTAGTGCTTTTCTAAGGCACTCTCCCATCTTGCCAAAGCCAGCCCTCCTGAAGTCCAGTACCCTCACTTTTGTATGGCTTGACTCTGTAGCTGAGTTTATCATGAACCAAAACTGTTTGGTAGTCACTTGTTCCCAGATGACTACCCACTTCTAGATCTGAGATCCTCTCAGTATCCCCATTTGAGAGTATGAGGTCTAAGATTGCTCCCTCACGAGTGGGTTCCAAAACCAGCTGTCTGAGGCATGCCACCTGTAGGGCATCGAGAATTGCCCTGCTCTTGGATGTGGCTGCAGCAAAGTTGCTCCAGTTAACATCTGGCATATTCAGGTCCCCCATCAACAATATCTCCCCTTTCTCTGCCATCCTAAGGATACCTTCTATCATATCCTTGTCCATTCCCTCCCCCTGACTTGGGGGTCTGTATGCAACCCCTGTGTGGATTGTGGTGCCATTTACAGTCCCTAAGGTGACCCACAGTGCCACCTCTCCTCCTTGTTTACTCTCTTGTTCCATTGCTTTTATCTCTTCCCTTACATAGAGAGCGACTCCTCCCCTTCTTGTACCCTCCCTGTCTCTCCTGTAGGTTGTGTACCCTGGTATGTTAACATCCCAGTCATGGTTCTCTGTGTACCATGTTTCTGTGACTGCTACAATATCCAGGCATCCTCTTCCATCGAGGCCACCAGTTCAGGGAGCTTGTTGCCCAGACTACAGGCATTGGTACTCATTACCCTCCATTTTTTGATGGCCTTACCCCTTTTTGCCCCATCCTTGTCCTTGTTCCCTTTGTCATTTTCTCCATTTATCCCTGCCCTTCTCCCTATTGACATCTCTATCTTGGTGTTTACCTCACTTACTACCCTGATTTTTTTGGCGGGGGCTAGGATTTCCCTGCTCCTTTCTAGTGCCTCCCTCCTTGGCTAGTTTAAATGCTTGCCAATGAAGCATTTAAACCTATTGTCACAACCCCATTCAGCAGGTCAGGCCCTCTGCTCCCACAGTGCCAATCTCTGAGTGCAGTAATGTGAACAGGAACAGAAACAGGGTAACCCTCTGTCTGTTTTGTGGGTTCAAATCAACCTTTGGTCTCAAGTTCTGGAGGGATTCAAACTGTGAACCTCTTGCTAGCGTACTCAATGTACAGGCTCAGATAATTCTGCTCTTTGGGGAAATACCAGATATCTTTTGCCTATGGGCACCTAACCAGGTGTACAAAATGAACCCTTAAAACTCTATGAAAGACCTCAGATTAAACTCTTACATTTTCCCAGTTTGGTAAACCAGTAGGCATTTGCACAGTGTCAACTTTAACCATACATGCTTCACTTGTCAAATAAAGAATTTCAAAGGCACACCAAGTAGTCTCTTAAAATAGAGGTTTACTTTAAAATAGATAAAAATGAAAAATGTAAATACAGAACAATATAACACAAAACAAACACTCACTTAAAAGAATAAGGTTTAAAAGTGCAAATTCCTACCAACCATACACTTAGACTGATCTATCTAATGTATATCTTCTAATTAGTGCTGATAGATGTTTCTTCTTCAGAGACCAAACATGTATGTCTCTTTAAAGGTCAGTCACAGCATAATTAAAACACTGTCTTGAACCTGCCATCTCCATGATGTCACCCAGCTCCTCCTCTGTTTATTAAAAATTATACAATTGGGATGTCTTATCAAGCAGGAGGTAAATTAAATAGGTGACATCAGCTAGAAGTCATTTCCCCCATATGACTTCCCAATCAAGTCTGTGATTTTCTGGTATCTTCTTTCATCCATGAGCAGTTTCTGCTTCACAAACACATCACAGAACCTTTTATGACTAACTGTCAGGTCTCACTGAGGTGTAATATGTTTGTGACACCAGGTGCAATTAATTGACCTTCCTGAGGACATCATAAAATGGATATTTAGGTCTGACCTTCAAACAACCCAGGTCCTAAATAAGGCTATAAATGTGACTCTTTGCAAGTTAATCACCTTACAGAGATCCACTGTTAAACACATCCTGTCTTTTGAACTGATACCTGGGGGGGGGGGTCATTCCACAGGCTGTCTCAGCATGTCTCATGAGAGACACACAATAACACATTTTTATATTACAAAAAGCATAGATTAATCAGAACCAGCTGTCCAAGTGTCACAATCCTTCCCACCTAGACTGAATTTGGGGGCTCTATCCCCTGCTTGGGATGAGCTTCCCAAATCAGTTCACTCCTCATAGACACAAGACAACCCATCTGAGTTCTGATTTTTCACTGCAGCCCTAGTTAGGATTGTCATGCCATACCCTTGCAAAGCAAGACTCCATCTTAGCAATCTACCATTGTGTTTTCCCATCTGCGTCAGCCAAACCAGGGGGTTGTGGTCAGTCTGTACCACAAAATGCTGCCCATATAAGTATGGCTCTAACTTCTTTAGTGCCCACATTATTGCAAGACACTCCTTTTCCACAGTGGAGTAGCCTGCTCCCTGGGAAGTAGCTTTTTACTCAGATGCGCTACTGGGTGATATTTCCCTTGGCTGGATGTCTGATTCAGGACTGCCCCAATACCCACGTCTGAGGCGTTAGTCTGAACTATAAAGGGTTTGCTATAGTCAGGACTTGTCAAAACAGGTGCACTGCACAGTGCCTCCTTCAGTCTGGTAAAGGCTTTCTCACAGGCTGGGTCCCAGGTAATTTTCTTTGGCATCCTTTTCTTTACCAGATCAGATAGGGGAGCAGCCAGGGCACTGTAACTGGATCCAAATTTTCTATAGTACCTGCTGTCCTGAGAAAACTCCTGACCTGCTTCTGCATTTCTGGTCTGGGTCACACCTGGATAACCTCTATTTTTATTTGGTTAGGATGGAGATGTCCCTGGTCTACCACATGCCTGAGATATGCCACTTCTCCCATGGCCACCTGGCATTTCCCAGCTTTGACAGTGAGCCTGCCCTCTGTATCCTGCCCATCACTTCCCTAAGTTGGGGCAGGTGTTCCTCCCAGCTAACACTCAAAGATAGCATTGTCATCCAGGTACGCCACTGCATACTCCTCAGCACCATTTAACACCTAGTTCACCAACCTTTGGAAAGTGACCAGGGCATTCTTCATTCCGAAAGGCATTACTTTAAATTCAAATAAGACTATCAGAGTGATAAAGGCTAACCTCTCCCTAGTTCTGTCAGTCAACTCTACCTGCCAATACCCCTTGGTCAGGTCAGCAGTTGTAAGGTATGTCACCCCTCCCAACTTGTCCAGGAGTTGGTCTGTCCAGGGCATCAGGTGGGCGTCTGACTTCGTGACTGGACTCAGTCCATGACAGTCCACACAGAAATGAGTAGAGCCATCTGGCTTGGGCACAAGGACTATGGGTGAGGCCCAGGGACTGAGGGATCTCTGGATTACCCCTAAATCCAGCATCTCCTCCACTTCCCTCCTAATGTCTTTCTGACAGCCTCTGACATCCAATATGCTGTCTGCCATATGGGCATCTGGGTTCCTGTCTCCACATCATGTGTCGCTAAGGGGTTAGTCCAGGCTTGCGCTAAACAATGGGGCAAAGTCTGCTAAAACCTCCCTTACATCCTGGATCTTGTCCAGAGTCAGCTGGGGAGACAATTTTACTGCCTCCACAGAGGACTCCCACTTGCTTTCTCCCAGCAAGTACAGAAGGGGGTCTCTTTAGTCCATCCCCTTCCCAGGACTACACACTGCAAACACCATGTCAGCCCTATTAGCATATGGCTTCATCATGTTGACATGGTACATCCTTTCTCTCTGTCTTCTGTCAGGTAACTCTATACCTTCCTACCCACTTTGTGCAGTCTAGCCCACTCAGCCTGCAGCTTGTCTTTCCAGACCAGTATAAGGACCATGACTTCCTGATCCACCATGTACAAGTGAGCTCTGGCTCTGTGGTCATACCACACTTTTTGTTTCTGTTGGGCAGCTGCCAGGTTGCTCTGGGCTGTCCCCATAAGCTCCTTCACCTTTCCCTAAACCTAAGGACATAATCCACTATGGGAGTTCCCTGTGTGGCATGCTTGCCTTCCCAGTCCTCCAGGATCAAGTCTAGGGGCCCGTGTACCCGGTGTCCATATAAGAGTTTGAAGGGGGAAAATCCTGTCGACTCTTGGGGCACCTCCCTGTATGCAAACAACAGGTGGGGAAGGTATTTCTCCCAGTCCCTCCCATGCTGTACAGCAAACACCCAGAGCATTGACTTCAGGGTACCACTGAATCTTTCCACAAGCCCATTGACTTGTGGGTGATACGGTGTCGTGCATCTCTGCACCACCCCACACTTCTCCCATAAACATTTCATCAGGTGTGACATGAAGGAACCCCCTCGATCGGTGATAACCTCCTGCGGAAACCCAACATGGGAGAAAATCCCAAGTAAGGCATCTGCTACTTTGATTGTCCTCAGTGAAGATAGGGTGACTGCCTCTGGGTACTGGGTGGCATAATCCACCACAGCCAGGATGAATCTCTTCCCTGAGGAGCAGGGGGTATTTAAATGCCCCACAATATCCATTCCCACCCTCTGGAATGGCTACTCCACTATGGGCAATGAAATCAGGGTGGCTTGGGTTTTCTTGCCCACCTTCCCTATTTCTTGGCACCGTGACAAGACCTGCTGGTGAAGTTGGGCCAATAGAAATTCTGGGTCAAACGCTGCATACTGTGTGTGATTCCCAATGACCAGACAAGGGAATATCATGTGCAATCATGAGCAACTGCTCACGATACCCCAGGGGAATGACAAGCTGCCTGCCTAACACCCCTCCCTCTGTCTGCACAGCCTGAGTATACATCAGTCCATTTTCCCAATAAACCTTATGTCTGCCATCACCTCCCTGTGCTCTGTCAGAGTCTGCCTAAGCCCTCAGCTTCTCTAGACTAGGGTCACTTCTCTGAGCAGCTGCAAACTCCTCACACATTTCCAAGGGATGGGACAGGTCCCCTTCAGTCGCTAAACTAGGGTCCCTAGCACTAGCATCAGGGCACTCAGGATCACTGTCAGTCCTAACCCTCTGTCCATGGGTCACCCCTCCCTTTTCAGAGTAACCCTCCATAGCTGTGTGGTTACTTGCTACTAGGGAAATTTCTACCCCCTTTTCATTAGTCTCTATATCAGGAGACACAGGCTGGGGAACCAGCCTCCCAGTAGTTTCCACAATGGCTTCTGTGGGGTCCAGGGAACTACAATTTTCACTTGTCACTTGGCTATGGGTAACTGCACACACCATCCCCTGTTTGAGATTATCATGGATGATGTCCACTAGTAATGTTTTGGCTACAGCCACCTGTTGTACAGTTCCCCCTGTTTCACCCCAGTCTAGGAGAACACTTGCGAGGGGCAATGTTTTCTCCCCACCAGTAAAGTCTTGTACAGTGACATACATATTGGTATAGCTGACCAGGCTGTACTAGATCCCTTTACCAATGTCAGGGATGCCCTGTGTCCTTAACCTCATGCCTCGTACACCATTCACCATGACTGGCTGCATGTGTTCCCTCATGTTCACAGGCATGCTTCCAGGGACACACAAACAACCCACTTTTTCTTAGCACCACCTCTGTGATTATTGTTCGTGCCCTGGACACTGTCTGGCAACATGCCCAGTTTCTTTACAGAACCAACATTCACTTCTTTTCTCAGAGAAATCTTTTCTCTGAAACCAGGGGCTAACAGGTTTCTGTGAGGCAGTGAGGGTTTTAGCTGCCCTGAAGGTGCGCTTTTCCCTTTCTGCACTGCCACACCCACCCCATTTGTTCTCAGAGCAGGTCTGCTCTGGCACAGCGGTCCAAGATTTCAGCAGCCTCTTGCACTGTTTTGGGATCTCTGTCCTCCAGCCAGGTTTTCAGCTCTGCTGGCATGCCCAGAAAAACTGTTGTAACAAAATCACATTTTAATGTCATCAACAGAGTTTGCTTCATTCCTTCCCACCAACGCTTTAAAACTGACGTTGTTTCATGGCTAGCTCCTTATAGCTAATGTCAGGGCTTCTCCTGAGCTTACAGAATTTAGCTCTGTATGATTCAGCAGTTAATTCAAATTTTTTTAACAGTGCAGCTTTACATTTGCTGTAATCATTACTGTCCTCACTGTCCATTTGACCCAATACATCCCAAGCTTTCCCAGTAAGTAGCGGGGATAGCTGGAAGCTCCAGAACTCTCTAGGAATTTTAGCCTGAATACAACATTTTTCAAAAGAATTTCAAAAAGGCATCCATATCCTCCCCCTCTTTAAATTCAGCTATCAATTTGGAATTCAGTTTGTAACCCAGTCCTGTAGTCCCACTTAAAACCCAAGCCAATTACCTGCTCTGGTGCTGGTGGTTGGAGTCGAGCTTCTCCAGTTCATGTTGCATCTGGCGCCATGCTCCCTGGTCAGCCTTCCGCTGTTCCCACTCTGCCTCTCAGCGTTCTTGCTCCCTCTTCTCCTCTGCAGCTTTGCAGTTCTGCCTGCCTCTCAGCGTCTCGCTCTGCCTCTCAGCGGTCTCGCTCAGCCTTCTCCTCTGCAGCTCGCTGTTCTCACTTCTCTTCTCTCTGGAACTCCAGCTCCATTCTGCGCAACTCAATCTGCAGCCTGAGTACTTCTGGCTCCAGAATGCTGATGACCTTCCCCTGCTGCTGTGGCCCTTCACTGGCACTGGTCCTGTTGCCCTCCTCATCAGATCTGGACACTGCACTGGCCGCTAGCCCTTCCACACTCAAGGGTCGGTCCTTTACAGTCACTGTCTGTGACTCAATGCTCTGGGTATCTGCTACCATCAGGGCATCCATGAGGTTCTTCTTGGTGGCTTTCACCTCGAACAGGACTCCTCTGTCCTGCACAACTGTTTTTAGTAGTCTACAGTGTGCCCACTGTAGTTGGAAGCCATCTTCTTCCCTAACTGCAGCTACTCTATTTGTACTTAGAAAAAAAAAGATAAAACGGGTAGGAACTTGACTGTAAGCCAAGTGATATAGTTCTGTTTCCTTTTTTAAAAATAAATCACTGCCTTTTCTTTTGCAAGGGAGCTGACTGTATCAAGCTGACACACTGAACACTAAAAGCTTGCAATGCCAAACTTATGCACACCGCTGCCAACCAGTCTGTCACAACCCCACTCAGCATGTCAGGCCCTCTGCTCCCACAGTGCCAACCTCTGAGTGCAGTATTGTGAACAGGAACAGAAACAGGGTAACCCTCCTGTCTGTTTTGTGGGTTTGAATCAACATTTGGTCTCAAGTTCTGGAGGGATTCAAACCATGAATCTCTTGCTAGCGTACCAAATGTACAGGCTCAGATAATTCTGCTCT
This sequence comes from Neoceratodus forsteri, assembly GCA_016271365.2. Lineage (NCBI taxonomy): Eukaryota > Metazoa > Chordata > Ceratodontiformes > Ceratodontidae > Neoceratodus > Neoceratodus forsteri. Next base: position 519,436,520 of record CM057449.1, on the reverse strand, counting down.
TCAGGGAAATGCCAGATATATTTTGCCTACGGGCACCTAACCAGGTGTACAAAATGACCCTTAAAACTCTATGATAGACCTCAGATTAAACTCTTACCTTTTCCCAGTTTGGTAAACCAATAAGCTTTTGCACAGTGTCAACTTTAACCATATATGCTTCACTTGTCAAGTAAAGAATTTCAAAGGCACACCAAGTAGTCTCTTGAAATAGAGGGATACTTTAAAATAAATAAAAATGAAAAATGTAAATACAGAGCAATATAACACAAAATATGCACTCACTTAAAAGAATAAAGTTTAAAAGTGCAAATTCCTACCAACCATGCACTTAGACTGGTCTATCTAATGTATATCTTCTAATTAGTGCTGATAGATGTTTCTTCTTCAGAGACCAAACATGTATGTCTCTCTAAAGGTCAGTCACAGCATAATTAAAACACTGTCTTGAACCTGCCTTCTCCATGATGTCACCCAGCTCCTCCTCTGTTTATTAAAAATTATACAACTGGGATATCTTATCAAGCAGGAGGTAAATTAAATAGGTGACATCAGCTAAAACTCATTTCCCCATATGACTTCCTAATCAGGCCCGTGATTTTCCAGTATCTTCTTTCATCCATGAGCAGTTTCCTGCTTCACAAAGACATCACAGAACCTTTTATGACTAACTTTCAGGTCTCATTGAGGTGTAATATGCTTTGTGACACCAGGTGCAATTAACTGATCTTCCTGAGGACGTCCTAAAATGGATATTTAGGTCTTAGCTTCAAACAACCCATGTCCTAAATAAGGCTATAAAATGTGAGTCTTTGCAAGTTAATCACCTTACAGAGATCTGCTGTTTAACACATCCTGTCTTTTGAACTGATACCTGGGGAGTCATTCCACAGGCTGTCTCAGCATGTCTCACGAGAGACACACAATAACACATTTTTATATTACAGAAAGCATAGATTAATCAGAACCAGCTGTCCAAGTGTCATACCTATCACCCAGGATCCTGGTTCCCCTCTTGGACAGATGCAGACCATCACACCAGTATAGGCTTGCATCCCTCGAGATGGACCCCCAGTCCTCAATGAAGCCAAATCCCTGAGCTCTGCACCAGTTTTTCAACCACTGATTGAATCCCATGGTGTGCAACACCCTAGCTTCATCCTTGCCATAGACAGGCAGTACCTCCGAGAAGGTTACTATGCATGCTACTTGTCTAAGGCCCCTCCCCAACTCCACAAACTCTTCTTGCACTGCTCTGATCCCTTTCTCAGCCAGGTAATTTGTCTCTAGGAATAGCATGCTTAAAGCTTATAAGGAGATGTAGTAAAACCAAGTCAGGATAAAAACAATAGGAAGTATACTCAAATGGCCCTTATTCATCATAGAGATTTGCATATTACTATGTAAGCACAGCTCTGTTCCTTTTCCACTTGGAATTGTTCCAGTTACACATGTTTCTAGTTAGGTCTACCATTTGGATTCCTCCCTGGCTTTTTCCTGGTACTGTTATTTTCCCTACTGGACCTGCATTCCTCCATCTTTATGATTTTGCTAAGATATATCAGTTGCTTAAATGGCCATTTAACAACTTTGATTTTGTTCTCCACGATAGGCACAGCTGGAACTCTTTTTCCACGTGTAACCTGGGGGAGAGGGGTTATAAGCAGGGCCACTGGAAAATTGCAGAAAAAGTTACCACAAATTGCAGAGCTTTTTGCAAAATTTGTGGGGAAATTCAAGAGTTGTACTATAGACCCCGAGTGCTTCACAGTAAATCTTTTACTGTTTTCTGCAGCATATATTAGTCAGTATAAACTGCTAAATGAATACACTGCCACCTGAATATGTTTTAAACATAAAGAAAAGCTTATGTTCCTAAAATGAATACTAAACTGATAAGCTATCCTAAGCATTGCCCATCTCCCAAAATTTAAAAACATCTGCCTCATACAGTGCTAAATTGATTCTATAAAGTGAGCCACAGCAAATCACTATTAAATAAATCCAGAATAAACACGTTTTTCTGTTTGTGGATGTAGAATAATGAAGCTTGATCAACAGCTGTTTACAGTGCTCTGCCAACTATTCACCCACTTTGGTACAAGAAAAAATAAGCAGATAAAGTGGTGAATAATTGAGTTTTAGTAAAGTTTTAATGTTCATAATTTGCATGGTAGGTACTGTACACTATTTTTGAAATCACATATTTAAACATTAAATCTGGAGGTAATTGGGGCTGACAGTATATCCTAGAGGTTAGAGTAACTAACCGTGAATGAGCTGGGGACATCTAGTAGACCTGGGTTTTTATTCCCACAACCTCCACTTGCATAATGTGTGACTCTGAGCAAGTCACTTAACCTCCTCAGTGCCCCTGGGTTGCTACTAAAACAGGTACTTGTGCCTTGTGGGCCTTACCAGTTACCAAAATTATAAATAAAATGACCAATATATTTTTAATGCATCATACAGCAATTGGGGTACCCTGTAATTTACCTTTGCTTTACTCTGGCTGCAATGATTTTGTTTAAAGATAAATGTTCAAATATATTTTATGTGTTTTATAAGCTTGTTTTCAGACTTACGTTTTCATTGTAGTCTTTGCATGTGATCATCTATGTGGTAGATTGCTGAGAGCAAGACCACTGTTACCAACTAGCTTATTCAAGTTTATAATCAGCAGGCCATCCAAAATCATCAGCTGTTTGACTCAAAACTGTCTGAATGAAAGTATGCTCACAAGGAAAAAACCTGTCCTACCACTTACAAAAAGGCTTCATAGTCAGCACATCATTTAGGTGAATGAGATAATTTGCCCCTTTTCTCTCATATGTTGTCTGTCTCTTTGGCAACAAAAAGTTTTCTGATAGACTACTTCAACACAAACCACATGTTAAGTGTTTAAGTGTACTTATGCTTGGCCAGTGGATTTTGAAACCAAACAAGACAAGGATTCAAAAGAAAGCAGTGTCACATAAAACCCTTCCTCTACCTTGCACTGCATTGTTTTGGCCAAACCCAAATCTTCATGCATAATTATCAATGTATTTGAGAGTATTTTATTAAAAATGTCAATTTACACAGTTCAATGCAAATACTCAAAAATTGAAGAAATTGCGGAACATGTCAGTTAGGGAGGAGAATAGAGAAAATTGAGGATTCTGCAAAAGAAAATGTGGGTGCAATTTTCCAGTGGCCCTGGTTACAAGGGGAAAGCTACCAGTAAAATACTTATTTCAGTAGTAGGACCTGCAAAATTACAGCATGGCATGAGACTAGCAGCAGCAATTCAGAAAGAAGAAACTGCAAAAATACAGTGACAACATATAAATGTTCATTACCTATGAATCATAAGAGTAAGGGGAGTTGGGTAGAGGGAAGAAAAAAAGAAACAGGAGGGTTTGGGGTGATGAAAGGAAGAAATACACCAAAGAGGCAACAACAATTTGGACAGTAGGGGGTGGGAATGCAATGGCTTGCTCATGAGGGATGATAGGAGGCAAGGAGAAGGAATGGTAGTTGCAGGCACAGGATAGAGCAAAATTATTCCCAAAGAGGGCCTTGACAAACAGGGAGGAGGTGGAGCAGAATTAGAAGAGAAGGCAGAATGTCCAGCACTGGACTCGCAGTGGGGATAGAGAAGAATCAGGTTTCAGATGAGCAGAGGGAGTGGAAGGAAGTAGTTGAGGAGAGGAGCAGGAAGGAGGAGAACTAGTCTTTAAAAAGAAGGAGGAGCCATGAGAGAGCCACCGATCCTCAAGATAGCGACTAGAAAGATTTGGGGTAAAAGGACCCACAGTAGGTGCAAGGAGAAACATATTAATGTAGAAATTCTTCAGAGAGAAAAAGTGTGAGGTCCATCTAGTTTGATTTGTTGCTGCCAATCATGCAACATCACCAATCCTCAAGGTAGGAGAGAGAAAGATTTGGGGTAAAAGGAACAGCAGTAGGTGCAAGGAAAAACGTATTAACATAGAAATTCTTCAGGGAGAAAAAGATTGCGGTTCATCTAGTCTATTCTGTTGCTGCCAATACTGCAATATCAGGATGACGGCTACTGTACTAGCAGAACAAGAGGAACTGAAAAGGGAGTACAGCCTGACAAGGGTAGATTTAAAGACTGACTGTAGACTAGATCCATATAGGCAGATGCCGAAGGATCATTTTAAGGATAATCTTGTGGTGGGCCAGCAGAGGAAGACAGCACTGTGATGTATGCATTTATTTGATCATGGGTTGTGTAGTGTAATTTGGTGCTCTGTGGGCCTAGCCAACACCCCAGTCCACCAAATACAGTTGTTTGCAAACTCTGTTGCCCATTTTTATATGAAGACTAGAAATCCATGCATGTTCTCCCCATCATTTTTAAGCTCTGGTGGCACCCAGTCAAACCGAGAATTGATTTTAAGATTCTGCTTTTGTATGCCTGGCTGGAATAGTCCCAGGGCACATAACATAATTATTATCTCTGTACTGTTCTGCCAGAGCTGATTGTTCAATTGGTAAATGACTGTTGTGTGTTCACATATCTGCCTTGCAAAGTTCTTTCTTTAATTTTTTATTTTTAATGAGCCTATTCATGTTGCTTTAAATACATGCTGCTTTGTAATCACTCTGTAATGGCTATCATCAAAAGTGCTACAAAATATTGTGAACCACCTGTAAGACGTAAACCTGAATTTTCATGGTGGGTACTGACCAGTACCATACAATGGCCAATGTAATGCGAAGCTGGGATCCTGTTAAATACACACATACGTACAGGCACGCATGCACATGCACACACATTCATATTCATGATGTATATATGCCTGTGAGGAATGCAGTTTGCTAGATACAGACAAGTAAACACACTATACATTATGACTCCAAAAGAGAATTTATGTGAAATAAAGCACTGCATTAGAAGCCAAGCCTTTCATGAAGGCACTGAAACAAGCTTTGGCATGCTAAGCAGTCCTCACTGGGGAGGTGTCCATACTTATATGGACTCACATCCCCTTGCACAACACTACGTATGTGCCATAGAAACATAGACTTTGATGGCAGATAAGGACCACTTGGCCCACCCAGTCTGCCCATTTCCCTACCTATTGGATAAGCTGCAGATTTTAGTTAACCAACAGCCTACTTCCTGCAACCCCCCACTATAATTGCCTTATGTCTGTCCCATGCATGTTTGAATTCCCCCACTGTTTTAGACCCCACAACCTCTCCAGGAAGGCGGTTCCATGCGTCCACCACTCTCTCCATGTAAAAGAATTCCTCACATTACCCCTGAGCCATCCCTCCTCTACCTCTAAATTGTGCCCTCTTGTTCTTACACATCTCTTTTTCTGAAAGATGCTACCCTCCTGGACTTTGTTGATTCCCTTGAGGTACTTAAAAGTTTCTATCATGTCCCCCCGTCCCTCCTTTCATCATGGGTATGCATATTAAGCTCTCTCAGTCTCTCTTCATGTGGTTTCTGATGTAGACCCTGCATCATTTTAGTTGCCCTCCTCTGGACTGCTTCCATCTTGTCTATGTCCTTGCGTAGATGAGGACTCCAAAACTGCACGCAGTACTCCAGATGGGGTCTCACCAACTGTCTGTACAGAGGGATAACCACTTCCCTTTTTCTACTTGTGATGCCCCTCCCTATGCATTCCTGTATCCCCCTGGCTCTCCTTACCGACTTCTGACATTGCTTACCCACCTTTAGGTCATTTGATATGACTACCTCTAGGTCCCTTTCTATTATTGTTGTTGTTAGTACCTCCCCTGCTATTGTGTACTCTTCTGGATTTTTATTCCCAGCTGCATTACTTTGCACTTCTTTGCATTGAATCTAAGTTGCCATATGTCTGACCATTCCTCCAACCTTGCCAAGTCCCTTCTCATCCTTTCTACCCCCCTTGTGTATCAACTCTGTTACAGACCTTTGTGTCATCTGCAAAGAGGCATACCTTTCCTTCCAGACCCTCTGCAATGTCACCTATAAAGATGTTAAAGAGGACTGGACCCAGTACTGAGCCCTGAGGTACTCCACTAGTAACCCCCCTTTCTTCAGAATGTGTTCCATTCACTATTACCTTCTGTGTCCTGTTGTACAGCCAGTTTGTTACCCAGGCTACCACCCTGGGACCCACTCCCAGGCTGGCTAACTTGATTATTAATCTTTGTGTGGGACTGTGTCAGATGCCTTGCAAAGTCTATGTAAGCCATATCCACAGCCCCTTCCTGGTCTATTACTTTGGTCACCCAGTCAAAGAAATTGATTAGATTCATCTGACATGACCTTCCTGCTATGAATCCATGTTGCTTTGGGTCCTGTGCCCCGCTGGCCTCTAGGTACTCAACAATTCTTTCTTTCAGAAGTGATTCCATCATTTTACCCACCACTGAGGTCAAACTAACAGGTCTGTAGTTTCCTGCTTCTGCCTTGCTCCCACTTTTGTGAAGGGGAATCACATCTGCCCTCCTCCACTCCTCAGGTACCACCCCATCCTCCCATGATTTGTTAAAAGTGTGGTCAGTGGTGTCATTAGGTCGGTCCTTAGTTCTTTTAGGATTCTAGGTGAATCCCATCAGGCCCCATTGCTTTGTCCACCTTGAGTTTTAGGAGTTCTTTCAGGACTCTTTCTTCTGTAAATGGATTGGCCAACCCCACTACCCAGAGTGCTTCTATTGTTTGGTTTAGGTAACTTCTCCTCTACTTCTTTTGTGAATACTGAGCAAAAGTATTCATTCAGTATCTCTGCCTTTTCACTGTCTCCCTCTGCCCACCTCCCCTCTCCTTTATTAATCTTCACTATCCCTCCCTTAACCTTTCTATGCTCGCTAATGTACCTATAAAAGGTTTTAGCCCCCTTCTTAACTGAGTTGGCCATATTTTCCTCAGTTTGGGCCTTTGCTTTTCTGACTGCCTTCCCCACTTTTTTCTGCTTTAATTGATACAGTTCCCTGTCATGCTCCTTCTGAGAGTCCTCATACTTTTTGAATGCAGCCTTTTTCTCCTTAACCTTCCCTGACACCTCTTTTGAGAACCATAGTGTTTTTTTATTCTGCTTTGTTTTTTTTATTTGTCTCACACAAAGGCTTGTTGCCTCCATGATGGCAGTTTTGATTTTCTCCATTGTTCTTCCACCTCCTTTCTGGCCATTTGCTAATGTATTCTCAGGTATTCAACCATTATGCCAAAGTCAGCCCTTCTAAAGTCCAGTATCCTTGTCTTTGTATGGCTTGCCTCCATGGTTGTGTTTTATTGTGAAGCACACTGTGCAGTGGTCACTTGTTCCCAGATGTCTACTGACTTCTGAATTTGTGATCCTCTCCATTTGAGAGTACCAGGTCTAATATTGCTCTCCCAAGTGGGTTCCACCACTAACTGCCTAAGGCATGCCCCTGCATCAGAATGACCCTGCTCTTGGATGTGGCTGCAGTCCATGTTGTCCAGTTAATATCTGGCATATTCAGGTCCCCCATCAACAGTATTTCCCCTTTTTCAGCCATTTTGAGAATGCCCTCTATCATTTTCTTGTCCATTTCTTCCCCTTGAGATGGGGGTCTGTATACAATCCCTGTGCAGATTGTGATGCCATTCCTTGTCTCCAAGGTCACCCAGAGTTCCTCTTGTCCTCCCCCTTTACTTTTTAGTTCTGTAACTTTGATCCCTTCCCTTATGTGGAGAACTACTCCACCTCCTCTTTTACCCTCCCTGTCCCTTCTGTAGATTGTGTACCCTGGTATGTTGACATCCCAGTCATGGTTCTCTGTGTACCATGTTTCTGTTACTGCTGGGCTACTAGCTCAGGAAGCTTGTTTCCCAGACTATGGGCATTGGTACTCATTGCCTTCCATTTAATGTTGGCTTTATCCTTTTTTACCCCATCCCTGCTCTTATTGCCCTTGTCTATTTTTCCATTTACCCCTGTCCTGCCCTCTGTCAAGCTCTGTACCTCAGTGTTTACCCTATTACCTGCCATGTTTTGTGGAGGGAAGCTTGAACTTTCCTGCTTCCTATCAGCACCTCCCCCCTTGGCTAGTTTAAAAGCTTGCCAAGGAAGCATTTAAACCTGTCACCTAGGAGCTTGTTTCCCTTCCTGGACAGATGCAGACCATCATGCCAGTAGAGACCTTCATCTCTCCAGGTGGCCCCCAGTTCCCAATGAAGCCAAAGCCCTGTGCTCTGCACCAGTTTTGCAACCATTCATTAAACTGCATGGTGTGTAGTACCCTAGCCTCACCCCTGCCATAGAATGGCAGCACCTCTGAGAAGGTTACCGTGCTTGCTACCTGTCTGGGGCGCCTCCCCAACTCCACAAGTTCATCCTGCACTGCACTGATCTCATGCCTAGCTAGGTCATTTGTCCTAAGGTGGACAATGATATCTAGTTCCCTCTCCTGTGATGCTGATTCTGCAATCCTGAGGATTTGCTTCCTGTCCCTCCAAGCCATGGCACCAGGCAGGCCCCTTACTTCCCTCTCCTCTCCCTTCCCCAGGTCTACACCCCTAACAACTGAGTTCCCTATCAGAAGCTGTTTCCTTCCCCTGTGGTGTCTCTTGCCACCCTTCTGTGGGTCTCCCTTGTGGATGTCCCCAGCATTCTTCTTGGTCTCCATTGAGGGTGTCATCATAGAGGAACCTTGATTTGCCAGACTGACATATGATTTGTGCAGAGGTACAACTAGGGGGCTACGCCTCTGTTTCACCACCCTCACCCTCCCAGAACCCACTGTGGTCCAACTGCTCTTCACACTTGGCAACCTCTGAGGCAGTGGTTGTGGAACTGGTGCTCTTTGGGTGGGGGAGGCCTCCTTAGTCCTTGCCAGTTCAGCCTGGAGGTGGGCAGCCTCCTCCCTCAGAGCTGATAGTTGCCTGCAAATAGGGCAGCAACACAGGTTCCAGAATGTCTCCTGGAAAACTGCTGCCCCACAGCCAGTACATTGCACCACTCCCCACATGTCCCTCTCCCTTATAATATACAATGAGTAATATATAAAATCTCTCTTTTTTTTTTTTTTTGGTGTGTACTTACCCTTTATGCACTGTGCCTTACATGCATATCCTGCAGTTCTGCTTTGAAGAAACCTGTTGCAACTGTAGTAACTGTTCTGCTTGCAGAGCTCTGAACAAAAGAAAAAATAATAATCAGAAGTGTTGGTTCCACCTTAGATGCCTGCAACATCTCAGTAACAATGACTTTGTTCCAAGATCACCAGAGTAATTGTTACAAGCTTTTTTTTTATTATTATTATTTTCACTGTATAAGGGTATTGGCAGTCATTATGCTGTACTTTTATTGTGAAGTATCAGAAAATTCTGGACCTTGGGAACGTCTACTAATTTAGAGATTAGAGAACTTTTGCGCAAATTTGATCAGAAAAGATTATTTTCTGCTTAAAAACATGTGGTTCAGTTTGCTCACTTTGAGAAATCCATGTGCTGCATCATCTGTTTGGCCTAACATCACAGTAGCATAGGGTTCATAAACAGGGCTATCGTTAGTAAATACAGGCAGATGCTTATTCTTAAAGGGATGGTCTGCAGAATCAAGGCTGGGGTTTTCTGTATGCAGAACAAATCTGAAACTCGTCTCTGTTCTGTCTTGGCTGGCCCACGAAAAGACCTAAACAGAGTACAGTAAAAGTGTTTCTTTGCAGCTTGACCTGCACAAACCTTACTAATGAAGTCTTTTCCTTCTAGGCAAACTTGGAGAGCTAGGGCTGCATTGAGATATTTGAAGTAAATGGAATATCCTAACTTTATACCAAGAGCATTGACCATTGTCCTTTTAAAGTATACCACTGCCCATTTGCTTTCTGCTTGTTTCTGCTTTTCTTTATAACTGATTTTATGCTTTTCTTTTCCTGTCCACTTGTCTTCCTTCCTATTTTTCTGTCCCTTATTTCCAGCAAGGCTCAGGACTGGGGGTATCTGAATGAAGATGGAGAACTCGGCCTGGCCTATCAAGGCTTAAAGCAAGTTGCCAGGTCAAAACCTCTCTCTTTTTCTCTGTCCCTCTCATTTTTTTCTTTTTTCCTGCACTTGAGAGTCGAGATTTAGGTTGCATTCCTCACACTAAGGTGGGATTTTAGTTTATGTCCACACTGGACAAACAGATCATTGAACACTGTGAAAGACTAAGGTTGCATATCACATTTTGCTCCCTAAAGGTTCAGGGTTCAACCCCTATATCTGCAGTAATATGTGAGCAATTATATATGACAGTGTGTGCATTCTGGTGATATAATCGCATGCTTTAGATGCATTGTTAGGCATGAGGCAAAGGTAAGTGCCTTTAAGTGCAACCTCAGAAGTGCAAATATATCACCATAATAGTGCACCATGGAGTGTCTCTCATCCTTAATAAAAGGGCTTTGAAATATTTATCTTGAGTAAAAATAAGAAATTTTACAAAAGATAAAAATTAGGACTTTTCATTGAAATATGATTACATTTTTTACACTGAAGACAAAAAATAGCCCATATTCTGGTAACTGCGAGTTACTAAAAACAGTAAAGACAATGACAACACTGTGTGATACACATTTTTATTAAAAAAAATTGTAACCTATGTGTATTTAAAACCAATACGTGCATTTCATTGGAAATGTGTTCAAAACTGTTGAACCTGCCACGTTGTTTGGGGAGGGGGGGTGTAGGTATCTCTTTAAAACACCTCTACATGATTCATATGTACAGCATGTGCTTTTTTTGAACTTCAGGAATTAATTTAAACAGTTTAGATGTCCCTCTGCCTATGCAACTGTTTTTCCTACCATACATGTCTTTATATTATTGCCTCCTTTCATCACCTTGTTTCTTTTTTCTCTGCTTTGCCCCACCATTCAGCAGATGAAACGTTTACTATGGAATACAGGAATTCAGAGTTCTGAACAAGAATGTTCCTCTCCCAACATAGTACACACACACACACACATATCAAAGTCCTCATGTGGAGCCAGAGCTTCAGTTTTATCACTGGTAGAGTAAGAAAGAGATTTTCCTGATAAGCAGGTAAAGATAGGTGAAGGGATTTTCATGTTCAGCAAAGCAACCCTAGTAATGACTACTTAAAACAGTAATAACATTTTTCTAATTTGTTTATACAGCTATGTGTAAGAAGAGTGTGATGATCATGGAAACAAATTTTTTTTTTTATTTAAGGTAGCTTTATTTTAGGACCTAGTTGAAAGGTTTTAATGAGTAAAAGTTGCAGCCAGTTTGTGATGGCACATCAGTAAAGCGTGAGGGTAGATGACTGTGATGTGGCTGCTAACCAGTGTTGGGTAAGTTACTTTTTCTATTACTTTCTATTACTTTTGAAAACTTGTTCCAGAAAGCTCTGTGCAGTCACTAGCAAGGATGGAGAAGTACTGGAAGATGTAATACACCTTACAGTTACATTTACTTATGTCTCTTTATTCAAAAGTAATATGTAACTATAACTGATTACATTTATTTGAAAGTAACTAGTAGCTAACCTATTACTTTAAACTAAATGTAATCTGTTATAGTTTTTTTTATTGTTTTTGTATAAAAAATAAATAAGTAACTGTAACTGTCAGGTGTATTACTTTTTCTAGTACTTCTTCATCCTTGCTAGTGACTGCACAGAGCTTCCTGGAACAAGTTTCCAAACTTAAAAGTAACAACCCAACACTGCTGCTAACAAGTTTGGTCAGCTTTAAAAGCAGGATTATTTAAGGTAGTTTTATTTTTAGGGCCTAATTAAAGACTTTTAGTGAGTAAAGGTCATAGCCATGTTTGTAAGGGCAGGTCAGTAAAAGGTGTAAGGGGATGACTATGTCACTTGGCTGCTAGCAAGTCCGGTCAGGTCTAAGACCAGGATGATTGTGCATCAAGCATTGTGCACCTCATAGTGGGGCCGGGCATGACTGCCTAGAACCTAGACTACTCAGGCTTGGGGCCTCCCTTCTAGCCCGACCACTAGCGCACATCCTCAACTCCTCCTTAACCACTGGCATTATCCCCGACCTCTGGAAAATTGCCAAGGTAACACCAGTTCTTAAGGGAGGAAACCCTAGAGATCTGCTCAACTATCGTCCCATCGCCATCCTGTTGGCCGCCTCGAAGATCCTGGAGAAGGTCGTGGCCTCTCAGCTCTCAGAGTACCTACATGAACACAACCTCCTCTTTCCTGCCCAACATGGGTTCAGAAAAGGTTACAGCATGACTACCGCCCTTGCTGCTGTCACCTCGACGATTAGATCTGCCACTGACCAGGGCTACCTCACCGGTGCCGTCTTTGTCGACCTTTCCAAAGCCTTCGACAGGGTTGACCATGCTCTTCTTAGCTCCACCCTTCTCTCACTTGGTCTCTCCCCCCCTGCTCACAACTGGTTCCTCAACTACCTCTCTGGTTGGAAGCAATATACCAACTTTAACCGTAGCCCTCCCATCTCACCGATGTCCTTGTGGTGTTCCGCAGGGTCGGTCCTTGGCCTCTCTCTTCTCCTCTTATCAACGAGCTGCCGCCCATCACCTCCCATGGGTATCACTCACTATATAGCGCGGATGACCTGGTTGTTCTAGCAAGCACCCGAGACATTAACACCATTAACTCACAACTTCGAGCGGATCCAATCCTGGTTAGCTGAACACAGGCTTACTACCAACCTCAAAAAAAACCAAGCTATGCTTTTTGGGTCACAGTGCAAATTGAAATCTTGCCCTGCACTGCTCAGAATCCTCGGGGCTGATGGCTCCCCCCTGCAGACGGTGGCTGCTGTCAAATACCTGGGTGTCACGCTTGACCCTCAACTGGATCTCTCCCTGCACATCCGAAACGTCTTTAAGGCCACAAATGGCAAATTGGGCCTCGCCTATAGAGCCAAAAGCTGCTTAACCCCCGAGGCTCATCTTGCCCTAGCTAGGGGGGTCCTTCTCCCGGCTCTCTGCTATGGGCTAGTCGCCTTTGCCCCATGCCCAAATCTAGCCTCTCAAAGTGGGACACAGCTTATAATAACATCTGCCGCTTTGTGCTTGCGGCCCCCTCCCTAACTCACCGCTGCAACCTCTACTCTTGTCTACAGTGGCTACCCCGAGAAACACCGTACCTATGTAGTTGGGAACTTCGACAACAACATTATCAGATCTGGCACTCCTGCTTCCCTTGCCCTCCACCCTACCCCCGACACTTCCTCCTACCCTCTCCGGTCGAGAGCAACACCTGACCGGCTGGTCCCTAGAACCCGTACCCTGGTGGGTGACCGGCTTTTACGTCTATGCCCCAAAAATCTGGAACTCGCTCCTGCCTGTACTCGGTCCCTCCTCCCATCTGGGCTTCAAATCCTCCTATGGAATTACCTGAGGGGTCCTCACTTGCTCATGCATCCTGCAACACCCGCACCCTGATGTGGTGGGATAGGCCCTGTCTCCTAAAGGGCTACTATTAATATCATTTTTCAACCCTGCTGAATGGCCCTGATACTGTCTCATGTCTCATCTGAGACAGCCCTATTCCGAGTGGTCACGGTACCCCACTGGCACTTGTATTCTGGTTATGACTTTCTGTTGGCATAAGTGTACTCACCTATAAGCACTGAGCTACTCTGTGCTATACCTACCCCTTGGGGCACTATATATCTAATATTTTGCACTGTACGTTTCCTGTACCATACTGTCTCTATTTGTTAGACTCCTATGATAGCCCTGTCAAGCTGTCAAATGTCATCCTGTAAACCTTAACCTTTGACTCGCTATTTATTCCTCACTCAACCCTCCTTACCATGTTTATGCTCGTCCTGTACCTCAGTGTAAAACCTCGCTCATGTCTGTATGTAGAGCGCTCTGTAACTCAGTCTTGTAACCCTCCCGGGTCTCACCTGAAAATAGGCACTTGGCTGTCTAGTGTGACTTACCCGGTTAACAAAAGAATAAAATAAATAAATAAGCTGTATCAGTGCATGGTCACCTGACTGGTTTTACCCAGTTAAGTATCTTTGATTTTTAGACCCATATTTTTTAAAAACACAAATATAGAATGGTAGAAAACATTCAATCAGAATTGTGCTGTTCTGGTCCATTTTAATCTAGTTTATGCCGTCTGGAATTTACAATGTTTGGAACCTTATTTAAGATATCAACATCTGAAAATGTCTGATATAAGCATACATAAATCTCTTTATATAAACAGAGAATATAAAACGTGAAAAAAATTTTCACCATAGCAATAATCTTGCAGGACAGTGTGTACTGGCACACAGTTGCCCTTGACATTTAATTATGTGGCCTTACCTTCAGCTCGGACACTGAATTGTTGGTGGCAAGAAGCATCTGGGGCATAAATTGCCACCCCACCAGGGATTATCGACTAAACAAACAATATCACAGCAACCCTTAGGACAGCAGTAACAATGAAACACCTCCCTTAACTTCCTATTATGGAAAGACCAAGGTAGTGGGACCTAGTTGTTATAACACAGAACTACAAACCAAAGCAGCCTGTTTTTTAAAACTTCTTTATCTTTAATTTCTGACCAGAAAAAGCACAGTAAACTCAATGCAATGTAAACATACAGAAATAGATTAGTCGCTGTATTGGTCCCTGTGAGAACAGATCCAGAAGCAAATGGTTTGATACCTTTTGTTGGCCCAACATAGATGTTATAAAAAGAAACAATGTCTAAGCTTTTAGTCTGAAAGCTTGACATTGTTTTCTTTTTGTAACATCTATGTTGGTCCAATAAAAGGTATCAAACCATTTGCTTCTGGATCTGCACTGTAAACATTGATTCATTTTGTGTCCATTGTCAACCTTACAATAATACAGTGGCGGAGCTGGGGGGGCTGGGGGGGCAGTCGCCCCTCCTTTCTTCCCCAGTAAGAGTAGTGGTGCCCCACCACCATCTTTATTCACCGTTTATTGCCCGTTGTGGAGTCCTTGATTGACTGAATGGCCCCGCCGGCTCCCAAATGCTCCCAAACCTGGCTCCGCCACTGTAATAATGATGGGAGCTGGTGGCTAGGAGGAATGCTCTAACCAATTAAAAAGAAAACTCCTTTCATCACAAAAGCCCTGATTAGTAGTTCATAAAACCTTTGTGCACGGTTTGCCATGATTTCAGTACAGTTAACGCCCCACAGGAGGCAACTCCTGCAGGTTAGTACTGATATGCAGTGACAGAAGAGAGCAAAGTGGAAGTCCCATTTTCACAAGTGTCAATTTTCAGCTTTGCTCTTCTTCACAGGTAATATCCCCTCTCATGCCACTTGCTAGATATGGAATAAACTTCTATATGTGCACGCCCATGCCTCATTGACTTTGCTGGAGCCGATCACTGATGTACCGCAAAGCACTAACTTTGGGCTAATGCTAGTCACTTCTCTGAACTTTCCAGGAGCTCTGATTACAAATGATCTTCTCTGTTCTTTAATTCATAATTACTGCATGACAGTTTATGTTCATTTGTTTACAAGAGACTTCTCTCTGTGGACACTTGTCAGCCCCAGCATACTCCGCACCCTCTCCTTAGACCTGACTTAGCCTGATAGCTTCAAAGAAGAGATGATGCCAAACTATCAAAGCTCTTTTCTTTAGATCTCACCATCAGCTACAGAATTTACCACCTCACAGTAGGGGCAAAGGGAACAAAATCAGTTTCTATGATTTGTATTACTTGGTGCATGGCACATTTAATTAAGAAAAAAAAGCAGCTGTCTAGCTTCGTAGGATCTTGAGACTTCTGAAGGATTCTTAACTCTCAAACTAAAGCCAGTTTCCCCCAGAGGTATAGCTATAAAAAGACTCAAAGAAGAAATATATAAAGAAAGGATCAGTAATTTACCAGTAGAAGCACTGAAGGCACTTGCACGCAGTGTAGCCAGTTAGCAGTAGTATATTTTAGTGTTAGGAATATGTTACATGTGTACCATAAGTATACTTGATTAAGGATGTTAATGCTGTGTTTAAACTTTGAATGTTGCAATATAAACCCTTGGTTTAATTTGAATAAGAAATGTATCCTGCCTACAAAAGCTTTTAGAGATAATGCAACCTCCCCTTTTATGTTTTCTTAAAGTCAGACCTAAAATATCAGCATAATTTCTTTCTCATTCTTTTTATTGCCTGCCGCATGCTTTTCTTAGTCTGCCTTGCATGCAGTAGACAGTGTGGAGGAAGGTGGATAGGTGCAGGTCTTATCCCACCTCCCAAGCACACAAATACCCTGTCCCTTCAGCGTGTGGCAAAACATAGCAAACAGTGGCTGGCACTATTGAATCTCCCACTGCTGTTCTCTTCAACATCAGCTGTGTGGGACTGTTGGAAGATATACCCACATTCTGTGCACGCTTACAGAGGAGCAGGTCCAGGAGCACTATCCCCACTATTAAAGTGCAAAGCAATGCACGTTTTTGAACAAAAAACACTAGGACAGAATGCTGCATGGGAGACATTACACTTGGCAATACTACAGAAGAAAGTGACCTGGGAATCATCATAAGTGACTCCCTTAAACAATGTAGCAAGATTTACAGCAATTCAACCAGGATGTTGAGATGCACTGGGAGGAGTTTCGTTAGCAAGAGGAAAGAGGTATTACTACCCCTCTTTAGATCGTTGGTGAGACCTCATCTGGAATACTATGCCTAGTTCCGAAGTCCTCACCTAAGAAAAGACAGGAACAGGCTGGAAATGGTGCAGAATACGACAACCAAAATGATTCATTGCCTGAAGGACAGTTTCTATGAGGACTGGCTTAAGGCACTGAACATGTACTGTCTGGAGGCCAGAAGGGAGAGGGCAATGTGACAGAGACCTTCAAGATCTTGAAAGGAATGAACAAGGTAAACTGTGAGGAACTATTCACCAGGAATAGTGAATCTAGAGCACAGTGGCATGAGTGGAAACTTGTGGTGGAGGCAGGGGAATCGGAAGGGATGTTAAGAAATCAGTCAATCAATCAATCAAACTTTATTTAACCAGGCAATTACATCATTGAGCAAGCTCATTTTCAAGATGGTCCTGGACATAAAGGACACATTTGTTTACAATACACAACAGTACATAATACAGCATATAATAATACAAGGAGTAACAGGATTCACGGTCAGTACAAACTATAATAAAACATGTATGGCGAGTACAAAAACATAATATTTAGAGTGTGGCCTATACTAGTAGAGATTTGTAGAGTACAAAGGAGGAGAGGAAGGAGGGACAGGGAGGTGGGCAAGTGAGGAGGGTGACAGACATATAGGGGGAGAGGGGAGGGGGCAAGCTACTGATGAAGCCCCCCCAAGGAAGTTACCAAGGGGAAGGAGGAAGAAAAAAGGGAGGGGGTTGCCATAGAAGATTGCTGGCCAACAGGGGGAATAAGAAGGCCAAAGGTCTGGAAGATTAGGGGACTACCCAGACAGGAGGAAGTGCTTACCTGAAGCAGTCACACACTGTTTTCAGACATCTGTTAAGCAGTTGTTTGAATATATAGGGGCTAGGCAGAAAGGAGAGTTGAAGTACTTTTTGCAAGTTATTCCAAAGCACTGGTAGGAAGCAGCTAATGGCAGAAGAGCCGAGACATGTCCTTGTCCATGGAACCTTGAAAAGGAGAAGGGAAGAGTTCCTTAGTCCGTAGGCACATTTTGAAGGTTCAAACAGGTCACCAATGTAGGGAGGTAGTTTGTTAGTCATACCTTGGTAGAGCCATATAAGGGCATTTTTTTGCCTCCTCAAGGAGAGGGACAGCCAGTCTAATGCTTGATACAACAAGCAGTGGTGAGTCTGCAATGGTAAGCCAAGAACACATCTCAAAGCACGATGATAGTGTATCAAGCCTTTGAAGTGCATACTGGAACAATGACTGTACAGGAAGTCAGTGTAGTCAATCAGAGGAAGGAAGGTTGTTTGAACCAACCGCTTTCTGGCTTCTAGAGTGAGTAGGCACCTTATGCGGTAAAATACACCAAGACGTTGCTATAGCTTTTTTGTTAACTCATTAAGATGAGCACCAGCGTTGAGTTTATTATCCTGCCAGACTCCCAGGTATTTAAAATTATCCACTAACTCTAATTGTTCACCAAGGAGGGTGATAATATGTGGGGTACCAAGTGATCCCCTATTAAAGGAGGGGGGTGGAGAGATAATCGTGGCTTTTGTTTTTTTGGCATTTAATAAGAGCTTCAGATTCAGCTGTTGTGTTGGAGGATGATAAAGTCCTGCTGCAGCTCCTTGTGTGCAAGGTCTAAAGAGGGTTTGGTTGTGTAGATGACTGCGTCATCTACAAAGAGGTGAACATTTCCTGCAAGCAGTCCAGCATCAATTCAGTTGATATAAAGCGTGACTAGAATAGGCCCCAGGATAGAACCTTGCGGGACTCCTCGGGGCAGTATTTTTAGAGGGGGAGAGTTCACTTTGTATTTTACCTTGTTGTTTATGGTTTGTGAAGTAGGAGTGGAACCACTTTACTGCGGTGGGGGTGAGACCAAGTCCACCCAGGGTATCGAGTAATATGGAATGATCAACTGTGTCAAATGCTTTGCTGAGATCAAGGAAGAGTGCATAGATATGTTGTTTGCTGTCCAGGGTTTTTAGCCAGTCATTCAATACTTTGACTAGAGCCGACATGGTGCTGTGCTTGGATCTGAAACCTGATTGGACTGAGTTAAGGACGTTTTCATGATCCAGATACTCCCTTAATTGAGCGTTGACAATTTTCTCAAGTAACTTGTGTAATACAGGAAGCAGCAAGATTGGCCTGTAATTATTCAAGTCTGTGGGGTATCCGATTTGAACAGAGGGATAATGTGCACAGTTTTCCAGATAGGCGGCAACTCCCCTTGGATTAGTGAACTATTAAATAGATGGGCAATTGGCGCTGTCAGGTAAAGATAGCATACTTTTAGGATCAATGGTTTAAATGAGGCAGCACCAGCACTCTCTTTGGTATCCAATGAGAGGAGTAGGTCCTCCACTTGTTTATAGGATACAGGTTGGAATTTAACGAGGGGGCGGATGATACTGGGGGCAGAAGTAGGGTTAGTGGGTATGTTGACAGTACTTGTGTTACTAAGTTTACTAACAGGCAATGCATCGAATGCAAGGCCTGCAGTGGCGAAATGGTTATTGAGCTGGTCAAGAATCTTGGACCTGTCTGAGTAGGAGGTATTATTTGCCATGATTTTGGCTGGGATTGGGGTGGCAGGAGAATGTCCCTCAGCTCTCTCAAGATCTGCCAGAATTTGGCAGAGCAGTTTTTGTTTACCCCCAGGGCAGTCTGGAAGAACTGTGATTTTTCCAACCTGACCAGTTTGGTACAGTCATTCCTGTCTACCTAGAAAGAGAACCAGTCTGAAACCGACTGCGACTTCCTAGCCCTTTTCCATAGAGTGTCTCTATATCGCAAGGCCCTTTTTAGTTCTGGACTGCACCAAGGAGGAGTATGTTTCCTAGATTTGACTTTTCTTAATGGTGCATGTTTGTTGATAACCTCTAATAACAGATCCTGGAAGATACTGAATGCTTCAGACACAGAGGGTGCGAGGTAAAATTTTAGGTAAAAATCCTAAAAATGTTAGAGACTTGACAGCTGAGCTGGCAGGTGCCAAAACCATCAATGGCTTCAAAACGTGTCTGAGGCAAAATTAAGAACCTTATAGTGATTGGGGGAGGGGTAACTGTAAGACAGGAATCATGGAGGGACAGCAGAGACAATTAACCCCAGGTAGATACTAGGTCTCGTGGCATGCTCAGTATTATGGGCAGACTGGCTGCACCAATGGTCTTTTTTCTGCCATCATTTTCTATGTTTCTAAAGAGGATTTGATTTCTTGGAGTGTTACAAAAACCCTGCTGATGACAAATTTAGCACAGCGAGACCTAGCACCACACAACAGTTGTGAAGCTAAACTTTTAAAAAACACCAAGCAAGGCACCAAACAGATGTTCATCCACACTGTTAACCCCTATTAAAGGGGAACTGTTATGTACACCTAAGTGTGGGCCTGGCTGCCTCCAATTAGGAGATTTTGAGGGGTAAACACATGATCTTCCAGAAATCAGTCTTCACCACTGATTCCCACTAGTTGTTCTAAGTTGGAGGTGCTAGGACCCCATGGGAGTCAGAACATTTTAGAGGGCTGGCGCCGCAGTAAGCTGTGTGGATGCATGGCAATGCAAGACATTGCACATGGGCACATACTTACCTCAGTTCCTTTTTTTCTACCATCAAGAGTGCATCAGAGTGTTGTCACTTGTCCTCCCGGACTCAGAAATTCACATCTACATGACAACAGTATTCAGTTCTTCTCAGTTTAAAGCTACAGTTTGCTTTGCTTTTGTGACAGTTTAGTGTATTTGTCACAAACATTTTGCCAGTTACTTCTCAGCCCTACTAAGCAGCAAGGGTTGAAGGCCATAGGGTATGATAGGGAGCCTGAAGAGGAGGCTGCTGCTGGCACTGGGGCAATGTCTGGTCCACCTTCCTTATTGGGGAAGGGTTCTGGCTGTGAGCGGTCCAGTGCCTGGGAAGAAGAATGTTCCTCCTACAAGCACAAAAGGAAGTGATACCAATCCCACACACACTCTGTGTCAGGGTCCTGGCAGTGCTCAGTCTTGTCTTCTTCTTGCCGGAAGGAGCTGCACCAGTCAGAGTCACCCTCTGTGAGGTCTGCCATAAGATCTTTAGTCTCTAGGAGCTGGAGGCCCTCACCATCACCTTCAATGCTACCAAGGGCCTCTGCTTCTAGGAGTTCAGTGTCTTGGCCCCTGAGCCCCTCGCTGTCTGTAAGTGGGGACTCTGTTGGGCAGTTCTACCACTGGACAGCTCTTATGGAGCAGTGGGTGCACCATTGGGCCCATATACCTCCACTGGTGGGGATGGTCCCTGGCCCTTTGGGACCAGTGGAACTGGAACCACAGGTGGAGCCATTGAGCCAGGTAGAATGCTTAGCTTTGGCAACAGCCTCAGGGTCCTTGTTGATAACTGCACCACCAATGTCTGCCCCACTAGCCAACCCCCCCCCCATCTAGGGCATATATGAGGCCAGCCATGGTGCCATTGCTGATTACTTTTGGTGCTGACTGGGTTATCAACACTGGTTCTGTGTCTGGCACGGTGCCAGATTCAGTTCCTGTACTGCCTTTGAGATCCGCCTCTCATTCTTTAGGGCCAGTGTCTCCAGTGCAGCCTCAGTCACATTCTGGACTGATGGGCCTGCAACTCCAACCTCTCTATTACTCCCCTACCGGGGAGGGTATAGAGGGGGACAAGTCTGACCCTGACCTCATAATTTCTGAGGGCTGTGATGAAGACTCTTTCTTTAGCCTAGACATCTTGGACCTGGTCCCTGTGTTTGTGCTTCTGGAGGATCTAACTTTTCAGGCTTTGCTCAGAAATATGAATTTAGCACTCAGTTTTGAGGCTGTAGCCTCTGACAAGGGTAAATGTCTCTGGCGGGAGTTTCTTAATGTTTCCAGTATCCCAGTCAATTTAGTTCCTCCTGCTTCTCCTGCATTTGAGACCCTGTCTGATGTGGTCTGAAGTAGGTCTGCTTCAGTGTCAACTATCTGCAAGCAGGCTGACAAAAATACACTGCCCTTAAGAATGAACCAGTGTGTATTACTCAGCCTATAGCTGATGACATTGTTATCCTCACTGAGAATGACAATGTCATTATTCCCCAAAAGGTCACTGCGTACCCTGTTAACTGGGAATCACACAAAATTAACACTATGGGCAAGAGTGCCTACAATTTAGTTACCCTAGACATGAGAACTTCCAGCTACCAAGTGCATTTTTCTAAATATGAGTATACCCTTTGGAACAAACTGAGGTCTCTGATAGAGACTCTGCCAGAGCAGGAGATTAAACGGGATATTCTGCTGACTGTCAAGCAAGGTATTGAGTCTAGCAGTCACCAGCTTAAAGCCTGCATGGATGCTTTGACACTGCATCAAGCTCTGCTGCTGGAGGCATTTGCATCAGGTGGTACTCCTGGCTGCATACTTCTAGCTTCTTCCAGGATGTCCAGCAATAGGTTATGAATGTTCCTTTCAATAGAACTCACCTATTTGGACAGTAGGTGGAGCAATCTCTTAAGGCATCTGGTGAAAACAGAATGACCCTTAAAACTTCCAGGCCAGCAACTTGTAACCCGCAGAAGGGCAAAGGACATACTTCTTTTCAGAACAGGCAGTTCTTTCGTGGTAAAGGCAACTAAGCCCAAAACAAAAATCAGTCTTCCCAGACTGAGAAAAAGGCACAGCCTAGGCATAGGTGGTGAAAGCAGCTAGTGCAGACCTCTCATCCCCAGTAGTGGGGCGCATCACCCAGTTTTACCATCAGTGGGAGTCCATTATGATGGACAAGCAGGTCCTCGGGATCATCTGGGAGGGATTCTCCCTGGATTTTACAAAATCCCTCTGGACCATTCTCCCAGAAAGCAACACCTCTTATCAGCTCACATGTCAGAGCTTCTGGCACAGGTGACTGTGGACCTTCTGAGCAATAGGGCAGTGGAAACAATGCCACAGTCAGAATGGAACGCAGGACTCTAATCCCTCTACTTCCTAGTTTCAAAGAAATCAAGAGGCGTGTGCCCTGTACTTGACCTCAAAAATCTGAACAAATTCATGGATCAAGAAAACTTCAAAATGATTTCTCTAGATTCTCTGTTACCCTTCCTGAGGCTTCAGAACTGGTTAATATCCCTAAATATGCAGAATGCATACCAGCACATTCTGGTGCACTCCAGCCATCACAGGTATCTTTGTTTCGTAATGCTGAGGTGGCATTACCAACTCATAGTCCTGCCCTTTGAGCTTTCCTCAGCCCCACAAGGTTTTACAAAGTAATTTGCAGCACTCATGGTACACCTGCAAAAATCAGGACTCCAAGTCTTTCCATATCTGGATGACAGCCTAATTTCCAGCCCATCCAGACAAGAAACAGAATAGGCAGTAACCACTGCCTCTCAATCTCTCACCTCAGTGGGAGTCCTGCTGAACCTTGAGAAGTCTCAGCTAAAACTCTCACAGCAGTTGCTGTTCATAGGAGTGCCTCTAGATACAAAGCCCAGGCATTCCTTCAAGAGAGCAGGCGACAGGTAATTCTGAAAATGGCATGCCACATCATGGAGTGTAAGACTGTGCAAGCCCACTCCATGCAGTTCATGTTGGTCTGATAACCTCCTCAGTGTTCACAGTGCCCCTGGCATGGCTGCACATGGGGACAACTCAGTGAATGATCAGTGCAGTAGTCACAAGCATCACAACCTCAGACTTACCACATTCAAGTGATCAAGCCCTGGTTTGGTCTCTTGCATGGTGTTCAGTGAAGGACAGCCTCCCCTTCTCCCAACCAGAGGCTCAGGTGACTCTCACCATGGATGCCTCCCGGTTGGGGTGGGGGGCCCATCGTCAGGGCCTCCAAACACAGGTTGTCTGGGACCCATTAGAGACTCATCTCCACATTAATGTGTTCAAGATGCAAGCTGTTTTCATGGTCAGAGAGCCTTTGTGAACCTAGTCAGCCACAAAACAGTCCCCTGCAGATGCACAACAAGTCTGTCATGTACTACATCAACAAACAAGGAGACACATACTCTTACCCTCTCAACAGTGAGGCAAAGAGAGTATGGGAATGGTGCCCGGAGCAGGGGATCCTGCCTCAAGTAATCTATCTGCCAGGAGTTCAGAACTCTGCAGCAGATTAGCTCAGTTGAACAGAGGCTTATGCTTACAAGTGATCACTAGCTCCAAATTTCATGATATCACTATTCAATGAATGAGGTACCCCAGATGTGGACCTTTTTGCATCCCCACATAATGCCAAACTGCCTCAGTTCTGCTCCAGAAATCCAGGACATGGCATGTTCTGTCAGGATGCATTCAGACTGCAGTGGCAAAATCTGTGTCTGTATGCCTTCCCTTCAGTCCAGGCAGTATTGCTCAAACTGGAGGTGTAAAGGGGCAAGATGATACCAGTGGCCCCCTGTCAGTCTCAGCAGATTTGGTTTCCTTTGTTGAATAGACTTTCAGTCAGCAAACTGAGGATTCTACAACTCAGGATGGACTTGATGATTCTGGGACACCTGTTCCATCCCAACCTGTGTTCCCTTCACTTTCAGTACTGGCTGTTGAAGAGATAGAATTGAACAGTGCAAGGTATTGCGGAGGGTTCTGAAATACTTTGGGCTGCTTGTAAACCTTCTAGTAGGAAGGGCATACATAGCCAAATGGAAAATATATAGGAAATATGAAAATCTCTGTTTATTCACAGAACACGTAGAATATGGGCAGGTACAGTTCAGTCTTCTCCATATTGTGATGTATTCAGTACATGTGCAAGGTGAGGGCTTGACAGGACTGGATGCTGTAGCCCTGTGTTTATCTACATGGTCAGGAACAGAGTGAAGAGCAGTAACTTCAGTTCAATTCTTTACACTAGCCAGTGCTGACAGATACAGGGGTAACTGCAAGCCCAGGGCAATAATGTTAAAATTGATCCCTCACATAGACGTTTCTGCAACAAGAATCTTGAGCTCAATAAGACACAGAAATGCAGCAAGTAGAGAGATGGGCCAGCACAGTTGATTGGGAATAAAAAAAAAAAGTCTTACCCGCATACTTCACAGTTGATGCTTTATCAGAGATCTAAATGACCCTGAACAGCACTCATATATCCAGTTTGTAACAGCCACAGATGAAGAATCATCATTGTTGCCAATAGGCTTTGGATGGGGAGGGAGGGCAGAGTAACAGTAGCATGCAAAAGCTGTGAGAAACTGGCAATGATTGGCTGTCACATTAGACAGCTACATTAACATGTTTCAGTGTAAGCAGAGCTCCTCTTGCATATGTCTGCTGTTTAGAAAAAAAGCCAGTCCACAAAACTACAAACCATATTGCCCCCACACACTGAACCATGCCGGCTAGTGAATCGGCAGGCTTGCTTTGCTTATGTTTTGATACCTCAGAGTGTGATCAGTGCTGGTGAAGAAAGTGCCTTAAAAAGTATGTCTCTTAAAGAGACAGCAATCAGAGTGAGAAACTGAGAGTAATTCAAAGTGATGCATAAAAAAAAGGTTCACTGATGGAAAAAAATATATATATATATATTATATAAAAAATGATTTAACATCTGGTAAAAAACCCAGCAGAAAGCAGGATGCGGAATGTTCTTAATGCCACAGAAACACATGAAATTACAGTTCCTCATTTAAACCCACGAGTAGAGTACATTCAGCATACAAATCCAGAATGCTTCTCTTAGCATGAGTTTCTTGACAATATCTCCTCCTCGTGCCCCAAGTCCACTTTTTCAATTCCTAGGAACTTATGTCACAGAGAAAGGACCAGCACTTGCAAAATGATGCACCACTGCATAGTCCAAATTCTGTGTCCATATGGCTGTCTTGTGCTCTCTCTATGCATTTCCAGTGGTCACTTCATCTGTCCAACATACACAAATCTACAAGAGCACATAGGTAGATAGACCACTCCTGGCATGTTACAATTGATGAACTGGTTAATTGTATTTTTTATGCCTGACCTTGAGTGTTTAAAAGTTTTGGTGTTAGACGTATCTGCACAATGAACACAATTGCCACATCTGAAATTTCCAAATGGGAGCTTAGATAAGGCAAGGCAAGGCAAAATTTATTTAAAAGACACCCAATCCCGGAGGCTCTGGGCGCCGTACAAATTTTAGACAGAATTTTAAAAGCACAAGATTTAAAACCCAACATTTTATACAGATTGAATAAATAAATCTAATACAGTCACAGTCTTTACTGTATATACTAATCTAAATATCAAAAGCTTGGGGAAAAAGAAAAGTCTTCAGGTGGGCCTTAAAAATATCGACTGTGTGGGCTTCCCTGACCGAAGCTAGCAAAGAATTCCACAGAACGGGAGCCGCAACACTAAAGGCTCTTTCACCAGCTGATTTTAGCCTCGCTCTGGGAATGGTCAGGAAGCCACCACTAGAAGATCAAGAGGGCGGGTGGGAGGTAGGTAACAGAAGGTCTGACTGGTAACCAGGGCTCTGCCCGTGTAGGGTCTTATAGGTAAGAAGACCCACCTTAAAAGGACTCTTCACCTGACTGGCAGCCGGTACAATTAAACCGGTGTAATATGACAAAACTTTTGCTGCCCAGTCAACAACCGGGCAGCTGCGTTTTGCACCAGCTGCAGTCTGCAGAGAGATCCTCCTGTGACCCCGAGATAGAGTGCGTTACAGTAGTCAAGCCTAGATGTTACTAAGGCATGTATCAAGGTAGGGAGGTCCAGAGGTGGAACAAAGGGCTTAATTCTGGCAATATTTCTGAGATGGAAAAAACAGGTACGAACCGTGGAGGATATTTGAGCCTCCATGGTTAAGTTCCTGCCCAGAATCACTCCCAGATTTCACACCCAAGAGGAGGCCTTCAATGACAGCTCCAAGGACAAGCCCAGTTTCTGAGTCAGAGGCCATCCTCTCACAAACTCTGTTCGACTCCACTACCAATACCTCCGCTTATCAGGGTTCAGACGCAACCAACTGGAGGCCATCCACTTGTCAATCTCAGCCAGACAGATGTTAAGCACATCTACTGCATTAGATGTTCCTGGGGCAAAGGAAAAATATAGCTGAGTGTCATCGGCATAACAATGAAAACTCAAACCATACTTCCTAATGATCCCTCCCAGGGGCAGCATGTACACTGCGAACAACATTGGGGCCAGTACCGATCCTTGAGGGACTCCACAAAATAGAAGACTGGGTATAGATGAAGAATTCCCCATCATAACCCATTGCCTTCTGTTGGTAAGAAAGGACTCAAACCAGTTGATGACAGTACCGGTGAGTCCACATAGCTCCCTAAGGCGGACAAGCAACACACAATGGTCCACAGTGTCAAATGCAGAAGAGAGATCAAGGAGAACAAGAATTGTCCTGTCCCCCCGATCTCTTGCCCTAAGGAGATCATTCTGCACCTGAACAAGTGCAGTTTCTGTGCTATGTCTAGCCCAAAATGCCGACTGGAAAGGTTTGTACAACTCGTGAGTCACGAGATGCTCTTCCAACTGAAGCACTACCACCTTTTCCACCACCTTCCCCAAAAATGGAAGGTTGGATATAGGACGGTAATTCACCTTAATCTCCGGGGTCCAAAGATGATTTCTTTAAGAGGGGTCTCACCAGAGCCTTCTTCAAGGCATCCGGAAAGACCCCCTCAGAAAGGGAGCACTGTACAATCAAGGCAAACACCGGGCCAACAGAGTCAACGCATCTCATTAAAAAACACGTTGGCACCGGGTCCAGTTCACAAAAGGTATGCTTCATGTTGGCTGCCACCTCAATAACCTCACTAGCTTCCACTGGTCTAAACTTTCCCCAACTAGGCGGAGTGCTGTCAGAACACATCAGGTGACCACTGTCAGCTATAATATTACTAGCTGAAGAAGCCACCTGCTGGATCGAGGACACCCTGTCCGAAAAAAAACGAGCAAACTCCTCACAATCTAAATTAGAAAAAACCCTCACGGGCTGCAGACAGGCAGGATAAAGAAGCCTGTCCACAGTCCAGAAGAGTAAAGCTGGTCGGTTTTTCCCGGCAGCAGTCTCCCTAGACAGGAACATTGCCTTCTTATGGTTGATTGCCTCCTGGTATGCACTATAATGCGCACGCAGGACCAGTTTGTCCGCATCCAGGCAGGATCTTCTCCAGCAGCGATCTAATCTCCGACCCATCTTCTTCATCTCCCTGAGCTCCCTGTCAAACCACAGGGACCTCAGGTATAAAGTTCTGGGTCGTACACGGACAGGTGCAAGGGAGTTGATGGTGTCGGATAGCACCCTATTATAGCTATCAACCCCGACATCAACACCTCCAATGCATGCAGCACCCACACTAGACAATTTAGCTGCCGCCAAAAAACCCTCAGGGGTCAAACCCCACGAAGGGCGACAGCTAATCCATCTCAGCAGGGGAAGGGCTTATGGCAGGAGCCCCAAGCGTGAACTGCACCGTGCAGTGACCGGACAAATGTACCCTATCAATCCTGAGATCACTGATCTCAAGCCCCAGTGAGAACACCAGGTCCAACATGTGGCCATCCTGAGAAGTAGACGCAGTAACAGCCTGCGTCAATCCTAAAGAAATCACAGCTACATCTATGATTCTCGTCGTCAACCCAAACATTGAAATCCCCCAGAAAAACACATCTAGGGGATCCCAACATTCTGTCAGCGATGAATTCTGCAATCTCCTGCAGGAAATTCCCCATCGGCCCAGAAGGGTGACAGATGAGGAAAATACTGCAGCCAGCATCAGGTCCTCCACGAATAGCCACACATTCAAAGGAACCTGGAGTTCTCACTGGGTGCACGGTGAAGGTCAGGCTGGATCTAAAACAAATAGCTACACCGCCACCCCTGCATTCCACTCTGGGGCAGTGCACCACGGTATATCCAGGAGGGACTGCGGCCTCAAAAATCAGGCCCGCATCATCTCCCACCCAGGTCTCCGTGATGCAAGCCAGATCGACCGAAGAAATCAAGGCAGCAATAATTGCCATCTTATTTCTGATCGATCTGGCATTGCAAAGCACTGCCATCAGGGGATTGGAGGGTGGTGCAGCCCCTCGGGTTACCAGGCCACTCAGTCTGGTGGACTCCCTGAGGATGGGCACCAACCACGTCTGGCCTTTCCCAGATGCCCGTCGTAACCCAGGGCGCCTTCTGGACCTAACAACCCCAATTCTACCACCACCCATACATTGGTCTCCCCACTGTCCATGACCAGCACAATCCCTTCCAATCCCCACTTCCCAACAGCATCTGACAATAGTGTCTGACACTGGGAGGGGCATAAAAGGGCACAAGTCATGCAACAGTGAGCTCCCATAAATAATCCTGGCCCCCTTAAATCCTCCCATATAGCCTCATAGATAACCAGTTATATTGTAATGACTCCAGTTTTAATGTGGCATGTCCTAGAGTGTCACTAAATTGGTGTCACCAGTATAGGTAATACAGGGAGTCTGAGTGGACAGTTTCACTAGCCAAGAGTCAGTGTCTAAAATACTCCATTTTTTTTATTTTGTCACCTATTTTATGAGCCATTGGACTGTACAGTAAACTGTTAAGGTTGGTGGATCGGAGGTGTTTGTTGTCAGCCTTCTTTGAAGTAAGAGATTTCATTTCTGTCCATCTCTTTTGTGCTATTAAAAGTGTTTCATACCATGCTGGCACAGTGATATTGCTACTGCTTGTAACTCTAATAACCCAGGTTTGGGAGCCAAACCGGAGCATCAGAGGGTTGGCCAGTGGTAGGAGGATAGAGCATCCAGGATCACATTTGAACTGGGCTCAATATGTTGAATTTTGAATGACTGTCTGTTTCAGATGACACAGCTGAGCAGATAGCGCTGAGCATTAAACAAACTGAGCTTTTACTCCCTGGAACTAACAATCCATGAGACAGTGGTATGGTAGAAGCCAGAACTTTACCAAAGAAACAGGCTCGCTTTAAACTGCACACAGCATCACCCTCTCAGTATTGGCACAATAAGCGTATACTGAGAGGCTTGAGAATACAAAAGCCTCTATCCTTTGGTATGGATGACACTGAATATCTTAAGGAATCGGAGCAGGTGTTAAAACAAATGCAGCCATAACCTTATGCTCCTTGCTATTAGAAAATGTAAAAAGAAAAATGAATGTGAGAAGGTTGCTGCAGAGATTGCCACTCTAGAGCCCAAATTTGTGACCAAATGTTCTGCTCAAAATTTGCAAGATTGAAAAGAAAAAGCAGAACATCACATCCAGATATTTCAAACTGATCTTTTAAAGTACAAATAAAGGAAACGAGACAGGGATGCTGATCATTACAAGAATGGGGCAGTATACAACTGGCTTGGTCCCAAGAAACAATCCAAATATCCAGACTAAGAGACCTGACTTTCTAGTAGATGGACAAGATGTATCTTCAGGTCAAAAAAGCAATTTCAGTGATCATGCAACATGGAGAGTCAGTTTTCCTTGGGTGCCTCTTTTAATCTCTTTTGGTTGACATATAGTAAGCAAGGGCTATTGATACCATGGTTTTATTTACCATCACACATATTCTAGAAAATCAGTGTTGTATATAGTTTGTTCCTTTTTAGTCTTACCCAAAATGTGAACAAGGAACACTTGTGTGAACACCTGTGATGTCAATCAAGGGTACACCACCCCTAAGTTGTATTGGGGTGGGCATAGCTCTTGGATCATTAGGTACAGTACTTAACACAGGTAACAAGATACTGCTGTAAATATGTATTAATGCGTATTTGGTGCAACAGTTTGTTAAAAATTAATTCTCCTTAGAATGGGTTAATAGGGGTAGGATGATCCCCAAGTTATGAGATACTGTAGGGTATGTAATAAACCTTTTTAGTACAGAACATAAAATGAGAGTTTGTTTACTGAGAATTGGTAACCAGGAAAGGCACACTGATCTGAGGCTTGTTTCCAGGTGCAACCTGGGGAAGGGAACTAGGGAGACAAAATATACAACACATGGGCAAAATATTCAAAGTACACATAATAGAAAATATAAGGTGCAGCAAAATACAAAAGAAATGCAGTACAGTAACTTGTGTACAGGCTAGTGTATCAGAACAAAACCCTGAGGGATTATTCTGAGAGATGTAGAACATTGCACAGCAGTTTTATTTTTTAATCACTGGTTGGTTGTACAGAAAACATTCAGTTCAGCAGGCAAATGAAATGAGATAATATACTGTAGTAACAGCAGGGTTACGTTTTGCAGAATACAGCTGGGGTAGAAAATGGCATGGCATTACTGAAGGTACTCAATGTTCATTTATATGGACATGACAAATTAAAGTCTAGTAACCACTTTTTGGTTGGGGGGACAAATCTCAATAAAAATCAAATTAAGTTTGAAATACTTCATAATGTTGTAAAATGACACAATTTGAAAGTATGTTTTGTAAAACAGAATTTAGCCAAGCCTTTCTGGCATGGGTGTAATATTTAACTTGCTTCTTCATTTTGTAATTGAGTCATAGGTTACAGTATGTTTATTTTCTTTCCAGAGTAGAGAGCACTGTATAGTCAATATTGTCACAATAGTAAGGCAAAACAAATACAAGCCCGGCACTGATTCTATAAATCAG
Organism: Neoceratodus forsteri; assembly: GCA_016271365.2. Taxonomy (NCBI): domain Eukaryota; kingdom Metazoa; phylum Chordata; order Ceratodontiformes; family Ceratodontidae; genus Neoceratodus; species Neoceratodus forsteri. The sequence continues at coordinate 519,405,408 of CM057449.1, read as the reverse complement.
AGCTAAGAAAATATTGCAGTAAACAACACAGAAGAAGAAAAACTAGCTGGGAAATACCTGATCAAGAAATAAACACCAAGGTTTACTTTTGAAAGTGGACAGAGGGGTGCAGGGCAGATGTCCAATGGCAGTGGTGTTCCACAAAGTCAGGGCTGCCACAGCAAATGTGTGATCTCCTTCAGATGTTAACACTTTGAGCTTTGGGAACAAAGGGGTCCATCAGGGTCTTATCTTTAAACTGAGACCCCTTTCCATTATAAGTCAATGGCAGTGATGAGTGAACTACCAGGGCTCACTGCAGAGCTAGGGGGTCTGAGCCCCGGTAAACCCCCCCTGTAATTCCTACACTGAATGTTAATCATGTGACTGGAATGCAAAGCAGCCCCTAGTCAATATTTTAAGCAGCTCTTCCAGGTAGACAGGGGATGAAGAACATGTAGAGATGGTTAGTGCCTTATCTGCTTTAAATACCAATAAAAATACCTCATAGTCAATCCTCTGCCGAACAAGCAGCCAGTGCAGATTGTATACTATGACTGATTGCTATTATTACACCTTTTGCTGTGTATTCTGAGGTCATGGCAATGGACAGACCAGGGTCATCCATTAATAAAATAAACATAAGTCAGGACAGAAGGAGGCACTGCCTATTAAGTTTGTCCCACCATTCACTCAACAGTTGTAGCCTTTGTTTTCCCACTCCACCATAAAGAAATACAGTCCTACTTGAAATGTTTCAGTAATGCTGTCAGCACCTGTGGACACCTCTGGCACAGAATTCCAGAGCCTTGTGACTGTTAGAAAGTTAGTCCTACTTGTTAACATGAACCCCATCCATTTTTAGACATGCCCCAATGAACTTCAGTCCTACTGTGGTCTATCGGCTCCCCAAATCCCATCGCTTTATTTAAATTTTAACAAGCCAGGGTCAATGATTGACAATCAGGGTGATAAATGGACAAGCCAGAATTACCCATGGACAGTCATCATCAGCCATGGACTAGCCAAGATGATCCATGTGGCCAGTTAGCGTCACCATGGGCAATGAAGGCCATGAATGGGTTGTTCACTGTACTAAGAACGGATATGTACAGTTTTGGGCAGGTGTCAAGAAATGTTGCTCTCTTCACCATTGTTTAGTAAGGGGATATGTGATGACCTGGCATGTGATACCGTTTGTATCACAATGAGTGGACAGTGCCCTAAGCTCACTAGTGGTGGAGGGTAGCAGAGCCACGAATGAGGTTTCCAGGGTTACTGTCCACGAGTTGCGATACATAGGTATCACACAATGGGACATCATGTGTCCATTTTATACAATAGGGCTCCAGTTTTTGTTAGTTTTTTTGGGGGGTTTAGCAGTGTGAGGAGGGGGAAGTGACTGGTGCACTATGTTGATAACCAGCGATGATGTGTACACTGTGCTTAATATCTTCATGGTATACATGTCACAATCTGGTTATCATACTGTAGTAGTGACAGGGATTTTTATGTGATATCATATCACTTCACCCCTATTGTATTAGTTGTGCTTGGTCATGTGACTGAGTATTGTTATAGCACCCTTTACTGTCTAGCCTGCTGTTATAACCATGAGCAAACTACAGTATATTCAGCCATGGCTGGTAAATCATCAGAAGAGCAGGTATCTAAAAACAGTGTAATCTTCTCTTCTTAAAGGTTGCTGGAGGCTCAGCTCCAGGCTCAGATCAGAGAGCATGAGGATGAGGTGGAAGCCCTAAAGGCTCAGATTGAGGCTGTCCAAGAGGAGAAGGAGAAGCAGGAGCAAATCTTCTCACAGGCTCTGCAGTTATCACCAGAGGCTCGTTGAATTTAGTGTTCAGCAAGAAATCACACGCCTTACCAACGACAATCTGGTAGGACTTTTCTTTTAATGTTAAGGTTATTATTTCTGTATGAGTTTTTGCCATAGACACTGACTCTGCCTTATTGTATTGAAGCAGTACTTGACAAGTATAGTGCCATTCACTACAGAAACACATTCGCACAGCATCAGCACTAGTGACTCAGTGACTTCTTTACCTAAAAGTATAGTTTCAACCTCCAGTACATCTTACTTTGACCTTTATTTCTAGCAGAAGATTATGTCAACAGCAAATGCATCAACTCGACATCAGAAGGATTAATTTGCAGTACTTTCACACCTATCCCCCACTGCCACACACAAAAATCGATTTTCAGGCCATTCTAATCTTTATTACTAAAGATAGTTATATCAGTATAAGAGCTGTGTCACTGATCGTTCATGATCAGCTGAGGCTTATACAAGAGCTGAAGCCAGATTGCTCTGCTTGTGACATCACTGTCATTTCAACAGGAGCAGGTTGGGATGTCAAAATGAGGGATTATAACCTTGTCTGTATGTGAACTAAAAGGGATAACAATCCAGATCTGTTCTGAGGATGATACTTCTATATAGTCACACACACTAGACTGTAAGCAATCAGCATCAGGACCCTCTAAATATTATTCAAAGCTGGAGCTGCCAACATTGCATGCATGTGGTGAACAACATTGTACATGTCAGCACCAGCTAAGTAATGTGTCCGTGCTCCTTCCACTTCAGTTCTTTTTTACCTGCCACTAAGCAAACATTGGATCCTGTGGAGACTATCTTTGGCATCCTTATTTTATGTTGCCGTGGTTTTGCTGTTCATTCTCAGACTTTTTGCTTATGTTTTTGGGTTCATTGACTGGTTTCATGCTATTAGCTGCCCCCATCCAATCAAGAATCAGGTTCAAGAAGGAGTGGGGTAGGCTACAAATGTGTGAACTGTGGGGAATGGGGGTAGTTGGGTAAGGGTTGGGGGTGCAGTTTAAAAGACTGTCAGCTCCTGGTATAGTGCCGGTAGAGGTTCATTTTAAGATTTTTTAATGAGATGTCTGAGGCCCCAGGGCAGGGAAGGCAGGTGGGATAAGATAAGATAAAAAGAGGGAGAGAGCAGCCAAGAGACTATCCCTGACCACCTGGGAGGGAGGAAGGGCTTCTCCCTTCCACCCGCTAAGTGAAATACCAAATACAATAACGAATACCCGAATATTTGGTCACCTGAATATAATATTCATACTAAATATTCAAAAAAGGTATTTGCACAGCCCTAATTTCTAGTAGCATTCTGAAACCTGGCTGGCTGGCTGGTCTGACCACCTACCCCATTGCCATGCTGAGAGGTATTAGGATCAAAAAGATGGCTGCCTCTGTAGTTCTTTGGGCACAGACCCCAAATGTCTTTATTTCATGAGGGCTTCTGCCTTGAAGTGTGAGTGTGTCCCAAAGTTGCTGTGGATGGTGTTTGCACTGTAGGTGCATCAGGGCAGCTGTCGGGGGAGTCCCTGGTTGAGCACATGGCCATGGCTGTGCTCCTTTGCTGGTGGCAGCTAAGTCGCATTTGCAGTGAGCACAGGGATCCATTTGTCTTCCCTAGTAGCACAATCCTGCATAGGAATTTTTAAGTTGGAGCACATGGATATTTCTCTTTATTATGTGGTGTCCTTTATAGACACATTTTACAGCATACAGGCAGCCACTCCATTGTATTTGCAGCCTAGAAAATGTTTTCAGTAGATTGGATTATCCCGTAGATGTGGCTTATTTGCTGGGAAGCTAAAAGCTGGCCCACTTTGGAATGTTTTCCCTTCTCACCTATCTGAAACTATCACAGTCTCTCTATTTAAAACATTGTGTAGCTGTCATCTACTAAACTGATTGAACTGTGATGGTCTTGTTTAAACTTTGTTGTATGTGTAACCCCCACCCCTGCCTTTTTACCAAAATGACAGGTGGCATGCTGTTGGCGCTGGCAGCAATACCTGGTGGGGACCTGGGTTCGGGGAGGATGAGGTTACCTGGCACAAGGGGACCTAGGTTTGGCTACTCTGCACAGGGGCACCCAAGTAAATCCGAACACAGGAAGCAATAACTGTAATGTCCAGAACCAGGAATGGGATTTTTCAGTGTGGCTTTTATTCACAACTAGCTGAACACAACAAAGCATAGATGGACCCCCATGGGGCTACGTTTACTGATAATGCAGATTAGAGACTACAAGACGGTCCACTGGAAGAATGAACCAATTTACTGTTTTCAGGCTCTGGACCCACCAGGCACACAGCCCAGACTTGCATACGCTTTGGGTACACAGCCCGATTGGCCCGGCTCCCCTGCCGGCCACTTGAATGGCGGTCCATTGGAAGAATGAACCCATTTTACTTGTTGTGGCTCCCCACACCACTTAGAGTCTGCAACCCCTAGAGAGATTTCCCATTTGCTTCTTCTGACTCCCATCTCACAAAGAGAATTTTCTTTACCTTTGTTGTGGCTCCCCACACCACTTAGAGTCTGCGACTCCTAGAGAGAGTTTTCCATTTGCGACCCACGTCTGGGTACTTCCATCATCACTGGCCAAGCGCATGAGGCAAGTAGCAATCACAGCAGAAATCCGTAGAGGTGGACCTGGTTACTAAAGATGGGGGGTGTTCCCACCTCCAGCTCCCACAGCCCATACCCGGCCATTTCTCTGGACAAACTGAAACTTCAAATGTAGATTAAACGGTAGATGAACTGTCGCACCCTCTACAATATTACTTGAATTCACACAGCACTTTAGCTTTGAACCTGCTCCATTTGTTTATCCTAGTACTATAGGCCTCCCAAATAGTAGTTAAAATCCCAGATTTCTTCACATTTCCCAGGCTGAAGAAACACATTTTTGCCCTCTCACATTAGAGCAAACACTCACCCTTTTGTTGCAGATGCCCCACAGGCGAAGTACAACTCTTTCCACTTTTCAAATGCAAACTGAAACTGTAATAGGCAGCTTTCTTTCTTTGCAGAAATTAGATACTTTTACTCGCTTCTCGGAGGGATGGGCACTGAGACCAACAGCCATCTCCACCACTTGAACACTGGACACTGACCTTCTCTGACAGAAGGTAAACTGGAACTCCCTTCCTGCTTGAAGGCAAGCAGGAGACTGACTTTGAAAACCTCAACGCTCTATCTCACTCCCTCTGCTGCAGATTCCAATGTGGCTCTACGTGCAGTTGCTACAGTTCTATTGATGATGTCATCTCTCAGTCTCAGCTTGAGACTGAGAACAAGTGAGACAGTGTGAAACCCATTTAACTGGAGTTTCAGCTGCTTTCCTGCCTACCACTAGGTCTTACTGGGATTCTAGTAACCCCGGCAACAAGGGGTTACATATGTATTGTTTGTATGTCCAAGTTTCCCTTGAAAAGGACATGTGTTGCCCTTTGGTTCTTACCAGTTAACACTTTAAATAGCAATAAATAAAAAATAATATTAAGTGGGTGTACAAACACATGTTTTTCTTGCTATTTTCATTCCTCACAATACTCTTCCCCTTTCTTAGGATCTTAAGGAGATGGTTGAAAAACTAGAAAAGAATGAGAAGAAATTAAAGAAGCAGTTGAAGATCTATATGAAAAAGGTCCAGGAACTTGAAGGTAAGCCGGTTCTTCTTGAGGAAATTATGGCATTTTACCCCACTGCAGGAACTTTATGAAGTCCTATTACCCAAACAACCAATTTGGGATTTGCACACAGAGACGTGCAAATAACTAAGGAATCGGATTGCACGTTTGATATCTGGGTTTTTTGTATCAAATCCTACAAAACCAAACATTTCTGAGCTCCATATATAGTACTGTAGTTACCATGAAAAATGAAATACCAATTTACTCATATGCAGTAACACAAAGCATCACGGGAAGTATGTGCAAATCACACAAAAGAACCAAGGTAATATGGGTTTAAAAAGTAATGAATATTGACAAACTACTTCACAATCATGAAGACTAAATATAGCACACACAGCCGAGTGTTTTATCTACATTATCACTTTCAGAGTGCCATATCTGTGTCAGCCCATGAAGGAGGGAACCAGCTACATGACCTAACTGGTTTGGGTAATAAAAATAGTACAATAGCAATGCTGAGTTTACTGCAAGCTTACTATAAACTTCACACCAAAAAGGTTGTTTGAGCATGAAGGGAAAAGGTACAATGAAGGTGCCTTCACAGAAGAGTATCCACTAATGTCTTAAAGAAAAGGCCTGTTTCTTTCTGAATTATTCCAACCAGAGCTGTTGAAATCAAACTTTTCTCGCCTTTTGTTTTCCCTTCTTTAGCTGCTAAGACACATGTGCAGGCAGAACAAAAGCGACCGGAGCTGACCAGGCAGGCCACTGTGCAGAGGAAGGAGAAAGAGTTCCAAGGAATGCTGGAATATTACAAGGATGATGAGCCACGCCTCGTTCGGAACCTTATAACAGGTTTGGGTTTCCAGTTTCCTTCTGTTTGTTTCAATGCTCTTCCAGATCTTTTGTGGCACTTCTGACAAAAATAAAATCTAGGTCTTGCATGTGCCATTTTGTTCCAGTGGGAGACCAATAGGAAGAAGACCGATGACCAGTAGTTTCTTGCTTTTACTGGCTGCAATTGCATAAAATAGATTATAACAGCATCTGGCTAACGCAGTTTCTTTCCATTTGTGTTTATTCTTAATTCACATTACACAACAAGTAAAAGCTATAACTCAGCTTTAAAATAATTTGTCCAGTAACAAATTGCTCTGTAGCGTTAGTAATGCCAAACCAAATGTCAGAAAAGTGTACTTCTGACCATAAGCTCGTATTTTGTCCTACACAGTATCTACAATAGAGTAAAACCATGTAGGAGATTGCAGGTACTCACCTCCGATCTACCCGCTGTCTGGTCTAAAATACACTTTCAGCATTTAGCTGGGGGGGAGCCAAGTGTTACTGCTGCTTCTCTTCCACATAGGCCTCCCAGGCCCCAACAGGGATGGGCATTAGTAAGCAGTGTGGGCAGTGGTAAATTGCTCCCATGTTGGGGTCAGGGGAGCCTTCCAATAGCAACAATTAATCACTTAGCCCTACTGGTTGATGAAGAATGTCATATGCATCCATAAAGAGAAGTGGAACCTGTTGCAACCAGGTCACCAGAGACTACTGGGAAAATGAAGCCTACGAGGGAGGGAAGAAGAGTTAGCATTAGAGAACAGGTAAGAGGGTTATTGTACTTGGGGATTCTATAAAGCAGTTAGAGGGACAGAGAGGATGGTCTGTGACATAGACCCAGAGATGAAGTCAATGTGCTGTCTCCAGGGGACATCAGATATTGTACTAGCCAGGGTTGATGAGCTGGTTGAGGCAGTGAGGAAAGCTAGGCTTAGTAGTCCATGTAGAGACTAACAACCTGGCCAAGCAGACCTTAGGAGATGGGAACAATTGCTGCTGCACACTGCGTAACAAGCTGAGGGTGGTGGCAAACGTGGGGGGCTGGTGATGGGATAAAGCAAGGCTCTTCTTTAGATATGGGAGGCCTAAGTGGCACTCCCCAACTGGTCAAGATAGACAGGGCAGACAAAATATCTGGAAGGCAGAACATGGGGCTAGAAGGAAAAGGGAAGGGGGGAGAGGCCATGTCCTGATAAGGAAAAAGGCAGAAACAAACTGCTGGAAAGTAGCCTGCATGAATGCCAGGAGTCTCAGCAACAAAATGGAAGACCCACAGTCTGCAGCAGTAGAAGGTGCACCTGATATCACTGCCATAACTGAAACATGGGTGATGCAAAGCCAATATTGGGAACTAGCAGACCTTGGGTACACCCTTTACAGAAAGGACAGGCTAATAAGGGATGGAGGGGTGGTCCTTTCCATAAAAAAACAGTATACAGGCTACCAAGGATAGGACCAAGATGTGAGAGTAGGATGGAATCAATTTGGGTACAGCTAGCAACAGTCGGGGGGGGGAGATATCAGATTATGGGTGTTGCAGACTGCCAAACCAGATGGAGCACATGGGCAGGGCACTGGGGGAGGAAATCAATAAACCAGTAGAAAAAGGGGAGGTGGTGTTAATTTATTTATTTATGTATTTGTTGACCGGGTAAGTACACTGGTCCAGAGGACCGCTTTCAGGTACGACCCAGGCCATCCAGGTGGCACATGGTACAAAAACATGGATGACCTTAACCTGCCTGATATAGATTGGGAAATACTAGTGGCCAAAAGAGCTGGGAGTTTGTGTTGGGCTCTGGTTGATGTGATGCAGAAGTGCTTCCTAGTTTAATAGATTTAAGAACCTTTTAGAGAAGGGGAAGCTTTTGGCTTGGTACTCATAAATCAAAGCATCATTGGGAATATCAGGGTGGAGGATCCATAGAGCTAGTGACCACAACTCAGTGTTGTTTAGTGTAATTGCTAGTAACCAACCATTCTAAATTTAGGACAATGGTACTGAACTTCAGAAGGGCAAATTTGAAGAAGATGGGGTTAGTGCTTAGTAACAAACCAGTAGGGGTAGGGAAGCAATATTAGTAGATGCTAAATGGAGCATCATTAAGAAGTGGTTAAAAGAAGTAACCAACTCCTGCATGAGGCAGATAAAAAACCTAAACACAAAAAGACCAATCTGGTTCTCCAGGGAGGAGGGGGAGGAAATAAGGCCAAAAAGTACAATGTTTAGAAAGTAACAGCAAGAGTTGTACAGCAAGGTTTGTACTGGGAAATATAAAGAGGTTAGCAGAGCAGTGAGGAAAGCTAAGGCGGTGGTAGAGCTATAGATAGCAGAGGGGTACAAAGAGAGGGGAGAGGGATCCACCAGGGTACAAATTAACAAAGGAAACAGAGTAGTAGAGATGAAGGGAGAAGGGAACAGGAGCATTAAAAAGAGAGGGGGAAGGAGGGAGGGCAAAAAGGAAAAAAGGGAGTAACAAGCAGAGTGTAAACATAATGTGGAAAGCCACATGTGCAGATGCTAGAAGTCTAGGAAATAATATTACAGACCTAGAGGCCAACATGGCAGACGCTGACCTGGTTATTGTGGCCATTACCAAGTCATGGTGCACTGAAAGCCATGACTTGGGACATGGCCAACCAGGCTATACTCTGTTCAGGAAGGACCGGGTGAGAAGGAAAGGAGGGTGTGGTGCTTTATGTGAGGAAAAGCATAAAAGCAATGGAGATGTATGAAATACAGGGTGAGGCAAAGATACTGTGGGTATGTGGAATGGAGCCACTGTTCGCACTGGCGTGATCTACAGACCTCCAGCACAAGGGGAAGAATTAAATAAGGTGCTGGTGGAAGCCATTAGCAAGATGGCAGAAAAGGGGGCAGTGCTACTGGTGGGGGACTTCAGCCTGACAGATGTAGACTGGAACCTTATAGCACCAACTTCAGCTACAAGAAGGGACACACTGGACACACTCTGCATGGGACATTCTCAGACAGCTAGAAAAAGAACCCACTCATGATGGGGCAGTACTGGACCAGTGCTCATTAACAAGGACAGTGTTGCAGACATTAAGGTGGAAGGCCACTGGGGGCCAGTGACCGCTATACAGTGTGGTTCAGTACAAGGACAACTATATAATCAAACTGCACAAGGGCAAGGGTCCTGGACATCAGGAGGATAGATCTTACAAAGATGAGCAAATGCCTCTTGGATGACCTGTATGGGGTAGAGGAACTGTGGACAAGCTAAAAAGGAGTAACAAACATCTGCATCAAACAAGTGAGCAAAAGCAAGAGGAAAAAGAGACCTCTATGGTTCTTGAAAGAGGTGACTGAAAAAAAGGCTTAAAGTGTAGCATTTAAAAGGTATGAGGAGATGCAGAGGGAGGAGGACAAGAAGGGTAATCAGGGGAAACAGAGGTAAGCAGGGAAAGCAGTAAGGAGCGCAAAAGCACAAACTGAAGAGAGAATAGCCCAAGAGGTAACGAAAGAGGACTAGACATTTTTTTAGGTATGCAAGTGAAAAGAAGACCAGGGGTGAGCTTATAAAAATTAAAAAGGGAAGGGGGGAACTTTGCAGAGGGGGATCAGGAAAAGGCAGACATACTAAACAAAAACATTTTTTCAGTGTTCACAGAAGAAGGAGAACAGAGAGGCCACAAAAAGTAACAGAAGCTTTGAGGGAGGAAATTGGATACTAGCCCTTGTTTTGGAGGAGAGAATCCTGAAGGGACCTCACTAATAAAGCAATGGGGCCAGATGGTTTGCATCCAGGGGTATTGGGGGAGCTCAGGGAGGTACTGACTGTACCTCTGACAGTTCTGTTTAACAACTTACTGGAAACAGGAGTGGTCCCAGAGGACTGGAGGAGGGCAGATGTAGTCCCACTTCACAAAAATCATAGCAGGGAGCTGGCTGGCAGTTACAGACCAGTCAAGCTGATATAGTCGGTGAGAAAGTTAATGGAATCACTGCTGAAGGAAAGGATTGTGGAATATCTTGAATCCAATGAGTTACAAGACCTCAGGAAGCATGGTTCATGGGAGGGGGGAGTTCATGTCAAACAAATCTGATAGATTTCTTTGATTGGGTGACAAAGGAATTAAATCAGAGTGGAGCAGTGGACGTGGCCTATTTAGATTTCAGTAAGACTTTCAACATTGTTCTACTTAGGAGACTAGTAAGCAAGCTGTGTAACATAGGAGTGGGTCCAAAGGTAGTAATCTAGATGAGAAATTGGTTAGGGGTATGCAACAGAGGATGGCGGTAAACTGAGTTCACTCCAAGGAAGGGAGGGTGACCATCAGGGTGCTTCAGGGATCAGTGCTGGGACTGGTCCACTTTAATGTCTTTATAAGTGACATTGCAGAAAAGCTGACTGGGAAGGTCTGCCTCTTTGTGGATGACATCAAAATCTGCAATAGGGTTGACACCCGGGGGGGGGGGTTAGAAAGGATGAGCAGAGAACCGAAACCTAGAGGAGTGGTCAAGGGTTTAAGCAGTTCGGTTTGGTGAGAAAAAGTGCAAAATAATGCACATAAGGCACAGAAACCCAGGGGTGGAATACAAAATGGGTGAATTATATTGCCATCTACCAAGCAGGAAAGAGACCTGGGGGTAATCATATCTGATGACCTAAAGGTGGCCAGTCAGTGCAACAAGGCAGTCTGGAGGGCTAGTTGGATGCTGGGGTGCATAGGAAGGGGCATCAGCAGCAGAAAGAGGGAGGTGGTGTTACCGCTATATAGATCGCTGGTAAGACCCCACCTAGAGTACTGTGTCCAGTTCTGGAGACCACATCTCTGGATCGACATAGACAAAGTGAAGGCATTCCAGAAGAGGGCAACTAAAATGATGCAGTGTCTGCATCAGATGCCCTACGAGGAAAGACAAAAGGACCTCAATATGTACATCATGGAAGGGGGGGGATATGATAGAGACCTTTAAATACCTCACGGTGGTACATAAGGTGAGGGAAGTATTTTTCAGAAAAAAGATTCATAGGTTCATAGGTAATTTACAAGTTCAGTAGGCAAAATTGCCTTTTTTGAACTCGCCACCATGTTTAATGATGGAAATTGAATTTCTTATCACCCATATACAGTATGTGTCTAATCTACTTTTAAATTCACCAACTGTATTACTATTTACAATATTCCCTGGTAGAGCATTCCACGTTGATATAATCCTTTGTGTAAACCACTGATTCCTTCTATAAGTGTTGTTTTGTGTACCACTTAATTTTTTCTTATGTGACCTTGTATTAGCTGTGGATGGATTTAAACTCAATCCTATGGTTTCCAAAATTGCTTTATCACTTGCAGCCTTATAAACCAAAATTAAGTCTCCCCTTAATCTTCTATATTGCATAGAATATATAGCCCAGGTTCTTTTAAACGTAAATCATAGTCCATACTCCTCACATCTTTAATTTTCTTAGTGGCTTTTCGTTGAATTCTTTCTATGAGTTTAACTCCTCTAACTGAGGTTGAGGCACATACTGATGAACAGTATTCCAAATGTGGTTTCACAAGGCTAGTAAAAAGTGGAATTAAGACATTACCACTTCTGCTTTTTATGTTTCTTAATATACAACCCAGGATCTGATTTCCCATTTTGGTAATATTAGTAGTATGAAAATCAAAAAACAAATTTTTTGAAAAGGTAACACCTAGGTCTTTTTCATTTTCAGTTTCCAATAAAATTGTATTATATAATTTATATTTGAACCCAGGGTTATGTCTACCAAGATGCATAACTTTGCACTTTTGTACATTAAATGGTAATTTATTTTCAATTGACCATTCTTCTAAATGTATAAGATTTTGTTGTAATTCTTGTGCTGAAACATAATCTGTGATAATACCACGCAGTTTACAATCATCAGCATATTTAACTAGCCAACAATAACTGTCAATTGGGAGCATTGTTTATATTAATATATTAAAGAGTATAGGCCCCAGAACCGAACCCTGTGGAACCCCACTAGTAACACTTTCCCAACTAGATAAATGGCCCCTTACAGATACCCATTGTATCCTGTCAGTCAACCAACTTGTAATCCAATTAATTGTTTGATGAATTTCAACTTTAATTAAATGTTTAATCAAAATATCATATGATACCTTATCAAAGGCTTTCAAAAAATCCATAAATATTATATCCACAGAGAAGCCTTTATCCAAAGCTTCACTTACTGGTTCAAAAAAATTCAACAGATTGGTTCGACATGATCTTCCCTTTACGAATCCATGCTGAGTATGATCTATCAGCCCTTTATCAACTAGATGTTCCATTATTTTGTTTTTAAAAAGTCGCCCATTAATTTACAAAACACAGCCATAAGGGATGCTCAAGAACATGGGGGTATGCTATGAAACTAAGGAGGGTAGATTCAGGAAAGATGTGAAGAAGTACTTCTTCCCTGAAAGAGTGGTGGATTCCTGGAACAGCCTTCAAGTGCAGGTGGTGGGAGCAAAAACAATGGTGCGGTTCAAGAATGCATGGGGATAGGTACAAGGGAATCAAAGTGGAAAGGAAAGGGGGAGAAAGAAAGAGCTGTAGATCGGGCATAGTCTGCAGTAATAATGTAGGTAGGGAAAAATGGGAAGACTGAGTGGGGTAAAGTGACAAAACCAGCACCACTCCAGACTTGAAGTTATAAAAGGCTTTTAATCACAAACACTTCAAAGGAGGCTAAATGCCTGAAACATACCATCTGTAGCTCAGCAGCAACAACAAAGACCCCGACCGGTTTCACAACTAGTGCGTCATCAGGAAGTGGGCTAGGCGGTCCTTATCTGCCATCAAATTCTATAGCTGTATGCTTCTTTCTACACATAAGGGAAAAGATGAAGACAAATCAAGTAATAGACTAAGAAAAGGTGGTGGGTGGGAGGAGAAGATGGAACGAAGACAGATATCCTGAACAAGTACCTCTGTTCAGTCTTTACAGTAGAGGAGGGAGAACTACTCCCAGAATGTGGGATCCAGACCAAAGGAGAGGAAGTGAAGGGTCTGGAGATGGGGTTGGTTCCAGTAGAAAGGGTGCTCAAGGGACTCGGGTCCCTGGAAATAGTCATGTCATGGGGCCCTGATGGGTTGTACCCCGGTGTGCTCAAGGAAGTTGCTCAGTCCATAGTGGCACCACTGGCTGTCCTCTTTAACTGCAGCAGCCTGGGAATGGGCATGCTTTTGGTGGACTTGAGGATGGCCAGTGTGATGCCACTCCACAAGAGTGGGGATGGAAATGACCCAGGATATTACAAACCGGTCAGCCTGACCTCAATCATTGGAAAACTACTGGAGACCATTATAAAAGAGAGTGTAGTGGAATTCTTGGAGGTCAACGGGCTTCAGGATAGGAGGAAACATGGGTTTGTGGCAGGCCTTTCATGCCAAATCAATCTGACATTAACCTGCTGGAGAAGGTCCAGAGGAGGGCTACAAAGATGATAGCCAGTCAGCAGGGTAAGTATACTGAGGAGAGGTTGAGGGCAATTGAAATATGTACTTTCTGGAAGAAAGGAGAGAGAGAGAGAGAGAGGGACATGATTGGGACCTTCAAGTACTTGAAAGGGATAAATAAGGTTGATAAGGAGAGTCTCTTTAAGCTGAGTGGCAAACATAACATGAGGGGCACAGTCTTAAACTGGAGGGTGGGAGGTTTTAGGAGGAGGTCAGGAAGGATTTCTTCACAAGGAGGGTGGTGGACACTTGGAATGCGCTGCTGGAAAAGGTCATCTTGTTGAAGACAGTGGGCAGCTTTAAGAGAGGCTGGGATAGGCATAGGAGGAAGGTAAAAATCATGGGTAGGGAGGATGGGAGGAGTGGGGAGAAAGGGAAGAGACATTAGCTTAAGCTGCGGGCCCAACAATAAGAGCAGACTTGATAGATCAAATGACCTTCTTCTGCTGGCTCCTTTGTATGTTCGTATGTATTCAGTTGAGTTTCATTGGCAGTGGACGGGGACCAGGCAGCAGATACAATATGTCTAGACTTGAGCAAACAATGCAAACATACAGGCAGCTAAGATTAAAGTGCAATATATAGACATATAGGTACTTGCAGGGAATCAACAGCATGGACAGTAGTGTACTTACTGTTCATGAGGAATGAGGGCACTGTGTCCACAGGTCACACATATAATGGAAGGTAAAATTAGGATGTGAGGAAGTTCCTCATTAAAGAAATGGTGGTGGATGCATGGAATAGATTGCCCAGTGAGGTGGCATACTCAAAGTCAGTGACTTAGTTCAAACATGGGTGGGACAGACATAAGGGGGAATAGTACAAACTATGAGAAAAGGTAACATGAAGTTCTAGGGAAGGGGGTGTAATAGGGCTATCAGCTAATAACTCCAGGCCTGTGTAGGCCAGATGCAGCTTAAGGTAAGCATGCGGGCAGCTAAATGGGCCATTGGGTCTTTATCTTCTGTCAAATACTATGTATTTATGTATATACTGTACATTTTCTTCACTGGAAATAATAGGCAAAATAAAGGGGAGACCAGGTCAGCTGCTCTGTTGTATAGCAACTAATCTTATACTGTGTATATATTTAAACCATTTTTAACATTATAGATCAGTGATGACTTACTGAAGTCTCTGAGTTTGTGCCATTCTTTCTAGTCTTCAGCTTCCAGGTTAATCTTTTCTCCATGGCAGCAGCCCAAGTTGAGCTTCTGTAGCCCATTTTTCTTTCTTTGGTTAAAGCTGGAAACCTTCAATGAAAAATGCTCTTCCTCCAAAAACTAATTCCCACAATGATCTTATGGTCTAGCTAGAATCTTGTCTCCCCTAGTCTTCCAGAATCAGGATGACTCCCAGGTGGAGGAAGTCTTCTTTAAGTATCTAGGTGTTTGACTTGACTTTTCATGGTACTGTATACTGATGCCATTCATGATGAACTATGGGGTGTTGTACAGGAACAACGCTTGAATCCCCTGCTCCGCTCAGTGGAAGATTATTGTGAAAATAATTTTTCCAGCATTTGGCAATGGAGAGGTGGTGTTTAGCACTCCCTCCAAATCCACCCTCTCCAGACTGGACCCATTCCTTCTATTGCTTTGCCTGAACTGCCCAGCATGCACAAATCACTGCTCCTTCTCCGTCTCCCTCCTCCCTGCCTGGAGGGTGAGCACTTATCTCACTGTGCCTCCCTTATCTCCATGATCTGGTATTGCTATTTCCACTCCCTCAAATCTTGTTCTGTTCCTCCTCCTACTCCCCACCCCCAACCCCACGTTGCAGACATTGCACTGGCTGCCTCTGAGCTGGCACGTCAGCTTCAGGATAGATTGGTTAACATATAAAGCTTGACATGAGCTGGGCCATGCTACCTGAAATAGCTCCTGTGTCCTCATGCTCCTTGTTACTCTCTCTCCACTCGTCTGAGGTGGGTCTCTTAAAGCTCCTTGTTCCTGTGTGGAGGCAGTCAGGTGAGCAAGCCTTTATGGTGGCTATCCACTACTGTCTCTGTCATTGAGGGCCCCTCAATGAAGCATTTTAAAAAGAGGCTTAAAGTTCCACCTGTTTAAACTGGCATTTATGGACTAATTGTCTAGCTTTCAACCAGGGTCCAGGACTGAACTGTTAATGACATAATGTTAGTTTTAGATACTTTATTTAAAAGCACAGAGTTTTGCCATAATTAGCTTTAGATTAGTTAGAGAAACTGTATACTGCTGTGCTTGTTTTATATACAGTACCTCTATGTAAGGTGCCCTGAGCCTACGGGACAGTTACTTTCTACCTTCTAGTTGCTGGCTCCTGCTTTTTATGTTTGCTTGCACGCATGTGCAAGAAACATAGTGCCATCATCCGAGTTTTCCAGAGGTGTGTCAGCCTATTCCAGTTCAGTCAGTGTTTTTGCAGGCGCGTCAGTGCGCGCCAATCACAGCTCCAGCTGTCTATGACAGCTGAAAATGCAGTGGCATACAGTTGAAAGGAGAGTTCTGCTTCAGTGAGCAGAGCTCCCCCCTCATGACGCATGCATATTGCGTGCTGATGGGCCCTCCCCACGCACATACTGTATGGCGCGAGAGGTGCCCAATCCCCGCCGGCTGCACACCCCCAAAGCATTCCAGGTGCCACACTGGGAGCCCACCCCAGCGTGGCAAATTGATGTTATGGCCAAGGGGTGCCCAATCCCCATCAGCTCCAGCCCCCCCAACAGCCTTCCAGCTGCCACGCTGGGAGCCCACCCCAGCGTGGCAAACGTCCTTCGTAGTCTTAGAAAAAAAAACTGTAAATACAAAAATTGTCCCTCGGTGCTTCTCCCTACCCCCCTCCCACAACCTGCACCCACCCACTGCGCACCATGCCTCCCCACACCCCTCACTCCCATACTTACCTCCTCGGGCCATGGACGCATCTTCGTGGACCGGAACACGCTCTGCACTCTTCAAAGCCGACCGCGAACTGAGGAAATGCCGTAAGCTGTATAATGGGATAGATAGGGTTTTTCAACTTTGTTGCATATCTCAGGCATTTTTGGAATTTTGGGCCCAAATTTTCAGCATGGGGTTTTTGGGACCCCTTCTCATGAATGCTGTCACTGTCATGGCGTTACTTGGGCCCGAAGGGTGATTTCGCAGCCACTGCACGAAATCACTTTTCCGGAAAAATTAATGAAACGACACTGCCAATGTTCATAAGGTGGGCTCTCAAAAAGCCTATTTTGAAAATTTGGTGGAAAAATTCCTTAAAATGACTGTTTTACGAGAGTGCATTGCGCAGTTCTATGCACGCTGTGGAAGTTCATAATTTTCAATATTTTCACTCCAGATTTTCAACATTGTCATTTTACCACACCTTCTTATGAGCAGTACAGCTGTAATTTTCACATCACCCAAAATGTGCTTCGCCCATATGGCGTTACAATGGCCTTGATCGGTGTCGCGAAATCGATATCTGCCAGGACACATTAAGAAAATCACAATGACACTGTTCATGAGCAGAAGGTCTTAAAATGGCTATGTTGAAAATTTGGTGAAAAATTCCTAAAATTACTGTTTTACATAGCGTTGCTATGCAGTTCCTGCACACCCTCGTAAGTTTGTGAAATTTCAATATTTTCATTCCAGATTTTCAACATTGCCATTTTACCACACCTCTTTATGAGCAGTACAGCTGTCATTTTTTCACATCTCACCCAAAACGTGTTTCCGCCCATGTAGTGCACAATGGTGCAGTCAGTGTCCGAAATCAATGTATGGGACACATTAAGAAATCACAGTGACACTGTTCATGAGCAGAGGTCTTAAAATGCCTATGTTGAAAATTTGGTGAAACAAATTCCTAAAAATGACTGTTTCTGACGTGCATTGCAGAGTTCCTCATACGCTTGTAAGTTCGCACATTTTCAATATTTTCACTCCAGATTTTCAACATTACCATTTTACCACACTTCCTTCTTATAAGCTCCTTAAAGAAAGTTATACTTCTGCTTCTTCTCGCTCAGGAAATGTGGACTCAACCCTGCCCCCTACAACTTACCTGCTCTTCGATTTTGCTGAGGGCACAGGTCTCAAAATGATGATGGTCAACATTTTAAGCCTGCCTAAAAAACTTGTACAGCTGCAAGCCTGGGCTGCACACGTTAACCCTGACCTTATCATAATTACTGAGCCGTGGTTAAAAAAAATGAACACTGATCAACAAATATCACTGCAGGGCTACAATTTATTTAGAGCAGATAGAGAGTCTAGAGGCGGGGGTGTGGTTATCTACGCCAAATCTAAGTACTTGGTCACCAATATTAGTTGCAAATCTCTAGCCAAGGAATTTGAGTTTGTTTTGCTGAGCCTTCATCTCCCCTCCTCGGAATGTATCACTATCCTAGGTGGCTATAGACCCCAGTCTGGTGGTGACGAAGTCCTTAATCTTTTGAAATCCATGTTCGTAGATACAAAAACTGAAACAATATTTCTAGGAGATCTAAATATGGACTGGCTGTCACCTAAATCACATGGCCTCAAATCCCTTTGTGATGAGCTAGGTCTTGGGCAATTAGTCAGTGAACCCACTAGGAACAACACTCTAAATACGCCAACAGTTCCATTCTAGATGTGGTACTAACCACCCATCCACACAAAATATCTCATTCAACGGTGTTTCAACGACCATGAGCGATCATGGAATTGTTGCTTGCATAAGATCTCAAATTAAGGCCGGACGCATAACCCATCTTTATAACAAAAGATCCTTTCACAAATTCAGTGCAGTAAACTTCCTATCTGACCTGAGCATGATCAGATGGCAAGATCTCTACCTAGCCAAAGATGTCAACAAGGCAGCTTACATCCTTAATGACAAACTCACTACAATAATAAATAAGCATGCCCTTTCATCAAAGTAAGGGTACAGAACAATTCCAACCCCTGGTTCACCTCAGATCTCAAGGCAGCCCTTATAGCTCGAGATAAGCTCTGGGCTAAAGCTAGACATTCAAAGAATCTTGGATTGGCAGGCCTTTAGAACAGCCAGGAATAACTGTGTGAAAAACTTCGCTCTGCTAAAGCTAACTATTATATTTCTACTCTCAAACAAGCTAAAGGTAACCCTCATAAAATATGGAAGACTATCAAAACTATAGAAGGACGGCCCATGGCCCCTCTATCCCAACAAGATAGTTGCAGAGTCAAGATTGTGGAAAACAAGTCCCTAATCCTGGAGGAACTTAACTCCCACTTTGCTACAGCTGGATTAGCTTTTGACTCGTCACCTTATGCTGGTGCTGCGGTGAGCCAGCATACCCCTCCCCTACATCTAGTCCTGCACCCAGCCCCTTCCAACTCACGAGATAACTTATAAAGAAGTAGAAGATTCTCTTCTTAACTTAGACACCAAAAAAGTGGAGGGACGATGGCTTGGAACCCTTTTTCGAAGGTCAGGCTCGCCCATCTCACTACCCCAATTCTCCACATCTTCAATCTTTCCATTACATCTGCTACTGTGCCGTCCTGCTGGAAATCAGCACATATCCTCCCTCTATTTAAATCTGGTTACCCATGCAATGTAAACAACTATAGGCCTATCTCCATATTGCCTATCCTTTCTAAAGTTCTCAAAAAACTGATCCATATTCAGTTAAAATCTCACTTGGAAACCTTCTCTCTCATTAACCCAGCTCAATCCGGCTTCCGGGCATACATAGCACAATCACTGCACTAGCAAAAGTAATCAATGATTGGATCTCTGCTATAGATGCTAAGAAGGTAACTGGTGCAGTCTTTTTGGACCTCAGCAAAGCTTTTGATACTGTTGATCACAAACTATTAGTCAATTGCCTTGCAAAGTTGGGTGCCACATACCATACCACCCAGTGGTTCTCTAACTACCTAACTGGAAGATTCCAAAAAGTAAAGGCGGAAGGCTTTTTTTCTGCTGCCTTGCCAGTTGCAAGAGAAGTCCCCCAAGGATCCATCTTAGGCCCTATCTTGTTTTCTTTGTACATTAATGACTTAGATGCTAACATATCTACATCCAATCTGCACTTTTTTGCAGATGATACTGTGTTGTATACTTCTGGCTCATCGTTATCTGAAGTCAAGGGAGTGCTTCAAGCGGACTTCGCACAACTTGAGCATAATCTAATAAAGGCAAAGCTTCTGCTCAATGCTAAGAAGACTAAAGCGATGATATTCTCCCGCAGTGCTGTCACAGGCCCCCCCAATACCCTTGCCCAAGACTTCATTGTCACCACGCTAAACGAGCCTCTGGAAGTTGTAACCAAATTTAAATATCTGGGTATCTGGATCGACAATAAATTATCTTTCAATGACCACGCCGAAGATGTCTCTAGAAGGTTAAAAGCAAGGTTAGGTTTCTTCTATAGAAATAGGCCCCTTTTCCCCCTTGAAACTCGAAACAAGCTTGTACAGGCCACTTTTCTCCCCTATGGCGATGTAATCTATTCCTCCACCACTCTTGCAAATCTAAGTAAACTGGACATCCTTTATCACCGTGCGTTATGGTTCATTATCAACTCCCCTTACCATTCGCACCACTGTGACTTATATGCAGCTGTTGGTTGGACATCCCGTACTACTAGACGCCTGCTCCATGCTGGGCTATGGACTCTTAAACTGCTCCTGCAGAAATTGCCAAGCTATCTCTCTTCCCTTATTAGTATCTCACATAGTGCATACTGGTTAAGAAAATCTGACTTTATTATGCTTGACATACCAAGGACGCGGACCTCCTTTGGTAAACGTGCTATTGCATATGCCCTTCCCTCCATTTGGAACCAATTACAAACCGTACTGAAACTAACTAGCACAGTTTCAATAAACTTCTACAAATCACTAAGTTCAGCCAAAATAAAAGACACCTGTAACTGTCATTAAGTCTCTTCCTTCCCCATGTGTGCCATTTTTATCCACTGGTAAGGTATAATTGCTTTGTCATATTAACTGCTTTCCCTTCCCCTTCTACTCCTGGCTTTATCTATGCTTACGCTCCACTGCTACTCTATCAAATCCTCCCCCCGTATCAGTTGTAGTCTGTTGTTTGTCTAGCTGCCAAAATATATGTATTGCACACACCAGTCATCATGTTTCATTTATCAGTATGCAACCTGTAAGTCGCTTCCTGTCTCATATTAATGTTTACCACCTGCGGTCACCCATTGGTACCCTTGTATGTATATCCAGCCTGTATCATGTAACATGCATTTCATGTATATACTGTTATTACCTATCTATGTTTGTACTTTAACTGTTTATGTCACAGGATCTCCTTGTGAATGAGCTTGCTCAATGGAGTTTTCCTGCAATAAACTTGAACTTGAACTTATGAGCAGTACAGTTGTCATTTTTCACATCTCGCCCACGTGTTTCTGCCCATGTAGCGCACAATGGCGCAGTTGGTGTGCGAAGTCAATGTATGGGACATGTTAAGAAAATCACAGTGACACTGGTCATGAGCAGAGGTGTTAAAATGGCTGTGTTGAAAATTTGGTGAAAAAATTCCCAAAAATTACTGTTTTAGGAGCACACGTTGCACAGTTCCTACACACGCTGACAAGTTTGCGAATTTGTAATGTTTGCACACCAGATTTTCAACAGTGCCATTTTGCTGCACTTCCTTATGAACAGTACAGCTACCATTTTTCACATCTCGCCCAAAATGTGTTTCCGCACATGTAGCGCACAATGGTACAGTCGGTGTGCGAAAACAATGTTTGGGACAGATTAAGAAAATCACAGTGACACTGGTCATGAGCAGAGGTCTTAAAATGGCTATGTTGAAAATTTGGTGACAAAACTCCATAAAATGACTGTGTTACGAGTGAGCATTGCGCCAGTTTCCACGCACCCTCGTAAGTTCATGAATTTGTAATATTTTCAGTCCAGATTTTCACCAGTGGCATTTTTCCACACCTCCTTATGAACAGTACAGCTGTCATTTTCCACAACATGGCCGAAATGTGTTCTCACACTTTCAGCACAGAAATGCGTGGTCGCTGTGGGAAATCATTGTTCGGGACAGATAAAGAAAATCACACTGACACTGTTCATGATCGGAGGTCCCAAAATGCCAGTGTTAACAATCTGCTGTAAAAAAATCCCCAAACTAGTTACATTACGGTGTCGTTGCACAGTTTCCATACACACTCGTGACTTCACCAGTTTTTAGATTTCACAGCAGATTTTCAACATGCCATTTTTACACCTGCCATGAACAGTACTGCTGTCATTTTTCACATCCTGTTAGAATGTGTTTTGCACCTGTGCTGCCAAGCGCCATAGTCGCTGTACAAAAGCAGCTTCCGGCTAACAAACTGATATTGCCACTGTTCATGAGGTGGGGGTCACAAAATAACCATTTTGAAAATCTGGGTGAAAATAGCAACAAATGCCTGAGGCATTAGGGTTTCGACCATAGCCCCCACCCTGTGAGAATGACAGAGCATCAGGGTGTGACTTGGGATTCTTGCCTGTCATTCTCATACATTCCACTCCACCCACACCCTGCAGCCAGTTAGAGGCATCAAGGTGTGCCTCGGACTCTTCGGGCCCAAACTTCACCCCATTCTCCCATACCGCACCCATCTCACCGTATTTCCTGATGGATTGGGGTGTGCATAAGAACAAAGACCCCAAGCACACCGTGACACTTGTCAGTGTCTGCAGGGTAGGGGTGTGGTGAAATGGCATGGTCGTTATGCCTGGCTGACCAAGGCACACCCCAATGCCTGTCACTCTGTGCAGGGTGGTGGTGGGGTTGACTTCAGTTTAATACTCGTGCCATTCCTATTATGCAGCTCTGTAACTTCTACACTACCAATGCCAATGCCAGCAAGCAAACATTCGGCATTGACAAATGCTTGTTCTCTTTACCTTGTACTAAAACCCAAAGGTAGAATGGTCTGCCTCCTCCTACTGACTCCCTCAGCTTTGATCTAGCCTCTCCCTTACTATCCACCCTCCTCCGCCTCCTATGTCTTGCAAGCAGGGAATGCTCTAGACCTAAAGACCAGGGTGGGATTCAGTTAATAAAAAGTAATTATTTATCCAGAACAATTGTCTAATTTAATGGAAAATATAATTTTGTAAGGGCTTCAGCCCCACCATGCTCCCCCTTGGAGCAGCCCAATCTGTCCTGTAAGTCCTACTCTGTGATTATATCTTTTTTTTCCCAATTATTTAACCAGATGAGACACACTAAGCTGAAAGCTTTTTTACAGGTGCAACCTGGGAGCACAGGGAAGTTAAGTGACTTGCTCAGGGTCACACAGTATATGCAAGTGGGGTCTGTGGGATTCAAACCCAGGTCTCCAGATTTGCAGCTCAGAGCCTTAAACCACTGCGCTATACTGCGTCCCCATCTGTTCTGTGATGACATCTTGATTATTTGATTCCACACCTAACCCACACTTCTTCTCATCTTTCACTCTTACCTGCTGTTCTGCCTCCCTCCTGTCCTACCTGTCCCACCATTCCTCTTTCCTTTCCATCTGTCCTGCAAGCCCTACACTGTGACTATATCTCACAATTCCATGACCACATCTCGCTCATCTGATCCTACAGCTAACCCACACTTCTTCCCATTTCTCACTCTTGCCTGCCCTACACCTAACCCATGCTTCTTCCCATTTCTCACTCTTGCCTGCTGTTCTGCCTCCCTCCTGCCTTACCTTTCCCACCATTTCTCTCTCCTTTCTTGCTCATTGTTCATTTTCCTCAGTGTTTTAACTCTGACTCCCCCCTGCTCTTTAGCTGTACTTTTGTAATTTAATTCAGTTTAAATTGTGTGGGCTTATCCCATAGAAACATAGACTTTGATGGCAGAAGAGGACCACTTGGCCCACCCAGTCTGGCTATTTCCCTACCTATTAGATAAGCTGCCTATTCTAGTTTTACCAACAGCCTACTTCCTCCTACCTACTACTACAATTGCCTTATGTCTGTTCCATGCATTCTTGAATTCCCCCACTATACTTGACTCCACAACCTCCTCAGGAAGGTGGTTCTATGCATCCACCACCCTGTCTGTGAAAAGAATACTTCCTCATGTTATCCCTGAGCTGTCTCCCCTCTGTCTTCAAATTGTGCCCCCTTGTTCTTGCACATCTCTTTTTCTGAAAGATGCTCCCCTCTTGGACTTTGTTGATTCCCTTGAGGAACTTGAAAGTTTCTATCATGTCCACCTCTCCTCCTTTCCTCATGGGTATACATATTAAGCTCTTTTAGTCTCTCTTCATATGGCTTCTGTTGCAGATCCTGCACATTTTAGTTGCCCTCCTCTGGACTCCTCCCATCTTGTCTATGTCCTAGTGGAGATGGGGTCTCCAGAACTGCATGCAGTACTCCAGATGGGGTTTCACCAACTATCTGTAGAGAGGGATAACAACATCTTGTTTTCTACTGGTGATGTCTCCCCTATGCATCCCAGTATCCCCAGCCCTCCTTATTGCTGTCTCACATCTTGCCTACCCTAAGGTCATCTGATATGGCTACCACCTGGTCCCTTTCCATTCTTGTTGTTGTTAATACCTCCCTGCCCCCTCCCATTGTGTACTCTTCTCCTTGTTTTTGTTTCCTGGGTGCATTATTTTCAAGTCAAGTCAATCTTTATTTATATAGCGCCTTTCTTAAAACCAGGGCACTTTACAGATAAAACCATACATATAACTTAATAAAATTACAAATATATAAATAAATTAAAAAATGGGAAGGCCATCTGAAATAAATATGTTTTAAAGACTTCTTTGCATTAAATCTAAGCTGCCATACGTTTGACCATTACTTCAACCTTGCCAAGTCCCTTCTTATCCTTTCCACCCCCCTTGTGTATCAGCTCTATTGCAGATCTTTGTGTCATCTGCAAAGAGGCATACTTTCTTTCCAGCCCCTCCACAAAGTCTTCTATAAAGACTTTAAAGAGGTCCAGTTCCAGCACTGAACCCTGCAGTACCCCACTAGTAACCCCCCTTTCTTCAGAATGTGCTCCGTTTACTATTACTCTCTGCATCTTGTTGTACAGCCAGTTTGTTACCCAGGCTACAACCCTGGGACCCACTCCCAGGCTGGCTAACTTGTTTATTAATATTTTGTGTGGGACTGTGTCAAATGCCTTGCTAAAGACTAGCCCTAGTCTATTGAAGGTCTTCATTCGTTACCCAATATACTATCACATTACTCACATCCCCTGTACTGTGCTACTGTTTATCTGTTGCTTGCACTTCATCATACTTTTATTGCACATTTGTACTGCTTTCTTTCCTCATGTACCCTCCTTTGGACACCTCTGAAATATAGGCTGTTCTTGGCTTAGAGGAGCAGTTCCTGGTAAAATATGAATAAAGAAAAATAAAATAAAAAGCATGAAAGCATGGACTCACAGAAAGTTCATCCAAATAGGACATACACCACTCAGTCGTGTTAACTGTATGTGTCTCAAAATAATATTCTTTCTATCCTTTCTTTAGATCTGAAACCTCAGACTGTGTCTGCGACAGTGCCATGTCTTCCAGCTTACATTCTCTTCATGAGTATCAGGCATGCAGATTACATCAACGATGATCAGAAAGTCCACTCCCTCCTTACCAGTACTATCAATGGTATTAAGAAAGTCTTGAAGGTGAAAGAGCTGTTTTTTCCATATATAGTTTATCCCCAACTCTAGGCACATCTCCCTCACTCCCTCCTCTAACTGGGATGACCACCAGCCACATCGCCAGTAACCACCACCAGCTGAAGGGTGGTAGTGTCCATGGTATATGGCCTGAGTGTGTTTCAGCCATCAATCTAATCTCCCAGAGGACTTTTCCCCATTTTGTTCCCTTCTCCACCTTCAACCCAATAGATGACGCTGTCAGAGCTACTGCTAGCCTCTGATGCCACAGCAAAGCCCCTGGGGAGAGGGGCAGCATGCACCTAGCCCTTCACAGGGATCATTGCAGTGCCATCTCCTCCTCGGGCTGAGTCCACTCCCAAACAAGATCCAGCAAATGGAGTGTACTGTAAAAATAAGGTTCACTAGAAGAAATGTTGCTAATAGGATAGTTTATTGAGCAACAGATAACGACTGAGGGCCCTATGCCATTGTGGGGGAGGGGCACTTGTGAACACAGGTCACAGGCACAGCGGTGCAATGTGCTAAAGCTGGGTCAGTGGGTGGCACCTTATGTCAAAGAATCAGTCAGCATCCACAGTTTTACAGAGTCCCGCAGATGTCAGAAACATGAGATGCAAAGTGGTGATTTTAGCTAATGAATGGATAATACAAACTGCAAACTAGTTATGCATTTATTATGAAAACGACTATTAAACTGTAATTTCTGAGAAAATGGAGACTTTAAGCATAGTAATGAAATACTGTAGATTCGGGTTTCATTTTTTTGTATCAGTTGAACATGTAATGTGGAATGTACTTCAATAAAAGAAATCAAACAATGCTTTAATGTAAGGCATCGAACAACACTGCTGTGCCAGTGGAAGGACATACTGCATCTTTTAAATCAACATCTTGCTCTGGAGAATTTGCTTATTAATTTATCTTTCCTTTTCAGAAACACAGTGATGATTTTGAAATGACATCTTTCTGGTTGGCCAACACCTCTCGTCTGTTACACTGCCTGAAGCAGTACAGTGGAGATGAGGTGAGATGTGGGAAAATACTGCAGAGATTTAATCTAACTGAATTGCTGATAGAGATGCTTTCTTTAGGCTGAAAAGGATAACCTTTTTTTGACTTTGGCATTACAGTAGCATATAAGCTTGAGAATCGGGACTAAGCTCTTTCTTTACAGTACTTGCTTCCTATGTGACTGTTCCAGAACTTTGAAGAGCGAGATCATCAGATTGTTAAAAAATAGTAGCCAGATACTCAGAGCTGGGAGAGCAGGAGGTGAAGTTATATTTGATATCAATCTGAATTTTATTTCATCACAGTTGCAAATGGACAAAAGGTCAGCTGATGTTCAGTACAATATCAAAAAGATGTGTTCAAAATGCATACTTTGAAAATGTACAAAAAATTCTATTAACTACAGCTATCTTTAAAACTGCATTTATATTCAAGCACAAAATAAGCTACACCTTCTGATCCTCTCTTAATTACTTTCATATAAAAAAAATAACAAAACCATGCCTATATTTCATTCATCTTTTACATATTCTTGGTTTTCTTATAAGTAGATATCTAAAGGATAATAGGGAAAAGTGTGTGGAGGGAACCTTGAAAATTACCATAAGCTTTTTTTCTCTTACGTGGTTTTTGCCAAGGGCCATTATTACGCAGGCTGTAAGAAGATCTTTTTTTCCATCAACAAAGTGTTACGTTTGTGTCTAAGTTGACAGATCTCATGAAACAGGCTATACAATATATTTTCTTTCCTGCTATCCAGTCTATAACAATTACTCTCTAGGAGGGCCTCCACGTATTTGATCTCATAGCCTTAAATAATATTCATGCCAATTTTCTGAATTTATTTTTAAGTCTGATGACTTTGCTAGGGTCAGGCCTCCATGCCATACTGGGGCACCATATTCCAGGACCATGCGCACCACTGTTCTATAATAGTACAACAGGTCTGGCCTCCTTAGACCCATCCTCTTCGACATTGCAAGAAAATACATCTACATGCTTGCATTTTTAACCATCATATATACATGTATGGATCACAACACACTAAACTTAAAATACTGTAGAAACCAAGTAGCTTAGGCCAATCCAGTGGCACTGAGGGTTGAGGTACAGGACATCACACCTCACACCACACCGGTGACCCGGGTTCAGGAATGGACCCAGATTGCTCAGGGGCCAGAGGCAAGAGGAAGGATCGAGCATCCATAGATAGCTCTCATTCCACGGTGAGGGGGACAGTGTGGCACACTGTTTGCCTGATACCCAGTGGCGGCTGGCTGCCAGCACATGCATGTCACCAAGAAGTGGGGGGACCCCACATCCAGGGTGTAGGCTATCTCTGCAGAAGCAGGAAAAACTGGAGCTGGCAGGCTCCATGATGGGCCCAGATGCATCCCCAACAGTCTCCCAACTTCTGGATTGTGCTTGGGGGACTCAATGCTCCTTACCCAGGCCCATAATCCATGGGGAACTCACGAGGAGTAGAACTAGATTGGAGATGGCCAGGCTCGAGGGCATGAGGCGAGCCCTTCTTTGGAAGGCCTGAGCCACCTGCCAGCTCTGTGAAGGTGGAGAAGGTATACATTAAAAAAAAAAAAAAAAAAAAAAAAAAGTAGCTTCACTGGTCCACTGTTTCCATGACATTTCCAAAAGACAAAGCTCGAACTTCAACTGCCTGCCAAATCTGATTTCCTTAGTCTTGGATGGATTAATTTCCACTTTCAAGGTGCCTTCCTCAAACAACTGGTCATGGAACCAACTTGGCAGAAGACAGTACTGGACCTTGTGCTCAAAAACGGGGACAGTGTGATGGGGGTAACAGTGGTGGAGTGCCTGGGGAGCAGTGACCACCGGGGTAACTACTGCCTCAGTGCTTGTGCACTGAGGTTCTTTGTCTTTAGCTTGTTTTTTGTTTTATTTGGTTCACAACATAACCCAGATAGACCATCTTAGGGTAGCTGGTTCATTCCACTGGGTGTCATACAGATGAGGCATACTGATGAGCCCTGGTAGGATGAAACACGTGCCTGTGTCTTCTGTTGGCTCCTTTGCAGAATGTGTGAGGGTCTTTCGGCACCATGCATTTCTGCTTGAAGTTGAACCAGTATAATATTCTGTGGTGATTTGCATATACAGCCCATGATGCTTTGCATTATGGGGGTATGTGTGATTTTGTATTTCTTTATAACTTGGCTTCCTGGACAATGCCCTTTGGGGGAACCTTTGCCTCAGTGCTTGCGCACTGAGGTTCTTTGTCTTTTAGCTTGTTTTTTGTTTTTATTTGGTTCACCACAACATAACCCAGATAGACCATCTTAGGGTAGCTGGTTCATTCCACTGGAGTGTCATACAGATAAGGCATATTGATGAGTCCTGGTAGGATGAAACACATGTCTGTGTCTTCTGTTGGCTCCCATTGTAAACTGTGTGAGAGGCCTTTCGGCACCATGCATTTCTGCTTAAAGTTGAACAAGCATAATATTCTGTGGTGATTTGCATATACAGCCCATGATGCTTTGCATTATGGGGGTATGTGTGATTTTTGTATTTCTTTGAAACGTGACCTCCCGGCCAATGCCCTTTGGGGTAACTATTGCCTCGTGCTTGAGCACTGAGGTTCTTTGTCTTTTAACTGGTCACTGTGGTTTGAAATCACAGAAGAAGCAAAACCAAACCGCACAAAAACACGTATCCTGGATTTTAGGGAGGTAGACTTTGGAAAAATGGGGAGATGCTTGAAAGAGGCATTAATGGGAATGGGGAGGGAATCAGAGGTTGAGGAACAGTGGGCAATATGTAAAACAGGGATTACAAGTGCAACAGAATTATGCATTAAGCAGGTTAGCAAGGGGAAAAGGAAGAGGATGCCATTATGGTTTTCCAAGGAGGTAGCGGAGAAAGTGAAAGCCAAATGATCGTATTCAGGCAATACAAAAAGATAAAGGCAGAAGGAGATAGGGAGAATTACCAGGAGAAGCAAAGGGAGGCAGGGAGGTCAGTAAGGGAAGCCAAAGCTCAGACAGAAGAGTGCATCACAAAATCAGTGGGTAGAGGGGACAAAACCTTTTACAGGTACATAAGTGAAAAAAGAAGGGCAAAGGGAGGGATAGTGAGACTGATGGGGGAGGATGGGAACCGCGTCAAGGATGACAAAAGTAAAGCTGACATACTGAACAGGTATTTCTGCTCAGTCTTTATTGAGGAGGAACAGGAGGGTAATGGGCCTGAAGGGAGTACAAGGGGTGGGAATGGTGCAGAAATGGACACAAGTCCCTATACATAGGAAAGGGTCCTAAAAGAACTGGAAGGAATAAGAGTCGATAAAGCAGTGGGGCCAGATGAGGTGCATCTCAAGTTCCTAAAGGAACTAAGAGAGGTGGTGGCTGAACCTCTGGCAAATCTGTTTAGCCGATCACTGGAAACAGGGGAGGTACCCAAAACTGGAGGACAGCAGATATAGTCCCCTTATACAAAAGTGGGGAACTACAGACCAGTCAGCCTGACCTCGGTGGTGGGGAAGATCATGGAAACACTACTGAAGGGAGATTGGTGGAACATCTGGTTGCCAATGGACTACAGGACTCAAGGCAGCATGGTTTCACTGAGGATGATCATGCCAGACCAACCTCATTGAATTTTTTGACTGGGTGACAAGGAAGGTGGATCAGGGGAGGGCAGTGGACATGGCCTATCTGTACTTCAGCAATACCTTTGACACTGTGCCACATAGAAAGCTATTAAACAAACTGGGGAATATGGGATTGGGTAGGACAGTAGTGCGGTGGGTAGGTAACTGGCTGTGCAGCAGGACACAGAGGGTGGTGGTAAATGGCTGTCACTCCACAGAGGGAAGAGTGACCAGTGGGGTACCACAGGGATCAGTGCTGGGACCAGTCCTATTCAACGTCTTCATCAGTGACACTGCATGGGACCTCACGAGGGCAGAATTTCCCTGTTTGGTGATGACACAAGCTTTGTAACAGAGTAAACATGCCAGAGGGTGTAGACAGAATGAGGAGGGATCTGCAGAAGCTTGAAGAATAATCAAGGGTTTGGCAATTGAAATTCAATGCAAAGAAGTGCAAGATAATGCATATGGGGCACAAGAACCCTAGAACAACATATCAGTTGGGGTGAGCATATAGCATGTATCAAGCAGGAAAGTGACCTTGGGGTTATCATCTCTGATGATCTCAATGTAGGGAAACAGTGTGACAAGACAGCAGGTAAAGCAAATAGGATGCTGGGATGCATAGGTAAGGGCATCACTAGCAGGAAAAGGAGGTCATAATTCCACTATACAAGACACTAGTGAGGCCCCAGCTGAGGTACAGTGTACAGTTCTGGAGACTTTACCTACGTAAGGATATAGATGGGGTAGAGAAGGTTCAGAGGAGGACAACAAAGGTGGCACAGGTATTGCATCACAAGTTCTATCAGGACAGGCTGAAGGACTTGAATATGTACTCTTGGGAGGAGAGGCGTGAGAGAGGGGGATATAATAGAGACATACTGTACAAGTACCTTACAGGGAGGAACAGGGTGCAGGAATACAGTATTTTCCAGCAAAAAAGATGTTTCAGGACTAGAGGGCATGGGATGAAGTTGGAGAGAGGGTGATTCAGAGGAAACATGAGGAAGAATTTCTTCACAGAAAGGGTGGTGGACAAGTAGAACACCCTGCCAGAGGAAGTGGTGGGGGGTGAAACAATCACGGGATTTAAGAATGCATGGGATAGACATAAGGGAATTCTGGAGGTCAAGCGTAAGGGGCAATAGACATCTAGAAAAACATAAAGTGAACTTACAAGCTCAAATGGGCAGTCTTGGTGGGCCATAGGCCCTTATCTGCTGATGATGTCTATGTATCTATGAGCTTTGTTTAGCCCACATTTCTATCTTTGCCAAATCCTCCTGCATAGTACTGGACTGTATAGTATCAAATATGTCAACAACCTTTGTGTTTTCTGTCTACTCGATACACTGCCCCCTAGTCCCAAGAAAGAGAAGTGGTCCTAGTGTAGTTCTCTGTGGTACTGCCCTACTGTACTCTGCTTTTCCAACTTCACCCTACCCGTCCACCCACTGCCCAGCCCTGCAGAAAATCATGGACCCACCAAATTAAGCAATTGGTATCCCTAAGTTTACGATTTTTGAGAGCAGTGTGCTAGGATCAAATAAGTTTGAAAGTCTTGTGGTAATTGGCAATGACCTCCCTCACTTATTCTCACTATCCCAAGCCCTTATACAAGTTTCAAGGAGTTTAGTGGCAGCTACTGTGGTTGAACTCCTTTTTAATGAACCAAATTTATTTTCGTCAAGTTGCCTCTCCACAAACCCTATAATCCACTTGAAACTAAACCCCTTTAACATTTTAGCAGTTACTAAAGTTCATACTAAGGAAGGTTCTGAGCAGAAGAAGGCAGTGGAGTTCATTAATCCTCTTCACCCACTATTTCAGTGGTAAAAACAAGTATTTGGGTGTTCCATGAGATATTTATCTAATTGTTTTTTAAACTTAAGTTTAGTTTTACAAGGTATGATCTGTAATGATAAATTACTCCATAACCCATGACCCTTTAAGTGAGCTTGAAAGTAGTTTTTTAATTTTTATTTGTTACAGGTGCCCTCTTGTTCCATTGGGTGTAGTTTGAAATACAGATCTAATTTAGTCATTAGGAGTGGCTCCTGTATTAGGTCAAATAATAGCAGTAAGTCACCCTGTATTCACCTTACTGTAAGGGGCATAAGATTTAATACAGCTAATCGGTCACTATAGGAATGATTTGATAACCCTTTGAATATGTAATTGTTTTTCCTGGGACATGTTCTAACTTAACTATATCACCCTGCTTGTATGGCAACCAGAGTTGTGTTCCATAATCTACTAAGAGATGTACATACACTCTGTATAGGGGGCCTTGTGTTTGAGGTCTTCTGCTTTTGATAGATTTTTTAATAGACCATAGCATAGGATGTTAGCTTTTGCCATGACTTCTGAGCATTTGGGCTGTTGTTGAAATCGTGTGTAACTAAATTAAACAGGTCAGAGATATGGGTCTCAAATCATTGTCAGTTAAAATTGGATTCCCATATTTAGGGATCGGAACTATTTTGGTATCCTTCTACTGAAGGGGGATTTGGCCACCTAACATAGATTTGTTGAAAATGTTACAAATCATAGTGACTAGTATGTCGGCACCTTCCTTTCATATCAATTTAGAATTTGGTCTGGGACCTTCCACCTTCCCCACCTTTATTCTCCTAATTTCTATCACAACCTTGTCCCGCCCTAGTAGAAACTAATCAGGGATATCTTTCTGTGTTTGTTGATTTAGGCCTAACACCTCTAGGAAGTAAGAACATGCATAAATATGGTGAACATGTTCAACAGTATGGGTTGCTACTTTTCTGGTGTTTTAAAGAGACATCTGTCTGTCATGTCATCTAAAGAAACTAATAATAAAGTGGATCACCTTTAAGATTGGCTTGCTGACCTTTAAAGCCCTACACGATTAGGAACCCGGCTATCTGAAAGACCTTCTGATTCCCTACTGCCCTTGCCGTCCTCTCTGAGCCACTGACAAGGCATTGCTAAAGATTCCCAGGGTGCATTTGAAAACCCCTGGTGCCTAAGCTTTTTCCTTTGTGGCTTCCACCCTGTGGAATTCTCTACCTCGTCAGTTAAGAGAATGCCTGACCATTGAGAGTTTTAAAGCAGAATTCAAAACCTATCTTTTTAATCAGGCTTTTCTTTGATGTTTTAATGTAAATTATTTGATTAGAAATATTATTATCTGTACGAGTATTATAGTTTTATTTATTTATTTTATTTATTTCATTTTTGTTGATCGGGTAAGTGCACTAGACAGATTCTGCCTATTTTCAGGCACGGCCTGGGGGAAGGGGATACAGATGAATGCCAACTGACTTTGAACCAGATTAAGCTGTTGGTGGTATTTTAGTGAGAGGGAGGACATTTGGCCAGGGCACCAGGGAAATTCCCCTACTCTTTTCAAGGAGTGTCATGGGATCTTTAACATCCACCTGAACTACCACCAGAACAGATGGGACTCGGTTTAACGTCTCATCCGAAAGACGGCACCTCAGGAGTGCATCACCCCACGCTCATGCTGCACTGCAGTGTCAGTATTGGGATATTAACCCAAGTGCCTGGTGTGGGGATAGAACCCACAGCCTTCTGATCTCCTGGCCTCAGAGGTGAGTGTGCTACCTGCTGAGCCACTGACACTGACATTTATATCTGAAATTGTTATGCTTTTTTAAAGTGCCTTGATTCTGGAAAGGCACCCTACAAAGAAACTTTACTTGCTTACTTACACCCTAATGACCCAGTGGAATTGAGCAACATGTCATTGTGAGAGTTTACAGAGGAGGCCCTGTACTTCTTTCACCAGTCCTCTGCACATGAGCAGCACCCTCAGTAGTCACAGCATACGTTACACTGAACCTCTGCACCCAATTCTACTCTGGCCTGTATGTCTACACAGGTGGCTGGGATGGGGTAGACTAGGGAACATGTTCACACTTTAGCCAAACTTTAGCTTGTTATGCACACCATAGTAGTTATGCAGCAGATGCCAGTGCTACATCAAGGGGGGCCTGGAGTAGTGCTTACGTGCTCTACATACAGCCTCCTGGACATGCACAGGGTATGATCGGCCCCCTAGATGTTGCTTATAGTCTTCAAAGGCAGTAAGAAGGGCTGTAGGACATAAACTTTACTTTTGTTATGTATTTATTTTTTTTAAATTAAAAATAACTGTCCCCATATGGGCATATGGCAGCTCTTAGAGGACTGCTGACATCTGCCGTATCCCTCAATCCTCTACTGTACACCTTGCTCCCCAATAATGCCCTTGGCTCTCTACTGTCCTCCACACCCTGCATGGAGGGAGGGGCTGTGTATTCAGCCATGTGCACCTGAATCCTTGGGTGGAGTTATGTGTCAGGATTTGCACAATTTGCATGTATCTTAGTCCTTCCTGTGGATCAGGCCCTTAGTTTTAGGCCAAAATGCTCTTCAGTTCATTCTCTCTTCCTTCGCAAAAAAAATGGTGTAGCTTGTGCTAGTGGTGCAGGGGACATGATACACTGCCGGGTAGTCAACCTCTCATATCAGAACAACAAATAGCTGTGCACTTATACATGTTTCTCCAGGCTCAAAGAAATGCATCTCAGGCTCATGTCATTTTATTAAAGTGCCACTAGGATAAGTTGCATAGCAATCTACTAGTGAATATAGGGAGCCATAGACTCACAAACTACCACCCCGTGATTCGACCTTCTGGTCTTCTGAAGCACCCCTGAGGAAGACCAGCTGGTCAGAGTGCCAGGTGGGTAATTCGTGAGTTTGAGGCCCCTGGATTTACCAGTGCAGATTGCTATGCACTTTATCATAATGGCACTTTAATACAAGTAAATAAAGAAACACATGAGCCTGGAACCTGAAGAAAACAGGTATGAGTGCACGCTATTCATCATTCACTGTGCCCCTCTGCTGTTTGTCTTTAAAGGAGAACTGCATTGAACCATAATTTATTTTTCCTTTGTAGAAGCTGTTTTTTATAGCTTGGATCCTATCCTATCATTGTTCATGCTGGCCTTTTAATCACCTCAGAAGGCATTTCTGATTTACAGACTGGAGGCAACATGGATAGACACTGTGATGGACCTAGTAGTCATCACAGAAGCTTGGGCCCAGAGACAATGACTGGGACCTGACAGTCCCAGGTTACACCATGTTTAGAATTGATGAAGGAAAAGGAGGAGGATGGGTGGGGAAATTAATGGAATCACTGCTTAAAGGAAAGGATTGTGGTATATCTTGAATCCAGCAGATCACAGGATCCTAGGCAGCATGGATTCACAGTGGGAAGGTCATGTCAAATAAATCTGATAAATTTCTTTGACTGGGTGACCAGCGAATTAGATCAGGGAAGGGCAGTGGATGTGGCCTACCTGGATTTCAGCAAAGTCTTCTACACCTTTCCACATAGAAGGCTTGTAAACAAGCTGGGCAACCTGAGAGTGGGTCCCAAGGTGGTAAACTGGGTCAGAAATTGGTTAAGGGATAGAACACAGAGGGTGGTGGTAAACAGAGTTCATTCTGAGGACAGGAGGGTGACCAGTGGGGTGCCGCAAAGATCAGTTCTGGGGCCAGCCCTCTTTAATGTCTTCATAGGCAACATTGCAGAGGGGCTGTAAGGGAAGGTATGCCTCTTTGCAGATCTACACTAAGATGTACAACTGGGTTGTCACTCTGGGAGTGTATGGAAAAAATGAGGAGGGACCTAAGTAGGTTTGAGGAGTGGTCAAGAGTGCGGCAGATAAGGTTCGATGCAGAGAAGTGTAAATTCATGCATCTGGGGCACAGAAACCCAGGGGAGGAGTACATGATTGGGGGTACTGACGACCACCAAACAGGACAGGGACCTGGGGGTAATCATATCGGATGACCTAAAGGTAACCAAGCATTGTAAAAGGCTGTGGGGAGAGTCAGTGGGATGCTTGGGTGCAAAGGGAGAGGTATCACCAGCAGAAAAAAGGAGGTGGCAATACCTCTGTACAAATAAGTTGTGAGACCCCATCTGGAGTACTGTGTCCAGTTCTGGGGCCGCCTCTCTGGAAGTATAGGTTCCTTGTGATAACAGTGAATGAAAATGGGCGAGGATGAAAACAGTGAAGGGAAAACAGCATGGCCACACAGGGCGAGTGACAAAAACCGCGATCGCTGAAATGGCAACAACAGTGCCACAGTGATTTTCTGCGGGGCTTTGCTCCCCACAACCCACTTTGTGGGGAGCTTTGACCCCTACACCTCTTACTAAATATAACCAACTTCAGGGGGATGCAACGCGGGGAGGGGGAAAAGCCATAGTTCTCCACTTGTTTGCCACGCGTCTTATGT
The DNA here is from genome assembly GCA_016271365.2 of Neoceratodus forsteri. Taxonomy (NCBI): domain Eukaryota; kingdom Metazoa; phylum Chordata; order Ceratodontiformes; family Ceratodontidae; genus Neoceratodus; species Neoceratodus forsteri. The sequence goes on along the minus strand of CM057449.1, from coordinate 519,369,079 downwards.
GACCAGACTGTTTTCTGTCACCATTTTTGTTCTCACCCTTTATGATCACCATCTTCACAGGATATTAGAAGGACATAGACAGAGTAGAGGTAGTTCAGAGAAGAGCAATAAAAATGGTGCTGGGTCTGCACCAAAAGTCATATAAGGAGAGACTAGAGGACCTTTATATGTATACCCTGGAAAAGAAGAGAGAGAGAGAGAGATGGGATATGATAGAGACCTTCAAATACCTCAAGGGCATAAATAAGGTACGAGGGTAGCATCTTTCCGAAAAAAGATGTTCAAGAACAAGGGGTCATGATAGCGGAGGGGTAGACTCGGGTAACATGAGGAAGTATTTTTTTCACAGAAAGAGTGGTGGATGCATGGAACAGCCTCCGGTGGAGGTGGTGGGGGCAAAACAGTAGGGGAATTAAAGAATGCATGGGATAGGCACAAAGAAATGCTAGCAATAGGAAAGAGAGGGTAAAAGCTGGAGATCAAGTAGGATCTACATTACTGCAGCAGGTAGGAAAAAGGGCAGACTAGGTGGGCCAAGTGGTCCTTATCTACCATCAATTTCTATGTTTCTAGGAGGCATGTTAGAGAAGACATAGAGGAAGTGGATGATGGAAACATCAGGAGCGGTAATGGGAAAACAGAATCCCTGTTGGTTCAGCTCACGGCATCCTCAAGCAAGAAACTACAGATGGGGTGATCTAGAGACCGCTAGGACTGGGGGAGTGACAGATAAGGAGCTAGGGGCAGAACTAGAAAGGGGGATGGCAAAGGGGAAGGTGGTGGTAGTGATGGGAGATCTGTGTCTGCCAGATATTGATTGGGTCACTCCAGCGGTCAGAAGCTCCAGAAGCCAGACCCTGCTTGAAACATTATAGCACTGCCTGCTGGTGCAGATGGTTAAGGACCCCACTAGGCAGACTGCCATGCCTGATGTGTTGCTCACCAACCCAGAAATGGGAGGAGGAGTGAGGGTAAGGGTGCCAGTGGGGTCCAGCGACCATAACTCTCTATGCTTTGACCTGGCCCTTGGGACAAGTAATCCCTCATCAAAGACTGAAGTCCTGGATGTCAGAACAGCAGACTTCAGTCTGATGAGGGAACCAGTCTAGGGCAAGTAAGTTAGTTGGAGTGGATGGCATCAGGGATGTGGAGGAAAGATGGGGAATCAGGGGAGCCATTCTTGCAGCAACAAAATCATGCAGGAGAATAGTAATCAAAAGAAATGGGTACAAAAGACCAGTATGGTTCTGGAAAGGTCAGGAAGCAGTGAGAAGCCCAATAGAAGGCCTTCACCAGATACAAGGAAAATCAAGGGAAGGAAGAATGGGGAAGAGTACCAAATGAGAACAAGGGAAACCAAAAGGGAAGTTAGAGAAGCAGCAGATTGCAGATGGGGTCAAGGGTGGGAAAAACAGTTCTTTGAATATATTAGGGGAAAAAAAGAAAGAAGGGAGGAGGAATTGCTAGGGTAACAGAGGGAGGTAAGGTAATTGAGGAGGATGGACAGAAAGCAGCTATTCTTAATGACTATTTCTGTTCTTTATTCACAAGGGAAGACAGAAAAACCTCTGCCACAGAGTGTCATTAAGGCAGCAGTAATGGGGATCCCTGGATGAGGCAGCAAGTATTTACCAGTGAAAGGGTTTGGAAAGGGCTAGCAGCCCTACAGATAAATTAGGCCAAGGCCAAAAGAGATGCATCCAAGGGTGATCAAGGAACTGGCAATGGAACTAACTGAACCCCTGGTGGAGCTATTCATTAGCTCAATTGAGATGGGCATAATTCCAAAAGACTGGAGGGCAGCGGACGGGGGCAACTGGGTAACTACAGACCTGTCAGTCTTACATCTGTTGTGAGTAAACTGATGGCGACACTGTTCAAAGGAGGACCTTGGACTACCTGAGAGTAATGGACTCAGGATAGTAAACAGCATGGGTTTCTGGCATGGAGATCTTTCAGATCAACCTGATAGTATTTTTGACTAGGTAATAAGGGTAGTGAACAAGGGCCTTGCTGTGGATTTACTCTACTTTGATTTCACCAAGGCTTTTGACTTGATGCCTCATAGAAGGTTGCTGAAGAAGAATGAGGATCTGGGTGCAATGAAGGATATATTTACATGAGAGAGAAACTGGTTGGAATGGAGACAGTAGTGGGTTGTGGTTAACAGAGTAAAATCAGAAGAAGGGAGGTTACCAGTGGAATGCCACAAGGATCGGTCCTGGGTCCAGTCCGTTTCACTATGTATATCAACAACATGGGAGAAGGAATCTAGGGCAAATGTGTCTCTTTGCAGCTGACATTAAGCTCTGTGGAAGGGTAGACAGTGAGGAGGGGGTCATGGAGATGCAAAAAGACTTGCAAAGGCTAGAGAGGTGGTCAGAGGTTTGGCAGTTAAAATTCAGTTGCAAAAGTGCAAGGTGATGTATATAGGGAATAAGAACCCATGGACAGAGTACTGGATGAGGGGGTAAAGCTGGGCAAGGACTTCTGAGGAAAAGACTTGGGGGTCATCATCAGTTACTCCTTAAAACAATCAAGCTAGTGTAACAAGGTCCATAGTAAGGCACACAGGATGCTGGGTGTATAGAAAGGGGTATTGACAGCAGAAGGAAGGACATATTACTGGCTCTGTATAGATCACTGGTTGAGCACCATCTGGAGTACTTTGCCCAGTTCTGGAGTCCTTACCTAAGGAAAGATAAGGACATGCTGGAGCTAGTGCAGTGTAGGGTGACCAAAATGATTCAGAGCCAACAAGGGTAGGTCTTAGGAGAATCACCTCAAGGCACTGAACATGTGATTGCTGGAGGCCAGATGAGAGGGAACATAGGATAGAAACCTTCAGGTTCCTAAAAGAAATGAACAAGGTAAAACTGTGATGAACTATTTAGCATAAGTAGTGGATCAAGAATACAGGAACATGAGTGGAAACTGACTATGGGGGGTTCAAGAGGGAAGTGATAAAGTTTTATAGAAAAGGTGGTGGAGCCACAGAACAATCTGCCAGCTGATGTGGAGGGCATGAACTATCGGTGGTTTCCAACACAGCTAGGACAGAGTATAAAGGGCTTAGTAGTTGCTCAGGGTATTATCGATAGGACAGGAAGCATGGGGGTGGATAGTGTGGGTTAGAACCCTCTACAGACAATGGGTGCTGGGTTTATTAGGGTTTCATAGGCAGTATAGTGCAGTGGGTTAAGGCTCTGAGCTGCATATCTGGAGACCTGGGTTTGAATCATACAGCCACCTAGGTACATACTGTGTGATCCCAAGCAAGTCACTTAACTTCCTTGTGCTCCTAGGTCAGATCTGGAAACAAACTTTGGCTTACTGTGCTACTTCTTGATAAACAATGTTCCCTTTCCCTTTCCTGGGCAGACTGAATGGACCAGTGGTCTTCTGCCATCATGTCCATGTTTCTATGGAAGTACCATTTTTGAACTGCATGATGTAGTTTATGTCACATGTAACTACAGAGTTCTGTAGTAGAATGCAGAAGCATTATGATTTGTGACAACCTTACCAGTTCTGAACAAGGACAGAACTACATTATATAGTTCTATAGTGATCTTCTAGACCACATGCGTAAATTAAAAGCACCCACTGAATTTGCTAAAAGTCCAGTAAAAATAGAACAAGAGAATTAAACAATGCTTCTGTGGAAAACACAGGCTTCCGGGTTCAAGGCAGTTCTCCTTTAAGTGTTCCTTCTCCTAAGTTCTTTACTGTTTAGTGGCCATTCTTTTTGCCATACTGCACCTGCAATCTGGGACAGTCTACCTGATACCCCCCTTTAAATCTCAGCTGAAAACATATCAATTTTATCTTGCATTTGAAAATTAACCACTTCTTCCTCCACGTGTAATTTGTTTTCCATTTTTTTATTTGAATTATTATAATTGCTTCTTAAAGGGGAATGTTCATGAACTGTGCCCATCATAGTTTGTAAGTCCATAAATTGCTCTTTTAAGTGAGGTATTGAGTTTACCAGTGGCTGTCAGCAGTTCAGAAATATTGTTGATCATGTCTGCCCCATATTGACACTACACTGCCACCATTTTTAGAACTTTGATGTCACTGATGATTACACTGTGGCTAACCACATTGTAGCTGAGCACAACGTGATTGCCAATTACATCGCAAGTTTCTAAAATGGATGGCAGTGTGGCATCAGTATGGGGCTGACTTAATCATCAATATTTCTGGACCGCTACCAGCTACAGAAGAGCCCAATACCTCATTTAAAAGATCTTTTCATGGACTTTCAGACTGTGATGACCACTGTTCATAAAGATTCCCCTAATAGCACATGTTGATTTTGTCTCAATGTTTTATTTTATATGTCTGTATCTTGGGTGAAACATTTTGTGATGCTGTTGCATTAAACTCGTTGTATAAAATGAAACTATTAAATTGTATTAGTCGCCTCAGCATGTCGGGTTTATCTAATTGGAATATAAGTCTAGTGTGCACAAGTATGATTTATCTTCCATACCTGTGGCCTGTTTCATTTGATTATAAATATTGCTTTAAACCTCTAAGCCCACAAATTCTATGAAAGTATAAAATTCCCGGGCTCTGTTTTTCAAGCTTTATGCTTAGATATACTGAGTGAGATATTCAAAGGGGTTGTGCATGGCGCAACAGTGTTGTGCCATGTGCAGCCCACTGATGCGCCCCGGCACAATATTCAAAAGGGGATGTTGCGCAGCGCAAATTCCAATGCGCCAGGGTGCATCAGTACGTATGGTGCAGTGCGGGGGCATGCCCATGCATATTCTGCACATCCGATATTCAGCCTGGGATGTGTGGCACATATGCTGATGCAACCCCTACTTGTGCCTTGCACTGGTGCTCAAAGTTGAGCCTAAAAGAAATAGGAGCAAGGGCTGGCCACCCACAGGTGAGCTGCCGTAGTGCAGGGTGCAACGTGGCAGCCACCAGCTGTGGGTGGCCACCCGAGCTCCCAGAGCCAAGGTCTGTCAGTGTCGCGCCCCACCCCATGCCCGATCACGGGCATTGTAATGGAATTGATATCCCTGGTGTTCCAGTGGACCGCCTCCAGCCCGATCACAGGCATAAGGATATATAAATACACATCTCTTTATCCCCGGTGGTCCAGTGGACCGCTGCCAGCCCAGTTGCAGGCATATGTATAGTCATCAATCATCTCATATTTCGGTGGTTCATTGACCGCTGCCAGCCTGAGCACGGCATATGTTTATGGAAATATTTCACCACCCCTGGTGGTCCAGCGGCACTTCTTCCCCACACGCCCACCGTGCCCCACCACCCCACTCCCCCAGTCAGCGGCAGACAGCATCTCCCCACCCGCAAGCACTCCGGCCATCCGCCGACTGACTGTGTACAGTACGGCTGTACGTCCATTGGTCCACAGCATGGGCCAATGGGTGTGCAGATTGTACCGTACTACACAGTCCAGATATGTGAATGGATCCATTCATATATCACGACTGTGTAGTATGGTATGGTGTAAATGCCCATTGACCCACGCTGTGGACCAATAGGCGTACAGCCACACTGTACGCAGTCAGTCGGCAGGCAGCCGGGCTGCTTGCGGGTTGGGAACTGCCGCCCACCGCTGACTGGGGGGAGAGGGGTGGCAGGGCCTCAGTGGCAGGTGGGGGGTACTGCTGGACCTACCAGGATAATTTGAATGTTTTCTTTATACATATGCCCATGATCGGGCTGGCAGCGGTCCACTGGACCACCAGGGATATGGGATGAGTATTTATCTATACATATGCCCGTGATCAGGCTGGCAGCAGTCCACTGGACCACCAGGGATATGGGACATGTATTTATTTATACTTATGCCAGCGATCTGGCATTGGGGCACTGTGCCGTGATGTGCAGGGGGCCTCAGTCCCCGATGGCTGCAGCCTGGCAGGGTGCCAAGTGCAAGTCTCCGGGATTGGCACCTGCATGCAAATGGGGCTATAATGACATGCTAATGGCCCCAACTGCACCTTACATGCATTATGGCCCCATTTGCATATCCACCATTTGCATATCCACCACTGAATATCGTGGTTCCTGCGCCTAGCGCAACTACACTTGCATTGGCACATCCCCCTGCTCCTCCCTTGCCACTTGCACTGGAACAGTGCCAGTGCACCATGCGCAATGCAGGAGGCCACATTGCCATATTCAACGGTGCTGAGCCATGGCGCAGCACTGTTGAATATCGCTCAGCACACTCCCTGGCACATCCCAGTTGCACTGCACCCAGGCTTGCACCCCTGCCTGGCACATTCTGAATATCCCACCCACTGGTCCCTCTTAATTATGGGCAGAATGCTTGTAAGTCAACCTGGTTATCAGTTCATCATAGAAATTCTTGAAGGCCCCGTAACAGCTGTATCTTCTTTATAGACCATATCATTATTTGTGAATGAATACCAGGAGTGTGTGCAACAACTGAATAGCATTTTCTGAATACCATGAATTGTAGGACTCACAAATAGGGGACTGCTTTGTTTTTTACTTGGTTACTTGGTTAGTTGGACAAAAGAAGGCCGTACCCCATCGAGATTGTCCTCCACGTGTGGATCATTGTATATGGTATGGTGCTATTCTAATAACCATTTATCTATTTTGTTTTTGAAAATCATAATAGTAGGAGAATCAACAATATCCTGTGGTAATGTGTTCCATAACATTGGAGTTCTAATAGTAAAAAAGTTTTGTCTTTTGTTTGTGTTACATTTTTTAATGTCAGTTTGTCTATTATGCATCCTAGCAACAATTTTTCTGTTGGATAATGTTAAGCCACATTGCTCCATTAGAATAGGGGATTTCATAATTTTAAATAACTGTAAAAGATCACCTCTTGTTCATCTCTGTTTGAGTGAATATAAGCCAGTCTCCTGTAATCTGGTGTCATAATCCAAATGGGCATAATATGGAATAATTTTTGTTGCCCTACATTGAATTTGTTCAATTCTATTAATGTCTGATGCTAAATAAGGACTCCAAAAAGATGAACCATAATCCATGTAGGGTCTAACATGAGATCTATACAAAGTCATAATACACTGTTCTGACTTTGAAACAAATGTATTGTACTGTTTATTCTATGAGGGAGAGCATTGGTTTGATTTGCTATTTTATTGCAGTGGGAAGATGAAGAAAGTTTATTATTTACTAATACCCCGAGATCTTTCTCTAGAGAAGATACTCTAATAGTTATATTATTTAGGGTGTAAGCCTGTCTAGGGTTGTTTTTACCCATGTGTAGGACTGCACATTTTTTTACAGTACATTGAAGTGCATTTTATTTTTGGAGGCCCAATGTTCAATAGATGCAAGGTCTGTTAGTAGAGTTTGTATATTTTCAGCATTGTTAACAGTGCCACCTAATTTGGTGTCATCTGCAAATTTCATAAGTATATTTGAAGAACAAATTTTCATATCACTGATGAAAACATTAAAGAGAATGGGCCCCAAGACGGAACCCTGAGGAACCCCGCTTGTCACCCTTCCCAAGTCTGATAAGGTACCATATACTCGAACCCTCTGGGTGCGGTTACTCAGCCAGCTGTTAATCCATGAAACTAGTGTTGATGAAAAACCTAGTCCTAGATGAATGAGTTTTTTAATCAGAATGTCATGTGACACTTTTTCAAATGCTTTGCTATAGTCCAATAAAATGACATCAGTTTGGTATATTTAAATCAAGCTTCATACTAATATAATTATAAAAAGAAAGTAGGTTTGTTGTACAAGAAATGCCAGTTTAAAATCCATGCTGGGTTGTATCAAGTATTTTCAAAGTTTCCATTTCTGTTTCAAGAAAAGTTTTAATTAATCTCTCCATTAATTTACAAGGGATCGAAGTCAAACTTATTGAATGCTGCGCTTTCAAGGTCTCTTGTCACCACGGAAACCACACGATCAGAAAATAACCTTGTTGTGTATGAGTGCTCATACACAATCCTCAATGAGTTTCATGTACAGCTAGTACATGAAAGCTGCTACTGCTAGATGATCCTTAAAGTAAGGAGGTAACTAATAAAGTGTGTATTATACAGTATATCACACAATGATTTCATAGAAAAAGGGTGTTAAAGTTGGATAAAACAAAAAATAAGCAGGTAAGCATGATCCAGGAAAAGTCTACATATATTGGCAAAATAGAAAGTAAACAAGTAGGAAGGATAAAAGACTCCTCAATAAATATGAGCAGTATTTATTAACTGAGCAGCAAGGTGACACTTGGGAGCCATCAATTCAAGGCCAAAGAGAAGAGATAGGTTTCCAGTGTGATTTGAACTAGAAGAGCAATTGGGTAGTTCAAAGCACCCTCGGGAAATTGTTTTGACCAATATTGTTACAAATGTGGACACTGTGGCCAATTTTGTGGCACCATTAAAGCCACAATTAAAATATCATGGAAATTATCATTTTTACCTTGATAAAATTTAGGAGATTAAGCATCATAAACTTGGGGACACAGTATGTATTAAATTGAGGACACTTAAGGTAGCAACAGAAGAAAGGATTTGGACATTGTAATAACTAATGACTTGAGATTTAAACAATGTAGACAATGTGCCAAAAAGGATAATGCAATCTTAAGCTGTATATGTAGGCATATCAGAAGTAGAGAGAAAGACATTATTATGCCCTTGCATAATTCCTTGGTAATGCCACATCTGGAGTACTGCTCTCAGTTTTAGTCCCCAAATACTAGGTTAGAGATAAAGACTCTCAAAAGGGTACAGAAAAGGACTACCATGGATGGTCTCATGCACAGGAAATCTTAACTATGAGGACAGATTGGCTGCATTGGATCTATACTCATTAGAATATCAAAAGCTATGAGCTGATTTGGGCTTATTGTTTAGATCACTATTCAGTATTGACCTCTGGGAGTGCCTGGGGTTTGAACTTCAAGAGCAAACTAATAACACAAGAGGCGTGACCTGTAGCTCAAGGGGAAACAAGTTTGACAAGAGAAGAGCTGATTGGTATAGTCAGAGGGTAGTCACTGTCTGAATGGGCTGCCTGTGGATGTTATAGGCAATGGCTCCATGACTGAGTTTAAAATTAGAATGGATAATTACTTCATGATGGAAAGAATCTCAGGGTATCTCTTTTGTGTAAAGGAAGTGCTTTCTAATGGGCCTGTGGCCTAGTTAACCCAAACAAAACCTATGAAACCTATGAAACTTGATTTTTTGCATATGGAGTAATTATTCTCTTGAGGCAGAAACCTTAAAAGGTGAGGCCAACACCAAAAAGATCTGCTGATGAGGAGGTGCTTGGATGGTTTAAGCCATATGCCATCTGGGGCGTCCAAAAAGAAAGAGAGGGTTGCTCAGGACACCACTGAATGGAGCCAGTACAGATCCAGCAAACACTTAAAGTAAGCTTGCACATTCTGAACCAAAGTTTCCACTCCAATGTTAGGAGACGATAAAATATATACAGTATTTAAGTGTGTGTGTGTGTGTGTGTGTGTGTATTTATATATATATATATATATATATATTCTATGCAAAAACTTTGTTAATGCATCAGTTAGGGTTCTTCTACAGTGAAAAAAGTGAAGAAATTCAATTTTAGGGTTCCCACCCCTTGCACTCCACCCCCAGCCCGCCCCCACCAACAGGCATCGGGATATGCACTGGGTTCATTGACCCTAACTCTCACCCCATCCCATCTGTAAACAAGCTGAGGTGGTGCAGTGTAGGAGAATGGGGTGAGAGTCAGGGCCACTGACCCCAATGCACACCCTGATGCCTGTTGGTGGGGTGGGCTGAGGTGGAGTGAGGTGGTAACTCTAAATTGAATTTCTCATTTTTTTGTTGTAGAAGAACCCAACTGATGCATTAATGCATGTCAGTGGCTCAGTTAGTAGCACACTGCCTGTAAGGCTGGGAGATCAGAGGGCTGTGGATTCAGTTCTCACATCTGGTACTTGGGTTAATATCCCAATACTGACACTGTAGTGCAGCATGAGAGGGGTGCAGCACTTCTGAGGTGACGTCTTTCGGATGAGATGTTAAACTGAGGTCCCATCTGTCCGGATTGGTGGTAGTTCAGGTGGATGTTAAAGATCCCATGGCACTTATCGAAAAGAGTAGGGAAATTTCCCCGGTGTCCTGGCCAAATTTCCCTTATTCACTAAAAATACCACCAACAGCTTAATCTGGTTCAAGGTCAGTTGCTATTCATCTGTATCCCCCTTCCCCAGGTCTTGCTTGAAAATAGGCAGGATTTGTCTAGTGCATTTACCTGGTCAACAAAAACTAAATAAATTAATGAAGTTTTTGCATAGAATTTCATTACTTTTTAAGAAAGAATAGAAAAGTAGAAAGTTGCGCAAGTTGGTGGGAATGCGGGGCCCGACCACCACATGATTTTGTGTGACATAGTAACAGTAAGTGCAATGCAAATGCAAGCACAAACAGTTACGCATATGGTGATGCAAAGCGTAAATGGTAGCACAAACAGGAATGAAAATGCAAGCGCAAAGTGACACCAAAGCAAACAGTGATGGAAATGGAGATGCAAACAGAGGTGTGTACAGAGAGCGCAACTTATAACGCACATTCACTTTACCGCCATTAGGAGCATAAATGCTAACAGTAACAGCAACAATAACACCAAAGAAGACATAGAAACATAGAAGTTGATGGCAGATAAGGACTGCAAGGCCCATCCAGTCTGCCCATTTCTTTTTCTACCTTATGAATGTGCTATAGGACTTTGCTCTGTCAATGGCCTATCTATTCATACTCATCTGTATTGCTCCCCTATGCCTATCCCATGCCTGTTTGAAGCCCTGCACTGTATTCATAGCCACCACTTCCTGAGGTAGGCCGTTCCATGCATCCGCCACCCATTCTGTGAAAAAGAACTTTCTCACATTACCTCTTAATCAGCCTCCCTCTAATCTCAAGCTGTGTCCTCTTGTCCTGCTATTTTTCTTATATTGAAACATGTTAGATGCTTTCACCTTGTTAATGCCCTTAGGGTGTTTGAATGTTTCAATCATATCACCTCTCTCCCTCCTTTGCTCTAGGGTATACATATTGAGTTCAGTTAATCTGTCCTCATATGTTTTCTGATGCAGTCCTTGCACCATTTTGGTTGCCCTTCTCTCGACTGCCTAAATTTGGTTAATGTTCTTGTGAAGGTGTGGACTCCAGTATTGCACGCAGTACTCCAGATGGGTCCTAACAAGTGTCTTGTAAAGAGGGATTATTACCTACCTCTTCTGACTTGTTATACCCCTACTAATACACCCCAACATCCCTCTAGCCTTACCTACTGCTTTAGAGGTCTGCTTGGATGATTTCAGGTCATCGTTGATGATGGCGCCCAAGTCTCTTTCTTCCCTTGTGACTGCCAGCAACTCCCCTCCCAGCCTATAGGTGGCTTCAGGGTTTTTCTCCCCTATGTGCATGATCTTGCACTTCTTTGCATTAAAATCCCAGTTGCCACTCTTCCGACCATTTTGCTAGTTTATCCAGATCTCTTCTCATTCTGCCCACCCCATCTGGACCATCTGCTCTGTTGCAGATCTTGGTGTCATCTGCAAACAGACAAACCTTACCCTCCTGTCCATCTGCAATGTCATTGATGAAGATATTGAAGAGGACTGGCCCCAGGACTGATCCCTGAGGTACCCCACTTGTGACTTGCATCTCTTCTGACTGTATACCGTTTACCACCACTCTCTGTTTTCTGCCCATCAACCAGTTTGCCACCCAGTTGACCAATGTCTGACCAACCCCGAGTCTACCCAGCTTATCAATCAATCTTCTATATGGAACAGTATTGAAAGTTTTGCTGAAGTCAAGGTAGGCAACATCAACTGCTCCCCCCTGGTCCACCACTGTGGTTACCAGTCAAAGAAATCTATGAGATTAGTTTGACAGGACCTTGCTTTTGTAAACCCATGCTGTCTTGGATCCTATGCTCCTATGGATTCTAGGTATTGTACTATCCTTTCCTTAAGGAGTGTCTTCATAATCTTGCCCACTACTGAGGTAAGACTGACTGGTCTGTAGCTCCCTGCCTCCTCCCTGCTACCACTCTTGTGAAGCGGGATCACATGAGCCCTTCTCCAGTCTTCTGGGACCTCTTCTGTGCTGAGAGACTCACTAAACAGTTCTGATAATGGCTCTGCTAGTTCCACCCTTAGCTCCTTTAGTACCCTGGGATGTATGCCATCAGTTCTCATTGCCTTGTCCACCCTGAGCTTATCAAGCTCTTGTAGGACCCTTTCTTTTTTGAAGGGACTAGTGCACACCTCCCTCCCCACCTATGTCCATGATGCAGAGCTGTGGGCCCTGCCCTACCTTCTCTTCAGTAAATACTGAGCAGAACTATCTATTTAGGATAGATGCTTTTACATGGTCCTCCTCCTCACACACCTCCTTATCCCCTTTGATCTTAGCAATACCCCCTCTGGACTTTCTCCTTTCACTAATGTATCTATAGAAAGTCTTGTCACCTTCTTTTACTGTTAGTGCTAGTGTTCCTCAGTTTGGTCCTTTGCCTGCTTATTGCCTTCCCTGCTTCCCTTAGGCAGAAGAATGCAAATACAAGCATGCACAGAAATGCAAACCGTAACATGCACAAACATGGTACCATGATTGTAAATGCAAATAGTAACAGTAGCAGCAAGAATAATGCTAAAGGAAACAGAAATGGAAACATAAATGCAAGGCGCATACAGAAAGCATAAACTGTAACCCGCTAGAGTCACGGTACTGCAATTAAACACAAATGGTAATGGTAAGAGCAACAATAATGCCAAAGCAAACAGAAACAAGCACATACGTAAAAAATAAACCAGAAGGCGACAGTCACTGAACTGCAATTGAAGCGAAATGGTAACAGTAACAGCAACAATAACACCAAAGGAAGGAGAAATGCAAATGCAAACGCATACAGAAATACAAACCATTGCATGCACGGGTCATGGTACCGCAATTGTAAATGCAAATGATAAACAGTAACAGCAACAATAAAGCCAAAGGAAACAGAAAGAATGCAAGCGCCAGAGGAAATGCAAACCATACGCCACGGACACAGAACCACAATTGCAAATTCAGATGGTAATGGTAACAACAACAATAATGCCAGATGAAACAGAAATGGAAGAGCAAGCGCAGACAAAACACAAACCATAGCACATGGTGGTGTAGGCGGAGCGGTGACACGAGCGGTAACGGAAGCGCAACTGGAAATGCTAACTGGCACAGTAACAAAAGGGAACACCCTTCTTTTCCCCAAAAACTGCATTGAAAAATACAGTGAAAACAAAGAATGTATGCATAATAATGGACCTCGGATCACAAAATTAGGGCTTGGAATACTAAATTACTTATATCTCAGGAACCAATGCAGAAAAAAAAATTCTTATGAATTATGACTTTCCTGGCTAGTTTTGTACTTAGCTCTCATCTAGGGGGTTAAGCAATGTTGTAATGAAAAGTCCGTATCTCGCACCGTTTCCGAGATAAGGGCCCTGAAAGGTGCGACAGATGCCATAATGTTATCCAGTGGGAAAAAGCGTCAACTTCGGAGTGCCGTCACTTTGCCGGCTTGTGAGTAAAACCCATCCAAGTTTTACTTAAGAAGTGACCCCTGGGCCGAGATATTTGTGTTTCTGATCGGAAATTTCAAAATAAGATGGCGGACCTCACAATCAAAATTTTGAAAATCCTGGGGACAAAGATTCTTGAACCACGTGGCTGCAAATTTTTTGATCACCGGTGGGACCAGATGGCCAAAACCCATTCTTTGTTCATAAAACAGACATATAAATGTTCCCATTGACTTATAGTGGGAACCTAAAAGTAGCATAACTTTTGAATGCCTTAATAGTTTTCACCAAACAAAAGCGCCATATTTGGCCACCAAAGCTCTTTCAAATGAGCCATCTTGCAGAGTGGCACACCACACGATGGCTGTGCAGGGCCACATCCAAAATCCCAAAAGCTGCCTCCAAAAATGGATAATTTTGCATTTTTCAGCGCTTTCGTACGCAAAGACCATAAGTCTGACCAAAACACAATTTGGCAGATCTAGAGACTTACCATGCCCCACTGTGTGTACCAAATTTCAGGCAAATCCATTGAACAGGTCAAAACTTATTAACGCCCAAACTTTTGACTTTAGTATGTAATTGACCGGTGAACCCTAACTATAGTGGCACGACCGCGACACAATAAAATAAATATATATATATATATATATATATATATATATATATATGTGTGTGTGTGTGTATATATATATATATATATATATATATATATGTGTGTGTGTATAGATAGATAGATAGATAGATAGATAGATATAGATATGTCTTGAAAAGTGTCAGGGTGAGTTGATGCTCTCTGGAGGGATACTACCTTATTGTTTAAATAAATATTTTATTGTCTCCTAACATTGGAGTGAAAACTGTTTGTGGTTCAGAATGTGCAGCCATTTACTTCATTTAAGTACCTGGGGAGTTCCACTGGAGACCAAGGATATTTTGAAACTTGGACACGATGATGGGCAGCTGCCACAGTGCTAGGGATTGATTGGATAAGGCACAGGGTAAGAGAGGAGGTGCCTCTATGACAGGGACTGTAAAGAACTTAGACTAGGTTAGGGGTACCACTGAACACCAGAGACTGCTTGAGCTGTAGCAGGTGAGGGTGTGCCACTGAATACCAGGGACTGCTTGGCACTGAGGCAGTGGAGGGTGCCACTTGACATAAGAGAACATATGAATTCGGTCAATGTGGTGTGCTACTGGATGTCAGAGAATGCTTTAATTGGGTCAAAGTGGGAAGAGGGTGCAACTGGGATTGTTTGTCACGGGATAGAGTGCAGGGGCCAGCTTGGTGGTGCTGAGGGTTGAAGTGCTGGATGCTACACCTCATACCACACCAGTGACCTGGGTTCAGGAACAAGCCTGGGTCATCAGGGGTCAGTAGGGGGCCAGAGATGGATTGAGTGTCCATAGAACAGCTCTCCTCTCCCAGGTGAGGATTCAGCCACAACTGCTGTGAGGCTGCCCTGGGTGGAGGCCCGATGGTAGTGCAGACAGGAGGCGGCTAGGATAGGGAGGGTGCCATGGATCACTGCGTCGTGTGCCCCACGTGCTTAGTGGCCGCAGGGAGGGAGGAAAGGGAACTGGCAGGCTCCATTATGGCCCCATGACACCCACCCGGCTCCTGGAGTCTGGATGTTGGTCTTTGGGGAGGGAGAAAGTCTATGCCCTTCGCCCTCGGCCCTGTTACAGGGAGGGTAACCCACGGGGGATTACCGTGAGGGTCTGGAGAGGGAGAAACAGGGACTGGAGAGCGAGCTCCTCTGAGGGAGGGATTGGAGCCACCTGCCTGCTCCACTGGAGGTGAGGAAAAATGTAGATAGAAAGGATAGAGTATGGGAAGTGAGTGGAAGTGAGAACCACTGGACACCAGGGACTGCTTGCCATTTAAAGAATTGACAATGCCCTCCTCAATACAAAGTAGTACATGTGAACATGCCAGCAGATAAAGGCATTATTGTCTATCTAGTCTGCTTGATTGCACAGCTCCATATGTACTTACAAAGGGAACTACTCCCCCGCTTCCCTTCTGACCTCTCTTAACTTTCCCCTCTCTCCTCCCTCACCTCCCTTCTACCTACAACTTTCCCCTCACCCTGCCCCACCCCTCTTGAAGCTGTCCACTGTTTTTAGGGATACCACCTCCTCTAGCAGCTCATTTTACTTGGCCACCACCTTCTTGGTGAAAAAGTGCATCCTTTTCTCCCTCCTGAACCTTCCCCCACCAGCTTTAGTCAGTGGCTGAAAAGACCCTCTGTGCTCACCCTGTTAATACCCTTAAAATATCTGAAGGTCTCAATCATGTCTCCCCCCTCCCTTCTTTTCTCAAGGGAGTACATGTTGAGTTTCCTAAGCCTCTCTTATAGTACATGTTGAGTTTTCTGAGCCTCTCTTCATTATAGTACATGTTGAGTTTCCTGAGCCTCTCTTCATTATAGTACATGCTGAGTTTCCTGAGCCTCCCTTCATTATAGTACATGTTGAGTTTCCTGAGCCTCTCTGCATTATAGTACATGTTCAGTTTCCTGAGCATCCCTTCATTATAGTACATGTTGCCCTGCTGGCTCTGGATCATCTTAATTGCCCTTCTCTGATTCATCTTCAGCAAGCTGATATCCTTCTTAAGACATGGGCACCAAAACTGCACACTGTACTCCAGATCTGGAAATAGGATGCACTTTTCTTTGGCAGTCCAACCACAATAAATTTTCTTGCAACTATTGTGACCATTTACAGTGTTGTTTTCAGTCGCGGTATCCTTTCAGCACTTTGTCCTACTTAATGGCATTTGTATTCAAAAGCGAACACTGGTCGCTCATTCTTTTACTTGCACTATATAGCACTTTATGGAGTGATGGCACTTTATACAAAGCGTGGGAAATTATTAAATTAATTATTGAATGGCTGTGGCCTTATGACAAAGAACTAATACAAATGAAGAAGTGTGGTGGAACATTTTGAAAATGGAAAATGAAAAGGAAGTAAAGAGGATTGTATCCAATGTTAAACTATGCTGCAATTTTATTTATTTATTAAAATCATCTCATTTTAGGCTATTCTGTACTGGTCCTTGAATAATTCTTGAAGTGCTGGTGTGGCACCAGTATACCTGTTTTCAGGATATTGGAGTCAATTTTGTTTTTTGCTTTATCCTTTGTTTATGTATGTGTTGGGCTGGCCGCCTTTCTCAGCACCACCTCGACAATCACAGAGCACTCCACTTGAACATGAGAATGGTCTTACCAGTGACCAGTACAGTGGCAGAATGATGTCTGCCTTACTGGTGGTAATTCACCTGGCTATGCAGCCTAGCATCCACTTTGCTCTGGCTGTTGCTCTCTCGCAGTGTGCAGAGTGTTTCAGATTATTTGAGATTATTACTCCCCGGTCCTTTTCTTCCTCTGACCTAGTTACCTGCATGCCACCCAACCAGTATATGGTCCCCAGATTCTTCACCCCCAAGTGCATAACTTTACACTTTTTAGAGCTGAACCCCAGCTGCCAAATGCCAGACCACATTTCTAGCCTAACCAGGTCCTCCTTGAGTTTCTGTCTTCCCTCCTTTGTGTCCACCTTCCCACAGAGCTTGGTGTCATCTGCGAACAGGCAGATTTTGCCCTTGATCCCATCTGCAATGTCACTTATGAAGATATTAAACAACACTGGACTGAACACCGAACCTTGTGGAACCCTACTGGTCACAGGCCTCACCTCTGAGAATTCTCTCCTAACTACCACCTTTTGGCTTATATCCTGTAACTATCTTTTGACCCATCCCACAAGCTTAGTCCCCACCCTCAGGTCCTCCAGCTTCCTGACCAGTCTTCTGTGAGGCACCAAGTTGAAGGCCTTGCTGAAGTCCAGATACAGGACATCAACTGCCTGGACCTTGTCCACTGTCCTAGTGACCCAATCGAAGAAGTCAGTTACGTTAGTTTGGCAGGACCTCCCCAATATAAACTCATGCTGTCTCTCATCCTGGAGTCCATTTTACTCTTGAAAGCTAACCAGTCACTCTTTCAGGATGGTCATTACATAGTCTCTAAAAAGAAATGAAATTAATTGAAAAAAGAATTCTTTAGGCATCAGTTAGGGATAAAAAGCCTTAGAACTAGAGAAATGTGGATTTTGGTAGAAATGTCCCTGACCTTTGCTGCATGTGTGAGTGGTGTTCCTTCTGGGTTTGAACAATTGCTTGATACAGCACTGGTATTACCCTTCCTTCTGCACTCTCCCTCAAAAATATGGTGTTGAGAACATTTATGTGCCTTGAAAAAAGTTTCACGGTTTGGGTAATACCAGCACTGCGTTAAGCAATCATTTAAACTATGAGGAACACCCACACTACACATTGACCACCAGTTTAGGAAATGTTTAACCTTA
The DNA here is from genome assembly GCA_016271365.2 of Neoceratodus forsteri. NCBI lineage: Eukaryota > Metazoa > Chordata > Ceratodontiformes > Ceratodontidae > Neoceratodus > Neoceratodus forsteri. The sequence continues at coordinate 519,351,105 of CM057449.1, read as the reverse complement.
ACTACACAATTCCCTACTTTTATAGTTTTGTGCTTCTGCCTTTATTGATGCTTAGAGATGTTTTTTTAATAAATATTTATTATAGGACAGAATGTTTGTAGCCATGTTAGGTGATTGTGATACCTTTTATTGGACCAACAAACTAGGGTTACCACCTGTCCTGATTTTGGCAGGAGAGTTCTTTTTTTAATTCAGTAAACTTTATTGAAAAGTGTTCAATAACAATAATAAAAACAATGCATACAAAAAACAACAGATAAACAATACTCCTCTCATCCTCCACTACCCTCTTCACCTCCCCCAGGCTGGACTAGTCGATAAGTGGAGGGTCAAACAACCTATCCATAACCACTATTAGGTAACACTCAAATAGCAAAACATATAGTTTTACAATCAATGTCACACTGTAGAGTAGAGTCTGCTAAAGGTCCCATCTTTACGATATATTTGAGGCCTATGATGTAGTTCAGCAATTTGCTTTCAGCATTTAATGCCAACAAAATCTCACAATGCCATTCCACTCTAGAGGGAATCTGGTCATCCAGCCATTGTCTTAGGATAACTAATTTGACAACAATGGAAATAAAAGTAAAATATCCCATTTATTCCCCGTACTTCATCTGGATACCTCCCAATCAGACAGATATCTAGTGTAAAGCATTGTCTAACTGCAGTAGATAGGGTAGAATATGTCTGATCACATCCTAAAAAAGTTTGACCTTTTCTCAAGTCCAAAACATTAACAGAGGGACGCTTCCTCCTTCCCAAACCTAGTACACTGGCTGTTCGTTATCTTCAACATCATACATAATTTCTTAGATGTAAAAAACAGATTATGCAATACCTTGAATTGTAAGCGACTATATTTATCCTTTTTAATATATTTATGCACAGTAGGCTGCTCCAGACCTTTTGTCATTCTGCAACAGACTAGCCTAGCTGTAGTACCCCTTTCCCTATAGTAACTAATGCCTTCCAGCCCATTAGGGTCTCAGCGTTGTAAAACCTTGTATGTCTGAGAAGTTAGTAGGACAGTTCTGATTTGAGTGGCTCTGTGCTGCCAAAAAACATACAAAAATACTATATTTTACTAGAAAAAATATTTTCTTACTTTCTTCTATGAGATTGTTGCAGAAAACTAAAATGCCTTAACTAAAATACCTTACAATTATAAGAAACACTATGAACAACTAAAAAACTACAACACTTAATTCTGAGAATCAGTGAACATAAGTCTGTTACATTGGTCCAGGTTACTTTCCACATCCTCTGCTTATTCTGGCTACTCTCTAAATAATGTGGCTGGAGGATCTTTGTAAGTGATCTTTAATAAGTGAATCTTTTATCCTTCTCTCTGTCTGAATAGTCGCTGTACTGTATGTAGAACAATGTATAGGCAAATCTGCACAGCAAGGCTGTGTTTTCATCTTGGGGTTCCAAGGACACATAGAGGTCTTGAGAGCAAAGTTTGGCAAAGTTGCCAGTATTAGGTTTCTTTTTTTAGTCTATGGTTTTACATTTTTTCAGAAGCCTTCCTGCTCCCACCATCCCACGTAACAGCTACATGTTGTCTGGTACCCACCACATACACAGTATTTTTACACTGTAATAAAAAGCAACCCACCCTGCACCCAGCTGGTAAACACCCACCCAGTCGTCAATGTACTATGCCTTCCAACAATCAATAAACATTTCACATGATTCCAGGGTATTGAATGATCCCTTAGTCGGCTTCCCCATATTGAATCGATAATTTGGAAAAGATGTATCCTACCAAGCAATACTAGCCCACTGTGATATCACCACTAAAATTATCCTCCCCAACTTTGATTATGGCGACATAGTCTTTGGTGCTGCCCCATGGTCCACCCTGGCCAGACTGGACCCCCCTCTTCCACTCCTTCTGCCATTTTGCCTTGAACTGTCCTCACCACTGTTCTCTGTACGCTGCTTTCTCCCTCCCTTCCCTGGAAGATTGCCACCTAATCCACAGTGCCTCTTTCATTTCTAAGTTTTGGCTGGCTTCCTCCCCCATCTGAGCTCCCTCCTCTCACTAACGCCCCCATTCTCCTACTCCCTTCACAGTCCAGGCTATCGCTCCCTCCTTCTCCCCTCTTGGAAATCCCTTACTGGGCAGGCTGCATTCTCCTCCTGCCTTCCTAAACTTTGGAATTCACTCCCACATCCATTGGCTCTGTTTCCTCCAAACGCCGCTGTCCTCTCTAACCCTAGCCCACACCGCTCCCTTCTGTAATTGCCCTTAGCAAATTGTCCATCCCCCCTACTCTTCCTCTCTTCATGCCTACCTTCTCCCAAATGTACAGCTTGCACTCTCTTGCTTCTAAATGTAAATGTAGTTATTATACTACAGTAAAACACTGTGAAACTACTGTAACATTGTAAATATGTAAATTGTAGCTCTGTACTTATCTCTGCTGCATAACACTGAGCAACTACTGTATATTGTATTATTATATTTTGTAATACAACCTAATCTCTGTACTTACCCCCCAACCCCCCGGACGCATCTGGAAATGAGCTAATTGTTTAAGCTGAGTGTGTCTTTCCCAGTGAAACTCTTTTAAATAAATAAATAAGCCAAACATCTGAATGCCCATGCTACTGTATACATTTTGTATTAGACCCGTATGGAATACCACATTAGTTGCCCATTTTTCACATTCTGGTCTGTCTGTTTGCATTAACTGACATATAGGTTGCCTGTTTATCATGAGTCTGAATGGTGAAACACTTTCTTGAGTCTTCTCCTTCTTCATTCTAGGGATTTATGAAGCAGAACACTCCCAAACAAAATGAGCATTGTCTGAAGAACTTTGATCTCACAGAGTACCGTCAGGTTCTGAGTGACCTGTCTATCACATCTATCAACAGCTACATTCGGAATAGCAGAAGGCGTGCTGCAGCAAATGATAGGTAAGGTATTGGAACAAACAGAGCTTTGAACCCCATCCCCACCCGAACACACACACACACCACACACACACACACACACACACACACACACACACTGTATGGCGTTTGTAGCATTGTTTGTTCCTAAATAGCTCCTAGCTTATAATAGACATATGAGCCAAAGAGACAGGAAAGAGTTGAAAACCAAGTGGCCCAGTGGATAAGTCATGAAACTTTCATCACCGGAGACCTTGATATGCAATAGAGGCTCAGTACAGGCCACAGGGGCTGTAAGTTTGCTTCAGTTCCTAGTATGCAGTAGTCCCATAGCAAAGCCACTATACAAAATGTGCCATCAGTCAAGCAAATGGCAGTCTTTTCTTGTAAGGTGCTAAACTGAGTGAGCACCAGTGACCTGCTGCATGTAGGCTCGTTGACATAAGTGGCCCCATCTTGCAAAATGTCCCACGTGATTCTGCCATCAATGATTTACAGTTAAGTATATTATGGCTCTATGGTGATACCCTCGAAGAAGATCTAGGTGATAATGTTGGATCTGAAGTTATATCAGGGGTTTGTGGGACAGGGTAGGGTTTTTTTTTTTTAAATTTAAATTGCTGCATCAAGAATTTATAACAAAAATAAAGTAATACACATATGTGATGTCAAACCAATGTATTATAGAATTTTTGATGTTGCATCCATGTTTTACTGTGATTTTAAACAACTAAAACAGGTTAACTGAAACAACAGTCGGTAATTATAAGTGACGTACACATCATGTTCACAACACTGGAAGCTATGGCAGGCTCACCCTGTCGAGAAACTGGTGATGATTCAGCCTCGCTGCAGACAGTGGATATTCCTCTGCACTGGTGCTGGGAGACAGGTGGTAGAAATAAAAAAGTACTGGCGAAAAAGGTTTTCTTCAAACCAGTAGTTGACTTTTCATAAATGCAACAAGCTGCATACAAAGTGTGAGAAAACACAAGCAGGGGCTGTTGAGATGCATGAACTGTCAACTGATTACCTACAATGGGTGTTTAATGTTGGCTAAGAATGTTAATCACAACACAGAAACAGTTTTCAGGTTTAGTAGTTCATGCATTTTCCATTTTCTTTACAGTTTCTGCAATGCTGGAAAATGAAAGCATCCAGGGTCTGTTTGGTGTGAAGGCACCTGGCTGACAACGCTCCTCCAGCATGGTGGATGGAGACAACACTTACTCGCTGGAGGTTCTCATTCATCAGTTGAACTCCTTTTATACCACGATGGCTGATCATGGCCTAGACCCTGAGATCATACAGCAAGTAATCAGGCAATTTATGTACGTGATCAATGCAGTGGCGCTCAACAACCTGCTGCTGCGGAAGGACGTCTGCTCTTGGAGCACTGGCATGCAGCTCAGGTAAAACGCCCAGCCTCATTCTGAATTTGGGGAATTATGAATCATTCATCATTCTTTATACAGTACTGTATTTGTTTACAGAGTTGTGAATATCACCTATAGTAATAACAACAAAATCTAATAGTAATACTGTAGCCCAGTAGTGTGAATACATTGATTCTTTCCTGCAGAAATGATATTAGATGTCCTTAGTTTTATTTCTCTGTAGTATAGCAAACAGTACAGTATACTGCAGAGCAGTAGTGCCCAATTACAACTTGTTGGGAACTGTAAGGACCTGCAACGAATTCTGGCAAACTTCAGGTTTTACACATGGAGTGTGCACATCACATGCTGAGCTAATGGTACAGATTGAGGAAAAATTCTTCAGTCCTGTTAGGCTTCTACTTGGTTTCTGTACAGTATCAATCCACATAGGTTTTCCTGTTTCTTTTATAGGTCATCCTTATGTGATGGCTCTTTCTCCTTTGGAAGCAGGTTTTATCATGACATCAGTCTTTACAGCAGGCAAGGTTTAAAAAAAACTGTTTGAACCGGTGATATTCAGGATGGATCCAGTAGTATACAGTCTCTAAAATTAAGGGTATTGTGTAAATAGAATAACTAAACCAACATTTATGGCAAACAAAGGACCGCACATCACATAAGCATTAATCCACAACAAAGAAGGGCTCTACTAGGGAATTAATGCCTGGTTGGGGCACAAGGCCACAGGCCGAGTGCCTCCAACCACCAGCCAGGCATTAATTCCTTAGTAGAGCCCAACTTTGGAGTGGATTAATGCTTTTGTAACATGGCAAGTGTGGAGCAATGAAGTATGGAGTCATTTTGTGCATACCATTCTATACAGAGAGACATCCAGTATTACAGAATATATGTATAGAAACATAGACTCTAACAGCAGATAAGGACCACTTGGCCCACCTAGTCTGACCATTTCCTACCTACTGGATAAGCTGCAGATCCTAGTTAACCAACAGCCTTTTTCTTCCTACTGCATGAAGAATTGCCTTATGTCTGTCCCATGCATTCTTGAATTCACCCACTGTTTTGCCACCACAACCTCCTCAGAAGGCCATTCCATGCATCCACCACCCACTCTGTGAAAAAAATACTTCCTCACATTGTCCCTAGCCATCCCCCACCATCATCAAATTGTGTCCCTTGTTCTTGCACATCTCTTTTCTGAAAGCTGCTACCCTCTTGGACTTTGTTGATCCTTGAGTTACTTAAAAGTTTCTATCAAGTTCCCCCTTCTCCTCAAGGGTATACATATTAAGCTCCTTTAGTCTCTCCTCGTATGGCTTCTGTTGCAGAACCTGCACCATTTTAGTTGCCCTCCTCTGGACTGCCTCCATCCTGTCTATGTCCTTGCGGAGATGGGGTCTCCAAAATTAGACGCAGTACTCCAGATGGGGTCTCACCAACTGTCTGTATAGAGGGATAACAACTTCCTGTTTTCTACTGGAGATGCCTCTCCCTATACATCCCAGTATCCCCCCAGTCATCCCTACTGCCTGCTCACTTTTCTTTGGCATTTGGATATAACGTGGAGAAACTACAATTTCAACGGGGTGGGGGGTGAGTGGGAAGCAGCTAAATGTGTGTTTATATAGTATCTCATGCCCATGTGGATTGTTACAGTAGTGCAGGAGCGAGCAGTATTATGCACTCCACAGCTTTTCAGAACTTCAGCAGTACTACCACAGCGGGCAGTACTAGGGAATTAATCCCCAGTGGTTCTCTGTCACATGCTGTATTTTGACCAATTGTTAACTGCTATTTGGAGATTTATTTATTGCCATGTTACAGTAATAATCAAAGCAGTAGTTTAGACAAAGAAATATACATTGATACTGTAGCTTCAGTGGTGTAATGCCATAAAAGTACTTTTGAAAAACTGTGAAATACCATTGGAATGATGATTGCAGAAAAGATAGAAGCATTTAATGCTGATCAGGGAGAAAGAAATTAAAGTTTGAGTGGAGTTGAGCTTAGTACCTGTATAAAGTCTCTCTAAAGTTTTTTATAAAGACCAGTATCTGAGAAGGCATTAAGACTTGGTAAGGAGTTCCATATTTCTGGCTAAATCTACTGTACATGAGATCTGATAGTGCCACAATTGATCATTTAAAATCCAACAGTTAAGTTTCACCACAGGGTCCCTTTTATTCACCATTAGAAGTTCTGATGGTACTGGGTAAACCCACAAGGGAGGAGGTCAGCAGAGACAGAATAATGGGAAGAAGCTGGTGAACAACAGTTTCGGTTATAAGTTGTCTTTTTACTAATTATACAGTGGTGTATGAAAATCCTATAACAACATTGGTCAAAACATGTCACGTGATCGTTGGTAAACCCTGCATAACCCATGGCTGACGAATAGCATTTATAAAAAACATAAACACATTTTAAATTTATTTTACACATGGGTCCATTGTATAATCGCAATAAGGTATGCCAGGGTGTGAGTTATTGGGTGATTTACCCACTTCTTGTGTGGTTAAGTCACTCAGCTGAGCCTCATGACACACAGTGGATAAATCTACAAAACGCACACCAGTTGTGCTTACTGTTTAGCTAACTGCTACCTCAACTGCAGCAAAGTGGGTAATGTGGAAGAACAGAGACAAAGCATCCGAAAGTCTAGCCTGTCAAGGAGCTGGAGCACCCTAACATTTAGCGTAGTTGTAGGAGTATAAAATTCAATGGATTGTCTTCATGATGAATATTATAATTTCCTGTTCATAATACTGTTGACTGGGAACTTGTTTTTAGACTTCTGATTTGGGAGGAGGTTGGAGATCCTGATCCTGTCGAAAAGGATTCAAGGATGGGCCTTATATAACAATTTCAGAACATACTCCAACCTTCTCTGTGATATCTCCATTTTTCCATTGACCAGGAAAGCTATTATTTGCAGTCTTCTGTTTATTTGCCATAATCATTCCAATCTAGAAACCCTCCCTGCAGGCCTCCAAGACATGTTATCTGTGTGACTCCCAAGCTGGATACCCAAACAGTACAACTTGGTTTATTGCATAGTTGAACTCCACATCTTCCGTGCAGACTGTTATCTTTTGCTGCATGATTTGCATCATCTGGCTCATTTTATTTTGATGATTGTTATAATATGAATTCTTCTATATTGTTATCATTTAATAATCTTTGCAAGAACTGGGCAAAGTACTGGAGCCTGATTTATATTGTTGTACTACCCAGACACTTAGTGCTCAGGGTATATCTTTATTTCTTGACGATTGTCTTGTCATTTTTGTTTTAATGGCTGTCCTGATGTTATCCTCTTGCTCTTCTTTGTTGTCTTCTCTTTTCCACCCTACCTCACTGAACATGCTTTATTTTCCTGTTTTATTTTTCCAACTGCTCTGCATGCCAAAAAATGTAGATACTTTTCGTAGCAACATTGTAACATGCACAGCCACATAGTATTGTGATGACAGAAAGGAGGTAGGGTGGATTTTGTCCATCCCTCCAGTCATATGGCAGTGTCTGTACTTATATAGGTGTATATCCAAGCTTAACAATTAGAATGTTACCCTACTCATGCTGTGCAACCCTCAGTGCCATTTCATCCTGAAAACACTGTCTAGTCCTGCTTTGAAAGCCTGAACAGTGCCAGTTTCCACAGTTTCACTGGGTAGACTATGCCAAATATTAACCACTCTCTGTGTGAAGTAATGCTTCCTAATGCTTCATGTTCTTCTGCCCCACCTTACTTTAGTTTGAGGGCATGTGTTCTAGTTTTGCTTGCACTTACCAGTTCAAACATCTATGTGTACTCCACCTGTGTGTCCCCTGTGGTTGTTGTCGGAAAACCTCGATCATGTACCTTCTCAGGCTTCTCAATTCTAGGTTGAATAATTTGAGAATATCCAACCTCTCCTCATAGTTCTTGCCTCCAATCCATCAACTTGGGGAGCATGTGTAGAACCCTTGCCACTCGAACTCCCTCACTTTGCAAATTCCTTGGCATCTTATATATTGTCCATCAGGGTTGTCAAGGCCCCCATTCTCACAGTTGCCCTTATTCTTTTAACTTCTGCAACTCTCCGAATCCCCTGTGTCCCTTCCTTTTCCTCTACACCACTTCCTGGACCTTCTCATACAATCCTTATTTTCATGGATCATTGGACCAGTCCCAGATCTCCACATTCACAACTCTGTGTGTGCTAAACATTAGGCTAAACAGCCAGTTATCCCCTATAAAGCATGCACAATTTCACACACCCAAGGATCTCTGTGGTTACTAACCAGCTCAGGGTCTTCAAATGGGTAGGTCACTGCCCACCTCCTGTCTCAGGTTTCACCCTGAAGTCCCAAGCTGATCTCTCTGCTTATCACATGCCTCTTAGAAAGGAAAACACTTAATTTTACTCATGTCTTATTACTAATAAGGCTGGGAACCCTTATGCTCACTTCTTCAGGACAATTAACTACCTCTTTTACCTTCCAAATTCTCATTGTCTCTCACTTTCTCTAATACTAAATATGAGGAATTCTGCAATGCTCCTCAACACAAAATCTCTAAACTCTGTGGCTACCTACTCTTCTTATTCCTTCTTCCTGCCAATCTTGACCTAACCACATATCTCATTTCTCCCTCCCTCTCTATTCCTCCTCCAATATTACCAAAAGCAGTGTCTCACATTCTCTCTCTGAAGAAAACCACTTTTTCTATTCACCTTCTTCTCTACTTTTATCTGGTCTCACAAGTCTTGAACCTACATTACTGCAATTTTAAACCTTGATCACCAGGTGCTTTCTCTGACTTCTTGAAATTTGATGTTGTCCCACCCCTCTTTAGAAAGCCTTCCCTAATTACTGTTATAGCTCTAATCTTCCCTCCCTAAGCAAGGACCTTGACAAAGTTGCCTTTATTCCACACACCTAGCAGTTTACAGCATACTACTTTTACAATCTGGTTTCCATCTATCCTCCATACTAAAGGGGATAGTATACACAGATGCTTAAGATGGTAAATCATATCTAGCACAAGGGGACCTTATTACGGTCGTACATGCCTTTGTTACATCCAGTCTGGATATTACAATGCTCTATACCTAGGGTCGTCTGGGGGTTTAATACACAGCTTGCAGCTGGTCTTAGAATGTGGTGGCCAAGCTGCTTGCCAGGACTTCATGGTCTCAGCATATCACACTGGTACTCTGCAAGCTGCACTTGCTGAGTATTCAGGAGTGTGTCAACTTCACGATAGACTTTCTGACATACAGAGCCCTGCACAGTCTGGTTCCTGGCTATCTGGAAGATCTCTTAACCCTATACATTCCTGTCAGCCCTCTCTGTTCCACCAAGGTGGGCTTGCAACTGTATCTGTTCCCCATTCCAGATTAAAACTATCTAGGGACAGAGCTTTTGGGGTGGCATCAACAAATTCCAAACAGTCTGGCATTCTATGTCTGCCATGTCCCCTGGGTGAAAGTTTTTAAAAAGGCAGTCAAGTCTCATCTGTTTATGGTCACGTATTATGTTGATTAATGAACTGTCTTTGTATTGTTATTTTACTGGGGTGTTTTTATGTAACTGTTCTATGATTATTTCATTTTGTTTGTAAAGCACCCAAAGCCATATGGATTATTCAACATATAAATAAACTTGCCTAGCCTTGACACAAACAATAGTACTGAGACTGCCCCCTCAGAGTTATTCATAACATCTGTTCTCTGGCAGTTGCTCCCTGTCACTCTTCATCCTCTTGGCCATAGAGCAGTTTTTGACTTTGTTGATCATCCAAGCTCACACCATCACTTTGATAAATATGTTGGTGTTACTGGTCCCTTCCTTTTTTGATATTTTTCCTGTGCTTTAAACAGTTACAGGGCTCTTTGCCTGGTCCTCTCTTTAACATTTCTTTTGTGGGGCTGTGCTGAAATATGTGGCAGTCAGCTGGCCCCACTGGTGCAGCAGTAGCACAACTGCTCGCCATGCAACGCAGGTGACCTGGGTTCTGGAATGTGCCTGGGGAGTTGGAGGGCTGGCTGAGGGGAGGAGGCTTGAGCATCTGTGGGCTGCTCTACTTCTCTGGGGATGGAGGGGGGGGACAAGGCTCAGAGCTTGACTGGCCCCCAGTGGAAGCTGGAGGTACAGCAATGCACCAAGCCATATGAAAGGGAGGAGGCATGACAGACGTTGGCGGATCTGCCTTGACTTCAGAACACTTGTCACACTCCACAGAACACAAGAAAATGGCTCCTACATGCTGGGAAGATGGGCGCCCAGCATAAATCTTCACTCCCCTACCTGTCCGATGGTGTCCTGACTAAACAATAAGCTCAGGGCCTGGCGGGCTCCACCTCGCCTGGGGAATAAGCAAGGCTCCATGGGAGACCACCACTGGCTCCAGGTAAGGGGGGAATGGAGGACAGATGCCTTGGTGACTCCCAACAATGTGGAGTGCAGGAAGCAAGGAGGAGCATAATTTAACTACTCAAAATGTTGTTTTCTCACTCTTAGCCTTCTCCTCCTGTCTCACTTGGGTCAAAGGATGGCTAAATTCTAATTTTCTACTTTTAAATCTATCCAAAATATTTAACACCACTGGTTCTGCATGAACACTGTTAGTCATGTTATACCCCCATGTTGGCACATTAACACTAATTATAAAATGGGTAAGACAAAACAAGACCAGTGATTGGTCAGATGTGATCACATGACCACCCACTGTTCCCTCAAAACAGCACAGGTCAGAAGAAACAAATACTCACTGTAGTAATGTTATTTCTTCTGTGAGTTGCAACAATAAGTCATACATATCTGCATCATCTCCATAGTGAGTGATGCCCCAGAGAATGAAACTAAATGCTAATTAGAGAATTTAGAACCTTATTCAAACTTTGCACAGTGGTCACGTTCCCCCTAGTGCTTAAACTCCAGATTGATTTCTAAGAAGCAAATCAGGGGAGCAGTGGTCAGTGGACAGAACAAGAAACATTTGGGGAATAATGAGGGAGCTCGAGCATGGACCCAGCGCCTGCCTGTGACATATAGGATGGCGGCAGTGGGCAGAGCTGTGTACCAAAGGAATGAAGTTGGAGAGGGTCATTTGAAGAATGTACTTGCCACCAAAGAGTGATCCCAAGGGTGCAAAAATGGGAGAAGCGACACAGCCTTCAGTCGCATGGACATTTCAGTAGCTGGGTGACTTTGGAATGTGATGGTGTATTAAAACAAGGAAAAAAATTGTCCTTAAATTTCAGTGGATTTGGGTTTTGTATGGCAGCAGCATAACCAGGGAAAGGCTGGGATAGCACAAGCTTATGGATTTTGATGAGAGGAGGGAAGGGGGAGTAGGAGTAAGGAAAAAAGTTCAAGTTCAAGTTTATTGCAGGAAAACTCCATTGAGCAAGCTCATTCACAAGGAGGTCCTGTGACATAAACAACACTTAAAGTACAAACACAGATAGGTAATAACAGTATATACATGAAATACACGTTACATGATGCAGGCTGGATATACATACAAGGGTACCACATAGGGTGACCGCAGGTGGTAAACATTGATATGAGACAGGAAGACTTATAGGTTGCATACTGATAAATGAAACATGATGACTGGTGTGATTTGATTTAATCAAATCAAATCAAATCAAATATACAGTATTTTGGCAGCTAGGACAAACAACAGTCTACAACTGATATGGGAGGAGGAGAGATTTGATAGAGTAGCAGTGGAGTGTAAGCAAAGATAAAGCCAGGAGTAGAAGGGTAATGTAAAAAGGATGTCCAGGACGGGTGGAGGGAGGAATGCTCACAGTGGCCAAACACAGTGGATCAACTCTGGAGTCTTAATAGTGGGACCCAACTTCCGGGTTGGGAAGACGATTGGGTGTGGTAATTTTGGAGAACTGCATCTAGGAAAGAATTTGTATACAAATGAATATGTTGTTTTTTTGTTTTTGTTTTGTTAGTTATTTAACCAGGACTAGCACACTAAGCTGAGAACTTTTTACAGGTGCGACCTGGGAGCACAGGGAAGTAAGTGACTTGCTCAGGGTCACACAGCATGCAAGTGGAAGCTGCGGGGTTCAAACCCAGGTCAGGTCTGTTGGATGTCACCAGATTTGCAGCTCAGAGCCTTAAACCACTGTGCTATACTGCATTATTAAGTTGAAACTGATAAAGTCTAGAGCACCACAGCTTCATTTGAAATACAGATTCAACAAACGGCTTGGAAACTCAGAGGGAATTCATCAGGTTTACTACTTCAGCCCTTATGTGAAGTACAATGCCATGGTGTTGGAAGTGCTTGGACCCAGCTGGGAAGATCTGTTTGACCTGTGTAATTGGACGTTTATGCCGAGAACGTATTAATATAGTGATACAGCTGATCAAATGGATGGAATATCTACATACCAAAAGTTTGATATATTGAGATGTGAAGCCAGAGAACTCCTAGTGGGGTGACCAGGAAGCAAACAGCAGAACACCATTCACATCATTGACTTTGGCTCAGCCTAAGAATACATTGACCCAGAGAACAAAAAACATCCCATACAGAGAGCACAAAAGTCTGATGGGAACAACGCAATATATGAGCATCAACACACATCTTGGCAAGAGCAAAGTTAAAGGAATGCCTTAAAAGCACTAGGGCACATGTTTATGTACTTCCTTCGGGGGAGCTTACCCTGGCAAGGTCTCAAGGCTGATACATTAAAGGAGCGATATCAGAAGATTGGTGACACCAAAAGAGCCACTCCAGTTGAAGTACTTTGTGAAAACTTCCCAGAGGAGATGGCTACATACAGTATTTGTGCTATGCGAGGTGGCTGGACTTCTTTGAAAAGCTGAACTATGACTACTTGCAGAAGTTGTTTATGGTCCTCTTTGACAGAAGTGGCTTTGTATTTGACCATTAATATGACTGGGTTGGCAAACCACTAGCAACTTCAATCAGCACAATCCACAGTGATATGTCCATGCAGCCACCCAACAGAGACAAAGCACAGCAACAGATCAAACACCAGGTGATGAGCTCAAACAATGGTGAGCTGAATCCAGATGATCCTACAGCTGGATATTCCAAAGCGTCAATCACAGCCCCTGCAGAGGTGGAAGTGGCAGATGATAAAAAACAGCAGCAATTTGTGAAGTGGAAAAGGGAACTATACAGCACCATAAGTGATTACCAAAGGGACTCCATGGGATCTTCATGCAATGTGCTTTTGTGACTGTCTGAGAACTACAAATTCTAGTCATGTCTGTGGCAGTTGCCCCTCCCACCTTTCAGGGTGCACCAGTCACAAACCTCTGTACTAGCCACCCTGGGCTAGCAATCTGCAAAAGCAGTAACTAAAAGAATCCTTAAAAAAAAAAAATATATATATATATATATATATACATATATACACACACACAAACACGTGTATAGATATATATATATATATATATATATATATAGTTTGAGGGAAAAAATGGAAAAAAAAGAAAATAATGGGCAGACTGGGTGGGCCAAGTGGTCATTTGACGACAAAGTTTATGTTTCTATGTAATCACTACTGTAGCTAATAAAAGAAACAAAATGTTTAAAGCTTACAATTTTAAAACAAATTAAAACTAGCAGACAAAATTACTTCAACAACATAGTTTTAAAGTTTGTGAAACTATAAAATATGTAATGCTCAAGCACAAAGAAAAAGAGATTTATTCTTGTTGGAACCTCTTTTCAGGTTCTAGAAGGAGAGGCATAGTCAGGGTTTGTATGGCTCGTTGTTGGATCCCATAGATGAAAGAGCATTACTGCAGTGACTAATTTTGTCTTCTAACAACTGAAATCCAACAATAATGTCTATACAGATCTGTAGACCCTTAGCAGTACCTTGGGAGGATAGGTCTAGAACCTATTTAGGAAAAGGTTCCTAGACCAGCAGTCCCAAACCTGGCATCCCTCCTGCATTGCATGTCTAGGCAATAGTACTTTATAGAGTTGTAGACTATTTTCCATGTAGCTGTTTTGCAAGCCTATTGAAGAGGGATGCCCCTTGTAGTTGCCACATAGGCAGAGGTGTCCCTCATGGAATATGCACTTAAGGCCTCTGGGAGGTTGCTTACCAGATTTTTCAAAGCAGAAATGAATACAGGAGACTGTCCTCAGAGAAATAGTCTTTCTGGTAGCTGCTTTACCTTTTCCAGCCTTTCTATGAGAGTGACAAATAGTTGGGTACTGGTAGATCTGACCTCCTTTGTCCTGTCTCATTAGTAGCTCAGTGCCCTCTCACATCAAGGCAATAGAGATGTTGCTCACCTGTGCTGGAGTGCTCTGAAAAAAGTATAGGTAGAGTTACTGAATGGTTCAGATGGAATTCTAGTACCAGTTTAGGCAGAAACTTTCTAGTTGTCCTCAGGACTAGTTTGTCCCTAAAGAGTATTATATACATGCAACCCATATCCTGGTCAAGAGCATGTCTAGAAACTGGGCCCCCCTAACTTGTACAGAGACAAGGCAACAGGCCATAAGTTGGCATAACAATGGGCATCCCCCCAGCACTGGGCCAAATACCTGGCTTGGCAGACTAAAGGTCTCAGGGGGTTAGGGTACAAAATAATTTATATTTACTCCAGGTTCTGGGAGAGAGGTGCCAGGGCTGTGCAAGGTCTAGCTTCTGAGGGGACCCCATAACAGTTTACACTCAGGAAACACAGATGTAATGTCCACTACCAAAGATGGGATCATACAGTATGGCTTTATTCTGACAACAGATGGTAAAAGTAGAATGGTGTAGTCCCCCAGATTTGTCACTGTACACACAGGAGCAAGAAACTTTCTTTTCCAGAACAACAGGTGGTTTGGGGCTTCAGTACATTCTTTCCCTCACAAACACATTTGAACTGTCCATCCCTCTTTACTAGGAATCTCTGGACTTTGACTTTCCAATAAGTGTATATCTTGTGGGAGTTGCCACACACTTGAAAAAAACATTTTACAAATTCCTCCTGATGCGATGAAGTTTGTTAACATCCCCAGGGTAACTTGGTGCCCTTACATGAACCAGTTAGCCCTGAATGAGGATTAAATTTGGGTTATGCCCAATCTGGCCCCAATCAGTCTCTGCCATTCCTTCTGGATTACATCAAATGAGCCTTCATTTCCCACAAAATGTTAAAGGACTCCCAAACTTTAAAACTAAACATTCAGTGCAATTTTGTGGTAATGCAGGGGCCTGACAGGTGCAGTCTAGCCTTATCTCTGGACACATACACCTCAGCCCAACCCCTTTGGACAGTCCCATGAACCTGTACTCAAGGTTTTGTTTGTCCCTTTGATACAGACATGGAAGCAGGAACAGAAACACCTCTTACCTTTTTTGGTAGCTTGTCATAGCTTCAACGGCACACTCTTTCTTTCTGGGCAGTTGACACACTTCAGGATCTTCAGGCCCCTTGGATCCACAGAAAATGAAGTCCCATTCACTTCTCTGTGGAAATGACCTACTGGGGTTCTGCAGGAAAACGGTCTCCACCACTTCTTCTGGTACTGTTGGGTCTCACACTAGGGTGAGAAACTGCCGCTGGTCCTTCATCCAGTCTCAGTGGAGACTGGCAGGCACCTCCCACTCTGAGCACTGCTGCTCACTCAGAGCCCCACTTCTCACCACTGCTGACTACCAACTATTATACAATGGGGTATGAAAATCCTGTAATCTCATTGGTCAAAACACATCACATGACCGTGTATATCCTGCAATATCCAACACCCTGTTGTGCCTACTGCTTAACTCTGAACTCCCATCTGAACATTCTAAACTGCCCCTAGTAGCTGATTCCAAACTGATTTATGCTGCTGAGAGAATTCTAAATGACATAATCCTTCTCTGCTCAACCTAGCTGAGTAAACAATGATGTCATCTGTAAAGAGCTCCTAAGAAGCCCTTTACCAGCTGCACATTACTTTCCTAGGGCTAACCTGATGGGATTCTAGTAACCCCAGGGGACTGGGTGGTTACATAATACCAACCAAACAAGCCTTGCTGTCACGCAGCAAGCCAGGAATTTCAGATGTATACCCAAATTGTCACCTGCTACCCCCATTGTGCATGCCCTGCTACCCCACCCACTCCCGTGCCCTCCCACCCAACACAGGTGTCATTTACTTGGTAGCATACGCTATAAATAGGAGGGTCATATACCATTAATATGAAATGTAAAGATGTAACACAAATGCTCCCATTCCTATACAATAAGAAGGCCTTTCAATAACCAGTGTCAAACTAACAGACTGACTTTTAGTTACAATCTTGCATTGTGACAAGCCACTATCACATCAAGGTCCAGTCCCACAGAGGTCCATTCACACAAACAGACACAGACCTCCCAATCAAATCCTCAGCACCACTCACATTAGACCCACTGGCAATCCTTCACATTCTGGCAGTTTTTCTGCTCACCTCGGTAGCTATTGTGATTGGCCTTGAAGATGGGCTGCTTCTAGACATTCAGTCCCTATCTCTGTGGGCAGCATGCCTCTCCTGGACCCACACCCTTACTAAGTGCAAAGCCCCTTGGGCTTATCCTTTTTCAGCCATCAGCACAGCCACTGGATCCACACCATGCAGCTACCCACACAGCAAGGTCCCACCAGGCTGAGGGCATGCTCCAGATCCAGCTGCACCAAAGGCCCATAGTGCTGTCTGATTTCAGCAGGTAGGGTGAAAACAGGGGTGTGGTAACAGGCAATGTGTGCAGTCCTGGCATCCAGGCTAGGGCCCCCTCCCCCTCTGCATGGGCATGGCTGACAAAATAGCAGGCCTTAGTCTGCTGGGGATCTCACCCCATCCCCTTGAAGCCTTCTTTCTAGACCAAACTAGCAAAGTGATGCAGAGTTCATTTCAGATATTTACCTACGTGGGATACTGACCCACTGTGTATAAAAAGTAAGGGTCTAATGAAAAAAATAATGGGTCATATTGTTCAACCGAGTCCAGATTCATAAAAAAGCAGTCTAAAACATCTAACAGGGAGCAGCTTGCCTCCAAGGGAGAAGAAAAGTTGGAACAGAATTAAAAACTGTATGTTAGTTGTCTCAATCCTTCACTCAAAAATGAACCCTGGTGATGTGGTTGATGGTGTCCAAGAAAATATATTTTCTAGAGTGGAAATATGCAAACCTATTCATCCCTACATTTTTACATCCAAACAGGTTTTATGTGGGGACTTTAACTAGAGCTTTTCAGTGCTAGACAGGTAGGGCTCAACATTGAAACACTTGTGTCACTTATTTAAACTCAGTGGCTGGAGTTCCTGATCTAATAGACAATATATAAAGGTCCTCTGTCTGTTAAATGTTGCTTTGATACACGACACACAGGCAGACTAGTGGGAGGTCACTAAATGGAAATATTGTTTACTTTACAAAAGCAGGGGAAATACAGAAATGCAAAACAAAGACTTTAATTATTGCAGCTAAGATCACCCTTAATGCACCCAGTTTCATGCCAGAGTAAAGTGCATTGACTGAGCTTGATACAAAACAAAAATGAAATATTGAACTCAAGCAACAAAACATTATTTAAATACATTTTTTAAGAGATGTAAAGGATAGAATATGGAGCTCAAGCAACAAAAACATTATTTAAATAAATATTTTAGGAGCTGCCAGGATAGAATAAACCCTAATTACAGTGTAATGCCTGCTGTACATAAACAGGATATCAGCCTTTGTAAAGTTATATATAAAAAAAATCTTCAAGGGAGCCAGTTATAGCAATTACTGTAAGAATAAAAACTCTGCTTCTGTGGGTCCTGAATTGCATTTATTGTGGGAGGAAGTTGACAACAATTGTCAAAAGACCCACCCTCCCAGCTAAACCACCTGTGGCACCCACATACCTTTCAGCCAATAATCAGAAATATCAAGTACAGTACTTGGCTGACTGATGACTTCACTGAGAGATGACTGGTTCTGGTAAGGTGCCGGTCCAGGATGATTCAGCTCAGCACAGGAGCTAGTGCCATGTGTAAAAACAGCAGGCAGTCCTTTCCTGGGCTAGTCCAAAAAATGCAGAACAGTCGCTGATGATCATAACTTGGATGCGGACACAACAATACGATCGGTCAGGGTCTGGGATGGTCAGTCATAAGCCAGATGACCTGGTGAACTAAAACTGCTCCTTGGGATCCAGGAAGGATGGCTCAGATGGCAGGCAAGATGGCAAGATCTCTCTCTCCACTAAGTCTCCAGACTCCGCTGGATGCTCACAGACAGTCCTCCTCAGTCTCAAAGAAGACAGTCACTGGCCCCCTACAGCAAGCTCTCTCTTGCGACATGCTGGTGGCTTTGCTACCACAGCTCATGGACTCCTGGACCCTGA
This sequence comes from Neoceratodus forsteri, assembly GCA_016271365.2. Taxonomy (NCBI): domain Eukaryota; kingdom Metazoa; phylum Chordata; order Ceratodontiformes; family Ceratodontidae; genus Neoceratodus; species Neoceratodus forsteri. Next base: position 519,332,438 of record CM057449.1, on the reverse strand, counting down.
TCTCTCACTCTCAGAAACATGGGCGGTCATCTGCACAGGCCACAATCAGATCTCCCTGATACTTCTGTGCAGCAGTACTAGAGTCTGTTCTACTTCTGTTTCTTCTCGCTTCCCCATCTCAGCTGGCTCCAAGTAGATCAGGACAGTCCTGTTTGCAGCCGGGGCATTTAAAACACGCCCCTAGTAGCCCCACCTCTTGCCCTTACAAAGCAGCAAACTACAAGCAATCTCCAGTGGACCTGACTGAGAACCGTAGAGACATTCTCAAATCAGGTCCTCTGTGTACACGCCATCAGCTGCTGAGCTCAGAGCCCCCGCAACCTGAAAAGCTGCATGGGGATTAAAGCCTGTGAAAAGAGAATGCCAAACAAAGGAAGCAGGAAGAATACGCTGGTGGCTGGCCAGCTTTTTGCTACCCCTGCTGCTCTGTTAAGCATGCCGTGGTGTGCATTGTGTATGGGTGCCTCACGCCTTGCTTCTGGGTGCCCTTTGGGCGGGGTGGCTCACACCCCTACCTAGGCTGAAACTTAGGCAGGTTACACCAGAGAACAGACGCCCACTGAAGAAACTTCAGCTTCACCTAACTATCTTGGGACTCTCAGTGGCTCCGAGACTGCCTGAAGCATGCCCTGACAGAACAGCACTGTAGGCTAGTACTCAGTTAAGACCTCCAGTCTATCTATCCCCTAGCCCTCTAGGGAAAAGCTATCTGACCTATGCTACCTACTAAGCTAACCTACACACTTTTCACAATTCTGAACTGTAGACTGCTTTAGAAACATACATATGACATCATTATACGCTTCCCAAACCCCAGAACTACTTATTATAAACCTGAAAAGCAGAAAAAAATGGTTAACATTTCTAGTTAAACATTTCTAATACCAAAAATACTCTAAAAGAGAGGACACCGATGAGCCCTAAACACCCTCTTCTTGTCTTCTTTTCTTCTTTCAGGAACACCTACAAAAGAAAACATTCCAAAACACATCCTACAAAAAAAACACAGTGACCAAAATCTCCCACCAGCACATACTGTCCAATCCCAAAAAGATTTTAAAGGGTTTTCTATAAAGGCGGTATAAAACTATAATTATACAATGGCAATAAAAAATCCTGGAACCTGATTGGCTGTCTGCCCTTCTCAGTGAGGTTATCTGAGCACAACCTCACTGTATTGGTTTGTCATTGCATTGTTCTTATAGCCTCTTAAGAAGCAAAGATATATTGCCATACTAAACATCTACTACAGACATTTTTTAAATGTTTTCATTTTATTTTTGTATAACAATGAGCCATTGTATAATAGCAATAATGCACTCCAGGATGTGGGTTGTGCAGGGATAACCTCACTTCTGGGACATTGGACTTACTCGGCCTGCGGCCTCATGCCCAACTACCCAGGCATGAGAGTATCCCAGCACAATCCACACCCTGTTGTGCATTATTGCTTAAAAGAAATACATTTACAATAACATTTGGGGAAGGGGGTTCCTACAAAATCTTTACTCTAAGGGAAGATGTACTGAGTGCACAAAGCATTCCAAGCAAGAAGAGTCTCTATAGGCCAAAGCTGGCGAAAACTGTTCTTGGACAGGCTTGAGGCCTGCTGACACTGCAGTCCAGATATCAGGAGTGTTTCTTTCGGACTAACAGTTCCATGTACATCTTCACTTATGATGCACATTCAATAAACATAAAAAGTCAGAGTGGAAGTTCTATGCCTTACCAGACTCTAGGTGCAGGTAGACAATCTGGATCACCTCTCTGGATCTCTCCTCCATCTGGGCTGAAGAAAATCTTCGGATCGTGCTCTTCCACACCACCCGCTGGACCTGGTAGCTGCTGAATACAATCTGTATCTGCCAGTGAGAGCTGCACCAATGTTGGTCTCCGCTGCTTGGCACTTGGCCAGAGACATACACCACTAAAGCTGGGTTCCATGTGAAAATCGAGACTTTAAAATCGTGATCACCAAATCAGTGAGTATTTAATAGCAAGCACAATAATAGCTCCTAGTCTTCTTAGTGCCTGAAATATTAGCAGCGCTGTAATATTAGGAAACAAAGCAATGCTGCAATGTTTGAATGCCACCAAGATAATGCACCCACCCCTCCACGAAGCACCAACAAGCTCGGCGAAACACTGCCACTATCTCTTACCATCTCTGTCCTCCTGTGTATCTGCCACTCTTTGTGTCAAAATCAAAACCATAAAGTTCATACTGCTTCATAGCAGTAGTAGTAGCAGTAGTTAGAGTACAACTACTGGTTTGGTCAGCGATTGCTTCTCTGTCACTTTCTGTTTCCCATGATGCACTACCACAGGTGTAGCCCATTTCCAAATGGTATAACTGTGTCTGTGTTCTGGTCCTTCACCCACTGTGCTGACTGTTGCAGGAATGGAGATTGAACTGACTATAAGCCAAAAAGGTAGGCCCCTTGCTCTGTAACGGAGGGTATGTGTACAGAAAAGACAAGGAGACAGCAGGAAACGTAGTACTGAGATGTGCAGATGCACATAAATATAACTGCCTGGCCTGACTCCACACTGTGGCAAATAAAGTAAAGCAAAATTAAAGAACACAGTCATGTAGCTGATGCAGGAGATGTTGAGGTGAGAAAGGTCATAGCTAGCATTAGGAATGTGCCCATGGCAGTGTTGAAACTACCTCACAGGTTGTTGTACAGTGCACCATACTCTGTTGCCGGCCATTTACCTGGTGTTCCGCTAATACAAAGGAGAGTCCAAAGAATTAGGCAGGTCGAGCGTGGGTGTCCAGTGACTCCAGGCACTTTGTTGGAACTCGTAATACCACTTGAGTTCACTGTAACAACTTCAGGTGAGCAGTTCCTAATATATGACAGTGGTAAGGAGCAGGACCGCTTCCTTATGTTTGCCACCAATGCCAACTTGTGATTCCTCAAAGAGTGTTCTAATTGGATGATGGATGGGACATTTAAATTATGTCCCATGCTCTTTGACCAACTGTGCACAATAAATGGCTTGAAGTCAGGGACTGTTGCTACAGCCCTGTATGTGCTTATGTGTTCCAGAAAATCTGCAACCTATGCTAGAGTTTTAATGAGCTACAATCACTATGCCCTGCACTGCACCCAACCACTGCCATTATGGATTTGAAAAATCAACCTGGAAGCTTTTTCTTCAGCTTTCCAATACTGATGTCAAGGGATGTTTTCCATTTTGTGCAAGCTGTGTGGAGAAAGATACAGAAACACCCACTTGTGCAGGAAAAGTATTGTACTGACCCAGACTTTATGTTACATCTGCGCATGCTACTGTCACTGGCCTTTGTGCCAACACCTGATGTTGCCAGTGTATTTGAGGAAATGTTGGTCTCCTCAGCTTGGCACTTAGCAGGAGACATGCACCATTAAAGCTTCACCCACATCGCTGTGGCTGACTTTCAAAATGGCACACGCTGTAGCAGTGGCATTCAAGAGTAGTACCACACAGGGCAGGGGCATAGACTATTTTCCAATCTGGATGAGTCATTGACTTGTTATGCACTGTCTCTTTGTCAGTTTTGTCTATTACTCTGACTGAATCAATGTAGAGGGTGCAACCTAACTTCTTTAATTTCAGTCTGTCATGGCACAGTTTGTGTCTCAAACTTATTCATATGAGGTCTAATGGAAGCACTGGCTTCTTCCCATAGCCATGTAGCTCTGTTTTCTTCTATAGCCTCCCATTATCTGTCTTGCACAAAATGCATAGGTCTGTCCATACTCAGCCTCAGCCCTACTTCTAACTAGACGTTCCTCCTTGCTGCTTTTGGGCAGACTCCAAACCAGTGGCCTGACATGGCGGTGACCAGACCTGGTCAAGCCAGCTGTGGATGTTCTCAACAGAGAAAAAGCATCCCTGTAATTTCTATGACTTCTGAGCCCCAAACAGTCTCGTGTGGCTCACTTGCAATTAGGATCAATGGCAGACCATTGTCACTGCCAGTTGCCTTACCAACTTGCTCCAGTTCTGCTTGCGCTACAGATTCTGCCCAGGAACTGATAGCTGGTTCAGTCCCAGACACAGTCCATTCTGCACTTCATTTGGAGCCTGGTGTCTCCCAGTGCAAAACCTCTTCGATTTCATCTGCTCCGACTAAACTCTGACTGGGGCCTACTGCTCATGGATCTATTGACTCAGTCTCTGGCATGTCTCTTTCCACCATTTCTGGAGTGGAAAAGATAATTTTGTCCTGTTCCTGCAAGTTACTGAGTCACACCCTCAAAAAACTCTTTAATTAGCTCCTCTGGTTCCTGCTTGAGCCTTTTGCTGCACTGTACAGGTTAGCCTCTACCAGAGTCCACGTTGGAGCTAAACAGATTGCCTTCTTGCACATCACCACCTTCCATGCACATTCCATACTGCCTCCTGCAGTCTTACAGCATGGAATCATGAGGACATCCCTCCTGGTCCTCATACAAACTACACAGACATAAACTGGGAAGTTCAGTAAAGCAATATTTGTTGGGGTTCCTTCACAATTAAAAAGTTCATATTGTGCAGGTTCCTTTCTCGTTGGTTGATCCACACTCTGGCATGGAAGGCAGGCTACCCTGACTGTCTGGTTGCCATTTTTCTGCAAAAGAAACACACAAGTTCCAATTACTGCTGTTCCGTACATTTAGAACACTGTTCTGACTTGGTTACCCTGAAGAAGTCTATTTGCTCTCTGTACTGCTAAAACATGTTGCCTGAATTTGCACATTTGATTCAAATACTTTCTGTACATTTACTGTTTGGTACCACAAGACCCTTTGCCTAAAATGGCATTTGGTTGTTTGTTTACTTTCTGCAGACTATGCCCCACATGGCCATGAAAACTTTCCTAATCACACACACTTTGCTCCAACTTGCATTCAGTTTTAAACACAGCATTTGCCCTTTCAATGCACAACCATTGCAATTTCACTTTAGAAACATCAGCACAGTCTTTCAGTCTTTGACACTTTTCTCAACTTTGTTTAGTACTGCCCATGGCTAGACTACAGCTTGTTTGCTTGCTACCGCTACAGCTACTACAACTCAATCCCGCTTCTTTCTTGTACACAGTTTACATTTGCTCAATCTCGCTGACGTTAACTTTAGATCTATTGCTTTTGCACACAGTTCATTTACTTTGCCTTAGATGTACTCACAAGTAGCTGATTCCTCCATGGATATTTTGCAGCCTACTGCCAAATTTGAAGCTTGCTTGGGGGTCAGTCGGGCTGCCCAGCCCATGGGTCGGCACTGTGTATACTGCGATCGCTACTTTTGTGGTTGCAAGTTGGGAGCAGCCTAACTGGAACTAGTCCAAACATACCAAAGTCCGAAGTTTTTCTCCTTCACGATGATACAGCTATTGCTGCTGCTCTGCACTGCATACACCACACCCCTCGCTCTCTCTCTCCTCTCAAACACTCCTCTAGCACTGAGACCCCAGACAGATGACACAAAGATGTGCAACAGGGATGGTACACAAGGGGGGATGGAAAGGATTAGAAGGGACTTGGCAAGTTTGGAGGAATGGTCAAAAGTATGGCAGCATAGATTAAATGTGAAGAACTGCAAAATAATGCACCTGGTAAACAAAATCCAAGGAAGAGTACACACTTGGTGGGGGAGGTACTAACAACAACAAAAATGGAAAGGGACCTGGGGGTAGTCATATCAGATGACCTAAAGGTAGGCAAGCAATGTGAGAAGACAGTAAGGAGGGCTGGGGGGATACTGGGATGCATAGAGAGAGGCATCACCAGTAGGAAACAGGAAGTTGTCATCCCTCTGCACAGACAGTTGGTGAGACCCATCTGGAGTACTGCGTGCAGTTCTGGAGACCCCATCTCCGCAATGACATAGACAGGATGGAGGCAGTCCAAGGGGGGCAGCTAAAATGGTGCAGGGTCTGCACCAGAAACCATACAAAGAGAGACTAAAAGAGCTTAAAATGTATACCCTAGAGGAAAGGAGGGAGAGGGAACATGATAGAAACCTTCAAGTACCTCAAGGGAATCGACAAAGTCCAAGGGGGTAGCATCTTTCAGAAAAGAGATGTATAAGAATAAGGGGGCACAATTTGAAGACAGAGGGAGGACAGCTCAGTGACAATGCGAGGAAGTATTTTTTCATAAAAAAGTAAGCTTTATTGATTTAATACACAATACAATAAATACCAAACAAGAGAGAAAATATTACATCTAACCTAACAATAGATACTGATGTAATTGAGCATGCATACATTGTCACAGATTGATATTTGTCTCTGACACATATAGAGGGTAGGCCTGAGGGGTGGGGTGCTGGCATTGTGTGGAGTTGGGTGTTTGTGGGAGGAGTGTCCATGAGGATGGGCCTGCCCCATTCCCTGATGTTCTCGGGGCCAGGGTTGGCTTATGAGTATAGCAATAGGGTTCTAGAGTTTACCACCTACTGTGGTAAAGCCAAGGATCTGGCACATGTGACAAATGGATTTTTTCACACCAAGGGGCTCCAGCATTAAGTTCTGCCACTCCGCATAGGTTGGGATCTGATCGTCCATCCAGTGTTTAAAGATCAGCTTCTTAACCGTGGCAGAGATGAGTGAGATACAAACTCTCCTCGGACTCAGTAATGAGTCAAAGTCTACCACTGAAAGGCAGATTTTGGGGGCAAAAGTGTTCTCCAGTCCCAAGAGTGGATCCATGCGTGCCTCCACCTCTTTCTAGAGAGGGCTGGCTTTGGGGCTGTCCCAGAGGATTTGTTTGAGAGTGCCCCTTTGGAGTTTGCATCTTGAGCAAATGTCACTGTCAGTCTTCCCCATTCTATGTAGTCTGACCGGGAATAGTAGAGGTTATAGTTGATTTTGAACTGCAAATGCTTTAATCCATTGAACTTCAGGTATTTGTGGGTGCCCTTCCAGATGGTTGGGGTTGCCACGCATGGGTCCAGTTCAGGGAACTCCAAGACCCAGTAAGAGCAGGTCGAGTTTGTGGCAGGTGTATGTAAGGCAGTTAGTTTTTCTACAGTTTGGAGGTGGCATGTCATTGAGATGCCAGCTCCTGGAGTTCATCCCAGGGTTTGAAAGCAGTTGTTTTCCAGGGTTTTAGACCTAAAGTAGTCAATACAAGATGTTGCAGCTGGAAGATGGAGAAAGCAGGTATGTGGGCTGGGGCCACCCATTGTTTTTGTAGCTGGAAAGAGGCCAGGGAGTCGTCATCCAGCAGGAAACCCAGTGTATCCAGTCCCATGTTAGCCAGTCGTTATTGTGGAAGTGACTTGTGCTGTATCTTGAAGTTGGGGTTCCTAGCTAATGGTTGGGCTGGGTCATGTTTTGGTCTGTGTGCCTAGTAGGTTGTGCAGTTGCTTGCTGGCCTTCAGGGCTGTGCCTATAGGGTGTTCTTCAGGGGCTGGGAAGTTCGGTCAGGGAGCAGGTATGGGCTTGTATACAGACTCCTGTCCCATCGTACAGGTCGAGTTCCATGTGTTTCCACTGTGGAAAGTAGTTGGGGGTGCTGCTCCCCATCTCCACCACAGGAAGTGGGTGGCATGGGCCGCCAGGTAATACAGTTTGAAATCCGGGAGCTGCAGGCCGCCATGATCTCTGTGGGCAGTGAGCTTGTGGTATGCCCTTCACGGATGTTTGTCTTCCCAAAAGAAGGCCGAGAGAGTGGCACACAGCTTTGTGAACCAGGAACCTGGGAGCAGGCCTTCAGACATGCTGATAGCATACAATAGTCTGGGGAGTATGTTCATTTTGATGGTATTGATAGGTGCCCACATGGATAGGGGTAGTAGGGTCCAGCGGATAAGGTCTTGTTGAATGTGCGCGTGGGGAGGGTGTGAAATTTTTGCCATCATAGTATTTTTGGATTGGGAGATGTGAATGCCCAGGTATTTGATGGAGTCCGTGCACCATGTGCCTCCCCATTGGGTTGTTTGAGATTTGTAGGCACAACGGTTTAGGGGCATGATGCTTGTTGCTGATGTTAAGTTTGCAGCCCGCGATTTGCTCAAATTTTCTTAGCATGTCAAGGGTAGGAAGTATGGATTGGGCCAGATTTTTTTTTTCAAATTTAATAAACTTTATTTAAGATGGATTGGGCCGGGTTGTCGAGATGTAGGAGTATGTCATCAGCATAGGTAGAGATCTTGTATCTAGCCTTGCCTACACTAATTCCCAGTATACGGGGCTCCTCTAGGATCTTTCTGTTAGCAGTTCCAAGTACAGGTTGAATAGTAGAGGTGAGGGGCAGCCTCGTCTAGTGCCTTTATGTAGTGTGAAGGGGACAGGACTCTGTTGCAGAGTATCCTAGCTGTGGGTGGGAGTATAGCAAATGAACCCATCTGATAAAGGGGGAGTAGGAAACCGAAATGTTTGAGCGTTTTGAACAGGTACGGCCAGGCCATTCTGTCGAAAGCTTTCTCCGTGTCAAAGGAGAGGAAGGCTGCCAGGGTGGGAGCATCCCTGGATGCTGCTAGTATGTGGGCAAGTTTGCGCATGTGGTCAGTGGCTAACCCCCCTTGCATGAAGCCCACTTGTTGGGGCCCGATAAGGGTGTCGTGAGACAGGCTAAGCCTGAAGGCTAGAATTTTGGCAAGGATTTTGACATCCATATTTAAGAGGGATATAGGCCTTGTAGCTTTCCAACAGGGTTTCGTCTTTTGTGGTTTTGGTATTAGGGTAATCAGGGCTTCCTGCATCGTGTGGCTGAGGTCAGCATTCTTTTTTTGCAAATAACTATATTTTATTTTTATCAACACCAAAACATGAACATAATATCCCCCCATTCTAATAATCCCCAATACATCGTGGTACAATAAATTGCAATAAAACACAATAAACAAAACAAATCCCCAACCAATCCACCCCAAATCCAACCATCCCACCTAGTCTGGCAGCTTACAAAGTAAGAGACAAAAGCAAAAGGGAAACCAGATAGCTTAAGAATCAACATACTATAGCAAAAAAAAAGACTGTATCCTGTTTATAAAAGTCCATTTAAACCCATTCGAGGCTTAAGAAAAAAAAAGGGTGCAGTAAAAAAATGAAGCAAAAGGGGAAAAAGAAGGAGGGGGGGAATGGAAAGTATATTGAGGCAGCCCTGTCTATTCCACAAGAGAGAATAGGAGAGGGGATTGGTACACTAGCCTCAGGGAATGTAATATTACGGAGACTAATCTTGGCTGCACTAGTAGCCAAATTTGTCTTTTAAACGCTGGTATAAATTGCCCCAACATCTATCGAACTTCTTGCTAGAATTAAAAACTTTGGTCACAACCCTTTCTGCATTCAAGGCTTCCAAAAGTATCCCACCATTCCTTACATGAAGGAGTCCCATCCCTCCGCCAGTAACAGAGGAGCAACAACTTTGACACCAAAGTAATCAAGGCTACTTGGTACTTATGGATTGTCGATGGAATGTGGGTGAACCTACCAAGGATGCAGGCATCAAGATTAAAATAAGGTGCAACATCACAAAAAGGGGCCATCCATGACCTGACCGAATTCCAGAACTTAACCACTTTGGGGCACTCCCAAAGTTTGTGTAAGGTGGTAGCCAGGGGGTTACCACAATCTTTGCACTCTGGGGAACTAAGTTTGTATATACGTGAAAGTTTACCCGGAGAGAGATACAGATTGTGTAAGATGTTAAATTGAAGACCCCGCAGTCTATCTTGTTTGATACAAGCGTATAAGTCCTGCCAGACCTTTATCCAGGTCTCTTCTGACCAGTTCAAGGATAAGTTCACCTTCCAGTATGTGGAACAGGAGGCCTCAGAATCTCTCTTGCTAAAATAAACTTATAAATTTTGAGATTGCATTGTTTGATAGTGCCAAGTCTTTTATCTTTCTTATCAAACTTCCAGCCTCCTCAAACCCTGATCCACCCTCCAGGAAGGAACAAATACACCTTTGAATTTGATACAACCGGAACCTATCCTTTGAACCTATCATAAATTTTTCTATCAGCGCAGAAGGTGGGTTAGGGAAGCCGTCTGAAACGAAATCCGCTACTCTAGGTTTGTGGGAGAGGTTACCTACACATCTTTTTAATGGCTGGTTGACAATCAGTAGGTTCGGGTTCTTAATAATGGGTTGCATCAAGTTTTTTGTATAAGAGATATTCAGAAATGAGTAGAGCTGGTGCAGGGCTCTAATGTCCCAGCCGAGTGGGGTACTTTTGAGTTTGGGAGGGACTTTGGACCAGGGGGTAAATAGCAGGGACTCCACATCTAGGTTAACACTCTGGCCCATCAAACGATCCAGAATACTACTTGCCGATGCCGTTACTGTCTCTGAGGCCCACTGGGCCGATCTTGCCACATGACTGGCCAAGTAGTAGATATAGAAATCCGGTAACTGCAAGCCCCCTTCCTTCCTTAGTCGAGTAAGTTTCCGGTAAGCCCTACGGGGGGGGTTTGCCATTCCATAAAAGTCTGTACAATATTTATGACAAAGGTTAAAAAGGATTTAGGAAGATACACATTGAGATTGAAGAGAAATAAAAATTCTCTGCAAGATCATCATTTTAATTGTGTTGGATCTCCCCAAAAGGATAAGGAAGCCTAGTCCATCTTTCTAAATCCTCTTTGATGGATTTAAGTAGGGGCTTAAAATTCAGATCAGGTAACCTCGGTTAGGTCTTTGAAATTTTGATACCCAAATAGGGTAGGAATCTTGTTTGCCAACACAGGCCTAGAGATGAACACCAACCGTTGCAGCTGGGGAAAGTGGGTAGACCATAGTTTTATTTTTGTTCAGTTTGTATCCCGAAAATTCACTAAAGCATGAGATAATTGAAAACAGGTGTGGAAGTGAATCTTGACTATGCCAGGTATGAATTAACAAGTCATCTGCAAAGGCAGACAATTTGAGCTCAGACTCCCCTATACACACCCCATGAACTACGTTGTCCATCTTGATGGCCCTGATAAGGGGTTCTAAATATAAATTAAATAAAAACGGAGAGAGAGGGCATCCTTGACGTGTGCCCCGCAACAACGGAAAAGGGGCTGAAATCAAATTGTTACAGGAAATCCTCGCTGTGGGACATGTATACAGTATTCGAATATAGTCCAGAAACCTGTCCAGAATGCCAAATTTAGAGAGTACCTCAAACATAAATTCCCATTCCACCCTATCGAATGCCTTTTCTGTGTCTAACGAGACCAGAGATGCTTCCATGTCTGGACTCGCAGACTCCTGAATTAAGTAGAACAACTTTCTAAAGTGGTCTGCAGATGAGCGACCTGCCACAAATCCGACTTGCTCGGGGCTCAACAGCCCTATCCACGCTGCCTTCATTCTATTGGCCAGAATCTTAGCAAAAATTTTGATATCAATATTTAATAAAGATATTGGTCTGTAATTAGTCACCAAGTCTGAGGGTTTGTCGGGTTTGGGTAAGAGGATTATTCTCGCCTCGAAGAGAGAGTGGTCTTCTATCCCCTGCTCGTACCAAAAGGTGTAAAGTTGATGCAACAACGGTATCAGGTGCTCTTTAAAGGTCTTATAAAATAGAGCTGTAAACCCATCTGGCCCTGGTGCTTTGTCAAGCTTCAAAGCATTGATAGATTGGGAAATCTCTTCAGATGAGAGAGGAGCCACTAACATCTGACTAGGGTCCTGGGAGAGTTTAGGAAAGGGAATATTCGTGAGAAATTCCCTCATTCTGGTAACCGCATCGGGCAACAGTGGCACACTTGAATATAAGTTTTTGTAAAAATCAAGAAAAATGTTCAGTATGCCCTCTGGATCTGAAATCAAATCGTTCGTCTGGGGATGTCTCAATGCAGCTACCCACTTTGCCGCGGCCCGCTGTTTCAATTGCCATGCAAAAATCTTCCCAGCTTTACTACCTTGCCCTATATAAGACGCCCTCAAACTAGAGGCTGAATTCTCCACCTTCTCTTTCATAGTCTTTTCATACCAAGCCCTAAGGGAAGCAAGTTCATGCTCTTGGGCATAAGACCTTGATGTCTCACCTAGGGCATCCAAGGCCTTAATTTTCTCCAAGCAATTGGATGACAGACGTGCAATTTTCTTTTACGGATTGATGCCAACCTGATGAGCTCGCCCCTCCATGTAGCCTTTAAGGCCGCCCACACCCGATCGACTGCCTGTATTGATTCCCAGTTAGATTTGATAGAGTAGGACATGAATGTTTGAAAACGGTCCAATAAGGGGGGGTCCTTAAATAGGCTATTGTTTAGAGACCATGAATATGATCTGGGTGGTAAAGATAATGGTTGACACCGAAGGCTAATGGGGGAGTGATCAGAGATTACCCGACTAGAAATAGTAACCTCATGGATCAGAGTAAGGATCTGGTGGCTAACTAAAAAGAAATCAATACAAGAGTAACTTCTATGGACAGGAGAGTAGAAGGTGAACTCTCTGGTAGTTGGGTTAAGTAATCGCCATGGATCGGATAGGCCTATCGAGGAAGCGAATTCTGACATTGCTCTCTGGGCTGGAGAAGGGAGGAGACCTTTGGACCATGAGCGGTCCAAGCAATTGGATTGTACCAAATTCCAATCCCCACCTAGGATTATGGGTTTATCAGCTAAGGGTGCTATAAGTACTGCCAGCTGCGTGAAAAAGGACGGTGATTCCTGATTAGGTCCATAAATAGATCCCAGCACTAAACTTGTACCCCCCAACTTCCCAACCACAAAAACGAACCTACCTTCAGGATCAGAAACAACCTCTGATGGAAAAAAGGGAACCTTATTGGCCACTAAAACGGCTACCCCTCTTTACTTGTAGAGAAGCTCAAGACTAAAAACCTGACCCACCCACCTTTTTTTAGAAAGTGGAGCTGTTCAGGAGCATGTGTGTTTCTTGGAGAAATACTATTGATGGGTCAAATGCGTAGATGGTTTAAAATAATGTACTTCTTCTTGTTGTCTCTACCCCCTTAATGTTCCATGAGACAATGTTCAAGTTAGAAGCCATAAAGTAACACTATACAGGATACATCCTGAACTATTAAGCTGCCAACTCCCTCCCCAAAAAACCCAGAAATACCCAAAACTGAAAAAGGGAAAAATCCCTCCGTTAAAAGACCCCCACCCCAATCCCTACTGTTGCTATACCTCCCGGCCCCAGGCCAACTCCAAATCTGATGGTCTGTGGCACGCTCAGAAAGTGGGGCCTCTCCCTCTCAGAAAAAAAAAACTGTTTGACCAATCCCCGCAACTTTGCAAGCCTAATAATGCTGTTAGTAACCATACCTATTCTACCAAATTCACATACCAGTTAGGATAATCCCACCTCATCCCCTGTATGGGGCTGTAAGATACAACCTTAATAAACGTGAAAGCTAACCAACAGCAGCTTCCTATATAATTAAACAATTAAGGTAACCTAACCGTGGGTAAGTCAGAAGAAGTTATAGTAAAAGCCAGAGAGAAGTGGAAATAATACCATATCACCGTATAACAACACTAACGTTTCCCAGTAATTCAGCCCAAAAAGGATACTATAACCTTAAAGCACTTGGACATAAACATTATTCTAAAACCCCACCGGTAGCCACCAGTTTATAATCGAGGGGTAACGGATAGCGGGTCAAACCCAACCCAAGTAAGAGGAAGCCGTGGTCAAACACCCGCCATAACACTTGGGGGCTCTAAATGCCTCTGCCCAGGTGGCTACATACCAGGGCTACTTTGTGAGATGGAGGAGTCCTCCAGAGACACGATGGAAACAGTCAACAGTGTCCACGATGACCCTGTGTTTGTTCCCTTTATATAGAGCTCTGCCGGTACCTCACCAAGTCCCTCCCACAAGTAGACAAATACAAAATTAAAAAGAGTAAAACTTTAAGTGATAGCAAGTCCAGTGTCCCTGTAATATGACTATGGAGAAGAAAATAAGATAGAGGTAAATAAACATTGGTTGCTTAGAATCTCTTCACACTAGAGGATTAGAGGAGAATTCCACATTTTGCAGTGATATAGATCAGTCCAAAAGTCCACTGTATCCTTGAGGCTTCCTCCTGGTCAGCCCCTCTCAGCCTTTGGGAAATAAGTCCGGGAATAGCTCTTTTAATGAGTTTAGTGCTTCATCTGAAGATCTGAAGAGTTTTTCCCATCCTTGAGGGTAACTTCTAGTCTAGCTGGGTATAACATGCGGTGTCTTACCCGGCAGCCCAGAGCTTTGATGTAATAGGGCTAAAACTAGCTTGAGCCATCCTGTTCTTTCACTGTTAAATCAGGCACCACACATAATTTCTTGCCTTCCCAGAGGATGGTTGAAAGTTCCTCCTCTTTTAATATGTGTTCTCGATCAAGGTAATTTAGAAGTTTAAAATTATAGGCCTTGGAGGATCTGAGGGAGAAGGCTTTGCCCTTAAGGCCCGTGTCCCTTTCTATAACATATCCGGGCCCATTAGGCGAGGGGCCGACTGTCTTTTAAGAAATTTTGTAGAAAGGTGATTGTATTGGGCCCTTCTTCACCCTCCGTAGCCCCAGCAGTACAAGGTTGTTTCGCGATTTCTTCCTTCAAGGTCGCTTAGGATCTTCAAATTTAGCTAGCAACCTCTTGAATTCGACCATAGCGGGGCCTTGCTTCTCTGAACTCCGCTCTAGTGATGATATCCGAGCTTCTGCATCAGTGACCCGCCGAGCTAGTTGTGTTAAAGTGGGCTTGAAATCAGCAACCTCCTCGATGAGCTTGAAAAGTGCATCCTTGATTGTTGTTAGATCGGCGTATATCCAAGAGGGTGTGAGATCTTCTGGCTGGGCCGCCGGAGAGGAGCTGCGCCGGGGACGCTTCGCTTCCAACTCTTGTTTCGATTCCTCCATTTAAACCGGCTAAGCAAGTAGGTAAACCTCCGGACAGTTCGCTGGCTTAGAGTAAAGCTGTCGCCGAAAAAAAGCCGCAAAATGTGCGAGGAAATTTTATTTTTTACAGACGAGAGAGAGAGAGCCCCTTAAGCTAGCTGCTACGCTTTTGAGCGCATCACGTGACTCTGAGGTCAGCATTCTTATGGGCTTCATTGAAGAGGTGCATCAGTGAGCCAGTTAAGTTTGTTGTTAGGCTTTTATAAAAGTTGGTGGAGAAGCATCTGGGCCTGGAGCTTTGTCAGCTGCCAGTGAGGAAATAGCCTTCTTCACTTCCTCCTCCGCTATGGGCACCTCTAGGCTACTGAGGAAGGCCTGGTCCATCTTGGGTAGACCCGCCTTCTGTAGGAATTGTGTGATATGTCTGTGGCCCCTGAGGCTCCTTTGAGTACAGCTTGGCAAAGAATTCCTGGAAAGCAGCCACAATGTCTTTAGGGTTTGAAATTGATTGCCCTGACATGGTTCGGATTAGGGGGTCTGCCTATGCATTTTCTGCTGTTTGAGGTGGAGGGCGAGGTGTCTCCCCGCCTTCTTGCCCTGGTCCACATACTTAGTGGGCCCTAAAGTTGGCAAACCTGGTTTGTTCCCTAAGCAGTCCTCTGTATTTTGCCATGGCCGCATTTAGCTGTAGCTGGATGGGGGAGGTGGAAGCTCTGGAGGTTTCCCTCTCTAGGGATTTAATAATAATAATAATAATAATCTTTATTTATTATGCACCTTTCAAATATCAAGGCACATTACAAAGCTTAAAACAACTAATAAAACAACAATAAAAAATACACAATAAACTCCAGAGATTAACCTTATTAGTCACAGTATGCCCTGCTCCATAAATAGGTCTTCAGTGCCTGTTTAAACCCCCACACGGTCACGCACTCACAAAGCTGACGGGGTAGAGAATTCCAAAGGGCTGGGGCCGTGTACATGAATGCCCGGGCCCCTGAAGATTTTAAAACAACCCTTGGAATCTCTAGCAACCCCTCATCTGCTGAACGGAGTAATCGCTGGGGGCAGTAAGGGGACAGGAGTTCTTTCAGGTAGTCAGGGCCAAGCCCATGTAGGGCTTGATAAGTCAGTAATCCGACTTTGAAAGTGATCCTCCACTGAACTGGCAGACAGTGCAGTTCACACAGCACTGGTGTAATATGGGACGTCCGAGGAGTCCCCTCAACAACCAGGCTGCAGCGCTCTGCACCAGCTGCAAGCAGGGATATCAACCCCCGGAAGCACAAAGTAAAGGGAGTTGCAATAATCAAGGCACGAGGTCACAAAGGCGTGGATCAGTGTGGGAAGATTACCGGATGGAACAAGGTGCTTGATCCTAGCGATGCTCCTCAAATGGTAAAAGGATGACTTAATGACAGCCGACACCTGAGATCGTAGTGTCAGTCCATCATCAAGTATCACCCCTAGGTCCCGCACCCATTCAGAGGCAAGGAGCTGGGAACCCCCAGGAAAAGCCCCATGGGTTGACCAGACCCCAACCCCTTATCCAGCGACCTGGATCCACAACTATCACCTCAGTCTTCCCTGGGTTCAACCTCAGCCAGCTGGAATTCATCCAATCCTGGATTTCAGCGAGGCAGTTTTTAAATACTGAGAGTGCTCCATCCTGGTCAGGTGCAAAAGACAGGTGCACAGTATGTCTGCACAGGCTGCCTCCCTCTTTTTTCCTTGTGGTGGCTAGTCAGATTACCTCCCCCCATATGGTGCATTTAAAAGCACCCCACAGGGTGTTGTGCATCGAGACCATGTCGGAATTCAGTTCGAAAAAGGTCTGGATACTTTTTTGTATTTTTTTGAGGCATTTGGGGTCTGTTGTGAGGTTGTTGTTAAGTCTCCACAACCTATCCCATCGCTGTATGCCTGGTGGGAGGAAGTACAGGGACACCGGGGAGTGGTCAGAGACCACTCTGGGTTCTATTGTACTCTGTAAGGTAGATTTAAGTATGGTTTGATTAACTAAGAAATAGTCCAGTCTGGTGTGGGTATTGTGAGGTGCTGGCCAAATGTATAGTCTCGCAAAGAGGGATGTAGTATCATCCATATGTCTGTCAGTCCCAGGGAATCCTGCATTTCCCAGAGGGCTTTCTGAGAGGGGGTAAGGTTGATCCCTCTGGGTTTGGATTTGTCCTGTACATTGTCTAGGACAAGGTTCCAGTCACCTGCCAATAGGATGGGGAGGTGAGGTTTGGTGGCTAGTATGGAGAGTAGGGAGGTAAAGAAGTGTGGGGTGTCAGTGTTTGGGCCATATATTGAGGATGGCCACTCCAGCCCATTTGTTGCTTTCTCCCACTGCAAAGACCTGTCCCACCCACTCTCTCTTCCATAGGGGGGCCTGGTTGGGGGTTGTATGTGTTTTCTGAAGGAAGGCAATCGTGTGCCCATGGATTTAAGGTGCCTCAGGACCTGGTATCTTTTTTGTTTGGCCTGGGCTCCCTTGATATTCCAGGTAGTGCACTTATGGGTACCTGCCATGTGATGGTATGGTGATTGTGGGTGCCATGTCTGGGGGGGGGTAGTGATGTGGCGGGACACCTTCACCCCTGGAGGGACCCAATTTGGGGGTTGAGTAAATGCGACACCACCTCCTCAGCGTAGGGCTAGGGGTGGGCACCCTGTGCTGTGCACTTCAGTTTTCTGGCACCTGAGCACGTTGGTGTGACCCAATGTGAGGGTGTGTTTAGGCATACAGAGAAAACAGCACAATCAATATCTTCTACTACTAACACAATAACAAATACATACACATCTATTACACAGTTCAGCATCAGTAAGGTCTGGAGGGGCTGTGGGGGATGCCTACCATCCCCCACTGCCCGAAACCTCAAGTTCCAGGGTGTGCGCGGGGTGGGGTGGGATCCCATCAAAACTGGTCTGCAAGAGACTGGCATGAACTGCACTCCTCTGTCCACGGTGCCAGATGTTGTAGGCTTCATTCAACTTTTTACACTTGGGGGGGCAGGCAGTGTGGGCCTAATCCAGTTAGGTAGGTGGGTTGCAAGGGATACGTGTTGAGTGCTGCTGCCCTGTGGCTAGGCTAGGACCACTGGGGGAGTACCCCGTAGGTTGAACAGCAGCCAGCAGTCATCATATTACGCAGCCCCCTCACTAGGTGCCTCCACGGCTTGAGACATCCACCCGGATGCACCTGCAGAGGGATAGGGTGAGGTCGTCCGCTCCGTGTGGTAGCATGTATGGGTGAAGGCACGTAGCGAACATTGCTGGTGGTGCACATAGGAGTCTATCCCCTTCCACATCCATTTACGGCATGTCGGGCACTCTACATCGCCCCGGCCACCTGAGCCTCGGACACCTCACCCTTCTCCCTCCTGCATTTCTGCCCAAGAGATAGGCACTGAGGTGGCCAGTAGGACAGTGCAGGATGCAGTGCTACACAAATATGTTGATTACCTGTCAGCCTCGGTTGCTAGGCAGATACATGGCTGAAACATAGAGCAGGAAGAAAACAGTATGTTTTTGAATCTAGCACAGATTTAACCAACCTATAATTGTGCTCGTGCAGCCCCAAGTGACTCGGGGGGGGGGTAGAGCTTACCTTCAGAACCCACAGTCAAACTGTCATAGCCACTCTCCATGGGATCCTGATTCACTACTGGTGTTAGATTGATACTACCTTGGCACCTCTCAGGTTGCAAAACAGAGGAGTCAGTGATGGAAACATTACTGACTACAGGGAGACTCCTAGGTGGTGTTGTAGAGTTGCAAAGTCAGCAGTGTCAGTACAAGGTGCACCCCTTTCAAAAGTCCTGTTACTGCTCTGTCGGTTAGTTAGGCTGTTGTAGGACCATGATCTGCATGCATCAGCCAGTAGTGGTTGCACTCCGTGTGTATCTCGTTCCTCCTGTGTGTAAGTTCATCCAGCCGGTGGGAGATAAATTCTCCTGTCTGTGGGACTTCACAGTCGTTCTGTACTTCGGGGTGTCTGGGTCGAGGAATGTTCCAGGTTAGCTTCCACTGGTACTATCATTGTGTTCCAAGTGGCCAGTCTGTGTAGGCATCACACAAGGTGTCAGTGACTAGCCCCACTATGAGTGGGTTGCAGGCTGGGGAGCTTGTTGGTGGGTGGTTCAGCTGTGGAGGTAATAAGCTTTTATGTCCAAATACGGGCTGCCTTTCTGAAGGATTTAAGCCGTATACCTCCAGCCAGGAAAGACACATTGAAGTGATCCGTCTGGGGTAGGAGGTGCTGCATGCACTTATGAGGGTATTTATATCAAGCTGGACATTCACAGCTCAGAGTGTTGGAGGGGGAGGGTGTTGGCTCTCCTTCTGGGACAGTTGACAGCTCTGTCTTGAATTTATTACCAGGATCTGAACAAAGACTTTCCTTCTTCTTGTGGGAGAGAGGTTGAGCTGGTTGAAGAAGAAAGGTCATAAAATTTGGTACTGGAGCCGCCGCTGCCATTGCTTGTATGTTGTTGCTAGGCTGGGGCGAGGGGGGATTGAGCATTGATGGGCCCTCACATTATATTAAATTTATTATAGTCCTTTTCCCTGCAGTGAGGGACAATTCGATGCAATGGATCAAAATGCTATTGGCGTAATGAGTGTCAGCCGAGGCAAAAGTCTGAGGGGGCACTCGTAGCTCAGTGATTGTCAGGCGCCTGGTTACTGGGGTACAGGGCGTAGTGAGGAAAAAAGGGGGGGCTGTCGCGAGTACCAACAGTGAGGAAGAGATTTGTTGAGGTGTTAGTAGTTAACATTATGATTAGTACTCACCCCTGCTGGAAGACCCCCGCTCCCCTATGATCCATTTGTTGAGGCACCTCGGATGATGTCTCACTGGGAGAAAAACATTGGGAAGTAGTTTTGCCAGCTCTTTTTGGGCAATGCCCATGTTGGGGAATTCCTTGTCTCCAGCTAGCAACATTACGATCAGTCATACACAGTACAGCATCCTGTATGGGATATGGGCTCGGTGTAAAGCTTGTTTGATTTCTTAATATTCCTTTTGCCTGTCCCAAACTGCGGAGGTCACATCGCTGTAAATGTGGATCCTGTGGCCATTCAAGTGTAAGGCTCCCTTCCAGCTGGCTTGTGCCTGGATTAGGGTTTTGTCCTGCAGGCTCTGGCATCTTGTGATGATTACCCTAGGCTTTTCCCCTTTTGGTGCAGGTGAATGGAGGGATCTTTGGGCTAAGTCTAACAGAAACTGAGGTTCAGATTCCGGGGGTCCGGCCATGTCTAGTAGCAGCTTCTGAGTGAAGGCAATAAGGTTGGAGCCCTCTGCTTTTTCTGGTACCCCCACTATCACAGTGTTGTTCAGTCTCAGCCTATTTTCCTGCTCCTCCGTGCGGTCCTCTAATTTCACTAGCTTCCTTTTAGTTTCTGCCAGCTCCTTACTGTCTTTCTGTTGGTGGTATTCCACCGAATGTATGCGGATCTCTGCATCTGAGATTCTTTTGTTAAGTTCTTCCATTGCTGGTTTGAATGTTCGAAACTCGTTTGTGATATTGGTCATTGATAGTTTCATGGCTGCTAGCTCAATGAAAAAGACACCCAGCTTTTCAGTTAGTAGGTCTGAGATAGAGGTGGTGGTTGGTGATTCAGTGGGGGATTCCTGATTCTGTCTTTTAGAGGGCAAGCCGTTGGACTGTATGGTGTGCACTGTGGATATATTCATTGATTGCTGCCCAGAGTTATCCATTTCTGGTTTGTATGGTGAGTTTTCATTTCTGTAATATTTCCCCAAACAAAATTCATGTTTGAAAGGTTTATTTGGTGTTGATGAAGTTATAAAAAGCCGTGTTTTAAAGCTGGCACCGCGGAGCTTGGAGGATTGCTGCTGCTCAGGAAGAGCACATCACATGACTCCTGAGGAAGTATTTTTTCATGGAGAGGGTGGTGGACGCATGGAATGGCCTTCCTGAGGAGATCATGGGGTCAAAAACTGTGGGGGAATTCAAGAATGTATGGGACAGACATAAGGCAAGTATAGTGGGAGAGTAGGAGGAATAGGCTGTTGGTTAACTAAGATCTGCAGCTTATCCAGTAGGTAGGGAAATGGGCAGACTGGGTGGGCCAAGCGGTCCTTATCTGCTGTCAATGTCTATGTTTCTAGGCAATGGGTGGGACTTGGTTGTGTTTGACCAATCTCACGCCGTCATGCAAATGAGTTTTCTCCTGCTCACACTCCCTCACGACGATCATTGAGCAGGCAAATTTAAACAGCAAACTGAAACTTTTTTTTTCTCGGCTTGAAATTTTAATGGGCAGAAGTGCTTTTTAGGCAGTTTGGCACAGTTTTTTGTACATTTCCTCTAGCAACTCCCCTATTTTAAATGACAAACACATGAAACTTTCTGGAGACTCGGGCACAAATATTCTTTTTGTCCTCAACAACTTTTAAACTTGAAATTTTGACTTTTAATAGTTTAAGCACTTTGTATGGCAGGGACACACATTGCTCAGTTCAACAGTCTTAAGCACTTTGCATTACAGCTTTTCTAAGCATGCAGTCAGCACATTTTTCCACAGAACCACAGGCAGAAAAATTTGTCTCAGAAACACAGGCAGCAAGATTCCTTGGATGGCATTTTACTGGGCACAACTTTACTTTGGCACAGATTTACTTGTCCCTGGAAATGATTCCTGTTGGGGGGCACTGCCACCAGACAGAAAGACCCTAGACATTAGACATACCCTCAACATTTGCACTGACAAGGCAACCTTTTTTCTCTCTCCCAAGATCTTTGGATGAGCCCTCAGTTTTGCAGCTCATACCCTGGCCAAGAGCAGCATCTGGAAATTGGGGCACCCCCAACTTGTACACAGACACGGCAACAGGCCACAAGTTGGCATAACTATAGGCATTCCCCCTAGCACTGGGGCAAATACCTGGCT
Organism: Neoceratodus forsteri; assembly: GCA_016271365.2. Lineage (NCBI taxonomy): Eukaryota > Metazoa > Chordata > Ceratodontiformes > Ceratodontidae > Neoceratodus > Neoceratodus forsteri. The sequence goes on along the minus strand of CM057449.1, from coordinate 519,310,736 downwards.
CAGCAGTCTAAAGGGTCGGGGGGTTAGGGTACAAAATAAAATTTATCTTTATTCCAGGTTCTGGGAGAGAGGTGCTAGGGCTACGCTAGGTCTAACATCTGAGGGGGCTCTATAACAATTTACACTCAGGAAACACAGATGTAATGTCCACTACTGAAGATGGGATTGTACAGTATGGCTTTATTCTGACAACAGATGGTACAGTAAAAGCAGAATGGGGTGGTCCCCCAGATCTGTCACTGTACACACATAAACAAGAAACTTTCTTTTCCAGAACAACAGACTGTTTGGGGCTTTAGTATATTCTTTCCCTCACAAACACATTCAAACTGTCCATCCTTCTGTACTAGGAATCTCTGGACTTTTACTTTCCAATAAGTGTATATCTTGTGGGAGTTGCCGCACACTTGAAAAAAACATTTCACAAATTCCTCCTTATATGATTAACTTTGTTAACATCCCCAGGGTAACCTGGTGCCCATATATGAAACAGTTAGCCCTGAATGAGGATTAAATTTGGGTTATGCCCTATCTGGCCCCAACCAGTTTCTGCCATTCCTTCTGGATTACACCAAATGAGCCTTCATTTCCCACAACATGCTAAAGGACTCCCAAACCTTAAAACTAAACATTAAGCACAATTTTGTGGTGATGCAGGGGCCCTGACAGGTGCAGTCTAGCCTTATCTCTGGACACATACACCTCAGACCAACTCCTAAGAATAGCTCCATAAACTTGTATTCACAGTTTTGTTTGTCTATTTGATATAGACATGGAAGCAGGAAGAGAAACACCTTTTCCCTTTTCTGGTAGCCTGTCATAGCTTCAACTGCACACTCTTTCTTTCTGGGCAGCTGACACTCTTCAGGATCTTCAGGGGATTGTCCCTTGTTTCCATAGAAATTGAAGTCCCTCTTACTTCTCTGCAGAAATGATGCACTGGGGTCCTGTAGGAAAAGAGTCTCCGCCTCTTCTTCTGGTACTGCGGGGTCTCACACACTAGGGTGAAAAACTGCCGTAGGTGCAAGTCTGGGATTATCAGGATCATTGCTGGTGGTTCCCTACTTATTTATTTATTTAAAAGTTTTACCAGGAAGGCACACTGAGCAGTAGTGCTCGATTCCAGGTGCATCCTGGGGGAAAGCTTCATGAGTACCCTCTGCAAGAAGGGAATTGGAATGAAGGTATATAGGAACATCCCTGTCCATGTCAAGGAAAGAGCATCTGCAGAAACTATTCCCTTGACTGGGGGTCTGCAACAAAATTTGGGAAGCTAATTATTGTCCCATGAGGCAAACCAGATCTATCGCTGGAGTGTCCCACCTTCTGAAAACTGAAGCTGGTTCAGAGTGCATCAGTGATTGCTTGGACTCATTCTGCTCAGGGAGTCTGTCAGCACATTGCCTTTGCCTGGCAGATGGACTGCAGAAATGTGGGCATCCAGAGAATATGTGAAGTCCCAGATCATTGTTGCCTCTGAGCAGTTCTGAGGATATTGTTCCTCTCTGATTGTTTATACGGTACATGGTTGTGGTGTTGTCGGTCTGAATCTGCACTATCTGAGCCTGTAACTGGGATGAGAATGACTGCATTGACAGGAGCACTGCTCTGAGTTCCAAGAGGTTTATGTGCTCCATTGTCTCCTGTGAACTCCAGATACCACTTACTGTGAGGTCCCCCAGGTGGCCACCCACCACAGCAGTGAGGTATCTGTTGTGAGGATCTGGGAGAGAGATAGCTAGAGGACAGGAACACCTTTTCTGAGGTTGTTTTTCTCTTTCCACCATTCCAATTCCCACACCTGAGTTTTTGTGACTAGCACTGGATAGGTCAAGGGATCTAATCTTTGATACCCATACTGTACCTTCTCAAAGAGCTAGTGGAACCAAAACAGGAAGACAGGAAAATAATACAAAATTTAAGAAGTAGTCAGTTGTAACCTTTTATTTCTGAAGTATTTTTCTTTTTCCTTTTGTTCATGAAAATGTCTTCTAAGTGGTAATATTGTGCTGGATGTGTAGAACACTTTTTAGCCTGGCAGCTGACATATCTCTCTCCATCCCCCCATTACATAATCAGCATTGTGATCTCACTAATAGTGACATCACAGGTGACTGACCTGGCAGCCACTCAATGACTGTTCTAAGCAGCAGTGGTGTCACAGTCAGTGAGGTCACGATGCTGATGTTGTAGTGAGGTAAATGGAGATAGATTTGTCAGCTGCCAGGCAGAGTGCTGTCTCACATGTCACATGTATTAACATCAGGTAAACAATCTTCTAATTAATCAAAGGGAAAAGGAAAAGTACCTTGGATATAAAAGGTAATGGTTGACTGCTTTTAAACGCTATTATTAGTTTTAGGCAGTACACTAGCTCCTTAAATGGTACTGTATGTCACTCACCTGGAGATGTTCCCAAGGAACCGCTGTTGTGGCTGATGCCATGTGGTCTAGCAGCTGTAGGAAATCCCTTGCAGCCTGCGATGGCCTGGGTTAAAAGATTCTGCACAGGAAATCAACTGCCTATCCTGTTTTGTGGAAGAAATGTCCATCACTGCAGGGTATCCTGTTCTCCCCCAATGAAGTCCAGAACCTGAAATGGTTCTGTCAGAGTCTGTTGCAGATTTATCAAAAAGCCTGGCTGTGTGCTTTTCATTGGCTGGATTGAGCATATTGCTTCCTCTGTTGTCTTTTCTACAACTAGACAGTCATCGAAGTATGGGAAGACGACCACACCTTGCTTTCTCATGTGAGCTGCTAACATAACTAAGCACTTTATGCACAAACACCTATGGTACTGAGGTGAGGCCAAAAGGTAGGGCTATGAACCAGTACTGACAGTTTCCTAGCCTGAACCTTAGATACTTTCTGTGTCTGAGTCTGACTGTAATGTGGACATAAGCATCCTTTAGGTCTAGTGAGCCCAGCAGTTCTCCTGACTGCAGGGATGGGATTACTGTGCCCAGTGTGACCATCCTGAATTTTTCTGGTTTGATATGCTTGTTATGCTATCTTAAATCTAGAATGGGTCACCATTCCCCATTAATTTTGTGGGTTAGGAAATACCTTGAGAAAAAATCCCTTTCCCTATTGTGAAAAAAACTGTACGCTTTTCTAGCACCTTTACTTGCAGCAGCTTTTTCTCTTTCAGCTCCAGCAGGAATTTTTTCCACTGGAGAGTTGAACTGGGAGATTTCTTGGTCTCTGCAACTTTAAGAATGTTTGGAGTTGCACTGACAATCCCTGACTCTCTACCTCCAGGACCCACCTGTCTGTGGTTATTTTTTCCCCCACTGCTGGAAGTAGTGTACCAGTCTTACACCCAGTGTCAGTGGTTTTGTTTGGGCTATGGCTTAGGGCCTGGTGCTGCAGCACACCTAGGGCCCCTTCTGCTTCTACTCCTATAGTACCCTCCTAGTGGCTGGTAATCATAACCAGAGTAGGGTCTGGCATAGTAGCCTCTGCCAACCTGCCCCATCCTCCTCTTCCATAAGGCCTGCAGGAGGTGAAGGCCTTTTCCTTTTCTGTTAGACTTACTTGGTTCCATTCTTGGTTTTAAGACAGGAGAAGGCATTAGCCCATCAAGCCTTCCCATCAGCGGGGCCACAGTTGATCACCAATGTTGAGTAGATAGTTGTCTAGCTTTACTTTAAAAGTATCCACAGTTCCAGCTGAGACCACCTCCTTGGGCAAGGTACTCCAAAGTCTTACATCCCCATACGTGAAAAATCCCCTCCTGTTGTTCCTCTTAAGATTTTCCATCTGAATTTGTTGTGGGATATTGGATCTATATCCCTATTATTCAATTTTAAATTTAGACTTTCCATGAGTTCCTGTCCCGAATGATTTTAAACATGTGTATCATATCACCCCTCTGCTGTCTCTTCTGTCATATAAAGTGCCAATTATGTTATTCGTTCTTCATGTGATATATTCTTAAATTTACTAGTTAACTTTGTAGCTCTTTGCTGGACTCTTTCGATATTATTTATGTCTTTCTTCATGTAGGCCACCCAAGGGTGGAAGAGTAGTCCAGATGGGGCCTAATGTATGTTCTGTTCAATGTTGAGATAATGTTTATATCTCTGGATATGAATGCGTTTTTAATGTAGCCCAGGATTTTATCGGTCTTTGCAATAACTTTGCAATAACTTTATTGCAGTGGTTACCGAAACTGAGATCTTTAGTAGTTAATATCCCAAGACCATTTTCTGATTCCATCTTTTTTAGAGTTTTTCCTGCCAGACTATAGTGGATGCTATCGTCACTATTTCCAAGGAGCATAACGCACTTCTCCAAGTTAAAGTTCATACCATTTAATCTAGCCCATTTGTAAATTTCTTCCAGGTCCTTTATTAGATTGGATATCTGATCTTTTGTTTTAACTATTCCACCCAATTTCAAATCATCAGCAAACTTCACCATCCAGTTATTGATTTCCTTATTCAAATATGGAATGAACAAATTGAACAGCATGGGGCCCAACACTGAGCCCTGCTGGCCTCCACAGGTAACATAACTTGGGTCTGAGAGGTATACCCTAATTCTCACCCTCTGAGTTCTGTTCTGCAACCGGCTTAAAATCCATTTCATAATCTTATTGTCAAGACCCAAGCCTCCCAGTTTTCTAACCAGTAAATGATGTAAGACCTTGTCAAATGCCTTTTCAAAATCCAAGTAAATAATATCCACAGGTTCAGTAGCATTGAGGGCATTAGTCACGTTTTCATAGAACACCAGCAAATTAGTTGCACAGGATCTGTTCTTGTTAAAGCCATGTTGGCTTTTATCGGATATGTTCTTCATAGCTAAGTTAGTTTGAAGCCGTTCCATAAATTTACACAAGATAGAGGTTAAACTTATTGATCAATAATTAGATAGATTTGCCCTCTTGACCTTCTGCAGGTGGATGTTTGTTTATCCACTGTTTTCATGTGTGCCGCAGTTTTGTCATCAAACAGAAAATTTCCTTCAAAGGGGAAATCGCTGTTTTTTTCCTTTGGTGTCCTAAGTGAATACAGTTGTCCTTAGCCAGACAAATCTTAAAGACACTGAATGGGCTGGGACTCTTGAAACTGAGTCATTGGCATCAACAGCCATGTGAAGTTGGAATTTTGTGGCACTGAGGGCTGACTTTGCAGTTGCTGTTGGGTCCTCTGCCCCCTTGCCATCACCTTTCTTATTTAGAGCCAGTATAGCATTCCACATGGCCTTCTGGCACTGAGCTGTATTGGCCAGCTATGATGCCTCCCTTAGCTGCAGGATGTCAATTGTGTACACTTTCTAGGGACATGGATATGGTGTACTATCCACACTTCTGGCAGAATCCTTTCCCTTTAAGAACTGGCCGGAAGGTCTTCAAGCTGGCTACTCCCACCTGCCCAGGCAGTATCCTCGTCAGCACTGCCCCATGATGTCAGATCTTTCTTTCCTCTCGAAGCATCAGGTTCCCTCCATCGCAGCTCCACACTAGGTGTAGGCCCTAATTTTCCATATTCTTTGGTCTTTGAGTTTTTTGATTGCTCTTCGCTTCATCAATCTGGTAGACTCCAGAACCGGTCAGGGCTTCAAGTTGTGCATGGCATGCCGACAGAAAATGTTGTGCACCAATCCACACTTCAACTGTGTTTACTGCCTGGGAGTCCAGCATGACCTGCAGGCTTGTGGCCTATGCTGCACCCTTCAGCCCTCCACTTTGGAGGACTGTTATGCCCGCCTTCTTCTGGGATGCCCTGACATACAGGACCCCCCATTAAGTCCAAGGATATCTGCAGTGTGGTTTCCATGGTGGATGGTTCTGTGGCCCAGTTTGCCACCGTTGATAAATCAGCGGCTCAGGCCGCTTCAGGTGCTTCATCCAGCCTGGTTCCTGTGGGCTTGGATGCATCTTTTACTGAGGCATTCCGGGACTTATGCCAGTCCCTGCCTACCCTCAGGGAGGGCCCTTCTGAGGAATCCAAATCCTCTTAGGACAAATCTGAAAACTGAAAAATCCCACCTCAGGTCATGGGATTGGGAGAGGGCTTGCTCTTCCATTCCTGCGCTTCTGCTGGCTCAACGGTCATTGATCCATTGGCTTCAGCCAACACTTCTCTTCAGGTCCAGGCCACTAGCCCCTTGGCATCCCAATTGGGCTTGCCAGCTGAGAAGTGAGTCAACTAGCCAGTTGAGATTTATCTCAACCCAGTCAACCCCTTGTTGACGGACAAGGGAGATGATTCCGAAGGACTCTGGTCCTCCCGGCCCCCACTCAGAGTGGGTAGGATCTGCTTGTTGATCAGGCTTCCTCCCCTCAGGAGTCCGAGCCTCTTCGGGTTTCCAGATATTGTTTGCCTTCACCCGCTTCTCCTCCCGAAGACCACCACATCATTGGTTGAGGTCCAGATCAAGGTCTTCCAGCTCTCAATCATGGTTGAGGGGCACTCAAGGTTCTCATTGATCCCATTTTCGAACCTCAGTGAAAAGATGGTATAAATATGCCTCTTTGTCCTCATCTTCAGGAAAGGATTGGCTCTACCGTAAAATGTGGCACTGGTATGAGGAGTTCCTTGGCAGAAGTGGCTTCTTGGCATAGGCCACATGCCCCAGTCCACTCTGGCACTCCCATGGCCACCGGAACCAGGGTCTGAGCCAGTTCCACTGGTTCGTCCGACATCTGCCTCCCCACCCATTCAGGTGGAACCCCTGCCTCTACAGTCTAAGGATGGGGCTCCTCAGAAGACTGCACGCCAGGCAGCTAGGCTTCCCAGTCAGCTCTTAGTAACTACCATGCAAGCTGACAAACCTCACAATGTTGATGAGGACATGGGTGCCCAGCCAGTGTTTAAGAAGTTCTCTGACTCAGAGGACTCCTCTATGCACTCCCCTCAGACCCTGGGCTTTGATAGGGGATCTGGGGAGGACATTGCTGTGGAGCAGGGCTGTACCTCCTTTGGGGTTCTTCTCCACTTAATCTCTGATTCCATGAGGATCCCAGTGGAACCTGTTCAGAAGTGGGCTAAGTACCCCTTAATGGAGATCCTCCACAGGGATGACTTCCCTGGGGTCACCTTCCCTGTAGCGTAGACTATCCTTGGTCCGGAGCTATGGCAGTGCCCTGACTCCTGCCTGACACCATCGATCTGTATTGTCCACAAGTACACTGTGCCTATGGGGTCTTTGTCAGTATTCATGAACCACCCTTTGGCCAAAGGACTGGTCACTGACTCTGTGTATCAGTGCACAGGCAATGTCAGGAATGTTGATAAGCCCCTGACAAAAAGTCTAAGAAGTTGGACCATGCCACCAAAAAGGTATATGCTGCCTCATCCCTAGGCCTTTGGCAGGCCAGTTCAGTCATGATAATGGCTAACTTTGTCCTTACTCTTTTGGGCATGCTGGACCAGGTTATCTCCTAGCTCCTGATTGACCTTCAGTTGCTGGTCAAGTTGATCCATGGCCAGGAATGGGCTATCACCAAACTGCAGCTCCAGACAGCCCTGGACATTGGCGACTCATGTGCCAGGTCCATGGCCCCAGTGGTGACTATGTGCCATAGGCTGTACCTGAGGATCTTGACTTTTACAGTCAACACTCAACATAAGTTGGCGGATGTTCCCTTTCTGGGCACCGACTTGTTCAGGCCCGGCACTGAGGGTCATCTCACGTGTATAGATAAGTCCAACACCACCCTGGACCCCATCACTTCCTCTCAGAAGGACATCAAGGGTCAGAAACAGTGGAAGAAACCCTTTCAGTTTTGGCCCCACCCTGTGCATCCTGCCAGACTACTGCAGCCCCAGGCAGGGCAACAGCAGGCCTGGAGGTCTAAGCTGAAGCCGGCCTCCTCTGGCATTAAGATGTTTGGCAGGTGAGGGTCTGCTGCTCCTGCAGCTAGCTCCCCTGCCACTTCCAATCCTGCTCAGTGATGGGTCGGGGGTGTCACCCTCCTGCCTGTCCTGTCCACCTAGGGACCTCCCGTGGGGAGCCAGCTTGGTCACTTCACTTCTACCTGGTCTGATATCATGTCGGACAGGTGTGTGCTTGAAGTGGTCAGTCCAGGGCTGCCTCTGGAATTCAAAGTTCTCCAGCCCAGCCAGGCCGATGCCTCAAGGGAGGACATGGTGCCCATGAACATGTTGTCCACTCTTCAGGAGGACATCGTCCAACTCCTCCAGAAGGAGGCAGTGGTTTGTGTCCAGGACACCATGGCCAGTCTGGGGTTTGTCTCCAGATATTTTCTGGTTCTGAAATGGACAGGGAGTTGGTGCCCCACACTGGATCTACACGACCTCAATCAATATGTACAGTTGCACGAAATCTGTACGGTCAGTCTGAATCAGATCATTCCTTCCTTAAAGCAGGGCATGTGATTCTGCTCCCTGGACCTTTAGGATGCCTTCTTTCATGTCTCCATCCAACCATCCCACCGCTAGTTCAGTGCAGAAGGGACTCTGTACCAGTTACGGGCCATGCTGTTCGGCCTTTCCTAGACCCCCAGGGTCTTTATCAAGTGAATAGCAGTGGTGGCAGCATTCCTGCAATGCCAGGATTTCTGGGTGTACCACTGCTTGAACAACTGGTTGATCATGGGTTTCTCCAGGGCAGAGGCAGAGTGTTCCAGGGATCCGGCCCTTCAGAGTGGCTTGACCTTGGGCATCCTCATTAAGGCCAAGTCGGAACTCAATACATCACAGGTCATCAGTTTCATTGGGGTGGAGCTCGACTCCCTTCAGGTCAAAGCCTGACTTCTGGCAAACAAGAGCGGAGGGTCTTACCTCCTTTGCCCAATCATTTTGGGTTGGGCAATTTTACCCTGCCCGGGACTTCCTGCGCCTGCTGGGGTACATGGGCAGCTTTAACCAGTGTGGTCTAGTGGTCCTGCTGAGGGCTAGCCCGACAGTGATCTCAGTGCCTCGGTCACCTCAACCAGCCTGTCACGGTGACACAGCTAATGTGGGATGCCATCCAGTAGTGGTTGGTCCCAGAACATCTCCAGGAAGCAGTCCCATTTGTCCACCCCGAGCTGACAGTCACTCTCACAACTGATGCCTCTCTGATGGGATGGGGAGCCCACCTGGGGAACCACAGGGTCCACGGGCTCTGGACCCTCAAGGAATCCCAATGCCACATCAACCTATTTAAACTCCATGCAGTGCATCTAGCACTGATGGTCTTCACTCCAGATGTTCAGGGTCAGGTCACCCAGGTCCAGATGGACAACACAATGACCATGTACTACCTCAACAAGCAGGCAGGATGCATTCCCTCTCATTGTGCCGGGAAGCTCTACGCATCTCGACCCACATCCAAAATTTGGGCACCGATTTTTTGGCGATTCATGTGGCCGTCGTGTCAAACCAGCAGGCGGATGCCCTCTGCCAAGTGGGTGAGGCATCTCACAAGTGGTCCCTTCATCAGGGGGTAGTTGACTGCTTGTTCTTCCAGTGGGGCACTCCCCAGGTGAACTTGTTTGCCACCCAGGAGCACACAAAGCAGAAGTGGTTTTGTGCCTACCCCCCTCAGTGAGGGACACTGCTGCGGGATGCCTTTGCAAGGCCCTGGACCTTGGGACTCATATGCCTTCCCTCACTTTGATCAGCACCTTGTGGATCAGAGGAAAGTGCGCGGAACAAGTCATGGGTGATCCTGGTGGCTCTGGACTGGCTGCATCAGTTCTGGTTCTTTGATCTCCTCAGCCTCAGCTGCAGGCTTCCGTGGTGACTGCCTCTCAGCCCGGACCTGCTCTCCTGCTCCCAGGGGAGGGTTCTCCATCCAGACCTTCAGTTCCTGCATCTGATGGCTTGGTTCTTGAGTGGCTAGAGTTCCAGGCTTTGTGTCTCTCCAACGAGGTCCTTCAGGCCATTGAGGCCTCTTGGAAAGATTCGACTCACCAGTGCTACGCCTTCAGATGGAGGAGATTTTTCCATTTGGTGTCAGGGCAAGGAGCTAGACCCTTTGTTCTGCCTGATGGTGAGCATTCTGGACTACCTGTGGTCCCTCTCGCAGTTGGGCCTTTGGCTGCCAACCCTCAAGGTGCACCTGGCAGCCATCTCTGCATACCGGGCATAGGCTGGTACACCGATGATGGTGCAGGAGAAGGCAGTCAAGTCAGGTGCCTTTTCAAAGGCCGTGACCACTTGTCCCCACTGGTGCATGAGCCATCACCACCATGGGACTTTTTATTGGTTTGGGCAGTGCTCATGGGCAAGCTATTCAAACCTATGCACAGGTGTGACATCTCCCACCTGTCATGGAAGACTGCCTTCTTGGTGGCTGTCACCTCCTCCAGAAGTAGCAGTGAGTTCCTGGTGCTGACAGTGGAGTCTCCTTATTTGGTCTTCCACAAGGACAAGGTTGTCTTCTACCCAGCCGAAAGTTCCTCCTGAAGGTTATTTAGGAGTTTCACCTTAACCAGGTGATTAACCTTCCAGTGTACTTACCAACCCAGCCTTGGAGGCCAAGCACAGGCTTCACTCACTGGACCTGAGGTGAATGCTCACTTATTACAAGGAGCGTACAACTGGAATTCAGGGAGAGGTTCACCAGTTCTTTGTCACCTACACTGAAGCCACACCTGGCAGACCAGCAGCTAAGTGGATGATTGGCAGGTGGATAGTCTCCTGCATCAACCTCTGATATAGGTTAGCTGGTAGGGAGTCTTCTGCTGGGCTTAGGGCTCATTCCACCAGCCATACCATTGCCTCAGTGGCTGCTTCAGGGGACATGCCTGTCCAGGAGATTTGCAAGGCTGCTACCTGGAAGTCAGCACACACCTTATCTCCCATTACCACATTTACCTTGAGTCACACTAGGATGCTGGTTTTGGGGCCTCTGTTCTCCAATCTCTCTTCCCTAAATAAGGAGTGTGCACCTTTCCCCTTCCTCCTGGAAAACTGCTAGGAGTCTGCCAGGAGTGTGGATAGTATACCAAGTCCTTGTGCCTAGAAGAAAAAATTACTTACCAAAGTAATCTTATTTCTTCCAAGGGAATCTTACTGTATTCTGACTTCCGCAGTATAGTCTCACCACAAGACTGCCCCGGAGCCGAAATGGTTAATAGAACATATGCTAATCATCGAATGTTAGGCTTGAGCTCAGTTTTCAAACCACTGCCCCTGGTAAACATTCTACAACCATCAGAATCTTATGGAGCAAAGCTAATAAACTATACTAATAATAACTAACAATTTAACAACACCCAACGCCAAACAATTCCCCTTTATTAAAATTATTGGCCAAACTAAAACTCAAGTCACTGAGCTCAAAAAAAAGAAACCCCCATAGAATTTTAAACAGCATGGACAGCTATGTTGCAATGCCCATAGGTTTTAGCAGGGGAGGAAGGGTGGGAGCTCAGAATACAGTAAGATTCCTGTGGAAGAAATAAGATTACTATGGTAAGTATTTTTTCTTCAAACTCCAGGAAATCTTATAGTACTCTCACTTCTGCACACTACGTAAGCAGTACCTTTGGAGGATGGTAGAAAAACTATTTAGGAAACAAGCTTTGCAGTCTGCTGTGCCAAACCTGACATCACCTCCAGCCTGGGTATCCAGGCTGTAGTGCTTGGTAAAGGTGTGAACTGTTTTCCAGGTAGCTGCTTTGCAGATTTCCAACAAAGGGATATCTCTTGCAGCTGCTATAGTAGCAGCTGTACCCCTTGTAGAGTGGGCCCTGAGGCCTGCAGGAGGCTCTTTACCCACCTTGCTGTAGCAAAATTGGATACAGGCAACAATCCAGTGGGAAATGGGCCTCTTTGAGGTGAGTTTGCCCTTTCCCGCTTCTCCATATGTCAGAAAGAGCTGGTTCTATCCTGCCTGCGCCTCTTTGTGTGATCCAAATAGTAGCTTATGGCTCACTTGACATCAAGACTGTGCAGCCTGCATTCTCCTGAAATGGTCATGATCAGTGAAAAAGACTGGCAAAGTCATGGACTGATTAAGGTGGAAGTCTGAAACCACCTTAGGGAGGAACTTTCTATTAGTCCTAAGGACCACCTTGTCCCTGTGGACCGCTATATAGTCTGGCTCTGTGGACAAGGGCTGAAGTTCACTGATCCTTCTGGCTGAGGTGATGGCTACCAGAAAAACTGCTTTTCATGTCACATACTTAAGCTTAGCTGATGACATGGGTTTGAATGGTGGCTGCATTAGCTGGCCAATGCATATGTTAAGGTCCCATGCAGGAGTGGGCTCCCTGTGAGGGGAATGCAAGTGCAAGTTCAAAAAAATTCCTGAATACCTGGTTTGCAGCCAGGCATGCCCTTTTCCCAGCAGATAGGTAAGCAGAAACAGCTGCTAAATGCACCTTAAGAGTGGAAGGCCGAAGGCCCAGGGAATGTAAGTGAGCCAGATAGTCCAAGACTACTGGTAAGCCAGCCTGGTGATGGTCTGTGTGTCTCTGCCCGCAGCAAATAGAAAGCCACTTCCATTTAGTGAATAGGTCTTTCTGGTGGAAGGTTTTCTAGACCTCCTTGGAACCTCTAGCACCCCTTCCAAGAGGTGTAGGTCAGCATATTCTAGGTCCTCAAGAGCCAAGCTCTGAGTCTGAGGGACTGTAGATTGGGGTACAGGATCCTGTCTTGGGAGGAGGTCAGCAGGTTGTGCCTCCTGGGCAGGGAGATTGGTTTGGAGATTGACAGGGTTAGTAGTAGTGAGTACCAAGACAACCTGGCCCAGTCTGGAGCAGTGAGGATCATTGTTGCTGGCTGAACACAGCTTGTTTAGTATGCTGAGTAACAAGGGAAATGGTGGGACGGCATAAAGAAACTTCTCTGTCCAGTCCATCAGGAGTGCATCTAGAGGCACTGTGCCCACCATTGGAGGCCTGCAACAGAACAGCAGCAACTGGTGATTGTCTGGGGCTGCGAAGAGGTCCACCTCTGGGGTGCCCCACCTTCTGAACATTGCTTGTAGGATCTGCCTGTTTAGTGACCACGTGTAATGGTTCTGGATGATCCTGTTGAGGGCATCTGCAAGGACGTTGTCTTTCCCTGGGAGATGGACTGCTGAGAGGGAGATCCTCAGGGAGTAAGCCAGGTTCCATTCCTTCATGGCTTCTGTGTACAGTGGGGAGGACCTTGTGCCCCCTTGCTTGTTGATGTAGCACATCGTGGTTGTATTGTCTCTCTGGACCTGAACCACTTTGCTCTGCAACACAGAGGTGAAGGACTGAAGGCCCAGATAAACTGCCCTGAGTTCCAGCAGGTTTATGTGAAGCAGGGACTCCTGCTGGAGCCAGGTACCATGGGCAGTATGCTCCACTAGGTGGGCACCCCATCCTAGGAGGGAGGCATCTGTAGTCAAGACTGCCGCTGGTGGCAGCCGGAGGAAGGGCACGCCTTCCATGAGGTTGACCTCTTCCTGCCACCTTTGCAGAGCTTGAAGGATGGTTCCTGTGACTGGTACCATCTTTGACAGGGAGTCTCTTTTCTGAGACCACTGAGCCCTGAGATGGAACTGAATATCCTTCATCTGGAACCTTGATCCTGATACTGTTGTTGATGCAGCCAAGTGCCCTAGCAGCTGGAGAAAATGCCTTGCTGGTCTGGGGGTATGAAGCTGAAAAGAGTCTGCCAGACTAATTAAGCTGTCTACCCTTCCCTGAGGGAGGAAGACTCTTCCTTTCAGAGTATCTAGTTCTGCCCCTATAAACTCCAGGAGTTGAACTGGTGTTAGTTTGACCAAAGTAGTAGACCAGGGAAGGGCTGTGGATATGGCCTACCTAGATTTTAGCAAGGCATTTGACACAGTCTCATACAAAAGATTAATATACAAGTTAGCCAGCCTTGGAGTGGGTCCCAAGGTGGTAGTCTGGACAAAAAACTGGCTGGACAACAGGACGGAAAGGGTAATAGTAAACTGAGTCCACTGTGAAGAAAGGAGGGTAACTAGCAGGGTACCTCAGGGTTCGGTACTGGGACCGGTCCTCTTTAATGTCTTTATAAGTGACATTGGAGAGCACCTGGAAGGAAAGGTATGTCTCTTTGCAGATGACACAAAGATCTGCAACAGGGTTGATAAAAAGGTGGGGTGGAAAGGATGAAAAGGGACTTGGCAAGGTTGGTAGAATGGTTAAATATGTGGCAGCTCAGATTCAGTGCAAAGAAGTGCAAGGTAATGCATCTGGGAAACAAAAACCCAAGGGAAAAGTACACAACAACAAAAATCAAAAGATACCTAGGAGTAATTATATCAGATGACCTAAAGGTGGGCAGGCAATGTGAGAAGGCAGTAAGGAGGGCTGGGGGATACTGGGATGCATAGGGAGAGGCATCAATAGTAGAAAACAGGAAGTTGTTATCCCTCTGTACAGACAGTTGGTAAGACCCTATCTGGAGTACTGCATGCAATTCTGGAGACCCCTTCTCCACAAAGACATAGAGTGGAGGCTGTTCAGAGGAGGGCAACCATAATGGTGCAGCATCTGCATCAGAAGACATACGAGGAGAGACTAAAAGCTTAATACATATACCCTTGAGGAAAAGAGGGTGAGGGGGGACATGATAAAAACCTTCAAGTATCTCGAGGGCATTAACAAAGGGTAGCATCTTTCAGCTTGGGAAGAAGTGTGAAGCTAAGTGCATGACCCTGTCCCATTATCTCCAGAATCCATTTGTCTATGGTGATGGATTCCCAAGCCTGGAGATAGTGGGCCAGCCTGCCTCCTACTGGAAGTGGGACAGACTGACAGACCTCTCATGGGGTCTGCTTGGTCTTTGTGGCTTGCTGTGTGGCTTGCTGGGTGCTGGGCCCAGCCTGGCTGCTGCCCCTTTCTGCCCCTGCCTCTGAAGTACCCCCTCTGTGGCTAGAAGGCTGGTAATGCCTGAGCCTGGAAGAAGGGCCTGTAGTGGGTTTTACTCCTACCTTTTCCTTGGTACTTCTGAGGCATTGCTGCCTTCTCCTTAGCAGCAGCACTCCTGTAAGCCACCTTATACCCATCCATCTTCTTCATGTAAGTCTCTGTTTGCTCACCGAAGAGAGATATAGGCTCACAGGGGAAGTCCAGTGCCTTTGTCTGCATGTCTTGGGATAAATGAGTGGTCTTTAACCAGACAAATCTCCTCAGGGATACTAAGGTTGCCATTTGCCTGGCAGCAGTGTCACTTGCATCCACTGCCACCTGAAACTGACACTTGGAAGCTTATATGCCAATTTTTGCAGCTTTGGACAAGTGTGAAGCCATGGGACCAGGGCAAGCCTTGGTGATTTCCAAAACAGTGTTCCAGAGACTCTTCTGGTTTCTGCACATAGGCCATGTAGATTGCCTGCCTGATGGCCAAAGAGGCAACCAAATAGGATTTCTTAGCAATGCAGTCCATCCTTCTGGAATCCTTTTCTGATAGATGTGATGCCAGGGGAATCCCTGACTTGTCACATGCAGCAGCCTGCACCACACCTTGGTGTCTGGGATGACCAAACAGGAATTCTCCCCCAGATTTGGCCACCTAGTATTTTCTATCCATTCTTTTGTCCACTGAGGGAATGGAAATGGGTGTCTGCAAGATTTTGGAAGCGTGTCTCTTTATAGACTTATGGATGGGCAACAACAGCTTTTTTGTTGCTAGCACATCCGTCATCTCCGTATAGTCTGGTTCCTCTTCCTCCTTCTCTGTGGATTCCTGGGTGGAGAGGTCCAGGGCCTGTGCCACTTGCTTCATAAAAGCAAAATGAGATGTAAAAACATCTTCATCTCCCTTCTCAGGGGAGTCAGGACGGTGAGGATCAGGAGAGGCCTCTGGTTTAGGAGGTTCCCTAAAATCCTCATCCTCTTCTTCCACATAAACGTCAGTCAGCCTCTCAAGTAAACCAGGAACCGAAGAGAAACCCAGGTCCTGAACCAAGGAATATGAACCAGGACAGCGAACATGAACCATGGTACCGTTTTGCAGCACCTGAAGAATGCTTATTGCATTGCTATAGCCTCTGAGGTTAGGAACCATCGGTTGCTGTTCCTTAACCGAGTGCTTTTCCTTTTTCTTCTTTTTCGCAGAACCTGCTGGTTCAGAGGCGGTTTCTGTGGTTCTCTTTTTTTCTGTGAAACCTTCACCCTGGTCAGAGAGGAGGAATCTTTGTCCACAGCTGAGTCAGCAGCCTTCTCGGACATTTGTTTCTTCAGTCGGTTCAATCACCTATCAAGCATCAACTGAGGAACATTCTTACAGATTTCACAATCTACCTGAAGGTGGTCAAACCCCAGACAGACAACACAGGCCAAGTGAGGATCGGCTTTAGCAAACGGTTCCTCACACTTTGTGCAACGCTGAAAACCCGTTGGGCGGGTTCGTTTCTTGGGAAGTGACATATCCAACAATAAAACCCCTAAAACTAGGTTTTCTGTAAGCCCACTACAAAAGAAAGCCTTTAGCCTTTCTTCTTTTTTTTTTTTGGGTGGTCAGTTTAGCAACAGAGAAGAGAACCAAGAATTACCCAGGTTTCTCTTAAAATCAAATAACCAGTCCCAAAGGGTTTAAATTTTAGAAATTATTATAAGGCAGATACATTTAACGTAATTCAATTGGCTGCCATGGTTCTAACAGGGTTACATTAACCTACATTAACCTAGCAACATACAGCCTGATAACGGCGGATGTTTTAAAAAAACAGTGGTGGAAGAAGTTCCAGTAATTTAATGTGAAGCAAAACAATTTTTTGCTTTAGAAAAAAATTGCTGCTCATGGCATGTATTATATTTCATATGCATCATCAATAGGTTGATGTCATACATAAACACATACATACACTGACTGCCATCGATCATATGAACCTCTTATTGGGTTTTCTTTTTGTTGTTTTTTGTTACAGTGAGAGCCACTTGTTGGTTGTATGTGTAATGAAGTGAATTCCAAGGGACTTTAACTGACAGTTGGCAAGATATGATTTTGTGAATGGTGTTTCCTTTTACAATCCAGCATACTATACAATGGAGTTCTGTGCCAATGCATGTATTTATTATAATAAATGAGCACCAGAACTCTTGCTTTTGATAGTTTTTAATTTGGGACGCTGACAATGACATGCACATTACTGTCCGCTAACCCAGTTGCCTGACTGTAGAGTGCATGCTCGTTGTCAGTGTCCCGATTTTCACAAATGCTTAAATGCCTTTTCTTTCTGAGAGCTTAGTTTGAGACAGAGTTAGCTAGACCATGGGAATGGGGAAGAAACAGGACGAGGTATGATGTAAAGTTGCACCGCTCCGGTTTTTGACCGGATTGCCCAGTTTCCTCCCCATCAGCTCCGGTCCCGCCCCCCCCCCACATGGTGCCACCACACTGCCGTGGTAGTTTGCCAAGCTTAAAATCATTCCCACATCTTGCTGCTCTGCAGTGGCAGCTGTGGCACCAATGAATAGTTAGTTACACAAGCAGCATAATTACAGTAATAAGAAAAGTTCACACAACTTAGAATAAATAAAATGTTTAAATAATTTGCTTTTCCTATAAAGGGGAAAGAGAGGCTGGAGAAAGCAGGGGCATACCAACAAATTAATAACTGCACACTGTACACTGCGCTGCTGCCAGTCTCCACTCAGAGCCCTAACTCCTGTCCCAGTAGAAAGGAAAAAAGACTAATTTTTCAACACCCCAGATTATATATTAAAAGGCAGGCAGCACAATGTCCATTTCATAAACATTAAAATACCTAAACCTGCCTCAAACAAAGTAGCTCTCAAACTGTCATATACAGCATGGGGAGGGGGAGTGAGCAATCAGTTTCCGGTAACTAAACTCCACTTTGACAAGACCCGATTTGTTTTTTGTTAACATTGAGGTAATAATAGCATATTCCTGAAGCAGATAATGTGTTAACATGATGTAATACTGTATTTTTATAAAACTAGCATTACATACAGTAATGAGCAATGCATATTTTTATTTATTTATTTATTTCAATCTAGGATTCCAATACCTTTGAGCCAAGGCTCTTTTACAAAGGTTCCACGTCAGCGTGTGCAACAGTCATCATTTTTAGTTACAAACATAAAATCACTGACTTACAGACATGTAATAACCAGTACAAAGACTTGAGCTATGAGCAAGATGGGTGGGGGGTCAATGGGGGAGAAGTGAGGTAGGAGATTGGGGGTAGGAGGTGCAGGGGTAAGGGAGCACGGAGGTGGATGGGGCAGGAGCAGGAGTGGAGATACGGGGGAGGTGGGGCGGTGGAGACAGTGCAGCCAGGGGCCTTGTCGAGGGAATATGCCAGGTAAGGTGTTAGGGGGTGCAAAGACTGATTGTAAGTGCTGGGTGCTGGGGCATATTACTGTCAGTTCAGCTGTGCAACCAATTGCTAATGTGCAGACTCATCCCTGGCTAAACTAACCAACTCACAATGCCTAAAACATCATTTGGACTACTCATTTTGTTGAAAATATAGCATTCATTATGACAATACCCTATCTGCTTTCAGAATATGTTCTTGATACATATGCTAACACAGAAACAAACTCTGAACTCGCCACAGTACGTTAATTTAACATTTGAACTACTGCATGCTCCTGTGCAGCACCCATTTAGAAATATTGAAAAATAGCACTTATTCCACTAGTTTTTGATCCTACATACTGTGTTTTTATACATTAAAACTATGACTACCTGCCAGCAGCTGTTATGTATCATGCCTAGGAAATTCACAACTGATAGTGAATGTGTTTGTTGTCCTGCTTTTAAACACACTCATGTCCATGTCTTTAGCACAACAAAAGGCGGATGTAATGTTTTACATCAAAATGGGCATTTTTATGACTAAAATATGCCCCACAAATGAAATAATTGTGAGTTTTGTGCTTCAGAATTATAATAATAGCAATAATGTATGTACAGGGGTTAGATTAACAGTCAGTCACCCCATTGGGACAATATGGCACTCGATTGCACCTCGTGCCACATTACACCCCAAGGGGGTAATTAACAAACTGCTAATCTAACCCCTGTGCATACATTATTGCTTAATAAAACTTTATAAAATACAAATAAATTAACGGTTTCCTCCCGGTTAAATGAAGCGAGAAGAAACTGAAAAACTTACCGGATTAACACTAAATCTAGACTTGCCTACCTGTAAGCTCAAGGACAGTGCTTTAAAAATGAACAGAAATAAAAATGTACTTAAAAAAAACAATAAAACAAACTATTCAAGAAAGATGAAGGTGGGCTGTCTAAGGCATCTGTACTAGTCAAGCAGAGTAAAGAATCTGACGGTTGCGAAATGTTTACCATGGACAGTGGTTTGAAAACCGAGCTTGAGTCTAACATTCTATGATTAACATGGGTTCTATTAATCATTTCGGCTCTGGGGCAGTCTTATGGTCAGACCATACTGCAGAAGTCAGAATACAGTAAGATTTCCTGGGGTCTGAAATAAGGATTACTTACCTGTAACCATACTGGAGTTCTAGGAGTGGTGTATAGTGTACATCCTCACAACCCATCTGATCTCCCCTGACAAGTGGTACACTTGTCTTGCTTCCAGTGTGTAAGAGCTGAAGTCATGGGGTGGTGCCGAGGAGGATACCACCCAAGTGGGTAGGAGGAGCCAGCACATGGAGGCATGCATGCACACACCGTTTGGGATGCCCCTCCCTTCCACTCACGCCGTTGACTGTCTGAGCCAGCACCAAACCTCCATTCGGTGATGGCGAAGAGAGCCAACATTTGATCCTGCTCCCACCCTCCCCCTTCGCTGGTGCCCCAGCGACCCGAGGTCATTCCCGAACCGGGTCACCGGCATAGCGTGAGGTGTGGCATCCAGTGCCTCAACCCTCAGCGCCACCAGGTCAGCCTAAAGCTCACAGTTTTTAAAATCATGATCTAGACTCAAACACCTCCGACACAACTCATAACAGTTGAAACTTGCTAGGAGTTAACAGGATTTACACTTTTTAAATCCTGTAGGCCCAGTTTTTTCCTTTAGCCTATCAGTCATGCCAATTCATCGATAGTGCTTTAGTTTTTGTTTAATCTGGTTCCACTTTAATAATTAGTAAAAATACCAATATTTTTGACAAGCCAATTCAATCGAGTTATTTAATTTAAAAGAAAAAATGGTTGGTTCCCTCAGGCAGGAATCGCGGTAAAATGCAACTTCTCCAGTTCCTGAGAACTAAGTGGAAACTGGAGAAACCACCAGTTTTATAAAAGAAATAAAATAACACCCTAACACAGAGTATTTGGAAACTAACTGTATACTACTGGAGAGTAATAAAACTGAAAAGTTAACCAGAAGACTGGAGAAGATTTCGGGGTAATTGCTTTCTTCAGGTGAAAAAACAAAGCTGGTGTTTAGCCAGTAGGGGGAGCATGTCCACTGTGCAGAGTTTGAATACAATTCTATATTCTCTGATTCTCTGGGGCACCACTCACTATGGAGATGATGCAGATTTGTATAGGTATTATTGTTGGATTCCATATGTTAGAAATACTTAATTTTCTGAACCTCATTACTCAGTTTTTAATATAAAAATCAGAGGAACCATTTTCTAAGCATACTAAAGCAGTCAACAGAGTGCATAACTGTGTTATAATTATCGACTTCCCCTTTTTCCCATAGGGAACCCATGGCGTAACTTGCCGTAATAATGGAGTGTTTATTATGGCAAACGCGCATGGTTTCCCTTGTTCTGCTGACGCGATGTTGCAGCCTCTGCTCCTGACCGCTTGCGACTCGGAATCAGTGGTAAGTAACTTAAAATCAATGGATGTCCTAATTAAAAAAAAAAAACAACAGGGCTGCCAACTGTGGGGAAAAAAAGGCTGTAAGTCGGACCTTGCACTAAAACCTGACCGCAGCAGGTGACCGCACCAGAATGTCTTTATTTTTATTTTATAGAATTCCTGAGGTGACAAAGGGAAACCTAGTAATTATATAAAATAAAATATGGGTCAGGGTGTGTAAACTTGAGTTTACATACACTTTCAGGGTTAGATACTATGGATAAACCCTTGAGCTTCGCTTTCGGGGTTTATGTAGCATCTCACCCCTCGTGTATGTGTGAACTTCTTGTTACACACCCGACCCATACTTTATCCTATATAACGGCACTCCTCCAGTGCATAAGGCACTCTGCATTGCTTCATGCCTCACTTCCCAAGGCATGCCGTTATCTCATAACTGACACCCTGTCAGCCCTTATTGCTTAATGGAATCATTTCAAAGAACAGCTGATGACTGAAGAAAAACTTTGAAATCCATAACACTTGAACTCAGATCAGTTTATATTTGACATCTTAATGTAGTTCAAGTTTTTCCAAAGGGATTTGTGACTCAGGCTTCACAAGCACTACACTCCTCCCCAGTTGTCTACTCCATATACCATTGCTCCTGCTTTTCTTGGTACCTTTGTGGTTTCCTTTTAATTCCTTCATATGTGTGTGTGTGTGTGTGTGTGTGTGTGTGTGTGTGTAAATGACCCATTGCACAAAGACCCCTCTACTGTAGCACGTCACTTGCAGATCTCCTTTCAATGGAATGCCCCCTTTCCTTTTGTGCAAATGATCCACGATACTCATGACAGGAAGGGAGGGACAGCTGCAGAATAAGAGGTGCTAGCTGCAGATTCGAGCAGACTTGATAGACCTCTAGGCCTTTATCTGCTGGCAAATGTTGTATGTATGTATGCTTTGGGGAGACATTTAAGCATGGCAAGGCCAAGTTGCATGAGGAAAACAGAGGATCTGTGCCTTTTCAAAACCAGACCCTCTGTGTTTAACAGGGCTTCTAATTGTTGTCTTGGTATGTCTTCCAGGCCCAGGTGGGCTGAGAGTGTTCTTTGTAACATCTGTACTATGCAGTGGTTTAACTGGAAAAGTTCAGGAGGCGGAATTATAATCTCTGTATTTGTAGGAGGTGGAACTGTCATCTATAGGAGGTGGAGCTCACCAATAGTATTCAGCAGAGAAAGTTGTCAGAGGAGGTGGAACCAAGTTCCTGCCCAATTTAACCCCTGCTACTGTGTATAAAAGTAAGGAAATTCACAAGAATTTAGTTATTAGTAGTATACTTAGAAATTTTGAATTTGTTGGCAGAAAAGGCCCACAGAGTCTGCCCAAAGGTTCCCTGTCTACTGCACCTCCACAGATCCTAACTGGTCTCTGGGGACTTTCCCTGTTTCTGTACTAATATGTTCCTGTGTCTATTCCATGCATGCTAGAAGCATTCTGCTGTTCTAGCATCCACAACTTTGGGTGGCACTCCATTTCATGCTTCTACCACACTTTCTGTGAAGAAGTATTTCCTTAGCTCCTTCTCTGAATTTCCCCCTTCCAATTTGGCTGCATGTCCTCAGTTCCTGGGGCTTGTCCTCTTATGGAAGAGCTCCCTCACTGCACTCTGTTAATTCCTGTGAGGTACGTAAAGGTCTCAGTTATGTCACCGTTCACTCTCTTGTCCTTCAGATTGTACGTATTGAGATCCCTCAGTTTGTCCTGAAAGGACTTCCCTTGCAACTCTTGCACCATCTCAGCTTCCCTCCTCTGGACTGCCTCCACTATGTCTGTGTCTTTCCTGAGGTGCAGTCTCCAGAACTGGACACAATATTCCAGGTGAGAGTGTACCAGAGAGTGGTACAGTAGCAGCACCACTACCCTTCTCCTGCTGGTAATGCCCCACCTCCATGCACCCCAGCAGCCCGGCCTACAGCCTTGTAACACTGTGCTACCATCTTGAGGTCTTCTGAAATAATAACCCTGAAGTCTCCTTTCTTTCTAATGATGCCATCACACCCCCTTCCCCATCCTATACTCAGCACTGGGGTTCCTGTGCCCTAGATGCATGATTTTGCCCTTTTTTGCCTTGAACCTCAACTGCTTAGCCTTTGATCACTCCTCTAGTTTCCCTAGATCTCTGTGCATTGTCTGTCCTCTCTCTGGGCTGACTACATTACTGCAGATCTTGGTGTCATCTGCAAAAAAAGACAGAATTTTCTCTCCAGTTCCTTTGCAGTGTCCTGTATAAAAATATTGAAGTAGACTGGTCCCTGGTCCCAGCACTGAACCCTGTGGTACCCTACTGGTCACCCCCATCCTTAAAGTGTGTGCCGATTACCACTACCCTTTGCCTCCCAGCCATTAGCCAGTTGGGAACTCTTTTAACATTTTGACCCCCACCCCCAAATTAGTCAGCTTCCTAATCAGCCTTCTGTGTGGCACAGTGTCAAAGTCTTGCTGATGTCTAGATAGGCTACATCCACTGCCCTCCACTGGTCTATTTCCCTGGTCACCTAGTGATAGAAATCTATTAGATTTATTTGGCATGACCTTCCCCCCTGTGAACCCATGCTTCCTGTGGTCCTGCAGCCCAGTGGTTTCTAGATAATCAACCAGTCTCTTCTTTAGTAGGGTTTCCATTTGATTCCCCATCACTGAAGTTAGACTGACTGGCCTGTTGTTGCTGGATTCCTTCCTACTGCTACTTTATGCAGAGGGACCACGTCAGCACTTCATCAATCTGTTGGAACACTTGCTGTTTCCAATGTGTTGTTGAACACAGCTGTCAGTGGAACATCTAACACTTCCCTGAGCTCCCTCAGTACCCTGAAATTTATCCCATCTGGTCCCATAGCCTTATCCACTTTCAGGGCTGCAAGTCCTTTCTGTATTCTTTTCTCTGAAAATGGCCTTGTGTTACCCCCTCAGCACCTCTGTTCTTAATCCTGTCTTGTGACCCGTCCCCTCCTTCCCACTACTGTGAAGATTGACCAAAAGTAGCTGTTCAAAATGTCAGCTTTTTTTTTCACTTTCCACACAGTCTCCCCTTCCATCCTTCTTATCCTCACTATCCCAACTCTGGCTTTTCTCTTCTTGCTGACATAATGGAAAAAAAAAAGACTTCTTCCCCTCTCCTCACTTTCCTTGCAGTCCTTTCCTCTACCTGTACTTTAGTTCTCCTAACCACCTTTCCTGCTTCCTTCTGTTTGGTCTAGTAGTACAATTCCATGTCTTCTTCCCTTTTACTTTCCTTGTACCTTTTGAAAGCTACCTTTTGTTCTTTCATGCCTTTGCCACCTCCTCGGAGAACCACAATGGTTTCCGTTTCCTCCTGCCTTTTCTTACCTCTTTCATGCATAGACTTATTGCCCTAATGTTGCCCTCCTTTATTCCCTTCCACTGTGCCTCCATCCCTCTCTAGCAATCCCTTCCCTCAATGCACTTTCTGAGGCCGTCACCCATTTCTTTGAAAGCCACACTCCTGAAATCAAGGACCCTTTTCTTTGTGGGTATCACCTCAGCTCCTTCTCTTATGCTGAACCACACAGTAAGGTGACCACTGGTACCCAGGGGACTTCCCACTGTGAAACTTGCAGTGCTGTCCATCTTTGTGAGTACCAAGTCCAACACTGCCCCACCCCAGTAGGTTCTTTCCCCCAGCTTTAGTAGTGAAGGAAGTTAGTATCTGTCATGTAGCATTAAGTAGAGTATTTGAGAATCTCATTAAAATATGAAGTCAAAATACAATTTATTGTACCCAGAGCACCTGAAGTACTTGCAAGAAAATATTAATTTTTCTCCCTCCTTCCTGTGTGTTCCCAGGTATAACATCAGCCAGTTGGAGGAGTGGCTT
The DNA here is from genome assembly GCA_016271365.2 of Neoceratodus forsteri. Classification (NCBI taxonomy): domain Eukaryota; kingdom Metazoa; phylum Chordata; order Ceratodontiformes; family Ceratodontidae; genus Neoceratodus; species Neoceratodus forsteri. The sequence goes on along the minus strand of CM057449.1, from coordinate 519,286,196 downwards.
CATGGGAAGAACTTACATCAGAGTTCGATAGTACAGACGCTGGAACCCCTGATCCAGGCTGCACAGCTCTTGCAAGTAAAAAAGAAAACAACCGAAGATGCAGAGGCCATCTGTTCCATGTGCACAGCACTTGCCACACAGCAGGTAATCAGCAAAGGTTTTGATGACTGCACACACATCAAGATTGCTACAGAAAACTGACCTGGGTCTTAGCACACACTGTGGTACATGAAGGCCAGCTTCAGGAAAGGGGTTCTGATTCTTCTCAAGGGACTGAGCAAACACATCATGGAAGTTATGCATTGCCCTTAGAATGGGGGACCACCGCATGCAGCAATGAATAGTGCCCTATGTGGTTGGTACATGGGCAGGACATAGAACTTCCCTTAAAGAAGCCTGGGCACACCCCAAGCAGCCAAGCCGCAGGTCCTCAACAGGGAAAGAAAGCATAAGAGGGAAATATGGGAAAAAGAAGTCTGAAAACAAGAAGGATTAAATTGCCTTGTGCATGTATGCAGCTTTTGTTTTGCTTTTTATTTTTCAGGAAGAAGTACAAAAGGGGGGGGCTAGCATATGAAAGTTGCCTTTTTTTGCATGGTAAAATGGCAATTTTGTGTGAAAATACAAATTTTACATATGAACTATCATACACTGTTTAGTATAGAGTTTTACAGGCTAAACATCAAGTCTGTCAGTCCCAGTCATAGTCCCCATGACTAGCAGAAACGATACACTGTACCCAGCATTTTTTTGTTAGGATTCATTGCAGAGCAGGGAAGCAGTGAAAGAGTGAGCAGGGTCTCTCTTACTCTGTCTCACTGAAATCAGGAAATCAGAGAAACAACCTTTAATAAAAATAGATAGCTTATCAGTCGGGCAAAAATTAGAAAGATTCAGAAACTGCCTGCTGCACTTGCACTCAGCTGTTTCCTGATCCCATTCTGTATCTGAGTTGTTGAAGTCACCATCAGAAATGTTCTTCCCTTATTTGTTGTTTTTCTGATCACATCATGAAGTTTAAAGAGCAGTTAACATAAGGATTTCACTTGGGCAGGCAGTTTATACTGAGGATCTGCCTGTCCAGAGAGTTTAATGAGGCAAGATTTGAATTTATTTGCTTAGTTATTTTACTTACCATGGCTACGATCTTACTTCCGAGTTCTGATAGGGTTCTGTGACAAGCCCGGCTCATCAGTGCACTGGAGTGGGGAGGAGGATTGAGCATCCTAGAGGACATTCTACTTCTCCAGGGTGGGAGTGTTGCTGCCTCCACCTCCGTGACCACTGATGGAAACAGTGGAGGCAGAGTAAGTGGTTGATGTGCCGTCATGTGCACTGTCATGGACCTGAGTGCAGATGTCCAAGGGGCTGGGGGAAAAAAGAAAAACAATTGAAAAAAACATTGGCCTCAGCAGGATGAAGCCAGCTCTGCCCACTTTTACACTGTTGACTATAACACCCAACCACCAGAGGCTGGTAGAAAGATCTTGATGGGCCTCGGGCAGCCCTGATGACCATGAGCCCCACTGTGCAGAGCAAGCCATGGGGGCTGAAGGAGGACACAGGTGAATCCCAGAGAAGATGGGTGATGAATCTGGGATTGGGGCAGAGCTGGCAGAAGGGTGCATCAATAGAAAGATCAATATATAAAGAAAAGCTTTGCTATATGAAAGTGGTACAGAGAAATGCAGGAAAGGGTAAAAAAGTGGGGCAAATGTACATAGCTTTAAAAAAGCTAGGCTGACCCAGTAGCACTGAGGGTTGAGGCACTAGATGTCACACCTCGCCACTATGCCAGCAACCTGAGTTCTGGAACAGGTTTGGGTCACCAGGGGTCGGCTGGGGGAAGTAGGATTGAGCGTCCCAATGGATGCTCTCCTCCGGGGGGGGGCAGGTTACAGGCCAGCGATGCCCACATGCATTGCTGCCAGTGGAAGAATGGGCAGTAAGGCACAATGGACCCTTATGGGGAGTTGGTGGGTGAGGAGGGTGCTGTGGATGCTTGACGGTGGTGTGTGTAAGCATGCCATCTGTCTGGATGTAAGTCCTCTGTGTTGGCGCCCTCAGAGGGTAGGGACCAGGAGAAAAACCAAAGGCAAAAAATGACCTTGTCTCGCACAGAATGATGCCGGGTCCACGCTATGTCGAGTGGCCCAGTCGAAAAAAAAACAAAGGAATGGATTCCTCAGGGCAGAGACCAGGAGGAAGTGTAAAAAAAAAAAAAGCTGAAACCCAGTAACCAAATTAAAACAATGACACAGCATGCAGCTGATATGCAGTCAACATCCAGACTTTGTCACTATGTTACTACTGCCTGAGCATGTGTTGTAAAAGTTAAGGTAAATAATACTGTATCCTGTCCCTAACAGATTGTGAAGATATTGAATCTCTACACACCACTAAATGAGTTTGAAGAACGTGTGACAGTATCGTTCATCAGAAATATTCAGGTGAGTGTCACTTTGTGCATGAGAATATATTCTTTGTTTAAAACTCCCTCTCCACCACCATCACTACACCACCACCACCACCCGGGAACCTAGGGAAACCCTATGTGACAAAGATCAATGGTCAGTTCTTCTCACTGCAGCCCTCAATATAACGTGAACTCCTGCTTGGCCTCTTCATTAATCGACTGCCCAATGCTTGTCAGACAACCAACATACTCCTCTGTGCCAATGATGGTCATCTAATCCAAAAACTCTAACCTTAACAGCCTTATCATTGCTCTCCAAAGTAAGTTTAGGTCCCTTGAAAGCTGGTTCTCCAACACCGACAAAAAACTGGTCCTCAGTTACAAAAGACATAGAAACACAGAAGTTGATGGCAGATAAGGACCACAAGACCCATCCAGTCTGCCCATTTTTTCTACCTTATGAATGTGCCATAGGCCTGTACTCTGTCAATGGCCTATCTATTCATACTCATCTTTATTGCTCCCTTATGCCTGTCCCATGCCTGTTTGGAGCCCTGCACTGTATTCATATCCACCACTTCCTGAGGTAGGCTGTTCCATGCATCCACCACCCTTTCTGTCAAAAAGAACTTCCTCACATTCCCCCTTAATCGGCCTCCCTCTAATATCATGATGTGTCCTCTTGTCCTGCTATTTTTCTTATACTGAAACATGTTAGACTCTCTCAGCTAGTTAATGCCCTTAAGATGTTTGAATGTTTCGATCATATCACCTCTCTCTTTTCTTTGTTCTAGGGTATACATATTGATCTCTGTTAATCTGTCCTCATATGTTTTCTGATGCCTGCACCATTTTGGTTGCCCTTTTCTGGACTACCTCCATTTTGTTAATGTCCTTGTGCAGTTGCGGCCTCCAGTACTGCATGCAGTACTCCAGATAGGGCCTAACCAGTGTCTTGTAAAGAGGGATGATATCAACTCCCCGAATCATGGAGTCACCAATGATCAGAAGTGTTTTGGATTTCCTTTTTGCTTTTATTGTTTTGGTCCCTGTTTTGGGCAAGTTTTGTTCTGCTAGCCCCTGTGCTGCAGTTTCCTGCTCTGCAGTGTCCTCTGCTCCATTGTTTGATTTCAGAGATAGAGGCAGATACCCGTTTGTAGTTTTTATATGGTTTGTGGAGGTGATACATTGGAGAGCACTGAGTGATGGGGCACCCGATTTGTCCCTACTAACCACCTACCAACCTCCCATACCAACTACCCTCCACGGTCAAGGTGCTTCTGTTGGATGTTGGGGAAATGGCGGGCAGTTCTTATAATATATTTCCTCCTGAATATGCAATATGAGGCGCTCAATCTCTGCCCATGCTGCCTGGTGCTGAGCCTTTAGATCTCCAGAGGTCCAACAGGTAGGACAGTGTCCTAAATCCTGTAAAACTGCCCTTTTGAAAAGTGTCCTGCAGTACCTGCAGTTAATAATATCCATTCCAGATGTGTTGCTGGGTTTATAACCTGGTCAAAGTAATTAGAAGGAGGAAAATGAAAGCAAAATTTGATTTTGTGTTTAGCTTGTTTTTGTATAACTTGTTATAACAAGTTAAATTACTTGTGCCCCTGTAAATGACGTCACTGTGTGGATACTACTCGGCTCCTCCCCTTCCTGCTTTGCTACAGGAAATGTCACGACTGTGCTACCCTATAAAAGGAGTATAGCGTGGGGTAGTTGGGGATGGGGGTAGGTGGCTGGGCCCTTTTCCTGCCAAAAAGAAGAACCACGGATGAAAGAAACAAGGAGGTAAGAGCAGAAACAATCAACCAACAACAAATGCAGTAGTCCTGAAAGCTTAGCCTGCTGATGGATAAAACTGTAAAACCTGTAAAGCACCACCTGTAATAATTTCACAGAAGATATACCCTGTAAAAAACACTTTGCTACAGAGAAAAATAAAGCAGTAACAGAAGATATACCTTTCAAAAAACAATTTGAATCAGAAGATTATAGCAGAAATCTGTAAGCACAAACCTGTAGGCACACCCTGTAATAATGCAGCTGAAAGTATACCCTGCAACCACAATTTGAATCAGAGAAAAATAAAGTAGTAAAATGTTAGCAACAAACAGTAATAACCCCTGTGAGTACAAAAGAAAATAACACACAGTAAATCTGCCTAGCCAAAAGAACATAGAAACATAGAATTTGACAGCAGATAAGGACCGCTTGGCCCACCCAGTCTACCCATTTCCCTACCTAATGGATAAGCTGCAGATCCTAGTTAACCAATGGCTTACTTCTTCCTACCCCCACCCCATAGAATTGCCTTATGACTGTCCCACGCATGCTTGAATTCAACCACTGTTTTTGACTCCACAACCTCCTCAGGAAGGCCGTTCCATGCATCCACAACCCTCTCAGTGAATAAATACTTCCTTACATTACCTCTGAGATGCCCCCATCTTCAAATTGTGCCCCCTTGTTCTTGCACACCTCTTTTTCTGAAAGATGCTACCCTCTTGGACTTTGTTGATTCCCTTGAGGTACTTGAAAGTTTCTATCATGTCCACCCTTCCCTCCTTTCCTCGAGGCTATACATATTAAGCTCCTTAAATCTCTCTTCATATGTCTTCCGGTGCAGACCCTGCACCATTTTAGTTGCTCTCCTCTGGCCTGCCTCCATCCTGTTTATGCCTTTGCGGAGATTGGGTCTCCTGAACTGCATGCAGTACTCCAGATGGGGCCTCACCAGCTGTCTGTACAGAGGGATAAGAACTTCCTGTTTTCTACTGGTGATGCCGCTCTCTATGCATCCCAGTATCCCCCCAGCCCTCCTTACTGCTCTCTCACATTACTTATGCACCTTTAGGTCATCTGTCATGACTACCCCCAGGTCCCTTTCCAAAAGAAGTCTTACTCTTTTTCCTTGCTCTGATAAGGTTCCTTGCTCTGTCCTTACAAGCAGCCTAGAAGGAAAGAGCTCAGGTGAAGCTAGGTGCCTTTGCCAGCAAACCTAGTCTTCCACCTCCAAGATATCAACTAACCTGACCTTTTAACCCTTCCTTCTGTTGGAAGTTACTAACAGTTAGTCAGCTCCACTCCCCAGTTACACACCTAATCCCCTAGAAGAGCTGTGGGAGGAAAGCAATTAGCTCCTGCAATGTGAGAAGGAGACTGCAACACCTCTGAGACCAAGCCAAAAACCAATTCAGAAAAAAAAATAAAATAAAATAGTAACAAACTATGCTCTTCTCTAGCCTCCCACAGTAGAGGAAAGTTCCACCCTTTGTCACCTGAAATGGCCAAGGACAAAACCTTGAACAGGTGGAGACCTTCCAATACCTTGAAATAACCCTGGATGACACATTATCTTTTGACCACATATTGACAGTCTGGTGGCCATAGTTAATAGAATACTGGGTGCCCTGTACCTTGTCCAGAACAATCTCACTGGGGATGTTTAGCTGCCTTATTGTGGCCAGCTCTGTTCTGTCACTTCTTGATTATGGACTTCCTATCTACACAGTTGCCTGTGACATTGTACTAAACAAAGTAAAGCTGAGCTGTAAGAAGGCATGCTGCATTGTTCTTGGTGCAGATAACTGCACTCACAGTTGTGCCCGCTGCCTTTCACACTCACTAACTGACTACCTTTACCCAGTAGACTACAGCTCCAAACCTGCTTGCTAGTTAAAAAGGCACTCGTAGGCCTAACTCCCCCTGCTTTAACAAATTTCTTCTACAGTCAATACAACACCAGGAACATGGCCAGGAATGCCCTTAAGCCTCCTTTCAGGCGTACTCAGCTGGGCAAGCAGTCATTTGCTGTCAGGGCCACTAACTGGTTAAACAAATTACCTGATACACTTATCAGTTTAAGAGAACTTTGCAATCTGATTTGCAGTCCAATGCAACTGTGAACATTAAACAAATTTATTTGGTTTCCCTCTGTACATAACCTGTGACTTTTTATACAGCAATCTGTATGGATTTTTTATTTCAAAATTGCATGTAATTGTTCTGTCTTAAGCGCTTCCAGCCTGACTCGATTGCTCTCCCTCTGGAACTGCTTATTGTACTTGTAATTATTTTTTGATGTCTATGTATTTGACATGGAACTATTGCAAATGAGCACTTGTACTCAAAGATAATCTCTGATGTTTTCAATAAATAAATACCGAAACTACCTGTAGCCGTTGATAAACAGGAAGTACTATCCATCAGTGAAAGCTGCTTACCACAACACCCCAAATTTGTCTCCCATCAGAACACTGTTGAACCAGCTGTGGTCATGTATTTGATGCCAACTCAATCAACCTGCCCCTCCCAGCCTCCCCCCATATCCCGGCATGCCTCCTCTCTCCTCTAACTAGGATCCAGTGTTGAGGGAGGAGTATAGAATCATGCAAAGACCTGCGGATCACTGTGATGTGGGTGGCTGAGGAGTGTCCTTTGGCCATGATTACCCCTAGATTTTTCTCCCACCCTCCACTGCACTGGTCACCTGTCCTGCATTTGACCTTTGGTGGAGACAGTTGATGGTGTGTGGTCAGCTACACCATCAAAGTCTTTCCACTTCCTGCAGATGAAAACATTCAAGAAGTGAAGGGAAGCATTGTCCCCCTTCCCCCAGCCTAGAGTCTAAACAGGCTGCTATCACTGTGTGCTCTACCTTCCTCCATGTCAGTGTGCATGCATATGTGTGTGTGGGGCAGGGGAGGAGCAAGGCAGGTCTCCAACATGGTTATCCAGTAGCTACCCCCTGCACCACCTGAGGCAGCATCACATATGCCCAGTTTTTGAACAAACTACTATCTCATTCATTAGGGTTCTAGCTATTTCACATTTATTTGAGGAGATAGTTTTCTGCAAGTGTCTGCCAAGTGCTGCCAATAGTAGATGAAAAAAAAATGCCTACCATCTCAAAACAAAGTGTTGCAATTAAATCATTATGTGCAACTGCAGTATTTGTTTTGCTTTTCAATGATACCTTGCACCAGAAATGGGCCACGGAAAATGCTGACCCTGGTCACCCCTCCCTCAGCTTTCCAATCCCCAAAATATGGCCCCCTCTCTATCCCTTTCAGCTGGTCCTTATTTATTTGAAATTGGTTTACCAGCTACCTTTAATAAGATATGCAGTAATTTCAATGACATAGGTTGTCACAAACCCACTCTTGGGGTTAGGCCCTCAGCACCCACAGTGCCTAACCTTTCAGTGCAGTTCGTGAACAGGGGACAAACAGGGACACCCTCCTGTTTGTTTTGGGTCTGAGCAACTACCAGTCTCGAGTCCTGGGGTCAATTATGAACTCTTTTTAGCTAGCACACCCAGGTAACAGGTCCAAATATCACACTCTCTTAGGGAAAAGCAGCGCAATATACTTGGCCCAGTGGGCATACAACCAACCTGGTTTACAACCCCCTTCCAACTCAATTGAGATGCTGGTATTTTTCTTACCTTGCTGGATCTTTACACAGATCCTTATTAGTGTGGCAGCATAAGGTGACACAATAAGCATTTAACAGCTGTGTTAGAATATTAAGACTGTTCCACCATTCATACTTAAAATGAGCAAATGTCTCAGGCAGGTTTAAAGAAAACCGAATTTACTAAAACTAAAAATAGTGAATAAATACAGTACATCAAACAGAACATATATACATAATGATTACAATCAGAAAGAAATGGGCAATTACAAAACAAAGTGCCTTGTAACTGAATTAACTAGGTCTAACTCAATTTCAATTGGAAAATGATTTGGGCTGTTACCTATCTTGGTTAAAGTGTCCCTTAGAAGTCCAGAACAAAAAGTGTCAGTCCTTTCAGCTAGCTTCACTAATATCAAAGATAAAGTCCCACCGTCCTTGTGATGTGACCGCTCTGGCTGTTGGCATGAGATCACTCTTAGTCCTGTAATTAATTGATCAGTCACATGCCCCTGCACACTGCTAAACAGTCCAATAAAAATATATATATACTTCCTAATTAGTGAGCCACTGAGCATGCTTTATGACAAGTCAGAATCAGCAATTTGATATTTCAGAGAAACATCCTGAAACACTTCTCATAGCTGGGTGAATTTTCACAGGTATCTCTCAGAAACTGCTTCCCTCCTGATACGCTGAAAAGGGTAATATTTCGCAACAATCTGCCTGGGTTCAAAGCAGTGGATTGCTTTATAACCTGGTCTTATTATAGTCCCAGGAAGTTGGCTTTTTTTTTTAAACCATCTGCTCCAGCAAGCAAGAGCAGAACATTTTTTTTCTTTTAAAAATCCAAGGTCCCATGATGCCTTGTGCTGACTGCCATGTTTCACAAGCAGAATTCAAAAACATATATTTATATCAAAATGATATACACATAATAACAGGTTAGATGGCTATTGCAACATAGGTGACCTGGTGGAGAAGGGCTGTGTGGGATGGGAGGAAGGAAGCAGAAACAATTCAAGGAAAATAATACTGCAGCAGTACAAAAAAAATTATAAAAATATCATGTGCAGTTCAAACACATAAAATATATTTACCTTAAGCCCACCATCCTGCCACTAAAATATGATACCCAGTGGGTTCAGATGCCAAACTGAGGGTGTTATGTGAGTAGAGATGTTGCAGATTCATAATTCAATGGCCAAGTTGGTGCAAAACCGGTGAACTTCACACTTCACAGAGCTTTGCAAGGTTTCTGGACCTTGTATCAACTTTGTCAGTCTTTTTAAATTTTTTTATTAAAATGGTTTACAAAAACAAGAAAATCAACCCCACCCTCTCAGTCATATTCAGCCACGCATCCACCATGCCTGATAGTTTTAAATGATAACCCCTTCCCGCTACCCATCCCCTGCTAGGGCCTAGTCAGACCTGACAACTACTGGCTAAAATATCACAAAGACTTATCCTAGAAATTCAGCCCATTATAAAGAATGTACCAGCACAAACAACATTTGAATTAGCCTCCATGTGCTCCCACAAAACTAAAGGACTTGTGCTTTCACTTGGGGGGGAGGTGCAGAGAAGGGGAAACATTAAAAATCATTACCTCATGGCTGACTCCATGGTGGTAAGCACTGGCCATCGCTCTGGCATGTTGGTGACCCAGGTTTGTGCCCTGAGCCCAGACATCAGGAGCACAGGCTGGAAGAGAAGGAGTCACAAGTGTCCCTTGGACGCTTCCCTCCTGGGTGTGTGGGTCTCTGTGAGCCATTCCCATAGCAACTCCTGGTGGTAGCCTAGTGGAGGCGTTCTTGGCGTGGGTGACCACACACCATCAAATGTCCCCACCCTCAGGACTTCAATGCGGCTGCCCACATACGGGACTGAAAACAGGAAAAAATGCCTGTCTCAGCCAAGCCAGATGATGGCAGCCACGTCCCACCATGCTGCAGTTGCCAAAGTGCACTGTTCCCATTCTGCCTGCACCTGACACCCTGGAGGACTTGAAGGTCCGCTACTCCCCTCCCTCACCTAGCCCCAGGGAGGGGAGCCCCGACAGGGATAAGCCATAGCCCAAGTAAGGCCAGGGATTCCGGTGGCAGGAATCAACTGAGGGGGGTGAATTGGCAGGTAGCAGGGACACTGAATCACCCAAGGGAGTGGATGGCTGGGGGGCGCAGGGAAGGAGGATAAAGAAGTAACACACAAAAACTCACTACTTCACACAGAAGATGGTTAAAGAGCATCAGATGGCTCCAGAGGAATTTTGAAAAACATAATATTTAGGCACAGTTCAGTTTTTATTTCATATTAGATCTGTATTTTTTCCTTCCCAGTATTTATTACTGAGGTCATATGCATGAAAACAGGATATGTATTCCTTCCAAGTTCATCTGTTGCAGCTGTTTATTCTCCACTTGAGGTCATGATACTAGTAACATGATAGCATGATATGATACTAACAGTCACTAGGCAGGAAAGAGACCTCAGAGTTATTTCTGATGACCTCAAGGTGGCAGGGCAGTGTGATAAGGCCAGTGGGTAAGGCTAGTGGAATGTTGGGTTGTATAGGGAGGGGTATCTTCAGCGGGAGGGAAGAGATGTTAGCATTATATTGCTTGGTGGTGCAGCCACACCTAGAGTACTGTGATAACTTTTGGAGACTGCACTCTGAATGGATATTGAAAAAGCGGAGGCAGTCCAGAGGAGGGCAACTAAAATAGTGGATGGTTTGCACAAGAAGCCCTGTAAAGAGAGACCACAGGATGTCAACATGTGCACCCTGGAAGAAAATAGAGAGAGTGGATATGATACAGACCTACAGATTCCTCAAAGGGGTGAACAGTGTAGAGAAGGGAAGGTTCTTTCAAATGAGAACAAGTACCAGGACCAGGGGCATGCAATGAAGCTGGGAGGGGGGGAATTTCAGAGTGATGTGAGGAAATATTTCTTCAATTAAAGGGTAGTGGATGCGTGGAATAGATTGGCAGCAGAAGTGGTAGAGGCTAGAAGATTGGGCTCCAGGAATGCATGGGACAGACATAGAAGTATATTGGATAGGATGCAGGGAGGTGAGAGGGTAGATGGAGACCAAATGGGTAAAGTTACTGCCATGCAGTAGAGGGCCAGATGAGATGGGCTCTATGTCCCTTCCACAATTCTATGTTACTAATAAACCAGGGGCTTGCAGGAGCACAATTGGATACACTGCATTTTCCTGCTTACACAAGTGACAATGGACTCTTCTCCCGGCCAGTGAATATAGTAAAGTTGTGACAAGAAACCCTTTCACTACTGTATGCTCAAATACATTGGAATATGGCAATGTTGGCCAGTCAAATATCTGATAGTTCACACAGCAGGTCAGTTTTTGAATCTGGTACTTGTGCATCTAGGCGGATAGTCTGGGTTAGTAAGCTGTAAAATTTATTTATGCAACAGGTGTCAGGATAAAAACTGACACATAATTTCAGTTATCTGAATCACTGTGTGGATAAATAGGTGTTGATGAAATCACTATGTGGATAACTTCAATTATGCAATGGGGTATGAAAATCCTGTAATATCATTGGTCAAAACACATCACATGACCATGATAAATCCTCCAGTATACCCACTGTAAAAGTTTTATATCACTATAGAAACAAAAAAAATGCCAGCTCGTCAGCGCAGCTGTTGGATTTCCGCTTGCGACACCGGCAACCCGGGTTCGGGAACGGACTCGGGTCGCTGGAGAGCCGGCCGGGGGGAGAAGGCTTGAGCATCCCGCGACTGCTCACCTTCTCTGGGGGGAAGGGAGGGGACGTGGCTCGCTGTCTGCTGCCCCCTGGCGGAGGCCAGGAGAGCAACAACTCAAGCGAGCCCCACTGTACAAGGGGCGTGGTGAACGACAGCTTTGGCCTAGACGTCCGTGGCATGCCACGCCCCCAGGGAGAAAAGCGGAAAGCTGCCTCCTGGTCTGCCAGAGGATGGCTGCTGGCTCCCGCCATCTCAGATGCCCCGATGCCCCAGAATCCACCTCAGCAGCACCGGGGGACTGATTGAATAGCGCACTGGTATCCCCCTCCTGGCACCTTCCCCCTCGGAGGAGAGGGACCCATCCGCCGAAGGGTTACGCCGGGCCACCCCTGTGTCAGCTGCGATCTAAGGTGAGTAGGAAGGGGGTCAGGGTGAGGAGGTCTGGGGAGTCATGAGCAGCCGGAAGGAGAGGCAGGCCAGGGGGCAAGTAAGGTGAGAAAAAGAAAAAAAAAACAAGTTGAACATTGTATAATAGCAATATACCATGACAGGGAGTGGGTATATGTGTGGATTTTCCACTTCTGGTGTGGTTAAGTCACTTGTCTGTGCCTTGTGACTGAACCACACCAGGCGTGGTAAATCCACCAATATACCCACTCCTTGTCATGGTATATTGCTTAAAAAATCCACATAATGATTACATCATGACCCATTTATCCACACTGTGACTACATCACTAACCACCACCACCTGTGCTGCCTGCTCAGCAGTACTGCCTCCCAGTTTCACTTTCACATTCTAACAGTGCTCTGTACAACCTAGCTATCAAAGTCCCTAATACTCACAAAATGCACACTCTAACCAAATGCCCCCACAAACTGGAACCACATTTTAAATGAAAACACTCTTAAGAAAAAAAGCAGTGTTTTCCTCTTTCTCAGCACAGCAACCCTGCAAACCAAACATAGCAACCAGGCACAGAGAAAAAACCTTGAAAGGAACTTAAGAAAAAAATAAACTATAACAAAACTGAATCCCAAAAATCCTGTTGTATAAATCAAATATGCATGGGGCACCTGTGGGATAACAAAGTTATTTCTACAGTTACCAGTGACTACTCGTAACCCTCACTTGTGGCTTCATCACTCGTGAGGTTACTCAAGGTCACAGGCAACTGCACAAATAATTTTGTTATTCCACAGCCCCCTCATATCTTATATATGTAACTGTATGTTTACCAACCCATTATGCTTACTAATTAAATGTGTAACACAGATTGTGACATCATCAATACACTAATTATGACATCACTAGCTGACATCTTTTTCATATTTCTTACATCAAAACCAGACTTAAAAAAAAAATGGGCCAGCCCGGTGGCTCTGAGGGCTGCCTCACATTACACTGGTGACCTGGATTCGGGAACGACCACGGGTTGTCGGGGTGCCAGCACGGGGGGAAGGGGGAGCAGGATTGAGCACTGGCTGTCCTCTCCCAGGAGGGGGCGGAGTCACTTGCTCAGGGTCCCACTGGCCACCGGATGAGGTCCCGGGTGACAGGCACAGGTGGTAACAGCATGACAGCTAGGGTTGGGCATCCTGTAGTGCGTGGCATGTGCGATGGGGACGCATGGGGCTGGGCAACAAAAAGCCAAAAAACATACAAACTACTTATGGGGAAAACAAAGGCTTTCTCAACAGTTTAAAGGTAAAGACTCCTATATATTTATGATTTGGATATGTCTGATGTATGTATTACACATTACATCAAGTACTGTACATATGTCAATAAGAGATCAGTCATTTCTTCTGTTGCAACACATATCTAGAGTCTGAGGCTCTGACACAAAGTAGTAAAGTATCAAGCAAGCCTCCATTTACATGCAAATGAGTCACTTGTAATACAGCCCCTCCCATTCCTTGATGTCACTGCAGCAACAGTGCGGAAGAAAACATAAGGGTATCAATGGTATCTATTCTGAATTTAGTTTAAGTTTGCAATGGCTTAAGACAGTTCTGTCATGCAACTCACACAGGGAGTAGTACTTGTAGCCTTAATACTGTATGTGTATAGCAAATTATACATCTAATAGTATTTCATTCACAGGAAACAAAATCTGTTCTTTGTACTGCTCGTTTCTCTCTGTGAAACAGTTGTAAAATGTGGAGAGCAGTAGACTGAATCAGTCAATCAAGCAGTCTATCTGTATTGAACCAGGTGAACATCCTTGAGAAGCTTCATGTACAAGGTGGGTCTGCTGTGCAGATTCCCAAAGGATCACACAAGACTGAATTCCTCCTTTGCACAAATGATACACACTCCTTTTTAGCAGCCTGAAAGTGGAGAGCTAGATCACTTACTTTATAAAGTGTATTATTTTACATTTCAAATGCTCCTTAAATCTGAGTTTCTGACTGGAAATACCAAGATACAGAATGCATATGACATGGGAGGAATAAGCTAAGCAAATAGAGAGCACTAAAAACACTAAGATTGATTAGTTTATTTACCTACAGTAGCTGAAATGTAGCATCTGATTTGTGAGAGTCATCCTACTTCAAATGCTGGCATTAGAAAGTGTGGGGGGGGGCGCTGCCACAGCTTGTCCTCAGTACCTTCAAAGTGAAATGCTGTAGCTCTCACATCACTGCTATTGATTTATAATGGGAATGGGGGCACTTTTAAAGTCATGGACCTGAGGGGCCATTGCATTTCCCAAGGAGGTTAGGGGAACTTGTTAAGGGTTAGAGAGTAAGGGACTTTAGTAGGATTTCAACCACAGTCTCCCAGTTCTTGTGCCTGTGCTTTAACCACTAGATTATTCTTCTTCCATATGCTGCAGGTGATGCTTTCCTAGTAACCTATTCCTTGTTATAGCTGAACTCTTTATTGCCTTACAGCAGCCATCCAATCACTGACTGCCTAGTTACAAAGGGAAAGGAGCATATTTGCAAGATTGTTTCTCACTGCTGGTGTCAATCAAAACAGAGCATGCTAACACACACAGAACATAATACAACAGCTGTAAAATACCACTTAAAATTACTGTTGCACCCAGAGTCATTTATTGGGTAAACTGTTTTTGCTAACAGAAACAGTAACACAACACATACAGGCACTTCTTTATATGAATACTGTATATACCTTAAATGAGTGCTGCATCACACTCACATGGTCTTAGTCCCTATTAGACCTGCACTTCAGGATGTGCACAGCACTTAAAGGGTTCCTCCATTACTCAAGTGGGGAACCAAACATTGTGGGTTTGGTTTACTGGTGGAACTGCATTTAGTGCGGCACCATTATCTGTTGCTTTGATGACATCATCCTCTAGCAACACTGATGGTAAAATGGAGGACAAACACACTGATAATTTCTGGAGGCTGTATATTTTCATTTATAATCTAGATCTGGACAGCAATAGGACTGCTGGCAACTGGAGGAGTTACACATAAGGAGTTAGGAAAATATTGGTGTGAAACTATGGGAGACTTCCCCTTTAAGTTTAATCAGCAACAAGCACAATTAAAAACAAAACAAAAAAAAAACAGGCTTTTCATTAAAGGTTTTATTAACAGTTTGTGTTAAACCTAGAAAAGCACAACTGAAAAGGAACATTCTAAGATAATGTAGAGCATTTAAATGCAGGCTTTTAAGACATCATTTCCGTGTCGCACCTGAAAATAGGCACTTGGCTGTCTAGTGTGCTTACCCGGTTAACAAAAGCAAATAAATAAATAAAAAACATGAAAATAACTTACACCTGCTTGGGTTTTCAAATGGTTTCAGTTACAAATGTCCTTCAGTATAATGGAAAAACGTATACCTAGCAGGACATATCTTCAGATCAGTGAAACTAATGTGTTTTACCACAAAACAAGATTTGCCAAAACTATGATACTTACTTGTAGAAATATTCTTCCAAACATAGGCACAAGCACATAAGCTGAGGATGCAAACACTCAGCACCAAAGCTGGAGGTACCATCTGCCACTGTTTCACAATTACATGATCTGCAAGTCATGTAACTTAGTGATGTTACCTACATCACAGTCGGCTGCAAAAAATGTAAGTAATGCAAGTCTATCAAAGAATTAACTCTTGAGCTGCTAGAAGGTATTTCACATTTCTAAAATTAAAATTAAAATAACTCTGGTTTTCCACTAACCAAATATATGCTAGAAAACAAAAAGAGGTATTAAGCATGTAACAATTTACAGAAACTTGGACTTTAGTAAAAGTAGAGTGTATAAATCTGTATTCCGTCCCAAGTAAGGGGCATTAAAAAATCAAATCCCTTCCCTAATGCAAGGCTAAGACCCCCCTCCCACCCGCACACATAATGTTAATGACTTTCTGAGTAGGGTTAATCAAATTGCAGCCTCTTTAGGTGTTTACAGGTATTTAGGGCATAGCTAGAAAAGAGTAGGACCATGTCTGATCTGGCATATCAAATCCAGGAGTGTCTGGTGAATTTGGATCCACCTCAAAGTCTACTTCTGTCCAGCAGAAACTTTACCAGGGGGTGTAAAGAAACAAGCTCTTCCATTACACAGTATATAACCAGGATGTTTGACTTCCAGCCTAATGCTATCATGAATCCTAAAATATACTTTATTTTCATTTGTTTTTCACAGGCTCAGTTACAAGAGCGTAATGACCCCCCTCAGCTGCTATTAGACTTTAAACACATGTTTCCAGTTCTG
Organism: Neoceratodus forsteri; assembly: GCA_016271365.2. Classification (NCBI taxonomy): domain Eukaryota; kingdom Metazoa; phylum Chordata; order Ceratodontiformes; family Ceratodontidae; genus Neoceratodus; species Neoceratodus forsteri. Next base: position 519,269,909 of record CM057449.1, on the reverse strand, counting down.
TTTCCATACAACCCCTCGGCACTGAGCCTGGATAGCCTTCATATCCCAGCATCCCTGAACCTGGAGTTCCTGAACAGAGTCTGAACAGGACTTATTGCCAATCTCAGTCTTCTGACAGAAGGTGGTCGGACTTCTTCCAGGAGAGCATAAACTGTCCCTGGTTTTATCGAAGGCTGAACCGGAGCAATATTACAAGTGCTATACCTAACAACAGGGAAAATGGACTGAGTTTGTAGATGAAGACCAGGGGCCTGATTTTCAGAAGTTGCCTTGTGAGAGGAAAGTTCAGTTCTGCACATACGTAATAGTCTCTCTGGCTTCTGTGTTTGAGTTGGAATTTTCACACCCAGAACATTTCTCTTTCTTGGAAATTATGAACAAGTTGTTATATGGGGTAGGGGTGAATGTGCATTGGATACTGCATACCCAAGTTGTACGTCATGCTTAAAATAATTTATCTGCAGTTTTTTTTCTTCACAAGGACCAGGGATATCAGTGTTGAATCTCTTGCAAAATAAGTATAAAATAAAACCCCTGTTAGAGACAACTTCTTTTATACATGTTTTTTTATGAAAATGTAAATAACATAGTTTAAAGAAACACATGCTACAAAAGCTTTGCACACTGGAGAACATTAAAAGGGAATCCACTGCTGACACAGCTGCTCGCCTTCAGTAGCAGCAGTGCAACTCATCATCATAATGCATTGTGGGTAGTTTTAAGGAGGACTGTGCAGACTGATTTCTGCACACAACAGGCCCACCCCAGCCCCAGAGACAGCAACCCAATCTGAATGCACTGACTGGGAATGTGAGTTAAGCAAGCACAAGGTGAAGCTTTAGAAAATCAGGTCCTAGATGTATAAAGTTTTAAAAAAAGAGGTAGAGAACACAATAAAAGCAAAGAAATTTCAAATGTTCAATGCAGAAGAATATTATGTAAATGTATATATACAGTATATATAAATATATATACACAGTATATCTATATAGCAAATGTTTTATTAGCGATAACCACTTAGAATTAGCAAACAATTAGATGACTGAAGAGTTACATGTGAGGTCATACAGAAGTACAGACAAGTGTACAAAATGAATTTGGAAAATGGAAATGTATTACATCTTACTTGTATGGAAAACAGACAGATTTTGTTGCATCTGATGTCTTCCCAAATACCAATCAGAAATTTCCTAAAAGACTTGTGCCATTCATCACCTTTGATACTTCATTCCTACAGCATATAAGCCATTTAGTTTTATAGGTGTGTTAGTAATTCATAAATTAGCTGCAGTTTTTGTTTAATTTTACTTTCTCCTGAAATATTTTAACTGGTGAGGGTTATTCCGTAGTAATCTGTGTCATTTTGCATACATGTGACATTGTTGCGCTGAAAGGGACATGTTTTCAGATGGTCCTTGGTGCTTTAATGTGCCCTTGGAGCCTTGCTTGGCTGCCGTAGCCCATGGCATCATAGTGGAACATATGACTCCCTCTGTGACAAAGATGTCCTTTGGCTGAAACAAAGACTGATAACTGGAAGTCTGCAACATAGCCATGCCCCTCCCTGGGCACTGCCACTAAAACTCTTCTCACCATCCACAGTGAGGTAGATTATGTACTATAGCAAGACTGGGTGGTGAGTGAATACAATTTCAGACCCATTCACATAAAGAGATTGCAGTGTAACAGCTTGTTTTGAAAGTAGGATTCAACGTTTTTAATATTTGTTAATTTAAAAAAAAAGATGTGCTGCTACCATATACAATATCATATGGTGGTACTATATACTATACTGTATGTGTGTATATATATATATATATATATATATATATATATACTGTATACAGTACTACGTCCCTTAAACCTAAAGTAGATGCATTGATTTAATGTTTCTCACCCTAGTTAAATCTTTCATACAGTCTAAAGAAATAAAATCACAGCACTCTTCTTTTGAATAAAACTATGCAATACAATCTGATGTATGGGTATGTGTCTTCTATACTTGACTAATGTTCCAGATTGACAAAAAGTGCTGCATTTTCAGTTGAATTGTCAGCTAGTATTTGGTTTGCTTTAGCCAAAAGATGACTGTTCCCTTTTTCATGGATAGCATTTCTGAAGAGGCACATATGACTGGATTATAAAAGTATAATATTTTTGTCAAACAATTGGAGATATCCCATAGGCCATGCTTCATAGACCATTTTGGTGTCTAGAATTATTTTTAATATTGGTGGGTGTAGCTAGAAACATAGATACTGACAGCAGAAAAAAGACCAGTGGTCCATCCAGTTTGCCAAGTTCCCTATTTACTTTGGGACCTACTATCCCTCCAGGGTCCTAGCCCTCTCTAACCTTCCCCCCCATTCTCCTCCCAGCTTTTGCCATCCCTAGCAAGCACTACACCCTTCATTTTTCCTGATGGTGCTCTAAATCACCAATGGTTTTTGTACTTACCACTTTGACTCGTATACTGTTCCGTGGTTCTACCTCCCTTTCTGTAAAATAATACTTTCTCATATCCCTCCCGAACCTCCCTCCTGTTAGTTTCTGCTCACACATACATGACCACAAGCTAGTATTCAAGCTAAATTGTTCTACACAGCTCATTTTGTTAATTCCTTTTAGGAACTTGAAGGTCTACCATATCTACCCTCTCCTTTCTGGTCTCCAGCGAGTACACGTTCAGTGCCTTGAGGCACTCTTCATAGGACCTGCTGTGTTAGCCATGAATCATTTTTGTTACCCTGCGCTGCACAGTCTCCAGCCTATCCCTATCTTTCCTGAGGAGAAGGCTCCAGAATTAGGTGCAGTACTCCAGGTGTGGCCTCACGAATGATCTATATCAGGAAAGTATTACCTCTTCCCTTCTACCATCAATACCCCTCCTGATACAACACAGCATCGTACTTGTTCTGCTGTATGCCTTGTTGCACTGACTCGATTGTTTAGGGAGTCACTGATGATAACTCCAAGGTCCTGTTCCTCAGCTGTAATGTTAAGTCTCACTCCACCCATCCAGTACTCTGTGCTGGGATTCTGGTTCCCTAAGTGCATTACCTTGCACTTCTTGACATTGGAATTCAACTGCCAAACCTTACACCACCACTCTAGGTTCTGTAAGTCTTCATGCATTTCCCAGAGTCCCTCATCACTATCCACCCTCCCACAGAGCTTAGTGTCATCCACAAAGCGACACAGCCTGTCCCAGATTCCCTCACCAATGTCACTGATGAACATAATGAAGCGGCTCGAACCCAGGACAGTTCCCTGTGGTACCCCACTCATGACCTCCCTCTCTTCTGATTTGACCCTGATTACCTCAACCTTTTGCTGCCTCCCCTTTAGCCAGTTACCTACCCATTTTACTATGACTTTAGCCACACCCAGATCCTCCATCTTCTTCAACAGGTGCCTATGAGGCATTGAGTTGAAAGCCTTGCTGAAGTCAAAGTAGAGCGAATCCACAGCATGGTCCCTATCCAATTCCCTCATTACTCATTCAAAGAAAACTATCAGGTTAGTCTGACAAGATCTCCCTGCCATGAATCCATGCTATTTACTGCCCTGGAGCCTGTTGCTCTCCAAGTAGTCCATGAGGTCCTCTTTGACCAGTGACTCCATCAGCTTCCCAACAATAGAGCTAATAATGACAGTTCTGTAGTTCCCCGCTTGTTCCTTGCCCCAGCCCCCCACTTATGGAGTGGAACCACATCTGCCACCCTCCAGACCTTTGGAACCCTCCCTCCATCCCCAGTGAACTGTTGAATAGACCTACCAGGGGTTCAGTCAGCTGCACTGCCAGTTCCCTGAGTAACCTCGGATTCAACCCATCTAGTCCTGAGGCCTTAAACTATCTTTATGGCTGCCAGCCTTTTCTAGACCATTTTGCTTGTAAACGTTGGCTGCCTTATCTCCTTGACCCCATTAGTGGCTGCCTTGATGATTTTTATCATAGAAGAATTTTATTACATTTTTATAACTGCTCTCAAGTCAACAGATACCATACAAGACAGCATATCCGAGACATCCAAATACAGGATATACAGAGCTGTAATCTTACATGAACCAAAAATAATTCTGTAACAACTAGTAGTGACAGTAACACCTCTAAAATAGTGGCTGCCTTGATGCCTCTCTCTGACAGAGGCTCACCATCCTCACTAGTGAAAACTAAGCAAAAGTAATCATTGAAGATGGCAGCCTTTTACCCATCCTCTTCCATCACCCTACCCCTCCTTAGCTAGCCTTATGATTCCCCCTACTTTCTTCCTTTCCTCCCTCGTATATCTGAAAAACTGTTTTTCTCCACTCTTGACCCCCTCCACAATATGCAACTCTGTGTCTGCTTTTGTTACCATAACTGCCTTCTTTGCATCCCTATATTTCAGTAGATATTCTCCCCGTCCCCCCCCCTTTTCTTTATACTTATACAATGCCTTTTTCTTGGCTCTTACCACTTCCCTGACCCTTGCTGAGAACTGTAACAGTCACTTTAACCTGTTCTTCTTGGTTACCACTCTCATGAATAAGATAAGATCTGAAGTAAAAACTCTATGAGATAAACTTTTGACATACATGCTACCACTCATGCCATTTTATATGCTTCCCTGCTTTATAAAATATTTTTCTACTTGGTACTGTAGGAAAGCATTCCCCATACTTAGAACCATCTGTTGAATTGGGGGTTCATGCACATTGCCTCAATTCAGCAAAATGCCATTTTCAGTTTGTATACATATGTCTGTTGGGGAAAGACAACTGCAAGATGTTCTGAAAATGAAGTCATGGTCATTTGTCACTGGATATGTAGGCTACCACAGACTAGTAAAGCCTCAAAACTCTGTCTGTATCAGTAGTCTTGTCCTTAATATAATATACTGCTGACACTGTCCTAAATCCTTCAACTGAGGTCATTTTTTGCCTTCAGCATCAACCTTATGACAGCACTGCCCCATGGGCACTGAGTTTGTTCCACCCATTCCCCGTCTCTACTGGCTGAATTGTTTCATCCAGCTCCTGTTCCCATTGGTCAAAGAATGCAGCAGCACCATTAGTCAGGGTCTCTGTGGTCTTCAGCATTGCCCCAAGGGCAGATTCTTGCTCCCCCTTCTCATGCCGAAATCCTATTGGGCAGGAAGCTGCTCTAATTTTATTGCCCACTTCTGTGTTTCTCTGGGAGGAACCATAGAAATGCAGATGTGCCTTACAGTACTTGTATTAGCTTTTTGCCATCCTCTTACTGTCTGATAGTACCTGACGGTAGAGTTTATTCTTAATCCTTGTAGTTGTGCTAATTAATCTATAAGTTGGTCTACTCTGCTGGTGAGTTTAAAATGGAAAATAATGTTTTTAATTAACTAGGAATCACTTTCCTAAACCAGATAAAAATGACTGATGCCCCAAGGGCACTGCTTATCTAAGGGCACTGACAAATGACTAAGGGATACCTCGAAGGCACTGATTCCATAAGGGCACCAACAAATGAGTAAGTGGCACCACCAAGGAATGTCTTGCCTAAGGGCAGAAACAAATGATTAACTGATATCGCTTAAATGCAACAAAAAATGAAAGAGTGATCCCACCAGGGAATAGCTTGCCTAAGGGCAGCAACAAATGAGTGATACCCAGAGGACACTGCTTAACTAAAGGTAGGAACAAATGGTTAAGGCTTTTTTGTTTGTTTTTTATGTTCCCCCATCCCAGCTGACCTTTTTTCCCACCAGTCCTCCTAGACCCATCACCCCAGCTACCCCCAGGGCTTACCTCTCCCATAGTCCCCAAGGAAATGCCCTCTGTGGCAGGGTGGCACGGAGTCCCTCAACCCACCAGGACCAGATCCAAATTTCCAGGAGGCACCTAAGACACCAGATGTGGGGCCTGCAGAGGCCAGCAGTCATCCTGTGCAACCTAGATTTTTCCATTTTTCTTCCCCAGGAGACATGGTATGTGCTGACATTAAGGCATATGTGCCAATGTCTGCCATGTATACCCCGCCTCTTCAGCTCAGGCTGCCTCTCCCTGGCTTCTGTCAGGGGCCAGTTGAGCACTGAGCTCTTCCCCCCCCCTCCCAGAGGAGGACAGCAGTCCCGTGGATGCTCACCCCCCAAGCCAGTCCTCCAACACGTCAAGCTCACTTCTGAACTCAGGTCATCGACGATGCAAGTGGTAGTGCTACTGCTGTACCGGCAGGCTGGTCAAATTGTTAACTTATACATAGGGAAGCACTTTCCTAAGCCAGAAACAACTGACTAACTGATACCCTGAGGGCACTGCTTGCCTGAGGGCAGCAACAAATAACTAGGTGATACTCCAGGGCAGTGATTTTAAAATGGAAGTGTCAGTGTCAGTGGCTCAGTAGGTAGCACACTCGCCTCTGAGGCCGGGAGATCAGAGGGCTGTGGCTTCAGTTCCCACATCTGGCACTTGGGTTAATATCCCAGTACTGACATTGTAATGCAGCATGAGAGGGGTGCTGCATTTCTGAGGTGCCGTCCTTCGGATGAGACGTTAAACCGAGGTCCCATCTGCCTGGATTGGTGGTAGTTCAGGTGGATGTTAAAGATCCCATGGCACTTATCGAAAAGAGTAGGGGAATTTCCCCGGTGTCCTGGCCAAATTTCCCTTATTCACTAAAAATACCACCAACAGCTTAATCTGGTTCAAGGTCAGTTGGCATTCATCTGTATCCCCCTCCCCCGGGTCGTGCCTGAAAATAGGCAGGATTTGTCTAGTGCACTTACCCGGTCAACAAAAGCTAAATAAATAAAATTAAGAATAAACTATACTGTCAGACACTATCAGACAGTGAGAGAATGGCAAAAAGCTAACTCAAGTACTGTAAGGTGCATCTGCATTTCTATTTTGCCATCCAGAGAAAACACAGAACGAGTTGGCAATAGGATCAGAGCAGCTTTCTGCCCAATAGGATTTTGACAAGCGAAAGGATAGTGAGGATCTGCCATTGGGGCAGCATTGAAGACCCTAGAGCCCCTAACCAGTGATGCTGCAACATTCTTTGACCAATGAGAACAGGAGCTGAGCAGGAGAATTCAGCCAATAGAGATGGGGAGTGGATGGAACAAACGCACTGCCCTCACAGCTAATCTTGTACAGTACCTTGGATAGGCTGGCTGGTTAACAGATGTCAGCTGTTGCTTCCAGTTCTCTATGTCTCTAATGATTTTTGCAAATCACTGTAGAAAACTCAAGGGACTCTTCACAGCTAGTAATGCTATTAAAGCAGGCTGCACCAAGTCTTTGGTACAGTTTCCTTTTTTAACTGGTTTTCTTAACTGCAATAATAAATTTAGCAGACCCCCACAGGAACTTGGTTCCCACACCTTTTACAAAACTGTATGAAAGTTTCTTCACCTCTATCATTTTTGCCCACTGAATATACTGTAGGAGATTTCCACCACCTAGAAATGAATGTTCCCCCACCTTCAGTTCTAAAGGTGAGAATCCCCCCACCTAAACATTCCCAATTTAACCACTGTAGATGATGACCTATGTTGGTAAAAGCATCAATGAGGATATTCTGGTGTCCAACTGAATTCAGGTATATATGTAAGGAATATGCCATGACGTGCTTTGATTTAAAGAATTTCAATGCATATCCCAGGGGAATAAAGACATGAGGCTGAAGGCTGAGTGTCTTTATGGCCATGGAAAGTGCATTGAAACCAACCCTTTAAACCACAGCTTACAGTGGCTTCTCCACTTACAGAAAGGGCATTTTGAGGTTGTAGTTTACTGAAATATACAGAACCATGGTTGTTTGTATTCAGTCAAGGAAGTGATTTGATTTCAGAGGAATAGAATGCATTAAATAGTCCTCTTTAACAAAACTGCAACAGATTCTGGTTGTTAAACGCTGCTGATTTCAAGCTAACACCCAGCTGTGTGTGGTCAGCTTTATACCAAAGGTTTCAATTAAGAGAGACTGAGTTGGGGGGAGAGGGGCTCTGCTTCGCTCTGCTATTCATAGGGTCACTGAGGTCAGTTTCCTTTCATGCTGATAAATGTATATCCAGTCAAGTTAGCTGCCACAAATACTTCTCTTTGATTGAATAAATCAGGTCACCTGCCATGCCTTTGTGTATTCAGATATACATGGTTGTGCTCATTTTAAGCCAAAATGCTTAATGCCAGCCCATTTTATAAATGCAATAACACACTGGCACTCCTCCAGTGTGTGCTAGAGCACATAATACATTAGAGTGCCTATATCTCTCAACAAAGACGGACCCCTGGAGTGTGTCATTGCACTTTTAGAATGACCGGTGGTAAATATTTTGGCTTAGGAAATTCAGCACTGTACATTCATGAGCATATATAGCCATGGCAGGTGTCCTGGCTAATCCAGGAGAGCAGTATTTGTGGTGGCCATCATACACATACTGTAAGGCTAAGGCACTTATTTTGTTTCTCTTCACAATCCATCTGTGTCCAATATAAGGGCAAATGGGAAGGACCTGTGGTGCTTAGTGCAGAAAACAGTCTCAACAATACAATATACCACAGAAATCACACCTACCATAAGGCAGAGTCCACATTGATTGCTGATCAAAATATCCCTTTATCTTCACGCATACAGTATGTTTATATGCTGCTAATCATAGTCAAGGGATGTTTTGATAAGCAATCAGCATGGCCTTTTTTCTTAGGATAGACACTAGTACTACGCTATGTTGTTTTGTTGCATCTAAATGCCTGTTGAAAATCACTGCAGAAAAAGTGGGACAAGAAATATCTAATATACTGTTTCTTTTTTTAAACAGCCACATTTAAAGGATGCAGTTCTATGATACTTTAACATTACAAAAACACATAACTACATTTTCTTTGCATCTTTCTGTGGCTTTGGTTACTCTGGATGCATCTGTATTTGTGTAGGCATTTGTGCATAATAATGTATCTTCAACTTAGCCGGTAACATGGATTGTAACTACAGTACCTAGTTTCAGTTCTCTGTCTACACTTAGTATTTCACTGTGTATTCTCAGTCACCAGAAACTGTCTTCAAGCTTGACTTCTCCTACATGCCAGTTGTGGTCCTCTGGCTCTCCCCTCACTGCTCTAAGAACTCTTCATTTGCTGGAAATAAGCGGTCTCCTTCACAGCTCTTGCTTGTGAATTCGGATTCTGCTAAGTTTTTTGACTTGTATTCACATGACTTCAAAGTTTATAATTTGTCAACTCATCTTGTGAGCCTCCATTTGGACTGACTGCTCCATTGAATGTAACTGTGGAACAACAGTTAAAGCCTAAATTTAAGAGGTGCATGGTTTGCAGGTTCACCATGTTTGTCATTTTTATTTGGCAGACTGGGTGGGCCTAGTGGTCCTTATCTGCCGTCAAAGTCTATGTTTCTATGGATGACTACTCCTAGAATTTCAAGGACACAATCTTGTATCCTTGTATCTTTTTGACAGTCAAGGAGGAATGTGTTATGGATATTCTCACTCCTAAGGAAAATGTGATATTTCATGACTTCACATTCCATTCCGTGGTGAGTCACTTCCTAGGTGCCACAGAAGCATGAAAAAGAAAAGTTAATGCCAGTCATAGGAGTGCTGCTGGTTGAAGGGCTGCTCACATTTTCTTCTTCTTGAGGACCCCTGAGGTTCAGCTGCCCTTTAAGAAGATCAAAGTTCATATGGAGCCCTTTGGTCTGCCTGTAGAGATTCCCATCTGCAGCTGAAGACCTTGATACCATTCTAGCCATCAGGCTAGGACAGTAATGACTCTGCTGAAAAGAACAGTCATCTCTTGCATGATCGCTAGTACTGAAAACAGCTCTACCAAAGTTGGGAGGGGATAGTTTGTGCAAGTTCCTGGATGAACCTCTGTCTGTTAAACCTTCACTGATCATTCAGACCCTGGCACTACCATGAGTTTGGCCAGTGCTACTCAGTCCCACAGCAGGGATTCTGACACTGGCAGAGCTGTGCCTTAACAGTCACTTGTTCTAGCTTGCTTTCGATATTGCCACTAACATCACTAACATCATTAATGGCAGCCGTTGTCCAGTTCATCACCATAGTAGGGCTCTTGTCAGTTATGTAAAGTTTGTTGCATGTGAGTAGCAATGGGCTTATGGAGCAAATGCCCAGTGCTGAGGTAGGTTAGGCTGTTTTGGCCATGGGTACCCCTCCAGGTGCCAACCCTAGTCACAGACTATTCATTCCACATCCAACACTGTTGGTGGTGCCTTAGTGACCTATTAAAATCTGGCCCCACAAGGATTCCAGGCATGAGACAGGGTCGCCCATGCCCTGTCTGTGGTTGTAACTCCAACTGAACCAGTGGTCACTTCATCTCACTGGTGTTCAGCACTGCTGTACCCAGACTTAAACTCAGATACATCACCATTCTGTTCAACACATGACAATCTGCCTATGGATAAGCTTGCTTTAGGAGACCTTTCCTCCTCCGCCTCTTTCCAATACAAAATGTTCTTTTACTGAGCATTTTCCCAAAGGAGATTCAGGAGAGGGAAACCTACCCAATGACTGAAATCCTGAAGCAGGAGTCATCACTTGGGGTGGAATTCCCCATTGCTCCTACTGTGCTGGGTCCCACTTTCAGGATCTGACATCGCCTGCCTTCTTACCTGACCCCCTCCACAGGACATACTTGCAAGTATGCAGTCCTTGTCAGATGGGCTCTCTGAGTTTACAGAACACCCTTTCCCATAAGGACTGATGGCAGACATTGTGTTTCACAAGGGCAAAATGCAGGGAGAGCCGAATAAACCCCTCAACAAGGAGTATGATAGACAGAACTACCTTGTTCATAAAGTGTACATGGTGGTGACTTGGGCATTTGTTAGACCATTTATGTGGCCCTGATGGCTAGGTATAGCTATGAGTTGTTTGAATGACTCTGTGAACCATGGCCTGTCCAGCTAGAAGGTGGCCAGTAGGGCCTCAAAAGTATCCAGTACATGTGACTTTTTGTCAACTGGATCAAATCAGAGCTGACTCCAAAGCTGCTAATTATGTTTTTTGGGGCAGAATTAGACTTGCTACAAGTCAGAGTGTGCCTTTCTCTGAACAGGGCCAAGCATCTGTGTTCCATTACCTGATTAATTTTGGTAATGGTGGTTGCACACAGCCCAGTATTTCCTTAATCTCCTGGGCTTCGTAGTATCCACCATGGCTATGGTCCACTGGTGCATGAAAATTATCTGTTGGTAACTAGGGAGCTAGTGGTCCCAGATGCACTGAGCCTTGGGCCTGCCAGTTGGGGTGACTCTGCTGATGCTGAACACCATCTGGTGGGGGCTATTTCTGCAGAACCTCTTGGAGGGAATCCCATTCATCCGATGGGAGTCTTCTATCATGCTGACAACAGACTCCTCACTAGTTGGTTGGGGAGTGCATCTGCAGAACTGTAGAGCACATGGCATTTGGTCAACAAGCAAGTCCATAATGCTCATCATTCTGCTGAAACTCCAAGTAATGCCCCTAGTGCTGCTATTGTTCACTCCAGAGGTCAAAGATCAAGTTATCCAGGTCAACATAGAGCACAAAACCATCATGTTTTGCCTGAACAAACAGGGTGGCACATGCTCCTTTCAGCTGTGACTTGGGGTGCTGCAGATGTGGCCTCTGTCATGCTTGCTAAATGAGGACCAATGGCCATGTGTTGGGAGCAGACAACCAGCTTGCAGGGTCCCTCAGCTATGTGGAGGAGGCATCCCAAGAGTGGTCACTGCACCTGCAGATTCTGTCCCAGGTGTTCTTGGTTTGGGGGAACGTCCTCAGTGGATCTGTTTGCCTCATTGGAAAACTGAAAGCTGGGGTTTTGCACCTGTCCCCCTCAGCAGGGTACTCCGTTGGGATAATTTGCATGATCTGGGATGGGAGGTTCCCTGTATGCCTTCCCACTGTTTTCTCTTGTCCACAAGGTGGCCCTTAAGGCTCAGAGTAGCCAAGTGTCTTCAATCCTAATATCACAATGCTGGCCTCACCAGTTCTGGTACCAGATTCTCATCAGCCTGGGCTGTAAACCACCATGGCTGCTACTGCTTCATCCAGATCTACTCACAAGGTCCAAGGGGACAGTCCAGCATCTGGACTTGCAGTCCCTGCACCTGACAGCCAGATTCTTGAGGGACTTGAGTTCCAGCCCTTAGGTTTATTGAGAACATTATCGCAGTTCTGGTTACATGTTGGGGGGAATCGGCTCCCAAGACTTACATTTGCAAGCAGATGTTCTTGTGCTGGTGTACAGGGCACAGATTGCCCCCAGTCTTCAGCTAGATGATACACATTCTTAGTTACCTCTGGTTCCTGTCCCAGTCAGGGTTGTGAGTTATGTCCCTTAAGGTGCACCTGGCAGCTATTCTGGCATACAAGCCAAAGGCTGGTGTTCTGATGGTGGCCCAGGAGAAAGAGTTAACCCCTTTTTTTCAAAGGGTTGAACCATCTGCATTCTCCAGTGCATGAACCATCTCCATCATGGTACTTACTCTTGGTGCTAATCCAGCTTACAGACAAGCTGTTTGAGTCTAATAGATAAGTGTCATCTGTCACATTTGTTGTAGAAGACTGCATTTTTTGTCACCATCACCTTGACCAGATGGAGGGGTGAACTCCAGGTGTTCTGTGAAGTCACCATACCAAGTTTTCCAGAAACACAAGGTTGTCCTATACCACCATGTGAAATTCCTACCCAAGCTGGGGTTTTGAATTCAAGGTTGTCCTATACCCCCATGTGAAATTTCTGCCGAAGATGGGGTTCTGAATTCCATTTAAAGTAGGCTTTGATACTTTCTGTGTTCTTTCCAAAGCCCCATACTTCAGATTCTTAGTGGATGTTCCACATACTTGATGTCTGCAGGTCCCTATTCTATTACCATAAGTCATTAGCAGAATTTTATGGAGAGGCTTGTTGTCTATTTGTTACCTGTGCTGAAGCCACCATAGTCATATAGGCTGCCTAACAGACCATTTGCAGGTGGATCACATCCTGCACTGTACTGTGTCACCTGTTGGCTGGGAAGGGGCCCTTATATGGATTAGTGTTTCACGCCACCAAACATGCTGCTGCCACTGTTAACTGCTGTCGCATACACCCTCATTGCAGAGATTTGTAGGGCTGCTCCCTGGTCTATAGTGCACTTTATATCACATTATAAAATGAGGAGGGAATGTAATTTAATTGGTTGATAGCTGTGCATTGGAAGTGTGTAACGCACAGCTAGCAACACGTTCGGGTAAACAACCACATTTTAAAACTCAAGTATTAAGAAGCAAAATGGAACGCTTATTATTAAATTACAGTACTGCCATTTTTTTTCTGCTAACCACAAATACAGGATGTTCCTCCCCCCCCCAGGATTGTCTGAAACACATTACTTACCATAGAGTAGTATCTTTGTGTGGCAGAAGATACTGGAGTATCCAGAACTCTCTGTATTTTTTTATCTTTTTGTACAAGATTTGTAACATGCTGCTTGCTCTTTCTCACCAATCCGCCACTCCCTCGGTCCCTTACCACACTTTTGCATAAACAGTCAACCCTTCCAGTGTTGTTGACAAATCCAAATGCTGAACACAGTAATCACTATTCCCCTGTGAGATTTGTTAGAAACAGAATGTTGTATTTTCTTTTTTGTAAAGTTAACAGCATTTCCTACACGATCTCAGGCACTGTGGCAGCCAATCGCTCACTCACTTACCAAGACAACTTGCCACTCCCATTCTCAGTTCACTATCCCTTGCAGTCCTCAAATGCAGATGGATCCGGGAAAACAGTAAAAACAAGATAATCATAATTAAAAAAAAAAAATCTGTGGACTGTATACTGTATTTTTCCCAAGTAAAATAGTTACCTGCCCTGACTCCTGCACTATTGTTACTTGTCCTATTTTTTTGTCTCTGCAGCTCCTGGCTTTCCATATAGAGGACTGGGTGCCTAGCCTGCTCTCCCACTTGCACGCTCCCCCTTTGCTCCTCAACCACTGACAGCCCAAACCTCTAAAACAACTACAACTACAACATAAAAACAGTCCAGATCCATAGAGAATATCGCTCCCGTTTTATTTTTGTACTCTCTTAATTTAAAGCTAGTTTGTTGCTCGTGCTTGAGCTCCCATACTGCCGCCTTCCTAACAGTCATCAACTGCTGTGCATGGCAGATTAAATAAAGCAAAAGGACTCGGTGCACAACAGGCATCCTGCTTGGCTTTACACATATTATTCCCTGCTGACTCGAAACTTGTCCCTACAGTACAGAGTACCTCGCTGTGCAGAAGTCCTGCATTTGCAATCAAAATAATAGAAAGGACCCTAGAATCCTGTTCACAGTCTGTAGTTAGGACACTTGCTCCTGCCTCACACTACATCACTCTATGGCCATGTCTCTCATTTTCAACAGAAAAAAAAAACACAAATACTCCCCCCACAAATAAAAATAAAATGAAAAGCAAAATGTGTGTGGGGGGGATGACAACCAGTTTCAGATACAACTATGGTGGGCAAAATGTGACAAAACTGTTAAAGTGATAACAGGTGGAGGAATTATTTTAGGTCAAAATACATCAGAGAGCTTTCTGTTTTGTCATTTAAACCTACAAATTTTATTTTTTATGTGCATGTAAAATACAAATCCCATTTTATAAGCACAATAAGACACACTGGGGATGTGCATTAGACCGTTCTAACGCACGGCCAGGGGCTGAAGGTACTCTGCCTGTGGCCTCGTGCCTCACTACACCCCTGGCCATGCATTAGAACTGTCTAATGCACACCCCAGCATGTCTTATTACTTACTTACAGCATGTAATAGCAGTGGCTCAGCATGTTGCACACTCGCCTCTGAAGCTGGAAGATCAGAAGGCTGTGGGTTCTATCCCCACACCAGGCACTTGGGTTAAATCCCAATACTGACACTGTTGTGCAGCATGAGGGGGTGCTGCACTCCTGAGGTGCCATCTTTTGGATGAGACGTTAAACCAAGGTCCCATCTGCTTGTTCTGGTGGTAGTTCAGGTGGATGTTAAAGATTCCATGGTGCTTCTCAAAAAGAGTAGGAGAATTTCCCCGGTGTCCTGGCCAAATTTCCCCCATTCACTAAAAATACCACCAACAGCTTAATCTAGTTCAGTGTCAGTTGGCATCCATCTGTATCCCGCTCCCCCTGGATGAGGCTGAAAATAGACAGAATTGTCTAATCCTCTTTTCCTGGTCAACAAAAACTCAAATTAAATAAATCTACTTACTTGGTTGGAGGTATGCTGAGTGGGTACTCAATCCTCCAGTCTCTATTCACCTAAACATTCTGGGGTGTGTACCTTGCCCCTCCTCCTGAGGATTGCTCGGAGTCTGCTAAGTGTGAATAGTGAACTGAATCTAGATAGTCTGAAGAATAGGTTCCTTTCTTGTAACTGTAGATCTTCCATGGGGTGATCTCTTGTAGCAGGTAACACACTTGGGCAGTCACCAGAGGGCACACAGCAGCTCTCTTCTAGCAGTCTTTCACCAGGGGCTGCCCACCGATGACATCATCATCCTACTCCTATATGAGTATGTGGTCCCTGGTATCCCCAGTTCCTTTTTTTGCCAGCTTCAGCTCACACGCAGTTACTCTTCTTAGTGCCTGAAGTTCTCCATCGACGGAACTTGAAACCTGGAATGATGTTTCATTTCACCATTCTCACCATAATCTTCCACAAGGATAGGACGGTTCTCTGCACCAATCCCCCCCTTTTTTTACCCAAGGTGGTCTTAGAACACACCTTAAATCAGAAAACCTCTCAACTTTTTGTGACCTTTGCCTCCACGGGGAAGGTTTCCCCTGTTGCTAAACAAATCCTCTCTAATAGGTTAGCTCATTGTATAGCCTTCCATTATATAACAAGCCATTATCAGGACCTGTCCAAACCTATTTCACTAGAGCCATGCCCACTACAGCAGCCTGCTCCAAAGGGTCTTCAATCACAGATATCTGAAATGCAGCCACATGGTCCACAATACATACTTTCATGAAGCATTATAACCTAGACATTGCTTCTTGCCATAAGATGGCCTTTTTGGCACGCTGTCCTACAAGGCCTTCTGTCATAGTGTTTTTCACCCTTCATGGGTTTACTGCTTGGGACTCATCCCAAGTGTATTACCTGCTGCAAGAGATCACCCCATGGAAGATAGTACAGTTACGTAAGAACTTACCATAACAGTAGATCTTTGAGGGATATCTCTTGCAGCAGGTACGATCCCTTCCTCAATCCCCCTCCTTCTCTAAGAGAATGATTTTGGATCCAGATGCATATGGAAAAGGATACCTGTGGTACCTCGGATCCCCTCGGTCCTTGCTTAGCGAGCTGAATATGGCAGGGAACTAAGGATACCAAGGACCGCCCACACTTGTATAGGAGCAGGATGATAATGTCATCGATGGGTGGCCCCTGGTGAAAGACTGCTAGAAGACAGCTGCCATGTGCCCTCTGGTGACTATCCAAGTGTATTACCTGCTGCAGTAGATACCCCTCAAAGATCTACTTTTACAGTAAGTTCTTATGTAACTGTATTTTCTACTACTAGTAATCAGTTCAAACCTCCACATAACCAACCTAACCTACCCTGGCAAGGCTTGCTTTCAGTGCCTGTTTCCAGCATACAGATCTGAGAGCAGTAGGATCGGACTAAGCAGGCCACATTCTAGGATGGTTGGAGGAATCTAGCTTGATGACTGTTTCCAGTGACTAAACATGCTCAAAAAAAGACTACCTACATGCGGATGTGAACTGAATACCAGTAGAACTACAGTTACAAGTAAGTAACCTTTCTTCACGTATGCACTTTTTCTAAAACATTGCAGGATGTGTACTGCATATTGTTTATTCTGCATCCAAAAATCTAATTGACATTGCAAAGAACAAAATATACAGCTGCCTGTGTTTGTCTAGCCATATTATTCTTTCTATACAACTGTTTACTAATTCAGCTATGAAGAATTGATATACACATATCCTTACAGCTCTGGTAATCTTTTTTTTTTTCACCAGTAAGGAATGAATGTGAATGGTCCCTGTATATATCAGCAGTATATTATAATATCTTGAATTGTTGTGTTGTGTATTTAATGCTACTGCATGAGCTTTATCTTTGTAAATGTACACAGTTGGTGATGAACTAGTAACACTGTACCAAGTCCTGCATGCACAGGTATTAAATCCTGTTCACTGTCATGAAGTGACACAGTTAGCAAAATGTGCCAATATGTTGAAACTGCATGAGTAGGCAAGATGTGCTCAAATGGAAATTATTTCTCTACCAGTCATAGTGAATAGATTGAAGACACTTTTCTGTATTTTTTTTTTTACTAATGCAATTTGCTGGGATGCAAAACCAAAAATGAACTGTGTATATATATATATATATATATATATATATATAAATGTATTTTGTTTCTTTCAATTACAGAAATCATAAGTTATAAAGTACTCCAAATCCATCAGTAATGGATACATACAGCTTTTCAGATTAAAATGATTGATCACAATTGTTCTTCCTGGTAAAATCAGGGAATGTAAATGAATATTTTAAAGGGAAATGGTGCTTAAAACAGCATACATGCTTTTTAACATCTTTTGTGGTATTAAAAATGTTTGCCATCGGTCCACCACCCAATGCATAATACTGGAGGGAGCAGAAGTAGCATATGTTAACAGGTGGGATGACTACAATATATCTGGAAATGTCTGTCTGAACTTCAGTGCCTACCAGAGAGAAATAATGACTGAGGATGTAGTGACACTGACGAACCTTGTCTTTCATTTTTGAACAGATCTGTAAACTACATTTTATGATGTGTAGTCACACTGACTTATCTACAGATAAACGTTTTCTAAAATAAATAATTTTGAATAAATGCTAACTGTATCTTGTTACCCAACAAAGTACTATCAAAGGCATCCCCAACACCATTGGCAGTGACCCCACATCAACTGATGTTGGGGCACTGGTATGACTATTATTATTAAACAGCTCACTATTGTGAGCTCTAAAGATTGACATTATTGAAGGAAATAAGTAACAGATAAAAATCCATGCAATATACAATTAGACGTGTGCTAAACACTTTACAGCAGAAAACAATCTGGGTAAACTGTGGTGTGTGTCCTTCAGAGGGTGTCATCTAGTGGTTAGAGCATCAGCTTGGAACTAGATCATTGGTTTAAATCCCTCTAGAGCCAAATACTCACTCACTGTGTGACCTTGAGCAAGACACTAAACCTCTCCATTGTGGAAATGTGTAAAGGCAGGCATCCAATGAAAATCAGATGCTGCATCTCAGTCAGGCTATCCAGGGTAAATAAACTGTTATCAATAAATAAATAGCTATTTCAGACTATTGAAAACTGTCATAGAAAAAATATTTTAAGAGTGAAGTCAGAACCTTAAAGTATTCAGAATTCAAAAATACTTGGGCCAATGGATCTTTGAACATGGCCAACTAAGCGCCATAATTTGATCTGTAGTTGGCTATTTTTAGAATTATAAACAAAAGTTTGAAACTGTAAATGTTCTTGCTCATCAACTGAGCCTTTGGTCTGATGCACATGGCCAGAGAACAGGCACGTGTAAAAACGTCAAACCCCCATATCTCATTTTAGGAATGAAATACACTGAAAAGAAATTATACTGGTGTGGCAGCATCACTGTAGATGGGGTCGCTCTGGAGTTTTATGTTAAACCCATTTTTTTTGTTAGCTGTGTGCATAAATGATATTGTGCAGACTGGATGAAGCTTTTTCTGCCATCACATATTATATGTTTCCATGTTTCTAAGATGGTTTGATTAGAATGAAACTTATAGGGTTTGGTGCTGGTGCTAGAATCACCATATTCTAAAGTTTCAGGTAAATTGGTTTAGTCGCTTTTTAATATTCTGAGTTTTTATAGCATTTTCAAACTTTTACATTACAATTCATAAGACAGGTTCGCTGCAGTTCAAAAGAAGGGACGCAGCACATCTACTATCTCAAGGGAAAGGGAAATCCCTGGCTGGGGTAAACCCCTTGGAAGTATGATCTAATGGAGGAAAGCTGAACGTTCACAAAAGCGTGCAACAATAAATTATCCTAGTAACTGTGAACAGTACATCTTTAACAACAAATGATATTAGAAGACGGTTACAGCAGATTAACCCTAACAAACAGCCTGGACCAGATGGTGACCATCCAAGGATAATCAAGGAATTGGCCGATGCATTGGCCGGACCAATTACCTTTCTGTTCCAGACCTCTCTTAATGAGGGTAGTGTGGTTGAGTGTTGGAGGAAGGCAACTGTAGTCCTGATTTTTAAGAAAGTACATAAAAGTCAGACGAAGAACTATTGCCTGATAAGCCTGACATCTGTTATAGGTAAAGTCCTGGAAGGCATAATTAAGGAAAAAAAATTAGACATTCATCAGGGACTCTAATATGACTGACACAGTGAAAATGGTTTTGTAAAAGGAAGGTCATGTCAGACTAGCCTTTTACAGTTTTATGACATGGTTAATAGGGCCCTGGATAAAGGACAATTGGTGGATGTTATTTACTTAGCTTACAGTAAGGCTTTCAACACTGTGCCTAACTATGAGTTGGTTGAGGCATTAACAAGAGCAGGCATAAACGATAATATTGTGTCCTGGATTAAATCATGGTTGCATGACAGGAAGCAATAAAACAAACTCTGGCAGAGCCATTACAGCTGTAAGTGCATTAACTAGATAAGGGTGTTTCATGGGCATAAATATGAATTGCTGTTGCATATACTAACTGAATCAAAGTACAGTACATTGAGAAAGGACAGATATAAAAATAATGCCACCATCTGTATTACAGTTACCTACTGTATATGATTCACATTTTATTCTATGCATTGTTATAGCAATCAACTCAACAGAACTGGGCCATCATATACATGAAAGTACTGTACCTTAATTGCAAACACTGCTGAGACAACTATATGTTGTGACAAGGTGGAAGATAAAGACAATGCTGAGGCATTTTTAGGAAGACATTTGATGTGTTTAATTGATTTTGTTTTAGAGATTGCTTTAGAGTACACACACACATGATTAGTAAAATATAAAAGTGCATATACCCAAATGTCAATGTAAATCTTACACATTTCATTACAAGTTGTTCTCTTGAAGGAAGATCTTACTGTACAAGGCCTAAAAATGGGGATTGTGTAAAAGTAAACTGGGGTAGCTGTGTTATTGAGGGTATTGCATAGTTTATCTTTTATTGCTGCTCCACCCCAGTCACACTCAATATGAAAATCAACAACCTCTTGATATGAAGCAACAGGAATTAGTTAGTACAAGGACAGAAACAAGTAAGAGACTAAGTAAGTGGGTAGACAAGCATGAGTATGGTAAGTCAGATAACATTTCAAAAAGTCTTACTATTATAATTCATTTTTACAAATGCGTCTGCTCAGTTGACAATTTTTGTAAAAACATCACAATGGGAGTTATTTCACATATGTCCACAGGTGCCTTGCATGCAGGTGGAGGGATTTGAGGTCCGGATGCATCAGTCTGCCCTGCTCCTGAGTCAGAAGATCATGGTGGAGAGGCAGAGTTACTGGGAGTTCCATCGATAGCTGTTGAAGCAGAGGGAACCTAATCTGATGAGGCCAAAGAGGGGCTATTAGAATCATGTGAGCCCCTTCCACTGGTAGCTTCAGGAGAACCCTCTGAAGCACTGGGAAGGGAGGAAAGGCATACAAGAACCTCCCTGTCCAGCAAAGAGACAGCACGTCTCACCAGAAAACACCATGCCCAGGAACAAGCGAGCAAAAATTGGGTAGTTTTGCATTGGATGAGGAGACAAACAGGTCAATCTCCAGCCAACCCCACAGGTCAAATAAGCTTTTGACCACCTCTTGATTTAGCTCCCACTCATGAGCCCTGACAGTGGTGTGGCTGAGACTGTCTGCCAAGACGTTGCTGACACTCGGCACATGGACAGCAGTCATGCAGAGGTCATGCTGGACTACACAGTACCACACTCGCATCACCTCCCGACATAGAGGGTATGAGCAAGTGCCTTCCTGTTTGTTTGGGTACCAGACCACAGACATATTATAGGTCTGAACCAGGAGTGTCCCTGGACATAGAAGAGGCTGGAAGGCCTGGAGAGCATACAGCACTGCCCTCATTCCTAACACACTGATGTGTAGAGACGCTTCTAGCTGAGACCATGTTCCCTGGATCTGATGGTCTCCTAGGTGGGCTCCCCAGCCTTGACATGACGCATCCATTGTAAGGGTCATGGTAGGAGAAGGGGGTTAAAAGTGGAACCCCTGTGGGGAGACTGGACAACTCCTGCCACCAAAGAAGATTCTTCTTCATGTACCTGGACTCCACGACCCTGTGGTCCGGGTTGTCCAGCCACTGATCCCACTGGACACGAAGAGTCCATTGGGTCACCCTCATATGCAGTCTGGCTACAGGAACTGTAGGGATTGCAGCTGCCATCAGTCTGAGAAGATGGAGAACTGACCAGGCTGTGGTCCAGTGTGAGTTGGCCACCAATCTGACCTGTTGCTGCAGGGTCTCTGCTCTGTCAGATGGGAGGAAGGCCCTGCCTGGACCATATCCAGCACTGCCCCAAATGAACTGTAGGCACTGGGAGGGGAGAGGTGGGACTTGTGATAATTAACTGTTATTCCAAGTCTGGAAAAGAGGTCCAGGGTGAAGAAGAGGGACTCCCTCAGACTGCTCTGTGATGGGGCTGACAGAAGCCAGTCATCCAGATACAGGCACAATTAGATCCCTCTGCGGCATAGGGCTGCAGCCAACACTGCTAGGCACTTGGTAAAAACCCGAGCTGCTGATTATAGGCCAAAAGGGAGAGCCTTGAACTGGTAATGGCCTCCCTGGAAGGCAAACCAAAGAAAGCAGTGGTAGACCAGGAAGACAGGGATGTGCAGGTAAGCATCTTGCATGTCCAGCGCACAAAGCCAATGGCCCTTGTGGAGCAGGGGTACAAGTCTCTGGATGGTGAGCATGCAGAACTTCTTCTACTCAATGTATAGGTTGAGCATGCTGAGGTCCAAGATGGGTCTTAGGTCGCCCATCTTTTTGGGGACTGGGAAGAAATGGAAGTAGTACCCTCTTCCTATCTCTGCCAGAGCCACTGGCTCTATGGCTGACTTTTGCAGAACAGCCTGGATCTTGTCCCCTATCAGAGACAGGTGCCTTGAAGGAAATGGGAGAGCCCTGGGCAGTTGTCCAGAGGCCTGTCTAGGAACTCTATGGTATGACCACTTGCTATTAACTGAAGGACCCAAGAGTCTGTGGTTATGTCCTGCGACCCCAAAAGGTGGAGGGAAAATCTTCCTCCCAACTGGTTCCCCTAGAGGATCAGGAGGAGGCAAAGGGGGTTCCCCATGAGTCAGGAGGCCAAGGAGAGGGAGCCGGCAGCTCTTCCCGGCGGCTTCTGGGACTTGGCAGGGGGAGTAGGGGTTCCTGATGCTGGATACCAGCATTTGGCCTGGTGTTTGGCAGGGGTCTCTTTGGTCTTGCATCTCCGTTGCTGACAAAAAGGCTGTTTGCCTTTGTAACCCCCTCAGTATATGAAGCAGACATCGTGGATTGATTTACATGGATTTACCACAGTCCTGCAATTCAGTGATGGTATCCTTGGCATCACCTCTGAATAACACGGATCCCCTGAAAGGGGCATCCAAGATGGAGGTCTGGACATCTTGTGCCAGGCCAGCAATCCTGAGCCATGAATGTTGCCTAATGCAGACAGCAGTGGCTGTGGTGTGAGCAACTGAGTCTACTGTGTCATAAGTGGCCCAGAGGGCATAATGACAGGAGATTTTGGCCAATCTCGCCCTTCAGCTTCTAGTCCTGGATAGCTTCCAGCTTGGACTCCAGTGAGGCCAGGGAAGATTTCTGGTAGGAAACCATATGAGCCCCATAATTAAGGGACCTGAGGGTGCAAGTGGAGGAGGAAGTGATCTTGCGACTGAAATTGTCCAGTGGCTTAGACTCCTTATCAGGAGGAGACATGCTCAAATATTTAGGTTTAGAGGACCAGTCGTGGGCAGCCATGATAACAACCGAGTCCGCATTAGGATGGCCAGTAAGGTGTGTGACCCCATCTGGGGGGTGGTACATCCTGTCTGCCTTTTTTGAAACAGCCGGAATGGAGGAAGGCTATTGCCAGATAGTGGATGTCAGGTCTTCATGGGGCCCAGTCCAAGGCAGTATGGGCATAGGAACTGCGTCAGTCATGTCTAGGTGCTCTGCAAGCCTTTTCCACTTTGGATCCTGTTCCTGGATAGCCCAGTCACAGGAATTTTGTATAGTTATGAGGAGTTCTGCAAAGGAAGAGTCCTCTGGAGGGGACTACGAGGACTCCTTAGTCTGAAGCTCTACAGGTGTATGCATACCAGAGCTGAAGGATGACTCAGAGTCTGAAGAGTGCCTACTGGGGGTTTGAACCCTTTTTAGAGGAGTATCCTGGGTTTTATCCCTGACCTGGTGTCTAGAGGAGTCTTCTCCAGAAAGGTGGGAATCCACAGGAGAGGCTGATCTAGGGGTCGGAAAGGAGGCAGGAGTAGAGGCTGCCATTGGTTTCTGATGGTCAAGCTCTGAGGTTAATTGAGTCCTGGCCTCCTGAGTCAAGGTCTGAAACACTGCCTGGTTATCAGCCTGAGGTTGCTGTGTAGGCAGAGGCTGAGGAGGAGGAGGTGGTGGAGGAGGAGGTTGGTTTAATGGATAGGCCGGCATCTGATTTTGAGGGTATCCATGAGCCTGATAGGAGTAGGGAAAGCCAGAAGGAGCATACCCTTGATTAGACATAGACTGGCATCTGGAACCCCAGTACATAATGGGGTTGATGACCAGGCATTGGATACCCCGGGGAAGGGTACATTGGGTGTTGTGGGGGCGGATAGCCTGGAACATTGCCCATAGGTCCAGCCAGAGGTGGAGCTAAAGGCTCAGAAGGAGGTGGGGCTGAAGGTCTGGCAGGATATCCAGAAGGATCAAGCATCAGCCCCATAGGGTCATTCGAAGGGGCTGGCACTGGATCAGGCACAGGAATGTCCAGCACCAGAAGATTCAGTGCCTGGGGGCCTGATGGAAGGCTGTCCAGTGTTTGAGGAATGGCCAGAGTGCCAGACATACCCTGACCAGGTGAAGGGTCACTTGGCATCAGGACGTGAGTAGAACCCAGAAGACCCACCCTCGTCTGGGGAGCCGGAGTCCAAGATGGCAGAACCTGGTTGTCCAAGGGGGCTTGGGTTGAGGAGGTCCTGATGGAAGGTACCCAGAAGGATTAACAATAGGCCCTGTGGGTGAACCAGGAAGAGTCTGACCCGGCGAAGGAGGGGAACCTCCAGATCATTCTCCTCCTCTGGTTCTTGATCTTCAGGCAAGCCCGTAGAGTTTGGTTGGCTCAGCAGGAGCAAGGAACCCTGTAAAGACTGTTGCGTGTCTGGCAGCAGGCTCAACTCAATGTCAGGGGTATCGTGTGACCCTGACAGGACAGCCTCAGCTGTGAAATCCCCAGAGGAACCGGGGAGTGACTTATCAGCCATGGCCGTGCAGACATCAAAAGATTTAACATCCGACTTATCGGCCTGGGCCATGCAGACAACAGTGGAGCTGAAGTCCGGCTTACTGGCTGCGATTGTGCACTCCTCAGTGGTGCTGGGGAGCGACTTATCGACCTGGCTGCTGGCAAAAGACCCTGAAGAAGATATGGGCCTAAGGAGCACAATAGAGGTTCTGTCATCCAAGAAGAGCCCCGACAGCACCATGAGTAAAGCAGGCAGGGAGGCTGTGGTCTGATCTTCCAGAGTGGTAGGAGACCTGGTAGTTGGGATACTTACCAAAGTGGAGGCCCCTCTAATGTCAGTGGTACCCGATGGTCACAGCCAAGTGGATGGAGACCTATCCCAGTCTTGGTGCCTCTCCTTGTCCTTTTTCCTTCTTTTTTGGTTCTGGTGTTGGAGAAGAAGATTTTTCCTGCAGATTCTGCAGCTCCTTTTCCATTAAAGCTAGGCACTTCTCCAGCAAGTGGGCTTTGAGCTTTTTCTGGTGCCTAATCCGTGTGGTCTGGCTGAAGGATTGGCAGGGTGCACAGTCCTTGACCCGGTGTTTGGGGCCTAGGTAGATCATGCAGCAGGAATGCTTATCTGAATGCAGGATCTGGGTGCCGAAGGACTTGCATATCTTCTTTTCGATGCATCACCCAACTGTTCATGTTCCTAAATTGTACCTCCAACTATGTCCCATGCTATAAATTTGTCACTATTATTTGCTTCCCCTTTCTTCTGTATATCCCTCAAGATCTCTGTATTAGACCTGTTTATGTTAGACCTGTTTATACTGTATTTTGCTATGTAATTGTTTGACCTGGTGTTCTGTTCTCTTTTTATGCTTAACTGGACGTTTGTGTAAACGGGCATTTTTGCTCACACCTTTCAGTACAAAATAAAGATTGACTGACTGTTTAAAAACTGGACTGACAGACCTGAACCACTGCAGTTCTGTAAAAATCCAAACTGACCATACTGGGTGCAACTTGCACAAATATTGCTGGTCCAGTCACTCTGGCTGCACTGTGTAGCCCGACTTTTACGTATCTGGTCCACTCCTGGAAGTCTGTTTTTCAATCTTCCTTGGCATGGTTGAAAACAGAACCATCAGGACCCAACCAGGTAGGAAAAAGCCAGGCCAGATCATCTGGAGTGAGTGGATCAACAATATTTGCACAAGCTGTGCCCCATCCAGATTTTACAGCTCAAGTCCAGGTCTGGTGATCTGTTTTTTTACCCAAACCCCACTGCATGTGGCTTAATGACATATTGTACAGATGGATGCAGAGTCTAACCCATTGAAGGCTGAAGTTTCAGAAAACCATTATGCTAAAAATACCAAGACTCACTCAATTTCTAATTATCCCCTACCTCCAAGTCACATTTAGTCCTCTACCAAAGTCATGCTCAAATATTGGTGCCTTTACATCCACACCATTAAGCTTTTAATGCCATCATACCTCTTCTGTTGTAATGAGCTCCCCCCATCCATGAAGTCCCACTCTGTTTGCGGCAGCCCCCCCCAATCAGGTAATTTTCCAGGGAGCAGCTCTTTATACCACATCAACTAAATTACTGCTACACTCCTTCTTTTTAAACATTTTGTTGAGAAATGTTTGATTTTGTATATCCATGGTCAGGAAAAATAAATTTGTAAAAGAAACCAAAGCCCCCATTTATCAGTTCATTTAATCACAATACAGCATGTTATGAACTGATCAGATTCTGTGTGTAACCTAAGTCAAACAAAAAATTAAACACACACATGCCTACCTATTTGCAAGTGAAGCCAATGCAGTTACTATCATTCAGTTTTAAACTCCTATAGTCACAAATTGCAGGTTAAGAACATTCAGTAGAATGTAAACAGTAGCCCAGAACTGCGTGCCTGAGAAAATGAAGTTGGTGTATTATTTGGAAACAGGCATCACTGGGACTTTTTGCTATGGAATGTTATGCAAAGTACAGTAGCAGAATGACTGCTCTTAGGATGGTGATGTCAAATGGCTTAATGAGGTCTTCACAGGGGCTGAGAGCACAGCAGAGCTTATTTGTTATGCAGAAAGCTCCAGGAAGTGTTTAACCCATTTTACTTCCAATAACTTTCTATGATGCCTGTACTATCCATTGGTAATCTAACACAGAATGGCTGCCAGAAGATAATGAGTTAACTTTCTGTGGGCTCTATTAACTCCTCAAGCCAGAGGAAAAATAGTGCTCTACAGCTTCTTATACACACACAGGCAGCGTAGTAATGAGGCTTCAGCGGATTAATCTATTTTTAACACTAGCAAAATGACATCAACCCTTTTCTGAATGCAAAACGTCTGCTGGGCTATGCTCATAGCCATAAAAACCTATTGCCATATTGGTCCTTGTAACACAGGATCCACACAAACAGATGATTTGATATCTTTTATTTGACCAACAGAGTTGTTAAAAAAGAACACAGGTGTTTTTAGCTTTTGGATTACACAGAATCCTTATTGTGTGTTGTTTCCCTCAGTTTTGGATTTAGATTTATAGAACTGTTAATTAATACAACAGCACATTAGGTACATATGGACACATGTTATACATGGACATATTAGGATAACAGTATCTTAATTACAAGAGAGTCTGTGTTAGGTCTGGGTTTTGAATGTACACATACACTAGTCACTTGTTACAGAAGTAAAGATATATCATGTTTAAGACAGCATCAGTTTAAATATTAATGAGTAATATTGACTTACTGTACACAAAGTTTAAGACAAATGTATCTGAACAGTACTTATCCTGTATAAATGTGTGAAACAGCTGGTGAATATTTAATTTACACTAGGGCAAGTTGTATTTCTAACCTTTTTACTTAACATAGATATTTTCATATTTAGAAGAGTTTTTAACATTATTTAATATGTATTGCTTAAGCTTATTTTTCCCTGCGTTTTTTAATCAAAGTTATTTACAAATGCAAGCACAGATGCACACAGACAGACAAGGTTTTAAAATTAAGCTTCAGTTGGTTAATGGCTTTTCTCAGGGAGTGAGCTTTCAAGTAAGTGACATTTGACCTTGGAATACCTTTCTTTTGATGGAACTTTTGCTGTCTCTATATGGTTATGTTGTTGTTTTTTTTTTATGTAGTTTTAGCTAGTGGGGATCCTTAACACCCTTTCATCTGTTTTTTTTTATGTATGATCTGAGTTTTGAGAAAGTATGTTCTTCCAAAACAACTGCCATTGTTTTCTGACAAAAGATTCTGTGTAAGTCAAAAGCTAAAAGCACCTGTGTTCTTTTGTAACAACTCTGTTGGTCCAATAAAAGTTATCAAATCATCTGTTTGTGAGGAAGTAACAAGTTATGATCTGTGGTGTAACATCCGACTGGGCAGATGTCACAAGTGGGGTTCCACAGGGTTTGGTCCTGGGACCCACTTTGTTTAATTCCTTTGTTGCTTCCATGAATTGTGGTGAGGGGATCTGCATTTCCAGGTTTGCAGATGATACCAAAATTGGTGCAGTGGTAAACACCCACAAAAGAAGCAGAGACATTGCAGGTTGGACTGTTCAAGCTAGAGGAATGGGCTAGTGAGCATAAACTGAAGTTCAGCCTTGACAAATGTGCAAGGATACATTTTGGCAGGTATAATTTGAAGGCACAATACCTCCTAAATGGTAAAGTCTTAGAGGAAAGAGATTTGGGTGTAGTAAGCACTAATGACTTAAAATTCAAGAGCCAGTATTGATCAAGTGCCATGACTGTAACCAAAATATTAAATTGTATTAGAAGACATATTAGCAGAGATAGATGGGTGGTTTTGCCACTGTATATGTCTCTTGTGAGGCCCCACCTGGAGTACTGTGCCCAACTATGGTCACCCAGCATGAAGGCTGAGATACTTGAAGAGTGCAGAGAAACACAACTAGGATAGTTACTAGATTCTGGGATTTTATTTATGAGGACAGGTTAAGAACTTTGGGTGTATATTCATTAGACGATAGAAGACTAAAGGGTGACCTATGTTTGCTCTTTGGTTCACTTACCAACAATGACTTCTGGGATTGCTTGGGCCTTGAGTTTAAAGAACAAAATTACAATACAAGAACCTACGGGTTACAGCTTACAGGGGAAACATTTAATACCATGTGAAGGGCTAACTGGTTCAACCAGAGGGTGGTTACAATCTGGAACGGTCTTCTGTTTGATGTGGTGGGTAGCAAGGACATGCCCTCCTTTGAGGACAGCATAGATAACTACCTTGTATCCTACACTTCAGGATTCCCCCTTGAGAAAAGGGGCGAGCATTAAATAGGTTCATAGGTACAGATACAAGTCCATAAGCAGTTTATACCATTTAAGGACTTGCCACTTGTTTAGTGGACATCTTCCCATTTCTTATTTCCCATATGCTGATCCAGCAATCATTTAAAACCAGATAAGTTGTTTTCTGTAACTACTGCTGTTGGAAGTGAATTCTATGTTCTAACTACTCTTTGATTATACCATCTTGCTCTTCTCTCTGTTTTATATTGTTCCCCTCTAAGCTGAAATGGGTGTGCCCTAGTTTCTCATTCCAGTTCGTCTTTTTTACATAATCTTGCTGACTCCCATAATGTTGCACCGCACAATGCCTTGAACACAAAACAGAGGTCACCTATGACTTTGTGATATGCCATTGAGTAAACTCCCAACTCTTGTAGCCTTAGATTATATGGCTTATTTTTTTTAGCTTATATACTCTCTTGGTTAGTCTCCTCTGCACTCTTTTGATCTTTTTACAACTGGCAGAACTCTGTGGTGCACAAAAAGGGGCCCCATACTCCATTATGGGCCTCACCATGGACCTGTACAAGCTATTAAAAACTGTGGCTATTTCCTCCTCTTTATCAATTATATTATCCCCAACTTCTATGTTAGCTGCTTAGTGCCTTGCCTTAGACTGCCTACGTAATTGTAAAATTGCTTGTAGTTATTTTTCTTATCAGTAGCCAAATTCATTTCTGCCCTGATTTTCCCTCTCCTTATATCTGTCTTATATCTGTCTTACACTTCTTCAACAGACACTTGTATTTACAGTATTTAGTCTTTCCTGGGTAGGATTCTTCCTGTATTTCCTAAATTCTTTTGTTTTTTTATTAATCATTTTACGAATTTTCGCATTAAACCATCTTGGGACTCTACCTTTCCTATTATATTTTCGAAATAATATCACATATTCTTTTATGCAGAACTGTAATTTGACGTTTATTTTCTCCCAGATTTCTTCCAGGGTTAAATTATTTATTTCTTCCTGCCAGTTCCAACTGCCTAATGTATGTTTTATTTTAATATAATCAGCTTTCTTGTAGTTATGTATTTGGTTTTTCCACTTATTTTAACTGTTTCCTCTGAGAGTGAGCAGGTAACTATATGGTGATCACTGTTTCCCAGGGGTTGCAGTATCTTGACATTTTTTATTGCTCTGTCTGTATTACAAAAGAGCAGGTCGAGGATATGTTTTCCCCTTGTATTCTCTGTTATATGTTGTTCAAGTGAATTTGTTGAGCAAAGCTCAATAAACTTTTCCTCTAACTGGTTATTACCCTGTAAGCAGTCCCGGTTTATTTTTGGAAGATTAAAATCCCCCATTAATATGCAGTTGTCTGCTGCTGTCTTATTATCTTGCATATCAAGAAACAGGTTGTTTTCTATTTCTGTCAAATTGGGGGACCTATAACATAAACCCATGGTGATAGAGCTTTTCCTGGTCTTAAACTTTATCCATAGCTGTTCTACATTAATATGTTCACTGTTTTGTTTTTCCATAACATGTCCTTTTAAAGCTGAAGATATACATACACCTACACCTCCTCCATTCTTGTTGGATCTGGGCTTGTGGAAAAAATCATAACCAGGAATCCTCTGAACCCATTCTTCATCGCTTAACCATGTTTCAGTTATTTCGCAAATATCAACTTCATTGTTTTTCCATTACATAATGTAGCTCTTCAATTTTATTTTTGATACCTCTTGCATTAACCATCAATAATTTGAGATCCTTTTCAATTTTTTTAGAGCAAGTTGCTCTTCTCTCTTGCTGGACTATTGGACCCTTCTCTTGCTCAGGTCGCAGATAATCCCTTCTTCCCCCAATGTCTAGTTTAAAGTATTTTCAATACTTGTTCTAAACATCTACCCCAGTATCCTGCTTCCCTTTCTATTCAGATGTAATGCATATTTGCTATACAAGTGGTTATTATGACAAAAAGGTCTCTTGGCCTTCTTTGCTTGTAACAGTCTATGAGAACTGATACTCCTATAACTTAGTGGTCTCCATTTCTGCAGAGGAAATGACCCATTCGTTGACTGCTGCCATGCCCTAATGTGAAGAGGGTTATGACTGGAGAAGCTGCCTGAGCTGTGGGTTGGAGCCTACTAGGTAATTTGGCATATAGTGGCCTACAGGAAGTTTGTGAAATGCAGAAGGTACCACCCCCAGGTATGATGAAGGTCTTTTTTACCTCTGGAAACAGCCTGTACCCTTTCATAGCTCACTGTTTTGCTCAATTCTGTCAGCCACTCCTGTATGTCTGGGCCTCCTCTTCCTTCCATTGTCATAGTATGACTCTTTCTGCTGTAATGAGGGACCCCGACCATCGGTCTCTACGCCCATATAGTGAGGGGGTGTTGGGAAGGTTTGCTCCCCATCAGCTCCTAGCATAACCAATTGTGGCCCAAAATTAAGATTTGTAGAAGTGACAATATGACAAATCCTTTGTATTTCAGCCCAGTGTCTGTTGAGCTTGGAGCACATCCATAGCAGAAGTGTGATAGTCCCTGAGTGTGGTCTGCGCCTCCAACATTTATTGTTATCCATAAGGCCCCATTTGTACAACTTTTCTGGGGTCCTCTGCCATTGTTGTAGGATTTTTTTTGTTCGATGAATCTGTTCTTGGGTCCTCAACTCCTGTAACTGGATTTCTCCAACACCACCTCCATTCTTGAGGGGGTAAGTTTAATGCCAAGTTCTTTCTCCCAGCTGAGTCTAGTATTATCAGAAGAGTCTGAACCCAGCTTGATTAGCTGTCTATAAATATGTCCAGTTTTATTTTTCTTCGGTAGAGTACCAAACATAGCAACTGGTCTGTGGGGAATCTGTACAATGGGCTCAAGAGACGGGACAAGACATGTCTAATCTGGAAATATTTCCAGTGGTGTTGATGGGGTAATTAGTATTGTTCCCTTTGCCACTGCAATGATTTCAGTGTTTCACCTGTCTCTACCATCAAGTGCTTGAGGGTGCTAATCCCTTGGTTGGCTCAATCGGTCCAGTGGACCAGTCTCCATCCAACATGCAGCTTCTCATTACATTATAGTGGTACTGCAGGACATTTTCCTGGTAACCAGCCACAGAACTCGGTAGCTCGTAGCCATGCAGTTACTGAGTATTTGATCACATTATCAAATTAAACAGCTGTGACTATGTGGCTGTTATTTAGTCACTCTGTTCCCATTTCCTGCGATGTGAGCCTTCCGACTCTGAGGCAGTTAGGGAGATCTGATGTATGGCTTGAGTCAGCCTCTTGAGGTGGAAGTCAGGGAGATAAAATCCACCTCTTGTGAGTTCCTGTGTTACTTTTTTGTGACTAAGTCTTCTGGTACTAGTTCCCCAGAAAAAGGTCAACAGAAGCAGGATGTTGGAGGATGTCCTAGCCTTCTTCTAGGCACCTTGAACAGACTTGGTGGGCCTTTTCTGCCATCACCTTTCTATGTTTCTATGTCTCTTTGTCTTTGTGTAATTTTGATATCAGTTTAGGGTCAAAGGGGACATGCTCTAAGACATATTGAGTCTTGGGGGACACCACCATCATTTTGTATACATAGGCTTTGCCCCAGTGCGAGAGGTGCAGGTGGTTCCATCTAACCATGTCTTTTTCAATGAAAGAGGACAGAGTCTCCAGCTTTTGTTTCCCCATGGTCGAGAGATTCCAGGAGAATTTGATCCCTAGGAGCTTGACATGGTCTTTCAGTACTGACATATTCCAAGGGAAGCACAGCAATGTTGAGACAGAGCTGTGTTAGGGTGCAAGTATGTGTTTTGATACATTTATCTTGTATCCTGATAGTGTACTATATGCTTCTATCAAAGAAAGCAGTTGAGGAATCATCTCCTGTGGTTGTGTGAGGGTGAGCATGATGTCATCCACAAAGGCCATCACTTTATGCTCCTCTTCCATCTGAATTCCATATATTTGTGGGTGCTGGTGGAAGGCCGGGAGCCCTAGTTAACCAGCAGCTTACTTCCTCCTACCCCCCACTAGGACTGCCTTATGTCTGTCCCATGCATTCTTGAATTCCTCCACTGTTCTTGACTCCACAACCTCCTCAGGGAGGCTGTTCCATGCATCCACAACCCTCTTTGTGAAAAAATACTTACTCACATTACCTCTGAGCCGTCCCCCCTCTATCTTCAAATTGTGCCCCCTTGTTCTTGAACATCTCTTTTTCTGAAAGATGCTACCCTCTTGGACTTTGTTGATTCCCTTGAGGTACTTGAAAGTTTTATCATGTCCCCCTCTCCCTTCTTTCCTCAAGGGTATACATATTAAGCTCCTTTAGTCTTTCCTTGTATGTCTTCTGGTGCAGACCCTGCACCATTTTAGTTGCCCTCCTCTGGACAGCCTCCACTCTATGTCTTCTTGGAGATGGGGTCTCCAGAACTGCGCACAGTACTCCAGATGGGGTCTCACCAACTGTCTGTACAGAGGGATAACAACTTCTTGTTTTCTACTATTGATGCCTCTCCCTATGCATCCCAGTGTCCCCCCAGCTTTCCTTATTGCCTTCTCACATTGCTTGCCCACCTTTAGGTCATCTGATATAATTACCCCCAGGTCCCTTTCCATTTTTACTGTTGTCAGTATCTCATCCCCCATTGTGTACTCTTCCCCTGGGTTTTTGTTTCCCAGGTGCATTACCTTGCACTTTTTTGCATTGAATCTGAGCTGCCATACATTTGACCATTCCTCCAACCTTGCCAAGTCCCTTCTCAACCTTTTCACTCCATCTTGTGTATCAACCCTGTTGCAGATCGTTGTGTCATCTGCAAAGAGACATACTTTTCCTTCCAGTTCCTCTGCAATGTCACTTATAAAGACATTAAAAAGGACCGGTCCCAGTACTGAACCCTGCGGTACCCCACTAGTAACCCTCCTTTCTTCACTGTGGGCTCCATTTACTACTACTCTTTGCGTCCTGTTGTCCAGCCAATTTTTTATCCAGGCTACCACCTTGGGACCCACTCCAAGGCTGGCTAACTTGTATATTAATCTTCTGTGTGTGACTGTATCAAATGCCTTGCTAAAATCTAGGTAGGCCATGTCCACAGCCCCTCCCTGGTCTACTACTTTGGTCACCCAGTCAAAGAAATCTATTAGATTCATCTGACACAATCTTCCCATCATGAATCCATGCTGCCTTGGGTCCTGTGCCCAACTGGCCTCAAGGTACTCGACAGTTCTTTCCTTCAGAAGTTATTCCATCATTTTCCCTACCACTGAGGTCAAACTAACTGGTCTGTAGTTTCCTGCCTCTGTCCCGCTCCCACTTTTGTGAAGAGGAATCACATCCACCCACCTCCAGTCCTCAGGTACCACCCCATCCTCCCATGATTTGTTAAAGAGAGTAGTCAGCAGTATCACTAGTTCTACCCTTAGTTCTTTTAGAATTCTTTCGTGAATCCCACCAGGCACCATTGCTTTGTCCACCTTCAATTTTATTAGTTCTTTCAGAACCCTTTCTTCTGTAAATGGACTATTATCGACCCTCGTCTTCAGAGTGTTTCTCTTGTTTGGTATAGCTACCTCCCCCTCCTCTTCCTTTGTGAATACTGAGCAGAAATATTCGTTCAGTATCCCTGCTTTTTCACTGTCACCCTCTACCCACATTCCCTCTCCTTTACTAAGCCTCAGTATCCCTCCTTTGGTCTTTCTTCGCTCCCTAATGTACCTATAAAAGGTCTTATCCCCCTTCTTAACAGAATTGGCTATCCTTTCCTCGGTTTGGGCCTTTGCTTTTCTGAATGCTGTCCCAGCCTCTTTCTACTTTAATGGATAAAGTTCTCTGTCCTGCTCCTTCTGTGTTTCCTTATATTTCCTGAATGCTATCCTTTTCTCCTTAACCTTCCCTGCCACCTCTTTTGAGAACCATAGTGTTTTTTTCCTTTGTTGTGTTTTGTTGATTTGCTTTACACAAAGGCTTATTGCCTCTGTGATGGCTGTTTTGATTACTCCCCATTGTTCCTCCACCCCTCCTTTTTGCCTGTTTGCTAGTGCTTGTCTGAGGCACTCTCTCATTTTCCCAAAGTCAGCCCTCCTAAAGTCCAATACTCTTGCTTTGGTATGGCTTGATTGTATGGCTGTGTTTATCGTGAACCACACTGTTTGGTGGTCGCTTGTTCCCAGATGGCTACCCACTTCTGAATCTGAGATTCTTTCTCCGTCCCCATTTGAGAATACCAGGTCTAAGATTGCTCCCTCCCGAGTGGGTTCCAATACTAGCTGTCTGAGGCATGCCCCCTGTAGGGCATCAAGAATGACCCTGCTCTTGTATGTGCCTGCAGCAAAGGTGCTCCAGTTAACATCTGGCATATTCAGGTCCCCCATCAACAATATCTCCCCTTTTTCTGCCATTCTAAGAAAGCCTTCTATCATTTCCTTGTCCATTCCCTTCCCCTGAGATGGGGGTCTGTATACAACCCCCATGCGGATTGTGGTGCCATTTCCTGTCTCCAGGGTGACTCAGAGTGCCTCATCTGCTCCCTGTTTACTCTTTAGTTCTGTTGCTTTGATCCCTTCCTTTACATAGAGAGCTACTCCTCCTCCTCTTTTACCCTCCCTGTTCCTCCTGTAGAGTGTGTATCCTGATATGTTGACATCCTAGTCATGGTTCTCTGTGTACCATGTTTCTGTGACTGCTACAATATCCAGGCAACCCTCTTCCATCAAGGACACTAGTTCAGGGAGCTTGTTACACAGACTACGGGCATTGGTACTCATCGCCCTCCACGTTTTGATGGCCTTACCCCTTTTAGCCCCATTTCTGTCCTTATTGTCTTTGCCTGTTTTTTAAATTTACCTCGGTCTTGCTCCCTAATGACTTCTCTACCTTGGCGTTTACCTCACTAATTACTGTGTTTTATGGGGGGTGGCTGGGATTTCCCTGCTTCTTTTCAGTGCCTCCCCCCTTGACTAGTTTAAATGCTTGCCAATGAAGCATTTAAATCTCTCACCTAGGATCCTGGATCCCCCCCGGGACAGATGCAGACCATCGCACCAGTATATGTCTGCATCCCTCCAGGTGGCTCCCCAGTCCCCAATGAAGCCAATACCCTGAGCTCCACACCAGTTTTTCAACCATTCATTGAATTCCCTGGTGAGGAGTACCCTAGCATCACCCTTGCCATAGACAGGCAGCACCTCCGAGAAGGTTACCGTATGCGCTACTTGTCTAAGGCGCCTCCCCAACTCTACAAACTCCTCTTGCACTGCTCTGATCCCATTCCTAGCCAGGTCATTTGTCCCTAGGTGGACAATGACATCCAGCTCCCTCGTGCAGCTGCTCCCACGATCCTGAGGATTCACTTCCTGTCCCTCCAAGCCATGGTGCTGGCATTGGCCCTGGTGGTCCCTGGGTGGGGGAGGAGGTTTCACAAATCCTAGCCAGGTCAGCCTGGAGACAGGCAAACTCCTCCCTCAGACCAGAGAGGTGCCTGCAAATAAGGCAGCATCACAGCCTCCAGAATGTCTCCCGGAACACAGCCACCCCACAGCCATTGCACTGCACCACTCGTATCATGTCTTATTTTGTGTCCCCTCTCCTGTTTCTCTGTATGCTTACTCTCTCTTCTCCTTACAACTCTCACCCTTCCTGTTCTGGGACAGCAACTTCCTATAGTCTTCAGTAGCCTCCTTCTTCCTTGCTCAGTGTCAGACCACCAGCAGCTGGGGGGGAGAGTAAGCCACTTTTTTCCTTTAGGGTTGACAAAACCAATGTTCCTCTATGATCCTTCCCTTCCTACTGCCAAACAGGAAGTTCCTGTTGACAGTCAAATCCAGTGGCTATAAAAGTAGAACTGGCTTAGGGTGGGTGGGATAGAGGGCAATTAGTAAGAAAAAAGGCTAGCAACAGGAAATTGTAATTTGAGTCACCTACTTTTATAGTTTCTAAGCCACACCCCCAATTAAGCTCTCTCTCCTCCTAGTGGTTTAGCAAAGTTGATACAGTACCCTTCACAGCACAGAACACACACTGACTTTCTTTCTTTTCTTTCTTTTTTTAACCCTAAATAGACCCTTTCTACTTCTAATAAAGTATCTGCTTAATCTCAACAGACACTGACTCCTGCTGAGATATAAGTATTAAATTAATAAGAAAATGTAGCTTCTTTTAGTTAGCTGCTTTCTGCTCTACAAGCAAGGCTAGCAACAACTACAGAAAGCTTCATTTATGCCAGGTTGGTCCGACTGCGCCATCTGCAGACATCAGACATGGATAGTTGGCATGCCAAGAGCCCACTCGGCTTATCACCTACCTCCCACAAGGCCTAGTGCAACCTAAACAGAGCAAACTCATCTCCTTGGTAGAGATGCAGGTTAATCTTATATTTTGTAACAACAGTTTTGGCCAAGAGCACTTGTTTCTTACAATCAGTGGTTCAGAATCCTTTAATAAGCCTCCTGCTCTCTGAGATTTTTATCAATGACTTGCTTTAACCTTGAGATGTGTGCTGTACGTTTACCTCTGACAAATGCTTTAAGAGCATCCCATCAAATCGCTGCTGATGTGTCTGAGGACTTATTATGCATTAAGGATTTGTCAATATATCTACACAGCTGTGCACAGAAAGTAGGGTCCTGAAGAAAGGTGACATTTAAACACTAGGTGTCTCTGCCTGGGGTGGTCATACTGGGTGGGTGCCATACAAAGGTTATGCAGCTGTGATCTAAGATGATCACAGGCTTGATGTCGACCTCACCTATGTCTCCCAGCCATGTGGATGGCATGAGCCATGTCATTCCTTGAAAATGCCTTGTGTGGAGGCGAGTAAAAGGTGTAATCCCTGTCTTGGGGGTGGAAAACCCACCAAATATCCACCATATCCATCCCTTTCATCAGGTTTTGCATGGTAGTGGATGCCTGTGGCCTTTTGCCAGATGGGGGTTGCTCCTGTCCAGGAAGTCGGCCAGGACCATCTTCATGTCACCTCCAATTGCCACCTGCCCTTTGGCAGCTTCTATCAGGGTTTGAGTAAGAGAGGTAAAAAAGAGGCATCTTGCTGACCTAGGCCATAAATGCAGCAAAGAAACATAGAAACTGATGCCAGATAAGGGCCACTAGGCCCACCCAGTTTGCACATTTTCCTTGTGTATGCTTTTGCTACAGACCCTCCTTGGTCTACAGCATTGTCTCTTCCACCCCCTTCCTTTTCTTTATGAATCCCTAGTGCCTTTCCCAGGATTTTTTGACTCCCACTATTTTTGCCCCCACTGCCTCCACTGGAAGGCTGTTCCAGGCACCCACCACCCTTTCTGTGAAGAAGTACTGTATTTCCTCACAACTCTCCTGAACCTACCCCCCCTCCAGCTTCATATCATGATCCCTTGTTCCAGAGCACCCTTTTCTCTGAAAAATACCTCCCACCTGTACCTTATTCACCCCGTGAGATATTTAAAGGTCTCGATCATATCACTCCTTTCCTTCAAGGTATACATATTGAGCTTCTTTAGCCTCTCCTTGTAGGACATTTGATGCAGACCCTGCACCATACTGGTAGCCTTCCTCTGGAACGCCTCTACTATGTGTATGTCTTTCCTGAGATGTGGTTTCCAAAACTGGACACAGTACTCCAGGTGGGGTCTTATCAATGACCTATATAGGGACAACACCACTTCCCTCATCCTGCTGGTGATACCCCTTCCTATACACTCCAGCATCCCACTGGCTCTCCTGATTGCCTTGCCACATTGTCTAGCCACCTTTAGGTCATTCAATGTGATTACCCCAGGCCCCCTTCCTGTTTGTTCATTGCAAGATCTCTACCTCCATTTTGTACTCCACCACTGGGTTTCTGTTGCCCAAGTGCATTATTTTTTCACTTTTTTGCATTAAACCTTAGCTGCCAAACTTTTGACCACTCCTCCAGTCATTTTAAATCACTTTTCACCCTTTGCACCCCCACCCAGAGTGTCTACTCTGTTGCAGATCTTGGTATCATACGCAAAAGGCAGACCTTCCCTACTAGCTCCTCCGCTATGTCACTAATGAAGACATTAAAGAGGACCACCCTAATACTGACCCCTGAGGTACCTCACTGGTTGCTCTCCCCTTCTTAGAGAGAGAACTCCATTTACCACCACCCTCTGCCTGTTATCCCCTAGCCAGTTTCCTACCCAGGTTACCACCTTATTGCCCACCCCCATGCTGCCCAACTTGTTCACCAGTCTCCTACATGGAACTGTGTTGAAGGCCTTGCTGACGTCTAGGTAGGCCATGTCCACCACCCCTTCCTGATCCAACATCTTGGTTATCCAGTCAAAAAATATATATCAGATTTGTTTGGCACGATCTTCCCTCTGTGAAACCATGCTGCCTCTGGTTCTTCAGTACACTGGATTCCAGGTATTTCACAATTCTTTCCTTTACTAGAATTTCCACTAATTTCCCTACCACCAAAGTCAGGCTAACAGGTCTATAATTGCTTGCCTCCTCCTTGGTACCACTTTTGTGCAGTGGGGTTGTACCTGCTCTTCTCCAGTCCTCCAGGACCATGCTGGTCTCCAGTGAACTGTTAAACAAGTCTGCCAGATGTGCAGCCAGTACCTCCCTGAGTTCCTTCAGCACTCTTGGATGCACCCCATCTGGCCCTATGGCTTTGTCCACCCTCAAAGTAGTGAGTGCTGTCCTGACCCTCTCCTCAGAAAAGGGAACGGTGTCCACTTCCCTCCCCTCAATGCTGTCGATGCCTTTTTGTGGTCCCTTCCATTTCCCTTCTACTGTGAACACTTAGCAGAGGTATTTGTTTAAGATGTTTGCCTTTTCTTGGTCCTCCTTCCTACAGTCCTTACCCTCCCTCTTTAGAAACATAGAAACATAGGAACATAGACTTTGATGGCAGATAAGGACCGCTTGGCCCATCTAGTCTGCCCATTTCCCTACCTACAGGATAGGCCACAGATCCTAGTTAACCAACAGCCTATTTCTTCCTACCCCCCACAAGAATTGCCTTATGTCTGTCCCATGCATTCTTGAATTCTCCCACAGTTTTAGACCCCACAACCTCCTCAGGAAGGCTGTTCCATGCATCCACTACCCTCTCTGTGAAATAATACTTCCTCACATTGCCCCTGAACGCCTCCTTCTATCTTTAAATTGTGTCCCTTGTTCTTGCACGTCTCTTTTCTGAAAGATGCTACCTCTTGGACTTTGTTGATTCCACTGAGGTACTTAAAGTTTCTATCATGTCCCTCTCCTTCTTTCCTCAAGGGTATACATATTAAGCTCCTTTAGTCTCTCCTCATATGGCTTCTCTTGCAGACACTGCATCATTTTAGTTGCCCTCCTCTGGACTGTCTCTATCCTGTCTATGTCCTTGCAGAGATGGGGTCTCCAGAACTGGATGCAGTACTCCAGATGGGGTCTCACCAACTGTCTGTACAGAGGGATAACAACTTCCTGTTTTCTGCTGCTGATGCTTCCTATGCATCCCAGTATCCCCCAGCCCTCCCTACTGCCTTCTCACATTGCTTGCTAACCTTAAGGTCATCTGATATGATTACCCCCAGGTCCCTTTCCTTTTTTGTTGTTGTTACTACCTCCCCCACCATTGTGTATTCTTCCCCTGGGTTCTTGTTTCCCAGGTGCATTATTTTGAACTTCTTTGCATTGAATCCTAGCTGCCATACTTCTGACCATTCCTCCAACCTTGCCAAGTCCCTTCTCATCCTTTCCACGCCTCCTTGTGTATCAACCCTGTTACAGATCTTTGTGTCATCTGCAATGAGGCATACTTTTCCTTCCAGTCCCTCTGCAATGTCACTTATTAAGACATTAAAAAGGACTGGACCCAATACTGAACCTTGCGGTAGCCCACTAGTAACCCCTCTTTCTTCAGAGTGGACTCCATTTACAATTACCTTCTGTGTCCTGTTGTCCAGCCAATGTTTTACCCAGGCTACCACCCTGGGACCCACTCCCAGGCTGGTTAATTTGACTATTAATCTTTTGTGTGGGACTGTGTCAAATGCCTTGCTAAAGTCTAAGTAGGCCATGTCCACAGCCCCTCCCTGGTCTACTACTTTGGTCACCCAGTCAAAGAAATCTATTAGATTCATCTGACATGACCTTCCCGCTGTGAACCCATGCTGCCTTGGGTCCTGTGCCCCACTGGCCTCTAGGTACTCAACTAGTCTTTCCTTCAGAAGTGACTCCATCACTTTCCCTACCACAGAGGTCAAACTGACAGGTCTGTAGTTTCCTGCCTCTGTCTTGGTCCCACTTTTGTGAAGGGGAATCACATCCACTTTTCTCCAGTCCTCAGGTACCACACCATCCTCTCATGATTTATTAAAAAGAGTAGCCAGTGGTTTCACTAGTTCCCCCCTTAATTCTTTTAGAATTCTGGGGTGAATTCCATCAGGCCCCATTGCTTTGTCCACCTTCAGTTTTAGGAGTTCTTGCAGAACCCTTTCTTCTGTGAAAGGACTGGGATCGACCCCCCTATCAAGAGTGCTTCTGTTAATTGGATTAGGCACTTCCTCCTCCTCTTTTGTGAATACTGAGCAGAAATATTCGTTCAGTATCCCTGCTTTTTCACTGTCCCCCTCTGCCCACCCACCATTCATTCTATTCAGCCTCACTATCCCTCCCTTTGTCTTTCTACGCTCGCTGATGTACCTATAAAAGGTTTTATCCCCCTTCTTAACTGAGTTGGCTATCTTTTCCTCAGTTTGGGCCTTTGCTATTCTGACTTCCCTCCCTGCTTCCTTCTGCCTTAACTGGTACAGCTGTCTGTCCTGCTCCTTCTGTCTTTCCTTATACTTCCGGAATGCTATCTTTTTCTTCCTGACTTTCACAGCCACATCTTTTGAGAACCATAGTGGCTTTTTCTTTCATTTTGATTTGTTTATTTGCTTCACACAAAGGCTTGTTGCCTCTGTGATGGCAGTTTTGATGATTCCCTATTGTTGCTCCACACCTCCTTCTAGCCTGTTTGCTAGTGCTTTTCTGAGGCACTCTCCCATCTTGCCAAAGTCAGCCCTCCTGAAGTCCAATACCCTCACTTTTGTATGGCTTGACTCTGTAGCTGAGTTTAACGTGAACCACACTGTTTGATGGTCACTTGTTCCCAGAAGGCAACCTACTTCTAGATCTGAGATCCTCTCACTGCCCCTGTTTGAGAGTACGAGGT
This sequence comes from Neoceratodus forsteri, assembly GCA_016271365.2. NCBI lineage: Eukaryota > Metazoa > Chordata > Ceratodontiformes > Ceratodontidae > Neoceratodus > Neoceratodus forsteri. The sequence continues at coordinate 519,227,903 of CM057449.1, read as the reverse complement.
CTAAGATTGCTCCCTTACTAGTGGGTTCTGAAACTAGCTGTCTGAGGCCTGCCACCTGTAGGGCATCAAGAATGGCCCTGCTCTTGGATGTGGCTGCAGCAAATGTGCTCCAGTTAACATCTGGCATATTCAGGTCTCCCATCAACAGTATCTCCCCTTTCTCTGCGATTCTAAGAATGCCTTCTCTCATATCCTTGTCCATTCCCTTCCCCTGACATGGGGTCTGTACACAACCCCTGTGCAGATTGTGGTGCCCTTTCCGGTGACTCACAGTGCCTCCTCTCCTCCCTGTTTACTCTTTTGTTCAGTTGCTTTTATCCCTTCCTTTACATAGAGAGCTACACCTCCCCCTCTTCTCCCCTGCCTGTCTCTCCTGTAGGTTATGTACCCTGGTATGTTAACATCCCAGTCATGGTTCTCTGTGTACCATGTTTCAGTGACTGCTACGATATCCAGGCATCCCTCTTCCATCAAGGCCACCAGCTCAGGAGCTTGTTGCCCAGACTACGGGCATTGGTACTCATTACCCGCCATTTCTGATAGCCTTACTCCTTTTGCCCCATCTCTGTCCTTCTTGCCTTTGTCACTTTCTCCATTTCCCTGCCCTTCTCCCTATCAACACCTCTATGTTGGTGTTTACCGCGCACTTACTGCTGTGATTTTTTTGGGGGCTAGGATTCCCCCTGCTCTTTCCAGTGCCTCCCCTTGGCTGGTTTAAATGCTTGCCAATGAGCATTTAAACCTATCACCTGGGATCCTGGTTCCCTCCTGGACAGATGCAGCCCATCATGCCAGTATGGCTTGTCACGCCAGGTGGACCCCCAGTCTCCTATGAAGCCAAATCCCTTGAGCTCCACCAGTTTTCAACCACTGATTGGATCACAGTGCGGAACACCCTAGCCTCTCCTATGCCATAGATGGGCAGCACCTCTAAGAAGGTTACCGTGCGTGCTACTTGTCTAAGGCCCCTCCCCAATTCCACAAACTCTTCCTGCACTTCTCTAATCCCTTTCTTAGCTAGGTCATTTGTTCCTAGGTGGACGACATCCAGCTCCCTCCCCTGTGCAGCTGCTCCAGCAATCCTGAGGATTCGCTCCCTGTCCCTCCAAGCCATGGCGCCAGGCAGGCACCTTACCTACCTCTCCCCTTCCTCCCCCAGTTCTGCCTTCCTAACAATGGAGTCCCCCACCAGGAGTTGTTTCCTTCCCCTGCGGGGTCTCCTTTGTGGAGTTTCCCAGCATTCTCCTTGGTCTCCACTGCAGGTGCCTCCATAGAGGAACCACACTTTGCCAGAATGGCATAGGAGTTGTGGAGAGGTACAACTGGAGGGATGTGCCTCTGTTCCACCACCCTCACCCTCCCTGGGCCACTGTGGTCCAACGCTCCTCTTTCTTGGCAACCTCTGAGGCAATGCAGTGGCACTGGTGGTCCCTGGATGGAAAGGAGGTCCCACAAATCCTGGCCAACTCAGCCTGGAGATGAGCAACCTCCTCCCTCAGCCCAGAGAGGTGCCTGCAGATGGGACAACACCGCATCCTCCAGAACATCTCCCGGAAGACTGCTGCTCCACAGCCACTGCACTGCACCACTCCCATCATGTCTTATTTCTGGCCCCTTAACTGTTTGCAATCCTTACTCTTTCCTCTGTTTTTTTTGTTAACTGTAGAATTCCTCTTCCTGTCTTATTTTTCTTGCTAACGTACCTGAAAAAATGTCTTGTCCCCTTCTGAAACTGCTTGGGCTATTCTTTCCTTAGTTTGCACCTTTCCACTCCTTACTGCTTTGCCTGCCTCCCTCCATTTCCCCAGATATATCCCCATCCTCCTCTCTCTGTATCTCCTTATACCTTTTTGCCTTTACCTTTTTTTCCACCTCCTTCGAGAACCATAACAGTCTTCTCTTTTTTCTGCTTTTGCTTACTTGCTTAACATACAGTATAGGTATGTTGCTTTTACTATGCCCTCCTTTAGTCTGGCCCATTTTCCCTCCACCTCTCCCAGGACATTTTGCCAACTGCCTCTAACATTTCTTTACCAAAGTCCTCCCCCTGTGTCGGAGGCCAGCAGAGCACTCCTATCCAAGTAGCAGCTCCACTTCCTGACTCTAGGATGACCCACAACACCACAGTCCCCCATGAATTCTTGTACTTCCATAGAAACATAGAGGACCTCTTGGCCCACCTAGTCTGCCCTAATTTCCCTTCCTACTTTGCTAATGCAGACCATACTTGATCTCTGTCCTTGCCCTCCCCTAGCCCTAGTACTATGGTCAACTTATGTCTATCCCCTGCATGCTTGAATCTTGCTACCATTTTAGTATCCACCACCTCTGCTGGGAGGCTGTTCCAGATGTCCACCACTCTTTCAGTGAAGAAGTATTTCCTCATATCCCCTCTGAGCCTCCCCCCTTCAGCTTCATATCATGACCCCTTGTCCTTGAACATCTCTTTCTATGTGAAATGCTACCCTCCTGTACCTTATTAATACCTTTGTGGTATTTGAATGTTTCTATCATGTCCCCTTTCCCTCCTTTCCTCTAGAGAGTACATATTTAATTCCATGATTCTTTCCTCATAGGGCTTCTGATAAAGGCCCTGCACCATTTTGGTTGCCCTCTTCTGTACCACCTACACCTGATCTATGTTTTTCCAGAGATAGTGCCTCCAGTACTGGACACAGTACTCTAGGTGGGGCCTCACCATCGATCTATACAGGGGTAATACTACTTCCCTCTTTTTGCTGATGATACCCCCCCATGCACCCGAGCATTTTACTAGCTTTTCCCAACACCTTATTACACTGCTTTGCTACCTTCAGGTCAAAAGATATGATGACCTCACAGGTCCCTTTCCTGTTTTGTGGTTGTCAATGCCCCCCCAACTGGTACATTGCCTTTGTATTTCTGTGCCCCATGTGCATAATTTTGCACTTTTTGGCATTGAAGCCCACTTGCTAAACCCTTGACCAGCCTTCCAGCTTTTTCAGATCGTCCCTCATTTTCACCCCCCCCACTGTGTCCACTCTGTTGCAGATTTTTGTGTCATCCACAAACAGGTATACCTTCCCTTCCAGCCCTCCTGTAATGTCGCTAATAAAGACAAAGAAGAGGACCAGGTCAGTACTGACCCCTGTGGCACCCCGCTTGTTACCATGCCTTCTTCCAAGTGAACCCCATTTACCGCCACCCTCTGACTCCTGTTTCTTAGCCAACTTCATATCCCACTTTACTACTTCTGGTTCCAGTCTCAGGGTGCCCAGCTTGCCTTTTTCTGGTTCTCTACCACACAAATCCCTTCTTCCAAAAGTCTTACTACCCCTCTTGTTCTTCCTCTTTTTCCTTATATACCTAAATGACGTTTTATCCCCCATTTTTGCTGATTTGGCAATGTTCTCCTTGTTTGTGCCTTTGCGCTCCTAACTGCTTTGCCTTCCTCCCACTGTTTCTCCTAATAACCCTCCCTATCCTCTTCCTCCTGTGTAGGCTTGTACCTTTTGAATGCTAGCTTCTTTGCATTTACTTTCCCTGCAATGTCCTTGGAGAACCATAACAGTCTCATTTTTTCTCTTGTCCTTTGTAACCTGTCTGACACAGAGGTTTACTGCCTTCTCTATGGCCTCCTGTATTTTTGCCAACTGTTCCTCTACACAATCCAGTTTCCCTGTCTCTACTAGGGCTTCCCAGAGGCATTCCCATATTTTCTTGAAATCAGCCCTCTTGACATCCAGGATCCTTGTTTTAGTGTGGTTTGATTCTGACCCAGTTCTTATATTGAACCACATAATACAATGATCACTGGTTCTCAGGTGGCTCCCCACTGTGACTTCAGTGACACTGTCTCTGTTTAACAGTGCCAGGTCCAATATTGCCTCCACATTGGTGGGTTCCTTAACTAGTTGCCTATGGAATGCCCCCTATAGGGAGTGTAGGATGTCCCTACTTTTAGCATTTGTGGCAACTGGGAGGCTCCAATCCACATCCAGTACATTGACGTCGCTTAGCATACCTCCCATTTGTTAGCCACCCTCTGGATTTCTTCCATCATATCTTTATCCACCTCCTCTCCCAGTGCTGTCTGTAGATCACTCCTGTGCCAATAGCGGCCCCCTTGTGTGTCTCTAAGGTGACCCACAGTACCTCTGCTTCTCCCTGTTCCCCCTGTATTTCCGTGGCTTTTATGTTTTCCTTCACATAAAGAGCCACCCCCCTTCCCTACCTTTTCCTTGCTGAATAGAGGAAACCCTGGTAAGGCTACATTCCAGTCCTAGTTTTCATTGCACCATGACTCTATAACTGAAACTATGTCTGGGTTTTCTACTGCCATGGTGGCCTCTAGGTCTGCAATCTTCTCCACACTTCAAGCATTTGGACACATGGCTGTCCAGATTGTACTGCCACCATCCCTCATTTTGCCTCACCTATTTCCTCCACTATTTTCTTTCCTCTCTCCCTCCTGGATTCCTATTTTTATTTGTTTATTTTGGGGTTTCTCACCCTTGAGATTTCCACTGCTGATGCTGTACATATGTTGAGGGGGACTGTTTATGTCTTCTTGTCTTTTTCTGCCTCCTCCTTGGCTAGTTTAAATGCTGCCTAATGTAGCATTTGAACTGTTCACTGAGGATCACAGTTCCCCTCCTGGATGGATGCAGGCCGTCATCCCTGTATAGGCCTCCATCCGTCCAGGTGGAGCCCCAGTCCCCAATGAATCTGAATCCCTCTTCACTGCACCATTTCCTTAACCATACACTGAAGTTCCTGGTGTGAAGACTCCTGCCTTCCCCCTTGTTATAGACAGGTAGCACCTCCAAGAAAGTAACAGATTGTGCTAATTGTCTAAGACTCCTCCCCAATTTCCTGAACTCCTCCTGAACTGTTCTGGCTCCTCCCTTTCCAGGTCATTAGTCCTGAAATGGACAACGACATCCAGCTCTCCCGCCGTCCTTTCTTCTCCTGTGATCCTTAGGATCCTACTTCCATCTGTTCGAGCCGTGGCACTTGGAAGGCACCTTACCTCCCTCTTCTCATCCCTACCTGTCCCAAACTATATCTCCCTTACTATTGAGTCCCCCACCAGGATTTGCTTCCTCCTCCTCTGGGGTTCTCTGCTAACGCCCCTTGAGGTCTCCCCTATGGAGGACCCCACATCTGTCCAGGTCACTACTTGAGGTGCCTCTGTGGGACAATCCCTCCCAGCCAGTGTGGTGCAGGAGTTTTGTAGTGGTATGGGATGTGGGATGTGCCTGAGCTCCACCACCCTAACCCTCCCTGACCCCACTGTTGTTTATCCACTCCTCCTCTCTGGCATCCTTTGAAACATAGAAACATAGAAACATAGAATTTGACAGCAGATAAGGACCACTTGACCCACCCAGTCTGCCCATTTCCCTACCTAATGGATAAGCTGCAGATCCTAGTTAACCAGCAGCCTACTTCTTTCTACCCCACCCCTAGAATTGCCTTATGGCTCCCATGCATGCTTGAATTCAACCACTGTTTTTGACTCCACAACCTCCTCCAGAAGGCCGTTCCATGCATCCACAACCCTCTCTGTGAAAAATACTTCCTTACATTACCTCTGAGCTGCCCCCCTCTGTATCTTCAAATTATGCCCCCTTGTTCTTGCACACCTCTTTTTTTGAAAGATGCTACCCTCTTGGACTTTGCTGATTCCCTTGAGGTACTTGAAAGTTTCTATCATGTCCCCCTTCTCCCTCCTTTCCTTGAGGCTATACATATTAAGCTCCTTTAGTCTCTCTTCATATGTCTTCCGGTGCAGACCCTGCACCATTTTAGTTGCCCTCTTCTGGAGAGCTTCCATGTATGTCCTTGCGGAGATTGGATCTCCAGAACTGCACACAGTACTCCAGATGGGGTCTCACCAGCTGTCTGTACAGAGGGATAACAACTTCCTGTTTTCTACTGGTGATGCCTCTCCCTATGCATCCCAGTATCCCCCCAGCCCTCCTTACTACCCTCTCACATTGCTTGCCCACCTTTAAGTCAGCTGGTATGACTACCCCAGTCCCTTTCCATTTTTATTGTTGTTAGTATCTCACACACCATTGTGTACTCTTCCCCTGGGTTGTGGGGGTCCCCTGGGATGTGGGGGTCCTCCATAGGGGAGACCTCAAGGGGCAGTAGCAGAGGACCCCAGAGGAGGAGGAAGCAAATCCTGGTGGGGGACTCAATAGTAAGGGAGATATAGTTTGGGACAGGTAGGGATGAGAAGAGGGAGGTAAGGTGCCTTTGAGGTAGCGGAGGTGGACCAGGTGGTCTCTGGGTGGGGGAGTAGGTCCTCTGAACCCAAGCCACCTCGGCCTTGAGTCTGGCAACCTCCTTCCTCAGCCCAGAGAGGTGCCTGCTGATGGGGAAGCACTGCAGTCTCCAGAAAGTCTCCATGAAGATTTCCCCCCAAAACCACTTCACTGCACCACTTCCAGCATAGCTATCTACCTATAGCTAGTCCTTAACCCCCTAAAAAATGTTTTTCCTCACAACCCCAGGCTAACACCCAGCTGCAATATTAAACTCATAACCTCATGATAACAATCCACAGATGCAATAATATACACATACCCTCAGGAAAAGAACCCCCAGATGCAATACTGGAGACACATAACTTCAAAAAAGCAATCTCCAGCAGCAATACTACCTCCACATCCACAGGAAACTAACCCCTAAATACAACATTTAACTCACACCCTCAGAATAACAACCCCCTAATACTTTGGTTATACAGAATTGTACTTATCTGAAGGACTTCCTCCAGTGCGCTGGTCTCCTCTCCTTTGCTTTCAGTGTAATCAGCCAAGTAGACAGTCACCCAGTGGACTCCCGGCAGACTCCAGTAGATTTGAGACAGACAGTTGCGCTAATCCTTGGCGTGTGGATCTGCTGTGCGGCGGGGTCGCTTGGAGGCCTAGTTGTCTTTTGTAGTAGTTGGAGACTTCCTGATCCAGCTGGTCTTGCTTCTTGATTGGTGCCCTGTAGGGCAGAGGGCACAGTCTGCCATCTGATTAGCTCCCGCCCAAAACATTTGTTTGGGGCCTCAAGCTCTGCTGTTGCTGCAGCTGTTTCACTGCCTGCTGGTCAGAGGGTCTCACTGCTAAGATCACGGACCCTGCCCCCCACGGATTCTTCACTGAATGCAGTGCACTGGAGAGAGCGGAGACTGCCGCAGGGGGTTTTAACTCAGGTCACATCCTGGTCCAGTTGGTCCTGCTTCTTGATTGGTGCCCTGTAGGATCGTGGCCACAGTCTGCCACCGATTAGCTCCCACCCACAACCTTTGTTTGAAGCCTCAAGCTGTACATAGCTGCAGGTGTTTCGCTGTTCATGGGTCAGAGTGGGTCCTGCTGCTACAACTGTAGACCCCCTGGTGGATTCTTCACTGAATTTTATGTTTTCCTTAACATAAAGCACCACAACCCCTCCTTTCCCTTCCTACCCTGTCTCTTCTAAACACCATGTAGCCCGATATGACCATTTCCCAGGTATGGTTGACAGTGCACCATGATTCAGTAATGGCCACGGTATCCATCTTTGCCTCCGCCATGATGGCCTCTAGGTCTGTAATCTTATTTCCCAGACTTCTAGCTTTGGCACACATGGCTTTTCAGATTTTGTTAACCCTTTTCTTGTCACTTCCCCCTTTTTCCAGCTGTCCCCCCTTCCTCACCTTTTTATTTTGACTGCTCCTTTTCCTCCCTTCCTCCCTTACCAACCCCCTGCTACCTTGCTTGTCTTAAATCCCTGTGGGATTCTCTCTTCTCAGGTTCTCTCTACTCTCACAACCTGTGGGGGGGCAATTACTGCATCCCTCTCATCTTCTGCTTCCCCCTTTGGCTAGTTTAAATGTCCATTTAAGTAACATTTAAAATGTCCACTGAGGACTACTGTTCCCCTCCTGGATGGATGCACGCCATCCCTCCAGTATAAGCTCTGATCCCTCCAGGTGGAACCCCAGTCCCCAATGTAGCCATGTCCCTCCTCTCTGCACCATTCCTTCAAGCGTGAGTTAAAGGCCTTAGTACAGAGCTCACTCTCCTTCCCCCCATAGTAGACAGACAGCATTTCTGTAAAGGCTACAGTGCATGCTACCTAAGACCCTTCCCCAGTTCCCTAAACTGCTCCTGTCCCATCCATAGCTAAGTCATTCATCTCTAGGTGGACAATGACATCCAGCTCCCCCTTCCTTCCTACTGTCCTTGTGATCCATTGGATAAGCTTCCCATCCCTCAGAGCCATTGTGCCAGGTAGGCACTTTACCTTCCTATCTACCCCCTTTCTTTCCCCCAACTCTCCCCCAACTCTATCCCCCTTACACAATACAGTCCACCAGAAGTTGCTTTCTCCTTCCCTGGGGTCCTCCTTACTCCCTATGGGGACTCCATTAGGGATGGCCCCCACATCCTCACTGTCCACCACTTCCAGTGCCCCTTCTTCGCAGTCCCACTCTGCCAGAATGGCGTAGGAATTTCTTAGTGATACTGGTTGTGGAATGTGCCTGTGACCCACTCCTCCCAGCCTTCCAGATCCCACCACCCCTGCACTCCTTCAGCTCACTGTAGTCCAACTGCTCCTCCCTTCTAGCATCCTTTGAGGCAGTGGTGTCTTGCTAGGTGGCCCCTGGGTGGGAGAAACAGTCCTGACTCCTAGTCAACGCAACTTTGAGTCTAGCGACATTGTCCTAACTCTCAGCCAGCACCGCCTGGAGCCTACAGACCTGCTCCCTCCACCCAGAGAGGTGCACGCAGATGGGGCAGCACCACAGTTTCCAGAAGGTCTCCCTTGGGACTGCCACCCAACAACCACTGCATTGCACCACTCGCCACATTTCCTTTTTCCTGCTTTTCACCCAGCAGCAGCAAGCCCCTAAACTCCGAAGCACATAAATACACAGCAACCATTTAACAGCAAGCCCCTAAAGCACGCAACACACTAATACTCATCAACCGATTAACAACAAGCCCCGATACCCTTTTTATTTATTTATTTATTGAGATCTTGGAAAACAGCTGTGTGTGGATGCCCTTTAAAGGTTCCAAGTTAGTTACATCAGACAGCAGATTCAAAGACTGGAGACAGTATACTGCAAGCACACCCCATTTCCCTGTCTAGGGGTATTTAAGGTGGTAACATTCATGGCGAAGGGGGAGCACTCTACAGCCAAGAAAACACAGTCCAGAAATAATACATGGAAAAACATTACCTGAATGTCCACAGGTGATGATGGTGATGGATGGACACCATCGGGGCCCCAGGTCCTCAAGGCGCTGAGCTGGAACACAGGAGGGAGTGACACAGACCTTCCCCTGCCTGACCTTGCCCAACTCACCTGGATGCCTTTGTACACTGCTTTCACCAGGCAGGGCTCTCAATGTCTTCCTCGGTGGATCTCTGGTCCCTGACGCTCTGGATGCCACTCCGGAACATACCGGGTGCAAGGCTATGGAAGCAACTTCTTTTAGCAGTAGCACAACAATTTAATTATGACACAAAAGGCAAATGCAAAGTTGCAAAAACATGGGATCCCATTTAATGAACAGTCAGTACAATAAACAGTCACTCCATGGAGCAATAAATCAGGACCAGGGGGTCACATTAGTAGCTGAATCAATAGAAGGTAAACTGGACTTTGGACCCAGGGGTCCCAACTGCATAAGAAATTTAGGTGACCAGACAGCCCTAAAACAGTCAGTAGTTTGAGGTTGAAAAGACCACGCACACAGGCAGCATTAGACTTTTGTTTCGCAGCTTCACGCTGACTTACCAGGAGCTCTGACCTGCAAGGGTTGCACAGAGCACTTACGGCCCACCTCACCCTCTACTCCTCCTGCACACACTTTAGAATGGATGCTGCATCTTTGATCTAATGGGGTTCCCTTCATTTACTGGAGCAGTTAAAACCACAATTGACAAGTGCAGGAGTGAGACCCTTCAAATACAGTCCAGCACCCAATCACTGATGTTATGCCATTGCTATGACCATCCCAGAAATATTTTCCCTGGTGACCCCGTAGGTTTGGAAAAATCCCTCATGCAGTGATCCCAGTCCAGAATAGCCTCATTTGTGGGGTTCAGCTGAACTGCCAAGAGAATAAAGAACACAGCCTGCCACTCTGCCTTCTTCCCCAATGACCAATCCCACAGGTCTCCTTCTGCCTCCTATGGAGTCACACACCCTGCAGCTCCTAAGCATGCAGTGGCACTCACATCCAGGTAATTTTGGAGCCAACTGCTACCTCAGTCCCAACACCATTTGGGCCTGCCACCATCAGCACGGCGCACCTGGATCCTATCTGCCAAATCAGGCCCAGCCACAAGCCTCCATCCAGCTCCAAGCCACATTTCTCCCAGGATAAGGCCTTCACCTGGAAATGCCCCTCACCTCATGTCTTTGCAAGGGTTAGCAGAATATTTTCTCTGGACTCCCTGGCCAAGAATCCCAGGACTCCACACGAACTGCAACCTCTGCCCCTTCATGTCTCCTTCAGGTGGCCGCACTTATTTAAAATAAAACACCGCAGCAGCGGCCACATGGCCAAGAAGGTGAACGGCCCACTCTGACCTCTTCCTTATCTCTCCTTCTTGAAGATCCCTTTCCTCTCTCAGCCCTCTCTTTTATGGGCTCACTGGTTTGGCGCCTGAAAACTAAGGTCCAATCAGGGACCGTGCACATTGGCACTGCCCAAACCTGCTGCCCAGTCTGTTTCCCCATGGGACATGTAGTCCTGAATATAATATTTCCAGTGCATCTCATGGTGCCAGCCAGCACTGAAAACTACACCTGCAATAGCAGCTACTGCTCCTTTAAACTGTAGCCCTTCGGCGGTATCCACACATGCGCATTTCACACATACCACCATCTTTAAAAATAAAATATTTATTTACCGCTTACGACCAGCCAATCCGCCTTGAAAACCAGACCCAGGACCACAACACCCCGCACCCGGGGGCATGGACATCCACTCTGGTGCTCAGCCCGGCCCAGAATGGGCAGAGACACTGGATCAATGGCCACATGCTGCAGGCAGCACTGACAAGGAGTCACAAGGTGTGACTCCCACCAGAGCCACAAGAGTCACACAGCACCAAGGGGAGAAGATGGGGAGCATGGAGCTCCACTAAAGGTAAGCCCACTTTGGGCAGCTTACAATACATATGAGGTACAAGCAATTACAAACATAAGGCAATGAGTAATATATGCTGAGGCACTGTACATTGTACGCCTGCGTCAAGATGAGAAACCGACAGAGAGGGGAGTGGATACAGTGGGAGAGGGAGGGCTGCAGGGTCGGGGCATATAGGACAGGGTGAGAAGCAGGAAGGATAGGTGTTAGGGTGGTAATAAAAGTGCTGTGGTTAGGCGATCCAGAACAGACAATGGAGGGAATTAAGTGCTGATGGTGGTTTACTGCTGATTGTAGTGGTTTAGCAGGGGCACATACAATTACTCACATCAAAGAAGTGCTGGTGCAGTCTGTATTTAAAAGATCCAATTGTTGGTGCGCCTGAGATGTCAGGAGGCAGCACGTTTACCCTGAGTGCTGCATGGTGTGAGAACACATTATGTCATGGCAGTGCAGCATCTGGGTACATGGAAAACTTGAGAGGTGGAGCTTCTGGTAAGTCTGTTCCTCAAAGACAGAGACATCAGGTTCTGAACCCCAGATGGAAGCTGTTTTAAAGAGACTTTTTTGGCTATTAGATAAGTTTGATACCAGATTCTGTCATTCAGTTGAAGTCAGCCAGCCCAAGTATAAAGGTCACAGGTGTGGGTGAGTCTTGGTGAACCTGTGAGTAGACAGCAGGCTTTGTTTAGGGCAACTGCAATGTCTGAAGGGCCATGTCAGTTGCAGATCCATAGAGAGCCAGTCCATAATCTACGAGGGAGACAACTTAGCTGCTGATTGCCAGATTTAGTGCTTTGTGAGTTAGACAGTGTCTATGTCAGTAAAGGATCCTGATTTTTGTATTGATAGCCCTTGCAGTGATATCAATATGCTGGGAGAAGGACAGAGAGGAATCTATTGCTACCCCCAGGTATTTAAAATGAGGGACTAGTTGCAGTGTGGTGTCACTGTTATTCCTTATTGCCAGGGAGTAGTTTTTGAGCTTGTTTTGTGCTGTGGAGTACTGCATGGTCTTAGTTTTTTTTATAGTTTGTAACCAGCCTTTGTTCTTTGAACCACTTTTCTGCGGATGCGAAGCCTCTTTGCAGATCTGCCTCAAGAAGGTCAGGGCATGGATTGCTGGTACAAATGACTGTGTCATCAGCATACAGGAGCCTACGACAGTGACAGGAGGCCAGGAGATTGTTTAGGAACACACTGAACAGGAGAGGTCCCAGAAGTGACCCTTGTAGTGCACCAGATTGGACGGGCTGGCTGTCTCAGAGGACATCCTCAATCCTGATTTGCTGGAAGCGATGGCCCAACTAGCTGCTGAACCAGCTCACTGTTTCTGAGGCAAGACCAATGCCAGATAGCTGTTCAAAGGAGGAGCGCATGATGCACCATATCAGATGCCTTTGATAGGTCAGTGAAGGCTGCCCCTACAAGGTGGCCATAGTCTAAGGCATTATGATTGAATCCGGTAAACTCCAGTAAAGCCATAATGGTACTGTGGTTGCCCCGGAACCCATGTTGCTGTGGGCATAGAAGTTGGTATTGGGTAAAATATTACACCATCTGGTCAGTCACAGTCCATTCAAGAGCCTTGGAGAGTGGCAGGAGTATGGAAATTATTCTGTAGTTGCTGTGTAAGGTCCTGTCCCCACTTTTGTGTACTAGTGTAACTGTCATGGATTTCCAACGTTGGGGAATTGGGAGTGGCAGAGGGACAGATTAATTATATTGGTTAGTGGTCCTTGGAGTTCATTTAGTGCCAGGTGTACAAATTTAAGGTCCAGGGAGTCTCCACTGTGCCTTGATTTTTTGAGTACCTTTTATAGGTATTTCCTAGCATCTGTTTCAGATACCTCCTTGAAGCAGAATAGTGGCTGGTTCAGGAGTTGTGTAGGCATCCGCTGAGTGTCCCTTGGGTTATGCAAATAGAAGAAGTCCATTGGGAGCACACTATTTAGGTCAGTGAACGTGTGGTTCAGGGAGCTGGCAATAAACAGAGGGTCCAATGTTGACATTGAGCATAGAAGGGACAGTTTTGGGGTATTTCCCTGTGATATCACTTAGGTTGCCCCAGAATGACTTGCTGTTGTTCCAAGAGTTAGTGAGTGCTTCTTTGTAGTAAGTGCTTTTTGCATGGTGGATTGCTTTCATACAGTCATTGTGGGCCTTTTTATATCGTTGAATGTTTGCTGCAGTGCCCTGAGCTTGTGCTTTTTGGCAGAGATGATCTCTTGAGGCAAGTTGCTCCTGAAGTTTTGGGGTGATCCAGGGATTAAAAGGCCCTTTGACTTTTCTTGTGGTAACTGATGTGTGTTTGTCGCAGATGGCATTGAATTTTGATACAAAGATGTCCATGGCTGTATCCACATCATTGGTGCCATACAGGTCGTCCAGTCTAGAAGTTTCAGATCCAACTTTAGCTGAGATAAGCGGCCTTTATGGCAGTTCTTTATGATTCTGGTGGGGGTTTGCAGTAATTGTTATTCCAGATGCATTTGACAGGGGAATGGTCACTCAAAAAGTCAGGGAGAACAGTGAGATCGGTGATATGAGCAGGATGGTTAGTGAGCACCCAATCCAGCAGGGTGCTGGTTCCAGTCTTGTAGGTGACTCAAGTCGGAGACTCCACCATTTGGGAGAAATGGATTGCAGATAGAGTATCCTTGGTGTGGGCAGAGGCAGGCGAGAGCCAATTGATATTAAAATCTCCTAGAAGTACAATTTCAGTGTTTAGGCTCAGAGAATTGCTGTACTCAAACAGGTTGTTGATGCCCGGCCATGGCCATTTTTGGTGCTGAGACCAGAGTAAGCACTCTGTTGTGCACCCCTAAGAGCAGTTTTATACGTAATGCTTGGAGGTGGTCACTGCTACATGGGGGGGGGGATATGTCCCTGGAGAGGGTCTTTAGTGTAGATGACCCAGCCGCATCTTTTCGAGAGGCTGTCCTGACTGAACAAGGTGTTTCCAGGCAGTGCGATGGTAGTGTCTTGTATCTTTGGGGATAACCAGGTTTCCACAACCGATAACACATCAGGATTGTGCCAAGAGATCCAGACCTTCAGGCTGTCCATCTTGGGGAAGAGGCTGCAAATGTTTATAGAGGCAAGTACAAGTCCTGAGGATGTTCGAGGTCGAATGCTGGAGTCATGTGGTGGACCGGTATTGGGGTGCACATTACCTGACATCAGGAGTAGGAGTAGACGAAGTAGTTGTGCCAGTATGTTTTTTATTTAGGTGCCGTTGCCTTTTACTGGGCATTCATTGCTTCATGTTACCAATGTAGGTTACAAGACCACTGAGGAGTGTTACCATAGAGAGATCATTAGTTAAGTAAGCTAGGCCAATGATCCCAGTTGGCAGTTGTTGGATGTTGCAGGATACATCAAGGTAGGGTGAGGTCACTGTCCCATAGACATTTAGTACATCCCCATTAAGGGTAGCCTGAGAAGAACTGATGGGCCCTATACAAGGTCCCAATGTGGCAAAAGGTTGAATACCAGGGGGCACTGTATGGTCCCAGTGGAGGTGGCAGACAATGTAGGAACACTGGGTGGGCAGCATAATCGTTGGAGGGATGAGACAAGGGAAGAGGCTTACATCTTTGCCTGGCAAGTGTTATAGTAGGAGCTGGGTACAGTGAACATGCTGCACTATCTAAGAGTGGTTCAGAAGGGTGATTGCCCCTGGTGACAGTGGTGTATAGGATGCCAGTGGGGAAGCAGACACTTATCAGCACAAGTTAGTGCCTGTTGAGTCAGGAGTGAGAGGAAAGAATTAGCTGCATAGCGCTTTAAGGCACAGTGTGTCCCTGCCGGCAACCAATGGGGCCTGTATCAAAGGTGATAAGAGGAGGGGCTAGAGTGTATTTAATTAAGGCTGGGGTGGGGGAGGGGAGCAAAACTCCACAAGAATACACAGCAAGTTTAGCAAGAAGCTGTAAGCCTGGAAAGTCCAGAAAATAGCTTCAGCCAATCACGGTAGAAGCTGTTAAGGGCTTTGTTCAATTAGGAAGCAGACTGCCAAGCCGCGGCCAATCAGAAATCAAGATGCAGTCCTGGAGAGTCCTTGGTTGCTTACCTGGGCTGGAGAGCTTTGCCATTGGGTCAAGCAAGGTGGAGCAGCCGGCTGGAGATAGCAGCCTCAGCCATAGACAGAGGTGGTGTGCCTGGTCAAGGGCTAGTCATGGGGAGAAGAGAAAGCAGGGGGTTAGTTTAAGTAGGACAAAGAAGGTGGGCTGTGCCTGAGGTCTAAATCGGGGGGCTTGGGGAAGGACAAAGACTCAGAGGGATCAAAGTTATACAAGGAGAGGGGGTGTTTCAGGCAGGCAGACAGTGGAATGGGGGCTGTTGTTTCTGGTCCCACAGAGCAGTTTAGAAGCCTTGGTTGGGGGGAGTTAGGAGGAAAGTCATACAAAGATTTAGACAGAGAGCAAGTAAAAATGATAGAGTGTGGGCAGGCAGAGAAAGAAATTTGTCCTGAGAGCTAGTACCAGGAAAGGGTGAGGGTAGAGAGAGAGAGATTTAGTGCAAGAAGCTGCTAATCAGAGAGGAAGCAAGGGTAAGTAGGCAGCGAGTGGCAACAGTGCAAGACTTAAACAGTCAGTTCTATACAGATAAAACAGGCAGTTTATATCCCAGTATGGCATTAATCAAAACATTTCAAATTCTTCTCCCAGTTCCCCCAAATCCCCAAGAATATAGAGCAAAGTTTAGCAAGAAGCCATAAGCCTGGAAAGTCCAAAAAATAGCTTTAGCCAATCATGGTAGAAGCCGTAAGGGCTTTAGCCAATCAGGAAGCAGATGGGTGAGTCGGAGCCAATCGTAAGCCAAGCTCCGGTCCCAAAGAGTCTTTGGTTGCTTAACCGGGCTGGAGAGCTTTGCTGTTGGGCCAAGCAAGGTGGAGCGGCCGGCTAGAGATACCAGCCTTGGCCATGGATGGAGGCAGCGCACGTGGTTAAGGGCTAGTCCCGGGCTGAAGAGCTTTGCCATCAGGCCAAGCAAGGCAGAGAGGCCAGCTGGAGATACCAGTCTGTCATGGACGGAGGCAGCACACATGGTTAAGGGCTAGTTCCAGGCTGGAGAGCTTTGCTGTTGGGCCAAGCAAGGTGGAGCGGCCGGCTGGAGATATCAGCCTTGGCCATGGACAGAGGTGGTGCACCCGGTCAAGGGCTAGTCCTCCCTAAAACATACTAATACCCATCAACCATTGAACAGCAAGCCTCGACACTCAAACATGAAAATACCCAGCAACCATTTAACAGTAAGCCCCTAAGCCCTGAAACACAATGCCCAGCATTAACAGCAAGCCCCTATACCCCAAAACACATGAATACCCAGCTACAGTTTAACAGCAATCCCCAAACCCAGAAACACACTAATACCCAGCTACAGTTTAACAGCAATCCCCTAAACCCAGAAACACAATAATACCCAGCTACAGTTTAACATTAAGCCCCTAAACCCAGAAACATACTAATACCCGACTACAGTTTAACAGCAAGCCCCTAAACCCACAAACATGCTAATACCCAGCAACAGTTTAATAGCAAACCCCTAAGCCCACAATCACACTAACCCCCACAAATGCTTAGCAGCAAGCCCCCAAAGTACAGCACCAGAACAACACATGTGTACCTGGGATCTGTCGGACAGTGCAACCTCCCCAAACAATTCAACAAATCACACCCCACTGCAATACAACCCACCAACAACTAGGAGGATTAACTCTCTACCACAATGTAACCCTCACTCTACTAATGGAATTAGCTCCTCTCTACATTGCAACCCCCAATCAATACAAGCGTACCTGGGATCCAATGAGCAGGGGTCCACTTGGGTCAGTAGGGAAGCAGAGTGGCAGTCTGCCTTGCTGGGCTGACTCCAGTGGGCAGAATCCAATGTCCTCTGCATGTTTGTCCTTCACGTGAGGGGCCTCATTGTTTGGGCTGCTCGATGGCCAGGGCCTTAAGGAGCAGAGGGATGTGCAAGACAGCTCCCAGGACTGGAGCTCTGGAGAGCAGAGCGATGCAGTCTCCCAAATATGTTGCTCAATAGTAAACCCCCCATGATTACATAACTACCTTGTGGATCTGAGTGAGTGGAGGAAGCTTTAAAGTCAATGTCCTTGTATATTAGGACAGCCTCAAATCAAAACGAAAGAAAAAGCCACTATGGTTCTCAAAAGAGGTGGCAGGGAAGGTTAGGGAGAAAAAGATAGCATTTAGAAAGTATAAGGAAACACAGAAGGAGCAGGACAGAGAACCGTACCAGTTAAGGCAGAAGGAAGCAGGGAGGGAAGTCAGAATAGCAAAGGCAGAAACTGAGAAAAAGATAGCCAACTCGGTTAAGAAGGGGGATAAAACCTTTTATAGGTACATCAGGGAGTGTAGAAAGACAAAGGGTGGGATAGTGAGGCTGAATAGAAAGGACAGTGGGTGGGCAGAGAGGGACAGTGAAAAAGCAGGGATATGGAACGAATACTTCTGCTCAGTATTCACAAAAGAGGATGAGGGGGAGGTGCCTAATCCAGTTAACAGAAACACTCTGGATAGGGAGGTCGATCCCAGTCCTTTCACAGATGAAAGGGTTTTGAAAGAACTCCTAAAACCGAAGGTGGACAAAGCAATGTGGCCTGATGGAATTCATCCCAGAATTCTAAAAGAATTAAAGGGAGAACTAGCGACACCACTGACTACCCTTTTTAACAAATCATGAGAGGATGGTGGGGTACCTGAGGACTGGAGGAAGATGGATGTGATTCCCCTTCACAAAAGTGGGAGCAAGACAGAGGCAGGAAACTATAGACCTGTCAGTTTGACCTCTGTGGTAGGGAAAGTGATGGAATCACTTCTGAAGGAAAGAATTGTTGAGTACCTAGAGGAAAGTGGGGCACAGGACCCAAGGCAGCATGGGTTCACAGCGGGAAGGTCATGTCAGATGAATCTAATTGATTTCTTTGACTGGGTAGCCAAACTAGTAGACCAGGGAGCGGCTGTGGACATGGCCTACCTAGACTTTAGCAAGGCATTTGACATAGTCCCGAACACAAAAGATTAATAATCAAATTAATCAGCCTGGGACTGGGTCCCAGGGTGGTAGCCTGGGTAAAACATTGGCTGGGCAACAGGACACAGAAGGTAATTGTAAACAGAGTCCACTCTGAAGAAAGAGGGGTTACTAGTGGGGTACCACAGGGTTCTGTTCTGGGTCCAGTCCTTTTTAATGTCTTTATAAGTGACATTGCAGAGGGACTGGGAGGAAAAGTATGCCTCTTTGCAGATGATACAAAGATCTGCAACAGGGTTGATACACAAGGAGGCGTGGAAAGGATAAGAAGGGACTTGGCAAGGTTGGAGGAATGGTCAGAAGTATGGCAGCTTGGATTCAATGCAAAGAAGTGCAAAGGGATGCACCTGGGAAACAAAAACCCAGGAGAAGATTACACAATGGGGGGAGGTAGTAACAACAACAAAACTGGAAAGAGACCTGGGGGTAATCATATCAGATGACCTTAAGGTTAGCAAGCAATGTGAGAAGGCAGTAAGGAGGGCTGGGGGGATACTGGGATGTATAGGGAGAGGCATCACCAGCAGAAAACAGGAAGTTGTTATCTCTCTGTACAGACAGTTGGTGAGACCCCATCTGGAGTACTGCGTCCAGTTCTGGAGACCCCATCTCCGCAAGGACATAGACAGAATGGAGGCAGTCCAGAGGAGGGCAACTAAAATGGTGCAGGGTCTGCAAGAGAAGCCGTATGAGGAGAGACTAAAGGAGCTTAATATGTATACCATTGAGGAAAGGAGGGAGAGGGGGGACATGATAGAAACTTTTAAGTACCTCAGTGGAATCAACAAAGTCCAAGAGGGTAGCATCTTTCAGAAAAAGAGATGTGCAAGAACAAGGGGACACAATTTGAAGATAGAGGGTGGGACTGCTCAGGGGCAATGTGAGGAAGTATTTTTTCACAGAGAGGGTGGTGGTCGCATGGAACAGCCTTCCCGAGGAGGTTGTGGGATCTAAAACTGTGGGAGAATTCAAGAATGCATGGGACAGACATAAGGCAATTCTTGGGGGGGTAGGAAGAAATAGGCTGTTGGTTAACTAGGATCTGCAGCTTATCCTGTAGGTAGGGAAATGGGCAGACTAGGTGGGCCAAGTGGTCCTTATCTGCCTTCAAAGTCTATGTTTCTATGTTAGCCACCCTTCTACTTTTTGTGTCATGTGAGCTGCTAAAAACTTGTGCCACCACCCTGACTTTTGCTTGCCAGCTTCAGACTTCAGTGGGTGCGTTTCTTTAATAGAAGTGATTCCCATACTTAAGTCTTCGAAGGTGGTCTAATACCTCCCTTTTCTTGATGGGCAAGTTTATCCCCTTCACATTCCATAATGTGAATTTTGTGAGCTTACTACCAAATTCCAACTAGTCTTTTAGGTAACGGTAGTGAACAGTGTGATAGTAGCGTGAGGAAGATCTTAGTGTGTGGTAATGCAACTGGGGTTCATCTATGTTGCCCTTAGCAAGAGTAAGGGTAAGGGATAGGTGCAGTAGACAGGTTAGTTCTCCTGGGCAGTGAGCATACTGGGTGTCTTTGCTGCCCCCCTAAGGGGGTTGCACAAAAGGACTTTCGGCAAACAATCAACAACAAAATATAATAACCATACCATTGCTTCAGCTGCACTAATTTTGTCACTGATGTGCTCATCAATTGCTTTGTCAGTATTTAGCTCGGTACAGCTAAATAAATTTGACGTGTTGGTAGTCATCAAATTAACAGAGTCAAAACCCTCCATGTTTCATAGTAATTTGTTCAGTTTCTATTGAAAAACACCAAATTCAATAATTATCTGAAAATGAGATGTTAAACTATCAAGCTGCAATAGTGATATTGGTATTCACAAGCAATCCACAAAGCCGCTGAACCAACAAAATGTAATAATTGTATTAATATTCACCAGCAGGCTATGAGTGGGGGAAGGGGATGGGGACAGGAGCATGGACAAAAGGGAGAACAGGGGTTATGAAAAGCACAACCTAATGTCATTCCAAGTAAGCAATAATCCATGACAGGGTGTGGGGTTACAGGCATTTAATCCACACCTGGAGTGTGTTGTGAGGCACAAGGCCACAGACTGAGTGTCCTCACAGTGCCCCAGGCATGGATTAAATGCTTATAGCCCCACACTCTGGAGTGGGTTATTACGCTTATAACATGGATTACCTTACAGATGTAACCCCTGGGTGGCACTATCTCCAGTGTTACGCCCCTGCAGCACTACCCTTGACATAGTCTGAGGGGGTTGGGTTCGCTAGTTAATAACATTTTTTAAAACCTTTGCGCAGTGCTTCCACTCAGGGTGCTTTACCTGGGTGAGATGGTACTGGGTGTAGTTCCCTGAGCTGCTATACCACCCACGATGACCATTTACCTTCCCCACATATGCCCCAATACGCAGTTCCCCACATTTTAACATTTTGAATTAAAGGCTCTCTCTCATAATATGCTCACACCAGAATTTCAAACAACAATAAGATATTTATTTGGGGGGTAGTGTAGGAGCTAGGAAGGGGAAACAGGAGGAGCAGAGGTTATCTTATCCTGTTTACATAATGTACACAACTTTTTGGTTTTGCTGGTGAACCCTCCAGCTGGGTGGCTACAGACTAACGGAAAGACATAAATCACACTTTACCACTCGACTTAAGACAGAGCCTGGCTATCTAGCTGCTGACAAACCAGATGTTAAACATAACTATTAATATTCTCACACTGGTACCAGTCCCAGATACAGCAGAAACCCTGCAATCTCATACCATACTGGAATCCCAGATACCATAGTCCAAGAAGTTGCAGGCCTGGAGTGGTTTGCAGCTGGTCGAGGCAGCTGGCTATTGATTTGAGCATGGGGGCAACTTGGAAACAGATTCTTGTAGAAACATAGAAACATAGACTTTGACGGCAGATAAGGACCGCTTGGCCTACCCAGTCTGCCCATTTCCCTACCTACAGGATGGGCCACAGATCCTAGTTAACCAACAGCCTATTTCTTCCTACCCCCCACAAGAATTGCCTTATGTCTGTCCATGCATTCTTGAATTCTCTCACAGTTTTAGACCCCACAACCTCCCTCAGGAAGGCTGTTCCATGCATCCACTACCCTCTCTGTGAAATAATACTTCCTCACATTGCCCTGACCGCCCTCCTTCTATCTTTAAATTGTGTCCCTTTGTTCTTGCATGTCTCTTTTCTGAAAGATGCTACCCTCTTGGACTTTGTTGATTCCACTGAGGTACTTAAAAGTTTCTATCATGTCCCCTCTCCTTTCTTTCCTCAAGGGTATACATATTAAGGTCCTTTAGTCTCTCCTCATCATGGCTTCTCTTGCAGACCCTGCACTATTTTAGTTGCCCTCCTCTGACTACCTCTATCCTGTCTATGTCCTTATGGGAGATGGGGTCTCCAGAACTAGACACAGTACTCCAGATGGGGTCTCACCAACTGTCTGTACAGAGGGATAACAACTTCCTGTTTTCTGCTGCTGATGCCTCTCCTATACATCCCAGTATACCCCCAGCCCTCCCTACTGCATTCTCACGTTGCTTGCTAACCTTAAGGTCATCTGATATGATTACCCCCAGGTCCCTTTCCTTTTTTGTTGTTGCTACTACCTCCCCACCCATTGTGTATTCTTCCCCTGGGTTCTTGTTTCCCAGGTGCATTATTTTGCACTTCTTTGCATTGAATCCTAGCTGCCATAGTTCTGACCATTCCTCCAACCTTGCCAAGTCCCTTTTCATCCTTTCCACGCCTCCTTGTGTATCAACCCTGTTGCAGATCTTTGTGTCATCTGCAAAAAGGCATACTTTTCCTTCCAGTCCCTCTTGTAAAGTTGCAGATTACTATTTACAACCACAGCAGGGATTGGCCTGCTCTTTAACAGACATGGTAGGGATTGCCCTGTACTTGCAGATTTCAGAACATTCCAGGACAAGCTATTTGGATTACACATTCTGAACATTCAGCACAATATTTGAAAGTCCCATCTAATGCAATGAGAGTGATACTTTTATCAAGCATCCAGAAATTTAGCTACATGAAGTCACATCCAGTACTTTATATACCAAATACCATAATTCAAAGGCAAAGTCTCATCCAGCACGTCTAGACCTTTCTACACTTACGGCAAGCGTTCTCAGATGAAATTCTGGTAAGATACAGGTAAATTTTTCTTCAGAACATTCAAACACAATATGCTGTATGGTCTCCTGTCCTATGAAGTGGCAGATGTGGATTGGCAGACAGCTGCACAGAGGCAGGACTCTAACCCATAGCTACACAACAAATTACAGTACATTTATATGATTCACCAGCCAGGCATCTTGCTGCACCTGCGATTTAGTCTTCTGGGCCACAGACAAGATGCATCTATCTACTTGAACTAGGCAGTCTCTTATGGGGTTAGTAGCCCAGACTGAGAACTTCAATACTTTAGAATTAACAGCACATATCTGTTAGTGGGGCTTGAGGCCCCCCAGATTACTTGGTTAGCTTCTGCCTCGCACCAGGGGGTATGAGGGTACTCACTCAGGTCCTCCACGGGTGTCATCCGCAATCGAAGGCATCCTGAAGACTTCTTCAGCTCTCTCACCACTGAGGTACTCGGTCAGTGCTCTCACAGCTGCTGGACATCTGATCTTCGGTCCACATCTTTCCCCGACATGGGAGGGAGGGCTAGCCTCTGGAGGACATAACTGACAATCTCCAAACTAGCTGTTGCAGGAACTAAAATTACATTTAAGTGGTAACTTTAGCTCAAGAAAATAATAAATGCCCCGATAGCTGAAGGGGCTTGGATTAAGTGGCCCAGGCCTGGTGGCATGGCTGGGGCCTGAGCCCCCATCCCTGTGGGGGGCTTCCAGCAGGCTGGAGCCTGCTCTCCTTCTCTCACTCTAGCACTCCAGACTAACTGGCAACACTGTCTCTTACAGAGCTCCTAGCTCAACTCCTGTTTGACAGCAGAGATGGGTTGACAGGTCTCTATGTGGCTGAGGGACCTGTCAATCAGAACACTCGAGGCACAATTGGGTTGTGGAATTGGCACCTAAAGTAATGTCCCTGTAAGTCCCCATAAGCTCTAGGGTGGTTACCCATGAGATGTAGTGAATGTCCCACAAGTTCTGTCTTTCTATTTCTGGCATTCCAGTTGGCTATGCTGCTGGCAATGGCTGCTTAACACACTGTCCCTTATAGCAGATTAGATACAGTCCTGAACTATGTCCTTGTGCAGCCAGAAATAAGTAATTATTTGACTCAAATGCCCCACAGCTTAAAGGTTGTACCTGCAGTCACTGCACAGATGAAGAATGTGGCTCCTTTACTTTTCCTGTCACTACTGCACTTAGCAAGCTCCCCCCCTGCAGCAGCTGACAGACTGACATGCAAGAGTCCCAATTGCTGGTAAATCCAGGGAAAAGCATTTATTCTAGAGTTAGACACTTTCCCCCATGTAAACAATAAATCCCCATATGCAGCAAGCAGTTTTCAACATTTAAAACATTGGTTTCCTTTACCTTTCAGCCGAAGCTGAACATAGCTGCCCTGGAGGCAGGCAGACACACTGTTATTTAATATTCAGATGACCGGGGCCCTGCATTTGCTTTCTTGCCCTGAACCCCAGTCAAACACTTTCAAAACACACAGGAGCATTTCCCCAGCAGGCTGTCCATGGTCACTGGGTCCCAATTAAGTGGAAGGGATCCCGGGACCCATGGCACAGTCCCTGAGGCGACCGCAAAATGAGCGGTTTCTGCTTGGGGGCACAAATCGTGCTATCATGAATGTCCCGCTGCCCTGCAGGCAGCAATTTTAATGCACCACGTGAGTGGTATTTTTTAAGCCCCAAGGGGCCAAGTCAAGTCATATTTATTGTTCTTCCATAAAACTAAATGGACATTACAATCATACACAGTAAATTAACAAGAATAAATAAAGACCGTTACAAAGAATAAAATTAATTTTGCCTAGATTATTACTCCTTACAAAAATTTCCCTAGGCAGAAAAAAATATACTTCAATCATATATTGGGAACTAATAGTTTTAATCATTTTGAGTTTCAGCCTCAGTTTTTCTTTTCCAGGCCAGGGAGATGGTTTCTTTTAAACTTCAACACTTCGTGAAAAAAGTTTGCAGCCATCTCCACATCCTCAATTGTACATGGATGTAAAAGGACAAACAGCGGATCATAATCTGCATTTATATATTTTATGAGAAAATTGTTTAGTAAGTTCGTCCAAGGAATTTTGTATAATGGATATTGTAGCATAATATGATAAAGATTTTCCACAAAGCCTTTATTGCCTCTACAAATTTCAGAATGAGGGCTATCAGATGCAGTTCTATTAAAATATGCATGTTTAGAACATATAATTCCTATCCTTGCCCAAGTAATATTTTTCCTATCTAAAGGAATAAGAGGTATAACGAAATAGTTCTCTAAAAAAGCGTCTATTTTGTTTTGACCAAACCAAATGGCCTGACATTGGTTTCTGACTAGCTCCATTTGTTTCTCCTGAGCAAGCCTTATAAATTTCTTTTTAATAATCTGCTTAAACAAGGGTGAGATTACAACTGATTTTTCAAAATCTAACCAAAGATGTTGCATGGATATTCTTCCCAAGATTCCTTTAAGAGTTTTTACCCATGGGGATATATAATTTTGTTTGTACCAACTGATCTTTTCTTTCAAGTACAATAGGGGCAAAGAGTTAGTCTGGTTATTAATGATCTTTATTCAGTAGCCCACCAGTCATATATCAATTATTGTAACAATGGGAACTCTTCACAATTTAGCCCTTACTATGACATTAGATGTAGCTACTGGGACCCGTAATAAGGATTTATAAAACAGGGAAAGCAGAATTTCTAAACAGGGTGGGGAATTTGTACCCCAAACCTCTGCACTATACGTAAGAATGGGGTTAATTTTAGCTTCACCAGCCAATAAGGCAGGTAGAACCGAATGTCCCCATATTTACTGTTAAAACGTAACAGTGCTTTAGCTATCAATCTTGCCTTTGCTATCTGGGCTGTCCAGTGCAATAACCATACTCCATTTGAGGTAAATTTAATACCCAAATATGTATGTATTTATTTATTTATTTATTAAATTTTGATAATCGGGTGAGCCCGCTGGGCCCCGAAGGTCCCTTTTTCAGGGGCGACCCGAGGGTTACATTCATCATGACATGTGATTGGTTTGACAAAATACATAACAAGTGTCAGACGTTATTACATGGGATGGTATACAACAAGGTGCATAACATGCGTCACATAGATACATAGTGGTAGTATAACAAGAGCAAGCGAATAAAGGAGTAAAAACACTTTGGAGTACTTATCCTAACAATTACAGTTTGTGGAGGTAGCCAGGTGCGCCTTAAGCCTGGTGCAGAAGGTGTAGGCGGAGGTGGATTCCTGAATGCCTTGGGGCAGGGAGTTCCATAAAGTGGGGGCAGTAAGAGCAAATGACTTCCCCCCCACCTTTGTTCTGACCCTAGGGACCGAGAGGAGAGTTCTGTCAGTCGAGCGGAGTTGCCTAGGGTTCCTCTTACAGGAGATGAGCCCAGCGAGGCTGGGAGGAGGTGGGGAGTGGAGAAGTTTGTAGGTGAGGCAGAGCGAGGGGTACTGAAGCCTGCCGTCCCAGGGGGGTCAGTTAAGGTGGGACAGTGTGTCGCAGTGATGGGTCCTTGGGCCTGCTAAAGAGGCAAAACGGGCCACTTTGTAGTAGAGAACCTGTAATTTATTTAGCTCTTGTCTAGCTGCTCCCTGGATAACAGGGGCCGCATAGGTGAGGGTGGGGAGCAGAACACTTGTAGCAATGGAGACCCGGGCCGCCGGTATCAGCTGGTCTTTCAGCCTGTACAGGGTCCCGAGTTTAGAGTGGATGTTTTTGGTTACTTGTTCAATATGCCCTTTGAGGGTGAAGCCCTGATCCAGGGTGAGTCCCAGGTATTTTATGGAGGGGACCACCTCGATCTTCTTACCTGAGGTGGTCATCAGTTTGAGGAGTTGACTTCTGTCCTGATAGCCGGATCTAGGGCCAAACAGCATGGCCTTGGTCTTGTTCAGATTGATGACCATTCTATTTGTGACTAGCCATTCCTCTAGGGACACCAAGTCGTCTTGGAGTCCAGAGTGGAGTTCTCCCATGTTGGAGGAGGGCTGATAGAGGACAGCGTCGTCGGCATATTGTACCACTGAACTCCCCCTGCAGTGGTTGCTGAGGTCATTGGTAAATAGTGAGAAGAGAAGTGGACCAAGTATTGACTCTTGGGGGACCCCTTCAGTTAGGGGAAGGGGCTCAGACAGGGAATCTTTCCATTTTACCCTCTGTGACCTGCCAGAGAGGTAGCTGGAAAACCACAATAGGGAGTGACTGTCTAGTCCAACCTGCCTCAGTTTGGAGAGCAGTAGGTTGTGGTTAACGAGGTCAAAAGCTTTGGCTAAGTCAATGAAGACTGCCTCTGTGGGGGTTCCCCTGTCCAGCTCTCTGAGTACGTCTGTAGAGAACCTGATGAGGGCAGTGTCAGTCCCGTGATTGGTTCTGAAGCCATGCTGTGAGGGGGCTAGAAGTTGGTGGGTTTCTAGGTAGTCCCGGAGTTGACTGTAAATCAATCTTTCTTGTATCTTACCAAGGCTACAGAGTAGGGAGATTGGCCTGTAGTTGTTGGTAGATTCCTGCACCTCCCTTATGGACAGGGACTATGTGAGCCGCTTTCCAAGTATTGGGATGGCCCTTCCACAATGGAATGGTTGAGGAGTTGTGTTAGGCTCAGCGAGTGCTGAGGCCCTTCCTTGAGAATTCGGGAGGAATACCATCAGGTCCTGTGGGTCCCGTTGCTTTAAGGGCTTTTAGTAGAGGGAGGACTTCATTAGGTCTAACTAGTCTAGGTGGAAAGAGGGACGGTCATGTGGAGATGGGGATCAAAAGGGCCGGGGGGTGGGAGGGCAGACCAGCTTTGATCAGTTCTAGGTTGGTGAACTGGACGGTTGGTGACATAAGCGATGATGGTATCACCGCTGGTTGTCAACCATTACCTCCATGTGGCCGTGTTCGGCCTTGCCGGTGCCCTTCAGTAGCCCATTTATGTGGGCCCAGAAGAGTCTAGGGTTCCCTAGATTCTTTTTCTGTAGGTCAGTGACATACTCTCGTTTTGCCACTTTTATGGCCAACTTACACCTATTCCAAAGAGCCTTATAGGTTGTGAGATCAGCTGGTAGTGAGGACAGTTTGTATTTCTTCCAGGCTGAGTCCCTGTGTTTCATAAGGGTTTTCACATTGGGGGTGATCCACTTATAGCAGGTCCCCTTGGTACGGAATTTCTTCATGGGGGCCAGCCGGTCAGCCACCATGGTGAGTGCTCCCTGGAAGAAGGCAGTGGCTTCATCCAGTGTCAGGAGGAGTTTGATGGGACTCCAGTCTATACTGTTAAGACATCCTAACAGGTGCTCTCTCCGTATGTGAGAGAAGTCACGTGCCGCCAGGATTTGCGGAGGGGCTCTGGGGGCCCTGTTTTTCCAAATGCAGAAAATGGGGAAGTGGTCACTCAGTGCATCAGCTAGTATGCCTCCCGCCTGAACATTGGAGGGTTTGCTCGAGAGTATCCAGTCAAGGGTGGTGTGGTTACCCATTTCATAATTCATGCGGGTAGGCCCAGCGATGATCTGTTCAAGGTTAGCATCCTGGACCAGTCCTATTAAGGAATGGCGGCCTTGAGGGACCCAATTTAGATTGAAGTCCCCCAGTAGGAGTAGTTCTGTGGATAACTCCTCGTCTATGTCCTTTAGGAGCGCTTTGAGGGAAATCCTTGCGTTCATTGGGGGATTGTAAACACATCCTATGTTGAGGTGTTTACAGGGTCCAAGGGTGATCCTCACGAGGGTTGCTTCACCTTCCGTACAGGTGGATAGTTTTGGGAATAACTGTACGGCGTTCAGGGTGTCTTTCGTGTAGAGTAACACCCCTCCCCCCCTTTTACCCTGTCTGTCCCTTCTGTGGGAGGTATATCCCGACACTGCTACCTCATGAGGTAGAATGTGAGGTTTGAGCCAGGTTTCAGATACCGCCAGGATATCTGGGTTGTATCTGTCCAGCCAAGATTGAAGTTCGTGAACCTTTGGCCTCAGGCTGCATATATTCATGTGTGCAATACGTAATCCCTTGGTGGATGCCTAATGGGGGTCCAGCGGGGAGGAGACCAAGAGGTTGTGTGTGGGTGGTCCAGGATTTGGCTGGACATCCCCAGCCATGAGCAGGAGGGTAGCAAGAAGGCAGAGAGTGGGGATCCTACCCGGGGTATGGTCTTAGCTCTAATCTTTCACCTGGCGGTGAATAGAGTGGAATATAGGACACCTTTTTTACAGAGTTTGTGTCCAGTCAGGAGTCCTGCCAAATTGCTGTGGGGTGGGGGGAGATTGTTCCCCCAGGAGTGATAGGGGGGAGGTCCAGAGGGAGGGTGACATCTGGGGTCCTGTTCACCTATAGTCATGATCAGGTCAGTCCATAGGAGAGATAGTATGTATAGGACAGCCAGGAGGAGCCCTTTGTTAGGTCCACTCAGAGCAGGGGGCGGGCTTGGGGACCTCATGCTACCTACCCTCGCAGATACAGACTAAAGCTTAGTGAGGGGAGGTCCCGAGCCTTGGTCAAGTTTCCCTGCTGATGTGGTGCAGGGGCTATCTGGTGGAGGGTGGGCTAGACTATAAAATAATCAAATTAGCAGTATATCTAGCACTTCAAGAGTAACTTACCACCCCTAAGCACTTTTAAACATCCTATTCTAGAAAGCAGTCTAAAATGATAATATTGGGCAAGTACCAGTAGGGAGGGGCTGTCTGATGGGGGGAGGAGAGTCAAAAAACAGTCTAATTAGCAGTATATCTAGCAGGTACTGTACTAAGGATACTATCAAGGCTACTTAGGCACATTTATCCAGGCAAGTCTAGAAGACAGTTCTAATATGCAGTAAATGTATCAGTTACAAGTGCTTCATTCAATGCCCTTAATCCACATTTATGCCATTAGGTATAGACAGTATACAATAGAAGTGCTGTTTAGCATAGGGGTAATTAGCTTCTGGTGCATGGGAAAACTAGTACCACTTCAATATGGAGTTATTGTGAACAGGTGGATTAGATGGGCAAATTAGAGATTCAAAAGATAAGCTAATGTGGTCAGAGGACTGTTATATTGATACAGTACAGTAGCTTATCCCCACCTAGTGGGTGAATGGTAGGCATTCCCGTTGGTATACCAGTCACTGCCCAGTGATTGTCTGGTCCAGCAGTGGGCGGGGCAACTGAGTATTTAATGGGAGGAGGGAACGGGGCAGGTGGAGGGGCCGAAAATCGATCCCTGTGGAGCGAGAAGCCACCAGGGGAGTCCTGCACTTTGGGGGAGGTCCACTGGTTCGCGATGCGCTAGCCGGTGCCTCGACCATGAGGAAAGTCCTTAGGTAAGTCCGGGGAGCTAGAAGCTTGTTTCTCTGTTGGTGTGGGGGGGGGGAGTCAAGCAGCCCCAGCCACTCTCTCCTCCCCCGGTGTCGTCGAAATCTCTTGTCACTTTTTCTATAAGATTATAATTTAAATAAAATCTTGTTTTTTTTGTTTTTACTAGTTGTAAGCCAAAAATCATAAGCTTAGTTTTCTTAAGATTTATTGTTAAATCTAATTGTTCACACTTGGTGTTAAGTTGCATTATTTTGTTTTGAAGTCCTTCACTAGAGAGTGCCAACAAAATCAAATCATCTGCATATGCGAGAGTATGTATGGGAAGCTTACTAATTTTAGGAGAATCTTAATAGGATACCTTGTTGTAAGACAGTAGGGAGTCAATATACAAACTGAATAAAAGGGGTGCCAAAAGGCATCCTTATTTCACTCCTGCAGTTGTTTGGAAATAATCTGAAATATTGTCGCTATTGTCATATCTAACAGAAGATAAGGTATGTGTGTATAACAGATAAATTGGGACCAAAAGGTTCAAAGAGAGCTGTTTAGCAACTAATATTTCCCAAAGTTTACCTCTGTTTACAGAGTTGAACCCTGCTGAAAAATTGATGAACAGCACATATAGCTTCATTTTACAAAATGACTTATACTTTTCCACCAAGTGTGAAAGAATAAAGATATTATCTGTAGTTGAAAAATTATGACGAAAGCCAGATTGGAAAATAGATAATGGGGAAATCGTCTCTGTCCAGATTTGAAGTTTTTGTAACAATATTTTGGCAAAAATGTTGCCACTGATGTCTATTAAGCTGATTGGATAATAATTAGATGGAATTTGAAAATGTCCTTTCTTTTGGATCGGTACTATTGTTTTTAGTCCATGTGGGTGGAACAAATCTCTCCCTTAAACATATGTTGAAAAAATTTGCAAAAAAAAAATATTACCCAATAGTTTAGATGTACTTTATAAACTTCTCCTGGGATTAAATCAGGTCCCGGGGCTTTATTATTTGGGAAATTCATTATGGCATCTTCTACTTCCAAAAACGTAAGTACTAAAGTGAATACTGCCCCCCTTTTATGATAAATGTCTGCTAAATTCATCCCTAAATCAGAGTCTCTGTTAAGTAATGATTTGTAATATACTATCCAAGTTTCTTTTGGGATATATATTGGTAAAATTGACCCCAAGCCCCGAGGGGCTAGATTTTCATTCGGACAGCTGGGCAGGCCAACACAGGAGAGGTCCAGGAGACAGCGGGAGAAGGACAGAAGGACAGGGCTAAGGTAAGTCCAAGCAGGCATTTCTAGGAACCCCCATTTGCAAGGGGGTTACACTTTCTCATGGCAACAGACCTTGGTGTCTGCGCCAAGGGTGTGCCAAACCTGTCTCACAAAGGTACCATCACACAATGACTAGTAACATTTGGAAAAACACTTTGTCCTATCTGGGGCGTATGGCTTCCTAGTCGACATTGGTTACCAAACATCCTGATCTAGACAAATGCATCCTATTCTAAATCAGTAAAACATTTTATTTTAATTACTGTGAGCATTGCCAGATGTTAAATTATGCAGGGGCCCTTAAAGGGTACCTAATCAAGCAGTTTTTTTTTAAAACTGCAACCCAAAATCTGGCTTCATATGGTAGAAGGCTGTTTATTTATAAAGAATACATTTATGTAAATAATATAAATGCAGTTTACAGCTTTTGAAAATGTAAACATCAGCCTTTCAGTTTCCAAAAACAGCCTTGGTTTCTCCCTAAGATGTCTGCAAAGTGTGTTAAGTGATGAGTCATGATGACATCACCAGAGACAGAGACTCACATATATTTCTATAGTGCTAACTAGTTCTTCTTTCCCTCTTTGTTTTGAATTGTTGTACCAGAATGATCAACACCATGTATTAACGCGTGGATTATTTTGATCAGTACACGTTAGGCTATGATTTTGTTCATTTTGTTTACTTTAACTTGTGGAAAATGTTTTGCAATCCAAATGACTTTTTCCTTGGCAGACTACATTACAGTACAACACTTCAAATACCCGATGATCTAGTGGTTATGTGATACACTGAATTTTGGTTTTTTGTTAACCAGGAGAGACACACTAAGCTGAAAGCTTGTTTACAGGTGTGGCCTGGGAGCACAAGGAAGGTTAATGACTTGCTCAGGGTCACACAGCAAAGTACTGGTCTGGTTCAGTTCCAAAGCTCATGCTCTCTTGTTAATCCATAAATAAGGCTTTCTTTTTCCATGTGAACCCCCTACACCTAGCCTGCCTTCTGTTGAACACCCCACCATCCATACCCTGTCCTTAGTACTGCCTGGGCCGCATATAAGCTTACGGTCTCATGAAGAGAATTATCACACCTCAGATTGCAATCTTGTACCTCAGAGAGTTGTGCACACCTATACCGATACGCATCATCAGCTGGCACTGTTAAAAAATGCCTCCCAAATCACTCTCTAGTCCATATTCTCGATGTTTGGCTTCTGCTCCCACAGTAAACATTGAGTGGATCACCACTCTTCAGCAGAGTGAAGGTACTATATACAGTTCCCCTGTTGCGTTTTTTTCCTGCCTCATTAACCAACAACTAGGTCTTTCTGGAGGGCCAAGCAATAAGCATCATGACCCACCAGAAAAACTGCTGTTCATGCCCTCGTAAGGGCTACACGTACAATGGATAACAACATCATGAGCAGGAGAGGCATACTAATACCTTGCGCGAATGCACCCGACTTTCAGTGTCAGTCTACTTCTTTCCCTGTGATCTGCAGAACCCCACAGGACAGTTCTTAGCAATTCTTCTCCAGTATTTTTCTGTGCCCTACTCCACAATGCAAGTTGGCTGGCTACCACCCTTACAAATCCTGAATGAGCTATACACGACTCCCACAATACTGTTCTAACAAACGTCAACATCCCCCCCATCCGAAAGTTAATCTCCCTACACTGAATTCAAGTAACAGTTTAGGTGGAGCCCTGCCACTCTGAGTATTTGTCATTGCTGGCTACTCTCATCCACAGTCAGGTAGTGATCACGATGCTGGCAGCCCCACATTTCAGATCTCACAGTGATCTGCTCAACGTCCTCCTTCGTGTCTTCAACTAACCTGAATATAGCTGTACCCTGCTGGAATGGCCTCTTCAGTCCCTCTCTGGCATTCATTCTTCTCACCTGCTCCCCACACCAAAAACTGGTGAGTTCACTAGCCTTCCACATCATGAATGTGGTTAGTACAGTCACCCATATTATTTTTACATAATAATAAACATGATCTTCTGGTAAGCCAGGCTGATAGCAGCATGGCACATGGGGAAAAATAGGCTTTCCTACCCATGTAAGATCTAAGTCACCTATGATTAAGCACTATTAAATGACGTGCATAATGATGTGCACACCCATCATTTAATAGTGCCTAATCAAAGGTAGCCTAGATCTTTTAAAGATAGGAAAGCCCATCATCCCCCTTGTTCCCTTCTGCTATCAGCTTGACTTACTGGAAAGATATGTTTATATTTGATATGTTAAAATAAAATGGGGACTGTACTACTTGCATTCATGATGCAGATAGGTGATGAGCTCACCAGTTTTTGGTGTGAGAAGGAATAGTGAAGAATGAATACCAGAGGGGGACTGAGAAGGCAACTCTTACAAGGTACTGCTATATTCAGGGAAGGGGAAGACAGAAGGAGAGAGATATGAGCAGATTACTGTGAGAAATAAGATGTGGGGCTGCCAGCACCTTGATCACTACCTAACCCCCTTGTCCTGGCCAACATTCCCCTTCCAATAAAACCAGTTCCTGTTATGCCAGACCGGTGGTGCTGAGGGTTAAGGCGCTGTACGCCACACCTCGCGTCATGCCGGCGACCCATGTTCGGGAACTGGCACGGACCGCTGGGAGTTGGCAGGGGCGGGGAAGGACTGAGCGTCCGGAGGACTGCTCTCCTTCCCCGGGGTTGGGGGAACTTCTGCATATGCACCTGAGTGCCTTCTGGTGGAGACCGGGGAGCAAGGTGACGTGCACAAGCATGGGGGGAGCCGAGTGCAGACGCTTTGAGGGGAGAGCACACGGGAGCGTGCATGTTCCGCCTCGGCTGGCATCATTGCATGCACCCGGCTCCAGATGGAGTAACCACAGAAAATCTCGCCTCAGCGCCTTTATGACACCACCTCGCCGGCCCTCTATCGCTCTCAGGCTGGCTCCCACTATCCCGAACTGTGTCCGTGGCACCATGGCTGATGCCATGGCCCCGCCCTGGGGGGTAAGCCAGGGGGCATCGGGAGAACAGCTCATATGAAAGCGAGGGGTGATGGGGGTCGTGACACACTGAAACCTGGTGCTGAGACAGCCAAAAAAAAAAAAAAACAGTTCCTGCAATTGTCCAAGGCTGTGTGTGGATATTAAGGTATGAAATGGCTGCCACTACGTGTTCAGTCACTTCACTACCAGTCTGGTATTGCTTGTAAAGTACTTTGGGATACAATGTGCATGAAAACCACTATATAAATGCTGATTCTTCTTATTAGTATTACTATTTTCCATGGAAAAAGAAGACAAGACAAGCATATATTTGAGTTTTGAGAAAGTATTAACTCTAACATTGGACTGCACAAGAACTTTGCTACAAAACAGTGGTTGTTCTACGGGGTGGTGAAGGGTGTGTCTGCAACCCCTCCCCCCACATAGTAACATATTTGCTTGCTGCTGCTGCTGCATTTCACTTTGTTGAAGAAGTCCAATTTATTGATTGTACAAGTGTTTACATTCAAACTATGGATTACATATGTAGGTTCTGTCAAAAACGTACTAAAAAAGAATAATAGCAGAAAATATAACGGTTTAATAAAAATGTTAAAAAGTGCATATTAAGCATGCACACCACCCCAGCACCCCCATTGTAGCATCCTGGATTTCCCATAACCAGTAGTCCACCAGGTTATTCAAGATTTGTACTGCACAGTGGTTTGCCACAGAGAAAGTTGGTTGGATTAAAACACAATTTCAGCATGTTAAAGTAAACAAAATGAACAGAACCATAGCCTAACATGTGTATTATACAAAATAATGCACATGGCTTTGACCATTTGGGTGAAAATTCTATACAAAGGGAAAAAAAAGAACTAGTTAGCACTATAGAAAGCCATATATCTCTGTGACTTTGGCTCCAATAATGTCATCATATAACACATTTGGCGGCCATTTTAGGAAGCAGGTAAGACAGTTTTTCTGAAATTGGAAGGTTGATTTTACAATTTTCAAATGCTCTGGAACCACATTTAGGTAAATTATATAAATGTAGTTTTAGCATTAATGAATACAGCAACATTTCCTTTAGACACCTATGGAGTCAGATTTTTGAATAGTTTGTTGTCAAAATGTTGTTTGGTATCCTTTAAAAAACAGATTTTCAGCTACAAAAACATACATGACGCAATTCTACTTTTGACCACTAAGGGGCACGGTCCCCTACCGTCACTGAGCCAGCAGTGAACAGGCTCAGGCAGTTTTGGCGCCAAAATACATTTTTTGCAGATAAGTGGTGGCAGCCATTTTAGAGGGTCTCCACATATACAAAAATGGGGGTGTCCATGCTGGTTTGGCTCATGGCATAAAACATAATCCCAGTGGTGCCTCCACGTGTAACCCCTGGGTGGCACTATCCCAAGTGTAACACCCCTGCAGCACTACCCTGGACATAGGCCGAGGGTGTTGGGTTCGCTAAATAATAACAATGTTTAAAACCTTTACGCAGTGCCGCCACTCAGGGTGCTTTACATGGGTGAGATGGTACTGGGTGTAGCCCCCTGAGCTGCTACACCACCCATGATGACCATTTACCTTCCCCAGACATGCCTCAATATATAGTTCCCCATATTTTAACATTTTGAATTAAAGGCTCTCTCTAATAATATGCTCATGCCAGAATTTAAAACAACAACAAGAAGATATTTATTTGGGGGGTAGTATAGGAGCTAGGAATGGGAAACAGGAGGAGTAGAGGTTATCTCATCCTGTTTACGTAATGTACACAGCTTATTTGGTTTTGCTGGTGAACCCTCCAGCTGAGTGGCTACAGACTAATAGAAAGACATAAATCACACTTTACCACTCTACTTAAGACATACAGAGCCCTGGCTATCAAGCTGCTGACAAACCAGATGTTAAACATAATTATTAATATTCCCACACTGGTACCAGTCCCAGACACAGCAGAAACCCTGCAATACCGGAGCCCAAGATGTTGTAGGCCTGGAGTGAGTTGCAGCTGGTCGAGGTGGCTGGCTATTGATTTGAGCATGGGACCAACTTGGAAACAGATTCTTGTAAAGTTGCAGATTACTATTTACAACCACAGCAGGGATTGCCCTGCACTTTAACAGACATGGTAGGGATTGCCCTGTACTTGCAGACTTCTGAACATTCCAGGACAAGCTATTTGGATTTTACATCCAGAACATTCAGCAAAATATTTGAAAGTCCCATCTAATGCAATGAGAGTAATACTTTTATCAAGCACCCAGAAATTTAACTACATGAAGTCACATCCAGTACTTTATATATCAAATACCATAATTCAAAGGCAAAGTCTCATCCAGCACGTCTAGACCTTTCTACACTTATGGCAAGCGCTCTCAGACGAAATTCTTTTAAGACACAGGTAAATTCTTCTTCAGAACACTCAAACACAATATGCTCTAGCGCCTCCTGTCCTATGAAGTGGCAGATGTGGATTGGCAGACAGCTCCACAGAGGCAGGACTCTAACCCATAGCTACACAACAAATTACAGTACATTTATATGATTCACCAGCCAGGCATCTTGCTGCACCTGCAAATTAGCCATCTGGGCCACAGACAAGATGCATCTATCTACTTGAACTAGGCAGTCTCTTATGGGGTTAGTAGCCCAGACTGAGAACTTCAATACTTTAGAATTAACAGCACATATCTGTTAATGGGGATTGAGGAACCCAAGATTACTTGCTTAGCTTCTCCCTCACACCAGGGGGTACGAGGGTACTCACTCAGGTCCTCCAAGGGTCTCATCCACAATCGAGGGCATCCTGAAGACTTCTTCAGCTCTCTCACCGCTGAGGTACTCGGTCAGTGCTCTCACCGCTGCTGGACATCTGATCTTTGGTCCACATCTTTCTCCGACATGGGAGGGAGGGCTAGTCTCTGGAGGACATAACTGGCAACCTCCAGACTAGCTGTTGCAGGAACTACAATTACATTTAGTGGTAACTTTAGCTCAAGAAAATAATAAATGCCCCCTGATAGCTGAAGGGGCTTGGATTAAGTGGCCCAGGCCTGGTGGCATGACTGGGGACTGAGCCTGCATCCCTGTGGGGGGCTCCCAGCAGGCTGGAGCCTGCTCTCCTTCTCTCATGCTGGCACTCCAGACTAACTGGGAACACTGTCTCTTATAGAGCTCCTAGTTCGACTCCTGATTGGCAGCAGAGATGGGGTGACAGATCTCTAAGTGGCTGAGGGACCTGTCAATCAGAACACTCGAGGCACAATTGGGTTGTGGACTTGGTGCCTAAAATAATGTCCCTGTAAGTCCCCATAAGCACTTGGGTGGTTACCCATGAGATGTAGTGAATGTTCCACAAGGCCTGCCTTTCTATTTCTGGCATTTCAATTGGTTGTGCCGCAGGCAATGGCTGCTTAACACACTGTCCCTTATAGCAGATTAGATACAGTCCTGAACAATGTCCTAGTGCAGCCAGAAAGAAGTAATTATTTGTCCCAAATGCTTCACAGTTCTGTAGCTTAAAGGCTGTACTTGTAGTCACTGCACAGACAAAGAATGTGGCTCCTTTACTTTTCCTGTCACTACTGCACTTAGCAAGCTCCCCCTGCAGCAGCTGACAGATGGACACACAAGAGTCCCAATTGCTGGTAAATCCAGGGAAAAGCATTTATTCTACAGTTAGACACTTTCCCCCACATACAAAATAAATCCCCATATGCAGCAAGCAGTTTTCAACATTTAAAACTCTGGTTTCCTTTACTTTTCGGCCAAAGCCGAACATAGCTGCCCTGGAGGCAGCCAGACACACTGTTATTTATTATTCAGATGACCGGGGCCCTGCATTTGACTTCTTGCCCTGAACCCCAGTCAAACACTTTCAAAATGCACAAAAACGTTTCCCCAGCAGGCTGTCCATTGTCACCGGGTCCCAATTAGGTGAAAGGGATCCTGGGACCCATGGCACAGTCCCTAAGGTGACCACAAAATGAGCGGTTTTGCTAAGGGCACAAATTGCGCCATCGCGAGTCCCGCTGCCAATGCTCCACTCACTCACTTTTCTGAACCCATGTTATAAAAATATATACAAAACATCTGTCGTTAAACAATTGTTTAAATCACACAGTTGCCAAAACGTCCCCTGAACTGTGACCACACAATATCCCCACAAACAAGGGCAGAATCAGGATGTAAAACTTTCTCTTCCAGTAAATGTGCCCTCTGTTTATAAAAAGCCTATGTCTTCTCCTTCAGAGGAAATGTAGGGCCTGGAAACAAAATGGCACTTCAAGCCTCCACATCAAACAGCTAATCGAAAATAGTGCTCAATGACCCAGAACCATAAGCAGAGTAGATGTGCTTTGGGTCAGTGACAGAACAGAAGTTCAACAAGCATATGGAATAACAGACTCCAGAAAACTTCTGTCTTAGCAGTTTCTTGATTTAATCAGTTTTCATTATCTCATAACTGGCCACAGTACACTCCAGTGCTTCCCACTTTCCATCAGCGTTTTGTCGAGGAGAGTGGACCTATATCATATACAGTAAAATATATATTTTAAATACAATTCATAATACTGTCTTTTTCTCAAAGCAACAGCTTAAATTTTTAAGAATTCCTACATGTAATTATGACGTATGAGGACAGACTTGAGGAGCTCTGCCTGTTTTCATTGGAGGAGAGGAGAGACGGAGGGACATGATTGAGGTCTTCAAGTACCTCAAGGGAATAAATAGGGTAAACATGGAGGGGATCTTTAGACTAAAGCAGGGAGGTATCACCAGAGGGCATGGTTTGAAGTTGGAAGGTGGAAGGGTGAGGGGGGAAGAGGAGGAGGTTTTTCACTGAGAGGGTGGTGAACACTTGGAATGCACTGCCTGGCGAGCTGGTTCAGAGATCCACAGTGGAGGGCTTCAAGAGAGGCTGGGACAGACACAGAAAGTGGATGTATCAGATGATGGCCTGGCCCAGGGGGTGGGGATGGATGATAGGGGTTTCTGGAACACAAGGGGGGGAGGGCCTCGGCACCCAACTTAGGATCTGAGGTTTGAGCAGACTCGATAGACCGTAAGGCCTAATCTGCTGGCAATTATTATGTTAGTATGTTAGTAATTAATTGCTTATTTACACAATCAAGTGAAAACTTCAAACAGGATGCTTTGCTCTAAAAAGAGGTCTACTTCAAAAGTGTAGTGTACACATCATGCCTAAAGCCATGGCTGGCATGTGAGGACCTTTTCTTTATGCAGCTTGCAGCTACTGATGTCAGCGCGATGGGGACAGTGATGTCATGACACCATAGGCCAGTTGCCTAGCATCCAAGATGCTAAAAATGCAAGCCTCAGACTGCTAGGGCTCCTAGCAGTCCAGGCTGACCTCAGCCTTCTAAAATGCCAGTGGGAAAACAGATAGTTTACAAGGTCCTGAAGGATCACTAAGGAGGGAGAGCTAGATGTCACTGTCCACTTGGGAGCAAATGACCTGGCTGGGGACAGGACAGAAACAGTTCAGGAGGAGTTCAGGAAATTGTGGAGGGGTCTTAGGCAAGTAGCACAATCTGTTACTTTCTCGGAGGTGCTACCGGTCCATAACAAGGGTGATGACAGGAGGCTTCACAACAGGGACTTGAACATGTGGATGAGGAAATGGTGTAGAGAACAGGGATTCTGATTCACTGGTGACTGGGGTGCCACCTTGAGGGATGGAGGCCTGTACAGGGGTGATGGCCTGCATCCCTCCAGGAGAGGAACTGAGTTTACATGCTACATCAGAAAGCATTTGAACTAGCTGAGGGGGGTGGTGGAATAAGGCAGGCAGACAAAGTCTGTCGCCTCCCACACATATATAGGGTCAGCAGCGGGAATCCCTAGGGTAAGAAGTCCCAAAAGGAACAAACACAAATTGGTAACTAAGAGGACAAGGGAGGGGGAAAGAGGAAAAATAATAGTGGAGGAGACAGGGGAGGGCAAAATGGCAAAATGAAGGGATGTGCCAGTAAAATATAGACAGCCATAAGTCTGGGCAACAAAATGGCAAACCTAGAGGCCACCATGGTAGCAGGAGACCTGGACATAATAGCAATTACAGAGACCTGGTGTAATGAAAACCAAGACTGGGATGTAGCCTTACCAGGGTATGCTCTATTCAGGAAGGACAGGGTAGGAAAGAAGGGAGGAGGGGTGGTTCTTTACGTGAGGGAAAACATAAAGGCCACAGAATTACATAGGGAACAGAAGGTACTGTGGGTCACCCTGGAGACAGGGAAGAGGGCAGTTATTCAAGCAGGGGTAATAAACAGACCTCCAGCACAAGGAGAGGAAGCGGATAAGGATATAATAGAAGAAATCCAAGGTATGGCTAACAAGGGCGAAGTATTGCTAGTGGGGGAATTCAGTCTACCAGATGTGGACTGGAGCCTCCCTGCTGCAGCAACAGCTAGAAGTAAGTAAGTAATAATAATAATAATAATTTTATTTATATAGCGCTTTTCAATATATCAAAGCGCTGAACAAATTAATATCATAAATTCAAATTTCCATACAAAACATAAAAGCATATAAAGATACATCATAAAATACATCATAAAAACATAATAAGTTACAATAAAATTCCAATCGTATTACAACTAACTTAACTCTCCAAAAAGGCTATTTTCCATAAATACGTTTTTAATTCTTTCTTAAATATCTCCACGGAGGTGCACTCCCGGAACTGGCCTGGTAGAGAATTCCAAAGAGTGGGTGCAGCATGAGAAAATGCTCTGCTGCCTGAAGATTTTAAACTCACTCTTGGAATCTCCAGCAACCCCATGTCAGCTGAGCGGAGCAATCGGCCAGGGCAATAAGGAACCAGTAGGTCTTTCAGATAGGACGGACCCTGATCGTGAAGGGCTTTAAAAGTCAATAAAATGACTTTAAAGGTGATCCGCCATCGTATAGGAAGCCAGTGCAGTTCGTGCAGCACCGGGGTAATATGACAGGACCTACTTGTCCCAGTCAAAACCCGGGCTGCAGCGTTCTGCACCAGCTGTAGGCGGCGGATTTCAACCCCAGAAAGCCCAAAGTAAAGGGCGTTGCAGTAGTTGAGGCGCGAGGACACAAAGGCGTGGACCAACGTTGGCAAGAAGTCAGACGGAACAAGGTGCTTAACCCTGGCAATATTCCTAAGATGGTAAAAGGAAGTCCTGATGACGGCTGACACCTGAGATTGAAAAGTCAGCCTATCGTCAAGGATCACCCCAAGGTTACGCACCCGTTCAGAGGTCAGTAGTGACAAGCCGCCAAGAAAAATTCCAGAAGGCGCGCCAGTACACGACCTCTCAATCTGACCACCCGGGTCCACCACCAAAACCTCAGTCTTCTCCGAGTTCAACTTTAACCAACTAGAATCCATCCAGTCTTGGATTTCCCCCAGACAGTTGTTAAACACCGAGAGAGCTCCATCCTGGTCGGGTGCAAAAGACAGGTATAGCTGGGTATCATCTGTATAGCAGTGAAACCTCAGCCCATACCATCTTATAATGTTTCTGAGGGGCAGCATATACACTGCAAATAACATGAGTGACAGCGCAGAACCCTGAGGCACTCCACACAACAAAGAGACTGGGCTGGAGGAAAAA
This sequence comes from Neoceratodus forsteri, assembly GCA_016271365.2. Lineage (NCBI taxonomy): Eukaryota > Metazoa > Chordata > Ceratodontiformes > Ceratodontidae > Neoceratodus > Neoceratodus forsteri. The sequence continues at coordinate 519,186,378 of CM057449.1, read as the reverse complement.
ATTCCTGACACAACTCTTTGTGATCTCCCAGTAAGAAATGAAGTGAACCATTGCAAAATGGTTCCCGACATTCTGCAGATTTGCCTCAGGCATGCTAACAACACCACGTGATCCACAGTGTCGAAAGCTGAAGAGAGGTCAAGGAGAACCAAGATGGAACGTCTCTTTTGATCCCTCGCCCTCACAAGATCATTAAGCACCCGAACCAGCGCAGTCTCGGTGCTATGTCTTTTACAGAAACCAGACTGGAAGGATTCATAGATACTATGGTTGGTTAAATGGTCATCCAATTGAGCAGCTACAACCTTTTCAATAACCTTCCCAATAAAGGGAAGGTTAGAGATAGGTCTGTAGCTTGAAAAACAGTCTGGGTCTAAAGAAGCTTTCTTCAAGAGAGGTGTCACCACCGCCTCTTTCAGGGAGCTAGGAAACTCACCTGACTCCAAGGAGCACCAGACTATTTGCGCCAAAACTGGACCAATGATATCAACACAACCCAAAATTAGGGTAGTCGGTCCAGGGTCCAAGCTACAGCTTGTAAGGCGCACACTATGGTAAACCTCATAATATCCACGAACTCAGGTTGATAGAGGGAACTCTAAGAGAATCGAGGCACTGTGTTCTCCCAAGTTCCTACAACATCACCCTTAGAGGTTGTCGGACACAGGTCCGCTCTGATGTCATCCACCTTAGTTGCAAAGTATCGAGCGAGCTCATCGCACTCTATTTGCGAAAAGGCTTTCCGAACTTGCAGACAGGCTGGGTTGCACAGCCATCTACAGTTCGAAAACAGCTGAGCTGGTCGATTCTGAGCAACTGCAATCTCCCTGGACAGGAACTCTGCCTTCTTGTGGGTGATTGCAGATTGATAGCTAGCATAATGTTCTATCAATCTAAGGCAGTCAGCTTCAAGGGCAGACCTACGCCAACAATGCTCTAACCTTCGCCCTTGTCTCTGCATCTCCCTCAGAGTCCCATCAAACCAAGGGGCCCTGGGGTGAAGGGATAGGGGGTGCTCATGAACAGGAGCAATAGAATCCAGGGCAACCGTGATGGCCTCGTTATAGGCCAGCACCAGTGCCTCTGAGTTACTGCTCACCAACACGGGGATGATAGGTCAAGGACCGCCGCTAGGCCTTGTGAAGTAACATTTTGTAATTGTCGGTACCTGACCATCTCCACAGGGGATGGCCTTCTAAGGGGTTGCAAAAATTGAACCTCACGGTGTAGTGGTCAGACCAAATGACTGGTTCCACCCCCACGTCGGATGCATCAATCCCTAGAAGGAAGACTAATTCCAGATAGTGTCCAGATTTGTGCGTAGCAGTGGAAACTACCTGTGTAAGGCCCAAAGAAGACATTAATTGGAGGAAGTGGTTACCAAATTGTGAGAGTTCGTCGTCGACCCAGGCGTTGAAGTCACCCAGCACCATCAATCTGGGCGACTCAAACGACATGTCGACGAGGAAGTCTGCTACTTCCTGTAAGAAGTGTTTCCCATCTCCGGGTGGACGGTAGATGAGAACGATTCAAACGCCTACACCTGCTGCAACTGTACACTCAAAGGACTCAGCCTCCCTACTACTACATTCGTGAGGCCCAATTAGTCTTAAAACAGACTGAAACCCCTCCCTGCGGTCCATCTGATGGTGTATCATCGAGTACTTGGCGGAATCATGGCCTCTACTATAGGGCCAGAATTTTCATCCAGCCAGGTCTCGGTGATGCAAGCCAGGTCAGCCGAGCCAACAAGATCAGCAATAATGGCGGTCTTGTTCCTAACAGACCTGGCATTGCATAACACCGCCCGAGTTGGACAAACCTCGGAGGTTGTCGGGCCTATCTGCCTACTGAAATCAGTAGTGCCCTTGGGTATGGATACCAGACAAGGCGAACCCCGATCTGGATTCCATTTCGCCCCAGGGCGCCTTCTGGACTTAATAACCCCAATATGATGGCCCCGCTCATTCATCCTCCCTTGTTCGCGAACCCCCACCCCCATCACTCTCCCACGAGCAATCCCTAATGCTCTACACTGCTGGTAGATGTCAAATTGTAAGGGAGGAGTATAAAAGGGGCAGAGGGCGCGAAGAAAGGAGGATGAATAGCGCACCACCATGGGGAATAAAGGCCAGCACATGTCGCTGCTTAACTAAAATAATTAAACACTAAAGTACAAAAACACAATCTTATAACAGTAAAAATGATCAAATAATCCTAAATTTATCCAAAAGTAAGAAGCAAAACAAAACCAACCCAAAATATTCAAACTAACTTAAACTAACAGACCTACTAAAATAAACAAAATTAAATATACAATTTCAATGACATATAAATTTAAACAAAATAAATAATAAATTCCTGTATAATCCCCTCTCCCCAGTCCTCTCACCACCGGGGAAAGAGGATACAATTGCACTCTCACTGCCAAACCAACATAAAAACATACAATTTTAAACAAAAAAGGAAAATGAGCTCCCCCAATTCTCTCACAACTGGGGAGGAATAAATTCCTAGAACAAACAAAAATTTATGGTCCCAGGGTCCTCTCACCACCTGGGTGTCCAAATAAAAATCCAGAAGAAGACAACAGTCAGCAACCTCTTGAAGCAGATCCAAAAATCCACATAAGTTCCGAAAATCCAAGTCCAAGGAGGGCAGCCAAGTAAATCCAAAAGGGAAAACAGTCCAAGGCGGAGGTCCACAAAAACTCTATACAGCAGGATCAAAAATCCACAAGGAGATTTAGTCCAGAACACAATTCCAACCCCTTTACTCCCTGCCAAGTGCACACCAGGGCAGTTAATGCCACTCACACCAAAGGACCATGAGAAAAGCCACTATAGCAGCAATTTCTATGGTCCAAGGGAGCGAGGTACTCCACTCAGTTACCCGACTGGAAAATACTCCAACCCCCCGTGGAGTGGCAAACCCTAGAGAGCACCAGCTAGAGTAGGTGAGTTGCTAAAATGTTCACCTGAAATTTCAGGATAGTCAAAGGGGACACCTACAATCTCCAACAAAGCCCTAATTAGAAAAGATCCTCCGTTGACTCTTGCCAGCATTCACAGTATCCAGAACTCCTTCAAATACACTTCAAGCTGATCAGTACCTCCTCACCCTCCACACGATAAAAAACGCTTCCACTGGAGGGAACAAAGTACAAAACGCAAAGTCCCCACCTCAGACCGTGGAGGAGACAAAAAAACCAACTGGCGTCTCCTCTCCAGGAACTCGTGTCAATCTACAGAAGAACATCAAAAGAGAAGCCTGACCGGCATCTCTCTTCAGATCCAAAACCAGGAAATAAAGCCCACCCGGCGTCAAACCACCGCCGAGTGGTGAAACGGTAAAATCCAAAGCAGGACCTGAGAGTCTAAAAAGGGAGGACCGACCAGCGCCCCTCTCGATCCGAAAAGCGGACCTACTCTACGCCTGGCAATGGCCAAGCGATAACATTTAAAGCCAAAACCGATACCGAATTAAAACAAGAAACAGAAACTCGAACTTAAACAAATTAAAACTAAAATAAAGAACAAAAATCAAAACTTCGACGAGAAAGCAACAGCAACACGCCCAGCCTGGTGGCCATCTTTAATTTCTTAAGTGCCCAATGCTGGAGGCACTGGGTGCTTTACAAAAGAGGTGTAAAAACATACAGTCACAACATTTACAACAAGGGTCAAAACAAAATAAATGCAGTTCAGTAAAGAAAGTCAATAAATATATAAACAGTAAAACAATAAGTTGGGCAGTTGCTAAATTCCAAATGCTTCTTTAAAAAGGTATCCCTGGTTTGGAAACGGACTTGGGAATCGGAGGGCCGGCCTGGGGGAAGAAGGATTGAGCATCCTAGGGACTGCTCTCCTTCTCGAGTGAGGAAAAGAGTGTCCAGGGTTCTGTGGACCTCTAGCGGAGGCTGGGGGTACTGCTGCTGCCAGCACCTCATGTTGAGGGCGGGCGGACACTAGCCATCATTGCGTCCCACCCCAAAGATCTCTATCAGCATACAAAAAATCCATCCCCTTCATGACACCCACCTCCGCTCCTGCTGGGCCTGAGGGGTCCTGCTCCCATGGCCATGGCCTGGAGGGTAACCCAGAGCAAGAGAACATTTACCTTGGAGAGGGGGTGCCTGCCTGGTGGCCCCACCCGGGGGGTAAGCCTGAGCATGGGGGGGCCAGTGAGTGGGGCGATAAGTCAAAGTCTCCCCCCGATATAGGCAAGGGGGACTGGGCAAAAAAAGTGTGCCTTCAGACCCTGCTTAAAGCCTCCACCGACAGAGCCTCCCTCAAGGACTTTGGGAGCAAGTTCAAAAGGGCTGGGCCAGCCACCTCAAACCCACGGTCTCCCGATGTTTTCAGCCTGGCCCTTGGAGCCACGAGGAGGCCATCAGTGGAGGAGCAGAGCGAGCCCACTGAGCAGACAGGTGTCAGGAGGTCATTCACGTAACCATGGCCAGAGCCGTATAGGGCCTTATACATGAGCAAGCCCACCATGAAGGTAATTTTCCATCTGACCAGCAGCCAGTGCAGATCACACATGACTTGGGGTCACATGGCAGGACCTAGGAAAGTCTGTCAGCAACCTGGTGCTGCTTTCTGCATCCACTGTAGTCAATGGACATTCCCTCCACTGACTCCAAAGTAAAGAGCATTACAGTAATCGAGCCTTGATGTGACAAAGGCATGCACTAGTGAAGGCAGGTCACCAGGTGAAATTAGGGGTTTAATTCAGGCAACATTCCTTGGGTGGTAAAACCCGCTCCGGATGACACCTGAGCTTCAAGTGTCAGCCCATCATCAAGGATGACGCCTAGATTCTTCACCCTAATGGAAGCTACCAACAGGGTGGGGCCCAGGAACAACCCTGTTCCTGACCTAGTAGCAACAACATCATGCCAGTGACCAGGCTCAATCACTGGTACCTCTGTCTTATCCCGGTTAAGTCTCAGCCAGTCCTCAGTCTCGGTCAGCCAGTTGTTTAGCACCTCCACAGGGTTAAATGTCCCAGGAGCAAAGGACATATACAGCTGGGTATCATCTGCATAACAGTGAAAACCCAGACTGTAATGCCCAATGATCTCCCCCAGGGGTAGCATGTACACTGTGAACAACATCGATGACAAGATCGAACCCTGAGGAACTCCACAGGGCAGGAGCTTCAGGCAGGAGGAGAAATTCCCCATCACTATCCGTTGCATCCTGCCCCTGAGAAAGGACTCAGACCAGTTGATGACAGTACCGGTGAGTCCACAAAACACTCCAAGGTGATCCAGTAGTACAGTGTGGTCCACAGTGTCAAATGCTGAAGAGAGAGATCAAGGCAAATGAGAACTGACTGGTCTCCTCTGTCTTTCACTTTAGGGGGGTCATTTTTCACCCTGACTAATGCCGTTTCAGTGCTATGCCTTGACCTAAGAGTGGAGGGGCTCATAGATGTCAAAGGCCATGAAGTGTGCCTCAAGCTGCAGAGCTACCACTTTCTTAACAACCTTCCCCAGAAATGGGAGGTTGGAGACAGGTTGATTCTTTGCCAAGATGTCAGGGTCGAGTGATGGTTTCTTCAGAAGTGGCCTCACCAACGCTTCTTTCAAAGCATCAGGGAAGAACCCCACTGAAAGTGAGCATTGGACAATCTCGGCGAACACCGGGCCAACAGATTCCACACATCCCACTAGGAGACAATCAGGTCTGGGTCCAGTTCACAAAAAGTGGGGCGCAGCTTCAGGATTACTTTTACAACCTCAGCCACCCCCACCGGCTGAAACTCACCCCAGACAACAGGAGTGCCTCTGCCCGCACAAGGCCCACCACTGTGTGGCTGACCTTGCCCCACTGGCAAAAATCCCTGACTGAATGGAGGACACTCATCAGAGAAGAACTGAGAGAACTCCTTGCATAAAGTGACTGAAAATACTCTTTTCGGCTGCAGACAGGCAGGATGAAGTAGCCTGTCCACAGTCCGAAAGAGCAAAGCCAGTCTGTTCCTCCCTGCAGTAATCTCTCTGAACAGTAACTCTGCCTTCTTATGGTTGACTGCCCTTTGATATTCACCATAGTGAAATCTCAAAGCCAGTCTATCCTCCTTGGACTGAGTTCTCTGCTAGCAATGCTCCGATTTCTGACTTTTGTTCTTCATCTCCTCGAGAACCCCATCAAACCATGGGGATCTCAAGCAAGAAGACCTGGGTCATATGCGGATTGGTGTGACAGCGTCAAGCGCCTTTGGAGACAACATTATTACAGGCCATCACTGTCTTGCCCACACCCACTGCACAAGCAGCACTCACACCAGAAAAATCCACTACCGCTGATAGTCCCTCTGGGGACAATACCTTCAAGGGTGATAGCGGATCATCTCAACAATGGAGGGACTATCGGGGGGACCCCAAATGAGAACTCCACCATGCAATGATCGGATCAAGAGACCAGATCAATCCTAAGGTAGTGACCTCAAGCTCCAGTGGGAATACTAAGTCCAAGGCATGGCCACGATGGCGAGTTACAGAAACAAGTGCTTGAGCGAGGCTCAGTGATGTCATCAACTGGAGGAAGTCTTGACTAAAATGCAAGAGTTTGTCATTGACCCAGGCGTTGAACTCACCCACAACTTCCTGCAAAAATTCCCCCTCGAGTCCCGGAGGGCGCGACACAAGAAGTATTCTTCAACCTGTACCTGGACCCCCAGGGGTGTTCTTCAGGCAACAAGTTAAAGAACCCAATGAAAGGGGAGCAATACTGGTCCTAGTACTGTCAAACAGGGACAGTGTTGCTGATGTCACAGTGGGAAGCCACCTGGGGACCAGTGATCATCATACGATGTGGTTCAACATAAGAATCAGGCCAGAATCTAACCACACTAAAATGAGGGTTCTGGACTTCAGGAGGGTTGTTTTCAAGAAAATGGGAGAGTGTCTCAGGCAAGCCCTAGCAGGAATAGGGAAAATGGGCAAGGTAGAGGAACAAGGGGCATAAATAAGGAAGGCCATTGAGAAGGCATCTAACCTTTGTCAGGCAGGTTAAAAAGAGCAAGAGAAGGAAGAGAAGGCTATGGTTCTCCAAAAAACTAGCAGAGAACGCAAAGGAAAAGAAGCAGGCATTTAATAGGTACAAGTCGACACAGAAGAAGGAGGAGGACAGGAAGGGTTATCAGGAGAAACAAAGGGAGGCAGGGAAGGCAGTTAGGAGAGCAAAAGCACAAACAGAGGAGAACATTGCCAAGTCAGTAAAAAAATGGGATAAAACATTTTTTAGGTACATAAGCCTAAAGAAGAAAAGCAAGGCAAGGGTAGTAAGACAAAAAGGGGAAGGGGGAAGTGTGGAAGAGGACAAGAAGAAAGCAGACATATTTAACAAGTACTTTTGTTCTGTGTTCACAAAGAAAAGGGTAGGTGATGTGCCACAGATAGAGGAAAATGGCATTATGGGAAGGGAGGTGAACACTTGCCCCTTTATCGAGGAGAGAGTCCTCAGGGAACTAGCAAAACTAAAAGTAGACAAGGCAATGGGGTCAGATGACATTCACCCCAGGATATTGAAGGAACTAAAGGAGGAGCTGTCTGTGCCTCTGATGGCCCTGTTCAATCTATCACTGGATACTGGGGAAGTACTGAGGGACTGGAAGAGGGCAGATGTGGTCCCACTACACAAAAGTGGGAATAGAGAGGAGATGGGAAACTACAGACCTGCAAGCCTGACTTCGGTGGTGGGCAAAGTTACAGAAATACTACTAAAGGAAAGGATTGGGGAATACCTTATAATCAGTGGATTGCAGGATCCAAGGTAGCATGGGTTCACAAGGGAGAGATCTTGCCAAACAAACCTGATTGAGTTCTTTTACCGGGTTACCAGGGACGTGGATCAGGGAGAAGTGGTGGATGTAGCTTACCTGGATTTCAATAAGGCCTTCGACACCGTTCCACACAGAAGAATGCTACACAAGCTGGGCAGTAGATCCAAAGATAGTAAAATGGGTAAGAAGTTGGCTAAGTAACAGGACACTGAAGGTGGTGGTAAATGGGGTTCACTTGGAAGAAGGTAAGGTAATCAGCAGGGTGCCTCAGGGGTCATTACTGGGACTGGTCCTCTTCAATGTCTTTATAAGCGACATTGCAGAGGCACTGGAAGGAAAAGTATACCTGTTCATGGATAACACAAAAATCTGCAACACATTGGACACAAGGGAGGGAGGGGATGGAAAAAATGAGGGAAGATCTGAAAAAGCTGGAAGACTGGTCAAGGGTTTGGCAACTGGGATTCAATGTGAAGAAGTGCAAAATTATGCACATGGGGCACAGAAATCCAAGAACAATGTATCATTTAGGGGGGAGGTGTTAACAACTACAAATCAGGAAAGGAATCTGGGGGGGGGGTCATCATATCTGATGACCTGAAGGTAGCAAAGCAGTGTGATAAGGCAGTGGGAAAGACTAGCAGAATGCTGGGGTGCATATGGAGGGGTATCACCTAGAGAAAGAGGGAGGTAGTGTTACCCCAGTATAGATCAATGGTGAGACACCACCTGGAGTACCGTGTCTAGTTCTGCAGGCCCCATCTAGGGTAAGACAGCTTGGGTAGTGGTGGTACAGAAAAGGGCAACCAAAATGGTGCAGGGCCTTCATCAGTAGCCCTACGAAGAAGGACTCAAGGAAATGTACTCTCTAGAGGAAAGGAGGGAAAAGGAAGACATGATAGAAACATTCAAATACCTCAAAGGTATCAATGAGGTACAGGAGGGCAGCATTTTGTGCAGAAAGAGATGTTCAAGGACAAGGGGGCATGATATGAAGCTGGAAGGGGGCAGACTTGAGAGGGGATGTGAGGAAATACTTCTTTACAGGAAGGGTGCAGCCACCTGGAACAGCTTCCCAGCAGAGGTGGTGGGTACCGAAATGGTGACAGGTTTCAAACATACATGGGATAAACACTGGGGGACCTTAGTAACAGGAATGGGGGGGGAGTAAGACCGGAGATCAACTAGGGTCTATGGTAGCACAGTAGGTAGGGACTTTAGGGCAAACTAGGTGGGTCAACAGGTTCTGCCGACATCTTCTATGTCTCTATATTTCTATGTCCCAATGCTGTTCAAATATATCCAAAATAGGTCATACACCTATATAATGAATCAAATAACTTTCTTTATAATATTAACATGGCAATCAAACGCTTGGAGAGGTCAGGCGAAAAAAGTGCCAGACTCTGACATATGTCCAGTGCCACTGCACATTCCATTAATGGGCACACAAAGAACAACTGTGATTCTTCATATACCAAAAGCATAAAGATAATGAACTTAACCAGTTATAACTAAAAACACATTTTTTTGTGAACAAAACTATCTCAAAAGACTTCGACAATAATCAAAGGTCAAATACAGACCCAAAGGTCACAATGCTCAAATGAGCATGTCTGTTGCAGTTTACCCGATACTGAAGTAAAAACCATTCAAAAACAATTTTAGCCATTAAGTCGGTCTCTAAAAAACATAATACAAAAAAATAATGACAGTAGAAGTACGGACATCAGTACAAAAAAAACTAACACCAGCAGCAATATCAGTTAGTTACAAAATAGGTGTCCAATCTATGGACTCATTTAGACCATATTCTTGTTTCAGAGTACAGAATCTCTGAATCCAGCAGGCTTCCCTCTCAATGAACCTATGGTCACAATTCCCTTCTCTTTTTGGCATACAAAACTTTCTCAGTTCTGAAAAAGTGTAAAGAAGTTATGGAATGTCCCATCAGTTGAAAGTGTCTAGCTGACTCGACTTCTCATCTGGTTCTGCTAGCCAACTTATGTTCTGATACCTTTTGTTAAAGCATCCTTGTGGTTTTTACTATATATGACTTGTCACAAGTGCATTTCAATAAACGAGTGGTCATACAAGTAATCCATTGCTTAACAGTTATTTTATAACTCGTAAATTATTAACCATCTCTTTTAAGTGATATATATTTGAACACTGGGTGCAGCACCCACATGGAAAATTTCCTGTAAGTGCTGGCCCAAAGTTCCATTCTTGGTCTCTAGACACTGGGATCACATGATCTATATGCTGTTGTTTTGAGCCAGGGACAGCACTATGAATACGCATTTAAAAGATGTTTTTACTGTTTAGGATATAGGTCCCTTCACCTTGACAAAGCACAATTGGAAAGTGCAAAATGTTGCAGTGTAATGTGGTCAGTTACCAGATAATGAAACTGATTAAATCAAGAGACTACTAAGACACAAGCTTTCTGGAGTCTGTTGTTCCATATGCCTCTCCAAGGAAGTGGCAAAGGTGGTGAAAGAAAAAAGGGTGGTATTCAGGAGGTATAAGGAGATGCAGAGGGAGGAGGGCAGGGAGGTATATCAAGCAAGGCAGAAGGCAGCAGTCAAGGCGGATTGGGAAGCAAAGGGAGCCAGCAGAAGAAATTATTGCCAAAGGGGGTCACTTCAGGTACATGTATATGAGAAGAGGAAAGCAAAGGGAGGCACATCAAGGATTAGAAGGGTGGAACAGGAGACTGTGCAGAAGTGGACCAAGAAAAGGCTGACATCTTAAACGGGTACTTCTGCTCTGTCTTCGCAAGGAGGGGATGAACAACTAGGGAGAAACAGGAATGGGGGTGGGCACAAATCCATTTTCAGAGGAAAGAGTCCTGAAGAGACTTGCAGCCCAGCTCTGAAGGTGAACAAGGCTACAAGACTGATGGGATACACCCCAGGGTTCTGAAAGAACTCAAGAAGGTGCAAACTGTCCCACTGACGGCCTTATTCAACAGCTAGCTGGAACCAGGCATGGTTCTGCAGGACTAGAGAAGGGATGACTTGGTCTCTCTACATAATGGCGACAGCAGGGAGAAGGCTAGCAACTATGGGCCAGTCAGTCTTCCCCCTGTGGTAAGGAAATAAATGGAAACCCTACGAAAGAAAGACTGGTAGAGCAGCTGGAATCTAATGGGCTGAAAGAGCACAGGGAGAAGGTCTTGACAAATTAATCTGATAAGAGTTCATGGGTGACCAGGAAAACAGATCAGGGGGGAGAAGTGGACCCGGGCTATCTAGACTTTAGCAAGACCTTCAACACTGTGCTATTCAGGGGGCTGACAAAGACGCTGACAAGCCGAGAATTGGGATACAAAGTGGTGAACTGGGTTATAAACTGGATAATGGATAGGACACAGAGGAAGGTGGTTAACAGCATTCACTCTATAGATGGGAGTGTGACCAGTAGGGTACCAGTGGGCTCGGTACTGGTACCAGTCCTCTTCAAAGTCTTCATAGGGGAGATTGCAGAAGAACATGGAGGAAACATATGCCTTTTTATAGATGACACCAAAATCTGCAACAGAGTGAACCCTAAGGGGGACGCACAGGGACCTTGAGAAACACAAGGAATGGTCAAAAACACGGAAGTTGGGGTTCAATGCCAAAAAGTGCAAAATCATGCATTTAGGGCATAGGAACCCCAACGCTGAGTACAAGATGGGGGGAGGTACTGACCATCACTAGACAGGAAAGGGATCTTGGGGTTATCATATCTGAGGATCTCAAGTTAGCAAAGCAGTGTGACAAGGCAGTGGGTAGGGCTAGTGGGATGCTGGTGTGCACAGGGAGCAGTATCCCCAGCAGGAGGAGGGAAGTGGTGATGCCACAGTATTGCTCACTGGTGAGACCGCTACCTGGAGTACCATGTCCAGTTTTGGAGACCACACCTCAGAAAGGATACAGATAGGCTGGCAGCGGTCCAGAGGAGGGCAACTAAAATGGTGCATGGTTTGCATGAGAAGCCCTACTAGGAGGTACTGAGGGATCTCAAAATGTATAGCCTAGAAGAGGGGGGTGAGAGGGAACATGATTGAGACCTACAAGTATCTCACAGGAGTGAACAGGGTGCAAGGAGGGTCTCAAATGAAAAGGAGCACAAGGACCAGGGGGCATGAAATGAGGCTGAAGGGGTGGAGGCTCAAGAGAGAGGTGAGGCATTAATTTTTCATTGAAAGGTTAGTAGATGTCTGGACCAGACTGCCAACAGAAATGGTGGAAACAGTGGGGAGCTTCAAGCATGCATGAGAAAGACACAGGGGTATATTGGAAAAAAGGCAGGAAGGAAGGAGGGTCACTGAAGACAGGATAGGGTCTGTGGAGGCAGAATAGGCCTCACCTAAGAAAGGTCAAGGACAGGTTATAGACAGTTCAATGAAAGGTGACCAAGATGATTCAGGGACAACAAGCCTTATCTTACAAGGATCGACTAAGGCACTGAACATGTACTCGGTATAGACCAGATGGGAGATAGCTGATACGATACAGATCTTTTAAGTTCCTGAAAGAAATCAACAAGGTGGACTGCAAGGAACTATTTTACATGAGTAACAGTTCAAGAACATCGGGGTATGAGTCGAAACTGAAGGGGAGGGTCAAGAGGGACATGAGAAAGTTTTATTTTTCAGAAAGAGTGGTGGAGCCATGGAACAGTCTGCCAGCTGAAGCGGTGGGTGCCAAAACCATAAATGGTTTCAAGAATGGCTGAGACAAAGTACAGGGTTTAGTGATTACTCTGGAAGCAGTAGTAGGGAGGGGAGCAGTGGTGTGAATAGTGAGGGCAAGTAACCTGTATGGGCAATCAGGTTCCAGGATTTGACAGGGAACTACAGGCAGACTAGGTAGACCATTGGTCTTTTCCTGCCATCACTGTCTATGTTTCCATGTATTAGGTTACCACCCTGGCTGAATGTTGTATCAGTCACTCGATTTTGAAGACTTTTGATTATCCATTTCATAATTCTAATTCTCATTCAACCGCAATTAAAGGTCTTACTTTGAGAGTCAGCTCTTGCAGAAGGTAACACAATAAGGACTGTAGCCGGCAGGTGGCAGGATCCCACGGAAAACTTCTAGCTAGCAGTCTTTGGCCTGCCCCCGAAGTTATGTATGGTATAAAGTGTGGGCGGTCCCTGGCGTCCCTCAGTTCTTTTTCCACTGTTGACTTGCGTTTATTGGCTCCAAGGATCGCCTCATGCTAGTTCGACTGCCATTTTGCATCTGCCCTTTGGGCCGTTTTTCTTTAACTTTCCACCAAAAAAGTTCACTTTTTCTCAGTTTCAGACTCCAATATGTCGTCTTCACCGACATCCTCTACAGAAAGGCACTCCTCGAACAGATCTCTTCCGTGGATGGCCATTCTGCCTGCTTGCTGTGCCTAGGCCCAGATCATGACACCCAGGCCTGACAGCACTGCCAGAAGTTCAACAGCAGGACTCGGATCCACCGCCAGAAGACTTCAGGTCTACTTGACTGAACAACACCTGGCAGCCATGCAGAGAGAGTCCTCTCACGAGAGACATTCTTCCCACCATAAATTGGGGAAGCATAAGGAGAAAAGGAGAGATCTCCCTCCAAATCGCATTCGTATGACTCCCACTCTGCATCCCGGGGCAGTTCTAACTCTGCCTTCCAGGTGACGCGGTCGCCTTCCCAGCTAATGGTTTTGAAACCCCCCCGCCCTGGTACAGGCATCAGGAGAGAAAGGCCATGACTCAGGCTCAACCCTGCAGCCTCTCTAGATTCACCCGCCTGCTCAGTCGACAGGCCAGCATGCCGAGTTTCCAAGCTGACATCCAGCCACTCCCGGTCAGCCTCAGTGTCAGGCGCCAATCCCCAGGAAAGTCACAAGGCTTCAGTGCACTCCTTCGGGAGGTCAGCCTCTCAGCCTTCAAGGACATCCAAACTGTTGTTAGACGAACGTTCGATAACCACGTCCAAACCGTTGTTGGACAAATCTTTTCATCAGGTGGTGAACCCCACTGATGGCAGAAGACCAAGGTTGCACTGCTGGTGACCCATCCTTCAGCACTGACGACACAGTCCCCAGCGTCACCAGCCTCGCCCCCACCACCGGCTGATGAACTGTCAGGACTCAAACCTTCCCAGGGCCAGCGTACGACTGCCTCAAACCAGACATTGCTTTCTAACGTCAGGTCCAACGCCCCAGTCCCGTCGCCTCCTGTCCACCCACCCACCGTCACCACACAATACCCAGTTAAACTAGGGTGCTTGTTCGACATCAGGCCTGATGCCAGATACAGATACTAGGCTCCACCCATCCCAGGTGAAAGACCTATTTGGGTACTGGTGGGAGACAATACGTACGGACTTGTTGCCACCTAAACTACCATGGACTGAGGTCCTCCTAGCTGGTGCAGGGGCCCCTCCGCCCTGTTCTCCCATTCCCCCTGTAGATAAGGACACAGGAAAGGAATCCACCCCTCCTGCTGGCAAAAGCAAAGGAAAAGCTCTCTGCAAGTGCGGCTATAGGTCCAGTTCAAGGAGCCCAAGTTCCTCAGGCTCTCCTGACCGAGGTAGAACAAAATGCAAACATACCAGATCCAAGTCCTCCACTACTTCCGCGAACTCAGACCACTCCTCTGACCCTTATTCCTCAGACCACTTGTCTATCAAGGACCTACCCCGCAGACCCTAAAGATACCCTTAAGTCGCCACCCAATGATCCCTCCTTTATGGAGAGCATGCAACACATGCAAGAAAATATGGGTTGGGAAATGGAGGACCTGGACCCAGAAAGGCTCAGACTTGCAAAGTGTCTATGTCAAAACGACCCTAAACCAGTGGTTATTCTTCTCCTGGTTGACACCTTCATGAATGTCACCAAGGTGGCCTGGAAATGGTCCTATTTAGCCCCGGCCATACACAAAAGGCAGACCGCCTTTATAGGGCCCCAAAAGAAGAGCCCTTTTTGGGGGAGCAGCCACTGGCCAATTCAGTGGTCATTTCAGTTGCCCATGACAGGTCACAGAGGCCGAGGCACCTTAGCACCCAGCCTCCTGATAAGGAGTCTAAGCAGCTAGACTTTATGGGGCAGAAGGTCTATTCTTCCTCCACCTGCACCATCAGAAGTCTGAATTTTCTGATTCACATGGTGCAATTTCAGAATACCCTGTAGGAGCAGGGACTCAACATAATCAAGGAGCTCCAGGACTGCCCACAAAAATCAGAGCTCAAAAAGCTGATGCAGATGGGCTCAGACATAGGTACACGTCCTCTGATCTGCTTACGATTTGGTGGACATGACAGCACAGGTCACGGCCACAGGTGTGTGTGTCCGGCGGCATTTGTGGCTTAGGATCTCCAACTTCACCCAGGATGTACAGACGAATATCCTAGCATTCTCTTTGGTGAGGACTCAGAACAGATAATCACCAAATTGTGGGACTCTGGCAAAACCATTATGTCAGTACATTCTATGTACAAACCAAAGCAGAGGCCCTTTCATAAACCTCACTTTTGAGGAAAAGGAGGACAACAACCACCTCGTTTTCAGCAGCAACAGCAACAAGGAAACTATGGTCACAAGGGCTCCACCAGAGGCCCCTTGGGCCCCGCCTCCAGGGCAGCTAAATCAGCCCAGGCCACCCTCTCCCCTCCCGCAACTACCTGACTTCTTGCAGAACCTACCCCCTCTCCTCCTGGAGACCTGGGAAGGGGTCAGAGGCAGTTTTTCTCTTTACACAAGAGGGTGGCAGGAGACCACCTCTGACCAGTGGGTCCTACAGCTCATCGATAAGGGACACTCGATCGAGTTCCTGCAAAAGCCACCAGACAGGCCCCCCCCCCTCGCAGCTTACAGGTGCATGCAGAGCTCATTCAAGTACAGATCCAGGCGCGCCTGACAAAAAGGGCCATAGAACCTGTACCATCTTCTCAGAGGTGCACAGGCTTCTATTCTTACTTCTTCCTGGTCCCCAAAAAGAGAGGGGATCTGCGCCCTATTCTGGATCTCAGCAACCTCAACCAGTTTGTAGAATACAAACAGTTCTGGATGGTCACCCTTCAAGGGATCATGCCATTAATCCATCAAGGAGACAGGTTAGCGTCTTTGGACATGCAGGACGTGTACCTCCACATACTGGTGGCGAAACTGCACAGGAGGTTTCTCCATTTCGAGTTTCAGGGAAGACATTACCAGTTCAGAGCACTGCCCTTCCACCTATCATTGGCACCAAGGGTCTTTACCAAGTGGCTAGCAGTGGTTGCAGCTGCCCTCCAAAGGAAGGAACATGTCTTTCCTTATCTGGATGATTGGTTCCTAATGGACCCATCCAGAGGACAGGTGCAACACACGATTCAGGCCACCTGTTCTCTTTTTGGAGAACTAGGGATCACAATCAATGTGGCAAAGTCCTCCTTGATTTCGTCCCAGTCCCTCCAGTTGATTGGAGCACTGCTTGACACCACCAGAGGGAAGGCCTTCCTCCCAGAAGACAGGGCTCTCCGTCTCTGGGGGTTGGCCCACCAGATCTTGTGCCTCCCAAAGGTCCCAGCCAGGTCGATTCTCTGGCTCCTAGGCCATATGGCTGCCTCCACTGTGACCGTCCCACTTGCCAGATTGCATATGAGAACGATTCAGTGGACTCTCAGAGTCCAGTAGGATCAACATTGGGATGACATGGATCTCCCGGTTTCCATTTCAGAACTGGTTCGCCGAGAACTGGACTGGTGGATGACATCCCCTTCTTTATTGGAGAATGACTCCAACCCAAGTTCTGATGTCAGATGCCTCAGACATAGGCTGGGGAGCACATCTGGATGTTCACTGGACATAGGGCACCTGGTCACTGACTGAGGAAACTCTCCACATCAGTGTTCTGGAGATGAGGGTGGTCTTGTATGCCTTACAAGCTCTGAGCTCGGCTCTCTGCCTGGGACATCTTCTGATTCAGTCAGACAACATGGCAGTGATTTTTACATCAACAAGCAAGTGGGCACACATTCATAACACCTCTGCCGAGAAGCCATGCGGGTCTGGAACTGGGCCATTTCACACACTGTCTGGATATTTCTGCGGTTCATGTCCCTGGGGTACAGAACACCCTGGCAGACTTGCTCAGCAGGACCCAGTCCAGAGCACATGAATGGGCCCTTCTGCAATCAGTCATCGATGATCTATTCATCAGATGGGGCAGGCCAGAGCTGGACCTCTTTGCCTCACCTATCAACACAAAGTTACCCAATTTTTGCTCGCTAGCTCCAGGGCATGGAGTTTTCTGGTGAGACGCGTTGTCCCTCTCCTGGAGCGGGAGGTTCCGCTATGCATTTCCTCCCTTCCCGCTTCTTCAGAAGGTGCTTCTCGAGCTGCAAATGGAGGAAGCACAGACGATCCTCATGGCTCCTTTGTGGCCACGACAGCTCTGGTTTCCATTGTTGCAACAGTTGGCAGCCGAACCACTGGTCCTCTGCCTCTGAGCACTCAGCTGCTCTTTCAGGGTGAGGGGACCCTGGTCCACCCAAACCTCCGGTCACTGCATCTCCATGCATGGCTCCTGAGGACCTAGCCAGGTTGCGCTTTGGAGTCTCTGACAAGATGACCACTGTTCTGGTGACAGCTAGAAAGCCTTCCACCAGAGTCATTTATGCTATGAAATGGGAGCGCTTCTGCCTGTCGCCTAGATCCTTTGGCCTGTCACGTGAACTCGATCCTTGAGTATCTCCGGTCCCTCTCAGTCTCTGGATTGGGCTACTCCTCCATTAAAGTACATCTGTCGGCCATTTATGCCTATCATACCTCTGTCCAGGGCAGAACTGTGGCTCAGTTGGAGGTAGCCCATACCTTCTTGAGGGGGTATCCTTCATTAGAGACCCCATCCTTCCCTGGGACCTACTTTTCATGCTGGAAAAGCTCACCCTACCCCCTTTTGAACCAGCCGCAGATTATGAGCTTCACTTCCTCTCTTGGAAAGCATTATTTTTAGTTGCCATTACTTCTGCTCAAAGAATTTCCAAGCTTCAGGCCCTGATGTATGAGGAGTCTTATTTGATTTTTCACAAGGACTGGGTGGCCTTGAGGACCAATCCTAAGTTTTTGTTGAAGGTGATATCTGAGTTGACCCTTAATCAAGATGAAAAAATTACTCACCACAGTAATCTTCTTTCTTGCAAGGGGTCCTTTATCAACAGTAACTTTTTTGCACTTAGCTGGCTAGGTGAAACTGCCCTGGAGGTGTGCCTATAAGAGATATTTAAATGAGATTAGGGCCAAGCCAATCAAAAGACAGGAGGGAGTGTGAGCTGAGTGTAGAATTTTTCAAGGAAAAACAAGGACAAATGCCCCGAAAAAGAATCCACAGCATTCAAAAAACATGCAAATGTCCACAAAAGTGGAAATATAAACAACAGCAACACGAGCTAAAAACTCATCAATAAGAAACTTCAAATTTGGTAAAAGGCGACAAAGAGCCCTTCTCCAACAGGTGAACCGGGGAGGAAGGGTGGGAGCTTACTGATGCTAAAGGACCCCTTGGAAGAAAGAAGATTACTGCGGTGAGTAATTTTTTTCTTCTTACCCCAGGAGTCCTTTAGCATCAGTAACTTTTTTGTAGACTACCGAGCAGCACCAAGTGGGAGGAGGGTAGAGAACCTACTTAGGAAAGAGGCTCTGCAGAATTGCCCTGCCAAATTTGGCATCAGATCTGGTCTGTACATACAAACTGTAGTGTTTCACAAAGGTGTGCACAGACTTCCAGGTAGCTGCTTTACAGACATCCAGTAGGGGAATGTCCCTTGCTGCTGAAAGTGAGGCTGCATTGCCCCTGGTGGAGTGGGCCCTGAGCCCCACTGGAGGTTGTTGACCAGCTTTCTCATAGCAGAATCTAATATAAGAGACCAACCAATAAGAAACAGTTCTCTTGGTAGCTGATCTTCCTCTGCCTACATCCCCGTAGGTGAGGAACAACTGAGTGGAAGAGCCTCTGGACTGTCTAGTATGTTCTAGGTAGTGAAAGATGGCTCTTTTGACATCCAGACTGTGGAGCTTTTGCTTGCCAGAAGTGGATGGCTCAGTAAAGAAGACAGCAGAGTAATGGACTGGTTCAAGTGAAACTCTCAAACCACCTTTGTCAGAAATGTCCTATTTGTCCTGAGCTCAACTTTATCATTGTGAGGGATGATGTAATTCAGCTCAGTGCACAGGGTCTGTAGCTCTGAAATCCTCCTGGCAGACAAATGGCTACCAGGAAGAGTGTCTTCCAAGTTACAAACTTGATGTGGGCCGTGGACATAGGCTCGAAGGGTGGATTCATGAGCCCATCTATGCAAAGGTTCAGGCTCCAAGGAGGAACGGGCTCCCTGGTTGGAGGATGGAGGTGCAAGAGGCCTTTAAAAACTGTTTAAAAATGTCATGCAAAAAAAATGATTTCTTCTTTCCCACCGAAAGGTAGGCCAAACTTGCCGCCAGGTGTAGCTTCAGTGAAGATGATTTCAAGCCTGACGCCTGTAGATGTACCAGGTAGTCTTAGCAGCTGAGGGTCTGAAGCCGATAGGGGTTCGACCTTTTCACTCTTGCACCAGAGGGAAAACCTTTTCCATTTGACTGCATAAGTCTTAGTGTTCATTTTTTTAGCCGTTCTCAGTATCTTAAGGACCCGTTCAGAGTACTGTGAGGATAGAAACTCTAACTCCTCAAGAACCAGGCCTTGAGGTGAAGAGAGTGTATGTCTGGGTACTGCACTCCTGTCTGAGGAAGAGTCAGCAGGGAGTGAGCTGGAGGCAGGTGAATGGGCCTGCTGCAGGACATTGAGAGAAGGAAAGGGTACCAGGGTTGCCTGGGCCAGTCCGGAGCCACTAAGATCATCGATGCAGGCTGCTGTCTGAGTTTCAGAAAAACCCTGAATATCAGGGGAAAGAGAGGAAATGCATATAGGAACCTCCCTGACCAGTCCAGGATCAGGGCATCCAAAGGAAGTATTCCCGGAATTGGGGGCCTGCAACAGTACTGAGGAAGCTGAAAATTGAGAGGAGAGGCAAACAGATCCACGTCTGGTGTGTCCCACCACCGGAACACTGTGGCTAGTACTTGCTTGTTCAGTGTCCATTCACTCTGGCCTTGACTGAAGCAGCTTAGAGCATCCACCAGAGTACTGAGTTTGCCTGGGAGGTGAACAGCCGAGAGGCTGGCTCCCAAGAAGAATGCTAGTGACCAGAGCTTAAGAGGTTCCAAACAAGAGTACTCCTGATCTGGTACCACCCTGCTTGTTTATGTAGAACATTGCAGTGGTGTTGTCCGTTCAAATCTGAACCACCTGCCCTTCTATGCTGGGATCGAAAGCTTTGAGAGCTAGTAAGACTGCTCTGAGTTCCAAAAGATTTATGTGCAACTATGACTCTCCGGGAGTCCAGTTGCCGCTTACTGAGGCACTGTCCAAATGAACTTCCCAGCCCAAAAGGGAGGCGTCTGTGGTGATCACCTTTGTGGGAATGGAGCTTGAAAGGGAACCCCTGCCTGCAGATTTGCAGAGTTCTTCCACCACAGCAAGTTTTGGAGGAACTGCTCCAACACAGGTATCAACTTTGAAAATGTGTTGCTTCTTTGAGACCAGCAAGCTCTGAGGTAGGCTTGCAGGAGTCTCATCCTGTACCTGACCCCTGGGACTACTGCAGTCATAGAGGCCACATGTCCCAGAAGTTTGAGAAAATGTCCGGCTGGTCTTGGCTGTCCCTGGGCAAAAGAATATGCCACTGAAAGGAAACTGAATTATTTCCTGCAGGTGGAAAGCATATCCCTTCTGAGTGTCCTGCTGGGCCCCTATGAAGGTGAGCAGCTGGGTGGGTTCCGGGTGAGATTTCTTTAGATTTACTAGGAAACCCAGAGACTCCAGAGTGTGTTCTATGAGGGAAAGAGATTCCTTGACCTGGCAAAGAGACTTTGCTACTATGAGCCAGTTGTCCAGATAGGGGTAGAGAGTGACACCCAGTCTCCTGATGTGCTGCTACCACTGCAAGACACTTGGTAAAGACTCTTGGGGCCGAGGACAGACCAAAGGGCATTGCGGTGAACTGATAGTGACCCAAAGGAAGTTTGAACCTGAGAAACTTCCTGTGAGATCTCCTTATGGGTATGTGGAAGTAAGTCAGGGATCGACAAATTTTAAAATCTCATGCTAGTCCAGGACAAGTGGCCTTGACAAAAATGGTAGTCCTCGAGTTCCGAGTGGTAGTCCAGTACATTTCAATTGAAATATTAAACCGACTTAACAGAAATAAGTTAAATGGTGTGGCTGTGTGGCAGGCTTATATGTTGTACTATTATTTCATAGGATGGATGGAGAGATGTAGAAGAACTTCATAAATCAGGAAAACAATATTTTCATATTTTTTTGTTAATACAGGCCAGGGTAGTACAGGCCGGACACTAAGACACCCCAGGCAGAAGTCTGTATTAGAAGAGATTGAGAAATGATACAGAATTAGTTAAGGACAAGCCAAAACCAGTTAGGCCGTTGGTTGAGAAGAACATGAAATGGTGATTAAGGGCTAGGCCAGGAAGAAGATGATGGGGCACTGGGAGCAGGAGTACTAGCATCAAGAAGATCATCAGCAGCAGAAGCAGCTAAACCAGAAGATAATGTATCAGCAGCAACAGCATGCCCACGAACATGTCGAGTGCCTGGACCAGAGAGCAGCCAGTGGTTAATTGCTGGATCCGATCAAAGTCATGCAGTTCAGGACCTTCTACTGCTATCTGCAGGAGAGACTGTAGTGAATCATCAGCCAGCCTTGTCCTGATTTTTGTTTTGACTAGGTTCTGAACAGAAAACTCTCACATTTTGCAGTCGATACACTCATTGCCATGAGTATTTCAACTAAGTCAAGAATGTGTATAATCTAGGTGTTTTTTCTTTAGTAATCTGGTATATACCTGCAAATAGGGTTTTTCAATGGCAGATTTCAATATTGTTTTAAATGCAGCATACTCTGACTTTATATGTTCCTGCTGCTCCTCCGTAAAAAGTGAAAATATTCTGCCAGGTTTGCAAGTTCAGAGGTCCCAAACACCGCTAGTTGGTCTCTTGCAGATCAAACTGCTTAAAATCTAAGCAGTTGAACCATTTGAGAGGCACCTCTGAGAAATTTTTAAATCTGTTGTCAATATACACTATTGCTGCATCTATTAAAGTCTGCAGTTGTCCATCTGTCACAAAATTGATTTCTGGGCAGTTGCCTCTGAATGGAAAATGAACAGTCTTCTCCTCCCCTCCTCTCTTTGTCACAACATATTCTATACATTTCTGTTCTGGTTTGTAATGGCTGAGGAAAGCTGCCATGTATTGCCCTGGCATGGTTTTCAGTTCCATAAGCTGGAGTAGGCAGGTCTCAACAAGCTGTGGAACTTCCAGTATTACTATGTCATCTCGTTGAAACTGCAGTGACAGGTTTTTAGTATTGGCAGGAAATCTTGCAGTATATGGATAGCTTTTACAAACTGCACACTCTGTGTTTCTTTTAAGATGCTCTTTGTTTTGAACTTTCACCACCACCAGCAGTCAAAGATGCATGTAGGTGTTGTACAACAGTGGGTAGGTTAACCTGAACTGCATGTACCGAACGTGACCTGCTGGCAAGCCATCTCACTTGTTTAATTGCATAAGTGTGCCAGATCAGTATCCATCACGTTAGCAATTTCTTGAGCTCTTCATTTTTTGGGACTATAGTGATAAAATTTAAATATTCCCTTGAGAGTACTTTCCAGCTTTGATACAAATGGATTTTTTTTTAACACATCGAGAACTGCCAGCTCTAGCTTATGGGCAATGCAGTGCATCGCAATTATTTCAGGACGGCAGTGTTCCCGCAACTTTGTTATGGTTCCTCCTCTTTCGCCCATCATGACACTGGCCCCATCAAAATTTGCTGAAATAAGAAGCGGTCCTGGATTGTTAACATTTTGTAGATTACTGAGAGGAAGATTTACTGACTCCAATGCAGTTGATATTGCATGGAATACACCTTCTGCATGTGCATGTTCCAGTGGCACAGCTTGATAAGCAATGTATGCACCTGTTTTGAATTAGGTTCAACAAACCTTAAGAAAACATTTTCCCACTCAGTTATACTGTAATCAGTACTGCCGTCAGCAAGAACTGTCACATACTTAACATTAGCAAGAGTCTGCATCTGGGTTCTGGATATCACTGCTGAAATAGCACTGCAAAAGTCCCTGGCTCGCTTATCGTTAGTATAATTAGAACCTAGCTTAATGCCATTTTTTTCCTGTAATTCACAGAGCCACTCCATGTCTGAGAAAGGGTGAAGATTTTTGGCTATGGAATACGCTGTGTTAAACAGGCGTCTCATCTTTGCTTTTGTGGCCTCTTCCAACTGTGCAAAGGCTTGGTAAAGTGGTGACTCACTAATCTCACAACATACTGCTCGTTGGCCACTTTCCAGAATATGTTGATTCTGGCATAGCACATGTGGATTGGATTTTTCATGTGCACGTAGTGACTCAATGTGAAAGTTGTTAGAGCCTGTGGCAAAGACATTTGTTTTTTTGAAAATGCTGGAGTTGCAATACTGGGATACCTTTCACATAGTGTGCAGTACATAAGCCCTTTTATCATCGTATCTCAACCATTTATAAGTGGACAGCCAATGACACTGAAATAGTCTGGCCCTTTTCTTGGTCATATTTCTTGTCTTTACTACTCCCAACTGCCACCTCATTATCAAGCAGTAAACTACGTTCTTAGCAAGTGACACAGGGGCTTTTTGAGATAAGGCTACTAGGGCTTCTCTGTTTACATCAAGTACCTGGTCAGCAATTATATCCAGAACCACAGATGCAGATTCAGTTTCATGACTTTTATCTGTAGAAGTAGTACCAGACTGTGTTTGTCTCAGAAAAGATGGTGCTGCTGCTGACCAGAGAGACAAGAGACTTTGTTGTTTGGCTTTGTTCTGCCTGCATATTGTCCATATAAATTTGGTGGTCACTTTTTTTAAAGACTAATGGAACCAATAATAATAAACTTATTTTAAACACTGGTGTCTGTGTGTCCTTTTTCACTGGTGGGCTCATGGGTTGGGTTTTCTTTCTATACACTGCAAGTTGTCTTGTCCTGTAACAAGTCAATTAGCTGGCTGCAGAACACTCTCCACACAGTCACTCACGCTCCTCTCTCCAGCACAGCCCAAGCCCCACCCCAGTTAGGCTCCTTATTTTACTATTACTTACACTTGTATTATATATTTTTTACTATATTTCTTTTTGTTTCTTGGGTACTTCAAGCCAAAAGCCAACTAACTGGCTGCAGGACACTGGGTCCTTCACTCCTTTTCACAAAATCTCTCCCAACAGCCCAACTAAGCCCATTGCATAGCTCCACACCACACACAGTTTGAGTTATAGGCTTATTTCTTACTATACTATCTTTTTTTTTTACTAACTTTCTCAAGTCAGTCCTTTCCTTCGCCTGTCCTCTCTCCAAGTTCCTCCTTCACTCCTTTACACAATCTCTATATCTGCGCTCTCCTCTCCCAACAACCCACCAGCCTCTTCCCTTATTTTCTTTCTTTTTTATTTTGCTTTCTTTTTATTATTTTATTTTTTCTTTGTTTATGCAGCTAGTAGTCAAATAAACTGCTGTTTTTATTGGTGGGCACTGGGCAACACAAAGCTCCCCGCCCCACAGCAGTAGTCCCCTGCCCTTGCTTTCTTCCTTTTTATTTTCTGTAGTCAGTGACACTTTACGCTGCTGCTAGTTCTCGGTTGTCACAGACGGCAGACAGTACCAGACAGTCCCTCCCAAGTTTCTGTTTTTCCTTTTCTCCTTGTTTCAATTATTTTTAGTTGTTTAACCAGGTATAGCACACTAAGCTAAGTGACCTGGGAGCACAAGGAGGTTAAGTGACTTGCTCAGGCAGTATGCAAGTGGAAGCTGTGGGATTCAAACCCAGGTCTGGTCTGCTGGATGTCACCAGATTTGCAGCTCAGAGCCTTAGACCACTGCACTATACTGCCTACTTAATTTATTTTATAAGCGCCTTGGTTTGCTTTCACCCTATTATGCCCAACCTAACCCTTCTCAATATTTTATTTACCCTGCCTACACACTCCTTATTTACTCAGATTAGTCTCTTCTTCATTAATTTTGGCAAAACTGGCATGGCTTGCTTGTCTGCTGCACTAATGCACTTGTGTGCAGTCAACAGTGCTCAGCCACGTTGCCCCACTCCTTAGTCCTCCTAGCTCCTGCCTTCCTCCTCCCCGCTCTTCACTCTCACCAACCTCCCTCCTTAATTCAGTTTTAAATTTGTTTTCCGAGAAGTCAGTCCACTCCACACACACAAAGAAAGGTCGCACTCGCAGTCCCCACTCCCCGATATCCACAACAATGGACTGTTTAATTTGTGTATCCTCTAGTATCCTCCAACAGACAGTGAATGAGGGGCTCTAACGCAATGCATGTCTTTACACTCGTCTCCACTACGCGCCAAATCACCACCGCGGCCAATGGGCATTCTTTGTACCACTTACAGTTCAAGATTGTCTTCCTCATTTGGCCCCATGCCTGCCAGTCTGACAGCTTGCTCCTCCTCCGTTTTCCTCCGAGCGAGGCGCCTTTCGCGCTTCGCTCCTGATGCCACTTCCGCAGGCTTCCATAGGCTGAGACAAGCTCATACACTCACCGCTCGTTCCCGACCAGTAGGTGCACAGCCAAAGCAGTGAGCACCCTACTGGTGGAAGGTAGAACTGCAGCAAGGATTTTTAAATCAGTGCTAGCCCGTGGACAGGTGGCACAACAGAAAGTGCTTGTCCCTGCACTGCATCTGGTAGCCTGGGACGTTGGGCAATAGGATTTTTTGAACCCTGAAGTAAGTGTCCTTTAAGTCTAGGGAGGCTAGCCAGTCTCCCTTCTGTAAGGACTGTATGACCAGTGACAGAGTGACCATTTTGAATCTGGTTTTTTTCAGACGTTTGTTTAAATATCTGAGATCTAAGATAGGTCACCACTTCCCAGTTTTCTTTTGTGTCAGAAAATACCTGGAATAGAGGCCCTTGCCCTTCTCGTGGGTGGGGACCCTCTCCACTGCTCATAAAGGCAGAAGGTTTTGTACCTCCATTTCCAACAGCGGTACCTGTGTTGGGGACAGAGGTCTTGACACCTGGGTATGCTTGAGGTTCAGCAGCTGTTTCAACTGTAATGACAGACCCTTCTCCATTGTCTCCAGCACCCACTTGTCCGACATGATGAGGAACTAGTGCTGAAGACAGTGGGAGACAGTGCCGTAGGAAGGCATTTTGGTGCCCTGGGCAAGAGTCTAAGTTTGCACCCCCCCCAAGAAAAGAGCTGGGGGTGGCCCCCAGAAGCTCTGAGGGGTTTGCATGCTCTGTGGTGAATTTTGGGGCCTTTTTCAAAGAAAAAACATACTTTTGTTACAGTTCCCTATCCCTGATTTCAGGGAGGGAATATTTTGCTCCCATGGAATATGAGATATGGGAGACTCTGAGTGGGTGGTATAGAGTGTGCTGCCGCAATTGTTGTGGACATTTGTGTGACCAACAATGCCATCAACCACCCACCCACCCTATATGCATTTCTGAAAATATATTGTGAGAGATTGCTACTT
Organism: Neoceratodus forsteri; assembly: GCA_016271365.2. Lineage (NCBI taxonomy): Eukaryota > Metazoa > Chordata > Ceratodontiformes > Ceratodontidae > Neoceratodus > Neoceratodus forsteri. Next base: position 519,159,967 of record CM057449.1, on the reverse strand, counting down.
AAAGCATGGGGGTCTGGGGGCTGCAAGGCCCCCAGAAGCTCTGAGGGGTTAACATACTCTGTGGTGATTTTGGGGGCTTTTCTTGAAGAAAAAACATACTTTTGTTACAGTTCCCAACCCCTGATTTCAGGGAATATTTTGCCCCCATGGAAAATGAGATGTGAGAGACTCTGACTGGGTGGTATACAGAGTGCCACTCCAATTGTTGTGACATTTGTGTGACCAACAATGCCATCAACCACCCACCCACCCTATATGCATTTCTGAAATGTACTGTGAAAGATTGCTACATAAAGCATGGGGCTAGGGGTCCTCTAGGCCCACTGAAGCTCTTGGAGGGAGACGGTTACATGCTGTAGCCTGATTTGGTAGTTGTGGGTCATCTACTACTGAATCACTCCCCTACTGAACCAAAACACACTTGTGTTACATGTTCTTCCGAATTGAGTATCCCTAGCAACCCCTGATTTCAGATTTTTTTTTCATCATGGAATTAGAACAAACTGTGTTGTAAAGTGGCCAAATGAGAACCAGTGGTTAGTATTTAAATGAAAATCACAGTTTGCTAACAGAGGATTCTGCATTAGAAAGTAATGCAAATGTCGATGCCAGTTCAGTACTCCAGCTTAATTGATAAATATATGAAATGTGAGAATTGAACAATCCATACAACACACAGGAACAGTTACACAGCAATACAAGATATGGAGCTGGAGCTGAATGAACCAAAGCCCCACACACAACAGCACAGGCCACTGAGTACTAAACCAAAAACCTCAAGGCAATCAGGACATGAAGGGAAACCCGGTAACTGATGAGAGCCGATGGATGCTATATATTTTCATGCAAATATGTTATTTGAATCCGAATCGCATATCCACAGTAGTCAGATACAGCTTACACATTTCACAGTTGTCTGTCTGGTCTATGTGTGAACCTTTCTTGCTTCAAAGAGGCAAATTCATCAATGACTTTGTCGAAGTTAATGGCACTGGCTACAGCATTTTCAATAGATAGTATAGCGATTTGACAGTCTTTCTTGTCCCATAGATGATCTTAAAAGATCTTGATCAGCTTCAGTTTGCTGAAACTACGTTCGCAAGAAGCAACAGTTACAGGGAGCATCAAGAAGAGTCGGAGAGCAATTTCAATGTTTGGATAGGAAGTACTCAAAGACCATTTGTGAATGAGCTTCAACAAGCTGAGGGGTCTGGCATTAGAAAAATTGGGCAGAACAGAAGCTGCCTGAAATTTGAAGCTCTCTACCTCATATACTATTTCACAAGCATCTAGGTCCTTAGAATATTTCATTGCTAGATCTGCTGCACATTTCTTTAACTCGCTAACTTCCATTGTTGAGAAAGATAGCCCTGTAAGGAAGTTAAAGTCAGCAGCCACTTCAGACAATGCCTCATACCTCCACTGAATCTGGGAAGTGAGGGTGTCTAGAACATTATTGAACTGCATTTTGAAATCCTGCTCAGCAGAAATCAAGTGCCCTTATCTTCAACGTTCTCATCGGCCATCCTTTTCACTTTTCTTTTTCCTTTTTCTGTGAATTCTGCATTTAGTGACATCTGTTCAGCAAGTTCTGCTGCATGTTGTACAACATCATGTATTCCATCATCCCGCATGTGCTGCAGTGCATCCCTTAATCCACTGATATGTTTTGAGGCACTATTGACAGGCAATCCCTTACATTGCAACAGTTGGTTTACTCGTTCAATCAGGTTCAGTATTTTGTCCCACATTGCTAGGGTACAAAGAAATTTGAAATCTATCTGCTTGATTAGGCTCTGGGCTGTTGATACCGTGTCAGCATTGGTTGCCTCTTCTCTTATTTGGTACAATGCCTTTAAGACATCAGGTATTTGAAGATGAAGGGAGTGAACTGCATGAAACTTTGAAGACCACCTTGTTTCAGTGTGACCCCTCACAGTGACCTTTACTGCTTGGGACAGCACCTCCCAGCGGCTTGTTGAAGCCACAAAGAATGTAAATAATCTCTGCACTGTGCCAAAAAATGATACCATGTCCATTGATACACTCGCAGCATGGACCCCAACTAAATTAAGAGAATGAGCTGCACATGGGACAAATCTAGCATGTTCATTCACTTGTGCTATAGGGGCTTGCACACCACGATACTTTCCTGCCATATTAGCGCCATTGTCATACCCTTGGCCACAACAGTTAGCTATATATAAGCCATCATCACTTAATTTCTTTTCAATTTCTGCAGCTAGCCCACTTTCTGTCTTTTCATGTGAGATGATGAAATTAATGAAACTTTCCTCAACACTGCAATCATTATCCTGTATTCTCACATACAGAATGATTTGAGACATCTGCTCCTTGTGAGCCACATCTGGCGTACAATCAAACATAATAGAGAAATATTTTGCCTCCTTAATTTTTGCAATTATTTCATGTCTCACAGTGGAACCCAGCAAGTTAATAAACTCGTTCTGAATTGTAGGAGAAAAATAAGTGGCAGACCCCTTCTTATGGTTGGCAATGTGCCCTGCAAGCTCCGGATTATAGTGACTTATCAGTTCTAGCAAATTAAGAAAAATTCCAGAATGTGTGTGTCTGATTATCTCTGTGGACCCCTGAGAGCCAAGTTGTTCTTTGTGCAGAAAAGAATAGCATCAAGAATAATTTTTAGAATAGTGCATCACTTTTTCTTTTCTGAGGCAATTGACCTTTGCAGTTGATCATCTATTGTGGCCCCTGTCTTCAAGCGCATTTCAAAATTCTTCCAACGTAAATAACTGTCGCAGTGTTCAGGGGAGTTTTCATGATCTGGAATTCTGGAATTTAAATGTCTCCAGTCACAAAATCCTTTTTTTGGATTTGCTAGACTCGATGTAGTGGATGATTTTTTTGCAAACAGCATGCATGGGAAGCAATAGATAGTTTTCTTGGTCTCACCATACATTAGCCATGTGCGTTCCACAGTGTCTCCATTGGGAAGAATTTTTGTGAACCAATCCTGATAAAAGCGCCTTCCATCATCAGATGCTGAGAAACAAAAATCAGCATTTTTCTTTTGTTCAGGGCCATGTTCCACCAAGCAACATCTAACTTTGTCAGTCATGTCAGGCCATGCTGTTGGGTCATTAAAATTAAGCTGGAGTACTGAACTGGCAACAGCATCTACATTACTTCCTAATGCAGGATCCTCTGTATAATTTTCAAAGCTGCACGCAGACGGTGTCAGCTGGCAATCATCATCTTCTTCCTTTTCTTCAACTTCTTCTTCTTCTGTAATATTGCCCTCAACATCTGTCTTAGTAGGGGTAGGCCCATTGATGTCAATTAGTGTTGCTACTGAAGGAGTCGCTGAACTTCCCTTCTGCTCCTTAGACTTAGTAAGCCAATGTTGCCACTGCTGGGAGAGTTTTTGATTTTCTTCTTCTCTTGCTTTCCTCAGTTTTCTAAACTCTGCCCCTGATGGTCTCTTCGGTGGCATCTTCAAGAATCAGGCCTTCCTTTACAAAATACTGAAGAGAGAAGTGTACAGTATAATCTGTGTACTTGTACTTAACTTCAAAGCATCCCATTCAATGTCCTATCCAACTTCCTGTTTGTGTAATCAATAAGGCATAACAGGGTGTGGGTTACTGGGAGTTTACCCATGCCTTGTGTGGTGCGTCACGAGGCACAGTGAGTGACTTAACCATAACCACACAAGAAGTGGGACGGGTTATTGACTGGGATGCTCTGAAGTTAAGTATATCTATTTACCGGTCATGTGAGAGAATGCTGAAGATCTCAGAAGGCAGTTTCATTGTGCAAGATATATATATATATATATATATATATATATATATATATTTTAATTGCTAGAGTTTGCTAACGGGTTAGGCCTACTTGGCACAAGTGCCTCATTTCGGGGTGACCTGGGAACACTGGGCAGTTAAATGACTTGCTGCTGAGAATCAGAGTCACACAGTATGCAAGTGGAGGTTGTGGTAATCAAACCCAGGCTGCTGGATGACAACAAGGTCAAAATTCACAGCTCATTACTCTAACCTCTACGCTATACAGCCAGCCCCCAGCCTAAAGTTGTTTGACTGGCTTGGCTGTTAGGATCAGCCTTACATTTCGTCATGTACAGCCTGATTACCACGGCATTTTGATTCTTCCTGAGTTTTAGCATTCCATCCTGTCACTGCTGACTGACTGGAATGCTGCACTCTGATTTTGAGCCAACATTCCTAAACTGTTGGTGGAAGAACTTTTTTCTCAAATATCTCTCTGTTTAAATTATATAAACATATGATATTATTGTAAGATCAACTTTTAAGAAAAAAGTTCTTCTTCTATAAACAGTTTTTGAATGCTGGCTTACAATCACAATGCAGCATTACCAGTCACTTTCTAACTCTAGGCTACAGAGAACATTCATAACCATAAACCATACTTGTAACACTTTTCTTTTTGAATACATTTCTACAATAGCAATAAGGCTCTCACAGGAGTTAGACTAACATCCAATTAATTACAACCTAGGGGCAAAATGTCACTGGGCCACCCATCTTGTGCCACATATTACATCGACATCCCAGACCCTAGATAGTGGTTACTGACTATTAATCTAACCTCTGGGAGTGCCTTATTGCTTAGTAACGTATTGCCATGCTCTCCAACCACCATTGCTACGGTACTGCCCCTACCTCCCCTACTCCCGCCCCTACCCCAACCTGGAGAGTCAGACAAACTACCAGTCAATGCTACACAAATGTGATAACGATACACCCATCACCCAATTTAAAAACACATTGACTTACCTTTAATAAGACTGACTGTTGGAGGTGACTCGTTGCACGGCCTCTGGTGACTGCTGCTACTTATGTAGGACAGGAACTCTCTGATCTGATGGTGATGGAGTCCGCACTCAAGTTCGGGCCTACAAACGAAAGTTCACATTTAAATTAAGTACATAATTTATTGCTATTTTCACTCAAGAGCAAAGCACCTCCTTACACACATACAGAAAGGAAGTACTAGTCATGGTTTCCATTGCTGGTGTTTCTCTGGTAACCATGAAAAATAACCCTGGCTCCATATTACTTACTTTACCAGCTTTCAAGGGTGAAGCTGAGCTGACAGTGGGTTCTGCCAGAATTGATCCAAAATGTATATTTGAAAAGGGTCACCTTATCTTAAACTGCAAATTTAAACTGAGTTATTAGAGGCTAATGCCTGATGTACAGGTGATAACCACGGTGTAATTACCTCAAGTGGCTGCTAGGGCATCAGTAAACCTTGAGAGCACAGCTCAAGAGGTTTTCCATTGCCCTAGCAACCACAAGAGGTGATTATACTGTGGTTATCACCTGTACATCAGGCATTGACATTTAGAGGCTATAGGACTCAATATGAGAAGTTACTCCCACCCCGAACACAATTAATGTAGCCTTACCTTATTAATGAATCTGCACTATGGCCACATAAATGTGTAGGAAAACAATTTATTATGATACAAGATTGAACTACAGCAGGACAAAATAGCACCAGAGTTAAGATCTCTATCAGACATGGTGATCAATAGACTCAGCAACAGCAACGTGTGACAATTGGAATTATGTTATTTGAATGGAGAGCCCTTATCATTGTCCCAATTTCTGCAAGTTTATGTTGCTATGGTATCGATGTGATGTCAAGAGGTTGTTCACCCCCTCTTGAGTATGTCACATTGATACCATGACAATAGGAGTGTAAAAAGATAACACAAAAAACATAAAATTCCAAATTTAAAAACCCATTACCATTACCTTACCTTATAAGGCTCAGCACTGGTTATAAAATGAAAGTCCACACATTACATTAAGTAGTAGTCTAGTACAGTAGATAATCTGCTACAGTTATACATGTTTATTATTTTTTCACTGAAAAGTATAGCCCCTCCTTAGAGACATTACAGAGTACATTTCAGATTACCTAAAGCCTAAAGGTGGGCATGCATGTTACAAGGAATTCAGAAATAGGGAGGGTGAGTGGAGGAGGGATGCTGGGACATGGGTGCAAGTCAGTAGAACAAAGAGGGGCTGTGGATATGGCCTACCTAGACTAGCAGTCCCACACTGTCACAAATGATTAATAAACAAGAAAGCCAGCCTGGAAGTGCGTCCCAGGATGGTATCCTGGGTAAACAATTGCCAGGGCATGAGCAACAGGACATAGGGATGGGTAATAGTAATCAACGAATGCCGAATGGAGTCCATGCACAAGAAAGTGGGGGGTTACTAGTCATGTACCGTAGGGTTGGAATCGGTCCTCTTTACTGTCTTTATAAGTGGCACTGCACTGCAGAGGGACTGGAAGGAAACGTATGCCTCTTTGCAGACAACACAAACAAAAGATGACCTAAATGTAGGCAAGCAATTTGAGAAGGCAGTTAAGAGCCAGGGCTTGTGGATTCTCTGATGCATAGGGAAAGGCATCGCTAGTATAAAACGGGGGTTGTCATCCCGGCCTCTGTACAGACAATTTGTGTGAGACCCCATCTGGAGTACTGCTAAATGGTGCAAGAGTCTAACATGATGATGTTTCAATATAAAAAAAAATAGCCGGACAAGAGGACACACCATGAGATTAGAGGAGGCCGATTAAGGGGTATTGTTTGTGAGGAACTTCTTTTTCACAGAAAGGGTGGTCACGGTGGATGCATAGAATAGTATGGCTGGGCCTACCTCAGGAAGTGGTGGATATGAATTAGTGCAGGGCTTCAAACAGGCATGGGATAGGGTAGGTATAAGTGAGCAATACAGATGAGTATGAATAGATAGGCCATTGACAGAGTAAAGGTCTATGGCATATTCATAAGGTAGAAATTAAGAATGGGCAGAGTAGATGGGCATTTGCGGTCCTTATCTGCCATCAACTCTGTTTCTATGTCAGTTATCTGGCTGTTTATCATCAGCCTAGAGGATAGCAGCGTTGGTCACTCCCAGTTCTGTTTGGGTGGGAGTGAGTCAGTCAGTTACTGACTCACTCCCTCACAGACAAAACTGAGAGGGGCCCACCCAACCCAGCAAGTACAGTACCACTAGTACTACCGCTGGTGCTGCTACCCTTTAGGCTGATGATAGCAATCAGATAACTGACATAGAAACATAGAGTTGATGGCAGATAAGGACCGCAAGGGCCCATCTATGTAGTCTACCCATTTTAATTACTGGAGTCAGGTGACACCACACTACACTGAACTGACTACTGGACTGGCTGGTTCTCTGTGACTGGGGCAGATAGCCTGCCGCCTCCGGTGACAGCTGAGCTATACAATACAACTGCATACAGTATTATTCTGCTGTACTGTCTGCTCAACTCCCAGAGTACGAAGACTGCTGTACCTATTTCTTAAAGTTTAAAAAAGTGGGCAAGAGTGAGCAGCAGTGTTTGCCTGACATGATACATCAGCCCCCACAACTTACATAATTACAATTTAATACTATTTTTCCCCATGACCCCAGTCAGCTGCTGGGATGCAGTATAATTGCAGGACATTTAATTGTGGAGGACGTTGAAGCCATGGTGCACTTTTTTGGAAACTCCACACACTACAGTGGAGGGGTGATCATGCTGTGGGCATGCTCCTGCTGCAAAGTACAACTGCCCCAACAATCACTGAAACCTAGCAACAAGGGAACTCATAATTATTCTTGACAGGGGGTGTGATGTGAAGCCCACCACCAAAATAGAAGAATTTTACATTTTTCACTATGACTGCTTGTTTAACCTCCCCGTACAACGCGATGCAATAACTACAACTGACTGACAATTAGCTGGAACCTGGAGCACAAAATGTGCCAAGCTGCCAAACAGGCAGCGGAGAATGAGGATCCACAATAATTTAACTGCCTAGTTAGTTGTGAGGTTGCTTTTTGTTTTGTAATATTCCATGATATTTTTTCTGTGGGTGCACTCCGCCCCCCCAACCCCCAGGTAAAAAATACAACTTCATTAGTGCACCCATGATGTGCGTGTGGGCCAGAGCACCCCCACAGAAAGAATAATATCACACAACATCACAAAACATAAGACCAGAAACCATAAAAAACTAAAGGCATTGACGCACACATTGCTGTGAATGTACAGTATGTAACGGGGGCAGCTGTGGCATTTGTGGAGGATGTTGCACCAGTTGTAGTTATTCCAGTGGGTTGTACGGGGAAGTTAAACAGGCAGTCCCTTATTGTAAATGCAATTCTTGTAATTGGGGGGGGCTCCACCCCCAGTCATAATGGTATCTTGGTAATTATGGGGAGGGGGGAATAACTTCCTTCCTTCCTTATGAAAGGAGTAGTGTAGAAGAAGGCTAAGTTGAACTTATTACTTTGCCTTCTAGTCCTGTCATAAGGAAGTTATTCGCAGTTTAAATATCCCCGTGTTGACCATTGTAATTTGTTGTTGTCGAGGTAATAAAAATACAGTTTCCCTTTAATACATGTAATGTATTTACATTTAAACAACTTAGACTCAAGACTAGTTGAGTCTAAAGTAGTTGAATTTGAAATCGTGTAGACCCACTCTCAAAGGGAAGGGCATTTGTATTACATCAGCAAGGAAATTACAGAGTGCACAGTGGGGGGGGGTGTTGTGTGTCAGTTCTGTGCTTGTGCAGTGCTTACATACAGACAGTGGTACTGTGCTTGTGGCAATTATTTTTAGACTACTGCCCTCCTGTCTGGCTAGCTCTAATGCCTTGCATGCCAAAGCCTAGTAATTATATTACTTTATTATTAAGCTTAAGCCTTTCCTGACTTGACTGTCTGTAGCTAATAGTGATCATCCCTCCCCCCCCCTTTAAAATGCACTGGCACTGCACTTGCATCACCCACCCTCACAGACGACTCGGAACTCTGTACTGTCCAGTCCAGTCGCAGCCTATCAGCCATGACTTGGAAGTTGGCCCCCGCTCTCACATATTCCAAAAAGAGCTAGAGAGTTGAGAGACAGGACAGGACATGGGTGGAACGGGCTCCCAATCAGTCACTGCTCCTGCCTGGTGTGGGGCTGCCATGTCACTGCCACCTGGATTAAGTTGTGCAAGTCTGGAGGGGACTCGGGGAGGTGGTGGGATGCAGGCCTGGCTTTCCACGGACTACCCTTTTTAATAAATCATGGGAGGATGGTGTGGTACCTGAGGACTGGAGGAGGGTGGATGTGATTCCCCTTCACAAAAGTGTGAGCAAGACAGAGGCAGAAAACTACAGACCTGTCAGTTTGACCTCAGTGGTAGGGAAAATGATGGAATCACTGCTGAAGGAAAGAATTGTTGAGTACCTAGAGGCCAGTGTGGGGCACAGGACCCAAGGCAGCATGGATTCACAGCAGGAAGGTCATATCAGACAAACCTAATTATTTCTTACTGGGTGACAAAAGTAGTAGTCCAGGGAGGGGCTGTGGACATGGCCTACCTAGACTTTAGCAAGGCATTTCACAGTCCCGCACAAAAGACAAAAAATTAGCCAGCCTGGGAGTGGGTGCCAGGGTGGCAGCACCTGGGTAAAACACTGGCTGGACAACAGGACACAGCGGGTAATAGTAAATGGAGTCCACAGTGAAGAAAGGAGGATTACTAGTGGTAGTAGTGGGGTACATGAGGTTCACTACTGGGGCCAGTCCTTTTTAATGTCTTTAAAGTGACATTACAGAAGGCCTAGAAGGAAAGTATTTCTCTTTGCAGATGACACTAAGATCTCATCTGCAACAGGGTTGAAAAGCAAGGTGGGGTGGAAAGGATGAAAAGGGACTTGGCAAGGTTGGAGGAATGGTCAAATGTATGGCAGCTTAGATTCAACTCAAAAAATTCAACATTTTAACACTGTTTTGAGCTTCTTAGGCAAAGATTTGATTAAGTGTTCCACATTTTGCCCATTTGTTCCACATTTTGACAGGCAGTGTTCCACATTTGGGGGACAAAAGGTTGAGAGGTATGTCTACAGCAGTGAAGAAAAGAACAAGTGTACTGTATATTCTCTTACAGTAGCAAGGTTGTCCCGCATAAGAAAACTGAACTCTGATTCCAAGCCACTTCTTTTGTGAAAGTACTCTACCCCTGTGAGAATGGCATGGGTTAAGTGTACAGCTACTACAGCATACCTCTGAACCTCCTGCCTCATAAATCAGGGACAAGATTTAAAAAAAATCAGGGACAAAGGACCAAAATCAGGGACACATCTTCAAAATTAAAGATATCCACCAAGAAAGCTGGTAGAATATGGGGCTTAGTGCAAAATGCATTTTCTAAGGAAGAACAAATCTGTAACTTTAATGCTTGACATTGTTTAGTGCTTACAGTCCCCACTGTTTAGCCACAAAAACACAAATTTTAGGAGGGACAGAGTAAAATTTTGAGGCAAAATCAGGGACGTCCCTGAAAATCAGGGACACTTGAGAGGTATGTGTACATGTGTTGGTGGGGGGGGCTCTAGTAGATAATTCCATTTCTTTTAATTGCCTGCCAAAAAGTTACTATCATAGCCATTTACTACTGATCTGAAATCGTTTGTAATGATGTGTGCGTCGTTCATCCTAAAATTGAACCCACAGAAAGTTAAAGGACTTTGTTTAAATACATATACCAAATTAAATAAACAAGAAAGCACTCACAGGCCCAATTATGCTGTTGTCTATTATTGCTGTATGTAACAAGGAGTGGAATAGCTGAAAACAAGGGTTCTTGTTTCTGGTTTTCAGCTGTTCCACTGACTGTTACAGTACTAGTCTGTAATAATGCCAGCATAAGTAAATACCAAATAACAAACAACTACCGAGGCTTCATGGGGCTTTCTAGAGGTTGAAATCGGGAAAACATTGTGTATTTAATTTGCAGCACACCCACACCTAAAATTACCCATCATTAATTAAAAATTTAGGCTCGAGAATGCCTGAATCTGAATGTTAAAATAACTAAGAATTCACCCAGTTGTGTTTGTTTGTGTAAGTCGAAGGGATATTGGATAAACACAAGAAACAAGCATTTTTTTCCTTTTCAATTCTAATGCATTCAAATAGTAGTCGCAAATTATTAGTGTTTTAACTTAAAACACTAAGAATTTGCGACTACTATTAACCTAAACTCAGGCTCGGTCAATGAAGGAGGGAGATCCGGAGAAGGAGCACGCAGATCCAAGGGGCCAGGCCACAAGTTAGTTCTTGCTGCCATCATTAACAGTGTGTCATGAAGAAGCCTTCATGAAGGAGCTATAGGCTTACTCAGCTGATCCCAGACCCAGCCAGCCTAGCTGTCTCAGTATAGACTCTCAAGTTTCAATGCTGGGTTGCAAACAAGTCGGCAAAACAACAGTCCGACTAATTATTCAGATTTTGCCTGGTGGTTGTACTGCATGGCTTGTCTAAGTGTGTGTTTTATCTGAAAAATCAATAAAGTATACTAAAAAAAAAAATAGAGCCTTATGATGCCACCAAGGGTAAAGCTACAGTTAACTACTGTGTGGATAGGGGACAGCAGCCCACTGTATGACAAGGTTCTAAAAATGGTGGCAATCAGGTGTTACATTGGGCAGGAGCCCACAGGAACTCAGTTCCATCACCTCTTAAAAAACTGTATGACTTCTATAGGAGAGTTCCACCACCTACAAAATGAGGTGTAAGAATTCCCCACTTAAACATTACCAGTTTAACCACTGGTGGCAGTGTAATATTAATACAGGGCAGGTTTAGTCATTAACATCTCTGGACAGTCATCAGCTACAGGTCAGGTACACCTAATACCTCATTTGAAAGAGTGTGTCATGTACTTTCAAGCAGTGATTCTCTTTTTAACCACAATTGTGTTTTGAATTGCCCCTTGCTGCACAAATGGGGAAAGACATGTGCAATTCCTGAAGAAAGGGGGGTTACTAGTGGGGTACCGCAGGGTTCAGTACTAGGACCGGTCCTCTTCAATGTCTTTAAAAGCGACATTGCAGAGGGACTGGAAGGAAAAGTATGTCTTTTTGCAGATGACACAAAGATCTGCAACAGAGCTGATGCACAAGGTGGGGTGGAAAGGATGAGGAGGGACTTGGCAAGGTTAGAGGGATGGTCAAATGTATGGCAGCTTAGATTCAATGCTAAGATATGCATGGTAATGCACCTGGGAAACAAAAACCCAGGGGAAGAGTACACAATGGGGGATGAGATACTAACAACAACAAAAATGGAAAGGGACCTGGGGGTAGTCATATCAGATGACCTAAAGGTGGGCAAGCAATGTGAGACGGCAAGGAGGGCTGGGGGGGATACTGGGATGCATAGGGAGAGGCATCACCAGTAGAAAACAGGAAGTTATTATCCCTCTGTACAGACAGCTGGTGAGACCCCATCTGGAGTACTGTGTGCAGTTCTGGAGACCCAATCTCTGCAAAGACATAGACAGAATGGAAGCTGTCCAGAGGAGGGCAACTAAAATGGTGCAGGGTCTGCACTGGAAGACATATGAAGAGATACTTAAGGAGCTTAATATGTATAGCCTTGAGGAAAGGGGGGGACATGATAGAAACTTTCAAGTACCTCAAGGGAATCAACAAAGTCCAAGAGGGTAGCATTTTTCAAAAAAGAGGTGTGTAAGAACACAAAGGCCAATTTGAAGATGGGGGCTCAGAGGTAATTTAAGGAAGTATTTTTTCACAGAGAGGGTTGTGGATGCATGGAACGGCCTTCCGAAGGAGGTTGTGGAGTCAAAAACAGTGGTGGAATTCAAGCATGCATGGGACAGTCATAAGGCAATTCTAGGGGGTTGGGGTAGGAAGAAGTAGGCTGCTGGTTAACTAGGATCTGCAGCTTATCCATTAGGTAGGGAAATGGACAGACTGGGTGGGCCAAGCGGTCCTTATCTGCCGTCAAATTCTATGTTTCTATGTTTCCTGTACAGTAATAAAAGCTGCAGGGAAAGTCAGTCAATTAACTTAATTTACTGCCCTTGCTTTTCCACTTCTTATAAACTTATCTCAACACTGCCACTGAGTAAATTGCTATCGGTTGGCTATTTGTGATAAGCAAACTGAAATTTAGAGATAAACAGCCTGGTCATTTTTGTGTTTGCTAACAGGGTTCGATGGGACAAGGTTGAATTCTCTCTAGTTTGTTGAACCTGCAGTCCAAGCATAGCCTGTGAGTATTTTTAGAACAGAGAGCAGTAGCACCACAATTGGATTTGGCCAAACTACAGCCTGTGCAAATCTCAGAGAGGAACGTGGCCAAACTGATATGGTTTTCAAGTTCCTTCTCAAATATTCTGTCTGTGAAATTGTGTACAACCACACAGGAACCCCAGATTCTCACCTCACTGCTGTTTACTTATTTATTAATTTTGTATCAAGTTCTTTTTGTGCCTTGCTGCAGTCACCCCCATCAGGCCGGCCACCCATCCCTATCCCGTGGGATCACCCCCCCAACACACACACACACATAGCCACAGTGGTTTACCCCCTCCCATGGTGGAGCTCCTCCTGCTTAGCATCAGTGAAGTGACCACATTTAGTTTTTTTTGTTTTTTTGTTAAATGTTTGGCCAGGAAAGACAGACACACTAAGCTGAGGCTTGTTTTTACGTGTCTTGCAGGCACAGGTACATTAAGTGACTTTCTCATAGTCACACAGTAAACAAGCCGTGGCTGTGTCTGGGACGGGAGGGCTCAGAGCCAGAGGGCACGCCACAAACAAAACTTTGGGACACCCCTCCCCTGCCTGCCTCAGGCAGGGCGACAGTGACAGAGAAGACAGCAGGAAAACCGGCTTCGAGAATGGGAGGAGCATAAAGTGAGGCAAAATGTAAATCAGCCTTCTCCCCTTTCAGCCGGACTGTTTGACTTCAACTATCTTGTTTACGGGATGAAACTACACAGGCAGGCTGCCTGTGTAGTTTTCAATGCCCGTAAACAAGACAAGTTGAAGTCGGCAAACAGTCCGGCTGAAAGGGGAGAAGGCTGATTTACATTTTGCCTACTTTGCGTTCTCCCGTTCTCGAAGCCGGTTTTCCCGCTGTCTTCTCTGTCGCTGTCACCCTGAACAGCCTGACATTAAGCCAAAGGGAAAGGAAAGGCAGCCAGCCTCTGTGAACATCGCGGGGACGGGAGGGCTCGAAAAATTGGGACTCGGAAGCCAGGAACCGGACCGCGCCAGCATAAGGCATACCATATTACATACACTTACTTACCCCCCCAATCTATATATATAACTACTTGCTGCCTTCTTTAGTTTTTTTTTACTTCTTAATCTTGCCTTTTTTTGTCTAAAGTTACATGTACTCGCTCCTCTCTCTCTGTCTCCGTGTGCTGCAGCCCCTGCTCCGCTCCACCCAGCACCCCACTCAGCTCTAGTCAGCAGCACAGCATGCTTGCTCTGTCTCTCCTCCTCCTCTAGAGTCTCTCTCTCTCTTCACTTTTTAAATTTAATTTATTACCACTGCTGGGACTCGTCTGTCTTGCTTGTGGCTTGCTCGGTCTAAACTGTATATTTTTTCTCTACTGCGTCTCCTCTAACTCTCTCTCTCTCTATCACGCCTGTCTGTCTCACCAACTACGAGACTCCCGCGCCCCTTCCTTTAAATACTGTCTGTTTTGGAGTACCATGTGACTTTTCCCAGACAGTGACTATGCATCTCCTGGGATGCGCGCCTGCTGGCAGAAGTTAATAATTATTTCCAGCACTGATTTGTCCACTGTAAAAAAAAATTTTTAATTTTTTTTGTACTGAGGTGCACCCCTCAGAGGTGTTCGCCCAGGGCAGGTGCCCCACCCTTCCTACGGTACTGGTAGGAGAGTCTGCCTCCAACCAGAAGCAGGGAGGCAACCTGGACACTCACATCAGGCTTAGACTGAGAGGCAGATGGCTGGGTAGAGGGTGGCTCTTCTTTGGTCTCTTCTGCCCCTGCAAGACCCCCTGTACTGGCTGAAGTCAGATTGGGGATAGGGATTGTAAGGCCTGGAATAAGACTTCTGCCCCTACCGCCCCTGGGACAGGATCTCTGAGGGGTGGTGGGCTTAGGCTTGGATGAGTGGCTCTGCCAGGAGGCCTTGTACTTTTCGACTTTTTTCATGTAGTCAGAGGTTCTGTAATCAAACAATATATTTTGATCACTGGGAAAATCCATGGCCTTGTTCTGAGTGTCTGTGGTCAGACTGGTTGTTCTAAGCCAGGCGAAGCATCTCAGTGAGATGACATGGGCCATTGCCCTAGAGGCTGCATCATTGTTGTTATTTGCCATGTGGAACTGGTACATAGTAGCTTCCAGGGCAGTTTTTGACGTATCCACCAGCTTCTGCACCATAGAATCTGATCCATTGTGGGAGATAGCCTGGACAGATTTCCAAAGGGCTTTCTGATATTTGGCTGTGAAGGCCATATAAGATGAAAGTCTGAGAAGCAGGGAAGCTGTGGCATACATTTTCTTTGCTATAAAGTCAATTTTCTTGGAATTCTTGTCGGGGGAGAGGGGGACAAGGAGACTCCAGCTTTCTCACAAGCTGCATGCTGCATTATACTCATGGCTAGGGTGTGCAGACAGGAACTTGGTACCATTTTTAGACAATTTATATTTTTTCTTAAGCCACTTATCAACCCGATATTGAAGTGGGGTGTTGAAGCACCTTCCTGGTATTTTTTCTAAATGCATTATAGATACGGATGACCAGGGTCTTTGAGGATGAAAGACCCTACATCTCCCTATAATCTTCATCTTCGACATCCTGGTTGGGCTCCTGCGTAAGGAGGTCCAGGGTGTCCAGCATATTTTGTATAAATGTAAACAAAGAGGAAGGATCCTTGTGATCACCCGAGGGATCTCTAAGATGAGGATCTGGGGACTCCTGGGACTCAAGGCCCTCAAAATCCATGTCAGGGGCATCATAAAATTGCTCACCACCAGTACGTAGAGGACCCATCTTTTGACGGGTCTGAAACAGTTGCCATGCTTTTTCCATATCTTGCACTGATGGAAGAACCTGCACAGTTTGCAAGTGTTTTGTTTTTTCTGTATGCTTTAAGCTTCCTGTCGTCTCGCTACTGGCTTTCCCAGGAGCAACGGAAGCATATTTGTCTTGACAGAGTTTCTTTTTAGCCACTTCATCAAAGGCTTGATCAAGCTTCCTTTTTTCGTCACTCTTATTATTTTTCAATTTGTGACGAACTTCATCCTTGAAAGCTTTATTTTTTGGCTGGGATCTGAGGGGTTCCTCGGCACCTCTGCTTTTGGTATTAGTACTTCTGAATGGCCCCACATTGGAAGCCTTTGATTTATCCTCAACCATAATAATCAAAGGTTTGCCTGCTATGTTTGCCAATTTAAACAAAGCAAACCAGTCCTAGACCTACGAACTGAGTGCAGGTTTCTGTGAAAGTGCCACCAGCAAGTCCTGCCCCAGTTAATAAACTCTATCTATTACTAGTGCCTTTTCTTTTTTGGTTGTAGAACTGGGATCTACACCAGTGCCAATCTTAATAGAACCCCAGTAATACTCAACTGCGCACAAGTGGCTGCTGGACCCTCATGGACAGTCCTGACACAGATAATACCAAGTTCCAATAATGTAACAAAAAAGGTTTTCTCATAATTGCCAATCTAGAAGAACCCCCGGCACTGTTTAAATGTAAATCCACTGCGGTGCGCGTGGTAAACCCGTGGTGTGAGGTATAAAAACAAGACAACTGTCCCTAATTTGACGTTTCCTAAAAGAATTTGCCCAAAAATGAAGGAAACCGTCAAAAAAAGCACATGCGATAAAATTAGGCTTTAAATAGTCACGGTAAAAATAAAGTCAAAATAGCGCATTCGCACTAAAAATACAAATTTTGCATGGCACTAAAGAAAAAGTAAAACTTTCACTCAGCACACTAAAGGAAATCATTTATGAAGAAAACTTTACACAGATAAGCACTAGAAGGCTGTCAACAAGGAAAGTTGGGAAGACACCCGAGGCAATATTGCTCAATCCAGCAAAGAAAGAATTCTGGAGACGTCAACAGCTCTCACCCCCTCCTGACTTTTGATTGGCTTGGCCCTAAGCTCATTTAAGTATCTCTTTAAGGCACACCTCCAGGGCAGTTACACCTAGCCAGCTAAGTGCAAAAAAGTTACTGATGCTAAAGGACTCCTGGGGTAAGAAATCCACCTTCCTGTTTATTATCCCAATTACTCTACCAGGGGTGAGGCTCTTCTCCACACACTGGATGCTCCTCGCATTTTGCGATTCTACCTGCCTAGGACTAGAGTGTAGTCACTCGAATCAGCTTTTTGTTTCCTTTGCCCCCAAGATCAGGGTAGCACCCATGGCCAAACAAACCCTTTCAAAGTGGCTGGTTAACTGTAGTACTTTCTGTTACTAGAAGTATGATAAACCCTTGCCGAGCCCGGTGAAGGGTCACTCTACGGGGGGAGTAGCAGCGTCTTTTGCCACCCTTCGAAATGTGTCTACAGCAGACATTTGTGCAGCAGTCACATGGAACTTTGTCCATACATTTGTTAGACACTACAGCTTGGACATTGCCTCCAGATGCAGAGCGGGCTTCGGCCTCGCGGTTCTGCAGGGCCTCCTCTCTTGAGCTGTGGGCTCTTATATGTTTCCTCCTCCCAATTCCTGTCTGGCTCTCCTTTACTGCTTGGGGCTCAGTCTTTATTGTGTTACCTGCTGCAAGAGCTGACTCTCAAAGTAAGATAGTACAGTTATGTAAGAACTTACCCTAACAGTAGATCTTCGAGAGAAGCTCTTGCAGGAGGTATGGCTTTCCGCCCATCTCCCCCCCTTGGGGACTCTCTACTGCACACGGCTTGCATTGGCAATGTTCTGGTTGCTGCTGTGGTACTTGCCTTGGTTCTCTGTTCCTGTTCACCTTCCATCATCGATGTCGGAGTCTCCGGCAGGAGAACTGAGGGACGCCGGGGACCACCCACCCTTTATACCATACGTAATGTCAGAGGCGGGCCAACGTTGGGGGGGCGGTCCCCACCAAAGACTGCTAGCTAGATGCTTTCCATGGGGTCCTGCTGCCTGATGGCTACAGTCCTTATTGTGTTACCTGCTGCAAGAGCTTCTCTCGAAGAGCTACTGTTATGGTAAGTTCTTATGTAACTGTACTTTCTATTATGTATTCAGGAAAAAATATAATAAAAACTTATGCATGGAATGTGACACCTCTGAATTCTGAATGTGGTGTACCTCAAACACGGCACCCGGGAGCAGAACTACTAATCATTGTTTAGATAAACTCACATACTTCAAAAAAATTATATACAATTATTTATTTCATCGTAAGAACTCAACAATATTTAATTAAAATAAATACAAAATGATGGTTGTTTTTTCAAGACTGCATAAAATGCTGGCTTTTTTTCATCGACAGTGACAAAATGTTATAAATTATATCCATATGGTTGATATGTAGTATAATAGTATGTAGGTTGAGTATTAACAATGGCACTAAAGGTTGGAGGGCATGTCGCAGTTACATCCAATGACAATCTGTGGGGTGGGAGTGCCAGCCACATGGATGACATCTGTTGTGGAGGTAGACGTAGTATCCACATTCCATGAAAGCCTAAACCACCAAATGTGATAATATTTGGAATGTAGGGCAATGTGTCAGCAACATTCGCTCTCTGCTTAAGAAGGGATCACACCAAAAGCAATGGCCTGGATGATATCCATGCCAGGTTGCTGAGGGAACTGGCAAAGGAACTAGCAGGCCCTCTGGCAGACCCGTCAAATAGTTTACTGGAGTTGGGGGAACACTGCACATGGTGCCACTTCACAAGTGTGAGCCCAGAGATGACCCAAGCAACTGCAGGCCACTTAGTCTGACCTCGATTGTAGATAACCTCATGGAAGCAAATCTCAAGAACAGGCTGGCAAGCTTTTTGCAGGAGAATGCTCTACATGATGGTAGACAGCAGGGTTCATGGGGGGGGGATCCTGCTAAACAAACCTGATCGATTTCTTCTATAGGTGACCAGAATGACTGAAAAGGGCCAAGTGGTTGATATCCTTTACTTTCATAGAAATTGTCGGCAGATAAGGACCGCCAGGCCCATCCAGTCTGCCCATACACCATATCTTTTGAAAGTGTCTACTGACTTTAGTCATTTACCTTAGCTGATCTTTCCCTTCCCTATGAATCCTTTGTGCCTATCCCATGCCTGTTTGAAGCCCTGTACTCTGTTCTTACCCACCACCTCGTGTGGCAGGTCATTCCGTACACCTACCACCCTGTGAAAAAGAACTTCCTCACAATCCCCCTTAGTCAGCCTCCTTCTATTTCAGGTCATGCCCCCATTTTACTATTTGGCTTAAAATGAATGATGCCTGCCCCCTTTACCTTATTTATGCCCTTCAGATATTTGAATGTCTCAATCATATCCCCTCTCTCCCTCCTTTGCCTAGGGTATACATACGAGTTCCTGTAATCTGTCCTTGTATGCCTTCTTTTGCAGGCCCTGTACCATCTTCATTGTCCTCCTTTGCACTGTCTTCATTTTGCTGATGTCTCTGTGAAGATGCGGCCTCCAGTACTGCATGCAGTATTCAAGATGGGGCCTAACCAGTGTTTTGTAGAGAGGAATCAGTACCTCCCTCTCACAGCTTGTTATACCCCTTCTAATACACCTCAACATCCTTCTAGCCTTCCCTACTGCCTTTGCAGTCTGCTTGGATGCCTTTAGGTCATCTATGATGATGACGCCCAAGTCTCCTTCTTCCCTAATGACTGTTAGCAACTCACCCCCCAACTCATAACTTGTTCTAAGGTTTCTCCTACCCACTTGGATGATTTTGCATTTCTTTGCGTTAAACCCCAGTCACCACTCTTCAGACCATCTCTCCAGTTTTTCCAGATCTTTCCACATCCTTTCCAACCCCTCTGGAGTATCTGCTCTGCTGCAGACCTTGGTGTCATCTACCAACAGGCAAACCTTTCCCTGCAGTCCACTTGCAATGTCACTGATGAAGACTTTGAACAGGACTGGCCCCAAAATAGATCCTCGAGGCACCCCACTGGTGACTCACATCTCCTCCGACTGTGCGCTTTTAACCACCACTCTTTGTTTTCTGTCCCTTAACCAGTTTCCCACCCAGTTCACCAGCCTTTGGCCCACCCCAAGACTACTTAGCTTGTTCACCAGTCTTCTATGTGGAACAGTACTGAAGGCTTTGCTGAAATCAAGGTAGGTGACATCAACTGCACCCCCCCTTGATCTACCTCCTTGGTCACTCAGTCAAAGAAGTTTATCAGATTAGTCTGACAGGACCTCCCAAATGTAAAACCATGCTTTCTTGGAGCCTGTGCTCCTATGGCTCCAGGTGTTCCACTATCCTTTCCCTAAGGAGTGTCTCCATGACCTTACCCACAACTGATGTGAGACTGACTGGCCTGTAGTTTCTTGCTTCTTCCCTGCTGCCACTCTTATGCAGAGGGAGCATGTGAGCCCTTCTCCAGTCCCCTGGGACTTCTCCTGTGCTCAGTAACTTACTAACCAGTTCAGCTAGTTGCCCTGCTAGTTCTTCTCTCAGCTTCTTTAGTATCCTTGGATGAATGCCATCAGGCCCCATAGCTTTATCAACTCTAATCTTATTGAGCTTCTCCAGGACCGTCTCCTTTGTGAAAGGACTGGTGTTCACTTCCCTCCCTCGTGTATTCGGTGTCAAGCTGTGGGCCCTGTCCATCCTTTTCCTCAGTAAAGACAAAGCCGAAATATCTATTAAGGATAGATGTCATTTCCCAGTCCCCCTCCTCGTACTCCCCCTTATCCCCCGAGTTTAGCAATACCCCCTCTAGACTTTCTTCTGTCGCTAATGTACCTGTAGAAAGACTTGTCTCCTTTCCTCACTTTTTGAGTGTTTTCTCGGTGTGGGCTTTGCGCTCCTCACTACTTTCCCAGCTTCCTTTAGACAGTTTAGATACTCCTCCCTATCATTGTCGCTTTGTGTTCTTATATTTCTTGAAAGCCAACCTTTTGGCCCTGACCTTCTTTGTTACTGATATCAAGAGCCAGAGTGGTTTTCTCCTTCTTTTGTTTTTGCTTCTCTCCCTAACACATTGGCCTGTTACCTCGATTGTTGCCTCTTTGTTTAGCGCCCATTTCCCCCTCTACACCTTCTCCGCATTTCTCTTTGTCAGGGCTTCCTTAACCTTCTCACCCATTTTACCAAAGTTGGCCCCTCTGAAATCTAAGATTTTTGCTTTTGAATGAGTCGTTTGTGTTCTTGTGGCCAAATTGAAGCATACCATGTGATGGTCGCTGGACCCCAACTGTTCTTCAACCTGGAGAACTGTGATTCTTGCACCATTTGTGAACGCCAGATCCAGGATTGCCCCGTTTCTGGTGGGCTTTTGCACCAGTTGTATGAGGCCCTCCCCCTGCATGGAATCTACCATGTCCTGGCTGATGCACCAGTTGGTACTAACCAGTCTGCATCTGGCATGTTGAAATCTCCCATTAGCAGAATCTCTCCCTTTGCTGTCATATTTTGTATGCCCACTCTATCCGCTTGGTCTGGAGGCCTGTAGACCACCCCTGTTCGTATGGCTGTTCCAGTCTCTGGTTCCAGGGTGATCCACAACTGTTCTGCCTCCTTGTCCCTGTTCTGTATTTTGGTCACTTTGATGTTTTCTTTGACATAAAGGGCTGTCCCCCCTCCCTTCTTACCCTCCCTATCTCTTCTGAACAATACATAACCTGGTATATTAGCCTCCCATGTGTGGTTCCTGGTGAACCATGGCTCGGTAATGGCTACTATGTCCAGTTTAGCCTCTGCCATTTTAGCTTCCAGGTCTGGGACCTTGTTTCTCATATTGCGGACATTTGTGTACATGATTTGCCATGTTTTAGATGGTGGTTTGCTAGCTAAGGAGGGGGGTCTGACTTCTTCCGTGTGTTATAGGGGGTGCCGGACTCTTTCCCCCTTCTGTTGGAGTAAATGACTTACTCAAATGCTGTACCAGTGGTGGACTGCTAGCTAAGGGGGGGAGAGGTGCCTTTCTCCCCGTACGACAGTATGGGTGCTGGACCCCTCTCCCCCCTTGCTAGTTTAATTGCCTTGCAAAAATGTCGAACTTCTGCCCCAATGCACTGACTCCTTCCCTAGTCAGGTGCAGGCCATCGAACCTGAAGAACTTCCTCTCCCAGAACTGTTGCCAATCACCTACCAATTTGTGTCCTTTCTCATGACACCATTCCTTGAGCCAAGTGTTCAGTTCCCCTATGTCTCCTTCCCTGATCCTCTACCAGCCTGAACACTTTTCCCAGAAAGGCAGAATTTCAGAGAGGGAGATGCTGAACGAATTGTTAGCCAAATGTTCACCAAGTTTGGTCAGGTGTACCTTGGTCTCCTGTACTGCCCGAGTGGCGAGATCATTTGTTCCTATGTGGATTAAGACGTTGACATATTCTCTGGCATTTTGTACAATTGTAGCAATGCATTCAGTGACTCTCCACGCGGATGTTCCTGGGAGACATCTGACCATTACTTCTGGCTGAAGGTGGGTATCAACTCCACAAATCATGGAGTCGCTTATGATCAAAAAATGTTTTGTAGTTTTGTCTTTTTTAGTCTGTTCAGTTTTCAGGGCTTCGTTTTATGTGACTGTTATTGCTGTTCTGCAGCACCTTTTCCCACCGTGTTTGTTTTTGGAGTTAGTGGCAAAAACATGTTTGTTGTTTTAATTGGATTACTGTAAGTGCTGTTCTGGTTCGTGTTATTTTGTGGGGCACATAGTTACATATGAAAATGCCAGCAGAAATAGGCCTCACGGTCTGTCGAGTCTGCTCGAGTGCGTAGCTAGCACCTTATAATGCTGCTGCCCCTCCCTTCCCCTATCCCAACCCCTCTTGAAGCTGTCTACCATCTTGCAGGCCACTACCTTACCCAGCAAGGAGTTCCACTTGTCCACCCTCTGTGAAAAAATGTCTCATCCCTCTCCTGACTCTAACCCCCCTCCCTTCCCCTATCGCAAAAAGACAGTGGATGAAAAAGAAGTTTCCCAATTGAGCACCAAACTCTTAAAACAAAAAGAAAAAAAACAATCAGCAAGTAAACAACTCAGATCCTTGCCTTTGGTACTCCTTTGAGCACAGCTATCCCTCTCCACTGTGCCTCTCCCTTACCTAGTGTGCCCTGCGGTCGAGCACCCCTTCGGGACCTGTGTCCCAGTGTGTTTACACGGCGCTATTTCCCAAGCAGCAGCGGTGGGTCTCTGTCTGATGCCGCACACAAGATCCATGGCTCCAACAACCACAAGCAAGGATACTGAGCAGCATCGGTGGTTCCTTTTCCTCCTTGCCACCCACAAGATCAGCAGCACCAGCAGACACGAGAGAGGGTGAGCTGCCTAACAGCCAGGCAGTTTGCTCCCAGATCAATTTTTATCTAGGAAAAAACTACATTCTTTTTAAAAATGTACGTCTCATTCCACTCTGTCCAGACATTTGTATCCATCTGAATTTGATTTTACTCACCTAACTTTCAAAAGGAGTACAGTACTCATCTCAAAAAATCTTACCGGGAGCCCTGTCTAGCATCATCAGGGTGCTGCCTGTACTACGACTGCATTTCTTACAGCACAATCAGAGCGTACTGACTGCATTATAAGGAGCCCCTTACCTCCATCGGCACCAACTATATTACAATGAGCCACATACTTCCATTGCCACCGGGGCTCTGTAACTGTATGACTGGGTTCCTCTCACCTAAAGTTATCACCAAGAGATGCTGGGCCAGATATTCAAACTGCACCAGGCTGTGGTGCAAGCTTGGGTGCAGCTAAACTTGGCTGCGCAGAGGTGTGGCCTGGGCGATATTCAAGCGAATGCGTAAACCAACGGCACTTGAATATCGCACCTGGTTACCTCCAGTGCGCATGGCGCAGTGGCACTGCGCGCCAGAAGTGGCCAGAGTGGAGCATGGAGATGCGCTAGCCGTAGTGCCATTGCCATTCACAGCACCAGCGATATTCAAAAGTTGACATGCAAATGGGGCCATAATTTATGCAAGGCGCACATGGGGCCATTTGCATGTCATTATGGCCCCATTTGCATGCAGGGTGCGCCGATCCTCGACGACTAGTGCCTGGCGCCCTGCCAGGCAGCAGCTGTTGGGGACTGACGCCCCCTGCAGCCCGATCGCGGGCATCTGTCCTAAAAGAGAAAACCATCCTATATCCCTGGTGGTCCAGTGGGTCGCTATGTGCCCGATCGCAGGCATCTGTCAAAGAATAGAATAAGTTCCTATATCCCTGGTGGTCCAGTGGACCACTATGTGCCTGATCATGGGCATCTGTCAAAGAATAGAATAAGTTCCTATAAGCCTGGTGGTCTAGTGGACCGCTGTGTGCCCAATCACAGGCATCTGTCCAAAAAGAGAAAACCGTCCTGTATCCCTGGTGGTCCAGTGGACCGCAATGTGCCCGATCAAAGGCATCGTCCCAAAAGAAAAAACGTCCTATATCCCTGGTGTCAGTGGACCACTATGTGCCGATCACAGGCAACTGTACAGCTAACATATTCCAATATCCCTGCGGTCAAGTGGCATACCCCCACCGCCCAGTCAGTCGGCAGCACTGACCCGCCTGACATCTCGGTAGGCTGCACGCCCACTGGTTCGCAGCTGAGCCAATGGGCATGTAGCTTTAACAGACATATATTCCAGATATGAATCATATATCTGAATGTGTAGATGTAGAGTTGGATTCATTGGCTCACACCGTGAACCAATCGGGCGCAGCCCTACCAAGGTGTCAGTTGACGGGCAGGGGCTGCAGGGGTGGGTGCCGTCACGCCTGACCGGGGAGCGGGTGGTGGGGCTCAGTGGGCGGTACCACTTGACTACCAGGATATTGGAACATGTTGCTTCACAAATGCCTGAGATCAGGCACATACGGTCCACTGACCACCAGGAATATAGGACAGTTTTCTCTTTTTGGACAGATGCCTGCGATCGGGCACATAGCAGTCCACTGGACCACCAGGGATATAGGACGGTTTTCTCTTTTTGGACAGATGCCTGTGATCGGGCACATAGCGGTCCACTGACCACCAGGGATATAGGAACTTATTCGATTCTTTGACAGATGCCCGTGGTCGGGCACATAGCGGTCCACTGGACCACCGGGGATATAGGACGGGGTTTTTGTTTTACAGATGCCCACCGATTGGGCAGATAGCGGTCTACTGGACCACCAGGGATATTGGACAGTGTATTATTCTTTTTCATAGATGCCCGTGATCGGGCATGGGGGGGGCGCTGCCTGGTGCAGCTGGAGCTCTGGTGGCTACCCACAGGTGGCAGCTGCCATGTTGCGCCCTGCAATGCGGCAGCTCACCTGTGGGTGGCCATCAGCTGTTCCTTTTTTTTTTGGTGTAACTTTGTGCTGGCGCAGGTAGGGGTTGCGCATGCATGGCTCTGCACATCCTGGGCTGTGCAGGTTATGCATGGGAACACCCCGCCCCCACCTGCATACATTACTGATGCATTATGGTGCATCAGGATTTGTGCCGTGCACTTTTCCCTTTTAAATATCGCGCCGTGGGGCATCAGTGTTGTGCCATGCGCAACCCTTTTGAATATCTGACCCGCTGAGTGTATTACAGCGATTCCTTCACCTCCCACATTATATGGAGAGGGCATCTCACAATGTTACCCTTCCTGAGAGGACTATGTCTGTATTAGGGTGATCTTATCTCTTGCATCTGGGGCCACCGGAACTGTATTATTGGAATCCCCTTGCCTACAGCTGAACCATAGTGTAATGGGGCTCCATTACATGGAGTCCCTTACCTTCAGCATCATTGGGGGGGGGCTGTAACTATTACAGGCATGCCCACCAGCAGCACTGGGATTGTATTATTGGGATCTCTTCCCTCTAGCCACACCAAGGAGCACTGACTGTATTACGGGTACCCGCTTAACTCCAACATAACTGGAGTCACTATGACTGTGTTACAAGGATATCCTTACCTCAAGCACAACCATGGGTCAATATGACTGTATTACAGAGTTCTCCTAACCTCTAGTGACATCTGTGAGAGCTGTGACTGTCGAGGAGACTTCAATGGCTGTACTACTGTGGGGCACTGTAGCCATATTACATAAAGGGCACTATCTGAAGTCTGGAGCTCCTTATTCATATTTTCTCACAGACAGACAATGCACAGTAGTTTTTCAAAACACCCTAGTAATCTGTCTCAACATCATGCTGAATGCAAGGGGGAAAAATGATACAATAGTCTGGTGCTTAACTACAAGAAAAACCTATACTTTTCAGCAGCTCATATTAAAAGAGTCTCCCACTTAGATATACACAATGCCAAGGGCTCAAAATTGGAGCAAGAAGACGACTTTAAATACCTAGGGCTCCACCTGGATGATGCACTCTTTGTTCCCCATGTACATAACCTGCAGGTTAGGTGCACTGCTCCACACCAGAATAACTACCCCAGAAGCAAGGCATTTGTGTCAAGTTTCATTTTAGCGCTCACTGACTATGGCCTTGTCATCTACTCTGCTAATTTATAACAAACCCTACAGATCTGTACTAGGTGTAGACAAGTTTACCCACAGCTGTGCCCTACATACATGCACCAGCTGGTTACCTTCAACCAGCAGAATCAAGTTTTGGACCTGCATAGTTGACAGAAACATATTTGACGGCAGATAAGAAACATGGACTTTGACGGCAGATAAGGACCACTTGGCCCACCCAGTCTACCCATTTCCCTACCTACTGGATAAGCTGCAGATTCTAGTTAACCAACAGCCTACTTCCTGCAACCCCCCACTATAATTGCCTTATGTCTGTCCCATGCATGTTTGAATTCCCCCACTATTTTAGACCCAACAACCTCCTCAGGAAGGCGGTTCCACGTATCCACCACTCTCTCCGTGAAAAAAAATTTCCTCATATTACCCCTGAGCCGTCCCCCCATTATCTTTAAATTGTTCCCCTTGTTCTTACACATCTCTTTTTCTGAAAGATGCTACCCTCCTGGACTTCGTTGATTCCCTTGAGGTACTTGAAAGTTTCTATCGTGTCCCCCCGTCCCTCCTTTCATCAAGAGTATACATATTAAGCTCTCTCAGTCTCTCTTCATATGGTTTCTGCTGCAGACCATGCACCATTTTAGTTGCCCTCCTCTGGACTGCTTCCATCCTGTCTATGTCCTTGAGTAGATGAGGTCTCCAAAACAGCACACAGTACTCCAGATGGGGTCTCACCAACTGTCTGTAGAGAGGATAACCACTTCCCTTTTCTACTTGTGATGCCCTTCCTATGCATCCCAGTATCCCCTGGCTCTCCTTACCGACTTTTCACATTGCTTACCCACCTTTAGGTCATCTGATATGACTACCCCCAGGTCCCTTTCCATTTTTGTTGTTGTTAGTACCTCCCCTGCTATTGTGTACTCTTCTCCTGGGTTTTGTTTCCAGGTGCATTACTTTGCACTTTGCATTGAATCTAAGTTGCCATATGTCTGACCATTCCTCCAACCTTGCCAAGTCCCTTCTCATCCTTTCTACCCCTTGTGTATCAACTCTGTTACAGATCTTTGTGTCATCTGCAAAGAGGCATACCTTTCCCTCCAGACCCTCTGCAATGTCACCTATAAAGAAGTTAAAGAGGACTGGACCCAGTACTGAGCCCTGAGGTACTCCACTAGTAACCTCTTTCTTTGGAATGTGTTCCATTCACTATTACCTTCTGTGTCCTGTTGTGCAGCCAGTTTGTTACCAGGCTACCACCCTGGGACCAACTCCCAGGCTGGCTAACTTGATTATTAATCTTTTGTGCGGACTGTGTCAAATGCCTTACAAAGTCTAGGTAGGCCATATCCACAGCCCCTCCCTGGTCTATTACTTTGGTCACCCAGTCAAAGAAATCAATTAGATTTGTCTGACATGACCTTCCTGCTGTAAATCCATGCTGCTTTGGGTCCTCTGCCCCGCTGGCCTCTAGGTAATCAACAATTATTTCTTTCAGAAGTGATTCCATCATTTTCACTACCACTGAAGTCAAACTTACAGGTCTGTAGTTTCCTGCTTCTGCCTTGCTCCCACTTTTGTGAAGGGGAATCACATCTGCCCTCCTCCAGTCCTCAGGTACCACCCCATCCTGCCATGATTTGTTAAAAAGCGTGGTCAGTGGTGTCACTAGGTCCTCCCTTAGTTCTTTTAGGATTCTGGGGTGAATCCCGTCACCCCCATTGCTTTGTCCACCTCGAGTTTTAGTAGTTTTTTTGGGACTCTTTCTTCTGTGAATGGGCTGGTGTCAACCCCCCCCCTACCCAGAGTGCTTCTATTGTCTGGTTTAGGTAACTCCTCCTCATCTTCTTTTGTGAATACTGAGCAAAGGTATTCATTCAGTATCTCTGCCTTTTCACTGTCTCCCTCTGCCCACCTCCCCTCTCCTTTATTAATCTTCACTATCCCTCCCTTAACCTTTCTATGCTCCCTAATGTACCTATAAAAGGTTTTATCCTTCTTAACTGAGTTGGCTAGTTTTTCCTCAGTTTGGGCCTTTGCTATTCTGACTGCCTTCCCCACTTCTTTCTGCTTTAATTGATATAGTTCCCTGTCGTGCTCCTTCTGTGATTCCTTATACTTTTTGAATGCAGCCTTTTTCTCCTTAACCTTCCCTGCCACCTCTTTTGAGAACCATAGTGTTTTTTTACACCACTTTGTTTTCTTTATTTGTTTCACACAAAAGCTTGTTGCCTCTATGATGGCAGTTTTGATTTTTCTCCATTGTTCTTCCACCCCTCATTTTTGGCCATTTGCTAGTGCATTCTTCAGGTATTCACCCATTTTGCCAAACTCAGCCCTTCTAAAGTCCAGTATCCTTGTTTTTGTATGGCTTCTCCATGGTTGTGCTCATTGTGAAGCACACTGTGCAGTGGTCGCTTGTTCCCAGATGTCTACTGACTTCTAAATTTGTGATCCTCTCCATTTGAGAGTACCAGGTCTAGTATTGCTCCTCCCGAGTGGGTTCCAACACTAGCTGTCTAAGGCTTGACTTCGCAGGGCATCGAGAATGACCCTGCTCTTGGATGTGGCTGCAGTACATGTCATCCAGTTAACATCTGGCATATTCAGGTCCCCCATCAACAGTATCTCCCTTTCCAGCCATTTTGAGAATATCCTCTATCATTTTCTTGTCCATTTCTCCCTTGAGACGGGGTCTGTATACAACCCGTGTGGATTGTGATGCCATTCCCTGTCTCCAAGGTGACCCAGAGTCCTCTTGTCCTCCCCTTTACTTTTTAGTTATGTAGCTTTGATCCCTTCCCTTATGTATAGAGCTACTCCACCTCCTCTTTTACCTTCCCTGTCCCTTCTGTAGATTGTGTACCCTGGTATGTTGACATCCCAGTCATGGTTCTCTGTGTACCATGTTTCTGTGACTGCCCCAATATCCAATTGTTCATCTTCCATCAGGGCTACTAGCTCAGGAAGCTTGTTTCCCAGTCTATGAATTGATATTCATTGCCCTCCATATAATGTTGGCTTTATCCTTTTTTCTCTCATTCCTGCTCTTATTATCCTTGTCTATTTTTACATTTACCCCTGTCTTGCCCTGTGTTGAGCTCTGTACCTCAGTGTTTACCTTACTACCTGCCATGTTTTGTGGGGGGAAGCTTGAACTTTCCTGCCTTTTATCAGCACCTTCCCCTTGGCTAGTTTAAAAGCTTGCCAAGGAAGCATTTAAACCTGTCACCTAGGAGCTTGGTTCCCTTCGTGGACAGATGCAGGCCATCGTGCCAGTATAGACCTTATCTCTCCAGGTGGACCCCCAGTCCCCAATAAAGCCAAAGCCCTGTGCTCTGCACCAGTTTTGCAACCATTCATTAAACTGCATGGTGTGCAGTACCCTAGCCTCACTCCTGCCATGGATTGGCAGCACCTCTGAGGTTACCGTGCTTGCTACCCGTCTGAGGCCCCTCCCCAAATTCATTCTGCACTGCACTGATCCCATGCCTAACTAGGTCATTTGTCCCAAGGTGGAGAATGATATCTAATTCCCTCTCCTGTGATGCTGCTTCTGCAATCCTGAGGATTTGCTTCCTGTCCCTCCAAGCCATGGCACCAGGCAGGCACCTTACTTCCTTCTCCTCTTCCTTCCCCAGTTTTACCCCCTTAACAATTGAGTCCCCTATCAGAAGCTGTTTCCTTCCCCTGTGGTGGCCCTTGCCACCCTTTTGTGGGTCTCCCTTGTGGATGTCCTCAGCATCCTTCTGGGTCTCCACTGAGGGTGCCATCATAGAGGAACCTTGCTCTACCAGAATGGCATATGATTTGTGTAGAGGTACAACTAGGGGGCTTCGCCTCTGGTCCACCACCCGCACCCTCCCAGAACCCACTGTGGTCCAACTGCTCTTCATACTTGGTAACCTCTGAGGCAGTGGTGCTCTTTGGGTGGGGGAGGCATCCTTAGTCCTTGCTAGTTCAGCCTGGAGGTGGGCAACCTCCTCCCTCAGAGCTGACAGTTGCCTGCAAATAGGACAGCAATGCAGTTTCCAGAATGTCTCCCGGAAAACTGCTGCCCCACAGCCAATGCATTGCACCACTCCCCACAAGTCCCTCTCCCTTATAATATATAATATGTAACATATATATTTTTATTATTTGTGGTGCACTGTGCTGAGTTAGTAAGACAGTTCTGCCCCAAGACCTGTTGAGGAAATGGTGTCAGAACTGTGGCTATAAAGGAAATGCCACACCTGGGAGTGTGGGGAAGGGTGGGTGGGTAGTCCACAGCCACTGGTGCCTGTTAGAAACAATCAAATACACAATTGCTCCACCACCCTGGTGAGTACTGCCCTTTATAGTAATTCAACACCACTATTTACTAGACCACTGCTCCTACACAAACCACTCTGCTGAGTCCAGGGATAAAAATCAATCAATCAATCAATCAAAATCTTTATTTATTCAGGCGAACATCATTGAGCAAAGCTCATTTACAAGATGGACCTGAGTGGTCATACAAATGAGGATACAAGTATTATTACATAGACAAGAATAGCATAAATAGCAATACAATGGCATGAAATGATTATATACAACAATTTACATATATACAAGGAACAGTAGAACCATTTAGCCTGTAAGAAAAAAGGGGACAAAGGGTATAGCAGGCATAAAATATAAATTATAGGGTCTAACTAGTTTTTATGAGAATATAATAGGTGATTCGGAAGATAGAAATTGAATTAATATAATGGACAGAAAAAGGAAGGTGGGTCAGGTAGGGTAGGGGATTAGGCTTTATAAAAGCAATTGCAGACCTCTGGAAAAAGGGCGGAGAACAATCTTTTGAAAGATGCCAGAGGTAGTAGGCTATCTAGCTTCATGGATTTTGAGAGAGTTCCATGCAACTGCTAGGGTATAGCTGAAAGCAGCCCTCCCATACCGGTGCAGGCATTGGGGACCTTTAATATGATGAGTTTACTGATCCTTAAGGTGTATGGCTCTAGTTGTAATTTGGGTAAACAATCAGTTATATAGGTAGGTAGTTTGCCTGTTAACGCTTTGAATATCCAAATAACAGCATTCCTATTTCTTCTGTGATGTAATGATGTCCAGTTGACTGCCATATAAAGGAGCAATGATGGGTGCTGAGGGAAGGTCAGTAATAAATCTTATGGACCTGTGATACAGGGTGTCCAGTTTATGTAAGAGATGATGTGAACAATGGCAGTAGAGAAAATCAGCATAATCAATGAGGGATAGGAAAGAGGCCTGAATTAACCTTTTTTTGGAATCACTGTTTAGGTAATGTTTTATTCTAAAAATAGTCCAAGCCTCTGTCTTAGCTTTTAAGTAGCTCTTCAATATGGACAGAATAGTCAAGCCTGTTATCTATCCAGACTCCAAGGTATTTGAAGTTATCAACAAATTCAAGTTTCTCTCCTAGTAAGGTGGATAAATGTAGGGTGGTGGATGCTGGGTAGTGGTAGAGCAACTCTTTGTGGCAAAAGAACATAGCTTTTGTTTTTTGCATTCAGAAGTAGTTTTTGTCAAGTAGATTGTGCTGCAGAATGGAAAATTCGGATTGTAACAGTTCACAGGCTTTGGAAGGTGAGGATTGCTGACATATAATACAGTATCATCAGCAAACAGATGAATGTTAGATTGAGTGAGATTGGCATCAATATTGTTTATATAAATGGCAAAAAGAGGATAGGGCCAAGAATAGAGCCTTGTGGTACGCCCTTAGCAGTGGTTTTGAGGTGGATAGGTAATTTCCATTTTAACCAGTTGTGACCTATCTGAAAGGTAATCCTTAAACCAGTTGAGTGATAGGGAATCCAGGCCTAGTGAGTTAAGGGAGGTGATTAATAAGTCATGATCCACTGTGTCAAAGGCTTTACTCAAATCCAGAAACACAGCACAGGTACAATTTTTCTTGTCCAAGGTAGTCTGCCAATCGTTGGTTACCTTGGCTAAGGCAGTAATGGTGCTATGAACTCACTCCTCAGCCAGTAGGACACTTTTAAAATGCTGCAAAAATATCCTTCCAAATCCTAGGTCTCAACCTCAGCAATCAAGCAAATTCAGTTGTATCTCATTCCCTCTGGTTATAAAATTACTACACTTTTAATGGAATCCTGCAATTCTCTGCTTAATGCCAATAAGGAAAAAAATGAAACTTTTTGTAGAAAGCTTAGCTCCCCTTCTTAACAAGTCCCCAACAATATTATGCCTTACCAGGTTTCCAGGTCCTAAATGGAGTTATAGTTTGTTCTTTGCAGTGTAGCAAGGTTCTCAGCTTCCAACAGACAAATCAAAATCAGTCTGACTGGCTTCTAACTGTGAAGGATGCCTAAGACAGCACAGTGATGAAACCCCACCCAGAGTCAATTGATTGACTAGTGACACCTGTGATGTAAGCAGGCCTTTCAATGTAGGCACTCTGCTGTGTCTGATTCCAATAAACAAAACCTTTCAGTGAAACCAGGGATACAAACTTAACTTCTCAGCCAGCAGGACACTTTTAAAATGTTAAAAAAATATCCTTCCAAATCCTAGGTCTCAACCCCAGCAATCAAGCAAATTCAGTTGTATCTCACTCCCTCTGGTTATAAAATTACTACAGTTTTAATGGAATCCTGCAATTCTCTGCTTAATACCAATAAGGAAAAAAATGAAACTTTTTGTAGAAAGCTTAGCTCCCCTTCTTAACAAGTCCCCAACAATATTATGCCTTACCAGGTTTCCAGGTCCTAAATGGAGTTATAGTTTGTTCTTTGCAGTGTAGCAAGGTTCTCAGCTTCCAAAAGACAAATCAAAGTCAGTCAGGTCTGCTTGGCTCACCTAGTCTGCCCATTTCCCTACCTATCGGATAAGCTGCAGATCCTAAATTCCTGCTGGGTCTTAACTGCCCCCCTCCCAACTTATAAAAAGCAGCCTCAGTTTTGCTGACAATCAATACCACACTAGCAGTATGAACAAAAACTGTCCGTGTGTTCGTGTTGTAAATTAATCTTTTTTGCAGCCACAGCCCGCGTGTATCGCTGCTTTTCTGTTTATCGCATTCAACTTGCTTTTTTACAGCTGATCTGTGGACTTCTATAACATCTAGCATATCAAATCTGTGAGTTTTTCATATGAACAAAAATAAGCTAGTGAGCTGCCAACTGATCTACTGCAAACGCTTTTTACTTTGTCCAACCTAAACCAATTTAAAAACTCATTACATCCATTACTTCTCGAGCAAGCCTGCTGTAATTGTAGATAACTGATCTGTACTTTGTTCTGTATGGTCCTAGTTTAATTGCCCTGTACTCGATCAAGCCTTACATGGGACCTTTACAAAAAAAAGGAAAAATAAAGGGCACTTGTTGCTCAAAGGTTATTTCCTAACACCAACAAAGGAAATAATATGCTTATGACGTTTCAATGAAATGGACCCAGAGGTTAGACTTTGCAGTGTTGTGGAGCTTCAGGTTATTGTTGTAGACGGTTTTGTTGTTAAGACCCTTCCTTTGCTGTGTTGCACCTATCCGGAGAGCATCCAGCAGCCAGGTCGGTCATCCAGAGTCTCAGAAGGTGACTAAGTGATTTGCATGATCCCCTCCTCCAGAGTTCCAGCAGCACACCCCTATACATGGAGAGGGGCTACATCTGTATTTTACAGAGGATTGTGTATGAGCAGTCATGCACAGCGCTATTTTTCACTCGAGAGGTTTCCGTGGTAACAAGTCACCTTGACAGTTCAGCTCGAGGTCCCATTTCCATGGAAACCTCAAAAGTTAAAAACAGCGTTGTATGTGTATGACTGCCCAGACACAATCTTTTATAGTATATGAGCAATCCGCTCGAGTCCAAAAAAGGTCCCCCCAGTGCCAAAAGTGCCCTACTTTACTGTGGTCTGTTGTGGTTCTCTCGAACGCCAGTCTCTTCCTTGGCTAGTTGTCACTGCTGCAGCCGCTCATCGCGTATGCGCTAATTTATTTATTGGAATCTCGGATAACACCTTTGAGCTAAAAGCTTGTTTACAAAGGTTCCACGTCATAAGGCACTAGACAAGGTACGTAAACATTACAAAACAGATAGGGGTATATACAGTGGGCAAGTACATTATGGTACATATAGATACAGATTCAAGCAAGTACAGTTAAAATACAGCAGGTAGGAGATGTCAACTTTATTGCAACAGTATTAACAGCATACCTAAGGTGGACAAGCAATTTATAGTGGTAGCTGAGCTTTAGAGCATGCAGGTAGAGTTATGGAGGATCAGAAGTGGTGGTGACCAAAAGGAGGGGAGGACAGAATAGATGAGAACAGGGGGAGAGTGGGGGCAGACACAAAGGGGGTGACAGAATAAGTGTGTTGAGTATACAGAGGGGTGGGATTGGATAGGAATCTGCCCAGGGTTACCGTATGTAGGTGATAGGGCAGGGCTGGGTGATGTGGGGGGAGAGAGGGATAAGGGAAAGGGTTTTAAAGTGTGGGGGTAGGGTGAGGGGGAAACTGGGGGGAGGGGTCAAAATTAGGGGGGATTAGTAATTGTGAAGAGAAAGCAGGAAGGCGGGGGGATAAAGAGGGGACATGGGGGTAAGTGCTCAGTGGGGTCACACCACGCCGGGGAGGAAATGAGTGCTATGCAGGACAGATAAGCTACCAATAATGGTGGGCTTATGCACAGGTGATGCAGTCGCAATTACTGAGTGGCCAGGTACTGCAGCAGCTTGGCCTTAAATGGGCATAGTTTTGTTTTCTCAATCAGCTCAGAGTTAAGTGAATTTAGCCAGCAGGGGGCCCTATATTCAAAGGACTGTTGCCCTAGTGAGGTCCAGCGGAATGGGATAATGAAGGCAGCTCTACTTGACCCCCTAGTTAGTCTGGAGAAAGTGGAGTTTCTTAGCAGTTGCCTCACTCCAGGAGGAGTAAGACCTAGGGTGGATTTTTAAGCTAATAGACAGACTTGGTACTGAATTCTGCTATTTGGGTTTAACCAGCCAGTGCTTGAATATAGTTCACAAGTGTGAGTTAAACGGTCCACACCCTGGACTAGTCTGCAGGCTTTGTTTAGGACAATCTTGATTCACCTAAGTGCTGTATCGGTACCGGCTCTGTAGTCTACCAGTCCATAATCTATGATAGAGAGCACGGAGCTGTCAACTGCAAGCTTGATGGCTTTTTCGGTGAGGCACTGCCTATGCCAGTAGAGCTGACCTAGTCTGGCACTAACTGCCTTGGCTACATGGTCTACGTGCTGGCTGTAGGAGAGAGAGAGCTGTCAAGGTAGACACCAAGGTACTTAAAGGTGCTGACCATTTTGAGTGTATCAGTCTTGTTATTGTAGATATTGAGGTGATGGGACTTACGATAGTTTTGATAGTTGAGCAAGAGCTTAGACTGAAGGAACCATTTTTCCACAGCAGTAAAGTCATCTTGCATGCCTTTTTCCATCTCTTCCGGAGTAGAGTGACACGTGTAGAGAACAGCATCATTTGCATATACAGTAGAAGGATCTTATTCTGGCAGATTTTGGGGAGCTCATTTAGAAACAGGCTGAACAGCAGGGGGCACAAAATGGAACCTTGGGGCACCCCTGTGTTGACATGCCGATGGTCGGATAGAATCTCAAGAATCTTGACCTGCTGGGTCGAATATGCTCGACCTTGTTGTGCTGCAGTAGTATCCAGTGCAGCACAACAATAATTTGACATGACTACTGCAGCACACCAAGGCTGTTCTAGGGATGGAATTCCATCCAGAAGAGCGTTCCACCATACGGATACTCCTCCTACAATTGTATCTTGCTGCCTTTTGTGTCTATCCTGCTCCTGGTCACACCTGAGAGACAAAGCCTGGGCTCAGGGTGCTTGTCTCGGAAAAAACAACTAAATACAGAGTGGGTGAGAAGATAGCTAACAAAACTGGGTGGCAAAGGCTTTGACAGCGATGGATGCACCGCTTGGTCTGAATGCGTTATTGTGGTCTCAGCCCTCGTCAGCACCGATTCCATCATTTTAGAAATCAGATTGCGCAGTGGGCTAGTCATCATTGACCAATATTGCATCCTATTTTCGGCAGTTAAAATTTTACAAGTTAAAAAAAACACTGAGATCATAAACCATGAACATTAGTACTCTACCGTGCCCTGTAACCAAGCGATTTTCAATTCAAAATAACAGTAAATATTTTCCATTATGTTTAATTACGCTAAAAATTATATTAGAATAAAAAATGTTACTTAACAGACTATATACTGAAAATTAAAGAGACATACTACAAGACTTTGGAAACAATATATGACTTGTAAAATTTTATACCAAAAATAGGACCAAAGATAAGCATTTAAAGAAAAGATTCTTTTTGTTGAACCCTATAGCTGAAATATTCCATAATCATCTCAAGCTCAATGTGTTAGAGCCTGATCATATAAGGAAAACACTCCTAGCTCAGTTGGGTACGAATCTTCTCCATCAAATGCTGCTAAAGAAGAGACTCGTAGTTCTAACAAACGTCCCGGAGCATGCGCGATGACGTCACTGCCCAGGCGGTGATAGCGAAGTTTCCCTTCAGTACATTCATCAGAAATGGCACTTGTGGTTACTTAGCCTCTTTCACAATAAAATAATAATAAAAAAAAACAGACTTATTTGTTTCAAAGATGGAGTGGGTGCATTTTGTGCAGAAGAATGCTTGGAAGAGCTATGATGCTTAACGTCAAATATTTTCTAGGAATAAAAAATGAGCTGAACGTGATACTCCTAATACTAAGCTTACTTTGTCAAAATTGTTGATGGGCAATAGGTCGGCGCTTTCGGCGTAATCGCAGTTTTAACGTAATTGCACGGTGACCTTTATGGTCGGTGTTAAACAAGAAAAAAAAAGTGTGTTGTTCTAAATTTTATCAAATATAATCGTCGCTTGTCTTTTATAGCCTTTGTTGCTAGCCGATCTGAAGACATTTTATGTAGCCATTGGCTCCGTGTTGAATGTTGAGACGTTGACCTGGAGCTGCATGTTTGTGAAAGTGGGTGAAAGTGCAGAGGAGGGGCAGAGTACATAGAAGCTGAAGCCGACCTAGTCGCAATACACGTCAGAAGGGTGACCTACAGGCAGTACAGAATGGCTTTGCTCAGAGGTAAAAAAGAAACCTTGCTTTTATGGCGTGTAACGGCTGTGCGTGGTTTGAGGACAATATTAATACATCTCTGCAGATCTTTGAGGTTAAAAAGTTAGCTATTATGAAATGGTAAAAATTGCGGGTGCCAGAACATTGTGCAAAGTGGGACTGAAATTGGTGATTTGAGTTTTTGGTTCCATGAGTACAAATGAAAGCAAATTGTCAAGTTTTACATCACATCAAGGCAAGTGCTGGAGTTTCACAACTGGAGTGAGGCCCCAGTGCTAGCCTGCTTGGAGCTTTCGTTTCAGTTGGAGACTGGGCTGCACACACAGAAATGCAAAGGAGACTGTGATTGCTTCTCTCTTTAACTTGCATGCACTAAAGGGGCACCTTGAAGATTGAAGAGCAAAAGCAGCTCCTCCCCATGCCCGTTGGTTGGTTCTGGCACCTGAGGTAAAAGTGCAGTAACCTAATTGGCTGAGAGGTACTTTCAGCCGGGCCATTATTCCAACACAACAGCCCGACTAAACGTACCTCAGGGTAATTAGTGAGATAAACACCTAGATAGAGCAGTCGATAGGGAAAAGGGCAGGGGTAAATGGAGAAAAAGACAAAGGCAGTAAGGACAGGGATGGGGCAAAAATAAATAAAGCCATAAAAAAATGGAGGGTAATGAGTACCAATGCCCATAGTCTAGGTAAAAGCTGCCCGAAATGCTGGCCTTGATGGAAGATGGATGCCTGGATATTGTGGCAATCACAGAAACCTGGTACACAGAGAACTATGACTGGGATGTCCGCATACCAGGGTACACAATCTACAGGAGGGACAGGGAGGGAAGAAGAGGAGGAGGAGTAGCTCTCTATGTAAGGGAAGGGATCAAAGCAACAGAACTAAAGGAGAAACAGGGAGGAGAGGAGGCACTGTGGGTCACCCTGGAGACTGGAAATGGCTCTGCAGTCCTCACAGGGGTTGTATACAGACCTCTGTCTCAGTGGGAGGAAATGAACAAGGAACTTATAGAAGGCATCCTTGGGATGGCAGAGAAAGGGGAGATATTGCTGATGGGGGACCTGAATATGCCAGATGTTCACTGGAGCACCTTTGTTGCAGACACATCCAAGAGCAGGGCCATTCTCGATGCCTTATAGGGGGCATGCCTCAGACAGATAGTTTTGGAACCCACTTGTGAGGGAGCAATCTTAGACCTGGTACTCTCAAATGGGGATGGAGAGAGGATCTCTGATCTTAAAGTGGGTAGCCATCTGGGAACAAGCGACCACCAAACTGTGGTACACGATAAACTTAGTTGTAGAGTCAAGCCACACAAAAGTGAAGGTACTGGAACTGGACTTCAGGAGGGCTGATTTTGTCAAAATGGGAGAGTACCTTAGAAAAGCACTAGCAAACAGGCAAGAAGGTGGGGTGGAGCAACAATGGGGAAACATCAAAACCGCCATCACAGAGGCAACACGCCTTTATGTGAAGCAAATAAATCAAAATGGAAAAAAAACCCACTATGATTCTCAAAAGAAGTGGTGGGGAAGGTAAGGGAGAAGAATATAGCATTCAGAAAGTATAAGGAAACACAGAAGGAGCAGGACAGAGAACTAAACCAGTTAAATCAGAAGGAAGCGGGGAAGGCAGTCAGAATAGCCAAGGCCTAAACTGAGGAAAAGATAGTCAACTCGGTTAAGAAGGGGGATAAAACTTTTTATAGGTACATTAGGGAGCAAAG
The DNA here is from genome assembly GCA_016271365.2 of Neoceratodus forsteri. Classification (NCBI taxonomy): domain Eukaryota; kingdom Metazoa; phylum Chordata; order Ceratodontiformes; family Ceratodontidae; genus Neoceratodus; species Neoceratodus forsteri. Next base: position 519,120,646 of record CM057449.1, on the reverse strand, counting down.
AAAGACTAAGGCAGGGATTCTGAGGCTGAATAAAGAGGAAGGTAGTTGGGCAGAGTGACAGTGAAAAAGCAGGGATACTGAACAAATACTTCTGTTCAGTATTCACAGTGGAAAAGCAGGGGGGGAAGATACCTAATCCAGTCAATAGAAGCATTCTGGATAGGGGGGTTGCTATTAGTCCTTTCACAGAACAAAGGATTCTGAAAGAACTCTTAAAACTGAAGGTGGATAAAGCAATGGGGCCTGATGGGATTCACCCCAGAATTCTAAAAGAACTAGTAACACCACTGACTGCCCTTTTTTAATAAATCATGGGACAATGGTGTGGTACCTGAGGACTGGAGGAGGGCGGATGTGATTCCCCTTCACAAAAATGGGAGCAAGACAGAGGCAAGAAACTACAGACCTGTCAGTTTGACCTCAGTGGTAGGGAAAATGATGGAATCACTTCTAAAGGAAAGAATTGTTGAGTACCTAGAGGTCAGTGGGGCACAGGACCCAAGGCAGCATGGATTTACAGCAGGAAGGTCATGTCAGACATCTGATTGATTTCTTTGACTGTATGACCAAAGTAGTAGACCAGGGAGGGGCTGTGGACATGGCCTACCTAGACTTTAGCAAGGCATTTGACACAGTCCAGCACAAAAGATTAATAAACAAATTAGCGAGCTTGGGAGTGGGTCCCAGGGTGGTAGCCTGGGTAAAACACTGGCTGGACAACAGGACACAGCGAGTAATAGTAAATGGAGTCCACAGTGAAGAAAGGAGGATTACTAGTAAGGTACCGCAGGGTTCAGTACTGGGGCCGGTCCTTTTTAATGTCTTTATAAGTGACATTGCAGAAGGACTGGAAAAGAAAATATGTCTCTCTGCAGATGACAAAGATCTGCAACAGGGTTGATATGCAAGGTGGGGTGGAAAGGATGAAAAGGGACTTGGCAAGGTTGGAGGAATGGTCAAATGTATGGCAGCTTAGAGTCAACGCAAAGAAGTGCAAAGTAATGCACCTGGGAAACAAAAACCCAGGGGGAAAACAAAAACCCAGGGGAAGAGTACACAATGGGGGGTGAGGTACTGACAACAACAAAAATGGAAAGGGACATGGGGGTAGTCATATCAGACAACCTAAAGGTGGGCCAGCAATGTGAGAAGGCAGTAAGGAGGGCTGGTGGGATAGTGGGATGCATAGAGAGAGGCATCACCAGTAGAAAACAGGAAGTTATTGGCCCTCTGTACAGACAGGAGACCCCATCTCCGCAAAGACATAGACAGGGTGGAGGCTGTCCAGGGGAGGCAGCCAAAATGGCGCAGGGTCTGCACCAGAAGACACATGAAGAAAGATTAAAGAAGCTTAAGATGTATAGCCTTGAGGAAAGGAGGGAGAGGGGGGGCATGATTGAAACTTTCAAATACCTCAAGGGAATCAGCAAAGTCCAAGAGGGTAGCATCTTTCAGAAAAAGAGATGTGCAAGATCAAGGGTGCACAATTTGAAGATAGAGGGGGGACGGCTCAGTAGTAATGTGAGGAAGTATTTCATCACAGAGAGGGTTGTAGATTCATGGAACGGCCTTCCTGAGGAGATCACAGAATCAAAAATAGTTGGGGAATTCAAGAATGCATGGGACAGACGTAAGGCAATTCTAGTGGGGGGGTAGGAGGAAGTAGGCTGTTGATTAACAAAGATCTGCAGCTTATCCGCTAGGTAGGGAAATGGGCAGACTAGGTGGGCTAAGCGGTCCTTATCTGCTGTCAAATTCTGTGTTCCCTCCATCCAGACAGACTCAGCACTCACCAGTAGAGTCCTCTGTCTTCTATAAGTGCAGTAATGCCCACTCCAGATATGGCACAGTTTTGGAGACCTGATTGATGCTGGCACATCTCTCTCCTCCCATTATAGCCACTTCCTTCTGCCTATAAAACCAAGGCTCGCAGCTGTGATTGTGGTTTTGCTGTCCAGCTACAGATGCCATCAGCTGTGGTTCGGTATGCCAACTTTTACAAGGTACACTGTCTGGGACAGACTGCTAAAACCAAATTAGACACCCACTCAGTACTGTGCGTCTGCAGTACAGACACTCACTTAACATTTCAAGATCAACTGTGCTCCTCAAAAAAAAAAAAAAAAAAAGCCCTCCTAAATGAGTACACATTTGGGTTGTTTTTTATAAATGTGGATAAACCACCATGACCCACGCTACCTGCTGTGGTCTCTTCAGCTTCCTGCCTGATCCCATGCTGCCAGCTGTCTTAACCCGTCAATGCCATGCTGATCCCATGAAGTCAGTTGTACCCTGGCTTTAGGAAAAAAAAGCATCTCTAGCCGTGCAATGTTGGCACCAGCAGCTGCTAGAATGATCTTTTCCTTTTACTATTTTTTTTCTTTTAGGAATTTAAACTAAAAGTTGTTAAACAAGTAATTCGTAAACTAATGGGCACATTTCATAATCCCAGTAAGGCACTTTGGGGGGGGTATGTATGGTGGCTAATGGCCCTTCTCAGGTGGTGAAAGCACTTTGCCTCGCTTCGTGCTTCAACCCACCTGAGGCAGGTCCCCTATCACGCTTTACTGCTTAAATGTAACTAAGTGCAACACATCCTGCACGAGTGTTGGGGGTTAGCAGGAGTTTGTGTAAACCACTTGAAATTACAGCTGTTTTAATTAATTTTATTTATGTCAAAAGTTTTACCAGGAAAAACATACCGAGTTAAAAAAGCTTCTTTCCAGATGTGTCCTGGGGGAGGAAGATGAGTAGAGTGCAGCCAGTAACTTTAAAGTTACAACAGTTGGGTTACAAAAATACAAATAGAAGTTACAGTTAAGAAGAACTATGTGAACAGGTTGCACAGAATGTAGCAACTGAAGAACAACTAAGCAGTAAAGTGCAAATAGCAACAATAAAATGCATGGTGAAGAGGCACTACTGTGAACAGCAAGGAAGAGTGGCCTAGGTCGGGGGGGGGTTGGGGAACTGTAATCAGGGCATGGGGGGGAGAGGAGTTCCGAGGGTAGCAGGTAAAACCAGAACCCAGGATCAGGGCAACTGCAGGAGTGAGTGGCGAATTCGCAGAGGAGAGATTGTAATTCGAGGGAGGAAGAGCAGTGTAGATGGTATGGAGGTGAGAGCCCAAAGGTTTGAGGAAGCAGAGGGAGAAAGCAGCTTGGGCAACAGAGGATTTTACTGAGGGAGAGCAAGAAAGCGAGGACCACAGTTGCAAAGGTAGGAGGAAGGAGGGGAATTGAGGGGGGAGGGAACCAAGCCAGGGTTTGGTGCTGAAGATGGCGCCATCATCGAGGCACCTAGCGTCAAGGGAAGGAAGGGAGAGTTGAGGTATACAGTGAACAGTGGTGGGTTCTGGAATGACAGTCCATTGCAAAGCAGCAGGGGTAATGAAAGAGGGGGGTCCAATGTGGCAAAGTGGAATTGGGAGCAGCACTGTCAAGGTTCATTTCAGATATTCATTAATGTGGGACACTGACTCACTGGGTATGAAAAGTAAGGGTTAAATTAAAAAAAAACAATGGGTCATATTGTTCAACCCAGCCTAGCATCATAAAACAACACTTTAACACCTCTTATAACAGTGTGCAGGTTGTTCCCAAGGTAGAAGAAAAAGTGGGTCAGTATTAAAAACTGTGCATCAATTGTCCCAATCCCCCACCCAAAAATGAACCCTATGCTGTAGACCATGTCACCATAGTCACCAAATTTGGGCAGAAGCTTCTGGTGGATTGCATCCTTATGAACTTGAGAAATTGAGGTGACGATCCAACCAGACCCTGAAGTATTTAAAGGAGGAGACATTGTAAGTCACACCACCATCAAGGGCATGGAAGGGGGAGGTGAGTGAGCCTTGCCAGTCTCTGCTTTCTGCCAAAAGTCATGGAGACCATTTTCTTGGCATTGAAGGATAGCTAATTTGCCTGGAACCAGTGCTGGATGTTGTTGAAATCCAGTTGGAGCCGGACCATGAGGTCAGTCAGAGGAACCTGAGGCACAAAGTACTGTGTAATCAGCATACATGTGAAAGGCTGCAGAGGAGCAGACAGAGAGAAGGTCACTCAGAAATATGAAGAATAAAATAGGACAAAGGACAGACCCTTGGGGAATGCCAGAGCAGATAAGGAGTGGAGGGGATAAGGTGTTGCCAGTGCGGACAGCTTGAGACTTGCCCTCAGGGTAGGAGCAGAACCACTCAGCTGAGGAGAAAGAGAGCCCTGCTTGTCCAGATGGATAGGATGGGCAACAGTGTCGAAAGCTTTGTCCAGGTCAACAAAAATGTCAGAGGTGACCTTACCCTGATCGGTGCTAGACAGTGGTGTCAGTGAGCCACAGGAGGTGGGATGGGACTTCTCAAAGCCAGACTGCTAAGGAGTGAAGAAGGAGGAGGAATCAAGGAAAGGGTGAGCAGGGAGAGGACCAGGTTTTCCTGGAGTTTAACCAGCATGGGGAGAAGGGAGATAGGGAGGTAGTTACCAGGAATGAAGGGGTCTCCCCCTTTGGAAACTTGGGAAGGGAGATAATTGTAGCCTGTTTCCACATGTCCAGGACAGAAGCAAGATAAAATGAGAGGTTTAGAAGGTTGGTGACAAGAAGACCAGTGGCAGGAGTGGAGAGGGACAGGTGTTTCAGGTCGAGACCATCAGGGCTTCCACCCTTGTTTGGGTTTAGAGCATTGGGGTCTTTGAGGATAACAGTGGGAGTGGTAGAGGAGAAGGAGGGGGGAGGAGGGAAGGAGGGGGAAGGAACAAGTGGTAAAAAGGAGCTGAAAGAGTATGTGATGGCAGTAGGGTCTGAGTTAAGTGAGTGGCACGCATTTAGGATGGGAGGGCTGAGTCAGAGGAGAGAAGAGGAGTGTAAGGCCTTCCAAAATTCAGAGGGGTGTTTAAGGTTATTCTGGAGAGTGGATGCCAAATAGGGCTCGCAAGTGTGGCTCTAGAACAAGCATTACGAAAGGCCCTATAACTGGAGATGTTGGTTGGGGAACCAGTGGACATACAGGACTGCCAGACAAGGTCACATGCTTGGTGACTGGCCAGCAACTCTGCTGTAATCCATAGGAGGTGATAACCTCGTGCCCAGGTTTTTCTTTGGGTGGGGGGTGCCGCATGATGATTCCAGCCAGGTTAGAACTTGGAGTTAAAAAATTTGAGGGCTGAGTTAATGTTGCTGTCAAGTAACATGGAGGACCAGTCAGTACCCATCAAGTCAACATGTAAGGAGGACAAATCCAGAGACTGGAAAGATTAGATCTGTATGAATTTAGGGGAACTCTGGAGTGGTGAAACTTGTGCACACAGTAGACCATGCAGTGACCTTTGAGGGCATCGGAGAGGGTACCAGCATCCACAGTATGGTGGGGGCAAGGGGAGAGATCGCAGTCCATGAGGGGGTGGCTGAGGGATTTGTAATTAAGTTGAGTGATTAGTTATGAAAGCTAGAGGGACTTAGCATTTTGGCATAATTTTATGAACGGTGGGAGACACCTAACTGAGGTGCAACACATCCTGCACGAGTGTTGGAGTTAGCGGGAGTTTGTGTAAACTACTTGAGATTACAGCTGTTTTAATTTATTTTATTTATGTCAGAAGTTTTACTAGGAAAAACATAAAATCATCCAGGGTGAGTAACTTACCACAGGGGGCATGGGAGAGTAAGGTGGAGAGGAGCTTGGTGACTGATGGAGGAGAAATGCCAGGACAGCAGTAAACTCCAGCAGTGAACAGGGGGATAGAAAAAAGGGAGGTAGAGTTTGAGGAGGAGAATCTCTTGGGCAGAAGGGGAGGTAACGGGCAGCTCAGGTTCAAACTGGATGTGAGAGAAAATTTAGATGGCTAAACGACCACCCCACTTTGCACAATCTTGCCTGATGATGGAGAAACCAGGGATGGCAACAGCAGTGTCAGGGAACTTGAGGGAGAACCAAGACTCCAGGATCACCAGCATGTCAGGTTTAAAGGTAACCATTAGTGGATGTAGGAGGTCAGTCTTGGGGAGGAGACTGTGGAGGTCACCATGAACCACTCTCAACCTTTTGGGTAGGGGAGAGGAGGATAACGGGGCAGAACCGGGATTGAGCAAGAAGTCACCTGCTACTGTAAACAGCAAAGAGACCAGGAGTTTGAGGTAGCCAGTAAGATGTTTGTGAGGAGGTGGTGGGAGGATGGAGCAGGGTGGAGGACTCTGAGTTCTTCAAATGGATCCAAGTTGAGGGAGAAGCTGCATCCAGAAAGCAAGGGGAGTGGGATAGGGAGGTGGGAGGGAGATGGATTGGAGTTGGACAGAGTAGGTGTGGTGGGCGGGACGGGGCTTGAAAATGTAGGAGGAGAGAAAGGTTATAAACAGCATGATGGAGAAGTGATTAGGCAGTTGCTCTGAATGCACTGGAGTAGATGGGATAATGTAACTGACAATTGTTTATAATGCCTAGGTAGGGAGGGGTCCTAATTTTATTTATTGATTTATTGAAATGTTTCACCAGGAGGGCACACTGAACAAGTTGCTCGTCTCACAGTGCGACTGGGGGGGAAGGGTTATATAGGGTTGTAAAGGATGATCAGTTACAATAGTATGTTGGTAGTACAAACAATACAACATTTTAAGATTGTGCAACAGTTGGAACTCAAGGTTTTGTACAATAAACAGTAGTGGAACAATGGGTAAATTACAATACATGTCCAAAATTGTACAAAAGAACATATGAATGTACAAAACAGTAATCATTCAGTAGAACCATTTATAGTGAATGAGTGTACCAGGAGCAGGCTCGAGGTAGTACGCAAGTACTGTTGGAGTAGAAAAGATGGGGTTAGGTTGTGCACACTGGTCAGTCAGAAGGGCAGGTGGAAAAGAGGGGGAGAAACAAGAACTGAATATGAGAAGGGGTAGCTATTTCTGATTTCCCAGGATGTTGAGAACCCTGCTTGGGGGGCAGGTAGGAAGGCAGAAACTGGGGATAGGTATAAAGGTGGTTTAAAGCAAGAACAGCTGAGGGAAAGGTTAATTGTGTAGAGCTGAGTTAAGGGAGTAGTTGGAGGAGTGTCTTATTTCAGGGGGAGGGAAGGGAAGTGAATAAGAAATGAGAGGGGACGATGGTGTTGGCTAGATAGGGAATGCAAAATGGTGTGGATCTGGGTGTGGGTATCACCTAGGTAGGTGGAATTACTTGAAGTTAATTAGGAAGTGAGCGTCCCACGGATAGGGGTAAACTATATAATGAAAATGAACTGAGGCCTAATAGGAAGTAAGTGAGGATGATGGTGTTTGCCAAATTGGAAGTGTTGTATAATGTAGATATGTGCATCACCAGGTAGGTTGGAGTGAATTGAAGCTAAATATGGAAGTGAGCTTCACCTGGATATAGGTAATCTATATAATGGAGATTAACCTGGGCCTAATATGAAGTGAATGAGGACAATAGTTTCACACATACAGTGGCGTGAAAAAGTATTTGCCCCCTTCCTGATTTTCTCTATTATTGCATATTTGTCACACTGGATGTTTTCAGGTCTTTAGACAAAATATAATATTAGATAAAGGGAACCTGAGTGAACAAATAACATTTTTTTTTTACTTATTTCATTTATTTAATGAAAAAGTTAACCAACACCAACTGGCACTGTGTGAAAAGTAATTGCCCCTAGTTAAATCAACCCAATTAAAAGGATAATTAGAGTCACTGATTGAACACAGCCAGGCTTGATTACAGCCAGCCCTGCTCAATATAAACCTCACTTATTTTGACTCTTACCATCAGAGTCACATTGCCAGCACAAAAGATTCAACCAGCACATTATGCCATGATCAAAGGAAGTTCCTGAAAAGATCAGAAAAAATGTGTTGCCCTCTATCAGTCTGGAAAGGGTTACAAAGCTATTTCTAAGGCTCTGGGACTCCATCAACCACAGTGAGAGCCATAATCTCCAAATGGAGAACACTTGGAACAGTAGTGAATCTTCCCAGGAGTGGGCGGCCTGCCAAAATTACTCCAAGGGCGCAGCGAAATCATCCAGGAAGTCTCAAAGGATCCTAAAACAACATCCAAAGAACTGCAGGCTTCTCTTGCCTCAGCTAAGGTCAGTGTTCATGACTCCACAAGCAGAAAGAGACTGGGCAAAAATGGGCTTCATGTGAGAGTAAGCAAGGGAACCACTGCTAACCAAGAAGAACATAAATGCTTGTCTCACATTTGCCAAAAGCACCTGGATGATCCACAATCCTTTTGGGAAAATGTTCTATGGACAGATGAGTCCAAAGTGGAACTTTTGGATGACATGGATCCCATAATGTCTCGTAAAGCAAACACAGCATTCCACAGTAAGAACACCATAGCAACAGTCAAACATGGTGGTGGTAGTGTGATGGAGTGGGATGCTTGCTGCCTAAGGACCTGATGACTTGCCAGAATTAAAGGAACCATGAATTCTGCTCTGTACCAGAAAATTCTTAAGGAGAATGTCCAGTCATCCTTCCGCCAGCTGAAGCTGGAAGCGTAGTTAGGTCATGCAGCAAGACAATGATCCAAAACACAAAAGCAAGTCCACATCAGAATGGCTAAAAAGAAGTAAAATTAAAGTTTTGGAGGTCCTAGTCAAAGTCCAGACTTAAACCCAATAGAGATGCTGTGGCAGAACCTGAAACGAGCAGTTCATGCTCAAAACCACCAAATGTTACTGAATTAAAGCAGTTCTGCAAGGAAGAGTGAGTTAAAATTCCTCCACAGCGATGTGAAAGACTGATATTGAATTATAGGAAGTGTTTGGTTGCAGTCATTGCAGCTAAATGTAGCGTAACCAGTTATTAAGTGTAAGGGGCAATACTTTTTCACACAGTGCCAGTTGTTGTTGGTTAACTTTTTTCATTAAATAGGTGAAATAAAAAAAAACAAGTGTTATTTGTTCACTCAGGTTCCCTTAATCTAATATTACATTTTCTCTAAAGACCTGAAAACATCCAGTGTGACAAATATGCAATAATAGAGAAAATCAGGAAGGGGGCAAATACTTTTTCACGCCACTGTACATGGAGTGCTGTGTAATGTGGATCTGGGTACCACCCTGGAAGGGTGGACATTACTTGAGGCTAATACTGAAGTGAGGTTCACCCAAATGGGTAAACTGTATAATAAAAAAAAATGTACTTGGGGAGAGAGTGGAATATAGCCAGGCACAGACAGGGAGGCTAAGTAGGCCAGACAAACAGGGTAGAGGTCAACAGAAGACGATGCAGTCAGATTAGCAGGTACAGTATAGTGTAATGTTATAATATAGCATTTATAAACTGTGTATTAACATAAGGTAAAAAGAACAGCTGTAGTACACTATGGAATGACAGCACCAGTAGTAACAATGAGCAAAAGTAGAGCGGCACAGCACAGGTAAAATGGAAGTGAACAGAGTACCTTAGCAAACCAGTAACAGGCAGCTATGGGCACAGCAATTCATGAGGGTAGCAGTTTAATAACAGGGGCAGACAAAATGCAAAAGTCCACTGGAGCACTTCCACAAATGGCAGAGTGGCCAGGTTCTGGCTGCCCCACACCTGATGTCCACAGAAGACATCCAGAGTAAATTACCCTGCCCTTTGTGCTGTGGCCCTTAGCACTCCAGATTGCAACTAGGGCAAGACTGAATTAAGATGTTAAGTGAGGGAGGAGCTCAGGGAGGTTGCAGCCTGATTGACTGGTTCAGAGATGAGGTGAGCTCCCAGTCCTGGTGGCTGGTGTAGTGTTGGAGGACAAGCCTGAATGGAATTGGCTCACACTTCTCTCAACCCCAGAAGGCCAGTCCATTCAGGTGGGATAGAGCTGCCAAATGTGAGTTGCAGGGAGGAGATTTAAAAATTGGCAGGCAGACACAAGCTCCGCCTCCAGGAGGAAAGTTGCAGCCCGATTGACTGGTTACAAAATTCTTGCAGCCTGATTGGCTGGCTCAGAGTCATTGGATGAGGAGAACTCCTGGTCCCAGCAGCTGGTGTGGCACGCTGTGGGGGTGGGGTGGCCTGAATGGAATTGACTGTCACTTTGTAACCCCAGAAGTTCGGTCCATACAGGCTGGATAGAGTCAACGAATGTGGCTGGCAGGGAGAAGATTTAAATATTGGTGCGCAGACTCAAGCTCTGCCTTCAGTAAAGTTGCTGTCAGATATGCTGATTACAGAGATGTTGCTGCCTGACTGACTGGTTCAAATTCCTTGGGTGAGGAGGACTCCTGGTCCCAGCGGCTGGTGCATCATGCAGTGTGTGGGGAGGGGAAGCCTGAATGGAACTGACTCTCCATCCCCTTAGCCCCAGATGTCCAGTCCTTGCAGGCTGGGTAGAGTTGCCAAATGTGGCCTGCTGGGAGAAAATTTTAAAATTGGCATGCAGACACAAGCACTGCCTCCAGCAGGGAAGTTGCAGCTGATTGGCTGGTTACAGAGTCCTTTCAGCCCGATTGGCTGGTTCAGTGTTTATTTATTTAGTTTTTGTTAACCGGGTTAGGGTGCGTTAGCCAAAGTTGACTAATGTCCTTGGATGATGGGGACTTTCGGTCTGAGCAGCTGGTGTGGCTTGCGATTGGCGGGGGTGGGGGATAGCTTGAATGAAACTGGTTCTTACTCCTCCTGAACCCAGAAGTCCAGTCTGTGACGGCGGAACGGAGTCGCCAAATGATAATCGTACCACCGGGGGGAATCACATTCACCTTACTTTGAAGTCAGTCAGCAGACAAACTCGTATCCATCATGCACCTATTTGTAAGAACATTTAGGGACTGAATTATTTAAGTTCTGTAGAGCAGTGTTTTTTCAAATGTATTTAAATTCAATAACTGGGAGAGACAATTTGAGCAGGACCACATTGTCAGGCATGATCCAGGAGAGAAAACAGCAACAATAAAGTGTCAAAGTGCAAGGTATATGTACAGTAGTACTTGTTTTGCCATGTTTCTCTCAGTTATTATATTTAAATACATTTGAAAATTGATAGAGCAAAACATAAATACAAATGTAACCAGGGGTATGGCCACTTCTGTTGCTTATTTAAAAAAAATGTCCCTGCTACTGACGTGCTGCAGCTACATGGAGCACTGTTCATACTTTTCACTAAACATTACAGTCTGGACATCGTCTCTCATAGATGTGCTGGCTGTGGGCTTGCTGTACTGCAAGGCCTTATGTCTTGATTACAAATGAGACTGTGCTACTGGCACTCTCTCATGGCCTTCATTTATCGGCTGTATTTCTCCCAGGTCTCCAAAACGTCTTGGCAGACAGGTTAAGCAGGTCCTAGTTGATGATTCATGAATGGGAACTGCTGTCCTGTGTGGCAGAATGACCTCTTCGCAGTGATGGAGTCGTCAAGAGCTGGACCTTTTTGCATCCCCACACAACACAAAACAAAACAGCTGCGTTTCTGCCCGCTCGTTTCAGGGTCTGGAGTTTTTTTGGTGAGACACGTCCCTCTCCTAGAACGGGAAATCCCTGTTTACATTTCTCTGCGTTCTTCTAATACAGAGTACAGGGTTCTGCTGAACTGAAGGTGGCGAGTGCCACTCATCCTCATTGCTCCGTTCTAACCTCGCCAGATATGATTTCCACTCCTTCAATATCTGTCAATAGAGCATGTCCCCTTATCTATGTGTTGGGGTCTGTTGTCACAGGGCAAGGGATCTCTGGTCCATCCAAATTGAAAGTCCCTATATCTGCATGCATTGCTACCGAAGAAATAGCCATTGCCCATTTTGGGTATCCCTTGTGGTTGCTGATGTCGTGATTGCAGCTAGGAACCCTCCTACCAGACATACTCATTCACGTAAATGGAAGCATTTCACTTTGTGGGCTGCTTCCCAAACTATGGAGCCTTTCACATGTCCTGTGAGTGCTGTATTGGAATACTTGCTTTCCTTCTCTGACTTTGGCCTCCAGTATTCGTGGCTTAAAGAGCTAGTGTAGTACTTAAAACTGATATTAGTTTTTAAAAGCAGTAAACCATTACCTTTTATTACTGAGGTACGTTTTATTTTCCCCTTTGTTTAATTAGAAGATCATTTACCTGATGTTAGTAGATCTGATGTGTGGGACAGCAGTCTGCCTGGTAACTGACGCATCTGTCTGTTTTCCCCCCCTACTACATCCTCAGCATTATGACATCACCAACTGTGACATTACTGCTGCTTAGGAACAGCCACTCAGTGGTTGCGAGATTAGTCACCTGCATACCTCTCAACTGTCCCTGATTTTCAGGGACATCCCTGATTTTGACTCAAAATTTTACTCTGTCCCTCCTAAACTTTGTGTTTCTGTGGCTAAACAGTGGGGACTTTAAGCACAAATAATGTCAAACATTAAAGTTACAGACATGTTCTTCTTTAGAAAATGCATTTTGCACTAAGCTCCATATTCTACTAGCTTTCTGGGTGGATATCTTTAATTCTAAAGATTTGTCTCTGATTTTTTTTATGCCTTGTCCCTGATTTATGAGGCAGGAGGTTGAGAGGTATGGTCACCTGTGATGTTACTGCCTCTGAGATTACAGTGCTGATGCTGCAATGGGAGGATAGAGATAGACACGCCAGCTGCCAGTCTAAAAGCTGTTCCACACATCAGCACGATATTATCACATAGAAGACTTTCTGATGAGCAAACAGAAAAGGAAAAGTACTTCAAAAAAAAAAAAATTACAGCGGACTGTTTTTTTTTTAAATTTGTATTGTTTTCCTGTCCGCCTGTTTTTGCTTCACTAGCTCTTTATGGTATATTTGGCCGCTGATCAACTTTCCATGCCCAGAAGATCTACTGTTATAGTAAGTTTTTTTTTCAAAGTTCTCCTAGAGCTGTGTTAGCGGCTCTTTAAAGAGGAGGTGGCACTCCTATGGTCGGGCAACTCATGCCAATGAGTTGAGCTAGCCATATTTTGAAATTTTTTCCCTCAGAGAATTAAGTAGTTCTCTACCTTAATGCTGACTACGATCTCACTTCTGATTAAGTCACTAGGACTTCAGCTCTGGCCACCCCCCAATCCATGTTTTGATGATGCAAAATAGGGAATGGGCCTGCAACATGAACAGTGGAGTGCCAGCGTGAGCAGGGACAGTGCCTGCCTTTACATATATTTCTCTAACTTTGCAGATATTGTGCATGTCAAGGTATGTGTTTTAATGTAATACTACCCCCTTAATATGCATAGTTGCCTGCAAAGTTTAAAAAAGTGTGTATATTAACAAAAAAATAAAATATGCCATAAAACAAAACATAAAGTCACGGCTGTTCACTTTCTACATGGTGTGTAAGGGACTTGTTTTTAAATTTATCTTAAATGTTATTTAAATATTAAACATTATTTTAAATATTTAAGAGTCATACACAGAGATATGGAGATACACAATCTCTTAAAGAAGGAAACAGCTTCTGACAGGGGACTCAATTGTTAGGGGGTTAGAACAGGGGAAGGGAGTGGAGAGGGAAGTAAGGTGCCTGCCTGGTGCCATGGCTTGGAGGGACAAGAAGTGAATCCTCAGGATTGCAGAAGTAGCATCACAGGAGAGGGAACTAGATATCATTGTCCACCTTGGGACAAATGACCTAGCTAGGCATGAGATCAGTGCAGTGCAGGATGAATTTGTGGAGTTGGGGAGGGGCCTCAGACAGGTAGCAAGCACAGTTACCTTCTCAGAGGTGCTGCCAGTCCATGGCAGGGGTGAGGCTAGGGTACTGCACACCATGCAGATTAATGAATGGTTGCAAAACTGGTGCAAGGCACAGGGCTTTGGCTTCATTGGGGACTGGGGGTACACCTGGAGAGATGAAGGTCTATACTGGCATGATGGTCTGCATCTGTCCATGAAGGGAACCAAGCTCTTAAGTGACAGGTTTAAATGCTTCCTTGGCAAGCTTTTAAACTAGCCAAGGGGGGAGGTGCTGATAAGAGGCAGGAAATGTCAAGCCTCCCCCACAAAACATGGTAGGTAGTAAGGTAAACACTGAGGTACAGAGCTCAACAGAGGGCATGACAGGGGTAAATGGAAAAATAGACAAGGGCAATAAGAGCAGGGATGGGGGAAAAAGGATAAAGCCAACATTAAATGGAGGGCAATGAGTACCAATGCCCATAGTCTGGGAAACAAGCTTCTTGAGCTAGTAGCCTTGATGGAAGATGAACAATTGGATATTGTGGCAGTCACGGAAACATGGTAGATGGAGAACCATGACTGGGATGTCAACATACCGAAGTACACAGTCTACAGAAGGGACAGGGAGGTTAAAAGAGGAGGGGGAGTAGCTCTATACATAAGGGAAGGAATCAAAGCTATAGCACTAAAAATTAAAGTGGGAGAGCAAGAGGTACTCTGGGTCACCTTGGAGACAGGGAATGGCATCACAGTCCACACAGGGGTTGTATAAAAAAACCCTGTCTCAAGGGGAGGAAATGGACAATAAAAATGATAGAGGACATTCTCAAAATGGCTGAAAAAGGGGAGATACTGTTGATGGGATACCTGAATATGCCAGATGTTAACTGGATGACATGTACTGCAGCCACATCTAAGAGCAGGGTCATTCTCGATGCCCTGCAGGGGGCAGACCTTAGACAGCTAGTGTTGGAACCCGCTCGGGAGGGAGCAATACTAGACCTGGTACTCTCAAATGGAGAGAGGATCACAAATTTGGAAGTCAGTAGACATCTGGGAACAAGTGACCACTGCACAGTGTGCTTCACAATAAGCACAACCATGGAGACAAGCCATACAAGAACAAGGATACTGGACTTTAGAAGGGCTGAGTTTGGCAAAATGGGTGAATACCTGAGGAATGCACTAGCAAATGGCCAAAAAGGGGTGGAAGAACAATGGAGAAAAATCAGAACTGCTATCATAGCTGCAACAAGCCTTTGTGTGAAACAAAGAAAGAAAACAAAGCAAAGTAAAAAAAACACTATGGTTTTCAAAAGAGGTGGCAGAGAAGGTTAAGGAGAAAAAGGCTGCATTCAAAAAGTATAAGGAATCACAGAAGGAGCACGAGAGGGACCTGTATCAATTAAAGCAGAAAGAAGTGGGGAAGGCACTCAGAATGGCAAAGGCCCATACCGAGGAAAAAATAGCCAACTCAGTTAAAAAGGGGGATAAAACCTTTTATAGGTACATTAGGGAGCATAGAAAGGTTAAGGGAGGAATAGTGAAGATTAATAAAGGAGAGGGGAGGTGGGCTGAGGGAGACAATGAAAAGGCAGAGATAGTGAATTAATACTTTTGCTCAGTATTCACAGAAGAAGATGAGGAGGAGTTACCTAAACCAGACAATAGAAGCACTCTGGATAGGGGGTTTGACACCAGTCCATTTACAGAAGAAAGAGTCCTGAAAGAACTCCTAAAACTCAAGGTGGCTAAAGCAATGGGGCCTGACGGAATTCACCCCAGAATCCTAAAAGAACTAAGGGTAGAAGTAGTGACACCACTGACTACCCTCTTTAACAAATCATGGGAGGATGGGGTGGTACCTGAGGACTGGAGGGGGGCAGATGTGATTCCCCTTCACAAAAGTGGGAGCAAGGCAGAAGCAGGAAACTATAGACCTGTAAGTTTGACCTCAGTGGTAGGGAAAATGATGGAATCACTTCTGAAAGAAAGAATTGTTGAGTACCTAGAGGCCAGCGGGGCAAGGATCTAAAGCAGCATGGATTTACAGCAGGAAGGTCATGTCAGACGAATCTAATTGATTTCTTTGACTGGGTGACCAAAGTAATAGACCAGGGAGGAGCTGTGGATATGGCCTACCTAGACATTAGCATGGCATTTGACATAGTCTCACACAAAAGACTAATAATTAAGTTAGCCAGCCTGGGAGTGGGTTCCAGGGTGGTAGCCTGGGTAACAAACTGGCTGCACAACAGGACACAAAAGGTAATACTGAATGGAACACATTCCGAAGAAAGGGGGGGGTTACTAGTGGAGTACCTCAGGGCTCAGTACTGGGTCCAGTCCTCTTTAATATCTTTATAGGTGACATTGCAGAGGGTCTGGGGGAAAGGTATGCCTCTTTGCAGATGACACAACGATCTGTAACAGAGCTGATACACAAGGGGGGGGGTAGAAAGGATGAGAAGGGACTTGGCAAGGTTGGAGGAATGGTCAGACATATGGCAACTTAGATTCAATGCAAAGAAGTGCACCTGGGAAACAAAAACCCAGGAGAAGAGTACACAAAAGCAGGGGAGGTACTAACAACAACAAAAATGGAAAGGGACTTGAGGGTAGTCATATCAGAGGACCTAAAGGTCGGTAAGCAATGTGAGAAGTCAGTAAGGAGAGCCAGGTGGATACTGGGATGCATAGGAAGGGGCATCACAAGTAGAAAAAGGGAAGTTGTTATCCCTCTGTACAGACAGTTGGTGAGACCCCATCTGGAATACTGTGTGCAGTTTTGGAGACCCCATCTACGCAAGGACATAGGATGGAAGCAGTCCAGAGGAGGGCAACTAAAATAGTGCAGGGTCTGCATCAGAAACCATATGAAGAGAGACTGAAAGAGCTTAATATGTATACCCTTGATGAAAAGAAGGACAGGGGTAGGACATGATAGAAACTTTGAAGTACCTCAAGGGAATCAACAAAGTCCAGGAGGGTAGCATCTTTCAGAAAAAGAGATGTGTAAGAACAAAGGGGCACAATTTAAAGATAGAGGGGGGATGGCTCATGGGTAATGTGAGGACATTTTTTTTCACAGAGAGAGAGAGAGAGGGGGAGAGAGAGTGGTGAATTGATGGAACCGCTTTCCTGGGGAGGTTTGTTTGGTCTAAAACAGCGGGGGAATTCAAACATGCATGGGACAGACATAAGGCAATTGTAGTGGGGGGTTGCAGGAAGTAGTGCTATTGGTTAACTTGAACCTGCAGCTTATCCAATAGGAAGGGACATGGGCAGACTGGGTGGGCCATGTGGTCCTTATCTGCTGTCAAAGTCTATGTTTCTATGTAGGAACAACTGGCATAGAGAAGAACAAAAAAAGTCTGCATTCCTTTTATCACACAAGGCAGTAGTTGTCTCTACTGTTTTTATTTTTATTTATTTGTTGAAAAGTTTTACCAGGAGTATTACACTGAGCAACAAGATGCTCTTCTCACGGTACGTCCTGGGGGATGGGGAGAGGGAGCATTTACATAGTACATCAGCATACAACACATAGGAAAAAATAGCTTCACTGTTCATAGTCAATTAAAACGAGATGACAAGCTGTGGAAGATTTACAAATCAGCAAGAAATAACTTCACTGTACGTAGTTAATTAAAAACGAGATCACAAGCTGTGGAATATTTACAACTCAGCAAAAGATCACAAGCTGTGGAATATTTACAAATCTGCAAGAGGGGTGGAGCAGGGGGTTAGGATGCAGGAGGTTTTAGGAATGTGGAGACAGTTAGTTGGTACTGCTGGAGGGTGGGGGAGAAATAGACCCTCAGCAGAGACCAGTCCAGGGGTAATAGGTGCAGTGGGGTAGCTTGGGAGATGGAGAGGTAGGCAGGGAGCGTTCATAGCCAAAATTTTGAGATGAATTTTGCCGCATGCATGGTTCTTCTGTCAGCAAGGGAGGGAAAGTTCAGAGAGCGGTAAAGTATGCAGTGGTGGGTCTGGGCAGGAGCATCTAAGGCAAACTGACAGAAGGAGCTAAAAAGAGGGTCCAGCCTTGATAAGGAGGATTGGGGGGCAGCTCCATATACTAAGTCACAGTAATCAAAAATTGGCATAATCATTTTATGTACCAATTCGCATCTTGCTGGAAGAGGGATACATTTACTGTTGTGGTATAGGGCCCCTAGCTTAGGCAGGAGTTTCTGCTGAATGGCATCGATGTGAACTGAGAAATTTAGGTTTCTGTCCAGCCAAACTCTGAAGTATCGGAAGGAGGCGGTGTCCTCTAGTACAGTCCCATCTAAGGTGTGGAAGGTGGGTGAGGCAGAGAGCCTGACTGGCCTCTGCCGAGTTCTGAAAGTCATAGAGACTGTTTTCTTTGCATTTAGGAATGTGGTGCTTTTTTTAAACCAGTATTGTATATTGTTGAAATCCATTTGTAGCCTGGAGGTGAGATCAGGGACTGACTGGCCTGTTGTATACAGTCCGTGTCATCTGCATACATGCGTATGTTTGTTGTGCAAGCCAGAGGGAGCTCGTTAAGGAAGATTGAAAAAAGGAGGGGCCCGGGTAAAGAGTCCTGTGAGACTCCCGTAGTAATGGGAAGCGGTGGGGAGATGGCATCAGCCATGCGGACAGATTGGAATCTGCCTGACAGATGAGATTTAAACCACTCTGTGGCTTTTGGGGAAAGACCAGCCACTGGTATATAGCCATGCCTAGACCCAATTTTTAGTACTGACCCCCCAGCTTGCTCCTCACCAGCCTAATTGTTCTCTCTCTCTCATCCCCCTGTCTTATCAACACTAGGCCCGTCCATCCCCTTATTCTTCCTTTCCCAACCTCGGATAGGAGCTCACTACCCTGAGTTGTGACATCCTACCATGCCCGTGCTTATAGCATTCAATCCGGCTCACACATACTCCTTTCTCCATCCACCTTCTCTACATCCCGCTTACCAACTCCTTTCTGTGCACCGTTCCCTCCTAGCCTTTCTCCCCTACCTCCCTACCTTCACCTCTACCTGGTGTATATTTTTATTTTTTTTCTTCCGTTACTTACTCCTGCAAGCTTAGATAACCTGCTTTATCTTCCTATAGACACTTCTATGTATGTGAATACTGTGTAATCTGTATAATATCTGTATATTTCTATGTACATATGAACTTCTTTTTCTTTCTCTCTGTAAAGAGTATTATCTGTATTGCCTTGTAAATACTTGTGTTGACTTGTCTATACAATTGTTCATGCTCCACCCAGGTCCATCTTGCAAATGAGCTTCTGCTCAACGATGAACGCTTGGTTAAATAAAGACTTGATTGATTGATTGATCTGAGACAGGATAGGAGTAAAGGGTGTGAGACTGTATCAAAGGCCTGGCTAGGTGTATAAAAATAGCAGCGGTTATGAGGCCATTGCCCATGCCTGTAGAGATCGCGTCAGTCAGCCGTAGCAAGGATGTGGCTGTGGAGTGGTGCTTTCTAAAACTGGCTTGGAAAGAGTGAGAAAGGTGGAGTCAGTAAGATAGGAGGAGAGTTGCTCAAGTACTTTGTGTTCCTGGAGTTTAGCCAAGGTGGGAAGGGGAGAGAGAGAGAGAGATAGGGCGGTAGTTGCTAGGGGAGGAGGGATCACATCCCTTAGGGAGAAGTAGAACTGTAGCATGTTTCTAAGATTCTGGGTCAGAGGACGAGGCAGAGGAGAGGTTTAATAAGAGGGAGAGAGGGTAGGCAATAGCAGGAGCAGACAGAGAGAGGAGCTTGGGGTCCAGGCCATCCAGAGAGGAGCCTTTGACGGGGTCGATGGACAAGAGGGCTTTTAAAGCAGCAGCAGGGGAGATGTGTGTGAAGAAAAAGGGGGTCGATGAGGGAGGGGCTGTAGGGAGAGTGGAGGAGGAAGCAAGCGGGCAGGTGGCCACCGAGGAGGGGTGGGGGGCTGAAATCTGTGAAGGCAGTAGAGGGGTAGCTTGGAGCACAGAGGCACAGGATATAAAATGGGTATTAAAGCATTCAGTGACTGCCGAGGGGTTCCGAGATGACTGAGTGATTTAACTTAAGGGCAGGAGTTGGGGGTTTGGTAGAAGGGGAAATGAGGAACTGGACAACTTTCCAAAACTTAGAAGGATTGTTTGTTTCGAAGGTAGCCTGGTAGTGTTCTGCTTTGGCCAGACGGATAGGTTTGGTGCACTTATTTTGTAGCTCCCTATAACGTTGGAGGTCCCTGGGACAGTTGGTTGCCTTGTGTTTATGCCATGCAGTGTCACAGGCTCTTTGACCGGATAGGAGCTTAGGTGATACCCAGGGTAGGTGGTTTCCACGGACTCTGGTTTTATGCAGGGGAGCATGTGGATTCCAAACTTGAAGGAATTTGTCACTGAACATCTGGAGAGCAGCGTAAATTGAGGAGTAGTCTGCTAGTGGGGACCAGTCAGAGTTGGCAAGGTCACTATGAAGGGGTCTTGTGTCAAGAGAGGGGTAGGCACAGGTTAGGAGGATTTTGCGTGGTATTTTTTGTCTATGTATTTTGCGTATCATGTAGCAGGATGATGGTCATAACTGCGCACCATGTAGACAGAAGGGGGTTATAACTTGAATTTTCCACATACACCCTCGGTGTTAATGGTTTTGATTGAGCAAAACAAGTTGGTTTAAGTTGGTACATGGTGAGCACAGTTAAAAAAATTACACACATTGTAGATTTATTTGGCCTTGTCTTTTTTATTTATCAGCAGCAAACATTTGTTGTAATTCTAACAGAATATATATAAAATAATGGCAGGGTAGGGGGTCATACCTTGAATATTCCACACATCCAAGTTGTGGGATGCCAGATATACCCTGAGAGCGAACCTCGAGGGATTTGTGAAGAATGTGGAAAATTCAAGTTATGACCCCCTACCCAGCTTTTATTTTTTATAATTGCAATTCCACAGGTTGGTGTCACTTGGGTTATACCAATAAAGCTGAATAAATCCAGGATTCTGATGTGAATTGCCAAAAAGTATTTATTGGAAACCAACAACAGTCTGGGCTTCCACTACCAGACTGTTGTTGGTTTCCAATAAATACTTTTTTGCAATTCACATCAGAATCCTGGATTTGTTCAATTTATTGGTATAACCCAAGTGACACCAACCTGTGGAATTGTGGTTTAACTTTTGCGAGCTGGCAGCTCGTTTTGGTGAGCACTGAACACTTTGGAGCCTGTCGCAGCTGTTCTTTCTGTTGTGTATTTTTTATAATTGCTAGGGAGCATTTTCTCGCCACAGCAATTATATAAAATAAGCAGACAATTGTGTCCATGGAGTCGTGGACCTGTCAGGATTCAGCACGGTCCGTAGGCTCCAGACAGAAACGTGTGTTACTCTTTTTTTTTTTTAGCACCCAGACAGTGTAAAAGTATTTTTTTAGATGGGTAACATTTTTTTGTAAAAACAACTCACTCCTGACTTCAAGTGGCGGTGAACATTCTAGCCGTGAGGAGCGGGGCTGGTGCAATAGTCTAGCGCTGAGGAGAGGAGTGAGGCCGGCGCAGACAAACAAAAGATTACGGCCGGTGCATGCGTGGAGCGAGGGAAACCTGGCGCATGTTCGCCGCTATAACCCACAGGTTATAATGGTGAATTATAACCAGGTTTCTCTATGGGAGAAAATGCTCCCAAGTTATTATAAATGTATAATAACTTATGGGTGGGTATGTGTAATCAGAATTTTACACACACACACACAAGGTGTGGGATACTATATAAACCCTGAAAGCGAAGCTCGAGGGGTTTATACAAGCATCCCACACAAAGGGTGTGTGTAAAATTCTGATTGCAACACACCAACCCATACATTATTTTACTTAATTACTGGTCAGCATTTATTTATCTGGCTTTGGTGTGCTGATCCTAGGGACCGTTTTCAGGCACGACCCGGGCCGCATAATGTGGCAAGAGCATGTTACATAACAGTATATGATAGCTAAGGTACAAAGTTAAATCAAGACGTCATAACATCAGAAACGCAGATACATGGAAAAAAAAATTGGCAATGCAAAATCACAGATAGTACAGTGGTTGATGAAAACAAAAGAAACAAATGCCTGGCTGGACAGAAACAGTAGTGTGGAAAATAACAGGTTTGCATACCAACAGGGATATTTCTTTGGCCTTTCAATGGTGAATGAGATAGTATGCAGGGATGAGCGAGGCAGGAGGAGTGGAGGGATGGTCAAGTGTGGTTGGTGGCAGTGGAGGGAGGGGGGCTACACCTCGAAGCATTTGCAGGAGGATGCCAGTAGGAGTCAGTCCTTGAGATGGGTTGTGAATGGGCAGTGTGAGTCAGTAGTGCGCAGTTCAGTGGGCAGGTTTTTCCATAGAGTGGGGGCTGCCACTGATAGAGCTCTACTCCCCATGTTTGAGGAAACCATGGGGATGTTCGGGGGGTGAATACAGCTAGAATGGAGGCTGCGATGCATGGTGCAGACGAAGAGGAGGGGAGAAAAGGGACTGAAAGTCAGTGTGAGTAGCAGAGTCAACTATACAGTTCAGGGCAAAGTTGAAACGGGCCGGCAGTGGGAGTCATTTCAGGGATTTGAAGAGGGCACAGTGGTGAGTTGCATAGGGAGCCGACAAAGTGAACTAGCAGGCACTGTTATAAGATTTGGAGAGTTTAGCCAAGTTAGTTGCGGATGTCCTCGAGTAAATAAGGATGCAGTATAGTGCAGTGGTTTAAGGCTCTGAACTGCAAATCTGAAGACCTGGGTTTGAATCCCAGACAGCCCCCACTTGCATACTGTGTGACCCTGAGCAACTCACTTAACTTCCCTGTGCTCCCAGTTTGCACCTGTAAACAAGCTTTCAGCTTAGAGTGTCTCACCTGGTTAAACAGTTGGGTGGGGAAAAAAAATAGGGGAGCAGTAATCCAGGGTAGGGAGAAGATTGCCCTGGACAATGGCAAGGTGGGCCTCCGGGGTGAGATATTGCCAGATTCTGAAAGCAGCACTTAGTTTTTGGCAGAACCTTGGTTTTTATGACGTCCTTGAAAGTCATACAGTGAGAGTGTGTTAAATTGTTGTAAAGTGTTTTTATTTCAGTAAACCTTAACATGAAAGTAAAACTTTCTCTTTGTTTTAGTGAAAAACACTTATTTTTCAAATTGTTTTAAACATTAGCTTGTTTTAGAGGTAACTTAATTGAGCTAGATTGACAGCTGCTGATTATAGCTGCCTAGTTATAATCGAAAATATCAACTGGGCAGTTACAACGCAGGATAAAACTCTTATCGGTGTATAAAAAATGATCAGTAATTAATATTCTAGTGTATGGTGGAACATTATTACCACCAGAATTAATTGTAAATACAGGCTTGTTATGGTATCGTTCTAACATTCCATTGCTGGTAATCACCTTAGAACGATACTGTAACAAGAAGGAATGTGGCCGAGATTCAACATTCCACCACACCTGAGCTTAGCACATGGCAGCATTCAAAGGGAAACGGTGGTTCCTTAATCGTGGTGATTTTTTAGAAATAAAATAAAACAAGCATTTACGATGGTGGCAGCAGTCGGCTATAAAAATAAACGTCTCCACATCTGTACTTATTTTTTTTGTTTCTCCTACAAGGTACCTGAAGCATTTTCCAGTAGTGCCTCCTCCTCGAATGAATTTTCCCCACGGCACTTCCGGAAGGCGCAAAGTTCAAGTTGATCCAATGTTGACCACTGCATTCAGGCATTCAGTCACTTCCGAATCAGTTGGCATTTCAGTTTTGTTTTGGGGTAAAAAGCACATGTTGTACCAACTCCCATACACTATATAAGACAATGTATGGGAAGCAGTTAACAACAAAGATGAATTTGCATCTCGAGGGTTACCATGGTAGCTGTAAACCTCTCGAGCTGTGCCCTCGAGGTTTACAAACCATGGTAACCTCTCGAAGCAAATACACCTTTGTTGTTAACTGCTTCCATACTAACATACTAAAAGCCAGCAGAATAGGCCTGACGGTCTTTCGTATCTGCTCAGTAGCTAGCCCCTATTGGGCGCTCGCTCTCCCACCCCCCCCCCAGGCCCTGAGAGGGTCATCTTCAGCTTCAGTTTACCCATGCGCCTGTTCCACCCCTCTTGAAGCCTTCCACTGTGCCCTCCTCCACCTGACTCCCGGGCAGTGCATTACATGGCCCCACCACCCTCTCAGTGAAGTAATGTCTTCTACGTTCTCCCCTGTAATTTCTCCCCTCCAGCTTCCACTCATGACCCCTGGTTGTTCCCCCTTTCTTTAGTCTGAACATTTCTTTGGCTCCGCCCCTGTTTATCCCTTTCATATTTGAAGACCCCTATCATGTCCCCCCTGTCTCTCCTCTCCTCCAGTGAGTACAGTCCAAGTTCTTCCAGCCTTTCCTCATAGGTCCTTTCTCTCATGCCCTGAATCATACTGGTTGCCCTCCTCTGGACCCTCTTCAGCAGTGCTATGTCCTTCTTGAGGTGAGGTCTCCAGAACTGCACGCAGTACTTTGAGATACGGCCTGACTAAGGCATTATACAGAGGGAGGATCACCTCCCCTCCTCCTAGACGTGATTCCCCTGGCTGTGCAGCCCAGAATCCTGTTTGCTTTTGCTGCAGATCTTCTGCAGTTTTCAGTGTTATTCATTTTGGTGCCTACCACCACCCCCAGGTCCCTTTCACTCGTTGTGGCTTGCAGTGAGGACCCCCCCCGCCGGGTGTATACGTGACCTGGGTTTCTGACTCCCAGATGCAGCACCCTACACTTCCCTGGATTAAAACTCAGTCCCCACCTCCTTGACCACCCCTCCAGGGTATCCAGGTCCCTCTGGACTGTCTCTCTCGCTTTGTCCCCATCTGCCAGTGCTCCCAGTTTTGAGTCATCCGCAAAGAGGCACATCGTACTCCTAACCCCCCTCCCCATATCGGAGACATAGGCATTGAACAGGAGTGGCCCCAGTACCAAACATTGGGGAACCCCACTGAAGACCTTCGTAGGGGAGGAGACTATCCCACTAACCACTACCCTCTGTTTTCACCCCATTACCCAATTTTCTACCCATCTAAGCACCTGTCCTCCCACCCCCATCCCCAGCTTTAACAACCCGATGTGGGGTACCGCGTCAAACGCCTTAATGAAATCCAGGTATAGGACGTCCACAGGTCTTTGTCCGTCCAGGATCCCCGTCACCCAGTTGTGAAAATCTATGAGGCTGGTCTGACAAGATCTCCCTGGGACAAAACCATACTGTTTGTCATCCAGGTGCCCCAACCTGTCCAGTTGCCTCCCGAGCTTTTCCTTGATGATGCCCTCCATTAGTTTGCCTACCACAGACGTCAGGCTGACAGGCCTGTAATTTCCAATCTTCTCCCTTGACCCCCCCCCTTTGTGGATAGGCACCACATGAGCCACCCTCCAGTCTTGAGGCACCCATCCTGTCTGCAGAGAGGCGTTGAAGAGTGCAGCTAGTGGAGCTGCTAGTTCATCCGCCAGTTCCTTCATAACCCTTGGCTGCAGCCCATCTGGTCCCATTGCCTTATCAGTTTTTAGCGCCTGAAGGGCGTCCCTCACCCTCTCCTCTGTGATTTCTTCCTCCCAATCCACCCCCTCAATTAAGCACCCATCCCCTTCTAGGTCTGGCCCACCCAGTACCCCAGCCTCTTCCGGTCCTCTCGACTCCATCTGACTTCTCCGCTCAGCTGTTTCCCCCACCCTCCCTTCAGGCTCAGTGGATCCCTTGTCTTCCTCCATAAATATCGAGGCAAAGTGCTCATTTAGCACCTCTGCCTGATCCCCCGCCTCCTGAGCCCATCCCTCCCCAGTCTTAATCCTGGAGATCTGTGCTCTCCCTTTTCTCTTCTCCCCTATGTATCTATAGAATCCCTTTACACCCCTCCGGATATCCCTGGCCAGGTTTTGCTCCATCCTCGCCTTTGCTCCCCTCACCACTCTGGTGACCCTCCTTGCTGTCAGCTTGTAGTTGCCTCTCTCCCTAACCTCCCTGGAGCACTTAAAACATGCATAGGCAGCCTTTTTATCCCTCCCCGCCTCTTGCACCTCCCTGGTCCACCAGCACGGCTTGTTGGCTCTACCATTCTTATGCCTTACCCTTGTACATGAGCTAGTAGCCTCCTGCACCCCTTCCTTAGTGGTCTCCCCACAAGCTACCAGCATCCATGTCTGGATAATCTTATCCAAACTCCCCCTTAGAATCCTGCCCATGCCCACGAAGTCCACCCCCCTGAAGTCCACTACTAGTGTATTAGAGCAATTATCCCCCCCCCGACACAGCAGAAACCAGACTGTGGCATGATCACCACCTGCCAGTGGGCTACACACCTCCAGACCCCTTATCTGGTCACTGTCTGCAAGGACAACGTCCAGTATCCTCCCCTCCCTAGTAGGTTCCCCCACCTGCTGGACCAGGAAGGCATCCTGAATCACATCCATCAGTCTCTGCTCCCTGGCCACCGCTGATGTCATAGTGTCCCAGTCTGCCCCCGGCATATTAAGGTCCCCCATGACACCCTAGCCTTTCCATGGTCACAGTGCCCTTTGATGTTCTCAACTAATTTTTTTCCTCCAGGGCCTCATCTATCGCGGGGGTCTGTACACCACCCCTATTTTCAATCTCTTATCTCCCGTCGTTTGCAGGGTTACCTAAATTGCTTCCACCCCCCCATCAGCCTCCTCCACTCACCACTATGCCATTTTTGACTATCAGCACTACATCCCCCTCCTCTACCTTATTCTCTATCCCTCCTGAATATTGTGTATCCCTCTTAAGTTTAGGTCCCAATCATTCTTCTGGGTGGCCCATGTCTCAGTAATCGCCGCCACATCCGCTGATCCCTCGGACAGCATCACCTGGAGCTCTGGCATTTTGTTGCCCATGCTCCTGGCATTGATCAGGACCATCCTCCACCCCATCCCCCCCTCTCCCTTCAGTTGTCTCGGCCCTGCGCAATCCCTATTCGCCCTTTCCTGCACAGTTCTGGCTGTATTTACTTTGCAGTCACCTGCCCTCTTTTCCCGCCCTAGACCTGGAACCTCAAGCAGCCCTCCTGGTTCCATTCCTTCACTTATCTCCCCCCCTTCCTTACAAGTTTAAACCCCAACTCTCGTTTATGAATCCAGCGAGTTTTAGTTTCAAGATCTCACTCCCCTCTAAGTTGAGATGTATCCTATCCCTGGCATATAACCTTGTCCTCCCATGTGTCCCCCTAGTCCCCCACCAGCCCATACCTTTCTGCCCTGCACCAGTCCCTGAGCCACTGGTTCACCCCTCTGAGTTTATGCTTGGTCTCCCTGGACGCCCTAGGTACTGGTAGAATGTCCGAGAAGGAGATTGAGTTTCCTATAGAGTGGCAGACCCTGGCCAGTTCCCGAAACCTCGCCTGGATTTCCAGTTCACTGTTCCCCTCCAAGTCGTTTGTGCCCAGATGTACTAGGAAATCTGGGGAATCCCCCACATTCCAGTGCTAATGAGTATAGCTGGAATTTGGCCTTGCGTACAGATAGGCCTGGGATACATTTAGCCTTGACTGAGCTGCTTCTTCCCTCCCCTACCCCCTCCCACTGGATGCCCCTGGTCATGGAGTTGCCCAGCAGGATCACCTTCACCCCCCCCCCCAATTTACTGGCCCTTTTGATCCCTTCCAGGATCTTCCTTCTTTCATCGACCCCCAGCTTACTTCTCCCACCCCTTCAGTCTGGGAATCAGTAGTCTGTGCGTGCCTACCATGCTCTTTCTTTTGCCTGTGGCTCCCAGTTTTCTCCTCGCCCCCTCCAACCTCACGGGTGGCACTGATTGCCCCCAGATCTCCCCGGACTCCTTTCTGGGCCAGAATCCACAGGTTTCCCACCCAGACACCCTTCTGCTGCTTCCTCCTTGCCTCCATCCCCCCTCCGGTCTTGTCTCCCCACCCCATCTGGCATATTTCTCCCTACCCTACCCCCACCTCATCCAATTCCTTCCGCCCGATGCTGGCCTTTCTAGAGTACCCCTACTACCCGCCTCTCCTTGGCTGACTTCCCCAACCTGAGTGCCTGCCTGACCCCATTTCTCCCCTCCCCTGGCCTTGTCCTGTGCTCCTTCATCCCTCTCCTCCCTCCAGCCTTGGCTCATGTCCCTCCTCCCTCCCTCCCTCCCTTTTTGTGGATGTGGCCACCTCCCCTCATCCCCCGGCTTGCTGGCCAATCCTCTCTGTCTGCCTGTCCCTCCTGTTCCGCTATCTCTCTCCTGCCCCCAACCCCCAGTTTGCTGACTAAACCCTCTGTCCGCCTGTCTCCGCCAGCCTCTTCCACCTCCTCTCCTGGATACAGCAGGTGAATCGATTACTGAGTGTGATGCTTGCCCCCAACTTGCTTTCTCCTATCCCCCCCTCCTTTGATCCCTCTGATTGGCCACCCTCCTATGAAGTGTTTTCCATCCATTGCTTGCGTCGTGCCCTACGCCTCCCGAGTACCCATAAGGTCCCTGTCCACCTGTTCCCTGGGGTATACTGTAGTGGCCTTGTCTACTCTCGTGAGGCCCCTTCCACTCCTTTCTTCCTCATTCCTCCCCCCCTAATGCCTTCCAACTTTCTTCTGATCCCCTCAACCTCCTTCCTAAGTCCTTTCAGCTGAAAACATACTGGACAGCCTCCGAACCTCCATGCCCAATTTAAGATTATTGCTGCCCCGCACCCCATACACCCAGTCACCCTACCGTAGATGCCCGTTCTGGCCAGCCCCAAGTCCCCCCTCATTTTGGTGTGAGCAGTACAACCCTCTTGCAGAACCAATTTAGGCAGTAGCACACAAGGACCCTAGCTGTTTTTCCCCTCTCACAGCAGAACTCAGATTACAACAGTTCTCCCTCTTTCTCTATAACAGCCAGTTTTTCCGCCCCAGATCCCAAGAAGAAATTTTGCCCACCCCAACAGTGATCAATAGCAATAAACAGTTCACAAAGTTTGCCTACTCCCTCAACTGTGGACAGCATACACAATTATACAGTCTGCTGTAATATGCCCCCTCTGATAGCAGTAGACCATGTTGTCCATGCAACCCAGCATACAGGACCCTTGTCCCCCAGTCAGCTGTAACCAGTTCACCAGCTGTAGTATTAATCAGTTCACAGTTGTCATGTCCCTCAGCTGTAGGTAGCAGGTAGTCAGTGGTGCCCAAGCAGGCACAGCATGCAGTTCCCTTTTCCCCCAGTCAGCAACAATCCAGATCACCCACTCTCAGCTTTCCCCTCTCCAAGGTAACAGATAGTCAGTGGTGCCCAAGCAGGCACAGCATACGGTTCTCTTTTCCCCCAATCAGTAACAATCCAGATCACCCTCTCACAGCTTGCCCCTTTCCAAGGCTCCAGCCCCACCGACCATTTAATAGAGGTCGGGGTTGGGTGGGTTGTGTGGGACAAGAACAGCTCTCCTGATTGCGACTGGGCTAATGGCCTTTATAGCCCAGCTGCACAGTCAAAAATTCATGCCCTTAGTGCTGATTGGCCCCACCGCTCCTTGCTCCTTAGTGGCTGGCAGCCTCCGATCAACTCCCCCGGCGCCGATGCGGCTCCGGTCAGCCCGGTCCTGCTCCCGCCAACAAACTCCTTCTCTGACCACCGATGTGGTCGCGTCCTCTCCTGCTGCCTATGCAGCCCTGGAATTGCCTGCCCTGGCTCCCAACAGCAAAAGAACAGCTCTTCCCATACATAATCCTCTACATTTTATTAAGAACAATAATATTAATAATAATCATGTAAGTAATGAGAGTACTGACCTTCCCATTGGAAGATGTCTTTCATAAATTGCAATATGGTGAAGATATTGGAAATTGCATTATTTGTTTTACGTAGCACACTACTCATCCTGAGGAAGTGACCGATTGTGTCATAAGATGTTGGTGAGGTGTGTTTTTGTGAATTTGAATGCACATAATAAACTGAACGAAAAGCATTTGGTATATTGGTCCACGTCCAGACATTTCTATGTTTCAGATCTTTATCATGTTTTAGATATTGAAGAGCAAACAAAGCATCTTAAAAATTGATCATTTTCATTGTTTACCACCATCCCTCTTCAGGGTTTGGAGATCCTGTCAAATAGGCTGTTCGTGCCTGTTTTCAGGAGCCTAGGTCTAAAGATGGCAGAGTTATAAGCAGCTAATAATTGGGGGGGGAGGGGGGGTTACATTAACGTGCCAAACTATAGTGGTGCATAAAAATAGATAAACAACTGCTCATTCTAGTTAGACATCAGTCACTAAAGTTAGCCACTGGGTTGTCATGGTGTGGCCAGATGAGATGTGTGTGGGCTTCACTTTCCTGGCCATATCTTGCTCATGCCACACCACTGCTTGGTAGATAGGTAAGGTAAGGTAAAATTTATTTATATAAGGCGCCCTTCCCAAGCTCAGGGCGCCTTTACAAAATTTCAACATACAATATTAAAATCCACAACAATTAAAACACTTTATGCATAGCAGAATTTACATTTCCGAAAATGCTTGTTTGTTTAGAAAGGTTTTAAGAGCTTTTTTAAACCCTTCTACAGTCAGGCTATTTCGTATCTGGCAAGGTAGAGAATTCCACAGGGTAGGCGCCATAAAGGCAAAAGTTCTTCCACCAGATGTTTTCAGGGTTACACAGATAATCGGCAATGGGGCCCACAATCTTATAAATAGATTATTTAAAGAGCAGGTGACACCTTCAGGAGAACTTTAACAAAACATAACATTTAGTCACAGTTCAGCTTGTATTTCACATTAGTTTTGTATTCCTCCTCCCCATTATTTGTCACTAAAGTCATTTGCATGAAAACAGGATCTTTGCTCCTGAATAGTTAATCTATTCTTGTTGATTTCTCCCTACCTGAGGTCATAATGCCCTGCTTGTGGCATGACAGTTATTCCCATGGCAACAGAATGTGATGCCACAACAGATAATTATGACTTAAAGTGGGGAGTAAGCTACAGAGGCAGATTAACTCTAAGGGAAATCTAGGGAATAAAACTCACATAGTCATGCAAATTTATTCCGTAATAAAGAACAAGGAAGAGACGTGTATATAGAAAACACATAGAATGCAAGCTGAATTTTACCTAATTACAGTGTTTTTCAAAGTTTTTATTTGAGGTATGAATATCTCTTTAAACATGTGTCACCAGCTTTTATTTAAATATTATCTTCATTTCTCAAATGCAACTCTTTGCATCTGGAATCCCCATCAAGAGCTCAGTATCAGACTGCCTGAGTCAGCCTGGAAATTTTCATGCAAAGTTATACTATAAAACTTGAAAGTTATAATTTTTTTTTAATTTATTCTTTGGTAACTGAGTAAGGCCCACTAGACGCAAGTGTCTGTTTTCAGGAATAACCTGGGAGCATTGTGGTGGTTAAGTGACTTGCTCAGAGTCACACATATGCAGGTGGAGGTTGTGGGAATCAAACCCAGGTCTGCTGGATGTACCAAGCTCATGCATAGCTTTTGACCTATACTTATGAGCAACTTCTTTTCAAGGGTATTTTTAATAGACTGGACCAATACAGGAACAAAGCTATCATACAACATATATCATTTTAAAATAATATTCAATCTGTATGCATAAAACCCCTTATCTTTTCAAGAATGAGGGTAGATTGCATCTGAGATCAGCCGGCTCTGTCACCTTGTACCTTCTCTCCAGTTCTTCTACAAATACCTGATGCTTCTCCTAAAGGGACTGCATTATCATCTTATAAAATGGGTAGAACACTTTCTGGCTTTTGATTGTTTAACACGTACCATTTGTTGTGTCCTTACAATAAATAATAATAATACAACTTTATTTATTGAGCACATTTTAGGACCATCAAGGTGCTTTACGTAAAAGAATAAATAGAAGAAGATAAAACACACATTTTAAAACAGAACCTATAAAATTCAGTATAATTAGGCAGCATATGCTTGGCGCCATAAATATGTTTTTAATACCTGCTTGAAATCCCCCATGGTCGCACACTCCCATAGCTGACCGGGTAGAGAATTCCAAAGGGATGGGCTGCATACATAAATGCACGGGCCCCAGAAGATTTTAAAAATACCCTGGGAATCTCTAGCAACCCCTCGACAGCCGAGCGGAGCAATTGTGCAGGGCGGTAAGGAAACAGAAGCTCTTTCAAGTAGTCCGGGCCAAGTCTGTGTAGGGCTTTATAAGTCAGAAGTCAGACTTTGAAGGTGATCTGCCACTGAATCGGCAGCCGGTGCAGTTTGTGCAGCACCGGTGTGATATGACACATCCGTGGAGTCCCTGTCAGCAACCGGGCTGCTGCGTTCTGCACCAGCTGCAGGTGGCAGATACCAACCCCCGGTAGCCCTAGGTAAAGGAAGTTGCAATAATCAAGGCGCAAGGTCACAAAGTAGGAAGGTCACAGGACAGAACAAGGTGCTTGACCCTGGCGATGTTCCTCAGGTGATAAAAGGATGACTTGACGACTGCCGACACTTGAGATCATAGTGTCAGCCCATCATCAAGCACCACCCTCGGGTCCCACACCTGTTCAGAGGCAAGAATCTGGGAGCCCGCCAGAAAAAGCCCCGTAAGCTGACCAGCCCCCACCCCGTCCGGTGGCCTGGGTCCATGACCATCACCTCAGTCTTTCCTGAGTTCAACTTCAGCCAGCTGGAATTCATCCAATTCTGGATTTCAGCGAGGCAGTTATTAAATACCGAGAGTGCACTATCCTGGTTGGGTGCAAAAGACAGGTAGAGCTCGGTATCATCAGCATAGCAGTGAAACCTTAGCCCATAGCATCTTACAATGCCTCCGAGGGGCAGCATGTACACAACGAACAACTTTGGGACAGCACTAAGGGGAAAGGGGAAATTGTTTAACTAGGAAAGGCACACTAAGCTGGAGCTTGTTTCTAGATGCGACGTGGGAGCACAAGGAAGTTAAGTGATTTGCTCAGGGTCACACAGTTTGCAAGTGGAAGTTGTGGGATTCAAACCCAGGTCTGGTCTGCTGGATTTCACCAGATTTGCAGCTCAGAGCCTTAGACCACTGCACCATACTGCCCTGAGGGACCCCACATGATGGAGAGAGAGGGTCGGAGGAATAAATCCCCGACACCACCCTTCGAGTTCTGCCAGAGAGGAATGACTTAAACCTCTTGAGGACTGTGCCAGACAGGCCAAAGATGATCCTCCGGAGCTCAAGCAGCACCCCATGTTCCATGGTGTCAAATGCTGAGGAAAGATCCAGAAGTACCAAGATTGAACTGCTTTCCTATCTCTCGCCATCAGGAGATCATTGAGCACCTGAACCAGCACAGTCTCGGCACTGTGCCTCTTTCGAAAACTGGATTGGAGAGGTTCGTAGATGGTATGGATGGTCAAATGGTTCTCCAACCGTATGGCCACTACCTTCTCAATCACCTTCCCCACAAAGGGAAGGTTAGAGATGGGTCTGTAGTTGGCTAGGAAGTCTGGGTCCGGAGAAGCTTTCTTCAGGAGGGGTGTCACCACCGCCTCCATCAGGGAGCTAGGGAACTCACCCGACTCAAGGGAGCACCAGACTGTCTGTGTCAGGACCGGGCCTATGATGTCACAACAATCCATAATCGGGGAAATTGGGCTCGGATCCAAACTACAGCACGTAGTACGCATACCGTGGACAATCCGCTTAACATCCACAAGCTCCAGACGGTCAAAGATACTCCAGGAAAAGAGTGGGAGAGTGACCGAGCACCGATCAGTAGCATCCCCATAGAGTGTGCTGGTTGGATCTCCGCCCTGATGTCAGCCACCTTATCTGCAAAGAACTGAGCAAGCTCATCATACTCCAATTGTGAAAAAGCTCTTCGAGACTGCAGACAGGCTGGGCTGCACAGCCTGTCACAGTTCGAAAGAGCTGAGCTGGTCGGTTCTGAGCAGCAGCAATATCCCTGGACAGGAACTCTGCCTTCTTACGGGAGATTGTCGATTGGTAGACTTGATAATGATGTAGCAATCTAAGATGGTCAACCTCCAGGGTGGTTTTCAGCCATCAACGCTCTAACCTTCGTCCGAGTCGCTGCATCTCCCTCAAGGTCCCGTCAAACCGAGGGTGAAGGGAGAGAGGACGAACACAGACGGGAGCAGTAAGAGTCCAGGGCTGTAGTAATGGCCTTACTATAGGCCAGAACCAAGGCCTCTGGACTCCCACTTGCCACAGGAAACTCTGATAGTTCAAGTACCGCTGCTAGGCCTTCATGACTCTCACCCCGTAAAGGGCGGTATCTGACCATCTCCACAGGGGCAGGCCTACGAAGGGGGGCACAAAAATTGAATCCCACGGTATAATGATCGGACCATCCGACAGGTTCCACCCCCAAATCAGAGGCTTCGATCCCCAGGAGGAAAACCAGGTCAAGAGAGTGACCGTGTATATGAGTAGCAGAGGTAACAATCTGTGTAAGGCCCAGAGATGTCATCAACTGGAGGAAGTGTTGTCCAAACTGTGAGAGTTCATCATCGACCCAGGCGTTGAATTCACCCAGGCCCATCAGTCTGGGTGACTCAAACGCCATGTTGATCACAAAGTCCACTACTTCCTGTAGGAATCGCTTCTCATCCCCGGGTAGACGGTAGATGAGGGCTCTCCTACAACCTACACCTGCTACTGCAGTACACTCCTTATTAGGACATATTCTGGCAACTGGTACTACTTAAGCCAACCAGGATAAGCACATTGAAGGATTAATGCATGCCAAAAAGCTTTAAAAAAACAAACAAAAAAAACCTTCTGGTAGCCTTGTTGGCACAGTAAATGCCCAATTCTCACCTCCATTTTAGTACATACCCTTCACCACCCAACAAGAAACACCACATTAGATTTTAAGTTTCTTAAATAATTGGCCAGCTTTGCCATTTTTCTATGTGATCGTCAGACTCTAGTATTGCAGGAGCTCAGTCCACCCACCTGCCCATCCACCAGCTCACGTACAACATTTCGTGGCTGTATAGCAGTTCATTTTTAAATGCATTTTGTTTCTTGGTATTTTGTAATAAAACCATATGTTAGAGCGAGGAGATCGATTAAACCCCAGTGATCAGTAAGCTGCTGACTCGAGAAGCAGAAACCGCTCAGTATGGCGGGTGTTGATGGACATGCTCACGCCAAATCAAACTGGCTGCTCGCTTGCAGTCACACAGAATGCTCGTGCACTTATCCATACATTCATTACAACCCCTACCCAAAAGTAAAATAGGCTGTTTGTCTCTGGTGAGACGAGGGAGCTGGAGGAACATCGCTCAATCACAGTGAAACTGGCCACTCTCTTGCTGCCTGCCAAAGACAGCCAATAAGAAAAAAAAGTTTGTGTGTGTGTCTGTCTGTCTGGAGATTGGTGTGGGGGAGCAGGGGGAGAGACAGGCAGACATCACCTCCCAGAAATGTTACAATAAGTTTAAAAACATTCCGTAGCTCAGCAGTAAAAAGAACCATTTTCTTTACCCTCAAAAAAAAAAAAAAAAAAAGGACAAATTACATTTTATTGCTCAAACTACACATTGTTGTTTGGAGCTTATGTTGAAAATTTTCTACGGATTTTATAAGCGGGACAAGACAGGGAGCATGCTGTTATGAGCCCATAAACTACACCTCATCATGTCTTATTCCTTACTTAACATATAAGTCACTGGGGCTCAGGCCTGGCCTTTAATAAATGGGATCTGCTGGGGTCTTATATTTCTCAGTAGCTCAACTAGGGATGCCATGATATGACATTTTTGGTATCATAATATACTAACATGCCAGCAGAATAGGCCTAATGGTCTCTTGAGTCTGCTCTATTTTCAGCACCCGCACTGAGGGACGATTTTGGTGTCCCCCCTTCCCCTTGGGTTATACTGTCCCCAGTCCCAGATGTTCCACCTGTATTGGGCCTGGTCAGATGTACCCTTCCCCTGTACCTGTCCCACCCTCTTAAACCCGTCCACAGTCTCCACCTCTACCAGCTCCCTGGGCAGTGCATTCCATGGCTCCACCACCCTTTCAGTGAAATAATATCTCCTCCTCTCCCCTCTGAGCCTGCCCCCTTCCAGCTTACACCCATGACTTCTCGTTGCCCGACCCTCCTTCCTTTGGAGTACCCTGACTGGGCCTCCCTTATTGATCCCTTTCATGTACTTAAAAACCACTATCATGTTCCCCCATCCCTTCTCTCCTCCAGGGTATACATGTCGAGCTCCTTGAGCCTCTCCTCATAGGTCCTCTCCCCCAGGCCCCAGATCATTTTGGTTGCCCTCCTTTGGACCCTCTCTAGGAGTGTAATGTCCCTCTTTAAATGTGGCCTCCAAAACTGCACACAATACTGGAGGTGTGGCCTAACCAAGCAGTTGTACAGTGGAAGGATCACTTCTGCCTTTCTGGAGGTAATCCCCCTGGCAGTGCATCCCAGCATCCTATTTGCCCTTGCTGCTGCTCTTCTACAGGTCTCTGAGCTGTTCATTTTGACATCTACCACTACCCCCAGGTCCCTGTCACCCTCCGTGACTTGAATCATGTCTCCTCCCAGGGTATACTCCTGGCCTGGATTTCTGACTCCCAGGTGGAGAACCTTGCACTTCCCTGCATTGAATTTTAGTTTCCATTTTCCCAACCACCTTTCCAGAGCCTCCAGGTCCTCCTGCAAGGTCCTCCTCCCCATCTCCTCATCCACCACTGCACCCAGCTTTGAGTCGTCTGCAAAGAGACTCATCTCACTCCTGATCCCCTTCCTGATGTCTGAGACATAGGCGTTGAACAGGAGTGGCCCCAGCACTGACCCCTGGGGAACCCCACTGGTAACCCACCTTGGGGATGAGGCTAACCCTCCAACCACCACCTTCTGAGTAAGCTCAGAGAGTCAATTTCCTATTCATCTTAACAACTGCCTCCCTACCCCCATTTCCTTCAGCTTAGCCAGCAGGCCACTGTGGGGTACAGAATAAAACGCCTTGCTGAAGTCCAGAAAGAAGACATCCACTGGCCTACCCTGGTCTAGGGCCCTCATCACCCAGTCATAGAACTCAACAAGGTTTGTCTGGCATGGCACGATCTTCCCAGGACAAAGCCATGCTGCCTATCATCCAAGTACCCAGTTTGCTCCAGTAACCCCCCTAGCCTTTCCTTGACAATACTCTCCATCACCTTGCTGACCACCGATGTCAGGCTAATGGGCCTGTAATTTCCCACCTCCTCTTTGATCTCCCCTTGTGGATCGGCACGACACGGGCCACCCTCCAGACTTGGGGCATCCACCCAGTCCTCAGAGAGATGTTGAAAAGCTCCGCTAGAGGGACTGCTAGGACATCCGTCAGTTCCCTCAGCACCCTGGGATGCATCTCATCTGGCTCAGGTGCTTTCCCCGTCCGAAGGGACCTGAGGGCTTCCCTTACTCTCTCTAGTGGGATTTCAGCCTCCATGTCCTCCACATTTTCACCCTGTACTGCTGGCCCCCCACCTGTCTGTGATGGCCACTCCCTTTCCCCAGACCCATCAGGGCCCCTGGTCTCTCCCGTTTCCACCCCTTCCTCCGGTTTGCCCCCACTCCTCCCGCAAGACATAGTCCCTTCATCCCCCCTGGTAAAAACTGAGGCAAAGTACCCATTTAGGACTTCTGTCTATTCTCCTGCGCCCAACCATCCCCTATCCTTATCTTGCTGATCTGCCTCCTTACTTTCCTTTTTCCCCCTATGTATCTAAAGAACCCCTTTCCTCCCTCCAGATCCCACTGACCAAGGACTGCTCCTTTTTTGCCTTAGCTGCTCTCACTGCCCTGGTGACTCTCTTGATTGTCATCTCATAAAGTAAGGTGCCTTCCTGGTGCCATGGCTTGGAGGGTCAGGAAGCGCATCCTCAGGATCACGAGAACAGCTGCACGGGAGTCTGAGCTGGATGTCCTTGTCCACCTAGGGACAAATGACTTGGCTCATCATGAGATTAGAGCAGTGCAGGAGGACTTTGTAGAGTTGGGGAGTGGCCTAAGACAAGTAGCACACACAGTATCCTTCTCAGAGGTGCTGCCTGTCAATGGCATGGGTGAGGCGAGGGTACTTTGCACCATGCAGTTTAATGAATGGTTGAAAAAATGGTGTGGAGCACAGGGGTTTGGCTTCATTGGGGACTGGGATTCCACCTGGAGGGACACCAGCCTATACTGGCAGGATGGTCTGCATCTGTCCAGGAAGGGAACAAGTCTTTTGAGCAGTCGGTTTAAATGCTTCATTGGCAAGCTTTTAAACTAGTCAAGGGAGGTACTGATAAGCAGCAGGAAAATCCCAGCCTCTCCCTACAAAACAGGGTATTAAATGAGAAAAAGACCAAGGTAGAAAGGTCAGTGGGGGATGCTGCAACTGAAGCTGAAGCCATCAAAAAATGGAGAGCAATGAGTACCAATGCCCGTAGTCTGGGTAACAAGCTTCCTGAATTAGTGGCCTTGATGGAGGAGGAACATCTGGATATTGTGGCAGTCACAGAAACATGGTACACACAAAACCATGACTGGGACGTAAACATACCAGGATACACTATCTACAGGAGGGACAGGGAAGGTAAAGGAAGAGGAGGAGTAGCTCTTTACATAAGGGAAGGAATCAAAGCAACAGAACAAAAGGGTAAACAGGGAGGAGAAGAAGCACTGTGGGTCAATTTGGAGACAGGCAATGGCACCACAATCCGCACTGGGGTTGTATACAGACCCCATTCTCAGGGGGAGGAAATGGACAAGGAAATGATGGAAAGTATACTTAGAATGGCAGAAAAAGGGGAGATATTGCTGATGGGTGATCTGAATATGCCAGATGTTAACTGGAGTGCAGTTGCAGCAGCCACTTCGAAGAGTGGGGT
Source organism: Neoceratodus forsteri (assembly GCA_016271365.2). Lineage (NCBI taxonomy): Eukaryota > Metazoa > Chordata > Ceratodontiformes > Ceratodontidae > Neoceratodus > Neoceratodus forsteri. The sequence continues at coordinate 519,082,220 of CM057449.1, read as the reverse complement.
TATTCTAGATGCCCTACAGGGCATGCCTTGAGACAACTAGTATTGGAGCCCACTCGAGAGGGAGCAATCTTAGACTTGGTTCTCTCAAATGGAGATGGAGAGGGATCACAGATGTAGAAGTGGGTAGCCATCTGGGAACTAGCGACCATCGAACAGTATGGTTCACAATAAACACAGCAATAGAGTCAAGCCATACAAAGGCAAAAGTACTGGACTTTAGGAGGGCTGACTTTGCTAAAATGGGTGAGTGCCTAAGGAATGCACTAGCAAATGGGCAGGAAGGAGGGTGGAAGAACAATGGGAATAATAAAACTGCCATCACAGAGGTAACAAGCCTTGTGTGAAGCAAATAAACAAAACAAACGATGTAAGAAATCACTATGGTTCTCAAAGGAAAAGGTTCAATAGAAAGAAAGCATTCAGGAAGTACAAGGAATCACAGAAGGAGCAGGACAGAGAACTGTATCAGTTAAAGCAAAGGAAGCTGGGAAGGCAGTCAGAACAGCAAAGGCCCAAACTGAGGAAAGATAGCCAACTCAGTTAAGAAGGGGATAAAACCTTTTATAGGTACATCAGGGAGCGAAGGAAGACCAAGGGAGGGATAGTGAGGCTTAATAAAGGGAGGGAGGGTGGGCAGAGGGTAACTGTGGAAAGGCAGAGACACTAAACAAATATTTTTGCTCAGTATTTACAAATGAAGAGGGGGAGGTACCTAAAACAAACAGTAGAAACACTCTGGATACAGAAGTTGATACCAGTCCATTTACAGAAGAAAGGGTTCTGAAAGAACTCTTAAAACTGAAGGTGGACAAAGCAATGGGGCCTGATGGGATTCATCCCAGAATTCTAAAAGAACGAAGGGTAGAACTAGTGATACCACTGACTACCCTCTTTAACAAATCATGGGAGGATGGGGTGGTACCTGAGGACTGGAGGAGGGCAGATGTGATTCCCCTTCACAAAAGTGGGAGCAAGGCAGAAGCAGGAAACTACAGACCTGTTAGTTATCCTCAGTGATAGGGAAAATGATTGAATCACTTCTGAAGGAAAGAATTGTCGAGTATCTAGAGGCCAGGGGGCACAGGACTCAAGGCAACGTGGATTCACAGCGGGAAGGTCATGCCAGACGAATCTGATAGATTTCTTTGACTGGGTGACCAAAGTAGTAGATCAGGGAGGGGCTGTGGACATGGCCTACCTAGACTTTAGCAAGGCATTTGACTCAGTCCCACACAAAAGATTAATATACAAGTTAGCCAGCCTGGGAGTGGGTCCCAAGATGACAGCCTGGGTAAAAGTTGGCTGGAGAATAGGACACAGAGACTAATAGTAAATGGAGTCCACTCTGAAGAAAGGGGGGTTACTAGTGGGGTACCGCAGGGTTCAGTATTAGGACCGGTCCTCTTCAGTGTCTTTATAAGCGACATTGCAGAGGGACTGGAAGGAAAAGTATGTCTCTTTGCAGATGACACAAAGATCTGCAACAGAGTTGATGCACAATGTGGGGTGGAAAGGATGAGAAGGGACTTGGAGGAATGGTCAAATGTATGGCAGCTTAGATTCAGTGCTAAGAAGTGCAAGGTAATGCACCTTGGAAACAAAAATCCAGGGGAAGAGTACACAATGGGGGTGAGATACTAACAACAACAAAAATGGAAAGGGACCTGGGGGTAGTCATATCAGATGACCTAAAGGTGGGCAAGCAATGTGAGAGGGCAGCAAGGAGGGCTGGGGGGATACTGGGATGCATAGGGAGAGGCATCACCAGTAGAAAACAGGAAGTTATTATCCCTCTGTACAGACAGCTGGTGAGACCCCATCTGGAGTACTGTGTGCAGTTCTGGAGACCCAATCTCTGCAAAGACATAGACAGAATGGAAGCTGTCAGAGGAGGGCAACTAAAATGGTGCAGGGTCTGCACGGAAGACATCTGAAGAGACTTAAGGAGCTTAATATGCATAGCCTCAGGAGAGGAGGGATGGGGGACATGATAGAAACTTTCAAGTGCCTCAAGGAATCAACAAAGTCCATGAGGTAGCGTCTTTCAAAAAAATTAATGTAAGAACAAGGGCACAATTTGAAGATGGGGGCGGCTCAGAGCTAATTTAAGGAAGTATTTTTCACAGAGAGGTTGTGGATGCATGGAGCGGCCTTCGGAGGAGGTTGTGGAGTCACAAACAGTGGTGGAATTCAAGCATGCATGGGACAGTCATAAGGCAATTCTAGGGGGTGGGGGTAGGAAGAAGTAGGCTGCTGGTTAACTAGGATCTGCAGCTTATCCATTAGGTAGGGAAATGGGCAGACTAGGTGGGCCAAGCGGTCCTTATCTGCCGTCAGATTCTATGTTTCTATATTCCTCCTGATCCCTTTCACTCCTTGAGCACTTGAAGCGCCTATAGGCTGCCTTCTTGTCCCTCACCACCTCCTGTACCTCCCGGGTCTACCAGCAGGGTTTTCTGGCCGAACGTACGCCTTTGTCCTGCGCAGGATCTGGTAACCTCCTGTATTCCTCTCCTAATAATCCCCCACCTGCTATCAGCATCCATATCTGGCCTTCTCCTGTCCAAACGATCTTTAAGGATCCTTCCCATCTCCCTGAAGTCTGCATCCCTAAAGTCGGTTACTACCATCCTTGTTTGGCTTTCCTCCCCTCCCCCCCAGGTCCAGGAAGAACCAGACTGTGGCGTGATCACTCCCCGCCAATGAGTCCCTCACCTCTAGGCCCCAATCTGATCACTGTCCGCCAGGACCACGGACATTGTCCGGGCCTCCCTAGTTGGCTCACCCACCTGTTGTGTCAGAAATACATCCTGGAAGACATTCAGCAGCCTCTGCTCCCTGGCCATTGGTGACGTCATAGTCTCCCAGTCTGTTCCTTGCATGTTGAGGTCCCCTATTACCACTACCCTTCCCTTTCCCAGTCTACAGCGTCCCTTGAGATTTGCCACCAAACTTTCTTCCAGAACCTCCGCCAGTGCTGGTGGTCTGTATACCACTGTGACCTTTACTCTCTTACCCCCTGCGTCAGCAGGGTGTGACCCAAATAGCCTCCATGTTCCCCTCTGCCTCCAATACCCATGGCATTTATGACTAACAGTGCTACACCATCACCCCCTTTCCTCCCCCCTATCTTTTCTGAACATAGTACAGTATAGCCCTTCAGATTTAGGTCCCTGTCGTGCCCTTGAGTGGCCCAGGTCTCAGTGACTGCTGCCACATCTACCTCCCCCTCAACTAGCACCACCTGGAGCTCAGGCATTTTATTTCCTAAGCTCCTGGCATTTATCAGGACCACTCTCCACCTCTTTCCCCCCCACCTTGAGCTCCCATTTCTCAACTCCTGCACCCTACTTGGTGACCCATTTCCATATCTCCCTAGAGGAGTGGAGAACATGTCCCTCATTTATCATACCTGCTGGCATTGCCCCTTTTTTGGTCCCTCTCCCCTTCACAAGTTTAAACCCCACCTTTCGCTGATGAACCCAGCTAGTTTGAGCTTAAGGATTTCCTTTCCCTCCAAATTAAGTTGGAGCCTGTCCCTAGCGTACAGCCCCTTATCCTCCCAGGTCTCCCCCAGTCCCCCACCAGACCATACCCCAATTCCCCACGCCACACCCTAAGCCACTGATTTATCTCCCTAATCTTCATCTTGTTTTCCTCACTAGCCCTTGGCACTGGCAGGATTTCCAAAAAGGAGATCTTACAGCCTGTGGAAAGGCATACCCTGGCCAACTCCTGGAACCTTGCCTGAATTTCTAGTTCACTATTACCATTTATGTCGTTTGTCCTCAAGTTGCACTAGAATGTCCAGGGTCCCCCCGCATTCCCTTGCCAGTGAATACAACTCATGCTTGGCCTTGTGCACTGTCGGGCCTGAGTGGCATTTGATTATGATCAGACAGGTTTTACCCTCCCCCTGCCCTTCCCACTGGATGCCTCTGAACATGGAGTCCCCCAAAAGCAGTACTCTAACCTCCCTCTTGCCTCCCTGCTCACCCCTCAGGTTTCCCCTCCTTCTATGCCCCTCCTCATCCCTTCGTCCAGGTTCTCCCCCCAACTGGCTCCTCTTGCCAACCTCCCACAATCTGGGTGTCGAAGGTAGCCCCTTCACTATTTTCCCTGGTCACCTCTTCTACCCGTGTCCTGGCCTTCTTTATCCCCCCCCACCCGAGTATCTTTCTCTGTATCTCTTTCCCCACTCCTTACTAATCCATCCATCCTATCCATTTGCCTACTTGACTTTCTGCTCGCTATCATCCCATTTACGTAATAATGTTTATGTTAAAAAAAAAAAAAGGTCATGAGTCCTTATCGTAGTATTGTGCAGCATTTTTAATGTTAGGAAAAATAGTAAACAAAACATGGAGGAAGGTGGGGAATTGGGAATCATGGTCGCACCTGGAGAGGAACACACTACTGATGCAGAAAGTTAAGATGGTTTATCACGTATATTGTGGCATAGCGAGTTGCAGGGTAGTCTAGATATTGCTTTCGTACAGCAGTAAATTATCATCAGTGAGAATTATGATATATCACCACATCCTGTTATTGGGACATCACTTCTGTCAACTCTTTTCAAGTGCTGTATTGCAGTTGTAAACCCTCAGTTGCCATTTTGATGATTCCCATGTAACCCCCAGGCCACTTATTGAACTAGTGTGCACACCCACCATTTATTGTAAAGCTCACCCAGACAGCTATCTGGGAGCACTGGTGCCTATATACTGGCATACTATTTACTTTACCAACAAGGTAGGTACCACCCTTGGCGTTAGGATGTATACCTGGCTCATTTTCTGGAGGAAAAGAGGGGTTGGGGTACAGAAACAGACCAGTTGAACCCTGTGTAAAAACACAACCCAGGTCCTAGGAGGAGGCAGCTAGGCATATGCTTGATCTAACCTGCTGGGGGGGGCCCAGTAAATCCAAACAACCAGAAGCAAAAAACGGAATGTCCATAACAGTGACTGGGATTTTGCAGTATGGCTTTATTCAGCAGATGGCAAATAAAGCTGAAGTGGACCCCCAAGGGTTGGTCCAGGCTGGACAGGTACAAATTCAAGAACTTTCCTTGCATCCAGTACAGTTCACGAACGACAAACAGAAACATATTCTTCCCAAATTCTGAAGTGTATCTGTGGACACCTGGCCACTCACATGAACATTTCTCTTCTCCCTTGAGTGTTATTTAGTGAATCTAAGCCACACACTCAGAACACCTTTCGAACATAGGTGCAATACATGAAAACTCAGCCACACACCTTAACTTGCAGCATGGCCACTCGCTCAAGTAAAACTGCTGGTGCACTTTATGAACCAGGTAGTCCTGCCTTGTAAGCGCTTAGATGGCGTTCCTTCCACCCTTGGCCACAACTGACAGACTCTGCCATTCTTCAGGGTTACACCATTGAAATCCCCATTCCCCACTGAAATGCTAGAGGTCCCATACATTGCTTATCACAACACTGGGTGACGCAGAGAAAATAAACTGCACTCACTGGGGTCCACAGTTTAACTTTCTTCACTCACACTGGTGAGACTAGTGGCACTGACTTGTGCGATCCTGCCTTATCTATGGGCACATGCACCCCAGACAATCCACTCCCTAAGAACATTTGTGGAGATCTAGTCTTCCTTTCGGTACTCACAGAACTTGTTCCATCCACTGGGCGTGCAACAACCAAAAAGAAACAGGAAAGTCACTCTTCTGGGTAGCCGGTCCACACAGTCTATTTCAGGTCCTATACCAAAGCAGCTGAAAACACCTCAGAACATTCAGGGGATTGTCCCATGGGTCCACTGAGAACAAGCAGTTCCTTCCACTTCACTGGGAGTGGAAATCAGGAACACCTGCTGTAGTCTTGTCTCCACCACTTCACTGGAAGCTTGAAATGGCACACGACTAGAGTGAGAAATCATGGGCCCTCTGTCAGAGCCCACTGGCAGTCCTTCTGCCATTCTCACTTCCTTACTCCACAACTGACAACTACAAACTGGCAGAATTCTAAGCTCCCGAGAGCATCTATCCACACAGTGTGGTTTATGCTGCTGCGAGAGCTCTGAATGACCTAATCATTCCTCCCTCAGGCTAGCTGAGTAACAATGATGTCATTATATAAGGAGCCCCTATTGAGCTCCCTACCAGCTGTCTGCTGCCTTCCTAACAATAATACTGATTGGATTTTAGCAACCCCAGTGACTGGGTGGTTACACGCGCCCCTTGCTAGGTAAATGACTGTCCGCAGTCATTCCCTCACCCAGCACCGGGCCAATCCTACCTCTGATGCCTCCATGGGGAGGGTTGCAGAAGTCCTTCCCTACCATGTGCCAGGCACAGGCAGGTGACACCAAAGGCTAGAGGCCCACTGAAGAAACTTCAGTTCCTATCCTTCTACTGTACTATCTAGGGATCCCCAGTGGCTCCAAGAAATTGCCTGAAGCATGTCCGACCTGGCAGAATTGGTGATCCCTATATCCGGAATCAGGACCACCAACCTGCCTTCAACCCCAACTCTCTAGGGGAAAACTGTTTGGCTTATGCTCTCTACCATGTGCACAAACTCCAGAAAAACACAACCAAGAACCATTTAACACCTCACACCTGTAAAACGAAAAAGGGTTAGACATTGCACTAAACAGTTACACAAGTGTAACAAATATACACAAAGGAAGGACTCCAATGAGTCTCAGCAGTCCTCTTCAGGTCTACTTGTTTTCTTCCAGGAACACCTGCAAAAGAAAACACTGCAAAAAAACATTTCTGCAAACTACAACGTGTAAAGCCAAAAACTGTGACCAAAAAAGCCTCCCGATGAATACTGCACAAGCCCAAAAAGCATTTCAAAAAAAAAATAATTTTTTACAAAGATAGAAAACATAAAGACAATTGCAAAACATTTTGGGGGGGAGGCTCCCTTCAATGTCCCAATCTAAGGAGGAGTCCAGAGTGCTGAAACACTACAAGAGTCTCTCCTAGGCCGGAGCTTGCGGAAGCACAGTCCTGGAACAGGCACAAAGCCTGCAAGCACTGCAGTCTAGATGTAAAGTCATTTGGAGGTTTAATATTCCACAGAGTCTTCCGTTTTGCAGGACACAGTTAAATAAAAAATGAAAAAGGTCTCTTACCAGTTCCTGATGACAAAAGGATGTCAACATCACCTCTGGTGTTGTGGCCTGATGATCTTTGGCTGCTGGGTAGACAAAATCTTTGGATCAGACATTTCCACGACCTCCTACTGGAGTCAGACTGGACATCTTCTCCGAACCTGCTGGGCTGATGAACCTGGATGCTGCTGGAGCCGAACCTGGATGCTGCTGGAGCTGAATCTGGATGCTGTTGCAGACGAACCTGGATCACCATAAGCAAGGCACCTCCGTCCTGGGTTGCTGCTTCTTTGGTGGCAGATGGTTGAGCTGTCAATGGCTGAATTCAGCTTGGCAGGCGGGCACAATTTTCAAGAACGGCACCAGTCTCTGGGGTAGTACCATTGCGGATCTGGGACATAGACTGTTGCCCCATTTGGGTGAACCATGGGAACATTATAGAATGTCTCTTGGCCAGCTTTGTCCGCTATTCTCACAGAATTGATCAGCAAAGTCCTGCCACGCTTCCAGAATTGCAGTCTCTCATTGCACACCTTAATTTGGACCCACTTGTTTACTCTTGGGTGCAGGCTGGCGCAAGCTTCCTCCCACAACCAGGCATACCTGTCTTTTTCTGTGTCTTCCCATATCTTTCTAGAGTAGAAAAAGAGTATGACTGTCCATACTTGGCCTCAACTTGTCTATGCACAATTCTGTCTTCTTTGCTGCTTTTCACTAACTCACGTCCAGAAGCATGGCTTGGGGGTGGCCAGTCCTGGATGAGCCAGTCACGAACACTTGGTACAGAGCAAGAGCAGTCCAGCTCTGCACTCAAGGGCACACTTCTTAAGCCTTCCTCCTCATGGACATCTGGAGGCTCCATGGAAGCCCAGGCCAGTGCCCACTCGCTAGGGTCTACTGCAGCCATTGCTGCTTCCTCCTCTTTCACATAGTCTGCCCAGGAGCTGGCCATTGAGCCAACCCCCACAATTGTCCATTCTCTTCTGTCGTCTGTGGCGCTGTCCTCCCAACGACATGCTTCCTCCACCTTGGACTCTCTGATGAGGCTTGGACTTGGGCCTTCCACCCACGGATCTACTGAGCCTGCACTGGCAGCGTCCAGTTCCACCCTCTGCGGCATGGAACACTTTTCTTCATCTGGGCCTTACACAGCATCGGCGCAGACAATGTCCAGAAACTCTTTTACAAAATCTATGGGGTCACTTTTACTGCAACCATCCTGTCGCTGTTGTTCTGTTTCTACAGGCAGGGCTCGACAAATTCTAAAATTAGGTACTTGTCTACGGACAAGTGGCTTGTCATAAAGTAGTTGTTCCAGTGCTTGAGTTGGTAGTCCAGGTATAAAATGGCGATATTTTTAGTGGAAAGTATAAATACACAGAAAACCTAGATATATTTATTGTAGTATCAGTTATTTAGTGTTGTAATAGACAATAAGGAGAATAATATGAATTTTTTTTTTTTTTGGTCAGGAATCGGATGGAGAGGAGTGTGACAGAATTAGCACATGGTGCCAGCAGCACAGTCAGTGAGAACATCATGCAGCAGACAGACAGTGAACAGCATCAGGAAAAGTTGCAGCAGGAGGCCTGAGCATGCTCCAGCTGGAGCATCCTATTCAGTGTCATCATCATCAACACTAGTGACAGCAGACTCAGGGACTATAGGGATATTTTCATGTGACTCAGCATCAGCAGAACTGGTAGTCGAACTAGCATGACCATGAATGTGACGTGTGCCAGGACTGGATAGTAGCCAGTGGTTGATAGCTTGATTTGGATCAAAGCTGTCTAATGCAGGGCCTTCAACTGCTATATGCAGAAGTGACTGGAGTGTGTCATCAGCCAGACTTGTTCTTATTTTTGTTTTTATAAGATTCTGAATAGAGAATACTCTCTCACATTTAGCTGTAGACACACTCATAGCCAGTAACATTTCTATTAGATCAGGGATGTGAGCAAGCTGGGCCGGTCTCTCTCGCAGTAGCCGTGAATATACGTGCAGATATGGCTTATCAACTGCAGACTTAAGCATTGCTTTGAGTGCAGAATACTCCCTTTCTATACTGGTTACATGATCTTCAGAAAAAGTTGCGAAAGTAGTCTAACAATTTACTTAAATCAGTTGTGCCATATTGTGCAAGTTCTTCTCGTGATGGATCGAAATTTTTGAAATCTAAACAGTGGAATCATTTTAGCGGTTCATCCGAGAAATTCCGGAAATGCTGGATGTAAGATACTGCTGCATCTATTAAATTGTGCAGCTGAGTATCAGTCGTGAAATTTACTTCTGGACACTTCCCTTTGAAGATGAAAGGAAAAGTCTTGTCCTCAGTGCCACGTTTTGAAATTAGATGGTTCATGCATTTCTCTGCAGGATTATATTGGGCTAGAAAAGATATCATAAACTTTCCACGTCTTGTATTTAGCTCCGTCAACTGGAGTAAGCATGTCTCAATGAGTTGGGGGACTTCTAATATTAGCAGGTCATCCTTTTGAAATTCCAGTGAGAGATTTTTCAATATTGGCAAAAAATCCTGAAGAATAAAGAGCGATTTTACAAACTGTACTGAGTGAGCATCTCTTAGAAGGACCTTTGCTTTGGCACCATCACCACCAGCAGAGTTTGCGACGTGTTCAAAATGTTGAACTACTGTGGGCAGGTTGACTTGAACAGCATGAACTGAACGGGTCTTACTTGCAAGCCAGCGTACTTGCTTTATTGCACTGAAATGAGCCAGTTCAGTGTGTATGACATCTGCTATTTCCTGTAGTTCTCTAAGTTTCTTGAGGCTGTAGTGGTAAAATTTAAAAATTCCTTTCTACTTTTTGAACAAAGGGATTTTTTTTTTCATGACGTCGAGAACTGCTAACTTCAGTTTGTTGACTACGCAATGCGTAGGTATTACAGTGGGAACTTGTTGTCTGATTTTTGCTATGGTGCCACCTTTGTGGCCCATCATCACACTGGCACCATCAAAGTTGGCAGATACGAGAACTGGTCCAGGCTTGCTCATATTGTTAAGGTCTGCAAAAGAAAGATCAACAGACTCCAGCGCAGAGCTTATTGCTTTAAAAACTCCATCTGTGTGAGAATGTTGTAGAGGAACAGGTTTAATTAACACAGTTGTGACTTTTTTTTCTGCGCTATCAACAAAACGAAGAAATAAATTTTCCCACTCTAGTATGCTTGCATCTGTACTGCCATCTGCAAGAACAGTAATGAATTTTGTATTTTTGACAGTCTGGATCTGTGTTTTAGACATGACAGCTGCTACTGCGTTACAGAAATCTCGTTTACCATTTGTGTAATTGCTGCCGAGTTTAACCCCACTTTTTCTTGCAATGTGCAAAGCCATTCCATATCTGAGAAGGGATGTAAATTTTTAGCCAAGGAATATGCGGTGTTAAACGCCTCATTTTATTTTGGATGTCTTCCTCCATCTGAGAAAATGCGTGATATATTGCAGTTTCAGATATGTTAAAATTAACCGCACGTTGACCAGTTTCGTGACAATGCTGGTTTGCACAAATTATATGTGGATTTGATTTTTCATGGGCTCTCACTGACTCAATTCAGAAATTATTTGAACCAGTGGCAAACACATTAGGTTTTTTGGAATAAGCAGGAGTCGCAAGAGTAGGATATTTCTCACAGGCAGAGCAGTACATGACGCATTTTTGGTCATCATACCTTAACCAGGTAAACTGATTTAGCCAGTGATGCTGAAATGTTCGAACTCTTTTTTTCGACATCATATTTTTTATCTTTACTTCTTTTCTCATCAGACTTTAAGTTTGTTGTTTCATTTTCCTCATCTAAAATCAAAGGTCGCTTTCTGCTGCTGCTATCATTTTTCTCACTCACTTCAGAAATTGGTGTGATCAAGTCAGATTGATCACCTGTTATGTCTACAAATACAGACCCAGGCTGAGAATCATCGTTTTGGTTGTTTTCCTGACTAGGGCAAGGAAGAGGGGCTGGTTGGGGCTGGCTTGACTGTGAAGAAGGCGGCTCTGCCTCTTTAGTTTTTGTTCCCGAAGAAGATGAGATGGAGGATTTTTTCCCAGTCCAAAGGGAAAATAAGTAGTTTGCTGTCTTATTTTTTTTGCGTTTTTTTTTAACTTCTAATGCAATTGTAAAAAATATTGAAATATCGTTGTATACAATAAAATTGTATTTTATGTTATATTTGTGTAATATTTTATCTGAAGCTGTTGTGCTTAGTACTTATGCTTAGAACACTAGTACAAGAGGGCCTGTGGGCAGGACAACAGAGTAGGTGGGAGTAGGAGTGAGCAGGAGACGGAGGTGGAGCCAACTACTCCTCCTCCACAGTTGTTCACCCCAAGTTCCTGTACCCTCAGGGCAGGTTAAGTCTCTCACAGCCATATACGTACGCCTCCACCAAAGAAGAGTTTATTTTTGTTTACCACAACAAATGTTTTTCCCCTTTGTATTGTTAGTTGCTTATTTCTAAGAAGTCTGCAGTTGTTCCCCAAGTTCCTTCCTCTACCCTCTAGTGTAGCAGGTTTTATTTGTCTCACACACCTTCACCAAAGTAAGTATAAATAATATAGGTAGGTAGGTAGCTACACTACTAGGTTTATTTTTTTTTTTCTGTATACCACAAAAAGAACCACCAAAAATGTTTATTTCTAATATTAAAGTTTGCAGTTAGTTGTTGAAGTTCCTCGACCTCTACCCTCCCAGGGCAGCAGGTTGGTTAGGTCTCACACACCGCCACACAATGTCTCACACACCATCCATTTAGCAAAGTAGGTAATATAGGTAGCTAGGCTAGGTTTATTTATTTTTTTCTGTGTATCACAAAAAATGTTTTTCCCTTCAGTATAGTTTATATCTAATAAGTCTACAGTTGTTCTCCAAGTTCTTCTACCTCTCAGCCTGGGGGCACAGGGTATTAGGTCTCACAGCCACACAGTGTCTTACACACCTTCACCAAAGTAAGTGATAATAATATAGGTAGGTAACTACACTATTTTTTTGTTTAGCACAAAAAATGTTTTCTTCTCTTTCCTGTAGTTTATTTCTGTTAAGTCCACAGTTGTTCCTCAAGTTCCTCTACCCTCTCAGGGCAGCAGGTTAGATCTCACTCACAGCCACCACACACCTTCACCAAAGTAAGTAGGTAGGGGTAGGTTGGTACTTAGGTATACGCAGGGCCCCTAGTGCTCTGCGGCAGCATTTTCTGATTGCTGCAGTAGGGCTCCTAGGCTTCTGCGGCAGCATTTTCCGATTTCTGTGGCATGATTTATTCATTTATTTGGCAGAATGCAGTCCTACCATTGGCTAAAATATGATGTGATGTCATTAATGACATCACATGCCAAACATAGAGGCAGGGCATCAAGACAAACAAGATCAGTATGGGAGCGTGGCACTATAGAAAAACTGTATTTTTGAATAAAAATTCACCAAAAACTGTGAATTATGTGGCATTATATGAATTCTGCGGCATGATGCAAATTCTGCGGAAAATTCCGCAACTGCGGAATCACAGAATTCCAGGGGTCTTGGGTATAGGTAGCAGACTAGCAGTAGCAGGCAGTTGGTTTTCTTTTTCTGTAGCTAGCAAAAAAAGTCCACAGTTGTTTCCCAAGTTCCTCTACCTCTCAGCCTGGGGGCAGGTTATTAGGTTTCACACAGCCAGCCACACACACAAACACACCCGTCCCTCCACCAAGATTTTTCTTTAGGTAGCTAAGTGTAGTAGGTAGTTGAGTTCAGCACACCCCCCAATCAGTAGTAGTAAGTTAAAGTTAAGTTTAGCAGTCCTTAGACACACACACTGTCACAAACACATACAGCCCTCTGATTCAGTCTGCACTACTGCAGTGCTGCTGCTTGCTTGCCAAATAAAATTAACTTATTTTTTGTTTATCTTCAATGTCTTCTCCCCACTGTTTCCTAATTTTTTTTTTGTCACCCACAGACTTTCCCTTCTCTTCTCTGCTGACTTCTGTCAGCACTCCCTGAGTTTCCGTCCACGTGGATCTCTTTCTTGAACGTCTTGTCTTCCCCTTCCCGGCCTAGTCTTTTAACCAATCCACTACTCCCTCAGTGTACTCTCTTAAAGTTTTGTTTTTTTTTCATACTCTTTATTTTTCAGGTCAGTATTACAGCAGATATGCATTTGTACAGCAATTTCATTGTCAGAATACACACACACAGTGGAAATTCATATGTTGCAGGACATTCTAACCAGTTTGTACAATTTGTAGAAATCACTTCGGACATATAGTGTCCATTAGCAATATATAATTGATAATAAGGTACATGGGGGAAGAAAGACTCGGGCACCAAAGGGTTTATTTCGTCAGGGGATAAATGAGTCATCTATTGGGGAAATATAGAAGACCCAAGACCTCCAATAAATTTCAAATTGGGGAATGCGGTCAGCTCTTTTAGCAAAGAGTCGCTCCAGATATTAGATCTCTGACACTGTAGAGTGCCAGTGAGTCAAAGTTGGATTGTGGACTTCCAAGCTGGTGATCACCTCTAGCTGCAGCTAAGTATAAATAGAGTTTACTTTTTTGGAGATACTAAACCCTCTTCCGCTATGTATAACAGAATCATTTGATTTGTTAACACCAAGTCTGTATCAATTAATAATTGAGACTCCTGCAATTTCTTTCCAATAAAGGGAAATTTTCGGCACAAACAAAAATATGGGAGGTATTAGCCCTCTTCTGCCCACATTCTTCTCCAACACATTCCTGGATTTCCAGGTAAGAATTTGGCCAGTTTATCTGGAGACATAAAGAAATGCATACGACACTTCCAAATATATTCAAGCCAATAGGGGGCTGAAGAAGCCTTCATAGACGGAATAATTGGCTCCAACCATTTATCATATGTGATCTGAGTATTTAATTCTTTATTCCACTTAGTCAGAACATTTTCTGTGGTCTGCTTCCAGTTTTCCCTCAAGGCTGTATATAGCTGACCAATTAATTGTGTTGGAAGTTTTCCTTCAATTGCCTCAATTATCAGATTCATCAAATTGGGCTTCGGGGAAGGAAGAAGCAATCGAGTGGGTCCCAGATTCATCAAATACGAACGCACCTGCAAAAATCTAAAGTGATGTGTGAAGGGGAGTCCGAATTTAGACTGCAGGGAGGCAAAGGGCATTACCCTGTGAATATCTAGAAATTGGTAAAACATTGAAAGGCCTAATCTATGCCACTCCTCATAAGCATTGTCTTGTCTAGCTACTATGAACTGTTTTTCCTTAGTCACCAGACGAAAATAAAAGAGCTCTGCAAGTTCCCGGGCTGACCTAAGCTGGTGCCATATTTTTAATATATTACGGGTTCCCCACGTGAAGTCCCTTAAAGATGGAATGGAGTCTAATGGAGAAAACAAAACAGGGAATATATCAAAAAGGTCATTCAGGGTAAATTCAGTTAATTTCCAAGGAGGCATAGTATGTCTATTAAGCCAAATAAGAATGACCTTAGATGTCGTGGCTCTGTGGTATTCTTTTAAATTAGGAAGGTTTAAACCTCCTTTAGCGATAGGTAATTGTATGGATGACCATTTTATCCTTGGATGTTTCCCGGCCCAAACAAAGCTGGATAATATTCTATCCTAGGAAAAAAAGTAAAATCTAGATGGAATTAAAGGTAAAGTTTCAAAAAAATATAAAATCTTAGGAAACACTGTCATTAGAGTAGTCTGGATACGCTGATGAAATGATAAATGCAGGTGTGCCCACCTTCCCATTAGTTGTTCTATGGCTAAAGTCACCAGCTTCAAATTCAGGAGCTCCAAAAGTTCCAGGTCTTTGGGAATAATGACTCCCAGATACCGGATTCTATTGTTTCGCCATCTAGCTGGTAATAGAGCACTCAGAGCCTGGGATGGAACAAAGTTGAGAGGTAAAATCTCTGTCTTTTGAATATTAATCTTATATCCAGCAACTTCCGAGAACCTCTCTGTCACCCCTAGAGTGGCAGGGACCGAGCTTTCAGGGTCTAATAGGGTCAGCAATATATTGTCCGCATATAATGAGAGAGTAAATTCTCTCCCCCAAGAGGTATCCCATGAATGTCAACATTTCGCCTAATAGCCTCTGCCAGTGGTTCAATATATAAAGCAAACAAAAGTGGCGAAAGTGGGCAACCCTGCCTGGTCCCCCTGCCCAGATGTATCCTATCTGATAGCTGGCCATTCACCTTGATATGTGCCTTTGGAGAGGCATATACCCTTTGCAGCAGGGAAATAAAATCCCCTGGAAACCCAAACTCAGAGAGGGTCCTCCAGGGGAAAATCCAACTAACCCGGTCGAAAGCCTTGTCAGCATCTAAGCTGACAAAGATTGTCGGTATATTTCCCTTATTCACATAATCAAGGAGATGCACTGTCCTTCGAATATTATCCGAGGTTTGTTGGTTCTGGACAAACCCTGATTGATCTGAATTCACTAGCTCGGGGATCAGTTCCTCTATTCTATGAATCCATATAGATATAAACAACTTATAATCCATATTAAGTATGGATATCGGTCTATATGAGGTGAGTTTGCTCAGAGGAATCTTGACCTGGTGTAAGAACAAAGCTCAATGTTTGCCTTACAGCATGCAGGTGTCTAAACAACTTGCTGAGTTTTGATTCAAGGATGCTCTGTGAAAACAAAAGTTTGGAAAAAATTATAAACATTATGAGCCAAAGAAAAGATAATTACTTTAGGTGAAAGGCCACAAAGCTTTATTTCAACACCTGCTGGAACTACCACAAGGATGATGGCACTTAAATCTATGCTGTCATGCTAGGTCTGTGTGGTGGCTGCTTGTGTTTGTCTGTGTCTGTAGCTTAGTTTTTGTGGATTTACGTGGTTTTCTGCTTGGAGTAACTACACCATTCTTGCTCACCACATCCGTGAAAGTCTCCTGGACTGGATTTCTACAAAGCATCACCACCAGGTATCTGCATTTTTCATTTTAAAATTAACTTGTTGGAAAGTATCCCAAGCAAAACAGAAGTGAAGCAATGAAGTCTGACAAACTCAGTGACTCTAGGTCCTGCTTGAATCCACATTTTCGTCTGACCTGCCCCATGATCTGTATTTGGGCTTTTCAAGACCTCTTTGAATGACAGACGCATACAGACAAAAGGATTTCACATCCTGCATATGCACAGGCAGAGTTCACCCCTTTCAGGAATTCTAACACATTCTGTGACTGTGGACCTCAGCTGTTGATCATTTCTTTTAGCTTTTGACTGTTAAGTCACCAGGTATCAACATTTTCAATTGAAATCAACTCTTAATGTACTTGTCTCTAAGGGCTATCTATCCAACAACCATTTTGAAGAACAAATGAAACTTTTGGGCTGTTCTCAAAACCACTGCAACTGTGCCCTTACAGTTCCTTGCTATTATGGGGGGAAAGGATTGTTTGGGGCTGGAGAGAGCAGCATCAGAAGGAGCTGCTGCAGCGTGGGCTGGGTTTTTCGGGACCATCCACTAAACGCCATCGCCTTTGTTTCCACATAGAGCCCCAGCTGAATTTCGGCACCAAACTGCCATTTGAAAAGGCAGCTGCGCCAGTTGGCTCCTGCACAAGGTGACACCTGGGGCAAGGCTAGCGACAAGGCTAGCCAGATCTTTTCAACACAGTATTCTGGACTGTTTTTCATGCAGTGGGGAGCGGGCGTCTCTTGCGAGAGGCTCCCCCTGCATTTCAGGACAAGGAAGGAGCACCTCGAGGTTGAGGCGCCGGTAAATCTGGCGGTCCTCCCCCGACGAACACTGTTCAGGACTTTGCTAGTGCCTGTGGGGGGACAGGATTGTTTGGGGCTGGAGAGAGCAGCATCAGAAGGAGCTGCTGCAGCGTGGGGTTTTAGGCCCGTCCACCCCGTTCCCTTCTCCCATTAAATGTCCGGTGGCCATGCCCCTGAATAGACCAGCACCAATCGGCGCTGGCCATAGGCGGGATCTTGGGCACCATAAAGTCTCTAACACTAACTTAACCTAACATTGATATACTATTCAGCGCTGCAGTTATAGCAAACACTAAGTAATCTGATTGGACAAACAATATCAGCATAATTTGTTCCATCAATTCCTACAGTACCCTGTGTTACAACCATTAACTAGTAGCAGAGAATACACAATATCTAAAGCAGTTTGTTTGGTGTAAGATATATTAGTTTTAAGAGGGTTGTACAGTTTGCTGAGGGGCTGGCATACGTTCACCTATATCTAGTGGGGCGTCGAGGGTCCATTGGCTTATATTTTTGACTACTCTAACAGCATTAGTATCCCTGTGAACTGAACTGTTTTATAATCCCCAATCTGTTACAGGTGACCTGCCTACCAACATAGCACAGGTGCTCACCAACTTAGGGGCTTAGTTTGGTACTCTTGGAGGTATGAGCTCTGAACTGTTGTGGTGAGAATATATAGGAGGTAATAATAGGTAGGTACTGCCAAAAAACAGGGTGGTATCAGGTGTCTGGTAGTGGTGTAGGAATCACCACTGGCCACGGAGTTGGGGCCAGTGACCAGCACTGATTTCTGGACCATTGCCCTCGGTCATTCTATCACTGGTATGAACATGGGGAACCCTCAGCACCTATTTAAGTGAATACCGCTGCATCCACTCATGTGCACACTAGCCTGTGGTATCCTCACTGTCCTTGGCATCCACTGGTATATTGGTGCAGATGTCCCTAGAGCGGGTGAACCATGAGGCACTTGCTCCCCGCCGGAGGAAACTGATTTCACGTTCTCCAACCTATTAGTGGAAGGCAGACCCCCTTCCTGGGTTCTCTGCAGTCTTGACCTGAGGTGCTTTCAGTGCCATGCACATCTGGTCAGGAGATATGGCTGCAGGGTGTGCGCCAGGGATGGCTCCCCTTCCCTAAAACATTTCCTATGGCTACTCCTGGTGACCCTAGCACTATCAGGTGACATCGAGCTAAACCCTGGCCTGCCTTGCCAAACAGCCCCTGCTGCTCTGGGCGGGATGGCGGTCAAAGGGCTGAAAATAGCCCATCTCAATATTCGTAGCATCCTGCTCAACCTGGCGGAACTACTGGCTTGGGTCACCCACCACACCCCTGATATCCTGGGAATAACAGAAACCTGGCTTAAACCCACCATACCAAACTCCGCATGTGCCCTCCTGGGCTATGACCTCCTCAGGCTTGATCGCCAAGGAAAAAAGAGAGGGGGGGGGTGGCATCTTGGTCTATTATAAAAGCCATCTTAACTTGTCGGTGCTACCCTGTCCACAACCTGTGCAGTCCCCTTGTGAGTTCCTGCACACAGTGCCGTTGCTTGGGATGACCAAAAAGATACATGTTGTATTCACCTACAATCCCCTAAGGGAGCGGCCTGGAGGGGCTGTCCTTCCTCCTGGATACTGTAGGTGCTGTGACCCGACATAATGAACTTATTATTCTAGGTGATCTCAACCTAAACTGGCTTGGTTGCAACTCCAAAGCATATGAACCACTCCTTGCTGGTCTCTCCCTGTCACAACTGATTAAGGAGCCTACTAGATGCCTACCCAATGGTGGAGGGAGCTCTCTCCTGGACTGAGTCATGACAAATCGACCAGAGAGGATCAGCTCGTCGGGCATCCTCTCTGACTCCATCTTGGACCACTCCCCCATGTATGGGGTGTGGAAGATTCCTTCTCTGAAAATCCCACTTAAAATTATCCCGGTTTGAGACTACTCAAGGTTTGATCTTGGCTCCTACCATGCTGATCTCCAGCACGCTGACTGGTCAGAAGTATGGAACGCACAGGACTCCTCATCAGCAGCCAGTCACTTCCTCACTGTGTTCAGGGTGCTGCAGGATAAACATGCCCCCCCTCAACAGACGGAGGGTCAGGGGCTCGGCGACAGAGTGGCTGCAGGGCAGTTTGCTAACCCTTATGAAGTACAGAGATAAGTGCTGGGCAAAATTCAAGGCCACGGCGGAACAGGCCGTATTTCTACAGTACAGGATGCTCAGAAATCAGTGTAAGAAGGCTATTAGGGTGGCCAAAGGAGAATTTTGCAAATCTGTGCTGCTGCGCACAGCTAGGGACCCCAGGAGGTTCTGGAGAGATATTAAGAATATAGTCAGTGGGACCCCTGAGCGGTGAGACCGTGGATATGATCATCGATGGTGCCAGTTGCACAACTCCCTGACCATCGTAAATGCATTCAACCAATACTTCTGACCCATCTACTCCTTCCTCATCACTCCCCATGGGGAGGGAGAAGGTGAAAATGGGCCAAGACCATCTCATCTTACCCCCCTTCTTTTGTTGGTGGCGGTGCAAGAGGTGCAGAGACTGCTCTCAGGTCTCTCCCACTTTTTGAGTGCTGGACATGATAGATCGGAGCCAAAACTTCTGAGTCTTGGTGCCAGTGAGATTGCCCCATGGTAACCCATATCTTCAATCTGTCCCTGTCGTCAGGTGTCATTCCGGAAGTATGGAAAGTAGCCAGGGTGGTCCCAATACTTAAACAAGGAAACCCCAAACTCATAGAAAACTACCGTCCAATATCCATACTGTCAGCGGTCAGCAAACTTCTTGAAAAGGTCGTGGCAGGGCAACTCTCTGAGTACTTGCAGTCTCATGACCTGTTGTCCCCTGAGCAGCATGGCTTTAGGTAAGGTCACAGCACAACTTCTGCCCTTGTCACGGTCTCATCTTGGATCAGAGCGGCTATGGACCAAGGCAAACTCTCTGGAGCCATCTTTATAGATCTCTCTAAGGCCTTTGATCTTGTTGATCACACCATGCTCTCCACCCAGCTCAGCTCCTATGGTCTATCACCTGAGGTGCTCAATTGGTTTTCCAACTATCTAAGCGGCAGACAGCAACTTGTTAAGTATGGGAAGGAGTTCTCTGACACTATCCCTGTTACCATGGGTGTCCCACAAAGCTCCGTCTTGGGGCCCCTACTATTCTCCATATTCGTGAACAAACTCCCGGCTACTGCTATCCACTGCAAGCCTATCCTTTATGCAGATGACCCGGTCATCCTGACTCACTGCCCTGAGATAGGGGTCATAAATCACCACCTGAGCGAGGACTTGAGGAACATCCAATCCTGGATATTGTCACATAAGTTGGTTCTAAATCTCAGGAAAATCCAGGCCATGCTCTTTGGGTCTGAGGCCAAAATTAATGCCGCCCCTACTCCGCTATGTGTTTCTGGTGTTGACGGGGTCAAGATTCCAGTTACTGACAACTTTAAATACCTTGGGGTGACGCTGGACCCGCAGCTTGACCTTGGCCGCCACATTCAGAATACTTGCAAGACTGTAAACTGCAAACTAGGTCTGGCATACAGAGCAAAAAGTAATCTTTCTCCGGCAGCTCGGATTGCACTTGCCAGAGGGGTGCTTCTACCCTCGCTCTGCTATGGGCTCCTCTTATTTGTCCGCTCATCCAAAGTCCACCTCACTAGGTGGTCCACTGCCTACAATCATGTCCGCCGCTTCGCGTTGGCTGCCCCCCGTCTCACTCACCATTGCGACCTTTACAGCAGGCTAAATTGGCTCTCACCTGCTAACCACATAGACTTCATCTTAGGGTGCTTTACCGGAAAGGTCTATGGCACTGGCACCCCTCCATGGCTTGCGAAATTTCTTGTCCCGTCCGTCTCCTCCACCTACTCCCTCAGGTCCCAGGGACAGGCCCTCCTCAAGACACCGGCTATACGGACTCAAATGGGTGGGCGGGACTTTGCTGCATTTGCTCCCAGACTGTGGAACTCCTTCCCTGCCCATGTCCGTGCTGCGCACTCACAGATGTGTCTCAGTTCCTACCTATGGAACCATCTCTCAACTTGCCTCAGCCTACGGCTGCCCCAAACCCCTGTGAATTGATCCATCACAGCACTCCTCTGCTCTGGAGCTACTCCTGGACAAAAGACCAGACTCCAAGAGGTTGCTAAGCTGTATATAGTGTCACATCTGAAGGATTTCGATACTGTGCCGCTGGAACTGTTCTTGGCTTCCATAAGGTGTTTATGTTGTTATGTTAATACTGTATAATCTATGCCTTACCACGCTCGTACGCTGTGTTGAATCTGTAACATTACTGCTGTTATCTCCCAAAGGTGTCTATTTTTATGTTAATACTATATAATCTATGCCTTACCATGTTTCGTATGCTGTGTTGAATCTGTATCCTCACATGAACTGTAACATGTCTAATTTGTACAATGTCGTTGTATGTACCTAAATCTATTATTCCTGTACTCTCCCCGGTCGTACCTGAAAATAGGCAATTGTCTTGTCTAGTGTACCTACCTGGTTAACAAAAGCTAAATAAATAAATAAATCTGGGGGTTTACCTTGTTTTAACACCGGAGAGATATTGGTATAATCCCAAGATGGGGGAATCCTCCCTCCTGAATCTCCTGAAATGTCTTAACCAATACAGGGGCAGTCTGTTTGTAGAAAGTTTTGTACCACTCCGCCGGCATTCCATCAGGGCCTGGGGTTTTTAAGGTTTTACTATCTGTCACCACTCTTTTAAGTTTTTCCAACCTAATTAGGGTCTTCAGTCTCTCTGCCACATCTTCTGGCGAGCGGGGAAGAGTGAAGGAGCGAAAAACTTCTCCAAATTACTCGGGTCAGTTAACACAGGGGCAGTGTATAGCTGGGAATAATAATTCTTAAAGCAAGCTTGTATTTGCTCTTTGTGAGTTACTCGGGTATTAGATGTTAAATCAGTTAAGTATGAAATGTATGTGGCTGTCCTCTGGCCTCTTAATCTTCTAGCTAAAGTCCGAGCCCCTGTTGGACCTCCCTCAAACCTATACGATTTCAAATAAAACAAAGCCTGTTGTGTTTTCTCTTCCAAGAGCTTCTGCAGACTCGCCTTTGTTTGCTTCATTTGTATCCTAATCTCTTCAGTTACAGGGACATGTGCCTGTAGGTCTCTCAATTCACCATGAAGCCTAATATACTGCCTTTCCCAGGTTTTTTCCTAGCCACTGCATAGGCTATGATCTCCCCACGAATCACAACCTTAAAGGGAAACAATGGAAAAGACAACGCTTTCCTCAGACACTGCAGAAACTCTCAAATTAGTGCTTTTAGACAGTAACAACTTTATTTAATGATTTAGAACAGCTACCCACAACTTCCACTTCCTGTTGCTGGCAGCAGCCATTTCATGAGCAACAGTGAGCTTCCTGAGCTCACTGTATGCTAATATGCCTGTTTGACCTCAGCTGTTTGTTGGCAGGACATATTAGCATAAAGTGAGCTCAGGAAGCTCTCTGCTATTTATGAAATGGTGGCTGCCAGCAATAGAAAGTGAAAGTTGAAGGCCACTGTTTAAATCACTAAAAAATCAATTAGAGTAATTTGTTTAATGTTACTGTCTGAAAGCACTAATCAGGCATTTCTGTACTGCCTGGGTAAAGCTGTGGCTTTTCCACTGTTTCCCTTTAAGTGTGTCCCACAGCATAGATGTGGAGACCTCCCCTCCTGAGTTTTCCGTAATTACCTGAGCAATTTTAGCTTTGAAACTATCTCTAAAGGCTCTATCCCTTAGAAATGAAGTATTCAGACACCACCCAGTGGTTTTCTTCGGAATTTTAAAGTCTAGTTTTAAGAATAAGGGTGAATGGTCAGAAAGGAATCTGGGACCAATTGTCGGGTCTTGTAAGTAATCAGTATGTTCCCGAGTAATAAAAAAGGAATCCAATCTAGAATGGGAGTCATGACGAGGAGAATAAAATGTATATCCCCTTGTCGATGGGTAAAAAAACCTCCAGACATCGGTCATGGCCACTGCTTCCATGTTAGTCCGGAAATATTTCAGAGCCGGAGAAGATCTATGTTTATGTGTGGCGGATGAATCTAAATGGGGGTTCAAGGTAAGGTTAAGATCCCCACCCACAATCAAACATCCCTGAAGATTGTCTATTAATTTGCCAAAGCATCGTTTCAATACTGCTACTGGCATCATTGGAGGGAAATACACATTTACCAGTGTTACCTGTTTCCCGAATAATGTCCCCTTAAGGATCACATACCGTCCCTGAGGATCAGTGAGTTGTGAGGGTAGGTGAAAAGGAGAGGTCCGAGGGATCAAAATTGCCACCCCACGTCGTTTTCCATTAGAGAAAGACTAAGCATAAACCTGGTACCGCCCCCCACCTGACAACTTAGAGTGTTCAACGTCTGTCAAATGGGCCTCCTGTAAATATCTGACATCAGATAGATGTTTCCTTAGATATTGAAAGAGCCTTGCTCTTTTCATCGGGTTATTCAACCCGTTTATATTAAGGGACAACGCCCTAATTATCTGGGTCGCCATTATAGGAGACTATGCTGCATTAGGACCTTCCCCTTGCACCCCCCCCCCATTTGTCCTGTATAACAGGAGGATGTAATTTGGATCCACTACAAATAAATATTATAATACATTTCCTTAGGTTTGATTCTGGGCCCTTAGCCCCCTGTCTCACCCTCTTCCCCCAAGAGCTAGTCCACCCATGTATATGCTTAATCCGAACATTACTGTCAACCCTACTGTCCCGCTGTAGCTGTAAATGCAACTGGAAAAATGAAATAACTATTTTTTTACATAGTTTAAATGTGTTAGTCTGTACGAACTGTATAGCCAACTGTGTAGACCAAAAGCCGAGAAAAAACCACACCTCAAGACATGAACTATGTACATCAACTACGACTTCCAAGGTAGGGGAGATTCTTTGTGTTCTCCCTACATGTTCCTCCAGACCAACAGAAGGAACCGGAGGTAGTCCGAGGGCCTCCAGAGGGTATAAATTCCCTCTAAGGTTAAAACAAAAAATGAGCAGGATGTTAAATTGAATTCCAAAAATAAACCACCGTATAATACTGTGCTGCCCTTTTAACTCAAACATAAGCCTAATTGCCTAGCGGTAATAGCAGGCTCCCCCCATAGCTTTGAATTATTTTCTTCAATGAACTTTTGGCTATCATACATATCTCCTATTATTTGTACACTGAACTTCCTTATAATTGTAAAGCCATATATATTGCCTTGAAGCTGAAAAAACAGGGTTCCATTGTAGGCCTATTTATACCAGCCTGAAATCGTCCCTGCGCAACATCCAAGATTCAGGCCTCGGCCCCAGATAAGGAAGGCTTTGCAGTAAAAACTCTCCAAAGGTCTATCTGTAGACCAGGTTCATTAAGCACCTCTCCGTGTTTTTCTAATTTTAAGTCCGGTTCTGACACGGGTACAGTGGCGTGAAAAAGTATTTGCCCCCTTCCTGATTTTTCTCTATTGCATATTTGTCACACTGGATGTTTTCAGGTCTTTAAACAAAATGTACTATTAGATAAAGGGAACCTGAGTGAACATATAACACTTTTTTTTTTTTTTTTTATTTAATTTATTTAATGAAAAAAGTTAACCAACACCAACTGGCACTGTGTGATAAAGTAATTGCCCCCTAGTTAAGTCAACCCAATTGAAGGGATAATTGGAGTCAGCTGATTGAACACAGCCAGGCTTGATTACAGCCAGCCCTGCTCAATATAAACCTCACTTATTTTGACCCTTACCTACCATCAGAGTCACGTTGCCAACACAAAGATTCAACAAGCACATGATGCCACAATCAAAGGAAGTTCCTGAAAAGATCAGAAAAAAGTTGTTGCTATCTATCAGTCTGGAAAGGGTTACAAAGCTATTTCTAAGGCTCTGGGACTCCATCGAACCACAGTGAGAGCCATAATCTCCAAATGGAGAACACTTGGAACAGTAGTGATTCTTCCCAGGAGTGGGCGGTGCCAAAATTACTCCAAGGGCGAGCGTAAAGTCATCCAGGATGTCTCAAAGGATCCTAAACAACATCCAAAGAACTGCAGGTTTCTCTTGCCTCAGCTAAGGTCAGTGTTCATGACTCCACAATCATAAAGAGACTGGGCAAAATGGGCTTCATGGGAGAGTAGCATGAAACCACTGCTAACCAAGAAGAACATAAATGCTCATCTCTCATTTGCCAAGAAGCACCTGGATGATCCACAAGCCTTTTGGGAAAATGTTCTATGGACAGATGAGTCCAAAGTGGAACTTTTGGACGACATGGATCCCATTATGTCTGGCGAAAGCAAACACAGCATTCCACAGTAAGAACATCATACCAACAGTCAAACGTGGTGGTGGTAGTGTGATGGTGTGGGATGCTTTGCCCTCAGGACCTGGACGACTTGCCATAATTGAAGGAACCATGAATTCTGCTCTGTACCAGAAAATTCTTAAGGAGAATGTCCGGTCATCCGTCCGTCAGCTGAAGCGTAGTTGGGTCATGCAGCAAGACAATGATCCAAAACACAAAAGTAAGTCCACATCAGAATGGCTGAAAAGAAGTAAAATTAAAGTTTTGGAGTGGCCTAGTCAAAGTCCAGACCTAAACCCAATAGAGGACCTGAAACGAGCAGTTCATGCTCGAAAACCTACCAGTGTTACTGAATTAAAGCAGTTCTGCAAGGAAGAGTGGGCTAAAATTCCTCCACAGCGATGTGAAAGACTGATATTGAATTATAGGAAGCGTTTGGTTGCAGTCATTGCAGCTAAAGGTGGCGTAACCAGTTAAGTGTAAGGGGGCAATTACTTTTTCACACTGTGCCAGTTGGTGTTGGTTAACTGTTTTCATTAAATAAATGAACTAAGTAAAAAAAAAAAAAAAACAAGTGTTATTTGTTCAGTCAGGTTCTCTTTATCTAATATTACATTTTGTCTAAAGACCTGAAAACATCCAGTGTGACAAATATGCAATAATAGAGAAAATCAGGAAGGGGGCAAATACTTTTTCACGCCACTGTAGGTCTGCGGAATGTAGCAAGTCGGCTCTTCAGACTGTCCAGTTTCTGCTCTACAACTTGTCGATGCTCTTCTCGTGTAGTCACTGTCTGCCATCTGGGTACCCTCGGCGAAACCGTAGGTTTTAACTTGGCCCTCTTCTTAATCTGAATTCCCATTTTGAGCAGTTCTTCCCTGGCCTCCTCTGCAGAGTGAAGTTCCTTCCTGCCTGTCGGGTGCGGCACAATATGACGAGCGGGGTAAGGGGTGGAAAACTTAATATTTGCCTCTTTCAGAACTGGGAGAATGTCAGCATAGGCCCTCCTATTCTGCATGTTTTGGGGGGCATAATTGTTATCTAAGTAAACTCTTGTCTCTCTGAAGATGATCTTCCCCTTGCGCCATGCTGCTGTCAGGATCTTTTCTTTTACCACATAGCCGAGGAAGCAGAGTATAATTGACCGAGGTCTAGCATTTGGATCATTAGGTCATGGGCCCAACACCCTGTGGGCTCGCTCTAATTCCAACAGCATGTCCGAGGGCAATTCTGAGGCTGTTCCCAGAACAGTTATGATGAAATCTGACAAATCCTGGCCTTCTGAGCCCTCCGGAATACAGTAAATTCGTATGTTCTTACATCGAGCCCTGTTCTCTGCATCTTGTTGTCTAGAGTGGAGAAGGGCATATTGATCTTGCAATTCGTGTAAAGACTCTGCTATGTCATCCACCCTATTTTTTCTACCACAGTGATCTGCCTCTCAGTAGAATCTGTTCGTTAGCTCCCCATACATATCTTTTATTTCCACTCGGAATGCCAGCAGTTCTTTGTATATTGTATCAAGCTTCACTCGTTTGTTCTTTATTTTGCCACGAGCTAAATTAATCTGTTCAGAGATTTCAGATGGGGCCATCAAGAGCTCAGAGTCGGAGGCCTCCCGGGCCGACATCGCGGCTGCTGGATTTTCTCTGTCCCACTTTCTTCCGTGTACAAGTAAGCAGTTTTTGTATCGTTTTAGCCACAGTCCCTGCAGTTGTACTTCTTTCTAGCTCTCAAAAGCAGTAAAACCCGGTGGATGCTAGGGATTTAATGAGGGGGGATCGCGGAGCTCATAATTAAACCGCCATCTTGGTTATTGGCTCCATCGGAAGTCTCAACGTTTTATTTTTTTGATATGCTGGAGGCAGGGTAGTTGTTTAGCCAGGTAGCAAATTATATTAGTTGTAGGTAGTATAGTATGCGGCCCCTTGGGCAGTCGTTTCTTTCTCTCTCTCTCTGTCTCTCCACCACGCAGCCACCCACCACAAGCTAGCAGCAAAAATGCCTCTGCTCTCTGGAAATGTTGGTAGGGAAATGGCGCGTTTTCCATCCCAGCTACCGACACACCCAGCTGCTCCCCAAGATGCGTCCTTATCCAGTAGCCAGGACGGACAGGCTTTCAGCCACTGCTGTATGCTGCAAAGCCTGTCAATCTGGTTCAGTGTTGTGCCCATTCCAGTCTGTGCTTGGCCGCTCCCGTAGTCCCTCCCAACCTGACTTCATGCTCCACCAGCGCTCCCCACGCTCGAGATACAGAGAGACAGTGCCCGCCAGCGCCTGTAACAGAGGTGCGCATTCCAGACCAGTGCCACTGTGCTACATGACTACAGTTGTGGCAATTGGGTGACTAAGGGGTTGTTGTGCTGCTGAGAGTGTCGCTGCTGCTGCCACCTAGTGGCTAGGGAATGAGAAAAAAGCTTCAAAAAAAAAAAAAAAATAAAGGTTTGGTAGTCCATGGGACAAGTAGTACACAGCAGACTGCTTGTCTCGGGTTAAAAAATAGTTTTCTGGGACGTCGGGCTATGGGATTTGTCAAGCCCTGTCTACAGGATCTCCTGTCTGTGTCCAAGTTGGAGCTAAACTGATGCGTTTTGCTTTAGCTTCCCTTTTGCCACCTGCCATGCTCATCCTAAATAGCGTTCTACAGTCTGTGCAATGGGGAATGGGCAGAACATCTCTTCTTGGTTTTAGGCATCTATGCACACATTACACAGCTAGTTTGGCAAAGCCACTTCAGCGGGTGCTGTTGAACAGTCATACAATTGCTCAGCTTGGGCTAGTTTTTGTTCTTGTTGGGCTACCCACACCCTGGCATGGAGCCTGGGGTTTGCTGTGCCATATTCTGAAAGTCAAAAACACAAGTCCCAAAATTACTATTGTTTGCAAGCACTCTGAGACTTGTTTTTAACACACTGGAAAAAATTCACAAACAGACTGCCTGGCTGCTGTAGTTGTATTCCACACTTAGCGAGAAGTCCATTTTAAACTTTGTTTTGGTTTTGAAACTCTATCCTTAAATGGCGCTGCTTTGTTTACATAGCTGGCTACACCCCAACATGGTGACTAACTTTGCATCACACTCAGTTAAAAATTGCTAGGACTCTGTCTGGATCTCTGCATTACAACTGAATTTCTAGCACAAGTTCATTTTCCTATTTCTCAATCCATTACTTTACAAGCACTTAAACCAGGGGATCGTTTGTTTTAAAGTTTACTTTCTTTCAAAACAGCACTTTCACAACAAAGTCCAAGATTTCACGGTTCATAAACTCGGTCTCTCTCAGTACTTTTGCTGCATTTACTCAAGTTCTCACTCAGTTTTCTGACCTTAGCACCACAGTCAATTTCTTTTGCAAAGGGCACTTACAGACAGTAGATGTTTTGCACAGTCGATGGAAATATGGCCTGCTGCCGACTTGAAGAAGTCCTTTAGGGTGAAATGGGCTGGCGGTCCCACAGATCGCCACTACAATCGCTTCGATCACTCCACAGTCGGTTGGAAAATGGGTTGAGCCCGGATGTTTGCGAAAAAAGACAGAAAACTGCTGTTGCAGAAGCACTTTTGCTGCAAGCGATTCTCCCTTCCTGCTGCACGAACAACAAGCTGCTCACACACTGCAGGCTGCTCCTCCACGAATGTTCCACAAGCAGAGACTCCGGCAAGGGCGGGGCTTAGGTGCACTGGGACCAATCACACGACACCATACAAATGAGCTCTCTCTCTCTCTCTGCCGCACTTCAGCACGACAATTGTTGAGAAGGCAAAATTTAAACTGCAAACTGTTACTTTTTTCCTTGGCTTGAAATTTCAGCGGGGCGAAGCAATTTAAGGCATTTTCACTCAGTTCTGGTTAATTTTCCATAGCCACTCCCCCAAATTTCACTGTACACACTTGAAACTTTCTCAGCACTTAAAAAACGCTGTCTGTAGAGGAGGATAATCTGCAATATGGCTAAGGCACAAAGTTTTAAGGTGGTCTCTTGAAATGTAAAAGGGGTTGCAAATCCAGTGCAAAGGACATCCTTGTTAGCAGCATGTGGCATTGCTCCAAGAAACTCATCTGACAGAAGTGGAGCATGTTAAATTGGTTTGCAATTGGGTGGGGAAGTGTTATTCAGCATCCTACTCATCGCACAAAAGGAGGGTGGCCATTCTCGTTCATAAGTCCCATTGGAAATAACAAGAGTGGTCAGGGATCAGAAAGAGGGCAGATACGTCTTCATATCAGGGGAATCACATGGTGAAAAAGTTACATATGGAAGCGTGTATGCCTCAGCGATCCTGATCCTTTGTTTGATATGTCACTGCTGGATTTGCTCACCAAGGAGCAGTTCCCAGGTTTGCTGTTGGGGGAAACTTTAACTGGACAATGGATCCACATATGGATCATTCGGCGGGTCGGGGAAGAGCACCGGAGACCATGAGGCAGTGGCAGATTGCTATTGCAGATATGGATTTGGTAGACGGATGTCACTCTATGAATCCAGTGGCAAGGGAATATACGTTTTTCTCAAACCCACATAAAAGTTGGTCATGTATTGATTACATTTTTATGCCCAGGGCCTGGGGAGGAAGGGTACAAGATGTATCGCATAGCCCTATACACATCTCCGGTCATGCAATGATGATCCTAAAATTAACTTGTAGGGACAGACGGGAGGGCCCCCTTCATGGAAATTCCCTATGATTTAAAACCAGGAATTTAGGGAACATTTAGAAGAACAGTGGAAGGCTTATGTGGAGACAAACGCTGGAGAGGATTCAACCAAAATGATTTTCTGGGACGCAGGAAAGGCATATATGCGGGGGTGATTATTGAGTGTCCTCCTGAAAGAAGAGGCAGGACGGTCTTGGTTCTTCTGCAGAAGACAGGCATTTGAATGGGGTAACCAACCCAGACCTTTACTTGTGCGACTTATGAAAGGGGGATGCTGCCCAGTAAGGATACAGGGGTTAAGAATGCACAAGGGACCCTTTATACGGACACGAAAGGGATCAGGGAATGTTTTAGGAGATTTTACAGTCAATTATACAGTGCGGAGCATGTAGAGAAGAGTAAGTAAGTAAGTAAAGAAAGTAAAATTGTATTTATATCAAGCGCCCTTCCCAAGCTCAGGGTGCTTTTACAATAATTCAAATCACTTAAAAACACATTTCAGAACAATAAATCAAACAATCATACAGTACACTTACTTATGTTCCAGCAAATGCTAGGGCAGAAAGGAAAGTCTTTAGTAGTTTTTTAAAACTTTCAACAGTTAGGCATTCTCGGACCCAGATAAAGGATTTCTTGGATAAAATACCATGGCAGAGTGTCACACCCGCCCAAAAAGAGATGCTGAATTGGCCTTTAACGCCCGGGGAGATAGGGGAGGCCATACAAAAGTTGCAGAGGGGTAAGGCAAGTGGACCTGATGGGTTACCGATAGAATATTATCAATTACTAAGGGGACAACTGACAAAGGTACTCTGTGATGTGTTTGGGAAGCCCGAGGGAGAGGAACTGACCTTGCCCCCTACTTGCTCTGATGCAACTATATGTCTAGTCCCTAAGTCGGGTAAAGATGAGCATGACTGTGCCTCCTGTAGGCCCATTTTGTTGGTTAATTGTGACCTAAAAATACTGGCAAAGGTGTTGGCCACTAGGTTGGTGGGCATCCTGCCGGATTTGGTTCACCCAGACCAGACTGGGTTCGTCAAGGGACGGCAGTCGTATCATAATATGTGCCGTCTCTTTAATGTGGTTTGGAAGGCATCTCTGGGAGGAGAGAATGTGGGTACTGTGTCTATGGATGCTAAAAAAGCATTTGATAGAGTTGAATGGGAATACCTTTTTGAGGTTATGGCCCGGTCTGGTCTGGGTGAACAATATATTGGGTGGGTGAGAGCTATGTATGCTGACCCTAGGGCAAGGGTGTTAGTGAATGGGGTGCTGTCAGATCAGTTTCACCTTGGACGGGGTACTTGACAGGGGTGCTCCATTTCCCCACTTCTGTTTGCGTTAGCTGTAGAACCACTGGCAGTGGCAATCCGTCAGCAGGATGACATCCAAGGGATTAAGGGAGAGAGGGGAACACAACATGAAATCATGCTTTATGCGGATGATATGCTTCTCTTCATTAAAATCCTCGGGTTTCGATGCCCCCTCTGCTGTCATTGATAAGGGATTTTGTGGATTTTTCTGGATATAAAATTAACCTAGGAAAGTCTGAATTGCTCCGCTTCCCGGGACTCGGACAGGAGATGGAGCAATGGGGCTTGAAAGTTGTTCAGACTAGCTTTACTTATCTTGGGGTTAAGGTGGGCCATTCCTTGGATGCTTTATATGGGATGAACTATTCCCCATTGATCAAAGTGTTAGAGGCAGACCTGAGATGCTGGGCACCGCTTCCTATCTCCTTGCTCAGACGGGTTAACCTTATTAAATGAATGTCCTCCCTAGGATCCTATACCAGATGCAAATGCTCCACATTGGGCTAACAAGGGGGACCTGAAGTGACTGGAGAGTGCTTTCTCAAACTTTATATGGTGAGGAAAAAGGCCACGGATGAGTTTACAGAGGCTGAAGGTGGAGAGGAATAGAGGTGGGCTCAATTTCCCAGACCTGGGAAATTATTACTTGGCAGTACAGCAGCGATATCTGGCCGATTGGGTTCACAAGCCGCAGGTGGCTAGTTGGGTGGATTTGGAGCAAAAGGGAAATACTGGTAGGCTCAAAGCATACCTTCACTCTGTGGGGACCCAAAGCCTTCAGAACGACTGGGAATGGTAACCTCTTGGTCAAAGCAGTGCTGGAGGCCTGGGTACACCTCAAGAAGAGAGGGGATGCCCATCGGGGGGAGATGGTATTGTTGCTAATGGTGTAGAACCCTTTCTTTTTACCGGGGATTGAAGATGGAGGATTCAGAGAATGAAAGAGAAAAGGTATTCATAGTATAGGCAATTTACTGATATGGGGCAGATGTGCACATTTGTGCAAATGCAAAATAGTCTGAATTTGGGGAGTCAACACCAGTTCCGATACTTGCAGGCCAGGGCCTGGGTGAATAGTCTGGACAGGGAGGACACCAGACAGGTACGTTTAGACCCAGTAGAGAGCCTAGTGTACCAGGTTAAGACAGATCCCAAAGGGTTTATTGAGAAGGTGGCAAAATATGGCAAACAACAAATCCCAGGCCTAACTGAGGAAAAAAAAAAAAGAGACTATGGGAAAGGGATTTAGGTAGACCTATTTCAGAACTGGGGGTGGTGCTCCCGATGCACTCTGGAGTTATGGTATGTAACAAATTCAAGGAGGATTTCTTTAAATTTAAATTTGTGCACCGGCTGTATTACCCTCCAGTTATAGTACATAAGGCCTACTCATCGATTTCCCCTCTGTGTGGTAGGTGTGGGGTGGAAAGAGGTACCTATATACACTGTTTTTGGACCTGCCCAATCTTGATGGTTTTCTGGGAGGAGGTGGTCTCAGAGATGGCAAAAATGGTGGGGAGGACTTTGGAAAGAGCCCCTTTGCCTTGCCTATCTGGAGTGGAGGAGGAGGAGGGGGATGAATGGGTGCCTCTCCCTAGATGGATCAGAACTCTATATGTGTTGGCCCGCTATTGTATACAAAATACATGGGTCTCCCAGAACAAACCTACAATACAGCAGTGGCGTGCCCTGACACTGCAGACCCTGGCACTGGAACGACTCACAATGGTAATCCAGGAAAGAGAGGAAGGGTTTACTCGGAGTTGGTCTCCATTAAGCCCCATGGAGAACATGGTACTAGGGAGAGGAGTGGGTGGGTAAGGATTTTAGGGACTAGAAGATCTGGGAATTCCCACAAATTACTGGTAGTGTGAGTTGCTGTTCTTAGTGTCTTAGGGACTCCAGGTACAAATGTCTAACACCTTTACTGGAAGAGCCAAATAATTAATTACATCTGTATATCTAAAGAGATGAAATGTACACCTTGTTCTTTTGTTTTTCTTTTTGTCTTTTCCTTGCACCTGATTGTTCTTAACCTTGTATGTAGTAATGTCATTTTCCTTTCAAACAACATGAAGTCTTGCTGTATTCTGACAATATGCAGTTCGACCGACTGGTTCAACTCCCCCGGAGAACAAAGAATTAACTATGCAAGTGCATAGAACGTTGAGCTCAAGCTTGATTTTTTTTTTTTTTTTTAAACCACTGTCCTCGGTACGTTCTAGTCACTGATCAGATTCTTTACTCCGCTCACCAGTGAAGACGCCCTGGAGATTTCTCCTCGTTACCTTTGGTCTAGCTGAGTTTCGTTGGTTCATTTCATCCGCTTTATTATTTTATTTTAAAAACGTTCTCAAACCGCTGTCTTCGGTATCGTGTATGTTCCTAGGTTGGGTAAGTGTTCGGTTTCCGATCGGTTCCATGACTGTGAGGGGACCAAACTTCTATTTTTTCCCTCTTCTTTGTAAATTTTCATTGTATTGGGATCCGGTACAAAGTCCTGACCAGAACCGGGGGCTCTCTGTTCCTTTTTGGCTGACGCTAAACTGTTGGTTGGTTTGGACTTTGTTCTCTATTACCCGGCCTAACTAAGCCTTCAGGGGTAATTTTCTTTATTTCCTAATGTCTTTATCTGGGCCTAACTAAGCCAATTTGGATAAAGTAGATCATTGATTTTTTTTTGCTTAACTGGCCTAACTAAGCCACTGGGTTAAGCTCCAAATTTTAGGGTTATGTCACAGAAACCCAAGAGAAAAACCGGTCCCACTGGGTTTCAGCGTTGTACCAAGTGTGGGGAGCAATTTGCAAAAGCTGATCCACACTTGGCCTGTCTGTACTGTTTGAGTTTCAACCACTTACAAACAGACTGCGATATTTGTAAAAAAATTTCCCTCAGTCTGCTTTAGACAGGCCCCTCAGTAAAGTGAAGGAAAGGATGGAAAAGACTGCTGAGGGCGGTTCAGGTTTAACCGAACCTTCGGATCCGACAAGTGACCACTCAAGCCAGGGTGAACCGTCGTCGGGTAAACGACGTTTGGAGTCGGCTTCTGAACCTGCACTGTCAAAGAAAGCCAGATGCTCCGGTTCGGAAACGCGCAAACACTCTGTCTCGGTTCCAGCCGCGGATGAAATTGCAAAAGCCATGCGGATAGTGCAGTCTTTGCAATCTGGGTTTGGCGAACCATCGCTGGTACCGTCTGGGCAGGCTCTCTGTACAGGAGGCCAGGCAGGAGGATGATGAGGAAGAGGATTACAGTAAGGTGATGGATCTTCCTGTGTCCCAGGGACTTTCGATTCCCATTCATAAGTCCCTTAAAAAGCAGACTTTAAAGATCCTCCAAACCCCTAGTTCCGTCCCTCCTTTAGATAAGAAAATGGACAGAAAGTATATTCTGGCTGGCAATGGCACTGACTTTTTATTCAGCCATTGTAGCATGTAGGGGTGGTTCAAACTGCAGCCTGTGAGAAGGCTGGCATCTCCCTGGCCTCTCATCCCACTGACAAGGATTCCAGAAAAGTGGATTTTCTTGCCAAGAAAACATACCTGGCATCTTCTTTGGGTATTAGGCAAGCCTCCTATATGGCTTATGCCTCCAGGTACCAAAAGTCCCTTTGGGAAGCTGTGGAACAACTTGATAAAAAGGCCACTCCTGAGCTTTCTGCTGATCTGCAGGAGTTGGTCAACGGGGGGTACAAGCATCAAAGTCCCAGTTCCACATGGCTGTGGACTCCAGTGGTGCAGCTTCCAGGGCTGTGGCTTCTGCTGTATCCCTCAAGCGTTTCTCCTGGCTCAGGTGCACTACCCTGTCACAGGACATGCAAAATAATGCCATGGATTTTCCCTTTGTCCAGAATTCTCAGTTTGGGGAACAGAATGAGGCATACTTGAAGAAGATGAATGAGTACAGAGTGGCATACAGGAGTGCTTCAGCAAAAGAGAAAGCTGCCACTCCTCAAAAGCAGCAGGTCAGGGGCAGGGGTAGACCTCACCCCAGGCCTTTCCATCAGGCCCAAGCTTTTCCCTCTTACCAGCAACCCAGGGGGTTCTTCAGAGGGAGGGGCAGGAGGTGTGCTGGCAGGGCCGCTTCCACCCCATAGTCTGCTACCCCAGCTAAACAGACACCCTGAGAGGTCTGTCCGGGCCGCCTCCCCTTCCCCTGTAGGGGGCAGGCTGACCTGCTGTCTCCAGGCTTGGCAATCCATCACTTCAGACAAATGGGTCCTGGAGATAGTAGGTCAGGGTCTTGCTCTCACCTTCAAGATGCTCCCAAAACTGTCAGCAAGAGCTTTCATCCCTTCCGGCCCTACAGAAATAGCCGTGCTGGAGGCAGAGGTTTCCACTCTTGTAGACTCAAAAGCAGTGGAGCCTGTGCCTTATCAGCACAGAGGAAAAGAGTTGTATTCAAGGTACTTCCTGGCACCAAAGAAAAATGGGGAGTGGTGGCTCATCGTGAATCTCAGATTCCTAAACAGGCATCTTACAAAGCCAAAGTTCAAAATGACAACCCTGGCTACCATCCTACCTACTGAAGCAAGGGGACTGGCTGACATTCCTGGACCTAAAGGATGTTTACTTCCACATCCCCATCAGGCAGTCTCACAGGAAATATCTCAGATTTCGACTGCCTTCAGGCCACTACCAATTCAGGGCTATGCCTTTCGGGCTGACATCTGCACCAAGAGTGTTTGCAAAATGTCTGGCAGTGGTGGTGGCATTCCTCAGAAGACAAGGGGTTTCGGTTTACCCCTATCTGGATGACTGGCTGCTGGTGGGTCAGTTCCCCTCAGCAGGTCACAGAAGCCCTAAAACTCACTCAGTATACTCTTCAGTCTCAAGGGTTCCTGGTGAATCACGAAAAGTCTGTCTTAACCCCAGTACAAGTACTAGACTTCACAGGGGCAGAGGTGAATACCATTCAGTCAAGGGCCTTCTTGCCTCCTGCAAGGGCACAGGCTCTTATAGATTTGGTAAAATCTTTCCAGCTTCGAGTTCTTTTGGCCAGCAAGGTACTTCCTACAGCTCCTAGGACACATGGCCTCCACCACAGCTGTAGTTCTGAGTGCCAGATTTCAGATGAGGGACATTCAGTTCCATCTGAGATCCTTTTGGTCTCAAAAGAGGGATCCTCTATCCAAACTGATTCTAGTGTCTCCCACCCTTCTGTTAGCTCTTCAGTGATGGCAGGAGATGGACATCCTCAGAGTGGGGGTTCCCTTTGTCCCTCAACTGCTATCTCTGGTGCTGACAACAGATGCTTCTCTCCTGGGCTGGGTTGCTCACCTAGGGGATCGCACAGCACACGGTACTTGGCTCTCTCAGGAGTCCCTCCTGCACATCAATCTTCTGGAACTCAGGGCGGTGTTCCTGGCTATTCAGGAGTTTGCCAGTCTCTTATAGGGCAAAGTGGTTTAAGTCAGGACAGACAATGCCACCACCATTTACTACATCAACAAACGGGGGTAACAAGATTCACCCTGTTGTGCACAGAATCCATGAAGATTTGGAAACTGGCATATTCTCTCAACATGTCACTGTTATCAGTTCACTTGCCAGGCAAGGACAGTATACTGGCAGACGTTCTCAGCAGGATCAGCCAGGGCCATCATGAATGGACCTTGAACAGGCAGGTCCTTTTCTCAGTATTCAGGAGGTGGGGGGTGCCAGAGATAGATCTCTTTGCAGCTCCAGACAATCACCAGTTACCACTGTATTGTTGCAGGCCTCCACTCTAGGGCCCAGTGCTACTGGACACTCTCCTTCTGGATTGGTCAAACAGGTTCCTTTATGCTTTTACCCCTTTTCCTCTGATAGCCAGAGTCTTGGTTAAGCTGAGGTCTCAGACTGCCACCATGATTCTCATAGCCCCAGACTGAGCCAGACAGCCGTGGTACTCGATGCTGCTGTCACTGTCAACGACCAAGCCAATTTCTCTACCCAGGAGGTACAACCTGCTGTCATCCTCTCAGGGCAGGATAATGTACCTCAGTCTTCAGTCTCTTCGCCTCAGGGCTTGGCTCTTGAAGACTTAGAATATGCAGATTTACAACTGTTTCAGTCTGTCTTGGACATTCTGAAGGGTTCCAGAAAACCTGCTACTAGGAAACAATATTCCTCTAAGTGGAAAAGATTCTGTCCTTGGTGCTCCCAGAAAGATCTGGACCCACAGCAGGCTGGGTTACCAGAACTTCTGGACTATCTGGTCCACCTTCAGTCTCTGAATTTACAGCCATCTACCCTGAAGGTACACATCTCTGCTGTCTCTGCTTATCTTTCAGCAGGCTGCACACTCAATTTTCAAAATTTTTTTCAAAGGGTTGCTGCATCTTCATCCTCCACATAGAGAACCTACTCCTGCATGGGACCTGATCATATGCATAGGCCAGCTTATGCAACTTCCTTTCAAACCTATGTTTTCTTCAGAGCTCAAGTTTCTCACTTGGAAAACTGTTTTCTAGTGGCCATCACTTCAGCTAGAAGAATCGGTGAACTTTGGGCTCTGCCTGTGGAGCCCAACTATACCACACCCCACAGGGATAAAATTGTGCTCCGAACTAATAGGAAGTTCCTCCCTAAGGTGGTTTCTGATTTCCATCTTAATCAAACCATTACCTTGCCTGTATTCTTCTCAGAATACTCCAGTTCAGGTGAACGCAGGCTCCACAGTCTGGATGTAAAAAGAGCTATTAGCTATTACATGGACAGGACAAAGGAGCTAAGGAAGGATTGTTCCCAACTTTTTCTTGCCTATGGTGAAGTTGGTCAAGGCAGACCAGCTGCAAAGAGGACTATAGCTAGATGGATTGTGGCCTGTATCCAGTTTTGCTACAGTAAGCTGGGTAAGGACCCACCAGCAGGCCTTAGGGCCCATTCTACTAGAAACACTACTGCCTCCCTGGCAGCTGCCAGGGAAGTCTCCTTGCTTGAGATATGCAAGGCTGCCACCTGGAAATCTGACCATACATTCACTAAGCACTACAGCCTGGATATTCAGGCTAGGAGTGATGCCAGGTTTAGCACAGCAGTACTCCAGAGCCTTTCCCCAAATAGGTTCTGTGCCCACCTCCTTAGGGCACAGCTTTGTAGTCTGCATATTGTCAGAATACAGCAAGACTTCATGTTGTTTGAAGAAAAAATTACTTACCATAGTAATGTTGTTTCTTCTAATGGAGTCTTGCTGTATTCTGACCTCCCACCCTATCTCCCCTTCAGAACCTGGGGAAGGGTGGCTTTTGTGCAGCACCTTTACGACTTGACCCATTATTGGGTATTGGTTTTCTTTGAGCATCTGTAACTTGAGTCTTCTACATGCCTTTTTGTCTTTTGTTTATGTTGCCACTGTTGAGGACTCCCTGTTTAGGCTTAGTTTGTTGTCTATATCTATATATATCTAGTTTGCTTCATAGAATCTGATCAGTTACTAGAACGTACCGAGGACAGTGATTTGAAAACCGAGCTCGAGCTCAATGTTCTATGCATTTGCATAGAGTTAACTCTTTGTTCTCCAGGGCAGTTGAACCGGTCGGTCTAACTGCATATTGTCAGAATACAGCAAGACTCCATTAGAAGAAACAACATTACTATGGTCAGTATTTTTTTCTTTTATTTTTCCTTTGTCTGTTGTGTACTGTGTTAAATTAACTTTGAAAACTCTAAATAAAGACATTATACAAAAAAAAAAAGAAAACACTATTTTTTTAACTCCATAAATACTTTTTTCAGGGAATTTGCCACTTTAAACAGTTTTTAAGTGCTTTTTTCCACAAGGCAAGGGCAATTATTTCTCAGTCCACAATTTCAAACCAACACACAAGCAGCAAATTCTACCTCTTTCTATTCCACGTAACTCAGGCAGCAAAAGACTTTCAGGTGGCATTTTACTTGGCACAACTTGCTTTCTGGTAAATGATCTTCTGTTTGGGGCACCACCACCAGACAGTTAGATCCTGGACATACCCTCAGCATTCCTCTCACCCAAATTAAATATCCCAAGACGAGCCCCCATTTTTGTAACCCCCAGGCCACTTATTTAACGAATGTGCACACATACCCATTTATTGTCCTGGCCAAATTTCCCTCATTCACTAAAAATACCACCAACAGCTTAATCTGGTTCAAGGTCAGTTGGCATTCATCTGTATCCCCCTCCGCCGGGTCGTGCCTCAAAATAGGCAGGATCTGTCTAGTGCACTTACCCGGTCAACAAAAACTAACTAAATAAATAAATTATGACGCTCACCCAGCTAACTATCTGGGAACACTGATGCCTCTATACTGGCATACTGTTTACTTTACCAACAAGGTAGGTACCACCCTTGGCGTTAGGATGTATGCCTGATTAATTTTCTAGAGGAAGAGAGGGGCTGGGCCCAGGGGTACAGAAACAAACAATTTTAACCCCTGTGTAAAAAATGCAACCCAGGCCCTGGGTGGAGGCAGCTAGGCATATGCTTGTTCTAACCAGCTGAGGGGGGCCCCAGTAAATCCACATAACCAGAAGCAATAAACAGAATGTCCATAACAGTGACTAGGATTTTGCAGTATGGCTTTATTCAACAGATGGCAAGTAAAGCTGAAGTGGACCCCCAAGGGTTGGTCCAGGCTGGACAGGTACAAATTCAAGAACTTTCCTTGCATCCAGTACAGTTCATGAACAACAAACAGAAACATATTCTTCCCAAATTCTCAAGTGTATCTGTAGACACCTGGCCACACACATGAACATTTCTCTTCTCCCATGAGTGTTATTTAGTGAATCTAAGCCACACACTCAGAACACCTTTCGAACATAGGTGCAATATGTGAAAACTCAGCCACACACCTTAACCTGCAGCATGGCCACTCGCTCTCCGGTAAAAATACTGGTGCCCTTTACGAACCAGGTAGCTCTGCCTTGTAAGCGCTTAGATGGCGATCCTCCCACCCTTGGCCCCAACCGACAGACTCTGCCATTCTTCAGGGTTACACCATTGAAATCCCCATTCCCCACTGAAATGCTAGAGGTCCTATACATTACTTGTCGAAACATTGGGTGACGCAGAGAAAATAAACTGCACTCACTGGGGTCCACAGTTTAACTTTCTTCACTCACACTGGTGAGACTAGTGGCACTGACGGGTGCAATCCAGCCTTATCTATGAGCATACACAGCCCAGACTTTCCACTCACCCTAAGAACATTTGTGGAGATCTAGTCTCCCTTTCAGTACTCACGGAACTTGTTCCATCCACTGGGCATGGAACAACCAAAAATAAACAGGAAAGGCACTCTTCTGGGTAGCTGGCCCACACAGTCTATTTCAGGTCCTATACCAAAGGAACTGAAAACGCCTCAGAACATTCAGGGGATTGCCCCTTGAGTCCACAGAGAACAAGCAGATCCTTCCAGTTCACTGGGAGTGGAAATCAGAAACACCTGCTGTAATCTTGTTTCCACCACTTCATTGGAAGCTGGAAATGACACACGACTAGGGTGAGAAATCCTGGGCCCCTCTGTCGGAGCCCATTGGCAGTCCTTCCGCCACTCTCTCCTCACTTCGCAACTGACAACTACAAACTGACAGAATTCTAGGCTCCCCAGAGCAGCTATCCACACAGTGTGGCTTATGCTGCTGCGAGAGTTCTAAATGATCTAATTATTCCTCGCTCAGGCTAGCTGAGTAAACAATGTCATTATGAAAGGAGACCACATTGAGCTTCCTACCAGGTACCTGCTGCCTTCCTAACAATAATACTGATAGGATTCTAGTAACCCCAGGGACTGGGTGGATACACCCATAGAAAATATTGCATATTTTGTTAGAAGTATTGTATATGTTTATGTATATGTATGTACTGTTGTAACTGCCTCGCCTAATCAGGGGCCCACCGCTCACTGCCCTCCACTTCAGTCTGGACAGCTACCTCTCCCCGCCTTGCCCCCTTCTACCTGCCTCACCTGCTGACCCCCTTGCCCCCTCTCCCTTTCCTCCCCCTCCCCCGGGCATTTCCTGACTTTCATCCCTCCCTTTAGAGCTCTTACCACACGCTTCTCTACCCCTCCGACAACTGATTTCCTGCCTGCATACCTCTCTGCAGCTTTATTTCTAAGATTGTCCTTGGTTGGTATGTCATGCTACCTAACATTTGGCACATTTTTGAATTTCTGGAATTTCCTAAGCCTCAGTCTCTTGCTTCTTTTTATTGTGTAATTATGTATTAGTATGTCGACCTTTGTATGTATGTATACCCTCCATTCCTTCGACGTGGAACCTTTGTAAATGAACAGTTCCTGCTTAAAGTTATTTGTAATCCTAGATTTCAATAAAATAAAAAATAAAATATGCTCAGTATTGAGTCATCTGTACAACCCACCACTTTATTATTATAACTGGGAATCTGGCTGGGGATGCAGTGCTCCTTGGTTTAGATTTGCAGATCCTGGACTACATAATTACCTCTAAGACTGTTATTTGGAGTCTGCGTTCTCATGGTAGCAACTGTTAGCTTGAAAGATGTTTCAGGAGTTTGTGGGCCCATGTATTAAAATGAATGCAAATGGCAGTTTCTGGGCTTGCTGTGAAATTGAGTGAGCTTGGCAATTTGATTTATTTGAATCCATGATGCTGTATCTCCTGGAATAACTGCGGTTTGTCTTTTTGGTTACTGTGATACAGATCTTCTGTTCTGTTTTCTTTCCTTTATCTTGACCCTCATCAGTGTTTTTCTTTTCTCCCACCACTCAGGTGTGTTCATTGTTTCTGCCAAGCGTAACCCCTTTGGCACTTATGGAGGACTGTTGAAGGACCACTCTGCCATTGACCTGGGTGAACATGCTTCCAGGGCTGCACTGGCTGCTGGCAAGGTGGCCCCTGAGCTGGTTAACAGTGTTGTTTTTGGCAATGTGATGCAGAGTTCCTCGGAAGTAAAAGAACAACTGCTCTTGAAATGCATGTAAAACCAAGAGGGTGATTGCTGCACCTAATTTTTGGTGCCTTTAAGAGATCACCTGCCAACTCTGTTCATTAGACGTTTTTTGGTTTTTAACTATGTTAGGGATTTGAATTCCCATGAAACAACTGAATTAATTTGTTTTCCTACACTCCTACCACAGTTGTAATTAGGGACTCAGTTCTGCAGCTATTCCATCAATAGAATCGATTCACTTAACTTGGCTGACTGATCCTGGCAGGCTTGTACGTGATGACAGATAGCTAGTTTCAGTAAACATTTATTTTAAAAAGACATGTGTGATGCAGCAGCATTAAGAATTGTCCGGGGTGTTGCTGTGAAGCAAGTACAGAATTGCAACTTAGTCCATGAGTTCTCTCTCACCAGAGATGATTTTTTGTTAAAGTGGTATGCTTTTCTCCAAAACCAGTAAAACAAACTATAAGATGCCCATGTGAGCGATGTACCAAAGCTAAATGCCACTAAAGGTTGAAATCACCCTTCAAGCACTTAAAACCAAATCTTCTGTCTGAACACTCTTTACCAACAATTGCAACCAACTTGATAACTATAATGCCACCAACATCTTGGCCAAACTACAAAATCTCGGGAAAACCGTGACCGAGTTCACCAGTGACACTGGGCAGGTCAAAGGAGCACTCAAGTCACTCCAAACCCTGGCAGAATTTAACAAGGTTTATTGAAATAAAGGGGCACACATGTGAAGCTGAGGAAAAGCTTGAGGAAGCCAAGGGTATAGCAGCTGACAGCCAAAGAGTAATTCAGGACTCATGGAGCAGGCTTGTGGACAACTGTGCAGAAGATGCAACAAATTTGTGAATACTCGGGTTCCCTAAACAGTGAGATGGTAAATGC
Organism: Neoceratodus forsteri; assembly: GCA_016271365.2. Taxonomy (NCBI): domain Eukaryota; kingdom Metazoa; phylum Chordata; order Ceratodontiformes; family Ceratodontidae; genus Neoceratodus; species Neoceratodus forsteri. Next base: position 519,039,232 of record CM057449.1, on the reverse strand, counting down.
GCCTTTCATTTACATATACAAAAAGACCTTACCTACCCCACTGAATATGGAACTTGCGGCACACGGGCACATCAGGCCCTCATATCTCCCCAAAGCTAGGGGAAAAGCCATGAATTACAATAGTCTGCTTCTGCCCTTTCAGGAGAAAGAGATCCGAATGGACAAGGCTTGGAAAGCAAAGTGGGTGGTCTGGGAAGGGCCACAGTATTCATTTTTATCAGGTTACCAAAATGACATCCTTGTTATGCTATGGCTGGTCAATCCAATTAAGAAGCAGCTTAGCGATTCTGGGGTCTGGTATAGTATGCTGTCAAATTTTCATCAATCCTAAGGATTTGTAGTAATGGTGCACCTCATAGTTTCCACACCATCTTCGAAGCTGAGGAATTTGTGCAGAAAAAGATTTTACGTGCAAAGGCCCTATTTAAATGAACGTCGCAAGATTCACTGTTGGGACTTTCTGGTGGGACAGTGCTTAAGATCTTAAATTACAAGCATGGATCATGATTTTTTTTTTATCAGTGGAACTAATATGAACTCGGCAAGATGCTTGTGGAAAACATTACATGGCTAAACTCTAAAGTTAGTGACACTGTTTTGAGACTGAAAAGTACTTTTAACTGCTTTCTATAAAATGGGTAGGGAGATTGTGCCCATATGACTGGCTGAAAAGCATCACACAATCATGCATTGATTTTGTTTAATGCATGGCTGTGCTGGTACTAAGCCGCATTATATATCAATACCCCTGCACAATTCATCCAAGAACTGTTTGGCAGCCCTTTTTCCCCTACATTAAACTACCTCTCGAGGATCCTGTTATTCTTCACCGAGTTCAGGTAAATGTCATTTTTGAAAAGCATTGCTATACAAACCATAGTATAGCCCTTGTCTCCCAGTCATCTGTATTACTGTCTTTCTGCCCTTGTACTCTGGGCCGTCTCAAATGCTATACTTTGCTGTTAGCAGCTGTTGGAAAATGGCAGCACAGAAATACTGTGCCAAAAAAACAACCATTTCCCATCTCCAAGGTCCATCTGACACACCTTCTCTTAACCTGACACATTAGAAGTGGAAGCCAGAAGAAGCACAGTTGCTACAACCTCATTCACTTGCTGCACACTCGAGACATCTGTCTAGTGGCAAACTACCGGCTCTTTCAAAATGGCAATGTGTGCACAGAACAAAGGCTGGAGGGCAAGAAATAGCTACTACATATGGGCAAAATCTCCCTACTGATTTTTGTCTTAAACAGTAATAGCACGAGTGTAGAGTACGTGGGTGGGGGTAGAGCAAGGCCTACCAGCTTGGCACCACCACACAGGAAAAAACAAACACGTATGTGTAAACTACAGCCGCAGTCTGTTTTCCTCAAAAAAAAGGAAAAAAAAGCTACATCAGGATCCAGCAGAGGTTAGAACTACTTCAACATAAATTGATGTAAAAACCTCTGTATCTAATTATTTAAACCTCTGTGTTTTGTTACACTTATTTAAAATTGTTAAAAAAAATTATAAGCTTAATGATACACTCCAAGATGTGCATTATGCTAGAGCACTGCTCTTCCCAGGTGGTTGAAGGCTAACAAGTTCATAATGCCAACCCTATTGTGTGTTATTTCTTTCTTTGTTTGGGATGTGAGTGAAGGTGTTGATGTTCAATGAACAGAAACTTGGACAGTGACGGCAGAAAAAGACCACTGGGTGTTGATGCCCACTCTTGGCTCTGTAACAAAATAGGCACAAATGGATACAACACCGGCTCTGTAGCACTTAAATGAGGAGCCATGCAGTGCACCAAATGTTATCTCCTGTAATTTATCCTAATAGTCAGAAAAGTTATACAGCGGCTGAATGAGGAGTTAAAATCCCTCCTATTCTTGATATTACTTTTTTTAGACGATAGCTGAACATGGGAAAAGGGCTGCACTGTTTAAAATAAGAGCCTGATTGTATTAGCAATTGTTACGATGAAAGGCATTAACTAAATGGGCAGACTAGATGGGCCATGCGGTCCTTATCTGCCACCAAATTCTATGTTTCTAAGTGTGTCCATAATACCCTGTCATATACTAAGGTCTTCTGTCTATTCAGGGGTTTAGCCCACACTATCCATTCTCATACTCCCTGTTTTACTGCTACTGCTCAGAGTAACTCTTAAGCCCTTCATTCTGTCCCAGCTGTGCTTGAGACTGTTAATGGTTTTGGCAGCACCGCATCAGCTGGCAGACTATTCCATGGCTCATCTGCTCTCTCTGTAAAATAAAACTTTCTCACGTTCTGCCCCCCCCCATCAGTTCCACTCATGTACCCATGTTCTTGATCTGCTGTTCCTGCAGAATAGCTCCTTGTAGTTCTCCTTGTTCATTCCTTTCAGGAACTTGAAGATCTCTGCCATGTCTGCTCTCTCCCACCTGGCCTTCAGTGTGTACGTGTTAAATGCCTTAAGCTGAACCTCGTGAGATCTGCCCCGCTAGCCCTGAATCGTTTTGGTTACCCCATATTGCAACATCTCCAGTGTGTCCTTATCTTTCCTCAGGGGAAGAATCCAGAACTGGGCACAGTACTCCAGGTGTGGCCTCACCAGTGACGTATAGAGAGGTAGCAATACCTCCTTTATTCTGTTGCCAGTACCCCTCCTTTTCCTGTTTGCCTTACTGTTGGCCTTGATATATTAGCTAGATTGTTTGAGGTAGTCTCTTACGATGACTCCTGTACTTTATCCTTGGGTGCTTGTTTCCTGTGAGCATTTCCTGAACTTCGTGCACTGATTTAGTAAACAATTAAAAGGAGAGGAACTGCTGCAGTAGTATAAACCTTTCTTGCTGCTGATAATACAGTCCTTAGGTTAAGTTGTTAACTATATTAATGGTTGTTGATGTCCACTCTTGGCTCTGTAACAAAATAGGCACAAATGGATACAACACTGGCTCTGTAGCACTTAAATGAGGAGCCATGCAGTGCACCAAATGTTATCTCCTGTAATTTATCCTAATATCCAGAAAAGTTACACAGCGGCTGAATAAGGATTTAAAATTCCTCCTATTCTTGATATTATTTTGTTTAGTTGACAGCCGAACATGAGAATAGAGCTGCACTGTTTAAAATATGAGCCTGATTGTATTAACAATTGTTACGATGAAAGGCAATAACTAATCACTTGCTTCCTTGGAAACTCAGTGCAGATCCAGTGGTGAATGAAAAGGTGCTGGTGGGGGGGGGTTGGGGTTCAGTTTTCTTCTTTCTAATTCTTATACTATATGTTTCAGGGTTGTGTACAGTTATTTTTCATTTAATTGTTTTTGATTATCCAAGTGCACTAGGCATACAGATGCTAATTTTTAAGCATGACATGGGAGAGTTACAGATACACTAGAGTAGTAATATCAAATCTTACTTCGAGACACAGCTCTTGCAGCAGGTTACACCATTAGAACTGAAGCCGGCAGGCGTCAGGACCCCACGGAAAAATTCTAGCTAGCTATCTTCAGTGGGGACCGCCCCCGACGTCGGTCCCGCCTCCGACGTCAGGCGTGGTACAAAAGGAGGCGGTCCGCCAGATTCCCTAGTTTCTTTCCCGCCGCCGACTTGGTATGTCTCGACCCTTCGGTTCCAGTCTAGCACGCGACGCGTGGTTCAGAGCTTTCCTCCGGGAAATTCTTTTTTCTTCAAGCAAGATTGTTGCTGATGTCCTCTCCGACCTCCGGTCATCCCTCCAAGTGTGCTTGCGGGAAACAGATCCCCTTCAAGGATCCCCACACGGCCTGTGTTAGGTGCCTGGGCCCAGACCACGATACCTGGGCCTGTTAGTTTTGCCAGGGCTTTAACAGCCGAACAAGGATCCGACGTCAGAAGGCCCTCCAGGCTTTTTTGTTGGAGGAAAAACTGAAGACCATGTCCTCCAAGGGGGAATCTTCGTCCAAATCCCACAAGCACGCGGAGCAAAGAAGGGAGAAGGCCCCTTCCAGGTCCCCGTCCAGGGCTTCGGAGTCCCGCAGCTCTGGTTCTCGGTCTGACCGCTCCCCTTCCAGGGCCAGCTCTCAGCCTCCCCCGGCTGCGGTAAGAAAGCCTTATTCTTCTCAGGCCAAGTCCGCCAGGCCGTCGTCGTCCTCCTTTTCCAAGGCCTTGGCGAAGTCCGGGGTGCGCCACCACCACCATCATCATAAGTCGGGTTCCCGTCCTTTGGCTCCCGACGTCCGGTCGTCTTCTGTGCCTCCACGCAAAACTTTGGAGGTCACACCGTTGAAGAGACCTGCGGACTCGACGCCGGCCCGACTGTCGTCGGCCGTACGTCATTCCTCCCTGGAGCCGTCTGCGGCCAAACCATCCCAGCGGACACCGGTTGGGGGACCGGTGTCCGTTCCACCTGAGAAGAGGGCTCCCACGCCTCCAACCGACATCGGTCAGGAGACGCTGACTGAGGAGGACTTAACGTAGCCCGAGGACCAGACAGGCGACCCCGGCCTCGCCGAAACTCCCAGGGCCCCCTCGCCCTTACCCGAGGCCCCTGTGGAGCCGACGCTGGACCCGACGACGCCCACCGCGCCTGGGCCATCGTCGGACTTTCTATAGCAGAAGTGAAGGACTCTTCACTTACTGGTGGGACACCATTAAAGGACATGGCCCCACCGCCTCCTCCTCCTCCCCCACTCCTCCGGTACCGCCCCTTCGCCTTCGGTTCGGCAGGCCGCTTTCCCCCCGGGAGCCTGGATCCTCTCCCAGGGGAAGATCAGAAAAATGGAGACCTCCGTCGAAATCCTCTTCTGGATCACCCAGCCCCAAGAGATCCAGGAGACACCGACGTTCGCCGTCGACAGAGGACACGGGATCAGCCTACTCTTCCTCTAGATCCCCATCTCCTCTCTCCATCCCTTCTCCGGACCCACGTGAGACACCGAGATCTCCTCCGGATGACCCTCGTTCATGGATATTATGCGACATATCCAGGAGAACATGGGATGGGATGCAGAAGAACTAGACCCGAAAGGTTACGCCTTGCCAATATCTTCGGCAAAGGACCCCAAGCCTGTGGTGGTACCACCCTTGGTGGACACCTCTCGTGGGACGCCACCAAGGCAGCGTGGAAGCGCCATTCGCTTCCTCGGCGGTGCCAAGAAAGCTGACGCCTGGTACAAGGCTCCTAGGCGACCCAGTACCTGACACAGCAGCCTCAGGCTGACTCTCTGGTCATCACAGCCTCACATGACCGGTCACAGAGGCAGCAACATTTGAGCACCCTGCCACTGGACCCAGAGTCCAAACAGTTGGACGCACTGGGCAGGGCGACCGTACGCCTGCTACCTGCGCCACAGATCTCTGAACTACCTGACCCACATGGTTCAGTTCCAGAACGCTTTGTGGGAACAGGGTCTGGAGGCAGCTGAAAAGCTGCCCGAAGGTGAGCAGAAGGAGGAGATGCTCCAGCCCTCCGTGACGGGTTCAGACGGGGGACCCATGCGTTCGAGCCGCTGTCACAACTCCGCTGACTCATCGGCCCGAGCAGCAGCTTCTGGCGATGCCTCCGGAGACACTCCTGGTTACGTGTTTCGGCTTTACCTCGATGTCCAGAAAAACATTATGGACGTCCTGCTCGAGGGAGAAGTTTTATTTGTAATCCTTCCCGAAGATCATTACCAAACTTCAGAAGGCCGGGAAGGCGGTAAGGTCGGTTCAAGCCATGTACCGACCCAAGCTTGGTTCCTTCTGTAGGAACCAAAGCCGTTTTCGTGGGCGGACACAGAGGCAGCAGCCCCGTTCCGCTACACATCAGAGGGCCCGTCTCAGAGAACCCAGGGAAACAGCCCGCCAGCTGAGGTCACGCCTTCTAGGCGGCCCATCTGCCGCCACAGCCCGATTCTTTCTCGCCCCGCCTCAGGATCAACGGAAATCATGGTCGGGGTCGATAGAACTTCCTGCCGGGATGGCAGGCCATTACCACCGACAGGTGGGTTCTGCAGTTGGTCAGTCTAGGCCACTTTATAGAATTCGCAGAAAAGCCACCCCGAGGCCTCCTTTGCTCTCCGTATCCGGGTCAGCACAGAAATTTGATCTGGCAAGAGGTACTCGCGCTCCTAAGAAAAGGAGCAATAGAGTACGTCCCGGAGAACCAGAGAGGACGAGGACATTATTCCCACTTCTTCCTGGTTCCCAAGAAATCAGGGGACCTCCGTCCGATTCTGGATCTCAGCGACCTCAATGTGTCGGTCGCCTACAAAAGATTCCGCATGGTGACTCTTCCGGGCCTTATTCCCATGCTGAAACAAGACGCCTTTTTGGCGTCTCTAGACATGCAGGGCGCATACCTGCATATCCCCATAGCTCACGCAAGCACCAGAGGTTCCTGCGCTGAGTTTCGACCACCACTTTCAGTTCGAGCTCTTCCATTCAGACTGTCATCCGCACCAAGGGTTTTACCAAGTGCATGGCAGTCGTGTGCAACATCTCTGAGGAGGCGGGCCACTATGTGTTCCGGTACCGCAACGACTGGCTTCTCATGGCGCCTCCAGAGGCGTTGTTACTCACGGTTCAGAGCACCCAGGACTTGTTCCAATCTCTGGGCATTCTCATAAATTACGAGAAGTCTCTCCTGGTACCGTCGCAGAAACTGCAGTTTATAGGCGCAGTCCTGGACACTGTTCAGGGAAGAGCTTTTCTTCCGGATGACAGAGCGGAGCGCATCAGATCCCTCATAAGGGATTTGTTGTCGAACAGGATTGTACCTGCCAGGTCGGTCCTTCGCTTGCTTGGACACATGGCTGCGGCCATTCCTACTGTCCCTTTCGCAAGGCTCCACATGCGGGTAACCCAGTGGATGCTCAAGGTACAATGGGACCAAAGGCAAGACCACTTGCAGCATCCGGTCAGGATCACAAACTCAGTCATCTGAGACTGGCAGTGGTGGCTAGTCCCCGGGTCACTCTCCCAGGGTGTCCCGTTTGTAGCGCCATCCCCGGAGGTAACCCTCACCACGGACGCCTCAGGTCTTGGGCGGGGGGCACACCTGGACGGGGTAAAGTCCCAGGGTACGTGGACCCCGTTGGAAGCTCATCTCCATATCAATGTCCTAGAGATGAGGGCGGTTCTCTATGCCCTGCAGGCCTTTCAGTCAGTAATCCCTCCGTGTACTCTCCTGCTGCAGACAGACAACACGGCGGTGATGTATTACCTCAACAAACAAGGAGGCGCACACTCTTACCGTCTTTGCAGGGAGGCCATGAGGGTGCGGGATTGGGTAATCGGACACGGCGCAAATCTGATCACTGTGCATGTTCCCGGGGTGGACAACACAATTGCAGACGGCCTGAGTCGATCCCAGGCCAGAGTCCACGAGTGGGAACTTCTTCAAGAGGTAGCAGAGGATCTGTTTCTTTGTTGGGGAATTCCAGAACTAGACTTGTTCGCATCCCCATCCAACGCAAAACTGCCCAATTTTTGCTCGCTAGATCCAGGGCCTGGTGTTTTCTGGCGAGACGTGTTATCCCTCTCCTGGGCGAACAGATTCCTCTACGCCTTCCCTCCCTTCTCGTTGATCCAGAGAGTTCTTCTCAAACTACGCAGGGAGCATGCACTCATGATCCTGGTGGCCCCGTTCTGGCCCAGACAGATCTGGTTCCCTTTGTTGGTGCAACTATCTCGGGAACCCCCGCTCCCATTGCCACTCAGCTCCCACCTCCTGTCTCAGGAGAAAGGTTCATTAGTCCATCCGGACCACGCTCTCTGAACCTGCATGCTTGGCTCCTAGAGACATAGCCATCTTAGGCCGACGGGTCTCGCTAGAGGTTGCAGAGGTTCTTTCTGCAGCCAGAAAGCCGGCAACGCATGCGACATACGCCATGAAATGGTGCCGTTTTTGTTTATGGTCATGAGCTCGTGATCTTTCCCGTTTAGGTTGTCCTGTGGGAGTAGTGTTGGATTACCTCCTCTCCCTTTTTCATTCAGGCCTAGCCTACTCCTCTATTAAGGTGCACCTCTGTGCCATTTCTGCCTATCACCTCCTGGTGGGTCACCGTACAGTAGCTCAATTGGACGCCTCTCGGGAATTTCTTAGGGGAGTGTTACACCTTAGGCCTCCCATTAGGGACCCTGTGCCCCCATGGGATCTGCTCTTTGTCCTGGAACAGCTCACGCTCCCTCCTTTTGAACCTACCGCGGATTGCGAGCTACGTTTTCTGTCGTGGAAAACGTTATTTTTATTTGCTGTTACTTCAGCGAGAAGAATTTCTGAGCTTCACGCTCTAATGTGCAAAGAGCCTTATTTAGTTTTCCACTGGGACAGAGTATCCCTGAGGACGAATCCTAAGTTTTTACCTAAGGTGGTCTCTTCACTCTCTCTAAACCAGGACATTGACCTTCCGGTCTACTTCCCGAGTTATTCAAATAGAGGAGAGGCTTTGCTCCACACCCTGGATGTTCACCGCAGCCTGAGGTATTACCTCAACAGAACTAAACCCTCTCGTAGTTCTGAACAGCTTTTTGTTTCCTTCTCTGAGAGAATGATGGGCCAATCAGTATCCAAACAGTCTCTGTCTCACTGGCTTGTCCAGTGTATTTCTTACTGTTATGATATCAAACAAAAGCCCCTTCCGGGCTCTGTTCGGGCTCATTCTACTAGGGGTGTGGCCACATCCTTTGCAGCACTAAGAAACGTCTCCACCTCTGCTATTTGTGCTGCAGCCACTTGGAGCTCTGTGCATGCCTTTATCAGGCATTATAGCCTGGACATCTCTCGGCGAAGGGCTGGTTCGACCTTGCGGTGCTACAGGGTCTCCTGTCCTAGGTTCAGGACCTGGAATGTACTTTCTATTTTCCTTCTCCGGAATTTCTGGCAGGCTACTGCTTGGGAATCAGTCCTAATGGTGTAACCTGCTGCAAGAGCTGTGTCTCGGTAAGATAGTACAGTTACGTGAAGAACTTACCGTAACAGTAGATCTTGAGAACAGCTCTTACGGCAGATACCTTCCCGCCCACCTTCCCCTTGAGGAGGCATGGCTCAGTTTTCTGAGCTCGGATTTATATCTTTCTGTCTTCTGGCGGAATCCTTGGTCTCCCATTTCGATGTCAGCCTGCGACGGAAGTCTCAGTAGGAGAACTGGGGAATCTGGCGGGACCGCCCCTTTTGTAGCCTGCCTGCAGCGGTAAGGCGGTCCCGCTGAAGATAGCTAGCTAGAATTTTTCCCTGAGGTCCTGACGCCTGCCGGCTTCAGTTCTAATGGTGTAACCTGCTGCAAGAGCTGTTCTCGACGATCTACTGTTACGGTAAGTTCTTACGTAACTGTACTTTATCAAAACAATACAGCAAACAACAACAAGAATCTACTGTAATGAGAAATAAACAGTAAAAATTACAACTTAAAACCGGGAAAACAAAATAATGAAAAAGGGTATATGATTGGGATTACAAGATAACAGATGCAGTCCTCCTCCACAAACTCTACCCCAAACTGGGTATGCTGTACAAGAACAAAGCCAGTATCCCACTTCTTGTCCTCCGAGAGCAAGCTTAGAAGATGATCCTCCAGTCTTCGACTGTGGTGACATTGTCCACAGCGCAGGTCCCAAATTCACCCTTGCCAGACTGAACCTCCTCTTTCACTCATTCTGCTGTTTTGCCTTGGATACCACCCCCCCTCAAAGTACCCACCACTACTCCCTTTACTCCTACCTCTGCTGCCCGTCCGTTGATACCTGACACCTCCTCCACTGTGCCTCTTTCACCTCCCTACTTGGGCCTGGCTCTCTCTACCCTCCTTTCCTTCTCCTCCAGGAAAAACTGCTGCGTGCCAAGCTGCCATCTTGTATTGTTTGTTTGGCCTTTGTTCCTCTCTTTATCTGTCTATCCACTCAGCCTCTTCATTCTCCTCCTTCATGTCCCTTCTTCATGACTGTAATACCCTGTTCTAGGGACATGGACATGTTGTTCATCCACACTGTCTGGCAGGTTCCTTGCCGCTTTAAATCTTGCCGGAAGGTCTTCAAGCTGGCTCCTCCCACCCACCCAGGTGGTAAAACTCTCGGCTCCGCCCCATGACGCCAGATCTTCCTTACCGCTTGGAAGCTCAGGTTCCATCCTTAGTGCTCTGCGTTTTAGACTGGGTTCTAACTCTTCGGTTCGTCCGAAATTAGTTTTGAAGTTTTCTAAACCTCGGTCTTCATCATCCCTTGCGGCTGCGATGGACAAATTGATTCCCGGCTTTCGGAGGTGCTCTTGCGGGCAGAAAATGTCCAGGATGGATCTGCACTCCACGTGCATCTACTGCCTAGGCCTAGACCACGACCCGCAGGCCTGCGAGTTGTGCCGCTCTTTTTTGGCCACCATCCTGGAAGATCGCGCTGCCCGATTGAAGCTCGGGCACCCCGAGAAGCGTTACCCGCCGGTAAAATCCAAAGGGGCTCATTGGGTGGTGTCTGCGGCGGCTGGCTCGGCTGAGCAGCTCGAGCATATGATCGCCCTCGAGGAGGAGGTGGCCTAGGCCGCATCTTCCTCCTCCTCCTCGGCCGCGGCATTTATCCCACTCTCTCTGAGTTCCTCGTACGCGGCTTCGTTCAAGGAGCTTTGTCAGTCCCTTTCCACAAAGGGAGAGGGGTCTTCGGGACATTCTTCTCGGCCCAAGAAGAAGGAGTCGAAGGATAAGTCCCACCGTCGGCGTTCGTGGGAGTGGGAGAGGTCTCCTTCCCTGGACAGCCGACCGTCGACTTCGGTCGAAGTTGCGGCTCAGGCTGCTGGCTTCACGGTGTCCCCATCAGGCCAGCCTGCCGAGACTCCCGTCGACGCAGTCGAGATTTTTCTTGACCCGTCGGAGGGGCTGTTGACTGGTGAAGCAGACAACCCACCTTCACCGGTTCCCCCGGTGGAGACCGAGGATCTACCTGCGCCTTCGGGGCCGCAGTCCCCAGATAAAGTGCCCGAGCTGAGGGAAGGTGGGTGTCCCCCACCCCTTCCGAGGCCTGCCCTCGGTCTCCCGAGGTCGGACTTCATCTCGATTAAGCCCGTTCGCGACATCGGCGGTCTCGATTACCAGTAAGTGGCGACACCCGTTCCTCCTCGTCCTCTTCCTCGGATGAGGAGAGGCTTCGGCGTAAATTACATCGACGTTACGAGGAGCTTATGTGGCAGCAGTTACTGTTGTCCGGGACTACACCGACTCCGGTTCAGCCCCCGGCCATCAGGTGGCTGTCACCCAAACGACCGAAGCAACCCCTCGCCCCAGTCGAGATGCCCGTTCCAGGGCCGGTTGTTCGGCCGAAACCAGCTGCTCCACCGATTGTGGTGGAACCTCCGCCTCCACAACCGAAGTCTGGGGCACCGACCTAGGATTTTCGGTCGGGTCACGGCCTGCCCCACAGGTTGTCGGTCACCCTCACTCCCAACCGTCCTCTTCAGGAGGAGGGTGGCTCAGGGCCGACGCATCTCTTCGCAGACTCTTTGGAATCTGATGACGACTCCTCCCTGTTCTCCAGGCAGGTCGACCTGGAGTCCTCCAGGGGCCAGTAGTTGGACCATAGCCCATCGTCCTTCTTGGGTCTGCTTCGACTCATCTCGGAGTCCACTGGGATGCAGCTCGAGCCCGTGTCCAAACGGGCCAAGTATCACCTGACGGAGATACTGGACCGAGAGGATTCCCCCAAGGAGGCCTTTCCGGTAGCTGTGGCCATTGTCGGCCCAGCCTTGGAGCTTTGGCAGTGGCCTGCTTCCTGTCCTGCGCCCTCGGCCAGGATGGCCAGGAAGTATGCGGTCCCTACCGGCTCTTTGCCTGGTTTCTCGAAGCACCCCTCTGCCGAGGGGTTAGTCACCGACAGCGTCTTCTGGCATTCCAGTAACGCTTGGGACGTGGATAAGCCCCCGCCCCGACAAAGAGTCCAAAAGCTGGATTTTGCGGGCACAAGGTGCACGCCGTCCTCCCTCGGCCTCCGACAGGCCAGCTCGGCCGTGCTGATGGCACACATCTCCCGCCCTCATGGGCTCCCTGGATGAGGTTGTCCCTCATCTCCGCCCGACCTGCAGACCACGGTCCGTCAGGTGCAGGACCAGGGTAGGGCGGTGGCGGAAGCAAGCAGCTTCAGACTGCTCTGGACATAGGTGATTCCTGTGCCAGGTCAGTAGCGGCGCGGTGGCTATCGTCGCAGGGTGTGGCTGAGGATATCCACCTTCACGGCGGATACCCAGCACAAGTTGGCGGACGTCCCCTTCTTGGGGACTGACCTCTTCGGCCCTGGAGTGGAGGGACACCTCCAGCGGATTGAAAAGTCCAATGCCACTCTGGACTTGGTCACCTCCACCCAGAGGGACAAAGGCCGCCGTCAACAACAGCATAAGTCCTTTCGTCCTTCGGCCCCTGCAGCATGACCGGCCCAACAGCACCAGCAACAGGGCCAGCAGGCTCGCGCTTGGCATCCCAAACCCAAGCCCGGCTGCCTCCAACAGGAAGCAAGGAGGTAAAGGCCCAGGAGGTCCCTCGGCCGGTCCCTCTTCCAAGCCTGCCCAGTGACGGGTTGAGGGGTGCCGCCCCCAGCCTCGTCATTCCTGTGGGGGGACGGCTCCGCTACTTCCTTTCCGCCTGGTCCGCTATCACCACGGACCGCTGGGTGTTGGAGGTGGTAGGAAAGGGCCTGCCTCTGGAGTTCGAGCAGATCCCACCCTTTCGAGCCGTCGCCCCTCGGGGGGCCATGGGGTCCGCAGCCTCGTTGTTGGCCCGCCGAGCCGATAGTGCCCTGCTCCTCGGAAAGGAGGTGATCAGGAAGGTGGCGGATCCTCCTCCAGAACCGGGGTTTGTGTCCAGGTATTTCCTGGTACCAAAACCGACGAGGGGCTGGCGCCCCATCCTCGACCTGCATGACCTGAACAGGTTCCTAAGGTCTCGGACCTTCAGGATGGTCACTCTGGCTCAGATAATTCCATCTTTGGAACGAGGCATGTGGTTCTGTTCCTTGGACCTCCAGAATGTGTTATTTTGCGTCCCGATCCGTCTGTCTCATCAGAGATTTCTCCACTTCAGAGCGGAGGGATCCCTTTACGAGTTCCGGGCCATGCCCTTCGGCCTCTCTCTAGCCTCCAGGGTCTTCACCAAATGCATGGCAGTGGTGACAGCATTCCTGCGGCGCTGAAGGGTCCGGGTGTACCCCTACCTGGACGACTGGCTGATTGCAGCCCCCTCCAGAGCGGAGGTGGAGCGGTCCAGAGATCTGGTCCTCCAGGTTTGCTCTCAGATTGGCCTCCTCATCAACGAGGCCAAGTCGGAACTCGTGCCGAAGCAGGTGATACTCTTCATCGGGGCAGAGCTCGGCTCCCGGCAGACAGGGCCGAGGTTCTTTCCTCCTTTGCCCAGTCATTTCTGGTTGGGCAGTCGCGTCCTGCCTGGGACTTCCTGCGCCTCCTGGGCCTCATGGCGGCCTGCACCAGCGTGGTCCATTGGGCCCATTGGTACATGCGTCCCCTTCATTGGGGACTGGCCAGCCAGTGGTCACAATGCTGCGATCCGTTGGACCAGCCCATGACAGTGATCCAGGAGATGTGGAACACTCTCCAGTGGTGGACCGTTTCGGCACATCTGCAGGAGGACATCCCGTTCGTCCGCCCCGAGCCGATGGTCTCTCTATCGACCGATGCATCTCTGATGGGTTGGGGTACCCATCTGGGGGAGCACAGAGCGCACGGCCTCTGGTCCCCTCGGGAGTCCCGATGCCATATCAACCTGCTGGAGCTCTGAGCGGTCCGTCTAGCTCTCACTGCCTTCGCTCCATTTCTACGGGGTCAAATGGTTCAGGTCCAGACAGACAATACCACGACCATGTACTACCTGAACCGCCAGGGTGGGACGCGCTCCATGCTGTTATGCAAGTGTAACCCCTCACCCCTGCCTTTCTACCAAAACGACAGGTGGCATGCTGTTGAAGCTGACAGCAGTACCTGGTGGGGACCTGGGTTCGGGGAGGATGAGGTTACTCAGCACAAGGGGACCTAGGTTTGGCTACTCTGAACAGGGGCACCCAAGTAAATCCGAACACAGGAAGCAATAACTGTAATGTCCAGAACCAGGAATGGGATTCTTCAGTGTGGCTTTTATTCACATCCTAGCTGAACAAACAAAGCATAGACGAACCCCCATGGGGCTACATTTCCTGGTACTGCAGATTAGAGACAACAGAACACTTTATCACTATTTCCAGCCCTCAGGCTCTAAACCCACCAGGCACACAGCCTGGACTTGCACGCAGCTTTGGGTACATAGCCCGACTTGTACGCACTTGGGTTTCCCCCACTGGCCCGGCTCCCCCGCCGGCCACTTGATCCGTGGTCCATTGGAAGAATGAACCAATTATCCTGTTCACGGTCCAATTGAAAAATGAACCAATTATCCCATTCACGGTCCATTGGACGAATGAACCAATTATCCTGTCGTGGCTCCCCACACCACAGTAGAGTCTGTGACTCTTAGAGAAAATTTTCCTTACAATCCCACGTCTGGGTACTTCCCCCATCACTGGCCAAGTGCCTGAGGCAAAGTAGAAAACCACAGAAGAAATCCGTAGAGGTGGACCTGGTCACTAAAGATGGGGGGCCACCCACCTCCAGCTCCCACAGCCCATACCCCGGACATTTCCCTGGAAACTGAACAATTCCTTTACTGAACTTTCAAATGTAGATTAAGGGTAGATGTCTGTCACATCACCTCTACATATTATTTGCATCCCAACAAACTCTGGAACTTGAAACTACTTTTACTTGCTTGGCCCATTTCTTTAGGCTTCCCAATATTTAGTAGTTCAATCCCTACATTGTCACACAAGTCCCAGGGTGAAAAACATATGCCCTTTTAGCCAGAGCAGACACTCACCCTTATGTTGCAGGTGCCCCACTGGCGACTCACAAATCTTCTTTTCTCCCAAATAAATACTGGAAACAAACAGGCAGCTATTCCTCCACAAGCAGAAACTAGGGGGTTGCCCCAGGAATCTGCAGGGAAACCTTCTCCATCCGGGGGGGGGGGTACTGAGACCCGAAAACAGCGGTCTCCACCACGTTAGTAATCTTTCTGTGTCTCTCTTTAAGGTGGAGACACACACCCTATTACTGAAAAGTAGCCCTCTGTCAGGGCTGAGGCTCCTAGAGCCTTCACTGAGCTGCTTTACAAGCAAGCTCCCAACTTCCAACTTCACTCACTGAAGACAAGCCGCAGACACTGACTTCAAAACTCCCAACGTTCTATCTAACTCCCTTTGCTGCAGATTCCAATGTGGCTTATGCAGCTGCGAAAGTTCTATTGGTGATGTCATCCCTCAGTCTCAGCTGAGACTGAGAACAGAGTGAGACAGTGCGAAACCCATTTAACTGGAGTTTCACAAGCTGCTTTCCCTGCCTACCACTAGGTCTTACTAGGATTCTAGTAACCCCGGGTAACAAGGAGGTTACACAAAGAAGCTCTCCGCATTTGGTCCCTTGTGTGCAGCCTGGAGGCGGATCTCCTAGCCATTCACGTGGCAGGAGCCTCCAACACCCTGGCCGATGCCCTAAGCCGGATAGGGGCTGCGTCTCATGAGTGGTCTCTCCTGCCGGAGGTAGTACAAGATCTGTTCTCCCACTGGGGCACGCCTCAGGTGGACCTGTTTGCCTCCAGGGAGAATGCGAAAGCTGAGACTGTTCCATGCCCGCCCCCCTCAGCAGGGCTCGCTGCAGGGGGATGCCTTCTCGAGGCCGTGGACCCCGGGCCTCTTCTACGCCTTTCCCCCATTTCCCTTGATCCACAAGGTGCTTCTCAAGGCGAGAAGGGACAAGGCGCAGGTGATTCTGGTAGCCCCAGATTGGCCCCGCCAGTTCTGGTATCCAGATCTCCTCAGTCTCAGCTCCAGGCTCCCGAGGTGGCTTCCAGCCCGCCCGGACATGATCTCAGTCAATCAGGGGAAGGTATTCCATCCGGACAATCCCTGCACCTGATGGCCTGGTTCCTGAGTGGCTAGAGTTCCAGGCCTTGGGTCTTTCCGATGAGGTCCTCAACGTCGTTGAGGCGTCCCGTAAGGGAGTCAACCAGGAAATGCTGTGCCTTCAAATGGAAGAGATTCTCCATTTGGTGTCAGGGGAAGGGCTTGGACCCTTCCGTCTGTCCTTGGCAAGCATTCTGGACTACCTGTGGTCCCTTTCTCAGCAAGGGCTTCGGTCGACGACCCTTAAGGTGCACCTGGCAGCTATCTCTGCTTACCGGGTGCGGGCCGGGAAGCAGTCGGTGGCGCAGGAGAAGGTGGTCTGGAGCTTTTTCAAAGGCCTCAATCACATTTCCCCTCCGGTGTGAGAACCTCCACCTCCGTGGGATCTACTGCTGGTATTGTCCAAGCTCATGGGCAAGCCATTCGAACCGATTCACAGGTGCAATATTTCCCACCTGTCGTGGGAGACCGCCTTCTTGGTGGCTATCACGTCAGCCAGAAGGATGGGAGAGCTCCAGGCGCTTTTCATCGAGTCTTCTTATCTGGTCTTCCACAGGGACAAGGTTGTCCTGCGCCCGCACCCGAAGTTCCTTCCGAAGGTGGTGTCGGAGTTTCACCTTAACCAGGTGTTGACTCTTCCGGTGTTCTACCCCAATCGCACCTCGGAGGCCGAATATAGGCTCCATACTTTGGACCCTAGAAGAGCGCTCGCTTATTCTGTCTTTCGGATGGAGCGTTAAACCGAGGTCCCATCTGCCTGGATTGGTGGTAGTTCAGGTGGATGTTAAAGATCCCATGGCACTTATTCGAAAGAGTAGGGAATTTCCGGTGTCCAGCCAAATTCCCTCATTCACTAAAAATACCACCAACAGCTTAATCTGGTTCAAGGTTAGTTGGCATTCATCTGTATCCCCCTCCCCCGGGTCGTGCATGAAAATAGGCAGGATTTGTCTAGTGCACTTACCAGG
This sequence comes from Neoceratodus forsteri, assembly GCA_016271365.2. Lineage (NCBI taxonomy): Eukaryota > Metazoa > Chordata > Ceratodontiformes > Ceratodontidae > Neoceratodus > Neoceratodus forsteri. The sequence goes on along the minus strand of CM057449.1, from coordinate 519,022,350 downwards.
TCAACAAAAACTAAATAAATAAATAAATTATAAGGAGCGGATGGCTGAAGTTCGGGGAGAGGTTCGCCAGCTGTTTGTCACCTACGCTGAAGCTGCACCTGGCAGACCTGCAGCCAAGCGGACGATAAGCAGGTGGGTCACCTCCTGCATAGATCTCTGCTACAGGTTGGTGGGCATGGAGCCTCCCAGAGGATAAGAACTCATTCTACCCGCCATACTGCTGCATCGATAGCTGCTTCCAGGGATGTCCCTATCCAGGATATCTGCAGGGCTGCTACCTGGAAGTTGGCACATACCTTTATTACCCACTACCACATCGACCTTGAGTCACGCCGGGATGCTGGTTTTGGGGCCTCGGTTCTCCAGTCTCTATTCCCTAAGTAGGGGGTGTGCGCCTTGCCTCCCTCCTCCTGGAGAACTGCTAGGAGTCTGACAGACAGTGTGAATGAACAACATATCCATGTCCCTAGAAATACAGGTTACTCACCTGTAACAGGAGTTCTAGGAATGGTATATGTTGTTCATCCACATGATCCACCTGACCTCCCCGGCTTCGACGCACAACCTGGCTTCCAGCGGGCTAGATCTGGCGTCATGGGGCGGAACCGAGAGTTTTACCACCCAGGTGGGTGGGTGGGAGGAGCCAGCTTGATGACCTTCCGGCAAGATTTAAAGCAGCAAGGAACCTGCCAGACAGTGTAGATGAACAACATATACCATTCCTAGAACTCCTGTTACAGGTGAGTAACCTGTATTTCTGCAGCTGTTCCAGACCCCTGACCTCAGTGCCCCTGCTGCTGTTTGTTAGGTGCCCCTCCCCCCACTCAGAGCAACTTTTCCATCCATCCAAGGCCCCAGTCTGCATGAAATTAGTCTGCTCCCAATATGTTTTCATATCTGGAAATGTATTGCACCTGTACGTTACAGTATTATATTTGCATTGACTACATTTGCAACTTTGCAAAGTCTGGGTGGCACACCTAGTAATGTATTGCACTTGCACCTTATTGCATTGTCCTTGCACCTTTTAATTTGGGTTGTGCAGGTCTACCTAACGGAATATCATGACTGCTCATCTGAATTGGAGTTCATGTTTACTACTCTTGCACCTTACTGGACATTATTTTCTTTTGCACCTTTTGTATTGTTTACCACCCCCCCCCCAATGCATCTGGAAATGTGCTGTTAAGAGCTCAGTATGTCCTTCCTTGTAAACTACTGAAATAAATAACAATAAAGGAGAGGTATCCTCTCACTTGCTCTCCCAGGAGCAAGGCTCTACTACACCCCAACCTCAAGTCTCTGCATCTCCACGCATGGCTCCTGCAGACTTAGTCAGGTGCATATCACACAGTGTTTCATCTTCTGAAACGTGTAATGTACTGGGTGTATATGTGAAAATTGAATAAAGTTTACTTAATTTCAAAAAAAGACTTGGTCAGGTGCAGGTTCGGGGTGTCCGAGGGAGTTATGGAAGTATTGGTGGCAGCTAGGAAACTGTCTACTAGGGCCACTTACACCATGAAGTGGAAGCGGTTCAGCCTATGGGCTGCTGCCCGTGACCTGGATCCATTCCTGTGTGAGGTGAATTGGGTTCTGGAGTACCTGTTATCTCTGCCAGACTCGTGCCTTAGCTATTCCTCCATAAAGGTGCACCTTTCGGCTATTTCAGCCTGTCGTACTGGTGGATGGCAAGAACCTGGCTCAGTTTGACCAATCATGGATCTTCCAGCGAGGTATCCAGCACATTAAGCCTCCCATACGGGATACTGCCCCTCCATGGGATTTGTTGTTCATGTTAGAAAAGTTGATGTTGCCCGACCTTTGAACGAGCCATGAGTCGCTAGCTTCGCTTTCTCTCTTGGAAAGCATTATTTCTAGGGACGTGGATATGTTGTTCAATCCACACTGTCTGGCAGGTTTCATGCCGTTTTAAGATGGGCCGGAAAGTCTTCAACCTGGCTCATCCCACCCACCTGGGTGGTAAAACTGTCGGCTCTGCCCCATGATGCCAGATCTTCCTTGCCGCTTGGAAGCTCAGGTTCCCTCCTTAGCGCTCTTGCGACTTTAGGCCTGGATCCTAATCCTTTGGTTTTTCTGAAAATTGTTTTAAAATTTACAAGACTTAAGTCTTCTCCTTTTTCCCTCGGGGCTGCGATGGATTTGAAAACTACTCCCAGCTTCCGTCGGTGCCCTTGCGGGCAGAAGATGTCTCGGACCGACCCGCACGCCACGTGTGTTTACTGCCTGGGGCTTGCCCATGATCCGCAGTCCTGCGATCTCTGCAAGTCTTTTATGGCTTCGGTTCTAGATGACCGCACCGCCCAACTCCAACTGGAGCACCCTGAGAAATGGTTTCTGCCGGTGAAGTTGAAGGAGGCCTGTTGGGCGGTGTCTGCAGCTGTGAGCTCTGTGGAGCAACTGGAGCAGTTAATCGCCCTCGAGGAGCTAGCAGCCCAGGTCGCTTCTTCTACTCCCAGGCGTTGGTGTTTATACCGCTCTCCTTGGGCTCCTCCTACACTGCTTCCTTTAAGGAGCTTTGTCAGTCCCTCTCCACCAGGGGAGACTGGCCTTCAGGGACTCACATGAGTAGGTCGAAGAAAAAGGAACCGAAAGGTAGGTCCCACCATCGACGTTCTTGGTAGCTGGAGAGATCTCGCTCCCCGGAGTGTCTGCATCCGACTTCGGTCGAGGTTGCAGCTAAGGCTGCTAGCTTCTGTGCGTCCCCGTCAGGTCAGCTGGCCAAGACTTCCGTCAATGTGGCCGAGATTTTTCTCGACCCGTTGGATGGGTTGTTGACTGGTGAAGCCGATAACCCTCTTTCACCGGTACCCCCGTTGGTTACCGAGGACTTGCCTTGGCCTCCCGAGCTGAAGGTCCCAGTCAAGGACCCTGAACCGAGGGATGAGCGGGTTTCACCCGGCCCCTCTTCGACCCACCATCAGCGACCCCAACAGTCTCGGTCCTCCTCCGTGTTGGGTAGGTCCCGCCGACATCGGCGGTCTGGGTCCCAGCATCATGGAAAGTGGCGTTGCCGCTCGTCCTCTTCGGAGGATAGGCTCTGGTGCAATTTGTGTCGGCGCTGTGAGGACATGATGTGGCAGCAGCTCTTATTGGCTGGCAACAAGATGACTCCATTGCCTTCCCTGGCCGGTTAAGTGGCTGTGCCGGGCGAAGCCCAACAACCTCTCGCCATCAGCTCCTTGGTGAGGAACCGACTTGACGCGAGTGCTCAGCCCGAGGCGGCTGCTCCACCCGATGTGGTGGAACCATTGCTCCCTGCAACAGAAAACTGGGGCCCCACCAAGGATTCTTGATCAGGTCAGAGCTTGCCCACGGTTGTCAGTCACCCTCACCCGATAGGCCTCAGCGAATAGAGGGTGGCTAAGGCACTTGGCAGCTGTTTGCGGACTCCTCGGAGTCCGATGACTCCTTCCTGTATTCCAGGCCCCTCGACCTGGAATTCTCCGGGGGTCTGTTGGTGGATGAGATCCCATCCTCGTTGTTGGAAATTCTTTGGCTCATCTCAGAGTCTACTGGGATGCAGCTCGAACCCGTACAGAAACGGGCCAGATATCCCCTCATGGAGATTTTGGACCGAGGGGATTCCTCCACAGAGGCCTTCCCTGTGGCCGAGGCCATTGTTGGTCCGGCCCTGGAGTTGTGGCAGCGGCCTGCTTCCTGTCCTGTGCCTTCGGCCAGGATGGCCCGCAAGTAGGCAGTCCCCACCGGTTCCCTCTCCGGTTTTTCGGAGCACCCCTTGACTGATGGGCTGGTAACTGATAGCATCTTCTGGTGCTCCAGAAATGCTAGGGACATAGAAAAGCCCCCGGACAAGGAGTCCAAGAAGCTGGACTAAATGCGGGTGAAACGTTTACGCTGCCTTCTCCCTAGTCCTTCGACACGCTAGATCGGCTTTGCTGATGGCACACTTTTCACACGCCCTTATGGGTTCACTGGATGAGGTGCTTCCTCATCTCCCGGATGACCTCCAAATGACGGTCAAGCAGGTGCGGGATCAGGGAAGGGCGGTGGCCAAGCAACAGCTCCAAACTGCCTTGGACATTGGAGACTCTTGTGCCCGGTCAGTAGCGGCCCCAGTAGCCATGCGCCGCAGAGCTTGGCTGCGGATCTCCACCTTCATGGCGGATACCCAGCACAAGCTGGCAGACATTCCCTTCTTGGGCACCAACTTGTTTGGGCTTGGGGTGGAAGGCCACCTCCAGAGGTGAGAAGTCCAACGCCACCTTGGACTCGGTCACGTCTGCTCAGAAGGACGAAGGCCGCCAGCAACAGAGTAAGCCGTTTCGCCTTTCTGCCCCTGCGGCACGTCCAGCCCAGCAGCACCAGCAACAGGGCCAGCAGGCTCACGCTTGGCACCCCAAGGCCAAGCCTGCTGCTTCCTGCAGCAGAAAGCCTGAGGAAAAGGTCCAGGCGGCTTCTCGGCCGGCCCTTCCTCCAAGCCTGCCCAGTGACGGGTTGAGGGGTGCCGCCCCCAGCCTTGTCACTCCTCCCCTGGGTCCCCCCATGGGGGGACGGCTCAGCCACTTCCTTTCTGCCTGGTCCGCTATCACCACTGACCGTTGGGTGCTGGAGGTGGTTGGCAGGGGTTTGCCTCTGGAATTCGAGCTGACCCCTCTCTATCGAGCCATCGTCCCTTGGGGGGCTACCGGTTCCACAGCCTCTCTGTCGGCTCGTCGAGGTGACATAGCCCTGCTCCTTCAGAAGGAGGTGGTCAGCAAGGTGGCGGATCCTCCTCCAATCCCAGGGTTTGTGTCCGGCTAATTCCTGGTCCCAAAACGGATGGGGGGCTGACGCCTCATTCTCGATCTGCACGACCTGAACAAATTCCTAAGGCCGAGCACCTTCAGGATGGTCAGTCTGGCTCAGATCATACCATCCTTGGAACTCTGCATGTGGTTTTGCTCTCTGGATCTCCAGAATGCATCCTTTCGTGTCCCAGTCTGTCCATCACATTGGCGATTCCTCCACTTCAGAGCAGAAGGATCCCTCTACAAGTTCCGGGCCATGCCCGTCGGCCTTTTTCCAGCTTCCATGGTCTTCACCAAATGCATGGTAGTGGTGACAGCATTCCTGTGGTGCCGAGGGGTCCAGGTGCACCTTTACCTGGATGACTGGCTGATAGCATAGAAACATAGACTTTGATGGCAGATAAGGACTGCTTACCCACCTAGTCTGCCCATTTCCCTACCTAGAGGATAAGCTGCACATCCTTTTTAACCAACAGCTTATTTCTTCTTACCCCCCACAAAAATTGCCTTATGTCTGTCCCATGCATTCTTGAATTCTCCCACAGTTTTAGACCCCACAACCTCCTCAGGAAGGCTGTTCCATCGTCCCACCACTCTCTGTGAAAAATACTTCCTCACATTGCCCTGAGCCTGTCCCCCTCTATCTTCAAATTGTGTCCCTTGTTCTTGCACATCTCTTTTCTGAAAGATGCTACCCTCTTGGACTTTGTTGATTCCACTGAGGTACTTAAACGTTTCTATCATCCCCTCTCCCTCCTTTCCTCAAGGGTATACATATTAAGCTCCTTTAGCCTCTCCTCGTATGGCTTCTCTTGCAGACCCTGCACCGATTTTAGTTGCCCTCCTCTGAACTGCCTACATCCTGTCTATGTCCTTGCGGAGATGGGGTCTCCAGAACTGGATGCAGTACTCCAGATGGGGTCTCACCAACTGTCTGTACAGGGGGATAACAACTTCCCGTTTTCTGCTGGTGATGCCTCTCTTTATACATCCCAGTATCCCCCCAGCCCTCCCTACCGCCTTCTCCAATTTAACACCAACCTTAAGGTTATCTGATATGATTACTCAGGTCCTTCCTTTTTGTTGTATTACTACCTCCCCATTGTGTAATCTTCCCCTGGGTTTTGCTTCCCAGGTATTACTTTGTACTTCTTCGCATTAAATCCAAGCTGCCATACTTGACTCATTCTCCTCCAACGTTGCCAAGTCCTTCTCATCCTTTCCACGCCTCCTTGTGTGTCAACCCTGTTGCAGATCTTTGTGTCATCTGCAAAGAGGCATACTTTTCCTTCTAGTCCCTCTGCAATGTCACTTATAAAGACATTAAAAAGGACTGGACCCAGTATTGAACCCTGCGGTACCCCACTAGTAACCCTAGAGTGGACTCCATTTACAATTACCTTTTGTGTCCTGTTGTTCAGCCAATGTCTTACCAAGGCTACCACCCTGGGACCCACTCCAAGGCTGGTTAATTTGACTACTAATCTTTTGTGTGGGACTGTGTCAGATGCCTTGCTAAAGTCTAGGTAGGCCATGTCCACAGCCCCTCCCTGGTCCACTACTTTGGTCACCCAGTCAAAGAAATCAGTTAGATTTGTCTGACATGACCTTCCCGCTGTGAACCCGTGCTGCCTTGGGTCCTATGCCCCACTGGCCTCTAGGTACTCAACAGTTATTTCCTTCAGAAGTGATTCCATCACTTTCCCTACCACAGAGGTCAAATTGACAGGTCTGTAGTTTCTTGCCTCTGTCTTGCTCCCACTTTTGTGAAGGGAATCACATCAGCCTTCTTCCAGTCCTCGGGTACCACACCATCCTCCCATGATTTGTTAAAAAGGGTAGTCAGTGGTGTCACTAGTTCTCTGCTTAATTATTTTAAAATTCTGGGGTGAATTCCATCTGGCCCCATTGCTTTGTCCACCTTCAGTTTTAGGAGTTCTTTTAGAACCCTTTCTTCTGCGAAAGGACTGGGATCGACCCCCCTCTCCAGAGTGCTTTTGTGAATACTGAACAGAAGTATTCATTCAGTATCCCTGCTTTTTCACTGTCACTCTCTGCCTACTCACCATCCATTCTATTCAGCCTCACTATCCCTCTCTTTGTCTTTCTACGCTCCCTAATATACCTATGAAAGGTTTTATCCCCCTTCTTAACTGAGTTGGCTATCTTTTCCTCAGTTTGTGCCTCTGCTATTCTGACTACCCTCCCTGCTTCCTTCTGCCTTAACTGGTACAGTTCTCTGTCCTGCTCCTTGTGTGTTTCCTTATACTTCCTAAATGCTATCTTTTTCTCCCTAACCTTCACCGCCACTTCTTTTGAGAACCATAGTGGCTTTTTCTTTCATTTTGATTTATTTGCTTCACACAAAGGCTTGTTGCCTCTGTGATGGCAGTTTTGATATTTCCCTATTGTTGCTCTACCCCTCCTTCTAGCCTGTTTGCAAGTGCTTTTCTAAGGCACTCTCCCATCTTGCCAAAGTCAGCCCTCCTGAAGTCCAGAACCCTCACTTTTTTATGGCTTGACTCTGTAGGTGAGTTTATCATGAACCACACTGTTCGGTGGTCACTTGTTCCCAGATGGCTACCCACTTCTAGATCTGAGATCCTCTCACTGCCCCCATTTGAGAGTACGAGGTCTAAGATTGCTCCCTCACAAGTAGGTTCCAAAACTAGCTGTCTGAGGCATGCCACCTGAAGGGCATCAAGAATGGCCCTGCTTTTGGATGTGGTTGCAGCAGAGGTGCTCCAGTTAACATCTGGCATATTAAGGTCCCCCATCAACAGTATCTCCCCTTTCTCTGCCATCCTAAGCGTGCCTTCTATCATATCCTTATCCATTCCCTCCCCCTGACATGGGGGTCTGTATACAACTGCTGTGCGGATTGTGGTGCCATTTCCAGTCTCTAAGGCGACCCACAGTGCCTCCTCTCCTCCCTGTTTACTCTTCAGTTCAGTTGCTTTTGTCCCTTCCCTTACATAGAGAGCTACCCCCACCTCTTCTGCCTCCTGTCTCTCCTGGCAGGTTGTGTACCCTGGTATATTAACATCCCAGTCATTGGTTCTATGTACCATGTTTCTGTGACTGCTACAATATCCAGGCATCCCTCTTCCATCAAGGCCACCAGTTCAGGAGCGTGTTACCCAGACTATGGGCATTGGTACTCATTACCCTCCATTTCTTGATGGCCTTACCCCTTTTTGCCCCATCCCTGTCCTTATTCGTTTGTCACTTTCTCCATTACCCCAGCCGCTCCCTCCCCTATTGAAATCTCTCTGTTGATGTTCAACCTCAGTTAGCACCCTGATTGTTTTTTTGGGGAGACTAGGACTTTCCCACTCCTTCCCTTTGCCTCCCCTTGCCCTGGTTAAATGCTTGCCAATGAAACAGTTAAACCTATCCACCCTAGGATCCTGGTTCCCCTCCTGGACAGATGCAGACCATCACGCCAGTATAGGCCTGCATCCCTCAGAATGGACCCCAGTCCCCAATGAAGCCAAATCCCTGAGCTCTGCATCAGCTTTCAGCCACTGATTGATCCCATGGTGTAGAGGCACCCTAGCCTCATCCGTGCCATAGACAGGCAGCACCTCAGGAAGGTTACCCGTGTGCTGCTTATCTAAGGCCCTCCTCATCTCCACAAAGCAGCTTCTTGCTGCTCCTGATCCCTTTCTTGGCCAGGTCATTTTGTCCCTAGGTGGACTGTGATATCCAGCTCCCTCCTGTGCAGCTGCTCACTGTGATCCTGAGGGATTAAGCTCCCTGTCCCTCCAAGCCATGGCGCCAGGCAGGCACCTTACCTCCTCTCTCCCCTCCACTCCCCCAGTTCTACCTTCCTAACAATGGGTCCCCAGCCAGAATTGTTTCTTTCACCTGGGGGTTCCATGCCCACCCTCCTGTGGAGACTCCCTTGTGGAGGTTCCCAGCATCCTCCTGGTCTCCTGTGGGTGCCTCATAGAGGAACCACAATTTTCCAGAGCGGCATAGAAATTGAGGGAGGTACAGCTGGAGGGATGCACCTCTGTTCCACCATCCCTCACCCTCCCCACCAGGCCCTGTGTTGTAGCTTCCCCTCCAGGTTGGAGGGTGGAAGCCCAGTCCAGAGATCTGGCCCATCCAGTTCTGCTCTCAACTTGGCTTCCCTGATCAACGAGGGCCAAATCCAGAATTAGGTACATACATAAGGGTAGGATTCAGTTCAGCAGGGGCAGGCTCTGGCTCTCTTGAGAGCCAGAGCCCAGCTCCTGGTGGACAGGGTTGAGGATCCTTTCCTTCTTTGTAGTCATTTCTGGTTGGGCAGTGCGCCTTGCCTGGGACTTCCTGCCTTCTGGGTCTCATTAGGTCTTGCACCATCGTGGTCCATTGGGCCCTTTGGCATATCGTCCCCTGCAGTGGGGCTGGCCATCCAGTGGTCACGGCGCTCTGGTCCTTTGGACCAATGATGTTTTCCGTGGCCCAGAAGATGGAGACTGCCAGTGGTGGCTTGTCCCAGCTCATCTGCGGGAGGGAATCCATTTTGTTAAGCCCATGCCCGTGATTCATCCCTTATGACTGGCTCCTCTTTGATGGGTTGGGGTGCCCATCTGGGAGAGCTCCGTGCCCACAGCCTCTGGACCCCTCAGGGTCTTGGGCGGGCATCAACCTGCTGGAACTGAGCAGTTTTGACTGGTCTCACCCGTCTGTGCTCCATTTATGCGGGGTCACGTGGTTCAGGTCAGATGGACAGCACCATGATAGCCATATGCTGTCTCCAGCTGGCAGGGGCGGGACTCATTCTTGCCTTTGTGCAAGAGCTCTCACATTGGTGTCTCGTGATCAGCCTGGAAGAGGATCTCCTAGCCATCCATGTGGCAGGGCTTCAAACAGTCTGGCCGATGCCCTTGGCCAGATGGGAGCTGCATCTCACTGATGGTCTCTCTCCTGCGGAGTGAGTTCAGACTTGTTCTCCCATTGGGGCACCCCTCAGGTGGACCTGTTAAGCCTCAGGGAGGCATGAGAAGCTGAGAGCTGTTTCATGCCCGCCCACCTCAGTAGGGGCTCGCTGCAGGGGATGCCTTCTCGAGGGCCCGTGGACCCTGGGCCTCTTCTGTGCCTTCCCTCATTTCTCCTTGATCCTGAAGACGCTTCACAAAGCGAAGAGGGACAAGGTGCAGGTGATTCGGGTAGCCCCAGACTGGCCTCACCAATTCTGGTATCCAGATCTCCTCAGCCTCAGCTCCAGGCTCCTGAGACGGCTTCCAGCCCGTCCGGACCTGATCTCAGTCAGCAAGGGGAAGGTTCTCCATCTGGACCTTCGATCCCTGCACCTGATGGTCTGGTTTCTGAGTGGCTATAGTTTGAGGCCTTGGGTCTTTCCAATGAGGTCCTCGGCATCGTTGAGGCGTCCTGTGAGCCAACCAGAAAATGCTGTGCCTTCAAATGGAAGAGATTCTCCATTTGGTGTCAGGACAAGGGGTTGGACCCCTCTTCCTGTCCAGTAGCTAGCATTTTGGACTACTAACAGTTCATTTCTCAGCTAGAGCTTGGGTTGAACGCCCAGGGATATCGGACAAACCTTCCGACAAGGAATCAAGAATTGGATTATGCGGTGAAAAAGTCTATCTCCGCGTCCTCTCTACGTACGTCAGAGGCAGTTCGGCTGTCCTCATGGCACATTTTTCTCATCCCTGTTGGGCTCCCTGAATGAGGTTGTCCCTCATCTTCCCGCTGATCTGCAGACTACCGTCAAGCAGAGTGCGGGACCAGGAGAGCAGGAGCAGTGGCTAAACAGCAGCTCAGACTGCGTTAGAACATCGAGGGACACCGTGTGCCAGGTCTGTGCAGATGGCCATGCCGTCAGTCCGGGCTTGGCTGAGGATATCCACCTTTACTTCGGATACCCAGCACAAGTTGGCGGATGTTCCTTTTTGGGGACTGACCCTCTTCAGCCCTGGGGTGGAAGGTCACCTGCAGAGGATCGAAGTCCAATGCTACCTTGGTCTCTGTCTCTTCTGCTCCAGAGGACCAAAGGCCGCAAGCCACAGCTAAGCCCTTTTGTCGCTTCTCGCCGGCGGCATGCCGGCCAGCGTCAGGGCCAGCAGGCTCGCAGCGGTATCCCAAGCCCAAGCCTTGGCTTCCTCCAACAGGAAGCAGGGAGGTAAAGGCCAGGAGGTCCCTCGGCGGTCCCTCCTCCAAGCACTGCCAGTAGCGGGCTGGGGAGTATCGCCCCATCCCTGTCACCTCACCCCTGGTCCCCGATGAAGGGCAGCTCAGACACTTCCTTTCCGCCTGGTCCGCTGTTACCACGGACAGGTGGGTACTGGAGTGGTGGGGAAGAGCCTACCTCTGGAATTCGAGCAGGCCCGCCCTTCAGAGCCGTGCGCACCTCGGGGACGCAAAAGATCCGCAGCCTCACTGGCGGCTCGCCGAGCCGACGCTTCGCTCTCCTTCTCCAAAAGGGTTGATCACGCAGTGGAGGACCCCCCCTTCAGGCCGGGGAGGTCCGGTATTTCCTGGTTCCGAAGCGGATGGGGGCTGGCGCCCCATTCTCGACCTACGCGACCTGAACAGTTCCTAGGGTCTCGAACCTTCCAGGATGGTCACTCTGGTGCAGATAATACCATCTCTGGAACACGCAGTAGGTTCTGCTCTCTGGACCTACAGGGCCAGCGTTCTTTCCGTCCCTATCCGTCCGTCACATTGGAGATTCCTCCGCTTTCGGCGGGAGGGATCCCTCTCCAGTTCCGAGCCATGCCCTTGACTTATCTCAGCTCCCAGGGTCTTCACCAAATGCATGGCGGTGGTGACAGCATTCCCCTCTTGGCGCCCGAGGAGTCAGGTGTACACTTACACCTGGCCGATTGGCTGATAGCAGCCTCCTCCAGATGGGAGGTGGGTGGTCAGAGATCTGGCCTCAGGTTTGCTCTCGAGTTGGCCTTCTCATCAATGAGGCCAAGTCGAACTTCGGCAAGCAGGTGATCCTGTTCATCGGGGCAGAGCTCGACTCTCTTGAGCCAGAGCACGGCTCCCGGACAGGACGAGGTTCTTACCTCCTTGCCCAATCATTTCTGGTTGAGCAATCGCGCCCTGCCCGGGACTTCCTGCGCATTCTGGGTCTCATGGCGGCCTGTACCAGCATGGTCCGTTGGGCCCGCTGGCACACAAGCCCCCTTCAGTGGGGACTGGCCAGCCAGTGGTCACAACACTGCGATCCTTTGGACCAGCTAGTGATAGTGACCCAGGAGATGTGGAATGCTCTCCAGTGGTGGACCGTTCCATTCCATCTGCAGGAGGGCATCCCGTTTGTCCGCCCCGAGCCGACAGTCTATCGACCGATGCCTCTCTGATGGGTTAGGGTGCCCATCTGGAGGAACACCGAGTGCACGGCCTCTGGTCCCCGTGGGAGTCCCGATGCCACATCAATCTGCTGGAGCTCCGAGCGGTCCGCCTTAGCTCCCACCGCCTTTGCTCCGTTCTCCGGGGTCAAGTGGTCCGAGTCAGATGGACAATACCACGACCATGTACTACCTGAACCGCCAGGCCGGACGCCGCGCTCCATGCTTCTATGCAAGGAAGCTCTCCGATTTGGTCACTCGTCGCAGCCTGGAGGCGGATCTCTAGCTCATTCATGTGGCAGGAGCCTCCAACACCCTGGCCGATGCCCTGAGCCGGATAGGGGCTGCATCTCACGAGTGGTCTCTCCTAGCGGAGGTAGTACAAGATCTGTTCTCCCACTGGGGCACACCTCAGGTGGACCTGTTTGCCTCCAGGGAGGCGTGAAGCTGAGGCTGTTTTCATGCCGCCCCCTCAGCAGGGCTCGCTGCGGGGGATGCCTTCCTCAAGGCTCTTGACCCGGAGCCTCTTCTCGCCTTTCCCCATTTCCTTTGATTCACAAGGTGCTTCTCTCAAAGCAAGGAGGGACAGAAGCAGGTGATCCTGATAGCCCCAGACTGGCCCGCCAGTTCCTGGTACCCAGATCTCCTCAGCCTCAGCTCCAGGCTCCCGAGGCAGCTTCCAGCTGCCGGACCTGCTCTCAGTCAATCAGGGAAGGTGTTCCATCCGGACCTTCCAATCCTCACCCTGGCGGCCCCTGGTTCCTGAGCGCTAGAGTTCCAGGCCTGGGTCTTTCTCGACCAAGGTCCTCAATGTTGTTGAGGCGTCCTGTAAAGGAGTCGACCAGAAAATGCTCGCCTTCAAATGGAAGAGATTCTCCATTTGGTGTCCAGAACAAGGCTTGGACCCTTCCTCCTGTTCTGTGGCAAGCATTCTGGACTATTTATAGTCCTTTCTAGTCAAGGGCTTAGGTCGGCGGCCCTAAAGGTTCACCTGGCAGCCATCTCTAGCTTGCAGGCGCGGGCAGGGCAGTCGGTGGCGCAGGAAAGGTGGTCGGGCACTTTTTCCAAGGCCTTGATCACATTTCCCCTCAGTACCGAGAACCTCCACCTCCGTGGGATTTACTGCTGGTACTGGCAAAGCTCATGGGCAAGCCATTCGAACCAATGCACAGGTGTGATCTCTCTCACCTGTCGTGGAAGACCGCCTTCTTGGTGGCTATCACGTCAGCCAGAAGGATGGGAGAGCTCCAGGCGCTTTGCATCGAGTCTCCTTACCTGGTCCTCCACAGGGACAAGGTTGTCCTGCACCCCACCCAAAATTCCTTCCGAAGGTGGTGTCGGAGTTTCATCTTAACCAGGTGCTGACTCTGCCGGTGTTCTACCCCAATCACACCTCGGAGGCGTAATATAGGCTCCATACTCTGGACCCTAGAGGGCCCGCTTATTATAAGGAGCGACGGCTGAAATTGGGAGAGGTTCGCCAGCTGTTTGTCACCCACGCTTGAAGCCGCACCTGGCAGACCTGCAGCCAAGCGGATGATAGGCAGGTGGGTCACCTCCTGCATAGATCGCTGCTATAAGTTGGCAGGGCATGGAGCTCCCAGAGGATAAGAGCTCATTCTACCCGTCATACTGCTGTATCGGTGGCTGCTTCCAGGGACGCCCTATCCAGGAAATCTGCAGGGCTGCTACCTGGAAGTCAGCACACACTTTTATTACCCATTACACATCGACCTTGAGTCAGCCTGGATGCTGGTTTTGGGGCCTCGGTTCTCCAGTCCTTATTTCCCAAGTAAGTATTGGGGTGTGCTTTGCCCTCCTCCTCCCGGAGAACTGCTAGGAGTCTGCCAATAAGTGTGGATGAACAACATATCCATGTCCCTGAAATACAGGTTACTCACCTGTAACAGAGTTCTAGGAATGGTATATGTTGTTCATCCACATACCTACTCGACCTCCCCGGCTTCGACGCACAACCTGAGCTTCCAGCGGGCCAGATCTGGCGTCATGGGGCGGAGCCGAGAGTTTTACCACCCGGGTGGGTGGGAGGAGCCAGCTTGAAGACCTTCCGGCAAGATTTAAAGCGGCAAGGAACCTGCCAATAAGTGTGGATGAACAACATATACCATTCCTAGAACTCCTGTTACAGGTGAGTAACCTGTATTTACTCGCCTGTAACAGGAGTTCTAGGAGTGGTATATGTTGTTCATCCACACGACCCACCCGACCTGCCCGGCTTCGGCACTCAGCCTGGCTTCCAGCGGGCTAGATCTGGCATCATGGGCGGAGCTGAGGGTTTTACCACCCGGGTGGGTGGGAGAAACCAGCTTGATGACTTTCCGGCCTGTCTTAAAGCGGCAAGGAACCTGGCAGACATTGTGGATGAACAACATATACCACTCCTAGAACTCCTGTTACAGGTGAGTAACCTGTATTTTTAGTTGCTGTCACCTCAGTCCGGAGGATCTCCAGGCTTCAGGCTGTCATGTGTAAAGAGCCATACTTGGGTTTTCACAGGGACAGGGTGTCCCTTCGTATGAATCCTAAGTTTCTTCCAAAGGTGGTGTCTGAGATGATGCTCAGTCAAGACAACCTACCCGGAGTACTCCAATAAAGGGGAGGCATTGTTGCATACCTTAGATGTACATAGAATCCTTCAGCATTATATTGACTGCACTCAGTCCATCAGGAAATCCGACCAGTTGTTTGTTTCTTTCGCCCAAAGGATGTTGGGCTCACCAGTCACTAAGCAGACCTTGTCAAAGTAGCTGGTCAACTACATTGTTTTCTGCCATGAAAAGCATGGAAAACCCCTGCTGGGGCCTGTGAGAGGCCATTCAGATAGAGGGATCTCTGCCTCTTTTGCTTTGCTCAGAAATGTGTCTGCAGTGGACCTCTGTGCCGCAGCCACCTGGAGTTTGGTGCACACCTTTATCCGGCATTACAGTTTGGACATTGCTTCCAGACGGATGGCAGGCTTTGGCCTTGCTGTCCTCCAATGGCTTCTCGCCTGATCACCCAGGGACCTTACTTCTGTTCCACCACCCATCTGACTTGGTGGTATCCCAGTACTCCTTTGGACTCTGTCCTTTCTGTTATTACCTGCTACAAGAGCTCTATCTCAAAGTAAGTTAGTACAGTTACATAAGAACTTACTATAACAGTAGATCTTCGAGAAGAGCTCTTGCAGCAGGTATGCATTCTCTCCCTCCTTCCCCTAGTAATTTTTCTCTGGTTATCCTTTCAGGGATGATGAAGCTTCCTTGCTTTGTCCAATCCCGAAAGCTAGCTGGGTCTCCGGCGGGGGAACTGAGGTTGCGCCGGGGACCGCTCCCTTTATACAGAGACTGACGTCATGGGCAGTCCCCCACCTTGGACTGCTAATCTAGAAGTTTTCCGTGGGGTCCTAGTGCCTGGCGGCATAGTTCTATCTGTTATTACCTGCTGCAAGAGCTTTATCTCGAAGTAAGGTAGTACAGTTACATAAGCACTTAAAGTAACAGTAGATCTTCAAGAAGAGCTCTTGCAGCAGGTATGATTTCCCACCCTCCTTCCCCCCAGTGATTTTTCTCCAGTTATCACTTCAGGGATGATGAAGCTTCCTTGCTTTGTCCAGTCCTTAAAGCTGGCCGGGTCTCCGGCGGGGGAGCTGAAGTGCTGCTGGGGACCGCTCCCTTTATACAGAGGCTGACATCGTGGGCAGTCCCCCACCTTAGACTGCTAGCTAGAAGTTTTCCGTGGGGTCCTAGTGCCTGGCGGCATAGTCCTCTCTATTATTACCTGCTGCAAGAGCTCTTCTCAAAGATCTACTGTTACGGTAAGTTCTTACGTAACTGTACTTTCCCCCTTGCATGATGTCACAGTTCAGAGTTGCAGCACTGAGAAGAAAAAGGGCAGGGTTATGCAAATGAAGCAGAGCACAGAAATAAAGGATTTCTTTCATGGAAAACAACACTTTTTGGCAGTTTGAATGGTGAGACTGATTCACAACTTTACAGGTTACTACTCCCATTTGTTGTGGTAAACTTGCATAAATCACATTAAATAAGAGATATACCAATTGCATTCCTGAGAAGTGAATTAAATCTAATATAAATTGTTTTAATGGCATAGATAAGGGCTCTTAAATTGTGGAAAAAAAATTGTTAGATTGGATGACGAGAGAACTCTTGCGAAATGCTGGCTTGAAGCTAGATCACATAATTCTAGCCTTAAATGGTGTAAATAGCTTAATGAAACCTTGAAAAGAATGGGGCTTGTCGAAATTTGGGAGAGTTATGTGAGTAACAACATTGATCAATATGTTAATATTGCCATACAGAGATTAGAAGATAATTTGTTTCAGTCAGAATTTGGGAAATTAGCTGGCTTTCCGTAGTGTGCTTTTCTAGGGACGTGGATATGATGTTCTAGCCACACTTGTTGGCAGTTGCCTTTCCCTTTAAGGATCACAGGAAACGTCTTCTAGCTGGCTCCTCCCACCCACCCGGCTGGTAACACCTATGGCTCCGTCCCATGACGCCAGATCTTCCTTTCCGTTGAAAGAAGCAAGTTCCCTCCTTACCGCTCCCACATTGAATAGGCCCTGGCGCTTAAATCTTCGGATGTACTTCCTAAACTTACTTTAAAACTCATTCGAGTTTTGTCTTCACCTTGACCTTTGATCATGACCATGATGGAGGATAAATCCTCGCCTGGGTTTCACCGGTGCCCTTGCGGGCGGAAGATGTCCCATACGGACTCTCACGCCATGTGCGTCTACTGTCTGGGCAACGATCACAATCCACAGGCCTGCAACATCTATTGGTCGTTCCACCCGAATATTGTCGATAGTTGCCCCGCCCACCGAAAGTTGGGCCGTCCAGAGAAATGTTATCCGCTGGTCAGATACAAGGAAGTCGGGTGGTCTCCGTGGCTGTGGGGTCCGCCAAGCAGTTAGAACAATTTAAGGCCTTCGGAAAGGAGGTGTCCCAGGCTGCTGCTCAGTCTCCTTCTGCCTCTGCCTTTGTTCCGCTCCAGTTGGGCTCCACCTACTCGGCCTCCTTCAAGGAGCCGTGCCAGTCCCTCTCGACCAAGGGAGAGGGCTCTTCTGAGTCGCACAGTCTATGCTCACACAAGAAGGAGTCCAAGAAGGAAAAAGAGTAGACTCAACGTCGTTGATCCTGGGACTGAGAGTGTTTCCGCTCTCAGGAATCTTCGGTTTTGACTATGGTCGCTGGCTTCATGGAGACCCCCTTAGGCCAGTTGACAGAGACGCCGGTCAACAGCGCGGTCGAGATTTTTTCCTAACATGTCGACCTGGTTGTCATCTGAAGAGGCCGACAACTCTCTTTTCAGGACCCCGGTCCTTCCAGTGACCACAGACGGGTCAGCCCACCCTGCTGAGCTGGACCAGCCGGTCATTGACCCAGACCAGAAGGAGCCGCAGCACTCCGCAGCTCCCTCTGAGGCCCCCTGTCAGCAACACTAACAGTCGAGGTCGAAGTCTCTGTCATCTTCAACCTCAGGATCGAACAGATCCTGCTGACATCTGCGGTCTCGCTCTTGGCACCATAGTAAGTGGCGCCGCCGCTACTCATCTTTGTTATCCCTCAGGTGAGGAGAGGCTTTGACAGAAATTGCGTCGACGCTACGAAGACCTCATGTAGCAACAGTTAGATCTTCTTCGAGGTACATCTCTTGCAGCAGGTTACACCATTAGGACTGAAGCTGGCAGGCGTCAGGACCCCACGGAAATCTTCTAGCTAGCAGTCTTCAGCGGGGACCGCCTCTGACGTCGGTCCCGCCCCCCGACGTCAGGCGTAGTACATAAGGAGGCGGTCCCGTCAGAATCCCCAGTTCTTTCCCGCTGTCGACTTGCATGTCGAGACCCTTCGGTCAGTATCTAGCGCGTGATGATCAGGAAATTCGTTCTACCGTTTCTTCAACTGAGAATTCTTCAAGAATCTCTTCCTCCAGATTTATTCTTCTGTCTGATGTCCTCCCCAACCTCCGTGGAGGGCCATTCGTCCAAGTGCGCCTGTGGGAAACAAATTCCATTCAAAGACCTACATTCGGCCTTCGTCCGGTGCCTGGGCCCAGACCACGACACCCAGGCTTGTTCTTTCTGTCAGGGCTTCAACAGCCGGACCCGGCTCTGCTGACAGAAGGCTCTCCAGGCTTACCTTTTAGAAGAGAAGTTCAAGGCCATGGAACCTTCCTCCAAGGGGGAATCTTTGGAAAAGTCCCGCAGGCACCATGAGAAGCACAGGGAGAAGGTGAGACCTAGATCCCCTTCTAGGGCCTCGGACTCCCGCAGCTCCAGCTCCAGGTCTGACCGCTCTCCGTCTCGGGCCCGCTCTCAGCCTCCCCCGGTCGTGGTCAAGTCTGCCAGCGGTTCTTCATCCCTGCGGCCTGCTAAGACTTCTAGGCCTCCTTCTTCCTCCAAGGCCTCGTCTAAGTCTGGGGATCACCACAAGCGTCACTCTGCCCCCGGCGTCCTGTCAGTTTCCCTGTCGCCTCCCCCTCAACGGAAGACTAAGGAGCTGACCTCCCTTAAGAGGATGTCGGACCCGACGTCGGCCAAACACCATAGATCCCGAGAACCGACGACAGTCCGACACCCGTCACGGTCAGGCACTCTCCCTACCGGACGCGGCTGGGGACGGACGTCCGATACATACGAGAGAAGAACCACACCACACCAGCCGGCGTCAGCCAGGAGGCGTTGGCGGAGGAGGAATCCATTCAGCCCCAGGACCAGGCAGGCGACCCCGGACCTGTCGAGCTCCCACGGGAGCCCTCCCCAGAATTGGAGACCCCAGGGGAGCCGACGCCGGGACCCAACGACAGGCCACCGGCGCCCGGCCTGTCTGGCCTTAACATCTCGGAAGTGAAGGAGTTATTCACTTTCTGGTGGGACACCATCAAAAAGGATGTGGTCACCGTGCAGCCTCCTCCCGCACCTGCGGCACCACCGGCCCCAGCGCCCCCTCCTTCACCCAATGGGGCAGCAGGCAGAGTACCTCCCCCCCCCCCAGGAGCTAGCCGGACCTCCTGGGGCAGAGCTACGGATAAGAGAAGGCCTCCATCCAGATCCTCTTCTGGTTCACCCAGCCCCAAGAGACCCAGAAGACGCCGCTACTCCCCGTCTACGGAGGACTCAAGATCGGACATCTCGGATGGTTCCAGATCTCCTTCTCCCATTAGCATCCCCTCTCCGGACCCACGTGAACTTCCTAGGTCTCCTCCGGATGACCCCTCATTCTCTGAGATTATGAGACATATCCAAGAGAACATGGGGTGGGACGCAGAAGAACTTGACCCCGAGAGGCTACGCCTAGCTCGTTATCTTCGGCAGAAAGATCCTAAGCCTGTGGTGGTACCACCCTTGGATGGACACCTTTGTGGGCGTCACTAGGCAGCGTGGAAACATAGAAACATAGAATTTGACGGCAGATAAGGACCGCTTGGCCCACCCAGTCTGCCCATTTCCCTACCTGATGGATAAGCTGCAGATCCTAGTTAACCAGCATCACTTCTTCCTACCCCCACCCCTAGAATTGCCTTATGACTGTCCCATGCATGCTTGAATTCCACCACTGTTTTGACTCTAACCTCCTCTGGAAGGCTGTTCCATACATCCACAACCCTCTCTGTGAAAAATACTTCCTTAAATTACCTCTGAGCCTCCCCTTCTATCTTCAAATTGTGCCCCCTTGTTCTTGCACACCTCTTTTTGAAAGATGCTACCTCTTGGACTTTGTTGATTCCCTTGAGGTACTTGAAAGTTTCTATCATGTCCCCCTCCCTCCTTTCCTTGAGGCTATACATATTAAGCTCAAGTCTCCTCATATGTCTTCCAGTGCAGACCCTGCACCATTTTAGTGCCCTCCTCTGGACAGCTTCCATCCTGTCTATGTCTTTGCAGAGATTGGGTCTCCAGAACTGCACCAGTACTCCAGATGTGGTCTCACCAGCTGTCTGTACAGAGGATAATAACTTCTTGTTTTCTACTGGTGATGCCTCTCCTATGCATCCCAGTATCCCCCAACCCTCCTTGCTGCCCTCTCACATTGCTTGCCCACCTTTAAGTCATCTGATATGACTACCCCCAGGTCCCTTTCCATTTTTGTTGTTGTTAGTATCTCACCCCCCATTGTGTACTCTTCCCCTGGGTTTTTGTTTCCCAGGTGCATTACCTTGCACTTCTTAGCATTGAATCTAAGCTGCCATTCATTTGACCATTCCTCTAACGTCCACATTCGCTCCCGGCGATGCCGAAGAAGGTTGACCGCCTGTACAAGGCCCCAAGGGAGGACCAGTACTTGGCTAATCATCCTCGGGTGAACTCCCTGGTCATCACAGCCTCTCATGACCGGTCCCAGAGACCGCAACATCTGAGCACACAGCCACCGGACCCGGAGTCCAAGCAACTGGATGCAATGGGTAGGTGCACTTACGTGGCTGCGACCTGCGCCGTCAGGTCCCTGAACTACCTTACCCACATGGTTCAATTTCAGAATGCGCTGTGGGAACAGGGACAGGACCTGGCAGAGAAATTGCCAGACGGTGGCCCAAAGGAGGAACTTCTCCAGCTCCTCCGTACGGGTTCAGACGTGGGGACCCAGGTGCCCGAGCCACGTACGATTCCACGGACTCCTCGGCCAGAGCGGCAGCCTCAGGCGTATGCCTCCGGAGACACTCATGGCTCCGTGTCTCCGGATTTACCCCGGATGTCCAGAAGAACATTCTGGACGC
Organism: Neoceratodus forsteri; assembly: GCA_016271365.2. NCBI lineage: Eukaryota > Metazoa > Chordata > Ceratodontiformes > Ceratodontidae > Neoceratodus > Neoceratodus forsteri. The sequence goes on along the minus strand of CM057449.1, from coordinate 519,001,529 downwards.
CCCTTTTCACGGCGAAGTCTTGTTTGGTGAAGCATCCGAGAAGGTCATCACTAAACTGCAGGAAGCTGGGAAGGCCGTTAGATCTGTACAGGCCATGTACAGATCTAGGCTCAGTTCCTTTCATAGGAACCAGAGTCGCTTTCGCAGCCGGACTCAGAGACAACAGCCTCGTTCCGGCCTGCAACAGAGGGGCTTCTTTACCCGGAAAGCCCAGGGCAAGTCGTCCTCAGGTAGAGGCCAACGTCCCACCAAGTCGGCCCAACCTGCAGGATCCTCCGCCGCCACAACATGATTCCTTCCCGGCCCCCACCCCTCAGGATCAACGGGAAATAAAGGTCGGGGGTCGCATCGCAGACCACCTCCCAGGGTAGCAGTCGATCACCACCGACAGGTGGGTGCTACAAGTGGTCAAAAAAGGTCACTTTATAGAATTCTCAGACAAGCCACCCACAAGACCTCCTTTGCTCTCCCTTTACTTGGGTCAGCACGCCCTGCTCATCAGGCAAGAAGTGCTCACGCGCTGCCTGCAGAAAGAAGCTTTGGAGCATCGTCCCAGCGAACCAGAGAGAGCAGGATATTATTCCCACTACTTCCTGGTTCCAAAAAAACAGGGGACCTCCGTCCAATCTTGGACCTAAGCGACCTCAATATGTTGGTCGCCTACAAACGCTTCCGCGTGGTGACCCTCCCAGGCCTAATCCCCATGCTGAAGAAGGACGCATTCCTGGCGTCCCTGGACATGCAGGATGCTTACCTGCACATCCCCATCACTCAAGCGCACAGGAGGTTCCTGCGCTTCGAGTTCCTTGGCCACCACTATCCGTTCTGAGCGCTTCCTTTTGGGCTGTCATCGGCCCCCAGGGTCTTTACCAAGTGCATGGCAGTCGTGGCAGCGTCTCTGAGGAGACAGGGCCACTATGTGTTCCCGTACCTCGACGATTGGCTTTTCATGGCCTCCTCCGAAGAGGCGCTGTTGATGGCTATCCAGCACACCCAGATCCTTTTTCAGTCTCTGGGCATCCTAATCAACTACGAGAAATCTCTCCTGGTACCATCCCAGAAACTGCAATTCATAGGGGCAGTTCTGGACACCACCCAAGGGAAAGCTTTTCTTCCCAAAGACAGGGCGGAATGCATCCGGTCCCTCATAAGGGACCTATCAGCGAAAAAGACCGTCCCAGCCAGATTGATCCTTCGCTTGCTCAGACACATGGCTGCGGCCATTCCAACAGTCCCAATGGCAAGACTCCACATGCGGGTAACCCAGTGGATGCTCAGAGTGCAATGGGACCAAAGGCAAGACCATCTGCAGCAGCCAGTCAGAATCACGAAGGCCGTGGTTCGGGACTGGCAATGGTGGCTAGATCCAGGAACCGTCTCTATGGGGGTTCCGTTCTCAGCGCTGTCCCCGGTGATGACACTCTCCACAGACGCCTCAGGACTGGGGTGGGGAGCGCACTTGAACGGGGTGAAGTCTCAGGGAACATGGACTACTCAGGAAGCTCATCTCCATATCAACATATTAGAGATGAGAGCGGTCCTTATGCCCTGCAAGCCTTCCAGTCGGACATTCCACGAGTACTCTTCTGTTACAAACATAGATAATACAGCGGTGATGTACTACCTCAACAAACAAGGAGGTACACACTCTTAACCCCTCTGCAGGGAGGCCATGAGAGTGTTGGAATGGGTAGTACGGCACGGCGCAAACCTCATTGCAGTTCACGTTCCCGGAGTGGACAACATCGTCGCAGACAGCCTGAGCCATTCCCAGGCCAGGGTCACAGTAGGGAACTTCTACAGAAGGTGGCAGAGGATCTGTTTCACAGATGGGGCACTCCAGAATTGGATTTATTCGATCCCCATCTACATAAAACTGCCCAATTTTTGCTCGCTAGATCCAGGGCCTGGTGTTTTCTGGCGAGACGCATTGTCCCTCTCCTGGGCGGGCAGATTCCTCTATGCCTTTCCTCCCTTCCCGTTGATCCAGAGAGTCCTTCTCAGACTTCACAGGGAGCACGCAATGCTGATTTTGATAGCGCCTTTTTGGCCCAGACAGATTTGGTTCCCGCTCCTGAGTCACCTGTCCCGGGAACCTCTGCTTCCTTTGCCAATCAGCTCCCATCTACTGTCTCAGGAGAAGGGTTCACTAGTCCACCCGGACTTACATTCACTGAACCTGCACGCTTGGCTCCTAGAGACATAGCCATTTTGCGTCACGGGATCTCGCAGGAGGTGGCGGAAGTACTTTCCGCCGCCAGAAAACCGCGATATGCTTACATACGCCATGAAATCAAGTAGTTTTGCCTGTGGTCTCAAGCACGTTTCTCCCCTTTAGACTGTCCAGAGAAATTAGTTCTGGAGTACCTGCTCTCCCTTTTTCAATCAGGGTTGGCTTACTCCTCGATCAAGGTGCACCTTTGTGCAATCTCAGCCTACCACGCCCCGGTAGGCCAACACACGGTAGCACAGTTGGATACGTCCCGGGCCTTCTTAAGAGGGGTTCTCCACCTTAGGCCACCCATTAGGGATTCTGTCCCTCCTTGGGACCTGCCTTTCGTCCTGGAGTGCTTATACGCTGTACCTTGAACCTGCCGCAGATTATGAGCTGCTTTCTGTTGTGGAAAACGCTATTTTTGGTTGCTGTTACTTCGGCGAGAAGAATCTCCGAACTACACGCTCTAATGTGCAAAGAGCCTTATTTAATTTTTCAACAGGACAGGGTGTCCCTGAGGACAAATCCCAAGTTCCTGCCTAAAGTGGTCTCAGCCCTCACACTTAACCAGGACATTGATTTACCAGTGTTCTTCCCTAAGTACGCTAATCGAGGAGAAGCACTGCTTCACACCCTGGATGTTCACCAGTGTCTTCGATACTACTTGACCAGGACCAAACAGCACCGCAAAACGGAACAGCTGTTCGTCTCTTTCGCTGAGAGGATGTTGGGAGATCCAGTCTTGAAACGGACCCTTTCTCGCTGGCTAATCCAGTGCATTTCCCTTTGCTACAACAGTAGACAGAAACCCTTACCAGGGGTGGTTAAGGGCCATTCGACAAGGGGAGTGGCTACCTCTTTTGCAGCTCTAAAAAACGTATCCACATCAGCCATATGTGCTGCAGCCACCTGGAGCTCAGTGCACACTTTTATCAGGCATTATAGCCTTGATATCCCCTCACGATGAAGAGCGGGTTTCGGACTTGCTGTCCTAGGCTCAGGACATGTTGCGGTATCAGTGTTGCCTCCTCCCGATGGCTTTTCTAGGCGCCGTTGCTTGGGAATCAGTCCTAATGGTGTAACCTGCTGCAAGAGCTGTACTAGGAAGCTAGTACAGTTACGTAAGAACTTACCGTAACAGCAGATCTTCGAGAACAGCTCTTGCAGCAGGTACCTTCCCACCCACCATTCCCCCTTGGAGGAGGTAAGTTCCAGCCTACGCTGAGCAAGATTGTTTTAGTCTTGGCCATCTGATGGCGGGTCCTCGGTCTCCCTTTCTGATGTCATCCAGCGGCAGGGAGTCTCCGGCGGGAGAACTGGGGATTCTGACGGGACTGCCTCCTTATGTGCTACGCCTGACATGGGGGGCGGGACCGATGTTGCAGGCAGTCCCCACTGAAGACTGCTAGCTAGAAGATTTCCGTGGGGTCCTGACGCCTGCCGGCTTCAGTCCTAGTGGTGTAACCTGCTGCAAGAGCTGTTCTCGAAGATCTACTGTTACGGTAAGTTCTTATGTAACTGTACTTTCTGTCCGGGCTGAAGCCGACACTGGCTACCATCCCGGCCATTACCTGACTGTCGCCTGAAAGGCCGATGCCGACTCCCCCAGTGGGGCTGGTCGACACCATTGCTCCCCCAGCAGAGCCAGTTCAGACCATGTTAGCTTGGCCGAAGCAGGCTTCTCTGCCAATCGTGGTGCAGCCTCCACTGAAACAGCTGAAGACTGGGGCTCCGAACAAGGAGTCTCGGCTGGCCAAGGGACTACCCCATCAACTGTTGGTCACCCTTATGCCACTGTCCAGCGGGTCGCGGGTGACATGGGTGGCCGCCTGCTTTTTGCGGCTCCTCAGAGTCTGAGGATTCCTCCTTGCACTCCTGTCCAATGGACATGGGGTCGGTCAGGGATCTCTCCACAGATGAAGGCCCACTTCATTCATGGGCATTCTTCATCTCATCTCCAGGTCTGCGGGGATGAAGCTGGAGATCATCCAAAAGCCGTCTTGTTATCCCCTCAAGGAAATTCTGGGCAAAGGGGACTCTCCAGTGGAGGCCTTCCCAGTGGCCGAGGCCATTGTTGGCCCTGCCTTGGAGCTTTGGCAGTACCCTGCTTCTTGGCCTGCGCCTTCGGCCTGGATGGCCCACAATTATGCAGTGCCCACCGGTACCCTTTCAGTGTTCACGGAGCATCCCTCGGCTGAGGGGTTGGTGGCTGACTCCATGTTCGGCGCTCTGGCAATACTGGGTATGTCTATAGACTGCAGGACAAAGAGTCCAAGAAATTGGACCATTTGGCCAAAAAGGTCTATGTTGCCTCTTGTAGCCTCCGTCAGATGAGCACGGCCATCTTGATGGTACACTTCTCTCATAACCTATTAGGCTTCCTGGATGAGGTGATTCCCTCACCTTCCTGCGGACCTTCAGACCACGGTCAAACAGGTCCGAGACCAGGGTAGAACAGTGGCAAAACAGCAACTCCAGACGGCTCTGGATCCTGGTGATTCCTGTGCCCTCTCAGTGGCAGCTGCGGTTGTCATGCACCGTAGGGCTTGGCTATGGATCTCTACCTTCACGGCAGATACCCAGCACAAGTTGGCGGATGTCCCCTTTTTGTGCACCGACCTACATGGACCCAATGTGAAGGGTCACCTGCGCATTGACAAGTCCAGTGCCACCCTGGACTCTGTGACATCCGCCCAGAATGACAGCAAGGGCTCCAAGCAGCAGAAGCACAAGCCCTTTCGGTCCTTCACTCCTGCGGCAAAAGCAGCCCAGCATCAGTCTGGCCAACATGCTCAGTTCTGGTGACCTTTGGCCAGGTTCTTGGCCTCAGTTGTCCGAAAGCCCAGAGGAAAGAGACCCGGTGGCTCCTCAGCCGGATCCTCCTTCTCCAAGACTGCTCAGTGACAGGATGGGGGTTGCCACCCTCATGCCCATCACACCTTCCTGGGTCCTCCTGTGGGGGGCTGGCTCCCCCACTTCCTATCCGCCTGGTCTGCTGTTACCATGGACAGGTGGGTTCTGGAAGTGGTCGGTCAGGGTCTGCCTCTGGAATTTGAGCAGTATCCTCCAAGCTGAGCCCACACCCCACTGGAGGACTTGGTATCTGCAGACACTCTGTTGGCTCTTCGAGATGACATAGCCCAGCTCCTCCGCAAGCAGGTCGTGGTCAGAGTTGTGGATCCTCTGGATCATCCAGGGTTTGTCTCCAGGTACTTCCTGGTGCCAAAGCGGGACGGGGGGCTGGCGCCCCATTCTAGATCTGCACAACCTGAACAAATTCCTCAGGTCCCGCACCTTCAAGGATGGTAACTCTGTCCCAGATCATATCATCTCTGGAGCAAAATATGGGGTTTTGCTCTCTGGATCTTCAGGACGTGTTCTTTCATGTCCCAGTCCATCAATCCCATCAAAGGTTCCTCCACTTGTGAGCCGAGGGAGCCCTTTACGAGTTCCAAGTCATGCCTTTCAGCCTCTCCTCGGCCCCAGGGTCTTCACCAAATGCATAGCAGTGGTGGCAGCTTACCTGAGGCGCCAAGGGGTCCAGGCGTACCTCTACCTGGATGATTGGCTGATAGGTCCCTCCAGGCAGCAGGTGGAGCAGTCCAGGGACCTAGCCCTCCAGACCTGCATCAACCTTGGCCTCCTGGTCAGTGAGGTGAAGTCAGAACTAGTGCGCTCGCAGGTGATCAGCTTCATCGGAGCAGAGCTCGACTCATGCTGGGTCAGAGCTCGGATCCCACCGGACAGGGCGGAGGTTCTCTCCTCCTTTACCCAATCGTTTCTGGTTGGGAACTTGCGCACTGCCTGGGACTTCCTGCACCTTCTGGGTTACATGGCGGCCTGCACCAGCGTGGCCCAATGGGCCCATTGGCATATGCGCCCCCTCCAGTGGGATCTGGCCAGCAAGTGGCCTTGGCGTACAGGTCACTTCGACCAGCTAGTCACTGTGACCCAGAGGATGTGGGAGGCCCTCCAGTCGTGGCTCGTTCCAGAGCGTCTGCAGGAAGGGGATCCTGTTTGTCTGCCCCAAGCCGATGGTCATCCTGACAACCGACGTGCCTCTGATGGACTGGGGTGCCCACCTGGGGGAACACAGAGTCCACGGGCTCAGGACCCCCCAGGAGTCCCAATGCCACATCAACCTGCTGGAGCTCCAAGCGGTTTGGCTAGCCCTGACTACATTCACTCCGTTTGTCCTGGGTCAAGTGGTCCAGATCCAGATGGACAACACCATGACTGTGTACTACCTCAACAAGCAGGGCGGGACACACTGCTTGCCTCTGTGCAAGGAAGCTCTCCGCATCTGGACCCTCGTGCGCTGCCCGGAGACAGATCTCCTAGCCATTCATGTGCAGGAGCCTCCAGTCAGCTAGCTGATGCCCTCAGCTGGGTAGGCGAAGCATTTCACAAGTGGTCCCTCCACCCGGAGGTAGTTTACAGACTGTTCTCCCAGTGGGCACCCCTCAGGTGGACCTGTTCGCCTCCAGGGAGAACATAAAGCTGAGGCTGTTTTGTACCTGCCCCCCTCAGCAGGGCTCGCTGCAGGGGGATGCCTTCTCGAGACCGTGGACCCGAGGTCTCTTCTTCGCCTTCTCTCCACTTCCCTTGATCCACAAAGTGCTGCCCAAGGTCAGGAGGGACAAGGCACAGGTGATCGTGGTAGCTCTGGACTGGCCATGCCAGTTTTGGTACCCTGATCTCCTCAGCCTCAGCAACAGGCTTATTAAGCGTCTTCCAGCATGCCCAGTCCTGCTTTCCATCAGTCAGGGGAAGGTACTCCACCCGGATCTTCAATTGCACCTGACAGCCTAGTTCCTGAGCGTCTTGAGTTCCAGGCTTTGGGTCTCTCCCAAACTGTCCTCACTGTGGTGGAGGCATCTAGAAAGGAAATGACCAGAAAATGCTATGCCTTCAAAAGGAAGAGAGTCTCCATTTGGTGTCAGGGCCTGTCCAGTGCCTAGCATTTTGGATTATCTGTGGGCTCTCTCCCAAGGGGGATTTCGGTCAATGACCCTTAAGGTGTACCTGGCAGCCATCTCTGCTTACCTGGCGTGGGCTGATCAGCAGTCAGTGGCACTGGAGAAGGTGGTGTGGTGCTTTTTCAAAGGCCTTGAACATACTTCCCCTCCGGTGCATGAACCACCACCACCGTGGGACTTGTTGCTGGTTTTATTTATTTATTTTTTATTTTGTTTTTGATAACTGGGTGGGTGCACTTGACATAAAAATACCTATTTTCAGGGACGACCTGGGAGGGTACAAGTGGAAAAAAACAAAACAATAAACAGAAATACAAATTACAAGTACAAATAGGTAAGGAGAGTACAGCAACAAATACATCAACAGTGTCATCAGGTACATCAGTAAAAGTTACATCAACAGTTCTGTCAGTTACATCAGTAAAAGTTTAGACAAATCAGAAATTTAGATACCATACAACAAGGGAAAGACAAAGACAGTGAGATAAATGGAAAAATACAATATAAGATCAAACACACATGGTCCAAAGATCACAATTAAATACAAAACAGAAATATTAAATAAAATTGTCAGAGCAGAAGTGAGAAAGAAAGCTAATTATAAGTTGATAATATATGTAACTGGATAGAGAATCATGAAATTAAGGTGTAAGAGGTATTCACAGTTCAAATGTGTCAGTTATGAGAAGGGATCGGTCTATGTGGCAGTCTACAGACGAGAGGAGAGAGAAAACCAAGGTCAGGATAGCGTTCGAAGGAAATTAGGGTACAGTTTATTAAGGACTAGGTAGAGAGAAAGCAGAGATGAAGTGCAGAAGTTAATGTGTCGAGGAAAGGGAGAAAGGCAGTGAACCTGGCAGAAAAGGAGGGAGTTCAAGGGGAATAAAAACAAGTGCATAAATCAGTTACCAAGAGGTGAGCACGTAACGACCCTTTGCAGATCTTTCTTGCCTCCGCTGCTTCAGATTTGTCTGGTTTACATGGCTTGGGACTCCGTCCTAATGGTTAATCTTCCTGGACTAAAAGTCTCCACCACTCATTCACACTAACGGGACTACGCCGGAGGTGTTAGGACCCTGTGGGAGCCAAAAATCTTCAGGAGGACTGGTGCTGGGATAGAAACGCGCATGCTCCATGAGACTATGTCGCGAAATATAGGATATCTTGGCGTCAACCCTCCAACCGCTTCAGTTCCTTTTCTCCCGCCATTGAGCATGCTTCAATGACAATGTTGCTTGTCTACCGGGAGTCAAGTCTTCGTCTATATGACAGCTGCTATAGCCGTTCAGTATTCGATTAACTGCCATTTTTAGTGTTCTTTTTTTATTTATAAAAAAAAAGATTACGAGGAACAAGAAGAAAAAATAATTCTCAGCCTGCCATCAACAGAGTCGACCTTTGATGGTAGCGGTGATGGTAGGGAGAATTTGTTTGAAAGTTGTGATGGCAGTGGGGCTGTGTCCAGTCTGCTGCCCTTTGCGGAGGGGGATCCGACCATGGGCAGTCCGGTGATCGGGGGAGGGGAACAGTCTGCCCGAAGCACAAAAGTAGCGGTCCCATTCCTGACCTTGATTGGGGACCCGGCTCCACTTGACCTTGAACTCTTCTTCCTTCTGTAGGTGTACCGCTCGAGGTCACCCTCTGGTACGTCTGCACGGAGGTCGTCGGTGTTAGAGAGTGGTAGGCGTGAACAGACTCCGGTGGGTTCCTCTGTGGCCCCGCTCTTAACGGCTGCGATCTTCGACACTGGATCCCTTCTCTGTCCTTGATGGGGTCCTGGTGAGCAATTCCACCTCTGGGCTGCTCTTTTAGAGTAGGGAGGTACGACGTTTGGCCGGTTGTCCTGGCCTGTGGACCTGGTTCGGGCCTTGAGCCTTGGGCAGCTGGGCCGCGCTTGGTCGATCGAGGCCAGGATATGCTGCGGTTGCCCTCTCTGGTGCCAACGCTATTAACTCCTCGCGTCTACCCCTCTCCTTACCTGCAGGGACTGGCACGGGTCCGGCTTTCATTCTCCCCCATTTTCATCAGGTCTTGGTCCAATGGCGATTCTGGCATTGTGCATGGTGCCAGTGTCGTATTTGTTGCGGTGCCATATTTGTGCTGGTGCAGCGTTTGGTGCTGGCACTGTATTTGGTGCCGGCGTTGTGGGTGGTGCGGGGTCTGGTGCCATGTGTGACATTGCAGGTGGTGTGGGTAACGTGGATGGCGCTGAGCTCTTTGCCGATCCGGGTGGCGGTGTCTCCCTTGTTCCTGGCCTAGACCTGTCTTTTAGAGGTTGTTCTGGGGTAGAAGTGGATCTGGATGAGTCTCTCCCTATTCTGTTTTGTCGAATATGCAGCGGATGACTTATTTTATGGGCTGGAATGCCTTCTGCAAGAGCCATCTTGAAGTAAGATAGATAGTACAGTTACATAAGAACTTAACGTAACAGTAGATCTTACTTCGAGAGTGCTCTTATAGTAGGTATTTACCATTAGGACTAGAGTCGACAGGCACTAAGACCACACGGAAAACTTTAGCTAGCAGTGTCTGGTGGGGGATCGCCCACCCGATGTCATCATGACATCATATAGTGGGTGGTCCCCACACCCACCCTCCAGCGCTTTCCTGCTGTCGACCCACATATGTCGGACTTCGAGGAAAATGTTGCTTCAGTCGACTGCCATTTTTGGATGAGTATTTCTCAGATTTCTTTCTTTCTTAAAATTGGAGTTTAAAAGTGTTACTTTTCCGTGCATGTCTTCTCCAGCGCCTTCTGAGTTGCATAAGAACAAGTGCGATTCCTGCGGCACTCGGCTCCCTCACAAGGAAGGCCTTCTCTCTGTCTCTTCTTCCTGGGCCCAGAGCACAAGACCGAGGACTGTGAGACGTGCCAGAAATTTGCCTAGGCTACACGGAAACGCTGCCAACAGGCCCTGGAAGCCCACATTTTGAAGCAGAAAATGGCTTCCATGGAGAAAGAGCTGCAGAAGCTACGGGGATCGTCCGACTCCCCGGGGGGTCCTTCCGACTCCCACAAGAAGAAGGACAAGGAGAAGCACTGAGACTGCGATCGGTCTCCTTTCCACCCATGACCTCCTTCGGGAGCCGTGGGCGACAAGTGACCTCCCGTGGGCACTGCTCCACTGGCCAAGCCTGCCTCTTCTTGTGAGGAGAAGCCTTTAGCCTTCCCGCCTGAGCTGCTAACAGTCCAGGCGGGTGCCTCCGAGCCTTCAGAGAGCTCTGCAACCCTTGGGCCCCTCAAAACTTTGGGATCCAAGTCTGGAGGCGAGGCCAGTAAGGCGCTCATCTGCTGCTCTGACAAGCACCCGGCCATGGCTTGTAAGTCAGACGTCGGCTCCTCTGATGTCTGCACAGCCGATGCACTTCTGTTGGGCCCTGATAACAGGCCTGACCACAATCCTTTGGATCAGCACTTGCTGACGCTTCGGCCGTGGCCCTCCCCAGAAGGCTCGCTCTCTAGGGAGCCTCCTTCACCACCTCCTCCAGTGGTACCTCTGGGTTCCCTTGCACAGTCGGAGGAGATGCGTCCGCCCAACATGACTCCATTGCCAGAGCTTGACGCCAGACCTCCCCAGAGAGCAGTAAGGCAGTGCATGTCCCAAGGGCTCAAAACATCCTGGTGGACACTCTCAGCCGCACTCAAGCAAGGGCACATGAGTGGGAACTGAGGCAGTCAGTGGTCAAAGATCTCTTCAGTAGATTTTGTTACCCAGACCTCGATCTGTTCGCCTCACCATCCAATGCAAAACTACCCAGTTTCTGCTCGCTTGTTCCAGGGGCGTGTTGTTCTCTGGCGAGACACACTGTTTCTAGGTTGGACAGGGAGGTTTTTGTACGCCTTCCCTCCCTTTTCACTGATACAGAGGATACTTCTGAAACTACAGCGAGAAGGGGCTCACATGATCCTCATAGCCCTTTATTGGCCACATCAAGTGTGGTTCCCTCTGCTCTAGCAGTTGAGATTGGACCCTCCGGTTTCTCTTCCCCTCTTCCAGAACCTGCCGACTCAAGACCAGGGCAAGCTGGTCCATCAAGACTCTGGTCCTTTCACCTTCATGCGTGGCACCTGCTGACATAGCAGTTGCACATTTTGGGATCTCTTCCAGAGTGGCGCAAGTTGTCTTGGAGGCCAGAAAGCCATCCACTAAGACTACTTACGCAATGAAATGGAGAAGATTCTTTGTTTGGGTATCTGCCAAGGGTTGGGACCCCTTTACTTGCCCTGTGCCCCAGGTCATGGAATATCTGCTGTACCTCTCTGAGCTTGGCCTTAATTACTGTACTCTGAAGGTAAATTTGTCTGCCATTTCTGCCTGCCACACCCCAGTGGATGGAAAAACCTTGGCTAAGGTGGCAGTCTCAAAAACATTTCTGAAAGGGATTCTCCATCTGAAACCCCCGATCAGGAACCCTTTTCCTCCGTGGGATTTGAATTTTGTCCTTGAGAAGCTCACTTTGCCACTCTTTGAACTGGCCACGAGCTGTGATATGCACTATATTTCTTGGAAAATGCTCTCTTTAGTTGCTGTTACTTCTGCTCGATGAGTTTCCGAGCTCCAGGCCCTGATGTGCAAGGAGCCTTATTTGATTTTCCACAGCGACCAGGAGGCTCTGCGTACAAATCCTAAGTTTCTACCAAAGGTGGTTTCTGAGTTTACTTGAAATCAGACCATACACTTGCCAGTGTGTATTGCCCTGAAAACTTCAATCAAGGGGAGGCCATTCTGTGCACTCTTGATGTGCATAGAATTTTATGTTACTGCATGAACCAGACTAAGTCGGTCCGCAAATTGGATCAGCTTTTCATTTTCTTTGTGCCCAATAGAGAGGGTGTGGTAGTTTCCAAGCAATGTTTATCCAAATGGCTGGCAAACTGCATTGTGTTCTGTTACCAGAAGTACCACAAACCCCTTCCGGGGGAGGTTAAGGGACATTCAACCAGAGGCATGGCTGCATCTGCTGCTTGTTTCAGGAATGTTTCTGCCACTGATATTTGTGTGGCAGCTACTTGGAGCTCTGTCCACACCTTTACCAAACACTACAGTCTGGATATTGCCTTTAGGTGCAGGATGGGCTTTGGATTAGCTGTCCTACAAGGCCTCCTATCCTAATTCTATAATTTCTGCAGACCATTCCTGCCTCCCGTGCTTTAGCCTTTGTCTGAATTACACTGCTGGGACTCAGTCCTAATGGTGATTACCTACTGCAAGAGGCCTCTCAAAGTAAGATAGTACAGTTACGTAAGAACTTACTGTAATAGTAGATCTTCAAGAGAGGCTTTTGCAGTAGGTACTGCTTTCCCTCCCACCTTTCCCCTGCTTCTGTGGCTACTTTCTTTTTCTAGCCTTTCCTTGGCTCCAGGAGCCCATTCCTTTCTCCGGTCGCACCTTCTTAGGTCTCTGGAGGTTGGGTGGACAGTCCCCTGCCAGACACTGCTAGCTAAAGTTTTCCGCGTAGTCCTAGTGCCTAACGGCTCTAGTCCTAATGGTGATTACCTACTGCAAGAGCCTCTTTCGAAGATCTACTGTTATGGTAAGTTCTTACGTAACTGTACAATCTTCGAGAGAGGCTCTTGCAGTAGGTAACTTTCCCTCCCACCTACCCCCAGCTTCTGCTACTTCAAGCTTTACTTCGGCTCTAGGAGCCCACTCCTTTCTCCTGTTGCTTTATTCTGAGGTCTCCATTGGGAGAACTTTAGGGAGGGCTGGGGATCGCCCATTATATAGAATACTATCGTCGAGGGGATCTCAGTTATCAGGTATTTTCACTCCCACCATTCCCTTTTTTGGGGCTCCTATTCAGGACCTGGCTGTCTGTGTTTTTCCATCATTTCTATGAGAGCCAGGTCCCTTGCTCTCCTTGGGTCCCCAGGGTGTACATAGCCTTGCTCCCTTTGTCTCTGGAGGGAAAAAACTGAGGGCGGCACGGGCCCACCTATGCCTTTATAGGGTTGGCGACGTCGGTTGACGTTGACTGTGTGGTCGGGCCCAGTAGTACTGCTGAAAATCTTCCATGTGGATTCCCCATTCACCGACTGAAGTTCCTACGATGTAACCTGATGTCTGAGATCCCCTCGAAGATCTACTATTACAGTAAGTTCTTGCATAACTGTTCTTTCTAGGGACGTGGATATGTTGCCCGACACGGAAGAGGACCGAGACCGTCGGACAAGTCCCGCCGAGGGTCTCGGTCCCGACATCACGGAAAGCGGCGTCACCGCTCAGCCTCATCGTCCTCGGAGGAGGAGAGACTCTGGCGCAAGTTGCGTAGGTGCTATAAGGATATGATGTGGCAGCAGCTCTTATTGGCTGGCAACAAGCCGACTTCATCGCCTTCCTCGGCAATAAAGTGGCTGTCGCCCGAGCGGCCGAAGTGATCTCCTGCCCTCATTTCCTTGGTCGAGGAGCCAACTCCAGCACCGATTGCTGGGCCGGAACCAGCTGCTCCACCTATTGTGGTGGAACCGCCACCTCCTCAGCCGAAGACTGGGGCCCCGACCAAGGATTCTTGGTTGGGATAGGGCTTGCCCCACAGGTTGTCTGTCACCCTCACCCCCGATCGGCCTCGGTGAGTGCAGGGTGGCTCAGGCGGTCGGCAGCTGTTTGTGGACTCCTCGGTCCGGACTCTCTGTGTTCAGGCCTGACCTGGAATCCTCCGGGGGTCTGTCGGTGGACGAGAGCCCATCCTTGGTGTTCGGTATCCTTCGGCTCATCTCAGAATCTACTGGGATGCAGCTCGAACTCGTGCAGAAACGGGCCAAATATCCCCTCACGGAGATTTTGGACTGAGGGGATTCCCCTACGGAGCCTTTCCTGTGGCAGAGGCCATTGCCGATCCGGCCTTGGAGTTGTTGCAGTGGCCTGCCTCCTGTCCTGCGCCTTCGGCCAGGATGGCCCGCAAGTATGAAGTCCCAACCGGTTCCCTCTCTGGTTTTTCGGTGCACCCCTCGGCTGAAGGGCTGGTGACCGATAGCATTTTCCTGCGCTCTGGAAATGCCAGGGATGTTGAGAAGCCCCCGGACAAGGAGTCCAAAAAGCTGGACTACTCCAGGCAGAAAGTTTATGCTGCCGACTCCCTAGGCCTTCGACAGGCTAGCTCAGCTCTACTGATGGCACACTTTTCACATGCCCTTTTGGGCTTCCTGGATGAGGTGCTTCCTCATCTCCCAGCTGACCTTCAAACAATGATCAAGCAGGTGCGGGATCAGGGAAGGGCGCTGGTCAAGCAACAGCTCCAGACCGTTCTGGACATCGGAGACCCTTGTGCCCGGTCAGTAGCATCCACAGTAGCCATGCGCCACAGAGCTTGGCTGTGGATCTCGACCTTCACGGCAGATACGCAGCACAAGCTGGCAGATGTCCCCTTCTTGGGCACTGACTTGTTAGGGCCCGGGGTGGAGGGCCACCTCCAGCGGATCAAGAAGTTCAGTGCCACCTTGGACTCTGTCATGTCTGCCTAGAAGTACAAAGGCCGCCAGCAGCAGCGTAAGCCCTTTCGCCCTTCCGCTCCTGTGGCACGACCAGCCCAGCAGCACCAGCAGGCTCATGCTTGGTGCCCCAGGGCCAAACCTGCTGCTTCCTCCAACAGGAAGCCTGGCGGGAAGGGTCCAGGCGGCTCCTCGGCCGGCCCTTCCTCCAAGCCTGACCAGTAACGGGTTGAGGGGGTGCCGCCCCCAACCTCGTCACCCCTCCCCTGGGGGTCCGGCTCAGCCACTTCCTTTCCTCCTGGTCCGCTATAACCATGGACCGTTGGGTGTTGCAAGTGGTCGGTAGAGATCTGCCTCTGGAATTCGAGCAGACCCCTCCCTTCCGAGCCAGTGCCCCTCGGGGCTACCGGTTCCGCAGCCTCTCTGTCGGCTCGTTGAGCAGACATAGGTCTGCTCCTCCAAAAGGGGGTGGTCTGCAAGGTGGTGGATCCTCCTCCATGCCCAGGGTTTGTGTCCAGGTACTTCCTGGTCCCAAAACGGATGGGGGGGCTGGCGCCCCATTCTTGACCTGCACGACCTGAACAAGTTCCTAAGGTCATGCACCTTCAGGATTGTCACTCTGGCTCAGATTATACCATCCCTGAAACTAGGCATGTGGTTTTGTTCTCTGGATCTCCAGGATGTGTTCTTTCATGTCCCAATCCATCCATCTCATCGGCGATTCCTCTGCTTCAGAGCGGAGGAATCCCTTTACGAGTTCCAGGCCATACCCTTTGGCGTCTCTCCAGCTCCCAGGGTCTTTGCCAAATGCATGGCAGTGGTGACAGCATTCCTGCGGCGCCGGGGGGGGTCCCGGTGTACCCTTACCTGGACGACTGGCTGATAGCAGCTCCCTCCAGGTTGGAGGTGGAGCGGTCCAGAAAGCCGGCCCTCAAGGTTTGCTCCCAACTTGGCCTCCTGATCAACGAGGCCAAATTGGAACTTGTGCCATCGCAGGTGATTCAGTTCATCAGGGCAGAGCTCGACTCCCTTCGAGCCAGAGCTCGGCTCCTGGTGGACAGGGCCAATGTCCTTTCCTCCTTTGCCCAGTCATTTCGGGTTGGGCAATTGCGCCCTGCCCGGGACTTCCTGCACCTTCTGGGTCTCATTGCAGCCTGCACCAGCGTGGTCCGTTGGGCCTGTTTGCATATGCGCCCCCTGCAGTGAGGGCTGGCCCGCCAGCAGTCTCAGCGCTCCGGTCCTCTGGACCAGCCAGTGACCCGTGACCCAGAAGATGTGGGATGACCTGCAGTGGTGGCTCGTCCCAGTTCATCTGCAGGAGGGTATCCCGTTTGTTCACCCCGAGCCGACGGTCATCCTTACGACTGACGCCTCCATGATGGGTTGGGGTGCCCATCTGGGGGGAGCTCAGGGCCCACAGCCTCTGGTCCCCTCAAGAATCCTAATGCCACATCAGCCTACTGGAGCTTCAAGCGATACGGTTAGCCCTCACTGCCTTCGCTCCGTTTGTCGGTGTCAAGTGGTTCAGGTCCAGATGGACAACACCATGACCATGTACTGTCTCAACCGTCGGGCGGGACGCACTCCTTGCCCCTGTGCAAGGAAGCTCTCCGCATTTGGTGTCTCATGATCAGCCTGGAGGCGGATCTCCTAGCCATCCATGTGGCAGGAGCCTCCAACAGTCTGGCCGATACCCTCAGCCGGATAGGCGCTGCATCTCACGAGTGGTCTCTCCTGCCTGAGGTAGTTCAAGACCTGTTCTCCCATCGGGGCACCCCTTAGGTGGACCTGTTCACCTCCAGAGAGATTGCAAAGCTGAGGCTGTTTCATGCCCGCCCCCCTCAGCGGAGCTTGCTGCAGGGGGATACCTTCTCGAGGCCGTGGACCCCGGGCCTCTTCTGTGCCTTCTCTCCATTTCCCTTGATCCACAAGGTGGTTCTCAAGGCGAAGAGGGACAAGGCGCAGGTGATTCTGGTAGCCCCAGACTGGCCTCGCCAGTTCTGGTATCCAGATCTCCTCAGCCCCAGCTCCAGGCTCCCAAGGCGGCTTCCAACCCGCCCGGACCTGATCTCAGTCAACAAGTGGAAGGTGTTCCATCCGGACCTTCAATCCCTGCACCTGATTGCCTGTTTCCTGAGTGGCTAGAGTTCCAGGCCTTGGGTCTTTCCGACGAGGTCCTCAACGTCGTTGAGGCGTCCCGTAAAGGAGTCGACCAGAAAATGTTATGCCTTTAAATGGAAGAGATTCTCCATTTGGTGTCAGGGCAAGGAGTTGGACCCTTAATTCTGCCCAATGGCTAGCATTTTGGTCTACCTGTGGTCCCTTTCTCAGCTAGGGCTTCAGTCGACGACCATTAAGGTGCACCTGGCAGCCATCTCTGCTTACCGGGCGCGGGCCGGCAATCAGTGGGTGGTGCAGGAGAAGGTGGTCTGGCATTTTTTCAAAGGCTTAGACCACATATCCCCCTTCGGTGTAAGAACCTCCACCTCCGTGGGATCTACTGCTGGTATTGGCCAAGTTCATGGGCAAGCCATTCGAACCAATGCACAGGTGCGATATCTCCCACTTGTGGAAGACTGCCTTCTTGGTGGCTATCATGTCAGCCAGAAGGATGGGAGAGCACCAGGCGCTTCCCATAGAGTCTCCATATCTAGTCTTCCACAGGGACAAGGTTGTCCTTCGCCCCTACCCGAAATTCCTTCCGAAGGTGGTGTCGGGAGTATCACCTGAATCAGGTGTTGACTCTGGTGGTGGTCTGCCACGGTCACACCTCGGGGGCCGAATATAGGCTCCATACTCTGGACCCTAGAAGAGCGCTTGCTTATTATAAGGAGCAGATTGCTGAAGTTCAGGGAGAGGTTCGCCAGCTGTTCGTCACCTATGCTGAAACCACACCTGGCAGATCTGCAGCCAAGAGGACGATAAGCAGGTGGGTCACCTCCTGCATAGATCTCTGCTATAGGTTGGCGGGCATGGAGCCACTCAGAGGGATAAGGGCTCATTCAACCCGCCATACCGCTGCTGTGGTGGCTGCTTCTAGGGACGTCCCTATCCAGGAAATCTGCAGGGCTGCTACCTGGAAGTCAACACACACCTTTATTTCCCATTACCACATTGACCTAGAGTCACGCTGGGATGCTGGTTTTGGGACCTCGGTTCTCCAGTCCTTATTCCCCAAGTACGTATAAGGGGGTGCGTGCCTTGCCTCCCTCCTCCCAGAGAACTGCTGGGAGTCTGCCAAGAAGTGTGGATTGAACAACATATCCATGTCCCTAGAAATACAGGCTACTCACCTGTAACAGGAGTTCTAGGAGTGGTATATGTTGTTCATCCACACAACCCACCCGACCTCCCCAGCTTTGATGTGCAACCTGGCTTCCAGCGGGCTAGATCTGGCGTCATGGGGCGGAGCCGAGGGTTTTACCACCCGGGTGGGTGGGAGGAGCCAGCTTGAAGACTTTCTGGCACATCTTAAAGTGGCAAGGTACCTGCCAAGAAGTGTGGATGAACAACATATACCACTCCTAGAACTCTTGTTACAGGTGAGTAACCTGTATTTCTCTCTGACTGTGCATAGCCCCAGGAGGACAGTGGAGCAACAAAACAGAAGATCAGAGTTTATACAAGCTCTGACATGTAGTACAGGCTAATGAATCTCCCACTGCTGCAGCCATGCTGTGACATCAGCTGCAGAGGATTCTTGGTTTTCTGCTTACAGCAAATGTCAGCTTGGAAGTCAGCAGATTAATCCTGATACAATCTACTATACTGTAGTAAACGGCTATTAAAACAACATTTTGCACACACAGTACAAATTGGGACTGACCCCACACTCGGGAGTGACTTTTTTAGTGCTGACTGTTCCCCTTTAATTGATTCCTGCTGACTGTGAAGAGTCTGCATGAGTTAAGTTATATGACTTGCAGATCTTGATGTGAGGTGGTGCAGTATGGCTGCTATCATCTTCTGGTTCATGGCTTTCCCTGTGGTTGGAGCTGAACGCCATAGTAGTTGTAAGGCAAGTTAATAGTTTATTTGATTTTTGAATGTTTCTTTAAAAAATTTTACACTTGGCAGTATTCCTTTCCCTTTAAATCTTGCTGGAAGGTTTTCAAGCTGGCTCCTTCCACCCACTCGGGTGGTAACTCCCTCGGAACTGCCCAGTGACATCAGATCTTCCTTTCTGCTGGAAGAAGGTTCCCTCTTTGTCACTCTGTGCCGAGTAGACCCTTTGCTTTTCAAAACTTCCAATTCAACTATGTCTTTGTTGGCCATAAATAAGTACCTTAAACACACAAGGGTCTTGGTAGTAAGAAAAACACGCCACACTGAAATCTAGGCCTTCTCTTTTTACTTCCATTCAGCAGCAGGTACAAGAGGAGACTGGCCCTAAACACAGGCACAGTTACAGGAAGTGCACATTCTCTTAAAGCTGTACTATCTCTGACATTTCTTAAAGCTGTACTTCACATAACAGTCCCTTCTGATTTAGCTAGGAAGTACTTAAATCAGTAATTCAGACGTAATATGAAACTATTACAGTTATTACTGTAATATCACTTTAGTTAGTTTTTGTCATTAGGCTGTATCTCTACAAGTCCATTCTCTTTGGTGGGCATATTATACATCCTGATCGACTTAGTAGGACTCAAGGCTGTTGTACTGAAATCTGATTAGCATCACCCACATCTTGTCTGAGAATGCTGTGGTTCCCCTATCTCTTCCTGTTCTTGTTATGGAACAAATAATGCTGGATACTGTAACTACCCCGACTCTGGGTATCCCTTTTTTGTTCTGTCTCAGTTGTAGTACATAATTGGTCCACATGTTTTTTTCACTCTCCTCTGGTTAGTCAGTCGAACACTATAGACAACATTTCCAAACTTTTTTTCCACCACACCTTCTATCCATCTCTTCGGACCTGCATACATCCTGACCCACACAAGATCACTGGGTTTGAAGGATCTGGTCTTAGGAAGTATTTCAGTTACAGACTTATATTGTGATAGGTGCTCTCAATAAGCATGCATCACTAGTGAAAGTCTGTGTTAGAATTAAATCTTGCTGGTGGTTCACGAATGAGGTGAAGGATGCCATGCAGAAGAGGGATGTGCTTTGGAAAACCACCCCTAAGAATAAACTCACAAATGACTGGAATCTATTTAGGAGGGTGAGGAACCTTTGCACTAAGATGGTTAGAGAGGCAAAGGTTAAATTTCATCATTCACAATTTGATCTCTCATCTAAGTGCTCCTCCAAATTCTGGAGAATACTTAAGGACATAGAAGGCCACACCACTGGTATCTCCCTGCCTACTAATATTTTGGCTGGTACTACCACAATCGCCACAGACAGACAATCTTTGATTCCTTCAGCAATCACTTTGCCACTACAGGGTTAGCCTTTGATACCTCCCCGCCCAGTAATCTTCGCGCACAGCTTGGAATTGATAATTGAGGAATTGCCATCTCTAACCCGCCCTTCTCACTTCAACCTATATCTCTGAAAGAAGGTGAAAACCTCTTGCTTCGGTTGGATGTTAGGAAAATCTCAGGAGCCGACCTCATGGACCCATATTTCTTAAAGATTGGCTACTGTGTCCTGGCGGTGCCCATTACACATCTTTTTCCCAGGGTGACCTTCCTCCTATTTGGAAAACGGCACATGTTATCCCCTTGTTTAAGTCTGGAGATCCCAGTGACCTTGATAATTACAGGCCAATCTCCCTTCTCCCAATCCTGTCCAAGTTGCTGGAAAAAATCGTGAATACTCAGCTTAGGAATCAACTGGAGTTGGCAGTGCTGCTCAACCCATTACAATCAGGCTTTAGAGCACACCACAGCACAATCTCGGCACTAGCCAAGGTAACTAATGATTGGCAGTGTGAGTTGGATAATTTTCGTCTGCACGGTGTCTGTGGACCTAAGTAAGGCCTTTGATACTGTCGATCATAGCCTGCTCCTTTCGTCCCTCCGGAATATCGATTTGTATGCTCTATCTCTGAGATGGTTCGATAATTATGTCACAAGCCATTCACTGCAAGTGAAGGCTGAAGGTGAAGTCTCCCCACTGAAACCCCTTCTGAGGGGTGTACCACAAGACTCCATTCTGGGTCCCCTGCTATTCACGATTTATATTAATAGAATCGATGCCACCATCAAAAAGGCCCAAATACATCTATTTGCGGATGATACAGTGCTTTATGTTAGTAGACCTTCCCCTTCCTCTCTTCAAATCAGCAGATCCTTGTAACTTAAACAAGTACCGTCCTATCTCTATCTTGCCCGTTCTCTCCAAAGTGCTGGAAAAACTTATATGCAACCAACTGAAAAATCACCTTGAAGCACACTCGCTCCTAAACCCAGCCCAATCTGGCTTCGGGTCTAAGCACAGTACCATCTCAGCCTTGGCTAAAGTCTCTAATGACTGGATCCATGCTATGGACACCAAGAAGGTTACTGGTGCAGTCTTTCTAGACCTCCGTAAGGCCTTCGACACTGTAGAACATCACCTGCCTTGCCTACACAGGTGCCACTCCACTTACCTTACAGTGGTTTAACAGTTATCTCACTGGAAGGATACAAAAAGTCAAAGCTGATGGCCTACTATCTGCCCCCCTTCCAGTTGCCAGAGGAGTCCCTCAAGGCTCCATCCTAGGACCAATTCTTTTTTTCCCTGTACATCAACATCCTTGACTCCCACATAAAGAACTCTAGCATACATTTCTTTGCGGACGATACGGTTTTGTGTGCATCAGGCTAGTCTTTAACTGAAGTCAGGGAAGCACTCCAAGCTGACTTTATCCAATTAGAAAGCAACCTTATCAATGCCAAGCTTCACTTAAATGCCAAAAAAAACAAGACAATGATTTTCTTGAGACTTGCCTTGTGTGGTGCCCTACCTACCCCACCTAAAAACTTCATAGTTACCTCCCTAGGTGAACCCTTGGAAGCCGTACATAAATTTAAATATCTAGGTATGTGGATAGACAAGCTTTCCTTCAGTGACCACATCGAGAATCTATCAAAGAGGCTTAAAGCACGCTTGGATTTCTTCTTTAGGAATAGGACCCTCTTTTCTCTCGTGACCCGCAAAAGACTTGTCCAAGCAACATTCCTTCCCTTGCTTGACTACGGAGACATTATCTTCATCTCCTCCCCAACCTTGAGCCTATCTAAACTAGACGTACTCTATCACTGTGCTCTTTGATTCATTACTAACTCTGCGTACAGGACCCACCACCGTGATCTTTATGCAGCAGTTGGGTGGACCTCTCTTGCCACCAGATGCCTCCTGCATGCTGGCATTTGGACCCTCAAATTTCTACTCCACAAACTGCCTATCTATTTAACGTCTCTCATACACATCTTGCATAGCGCCTACTCCCTAAGGAAATCCGACCTTATCCTACTAGATGTTCCCAGGACACGTACCACAGCTGGCCGAAGAGCTGTCTCATACGCCCTCCCAAACATTTGGAACCAACTACAAGCCATGCTGAAGCTAACCAGCATCGTATCAATTAACTCCTACAAAACACTAGCTATCTCTAAATTACAAGACATATGTAGGTGCTACTAGGCCCCCAACGCCAAGTCAACTTCCTGGGTACCAACTGGCCCTCTACTTATTAAGCTGAAATGTGTTGCATAATTTAGGGCAAGGTTAAAGCTGGAATGTACTGCACACCCCTCCCACAAACTGAACATCGGCCTCTGACTACCACCCCCTTAGCACCTCCCATCCTCCTCTGCTAGGCGCCCCCTTACGCTATTCTCACCCATTAGCCCCTCCCCACGTGGCACCCCTTACCCAATCACCCATTAGCCTCTCCCTGTAGCACTTAGACTAACCCACAACCCCAATCTCTTTCATGGTAGCCCTTGTCACCCAAATTACCCATTTTATCCCCTAAGCACTGCTAACCCTCATCTCTTTGTCCCAGCCTCTGGGGTTCCTCAGAATCCAGGGCTGTTGTCTCCTGCAGGCCTAGCCAGTCCTGTCATGGTGGTCCTCCTGCCGCCTCCCACCCCTCTCTATACTCACTAGCTCCCTACTGGCCTACCTCTCGCCTACTCTCCCCCTTGCCTACTTTCCTGACTATCACCTGTACCCTGCTCTGCCTACCCCCTTCCCTGGCTACCTGTTAATCTCCCCTTGCTCCCATCTGTGGATTACTGCCTCTCCATTCATATAGACTAGATGCACTAGTTGCAATATACTCTCTACTTTTTCAATTCTAGTTGTATACATGTTTGCTACCTTGCCTATATTGTCTTTACTTTGTACCCTGGCCACTCCCTGCGTGAGGGCTCGCATGCCACCTTGACAATGTACCATGTTCTCGTGGTGGTCCTCCTGCCGTCTCCTACCCCTCTCTGTACTCACTAGCTCCCTACTGGCCTACCTCTCTGCCTACTCTCCCCCTTGCCTATTTTCCTATCACCTGGACCCTGCTCTGCCTACCCGCTCCCCTGGCTACCTGTTAATCTCCCCTTGCTCCCATCTGTGGATTACCGCCTTTCCATTCGTATAGACTAGATGCACTAGTTGCAATATACTCTCTACTTTTTCAATTCTAGTTGTAGTTGTATACATGTTTGCTACCTTGCCTATATTGTCTTTACTTTGTACCCTGGCCCCTCCCTGCGTGAGGGCTAGCATGCCACCTTGACAATGTACCATGTTCTCTGTATTGTAATTTCTCCGGCTCACCTGTATTATGGGCTTGTTTGCTACCATGTCTATGTACCATGTTTTCTGTATTGTGCTTGTATGCTACCATGACTCTGTACTACGTTTTTGTATTGTAACCTCCCGGGTCGCACCTGAAAATAGGCATTTGTTGTCTAGTGTGCCTACCTGGTAAACAAAAACAAATAAATAAATAAATATATAACATAAGGACTTCTATTGTGTATACCTCTTGTATTATATATTTTTCTTTGTTGTTCTACACTTTATATTTCCTGTCTATGTAATTGCGAACTGTATGTGTATGTGCCTCAGGACCTCCTTGTGAATGAGCTTGTTCAACGGAGTCTTTCCTGCAATAAACTTAAAACTTGAAACTGATGAGGCATGTAAAGATCTCCAGGATGAATTAATTGTGCTGCGGCTCCAGCTCCTAAACGCCAAGAAAACAAAAGCAATGTTGTTCTCATCTTTTCCCAACTCATTAAACCCAGTCAAGGCTGGCATACTTCCCCTGATTACCACCATCCTTGGTGAACAGCTGGAGTGCGTAATTAAATTCAAATATCTAGGGTTATGGCTTGACTGTAGACTCTCCTTCCTAGGACACATAGAAGAACTGATAAAGAAACTTAGACAGAGACTCGGCCTCTTCTTTAGGATAAAAAACTTCTCTCTAGGGATGCTAAAATGAGACTAGTCCAAACCACTTTTCTTTCCTTATTAGACTATGCTGACTTCCTCTACAGTTAGCAGGGGTCGATCTTAACATTATATTACTGGCTCGGGGCATAGTGCTAATTGATTCGGGCCAGTGCAATGTTCCCTCGACTTTCCCGGCTTGGCTAGTGCAATCTAGCCCATTTTGGTAAACCTGGCCCTTGAAGAAAAATGCCTCTAAAAGAAAATCGCCCGGTTCCTTTTTTTTTCGTCATCCGATTATCCACTTTTGCAGCCTAGCAACATCCATGGGAAGCCGTCTGACTGGAGAAACGTTTGGTGCCCATCTGCAGCCCATCCCCAAATGTGAGCCACTGATCTCCACACATGCCTGCGGACACTAGTGATGGTGCGATAGTATGCAAGTGACCGCTGCTGACCCACCAGGACAGAGTGTGTTGCCCGGCTGCCCCAAAACACGATGAACAACTGAAAAGATGAGTCGGCTAGCTGTTTAAGCAAACTATGGAGTTTAAAATGGGGAAAAAAGGGCTTATCCGACCACCATGCATTGTCTGGGCTAAGTTGCCTGGGGATTTGTGTATGGGCCACAGTAACGGGTTCCTGCAAATTGAGTTTGATGAGGTGGACCGGGGGTCCGTCCTTCTGACATGGTAGTGCTGTCGTACTTGTAAACTGGCATCCCGATTGGTGTTTAGTCAGAAGTGTATTCTCCTCATTTTTGATTGTGACTCGCTGTGTTTACATTTGGCAAGTCACAATCAAAGATGAGGGGCATACACTTCTGACTAAACTCTTTAGTAATCGGGGGGCCAATTTACAAATCATGACAGCACTTAGTGGCAGAACGATCGACACCACCCACACCCCCTCCCCAAAAGCTTCGTCAAAATCAATTTGCTGGAACCATTTTTTTTTTTTTGTGGTCAGCCTGGAGCAGCAGTGTTTAGACTTCTGAAGCAAGTAAATTTCATTGCATCACTGGTCTGGCTTGGTTTAGAATTATCTGCTTGTATGTGTCTGCTGCGGCTTGCAGGGTGGGGGTTCTGTAGGACCTGGGGGGTCGGGAAGCTGAGTAATTACCAATTTTTTAATGTTTTTGTTAAAAAGAGCATTGTGTACTGCTTGGTGCAGGCCGGGATATTGAGGTGATTAACTGCTGTGACTATCGGGAGGTGGGAGGGTGCTGACAGAGGGAAGGTGAAGGAGGGAGTTGCTGCGACTGCAAAAAGCACGTTATTCTATGCTGCCCAGTATTGTTTCCAAGGAGTTTCAGTTGGGCCATGATGGAGGTACTGCTAGGTGAAGTCCCACTTCAGTGTGTGGTGAAGCCAAGATGGGAGCCGGAATGATTCGGGGAAACAGGTACATGCTGGCTACTACAGGTGATGGGTGTTTACTCAGCTGGGTGACGCTGGGGATTTTCTGGCCTACTGGTGCAGGAACTGGTGACTGGGCCAGAGGGTCATATGCTGGGGGGGGGTTGGGGTGGAGGCTTACTGCTAGAGCCCCCAAACACTGCCAGCTTCCCTTACGTTGAGGAGGGTCTTTGTGGGGATAGCAATGATATGAATAATAACGTGCAGATAAAACAGCCAGCAGAGATCAGATTTTGAGATATATTTTTAAGGCCAAGATGAATTAAAGGCAGAATAACTTGTTGGCTGTGGTATTCGTGGAGCCTGGAGGTGCTCAGTCATTCCTGCAGATACCTGCATGTACGAAACAGGGGTAGGACTTCTGGAGCAGGCTGATGCAGGAACTTGCTGCATAAATATTACTTTTACACCAGTGGGGTTTTTCTTGTTGTTGAGGTGCAAACTTATACAGTATCATTAGGGCCTGGGGCCCACTGCCAGCCACAAGACTCGGGTGGTTGAATCATGATCAGGCTGACTGGTGTTGGTCAGTGGTTTTTGGCCTAGTGTTTTGTTTGGAGGCCCAATTTGCACAATTCTTTGTGGCTCCTTGCCTTACCCTGCTGCTTTACATAAAGGGTCAAGCTGCTTTAAGTTTTTTTTTTTTTTCAGAAACACTACAGTCTTTCTTGTTTTGTTGAGCTAGCACAACTTGAAGGCTGCTGCTAGGGAGGGCGGGCCGTGGGTGGTCCATGCTGATTATACTGCAGACAGTTTATCCACCACTGGTGACTCACTAGTTTACTGTGCATGTTTATGTTGAGGCTAGTGCAATCTCTGGGGGTCCAGTGCAGCTGGGGCATCACTTTCCCGGGTGGACCAGTACAAAAAAAAGTTAAGCGTGACCCCTGCAGTTAGGGTCCTGCGGCAGCACTCACCAAACTTGATACGCTCTACCACAGAGCTCTAAGATTTATCATGGGACTCCCTTACTCGACCCACCACTGTTCTTTGTGTACTGCAGTAGGTTGGTCATCCCTTAGCCTCAGATGACAGAGAAACACAGCATTCTGGATCTATAAAGTCATCTTAGACAAACTGCCCAACTACATCTCTGACTGCCTACCATTATGTACTCTAAGTAAGTATGCTCTGAGAAGTGCCTCTTTCATTTCGTTGAAGGTTTTCAAGGCCAGATCTCGCTTTGGCTGGGCATCTATTAGCTATGTGCTGCCTCAAATGTGGAATAAACGTCAAAAAACCCTGAAAATAAATCACCTTCTTAGCTTAGCAGCATTTAAAACTTTATACTTGGCATCACAATAAGGCCTCTTGTGATTGCTACCCCTGACTCTCAGGTCTCCTATTTCTATGGAGCACCCTGAATGTATCTTGCTTTTGCCTCCTCTTGGTCTTAGGTCCCACCTAATTCTAGGCTCCCGTACTCTTCCCCCAATCCATATTCCCCTTGCATCTTTCTCACTACTTCCATCCTGAAATCTGAACCTGGTATGCGGTCCCTCGGACATGCACATTGACCACACCAGTGTTGTCTAGACAGGGCACTGTAGCCTCAGGTCAGCCCCCCAGCTAAGTTCTCTGAACTCGAAGCCTGGGTGTGCCTATACAAACCTCATGTCCTGGGGCTATCCGAAACATGGCTTAAGCCTTACCATGGTGATGCCTCCTACCAACTCCCTGTCTACTCATTGCTACGGCATGACAGGCCTGGCAGAAAGGGTGGGGGTGGTGTTGCACGATATGTGCAAGACCATATTAAGGCCACCACCATTGTTTACTCCTCCCCCTCCACAATCAGTGAGTGGTTTGTTGCGGAACTTGTTCAGGGTGCATCACAAAAATGGTACTTAGGCTGCTGCTATAATCCTCCTCAGGAGGGGCACAGGGACTGTCTAACTTCTTGGACTGCGTTGCCTCTGCCCCCTCCTCCAGGGACACCATCATATTAGGGGATTTTAACCTCCACTTGACCGAATCCTCTGCACTCGAACATGTACACCTTTTAAGGCTGCATCACCTTGAGCAAGTCATCTCTCCCACCTGATACAACCCCCGCTCATCTAACCACTCCACCATTGACTGGATTGCTACCAACTGTGTGAACCTTGTCCTCCAAGCAGGTACCATGGCTGACTCTATTAGCGATCACACCCCCACGTATATAGCTTTAATCACTAAATCATCACCCCCCCCTCCACAGACTACTATCTTTTAGGAAATTTAAAGGCCTCGACTGTGACTCAGTGCTGAGAGATGCCTGGGCCATAAACTGGTCCTCACTCTACCTACTCAAAGATGTCTCCATGGTGGTGGTGATTTTTACGGAAGCCCTCCGCAGCTTCTAGGATAAATATTTCCCAGTCACCACCAGGAGGACTAGAGGTGGCAGCACCCACTGGCTAAAACGTGAACTTCTGGCCCACATGAAAATGAGGGACAAAACATGGAATGCCTTCAAGGCGTCCCCCTCCCCTCAATTATGGAATACCTACAGGAAACTTTGAAACTCCTGTAGGCAGGCGGTGAGGTCACTTAAATGCAAATATTACACCAATCTGCAAAATGAATCTTAGCAACCCCCGTAGCTTCTGGGCCTCCATTAACACCCTCCTAAACCCAAAGTCGAAAAAACTAATAACTGAGCTTACCTCTCCCTCCGGTCCCATAACCGACCCAAGTGTTATTGCCGATTCCTTCAACAAAATGTTCACGGACCTTACCTCCCACACCAGCAAAATTCCTCCTCAGCCTCCCTCTGTCCAGAAAAAAACAGACATCTCATCCTCATCTATCCAGCCGTGTTTTCCACTTAAGAGCCATCGACCACAGGGTCACTGCCAAACTCCACTCCTAAGGATGCTCCCCACCAGAGGTAGCCCAGGCAACGGCAGTCTACATCCCACCTTTTTGAAAATCCTCTCCCCAGCCCTTGTAAGGCCATTGACCCACATATTTAATCTCACCTTCTCGTCCTCCACCATGCCTGACTCATGTAAACATGCGCATGTGGTGCCTATCTACAAATCTGGTGATCCAGCTGCCCCGGAAAACTACCATCCCATCTCCCTCCTTCTGTACCCAAGTAAACTTTTAGAAAAAGTAATTCACCACCAACTATCCAAGTATCTAGTCAATTACAACTTCTTGACTCCACTCCAACATGGTTTCCGCAAACAACACAGCACCTCCTCTGCCTTGGCCCTTCAGGTGTGGTGTTTGTGGACCAATCTAAAACGTTTGACCTTGTGAACCACCACCTTCTAAACTCTGCCCTGCTAAACCTAAGTTGCTCCGCGGATGCTACCGCTTGGTTCAGTAGCTACCTCACAAACAGATCCCAGTCTGTTATGATAGGCAAGGATATTTCTGCCGCATTACCCATCCATACTGGGGCCTCTGTTATTCTCTCTTTTCATAAATGATTTTCCTGTGGAGAGCATAACCTGTAATGCATTCCTCTATGCTGATGACCTCGTCATCTACCACAGTGCCAGGGCACTCAAAGATATATCCTCCACCCTCACCACTAACTATGGAACAGCTCAAAATTGGTTCTTCTCCAAAAAACTCCTGGTAAATGAGGAAAAAAACTAAGGCCATGCTCTTTGGGTCCAAGCCGTACCTTACAAAGGCTGCCAAAACAAACACTGTATTACACACATCAGTCCCTGCAGGCTCTCCCCTTGACATTATATCCTCCTTCA
Organism: Neoceratodus forsteri; assembly: GCA_016271365.2. NCBI lineage: Eukaryota > Metazoa > Chordata > Ceratodontiformes > Ceratodontidae > Neoceratodus > Neoceratodus forsteri. Next base: position 518,972,448 of record CM057449.1, on the reverse strand, counting down.
AATACCTAGGAGTGACTTTCTATCCCTCCCTTACCTACAGTGTTCATATTGATAACATTATAAAGAAGGTCCACCAGAAAAGCTGGAGGAAGCTACCATGTAAACCACCTCCTGACCCCTCAGGCTCGCTTAGCAATAGCCCAGGGAAATCTCCTGCCATCTCTCGATTATTGCTCTCCTGTTTTCTCTTTTTTTTTCAATATAAAATTTATTAAGTTTTACGAATTACAAAGGATAGGACCACGTTTGTACAATAATGTTTGTAAACAAATCTTAATCAACATACATGATCCCATCCCCCCTCCCTCCCCCCAAACCCCTCCCCCACAGTCCGGGTGTAGAAAGAGATAAGGTTCTATCTTAAACACAAAACTTACAAGTTAGGTAGAATATAACGTATGTAAAGGAGCCCATATCTTTTGATATTTCACTTTGTTGTTATTTAAACTAGAAATAATCTTCTCTGTTCTAAGATTCGCTAAAAGCTCATTAAGCCATTCAGAGTAGAGACATACCTGAACATCCTTCCAGTGTTTGAGGACTAACTTTTTCACAGACATAGAAATCATGGCTATGTGATATTTACAAGCATTCACCGATAACTGAGAATAGTCCCCAAGAAGGCGTATCTCAGGCGAAAATAAGTCTGACAACCCCAATAACGGATCCAATCTGTCTTGTATCATTCTCCAAAGAGGAGCTATCTTGGGGCATTCCCAAAAAATGTGTAACAAGTTACCTTCATTCTGTCCACATCTGGTACATAGATTGGAGGATATTACACCCCAGGCCGCCAGTTTTTGTGGGGAATAATAAAGATTGTGTAATATATTAAATTGCATCAACCGCAACCTATCTTGAGCTACAAAACAATGACAATTGTTCCATAGGACCTGCCAATCTATCTTCCATTGTGGTAAAAAGTTCAGACCAGTAACTTGAAGGTCCAAAGGCCTCCGGAAATCGCCAGTCCTATAAAAAGGCATATAATTTGGAGATTACCTTTGTGGAAGTAATCAGGGGACATAAGTCTGTGTAAAAGGAATACTTTGATTCGATAGGAATTACCCCTACAAATTTTTTAACCAAGAGATGTCTTAATTGGAATATTTTAAAGTGTTCCTTCGGTTGTATATTAAATTTTGCTACAATCTCTTGTAAGGATAACCAAGTTCCGTCATCCCTCACCAACAAGGACAGATTACCTTCTGCTAGTTGTGGTATCCATGAGGGTACTAAAAATGTATCATCTATTCTAAAGGCTGGAGGATTCCAAATTGATTGTGAAAGATCTGTGTGATGCCTATACTTTAAGAAGCCACATAAACTCTCCTGTTTTCTCCTCCACATCCGCCTCACTTCTCTCTCTTGTCTAAGTATCACATATAACTCTGTTGCTTTGTCCTTCAGGCCCCTTCCTCCACTCATCACTGCTCTCTGTAGCAGTTCTTAGGCTGGCTCTCTCTGTATGGCTGCTACGAATATGCCATCGGCAGTCTAGTCGACACCTCTCTCAGGAATCCACAGAAGTCCCCTCTCTCCTCGTTTCTCACTGCCTGGGCGGTAACTTGCTCTGTCTTAGGGTCTCTTCCATTCCCCCCGGTAGCACCCTGTGTATCCAGTGGCATAGGGAGCAAAGGCTTTCTATGTCTCTGCACCTGCTCTCTGGAACAGACTACCACCTAACATCAGAACGGCATCCTCCCATGATGTCTTCAAATCAAAACTAAGAGAGTGGCTCAAGTCCCAGGCCACCTGTACATGTTCCCTTGGTAACACCCTCACCCGGAATCCTCCTTGGAGGCTAAACTGTACCTCATACCTTACTTCCTATGCACTGGCTACTAGATGACTACCTGGCACTTTCGTTTTTTTTTTTGTTAACATTGATTGTTGAAATGTATTTCTACCATGCACTGTTGCACACCCAGACTGCCTAAGCCTAAACTGCCTTTGCTAAGTACTGGATTAAGTGTCACCTTAAAATCTATTCATATCCGATGTCTTTACTTGCTCTATGTGTAAATTACTGAGTTATTTGTAAATCGGACATGCTCTGTTGAATCTGTTGTATAACCTGTTCCTTTCTCTCTTGGATTTGATGTGTATGGATCACTGTTTCTGATTGCAAATGTACTCATTGTATATTGTACACCCACTGTATTGTAAATTGTGCCTGTTGTCTGACTCTGTATTGTTTTGCCACAGTATTGCCCGGGTCGCAACTGAAAATGGTCCTCTGGATCAGTTTGCCATCCCGGTTACCAGAAACATAAATAAATAAAATAAATTCACCTTCCCCTATCTCCAGACCTAGCTGTACTGTTCCTCTAACAGATTCTATCACACAGCATTGCCCTTTGCGGCCTCTCGACCCTTATCTGCTAACCCTTCCTATCTCCGTCCTCCTCCCCTCCCCGCCCCTCTCCTGCACTTAATCCATGTTCTGACTATGTTCTACTGGGGGATCCATATGGATGGATTATCTTGTGTTACTGTTCCTTATGTGAAATACTGGTTTGTTTTGTACATATTGCTTGATTGTATACTTGTGTTGTATTTTTAACCTGCATATACACTAGCATCTATATTAGTTATGCCCTTTTGCTGTTCATGTCTGAGTATTGTTTCGGAAAAGTACTGTATCTGTTGTTTTCTTTTATTGTACTTGTACTCCCCAGGTCCATCTCGAAAATGAGCTTTGCTCAATGGTGCTCGCCTGGTTAAATAAAGATTTTGATTGATCGATTGATTGACTGATTATAGCCTAGAGGGCGAAGAAGGGTCAATTGAGTTAGAATCTGACATCCAAACAACAATTCTGCAGGGGATATTCCTGTGACACAGTGCGGTGTTCGATACATCACAAGAAAGTCCAGAAGGGCTATTTACATTGCCGTCAGTGTAGTAAGATTAACTTTGTCCATTCTCTTTTTAAAAGTCTGACTCAGGTGTTCCGTTTTGCCATTTGAACTTGGATGGTAGGGAGGTGAGAAAATATGGTGGATACCAAGTTGCTGGCAAAATGCTTGGAATTCAACAGACGTGAACTGTGGTCTGTTATCCGAGACAATCACTTGCAGAAAACCATGGGTAGCAAAGATAGATTTCAACACTTTGATGGTGCTCTCAGTAGTTGTCGAAGACATTTGATGAATTTCTGGCCATTTACTATAAGCATCAGTTAAGAAGTAACCACATGGAATTTAAATAGGGTCCTGCAAAATCAATATGCATCCTTTGCCAGGGTTTTTCAGGTTGTTCCCAATGGTGAACTGGAGCTCTTGCCAGATTTCCCATTGATACAGCACAACCTTCACATCTCTGCACAACCTGGTATATGTCTCAGTCAATGGAAAGCCACCATACGTGAAGTCTGGCCAGGTATTTCATTTTAGCAATGCCTGGATGGCCCGCATGCAAAAGAGTCAACACATTTGAGTGATAACATTGGGGTACTATGACTTGCAGACCCCGCAGAAGATGCCCCTCAGAAATGGACAACTGCTGTCCCATTGTATGGTAGGGTGTAGTGCAGCCGAACAAGTAGTGCCTTGCAGCCAACCCTCAAACATATACTGATACACTTGTTTCAAAATTACATCGTGACTAGTCGCTTTTGCAGTGTCCTTGGCTAGTACTGGAAGCTGATCTAACTGTTGGAGCTCCATTGTACACACAGCAGTAGGGTCCTCCATATCTTTGAATTGCACTGGAAAATGATCTGGCCCCACCTGGCATACTAATGGCTCCTCTTTAAGACCCACATCAAACTCCATTTCTCTGGATATTGGTAACCTCAGCAAGGCATCCACATTTCCATGCTGGTCCGTTGGTTGGTATGTAGCCGCGAAATTATAGGCAGACAAAATGAATGCCCATCGCTGAAGTCTGCTAATGGCTGTCTCTGGAATTCCTTTTCCTGGGCTGAAAATTGTCACTAGTGGCTTGTGATCCGTCTTCGGGTGAAACTTGTGACCTAACAAGTACTGGCGAAATTTCTGGACTCTGAACACAATTGCTAATGCCTCTGTCTGAATCTGGGCCTAATTCATTTCAGCTGCAGTGAGTTTGCGTGAAGCATGGGATATTGGCTTCTCCACTCCTTCTGGATCAGTATGGAAAAGGACAGCTTCTATACCCACAGGATTAGTATCACAGGCCAATGTGATAGGTAAGTTTGGAGCATAATGAGTTTAATTATTCACATCAGTTAGAGAGAGCTTGATGGCTTGAACTGCCTTAATGTGTCCCTTGGTCCACTTCCACGGAGTACCCTTATGTAACAGTTCATTTAGGATAGCACATTTAGTGGCCTAAGTCAGGTATGAAATGGTCATAGTAGTGTACCATACCCAAGAATGAGCGCAGCTCTGAAACATTCTGTGTTTCAGGCATGTGCACAACGGCTTCTACCTTTTCATCATTCGGGCGAATTCCGTCTTTGTCAATAGTGTGACCTAAGTATGTGACAATTGGTTGACAAAATTGGCATTTTTCTTTCCTAACTCTGAATCCACTCTGTTGCAGTCTCACTAAAGTCTTTTGTAAGTTAAGTGAATGTTTTGCATCTGTCTTGCCCGTGACAATGATGTCATCCAAATAACAAGCAACGCCTGGTATATCACCCAACGTTTGCTCAATCACTTTTTGAAAAATAGGTGCGACACTAAGGCCAAAACATAATTGTTTGTACTTGTACAGTCCTTGGTTGGTGTTAGTCACTACCAATTTCTAAGAGTCTGTATCCAACTTCATTTGAAGGTATGCATCAGCGAGGTCCAGTTTAGAGAACCCCACACCACCCTTCAGTCTATGAAAAAGTTCCTCTGATAAGGGTAAAGGAAATACATCTTTGCTAAGTACTGGATTAAGTGTTACCTTAAAATCTCCACATATCCGAACCTTACCACCTGGTTTAGATACTACCACAATTGGAGTGGCCCAATCTGAACTTGAAACCTTTTCCAGCACACCTGCTTTTTCCAGTCTGTCCAATTCCACCCCAACGACCGGTTTAAAGGCAAAAGGGAGTTTCCGTGATTTTAAAAAAACATAGAGACGCATAAGGCTTTGTAACTAGTTTGGCTTTAGCAGTTGTGCAACATCCCAGTCCTTTCCATAACTCTGGATACATGTCTAAAATTTCCCCAAACTTGGGTGGATTACTGCTTTGTGGCACCTGAACAGCAGCAAGTAGGCCAGAATCTGCTGGATCAGCATGAATATTTAGAAGAACCTGGGCGTCTCTGCTCAAAATGTTGACACCCTTTTTTGAAACCAGAAAAGTTAAAGGTGTACCAGTCAGGGAGAATCAGTTCTGCATACCAACGTGGTAAACTAGCCCAGTGGCTGAATTGGTTGCCCTTCAAATGCATGCAGCAACTTATTACAAGGAGACAATGGTGGCTTATCCAGATCAGACCATGTTTGATGGTTAATAAAAGTAACTGGAGAAGCAGAGTCTACCATTAAACCCAACTGACGCCTCAATTGTGACAACTGAAGTAACACATGGAAAGGAGGAACGTCTTTAGTCTGCATTTGTGGTGCAATAGAAACCACCGTACTGTCTGGGCTCTCTGAACCGACTACTGCGGTTCTCCTGCTCCTATAAACCTTAGCAATATGCCCCCGACGTTTACATGCATGACTCTGAACTTCTCTGAATTTGCACTGGTCCCTGTTATGCTGAGATGACCCACATTATGCACATTTGTACTGACCATGTGGTTTGGGTGGAGTGTTTGAATTTTTCTTTGAAAACAGTGGCTTAGACTTAGGTTTGAGTTGTTTCAATTTGGGGTTTACTGCAGCTACTTGTACCTTATTTTTAGTGTCCATCTTAGCATGTGCTTCATTTTCTGCAGCCTCATACATTTGTGCCAAATGTAAAAGTTCCTCTGTAGACTTTTTGACACTTACAGAAAGTAATTGCTGAATATATGTTAATTATTCAACCCCATAACAAACTTATCAGCTCGATTAGATTCAGGATGCTCCCTGCTCCACTCACACGTGAGAGGTAAGCACTGGATCTCAGCCAAATACATTTGTAATGACTGATCTGGTTTCTGGCAGTAACTGTAGAATTTATAACGCTCATCCCTTGGAAAAGTTGTTTAACTGTATTGTGCATTCAGTTTAGCCTTTAGCTCTTGATATGACAAATCCTCCAGCTAGTCTGGTGCACGCAGACTGCATAAAAGTTTGAAGGTTTCACTCTCCAAGAAAGTACAAAAAGCAGTTTGAATAAGCTTATCTTGTTGCTCATCATTAGCAGCTTGTATGGGAGGATTAACTAATAACCACTGATCAAACCGGTGGGACAATGTATCCCAGTACCTTCCTGTAAAAATTTCAAAGCTGGCTGAAGTTGCCGTGATAGTGCACAGTTCCAAATTGCTTGCTTCCAATGCAGAAAGTCACAAAATGGTGTAATTCAGTAAACTGGAGCTATGAAAATGTCCACCATTCATCGTCACTAGTTTGTTGTATTTGGTGGCCAGAAATAAGTACCTTAAACACACAAGGGTCTTGGTAGTAAGAAAAACACGCCACACTGAAATCTAGGCCTTCTCTTTTACTTCCATTCAGCAGCACGTACAAGAGGAGACTGGCCTTAAACACAGGCACACTTACAGGAAGTGCACATTCTCTTAAAGCTGTACTGTCTCTAACATTTCTTAAAGCTGTACTACACATAAGACTTCAAGCGATTTTCAAATTAAGTTTGTCTTTTATCGTGGACGACTCAAAGTCAGTGCCTGGTTTCAAGTACTGCGACTGCAGGCAGAAGATGGGTAGACAAACACTTTATATAGCGCCCCTTCCTGGAGGCCTGGAGTGCTGTACAATACAAAATATAAACAAATACAACAAAAACATATTTCATAATATCACATTGCAGAGCATATAGAACCTAAGAATCATAATATATATAACAAAAATAACAAGGCAGTCAGTAAGACATATACAATTTTCAACGATTATATCAGATCAAAAGCCTGATTGAATAAAAACGTCTTGAGCTCCTTCTTAAAGGCTTCCACTGAGGGTGCCTCTCGCAAATAACCTGGCAACTAATTCCACAGGGCTGGCGTGGCAATGGAAAAAGCACTGTCCTCCGACAGCTGCAGCCTAGGCCTGTGAACTACCAAGAGGCCTCTCTCAGAGGAATGGAGAAAGCAAGCTTGGTGATGAGGAACCAGAACGTCTTGTAGATAGTCTGGTCCCCAGCAGTACAGGACTTTCTAGATCAGTAATCTGACTTTGAAGGCAATCCTCCACCTTATCAGCAGCCAGTGCAGCCCACGGAGAACCGGCATAAAATGGTCAAATCTTGATGCACCTGTTAACAGCATGTACACCGCATTCTGCACCAACTGCAGACAACAGAGATTGTCTCCAGACAGCCCCAGGTACAAGGCATTACAGTAGTCCAACCTCAATGTGACAAAGGCATGTATTAGGGTGACAAGGTCATCAACTGGTAGCAGGGAACGGATCCGGGCATTGTTCCCCAGATGGTAAACACTTTGGACGACAGCCGACACCTGAGCATCAAGTGTCAAACCGTCATCAAGGACCCACGCCCAGATCCCTAACCTGTGTGGAAGGAGTCAACAGATCTCCCAGCCCCAAACCAGAATCGGTCCTCAACACTCCCAAATCATGTCGACAACCAGGATCCACCACCAATACCTCCGTCTTGTTTGGGTTGAGTTTTTGAGTCATCCAACTCTGGATCTCAGCCAGGCAGATGTTAAACACAGAGATTGTCATCTGGTTTCCAGGTACACAGGACAGGTATAGCTGGGTATCATCGGCATACCAATGGTAACCCAGCCCATACCGCCTGATAATGTCTCCTGAAGGTAGCATGTACACCGTGAACAAAAGAGGCGACAGGACCAAACCTTGCGGTACTCCAAAGTGCAGAGGCATCGGGCCGGATGAGGATAATCCCATCACCACCGTCTGTACTCTGTCCATGAGGTAGGACTTAAACTAGCTGATGACACAGCCAGTTAGTCCACACCAGTTCCGCAGCTGGTCCAGTAACACCTCATGCTCCACGGTGTCAAATGCCACAGAGATTGAGGAGGACAAGAACGGTTCATTCTCCCCTATCTTTCTCACTATAAGGAGATCGTTCAGCACCCTCACTAGGGTGATCTCTGTGCTATGCCTGGGTCTAAACCCAGACTGGAAGCACTGAAAAGTGACAGAGGAGGCAAGATGAGCCTCAAGCTGAATAGCCACCACTTTTTCCAGAACCTTCCCTAAAACAGGAGGTTTTAGACCAGTCTGTAGTTGGTGAGACACTCTATATCCATGGAGGGTTTCTTCAGAAGGGGTCTCACCAGGGCTTCTTTCAAAGCCACTGGAAAGACCCCACTCCCCAAGGAATACTGGACAATCCCAGCAACCACAGGACCAATTAGGCCAACACAACCAACCAAAAGTCGGGTTGGCTGTAGCTTCAAGATTATCTCACCTACCTCATCCACTCCAACTGGATCATACTCACTTCACACAAGAGGGTGCCCTTGAATGCCACTGGTTTGACTCTGCAAGCCATTTGAGCAGCACTGGAGGAGACAGCCCTGAGAGAGGACACTTTGTCAGCAAAGAACAGAGCAAACTCATCACACCTTGTACCTGAACTTGCTCCCCCTCGGATGGAGACTGGTCAGGTGCAACAACCTGTCCACTGTATGGTAGGGCTGAGCTGGTCTGTTCCTTGCTGCAGCAATCTCCCTTAACAGAAAGTCTGCCTTTTTCCGGGAGATTGCCCTTTGATAGTCACCACAATGTGACTTTAAAGCTGATTTGTCCACCATTAACCCAGATCTCCTCCATCGATGTTCCAATCTCTAGTCATTTATCTTCGACTCCCTAAACTCCCCATCACGCCATGAGGGCCTCTAGTGAGTTGATAAGTGCCGGACATGGACGGGCGCGATAGAGTCGAAGGCGGCATTAACAGCCTTATTATAGGTAGCCACCGCCTCCTCCGCACTCACCCCACATGCAGTTTCCACACTCGATGTTCCCGACAGACTTGCACACCTTGTGTGTCTACTGCTTAGGCTATGATTCCCTGGCTTGTGGCCTATGTTGCACCTTGTATCTCAGTACTTTGGAGGACCAAACACTTGACTCCTTCTAGGGTAACCAGATGAATGGGACCCTCCTGTTCAATCGAAAGACACCTGTGGGGCGGTTTCCATGGCTGCAGGGTCCTTGGAAAAACAACTCATAGCTTTTGAAAAGGTGGCGGCTCAGGCCGCGGACCATGCCTCTTCGGCTTTGGTTTTTGTGCCGCTTTCTTTTGGTGCCACCTTGACTGCTTTTGGTCCCTCTCTGTTGGGTCTTCGGTCAAAGACCCTTAAGGTGCACCTGTCGGCCATCTCTGCATGCTCGGTGTGAGCTGGTAAGCCATTGGAGATGCAAGAGAAGGTGGTTTGGTGCTTTTTCAAAGGCCTTGACCACATTTCCCCTCTGGTGCATGAACCACCACCACCTTGGGACTTGTTGCTGGTGGTTGGCAAAGCTCATAGGCAAGCCATTCGAACCAATGCAGGGGTGTGAAATGTCTCACCTGTCATGGAAGACTGCCTCTTTGGTGGCTATCACATCTGCCAGAAGGATCAGTGAGCTCCAGGCACTCTCGGTGGAGTCCCCTTATTTGGTCTTCCACAAGGACATGGTTGTCCTTTGCCCCATCCCGATGTTCCTTCTGAAGGTTTTCTCTGAGTTTCACTTTAACCAGGTGATGAATCTCCTGGTGTTCACCAGTCACACTTCAGAGGCCAAGCACGGGCTCCATACTTTAGAACAGCGGCGAGCGCTTCCCGATTTATAAGGAGTGCGTGGCTGGAGTTCGGGGGTAGGTTTGCCAGCTGTTTGTCACCTACTCTAAAGCCACACCTGGCTGACCGGCAGCTAAGCAGACGATTGGCAGGTGGATTGTTTCCTGCATTGACCTCTGCTATATGTTGGTGGGTAGGGAGCCTCCCATAGAGCTAAGGGCTCATTCCATCCACCATACCTCTGCCTCCAGGAATATTCTTGTCCAGAAAATCTACAGAACTGCTACCTGGAAGTTGGCACACACCTTCATCTCCCATTACCACACTGACCTTGAGTTACGCCAGAATGCTGGTTTTGGGTTCTCTGTTCTCCAGTCTCACTTTCCTAAATAGGGGATATGCGCCTTGGCCCCTCCTTCCAGAGAACTGCTAGGAGTCTGCCAGAAGTGTGGATCTGTACACATCCCTAGAAAAACAGGTTACTCACCTGTAACAGTGTTCTAGGTGTGGTAATTGGTGTACATCCACACAACCCACCTGACCTCTCCTGGCAAGTGGCACATGGATTCTTGATTCCAGCATGTAAGATCTGACATCCCAGGGTGGTGCTGAGGGAGATAACCACCCAGGTGGGTGGGAGGCACCAGCTTGAAGACCTTCTGGCAAGATTTAAAAGGAAAGGAATACTGCCAGAAGTGTGGATGTACACCATATACCATTTCTAGAACTAATGCTACAGGTGAGTAACTTGTTTTTTAGCATTTTTGTGAAAGGGTTTTCCTTCTATTAACATTTTTAATTTTATTTTGCCGTTATTGATAATAAAACACTCATTGCAAATTTTTTATAACTGCTCCTGGTTTTCCCTGCTTCTGAGCCTGTGCCCCACCCACAGATGGTGTTATTCAGTAGTGGAATTCTGTCGTCGAGGCACAGGTCAGGAAGCATAGGAAAACCAGGAGCAGTTATAAAATTTGCAATGAGCATTTTATTATCAGTAACAACTAAATAAATAAAAAATGGTACAATATAACTAAGTATAAGGGCAGTACAAGCAGAGAAAACAAAGTCCTTCATCTGAGGGTATCTCTAAATTCCAAGTTTCAGTCTCTCACTCTAGCAAAAGTATTGCTGCTGTTTTTATAAGTCTTTGCTTGGGAACTCGTTAAGAGAACATCCTGTTTCTCAAAAAATGTTCTTGTCAGTTTTGGTGCAGAGCAGACTTGCAAACAGAACAGTGTCCCAGGCTGGCCTCCTGCTGACAGCTCTGCAAAAGAGTTTGCAAACAAGCCTGAAACAAACTCAAACTGCAACACAGGTTAACCACCTAAATTCTAAATAGATTTTTTACAGTCATTTCAACAGTATAACTCTATACAGTTTCAAACAAAGGGATCTCAGTATCACTTACAGTTTCACACATATTTTTATAACCGCAGATATGCAAGGGGAAGAAAAGATAGAAACAGCAAGTGAAGGCAGAGGGACAGCGAGAGGTGGTGAATTGCGAGACAGAGTGATCAGTTCCTAGGTCTCACGAGAACATTCAGTCGCACAACCAGACAGACAAGAGACAGAAAAGCAGAGGATAGAACAGATCCCTTTGTTTAACTCTTTCTAAATAACAAATGAACAGGGCCTTATTCAACCCTGTCACAAGCTGGGCTCACTTCTGAACCCGGGTCATGGGCATTGAAGCACAGAGCGCTTCCACTGCGCCATTGGGTGGCCCATTTTTTTCAGTTTCCTTATGGAAAGGTCTTACTCTTAAAACTTCCTTTGGCAATTCTTCATGAAAACAAGTTTATAAGCTGTTTTTTGTGAAAGAGGTTTGTCTTCTTGACTCAGCATGGTGATCTGCAGAGTTCATAAGGGGGACTTAAGCATTCCCCTTCATCCTTCAGCAATTTCTCCTCGGGGGGGGGCATGATCCCACTTAATGCTACTTTCTACCTCCTTATATAACACAGCTCACCACTTTCCCATGCTGCCTTTCTCCCATCCCTACTGGCAGTCTCCCTGCCTTCCATCCCACACATCCTGGCTAGACAGCTGCTGCCTAAATCGCACCTCAAGAACTCCGGTTTCAAACAACATGATGTCTTGCTATATTATGACATATGCAGTATAACCCCAGGTTAGAACTGCTCCGGAGGTGAAAGAGTTAACTTCCATGCAGAGCATGGAATCTTGAGCGCGAGCTCACTTGAACACTCTGTCTGTTGAAGCTCAAACTTAAACTGTCAGATTCTTTACTCCGCCTCACTGAACAGTCGCTCCGGAGATTCCTCCTGCTGCTCGGTTTGTTTGTTGGTTTTAAAGTGTAATTCTCGGTTTATTTTACCGAAATTTAACCGCAATCGTCTGTTCAAGCTCTGTCTGTGGTATTGTAAGTAATAGATAGGCTTATTTATTATTTTTTCTTCTGTGTGGAACTTGTAAACGTCTTTTTTGGTTTGAACTGATCAGAGGGGTTTAAAAATTACTTTCTAGCCCTTTAGAGTGCGGTTCCTGGTTCTTATCGGTTCTAAAAAAAACGGATTTTATTACGGTTTTTTCCACGACCCATGACACGGTTGGGAACCGATAAGAGAGTCTTGCTTGGTGGATTGCCATTAACGGGCAAGTTTTGGTTAGGCTGGCACTATGTCTGAGAAACCCAAAAGAAAACCGGACCCACTGGGTTTCAGCACTGTGGCCTCTGTGGGGAAGCCTTTGCCAAGGCTGACCCACACACCATTTGTGTATATTGTCTGGGTTTGACCACCCAATGCAGACTGCCAGATTTGTAAGAATTTTCTGCTGCCACCGTGGAAAAAGAGTTGGTAGGCTCAGGGAAAGGGAGGCAAAAAGTCTGTTTACCGGATGGCCAGCCGGTTCGGTTCAACCGAACCTGAGGGAATGCCCTCTGACCAGGCGATGCTTCCTGGCAACGAAGAGCCAGCTCTGAGGAGCCGGTTCCAACTAAAGGGCTAGAAGGTCAGCTAGTTTGGGGCCAAAAGTTCTTTCTCCAACCGCTGAGGAAATAGCCAAAGCTATCCAAATTGTCCAGTCTCTTTCCCCAGTTCCATCCGAACCGGCACCATTGGGCAAGCGCCCGGTCCGGTCGGTTCCCTCAGTTCAAGATTATGATTTTGAAGATTTTTATGAACCAGGGGAAGGGGAGGAGGGGTACAAGGAGAGTGAGTGTGATTTTGACAGTCTGGATGTGCCCATTGAACCGGACATCTCTCCAGACAGACCCTCAGGAGTATCCCCTCCCAGGCTATCTGAGTCCCCTTCTCATTTTTTGTTTTACAAGAAAGTTGCTGACACTCTGCAACTCCCTGTTGAGGAAGCTGTTGATGATCAAGAAGAGCCTGATTTTTGTGGAAATGATGGATATTCCAGAGTCTAGGAGACTGTCTATTCCCTTGCATAAATCTTTTAGGAAACAGTAAAAATTCTGAAAACTCCTCATTCTATCCTCCCTGTGGATAAAAGGATGGACAAGAGGTATGCTTTATCAGGCTCTGATTCAGAGTTCCTATCTCAGCAGTGCAGCCATGTGGGGGTAGTGCAGGCTGCAGCCTGTGACAAGGCTAATATTCCTCTAGCCTCTCACCCTCCTGAAAAGGATTCCAGGAGGATGGATGCCATGGCAAAAAAGCAGTACATGGCAGCATCTTTGGGACTCAGACAGGCAAATTATATGGCTTACGCAGCTAGGTACCAGAAATCCAGGTGGGATACTGTCCTGGCCCTAGCAAAACAGGCCCCTGAACAGCTTGCCAGGGAGCTGGAGCAGGTGGCTGCGGACAGTATTGAGGCATCCAAGGTGCAATTTCATGCTGCTGTAGACTCTAATGATGTTTCTTCTAGAGTTATGGCTACATCTGTGTCTCTTCGCAGAATGGCCTGGCTCAGATGTACTGCCGTGTCACAGGATACCCAGTCTAAGGCTATGGATTTTCCTGTTGTGGGAAATTCTCTGTTTGAGGAGCAGACAGAGAATTATATGAAGAAAATGGATGAGTATAGGACCACCTATAGGAGTGCACAGGCCAAAGAAAGGCAAGTCACTCCTCAAAGGCAGCATGTCAGGGAGAGGGGCAGGCCTTTTCATAGGCCGTTTTACCAAGCCCAGGACTCCTCTTCTGCTTATGCCCAGAGGGGGTTCTTTAGAGGAAGGGGCAGAAGGGGCTCTAGTAAGCCTGCTTCTGCCCCTCAACCCAAAGCCCCTGCAAAACAGGCTCTCTGATGGGGTAGCCAGGGCCGATTCTCCACTACCGGTAGGGGGCAGGCTGGCTTACTTTGTCCAGGACTGGAAGTCTTTAACATCAGACAAGTGGGTCCTGGAAGTAGTAAGCCAGGGACTGGTTCTCAGCTTCAAAAAATTTCCGAAGATGAGAGCCAGATCTTTTCCACCTGCAAACCCATCAGAGGCACTTGCCCTGGAAGCAGAGGTTTCTGCCTCCTGGCTCTCAGAGCCGTGGAAGGGTTCTACCCATACACCAGGGCAAAGGTTGTACTCCAGGTACTTCCTTACCCCAAAAGACAGGAGAATGGCGGCCCATTCTGATCTCAGGTATCTAAACAAGCACCTTTTAAAACCAAAGTTCAAAATGGTGACCCTGGGGATTTTTTTACCCTCTCTAAGGCCAGGGGACTGGCTAGCCTCCCTGGACCTCAAGGATGCGTACTTCCATGTTCTCATCGGAAGCTCCCATCGAAAGTATCTCAGATTCGAACTGCCCTCAGGCCATTACCATTTCAGAGCAATGCCCTTCGGCCTCTCCTCGGCTCCAAGGGTGTTCACAAAATGCCTGGCAGTAGCAGTTGCTCATTTAAGAAGGCAGAAGATTGCCATCTTTCCTTATCTGGACGACTGGCTCATTGTAGGCCAGTCTCCAGAACAGGTCAAACTTCATTTACAAGTAACCTAGCACCTGCTTACATCTCTAGGTTTCCTTCTCAATCTTCCAAAGTCAGTTCTGGAGCCTGTCCAGCTTCTCACCTTTATAGGCGCAGAACTGAACACAAAAGAAGCCAGAGCCTTCCTTCCTCTGGAGAGAGCAAGGACCCTGGTGTCTCTGGCCTCCTCTTTCACCCTGCAGGTCTCTCGACCAGCAAGGCATTTTCTACAGCTCCTGGGGCACATGGCTGCTTCTAGTGCAGGAAGCGAGATTTCAGATGAGGGACGTTCAGTTCCATTTGAGAGCCTTTTGGTCTCAAAGGACGGATCCCCTAACCAAATTGATTCCAGTGACTCGAACCCTGATCCAGGCCCTCCAGTGGTGGCAGGATCAGAACAATCTGAGACAGTGGGTTCCCTTCACTCCCCAGTCTCATTCCTTGACCCTTACTACAGATGCATCCCTCTTGGGGTGGGGAGCTCACATGGGTGACCTTTCCACCCAAGGGCTGTGGTCCCCTCTGGAATCTCTGCTCCACATCAATTTGCTGGAGCTCAGAGCAGTTTTTCTAGCACTTCAGGTTTTCTCCACAGCTGTCCAGAGCAAGGTAGTTCAGGTCAGAACAGACAATACCACTACAATGTGGTACATCAACAAGCAAGGGGCACTCGGTCCTGACCTTGTGCAGAAACGTAAGTTGTGGTCTCTGGCATATTCTCTGAACGCCTCCCTTACAGCAGTTCACCTCCCAGGCAAGGACAGTGTCCTAGCGGATGCTCTCAGCAGGATTTCCCAGGGCCATCACGAATGGGCACTGGATCCCCTAGTACTGGAGGTAATATTTGCCAGATGGGGCACTCCGCAAATAGATCTCTTTGCAGCCCCAGACAATCACCAACTTCCCTTTTTGTTGCAGGCCCCAGTGTTTGGCTCCAGTCCCTCTGGATGCCTTCCTTCTCAGTTGGGAAGGGAAGTTTCTATGCTTTTCCCCCTTCCCTTCTTTTCAAAGTGCTAGTCAGAATCAGATCTCAATCCTGCAAGATGATCCTGATCGCTCCAGATTGGGCCAGGCAGCCCTGGTACCCACTCCTCATGTCCTTAGCAGTCCACCCTCCCTATGCCTTCCAGGAATCACAACCTGTTAACCTGTGCCCAGGGAGAGTTTGGTATCCAACCTCAAATCTCTCAATCTCAAGGCTTGGCTCTTGAAGAGTTAGAGTTTGCTGACCTACACCTTTCTCAAGGTGTACTGAATATCTTGAAGGCCTCTAGGAAGCCTTCCACCAGGGCTACCTATAATTCAAAATGGAAGAGATTTTCCATATGGTGTGCTGGTAAACATATTTCCCAGAATCTGCTGGTGTGCCCACGATCCTGGATTATTTGTGCATTTGAATTCCTTGGGCTGAGGCCAGCTACCCTAAAGGTGCACTTGGCAGCTGTGTTTGTCTTCTTGTCAGCAGGTAAGCCTCTTCTTTATCAGCTCACCCTGTGTTCTCCAAGTTTTTAAAGGGTTGCTTCACACCTATCCCTGCTCAGGATCCTGCCCCTGCTTGGGATCTTAATATTTGCATCGCTCAGCTTATGCAAACCCCTTTTGAGCCATTGTCTTCAGCAGAGCTGAAGTACTTGACTTGGAAAACTGTGTTTCTGGTAGCCATCACCTCTGCCAGGCGCATAAGTGAGCTACAGGCCTTGTCAGTGGAGCCTGATTTTATCTCCTTTCATAGAGATAAGGTAGTCCTCAGAATAACAGGAAGTTTTGCCTAAGGTGGTTTCAGACTTTCACCTTAATCAATCCATGTCTCTTCCTGTGTACATCACTGACCATTCCTCCTCTGGTGAGTAGATTGCACAGTTTAGATGTCAAAAGAGCCTTAGTTACTATATAGAACGCACTCAAGGGTCACAGGTTCGAATCCCTCCAATTGTTCCTCACTTATGGTGAGGTTGATAAAGGAAACCTGCCACTAAAAGATCCATTGCCAGGTGGATTGTCTCTTGTATCCAATTCTGTTACGAAAACTGGGTAAGGTTCCTCCTCAGGCCTGAGGGCTCACTCTACCAGGGGTACAGCTAGTCTCTGGCTGCTGCCAGGGACATTCCTATTCTAGAGATATGTCAAGCAGCTACCTGGAAAACAGTTCACATTTTATTAACATTACTCCTTGGATAGCCAGGCTAGGAGTGATGCTCGATTTGGCACAGCTGTGCTTCAGAGCCTATTTCCCAAGTAGGTTCTGTCCCTCCTCCATGGAGGTACTGTTGTAGTCTGATATCATAATATAGCAAGACTTTATGTTGTTTGAAGAAAATTACTCACCTTAGTAATGTTGTTTCTTCTAATGGAGTCTTGCTATATTATGACCTCCCCCCCAGCCTGCCCCTCTCAGAACCTCTGATTTTGGGAGGTGGGTGGGCAATGCAATGTTGGCACTCTTTTGATGCCCACTTTATTTCACCCTTCTAGGGTGCTTAGGTGTTATGCTTAAGTTTCTTCTTGAATCCCCCCGACTTGAGTCTTTGTTTTGGGATCAAGATCAAAAAGGTGTTTTTGTAGTTAGTAGCCAACGGCTAGTGTAGGTTTACGGCTTCCACACAGAACCTTAGTGAGTTTTTGCTCGTAAAGATCTGACAGTTTAAGTTTGAGCTTCAACAGACAGAGTGTTCAACCGAGCTCACGCTCAAGATTCCATGCTCTGCATGGAAGTTAACTCTTTCACCTCCGGAGCAGTTCTAACCTGGGGTTATACTGCATATGTCATAATATAGCAAGACTCCATTAGAAAAAACAACATTACTAAGGTGAGTAATTTTTTCTTCTCTACCAAACTCTTTCTCTCCTAACCCTTTCCCTCGACTTACCACACCACAGCACTTGCAAATTAGCTATGCTGTATAAATGTCACTATAGTTATCCCTTAGCCCAGCTCTTTCTTCTATTTTCATGTACTAATAATGCCACCTTTTGTCTCACTGCCTAGCCAGATGTATTATCTCAGGTACTGTTTGACCTGATCTATATCTGATTCATCTGTTCTAATGTAATGTATGTGTTTCCCAATTTATGTATGTACTCTCCGGGGTTGTGCCAGAAAATAGTCAGTCTTGGCTAGTGCACCTACCTGGTAAACAAAAACGAAATAAATAAATACCAGCATATAGCAGGGTTCATTACCGGCATCTCCCGAATCAGTACATTAGTGAAGACTTGAGATTCAACCTGGGAGCTGATTGTAGTTCTCCACCATCTCACTAGACCTTTCTTCAAACAATTTCTTGTTACTTTCATCTGGGTACTCAAACATTTGCTTTCCTAATTGGCTGTTAGCATGGCAAGGATACTGGATCGCCTATGTGCTCACCCCCCTAACTGTGCCTCGATTCCACGGGAAAGGTGGGATACAGACTAACGCTTGGAGTTCATACCAAAGATGAATTTGCTTTCCTTCTCATTTAGGAGGTTTCACTCCTGTCTTTTCTGCAGAATGATCTGGAATGCTGTTGTCCATGCTCTGGGTACTAGGAGAGCAGTCAAACACATGTTTGCGTGAATCTCGTCATCGGAAGTAGTCATGTCTTACAGTTCTTAATGGGGTTAGAAACCAGAGTTGTCAAAGTCTTCAGGTGGATTAGAGGATGCGTATCAGTAGATCTCAAAATCACTGGCAAGCAGCTGCCCGTGGAACTTAAAGCACATTGGAAGGGAATTGGGTCAAACTGGCTGGATATTTGCAAGTAACATCTTGAGAGTCTCTACAAATTCACCAAGCACCACAAGCAGGATGTGGCCTCCTTCTGTGAGGCGTTTGGCCATGAAATTGTTTTTGTTGTTTATAACTGCCTGCCTGACTATTCCTAGTCCTCCTCCCCCAATCCAGGTCGCACCTGGAAACGAGCCTTGGCTCAGTGTTCTTTTCCCAGTTAAAAAATAAATTCTCCAGGATGCTGTTTCTAAACCTTGCCTGCCTCTCAGACTTTGATTCTCTCTGTTCAATTGTCAGAATTTTTTCCCTTGATGTTCTTTCCCTTCTTTTCTTTGGGATTACTGGTACCGATATCCTACCTATTAGGAGTCACGCAATCAACATTCGGCGTTGACAAATGCTTGTTTCTTGTTTCTTCTATGCATCCTTTATTATGGTATGTTCAGTGCCTTTAGTTAAGCACTTTATTAAAGAAAGTGACTGCTGATAACTCTTTCAAGTCATATTTATAGTTAGTTATTTTGGAATAATCCAGGAAAAAAGTGGTTCTCCTTAGCCGAAAACCACCTGCATCTTACGAAGCATTACAGTCCCACACTAGATCCTTAAATATGCAAGTGCAGTTACTGTAACATTTGTAGATTAAGGCTAATAAGTGTGTATGTTTTGATTGTCCTGTTATTTTTTATATTATGTTTGCACAAATATTAATATTAGAAAAATGCTGTTGTTCTTGACAGAATACCATTTGTATTTTCTGCATACTTGACACCAGCTATTTAGGAAATTGTCCCTTTACAACTGCAGCAATGTTTTTGTTTTTTTTGTATATGTTGATATATGAAAACTGTATTGATCTTTGCCAGCCCATCAGCCTTTGCTAATTTTAGAACCATTAGCACTAAAACTTTTTTTTTTTTTTTTTTTAATTAAAGCTTGGAGCCAGGCTGCAGGGATGTATTCTAGCAGTACAATTTTTATGTATCAATAGAGTAAAATAATATTTATATATTTGTGAAATATATTGATTGCTAGATATTCACTTGACATTTTTAGCATACTGGGTCAATTCGCTGTATGAGGAACAGCGTAGTGGAAACCACACAGTGCATATAGCGCTGGGAAGTATAGCGACAGGGTACAAAACCCCGCAAGGCAGAAATACAGCACGTGCACTTTTTGTACCCTGTCCTAGATGGCTGGAGGGGAGGAGTAACGCAAGGGGAAGACCTCTGCTGGGGAGGTGGTCCACCCAGCAGCTGCCGTGGCTAAGAGGGATGAGCCATGGCAGTGCAGGGCAGCATTGCATCTGTGGACCAGGGCTCGAATTCCGGTCCCAGACTTTTGC
Source organism: Neoceratodus forsteri (assembly GCA_016271365.2). Taxonomy (NCBI): domain Eukaryota; kingdom Metazoa; phylum Chordata; order Ceratodontiformes; family Ceratodontidae; genus Neoceratodus; species Neoceratodus forsteri. The sequence continues at coordinate 518,952,680 of CM057449.1, read as the reverse complement.
AGACCGCATTGTGCGGTATTGGGGTTTTGGTTTAGCCCCCCCGCTGGTGTTTCTCTACACCCCCGTGTTGAACCCCTGGAGTGGTCGCGGGGTGTGGAGAGTAACCTCCGTCATAGAATACTTAAATCTGTTGTGTTTTGGTAATCGACATTCCTGTCGGATTAGGTTTTCAGCGCCGGCAATGTATCCACTGTATTTACAGTGCGTACATTGCTGCGCTTGTTGTTGTGTACGGCAGATGCCCCCATGCCTGTTTTTAGTATGATTGTTTTTGAGTGAGAGAATGGATCACCACAGATCAGTAATGCCATTTCTAGAAAGCGTGGATATGGTTTACTTATCCACATGTAGGCAGTCTCCCTTTAAGAGCTAATCTTGTCGACTGTCTTCAAGCAAAGCCTCTCCCACCACCAGGGTGGTGTAAACTTTGTCTCTGTCCTGTGATGCCAGATCATCCTTTCCGCTGGCAGAGTCAGGTCTCCCCCTTCACAGCTGTGCAGGTGGTATAGGTCTGAAAAAACACGCTATTTGGCAAACATTTTGTCAAAACACTTTCCCATTATTTTTGAGTATATCCTCAGTTCCATCTCGGACGTCGACTAAATGGATTACTGAGATTCTAAGCTGGCTTCTGACTTCAAGCGCTGTATCCAGTGCAACCAGAAAATGTCATGGATGGATCTGCACATGTGCATATAGTACAGCACAACGATGCTGCCTGCTGTCTGTCCCAGCCTATGCTTTCTTCTTGAAGATCTCTACACCGTCTTCTCCTTGGTCAGCCGTCTGAACAGGACCTTCCGATGAAGTCAAAGCAAGCTTGTAAAATGGCCCCAGCAGCTGCAATGTCAATGGCCAAGGCAGAAAGCAAGCACTTATCTGTCTTGGCGCTGCTCCTGTTAGGGGTCAGTGTCAGAGCTTCCTTCAAGAGTAACTTCCATGAAATGTGCAGGACTCTTCGGAGAGCCCTGCCTGCCATAGTAAGTCAAAAAATCAAAGTCCCACCATTGGTCGTGGCAATGGAACAGGGCACACTTTTCTCTGTCTCTCTCTCGTCCCCTGATCACAGTGGCTGTCGGCGTGTTTCGCTTCAGCTGGATCTGCCTCAGTCAAGAGACAAGCCGCTAGCTCCATGGTGCCTTGATAGAGCTTGTTGGACAATACACTGGTTGAGCAGGCAGTCAAGATATTTCTTTACCCTGTTGACCTGTTGTCAGAGGAATCGATGATGAGTCAATCTCCAGGACCTGGACCTGTCCAGCCTTGATCAGAAGTTCCAGGAGCAGTCAGTGAACCCAGCTATCTCCTCTCCGAGTTGCCTCCTCCAGGGTCGAACAGTTAAACCCTATGCAGGTAGTTTGTACTGCCCCTCTGGCCATATCTCCTCTGCATCGTCAACCCAGTCAACGCTGGGGGTCTGGGTCGAGGGATACCTTGCATTCTTGGTCTCGCTCAACTAGATGCCACCATAGCTGCTTGTTTTCCACCTCGTCTTTGGATGATGAGAGGCTCCATCACCTATGTGGCGAAGCTGGGAGGAGCTCCTTTGGCAGCAGTGAGCCTTGGTTGGATAGGGTAGGTCTCCACCCTAACCCCTGCAGACACCTGGTCGATGCCAGTTCAGCTGGTACTGGCAGGTCCTGCTGAGAGGGCTGTTCCTGACACAAGTCTTGCCACAGATGCAGGTGGAGCTACCTCCATGACAGCCTGTGTAAGGAGCCCACTCCAAGAACTCCTGTCCAGCTAAAAGACTGCAAGGCCAGTTGTCGGTGGAGATCACACAGTCGGATTAATCTCAAATGGTGCATGTCAGCAAATGGCCAAAGACTGTGTTTGAGTATTGTTTGAACTACTCTGGGTCCGCGATGCAGTCTTAGAAGGCTCATGCTTTTGACTGCGATTTGGTGGAAGAATTGACTACCAACCATGGGCCACTGTCCTTTGGGGCACTTCTTGGGCTCGTGTTTGACTCCATGTCTAGGGCCAGTCCAGAAAATATTGAAATACCGCTTCACTAAGATCTTGGACACGAGTGAGTCCCCTGGGGTTGCCTTCTTGATGGCCGATGCTGTCTTGGAACTGGTGCTAGGACTTTAGCACCCAGCTTCCTGCCGGCACCCTGTGCCAGTATGTTCTGAAGTATGTGGTCCCTGCCGGCACCCTGTCTGGATTTTCAGATTACTTCTCGGTCATGGGTCTGGTTGCCAACTCTTGTCTTCCGTAAATCCAGGAATGCCAGGGACAGGGACAAGCCCCCTGATGAGTATAAAAAGCTTTACCACGCAGCAGAGAAGGTCTGTGCTGTGTCTTTCCCTTGGTCTCCATTAGGTGAGCAATGCCTTGATGATGTCGCATTTTGGTCACTCTCTTTTGGGAGTCCTAGATCATGTCCTCTCACACCTTCCTGCCCACAAGCAGCTGGCGGTGAAAATGGTCTAAGACCAGGGTCAAGAGCTGGCGAAACAGCAGCTTCAAAAGGCCTTAAATGTGGTCAGTTACTGAGCCTGTGCTATGGCAGCTGCCATCACAATGCATCTCTGTTCCTGGCTGAGGATTTCCTCCTTTATGGCGGACATCAAGCACAAGTTGGGCCATGTCCCTGTCTTGGGCACTGGTCTCTTTGGCCCTGGGGTGGAGGGCCACCTCAGCAGGATTGTGATGTCCAGTGCTACCCTAGATTCTGTGACTTCCTTGCAGATGGAGTTGAAAGGGCAGAAGATACAGAAGAAGCCTTTACAGTAGGCAGCAGCAACCTTTGCAGGTCTGGAGCACCAGGACCCCAAGTTCCCCAGTCAGGGCCCCACAAAATGCGGGGATGGGGTAGTGGTGTCTCTCTGGCAGCAGGCACCAGTGCCTCCTCACAGGCAGCCCACTGACAGGTTGGAGGGTGTATACCTCCCACCCAGTTCCTGCCCCAGCTTCCCATGGGGAGTCAGGTGCACCACTTCCAACATGCTTCATCTGTAATTACCTCAGACAAGTGAGTCCTAGAAGTGGTGGGCAGAGGGTTGCCTCTCGACTTCGAGGCTCTCCTGCTTTACCAACCCCACACACAAAGGGAGTTAGTGGTGTCACAGGACCCTTTGTCCGTTCTCAGGGAGGATGTTGCTCAACTCCTAGAGAAAGGAGTCATAATCAGTGGCCCATACTTAATGGCAGGTCAGTGTTTCGTGTCAAGGTACTTTCTGGTCCCAAAATGGACGGGGGGAGTTGGCACCCCATACTGGATCTGATCGATCTGAATCAGTATCTCAGGAAATGCAAGTTAAGGATAGTCACGCTGAACCAGATCATGCTATCTTTGGAGCAGAGCATGCGGTTCTGCTGCCTGGATGTGTTTCTTCCACATTCCTGTCTGTGTGTCCCACTGGTGGTACCTTTAGTTCCACAGACCACGTCATCCACCTCTCCGTAGCATCCAGGGTCTTCACCAAGTGCATGGCAGTGATGGCAGTATTCCTGCATTACCAGGGGCTCAGGGTATACCCCTATCTGGATGACTGGATGATAGCCGGGCCACCCAAGGAGGCAGTGGAGCAGTCCAGGGACCTGGCCTTCCGACCTGCAGAGACTTGGGCCTTTTGGTCAATCTGGCCAAATCTGAACTGTACCCCTTGCAGTTGATTCACGTCATCGTGGCAAAGCTAGGCTCCCTCCGGACCAAGATCTGACTCCCTGTGAACCCAGCACTGGATCTTACCTCCTGTGCCCAGTCATTTCAGGTTGGGCAATCGCACCCTGCCCGGGACTTCCTGCGGCTGTTGGGTTACACGGCGTCTTGCACCAACATGTTCCAGTGGGCCCACTTGCTGATATGTCGCCTTCAGTGGAAGTTGGGCCATTTGTGGTCCCAGGACCTAGGCCACTTCAACTAGCTGGTCTCTGTGACTGAGGCAATATGTGGGATGCCATCCAGTAGTGTCTCATCCCAGAACATTTGGAGGAAGGATTCCTGTTTGTCTGCCCAGAGCCAACAGTCATTTTGATTACAGGAGCTTCTCTGGTGAGATGGGGAGCACACTTGGGGACCACAGAGCTCATGGGCTTTGAACCCGAAGGGGGTCCCATTACCACATCAACCTGCTAGAGTTTCATGAAGTGCACCTAGCTCTGTTGGAATTCGCTCTTTTTGTCTGGGAATAGATCGTGCAAGGCCAGCCAGACAACACCATGACCATGTTCTACCTGAATAGACAGGGCGGCACGCATTCCCTTCCATTGTGTCAGGACTCGGAGGCCTTCCTTGTCTGGACCCTCATGTGCAGCTTGAATGCAAATATCCTGGAGATTCATGTTGTGGGAGCTAGCAAACAGCTGGTGAACGCCCTAGCAGGTGAGACGTCGCACAAGTGGTCTTTGTATCAGGAGGTGGTGAACCACCTCTTCTCCCTTTGGGATGATCCTCTGGTAGACGTCTTTACCTCCAGGGAGAATGCAAAGCTAAAGCTGTTTTCTGTGCGTTGCCCTCATTCTGTGACACTGCTGGGGGATGCCTTCGTGAGGCCCTGGACCCCAGGTTTCCTGTACACCATCCCCCCCCTTGATCCACAAGATGGTGGTCAAGGTGCAGAGGAACAAGGCATGGATGATCTGCGCCCCAGACTGGTCCGCCATTTCTGGTACCTGGATCTCCTTAGCCTCAACAACACACATCCGTGACAGGTACCTCTGTGCCTGGATCTGCTGTTTTGTCATCGGAGATCTTCAGTCTCTGCACCTCACTGCCTGGTTCATTTGTGGCTAGAGTTCCAGACTCTGAGACTTTCAGACAATGAGCTCCATGTTGTGGAGGCGTCCTGAAAGAAGTTGACTCATCATTGTTATGCCTTTAAATGGAAAAGCTTTTCCATTTGGTGCTAGTGCAAGGAACGTGATCCTCTTGCCTGCCCCTTGGCTAGTGTCCTGGACTATCTATGGTACCTGTCCCAGCTGGGGCTGAGATCAAGGACCCTCAAGGTGCACCTGGCAATCATCTCTGCATAATGGGCACGCTGGTATGCTGACCATGGTGCAGGAGATGGAGGTTGGTTGCCTTTTTTTTAAATTCAAAGTTTAATAAAGTTTTAATATGCAGCATGACATTACACACAAATGAAGTAACCAATTACAGAAAGAAATCATGCCCCACCTTTTTTTTAAAAGGCCTTGACCACTTGAACCTACCTGTGTGTGAACCAGCATCACTTTGGGATCTGTAGCTAGTTTTTGCATTGCTCATGGGCAAGCCTTTCGAGCCTTTGCACAGGTGTAAGATGACACACCCATCTTGGAAAACCACCTTCTTGGTGGCTATCACCTCTGCCAGAGGGATCAGTGGGTTCCAGACACTTTTAGTTGAGTCTCTGTGCCTGGTCTTCCACAAGGACAAGGTAGTCCTCTGCATTCACCTGAAATTCCTCCTGAAGGTGGTATTGAAGTTTCACCTTAACCAGGTGATTAACCTTCTTGCATACTTTACCAACCCTTCTTCATTAGCCTACTGTAGGCTCCATACCTTGGACGTGGAGCAAACACTCTCTTATTATAAGGAGTGCACGGCTGGAGTTCAGGGTGAGGCTCGACAACTTGTTGTAACATACACTGAAGCTGCACCTGGCAGACCGGCAGTAAAGCAAATGATTGGCAGGTGGATCACATCCTGCATCAATCTCTGCTATAGGTTGACTGGTAGGGAGCCTCCCGTAGGGCTGAAGGCTCATTCCCCCAGACATTCACTGCCTTGGTGATCTGTAGGGCAGCTGCCTGGAAGTCAGCACACACCTTCATTTTCATTACTGCATTGACATTGAGTCATGCGGGATGCTGCTTTTGGGACCTCGGTTCTCCAGTCTTTTGCCAAATAGAGGTGTGCTTGCCCTTTCCTCCTTGAGAACTGCTGGAAGTCTGCCAACGTGTCAATAAGTGAACCATATGTATGTTGTTAGAAAAATAAGTTACTCACTTGAAACCATAGTTCTGAGTGTGGTATATGGTTCACATCTACACCCCCCCCCCCGGCAAGTGGCACCCGAATCCCTACTTCCAGCATGCAGGATCTGACATCACAGGGCAGAGCTGAGGAATATACCACTTGGGTGGTGGGAGGAGGTTTGCTTAAAGACAGTCTGGCAAGATCAGCTTTTAAAGGGATGTGTGGATATGAGTGACCCATATAGCACTCCTAGAACTACAGTTACAGGTGAGTAGCCTATTTTTACTGTGTTAGGGTCGTGTTGTTATCTCATTCTGCATTTGCTTGAGGCTCGTGCTTGGGCAGGTAATAATTTTATGGAGCCAGTAAATTTATCCAAACTCTTATCTCTGAGTCCAGCAACTTCCCCCAAAACATGATTTTAACCCTAGGAGTTTGGTTTTCCTATTTGGAAGGTTATCTACATATTGGATCTGTAGTGTGCTACTAGTCTTACAGTCGTGGCCAAAAATATTGGCGCCCTTGCAGTTTTTCTAATAATGCACCATTCCTTCCAGAAAATTGTTCAAATTAAGAAATATTTGGTATCCACATATGTATGTCTTTGGTTTGCAGTGGAATAAAACGCAAAAAGCAGAAACATTTACTAAGTCTTAGCTTATTCCACACTGAAATCCTTAAATGGCCCGGACAAAATTATTGGCACCTTTTAGGAGTAGTTAGAAATAATTAGATTTCAACCAGGTGATTCTCCTTCACTTTGGAATTGAACTCACCTGTGGTGAGTTGCAGGTGCCTGCAATACAAAAATCGCTCATTCCACCAGTTTGAATAGTGAAAAGGACTCATTCTCCTGTTTTGTGTCACTGTGTGTACCGCAGTGAGCATGGAGAAAAGAAAGACAGCCAGAGAATTGTCTGAGGAGGTCAGACCGAAGATTGTAGCTAGCATGGACAATCTCAAGGCTACAAATCAATCTCGAGAGACCTTGATGTTCCTGTTTCCACCATACGTAATGTTATCAGGATGTTTAAGGCCCATGGCACTGTAGCCAACCTCCTTGGACGTGGCCGCAAGAGAGAACTTGATCGAAGATTGCAGCGCAGGATTGTTCGAATGGTGGAGAAAGCACCTCGATCAACTGCCGAACAGATTCAAGCTGACCTTCAGACACAAGGTACGATAGTTTCAACTCTCACCATCCGTCGCCAACTCTATGAAAGGGGTTCTATGGTAGGAGGCCCAGGAGGACTCCACTGCTGAGAGAGACACATAAGAAAGCCCGACTGGGGTTTGCCAAAACACACCCAACAAGCCAGAATCCATCTGGGAGAATGTCCTGTGGGCAGATGAAACCAAATTAGAGATTTTTGGTAAAGCACATCATCTCTATGTTTATAGAAACAAAATGAAGCCTTCAAAGAAAAGAACACCTTCCTACAGTCAAATATGGAGGAGGTTCACTGATGTTTTGGGGTTGCTGTGCTGCCTCTGGCACTGGGTGCCTTGAACGTGTGTATGACATCATGAAACCTGGAGATTACCAGGCCATTTTGGAGTGCAATGTTGAACCCAGTGTCAGAAAGCTGGGTCTCCGTCGAAGGTCATGGGTCTTCCAGCAGGACAATGACCCCAAACACACTTCAAAAAGCACCCAGGAATGGTTCAAGACTAGACGCTGGACTGTTCTGAAGTGGCCAGCAATGAGTCCAGATCTAAATCCCATTGAAAACCTGTGGAGAGATCTGAAAACAGCAGCTGGGAGAAGGCACCCTTCAAATCTGGGGAGAAGTGGAGCAGTTTGCACAAGAAGAGTGGGCCAGACTGCCAGTAGAGAGGTGCAGGAAGCTCATCCATGGCTATAGGAAGCGGTTGATTGCAGTTATTTTGACCAAAGGCTGTGCTACTAAATATTAAGTCTAGGGTGTCAATAATGTTGTCAATGCCACTTCTTTTCATTTTCTGATTTAAAAGGATATAGTAAATTCTGAACAAAAACAAAGGTTCTGTAATATTAACAAAGAAATAAAGAATTGTGGAGACCAAATACTGTACCATTGTTAATTTCAACTTATGTTTAGAGGAAATTGTGAGTTATTTGAAAAGTGCAAGGCCAATATTTTTTGGCCACAACTGTAGATTGTCAGTGGCTGTCATAATGTGTGGTTGGTAGAAAACAATATAGAAAACCTCCTGTTCTTTGTCCATGTTTTCAGACTTCCTCGGATGCAATCTACATCGCTAGACATGTTGGCCTTCGTGTTGGAGTGCCTGTTCCAGTTCCAGCTTTGGCTGTCAATAGACTCTGTGGATCAGGTTTCCAGTCCATCGTCAGTGGAGCACAGGTACTGTAGATATATTCTGTTTTGTGCATCTATGCCACATAGTAAAAAATGTGCCCCACTCCCACAATGCTGTTCAGGTGGTACAAAGTGAACTATTTTTTACTTCCACAATGTTGCAGTGCCATCCAAAACTGTCATATTCAAACAGTGGCACAAGTCACAGGAAAGGAAGATCCCCCCAGGAACTGTGTGGCAGTGCAGGTGGCCAGTTCAGTTGTTGCTAACCCCTAGTATGCACCCAAATGTCACAGCATTGCACTGAGCACATATTGTGATGCACAAGGGGTGTGCTACATTGGCAGCACCAGGCACAAATCCCTCTGTACAAAATGTGTCTCCCCTCCTTTTAAAACACGTTTTGTTCTCTAATGATCCAGTGGTTCCTTCTTCCTAACCCCCTTAATATCATACCTTGGTAGCCCAGTGAACACTAAAGGTCACACTCCCTCGTTATCTAGCGATCTCCTGCTCACTTGCTCCAGAGCTCACCTGCCTAATGTGGCTTTGTGGTCCCTCTCAACACTGCCTGACTCGTGGGCTGTTGGGCACAAGATGCCATATCTTTGTGAGTGGCCCTGCACTCCAGTCCATTTACACTGTACCCTGCCTTGCCAGAGTGCTCACAATCACCTTTGTGGGTGTATGGGAATGAGGTTGCATCCCCCACTGAATTTGTGTCAGTGAAGTCACAGTGATGCGCCGGTATTTGAAGTGGTCCTTACAACTGCTTCGCTCCAGCTGTATTGGGTGTAAAACACTCATTTTGACTTAAAATATTTGTTTAGTAGCAATTTAGTTATCAGTATTTAAAGCTTGTGCGCATTCACATTACTACATTCTGTTTGATCAAAGGGTTAAGCTTGTTTAAATGAAGTAGCTGGTAGAATCAACATTGGAGGGAACAGTTAACTTAACAGGATAGCGCTGTCTTGACATTCTGCAGTTGTTTTTCTTTTGTTTGTTTCTTTGTTTTTGTTTTCTAACTCATTTTCTTAGAGCTTCTTCTTCCTGACCACATACCTTGTTATGTCTCCAGAGACCGACAGTCTTCTAGTCCCAGTACCTCTGAGTGATGCTGGGGTCTGAGCGTACTGACCATCATCCTAACAGACCTAGGAATTTGTATCCCACAGCTTTTCTTGGCCTCTGCCTCTTTGAGCAATCCTCAGTGGCATCGGGCCTAGCCATGATGGCCTTGTGGACATAAGGTACTCTTGTGGTGGAGGATGAGTCATCCAAAGCCCTATCGCATGTGTTGCTGTGGACACCAGAGTCTGACACCTCGCTCCCTGGCCAAAGACAATCTGCCTCTGGTACCAGTCCTTGAACATGACTGCTTGATTGCAGATGTCCATCTTAACCGGTCACCTACATGATAGTATGATGCCTTACCACTGACCCACCAAGCATGCACTCCTTCTGGATGTATATTTTAAAGTTGTATAAATGATTTCCTTAACAATGGCACATGCATTTTAAAGCTTCTACTTGCAAACCAGGTTAGTGCATGCATTTGTTTTAATACTGACCAAAATGAACTAGTAGTAGTTCAAGTTTATTGGTAGGAAAACTCCATTGAGCATGCTCATTTACAAGGGGATCCTGTTAGGACAATGTTATACAGTAGTGTACAATACACGATATTGACTTACAATACAGATACGATAATTGGTATACAGTATGGATATGTACAGAAACAATAAAACAATGGTATACAATACAGGTGATTGTGAGGAAGCAGTCGCATATTTGTATTAGGTGAGCAATGCAAACTACGAATATACATTTTGATAATCAAACAAATGCTGGGGGAATGAAGAGGGGTTAGTTAATTGGAGGCAAGTGCATATTGTACTAACTGCTCTAGCTAGGACCGCTAGCTATTGTGGCAATGCCAAGTTTCCGTAAGTGCTTTATTGAACAAGGATTTAAAAAAGTTTAGGGAGACTACTAGTAGTAGTAATAGTGGTAGTGGTGGCACTAGCTATATAGTAGGTAGGCAATATAAAGTAGTGATCAAGAGCACTGTGCTGCAAACCTGGAGAAGTGGGTTTGAATCCCGCAGTCACCACTTGCATACTGTGTGATCATGAGCAAGGCACTTAACTTCTCTGTTCTCCCAGCATGCACCTAAAATCAGGCCTCGTATTAGTGTGCCTTTCCTGACAAAAATTCTAAGAAATCTAAATATTTTGTCTATCATGATGCTTCTAAGGAAATCTGCCTGAAAGAGTCCGAGGTGGTTCTGTGCGGTGGGTCAGAGAGTATGAGCCAAGCACCTTTTGCTGTTCGAAACATCCGGTTTGGAACCAGGCTTGGAATGGAATATAAGGTGAGTAAAAACAGTAGGATATGAAAATATGGTAGCATAAAAACATAGACTTTGTTAGCAGAAAAGGATTAATAGGCTCATCTAGTCTGCCTATTTTCCCTACTATTACTACACCCAGACCCTATTTGGTTGCCAGCGTCCCTCCCTATTTCCTTACCTCTGCTTATTATGTCCATGTGCCTATCCCATGCATGCTTGAGCTCCCTACTGTCTTTGCCTACACCACATCTTCTGGCAGGCTGGTCAGGCATCCACCACCCTTTCTGTGAAGAAATGTTCCTCATCCCTCTTAATCCCCCGGCTTCATTGCGTGCCCTCATTTTCTGATGTGCCTCCTTCTTGGAAAGAGACTTCCCTCCTGCACCTTGTTTACTCCCATGAGGTACTTGACTTTGCACTTTTTGGCATTGACATCCAGCTGTCATACCCTAGACCACTTCTCTAGTTTCCCCGAATCCCTTTGCATTCTCTCCACCCCTTCCTGAGTGTCCGCCCTGTTGCAGATTTTTGTGTCATCAGCAAAGAGATGCACCTTCCCTTCAGTTCCTCGTCAGTGTCACTCATTGTTGTCACGCTGAAGAGGACAGGACCCACTACTGACCCTGTGGCACCCCTCTAGTCACTCTCCCATCCCGAGTAACTGCCGGTTACCACCACCATCTGCCTCCTGTCCTTCAACCAGTTTGATACCCAGCTTACCAACTTCTTCCCAACCCCCAGGCTGCTAAGTTTCTTTATCAGCCTCCTGTGCAGCACAGTGTCAAAGACCTCATTGAAGTCCAGATAGGCCACATCCACTACCCTCCCCGAACCACATCCTTAGTCACTCAGTCAAAGAAATCTATGAGATTTGTTTGATATGACCTTCCACTGTGAAGAGGTGCTGCCTGTGGTCCTGTAGCCCATTTGCCTCCAGGTACTCCATTAGCCTCTCCTTCAGCAGGGTCTTCGTTAATTTCCCCACCACTGATGTGAGACTGACTGGCCTGTAATTGTTAGCCCTCCTCCCTGTTGCTGGTGTTGTGCAGAGGGATCACATCAGCCCTCATCCAGTCCTCTGGAACTACTCCTGCCTCCAATGAGGTGCTGAATAGTGTTGCCAGAGGGTGGCTTGCACCTTGCTCAGTTCTTTTAGAATGCTTGAGTGAATCCTGTGTGTCCCCATTGCCTTGTTTTCCTTTACAGCTTTCAGTTCCCTCTGGACTCTCGTCTTCAAAAATGGACTTGTGTTCACTCCCCCAACACCGGTGTCTGCTGATACATTTTGGTCCATCCCCCCAACCGGCCACTGTGAAGACAGAGCAGAAGTACTCACTTAAAAGTTTAGCTTTTTCTCGATCTTTTCTGCACAGTTGCCCCCCCCACCTCCTGTTCCCCACTATCCCACCCTTGCTTTCTTAGCTTTCACTCACCTTCCTGAAGAAAATCTTATCCTTGTTTTTGGCCTCATTGGCAATCCTCTCCTCTGCCTTAACTGCCCTCACCCTCCGTTTAGGCTTTTAAGACAATGTGAAGGACACCTCAGTTGCTTCTGCATTTTATATTTTTTTAGATGTGTTAAGTTTTTGTAACGTGAATGAGCGAAAACCAGTGCAGTATGGGCACATGTTCAGACACATGCATAGCAGAGATGGTTAAGAGAAACCATGTCAGTAACACTCCCATGAGTAACCCCTAATGTGCAACCAAAAGCAGTTGCAGAGACAGTGGTCTGACTGATCATCTTGTTGTATGCTGAGATAGCAATATATAATGGGGGGGAGTAGCACAATGAACAGCTGTGCAATCCGGTCCATACCATACTATTTCAGCAGCAGTTATAGTAGTGGATATGTATGAAAGAGGAAACGTCGCAGGAAAGTGCTGCAGTAATAGCACCACTTTCCTGGTCCATAGCATTCATTCATGTGATTTCCATGCGAATAAAGCAAGTTTCTCCCAGAGGGAGATAGCACAGATACAGAGTCAAGCACTGTAAAACACCTCAATCCATGGCAGCAAACCCAGGGCTCTAGGTAAACTGAAATGGGGATTATATAACTCTTTGCTCATGGTGTCATTGCTCTAGTTCTCCAGCTCCTAGTAGAGAGCGTGTGTGTGTTAGGGGGGTTGAGTGAAATTGGTGGCCTGTGTGTAGTGGGAGTGTGTGTTTTCTCGCCCCCTCCCCCCCAAAAAATGTTCTACTCATCATGCAAATGAGGCTTTGAGAGGCAAAAGGAAGGAACTGGTCACCGTAGTGGAAAGGACTATAACCAGATGACCTATGGCAGCCAGTCCCAGGACTCCAGGTAACAAAGACGAAGCAGGAATTTTCTAGGTATAGTAGGACCACTTATGCAAGCATCCTCCATGTGAGCATGGAGTGTGGTGACAATGATTTAATTTCTGCAGTGGACTATATCACGGAAAAGCGAGGGAAGAAGTAGCACGGTAAGGCCAGGTGTACCAGTAATACTCTAGGCACCACAAAAGGCCCATCCAGACCAAATATAGTAATGGTATAGAAGTGGGGGGGGGGGGTGGTGGTGGAGGGAAAAGCCTGAGGATCCAGGTGTATGCACACTCAGCATATACTTACAGCTGTTGAGGAGATGTCTCTGGAAGCCCACACAGTGAGGGAAGGGACTAGCACACCTGGTAGGTAGGCATCTTCGAATGGAGGGGGAAAGACCCCAAAGGGGGTAAGAAAAAAGTGATCGTGAGTGGGGATTTGATAGTGAAGGGAATAGGGAGGGAGGTGGATCTCATACTGGATAGGCAAGAGGTGGTACCCTGTTACTCTGGGGCAACAGACAGACAGACTCAGGTCCAGATTAGTGCAACTCACAGGAAAAGGGAGGGAGAAACCAGATCTGATCATGCACATGAGTAAGTAAGTAAAATTGTATTTTATCATCTTTCCCAATCCTGGAGGCCCTGGGCCCTGTTACAGTTCAAGCAGGGCATAAGATTATAACTACTAAAATGCAGATTCTCTATAAAATCAGAATTAACAAAACATCTTGGAATGCTTGCTTGAACAAATAGATTTTCAGGGCCCTCTTAAAGACTTCACCATTTGGGCCTCCTTTAAATATCTCAGCAGTGAATTTCAGAGGGCCAGGCCTGCCACCTCGAGAGGCGATCCCTGAGATGTTCAACCTGGCCCTGGTGGAAGAGCAGAGGAATGCACGGGATGGCTGGAGTTAGGTCAGACAGGTAACCAGTGCCCAGTTGGTATAGGGCCTTGTAGGTGAGCAAGCCACCTTGAAGATGATCCTCCACCTGACTGGCAGCCAGTGCAGATCCCACAGGACCGAGGTCACATGGCAGGTTTTTGATAGGCCTGCCAGCAGCCTGGCTGCTGTGTTCTGCACTAGCTGCAGCCGGTGGAGGGTCGCTCCATTGTCCCCAAAGTACAGAGCATTACAGTTGTCCAACCTGGAAGTCACAAAGGCATGTACTAGTGAAGGCAGGTCTTCAGGCGGAATCGGGGATTAATATGAGCGACATTCCTTAGATGTTAAAACCCATTTTTGATGACAGACGACACCTGGGCTTCCAAAGTCAGTCTGTCATCAAGGATGATGCCCATATTTTTCACCCTGGAGGAGGCCATCAATGGGGCAGAGCCCAGGACCAGCCCTGTTCCCGCTCCAGAGGCCTCCCCATCACTGCGTTGACCAGGCTCAGTCACTAGCCTTCCATCTTCTCAGGGTTTAGTCTCAGCCAGTTTGAGGACATCCAGTCCTGAATTTCAGCCAGACATTTGTTTAGCATTTCAAAGGCATTTCCAGATCTTACTTCGAGAGGGTTCCTTCAGTAGGTCATAACATGTAGGACTAGTGCCACCTGGCATGTGGACTGCACGGCAGACTTTTCCAGCAATGCCTGACGGGGTCTGCCCTCCTGACGTCACGTGACTGATGTCACCGTGACCCTATATAGTGGTCGGTCCCCACGCTCACCCTCCAGTTATTTCCCGCTTTCGTCTCGTGTCAGTTACCTCGCGGTAGACTTCCACAGCATTCGCGTTGAAAGTTTCATTGGTAGCTTAATCCTGGTTCTCGGGCCGAATCCAGTATGCCCTCCACCAGTAAGGCCTCTCCCGTGCTGCCTCCTTCCAAGGCCCAGTCAGCGGCAGGGGACTCTGGTAGAACTGTGAAGGCTCAACCCTCCGCATCGGATAAGTCAACCTCCAGCTCCTCCGGTCGCACCATTACTGTCATTTAGTCGGCCCCCGGCCCCTCTAGGGATTGTCTGGCCGCCGATAAGTCTGCTCCCGTGTAAGCGGACCGCCCTACCACAGCCGATAAGTCGGCAGGGGATCTTCCCTCCCACCCGGCTCTAACATCTGGTCAGTTAGCGACCTCCAGCAGCAGCGCGAATCGGCTCTCCCATTGGGGTCCACTGTCAGCACCCCGACATCTGGATGAGCCCAGGGGGCTGCCCTCTCCCCATTCTCCCCACCAGTAGCCCTCCTCTCTGTGGTGGCTGCCTGGGTGACGATAGTGCGGGCCCCTGGATGTGCAGCGCACCTCAGGGTCAGATCTCCACTCACCCTCTGGGGTCTCTGGGATGGAGGTCCCTCCTCAGCCGTCTGTCCCAACAACGGAGGTGCCTCCTGTCCCATCGGGGAGGATTGCTTCTGTCCCAGCGATGATTCCCACACTGAACACCCTTCCTCCGTCAGAGTCGGCGAGACCTTCCCTCACGCCGGACCCTCCGACGTTTGTCTCCTTGCCGAGGCCCTTGTGTCTGCCTCCGCCATCAACTCCTCCGGCAGTCCAGGTCCCCCCATCAGAGCCCCTTCACCAGATCCGGCGCCAGCCTGTCGACACGAACCCCTTTCTGATGCGGACCTGGCACGGTTCTGGCGACTGTGGCTCCGACACGGCAGCTCCTCGCCGGACCTGCCTCCCATATACACCACGCAGGCCCTCGTGGGTTCCCCACTGTCGGGTCCTCTGGCGTTGGATCTTTATTCTAGACCCTGCTCAGTCCAGCGTTACGCTTCTGGATATCCTTTGGACCATTCCCGGCAGGCTCCCCTCTTGATTGGGTGATGGGGACACTACTTCCGTGCTACACCCCATACCCAGGTTATTCGTATGTGGGATACCAGGGTACCATTACCCCTCCTCCCCAGGCTATCCGCCTCCTCTGCCTCCCCACCCCCTCCTCTGGTAACCCAGCCAAACTTGAAGACCCTTATTCAGTCTTGGTGGAAAGAGGCGAGATCGGAGTTGGTGATAGACCTGGAGAGCAGACTCCCGGTTCCCTGCGCTTCCAGGTCCCCTTGCCCAGTGAGCTCGTCTCCGTCCACTGTTGACGTCATGGGGACCATCCCTAGGGATATTTTACCCTTCCGGACCTAGGAAACAATCCAAATTCAGGGGATGATTCTTCAGAGCAGCCACTGGACCATGAATCACGGGTCCCTAAAGGGAAGGACTCTCCCAAGTCCTCCCCTGAGGATCCTTCCTTTTTGGACCTATTGAGGTCCATACAGCAGCATTACAGTTGGGAGTCTGAGGAGCAGGATCCCATGTGTCAGAGACTCACTGAACACCTTGACCTGGAGTCTCTGTTCCCGATACCTGTTCCTCTGTGGATCAGACCTCATGAAGACCTCACCACTATGGTCTGGCAGCTGCCTCATTCGAGACAGCTGTCCCCCAGAGTGGGCGGACCAGAACCTACAGGCCTAAGGATGTCCCTTTCCTCATTGGGCACCCGGCCCCGACTCCATAGTAATTTCTGCTGCTCATGATCGCTCCACAGCACCCAAGCACATGAGTACTTCTCCTCCAGATAAGAGTCGAGAGGCAGATAGACCATGCGGTGAGAAAAGACTTCTCATCGGCCACATGTGCATTATGGTCCCTCAATTATGTGGCCCACATGGTGTCACACCAAGCTACCCTAGCCAGACTCGAGGCCCAGGTTCAATCTGTGGACCCTTCGGACCTCAAGGGGGAGCTCGCCAAGGACATCCACCTGTACAGAATCTCTTGCAGGCATGCATTGCGAGCCGCCTAGGACTCCATTGACTCCATGGCTCGCGGTCGCCAACGAGGTCCAGACAGCAATCCAGGATGCCCCTTTCAGGGGCTCAGTGCTTTTTGGTGGTGACACCAAGGACGTCATCATGGACCTCCAGGACTGCGGCCAGGCCCTGAGATCCATGCGGTCCATGTACCGATCGGGCAACCAACAGCAGCAGCCCTTTTGGAAAAGTACTTGGAGGCAGAGAAAGCAAGCCCAGACTGGCATGTCAGGGTAAGCACCAACAGGAACCTTCACCCCTCCTGCCTCCAGGAACCAGAAACGTTCACGGGACCCTGTCCTGCCACTTCCTGACTCCTTCACCCCACCCCTCCTCTGCCCCAGTGTGAGGAGCCAGTGGGAGCAGGGGAGAGGTTTGCTCTGCACGCAGGAGTGGTGAAGCATCACCTCCAATGCATGGGTCCTGCAGTTAGTGTCCCAAGGACCCACTCTAGAGTTCTGGTGCTTCTCCAGAATCTCCACAAGAAGGTCTGCCTACTCTTGAGACCAGACTCATCTCGAAAGAGGAAATTCAGGCCCTGTTGCTCAAAGAAGCCATAGAGTACGTCTGCCATCATCAAATGGGTGGGATTCTACTCCCACTTTTTCCTGGTCCCAAAAAGGCAGGCGACCTCGACCCATTCTCAGCCTCAGCAGACTCGATCTGTTTGTTGAGTACAAATATTCCAGATGTTGACACTACAGAGCCTCCTCCGCCTCCTTCAGAGGACTCTTTGGCTTTGTGCTCTGGATGTGTAGGAGGCTTACCTGCTTATCCCGATTTTCCCCAGCCACCGCCGGTTCCTTCGATTCTGTTTCCAAGGGGAGCTTTTTCAATTTTGGGCTCTCCCCTTTGGCCTTTCCTCAGCACCCGGGTTTTACCAAGTGCCTAGTGGTGGTGGTGACAGCCCGTCCGCCAGGGCAGAGTGGTCTTCCCCTACCTGGACGATTGGCTGATTTCAGCCCAGTCCAGGGAGTTTCTCTCAGAGGCCCTGTCCACTACTCTGAATTTATTCTCCAAAATGGGGATTATAGTCAATATCCCCAAGTCGTCCCTTACCCCCTCCCAGAGGTTGCAGTTTATTGGGGCGGTTTTGGACACTGTCTAGACCAGGGCTTTTCTTCCTTCAGACAGGATGGAGACCCTGATCAAGCAGGCTACTTTGGTAGCCTCTTTCAGGACCCTCCCGGCCCAGGAGATCCTCCGATTGCTAGGACTGATGGCGGCCTCCATCTCTACTGTTCCCCTAGCACAACTCCACATGAGAATCGCTCAGTGGTCCTTGTGGGTCCAGTGGGATCAACTCCAGGATGATCTGAACCATCCAGTCCTTGTGTCGTCCACTCTTCGGAAGGACTTCAACTGGTGGAGAGATCACTTGAATCTGTCTGTAGGCCTCCCCTTCAGAGGCCAGGCCCCACAGGCATCTCTGACCATGGATGCCTCCAGTCTGGGTTGGGGGGCTCACTTGGGGGAACATCAAGCCCAGGGACCTTGGTCCAGCTTGGAGATGTTCTTACACATCAATATCATGGAAATGAGAGTAGTCTTGCATGCACTGAAAGCGTTCCAGACTCTTCTTCCACGGGGATCACAGCTTGTCCAGACGGACAATATGTTGGTCGTCTGGTACATCAACAAACAAGGAGGAACTCACTCATACCCCCTTTGCAAGGGGGCGATTAGAGTGTGGAACGGGACGAGTCCAACACGGTCTGTCCCTGACAGCCGTCTGCCCGTTTTAGGCATGCAAAATGTCCAGGCAGACAGTCTTAGCAGGTCTCAGACCCTCAGCCACGAATTAGAATTAAATCAGGAAGTGGCAGATTCTCTATTTCAAAGATGGGGCATCTGGAATTTGACTTGTTCGCCTCCCCATCCAATGCAAAACTTCACAGTTTCTGCTCACTCGTTCTAGGGCATGGTGCTTTCTGGCACGACGCGTTGATTCTCTTTTGGACAGGGAAATTCTTGTATGCCTTCCCTCCATTTCCCATACTTCAGAGGGTTCTCCTCAAACTTCAGGCAGAGAAGGCATAAATGATTCTCACTCCCTCTCTGGCGAGACAGATTTGGTTTCCGCTTCTGCAGCAGCTTCTGAAGAGATCTCCTGTTCAGCTTCACAATGACGTATGACCTCTTGACACAGAATCAAGGCCGGCTCATGCACCCGGGCTCAGGCCCTGCACTTACATCGTGGCTCTTGCAGACATAACAATTTCTTGCTTTTTGCTTTCACAGTCTCTCCATTTCAAAACAGCAGCCACTCTTGCTGTGGCTCACACACAGTTCTAGCAAATCTCTCTCAGATACAGGGCTCTCTCATCCCTGTGATGCGAAACAAATTCTCTTTTCTCACCATGCAGGTGAACTCAAAACCAGTCTATTTTCCATTATTCGTTTTCCAATTCTAGAACCAGTCCTTAGAACTTTTGTCCTTCTTTTTTCTCTTTAGAGGCTGTGTCTTTACCAGGGTCAGACAAAACCTTTTTCCTTGCGCAAATCTCTCAGACAAATCTCTCATCCTTGGTGTCTCACCGATGTGGTGCAGATGAAACAAAAGAGGCTCTCTCTTCATCCTCTCGACACAAAACCAGTCCATTTTCCATAATCCATTTCCAAAACCAGTCAGCCTTTTCTCTGAACACTTTCACTGCTGTGGTACAGCTTCTCACCACAGCAGCCTGTAGCAGGACCCTGAATCTTCATCTCTCTCTCTCTCTCTCTATCTGCAGAGCTGCAGAAACAATCTTCTTTCACACTCTTCCAACATTGGGAAAGGCATGACCAGGCCTGGTGGACAATTTGCTGGCAGCCCCCATGCAGGCCCTTTCCCAGCCTTGCAGCCCCATCTTCTGCTTAGGGGCTGGAGCCCACCTCCCTCTGGAGGGGCTCCTGCTGAACTCACCCAGAAATCAAAAGCCCTACTCTTTTGGAAGCTTCCAGGCAGTTCCCCATTGGCTGGAGTCACTGTCTTTCTCAAAAATTAATATGTATGAGGCTCCTTAATGCCTGATTGGCTGGGTAAAAAGGCACCTAAACATTACACAGCTTCCCCCAACAGTCCTCTCAACAGTCCTACAAGCCTCTTGGCAAATCTTGGCACCTCAGTTCGCTGAGTTGAGGTCATGTGGCTGCAAGCATAGCTGCTGGCAAAACAGTTCATCTACAGTTCTCACAAGGTCCCAACTTCAAAGTATCCCTGCAGCCTGATTAAACACTTTTATTTCACGATAACCCCACAGAATTGTTGCAGCCCTTGTACCCTGTAGAGCAACTGCACTCTTTATCATTTGCAATCACCCTCTTTTTAATCACTGCTGCCATTTTAACCTGTCCCCAGGCAGCCCAGGCATCGTCTCACTGCATTTCATTCAGGTCGCCGCTTAAACAGTTCTTCTGCAGTCAAAATGTAATTTTTTATTAAACCATAGACCCTTAGAATTGTAGCCTTCCCTTTGCCCTTTCACACCCATCCATTACTGATCATTTGAATTTTATTCCCTGCCTGTTGCTTGCATCACTACAAGCTGCCCCCAGGCACTGGACAGGCTAGGATCATTAATATCCATGAGCCTCCTTAATCAATATTCATACTGCCCTCCGGTTCTGCAGTGTGATTGGCACTTTTACAGAAAATACTTCTGCTGCTTTCCTAGGGCCTCTTTTGCCTCCTCCTCTGGGTCCCCAGTCCCCCTTTTGCTCAGCACTGGGACCAGGACCACTGGAGAGGCATTCCAAATGGCTGCAGAATGGCTGGAACCAAAATGTGCCTCTGCACAGAGCATGACCCAGCACCAGAGTGCAAACCAGGGTGGTGGCTCTGCAATTCAGCTCCTCCAGCCCTGATTTTACCTACAACTCAACAAAAAAATGCAGAGGCCAGATGGAGAACTCTGAGGAGAACATAGGGACTGGTGCCAGGAAGAGGGGAATGCATGGGGAACCAGGAGAAATGAGGCAGCCTCGGGGCTGGCAAGTAGCCCGCTGGTGAGGTTACATAAATAAAATAAGTAAATAATTAAGCAGTAATACTGTCCATGGACATTGTTGGTACTAGGTTTCAACCATGGGCAGGGGACAGAAGAACAATCGGCTTTGCCTTGTGCCTCAGTACAGTGTTAGTTAAGTTACTTTTTTTATTACTTTCTATTACATTTGGAAACTTGTTCCAGGAAGCTCTAGCAGCCACTAGCAAGGATGGAGAAGTACTAGAAAAAGTAATATACCTTACAATTATAGTTACTTATTTCTTTTAATACAAAAACAATACAAAAATAATAAATAACTATAACGGATTACATTTTTTGAAAGTAATAAGTTAGTTAGTAGTTATTTTCAAATAAATGTAATCAGTTACAGTTATGTATTTCTTTTGAATAAAAAGACATAAGTAAATGTAACTGTAAGGTGTATTACATCTTACAGTACGTCTCCATTCTTGCTGGTGACTGCACAGAGCTTTCTGGAACAAGTTTTCAAAAGCAATAGAAAGTAATAGAAAAAGTAACTTACCCAACACTGTCTCAATATGCCCCTGACCATGTTGTCAGTCTAGCACCACCAATGCAGTCTCGTGCTTTATTGATTAATTGATCCCCAGGTAATTAGAACAAATCAAAATACTGCATGTTCTAACCCCAATAATATAAAAACCAAATACTTATCTCATCACTTCATATGCACATTCCCTACGCAATGCCTACATTACATCATCTTGGCCACATAAGCAGGACACGTCACATTGTACTATAGCTGCAAAAAGGGAGATGGAAGAGAAAAATTAAATTATTCAGTAATGCCTGGAATTGGATTTCTCCTTGATATCGCAACATTGAAAGTAGTTGCCTAAGTAACACTGTATATAAAAATTAAAGCTCGCATCTCATAATTTGAACAGCAGAACCAGCAATATATAAAGTACAGTATCTACAGACAATTTGTCATTTACTAGACCTGAAACCAAAAAACGGTAACGTTAAAAAATAAGTAACAATTTGACTTACCTGATAGATGGATATGTAATGTCTGACTCCCTCATGGATATGGTCATCAATCCTGAATCACCATCATTGACATCAGTAGTAGTACTATAGCTCGTCTTCATGAGACGAAAAGACTCACTTCCAGTGATGGATTCAGTTGTTGCACTATGTCCCATATCAATTAACTGATATCCTAGTTTGTACTGCTTTCTCAGTCTGTGTACTTCTTTTAATTAACTGTCATTGTTGACGTCAGCACTTTTTTTGTTATTACATATTTTTCTTCTACATAGTGTTTGGAGTATTTTGAAAATACTAACAGCAAATGGACCCTTTTCATTCCTCCATGTTGCCACAGTCCGTGCACCTACTTTGTCTTTGCTTGCATTGCCTTTATGAAAGTTGGAATGTAGAAATTATGATGGGTTGGTGTTCCCACAGAACTGTATTCTACAGTGTGTTTGACATATTACTAGTACAGTGCTTGCACCATACATTTGTTCATCCCAAAACTCTGTACACCATACCCTTGTCAGTGTATGTTCTTCAAATATGACTATTTGAACATTGACAGTGGCACCAGTTGTTGTTAAGACATTTCAAAATCGTCATCTTCCACAGGGTGTTTGCACTATTTGAACAACGTTCACTGCACATGGTCACGGTCTAATTAAATCAGCCATTTTGTCAGACTACGTACAGCTTCTTTCCTTTTGGTTGCTTTGCATTTTTGAAAGTTGGACGACAGAAATTATCACAGGTACTTGTCCACATAGTTCTTTATTCTACAGGGTGTTTGAAGTAGTTGTACAATGTTCACAGCATACCTGCAGGGTATTTTTCAGGAAATGCATAATATTCTTGTTCTACAGGGTGTTTGAACATTTTGGACAACACTCACAGTATATGGGCACATTTCAGCCATCACATATGTCACAGTCCTAAGACGCCAAATACCTACATTTTAAGTGAATTAGCCAGTTTTCATAAACTGTCATCGTTGTCAGTGGTGGTGTCACAATCTGTGGTAACTTCATACAGATCTTGCTCCTACAGGTGAACATGCAGCCAAGTGAATATGACTATAATGTGCTTATTATACTTTGTCATTGGCAACAAAAAAAGTTTAGTCATATTCTTATATGTAGATGTTGTCAGAGGGAATGCACAGTACTGGCATTCAGTGAATAGCTAATAGTAAAATATAAAGGGTAACCCCCAGTGAGGGTTTACCTTTTAGACTTGTTTGTCCCATTTCTGGTGAGCTGGTGATCAGTTCGGGTGCCCTTAAAGGGACACTGTCAACCTGTTTTTCATCATATTATTTCTAGTTAAAAACCTACATTTTATGATTGCTTACCTTCTCTAACATTCATTGATGTTGCTGATTGTTTCGTCTGTCTCTTTGTTTAGTAGAACTGAAATGCATGCTAATGTATATTTATAAACAACTTTGTTTTGTTTGCAATCCTGGATCTGTTCTTAATGCAGTCCTTCTGAACCTTAGTAACACACTCAAATAGTGCAGTCACTCATGAGGCAGTAGCCTCCTAAACTCCCCATTGCATCATGAGGGGCTAGCCAGTGTTGTGCGTGTTCCCAAGTCCAGGAAAGATGCAGTTGGAGCTTATCAAGGAATGTAAACAAACTTGTGTTTGTGTGGTAACAGTAGTATGATGGGTAGTCTGTTTTTCACTTTTGTAAAGAAAAAAAAGTCAGAATGAAACTGCCAGCTACATTAGCAGTCTTTACAGAATGTTGGCAATCATAACATGTGTTTTTAAAACTAGGGACACTTTGAGACCTAAGGAGGTTGGCAATGTCCCTTTAAATCCAGCCCCATTGGGCTTGGGGATGAGTAGTGATTTGCTGACGTTCCTTGATGCAGCTGGCACTACAGCCCACTCCCAGAAGCACATGATTTCCAGATCACCTGTTGCCATCAATTCAGAGGAGTGTGCCACTGGTCCCGGTTCCCCGTTTCTTGTTTGATGGGGCTGGTGGTCTGGTTGAGACTGGGGAGAAGCCTCAGAATTTTTATAAATAGCAAAGAAACAAAGCATCCCAATTGGGTACAAAGTGGGGACTCCTGAATATTAATGAGCCCTGCATACATAACTAATGGGCTGCAATTGCTGCTCCGGGGGGTCATTGGGATAGGAGCCAGCGATGGGAGAGTCAGGGAATTATGTAAATAGTTGTAGGAGTCATTTGCAAGGCGATAGATACCCCTATTATAAACTGGGAAATCTTACTGCAGCATTTATACTTGGGCTGCAGAGACACTTTGAATTGTGAACCCCTATGGACTGTATGGAACTAGATGGGGGTTGACATTTGTTGATGCTTTAACGCCAGAACAGCAGCCAGTCAGCTTCTTAGGCACTTGAAAGTGGACCCGAAGGATTCTGGAAGAGGGAGTGTCATTAATTCAGGCACCTAAATCATGCCCCACTGAGGAATTAGGAAATATTTATCTCCATACCTCTCAACCTTTTGTCCCCCAAATGTGGAACATTGCCTCTCAAAATGTGGATCAAATGAGCAAAATGTGGAACACTTAATCAAATCCTTACCTAGGAGGCTCAGAACACTGTTAAAATGTTTGCATTTATGTTCAGAAAGTCTGTTAATAATTGAATAATATATTTTTTGCATCATTTACTAAAGATTTTTGCTTTAAAATGTAAATACTGAATGTGGAACAAGTCCTCGCAATGGAACAGGAGCTTTGTGAAATACAATGAGGAACGTTCCTTGTAATGTGGCACAGTTGAGAGGTATGTTTATCTCTGTGGCGACTAATGATTGATAGACTAAAACAGCCAAGGAGAAGCCTGATTTCAAGTGAAAACCAAAGGACTTTCTGGGTTTGGGTCAGTCTGTTCCTGGGCTCTTCTCGAGTCAGAAGGGATTCTGTATGTAGGTTTGACTGTCAGAGGCCTTGCTCAGGCCTCCTTTGGAGACTGCCACTGCAGAAAAGGAATATCAGGAGAAAAGAGAGTAGAGACACTGGACTATTTCCTTTAACTCTCCAGGTATTGTGAACTGTGTTGTCTGGACTGGAGAGGATTAGAGTTGTAGAGACCCTGCACTGTATATGGGACTGGTCTGATAGAACTGTGCTGTTGACTGAAAGTGAACAATTGCTGCAGAGGAACCATTTAAATATTAGGACTCTGTGTAAGAGATTGAACAGACAAAGCATCTCAGGTGCAGGGTGCTAGCTGGGTTCTATGAATTTGTATGAACTGATCAAGTGGCTGAGGGTGTGTTCCAGCTGAGGCTGAAGAGAAACTGTTGTGGACATTTTTAGGACCTGAAAGCACAAAAAGGGTGGGCAGGGGCCTGTTCAGTTTCAAACCCCTTGTTGATTGTTGTGGTCTAAGTTCCATCTGAAGCTGTGTCTAAAAGGCTAGCACTCATGGCGAACTGCCACTGCTGTTATCCAGGAGAGTTGTTGGCTGACGGTTCATTCGCAGATTCGGAGTAGGGACTGCAGAGGATTCCTGCTGCTTAGGAGACTGCACCAAGAGCCAGGGAAGGAACCAGTTAACGCCTTCCAAGTGGGATCCACTATCTCAGCAGGTCACCAGCACTTGGTGGGTTGCTAGGGCACCTATGGCCCTTGTGGGGAGCCAGGCTATGGAGCCACTCCCAGGTCTGGGCCTTCTGAGGCTGGTGTGGACCTGACATTGAGCTCTGCAATGGGCCAGAAGAAGCTGAAAGTGACAAGCGGCCAGATCTTCAATCAAGGGGCCAAGCTGCAAGACCTTCAAGCAAGATCCAACCTACCAAGGGACCAGAGACCATCCTCCCTTCTGCCCACTGCTGCACTTACTAAGTGAACTCCACCCTCCAGGACACTTGGCGATTACAGCTATGACTACTGATAAAGTTCTGCAAACTGTGAGTACCCAGGACCTGGTTCCTGAAAATATAACAAGGGAGTGTAAATTTAATTTAAACATTTTCCAAGCTGTCACTGCCCCAACAGCCGTCCAACCCACTGCAAAGTCCAGGCCTGCAACTGGTGGGTACCCCAGGGACTTCTTAGGGTGTAACACTGGTACCATTGAGGGTGGGAAGCCAGGGGATGGTTTGGTCTATTGGCCCATATGGTTACTGTTTGTCATTTTGCTAATAACCCTTTTTCTCTTCCATAGTTATCCCTCTTCCAGGTACCCCTATCCAAGCCCTTACCCTCAATAAAGTTGTGAGTTTGCTGTTTGGAATTACTGCATACAGGGTGTTTGTGTGTCTGCTAAGTTATTGCTGGTTTATGGTTCAGGGTGGTAACAAACTGTTGAGTATCCAGTGTGTATGGGGTGGTTGGTAAGGAGGTGGGAGGTGCAGCATCCCAGGGGCTGTGCCAGCCAGTCAACTGACCCACTTCTAACTTACTCTGGGTGGAGGCACCACACTATTTATCATAACTTTGGGATAGAACCCACAATCACTACTGTAGCAGGACCCAGGACCCTTAACCTGTCAGAGGGCCAACAGGCAGGGGCAGTAGCCCATAGGCACAAGGCACCTGGGCTACAAGCGGAATTTTCATCTCCTGGATTTCTTCAGGTCTTGTACAATTGCTACAGGAACATTTATTTTGTAGTACTTTATATGTACATTGCAAGCACAAGTGCAGCTACTGTGATCACCTTAACATTTCAATCTCTTACTGTATGTACAATAATAATCAAATCAAAGTCCTGTACTATTGTGTTTGCAAAACCAACATGATCAAAAGTATTTAATTAAGAGACTGTTATACTTTTGTTTTCACATTGCACAAGCAAGTAAAATAAGAGTTTTGATTTGGGGCCATTTAAAAATGTAAAGTAACGACAAAGCTGACTGGAGCAATGTATATTGATGTAAATGACATACCAAGCAATATTTTTAAACAGTGTTGCTCGAAACCTTATACTTTAAATATAATTTTACCACAGATAAAAAAAAAATAATATTCTGATTATTTGCGGAGCTTGGAACACAACGCTGTTGTCCCAACAAAACTGCACTGGAAGAAGGACCAGTATCCTCATCACATACTGTATGAAATTCATCAAAAACATAACTGACTGCCAGCACAAATGTGGCTGTCACCTTTACTTTACTCAATAAATCCTTTCAACTAGGGTGTATAACTTAAACTGACTTAAATTAAAAAACATAATAATTAACTGCCATCTTGGATACTTTGTGGTGTAATATATTTGCAGCTGTTCAATGGAGTTGCATTTATGTTTGCATGCACAAACCCAAGGAGTAGATAGATCTCTTTACATGCCAAGTTATGGCCCAGTCGGATGTGCGGATTCAGAGATCTGAACGAGTGGAAAAGTTAAAATATCATAATTTCTTGCTGTTTTTAGGGAATTGTGTAGTGACCAAATGCTACGGAATTTTGATCTCAATTTTCATGCTATAAAAGGCTTGGCACACATGTGCCTTTAGCTTGTTTGTTGAAAATATTAATCTAGTACAGCAAGAAACAGACAGCCAACCTGCTTGTGTCCAGGAGGATTATGTAATTTTCCTCGAATACATCAGCAGCATAAGTACTGTAAAGCAAATAAAATCATATTTGTTACACATAACAGTACAATGTAATATATAAATAAGTGATGCAGGGTCACTCTGCAAGGGAGTACAGTAAGTGTAGTTAAATGTGTTAACATTTTGTGATAATGTGGTTAGACATTCCTGTTGTTTGCTTCTTTTTTATGTATTAAAAACAATAAAAAAGTCCAAGACATGAAATGGAACTACAGTATCTCTATATGTTATGGCTAATTTTAATTTCAGTACAGTTACACATTCAGATTGTTTTCCTTCTGTTACTTTTTTTTTTTTATTTTGCTTGTTGGATTCACCAAAAACAAGCATTTGTCAATGCCGAATGTTTGCTTACTGGCATTGGCAGTGGTAGTGTAGAAGTTACAGAGCTGCGTAATAGGAATGGCAGTGAAGTATTGAACTGAAGCCAACCCCACCACCACCCTGCAGAGAGTGACAGGCATTGGGGTGTGCATTTGGGTCATCAGGCATAACGGCCACGCCATTTCACCACACCCCACTCTGCAGAGACTGACAAGTGTCACGTGGTTCCTTGGGGTCTTTGGCCCTTATGCGCACCCCATTTCATTAGGAAATATGGTGAGATGGGTGCAATATAGAGAATGGGGTGAAGTTTAATAAGAGTCCAAGGCATACCTCGATGCCTCTCAGTGACTGAAGGGTGTGGAATGGTATGAGCATCACAGGCAAGAATCCCAAGTCACACCCCTGATTCCTGTCATTCTCTATAGGGTTGGGCGATTTAGTTGAAAAGCCTAATACCTCAGGCATTCGTTGGTATTTTAACTCCAAATTTTCAACATGTTTGTTTTGTGACCCCACCTCATGAACAGGGGAATATCAGTTTAGTAGCCAAAGCTGCTTATGCACAGTGACTACGGATTTAGCACCACAGGTGCAAAATATTCAACAGGCTGTAAAATGACAGCTGTACTCTGTCATGGGGGAGGTGTAAAAGTAGCTATGTTGCAAATGTGTAGTAAAAATATTTAAAAAAATGGTGAAGTCACGCAGTACATAGAAACTTGTACCCAGCATACACCCGTTATATAAGTAGGTTGGGGATATTTTATAGCAGATTGTCAACTCAGGCATTTTGGTGCCTCGGTCATGAACAGTGTCACTGTGATTTTCTTTATCTGTGCCGAACAATGATTTCCGACAGCGACCACGCATCTCTGCACTGAAAGTGTGAAAACACACTTCGCCATGTTGTGAAAATGGCAGCTGTACTGTTCATAAGGAAGTGTTGAAAATGCCATTAGTGAAAATCTGGACTGAAAATATTACAAAGTCATGAACTAACGAGGATGTGGAAATTGCACAATGCTCACCTGAACTATCATTTAATGGACTTTTGTCACCAAATTTTCAACATAGCCATTTAAGACCTCTGCTCATGAACAGTGTAACTGTGATTTTCTTAATCTGTCCTAAACATTGCTTTCAGCACACCAACAGCACCATTATGCGCTACATGTGCGATAACACATTTTGGGTGACATATGAAAATTGCAGCTGTACTGTTCATAAGGAAGTTTAATAAAATGGACATTTTGAAAATCTAGAGTGAAAATATTAAATTTGCAAACTTACGAGCATGCATAGGAACTGCAACGCATACGCTCATAAAAGTCATTTCTAGGCATTTTCCATCACGTTTTCAACATAGCCATTTTAAGACCTCTGCTCATGAACAGTGTCACTGTGGTTTTGTTAATGTCCCATACATTGAGCTTGCACACGACCGCGCCCATTGTGCGCTACATGGGCGGAAACACGTTTGGGCAGGATGTGAAAAATGACAGCTGTACTGCTCATAAGGAGGTGTGGAAAATGGCAATGTTGAAATCTGGGTGGAAATATTGAAATTCGCAAACCTACGAGCGTGCGTGGGAACTGTACAAGCACACACTTAAAACAGTCATTTTTAGGAATTCTGTCACCAAATTTTCAACATTGCTATTTTAAGATCTCTGCTCATGAACAGTGACACTGTGATTTTCTTAATGTGTCCCATACACTGAGTTCGCACGACTGCGCCATTGTGCGCTACATGGTGGAAACACGCTTTGGGTGAGATGAAAATGACAGCTGTACTACTCATAAGAAGGTATGGAAAAATGGCAATGTTGAAAATCTGGGTGGAAATATTAAAAATTCAGAAACCTATGAGCGCATAGGAACTGCACAGCCTTACGCTCATAAAACAGTCATTTTAGGAATTTTTCACCAAATTTTCAACATAGCCATTTCAAGACCTCTGCTCATGAAAAGTGTCACTGTGATTTTCTTAATTTGTCCTGTACATTGATTTCACAACGACTGCGCCATTCTGGGCTACAAGGGCGGAAACACATTTTGGGTGAGATGTGAAAAATGACAGCTGCACTACTCATAAGATGGTGTGGTGAAATGGCAATGTTGAAAATCTGGAGTGAAAATATTGAAATTTCGCGAACTTACGAGCCTGCGTAGGAACTGCGCAACGCACGCTCATCAAACAGTCATTTTTGAATTTTGTGCCAAATATTCAACATGGGGTTTTGGGCCCTTCTCATGAATGATGCCACTGTCATGGCGGTATTCAGTCCCAAAGGTGATTTCGCAGTCACTGCACAGTCACTGCGCGAAATCACCCTTCGAGCCCGAATAACGCCATGACAGTGACATCATTCATGAGAAGGGGTCCCAAAAACCCCATGTTGAAAATTTGGTGCAAAAATTCCCAAAAATGCCTGAGATATGCAATAAAGTTGAACCCCTCCTATCTAGCCCATTATACAGCTTACCGGCATTTCCTCAGTTCGCGGTCGCCTTTGAAGAGTGCAGACGTGTTCCCGGTCCACCGAAGATCGTCGCGCCGGAGTCCGGAGGTATGGGGGTGAGGGGGTGGGGAGGCTGGGTGCGCAGTGGGTGGGTGCGGGATGTGGGAGGGGCTCGGGGAGGCGGCCGTGGGACAGTTTTTGTTTTACAGGTAAAAAAAAAAAGATGTCAGCGGGACACGCTTGCCACGCTGGGTGGGCTCCCAGCGTGGCTACTTGACTTGGGGTGTTCAGCCGACGGGGATTGGGCACCCTTGGCAAAAAACCTATTGGGGCGTTTGCCACGCTGGGGTAGGCTCCCAGCGTGGCACAAGGACTTTAGGGGCATTCAGCCGATGGGGATTGGGCACCCCAGCCGGCCATGTTGATTGCCACGCTAGTGGGGCTCCCAGCGTGGCACCAAATACTGGGAAGGGGAGGAGGCGATGCAGCACAGCCGGCGGGGATTGGGCACCCGTCGGCTATCGCTGCGTCTTGAAGCCAGCGCGCCTGCGGCTGGGGGAGCTGCAGTGAGCAGCTTCTTATCGCTGCTCACTCAAGCGTGCTCCCCTTTCAACTGTATGCCACTGCATTTGGAGCGTGTCATAGACAGCTCCAAAATGCATTAACTATAGAAGGGCAGCCTGCCAGCTTGCTGCCTGAATCGGAGGAGGAAGTGACACACCTCTGAAATCTCCGATGATGGCACTATGTTTCTTGCACATGCGTGCAAGCAAACATAAAAAGGAAATGCAAACAATGTGAAGTGATGCAGACTATTTCTGCAAGGGCATAGTTTCTCTTAAAGTCATGGCAAAACTGAATTGCAGTAAAGTTCAACCTTCAGATTTTTTTTGCATCTGTTTCTTGCTTAATCAATCATAACAGTAATGCTGAATATTTTATAGCCATATTATATTCGCAATAAAGCACTCAAAGGTTTTCGTCTTTGTGTTATAACGGCACACCTAGGGTGTGGTAGGGACTTTGCTTTCATCCTTGTGCTTTGACCTACCCTTGGTTTGCTGCCATCACACCATAACACACGCCATGTCATGCCTTATTTAAGCAATAAGGCATGACAGGGTGTGCATCGTGGTGTGATAATGACATACCAAGACTCAGTAAAAGAACAAGGCCGAAGAAAGAGTGCTAACTCAACCCTAGGTGCACCATTATTAATTATCACACCATGGTGCACACCCTGGAGTGCCTTATTGTGATTATAATATGGCTATAAATAATTCAACAGTACTTTCATGATTAACCAATAAACAGATGCAAAAAAATCTGAAAGCTTATCTTTATTGAAATTCAATTTGTCCATGACTTTAAGAGAAAGTAGGTTCTTGCAGAAATAATCTGCATCAGCTCACATTGTTTGTTTTTCTTTTTTTTTTGTTAATAAATAAAAAAAAAATGTAACAGCAGAAAAAATAATCTGAAGGCTTAACTGTATTGCAGTTAGGTTTAGCCATAACATATAGAGTTACTATAGTCCTGTTTCTTGTTTTGGACTTCCTTTTTTTGGTTTTAAACACTAAAAAGAAGCAAAAAACAGCAATGACTAACTGCATGGTAAAACATTTTAAAAAACACATTTAACCACACTTACTGTACTCCCTTGCAGAGCGACCCTGGATTATTTGTTTATTTATTACATTTTACTGTTATGTTTAACAAATACGATTTTGTTGCTTTACAGTACTTATGCTGATCATGGGTTTGAGGAAAATAACAATACCTTCCTGGACACAGGCAGGTTTGCTGTCTGTTTCCTGTTGTAACGGATCAATAATTTTTCAACAAACAAGCCAAAGGCACATCTATGTGCCAAGCCCTTTCGACCCTGAAAATTTCAGACACAAATTCAAAAACCATCTGTGCGCTACATAATGGCAACAAAAAAACACACATATAAATAGTTATTTTTTTATTTTTTTCTTATTTAAAGATTGACGAATCTGCACATCCAACTGGACTGGAAATTATCACATGAAGAGACCTACCCCTTTGGGATGTGCATGCAAACTTTAGTGCAAATCCATTGAACAGTTGTGCATATATTTAAGTGCAAAGTATACGAGAAAGTGGTTAAGTATTATGTTTTTTAATTTGTTGGTTTTATTTTTACAACCTAGTTGAAGGTTTTTAGTGAGTAAAGTAAAGGTGACAGCAACAGCTGTAATTGGAGTCAGTTATGCGTTTCATAAAATTGATTTCATATGTGAAGAGTATACTGGTCCTTCTTCCAGGGCTGTTTTTGGAAGGACAACAGCAGCAGTGTGTTCCGAGCTCTGCAGTCAAGCATATTACTGAATGTTTTATAGACATATTATAATGATTAATTAAATTTGGATGGACAACACTGGAATTGTCAGCTGCATGCATCCACATGCTATAATGGTGTGGAGCGGAGTGGAAAATTGTTCATAATGGAGGTATTTATTCATTTTGGGTCCTATATGTGAAAATTGGCACATTGCGTACCTGTCAGGATGCACAGTTGTGTGAAGGTATTCAAGAATTAACACAAGTTATACAGCTTGTTACATTCTGTAAGTACAAATGAAAGAAGTGGATCAGCTAAGCTAAGGTCATGTGCATTGTAATGCGTAGCAATGCACATGCCCTTAGCCACGAGTTGCAGTTTTTACCTATTGAATACAAGAAGTTTCAGCACTTGTTTTCAGTTTGGACTAACTTCACCAAACCATGCATTATGACAGGATAGCCAACCAGCATTGTTCAAATATGGGTCCCCCAAAATAACTCCATTATGAATGACTTTACAATATGCTTCACGCAATCCTAGTCCATTGACGTGCACAGCTGACATGTCAAATCTGGTAACTAATATGAATGTTGTTGCATCACTGTGCAAATATACTGTATAAACAGTTATGCATTGCACATCAATACACCTAGCGTCAGGCAGCATTGTTACATGACTTTTAAAAGTGTCCAGAAACTTCTGTGTAATCTATATAAAAGCTAAGACAGATTACTACTGAAATATTAGGGAATACTTAGTCACGGTCTTAGTCATGGGCTGGCAGTATAGCCTAGAGGTTAGACGAACGAGGTGTGAATGAGCTTGATACATCCAGCAGACCAGACCTGAGTTTGATTGTCACAACCTCCATTTTGCATACTGTGTGACTCTGAGCAAGTCACTTAACCGCCCAGTGCTCCCAGGTCACCCCTGAAAACAGGCACTTGTGCCTAGTGGGCCTTAACCGGTTACCAAAGACTAAAATAAAAAAATGGTAATTTACTTATACTATTTTAGAACATAACAATACCACAATTGTATTGGATTACTATTAGTAGCATTTTGAGATATAACCATGGTAGGTCACCACTACTAGTACTTTCATTGCATATACAAAACAATTCTTAGAAATAAAAAAGAATGAAATCACAAAATGCATTGTTGGTAGTCACGCATGTGGTAGCAGCAGTAATGTTTTCCAACGCACTACACACTCATGTAAACATGTGCCCCTCTGATGTATCCTCACCATCAGAACACATACCCGCACCCTGACTCACATCCACTTACTCATTGGTACCCTCTTCATGGTCACTCAGTATTCCAGTGCCACACCCAGACCATTGAGGTGGAATAAAATGTTGGTTCATTTTTATATATGTCAGCCTCTCAACATTGGCGTCAGTCAGGCATGTACGGTGGTCTGACACAGTTGCACCAGCAGCATTAAACACCTTTTGGGATGCTACACAGGAACAGAGGCATATTAAAACTTCCAGTGCGATGGAAGCGAGTGCAGGCCACACTGCCGCCTTGTGTTGCCAGTATGCCAACAAAGGGTCACCTTCTACAGAGACCTGTTCAGAATCATCCACATATGCAGTCACCATATTAGCAGTGGACAACTGCAACTGGCTGCTGTATTCCTGTTGTTGATGGGGGGAAACACCCACCTGTTGTAGTATAGACCCAATGTATTGGTGGTGGTTGCTGAACATGAAGACGAGGACCTTGAGGGCATGGATGGGGTTGTATTTGCACATAAATGTAGCTGACTAAATTTATCATTTTTGGTCACATCTGAATTAAACATCTTGTTGTGCACTTTTTCACACAGATTGAGTACACAACAATCCACATCAGTATTTCCCCGGTCAGAAGTGTTGCAATCCCATTCTTACAGCATGGATCCAGTAAAGCGGCCATCGTGTACAAATCTGTGTGACACATGTAAGAGACACGTTCATCACTGTCTAAATGGTCAGTCATGTAGTTCATCAGGTCAACAACATCTTCATCTGCAGCAGTAGCAAACTGATCACACACATTGAACAATGACCGCTTTAATACATGGAACAATGGAATCACTTGACTGAGGCAAGCATTTTCTGCACTGACAGCCTGAGTGGCATATTCAAATGGACACAGTATCTGAATTACACTGTCCATTTCATGCCACTGAGATGGAGTAAGGAACATGGCCTTTGGAGTCAGGGCTTCACAGAGCTGCATCACATAATCATTGATGGGCTTATATTGGTCACTGCATAGAATCACCATTTGGGGCTGATTAATGAAATGACAGTGCCACTGTTCATGAGGTGGGGTCCCAAAAAACCCATGTTGCAAATCTGGTGAAAAAATTCCAAGAAATGACTGCGGTATGAGCGTGCAGTGTGCAGTTTCTACGGACACTCGTAACTTCACCAGTTTTTAATATTTCCACTCCAGATTTTCAACATTGCCATTTTTTCACACCTTCCTATGAACAGTACAGCTATCATTTTTCATATCCTGCCTGAAATGTGTTGACACACCTGAGGCACAGAATGGCACAGTCACTTTGGGAAACTGACTTTCGGGACAGAGTAACAAAATCACAGTGCCACTGGTCATGAGGGGAGGTCCCAAAATGCCCATGTTGAAAATCTGGTGAAAAACTTCCCAAAAATGACTGGGTGTGCATTGCGCAGTTTCTACGCACATTCATAACTTCACCAATTTTTCATATTTTCACTCCAGATTTTCAACATTGCCATTTTTTACACCTTGTCATGAACAGTATAGCTGTTATTTTTCAGATCCAGCCTGAAATGTGTTTTCCCACCTGTGGCGCAGCATGGCTCTAGTCGTCTTGTGAAATCACCTATCAGGATTGAGTAACGAAATGATAGTGCCACTGTTCATGAGGTGGGGTCCTAAACAGTCCATGCTGAAATTTGGAGTGAAAATACCAACAAACACCCAGGGCATTAGAGTTTCGAATTGTAATGCCCCACCCCATAGAGCCTGACAGGTGTTGGGGGGGTGACTTTGGGTTGTCGGCCGTAATGCTCATACCTTTCCACCCCCACCCCCACCCTGCAGCTAGTGACAGGCATCGAGGTGTGTCTTGGGGTCTTTGGACCTAACGTTCACCCCATTCTTCTATACTGCACCCATCTCAGCTTATTTCCTTATGAAATGGGGTGAGCATAAGGGCTGAATACCCCACTGCACACTGCGACAACTGTCAGTGTCTGCAGGGTGGAGTGAGGTGGAATGGCATGAGCGTTATGGCCGATGACACAAAGGCACACCCCCAACGCCTGTCAATCTCTGCAGGGTTGGGGTGGGGGTTGGTGCTAGTTCAATACTTCATTGCCATTCCTAGTATACATCTCTCTAACTCATGCAGTACCAATGCCAATACCAGCAAGCAAACATTCGACATTGCAAATGCTTGTTTTATTTTTCCCACTGCTGCTAATATTACCTGCAGATCCAAAAAAGGAAGTTATGCTGATGCCAGCCTTACATATACCACTGAAATTCTGACCCTGCATTAATAGTTTTGCACTTGACATGCTGCTAGTGCTTCCAGAACCAAAAGCCACTAAATTGCTGCTCAGAGGACCCACATTGCTGCTGCTGGAACCGCCTGCACCAGTATTATTACAACCAAGCATTCCAGGAGGAGTGCTAGAACATGTCACAAATGCAATTTTGCTGTGATGTCCACTACGTCCACTAACAACCTTCTTACCTACCATCTTTTCTATATGAGGATTTAAACTGCAGAAAGTCAAAAATAACTATTTCAGTAAATTTTGATATATCACTACCAGATTTAAATATTGTTGCTGAAGATACATTACAACAGTTTAACAATATGTCTAAGAAGAAATACAAAAACTGGTGTTTTTAAACAATACTTTCTAATCAGAATTCTCAAATTTTGGGGTATATTAACTATTACAGCTAATTCATATTTCTGACTAATGTTTAGATATTTAGGAGGATTCTACAACAACACAGCACTTTCCTAATATTTCTATGTAAGAAATAACTACACTGATGATTTTTGTATCTCTAGACTGAATGCAGAAACTGCAGACAGATTAGAGCAGCAGAGCTTGCCACTTCACCAACTCTCAAGAACTGCACAGAAACATAGGAGGACCAGGCAGTAGATACAGAGAGTGTGAGGGGGTTGCTATAGCAACTAACTTTTGACACTTATAATCCCACCTAATAGAACAGAAATCAGGTGACTGCATTAATCACAGAATTTTTCAGGATGTATACCACAGAAAAAATTACGAACGGTGGAATATTCGGATGAACCGTGGAATTTTTCCACCAAAATGTTTAAACTACAGCTTGAAATTAGATTATTATGCCATATAAAATTTTACCTTACACTAGTTTGACAATGCCATTTAATTAACAGTCAGGAACTGTAAAAAAGCGACATTGTATATTCAATTCCTGCCTAAATTAATGGAATCACTTGATTACACAGCTTGTAGAATATATTTCCTTGAATTAAACCATGAACGGCAGTTTCCTTGATATCAATCAATCAAATTTTATTTAACCAGGCGTAAACACCGTTGAGCAAGCTCATTTTCAAGGTGGTCCTGGATATTAATACAGATAACAGACAAAGACAGGGGTGACAAGTCAGAGACATAGCACATGTGGAGGATTGTTCAGGCCTATACATACATAGCTAACATAGGTAATACAGTTGCAAGGTCATAACTAGTAGGCCTAAGCATGCATAGCTAAAAGGGTGATACAGTTACAGCATCATAACTAGAATACTCAAGGGTAAAAATGTACTACTTAGGTATACATCAATATAAGGCAGCTATTATCTTATAGAAAGAATATACAGGGAGGGAAAAAAAGAAGGGAATGTATATGAAACAGGGGGGAGGGAAGGGACAGAGGGAAGAGGAGAGAATCTAAAAAGTGCTAGGTGCCCTCTAACAGGGATGTGAAGTTGAGTGGGTTAGAGAGAAGTCAGATTCATGGATGATACTAGGGCTACTGGTACATGGTCACTTGAAACAGCTACAGGTTTCCTTAAGATACTCAGTTATTAGTGCTTTGAAGGCGAACGTACCGGGGACAGAAGAGAGTTTAAGTGAGCTTTGCATAGTGTTCCATAAGAACGGGAAGGAGAATTTGACTGCAGCCATTCCATGGGATGTTTTTACTCTTGGTATCTGGAAGTAGAGTAAGAAAAAGCATCTCTACCCATAGGATCCCTTGGCACGTTCGAAGAAGCTTGAGATGTAGGCAGGGAGTTTGTCAGACAAGGCTCTATAAAACCAAAGAAGAGCGTTCCTTTTCCTCCTTGTTGAGAGTGAGGACCATCCCATCTCATTGTATAGTATGCAATGGTGGGTGCGGGAGGGCAAGTTTAGGATGAACCTTAAGGCCCGGTGGTTGAGTGTGTCAAGTTTGCTGAGCACAGTTGAGGGGCAGTGATTGTAGAGAAAGCCAGCATAGTCCAGTAAGGGTAGGAATGTGGTTTGTACTAGTCTCTTTCTAGCCTCTTTGGTAAGTAAGTGCTTAAGGCGGTAGAACACACCTAACCGCTGCCTTAGGTTTTTCGAGACCTCATTGAGATGGCATAGGAAGTTGAGCTTGTTGTCCAGCCAGAAATCTAGGTATCTGAAGGTATCTACTATTTCAAGGGGTTCACCTAATAGCGTTAGAATCATATGCTTGTGTGTTGGACCCGGGGCTGCCTTAGGTGAGAGAATCATGGCTTTGTTTTTTTTGCATTGAGTAGGAGCTAATGCTTGATCAGGTAATGCTGGAGAGAGATGAAATCTTGCTGTAGGTCCTCAAAGGCTGAATCCAAGGATGAGTTTGAGGTGTAAAGGACATTATCATCTGCAAATAGGTTGCACATTAGCAGTATGTAGTTGTGCATCGAGGTTGTTGATATAAATTGCAAATAGGATAGAACCCAAGATGGAGCCTTGGGGACATCACATGGAAGTGATTTTATCAGGGACAAGTCACCTGAAACTTTAACTTGTTGTAACCTATTGGTAAGGTAGCTGGTGAACCATTTAATGGCAGTCTTATCGAGCCCAATATTGTACAATGCGTTAAACATAATATTGTGGTCCACAGTATCGAATGCCTTACTAAGGTCAAGGAAGAGGGCAAACACATACTTCTTGGAGTCCAGGGCAATTTGTCAATCTGTGGTTACTTTTGCAAGGGCAGATACTGTGCTATGTTTGGCTCTAAAGCAGGACTGCACAGGATTTAGCAGTTTCTGTGACTCCAGGTATTCTCTAATTTGGGTGTTGACGATTTTTTCCAATAGTTTTGATAGGGTAGATAATATGGGAATAGACCTATAATTGTTCAGGTCGCTCTGATCCCCTGATTTGAACAAAAGTATAATATGTGCAGTTTTCCAAAGCACAGGTATCACGCCCTGCATCAGGGAGGTGTTGAATAGATGGGTGATGGGGGCCGTTAAGTAGCAAAGGCACAATTTTAAGAAGTAGGGATCGATATTGTCGGCCCCAGCACTCTTTTTGTATCCAATGACAGTAGAGTCTTCTACTTATTTAAACATAACTGTAAGGAAGCTGAAAGAGGAGGGATGAGATTGGTTGAGGTTGAAATTGGCATTAGGGAGAAAAGTGGGGTCCA
The DNA here is from genome assembly GCA_016271365.2 of Neoceratodus forsteri. NCBI lineage: Eukaryota > Metazoa > Chordata > Ceratodontiformes > Ceratodontidae > Neoceratodus > Neoceratodus forsteri. The sequence goes on along the minus strand of CM057449.1, from coordinate 518,913,745 downwards.
CTGATGGGCTGATCTTGTTGATAGGCGAGGCATCGAAGGCCAACCCAGCTGTAGCAAAGTGTTCATTGAAATGGTCTGATATGGCAGATCTATCTGTAAGGGTAGACCCATTGGACACTATTTTGTGAGGAAAGGAGGCATCAGTAATATGTCCTTCAACTTCTTTGAGGACGTTCCAAAATTTGGCAGCATCATTTTTGTTGTCTTCCAGTGCAGCTAGAAAGTATTTAGATTTTTCAGATCTAATTAATTTAGTGCAGGCATTTCTAGTGGTATGGAATGCTATCCAGTCGGCCTCCAGTTGGGATTTCCTCACCCTTTTCCACCAATAGTCTCTATCCTTGAGAGCTTTCTTCAGGATAGGAGAGAACCAGCCAGGGGGTAGTTTTTTAGTCTTGATCAGCCTTAGAGGGGCATGTTTGTCTATTAGGTCCTTTACGAGGCTATGGAAGATATTAAATGCCTCAGTAAGAGAAGGGGCTAGGTAGTTGTCCTGCCATCTGATGTTGCCCAGGTCTCTCAGGAAGGCGTTCTGCCAAAACTTTTTCAGACATCTTTTCAGAATGAATTTGGAGGTGGACTTTAATAGGGGCGAGTGTCTGATGCAGGCAATGGCACAGTGATCACTTAGATCGTTAAAGAAGACTCCAGTATGCGAAATTATGGAATTTGTTGACTAATATGAGATCTAGTAGGGAGCTTCGCTGTGGGTTTTTCTATTAGGTCTGGTGACTGCAATTGTTAGTTGTGTCAGCCCACTTGTATCCACAGAAGTCCTTCAGCTTCTTAGAGCTCTCATCATTCTAATTTTGGTTGAGATCCCCCATTATGATACACTCGGTGTTAGTTAGGTCAATTAGGCTTTGGAGATGTGGTAGGAGGGCAAGCCCACCAGATGGCGGGTGGTAGCATGCAATAATAAGGAGAGCCTTTTTATCAGAGAAGGTTAACTTTAGTGCCAGACATTCAAATTCTTTAGCCTTAGAGGTACAGTCAACAACTGTGACAGAGAATTTATATAGTTGATATTATAAGTATTTTCTGCAATTCAGTACATATTTTCCATGGTATAATTACTTATTCAGCAAATTGGGGGAAAATTCTGCTTAAAGGGCAAATTTCGTAAAAATTTAGTGGAATCGGAACCTGCGATTTTCACACAGCCCTAGCATTTATGTCATGAGTATACAAGGGGAGCCCAGTTGGAGGACCTCAGGTCAGTGTGCAGGGCATCCAGATAGAAGAAGCTGAACAACCTGGCCCAGGCATAATATGGGTCATTTTTGGATGATTGATTTTCTGAACACAGTACATAAATACCTAGAGGCCATCTCTGACTCTTTGGTCTTTGCAGTTTGCTTGGAGTTCTCAGTTGTTATTTTCAGATGAGCACCTCTTGCAGTGCTTTAGCTGAAGGGGATGGATGAACTGTGCAAATCTGACTCTTTTTGTATAAATGTTGTACCTGTAACAGCCCCGTTCTTACAGTAGGGGGACGTGGTTGTTTCTTGATGTTGGCTAGCATGGATTGATGCATTGACATCCTGCTATCTGGATGTAGCTAGTGAGGGAGGAGCTATGGACAGTATAAAGATAGAGTGATCTCATGCTGCCAGTTAGTTCTAGTTCTCAGTTGCAGCTGGGTTGAAGGAACCTTGACACTGCAGGCACCCTTACCTGGCAGGTGCCTCTGAGGCACAAATGAGGGTCTGGCTGCATCACAATATGCATGGGTGCTAGCTGAAAAGGGGATCAGGCACTACCAGGATGGTGCTGAGGTGTCAGGTATTCCTGCATGCTTAGAAGGAGTAGACACTTGTTAGTGCTCATGGATGGCTGGCAACAGGACTTCAGCCAGAGGCACAGGAGGCACTCAAGATATGCTTCCATTCAGAAGCACAGGTGCAAGCAACCCTCTGAGTCCTGAAAGGGCACAAGGTCCCAGAAAACTTTCACCTGCAACAACATCAGTGTGGCTCCATATGGGATTCTGGAGGTGGGTAGGGAGTAGCAACCAGCATCCAAAACAGATCCTGACCTGCTGGAAATTGTGGAAAAGGATCAGGATTTTGCCCAGAGCTTAGTGGGATCACCAGAAATGTGTAGAAAACTCAGGTTGATATCTCTTCTAAGGAGCACTCCCTGATGGCTTTCAGGCCCGTGGCAGGTTCCCCAGAAGATCAATGTGGGACATCCTGGTGGCTGGGTGACCCTGAAGTCCTGCTTGAGCAAAGATTATCAAGCACAAGAAGAGATCAATGCAGCAGGTACTGTAAAGACAGGAGTAAGGTAGGAGACACAGCTCCACGAGAGATGGGGAAGAGGGAATCTTTGACTAGAACCACTGGAAAGCAACCTGGGAGAGCAGGTGATAGGGTTTGGCTGGCAATGCACAAGGCATGGTGTGAGGAATGCCCAGTAAGCCAAGAAGGCATCCCTTAGGGAAAAGAGCTGAGGAGTCTGATGAGAAAAGTGCCAATTCTTGACGCTCTGGCAAACAAAAACTCATTCTATATCATTAGTGTGCCCTGTCAGCTTACCACAGTAACAGCAAAGTGAACTGCCCATAGTTTGAAGCAGACCCTTCTCAATGGTACAAAGTGTCTAAAGTGACGCAAGCTAGAATGCTAGTTGCAATATAGAAAGGATAGGGAACCTTTAGACACGCTGCCTGACAGGTACGGAGAAGCCATCTGTAGGCATTTTTGCAAGCAACAGGGAAAGGCCTGAAAGTGTAAGATACATTAGTGAGAGTAAAAGCTGTTGGGAGCATGACAGGATTACTTCTGCTGCTGGAAGAGGGATGCCTGGATATCGTGGCAGTCACAGAAACATGGTACACAGAGAACCATGACTGGGATGTCATCATACCAGGGTACACAATCTACAGGAGGGACAGGGAGGGTAGAAGAGGAGGAGGAGTAGCTCTCTATGTAAGAGAAGAGATCAAAGCAATGGAACTAAAGGGTAAATTGGGAGGACAGGAGGTACTATGGGTCACCCTGGAGACTGTAAATGGCACCACAATCTGAACAGGGGTTGCATACAGACCTCCATCTCAGTGGGAGGAAATGGACAAGGAAATGATAGAAGGCATCCTTAGGATGGCAGAGAAAGGGGAGATATTGCTGATGGGGTGACCTGAACATGCCAGATGTTAACTGGAGCACCTTTGCTGCAGCCACATCCAAGAGCAGGGCCATTCTCAATGCCCTACAGGGGGCATGCCTCAGAGAGCTAGTGTTGGAACCCAGTCAGGAGGGAACAATTTTGAACCTGGTACTCTCAAATGGGGAAGAAGAGAGGATCTCAGATCTAGACGTGAGTAGCCATCTGGGAACAAGTGACCACCAAACAGTGTAGTTCACGATAAACTCAGCTGTAGAGTCAAGCCATACAAAAGTGAAGGTACTGGACTTCAGGAGGGCTGATTTTGTCAAAATGGGAGAGTGCCTCAGAAAAGCACTAGCAAACAGGCAAGAAGGAGGGGTGGAGCAACAATGGAGAAACATCAAAATTGCCATCACAGAGGTAACAAGCCCTTGTGTGAAGCAAATAAACAAATCAAAACGAAAGAAAAAACATTATGGTTCTCAAAAGAGGTGGCGGGGAAGGTTAGGGAGAAAAAGATAGCATTCAGGAAGTATAAGGAAACACAGAAAGTGCAGGACAGAGAACTGTACCAGTTAAAGCAGAAGGAAGTGGGGAAGGCAGTCAGAATTGCAAAAGTTCAAACCGAGGAAAAGATAACCAACTCAGTTAAGAAGGGGGATAAAACCTTTATAGGTAAATTAGGAGCAAAGAAAGACAAAGGGAGGGATATGGAGGCTAAATATAGAGGAGGGTGGTGGGCAAGAGGGACAGTGAAAAAGCAAGGATACTGAATGAATACTCTGCTCAGTATTCACAAAGGAAGGGGGGTACCTAATTCAGTTAATAGAAGCACTCTGGATAGGGGGGTCAATATCAGTCCTTTCACAGAAGAAAGGGTTCTGAAAGAACTCCTAAAACTGAAGGTGGACAAAGCAATGGGGCCTGATGGGATTCACCCCAGAATTCTAAGAGAACTGAGGGGAGAACTAGTAACACCACTGCCTACCTTTTTTAACAAATCATGGGAGGATGGTGTGGTAACTGAGGACTGGAGGAGGGTGGATGTAATTCCCCTTCACAAAAGTGGGAGCAAGACAGAGGCAGGAAACTACAGACCTCTCAGTTTGACCTCTGTGGTAGGGAAAATGATGGAATCACTTCTGAAAGAAAGATATATTGACTACCTAGAGGCCAGTGGGGCACAGGACCCAAGGCAGCATGGATTCACAGCAGGACGGTCATGTCAGATGAATCTAATCAATTTCTTTGACAGGGTGACCAAAGTAGTAGACCATGGAGGGGCTGGGGACATGGCCTACCAAGACTTTAGCAAGGCATTTACCACAGTCCCACACAAAAGATTAATAAACAAATTAGCCAGCCTGGGAGTGACTCCCAGGATGGTAGCCTAGGTAAAACATTGGCTGGACAACAGGACGCAGAGGGTAATAGTAAATGGAGTTCAAAGTGAAGAAAGGGGGGTTACTAGTGGGGTACTGCAGGATTCTGTACTGGTTTGGTCCTTTTAATGTCTTTATAAGTGACATTGCAGAGGCACTGGAAGGAAAAGTATGTCTCTTTGCAGATGACACAAAGATCTGCAACAGGGTCAATACACAAGGTGGGGTGGAAAGGATGAGAAGGGACTAGGCAAGGTGGAGGAATGGTCAAATGTATGGCAGCTTAGATTCAATGCAAAGAGTGCAAAGTAATGCACCTGGGAAATAGAAACCAAGGAAAGAGTACACAATGAGGGTGAGATACTGACAACAACAAAAATGGAAAGGTACCTGGGGGTAGTTATATCAGATGACCTAAAGGTGGGCAAGCAATGTGAGAAGGCAGTAAGGAGGGCTGGGGGGATACTGGGATGCATAGGAAGAGGCATCACCAGTAGAAAACAGGAAGTTGTTATCCCTCTGTACAGAGAGTTGATGAGACCCCATCTGGAGTACTGTGTGCAGTTCTGGAGAACACATCTCCACAAAGATATAGACTGGGTGGAGGCTGTCCAGAGGAGGGCAACCAAAATGGTGCAGGGTGTGCACCAGAAGACATACGAAGAGAGACTAAAGGAGCTTAATATGTATACCCTCAAGGAAAGGAGGGAGAGTGGGGACATGATACAAACTTTCAAGTACCCCAAGGGAATCAACAAAGTCAAAGAGGGTAGCATCTTTCAGAAAAAGATGTGTGCAAGAACAAGGGTGTACAATTTAAAGGTTGAAGAGGGACTGGCTCAGAAGTAATGTGAGAAGTATTTTTCATGGAAGGATTGTGGATGCATGGAACAGCCTTCCTGAGGAGGTTGTGGAGTCAAAAACAGTGGGGGAATTCAAGAATACATGGGAGTAATTACCCATCACTGCTAAAACAAATACAAGGGGATACTGAGAGATGGTCCTTACTACCACTCCCCTTTCATGCAAGAGTCGAAACCACTAAAATGAATCTCTTACCCCGATTCCTCTTTCTATTCCAGTGCGTCCGACTGCTGGATTTCCAAAGGAAAATTTGATTTTTGGCAAAATATTATTTTAAAATTTGTTTGGCTGGGAAAACGTCCCAGAATCAGGAAACAAACCCTTATTCTTCAAAGGCAGGAGGGAGGTTATGGTGTGCCGTGCCTGGAGGGGTATTGGGTGGTGGCTCAGACCAGGGTAACCCTTCTGGCTGCAACATCCGAGATACCTTGCCCATTGGAAATCTATTGACCTGGTTATCCCGCTCTCCTTCACTAGTGACTCAGCTATTTGCCCAGAATGCTCCAGTATATGACTCCTCCCTATTTACAGGCACAGAAGCTGCCCTTGGGGGATGTAAAGGGGCTTGTTAGAGGGGCCACCAGAGAATACCTCTGGAAGAATCGGACATGGACCTAGTTCACAATATACAGTGGCCCATCGGGACTCTTGGTACAAATGACAAGAGGAGCAAGGTGTCGTGCACCTTGGCAATTAATGAAGGGAGAGCAGGTTCTAACATTCAAGGAACTACGGGGAAAATTCCACTGGGGCAGAGGGACCTCCTATTTTATTATCAGCTTAGGGATTAAATAATGAAACAACTTCGAAAATCTTTATAAAATTCTCGGGATTCCATACATCCAACAGTATTTGAACAGATCTGGGCTACTGAGAATGGAGGGAGGGCTCTCTCCTTGTTATATAAAAACTACCTTAGTGATTCACAACAATCTATAACATAGATTAAGGAGAAATGGGAAAGGAATTTAGGGGGTAAATTTAAATGAGACAAGATGGTTGCAGTTAATAAAAAACACATGGCATTCCTCCTCATCCCCGGGTTGGCGGGAGTTTTTGTGGAAACTTAGCAGTAGATACTTTCGAACACCTGAACAAGTGGGTAAATGGAACCCAGCAGCTACATCTGCCTGCTGGCGAAAGTGTGGTGCCACCTTGGCCTCACAGGCCCATATTTTTTGGCACTGTCCAATACTTGATTGCTTCTGGGCCAAGATACAACAGCAATTGCGAAAGATTTTTAATATCACGACTCCCTTGGGGCTGGAGCATTTGATCCTTGGCCTATAACGCTTGGAGATAAGGGGGCGAGAAGCCCAATATCTCTGGAACATCCTAGTAGCGGCTGCCTGTAAGGCGATTACTAAGAAATGGTTGTCCCACTCCCCCCCATCTGAGAGTGAGTGGAAGGAGCTGGTTGAGAATATAAAAACTTTGGAAAGAATAACTTTTTCTCTTGCCCTTAAGACCCCACAATTCATAAACAGGTGGACTAGATGGGAGGTGCCTATGGAGACACAGGGGAGAGAGAGAGATCAGAAAAAAGAACAGACCTTGTTCTCTATGAGTTCATCATCTGAATGTTATTAAGTACTGTTACAACAGATGGGAGGGGAAAGGGAAGGGGAAAGAGTATAATTAAAAAAAAAAAGAAGGGGAGCTGTTGTTTGATTGAGATTGGTGGAACATCTGGTTGTCAAAGGGACTACAGGACCCAAGGCAGCATGGTTTCACCAGGGAGGTCATGTCAGACCAACCTCATTGAATTTTTGACTGGGTGACTAGGGAGGTGGATCGGGAGGGGCAGTGGACATGGCCTATCTGGACTTCAGCAAGGCCTTTGACACTGTGCCACATAGAAGACTATTACACAAACTGGGGAATATGGGTGTGGGCAGGACAGTAGTGTGGTGGGTAGGTAACTGGCTGGGTGGCAGGACACAGAGGGTGGTGGTAAATGGCTGTCACTCCACAGAGGGAAGAGTGACCAGTGGGGTACCACAGAGATCAGTGCTGGGACCGGTCCTATTCAACATCTTCATCAGTGACATTGCACAGGATCTAGAAGGCAGAATTTCACTGTTCGCTGATGACACAAAGCTCTGTAACAGAGTAGACACACCAGAGGGTGTAGACAGAATGAGAAGTGACCTGCAGAAACTTGGAGAATGGTCAGGGGTTTGGCAGTTGAAATTCAATGCAAAGAAGTGCAAGATAATGCATATGGGGCACAAAAACCCTGGCACAATATATCAGTTGGGGGGTGAGGATATAGCATGCACCAAGCAGGAAAGGGATCTTGGGGTTATCATCTCTGATGACCCTCAAGGTAGGAAACAGTGTGACAAGGCAACAGGTAAAGCAAATAGGATGCTGGGATGTATAGGCAGGGGCATTACCAGCAGGAAAGGGAGCTCATAATTCCGCTATACAAGACACTAGTGAGGCCCCACCTGGAGTACAGTGTACAGTTCTGGAGACCATACCTACGTAAGGACATAGACAAGGTAGAGAGGGTTCAGAGGAGGGCAACAAAGATGGTGCATGGATTGCATCACAAGTCCTATGAAGACAGGTTGAAGGAACTGAACATGTACTCCCTGGAGGAGAGGAGGGAGAGAGGGGATATGATAGAGACATACAAGTATCATACAGGGAGGAACAGGGTGCAGGAAAACACTATTTTTAAGCGAAAAAGATGTTCTAGGACTAGAGGGCATGGGATGAAGTTGGAGGAGGGCGATTCCAGAGGAAACATGAAAAGAATTTCTTCACAGAATGGGTGGTGGACAAGTGGAACACCCTGCCAGAGGAAGTGGTGGGGGCTGAAACAATCACGGGATTTAAGAATGCATGGGATAGACATAAAGGAATTCTGGAGGTCAGGGGTAAGGTGCAACAGACTTCTAGGAAAACAAACTGAACTTACAAGCTCAAATGGGCAGACTGGGTGGGCCATAGGCCCTTATCTGCCGACACTGTCTATGTATCTATGTATCTATGTTTTTCCCTTTTTTGTTTTGGTCCTATTCACCCTAAATTGATGCTGAGTCCGGGATAGAGTTGTAATCATACACTATATATATTAAATTCTACTGCTAGCATAGACAAGTAGACCTAGGATGAGCTGAATTGAGGCTTTTCTTTTCCTTTTCTTTCTTTTCTATAATTTTTCTTTCTCTTCAACATATGTAATCTGTAATCTTTTAGAGACCTAGATTGTTTTTATATCTCTGTTGTTAATCACTATTTAGAAGTACATGTATATAATTATAAGAGTTAATTTACTACTTAATGTAGTAAGGAACAAATGATAAATTTCATAAGCTTTATTTTTAATGATACTATCATTTGATTTTAAGTTTTCAAATTGATTACTTGTACCTCTGGTTAAAATATATTGTATACTATAAGAAATGCTGGGAGTATCCACTATGCTAAAATGGAACTCCCAGATATATGATTTTGAATGTCATATATATTGTGCATGCAAAGATCCTGATCTACAGTATGTATTAAATTGAAAATACTCTTAATAAAGATGAAGTATAAATAAAAAAATGCATGGGAGAGACATAAGGCAATTCTAGTGGGGGTAGGAGGAAGTACAGTAGGTTGTTGGTTAACTAGGATCTGCAGCTTATCCATTAGGTAGGGGAAGGAGCTGGATGGCCAAGTGGTCCTTATCTGCCATCAAATTCTATGTTTCTATGTTACTTGTGGCTGGTATGCTGTTTGGCATAGACATTTGGGCAGAAGATGGTTACCCATGAAAATCTATAAGACATTTTGTGTGGAGACTGTTACCCATGAAAACCTGTATATAGAAATAAACTGCTTTTGAACTCATGCATTGGGGTCCTTGGACCAGAACCTCTTTGTGCAAATGAACTTTAACACAGCCCCCTAAGTAAAGACTCAAGAGCCTGAAGTCTAGTGTCTGTGTGTTTGTTCAACTACCTAAGATATGTAAGTCCTGCCTACTCACACACCAGCCATCAGCCCAACATCCACAAGTAAAACAAGCCAAATAGTTGAGTGCAAGGGGCAAGCACACCATCATATAACCACTAGACATGTGTGTATCCTGGGCCATGTTTTCGCCATCCAGGTGGAGCAGAAGGTCAGTCACTGTATCACCTGAAGGGGGGTTGGCTTACCTTAAGTAGGATAAATACTGTACATAACACCGAGGTATCTGTACACTCTTCATGAGTGTCACTTTGTGCGTCTCTTTGGGCTGAGAGCCGCAAACCAAAAGTGGCGGTTCTCACACCTTAAGCATGTAAGAAGGCACACTCTTGAGGAATGTAGAGACACCTCAATGTCTGTATTAATATTATATAAATTGTCCAATATTTAAAATAAATCAGTCCCCACAGAAAAAAAGATTGATGAACATAACAAGAAATATTCCTCTTAAATAAAGTACAACAGTCATTTGTTTCAAAGCATGTGCAAGATGACCTCTTACGTTTTTACGATGGCCAATGCTGATTGGTTGGATTAGTGCCACCAATTTGTAAAGGTCTTCTTTGAGGATATCTCTTTCATCAGGCCACTCCTATGGAACTTATAGCTGCCAGACCCTAGGACCACTGGGAAACTTTTTAAAACAGTCAGCCAGGGGCTGCCCATGATGATGTAAGATGTCAGCATCTACATAAACGTAGGCAGCACCTCTTCTTCTCATTTCTTTTCCCGCTGCCAATCAGACTCGTCAGACCGCTGTGGAAACACTTCTGCAATAGCCACCATGTATTAATTTTACGTCTAAGAAAGAAATCACTTTTATAGTGACTTTCAACGACCTGCATGTCATCGAAAGAATCGTCAAAACTCTTCAGATACTGTGAGTGTGTAGACAAGATCTAAGCTGAAGACTCCCATGATTTATTTGAAGAGAGATGACTTATCTGAAGAGAGATGTGAGATTGTTGGAGGGGGTACAACGAAGTGTGACAAAGTTGATTCAGGGATCACAGGATATGCCCTACGAGGAGAGATTAATCATACAATCATAGAAGCTTGATGGCAGAAAAGGACCATACTGGCCCATCTAGTCTGCCCTTTTTTCCCCCTACACCTCCCCCTCTCTGTCAGCCCCCACCCTCCCCCTGATACTCAGCACCATATGCTTGTCCCATGCCCTCTTGAATTCTTCCACCGATTTGGCCACCACCACCCGTCTGGTAGTCTGTTCCAGGGGCTCCACCACCCTCTCTGTGAAGAAATGCCTCTCACATTGCCACTGTACCTTTTCCTTGCAGTCTGAGGTTGTGCTCTCTATTTTGACCCTCCTTCCTCTTCTCCACTTTATTGAGCCCTTTACATATTTAAAGTTTCAATCATGTCTTCCGTTTCCTCCTTGTCTTCATTGTGTACAGATCCAGCTCCTTACACCTCTGCTCATATGAATTTCCTGCATACCTGCACCATCTTGGTTGCCCTTTTCTGGACCCTCTCCAATGCATCTATATCCTTGCAGAGATGAGGCCTCAGAACTGAACCCCATACTCTGGGTGCCTGCTTCACCATGGCTTTGTAAATTAAGGGAATTGAACATGTATTCCTGGAGGAGAGAAGGATTGGGGGATATGATTGAGACCTTTAAGTACAAAGAATAAATAAGTGTGGTACTGAAGAGATATTCAAGCTCTGGAAGGGAGGGACATGACAGGGCATAGACTTAGATTGGAAGGAGGTAGGTATAAGAGGGAAATGAGGTGCTTTTTTAGAGACAGTGTAGTGGCAGTTTGGAATGCTTTGCCAGAGGAGGTGGTATCCTGTAGGATGGTGGGTAGATTCAAGAGGGAATGGGATAGGGTGAGGGGGGTATTTGGGAAGGTGAAGGAGGGGGAGGGGCAACTGCAAAGTAGGGTGTTAGCTGCACACTCAAGCAGACTAGATAGACCTAGAGGCCTAATTTCTGCTGGCAATTTTCATATGTTCGTATGACATCTATGTCTGTTCCCTAGGCCTAGATCACAATGTGAAAGCCTGCAAAATTTGCCAGGGGTTTAATTCTGCAACCAGGTGATGTTGTAAAGGGGCTGTGGAGAAGTTTATACTCCAAAAGACCATAGCCTGAATGGAGAAGGAGGTCCAACAAAAGACAGCAGCTTTGCCAGCTAGTTGACCAAATCACGGTCATCTAAATTCCGGGAAAAGGCATCTGAGAATCACAAGCACAAGCAATGGGACAAAGAAAAGGAGACAGCTTCCTTGGTGCATTCCAGGTTGTACCTGCATTCTTCAAGTAGGACATTCTCTTCATTGTCATAGGCTCCAGTGGTGGCACCCACCACCCCGCTCATCGAAACACCACCAAGGTTAGGGCTTGGCACAGGCACTACCAGGCCTATTATGGCTGGTACATCACCATTGACATGGGGGACTCAGTCTCCCCCGTTAACTCCCGTACCCAGTTAAAATTCCGAAACAAGAATAGCGCTGGTAAAAACCACGCTGCAACAATAGCCGATGTCAAGACAGCTACAGGGATAGCGTAGCGAAAGGCATTACCACAATATCTGTAGCTGTCATCACATCCAAGGAGAGGACAAAGCAGTTAGCTACAAGGTGTTTCACCGAGCTGCTCCTGTGGTGAAGGGGGCTGAGACTATGCGCAACTATGGTGGACCATCCCAGAGACCAGGGTTCTGTTCCTGGTCTCTTGACTGTGGTGTTTTTTTCTTCACCCCAAATGTGTTTTTTTTTTAATGGTGTTCTCCCCCAACCCTGCACAGTTACAAAGTTTCTTCTCATCCCCGATTTTCACTCCCTCCTGTGGAGTTGATTATAATTAGTTGTGAGGTGCGGGGGGACAAAGCTCCCCGCGTTGGGGGCTGTGTTGGGTGGAGCCGCCCGCCAACATTTATTTTAGCTGGTGTGTTGGTTTTGGCATGGTAGCACTTGCTCTTTTTACTGAGCACTATCATGACTTTTGCTGTTTTGGCATGCGTGTTTTTTGACCACACTGTTGTTAGTTTCAGCATTATGACCTAGTGCTGTCAACTCCTCCCATATGCCCCTTGGCCACAGGGGCGCCGATAGTCAGCCGGTCATCTTATCTTTTTCTGACATGATAAGATGTTTACTGCCTGGCCTCCCTGTTCTAGGGGGCCTGTCAACCGTGCCTATTACTATTCCCTCATCAATGCTGCAATGTACTCCCTTGCCACAGCCACTTCCTATGCCACTGCTGATGTCACGGCATGCTCTCTCCTCTCCTTTGACTGTGTCAATGACAAACATGATACAGTCCTGATCTAATGATGCAGGAAGAAGAGGATGAGGCTGAAGATTATGCTGAGAGCCAATATGAATGTGACACCAGATCTTCTCTTTCCACATGCAGCCAGGACTCTGTGGTGAACACAACATGGTCCCCTCCAGAAGACCCTACCTTCCTGATCATGACGCAGCAGTTGCAAGCTGCCATGGGATTTGCCCTGAAGGAGCAGGATACTACCAAAAAGAACTTGATAGAGTTCCTGGAACTACCAGAGTCTCCTGCCATTGTGGTGCCTCCCTCTGCTTCCAGCCTTAGAGGATGCCACCTTTGCTGTCTGGTACAGACCAAACAACATACCATCTGTTCTCAGGAAGGAAGACAAAATGTATCTGGCCCCTTCTGGTGAGCCTTTTTATGTCACACAACCTGAGACTGACTCAGTGGTGATTAATGTTGCCCATGACAGGTATATGGCACCTAGGTACCTCAGTTTCCTCCCTCCTGATAAAGAATCCAGGAGGCTGGATGTACTAGGCAAAAGGACATATGCCTCTGCATCATTGAACCATGATATTGTCAATTACCAGGCCTGCATGATGAAGTATCAGAACAACCTCTGGAGGAAGGCCAATGCAGCTGCACAAGCCTTGCCTGAGGTACCACAAAGCAAGATCTACTGAAAGCTTTCACAGCTGGGGCTGACGTGGGCAAGGTCCACACAACCTATGATGTGTCAGATGTTTCTACCAGAGCTGTGGCATCTGGCATCTGTCTCAGGAGATATTCATGGCTCAGAGTAGCAGATTTTGCTAATTATGTGCAACAAAAAATTCTTAATGCCCCATTCAGAGGGCAGAAATTGTTTGGTCATGAGATCCAAGAGACTCTGAAAGATCTCCAGGCCTCCAGTAGGATTTTGAAGTCAGTGCACTCCCTCTACCATACCCAACCCAGTGGTAGGAGTAGGGGTACCTTTCTCCCAGTTAGTGTTAGACAGTGTCCAGCCCCTAGACAGCAGGACAGGGGCAAAGGAGCAAGGGCCTTGTGAGTCCCCAAAACTACCCCAGGTATCCATTCAAAAGCACCTAGAGGAGATGGAGCTGGTGGAGCTACCCATACTCGCTCAGCCTGACTCTTTATACACCTCCAACCATCTTTACCTCCAGGGATGGATGTAGGGGTCGACTCTCACTTCACTTAAACCAGTGGATGGAGGTGACTACAGATGCATGGGTTCTGGAGAGCATAAAAATGGGTCACGCTCTGGAACTTCAGGATAACCCTCTAGATCATCCCCCACTTGTGACAACATATCCTCCAGAGCACCTGCCTGTTGCTGGAGGAAGTACAGGTTCTGCTTCAAAAAAAGCCATAGAACCTGTGCCTCTAGAATAGAGGGACACAGGTTTTTACTCCCGGTACTTTGTTGTCCCAAAGTGGACAGCAGACCTGAGGCCTATTCTGGATCTAAGGGATCTCAACTTTTTCACAGAATACAAGAAGTTTTGAATGGTCACTCTGCAGGGTCTCCTTCCATTACCACAAACAGGGGATTGGATATGCTCCATGGATATGAAGGATGCGTACCTCCATATCAAAATCCAGAAACCTCACAGAAAATACTTAAGGCTCCTTTCTCAAGGGGAACATTACCAATTCAGAGTGTTACCCTTTAGCTTGTCTTATGCACCATGGGCCTTTACCAAATGCTTAGCAGTGGTGGCAGCAGCCCTTTGCAGGAAAGGCCTATATGTTTTTCCTTACCTGGACAACTGGCTATTGAAGGCCCACTCCAGGGACCAGCTGTTGATAACCTAAGATCAAGCCAGACAGCTGTTTGATGCTCTGGAGGTGACAGTCAACATACCAAAATCAGTGTTGACACCTTGCCAGCGACTGCAGTACATAGGGGCAGTTCTGGATAGAGCCCAGGGCTCGGCTTTCCTGCCTTTGGACAGGGCCAACTGTCTGATTACCCAAACACAATTAGTGTGCGACAGCTGTTACGTCTCAGCAAGGATGTTTTTGTGCCTTCTGGGACTCGTGGACATGGCTACTGTCATCGAACCACTGGCCAGGCTACACATGCAGATTCCTCAGTATACCCTAAGAGTCCAGTGTGATCAGCTTACCGACAGCCTAGAATAGATGGTTCTAGTCATGTCCCATGTGTGCAAAGTGCTTAAGTGCTGGATGGAAAATATCAACTTGCTCAAGGGGGTTCCCTTCCTGATACCCTCCCTTCTTCAGATCCTCACCACGGATGCTTCAGGGATGGGCTGAGGGTGCACTTGGGTCCTCATCAGACACAAGGCATGTGGACTTCAGTGGATAGCACCTTGCACATCAATGTTCTGGAAATGAGAGCCATTCTGTACAGACTCCAGACCTTCCAGAACCACTTGTCCCCAGGTCCTCTGTTAATACAGATGGACAATGACAGTGTGATGCACTACATCAACAAACAAGGGGGGACTCATTCCTATCCGCTGTGCAGGGAAGCCATGATAGTTTGGTATTAGGCTCTGGAACACGGTCTAGAACTATCAGCAGTACACATTCCAGGCTTCCAAAACATCTTTGCAGACAAGCTCAGCAAGTCGTAGTCTAGGATGCACAAGTGGGAACAGTTGACCTCCCTGGTCGATGACCTGTTTGAAAGATGGGTCGTCCAGAGCTGGACCTTTTTGCATCTCCACACAATGCAAAACTGACACTTTTCTACTCATTTGCTCCAGGGCATTAAGTTTATTTTTTTTTAACCAGGAGATGACCAGGCACAGCCCTTTTGCAGTCATGCCTGACATAAAAATACAATACAATCACAATAAACAATCAGACCAAATACAAACTACGGTCACATTATACGCTACAAGTACATAAATTATTGTCATGATAAAAAACTTTCAATAATTTGTAAAAGTGCTTAACATTATTAGCTTTCTAGACTAAAAGTGATAAATTGTTTAAAAGTGTTGAGACAAACCAAGTAAAGGATCGCATGGTTGAGACCAGTTTGGGCACTACTGAATAGAAAAGCATATCTGTGTTTTGTCTAGTTACATATGAACCTTTGTAACACACAAATGTATTTGATAAACTGAGAGGCATAGATCTTTGATAAATTGAACAGGCAAAAACTGTCGCAATGTAATCAGTCTGTTGGGCAGGTGGCAAGATATTCATTTTTTCGTAAAGAAGGCAGTGATGTATTCTAACTAGAGCCCTTAGTCCGAATCTACAAATACTGTTTAATATACACTGATACCTTTTTAAAAATGCCGTGCCTTGATTCATGCATAAAACTGCTCCATAGTCCAATATTGTCAACAGTATTTGTTTAGCTATTACCGTACATGCTTCATTAGCTAAGGCATTAATGTTCCTATAAAGGAAACCCAGTTTTTGATGGATTTTTTTCCAGTTTTCTCTAAGTGCTCAATTAGGCTCAGTGAGGGGTCTAAATACATGCCTAAGTACCTAACCAGCTGAACCCTGGAGATATCATCCCCTTGACTACCCTTGAAGACCAGATTGCCCCCCGTCCCCGGCCAGCCTCTGAGACGTCCCAAACAGCATTAAATTTTTTTTTTTATTTAATTTCAGCTTATTCTACAAACGCCAATTTGTCAGTCTGTTATAATCATACTGTAGGTCCTGTTGCACATCTATAAGAGACTGGCTGGAGACGAGGAGGACCATGTCATCAACATAAAGGATACATTCTGTTCTTGTAAGAATCTCCAGAAGGTTGTTCACAAAAACTGAAAATAAAAAAGGTCCCAACACTGAGCCCTGAGGAACACCTGACCTCACTTGTAGTGGCTCAGACAAGGAGACACCTATCCTTACCCTCTGTACCCTCTTTTCATGATAACTTTTGAACCATTCCAAACTGTTTCCAGTTATTCCAAAGGAATACAGTTTCTGCAGCAGCAGGTCATGATCTACCAAATCAAAGGTTCTGGTCAGGTCGACAAACACTGCACCAGTCATTAAACCTTTATCACTAGCATCATGTACAGTTTTTGCCAACTCAGCCAGAGCCATTGCTGTCCCATAATCTGGTCTAAAACCATGCTGCTACTCTACCAGTAACCCTTTCTGGCCAAAATGGAGCATTAATTGCTTCAAGATCCATTTCTCTAATGACTTCCCCATTATAAGCAGGAGAGGAATTGGCCTATAATTTGCTTCATTAGTCCTGTCTGCCAATTTAAAAATTGGAATTATAGAAGATTATTGCCAAACTAAGGGTACAATGCCCCTAATTGTTGAGATATTAAACAAATAAGTCAGGGGACCTGAGATTTCAACTGACACCAATTTTAGTATCCTTGGGGAAATCGTATCTGGTCCACAGCCTTTCTTTCTTTCTTTTTTTTCCCCATAATAAATTTTTATTTTGCACAACACAAGGAGTAAACATTACAATTAAATAATCCTGACATAAAACAAGTCATAGTGAGCTAACAGTCATAAATAATTACAAGACTATGAAAAATAACATTTTAAGTCAAAATACTAAGTGTTGTCTTTAAAGGCAGTAATTAAGATTAAGATTGAAGCTAACTATATCCAAGCCAAAGATTTAGTAATATAATTTCAGTCCAAGAATCAATATAAACTTTGCATTCAGGGTATTGTCAACAAACCAAGATTAATACAGTACTACGGTATTGCTAACTGCAGAAATGGGCCCCAAATCTCTAGGAATTTATTGACTCTATCTAACAACATAGATGATATCCTTTCATTGTTAGCTGTGTAACTCATCACAGCCTTTCTTTTCATCCAGCTTATGGAGTAGACCAATACATCTTCTAAAAGAATAGAAGTAAAGACAAACCCTTCATCTCCTTGCCTCATATCTTGCATTTCCTGTAATTTATAGCTTTCTTCAATTGTATTTGTCCTAACCTCATTTCCACCTGGCAAGATGTGTTGTCCCTCTCTTGGAAAGAGAGGTTTCTGTATGCCTTTCCTACCTTTCCTCTAATTCAGAGAGTACTACTCAAGCTGAAAATGGAGGGGGCAAATCTAATACTCATTGCTCCCCTGTGGCCTCTGCAGATCTAGTTCCCTCTGCTGCAACAGCTGGCAGTGAAACCCCCAGTACCTCTGCCCCCATTCAGGGGTCTACTCTTATAAGAGCAGGTAACACTGGTCCATTCAGACCTGCAGTCTTTCTATCTCATGCACGGCTCCTGAATACATAACCATAGCTTGATTTGGGGTGTCGCAAAAAGTAGCTGATGTTCTGGTGGCTGCTAGAAAACCATCCACCAGAAATACTTACTCCATGACATGGAAGCAGTTTGTTTTATGGACTGCTTCTCACCATCTGGATCCCTTTACCTGTCCAGTTAATCAGGTTCAAGAAGTCCTGCTGTCCTTATCAGACTCCAGCCTACAGTATTCCTCTATTAAAGTGCACCTTGCTGCCATGTCAGTTTTTCCATTTGCCTACAGAGGGCCAAGCAGTTGCTCAGCTAGAGATAGCTCATACATTCTTGAGAGGCATTCTATATCTAAAGCCTCCTATCTGAATTCCAGTCCCAGTTTGAGACCTGAATTTTACTTTGGAAAAGCTCATGTTAGCTCCTTTTGAGTGAGCCATGACTTGTGGCTTATGCTTTCTCTCTTGGAAAGCATTATTTTGGTTGCAATCACTTCTGCTTAAAGGATTTCAGAGCTACAAGATCTAATGTGTGAGCCTCCTTATCTGATTTTCCACAAAGTCTTTGTGTACTAATCCTAAGTTTCTCCCCAAGGTGGTGTCTGAGTTTACTTTAAATCAAACCATCCACCTGCTAATGTATTATACAGAGCATGCCAATCCAGGGGAAGCATCGTTCCATATTCTAGACATGCATAGAATACTCAGTTACTATACACACCGTACGAAAGACTGTAGGAAGTCCTCGCCACTTTTTGTTTCATTCACCCCTGGGAAAGAGGGCACCCCAGTTTCTAAACAGTGCTTGCCCAAATGGCTAGCAAACTGTTATACTTTTTGTTACAGGACATACAGTAAGGAACTTCCTGGTGTGATTTGTTGCCATTCCACTAAATGTATGGCCACCTCTGTTGCTTGTTTTAGAAATGTATCCACTGCAGAGATCTGTGCAGCTGCTACCTGGAGTACTGTCCACACCTTCATTAAGCACTACAGTCTGGATATTGTTTCTCATCGATGAGCTGGCTTTGGCCTAGCTGTATTCCAAGGCCTACTTTCATAAGCCTATAGGATCCAGCCACCCAGCATCCAGACTGTTAACTTTTGGTACTGCTTGGTACTCATTTCCTAGGTGTGGCCTGATGAAAGAGATACCCTCAGAGAAGATAGAACAGTTGTATACTTACCGTAACAGTAGATCTTCGAGAGAATCTCTTTCATCAGGCCATACTGTCCCACCCTCCTTCCCCCTTTCTGGGCCTGCAAGAGTGGGTTTTGTGCTCCTATCTCAATTGTTACATTTTCCAGCCCTCTGCCTGACCTGGTTTGTGGAGTGCTGGGCTCTCTCCTGGTTTCCTACAGGGAGGTCCTCCAAGAATTATCTCCAGCAGGGAACTGAGGAACGGAAGGGCAGCCCACATTTATGTAGATGCTGATGTCATCATGGGTGGACCCTGGCTGACTACTTGCAAAAGTTTCTGTGTGGTCCTAGTGCCTTGTGGCTGTAAGTGCCATAGATGTAGCCTGATGAAAGAGATTCTCTTGAAGATCTACTGTTACAATAAGTACGTAAATGTTCTTTTTGAATAGAGCTTCCTGAAGGTTAAAGCAGACTGGGAAATTTTCAGTTAACAGCAGCTGTGGCTATTGTTCTAGGGGATGTCACTATGGACTGGCTCGATCAGAAAGCCAACCCTATACGGCAACACAAAAACAAAATGGGTATATACTTCATTAGAAGAAGGGGGTCTCATTTAAGTAAAAAAAAAGAAAGTCACTGTGTGTTTCTCTGAGGAAGGGGGCTATATCAGCTTAATTTACTGAGTCAGGAGCAGAGGGTGAATCTAATTAGGGGTGTGGCTTAAGAGCTTAGGAGTACAAAAGCAGGTGTCTCCAATTACAGCTTCCTGCTGTTTTTAACAGAGGAGAACTTTGCTTTCAGAGCAAGAAACAGCAGTCTAGAACTACAGCTTTTTTACTAATTGCCCTCCTTCCCACCTTAAGCCAGTTCTACTTTTATAGCCACTGGATTTGACTGACAACAGGAATGTCCTGTTTGGCAGTAGGAAGGGAAGGATCACTGAGACACATTAGTTTCATCAACCTTGAAGGAACATAAAAATAACTCTTTCTCCCCCCCAGGCTGCTGGAGGTCTGAATCCAAGCACGGAAGAAGGAGACTACTGAAGACTACAGGAAGTTCCTGTCCCAGAACAGGAAGGGCGAGAGTTGTAAGGGTACATAGGCAGTAAGAAAGTAAGTGTAAAAATACATAAAGGGAGGAGACAGTAAGCATACAAAGTAACAGGAGAGGGGACACAAAATATGTCAAGATGGGATTGGTGCAGTGCAATGGCTCTGGGGCAGCAGTGTTCCAGGAGACATTCTGGAGGCTGCGATGCTGCCAAGTTTGCAGGCACCTCTCTGGTCTAAGGGAGGAGGTTGCCCATCTCCAGGCTGACCTGGCTGGGATCGTGAAACCTCTTCCTCCACCCAGGGACCACCAGGGCCACCACTACCTCAGAGGTTGCCAAGGAAGAGGAGCGGTTGGACTAAGGTGGGCTCAGGGAGGGAAGGTGGTGGAACAGAGGTGCATTCCCTCCAGTTGTACCTCTCCACAATTCATATGCTGTTCTGGCAAAGAATGGTTCCTCTATGAGGCACCTGCAGTGGAGACCAAGGAGGATGCTGGGAACCTCCACAAAGGAGACCCACAGGGGGTGGCATGAGACCCCACAGGGGAAGGAAACAACTTCCGCTGGGGGACTCGATCATTAGGGGGTAGAAGTGGGGGAGGAAGGGGATAGGGAGGTAAGGTGCCTGCCTGGTGCCATGGCTAGGAGGGACAGGAAGCGAATCCTCAGGATTGCGGGAGCAGCTGCACGAGGGAGGGAGCTGGATGTCATTGTCCACCTAGGGACAAATGACCTGGCTGTGAATGGGATCAGAGTGATGTAAGAGGAGTTTGTAGAGTTGGGGAGGGGCCTTAGACAAGTAGCATGTACGGTAACCTTCTCGGAGGCGCTGCCTGTCTATGGCAAGGATGATGCTAGGGTATTCCGCACCATGGGATTCAATGAATGGTTGAAAAACTGGTGTGGAGCTCTGGGTTTTAGCTTCACTGGGGACTGGGAGCCACCTGGAGGGATGCAGGCCTATACTGGCGTGATGGTCTGCATCTGTCGGAGGGTACCAGGATCCTAGAGTGATAGGTTTAAATGCTTCATTGGCAAGCATTTAAACTATTCCAAACTCCTACTGACTCTCTACCTTGGTGTTTACCTCTCTAACTACTGTGTTTTTTGGGGGAAGGCTGGGATTTCCCTGCTCCTTTTCAGTACCTCACCCCACAAAACACATTAGTTAGAGAGGTAAACACCAAGGTAGAGAAGTCAGCAGGGAGCAAGATAGGGGTAAATGCAGAAAAAGGCAGTAAGGACAGGGATGGCGCTAAAGGCAGGCCATAAAAAAATGGAAGGTGATGAGTACCAATGCCCGCAGTCTGTGTAACAAGCTCCCTGAACTAGGGGCCTTGATGGAAGAGGGATGCCTGGATATTGTGGTAGTCACTGAAACATGGTACACAGAGAACCATGACTGGGGTGTGAACATACCAGGATACACAATCTACAGGAGGGACAGGGTGGGTAAAAGAGGAGGAGGAATAGCTCTCTATATAAGGGAAGGGATTAAAGCAACAGAACTAAAGAGTAAACAGGAAGTTGATGAGTCACTATGGGTCACCCTGGAGATAGGAAATGGTACCACAATCTGTATGGGAGGTTGTGTACAGACCCTAATCTCAAGGGGAGGAAATGGACAAGGAAATGATAGAAGGCATCCTTAAAATGGCAGAAAAAGGGGAGATATTGTTGATGGGGGACCTAAATATGCCAGATGTTAACTGGAGTACCTTTGCTGCAGGCGCATACAAGAGCAGGGTCATTCTTGATGCCCTACAGGGGGCATGCCTCAGACAGCTAGTGTCGGAACCCACTCGGGAGGGAGGAATCTTAGACCTGGTACTCTCAAATGGGGAAGGAAAAAGGATCTCAGATTTAGAAGTGGGTAGCCATCTGGGAACAAGTGACCACCAAACAGTGTGGTTCACAATAAACAAGCCATACAAAAACAAGAGTATTGGACTTTAGGAAGGCTGACTTTGGGAAACTGAGTGAGTACCTCAGAAAAGCACTAGCAAATGGGCAAAAAGGAGGGGTGGAGGAACAATGGGGAATAATCAAAACAGCCATCGCAGAGGCAACAAGCCTTTGTGTGAAACAAATCAACAAAACAAAACGAAGGATAAAAACACTATGGTTCTCAAATGAGGTGGAAGAGAAGGTTAAGGAGAAAAGAATAGCATTCAGGAAATATGAGGAAACACATAAGGAGCAGGACAGAGAACTTTATCAGTAGAAGCAGAAGGAGGCAGGGAAGGCAGTCAGAGTAGCAAAGGCACAAACATAGGAAAAGATAGCCAACTCTGTTAAGAAGGGGGATAAAACTTTATAGGTACATTAGGGAGCGAAGAAAGACCAAGGGAGGGATACAGAGACTTATTAAAGGGGAGGGAATGTGGGCAGAGAGTGACAGTGAAAAAAGCAGGAATTCTGAATGAATATTTCTGCTCAGTATTCACATCAGAAGAGATGGGAAAGGTACCTAAACCAAACAAGACAGAAATTCTGAATGGGGGGTTGATACCAGTCCATTCACAGAAGAAAGGGTTTGAAAGAACTCTTGAAACTGAGGTGAACAAAGTAATGGGGCCTAATGGGATTCACCTAAGAATTCTAAAAGAACTAAGGGTAGAACTAGTAACACCACTGTCTATTCTAACAAATCATGGGAGGATGGGGTGGTACCTGAGGACTGGAGGAGGGAAAATGTGATTCCACTTCACAGAAGTGGGAGCAGGGCAGAGGTAGGAAACTACAGACCAGTTCATTTGACCTCAGTGGTAGGAAGAATGATGGAATCACTACTAGAAGGAAAGAATTGTTGAGTACCTAGATGCCAGTGGGCACTGGGACCCAAGGCAGCATGGTTTCACAACAGGAAGGTCATGTCAGATGAACCTAATAGATTTCTTTGACTGGGTGACTAAAGTAGTAGACCAGGGAGGGGCTGTCGATATGGCCTTCCTAGATTTTTAGCAAGGCATTTACATAGTCTCACACAAAGATTAATATACAAGTTAGCCAGCCTTGTGTGGGTCCCAAGGTGGTATCCTGATAAAACTGGCTGGACAACAGGACGTAAAGGGTAATAGTAAACAGAGTCCACAGTGAAGAAAGGAGGGTAACTGGTGGGGTACATGGAGTTTAGTACTGGGACCGGTCCTCTTTAATGTCTTTATAAGTGACATTGGAGAGTACCTGGAAGGAAAGGTATGTCTCTTGCAGATGACACAAAGATCTGCAACAGGGTTGATACACAGGTGGGGTGGAAAGGATGAAAAGGGGACTTGCAAGGTTGGAGGAATGGTCAAATATGTGGCAGCTCAGATTCAATGCAAAGAAGTGCAGGTAATGCATATGGGAAACAAAACCCAGGGAAGAGTACACAATGGGGTGAGTTAATAACAACAACAAATCAAAAAGAGACCACAGGAGTAATATATCAGATGACCTAAAGGTGGCAAGCAATGTGAGAAGGCAGTAAGGAGGCTGGGGGATATTGGGATGCATAGGGAGAGGCATCAACAGTGAGAAACAGGAAGTTGTTATCCCTCTGTACAGACAGTTGGTGAGACCCCATCTGAGTACTGCATGCAATTCTGGAGACCCCATCTCCGCAAAGACATAGACAGAGTGGAGGCTGTTAGAGGAGGGCATCCAAATGGTGCAGGGTCTGCACCGGAAGACATATGAGGAGAGACTAGAAAGCTTATTAGCCATACCCTTGAGGAAAGGAGGAAAGTGGGGACATGATAGAAACTTCAAGGCATCTCAAGGAATTAACAAAGTACAAGAGGGTAGCATCTTTCAGAAGAAGAGATGTGCAAGAACAAGGGGGCACAATTTGAAGATAGGGGGGACGGCTCAGAGGTAATGTTAGAAAGTATTTTTTCACAGAGAGGGTTGTGGATGCATGGAACAGCCTTCCTGAGGAGGTTGTAGAGTCAGGAACAGTGGGAGAATTCAAGAATGCATGGAACAGGCATAAGGCAATTCTAGTGGGGCAGGAGAAAGTAAGCTGTTGATTAACTAGAACCTGCAGCTTATCCATCAGGTAGGGAAATGGGCAGACTAGGTTGGCCAAGAGGTCCTTATCTGCCATAAAATTCTATGTTTCTATGTTTCTATAACAAAGGCCAGACTCAAAAACTGTAATATAGCACATTTTTTTATGGCTGTGTGGGTGGAACTCCGCAGATGTTATGCCATCATCATCTCTGAGAATAGCACTGTGGAAGCACATGCCCGGACCACTGTCCAGTGTGCTTCCTCAGTGCTGCAGCACAGTTTCCAGTGGTTGTATTTATGCCGGCCTTCCCCTCCACCAGCCACATAAAAACACCCACTTCATGGAGCACCTCTTTTTCTGCTGCAATTATAGAGCCTTTTAAAGTGCCACCGAAGTATGCCATTCACAAGATGGCTGCCGATTCAGACTGCGCATGCAAGAGTATCACGCATGTGCAGTTCTGTCACCGCCACCATCTTGTGAATGGTACATGCCAACAGCACAGCGGTGCTCCAAAACG
The DNA here is from genome assembly GCA_016271365.2 of Neoceratodus forsteri. Classification (NCBI taxonomy): domain Eukaryota; kingdom Metazoa; phylum Chordata; order Ceratodontiformes; family Ceratodontidae; genus Neoceratodus; species Neoceratodus forsteri. Next base: position 518,889,260 of record CM057449.1, on the reverse strand, counting down.
CTCAGCTGCAGAAAGAGAAAACACTGAAACAGTTTTCATCTGCAGGATAGCGAGTCTGCTCCCTGACAATGTATTCCTTCTCCTTTTCAATTCCAGAGTCGGATAAATATCTCCTTCACCGCTCCTTCAGCAGGGTGTCAGCAGCCAGGATTCCATTTACTAAAAGAAGAAATAGTCAGGAGGTACATCAATAAATAATTGTATTATATCCTCTTCAGTAAAATAGACAGGTGTATTAGGTTTATGTACAAAACTGTTACATCTGAGACTTCATACTATACAAATACAGTTTCCTCTCCACTCAGTGATGTATATAGTATTACTGACCAGCAGCAGCTCTGCCTCTAGTCCCTTAGCTCGAGTATCCCCTCTGGCCACAGCAGACACATGGCTGAGTATTTCTTTGGGGCTTCCTTCACTTCTGCCCCTTTCCCACCAGATGCACCCCTTTTTCTGCATACTCTGGCCGTGCTCCGAAAAGCTCTGTGTAGCTGTATCAGCTCTGACCAAAGTTTGTTATCAGTTGAAGACACATGGCATGTCACCTGCTACCTGGTGACCTGAACATCCACATGTTGCTGTGAAGAGGACAGTTAGCCCAAGGTAACAGGAAAGTCACAAAACAGCGCTCGGTCAGCAAATGAAACTCACCAGGCAAATAACTGCTCAATGCAATTTATTTAAAAGTTGCTAAGGCCAAATAACCCCTTACCCCAGTGCTTCCTTAATGAAGCCTTCCTGAGGCTACCCCTTGGGAAGGCTTCGTGCCAAAAAGCATAGGGTAAGGGCTATTTATCCTGTGCAACTTTAAATAAATTGCATAGAGCAGTTATTACCGACTGTAAGTCTACTATTGCACTGAGTGCTGTTTTGTGACTTACCTGGTGATCTGCCATATGTGTCTGGTTGATTTAAAAAAACTTACAATATTGCAGTTTTTGAGTCTGACCTCCTTTGTGATATAACCATTTTGTTTTTACATTGCCTTCTTGTGTTGTGTATTCACAATTTTGTTGCCTCTCTGGGCAAGTTGCAATTTCTGTCCTCTGCTATGCATATGGTTTGTGTGTGCCCTTGATCAGACAGAGGCTTTTGAAAAGGACCAGTTACTCATTGATTGCTTACAGTCAGTTACTCTCCGAGGAACCTCCTCCATGTACTGAGATCTCATAAATCATTTGGCTAGAATTCCTTTGCTATTGCTGCCCTGGAAACCTGCAATACACTCCCAAATTATATTTTTATACGAGCAGTGACTGCATCTCTTATGGTGATAAGAGTTGCATTCTCAAGTTCTTTGAGAGAAAGAACTGCAAAATGAAGCTGAGGAGTTCTGTCATACAAAGGACTTGAGAAGAAACTCTTATAACCATAAGAGACACATGAACTGTAAATACAGCATAAACATATTATAAACATTGTTGAAGAGATGTTTTTTTAAATGGTGCTTGAATTTAAAATCAAAATGTTTTACTTTGTAGAAAATTAGAGAACCCCTCTGTATGGGATATATGCCCACTGAACGTAGAATTTCAGAACTATTTGCATGAAACTCCCTCTTGTGGCTATAAGATTATCTGGAATATTTGGAAATAAGCAGTACTGACTGGCTAAGAATGGTGTTAAAAATTATAAACTATTAAAGAGTCCACTAACCCAAGTGACTTCAAAAGAGCTTTATTGGACAACCTCACCAGACTGTGCAACTGCTAGATATCTACTGGTATCTTATGGCTCTCTTATCCAACAAATCCCATTACTTTCTGCAGCTTTTCTTTTTCTTACTTGCTTTCCCTGTCCTGGTCACTGTGGGTGAATACCAGTTTTTCAGTACAGTATCTGGTAAATTATATTTAAACAAAATGTCCCCCATATTCAGAAGCTGCTGTTTGTGCCATCAAAATTATTGTGTCGAGCGCGAATTGGCTCACAGCTGCCAGGGAGGCATGTTCATACAGTAAATGTGCGCTTTCTGGTGCATTCTGCCTGCATGAATATCGGGCTGTGGTAATCGGGCTGTAGAAGTGCCAAGCAAATAAAATATGCAGTGCACCAATGCCCGCTGCTGGCAATGGATACCCAGGAGCAAGGAATTGTAACCAGCACAGACGCTGCTCCCGTCCCTCACCGGAAGCCATCTGAATGGCTATGACTGAGCATGGGTATAGTGTAGAAACAGCTGTTTGTACTATACATGTGCATTCAGTCCCATTAATTCAGATGGCAGCTGGCCGACATGGTGAGAGGAGGATCTGTACCAGTCACTATCCTCAGCTCTGCCTGCAGACATTAATAGTCTTTTTAGGGCGAGTGAGGCGCTGGATGGGGGATGAAGGGGAGTGGTGGTTGCGGGTGGATGGGACAGAGAAGGAGGTTACATTATTCAGAAACAACAAAGAAACCAGTGCACAAACAACTGGTAGCAGCTTGAATGCTTAGAAAGATTTTGTTACATACTAGATGCAAAATGTGCGCAGGTACAGCATACCCCTATATTGGGACATTGCCATCAGTACACATTTTGGCATGTAACAAACTTTTCTAAGCAGTCAAGCATCACTGTTTTTTTTGTGCATTGGTCTCTTTTGTTGTTTCTGCACATCTTTGCTTTGACTTGGCAGCGCCTTCTCCCATCTGAGTGCACCTCTTGTATTGCAAGAGAGGGTGGTTACATTGTTTTATAATAGGGGTCGAGTTGGGAAGGGAGTACAACTAGATTGCTAAGGTACATGACAAAATTACAGTGAGGTTCGGGTGTGATTGGAGTACCACAAGATTCAAACATCGAATAGGTACTCTGCACTATTTACCATGACAAATAGCGTAACAAGCATCAAAAATCTGTGAGCCCAGAGCAGTGCACGGAGGTACAGCACACAACTAAACCCACTAAAAAGGACAAAAACAAACCTGTACTAATAATTGGCGACTCAATGATTAGGGGTGTAAAGATTCACCTCCAACAAGACCATGCTTTAACTATGGTAATGTGCCTCCCCAGAACATTGGCATGGAGGAACAGCAGTCGCATAGAGAAAATCATTTGAGACATCACATTGAGAGTATCACAGATGTAGAAGTGGGTAGCCATCTGGGAACTAGCGACCATCGAACAGTATGGTTCACAATAAACACAGCAACAGAGTCAAGCCATGCAAAGGCAAAAGTACTGGACTTTAGGAGGGCTGACTTTGCCAAAATGGGTGAGTGCCTAAGTAATGAACTAACATACAGGCAGAAAGGAGGGGGTGGAAGAACAATGGCAATAATAAAACTGCCATCACAGAGGTAACAAGCCTTTGTGTGGAAGCAAATAAACAAAACGAAACGATGTAAGAAACCACTATGGTTCTCAAAGGAAGTGGCAGTGAAGGTTCAAGAGAAAAGAAAGCATTCAGGAAGTACAAGGAATCACAGAAGGAGCAGGACAGAGAACTGTATCAGTTAAAGCAAAGGAAGCTGGAAGGCAGTCAGAACAGCAAAAGGCCCAAACCGAGGAAAAGATAGCCAACTCCAGTTAAGAAGGGGATAAAACTTATAGGTACATCAGGGAGCTTAAGGGAAGACCAAGGAGGGAGAAAGAGGCTTAATAAAGGGGAGGAGGGAGGAGGTGGGCAGAGGGTGACTGTGAAAAGGCAGAGATACTAAACAAATATTTTGCTCAGTATTTACAAAGGAAGAGGGAAGGTACCTAAAACAAACAGTAGAAACACTCTGGATCAGAAGTTGATACCAGCCCATTACAGAAGAAAGGGTTCTGAAAGAACTCTTACAAAACTGAGGTGGACAAGCAGTGGGGCCTGATGGTTCATCCCAGAATTCTAAAATAACTAAGGGTGAGAACTAGTGACACCACTGACTACCCTGTTTAATAAATCATGGGAGGATGGGGTGGTACCGAGGACTGGAGGAGGGCAGATGTGATTCCCTTCACAAAAGTGGGAGCAAGGCAGAAGCAGGAAACTATAGACCTGTTAGTTTAACCTCAGTGGTAGGGAAAATGGTGGAATCACTTCTGAAGGAAAGATAGTCGAAAGTATCTAGAGGCCAGAGGGCACAAGGCCCAAGGCAGCATGGATTCACAGCGGAAGGTCATGCCAGACAAATCTGATAGATTTCTTTGACTGGGTGACCAAAGTAGTAGATCAGGGAGGGCTGTGGACATGGCCTACCTAGACTTTAGCAAGGCATTGACACAGTCCCACACAAAAGATTAATATACAAGTTAGCCAGCCTGGGAGTGGGTCCCAAGATGACAGCCTGGGTAAAGAATTGGCTGGAGAATAGGACACAGAGGTAATAGTAAATGGGTCCACTCAGAAGAAAGGAGGGTTACTAGTGGGGTGCCGCGAGGGTTCAGTATTAGGACCGGTCCTCTTCAATGTCTTTATAAAGCGACATTGCAGAGGGACTGGAAGAGAAATATGTCTCTTTGGATGATCTAAAGATCTGCAACAGAGTTGATGCTGAGTAGAAGTGGAAAGGATGAGAAGGGTCTTGGCAAGGTTAGAGGAATGGTCAAATGTATGGCAGCTTAGATTCAATGCTAAGAAGTGCAATGCACCTGGGAAACAAAACCCAGGAAGACACAATGGGGGGTGAGATACTAACAACAACATAAATGGAAAGGGACCTGGTGGTAGTCATATCAGATGACCTAAGGTGGGCAAGCAATGTGAGAAGGCAGCAAGGAGGGCTGGGGGATACTGGGATGCATAGGGAGAGGCATCACCAGTAGAAAACAGGAAGTTATTATCCCTCTGTACAGATAGTTGGTGAGACCCCATCTGAGTACTGTGTGCAGTTCTGGAGACCCAGTCTCCCAGAAAGACATAGACATGATGGAAGCTGTCCAGAGGAGGGCATCAAAATGGTGCAGTGTCTGCACCGAAGACATATGAAGAGAGACTTAAGGAGCTTACTATGTATAGCCCTCGAGGAAAGGGGGGACATGATAGAAACTTCAAGTACTTCAAGGGATCAACAAAGTCCAAGAGGGTAGCATCTTCAAAAGAGAGTGTGCAAGAACAAGGGGCATAATTTGAAGATAGAGCAGCTCGCAGAGGTAATTTAAGGAAGTATTTTTTTCACAGAGAGGGTTGTGGATGCATGGAGCAGCCTTCCGGAGGAGGTTGTGGAGTCAAAAACAGTGGTGGAATTCAAGCATGCATGGGACAGTCATAAGGCAATTCTAGGGGGTGGGGGTAGGAAGAAGTAGGCTGCTGGTTAACTAGGTTCTGCAGCTTATCCATTAGGTAGAGAAATGGGCAGACTGGGTGGGCCAAGTGGTCCTTATCTGCCATCAAATTCTATGTTTCTATGTTTCTATTGAGCGAGACACACATGTCATTTTCTGCATAGGTACGAATGATCTAGCCAGTAAGTCAGCAGAGGAAACTAAACAAAACCTCACTAGGCTGGGCAACAAGCTTGCTTCCCTTTCATCCACTATCACCTTCTATGAAATTCTGCCAGTCTACAGCCAGCCCAGTGGCGCTGAGGGTTGAGGCGCTGGATGCCACACCTCGTGCCACGCCGGTGACTCCCGGGTTCAGGAAAGAGCCGGGCTGTCGAGGTCGGCAGGGAAGGATTGAGAATCTGAGTTGGCTCCTCACTCTCCCGGGCGTGGGGGAGTGTAGACTTGGCACTTGTCTGGCCTCTGTGGAAGCCAGAGGCACAACAAGCGAATGAGCACACAGAGAGGGTTGGGAGTGAGGACGTCAGCGGGGATGCCTTGATGTCTGGGTGTAGCCACTCCCTTGGAACAAGGAAAAAACACATTGGAGCACTGAGGGGAAGGAGCACTGGGTATAGGCCCTAATGACTGCTGCCTTCCTGACCGCCTGAGGGGACTCGACGAAAGCTGACTGATTGGGGTGTACGGGCCCCACCTCATACCCACCTGGGGGACATAGCCATGGCTCTATGGGGGTCCACCAGGGTTCCAGGTAAGGCAGCAGCAGGGGTAATACCCATAGCGACTCACGACAGAGCGGGTCCGATGTCGAGAGAAGGAGATAAAATACAATTTAAGAAAAAAAAGAAATTCTGCCCATCTGGAAAAAAGGAGACAGCAGGAAAAAATCAGGGAAGGGGACACCTTCGAGCTAAACACCTGGCTAAAGGACTGGTGCCAGGAAAAAGGTCACCACTTTTTTGGAAAATGGCAGGACTTTTGGGAATGGGATTTCTTTAAATTAGACAGCCTACACCTCTCAAAGAAGGAGACACACATGCTAGGGCAAAAATTCAACATTCACATCGGCCAGTAAAACTAGTGGACGGAGGGGGTGGAACAGGCACCCCTAGAACAAAAAGGGTTGCCAAATGCTCCTCCCCCATCACCAACTAGTTCAACACAAGGATGTGCCAATCATGCTCAGACCAAACATCACACCAAATATACTCATACCAAACATTTCAACAAAATTACATAACCAAAACATATTAAAAATGCAAGTGACCAAAACAGAAGGGGATGAAAGGCAATGTGCATCAATGCTCATAGTCTTCCAAACAAAATCCCTGATCTCACAGCTGTAATGGCAGACACAGTTAGACTGGGTCACTGTTATGGAAACATGATTCACTGGGAACCACTCCTGGGATGTCACCATCCTAGGATATGCAGTATTCCGGAAAGATCACGAGGGAAAGAAAGGAGGGGGGTTGCATTTTATGTCAGAGATTACGTATGCACAACAGAAATCCAGGGAAAATACAGTAAAGCAGAGGGCCTTTGGGTTACACTAGGAGCCGGGGAAAAAGCTCCTATCCAGGTAGGAGTGATATACAGACCCCCATCCTAGGAGGCTGACGTAGAGAAGGAGCTCTTGGAAACCATCTCAATGATGGTAGACAGGGGTGAGCTGTTGCTTGTGGGGGACTTCAATCTACCGGATGTAGATTGGTCCTCATACACATTATCCTCAGACTGGAGCGGAGTTCCTTTTTGCACTAAGGGGAGCAGGTATGCATCAACTGGTGAATTCACTCACCAGAGACAAAGCAATATTGGCACTAGTGCTGACAAACAGCACAGGGATCCCAGAAGCAGAGGTGGGAGCCAGTCTAGGGACCAGTGATCACAGTTCAATCTGGTTTACTGTGAACAATATGGAGGAAAACAGTCACACCAAAATCAAGATGCTAGATTTAAGAAAAGCCAACTTCCCCAAAATGAGAATTATGATCGCAACCATACTAGGAGGAGGAATCACAGGAGATGTAGAGGACTGCTGGAATACTCTGAAGGCTGCTCTGCATATAGTAACAACTGCATGCACTAAGCAAATCAGTAAGTCCAAAAGAAGGAAAAGACCTATCTGGTTCTCTCACAAAGTAGCATACAAAATCAAAGAGAAAAAAAAGGCTTTTACACAATTCAAGCAAACAAAACACAAAGCAAACATGGAAGAATATAAGAACAAATTAAAGGAGGCAGGGAAAGCTGTTAGAAGGGCAAAAGCACAGACAGAAAAGAAAATAGCACAGGGTGTTAAAGAGGGAGACAAAACCTTCTATAGACAGAGAAGAGAAAGAAGAAAAGCTAAGGAAGGAATAATCTGACTAGCAACCAAGGAAGGTAAGATAGCAGAGAGTGATGAGGACAAGGCAGAAGTGCTAAATGAGTTCTTTTGCTCTGTCTTCACCATAGAAGACAGTGGCTAAGGCCCCACACTGAGCAGGACAAAGGAGGATACCCAGGGAGCAGATACTAGCCCCTTCACAAGGGAAAGAGTCCTAAAAAAGCTTAATAAACTGAAAGTGGAAAAAGCCATGGGACCAGATGGCATACACCCTAGGATACTGAAGGAGCTTGGAGAGGAACTGGCCGCACCACTGGCTGAGCTCTTCAACAAGTCACTAGACAGTGGGAAAATACCTCAGGAATGGAAACAGGCAACTGTTGTGCCCTTACACAAGAGCAGAAACAAGAAAGAGGCAGTAAATTACCGCCCTGTCAGTCTGACCTCAGTTGTGGGGAAAATGATGGAGTCACTACTAAAAGAGAGGATAGTGGCATACTTAACAGATACTAGAAAAATTGACCCAAAGCAACATGGTTTCACAGCAGGATGTTCTTGTCAAACCAACTTGATAGACTTTTTCAACTGGGTCATTAGAACATTGGATCAGGGAGAGGTGGTTGACGTTGTATATCTAGAAGTTCAGAAAGGCCTTTGACACTGTCCCTCACACAGAAGATGGTCTGCTGGATCAGTAACTGGCTGAACAATAGGGCCCAGAGAGTGCTAGTCAATGGATCATTGTCAAAGGAGGGTAGGGTGACCAGTGGTGTCCCACAGGGATCGGTACTGAGACCTATCCTATTTAACACATTTATAGCAGACATAGCAAATGGACTAACAGGGAAGGTTTGCCTGTTGGCAGATGATACAGAACTCTGCAACAGAGTGGACACAAGAGAAGGAGCAGACACCATGGAAGCTAACCTTAGAAGGCTAGAGGATTGGTCCAGGGACTGGCAATTGCAATTTAATCCCAAAAAGTGTAAGGTAATGCACTTGGGAAAGAGGAACCCTGGAAAAAAGTACACACTAGGAGGACATCAACTTGAGGAGACACCAATGGAGTGAGATCTCGGCATAATCATCACTGACAAATTAAAGATAGAAAAACAACGTGAGAAAGCAGCACAGAAAGCGGGCACCCTCAGATGTATAAGTAGAGGTATTTCTAGTAGAAAGAGGGAGGTTATCATGCCCCTCTACACGTCTTTGGTGAGGCCACACTTGGAGTACTGCATTCAGTTCTGGAGAGCTCACCTCAAGAAGGATATTGACCGTTTGGAAATGGTGCAGAGAAGGGCTACTAAGATGGTGCATGGACTGCATCACAGGTCATATGAAGCAAGCCTTGGGGAGCTGAATCTATACTCCCTTGAGCAGAGAAGAAACAGAGGGGACATGATTGAAACATTTAATTACATGAGGGGATTTAACGCAGCTCAGACAGGCAATCTATTTCAACAGAACATGGCAACATACACGAGAGGGCATGATATGAGACTGGTAGGAGGAAGGTTCAAAAGCAACCTCAGGAAGTACTTCTTCACAGAGAGAGTGACAGACCCATGGAACAGCCTGTCCCAGGCGGTGGTAGCATCAAAGGCAATCAATGAGTTCAAACTCACATGGGACAGACAAAAAGGACAAGTTAGGATGAAGGCTGCATAAGAAGGGGGGTAGTTTCTAGGGCAGACTAGATGGATCGCATGATCCCCATCTGCCAACGTTTTTCTTATGTTCTTACTGCCAGAGTAAGTGACATGATTATAACAGGATTGAGGTGGGGGTACCACTAGACTGTCAGTGTAAGTGACATAATGACAATGGTGACTGGGGGGGGTTAGTCATTGCCTGGCATCAATGCTCCTGGGTGGGGAGGGGGTCGCACACTATTGTGCAAGTTGTTAAGAGTCAACTTTTGAAGAGCTGAATAGCACATGCCTTGGCAGCCTGTTATTGCTTCCAAAATCCTCTAAGTAAGTATACCACTGGGGCCTGTATGCAGGAAGGTTCCTTTATCAGCATGGGTGCAGTGGTGTAGTTAGCACAGTCACACTATCCACTGTGCACTAAGTTATGTGGCTCTTTGGCTACAGCCCCCACCCCATTCAGACATGCTGTACCTGGTTAGTGTGGCACTATTCCTGTTAGTGCCGAGCTAGCCTTTCGAATGGGGGTGGGGTGGGCAATGTATATTGTAAGATGTTGTTACATCTAACTACACATTTTTTCTCAGAAAGGTAACTAGTTCTACAGTTTTTTAATTATGTAAGTAAGTTGATATACAACGTTACTATAATTACAGACTGTGTTTTTCTTGTGTTGTAATTCTCCATTATACAGTGTACAATGGGGCAACAAACAGTTGCAGCCTATCAATGAAAAAACACTTCCATTTATTCTGTACTGCACTGCTATTCTTGTTCCATTTACTAGGTGAAAAAGCAATACAATACATAGAGGACTGTGTATTAGCAGTCATACACAACAAAGCCTTGTATGTGTATGGTTGCCCACACGTAATCTTTTATAGTGTATGAGCAACCATTAATGTAATTCAAGTCTGCGCCCAGCACATATGAAAAAGATCCTCCCATGTTCCACTAATTCCTTTACTGTTGCAGGGCATGGGACCGTAGTGGTTCTTTCTGTCGCCGCTCACTTTCAGGTTCAGCTCTGTCCCCACCATGGCCGCTTAATAGGGTGCGGTGGTTTGAAAAAAGGCAGCGTGTGACGATGTTCTATGTTGTTGTGCTGCAGTAGTTACATAGCTAGCGCAGCACAACAGCAAAATGACGTAGCTACTGCAGCACAACAATGTTGTTCTAGGGATGGATTTTAAAACCAGCATTTTTCCAGAATAAAACATGCAAAGAATAGGAACCCATTTTATACACACCCTCGATGTATGATGCCTGGTTAACAAGTTGAGCCTCACTCTTGTGGGTTAAGTGGCATCATACATCTTGGGTGTATAAATAAACTTGTTACCTACTACTCATACAGTATTCTATATGTAATGTATTGTCCATTGTTTTCGTTAGCTAGCTATCCTGTAAATATTCTGTAAACTCTGCTGCTGTCATGCCCCCCCACTTGAAGGCTATCCTGGTGGAGAAATTTTAAATAAATAAACTAATAACACATTTGTTAGTACTGGAAAATAATTTCTGATGCCGCTTTGCAGAAGTGTTGCTTTAAAAATAAACTCTGTGGGCCCGATTCTGAAAGGCTCCCCTGGAACAACGCAATGTGCAATGCTCCAGGAATGCAGCAATACCTAGGTGCACCAGGGACCCTGCACTGGATCTGCAAAAAAAGCAGTGTCCCAGTGCCGAAACCCCAGTTTGTCAGAAATGAAGATCAGCACCCAACCAAGGGCACAGCTGCAGCACATGCTGCATGGATCTAGCTCCCCTCTTGCCAGCACAACAGAGGATGGGCCAGCACTGGAGGTGGTGGTGAAGGGGGTGACCATTTGCCAGGAGGGGATCAGGGGGCAGGAGGGGCATGGGGGACATAGGGTGAGTTGGTGTGACAGCAGGGTGGTGAGGTGTTGTGTTGTGTTAGGACCTGGTGGGGTGCATATGCCTATTTATAATATATATGGAGGTACATGCACCCTGCTGGGTGCCAGAGTAATCCCCTACTTTCCCGATGTCCCACCAACCCACCCTATACTCCTCTGTGTGCCCTTGCCCTGACTCCACATGTAGCTCTCCCACAACAGTGTCCCTTACTGGCACAAAGGGCTTAGACCATTTCCTGGCAGGTCTAAATGGAGACCCATGTGATGGCCACAGCGGGGCTTTTGGAATTCAAAATAAGGGGATGTTGCAGCCCCGCCAGGGCACAAGCCCCCTTGTGACACAGTGTACCCAGATGCAGGTTGCAAGGGTGGAGCAGTGCCCATTTGGTGCAGCGACTTTCCTGTCTAGCACAGACCATGTACCAGAATAGGAAATGCTTCAAACAATGATGCAAGGTGCAACTTGCATCATTGCTGTTAGATGCAAGCAGCTTGCATCAGCCATAACCCTTTCAGAATCGGTCCCTGTGATTTTAATCCTGTGAATAAATGCATGAGTTTAAAAAGTATGTGTTTCCTTCTAATACATAGAAAACTGTTTTATTTATTGTATTTTTATGTGTTATTAATTACTTTCCACTTTTATAATAAAATCATTGTGCATTAAAAAGGTAGATTTTTGGCTGGCCCAGTAGCATAGAGGGCTGAGGCACTGGGCCTTACCTCAACCCGTGCTGGTGACCTGGGTTCAGGAATGAACTCGGGATGCTGGGGGTTGGCAGGTGAGGGAGAGGATCGAGCATCCGGAGGGCTGCTCTCCTCTTCTCTCCTGGGGCTGGTTATGGGCTGATGTCAGTAGGCAGCAGCCTCTGGTGGAGACCAGGAGCACTGCACGACGGCGTAGGAGGGAAGCATACCAGAAAAGTGGAAAATGCTCCACGATATGCTGGATGATGGCTCCCCAGCTCCCTGAGGCCATCAATGCCCCTGTAACCATCTGCCTCAGCAGCACCTTGGGGCCATGATGTTGTGCTGGTCTGCCCTGCCCAGGCTGGTGCCTTCCTCCTCAGAGGAGAGGGACCCACCGGCAAAGGGTTACACCGGGTTACCCTGCAGTGGCTGCCATCTAAGAGTGGTGGGTCGGGGGACAGGATGGGTCAGGAAGAGTCCTTGGCATGCCCAAAGGAGTGGCTAACATGGCAGCGTGATGGGGGAATAAAGAAATAATACAAAAAAAAAGTAGATTTTCACCTTTGCTTTTCACATTGCTAGTAAAAGAGAATTCAGTAGAATTCTGGTACTGTGATGCCAGAAATTGCCAACTATTTAGGAACCCAATGTATTACATTGAGAAAATAAATATATTTTTCTGTCTTTTTCAAAATAAATAGATACTTTTTTCAGCAACAAGCTTTGCCTTTTTGTTTGCACTATTGTGGTACATCTATGGTTTTACAATTTTTAAAACAGTAATTGGCTTCTCTTTTCTTCTTCCCAAGTAAAATTTGGTCATGAAGAAAATGTCACCTGCTAAATGATAACAAAAGACCACAGGTTATCAAAAATCACATACTTCTATTAAATATGTAATATTTTGGTGGTGAAAAGTGTTCTCTATTAAAATCTGAAAACAGGCTTGCAGTTTCTCATTGAAATGTGCTGCCAGCCTTGCTTGTAAAACTTTTCTGATATCATAATACAAGAATTCCACAGGATTCTTTTTTTTTACTAGTAGTTGGCAAACTAACAATAACATGATGAAAAGGTAACTAAAGAAGTAAATAAATGCAACCAACGTGATTTCAGAGGTAAACTGAGAGAGCTGCTGCCCAGAGCTCCCATGCAGCAGGGTGTTATCTCTACTATCTGTGTACTATCTCATCAGTAAAGCGCACTAAAAAAATACTACAAAAATAAATAAATAAACAAATAAATAAATACATACATACATTAAATAAATTGTAGCTGAAAGTCTCAGTGTGAGATATCAGACTAACTCTCTGTCCAAGGGAAATTTGTTGTATTAGGGCAAAGGCTGCTGGGAAACAGGAGGACTTTGAATCCTTCCCCTACTACTAACCCTCACATAGTGAAGGGCAGAGTCCAGATGGATTATTTTAGAACTTTAAGGGTGTTAATACTGCTCTGTGGGCTATTTCAAGCCTCTTTAGACATTTTAAACATCTTTTGCATATTTTTGTGAACCAGAAGTAGTGCCCGTACACTTTGGTGCTGATGTCTTATAAGACCTCCCTCTAGCTAGCATCAGCAAGCACCAAGCAGAGGGAATGTGCTGGGCAGAGGCAAGCACATCTGCCAGCATCAGCCAGAAAGAAGCCAGAAACCAGGAATTCTGTGACACATTTGCCTAATAAGGTAAAACACAAATAATTCCAAAGTGGATATGGGGATAGTCAAGTTAGAGAATGGGGAAATGGGTATAAAATGAATACGTTGTAGCAAATTCAGCACATGATCAGTGCAGAATTTTGTAGCATTCACAAGCAGGCAATGCAGTGAAATAAAGGAGCTCAAAACTAAAATAATGGAGCTTGAAATGGAAATTGGGACTCTAAAAAAGATTTACTTCAAACAATGGAAAAAGGAAAAGTGTAGAAAATAGCAATACAACATCCAAAGACCATAGTGGAAATAACAAAAAAAACACAGAGGGAATCAGACTAGAATTTGGAATGGGACGTGATCATCATACAGTGTGGTTCAACATAAGAACAACTGTGGAATCCAACCATGTTGTGGTGAGGGTCCTGGACTTCAGAAGGGCTGATTTTATAAACATGGGTGAGTGCCTCAGGAATGACCTGGGAGGGTGAGAAACAGTGAGCTAAACCAAAAGAGGGTATAGTGAAGGCAGCAAACCTCTGCATCAAGCAAGTAAGCAAAAGCAAAAGGAAGAAGAGACAACTATGGTTCTCAACAGAAGTGGCAGGAAAGGCAAAGGCTAAAAGAGTAGCGTTCAGAAGGTATAAGGAGCCCCAGAGATAGGAAGAGAAGGAAGTGAATCAGGAAAAATAGAGGGAGGCAGGGAAAGCACTAAGGAGTGCAAAGATGCAAACTGAAGAAAGAATAGCTCAGGCATTATCAAAAGGGGACAAATCATTTTTAGGTGTATGCTAGCAAAAAAAAAGGAAAACTAAGGGAGGGGTTGTAAGGTTAAAGACCAAGGTATGGGGGGGACTGTACCAAGGGGGACCAAGAAAAGGCAGACATCTTAAACAAATACTTCTGCTCAGTGTTGACAGTAGAAGGAAAAGGGGAAGGGGACTGACCACAAAAAAGCATTAGGAGCTTTGATGGGAGAAAAGGGGACACAAGTTAATTCTCTGAGCAGAGTCCAGAAAACACTCACTAATCTGAAGGTGGACAGAGCTATGGGGTCAGACAAGGTGCATCCAAGAGTGCTGTGGGAATGCAGGAAAGTACTAGCTGCACCTCTGACAGACCTAGTTAACAGATCACTGGAGACCGGAGAAGGTCATATGTGACTTTACAAAAGTGGTAGCAGGAAAGAGACAGGCAATTATAGGCCTCTCAGCCTGACATCAGCGGTGGGCAAGTTACTGGAACATTACTAAAGGAAAGGATTGTGGAATACCTGGAATACAGTGGGTTACAGGATCCAAGGCAGCATGGATTCACAGAGGGAGATCATGCCAAACAAATTTGGTAGAGTTATTTGACTGGGTGACTAAGAAGTTAGATAAGGGTGGAGTGTGACACTCAGACAGTTGGTTCTGATTAATCTATGATTTTTGTAATATAAAAATGTGTTATTGAGTGTATCTCATGAGACATGCTGAAAACAGCCTGTGGAATGACACTCCCCTTCCCCAGGTTTTAGCTTCAAGGTGTTACCTGGAACGCAAAGAGATAATTACAGGCTAGAAGATACCTAAATTAAGCATCTCCTGTTTATCTAGCTTAATTGTAGCTTGCCAGCTGACAGGACAGAAAATATCTATTTTACGACATTTAGAGGAGGAAAACCAGGTTATGTCATACTGGTGTGAAGTCATAAATGTTCCTCTGATGTCTGTAAAAGCAGGATGTTGCTCATGAATGAAAGAAGACTTAGAAAGTGTAACCTTATTTAATTTACCTTCTGAGTGATGACATCCTGGTTGTATAATTTTTATATTCTGACAGGGAGGAGCTAGGTGACCTCATGCAAAGGGGTTGGCAAAGCCAGTTTTAAAACAGTATTCTGTTTTCCATTAAGACACACATGTTTGGACTCTCTTGACAACAACATCTGTCTATCAGCACTTTTAGAAGATATACATTAGATATATAAGTCTAATTGTCTGGTGGTAGGAATTTTGCTTTTTTTTTAAAACCTTGTTCTTTTAAATGAATGTATGTTTTTGTGATATATGGTTCTGTATTTACATTTTACATTTTTTATCTATTTTTAAGTAAACCTCTGTTTTAGAGACTACTTGGTGTGCCTTTGAAATTCTTTTCCTTCACAAGTAAAGCATATATGGTTACAGTTGACACTGGGCATAGCTTTATGGTAATATCAAACAGGGAAAAGGTACGATTTTATCTGAGGTATTTTCAAAGAGTTTGTAAGGCTTCATTTTGTACCTGGTTAGGTGCCCTAGGTGAAAGATATCTGGCATCCCCCAAAGAGCAGAATTATCTGAGCCTGTACATTGGGTACACTAGCAAGAGGTTCACAGTTTGAATCCTTCCAGAACTTGAGACCAAAGGTTGATTCGAACCCACAAAATAGACAGGAGGGTTACCCTGTTCTGTTAACTGTTCACAATACTATGCTCAGAGGTTGGCACTGTGGGGAGCAGAGGCCTGACCTGCTGAGAGGGTTTCCGAGACAGATTGGTTAACAGTGGTGCAATAATTTTGGTATTAAAGCTTTTATTGTTCAGTGTGTCAACTTGAGACCATCAGCTCACTTGCAAAGAAGAAAAAGAGCAGTGATTTATGCAAAGAGACAGAACTATATATCCTTGGCGTACAGTCAAGTTCCTACCCGTTTTTTTTTTTTAAAGTGCAAGTCAGAGTAGCCATAGTTAGGGAAGAAGATGGCTTCCAACTACAGCAGGCACACTGTAGACTACTTAAAGCAGTTGTGCGGGGACAGAGGAGTCCCGGTTGAGGTGAAAACCACCAAGCAGAACCTCATGGATGCCCTGGTGGTAGCAGATACTCCTAGTACTGAGTCACAGACAGTGACTGTAAGGGACTGAACCTTGACTGTGGAAGGGCTAGTGGCCAGTACAGTGTCCAGATCTGATGAGGAGGGCAACAGGGCCAGTGCCAGTGAAGGGCCACAGCAGCAGGAAAAGGTCACCAGTATCCTGGATCCAAAAGTACTCAGGCTGCAGATTGAGTTGCGCTGAATGGAGCTGGAGTTCCAGGAGAAGAGAGAATGAGAGAGATGAGAGACAGAGTGGGAACAGCGGGAGGCTGAGCGTGAGGAGTGTGAGTGCCAATGAGCTGCAGAGGAGAAGAGGGAACAAGAACAGAGGGAGGCAGAGTGAGAACGCCGAGAGGCAGAGCGAGAACAGAGAGACACTGACCGTGATGAGCGTGAGTGGAGGAGGCAACACGAACTGGAGAAGCTACGATTCCAATCAGCGGCACCAGAGCAGGTAAGTGGTTTGGGTTTAACTGGGACTACAGGACTGGGTTACAAATTAAATTCCAAATTGATAGCCGAATTTAAAGAGGTGGAGGATATGGATGCCTTTTTAGATTCTTTTGAAAAAGTTTGTATTCAGGCTAAAATTCCTAGGGAGTCCTGGAGCTTCCAGCTATCCCGCTACTTACCGGAAAGCTTGGGATGCATTGGGTCAAATGGACAATGAGGACAGTGATAATTACAGCAAACTTAAAGCTGCACTGTTAAAAATTTGAATTAACTGCTGAATCATACAGGTGAAATTCTGCAAGCTCAGGAGAAGCCCACAACTGAGCTGAACAAGGAGCCAGGCCATGAAACAACGACAGTTTTTAAAACGTTGGTGGGAAGGAATTGAAGCAAATTCTGTTGACAAAATTGAAAATGTGATTCTGTTAGAACAATTTTATTGGTCATGCCCAGCCGAGCTAAAAACCTGGCTGGAGGACCGAGATCCCGAAACAGTGCAAGAGGCTGCTGAACTCTCGGACCGCTATTCTAAGAGCAGACCTGCTCTGAGAAACAATTGGGGTGGGCATGGCAGTACAGAAAGGGAAAAAGCACCTTCAGGGCAGCTAAAACCCTCACTGCCTCCACCAAAACCAGTTAGCCTCAGGTTTCAGAGAAAATATTTCTCTGAGAAAGAAGTGAAATGTTGGTTGTATAAAGAAACTGGGCATATTGCCAGACAGTGTCCCAAGCGTACGAGCTATAATACACAAGGTGGGACTAGGAAAGAAGTGAGTTGTTTGTGTGTCCCTTGAAGCCTGCCTGGGAACATGAGGGAACACATGCACCCAGTCATGGTGAATGGTGTACAGACGCAAGGGTTAAGGGACACAGGGACATCCCTGACATTGGTAAAAGGTGATCTAGTAAAGCCTGGTCAGCTTATACGCAATAAATATATCACTGTACAGGACTTTACTGGTAAGGAAAAAGCATTCCCCCTCGCTAGTGTTCTCCTAGACTGGGGTGAAACAGGGGGAACTGTACAACAGGTGGCTGTAGCCAAAGCCTTAGCAGTGGATGTGATCTTGGCAACAATCTCAAAAAAGGGATGGTGTGTGCAGTTACCCATAGCCAAGTGGCAAGGGAGCACTGTAGTTCCCTGGACCCCACAGAAGCCATTGTGAAAACCACTGGGAGGTTGGTTCCCCAGCCTGTGTCTCCAGATGGGGAGACTAATGAAAGGGTAGAAATTTCCCCAGTGGCAGTTAACCACACAGCTACGGAGGTTACTCCAAAGGGAGGGGGACTCATTTGTCAGAGGTTGGGATTGAGTGATCTGGAGTGCCCTGGCTAGTGCTCACGGACCCCAGTTTAGCGACTGAAGGTACCTGTCCCATGCCTTGGGAATGTGTGAGGGGTTTGCAGCTGCTCAGAGAAGTGACCCTAGTCTACAGAAGCTGAGGGCTCGGGCAGACTCTGATGGGGCACAGGGAAGTGATGGCAGACATAAGGTTTATTGGGAAAATGGACTGATGTATACTCAAGCTGTGCAGACAGAGGGAGAGGTGCTAAGCAAGCAGCTTGTCACTCCCCAGGGGTATCGTGAGCAGTTACTCAAGACTGCACATGATATTCCCTTGTCTGGTCATCTGGGAATCACACGCACTATGCAGCGGTTGGCCCAGAATTTCTATTGGCATAACTTCACCCAGCAGGTGAAGGAGTATTACCCAGTCTTGTCACCGGTGCCAAGAAATAGGGAAGGTGGGCAAGAAAACCCAAGCCACCCTGATTCCATCGCCCATAGTGGAGGAGCCATTCCAGATGGTGGGAATGTATATTGTGGGGCCTTTAAATACCCCCAGCTTCTCAGGGAACAGATTCATCCTGACTGTGGTGGATTATGCCACCCGGTACCCAGAGGCAGTCACCCTATCCTCACTAAGGACAGACAAAGTGGCAGATGCCTTACTTGGGATTTTCTCCCATGTTTGGTTTCCGCAGGAGGTTATCACCGATCGAGGAGTTTCCTTCATGTCGGACCTAATGATATGTTTATGGGAGAAGTGTGGGGTGGTGCAGAGATGCTGCGACACCGTATCACCCACAAGTCAATGGGCTTGTGGAAAGAGTCAATGGTACCTTGAAGTCAATGCTCCGGGTGTTTGATGAACAGCATGGAGGGAATGGGAGAAATACCTTCCCCACCTGTTTTTTTGCATACAGGGAGCTGCCCCAAGAGTCGACAGGATTTTCACCCTTTGAACTCTTATTTGGACGCCGGATACATGGACTTATAGACTTGATCCGGGAGGACTGGGAAGGCAAGCATGCCACCCAAGGAACTCCCACTGTGGATTACATCCTTAGGCTTAGGGAACGGCTGAAGGAGCTTATGGGGACAGCCCAGAGCAACCTGGCAACTTCCCAACAGAAACAAAAAGTGTGGTACGACCACAGAGCCAGAGTTTGCTCATACATGGTGGGTCAGGAAGTCATGGTCCTTATTCCAGTCTGGAAAGACAAGCTGCAGGCTGAATGGGCAGGACCGTACAAAGTGGTTAGGAAGGTAAATGACGTGAACTACATTATAGAGTTACCTGACAGAAGACAGACAGAAAAGATGTACCATGTCAACATGATGAAGCCATATGCAAATAGGGCTGACATGGTGTTTTCAGTGTGCAGTCCTGGGGAGGGGACGGACAAAGGAGACCCCCTTCTGGACTTACTGGCAGAGAGCAAGCAGAAGTCCTCTGTGGAGGCAGTACAATTGTCTCCCCAGCTGGCCCCGGAACAGATCCAGGAAGTAAGGGAGGTTTTAGCAGACTTTGCCCCATTGTTTAGCGCCAAGCCTGGACTAAACCTCTTAGCGACGCACGATGTGGAGACAGGGACACAGATGCCCATATGGCAGACAGCATATCAGATGTCAGAGGCTGTCCAAAAGGACATTAGGAGGGAAGTGGCGGAGATGCTGGATTTAGGGGTAATCCAGAGATCTCACAGCCCTTGGGCCTCAGCCGTAGTCCTTGTGCCTAAGCCAGATGGCTCTACTCATTTCTGTGTGGACTATCATGGACTGAATGCAGCCACAAAATCAGATGCCTACCAAATGCCCCAGACAGATGAACTCCTGGACAAGTTGGGAGAGGCAACCTACCTTATGACAATTGACCTGACCAAGGGGCATTGGCAGGTAGAGTTAACAGACAGAACTAGGGAGAAGTTGGCCTTCATCACTCCGATAGGCTTATTTTAATTCAAAGTAATACCTTTTGGAATGAAGAATGCCCGCCACTTTCAAGGTTGGTGAACCAGGTGTTAAATGGTGCTGAGATGCATGGTGACACCTGGATGACTTGTGCCATTTTAGTGCCAGCTGGGAGGAACACCTGTCCCAACTTAGGGAAGTGCTAGGCAGGATACAGAGGGTCGGGCTCACTGTCAAAGCCAGGAAGGTAGGTGGCCATGGGAGAAGTGGCATACCTCAGGCATGTGGTAGGCCGGGGACAGCTCCTTCCTAACCAAATAAAAATAGAGGTAATCCAGGCATGGCCCAGATCAGAAATGCAGAAGCAGGTCAGGAGTTTTCTTGGGACAGCAGGATACTATAGAAAATGTGTACCCAATTACAGTACCCTGGCTGCTCTCCTATCTGACCTGGTAAAGAAAAGGATGCCAAAGAAAATTACCTGGGGACCAGCCTGTGAAGAAGCCTTTACCAGACTGAAGGAGGCACTGTACAATGCTCCTGTTTTGACAAGTCCTGACTATAGCAGGCCCTTTATAGTTCAGACTGATGCCTCAGACGTGGGTATTGGGGCAGTACTGAGTCAGACATCCAGCCAAGGGACAGAACACCCTGTAGCATATCTGAGTAAAAAGTTACTTCCCAGGGAGCAGGCATACTCTACCATGGAAGAGGAGTGTCTTGCCATAGTGTGGGCCCTAAAGAAGTTGGAATCATACTTGTATGGGCAGCATTTTGTGGTACAGACTAACCACAACCCCGTGGTTTGGCTGACACAGATGGGAAAAAAACAATGGTAGATTGTTAAGATGGAGTCTTGCTTTGCAAAGGTATGACAAGACCATTCTACATAGGGCTGGAGCCAAAATTCAGAACTCAGATGGTTTGTCTTGTGTCTATGAGGAGTGAACTGATTTGGGAAGCTCATCCCATGCAGGGAATAGAGCCCCCAAATTCAGCCTAGGTGGGGAGGAATTGTGACACTCAGACAGCTGGTTCTGATTAATCTATGATTTTTGTAATATAAAAATGTGTTATTGAGTGTCTCTCATGAGTCATGCTGAAAACAACCGGTAGAATGACAACCCCCCTCCTAGGTTTTAGCTTCAAGGTGTTACCTGGAAGGCCAAGAGATAATTACAGGCTAGAAGATACCTAGAGGTTCATCTCCTGTTTATCTAGCTTAATTGTAGCTTGCCAGCTGACAGGATAAAAAATATCCATTTGATGATGTTTAGAGGAGGAAAACCAGGTTATGTCACACTGGTGTGAAGTCATAAATGTTCCTCTGATGTCTGTAAAAGCAGGATGTTGCTCATGCATGAAAGAAGGACTTAGAAATTAACCTTATTTAATTTACCTTCTGAGTGATGACATCCTGGTTGTATAATTTTTATATTCTGACAGGGAGGAGCTAGGTGACCTCATGCAAAGAGGTTGGCAAAGCCAGTTTTAAAACAGTATTCTGTTTTCCACTAGGACACACATGTTTGGACTCTCTTGACAACATCTGTCTATCAGCACTATTAGAAGAGATACATTAGATATACAAGTCTAATTGTCTGGTGGTAGGAATTTTGCACTTTTTTTAACTCTTGTTCTTTTAAATGATTGTATAGTATGTTTTTGTGATATATGGTTCTGTATTTACATTTTATATTTTTTTATCTATTTTTAAGTAAACCTCTACTTTAGAGACTACTCAGTGTGCCTTTAAAATTATTTTTCTTGACAAGTGAAGCATATATGGTTACAGTTGACACTGGGCATAGCTTTATGGTAATACCAAACAGGGAAAAGGTAAGATTTTGTCTGAGGCCTTTTCATAGAGTTTGCAAGGGTTCATTTTGTACCTGGTTAGGTGCCTTAGGCGAAAGATATCTGGTATCCCCCGAAGAGAAGAATTATCTGAGCCTGTACATTGGGTACGCTAGCAAGAGGTTCACAGTTTGAATCCCTCCAGAACTTGAGACCAAAGGTTGATTCGAACCCACAAAACAGATAGGAGGGTTACCCTGTTCTGTTAACTGTTCACAATACTACACTCGGAGGTTGGCACTGTGGGAGCAGAGGGCCTGACCTGCTGAGTGGGTTTGTGACATGGAGCAGTGGACGTGGCCTACCTGGATTTCAGCAAGGCTTTCAGGGTGGGCAACAAGGTGGCAACCTGGGTAAGAAACTGGTTTGGGGATAGGAGATAGAGGGTAGTGGTAAACGGAGTTTGCTCCGAGGGAGGGAGAGTGACCAGTCGGGTGTACCTCTGGGTTCAGTGCTCAAGCTGGTCCCCTTTAGTGTCTTTATTAGTAACATAGCAGAGAAACTGGAAGGGAAGGTCTGCCTCTTTGCAGATGACACCAAGATCTGCAGTAGGGTAGACACTCGGGGGGGGGGAATGGTCAGAGATCTGAAAAAAATGGAGTAGTGGTCAAGGGTATGGCAACTGGGTTTTAACACATAAAAAAGTGCAAAATAATTCACTTAGGCAATAGAAACCCAGAGGTGGAGTACAAAATGGTTGGAGAGATACTGGCAATGACCAAGCAGGAAAGAGACCTGCGAGTAACCATATCAGATGACTGAAAGGTGGCCAGGCAATGTGACAAGGCAGTCAGGAGGGCCAGTGGGATGCTGGGGTGCACAGGAAGGGGCAACAGTAGCAGAAAATGGGAGGTGGTGTTGCACCTATATAGATCGCTAGTAAGACCCCACCTTGAGCAATGTGCCCAGTTCTGGAGATCACATCTCAAGAAGGACATAGACAGAGTGGAGGTGGTCCAGAGGAGGCAACAAAATGGTACAGGGTCTGCTTCAAAAGCCCTATGTGGAGAAGCTAAAGGAGCTCAATATGTGCACTCTGGAGGAGAAAATGGAGAGGGAGGATATGATAGAGACCTTTAAATACTTCACAGGGGTTAATAAAGTACAAGAAGGGAGTATTTTTCAGAAAAAAGGTGCTGTAGAATAAGGGAACAAGCCACGAAGCCGGAGGGTGGTAGGTTCAGGAGGTATGTGAGGAAGTATTTCTTCACAGAAAGAGTGGTGGATTCTAGTAACAGCTTTCCAGCTGAGATGCTGATGGTAAAAACAGTGGTGGGGTTCAAAAATGCCTGGGATAGGCACAAGGGAATTGCAGGGGTAAAGGAATCGGGGGAAGAGACAGTACCATAGATCAATTAGGTCTGCAGCAAAAATGGAAGTAGGAAACAATAAATAAATAAATAAACTGGGTAGACTGGGTGGGCCAAGTGGCTCCTATCTGCCATCTCATTCTGTTTCTATGTTTCTGTGATACACAGTTAACAGGAAGAGGGGAAACAAAAAGGGAGGAGAGCAATGGACTTTGGACCAGAATTGAGTAATACTTTCCAACTGTTAATTGGCCTTGTAGGATCCGATGATCCAACCACTGCATTAGTAGGGCCCCCCTATACAGTTAGAACAGGCCCCTGGCATAGAGTTAAGAAATACTCTTACAGTGGCCGAGTCAGAAGTTATGCTGTTTAAACAGGATTAAGTCCAAACAGACCCTGGCATGGAACTAAGAATTTGTTTTCAACCACTAATAGATCTAGTGGGGCATGATGATAATATTCCTACATTGGCTGAGTCTAAAGTTATGTGGTCGGAACAGGATAAAGTTAAAACAGAAGCACCTAAGGACAGACCATGACAAATTTATGTGTTGGGTGACTGCATCCTAAAGAACACCGACAGGCATACAGCAAAAGGTAATAAAATCAATACCACAACTTGTTTTCCAGGGGCAAAAATAAAGGATATTAACAACATATTACCAAATATATCAAGTATAGATGAGAAACTAATTGCAGTAATAGGTACAAGAACAAACGATATAGGAAAACAAAAGGATGAGGAAATAAAAAATTAGTGGATATCACAAAAAAACTTTCAGTCAATGACGTGTGAAACCATATCTCCCTGTACCATAAGCAAGTATAGGAAGAAATAAAAAAAATGTATTAACTGGCTATGAAAATGGTCACTGGAAAATGATAGTAAATGTTTAACTCACTGGGAGAGATGTGATAGCTTTCTAGACTTGTACAGTTACATAGATACATAGATATATACATAGATGTTGTCAGCAGATAAGGGCCTTGTGACCCATTCAGTCTGCCCTATCCCTCTTTCTAATGCTTAAGGTACCTAGATGCTAAAAGTTCCCCCCCACCTTCACCCTAGCTTGATAATTTCCATGTGCCTGTCCCACCCCATTCTTCTATCCTACACCCATTTCAGTGTATTTCCTTATGGAATGGGGTGAGTGTAAAGCACGAATACCCCAAGGCGCATCTCGACACTTGTCGGTGTCTGCAGGGTAGGGTGAGGTGAAATGGCGTGAGTGTTATGGGCGATGACCCAAAGGCACACCCCAAAGCCTGTCCATCTCTGCAGGGTGGGGGTAGGGTTGGCGTCAGTTCAATACTTCACTGCCATTCCTATGCTGCATCTGTCTAACTCCTGCACTTTGAATGCTAATGCCAGCAAGCAAACATTTGGCATTGACAAATGCTTGTTTCTATACCTTCCTGTGTATCTACCCCGTTACATATCTTTGTATTGTATATCTTGAATCCCTGAACCGTGGCCTCCCCCATCACTTCCTGGGAGAGACTGTTCCATCTTTCCACCACCCTACATTTGAAGCTCTGAATCTGGCAATAAACAGCTCAATCATAACCCTGATTGACTATGGTCTGGCTATTTATGGATCCGCAACACACTTTGCCCTCCAACACCTCTCAACTGCTCTAAACAAAGCCTGCCGTCTGCTCACTAATGCCACAAAGCGCACCCATACCTGTGAGCTGTATGTTCAGACTGTCTGGCTCCCCTTGAGTGACAGAATCCGATATCAAACCTGCCTCCTTGCAAAAAAGGCTACTCTACACCTACTTCCACCTGGGGTAAAGAGACTCTTAGCTCCTCCTTCAAATGCCAGACATGCCAGGAGCTCGCCCACCCAAATCTTCCATGTGCCCAGGTGTCGGACAACCACAGCACAGCATTCCTTTGCTCACCAGGCTCCTCTCTGACAAATTGCCTACCTCCTGACATCTCCAATACCACTACACTGGGATACTTTAAATGTAGGCTGCATCAGCACCTCTCTGATAATAGCTTCTGTATGAGTCACTGCTAAATCCCCACATGCAGCAATGGACTACCCCCAGCACTTCCCATTACTATCCTACCAGGATAGTCTCTCTAGCACTTGCCACCCACCCCTACACACTCTATCTCTTACCCCCAGCCCACTCTATCCCTCCTCACCCATGCCATATCCTAACACCCTGCATCTCCCCCCAATCACCTTATTCCCCCTCCCGTCTATGTCAATTCATAGGATGCAGGCATACATTGTACAATGCCTGATGTCTGAACCATTTTCGACTGTTTACAATGATATATTTTTTAAGATGAAAAATATAGTTAATAAACATTGGCACATTTTACAGGCGACTTCTTTAAGTCAACAGATATTTAAAAATGTACCATTAATTGTACCTAAATGAAATGGGACATTAGGGAATCGATTAATGAAAGCTGAATATAAAATACTAGACAATAGACCTTTACACTTTCTTAATTTATCTGAAGTCAAGGGTAATTACCCATGTGACCAATGCATTAATTGCAACAACAAGTATAGAATTAAAAGTATTAGGAATACTGCACGAGGTGAGGAGATTATCATTGAACAATTTATCAATTGTTCTACTGTAGGTGCTGTTTATGCCCTTAAATGTCCTTGCGATAAGATATATATTGGAAAAACTGAAAGATCATTAAAGACCAGAATAACTGAACACAAGAGTGATATTCGGAGACAGGATTTAGCATCTCCGGTAGCAAGACATTTTTTAAAACAGGGTCATCAACTTTCACAACTGAGATTTTTGGGAATTTAAAAGACACTTCCCATTTCGAGAGGTGGGGATTATAGGAATACAATATTAGCTCGTGAGGCCTATTACATAGATCGATTTGAAGCTACGAATCCAAGATATGGTTTAAATGACTCGATTGATTGGCATCCAATCCTGTAATTAAAAGTATAAGATTTTTCTCCCTGTCGTTTATTGGTTTGTCTAGGCTGAATCAATATTCTTGTCTCTTGTATTATCTATAGTTTATACAGAGAATAGTGGAAATAGATACATTCAAAGATAGAATTTTTGTGATGTATCCACACTGAATTTTGGAATGGATGTGATAGAATTACAAAACAAATTTGAGTTTGTAAACAAATCAAGTGACTTAAATATCTATGACAATATTCACGATCAGTGAATTACCAGATATTATATGGATTAAGGTTAATGGGACACCATGAAATTATATGGTGCTGCTATTTGAAGCAGATTGGGCACACAGGGCGAATGCAATTACCGCGAGAGATTGACATTTCACGGGAGGCGATGCTGAGCTCAATGCCCGATTCCCGGTGTATTTAATCACAGCATTTAGTCGGCGCATTAGCTCTAAATCAACAGAGAGAGAGCGAGAGGTCTTTGCACGCCAGTACCTGTATTCTGTGGGTTTAAAATAACAAAGTAATCTGATTTACTTGATTTTATGTAATCTGAGAACTTTATTACTTTGGTGTTTGATGAGAGAAGCACACTCTGGCAGTACTTTATATGAGAAAAACATTGTTTTACAGATAAACGGAATAAGGAGAAGTAGAACACACGAGAGTACTTAAATACACAGTTACTTTAAGTCAAAAAAGAAATAAGAGCGTGCCAGGGTAAGCGAATGTGTTTGTGAAGCCAAAAAATTTATCATCACAGGCTATTTAAATGAAAAATTAATTATTTATTATTTATTAACGGTAATGTTTTTGTTTTTAGGAAAAACAAGATACATGTGATGTTTAGTTTGAATTACAATTGGTTGCAGCCTGTTGTTTAATTGGTGAGCATGTCTCCAAAGAATTATGACTTTTAAAGAGAAATTATACTATGATTGGAATTAAGTTTAATACAGTATAAATACTATATGTTTCAGATATGGTACTGTACTGAAGAAGGTTTAATCTGAAACGTATACTTAGTACTATGTTTTAGTACTTGGTACTATACCTTATTGTATTAAGATACAATAAAGTCCACTTATTTCATGCTGGGTGAGTGGGCCTTTTTTACCAATCTGTAGAATTGTGATTACATGTAAATGATTGGTATTGGCTCCTCCCTTAAATAGTTTTTCTTATCTTATCGAGGTTGGCTGTGCTGGACCCCACTTCTTTTGAGTGAAAATACCAAGAAACACCCAGGGAGTTAGGGTTTCTGACCATAATGCCCGGATCTACAACGGGAGTTCGACAAAATTAGTGTTGAACGCCCCGTCAACGGCTTGACAGGTCGAACGCATTCTGCAGTCGGCTGCCAGTTCCCTGTGGCTGTATGTGTTTTCTTCGGGGGCTTTGCCACCAGAACACCCCACACATGGGGCTGCACCCCCTGCATCCCCCCACTTTAGGGTTATCAATTCTGAGTCAGAGCTGATTTGGGGGGGTGCAGGACTCTCGACAGACAGCTCCAGGTTCCAGCGTGTTCCCTACAGCAGCATGGCGCTGTTGTCACTGTAGGGGACTTCACTGATGAACTGTCGCTGTCGGGTGGGTAACCATAATGCCCTATCCTGTAGGGACTGACAGGCATCAGGGGTGTGACTTGGGATTGTCGACAGCAATGCTCACGCCATTCCACCCCCACCTCCACTCTGCAGCCAGTGACAGGCATCGAGGTGTGCCTTGGACTCTTCGGCCCCAAAGTTCACCCCATTCTTCTATCCTACACCCATTTCAGTGTATTTCCTTATGGAATAGGGTGAGTAAGCACTTAACACCCCAAAGGCGCATCTCGGCACTTGTCGGTGTCTGCAGAGTGAGTGAAATGGGCGTGAAGTGTTATCGGGCGATGACCCAAGGGCACACCCCAAAGCCTGTCCATCTCTGCAGGGTGGGGGTAGGGTTGGCGTCAGTTCAATACTTCACTGCCATTCCTATGCCGCATCTGTCTAACTCCTGCACTTTGAATGCTAATGCCAGCAAGCAAACATTCGGCATTGACAAATGCTTGTTTCTATACCTTCCTGTGTATCTACCCCGTTACATATCTTTGTATTGTCCACCAGCAGGCTAACTCTACCTTCTAGACCCTCTGCAATATCACTTATGAAGACATTGAGGAGCACTGGTCCCAGCATTGATCCCTGAGGTACACCTCTTTTTACCCATCCTGCCTGTGAGCTAACCCCATTTACCACCACTCTTTGTGTTCTGTTCCTCAACCAGTTTCGAACCCATGTGACCACCTCTGACCCCACCCCTAGATTGGCCTGCTTGTGGATTAGTCTCCTGTGTGGGACTGTGTCGAAGGCCTTCCTGGAGTCAAGATAGGCCACATCTATTGCTCTGCCCTGGTCTATATCCTTTGTCATCCACTCGAAGAAATCAATCAAGTTGGTCTGGCACATCCTCCCTGCCGTGAATCCATGTTGCCTTGGGTCCAGCAGCCCCCTTGTCTCTAGGTAGTCCAGCAGCCTTTCCTTAAGCAGGGTTTCCATCATTTTGCCTACTATCAAGGTCAAACTGACCAGGTGGTAGTTTCCTTCCTCCTCCTTGCTACCACTTTTGTGCAGGGGTACCACTTGTGCCCTCCTCCACTCCTCCAGAACCACACCTGTTTCCAGTGATCCACATCAGTAGAAAGGGCAGTCAAGTTTTGGGTAACAGAATCAAAATGCTAATAAATAAATGTTTAAACTAGACAGTGGGGGGGGGGCCTCAGGTTTCTAGCATGTATCATAAATCAGTAAAAACAAAGAATATAAATGGAAAAACTATAAGAGCACAGAACAAAGAGATTAGATTTATATTTGCTACAAATGCTAGATGTTTAAACAGAGAAATCAGAACTTGAAATTATAATGAATAAGCACAGTTTGGATGTTGCAATAACTGAAATATAGTTGAATATTTACTGGTTAGGATCAATAAACCACCGCAGGCAGACCCTTGCAAAGTCTGTAATTCACAAGTGTGTAATTCACACTTGTGAATTATGGAGTTCCGTAAACCACAGGTCTATGTTGCACAAAGTCACGCAAAGCTGTGCAAACTCACTTTGTGCAGCGCTAACCACCAGTAAACATAAAACATGGGGAAGTGTGCTGGGAACTCGGATTTTATGCACACCCTCGGTGTGCAATGTCCAGATAAACCACTCGGGCTTCACCCTTGGGGTTTATGGGGCATCACACACCTTGGGTGTGCATAAAATCATCAT
This sequence comes from Neoceratodus forsteri, assembly GCA_016271365.2. Taxonomy (NCBI): domain Eukaryota; kingdom Metazoa; phylum Chordata; order Ceratodontiformes; family Ceratodontidae; genus Neoceratodus; species Neoceratodus forsteri. The sequence goes on along the minus strand of CM057449.1, from coordinate 518,860,006 downwards.
TAACCACACTTCCCCATGCATTATTTTATATATAATTACACTATTTGGGGTAGAAATATACCAGATTACACTTTATATTATAAAGACAGAATGCACAGAAAAGAAGGGGAGAGTGGCACTCTACATAAGCCCGACTGTTGAGGCAGGAGACAGGGAGGGAGCTAAAAGCCCTACACACACAGCAAAAAGGTAAGGGTGAAAAACACATAGGAAAAGAGGAGAGAGGGGTGTGGAGGGTCATGTGTGCAAATGCCAGAAGTCTGGGAAGAAAGAACCCAGATCTAGAAACATAGAAACATAGATTTTGATGGCAGATAAGGACCACTTGGCCCACCTAGTCTGCCCATTTCCCCACCTACAGGATAAGCCGCAGATCCTAGTTAACCAACAGCCTATTTCTTCCTGCCCCCCACAAGAATTGCCTTATGTCTGTCCCATGTATTCTTGAATTCTCCCACAGTTTTAGACCCCACAACCTCCTCAGGAAGGCTGTTCCATGCATCCACTACACTCTCTGTGAAAAAATACTTCCTCACATTGCCCCTGAACTGCCCCCCCCATCTTTAAATTGTGTCCCCTTGTTCTGACATGTCTCTTTTTCTGAAAGATGCTACCCTCTTGGACTTTGTTGATCCCACTGAGGTACTTAAACATTTCTATCATGTCCCCCCTCACCTTCCTTTCCTCAAGGGTATACATATTAAGCTCTTTTAGTCTCTCCTCGTATGGCTTCTCTTGCAGACCCTGCACCATTCTAGTTGCCCTCCTCTGGACTGCCTCTATCCTGTCTATGTCCTGAGATGGGGTCTGCAGAACTGGATGCAGTACTCCAGATGGGGTCTCACCAACTGTCTGTACAGAGGATAACAACTTCCTGTTTTCTGCTGGTGATGCCTCTCCTATGCATCCCAGTATACCCCCAGCTCTCCTACTGCCTTCTCACATTGCTTACAACCTTAAGGTCATCTGCTATGATGACCCCCAGGTCCCTTTCCTTTTTTGGTTTTGTTACTACCTCCCCCCTATTGTGTAATCTTCCCCTGGGTTTTTATTTCCCAGGTGCATTATTTTGCACTTCTTTGCATTGAATCCTTGCTGCCATACTTTCCAACCATTCCTCCAACCTTGCCAAGTCCTTCTCATCCTTTCCACGTCTCCTTGTGTATCAACCCTGTTGCAGATCTTTGTGTCATCTGCAAAGAGGCATACTTTTCCTTCCAGTCCCTCTGCAATGTCACTTATAAAGACATTAAAAAGGACTGGACCCAGTACTGAACCCTGCAGTACCCCACTAGTAACCCCTCTTTCTTCAGTGGACTCCATTTACAATTACCTTTTGTGTCCTGTTGTCCAGCCAGTGTTTTACCCAGGCTACCACCCTGGGACCCACTCTCATGCTGGTTAATTTGACTATTAATCTTTTGTGTGGGACTGTGTCAAATGCCTTGCTAAAGTCTAGGTAGGCCATGTCCACAGCCCCTCCCTGGTCTACTACTTTGGTCACCCAGTCAAAGAAATCACTTAGATTCGTCTGACATGACCTTCCCGCTGTGAACCCATGCTGCCTAGGGTCCTGTGCCCCACTGGCCTCTAGGTACTTAACAGTTCTTTTCATCAGAAGTGATTCCATCACTTTCCCTACCACAGAGGTCATATTGACAGGTCTGTAGTTTTCTGCCTCTGTCTAACAGCAAAAATGGCAGAGGAGGGCCTTGACATAGTGGGGGTAACAGAAACATGGTGCCACCAGGAGCAGGGATGGGAAGTGGAGATACCAGGGTACAAATTGTTCAGGAGGAAGGACAGGGGTGGGAAGGGGGGTGCACTCTATGTTAAGGAGGTATCAGGGCATCAGAATTGCAGGGTAAGTGGGGAGAGGCAGAAGGACTCTGGGTCTTGTTGATGGTGGGGAAGGGGGAGTCAGTGCATATGAGGGTGGTGTATAGACCCCCAGTGCAGCACAAATCTGCGGATAGAAGTATGGCTGATGAGTTCATGAGAATGGCGGCAAGGGGGGAGGTGGTGCTGATGGGGGACCTAAACCTACCGGACGTAAACTGGAACATCATTTCAGCTGCTTCAACCAGCAGCAGGGAAATATTGGACTCCCTGCAATTGGCCCTCCTAAATCAACTGGTCAGGGAGCCAACCAGGGCAGGAGCTACTCTTGATCTAGTCCTAACAAATGGGGAAAGGTGGAAGAGGTATCCGGTGGTGGAACATCTTAGTACAGTGACCACAACACGGTCAGGTTTAAAATGAGAAACACTGCACAGGTTCACGGTCTAGGTTAAAGCTTCTGGATTTCAGGAGGGTGGACTTCGGGAAAATGGGGGACATAGTGGCTAGGGCATTGCAGGGGGTGGGGGAGTTGACAGAGGTGGAGGCAAAGTGGGGGACGATAAAGGAAGCTATTGTAGGGGCCACTAACATCTGTGCCAAGAGAGTAAGTAAAAATAAGAGGAGGAAGAAACCTCTGTGGTATACTAAGGAAGAAGCAAAAAAGGTAAGGACAAAAAGGAAAGCCTTTAGGAGGTTCAAGACAGCTCAGACGGAAGCGGACTGGGTAAAATACCAGCCGAGCCAGAGAGAAGCTGGGCATAGACAGAGGAGCGAATAGCGAGAGGGGTCAAAAACGGGGATAAGACTTTCTTTCAATATGTAAATGAAAAGGGGAAGACTAGGCAGGGGATTCTCCAGTTAAGAACAAAAGATGGGGAGGCGCTACAAGGGGATAGAGAAAAGGCAGACCTACTAAACACTTATTTTTGCTCTGTGTTCAAGAGGGAGGAAGAAGAAGAAGGCAGCAGGGCAGGAAATGAAATGGCTGGGGAGGGGGGAGTGGAGATGAGGCCATTTCTCATGGAGGAAATATGGAAGAACTGGGCTGCGTGAAGGTGGACAGGGCAATGGGGCCAGATGGGGTGCACCCAAGGGTGTTAAGGGAGCTAAAGGAGATATTGGCGGTACCTTTGACTGCACTCTTCAATCAGTCCCTGGAAATGGGGGTGGTGCCTGAGGACTGGAGGCAGGCAAATGTGGTCCCCCTGCATAAGGGAGTAGGGAGGGAGGGAGGAAGTTGGAAGTTACAGGCCTGTGAGCTTGACATCGGTGGTAGGCAAGCTCATGGAGAAGCTAATAAAAGGCAGGATCACCAGCTACCTGGAGACAAGTGGCCTGACGAATCCCAGAAAACATGGTTTTATTGGTGGCAGATCCTGTCAAACAAATTTGATAGAGTTTTTTGACGGGGTCACCAAGGAACTAGATCAGGGGTAGATGTAGCTTATTTGGATTTCAGAAAGGCGTTTGACTCAGTGCCCCATGGGAGGCTGCTGTGTAAAATGGCAGGACTGGGGCTGGGACAGAGGGTAGTCAAATGGGTGGGAAACTGGCTGGGGAAAAGGAGGCAGATGGTCATAATAAATGGGGTGACATCCGGGGAGGGCAAGGTCATGAGTGGGATCCCTCAGGGATCAGTGCTGGGGCCCCTACTATTCAATATATTCATAGGGGACATTGTGGAGGGCCTTGAGGGGGGGTGTGAGTATGTTTGTGGATGATATCAAAATCTACAATAGGATGGACACGGAGGAAGGAGTGGAACAAATGCAGAGAGACTTGGGAGACTTCAGGCTTGGTCAAAGAGGTGGCAGCTTGCATTAATACAGAAAAATGTAACATCATGCATCTGGGCTACAGAAATCAGAAGGCAGGGTACCTCATGGGGGGCAGAGATCTGGAGGAGATGGAACAAGAAAGGGACCTAGGCATCATTATATCCGGAGACCTGAAGGTGGAAGGGCAGTGCAAGAGGACAGTGGCCAGGGGGAATGGAATGCTGGGATGCATCGGAAGGGGGATCACCAGTAGGAATAGGGAGGCCATGGTACCCATGTTCACCCATCTAGTTTGACTGCACTTGGAGTATGGAGTCCAGTTCTGGAGGCCATACCTCAGGAAGGATGTGGGAAGGATAGAAAGGGTTCAGAGGAGAGCGACAAAAATGGTAAAAGAGTTAAGCCACTATCCTTATGAAAAAAGGTTGAGAGATCTGAACATGTACTCCTGGGCGGGGGGACATGATCGAGACTTTCAAGTATCTTAAGGGTATAAACAGGGTGCCAGGGAGGAGCATCTTCAAGATGAAGGGAAATCAGAGGACGAGGGGGCATGGCCTGCAGGTGGAGGGAGGGCAGTTCAGGGGTAACATTAGAAAATACTATTACACAGAGAGTAGTAGAAAAGTGGAACAAACTCCCGGAGGCAGTCGTTGGAGAGGAAACAGTAGAGGGATTTAAAAAGGCATGGGGCAACCACATGGGAGTGTTAAGGGGTGGGGGGAGGCACATGTCCAAGCAGATAGCTGGGCAAATGGGCAGACTTGATGGGCCTAGTTCGGTCCTTTTCTGCCGTCACACTTCTATGAATAAGGCAGGATTACATACAGTGAAATTAGTGATATCACAAAGCAGGGTAGTAACACAGAAATCTTATGGGTTAGAATAAATCCACTGGGAATTAAATTAATACTGGGAGTTTGTTACAGAGCACCCAATTACAGTGGCCCTGAAGTGCAAACACACACTAGAAAAGTGAAATGCAGTCAAATACAGTATGTACAGCAACAACCAAAAATGAACTGCAAACAAAAAATAAAGCACCAAAACCAAATGTAAAGTGTCATGTCACAAAAAATAAAGTAACAAAACAAGAAGAAAATTGAAGAACTTAAGAATGAATGCAAGCATAAAGGCCATCACCACTATAAAGTGAATGCAAACAAAAAGCACATCACAAAAGTGAATGCAAACAAAAAGCACCACAACAAAAAGTGAATGCCAACAAAAGCACATCACAACAAAAAGTGAATGCAAACAAAAAGCACAACACAACAAAAAGTGAATGCAATCAAAAAGCACATCACAATAAAACTGAATGCAAATGAAAAGCACAACACAATAAAAGGTGAATGCAAACAAAAAGCACAACACAACAAAAAGTGAATGCAAACGAAAAAGCACAACACAATAAAAGGTGAATGCAAACAAAACAGCATATCACAACAAAAAAGTGACACAAACAAAAAAGTAAAGAACTTAAAATCCAAGAGTCTGCTGGTGCCGTAAATAGCTGGCCAAAAGAGTAATGACAAATGAATGCATCCAGCACTAACCATTCCCTGGTGCCCATTGGCACACTTCTCCCTTATCCAATCCCTTGCCAAGGACTCCCTAATACCAAGAACTCTGTAGTATCCAAAGACAATCTGTTCCTGTCCGATTCCAATCATTCCTTGGTGCCCAGTGGCACCCCCTTTCATGACACCATCTCCATGCCAAGCAATTTCTGATGCCCAGTGGCATACTCCTACCACATCTGAATCCTGTTTCTGTCAGTTCCTTGTGTTCAGTAGCACCACTTCCCTCTTCCTATTCTCTGCCAAGCATGTCCTCAGGTCCTAGGGCGCCTCCCTCAGTCTGTTCCATTACATGCACAAGTTGGTGTCTGGAGGCAGTCCCCTCTCTCATCCCATCCTGAGCCAAATGGTCCATGGTGTCTAGAGACACTGCCTTTGCTCACCCTATACCATGCTAAGCATGCTATAGTTTCCAATGCCACCTCCTTCCTCACCCCACCCTAAGCAAAGTAGTCGGTAGTGTCTAGTTTGCACCCAAACACAGGATGTCAGAAGCGGATGCCAGCAGGGAGGGTGACAGAGCATCTATGCAGATGTTCTCCTTCCAGGGAAGGGTCAAAGTGCTGTCCATTCTTCAAGTGGCTCCTGGTGGTTGCTGGGGGTAGTGTGCATGATGTGAGTCACCACATGTTGAGCACACTTTAGCCCCAGGATGCCATGGTAGATGTGTCTTAGGGAGGAAGGCAGTGTCATAACAAAGTTGGAAAATGACTGGCTCAGCTTTTCTGGATGACTGTCTCCGCGCACCCAAGCCACCAGACCCTGCTTGGCAATGCACATATTCACCAGCCCTAGCCTCACAGAACTCAAGAAGCATCTCCTGTACCTTTGGTGCCACAGAGGGGTTAGGGGCCCCCATGAAGGGATATACCCTGTCCAAGGATATCACTGGGAGTCAGGTGACATGCACTGGTGTCTGTGGTGAGCCTAATGGGCAGGTATATGTACCCAAACAAGGTCACAAAGGGAGGAACACCTGCTGCCAGGGGATGGAGGGAAAATACTGTAATAACAAAAAGCATCCATTCCACAAAATATATTATGGCATTATACAGTTGCATGAATCCCCATGCCATACAAGAACTTCTCAGAGACTGGCAGTGCCGCTGGAAGTCCTCAGCCACTTGCTCTCCTGAGGATTGCTTCTTGGCTGTTGTTCAGATAATTTTTTGGGTGGTCCTGTGATCTTCACAGCTAGCTCATTACTCCCACTTCCCATATTGTAAGCACTACCTGCAATCCAGTAGAACTCCTCTTCCTAGCCCCAGGTCCCTCACTGGGTTGTCTGTCAACTATTTGGAGCCTCCTTGGTGGTTCTTTGCCAGATCTCAAGTATTACTAGCCCAATAAAAAAAATCTATCAGCTTATGGCTGGTGGGTTTGTGCCAGTTTTGACCCCTACTACCTTACTGGCCTTAATCATCTGCCCTGGCTACCATCTGTTACCTGTAGCACCCCTTCCATCTCCACAACTTGCCCACTCCCTCCTCCTCATAATGGCACTTGAAGGTCAAGGGTTCCTTTCAGAGCACAGGCAAGAAGAGGCAAAAGGAGGCTATGCAGGGCAAGTGTGTTGTGCGCCATCCTGTAAACCAGGCTTTTCCCATTTTTTCTTTCTTGCCCAAGGACACTGGTGGATGAGTCTCCACTGTATGTATGCATGCATACTCAATTGCATACCTGCAAGCAGAGCAAAGGCCTTGTTAGTTCAGCCATGGATTTGACTTGACTGAAATTAGCTGCTAAAATATTAAAATAATCCTATTTAAAAGATACACCTACTATTTTCTATGGGGGAACTTCTGTGCTCTCCAAACCCTGACATCACAAAACATTGGAGAGCAGCGGTAGATGAGGATGCTGTCAGGAGGCATGGTGACTGCCTTGGCTGCCCCCAGGTGGAGGCCTGGGGAAAGCACAGGAAGTTTGATCAACATTGAAGGAGTGGTCGAGGTTCAGTGGGTGTGTGGGCACCACCACGAATGCACAGTTACATGCCACCATGGCAATGGATCCAAATAGAAAATGGAACCATGGTTGACACAGGCTTTATCAAGCTCTGCCCACCTACACAAAAAAATGCTGCGTATGTGTCACCTTAATACACACACACCACACACTGCTGCTTTATTGTTTTTCTATGAGGCAAGCAAGGCAGCAGCAGACCCAGTTAATAACAGTATTTCCTTTCCCCACACTTGCACTGCATACTATATACAGTGTTGAGGAGGAGATTAGCTGCAAAAGACACAGTTTTGCATCATGCAGTTGAGTATTAAAACAAAATATAGAAAAAGCAAATAGTTGCTGCTGTTCTGTTGGGAAATGCCATATGTTCTGTGGCATTTTTTTTTTGGGGGGGGGGGGCTATATCTGGACATCCTACCTCCAGGTGAATAATGGCCATGGGCACGTAGGGTGATCATGTGATGAAGGGTTGATGGTTGGTACTATCTGTGTGTGGAGTATACTACACTGTATTTACATTTTTCTGAAAAGGCATTGCATGTGCAATGACCAAAGGTCAGTGTCTCAGTACATACAAATTTGCTGATGCATTACGCAGAGCATGTTATGGTGGTCACATCCACCTAGGGCATTCCCAGCCATTATTCACACCTAATTTGAAAACAAGGCTATGAACAGTGATAAATCACATGCATTCCTTTCAGTTGCAGCCCATGATATGTTACCATCCATAAGACTTACTGAGATCCTGTTGTCCTCAATGGTGGCCACCCCCTTGGAAGCAGTGTGACAGACAGACATCCATCCTTACAGGGCAAGGAGGTGGGGAGAGGTGGAAAAGAGGGTATTGTGAAGCCACCACTGCTTTTGCCATTCCTGTCAAGCTCGAACTGGACCAAAAGAGATGGTGCTGCTGCTGCTTCTTACTACAGCCACTGCTGCTGTGCTCACAGCTTACTAGGGCACCTTTACTAACTGACAATCTTTCTGATTCCAGGTGTTGCCCGTCCCTGACTCTCAGTCACACAACGACTGTCACCGCACACAATTTTAAGGCTCCAGTCTATGATCGAGTCTTGCTACAGCCTTGCTCATCATTACCCTGACCTACCTTTTCCCATCCATGCTGCAGCCAAATTGGAAAAAAGTTGCATACCAGACTGGTATCTCAATAAGGCCACCACAAGCACAAGGGGAGGGGAGGAGGAAAGGATGCAAGCTTTTCAGTGCTTCTGCACTCCTCTACTGAGTCCCTTCACAGGAAGGGGGAGAGCACAGACTGAGGCAGCTGAGGGGTGGGGGGCACACGGAGGTAGCTGGGGTGGAGGGGCAGGACAGATGGAGGCAACAGGTCACAGAACAAACATAGGGATAGTGATAAAGTGATATATATTACTGGTGGTGATGGGTCCGGTTTGGAAAATATTGTGGGCCCATATAACCCATCGCCTATGGGTAGGGGGAGGACAGCAGATATACAGAGCTTAGCAGGGCAACAGAGTTGCATTAAACAGGAGCTGTTTAATGTGGTAGCCTTCTGGTTATGCAGTTATCCAGACTAACCATGTGGAACTACGACTCTGTAGAACATAAAGTTACTTTGCCACTTTGCATTTCATCTAAAAAAACATCTTGACAGGTGAAAAAAATTAGCATCTTAGAATTGTCATCTGCACAGGACAGTTTCAAGGGCTCCTCATGCTCCCTGCATTGTGGGACAGTTCCTTTTGCTTGTTCAGTTGTCGGGCTTTTTCTGCCAATCGAAACATGATCCACGCAGTCATAAAGCCGCTTAGCTATTAGCTGGCCGACTTTATGCAAAGGAAAGGACCGAGGCACTCTCTTATAGGAGCACTTCAGTCCTTTCAACTACACAAAGTTTCTGCCCAAGAAAATGTTCCCAGTGTCATACATAGCTTGTATGCTCATTGGTCTGTCAGAGACGAGCCCAATGCAGCTTAACCCTGCATTGGACATGACATTGACACACCTCTGAAATGCCGTTTGCACTGTAACAAAATGTTTCTTGTGAAAATGTTTCTTGCACACGAGAAAGGAAACATAAACCAGTGAGTAATGTTAGCAGCAAATTGTTTTACTGACATCTGGGGAGAGGGGGTACTAGCAGTGATAAGTGTTGTCATTGTGGTCCTGAGCACAGGAAAAACTGAAGAAGTTAGTTTGTGGGTGGATTATTACAAAACAAGTTGCCTTCAGTAGGCTCCAAATCAGAATTTTCTCTTCTAGCGGCAGATTGCCTGTTGTGTTTCAAAGCTATGCAAGAGTAGCAAATATGTGTTAGGAAAACAGAGTCACACAATGGCTGATTCAGAGTCACTAAGTAAATTGTTATGCACAATTATAAAAAGGCTCTCAGAAATGCTGCAATCTGATTGGCTGTTAGGATTCCAACAGCCTTACATTAATCCATGTTATACTGTCATGTGCAGCCTGATCACCATGGCACATGGATTCTTCCTGTCAGCATTCCATCCTCTAGCGCTGCTGAATGTGTGGAATGATACATTCTGATTTTGAACCAGCATTCTTAAACTGTTGGTGGAAGAACTATTTTATTAAAAATCTCCCTCTAAATGAGGAAAACATTCAAAAAGTATACTTTTAACACATTTCTTTTGGAACCATTTTTATAATAGCAATAAGGCAATCCCAGGAGTTAGATTAACAGTCAATCACCCCCTAGGGGCAATATGGCACTCAGCTGCACCTCGTGCCACATTACACCCCTAGGGGGTGATTAACAGACTGTTAATCTAACCCCTGGTCATGCCTTATTGCTTAAATATTTGCACTTCTCAGTGGGTTAGTGGGTAGGGACAGGGAACAGAGCATGAAGGAAAAAGTCCACAGGATAGATGCGAACATACGAATTTGCCAGCAGAAACAGGCCTAACGGTCTATCAAGTTAATCTGCTCGAATATGCAGCTAGCACCCTTATATTGCAGCTGCCCCACCCTCCTTTCCTCCCTTACCTTTACCCCCCCCACACACACACCCTGTCCCATGCTCTTTTAAAACTGCCCACTGTGCTTCAGGATACCTCCTTCTTGGGTAGTGTTCCATTTCTCCACCACCCTCTCTGTGAAAAAATGCCTCCTCATCTCTCTCTGATATTTTCCACCCTCCAACCTGAGACCATGACCTTTGGTGTCCCTTGCTCTCCTCAGCTTAAATACCCCTTCTGTGCCCATTTTGTTAATCCCCTTCAAATATTTGACAGTCTCAATCATATCCCCGATCCCTCCTCACCTCCAGGGTTTACATATTCAACTCAGTCAGCCTGTCCTCATAGGTTTTGCCATCCAGCCCTGGATCATCTTAGTTGCCCTGTGCTGCACCCCTTCCAGCAATCTGATATCCTTCTTCAGAAAGGGATGCCAGAAATGCACGCAGTACTCCAAATGTGGCCTGACTCGTGACCTGTACAGTGGTAGGATCATATCCCTATTTCTGGATGAGATTCCTCTCACAATGCACCCCAGCATCTTGTTGGCCTTTGCTGCCACCTTCCTGCACTGAGCTGACGAGCTGAGATGTCGCTGTTTCCTTTATCTCTTCTTGCTCCTCTCTGACAGTGTTGGAAATAGGGACAAATATCACTGGGAAACACAAGAGTCCTGCTTTGGATCGGGGTGGAACTCAGATCTCTCACTGGCGTTCTCTCAGCCCTCTGGGCTAATTCCAAGTCTATGGCTCGGATTGGGACTACTAGTGTCTCCACGGCATGAGAAGCCTGCCACTACCCACCCGTGAGTGCCAGCAACAAGGTGTCCTCTTGGTCCTCTGGGCTAATTCCACATCCACGACTCAGACTGGGACCGCTAGCACCTCCATGGCACAAGGAGCCTGCTGCTACCCACAAGGTATGGCTTTTGGAATGGCCCCGGCTCTTGCAAGGCTGCTAGGGTCTCAGCTTAAAACTTTGAATTTCAGGCTCCTTCTCAGGGACAAGCTCTCATTGGCTGCTCACCAACTTGGAGCCTTCTGACTGGCCCGTCTGCTTAGCCCAATTTTATCAAGCTTTCCCTTACTTGGACCTTGCTCCGAATCCTTTCTGCAGCTCAGAAATTACTTCTACAATGGAACTGGATGCTGCCATGGTCAAATTTCCCCTCACTGTACCGCATTTGACTTCGGATTATTGGGGGAGCAGTCTCCTATTAAGAACCGAATTCTTATGCGTCGCAGCTGCATTGGAACTCAAGCCAATATCCTTTATTTGCAATTGTAAATTTGTGCAGTGTACCAAGTGTTTTTCTCCAGTTAGAGCGTTGTTTTATCTGAAAAATAACTGTGTCACACCAAAATTGCTAAGTCTGTTAATGCTGTTTGAAATCAACTCCTGGTACTGTGTAATTGTCTGGTTAATGTAAATTTTCCTGCCCTCTCCCGTTTTCTGTCCTTTGTTCGGCTTGCAGTCCCAGCTAGTGCCTTGCCTGCCATCTGCAACCTGTCCCACCAATTTAGTCTCTTTTCAGGGATACAGCTCCTTTGTGTCTTTGTCTGAACACTCCCACAAATTCAGAGTATAACTAGTTGCTGTCTGTCCCTTTCTCCCCAGGTGTCCTCTTAGCCATCTGGACTTTCAGCCTACCCCCACCCCCACCCTAGGCCACCTTAAATGCCCATTAACCCAGCCTACTTTCTTATCCTGAGTTCTTATTGGAAAACAGCCACTCTAGTGGTTAGTCCTCCTTCTCCTTAAAGGGCAACTATACACTTATTAGGTCTGTATGTCTATTATGACCTGTTGGTTACTGTTTTCACACCGAACTAAATTACAGTGAGAACTGCCGTGGTCTGCCACAGGTATACACTTGCCACTTTGTATAGAAGCTTAGATGAGGCTTGATGAACATTGACCACACTACCCCATTGATTTAGTAATACCTAAGAACTACTATAATTGCCTCTCTTCTGTTATCAGAATCAGGGCCAGTTACGCCTTATGTTCCTTGTGTGACCAGGCATAATAATGTGTGCATTTCACTCGCTCCCCTGCCTGTCCCTTATTTTACTATATCACATATACTTTCCTATGATATCCCAACTTTCTCCCAGTGGTGGGTTCGTAAATGGACACACAGTGGACTGCCAGGGTATTTTTGACTTCGCTGATCGGTATATATGTGCCTTCAAGTTCCCCAAAATGGATCTTGCCCTACATCTACCTTGGCGGGCTGGTACTATCACAGTATGGGATCTAGAGGGAGCAGCACCTTCTACATATATTCCAGAGTCCCCATACATTTAAGACTAGAGTCTTAATCTATGCAACATTAGGTCAACTGTGCAATAGATTTAGGACACATCCTTTCCTTCTAATAATCCCGTATATGAGGACAGGCTAGAGCACTTAGATTTCTCCTAGGAGCCTTCAGAAACTCCTGCTCCCATTGCTGTTGTGCTCAGGCAATGTTAAACTTAACCCTGGTCCTCCAGCAATGATCACATCTCCTGCTGATTTACCTAGTCTCAAAGATATGAGCTTTATGCATGTCAATGCATGTAGCCTATTAAGGAAATTACTATTCAGGCTTGGGTCTGCCATACCACATCTGATATCTTAGTTGTCACAGAGTCTTGGCTTAGACTGGAACTACTGATCGAGAAGTGAACTTCTCCTCCTACTCCCTGTTTAGAACCGACAGGCAGTCCAGAGGAGGTGGAGTTACCATATACATTAAGGATAAGTTTCCTGTCTCTGTCATCGACTTGACTTCCATCCAAAAATAATTTGAAAGTCTGTCTCTCAAAGTTGAGGTTTCCGCCACTGTCTCGCTTTGTGTAATAGGATGCTATAGGCCTCCATTGGCAGGACTAAACTCCTGACCCACCTAAGTAGCACTCTGGGATCCTTACCTTCAGAGTTTATTATATTAGGAGACCTCAATCTGGATTGGTTCTCCAGTGCCTCCACCCCTTAAAATTATCTGTGATGCATTTGGACTGTTACAACTTATTAGCAAAGCTACTCGCCCAAATAAAAAGATCACTACTAATAGCATACTGCTGGACCTCATTGTAGTAAGTAAACCTCACCTATTCTCCCATGCTGGTATATTTTTCTCGGACATCAGTGAACACTGCTTTATCGCACATGTAAAAGCTATCCCAAAATCTACTTCTGCCTCCAAATTTACCACTAAGAGGTGTCTACACAACTTCAATCCTCGTGCATTTATCACAGAGCTAAAAGACTCCATGCGCTGGCAGAACTTCTACCTAGCAAAATCAGTGAATACAGCGTATGACATCTTTCATGAAATTGTGTTGGGGCACTGGATAAACATGCACCCATGGCTACAGTCCATGCCAGGGACAAATCTTGCCAATGCTATATGGCAGATTTGAAGACCGCATTGCAGGATAGAGACTTGTTTTGGAAAACAGCATGGAAAACTAAGTTTGCAGCTGATTGGATCTTGTTTAGAAAGGCGAGGAACCTTTGCACCAAGTTGGTCAGAAAGGCAAAGACTAACTTTTATCGTTCAAAGCTTGACTCTTTATTTATTTATTTTATTTATTTATTAAGTCTAGGATTACAAATACCTTTGAGCCTTGGCTCTTTTACAAAGGTTCCATGTCAGAGAAATACAAATTATGGGGAACATCAAGACAGACATTACAACAATGTGGACATTGCAAACAGAGTACAGATTAATACAATTCAAGGGTAGCATTGTAACAAGGCAGCCACCGGCATTTGTCAGAGAAAATAGACAACAGATAAGAAGTGCCAGAGACATAGGGAGGGGGGGAGGAATGTAGGAGGGGTGGGGAGAGGGTGAAAAGTGCAGCACTGGGTATACCAAGATGTGAGGTTAGAATCCAGTGAGGAGGGGAGGGGGGACCACTAGAGCAGGAAGGGAAGTGGAGAAACAAGGTTAAGTTGGGCAGTCACAGGAGCTGTTGGTAGTGAGATAGTCCCGGAGCCTAGTTTTAAACATGCCAATTGTTGGGGCAGAGGAGATGGTGGGGCTGAGGCCATTGAACCAGAGTGGCGCTCGATAAGCAAAAGAGCGTTGTCCCTGTGAAGTGTGACAGTGGGGGACTTTCAGTAGCTGTAGCGTGGATCTTCTAAGGCACCATTTGTTAATTCGGTGTTGTAACAGAGTTGAGACCCCAGAAGGTGCAAGACCAAGGTAGATTTTTTTTCGCCATGGAGCAGGTGAGAAACTTTATGCGGTTTGATAGTTGGAGCCAGCCGGTCTGAGTGTACAGGTCACATGTGTGGGTGAGACAGTGAGCACCAGTGATGAGCCGACAAGCCTTATTTAAGGCAGTTGAGAGGCGTCTAAGGGTTGTGGTTGTGGCCGAGCCATAAATGATGAGACCATAGTCTATTACAGAGATCACAGAGCTCAGGACTGCAACCTTCAAAGCTTCTAGTGTGAGGTGTGGTCTGTGTTTGTAGAGGAGACCAAGCCGTATATTAGCAGCTCTAGCTACATTATCTATATGAAGTCTATAGGAGAGATTAGGGTCAAGCTGTATCCCTAAGTATTTGAAGGACCCCACCTGATCTAGAGTGTTCCCCCTGGGTGGTGGAGATAGCCAAGTGGTATAGCTTGTGTGGGTTATGAGAGCTGCAGAAGAGCATAGATTTGGTTTTCTTGTCATTGAGGACCAGTTTATGATTAAGAAACCATGTCTCTACAGAACTGAAACCAAGTTGAAGGTTGTGTTGAAGAGTTGCAGGATCTTTGTGACTGGAGAATACAACAGTATCATTGGCATATAGTATGATCTGCTCAGAGCAGTGGTAAGGGAGGGAGTTTAAGAAAAGGCTAAAAAGGAGGCAGCCCAGTATGGATCCCTGTATGGGACACCGAGCGAACAGGCAGAGGTGTCAGAAACGTTCGCAATTTTACTCTCTGCACCAGTTTTCTAAGTAGCTTTTAAACCAGAGAGAAGAGTCAGGTGATAGCCTGGCATTCAGTAGTTGGTGAATTAGTAGTCCATGGTGTACTATATCAAAGGCCTTGGAGAGGTCGATAAAGCGGCCCCTCTTGAGGATGGCTGCTATCAAGGGATTTGTGCAAAGCTCCAGTGAACTCAAGAAGGGCTGTGGTGGTGCTGTGACCTTTCTGGAAGCCATGTTGTTGTGGTCAAGGTATATTGTATTTATCCAAGTGGTTGGTAAGTTGATCAGCCACAATGCGCTCGAGTGCCTTAGAGAGTGGGGGCAGTATGGAGATAGAGCGATAATTTGAGTGATTCGTCTTATCCCCACATTTATGGATGGGTGTCACGGTGGCTGTTTTCCATAGGTCCAGGAATTTTCTACAGCTGAGAGAGAGAGGTTTAGTATTTTTGTTAATGGATGAATTACCTCATCGAGGGTGAGCAACAGAAGCTTAAGGTCCAGGGTGTCGCTACTAGATCTAGATTTAGAGATAGCTGCAGTAATATAGCGGTGAGCTTCATTCAGTATACCTCCCTGAAGTAGAAGAGGGATGGTTAGACTGAGGGCTGAGGTATTTGGGGAGTAGGCCCTGTTTTTGAAAAAGTCATGGAGTAGAACAGCACTAAGGTCTGAAAAAGCCGTGTGCTAAGATGTTTTGCGATCACCTTGGGGTCGAGGGTTGAGGATCCATCAACCATTAACATGGCCAGAGAGGTTTTTGGCTGCTTCCTGTGACATCCTTGATATTGTCCAGAAAGCACGACCATTTCCCCATGTATTGGTGAAAGCGTCTTTATAATAGGTGGATTTCATTAGCCGTATGGCTTTTGTGCGGGCATTTCATACTTGTTTGTAATTTTGGATGTCCAGTTGTTTGCCAGTGGCCCTGGCAACTGCCCAGAGGTGATCCCTTAGTTTCAGCTGTGAGAGAAGAGCCGTGGTGACCCATGGGTTAGAGAGAGATTTTGTTTTGCGCCTTTTAGCAGGGGCAAAGAGGTCGCAAGCTTTGTTGAAAATTGAGATGAAGTGATCAAGAGCCAAGTTAACATCTGTTGCTTCATAGATGGGTAGCCAGTCTTGTAGAAGCAGGTATTGTTTGAGATGTGGAAGTTTTCCACGAGGAAGGACTCTGCTAGTGATAATTTTGGGAGGGGGCTTAAGGAATTTGTTAGACCATGCACACATGACTGGGGAGTGGTCACTGAGAGAGTCTGGGAGAACGGTCGTACGAGAAATCCTTGTGGAGTGAGTGGTGAGGACCCAATCCAAGAGGATACGGGTGCTAGTCTTGTAGTTAATCCTAGTAGGGGAGTTTACCATTTGCGTAAGGTTAGCAGCTGAGATGGAGTCTTTATAGGCACTGGCGCTCGATGCTAACCAGTTTATGTTGAAATCCCCTAGTAGAATAAGTTCAGCTTCAGGAGGATGAGAGTTGATAAAGTTTAGGACGTCGTTGAAGCCATGTTTTGGGTCCCTGGGCGGGATGTATACGGAGACAATAGTCAGGGCTTTATGGTTGGGACCTAGGACGATTTTTATTGGCAGAATCTGGGCCGAGGCAGAAAGTGATGGAGTTGCTACAGGGTGCCAAGACAGGGAGTCTTTGATATAGATTGTGCAACCGCTGCCTTTTTTGGATGTCCGGTCCAGCCTGTGGACATTGTAGCCCTGCATTATTACTGCTGAGTCACAAATTTTAGGTGTCAGCCAAGTTTCCACCACTGCAAGGACGTCAGGGTTGTGTTGGCATATGAAGGCTTGGAGTGCATCCAGCTTTGGTAGTAGGCTGCAGATATTAATGGTTGCAAGGACAAGGGCACCTGGAGTTTGTGTGTGGCCTGAGCTTCTAGGGCCAGGATTGGGCTGGACGCTGCCTGAGATGAGAAGGAGGAGGAGAAGGAGGAGTTTTAAGAAGCAGAGTCGCAGCTCTTTGAAAGATAATTTTGATCGTTGTTTCCGGGAGTAGAGGTTGCAAGGTTCCAGGCGGTATCCCATATGGACTGCAAGGTGGTACAGTGTAGAGAGGTGGCCACACTTGTTGACAGTAGTGGTTGGGTTAAGTAACCAGGAATATCCAAACGGTGCACCAAGCACAAGTCTTGAGTGGAAGTGGAGAGTTCCCTTGGAGTAGCAGTGGAAACCAGAGTAGAGGGTGGTGGGTGGGGTGGGGGTGGGGTGGCTAGGACCAGGGAGAGAGAAGAGGGGCAGGGCAAGGAGGAGGAGGAGAGGAGAGAAAAGCAGAGAGAACCCACATGGCTTACTTACCAGATAGAGATAGAGATAGAGATAGAGGTATAGCCCTCTAGTGGTGAGAGGATATAATCTGCTAATGGAAAAGTTAACACAGTCAAGGCTCAAAATTCACTTCTAATATCAACTCAGAACTTAAAATGACTGTAAGGATTAAACAAATTATTAAACCCTTGCACATAAATTCAACTAGAGACACAGAGGAGATACAGTAGTTAGAGATGTGTTCAGCAGGAGATAGTGTGGGCCAGCCACTTGAAAATCAGCTCCCACTGGTACCAAATCCAAAAGTCAGGCTGCTAGCTACAGTACAGAGGATTTCTGAAAAACTGTTTAGGTTCCAGAAATTGAGGGGTCCGTGGCCTGGTCAAGGCACTGGATCCCTGAAATAAAGTAGAAAAACAGGATTTTTAAAGGCTGGAGGAGCAGGCTTGTTATATCAGAACAAAGAGAATAATAGAAGTGGGCATGGTCAGAGAGCACAGCAGACGGTTTGGGGGTTGGGAGGAGACAGGTTGCAGGGCAGAGAGCAAAAGAAGAATTTACACAGCCAAGGCTCAAAATTCACTTCTAATATCAACTCAGAACTTAAAATGACGGTAAGGATTAAACAAATTATTAAACTGCACATAAATTCAACTAGAGACACAGAGGGAGATACAGTAGTTAGAGATGTGTTCAGCAGGAGCTAGTGTGGGCCAGCCACTTGGAAATCAGCTTCCACTGGTACCAAATCCAAAAGTCAGGGCTAAGACCTTGCAGTACAGAGGATTTCTAAAGAACTGTTTAGGTTCCAGATATTGAGGGGTCCATGGCCTGGTCAAGGCATGCTGGATCCCTTGCAATACAGAGGATTTCTGAAGAACTGTTTAGGTTCCAGAAATTGAGGGGTCCGTGGCCTGGTCAAGGCACGCTGGATCCCTTGCAGTACAGAGGATTTCTGAAGAACTGTTTAGGTTCCAGAAATTGAGGGGTCCGTGGCCTGGTCAAGGACTGGACTCTTCCTCTAAGTGTCCCTCAAAATTTTGGAAAACCTTAAAGAATATAGAAGGTCACACTTCTGGAAATTCCCTACCTACAAAAATTACCATTGGTGCCACCACTGTCTCTGATAAGCCTACTATCCTCGATTATCTCAACAATCATTTTGCCACTGCAGGGCTAGCCTTTGATACCTCGCCTGCCAGTAATCTTAGCTCACAACTTGGCGTACATGATCCAGAGGTCCCTGTTACTAATTCTATGTTCTCCCTGTATCCTGTATCCTTGAAGGAGGTTGAAGACCCTCTTCTGCAATTGTATACTAGGAAAAGTGCTGGAGCCGACCACATTGACCCATTTTTCCTGAAAATTGGTTATCATGCCCTGGCTGTGCCTCTTACGCATCTTTTTAATCTATCGCTCTCGCAGGGTGATCTCCCTTCCCTATGGAAAACTGCCCATGTGATTCCCCTGTTCAAATCCGGAAACCCCATTGACCTTAATAATTACAGGCCAATCTCTCTACTGCCCATTCTGTCCAAACTGCTGGAGAAAATTGTAAGTAATCAGCTCAGAAACTACCTAGAGTCTGCGACTCTGCTTAACCCACTGCAGTCAGGTTTTAGATCATGACATAGTACCATCTCGCACTTGCTAAAGTGACCAATGACTGGTAGTGTGAATTGGATCCAAGAACTTTGTCTGTGCAGTATTTGTAGACCTAAGCAAGGCCTTTGATACTGTTGACCACGACCTGCTCCTTACATCTCTCAGGAACACTGGCCTGGATCAACTATTGCTGAGATGGTTCTTTAATTATCTTACAGGTCAGTTTCAGCAAGTAAAAGCGGAAGGGGAACTCTCACCCTTAAAACCCCTATCGAGAGGTGTGCCGCACGGCTCCATATTGGGGCCATTGCTTTTCACAATTTACATTAACAGAATCGATGTCAGTATTAAAGCAGCTAACATGCACCTCTTCGCAGATGACACAGTGCTCTATGTCAGTAGACCCACCCCGGAGCGGCATGCAGTGACCTTCAACATAACTTCAACTAGTTGCAACTGCAGCTGCAGCTGCAGCTTTTGAATCAGAAACTACTCCTAAATGCCAAAAAAACCAAGGCAATTTTATTTTCATCCCTTATTCACACAGCCACCCCTGTAACAATACCTCAGATCGCAACACTCCTAGGCGAACCTCTGGAGTATGTATCAAAGTTCAAATACCTGGGGGGTTAGATCGATCACAGACTCTCCTTCATTGTCCACATAGAAGAACTGATGAAAAAGCTCAGACAGAAACTTGGTATCTTCTATAGGATTAACCGTCTACTATCGAGGGATGGTGGATTAACCATCTACTATCAAGGGATGCCAAGATGAGATTGGTCCCAACCAATTTCCTTTCCCTTCTGGACTATGCAGACTTTCTCTACAGTCAGGGCCCTGCCGCTGCACTTGCTAAGCTGGACATGCTCTACCATAGAGCTTTAAGGTATATCACTGGTCTTCCATACTCGATGCACCACTGTTCCTTATACTTGGCACTGGGATGGTCATCCTCACACACAGGCGACAGAGAAACACCGCCTCTGGACCATCCGAGCTATACCAAGAAGCTGCCCCAATATATTTCAGATTGTCTTCCTCTAAGTTCAGTAGGCAAACACGTGTTGAGAAGTGCCTCTTATATTTCTCCTGACCATGTCTAGGTTAAATCGTGACTTGGTAGGGCCTTCTTAAGTTACATGCTACCTCTTTTATGGAATAAACTGCAAAAACCTTGAAATTGGTACACCCATTACCTTGGTAGCCTTCAAAACACTTTATGCTCATTCTTTTAAAGAATCCTGCAATTGCTCCAACTGATCCCTGCCTCATCACTAGATATGGAATTGATTCTGCCACATTCTGCCTCATTAACATTATCTTCCCCCTCCCTTCTCCAGCCACATTGCACTATCCATATTATTCCCTCTACTCTGTTGCCACTGTCATAGGTCATTATAACTGAATCCTACGGTTGTTCTCACTAATTGTTATACCTCCTTTACTGCCCCAATTTGGGGCCTGTACTTAATTCACTCTGCTACGCCATCTGTTTCCATTACTCTGCAGCCTATCCATGGACCCCCTCCTCTCTCCTCCTCTCCTCTCCTCTCCTCTCCTCTCCTCTCCTCTCTCCTCTCCTTCCTTCCTCTGCTTCCACCCTCCTTCCTCCTCCCTCTATGGATAACATCTATACTCTGTTACCTTATTCACAATCTCTTCTTCCTTCCTCTGGCACCCTCCAGACTGTTGTGTGCCTATTTACATTAACCACTGAGACTCCATATATATTCTGTACCATTATCGTATATATTATGTAACCATTATTATTGTCCTTGCCTTTGCTACTGTTATCATCTTGCTCATTGTAGCTGCTACTAGCCAAAATTCTCTTTATATGGCTGGTTGTTGTACATATTGTGTTGTATTGTATTGTATTGTAATATCACTGTAACCTGTCCAGGTCCACATCGAAAATGAGCATTGCTCAATGGTATTTGCCTGATTACATAAAGATTTTGATTGATTGATTGATTGGCAGAAAAAATGCAGCTGTGATGGTCTATGAGACATCTGCATTCAGGGGTGGGGAGCTGAGACATCTGCATTCCAGAGGCATGTTATGGGTTTTGTTTATAATTCAAAATGGGCATACTGGAAGGTTAGGAAGCTGAATCATGCAACAGTTCAAAGGTGTATTCATTTATGTTACCACTCCACTATATGTCAGACAGCTTTACCAAAGAGCAATCCTATAAATCACTACCAGAAGCACAGTTCTCTGCCAGTGCCAGACACATTCATTCTAGTGCTAGTACACTCCAACACAAACATAATTAAGAAAAACAAGTATAAAAAAGCTACCATTCATTGTACTATTTAGATGTGTTTAAATAAGAATCAACGTCCGGTAGTAAGTCAAAGCTAATTCCAATGTGCGTCCCAGCAGGACAGGTAGGTTAAGTAACTTGTTCAGGGGCACACCATTTTTAATTGGAGGTTGTGGGAATAAACCCAGGTATTCTGCGTGTACTGTGAGTGGTCTAGGAGGAATCCTTGTTGCCATAGGAAGGCTTTCTTACCTGGTGGTAAAGCATTTGTGCGAACCATGAAACTTGGGTCTGAATCCCACAGCCAGCTTGTTCTACATGACCAACTAACTAGAAATGATTTTCATTTCACTAGACAGAAGGCTGAGGGCAAGGGCAACTGTCAGGCACAGAGAGCTAATGATTTTATGTAAGTTCTCTGCTCTCAAGGAAAAAGATATGTTCAAAAATTATCTCCCTTTCTAAGTGAGCTGTAATTTCCCTTTCTTTAGACATTTGCATGAGTGTTATTTGCCTCAATAGGGTTCCATTTTATCTGTAGGGTCTCAGACTCGAACCAGGTGGCACCACAGTAATGATATGTACAGGCCCCCACATTGCAGTTGTTGAGCAGCTGCCCGGATTTATCCATTTGAATATATGCCCAGAGGATTTCTGTGGCACTGGACATTTTTCTTTAACATAGGCTCTTTACAAACAAGCATATGTCAATGCCAAATGTATGCTTGCTGGCATTAGCAGTGGAAGTGCAGGAGTTAGACAGATGCAGTACAAGAATGGCAATGAAGTATTGAACTGATGCCAACTCCACCCTCACCCTGCAGAGATGGACAGGCACTGAGGTGTGCCTTTGGGTTGTCGCCCATGATGGTCATGAAATTTCACCCTCACCTACTTCAGACACTGACAAGTATCGAGGTGTGCCTTTGGTGTTTAGGCTTTACATTCACCTCATTCTATAAGGAAATATGCTGAAATGGGCACAGTATGGAGAATGGGTGAACTCCGGGGCAAAGGGTCCAAGGTGCACCTCGATGCCTGTCAATGGCTGCAGGGTGGGGGTTGGGGTGAAATGGCATGAGCATTACTGTCGACAATCCCAAGTCACACCCCTGAGACCTGTCAGTCCCTACAGGGTAGGGCGTTATGGTAGAAAACCCTAACGCCCTGGGAGTTTTTTGGTATTTTTACTCCAGGTTTTCCACATGGGTTTTTTGTGACCCCACCACATGAACAGTGACATTATCAGTTTGTTACAGGAAAGGTGATTTTGCACAGCAACAGCGCCATTTGGTGCCACAGGTTCAAAAACACATTTTGAACAGGATGTGAAAAGTGACAGGTGTACTGTTCATGACGAGGTGTAAAAAATGGCATTTTTGTAAATCTGGAGCGAAAGTTTAAAAAAGTGGTGAAGTCACAAGGCGTAGAAACTGCACAACGACACCTGTAATGTAATTAGTCTGAGGATTTTACAGCAGATTTTCAACACAGGCATTTTGGGACCTTCGCTCATGAACAGTGTCACTGTGATTTTCGTAATCTGTCCCGAACACTAATTTCCCACAGCAACCGCGCTATTCTGTGCTGGAATTGCAAAAACACATTTCCGCCAGGGTGTGAAAAATGACAGATGTACTGTTCATAAGGAGGTGTGGAAAAATGTCAATGTTGAAAATCTGGACTGAAAATATTACAAATTCGTGAACTTACGAGGGTGCGTGGAAATTGCGCAATGCACGCACGTAACGCAGTCATTTTATGGACTTTTGTCACCAAATTTTCAACATAGCCATTTTAACACCTCTGCTCATGACCAGTGTCACTGTGATTTTCTTAATGTGTCCCAAACATTAATTTCACAAACCGACCACATCAATGTGCGCTACATGTGCGAAAACACATTTTGAGTGAGATGTGAAAAATGACAGCTGTACTGTTCATAAGCAGGTGTGGTAAAATGGCAATGTTGAAAATCTAGAGTGAAAATATTAAAATCCTCAAAGTTACGACGAGCATAGGAACAGCGAACACACTCAGTAAAAGTCATGAAAATTTGGTGAAAAATTCCCAAAATGGCCAAGATATGCACCAAAGTTTAAAAACCATTTATACCATTATACAGCTTACCGGCATTTCTTCATTTCTTGATCGAAACTTTTGTGAGCGTGTTCCTGGTCCACGAAGATCGTCGCGCCAGCCACCGGAGTAAGTATGGGGTGAGGTGGGGTGGGGGTGTGGGGAGGTGGGGCACTCCAGAGGGTGGGTGTGGGTTGGGGAGGGGCAAGACAGTCAACGAGGGACCGCTTTGATGGAGCGGGAAAAGCAGCGCATCCACAGCCCCACTTTGCCCTAGGAGCCGGGTGCAAAGTGGCTATGCTGTGCATTGCATTTTCAGAAAGTACTGAGTACTTGTGCTGCATAAATAATGCAGCTAATTGTACATATCTGGACATCCACCTCTCTTTACCTCTTGTCACTGAAGTGAGACGGATACCCAAAATGAGGGAAAGTGGGGGACACTGACCCTCATACTGAGGGACACATCCTCAGACATAGAGGTGCACGCTCAGAACACTGGAAACCACTCAGTTTACTTGTACAAAGTTTAATTTTCATTTAGCATTTTAGAATATTATGAACTGCTGCTATAAAGTCTGAATTTACTGCATGTTCTCTGGGTGGGCAGCACATTCCTATAATGGTTGATGGACAGCAATTCTGAGGGCTAAAATGAGGGACCAGTCATAATCTTGGACAGTTGAGAGGTATATATCTGAGAAAAAGTCTAAGAATGGCGTATTCTTTACAAAAAAAATACTAAAAAGTGAGAAAGTGAAACTGTATTTTTTTAGGGTCTGTGATGCAGTCTGCTCATACTGAACATGTGACACTGTTTATTTCGGGTATAGTAGTTGTCTGCTTCTTTTTGGGGGGAGATGCCATTCCTCAGTGGAGGAGTGCTGCCTTGCTAGGGCTGTTATCTGTGTGCATTTCTCTGCAGGATGTTGTGCAGTTAGTGGAGGGCTGTGTAATGTCGGACCATTTCAAACGGACAGGTGGAGAGACTCAAATGATTCACTAGCCTCGGCCAGACCCTTGTGGTCCCCGCATGGTAGCCCATCACCTGCTGTTCGGAATGGAACTGCACTGTCCAGCTTCAGTCTCATTTATGCCGTGAGATCTCTGAGCTGCGGGCAGGAACAGAAGGGTACAATTGCAAGTGGTTGCTGAAGATCTGCTCTCAGATTTTGTACCCACAGCCACCAGTGCTTGGGAAAGTGAAGTGTGATTAATGATTGGGAGGGGGAAGGGGCAGCAGGTTGGCTTGAAATATTTAAGCATTAAATGTCGGTGGCTCATTTCTCCTTTAAAGTTGTCCTTGTCGTCTACTTCTTAGTCTGTTAAAAAAAAAAAACTTGTGAGTGTCCAATGGTTGCCCACTTTGAACTGTCAGCTGCAGCTCAGGTCCATCAGAGATTGAGCCAGTGATCTGGAACAAACTGCTTGGTCAGCGGTTGCAGGTCGCTCTTTATTA
Organism: Neoceratodus forsteri; assembly: GCA_016271365.2. Classification (NCBI taxonomy): domain Eukaryota; kingdom Metazoa; phylum Chordata; order Ceratodontiformes; family Ceratodontidae; genus Neoceratodus; species Neoceratodus forsteri. The sequence goes on along the minus strand of CM057449.1, from coordinate 518,835,256 downwards.
TGTGATACAGATGCAGTGCAGAGTGTAGCCACTTTGCATACTGCCGACGGCAGTATGTAAATTACCTGCCGACGGCAGTATGCAAATTGCCTACACGTTACCACCGCTGATTGCAGTGGTTTTTCACTTTCAACTGTATGCCACTGCATCTGAATGCTGTCATAGACAGCTCCAACATTCATTGGCGTGGTGCGGCCATGCCTGCAGAAGGGAGCAGGGCATTGGAAGTGGGAGAGGCACACCTACGAAAACTCGTATGGTGGCACTATGTTTCTTGCACATGCGTGCAAGCAAACAAAAAAAATGATTACTTCTTTAGAGGAAAAAAAAGAATTTAAAAATGCCCCAAATCAAGCACAATGGACGACAATAGGAAATTAAACATACCGATTGGGTTATAGCTGTTTTATTGTTTCTGCTTGGATTGAAAGCAGACAATGCCAAGAAGAGGAAATATAACTGGCTTACTTACACAGCAGAGCAGTGACCAACAAAGGGCAAATTCCAGTGTTAAATGCATTTGCTGTCAAATTAAAGGCAAGACAATTACAGCGCAGTTCATACTGAAATGTCACCCAGTACCAGTACAACAGGTGTCCTTTATAAACTGTTCAGTGCACACACACACACACACACACACACACACATGCTGCCCATGGCCAGCATTTATCCTAGCTCTGACCCCATTGAGCAGTATAGGGATTTTGGCTAGAACCTAGAGGATGTTCAACAAATGTTTTTTTTTTATTTTTTGAACCTGATTTACCAGTATTAAGGTACCAGTATGACTTCACAACTGAAATTGATTAGGTGGTCAAACTCGCTTTCATTCATGCTTTATGCCCTGCCCTCTCTCTTTGGCCTATATGCTGCTGAACCTGCCCACCAAATATGATTGAATTGCAACCGGTTTCCTCAGTTGGGTTTCTTAATTTGAGTAATAGTCCAGTGGTGTATTTTTCTTCTGATTGTTGATTCTTGCTGTATTACTTGTGCTTTACATTATAATGCAGGTCATGTTAATATAAGATCACTTGTTCATGCCATTATGTTTTCAGGCCTTATAACTTTTGCAATGGTAGTCAATTTGTGCATCTGAATAAAAACTTTTCTAGACAAACCTGTGGGGTTTAGAAGAGGGTGGGATAGATTCAAGGAAGGGTAGGGTGACACTGGAGGGTGGAGCAACATGTAGTGATGCACATGAGCTCTGCACTGAGCAGACTTGATAGACCTTCGGGACTTCTGCTGGCCTTTCTTATGTTCATATGTATGTTTGTATAATTAATTCCGTTTCATACAGTAGATTTTGTGAAGGGCAGTTTGTCCCACACTACCCATCATCAGGCAGAAATAAGCATTCCACAATGCTGTTTGTACAGTATAATATTACCTTATATATTACATGACATTTTCTATGGGCCTATTCTCTAAACAGAAGCCTTTGATGCATCACTGTTCATTTCTCTGTGCATTCTCCTGAAACAAGTCTTATAATGGACCTGCCACCAGTCTCCCAGTGTTGATGTTCCTGAAACAAGCCTTATTATAGACCAGACACAAGTCTCCAAGTATATATTCTCTAGGAAAAAAGCCAACCATTAGGTATGTTACCAGTCACTCATGTGTTTGTTCACCTGCATATAGCCTGCCACTTGGCATGTGAACAGAATCTAAGTGTTTATTCTCTTGAAACAAGCCTGCCTCTGCTAGGTATGTGAACAGTCTGCAGTAACCACCTGGGTCCCTCGAGGTCCACCTCTATAGACCAACCAAGGAGGCCAGCTTGGGTTTGCAGGAACTATGCTGCACTGGACACTTGGATGTAACAGTGACACAGTGCCTCCACCTGGGGTAGCAATAAATGGCACCTGGATTTGGCACTATACTATTATCCTCCATCAGTAATAAAATACTTTTAGCCCACACAGACACGCCCCAGAACCTGCAACATGGAAAAGAACAATGGCTCCCCAAACAAAGAAATGCAATTCCAACAGTTATTTATGAAAAGAGGAGGGTAAGGTAAAAAAACACAAGAGTAGTAAGGAAAAAGGGAAGTAATGGGAGAACAATGCAATTCTTATACTCTGTACCAATATCCCACACACACAAACAGCCCAACCACCAGCAGTCCCACTAATCCCTAAGCAGGTGCCCTGACTTTGATTCCCCACAGGCCATTGGTGGAGCACTCTAGTTGCAGTGGGTGCTTCACTGGGGACACAGGTGCTGCTAACAGAGTGGCTAAAATGGTTGCATGCTTAACTTGGTAAGCTAACATTTGCAGCACAGATGAAGTAGAACCAAACTTTGCTTGTTGAAAGGGTCCCTTTTGTAAGCCACAGGTAGGTGTCTGGGGCCTCATCAGATCTTCTACTTCAGCCTAGCAAGCAATTGTTTCACTGTTGACACAGAGCTTGTTCCTGTGTCCCAACTTTCACTGGTGGCAAATACTACAGTTGCAGGACTGAGACTCCAGTGGCTACTCATGGTTTTGCAGAATTCTAGTACATCTTCGGTGGGTTGATTAGCTGAGCAGGAGAGATGTTGGATGGTTCTGGATGGAGGGCAGACTACTCCGGAGCAGGTCTGGTCTCTCACCAGTCTGAATCTTGGTGGTCAGTCAGTCAGCTGCAAGGATGGGAGATCTGGGGACCCAGTGGTAGGTGATGGCATGTTCAGTCCATCGCATCTTTATGGAGGTTAATCCAGTTGATGGAAAATCGTTATAGAGCAGAAAACCAAGCTTCATGTAGTCTTTAATTCTCAATTCAAGATACATTGTTTTCTTGGTGTCACACTGCAGGAGCCTGCCAAGGCTGCACCTCCTGGCAGGCATTGGATCACAGGCTCACAGCTTCCTCTGTCTCAAAGACACATCAGCTGATCCCAGATTGTTTACTGCAAGCTCCTTTTATAGTAAACTGAACTCAACGTCCCATTGGTCTAACAGCTCCCAGGCTGGATAGGCTCTGGAATGCCAACCTGTACAATGCAAAGCATATGTGTAGTGTCTGGAGCTTTACAATTATGTGAATGATCCTGATTCCTAGGCTGGAGGTCTGTGGCTCTTGACCCTGTTCCAGAAGCCTTTTTTTGCAGTTAGGGGGCATAGAGTTGCATGGCCATCACCATGTTTATTTACATATGAACATATGAAAGTTGCCAGCAGAAGAAGGCCCAGAGGTCTATCTAGTCTGCTCATGTTGTGGAGTCCTTTGTGGCAACTAGAAGCTCTGCCCCCTCTCCCCATCTGCTACCCGCCTTTATGCCCACCCCTTGACCCTGACCTTCCCCTTTGCACTGCCCCTCCCTCTTTTGAAGCCAACCACCGTCTCCAGGGAGACCACTTCTTCTAGGATCTCATTCTACCTTACACCTACCCTCTCTGTGAAAAAAAATGCCTCCTGAACTCTCTCCTCAGCCTTCCTTTCTCAAGTTTAAGGCAATGCCCACTCATAGTTTTATTTCCACTAAGACTTTTTTTTAAACTTTCTTTATTTGAAAGATAATAAAAAAACATTACATCTATTGATATTTCACCAGTTTCTGTTAAGGTAGTTATTTACTATAATTTCCCATTTCAATACATTCCTTTCCAGATCAAGGTACCTTACTTTTAAAGTATCCATAAGTCAATGTCACATCCTACAAGGTTCATGTCTATAGAATAAAAATAATAACAACTAAAAAACAAACCTAATAATCTGGCAAGGCAGCAGGTGGCTAACCAATATTGTCAATATAAACTTGTAAACATTTTCTGTGGCATATAAGGTGGGCACTAGGTTCCTTAGGTAGGGAATCTTTCCAACCACTATATCAGTGTTGTCCCCCTCCCAAATCTGAGGGGGTGGGGTTCCCAGAATTGTATAACCAATCCTTTTTGCAGCTCTACCTTGGCCCCTTTCAGTCTCTGTTAGTATTCGAAGTTACTCCCCCTACCCACTGTCTGTCATCCACCTAGTCCCTCGTTCCAAAAATGTTTTGTTCTTTATCCTGTGTTAGGTATGTTAACACTTCCTCTGAGATTGAAGAGGCCCCTCTGTTCACCCTGTTCATGTCCTTCATATGCTGAAAAGACTCTGCCATGTCCCTCTTCCCTCTGCACCGCCTCTAGCAGTTTTATGCCATTTTTCAGATAGGGATGCCAGTACTGCACACTGTACTCCAGGTGTGGCTGCACCAGTGATCTGTACAGCAGCAAAATGACTTCCTGCTGCCTGCTAGTGATTCCACTGGTAATGCAGCCCAGCATTTTATTGGCTTTCACTGCCACCTTCCTGCAGTGTGAGGAGTGCTTCAAGTCACTAGTGATCATCACCCTTTTTTCTTTCTCAGACTTAGTTACCAAGACCCCTCCCAGGCTGTACTCTATCCTCGGGTTCTTAGATTCTGTGTGCATGACCTTGCACTTCTTTAATTGAATTTGAGTTGCTATAATCCTGACCACCTCTCAAGCTTGGCCAGATCTTCCTTTAGGTCCTGTATCCATTCTGCTGTATCTACCCTCTCACAGAGCTTGGTGTCATCCATACACATGCAAATCTTGCCTTTTGTGCCATTTCCAATGTCATTAACAAATACCTTAAAGAACACCAGACCATGCACCGAGCCCTGTCGGAGCCCACTGGTGACTTCCCTAGGCCCAAAGAGCTTCCCACCACCACCACCACCCTCTGGGTTCTGTCCTTCAGTGAGTTTGGCACCCATCCAGTGGGTTTCTCCCCTACCCCCAGGTCCTCCAGTTTTCTGATCAACCTTCTGTGGGGCACAGAGTCAAAGGCCTTGATGAAATCCAAGTAAAGGATATTAACCACCAGGCCCTTGTCCAATGTAAGAAATCAACCAGGTTCGTTTGGCAATGAACTCATGCTGTCTCTCATCCTGCAGACTGTTTTCCTGTAAGAAACCTACCAGCTTTTCTTTAAGGATTGCCTTCATGAGCTTACCAATGACTGAAGTTGGATTGACCGGTCTGTAGTTGACCAGGTCACCTCTGGGTCCACATTTATGTCACGGCACCACATTTGCCATTCTCCAGTCCAGTGGTACAACCCCCAGTTCCAGCGATCTATTGAACAGGTCCACCAGGGGGCCTGTTGCTAGCTCCCGCAACACTCTAGGATGGATACCATCCAGGCCCTGGGGATTTAGCAACCATAAGGATGAATAGTCCTTTCTTCATCCTGTCCTCACTAATCTTTTGTCTGTGCATCCACCTCCTCCACTCCCTCCCACCTCCTCCACCTCCCATGTGGTACCGGGCCATCCTTCTCCTTTGTAAAGACAGAGCAGAAGTATTCATTAACTACCTCTGCCCTGTTCCCACTGTCTTCCACTCACCCCTCTCCTTTCCTTGGCCATACAATGCCATTTTTCTTGTCCCTCTTCTCACTAATGTATTAAAAAATGCTTTTTCCTCTTTTTTTTTTAACTCTTCCGCTAATTGCAGTTCCTTTCTGGCCTTGGACAGCCAGACTGCTTTCCCACCCTTTAGCTTTTCTGTGGTACTCCTCCCTGTCCTCATCCTTCTGAGTCCTCCAGAACTTCCTGTAAGCAGTCCTTTTATCCTGACTGCCTGAGCTACCTCTCTACTAAATCAAATGCCCTTTCTGTTTACAGCCTCCTGGCTATTTTAGCTAAGCCCACTGATGGCTAATGTGTACATGTCCTGACTCCACTGCATGCCTGGGGCCAGGACTAGGGTATGTAACACATTTCAGAGTTGGGGTCATGGGTTCTAGGCACATATTCTGCTTTTGAAAGGAGCTCCTTCTCCTGTAATATGTGCCATACATGCATGGCAAATACTGGTGGTTTATTTAGGCTCTCACCCCACTGCTTCTCCGGGGCTGGGGACACCTGGTGAGGCACACACTGGTACAGTTGCTTCTGTCCCAGTCCTGATCCGCTACCAGTCCTGGGGCTGGGATTGCTGGATCTGATGTGTGGCTCCAGTTGTGAGCATGGAGGAGCCAGGCATGGCTCCCATCAGGGCTTCTGTGAGGAGATGCAGCATTGCTCTGATGGTTCCCCTTGCAGCAGTTCAGGATATCAGGGGTCCGGAGGGTGAAGATGCCTTGAAGCCAGGATCACAGAGGGGGAAAAGAGATGCAGAGGGGGTCAATGAACCCCTACAGGTAAGCCCCATTTTCACACAGCATCACCTTTCTGGCTAGACAAATGAAGCCTACCTGGCCACATGAAACAGCAGGCAAGCATTTATAGGCAACATCCCACCACACTACCCAACTCTAAACTGTACCCTTCAACAGTACCTGGGAAAACTGGGCAATGTGCAAATGGGGGCACTATTAACTTGTGAGTCAAATGAAGGCAAATTCAGAGGAGGCACTAGGGTGTCATAGGTGCACTTCATTATGGGCTTGAGCTCACATCCAGACTTCCTCAGTAATGCTGATTTTTTCCCTTAGGAATAGGACGAGCTCTTCACTCTTCCAGCTCTGTGTCCTTCACAGGGCCATGTCAGAATGGCAGAAATTATATCAACCTCTGGTATTAGGTCCTCTATTTCTGAATCTACATCATTGTCCTTGGGGTATTACTGCAATGTCTGAATTTCCCTGTCCTCTGCCTCAAAAGCATCCTCAGCACTACCAGGCAGCATGTCTATCTCTGTGAGTTAGGGTTCTGCATCAGAATTCAAGGAGTGGGAAGGTTCAGTGCTTGAAACTCTCAGGGTGGCGATGGCGCCCAGATGTTAAATCAGTTACGGGTTCAGGAGGTCAGACACAGTACACTGTGTCAGTGACGCACCCTGATCCTTGGCTTCATGACTACTGGGGATCACTTTCTGGTGATATGTCTGGCACAATTTCACAGTGGGCAGCAGGTGGTTTCTATGTATCATCTTTACAGGCCTCCTCCATTTGCTTTTTAAAGCTCAGCTTTATTAACCTTCCATTCATATAAACAATACATGGCATTGAGTTTCCAATTATACACAGTTTTCCAGATAGATCAGATAATACTTGCACCATACAGTATAATTACCAGGACCTGCCTTCTTATTCTTTACTGGTATAATTTCCCTGTATTATCATTTTGTCTACCCTCAGCTTCTGGTATTAGCTTGTTGCTATCTTGTGCCCAGGGCTCAGAGGCTGGTGTGGAAGCCTATAACATGGCCTTGATCAATGCCCTGGGCCTGATTGCACCTTTCCATGTTCACCCCTTGACCTCCCATCATCAATCACCGTGGTATTGTGCTGAGTTGCGTTGGTTGAAGACTAACGGGCATAGGTTGGAGCATGCCTGGACGAGGTCCCACTCTGAGGATGAAAAGCGGTGCTGAGGCTCCATTATTTGGAGTATCAGCGGCAACCATCTAAAGAAAGTGAAGTTTCTGTCCTCGCCAATTACTACAACAGGAAATTGTCCAGCTGTGCTCTTCCGCACTATAGACAGATGGTTAAGTCCCTCCTGTCTGCAGTCCAGGACAGCTTTTTCCACTAAACAATGCGAGTTTGGATGCTTCTTTGCTAACTAGGTGTCATCTATCTATCAGGGTGAGTTATTGCCTTCTCTGGTCCAACTTTTGCAGGAGGGATCGGTCTGTTGGTGGGGATCCTCAGTCGAGCTGGTGTGAATTTCAGCCAGTTTCAGCAGTTGAGGTCTTCCATGTGGTCACCAGCTTGCGTCCACCAACCGTGCTCTGGATCCAGGTCCCACATGGCTTGTTATTAGCTGCATGGATGTCCTTAGTCCAGTGTTCATTGAGATCATCAATAGGTCCATAGAGAGGTATTTTTCCCACAGCCTTGAAAGAGGCTGTGATGAGACCCCCAGCTAAAAAGCGTCTTCTTTAGATCCTGATGTTCTATGAAACTACAGGCCTATCTCTAATCTTCCTTTTTGGGAAGGTTATTGAGAAGGTGGTGGTTGGTCAGCTGGTTGAATGCTTGGAGAGTTGGTCTATCATTGAACCTCTCCAGTGGGTTTTCAGCCACAGCACAGCACTGAGCTGGCTTTGGTCAGGGTTCACATGATCTCCTCATGTCGAGGACAGAGCAATGTACCATCATTGTACTCTTGGACTTTTTCAGCTTTTGACGAGTAGATCATGGGGTGCTATTGGATCACCTGCAGACTTATGTAGGCACCACTGATGCAGTCTTGCATTGGTTCAGCTCATATTTAACCAGGAGATTGCAGTGTGCAGTACTTGGGAATTTTTCTCTGGACTTTGCGCTGCTTGCGGTGTTCCACAGGGATCTATTTTGGACCACCTGTTGTTCTCCTCCGTGTACATGCTGCCACTTGGGGAGATCATCAGGCAGTACAACATGGGCTTCCACTGCTATGCAGATGACACCCAGTTGTACCTGTCCTGTGCCCCAAATGATCTTTATGCCTCAATTGTGCTGAGTCAGTGGCTGGCTGAAATAAAAAACTGGATATCTGCCAACTGGCTTTGTCTCAATGCTGGCAAGACAGAGGTTATGGTGATCAAGCTCAGCCGTGGTGGCGTTTCCACGGATGGGAGGTTGTTTGGCCCAGTTGTTGGTGGGCAGCCCCTGTCGGTGGTGAGAGTGATTAGAGAGCTTAACATTTTTCTGGACAATTGATTTAACCTCAGACAACAGGTGGCATCGGTTGTTCAGTCCATTTTTTTCAATCTCTGGAATATTGCCAGGATCCGGCCGTTCTTGACGCCTGACAACCTGGCTACAGTCTTCCATGCTTTTCTCACCAACAGACTTGATTACTGCAATGCTTTATATATAGGGTTGTCTGGAGGTTTAATGTGTCAACTGCAGCTAGTGCAGAATGCTGTGGCCAGGATGCTGACAGATGTCTCTTTAAGGGATCATGTCACTCCTATTCTACGCACTGTGCACTGACTGCTGCCTTTGAGTTTGCACATCTCCTTTAAGATCTGCTTGTTGACTTACAAGGCCCTACGTGGTTTGGGACCTGACTGCCTAAAAGAGCTCCTGGCTCCCTGTTGGCCTTTCCGCCCCCTATGCTCCACCGAGGCTGACCTGCTTGTGGTGCCCACCTCACACCTTAGGAGATCGGGTGACAGAGCTTTTGGTGTTGCTGCACCAGTGCTCTGGAACTCTTTGCCACACCACATTTGTGCAGCCAGCTCAATGGAGACTTTTAAGCAGTGCCCCATGTTTACTGCCGCAAAGTGGACTCACATTCTGCGGCAGAACCTCATACTTTCTGCTGCAAAACAACTGCTGATTCTGCGCCCATTCTGCAGCAGATAAATTGTGGTTAAACAGCATACATTCAAGGGATTAAGTCTTAGTTTACCCTTTGATTGTCTTCGTGCAACCACACCACTACACTGAAAGTGGAATAGCAGGCCATTTAATAGCATGTAGTCTTCTTATCATAAATATTAAACTGCAATAACCTAAACCTGGTGTTTTCTTTTAATAACTTTTCCCTCCCACCCATTATTTGAAGGCTCATCTGTTTTTCTGGACACTTGGTGACTTTTGCTGTTCTCCTAGGTTATAATTGGAGGAGGACATAAACACTCTGCTTAAACTGCACAGAAGGCACAACCTGCTTGGATTTCTTCTGGCTTATATTTAAAGTTAGCAGAAATAAGAGAGACTCCAACTTGAAAGCCATTTTTTTCTGATTTTGATCAATGTTATTTTAGATTATAATGTTTTAAAACTAGAATACCCCAGCTGTCTTGCAACAAACATGTTCGAGTGCAATGTGAAAATCTGTGTTTGGGGAGGGATTGCCTTCCTATAATAGTGATGGAGGGTGTAACTTGCAGTGTCTGTATGATTTGTTGACTCTTGATTTTTCTTTTAGGGAACACACTAAAACATACAAGCAAGTCATTCTTATTAAGCTGGAGTACACTTGGTTAGCATGTTCTCTTCTCCTCGCAACTCAAGGGGTTGTGGTGTTCTTCAGTCAGTGACCCTCATTTCACTTATGTATAGCAGCAATCAATACAACTCTCCATTCTGATATTTTTCCTTATCTGCTCACTCCAGTTCTGGTATGCCCTGGTCCCCAACTCCACTGCAGCTGGGCAACTTGACCTTCCTTAAGAATTGAGCTTGATGCCACCATTTAGGCTGCAGGTTCAAATCTGCCATGAAATTATTCTCACACTTGCAGGTACAGGTCTGCAGCCCACATATCAAAACTGTGATCGATGTCCATCAATAGGGACCAAGTCCTCTTCCCAGTCTGCTACTAGCCACATGTTTCTGCATCAGCTCCTCCTCCTCCTCCTCTGATACCTGTCACCACACTGAGATCGATTCCACCTCCATGGGCACCACTGAATCTTCCCACTTCTTGACTACTGCTCGCCTTCCAGTACTTCCTTCCAAATTCATCTTCCAGGATTCAGCATGCACTGTGTGCAGCCTCACAATGAAAAATTAACATGGCTGAGCTAGCCACACCTACTCAGCAGCAAATCAAACTGCTGTGAACATAATCAAGCTCTGTTACTCTTGTGTCAACCTCTCCATAATACTGGCTGGACGGAGTTATGTGACAACAGCCAGCATGAGTCAAGATGCCATGTGACCACTAGCTTTTCAGCTTTGTAGAAGGTGGCATCAGTTTGTTGCCCTTCTAATGAGTATGTATGCCATGCCATACTTAACATATCAGTAGCTATGCCCTTTCCTTGTGTCACTGTATAGTATAGTTAGCATTTCTGTGGCCATATGGCTGGTTTTCCTGATTTCTGTGGCCAGTACTGATTTCTCGGTCAGCTCTGATTTCTGCAGCCACTGCTGCAACCGCAGAATCACAGAAAACACTGGGCCCTGCTTTTAAGGCCTCTTTGAAAACATTTCTGTTTGACAGAGCTTTTAGCTTTATATAAATGATGTTTTAATTCCTGGGGTTTGACAGAGGTTTTTTTTTTTTTTTTACAGTTGTTATTTTCTCTCCTGCATTGATAGCTTGTCCTCAGGAGGGTGCCCCCAGCCCCATCCCCCGGCATCTACCAGCCGAAGCTGACCTGAACCACAGGGCTTGCTCCCCCCGGCAGGATCGGCGGGGGTCTCCAACCCCCCCACCGAAGTCCAGATTTAGTGGGGCCAGCATCGTGGCTAGCCGGGAGCGGAGCCTGCCAGGCGCCCTCCACCATTGTGCCTGCCAGTGCTTCCTTTTCCTCCTTGTTCTCCCCAGGAGTCGGGACCATGCAGTGATGCCAGTGGAGGAGAGCATGCACTCATCTGCATGCGCTCCCTCTAGGCGTCTGGCCCAACTCCCCCCAGCTTATGGTGCAGCACCCTGTCCCCCAGCCTCCACTGAGGGGTGAACAAGCGTCAACCACAGGAATCCCCACTCCCCGGAGAAGGAGAGCAGTCCATCAGACACTCAATCCTTCTCCTCCCCTGCCGACCCCTGGTGGCCCGTGCTCATACCCGAACACGGGTCGCTGGCATAGCGCGGGTAAGGTGCCAGCACCTCAGCCCTCAGTGCCAAAGGCCGGCTTGACAGAGTTTTTAGTTTTATTTAATTGATGTTATTTAAATCCTGGTGTTTTTAATTCTGTATTTCTATTGTAAAGCACTTTGAGCCTTTGGATAGAGTGCTATATAAATAAAATTTACCTTGCCTTGCCTCCCATGCCTATGCCCTTCCCTTCTGGACCTGCTAATTCTTAGTATTTTTATTGGAGATTTTCCTCTGCTATTTTTAGTGATTTGATGAATTCCTCAGAATTGTTGATTATTAGAACCCATTTAAACAAAAAAAGGAAAGGAAAGGGGAAAAAAACAAACAAACAAAAACAACAACCAGAACTGGATTACCCACCTCATCCCAATGTGGCGGATGCAAGTTACAATCATGGCCTTCATTCCACCACCACAGGACCAATGTAGGTTGCTACTTCTTAGCATTTGTGCTACTTTTTCTATGCAAGTTAAATCTTGGTATGTCCCACAGGGCTTCAGATAAGGGGAGTACCGACCTGTTTTACTCATCTCATTTTAGGAAATACTCTTCCAAATATTTTTTTTAATGAGTACCAGTACTTATCCAACATTTGTAAATACTATACATGCCAAAACATAGTGCTTTATAACATAACTGGTGATTTAAAAGAAGCATTTTTTTCCAGATTTACAGCATTTGTATGCATCCCAATTTTGTTTTACTCACTATGTTTTAAAACTGGTGAGTAAATTACTCCTCCCCACCAACATTATCTGGAGCATTGTTGGCACTTGATCAATTCTTACATGAAAAAAGACTGCATTGTTTTTAAAATGTGCTCTCACTCCACTCTGTCCAGACATATGTACGCATCTGAATTTGGTTTTACTCACTTCACTTTCAAAATGAGGAGTACAGTACTCATCTCAAAAATGCTATCCAGAGCCCTCATTGCCCCAAACTAATACTTGTCTAATTAGTGCATATAACATCTGTTAGACTAGAATAGGGGCCCTCCAGAATCTCTCCCCCTCATCATATTCTTTTAAATGCTCAGCAGGCTAACCCCCCTTAGTCACTCTGCATACCTTATACCAAATTCTCCTCTTCTTGCTCCTCATCATCCATTCCTCCTTCTCTACTTAAGTTCCACCATGCCCAACCCTGCCATCTCTCCAGATGCTTGTCCTCTACTAAATTCAGTTTGGCCATCATCAGCTCCATGTCATGTATTTTACTCACTCTATGTCTCCATTCTTCTTTGGTGGAGATTTCTAGTTGCAACCAGTGTGACATGATGTATTTTAGTGCGGATCAGGCCTTCTCCATTTTCTTGGCAGATTTTGTTCATAGGAAGCTCGGATAGCTGTTCCACAATGAGGTAGGACCTGGGAACCCACTGGTCCTCTAGCTTATGTTTTATTTTAGCCCAGATTCCTCACTGGCACTCAGTCTCCAGCTTGTAGCACCTGGTAGCTGACACTCGTGTTATATTGATTCTTGTTGGCCAGGTTGTTTTTGCTGCAGCCTCAGATGCAAGCTGATCAGCATTCAGTGACTCTCCGCACAAGCAGGTGCACTCCTGGTAGCATCCTCAGATGCCCCATCTGCTGAGACTATGAACACAGATTAACTGTTAGATGACCTTCCTACTGAACATCAAGCAGAAAGGTGTTTGGACAGTGGTGTCATTTCAAATGCAATTATAAGCATGTACCAGGGAACTCACTTGTTGACACCATTTGGCTTTCTGTTCTGGTGACAGGGCATCCAACAGGGTCCTGTTGAAGCATTGAGGCTGAGGATCTCCCTGTGGGTAGTATGGAGTGGTTCTTGTCTTACTTATCCCATAGGTGGCCAGCAATTCTTCTACCAATCCACTTTCAAAGTCACACCCTTGGTCTGACTGTACCCTCTGAGGGATGCCATGGTGACTGATGTACTGTTGAGGAATCTTAACCACTGTGCTGGCTTTTTGATCATTGGTTGGGTATGCTTGGGCATATTTGGTATAATGGTCAGTCACAACAAGAATGTTGCCTATGCTCTTGCAGTCAGGTGCCAAACAGAGGAAGTCCATACCCAAAAGTTCAAAGGGGTCTACTGGTTTGAATGTTGACCAGTGGAGCTGCTTTATTTTAGCAAAGTCTTTCTTTTTATGCACCTGAAACAGTTTGGGCAGTGCTTTTCCACATCTGCCATAATTCGGGGCCAGTAAAAGCATGCCTGCATTAGATCTTGTGTACGGTTCATTCCCAGGTGACCCATGTCATCCTGGAGGGATCTGATTTGAGGCTTTCTATATTTCCATGGTAAACACAACTGTTTCCAAGGAAAACCCAGGTGGGCAGTATCCTGAATTTTGTATAAGCAGACTTTCTTTTTAAGACAACTTGGGCACTCGTGCAACAGCAGTGAAACATCCAGATGAGTTATTTGAACTAGATTTGCATCCAACCCGTTCTCCAGGGCGCGTACCACACCATGTAAAATGAAGTCCTCCTAATGGGCTAGTTTAAGCACAGGACAGCTTGGATGGGGCAAAGATGAACAATCCAAGCCCATAAAATTGAGGTAGGTAGTTGGGATGGAATTCAGAGGGTCCTTTGCATATCTATGGATCTGACTGGATTTGCCAGGGTAACATGATCCTCAGAGTCAAACTATAAACACACAGACCCACTGCCACAGTTAGGGACTGAAGTGGAGTTTCTGGGTGGCTCAGGATGTGGATGTCAAGAACAAGTTATCTGGATCAGTATTGGCTCAATGACTACACTACTCCAAGCTGTAGTTCTAAATGGACAACTCAGATAGCCACTGGTGTCCTGTGGCATCCAATTTTTCAGTAGTGTTCACATATGTTAGAGGATTGTTGTCTGTATGCAATATGATCATGGCTTTGTATAGACTGTCATGAAATTTCCAGTTCAAGTTCAAGTTTATTTGCAGGAAAACTCCATATTAGCATGCTCATTTACAAGGAGCTCCTGGTAAGACATCTCGGTACAAGTACACAAAAGTGTTACAATAATACAATAGTTCTCAGACTTTGTCACAGTGAGCCTCCCCAAATCCATGGAAAAGATTTTGAGCCTCCCCAAAAAATTGAAATAATCTTGGGCCTCCCCAAAGAAAAATAACATACTGTACTTTGCGCAGTACACCATGAATAAATTGAAACCCTTTTGAGTACTTGACTCACATACAGTTCTTTATCTTATACTGACGTGGAACCTTTGAAAAAGAGCGCCTGTGCTCAAGGGTGTTATCTGAATAATAAATAAATAAACTAAACAATTGGTATCATTCAACTTGTCGTAACCCCCCACCCAATACAGGCCAACCTATGTATTCTACTATTTTCATTCTTGAACCATTGTTACCCCTTGTTGCAGTACCTTCATGGATCAGACTACTTTCTCTGTTTCCTCTCTATATGAAATAACCTTCCTACATACTTTGCCTCTCCCTATCCTTTCCTGTTCCTAAGCAACTTCTCAGGGATTACTTTGCTCCTTCCTGCTATTGCTGTTGGCACTTCTATGCTCAACCCTTGTATTTGGGCTGTTCTGCCATCATGCTACAAATTTATCAATTACCACCACTCATTAATAGTTTATTGTTTATATGTGTTTGCACTATTGTTCATTGTGTATTTCTTGACTGTTTTGAAGTTACCTTTTGAAATGTATTCACTCCTTCCTTCCGGTACACCTGAAATGAGCCTTGGCTCATTCACCTTCCTGTCACCTATTAGTAAATACATACATTAAATCCGCTTACTATTATCCTCTTTCAGTTTGCATCATCTGTTCACACAAAATATATTAAACTCAAAATTTAAATACAGTACTTTTTCAGACATGCTTGAGCCTCCCCTTGAATAGATTGGGGCCTCCCCAGGGAGGCTGGCCTCACCATTTGAGAACCCATGCAATAATACAATAGCATATACTGTAGTATAGTACAACATACCTGCAGTACATGAATTCTGTTTGGTTTTGACACATGTAAACAATGTACAATAATAGTTAAATTAACTTTTTATGCAGAGCTAAAGAAGCAGAGTTCACAGGCAAGAAGGAAGACAGAGGGGGAGCTGGGCTAGCAGGCAGGAAGGTAGAATATGAGGGGACATGAAAAGAATTTACAGTCAAGTGATTTAAGGGTTGTAGGGTTTCTCCGCTAGGAGGACTGCTCGCTATTTTGGCAATGGCAAGGACTGCATGCTATTTTGGCAATGGCAACTTTCAGCAAGCACTTTGTTAGCCATAGTTTTGAATGCATTCAAGGAAATCGTCCAAGGACATCGGTTCAGGAAGTTTTAGTATTGTTTGAAGTTTATTCCAAGTGGACGGGATAACATGACTGAGTGCAGCTTTGCCAAATTTCTCAGTGATGGCCCACTGGAGCACCAGAAATTCATATTTGTGCACCAGGTTGTGCTTTTCAGAAATGATTAAACAGTGACTAGTGAGAGCAATGGGGCGCCATCCCTTTAGGCACTGCTGGTACATGACAGCTTTCAAGTTGCTTAAGCTGGTGCCAGCATGAAGAATGTGTGGCTTGTTGGGGTCAGCGAAGGCCAGCATAGGCACCTCACAGAGATGTTGGATGATTTCTTTGAATGCTGCTTCACAGTGGTCATCTCACCAGCCACCAAAGGGTTCATTTTCTCTTAGATAGTTGGTGGAGAAGTTTCCCCTCTCAGTGTGGGTTGTCTTTTTGTAGGTAGGCAGCTACCCCGGGTGAGATGGTTCAATGTGGGATGATGTCCCTTACCAACTACCTGTAGTATCCACAGACTCCTAAGAATGACTGCAAGGACTTGAGATTGTGGGATCAAGGCCAGGTTCTTAGGGCCTCCACTTTGGCAAGGTCAATCTGTACCCGACTGGCTGAGGCGATATGCTGGCATTCATCAATGTATACCTTTAATCCAAACTCATCCAATCTGTCCAGTACTTTATCAGTTGGCTCTTGTGCTCTTCCAGTGTCTTGCCAAACACAATCATGTCATTGAGGTACACTAGCACTTTTGTTTGCTTATTCACTCTACCTGCCTGGGTTCCTACGTGGGGGCCTCACCAAATGCATACGCTGTTCGGCTGGTTTGGTTTCTATCTTTATGAATTAATATTTACTTTGTTTGACTATGCTGTATGCACCACCTTGGCTTGTATGTAGCTTCTGCAGTGCTGTATGTGCCATCTCGATGGTCTGGGTCATACCTGAAAATGGTCCCTCAGACAACTGTGCCTACCAAGACATCAAATAAATGAATAGCAGGATTCATGCCTCATCACTCTACCATAGATCTATGTTTTATTTTATCAAATTTAATCCACAAATATTCAGTAATAAAAGCAGAAAGACTTTACTGTATTTTCATAGACCTGAAATCAGCTTTTGATAATATTAATAGGACTCTACTCTGGTCAACCTTAAAGGAGCTAGGTATTGAGAAAGCTATTCTCATTATTTTGGGCACTTCATATAATAATAATACAACACAAATTAGATATAATACAAGAGGTGATAAACGTGTGAAATTTAACACAAATAAAGGATTTAAGCAAGGATGCATTTTATCTCCTATATTATTCCATCTTTTCCTTAATCAGATCCTGCACAAAGTATATGATCCAGAATTCCATATGCCACAAATTGGAGAAATATACTGTCCCTACCTTGCATATGCTGATCATATTGTGTTAATGTCTACTAGCTTCCTAGGGATTAAAAGAATGTTTCATAGACTATACCAGGAATGTACAAAAGCTGCTTTAAAGATAAATTAAAGTAAAACTAAGTTGATGATATGTGGAAATAAAAATAAGGTGAGATACAAGATCTTGCTTGATAAGTGGAAACAGAGACTGTAAATAATTTCTGTTATTTGGAATTATCTTCAAAATAATATGTCTTGAGGTAAGCACAAGAAAGAAACGAAAATTAAAAACCAAAAGTCAATCCAGGCAATTGTGAGTTTTGCACATAACTTTGGGGGCATTCCATCAAAGGATGTGTCCAATTGATAAATGCTAAAATTAAAAGCCAGATCTTATAGGAACTGAAATCTGAGATTGAGGCTAATGGTCTGATAGAAAAACATTAAATATGTATTATAAGAAACTTCTAGGTCTACCACAGGAGCACCGTCAGCACTAGTAAGGGCAGAACTGGGGCTTACCGTCCATGGAATGTCTTATTCAGGAAAAATGGTTATTTATTGGTTAAAAGCATAAGCTATGGAAGAGAAGAGATTACCCTGTATGTGCATAGAGGAAACCATAAAGTATTTAAACCCTCAGGTAACCATTCTAAGTCTGCTAGTTATTGAAAATATTGTTAAACCACATGGGTTATTAAGTTGCTTAGCTGAAGTCTTCCTCAAGCCTTTTTCTGAAATCCAGGCTGTTATAAAATATAGATTAAGGTTGATTTTTATACAAAGGGAACTAGGCCTTTGCCTTCAGTTCAGATCAGTAAGTAGTTAGCATACAATAAAAAACCTTTCGATCTTGAGACATACTTAAACCTTTTCATAAATCCACAACACAGCAAACATTTTACGAAATATCGTTTTGGATCAGATACCACCTATCTACTGTTATTACTGATTATTTTGTTTAGGGAACCCTATTACAGGCTTGTCAACTGAATCAAATAACAACTACTGTTATTACTGCTGATTGTGATTAGGGAACCCTATTACAGGGCTGTGCTTAACTGAATCAAATAACAACTACTGTTATTACTGCTTATTGTGAGTAGGGAAAACAGGGGGCTCAAATATTGCAGGATTGTCCTTAACTGGATATAATAACAGCTGCTGTTGTTACTGCTTATGTAAACTGATTTGGTAAACCTAGCTTTTTGTCTGCTACTAGAGGAAATGGCGTAGAAATAACCGGACCCAAAATCTGGAGATGATGTGGGGACCAGGCTGGGGGCATGGTATGAGGGGTAGAAGGGAGTGGTGGGGTGGAGGACATCAGGAGAGGGGGTATAGGTGGCAGGACGGAAAGGGAAGGTTAGTAAACTGTATTGGATGTGGGACAGCCATATTCCTTGACATTATGTTGAGAGCAGTGGGCCATCAGTTATACAGATACCTGGGACAGTTAAGGGCAGAGATCACCTGGTTAAGGAGGGTTATAGAGAGAAGGACGGGGAAAGGGAGGGAAAGGAAGGGGGAGGGAGGGAGGGAAGGGTTGGATGACAGGTGACAGCAGACTCACACAGACCAATCAACGTTAGGGCAAGAGAGTGGCAGGAGGTAAAGAGAAATGGAAGGGGGAGAGGGAAAGTTGGTCTAGTAGGTGGCACAACAGGGAAGGCTGGTGGCACAGGGGGCTATACTACTGCTGAAGTGATGGCATCAAACAGGTATACAGTTCTGGAGGGGATTGAGGAAAAGGGAACATGGGGGGGTAGCGCCTCGGGGCAGTGCAGGTGAAGAGGGCAAAATCAAGCGAGGGAGAAAGGGAGGAAAATACCAGGGGGTACAGGGAAGGACTGGAGTTCTCAAAAGCATAGGTACCAAAGGCAGTGTTGGGAGAGGAGAGCAAGTGAGAACCCACAGGCAGTAAGGACAATAAACTAGGAGGCAGGGCAGCATAGAGAGGGTCCGGAGGGAGAAGGCTGAAATGGATTACGGGGGGCAGCAGGAGGGAGGTGGACTGGAGGAGGTAAGGGGAAGATTGGAGGAGAAAAATAGAAGCACATATGGGAGGGCAAGAAGGGAAGACACAGGGGGGAAGGTGGCTAGATCACCAGGGGCAGGCAGGGGGATGGAAGCCCAAATGGAGGAGGCTGAAAAGGTGATAGTAGTGGGTGATTCCATCATCAAGTGTATTCACTAGGGTAGGCAGTGGGATCCAAACAAAAGAAGGGTGGTCATCTGTATGCCAGGAATGGAAGCAAGGAGGGCGGGGCCTAAAATCAGGGAAGAGATAAGAGCTGCAGGGGGTAAACCTCACATGATCATTCACTGGAGATGAATGACCTGGCAGGAAACAAAGTCAGGATAGTGCAGCAGAGGTTTAAGGATCCTAGCGGGGGTTCTGCAGGGCTCAGTGAGCTCATTGGCGTTCTCGGAGTAATTGCCAGTGCACAAAAGCCAGTACAGTGAGAAAAGGAGAATAGTGTAATTTAACAGATGGCTAAGGAATGGTGTGAGATGGAGGGTTCAAATGTATAGGGAAAGGGGGACACGTGGGCAGATGAGAGACTGTATGCAAAGGACAGGCTACACCTAAACTGGGAGGGGCTGAAATGCTCAGAAGGAGAAATACATGGAGGAGATCCTTCATTTAAACTGAAGGGGTGAGAATGAGGCTAGGGAGGTCCAGGAGGATAGCCAAGAAAGTGGGAACCTAGCTGTCACTCCCCACAAATAGTGGCAGGAGTTAGGCAAGGGGAGGAAAGGAACAGAGGCGAGGTGAAGGCCATGTGCATGAACACTTGAAGTCTGAGCAAAAAGATTACTGACCTGGAAGCCACCATGGTGGAGAGGACTTGGACATAGCAGCCATAACAGAGACCTGGTGTGCAGAAAACCAGGGATGGGATATGGTCATTCTGGGATTCAATCTATTCAGAAGGGATAAAGTAGAAAGGAAAGGTGGAGGGGAAGCACTTTACATACGGGACCACATAAAGGTGATTGAGATTCAGGGAAAACAGGGGGAGAGGAAGTCCTGTGTTATCCTTGAGAAGAGGAAAGGGGCAGTTATAAGAGCAGGGGTGGTACACAGATCTCCAACACAAGCAGAGGAAGTGGACATAGAGTTGCTGCAAGGGATCCAAAGGATGGCCCAAAAGGAGGAGCTGCTGCTGATGTGGGACTTCAGTCTTCCAGATGTGGATTGGAGTCTGCTGGCTGTGACATCACCTAAGAGCAGGAACATCCTGGACTCCCTGCAAGGGGCATTACTCAAACAA
The DNA here is from genome assembly GCA_016271365.2 of Neoceratodus forsteri. NCBI lineage: Eukaryota > Metazoa > Chordata > Ceratodontiformes > Ceratodontidae > Neoceratodus > Neoceratodus forsteri. The sequence continues at coordinate 518,814,889 of CM057449.1, read as the reverse complement.
CTGGTAAGGGAACCCACTCGGGAGGGAGTGACACTGGACCTTGTTCTGACTAATGGGGACAGTGTGACCGATGTTACTATGGAGGATCACCTAGGGACCAGTGACCATTGGGAGGTGTGGTTTAGTATACAGACTGAGGTAGGGTCTAGCCACAAAAGAACAAGGATTCTAGACTTCAGGAGGGCTGATTCTGGAAAACTGGCAATATGCCTCAAGGACGCCCTGGCTGGGTTACAAGAACTAGAAGGCAACAGAAGAACAGTGGGAGGTGATAAGGAGAATTGAGAAGGCTACAAGTCTTTGTGCCAGGCAAGTCAGCAAAGGCAAGAGAAGGAGAAGACCACTTTGGTTCACTTGGGGGAGGTGGCGGAAAGTGTGAGGGCAAAGAAAGCAACCTTTAGGCAGTACAAAAAAACACAAAAGGAGGACAATAGGAGAACTTATGTGAAGAGGCAAAGGAAGGCAGAGAGGGAAGTAATGAGGGCAAAGGCCCAACAGAGAAAAGAGTATCTTAGTCGGTAAAGAGGGGGGATAAAACATTCTTCAGATATATTGAGGAAAAGAGGTAGACCAGGGGAGGGATTGTCAGGCTACGGGGGGAAGGAGGGGCCTCCGTGGAGGAAGACAGCCAAAAAGCCGACATACTGAACAAGGACTTCCTTCTGTCTTCACAGAGGAGAAAGTAGGAAATGGCCTAAATTACACAACAGGGGCATTGAGGGTAGGGAAGTAGACACTAGACCCTTCACTGTGGACAGGGTCCCAAGGGCATTGTCCGAGTTAAGAGTGGACAGGGCAATGGGCCTGATGCAGTGCACCCAAAGTTGCTCCAGGAGCTCAGAGAGGTGCTGGCTGAGCCCTGAAACCCTGTTCAACCAGTAACTGACAACTATAAAGGTGCTGAGGGACTGGAGGAGGGCTGAAGTCATTCCTCCACAAACGGGGTGGTAGGGAGGAGCCAGAAAATTACAGGCCAGTCAGCCTGATGTCAGTGGTCAGCAAGTAACGGAATCACTCCTAAAGAAAGAACTGAAGATTACCTTGTAGGACCAGAGACAGCATGGGTTCACAGTGGGGCGGTCCTGTCAGACCAACCTGATAGAGTTCTTCGACTAAGTGACAAGGGTAGTGGACCAGAGCAAGGCGGTGGACATGGCCTATCTAGATTTCAGCAAGACCTTTGACGCCATCCCGCATAAAAGGTTGGTAATGAAATTAAGCAGTCTGGGGGTAGGGATTAGAATTGTACAATGGGTGGAAAAATTGGCTTAGGGACAGGAGCCAAAGAGTGTTGGTAAATGGGGTGCACTCTGGAAAGTGGAAGGTTACTAGTGGGGTGCCACAGGGGGGCCGTGTTGGGCCCTATACTCTTCAACATCTACATTAGTGACATAGCAGTGGGACTGGATGGGGAGGGTATGCCTGTTTGTGGATGACACAAAGATATGCAACAGGGTGGACACAGAGGGGTGTTTGGAAAGGATGAGGGAGGACCTAAAGAAGATAGAGGAGTGGTCAAAACAGTAACAACTGAGATTCAATGTAAAGAAGTGCAAGGTTATGCACTTGGGACATAGGGACCCAGGGAGGAGCACACTTGGGAGAGAGAGGTCCAAGACAAGAGAGAGACCTAGAATTCATCATTATCAATTACCTGAAGGTGGTGAAGTAGTGTGGGAGGCACTGGGAAAGACTAACCAATCCCAAATGCTTGGTTATACAGGAAGGGGCTTTATCAGCAGGAGGAGGAAGGTAATACTCCTGATATACTTAGTTGGTGTCCTCACCTCAAGTATTGTGTGCAGTACTGAGGCCCCATCTTCAAAAGGACAGGGACAGATTGGAAAGGTGCAGAAGAGAGGACCAAAATGGTGCAGGGCTTGCATGGAAGACCCACAAGGAGAGGCTTAAGGAACTAAACTTGTCCATGGAGGACAGAAGGAAGTGTGGGGGATATGACTGAGACATTCAAATATCTCAAGGAATACACAAGGTGCAGGAGGAGAGTATCTTCCAGAGAAAAGATGCTCTAGGACTAGGGGTCATGATACAAAGCTGGGGGGTTTAGGGGTGACATGAGGAATTTCTTCTTCACCGAAAGGGTGGTGGATGACTGGACCAGCCTCCCAGCAGAGGTGGTGGGGGCAAGTACTGTCATAGGTTTTAAATGTGAATGGGATAAACATATAGGTATCTTAAATAACGGGGGTTGGGGTGGATGACTGCCCCCAGCAGTGGTGTGGGTAGCACTATTAGGGGGGATTTTATGGGCAGACTAGGTGGGCCAGGAGGTCCTTATCTGCCAACAGAATCTATGACTATTGTGATAGTCAGAGATTAAGATATATGTTCAAGAAAGAACAATCTGGGTCCCTATGCAAATGTCAAAGAGGAGAGAATGATTTAACACACTAACTGATCTTATGTCCTTTGTATAATAAATATAGATAGATATTTTTAGGAGATGTATTGGCCTCTTTAGAATTGGAACCCTATCACTTGACTACCCATCCTTTTAAATCTAACTCGCTGGCGATCGTTGAATCAGTAATTTCCTTTTTTAAGATCATAGAGGGAAAAATTGCATATCATGAAAATGTATAAAGAATGGAATACCTTTGCACAGTATTATGTTCTGATTTGGATTATGAGGTTATGTTACTGTCCTGAACGCTTATGAAGTAGAAAAGGTTTGCATATTGTATAGTAATTTTTATTGTTTTAAGGTTATAACTTAACAACTATGTATCTTTTAAGGGATGCTAAAAGATTTTTATTGTATTGTATTGCATTGTAAAGACGTAACTTGTCGATCAGTAAACCAATAATTGAAATTTAATTGAAATAAATAAATGTAATTAATTAATTAATAAACACCTCCAGTAGATGACATGTCTCCTACCGCCTTCTCCATTAACCTCTGGAAAATGGCTGGAACCCTAGGTTATACCTTGGGCCATACACTCAAATTGGTAGAACCCCAGAGGGCAGATAAACATAGTTATTTCTTTATCCTCCTTTGCCGTGGGGATTTGGTAATAGTACTACTGAGATCTAACACAAAACCACTTGCTTTCCTTGAGGCTTGGCTATGACATCTTCCAGTCAGGGTACAGTGAACTGATCTGGCACCGTCTTTTTGTTAAGAGTTCTATAGTTGGCACACTTCCATATGACAGGCACCGGACGTTTTTCTGGCCACTACAACCAGGAAAGCATATGGACTCTGTGATTCTCTGATTATCCCAGCCACCAGCAGTTCTTGTAGGTAAAGTCAGTCTCTTCAATGTCCACAGGGGCTAGTCATCGGGAACTCTCTTGTAATGGTCAATCATCGTGAAGGCAGATGTGGTGCTTCTCATTCTAGACACATCCCACATCCCACTCACTCAGTGAAAACCCTTCTTTTGATTTGGCAACTTTATTACTCAGGCTCCACTGAAAATTATCTGGTATTGGTAAACTGCCAAAGTCAAACAGTTTAGGGTCAATCTTGGTGGTTGTCTTGGATTCAGATGCACTGTGGGTCACTACTTCAGCCTGTAGAGATGTGCCAGTGTCTGTCCCTACGGTATTGTGATCTCTTTCTCCTATGTATTTTTCATCTGCACAGCTACTTGACAAGCACCAACAGATGGAACAGATAACAGTCCTTGATGCACCATCAGACCTTCTGATAAGGTTCCATCCTCAGGGGAATATATTACTAAAGCAAAGCGCTTGTCCCTCTGGTGAACTCCAGGATCCCTCACATCACATTCAGCATGGAGTGGCAAGATGACTTCCTGGGCAACTATTCTTCAGATGATTCTCAGGGGTCATTCTTCTGGCACTGCCAGAGTCAAATATGGCTATCACAGGTAGGCCTACCTGATCTATGCATGGATCCTCAGGCTACTGATGGAATTGGGGCCCACTATTCCTTGGCAATGTTGAACCAGATACTGAAACATGTTGGTGTTTGTCCCGATCAGAACAGGTACTTGGTCTGTCATGCCTGTATTCAGGTAGACCAAAGTGAGTGTCTCTGTCAGGGTCTGGACACAGCCACGCTTTGGTAGAATTCCATTTGAAGGGTGATGTATGTGGAGGGGTTGTGGGATAACAGATGGACCAGACACCGAACTTCAGGTTCAACACACAATCTCTGTGTGATGTTTATTCAAAATACAAGAAATAAGCTTCTGCAATGCATATTCCCTCTTCAATACATCAGTTTGTAGCAACAGACTATGAATGTCCTTTCTCTGCACTTAGCCAGCACCTACTGACACTGATCTCTGATCCAAATCACTATTTGAGATGTAGCCACCACCCCTATGCAAGCCCCATTTGCTTGGGAAGTGGGGGCTCAAAAAGGAAAAACAAAACAAAACCAGCTATAAACAAAGAACCTCAAAGCAGAATCACTGAAAGAAAGGTTACCCCAAAGGGCATTGGCAACAAATCAAGTTTCAAAGAAATACAACATCATACATACTTCCATAATGCAATGCATCATGGGATATATGCAAATCATCATGACATTTCTTACTTAAGTTTGCAAAGATATACATGCATTTTAAATAACACAACTAGCTTAATTTCTATAATAGTCACCTAGTACTTTTTACCATTATCAAAACACTAAGTACCATGGTATTTTCAACATTTACAGGCTTCATAAACATAAAGTATATACATCACGGTATTTTATAACATAGTGCTATTACACACTAAATCCAACAACAATAAACACAATCTGTTTTACATATACTTGGAGGTCACCACAATAACCTCCCTGTACGAGGACCTAAGAGGCAAAAATGAAAATTAAAGAGGACACTGTAGCATAGCTAAGGGAGGGAGAAGAGGGTGCCCACAGGTGGCCAACCTTATGGACTAAGAATTGTGAAGGATAGATTAGGCTAAGAAATAGAAGAACTGTTGCAACAGATTTAAGAAGAGGTCGGTCCTCAAGAGTGGTAGGAGCTCCCGGTCACATATCTCCCACCTTAAGAGGAAGCAGTTATTGCAGACTGCTTACCACCTTCCTGTCCCAGGAAGGGATGGAGCTTCTACCCATCCATCTTCAGAAGCTGCATCTCAGGGTCCCTATTAATGATACACATTCTATCATAAACATAGTGGATATCATCATTCTTTACCCTGAGGCATTAATACACTTCTCAACAGAGACTAACAGTACCTTTCCTGAACGATCTCCTTTTAGGGAAAGTATGTCATATTTCTCAACCAAAAAATCTGGATGGCGGGAAAGTCCAGTATCATAGAAAGACTTTCTCTGGAGCGAGTAATTACCTGCTCCAACCCACCAGACATGTCAGTTTTAAGCAGGGGCCCATTCCTAGGTTCAACCCCTCTACATAAACTCACTATGACTCTTGACTCATTTCGCTTGTTACAGATGTAGACACCTGAGGGTAGACACACAAGGTGTTACGCCAGCACAGGTTCCAATCCATTTTCCACCCACTTCTCCTTTGTAGGTTTTCACTCAGAAAAGAATAAAACACATTTACCACCTCAAACTCCTTGTCTGCCCTTGGGTACCTCTTTCTTTGACATCAGGCCCGCCCCTGACCAAACATGCTACACTTTTGCCTACTGAAAGAGACCATTGCAGAGCCACCTCTGGCCTTGCCTACAACTAACTTGACCCCTCTGTCTTACACAAAGTGCCTGCTGGAATATGGAAGGAGCAATAGTAGTTTCTACTCTCCTGTTTCAACCTTTTATAACCTATGACCCCAAATTCTTGGTCATCTTATCCCCAGGCAGGTCTTTACAGAAACCTACAGGACGCCAAGGAACCTCCCATGCTGAATACCCTGCAGTGTTAAACAGCAGGTTCCTAAGCCTCTAACTCTGGGGTGTCTTAGTAAACATCCTTTTAATCACTGTGCTATTTTCAGCCATCTGTCACCATCTAGTATCTTGTGACCTGTGTGAGAGTTTCCTTTTCCAAAGGTGACATTTTTAAATGACCTCTACCCTCCTTAACTTTAACATACTGTAACAGTTTGGCAATATTAGCATTTTAGCATGCAGTATACCCCAGTCAATACTGTTAATAGATTTAGCTGCATCCACCATGATCCAGTCCATCTACAAGGTAACCTCCAACAGGCCTTCTCTGCAGTCGAAAACTGGTTCACAAAACACAGACTTATACTTAACCAGAAAAAAACAAAGACCATGATCTTCTGCAGCTCCCAAAACAAACACAAACAATATCAGCTCTCCATTAAAACCAAGCAAGGAATCACCCTCGAACAAGTTCATACCTTCAAATACCTCGGCCTCAGCCTCGACTGTAATCTTTCCTATGTCCCACACATCAATAATGTGGCAAAAGTAGCCAGCACCAGGATGGGCCTACTATTCCGACATGGGAAACATCTAACCCCAGAAGCTCTGTCCATAGCTGTCCAGAACTCCATCATCAACATCATTGACTACGGTCTCATTATCTATGGATTGGCCACAACCACATCTCTCAGGCATGTTTCGACTTCCCTCAATCAAGCCTGCCGACTCGTTACTGGTTCCCACTGTCTCACCCACACCTGCAACCTCTACTCCAAAACAGGCTGGCTGCAACTGAACAACCGAATCAAATACCAAACCTGCATCACTGCTAAGAAAATCATGATGGAAAGGCACCACCAGTCATGCACCCTCATCAAACCCAAAATCACTAACATAACACCAGGAGCTCTAAGCCCCAAATCCTTCAAATCCCCACTGCCGCACATCCCAAGGCCAAAGGTCGTTTGTGACAGGGCCCGAGTTGGCTGAATGAGCTCTCTAGTGACACTTCATCCACAGCAATGCTTTGAACGTTAAAAAAAGTCTCCACACTCCATAACTGGCACCTCCACCTGTGCTTGCACCCCATAACATCTTCATTCTCTACGCTGCTTCTGACCTTATAGGTGTCAGTTTCTGCACTCTCTTCTTGCACTTACCTGTCCCATATAACTTCTAACGCACTTGCCCTGTGTCTGTCCTGACAAGGCCCCTCGGCTGCCTCACCCTGACCCTCTACACCTATGCCTTCCCCTACCCTCAGCCCTCTCCCCTTCTTGCCCTCTTCCTCCTATTGTTTCTTGAGTTACTCATCGCTCAGTCTGATTTTGCCAAGCAAAGTTACTGTCTAAAACCATGTACCTGTAACTGTTTTATGTTTTAGTGTCTGTTACCCTGTAACCAGTATGACGTAGAACCTTTGTAAAAGAGCTTTGGTTCAAAGGTACTTTGTAATCCTAGACACAACTAAATAAATAAATAAAATACAAGAAAAGTCCCATCAGCCTCATAGGCTTCTTCTGCTTGCTTGGAGTCTTCAACCCCAGCACAATATCACTACGCACAATCCCACATGGGATCTCACATTTCAATTCCATACTTACATCTCCGACTCCAATAGGTAACATCCTGGGAACACAGGAAACAAAGAAATATCCTACTCAAGTCAGGGGTCCTCCTCAAACTGAGCCAATGAAAATCCTCCTCTGATTCTTTATCAAAACTCTGTGGCAGGAACCTCTCAAGCACCTGGTATCAGTGTTCCGCCTCTCTGCGTAGTCGATCTGCCTCCAGCCATTGCCCACTCATCCAGTGGACCATCCTCATCAGAGTCTCCACCACTTCCAGTCTGCCTCAATCTACATCAACCTATATCTCTCCATCATCTTCAGGCTTGGCCTTCCTCCGAGCTCTCAGGTCTAGTCCAGGCAGCAGCTTCTCTCCGTCTGTCAGCCATGGTTCCGATCAGAACTCCACAAACTTTCTTCTCCGGGTTCTCCTTTGGCAACTCCTGGTGCATCGGTCCACCTGGGATATCTGGGCAATATCAACCAGAAAACATCCATCTTCGGCCAGTCCAGATGCTTCCAGCAAGTTATCCCACTTTTGACACCAAGTCTAAGGAGGGTTTGGGGGATAAGAGATGGACTAGACATTGAACTTCAGGTTCAACACACAATCTCTGTGTGTTGTTTATTCAAAATACAAGAAATACAGTATGCTTCTGCAATGCCATATTCCCTCTTCAGTACATCAGTTTGCAGGAATAGACTATAAAGTCCTTTCTCTGCACTTAGCCAGCACCTACTGACACTGATCTCTGATCCAAATCACCAGTTGAAATGTAGCCACCACCCCTATGCAGGCCCCATTTGCTTGGGCAGTGGGGGCTCAAAGAAAAAAAAAAACAAGCTATAAACAAAGAATCTCAAAGCAGAATCACTAAAAGAAAGGTTACTCCAAAGGGCACTGGCAACAAATCAAGTTTCAAAGAAATACAACATCATACATACTTCCATAATGCAGTGCATCATGGGATATATGCAAATCATCATGACTTTTCTTACTTAAGTTTACAACAATATACATGCATTTTAAATAACACAACTAGCTTAATTTCTATAATAGTCACCTAGTACTTTTTACCATTATCAAAACACCAAGTGCCATGGTATTTTCAACATTTACAGGTTTCATAAACATAAAATATATACATCACAGTATTTTATAACAGAGTGCTATTACATAATAAATCCAACAACAATAAACACAATCTGTTTTACGTACACTTGGAGATCACCACAATAACCTCCCTGCACGAGGACCTAAGAGGGAAAAATTAAAATTAAACAGGATACTGTAGCATAGTCAAGGGAGGGAGAAGGGGTGCCCACAGGTGGCCAACCTTATGGACTAGAAATTGTGAAGGATAGATTAGGCTAAGAAATAGAAAAACTGTTGCAACAGATTTAAGAAAAGGTCGGTCTGCAAGAGTGGCAGGAGCTTCCGGTTACAATGTATTCCAGGTAGGAATAAAACTGGCTTACTCCCCAAACAGCAAGTCTTTCCAAGGGATGCAACGGCAAATGCAGCAGATGTCTTTGATACCAGTCTTTGAATACGAAGTGAACCACTTTCCAGCAAAGCAGAACAGGTGAGGCCTTCAGTTTTGGCAGGAACCCAGGTGGGTGGTCCAATCAAGCCCCTGTGGACATCTTTATCCTTCTTTACAATTGAGGCATTTCATTTGATTAAGCACTTTTGACTGAGGGCCCAGTGGGCTTTTACTGGGTCCATTGAAGTTTTCTGATCAAACATTTCTTGCAGTAGCTTTCTGTCCCCTTTGAAAGTTGTTCATGGGATCACGTGGTGCAGAGCATGAGCTAGCTGCTGCCCTCCTGGAGCTCCTTCCACCCAACAGACTAAACTAATCGCTTTTCGGTCCCAGTGACTCTTTCCTGCATTAAAGGGTGTCGGAACGCCTCATCTCGCATCTGGAGCGGTAAAATGGAATCAGAATTCAAGGATTCCTTGCCCAGACATATGCCTCTGTGACTCCCGAAGGCCCTAGAAAAAAGCAAAGGGCTTCGGTACTCAGCAATCCTAGTGTGCAAGTCTCTGTGCTCCACGCAGAGCCGCTTACCTTGGCTAATTTTCTCAAGGAATTTCAATCATTCCGGGATGAAATGAAGGAGCTGGCCAATGAAGTTAAAGGTGTCTCCCATGCTTTGGAGGATCTGACCCGTCGAACTACGGACACTGAGGCCCGAATCAGTTCGGTGGAACGCAGACAGGATAAACTGGCGCCTGATCTGGTCTTAGTGAAGCAGCGGATAGCAAAGCTGGAGAACAAGGTCGAGGACCTTGAAGGCCGATCTCGCCACAATAACATCGTGGTTATAGGCCTCCCAGAGAGAGAGGAGGGTCTGGAGCCGATTAAGTTTGCCCAATGCTTTGTACAGAAGATAGCTGGCCCTTCGCCCTTTGGGCAATCCTCACGTTATTGAAAGAGCTCACCGGGCATTGAGGGCCATGCCCCCGACTGGTGCCCCGCCACGTACCTTCATCTTTAAATTTCTAAACTATTTGGAGCGGCAGCATTTTTTAAATAAAGCCAAAGAGTTAAAGGAGCTAACCTGGGAAGGTGCAGGGCTGAGGGTGGCTCAAGATTTACCGCTATCCATCCGACAGAGGAGAGCGTCTTTTCATCCAATTATCTCTAAATTGATCGCTGCAAATATTCAATTTCGGGTGAGGTACCCAGCACGATTTCAAGTTCTGGAGAACGAAACCTGGCACAGCTTTGAAAACTCGGAGGCTGTGCTCTCGACGCTAAAACAGCTCTTTCCAGATTTGTTCCGGGATCCGTGAGGGTGTTTCCTGATAGTTGGCGAACTCCTTGTTTACCGGGGTGATCTTTTCACTACAATGGACACTGGGACTCTCACCTTATTGTTGGATCCCTGAGAAGCCCCTGGCGATAGGAGAACTGTCTGGATCTGGACTTCTGGTGCCTCCTGTAGCTGCCTGCCTTTCCGGTCAACTAATTTCTCCCCTTTTTTTTTTTTTTTTTTTTTCATTGGTTACACTCTTGGACTCTCCCCTAAGAATGGGGCGTGTGTGCCCGAATTTGAATATGTTTAACGCACGTTTTGGATGCATGGAAACTCTCAGATCTTATATGTGACGTTCCTTGATAATACATAGATTATTATTTTCAATCTGGCTTTGAGACATTCGATGGTGTTTTAGACTGATGGTGAGGGGAGCACTCCTTAACAGATATGGCTTGGACTTTGTATTGGGGGGAATGCTGTGGGCAGGATCGAGAGAGGTTTAGATGTATCAATATACTACTTGCTTATGTAGCAATGGTATCCAGTTAATGGAGACTGGGGGTTCATATACTTTTGTCATATACCATTCTCTTTCTTTTGTTAACTTCAGGACTCAGAATAGTGGTATACCTGGGTCCTTTGGGATGGGCTAGACTAAGTTTTAAAGGTGAGGGGTAGGGATAGGTTAGGTAATCCTATTGTTGTTAATTGTAGGGTGGACCTGCTTACCAATATATTAATATGGTTGGGGGCGGAGGTGGAGTTTCTCACTGTGTTGGAACCATGTTCATTGGCAGTCGGGTGGGTTAGGTGGAGGGGTTGTTGGGGTTTGGTGTTATTATTGTTATGGGGTATTTGGGGGTTTTGGGATTCGGGTGGGGGAGGACCCTTGCACAGCACTGTTTATTTTTAGGTCTATTATTATGGGGCTGGTTTCTTTTTCATTTAGGTTTTGATGTCATTTTACCCATGCTAGGCATATAAATGTGGTGACCTGGAATGTACATGGACTTCGCCATAAATCAAAGCAATACAAGATTTTAAAACATCTGGACTATGTGAAGGCAGACATTATGTTTCTGCAAGAGACCCATCTGTTGAAGGCTGAAAGTAACCAGTTATGCAGACTTCAAATTGGCCAGATTTTAGCCTCTGAAGGTAGTTCTCAAAGCAAAGGGGTGATGGTCATGATACATAAATCAGTTCCATTTCATCCGATTCAGGTAGTTGAAGATAGGTATGGAGGTACGCTTTTATAAGGGTACCTTGCAACCCTAGAAATTATTCTGGGCTCAATTTATGGCCCTAATATTGATACCCCGAGTTTCTTTGTCCAAATTACGGAGCTACTCTCCTCTTGGAGCAATCTGCCCATCGTAATGGGTGGTGACCTCAATTTGGTTATGGATCCGTTATTAGATAGATCCTGTCCTGCTAGAAAAGGATTAACCCCGGGTCAGAGAGCTGTCAGAAAGATGATGGACGGATTAGGTCTATGTGACGTGTGAAGAGTTTTTCATCCGACCGTACGGGATTTTACTTTTACCTCACAAGTACATAGCACCCTATCCAGAATAGATTATGTGTTAATCTCGAACACTCTCCTGGCTGGGGTGTTAGATACGGTATAGTTTCTGGACCATTATCGGATCATTCCATAGTAAAATGTCTTTTTGCTTTTTCATCTCTACCTAAACCAGGGAGCAGATGGAAAATCAATAACCAAATATTAAAAGATCCCAGACTGGTTAAATACATTTCAGTACAAATAACAGAATTTATTTCTTTCAATCAAAATTCCACCAATAGGCCAGATATGGAGTGGGGGGCTTTTAAAGCTTTTATTCGTGGTATTTTGATTGGCCTTGTCCTCGTAGAAAAAAAGAGAGGCTGAATTATATTTACGATTTACTTACTAAAATTCGTGACAAAGAGCGGGCCTTTCCGCTTCTCCTGAGGCCTATAGACAAGAACTAACTCTGTTAAGGGACTCGTATCTCAGAATACTGAATGAACAAGCCGAGGGCATTCATAAGAACTAGAGCAATATTTACAGACCAAGGAGAAGGCTAGCCGACTATTAGCCAGAAGAATTAAGCAATTAGAGTCTTCCAGGTGGGTGCCAGCCATTCGCTCCTCGGAGGAGGGCCCAATCAAAACCTTCCCAAGATATTTTAGGTGAATTTGTAAACTACTTTAAAGGATTTATGGACCCATGAAAGATCCTCCGTCAGATGAAATGATTGATCACTTTTTAAGGGATTTAAATTTTCCCTCATTGAGCGAAATGGACCAACTCCAACTTTTGGCCCCCATTACTGTAGACGAAATAGATCGGGTTATCAAATCCCTCCCTTTAGATAGAACACCTGGCCCAGACGGTCTCTCCGCCAACTTCTACAAGACTTTCTCAAAGGAATTAATTCCTTCTTTACTACGGCTGTTTCAGTGTATTTTGGATGGTGGGGCTTCTGATCTCTCCCTTTTCGAGGCTTTAATTGTACTTTCGCCTAAACCGGGCAAGCCTCCAGATCTTGTCGCTAATTATAGACCCATATCCCTTCTCAACCAGGACATTAAAATTCTCACTAAATTGTTGGCTGATAGAATCAGTAAAGTCCTTCCCAGCTTAATTGGACCTGAACAGGTTGGATTTATGAAAGGTAGATCTTCCGCAGATCATTTAAGGGTCTTGGCTCACGTCTTCTCAGCCTCCAGGGATTCCGATCAGCCCATGGTTTTGGTCTCTCTGGATGCCGAGAAGGCTTTTGATAGGGTATATGGTAACTTTCTCACAAAGGTTATGGAATGTTTTGGTTTCCCTCAACAATTTTCTGGGTGGATCAAAGCTATATATAAATTCCCATCAGCAAGAATTACGTGCAATGGAGTAACCTCATCTTTATTCAGACTTTTTCTGGGTACTAGACAAGGTTGCCCTCTCTCCCCGCTCCTTTTTAATCTATACATTGAACCTCTTATCATGGATTAAACAGGAGCAGCGGATTCAGGGTATCCAGGTATGGGGCATACTTTGAAAGTGCTGGCATACAAGATGACCTGCTCTTGCAAATTTCATACCCATCCTCCTCCATTCCAATTTTGCTAGATATTATTGATAAATTTGGTATTATTGCCAATTACAAGCTTAATATTAGCAAGTCAGTGGTCTTCCTTAAACTTTAGGACATACGCGCATGAGATTGCCTCTTTGGCCTGGCTTGGAATGCAGCTCATCAGGTATCTGGGCCTCACATTAACCAGGGATATTTCTGTTTAGTGCAGAGAAACTTAGACCCGGTTTTGCATGACATTGAGGTGGACCTATGGAGATGGGCGATTATTCCCTTGTCTATTTGGGGTAGAATTAATTTGGTAAATTGAACGTTTTCCTCGCTTATTCTACCCAATTAGTATGCTAAATGTATGGCTGCCATGAAAATGGTTCAAGGGAGTGCATTGAATCATCTCTGATTTCATTTGGAATTATAAGAAACCTAGATTGTCCTATTTTAAATTGTCCGCCTAAATTGTCTGGTGGTTTGAGACTCTCATTTTATATGAGTATTATTGGGCCAGCCATGGCCGAAATACCTTCATTGGCTTAAGAAAATGGATGATCTTCAGGTTAACACCTATACACCACTGTGGTTAAGTTTAGAGGTGTCCCGGATTGCGATTCTGGCCTCAGGCCTGAGGCCTTGTTATACTGTTCGCTGAAAGCTCTCCCGTGGCTTTATGAACTCACCCATTGAAACTTCAGTCAAAATACATATACAACTATGTTCCTTCCTAAAATATTCACATACTGGGGACCCGCTCAACCATTAATGGGTAATCTCAATTTTTAATGGATGGCAAACCTATCAAAGATACCTGGTTACCTGCATTGGGAAAAGTGCTGGTTAAAGATCTGCTTGTAGACGGAGGTAAATTGCTTACCTCAATTGATATCCTGAATAAGTTTCAAATCCCTCAGCGCCTGATATTTAAAGTTTTTCAACTTCGTCATCTCCTAGTGGGGAAACTGAGCACCTTGACCTGGGGTAGTGGCTCATGCGATTTCGAGGATACTTTGATTCCAATGGTCGGAAAAGCTCATGCTATCTCGGCTGTATATAATACGTTGATTGGCTGGCTGCACCCTAACATTCTCACTCCCAAACAGTATTGGCTGCAATTGTTTCCAGAATACAATTTCAACTGGGGTACAATTTGGGGGACGTGTCACAAATTTCTGTTGCAGGATAGGCTCAGGTTAATGCAATTTAAACTACTACATAATATTTACTTTTCCCTTTAAAATTGGTTGATCGGGGTATGGCCTCCTCATCCTCTTGTTTTTAGATGTCATCAAGGGGTTGGAGATTTGCTCCACATTTTTTGGCACTGCCCGAAAGTGGCGGTGTTATGGGAGACTATTAAGAAGAATCTCGACCCTCTTTTGGGACTTGAAAACTTATTTACCCCTGAGGTTTGTATTTTGGGGGACATGACCCAGGTTGGGGTCCGGTGAAGGAAATACCATATGGGGCTGATTTCGGCCTCAGTCAAAAAAGTAATTCTGAGACATTGGAAGGATACCGTAGAGATCTCATATGGCGAATGGTTGCAGGAATTCTTAGCTAATCTTAGAACGGATAGAACCATAGCAAGTTTGCAGTATAAACTTTCTAAGTTTAATAACATTTGGGGTTCCTTATATACATTTTTTCTGTTCCTTTGTAATTCGTAGTTAGTTTTCCAGTCAGTTTATATCTAAGTGCTGTGCACAGGGTGGGTGGTCGGGAAGGGGGTTTTGGGGAGGGTTATGATTGCATCCCGATGATCTGTTTTTAGTGTCAGATATCTCCACTGTTATCTTGTTTCCTTTTCTGGATGTATTCCTTTAACAGTGTTAAACTTTCAATAAAAGTTGAATTGAAAAGAAAAAAAAAGAAAGTTGTCTGCATTGTTGCATCCTCTTCTGGTATGCCTATTTCACCACACTTGTAGCAGAAATGGCCTCTGCATGAGAAGAGGTGTCATCCTTTCAGCCAGCAGTGCAACAGGGGGATTCTGGAGGCCTCCTCTGACCTCAGGGTTCAGATCCACCACATTGGGATTGCTCCTGAGTGGTTCTTAACGCCATCATGCCATCATGAATTTCGTTTGTCATTATGTCTGTAATTTCTTCTTTTTTAGTTAAAATTTTTTATTGTTTCCAGTTGAATAAAGCATAAGACACATTACTTAGAATGGACATTTCAAGCATCACTCACTTACTGGAGGGTGCTTACAAGGAGTTAACGTCAAAAACAGTTTTGTACAAGCACAGGAAAGAAAAACGATTCTCTAAGGAGCAACTACAGAATAAGCCAAGCCAGCCAGGAAAACTTCCCTAGGGCTTACAACATTTGCCCCTAGGGTTATACTGTGTGAGGGGTGCGGACAGAGCCCTGGCTCTAATTAAACAAAAGATGATGTGTCTGGACTTACCTGAGCCTCCCTTGAAATTGGATAGGAGTTTCGAGTCATATGCGATAAGTGGGGGTTTCAGGGCCAGCCATCTTCGGGAATGTCTGTAATTTCTGTTGAGACCTACCACATGGGGTTGTCTGGGCTCAACGTCCTTTGTCTTGTATGGCCCCTGTTCTGCCTCTGACTCTGCTTCCTATTCTTCTATCTCTCACTTCTGGCATCAGGGTGATATAATCAGGAGAATTCTCCTTGCGTTTGGCCAAACAATGTTGCAATAATAACACAGTTGAGTGGATGACTCCTTTTAATATCAGATTGATTTATTACCGTCAATGTTCTCCACAGATACCCCACCTTTATGGTGAAACATTGTAACAGTCATTCCAACCACATCAGGTAGGCAGACAACTTCTCCCTGGTCTTCTGAGTGGTGTGTCAGAAATATCATAGAAGCTCTTCTCCAATATCGATGCTTCCAAACAGTTCTTCAAGCATGGTCAAATAGTCTAAAGCAGTGGCTTCTGGATGACTGGTGATAAGAGATCGGACAGCATACATCAGCACCATAAAGATCTTCCCAAATTTGTGAACATTTCTTTAAATCTGGGCATGGCCATCGTTGAAACAACTGGGTAGCTTGGTCCACCCAAGTGTCAGAATCTTCCTCCTCCGCAGGACTGGGTTGGACAGCAGAGAATATTCTGAGTCTCCAATATGGGGTAGAATCACTGTGGGGTTTCTGAGCCTTCTCAGCTAGGGAACCCACACCCATCAGCTCAGTGTCGGATAAATTAGAGGAGGTCACTTGAACAGGCATTAGTCCCTAGAGATCTCGCATTGTCTTTTCTTCTTGTGCTAACTAGTCTTTTACCTTCTTTTCAAAGGAGAACAATGGTTGAACTATTCCCTACCAAACAGGTGCCACACACCTCTGCAGATTTTGGAGTTGAGGTTGGGGGGCAGCTTGATGCACATCAATATCACCATCACATTTAGCAAGGCACTTACACTTTTTCTGGTGCAAATGTACCCAAACCTTGTACTTTGAAACATAGCAACATAATTTGTTGGCAGATAAGGATGGCTTGGACCACCTAGTCTGCCCAGTTTTATCCTGCCTATACTTTTAACCACAGACCCTACCTGATCTCCAGCTACCTCCCTCTCCCCTGCTTCCCAACTAAGATTCTCTTGTGCCTGTCCCATGCATGCTTAAAGTACACCACAGTTTTCACCCCCACTATCTCTGCTGCAAGACCATTCTGGGCATCCACCATTCAGTGAACAAATACTTTGTCACATCCCTCCTAAATTTTCCTTCTTCCAGTTTCATTGCATATCCCCTTGTTCTTGTGCTCCTACTCCTCTGAAAATTACTCCCCTCCTGTGCTGTGTTCAGCCCCAAGAGGCACCTATAGGTTTCTATCATAACCCCCCTTTCCCTCCTCTCTTTCTGGGTATATATATTAAGATTCCTTAGCCTCTCCTCATAGGGCTTCTGATGCAGCCCCTGCACCATTTTAGTTGCCTCCTCTGGACAGCCTCCATCCTATCTATGTCTTTTTTAGATCCCATCCATTCCAAAATTTCAAATGCATTAAAAATATGGTCCATATCAGTCCCTTTGGGATTCCTATGACCAGGATTGCCTTCTTTGAGTCCACAAGCTCCCCTCGGCACCAGTCTTCTAATTCTTACTGTGCCGTGGCAATTTTTCAACACTTTTCCTTTTGGGTGTCAACTTTTTTTTTCCACAAAGTTTGAGAACTGTCAGTGGGACTCAGAAATTCCAGTGGTAAGCCTCTGATGTAGCAGCCACCTAAGGCCCTCATTGTTCACCTCTATAGACCCACTGAGGAGGCTGGTTGGGGTTTGCAAGAACTATGCAACATTGGGCACTTAAGTTAACCATGATGTGGTACCTCCAGGTAGGGTACAAATACTACACTACTATTACCCCCCCAGGAACAATAAAATACTTTTGGCCCACACAGCCCCTTCCCATAAAATGCAGCATGGAATCAGTAATGACCCACAGCAAGAACATGCAGTTTGAACAATTATTTATTAAAAGGGGAAGGTAAAGAAAGAACACAAGAGTGGTAGGGAAAAATGGAAGTAATGGGGGAGCAATGCAATACTTAAACTCAATACCAATATCCCCACACACACAAATTGCCACCCCTGGCAGTCCTACTAATCCCCAAAGTGATTACCTGATGTAAATTCCCCCAACAGGCCATGGGTGAGAGTGCTCTTGGTAGTGTGTGTACCTCACTGGGACACAGTTGCTGCCAGCAGGGTGGGTGAAATAGTTGTGCACTTAACTTGGTAGGCAAACAGTCGCAACACAAATGAAGTAGAACCAAACAAACTTTACTTTTTTAAAGGGCCCCCTATTTGTAATCCACAAGTAGGCAGCTGGCTTGCCTCATTGGATCTTCTTCTTGGGCCTAGCAATTGTTACACAGTCCACCCAGGGCTTGTTCCCTTTGTCCCAATTACACTAGCAAATACCCCAATTGCAGAGCTGAGAGCCCAGTGGTTACATACTGTTTTGTAGAATTCTAGGACACCTTTGGTGTGTGAATTAGCTAAGCAGGCAAGTTGGATGCTTCTGGATGGATGGCAGACTACTCTGGAGCATGTCTGATTTCTCTCACTGGTCTGGATTTGATTAGTCAGTCAGCTGCAGGGATGGGAAGCTGGGGGACCCAGTGGTAGTCAACGACCTTGTATCTCCATAGCTTCTTCATGGAGGTTAATTCCCTGAGGGAAAAGTCACCTTAGTTCAAGATAAACTGCTTTCTTTACTTTAATCAGGTGTTCACACACTGCGAGGGCCTAACAGGGCTGCAGCTCCTGGCAGGCACTGGATCACAGACGCACAGCTTCCTCTGTCTCACAGACACACTGACTGGGCCTAGATTGTTTACTACAAGCTCCTTTTATAGTAAACTGAACTTGATGTCCCAATGGTCTACCACTTCCCAGGTGGGATAGGCTCTGTAATGGTAGCCAGTGCCATGCAAAGCACGCATGTATAGTAGTGTCTGTAGTTTTGCAAGCAGGTGACTGGCCCAGATTCCCGGGGTGAAGACCTGTGACCTCTGACCCCATCTTAGAAGCTTTTTGTGGGATTGGGGGCATAGAGTTGCATAGTCACCACCAAGTTTGTTTACACTATACCTCTTCCTATTTACAGCCTTCTGGCTATGTGAGCTGCGCCCAGTGTGGGCTAATTTGTTCATGTCTTGGCCCCCCTGCCTGCTGTGGGGCCAGGACTACTTTTATTCTTCAGGGCACATAGCTCATTTTATCATCATCATCATCATATTTTTATTTCTAAAAAGCACCCTTCCAGCGCTCAGCGTGCCCTTACAATCATTAAAATACATAAAATCAACAAATATATAAAATCCACATCATTATACAAATTAAAATAAACATAAGGATTCAAATGCATATACTCCCTTCATTATCAACAGCAGACAAATGTATGCCCTCAGGAACCAGAAAAGGCCTGATTAAATAAATAAGTTTTAAGGGTTGTTTTAAAACCCTCCATGGTCAGGCTATCTCGTATCCAATGAGGCAGAGAATTCCACATGGTCGGAGCCATAAAGGCAAATGCTCTTTCTTCAGATGTTTTCAGACAGACCCTGAGAATCTCTAGCAATCCCTCATTACAGGATCGGAGTGGGTGGGAGGGGCAGTAAGGGGACAGAAGTACTTGCAGATACTGTGGTCCCTGTTGGTGTAGGGCTTTATAGGTCAGCAATGCGACCTTGAAGGTTATCCGCCACTGTACTGGCAGCCAGTGCAGTTCACACAGCACAGGTGTTATTTGCCTGGATCTAGGGGCTCCAGTCAACAACATGGCTGTCGCATTTTGCACCAGCTGCAATTGGTGGATATCAGCTCCCAGTAGCCCTAGATAGAGGGCGTTGCAGTAATCAAGATGGGTGGTGACAAAGGCTTGGACCAGAATGGGAAGATCTGCAGTCAGAACCAGGTGTTTCACCCTAGCTATATTCCTAAAATGGTAAAAGGAAGATTAGACTATGGCTGACACTTGAGCCTTCAAGGTCAGGCTCTCATCAAAAGTCACGCCATGGTTATGCACCTGGTCCGAGGCAGTTAGTGGTATTCCTCCCAGCACTAATCCAGAGGGCTGTCCCACCAATGTCCCAGTCAACCTACGATCTGGGTTCATGACTTTATGTGCTGCATGACATGGTTGTTGCTTATGTATTTGACTTGTATTCTCCTGGGTTGTGCCTGAAAATAGGCATCCCTATGCCTAGAGCACTCACTCGGTTACCAAAAGCAAATAAATAATAAATAAATAAATTACCAATACCTCTGTTTTTTCTGGGTTTAGCCTCAGCCAGCTGGTACTTATCTAGTCCTGAATCTCAGTCAGATAGCTGCTAAACACCGAAACAGTATCTTTCTCCTGGCCGGGCACAAAAGAGGTCCCACCTCTGCACTTTGAAATTCCAAGCACAGAGCAGATTCCTCTCATCAGCCTGCTCTGGTTTCACAGTTAAAATTTTTTTTAACCAGTTAGTCATCCATTTCCCGGTCTCCAACTTTCCATAAAGCTTTCTTTCCCATGAATCAAGATATTTAAAACTTTATAGTACCTTCTTATGGCCCAGAGTTCAAAAATCGCAAACCTTCTTTCCTTGTTCTTCAGTCCTCATAGAGTTGGGGGAGTCATGGGTTTCTGGACAGCCCACTTTGGTAAGGGAGCCTTTGCTCATGTAATTTGTGCCATGCAGAGTGCGGCGATGGCAGTGGTTGTTTATGTTCCCCAACCCTGCTGCTTCTCCAGGGCCAGGGACATTGGTGGGGCACATGCTGTCATAGTTGCTCCTGTCCTGGTCCTAACCCTGATGCCATTCCTGGGTCCAGGATCTCAGGACCTTCGTAGCTCCAGCTGTAATCAGAGAGGAGCTGGGCATGAATCCTCTGTGACTAAATGCTTTATTGCCCTGTTGGTCCCTTTGCACCAACGTGAGGACATCAGGTGGCAAGAAGGTAAGATGCCTGGCTGCCAGCACCACAGGGTTAAGCAGCACAGAGGGATCAGTGAGTCCCTAAACATAAGCTTCATTTTGGGTGGTTTACAAGTCTTTGAGTTTTTATTCTTTTGAAAGATACCTGCTACTACTAGGCATGTCCACTCCAAAGTAAAACTTGTGTGCAACAGCTGAACTAGCCGGGTACAGAGAGGGGGTAGCTAGTCTTCACAAATGCAGTTCAAAACCAAAAGTTACTCTGCATTCACTGTGCAAGTAAGAGAGGAGATGGTTGTTCTTTCCAAAGTTTTTTTATTGTAGCCCAAACTGACACAAAAATTTCAAACTGCTCCACTCAATACTAACTTCTCCACAAACTGAACATTCTCCCTGCGCTTCAACCAGAGTGTGGTCTTCCTCAGGGGGTGGAGACTGTTCAGTCATACTTTCCTTAAATAGCACATTTCGAACACTTGTGGCCCCCTTGTGTTCATTTCATTATATTGCAATAATATTTTTATTCTTACAAGTGGCTCTGGAAGGCTTTGAACTTGTGGTCTTGTTAAACATCTTTTTTTCATTTTTTAACACCATTTTTCATCAGAATAAACA
This sequence comes from Neoceratodus forsteri, assembly GCA_016271365.2. Classification (NCBI taxonomy): domain Eukaryota; kingdom Metazoa; phylum Chordata; order Ceratodontiformes; family Ceratodontidae; genus Neoceratodus; species Neoceratodus forsteri. Next base: position 518,793,642 of record CM057449.1, on the reverse strand, counting down.
AATAAGGGTAACAAACATGAAAATAAAAATATTATTGTAATATAAGGAAATGAACACAAGGGGGCCACAAGTGTTCGAAATGTGGCTATTTAAGGAAGGTATGACTGAACAGTCTCCACCCCCTGAGGAAGACCACACCCTGGTTGAAGCGCAAGGAGAACTTTCAGTTTGTGGAGACGCTGGTATTTATTACTAGACATGGCATCAGTCTCCAACTGTGCATTCTACTGAAAGAAGCCTGCCACTAGGCATGTGAACAGTTTCCCAGTGTTTGTTCTCCTGAAGCAAGAAACCAATCGACGTAGTATTACAAATAGTGATGAATTCAATTATGGTGACAATGTAAATGCATGGTCTCCACTGAGGGTTCAGATGATGAATGAGGCTGCTTCCTAATGATGCAGTCCAGATGTAGGACGAAGCACAGATGCTGCAATGTTGCTTCAGATTCAGATGAGGACATTGCTCCAATGGCAATGATGATGTCTCCATTTACCCTGTAAGATTAACAGCCACTGATGTGGTAGATGACAAGTGCTCCTGCTGTCCTTCAGATGCCCAGACCAGGTCTGGATCATGATGATCTTCAGTAACACCTGGGGTCCTACCAGCAAAGGTAAATATTCAAGTGGATTGTTGTACTCAGGGTTAGGAGCTACAAGTAGGAACAGTCTAATTGTGTGTCTGCCAACCTCTGAACATTTTTGCCCTGTCTCTTGTTCTTGCCAATATGTATCACATGGGTGATGAATCTTGTTGCAGTGCAGTTCCAGCCCAAATCAGGCTGTTAGATGATTCACAGTGAATATTAATAAATGACGATTGATGGATGATGATGTAATTAACAGTTGATTTGGATAACACTGACCTATGACACCAAAAAAAAACAAGCATTTGTCAATGCCGACTGTTCACCGCTGGTATTGCTGTTGTACTGGATCTTGCTTGTACACATTGTTACCATGTCTCATTTTCAGTGGTGTCCTGCTTTGACACATTGTTAGATTGAAATTACCCAGGATAGGCCAACTGAGAGTCAGTATTCTACTTTTAAGTGGGCTCCCACATTTTGATCCCAAACGTTCAACAGTCTTTTTATGATCTGACCTTATGATCAAGACAGGCGGAATTTTTAAAATCCCATCCAAAAGGTGATTTCATTGTGCGACTGTGGAAACAAGTTTCAGAAGAGTTTTGAAAAATGACACCAACCATGTTCAGGAGGTGGGGTAACACAAGGGATATGTTGAACATTAGGGGTCAAAATCTGCAAAAAATAAAGTTATGAGTAAATGTTGGGACAATTCATTTCCTCGTAAGTTAGTTGGTTTTTCACATTTTTACCCCAAATTTTCAACATAATCTTTTTATGACCACTCCTTCTGAGCGTGGCAGTTGCCATTTATAAAACAATTGCTAAAATGTAATTTTGCACCACAAGTGTTAAAACACATTTTAGGTAGAATATGAAAATGACAGCAGTCACATTCTTGAGGTGATGTGAAAAAACAGCTATGCTGAAAATTGGTGCATCAAAATAGTGAAAATTATCACAGTTATGAGCATGCATTGAAAAACTGCAATGCAGACTCATGACTTTGTTTTCTCATATTTTTACCTCAAATTTTCAACATAGCCTTCTTATGACCCCACATAGCCTTCTTATGAGACCACTTCATGAACAGGGTGGAGAAAATTTTCAAATCCTGCCCAAAAGGTGACTTCGCACCAGAAGTGCAAAACCACATTTTGGCAGGATTTGAAAAATGACAGCTGTCATATTTTTGAGGTGTGTGAAGAAATTGCTATGTTGAAAATCTGGGGCAAAATATTGAAAATTATCAAAGTTATGAGCCTGCATTCATAAATGTCAACATAGACTCATAACATTATATATATATATATACATAGATATATATATATTTTTACCCTAAATTTTCAAGCTTGCCTTCTTATGACCCACCTCATGAACAGGAGGAGAAATTTTCCAACTCCTGCCCAATAGGTGATTTGCACAATGACCATGGAATCATCTTTTGGGATGCAAAAATACACTTTGGCCAGGATTTGAAAAATGACAGTTGTCACATTCATGAGGTGCTGTGAAGAAATGGATATGTTGAAAATTCGGGGTCAAAATATTGAAAATTATCAAAGCTACGAGCCTGCATTCACAAATTTCAACATAGGCTTGCAACTTTGGTGTTTTTTAATATTTTTACCCCAAGTGTTCAACCTAGCCTTCTTTTGACTCTCCCTCATGAACAAGGGTGGATACACTTTTCAACTGCTGCCCAAAAGGTGATTTTGCACAGTGACCATGAAATCACTTTTTGGGACAGATTTGCCTAATTTCACTGCTATTGTTCATGAGGTGGGGTGCCAAAAAAGACATGTTGAAAAGTTGGAGCAAAAATATTCCAAAATTGCTAAGTTATGCCACTCAGTTCAAAACCCCACTGAAATACATTGAACCGCATACCTAAATTACTCAGTTCATGGTCCAGCACTGAAGAGTGAAGCCATGTCTGCTGGCCAGAGAGGATTGCGACGTTGGACCTCTGGTAGGTAAATAAGGGCCTAAGGAAGTATAGGGTGGTCAGTACTGAGTGGGAGGGTCAGGTGGGGGGATAGTAAACCCACAACAGACATCAATGGATGGTTTTCTTTTTACAGGGTTTATTATAAAAAAACTACAGAGGGACGGTTTTCTTTATTTTGAGTCATGACACTGGGGGATTGGGCATCCCCAGTGTCAGTGTTATATTTGGCAACACTGGGGTGGGCTCCCCAATGTTGCAGAACCAAATGGTCAGGGTGGAGCTAAAATCCAGCTCAGGGGAATTGGGCACCCTTCTGTTGGAAGATTAACATGGGTTGGGCTTGGTGGGGGAGTTACAGCAGGGCAGCAACAGACATCGATGGATGATTTTCTTTTCCACATGGTATAAAAAAAATAATAAGGGATGATTTTTTATTTCAGGTGGAGACACTGGGGGATTGGAACCCCCAGAGTCAGTGTTATGTTTCTCAGCACTGGGGATGTGCACTGCAGTGCTGCTTAACTAAAACAGACAGGGTGAGGGGAAGCAACCAACACAGGAGATCGGGCCCCTACCCGAAAATTAACATGGGTTGGGCTTGGGGCTGGCAGTCTGCAGGCAGCAGCAACAGACATTGAAGGATGGTTTTCTTTGTTACAGGGAATAATTCAGCCTCAAAAGGCGATCATGACTGATCAGCTGTGCTTGCTGGGTGGCATAAATCAAAGGAAAGAGCCGACCTATGAACTGGTCATCTCTCTCCTTTGAAATACACAAAGTTTCCACCCAGCAAGCCAGAACAGTGCCATGATCAGCCTGGCTGATGATTGGTGTGACATTGATGAGCCCCTTGCAGATCACTCTGCATTGGACTGACAGTGTCACACCCATCAAAAGTCACTCTCCTAACAAAGTGTTTACTGCTTGTGCATGCACGGTGAATATAATAACCACACCCAGACCAGATCTGGACGGTGACAATCTGTGAGTGACATGTTGCATTTTATCAGTATTCAAAGAGATTTTTTTTTTATGTGGGTGGGGGAAGGGTGAAGAAATGGGAAAGGTTTAATTGTGTGTATGCTTTTGTTCTAGCAGGTGTGTATCACATTTGGGCTGGAACCTGTTGCTGTGTAGTTCCAGCCTGATCAGTATCACAGATAATACATTCTGGATATTAATATATGAAAACCAATGGATGATGTGGATGAGCAATTGATGTAGTTAAGACTTATCCATGACACAGAAAAAAAAGAAAGAAATCATGATGCCCAAACCAAATCCAGATGATGACAATCTTTGAGTAAAGCTACAGTATGTGCTACTGTAAAAGGTGAGTATTTGAGGGATTTTTTACTTGTGGTGGGAGCTACATGTGGCAAATGTTTAATTGTATGTTCACCAGCCTCTAAACATTTTATACTCCTATGGTATTTATCACATGGGTAATGGTACTGTTGCTGTGTAGTTGCAGCCTAGGTCAGAATCATGGATATTAATATATGACAATTAATTAATGATATAGGACCCTATGCACTACAGGGTGGAAAGTGTGCACAGGAGGCACATATCCTGCCTGTGTAACTCTGCACTTGCAGACAGGTGCTTACCGGCTGTATTCATCAAAGGCCACCACCTGTCCACCGCCCCCCCCGGTGCACAGGTCCATGCAGGGTGGCGTAGAGTTGCGGACCCAGCCAGGCATCTGATTGGATGCCTGGCATGGTCCCACAGTGATCCCTTGCATGTTACAGTGCAGGTCTGGGTGCACGAATGCCTACCCCATCATCCTGAGAACCCCCTACACCAGCCATTACTGCAAGGTGCCCTCCTGGCACACAGACATACCCCTGGCAGTGGAACCCCTTCCCACAGGCAGCTCCCATAACACAGATGTGCCCCGACCCTGCTGTTGCATACCCCCAGAGACCCCTGACCCCGTACCTGGCACCCCCAAGCCCCAATGGTGGTCAGTGTCCCCCCATGCACACAGGTGCCCCATCCCTGGATGGCCACAACCCACCCCCACATTAGTGGTCAGTTTTCCCCTCACCCACCGCGGCACAGACAACCTCCCCATGCCCTGTACCTTCCCATCAGTGCTGCAGCCAGGAACTGCCAACAGCACAGCCCTCTTCACACCCTCCTCGGCTGCCAGTGTCCAAGTGATGCCAGAAGTGTGCCTGCCTATTTATGGGGCACGGTCCCAGCATCACTTGGAAGGACGGCAGCCTCGGAGATGTGAGGAGGGCTGTGCCGCTAGCGCCCTGGCTGTGGTACCAATGGGAAGGGACAGGGCATGGGGAGTGCGTCGGTGCCATGGTGGGTGGAGGAACACTGACCACCAATGTGGGGGCTGGGCTACTGGGGTGAGTCATGGTCATCCAGGGATAGGGCACCTGTGTGTGTGTGGGGGCTGTGTGAAGCAAAGAGGCATCTCCGTGTGTTGGGGTGGTGTACTGCAGCGGGACTGGGCGGACACCTGCAGGGGGTGGGGATACTGTGGTGCTAATGCCATGGACTGGCACTACAGCTGTCAGGGGGGTGGGGTATGTCTCCTGCCATGCGGGAAGCAGCTGGTCTGAGTGAATGGCCAGTGGTGTTGGGGGCATCCCAAACACCCACCGGGATATTTGCAGGTTATGGCTGTGTGTGGGGCAGGGCGCATAAGGCACTTACAGTAGGGCTTCCCCTGGCATAGGAGGTGCCCTCCTATTCCCCCTGATGTGCAGCACTATGTCCCATAGTGCATGCCACATAGTGCCAACAATCCCCCAGCCACCTCCACTGCATTTCTGTCCATGCAGCAGAGAATCGGATGTGTAGGGGCTGTGTGCCCCATTTTGTGCATCCCACGGGGGGGCGAAATGGGTGCAGAGTGGCTACATGCCATGGATGTGCAGCACATAGCCACTCTGCACATTCATGCATAGGGCCTAATAAGAGCAATTGATGCTAAAGATAACACTGGTAAGTACTACTACAGATTTTGTTTTATTTTTTAGTACCTAGGTAAGGTCCATTAGGCCCAAGGCCTGTTTCAGGGATGATTCTGGAGTACTGTAGAGATTACGTAACTTGCTCAGGGTCACACAGTATGCAGGTGGAGGTTATAGTCATCAAATTCAGGTCCATTGGATGTACCAAACTTATTCACAGCTCCTTATTCTAACCTCTAGGCAATACTGCCAGCCTGTGGATTGTGTTTTATTTTACTGATCTGTGCAATGTTTTTTTTTACTTTTTGGGTAGGGAGATGGAAGCAAGTTGGGAATGCATGACCAGATGTTATACTGAGTCTTTGAAAGATTCATGAACTGTATGTTTGTTTCCTTCTGTGCAATTGTAGGTCATAGTAGAGTATGGTTGGTGGAGGATATACTGCTCCCGTAATTCTAGCCATGATCTGCAAGATGATAGTTGATAAATGTTAGTGTGTATTAAGGTCTAATACTTGGATTATGTTATGAGAAATCAAATCAGAACTGATGATCCCAGTTGGCCAACTTAGAGTCAGAATCACAAAATGGAAGCAAATCCTAAGACCTACCACTAACCTTATGTGACCAGATATGGATGAGGAAGGTTGGTTGTTAGCCTAAGTTCATACAGGCAACATATGTCCAACATTTGTGAAGACTGACTGGCAAACTTTTGAGTTTGGGCCCCACAGAGCTGGTGGACTGGAAGGAGGCACTCAATGTAACCCTTGATCTTATGTCTCCCCTACTATAAGACTGCATTATGCAGGATGTCCAATTTAAAAAGGCATTAAGGAGCTGATTAGAAAGATGTCTGATAGGGAAAGTAAATTGCTGCCATTACTGTAAGCTAATGCATGCTGTGCAGTCTAGATCTGCAGTGGATCAAGGATGAACTAAGTAGCTGTTGGATTAGTGACACACTTTGGGCAGGGCATTTGGGGGTGCACACTATACAAGATTCAAAGGAGGGAATAGTGTTGTAAAGCTGCAGCTTGCCCTACCTAGAGATGTCAGTGTAGCTCAGTTGGTGACACATATGCCTCTGGGCCAGAAAGTCATGAGTTTTAGTTAGAGATGGGCAAACCAGCTCTGCCACATTTTCATTCCCCCAGACTGGGCCCAACTCGGCTGTGACTGGGAAAACCGAGCCTTTTGTGGCTTGATCCAAATCATCAAGTTGGGCTGGTTTGAAGTGCGATCTGGAAATAACACTCTCACCACCAGTACTGCATGGAAAAGGCAGGGCAGGTTGCAGAAATAAAAAAAATGCATTTATGTCCCCTATCTCTGATGAATACCCCGAGTTCCTCGGACCATCACATGACCAACAAAGGCAAACACTGGTGATCCTGGGCACTGAAGGGAGCCAACCAATGATGGTCTCTGTTCTGTGATTGGATTGATGTTCCAGTCAATCCTGTGTGTGTCAGCCACCACAGGACATCCCTTGGAAACAGTGTATCAAGTGCATCTAGGGCTTTGCATTCAGAGGAGATAGTCGCGCGCATATGTGTGTGTGTGTGTGTGTGTGTTTGCAGAGAGAGAAAAAAGTGATGAAAATGAAACAACAGGATTTTCCTTTTGTTATAGAGGGAGAGGGAGAGTAGAGAGACCAACAAATTCAATGGCAGACTATAGCAGAGTGTAGACACTGCAACAGAGTGCTCTGTAAAAAAGATATATAAAATGTTTATTTTTTATTAGGTAGAGAGAGAGAGAGTAGAGAGAGAGAGAGAGAGAGAGAGAGAGAGAGAGAGAGACCAACAAATTCAACAGCAGAGTGCAGAGTAGACAGCAGCAGGTGCAGATGCTGCAGACCACAGTAAAACTGAAAAAACACCTGCTTTTTGTTAGTCAGAGAGAGAGAGAGAGACCAACAAATTCAACAGCAGACAACAACAGAGTGCAGAAAAAAAATATTAAGGGCAGCAGCAGAATCAGGACAGGAGGACTCTGTCTGAAGGTCATATTACCTCAGTAATTTTGAAGGGTGGGGCTTAGTGCCATACAGATTGTGAAGGGGGAGGTCATGTTTCAGACTCTGTGTTGCCCATCTCTGTGCCTGAACTACTACTAGATCATAGTGCCATATAGATTGTCAAGGGGTGGGTGTCACATCTCAGACTCTGTGTTGCCCATCTCTGTGCCTGCACTACTACTAGGTCATATAGTGCCTCAGGTATTTTGAGAGAGGGGTGTCACATCTCAGACTCTGTGTTGCTCATCTCTGTGCCTGAACTACCATTAGGTCATAGTGCTATACAGATTGTGAAGGGGAGGGGGCATGTCTCAAACTCTGTGTTGCCCATCACTGTGCCTGAACTACTACTGCTAAGTAAACAGTTAAGCCGTACCCCCCAAAAAATGGATTTCAGAATCAGTTTTGGTTATGGAAATGGAACATGTGGCCAACACCAGCAGTAGGACTGAAATTGGAACACGTAACAATAAAAATATTTCCCAAAAACAAATTCAGAGAAATAAAAAGGAAACTCATTGCTGAAGATATCATCAATACAACTGATGAAAATGAAGCAACACAACCAGAACAAGATGAAGAAACACAATCAGAAAAAGATGAAGCAACACAACCAGAAAAAGAAGAAGCAACACAACCAGAAAAAGAAAAGAATGTTGGTGAATACCCTGATCAGAATAGTGCAGCATTGTTGATGTTGTCTGAAAAATCAGATAAAAGTAAAGCACAAAAACAGGTAGCCAAAACAGTTAGACCTAAAAAATCACTGACTAAGGAAAAGGCTCTATCTAGTACCACTTGGTGTGGCACTCCACAATATGCCACTCTGCGATATCGGGCTTCTTCATCGAAAGCAGTGCCTCTGAAGAAGAATAGGTTGTAAATGTACAAGAACAAGATTACGATCATGATGTATCACAGTCACATTCTTCGAAAGGTGATAAATGAGAGTGTGATACTGATGAGGTAGAGGATGCCACTTGGGTTCCCCCATCAAAAAGAAAAAAACGCATACAGCAAGCACCACCAGTTGCCACAGCCAGTAGTAGAAAAACAATCAATAATCAGGGTAGCTCTTCTGGGGACAGCCACAGTGTGCATGAATCAGGGTCCGAAACAACTGCCACCAACATTGCTGCAGTTCCTGGCATGATGACAAAACGTTCCATCTCAGTTGTGTGGAGCTATTTTCATATAAGTCCCGAAAATTAATGTGTTGCTGTCTGCACCATTTGTCATCGGAAGCTAGCAGTGGGAAGTGAGGGGCCAGTTCAGGATAACATCACTAAAAGGCACTTGTAAAGAGCACATCCAACCGTTCGGCTGGGCAGCAGTCCTGAGCAAGGGAGCTATATCTGTGATGAAAATAATCCTATAGACAATAGCAATGGTGAAGAGACTGAGAGACAGGGCAAAAAAAAGCACATTTGATTTCACTGACAAAAGTATTTGGACAGGCTACAGCTTTGCCACTGCAATCCCATGATTTTTGCCCCTGCATGAACTAACCAGCAGACCATCACTGCAACGCTTAAACAAAAACTGCCTACAGTAAATCACATCATCAAGTTAAAAATTAATCAGTTAATAGCTGAATTTATTGCCATCTTAGGGTAGCTGGTTCATTCGACTAGGGTGTTACAGAGCGAAACCAAAAAAATGAGTCCTGGTAGGACGAGCCACATGTATGTGTGTTCTGTTAGCACCCTTTGCAGACTGCATGAGAGACCTTTTGGTACCATGCATTTCTGCTTAAAGTTGAACCAGCATAATATTCTGTGGTGATTTGCATCTATAGCCCATGGTGCTTTGCATTATGGGGGTATGTGTGATTTTTGTATTCATTGCCAAGGACCTGCAACCATTTTCTGTAGTGGAAAATGACAGTTTTAGAGCCCCTTTAAAATAGTTTGCTCCACGTTATAACCTACCAAGCTGTAGATATTTTGCAACTGTGGCTGTTCCCAAAATGTACAAATGTATGCAAAGTAAGATAAAATTAGGCTCTTCAAGAGAGTAAATGTGGTTCTGTGCATCTGACCACAGACATGTAGATGAGTTCTCAAGCCACTGATTATATGTGTATCACAGCACGTTGGGTGTCATGGTCATCTTCAAACACCGCCACACGCAGCAGTGTACAGGAAGGAAGACAAAGAATGGAAGCTTTGCATTAGCATGTTTAGTAAGCATCACACTGCTGACAATATTTTGGAAGAGTTGTTTGACAAAATTTTAGAGTGGTTAGAGCCCCTGGGATGCACTACTGAATTTGTGATTTCAGATAGTGATGCCAGTCTTGTTACTGCATTGAAACATTGTGGTTTTACTCACATTCAGTATTTTGTACACTCATTAAATCTGTTAGCATGAGCTTTTTTTTTCCAGTGACAACAGTATAGTAACACTAGTGGGAGCTGCAAAGAAAATCTGTGGCCATTTTAGTCACTCTGTAAAATCATGTGGTATCTTGGCTGACCTCCAGAAAAAAAAAAGGCTTGCCAATACAGCAACTAAAATAAGATGTTCCAATAAGATGGAACTCAACGTGTTACCTGTGTGAAAGACTTCTCACACAAACAAAGGCAGTCCATGAATATACGATGGAACACAACATAGCAGATGGTGTTGTACTGAATTAATTCCAGTGGAGCCTCATGGAGCATCTTACATTGCTCGCGACTCTTTTTGAGGAAGCAACTCAACAGATTAACAAAGAGAATGCTACTCTAAGCCAGGTTATTCCCATCATAAATTTATTGAACAAGGAACTCAGGAGGCTGCGTAGAGATTTTGAGCTAAAGGGAGACAAATCTGGTGTATCCCTTATGGATCAACTGATACAGCAATTCCAAAATGGCAGAAGACTTCACAATATCACAACAGACAAAAATTTTCTTCTTTCCACTCCTCTTGGCCATCAGTTTAAGTTGCAACAGCTGCCTCCTTCAGATCTTGGTGACTCATCTCAAATACAAAACATGCTGACTTCAGCAATTGCACATGAAAGGGAAGGAACTGTATTTGACAATACAAGTGAATGGTAACCCGTGATTTGGCGAGTCAATATGAGCAAGTTAATTTGGGCAAAGGTAAAAGGCATGGCAAAAGGGTGAACATGGTTTTAGAGTGACTGTGTACATGTACAGCAAGTGTCAGGATAAGCAAATTCAGTAGGGAGGATCGTGGTCTGGAAAGTATATAGGGATTGTGTGAGTGGCTGTTTTGAGCTGGCCACCTAGTGTAGAGGACAGAGTCACTGCCTACAAGCCTGGCAGGCCTGGATTCGATACTGGGTCTGTATAGTATTTGTTTTCTGTTTTGTTTCGTTCTGAGGAGTTTTTTGCATTATAAGTGAGGAATGTTTTGCGCTGTAAGTGGGAATGTGTCCTTCCCGCTGTTCTGTCTGCTCAGCCAAGTTTGCCCCTTCACCACTGCCCTCCAATGTCCCTCCCCTCCCCATCTGTCCCTCCTCCTGAGTTTTCCCCTGTCCCAGTGTTTCATCCCCCTGGAGTTTATCTAAAGTTTGGGGAGGTAGAGCAAAAACCCCACCTGGCAGAATTAGTGAGAAGTCCCTTATAGAAACAAAAGGTTTAAATGTTTTTTTTTTGAATCTGTGGTCAAAGTAGTTGATTTTGCAGCTTGCTATAGTTCTGCACACTGTACTGCCATTCATTCTTTTTGATTCGCTGTTGTGGTCGGCGCTATATTGCAGTCACCGTTATCACATGGAACCAAAGTGAATCACGTGATGTGGATGCTGCATCTGATGATGCAACATCTGTCAGTGATGACAGCAATAATTTCCAAAAAGTCCTCTTTGATGGCCTTTGAAAAAGGCATGTCATTCTAAAAAGCACACAGATCACTTTCAAACTTTTTGGTCAAAACTCATGCAAAACTGATAATTCAGATGTATCTGTCATGGAGCCACCTTCTTTGTCTTTGTCTGATATTGTGGATGCCTGTTACGAGAACCACTCGTTAATATTAATGATGACAGTGACGCTTTGACCCTGCTTCTGGTTACCTGTATGATATTTATCTTATAAATAAATGGTCTGTGTATGAAATGTCAGTATGTGAGATTTGGCCTTTAACTTTCAAGGTCAGTAGCTGAAACCACAGGATGTTGTAAAACAGACCATAAAAAACAGTTAATGAAGACTTCCTTACAGAAGGGTATTTTATTACCTTTTATGACCTGCCCATGCTTTTGAAGTTGAAACTAAATGTGAGTTTTATGGTTCCTGCAGGAAAAAGTAGGTTGATAGCAGAAGGTGTGAAGAGTCATAAATCCCTCAGCTCACACTAGCACAGGAAATCAGCCTAAGGGACATGAGTGTGGGATTGTTAAGTTCAAAGAAATGTTTAATTAAAGACTTTCATATTTGGGAAATGGCTAGTTGCAGATTTTTCAAAGCAATGACTCACATCGACAGAGACACTTATGTCAGAAATTATCTAAGGGAGGTTCTAGCTGACCTCATCAAAAGTGGGTGGGGACAGATAGAGTTAAAAATGAAACATTGTATATGGGATTGTGACATATGATTCTAGACTCTAACTGGAAAAGCACTTAGAAAGGTAATAGCTAGAAACTAATTAATTATCTGTGGTAGGAGTGTTTGTTCTGAAACTTCCTTTTTGTTTTACAAGATTGCAAGCTGTATGATATATTGTTATGTGTTTAATTTTACCTTTTTATCATATTTTTAGTAAATAACATTTTCTTTAAAATACTGCCTAGGTGTCTTTCAGTTCCTTTTGCATGTGATGTATATGGGGTTAAGTCTGACAGCTGTTAAAAGGCTTGATGGTGTTACTAAGCTTGGAAAAGGTAAGAATATAACTAAGGTCTCTTATAGAGTTTTAAGGGTTCATTTTGGAGACCTGACTGGGTGCCCCTGGTGAAAGATTGTGCTGCAGTCCAGAAGAGGGTACATATCTGAGCCTGTAATTGGGTATGCTAGCATAAGGTTCACGGTTTGAATCCCTCCAGAACTTGAGGCTAACAGGTGATTCAGGCCCAAAGCAGACAGGAGGGTTACCCTGTCTGTTACCTGTTCACACTATTGCACTCTGAGGTTGACACTGTGGGAGCAGAGGGCCTGACCTGCGGAGTGCATTTGTGACAATGACCATTCTGAGAACTGGCTGGAAAAGAAAAACGTCTGGCCTGCACTATCTGCCATTGCAACTAAGCTTTAGTTGCCCTCCCACTAGTGTTTACCATGAGCCTATATTTAGCACAGCTGGAAATGTTGTCTTAGATGGCGCACTAAGGCTTACTCCTGAAAATATACTGTGCCTTACCTTCCTAAAAGTTAATCTCAACAAATTCTCTTACCAGTTCAGTGAAGAGGACAGGAATATAAAAGCGATGATGATGATGAACAGCTGCAATAGGTGTCTCCTAATAAGGGTGCTCCCTTGGTGGTGTTTGAAGATGATGGTAATGCTATTATTTAATTTAATAATTTATTTCTTTGAATTCAGAGGACAAAGGTCAGCAACCATAACAGAAAGATCAAGTAAAAAAATAATCCTTCTTCTGATGTCATGGTGCATATGACATCATATGTCTTACTGTATGCATTTTTCAAATTCAGTTTGCGAACCCAGGTGGAGTGTAATTTGTTTATTCAGCAAGTTAAAATACAAACTGGGTACAGGCAGTGAATTGTTGGATGTCTGGTGTAGGGTGGGATCAAGGGGGCTGCACAATGGAAAAATACCACATGTGCAAGCACAGCCACCATGAATGCTGGCCCCAACGGTCTTTGGGTCCCGCACTGTCTGATTCCCACTGGCTTGACAATGGGGGGGACGGGGCTGGGAACTGGCAGGTGGGCTTCATGGCAGGAGTAGGTGGTAGTCAAGGCCAAACAGTTCTATAAAAAAAATTTGACTGCAATTATTAGTTATGGAGGCTTGTAGAATATATCCAAAAACTGCAATGCCAGTTGGGGGAACAAAGTCAAGCACATAAGTTGCAAAACACTAGTGATAAAAAATAATTGGCCAATCAGGCAGGTGTGTGTGGGATGGTTTGGGACCCATGATGCTTGCTATATCACCAAGTAGGCAAGCAAAATAATTGTAAATAAAAAAAAATAACATCTCAAGTCAAAAGGGCAGGAGGGATGGCTGGGGCCCCATCACATATTTGGGGCCAGTGTCAGTGGCTCAGCAGGTAGCACACTCACCTCTGAGGCCGGGAGATCAAAAGGCTGTGGGTTCTATCCCCACACCAGGCACTTGGGTTAAATCCCAATATTGACACTGTAGTACAGCATGAGGGGGGTGCGGCACTCCTGAGGTGCCGCTCTTCAGATAAACATTAAACTGAGGTCTCATCTGCCTGTTCTGGTGGTAGCTCAGGTGTATGTTAAAGATCCCATGGCACTTCTCGAAAAGAGTAAGGAATTTTCCGGTGCCCTGGCCAGATTTCCCCATTCACTAAAATACCACCAACAGCTTAATCTGGTTCAAGGTCAGTTGGCATTCATCTGTATCCCTTCCCCGAGTTTCAGCCTGAAAATAGGAAGAATTGTCTAGTGCACTTACTTGTCAACAAAACTAAAAACTTATATCCTACTTATGCTGCCTGTCTCTCATCAAAAGCATGTCAGACTCAGTGAAGGTCTGCACTCTGCTGTTGTCTTTCTGCTGTTGAATTAATTGGTCTTTCTCTCTCTTTCTGACTAACGTTTAAAACACTGCCTCCTTTCACTGCAAAGGCCCAAATGACCTGCATACACTGAGCTGGATTCACAAATGTTTTGGGGACTAAGTTTCACATCACAACTCCATTTGTGGATCGAAACCTTTGCATCTGCAAAGACTAGTATTCACATCAGCAGCATGCTAGACAGCATGATGCCTTGCAGGCCACTCAGGCAATGAACCCCGGACAGCCAGATAGAAACATCCCTCGGGACATCAAATTGACCAAGCTCACCGAGGCTGATGACATTGAGGCATACCTGACCACCTTTGAACGCATTGCTAAAACCTGCACCTGGCCCAGGGATCAATGGGTGATTAGACTGGTACCATACTTATCTGGACATGCCCAGCTGGTGTACAGCCATATGATAGCACCAGATGCCAATAATTATGACCAGGTGAAGGAAGTGATCCTATGAAGGTATGACATTAATATTGAGACATTCCAGCAAAGGTTTAGATGACAAAATATGGTGGGTCAGGATACACCAAGGAAAACCTTGCCAGATTAAAGGGCTTTTGTATTAAACGGTTACAACCAACAGTAAAAACAGTCAATCAGATAATGGATATAATTATCATTGAACAGTTTATACAAGTTATGCCCCAATATGTGCAGGTGTGGATAAGAGAGCATAAACGCGACACTGCAGAGCGACCTCTGGTGGCCAGACCTGCAAGGACCCCAGAGCCCAGCACCCCAAACATCAACGCTGGTAAGACATTTTGATCAAACTTACCAAAAACCAGCATCTGGGGTGGGGGAACTAGTTGGCAAAGAGAGAGACCCTACCATGCTGATTTTATTTGTAAGATATGTGCAAAAGAGGGACATATTGCACATAACTGCCCTAGTAAAGGATCTAATATTTCCCATTTTGCTATGACTAACTGGGGCTATGTTACCCCAGTGGGAATTGGGCAATAAAGTTTACTGGGCCTCACAGATTCGGGAAGTAAGCAGACTTTAGTAAGAGCTGACCTTATCAATAACTATGAGAAAGGAGGGATGGAGACCAAGGTGACTTGTGTCCATGGAGATGTTCATCGGTACCCTACAGCCATGGTAGAAATGACTGTTGAGCAAGATACCCAGACGCTTGCTGTGGGTCTAGTCCTCAGCTTCCTGTGCCCATGCTCATTGGTCAGGACTATCCAAAGTTTGATCAACTATTAAAGTCTCCCCAGACAGGTTACCCTCTGGTTGCTGTTACCACCCGGCACAGGGCAGAAAAGAATAGTCTCCTGATATGTTCCCTTTGATCCATAACTATTTGAGTTTCCCAGAAAATCCAGAAAACCAAGAATGAAAAAGAAGGGAAAAGCAGAAGTGGAGAGACACTCATAAGTCTGCAATACCTGAGATTCCTGAATGGGACCCAGTATTAAAGGGGCCAAAATTCAAGAGGAGCAAAGAGGGATGAGACATTAAAACCTTTTTTTCCACAGGTGGACCAAGTAACTGTACAGGAAAACTTCAGTATGTATTGTCAAATTATATATTATACAGAATATGCATTAATCCTGTGACAGGAGAACAGCTGAAACAAATGATGGTTCCCCAGAGGTATAGGGATATCCTGATGGTACTGGCCCATGATATTCCTATGGCGGTCATGAGGGCCAAGATAAAACTCTGGAAGGTTGACCCACTGGTTTTCTGGCCCAGAATTCATGACCATGTAGTGGAATACCACGGACATGCCCTGAGTGTCAGATGGTGACAAAAGATGGAAAAAAGATAAGGTGCCTCTACAACCCTTACCTGCTGTTATGCAACCCTTTGAAAGGACAGCAATGGATGTGGTAGGCCCTTTAACTAAGAGTGCTAAGGGTAACCAGTTTATTCTTGTAGTCTGTGACTATGCTACCTGATACCCTGAGGCAATACCTATAGCACTGTCACTGCCCTCGGATCTCCAAGGAACTGGCAAAATTTTTTAGTCATTTAGGTATTCCAAAAGTTATTCTCACAGACTGGGGTACAAACTTCGCCTCCATACTCCTAAAGGAGTTATATAGGCTTTTGGAGGTTACAGCAGTGCAAATCTCTCCTTACCACCCCCAGACTGAAGGTCTGGTTGAGAGGTTCAATAATACCTTGAAGCACATGCTGCAAAAGTATGTCCAGGAGGAAGGAAGGGATTGGGATAAGTACCTGCCCTATCTATTATTTGGATATTGCAAGGTGCCCCAAGCTACTACTGGTTTCTCTCCCTTTATCTCTTTGAATGGTAGGAACCCATGGGGTCCCTTGGATGTAGTAAGGGAACATTGGGAGGAAGGGAAAGGAAGGAGATTTGCCACACCAACATTGTTGAGTACATGACCAGCTTAAGAAAGAAATTGGTTAAGTTTGTACAAGTAGCACATCAGAACGTGGTTCAGAGGCAATCTGATCAAAAACCTGGTTATGATGAAGGGCTGAAAGATAAATGTTTTCATCCTGGGGAGAAGGTGGTGTTGTTATTACCTACCCAGGAAAATAAACTTCTAAGGAAATGGCAGGGTCCCTATGTGGTAATAAAACAGGTGCGGAAGGTCAATTATGAGACTGAGACACCAGAAAGAAAAACAGTTTCAAAAATATACCATGCTAACTTGTTATGTAGGTGGCAGGAAAGACCAAACCCTATGCCCAGCTGTTTTGTGTACCCTAAGCCTGAAAACAGTGAAATGGATGTAGTCTATGAAAGGTTGGACCACAGGTCCGAGGTAGATCAGGTACAGATCAACCCAGATTTGGATGAGAGCCAAAACAGGAAATAGGAGAGTTGTTACAGTATTACAGGGCCACTTTACTAGCATACCAGGAAGAGCAGAAGGGTGGTACATACCATACATATGGAACAAACAAAACCTATTCATCAGAGACCTTATTGCCTGCATGAGAAGGTCAGACAGGATGTTGTCAATGAAATCAAAGACATGGAAGCACTAGGAGTAATAGTCCCATCCTGTAATGCATGTTCTTCCCCCATGGTAGTGGTACCCAAATAGAAAGGAAGAATCAGACTTTGTCTGGATTTTTGGAAAATCAATTCCCTTTCTTCCTTTGATGGATACCTAATGTCCCATGTGGATAACCTTCTAGATAAAATTGAATCAGCCAAGTACATTAGTACCCTGGACTTAACAAATGGGTACTGGCAGACTCCATTGTCTTTACAAGCTCAAGAAAAGACTGCTTTCAGTACCCCAACAGGGTTATACCAATTTACGACAATGTCATTTGGATTACACAGGGCCCCTGCCACCTTCCAACGTTACATGGATAGGATTTTACATGCCCATACCTCATACAGTGCTGCTTATTTAGATGATGAAGTCATTTTTTCACCAGATTGGCAGACCCATCAAATTCATTTAAGCACTGTCATACAGTCCATTACTGATTCAGTCCTTACCATCAACCCAACAAAATGTGCCATAGCCAAAACCAAGACGAAATATCTGGGGTTTATCATAGGAAAAGGGATTATCAAGCTTGACATCAGTAAAGTGGAGGTAGTGGCAAACAGTCCCTTTCCACAAACAAAACATCGTGTCCGCTCCTTTTTGGGATTAGCCAATTATTATAGACGTTTCATCCCTGACTTTGCCACCATTGCAACCCCACTGACAAACCTGACACGGAACAATTGCACCAGTGAGGTCCAATGGACAAATGAATATAACAAGGCTTTCTTAACCATCAAGGCCTTGCTTTGTTCCTCTCCAGTATTGAGTAGTCCGATTTTTCAAATGCCTTTGAACTTCACAATCGATGCCTCTGACATAGGCATTGGGGCAGTGTTGACCAAAACATAAAGGAGAAAAACCTGTCATGTACATAAGCAGAAAGTCACATGAGAGGAAAGAAAATATTCCATAGTCGACAAGGAATGTTTGAAGTTAAAATTAGCAGTAAAGCGCTCAAATATTATTCCCATCTTCTCTTTCCTCACTCTTTAGTCAACCTCCAATTTACCAAAATGACCTGTTTCATGCCAGTGTCACCATTCATAACACCCTAGGGTGCATGCCATTGGGTCCAGGTGACTTATTTACTTTTAGGGCTCTGAGTCTCTAGAGCACTCTTGCCTGTAATACCATTGTTATTAATGGTCTGCTTCCCTGTTCTCCTTGGGCCCTGATCCCACAATTTTGGAGTGGTCTGCCTTCTTCGACTGCAAATACTGAAATAAAAATATTCATTTAGGATTTCTGACTTTGCACTGTCATGTGCCACCCATCTGCTCCTGCTCTTCAACAACTTTATGAAAGCTGAAGCACACACCAATCCCAAAAATAAAATCGAACACAGAGGTACTTATTTAATATATTTACATACCTTTGATAAAGGACCTTTTGTCCGAAACATGTCAGACGGCCTGCTGGTGCAATAAATATATTAAATAAGTAGCTCTGTGTTCGATTTTATTTTTGGGATTGGTGTGTGCTTCAGCTTTCATAAAGGTATTGAGATTGTTGATGAAAGCACCACTGCAACCGAGTGCATGGTTCTTGTGTGGACCAGCTCCTGCATTTCAACCTGACAGTTCCTGCTTTCATTTTCCTCTTTCCTTTAATATAATGAAAGTTTTTCCCTCCCTCCCTGACTCCTTACATAGTTCTTAGCTCTATATCTGCCTTTGCCTTCTTAACTGTCCCATTGGCCTCCTTTAGCCTTTCTTGTATTCTCCCTTGCTGTTCTCATTCTGCACTCCTTTGTACTTCTGCAATGCTGCCCTCTTTGCTCTAACTGCTGCCCCACCTCTTTGGTAAATGACATTGGTTTTCTGTACTTTTAATTCTTACCCACCTGCCTAATGCTGGTATTGTATCAGTCTTTTCAGCTGTCTTGCTTTTAATCATAACCCATTTGGCTAACTGGGCCTTGTGAGGGGATCTCTACAACCTTCACTGGGAACCCCCTCTCTGCTAAGATACTAGAAACATAGAACAATACTCTCCCCCCCATCGGAGTGTCCACCCTACTGCAGATTTGGTGTAATCAGCCAAGAGGCAGACCACCCTTCAAGTTCCTCTGTAATATCACTTATTAAGACATTAAAGAGGTCCGGTCCCAGCACTGATGCCTGTGGCACCCCACTGGCCACCCTCCCTTCCTTGCAGTTAACTCAGTTTATCACCACCTCTGTTACCTATTCCCTAACAATTTTCTTATTCAGTTTACCACTTTTGGACCCACTTCTAAGTTACCCAGCTTGCTTAGTAGTCTCATCAAGGGAATCAACAAAGTCCAAGACAGGAGCATCTTTAACAAAAAGAGATGTACAAGAACAAGGGGACACAATTTGAAGATGGGGGGGTGGCTCAGGGGCAATGTGAGGAACTACCTTTTCACAGAGAGGGTGGTGGATGCTTGGAACCGCCTTCCTGAGGAGGTTGTGGGGTCAAAAGCAGTGGGAGAATTCAAGAATGGATGGGACAGACATAAGGCAATTTTTGTGAGGGGTAGGAGGAAGTAGGGTGTTGGGTAACTGGAATCTGCAGATTATCCAATAGGTAGGAAATGGGCAGACTAGGTGGGCCAAACAGTCTTTATCTGCTGCCAAAGTCTATGTTTCTCCTGTGTGGAATGGTGTTGTAAGCCTTACTGAAATCTAGGTAGGCCATGTCCACCGCTCCACCCTGATCCAATTTCTTTGTCACCTTGTCAAAGAAATCTTTCAGATTAGTTTGACATAACCACTCTTCTGTGAACCCAAGCTGCTTTGGGTCTTGCAACCCACTGAATTCAAAATATTCCACAGTCATTTCTTTCAGCAGTGATTCCACTAACTTTCCCACCACCTATGTCAGGCTGAATTGCCACCATGTTCCCTGCTACCACTTTTGTGCAGTGAGATTATATTTGCCCTCCTCCAGTCTTGGAAACCACTCCTGTGTCCAGTGAGCTGTTAAATAGGGAGGCAGTATAGCGCAGTGGTTTAAGTCTCTGAGCTGCAAATCTTGTGACATCCAGCAGACCAGACATGGGTCTGAATCCCACAACTTCCACTTACATACTGTGTGACCCTAAGCAAGTCACTTAACTTCCCTGTGCTCCCAGGTTGCACCTGTAAAAAAGCTTTTAGTTTAGTGTGCTACTCCTGGTTAAAAAAAATAATAATAATAATAAATAGGACTGTCAGAAGTGCAGCCAGTACCTCCCTGAGCTCCCTTAATACCCTTGGAAGCACCCCATCTGGTCCCATGTATTTATCCACCATTAGGTTAACAAATCCCTTCAAGATTCTCTCCTCTGAAAATGGACTAGTGTCCACCTCCCTCCCTACAAAGCTTCTGTTACTTTTTTGTGGTCCCTTCTCTTCTTCTTCCTCTGTGAACACTGAAAAAAAGTATTTGTTCAGGATGTCTGCCTTTTCTAGGTCTCCCTCTGCACAGTCCCCTCTTCCTTTTTATGGCTGTGGGCAGAGCCTACAGCCATCCTACTTTCACTTGAAAAAAGGTGTTTCTGTGGAACACATCTTTTATAAATTTTCACTGTAGCCTTCCATTCTGAAAATCTCTATGGCAGCTAAAGAAATACTCCCTTCTTTCTGCTAAACTACTATTGCATTTCAGACAGCCTGCTTTGTGAAATTAATATGCTAAGACCAACATATGATTTATATCTTGTCATGCCTAACTTAACAGCAGATCCTGAATTATACCTTTGAAGCTGGCTGGCTGGAGGAGAGTTTTATGACTGTAATTAATCAGTTAGTTGCTAGTTCTTCTTAATAGCCTTCAAAGCAGTCCAGAGAGGGTTTGAAAGGAAGCACTGTTCTTTTATGGTGCAACACTGGTCTTCTAATTTGAAACAACATATTGTTTATAAACACAAAAAGGCAAGAAAAAGACTGTATAAAAGATGTACAAATAAATGCAAATTGCTCCCCCATTCACTTCTCTAAGCCATTATACAGTTTGGACTTGATTTATTATGGTATCCCTAAACTCAGAATCCTGAGTCTCAGGATACTGACCCCACTGGCCTAAACTCCAGCCTGCCGAATCAATCAGATGCCCGAAAACACGATTTGGGAATCTGATTCTAAGCTCTAAAGGCAAATTGGGGCTGTGCCCCAGACCCAACTCTGCCCCACCCCCATAACTAAAATATCTAACTCCGAGGAGGACGGACCTTGGAGTTGAAAATAAATTAATTACGAGGAAAAATTGCTATAAAGCCCGCAGCACAGATGAACCCGCACCTCCACAGCACGCTGGCTGAGCTGCCGTGGTGTAGTCCACAACACCACTGAGGCAGCTCGGCCAGCCTCCAGATTCCTCGCTGATTTCAATCCCAGGGATAGAGGTAAGGTAGCAAGTCATCACATCTGCTATCTTACCCCTCTAAATGTCCATCGGGATTACTTATACCAGGATGCTCACTGTCCGGATACTGAACCTGTCGGGCAATACTGTCTGGGCAGGTCAGTGTCAGGATGGTGAGCCTCAGCATAATGTAAGAGTACCTTATGACTATTTGTTGCAATTTCACTATGCCTGCTTGTAACTTTATGCGTGTAAGCACAGGGGCCAGAAGCCCCTGCGTTTCCACAGCTACCTACATATGCACATCTGTGGAGGGAGGAAAGTGCAAAAAGTAAGAAAATAAATTGCAAAAAACTTCATTAATGCATCAATTAGGGTTAAAGTGACAGAACTAAGGAAATATGGCATTAGGGTTACCAATTGTAACACCTCACTCCCACCCTGCACAGATGAAGAGGGATCAGGGTGGCATTGGCATCTTCAGCCCTTATGCTCTCCCCATTCTCTTGTGCTGTGCCTGTCCAACTTATTTTCTGATGGAATGCGGTGAGCATTAGGGATGATCATGTCAGTGCCACCTCCGATCCCTCTTCATCTGTGGAGGGTGGAGGTGGGGTGTTAGGGTTGGTAATGCTAATGCCTTAAGACGGGGTGGGACAGGGTAAGGGGAGGATCACAACTGTATGGGGAGGGGCAACAACAGGGTAGGAGGAGGGCAGCAACACAGTATAAAGCTGACTGCTGCACACACAAGCAGACTCGATACGTCCTAAGGACTGTATCTGCTGGCAATTTTCATATGTTCATGTTTTCGTGGTTAAGAGGGAATGTGAGGATGTTTTTGTTGATGGTGAGGGTGGTGGATGCATGGAATGGTCTGCAACAAGAGGTGGTAGGAGCAAGCACTGTGGTTGGATTTAAACATGCATGGGACAAGCATGGGGAACCATAGAGGTAAAGTAGAGGGAGGGACAGAAGCTGTAGTGAAGTAAGGGCCTTATAGGCAAACTGGATGGACTTAGTGGTCCTTATCTGCTGACAGTTTCTATGTTTCTACGTTTCTCTACGCATGCTCGTGAGTGGAGAGAGCCTTAGGATGGGGGGGGTTGCTGTCAGTCACCAAGGAAGAAAGGGACCTGGTGGTTATTATCTCAGATGACCTAGAAATGTCAAAGCAGAGTGCAAGGACAGCAGGGAAGGCCAGTGGCATGCTGTGGTGCATAGGCAGGGGTATCACCAGCAGAACACAGGAGGTAGTGATGCTGTTATATAAAACCCTAGTCAGGCCTCACATGGAGTACTGTGGGTAGTTTTGGAGGCCGCGCCTTTGAAAAGACATTAACAGGTCGGAGGCGGTCCAGAGAAGGGCAACTAAGATGGTACAGGGCTTGCACCACAAAACTTACGAGGAGAAAGATTAAGGGACCTCAATATGTACTCACTGGAGGAGAGGATGGAAAGAGGGGACATGATAGAAACATTTAAGTACCTCAAGGACGTAAACAAGGTGCAGGGCGAGACATCTTGCAATACAGGAGGAGTACTAGAAAGATGGGGCATGACATAACATTGGAAGGTGGCAGGTTAAGAGGGAATTTGAGGAAGTTCTTCAGCACAGAGACAGCGCTGAATGCATGGAATGGTCTGCCACAAGAGGTGGTGGGAGCAAGCACTGTGGTTGAATTTAAACATGCATAGGGCAGGCATAGGGGAACCATAAAGGTAAAGGAGAGGGAGGGTTAGAAGCCATAATCAAGTACAGGGCTTATGGGCACACTGGATGGACCTAGCGGTCCTTATCTGACAACAATTTATATGTTTTGCTGCATCACGCCTCATGACTGAGAGAACTACAGGATTGGGGGAGCTACATGATAGGGAGGGGAGTTGCTGACAGTCACCAAGGAAGACAGGGACCTGGATGCTATTTTTTCAGATGACTTGAAAATGTCAAAATAGAGTACAAGGGCAGCAGGAAGGTCCAACAGTATGCTGGGGTGCATAGGCGTGAGTATCACCAGCACAAAACAGCAGGTAGTGATGCCATGATAAAAAAATGTGGTCAGGCCTCACATGGAGTACTGTGTGCAGTCATGCATGGGACAAGCATAGGGGAACCATAGAGATAAAGCAGAGGGAGGGTCAGAAGCCATCATCAAGTACAGGTCTTATGGGCAGACTGGTTGGGCTTAGTGGGCCTTATCTGCCTCTATGTTTCTGTGTTTTGCTACCCACGCTCATGACTGCAGAGAGCTACAGGAAGAAAGAGACCTGGAGATTATTATTTCAGATGATCTAAAAATGTCAAAGCAGAGTACAAGGGCAGCAGGGAAGGCCAGTGGCATGCTGGAGTGCATAGGCAGGGGTATCACCCGCAAAACACAGGAGGTTGTGATGCCACTATATAAAACTTTGGCCAGGACTCACATGGAGCACTGGGTGCAGTTCTGGAGGCTGCACCTTCAAAAGGATATTAACAGGCTGCAGGCAGTCCAGAGAAGGCAAGCTAAAATTGTGCAGGGCTTGCACCACAAAACTTCCAAGGAGAGATTAAGGGATCTCAATATGTACTCACTGGAGGACAGGAGGGAGACAGGGGACATAATAGAAACATGCATGGGACAGGCATAGGGGAACCATAAAGGTAAAGCAGAGGAAGGATCAGAAATCATAATCAAGTACAGGGCTTATGGGTAGACTGGATAGGCCTAGCGGTCCTTATCTGCTGACAATTTCTATCAGGATCAGGGGAGGGCAGTGGACATGGCCTATCTGGACTTTAGCAAGGCCTTTGACACTGTGCCACATAGAAGACTATTAAACAAACTGGGGAATATGGGAGTGGGTAGGACAGTAGTGAGGTGGATAGGTAATTGGCTGGGCAGCAGGACACAGAGGGTGGTGATAAATGGCTGTCACTTCACAGAGGGAAGAGTGACCAGTGGGGTACTACAGGGATCAGTGCTAGGATCGGTCCTATTCAATGTCTTCATCAGTGACATGGCACAGGACCTAGAAGGCAGAATTTCCCTGTTCGATGATGACACAAATCTCTGTAACAGAGTGGACATGCCAGAGTGTGTAGACAGAATGAGGAGGAGACCTACAGAAGCTTGAAAAATGGTCAAGGGTTTGGCAGTTGAAATTTAAATGCAAAGAAGTGCAAGATAATGCATATGGAGAACAAAAACCCCTGGAACAACATATCTGTTGGGGGTGAGGATATAGTATGCAACAAGTAGGAAAGGGACCTTGGGGTTATCATCTCTGATGACCTCAAGGTAGGGAAACAGTGTGTCAAAGCAGCAGATAAAGTAAATAGGATGCTGGGATGCATTGGAAGGGGCATCACCAGCAGGAAAAGGGAGATCATAATTCAATTATACAAGACACTAGAGAAGCCTCACTTGGAGTACAGTGTACAGTTCTGGAAACCTTAACTATGTAAGGACATAGAACAGAAAAGGTTCAGAGGAGGGCAACAAAGATGGTACAGAGATTGTATCACAAGTCCTATGCGGACAGGCTGAAGGACTTGAATTTGTTCTCCCTGTCGGAGAGGAGGGAGAGAGGGGATATGATAGGGACATACAAGTACCTTACAGGGAGGAACAAGGTGCAGGAATATACTATTTTCCAGTGAAAAAGACGTTCCAGGACTAGAGGGCATGGGATGGAGTTGGAGGGATGGAGATTCAGAGGAAACCTGAGGAGAAATTTCTTCACAGAAAGGGTGGTGGACAAGTGAACACCCTGCTAGAGGAACTGGTGGGGGCTGAAACAATCATGGGATAGACATAAGAGAATTCTGGAGGTCAGGGGTAAGGGGCAACAGACTTCTAGAAAATCATAAAGTGAACTTACAAGCTGAAATGGGCAGACTGGGTGGGCTATAGGCCTTTATCTGCTGACAGTGTGTCTGTATCTATGTTTCTATATTTTACAATAAAACTGACATACTATTATACTATCTGAAAAAGCAAGGAAATTCATTGCAAAAACTTCTTTAATGCATCAGTTAGGGTTGTTATTAATGCGACATAAGTTGGGAAATGTGGCGTTAGGGTTTCCAACCTAAAGGCTCACCCTTTCCAACCTGCAGGCACTGACAGGTATCAGGGGTCTGCCTTGGGGTAGTCAACTCTAATGCTCCCCCACCTCCACCCCCATCCTGCAGACACTGGCAGGCATCGGGGGTGTTCCTTGAGGTCATGGGCCCTAACCCTCACCTCATTCCATAACTAAGTACCCTGGGATAGGCACAGTATAGGAGAATGGGTGAGCGATAGTGTCCTCATGCCTCACAATGCCCCAGAGGTGTGCATTGATCCATATTATCAGCACACCCATCCTGTGTTAATGCTTACTTACCTTAGCCTTACATTTTTTACCAGCTGCGTAACCGACAGAGAATTGCTCTGAAGGACATTATGCAAGGCCAAGGTGAGGAGAGCTACCTGTCCTCTTGGGGGTCCCGCATTAGAGAGTTCAAGAACAGCAAAGGGAAGGGCTTCATCATGTATAGATAGTGTCAGGAGCCGGTATACATAGTGTTAGGTGCCTGCCTGGCGTCATGGCTTGGAGGGACAGGGAGCGAATCCTCAGGATCGCTGGAGCAGCTGCAGGAGAGAGGGAGCTGGATGTCATTGTCCACCTAGGGACAAATGACCTGGCTGAGAAATGGATATGAGCAGTGCAGGAAGAGTCTGTGGAGTTGGGGAGGGGCCTTAGACAAGTAGCACACATGATAACCTTCCTGGAGGTGCTGCTTGTCTATGGCATGGATGAGGCTAGGGTGCTCCACACCATGGGATTCAATCAGTGGTTGAAAAACTCATGCAGTGCTGAGGGATTTGGCTTCATTGGGGATTGGGGGTCCACCTGGAGTGATGCAGGCCTTACTGGCGTGATGGTCTGCATCTGTCTAGGAGGGGAACCAGGATCCTAGGTGATAGGTTTAAATGCTTCATTGGCAAGCATTTAAACTAGCCAAGGGGGGGGGCACTGAAAAGGAGCAGGGAAATTCTACCCCCTTCCCCAAAAAATCAGGTTGTAAGTGAGGTAAGCACCAAGACAGAGATGTTGCTAAGGAGAAGGGCAGTGGTAAACGGAGAAAATGACAAAGGCAATAAGGACAGGGATGGGGCAAAAAAAGGTAAGGCCATCAAGAAATGGAGGGTAATGAGTACCAATGCCTGTAGTCTGGACAACAAGCTCCCTGAACTGGTGGCCTTGATGGAAGAGGGATGCCTGGATATCGTAGCAGTCACAGAAACATGGTACACAGAGAACCATGACTGGGATGTTAACATACCAGGGTACACAACCTACAGGAGAGACAGGAGGGTAGAAGAGGGGAGGAGTAGCTCTCTACAGGAAAGGATAAAAGCAACGGAACAAAAAAGTAAACAGGGAGGAGAGGAGGCACTGTGGGTCACCTTAGAGACTGGAAATGGCACCACAATCCACACAGGGGTTGTATACAGACCCCCATGTCAGGGGGAAGGAATGGACAAGGATATGATAGATAGCAGAGAAGGGGCAGATACTGTTGAGGGGGGACCTGAATATGCTAGATGTTAACTGAAGCACTTTTTCCATCTGGGAACAAGTGACCACCAAACAGTGTGGTTCATGATAAACTTAGCTAGAGTCAAGCCATAAAAAAGTGAGGGTACTGGACTTCAGGAGGGCTGACTTTGGCAAGATGGGAGAGTGCCTTAGAAAAGCACTAGCAAGCAGGCTAGAAGGAGGGGTGGAGCAACAATGGGGAAAGTTCAAAACTACCATCACAGAGGCAACAAGCCTTTGTGTGAAGCAAATAAACAAATCAAGATGAAAGAAAAAGCCACTATGGTTCTCAAAAGAGGTGTCGGGGAAGGTTAGGGAGAAAAAGATAGCATTTAGGAAGTATAAGGAAACACAGAAGGAGCAGGACAGAGAACAGTACCAGTTAAGACAGAAGGAAGCAGGGAGGGAAGTCAGAATAGCAAAGGCCCAAACTGGGGAAAAGATAACCAACGTGGTTAAGAAGGGGGATAAAACCTTTTATAGGTACATCAGGGAGCGTAGAAAGACAAAGGGAAGGATAGTGAGGCCGAATATAAAGGACGGTGGGTGGGCAGAGAGGGACAGTGAAAAAGCAGGGCTACTGAATGAATACTTCTGCTTAGTATTCACAAAAGAGGAGGAGGGGGAGGTGCCTAATCCAATTAACAGAAGCACTCTGGATAGGGGGGGGTCGATCCCAGTCCTTTCGAAGAAGAAAGGGTTCTGATAGAACTCCTAAAACTGAAGGTGGACGAAACAATGCGGCCTGATGGAATTCACCCTAGAATTCTAAAAGAATTAAGGGAAGAACAAGTGACACCACTGTCACCCTTTTTAACAAATCATGGGAGGATGGTGTGGTACCTGAGGACTGGAGGAAGGCAGATGTGATTCCCCTTCACAAAAGTGGGAGCAAGACAGAGGCAAGAAACTACAAACCTGTCAGTTTGACCTCTGTGGTAGGGAAAGTGATGGAATCACTTCTGAAGGAAAGAATTGTTGAGTACCTAGAGGAAAGTGGGGCATAGGACCCAAGGCAGCATGGGTTCACAGTGGGAAAGTCATGTCAGATTAATCTAATTGATTTCTTTGACTGGGTGACCAAAGTAGTAGACCAGGGAGGGGCTGTGGTCATGGCCTACCTAGACTTTAGCAAGGTATTTGACACAGTCCCACAGAAAAGATTAATAATCATATTACCCAGCCTGGGAGTGGGTCCCATGGTGGTAGCCTGGGTAAAATATTGGCTGGACAACAGGACACAGAAGGTAATTGTAAATGGAGTCCACTCTGAAGAAAGAAGGGTTACTAGTGGGGTACCGCAGGGCTCAGTACTGGGTCCAGTCCTGTTTAATGTCTTTATAAGTGACATTACAGAGGGACTGGAAGGAAAAATATACCTCTTTGCAGATGATACAAAGATGTGCAACAGGGTTGATACACAAGGAGGCATGGAAAGGATGAGAAGGGACTTGGCAAGGTTGGAGGAATGGTCAGAAGTATGGCAGCTTGGATTCAATGCAAAGAAGTGCAAAATAATGCACCTGGGAAACCAAAACCCAGGGGATGATTACACAATGGGGGAGGTAGTAACAACAACAAAAATGGAAAGGGACCTGAGGGTAATCATATCAGATGACCTTAAGATTAGCAAGCAATGTGAGAAGGCAATAGGGAGGGCTGGGAGGATACTAGGATGTATAGGGAGAGGCATAACCAACAGAAAACAGGAAGTTGTTATCCCTCTGTACAGACAGTTGGTGAGACCCCATCTGGAGTACCCCGTCCAGTTCTAGAGACCCCATCTCCACAAGGACATAGACAGGATGGAGGCAGTCCAGAGGAGGACAACTAAAATGGTGCAGGGTCTGTAAGAGAAGCCATATGAGAAGAGACTATAGGAGCTTAATATGTATACCCTTGAGGAAAGGAGGGAGAGGGGGGAAATGATGAAACTTTTAAGTACCTCAGTGGAATCAACAAAGTCAAAGAGGGTAGTATCTTTGAGAAAAAGAGATGTGCAAAAACAAGGGGACACAATTTGAAGATAGAGGGGGGACGGCTCCGGGGCAATGTGAGGAAGTATTTTTTCACAGAGAGGATGGTGGACTCATGGAACAGCCTTCCTGAGGAAGTTGTGGGGTCTAAAACTGGGAGAATTCAAGAGTGCATGGGACAGACATAAGACAATTCTTGTGGGGGGTAGGAAGAAATAGGCTGCTGGTTAACTAGGATCTGTAGCTTATCCTGTAGGTAGGAAAATGGGCAGACTAGGTGGGCCAAGCGGTCCTTATCTGCAATCAAAGTCTATGTTTCTATATGAGGCTAAGGTAATAATAATTATTTGAATGTAATGACAGCAGTTCAGCTTCTCTGACTGTCCTATTGTGAGTCTCTGCTCACTGCTCTTTCTCGCACAGCTCAGCCTCCCGGCTTGGCTCGCCTTAGGTTTCTAGAATGCTGATAATGATGGACATGAGCCCAGTTTCACACGGAAAATCACGGGAACATCAAGTCGATGCAGGACTCAAGTTACTAGGCTGTTTCAACTGCCACACAGAATAGAAATCAAATGAATTCTGCCAGCAGACCGATCAACCAATGAGCACCAAAGCTATTTTACATTAAGCCCCTTATTCTAGCTGCTTCCTTGACTTGTCCTGCTCCACCTGGTACAATACCAATACCAATGGTGAACTTCGGCATTGACAAATGCTTGTTTTCACTTGCCTTTGCTCACTTGCTTGATGCAGAGTTTGGTTGTCTTTACTATAACCCCTTTTAGCTTTCCACTTTTCCTCCACCCCGCCCAGGCCATCCCACACCCCATTCAGGTCATCCCTGAGGCATTCATTGGGAGGGCTTGCTCAAGGTTCAGTGTGGGGAATAGCTCCTCCCACAACCTCTACATAAGCCCTCCGCTAACACACCTTCCTTGCTTAGGGAGTGTTTTTCATCTGACTGCCCGCGTGGCTGTGTGGCTGTGCTGACCCCGTTCCTGTTCCTTTGTGCCTTTCTCCCCTCTTGTTCCTTCCTGCCTTTTTTCTGTTCCTTCTCCTCCCTGTTTCTTTTGTTTGCTGACCTTTTGTGTTGCTCTTGCTCACCTATCCTGTGCTCCCTGCCATCCCCCCTCCTGCCCCGCTATGCTCCCTTTTGCCTCGTCCCTACCTCTTTGTCCCTTGGCCGGCCTGCTGGCCTGCTCCCCATGGTGTTTCCACTACTCTTTTCCTCCGCTTCACTTTTTCTGTTCCTTTTGGGCTTCATCCTCCTGCTCCTTTCAACCGCTCCCTAACCCGCCACCATTGTGCACTCTCCTGTCCTCCTACTTCCTGCACTGTCTACAGAGCTTATCTGGAAGTGGGAGTACATCAGACCAGACTCCTCCTGTCCTCATCATTCAGCTCCGTCACCACTCTCCTCATCTCACTTGCAGTCCTACAGCTTGGCACTACTAACCAGCCTCATGATACCAGCATTGCAGCGCTCATGGCAGATGTGTCCTTCTCCAGTTCCTTACCTTATCCTTACTGTTACACATACATGAGCTGTTTGTCAATATATTTAGTTGTGTCCCTAGTGGCATAAAGTTCTATTGCTGTGCCCCCGTTTGGTGCCTTACTTCATGACGAGACATTCCGCCTGCAGCGCGTACAATCTGTTCCATCATTTAAAGGCACCTTTCTGCTTGTGCTCCTTGCTCCACATCATGTCAACACATTCACATAGATCCCCACCAACCTTTTCACGCATTCTAAGGGCTATAGCTCTGGCACAGTGTTAGTACACCATTCATGACATGGAGCAGGCTCAGAGCAGAGTCTCATTCTGGGCAAGGTCCAGGTCATTTCATGCAGTTACCATTGCTATAGATCTAGCATTCCACCACTACTGCTTGCCATTTATTATTTGTTGAATTGCAAATCCACAGCCTGCTACGCTACTGCTACTACCTTCCTACCATTCCTGATCCAACTATGTAACCCATTACACTGACCGCTGTCTCCTTTCAATCCTATCTAGATCTGTTGCATGCACTTCATGGCTCTCCCACACTCTAGCCTATCTGTCCTTCCACCTCTATTACACACAGTTTCCATTCTGTTTTGTGATGCTTTCCTTCCTGTCTGTTACCAATTCCTCAGTTGGATTTTTATTTTTGTTTGTGTCATTACCCTGCTTGCACTATCGTTCCCTGCTTACTACAATAGCCTTCTGTTCCGCCATTCAGCCTACGTGCTACTATCTATGTTTCTAATTCCCTCTCCATCTACAGCAGTGTTCTGAGCTTTAGCCAGCCTATACTAGCAGTACTCCGGTCTCTGTCCCTAACTCACACTTTCTGAGGTGCTGAGTGAAGGCAGGCTTCCCCTGTCTACTGGGGATGGGAGTCCGTTGCACTCATTACATCCTACTACCAGCCTGACATGCTCCATCCCTAACTCTGCTTGGCAGCATCAAGTGAAAGTTCACTGCCTCGACTACCGGGGATGGAATCCATGTCTACCACTTATGTACTGTTATCATACCTTCTCTACCTCAACCAGTTGCTGCTTCCCTTCAGGAACAGGACTACCTACTGCTTACAAACTCAACATCCTCCATCCCTAACTCTGCTGGAAGCATCGAGTGTAGGTTCGCTTGCCTCAATGACCAGGGATGGGAGTCATGTCTATCATATACAAATTGTTACCATATCTTCTCTACCTCATATCAGGTTGCTGCTTCCCTTCAGGAATGGAACTTCATCCTACTTCCACGTCGACATTCTCTGTCCCTAACTCTGCTGGATAGCGTCGAGTGAAGGTTAGCCTGCCTGACTACCAGGGATGGGAGCGATGTCTCCAATCTACAGAATTCTACCATGCCTTCTCTAACTTCTACCAGTTGCCACTTTCCTTCGGGAACGGAACTCTCACGCTGCATACCATAATCATGCTGCTTATACTGCTTCAGGTTACTACTGTCCAGCCTGATGCCTGGCTGCCTCTCCTTTCAGGATCAGGACTGTGCCCTGCTTTACTTCTCCATCTTACCTTGTCTGCAGCCTAGGCTCATAGTCCTATCTGCTGCTTTCTGCAGCCAGAAGCCTGACTCTGACATGTACTGGCTCCACCTTTGCATCCTCCCCGATGTGGACTGCCATTCAAATCTGGATCTCCAAACTCATTCTCATTGTCCTCTATTCCTCCTCACCTTCAGTCCAGATCTTCAGGCTTCACTCATCCCTTCTAGATGCAGTTCTTCCATTCCACTGCTTCACATGTGTTTATCTCCACCTGCTACCAGATGCAACAACCTTTCTGGACTTGGATCTCCTACTGCTGAGTGGTCTCCAATTCTCCTCGCTGCAGCTGTTACTCCAGCCTCAACAAGTCTGCATTACAGAGACTTCCCTGCCGGGTCTATGGCCCTAGCTCACAACGCTGTGTTCACTGTCTTCTTCTTTCCCTACTGAGGGTCGCTGCTTCCCTTCAGGATTGGGGCACTTTCACTCCTTCATCCTTCTGCCCCTCAACTCTGCCTGTGACTTTGACTGCGGAACCAGGACCTCTTTGATTGCCCTCATCATATGGATCCTGCTGGCTTGTTCCATCCCTCTTTCACTCCAGGTTGGCTGCCTCATGGACCTCCTTGCTGCAGGTTCCCCACTTGGCTGCTGTACAAATGCATTTTCTTTACAGCTATGGAATCCGTCTTTCGCCGCTCCAGCACCTTCCATCATTTTCTCTGGTTGCTTACAGCCTTCATCAGATATGGGACTACCATTGCTCATAGTGCTTCGATTGGCTCCATGGCCTTCCGTGGGGCATCACCCAATGCCTTGCTTCACCTTTCCTGCACTTTGCTGCTATTCACCTTGGAACTGATGTCATCCTGCTCCTTCCTGCTCTGGATGTCATCCGACTTGCCTGGCCCGTAACTTCCTCTGCTCGTTCCTTCAGTTACTCAGGATCCACTCTGTACTTCCTTCACATTTGACTGGATGCCTTCTCCTCTTTGCCTAGCTGGCTAGTGGCTTCGTACTGTTTGCTGTGGCTCTTTTGGGCCTTGTATCTCATTTCCGACCAGTACTCCTACCAAGTCATCTGCTTCCATACGATCCATCCCCTACTGGTAATCCTGCCCTTCTAACAGTAGCTTCCACTACTCATTCGATCATTCATTCAACACTCTGGAGTAATACATCTGCCAGCAAAACTTTCCTTGGCTCACATGCCCCACAGACTCTTATGTTATCACTGAAGTCTCACACTGCCCATTCAATTCTTCACAATCATTCATGGAATCCCATTTGCCCAGACAATAGGAAGATCTCCTCCGTCTCTGTTGACTATACCTTCCGATTCCTGTCCATCCATTCATCATGATTCCTTGGATACCTCATCTCATTAGCCATTTTCATACACAGAAAGGACTTAAATCATTCTGTTCTATTCAGACTTCATAATCAGCATCGTTTCTATGGATACTGGGAATCGCACAATAACCCATTCAACTATGGACTTCATCCATTTTACCTTATGGCCGCCTCTTATTTCAACAATGACTTTGATGACCAAGTTACTCAACATCTACTTTATTTATTTTATTTATTTATTTAAAGAGCAGTTTGGAAAACCTTTGAGCCATAGGCTCATTTACAAAGGTACCTTGTCACAGTAAGACAAACGAAAATACACAGTATAACAGTACAACACAGTATAACAGTAACTTAAGACATAGATACAAACAAGCTGGTACAGGTAGGATTGATGCAAACAATACCAGAGTTATGTTGTCCTTAGCAGCTTAGTAGTAAGCTTTGTCATAAGTATTGAGTATGACTTTGACTAGTGGCAATTAACCGAGTTGTTAATAAGGTGGTTACGTAGGGGAAGTTTTGAAGCACGATATAGTTGGAACTTCGGAGATGGAGGGGCGGTGTGTTGAACCAGGAGGGCCCTAAAGCTGAAGGCTCTTTGGCCGTGAGGTCCTAGCTCTAGGGATAACAAGAGGTTTTCCCAGAGGTCCAAGTATGAACTAGTGGGACAGAGCGGTGTATGGTAGTGGTCAATCCTGGTGGGGATAGCCCAAGGAGGGTCTTTTGTAAGGGTACAGGTCAGATATTTGAGGCGCTCATCAAGATCAAGTACCAAGCGCTTTGGCGTACAGTGAACAGATGTGTGTTAGCCTAGGCCCCAGTAATTAACCTGCAGGCCTTAATCAGAGTAGTCAGAATTTTATGGAGTGCGGTCTGATCAGCAGCACCATACACGGCAGTCCATAGTCCACTAGGGACAGGATAGAGGAGGTGACTGAGGTCAAAGAGCCTCGGGGAGGCAGTGTTTATACCGATGTAAGATGCCCAATTGGATATCAGTGGCAGTGGCTAGAGGCAGCGATGTGTCCATGGAAGGAGGAGGGGTCAAAATGGATCCCTAGGTATTTATAGGAGCAAACTTGTTCGAGTGGGAAAGAGACCCAGAGTGAATGAGGAGTTTGAAGTTGCAGGACTTGTTTTGAGGATGAGTGAAGAACATGGTTTTGTTTTTAAGATTTATCACCAATCTATGTTCCTTGAACCAGCCCTCGGCTTCAGCGAAGGACTTCTGCAGCGAGTCCTGGAGGGCAATAGGGTTACGACTTGAGGCAAAGATGACTGCATCATCACCGTACAATAGAATGTTCCCTGAGCAAGAGTGTGGAAGGGTGTTAAGATAAAGGGAGAATAGTATGGGGCCCAGAATGGAGCCCTGGGGAACCCCAGAAAAGATGGGACAGATGTCTGAGTAGGTCCCATTAATTTTTACACACTGTGAGCGGTCAGACAGATAACTGGTGCACCAGGAGATAGGCCCAGCAGCAAAACCAGAGAGACTAAGGGCATCAAGAAGGAGGGGGTGGGAGACAGTGTCGAAGCTTTAGAGAGGTCAATGAAGACCGCACCAGCCAGAGAACCAGTGTCTAAGGAGGAGTGGAGAAAGTTGGAGAACTCTAGGAGGGCTGTGTTGGTACTGTGGCCCACTCGGAATCCATACTGCTCAGGACATAGGACATTGTAGGTGGAGAGGTAGTCAGAGATTTGAGAAGCCACCACTTTTTCCAAGGCCTTGGAGAGAGGAGAGAGAGAGAATGGAGATTGGCCAATAGTTTCCAGCCACAGTCCTATCACCACCTTTAAAGATACGGGTGACAGTGGCGACTTTCTCCAGGCAGTTGGAACCTTCCCAGGCAAGAGAGTGGTTGATGAGGCACGTGATTGGGGTAGGACTGTGTCTAAGACCAACCGTGGGATACACGGATCCAGGGTGTCACTGCCTGTACTATTACTCTTGAGGGCAGTGACAAGGTGCGGCCTAAGTTCTTGGGCAGAAACACGGCGGAGGAGAAAATAAGGGTGAGAAAGATTTATGGCAGGTGCTGGGGGAGGAGGGTCAAAAAAATTTGTAGGGGAGGATAGGGCTAAGGTCAGTGAATGAGGTGTTGAGGTGGTTGGCTATGAGGGCTGGGTCTGAGGAGATCACGCCATTAATGTTGATCTGGGTGGGTGGGGGAGTGTGCACTTCCATTTAACTGTTTAATGTTATCCCAGAAGGTTCTGGGGTTCCCCCATGAGGCAGTGAGTGAGGACCGATAGTGCTCAGACTTGGCCTTTCTGATGGCCCGAGTGCACTTGTTTCGGGCGGCAGCATATAACTGCCTGTCACTGGGCCGGCCAGTCTCAATGGCATGGTGCCATAGGTTGTCCCTGTGTTTGAGTTGGTGGATCAAAACTTCCCAACAGTCATTGCTAGTTTTAGGAACTGCATAGCTATTGTCCAGAATATTCATCGTAGGATCTTCATCGCCTAGCTGATTCCCGACTCCATGCCATCCACACCTTTGATTTCACTCCCGGACATCGTTATTCCTTATACTATTATCCGCACCTGTTCACCTAGTACTTTCAGCCAGGTTAACCATTCTTCCAGAGGCCCATTCTGCCTTTTCTTCTCAAAGTACCTTTGTTAATCTCTATGGTAAAGACCATCACCGAGAACTGGCTCTCCTGAATTCTATCTGGCAATCCGTAACAGCCAAGTCAAATTCACCAACTCAGCTTGCATCCCAATTGGTATTTATCACCTGTAACACTAAATCCTAGGGCATCCTGTATTTATCGATCTCACTACCAATCCAGCCTACAGACTCTTCCTCTCATCCGCCTCAAGCTTTCTCATGTACTTCAGCATCAGGATTACCCATAAACTTAACCACCTATGCCACCGTGGTGCATTTTCTAAATGATCTCACCACAGGAATACCCACACTTACTTCAGGCAGCGTACCAGCAAAGGATTCTGCATAAAGTCATGAACACCATGACCACAGCAGCCATCACTTCCTTATACCACATTTCCAATCATTCCTAATATACACTAGGTTTCAATCTGGATGGCTCCACAAATTATCTTCTGGGCTTTACTAATCACTTATGGCATTACTCTTATCAGCACTCAAACTCCTATACTCATTTTAATCTGGGATGCTTACCTAGTGACTTTCGCACAGTAATCGATTCTTTACCTTTAGACTACCTCGAAAATTGAACCTTATATGAATTGAACCTCTCACTAATAACTTTACTAATCATCATAACTATTGTAGTGTACCGTCTGGTCTTATATCAGTCTCATCTTGCTCTCCCGCCTCATAACCGCCACACAATTCCTTGGACACCCATCCTTTGTCACTTCAGAAATATGGTCTACATTAGCCCTTCTTTAACTGGATCTGTTTTACACATAGGATTTTACCATCCCTACAGAAAGATTTACCCTTCATCTTCAGGATCATCATTCAAGCCATATCATCCTTGGATCGAGAATGAACCATCATCTCCATGGCACTCAAAGACTCTTCTACAAATCATACTGTATGGATGTTTCCTTAGTGACTTCTTGTTCGATACAGGATTTCTAGCTTCCAGACCATACCCTTACATTCAAGCCTCTCACAAGTTGGATCATTCACTAATGACTTCTTCTACCATTGCAGTTCCACCATTCCTAGTTTAGTACCTTATTGATCCAGTCATGATCCCTCTGCCTATTACAATTCAGTTGGGCAAGCATCATTCATCATCTCGGATACTTGGACTTCCTTCATCCTTCACTTGGATTTACTTTACACTTAGAATTCTATTGATCATTCAGAACGGATCTCCTCTTCATCCTCAGGATCATCATGCGATCGGTATCATCCATGGATCGAAGATGGATTACAGTCTCTCCAAGCAACTCACCAACCTCAAATTAGCTATGGTTACTAGAACCTAGATCCTTCTCCATTTAGCATGCCCAGAAGGATGAGCAGACCTATGGCCATGGGTCCTCAGAGGTTTCCTCCACCTGGGGCTTCTTCCTCTCCTGAATGCCAGGGGGTCATACTCTCCATGAGATAGAGGAGGTTTCTTTTTTGGCCTTCTATTCCCTACAAATTACTACCTACCTACTACTCAAGGGTGGTAATAGAGTAAAGCCACAAAAAGTACTACAAGTTTCACAAGCACTATATACCTCCTCTCTCCTCATTGTTATTCCACAAACATTGAATGAGAAGACTTGCCTGAGGTTCAATGTGGGGAACAGCTCCTCCCACAACCTCTACATAAGCCCTCCGCTAACACACCTCCCTTGTTTAGGGAGTGTTTTTCATCCACCACCATTCCCTCTTCCTTCTTCTCTGGCACTCTTCTCACCCTTTCTCATGATCCTTCTATTCCCTACAAATTACCTACCTACTACTCAAGGGTGGGAACAGAGTAAAGGCAAAAAAATTACAGCAAGTTACACAAGCACTGTATACCTCATCTCTCCTCATTGCTATTCCACAAACATTTAATCATCTTTATAAAATCTACCCTTCTGGAGTCCAGGACCCTGACCCTTGTGTGGTTCAGTTCTGCAGCATTCCTTACACTGAACCACACTGTACAGTGATCACTGGTCCCCAGGTAACCGCCCATCTTGATGTCTGCAACACTGTCCCTGTTATTGAGTACCAGGTCCAGTATTGCTCATCACAACTGGGTTCACTGATTAGTTGCCTGAGGAACTCCTCCAGAAAGTACAAGATGTCCCTGTTCCTAGCTGAAGCTGCTGCTGGGAGGCTCCAATCTACATCTGGCAGGTTGAAATCCCCCACCAGCAGCACCTCCCCTTTTTCTGCCATCTTGCCTGTGACTTCCACTAGTGCATTATCTAATTCTCACCCCCTACCCCCATGCTGGAGGTCTGTAAATACTTCAGCGCAAACAGTGGCTCCATTCTGTGACCCATAGTACCTCTGCCTCCCCCTATATTCACTGTCTGTCTGTTAACCTTTATGCTTTCCCTCACATAAAGCACCACACCCCTTCCTTTCCTTCCTACTCTGTCCCACTGAACAGAGTATAGACTGGCATGGCCATGTCCCAGTCATGGTTTTCAGTGCACCATGACTCTGTAATGGCCACAATATCCAGGTTAGCCTCTGCCGTAATAGTCTGTAGGTCTGGAATCTTACTTCCTAGACTTCTAGCATTCGCACACATGGCTTTGCTGATTTTGTTTCCACTCTGCTTGTTGCCCCCCTCAGATTCTCCTTACTCTCTACTTTAGTCTGTGGGGAGATGGGCAGTTTCTGCCTCTCCAGTTCCTTTCACCACCCCCTCAGCTAGTTTAAATGTTCATTGAAGTAACATTTAAACTGTCTACTGAGAACTATGGTTCTCCCCTAGAATGGATGCAGGCCATCACCCTTGTATAGGCTCTTACCCTCCCCGGTGGTTCCCCAGTCTCCAGAGTGAACTAAAAACTCCTCCTCCTTGCATCATTTCTTCAGCCAAGAGTTCAAGCATATGGTGGGGAGCTCTCTCACCTTTTCCCTGTCATAGACAGGCAGCACCTCAGCGAAAGCCATTGAGCAAGCTACCTAAGACAACCCTCGGCTAGCAGGAGAACAGGGTAAACGGAAACCCAGTCCTGCTGATTTCTGGCATGGAACAGTGCTGTAGTGAGCCAAGACTTTTGGGTAAACCCTCAGAAAAAAAAACTTCCATTCAAAGTTCTATTAAACAAAAGTTGCTTTACTTCAGCACAAAACAAGGGTTAAAAAGCAACTTACTCTGGCAGAGCAAATGCAAAACAAAATACTTTTTAGCTTGATTCAGCTCACCAGTTACAGCAGCCTTGCTCTCTCTTTCTCAAGCCCTCACATCCTCTCTCTTGCTCACTCTGGTTCCCTTTTTATGTATCCCAGTTGAGGCTCATTTATGTCCTTCCCCCACAGGGGAAATCAAGGCTTGCATACAGCCAGTGCAGATGAAGGCCAGGCCAGAAATCAGCAGGTCTGGGTTTTAATTCACCCTGTTCTCCTACTAGTATCTTAGTGGAGACGGGGTCACAATTGAAGGTTGTACAGACCCCGGCACTGGCCTCTGCAATTGCAACCTGACCATCCTCCATTGCGTTACCTAGAATTCTAGCATTCAGGCAAACAGCTCTCCATGGCCCTGGTTTGCCTTTCGCCCCCAGCCTTCCTGTCACCTGTTGTTTGTCCCTGACCCTTGGTCCTGCTTCATTTCTCCTACTTACCTTGTTCACCTGTGCCATTTACTGACTGTCTTCCTGCCTTTCCTTTTACTGCCACCACCCTAAATTCATCTTCCCTCCCATCTGGTCTTCCTGCTATGATTTCTGCTCACAGTTGTAGTACCCTGCCACACACTGTACACTGACTGGGTTATTCTCTACTTCCAAAATGCTGTGGTAATTGGGGCAGAGCTGGCTAGGTCTCCCT
Organism: Neoceratodus forsteri; assembly: GCA_016271365.2. Lineage (NCBI taxonomy): Eukaryota > Metazoa > Chordata > Ceratodontiformes > Ceratodontidae > Neoceratodus > Neoceratodus forsteri. The sequence continues at coordinate 518,753,785 of CM057449.1, read as the reverse complement.
CCCTTGAGTACCCTTGAGTAAGCCCCTAGCCCTAGTCTACCCCATGGCTAGTTTAAATATTCAGAAATACATGTCTAAAACTTTTGCCCCAGTGTCCTTGTCACCCTTCTGTTTGGCTAAAGCCTGCCAGTTTCATTAAATCTTTATCCCTCAGAAAACACCCCAGTCTCCCAGTGAAAAAAAAAACTCTTTGGTGCACCACCCTTTCAAGCAATGGTAGACTTGTAGCTTCCTAGTCTCCTCATTTGTTCAGTGGGAAGAAGCAGCTACTTTCAGTTAGCCTTCACTTCTCCTAATGAACTCCCTGCCAGGTCATTCATCCCTAGAGGGACAATAACATTTGGCTTCTCACCCATTTCCTTTACCAATTCTTCCACCCTGAACACCCAATCAGCTGTCACTCCTGGGGGAGAGGATACCACTCTCCCCTCCTGATCTGAGGCACAGACCAGATGAGTGCCTTCTTCCTAGCACTCAAGCACTGCCTACTGTTCTCCCTTGTACGTTACAGTGACTTTTGGGGATCTGGTGGCAGCAGCATGCTTTCCCCAGGGAGGGGGAATAGCATATACTGCTTTGCTCAATACTGTGACTCACTTGCATGTTGCAGTACAAAGACCCCTCCACTCCCCAGTCACTGTCCCCTCATGACACCACTTATCCACTAGCTACCAGCTCCAATTATAAATGCTTGGAGGCCTCTGAGAAAGAGGCATAGCAGTAGGTACCCTAGCTCCCACTCTGACCAACTCTGCAGCATGCATATTTTGGCCCAGGCTGCAGCTAGTTCTGGGAATAGTGTTGCCACTCTCCTTAAGACTGGGCACCCTCAACATCTCCACAGTACACCCTGGAAGAGTGTGTTTCCATAGTTCTTGTAGCTAACAAAATTCCTCCCCAACATTACTTGTACCTGCCTACTATACGTGATTGTTTATGTCCTTCCACCCTTCCTTTGGTACTCTATTACTCTAGGCACCCCAGGTAAGGATTTACTGTAAACCTATTGTATATCTAACTTCAGTACACTCTTACCTCAAAGTACAACAGTTAACGTAGTATGTTTACTTCAAGGTGCCCCAGTTAAGGATTCAGTGCACTCCTAAAATATCCCACTGCAATATCCTAAGTTCAAAGTACCCTAGATTAGTGATTACTGTGGATATATAACTCTATTGTAACACTTTGAAATACCCAGATAGACATTTAGTACACACAGGCCTGCCCAGTGGCTCTGAGGGTTGAAGCGTTGGACACCACACCTAGCGCCACATCGGCCTGGTTGCTCTGCTAGATAACAGATAGAGTGCCAGGAGGAGTAGGTGGTCCTGCTTTGGGGACTCAGAGTCGGGGGGTTGGGTGGCTGGGTAACAGAGGAGAGGTGGCTGGAGGAGGGACGGAGGACTTCAGGTGGGTGGGATCATGGCCGAGGCCAAGTGACCCCCTGGAGAGAGTCAGGCAGCATAGGAGTATAAAGAAATTAAAAAAAAAAAGTTTAGCACACACACACATAAAACACCAAAACCCTCTGCAATACAATGAGAGTGAAATACCCTAGACAGTACTCTGGTATGGTCCTGTACCCCTACCGCAATACCTTATCTATGTTTTGGTGTTATTGATAACTCTCTAAATCTGCATGTATGCCACTAGAGAGAATATAAACTCAACCATGGTTGTATGTAGAAATGAACAGTGAAGAAAATCTCTCAGTGGGATGAGGAGATAAATGGGCAGAGTTTTCTGTGGACCAGTGGACTTCCTGTAGATGCCCCTGCACACATTGTCATTCAACTCCATTGTCCTCACAGTCCAGGGTTTATCTTGCTTCAGAGTCACTTCAACCTGTGGGATTTAAATACTGGACTGCTAGTGTTCATTTAAGATCTTGGATATGTATCCCACAGGCATGAGGGAACCTAGAAATCAGAACTGCAAGACAGCCATGAGTATGACATATGAAAAGAGGGTAGAGGTAACAGAGAATGATATGTATTCCAGATATCATGACAGTGAATGCTGACGGATCTTCTAAAAAGAGAAGACAGAGACCAGCAGCATTAATGATGTTGAGCATGCTTAACTTTAACAGAACATGTGGTTCAATTCTACAGTTTTGTACTGATTTATAAATGCTCAAGATAGGATGGTAACTTCATAAAGCATTCTGGGCAATGAACCTTGAGACAGCAGTGTGATTCACAACAAACTCTTTGCAAGATTGAAATGTGACCAGTTGGAAAATTGAGAGGTATTAAAAGACAATAAAATTAAGTGAATTTATATATAGTGTGTCCGGAGCTTGTACTGTTGCGTGACACTGTCTAGAACGATTTGTCCCTGGATAATGCAGTCCATTGCAATTTGATCTCAAACAATTCTCCTTTGATGTCTTTTGTATGTACTGCACATTACTACTACCCCATGTCATTGTCTACTAGAAGTATGGGTAAAGTGGATTAAATGCACAAATCTGTAAAACATGTTCTATCTAAAGAAACATAATTATAGGTGTTGCATAAATCTATTTAATTGTTTAACATCAATGTGTAAGTTAAAGAGTTTTCTTGGTTTTTGTGTCACTTGTTAAAAGGAAAATAGGAGACAAATCATTCTTGTATCGGTCTTTATGCGGATGGAATTCATTACCTGTTGAACTCTATACAGTATTACTGAAGATGTAATCTTGTTTAAAAACAAATGTTTTAAATATGTAAATATGGTGGATAGTATCACCACCCTTTAAGAAGCCCAAAATGTGACATTTCTGACTAAATTGTGATTTTTCACAGGACAATATATAACCTCGACCAATGCAACAGACCTGTTTTCTCTAAATAATCAGAATTAAGACTGTGTTATAGTTTTTTAATTGCTTCTATTGTTTCTTATCATTTTAAGGTATTTTAATTAAGGTGTTATAGTTTTCTACAACATTAAATGGAAAGTTAGAAAATATTTTTTACTACAAGATCAGGACATGTAGTATTTTTCATGTTTTTTTTTTTGCAGAACACAGCTGCCCAAAGCAGGACCCTACTGTGAAAAACAGGACAGGTGGTAACCCTAATGGCGGAGCCAGCACCCAGGGTGTCCAGACATGTTTTACATCAGCTGCTGCCTGAAAGAGGAGAATTATTATTTAAAAAGCATTTAAACTGCTCTAGTTTTAAAGTTTTGGTGTGTCAGGGACGATCCAATGCAGAGCACTCTACAATGGGCTTGATCCTGACAGACCAATGACCACGAAAGAGAGAGTGATGGTTGCTGAATTTACAGTGGAGAAGCGTCATTGATTTAAAAAAGGAATGAAGACTCCAATGACAGTGCTTCATTCCTTTCATTTACATAATGCTGTCTGCCCTGCTCCCTCAGTTCCCTGTCCCTGCACTCGGCATTATGTAATGAAACTCTCCTGCTCCCTCCCACTGTGTGCTGCCCACCCCGCACCCTCTGCTCCCCCACCAGACTGGCAGCAATCTAATAAAACCCTCCTGCTCCCTCCCACTGCATGCTGCCTGCCTCACACACTCTGTTCCCCCAGCCAGCATTCAATTGAGCCCCACCACTCCCTCCTACTGCATACTGCCCACCCCGTACCCTCTGTTCCCTCCAGCATCCAAATTATCCCTCCTACTCCCTCCCACTGCGTGCTGTCCACCCTGCTCCCTCCATTCCCCGTGCCAACATCAGGGTGCCCAATCCCCATGTCAGCATTATCTAAAACCCCCCACCCAGGCACTGGGGAGCCCACTCCCAGTGTCTGGAAAGAATTTTTTTTCCTGTTAAAAAAAAAAGAGTGTCCTGATGGTTTTAAAGCCTGTAAAAAATAAAATGGTCCCTCATCGACTCCCCTGCACCCCTCCCCATCCCAACCCTCCCTCTGCGTACCCGCCTCCTCTTACCCCCCTACCCCACTTACCCTCTGAGATCAGCAGCTGTGATCTTCTTAGGATAGGGACATGTCTGCACTCTTCAAAGCTGAACTGTGAACTGAGGAATCAAGGTGAGTGCTGTACAATGGCTGTCAATGGGGGTTTCAACTTATATTGATATCTCAGCCACTTTTAGGAATTTTGACCCCAAATTTTCAAAATGGGGTTCTTGGGACCCCACTTCATGAACACTGTCACTGTCATTTCATTACTCAGTCTGGAAATGTGATTTTGCGATCACTGTGCGGAATCACCTCGTGGGACCGATTAATAAAATGACAGTGCCAGAGTTCGTGAGGAGAGGTCCCAAAAAGCCCATGTTGAAAATATGGTGCAAAAAATTCCCCAAATGACTGCATTATGAGCATGCATTGTGCAGTTTCTATGCACGCTTGTAACTTTTCCAATTTTTCATATTTTCATTCCAGATTTTCAACATTGTCATTTTTCACACCTCCTCATGAACAGTACCACTGTTATTTTTCACATCCGGCCCAAAATGTGTTTTCACACCTGTGGTGCAGAATGGCATGGTCTCTGTGCGAAAATCACCTATAGGGATGAGTGAACGAAATGACAGTGGCACTCTTCATGAAGTGATGTCCCAAAAAGACCATGCTGAAAATTTGGTGAAACAACTCCAAAAAAAAGGGCAGAGTTACACCTGGTTCTTCAAAATTTTCTACACAAGCATTTAACTTTGGTTATTTTTCAATATTTTCACTCCAAATTTTTTATTTAGTCATTTTATCATACCACCTCATGAACAGTAAAGCTGTCATGTTTAACATCCTGCCCATAGTGTGTTTTTGTACCTGTGGTGTGGAATGCCGTTTTCCCACGAATTTGAAAATTTTCACTTACAGGGTTCATGAAGTGGGGTGATAAGAAGACTATGTTCAACATTTGGTGTCAAAATATGAAAAAATGACAAAGTTATGGACATTCATTGCAATTTCAGTATGCATGCTCATAACTGCGGAAATCTTAAATATTTGCACCCCACATTTTTTTTTATTTATACCCCTGCTCCATGGCCCTCTCTATCTGGAGGGAACCCCAGCCCCATCCCTCAACATCCACCAGCCAATCCCAACCAGCTACCCCCAGTGCTTACCCCACCAGCAAGTTCAGCAGTGGGGGGCAGTGTCAGCGGTGGGTGGCAGGGTCAGCAAGGGGGCCCACCCCACCCCACCTCCACCAAGACCCACCCCACCAACCCTGGATACAGTACAGGGTCGACACCATGGCTATTTGGGGGCAGAACATGCAAGTCCCCTCTGCCATCTGCCATGAGCTTTTTCTTCCTGGTTTCTTCCCTTCAGGGGCAGAACATACAAGAATGCCAGTCACAGTGCCATGCATGCTCCCATGCGAGCACCCCATCAGGCATCTGCCCCGGCTCTGGCCTGATGTCTGCAGCATCGGTGTGCAGCCCCCAGCCACCACTACATGCCAGGCATGCACACACAACTAGTTACCCCCCTTCCCAGAGAAGGAGAGCTGTCCTTGGAATCCTTGATCCTTCTCCTCCCCTGCTGACCACCAGCAGCCCGCACTCACTCCCGAACATGGGTCGCTGGTGTGGCGCAAGGTGTTGCATCCAGCGCCTCAACCCTCAGTGCCACTAGGCCAGCAATGCAGCCCACATTTTCAACATAACCTTCTTATTAACCAAGTTTCTGTATTCAAATGCTGTCCAAAATATGACAGCTTGTCAAAACGTACTTCAGGCAGGCTTTTCCTCCCACCAGAAGTTCAGCTAACACAATACACCCCTGCCACATAAACCATGCAAGAAAACATTCAGCATTGACAAATGCTTGTTTATATGGCTTTTGTCACCAGGGACACTCTACCCAGTCTCCAGACTGTTTCTCTAGTAATCTTTAAGCCCAACAACCCTTCCTCCTGCAGGATCCTGCACAAAGGAATCCCTGTGGCACAGAGCATGAGAGTTGCCCTGGGGGGGCTGTTTTTTTCTACTTAGTTACTCCTTTACTGCCCAGAGGTATGCACAGCCTATCATGGGTCTTGTGCACATCCTGTGGCTGTGAGAACATGTTCCCCAGCCTACCATTAAGGGTCAATGGTAATGCACTTCCGATTCTAGACCAGGCTAGAATGCACTACCTGGGGCTCCGCTCTAGCCAGTTGGCTATCAGACTGTCAGCCTTTAGCCTAGACAGCTCCCAAACCCAGGTCTCTGACACAGCAGTGTGCCATGCTGCTGCTGGCAACTGGGCAGCCCTTCTGGGGTGAATATGTTTAAGCAAAAAAAATAGGTTTATAGCTTACTGTACATTGCATTTCTGACTGTTACCAAATCAATAGAAGTATAATTACACAGCATAAGTGGAAGTAAATTAAAAATAACAGAGTAAGTAGTTTAGTTTTAGTTTAGTTTTTATTTCACATAAAACCCTTTAGGCAGCGCCTATTTTCAAAGGGTTTAGAGTCAAATACAACAAAAGACACTTACAGAGTAAGTTACAATTATACAGTACAGTAAAACTACAGTTATACAATGGCAAGAAAGAGTCCTGAGCTGTGATTGGTCAAACTGCCCTAGAGACAGGGATGTTATTAGACAATAACATCACTGTATCTAGGACAAACAGAAAACTGGCCTTATCACATGCCAGCATGTAAAAGGAATCACTGCCAATGCTCAGTAGCTGCACTCCCTGTCTTGTTACGGTGCCAGCAGTCATCCCTTGGCCAGATGTTCAGTTATTCCCACACTGTACAGTTCACATATAGCTCTAACAAGTTCCCAACCGAATCCCAATTAAAAAAAGGTTAAAGGAAAACAAAGCCAAGACCTGAGTCCACCACATCTCAGTTCCCCCAGTTGGCTGCGCGATTGTGCGAGAACGTGCGGAGTTTGAAAGTGACACGCTCACTCCTCACACTACCCAGCTCCTCAAAACAACGGCCACATCTGGATGGCTAACCAGGAATAGAAAATCCTCCCCTCAAAAAAAAACATATAAATAGAGCCGGTCTGTAAACTGGCACTTTACAGTATCCATTAAAAGCAATCACCAATGGGCGTCATCCACCTCGCCTTCACCTGTGGCCATCCTGTACTCTGCATACCAAATCAGCAATTGAAGGATTTGAATTTTGATATACCTTCTCCCAGAAGACGGCAACACTTTCTCACACTCTGCTGGGAGAAATGTGAACACTCAGAAACTGGGGGGGGGGGGACTGGACACACACTGTGACAGACACAGAGAGCAATTGGGAGGAAGGGAGCACAGTAGTAGCACCACCAGGGAACAGGACAGCCATATAGCTGCACCACCACCTGCTGGACAACAGAAAAACTATGGACTCCTTTTTCAATAGGTATACTTCCCCTGACAAAAACAGAAAAAATGGTATTTTTAACATATTTTTTCCCATTTTCTTTTTTGTTTATTTAAATAGAGAGCCACTGTATAATAGTAATATGGCACTTCAGGGTGTGTGTTATTGAGTAATAATGTCACTTCTCAGGTGCTGAACGTACTTTGCCTGTGGCCTCATGCTTCAGCCATCCACGGTGTGACATTATTACATAATAACACACACCCTGTCATGTCTTATTGCTTAATTAATGCCTTCAGACACAGATAAGACATTGCAATGTAATTGGTGCTAGTACAGTATTGAACAGTGCATGGGTATCATGCTGACATTACATCCTGAGTAAAGTGCCATGTACATATATACGTTGGGGATAAATTTGATGGTCAGCAGTAGCAATTGCATGATCCAGGTGGAGTAAGTGAGGAGAACTGTTGGTATTTAAACAGTATAATAAAGCAATCAGTTTGTAAAGAGTCAGGTGGTTCATTCCATTGATCAGTTTTCGAGGAAGCAGCAGGGTGTGTCTCACCATACCCCGACAGAGTATTTACTATCCACAAAACTGAACATGGACTGTAGGCCAGCGGACAGCAAGCCTTGTAGTGCTTTATTGCCAGTGACCAGGGTGTGGAAGAGCAGCCTTTAGTCAAGGTTTAAGTAGTTCAGGCTGCTATATAGCACGCAGTTGTGTACACAGTCAATCTGTGTTTTCTTTGTTGTTTTTTTTTAAAGAAAATTATTTGTGCTACTTTTTAAGGATTACAAGTGTGCCTGACATCCATACCCTTTACTGGTTAAAATTTTCTGTTCCAGAAAGAGCTACGAGTTGCTTCCCCAGTTTTTCAACTGAATTCAATACTAAGCTTTCAACCAGAATTCCTCTGCAGTCATTAAAGGTATCAGATCATTTGCTTCTGGATCTGCTGTCATCAAAATGCTGCCTCAGCATCACATGTACATGGAGCAGAGCTGGCAGCCCAAGAGGGAGGATTTTTACAGTCTTTCTGAGGGCACGGCCAAATTAATCAAATGGTTGCAATATAAGGGATCCTTGTCTATGGCATACTCTTGGAAAGGGAACATTCTGAATTTGATTCACTATCCTAAACGTGTCAGCTGTTCTGTAACATTGCAGAACATTGCATACTGAATGAGCAAGAATCCACAACAGAGTGTGCAGTAAAACAGAGCTTACTGCACACCCCAGGTGGGTTGTGAAGTATGAAGTGCAACCATGTGTTTTCAGTAACCAGGAAAGTGTGGTAAGATCTGTCTTACTACACACCTGGAATGGGTTATTTCACTTTCAAAATGTCTAATTTGGAAAGAAAAATGCCTGAAAGAGACATTTGAAATTTGGTTGCCAGAGGCCAGCCATGCGGTAAGACAAATCCTACTGCCCAGTCACTCTATGTGGTTCAACCAACCATGCTCTTCCTTTTCTCATTGTCATTGTATAGCATCATGGAATGTCCAGGAAATCTAGAAAATGCAGAAAGTGTAAACAGTGTAGAAGCAAAATACAATGCACACACCATAACAATAACCAAAGCAGTCATTTTTTAATGAAAAAGACACCAAAAGTGTATCAGACGATTGAATGTGATTAAAAGAAACAGTTATTCAAATGTACAAATATTTTAACTTGCTTCCAGTCACCTTGAAGTGCTTTGACATATGAATATAAAAGGTGCTGCATGCAACCAAATTCTTCACTATAGTGTACGTTCTGTTCGTTCATTGTAATGAATCATTTCACTCCTGCTGCTGTTGCAACATAGTAACACGGTAACATTCATAGTAACCGAAGGGCAGGGCATACTCTAGGTCTATCATATCCGCCCAGCTACTTCACAAGCTGGGATGACATAAGTATGCTGTGCAAACACACACCAGTTTATAGGGATCCCTCCCATCCACTCTGCTGTACAGAGAAGGATGAGCAGTGAGAGTAACTGGACAGTGTTGTAGGGTATGTTTACTGGAACAGCATACAGATAGGTCTTCAGTTTTCCACGTTCTGCATCTATTAAAAAAGTGTTATCAACATCATATATTTCACATGCTATATGTCTGGTGCAGATAGCTTTAGGCATCACTCATTTACAACAGTCATTTATAGAACCTGCAATACAAGAAAAAGACAACAGGTTTCTACCTGTCTGCTTACATGCCTCTGCAAACTCAAGCATTTTTTTTTAAACAATAGATTTTCTAGACACTGTTCCATTAACAGGTGTTCACTTGTTGAGCGTCTGGCAAGGAGCTATCCACATGACTTTGCCAATGGTAGACTACGGCACTTTTCATAAAATATAGTACATTTCTGAATCGTGTTTAAGTGTAACCTTCATTTGCATCTTGTGGCGAGTGCCTCTTGTGACTGTTTCACATAATTTTAGATCCCAGGTTTGCACCTTTTCTTGCTTCCCCTGCCTCCCTCTCCTCCCCCCTTCCCCCATCGTGCTCCACTTCCTTCCCCTTCTCTGTCACTGTCCGTGCCCTCTCACTCGACAATGCCCTTAGGCTGCTTTTCTCCTGCCCCTCCTCTAAAAAACCTTTTTTGCTCTTTACACTATCTCCTTCCTCTGCCTAATACCTCAATTGCTACTTCCCAGGTATACATTGTACAACACCTGTGTACTACTTTACAATACCTGTGTACTAATCATGTTGTTAAAATTATTCTTACAGCAGTATGTGACAATGCCTTATGTGTATTTTAAATATGTTTCTGTAATCACGCTCATTGAATTAATCTCCGATTTGTCATGTGTTTTTGATATGGAACCTTTGTAAATGAGCACTGGCTCAAAGGTGTTATCTGAAATCTTAATAAATAAATAAATGTTTAATAATAATGCATTACAGCCAGCCCAATGGTTGGGGGAAACCACTTGCCATGCTGGTGACACCAGTTCATGTTCCAAGCATGGGTTTTTGCAATGGCTGCAAGGTGGCTCGTAAGACATGGCATGGACAACCCGAGCCTTTGGGGAAGGAAGGGATGTCATGTTCGCACAGTCACTGCTACCTTGTGGCCCTGCAGAGCAAGCAAGGACAGGGCACACCAAACATAGGCCAACACATGGCTGAAGAAATGGTGTGGAGAGGAAGGGTATCGCTTCATTGGGGACTGGGATCTCACCTGGCGGGATGAAAGACTGTATTTACCAGATGGCCTACATCTATCTAGGGGGGCAAAGGTATCCTCACTGAAAAGTTCAAATGCTTCCTTCACGAGCATTTAAACTAGCTAAGGAGGGAGGCAAAAGCAGTCAGGGGGAAGGAAAGGTAGCCCCCCCCATATAACATGTCTGAAATAAGGGAGAATCCAATTAGTACAAGCACGCTATCAAACCCGATAAATAGATTAGATACAATTGTGGGGAGGACAGAAGATGGAACCCAAAAATGTCACAGGGCTGAAAAAATGGAAAATGAGGATGGGTGCACAAGCTGGAAAGTAATGTGCACAAATGTTCGCTGTCTGGGGAAAAAAATCCCAGATCTAATGGCATTAATGGAAGATGCAAACTTGGACATAGTAGTTATTACAGAAACATGGTACACAGGGAACCATGACTGGGATATAGCCATACCAGGATACACACCTTTTAGGAAGGATAGGGAAGGAAGAAGGGGAAGGGGGTAGCTATGTATGTGAAGGAGGGGATTAAAGCAACAGAGGCTCAAGGGTTACAAGAAGGAGCGGAAGTACTGTGGGTCACACTGGAGGTGAGAAAAAGGACAGCCATCGCACTGGAGTGATTTACAGTCATCCAGCACAGGGAGAGGAATCAGATGAAGTTCTTGTGGAAACCATCCACAAAATGGCAGCCAAAGGGGAACTGCTACTAATGGGTGACTTCAACCTGCCTGAGGCAGATTGGAGCATTCAGACTGAGTACAACAAGGGGCAGGGACTTCATGACTGCGCTGAATGGGGCAAACTTAAGACAGATTGTAGCAGAACCAATCTGTGAAGAGACCATACTGGATCTGGTCCTGTCCAATGGGGACAGGATCACAGATGTGGAGGTGGGCAGTCCCTTTGGTACCAGCGACCACGGGCAGTATGGTTTAAGGTAACCACAGTGGAGTCGAGCCATACAAGGATAAAGGTACTATATTTCAGGAAGGCTAACTTTAAGGAGATAGGTAGAAATCTCTAAAGAGCCCTAGCAGCAGAAGATACAGGGTGAGATGTGGAAAAACAGTGGTCTAGACTCAAGAGAGTCATAACAGAAGTAATCACTGGTGTGGCCACACTTGGAGTACTGTGTACAGTACTGGTGCCCACACCTCAAAAAGGATGTGAGATTACTGGAGGGGGTGCAGTGTAGGACTACAAAAATTATCATGGGACTAGGGGAGTTGCCGTATGAGGAAAGGTTGTAGGAGTTCAACATGTACTCGCTGGAAGACAGAAGGGTAAGATGGGACATGATAGAGACCTTTAAGCACTTGCAAGGCATAAATAAAGTTGGGGAGTGAGGATTGTTCCGATTAAAGGGGGTAAGGGTTACTGGGGGCACAGTCTGAAGTTGGAAGGGGGAAGGTTTAGGAGGGAGATGAGGAGGCACTACTTCACGGAGAGAGGTGGTGGGTTGGAACGTACTGCCGGAAGAGTTAATCACTCAAAGGACAGTGGATAGCTTTAAGCGGGTCTGGGATAGAGTCAAGGGCAGGGTAAGTACAGAAAAGAACACAAAGTGGGGGAAAGACCGGGAAAGAGGAGGAAGGGAGGGGTTTGGGTGGAGCAGCTGTAGTGATATGAAACTAAGAGTTGCACAATCAGGCAGTCTTGATAGGCCTGTGGGCTTTTTTCTGCCGGCAATTTCGTATGTTCGTATGTAACAGGTCACTGTATCAAAATGCATAGCAAGAGTAAAAGAAAGAAAAGGCCATTATGGTTCTTGAAGGTAGTGGCCGAGAAAGTAAGGGAAAATAAAAGAGCCTTCAGAAGATACAAGGAAACACAAAAGAATGAGGACAGAGAACAATATCTGGAGAATCAGAGAGGATAATAATTAGAAGGGCTAAAGCACAGACAGGAAGGTATAGCCCAGGCTATTCAGAAAGACGACAAGACCTTCTTCAGATACATTAGCGAGAGAAAAAAGATCAGAAATGGGATCATTAGGCTGAAGAAGGAAGGAGGAAGGAGGAGAAAGGGTGGAGGATGATCTAGAAAAAACTGAGATATTGAACTTTGACCAGTATTCACCAGGGAAGGAGGGAGGGTGAGGGACTGAGATTCATTAAGAGGGTATTCAAGGGAGGGAGGCAGGTAAACACCAGCCCATTCACAGTGGAAAGAGTCCTAGAAGAACTCGGGGGTAGGGAAATAGAAGCAGATAAGGCAATGGGGCCAGATGGGATCTACCCAGAGTACTAAAGGAACTCAGGGAAGTGCTGGTGGAACCACTGGCTGCTATTTTCAATGCATCACTAGAGACAGGGTAGGTACCTGAGGACTGGAGGAGGGCAGATGTGGTTCCATTCCTTAAGAGTGGAAGCAGAGAGGAGGCTGGCAATTACAGGCCTGTAAGCCTGACCTCAGTAGTGGGGAAACTAGTGGAATCCTTACTTAAGGAGAGGATTGTGGAGTTTCTGGAGGATAGTGAGGCACAGAATCCAAGGCAGCATGGATTCTCAGCGGGAAGGTCCTGTCAGGTGAATCTTATAGATTTCTTTGACTGGGTAACCAGGGTGGTAGATCAGGAAGGTGCGGTGGATGTGGCCTACCTGGATTTCAGCAAGGCCTTTGACACTGTCCCACACAGGAGATTGCTAAATAAATTGAGAGCCTGGGAGTGGGTCCTAAGGTGGTAAAATGGGTTGGAAACTGGCTAAGGGACAGGACTCAGAGGGTTGTGGCAAATGGCATAAAATCTGAGGAGAGGAAGGTGAACAGTGGGGTGTGACATAGTAGAGCATCTGGAGGGAAAGGTGTGCCTCTTTGCAGATGACACCAAGATCTGCAACACAGTGGACATACTGGAGAGGGTGGAAAAAAATTAGATAGGACCTAAGCCTATTAGAGAAGTAGTCAGGTGTCTGGCAGTTGAGTTTCAATGCTTAAAAGTGCAAGATCATGCAGCTGGGTCACAGGAATCCAAGGGAAAGTGCAGGATGGGTGGGGAAATTCTCGCCACCACAAGTCAGGAGAGAGAGATACCTAGGGGTTATCATATCTGATGACCTGAAGGTGACCAAACAGTGTGCAAAGGCAGTAAAGAGAGCAAACAGAATGTTGGGGTGCATAGGAAGGGGCATAACAAGCAGTAGGAAAGAGGTGGTGATGCCACTGTACAGCTCACTAGTGAGGCCTCAGCTGGAGTACTGTGTCCAGTTCTGGAGACCATGTCTCCAGAAGGACATTGTCAAAATAGAGGCAGTCCAGGAAAGGGGAACAAAGATGGTACATGGACTGCACCAGAAGCCCTGTGAGGAAAGACTTAAGTACGTTAGGGGAATAAACAGGGTACTGGTGGAAAGCACATTTCAGAGAAAACTCTGCACAAGAACAAGGGGGCATGATATGAGGCTGAAGGGTGGAAGGCTCAGGAGTAATGTTAGGAAGTACTTTTTCATTGAAAAGACGGTGGTGTCATGGAACAGCCTTCCATCAGAAGTGCTGGGGGCAAAAACAATACGGGGGTTCAAGAATGCATGAGATAGACATAAGGGTACCCTGAAGATGTATGGAGCAGGAGAACTGCAGATCCAGTAGGCTCTGGGGCCACAGCAGTGAGTAGGGAAATGGGCAGACTAGGTGGACCGTATGGTCCTTATCTGCTGACAGATTCTATGTTTCTATGTTTCTAGAAGGTATTGGCCCTGTGCCGGGCATGCACGTGTGGTAGCTTGGCTGGTGCAGCACGAGAAGAGGGAGAAAAACATGGTGGAAAAAACAGATCAGCTGCCAGGAGGAGGGGTGCCAAGCAAACTTGGGCCCTGTGCTTGGCACACCACTTCCATGCCTGATAGAGCTCAGTGGAGGTGACAGCATCTACCTCTCCTCTGGCCTTGCCACAGGAGAAACCCGTGGAGGACTCTTGGAGTGGTAGTGGAAGATGATGGAGCAAGGTGCATCTGACTCAGAAAGAAGTATAAATACTGAATGAAAAAAGAACATCATAACTCAAAGCATGGGGATGGTAAAATCATTAACCCTTTACTGGCTACACTGCCCTCATTCTCACATTGACCATTTTTTAAAATGACCCAGCTTAGTCCTACTGAGGTGCTTCACCTCGTTTACAGTAGGATCTTACCATTACCCAGTTTTACTGCTTGGAGGACTGAAACTTGCCTATCATGTTATAATAAGTGACTCCCTTAAAGGAGAACTACTGGAAGGGGAACTCGAGCCACTGGTGCATACATTGTAGCGCGAGTACCCTGATTCCCCCCCAGAGTCCTCAAAAAACAGGTAGTAAATTACCTGATCACTCGTAACTTTTTACTTTGGAGCTGGTGCAGCTGGCATATTGAGTAATGGAGAGGAGCCCCCTAGGAGATTGTGCTGGGAAATACCACGAGGTGATGATGCAGTTTTGCCTCTTCCTCCCCACAGCTTGTATGTACGGACATGCACCAACATGACATATTGGCACCCTTTGAAAAAATAACACCCAGCGTAGTAAAAACGGAGATTTTATTCTCCCCTTAATAACCACCTGAGTAAGCAGCTGGGATAGCTGCAAGAAATCAGGTTTGGATGCTCTTAGTCCTGCAACTCCATGGTTGTACTCAGCTTCAATATATTAATGGAATTTTGCAGCAGGCACTGGAGTGTCTTCTGCTTGTTGCTGCCATAACTTTGGTACACAGCACTGGGCTGAGTATCTGTGTCACCTCCAAAAGAATGCTCTGTATTTGTGGTTCAGTAGACTACAAAAGAACGCTCAGCACTATGTTAAAAACTACAAAAGAACACTCAGCACGTGTGGTTCAGTAGTCACAAAGCTTAGTGCAAATTTTATTTTGGCAAGGTGCCTGGATTACACCGACATCCCCAGCGCTCCAACCCTTCTGCGGGTCTTCCTCAGAGACCTGCCCCCAGAGGAAGACCAGCAGAAGGGTTGAAGCGCTGGGGCTGTAGGGTGTAATCCAGGCATCTTGCCAAAATAAAATTTGCACTAAGATTTCTGACTACTGAACCACATGTATTGAGTGTTCTTTTGTAGTCTTTAACTATGAGCTGGTAGCTTTGCTCTAGCACTGCCAATTCCTGTGTGCACCTTCACTCTACTTATCTGTGTCACCTGTATTTGTGTGCCCTGAAATTATTTTGTTGTTCCTATTGGGAAATATACCCAGAGATAAATTTAGGTAAACCCAGAGTAGATGCTTGCCAATTGTACTGAACTGGCAGCCACTTCGACTTGCATTTGCTAGTGATGTTCTATGGTAAGTGATAGAGAGAAGAGAGCTAGAGAAGTGTTTTTTTTATGCTGGTGTTGTGCTGCATTGTCAAGGTAATGGGAAAACAAATGCAATTATTAAATTGATAGAATAAATCCTCTAAGCTGATTGCTCTAGAGGCAGTTCCAGCTGCGATGGTATCTCAGCATATAACATTATGGTCTGAAACTAATTGAAAGAAAAATTTACATGAAAGTCTTTTAATTCTGCATGACCCATTTTATAATCACAATAAGGAACTCCAAAGCATATGCTAGGCTTGGTAACATCACTTCTCATGGGGTTGGACTCACTCTGCTGCATCTTATGTCTCACTGTGCACCAAAGGTGTGACAGTATCTCAGCATAACGCAAGCTCTGTCATGGCTTATTGCTTATATTTACACTATACTATATGTGACCTGGAGGAGTGCATTGTGTTCCATCCCACTAATCAGACATCCCAAATAACACAGCACACTAGGAGACTCAGAAAAGAAAAGCTGTTAAGAAACATAGACTTTGCTGGCACATAAGGACTGCCTGGCCCACCTAGTCTGTCCATTTTTCCCTGCCTACAGTATTGCTGCAGATCCTACTTGATCTCCCACCCCCATTCCTTCTAGGATTCCATTATGCCATCCCATGCATTGTTGAATCCCACCACTGTTTTTGTGCCTACCAGCTCTGCTGAAAGGCTATTCCAGGAATGCACCCCTCTTTCTGTAAATAAGTACTTCCTCACATCTCTCCTGAATCTACCATCCTCCACCATCATAGTATGTCCCCTTGTTGTTCGGCACCAATTTTTTATGGAAAACTACTTCTCTCCTGGACCTCTACCTTATTTACCCCCATGAGGTATTTAAAGGTCTCTATCATATCCCCTTCTCCCTTCCCTCTTCCAGGGTGCACTTATTTAGGTCCATATGGTTTATGTTTTTAGCATCCTGAAGCTACAAATTACGTTAACTATGAGGCCAGATTTGGTTGAGGAGGCTGTGTGGTCCAATAGAAGACACTGAGTGAGGTTCCTGATTTGAATCCTTGCTTGGTCACTGGCTCATTGGGATGCCCTTGTTCTCCTTATGTTTCAGCCTTCCCAGACGAAATAGTGATACCCAAAAGCATACGCACAAGTAAAAAAGTTCACAAACTGCATCAACACACCTTTCAAAGCCACATCATAGAATTCCACCTTCTTAATGAGACATGCAATACAGTATTTATCTTAGTCTGTCTGTCTATCAGTATTGTGACAACCATAATCACTCTTAAATCTTTTACACAAAATCATTACACTACCACCATAGATCTTTTATCAGGGGAATGGCTTCACAGGCTTTCTTCTCCTCTGGCTTGTTGCCCAGATGCCACCTTATGTGTGCACCCTCAGGGGCATGGTTCGCATGCATTATTTTTGCCCAGTGCTGTCCCAGAATGTCTGTCCTCTGGGTTTACTGCCTGCCTTCAGTAGTTGTATCTTCAGTGAGCAGTATCACTGCCCGGAGTATTGAATTCATTTCACACCCACAACATATGGGAAAACAGAATGTATTGATTATTTACAGATGATGGTCCTAGCATGAGGTTTACAAATGAAATGCTCTGCACTGACAAAATATTAACAGCACAGGGTTCAGTGTCTTAGCTGACAAGTTCACCGAGTGTGCCTTTTTCCCTCTCTGACCCTCTGTCTTTATGTGCTTTTATGCTGTCCGAACCTACGTCTTCCTACCAATCTTGAACTAAGTGCTTCCTATGATGCCCTAATCTTAGTTAATGAATGAAACCTTAGAATGTTTCCCAGGCTGAAAAAACTTACACTGTTTACCCACACTCCATGCACCAAAATGTTATGCACCTATAGTATCTCTACACACATGACAGCTTGTCACATATATACTGTAGCACTACTCTTTATATACCAGTTTGTCTTTCACATCTCTTAATGCACAGCCCTCTCTCACACTGTTTCTCCTTCAATGTCAAATACTGATTTGCCACTGTTCCTACTTACCTCTCCTCTGCATCACAAACAGGAGGCATGAAGCAAATATGCCTTTGTAATGATCCCTACCTCCAGTTCTGGAGGCCACACCTCAGGAGAGACATAGATAGGCTGGAGACGGTGCAGAGAAGAGCAACAAAAATGGTGCAGGGCTTGCACCAGAAACTGTATGAAGCCAGACTGGGTGAACTCGACCTATACTCCCTAGAGCAGTGCAGGAATTGGGGGGACATGATAGAGATATTTAAATACCTTAAATGCAACAACAAAGTACAGTTGCAGAGCCTCTTTCAAGTAAAAGACTATAGCAGGACAAGAGGGCATAACCTTCACCTAGGTTCAGGAGCAATATGAGGAAATTCTTCTTCATGGAATGCATTGCTGAACCATGGAATAGCCTGCCGGAAAGGGTGGTGGGGGCAAAGATGGTTGGGAGAATTCAAGCAGGCAGTGGACAGGCATTGCGGGATACTCAAGCAGGCAGCTAAGTGGGGGGGTAGGAAAACAAGGGCAGACTTGATGGATCATAAGGTCCCCATCTGCCGACAACTTCTATGTTTCTAACACTGTCATCCCTTCATCCTACTCCTTCTGTTCATCTGCTGCTCATTCCTTTTGTATCCCTCACAGTAAATGTGTAACAAGCCAGTCTGTTTTCTCTATCCAAATTCTACACTTTGGAACAGCCTTCCTCCCCATTTATCTCTCTCCTTGTGCTTTCTCAAACCATTCTTAGTCTGACAAATTTTATAAAAGCAAGCACCTGCAATGAGGCTTCTTCCTCTTCTTTTCACATTACAACTAAACTACCCATGTCTTAAGCATTCCACTCTGCTATTTTATATTATCATTATTAGCTTTTATTGATCAGGTGAGCACACTAGACACTAAGTGTGCCTATTTTCAGGTATGACCCAGGAGGTTACATGAGAGGTTATACAATATAAAAACTGGAACAATACAAACCATAGCAATATGAATAAAGAGGTGATGAGAGAAAAGCATTACAGCCATGTAAAGTACAAAACTATAGTCAAGTATTTAACAAACAACACAGGTCAAGCAACAGTAACAGTCCAAAAATAAAGTATAACAGCAAATAAGCAGTAAGCTTAATCTTCCATCTGCCACAGATGCTCTCCCAAGCTGAAATGACAGCACCCTGGAGAGGCTTGACCAGCAGTATCCTGCAGAGTTCTTGTGTTTTCACTGGATACTTTATAGATATTCTGCTAATGTAGGGGGTTTGGTGGCAAACTAGTCAACAGTGAAGTTACTTTGGGATGGGGCAACACTACTTCAAAACCCATGCCACCTCGCAGCAGTCAGTAAGCTGTATCTTCCATCTGCCACAGACACTCTTCCAAGCTGAAATGACAGCACTCTGCAGAGGTTTGACCAGTAGTATCCTGCAGAGTTCTTGTGTTTGAACTAGACACTTTATGGACATTCAGCTGGCTGAGGGGGTTCACTGGCAAACATGGCAGCTGCGTCATCACATGGGGGTGGGGCAGCATCACTTCAAAGCCCGTACTGCCTTGGAACAGTCAGTATGCTCCATCTTCCACCTATCAGAGACTCTCTCTCTCTCAAGCTGAAACATTAGCACCCTAGAGAGGTTTGAGCAGCAGTATTCTGCAGAGTTCTTGTGTTTACATTGGACACATTGCAGACATTTGGCTGGTTTAGGGGGTACGGTGGTGAACCAGGCAGCTGTGCACATTATTTGGGGGCATGGTAGCACCACTTCAAAGCCTGCATCACCCTGGGCAGTCCGTAAGCTCCATCTTCCATCTGCCACAGATGCTTTCCCGAGCTGAAATGACAACCCCCTGCAGAGGTTTGTCAAGCAGTATCCTGCAAAGTTCTTGTGCTTGCACTGGATACTTTACAGACATTTGACTGGCTTAGGGGGGTTGATGGTGAACTAGGCAGCTGCACACATCACTTGGGGCTGAGGCAGCAGCTGGACACTGTCGGTTGGCTTAGGGGGTTCAGCAGTGAACTAAACAGCCACACACATTACTTAGGTGTGAGACAGCAGCTGGACACTGTCGGCTGGCTCAGGGGATTCAATGGTGAACTAGACAGCTGCACACATCACTTGGGGGTGAGGCAGCAGCACTTCAAAGCCTGTGCCACCTATGTGGTACTCGTGCAAGTGGCATTCCCATGAGTGGCTCATGCAGGAGTAGCAAGAGTTCTCTGTGAGAGTCACAGCTAGGAGGCTTGGTGGGAGGCTGTTTAAAAAGTGCTCTTTTGGTATTAGGGCTGCTTTTGGGCTATGGAGATAGTAAGTTATTCGGCTTGTATTAAGTAGTGCAAATTTATTTAAAGTAAGAAAGATCCATCCATAGGAATTAGTTTTATTGCTAAACTGTTATTCTTTGCTAAAATTTACAATATGAATTCAGCAGCATATTTAACAATGGGAGACTGGGGCTATTTAATATAATAAGTTTAACAACATTAAAATTTTTAACTGCAAACTGCGAAAATGCAAAAAAGGGAACAGTTGCTGTCTATGTTTGTCAGAAACATGGATAGACAATGAATGTGGCAAAGTTCTGAACAAGAGATACTTTGGAATTAAAATTTTAATACTAGGAGTAAAAGAAGGAGGGGGAATCAGGCGTGGGCTAGGGTCAGGCGCTTTTCGAAGGAAGAGCAATCAGATACAAGTTTGGTCTGGAGTTTTGAAATGGAATGGACTTGATAAATGAATAATGTGAATACTTGGAGAATTTAAATATGTATAAACAGAAATTATGAGTTTTTGTGGAATCTAATGGAGTTCGATTTTGTAAAATATAGAATAAATTAATTGCCAATTGAGCACCCACATAAAATTTAGTCTGTGTGTCATTTTCCGAGGGGATCTCCCTCTGACAAATAGGCCCAGCCAGATAACCCATGCAGGTGTTTTTTCATAAAGCATATCAAAGCATTTTTTTTCCTTTTGGCACAGCCAAACTTTTGTTTTCAATAACCTCATCACATTTTGGGGGCAAGCTCATTTATTTTTTCTTTGTAACTAGACATGATGGTAAACACACATGTAGCTCCCTGGCAATTGCCAGAAAGAAAAAAGAGCACAGAAAAAAAGGAGAGAAAACGTTATGTCTAAAGTAATAATTCACAAATGTAGATCTTTAAAAAAGCTAAATGAACAGGATTTCATAAATGATCTAAGAAATTTTGATTGGTCAGAAGTATGTAAAACTGATGATGTTGAAGCCATCAGTATTTTTAATAATACATTTGGAAATACGGTGAACACAAGTGTCCATATAAAAAGATGAAGGATTATGAACAATGCTAGCCCATGGATAAATACTAATTTCCTTAAGATGATGACAGTGAGGGATCAATTATGGAAAAAATATAAAACAAAAATAAGTTTTGCCTTTAATGTATATGGACATCACTGTAATCTGGTTAAAATAGCTATTAAAAAAGTGAAACACGATTACTGCATAAATAAACAGCTGGAAAGCATAGCAAATACAAAATTGTTCTGGAAATCTTTTCAGGATTTTTGTAAACCAAAAATGAGGGATGGAATTTAAAGTCTAAAAGTACACAACAAAATATTTTATGGTAAAAAAGATATTGCCAGGGAGCTAAATCCATCTTTACCATCATGTCTAGTTACAAAGAAAAAATAAATGAGCTTGCCCCAAAATATGATGAGGGTACTGAAAACAAAAGTGTGGCTGTGCCAAAATTTAGTTTTGTGACACAAACTGAAAGGGATGATAAAACTTCCAAAGGCCATAAATGTCAGTAAAGGAACTGGGTTGATGGACTTCACTCTAAACATTTAAAACTGGGGGCACATTATCTTGTAAAACCTATAACTTTTGTGATTGATATGTCATTATGCTATAATAATGTTCCCTGATGTTGGAAAACTGCAGTAGTTACCCCTATTTTTAAGCCTGGAGATAAAATTTTTATGGCGAATTAAAGATCTGTATCAGTTCTTCCAACCTTATCAAAACTACTAGAAATAGTATTATTTGGTCAGTTATCAAGTTATCTCAAGATGAGCAAGTTATTAATCCCAGACTAATATGGCTTCAGGATGGGATACAGTATGACAATGTCCTTGGTCAAGTTGATAGAAGATGCTTATACAGTAGTAATATGGAACAAGGACTGCTGACAGAGACTGTCTTCATTGACCTGACCAAGGCCTTCGATCTTGTAGCTCATACGGTATTAATAAGAGAACTAAAAGACCGTGTAGTGAGTGATTATACCGCACATTGATTTCAGAACTATTTATCAAATGGTACAGATAACAAAAATAGGTACAGTTAAATCTAAGCCTCAGAGTGTTAGTCTAGATATCCCTCGGGATTCCATTCTGGGTCGTCTCCTGTTCTCGTTGTATGCAAATGATTTACCCAAGGTATGTGAGGGTGTAACCATGATCACATACACTGATGCTCCAGTATTATATTGTGCTGGTAAAACAGGAGAGGACCTAGAGGAATGCTGCAGGGCTCCTGTGACAAACTGCAAAACTGGTACTACAGAAAGACTTTTGTTAAATGAGAAGAAAACAAAGGTGATGAATTTTGGAACTCGATAAAGAATACAAATTTATGGACAAAAATTAAACATAACTGGGTTTGAACCATTACAAGTCAGAGAATTTTAATTGTCTAGGTGTAGTCCTAGATCAAATATTAACTTTGCAAAATCATGTAAATAAAGTAGCCAGGGCTGCAGCTAAGTATCCCAAACCAACTAAAGCCAGGGGTCTGGCAGGGTCTGGAGGCTGCCAGATCCCCAGAAGCTCTGGTGGTTTAGATGCTCTGTGGTGATTTTTTTGGACTTTTATTGAAGATAAAACACACCTTTGTTTTGTTGTCCCTACCCCAGAAGCCATCTGAAATTGTTCTGTGTTGCTTATTTTCCATGTCCATTTGTATGCCTTTCTCAAATAGTATTATATACGCAATCATTTGGGACAGGGGGCTCTTAAGTTATATACTATTAATAGATATTGTATGCCTGTTAAATATGTTGCTCTGACACTGTCTCTTATTTTCCAGAGTCTCGGTCTTTATTACAGACAATACTATGAGGACATTGATTTTATCTCTGGAAATAGCCCTTTTCTGTAACTTTTCAGGACCTTCAGACTAACTCTTTGGCAGCAAGGAATGTCCATTGGACATCCATATTTCAAAATGGAGCGAACAATGAATTTATAGATAATCCGTAAAACATCACTATGAACGCTTACTCTTAACATCCAAGATAATCCTTAAAACATCACTATGAACTCTTCCTCTTCTTAACATCCTAGACAATCTGTAAAAGACCACTATGAACTCCTACTCTTCTTAACATCCTAAATAATCTGTAAAACATCACTATGAACTCTTCCTCTTCTGAACATCCTATATAATCTGTAAAACATCACTATGAACTCTTACTCTTCTTAACATCCAAATGTAAGTCATTATTTTACAGTATTTGCCTTGCCATTAAGTCTGAAACTAAATAAGAGAAATTTTGGATGCATAGGTATTTTGGAGCCTAGTAAAAGTATTACCCCTTCCCTTGCAACTTGCACCCCTGCCATTAAAATGGGATATATGGGTGGGAGGGGGCTGATTGTTATTTGGGATAATCTAATGTTTTTAGTTTTGAGTGGATTTTATTTTTTGACATATATCCATGAAACATGACACCATTTGGATAAGCAATCCCTAATTCTAACTGTCTGCACACATTAGACGGAAATTGGTGGACACCCCTTATCAAAATGGGGTTCAACTCCCAACGCTTCTTTTTCTCATTTAAAAGCTTCTGATTAAATAAATGAATGTCTTATGAAATCAACTAGAATGGCATTTACAACTCCTTTTGATTCACTAATCTATTGAATGGGTGAAGAAATTTAACCAATGCAAGGGTAATCAAAATACCCACTAGAGAGCTAAACTGGCATTTACCCAAGGTTATCAGTGATCTGGAATCCATTTGAATAAAACATCTTCATGCATTTTGAAAATGCTAAGAGGGAAGAATTACAAAAAGGAGGACCCACACTTGGGATCCAAAACTGGGAACAGTAGTTAAAATATGAAATTGTACATAAAAAATGAAGCTAATACACAGTTTGTAACAAACTTGAACAAGTTTGAGAAACCCTCAGCATCTAAGAAAGCAGGTCACTGGACAGCAAAAACATCAATATAAATCTTTCACATTGGGCACTGAGGATACACAATGAATGGATACAATACAGTCATGGAAAGTATAACAAAATATTCAAAGCCTTTTAAAAAGCTGTAAAAAAGGTAAAATCTCCTGAGAAAGCTTATAGTTGATAGTTGAAACATAAAGCAGTTTTGCCTGTACGAAATATGCAGTAAAAGACATTGATGATAATCACAAATATTTGGAGTCATGACTGCTTGATCTTATGAATACCCCCACTTGGGTCCAAGACTGCATACAAGCTTTGGGTGGCACCAGTATTTATAAGCTACATTTTCCATGAACCTCTTGGATTTTCCAGGGATCTTGTTCAGTGAGTTTGTACCAAACACAGCTGAGGTAAACACCCCAAAGCTGTATTGTTTAGGTTACCGTTTCATCTGGGATTGGTGTCAGCCCTCAGCCAACTCTTTTGTATTTCATTTGGTTAAGGTGACATACACCACAGTAAAAACATATGTATACATAACAGAAAAGCTCTTAAGTACATAGCTATTTAAGTCAAACTGGTTGACTGTAGGGATTTTTCTCATATCCATACTAAACACTATTTCAGATAGATCATGTTAAATGAATAAAAATAGGAGTGAAATACAGAATGTAAATGGGGTGCAAAATAAACAGGAATTGCTAAAGAGATGAAGTGCAGGGTTGTGAGGAGGGGTGTCATTTGAATATATACTGTAGTGACTGATAACATTTTTGGTTCAAAGTGAACAAAATGGTCAAAGGAAGAAATGAGGGAATGCAGGGGTAAGTTATAAAATTATTGCTTGGAATTTTTCAAAGGTCAAGCAGGGGAAAAGACAAAGGAAGGAAGTCTTCTAGTGTAAATTTAGTGAGGACCTGGAAAACAAAGTTGCACAATTCCCTGCAGTTGTCAGTTGTATAGCATACAGTACCTTTGCAATTTAACACAAATGTGTATTCTGTAAATGTCACAATGGATATGCAGAATGACTCAGAACCTAGCCCTAGTTACAAATTCAAGATTATTTACAATTAGATATGCTTGAGTTGCCTTTCTTAGATTTTTGAAAGAGAAAAATTCCTTCAAATGGTTGTCATTTCTGGAATTTCTTAGTGGCAGGGAGTGAGGCACAATCTTAGATAAATTGCCAGCAGAGATCTGATTACATAGAAACATAGACTTTGATGGCAAATAAGGACCACTTGGCCCACCCAGTCTGCCCATTTCCCTACCTACTGGATAAGCTGCTGATTCTAGTTAACCAACAGCCTATTTCCTGCCACCCCTCACTACAATTGCCTTGTGACTGTCCCATGCATATTTGAATTCCCCCACTGTTTTAGCCCCAATAACCTCCCCAGGAAGGCAGTTCCATGCATCCACCACTTTCTCTGTGAAAAAAGATTTTCTCACATTACCCCTGAGCCGTCCCCCCTCTATCTTTAAATTGTGTCCCCTTGTTCTTACACATCTCTTTTTCTGAAAGATGCTACCCTCCTGGACTTTGTTGATTCCCTTGAGGTACTTGAACATTTCTATCATGTCCCCCCTGTCCCTTCTTTCATCAAGGGTATACATAGAAACATAGAAACATAGACTTTGATGGCAGATAAGGACCACTTGGCCCACCCAGTCTGCCCATTTAACTGCCTACTGGATAAGCTGCAGATTCTAGTTAACCAATAGCCTACTTCCTGCAACCCCCAACTATAATTGCCTTGTGTCTGTCCCATGCATGTTTGAATCCCCCCACTGTTTTAGACCCAACGACCTCCTCAGGAAAGCTGTTCCATGCATCCACCACTCTCTCCGTGAAAAAAAATTTCCTCACATTACCCCTGAGCCGTCCCCCCTCTATCTTTAAATTGTGCCCCCTTGTTCTTACACATCTCTTTTTCTGAAAGATGCTACCCTCCTGGACTTTGTTGATTCCCGTGAGGTACTTGAAAGTTTCTATCATGTCCCCCGTCCCTCCTTTCATCAAGAGTACACATATTATGCTCTCTCAGTCTCTCTTCATATGGCTTCTGCTGCAGACCCTGCACCATTTTAGTTGCCCTCCTCTGGACTGCTTCCATCCTGTTTATGTCCTTGCATAGATGAGGTCTCCAAACTGCATGCAGTATCTCAGATGGGGTCTCACCAACTGTCTGTACAGAGGGATAACCACTTCCCTTTTCTACTTGTGATGCCCTTCCTATGCATCCCAGTATCCCCTGGCTCTCCTTACCGACTTTTCACATTGCTTACCCACCTTTAGGCCATCTGATATGACTACCCCAGGTCCCTTTCCATTTTGTTGTTGTTAGTACCTCCCTGCTATTGTGTACTCTTCTCCTGGGGTTTTGTTTCCCAGGTGCATTACTTTGCACTTCTTTGTATTGAATCTAAGCTGCCACATGTCTGACCATTCCTCCAACCTTGCCAAGTCCCTTCTCATCTTTTCTACCCCCCTTGTGTATCAGCTCTGTTACAGATCTTTGTATCATCTGCAAAGAGGCATACCTTTCCCTCCAGATGCTCTGCAATGTCAGCTATAAAGATGTTAAAGAGGACTGGACCCAGTACTGAGCCCTGAGGTACTCCTCTAGTGACCCCCCTTTCTTCGTAATGTGTTCCACTTACTATTACCTTCTGTGCTCTGTTGTGCAGCCAGTTTGCAACCCAAACTACCACCCTGGGACCCACCCTCTAGGTAGGCCATATCCACAGCCCCTCTCTGGTCTATTATTTTGGTCACCCAGTCAAAGAAATCTATTAGATTCATCTGACATGACCTTTCTACTGTAAATCTATGCTGCTTTGGGTCCTGTGCCCTGCTGGCCTCTAGGTACTCAACAATTCTTTCTTTCAGAAGTGATTCCATCATTTTCCCTACCACTGAGGTCAAACTTACAGGTCTGTAGTTTCCTGCTTCTGCCTTGCTCCCACTTTTGTGAAGGGGAATCACATCTGCCCTCCTCCAGTTCTCAGGTACCACCTCATCCTCTCATGATTTGTTAAAAAGTGTGGTCAATGGTGTCACTAGGTCCTCCCTTAGTTCTTTTAGGATTCAGGGGTGAATCCCATCAGGCCCCATTGCTTTGTTCACCTTGAGTTTTAGGAGTTCTTTCAGGATTCTTACTTCTGTAAATGGATTGGTGTCAACCCCCCTACCCAGATTGCTTCTACTGTCTGGTTTAGGTAACTCCTCCTCATATTCTTTTGTGAATACTGAGCAAAAGTATTCATTCAGTATCTCTGCCTTTTCACTGTCTCCCTCTGCCCACCTCCCCTCTCCCTTATTAAACTTCACTATCCCTCCTTTAACCTTTCTATGCTCCCTAATGTACCTATAAAAGGTTTTATCCCCCTTCTTAACTGTTGGCTTAGGGACAATAATCAGCTCAGGCTCTTTGATCCCCTATAGTTTCCTTCGCCTTCCTGGGTGGGCCCCTTAAAAACATGATTAAACAGAGGTTATTATGTGTCTCAGGAGTATATGAGAAACCTCTATTTCCCAATTTGATATTGATTTGATATTGTTTAGTGCACTTAATGAACTTGCATGGATGTACTGTCTGCTTGCATCAAACATGTATGTGCTGTATCTGTGTTGTTATCATTGTTATGCATGCATTGTCTGTTTGTTCAAAACTCAATGAAAATGTTAATTACCAAAAAGATATGCTTGAGACATTCAATAACTGGGGAAATAATTCAAAAAGAGAGCCTTATTTTGGTAGGACCAGGTAAAGACTCTGGTTGTTGGATAATTAAAAATTCAAGTCAAAAACAGGGCAACGTGCAGGGAAGTATAGATGACTCTTGCCCATTATAGGAATGGGGCAAAGTCAAGATCCTCATTCAGACCAAGTGGTTGTAAAGTATTTAGACTGAAGATCTCTCTCTGCATTTTCTATAGAAGCACTTCAGTGTGTTCCACTTCTCTGCTCAATGGCTGGACTCTGTCTATACCCATGAACTGTAAACCCTGTGGGACACAGTTATGATGTACTGAGAAATATGTTCCAAGGGAATTTTCTTGGTTTGCAGCTTTAATGGATGTATGTGTTCTTAGATGTGGACTTTGAGACACTTAATGGTTCATTGAATGTAGACGTAATTATTTATTTATTGAATATGATCAGAATTACAATCCTTTGAGTCATAGACTCTTTTGCAAAGGCTCCACATCAGTTAAAACAATAAAATAAAAAGGAAACAAAAAGTACACATACATAACTAATATCAATTAAAACATAGTCATACAGCCCAGGATTATATACATTGGAGGGTTACAGCAACAGGGAGCTTAAAAAAGGTCCCGGGTCAAAGTTAAGACAAGATACAGTTTCAGAGGGTCTTGAAAGGACCCAGAGTCATATTATCTGAACAGTGGAAATGGGGAGCCTGGGAGAGACATGGGTGGGAGACAAAAGAGAAAACTATCCTTTATCTGCAGGATTCTTACTGTGTTAGAGCAAGTACCTGATTACAGTATGGCTCTGGTTGAGTTGCTGAGAGAGAGGTGGAGATCCTTAAAGGAGGTGGAAGTTTATTTGCAGTCACAGGTTGCGGAGTCAAGGAGTAGGGTTTTAAGACCTGATTTAGATAGGTTGAGACTATGGGCCAGGGACAGGGAGGATGGTAGGCTGTTCAACCATGGTGGAGCATGATATCAGAAGGATCTGTGTCCAAGAGATATTCTACAGTGAGGTACTAGGAGGGTGGAGTTGGCAGAGTGCCTATGGGCCCTCCTGTATGGAACTGTGTGGATAAGAGGGTGGAGGCCAATTGGTGCTTGCTTAAGTTGTATCTTTTTTGCAAGGAGGCAGGTATGGTACTTAAGCCTGCCTTGGAAGTTCAGGCAGCCAGTATGTTTATAAAGCTCACATGTGTGAGTTAATCTGTTACATCCAGACACCAAGTGGCAGCTTTATTGAGGGCAAGGTTGATGCTGCGTAGGGCAGTTTGATCAGCGGACCCATAAATCCCTATTCCGTAGTCCACCAAGGATAGAATAGATGAGGACACAGCGAGTTGCATGGCCGGAGGGGGTAGGCAGTGCTTATGTCTGTACAGGATCCCCAGCCTGGTGTTAATAGAGGAGACTTGTTGTATGTGTGAGTGGTAGGAGAGGGAGGTGTTCCACGTGACTCCAAGGTATTTGAAGTATGAGACCTGTTCAAGCCCAGTGCCTTGGGAGTTCATAACAATTAACGCACATGACAGAGGGTTTTGGTGGTGGGCAAAGGTCATGGATTTAGTTTTCTTGTAGTTAAGTATTAGGCGGTTTTCAGAGAACCAGGTTTCCAGCTCACTAAAGAAGCCCTGCAGGGCAGTTTATAGTGAATTGGGATGAGGAAGTTTCCAGAAAACTACCGTATCATCAGCATAAAGCAGCATCTTTAATGCTGCAGGATTGAGGGAGGGAGTTCAGGAAGAGGGTGGAGAATAATGGGCCAAGTATTGACCCTTGTGGGACACCAGCTAGGACCGGTTTGCTGGAGGAGATAGTTGTATTGATTTTGACTTGTTATGTCCGACCTGAGAGATAATTTTTGAACCAGGCGGTAACCTCCGGGGCAAAATTCAGGGATGGAAGGGTGTGGAGAAGCAACGCGTGACTGACGGTATCAAATGCTTTGGTCAGATCAACGTAGAGAGCACCTGCCATGGAGCCCTGTTCCAGGGCCTCATGTATATATGTTGTAAATTCAATAAGGGCAGTGGAGGTGCTGTGGCCCCTCCAGAATCCGTGTTATTCATGGCAGAAAAGGTTGTGTTTGGACAGGTAGTCTGTTAGCTGGTCCGACACTATTTTTTCAAGAGCTTTGGGGGGGCAGGATTGATATTGGCCTATATTTGCTAGTGGAGGTGGGGTCGCCACTCTTCAGGATAGGGGTTATTACTGCTCTTTTCCAAGTAGTGGGGAATTAGCTGTGGCATAATGACAGGTTAAGGATTTTGGTGAGATGAGGCAGTGTCACATCCACAGTAAGCTGAATGAGTTTAAGGTCCAGATAATCACTACCATAGCGAGAGTTCGCCAGAGCTTTGGTGAGATAGCATTTAGCCTCATTGCAGGAGATGATTCTTAGCCTGAAAAGGGTAGGGGTGGTGATGGCTGAAGTGTCAGTGGGGTGGTTGGTGATAGGGTCAAAGAAGTTAGGTGTGAGGATATGAGTGAGGTCAGAGAAGGTGGTATTGAGAGCATCGGAGATAATATTAGGGTCCTGGGAGGTAACCCCATCTACTAGAAGCTGGACAGGGGTAGGGGATACAGTTTCCCCACAGAGTTCCTTAATATTGTTCCAGAAATCTTTTCTGGAGCCCCAGGAGGCTGTGAGGGTTTGCTTATAGTATGCTGCTTTGGCTTGCCGAGTAGCCCACGTGCATCTGTTTCTAGCCTCTCTGTATAGTTGTCTGTCCTGAGGGAGTTGGGAGTCAAGGGCCTTATGCCATAGGTTATCCCTCTGGTGCATTTGGTCTAGTAGTACTTGATTGATCCAAGGAGTGTTTCTGTGTTTTACAAGTTGTTTGGAGAGGGGGGCCAATATGTCACAGGCAGAATTGGAGAAGGCAAAAGTAGGTGAGGGCAGTGTCTACGGACTGGGCAGTGTGAATAAGGGACCAATCGCAGGAGGCAAGGTGTGATTTGAGCTGTGAGAGGATACCTTCTTTGAGGCATCTTTGGACAGAGACATTTGGGGGGTAGGGGGGGTTTTAGTAGACCACAAGCAGGTCACTAGTGAATGGTCACTTATCGAGTCTGGAAGTACTTTGATCCAGGAGAGATTATTAGGTTTGTTGGTGAGTATTAGGTTGATAAGGGTGGAAGTCCCAGTTCTTGGGTTCAGTCTGGTAGGGGACTGGATGACCTGGGTGAGGTCACAAGCTAGGGCTGAGTCTTTGTAGGGGAACGATGCAGTAGATAACCAATTTACACTGAAATCTCCCAGTAAAATGACTTTGCTGTTAGGTGGGAGGGTGGTGATACTGTCCAGGACTGATTCAAAGGCGGGCTTTTGGTTGCAAGGGGGAATGTAAACCACAATGTAGAGGCTTTTGCCCAAATTGCTAAGGCTAAGCTTGACTGCTAGGGTCTGTGCTCCATGTGTAGGTGGCAGGATGGGGACTGCAATGAGCAAAGGGAAGAGCTAACATAGATGGCACAAGCAGCTCCCCTCTTACTAAGCCTGTCAACTCGATAAATGGTGTAATCACTGAGGGTGACATATCCGTTAGGTATTTTTTCTGAGAGCCAGGTCTCAGATAGGGCTAAGACATCAAGTGAGTGCTGAGCAATCCAACCCTGCAGTGGGGTGAACTTCCTCTGAAGGCTGTAGATATTTAGTGAGGCCAGTAGCAGGCTCCCATGTTTGTCCTCCGATGAGACAACAGGGGTTGTTGACCCTGGGTTTGGGTGCACATTTACTGATAGGAGCAGGAGAAGGAGAGCATGTCAGAGCAGTGCTAGTCTGAGCAGTTTTGGTATGATGCGTAGTGATAGGGAAGTAACTTGCTAACTTGGTGTATATAGACAAAGTAGGCCAAGGGCCCATTGAATTGTCTCCCACTCATAGTTGGTTTATCTATTGACAGTCTTGTGTAATAAATATTCTTTTAACCTTCTTTTAAATATATCTAATGACGAAGACTCCACAACATTCGGGGGCAGATTATTCCTGATTATTGGAGTACGTTTATTATAAAAGCATTGATGCCTATTGGTTCTTGCCCTATGTATAAATATTTGAGTAGTAAGATTTTTATTGGGTATGACTGGGACTGGGAGGGTGTGTAGGAGGTGGGCTGTCAGAGTGGGGGATAAAGGTAGATGGGAGCTATGATGGTAGCAAACAACAGGGATAGAGGGGTGAAACCTGAAGGGAATTGGTGTAGCAGTACAGTGAGAACTGTGGGCATAAGGGTTGGTTACTAGCGCAGGGAGGTAGTATGAGCACGTAAGACAGTGTAACGGAGGGGGGGGGTATGTCGATAATCAATTTGTGATCCCAACAGGGCATTATGCAGGGGCATGGAGGGTGACTGACAGTGGTGTACCAGTACAGTGGTAATTCCATGGTGATGGGTGGTACAGCCGTTTGAGGGATCAGGGAGGCGATGAGGACAGACATCAAGAGATGTGGGAACATGTTTAGCTGAGTATGTTTCTGTATTGGTTTATTGTGCAAGTGGCCACTAGTGGTGGACTAGTATAAGCTGCTGGTGGTGAAGTGGGCTGATAGATTAATTTCGGTCATCAAGTGGTGCAATGATCCCTATAAACCAAGGGTGGTGGTGAGGCAACGCTCTGTCCTGAAACAGCAACGGTCATGATTAGGCGACTCCATGCAGCAAAGTTGATTCCATACCTGGGCAAAATAATATTCGGCTCCTGGCTGTGGGGGAGGGCTGCTCCAAAGCCCTCACTACCTCCTTAATCCTTGGGGGGTTGGCTTGTGGAGCAAGGAGAGGGAGAAACATGGAGATTAAATAAGGTAATGGAGGGGTGGGACTCTGCAGGAGGGCTGAGCTGTATCGGAATTTCTTTCGGATAATTTAGCATTTACAGTTACAGCCTCAGTTTAAGTTGGAACAATGATTAAATGGTCAGAAACAATTTACAAGGCTGAAACCTGCTTGAGGTAACTGATTTTGCAGCTACTGCAGTAATCTACCATTTTAGAATTAAACTGCAAAATAATTACAAGCTCAGAACTTTACATGTCTGAGATCAAATTATGAATTAAGGTTCCTGCACAGAAATAACACAGTTCCTGACTAGGCTTGCTGCATATGGTGATCACTGAGCCAGAGGTTGAATTTACAGCCTTAGCTACATGGATGCTAGATGGCATAAAACAAAAAGTCAGGTTTACACAAAATAGAGTGTTTCATGACAACCCTTAGTGTTGAAAACTTCTGTCCTGGCAGACGTGCTTGTAGACACTACAGAAATTATATCCAGTTGAGCCATTGAGTTTAGTGAGAAACCAAGATGTTTGTTTGGCAAAGTGCAGTGGCTGCTAACAAGATGGTCTCACAGAGTTTTTATATTGTTGAATGTAACTCACCCAGGTTTGTGACAATACGTATGATTGCTTTGCAAAATACGCCAATGCTGATAAACAATATTTTTAAATTTATTTGCTAAAAGGTTAACTACTGTTACGAAACTGATCAGTGTTATTATTTCTACCTTTCACTTTTAGAAGGGACCCTCTATGCAGATTTCTATCTGACATACTCTTTCAACAACCATGCTAACCTACTGTACCCCCTCTGTCAGAACTGTTCCTTTAAATCATTTGCATCCACACCAAACTGCTCCAAATAAGGAGAAACTGCCTGTAAGAAATACTATTAATTGCATGGATGGAAACTGAATGAATGAGGAAGTTAGCAGCTGTGGGTTTGAGAAAAAACATACATGCTACTATGTCAGTTTCATCACCAGAGAGTGTAACAAGGGTCACTCGACGGCTCAATGGAAACGTTATGCACTTGATTGTTGGCAATATAGGTTCAGAAACAGACTTATGGAGTCAGGTTGAGTGGGTAGGGTGCTGGGGGGAATGAAGCCATCCCAGCAGCGCTCCAAACCAGGTGAGGGAGGCACCCAGGTTCCAGCGCTATAGCATGCCCTGCAGTGGGACAAGGGAATGCCACTGGACATCGCTATATGCACTCA
Source organism: Neoceratodus forsteri (assembly GCA_016271365.2). Classification (NCBI taxonomy): domain Eukaryota; kingdom Metazoa; phylum Chordata; order Ceratodontiformes; family Ceratodontidae; genus Neoceratodus; species Neoceratodus forsteri. The sequence goes on along the minus strand of CM057449.1, from coordinate 518,720,171 downwards.
AGGGATGTGCATAGGGACACACACCCAGTGGCAGATGGTGGGGAGGGAGGGGGAAGAGAGAGACAATGGGGAAAAACTAATGTGCACTGATCACTGTACATGTCGGAGCCGGTTCCTTTAGGTTCCAGTCCAAGTTACTCCCCACCAGCATGACAATGGGTGGAGTGGTGGATGGGACTGGTGGGACCAAATGAAATGCCTGAAGCAGACAAGCAGTGGCAACTGTGGTCCAAAAAGCTCTATCAGAAAAAAAAAATGAGTGTAACATCCAGGAACACTGTTTCTTTTTTCATTACATTGTTTATGCCCCCTGATCGCCAACCTGCCCCATTCCACCCCGGATCCCCCCAGCCACATCTCCAACCTTCTTTAGGACTTACATTTCTGGAATATCCCCCACAGATTATCCCCCCACCATGGTAGAGCCATGGGGGATGACCGATCCCTCCAGAGCACAATGCAGATGCAGAGGGAAGGGGCCTAATCGATGGCCCCAGGCCTGTGAGAGACCCAAGGCATCATCCAGCTGTGGTCGGTATTTTCCACCTTGGTTTCATGTTCACCCTCAGGGCCACCAGCATGCAGTACTGCACTCACGTATGTGTGGGGGTGGGCATGCATATATGAATACAGAGAGTGGGCCATCCTCTAAGGATTTCTCCCCACTGTGCTGCCACACAGCCTCTACTGAGTGGCAGACTTACAGTGGATGTGAGATTCCCCCCTACCTGAGGGAGGAGAGAAATCATTGGGATGCCAATCCTGCTCACTCTCTAGGTAGCCAGGTTTGAAACAGACTGCCAAGAGAAGAAACAGACCCAGAGATCGATCATTGGATAAAAACCTCTTTATTGTGTCTAGCAGCAAACACACCACTACTCCAACATTTCACATTCAAGTCTGTGTGTTTTCTCAAGGACAACACCATCTAGCAACATTGCTGAATTTATACAGAGTTATTTAAAGTGCTAATAATGTGTAAGTACAAGGAAATATTAGTGGCTATTGTGATTCCATCACATGTATAGTTGACCTCCTAGCGTAACATGGGTTACAGGACAAAAGGTACGACGGATTCATGTGAGGCAGGTTGTGTCAGTTATCTTTTAGATTTCTTTGATTCCATGCTGCAAACAGCTGACAAGGGACAGGCAATTGATAATTTTACTTGGATTTCAGCAAGGCCTTTGAGTCAGTGCCTCATGGGAGACTAATCAAGATGATGCAGGACCTAGGAGAGGGTAAACTTACCAGGTGTACAGCATAGGTAGCTGGCTGCTGGGGTGTACTTGAGGATGGGTCTAAATGGTACACTTCTGGAGTCAAGTAAGTTATGAGTGAAGTCCATCAGGGTTCAGCTCTGGAACCTACACTCTTTAACATAAATATCAGCAACATAGGGGAAGGGAGAAGGGGGACGCAAGTCCAATACTTCGTGTCAACAAATTCTGTTTCTATTTTGCTGGCAAAGCTGGCAAAACCACCATTTAATTTAATGTTGGATAAAATATATCATGTGACCTGCAGAGGCTGCAGGTTACGTGTTATACTAAGTACAGGTCATGGTGCATGTGTTCTGTGCAGTCCTTGCTAGAGAAGAAAGAAGATAGGATCTGTCCTCTACTCCATCCCTTCAATCTAGCTGTTTCCTCATTTTCCTCACCCTTACCTCTTTTAACTTTTCCCCATCTTCATTGCTGCTACCTTCTCCATCATACTGTCCCTCAATCCCTCAAAAGGCCAGGGCTTAACTCAAAGCACCTCTGCCTCTGCGTCTCTGCTATTTACCCCCCCTTATTCTCCATCCTCCCTCCGCTTCTCCCACCCTTCCCTCCTTCTGCCTTCCCTCTCTTCTCCACTCCACCTGGCTCCCTGTTCCTTCCTCCTCCTTCCTCCTGCATTCATCTCGAATCTGTTAGATCCTGGCTTCCCAACCGTCCTTCTCCCAACTCACCCCTACTTTCCCTCCCAACTGCTACGGAAACACTCCTCTGCCTCCATTAAACTTCTTATCATGCTGCTGCTGTTGGTTGCTGGAGACACTGGGCCCAATCCTGACCCTGCTCACTCCTCTCCCACCTGCCTCCCCAATGGGCTGTGAGAGGCACACCTCAATGTCAGAAGCCTCCTTTCCAAGGTAAACCTGCTACAACTGCTTATGGTTAACCTTCACCCTGACATATTAATTATCTCTGAATCTTGGCTTTCCTCCAAGATTTTGGATACTATGGTCACCATACCTGTGTAATCCATTACCCGCCAGAACTGTGCTAGTAGGGGTGGTGATATTGTCATTTATCTCTCCTCTGCCATCCAGTTCACCCCATGCTCTCTATCTCTTCTTCATCTGCCTGTGAACTTTTAATTCTCAAACTATCCCTCTCCTTCTCTATCCCCATTTTCAAGGCTGGCATCTACTTGCTGCCCAGGCCTCTCCTCCTCTTCCATAACTGACGTCCTCACTACTATCTCTACCCATGCCTCAACAGGTAAATTACTCATCCTTGGGGACTTCAATTTAAATTGGCTCTCCCCTTCTCATTCCAAATTCTGCCAAAACATTAAGTCCCTTAATCTTTCACAACTGATCTCTGACCCTACCCACTTCAACCATAAATCCCTCAATCACACTGTACTGGTCAGGGTTCTTGCCTCCCACCCCCACCAGATTATTGATGCTGGCACCGTTCCAGATGCCCTCAGTGACTACCATCTGGTTTATTGTGTCTGCAAAATACATTGCCCAAAGGCCCCACCAATGCTCCTTCAGATCTGGTCCTTCCGATCTCTGGACTTATCCTCCCCCTACGTAGACTTGGCAGCTACTGACAGGTCACCAATCTCCTCTGCCAACTCCACTGACTCTGCACTCAATTATTTTAAGGCCAAATTTCAGTCTATCTGGGACCTGCATGTTCCCCTTAGGGAAAAACAGGGTTCCATCTTCCTTGGATCTCTGCTGAATTGATAGCCTGCCTGCGTGCTCTGGATCTTGACTGGAAGGCTTACATGTCCTCTGGCTCCCCTGCTAATCTACTCAAGTACTGTGTTCTTCCCAATGCCTGTACCAAAGCCACAAGGCTTGACAAGGCAGAGTACTTTGCCTCCACCTTCCAGACCAACATTAACAATCCCTCCATGTTTTGGAAGTTCATCCATGCCCTCATCTCTCCCCTCAACACAGTCCTCTGTCCCATCCCTCAAAGTAAGTGAAATCACTATTGCTGACATCCCCGTTGCTTCCAAGTTCAATGCTTTCTTCACCACCTGTGCCTCCCCCCTTCTCTCCTCCATCCCTAGCAGCCCTCCCCTGCCTACCTTACCAGTCTCCCTCTTTCTCCTTCTCTCCTACGTCTCCTGCTGACACTCTCAAGTCCCTCTTAGCCCAAAACCCTCTCAAGGGCAGGAGCCCCAATGGGCTCAACCCTAAACTTCTCCATCTCTCTGCCCCAGTTATTGCTGCACTACTCTCCTCCCTTCTAAACCTCTCCTTCTCCCTTGCCTCTGTCCCTGACACATGGATGCATGCTACTGTCATACCTCTTCCCAAAGGAGGCATCCCCTCCTGTTCTGGTAATTACTGCCCTATCTCCCTACTTCCCACCCTTGTTAAACTACAAGAGCACCCAGTACTTTCTCAGCTCTCCCCTGTCCTTGATTCATCCTCCTCCTCCTTCTTCAACCCTTTACAGTCTAGTTTTTGTAAATCCCACTCCACTTCCTCCTCCCTTCTTTGGCTCACTGACTTCATTTTCTCAGGCATGGATCAGGGCCTTACCACTTCCTCAATCTTTGTCAACTTGGCCAAATCCTTAAACACTGTAGTCCATCTCCTTCTCCTTGACAAACTTACAGCAGTAGGGCTTTCCCCATATGCCACTATTTGGTTCCACTCCTACCTTGGTGGTAAGACTCAGTCGGTTAGAACTGGCGATTCCTTATCTCCTCCACTCCCTATCACCACTGGTGTCCCTCAAGGTTCTGTCCTTGGCCCAATTCTTTTTTCAGTCTTCCTGAATGATCTCCACACTGCCTGCATGTCTGTGTCCATCCACATGTATGCAGAAGATGCAGCTCCTTACACTTCTGGTTCCTCCCCCCCCCTCGATCTGATGGCCAAGCTCCGGCTGGATGACAACAATTTCCAGCAATGTCCCTCAATGCCAAAAAATGGTCTCCATGACCTTTAGCGGTAGGCAGTAGCTCTCTAGGCTTACTGACCTCCCCTCCTTCCACAACCTTGATGGGACCATGATGGATGATGTTCCTTGCTTTAAGTACCTTGGGGACTGACTCGATCGACGCCTCAATTTTTCTGGACATGTGGATGCAATCCACAAAAAAAGCACACCCTAAACTAGGGGCATTATACAGGAACCATGGTTGCATCCCCGTTATGGCTCATAGACCCATTGTCCAGCAAATGGTTCTCCCCATTTTTGACTATGGACACACTTCCTACAATGCTGCTCTTAAGTCCACCCTGACCAGACTGAATTCCCTCTTCCACTACTTCTGTCGCTTTGCTTTGGACTTCTTGCAATGCATTCACCATTACTCTTTTTATACCTCCCTCTCCCTTCTCTCCCTTGAAGTCAGGCACCTCTCTTATTGTACTTCCTTTATTGTGAAATTCTGGCTTGGCTCTCTCCCTTTGACCTCACCTCTCCTCTCCTCTCCCTCCCCCTTCCCACTAAACCCTTCGTAACTCTGGCTTCCGCTCTCTAGCATTCCCTAGTAGGTCATCCTCAGCTGACCAGGCTGCTGTCTCCTACCGCTTCCCCAAACTGTGGAATTCTCTCCCACCTCCAGCAGCTCTGCCTCTTCCCTGTGCTCCATCTCCTCCCTTCTCCTCAATTTCTCGTCTCACTCCTGAAACTTCACATGACCCTCTTCACCTCCTTCCCCCTCTCTCCACTCACTCCACCTCTCCTATCCTTCATCTCCTTTCCCCCTCTTCTCTAATTCCTCACCCAATCTCCTGCTGCCAACCACCATTTCCCCCCAGTTAGCTTCCCTACCACCTGCACGCTTATCTGCACTTTGCAGTTAATTTGTAACCTTCTGTTCTCCTCGGGTTGCATCCTACTCTGTTCATGCAAATGTATATATTTTGCTTAAATGCCATCATTGTTGCTTGTTTATGATGATAATTTTATGTTTAATTATGTTCTTATCTATTATGAAAATAATGTTCTTTGCTATGCATGACCTTCCTCTATCCCCCGGATAAATCTGTTAACGAGCTGTTACCAGCTTAATATGTCTTTCCTGGTGAAACTTTTTGAAATAAAAAAAAATAAATATTGCTGCCCCTATCTCTTCTCTTCTTATCCTTTTCTTCCTGCTTGGCAAGGTGACTGTGGCCTGGCAGAGTGCTGAAGTCCTCCCCCCACACAAAAAAGTTGCAACTGTTCCACTCCAGGAAACTAGTGACCCATCTTCCATCTTCTCACTCATGCTAAAGTGCGAAACAGTAGAGCTTTCCACAACTCTGCTGTTTTTTTTAATCTCCTCTTTACACTGCCCCATCCATTCTGGCTTCTGCAAGGCCCATTGCACTGCTTCTTCTCTGATATGATTCACTGACTCTGTTCTGAGGTGGATGGGCCAGGATCACAACACCTCAGTTACCTTAATTGAATTTGAATTTCCCACTGCTTTAAACACTATCACCCACTCTATCCTTCTTTACAAACTCTGAGGGGTTGGTCTATCTGACCTCTTTGTCACATAGCTCAGTTCCTACCTACTCAGTACATTCATTCAGTCCTCATTGGTAACTCCCTCTCCCCACCCATCCCAATGAAGTACGGTGTCCCCCAGGGCTCTATCCTGGCTCCCATCCTGTTCTCAGGATTCTTTAATGACCTCTTCTCAGTTTCTGCCTCACCCCACATTCACATGTACACAGATGGCACAGAACTGTTAACCTTTGCTTTCTTGGCCACTGAATTGGCAGCAGTGCTCCAGCATGATGTCAAAAACATGCAACACCGGTGCTGTGTTAACCAACTTTCTCCAAATGCAAAAAAGAACTGTCTCCATGAACACTGGCAGAAAACAGAGGCTCATTAGGCTTCACACTACACCAGTCTTCAAGACTCTGGATGGCACAGCCCTTGAAATAAATACCCTCCTTACAAAACCTTTGTGTTTGGTAGGATCAGTCTTGACATCTCTGGCCACATCAATGCCATCCATGAAAAACGTCTCCCTTTGATTGGGACACTGTACCACAACAAATCTTGCCTTTCCCTCACAGTCCACAGTGAGACTGGCCTCAATATGATCTTTCCAGTGTTTGGCTACATGGATGTAGTCTACAGTGCCACCCCCAAATTCACCCTAACCAGACTGGGCCCACTATACAACTCCTTCTGACAAGTTACTCTAAACTACCCTCCCACACTCATCACTGCTTTTTCTGTGCTAACCTGTCCATCTCCTCTAACAAAGGCAGACCCCTTTCCCATTGTACCGCCCTTCTTGAAAAGTACTGGTTCAATTCCCTCCCCAGCTGTTCCACCTTTTTCCTCTCACCTGCTCTCCCAGCCTCCTACTATCTCCAGATCCTTAGACTCTCATTCCTTCCTAAGCAGATCCTCCACTAGTAAGACTGCCTTCTCTTTCCTCCTTCCGCACTACTGGAATAGCTTTACCCTTTGTCCATTTCTCATTTCTTTCCTTCAAGACCGCGCTCTGGGAAGTTTCTCCTACCCCATCTACTGTTATCTGCCTTCACTTCTTCCTTGCCCTCCGTTCCTTTTGCCCCTCCCTGCTCAACTTACATAATCTGTCAGTCAGGGTCTTCACCTCAACTGGTTTTGTTCACACTAGCCTTGCTGGAATGCAATGACATGTTATTCTGTTTCATGATAACAGTTTAGTTATTTATTGTGCACATGGTGGTTGGTTCTAAATCCAGCCTACCCACCTTGTTTTTATTGTGTTACGTACTGTTTTTCATTTATTGCACATATGCCTGTTTTGTTTGTATAGTTGTAATGATGTGCTATTTCTACTGCTCCTTTTACCATTTATTTTGTAGTCCCAATAAATGCATAAATAAGAAGTTATGTTTCTTCAGCAATAAAAAGGTTACCCATAGTTACCCGGGATAAATGCTGTATTTCTTTTTCCCCATTTACTTCACAGGCATTATGGAGATACCTATTTTGGATGCCTGATTATCGGCTGGCAGTATAACCTAGAGGTTAGAATAATGAACTGTGAATGAGCTTGGTACGTCCAGCAGACCTGGATTTGATTCCCACAACCTCCACTTGCATACTGTGTGACTCTGAACAAGTCACTTAACCACCCAGTGCTCCCAGGTCAACCCTGAAAACAGGCACTTGTGCCTAATGGGATTTACCCGGGTTACCAAAGAATGAAATTAAATAAAAAATTAAAATATTCACATATATCAGATTTTGTAGATGTGATCATATTGTGAGGAAGTCAATATTCTCATGTTATTTGAATGTGGTGCAGTTATTTATGTGAATGCAAATTGGTAGTATACATACAGTTGGAGATTAGGGTTTTATGTCTTAATTTCTTCCAAAAAATGTTCACCCAATGACCCATTGCTCTGTATTATCTCCTGCATTGTGTCTGTAATTTATTCCTTTAAATAAAGTGAAATTAATAGAAACATAGTAAATTACGGCAGAAGGAGACCAAAGGTCCATCAAATCTGCCCATGTGATACCCAGGACCTATTGATGATCCTGGGGCTATCCCCCCTCCTGGTTTTATTTTTATCTTATTTTTGCGTTCACTTGCGCTTGTGCAAGGAATGTCTTGGGACTATATGACAAATGACAGGTGTGTCACTGCCAAGCCAATTATAGCTGAAACTGCAAAGGGTTTATTTGTTTATTGAAATGTTTCATCAGGAAGGCACACTGAACAACAAGTTGCTCGTCTCATGGTGTGACCTGGGGTGGGGGTGGGGATACAAGTGTATGTCAAACAGAGATTATATATACAATTTCAGTTACATACATGAGGATATTATTAGATATAGAGGTTGAACTACATTAATACCAACCAATGTTGGAATGATATTGCAATTTACACAGGTAAACAAAACAATTAAACCATTAAAGTGCTATAGTAAGAATAGTAGGTAGGACTGTGGAAACCAGCTGGGGAATCGAGGAGCAGTGAGACAGGAGGAGCCAGGGTTTTATCAGTAAAGACATAGCAAGGCCTAGATGAGTAAGATATTTGACTCTGGACTAGGGTGAGCCCAAGTAACAACTCTGTCAGTGCAAAGAGTATAGGGATCAACGGGGGAGTGAATGTAATAAAATGCATATAGGCAGGGTACCAGGGCAGAAGGAGGCTAGAATAGGGGAATGGTGAGTCAAGATCAGATCTAGAACCCCTCTAGGATGCTGAGAACCCTGCAGGAGGAAGAACTGGTTGATGACAATTGGGATAGGGAGAAATAGTGGGTGAAGGGGGCAGGTAAAGGAGGAGAGGGGGTTGGGAAGATAGGTAGAATAGTGAGGAAACGGTAGGAAGAGGTGTGCTTAAAACTTACCCACTCCAGGATGCTGAGAACCCTGCATGGGGGCAGAGCCAAGCAGGACTTGGTTATAGAAGATAGGGGGGGGCAGGTGTAGGACAGAGTGGTAAGGGGGGGAAGGAAGGGAAGGGAAGGGAAGGAAGTGGCAGGCTAGAACTACCCCCTCCAGGATGCTGAGAATCCTGTAAGGGGGCAGATCCAGGCAAGGGCATTGATTATAGGAGACTGAGGGTATAACAGAGATCGAGAAAGTGGAGGGTTTGGTGGAGGGAGAATTTGGTGATGTGCTGGGGAGCAGGTAGAAGGAAGAAGTTATGGAGGATCAAAACAGGAGCAACTACAGGAGAGATGGTTATGTAAGTTAGAAGCAAGGGAGTAAGTTGAGGAGTAGTGTTGTATTTGGGGGAGTTCCAGAGTTTGGAAGCAATGAATGAAGCCAGACTGGCCAATAAGTGTAGATTGGCAGGGGACCAGCAAGGTGAGTGTACACCAATGACAAAGCACTCTGGCATGACAGCAGTTCAGCTTGGCTGATGTGGTGTAATGCTGGACTTGGAAGAAATGAGTCGCTCCAATTGGAGTGCTTCATTTCTTTTTTAGCTAAACTCCAGCCATGCACATTAGAGTAGACACTAATGCGCATGGCTGGAGTTATGACTGCTATATTCTCTCTCTCTCCGCCTTCGGCCTCTGATCCCCCAAAGGCTTCAACGCGGCTGGGTGGCTTCCCTCCCAGTGCTCCCTTCTCGGCCCTCCACCTCAACACTAGCTGTGGTGCGGCTTTCTCCCTCTCTTGGTGCTCGCCTCTTCCCCCACCTCAACATTAGCTGTGCAGTATGGCTTTTGTTAAAGCTGACATCGGGGTGCCCAATCCCCGTGTTGACAATGAAAATAAAAACATGGTGCTCGCTTCTCTGCCCCCTCGCCTCAACATTAGCCACAGTGTGGCTTTCTGTTAAAACCGACATCAGGGTGCCCAATCCCCATGTCAGCAACAACAAAAAAAAACAGCGCCACCACTGAGGGACACTGGGAAGCTGTAGCGGGGTTGTTGTTCAGGAGACAATTAGCAGGCAGACATCCAGAGTTAGTGCATAAAAAATGCCAGGCTGGCATTTATCATTTTATTATTTGTAGCATAAAATGATAATTATTCAGAACAGAATATAAGAAAATTGTTATTAAGACCATAACATCAATGCTGTCTAGGGTGTAGACACAAGCCTTCTAAACTTAAGGTCTTACACCTCTCACAGTCAGTTCTAGACTGACGCCTTATCTCTTAAACTCATGGGTACCACAACCCTTGCGTCCACCCGTTTGGTCTAGGGGTTAGGCCTCATATGGTAGAGCACCCCATTTTTCATTTCATACCACCTCAACAGATTCCTTTGTATCCCCTTATTAACTTGTTTTCCATCCTGAACTAAGACATGAGCCCCTAACCTAGATACTTCAGGATCTTCCTTTTGTTCTTTTTCCCAATTTACTCTAAGTAAATCATTACATTGTGAATTAGAGAGTCCAATGCATTTTAAAGTCCCTTCAGCTCCTAGAGCCTTTTCTACGTTGCTTGTAGTCTTCGCCCTAGGTCCACAAGAGCAGTCTTATCTATGGACTTATCCGCATTACCACTCCATTGTCCTCAGTCCAATACATTCCTGAGAAAACAGGAAGGATAGGAAGTTCAGATTCTGAATGTTCCATCTGGGTTGTCTCCATGTCCATAATCAAAGGCTTATCTCTCCTGGATATATCCCTCGCCCGCTCCCATTGGATTTCCAGCTCTTTGCATCTCCTCTCTGCCTCCCTCCAGCATCGCTCTGCCTCCATCCAGCATTCGTTCATCCATTGTTATAGCCTCCTCTGGTCTGCCATCTGGTTTTGTGGTGCTTCGCCCAGGTCACCGTCTCCACATATCCTCATCTCCACTGGCGTCATGCACTTTTCTGCCTCTCTCCTGAGGTACTATTTCCAGTACCCCTGACTGAGCTCTCCCGTGTATCCTTCAGAAACTCAGCCAGGACATCCCACTTCTGGTACCAACTGTAGTGGCCTGTACCCTTCCTTGAATTCTTATTACTTCAGAATTCATAACTTTATGTTTCATTAACAACATTAGATATCCATTTTTCATAAATGCACAGATACACTTTTTAGAGGGTGACTGAGTTTGGACTAGATGCAAGATAAGAACAGATCAGACAGTTAAGAATATATTAAAGGAAGAGAAGAACTCGCCCGAAGGTGGCCAACCATCCAGATGTTTGAAAAATAGAACAGAAAAAGCAAATATTATTGCAACAGCAGTTTTGTCTTTAAGAACAAGGCAAATGAAAGGTTGATTTTACCCATCACCTTCCCTCACACTTGGTAGGGATGGAGCCATGGCCCAACCTTTTCCAGTGGCTCCGTCTCAGGGTCCCTTATAATAACAATCATTCCCTATATGGAATCTCATTATTGTCATTTCCCATTATACTTTTACCCTGAGACATTTATTGGTACAGATGGTAAACAGCAGTTGTGCTGCTTGTTACTACCGCCCTTATCCACAATGTTTCATGCATACATTTTTATTAATGCACCCCTATTACCAAGTCCCTGGAACAAATCATTTTTATTTTTAAATATTTTTATGTTCTTGACCTTTAGAAAGCAGATCCCATTCCCAATATTCTTCCTAGGGGAATTCCCAAATCTAACTGCTCCTTTTTAGAAGAATACCTTTACTGGAAAGTGACTGTTACTCTACAGAAACTCCTTACACTAGTACCAGATCCTTACTCTAAGAGAAAAAGGGTTTACATGGTTACTACTTTGACCTGTCTTTTTGTTGAAACCTCCACCTTCTCCAAGGGTGCCATGTATATTGGCTTTCTACCCTAGTAGTGGTTTCACCATTCCATAGCTCTGGCACCTTTCTCTGCCAGTGATCGGCATCAACATTCAAATAGTTTGCCACCTGCCGATACATGCCAGACCAGTAATATGATTGAGTGATATGGGTCAGTACCTCTCCATGAGTTATTTTCCCCGACTGGCTGCCTTCCACAGTCTTCAATACCTTCTCTCTTACTTTCTTTCTTTGTGCAGAAAGCACTATTCTGGTACTTTAACCATAGCATTTAACATATCCCTGCACTTTATTAGCTAGCACTTTTAATCTTTAATTGTTTTTAAAGCACTACATCACTTTCATCTATTCCTTCCATGTACTTTATATAACATAGGCATAAGGCAGGTTAATGGGGGGCACAAGGAAAGATCCACGTTTCTTCCTACCAGAGCACCTCACCAATGACAGGGGTCACTTTGTAGAATTTGCAGAAGGACTTTGTAGAATTGGGGAGGGGCCTAAGACAAGTAGCACACACAATATCCTTCTCTGAGGTGCTGCCTGTCAATGGCATGAGTGAGGCGAGGGTACTTTGCACCATGCAGTTTAATGAATGGTTGAAAAATGGTGTGGAGCACAGGGGTTTGGCTTCATTGGGGACTGGGGTTCCACCTGGAGGGACACCAGCCTATACTGGCAGGATGGTCTGCCTCTGTCCAGGAAGGGAACAACTCTTTTGAGCAATTGGTTTAAATGCTTCATTGGCAAGCTTTTAAACTAGTCAAGGGGGGAGGCACTGATAAGCAGCAGGAAAATCCCAGCCTCTCCCTACAAAACAGGGTACTAAATGAGAAAAAGACCGAGCTAGACAGGTCAGTGGGGGATGCAGCAAAAGAAGGTAAAGCCATCAAAAAATGGAGAGCAATGAGTACCAATGCCCGTAGTCTGAGTAACAAGCTTCCTGAATTAGTGGCCTTGATGGAGGAGGAACATCTGGATATCGTGGCAGTCACAGAAACATGGTACACACAAAACCATGACTGGGACATAAATATACCAGGATACACTATCTACAGGAGGGGACAGGGAGGGTAAAAGAAGAGGAGGAGGAGGAGGAGTAGCTCTTTACATAAGGGAAGGAATCAAAGCAACAGAACAAAAGGGAAAACAGGGAGGAGAAGAAGCACTGTGGGTAAATTTGGAGACCGGCAATGGCACCACAATCCTCACAGGGGTTGTATACAGACCCACTTCTCAGGGGGAAGAAATGGACAAGGAAATGATAGAAAGAATACTTAGAATGGCAGAAAAAGGGGAGATATTGCTGATGGGTGATCTGAATATGCCAGATGTTAACTGGAGTGCAGTTGCAGCAGCCACTTCAAAGAGTGGGGTTATTCTAGATGCCCTACAGGGGGCATGCCTTAGACAACTAGTATTGGAGCCCATCCGAGAGGGAGCAATCTTAGACCTGGTTCTCTCAAATGGAGATGAAGAGAGGATCACAGATGTAGAAGTGGGTAGCCATCTGGGAACCAGCGACCATCGAACAGTATGGTTCACAATAAACACAGCAATAGAGACCATACAAAGGCAAAAGTACTGGACTTTAGGAGGGCTGACTTTACAAATGGGTGAGTGCCTAAGGAATGCACTAGCAAATAGGCAGGAAGGAGGTGGAAGAACAATGGGGAATAATAAAACTGCCATCACAGAGGTAATAAGCCTCTGTGTGAAGCAAAAACAAATGAAACGATGTAAGAAACCACTATGGTTCTCAAAGGAAGTGGCAGTGAAGGTTCAAGAGAAAAGAAAGCATTCAGGAAGTACAAGGAATCACAGAAGGAGCAGGACAGAGAACTGTATCAGTTAAAGCAAAAGGAAGCTGGGAAGGCAATCAGAACAGCAAAGGCCCAAACCGAGGAAAAGATAGCCAACTCAGTTAAGAAGGAAATAAAACCTTTATAGGTACATCAGGAGCGAAGGAAGACCAAGGGAGGGTTAGTGAGGCTTAATAAAGAGGAAGGAGGTGGGCAGAGGTGACTGTGAAAGGCAGAGATACTAAACAAATATTTTTGCTCAGTATTTACAAAGGAAGTGGGAGGTACCTAAAACAAACAGTAGAAACATCCGGATACAGAAGTTGATACCAGCCCATTTACAGAAGAAAGGGTTCTGAAAGAACCTTAAAACTGAAGGTGGACAAAGCAATGGGGCCTGATAGATTCATCCCAGATTTCTAAAGAACTAAGGGTAGAACTAGTGACACCACTGACTACCCTCTTTAACAAATCATGGGAGGATGGGTGGTACCTGAGGACTGGAGAAGGACAGATGTGATTTCCTTCACAAAAGTGGGAGCAAGGAGAAGCAGAAAACTACAGACCTGTTAGTTTAACCTCAGTGGTAGGAAAATGATGGAATCACTTCTGAAGAAAATAATTGTTGAGTATCTAGAGGGCAGAGGGCTCAGGACCCAAGGCAGCATGGATTCACAGGGAAGGTCATGCCAGACAAATCTGATAGATTTCTTTGACTGGGTGACCAAAGTAGTAGATCTGGGAGGGGCTGTGGACATGGCCTACCTAGACTTTAGCAAGGCATTTGACACAGTCCCACACAAAGATTAATATACAAGTTAGCCAGCCTGGGAGGGTCCCAAGATGACAGCCTGGGAAAGAATTGACTGGAGAATAGGACACAGAAAGTAATAGTAAATGGAGTCCACTCTGAAGAAAGGGGGTTACTAGTGGGGTACCGCAGGGTTCAGTATAGGATTAGTCCTCTGCAATGTCTTTATGTTTACATTGCAGAGGGACTGAAGGAAAGTATGTCTCTTTGCAGATGACACAAAGATCTGCAACAGAGTTGATGCACAAGGTGGGTTGGAAAGGATGAGAAGGGACTTGGCAAGGTTAGAGGAATGGTCAAATGTATGGCAGCTTAGATTCAGTGCTAAGAAGTGCAAGGTAATGCACCTGGGAAACAAAAACCCAGGGGAAGAGTACACAATGGGGGGTGAGATACTAACAACAACAAAAATGGAAAGGGACCTGGGGGTAGTCATATCAGATGACCTAAAGGTGGGCAAGCAATGTGAGAAGGCAGCAAGGAGGGCTGGGGGGATACTGGGATGCATAGGGAGAGGCATCACCAGTAGAAAACAGGAAGTTATTATCCCTCTGTACAGACAGCTGGTCGGACCCCATCTGGAGTACTGCATGCAGTTCTGGAGACCCAATCTCTGCAAAGACATAGACAGGATGGAGGCTGTCCAGAGGAGGGCAACTAAAATGGTGCAGGGTCTGCAACTGAAGACATATAAAGAGAGACTTAAGGAGCTGAATATGTATAGCCCGAGGAAAGGAGGGAGAGGGGGACATGATAGAAACTTTCAGGTACCTCAGGGAATCAACAAAGTCCAAGAGGGTAGCATCTTTCAAAAAGAGGTGTGCAAGAACAAGGCACAATTTGAAGATAGAAGAGCGGCTCAGAGGTAATTTAAAGGAAATGTTGTTCACAGAGGGTTGTGGATGCATGGAGCGGCCTTCCGGAGGAGGAAAGTTGTGGAGTCAAAAAAACAGTGGTGGAATTCAAGCATGCATGGGACAGTCATAAGGCAATTCTAGGGGTGGGGGTAGGAAGAAGTAGGCTGCTGGTTAACTAGGATCTGCAGCTTATCCATTAGGTAGGGAAATGGGTGACTGGTGGGCCAAGCGTCCTTATCTTCGTCAAAATCTATGTTTCTATGTTTCTATGTTTCTATGTCACCCGGTTACATTCCTCCCCAGCTAAGAGGGCAACCAGCTACTGGTTGTCCAATACCCATACCCATCCCAACAAGGGGTATGGTGGAGCTACGGCCCACCCTCACCAAGAAGCTCCACCCGGTCACAGAAGCCCACTCCCAGTGTCCCCATATCTGTACTCCCCCATATTCCAGGATACTGGGGAGCCCACCCCAGTATCCTCATATCTATAACCCCTTGAAATGGTCAGACTACTGGGCTTAAGTGGTCCTTATCTGCTGTCAAAGTCTATGTTTCCCTGTAAAAAAGAAATGGTCCCCCAACATTTTTTTTTTGTTCCTGAAAAAAAGAAAACGGCCCCTCGTCAGCTCCCCTGTCCTCCTCTCCCATCCTGGCCCTCCTGCTGCGCACCCACCTCTATGCCCCCCCCTTCCCCATACTTACCTCTGGAGGTCGGGTGCTGTGATCTTCTCTGGACCGGGACATGTTTGCACTCTTCAAAGCCGAACCATGAACTGAAGAGTCAAGGTAATCACTGTATAATGGCTGTAAGTTGGGGTTTCAACTTATGTTGATATCTCAGCCATTTTTTGGAATTTTTGCCCCAGATTTTCAACATAGCCTTTTTGGGACCCCACCTCATGAACACTGGCACTGTCATGTTATTACTCAGTCCTGAAAGGTGATTTTGTGGTCACTGGGTGGAATCACCTTTCGGGACTGATAAACAAAATTACAGTGCCAGTGTTCATGAGGGAAGGTCCCAAAAAAAGCCCATGTTGAAAATTTGGTAGAAAAAAAAAAGAATGACTGCATTAAGAGCGTGCATTGTGCAGTTTCTACGTGTGCTTTTACCTTCGCCAATTTTTAATATTTTCACTCCAGATTTTCCACATTGCCATTTTTTCACACCTCCTCAAAACCAGTAGAGCTGTCATTTTTCACATGCTGCCTAAAATGTGTTTAAGCACCTGTGGCGCAGAATGGCACGGTTGTTGTGTGAAATCAACTTTTGTGGAATCGATTAACAAAATCACAGTGTCTCTGTTCATGAGGTGGGGTCCCAGAAAGGCCATGTTGAAAATCTGGTACAAAATACCCCAAAACGCCCGAGTTACTTGCAGTCATTGAAATTTCACAACGCATGCACGTAAGTTTGGCGAATTTCTATATTTTCTCTCCAAATATTCAGCATTGCCAGTTTTTCACACCACCTCATGAACAGTATAGCTGTCATTTTTCACATCCTGCCCGAAATGTGTTTCTGCACCTGTGGCTCCAAATGGCTCAATTGCTGTGCAAAATCACCTTTTGGGATTGAGTAATGAAATGATAGTTCCACTGTTCATGAGGTGGGGTCCCAAAAGCCCATGTTGAAAATCTGCAATGAAAAATAACAACAAACACCAGGGGATGTTAGGGTTTCCAACGTAATGCCCACCCACCCACCCTGCCAGAGACTGACAGGCATCAGGGTGTGCCTTTGGGTTGTGGCTGTAATGCTCACCATTACCCACCCTGCAGCCAGTGGAAGGCATGGGATCTGCCTGGGGTCATTGGCCCTAATGTTACCCCATTCTCCTATACTGCACCCATCTCAGCTTATTTCCTTATGGAATGGGGTGAACATTAGGGCTGAAGACTCCAAGGCACATCACGATGCCTGTCAGTGTCTGCAGGGTGGAGGGAAATGGTGTGAGCATTACAGCCGATGATCCAAAGGCACACCCAACGCCTGTCAGTCTCGCAGGGTGGGTGGGGCCAGGTTGGAAAACCCTAATGCCTTCATTAAAGGAGAGATAGGAAATGGATGTTAATTAAAATCAATAAAGTTTACTTTTAACCTAGTGCGCTGTATTTTTAATAGTGCCAGTTACTTGTTTTGACACACAACGCCCTTTTAAAATTTTCTAATAGTGTGGTCAGTGCTGCCACTCTGTGAAGCTCTTCAGCATGAAAGTCTGCAAGGGCTGACTTCCTGCAGTGACATCTGAAACTCCCACACACTGACAGCAGCTATTATACATACTAACATACTAAAATGCAAGCTGAATAGGTGTAACAGTCTCTCGAGTATGCTCGATTTTCAGCACCGGCACTGAGGGCCGATTTTGGTGTCCCCCCTTTCCTTTGGGTTATACTGTCCCCAGTCCCAAATGTTCCACCTGTATTGCGCCTGGCCAGATTTACCCTCCCCCTGTACCTGTCCCATCCCCTCTTAAGGAAATTTCCTGCACTGTGATTATTCAATAGGTGCCTGGAACAGTGATGTTATTTCACAATGACATCACTGTCATAAGTCCAGGACACAGATGACCCTTCAATACTTAATGAAATCCCTTCCTCATTAAGTCAACACAATGCTGATGCCTTCACGAGTCCCCACTACATTTTGTCCTAAAGCTAAAACCACATGTTAGTAATCCTCCAGCCCCTACTCAACTCCCCCAAACCGAAAAATGTCTGAGTAAAACAAAGCCATCATTTGAAACAGCATCTCTTTACCCCCTCGGCAGCAGCGCGAGTAGTTTCAAAAGCTTGCTCCACGAATTGGTAGACTCTGTCCTGAAACAAACGGCCGCACTGTCAGTACCGATTGCTCTCATCCGGCATACAAAACAGTCAAGAATTTTTACTTAAGTAGCAGTTAAAAAAACAAAAAAAAGCAGTCGAGTTCTCACAACAGTCACAATGATCATCAATGGACTACTGTTTCCCAGCTCCTGAAAGTTGTACCGCATTCCCTTTCACCTCAGCACTGTCAGTTTTCCCCGGTCCATTTTGAGTTCTTGTATTTTATTTCAAAACAAAATCACTCTCATTGCCACTCTCACCTCAGAAGCATGTTCAGCCTGTTTGCTTACTAAAACCGAAACTGCAGTTTCATTCCTGCGATCCTCCAACCGCGAGGACAGTTCAGAATGGTCATTCCAAGCATTGAGAGATGCAGTTTAAAACAGGCACGCTGTTTAAATTCATCACTTGCTCTGCATATACTTGTGGGTTGCTGCTTCTAAAATGGTGTGAAAAAGCTGGGTTGGGGGAGGACACAGTTAACACACCGTGACTCCTGTTGAGACTGCTGAGAAATTAGGCAGTAGGTACCAGCAGCACCACCTAGTGGAGAAAAAGAAATAGTGGACTTTTTTTCAAAAGGTATACTTCCACATCAGAAAATGAACTTAAAAAAACTATTTACAACTTTTTAAAATCTATTTTTCTTTGTTAATAAACAAGACATTGTATAATAGTAATAAGGCACTCGGGATGTGTGATATTGTGTAATAACAGCACTTCTCAGGTTTTGAACACACGGCCTATAGATCCTTGCAAGCTCATCTCATCTGAGGTGTGATGTTATTACTCAATAACACACACCCTGTCATGCCTTATCACTTAAGTATAGTGAGTTAGTAACAAACTTTACTCAGGTAAATCATTAAATCAAGTCAGTATCACACACACACATACACGCACACACACACACACACACACACACAGTGGGCTAGTTGAACTGCATTACGCTTAGTGTGTGTATATGAGCTGGGATTTAGTGGTGGTCCTTGAGATTTTAAATCACTTTTTTCTTTTCTATGTTAAAGCAATGTTGACAGTAGGAGCTTGTAAAGCAAGTAAAGGTAGAAGCTCAGAGAAGCAGAGACAGATACCAAACTGAGTCGGGGACAAAAGTACCCAATAAAAGTACAGTGGCACTAAACTGAATGCAAAACTGGAACCACAAGATACACTGCTTGCTGCTTTCATACATGTTGAAAATGATCAGATTTGAAACTGATCTTTTTTTAACGACATACCCTGTGTCAGTACCAGAACTAGATGTACAGCTCACCCTTATTTCAGCACTGTTTTATAAAATGCGGAGTTAGGTATGTGAATGGTCATTAGCTGAAACAGTAGTTGTGACACAGAGTATATCATTAATAAAAAGCCATTTCAAATCTGACCAGTCTCAACACATATGCAAACTGCAAATCAGAAAGAGCAGTTTGCATGAGCCAGTCGGTGCCCGACAGATGAAGTGACAGGAGGGCTGTGTCAGTCCCTCAGTATTTATTGTGCTAAATACAGATTAAAAGTTGGTTGGGAAGCAGTGCAAAAGGATACAAGTGCAAATTCCTGCCAAAAATAATTTCGCTGCACAGAGAATGTGTTCTCGTTCTGGCTGTAGTTTGCAGAATGGGGTGGGGGGGCTCAGAACAATGGACTCCTTTAGCAGGGGAGATGCAGGACAATGGACTCCTTCAGCAACTTTTTGGACGCAAATGAACTTGGTTCCTGCTGCATCATTTTCCACTGCTCTGCAACCCCAGTATAGTTCAAAAGTGAGCAGGAGTGAAAACTACCAGCGGTTGCCAGCCGCAAATGAGAGGAGACACTAAGAGTAGATTCCTCAACCAACTTTTAATCTGTATTTACAATAAATACTGAGGGACTGACACAGTCCTCCTGTCACTTCATCTGTTGGCCTCCGACTGGCTCATGCAACCCGCACTTTCTGATTTGCAGTTTTCATTTGTCTGTCTGCGACTGACAAGGAAGTGAAAAATGGCTGTGTCGGTCACTGAAAACAGTAATACTATATCTTACAGAATTTGAATTTGTGGCTTCAACAGAGTTAGAGGGTAGTGGGGAGGGACCCACTGGACACCAGCACCAGGGAAGATATGAAAGAGGGTAATAGGCAGGATTCAAAAATAAACTGCTGCCTTTATTCAAGAGCTGATTGTCAGTTCAGTTAGGAGCCCTTGGAATGCGACCGACTGAGGAAGAAAGAGTGATGGAGATGGTGAGATGGTCGCCTTACAAGTGTGTTTTCCAGTCAACCAACTGCAGCCTTTACAAAGTGTGACATCAGCCACTGCTGAAATTGTTGTAACAGCTACAGCAGCCATGCTGTATCGGAGTCTGTGATGTGTGCATTTCAGGCCTGGCACGCTTGACTCGACATACAGAAAACAGGTGCTGTGGAAGCTGTTAGTTAAAAAATGAATGGAGCAGACACATATTGTTTTGAACATTTAAACTGTAAATGGCACACAAAACCACTGTTGGAAATTAATGATTTATTTAATAGGTAAAATTAGAACAAAAATCATTTCCTATCTCCTTTAAGGAAGTAAATCAGGAGGGACGGTTGATGTCACCTAACTTGATTTCAGCAAAGCCTTGACAACATCCAACATAGAAGGCTGATTACCAAGATGGGTAGTCTGGCCATGGGGCACAAGCTCATAAACTGGGTTAGAAACTGGCTAACGGACAGGAGGCAGAAGGTAGTGTAATGGGATCTAATCCGGGAGAGGGGGTGACCAGCGGGTACCTCAGGGATCAGTCCTGAGACCATTTACGTAGTTTCCACCATGCAGCACCTCCTGCTGCTTTCACTGCTTCCTTCTCTCTCCTCTGAAGTTAGTACTCAATACCAAACACCACTGCAAATACCTGCAAGTGAATGTTTGGCATTGACAAATGCTTATTTTTGTGCCTCATATTGTCTGTTTGAGCTCTAGCTCTTTCCCACCCATGCTTGAAACTCATCACAGTCTTTGCCCCACCACCTCCGTAGGCAGGCCATTCCAAGGTTCCACCACCCTTTCGGTAAAGTAGTGCTTCCTTAGTTCCCTCTTGACCTCCCCATTTCCATTCATGTTTGCTTGTCATTGAGCCGGGGATCCTACTGAAAAGCTATTTTGTGTGTGGCACCTTGTTTATGCCTTTCAGGAACTTGAATGTCTCAATCATGTCCCTCGTCTTTCTCCTTGCCTCCAGAGAGTACATATTCAGTGATGCCAGTCAATCCTCATAGGTGAGTCACTGTATTCCCTGGATCATCTTCGTTGCTCTCCTCTGAACAGCCTTCAGTCTATTCCAATCCTTCTTAAGGTGGGGCCTCCAAAACTGAGCACAGTACTCCAGGTGCAGCCTTATCAGAGATCTATAGAGGGGACAATCTCCTCTTTATTTCTGCTATCGATCCCTCTGCCTATACACCCCAACATTCCATTTGCCTTGCTATATGCTTTATTGCAATGGCTTGCTTGTTTCATGGTGTCTATAATGATGACTCCCAGGTCCTTCTCTTCCTAGGAGATGTTATGTCTAACCCCATTAAGTCAATATTCTGTCCTATGATTTCCTTTTCCCAGATGCATTCCTTTGTACTTTTTGTGTTGAATTTTAGTGCCACATTTTAGACCATCTTTCCAATTTTTGGAGGTCTTTTTGCAGGTCTCTAACCCCTTCCAGGCTGTCCACCTTCCTGCCTAGCTTGGTGTCATCCACAGACAGGCAAGCTTTCCCTGGATTCCTTCATTGATTTCACCAATGAACATGTTGAAGAGGACTGTGCCCAACACCGATCCCTGAGCTACTCCACTTGTGACCTCACCGTCACTTGATTTCACCCCGTTGATCACTACTCTTTGTTTCCTGTCCCTGAGCTAGTTACCCACCCACCTGACTATGCTGTTTGCAGTACAAAGGTCCTCCTACTTCTTTAACAGGCATTTATGTGGCACTGACTCAAATGCCTTGCTGAAATCGAAGTAGAGTCGGTTCACTGCATGACTGTCCAGTTCCTTCATTACCCAATCGAAAAATGTAATGAGATTCACCTGGCATGACCTCCCAGCCATGCTGCTTGTTGTCCTGGAGCCCATTTTCCTCTAGGTATTGCACGATGTTCTGTTTGATTAAGGTCTCCATTAGTTTTCACACAACAGAAGTGAGGCTAACTGGTCTGTAATTCCCCACTTCTTCTATACCCCCTCCTTTGTGGAGTGGCACCACATCCATTCTGCTCCAGTCTCCCTGTACTAATCCTGTCTGCAATGAGCTTTGAATGAGTGAGCCATGGGTTCAGCTAATTCCTCTGCCAATTCCTTTAGCACTCTTGGGTGCATTTCATCTGGCTCCTGTGCTTTGTCTGGTTTAAGGGCCACCAGCCCCTCCTGGACCTTATCTGAGGTGAATGTTGGAGTTTCCATTATTTGGATCCCTCTGTCGGCTGCCTTAATTCCACTTTCTGGCACTGGACTGATATTCTCCTTGGTAAATACCGAGCAACAAAAGACATTTAGGACTGTAGCCTTTTGACCATCTTCCTCTATCATTCTATCACCATCCAACAATTTTGCGAGCTTTCCCCTTTTCTTCCTCTTTATGTTGATTGCACGCATGTGCAAGAAACATATTGTGGCAGCTTGCTGCAGAAGCAGGTTGTGGAGGAGCAGCAATGTTGTGGCCAGTGCCCCCACGGACTTTAGAGGCTTGGCCCGTTTTTCCCAATGGGGTGGCATGCTGCTGCTGACACTAGTTCAGCCTGAGTGCCACAACCTTGTAAGGTTTCAGCCGCTGCAATCAGGGGCCATCTCATCATTGCAGTGTAAGCCATTCTGCTGCAACGAGGGAGTGACCCGTCATTGCTGGGCGGAACCTTGATACTGTGATTTTGTTTGTGAACACGGTGGCGGCTTGCTGCCGCGTTCACAAACAATATTAGTGAGTCCCCAGTGCCGAGGGGGTACCCAATCCCCCTCGGCGGCATGTACCCCAACAGTGGTTGCTTCTGCCGACAGGGGCACCAATCCCAATCGGCTTCAGTCCCCTGCACCCATTTAGGTTGCCGATGGGGGAGCCCACTCCCAGTCGGCATCATGTCCCCCTCGTGAGGAAACCTAGTTGTGTGGTGAGGGGGTGCCCAATCCCCCACGGCTATTGTGCCCCCCATATATGCCAACAGGGGTGCCCAATCCCCCATCGGCAACAGTTGCCCCCTACAAAACTGTAGGTTGGCACGCTGGGAGCCCACCCCAGCATGCCAAATGTCCAGAAATGCCCCTGTAAAAAAAAAATGTCCCGCGATGTCTTTTTTTTCACCTGTAAAGCAAAAAACAGTCCCTTGTCGAGTCCAGCGTCCCCTCCCAAACCCGCGCCCACCCTCTGCACACCCTTCCTCACCACACCCCCCCTCACCCCATACTTACCTCTGGAGCCCAGCGCGACGATCTTCAGTGAACCGGGAACATGTCTGCACTCTTCAAAGCCGACCGCGAACTGAGGAAATGCCAGTAAGCTGTATAATGGCATAAATAGGGTTTTTTCAACTTTGATGCCTATCTCAGGCGTTTTTTGGAATTTTTGCTCCAAATTTTCAACATGGGGTTTTTGGGACCCCTCCTCATGAATTCAGCCACTGCCATGGTGTTATTTGGCCCCAAAAGGTGATTTTGTGGTCACTGCGCAGAATCACCTTTTGGGAATGATTAACAAAACAACAGTGCCAGTGTTCATGAGGCGGGCTCTTAAAAAGTCTATGTTGCTAATTTGGTGGAAAAATCAAAAAATTACTGTTTTATGAGTGTGTTGCTATGTGAGTTACGCACCTAACAGCTTCACCACTCTGCTAATATTTGAACTCCAGATTTCAACTTTGCCATTTTTACGCACCTCCTTATGAGCAGTACAGCTGTCATTTTTCGCATTCTGGACAAAATGTGTTTTTGCAGTTCCGACGCAGAATAGCTTGGTCACTGTGGGAAATCGGTGTTCAGGACACATTAAGAAAATCACAGTGACACTGTTCATGAGCAGAGGTCCTAAAATGCCTATATTTAAAATTTTGTGACGAAAGTCCATAAAATGAGTGCGTTAAGAGCATGCATTGCGCAGGTTCCATGCACGATCATAACTTCGCAAGTTTGCAATATTTTCACTCCAGATTTTCAACATTGCCATTTTTCCACACTTCTTTACGAACAATGCAGCTGTCATTTTTCACATCCTGGCCAAATGTGTTTGCACTTCCGGCGCAGAATAGCGAGGGCACTGTGGGAAATCAGTGTTCGACGTGACATGAAAAATCACAGTGACACTGTTCAGGAGCATAGGTCCTAAAATGCCTATGTTGAAAATTTTGTGATGAACTCCATAAAATGACTGTGTTACGAAAGGCAGTATTGTGCAGTTTCCATGCATCCTTGTAACTTCAAGAATTAGTAATATTTTCATGCCAGATTTTCAGCACTAGCATTTTTTCACACTCTCCTTATGAACAGTGCAGCTGTCATTTTTCACATCTTGGTCGAAATGTGTTTTCGTGTTTCGGGTGCAGAATACCGCAGTCGCTTTCGTAAATCAGTGTTTCTGACAGATTAGGTTTGAGTGAGTGAGAGGAGGAGTGACCGAGTTCAACTGAGCTCTGTCGGGAATGCTACAGATTTCTTTCTGGGCAGAAAAAGGTACCAAAGGAGGCAGGAGCCCAGTACAAAAGGGCAGCCTGCAACGCCGGGAGAAACAGAACGAGCGGGTGAGGGAAGGGGAGTGAGGGAGCTCAATGGAGCTCTTTTGGGACTGCTGCGGATTTCTTTGTGGGCAGAAAAAGGCAGCAATGCAGGCAGGAGCCCAGTACAAAAGGGCGGCCTGCAACGGTGGGACAAACAGAACAAGTGAGTGAGAGAGGGGAGTGAGCGAGCTCAACGGAGCTCTATCGTGACTGTTGTGGATTTCTTTGTGGGCAGAACTGGCACAGGCAGGAGCCCAGTACAAAGCGGGCAGCCTGCAGCGCCTGGCAAAAACAGAATGAGCGAGTGGGGGGACTGAGCAAGCTCAATGGAGCTCTGTTGAGACTGCTGCAGATTTCTTTGTGGGCAGAAAAAGGTGCCAACAGCAGCAGGAGCCCAGTACAAAAGGGCAGCCTGCAGCGCCAGGAGAAACAGAATGAGCGCGTGACAGAGGGGGAGAGAGCAACCTCAACGGGGCTCTGTCGAGACAGCTGCGGATTTCTTTGTGGGCAGGAAATGGTGCCAACACATGCAGGAGCCCAGTATAAAAGGGCAGCCTGCAGTGCCAGGAGAAACAGAACAAGCGAGTGAGAGAGGGGGAGTGAGCAAGCTCAACGGAGCAAAGCGATCAACATTCGGCACTGACAAATGCTTGTTTCTGATATGTATCAAGAAAAGTGTTTTTCCCCTGATTTTATCCCTGCTGCTATCCTAAGCTCCATTTCAGATTTTGCTTCCCTTATGACCCTCTTTGCTTCCTTATTTTTTGGGGTATATTCTTCCCATTTGCCTATCTCCTGGTTCTTTTTGAACCTGTGGAAAGCCTTCCTTTTGATTCTGATTGTTTTTTTGGACCTGTACTGTGAACCAAATAGGTTTCTTTTGCCTGTTTCTTTCTTCACAGTTTTTTTTTTCCAAATAGGTTTTTATGCTCTGCAGCGGGCCGCAGCTTATGTCGGCCAGCCTATACAAACTCTGGGGTCATTTGGGCACTTAGTACACTATGTGTGGCCTGACGGATACCCGGAGATGGCCCGGAGGCATCAACCTTGCTCGAGCCCCGCATTTTCCACATTTTCTGCCACTGTTACCTGAGGCCCTGGAACGTGATTGCATGTGTGCGTGAAGGTGCAAATAGGCACCACTGCTCCAGTGACGGCCTCTGTCACCCACCCTTGGCCTAACGCCAGGGCTCCTTGGCGTGACACCACCACCCAGCCGCCAGCAGTTGAAAACCAAGCGCTGAGCAGGCCTTCTGAGCCCTCCTGAGGAGGAGAGCTGTCAGCCAGCAGCTCAATTAACTGCTCTTCCTCCCCCCTGGCCAACCCCGTGCCTGAGTCCGTGCTCAAACCCAGGTCACCAGCATGATGTGAGGGTGTGGCATCCAGCGCCTTTAACCTTCAGCACCACCAGGCCGGCCCTTCTTCACAGTTTTGATGCAGAGTTTTGTTGTTACTAGGACTGATTCCTTTATTAACCCCCAAGATGTCCTCTACCTCTGTTCTTTCAATGATATTTGACAGTTTGTCACTGGCTAACTGTCTTAATCTTTCAAAATGTGCCCCCTTAAAGTACCGGACCACATACCATCAGGTAAGCTCAGATCTCCAACAACCACTATTGCTCCCTTAAATGAAACTCTTTTAATTTCATTTGTGAGCTCCCTGTCCCTTTCTCCCTCCTGATTTGAAGGTCTGTATATCACCCCCCAAGTGAAACTTCTTACCTGATATCGAATTGAGTTGAAACCACAAGGATTCAACATCCATGTAACTGTCACTTTTGTTGACTGTTGACTCTATGCCTTCATGAACATATAGAGCTATCCTCCCCTTTTCCTCTTCCATCCTTTTCTGTAGAGTGTATAGCCTGGGGACTGAAAGGTCCTATTCTTTGTACTCCATGGCCCATGTCTCAGTGACGGCAACAAGCTCAACTTTGGAATCTGCAATCAATGCTTGCAGGTCACTTCTATTGTTCCCCTGACTCCTGGTGGCATTGAGACAAACTGCCTTTCATGAACATGAATGGACACTTGCTTTCCTGCCTTTTTGACCTCCAGGTCATTCTATAATTGTCTTGCTTCCCTTATTGCTCCTGGTATTCCCCTTTTATGAACATATGAACATACAAAAATGTCAGCAGAAACAGACCCTAAAGGTCTATCAAGCCTGCTTGAGTGTGTAGCTCAAAGTTTAATTTTCTGCAGCTGCTCCCCCACCCATTTCCAGTCCCCCCAATTTATCACCCCATGCTGCCATCACCTCCCTCCCCAGCCTCCCCTCAGTTTTGACTTTTCTTTTGACTCTGTCCCACCCCCTCTTGAAACTGCCCACAGTTTTCAGCGAGATCACTTCTCTGGCAATTTGTGAAACCTTTCTACCACCCTTTCCATGAAATAGTGTCTCCTCATTTCCTCTTGAATCTTCCTCCTTCCAATTTTAGACTATGTCCACTTATGACCTCCCAAGCTCCCCTTAATCTAAACATGCCTTCTGTACTAACCCTATTCATACCTTTTAAGTATTTGAAGGTCTCAGTCATATCCCCTCTCCTTCTATCTTCTAGGGAATACATGTTGAGCTCCCTCAGTCTTTCCTCATAGGGTTTGTCTTCCAGACCTAGGATCATCCTGGTTGCTCCTTCACCCATGCCCTCCAGTAGTTTGATGTCCTTTTAAATATGGGTACCAGAACTGCACACAGTACCCCAAATATTGTCTCACCAGTGATCTGTACAATGGCAGGATAGCTTCCTCCTCCTTGAGGTGATTCCTTGGTAATGCACCCAACATTTTGTTTGCTTTGGCTGCCACCTTACAGCACTGCACAGAGTCTTTCATGTCCCTGTGACAAGCACCCCTAGATCCTTTCCTCCTCTGAAATGGATACCTGGCTCCCTCAACCAGTAGCTAGTCCCACGGTTTCTGTATCTCAGGTGCATGACCACTTAACTTCCTTGTGCTCCCAGGTTGCACCTGGAAACAAGCTTCAGCTTAGTGTACCTCTCCTGATTAAACAATTTCCCTTTCCTTCCCCTTACACTTCTTAGCATTGAACTCCAACTGTCATATGCCTGACCAGTGTTCACGCTTTGCCTGGTCCTCTGAGTTCCTGCCTCCCTTTCTCACTGTTCACACTCACACACATCTTTGTGTCACCTGCGAACAGGCTGATTTTACTCTTGATCCCATCAGCTATGACCCTGATAAAGATGTTAAATAACACCAGTACGAGCACTGAGCCCTGTGGGACCCCACTGGTTACAGACCTTGTTTTCAACAGTTCCCCCTACAATTACCCTCTGCTATCGGTCTTGCAGCCAGCTCCTGACCCACCTCACCAGCTTCTCTCCGGCCCAGGTTCTTCAGTTTATTGAGCATCCTTCGATGTGGCACTGAGTCAAAGGCCTTGCTGAAGTCCAGCTACAGGACATTCACCAAATTCCTCCTGTCGAGTGACCTTAGGACCCAAATCGAAAAAGCCAATTAGGTTGGTCTGACAGGATCTCCCCATGACAAACCCATAATGCCTTTCATTCTGGAGACCATTCACTTCCATAAAGATCACTAGTCTCTTCTAGAATGGTCTCCATTAACTTCCCTACAGTTGAGGTAAGGCTGGCCAGTCTGTAGTTACCTGGCTTGTCCCTGGGTCCACTTTTGTGGAGAGGCACCACATGCACCATCCTCCAGTCCTGGGGCATGCACCCCATCTCCAGTGAGGTGTTGAACAGATCTGCCAGAGGGTCCAGCACTCTTGGATGCACCCGTCTGGTCCTGGGCCTTATCCACCCACAGGGCCCTAAGGCCCTCTAAACCCTGCCCTCTGGGATTTCCCCATCCTTGCCTCTGCTCCCCCTTTCCTGCCCCTGTTTTCCCCTGTGGCATATGCCCATCCTTTTCCTGGCGAACACCGAACAGAAGTACTCATTAAGTGCCTCTGCCTGGTCCACCCATTTTCTGCCCATCCCTTCCCACTTAATCCTGATTATCCCATCCTTACAGCTTCTTTCTCTCTTACGTACCTGAAAAAATCTATTCCTTCTCTGATCCCTGTGCCAGCCTTAGCTACCTTGTAGCCTTAGCTGCCCCTGACCCCTCTACCACCTCTGGACTTCCTTGGTACTCCTCCCTGTCTGCCTCTCTCATCGTTCTCTTATGCCTACTGAAGGCTGCCCTTTTCTCCCTCACTTTCTCTGCTACCTCCTTCCTAGCTAGCTCAGTCTTTTGTCCTGGACTTCTACTCTGGGTCTTTGCACATGTGTTGTGCCCTCCACCAGACCCAGCTTGATATGGACCATTTCTGGTCAGCATCCATCTCTGGGCAGATCTTGGCAGATGTCCCACTAGGATGTCACCCATCCTACCAAGTCTCTTTTTGAAGTCCATAACCATTGTCTTTGTCCTGGCTGCTTCTCTGCCCAAATTGAGGAAGAACCACACCATGCTGCAGTGGTCGCTGCCTGCTAGGGTCCTCCACCACGATATCTTGGATGTGTTCCCCATCTGACAACACAAGGTCCAGTATGGTACCCTTCTCTGGCTGGCTCCATTACTCCCTACAGCAGGAAGCTGTCTTGGAAGGCCTCTAGGAGGACCTGTTCCCTGGCACTAAAAGTAGGCGATGTGATCCAATCAACTCCAGGCAGATTGAAATCATATACTATGACAGTGTTGCCCTTACTACTTAGCCTTCTAATTGGCTCACCCAACTCCCTGTCCATTTCTTCATTCTATGAAGGGGGTCTGTACACCACCCCCAAGCTAATCTTCCTCTCTTCCTTTAGAGTTTTGAAACTGTACCCATAAAACTTGTCTTGCCCTCCTCCACTTTTGGGTAGTGTGGTTAAGCTGAGTTTGGTCATCTTTGATCCTTATTTGTGGGGGAGTGTGAGCTAGGTTACCATTTACTTTACTGATAGCCTCCATAGACTCCCTAAAATGAACAAGTAAAAGTAAATAAACTATTGAGATGTATCGGGAATAAGAGAAATAGAGGTATTAGCCTTTGAGAAAGGATTGATGAAGATCTGAAACATGTCTGGCCCGGACAGTATTGTCTTGGGTGCAATAAATAGTTTGAGAAAGGATTTTGCCTCTAAAGTATCTTTCAAGTCCCTGTTTTGGAGTCTGTGTGTGCCAGAAACTTTTTCTTGCTTGCTCCATTAGTTTCTGTGCACCACTTCACAAAGCACTCCATTTGGCTTCGCCCACACTTGAAGGGAGTCCAGTTAGAAATATGGTTCAGCACAGGGCCACCAAGCTGACCAATTTCAAGAGCTAGGATGTAGGTAAGTAAACAGACTTTGTGTTCTGACAGGATAAGGCTGTTAGGACAACAAAAAATAACATGTATTGTTAAAGATGTGAGTCTGACTGGTGACTGTCTGAGCAGTCAAGTCAGTGAGCAGGTGATAGTGCTCTGTATTAATGTTATTTATTTATAAGGTGTCAGAGCAGAAACAAAATTAAAAAATAAAATGTATTGACTGAGACTGAGAGCAAGAAGAAGAGAGAGATACCTTTAATGGAAAGAAGGCAGCACGCAGCTTTGCTCTCAGTCAGTTGGTAAATAACCCAACTGACTTAGGGAGTCAGGCAGCAGCTCTTTCCCTTTCCGCCTCACTCTCACCAACAGCCAGCCTGATGACCTTTGTTTTATGAAAAAAAAATGTTTAGGCTTTTCTCTGCACATCCAGCTCTGCCCTCGCTCGGTTGGTCACCTGGCTGACTCAGGGAGTCAGGCTTAGGCAGCAACCCTTTCTTTTTCCTCACTGGCACTGAACAGCCCGTTTTCCTGAGTGTCTTAATTTCTTTATATAGCATTATTTAGGTTCCTTCCTCTCTCTTTGCATCCAGAAGAAGCCATCCCCTAAGACAAAACACTGACAGAGCAGTCCACTTTGTCCATGAGTGCCACCTCTCATCTTACTTTTCCTCTGATCTTGGCTCTGATTTGTGACTCTGGCTGGCATAACACACGGGCAAGTTCCTGCTCCCAATGAAGTACAAGTCACTGTGACTTGTGGGAGGCACCAGGTGTTCATGCCAGCCAAAGAGCACATTATGTGACTAGAAGTCTTGTTGATGATTGTTGTGCAATCACCATCCTCAGCAACACGATTACTTTGGGAGCATGGATAGCAGTGCGCAATAATCCGAAGGGGGTGTGGCTATGTGGATGTGGACTGCAAAAACTCAACTGGTGTCTGCGTGCAAATGTGTTTTGCTGCATCACTGAAACTTTAGTGTTGAGAAGAGATCAGGTGGGTGATATGGGTCCAAGTCAGTTTTAAAGAGCCCAATTTTTAGGGGTGCCCAAAGGAAGAATGTTGGTGATGGAGCACTCCAGCACCCATGCATTCAGTGTCCTTTCCTGTTCCACATCTCAATAAAGTGTTGCACATTACATTTTTGAACTGGAGCCCCACAGCATAGTACTTTGTTGTATTATTATATGAAGCTCTTTAAATTTTGCAGGTCTGTGTGTACACAAATGGGGCCTATATGGGTGCACACAGCTATAGTGATAGTCACTGAACCGATACAGAATATCCAGATATATAACGATACATTACAGGAAATCTCTATTCATTTTAGTGGGATTTCTGTGTCATTTCCTGGTTGTGGCATAGAGGTATATCTGTTTTAAAATATTTATTCCTTGACAGTGACATCCAGTATCATCTAGGGAGGTCAGAGGTCAAATCCTAACAGCT
Source organism: Neoceratodus forsteri (assembly GCA_016271365.2). Classification (NCBI taxonomy): domain Eukaryota; kingdom Metazoa; phylum Chordata; order Ceratodontiformes; family Ceratodontidae; genus Neoceratodus; species Neoceratodus forsteri. The sequence continues at coordinate 518,689,019 of CM057449.1, read as the reverse complement.
GGCTCACCAGCTGGTGTGCTCAGAGAGGCTTTGGGTTGGTGGGGGATTGAGGGATAACATGGAAGGATGACAGCCTTTATGTCCCAGATAGGTTACACCTAAATGGGGAAGATAAGGTGGTGTTAAAGTATAAACTGGCAGACTACATGGTGCATCAATATAATTTAAACTAAAGTGGGGGGGTTGCAGGCAAAATCAGGCTACAGGGCAGAGGATAAGGGAAGTTAGCCCACCCCAGATCATAAAGAAACAAGATGGGGTGTGGATGGGCAAGCTGGACTGGGAGTGGGGAAAGGGAGCCTGGATCCTGGAGGGCAATGTATGCCAATGCCAGGAGTCTGGGTAACAAGATTCCAGACCTGGCAGCGGTCATGGCTGAGGCAGAACTAGACTTAGTGGGAATCTCTGAGTCCTGGTCTCACAATGAGCAGGATTGGGACATGACAATACCGGGGTACATGCTGTTTAGGGGGGACAGGGAGGACAAGAGAGGGGGAGGAGTGGCACTTTACATGAGGGAGGGGATTAGGGTGACAGGAATACAGGGCAGATGGGGGAGACTAAGGCTTTATGGGTATCATTGACCATGGGAAGGGAGGAGGTGGTGCGCACTGGGGTGATATACAGGCCACCAGGGCAACAGGAATCAGTGGATAATCAGATGATGGTAGAGATCCCGAGGGTAGCAAATAGGGGTGAGGTGCTGCTCATGGGGGACCTCAACCTGCCGGATGTGGAGTGGGGCACACTATCAGCAGCCTCCAACAGTAGCATGGCAATTGTAGATTCTATGAAAGTGACCCAACTCAAACACATGGTCAGGGAACCAACTAGGGAAGATGTGGTGTTGGACATAGTACTAACAAATGGTGACAGAGTGGGGGAAGTATCGGTGGGGGAGAACCTTGGCACGAGCAACCACAGAACCATTATTGTTTACAATGCGCATCAGAAGTAGTGCAACGGACCAAGGTGAGCGGCTCGATTTCAGGCAGGCAGGTTTAACAGGATGAGAGAATGCATTTGGTGAGCACTAGTAGGGGAGGTGGCTGTAACGTGATAGGATAAAGGGGCCTATCTGGGGCTACTGACCTTTGCACAAGGCAGGTGAGCAAGAATAAGAGAAAAGAGAGGTCCCTGTGGTTTAACAGGGAAGTGGCTGAGTGCCTCAGGGCTAAGAAGAGAGCATTCAGGAGGTTTAATGAGACACTATGGGAGCAAGATTGGAAAGAGTATCAGGTGCGGCAGAGGGAGGCGGGACAGGAGGTAAGCAGAGCAAAGGCAAGAATGGAGGAGAAAATTGCCAACGTGGTCAAAAAAGGGGAGATAAAACCTCTTTCAGGTATATAGGCGAGCAGAGGAAAACAGGAAAGGGGATTCAGAGGTTGAAAAACAATGCTGGGGAGATGCTGGGAGAGGATACGGAGAAAGCTGAATTGCTGAATAGCTATTTCTGCTTGGCATTCATGAGACAGGAAGAGTGGGAGGGTAGTAACATAGGGGTGAACGAGGAAGGGGGCAGGGGTGGACACTAGTCCCTTTAAGGTAGAGGAGATCTTGAGTGAACTGGCTAGCTTGAAGTTGGATAAGTCTATGGGGCCTGACAGGGTTCATCCCAGAGTCTTAAGGGAGCTGAGAGATGTACTGGCTGCTCCCTTGACCGCTCTTTTCAATAGCTGCTTGACATCAGGGGTGGTGCCAGAAGATTGGAAAAGTGTGGATGTGGTACCCCTTCATAAGAGGGCAGGAGGAAGAGGTAAGTAATTAAAGGCCGGTGAGCTTGACATCTATGATTGACAAGCTCATGGAGAAACTGCTCAAAAAGAGAATCACTGGCTACCTAGAGGCAAATGACCTGATGGATCAAAGGCAGCATGTGTTCACTGAGGGCAGATCCTGTCAAACGAACTTGACTGAGTTATTTGACTGGATTACCAAGGTAGTGGATCAGGGGGTCAATAGACATCACATACCTTGATTTCAAAAAAGCATTTGACTCTCTGCCACAAAGATGGCTACTGTACAAGTTGGGATGTCTAAGGCTGGGGCGGACAGTAATACAGTGCTTACAAAACTGGCTGGAAGGCAGAAAACAGAGGGTATTAGTAAATGGAGTAGCATCAGGGGAGGCTGGGGTCATCAGTAGGGTTCTCCAGGGGTTGGTATTGGGGCTGCTGCTATTTAATGTATATATAGGGAACATAGTAGTGGGCCTGGAGAGTAGGGTGTGACTGTTTGTGGATGAAGCAAAGGTCTGCGCTAGAGTGGACACACACAAGGAGGTGGAGATGATGTGTAGAGATCTGAGGAAACTAGAGGAGTGGTCAAGGAAGTGGCAACTATCATTCAATATGATGAAGTGCAAGATCACACACATGGGCAAGAAGAATGGGAAAGCAGGATACTGGATGGTGGAGCGGCCCCTTGAGGTAACAGAACAGGAAAGGGACCTTGGCATCACCATTTCACAGGACCTGAAGGTGGCAAAACAGTGCAAAAAGGTGGTGAAAAGGGCCAGTGGGATGCTGGGATGCATTGGGAGGGGGATAACTAGTAGGAGGAGGGAGATTGTAGTTCCCCTGTACACCCAACTGGTTTGGCCACATCTGGAGTATGGGATCCAGTTCTGGAGGTCATACCTAAAGAAGGATGTGGAGGAGGTGGAACGGGTCCAGAAGAGGGAGACAAAGATGATAGGGGTCTCAGTCACTTTTCATATGAGGAGAGACTAAGGGACCTAAGCATGTACTCCCTGGAACAGAGGAGGGAAAGGGGGGCATGATTGAGACATTCAAATACTTAGAGGGAATAAATAAGGTACCGTTGGGGAGCATTTTCCAAGTAAAAGAGCAATTAAGGACAAGGGGCCACAAACTGCAAATTGTGGGGGGAAATTCTGAGGTAACGTTAGGAGGCACTTTTCACAGAGAGAGAGGGTGGTGGACAGATGGAACAGTTTCCCAAGGGTGGTGGTGGGGAAAATGGTGGGAGGTTTCAAGAGGGGCATGGGACAGGCACAAGGGGCTAGTGGAAAGGGGAGGTTCAGGGACCTAGCAGAGGTTTAGGTAACCAGGGCAGACTAGAGTGGGCCTGGTGGTCCTTTCTGCCTTCACATTCCTATGTTCCTATCAGGTATGACCTCTTTTTGGAACCTACGTCAGTTTTTATATCCAGGCCATCAACAGCATCTTTAAACTAGAATGACTGCATCAGTGAACAAGGAAACGTCTTACTGTGTGGAAATGTTTTTTGTCTTTTAGGTTACATGTAGCTATGTAAACAAACTGTGGTTACAATTATGTACTGAAGTCTGTGACAGTGTATGCAGGGGTGGAAGGGGAGCACATCTTATTAGCGATCAGTCTATTCCCTTGGGGGAGGACTGAAAGGAGGTCCCCTGAGAAAGTCAGGTTATCTCATAGAAGTGAAAGAGTGAAAGAAAGGGTCTGTTTGGTAAGATGTAATCATTTTCTTCTGCAGGTCAATGTAACAGTTATATCTATAGTGGTAACCATTGCCATATATAGTCATGCGGTACCACGTGCCAATTTTGCTCAGAAAAGCCATATTATACAATGGCAAGAAGGAATGCTGGACTGTGATTGGTCAGTGTAGGGCTACACAAATGATGTTATCCCAGCGTAACATCATGGATGTACTCCCAGCGCACACATGACCGAATCACAGGAAAAAAAAATCAGTACATGTACCATTCTGAACTGCCATGAAAGCCGCATTTCCGACTGGCTTCACATCACTGCCATGCTACTGTCAGTCCCCGCTCACCAACCATCCATTTCTTTCCCATTCCACCGCCACTATTTTGACCTCACAGTGTCCTGTCTGCCCCCAACATACATTGCAACTACAAAACTTAAAATAAAGTAAAAAAAAAAAAAGCTGTAAATAAAATTGGATTTCTCCTCACTAGCCAGCACGATCATGGGTGGCCATTACAACTGGCCGTGCTTGTTAATGACTATAGCCATGAGTCAATGGTGGGGGGGGCAGAGAATTGTGCTGGGTCAAACTGCAGTCAGCACACTGAATGGCAGCGGAAACAGAATAGTGACCACTAGTTAATGTTTTTCCCTCCAGTAAAAACAGGTGCCAACTGTACTTGGGGAACCCACACATAAACATGACCCTTGGGGAGCACCACAGTGTGAGGAGTAAGACAGCTAAATCTGCAGCTTCCAAGCTGCATACAAACACAGAGAACTTGCAAGGTGGGGGGGATGGGGTGGAGAACAAGATTGGAAAAGCAAACAGGAAGGAGACAGAAAACAGCCCCTGACTGAATGTATTTAGCAGAGAGGTGTGTGTCTGGGGGCTTGAGAGCCACAATAACCGTACGAGCTCCACCTAGTGGCCAAAATAACCAGAACTACTTTTCTTCTCTGTATTCCTACACCTTGGAAAAAAAGTAGTTTTAAATGTCTTTTTTTGTTTGTTTTACAAATGAGCCATTGTGTAATAGGAATAATGCACTCAAGGGTGTGTGTTGTGCTGGGACAATGTCACTTCTCTGGTTTTGGACACAGTTGGTTGCTACCTCGTGCCAAGCCACCCGAGGTGTGACATTATTCCAACACAACACACACCCTGGAGTGCATTATTTCTTTATTTTAATATGGTTTTCCTGAATGAACTTTTTAATCTTTGTTTACTTTGTACTAAGGGTGCTCGGATACCCATTTTTATAAACAGATATCTCAGATTCCACCCCAAAAATTAGGATTTACGATTTTCAGATATAGTTGCTAAAAATCTGAATTATAATAATTAGGATTCCACATTGGATTTGGATGTCAAAATCCAATAGCCTGCAAATTATGAGGATACAGATAGGTAGATAAAAACTTTATTTTACCACAGCAGTTAAATTTTAGGATTATGAAGCCCTAGTTTACAAAGTTGTCCAGTTTGATGATTGTTGCAATTGTGCAAATAGAATTTATATATATCAGTTATCAGAGCATCAGATGAACATGTAGGGAAACATGACATGCACATTTATAAAACTAAATATATAGACAAGTGCGTTATAGACAGGGTTTTGTGCATCAGGGCTGTGTGCATCCGGTAATTGCCTTTGGGTCCTGTGGTGGAGTGATTGTCAAGCTCATCTTCTGATGATTTTGCCTTTAGTAACACCTGACTGGCTGACAAACCGTCAGTCAGTTGTTACTATAGGAGAGCAACATTGTTTCATTAATTAATTGGGACACCACTGACTGAAGAAGATGAGCATGACAATCACTCCACTAAGGAGATACAAGCCCTCCTCCTTATAATTTAGGGGCTGTGGGAGGAGGGAGGTTGGGAACTAAAGAATGTGAAGGAAGGGGTTTCATTTAAAATGTGGGGACACTGAGGGTGATAGGGTGAGGTGAAGGGTGGCTTGTGATTTGGTGTGGGTATTATAATCAGGCAGCCTTATAACAAACTAAGTTTAAAACAAATGTGTTCACGGGGTCTTGGGAGGAGGAGGGACAGTGGATGTTAGAGTAGGGTAGTGTGGGGATTATATAATTGCAGTGTGAGCAGAGGTGAGTGTATTTGTCACAGAGGGAGGCTTATTTACCTTCACAAGTGAATTTCAGATTTTGGACTAGGATATCATGACAGCCCAAAATCCAAAATCCAGTTGTCAGATCAGACTTTACACTATCCAGTCACACCTACTATTATATCTTATAAGTAAATAGCAACTATTTAACGAGATATAAGTGAGTGGTTGTGCTATTTCGAAAAGGATATTTTATGGCTGTGTGGGTGGAACTCCGCAAGACATTATGCCATCACTGTAGGAGAACAGGGGTAGGCTCCAGAACGATCCTGTGTTCTCCTACAGTGCTGCAGCAACGCCAGGACAGCGCCTGCCATAGGTGCTGTCCTCCGTGACAGAGCTCCCTCTGCAATATGGTCATCCCCTCCTGATGGCGCTCTTCTTTGCAAGTGCACTTCAGCATAACTGCGCATGCACTAGTATCGTATGCGCAGTTTTCCGCCTCGTCGCCATCTTGTAGTGGCAACTGCTGCTCCACTGCAAACCACCACTGCTCCACTGGTGCTCCATTGTTGCCACCACCATCGTGACCTGCCAGTGCTCCGAGAGTCATGCACAAGTAAGAGCTTGCTGCAGCCTTATCGCTCTGACCAGAATTTGTTTTGAATGTCATGGGTGTCTGTCATTGCAAAGGAGATGCCATCATAGCTACTCTGACCTAAGCCTTCCTGATACTGGGAAGCAATAAGGTACAGTGTAAGAAAACAAGACCACACTCCATCTGAGGTTTGGCCAGCCAGTCATGACTTGATTTAGTGGGACTGGTGACTGGCCTAAAGAATCCAGGTGCTTAGGGCATGCCAACTTCGCAGAGAGGTGATTGTGGGCACATGATACAGAATGGGGCAAACTAGGACAGAGGTCTGTGCCAAGCTATAGTAAGGGGGTGCAGACTTGGATGCAGACAGAGAATTTGTGACACTGATATACCCAGATATACTGTAAAATGCAGCTTGTCACTGGCTACAACTGTAGATGAGGGATTACCCTCCATTTGGTTGAGTGTATACTGAACAGGACACATCCCATGTCTAATGTATGCTTCCTTTGTGGGTTATAGAATGTGGTCACCACGTAACTCTACTACTCCAAATCATTGCTGCATGCACATAGGGTTCACCACTGATATTTAGGCCAGTGGCTTAGCAGTCACACTTTAATAAAATGAGAAAGGGCTGGGGATTCAGCAGATTTTATAGGCTAAAAGACAGAGTATTGTTGGTTCAGGAATACTTGTCTGAAGACTTTAACAATGAAAATAATAGTCTTGTCAGGCAAAAAGCTAAAGCTAGTGACAAGTGAGATTCCAAGGTTCACTATAAAAATATTTATTTATTTTATTTATTAAGACTAGGATTACAAATATATTTGAGCCAAGACTCTTTTACAAAGGTTCCACGTCAAATACAGTATAATACAAAAAAAATGGAAGATAACATGTTAAGAATAGGAGAGAAATACAATATTATCCTATTATTCTTTATATAAAAAAAAATATATATATATATACAGTATATATATATATATATATATATATATATATATATATATGTATATATATAGACATAGATTAGATAGATAGATAGTGCTCTTTCTTGTCTCCCCTACCATCGTCCAGGGATATATCCTGCATTCAGGTATATACCTTACTCAGGCGTTTGGCCATTATTTGGATGGCAGGGTGTTTTTACTTCCCTGGTTTTCTCCTGCATCCTCCCTCCTCCCCATGGAATGGGAAGTGCCTCTATCAGTCTCCCGGGCACATGGATTGCTGTGTTGCCAGAACCTGCTGCCAATCCTTCCTGACTTAGGCACATGACTGCATAATCATTACCTTAGCCTGGCCTGCTTCCTGATGTGGCAACAACCCAAGCTCGCTCCAGAACTCGGGTCGAATCCACAGCAGGGTAACATGTTGCCTCTGGGCAGTCAGGTTGCCTGAATTATCTTCTTTCCATTCTTTTACTAGTGTTATTGTTTTGACATTAGCAACTTCTGTCTCCAAGCCAACGGCTCTCTGGTTACGCATTCCATTTGCCCAAACACAATGCAATTAATCATAACATTCCACTCCACTCAATCATGACAGCACAGTGCCATCACTCTGTGAGAACTGTATTTGTAAAACAGATAAAGGACCTCTGGGAATAGAAGTCCTGCATCAAAGAATGAAATATATTCAAATAAATGTTCAAAGAGTTTAAATTATTTATACTGATCAAAAGAGGATGACATCTGAGTAGCTATGTAGCACACATATTGTTTAATTATAAATCTCTAGTAGAAAACTGCAATGGCAAATGCAGATCTTATTGATCACATGCTGGTCTGGAACACACTGGTAATGGATCACCAGTGCAAGCAGAACGTGGGAAATGGACCTGTCAGATCTTTCAATAGCCCTCAGAAACTATGGGTTTGGAACATTGTGATTCAAGCTTTTCCAACACCAGTCACTGTTTCTGTCATTTTGTTTTTTGTTTTCTTCAGTTTTTACCTATTGGGGACAGGATGGCTATTAATCCCAGTTAAATAAAATGAATAGGAGAAATCCTAAAAGTTGATACATAGAAACAGAAACGTAGAAGTTGACAGCAGAAAAGGACTGCAAGGCCCATCCAGTCTGCCCATTTTACCAATGTACTCAAGCTGCCTCAGCTATGCCCACCTCATAAGTATGATTCCCTTGTGCCTATCCCATGCCCTCTTGAATCCCTCCACTGTATGTGCTCCCACCCCCTCCTGAGGCAGAGCATTTCACACATCCACCACCCTCTCTGTAAACAAGCATTTGTCAATGCTGAATGTTTGCTTGCTGGCATTAGCAGTGGAAGTGCAGGAGTTAGACAGATGCAGTATAGGAATGGCATTGAAGTATTGAACTGACGCCAACTCCACCCTCACCCTGCAGAGATGGACAGGCATTAGGGTGTGCCTTTGGGTTGTCACTCATGACGGTCATGACACTTCACCTCACCCTGCCTTTCAGACACTGACAAGTGTCGAGGTGTGCCTTGGGGTGTTTGGTCTTTACATTCACCTCATTCCATAAGGAAATACGCTGAAATGGGTGCAGTATAGGAGAATGGGGTGAACTCTGGGGGCAAAGGGTCCAAGGTGCACCTTGATGCCTGTCACTGGCTGGAGGGTGGGGGTGGGGGTGAAATGGCATGAGCATTACTGTCGACAATCCCAAGTCACATCCCTGACACCTGTCAGTCCCAACAGGGTAGGGTGTTATGGTAGGAAACCCTAATGCCCTGGGCGTTTCTTGGTATTTTAACTCCAAGTTTTCCATATGGGCTTTGTGTGACCCAACTGCATGAACAGTGACACTATCAGTTCGTTAGGCGAAAGGTGATTTTGCACAGCAACTGCGCCATTTGGTGCCACAGGTTCGAAAACACATTTTGAACAAGATGTGAAAAGTGACAGGTGTACTGTTCATGAGGAGGTGTAAAAAATGGCATTGTTGAAAATCTGGAGTGAAAATATTGAAAAACTGGTGAAGTCATGAGGGTGCGTAGAAACTGCACAATGTAAACCCGTAATGTAATTAGTTTGAGGATCTTTTACAGCAGATTTTCAACTTAGGCATTTTGGGACCTTTGATCATGAACAGTGTCACTGTAATTTTCTTAATCTATCCTGAACACTAATTTCCCACTGTGACTGCGCTATTCTGTGCTGGAAGTGCGAAAACGCATTTTGGCCAGGGTGTGAAAAATGACAGCTGTACTGTTCACAAGGAGGTGTGGAAAAATGTCAATGTCGAAAATCTGGACCGAAAATATTACAAATTCGTGAACTTATGAGGATGTGTGGAAATTGCGCAGTGCACACACGTAACGCAGTCATTTTATGGACTTCTGTCACCAAATTTTCAACATAGCCATTTTAACACCTCTGCTCATGACCAGTGTCACTGTGATTTTCTTAATGTGTCCCAAACATTGATTTTGCAAACCGGCGGCACCAATGCGCTACATGTGCAAAAACACATTTTGAGCGACGTGAAAAATGACAGCTGTACTGTTCATAAGGAGGTGTGCTAAAATGGCAATGTTGAAAATCTGGAGTGACAATATTATAAATTCTCAATGTTACGAGCGTGCATAAGAACTGCGCAACGCACACTCGTAAAACAGTCATTTTTGGGATTTTTTTCACCAAATTTTCAACATAGGGGTTTTGGGGGCTTTCCTCATAAACTGTGATACTGCAATTTTGTAAATAAGTCCCGAAAGGTGGTTTCACGTAGTGACCGCAAAATCACCTTTCGGGACCAAATAACAAAATGACAGTGACTGAGTTCATGAGATGGGGTCCCAAGAACCCCATTTTGAAAATTTGGTGAAAAAATTCCCCAAAATGTCCAAGATATGTGCCAAAGTTGAAAATCCATTTATGCCATTATACAGCTTACCTGCATTTCTTCAGTTAAGTGGTTGGCTTTGAAGAGTTCAGACATGTTCGGTCCACCAAGATCTCATGAACTCCGGAGTAAGTATGGGGTGAGGTGGGGTGTGGGGAAGTGGGGCACTCAGAGGGTGGGCGTGGGTTGGGGAAGGTGCAAGACAGTCAGTGAGGGACTGTTTTTTCTTACAGGTGATTTTTTTTTTTTGAAAGACAACGTGGGACTGTTACCATGCTGGGGTGGGCTCCTAGCGTGGCACCTGGAAGTATATTGGGGGGGCAGTGGAGCCGACAGGGATTGGTCACCCCGTGAGCCATATGGAATTTTGCCAGGCTGGGGTGGGCTCCCAGCATGGCACCTGGAAGTCTGTTGGGGGCAGTGGAGCCAACGGGGGATTGGGCACCCCGTCAGCCATACAGTGTGTGTAGAGGGGAGCAAATGAGCACACTGGGGTGGGCTGTCAGTGACCCCAGCGTGTTACTTGGGTGTTTGTTGGGTGGGAGGATGGAGCTGTCTATGACAGCTGTTCCAGTGCAGTACCAACGTGTAGGCACTTTGCATACTGCTGACGGCACTATATGAATTGCCTACACGTTACCACCGCTGATTGTAGTGATGTTTTGCTTGGAACTGTATGCCACTGCATCAGAACTGCTGTCATAGGCAGCTCAGACGTTTATTGGTGCGGTGAGGCCACACTTGCGACAAAGGGCAGGGCATTGGAAGTGAGGAGGCACACCTACAGAACTTTGTATGGTGGCGCTATGTTTCTTGCACATGCGTACAAGCAAACATAAAAATAACTCTCATGTTACACCTTATGTGACCCTCCTCCAATTTCATGTCATGCCCTCTAATTCTATTGTAATTTTTATACTGGAAGATGTTATCCCCTTCCACCTTATTTATGCCCTTAAGATATTTGAAAGTCTCAGTCATGCCCCCCCCGTCATGTCTCTGTTCCAATGTGTACATACTGAGATCCCTAAGTCTATCCCCATATGCCTTGCCATGCAGACCCTGCACCATCTTAGTTGCCCTCCTCTGCACTGTTTCCACCCTGTCAGTATCCTTTACAGAAGTCATGTCTTGCCTGTGCTGATTCTCCATTAACAGCTGAGCTTTTTATGCACTCTGGACCCTATGCATGAAGAGTATCCAGGCCACAGATGCCGGTTACTTTGTGCATACGGCCAGAGTATGCACATCCTGGGTGCCTAGTGGACACTGCAGGTGCACTAAGGCATGCACCCACCCACAGCTCTGCTTAGCCATACATGGGGATCCCATGCAACCATGCATGCCAATCTGGGCAAGGGTGTGGAGTAGGCATGCTGCAGAGAACTGGTGGAGCACAACATACATGATACCATATGTGTGTAACCCCTTGTTACCGGGTTACTAGAATCCCAGTAAGACCTAGTGGTAGGCAGGGAAGGCAGCTTGTGAAACTCCAGTTAAATGGATTTCACACTGTTTTACTCTGTTCTCAGTCTCAGCTGAGACTGAGGGATGACATCACCATAGAACTATCGCAGCTGCATGAGCCACAATGGAATCTGCAGAAGGGAGTTTGAGTAGAATGTTGGGAGGTTTGAACAGTCAGTCTGTGGCAGTTGGAGTTTGGAGATTGTTGTGAAAGGAGCGCAGCAGCTCTGTGCTTAGGCTCTTGGAGCCTCAGCCCTGAAATAGGGCTACATTTAGGGAAAGGTGTGTTTCCGCCTAAGAGACACAGTAAGCTATTTTTAAAGCGGTGGAGACCGTGATTAGAATCTCTGTGCCCCATCCCTGAGGGATGGGGCAGGAAGAGTTTCCTGCTATTCCAGGGCAACCTCTGGCTACTGCAAGTGAAGAAGCTGCCTTATTTTGTCCACGAGTGTGGAGTACAAGAAGATTTCATGATTCGTCTGTGGGGCACCTGCAACCGAAGGGTGAGTTCTGCTCTTTCTAAAGGGCCCATGTTTCATCCTGAACTGTGTTAAAGTGGGGATTGGACTGCTGAAGTAGTGGGAGGCCTAGAGTAATAGGCTTAGCCAAAAGTAAAAGTATGTTCTAGTCCAGCACATAGGGGAAGTCAAGACATGTAGAGGAGATGTGATATACGTCTACCCAGTAATCTACATTGCCAAGCTTTCAAAAGAGTTGTTCAGTTTCCAGAGAAATGGCCGGATATGGATTGTAGGAGCTGGAGGTGGGAGACCCCCATCTTTAGTAACCAGGTCCACCTCTACGGATTTGTTCTGTGGATTTCTACTTTGCCTCATGCACTTGGCCAGTGATGAGGGAAGTACCCAGACGTGGGATGGAAGGAAAATTCCCTCTAGGAGTCGAAGGCTCTAAGGTGGTTTGGGGAGCCACCAACAGGAAAACTGGTTCATTCCCACAATGGACCACAGATCAAGTGGCTGGCGGGGGAGCCGGGCCGTGGGGAAAACCCAAGTAGTGTACAGGTTGGGCTGTGTAACCAAAGCTGCGTGCAAGTCCGGGCTGTGTGCGTGGTGGGTTCAGAGCTTGAGGGCTGAAATGTGAAGAAGTGTTCTGTTGTCTCTAATCTACATTACCAGGAATGTAGCCCCGTGGGGGTCCGTCTATGCTTTGTTTGTTCAGTCTGGATGTGAATAAAAGCCACACTGTAAAATCCCATTCCTGGTTTTGGACATTAGTTATTGCTTCCTGTGTTCGGATTTACTTGGGTGCTCTGGCAGAGTAGCCAAACCTAGGCCCCCTGTGCTGAGTAACCTAGTCCTCCCGAACCCAGTCCCCACCAGGTACTGCTGTCAACTTCAACAGCATGCCACCTGTCATTTTGCAAAAAGGCAGGGGTCCGAGGGTTACAAAAATGGAGGCACCGCTTTGGATTTAATTCTGGGAGGAAGGTGCTCGGGCAAGGGGGCTAGCGTTTTGGCTATCTGGCAGTGGGCAGTGGGGCACTCCATCCCCCTAAATGTGTATTGTAAATAATGTCATTGTTTTTCTACTGTTTTCTAGTGTATATACTGTTTTTCTACCTTTCTAAAAAAATTATTTTTGGGATTCTCCAGTGTTTTGATGGTAGGGGTTTAGGTAGACTGTGTATGCAGATTAGGAGTGTGTGTTGTCTTTCTTTTTCTTGCAGGTGGTCCTGAAGAAGATAGAAGAGAAGACGAGAAGAGGAGGATGGGCTATCGGAGTTCCTCACTAGTACTTTAGTGTGTAGTAATTTAAAGTACTGTGGTCGTTATTGTTGTTGTTACTGTATTAACCTTTCCTTCCACAGGTGTGTGGTTGTGGGGTAGGGAGGCAGTAAAGTGATGTAATGGTGTGGTATTAGTTTCTTGGTGTGTGGTTGCAGGGTGCCCAAGGTCAGGGAGGTCCCCGGGTTGTTTTGATTTTGGGGTTTTAAGTTAGAGGCAGACAGATTTTCCCTAGAGGGCTAGGGGGGATACACAGGCTGTGGTCCTGAATGGCCATGGGGACTGCAGTGCTGAGCTATTAGGGCTATGCTCTGGACAGTTCTACCAGAGCCACTAGGTGGTCATAGTGAGTGGGTAGAGTAGAGGCTGATATGTCAGCTAAAGGCCTCTAGGCCCTTAGTGTTGCCTGCCTGTGTTCGCACATGGTAGGAGGGGGCCTGATCACCCCCCTCCTCAGATAGCACATAGGGTGGGATGGCCTAAGCCATGTAAACAATGACTGCGGACAGTCATTTTCCTGGTTAAGGGCAAGTGTAACCCCCTTATTACCCGGGGTTACTAGAATCCCAGTAAGACCTAGTGGTAGGCAGGGAAGGCAGCTTGTGAAACTCCAGTTAAATGGATTTCACACTGTCTCACTCTGTTCTCAGTCTCAGCTGAGACTGAGGGATGACATCACCATAGAACTATCACAGCTGCATGAGCCACAATGGAATCTGCAGAAGGGAGTTTGAGTAGAATGTTGGGAGGTTTGAACAGTCAGTCTGTGGCAGCTGGAGTTTGGAGATTGTTGTGAGAGGAGCACAGTAGCTCTGTGCTTAGGCTCTTGGAGCCTCAGCCCTGAAATAGGGCTACCTTTAGGGAAAGGTGTGTGTTTCCACCTAAAGAGAGACACAGTAAGCTATTTTTAAAGTGGTGGAGACCGCTGATTCGGGTCTCTGTGCCCCATCCCTGAGGGGATGGGGCAGGAAGGTTTGCCTGCTATTCCAGGGGCAACCCCCTGGCTACTGCAAGTGAAGAAGCTGCCTTATTTTGTCCACGAGTGTGGGGTGCAAGAAAATTTCGTGATTCGCCTGTGTGGCACCTGCAACCGAAGGGTGAGTTCTGCTCTTTCTAAAGGGCCCATGTTTCATCCTGAACTGTGTTAAAGTGGGGATTAGACTGCTGAAGTAGTGGGAGGCCTAGAGTAATAGGCTTAGCCAAAAGTAAAAGTATGTTCTAGTCCAGCACATAGGGGAAGTCAAGACATGTAGAGGAGATGTGATATAATGTCCTACCCAGTAATTCATTGCCAAGCTTTCAAAAGAGTTGTTTAGTTTCCAGAGAAATGGCCGGGTATGGATTGAGGGAGCTGGAGGTAGGAGATCCCCCATCTTTAGTAACCAGGTCCACCTCTACGGATTTGCTCTGTGGATTTCTACTTTGCTTCATGCACTTGGTCAGTGATGAGGGAAGTACCCAGACGTGGGATGGAAGGAAAATTCCCTCTAGGAGTCAAAGGCTCTAAAGTGGTTTGAGGAGCCACCAACTGGAAAACTGGTTCATTCCCATGATGGACTGCGGATCAAGTGGCTGGCGGGGGAGCTGGGCCATTCGAAAAACCCAAGTAGTGTACAAGTCGGGCTGTGTACCCAAAGCTGCGTGCAAGTCCGGGCTGTGTGCCTAGTGGGTTCAGAGCCTGAGGGCTGAAATGTGAAGAAGTGTTCTGTTGTCTCTAATCTGCATTACTAGGAATGTAGCCCCACGGGGGTCCGTCTATGCTTTGTTTGTTCAGTTTGGATGTGAATAAAAGCCACACTGTAGAATCCCATTCCTGGTTTTGGACATTACAGTTATTGCTTCCTGTGTTCGGATTTACTTGAGTGCCCTTGTGCAGAGTAGCCAAACCTAGGCCCCTTGTGCCGAGTAACCTAGTCCTCCCTGAACCCAGTCCCCACCAGGTACTGCTGTCAGCTTCAACAGCATGCCACCTGTCGATTTGCAAAAAGGCAGGGGTCCGGGGGGTTACATGTGCTCCTCCAGGTCAGTGTCGGGGGGTTTAGCATTATGAAACAGTACCAAAAAAGAGCTTGTACTTCAACTGTAATTCAGGCTGGGAACTAAAAAAGGGTGGCAAGCCCTTAACCAAATCCAGAGAATGAAAAAGTAGCACTCCAAAATACAGGCACCGCAGAAACAAATTACTGCAAATAAAATGTATTGCTGAAGTAGAAAATAACAAAGCAAGCACTTGGCAAAGTAAATCCCACCAGACGCCCCTGCGATTCAACCATTAGGTCTTCCTTATGGGGCCCCCTAAGGAAGACATAATGATTGAAGCACAAGGGCATCTGGTGGAATTTACCTGGTGTGTGCTAGCTGCTTTGCTATTTTCTACTTCAGCAATAAATTTTACTTGCAGTAATTTGTTTCTGAGGTGCCTGTATTTTGGAGTGCTATTTCTTTGTTCTCTGGGCTTATCATTATGCCAGACAGAAGTCTGCCATGACAGCTGCACACCCCCTGACCATCGCTCCTACTGCAACCATGTCCCCCTGTTTTCTCCACATCACAGAAGGTTAGGTGGTGGTGGCAGATTATAGAATGCCAACTTTGCAAATTGTATATTTTATTCATTGCTGTTGGGGACATGGCACTCTAGACATGGGCTGCTGTGTCCCATGATCTCTTGCTCCGGTGCATCGCCACTCGCTCTGTTAAATGTGGGATTCAAGAACCTGCATTTTTGATCTAACTCACTTTCATTTCTGCTGCAATGTTTTGTAGCTGAATGGTTGTCAGACTTTCTGTAGGATTCGCGCTTGACAACACGGTAGTAGTAAACAGTGTGTGTAGTGGTAACAGCTGGGCAGCTGCTGTTCTGGTCATTTCTAAGAGATTTCAAACCAGCATGGTAGCCAATCAGCACACTAGCTGAGGTCATGAATAATTAATTAGACTTATAATTAAGACTCAGAACTAATTAATTACAAAGAGTAGCCATGTCACAGCTCTTTGGACCATGTTATATAAAGGATAAACTACACCCAACTGTACATAATAAGATTGTAAAGCTCTGAAAGGGTTCTGGTGACATTTGTAAACCATGAGACTGAAGGCAGAGTGTGTTAATATTTGCTACCAGAATAGACAGCTTGACACCCATATTTCAGCATAGCTGCATAGTTCGTGCATTGTAATAAAGACTGCAGAAAAATACTCAGAAAATGATTTGTGTTACAAAAAAAGACTGGAATACTCAGTGCATGATGTAGGACCTGAATGCTTACAGAGTTTACAAACATTCAGTATTCGCTGTATGTCATACAATACCTTATTATTATTCTGTACTGATGTGTGACTGAAGGATAATAAGGCTGCAAAAGTACTATATTTTATACATGTATTATTGTTCACTATGTAGTAGAATGAGAATAATGCACAAGGTATGGTATACATGAGTAATAACACATGACAGGGCATGGATTATACTTTAAAGTACACAACCGGATGGGTTTGAAGGCATAAAACAAAGGTTGAATGCTTTCAGCCAACAAGAGTTGTACTACACAGCACAAGCTCTGAAGTATGTGCTTGAGCTTATAAAATGGGTTAAGTAAAAAATGATTTAAAACACTATTTAAGACAATATTTTAAGTATAAAATTCCACCAAGAAAAGAGGTCCCACTCGGTTTCTTTTTTCTCTCTTTCCCACCTTTCAAAAGATGGAATGTCTGATAATTCGAAATTCTGCACAACTTTCCTGTCAGAATGCCCCCCACACACACACAGACACACAACAGATGGTCTCACATGGTGTCAGGGACTCAGTTTTATCTGTGGCAGGGTGCCCAGCAGGTACCTGGTTCAAAAAGCACTGCCAGAATAATGGTACCTGGTTAGAAAAGTGCTACCAGAATAGTGCTGCATCACAAATGTGTTCCTAAGTCAGGCCCTCTGCTCCCATAGTGTCAGCCTCGAAGTGCAATAATGAGAACAGAGGACAGACAGGGAAACCCTCCTGTCTGTTTGGGGTCTGAATCACCTACTAGCCTCTAGTCCTGGGGGTCAAAATGTGAACCTTATACTAGCATACCCAGTTAACAGGCTCAGATATGGACCCTCTCTGGAATGCAGTACAATCCTTTGCCCAGTGGCACCCAGCCAGGTTTTCAAAATGTACCCTTACAACTCAATATGAGACCTAGGTATATTCTTACCTTTTTCAAGATTAGTAACACATTCAAGCCCTTAACAACTGTCAGACTTAAACACTGATTCAGCATTCAAATACAAAAGAAACTGAGAAAAAGCACAGGCAGTATTTGAAAGAAAATATTGTTTACTAAAAACTGTAAAATAGGTAAAATCAAACACAGAACAATTATATCAATAACTTGCAGTCACATAAAATAAATGGGAAGTTACAGAACATAAATACGCCTACCACAAATACTTAAAAGTTCTTGCCTAGCTAGATGTTACCATAAAGTGCCTTCTTAAGTCCGCAGAACAAGCGTGTCTTTGCTTTTCAGGGAGTCCTTCTGCCCCAAACGTCTCTTGCAAGCAATATTCAAAAGTCAGTTCTCTCCACCTCCTGGTGATACCACCCATGAGGTCAATGTTAGAGCTGTGATAAATCTGTAATCTGAGTATGGGTATCCACAAGGATGTATTTTATTACAGTGAAAAATCAGCAACTAGCAATTTCCAAAATATGAGTCTCTGATCAAAACATTTCTTTTTGATCGGTCTGCTGGTTTCCTGCCTTGCAAGAATGATCCTAGGTTTACGGCTTAACAAGGTTCTGTGACCAAATTGCCTCTTTCTGCAGGAATCATAAAATTTTATGAGGTCCTATCTCCTGGCCGATGGCCAGAGACCTCTGTTGAAAAGAACAGGAAGCCTTTGATTCAGTTTTCCCGTAGTCAGCTTTTCTAACAGCCAGCTGCTTCAACACTGTCATCTCGGGGTTAAAGGTCACTTATCACTGCTAGGCTGTTTTCTTGTCTAAGCAGACCTTCACATACTGCATATTTATTTTACAAATATTATATAATATAGCCGGCCCAGTGGCGTGGAGTGCTAAAGCATCATGCCTTACTTCCTGCCATGCTGGTGACCTGTGTTTGCGGTGCGAGCGGGCCGTTGGGAGCCGGCTGGGGAGGGAGAGGATCGAGCATCCGGAGGACAGCTGTCTTCTCCTGGGAGGGGTTGGGATGGAGTCCGCTGTACGCCTGACCCCTAGCAGAGGCTGGGGGTCGACACCGGTGGCTCACACCTAGGGGGCGGTTACAGGGCAGTCACCTGGCATGTTGTGTGTGGGAACACACGTGGCTCGGGCATTGGCATCATTGCACATCGCTGTGCCACTCGGGGGGGATAAAAATGGAAAATGGCCCCTCGGCAGGATGATTGCCAGACGTCGCAGGCCCCACTCCTGCGATAGGCAGCAGCCCCCCACACTGGATCCGTACCGGCGGGTTGAGGGATCACCGCTGCCCTGCCATGGGGGGCAAGCCATGGAGAAAAGTGGTGGGGCATTGCTGCGAGTGGGAGATGGAGCTGGGCACCCTGGCAGGAGGGAGCAAAGTAGGGGATGAAGGCGAAGAAATAGACTAACAGCAAAAAAAAAAAAAAAAAAATTTAAAATAAAATTCCACCAAGAAAAGAGTTCCCACTCTGTTTCTTTTCTCTCTCTTTCCCAGCATTCAAAAGACGGCATGTCTGAGAATTTGAAATTCTGCACAACTTTCCTGTCAGAATGCTCACTCCTCTTTCCTACTGCCCCCCCTCCCCACACCCAGTCACACAACAGATGGTCTCATATGGTGTCTGGGAGTCCATTTTATCTGTGGCAGGGTGCCCAGCAGGTACCCATTTATAAAACCACTACCAGAATAATGGTACCTGGTTAGAAAAGTGATACAAGAATAGCACCGCACTACACAGCACTTGACTGGTAGCGCCCACAGACAGTGAGTGGACTTTACAGCACTTGCTAAGCACTCCCTGGTCGCTGTCTGTGGTCCTGTAATAGGACAAGGGCTACAGGGATCAGGGAGCTGGCTGGGTTGCTCCCATGGCATGGAGAGATGGGGCATAGAAAAGTTCAGGCAGTAGCAATGAAGACCAGGGTTCTAATCCTGGTCTCCTTCAGTTCTGCATACTCAGGACTTGTATTTTTTACAAGGGGCTGTGAAAACACTATACCATGGCCCCACTAATTATAACTTTCCCCGTGATCCACTTCACCCCAGATTGAGAATCTTTTAGTCCAGGGAGTGCAGGGGGCAGAGCAAAACAATAAGCGATGCCCTTTTTGCCGCGTGCACCTCACTGAGGCTATTTTGGTCAGCACTGTTTAGATCCAGTGCCTAAGCAGCAAAGGGTTCTCTAGTGTAACAAGGTCTCAAGGAGTAGTGCTCCCCTGACTAGATCTTGATCCATTCAGGAGACAGAGCCCAGTCAGCAGCATGGGACTTGTGTGGAGCTGGCAGTCATCCTGCAGGTCAAGGTTGCTTTCCTACTCTGTTTACTCTGTAGGGGCACCAGTGTACAGTGGTACATGGTGCATGCATGTTTGTACATAGAGCATACATGTTTGCACTCAGCATATCACCGGCATCAATTAGTGACCCTTCCCCCAAGTGTTCAGCTGCAGCACAGTCACCCAGCCTCTTCGTGATGACAAGCAAACAGTGGAGAACTTCAATCCCACCTCCCACAAGAGGGGAGCTGCCTTATGGGATGCTCACCCTCCTTTCTTGGCCTTTTCTCAGCAACCTGAGTGAATTTTTGAACCCAGGTCACTAGAGTAGCAAATGTTAATGCTAGTGTCATTCTACCTGGCCACAGGTTGAAGGTTTTTAGTGTGGAGAAAAATGTCTGCCATTAGAAGCATTATAAGAGGGTATAGTGATATGGCTTCCATAATGCCTACTAGTTGGGTATGAGTATTATTATTTGTTTACCTGTTGATTCACTACAATGTATGGGAAGCCCTTATTATTTACTGAAATCAAGCAGATTCCAACCTTGTTATGTCATCGATATGACATCACTCTGTTGTTAACCCTTCTTCAGTATGTCATGTCAATAGTATAACAAAATGGAATGCTCACAACAATCAATGCTTAAGTTTGCTGGGTTAGAAGGAGGTACAATTTGCACTGCTTATTTGCACTGACTGGCACATTTGCTCAAGGTTTGCCATATACCTCCTTCTTGTGAGAAACATAGAAACATAGACTTTGTCAGCAGAAAAGAGCTACTTGCCCCATCCAGTCTGCCCAGATGGTCCCTGCCTCTTCTGCCTCCATAGACCATAACTGGTCTCCGGCGATGCTCCCTCCTCTCTGCCTATTCACTAATATCCCCTTATGTCTAACCCACATATGCTTGAAGACCCCTCATGTTTTCACTTCCACCACTTCCACTGGCAGTGTTTTCCAGGTGTCTATCACTCTTTCAGTGAAGCAGTAAGTAAATTAGCAATAGCACACAGGCCTGTGTACTTAGTGATGCCCTGTGTCACAAATGCACTCAGCAGGTCAGGCCCTCTGCTCCCACTGTGCCAACCTCTGAGCGCAATATTGTGAGCAGATAACAGACAGGGTAACCCTTCTGTCTGCTTGTGGGTCCGAATCACCTTTAGTCTCATGTTCTGGGGGGATTCAAACTGTGAACCTTATGCTAGCGTACCTAAATGTACAGGCTCAGATAATCTGCTCTGGGGATGCCAGATATCTTTCACGAAGGGCACCTAACAGGTATCCAAAATGAACCCTAAAAGTCTATAAAACCTTAGGTATATTCTTACCTTTTCCCAGTTTAGTAACACCATCAAGCTTATGAACAGTTTTGTCAGTCTTAACCCTCTATACATCACATGCAAAAGAACTTTGAAGACACACTTTCAAAATAATATATTTACTAAAATGGATAAAAATATGTAAACTGTAAACACAAAACACTATATCACAAAGCATACAATCACTTAAAAGAAAAGCAAAGAAAATTACAGACAAACTCTTACCAGCATACAGTGGTAGCCTCAGACATTGCAAGCTATTTCTAGATATTTCGCGAAATTTCTGGTGTTTCTCTCTGCTGCCCCTACTATTTAAATGCAAAAAGCATCAGATATTTCTGGAAATATCACAAACATTTCTGGAAATAGCTTGCAGTGTCTGTGGCTACTACTGTACAGTTAGACTTTTTCTATCTAATGTAATACCTCTATAGTGTTTATAGTTAGATCTTGTTTCTTAAGAACCCAAAAAGATATATCACAAAGATCAGGTACAAGTCTTAGTTAAACTGTGTCCCTCTCACACACCCCTTCTATGATGTCATCGAGCCCCTCCTTTTAGAATATAAAAAATATACAAACAATGATCTTCCTGTCAGGAGATATTTTAAATACTGTGACTTCAGCAAAAACAAATTTTCCAAATTATTACGGTCTTTAATCAAGCCTTTCCTCTTTGATCTTGAGCAGTTCCTGTTTTTCCAAGGAATCTAAAGATGTTATAACCTTTTAGCATCATGGTGAGATAACATGTTTTCCTCTGAGGCGTCATAAAAGTGTATGAGCCCTATATCCTGGCAGCTGGGTCAATTCTAATTAAGATAAGAAAACAGGAGACCCTTAATTAAGTGTCTCTAGTCTTTTAATTACCTCCTGGTTTCAGGTCACTTGAGTGTAACTGAAACCTGGGGGCACCCATGGCACACTGTGACAATCACACGCTATTTTTTTATATTACAAATATCATCCAAAAATCATAACCAGCTGGCCAAGCGAAACACCCTGTATGTACCCAGGATAGCGCAACCCATGTGAGATGCAATATCTTGTCTTCATCGGGGTCTTGCTTAGACATCTCTTACACAGGATGATTTTAGAGTAGCTAGGCTGAGCTGTCATATCTTATTTTCAGTAGAGTCCTGATACCTATTTTTTTTACAATATAGTTATCTAGGGTAGTTCAGCTGTGATTATCTGTTGGCTACATCAAGCAGTCTTACAAACAGCAACATGTTCTGGGTGGATGGTGTTCTATGTGTAAAACACACAAGAAGAAGAAAAGGAAAAGCAATGTCAAAATAAAAAAGAGAAATTGGGGAGGGTCTATATAAAACAATGAACAAGACAAGAAGAATAGGAACTGCAGTGTCAAAATACATTAGCCAAATCTGCTAAATATGTATGAGGACAGTACCACCAGTAAACTCTGTTCCAATTATAGCAACAGAGTATTAAAATTCCCTTATAAACAGTAGGTGGTGCTATGTAAATGTTTTCATACATATTTACTATACTTAAGCTGATGTGCATACACTGTTGCCGATGCTTTGCTTTGTTTAGGAAGGAGACTTCAGATTCACTTTTCCAGTTATGGGCTCTGTCTGTGCCTTTCTTCTCTGGCACTGGATTTTACAGATTCTGCTGTCCAAGCATATTCAGTATGCTTTATTTAATAGTAACATGCATTTGGCCTTATCTGGAGCTCTAGCAGAGGCTCACACAAAAGTAGTTTACAATTCAGTGGTAATTTTCCTGCTTCCTTCCTTCCTGCAGAACTGTGTACTATGGAGTGCCCACAAGAAGTCTACTGGCTACTCCAAGCAGCCTTAAAAATAGGCAATGGTGAAAAATGTGTGTGTTTGTTTTACATATCCTTGGTGTGGGATACCATTACAAACCACACAACCTTTGGTCTCATGTTTTATGTGGTATCACACATCTCCCACGTTTAACAAAACTCATTACATACTGTTGTCCATGAATTATTTTCCATATAATGACTAGTGGCCCTTGCTAAGAACTTTTTTTTTTTTTTTTTTAGTTGTGTCAAATGCAGTAATGACTGGGTATGACATCACGGCCAATTATAGTATTTCAATCTGACATTTTTTAACAGCTCATCTGGTAGTGCAAATTCTCAGGTGAACTTCAATCTGTTTTTGCTCATCATCACTCTTTCAGGTAGGCTGCAGTTTTAACTCTTTTTTTAAAAAGAAGTTTGGCCCTCAAAAGAGCTGTTTTGTACATTTTCACTTGCTCTCACACTTGGTCATGCTCATGCTCACTCTTCAGTCTGAAAATCTCTGCACCAGTTACTATAAAAATTAAAACATAAACATATGCTTATCTGAGTTTTATTACACACCTTTGGTGTGTGATGACCACATAAACCTCTTGAACTTTGTCATCACACACCTCCATTGTGAAAAAAAAACTCACAGTACACACCTGGCTATGCATTATGCTATATTTAATTAATGGGTTGCATTTTTTCACATACAAAGAGCCATGTATTAAGTGCCGTAATACATGAGGGTTAATTTTTTTAATGTAAATTTTTATTAATTTTCAAAGAGTACAACAGTTCAGCAGTACAGGTATACAAAAGGGTTAAGCTTGATTCAAATGTGGGCACCTGTGTTAGGTTACCCAACAGCTCCCATATGGTAGTACTCACTGTTGATCACCATCTCCTCAGCATTAGTCATTTAGCTTCCACTACTGTGATCCAGAGCGCCCCCGGGTCCAACCTGGGAGTTGAATCCAGAGTGCAGCCTAGAAGGAGGAGTGGAGCATCTGCCTGTGAGCGGGGGAAGACCGATTGGACTAACTCTGTGACTGAGTTCCAGAAGGGACTTATCGAAGGATGGCTTCATAGAACATGATGGAGATGAACTCCAGGGAGACCACATCTCCAGCAGTTGTCTGTTGGGGCAAGACCCTGTTTATGAAATTTGGTGGGTGTGTAGTACCATTGCAACAGGGTTTTATTCATTATCAGACATGATCTGCCATTCCTACAGGCCTGGTGTATCCTGGTCCAACAGCGGGACCACAGAGACTCAGAAATCCACACTCCTAGCTCTTTTTCCCATTGTGATTTGGCTGAGAAGGTGGGGTCAGGATGTATGTCCCTCACTGCCTGATAAATACTACTGGCCTTACCTCTATCAAACTGGTTCTTGACAGTGAGGATTGGGGAAGACCATTGTAGTACCTCAGATTTGTTGTGTGTCACTGGTAGCTTAATGGCATCCCTTAATTGGAGATATCTCCAGAACTGGTTGGCCGGCAATAGGAATTTATCTCTAAACACCTGAAAAGTGTCATCTTTAGCTGTATCAGGGATCAGAAGGTCCTGCACCTTGTTAATCCCCTGGGTTTTCCAAAATTTCCAGTGGATGGTACTTCCTCCCACCTTTACTGCTTGGTTATGCCAGAGCGGCATATGGATCCATGGGATCAGAGAGAGTTGAATAATTTTGTGCACCTTGAGCCAATATGCTAGAGATAGCAGGATTGGTGGGGATGTAGAGCCCAGTGATTGCTTTGTGGCGTAGAGTGCCGTAGCCAGGGAGGGGGACCCACCAGGCTGGCCTCAAGGCCAACCCACATTGGTGAGTGCTCCTTCTTGCAAGAGAATTGTTTAGCAGTTTGAGCAGAAACAAACACCATGTGGTAACCCTGGAACCAGGGGAGATCCCAGCCTCATCTGCTCCAGTGTTGTCTTATTTTGAGTTTGCCGAGTCATGGGGGTCATGCCTCCCATTGATACCTTCCATTCCCCTGATCAGTTTTGTGGAACCATTTCTAAAGAATTGTCATGGGGGTGTGCATAAGTAGGTATAAAGGTTTTGGGGCTAGCATCAATTTAATAGAGTCAATCTTTCCTGCTAAGGAGAGTTGGAATGGCTTCCAGTGGTCCAGGTCATTTCTCTATCATCTAACAGGGTCTTGATGTTGGCATTAATCTGTTTTACTGGGTTTTGCTGGGTCCGCGTGGATGATTACCCCCAAGTATATGATGCCATTCGGGGCCCATCTTAGGCCCAAGTCTAAGACTGTTTGTGGGGTACAAGCCTGGTTCAGAGGCATGATCAGTATCTTAGACAGGTTAACTTTAAGGCCAGAGATCTTAGAGAAGCTATCCAGGATATCTAGGGTCTTCCGTAAGGATCTGAGGTAGTATGTAGTTGTAATTAACAAATCATCTGCATATAGGAAGGTCATGAAAGCACGATTCCTCAACTGTATGCCCTGTATCTCTGCGTCTTCCCTTATGGTGATGGCCAAGGGCTTGATTGCCAAAACAAACAACAGAGGGGAAGGGGGACAACCCTGTCTCATGCCTTTTTGCAGATGGAACAGGGCAGAGACCACCCTGTTAGTAAAAACTGATGCCATGGGGGACTGATAGAGTAATTGGACCAAACTTCTAAACTGGTTCCCCACTCCCATCTTTTCTAACACACCCATCAGGTAGGTCCATTCGACACTGTCGAAGGCCTTTTTAAAGTCCATGGTAAGCACCGCCATAGGAGTACTGAGTTTCCGGGCTATGTGCATTATGGAGGCCAGAGTTCTGTGGTGGTCAGATCCCAGCCTACCTTTGATAAACCGCGCTTGGGCTAGGTGTATTAGGCCTGGCAGGAGGGACTCCAAATGGGATGCCGAAACCTTCGCCAAGATCTTGGCATCCGCATTTATAAGAGAAATCGTACGGTAGCTGGCCAGGTTCAGGGGATTTCTGCCTTTCTTCAGTAGGATAGTGATCACTGCCTCACAGAGGAATGGCAGGAGTCCAAATAGGCATGTAGCAAATATTTTGCCAACTCCAATCTGGATAGTTGATAAAAGTCAATTGGTAGTCCATCCTTCCCGGTTATTTCTTGTGGTTCATGGTATGGATGGCCGTGTCTATCTCATCCACCAAAAGTGGAGCCTCTAACTGAGCTGCCAGACCACTGGCCAGTCCAGGGATTGGGAGGTTGTTCAAAACATCTTCTATCCTATCTTGACTGGGGGGGTTTGGGAAAGAGTAAAGGGATTCATAAAATTGTGCCATGACCAAATTAATGTCTTTCTGAACTGTGACTTGTTCTCCTGCTTTGTTCACCAGGCATTGGATAGTTCTGGCAGCCTCTCTATTCTTAAAGTGATAAGCCAGGAGTCCACCCGACTTCTTCCCTCCCACCCAATAGGAGTGTTTAATTCTTCTGAGGTTGAACTCAGCCTGTCTGGTTAGGTGGAGATTAAGGCTGATTCTGGCACTGGTAAGTTGTGCTAACAGTGTCTGTGGTGGGTTAGTGTGCGCCACTTTCTTGTATTTGTTTTCCAAATTAGCCAGGTGGATTTCAAGCTCGGATTGTTCCATCTTTCTTCTTTTCGTCCTTGCTGAGGCAAAGGCAATTATATGACCTCTTATGGAGGCCTTGTATGCCTCCCACAGGGTAGAGTCAGAGACCTCCCCTGTGTCATTTGTGTCCCAGTAGGCATCAGATTCCTTGGGAATCCAGGCCAAAACTGAGGGTCTTCCAATAATAAGACATCAAGCCACCATGAGGAAGTGGGGGGTTCCTCGGGACTCCACTCCACCCTGATCTCTAATGGGGCATGATCAGAAATCACTATCTGTTGGGTCTGTATTTTGGTGATCTTATGCCAAATCATGCTGGGAGTGAGCCATAAGTCAATTCTACTAGAGGACCCATGAAAGAATGAAAAATGGGTGTAGTCCCGTACCCCTGGGTGTTTTGTGTGCCATGCATCTAGGAGAGCATGTTCCTCCAGTAGGCAATGCACAGCTGTAGCTGCCTGCCTATGAGGTTCTATCCCTCTTCCACTCCTATCCATAGAAGGGTCCAGGTGAGATGAAGTCCCCCCAACTAGGACTTGACAGTGATTGATATTAAAGTCCTAGAGGGTCTGGTTGATCTGGTGGAAAAACTCCAGGGCATCCCAATTTGGAGCGTATATATTGAGCAGAATCAAGAAGCCTTGGGGAGTTGCCATTTCCACCATTACCCACCATCCCTCTCTGTCTTTGTGAGTCCTACTGATCTTCCAGGTGAGGTTTTTATGCCACGTTATAGATACTCCCAATTTGTGAGAAGGTGTGGCGCTGTGAGTCTCTCCCCCCACCCATCCTTGCTTTAGTTTTAATGCCTCTCTTGGGGCAAGTTTTGTCTCCTAGAGGAAGGCTATTTGGGGCCCCGATTGTTTGAGGTGTGTTAGTACTTTTTTTCTTTTAACCAGTGAATTGAGCCCCCTCATGTTCCAAGAGATCAGGCCTATCTCCATCTGAGACAAAGCTATCGATTACCCACAAATCAGAGTTATTTAGGGCTGAGGGAGTGTCATTAGCCCTGCCTGTGGTGTACCTTGCCCCCTGTGGAAGATAATGAGTCCCCTTCTGTCCATACAACACTATATTATGATTTGCACAGCTATGTTAGTTGCACTATAACACCAAACAATCAGATGCTTCAATAATAACACACTGTAAACAACAGTGACAGATAGGAGTTAACAACAGGAAGTAAACCAAAAGAACAGACGGTGTAAACTTATCAACTATCAAACCTTAGTGAGACGCGGCAAGCACCGGTTTATCAGCTAACCAGTAGCCAGATGCTGGTGCAGGTCAGCAGGGGTCAAGAGGGTGTTGACTTCTAGAACAGCTGCACTGTCCGTTCCTTTCACCTTAACTGTAAACCTTAAAAGTGTACTATGTAAATACTGGGGAGAAAGCTCATCCTCCAAGAAAAAAAAACTAATAATAGCAGCAAGCGTTTACAAAACCCCAGCAAGCTTGGAGGGAACGTGAAAAGTCGGTCCTGCACTGTAGCCCTTGCATGGTGTTTGGAGGCTGGGGGGGTCTGGGAAGCCTGGGTACCTATGAGCATGAAGCAGATCTTAATGTATGTCCTGCAGCCCTCAAGTTACACTTAGTCCCCGTAAGCAATGGGGAAAGAGAGGTGCTTTTATTCCTGAAACAGCTCAGTCCCTCCCTCCAGGTTAACCCAAATAAAAAGGGCTCAAGTAGGGGACTGAATAGGGTGGGGACCCTGAAAGGAACTGTCAAAGTGAAAAGTAACTATACAGTGTAGGGGCCCTTTTAATACTGTAGCATGCAGAGGATGCCTGTCCATACAACAAAATGGCGGTGCCCAGTAAACAGGCCTGAACCAAACTGGGGGTGGAGGTCACTGAATCTTAAATGCAGTTACATTGCAGCTAATTACCTCACTGCTCCAAACCTGTAACCCACACCCCTCCCCTTATCCCAGATACCTGTATGTGACCTCAAGAGGTCATGACTGGAAAGGCAGATCGAGTCCCTACTCATTGCCACAACAAGGGAGACAATTCTCCATACATGTCAGTCCCTGCATTTGCAGCTAGGCCCTCTCCGAAAGCCTTCAGTAGTTAGCTTCTGGAGACAAAAATGTCAGGCCTGTCGGCCCAAGAGGGGATCCCAGTGGGAGGTTGGAGGCAGAAGGATCTGTCCCCAGGTGGTTCTGGTTCCACCAAGCCTTCCACTGATAGAAAGTCAGGGGCCTGTATCTGTTGGAGCCAGGAGGGATATCCTGAGTCTTGTCAGAGTCTGCTGACTCCTGGCTTTTGCTACTGCTCTGGGAGCAGAGCCTAGGTGATTTGTCCAAATGAGCACACTCTGGTGCCTTTATCTTTCAGGTTTTCTGATTCCTTTTCCCTTTAGGTGGATTCAGAGCTGGTTGTGACTTTGGAGATGAGGGCTCCAGTAAAGGGGCATGAGGAACCTGGAAGTTTCTCACGGGAGCTGAGCGGCACATGCATTCAGCCTGGTGTACCTGGTTAATAGGTCTGGAAGTGTCTTTTAGTTTTCCCCAATTGAGCTTAGGAGCATGTGAATGAAGAAAGACTTTGGTCACCTCAGGTATCAAAAATCTGGGTGCTCCATTGATGAGGATTCTAAGGGTAGCAGGGTAATGTAGAGTACTCCACCCCAGCTCAGGCAGGCTTTCGAGAAAGTGAAGGCCCTTCGATGGGCTGAAAGTTCCTGTGAGAAATTGGTGAATATTAGGATTTTTCACCTCTCCATTGTAGGGCTCCTTTTGCCCAAGTGCTCGACAGGATAGCCTCCCTGTCCCTGAAGCACAGGAAGCGGCAAAGTATTGGTTTTGGTCTGCTCCCAGGGGGTGGTCTAGGGCCAACAATCAAAGGCCATGATCAATTTCAAGCGCCCTTGCCCTGCCACCCCGGAGACCAGGTAACTCATTTTGTAAAAGAGAATCAAGTCGGGACCTTCCACCCCTGTGGTGACCTGACAAGTCATAAGTTGTTTCTACTGCTGCGGTTCTCAAGGTCCTCGACCCAGTTCCATAAATGATGCAGGGCCTTGTCTTGATCACAGAGTTTAGCATCCATGTGGTGTATGATTTCATCTTGGTCCACAAGGCACTGCTCCATAACACTGGTTTGTTGAAACAGGTTGATGATGTTGGAAGCGTTATTGGTTGCCGCAGCTTCAGTTTGTCCATTTTAAGATCATGGCCTCCAAACATGTCCCTAATTTATTTTAGAAGGGTTCCCTTTTCTGTGCCGCTGCCACTGCCATGTCAGGGGATGAAAGAGGATGTCAGACCACCTCTGCACTACCCCAGGTGATCTACCTCGAATCACTGGAATTAGCAAGATATGAAAAAGTTCTGATCTAGGATTTTTTGCTGTTAAAATCAGTTGGTTTGCTTTCAGTTCAGAATGTTTAACAAGGTATAATGACTAGATATGTAGCTGGGTGCAGGAGCTCACAGAATTAAGCTGCCATCTTCTCAGCTCAGGCCATGCCCCCCCATGGTGTAGTTACAGCAAACACGGCTCTTTGTGTGAGAGTGTCGGCGGTTCCCCAAGAAGAGTGAGTGGTCAAGATCCATGTGCTAAGGTAGCCCCATTTATTTTTATTTTTTTAATTTTAAAAATAACATTTCAGTCCCTCAAGTGGAGCTGCACCCTCAGTGTCTGCATTAGGCCAGCCAAGAGAGGAATGTCAAGAGCAGCAAGGCCCCCAAGTCGTCCCTCCTATTGCCGGTCTCCAGCGCCCATCTCCAGCCAACATCTCTCGGCTCCTCCTCCTGTAACTTCACCCCAGGCTGGGGCAGTGAGTTGACGGTAGCACTACTGGCCAGGTGCTGACCACCTGAATCTAAATAAATTTAAAAAAAGTTTGTTTTCTGTACCACAGAGTGCACTGAGGGGCAGACGGGAGTCATTTTTCTTCTCTCTGTCCACCAGGCTCACTGTTTAAAATCTAATGCTGTGAAAAAACATGACCCCGCAACTAAATAAAGCAAAGTATGGGGTGCAGTGTGTAAAACTCTAATTTTACACACAGTTGGATGGCTGCCTAAACCCTCTGGGTTTATGTGCCATCCGACAACTCTGGTGTGTGCAAAATTCTCATTACACACTGCACCCCATACTTTATCCTATATATAATTCTCTCTCTCTCTTTCTAGTATTTAGACAGCTTTCAGCTTACAGCTACCATTTCTGCATTTCACTTTCTTTTGTCTGTTCTTTCCAGTGACATTTGCAGGAAAACATGATCCTTGTCCTATAGACTATGTCTTCTCCTGCTGGTCTTGTATACCTAATGTCATAATCCTTGGTTTGTGACATCACAGATCATTTGCTGTTCTTATAGACATGTCGTATTTTAAAATATCAGTGCTTGTTATGTATGGTACGTATGATTTCTGTCACTGTGATTTGTTATTGTATGTTTGTCATAACTTTTAGTTTTTATGCACTAGATAGGCCATTGACAGAGCAAAGGCCAATGGCACATTCATAAGGAAGAAAAAGAAATGGGCAGACTGGATGGGCCTTGAGGTCCTTATCTGCCATCAACTTCTATGTTTCACTACATTTATTTTTATTTTTTTTGTATTTTTGAATATTTGGACAGAAAAGGCACACTGAGCCAAAACTAATTTCAAGGTGTGTGCAGCACAAGAAGGTTAAGTGACTTGCTCAGGGTCATATTGTATGCAAGTGTTGATTGTGGTTTCAAACCCTGGTCTCTACTTTGTCTCCAGGTTCACGGTCTGCCTCTTTAACCTCTAGGCTATACTGCCTCAAAAGATGGCACTTGACTTTCACTGCTGAAATTATTATGATTTTGCCGGGCCCGGTGGTGCTGAGGACTGAGGTGCTGGATGTCTCACCTCATGGCATGCTGGTGACCGGTTTGGGAGCGAGCCTGGGCATCGGAGGTTGGCACAGGGTGGTGGGTGGAGTTGGATGGAGCGGCCGTCAAGGCAGCTCTCCTCTCCAGGGAGGTGGGTAAGGCATCCCTAAGCTCACGGCTGCCTCCTGGTGGAGGCCAGTGGGCTGTGCAAAGCAAGGGTGCGGCGTCTGGCCAATAGGGCGGGCAGGGAGGGCCATTACTGGCTGTAAGATGCATGCGTCCTCCACACACATGCATCCTTCTCCTGGGTCCTCGGGTAACTAGGGAAAAAACAGAAAAACAGGCGGTGGTAGGATGGCGACCGACTCTCCACAAGCACTGCTTCTGGACCAGGCGTAAGGTAAGCACTGGTAATTCTGGGGAATGGAGCTGGGGAGTCCGTCAGATGGGGGCCGCAAGATGCAAGGAGAAATAAGGATGTGATTAAAAAAAAAAGAAATTAATATGATTTCACGAGCAGAGGATTTTGATTTCAGGTGTAGACAAGCAGTATGATCTGATGCATTCTAAGCAGCAAATATCCCAATCACAATAATAAAAAGAGAAGGAGATATTAAGAGATACAAAACAATGTAAATTAATTACAAAAATTGCAATTTTCAAACTTTTATCTGATGCGTCACTGGTATGTTAACTTCCAGTTTGTGGAAGCCAGGGTAGTTAAGTGGTTAGAACATACAAGTGTATACCAGGATATTCCAGGCTTTAATCCCAGCACAGACTGACACCCTCTCAATGTGTGACTTTGAAGGAGTTACTTGTCCTTCTAGCTCTATATTCCTCCAGCCAGATAGGAGCAGGGTCCCACTGCAAATGGGATGACACATCTCAGTTGAGTTATCTTGGTTTAATATACTGAAAAAGAACCTCTGGTTCAAAAGTATTGTAATCCTAGTAATAAATAAATAAATAAATGTGGGTGTCCAATGCAAAAGAATAGATCAAGCTGTTTAAAAAGGCAATTCAAAATACCTGATGCTTTAAAATAAAAGAACAGAAATGTATACTCAATAAATGTGATAGCTGCCCCACAAATCACTAGATACTAATTACGAGTTACTGTTATAACCCATAAATTCCTGTTCTGTAACTTTCTTTTTGAGGAATCAAGGCAGCATGCTTAAATGTTGATTTCTAAAAATATCGCTAGTGTTTCAGTACATATCATTTTCCTTTATGGCTACTGTGGTTACAAATAACATGTTCTTGCACAGTTGCACTGGTTGGCCAATGAGGTGAATGACAGAGTCATGACTTAGAGTCATTTCCTTTGCTCCTCAGACTTACTAATATAATGCTTTTGGATCTCAAAGAAGTGGTTTCTTCACTCACACATGAGAAAAGCTGCACCGATCTTATGAGCATAAAAGAAGAACACATAAAAGCAGACCCCTGTTTGATTTGACCACTACACTGTATCATTCTGTTTAAGGTTTCTGTTAACAGAGGTTATGCTTTGATTAAAATAGATTTCTAGATCAAATTAATGCTTTTTCACTATATATGCTATCCCACAACTTAGCCGGGCTGCAGAGATGCAGTAGAAGTATCTGCAATAACAAGGCTCTTTTTTCACCACTGTTGATATCCTGGCACCGATGAGTTCCCACCCTGTGGTGATACACCAGCGCTTGCTGTGGTTTAATAGTGAGTTCCAATAATTAAAGCACGAGGGAGGATGGTTAGAATGCAGGCAGATGAAAGCCAGAAGTAAGCATGACAAACTTATCCTCATTCTCAGGCTGCCTGCTGTTTTTGGATTGGAAAACCTGGTTACAGCTGCTAAAATAAATAACTGGTAAAGAGTTTATGCTTGTTAAAGCTTCCCTAACATCTTTTTTTTGGCTGGGGCAGAATGCTTGTGATCATGAAGGGCAAGTTTGTAACAATAATGGAGCTGTGCATGTGGGCTCCGCTTTAAAATTGTTACTTTGAATTCAGTTGCTGATAAAGACTGCATTCTGAACCTGGGGAAAGAAAAAACATCCTTCTCCTATGAGGGCTGTAAAATATCTTGCTACCCTGATTTTTCTCAGGAAACTGAGGATTCACAGCCATCTCTTAAACTACCACCTTGCTTTATAGAATTGGAAGCCCAAAGGGGCACTATTGAAATCCACAAAACAAAGAATATTCTTAGATGGAAACGTTTTTTTCTTTTTTTATTCAGACAAAATTGCAGTTCAGGATTTTACAGAGCCTGGCCTGTTACTTTATTGAGTTCCCGGCCACTTCTTAGGCTAGGGAAAAACTTATAGATTATGCTCCAGATTTGACCAGACAAATGATAATATTCCATACTGAAAGCAAGTTGTTGTTGGAGTCGAAATCTTTCTTTTTGGGTTTCAAAAATTCTGGTCTGTTCCATCACCTACTGTAGTTTTTCATAATTCATTAAGCAGTTGTTGATCATGTCCCCTTTGTTTAGAAAACCTTTCCATAAGGTTCCTAACTTCTGTTTGAAAGTTCTATATCTCTGCAATTTCTTTTTTTTTGAAATTGCAATTTTATTATTTTCTGAATTTTTTCCAAAAACAAATCATACTACAGTACTTGTACTAAGCCAGACAGACAGTAGGTAATTATTGTATCTAATCCATTGCACTAGAACAACGATGCATACTCAGAAATCAATAATTGTCTGGACTCCTAAGTATATAAACAAAGCTAATAGGAAGCTATTGTAACTCCCAGACATTTAATTATGCCATTAAATCTTGATCTACCAAGGTAAACAGGCAAACAAACAAACCCCCAACCCTTCCCCCCATGCAGTAGAGCTCCACCTTATATTTAGGTTAAGCAACTGTATTAGACCCAGGAACCTTATTCATCTCAAGTTTCTCTGGTTAAAATCTCTACAATTGTCACTCCTTCCCTTTTACTCTCAAACTCAAGGTAGAGCAGCCACCGGGCCTTATATAGGTCCGGCTGAAGACGCAGATTGGCTGTAAGTTTTTCCATACTTTTTATCTGATTGCATCCAGCCAACCACTGTTCCTCATTCGGGAGCCTGTCCATCAACCACAACTTAGTAACTTGACTTCTGTGCTGTGGCTACCAATATTGGAAACTGGTATCTTGCTTTAGAACCTCGCTCCTCTGGAGGTGGCTCCCCAAGTAGCAGATAATGCAGGTCTCTGGGCACCTGGGCCTGCAGGATTGCACTCATGTGATCAGTTACCTTTGCCCAAAACCTACTGTTTGGGACAACTCCAGAAGATATGCTTGTGTGTCCCCATCAGGCCGCAGCCTCTCCAGCACTTCTCTGAGGCTGCCCCTCCATAATGCTTCGTGATCACTGGTGTTCTAAAATATCTTGTCAATACCTGCCACCTGAATTCTCTCCAGAAGGGCAAGGCAGTAGTCTTCTGCACCAACACCCAGACTAAGTCCCACCTTATAAGGATCTCAGACACATTTAATTATTTTTCCCATGCCTGTTGAATAAGCAGTTTGTGTTGTTCCTGAGTACCCTTACAGATCTTATAAGTTATCAAAATCAGATGGTGTTTCAGGACAGATCCCTTGGCAATGCTAAGAAGGAATTCTATTAGATGATGCTCAGCATGTGGCAATGGGTAACCCTTCCAAGTCCCCGACTGTAGTAAGTGCCTTAGCTGTAAATAGGCAAATAACTCTCTTTGTGGCAAATTAAATTCCTGCCTTAACTGAGCAAAGCTCTTTAGAATAGTACCATCATACATTTGGAGAAATGTCCTCAGACCTTGGTCCCCCCACCTCTTAAAGACCGGATTGTCCCTCCTAGGAAGGAATTCTGTGGTATTCGTTATTTCTCCATGTAAGGGGATAACCTCCATTAGTTTTAATTCCCGAACCATTGAATGCCATATTTTCACTGTATTTTTAAGCCATCGTGTGGGTAAAGTTCTTAGCACCCCAGGAGACCTCCCATTAAACAGGATGGGACCCAGGGTACCCTGTTTTCTTAGCTCCATTTCCATAGTAGCCCAGCTAGGTCTTTCCACTGCTACCTGAAAGTTGGCCAGATGCTGCAATTGTACTGCTCTATAATATCTCCTTAGATCCAGTATCCCCAGACCCCCTTTCGTTTGTCTAATTTGAGTATTGCCCACTTTAACCTGGGTCTCCTCCCTGCCCAGATAAACTTCATAATTATACTGTGGATACCTATCCAATACTTTCTAGGTGGTCTTAAAGGGATCGAGTCAAACTGAAACAATACTCTAGGCAGGATATTCATCCTAACCGTTTCAACACGCCCTGAAATAGACAAAGGGAGCACTGACCATCTATCACAGTCTTTCCTAATTTCCTCCAACAGCCTCTGATGGTTTAGCTGATATAGTTTACTAGTGTCAATGGGTGTCTGAATGCCCAAATACCTAAAACTCTCAGAGACCTATTTTAAATTAGTGAGTGATTTAACACTCAGGGGAACCTCCCTTTCAATAGACATTATTTTAGATTTTGTCTTATTGATTTTGAACCCTGGGATGCTGCCATATTTAACCAGTAGGGACATGGCTTTAGGAAGAGAGGTCTCTGGCTCCTGAAGATAGAGGAAGGTGTCATCAGCATAAAGCAAGATATGGTTGTCTACTGAACCTATCTTTATGCCCTTAATTTCAGGTGAGGACCAAAAGGCCTCCACTAAAGGCTCCATACTCAGTGCAAACAGCAGGGGTGACAGAGGGCACCCCTGCCTTGTTCCTCTGCACACAGAGAAAAGTTGTGAGAGTGTCCCATTTAACCTGACCTGGGCCTGTGGGTTTGAGTACAGTGCCACTACCCATGCTCTAAACTTTGGGCCAAAGTTGAACTTCTTCAGGACCTCCACTAGGAAGGGTCACTCTAGGTGGTCGAATGCTTTTTCAGCATCTAATGTGACCACCACCACTGATTGATCCCTTAGCACTCCCTGAACCAGTGACATTATTGTCAGCAAACACTTTACATTGTCATGCAGCTATCTCCCAGGCATAAACCCCGCCTGGTCTGAATGAACTAGTTGTGTGACTACAGTCTAGAGACAAATGGCAATCAGTCTAGCAAAGATCTTGCCACCTAAATTTAAAAGCGAAATAGGCCGGTAGCTGCTACACAAAGTAGCATCTTTACCAGGCTTAGGGATTACTGATATTAAAGCTCTGGCCCAGGTATCTGGGGCCTCTTGGGGCTCATGGGATGTGTTGCAAACCTGTAACAAAAGGGGAGATAGTTCTTCCACAAACTTTTGACAATATTCATTGATGACCCCATCGGGTCCCGGGGATTTATTGTGTTTCAAGTTTTTTACAACCTCCTTCAACTCCACATGGGGGAAGGGGCAGTCTAATAGTTGCTCTTGAGAATACGAAAGTTTGGGTAAATTTAATTTCTCTAAGAAACTTTTAGTTTTTTCTTCCTGGTTAATTTCTGCCTCTGAGGTGTAGAGATCTTTATAAAACCACTGAAAAATGTTGCTATACAGTGAGGTTTGGTTTCTGAGTCAAATGGGGATCAGGGATTTTTAATTAGTGGAATAAATCTATCAGCCATTAGCTTCCGAAGTCTGAAAGTGAACAACCAGCCGGCTTTATTCCCCCCCTTCATAATACTTTTGGGCTAAAAATCTGAGGTAATTCTCTGTCTTAGTTGATATAATTTGTTGTAATTGTCCCCTGAGTTTTTTGAGTTCTTCCAGTATATCATCAGCTTCCCCTTGTTTGTGTATTGTTTCAAGATCTTTAATCCACTGTTCTAAACTTTCTTGTTTTTGTTGCGTGAACTTTTTCTCATATACAGTATAAGCAATTGCCTCTCCCCTCACCACTGCCTTTAAACCATCCCATAGATATTTTACTTTAGAGGTTGTGCCAGTGTTCTCAGTCATATAGTTAGTAATAACTTTCTTAATTTTTGTGTTAAAGGCCTGATCTTTCAGCAGCCCAGCATTAAGATGCCAGACCGACTGCTTAACTAGGGAACCCAGCTCTACAGTCAGATCGACTTTCGTGTGATCTGGCAAGCAGACAGGAAAGAGCGCTTGATCTGTAGTTGTGTGAAGCAATGATTTCTGGGTATAGAACCTATCCAAATCTGAGTAGAAATTTTGGGGATACGAGTAAAAAGTATAGTCTCTACTAGTTGGGAACCTCTCCTCCACATGTCAACCATCCCTGCTTCATTTTCTAAATTTGAAAGGACCCTAGAACCCACTCTCCACTAACCTCCCATCTCCAGACCTGTCTAAGTTCGTATTTTCAACATAGTTCTAGTCACCTCCCAGAATAATCTGACCATCTTCCACAGACACCAGGTATCCAAATACCTGTCTGAAAAATTGCAGATTGCATGGGGTAGGGGCATAAACATTTACAATGCGGACCACCCTACCCGCTATCTTCCTGGTAACAGCAGCCAATGTGCCCTCTGTGTCTACATGTGTATTCAGCTTGGTAAAGCTGAGACCCCTTCTGATTAAAATGGCGACTCCCACTTTTTTTTGCTTTAGGGTGGGACGAGGCTTTAACCTCACCCACCCACAAGCACCTCGACTTTGCATGCTCAGAGGGGGTAAGATGCATTTCTTGTAACAGTCCTCTGTCACATCTTGTTTTAACTAAATCTTTCTAAACAGCATACCTCTTTACAGGGGTGTTGAGTCCCTTAACATTTAGGGACTGAATACTGAGTGACCCCATTAATCAACAAATGGACATCTTGCCCTCAGATTCTGTTTCTCTGGCCACCCAAAGGTCACTCGCCAAATCCTACATCTTACCAAATTTCAGCCCTTCGACCCGAACCCTACAGAACAGACAGGAATCTTGACTATTGTGCTCAAGCTGCATGTTCCTTTCTCCCTTCAAAACAGTTAAACCCCTTTAATAATCCCTTCCTTCCCGAACAACATATAAGAAAAACTATTTACAGAACAATCATCCTGATTACCCCCTCCTCCAATACCAACATTGATCTCCAAGGAGGTCATTTACAGAAGGAAACTCCTTCTGACCTGGAGCACGAGCCAACCAAAGTGCCTCGCTTCACTGACTCCCTAGCCAGGGAGCACGTGAATGCGGTCTCCAGGGGTGGGTGCACCGGCTAACTAGAAGCTCCCTCTTTGCGCCTCTCAAGACCACAAAGAGACTCGGTGTGGAAGAGCCAGACCCAATACCCAAACCTCCTGTGACTAGAATTTTATTTAATTTGTAGAGGAGTGGAGTCCCCATGGCGGGAAAACACCCCCTGGTGTCCCCCCCCCCTTTTCAAACTGCAAACATCCAGCACATTAAACATTTGTGCTTCAGTATTAAACCATAAGTAACCCTCTATTAATGACTCTACACACCATTGTATTGCTGTTGTCTTTTTCCACAACCCCTCCTCCCACTAAACCCTCTTGTGGGCATGTGATACAAGATTATCATTTTTATATGATTTTTCATAAGTTACCCACCCAGGGACTTGCCGTACCAGAGGTCCAGCCCATGCTCCAAGCATATTTTGGACTAGGAGAAATGAGAGCCCCTCCCCCTTCAAGGGAGGCTAGGAGCCCCGCCAGCAACCCAGGCTTTCCTGTGATCATTTCCGGAATTAAACCAATAAAGCACAACTAGCGAGGATGAACCAAACCACCTGCCGCTGCTTTAAAGATTACATGTCCCATGGCAACAGGTCTGATTCTATGAGTCCCTCGCACATCCAAGAGGTTAGTGGATTAAGAGCACAAGTCTATTGCATTTCTACGATATACAGAAGCAAACGTCCCCATTTGCAGACACAGTTTCAAAGTCAGTTTCCTGTCTTCTCTAGTACTTCTACGGAGATATGACTAAACAGTGTCCCTGTCTTCATAACTATTCTGGTAAAACAGTACAAAAACATAAGTTAAAGTCATGTGGCTACTTGCTTGAGGAGAGATTTGCTAATGTGGACCAAGTTCTTACAGAGCTGATCATCCATCTCGGTGTCCCCCAGCTCTTGTTCTTTGGTCCTTTCTTGTTCCTCTAGCTCCTGCTGGCAGTCTGGAACTTCTATGCCGACTTTTGCCAGTGGTTTACTCACTTGGGTTAATGTGTCAAACAACTTTCTCCCAGCTTACCAGTGAATCAAAATCTTCACTGGATACCTGAGTTGTGCCTTGATTTGTTTTTCTTTTAACATTTTAATCACTGCCAAGACTTTATTTTGCCTCTGCATTGTGGTTGGCAGGAAATCCTGGTCCACGAATACTCTTCCCATTTAAATTCAAATATTTTTTGGCCCAGGTTTTTCTGAGTATCATCTCCTTGACTGTGTATCTGTTGAATTTCACCAGAATTGATCTGAGGGAAGCATAATTTCTGGGGTGTCGGCCCAGCACCCTGTGCACCCTTTCCAAATCTAGAGGTTCAGTGTCCTTAATGTTTAGTTCCTGCCATAGCCACAATCTAATAAATTCAGGGGGATCATCCTGCTTGCTTCCCTCAGGGAAGCCAAATATCCAAATAGTATTCCTCCAGCCCCTTGATTCAGTGTTCTCCACTCGGACTGTAAGCTGTCACTCTCTTTTAACTTGATATACCACCACTCGGCTTAGCTTCATAGAGTCATCAATTTTCATTTTCATCAAAGTTCATTTCTAGATCAGTAGTCCTCTGCTCGATATGTTTGAGGTCCTGTTTAATATCTTTAACATTAATGTCTATTCTCTGCAGCATCTTCCAAATGTGCGCTGTTGCCCTGCTATCCAGAGAGCCATGTCATGAGGGCATTTTATCTTCCTCTCCACCCGAGCCTGCTGCTGACTCAGAGGCCCATGACAGAGATGCACTGGGGCTTCGGTTAGGCCGTAATCTTCTGCTTCCACTATTTTTCACTGCAGATCTTCCCCTTATTTTGGCTAACTGACTCATTTTTCATATAAATTGCCTTTTTGTGGTTATTATGAGGTTGTGGGGTGCCAGATGTGAATGGATTTAACACAGACTCAAGCTTCCATACTAGATGGTGATGTCACCAGAAGTCCTATCGCTGCAATTTCTACTAAGTCTCAAAAATTTACTGAATGGTATTGAGTCCTTTTTAGGGCTGTGGGTGGAGCCTACAGCTGTTTCAGGATTGCTCTGCAGCTCTAAAAATGGTCGATTGTGGAACCTTCCGTTGGACTTTTGGAAGTATCCTTCTGAAAGCCCAGTGGAGCTTAAAATCCTCTGCCATGATTGGCTGCTATGGAATAACAGCTGCACTATTTTGGCTGTTGCTTCCACATTCCTTGGCATGAACTGCGCATGCGCACCTCGCATGCATGTGCAGTTCTGCTGGTGCAGTCATGTTGTGAATGGCAAAATGCCATTCACCACAACTGTGCATGTGTGAGTGCCACACATGCACAGTTGCATTGCTGCCAGCTCCATGGCATTCTATAGCCCCTGAAACCCATGAGGTACGCTGGGAGCCCACTCCAGTGTGCCCAAAGCAAAAGCATTTTACCCACAGTCATCGGGGTGCCCAATCCCTATGTCAGCATTATGTGCAACCCTCCCCCCTCTCATGCGGCACACTGAGAGCCCACCCCAGTGTTCCTAACTGTTTTTTTTTCCCTTTGTTTTCTTTCCCCCACCAACATGAGGGTGCCCAATCCCTGTGTCAGCATCATGTACAACCCTCCAAGTCATGTGGCACACTTTGATCCTACCCCAGTGTGCCCAAATGTTTTTTCTTCTTTTCCTGTAAAAAAGAAAATGGCTCCCTGTCGCATTTTATTTTTTTTCCTATAAAACAAAATGGTCTCATCATTGCTGCAGTCCCTTCCCCATCCCCACCCCTCCCA
Source organism: Neoceratodus forsteri (assembly GCA_016271365.2). Taxonomy (NCBI): domain Eukaryota; kingdom Metazoa; phylum Chordata; order Ceratodontiformes; family Ceratodontidae; genus Neoceratodus; species Neoceratodus forsteri. Next base: position 518,648,052 of record CM057449.1, on the reverse strand, counting down.
CTGAGCACCCATCTCCCACACACACTCCTTACCCCATACTTACCTCTGGAGATTGGCACTGTCTTCTTCTCTGGACCGGGACACATCTACACTCTTCAAAGTTGAACCACGAACTGAAGAATCAAAGATAAGTGTGCTATAATGCCATTCAATGGGGTTTTCAACTTATGCTAATAAATCAGCCATTTTTGGAATTTTGCCCCAAACTTTCAGCATGAGGTTCTTGGGATCCCACCTCATGAAAAATATCACTGTCATTTGTTACTCAGTCCCAAAGGTGATTTTGCAGTCGCTGCATGGAATCACCTTTCGGGACCAATTCATGACATGACAGTGCCACTGTTCATGAGGTGTGGTCCCAAAAAGCCCATGTTGCAAATTTGGTTAAAAAGTTACAAGAAATGTCTGCGTTACGAGTGTGAGTTGCACAGTTTCTATACATGCTCCTAACTTTTCCAATTTTTCAAATTTTCACTCCACATTTTCAACACTGGAATTTTTGTAAACCTCTTTCCAAACAGTATAGCTGTCATTTTCCACAACCTGCCCAAAATGTGTTTTCCCACCTGTGGCACAGAATAGTGCAACCACTCTGCAAAATCACCTTTCGGGACAAGTGAACAAAATGGCACTGGCACTCTTCATGAGGAGGGGTCCCAAAAAGGCCATGTTGAAAATATGGTGCAACACTTCCAAAAAATGGCAAAGTTACACCTGGGCATTGAATAATTCCTACTCATATAGATACATAGACAGTGTCACCAGATAAGGGCCTACAGCCCACCCAGTCTGCCCATTTGAGCTTGTAAGTTTACTTTATGTTTTCCTAGAAGTCTGTTGCCCCTTACCCCTGACCTCCAGAATTCCTTTATGTCTATCCCATGCATTCTTAAACCCTGTGATTGTTTTAGCCCCCACCACTTCCTCTGGCAGGGTGTTCCACTTGTCCACCACCCGTTCTGTAAAGAAATTCTTCCTCACATTTCCTCTGAATCATCCTCCCTCCAACTTCATCCCATGCCCTCTAGTCTTGGAACATCTTTTTTGCTTAAAAATAATGTATTCCTGGACCCTGTTCTTCCCTGTAAGAGACTTGTACATCTCCCATCATATCCCCTCTCTCCCTCCTCTCCTCCAGGGAGTACATATTCAATTCCTTCAACCTGTCCTCATAGGACTTTTGATGCAATCCATGTACCATCTTTGTTGCTCTCCTCTGAACCTTCTCTACCCTGTCTATGTCCTCACATAAGTAAGGTCTCCAGAACTGTACACTGTACTCCAGGTGGGGCCTCACTAGTGTCTTGTATAGTGGAATTATTACCTCCCTTTTCCTGCTGGTGATGCCCCTGCCTATGCATCCCAGCATCCTATTTGCTGTACCTGCTGCCTTGTCACACTGTTTCCCTACCTTGAGGTCATCAGAGATGATAACCCCAAGATCCCTTTCCTGCTTGGTGCATGCTATATCTTCGACCCCCAACTGATATATTGTGCCGGGTTTTTGTGCTCCATATGCATTATCTTGCACTTCTTTGTATTGAATTTCAACTGCCAAACCCCTGACCATTCTTCAAGTTTCTGCAGGTCCCTTCTCATTCTGTCTACACCCTCTGGTGTGTCTACTCTGTTACAGAGCTTTGTGTCATCAGCAAACAGGAAAATTCTGCCTTCTAGGTCCTGCACAATGTCACTGATGCAGATGTTGAACAGGACCAGTCCGAGCACTGATCCCTGTGGTACCCCACTGTTTGCTCTTCCCTCTGTGGAGTGACTGCCATTTACCACCACCCTCTGTGTCCTGCTGCCCAGCCAGTTACCTACCCACTGCACTACTGTCCTGCCCACACCCATATTCACCAGTTTGTGTAATAGTCTTCTGTGTGGCACAGTGTCAAAGGTCTTGCTGAAGTCCAGATAGGCCATGTCCACTGCCCTCCTCTGATCCACCTCCCTAGTCACCCAGTCAAAAATTCAACATGGTTGGTCTGACATGACCTCCCCCTGGTGAAACCATGCTGCCTTGGGTCCTGTAGTCCTCTGACAACCAGATGTTCCACCAGTCTCTCCTTCAGTAGTACTTCCATGATCTTCCCCACTACCGAGATGAGGCTGACTGGTCTGTAGTTCCCCACTTCCTCTTTGTTCCCACTTTTGTATAAGGGGACTACATCTGCTGTCCTTCAGTCTTTGGGTAGCTCCCCTGTTTCCAGTGATTGGCTAAACAGGATTGCCAGAGGTTCAGCCACCACATTTCTTAGTTCTTTAAGGACCCTGGGGTGTACCCCATCTGGTCTCATTGCTTTATCAACTCTTATTACTTCCAGTTCCTTCAGGGCGCTTTCTCATGTAAGGGACTTGTGTCCATTTCTGCACCATTCCCACCATTTGTACTCCCTTCAGACCCATTACCCTCCTCTTCCTCAGTAAAAACTGAGCAGAAATACATGTTCAATATGTCAGCTTTACTGTTGTTATCCTCCACGCAGCCTCCATCCTCTCCTTCAGTCTCACTATCCCTCCCTTTGCCTTTCTTTTTTCACTTATGTACCTATAAAAGGTTTTGTCCCCTCTACCCACTGATTTTGCAATGTGCTCTTCTGTCTGAGATTTGGCTTCCCTTACTGACCTCCCTGCCTCCCTTTGCTTCTCCTGGTTCTTCTTCCTATCCCCTTCTGTGTAACTTTGGTTATTTGGTAGCTCTTCACAGCCCTATTGGCTCTGGCTAGACTTTGTTATTATTTGTGGTGGACACTATCAGCCATAAGGAGAGCGATTGTGGCTGTACATTTCCTGAATAACATAACCATAACCTTTCTATAGCAAGCAAGCATGCAAGGTTTTATTTCTAAAGCACCCTTTTCTTGAGACTCGGAGCACCTTGCAAGATACAAGCAGATGAGGAAAATACTAAGCACTAATTCCAACTTAAAATAGCTACAAAACAGCATACTAGGCCCTGAAGGCTTCTCTGAAAAGGTGCACCTTCAGACCCTGTTTAAAGGCTTCCACCGATAGGGCCTCCCTCTGAGATCTGGGAAGCGAGTTCCATAGGAGTGGTGCCACCACCTCAAAGGCACATTCTCCAGAAGATTTTAACTGGGTCCTGGGAACCTCTAGGAGGCCTTCCTTGGCAGAACAGAGGAACCACAGTGGGCAGGCAAGACTCAGGAGGTCATGCAGATAGCCTGGACTCTAACCATTTAGGGACTTATAGAAGAGTAAACCCAACTTGAAGGAAATCCTCCACCTAACCAGCAGCCAGTGCAGACCTCACAGAACCAGGGCCAAATGATAGGACCTCAGCAGGCCTGTCAGTAACCTGGCTGCCATGTTCTGAAACAGGTGTAGGCAGTGCAGGACCCCTTCACTGACCCTGAGAAGTAGGGCATTGCAGTAGTCAAGTCTAGATGTCACAAAAGTATGCACTTGTGATGGTAGGTCATCTAGAGGGATTAAGGTTCTGATCTGGGTGATAATCTTAAATGGTAGAAACCAGTCTGGACAACAGCCACCACCTGAGCTGCCAGTTTCAATCCATTGACTAGGATCACACCCAGATTCTTCACCCTTGTGGATGCCAAAAAAGGAACTGATCTGATGATCAAGCTCCTTTCAGCCCTCAAGGCATTCACCTCCCTCCTGTGGCCTGGCTCAGTCACCAGCACCTCTGTCTTATCCAAGCTGAGCCTGTCTTATCTGAGCTGAACCTCAATCAGTTAGAGGAAATCCAGTTCTGATCACAGCCAGACATTCATTTAGCACCACCACTGCATCACAAGTCCTAGTGCATAAGACATGTACAGTTTGGTATTATCTACATAGCAGTGAAACTCCACACTGTAACATCTAATGATCTCACTCAGGGACAGCATGTACACTGCAAACAACATGGGTAAGAGGATGGACCCTTGAGGAATTCCACAAAGCAGGGACTTAGGGGAGGAGGAAAAACTTCCCATCACCACCCTCTCAGTCCTGCCTGTGAGGAAGGATGTAAACCAGCTGATGACAGTGCCAATGAGTCCACACAGCCCCCTCAGGCAATACAACAAGACTGCATGGTCCACACTGTCAAATGCTGATGAGAGCTTGAGGAATGCTTGTTACCGTAGTCTGGGTAACAAGCTTCCTGAATTAGTGGCCTTGATGGAGGAGGAACATCTAGATATTGTGGCAGTCACAGAAACATGGTACACAGAACCATGACTGTGATGTAAACATACCAGGATACACTATCTACAGGAGGGACAAGGAGGGACAAGGAGGGTAAAACATGAGGAGGAGTAGCTCTCTACATAAGGGAAGGAATCAAGCAACAGAACAAAAGGGTAAACAGGGAGGAGAGGAAATACTGTGGGTCAATTTGGAGACAGGCAATGACACCACAATGGGCACAGGGGTTGTATACAGACCCCCCCTCATATGGAGGAAATGGACAAGGAAATTATAGAAAATATCCTTAGAATGGCAGAAAAAGGGGAGATATTGTGGATGGGGGCTCTGAATATGCCAGATGTTAACTGGAGTGCATTAGCAGCAGCCACTTCTAAGAGTGGGATAATTCTAGATGTCCTACGGGGGCATGCCTTAGACAGCTAGTATTGGAACCCACTTGAGAGGGAGCAATCTTAGACCTGGTACTCTCAAATGGAGATGATGAGAGGATCACAGATTTAGAAGTGGGTAGCCATCTGGGAACTAGTGACCATCGAACAGTATGGTTCACAATAAACACAGCAGTAGAGTCAAGCCATACAAAGGCAAAGGTACTGGACTTCAGAAAGGCTGACTTTGCCAAAATGGGTGCAAGCCTAAGGAATGTACTAGCAAATGGGCAGGAAGGAGGGGTGGAAGAACAATGGGGAATAATGAAAACTGCCATCACAGAGGCAACAAGCCTTTGTGTGAAGCAAATAAAACAAAACAATGTAAGAAACCACTATGGTTCTCAAAGGAGGTGGCTGGGAAGGTTAGGGAGAAAAAGAAAGCATCCATGAAGTACAAGGAGTCACAGAAGGAGCAGGACAGATAATTGTCTCATTTAAAGCAAAAGGAAGCAGGGAAGGTAGTCAGAACAGCAAAGGCCCAAACTGAGGAGAGGATAGCCAACTCAGTTAAGAAAGGGGATAAAACCTTTTATAAGTACATCAGGGAGTGAAGGAAGACCAAGGAAGGGATAGTGAGGCTTAATAAAGGGAGGGGGCAGAGGGTGACTGAAAAGGCACAGATACTAAACAAATATTGTTGCTCAGTATTCACAAATGAAGAGAGGGAGGTACCTAAACTAAACAGTAGAAACACTCTGGATATGGGGGGCTAATACCAGCCCATTCACAGAAGAAAGGGTTCTGAAAGAACTCTTAAAACTGAAAGTGGACAAAGCAATGGGGCCTGATGGGATTCATCTCAGAATACTAAAAGTACTAAGGGTAGAACTAGTGACACCACTGACTACCCTCTTTAACAAATCATGGGAGGATGGGGTGGTACCCAAGGACTGGAGGAGTGCAGATGTTATTCTACTCCACAAAATTGGGAGCAGGGCAGAAGCAGTAAACTACAGACCTGTTAGTTTAACCTCAGTGATTGGGAAAATAATGGAATCACTTCTGAAGGAAAGAATTGTTGAGTACCTAGAGGCCAGAGGGACACAGGACCCAAGGCAGCATGGATTCACAGTGGGAAGGTCATGTCAGATGAATCTAATAGATTTCTTTGACTGGGTGACCAAAGTAGTAGATCAAAGAGGGGCTGTGGACATAGCCTACCTAGACTTTAGCAAGGCATTTGACACAGTCCCACACAAAAGATTAATATACAAGTTGGCCAGCCTGGAAGTGGGTCCCAAGATGGTAGCCTGGGTAAAAATTGGCTGGAGAACAGGACATGAGGTTAATAGTAAATGGAGTCCACTCTAAAGAAAGGGGGGTTACTAGTGGGGTACCACAGGGTTCCATACTAGGACCTGTCCTCTTTAATGTCTTTATAAGTGACATTGTAGAGGGACTAGAAGAAAAAATATGTCTCTTTGCAGACAACAAAGATCTGCAACAGAGTCGATGGGTGGAAAGGATGAGAAAAGACTTGGCAAGGTTAGAGGAATGGTCAAATGTATGGCAGCTTAGAGTCAATGATAAGAAGTGCAAAGTAATGCACCTGGGAAACAAAACTCCAGGGGAAGAGTACACAATGGGGGGTGAGATACTAACAACAACAAAAAGGGAAAGGGACCTCGGGGTAGTCATATCAGATGACCTAAAGGTGTGCAAGCTATGTGAGAGGGCAGTAAGGAGGGCTGGGGGGCTACTGGGATGCATAGGGAGAGGCATCACCAGTAGAAAACAGGAAGTTGTCATCCCTCTATACAGACAGTTGGTGAGACCCCATCTGGAGTACTGCATGCAGTTCTGGAGACCCAATTCCACAAAGACATAGACAGGATGGAGGCAGTCCAGAGGAGGGCAACTAAAATGGCAGAGTCTGCACCAGGAAGACATAAGGAAGAGACTTAAGGAGCTTAATATGTGTAGCCTCAAGGAAAGGAGGGAGGGGGGGACAAGATAGAAACTTTCAAGTGCCTCAAGGGAATCAGAGTCCAAGAGAGCTGCATCTTTCAGAAAAAGGGGTGTGCAAGAACAAGGGGGCACAATTTGAAGATAGAGGGAGACGGCTCAGAAGTAATGTGAGGAAGTATTTTTTCACATAGAGGGTAGTGGATGCATGGAACAGCCTTCCTGAGGAGGTTGTGGAGTCAAAAACAGTGCTGGAATTCAAGAATGCATGGGACAGTCATAAGGCAATTCTAGGGGGTGGGGGTAGGAAGAAATAGGCTGTTGGTTAACTAGGATCTGCAGTTTATCCATTAGGTACGGAAATGGACAGACTGGGTGGGCCAAGTGGTCCTTATCTGCTATCAAATTCTATGTTTCTATGTTAAGTACAGACTGGTCCCCTCTATCTCTAGCCCTGAGGAAGTCATTTAGCACCCTGACTTGTGCAGTCTCAGTATTATGTCTGAGCCCAATTCCCAACTGGAGGGGCTCATAGATGTCAAAGGCCATGAGGTGTGCCTTGAGCTGCATAGCCACAATTTTCTCAGTCTCCTTCCCCAGAAAGGGGAGGTTTGAGACAGATCTATAATTCACCAAGACATGTGGGTTGAGAGATCTTTTTTCAGAAGGGTCTTCACTCAGTGCCTCTTTTAAGATGTCTGGAAATAGCCCCTGGAAAACAAGCACTGGACTATCTCAGCAAACACCAGACCAGTGGACTTGATACATCCCACTAGATGGGTCCGGCCCTGGTTCAGTTCTCAATATGTGGGATGCAGCTTCAAAATCACCTCACAGATGTCTTCCATTTCAACTGGTCTGAACTCACTCCAGGCAAGGGAAGTGCTCTTAGTGACACCCGATGCACTACTACTGGGATGAGAAAGCCCAGCTGGGGAAATCGCGGCCCTGTTGGAGGACACTGTCAGAGAAGAACAGAGCGAACTCCTTGCAGTTTGCTACCAAACCTTCTCTAACTGGCTGCAGACAGGCTGGATGAAGCAGCCTGTCCGCAGTCCTGAAGAGTTTAGCCAGTCTGTTCTTCCCTGCAGCAATCTCCATGGAGAGATAAGTTGCCTTCTTATGGGAGATAGCTCTCTGATACTCACCATAGTGAGTTTCCATAGCCAACCTGTCCTCCTCTGACTGTGACTTCCTCCAGCAATGCTCCAATCTCTGACCTCTGGTCTTCATCACCTTAAGCTCCCCATCAAACCAAGGAGACCTCAAGTGAGAGAACCTAGGTCATATACGGATCAATGTGACAGCATAGAGAGCCAAGGTGACAGCCTTATTATAGACTGCCACTGCCTCACTCAAGCTGATCATGCATGCAGCACTCACTGGCGAGAGGTCCATTACAGCCAAAAGACCCACTGAGGACAGTCCTCTTAACAGGCAGTAATGTACCAACTTCACAGGGGAAGGGCTTAAGGTGCAGCCTTGAATGAGAACTGCACTATGCAATGATTTGACAAAATAACAGGATAAGTCTTGAGATCACCATTCTCAAGCCTCAGTGAGAATACTAGGTCCAAGGCATGATCTTGGCTGTGGGTAGCAGAAGCAATTGCTTGAGCAAAGCCCAGCGATTTCATTAGATGGAGGAAGTCATGTCCAAATTGCGATGATTCATTGTCGATCCAAGCATTGAAGTCACCTGGGACTAGCCACCTGGGTGACTCCAACACTCTCTCAGCAACAACTTCTGTGACTTCCTTGCAGCAACTCCTTCTCACACCCTTGGGGCTGGTACACAAGAAGGATTCTGTTGCCTTCACCGGCTGGACCCCAATGCACAGCCATGCATTCAATGACCCACTGGGTGCACTGAGAAGTTCCCTCCTCAGGTGGTGTACCACAGAGAATTTAGCAGGGATAGACACCTCCAAGATTGGACCAGCATCATCTCCCAGCCAGGTCTCTGTAATGCAAGCAGATCAACCAAAGAAATCAAGTCCGCTATTACAGCAGTCTTGTTCCTGATCAATCATGCATTACACAACACTGACCAAAGGGGACTGCCAGAGGCTGCAGTCCTAATGACTACCTGTCTGCTTGGTCTGGCAGAAGCCCTGGGAATGGGTACCAAACATGACTGGCCTCTTCCAAGGTCCCACTTCACCCCAAGGCACCTCCTGTTCTTGACCACCCCAATACGGCTCTCTCCTTCAACAATCCCAATGACTCTGCCACTGACCTCCCCTCTTACGAGCAATCTCCACCTCTCTACAGCTCTTAATAGCTGTGGGTGGCAGAGAGAAATTGATAAAAGGGCAGAGGTCCCACAGCAGGGATCCCGAGTAAATAATTATGTGGGTTCTAAAGCATACACACAGTTACTAATCCCTCAAAACAGTAAGATCTAAAAAATTGACTTTTTCAACATCCAGTGTATGGGTAAATCTCAGATTGCTATCATCACTGTTTGGCTACTAAATGAACTGTTATGCCATTTCCATGGAGCCATTCCATACACAGATAACATAATGATGTAGCGATAATATCTGATGATGCTATTCATGATGGGTTGGCTCCAGTATTAAAGATTGAATCATCTCCCACGTCCCAAGAAAGATCTTTCTGAGCAAGAACTCATGGCAGGTCAACTTTCCCTGTTGTCTTCCAAGGCCCTAGCATTATCCTCTCCCTAATTTAGACTTATTCAGCATTGAGGTAAATCTTTATAAGTTCACCATAATGCTACACGTTAAAAAGTTTTTGCTGGTAAACTACCATTAACTGAGATAATGGGGTGAGATGTGATGGAATATCAGCGGAGGGTGATCATGATGAGGGAGACTCAAGTATCCCCATAAATATTAAGGAACAATAAAATAAATTTGAAATGGATCAGGATGTTGGTTCTAATTTTAATACCATTATAGATATAATGAATCAGGACAGTAATGCCAAAGACTTTGAGGATTTGGACATCTCTGTTAAACAATATATGAATATTTATAGTGTGACTTGATGCATTTTGTGGGGAGGATGAGGATGTTAGTGAACCACAACATATTTTAAGTGAGGATGCAACTAGTATATACAGTATGTCATTAGAAGTTTAAACAATTTAAGATCCACACTATTTAAAGCTTGCTTCCCATTTTGTCCTAAAATCTTTTGCCCCACAATACAGGTGTTTCAGTGTTGTTAATAGGAGGTTCATTACATTTTTTATAGATTCAGTAGAAACAAAGAGTATAGCTTAAAATATATAAAGCAGGCCCTGAAAGATCTTTGCAGTAACAAACAGTTGTTAAAGTGGCTTACAATGAGGAAAACATTCTTGCAATGAATCTAGCATTTTATAGGAATATGACAGAGATGTATTACAGAGGAAAAATAACTATAGGAAAATGCCTAGTGACCCCATAACCACCTTTTTTTTTCAATAAATGTTTTATTGAATTAAAATACAATGTGCAAAAATAAAGCCATAAACAATCAAAAAATACAATAAAGCAATAATCACTCATACCTAACTTAAAAGGTAAATGAATAAACATTACTTGAATAACTTACAACAGAAGCTAATAAAAATGCAAACAGTACTCCTTGATTTATTAATTATAAACAGATTACCTTCCTTAGTATCAGAGGGATGTTATTCCTCTAATCTTTGAACAATGTTCTCCCTGAAGAAATAAGTCAACTTGAGAAATATAGCAGAAAAGAGGAAAGGAGAGGGATCTGGAAAGGGGGGATAGGTTACTAGCAGCATATAGGCATACGAGTTTGGTGATGAGAAACAGTTGTAAATTGCGTCCCACTTAGAGTTAAAGATACAAGTCTAGTCTAGCATTAAGTGAGCAAGTCTCTCTACTCTTAGAACTTCCAAGCACTCCATCTTCCATTCATTAAAGGAAGGTACATACTCAACCAGCCATAATCTGAGAGGGGAGCTCCCAACTGTTATTGAAAGGAACTGCAGCCAAAAGTGCTACTTTGCAGAATTAGAATAAGCATACCCTCAATAAATCGCAAATCAAAAATTGGGGGACTGGGACGGGAATTTATCATGCGATGACACCCAGGGAATTATATGGCTCGGGAGCCAGTGATGGGAATGGCTACTTGGAGCCCCAACAGGGCACTGAACCTCTGTATGAAAACATGTTTCTGGACTCACAGAATTAGAACACTGTATAGAATATAATGACTGTCTGAGTGTGTGTAAAAAAAAGGAAAACTCTGTTCTTTTTGTTTCAATAAACATATATTTACAAAAAAAAATAGGTTTCTGCGTTACTTCATTTTAACGTTATGAGCTATTTTGTAGCCCTGATTTCACTACCTGTTCAAAAAAGTCAGTTTGAGTGAAGAGCTGCTGCTGATGTCTTCTCCAGAACTCAAAGTCTAGTCTTCCTTGTCAGCAAGCTTACAGGACCTGTTTCTCCAAAGTTTAAAAATCATGTGCAGTGGCTTCTACAAGTAAAAGAGGCAGCAACATTCAAAAAACATTTCTATAAAAACTAAGTGTGGTTCAGGTTTTGGAACAAATTTGGCAAATTCATATTTTTCGTGTCTTTTTGATGTGATCCATTTCTCCAGGGTTGCTGAATGCTGAGTCAGCATGCTTCCTGGCTACTGATACTATTTGGGGTGTTACTCTACTGTGCCTGTTAGGAAGCTGTATTGCTACTAGTATTGCATAATGTTGGTAACTTCACTGCTGTTTGTCAGTGTTTGCTTTATAACAAGTTTTAAAGCGCACCTTTTCCAGTCCTTTTAACTTTCATGCATAAATTATCCCTTCTTGCATTAATTCTGGAACTACATTTCATTGCTGTCCTCTGCAGTTAGTTTTTACATTCTGCAAAATGAATGAAATGCAATTCTAGAATTGGTGCAAGATGGGGTAATATATGCATAAAAGTCAAAAAGACTGGGAAAGGTTCTCTAAATCTCAATCTCTCTCTGTCCTTCAACAAAATATTGCTCTGTTTTATAAGATGTCTTTTCCTAGCAGTTGAAACTCAGCCTCCTGTTCTTGTAAGTTTCATGTCTTGTCTTTCACAAAATGGGGTAATTTTTGCATGAAAGTCAAAAGGACTGGGAAAAATGCTGACAGCAACTCTATCTTCTCTCAATCCCCATGCCATGCTTTGTTACCGAGGCAGAAGAAAGTCAATTTTACAAAACAAACAAACAAACAAAAAAAAAACATACTGGCAAGGCATTTGAATTTTGGCATAATGCATTGCTAACAGGGTATATTGGGGAAGGCGGAACATAGTATGTGCATTGAGTACTGGTAGTTTAGAGCAACAAACTATTTCTACGTTATTGTAATGTGTACCTAATGTGACATTTGTGTATTGTGTATTGTTGTGCATTGTATTTCTTTATTGTACACCATTGCATCTCAGCCACACAGTTAGTGTTTCTGGGTCATTCCGGACACTGGGCCTTGGCACAGTGTGCTTACCTGGTGAACACAGTGATAAACAACAATGATCAGTACACATATATGGCAAAGACATGCTGCACACAGACAGCACCACCCATGTTACCATCATCTGGCACTGGTCCTAATCCTGCCAGGCATTAGTGGGTGCCCCAGCAACCACTGGACATCATGGCAGTGTGTCCAAGTAGCACACACCTCCAGCTCCCCCACTGGGGTACACCAACACAGTCCAGTGACACATACTGCACTAGGGGAATAGACATTGTTGAGGGGAGGGCGTACAGGTGGCCAGGCTGCACCACATATTAGGTACTGCCACACAGCTGGGGCCATCCACACAGTTCACATGTTACACTGATGGGACTGCTTCTGACAGTAGTGTGCCAGTATGATGGCATGATCCCCCTCCCAGGGCACATACCCTACACCTTTCTGGGATCTCTGCACTCACAGACAGCCACGTGTATGGTAGTGTGGGGATCCCATGTCAGTGGTGCAGCACATGAGGATCACAGGACAGTATGACTGTGGTGTCCACTGTCAGACCACACCTTCCAGCTGTGCTTGTCACTGTGTGGATAGCATCAGTCACTGTTGCTTGACACACTGTAGGCATTGCTGTGTACCTCACAGTATTCCCTACTATGGCACTGTTACATCTGATAAACACTATGGCAGGAACAATGATTTGCCTCTGGCATGCAGCATGACCACCTGTTCATGTAGTGCTACTCCCCTGGGCCATATTAGTCTTTGCATCTGTGTCCAAACCAAGATTGCAGCTAATGTTTTATGAGCTGTGAGCAAACAATGAATGTGGCAACCAACTTGTAATACCAGTAGGTCCTACAGGTGGAGCTGTGAGCACAGCAAGAAATGTGGCTACTGACCTGTAATTCCAGTCAGACCTACAGGTGGAGCTGTGTGCACCATGTTATAGTACAGGGCAATACACATGCAAAGCAGGCTTTAATGAGATTCTAATGTGGCTGTTTGCCTATGGATTGCCTGTGTAGGCTCATTTGCATTGCAGTTTTGAATATAGCAAACTTTACCACCGGGCAAATGGGATTGCACCAGGCAAATGTGTCAGCACCGCACAAATGTGTTAGTGCCGCACAATAGTGTAATGTTCCATTACATGGTTCGGCAGTATTTGGCCTGCACTGTTTGCTGTTGTGCTCCCCTGCTTTGCTAGCACACATGTTGCCCACATTGTTCAGCCTTACCTCACTCCATCTCTGTGTGCACTGGGCCAGTGTTACAGTTTGCACTGCTCTCAGTTGCTATATTCAGTGCTGTCTTATTTTCTGGGCTATTGTTGCACTGCACTCTCAACCCTGTTTACATGCCTTCATTAGCACACTATATTCACCTCATTTAGCCCCAGGGCTATTCCTTTGAATATGGCGTGCAAATGGTTCCAGGCTAATTTTGCCCTCCATTTAGTGCTAATTTTGCCCAGGGGCAAAGTTTTGAATATCTGGCCCTAGGTTGGCTGGGTTGGCTACTGCATAGAAACTCATAGTAAAGTTTCAAAACAGCATTACTTCTCCCACCCCAGTTTACAGGGAGGTAGAATAATTGTTTTAAAGTGCCATCCTGAGAAATCACCTCAGTTGAATGACAGGTGTGAATGATCACCGCCTTCCACCACATCAGAAAATTATTCAGTCTGAAAACTTCAGTGGAAACAGGAACTTTTGCTCACATGCCTTTCCAGTATAAAAAATAAACTGAAACTAAACCTCACTACAGTGTGCTATGATTCAGCATTCAGCAACCCTGGACTACAACATGAAGGTACCAAAATAAATAAAAAACTAAAAAAAAATATATATGTGTCAACTTTTTTACAAATCCTGAGACACACAGTTTTTATAGCAATGTTTTTTGAATGTTGCTGCCTGTTGCACTTGTGAAAACTATTGCACATGAACGCCAACCTTTGAAGAAACAGGTTCTATAAGCTTGCTGACAGGGAAGACTAGACTCAGTTTTGGAGTTGACATCACCAGCAGCTCTTCACTGAAACTGACTTTTTTGAACAGGCAGTGAATTTAGGGTTGTAAAATGACTTGTAACTTTTACACAAAGTAACTTAGAGATCTCATTTTTGGCATGAGGCTAATTGGGGCTATGCTGATCCAAATTCTGAAATGTATTGATGCCAGAAATGTTGACTGTAGTCCCTCTTTAAAGCAATAGTGCAACACTGTTCTTTACTCCATATTCTTGTTTCATCAAAATGACCAACAAGAACAGTCTTCTCATTTACATTCTCTTTTAGCCATGTAATGCCTTTTAAAAAGTCAGCAATCTTGTCCCACAAGGACACTATTTTGGGACATGACCAGAACATATGAATCAAGTCACAACTGTCGTCTCCACATCTCAGACAGATGGAAGTAGCTCAGCTACGTCCAGGTGTCTGAGATGTGGAGAAACTCTCAGTCCCATCTGGTTCATTTGGAGAGGGGTGTAGTAAAGGTTGTGAATAGTTTTGAATCATATCAGTTTGGTATTGACTGTTTTAAATGTTTTAATAGAGTTTAACCATATTTTGCTCCAATTCCAACAATTCACATCATTACCGAGAGCATTAGGTCACCACCTGATATGCTATAGATCAGGACCATTAATGCACCCTAACAGTAGGTTATAGAAACTAGATATTCTTGGCCTAGCTTGAATTGTGGCCAGGAAGTTTTGAGAGTTGGGGTTAATGTCTAAGTAGGACCCATCCTCAAATGCGAGGCTTCGTAGGCTGTCGATTATGCTGTTGAACAGGTCATCACCATCAAGTTGTAAGTCATACTTGTGTGCTAAAATGTCAAAAGATACTAAGGCCCTTTCCTTTATTAGGTTTTTAATTCTACTTATACCCTTCATTTCCCAAACAGCATTCTCGAAGTGTCGCCTATTTGCTATAATATTAGGATTTAAGAAAATGGGTTGTAGTTTGGAACTATTCAGATTTAGTGAAAGAAGATATGACCATCTCTTCAGGATATAAATATTTTCTGTAAGGATTTTATGCTTAAGGGGTTTAACTGGATTAGCAAAAATTAGGGAACCCAAGTAAACTGAGCTATCCTTAGCTTGGCAGCAGTCACTGAAACATGGGCCACTCCTCATCAGATTGGGACCTAAACCTGATGGGGTACACTGTGTTCAGGAAGGACAGGGGCTGTGGGCAGAGGAGGTGGGTGGCACTCATCATTAGGAATGCCATCAATATATGTAGGTGGAGGGGCTGAGGGAAATATAGAGGCATTATGGGTTACTTTGCAGATGTCTGGGGGAAAGAGGGTCAACCTGGGAGGGTTATAGACCCCCACACAGGCTGAGGAACTCAAGGAGGGCCTGGTGGTGAATCTAACAGATCATCATGGTCAGGGTGAGGGTATAACTGTGGTGCTGGGTGACCTTAACATGCCAGGGGTTGATTGGGGCACTATGACATCTTCATTGACTAGGGAACAGTGCTTCCTGGATGTCTTCCATGATGCATTCCTGTCTCAGCTGGTGGCTGACCCAATGAGGGATGGCTGCATCCTGGATGTGGTCCTGTCAGATTACGATCTGGTTAGGAACCTAGTTGTAGGAGACCCACTGGCGGGGAGTGATCATGCCATGGTTTGGTTTTCCGTATGGCAGGGATTCTCAAGAGGCATTTGAAGGGGATCAAACAGGACATGGACACAGAGAGCTGTTTCAGAGGGTGATGGCCAGGGTGGAGGTATCATCTCCTAGGAGGGTCATTAGTAGGGTCCCACAAAGGTCAGTGTTGGGCTCTTTCCTGTTTAATGCTTACATCTCAGACATCAGGGATGGTATCAGGAGTGAGATGAGCCTCTTTGCTGATGACTCAAAGCTGGGGCAGTAGTGGATGGGGAGGAGGGTAGAAGTGCCCTACAGAGGTTTCTGGAGACTCTAGAAAGGTGGTCACACACTTGGAAATTGAGGTTTAATGCCAAGAAATACGGTGTTCTTCATTTGGGGCTTAGGAACCCTCATCACGAGTACTTTTTGGGTGGGGAGAAACTGCAGGTTTTGGGGGGGAGGATCTTGGAGTGGTCATGGATGCCAAAATGAATAACACTAAGCAGTGTAGGAGGGCTGCAGCTAAAGCAAATAAAATGCTCTGGTGCATTGCCCAGGGGGTAACCGCGAGGAGACAGGAGGGCCTCTCTCCTCTGTATAACTGCCTGGTTAGACTGCGACCTCAAGTACTGCATGCAGTTTTGGCTCCCTGCATTTGAGAAAGGGACATCATGCTTCTGGAGAAGGTCCAGAGGAGGGCAACCAGGGTAATAGAGGGTCTCGGGGAAGATCCTATGAGGAGATACTTGATGAGCTGAACATGTACTCCCTGAAGGAGATGAGGGACTGAGGGATATGATCGAGGTCTTTAAATAGCTGAAGGGAGTGAACAAGGTCAGCCTAAATAGGGTGTTCCAGCTGTGGGAGGAGGGGCCACCAGGGGACATTCCATGAGACTGACTGGTGGGAGGCTCGCGGGAAGACTAGGAGATGCTTCTTTACTGAGAGAGCAGAGGACCCATGGAATGCACTGCTTGCAGAACTGGTGGCTGTTGATACAGTGGAGGGATTCAAGAGGGGTGGGACAGGTATACGGGTAAGGTAAAGCTGAGGAATGCCAGATCTGGAGGTGTAACTCTGATGGGGGATGGGGTTGGGGGATTTATGGGGGAGGCGGGGGCAGCAACAGTGTCCTGATCAGGTGCTGATTTTTGAGCAGACTCGATAGAGCTTCAAGCCTACTCTGCTGGCATCTTAGTATATTGGTATGTAAATCTAATTGCATATCAAGCCACTCAGGACTAGTGGTGTTTCTGCCTTAACTAGTAAACCATTCTGACATTTGATTCATTCTACAGGAAGAAAGTAGTAATAGAGGTCAGGAGCTTTAAGCCTGCTCATATCTTTTGTCCTGGCTAGTCTTTCCTAGGCCATTCTACATCTTTTTTTGGCCCACAGGAAGTTTGAAATAGAGCTCTGTATATTCATGAACTGTTTTTACTGATGTTAAAAGGTAACATGGAAAACATGTATAGACATTTCAGTAGACTCATCATTTTCACAGAGTCCAGGTGACCCCATAAGCCAAGTGGTAGATTATGCCATCTAACTAGACTGTCTTGAATTGATTTTTTAAGAAAGGCTAAGTTCTTACCAAGAGTTTTATTTTTCCATAGAGGATTTTTTAACCCCTGGAGCCCTAGCAGGAGGCTATGGCCCTCCCTCGGGGGGACTCATCCTCCGTGCCCGCACATCCCCACTCAGACCGACCCGTACAATTCCCCCACAGCTTACATCCCTGTGGTGGGGCCAGGGAGAGAACCACTGGCTTTCTCCCCTCCCCAGAGCATAATCCAGAAGCCAGGTTGGCCAGGGGACATGACGGGCCATCATGGAACCTTCCAGCTTCTTTTTTTCCTCATTTTCCTCCCACCCCCCCATACCAACATAAGAACACCAGTACATGCCTTCTGACCCATTACTGCCCTCCATCCACCACCAGGGGGCAGTCAATGAGCAGGATGACAGAACCTCCCCCCAGAGAGAGGAGAGCAGCCCTCTGGATGCTCAGTCCTCTGTTGTCTTTGCTGACCACCGTGGCCTGGGCTCATTCCCGAACCCGGGTCACCGGCATCGCACAAGATATAGCAACCAACACCTCAACCTCCAGCGCCACTGGGCCAGCCTTACTAAGAGTTTCAGAAATTGACTTAAATACTTTAATTCCTAGGTAGTCCAGCTTTTCAGATTCCCAATTTAGGCCAATATCTAAGATTTCTTGCTTATTACAGTAGTGATTCAGGGGTGGAAGGGCTGACTTGTCTTTATTCAGTTTGTACCCAGAAAAGGAGCCAAAGTCAGAGATAATCTCTAATATTTTCTTAATGGAAGCACCTGGATCAGAGACAAATAGAAGTATGTTGTAAGCGTAAACTGAGAGTAAATGCTCCTTGCCACAGAACACAATACCTCTGATTTATTTGTCTGTTGACAATTTCCTTATCGAGAGGTCTTAAATCAAGTTGAACAGTAAAGGTGAGATAGGACAACCCTACCTCATGCCTCTTTTTTAACAGGACTGGGAAGTGATACCATTGGTGATAACTGAGGTAGAGTTTTTTTTCTAAACTAGTTACACCCATTTTATAAAGTCCGCTGGGAAGCCATAGAGTTTCAAAACTTCAAATAAGTGAGCCTGAAGGACCCTATCAAATGCCTTTTCAACATCTAATGAAAACAAACCCCACTGCTGGTTTCGACCTGTTAGCTACTTCCATCAAATGAAATAGTTTTCTGGTATTGCCATCAGCCAGTCTTCCCTTGATAAAGCCTGTTTGTTTTCGATTAACAAAGGAATAACTTTCTCCAAACATTCTGCTAAGCTTTTAGTCAGTATTTTCATATCAGTATTAGGGTTATTGCTCTATAATTCTTAAAGTCATTCTGATCCTTGCCTGCTTTATGAATCAAGGTGGTGAGGCCTTGAGTCATATTAGGCAGCAACTGACCTTTGTTGAAGGCTTCCTGAAACACTCCTAACAAAATGGGTGCAAATTTATCTATAAAGTTTGTAGTAAAAACTAACCGAATACCCATCTGGCCCTGGGGCCTTATTCATTTTCAACTTGCAAATCGCATCCCTAATTTTCTGAAGACTAATGTCTTGCTTGAGGGACTTTTTGAGGTCTGCAGGAGCACCAAGAATGTGTAAACCAGAGTAAAAGGTGTCTAGATTGCTTGGACATGAGGGATCTGTTATGTCATATAGATTCTTGTAAAACTGTGAAAATATGTAATTAATTTTCTAATCCCCTATTACTAACCAATTATTGTTAATGTCCCTAATGGAACAGATTCTTGTCACATTACTGTTCTGCTTAAGCCTTATGGCAAGTATTTTGGAGGCTTTAGGGTCAGAATCTATGTAGTTGAGTTTAGATTTCCATATGGAAAATTCCACCTCCCCCTTATTTAGTTCATAATATTCAGTTTTAAGAGTAGACCACTTAGCCCAAACTACTTCCGAGGTAGTGGATAGTAGCTTCTCTTCTACCACTTTGATGTTTCTCAGAAATTCTTCTGAATTTCTTTTTCTGTTTCCTTTTTAAACCTGCAGAAGTACTAATCTAAAAACCTCTGAGCATGCTTGTCAAACTTTCCCAATTATTGGCCAAAGACATGCCTATGGGATTGTTGAATTCTAGAAAATCTTGTACAATTTTTTTGGCCTGTGATAGGACGTCGTTGTTGTTCAACAGAAAATTATTTATTTTCCATCTACCCCTCTTTTTAGCTCACCCCCTTGATAAATAAGATTGAAACAGGGCAATGATCAGAAATGACTTGCTCCTTAATCTGGGAGTCAAGCAGTGTCTTAACCATAATCTTGGGTACATAAATCCAATCAGTCCAGGACACTAATTTATGACAAGTACTCCAGTACATGAAACCCTTCTCATCAGGCTGTAGTACCCACCAGGTGTCCACCAATCCATGCATCTCCATTAGGTTATTAAGATAATTTCCAGAGCTGGAGTTAGTAAACCTGGGATTAGACCTATCAAGGAGAGGGTTTAGGATGGTATTCGTGTCACCCGCCAATATAATGGTAGTATCTAGGTTACTAGTTAAGATGTTACTGAGGTTATTGTAAACCAAGTGAGAGGGATCCATATACATTAACTAGCATGATGTCTTCTCATTGAGCATACCTCTGATTATGACGTAATGTCTGCTGACGTCCGCTACAGTGGAAACTATTTGAAAGTTTAAACCTCTTCTTAATAAGATTAGAACACCTGCTTTCTTTGAGCTTTGACCTGCTCCTATAACCTGGCCCACCCATTCCCTACGCATCAAGTTATAGTGTTACTCCATAAGTTGAGTTTCTTGGAGAAGCGCTATGTGGGAGTTAAGTTTCTTTAAATGCCTAAGAACTGAATATCTTTTGACCTGGTGCTTCAGTCCTCATATATTCCAGGTTATCAAATTTGTCACTGGGTTATTAGATATGGTAAATTGTGGCTGTATAAATGCTTACTTTTGCTAACACAATACATTTTGACAGTCATGTATCAAGTATGACAACCAATGTTATTTCCTGAGCCACTAAGAACACTGAAACGATCAACACCACTTGAGGCTGCCTTAATGTAAGTACAGTATCATGAGAGATAGGATGGGAGGGAGTAAAGGAAGAGAAAAAGAGGGAAAAGAGAACAGCAAATAGTACAGACAAAAACTCATGTGACTTTGGTTAAACAAGTTAATGTATATTTGAAACAACAAATGAGTCAATAGCCCAGATTTGCACCATGTCCCAAGTATAGCAGGTAACAATAATTGTTGAGAAAATAAAATGAAGTACAGGACTAGGCAATAACCCAGGCTCACCACCTCCTGAATACTTCCGGATGAGCACAAACAAATGACTACACATCCCTTGAGCACCCACACCCTCAACACCCTTAAAAAGAAGAGCAACAAACCCAGCAGGACCTCAACGTTTTTTTAATATCAGTGTCCCAAAAGATAAACCATAAACAATAAAATATTGCTTTGAAGTCCATCCATACTTCCTGCAATCCAGTACCATAGAAGTAGCTTGTGTGTTTGTTGCCCATAATATAGCGAGTCTGGTACACAGTGGCTGCAGTATCCCCTCCCCATGAACTGGTTGCAACAACAGTGCTAAAATTAGGTAATGTGACCGCTGTGAGAGAGAAGGCACTAATTCATGAATAGAGCACCTTAGCACTAAAGATACTGGAAGAGGCTTCCCCCCCCCAAAAAAAAACACATAATAAGTATTAAAGCCCCTCACTGTATAATATACATGGATGATGTCTTACCTTAACAATGCTAAATCAAGCTTCACATTATATGAGAAGTCAGATCAGGTAATCTCCTTTAATACTCTTAGTTAGCTAGAATAGAGCAGATTTAGAGATCACTTGTTAACAAACATTCCAGGTGTCATTGTAAAAACTAGCAGTAACATACAACTTTAAAAACATAGAAAAGCCAAAGATCAAGCTTAAGTGTATTTGACATAACAGCAAAAGTTTATGGAAGGCAGAGCACCCTTTCAATATTGAGCCATCACGTAGGTTATGCTGGAGAGTACAGTTGCAAAGGACCTTTGACCTCAGGCAGAAGAAGCAGCTCATGGAGCTGCATAAAGGAAAGTTCAGCAAGGAGTCATGCATGAGACAGCATTTCAAACAGTAACTCACTATTTCTGAGAAAGAAAACAAAATGGCGCTTTTTCCAAAAATGTATTAAGATCACTACTGAGACACAGAGTATTTCTGAAGTAATCTACCTGCAGTTAATTGTTGTGACGGTTAACTTTGCTCAAAATATTTGGCATTGTAACCCCCCTCTTGGGCATACCTGAGGTTGGTGGGCTCCCTTACTATGTTTTCACCTAAAATAGGCTTTGGGGGTCCGTGCAACCTCAGTGTTTGTTTTTAAGAGGTTTGCCGGTTCACGCATGTGCGATAGCATGTGGCCTAGCTGAATAGGCTGCCGAAATGGAGGGCACTTTTGTGGTAGCCTGATGTCTCCCTGGTGATCCTGACCTCCTTGCTAGCCTAATCAGGGGTTGGACACCTGGAGGAGGCAGTTCAGGAACCACTATAATGTTTAAAACAGTGCCAGAAAACACTAGAGGAATTGGGGGGGGGGCTCATGAATAAACAAGGCCTCATAAATATTAATGAGTCCACTCACAGCTCCTGAGGGCAGTTTGAAATGGAGCTTGTGACTGTGTAAAACAGAGGAGGTCAGAGACAATCCTGTGGTCATTTAATAGGGGACAAGGACCTTTATTCTGTATTGGAAAATCTTGTTTAGAATATCAGTACTTTAGCTGCAATGAACAATCAAAGTTGGGGCTGCTACAGAACTTATATAGACTAAATGGGGGCTGACATATTGGTGACACATTAACCCCATCAAGCAGCCAATCATTTATCTAGGTGCCTAAAACTACTTATCTACCACCCTAAATCTCACCCTCCCTCACCCACCTATTCCTTGTATACCCACAGCATCTCATTCCTTCGCTCCTAGTGTTATCCCAGTTATAGACCCCCTCACTAGCTGCCCACTTCTCCAGACACATGTCTCCCCCTTGATACGCCTGGGTCTTTTTTAACTGACTATGCATGTCTCTTTGCTTGTAGCATCCACTTCAACTAATCTCTTCGCTGGACTATAATGCCTTTACCTTACAGGAATACTAAACCATGTATGTTGTTGCATCTAGTATACATTTTTACTGACTTGCTACCCTATTGTTATGTATACCCTTACTGACTGTCTTTTACCTGAACCCAAATGTATTTTTACTTATCCTGTCTATTGCAGGCCTACCTGTACTGTTCTACTCTTGCTTCTACTGTCTATTTGTCTGTATATAAATGCATTGTTACTTGACTTGTGTAATGCAGGTCCACCTTGTAAATGAGCTTGCTCAATGGTGTTCGTCTGGATAAATAAAGAATTTGATTGATTGATTGATTGATTGATTGATCGATTGATTAAAACTGTGTCCAAGGGACTCCTGGAAAAAGGAGGGGACTAATAAAGATGCCTAAATCATGCCCTAACAAGTCATCAGAAATATTGATCACCATGGTTATGGACAATTGATAGGCTAAATCAGCCAATCAGAACCTTGGATTCTCGAGTGAAACCCATTGGACTTTCTGGGTTTTAGTCAGTCTGTTCCCAGGCTCTGTACGAGTCAGAGGTCTCCTGTGAGAGTGGATCTGGACTGGAGAGGCCCGTTCCCAGATCTCTAGTGGAGATTGCTGTGTTCAGGAAAGGATCAACAGGGGAAGGAGAGCGAGAGACTGAACTGATACCTCGATTCCCCAGGTACTGTGAGTTATTTGATTATATTGGAGAACCTAAGTGGTGCAGAAGCCCTGCACTGGTGGACTGAATTGGGTTGAGAGGACTGTGCTGATTATTGGAGTGCCACAGTTGCTGCTGAGGATTCATTTTACTTGTATGGGACTGTGATTGTGATTTTGAAGAGGCAAAGTGTCTCTGGACTTTGGGGTGCTAGCCAGGTGTTATACTTTTCCTGAGTGAACTGTATGAAGTGGCTGAGAGCTGTGTTCCAGCTGCAGCTGAAAAAAAAAGTATTGTGGACAGTTTCTAACTGGAAAGTGCAGACTGGTGTGCAGGGATCTGTTGTATTTGGATTCCCCTGTGGTTTTCATCTGTGCTTCATCTAATCTAAGGCTAGCACTCACTAATAATTGGCATTGGACTTTATTTGAGCTACTGACTGTGATTTCTGTGATTTTCAATCCCAGTGCAGGGACTGCAGGAGGACCCCCACTATTTGGGAGTTCTCACCCAGAGCCAGGGGAGGGAATCAGCTAACCCCTTCCAAGTAGGACTCACTGTCTCAGAAGGTCACTGGTACTTGCTGGGGTGCTGGAGCACCTGTGATCCATTGTGGGGAGCCAGGCTGTGGAGCCACTCCTGGGTCTGGGCCTTCTGGGGCTGGTGTGGTCTTGCCACAGAGCTCTGCAACGGGCCAAAAGTGGCTGAAGGTGACAAGCGGTGAGATCTCCAATCAAGGGAATAAGCTGTAAGATTCTTGAGCAAGATTCCATCTGCTCATTGCTGCATGGAGCTCCACAATGCAGGACAGCTGGAGACATTCATCCCAGGAGTGTCTGAATTCTGCAAAACTGTGAGTACTCAGGACTTGGTTCCTGGAAACCAAGCAAGGGAGTGCAAAAGGGATTCAATTGTTTCCTCTAAATCATTTTCTCCTTTATCAGGGCCCCAACAGCTGGCCAACCTGTGGTAATGAACAGGTCTGCACTGTATGGGTACCCCTAAGAACGATCAAGGTAGACACTGGTACCAATTGGTGTGGGCCTCCGGGGGTGGACTTGGCCTACAGGCCCAAAGGATTATTGTTGTTTGTTCATAGTAACCATATTTCTCTCCACAGCCATCCTTTGTCCTGGTATCCCTTCCCTAGTCCTTACCCCCAATAAAGCTGTGGTTTACCATTTGAAATTGTGTGTGCAGGAATTCTCTGAATCTGTCAGATCATTACTTTTCTTGGTTATTGGTGTTACTGAACTGTTAGGTATCCAGTTTGTGGGGTGGTTGGTAGGGGAGGTAGGGAGGTGTAGCATCTCAGTGGCTGTGCCAGCCAGTCACCTGACCTACTTCTAATTCTCTCTGGGTGGAGTCACCATGCTATTTGTATTATCTTTGGGACAGAACTCCTGAAAACCACTGTAACAGGACCCAGGCCCCTTAACCTGTTAGAGGGCCAACAGGCAGGTTTAGTAGCCCATTGGCACATGGTGACTGGATTACATCTTTGGAGGCACCACTGGACTCTTCTGTTCACCAGCCATGCCTACTCTGGAGAAGCAGAATGGAGAGACTCCCCTGGGGTCCCCAGCACCCAGATTTGTCCCCCTGAGGCCAAGGTTTAGGCCTACAGAGGAAGACAAAGTGAAATTGGTGGAATGGAGGGTATGAGAATGGATGACCCAAAATCCTTTTTGTTGCTAGGAGCACCCCAGGAGATGGAGGAAGGGGAACTAGAACAACACCTGACCACAATAACCAAACTGGATAAAGTAAAAATGCAAGGAAGAATGATTGACTCTGGAAGGGGTACATTAACTGTACTAGTAGAGAGTAACAATGTGTTAGAGGTTGCCTGGATACCTGAGGCTTTGGTGGCAGAGGGGATGCCTGAGGCTCTGCCTATTGTAACTTCTTTTAGTGTAGTCTCCCGGGGTAAGGGGGACAAGGGTCTGAGCTCCCACCAAGACTTCCTAAGGTTGAGAAACACTAGCCCTGACCTGGACCCATAGCTTTTGATTCTTATCACAAGTTAAGAATGTTTTAAGTGGTTAAGCCCACCCCTAATAGCAAGGACCATTTGGAGGCGTGGATGGATTGTGCCATCCCACTTCAGTATCCCATCAAAAGGGTGACTGAGATTGAGTGACTGAAATATGAATGACTCAATCTCAGTGCCTGTGTTGTGGGCTACCCTGATAGGGTAGTGACGGGTGAAAAGGAAGATGACGAAGGTGACTGGATCCACACCATGGGGACAGAAGAGGAGGGAAGGTATGTGGGAGGCAGTGCAATGAAAAACTGCTCAGCTGGCTGTGTAGCATGGTGGTGAGGGTGACTGGCTACAGCTGGATGGGTGCAGGGTTCGGGTCTGGGAAGGCATGAGTGTTTTTTGTTGTCGTGGTTTTTCTTTTTTTTTTACAGGTACCCCCCAACATGCACCCCGGAACTGAGAATCTTGCCCCCACATAAATAGTGATCAATATTGTGCCATTGTTTTCACTGTGACTATACATTGCCATTTTTATTTTCGGTGGTTTACACTCACCCTAATGGTGATTGCCATTATGATATAGAACCCCCCATTTGTACAGGACTGGCAGTATTCTGAAGTTGAAAAACAGAGGTGCCTAGTAGAGAGCCTCCATGGGCTTGCCCTGCAAGTAATTTGTTCTTTGTCAGCCACGAACACCAATGCTCCAGTCCAGGTATACCTTGCCCTTGAAAGTATTTTTGGCAGCCCTGAATCTGGTGACAGCCTTATGTAGAAATGTAATACCACCTGCCAATGGGAGGGTGAGCCCATGTCTGCCTTCTTAAACTGAGTAGAGAGGGTGTTACAGAAGGTATTTAGAAAAGGGGGATTGGCAGCGCAGGATCTGAACTGGGTGAGGTTAGAACATGTGATAAAAGTCACTAGCCACTCTACCCTGCTGGTATTACAGCTTCACTTAGCTGATAGCAAGAGTAATCCCCTTCATACTGGGTCCTAGTGTGAGAGATTAGGGAAGTGGAGGAGGAGCAAGGACAATGGGGAGGGCAGAGGATCTCAATGACCACTACCCAGGTAGTGAAAGAGATGCCCTCTAGACAAATGCATGAGTTGAGGACTTTGATAAAGGAATGTTTGGATGTAGTCACCTCGGCTAAGATTATAGTGACTCTGGGGATAGTTGAACCCCAAGGGGTAATTAGGGTAGCTCTCAGTGTAGCTTCTGCCTTGTTTGGCCCTCGGTTTACTGTGCAGGCACCCTCTCCCAAGGTTGGGGTAAAGGTCCAGATGGATGAGTTAGCTCACAGGGTGGCCAAGTTAGAGAGGATGGGAAGACCTAATTGAGCTCAGGAAAATGAGGAGGCCATTGCATGGGGTCTGGCAGTGACAAGTGCCCCTGTGGGGGTCCCAGAAACCTGTCCTGTGGCATCAGCTAGGCCACCTCAATGCAACCCCATTATATGCTGTAGGTGTGGAGGTGATGGCCATATCTGGGAGGGGTGTAGGATGCCAATAAACCATGCCCCAGGCAGAGTTAGGCCACACAGAAAATTCCAGCCAGGGCCAGGGAAACTACAGAGGGGCTCAGTAAAGGAGTACACTGGGGCTCCTGGCAGGTCCTGCCCCATGGCTCATGGAAAAGCCTCTACAGCAAAACCCACCACATCCATTCTCATTGACATGAACCAGCTCATGGGTCTGTTGACAGAAACCAGTCATCATAAACTGGATCTCTACTGGAGCCATCCTGGATAGTGGTTCACAAGTCGCCATCATTTTCTAGTCATGGTACAACCAGCAGCTGTTAAACGTTGAGCTACAACTGCTTGAGGGTTTACATGTGTGGGGACTCAGTGAGAAGTCATACCCCTATCTGGGATATGTGAATGTGTGGTTGGCATTTCCAACAAATGTTGCTGGCATAGGAGATGCAGTGGAGACCCTGGCTCTGATTTGTCCTGAATCCAGCATACATGATGGAATGCCTGTGCTTGTGGGCACAAATGCCCATATGTTCAGACATTTAGCCCAGTTGCGCCAAGCCCAAGAGGCTGAGAGAAAAGGCAATGATCCCCCTATTCACCTCTTGATAAAAGAAGCCTGCAGAAGGAGGAGACAACCTCCTGATGAGGAGCCTGATGACTCTGTTGGCATAGTGTGGAGGCAAGATGGGGAGGAGATTGTGCTAATGCCCAACACAGAGTGTAACATTGCCAGGGTAGTGAGGTTAAGAAAGGATGTGATGAATCAGTTGCTGATATTGGATGCCCTGGAGGAGCATGGATTACCCATGGGACTGTTGGTAAAACTTAGTGTTTATCCTGCAAGAGCACATGCCTATGTAAGAAGCGTTACTGTACAAGTAAAGAATGTCACCGACCAGGAAGTGGTGACAGACTTTAGCAAGGGTTTATTGTGCAAACACAGCAGTGCAACCCTCTGCCAAGAGGGGTGATGTCCCCAAGGGACTTGATCCTGGACTGTTTGACTTAAGTGGTTCCCGAATCCCACTGAAATGGAAAGAGAGGTTATGGGAGAACCTGGCTGCCCAAACAAAGGTCTTTTCCCTTCATGAATGGGATGTATGATGTGTGAGTTGAGAGCAGCATCACATACAGTGCTTGTTACAGAAAAGTTTACTGGTAATGAGGTTCTCCTCGGTTGATGCGGTACACTAAGCAGTACGTTAAGTGGTATTAAGAAATGTGGTAGGTAGCTGCCGAATTATTAATTAGTTGAATGTGGCTTGAATGTGCCAGATGGCACTGTTTGCAGTTTCTTTTATCTTAATGAGTGTCAATTTTCAGCCAGATGTCCCCACAGCCCACAGTCGATGTCAAGACCTCCCTATTTGAGCCATTTTGTGTAGTAATCCAGAGAAGAAGAAAATTTGATTAGACCTGTGGCAAACCACTTCTATCCTTACATCTCCATCTTCCATTCAGTAAAGATAACTTCTGCACTCAGATATGGCAATGTTGTCAGTCTGCAAAGTGCATACTACATTACCTATACTGTATGGGTAGAACATACTGTATTTTTATTGATTTCTTTTTTTGTGCCTTGAATAAGTTTTTAAAAGTTTGTCCTGTGCTATTTGAAAGTGTTCCCTGTTCTTGTTTGTCTAGAACTATTTGGACATTCTCCCTGTTCTAATGAATGACACTTTGTCAGGGCACAGTCTGGCAGCATTTCAGTGAAATCAGTCCCACAATAAAAGTTGTACCCTCATGCTCCCCCTTCATTGCAGCCTTCATGTTTTGCATGTTGTAAAAAAAAGAAAGAAAAGAAAAAAATCACAGCTTTTGTTATTTAACTCTAATTTAGATGAATTTGTACTTTCTTGAGTAACATCAGTGTTGGAGTTAGCACCTGTGATCATTGTGAAAATAGTGAGGTGCTGCCACTACTATCTGTTATTTGTGTGTTTAAATTTCACACTCTGGCAAGCTGAAGAAGTCGGTGCTATAGTGACCTGAGTTTAAGCTTGATGCGTTTAGATGATTCCCCTTCCTCCTCTTGATGTCATTTTTTTCTCATACCTGCTTACTGAACTGCCACCCATTGGTCTAAGGCATGGACATTTTATTATTTTTTTCCCCCTGTTTTGGTTGCAGTCATTCAGGTTCTTTATATCGGAACTGCTGCACAGACTTATTCCAGTCATATACGATGCTGAGCTAAAGCTAGATTTTTTAATGTCCGCAGGCTTTTGCCCTTTTTTTACCACAATTCTGGACTGAATCACTCTTTCTGGATACCAGACCACAAGTGCTGAAGTGAAGCATGCCTATTCTGGGTTTCCAAGCATTCATCTGTACCTGATTTGTTTTTGTTAGAACTGTTGCTATTTTCCATTTTTGCTCACCATACAGACAATGGAAATTACAACGATGTCTGTAATCACTTGTGATTGACCCTCTTAATAATTACTGCATGGCTTCAATCTCCAACCCCCCCTCCCCCATCCGTCTCCTTCCCATTCACATAGTGCGGTCACACAGGAAAGTTCTCAATTTCCAATTAAATGTCATTTTTCGCCTTACAGTTCGTGTTGAGTAGATTGATGCCATTGGATGCCACCTTTGATGGTATCATAATTAGGGATGTAAGTTTGTCATGGATGAGGTTTTAATGACTCACTGTTTGTTTATGAAATCATTAGTAAACAGTAGTAAATGTTGTGGCACTGTTATCATTGCAACATTCTGGTGACACTAGTGAAAGTCATGGAAGTCCTGAATAAAGATCAAACGTCATGGAATCAATGACGTGTATGACTGCCATGACAAACTTACATCCCTAATCATAATGTCTGGATCAAATTTCCACATGAGTTTCCTCCTTCTAATGATACCAGTGCGTAGCTATCTTCCTTCATTGCCTCTCTAATTACATTCTCTCAACCCATACTAGTGACTGTCACAATTAACCAAAATGCTAGAGATACATCCCTAAAAACGTGATGCAAAGAGTGCAGGATCATTACTACTGTATTCATGCAGTCCCCATGGTAATCACACATGAATTTTTATCTCAAAAGCATACTGTTGCAAGATGATCATGTCACTTCAGACATGGATACCCTGTCACTTATCATTCTCTTTACATATGTTTCTTGTTGGAGCATGCAAATACCGTGCATGCACTGTTGACACATTATTATGATGTACAGTACTTCTGCCATTTCATAAAGTGGTCCCTTGCAAAATGAATGAAATTTTTTTACACTTCACTTTATACATTTTGTTATGTAATTAGACTTGATTCACATACTTTTCCTTTTTTGTATGGATTTTGCTATTACTGTACCTACTCCACCACCTTGTATTATGTTTTTTTTATATGCCCTAAATGCATGTGTTGGAAAAACATAGAAATGGAAAATCCTAGACAAATAGAGTTTGGCAGCAGATAAGATCCACCTGGCCAACCTAGTCTGTCCAATGGCAGCATGCAAGTAGTTACAAAAGATGCAAGACATGTAGGCCCAGATATTCAAACTGCGCCAGTTTGTGGTGCAAGCCTATGCACCGCTCAAAATAGTTGTGCAGGGGTGTGGCCAGGGCGATATTCAACGGAGTTGTGCTATGATGAACTGCTTTGAATATCACCCCTGGCTACCCCACTGTGCATGGCACAGTGGAACTGCGCCAGTGCAAGTGGTCAGAATGGAGCATTGAGATGCAGTGGCGCAAGTTCCATTGCACCATGCACAGCACCTGCGATATTCAAAGGGTGACATGCAAATGGGGCCATAATTTATGCAAGGAGCACGGGGAGCCATTTGCATCTGATTACGGCCCCATTTGCATGCCATTAGCATGCAGGTGCGCCGATCCCCGATGACTTGTGCCTGGCGCCCTGCCAGGCAGCAGCTGTCAGGGACTGACACCCCCTGCTGCCTGATCACAGGACATCCCATAAGGGACAATGCATGTCTCCAATCCCTGGTGGTCCAGTGGACCGCGATTAGCCTGATCACGGGCATAACTGTATTCCCCCCCAATAGCCCGATCGTGGGCATAACTGTATTCCCCCCCAGTAGCCAGATCGCAGGCATAGCTGTATTCTGCCCCAGTAGCCTGATCATGGGCATCAGTGACCCCAGAGTCAATATCCTTGGTGGTCCAGTGGACTGAACGGAGCCCGATCACGAGCGACGACCCTCATGCTCCCAAGTCCAAATCCCTGGTGATCTAGTGGACCCCCACCCACCCACAGAGCCCCACCACCCCATTCCCCGTCAGCGGTGGGTGGCACCCCCACCTGCCGCCTGTTGCTCATCGACGCGCTGCAGCCGGCATGGTTGCTGCATGCCCGATTGTTCATGAGCATGGCCGGCCCATGGAGCCTATAACCATACTAGTCGGTCCAGACTATGTGAATGAATTCATTCACATCTGGACTGATTAATGGTATGGTTAGCTGCATGCCCATTGGCTCATGCTTGAACCATGGGTGCAGCCACACCGAGCTGTCAGTCGGCGGGCAAGGCGAGGCAGGCAGGTATGGGTGCCGCCGCTGGCTGATGGGGGAGCGGGTGGTGGGGCTGTGTGGCGGGTGGTGGGGGTCCACGTCAGATCACCAGGATTTTGGACTTGGGGGTGAGGAATGCCGCCCGCGATCAGGCTCCATTCAGTCCACTGACCACCAGGACATAGCTGGGACTCCCTGCTACTGAGCCCAGCTACTGGGCTAATGGGGAAGTTACAGTTATGCCCATGACTCGGCCACTCGGGGAGAATACTGTTATGCCCGCCATCAGGCTACTCACCGTCCATCAGGGACAACCAGGGATATTGGACCTGGGGGGATACTGATGACCATAATCAGGCATAGCCGCCAGGTGAGGGCGGGAATAGTCGAGGGGCCACCCACATGTGGCAGCCGCAGTGTTGCACCCCCGTACCCAGGCAGCTCACCTGTGGGTGGCCCCATTTGTTCCCTTTTTTCGCGTACCTTTGTGCAGGCGCAGGTTAGTTGTGCCTGCATAACTTTGCATGGCCTGGGCTGAATATCGGCTGTGCAGTTTATGCATGGTTCCTCCCCTTCATGCTGCATGCCTTCATTATCATTGCACTGTTGCTCAGCATGATTTTGGGAGCGTAACTGCCTCCTGCTGAATATCGCAGAATGGCGTAATTTCGACTTGCGCAGGCGCAACCCTATTGCTCATGGCTCAACTCTTTTGAATATCTGGGCCGTAATGTTTTACTATCACCACATTTGTGTCCCTTTGTTGACTAGAACAAGAAAAAATGCCAATTCAGGCTTCAGAAATTGGAGAGGATTGAAAATATTATGGCCTAATTTTAGTAGACACTAGCAAGGAAGATTGATTGAAATAAAAATAAATGTGACAGTCTAATCATGACTGGACACATCTGCACTGTGGGTGAAAGTGGTACAATCAATATTAATGAAATAAATTGTTTTTTAGGGGGGTTGGGGTGTGTTTTATTTTAAGAAAAAGATGGAGTTGGATGCTGATAATAGAACAGATCAGAAAGTATCTTCCCTGTAACAGACGTGATAGATAATAATAAGATATCTCAAATTGTCTATTAAAAAAACAAGCAAAATAGCATTGTTCTTCAGATGTGTCCAATGATAATACACTGGCCATCATTAGGTCTGTGCCCCACTACCATCTGAATGTATGTTATATTTTGGAATCAGTAACAAAGAATCAGTAACGGGGGTGGGGTGGGGGGTAGGAACACCATAAGCTGTGAGTGCAATGTTGATGTATTTATTTACTGAATAATTATCACCTGCAATAGAACCAATGTGGAAGGTCAGCCAGAATATGTGTGTGTGTGTGTGTGTGTGTGTGTGTGTGTGTGTGTGTGTGTGTGTGCAGGGTGAGATGGGTGAATGAGGTCAATCTAAGCTGGTATAAAGATTTTTTTTTTATAATGTCATTCTGGTATCGGTACGGGTGAGGTATATCAGCCAGAATTTGGAAAAAGGAGGGAATTTTGAATATTTAATAACAACGGGCTATCTTGCAACTAAAGGAAGGGTATCTGAAGCAGGAAGTGAGGAGGACATAAAAGTTAGTAAATGAAAACTGATTGGTCCTGACAATGGGGATAGGGGAGTTCTACAGCTAGGGGTTGGGAAGGATCTCTATTGTCTAAAATAAAAAAACATAGATAACTGGCCTAAAAGATGGAGATCAACCTTAGCTGAGATAAGAGGGGTTATTTCAGCCTGAGAGCAATACTGCACTTAATAAATAAGCAGCTGTGGTCCAGCACCCAGCGACTCAACTGATAAAGAGCCGTGACAATGGGTTTCAAAGTAAATCCTATGCTCCTTCTATGGTGAACTGGTACCAGAACCCACCAAAACCCAACCCAATGCAGCAACCTCCACCCACTCATGGATCAGTAATGCTCAGGTCTGTGATAGCAGGACAAAAAATAATGAGAAGGGAGGACATATCAACCATGACTGGCATAATCTGACCACATGTACTGGAATGGGGGGGGCAAAGGGTGAAATATGGAGAAGCTATCAAGATGCCAGAACAATTTAAGAGTATGCATCTCTAAGGTAATGATCTGGAGTTCAAAATCAGTAAAATTAATGTGTTCATGTGTGCATAATACGTGTGCAATAGTCAACCACAAAAATGGGCAATAGCTTAAAAAAAATTCTTCAAATATAAAATAGTCTTCTATCAGTCCTCCAGGGTTGTACCTTAGTAGTGGCGATCACCGTGTGATGGCAAAGCTGTAGACAGTGAGATATGGAGCAACAATGACAGGACATCCTCAAATCAGTGCACCCCACTATCACAGTTGTACCAGTAGCAGGCACAAGGCATGTCGACAGCAAAATAATGTGCACAGATGATGCATGCATGGTATTATAATTTTTATATGCACTGCCTCACACAGACAGCAAGAGAACTACTGCACACATGCGATACCAAGTACCACAACATTTCCCCTGAGTTTTTCAATTAGTAAATTGAACCAAAATGACTCTCCACCTCCTCTGAGTCCCTAGCAGAGCCAGCACCCCAACAGTTGTAAAAAGTATTCACAAATAGACTAGGTGGACAGCACTGCAAACACTGTTTATGTGTTTAATTTATATCATGCAGGAAAAAGAAAGGTCAGCCTGGCACAAAAGTGGTAAGCACTCGTTACTTCAAATAAAATTCCAGTAACAGAATTAATTAAAAATATATTACTAATGAATGTCAGCATTCACAATTTATCATGAATACACTTGTTCAAATTCCCCAGTATGGCACAAGTGTTATGCTTTAACTGTGCAAAAATTCAGCACAAAGAATGGATTAAGAGATCTTCAAAGCAAGAAGGTAATAAAGTCACTTTGATGGTAGCTGAACCTCAAAAAATTAAATAATTCATTCCTTCTGGTTTGCAAACAGTTTTAAAGACAGATAATGTTCTGTTTAATGATGGATGATAACATTATAATAATTTGGATTTTTCACCATTAACTTTGTATCCTGATACCAGGGAAAATTGTTGTATAAGCTTTACTTTTGTGTCTCGAATCCCCACACCTGAAATGTCCTCATTGTCTCTAATTTCTTTAAGTAAAGGTTCTAAAGAGTGTGAAAAAGATAGGACATCCTTGTCTGACGCCCCTGTGTAAATAAACTGTTCACCTTTATACCTTAGATTTGGGGAAATGATATACAGTACCTAGACAAATATATAGTATATCGCTGCAAAATCCAATTGAAATGAATTGAATTTTGCTCTAATAGTTGCAAAGTGTATTTGATGTGCTTGAAGGAGCTGTGTGACCTATTTACATTTTTTTACTGAATATGTATGCAAAAAACAAGCCTTTAAAGCAGCAGTACTACCTATTCAGGAAGTGATTGGTTTCCAGTTGTTGTAGCGCTACAGAAAATATGGCGACTGCCTCAGCTGACTATCTTTTACTGCTGCTGTCAACATGGTGGGTGGGAGAAATGTAAACAAAAACAAAGGGAACCTGAGCAAATTATGGGGTGATAGTACAATGCTGGCAGGAAAGAGTACCAGAGAAATGCTCAATAGATCACAGGGAATACATTGTTGAAAAAGCTCAGTGTTTTTATTACGTTGTACTGCTGCTTTAAATAGTAGCAGTGCAATAACTGTGATGTTGACATGCCTTTCCCCATAGTTAAACTGAACTGAATGACACCAGTTAACCTGAGGACTACTTCTGTGACATCAGCCCAGCTGAATAAAAGGGCAAAAATATCACAGCTCACTGATAATGTATTGCAAACAATACTGTAGGCACCACTTAACTGGCAGATAAATTGCTCCCCTGATAATATGGGCCTGATTCCAAGATGTATGTTGCAACTCACTGGCACTTGCTAGTTGTGACATATGCCACTATGCTGGGGACCCTGCGCCAGATTCCAGAACAGGCAGGATCCCTGGCAACTACGTCCTGCGACTTGTGGCACTCCCAGCATTGCACCACAGGAAGGGCGTACCTATGCAGGGTGTTGCAAGCTGCATTACCACCCTCCAACAGGGCACAGGTCCCATATGGCATGGTCCCCCAATGCTCCACTCCCCGACACCATGGCAATGCCTCACAATGGGAGTCCACAGGACAACCATGGAGTGCTTAGCATGCATGCCAACAGCGGCATGGTGGTGCACTGATGTGTAAACTGCCCTATGGGGAAATACCTGGAGATGGGGGTGTGGGGGTGCCAGCAGGCCACAGAGGGTTGCCCTGCCAATGAGGGATGGGTGGGGTGCTCTGTGGGACCATGGGAGGAGTGGCTGTTGGGGCACCAGGCACAGAGGTGCATCCACCGTGGACATAGGGTATGGTTAGACCAGCTAATAGCTGGTCTAACTGTACTTAGACCACTGTCTTCCAGGGCTGACCTGGGAATAGAACATTTGCTATTCTGTTAGCCACCCTCCTGGAATCGGGCATAACTGCTGCCGTAAACTCCCTTGCCCCATGTCGCAGGGGGTTTCTGGCATAGCTGGTGGCATTGCCCACCTTTGGCACAGGCAACCTCCACCACATCGCAGGCTGCCTTCTGGCATATCAATCGGCATAACGCATAGTTCAAGGTTTTACTTGCACCATTGGGTTTGGGTTTGGTGCAAGTCACTTTGCAACATGTGTGACCCCGTTCTGGAATTGGGCCCCATGTGTTCAGGGTGAGATGCCCTCTTCAATTATTCTGCAACAGCTAACATATGTTTATAATTATAATAGAAGCTGTCAGTGAAAAAGATCCTTATTTGCAAATGGAAGGTGCATGAGTTCCCTGTTGGGTGAAAGGGCCAGTGCCTGAATAAAATTCCTTGTATCCCTCACCCACCAAGAACCTGTGTTACCATTTAGAAGGGCTGTCCTAATGAAAGCATTCAGTCAGTTCGGGGATGGGTGGAGTTTGCATCTCTAATCCCTTCCTACACTGTTGGAAAGAACGTTGCCTCTGGGCAGGTGTAAAGAACTTCAAAGTCTAAACAACTGAGCATATTCAGTAGTTATAGTCCAGCAGCTAAATATAAAATAGCATGCAATGTATTACAAAACCTATAGTATCAGACCAACTGTATGTTGAAACCTACTGTAGTTGTAGATATTGAAGGAAATTTTTATATGGTTTTCACATTTTCCATTTTGTTTTGTTTAAAAAATATATATAGTCTGCTTTGATTTTCTGCACTTCATCAAGCCTGTCAATTGATGGGGGCAGCATACTGATCTTTTGTCCCAGATTTACAGGGATATCACTGATATTTAACACTAAAGTTGCAGACTTGGGCTTCATAAGAATCAGTGGTGCCATTTAGAAGGGCTGCCCTAATGAAAGCATTCAGTCAGTTGGGGGATGAGTGGATTTTGCATCCCTAATTATATAGCTATACAAGACCAAAGGCACTAAAGGAATCAAGTTCTCATTCAGTGATTAACTTGCTGTTTTGTGATGTGAACATGCTTTTCACACCTGCTTAGCATCCTGTCACCACCCTTTGCAACCTATCAGATTATTTATATTTTGTTATGTTGGGTATGTGGATGTTTTGTTTGTGTTACAACTCACCATATTGCTGCTTTAAAAGCACCACACTGAGTAGGTAAAAAAATATATCATATTGTCAAGCTGAGGCTTTTCTGTATGGTGAGCAGGGGGCCAAACATATGTCTTCTAAATTACATATCATTTCTTAATATATTTTATCATATGATGAGGTTATTCTTTTTTTTTTTTTTTTTTTCCCCGTTTCCAACTGCTGATTATTAATGGGAACTTTTTTCCATAGGGAAAATGGGGGAGGGTGCAAAATTAAATTAAATATGAAAATAATTTGTTTTACAATGCACTGTATACTAACCTGTCTGCCTCTACTACAGAAACCCTGTCCCCGAGTGGTAGACGCATCTGGTAGGAGTCAGTGTGGTTAAAAAATACAGTATCTAAGTAAATAGAGTATGTTAATGTGACAGTCTGCACTAACATGTTCACTATTGTGGCAAATGATATTTTTTCAATGATTTTAATTGTTGACTAATCTTACCTTAGTTCTCATCATGCTTTACAAGTGCTTGACTCATGTTTAAACTACTATATATGTACATGTGATGATTTTTCCTCTGTGTTTTGTACATTGACTGGAATTATTAGTTTGTTCAGAATGAATTTGAACTTAAACTATGATGACATTTTTATTTTCAATTCTACCAATCTAGCATTATTGAAATCTCAAGGAACAATAAATGCAGTAATTCTATGAAGTACTGTATAGATGAACAATTAAATTACAAACATGAAGATATAGGATCCCCAAACCA
The DNA here is from genome assembly GCA_016271365.2 of Neoceratodus forsteri. NCBI lineage: Eukaryota > Metazoa > Chordata > Ceratodontiformes > Ceratodontidae > Neoceratodus > Neoceratodus forsteri. Next base: position 518,610,860 of record CM057449.1, on the reverse strand, counting down.
ATCAATATATTCCACCCAAACCACCCAGATCTAAGTAATTACATCTTTGAGCCAATAAGAGTACAAATTAAAGGGCTAATAAACTGGAGAATTCCCCAAAGATTGCACTCAGAGGTTACTACCAAACAAAACAACAAATATGCTGGTAGATTGGTCTAAACAAGAGTCTCGGTGTTATTAAGCTTTAATACAAAATGTATTTATAGACTGATTCAAACATTTCCTTTTAACTGCAAATAGTCTGATTTGTGGGACTAAAGGATGTACTATACCTCCCAGTCAGTATAAGGTGACTGTCCCTTATCTCCCCTCCCCCATGGCACATCAGTAGAACACTCCAATCCACAAAGCAAGCAATAATAGCTAAAATAAAAGGGCAAATCTAAGCGACTATACTCATTGCTTAACAGTGTCCTTCCTTGTCGAGACACAAGTGTCCGGTAATCCAATCTGATGGCATGGAAAAAACAAAACCCCACCATAACAATTGTTACTAAGAGCTCCAGTGATAATAATTGTAAGAACTATGCAGGAGATGGACTATAAACAGCATACATAAGAACAGATTTTTATAGGACCATGCCATCAGTAGTAGCATTTATGAAGCAGTCGGAAGCTTTTTTTTTTAAACAGATGCCAGTATAAAACTAATAAAATTAATTGAGGATCAGCAATTATCACAAAGGATGCAAATGCTACACACACTCACATAGAACCCTCAATCAACAATTGGCTTAAGCACGTACAGTAATTTTGGTTTTGTTTAATTAATTAATGTATTTACTCAATGGCAATTACCAGAAAGGATGCAAGTGCTACACACCCTCACATAGAGCTCCCAATTAACAAGGTATGGGAAGCAATGATGCTGTCTTTGTTCCATATATCACCATTCATAACATCTTTGGGCATGCAGTTCTGATTTGGGCATCATCAAAGAGGGGGACATTAGACCAGCAGGGAGGGTATACTTAGCATATTACTATTAGGGGCAGACATCAGGGACCAGGGAGGGGTGCACTAGACCACTAGGAAGGGGCTCCATTTACTAATGATAATAGGGGCAACATCCAGGCTGGGGTGGGGTGGGGATTGTGGCACATTGCTGCAAAGAGGTGGGGGGCGAGCTAATGGATTATTTTCAATATTTGCTGGATAGGGGATAATGTTTTACCTGAAGATGATATTTTCCTTATACTCAGTTACAGTACATTGTCAGGTTGCTGTATTGTTGGTATCCCAATTAGAACATCTGTCACACAGAGGTCACATGATTTTATAAACATGTTACCCCTACCCTGTGGTTCACTAAGATTTACAATTGCATGAACCACAACCTGGGAGGTCACCAGAGTTAAGAGGGGACTAATATGCTTGTGCAATGCTATAGTAGCACTAAACTAACTATTGTGATCCCGATAATAATGTGAGCACACTGGCACTGGCCTAATATGCTAGTGCAATGCCATAGTAGCACTATACTAATTATTGTGATCCCAATAATAATGTGACCATACTGGCAATGGCAAATACATAATTTCTAATGGGATACAAAATTACAACATTTAAAGTGTATTCTTTGTTATAATCAAGTCACCCCTTTAAAAAACACAAAGCTTAAAATATTGTAACTTCAAATCCCATTAGACATTATATATACTATTACCAGTTTGGTAATTGGGTAGGCTCACAAAGACAAGCTGTCCCATTTTCAGTATGTTATTACAATAAGCAGTACATCTGGTGTGGCAAAGTTGATCGCAGCTGCAGAGGGGATGCAAAAAAATTAATGGTAGTGGCACAGGCAGGGGGAAGGAATAATGGGGGTCGACATCACACAGAGGGAGGGAGCAGTAAGGGTTATTTCATCTGGAGAGGTGTCTCGATGAGGAAAAAGAGGGAGGGCGGAAAATTAAAATATTACTTTTTTAACAATATTTTCAGAGAGGGGAGTGAAAATGAATGAAGTGAGTGAAATGAGTGTAAAGATCCTTGGCAGGTATGGGAAGGGCAGTCAAGAGAGAACAGAAAAAAAGAAAGTCAGGTCTAGCAGGAGTGGATTAATCTGGAAAGAGTGGAATTAAAAGCCACATGTGGTGATAATGCCACATGTCGTACATGTGCCAGGTGGAGGTTGCCTGAATGCTTTAAAATAAGCCACACTATAGTTCTATTGAACTGTGGGTTTTTTTTTTTTGAGTCACTGTAACATCTCAAAAGGGGATTTACTTCATTCTACTGTGTTGGTATGTAAATGCTACATATTGTGCATGTGCCAACACATACTCATGCACACTCAGTTGCTAAGCAGCCAACTACACTACCACATCCTAAGGAGTGACTGATAGAGCAGTGGCTGCAGGCTTATATTGGTACTGTTACTGAGGGAATGCAGTATTATATGTTGCATTTGCACTTAAAAGTTTTACATGTTCATTTGTGTACAGTTTCCATTCTTTTCAGTGATTACTGTATCCATTTAGAAATATTGAAGAATGCACTTGACTTTCTTAATTATGCCTTTTTCAGTCATAAAAAACAAACCAAATACAGTTTGTAAAAAGACAGGCAACCAAAATAAGGCAAGCAAAAATTGCTACAAATATCTGAAATGTGTTAAGAACAAAATTAGATTTTTAGTTATGTAAATCAGAAAATAGTATTTATTATTTTTGCGTACCAATACAGTACATAGAAGTAAATCCCCTCAAGAAGCCCAAGTGTGGTGTGAAATGTTTTGGTGACTCAAAAAAAAAAAGGCAAGTTCAAGAGAACTCTGGTGTGGCTAATTTTTAAGCATTCTGGAAACCGCTACCTACTCATTCTAATCAGAATAATTTAATACTTTCTTGCTTTGGACTGAGGAGGGGTTGATGCTGAATTTGTATTCAGTGAATGTGTCAAAAGCTGAACTTTTGGGCTTCTTTGGATCATTTTGACCTTTGGTCACAACATTAGAAAATAAAAACACTCTGGCATCCTACTGCATGTGGCCAGTCCTTGCAATATGCCACTCCTTTACATACCCCAGTCACTTTCCATATTCGTCCACCTCCCAAGACATTTTTTTGTATGAAACAAAACTTGTGAAGGAGCAGAGCATTTTTTTTAAAACTGTTTTCAGGAATACGGGAAGCTGATGCATGTTTGAATTCACTGGAGTTGGTGGGGGGGGGGAGAGTGCCTCTTAAAAATATTTTCAGCCTGCTACAGTAGATCACATACCAGAGACCCAACTTGTATTTTGCTGAGGTGTTGAATGCAAATCCAATTCAGTAGTCTGAATTAAAGCTATTTTCTCCTATTACCATTATACTGTAGCTTTTTATTTATACTCAGAACCCAGAAATTTTGTTTATTATTCGCCTTTGTATGTAGTTGTATTTTAACATGAGAATCTTATGTCATACAGTACAAAATTGATTTTAATTAGACCATCCTTTAGTGTGGTAGATACACCCCACTATCACATGAATTAGCCAAGGTTGTGAGCCACCATAAGATTCCACAAGCTGTTTCTGCAGAGAACAAATGCAGTGAGAAGATATGAATGTGCAAACTTTAAGAGCAGTACAAAGATATGCATGTTCATACTGTATCTGCCTGAAAAGGCATGACAGGGTGTAGCAGGAGATAATATAATGCAATGTGTTCATGTTTTGCATGTTGTTGACCCCATGGCACGCAGCAATGTATTTTACTACCCTGTTCGCATCAGTCAATTGGATTTTGGTAACTGGGTAGGCCCATGAAGACAAGCTGTTGCATTTCCAGTATGTTATTTCAATAAGCAGTAACTCCAGCGAGGCAGAGTTGATCGGAGCTAGAGAGGGGATGCAAAAATAACTGGTACCAGGAGGGAGAATGAAAGATGAGGGTGGGTATCACACAGATTTATTTATTTATATAGTTAGTTATTTATCTATTTATTACTTTATGGATTTTGATGATGGCAAGAGCACAACATTAATAATTAACAGCTGCATTAATAATTAATAGTAATATACAAGCCCACTAAAGCAAGTGCTCATTAACAAACAGTGAAAGTGCATGCTGAAAACTAAAAGACTACACACAATTATGTCTGCTAAAACTATAGTAATCCATGCCACCTGCTGGTGAACCAGTCCTCAAAGAAACCCACAGACAATTCAGAGCTGCAGTCTTCTACAATGATCCCCGGTTACCACCGTGTGGCTTTGAGAGAAACTGCATAATAACATCAGGTATTCCCTCTGCATATCGGACTGCATACCGGGGAACAATCACACTACCAAGCGGTACAGATCTGCACTGAATGGTACACCAAAGTACCGGACAACTTTCTTATAACTACCACTGTACATCTCAACAACAAGAGGCCCTTTCGAGAGAGATCCAGGCGATTGGCTCCAGCAGACATTGATGACATCCATTGGCACCTTTAGGAAGTGCTGGCTGTGGGGATTATTCGAGAGTCAAGGAGCCCTTATGCATCCCCAATTGCCATGGTGAGGAAGAAGAGTGGGGCAATAAGGATGTGTATGGACTACCACACACTGGACAAACAGACACTGCCCGACCAGTATACTGTGCCCCAAATACAAGATGCCCTGGATTGTCTGAAAGCAGTCAGTAGTTCTCGGTCATGGATCTATGGAGTGGCTATTACCAGATTCTGATGGCCCCCTGGGATCGAGAGAAGATGGCCTTAATATGCCCATTAGGATTCTATGAATTTCTCCGGATGCCTCAGGGGATCTCGGGCACCTCCACCACCTTCCAGTGCCTGATGGAGAAAGCCGTGGGTGATATGAATCTATTCCAGTGTCTGGTTTATTTGGATGACATTATCATGTTTGGGAAGACCTTGGAGGAACATGAAGCCCGACTGCTCAAAGTGTTGGATCATCTGGAAGAATTTGGATTGAAACTGTCGATTGATAAATGTAAATTCTTCCAGGCTTCAGTTAAATATATTGGGCACATAGTTTCTACAAAGGGCATTCAGACTGATCCTAGCAAGATTGAAACCCTCACCACTTGGCCTAAGCCCTGGACCTTAAAAGAGCTCCAGCAACTGCTTGGCTTCTGTGGGTATTACTGGAGATTCATAAAGGACTACACCAGGGTGGTCCAGCCCCTACTGAACCTGCTACAGGGGTATCCACCCATCAATAAAAGCACAAAAGCCACCTCGCCTGAGACAAGACCTAATCAGACAGCTATTTTTGACCATCAGAACCCTTTGGTTCCCGGTGGGATGAAGAGTGTGATCAGGCCTTTGAAGACATCATCTACTGCCTGACACATACTCCGATGCTGGCTTATGTGGACCAGCAGAAAGAAAATATTACTCACCATAGTAATCTTCTTTCTTTCAGAGTATTCTTCAATATCATTAACTTTAGCAGTCAGCCTCCTGGATTGCACTGCCCCAGAGATAAATGAAACTTTATGCAAATAATGGAACACTAATTGGCTCATGCCATTATTCAAATCTGCTGCCCTGCCAACTGTAGGCATTCCAAGATGCTCATATTTCACCTAAGCCTGTACCTAGGCCTTATACTACACTATCCTAACACTCTATAACAAAGTAACAATAACATTTTGGTTAGATTAAACCCCCCCTTTTCTTTTTATTCCCTGAGCCAACTGGCAATGTCCCAAAATACCAATGAAATAGAACTGGGCCTACTGGTTTAAAAAAAGATTTTGTGCCAGTAGAGGCCACCCAACACACAGTAACACTTGTAATATTATACTGATAGGTTCTGGAAGGGGAGGCAGGGTGAGAGAGTTAATGATATTGAAGAATACCCTGGAAGAAAGAAGATTACTACGGTGAGTAATATTTTCTTCTAACCCCAGGTATTCTTCAATATCATTAACTCTAGCAGACTATAACGCAGTACCTTTGGAGGAGGGTCCAGAAATATATTTAGGGAACAAACTATGCAGCACTGCTGTGCTAAACCTGGCATCACTTCTGGTCTGGATGTCCAGACTGTAGTGCTTTGTAAAGGTATGTACAGATTTCCACATGGCTGCTTTGCAGATTTCCAACAAGGGAATATCCCTAGCTGCTGTAGCAGCTGTACCCCTAGTGGAATGTGCCCCCCAGGCCTGCTAGGGGTTCCTTGCAAGCCTTAGTGTAACAGAACTGTATGCATGCCACAACCCATGTGCAATTGTCCTTTTTGAAGCTGGCCTAGCTTTACCCACATCACCATAGGTCAGGAACAACTGTTGCCTTTCCTGTCTATGTTTCTTTGTATGCTCGATGTAATAGGTCAGGGCTCTCTTTACATTGAGACTATGCAATCTACACTCCCCAGAGCTAGAATGCTCGGTGAAGAAGACTGGCAAAGTAACAGATTGATTCAGATGAAAATCAGAAACTACTTTAGGAAGGAATTTCCTGTTAGTTCTGAGCACCAGCTTGTCTCTGTGGAAAGGAATGTAGTCTTGCTCCAGACACAGAGCTTGTACCTCACTTATTCATCTTGCAGATGTGATGGCTACTAGGAAGACAGTCTTCCAAGTGACAAATTTCAGCTGAGCACTGGCCAATGGCTCAAATGGGGGCTCCATGAGCTTGGCAATACAGATATTCAGGTTCCAGGCTGGAGCTGGCTCCCTGTGAGGAGGATGCAGATGGGCCAGCCCTTTAAAGAATTTTCTAAAAAATATGGTTAGCTGCTATGGAGACCCCTTTACCAGCTGACAGATATGCAGAAACTGATGCTAGATGGATTTTGACTGTGGATGGTTGAAGTCCTGGAGAATTGAGTTATGTCAGATATTCCAGCAAGACTGACAACCTGGTCTGTGTGGGAACCATGCCTTTTGAAGCACTCCAGATGGAAAACCTCTTCCATTTGGAAGTAAAAGTTTTCCTAGTTGAAGGTTTCATGGAACCTCTTAGCAACTGCAGGACATCCTATGAAAGGTGTAGGTCAGTATACTCTAGGTCCTCAAGAGCCACACTTTGAGTCTGAGAAACCTGAGGTTCAGATACAGAATTTTCCCCTGGGATGATGTCAGGAGATTGTGCCTGTGAAGGAGGTATATTGGTTGAGCCACTGTCAGAGAAAGCAGCAGTGAGTACCATGGCTGCTTGGCCCAATCTGGAGCTATCAGGATCATTGTGGCTGATCAGGACCCTGAGCTTGATCAGGACCCTGAGCAATAAGGGAAAAGAAGGAAATGCATGCAGAGTTTTCCCTGTCCGAATCAGCACCATGGTATCCATGGGAACTGACCCCTTGGCTGGGGGTCTGCAACAAAATTTTGACAGCTGATGATTCTCTTCTGATGCAAAAAGATCTACTTCTGGCATGCCCCACCTCCTGAACACTATCTCCAGCACCTGTCTGTTGAGACACCATTCGTGATGGTTCTGGCTGATTCTGCTTAAGTCATCTGACAAAGTATTGTCTTTCCCTGGAAGCTGCACTGCCACCAGGGACACTTGTAGAGAGCTTCCAGACCCAAAATGTTCATTTCCTCTGTGCACAGCAGGTCGGACCATATCCCTCCTTGCTTGTTGATGTAGTACACGTTAGTGGTATTATCTGTTCTGACATGTACCACCTTTCCCTTTATCAGAGATGCAAAAGACTGGAGTGCTAGAAGCACCACCCTGAGCTCCAAAAAGTTTATGTGTAGCAGTGACTCCATGGGGGACCAAGTGCCATGCACTGTGTGTTCCTCTAGATCATAAGTTCTCAGACTTTGTCATAATGAGCCTCCCCTAAGCCATGGAAAAGACCTTGAGCCTCCCCCTAATACTGAAATAGCATACTTTGCATAGTACATCAGGAATAAAGTGAAACTCCTTTGAGTAGCTGGCTTTCATCATTTTATTCAGTTTATTGTAACCTCCCCCTTGTAACCACCCCCTCCCCAGGCCAGCCTATTTTCTCTGCTATTTTGACTCTCGAACCACTGTTACCCTTTGTTGCAATACCTTCATGGTCAGACTGCTTTCTCTGTCTGTTTCTCCCTATCTGGAATAACCTTCCTATCCACCTCTACTTCTCTCCCTCTTACCCTGCTCTTAAGCAACTCATCAGGGATCCTTTTGCTCCTTCCTGCTCTTCCTCCTAGTACCTCTTTTCTTAACCCTTGTATTTGGGCTGTTATGCCTCCAGTCTAATTGATCAATTGTTATCTCTCATTATTTTTTCATTGTTCTTGTTTTTCACTATTGGCCATTTTGTATTGCATGACTGTTTTACAGTTATGTTTTGAATTGTATTCACTCCCTCCCCTCCCCTGAGCACACCTGAAATTAGCCTTGGCTCAGGGTACCGTTGCTGGTCAGTGGTACGTTAATAAATACATAAATTCACCTACTATTATCCTCTTTCAGTTTGTCTCATCTCTTCACACAAAATACCTAAAACTCAAAATTCAAATACAGTACATTTTCAGACTTGCTTGAGCCTCCCCTGGAACAGGTTGGGGCCTTCCCAGAGAGGCTGGCCTCACCATTTGAGAAACCCTGTTCTAGATGAGCCCCCCAACCTAGCAGGGAAGCATCTGTTGTAAGTATCATGGTAGGAGACTGAGTCTCGAATGGTACTCCTTCCCACAAGTTGCTTCTGTCCTGCCACTATTGCAGGGCCTGTATCAGGGTCCCTGACACTGGTACCAACTTTGACAAGGGGTCCCTCTTTTGGCACCAGTGGTCCCGTAAGTGAAATTGGATGTCTCTCATCTGAAACTGACATCCCTGCACTGTGCTTGTAGCTGCAGCCATGTGTCCCAGCAGTTACAGAAAATGTCTTGCAGGTCTTGGTTTGTTTTGGACAAAAGAACCTGCTATGCTCACAATACTGTCTGCTCTGTCTTGGGGAAGGAAGTCCTTTCCGTGTACCGTGTCCATTTCTACTCCTATGAATTGCAGTACTTGAACATGTTGCAACACAGACTTTTGAACATTTATAAGGAATCCCAGGGACTCCAATGTCTCCTGTGTGAGACTCAAGGCATCTCTTACTTGTGGGGTTTTTCCCACCACTAACCAGTTGTCCAGATAAGGGAACACTGAGACACTGTCTTCTCAGGTGTGCCACCACTGCTGCCAGGCACTTTGCGAATACTCTTGGGGCAGAAGTCAGACCAAAAGGCAGAGGACCAAAAGGCAGAGTTGCAAACTGGTAGTGTCCTGATGGTAGTCTGAACCTCAGGTACTTTCTGTGAAATTCTCTTATTGGAATGTGAAAGTAGGCATCCTTTAGGTCCAGTGATGCCAGCCAATCTCCTTGTTGCAATGTGGGTAAGATCATTGCCAAAATAAGCATCTAGAACTTTGGTTTTATGAGATACCTGTTTAGGGATCTCAAATCCAGTTGGAGTCACCACTCCCCATTTTCTTTGAGGTCAGGAAATACCTGGAGTAGAAACCCCTTCCCCTTTGAGAGGAAGGAACTGGTTCTACTGCCTTTGCTTCCAACAGAGAGGAAACCTCTTTTTCCAGTAGTTTCCACTCTGCTGGGTCTGGACACCTGAATAATCTTGGTTTTTAACCTGGGGAAGGTTTTGAAACTGAAGATCAGTCCCTGACCCACCACCTCCAATACCCACTTGTCTGTGGTGATGGATTTCCAATTTTGGATGTAATGGGTCAGTCTGCCTCTGACTGGAATAGAGGAGGTGACCCTGACTAACACATCAGGGGTTCTGCTTCCATTGTGTGGAAGGCTGAAGGAATTGATCTCCCCTTCTGGATCCTCTGTGACCCTTGCCCCTATAGTACCCTCTCTGAGAGTAACTAGGGGTGGCTTGTGCTTGGTAGAATGGTTGGGTATAACCCCTGCCTCTACCTCCCCTTCCATAGGGCCCATACAAAGTAGAGGCCCTCTCTCTGGCAGAGTTACTTTTATAAGTGGCCTTATATTCATACACTTTTTTCATATACTCCTCTGTTTCTGGTCCAAACAGAGTATTATTCTCCACTGGGAAATCCGTTGCTTTGTTTTGGATATCTTGAGTAAGACTGGTTGCCCAAAGCTAGGCAAATCTTCTAAGGGCTATGGACAAAGCCATCCATCTTGCAGCATTGTCATTCACATCCACAGCCATATGGAATTGATATTTCATGGTTTCCAGGTCACACCTGACTGTTTCTACAAGGTCAGCCTGCAGGCTTGGAGGTGCCTTATCAGCAATGGCCATGATGGAGTTCCATAGGGTTGTCTGATATTGGGCTGCATAGCCAATGTAGTTAGCTTCCCTAATACCCAGGGAGGCTGCCAGGTACCCTTTTTTTGCCATCCCATCCAATTTCCTGGAGTCTTTCTCCAGTGTATGTGTAGCCCAGGGATACTTTAGCCTTGTCGCAGGCTGCTGTTTGTGCCACCCCCTCAGGGTCTGGGTGAGAAAGTAGGAATTCTGCCCCCATTGGATCAAGTTGATACTTTTTGTCAGCTTTCTTGTCCTTGGGGTAGCAAGAATTTTAAGTACTTGCTTCTTGAAGCACTTGTTTATAGGCAACAACACCTTTCTTGTGGGTGTTAGCCCCATCATGTCCATAAACTGCACCTTCTCCTCATCCTGTTCAGGCTCATAAGGCATGAGGTCCAGAGCTTCAACCATTTGCCTCACAAAAGTAAAGTGTGAGGAAAAATCCTCAGTCATCCAGGGGGAGGGGGAGGATGGAACCCATGCTCAGGGGGAGATTTCAGGTTCTATCAGTTCATCCTCACATTCCTCCCCAAAATCATCCTGGAAGGGATCCATAGCCTTTACCGACGATATAGACATAGGTGTTGAAAGAGTAACCGGTTGCTGGTTAACCGGAGCCAACCCAGTCTGCAAAGCCTGCAATATTTGGAGGGCCTGTGCCACCTGGTCGGTGGTTGTTATATTGCCTGGAACAACTGGGAGCCCGTTGTTTTTCAGCCAAGGAACCGGTGTTCTTTTTCTTGTCCAGCTTTTTAAGGAAGTGATTCCTTTACCAGTTCTCCCGGCCTTTTCAGTCCAGATGACTCGCCTTTTTCAGGGGTGTTTGAATAGACATCTTTAGACATATTTTTATCAACATTTGGATCCTTCAGATCCAAAACAGATCCTGTGTAAGTTCTTTCTTTGAAATGTTTTTTTATGTTTTTCCACAGTTTCTTCCTTCTGGAAAACTCATACATATTTCACATTCAACATCAAAATGTTCAACTCCCAGGCAAAACAAGCAAAGGTCATGCTTGTCTGTCTTGATGAATATTTCCTGACATTTAATACAGTTTTTAAATCTGATAGGTCCGGTCTTTTTCTTGGGTTTATCAGACATTATTATGGTAAACTAAAGAACTTATGTAATAAGTCTAGAGTTTCCTGTATCAGTTCATGAACTGAAAAGAAACTGGAGAGTAACCGCAAGTTTTAAAAGTAAATAGTTCATGGTTGGTTCCTCAACTGAGGAAACCAATAAAATCCCAGTAAAAAGTAACCCAAACAAACCAGACAGCAATAAACAATCACTACAATTTAAACTAGAGAAATAGTGATTTAAATGCTGATGTAAATAAGACTAAAACGATTCCTCACCGGTTACAGTGAACCGACGAGGAACCGCAAAACTAGCTAAAATAAACTAAATGACACTAATATAAACTAGATTTAAATGCTGATGTAAATAACTCTGGAATTGCTGACTCTGCAGTTGCACTCTACCTGGGTAAAGCCTTTACCAGCTGGATAGGCTCACCAAGGGAGGTAGTCGCTGTACCATCTACCTGAAAGAGACACTTAAAGGATACTCCCTACCTGCAGCCTATCTGGGCTGCATGGTCCAGGTGCTAACCATTAAAGTACTGCTTGGGGCCCAAAATAAATCTTTAACAGTAATCTCTGCCTATGTTCCTCCAAAAGACAATAGGACAGGCTTCCACAGCTTAATGGACTACATTCATAGCCTCAACCACAAATCCGAAACTTTAGTACTGGGTGACCTAAATGTCAACTGGTTATCCTCTAGTGCTTCTCCATACAAAGATGCTATCTCATTGCTCCACCTTGCCCAACTTGTTACGTCCAAAACAAGGACTAACTATAAGACGGGAACAAGTACTCTTCTGGACCTGATACTCTCCAGCCACCCACAATGAATCTCCAATGTGGCAGTACATCCAGATTCTATGAGTGACCAATCCTGTTTCCTGCAGTTGATCCAATAAATTCTGCAAGCCCCCATCTCTGACTGTCTACAGTAGATTGTTAAATCGTGGACATCTGGAACATCTAAAAAATGACCTCAACAACACTGACTGGTTCCCTCTCGATGCCTTCGATGCCGTCACTGGATTATGTCATAAAACAATTCAATGATGCCTGTGATACCCATGCTCCCATTAAGTAAATGAAATTTCATGGCACTGTAAACCTCTGGATTATACCAGAACTCATTGCTATGATGAAGCACAGAGATCACCACTGGCACTGTGCCAGGGCATCAGGCAAACAAGCAGATGTTCAGGAATACAAGAAGGTGAGGAACGTCTGTACATGTGAAATCCACACCAGGAAATCCAAACATCATAGGGGAACACTCGCCAATGCCTGGGCAAACAACAAAAACTTCTGGAGAAACATAAAAGATGTCACCAGGAAAGACTCTAAGGTCTCATCTCCATGCTCAATATCAATGTAATTCCAACCCTGAACCTGCTAACCATAGCAAACACATTCAACAACGCATTCATGGACCTATCCAGTGACCTCCCTCCAGACTTCTTCACAGATGATGACTCACCTAGTACCTACTGTCGTTCTAATAACCCCCTTGAACCACCTCTTTTTTACTTCAAAATGGTCTCAGCACGAATGGCCAGGAAATACCTTACCAAAGTGTTAGATAAATCACGGCATAGTGGTGACTAGCTGGATCTTAAGCTCAAAGCTCTCACTCTTGAGGAAGTGCTGATGCCCCTCATTAAGATCATCAGTCTATCCCTACAACTCTTGTAATTTCTTCAAGTTTGGAAATCAGCACTAGTCACCCCAGTGCACAAGAGTGGAGACAAGACCCATCACGCAAATTACAGACCCATATCTATCCTCCCACCAATATCTAAGGCACTTGAGTGCATTGTTGCTGACCAACTGGTAGTCTACCTTGAAAAATACTCTATCCAATGCCCACAGCAACATGGCTTCTGGAAGGAGCACAGCACCACCTTGGCTCTGATGGAATTCACTGGCTTTATTCATCAATCTCTGGATCAGGGCACCTTAGTAGGAGCTGCATTTGTAGACCTCACTAAGGTGTTCGATACTGTTCATCACTTACTACTACTCCAACAGCTTACTGCTACTGGCCTCTGCTCTGACACAACACTTTTGTTCAAAAGCTATCTTGAAGACTGCTTTTAATGGGTGAAAACAGCCAACATTGGATCTGACCGACAGTCAGTCCGCTCTGGTGTGCCACAGGGCTCAATCCTGGGGCCACTCCTCTTCAGCATCTTCCTTAATAACCTTCCTTGCTTCTGCCATCAAAGGATCCTCCTCTATGCAGACAATGTGATCATCTACTCCTGCAGCCATGACCCCAAGCAACTGGAACTTCACCTTCGGAGTGGGTTTGCAGAAGTGGAGGACTAGTTCTCTAAACATAAACTGATCTTCAGCTACAAGAAAACCAAAGTAATGATGTTCAGCAGCGCCCAAAACAAGTACAAATCCCATACACTTACCATCAACAACTGTCTTGGAGTTCCTCTTGAACAAATACCACATTTCAAATACCTAGAGTCACCTTAGACAGTTGTCTATCCTATGCTAAACATATCGATAATGTAGCCAGGTCTGTCAACTTCAAGATTGGTCTCTTACATAGACATAAACACTGCCTTACTCCAGAAGCCCTCTGACTAGCTATATATAGTTCGGTCATATCCATTGTAGACTATGGTCTTGTAGTCTATGGAGCAGCCTCCATGTCTTCGTTGAGCAGGATATCCCTTGCTCTGAACAAAGCATACAGACTACTCACAGGATCCACATGTTTCACCCACACCTGTGATCTTTACACTGAGACTGGTTGGCTACAGCTCTCAGGGAGGATCCAATACTAAATCTGTCTTTTGGCCACAAAAGCACTTCTCAGCCTCCTGCCACCAGGCACTGTAAACCTGCTAAGTCCCCATTGTAGTTCACAGCATACGTGACGCTCAAACAGCCATCATCTCTATGTTCCTAGACACTGGACAGCCCAGGGACAACACTCATTTGCCTACAGAGCACCTCACTGGTTTAATACTCTTCATAGTGATATAACTACCCTACCTAAATTGAGACCTTTCAAACTGAAGTTACGCCAACATCTCATGGCCAACAGTTCTTGTGACTACTTCATCTGAGACTCCCATCTACTAGCATTCAATCTTCTCCTCACAACTGGATAACCCTGTATCTCCACTCTTACCTCAAGAATTCTGAGGCTACCCCCCCTTTTCACACTTTGATAAGGCCCCTGGCTAGCCCCAGTCCACCTCACTCCCCCTGCCCCTACCCCTCCCACACCAGTTTGACAAGACCTATGGCTGCCACTTCCTACCTTACTTCCCCACTGTTCACCCTCACCCCCCACCCCTACCTCTCCACACCAGCTTGACAAATCCTATGGCTGCCACCTACTACATTTCTTAAGCCCTGCTCACCTCACCCCCTGCCCCTACCCCCACATACACTCTTCTTGACAAGGCCTATGGCTGCCATTTCCTACCTTTCTCTCTTCCATCTTTAGCCTTCCCTCATCTACGCTTTCCTCCTACTAAAATGCTAAAACTGCGTATAGATATATATATATATATATATATATATATATATATATATATATTTGCTCACTTTAGTTTACTGTTTTTGGAAACATTGTACTTTGCCTCCTTTGTATGTTTTGTCTCTCCTCCCCACTGGCATGGAATCTTTGTAAATGAGCGGTCTGTGCTCAGAGATATTGAAATCCAAGAATGAATAAATAAATAAAAAAAATAAAGAAGCTATAGTGGGCAGCAGAAATGAAATAAAATAAAAACAATACTTATGGTTTTTGTTGACAAAAACTAAGTTCTCTCAGTAACACTGAGGAGCAGTCTCCGAGGCAACCAACTAGGCAGGCGGAGAAAGAAATCTGAGCATCTTGGAATGCCTACAGTTGGCAGGGCAGAAGATCTGAATAGTGGCAAGAGCCAATTAATGTTCTGTTATTTGCATAAAGTTCCATTTATCTCTGGGGCAGTGCAATCCAGGAGGCTGTCTGCTAGAGTTAATGATATTGAAGAATACCTGTGGTTAGAACCTTATGTTCTCCAAACCGACACCAGCTTCAGTGGTCTGGGCACAGTCCTATATCAAGAGTATCCAGAGGGCCTGTGTCCCTTGGCCTTCACCTGCAGAACTTTGAACCCATCGGAACGCAGATATCCAGTTCATAAACCAGAATTTTTGGCATTGAGGTGGGCTATTATGGACCAGTTCCATGGCTACCTATATGGGGCTAAGATTACAGTGAAGATGGATAATAACCCACTTACTTATGTACAGACCACCTCCAAACTGGATGCAGCAGGCCACAGGTGGCTATCAGCTTTGTCCACTTATGATTATTGCATGGAGTACTGGCCCGGATTGAACCACGTGGATGTGGATGGCCCTATCCAGGTGCCCTCCTGCTTACTCCACTGAACATTGTACCTGGGAAAAGATATCAGAACAAGCAGTGAAGGCCCTGTGTAAAAAGCACAACGGTGAAGAGACTCTTTCCGAAGAGGATGCTCCTTGTTTAGTGGAGTGCTTGGGGGCATCAGCAAGCTGTCTCCCAGTCACCTGCTGCCAGATGGCTGCCAAAGATGTGAGATCTCTTCCTCAACTAAGCACCCAGGATTTAAAGAGTGATCAGAGAGCCAGCGCTGTTCCCAAGGAAATAATTCAAGTGCTTCAACAAAATGGGGATCAGACTCAAGCAGGCACCATTTATCCTCCTGCCAGGCTCTTGTTACGAGAATGGCCCAAGCTGCTGTTAAGAAAAGGGTTGATTTATAGAGAGACACAGGACCAGCAGGGGGCATCCCGTGAACAACTGGTGTTACCAGAGAAACATATCAAGACTGTGCTAAGGGTCTTGCATGACAATATGGGCCACTTGGGCACAGAGCGCACCCTGGACCTAGTTAAAGGCAGATTCTACTGGCCAAGAATGGGAGAAGATATAGACATATTGTGAGAGTTGCAGGAGATGCATACAATGGAAAGCACTTTCCCAAAGGCAGCCCCATTGATAAACATCCAGACAAGTGGTCCCATGGCTCTGGTGTGTATCAACTTTCTTACATTAGAACCCAATTCATGTAACATCTTAAACATCTTAGTAGTCACTGACCACTTTACCAGATATGCCCAAGCCTACCCTATGAAAGATTAAAAGGCTTCCACAGTGGCCAAGATCCTGCTGGAAACATTTTTCATGCATTATGGGGCCCCCCAAAGGATTCACTCAGACCAGGGTGGTGACTTTGAGAGTCGCTTCATTAAAGAACTGTCACTGTGGGGCATCAGAAAATCATGAACCACCCATACCATCTCCAAGGTGGCCCACAATCTGAAAGATTTAACTGGTCTTTATTAGATATGTTAGGCATGTGGCCGGCCCCCCGGCGCAGTGGTTGGATTTGCGCTTGTGATGCTTGTGACCTGGGTTCAGGAATGGATCTGGGTCACTGGAGGGCCGGCCGGTGGGGAAAAGGATCAAGTGTCCTATGGACTGCTCTCCTTCTCTGGGGGGAGGGTGAGGAAGTGTCCAGCATGAGACGGACCCCTGGAGGTCTGGAGGTCTCGCAGCTACTGCTGCTCACATCTAATGGAGGTGGGGTGGATGCTGGATGTCACTGCACGTCCCTGCCTCCCAGAGGAAAAATCAAGAAAATGGAGGGGAGAGCCTCCGTCTATATGAAGCCCTCCCTGGGCTTCAATTAGCCACTGCTGCTGCACTCTCAACCAGATACTGTTCCTGAGGCACCAGAATTAGGGGAACCGGTGCACAGTCCCACCCTCTTGGGGGCAAGCTGGGAGTAAACTGGAGCATGTGGGCAGTAGGCAGGTTGGAGAAGCCTGGGGGATGTGAATTAGGCAGAAGAGTTGACAGAGGACCTCCCAGGGAAAAAGGGGACAAAATATATAAAAAAAAAAAAGATATGTTAAGCACCTTGGACCCCCGAGATAAATGTGACTGAAGCCAGTGGATGAGCACACTGGTCCATGCTTACAACTGCACCCGCAGCAATGCTATGGGGTTTTCTTCTTACCAGCTTATGTTTGAGAGGGAAGCACGTCTACCAGTGGATCTGTGTTTTGGGGTGTCCACCGATGGTCTTGGAGCAGGAGACTACTTGCAATACATGAAGAAGCTGAAGCAGCAGCTCAATGACACCTATCGCCTTGCTACTGAGCAAGCCACTAAGAGAAACCAGGCTAACAAACAGAGATTTGATAAAAAGGTGCAAGTCCAGGATCTTGAGGCAGGGGATTGAGTGTTGCTGCATAGTCTGGGCATACCAGGGAAGCACAAGATAGCAGACCTGTGGGGAAGAACTTCGTACATTGTATTGGAAAAGTTGGAAGGCCTTCTGGTATACAAGATTCGGCCTGAAGGAGAAACTAGGGGCCATAAAAGTCATTCACCAAAATCATCTGCTGCTCATCGGTGACTGAATCATGGATGAAGAGGTTCATGATTAAGATCCTCCTTCACCCCCACCACTCAAGCTGCTGCACGCAGGAGATGGAGGCATGAAGACATTGATGCCATGGGGGCTGGGCCTGCCCATGGTGGGGGAGCCTCAGGCAAAGACAGTACAGATGATGAGGCTGAGGGAGAAGATAATGGAACACCCCAGAATTGTTAACCTACTCCAGAACTAGCCAGATTATTTCAGGGACCGCTCCGGAATTTAGTGCACATGGTTGTACATAGGAACTAGGGTGGAGATGGGGAGGCTACTCCCACTAGGCCTCTCGGAGGGACCACTCTGGACCTGCATACTGGTCTGGCTGAGCCCTGTGAGTGATACCAAAGCAGCTCCCCTGCAGATATGCCCTTTGGAGGATCCACTGCGGACTTGTATACTAGTCTGCCTGGGTCCTTGGAATGGCTGCAGGATAACCCTGAGGATCGGGAAAGAAAGGGGGCTACTGTCTTTTATTGGGCACACATCGGAACTGAATACCGGTCCTACTGTGTCCTCTGAAAAGTCCCAGGTTAGTCCCCCTTGAGTGACAGGCGATGCTGGGGAGATGCTGGAATTTTTTGCCCCAATAGCTGAGGAAGAGAATGATCAGGGGGAATGTGATAATGATGAGAAATCTGTCTCAGATTAAGAGGTGGTTAGTGGTCCCGGAGTTCAGAAGACCCCCCCGAAGGTCAGGGAGGACAACACGGCCTATTCTTAAGCTGACTTATGATGCCCCTGGAGTTCCTACAGACTTACTCCTGTTTGTGGTACACAAGGGAGTGTACATTATTCCTAGGTCCCTACAGAAAGTGGTTACGTGCCCTACTGATGCTAAACCCCCTAGATCCAAGAGAGAGGTGACCAGAGGAAGCAGGGGGAGGTGAAAAGAGTACCTAGGAGGGCTGAGGAAAAAGTGTACTCTGTGGGGCTTCGATATCCTATGGCTAATGGGTTGAACCTATGGGAGCCATTTTTATGTGGCTAGGGACTCATAATGGAAAAAGAATCTGGCTGAAATCTATATAACGTTTCAATTGCATGCTTTCTTGTTCTGAACACCTGGTTACAACATAATAGATAGGATTCAGATGTATAGTTAGTAATCTTTATTATGTTTTTCTGTTAAACTTTAGTATTTTACCATTAAGTTTGGTGTGGAAGCCAAGCATTCGGCGGGGGGATGTAATCCCCCTCTGGGTGCTTACCTGAGTTTGGTGGGCTCCCTGACTGTGTTTTTACCTGAAATGGGCTTTGGGGGGTCCAAGCAATGTGACCAGCAACCTCCGGGTTTGTTTTTAAAAGGTTTGCCATTTCGTGCATGTGCGATAGCATGTGGCCTAACTGTATAGGCTGCCAAAATGGAGGGCATTTTTGTGGTAGCCTGGTGTCTCCCCGGTGATCCTGACCTCCTTGCTAGCCTAATTGGGGGGTCAGACACCTGGGAGGGGCAGTTCAGGAACCACCCTAAGGTTTAAAACAGTGCCAGAGAGAGTTAGAGGAATTGGGGGTGGGGGAGACTCATGAATAAACATAAGGACTCGTGAATATTAATTAGCCCACTCACAGCTCCTGGGGCAGTTTGAAATGGAGGTAGCAACTGGGTGAAACAGAGGAGGACAGAGACAATCCTGGGGTCATTTAATAGGGGATAGGGGCCTTTATCTTGTTTTGGAAAATCTTATTTAGAATATCAGTACCTTAGCTGCAATGAACAATCAAAGCTGGGGCTGCTCCAGAATTTATATAGACTAAATAGAGGCTGACATATTGGTGAAAGATTAACCCTATCAAGCAGCCAATCATCTATCTAGGTGCCTAAACTGCATTCATGACTCCTGGCGGGAGGGACTAATTAAGGTGCCTAAATCATGCCCCAATAGGCCATCAGAAATATTGATCACTATGGTTATGAACAACTGATAGGCTCAGTCAGCCAATCAGAACCTTGGATTTTTGAGTGAAACCAATTGGACTTTCTGGGTTTTAATCAGTCTGTTCCTGGGCTCTGTACAAGTCAGAGGTCTCCTGTGAGAGTGGATCTGGACTGGAGAGGCCTTTCCCAGGTCTCTAACGGAGATTGCTGTGTTCAGGAAAGGATCAACAGGGGAAGGACAGCGAGAGACTGAATTGATACCTCGATTCCCTAGGTACTGTGAGCTGTTTGATTATATTGGACAACCTAAGTGGTGCAGAAACCCTGCACTGGTGGACTGAATTGGGCTGAGAGGACTGTGCTGATTATTGGAGTGCCACAGTTGCTGCTGAGGATTCTGTTTTACTTGTGTGGGACTGCGATTGTGATTTTGAAGAGGCAAAGTGTTCTGGACTTTGGGGTGCTAGCCAGGTGTTATATTTTTCCTGAGTGAACTGGTTGAAGTGGCTGAGAGCTATGTCCCAGCTGCAGCTGAAAAAAAGGATTGTGGACAGTTTCTAACTAGAAAGTGCAGACTGGTGTGCAGGGGTCTGTTGTATTTGGATTCCCCTGTGGTTTGCATCTGTGCTTCATCTGATCTAAGGCTAGCACCTACTAAAAACTGGCATTGGACTTTGTTTGAGCTACTGCCTATGATTTCTGTGATTTTCAAACTCAGTGCAGGGAGTGCAGGAGGAACCCCACCATTTGGTAGTTCTCACCCAGAGCCAGGGAGGGAATTAGCTAACCCTTCCAAGTGGGACTCACTATCTCAGAAGTTCACTAGTACTTTGGAAGTGCTGGCACCATGCTCTCATTGTGGGGAGCCAGGCTGTGAGCCACCCTGGGTCTGGGAGCCTCTGGGGCTGTGGTCCTGCCACAGAGCTCTGCAATGGGCCAAAAGTGGCTGAAGGTGACAAGTGGCCAGACCTCCAATCAAGGGAACAAGCTGCAAGATCCTTGAGCAAGATTCCATCTGCTCATTGCTGCACAGAATTCTGTGATCCAGGACAGCTAGAGGAACTCATCCCAGGAGTGTTTGAGTTCTGCAAAACTGTGAGTACCTGGGACTTAGTTCCCAGAAACCAAGCAAGGGACTGTAAAAGGGATTCAATTGTTTTCTCTAAATCATTTTCTCCTTTATCACGGCCCCAGCAGCTGGCCAACCTGCAGCAACAAATGAGCCCTGCACCTCGTGGGGTACCCTAAGGACTATCAGGTAGACACTGGTACCAGTTGGGGTGGGCCTCCAGGTGTGGACTTGACCTCACGATTCTAGGGAGTTATTGTTGTTTGTTTAGGAACCATCTTTTCCTCCACAGCCATCCTTTGTTCGTGTATCCCTTCCCAATAAAGTTGTGGTTTACCATTCAGAATTGTTGTGCAGGAATTCTCTGAGTCTATCAGATCATTACTGTTCATGGTTATTGGTGTTACTGAACTGTTAGGTATCCAGTGTGTGTGGGGAGGTTGGCAAGGGAGGTGAGTAGATGCAGCATCCCAGGGGGCTGTGCTAGCCAGTCACCTGACCCACTTCTAATTCTCTCTGGGTGGAGGCACCACACTATTTGTATTATCTTTGGGACAGAACCCCTGAACACCACCATAATAGGACTCTAGGCCCCTTAACCTGTTAGAGGGCCGTGCTGCAGGGTAGTAGCCTATCTGCGCATGGGTGCCTGGACTACAGCATAAAAGCCAGCATTGGTAACCTCCAAGGCCTCCGTAGTGCCCCTGCTATCCAAGGCAAGTGACTAAAATCTTCAATAACAAACGCGTGATGTTATTAAGAAACGGTTAAATAACCAGGAGTGTTGCAATTCCACAGCCACAAAGCAGCCAGGGCACAAAAGAGTATAGAATTTGTAACAACTCTATTTTTACTTGTATCTTTAATCTTCAAGATGTGCCCATGCTGCAGGAGTGAGCCATCAACATTTACATGTTATGAAGAAGTACAATTAGTATTTCCATACCGGACATTGGAGGGCTAGCACAAACATCAAGTGGCTCCTCCTACTACCCACCAGGCATAACAGCAAGTCAGGCTCCCATTACTGTTTAAAAGGCCACGTTAAAACATATTATTAACATTCGGGAGATATAAGATACCTTTTTATGTGAAAATTATGGCTGCAGCAAGTCTTTAATGCTTTGTGCCCCGGTTGGATACAGCGCCGGAGCGACAGCACACCTGGCCTTTAGTGAAATAATTTTTTGTTACAAATGAAAACTAACTACAGGGGTAGTAGAAACATGCATAGGAAGCCAGAAACATCCACCAAAAACCTTGATTGAGCACTACCCCCAAAGCGATGCCAGTACCCAGGGCTCACTCTTTAGGCATTACCAAAGTCAAAGTTTTTGAATATGCGAGGAAAATCTTTGAGAAGACCAGCTTTAGCTACCTTGAACCCATTATAGTCTTCAGGACCAGTTGAAGACCAGACTCTGAACAATGTAGGGAATAGCAAACTGTATCTAATATCAGCTTTTCTAAGCTCTCTTTTAGCAGGAAAAAAGGCATCTCTTTTTTGATCATGAAAAACTTGAGCTTGCAGCCATCATACTCAATAAACTATTTGTCTCTCAGTGATTTTTGCACATGCATTCTTTGTTGGAAAAAGAGTAATTTAGACAATAAATCTTGGCCTGTCATCGGGACCAGGTTTTGGTTTCAGGGAATCTATGGGCTCTCTGTATGGTATATTTTGAATCATTTGGAGGTGGTCCAGCAGTAAACACTAGAAGTTTGTTAACATAACAAATGGCATCACTGCCCTCCAGACCCTCCTCCAGACTAAATATTCCAATGTTATTTCTTCTGCTCCTACTTTCCAGTTCTTCAGTCTTAGCTTCCAGTTAAGTAATCCTTTTATTTAACATCACATCTGCCAACTAGTCCACATTAACTTTATGTTCTAAGCTGCTGATACGAGTATCAGCATCAGATATGCAAACTGAGTGCTTAGCAGACTCTTGTTGCAACTTACAAAAACAGCTAGGTTTTCTAGGACAGTTATTTTTATAGCTGATATTTCTTGCATTATTAAGTCAAATCTATTTACTGTGAGCAGATTGTTAGCTTGAATAATCACATTGTTAACAGAGCATTGTCTGGCAGCTTGGCAGAAGACACCAGGAGGAAGGAGTGCTGTGTGACTAGACTTCTCTAATGGGACCATATAAGTAGAACTCTTGTACTTGGACCTTTAATTTAGGGTATAAAAACAAACTAACAAACAAAACAGAAAAAAATAGTGTGTTTGTACGAGTTAACTGAACTGAATGGTTATCTGAACAGTTATCTAGGTGTAAATCTCAGGTGATTGAAAGGGATTCCAAACAACAGTTAAGGGGCCAGAAATAAGACATGATGGGAGTGGTGCAGTGCAGTGGCTGTGGAGCAGTGGTCTTCCGGGAGACATTCTGGAGGATGCATTGTCCCATCTGCAGGCACCTCTCTGGGCTGAGGAGGAGGTTGATCATCCCAGGCTGAGTTGTCCAGGATTTGTGAACCTCTCCTCCATCCAGGGACCTGGTGCCACGCCGTTGCCTCAGAGGTTGCCAGAAAGAGGGCAGTTGGATGCAGTGGGCTCAGGGAGGGTGAGGGTGAGGTGGAACAGAGGTGCATACCTCCAGTTGTACCTCTCCAAAATTCCTATGCCATTCTGGCAAGTGTGGTTCCTCTATGGAGGCACCTGCAGTGGAGACCAAGGAGGATGGGAACCTCCACAAAGAGACCCACAGGAGGGGTGGCATGGGACCCACAGGGAAGGAAACAACTCCTGGTGGGGACTTCCCATTGTTAGGAAGGTAGAACTGGGAGGAAAGGGAGGGAGGGCAGCTCGCCTGGCGCCATGGCTTGAGTGGGTCAGGGAGCCGAATCCTCAGGATTGCCGGAGCAGCTGCACAGGGGGAGGGAGCTGGAAGTCGACATTAGTCTACCTAGGACAAATGACCTGGCTAAAGAAAAGGGATTGAAGCAGTGCAGGAAGAGTTTGTGGGTGGGGGAGGGGCCTTAAACAAGTAGCATGCAGTGGTAACCTTCTCGGGAGGTGTTGCCTCATCTATGGCGTGGAGAGGCTAGTGTTCTGCACCATGGGATCTCAATCAGTGGTTGAAAAACAGAGCAGAGCCCAGACGATTTCTTATTGGGACTGGGGCCCACCTGAGAAATGTGCTCATTCTGGCATGATGGGCTGCATCTGTCCAGGAGGGGAACCAGAACTTGTGGTGATAGGTTAATGCTTCATTGGCAAGCATTTAAACTAGCCAAGGGGAGGCACTGGAAAGGAGCAGGAAACCCTAGCCTCCCAAAAAACTGTGGTAGGGTACAGTAAACACCAAAATATAGAGGTGGCATGGTAGGGAAGAGTAGAGGTAAATGGAGAAAGTGACAAAGGCAAGAAGGACAGGGATGGGGAAAAAGGAGTAAGGCCATCAGGAAATGGAGGGTAGTGGAGTACCAACGCCAGAAGTCTGGGCAAGCAAGCCTCCTGAGCTGGTGGCCTTGATGGAAGATGGATGCCTGGATATTGTAGCAGTCACAGAAACATGGTACAGAGAACCATGACTGGGATATTAACATACCAGGGTACATAACCTACAGGAGAGACAGGCTGAGAGAGAAGAGGGGGATGAGTAGCTCTCTATGTAAAAGAAGGGATAAAAGCAACTGAACAAAAGAGTAAACAGGAGGAGGAGGCACTGTGGGTCACCTTGGAGACTGGAAAGAGCACTGCAATCCGCATAGGGTTGTATACAGACCCCCTGTCAGGAGATGGACAAGCATCATGACAGAAGGCATTCTTATGATGGCAGAGAAAGGAGATACTGTTGATGGGAGACCTGAACGCTAAATGTTAACTGGAGCACATTTGCTGCAGCCACATCCAAGAGCAGGGCCATTCTCTGGCGCCCTACAGGTGGCAGGCCTCAGACAGTTAGTTTCAGAATCCACTCATGAGGGAGCAATCTTAGACTGTAACTTCAAATGGGGCAGTGAGAGGATCTCGTGATCTAGAAGTGGGTTGCCATCTGGGAACAAGTGACCATCAAACAGTGTGGTTCACGTTAACCTCAGCTACAGAGTCAAGCCATACAAAAGTGGAGGGTACTGGACTCCAGGAGGGCTGACTTTGGCAAGATGGGAGAGTGCCTCAGAAAAGCACTAGCAAAACAGACTAGAAGGAGGTGAGCAACAATGGGGAATCATCAAACTGCCATCAGAGTGTACAAGCCTTTGTGTGAAGTAAAATAAACAAATCAAAATGAAAGAAAAGCTACTATGATTCTCAAAAAGAGGTGGCTGGAAAGCAGAGAAAAAGATAGTATCTAGGGAAGTATAAGGAAATGGAAGGAGCAAGACAGAGATCTTGTACCAGTTAAGGTAGAAGGAAGCAGGAGGGAAGTCGGAATAGCAAAGGCCCAAACTGAGGAAAAGATAGCCAACTCAGGTTAAGAAGGGGATAAAACCTTTATAGATATATCAGAGAGCGAGAAAGACAAGGGAGGGATAGTGAGGTTGAATAGAATGAATGGTGGGTAAGGAGGGGACAGTGAAAAGCAGGGATACTGAAATGAATACTGCTCAGTATCACACAAGAGGAGGGGAAGTGCCTAATCCAATTAACAGAAGCATCTTGATAGGGGTGTTGATCCCAGCCCTTTCTCAGAAGAAAGGGTTCTGCAAGAACTCCTAAAACTGAAGGTGGACAAAAGGTGGGGCTTGATGGAATTCACCCCAATTCTAAAAGAATTATGGGGCAACTAGTGAAACCACTGACTACTCTTTTAATAAATCATGGGAGGATGGTGTGGTACCCGAGGACTAGAGGAAGGTGGATGTGATTCCCCTTCACAAAGTGGGACCAAGGCAGAGGCAGGAAACTACAGACCTGTCAGTTTGACCTCTGTGGTAGGGAAAGTGATGGAGTCACTTGAAGGAAAGAATTGTTGAGTACCTTGAGGCCAGTGGGGCCAGGACCCAAGGCAGCATGGGTTCACAGCAAGAAGGTCATGTCAGATGAATCTAATAGATTTCTTTTACCTGGGTGACCAAAGTAGTAGACCAGGAGGGCTGTGGACATGGTCTACCTAGACTTTACAAGGCATTTGAACACAGTCCCACACAAAAGATTAATAATCAAATTAACCAGCCTGGGAGTGGGTAAAACATTGGCTGGACAACAGGACACAGAAGGTAATTGGAAATGGGAGTCCACTTGAAGAAAGAGGGGTTACTAGTGGGTGCCCAGGGTTCATACTTGGGTCCACTTCTTTAATGTCTTTATAAGGACATTGCAGAGGACTGAAGGAAAAGTATGCCTCTTTACAGATGACACAAAGATCTGCAACAGGGTTGATTCACAGGAGGCGTGGAAAAGATGAGAAGGGACTTGGCAAGGTTGGAGGAATGGTCAGAAGCATGGTAGCTAGGATTCAATGCAAAGAAGTGCAAAATAATGCACCTGCGAAACAAAAACCCAGGGGAAGATTACACAATGGGGGGAGGTAATAACAACAACAAAAAGGAAAGGGACCTGGGGGTAATCATATCAGATGACCTTAAGGTTAGCAAGCAATGTGAGAAGGCAGTAGGGAGGGCTCGGGGATACTGGGATGCATAGGGAGAGGCATCACCAGCAGAAAACAGGAAGTTGTTATCCCTCTGTACAGACAGTTGGTGAGACCCCATCTGGAGTACTGCATCCAGTTCTGGAGACCCCATCTCTGAAAGACATAGACAGGATAGAGGCAGTCCAGAGGAGGCAACTAAAATGGTGCTGGGTCTGCAAGAGAAGCAGTATGAGGAGACTAAAGGAGCTTAATATGTATACCCTTGAGGAAAGAAGGGAGAGGGGGGACATGATAGAAACTTTTAAGTACCTCAGCAGAATCAACAAAGTCCAAGATGGTAGGATTTTTCAGAAAAAGAGATGTGCAAGAACAAGTGGACACAATTTAAAGATGGGGGGGCGGTTCTGGAGCAATGTGAGGAAGCATTTTTTTACAGAGAGGGTAGTGGATGCATGAAACAGCCTTTCTGAGGAAGTTGTGGGGTTTAAAACTGTGGGAGAATTCAAGAATGCATGGGACAGACATAAGGCAGTTCTTGAGGCATGTAGGAAGAAATAGGCTGTTGGTTAACTAGGATCTGCGGCCTATATTGTAGGTAGGGAAATGGGCAGACTAGGTGGGCCAAGCGGTCCTTATCTGCCATCAAAGTCTATGTTTCTATGTTTCTATAACTCGGGGGTCTAGCATTGGTCTTCTAAGAGTTTTCTGCTTAGATTTGGTTTCAGTTACAGTCTCATGTCTCTTGACAGGTATGGCCTGATCCAAAAGCATTAATTTGTTCTCCATAGCCCTAACTGTTAAAGCAAATGTCGGTACAGAAATGGCTAAATAAAACAGACCTCCCTCCTGTAAAATCAGTTGCCAGAAGGGCTGAGAAAGTTTGTAGTGGTGGTGCTGTTAGCTATTTCCAGCCTGGGCAGAAAACACAGGAACGGGGTCAGATGAATTCAGTACCACTGAGATCATGGATTGAATCAGGTAAGGGGAAATAAGTAAACCGAGTATACGCTTATCAAAAAAAAAAAACTTTAAACAAAAAATTTGGAATTAAATAGAGATCCGCAAAGCTGCTTAGGATGAAGGCCGCATGGAGCTTAGTCAAATGTGACCGCCCTGCACGGCTGCATTCGATCGAATCCCCACAACCACCTTTACCCAAAAATTGGCATAACTGTTGTAAGAAGCTTAATTTGAAGGCTCTGTTACAGGGAGTGAATTATGGAGTACCCAGTGATTCCAGCACTCTGCTTTCTTCTTAAGGTACAAAACAAGTCTTACATACCCTCCTGGTCAATCTGTTGTCTCTGGGGTAATATCCCTAACAGAGATATTATCAAAATGTATTGATTTCTCTTTACAACAATCTGTTTGGTTTGGGATCCTAGCACAGAGGCAGTATGGACTACTTCAAAGGTTCAGCAACTTCATTTAGGAATATAACTATATTTGGTTATATCAAGTTTGAGTTTATTGATTGGTCATTTGACCATTATAATTATTTAAAAAATAACACATACATCAATAAAAACATATTTTGTGTAAAATGCAATAGTGCATCAATTTTCCACATCTTGTTTAAAAGCTAGAGAGCTTACACAGGCTAAATATATAACAATTTGGCCGATATTATAAAGATAGCTTTTTGTGTGTCTTTTCTTTTCTTTTTCAAGACATAAATTATCAGGCTAACATACTGATACTAAATGAGTCCTTAGTGTTGAGGAATAATGCAACAAGTAGATTATTGGCCAGTTCTAAAGATGCCAATATTCTGTCAGGCCAATGTTTCCTAATAGCTTCATACTATTTACACCTCAAATCCCATGGGGCACATCTTCTACATAGCACATATTGCAATCACATAGTCCATCATACATATTCACATTTTCATTATATCTAGTTTTTAATATACTGTATTGCTAGGGGAAACGTTCAAGTCTATTGGGTCAGTTAATAATTCCAAACAATATTTCTATGATTGGGTTGTAATATTTTTACCTAGCCAAGAGGAAGATCTTTCTTTTAAATGAACATTTTCATTTTCATTAAAATCCATAAACATACAACATTAAAATAAATAAGCAAACTAGAAGTATAACTTAACATATTACCTAGCTCTAGAATGAACAATTGAGATGATTATAGACAATACTTTCAATTAGTTATTGTACAGTAAATTTTAACTGACAATACAATAAATATTACATAAGTCATTGTATGTTGATGATAAAATAAACTCCTAAAGAGAAAAATAAGTAATAATTAGAAGGGTCATAGTATAATAAAATAGATATTCACATTAAAGGGAAATGTCCATGTACAGTTGGGCCCCACCTTCATGTGAAGTGGGGCCCGATTAGCAGATGTAGGAAAAATTAAAAGTAAACTTACTCACTGATTATTTATTTTACATTGTATCTGTCTGATCCAGCACCCTCCCTGCCCTGGCATTTTAGGATGAAGAGCCCTCCCCGGCATGCTTACAGGTACCTGCAGCTGTCCCCATGATGACGTTTCAGGCAGGGAGCAGGCGGGTCATCTACAGTATATGCTTAATACATGGCTCCTTTAAAAATTGCTCTGGTTTGGAGCCCTGGGCATTGCTGTGTTTTCTGATACAAGTACTGGCTGACAAGTACCCTGCCAGTCGTTATTTAGTATCAATGAGCCCAGACACACACAATTACTAAACTGGAGCTATTTAAAGATTTGGCAATATGTAATCTGGATAGCAAATCTCAAATATCAGTTTAAAATCTATTAACAAGAACTTACATTAAGCACCAACTGCAGGGTACTTGTTAACAGTACTTGTATCAGAAATGCACAGGAATGCCCAGGCTCCAAAACCAGAGCTATTTTAAAAAGGACCACATTGCTGGCCCGGTGGTGCTGAGGGCTAAGGCACTAGATGCCTCACCTCATGCCATGCCGGTGACCCAGGTTTGGGAATGAGCCTGGGCCGTTGAGGGTCAGAAGGGATAGGGAGGGATTGAGCATCCAGCGGATGGCTCTCCCTTCCCAGGGAGGGTGTAGGGCATCACGTCACTCCTAAGTGACCTCTGGTGGCAGTCAGAGGTAGCTAGGAACAGGCAACACTGCTGTATGGCACTGGTGGATGGAGCTCTGTGGATGCTGACCATCATTGTACATCTGAGCTCCACAGGTGTGAGGAGATAGGGACAGAAAAGTGGAAAACCCTGGCTCCTGATAGGTGAAGGCAGGACCAGTGGTCAGGCCCCATGCTCAATGTCAGGCCTCCCGGCTCCATCTCAGGCACTCCATCCACTTCCTGGTCACTCAATTAGATTGTAGATAGAGTGCCAGAGGAGTCAGTGGTCCCATTATGGGGGGCTCAGAGCTGGGGGATCATGTGGCCAGGTGGGTGGGGAGATGGTCCCATGCCTGGGAGAGGAGTCTGGGAGCTTCAGGTAGGAGGGAACAGACCATACCGAGTGTCCTTGCCAGAGAGAGGACAGGTAAGCTAACAATATTGGGACATAAAGAAAGTTAAAAAAAAATAGCCATGTATTAAGTATATAGATGACCCTGGCTGCTCCCTGCCTGAAATGTCATCATTGGGACAGCCCTGGGTGCTTGTGGGCATGTCGAGGAGGGCTCTTCATCCTAAAATGCCAGGGCAGGGATCAACCAGATACAATTTAAAATAAATAATCAGCAAGTAAGTTTACTTTTCAATGCTCTTACTGTATCTGCTAATCAGGTCAAGACTACATGGAGGTGGGGTCCGACTGTACATGGACATTTCCCTTTAATAGAATTGACATATCTCAAATATGATGAGTTTTGGTATTTAAGATGATAACAAGGATGAATAAAAGGTAAGGATGTTCAAAGAGAAAAAGAGTTTAGGAAAGAGAAGAGAAGTAATAGACTTACTTGAATACCTGGTTCAAGAAGTACATGTCCCCATCTGATCATGTGATTTCATTCTGTTGCAATCCTTATTCATTTTGTCTGGTGAGAAATGTTAACAGATGCTCCCCATTCAATAAGAATTTGGATTCTTTGGAATAAAAATGATGAGTGAGTTTCTCTATCTTACCAGTTTCTATAAATGCTTGCTTCCATTCAGGAAATGGGGAAGGGGGCAATTTCATCTATACAATACTTTAAAATGATGCTTTTAGTTACCATAGATACTATTCTAATGGAATCTGATTCACAAGCATTTAATCTAGGATTACCAGAGAAGTGTCCTATAACACAAGTTTCTATTGTTAGGTTATTAGCTATCCTGGGAAGAGAAGAAGATAAGTCTAATTCTTTTCCGTAGACTGGTTATGTATTTGCAGTTTCAGAACATGTGTAATATATCAGCTTGAGCAGAGCCGCATTTACAGCATCCATCTGAATCTATTTTTGCTCATTTGATTTAAGTGCACTGGGGTATAGCATAGGTTATTTAGAATTTTATATTGAATTATTTTATGGATTAAGGATGCGAGTGTAGTGTTAGCTTATAAGAAGACATTCCTCCAGTTCCAGGATTCATTGTTAATACCTAACATTTTGGACCATTTTTCATTTATTTCAGGATGGTCAGAATGTGCTGGTCTCAACAATAGACTGTATATTGAAGACACTGTAGTTTTCAATCTGCATAAAGGGATCAAAGAGGCAGAAGTCACACTTGTTTTAAAAAAATCATTGTTACCATAATAAATACTGGTAGTACTTGTTTATTACTTAAGTACAAGTCTGCAGCATAATTAGCCAATTTAAATTATTTATGCAAACCTACAAAATCCTGAAGCCATTCCCTTTTGACATTCTGTATACTATGTATAACTTTGCTTTCCCAGTTCTCACTTGTGAGAGGATGGCCATTATAACTATGTTTGGGTTCTTCCAGAGGGGTTGGAAAGTTGACTTATTGATTTTTAGATTTAGTATGAAAGAAATTATGTGTCATCTTTAAAATACTATATTGCTAGAGGAAACGTTGAAATCTTTTGGGACAGTTTATAATTTGTATGATTGGGTTGTAATATTTTTAGCAAGCCAAGAGGAGGAGCTGGCCTGCCTGACATCTCAAATATCAACGACTATACTTTCAGGTGTCAAAATTGGCACTGGCCCACTAGCTAAATGCTGGTAGATTTTGTATTTGGCTAGTATGATTTTCCTTTAACTAGCTCTGCAGGCTTGTATTGGAGAAGATAACATTTCAGTAAGTACACCAGCTGGGCCAGTGGAAAAGTCTGTGGGGTTACTGGATTTTCCCAGTGACTAGCCCTGTTGGCTAGTGGCTACAAAACTTAATTTTGACGCATGCACTTTTATCATAACGTATATCCCTAGTCTCATGTTGTAAAAAAGTGACCTGTATACTTATCTCATAATACAGTATGTATTATGAAGAGCAAGTGTTACTTCTCTAATGTATTCATAATTGTACTTACCTAGCCATGGAGGCTTACAGTTAACATTAGTCATCCAGTTTTTCTTTGGGACAATTTGTGGGCAACCTGAATTTAGATATCCTTGTTAATCTAATCTAGCTATTTAGCATTCTACTTTCTCTATCCGCATTAATTTTATTATACCAAGTTAACATTTCACAGCAACTCCGGGTGTTGAAGGGGGTAATCTTAATATAGTTCTATAGCTATGATTTAACAGTCTTTTCAGTGGAATCCAGCTTTGTTGTACCTCAGACCTCTACAGCATAACAAGCTTGTGTAATTAATTTAGAATGTGGGGTCCACAGCACTGCAATAATGGAATTGTCCCCCAGTTTTTAATTGCATTTATTTAAGCCAAATACTGTTGCATAATATTAGGGATCATATTATTAATGTACTTGATCCATTTACCATCACAACAATATGTAACACTCAAATACAGATAACCATTTAATAGTTTCCAGACTCATCCCATTGATGAACCAGCAGCAGGTTGTCGTAGATGATCAGAATATCACAACTTTACTTCTGGAAATATAAATCTGAAGCTTCATTTGGTTACAGATCTCTGTCAGGACATTCAGTTTTCTTTGAAGGCCAATTCTAGATAGAGATATGACAACTAAATTGTCTCAATATGCTGATACGGGGCAGGCTATGTTGCCAATGTGAGGTGAGTGGAAGTTATGCTGATCTAAGTTTTTCAACATTTGGTTGGTATAGAGATTGAGCAGAGCTGGGGCTAGAATACATCCTTTACATACCCCTCTAAAACCTAAGAATGGATCTGTCACCTAAACAAAAGCTCACCCAAACCAACACTAATATGTATAAATGTTTAATAATATGCATACAATTGAGCTCATGTCCTGCTTCCAGAAGCTTTTTTCAAAGTATAAGTCTTGAGATGGAGTCAAAAGCTGCAGACAGGTCTATAAAAACATATAATTTGATATTTCATAATCCCAGATATTTCTTAATTATCTGCAGTAGAGCAGTGTTTCCTGAAAAATAGCCTGATTTTCAAATACTGTACAAGGTCTTTCCAAAATGACTTTTGTGAATGTCTTTGCCCTACATCTATGAGGTTTACTGTCCTGTAAATCTTTGGATCCTCCCCTTTTCCTTTATTAAAGACTGCCTCAATGTGATTCTCCCCCTAAGAGTCTAGTACAGAATTCTGAGAAATGCATCTATTGTAGAGAATAAGCTTTTTGACCAGCATTCAGGATTAAGCTTATACTTATCTGCAGGTATTTGATAAATTCATGTGCCCTTGTTGTTTTTACAGGTGAGAATGGCTCTAAAAACCTCCTTTTCTGCAATCCAATCAAAACTGTGTATTAACTCATGGAAGGGGTATTCAATTACAGCAAGTTCTTCTTCAGCAAAAACAAATTCCCTATAGTGGCTCATAGAAACATAGAATTTGACAGCAGATAAGGACCGCTTGGCCCACCTAGTCTGCCCATTTCCCTACCTAACGGATAAGCTGCAGATCCTAGTTAACCAACAGCCTACTTCCTCCTACCCCCCACTAGAATTGCCTTATGTCTGTCCCATTCATTTTTGAATTACCCCAATGTTTTTGACTCTACAACCTCCTCAGGAAGGCTGTTCCACATATCGACAACCCTCTCTGTGAAAAAATACTTCCTCACATTACCTCTGAGCCGTTCCCCCATCTTCAAATTGTGCCCCCTTGTTTATGCACATCTCTTTTTCTGAAAGATGCTACCCTCTTGGACTTTGTTGATTCCCTTGAGGTATTTGAAAGTTTCTATCATGTCCCTCCTCTCCCTCCTTTCCTTGAGGCTATACATCTTTAGTTCCTTTAGTCTTTCTTCATATGTCACCCAGGTTATGGGATCATAAAACATGAAAACATACTTATGGAGAATGGCCTTCTTGGAAAGTTAAATGTATTGTAAAATGTGTGAAATTTTATCGTAATTTATTATGTTTTTATGATATATTTTATAATGTTTATGGTCTTTGATGCTTTGTATTGTATGTTGAAGTTTTTATTAACTTGTTCAGTGCCTTGATACAGTGAAAGGCGCTATATAAATAAAATTATTATTATTATTATTATAACATGTGCCTTAATCACTTACCACTGTCTGAATCAGGCACTCCTTGAAGTCTGCTGGTGCAAAAACAGCTTTATTCAGATAAAACAGGGTGCTACAGCCATGAAGTAAGCAGAGACCTACGAAGCACAACCTAATGCTTTGTGTCCAAAATAGTGCTTTCTCAAACGTACCAAAATCAGTACTCTTATACAACACCATTAAGTGTACAGGGACCTATGCTTATGTTCACAAAAACTGGGGTGGCATAGGTCATAGCAATGTGAAAAGAAGTTTCAATAGCTTACTCTAAAAGTTCCTAGTTAAAATCATGTTCAGAACATTCATATTCATTCACGTGTTTTCTAAAACTGTGATAAGTACATTCCAAATTACTGTAATATGTTGACCTCAAAGAAATCATAATTAGTATTAAATGGCTGTTCATTGGCCAACTATAATTAAATGAGAAAGCAATTCATCAAGTAGGGTCAGAGGCCACAAACAAGGGTAGGACTTATGGGAAGACTGGATGGGCCTAGCAGTCCTTATCTACCAACAATTTCTATGTTTCTAATCACTCAGCTCCTGCATAAGAAAAAACTGATTAAAACCACAAGATTAATTCTCACAAGTTTTGTAGGGGATAAAATCATTTATGCGTATATTTCAACATGTAAGTAAATCTCTGAATAATATTTTAATGTAAACCTCTTATTTTATTTGGATTGAGGAATAGGAGAAGGAAGAGTGGATTTGGGGGTTATACCAAAAATAGGCTCAAGTCAGAAAGTCCATTAAGTCCCAGTCATTAATGAGACTCCAAGGAGGGCATTCAAAAGGATTCTCTCCTAAGTAACAAATCATTAGCTTTTGTTAGGCCATGCTTTCTCAGTTTCAGTGAAATGGAAGGCATGACTTCCGTTTTCACTGGCAGTGGTTCATTAACTTGGCAAGCGGTTGCATATAATCCTTGTCAAAATTTTGAATGATCCTTACGTGTTCATCAACCCAAACTTTACAATTCTGTTTTTTTTTTTCTGACATACAAGGCCCCACCATTTTCCCATCCTTTGGGTTGGTGAAGTATTTTGCATTATGGTTTACAATGTAAAACTTGCATTTGTCACAGTTAAAACAGTGTCAGTAAGCAATTATTCCCAGGTTTTGATGGTTGAATACTACAGTATGTATGAACACATCCATTAACCATAGTTTTTTGCTGGTATAAAAAACATTTTAGGTGGCTTCTGTGTTATTTATTTTGAACTTTTCCCCAAGAAAAGTACTTTGAGCCAAGTCTCTTTTACAGACATGACCAGAGGGAAAGGGGCATGGAAACCAAAATACAGAACAATAACAGTGGGCCCTATGCACATGCAGGTGGGTCGTACACACTGGAGGCACGTATCCCACCCACAAAGGGCTGCACCTATGGACAGGTGTGCACACGGGAGTATGTCCCACTGGTACGCACCCAACCCCTGGCTTGCGGGAGCGTAGAGGACAGATACACGGTCTGGGCATGCATCCAAAGAAATGCCTGCCCTAGTCAATGAATGGATCCCTTGCACCCATGGGTGCAGATGAATGGCTGCTGGGGTGCTGTGTGCAGCAGCCCAGAGGCAGGTGTTTGCCTGGTCAGCCGGGACTGATGTTTGGCTGCCATGGCCTGGGCAGCATGGTGGTGGGGGCATACATGCCCTGCCTTACCCACAGTGGCCAGGGCAGGACTCATGGGAGGCATGCACCCCATACGGCAGGGGTGACCCTTTCGTACTATGTACCCTCCATGCCCAGCACTCCACACCTCTGGGAATGGTGCAGTGTGTGGGCACACCCCCAACCCACCCCAACTGCATTTCCCTCCATGCAGTCTGGCAGTGGGGGCTAAGCACCCAATAGAAGAATCCCATGGCTGGCCATGTGGGGGGGGTGCAATAGGTGTGGAGTGGTTACATGGGATGGGTACATGGTGCATAGCCACTCTGCCCCATAGTGCATAGGGCCTAATATGAGTATACAATTAAAGAAAAAAAAAGGCAGAGTAATTGGCAATAAGACAAAATCAATCCCCCCACCCACACACACACAAATTTCCATTTCCAGCATTTTACAGCTGTTATCCATAGCAGAAATAGCACAGAAGTCTTTACATAATTTCGATACCAGGATCCTTCTTTTGCAGTAAAGCCCAGATATGTGGGTTGTGTTGTTAAAGGCAAGCCAGGCCAAAACTCTACCGATGTCTGCAGCAGTTTCTGTTACAATTCACACATAAAAGTTTGAAAAGGACATCTTATAGTTGTTTAGCTGTTACTGATGATTATAACTGTTATAGTATCTAGCTGACTAAATGAACAAAATTAGTTCAATCTACAGTGGAAGGTAGTGTAGTCTGGTGGAAAGCATTGTGCTCTAGAGGACATCTATGTGGTCTAGTGAGGGCTCACCACTGCTGCCTCCTGCTGAATACTCCTCTGTAGAGCAGCCTCTTATTTCCAAACCAGAGAACTTGGGATCTGAACTTCTTTATTTAGTTTTTGTTAACCAGGTGGTGCACTGGGCTGTATGCTGCCTATTTTCAGGCAAGACCCAGGAGAGTACATAACAATCCATGAGCAGACTAGTACATGGCAGTCAAAAAATCAGTACAGTAAAGGAAAGAAACAGTACAGCGGAAATCAGTAGTATGGGACATGCAGTACAAAGTAAAAAAACAAAAGTGTACTAATATCATTACCTGTTTATTTAGAATTTCTGCACCATTTGGGGTACCCTCATTTTGGTGCCCCTAGTTTGGAAGAGGGTCTTGGGGTAAGAATAGGAGAAGAGCAGCAGTTACACTGCTTTTTCCCATGTTATATTGCTTCTTTCTTCAATCTCTGCCATTCTAATTGAGGATCAATTATATCATGTATGAGGCAGATGTAGTGGCCACCTGTTTCTTTAAAAAATTGCCAGCTAACATTGTCTAATTTAGACAAAATGTTCAATGTACAGTGGGGGTGCTCCTTCTACTCAATTTACAGCAGCAAAGACTGGAGAACTGGGAGGTCAAGGGGCTTGCTCATTATAACACAGTAAACCAGAGACTATGGTGGAATTTGAACTTGGGATCTACTAACTAGTTCACAGCTCAGTACCCTAACCAGTAGACCACACTACCTTCTCTGTCTAGTAACCATTACATTTAGAGCATCAAAAGATGTACTGTGCAGGCGGGGAAACACTAAAGGTACTTAGGATTGCAGAAAGTTATCTGCTGCCTAATAGGCTGCTGGTTCATTATTTAAATTAAAAACATTGACTTTAATATAGGGTGCATCTCAAGGCAATGTATGTGTGAGTGTGTGTGTGTGTGTGTGTGTGTGGTGTGTGAAACATCAGTCATATTCTTGGGTGAGGAAATCCATTTGCCTCCAACCCACTAGCTACCTTTAAAACATTATTAGGCTGCAAGCAACCTGCAACTGCAGTGTTTGCTTTTTCATGTCACAATGTGCCAGAGGGCTAGATGTGCTAGCCTGGCCAAGGGCCATCCAGAGGAGGTTTAGCTGACTCTCCAGAAATCCCTAGAGCTGAACTTGTGTTTATAGCCCACACAATCATCATGCAGTACTATCATTTATTCTACATAGACTCTATCAGCCTTCCCTTTTCATTTACTCAAACAACTTTCTCCCTATTCAGCTATCCGTGAAGTAATTACTCTTGTATGATGTCTCAGAGGGACTCTTTGATATAACTTCTGTTGACACCATAGCTTATTCTCTGAATTTTGAAGGTAGCCACCCATATGTGATCTTCGATTAACCACAGTGGGCCACTTAAGCTTATCATACAGTTGTTCCACAAACAAACATAATTATCCTGCAAAGATGAACTTATTCTGTAAAATAGGGTTACAACCTGTCCTGATTTTCATAGGACAGTCCTAATTTGGGCAGCTGTGTCCTGCAAAACACATGAAAAATACTACATGTCCTGATCTTATAGTAGAAAAAAAATTTTCTAACTTCCCTCTAAATGTTGCAGAAAACTATAGTACCTTAACTAAAATACTTAAAATGATAAGAAACGATAGAAACAACTAAACAAACTACAATACTTAGTCTTAATTCTGATTATTTAAATTAAACAAGTTTGCTGCACTGGTCGGGGTTATATATTGTCCTGTGAAAAATGATGTTTCAGTAAGAAATATCCCACTTCGGGCTTCTTAAAAGGTAGTAATCCTATCTGTAAATCATGAACAGTGTGAGTCAGACATAAAGTGGTAATCTTTTAGCAAGTGGGAGTATAGGCCCAAGCAACAGTCACTAGGTGCATGGGT
The DNA here is from genome assembly GCA_016271365.2 of Neoceratodus forsteri. Taxonomy (NCBI): domain Eukaryota; kingdom Metazoa; phylum Chordata; order Ceratodontiformes; family Ceratodontidae; genus Neoceratodus; species Neoceratodus forsteri. The sequence goes on along the minus strand of CM057449.1, from coordinate 518,572,815 downwards.
GCAAAAACAAGGTGCAAATGGACACCCTATTATGCCCCCACACCTAATAGTGATCACAAAGGGTCTACTTAGTTCTCGAGGAAGGGGAGGACTCCCCCACAGCAGCTAAAGGGCAAAGCAAATGAAGGTCTGAAGATGCTAATTAGTGCAGGGTTTATGCCAATTTCCACAGGTCCAGAAGAACAAGTTTGTGCTAAGTGGTGCAGGGTCTGGCTGCAGCTGCGGGGATAGCAAGCCCCGACAGACAAACACAGCAAAATAGCAGCTGCATTCCAAATCAGACTCACCAGTCAGACACTGAATTCACTGGAAGCATGTCTGCAGAAACAGTGATGTTTATTTCAACCAAAAAGTGAAAAAAAATCACACAAAAGCCACCGGTGGAGAGTGCTCTTTGGACAGCTTGGATGTGGCTGCACTGTGGTGTATGAGTTATTTGCACTTTTTGACTAAAATAAAACATCTCTATTTTTGCAAACTCACTTCCAATTACTTCTTCATTCTACTGGTGAATCTGATTTGGAATGCAGCTGCTATTTTTCTGCTTTTACACTAATTAAAACCTGACATATGACAATTATAAGCACAGACCCTACTGCTTAACATGTCCATCAACACCCTGACCTGTACCTTTAATTCTGCTTGTGGATCAATGCTAACCATAGTTATCTGGTCTTCTGGTCCAGTGGTCCCCTCCCTAACCCTAGCCTAAACAGTAGTCCTGGCACTCAGAGGATTGCTCCACCCTAGCCCTGTTGCCCTGCATGTGTGTTTGTTTAGTTGGTACCTCACTGACCAGCCCTGCTGGCTCCTCACCCTATTAACATTCTTCATTGACCTTTGGGGTGTGTGCCACTAAAGTTGTGGCCACATCTTGTATGGGTCACCATACTCTATGGATATCACTGTAGGTCATTTACTTGATTACACCCATTCCCTTTCCCATGCACTGCAAGGTGGTTGTTGGCAACACAGGGAAGCTGTGTCCCCCTTTGTGAATTGCTGGGAGGAGGGTGTCACAGGCAAAGGACCACTGACAAATCGATGGTGCAGCTATTTTGTGATGCACCTTTGGGACTTTGAATTGAGCCTAACATGATTAACTTTTTGTGACCACTGTTTAGTAACTTGGATACACAAAGGCTTTGATCTTAAATGCTGATAACAAATTGTAAATGGAGGTGAGATGCTATGATTAGGGTTGTAGTAAGAGAAATCTCCCCTTAAAAGAAAAAATAAATTGCTAATTTCAGACAGGACAACTTCAGAAAACAACTAAGAGGTGCTGGCCCGGTGGCACTGAGGGTTGAGGCACTGGACAGCACACTTCACACCATGCTGGAGATCCTGGTTTGGGAGTGAGCTCAGGTCACCATGGTTTTGTTGGGGGGGAGAGGGCTGGGAGATGATAGTAGCAGCCACTGGGCTGCTCTCATCTCCCAGATTGAGGAAGCAATTTCCTTGCTCTTGGCTGACATCCTGTGGAGTTGGATGTCAGAGCAGGAGATCTAGAGGGCTGACGTTATGAGGGTGGAGGAAAAGTGTGGTTCTGCAGTGCATCACAGCACTAGCACATGCATCACTTTGTAAACCACAGCTCTGGGTCAGGACATGAAAAACACAGAAAGCCTATGTCTCTGTTGCCATGTGTGACGGCTCCTGAGGACACTCTTGGACCCTGCTCCTTGTGGATCCCTATTGGTAAGACAATGGGGGGAGAGGCTGACAGGGTTAGGAGCTGAAGGAGTGGGCCAATAGAAGGTGTAGATGGCAACGGAGGAGCAAACAACTATATGAAAAAAATTAACAACTGGGAGGCTAGGGAAGCAGTGTGGTCTAGTGGAAGGCAATGTGGTCTTGTGGAAGGTAGTGTAGTCTGGTGGAAAGCACTGTGCTCTAGAGGACATCTATGTGGTCTAGTGGAAGGCAATGTGGTCCAGTGAAATTAAATGTTCTCTAGTGGAAGGCAGTGTGGCCCTGAAGAAAGAAGTGTGCTTTAATGGAAGGCAGTAGGCTCTAATGAAAGCCAGCTGGGTCTAGTGTTGGGCAATGGGCATACTGGAAGGCAGTGTGGTCCAGTGGAAGGCAGTGTAGTCCACTGGAAGGCAATTAGGTCTAATGGTAGGTAGTGTGGTGTATTGGAAGGAAATGTGGTCTAGTGGAAGGCAGTGTAGTCTAGTGGAAGGCAGTGTTTTCCAGTGGAAGTCAGTGCAGTCTAGTGGAAGGCAGTTTAGTTTAGTGGAAGATAGTATGGTCTAGTGGAAGGCAGTGTTGTCCAATGGAAGGCAGTGTGGTGTAGTGAAACGTAGTGTGTTTGTGTGACAGTGTAAACACTACACTGGGAAACAAGAGGTTAACCTCCTGTTTGAGGCTGAGGAAATGCAGGGAATGCAACATGAACAGGCAAGGGGGAGTGCCTCCCCAGGTGTTACTAATTAGAGGGATTGCTGAAAGGCAGAGAGAATCCAGCAAGGAGTTAGTTAGAAGCTGGAAACTGATGCAGGGGGCAGAGACTCCTATGCAGAGAACCCTGCAAGATGGAGGGTGGAATGTGAGACAGGAACCAGAGCAGAAAGCCAAGGAGAATGATTAAGTATTGGAGAGAGTCTTTGGGGAAAAAGTTGAAACCTGCTGCTGAGAAACAGACCATTTCTAGAGCAAAGAGTCCTGATGTAAAGGATCAGTCTAGCCAGCAGGGCCAAAAGCAGTGAGTGGAATGTACTGCTGATAACAGCTTACAAATAAGGCAAACAAGGGAAAACTGTCTGTGTTTTATTTGAGACTGTGCATTCAAAAGTGCTGGCCCACAAACCGTTTGTTTTGTTTGAGACTGTATATTGAACAAACTGCTGGCCCACATAGGTGGTTCAAAGATTCCTTTGTCAAGTCAGCCTGAAAGAACTGTTTTGTGTTAACCTTTATGTTACCTGACCAGGCTGGAGAAGTTAAACTGATTGATTATGCTTTTCTGGAGCAACAACTTGCATTTGAAGCAATAAAAGTAAATTTTGTTATGTGAACTTTAAACCCAGTGTGTTGCCTCTCCATCTACCATAGGCCAGCTTGTCACAGTTTGTTTGTTTATTTATTTGTTTGTTTTTGATATCAGGTAAGATACACTAGGCATGCATACAATAAGCCTTTTTTCAGGCACTTGAGTTACAGTAGTAGTCAAGGACAGAAATTCAACTTATACCATCATCAGCAAGATGGTAAGATTCAGAAAACAGCATGGAATCACAATTAAGTATAAGTAAAAATAACATGAAGAATAAAGTGGTGCATGAAAAAGCAGCTCGATTTAGTGGAAGGTGTAGTCTATTGTTTGACTCACAGACTTTTTTTTTTTTTTTTTTTTTAGTTTTTGTTGACCGGTAAGTGCACTAGACAAATCCTGCCTATTTTCAGGCTCCTAATCCGGGAGGGGATACAGATGAATGCCAACTGACCTTGAACCAGATTAAGCTGTTGGTGGTATTTTTTTAGTGAATGAGGGAAATTTAGCCAGGACACCGGGGAAATTCCCCTACTCTTTTTGATAAGTGCCATGGGATCTTTTAACATCCACCTGAACTACCACCAATCCAGGCAGATGGGACCTCGGTTTAACGTCTCATCCGAAAGACGGCACCTCAGAAGTGCACCATCCCTCTCATGCTGCACTACAGTGTCAGTACTGAGATATTAACCCAAGTGCCAGATGTGGGAACTGAACCCACAGCCCTCTGATCTCCCGGCCTCAGAGGCGAGTGTGCTACCTACTGAGCCACTGACACTGACTTGAAAACAAGGAGACCCAGGACTGAATTCCAAAAGGTCAGTTGCTCACTGCATGCTCTATTGATTTATGAGATTGACCTACATGTAATTGCACATTACTGTTAGTCTGAACGGCCCGTACCCCAGCTGCGTTGCCTGTTAGCAGGGATTGCAGATGGCATTATGTTCTTTCTACCCCACTTGCACAGTTGAGGATTCCGCAAAGGAGGGGTGCCTAATAGGTGGGGTCTAGCTGGATACTCAGCTTGCAATTAGAATCCCGTCTTGGTCCACATGAACAGGAGATTGTGAGATATGGCCATTCACAGTTAGGACTGCTATAGCCGGTCTGGTGGCACTGAGGGTTGAGGTGCTGGATGCCACACCTCATGCTACACTGGCGACCTGGGTTCAGAAATGCACACAGGTCATCAGGGGTCGGCTGGGGAGGGATAGGATTGAGCATCCGAGGGCCTGCTCTCCTATCCCTGGGGAGGGCTGAGGGTTGTCAACACTCTGCAGAGGTCCCAGCTGATAACCGGAGCACTCTCTAGAATAGGTGCCTTTGAGGTGGAGTGCGGCGGATGTCAGCACATTGTGCCTTTGACATCATTGCACATCTGCACTTCAGGGGTCACAGCTAGGAGGAAAATGGCTGGGCACAACCATGCAGCTTGATGGCCATGTTCTGCACCGCCCAGAGGACTGTTGTGGAATTGCGCTGGGGGGGTCGGGTCCTGGCCTGATTCAGAGTGGCATAGGGGGCCCTCTGGCAGGGAGCACTGACGCACCAGACCCCCATAATGCGGTGAGCCTGCTGCTCTCCGGGCAGGCAAATCTGGTGGCTGGGTGCCTATGGTCATGCTGCAGTGAGGCGAGAAAAAAAAAAATTCCGATAAAAAAAAAAAAAAAAGAACTGCTATACCCTTACCTATAGAGACTGTTTTTTTTTACAGTTACTTTTTCTCCCTTCTCAGAGTCCTCTATTGTCCCCTATGATGTCCCCCTCGGCAAGTAGGTATGAGGCCCCTCCCCTGAACTCTACGACTTACCCTTCATGGCAGGGTGGGAGTGACTCAACCCACCAGACTGATGAGTATTCTGGGAGGTGCCTTCCTGGGCCGTTGTGGTGAGACCATCATCATTCTGCAATGAACTCCCTTTCTACTTTTTTCTGACTTCTCCCAAGGACGGCATGCAATAGTGCCAGTGGCGGCAGTGCACACCACACCCGTGCACCCTTGTCAGCGCCTGTTGCAGTCACTCACCTCAATCTTTAGCACTGGTGTGCCACCTCCCAGCCTCCACTAGGGGTTAGGCAATCACTGAGCGCTGCTAAACCCCCTCCCCAGAGAAGGAGAGCAGTCCTAGGGATGCTCGATCCTTCTCCCCCTGCCAACCCCCAGCTGCCCATGCTTGTTCTTGAACATGGGTCACCAGTGTGACACGAGGTAAGGCGCCCAGCATCTCAGCCCTCAGCACCACCAGGCCAGCTAGATGACTGTTTGTTGAAAACAAAATTTGTCATAGTTGCTCACTGCCCCCTCCCAGTCCTGTCCCCAAGGCTGTGGACAGACATTTGGGGATGATGATCCTTCATGATGTCTTTCATAATGTGTCAGGGCTGCGTAAGACTTATGGCCGAGTCCCCCCAGGCAAAACCATACCATTCCCAGTGTCTTCGAGCATGATATGTATTTTGATTCTGCTCTCGATACATTCTTCTGACTTGGCCAGCCAATTGGGTGGTGACTTTACAAAATCAGGAGACAGGACAGTGCATACTGCATGGGGGGAGGCATGGAATCTGCACATGGAAAGCCTCCCTCCATGGCATGCCAAGGTGCAAAGTGATGCAAGTCACTTAACCTTCTTGTGCTTCAGTGCTCCTAACTGTATATTTGGATGACCAGCAGGACCACACTGTAAACAAGATGTTACATTTCTGTTGGGCTATCCTGAGTGAGTAAATAGTAAAAAAAAAGAAAAATATTTGTTGTATCTATCCTTATAGACACTATGCACCTTAACTGGGTGATGTAATCATTACAGTATTTTTATTTATTTATTTACAATTTTGACCAGGCAATGCACACTGTGCAATGACAGCTTGTTTCCAATTTGGTCCTGGGGAGTGGGTTGCATAGGCCTGTTTTTTGACACGGGGAAGGTTGGCCATGACACCAGGGAATCTTTCCTACTCTTCTGCAATAAGTGCCATGGGATCTTTTATTTCCACCTGGACAGTGACTAGAGATGGGCAGAAGGGAACTCAATTTAACATCTCATCTGAAGGATGGCACCTCATCAGCACAGCACCCCCTTTTGTGCTGCACTGTAGTGTCAATTGTAGGTATTACGCCAAGTGCCTGGTGTGGGGCTAGAACCCATGGTCATCTGATCTTCCAGCCCCAAAGGTGAGTGTTGTTAGATAGTTATCTAGCAGATTCTAGACCAGATGGTCAGACAATGCACGACTCAGAAAACAGATGGTACAACTAAAGGTTTATTTTCCTAATAACAAGTAAATAGAACAGCATACAGTACCTGCTGGAGTCAGGAAACCCCTTACACCAGATGTAGTTATCAATCTCATCAAGCTCCAGTAAACAATGGGCTATTATACTGAGATAAGAAAACGTCCTGTTACCTGGTAAAGGGGTCATGTGCGTACTAAGTGCGTTATCCAAAATATTTCTATTGGTCTAACTAGTGGTCAGCGTCAGTGGCTCAGCAGGTTGCACACTCACTGCTGAGGCTGGAAGATTGAAAGATTGTGGGTTCCAGCCCCACACCAGGCACTTGGGGTAAATCCCAATACTGACACTGTAGTGCATCATGAGGAGGATGCTGTACTCTTGAGGTGCTGTCTTTCAGATGAGACATTAAACCGAGGTCCCATCTGACTGTTCTGGTGGTTGTTCAGGTGGATGTTAAAGATCCCATGGCACTTCTCAAAAGAGTAGGGAAAGTTTATAACAAATCATGTACATCCAATAAAAATACAGAAAAAACAACAAATTACATTATACTGAAAGGAAACATAAACACTTTGTCAATATTCTTAATTCCGGACAATGTCAGTCATGTAATTGCAGCATCTGTATCAGTTACCCAAGGAAGTCCTTTCCATAATTCTAGGACTTCTAGATTCGATAGTCTCTTACACACTGAAATATACACATTCTGTAGGTCTTTAATAATTTTCTTCGTCAGTTCAACATATGTGCATCCTTTTTGTTGCAATGTAAACAAACATCTGGTCATCCAAATATTCTATTTGATTATAGTAAAGAGTAAGTGTAAAGTACTTATATTCCATTTTCTACAAAAAGGAGTAATATAACCATATATTAAATTAGGATAACTGATTTTTGCAAACAAAGGTTCATGCCATTGATGAGCCAAGTAGGCCCAAAAATATTTAATAAAAGAACAATCAAAAAATAAGTGCTCTATAGTTTCGATGGTATTAATGCATTGAAGCCTGCCATATATTCTGTCCTGGAGTTGCTTATGCTTATGGTTGTCTTTTATATTTATTTTCTAGTGTCATGGCAACCAGTGAAAGTCCCACATGTGGACTGGTATTCATGGTGTGCGTAAACGGGTCTGGAGAGACACCAGGTAGGGAGATGGGCACTTCTCAAAGGGTTCTGGCACTGCACACAGGGTTGCCAAGAGATCCCTGTATAAAGTTTTATGTGAGGAGGAGGAGAAAATAATTTGCTGGGTCATAACTTTCCATTGTTTTAACCTAAGGAAAGTCTCCTTCAGGTAGGGTGGGGTAGTAACTGAGGCTCTTAATGCTGTTAATGTACTTGTTTCCCACTGATGAAACCAGGTTCTACAGTTTTTATACAACCGCTGTTCCCAAACCCTCTGTGTATTTACTAGGAGTGGTTTTAAGTTAGACATAAGGAAGATACTGTTAACAAAAAGTATGGGATTCACCAATGCCCAAACCACCTTTTTAACTGGTAGATCAGTTATGTTCCTTTTAATCGGGTTGAGGCAGTTGCCCCATAATGCTGGAAAAAAACAAACTCAAAACTAATGTTTTCAGCTGCTTAGGTATTGGAAACACATAACTTAAATACAAAAAGACATGAACTAAAAATGTTTTAAATAAAAATACCCTTTTCTTCTTACCTATCTTACCTCTATTCTGTTGTGCCACTTTATTTTTCCCTATTGCCAGTTTCTCTTCCCAATTTAACCTTCCCACATCTTTAGAACTAAATTTTATGCCTAAAACAGAGACAGGACTATTCTGTGAGATGGATAGGAGCTATATTAGATTCCTGAGTAGGGAGGGGTTCCCTAGAACAAATCCAATGCATTTCTTTAAGTTCAGTGTGGCACCTGACAGAGAGCCAAAGGTGACACAAAGTGAAACAGAGTTACATGCAGAAGCCTGGTCAGCCACCAAAAGGCACAGATCATCCGCGTATGCGAGGGCTTTGGAAGTAGCTTGTATGTTAGGACTGACTATTGGAATGATGGATTGGTGTCCATTTCATTTTCATAATAAAGGGTCTATAAACAATGCATATAGAAGCGGGCTCATGGGGCACCCCTGCCTAACAACACATTAGATTGATATCATAGAGCCTATCCATCCATTCATTACTGGTACTGCAGTGGCTGTTCTATAGAGTGACTTGATCCAGCCCGACACTGTATTAGGCACTTTATAATGCTGTAATGTTGTCCATAAGAAATTGTGACTAATAGAGTCAGAGGCCTTTCTCTGATCAAGCAAAATAGCATATCTTGGACAAGTGTTGGAATAGCTTTGAGTTATTGCTTCTCGCAGTTGTATTAGGTGGTCCTAAATTTCTCTGCTGGGAATGGAACAAGACTGTTCTGGTGAAATTACTATTTCTGCTAATAAAAGCAAGACGTTTTGTCAACATTTTGGTTAGAAGTTTAAAATCAGTTTAAAGCATACAATTGGCATCAATTGTTCAAGTCAGCTTCTCACCTTTTTATGTAAAAATATTAATGTTCCTTTGTTGAAATTTAGTGGTATAATACCTGTTTGTAACATGGTGTTAAAACATTAGTAATCTCTGGACTAAATGCTCACCTAAGATTTTGTAAAGCTCATTGGGAAGGCCATCAGGTCCGGTGTAGTGTTCTAAGTGGTGTATGCTATTCAAAACTTCCTCAAGAGAGATTGGTTGACTGACCATAGTAATTATGTGAGAAGGGACTGACAGTATCTGGATATCCTGAAAATATTCTTAAAATGTCTGTGCATCTGATGGTATAGAGGACAACAGGTCACTAGAAAATTTAGTGACCATACTTAGAATGGCATTTTGTGAGGAATGTTGAATTCCGGAATGGTCAGTTAGACAGAACATGATTTTTTTCACATACTACAGGAATTTTGATCAAAGGGACAGGTCACTTGTGCTGTGCCCTGTGTGCAAAACGTTTTTGATGGTAGAGTTGTACTGCTCTCTGCTTAAGAAAGGACAACTTATCTTTCTGTACCAGCATTATTTGCTGTCTTAGATCTTGACCTGTAGTACTGGCGATAGTAAATAAAGTCTGTAAATGACAATGTTGTTGTAGATATGTAAAGTATGAGGTGCTGCTTTGGTTTCTACTATATTTAAGAAATGAATTAAGTCTGTCTTTGTGTCTTCCCACCAATTGATGGGGTTCTCATAACAAATCAGAACTGATTTCCTGGCTGCCAGAAACTGGACGAACATACCTTGAAATGTGTTGTCTGTTAAGAGAGCAATATTAAATTTCCAGAGCCCAGGACCTTTAGAAAAAGATGGTTTCTGGTCTAAGGAAATAGACACCATCTTGTGGTCTGAAAATTCTAAAGGGGAGACCTAAACAGATGAGATGGACAGATTCTGGGACAAGAAAATATAGTCTGTCCTAGTTGTTAGGGTATCTTTCTGGAAGGTAGGGGTGTGTTGTTTCGAACATTCTAAATATGCGTCTCGCAGTTATGCCATATGTAACATTGTTAGTAAAGCTTGTGAATCAGAAAAGATTTTCTTTGTCTTAGCCTGTGCACTTTTGTCTTGAAGACTAAGACCACAGTTAAAATCTCCTGCAAACACAAGTTGCTTAGAGGTATGTAAATATGGTTATATATGGGACATGAGTTCTATCCTCACAGTTTTAGTTTGGGGAGCACACTGATTAATGAGACAAAAATGGTACTTTTGTATAAAAACGTCTAATATAAGAACTCTGCCAGGGACCAGGTCAAATAATTTTAGCAGTTTAAATTCTGGAATGTTGACCAAAATGCCTCCACCAGAACAAGTGTCCTGACCAATAGACCAAAAGGAAGAGCCCAGGAGCCAGTCCCTCTGGGTTTGTCTTATGTTGTTGGAGGTGTGAAGCCTAGTATCCTGCAAAAAGATTAACCCTTGGGGTAGGGGTGCAAAAAAGGTAAAAACTGTATACCTCTTCTCTGTTCTTTTAATACTATTAACATTAATATTATGGCAAGAAAAAGTGTCCAGCAACATGATTTACCGGTGAAAGGGGGAATCTTTTCAAGGGATTTAATTCCTTACCAGAAATTATTTTTTCCTACCAGTAGTGTTGTCCCTTTCATTTTAGACTTTGCTTTCTGCTTTTGTAACCCCCCCTTTCGTACATATTTCTGTATCAGTAGTACCCTCAGGGTGCGAGGAGGTGATGGAGGAGGAATCTGAGCCATCACCTCAATCTGCTGATGTTTCTTGAAGGATCTCATATTGGTTAGAAAGGGTAATGGGGGAGGTTCTCGTTGTTTTTTGGGGGGCAGCTTTCAGTTTTGTCCAGGCAGAATGCCTGCAACTTGCTTCTGCAGGCTGTTTAGCGGAGGCATGTTTGGACTGACTATTGGCGATACTGGGATGCCTCAGCAGTAGAGGCTGCAGGCAACAGGAGAGAATCTACAGAAATAATCTCTTCAGGAAGAGCATCCTCGAAGGGAGATGGACATAAATTGGCAGAGATTGAAGGGGCTTCAGGGGTTGTTGTAGGCTGCCCTAGCTCAGGTCTATTCCTAATTTTCACTTTTTGTGCCTGAGAAATAATAAAATGCTGGTCAGCACCTTTGTCATGGTGTTCTTAATTATGTGCTGCCCATGTACAATTCTGGAAGGTGTGGCCTACCTCATCACAAAGATTACAATTACACTCATTTAAACAGGCTGAACTTAAATGCCTCAAGTCCCCACAGAGATTACATTTGACAGCATCAGAAGCACTACTCGAATGAGTGGAGTCCCCACACCAGTAACAGGCCTTGGGATGGCCAGGATAGAATAACACCCCTCTATCACGTCCAAGAAAAAAGGAATTAAGCAGATGTATTACTCTTTGAGTCTGCAGATTTCAACAAAACTTTTACTTTCCACCCCCCCGTCCATATATTTTCTGTATCTAATAGTGCTTCAGGTTCTCCAAGGACTGTACATCATAGTTTTAACCAATTTAACACATCAGTAATTTCCACCCCTTTGTTATGAAACAAAATGGTAATTGTTTTATATGCAGGTTTTGTTAGGGGTATAGCCAAAAAGGGTGTCCACAGACCAATATGTTTGAGAGACTGTTACTTTGTCCAGTACTTTTCCAAACCACAAGATGTTTTATAGCTTATGTCGAAGTTTGTCTCTTCAGAAATATGAATCGAGGCATAGATCTCATGGGAGAAAAATTTCATAGAGTCTTTTAGTACGTTTCGGGCACCAAATAACCAGTCTGGAGGTTTAGACATGCCACCTATATAGGACAAACCCACAGCATTGTGATGTTTAACAGGCAAGATGGGTAGTCAAAATAGTGAAGAAAGGGTTTTTTTATGTCCATCTGGCTTTTTGTTCAGGGGAGCTTCAATCTGTGCAACACATTTGCATTGGATTCAACAGTCCTCTGAAGCGTACCTTTCGCAGAACACAAATTTAAAACTGGGTGCTGTGTCAAAGTTAATTCCTCAGGAGTGGACAAAGGATCATAAGGGGTACCATTATAATTGATACTTTGCATTTGTAGGGCTTTTGTATTATTCAGAGTTAAGTCAGGGAAGTCCGCAGGAGATGGCATGTGAATCAGGGAAGTTCCTGAGACCCATTGATCAGAATTCGGCCGTTTCTTCCCAACCTGCACCTTGTAGTATGGTTTCAATTGACTAAGGTACAGTACAACTTGTTTCTTTTTGGGGAGTGCGTGTACTAGGTATTTGTATCACATCAGGAGAGCTAGAAATATTGTAAGTACTCACAGTGTCTGGCAGTACAGACTCCAAGGTATGGGTGGTGGTGTTCAAACTGAGTTCATTGGCAGACAGCGGCTTCTTTGAAGGTCTGATGTTGGCACTCAGCTGAATATTTCAGACAATGTCAGCTGCGCTGTCAAACCTTAGCAGTCAGATCTTCTGCTGCAATGTCATCTTTTTTAAACATAAATTTCCACTCCTCGGATTCTAGTAGATGCCGTAATTCTAAAGTTTCTGCTGTATCACAGACTGGGATCTGTTGTGCAGGCTCATTTTCATCAAAGGAGTTCAATTCCTCACCCATATCCATTGACTCATCTTACTCCTGGATGTTATCTGTTGCTTTTTGAGGCTGGTCATGTCTGGAAACTTGTTCAAGTAACTGAAATTCTCTTTTCTCCTTTTCCAAACTTTCAAGTGCTACAGTCCCTGGTGTTGACAATGTAGGAGAGGAGACTTTCTCTCCCACCTCCACAGCTTCCATCCGCTTTCTAGGACTGTCTTCTGCCATCTTGGCCAGCTGCTAAGGAACAGCGAGGTCCCCTACAGAAGAGTAGGGGGAATTGTTTTATTCAAAGCTTAAAACAAAATATACAAAATTGTATTACTTCATACAAAACATAGTGAAGGAAATCAACAACATAAATAAGTATTACAGCATACATAAACATCAAATGTAAATAATCCATATTGGTACATAACCCCCATCCCATCCCCACCAAAAGAGTAGGGGAAGTTAGTATACAAAACATAATACTAAATATACAAATACACAGTGATTTATATTAATTCATAAAGAAATCTGGAAACGTAAAAAAGTATTACAGCATACATGACAAAAATTGCAGACATAATCAATCTAGTAATGTACATAACCCCTGTCCTATCCCTACCTAAGTAGTTGGGGGGGGGGGGTTGTTCCCTTATCAAAATATATACAAATCAATATAAAACAGCAAATAATGCCTATTCTTGACATACTAATTAAAAAAACTAGTCCAGTGGACATCGATCCCTAACATTAGCCAGAACAAAAAAAATTAAAGGGGAAGGGAAAGAAAAAACCTGTCTGACCCTTAAGCCCAACCTTTTCCCACAATTTAATGAAGGGGAAAGAAGACATGGGGAACTCTAAATAAATTCAGAACCTTTCCATAAACTGTTCCACTTCTGGTCCCCTAAGGATACCCTTTCTCTTTGTTTCCAACCTAACAGATCCATCAGGAAAATAAAAAAAAATTCCTGTTCTGATATGGTCTGTTGCTGCAAAACTAAACGGCACCTACAAATCCATAACCAATATAAAAAATGGGCATTTATTATATGGAAGGTACCTACATCACCTATCATATTTAAACCAGTACAAAACCCATAATATAACACAGCTGTATTGGGGGGAGTAACTATCACTCCTTTCCATCTCTCCTTCACCACGTCCCAAAACTGCATTGCATATGGACAGTGGAAACAAAGATGGGCCATGGTTTCAGTTTTCATTATACATTCTTCCCTAGGACAATAACGGTCCTGTATGGTTTTATGTTTTTGGTTTCCTTTAACATTGACTTGACCATGAATCCCCAACCATATAGTATCCCATAATTTCTCGGGAAGTCGTTTTTCAGTTATATATTCTGAAATACATTTTTGTTCATTAACTGAGAATCCTGAAAAGGGAAATTCTAAAAAACTGCCTAGTATAACTTCCTTACAAACCATTTTTCTAGGGGATCACAGGATCCTCTCATATTCCACCTTCCAATTCTGAATTTTATCAAAGATTCCAACCCAGTCTACCACCAATCATGGTTGACGCTTATTTTTGTGTAAAAAAAAAAAATCCCATTTTCCATTCTAAAAGAACACCTCTCAGAGTACTCAGACCCAATCTCTCCCATAATTGCCCTTGTTTTTTTCATTATCGGTACCAAATTATTATAAAGAAATACTGTAAAAAAGAAAACCAAGGTGGGTATCATATTGACTCCACCCTCAGCCAAGAATTTATATAAAACCGCTCTTTTTATGGAGTTAAGACGACTACCCCAAAACCCACAAAAAAATACCCTCATTAATGTCACCTCTAACGATTTAGGTAAAAAAAATACTGCACTAATAAATAAAAATGTAGGAATAACAAATGTGTTAACACAATATATACATTTAAGTTTAGACATCTTCCATCTGTTCCAATTTGCTACCATAAGTTTCTCTTTATTGAGTACCATAGTCCAATTATATAAAGCCAAATCAGAATCCCCAAAATATATTCCTAATATTTTACAATGTGTCATAGCCACTGGGAAACACCCTATTTCTGTAGTACCTTGAGGAAATCCATTCAAACACAAAACTATTGTTTTTTTATTGTTTAGACAAGCTCCTGTAATAGTCCCTAAAATCTGAATCAGATTACAAGCCACATGTATGGACTCTCCATCTGGAACTACTATGCATAAGTCATCCATATAAGCCAACACCTTGCAGTGTCTACCCAAGGAACCTGGAACATGTTTAATTCCTGGAGATCTAATTAAGATTCTTAAGATAGGATCTAAGGCAAACACATATAACAAGGGGCTTAATGGGCATCCTTGATGAACCCCTCTGTGTATCTGATGTCTGGTACCCAACCACCCATTCTCAAGGGGTATAATGTATGCTAAAAAATAACACAATCTGATCCACTGAGTGAAAAGAGGTGGAATTCTGTAAGCCTCCAAATATGACCATAAATACAAATGTGACACACAGTCAAAGGCCTTTGCCTGGTCTAAACTAACTAAATGTCCCATAATTTCCAAAACCTTGTTCTTATCTTTATATTGTGCCATTAATTCTCTTAATAAAAACAAAACTCCTGTTATGTTACATCCAGAAACTGAGCAAAGCGGTACTGAAGCAATTAATTCCAGCATTACAGCACTAAGCCTATTACCTAATAGTTTGGAAAAAATCTTGAAATCTGTATTCAATAGAGTCAGTGGTCTCCAAGTCCCAATTTCATTTTGGTTCCCTGATTTGGAACAGAAAAATCATTAATCCCTCATACATGGAGGTAGGCAGTATCAATTCAGTTAGAAAAACATTGTATAGGTTCAATAATTCCTGTGACAAAATATTCCATTATAAGTTATAAATTTAATTGGGAAGCCCATCAGAACTGGGTGAGACATTCTTTTGAAGGGAAGTTATAACTACTTGTAGTTCTAAATAGGAAAATGACTTCGGTAAGGAATTACTCCAAAACATAGAAAGCTGCGGGAGATCCACAGCCTGTAACAACTGGTCAGTAAACCCTGAGTCAGGAACTGGTATACTAAATTGTTCTGAAATATAGGAATTTATAATCTTCATAATACCATTATTATCAGTAACCTCCAAACCAGATGGAGACATTAAACCATTAAATTTCGTAAGATCTCTGTGTTTCTGGCAAGCTATTAATGGATTAATCTGCTCTGCAGTCCCTTTCATGCCAAACATCTGTTCTCTTTGTAGTGACAATAATCTATCATATTGAAATTGTGACATAGCAGTTTTTACTTCTCTAATTTCAGTACTATAATCAATGGTTTCCATCGATTGACATGTCAGTAAAGCACCTAACTCTCTTCGAAGTTGTAAATATTTATTTTGCTTATTTAATGCCACATGTATGCCCTGAGCTTGAAAAAATCCTTGTAAGCATGATTTAAATTCATCCCACCAAAGCCCTAAATCTTCATGCAAAAATAAAATGGATAACTTGTCTCCTATCACAACCCACAAGTTTTCCAGTATTATAGGCTGTGTCAACATGGAGGAATTCAGATGCCATACCCCTTTTCCTGAAATTCTAGGTAATGGAGTGGAGACTTTGAGGCCTATCAAGGAATAGTCCGAAGTCTCCACTGGAATATTCATAGTTTTAATAGCTGTCAGTGATTGGTGAATAAATAAAAAATCTATATGAGATGAAAATTTGCCTTTAAAAAAGGTAGGTTTAGCCTGTCCCTTCCCTATATTGTGAGCATCCTTCAATCCCTCCACTTGTATGATGTTTTTGAGAAAAGCTTTGTCACAATATTGCTTTTCTACTCCCTCCTGTGGGTGGAAATTAATATTAAAATCTCCCCCCAAAAATATCTGGCATGACATAAATATAAATGGTTGAACTTTGGTCAGTAATTCTATTCTCAAAGCTTTAGTCTGAGGCCCATACAAGGAAATCAATCAAAAAGAAATGCCACCAATCACCACATCTATCAAAAATGCTCGGCCTGGATCGATGTCCACCAATCTAGAGACTAATATACCATGAGTATTAAAGCAGAATCCAACACCATAGCATTTGTCTTCTCCTATTGACCAGAAGGAAGATCCCCATACCCAATCTTGAGAAGCGTGAGCTACTTCCCCAAAGTATGCAAACAAGTATCTTGCAAAAAAAATGAAATTGTAATTTAAATGTTGTAATACCCCAAAAGTAGTAATCCATTTCTGTACCAACTTAATGCTATTCACTTTAGACTCGCAAGTCTCAAATTAAACTGTTCGGTGGGGGTGGATTTGTTTACCACTAGATCTGGTTACTCGTTTGCAATACCTATGGGTTTGAATTGTTTTTACTGGTGGTACAGACATTTCCTGGGAAGAAAGCTCAACAGAATTGGGTTGATTTTCCTCCTCCATAGGAGCTTCTTTATCTACTTGGTCTGTCCAGGTGGAAAAGGGGGTGAAACGATTTGACAAAGGTAAAGGGGAAAGAGGAACTTCCAAGGGAAATGACTGTCAGTTTACCATGGGTGGGGTTTTTAGAGAATCTTCAGACACTGGCACAATTTCCTGATCACTTTTATCTACAATAACAACATCACTAGTCTCTGGGGAAAATCTATCGGGCGATTTACTGAATTGTTGGGGAGAACCCTGTGGGGTTGCAAACGGAGTTTCTTTAGATGAAATTTGCTCCTTTTGAACTGTTAGTGAAGTCAGATCTGGGCCTGAGTCAAGAGGGACAGAGAGAACCTCTGATATAGGAAGAGTTGGACCTCGTGTGTCATAGGTAGCACACTCACCTCTGAGGCCGGGAGATCAGAGGGCTGTGGGTTCAGTTCCCACATCTGGCACTTGGGTTAATATCCCAGTACTGACACTGTAGTGCAGCATGAAAGGGGTGCTGCACTTCTGAGGTGCCGTCTTTCGGATGAGATGTTAAACCGAGGTCCCATCTGCCTGGATTGGTGGTAGTTCAGGTGGATGTTAAAGATCTCATGGCACTTATCGAAAAGAGTAGGGGAATTTCCCTTGTGTCCTGGCCAAATTTCCCTCATTCACTAAAAATACCACCAACAGCTTAATCTGGTTCAAGTTCAGTTGGCATTCATCTGTATCCCCCTCCCCGGGGCATGCCTGAAAATAGGCAGGATTTGTCTAGTGCACTTACCCGGTCAACAAAAACTAAATAAAATAAATAAATAAATAAATAAATAAAATAAATAGGGCTTCGGCCCTCACAGAGCTGCCACGACCTCTGCCTCATCTTCCACCACGAGGAACAAAGTCCTTCTCAGGGTACGAAGGTTTACAAAAGGATCTCCTAGATTTAGTAAGAAAAAAATCATGGTCAGACAGATCGTCTGGGCTTTGGGGGTCATGGGGCAGTCAGCAAATTAATGTTCGTCCTCTCCGTAGAGATTACATTTGGGAAAAGCTGTACAATTTGCTACAGAATAACCTAACACCCCACATCTAAAACATTTAATTTGGTCACAATCAACATTCAAATGTGAGAGAGAACCACACTTGTAGCAGCTTTTCGGCTGCCTCCCATAAAACAAAATCCCCCTATCCCGACCCAGAAAAAAAGAACTGGACAGCTGATAAATTCCAGATTCAGTTTGTTGTAGTTGGACCCAAACCATCCAATCCCCAGTTCAGAACCCATTATCATCCATAATCGGGCATGGAGTAACAAAAACAGTAAATGTTTTTCTAACCAGAATATTATATTGTCCAAGTTAACTCCCTCATTCCGAAACAAAATAGTTACTGTTTTTATTGTTGGTTTTGTGACAGGTATGGCGATGAAATCTTTCTAAACCTCAGTATGCTTCATATCGTAATATAGTCACCAAAATTTATCAAGTGAAATGACCATGCAAAAACTCATATCATAGGTGTGATCACCGGTGGGGGTATATGAACATGTATACCTCTGCCAGAGTGAAACCCATTGAATCAAGCAGTAAATATTTTCCACCCAGAGTCTATCAAGGAAGATGGGTGCTCAGCCTGTGTAATGCAGCCGAACCAAGAACCAATGTTTAGCCACTTCAGCAGGTTTGCAGAAAAGACCCGCATAAGTCTTGGGTCATTGTGTCCTCAATGGAGGATCATCTGAACATCCATTTACCTGGCTTACCTTCTCCCCTAAATTCGTGTTCTTATCAACAACCTCTGAATAAGGCCTAATTCATGGAATTGGAGATTCTTCATTTGTTGGAAGTCTTGTTGGGTTCTGACCATTTTCTGGGATTTGATGTTCAGCAGACCTCTGGGAGGCATCTGGCGCAGTAGCCAAATCCGAAGCCTCGCTCCTGGATGGCACAGTCGCAGTTTCAAAAAAGGGAACTTCAAAATATTTAATGGACCCATCTCAGGTAATAGCAGATCTAAACACTTTTGTCCAGTGTTAGTGAGTAAGTGATAATCAGGGGAACCAGGAAGAGGGATATTGGGATCTGGTACTCACATTTTATCCTGTTTGATCTACCCTGCTTTAGAAAGAGCATCCCCAGGGGCCCAAGGTTCTGGAAAGTCCTTAAAGTTATTTTCTATCAGTACAGACCTATCTGGACCTTGGGAAACTGCTGTACTCCCCGTAGAACTATTTAAAATGATAGTGTCAGAGTCTATAGGAATTCTTTTGTTATCTGATGCGACGGGACTCGCTATAGATCTTTTCTGTTTTTTTTCTCTTCTTTCAATTTTTGTCTGCCAGACTGGAGGTCTTGCTCGGCTACTGATATCAAATCCAATAGGTTTCTTTTCTTCCTTTTCAGTTCAATATGTAATTCTTCTTCTGTTTCCATAAGTCCTGCATCCAATGTTTCCTGGTCAGGTGCTGCCTCTGTATCCAAAGCCATTTCTTGAACCACCACATTATCTGTATATCCTTCAGAATTCTGCAAGATCTCTGGACCAGCAATAGCAGCATAACCTCCTCCTCCTCCTCCTCCTCCAGTGTCCTGAAGCTGAATGGGGACCTCCATCCCTGCAGACAAATGGACAGCACCACCTGCCTACAGAGTAGGGGAATTTTTTTATTAAGATAACATCAAGTAACATAAAGATAAAAAAAAAAAACTTAGTTAAAGGGAAGAAAAAAATTGGAGAAACTGTGTTTGAATCACACTAAGAAGAAAAAAACAGCTTACAAATTATTCAGTTAGTTAAATGGACAGTATCTGACAATTTAAATTTCACCTAATTGTTAACAGTCATTTATATTTAATAAACATAGAAAACCCTTTCCACCAAGTTGAAACCTTTTTAGATGAATGAATAGCTACATCTGAAATGTACATCTTTTACATAGCTGTCTCTATCAGATTACCCACTATTTCATGGGGCATCTTTTTTTGATATAACTCCCACTGACATCTAGCCTGCCAGAGATAACATTTTAAACAGCAACAAAAAACCATGAATGTATCTTTGGAATAGATAGTTCCTAGATTACGGTATTGCCCTAATACCAAATTATTATAATTAACATGTCTTAACCATCCCATATTCCATCTTGTGGCCAGGTAATTCCAAAGAGATTTCGCATAAGAGCAATGAAATAAAAAATGTTCTATAGTTTCCTCTCTATTTATACAGGCCTCATATGGATAATTTCTTTCAGATTTAGCCTTATATTTAGCAGTTCCTCTAATGTTAATCCTGCCATAAACTACTAACCATAAGAATTCCCACATCTGTATAGGAATCCTTGGATTGGTTAATTGAACCAATACTCCCAAGTTTTGAGATGATAGACGGTTTTTAAAACTGGGTTTAGTCGGATGTACCGAAGACATAACTATAGTGTGTAACTGGGATCCTGTGTTATTAATAATTTGTTGCTTTGTTATATCCCATTTACACAATTTTTTTGCAGCTGTAATAAACCACTGTGGGATTTGAATAGTATGGTTTAATTTCGGGGGGGGTGGGGTAGTCTGCCATTTGACCATATATCCTGACAAGTTTATCTTGGTCCAATAGAAATATATTGCTTCTTCAGACATTAGGCCATTTTTTAAGGAATGGGAAAAAAATAAGATATAGAAGAAAACTTCCAGGTCTACCATTCCCAGACCTCCTTTTTCATTTTTTAAATATGTATACTGTCATTTAATGGGGTTTAGTCTATTTCCCCATAATATTTGGAAAAACAGGCTATATAACTTTGTTTCCAACTGTAGTGGAAGTGGAAAAATCATGGCAATATATAAAATCATGGGGATAATGAACTGCTTAATGATTTGTATACGTTTAAGTTTGGCTATCCTCCAATACCTCCATCTTTGTACTTTAGAATCCACCTGTGCCAATACCAACTCCCAATTAAAAGAGGGGATATTTTGTGGTCCGAAATAGACACCTAATATTTTGAGGGGCTCTGGGGATCTTAAGATCCCTTCTATATTGACTGGGTTTGGACCATTGGTTCCTATAAAGAGCCCTTTACTCTGATTTATTCAATCTGGAATTTGAGAGAACCGAATAAGTAGTCTTAGAATTTAAAAAGAGGGGAATATCATCTGCATATGCAGTCATATGGAATGTTTTCCTTTTATCTGAATCTACTATTCCTACCCATTTAGGGGTGTCAGTTATAAGGCGGACCAGAGGGTCCAAAGTAAAATTATAAAGCAGTGGGCTAAGGGGACAATCTTGCCTTACTCCTGTCTGTATTAAGACTCCTTTTGTAATTTGATGTCTAATAACTGGAATTATTTTAGCTCCAAACTATAAAGCTTTCAGCCGATGTATTACTTGGATTGGAATACCATATGCTTCTAAGGTTAAAAAGGGAAAGGGGTGTGGTACCCTATCAAATGCCTTATAATGGTCCACTGAAATAATACATCCTTGTCCTCCTTGTGCCCCCATATGGTCAATGAGGTCTCTAATAATCATCAGAGCTTGTTGTATTTTCTTATTTGGGAAACCACAGAATTGCCAAGGTGACAATGCTGTGTTTGCATAGTTCTTTATTCTAATATTAAGAATGATAGCAAATATTTTGTAGTCAGTATTTAGAAGTGTGATTGGTCTCCAGTTTTCTATAGATAGTTTATCACCCAATTTGAATAATAGAATCAATAAACCTTCTGTAAACCATGAAGGAATATAGTGAATAATGAAAAAATTAAATACTGTTTCTAAACAAAGGGATAGTGGTTTTGAGAAGGCTTTATAGAATTCATTTGTCAAACCATCAGATCCAGGTGATGTACCATTTTGTAAGGTCTTGATAGCTTGCTCAGTTTCACAAATCATTATTTTTTGAGTTACACTAGTTTTAATTTCAGGTGATTTCAGGAGCGATATTGAAGCTAAAAATTGTTTTATGTAGGCTTCTGAGGGAGGGTTTAAAGGAACATGAGACAACATAAATTCTTTAATTACCTTATGTATATCTTCTATAGAAGTCACTATGTCTCCTTGTTTGTTAGTTAAAGATTCTAAAAAAGTGGAGTTTTTACATGTTCTGAAAGAAAAAATTACTCACCTTAGTAATTGCTTTTCTTCTCATGGAGTCTTGCTATATTAGGACTTATTGCAGTTAGCCACTGCACTTGAACTGCCCCAGAGAGGAAAGAGTTAACTCCAGAGAATCTGGAGTTCTAAAGCACAGTGCTATACCAAAGCTCTATCTGGGCAGTTTCAAATGAAACTATCAGATCTTCTGAAGCTAACACTAAGCAACAAGTCTGTGTGGAAAGCTCTCACACTAGCCAAATGGCTACCTACTAGTAGTAATAATAACAATATAAACAACAATAGGAACAACAATAACAATAATAAGAATGAATAATGGTATTATTAGTTTTCCCCTGACAAGCACTATTAGGACCCCTTCCCCAAAGACTCAAGTCCAGGAAGGGGCCAACAAATCACTCAACACAGAAAACCCTAGTTCCCTAACCCTAAATAAAAGAGGGTGAAGGGAAGAACTACAATGGCATGACACAGTGCTTGCACTAATTTTCCACCCCACCCCAGTAGAAGTTCTGAGAGGGGGCAGGTTGGGGTGGTCCCTAATATAGCAAGACTCCATGAGAAGAAAAGCAATTACTAAGGTGAGTAATTTTTTCTTCAAACACCATAAGTCTTGCTATATTAGACTTATTGCAGATTACACAGCAGTACCTCCATGGAGGAGGGTCAGAACCTACTTAGGAAATAGGCTCTGAAGCACAGCTGTGCCAAAATGAGCATCTCTCCTGGACAGAAATCCAGGGAATAATACTTGGTAAAAGTGTGAACTGTCTTCCAAGTAACAGCTCGACAGATTTCCAGAATGGGAATATCTCTAGCAGCCGCTAGAGATGCAGCTGTACACCTGGTGGAGTGAGCTCTCAGTCCTGAGGGAGGCTCTCCTACCTAGTCTTTGATAACAAAAATGGATACAGAGACAATCCACCTTGCAATTGTCCTCTTAGTGGCAGGTTCCCTTGCCAACCTCGCCCTAGGTAAGGAAGAGTTGGAGGGATTCGAACCTGTGACCCTTGGTGTGTTACAAATAGTAGCATAAGGCTCTTTGTGCGTCCAAGCTGTGCAGTCTCCTCTCACCTGAGGAAGAATGCTCAGTGAAAAAAGCCTGGGAGAGAGATGGGTTGGTTCAGGTGGAAACCTGAAACACTTAAGGACAAACCCTGTGTTAGTCCTAGGGACTGTTCTTATCCCTGTGGGGAGAGAAAAATCTTCTTCCACTGCCAGGGCCTGTAGTTCACTTATGTGTCTGGCAGAAGTGAAACCACAGAAAAAACATTTCCAGTGAAAGCTTGAGCTCTGCTGGGACAGAGATCAAAGGGGTTTGCATTAACTGAGCAATGCAAACATTCAGGCTCATGCAGGAGCTGGTTCCTGAAAAAGGAGGGTTGGTGTGAAGCAACCCTTAAAAAACTGGAAAACACAGGTTGAGAAGAAAAGGAAGCAGGCTTCCCTGCTTGCAAAAAAAACAGAGACAGCTGCCAGAGACCCTAAGGTAGCTGGCCCAAGACCTAAGGAATTTAAAATGGACAAAAAGTCCAGAAAATGGGCAGATAAGCAGACATGGTATAATCTAGCTTCTCAGTAGCACCAGACTGAAAACCTGTTCGCTTAGAATTGTAAGTGGCCCCAGTGAAAAAGCTTCCTTGAAGCCTTTAAAATTTTGCGACACCTTGAAAAGGTGTAAATCAGCAAATTCTAACTCCTCAAGAGCTGCCTTGAGAAGGAGGAATTTGAGGTTGGATACCACACTCTCCTTGTGCAAAGGCCAGTAAGTCGTGGACTCTGGGCAAGCTCAGGGGTAGGGTGGACTGTCAGGACAGAGACAATGGGTACACCAGGGCTGTCTGGCCCAGTTTGGAACAATCAGAATCGCTTTGCAGGGCTGAGATCTGATTTTACTAGTACCCTGAAAGAAAGGAAAAAGGAGAAAGGTGTACAGAAACTTCCTTTCCAATCCAAGTGAAAAGCGTCCAGGGGCTGATCCCAGCACTGGAGGCCTCAACAAAACAGAGAAAGTTAGTGGTTATCTGGGGCTGCGAAAAGATCTATCTGAAAATGAGCCCCATCTGGCAAGGACTGAACCCAGCACCTGAGGATTCAGAGCCCAATCGTGATGGCCCTGAGAATCCTGCTGAGGGCATCTGCCAGGGCATTGTCCTTCCTCGGGAGGTGAACTGCTATCAGGAGGTGTTCAGGAGAAAGCCAGAGACCACCACTTCATTGCTTCGGTGCACAAGGCTGATGACCGAGTGCCCCCCCTGCCTGTTGATGTACCACATTATTGTGTGTCGTCTGTCCTGACTGAACTACCTTGTTCTGGACAGAAGCTGAAAACTCCTAAAAGCTAGAAGACAGCTCTGAGTTCCAAAAATTGATGTGGGCAGAGATTCCTAGGAGACCACACTCCCTCGTGGACAGGTCGCATAGAGAGCTCCTCACCCTAACACAGGAGCATCCGTGGTGAGGGAATGAGGAGGACCCCTAGTTTTAGATTGCTTTGATCCTGCCACCAGTGTAAGGCCAGGATCAGGGACTGAGGTCACTAGAACCAATTTGGAAAGGAATCCCTCCTTTGGGACCAATAGGCCCTCAGATGGAACTAAATGTCCCTCATCTGGAATCTTGCTCCCTGCACTACAGCTGTGGAAGCAACCATGTGCCCTAGTAGTTGTAGCAAATGCTATGCTGGTCAAGAGACTCGCAGAGTAATGGAAGATGCCAGGGCAAAGAGACTGCCTACCCTTTTCAGAGGGAGAAATGCCTAGCTAACTTTGTGTTCAACTCTGCCCTTAAAGTTAGTACCTGAACTGGTTCGAGGGCAGACTTTGGTAAATTCAGCAGGAATCCCAGAAGGTGAGAAGCTGCTGGGTGACTTGCAAGTAGGATTTTACTTGATCTGGAGACTGACCCACTAAGAGCCAGTCATCCAGGAAAGAAACAAAGCAATCCTTGCCTTCTTAAAAGAGCCACTACCACAGCTAGAATTTCAATACCCTTGGCGCAGAGGTAGGCCGAAGGGCATTGCCCTGAACTGGTAGTGGCCTGAGGGTAACCTGAGGTACTTTCGTGAGAAGGCCTGATCAAAACATGAAAAAATAGGCATCCTTGAGGTCCAGGAAAGTTAGCCAGTCCCCTGGCCTCAGCCAGAGTTAAGATTTTCTAATTGGTTTTCAAAAGATGCTTGTTCAAGCACTTTAAATCTGAGATGGGCCGTAATCTCCTGCCTTCTATAGGCAAGAAAGTATCATGAGTACAGCCCTTGCCCCAGTGCAAGGAGGACCCTTCTACTGCTTTGCAGTTCAGAGGAGAAGAAACCTCTGCTCCCAAAGCAAGGGATTACGAAGGATTTGAAGGGACCTGTCTGACCCTCATCTTTGGAAACTGTTTGAAGCTGAGAACCAGACCTATTACTTCCAGAACCCACTTGTCCGAGTTAGGGACACCCAATTCTGGCTGAAATAAAAACCAACCTGCCCACTGGTATAGGAGAATCGGCCCTGGGCACCCCATCAGGGTGCCTGCTTGGCAATAGTCTTAGGCTAAGGAGAGGACGGTTTACTTGTGCCCTGCCTATCTCTGCCTCTGAAGAGACCCCTCTGGCCAAAGCAGGGAGGCCTGAGCCTCTACCTGGGCACTTTGTAGGTATCATCCCTGTTTTTCATATAGCTTTCTGTTTGTTCCTCAAACAGAGAATTACCCAACAAGAAACAAATCCATAGACTTTGACAGAGTATCTTGGGACAGATTAGTGCATCTGAGCCATGCCAACCTACTGAGAATACAGAAGTGGTCATGACCCTAGAGAAAACAAGATTAACACCAACAGCAGTATGAACTTAAACTTAGAGCTTCAGTGCCATTAGCAGCCACCTGTTCCAACCAGCTAGCCAGCTGGCCATGGGCCTGCTTGGCTAGCTACATCTCTCGTCCCACCTAGATTTCCGAAATCTAGCCACATAAGCCACCTACAACTTGCCTGTCTGAGTCCCACAGAAGCTGCCATATACTGTTTTCTTGTCATGGCATCAATCTTCCTGGAATCCTATTCAGGAGGATGTGAGGCCAGGAAACTAACCTTGACACAGGCTGCAGCTTGTACCACACCTACATGACTACACTGCTCAGTGAGGAAGTCTGTAACAGAGCCTGACTGAAATACACCTTCTGTCCATTTTTTATCTTACAGGAGGGACAGAAAGAGGAATCTTATAAAATCTTTATTTGTTTACTTCCTAAATGACTTATGCAAGGGAAAGACAACCTCCTAGTCCATCATTCCCTACATAATCAGGCTCCTTTACTCATCCATAGCCTCCTCTAAAGGAAGCTGAGAGATTCTGCAAGCTTTTGTAAAACATAAACTGAGAAAAGGACTCAGACAGAAAAGGAGGAGATTCTAAAGTCTGTCTGTGAGAAAATGTCCGCTTAAGTGGGCATGCCAGACCCTACCAGCCACACATGTATTGATCAAATTTCCTCCTCCCACTCCTGTGGTTCATAACAATTCCTCAACATCATAAACCTGAACCTGGAACTGAATGAACCACCTTTTACCAACTGTAGATGGTTCGACAGGACCTAGAAACAGTGACTGGACAATCTGTATGCTTAACTACTTCTGCAGCAGTTGGAGAGACAATCTTGGACTCCAAACCTACTGATTTCTCTGTCATATTCATTTTTTTTTTAAACTGGTTCCTCTGAACCATCCTTTGCCCAGGAAGTCTAGCCTGGTCAGAGGGCACTCCCTCTGGTCCAGTGGTACTGGACGGGCTGGCATCAGGTCCGCGGACTTTTGGCTAATAGTTCCCTGAGGCGGCCCTATCTCTTTTCAGGGTGGCTGCAGGAAATTTTAAACACCTGGCAGTCTGACAGGAGGTGGTCAGCCCCAGACAATAAACACAAGTGGTGTGTGGGTCAGCCTTGGAAAGGCTTCCCACAGCATCACAGTGTTGAAACCAGTGGGCGTTTTTCTTTTGGGTTTCTCAGACATAATGCCAGCCTAACCAAAAACTTGCTCTTTTTATGGCTGTGCCAGGCAAGACACCCTTATCGGTTCCTAACCGTTTCACGGGTATTTGAAAAAACCCTATTTAAAATCAAGGGTTTTTTAGAACCAATAAGAACCAGGTACCGCACTCTAAAAGCCCAAAACTTTAAGCGTTAAAATAAGCAAACCGATCGGTTCAAAACCGAACCGATAACTAAATTTCCACACAGACTTTACATTTTGTACTTACGGTTTACAGATAGAGCTTTAACCGAAATGCGGTAAAATAATTACTTTTGCGGTTCAAATGAACGAAAATACTCGCTTGACGAGAAATGAACTGAGCTGAAGGAGCTGATCTCCGGAGCGTACTGTTCAGTGAAGCGGAGTAAAGAATCTGATCAGTTTCATTTGAAACTGCCCAGATAAAGCTTTGGTATAGCGCCTCGCGCTTTAGAACTCCAGATTCTCTGGAGTTAACTCTTTCCTCTCCGCGGCAGTTCAAGTGCAGTGGCTAACTGCAATAAGTCCTAATATAGCAAGACTTCATGGTGTTTGAAGCTTCAAATGGATCTTCAGAAGGAGTTTTCCTTATCCTGTTCTGTAGTACACTTTTCATAGTTTGTGCCCTGTCATACTGATATTTTGTTAATTCATCTTTATGTTTTATAATATGGTTTGTATAATCAAACTTAGAGGTGTTGGCTACCGAATATAAATGTTGTAGCTGCTGTCTAAGCTTTAAATATTTTAGAAATCTGTTGTTCTCTCTAGTCTTGCCTTTTTTTGAAAGTAATGGTTAAAATCCTTTTTAGAGTCTGCCCACCAATTCCCTAAATCATCATATAAAAACCTAACAGACAGTCTGACTGTTAAGATATTCCCTATTTGACCTTTCACCTTCTGGTCTGTCAAGATGGATGAATTTAATTTCCATCTTGGCCTCACATTTGATTTCTCTGGAAAGGTAGAGAAGGAACCAAGTAATAATAGGTGGTCTGAAAAGGTTGTGACTATAGTCTGAAACTGAAAATTAGATAGGGTTTTGGAAATAAACATGTAATCAATAGTGGAATGGAACTTATTTTCATAAAAGGTGAACTTAGGTCCAGAATTTTGCTGTATGTGACAGTTCAAGAGATCTGCAGTGTCTATTAATTTCCTTGAAGCATTCAAATCACAATATTCTTTTCTTTCTTGTGCTAATGATTACCGGTAATTGGTTTTAAAGTACAATTAAAATCTCCACAAAGGAAAACTATATATGAAGTGAGCAGAAAGGGCTTTAAACTGTTAAAAAGGGCAACTCGTCCAGATTTAATCTGCGAACTATAGATATTAATTAATCTGCAATGCATTTCTTTCCATACCCCATCTAATATTAGAGGTGTCCCTTGAACTAAAGCAATCAGTTTGACCAACTTGAAATTAAAAGATTTAAATAAAAAACCTATACCATCAGCTGTTGCTGTTCCAAAGGACCAATAAGACGGTCCCCACACCCATTCTCTTTGAAAAAACCTTGCCTGGTCACTGGTGTACATCCAGGTTTCTTGCAAAAAACAGATATCTATTAGTGCATCATGAAGGAAGTTATATACTACATTTCTTTTCTTATAGTTTAACAAGCTGTGAACATTAAATGAGCCCACTCGTAAAGAAGCCATTCACATATTTTTGTCAACTTTAAGACTCTTTTTTCTGTCTCTTCTTTTTCTTTCCTTTATAGTCTGATTTACTTTGTGAAAGGATACTGTTTTCAGTTTTAGTAGACTGAGCATCTGAATCTCCCAGATCCATCTCAGTATCCCCCCATTGTGTGGGTAAGATAGAGAAGGGATTTTTCAAGTCTAGTTCTACAGGAGATGGGACAGGTCCCCCTTTCACATTTCTAGCTGATCTGGGCACAGAAACAGTAGTAAAGGGTGGTTGACTAGAGGTAGTAGCTACTGCCTCTGCAGGGTCAGTATAGCATACTGGTAAAGAAGAATCTGTGGGCATAGATACAGGAGAGGAAAGGGGGGGTTGATTCTGCTTTTCTTTCTAGAGGAAGATCTGAACTTGCAAGGGACACGGTGGGGGTCTACTAATGGAGTTCTGACTGCAGGGTCAGGAACTACAGGAGGGATAGGCCTGGAAGAGACAGAATCTTGTGCATTTTGTATGAGAAGATCAGGGCTTAAACAAGTGGCCTTATATTTTGCTGCCCAAGAGCATTCAGAGGAAACATGTCCTATTTCTTCACACAGGTCACACTTAGTCATATTTGCACATTGAAATGCAATGTGCCCAATTTCTCCACAGTTATCACACCTGGGTTTGTCACAAGAGCTGGAAAGGTGTGTTCTAGACCCACACTTATAACAGGCCCTTGGTTGGCCAGTGTAAAAGCATACACCCCTGTCCCATCTTAGTAAAAATGAATTAGGAATATGTTCAATTCCAGACTCTGTCTGCCTCAATTTGATCTTATACCACCATCCCCCAGTCCAAAACATTTCCGTGTCCAATACAGCCTCTGGAGGGCTTAGTACATCACATTTCTGACTTATCCAATAAGTTATGTCTTCTACATGGACCCCTTCATTTTGGAACATCACAGTGACATATTTAATCAAAGGTTTAGTTAAGGGGATGACCAAAAATGGGGTCCATATAGGAGAAAATTTCACTTGGTAATACCTTTCCCAAAATAACTCTAAACCATAAGCAGATCAAAAGCTGATATTAAAATTGTCCTCTCTGGAAATGTTAATGAAAGCAAAAACTTCTTTTGGTGAGAATTTTAACGAGTCCTTTAAAAGTATTTTGCCCACATGATGTCTATCAGTACGGACTTCTAGACCTCCCTTGTATCTTATGCGCACCGCATTTCTCCTTGGGGCTGCTTCTTTTTTAATTTTTGAAAAAAGTTCAGAGAGAAGTGGTTTGTTTGTAGCTTCAGGTGTTTGTGGATCATCCTCCACATGAATGTGGGCAGCCAACTCAAAATCTTTAACCAAATGCTGCTCAGCAGAGTTTTGGATTTCAGTATTTTGTTTAAATGTCAAATCTTCTTTATACTTCTCTGCTTGTGACTCGACATGCAGTGCAGAATGTGTGATCTTAGGTCACCAGTCGGGAGAATTTTGAGTGAAATTCAATGTGGGTTCCCACTCTGGGGTTGGAATCCATACCCCTTTGTTATTATGTGTCCAACCTGCTTCACTTAAGGCCTTCTGGGGAGACCAGGTCTCTCCTGCGGTTATTGTGGGCACCATTGGTTCACCTTTTTCTGATTTTAAAGCTTGTGAGGACTCAGACTTTATGGGGTCCTGTTCAGGCCCTTTTAACTTAGCTGGGTTTGCAGTACAGATGTTTCTATTAGCAGTCATTAAGGCCGTGCACTTAGTTTTAATGTCCTCTCTCATCCCCAGTCTAGAATCAGCTTCACGGGAAAAAGGAAATGCAGTTAAACCCTCTTGTTTTGAGGGAGAGGTTTGATAAGTCACAGCTGCATGTTTGTCTATGGAAGGTGCAGCTTTTGTTCCCGCTTGAAAAACGAACCCAGCCATTTTGGAGAGATTTGAGCTTGAGTCCTCTTTAGACAACTCAGGATTCACCTGGCTAGTATCCGCCACACCTCGGACTGTTTCACCTTTGATTTTTTCACCCTCTGCACCACTATGGAGCTGCTTTGGACTTACACTATTCAAAACAGTAGGATTTTCCAGCTCTCAACACGAATGACTCAGCATTCTATTTCTGCCAGCCGGACATGCCAAATCCTTCGATTTGGGAGCAGTTCATAAAGAAGTAAGTTCAGCAGTCTTACGTGGCCCTTCAGCTTGTTTAAGAGCAGCCACATCATCCTGGTATGCAGGCCTGATGACAAGTGGGCCAGGAGTTTTGACAGTTGGTGCACTGTCTTTCAAGCGGGTTAGCTCTTCAGTTAAACGTTCTGTCTCTGATAAATGCCTTTTATTTTCCTCATTTAGTAATTCTTGCAGGAGTTCTGTGTTTAATTCACCGTCAGTAAATGTTTTGTTGGATATCTCAACTTCGGGCTGCAACAAACTCAGATTCTCTTCAGGTTTTTATAGCTCCAGGTCTCCAACATGTTGTAAATCTGAAAGAACATCCATAAAAATTTCTGAATCTTCCAAATCGTCTTGCTCTAGCAAAGTACTCTCCCCTCCATTTGGGACATCCTGCTGCTTCGGTGTTCCACTAGAAGTGGCCATGGCTCACAGTCAGCGAGACCCCCTACTGCAAGAGTAGGGGAATTTCCCTGGTGTCCTGGCCAGATTTCTCCCATTCATTAAAAATAACACCAACAACTTAATCTGGTTCAATTTCAGTTGGTTACCATCTGTATCCCCTCCCCTTGGGTCACCCCTGAAAAGGGAAATTTTAGCCTCAGTGGGCCTACCCAGTCAACAAAATAAAATAAAATAAATAAATAAATAAATAAGCAAATAATTCAAGAAATAAATTTGCCATATAAGTTACAATAAGTGTTATGCTGATTATAGCTATCTGTTAGAACAATAGAACAAGTCATAAAATATGCTGATTATAGCAGTGTACCTAATGGCAGTAGATGGCGCTCGAAGACCACAGATAATGGTATATCGTAAATATGGCTAATTATCCTAAACATTGCTAAGCATTGCAATTATGGCTTATTGCTGTAGGTGGTGCACTAAGATCACAAATACATCTAAAAATATGTCAGTAAATCACAGTAACTCAATATGTGAGGAAATCATAGCTAAATAACAGTACATAATGGTTTGTCAGTAAATCATGGCTAAATATAAGTAAATAACACTACACCTTATATGAGATACTAGCCACATATAATAGTCCACATGAGGGAATAAATCATGATGTCATCATAGGACCTGTAGGTCAGGCAGGTCTACATATTCCCCCTTTCTTTCCTGAATAAGGAGGTAATACTAAAACAGAGTAAGTGTGTAGGTTACAGTCTGACATATTGGGTAGCACGTACAAACTTCAGTTGAGCATTGTGCAGTTTCATAGTTTTACAAAGGCAAAACATAGCAGCAATCAGAATGATAATTAAAATAACTTGAATAACAACAAAATATTTGAATGCAAGTGCCAACCAGGTGTTTGACAAAGTTGTGCTCGGGTCTCCATCATGAAACAGCGAATTAAGAGATTGTTAAGCTTTATTAATAATATTACTAACGTGGATCCTTTCTTTGCAATAACTTTATGAGGTGTCGTGTAGGTTGTGTAATGTGTACATTAAATTCAGGCAAATACAGTTTCATATTATTTAGATAGTTAGGATCGCTATCCATGTGATATTGTTCCAGGGTGGAAACACAGGTGATAACCATATGGCCAATGATAGTGCATTCATTAGGTAAAAAACAAAAGTTGGGACTAGTGACATTGCATACAAAAGTTCCGTAGGAAAAGGTTTTGTAATTGGTTACAACACAGTATTGGCCTTCAGAATTGTAGGTCACACAATCTTCAGGAAGTCCCCACTTGGTAAGCTGGATCAGGCAGGTCATGGAGTCATTGGTCAGTTGGCTGGCACGGCGTTGTCCATCTGCTGTTGAGGCAAGGTTGACATTTTGCTTGATTGAAGATTCAGTAACATTGTTAGTGTTCTTAACAGTGTCATTTGCATTTTGGTCATTATCAAATGTATATACTGTATTTTCAGGTGAGTGACCACAAACTATGGTAGTTACATCAAACACATCACATCAGAACAAATAGTGATAGCTCCATTTTGCACAACAGTCAGTATGGGGGGCAACCAGGTGTCTAAGGTGAGGATGAAACACCAGCAAAGGAGGCAAGTCGATGCATTCATGAAAGATGTCTTCTTCTAGATGTCCCACCTAGTTGATTGTAGAAAGCTTGGCAAAAACTGAAGAGTCTTTGTCAAATACAAGCAATGAAACTGTGAGGATAACATACATAGTGTCTCTGATAGCATACTGGCCCATGGAGTAGCAGGGCCCTTGACTGGGATGTCAGTGTGAGAGTCACATAGCCCAAGTTCTGCGCAGTGACCAAGGAAAAGGACATAGTCTTATCCATACACTTGGTAGTACATGATAAGGTTTTACAGGAGGGACAATACCATATTTTTTTTTAGTTGTTTAACCAGGAGTAGCACACTAAGCTGAAAGCTTTTTTTACAGGTGCATCCTGGGAACACAGGAAAGTTAAGTGACTTGCTCAGGGTCACACAGTATGTAAATGGAAGCTGTGGGATTCAAACCCAGGTCTGGTCTGCTGGATGTCACCAGATTTGCAGCTCAGAGCCTTAAACCACTGCGCTATACTGCTTCCCATACATCTTTCATTAATAAGATCTGGGATCCACCCAGATTCCAAATCCCAGAAGAGATTTATTACTGTGGTTATTGCAAATGCACCAAAGTGGAACATAGAATTTCCTTGCCTATGTGTTGCTCTCTAGCATCTTTATTATTAAAGTGTATCAGGGGAATAAGTTTGTGTCAGGTTAGATAAAACATATGTGCAATATCATGCATTCTATATGTTGTAAATCTTTCCACTTGTGCAAGACCTGCAATACCATATAGCATGGGCTGTATCACATCCTGGCTCAATTTTGAATTGAAATATTTTCCATGTCTCTTAAGTTTTGCCAAATCAGCTAGGTTCCAGATTGACATTCCAGAGTCAAATATGCCTTGAGCAGCTCTTAGTGCACCTGCTATGTTGGCCATACCTAAACTTCTCTTGTCATTTAGGCCTGAACACCGCTTGGTGATCAGTTGAGTGATGCTCAGCTACAGGCTCTTGTGCACATGCCTGATATGGTGCCATTACATCTAACATCATAACAGAATGAAATCTTGAAACATTGGAACTGGAACAATGACCAAACTCAGCCATGTTCCAGTGGGCGAGGTTCAAAATAACTGGTACATGCATAAATTGTACATTGTTTATTAGAGTATCAGGGATAGAAGTTGCAGTCAGGCCACTGAGTGGACCTAGTTCCTGTTCTGGGCATCGTAGAGGATCTTCTGATGAAGCCTGCAGAATAACTGAAAGAAAATTAGTTACTGATGCAGTAGTGTGAGTAGAACAAAGTTTGCTCATGGTGGTGTTGTGAAAACATGTACAAAAGTCAGGGTTCATTGTACCAGTGACGTTACAGAGTCCAGAGTTCTGTTGGGTAAGTTGGTGTATGCTCAAAGTTCGAATAGGGAAGATGCGAGTGTTAGGCCAGCCTTGAAAAGTTCATTTGGCAAGGCAGGCTACTGCGATTTGTTTACCAGTACAGTCAGTAACTATTCAATTTGAATATTAGATTGGTCTGGGGATACCACCATGGCATAAAGATTGGCGTCTTTTCCTTCTTGGACAGTGATATGGATAGCTTGGAGGGTAATAGCTAGTCCTGGAGATGGGGAAAGGGGTTGAGAGGGTAATATAGATCCCAGGGTTCCAGAACCTGGAGGACAGAACAAAGGTTTCTCTGGTGCTTGTCTTGGACTGGAAAGTTTGGCTCTGGCATGACTGCCTTCATGTCTGAGAGAAGGAGTAGGCATAACAGTATCATCTTCAAAAGCATTTCTTTTTATTCCTGAAATAAAAAAGAACAAAAAGGTAAACATACAGATCTCTCTCCCCTGCCCAGGGGAAGGAGCATTAAAGGAGAATTAATCACCCTTGTACAGCTTTAGTTGATTTGTGTGAAACAACTTGTCAGTGGGCTTCTTTATAGGAAGTTGTACTCGAACTTGATAGACAGCAGGGCTCAGTTTGTTGATTATCTCAAAGGGTCCTGCCCATTTGTTTGCAAATGGGTGTGCAGGGATGGAAAATTTCAGTACCATTGCTTGATCATTTATTTTCCAGTCAACTTATTTCACATTTTTGTCAAAATACATTTTGGATTGTTGTTAGGCATGGCCCAGATTTCTTGCAGCAAAAAGATGAATCTGCAGAAGATTGTCTTGCAGTTTTGCGACATAAGTGACTGTTAACACTCTGTCTGCAGTGGGGGTATTCAGATCAATCCACAGATGTTCTGGTAGTCTCATTTGTCTACCGGTCATTACCTCGAAAGGTGTATACCTGGTAAATGCAGATGGGGTAGCTCTTATTGCCATTAGGAGTAAGGGCAATAGAGTATCCCAGATTTTAAGATTCTCTTCTACAAATTTACACAACATTAAGTTTGTTTGCCTGTTTGCTCTCTGTATCTGTCCTGCTGACCAGGGCCACTGGAAAATTGAGCCCACAATTTTTTTGCGGAATCCGCAATTTTCACTGTTTTCCGCAAAAACTGACATGTTCCACAATTTCTTGCAAGTTTTGAGTTTTTATATTGAACTGTTTAAAAAGTATTAACATTTTTAATAAAATACTCTTAAATATTTTGACAATTTTGCATGCAGACCTGGGTTTGGCCGAAACAATGCAGTGCAAGGTAGAGCAAGGGTTTTATGTGACACTGAATTCTTTTGAATCCTTGTCTTGTTTGGTTTCAAAATCCACTGGCCAAGCATATCTACACTTAAACACTTAACATTTGTTTTGCGTCAAAGCAGTCTATCAGAAAACGTTTTGTTGCCATACAGACTGAAACAAAAGATGGGAGAAAAGGTGCAAATTATCCCATTCACTTAAATGGGGTGCTAACTATGAAGTCTTTTTGTAAGTGGCAGGGCAAGTTATTCCATGTGAGCATACTTGCATTCAGACTAGTTTTGATTCAAACAACTGAGGATTTTTGGATGGCCCTGCCGATTTTAGACTTGAATAAGCTAGTTGCTAACAGTGATCTCACTCTTAGCAACTACCCCCTAGTTGCTCACATGCAAAGACTACAATAAAAACATGACTAAAGTCTAAAAACAAGCTTATAAAACACAAAATGTATCTGAACATTTATCTTTAACTAAACAAAATCATTGCAGCTAGAGTAAAACAAAGGTAAATTACAGGGTATCCTGGCTACTGTATGATGCAGTAAAAATATATTGATAGTTTTTTACATTTTTTGGTAACCTTGTAAGGCCCACTAGGCACAAGTGCCTGTTTTCAGGTATAACCCAGGAGCACCAAGGAGGTTAAGTGACTTGCTCAGAATCACACAGTATGCAAGTGGAGGTTGTCGGAATCAAACCCAGGTCTATTAGATGTCGTCAGTTCATTCACAGTTTGTTACTCTTACCTCTAGATTATACTGAGAGCCCCAATAACCCCCAGATTTAATGTTTAAATATGTGATTTCAAAAATAGTGAACAGTACCTACAATACAAATTATGACCATTAAAGACTTTAACAACATTTTACTAAAACTCAATTATTCACCACTCTATCAGCTTATTTTTTCTTGTACCAAAGTGGGTGAATAACTGGCAGAGCTCTGTAAACAGCTGCTGATTAGGCTTCATCATTCTACAGCCAGAAACAAAAAAAATATTTCTTCTGGCTTTATATAATATTGATTTGCTGTGCCTCACTTTAAATAGTCTATTTAGCACTGTATGAGGCAGATGCTTTTAAATTTTGGAAGATAGGCAACGCTTGCAATAGCTTTTCAGTTTAGTATTCTTTTTAGGAACATAAACTTTTCTTTATGTTTTAAACATATTCAGGTGTCAGTCTATTCATTTAGCAATGTATACTGACTAATATATGCTGCAGAAAACATTAAAAGATTTATTGTGAAGCACTCAGGATCTATAGTAGAAACCCCGCAATTTCCCGCAATTTTGGGTAACCTTTTCCGCAATTTTCCAGTGGCCCTGCTGATGACTGAGGATGGTATGCTATGTGAAACTTTTGGCTAACTCCCAATAACACTAAACATTACTGCATTAACTGTTCTGTGAAAGTGTTCCCTTGGTCAGAGTCTCCCTTGAGAGGCAGGCCCCATCTGGTAAATACTTGTTCCACCAGAATTCTGGCTGTGGCCTTTGCTGTGGCCAATTTGCATTGGTAGGCCTCAACTCATTCAGAGAAGAGGTCATGATTACAAGTACATACTTGTTGCTGCTTGTTCTAGGCAAGGGTCTGATGAAATAAATTTGAGGTACATTCCAAGGCCCTGTTTGTCTCTGCGGAAGCAGTTTGGCATTTTTCTTGCCAGGTATTGGGTTGTTCTGAGCACAGGTAATGCAGTTATCCAGGTAGTGCTGGACGTCTGTTGACATACCAGGCTACCACCCTACAGTTCTTAGTCTCTGTGAGGTCTTATCCACCCCTTGGTGTTCACTAGTTGGGTTGTCATGGATCAGATGGATAAACTCTGATCTGAGTGCCTTGGGGATTACCCAAAGTTTCTGATTCTCTTCATGGTAAAGGACCAGTTTCTGGTCCTGTGAGAGATGAAGTTTATCAGAGTGTCTCCTGAATGGGTTGTTTACAGGCATTTCTTTTTCTGTGTCTTTTGAGAGGTACTCATGCACCTGTTTTATCTCTGGATCAGCCATTTGTATAGCATGAAGATTCAGGGGGTCCTCTTTGGTCCTCTTTTGGGCTGCCACTAGGCGTGGCACAGTGACAGGTGGAGAAGGCATGATCCACACCTCCCCCTTCAAGCTCCATCTTTAGCCAAAGTACCTGTTTGATCATGGTCATGGAAGGGTTCAGTTTTGAAGTAAGCCTTGACTTTGTGTATGTACAGCTTGAATTTCAGTTGGTCAGCAAGGCTGACAATGTAAATGAAGAGTTCCCTGTATTTGACAGGGGCACCTTCTGAAGAGGCAAACTCATGGGTCTTCCAAAAAGGAAGAAACTCTGTGAGAGAATTGCACACAAATGAGGAGTCTGAGAAAATGATGGTATGCTCACCTCTTTGGTCTTGGATGACTTCCAGGGCACAGGCTACTGCTTCTAGTTCTACATACAGTGCAGACAGGATTTTGCACTTCCTTGATACCTCAAAGGTTTCTCCTACTGGAGAAATGACCAGGACCCCAAAACCTGCACCTTGTTCTTCCCCATTATATGAGATAGCTCCATCTGTGAAGACATGGCGTGACCCAGAGTCTGGTATGTTGCTTCTTATGGCAGGGTAAAAGGGACCTGAGTCTGGTAGGTTGGGTGGCTGTAGGCCACACTAATGTGGATCTCCTTGATAAAGGAGGCCATGTGACAAAAGGGAAGGCATTTTGTCAGGAAGTATAGTAATGTCTCTATCCTGTAACAGGAGGGACCAGTGGATGAGTCTGGTGTTGGACACATTGCCATCCTTGATCCTGCCTGTTAACAGGAAGTTGGTAGGGGTGTAGTTGGTGTGCAGTATGATAGGGTAAAACCCTATGAGGTAGGCAAAATGTTTGATGGCCCCGACGGTTGCCAGCAGATTCCTCTTACTAAGAGAGTACTTTTGTTCCACCAGAGAATGTGTCTTTGAAGCATAAGCAATAGGCCTGAGGGTGCTATTTGCCTTCTGTGCCAGGACTGCTGCCATACCTATCTCAGTGGTGGCAGTTTCCTATCCTAAAGTTTCCCAAAGAAACCTTCACTCCGCAAACAGCAACCTACTGGAAATTCCCTGGGTGGGTACCAATTTTGGTAAAAGATCATTCAGGTTCTTGGCACCCTACTACTGGTGCTCACTACCTGAAAATCTGACCACCAGCACAACCCTAGAAGGGTTCAAGGCAGGTCTAAAGATGTACATATTGGAGCGCTGCCACTGAAGCTGTTACCGCTGAACTACTATTTTGCCCCTGGAGACACATTTCTATGCACTGGATTTTAAACTGAATGAACTGCTGTAGTTATAGTGAGATGAATGACCCTATGGATATGTTGACCTGGACTACTTATCTTTAATATATCTATTATCTACAATATGTCTGTCTACTTAAACATCTGTCCGATCCCTCAAATTCTGTTTTGTAACTAATTTTTATTGTGATTATGTTGTAAATATGTATTCCTTTCTGTACCATTGATCTTATGTGTTCTTCTGTTTTTGATTTATTGTAAACTGTTGTAATATATATGCTGTATGTAATTAATTCTGGTTCACCCCTGAAAAGGGACCTCTGGTCTCAGTGGGTTTACCCGGTTACCAAAATGTTATGAATAAATGAGTAAATAATTAAAGTTTCCAAATGGAATGGCAGGTCAGGGTTTGGGTTGACCAATGCTGGGGCAGAGGCCAAAGCCTTATTCAGAGAAGTGACAGCAGTGGTGGGTTCAGGTCCCTACTGCCAGGGGACATCTTTCTTCAGGAGCTCATACAGGGGTGCAGCCTTTTGTGCAAAATCGCATATGAAGTCCCTGGAATAGTTAACCATTCCCATGAAATGTCTCAGAGTTGCCACACTGGTATGTAGTGGCAGATCTTGGATACCTTGAACCTTGTCCAAAGCTGGACTTCTGCCCTTTTTAGTGATGCATAGTCCCAGAAAGGAAACTTCTGGGAGGCACAATTGTACTTTTGCAGGGTTACTGTATATTTGAGGCCTTCCCTCTGTAGGAGTGTCAGGAGCTCATCTAGCAGCTCCAAGTGTTTCTTTAGGTCTTTTGTGACAAAGTAGGTCATCCACATATTGAAGGAGGCATTCTGGTGTGGAGAATCCATGTATTGCATCCCTCATATGGATGTGGAATAGGGAGGAACTGTTGTGGAATCCCTGTGGGAGGCAGTTCCTCGTATACTGACATCCTTCAATTGTGAAGCAAACTTGTATTGGCTCTCAGGGGCCAATGGTAGTGACCAAAAACCATTGGAAATGTCCAGGGTGCTGAATCATTGGTGTTCAGGCTTTAGGAGTTTTAGTACATCTGGGGCAGATGGCACTGTGGGTGCACAACTAGGGGTATTTTGATTAAGTCTTCTGTGGTCAATGGTAAGCTTCCAACTACTGCTGGGCTTTTCACTGGACAGATGGGAGAATTGACTGTAGATTGGGCTGCAGTATAGCCTAGAGGTTAGAAGAATGAGGTGTGAATGAGCTTGGTACATCCAGCAGACCAGACCTGAGTTTGATTCTCACAACCTCCACTTGCATACTGCGTGACTCTGAGCAAGTCACTTAACTGCCCAGTGCTCCCAGGTCACCCCTGAAAACAGGCATTTGTGCCTAGTGGGCCTTACCCGGTTACCAAAAGACTAAAAAATACAAAAGACCTGATGATCCCTTGCTCTGTAAGGGAATACATTTTGGCCCTCAGTGAGGGTATTGCTTCTGTGGGAAAAGGGTATTGTCTTTTGCATGGTGGCTCCTGACCAATGACTTGTATGAGGGTGTCCATTTTTCCACACTCATGCTTGTGTTTGGCAAAGGCTGCTTGATGCTTTACCAAAATGGGCTTCAGTTGAGTGAAAGGCTTGTGGTGCTGGAGAATGAGGATGATGTCATACTCCATGTAGTTGGGCCTTACTGCTGTTAACATGCGTGAGATGGAAATCCAAATTGTGTGCCATTGGCCTAGTATTTGGAGTAATAGCCTATTGTCTAGATCCACTATGTAGCCATAGCATCCAAGAAAATCAATTCCCAAGATGCTTTGGTGATGATATAATGTCATGAGGTCGAACTGGTGTTTGACTTCCAAAATTCCAGTAGTGACTGGTATGGGTATAGACCAATACACTGTAACTAAAGTCCCTTCAAAGGTACAGGCAGAGTCTGCTCTTCCTGTCAACCAGCTGGATAGCTGAGGGTCTTCCTGATATAGTACTGAAACAGTGGTGCCCATATCTAGAAGCAGTTCAAGCTGGTGCCCCCCTACCATTGCCTCTATACATGGATAGGTGGAATCACCAGTCACTAAGGTGGTGATGATGTGAACCAGGGCCTGACACCATCAGTCTGATTTGTCTTGTTCGGGTTTGTGGTTGGAATTGATTGCCTGAAGCATCTGTGTTGCTTTGGAGTATAGGGATTTGGCCTGTTCACCCCCACTGGGCTCATCCTTCAATGTGGGTGCAGATGGGAAGGCCGCAATGGGCCTTGCTGGAACGGCCGTTGTAAGGGATTGGACCATGGCCTTCCATTCCCATAGCTGGTTGTTCTCTTCAGCAAGATCCTTGTATGAAGAGCCAAACCAGTATTTTTGTCTATTGTTCCCCTTGTTCTACTGCTGGTTTTGATTTTGCTGATATTGTTGTTTTCTCTGTTTGACCGCGCCCTTCCTGTTGGAAATCCTTTGATTTCTCCTCCACCACATACTGGGTGGATGGTTTGGTGATGCTCTGCACTCTAGTGGCCTTGAGAAGCCTGGTTTCTCACGCATATATCTGGTATGCATGCTCCCTCTGTCCATAATGACAGCAAACTTCATCTGTTCTTGGATTCACCAATGCTTCAACCTTTTCATGCAATGCAGGCTGCAGATTTTTCAAAAACAAACTTTGTACTCAATTGAATTTCTCCCTGCAGCTCATTTACCAATTCTTTGCCTGCTTGGTATGCAAGCCACAATCAGCTATTGTACTGGGCTGGGGTTTCTTTGGCATTCTGTTGATGATTTGGGCTAGCATGATGCCAACCAGATTGGGGTTTTGGCTCACAGGAGGCTGGCAGCGACTGTGTCAAACTCAGCCTTATCATCATTGCAGAACATTCTCTGGTAGTTTAGCCCACAATGTAGGGTCTATGGTTTGCTTCTAGAACCTGCTCTATGCTCAGGTGGAAGACTGAGCATTTCACTGGCTCTGCACTCTTTCTAAATGGCAACTGAGATTGTCGAAGAGGGACATGCAGTCTATTTTGTCCGCAATGCTTTGGATGGCATGGGTGGGCTGCAGCACGTTTGGGGTGGTTTTTGGATATTGCAAGTCCATGCTTCTGATGACCGCTTTGGCCATGGCTATGGCCATGCCATGACGCAGCCATTGCTTCACAGACCCATTCTGTAACAAGTCGATCACTGCTTGCTGGACTGCCTCTGAACAAGCCTCGGGAATGCCAGCTCTCTCAACCGCTTGTTCAAGCAGTGTTTCAATCTCTCTCTCCTGTCTTGTTTTGTCAAGACAGCCACTGGAGGTGGGTCAGATCTCCTCTCCCCCCAGTGTCCCAAGGACCACCATCTTGGATGGGGTCTCCATCATCAATCTCATCATCCTCTGATGATGCTAGATCACTGGGTGGTACATACGGCAAGGCTTTCACATGACCCTTCAGGACTGTCAATTGCTGATGTAACCTTTTGAATTTTGCATTACATTTTGAATGATCAGCTCTGTGTCTACCTTACCCTTGACTAACATGATTCCATAAAACTCTGTATATGGTGCTCACTTTGTGTTTTTCCCTGATCTCATGGTCCAAATTATCCTGCCATTTTGCTAACTTCTCCTCTATCTCAATACAATTATTCTGCATCACTTCTTTTGATTCGTTCATCCAATCATTCTTTTGCAATACCTGTTTCTTATCCTGCTGTAACATTTCATAGTCCTCTCTCAACCTTAAAATGTCTCTGTCTTTTCTCTTGTACATTACAATGCATTTCATCATGCGACTCACTTTTGAGCCATTCAACCTTTTTCCAACTCCTCTGTTGCTTGCCCATCTCTTTGTATTTGAGCTAACTCTTATTTCAGAGCTAGAACCTCTGCTTCCACTGCCTGAAGTGCAGCATACAGATAACAACTATCATTCCTTTTGGTCTTGCTTCTTTTTGACTGTATGTTTGATCTCTGAATACAGCATGCACACGAACTTGTATAGGATGACTATGTGTTTTCAGATCCAGCGAAATTTCCCACCCTCCATGAGAGGTCAGAAATTTGAAATATCCAATTAACTAAGTACTAATGGCCATTTTGAAGGTTCCCCTATTCCTGCACTAACCGAGAGCCCACAGTGTATCGATCCACCCTGTACTCCACACCTAGGCAGTTTACAAGTTTTAGGATATGGGTTTCCACAGACTGAAGACACTAGTGAAAAAGGGACATAGGTTCGAGTCTCTTCATGATTCCCTTCCTCATTCCAGGCGTGGGGAATCTGTGGGGTTGGCCATATTGGTCGAACAGACGGGCGCAGGTCTACCCTGTGTGATCCCTATATCCATTCCCCTTAACCATACTCCAGTCTGTACTGACTGTTTGGTTCAGACTGATGCGGTCCGTGTCATGGTCACCTTTTGTTAGATTGTTATCTAGCAGATTCTAGACCAGATGGTCTGACAATGCACGACTCAGAAAACATAGTAGGTCTAAAGGTTTATTTTCCAAATAACAAGTAAATAAGACAGCATACAGTACCTACTGGGAGTTGGGAACCCCGTTACTCCAAGTGTAGTCATTGATCTAATCGAGCTCCGGTAAACAATAGGCTCTTATAGTAAGATAATAAAAATGTCCTGTTACCTGGTAATGGGCTCATGTGTGTATTACGTATGCTTAAGTAAGCTCAGACTAAGACCTTGGCATGTGCCATATAAGTTGCAATAGGTGTTATGCTGATTATAGCTATTTGTTAGAACAATAGAACGAGTCATAAAATATGCTGATTATGGCAGTGTGCCTAATGGCAGTAGATGGTGCTCTAAGACCTCAAATATATCATAAATATGGCTAATTATCCTAAACATTGCTAAACATTGTAATTATGGCTTATTGTTGTAGGTGACGTGCTAAGACCACAAATATATCTAAAAATATGTCAGTAAATCACAGTAACATAATATGTGAGAAAATCATGGCTAAATAACGGCACATAATGATTTGTCAGTAAATCATGGCTAAATATAAGTAAATAGCACTACACCTTATACTAGATACTAACTACATATAATAGTCCACATAGGAGACTAAATCATGATGTAATCATAGGAACTGTAGGTCAGGCAGGTCTACAGTGTGCTACTAATATTTGACAATAATTCATGATTGAGTCTTGGTGAATTATTGACCATTACACAATGGCAAGAAAAAATCCTGGACTCTGATT
The DNA here is from genome assembly GCA_016271365.2 of Neoceratodus forsteri. NCBI lineage: Eukaryota > Metazoa > Chordata > Ceratodontiformes > Ceratodontidae > Neoceratodus > Neoceratodus forsteri. The sequence goes on along the minus strand of CM057449.1, from coordinate 518,529,169 downwards.
GGTCATTCTTAGGCTGGACCCATGATGTTATCCCAGTACAACATCACAGGTCTAGTCTCAGCACTGTGTGAACCTCTAGTTGATTTTTTGCTTTTGCTTGATGATGTGCTTGATTGTTTCCATTGTCTTTTAAAAAGCAAAAATATTTTTCCACACAAAAACATCTTTAAAATTATTTTTTTTCTTCTGTATAACAACAAGCCATTGTATAATAGCAATAGTGCCCTCCAGGGTGTGTGTCATTTGGGATAATGTCACACCTCAGTTATTGGATGCACTCGGCCTGTGGCCTCATGCCCAACCTCCTGAGGCATGTCGTTATCCCAGCACGACACACACCCTGTTGGGCATTATTACTTAAATTTCCAACCTTCCATTTCCAGAGAAGGCTGTTGAAAAAGTGGTTGTTTTGCAGCTCGAGTTGCACCTTGTGGCCTATGACATCTTTGAGCCATTCCAGTCTGGATTTCAGTGAAGGCATAGCAACAAAATGGCATTAGTTGGGGTACAAAATGATCTGCTCAGGGTGAGAGATAGAGGAGACAGGTCAGTTCCTGTTCTCCTTGATCTCTTCTCAGCATTCGACACTGTGAACTATGTAGTGTTGCTGGGTTGTCTTAGGGAGCTCTGTGGACTCACCGGTACTGTCATCAACTAGTTTGAGTTCTTCCTTATGGGTAGAACGTAACGGGTAGTGATGGGGAAGTTTCTCCTCCTGGCCGAAGCCCCTGCCCTGCAGAGTTCCTCAGGGTTCAACCCTGTCACCTATGTTGTTCTAGACGTACTTGCTCCCCGGGTGAGATTATTAGATGTTAGAGCTCGGGTTTTCACTGTTATGCAGATGATACCGAGCTGTATATGTCCTTTGCTCTCGGGACAAGTGACGCTGTGGAGGTGCTAAACAGGTGTCTGGTCAAGATCCAAGACTGGATGTCCTCTAACTGGCTGAGACTGAACCCCAACAAGATGGAGGTACTAGTGATTGAGCTTGGTCACTGGTGTGATGTGGCTGCTGCTGGATTGGAAGTGGGACTGTTTTTGGGCACCACCCAGTTGGTAGCTTCCACTAAGGTGAAAAATCTGGGCATCATCACTGATGATGGATTGACACTTGAGGTTCAGGTTTCATACATCATCTGGAATGGCTTTTACCACTTAAGCAATGTTGCCCGGATTAAAGCCTTAATTCCACCTGATAACCTGCTCTCACTGGTGCATGCCTTTGTTACATCAAGGCTAGACTACTGTAATGTTCTATACTTTGGGGTCAGTGGAGGTATTCTCTGTCACCTACAGCTATTGCAGAATGCAGCAGTCAGGTTGTTGATAGGCCTCCTGAAGTTCTGCCCTGTGACCCTGGTGCTGCATGACTTGCACTGGCTGCCAGTAAGGGGGAGGATTGCCTTCAAGGTGGGCTTGCTCACCTGTAAGGCCCAATATGATTCATCCCTAGTCCCCTGTCTGCCCTGTGCGCTCACTCCGCTCCTCCACCGAGGGCCTGCTAGCGATTCCCAGGGCCCAGCAGAAACCTCAGGAGATTGCACATTTCAGGTGGCCAGCTGAGCCCTGTAGAAATCACTGCCAAGATCCTTGAGGGAGGCTCCATCAGTGGAGGCCTCTAAGTGTGGTCTGAAGGCCCCTCTATTTTGAGAAGCTTCAGGTAACCACTTATAGGTTGCTTATTATTGACATACTGTTTTTACTGTTATTTATTTATTGATTTTATTGACTGTTGTGCCGTTTATTGCCATTGTTGATACTGTGTATGTTTCCTGCATCTCTTTTTTTGTAAAGCACCCAGAGCCTCCAGGAATGGGTGCTCAAAAAATAACCATTTTACTTACTTACAAAGGGCGGGCTTCTCTACAGCCCTGTGACAAACTTCTGCTCTGCTGTCACTGGTCTGTCATGACTTCAAACACAAGAGCAATCAGATGTCCAGATAGCTCCTTGTATTTCAGTGCTACCACCACTTGGCTGACTACCACGGTATCTCAGTCTGACTCTAGTCCCACCATGGGCCACTGCTCACCCAGTGCAAGGCCTTACTTTTGGCAACAGAGTCAACCATTCAGTCACTCCCAGAAACTCTCAACTACTTTGTCAAAGTCACTGGTTACTTTCTTACTTTGTGGTCATTCTCTTTGGTAGTGAAACACCAAGCTAGCCAATAGAAATGGATTGTTTTCATATGGGTGCAGTGTGTGTACATATCTATCTATCTAGCTATATATATATATATATATATATATATATATATATATATACACATACATATATATATATATATATATATATAAGAGAGAGAGAGAGAAAGAAATAAGTGCTTACCTGGATTTGAACCCAGGTCATCAGAATATCATTCCAGTTGTACTACCAGCTGCACCACCAAGGCAACTCGAAACATGGGACTTCAAAAAGTACCTTACTCTTTCTCTAATGCACAACCTGGTGCTGCACAGATAATTATATATATTTTTTATTCACAAGGGTGAGGTCGGTGTGTGTGTGTGTGTGTGTGTGTGTAACCCAAACAAACAGAAGGAAGAAATAAATAAGTGGCTTAGCTGGGATTTGAATCCAGGCCATCTGGAATACCATTCTGGTTGTGCTAGCAGCTGCGCCACCAAGGCAGCTGGAAACCTGAGATTCCCAAAAGAACCTTACTCTTCCTATAATGAACAACCACGACAAAGTTCTGTTCTGCTGTAACTGGTCTGTTATGACTTTACACACAAGAGCAACCAGTGCCCATACTGCTCCTAATATTTCAATGCTGCTACCACCTGGCTGACTACTAGGGTATTTCAGTCTGGTTCTAGTCCCACCATGGACCACTGCTCACCCAGTGCAAGGCCTTTCTTTTGACAACAGACTTAACCCTTGAGTGACTCCCAGAAACTTCTCACCATCTTTATATGAGACACAGGTTACTTTTATACTTCTTAGTCATACTCTTTGGTAGTGAAACACAAACTTGCTCAATAGAAATGGATTGTTACCTGTCTCATAAAACAATGGGCAGTTACAGAGAATATTTAACATAACATATTTAATATTACACTGTTAAATTACAGAATACACAGTAAAATACAAAAGGGATAAAAAAAACATTAGGGAATACAAAAATATAACAGTTGAACCAAAAGGTCACAGAAAGAACCACCTCTTTAGTCCTAGACTACCATCTAAAAGATCTTACCCACAGCTCTGGGTTGCTTCCTCTCTTCAGATCAGGTTGCCACTAAGGTCTGGGATCAATGGATAATACATTCTATTTCTTGCAGTGGACATTTGCTCTGCTCTGCTCTGCTACAGAACTAAGTTGGTATAACATGCACAAGGGAAGAGTCAGATGAGGGAAGACAGAGGTGTATGGGTGCAGTGTAGTCTTTAATTCTCAATTCAAGATACATTGTTTTCTTGGTGTGTACACACTGCAGGAGCCTGCCAAGGCTGCACCTCCTGGCAGGCATTGGATCACAGGCTCACAGCTTCCTCTGTCTCAAAGACACATCAGCTGATCCCAGATTGTTTACTGCAAGCTCCTTTTATAGTAAACTGAACTCAACGTCCCATTGGTCTAACAGCTCCCAGGCTGGATAGGCTCTGGAATGCCAACCTGTACAATGCAAAGCATATGTGTAGTGTCTGAGCTTTACAATTATGTGAATGATCCTGATTCCTAGGCTGGAGGTCTGTGGTTTTGACCCTGTTCCAGAAGCCTTTTTTGCAGTTAGGGGGTGAGAGTTGCATGGCCATCACCATGTTTATTTACATATGAACATATGAAAGTTGGCAGCAGAAGAAGGCCCAGAGGTCTATCTAGTCTGCTCATGTTGTGGAGTCCTTTGTGGCAACTAGAAGCTCTGCCCTCTCCCATCTGCTACCCGCCTTTATGCCCACCCTTGACCCTGACCTTCCCTTTGCACTGCCTCCCTCCTCTTTGAAGCTAACCACCGTCTCCAGGGAGACCACTTCTTCTAGGATCTCATTCTACCTTACACCTACCTCTCTGTGAAAAAATGCCTCCTGAACTCCTCTCTCAGCCTTCCTTTCTCAAGTTTAAGGCAATGCCCACTCATAGTTTTATTTCCACTAAGACTTTTTAAACTTTCTTTATTTGAAGATAATAAAAAACATTACATCTATTGATATTTCACCAGTTTCTGTTAAGGTAGTTATTTACCATAATTTCCATTTCAATACATTCCTTTCCAGATCAAGGGTACCTTACTTTTAAAGTATCCATAAGTCAATGTCACATCCTACAAGGTTCATGTCTATAGAATAAAAATAATAACAACTAAAAAACAAACCTAATAATCTGGCAAGGCAGCAGGTGGCTAACCAATATTGTCAATATAAACTTGTAAACATTTTCTGTGGCATATAAGGTGGGCACTAGGTTCCTTAGGTAGGGAATCTTTCCAACCACTATATCAGTGTTGTCCCCCTCCCAAATCTGAGGGGGTGGGGTTCCCAGAATTGTATAACCAATCCTTTTTGCAGCTCTACCTTGGCCCCTTTCAGTCTCTGTTAGTATTCGAAGTTACTCCCCCACCCACTGTCTGTCATCCACCTAGTCCCTCGCTCCAAAAATGTTTTGTTCTTTATCCTGTGTTAGGTATGTTAACACTTCCTCTGAGATTGAAGAGGCCCTCTCTGTTCACCCTGTTCATGTCCTTCATATGCTGAAAAGACTCTGCCATGTCCCTCTTTCCTCTGCACCGCCTCTAGCAGTTTTATGCCATTTTCAGATAGGGATGCCAGTACTGCACACTGTACTCCAGGTGTGGCTGCACCAGTGATCTGTACAGCAGCAAAATGACTTCCTGCTGCACTAGTGATTCCACTGGTAATGCAGCCCAGCATTTTATTGGCTTTCACTGCCACCTTCCTGCAGTGTGAGGAGTGCTTCAAGTCACTAGTGATCATCACCCTTTTTCTTTCTCAGACTTAGTTACCAAGACCCCTCCCAGGCTGTACTCTATCCTCGGTTCTTAGATTCTGTGTGCATGACCTTGCACTTCTTTAATTGAATTTGAGTTGCTATAATCCTGACCACCTCTCAAGCTTGGCCAGATCTTCCTTTAGGTCCTGTATCCATTCTGCTGTATCTACCCTCTCACAGAGCTTGGTGTCATCCATACACATGCAAATCTTGCCTTTTGTGCCATTTCCAATGTCATTAACAAATACCTTAAAGAACACCAGACCATGCACCGAGCCCTGTCGGAGCCCACTGGTGACTTCCCTAGGCCCAAAGAGCTTCCCACCACCACCACCACCCTCTGGGTTCTGTCCTTCAGTGAGTTTGGCACCCATCCAGTGGGTTTCTCCCCTACCCCCAGGTCCTCCAGTTTTCTGATCAACCTTCTGTGGGGCACAGAGTCAAAGGCCTTGATGAAATCCAAGTAAAGGATATTAACCACCAGGCCCTTGTCCAATGTAAGAAATCAACCAGGTTCGTTTGGCAATGAACTCATGCTGTCTCTCATCCTGCAGACTGTTTTCCTGTAAGAAACCTACCAGCTTTTCTTTAAGGATTGCCTTCATGAGCTTACCAATGACTGAAGTTGGATTGACCGGTTGTAGTTGACCAGGTCACCTCTGGGTCCACATTTATGTCACGGCACCACATTTGCCATATTCTCCAGTCCAGTGGTACAACCCCCAGTTCCAGCGATCTATTGAACAGGTCCACCAGGGGGCCTGTTGCTAGCTCCTGCAACACTCTAGGATGGATACCATCCAGGCCCTGGGGATTTAGCAACCATAAGGATGAATAGTCCTTTCTTCATCCTGTCCTCACTAATCTTTTTGTCTGTGCATCCACCTCCCTCCACTCCACTCCCACCTCCTCCACCTCCCATGTGGTACCGGGCCATCCTTCTCCTTTGTAAAGACAGAGCAGAAGTATTCATTAACTACCTCTGCCCTGTTCCCACTGTCTTCCACTCACCCCTCTCCTTTCCTTGGCCATACAATGCCATTTTTCTTGTCCCTCTTCTCACTAATGTATTAAAAAATGCTTTTTCCTCTTTTTTTTTTAACTCTTCCGCTAATTGCAGTTCCTTTCTGGCCTTGGACAGCCAGACTGCTTTCCCAACCCCTTTAGCTTTTCTGTGGTACTCCTCCCTGTCCTCATCCTTCTGAGTCCTCCAGAACTTCCTGTAAGCAGTCCTTTTATCCCTGACTGCCTGAGCTACTCTCTACTAAATCAAATGCCCCTTTCTGTTTACAGCCTCCTGGCTATTTTAGCTAAGCCCACTGATGGCTATGTGTACATGTCCTGACTCACACTGCATGCCCTGGGGCCAGGACTAGGGTATGTAACACATTTCAGAGTTAGGGGTCATGGGTTCTAGGCAATATTCTGCTTTTGAAAGGAGCTCTTCTCCTGTAATGTGCCATACATGCATGGCAAATACTGGTGGTTTATTTAGGCTCTCCCACCCCACTGCTTCTCCGGGGGCTGGGGACACCTGGTGAGGCACACACTGGTACAGTTGCTTCTGTCCCAGTCCTGATCCCGCTACCAGTCCTGGGGCTGGGATTGCTGGATCTGATGTGTGGCTCCAGTTGTGAGCATGGAGGAGCCAGGCATGGCTCCCATCAGGGCTTCTGTGAGGAGATGCAGCATTGCTCTGATGGTTCCCCTTGCAGCAGTTCAGGATATCAGGGGTCCGGAGGGTGAAGATGCCTTGAAGCCAGGATCACAGAGGGGAAAAGAGATGCAGAGGGGTCAATGAACCCTCACAGGTAAGCCCCATTTTCACACAGCATCACCTTTTGGCTAGATAAACAGCTTTACCACATGAAACAGGCAGGCAAGCATTTATAGGCAACATCCCACCACACTACCCAACTCTAAACTGTACCTTCAACAGTACCTGGGAAAACTGGGCAATGTGCAAATGGGGGCACTATTAACTTGTGAGTCAAAATGAAGGGCAAATTCAGAGGAGGCACTAGGGTGTCATAGGTGCACTTCATTATGGGCTTGAGCTCACATCCAGACTCCTCAGTAATGCTGATTTTTTTCCTTAGGAATAGGACGAGTCTTCACTCTTCCAGCTCTGTGTCCTTCACAGGGGCCATGTCAGGAATGGCAGAAATTATATCAACCTCTGGTATTAGGTCCTCTATTTCTGAATCTACATCATTGTCCTTGGGTATTACTGCAGTAGTACGAATTTCCCTGTCCTCTGCCTCAAAAGCATCCTCAGCACTACCAGGCAGCATGTCTATCTCTGTGAGTTAGGGTTCTGCATCAGAATTCAAGGAGTGGGAAGGTTCAGTGCTTGAAAACTCTCAGGGTGGCGATGACGCAGATGTTAAGTCAGTTACCGGAGGTTCAGGGGGGTCAGACACAGTACACTGTGTCAGTGGGCAACACCAAGTCCTTGGCTTCATGACTACTGGGGGATCACTTTCTGGTGATATGTCTGGCACAATTTCACCAGTGGGCAGCAGGTGGTTTCTATGTATCATCTTTTACAGGCCTCCTCCATTTGCTTTTTTAAAGCTCAGCTTTATTAACCTTCCATTCATATAAACAATACATGGCATTGAGTTTCCAATTATACACAGTTTTCCAGATAGATCAGATAATACTTGCACCATACAGTATAATTACCAGGACCTGCCTTCTTATTCTTTACTGGTATAATTTCCCCCTGTATTATCATTTTTGTCTACCCTCAGCTTCTGGTATTAGCTTGTTGCTATCTTGTGCCCAGGGCTCAGAGGCTGGTGTGGAAGCCTATAACATGGCCTTGATCAATGCCCTGGGCCTGATTGCACCTTTCCATGTTCACCCCTTGACCTCCCATCATCAATCACCGTGGTATTGTGCTGAGTTGCGTTGGTTGAAGACTAACGGGCATAGGTTGGAGCATGCCTGGACGAGGTCCCACTCTGAGGATGACAAGGCGGTGCTGAGGCTCCATTATTTGGAGTATCAGCGGGGCAAACGATCTAAAGAAAGTGAAGTTTCTGTCCTCGTCAATTACTACAACAGGAAATTGTCCAGCTGTGCTCTTCCGCACTATAGACAGATGGTTAAGTCCCTCCTGTCTGCAGTCCAGGACAGCTTTTTCCACTAAACAATGCGAGGAGTTTGGATGCTTCTTTGCTAACTAGGTGTCATCTATCTATCAGGGTGAGTTATTGCCTTCTCTGGTCCAACTTTTGCAGGAGGGGATCGGTCTGTTGGTGGGGATCCTCAGTCGAGCTGGTGTGAATTTCAGCCAGTTTCAGCAGTTGAGGTCTTCCATGTGGTCACCAGCTTGCGTCCCACCAACTGTGCTCTGGATCCAGGTCCCACATGGCTTGTTATTAGCTGCATGGATGTCCTTAGTCCAGTGTTCATTGAGATCATCAATAGGTCCATAGGAGAGGGTATTTTTCCCACAGCCTTGAAAGAGGCTGTGATGAGACCCCAGCTAAAAAGCGTCTTCTTTAGATCCTGATGTTCTATGAAACTACAGGCCTATCTCTAATCTTCCCTTTTTGGGGAAGGTTATTGAGAAGGTGGTGGTTGGTCAGCTGGTTGAATGCTTGGAGAGTTGGTCTATCATTGAACCTCTCCAGTCGGGTTTTCAGCCACAGCACAGCACTGAGCTGGCTTTGGTCAGGGTGGCACATGATCTCCTCATGTCGAGGGACAGAGAGCAATGTACCATCATTGTACTCTTGGACTTTTTCAGCTTTTGACACAGTAGATCATGGGTGCTATTGGATCACCTGCAGACTTATGTGGGCACCACTGATGCAGTCTTGCATTGGTTCAGCTATATTTAACCAGGAGATTGCAGTGTGCAGTACTTGGGAATTTTTTCTCTGACTTTTGCTGCTGCCTTATGGTGTTCCACAGGGATCTATTTTGGACCACCTGTTGTTCTCTCGTGTACATGCTGCCACTTGGGGAGATCATCAGGCAGTACAACATGGGCTTCCACTGCTATGCAGATGACACCCAGTTGTACCTGTCCTGTGCCCCAAATGATCTTTATGCCTCAATTGTGCTGAGTCAGTGGCTGGCTGAAATAAAAACTGGATATCTGCCAACTGGCTTTGTCTCAATGCTGGCAAGACAGAGGTTATGGTGATCAAGCTCAGCCGTGGTGGCGTTTCCGGATGGGGAGGTTGTTGCCCAGTTGTTGGTGGGCAGCCCCTGTCGGTGGTGAGATTGATTAGAGAGCTTAACATTTTTCTGACAATTGATTTAACCTCAGACAACAGGTGGCATCGGTTGTTCAGTCCATTTTTTCAATCTCTGGAATATTGCCAGATCCGGCCGTTCTTGACGCCTGACAACCTGGCTACAGTCTTCCATGCTTTTCTCACCAACAGACTTGATTACTGCAATGCTTTATATATAGGGTTGTCTGAGGTTTATGTGTCAACTGCAGCTAGTGCAGAATGCTGTGGCCAGGATGCTGACAGATGTCTCTTTAAGGGATCATGTCACTCCTATTCTACGCACTGTGCACTGACTGCTGCCTTTGAGTTTGCACATCTCCTTTAAGATCTGCTTGTTGACTTACAAGGCCCTACGTGGTTTGGGACCTGACTGCCTAAAAGAGCTCCTGGCTCCCTGTTGGCCTTTCCGCCCCCTATGCTCCACCGAGGCTGACCTGCTTGTGGTGCCCACCTCACACCTTAGGAGATCGGGTGACAGAGCTTTTGGTGTTGCTGCACCAGTGTCTGGAACTCTTGCCACACCACATTTGTGCAGCCAGCTCAATGGAGACTTTAAGCAGTGCCCCATGTTTACTCGTGCAAAGTGGACTCACATTCTGCGGCAGAACCTCATACTTTCTGCTGCAAAACAACTGCTGATTCTTGCTCATTCTGCAGTAGATAAATTGTGGTTAAACAGCATACATTCAAGGGATTAAGTCTTAGTTTCACTCTTTGATTGTCTTCGTGCAACCACACCACTACACTGAAAGTGGAATAGCAGGCCATTTAATAGCATGTAGTCTTCTTATCATAAATATTAAACTGCAATAACCTAAACCTGGTGTTCTTTTAATAACTTTTCCTCCCACCCATTATTTGAAGGCTCATCTGTTTTTCTGGACACTTGGTGACTTTTGCTGTTCTCCTAGGTTATAATTGGAGGAGGACATAAACACTCTGCTTAAACTGCACAGAAGGCACAACCTGCTTGGATTTCTTCTGGCTTATATTTAAAGTTAGCAGAAATAAAGAGAGACTCCAACTTGAAAGCCATTTTTTTTTCTGATTTTGATCAATGTTATTTTAGATTATAATGTTTTAAAACTAGGAATACCCCAGCTGTCTTGCAACAAACATGTTCGAGTGCAATGTGAAAATCTGTGTGTTTGGGGGAGGGATTGCCTTCCTATAATAGTGATGGAGGGTGTAACTTGCAGTGTCTGTATGATTTGTTGACTCTTGATTTTTCTTTTAGGGAACACACTAAAACATACAAGCAAGTCATTCTTATTAAGCTGGAGTACACTTGGTTAGCATGTTCTCTTCTCCTCGCAACTCAAGGGGTTGGGTGTTCTTCAGTCAGTGACCCTCATTTCACTTTGTATAGCAGCAATCAATACAACTCTCCATTCTGATATTTTTCCTTATCTGCTCACTCCAGTTCTGGTATGCCCTGGTCCCCAACCCACTGCAGCTGGGCAACTTGACCTTCCTTAAGAATTGAGCTTGATGCCACCATTTAGGCTGCAGGTTCAAATCTGCCATGAAATTATTCTCACACTTGCAGGTACAGGTCTGCAGCCCACATATCAAAACTGTGATCGATGTCCATCAATAGGGACCAAGTCCTCTTCCCAGTCTGCTACTAGCCACATGTTTCTGCATCAGCCCTCCTCCTCCTCCTCTGATACCTGTCACCACACTGAGATCGATTCCACCTCCATGGGCACCACTGAATCTTCCCACTTCTTGACTACTGCTCGCCTTCCAGTACTTCCTTCCAAATTCATCTTCCAGGATTCAGCATGCACTGTGTGCAGCCTCACAATGAAAATTAACATGGCTGAGCTAGCCACACCTACTCAGCAGCAAATCATAACTGCTGTGAACATAATCAAGCTCTGTTACTCTTGTGTCAGTCCCCCATAATACTGGCTGGGCGGAGTTATGTGACAACAGCCAGCATGAGTCAAGATGCCATGTGACCACTAGCTTTTCAGCTTTGTAGAAGGTGGCATCAGTTTGTTGCCCTTCTAATGAGTATGTATGCCATGCCATACTTAACATATCAGTAGCTATGCCCTTTCCTTGTGTCACTGTATAGTATAGTTAGCATTTCTGTGGCCATATGGCTGGTTTTCCTGATTTCTGTGGCCAGTACTGATTTCTCATGTCAGCTCTGATTTCTGCAGCCACTGCTGCAACCGAGAATCACAGAAAACACTGGGCCCTGCTTTTAAGGCCTCTTGAAAACATTTCTGTTTGACAGAGCTTTTAGCTTTATATAAATGATGTTTTAATTCCTGGGGTTTGACAGAGGTTTTTTTTTACAGTTGTTATTTTCTCCTGCATTGATAGCTTGTCCTCAGGAGGTGCCCCAGCCCATCCCCGCATCTACCAGCCAGGCTGACCTGAACCACAGGGCTTGCTCCCCGGCTAGGATCGGGCGGGGTCTCCAACCCCCACCAGTCCAGATTTAGTGGGGCCAGCATCGGGCTAGCCGGGAGCGGAGCTGCAGGCGCTCCACCATTGTGCCTGCCAGTGCTTCCTTTTCCTCCTTGTTCTCCCAGGAGTCGGGACCATGCAGTGATGCCAGTGGAGGAGAGCATGCACTCATCTGCATGCGCCCTCTAGGCGCCTGGGCCCAACTCCCCAGCTTATGGTGCAGCACCCTGTCCCCCAGCCTCCACTGAGGGTGAACAGCGTCAACCACAGGAATCCCACTCCCGAGAAGGAGAGCAGTCCATCAGACACTCAATCCTTCCTCCCCTGCCGACCCCTGGTGGCCCGTGCTCATACCCGAACACGGGTCGCTGGCATAGCGCGAGGTAAGGTGCCAGCACCTCAGCCCTCAGTGCCAAAGGCCGCTTGACAGAGTTTTTAGTTTTATTTAATTGATGTTATTTAAATCCTGGTGTTTTTAATTTGTATTTCTATTGTAAAGCACTTTGAGCCTTGGATAGAGTGCTATATAAATAAAATTTACCTTGCCTTGCCTCCCATGCCTATGCCCTTCCCTTCTGGACCTGCTAATTTTAGTATTTTTATTGGAGATTTTCCTCTGCTATTTTTAGTGATTTGATGAATTCCTCAGAATTGTTGATTATTAGAACCCATTTAAACAAAAAAGGAAAGGAAAGGGGAAAACAAACAAACAAAAACAACAACTAGAACTGGATTACCCACTCATCCCAATGTATGGATGCAAGTTACAATCATGGCCTTCATTCCACCACCACAGGACCAATGTAGGTTGCTACTTCTTAGCATTTGTGCTACTTTTTCTATGCAAGTTAAATCTTGGTATGTCCCACAGGGTCAGATAAGGGAGTACCGACCTGTTTTACTCATCTCATTTTAGGAAATACTCTTCCAAATATTTTTTTTAATGAGTACCAGTACTTATCCAACATTTGTAAATACTATACATGCCAAAACATAGTGCTTTATAACATAACTGGTGATTTAAAAGAAGCATTTTTTTCCAGATTTACAGCATTTGTATGCATCCCAATTTTGTTTTACTCACTATGTTTTAAAACTGGTGAGTAAATTACTCCTCCCTGCCAACATTATCTGGAGCATTGTTGGCACTTGATCAATTCTTACATGAAAAAAGACTGCATTGTTTTTAAAATGTGCCTCACTCCACTCTGTCCAGACATATGTACGCATCTGAATTTGGTTTTACTCACTTCACTTTCAAAATGAGGAGTACAGTACTCATCTCAAAAATGCTATCCAGAGCCCTCATTGCCCCAAACTAATACTTGTCTAATTAGTGCATATAACATCTGTTAGACTAGAATAGGGCCTCCAGAATCTCTCCTCATCATATTCTTTTAAATGCTCAGCAGGCTAACCCCTTAGTCACTCTGCATACCTTATACCAAATTCTCTCTTCTTGCTCCTCATCATCCATTCCTCCTTCTCTACTTAAGTTCCACCATGCCCAACCCTGCCATCTCTCCAGATGCTTGTCCTCTACTAAATTCAGTTTGGCTGCCATCAGCTCCATGTCATGTATTTTACTCACTCTATGTCTCCATTCTTCTTTGGTGGAGATTTCTAGTTGCAACCAGTGTGACATGATGTATTTTAGTGCGGATCAGGCCTTTCCATTTTCTTGGCAGATTTTGTTCATAGGAAGCTCGGATAGCTGTTCCACAATGAGGTAGGACCTGGGAACCCACTGGTCCTCTAGCTTATGTTTTTATTTTAGCCCAGATTCCTCACTGGCACTCAGTCTCCAGCTTGTAGCACCTGGTAGCTGACACTGTGTTATATTGATTCTTGTTGGCCAGGTTGTTTTTGCTGCAGCCTCAGATGCAAGCTGATCAGCATTCAGTGACTCTCCGCACAAGCAGGTGCACTCCTGGTAGCATCCTCAGATGCCCCATCTGCTGAGACTATGAAACACAGATTAACTGTTAGATGACCTTCCCTACTGAACATCAAGCAGAAAGGTGTTTGGACAGTGGTGTCATTTCAAATGCAATTATAAGCATGTACCAGGGAACTCACTTGTTGACACCATTTGGCTTTCTGTTCTGGTGACAGGGCATCCAACAGGGTCCTGTTGAAGCATTGAGGCTGAGGATCTCCCTGTGGGTAGTATGGAGTGGTTCTTGTCTTACTTATCCCATAGGTGGCCAGCAATTCTTCTACCAATCCACTTTCAAAGTCACACCCTTGGTCTGACTGTACCTCTGAGGGATGCCATGGTGACTGATGTACTGTTATGAATCTTAACCACTGTGCTGGCTTTTTGATCATTGGTTGGGTATGCTTGTGCATATTGGTATAATGGTCAGTCACAACAAGAATGTTGCCTATGCTCTTGCAGTCAGGTGCCAAACAGAGGAAGTCCATACCCAAAAGTTCAAAGGGGTCTACTGGTTTGAATGTTGACCAGTGGAGCTGCTTTATTTTAGCAAAGTCTTTCTTTTTATGCACCTGAAACAGTTTGGGCAGTGCTTTTCCACATCTGCCATAATTGGGCCAGTAAAAAGCATGCCTGCATTAGATCTTGTGTACGGTTCATTCCCAGGTGACCCATGTCATCCTGAGGGATCTGATTTGAGGCTTTCTATATTTCCATGGTAAACACAACTGTTTCCAAGGAAAACCCAGGTGGGCAGTATCCTGAATTTTGTATAAGCAGACTTTCTTTTAAGACAACTTGGGCACTCGTGCAACAGCAGTGAAACATCCAGATGAGTTATTTGAACTAGATTTGCATCCAACCTGTTCTCCAGGGCGTGCATACCATGTAAAATGAAGTCCTCCTAATGGGCTAGTTTAAGCACAGGACAGCTTGGATGGGGCAAAGATGAACAATCCAAGCCCATAAAATTGAGGTAGGTAGTTGGGATGGAATTCAGAGGGTCCTTTGCATATCTATGGATCTGACTGGATTTGCCAGGGTAACATGATCTTAGAGTCAAACTATAAACACACAGACCCACCTCAGTTAGGGACTGAAGTGGAGTTTCTGGGTGGCTCAGGATGTGGATGTCAAGAACAAGTTATCTGGATCAGTATTGGCTCAATGACTACACTACTCCAAGCTGTAGTTCTAAATGGACAACTCAGATAGCCACTGGTGTCCTGTGGCATCCAATTTTTCAGTAGTGTTCACATATGTTAGAGGATTGTTGTCTGTATGCAATATGATCATGGCTTTGTATAGACTGTCATGAAATTTCCAGTTCAAGTTCAAGTTTATTTGCAGGAAAACTCCATATTAGCATGCTCATTTACAAGGAGCTCCTGGTAAGACATCTCGCACAAGTACACAAAAGTGTTACAATAATACAATAGTTCTCAGACTTTGTCACAGTGAGCCTCCCCAATCCATGGAAAAGATTTTGAGCCTCCCAAAAATTGAAATAATCTTGGCCTCCTAAGAAAATAACATACTGTACTTTAGAGTACACCATGAATAAATTGAAACCCTTTGAGTACTTGACTCACATAATTCTTTATCTTATACTGACGGGAACCTTTGAAAAAGAGCCACTTGTGCTCAAGGGTGTTATCTGAATAATAAATAAATAAACTAAACAATTGGTATCATTCAACTTGTCGTAACCCCCCACCCAATACAGGCCAACCTATGTATTCTACTATTTTCATTCTTGAACCATTGTTACTCTTTGTTGCAGTACCTTCATGGGTCAGACTACTTTCTCTGTTTCCTCTCTATATGAAATAACCTTCCTACATACTTTGCCTCTCCTATCCTTTCCTGTTCCTAAGCAACTTCTCAGGGATTACTTTGCTCCTTCCTGCTATTGCTGTTGGCACTTCTATGCTCAACCCTTTGTATTTGGGCTGTTCTGCCATCATGCTACAAATTTATCAATTACCACCACTCATTAATAGTTTATTGTTTATATGTGTTTGCACTATTGTTCATTGTGTATTTCTTGACTGTTTTGAAGTTACTTTTGAAATGTATTCACTCCTTCCCTTCCTGGTACACTTGAAATGAGCCTTGCCTCATTCACCTTCCCTGTCACCTATTAGTAAATACATACATTAAATCCTGCTTACTATTATCCTCTTTCAGTTTGCATCATCTGTTCACACAAATATATTAAACTCAAAATTTAAATACAGTACTTTTTCAGACATGCTTGAGCCTCCCTGAATAGATTGGGCCTCCCTAGGGAGGCTGGCCTCACCATTTGAGAACCCATGCAATAATACAATAGCATATACTGTAGTATAGTACAACATACCTGCAGTACATGAATTCTGTTTGGTTTTGACACATGTAAACAATGTACAATAATAGTTAAATTAACTTTTATGCAGAGCTAAAGAAGCAGAGTTCACAGGCAAGAAGGAAGACAGAGGGGAGCTGGGCTAGCAGGCAGGAAGGTAGAATATGAGGGGACATGAAAAGAATTTACAGTCAAGTGATTTAAGGGTTGTAGGGTTTCTCCGCTAGAGGACTGCTCGCTATTTTGGCAATGGCAAGGACTGTATGTTATTTTGGCGCAATGGCAACTTTCAGCAAGCACTTTGTTAGCTATAGTTTTGAATGCATTCAAGGAAATCGTCCAAGGACATCGGTTCAGGAAGTTTTAGTATTGTTTGAAGTTTATTCCAAGTGGGCGGGATAACATGACTGAGTGCAGCTTTGCCAAATTTCTCAGTGATGGCCCACTGGAGCACCAGAAATTCATATTTGTGCACCAGGTTGTGCTTTTCAAATGATTAAACAGTGACTAGTGAGAGCAATGGGCGCCATCCTTTAGGCACTGCTGGTACATGACAGCTTTCAAGTTGCTTAAGCTGGTGCCATGAAGAATGTGTGGCTTGTTGGGGCTACGAAGGCCAGCATAGGCACCTCACAGAGATGTTGGATGATTTCTTTGAATGCTGCTTCACAGTGGTCATCTCACCAGCCACCAAAGGGTTCATTTTCTCTTAGATAGTTGGTGGAGAAGTTTCCTCCCAGTGTGGGTTGTCTTTTGTAGGTAGGCAGCTACCCCGGTGAGATGGTTCAATGTGGGATGATGTCCCTTACCAACTACCTGTAGTATCCACAGACTCCTAAGAATGACTGCAAGGACTTGAGATTGTGGGATCAAGGCCAGGTTCTTAGGGCCTCCACTTTGGCAAGGTCAATCTGTACCCGACTGGCTGAGGCGATATGCTTGGCATTCATCAATGTATACCTTTAATCCAAACTCATCCAATCTGTCCAGTACTTTTATCAGTTGGCTCTTGTGCTCTTCCAGTGTCTTGCCAAACACAATCATGTCATTGAGGTACACTAGCACTTTTGTTTGCTTATTCACTCTACCTGCCTGGTTCCTACGTGGGGCCTCACCAAATGCATACGCTTGTTCGGCTGGTTTGGTTTCTATCTTTATGAATTAATATTTACTTTGTTTTGACTATGCTGTATGCACCACCTTGGCTTGTATGTAGCTTCTGCAGTGCTGTATGTGCCATCTCGATGGTCTGGGTCATACCTGAAAATGGTCCCTCAGACAACTGTGCCTACCAAGACATCAAATAAATGAATAGCAGGATTCATGCCTCATCACTCTACCATAGATCTATGTTTTATTTTATCAAATTTAATCCACAAATATTCAGTAATAAAAGCAGAAAGACTTTACTGTATTTTCATAGACCTGAAATCAGCTTTTGATAATATTAATAGGACTCTACTCTGGTCAACCTTAAAGGAGCTAGGTATTGAGAAAGCTATTCTCATTATTTTGGGCACTTCATATAATAATAATACAACACAAATTAGATATAATACAAGAGGTGATAAACGTGAAATTAACACAAATAAAGGATTTAAGCAAGGATGCATTTTATCTCCTATATTATTCCATCTTTTCCTTAATCAGATCCTGCACAAAGTATATGATCCAGAATTCCATATGCCACAAATTGGAGAAATATACTGTCCCTACCTTGCATATGCTGATCATATTGTGTTAATGTCTACTAGCTTCCTAGGGATTAAAAGAATGTTTCATAGACTATACCAGGAATGTACAAAAGCTGCTTTAAAGATAAATTAAAGTAAAACTAAGTTGATGATATGTGGAAATAAAAAATAAGGTGAGATACAAGATCTTGCTTGATAAGTCGGAAACAGAGACTGTAAATAATTTCTGTTATTTGGG
The DNA here is from genome assembly GCA_016271365.2 of Neoceratodus forsteri. Lineage (NCBI taxonomy): Eukaryota > Metazoa > Chordata > Ceratodontiformes > Ceratodontidae > Neoceratodus > Neoceratodus forsteri. The sequence continues at coordinate 518,511,314 of CM057449.1, read as the reverse complement.
AATTATCTTCACAAATAATATGTCTTGGGGTAAGCACAAGAAAGAAATGAAAATTAAAACCAAAAAGTCAATCCAGGCAATTGTGAGTTTTGCACATAAACTTTGGGGGCATTCCATCAAAGGATGTGTCCAATTGATAAATGCTAAAATTAAAAGCCAGATCTTATAGGGAACTGAAATCTGGAGATTGGAGGCTAATGGTCTGATAGAAAAAACATTAAATATGTATTATAAGAAACTTCTAGGTCTACCACAGGGAGCACCGTCAGCACTAGTAAGGGCAGAACTGGGGGCGACTGTCCATGGAATGTCTTATTCAGGAAAAAAAAAAATGGTTATTTATTGGTTAAAAGCATAAGCTATGGAAGAGAAGAGATTACCCTGTATGTGCATAGAGGAAACCATAAAGTATTTAAACCCTCAGGTAACCATTCTAAGTCTGCTAGTTATTGAAAATATTGTTAAACCACATGGGTTATTAAGTTGCTTAGCTGAAGTCTTCCTCAAGCCTTTTTCTGAAATCCAGGCTGTTATAAAATATAGATTAAGGTTGATTTTTATACAAAGGGAACTAGGCCTTTGCCTTCAGTTCAGATCAGTAAGTAGTTAGCATACAATAAAAAACCTTTCGATCTTGAGACATACTTAAACCTTTTCATAAATCCACAACACAGCAAACATTTTACGAAATATCGTTTTGGATCAGATACCACCTATCTACTGTTATTACTGATTATTTTGTTTAGGGAACCCTATTACAGGGCTGTGCTCAACTGAATCAAATAACAACTACTGTTATTACTGCTGATTGTGATTAGGGAACCCTATTACAGGGCTGTGCTTAACTGAATCAAATAACAACTACTGTTATTACTGCTTATTGTGAGTAGGGAAAACAGGGGGCTCAAATATTGCAGGATTGTCCTTAACTGGATATAATAACAGCTGCTGTTGTTACTGCTTATGTAAACTGATTTGGTAAACTCAGCTTTTGTCTGCTACTAGAGGAAATGGCGAGAAATAACCGGACCCAAAATCTGGAGATGATGGGGACCAGGCTGGGGGCATGGTATGAGGGTAGAAGGGAGTGGTGGGGTGGAGGACATCAGGAGAGGGGTATAGGTGGCAGGACGGAAAGGAAGGTTAGTAAACTGTATTGGATGTGGGACAGCCATATTCCTTGACATTATGTTGGAGAGCAGTGGGCCATCAGTTATACAGATACCTGGGACAGTTAAGGGCAGAGATCACCTGGTTAAGGAGGGTTATAGAGAGAAGGACGGGGGAAAGGAGGGGAAAGGAAGGGAGGGAGGGGAGGGAAGGTTGGATGACAGGTGACAGCAGACTCACACAGACCAATCAACGTTAGGGCAAGAAGAGTGGCAGGAGGTAAAGAGAAATGGAAGGGGAGAGGAAAGTTGGTCTAGTAGGTGGCACAACAGGGAAGGCTGGGGTGGCACAGGGGTACTACTGCTGAAGTGATGGCATCAAACAGGTATACAGTTCTGGAGGGATTGAGGAAGGGAACATGGGGGTAGCGCCTCGGGGCAGTGCAGGTGAGGGGCAAAATCAGCGAGGGAAAGGAGGAAACCTGCAGGGGTACAGGAAGGACTGAGTTCTCAAAAGCATAGGTACCAAAGGCAGTGTGGAGAGGAGAGCAAGTGAGAACCCACAGGCAGTAAGGACAATAAACTAGGAGGCAGGGCAGCATAGAGAGGGTCCGGAGGAGAAGGCTGAAATGGATTACGGGGCAGCAGGAGGGAGGTGGACTGGAGGAGGTAAGGGAAGATTGGAGGAGAAAAATAGAAGCACATATGGGAGGGCAGAAGGGAAGACACAGGGGAAGGTGGCTAGATCACCAGGGCAGGCAGGATGGAGGAAGCCCAAATGGAGGAGGTTGAAAAGGTGATAGTAGTGGGTGATTCCATCATCAAGTGTATTCACTAGGGTAGGCAGTGGGATCCAAAACAAAGAAGGGTGGTCATCTGTATGCCAGGAATGGAAGCAAGGAGGCGGGGCCTAAAATCAGGGAAGAGATAAGAGCTGCAGGGGGTAAACCTCACATGATCATTCACTTGGAGATGAATGACCTGGCAGGAAACAAAGTCAGGATAGTGCAGCAGAGGTTTAAGGATCCTAGCGGGGGTTCTGCAGGGCTCAGTGAGCTCATTGGCGTTCTCGGAGTAATTGCCAGTGCACAAAAGCCAGTACAGTGAGAAAAGGAGAATAGTGTAATTTAACAGATGGCTAAGGAATGGTGTGAGATGGAGGGTTCAAATGTATAGGGAAAGGGGGACACGTGGGCAGATGAGACTGTATGCAAAGGACAGGCTACACCTAAACTGGGAGGGGCTGAAATGCTCAGAAGGAGAAATACATGGAGGAGATCCTTCATTTAAACTGAAGGGGGTGAGAATGAGGCTAGGGAGGTCCAGGAGGATAGCCAAGAAAGTGGGAACCTAGCTGTCACTCCCCCACAAATAGTGGCAGGAGTTAGGCAAGGGGGGGAGGGAAAGGAACAGAGGCGCAGGTGAAGCGTCATGTGCATGAACACTTGAAGTCTGAGCAAAAAGATTACTGACCTGGAAGCCACCATGGTGGGAGAGGACTTGGACATAGCAGCCATAACAGAGACCTGGTGTGCAGAAAACCAGGGATGGGATATGGTCATTCTGGGATTCAATCTATTCAGAAGGGATAAAGTAGAAAGGAAAGGTGGAGGGGAAGCACTTTACACGGGACCACATAAAGGTGATTGAGATTCAGGAAAACAGGGGAGAGGAAGTCCTGTGTTATCCTTGAAGAGGAAAGGGCAGTTATAAGAGCAGGGTGGTACACAGATCTCCAACACAAGCAGAGGAAGTGGACATAGAGTTGCTGCAAGGGATCCAAAGGATGGCCCAAAGGAGGAGCTGCTGCTGATGTGGGACTTCAGTCTTCCAGATGTGGATTGGAGTCTGCTGGCTGTGACATCACCTAAGAGCAGGAACATCCTGGACTCCTGCAAGGGCATTACTCAAACAACTGGTAAGGGAACCCACTGGGGAGGAGTGACACTGACCTTGTTCTGACTAATGGGGACAGTGTGACCGATGTTACTATGGAGGATCACCTAGGGACCAGTGACCATTGGGAGGTGTGGTTTAGTATACAGACTGAGGTAGGGTCTAGCCACAAAAGAACAAGGATTCTAGACTTCAGGAGGGCTGATTCTGGAAAACTGGCAATATGCCTCAAGGACGCCCTGGCTGGGTTACAAGAACTAGAAGGCACAGAAGAACAGTGGGAGGTGATAAGGGGAGGAATTGAGAAGGCTACAAGTCTTTGTGCCAGGCAAGTCAGCAAAGGCAAGAGAAGGAGAAGACCACTTTGGTTCACTTGGGGGGAGGTGGCGGAAAGTGTGAGGGCAAAGAAAGCAACCTTTAGGCAGTACAAAAAAACACAAAAGGAGGACAATAGGAGAACTTATGTGAAGAGGCAAAGGAAGGCAGAGAGGGAAGTAATGAGGGCAAAGGCCCAACAGAGAAAAGAGTATCTTAGTCGGTAAAGAGGGGGGATAAAACATTCTTCAGATATATTGAGGAAAAGAGGTAGACCAGGGGAGGGATTGTCAGGCTACGGGGGGAAGGAGGGGCCTCCGTGGAGGAAGACAGCCAAAAGGCCGACATACTGAACAAGGACTTCCTTTCTGTCTTCACAGAGGAGAAAGTAGGAAATGGGCCTAAATTACACAACAGGGGCATTGAGGGTAGGGAAGTAGACACTAGACCCTTCACTGTGGACAGGGTCCTAAGGGCATTGTCCGAGTTAAGAGTGGACAGGGCAATGGGCCCTGATGCAGTGCACCCAAAGTTGCTCCAGGAGCTCAGAGAGGTGCTGGCTGAGGCCCTGGAAACCCTGTTCAACCAGTAACTGACAACTATAAAGGTGCTGAGGGACTGGAGGAGGGCTGAAGTCATTCCTCTCCACAAACGGGGTGGTAGGGAGGAGCCAGAAAATTACAGGCCAGTCAGCCTGATGTCAGTGGTCAGCAAAGTAGCGAATCACTCTAAAAGAAAGAACTGAAGATTACCTTGTAGGACCAGAGACAGCATGGGTTCACAGTGGGGCGGTCCTGTCAGACCAACCTGATAGAGTTCTTGACGAAGTGACAAGGGTAGTGGACCAGAGCAAGGCGGTGGACATGGCCTATCTAGATTTCAACAAGACCTTTGACGCCATCCGCATAAAAGGTTGGTAATGAAATTAAACAGTCTGGGGGTAGGGATTAGATTGTACAATGGTGGAAAAATTGGCTTAGGGACAGGAGCCAAAGAGTGTTGGTAAATGGGGTGCACTCTGGAAAGTGGAAGGTTACTAGTGGGTGCCACAGGGGCGTGTTGGGCCCTATACTCTTCAACATCTACATTAGTGACATAGCAGTGGGACTGGATGGGGAGGGTATGCCTGTTTGTGGATGACACAAAGATATGCAACAGGGTGGACACAGAGGGGTGTTTGGAAAGGATGAGGGAGGACCTAAAGAAGATAGAGGAGTGGTCAAAACAGTAACAACTGAGATTCAATGTAAAGAAGTGCAAGGTTATGCACTTGGGACATAGGGACCCAGGGGAGGAGCACACTTGGGGGCGAGAGAGGTCACAAGACAAGAGAGAGACCTAGAATTCATCATTATCAATTACCTGAAGGTGGTGAAGTAGTGTGGGGAGGCACTGGGAAAGACTAACCAATCCCAAATGCTTGGTTATACAGGAAGGGGCTTTATCAGCAGGAGGAGGAAGGTAATACTTCCCCTGATATACTTAGTTGGTGTCCTCACCTCAAGTATTGTGTGCAGTACTGGAGGCCCCATCTTCAAAAGGACAGGGACAGATTGGAAAGGGTGCAGAAGAGAGTGACCAAAATGGTGCAGGGCTTGCATCGGAAGACCTACAAGGAGAGGCTTAAGGAACTAAACTTGTACTCCATGGAGGACAGAAGGAAGTGGGGGGATATGACTGAGACATTCAAATATCTCAAGGGAATACACAAGGTGCAGGAGGAGAGTATCTTCCAGAGAAAAAGATGCTCTAGGACTAGGGGTCATGATACAAAGCTGGGGGAGTTTAGGGTGACATGAGGAATTTCTTCTTCACCGAAGGTGGTGGATGACTGGACCCAGCCTCCCAGCAGAGGGTGGTGGGGGCAAGTACTGTCATAGGTTTTAAATGTGAATGGGATAAACATATAGGTATCTTAAATAATGGGGGTGGGTGTGGATGACTGCCCCCAGCAGTGGTGTGGGTAGCACTATTAGGGGGGATTTTATGGGCAGACTAGGTGGGCCAGGAGGTCCTTATCTGCCAACAGAATCTATGACTATTGTGATAGTCAGAGATTAAGATATATGTTCAAGAAAGAACAATCTGGGTCCCTATGCAAATGTCAAAGAGGAGAGAATGATTTAACACACTAACTGATCTTATGTCCTTTGTATAATAAATATAGATAGATATTTTTAGGAGATGTATTGGCCTCTTTAGAATTGGAACCCTATCACTTGACTACCCATCCTTTTAAATCTAACTCACACGATCGTTGAATCAGTAATTTCCTTTTTTAAGATCATAGAGGGGAAAAAATTGCATATCATGAAAAATGTATAAAGAATGGAATACCTTTGCACAGTATTATGTTCTGATTTGGATTATGAGGTTATGTTACTGCCCTGAACGTTTATGAAGTAGAAAAGGTTTGCATATTGTATAGTAATTTTTTATTGTTTTAAGGTTATAACTTAACAACTATGTATCTTTTAAGGGATGCTTAAAGAATTTTTATTGTATTGTATTGCATTGTAAAGACGTAACTTGTCGATCAGTAAACCAATAATTGAAATTTAATTGAAATAAATAAATGTAATTAATTAATTAATAAACACCTCCAGTAGATGCATGTCTCCTACCGCCTTCTCCATTAACCTCTGGAAAATGGCTGGAACCCTGGTTATACCTTGGGCCATACACTCAAATTGGTAGAACCTCAGAGGGCAGATAAACATAGTTATTTCTTTATCCTCCTTTGCCGTGGGGATTTGGTAATAGTACTACTGAGATCTAACACAAAACCACTTGCTTTCCTTGAGGCTTGGCTATGACATCTTCCAGTCAGGGTACAGTGAACTGATCTGGCACCGTCTTTTTGTTAAGAGTTCTATAGTTGGCACACTTCCATATGACAGGCACCGGACGTTTTTCTGGCCACTACAACCAGGAAAGCATATGGACTCTGTGATTCTCTGATTATCCCAGCCACCAGCAGTTCTTGTAGGTAAAGTCAGTCTCTTCAATGTCCACAGGGGCTAGTCATCGGGAACTCTCTTGTAATGGTCAATCATCGTGAAGGCAGATGTGGTGCTTCTCATTCTAGACACATCCCACATCCCACTCACCAGTGAAAACCCTTCTTTTGATTTGGCAACTTTATTACTCAGGCTCCACTGAAAATTATCTGGTATTGGTAAACTGCCAAAGTCAAACAGTTTAGGGTCAATCTTGGTGGTTGTCTTGGATTCAGATGCACTGTGGGTCACTACTTCAGCCTGTAGAGATGTGCCAGTGTCTGTCCCTACGGTATTGTGATCTCTTTCTCCTATGTATTTTTCATCTGCACAGCTACTTGACAAGCACCAACAGATGGAACAGATAACAGTCCTTGATGCACCATCAGACCTTCTGATAAGGTTCCATCCTCAGGGGAATATATTACTAAAGCAAAGCGCTTGTCCCTCTGGGTGAACTCCAGGATCCCCTTCACATCACATTCAGCATGGAGTGGCAAGATGACTTCCTGGGCAACTATTCTTCAGATGATTCTCAGGGGTCATTCTTCTGGCACTGCCAGAGTCAAATATGGCTATCACAGGTAGGCCTACCTGATCTATGCATGGATCCTCAGGCTACTGATGGAATTGGAGCCCACTATTCCTTGGCAATGTTGAACCAGATACTGAAACATGTTGGTGTTTGTCCGATCAGAACAGGTACTTGGTCTGTCATGCCTGTATTCAGGTAGACCAAAGTGAGTGTCTCTGTCAGGGTCTGGACACAGCCACGCTTTGGTAGAATTCCCATTTGAAGGGTGATGTATGTGGAGGGGCTAGGATAACAGATGGACCAGACACCGAACTTCAGGTTCAACACACAATCTCTGTGTGATGTTTATTCAAAATACAAGAAATAAGCTTCTGCAATGCATATTCCTCTTCAATACATCAGTTTGTAGCAACAGACTATGAATGTCCTTTCTCTGCACTTAGCCAGCACCTACTGACACTGATCTCTGATCCAAATCACTATTTGAGATGTAGCCACCACTCCTATGCAAGCCCCATTTGCTTGGGAAGTGGGGCTCAAAAGAAAAACAAAACAAAACCAGCTATAAACAAAGAACCTCAAAGCAGAATCACTGAAAGAAAGGTTACCCCAAAGGGCATTGGCAACAAATCAAGTTTCAAAGAAATACAACATCATACATACTTCCATAATGCAATGCATCATGGGATATATGCAAATCATCATGACATTTCTTACTTAAGTTTGCAAAGATATACATGCATTTTAAATAACACAACTAGCTTAATTTCTATAATAGTCACCTAGTACTTTTTACCATTATCAAAACACTAAGTACCATGGTATTTTCAACATTTACAGGCTTCATAAACATAAAGTATATACATCACGGTATTTTATAACATAGTGCTATTACACACTAAATCCAACAACAATAAACACAATCTGTTTTATATATACTTGAGGTCACCACAACAACCTCCTGTACGAGGACCTAAGAGGCAAAATGAAAAATTAAAGAGGACACTGTAGCATAGCTAAGGAGGGAGAAGAGGGTGCCCACAGGTGGCCAACCTTATGGACTAAGAATTGTGAAGGATAGATTAGGCTAAGAAATAGAAGAACTGTTGCAACAGATTTAAGAAGAGGTCGGTCCTCAAGAGTGGTAGGAGCTCCCGGTCACATATCTCCCACCTTAAGAGGAAGCAGTTATTGCAGACTGCTTACCACCTTCCTGTCCCAGGAAGGGATGGAGCTTCTACCCATCCATCTTCAGAAGCTGCATCTCAGGGTCCCTATTAATGATACACATTCTATCATAAACATAGTGGATATCATCATTCTTTACCCTGAGGCATTAATACACTTCTCAACAGAGACTAACAGTACCTTTCCTGAACGATCTCCTTTTAGGGAAAGTATGTCATATTTCTCAACCAAAAAATCTGGATGGCGGGAAAGTCCAGTATCATAGAAAGACTTTCTCTGGAGCGAGTAATTACCTGCTCCAACCCACCAGACATGTCAGTTTTAAGCAGGGCCCATTCCTAGGTTCAACCTCTCTACATAAACTCACTATGACTCTTGACTCATTTCTGCTTGTTACAGATGTAGACACCTGAGGGTAGACACACAAGGTGTTACGCCAGCACAGGTTCCAATCCATTTTCCACCCACTTCTCCTTTGTAGGTTTTCACTCAGAAAAGAATAAAACACATTTACCACCTCAAACTCTTGTCTGCCCTTGGGTACCTCTTTCTTTGACATCAGGCCGCCCCTGACCAAACATGCTACTTTGCCTACTAAGAGACCATTGCAGAGCCACCTCTGGCCTTGCCTACAACTAACTTGACTCCTCTGTCTTACACAAAGTGCCTGCTGGAATATGGAAGGAGCAATAGTAGTTTCTACTCTCCTGTTTCAACCTTTTATAACCTATGACCCCAAATTCTTGGTCATCTTATCCCCAGGCAGGTCTTTACAGAAACCTACAGGACGCCAAGGAACCTCCCATGCTGAATACCCTGCAGTGTTAAACAGCAGGTTCCTAAGCCTCTAACTCTGGGGTGTCTTAGTAAACATCCTTTTAATCACTGTGCTATTTTCAGCCATCTGTCACCATCTAGTATCTTGTGACCTGTGTGAGAGTTTCCCTTTTTCCAAAGGTGACATTTTTTTAAATGACCTCTACCCTCCTTAACTTTAACATACTGTAACAGTTTGGCAATATTAGCATTTTTAGCATGCAGTATACCCCAGTCAATACTGTTAATAGATTTAGCTGCATCCCACCATGATCCAGTCCATCTACAAGGTAACCTCCAACAGGCCTTCTGCAGTCGAAAACTGGTTCACAAAACACAGACTTATACTTAACCAGAAAAAAACAAAGACCATGATCTTCTGCAGCTCCCAAAACAAACACAAACAATATCAGCTCTCCATTAAAACCAAGCAAGGAATCACCCTCGAACAAGTTCATACCTTCAAATACCTCGGCCTCAGCCTCGACTGTAATCTTTCCTATGTCCCACACATCAATAATGTGGCAAAAGTAGCCAGCACCAGGATGGGCCTACTATTCCGACATAGGAAACATCTAACCCCAGAAGCTCTGTCCATAGCTGTCCAGAACTCCATCATCAACATCATTGACTACGGTCTCATTATCTATGGATTGGCCACAACCACATCTCTCAGGCATGTTTCGACTTCCCTCAATCAAGCCTGCCGACTCGTTACTGGTTCCCACTGTCTCACCCACACCTGCACCTCTACTCCAAAACAGGCTGGCTGCAACTGAACAACCGAATCAAATACCAAACCTGCATCACTGCTAAGAAAATCATGATGGAAAGGCACCACCAGATCATGCCCCTCATCAAACCCAAAATCACTAACCTAACACCAGGAGCTCTAAGCCCCAAATCCTTCAAATCCCCCACTGCCGCACATCCCAAGGCCAAAGGTCGTTTGTGTACAGGGCTCCGAGTTGGCTGAATGAGCTCTCTAGTGACACTTCATCCACAGCAATGCTTGGAACGTTAAAAAAAAAGCTCCGCCACTCCATAACTGGCACCTCCACCTGTGCTTGCACCCCATAACATCTTCATTCTCTACGCTGCTTCTGACCTTATAGGTGTCAGTTTCTGCACTCTCTTCTTGCACTTACCTGTCCCATATAACTTCTAACGCACTTGCCCTGTGTCTGTCCTGACAAGGCCCCTCGGCTGCCTCACCCTGACCCTCTACACCTATGCCTTCCCTACCCTCAGCCCTCTCCCTTCTTGCCCTCTTCCTCCTATTGTTTCTGAGTTACTCATCGCTCAGTCTGATTTTGCCAAGCAAAGTTACTGTCTAAAACCATGTACTGTAACTGTTTTATGTTTTAGTGTCTGTTACCCTGTAACCAGTATGACGTAGAACCTTTGTAAAAGAGCTTTGGTTCAAAGGTACTTTGTAATCCTAGACACAACTAAATAAATAAATAAAATACAGAAAAGTCCCATCAGCCTCATAGGCTTTTTCTGCTTGCTTGGAGTCTTCAACCCCAGCACAATATCACTACGCACAATCCCACATGGGATCTCACATTTCAATTCCATACTTACATCTCCGACTCCAATAGGTAACATCCTGGGAACACAGGAAACAAAGAAATATCCTACTCAAGTCAGGGGTCCTCCTCAAACTGAGCCAATGAAAATCCTCCTCTGATTCTTTATCAAAACTCTGTGGCAGGAACCTCTCAAGCACCTGGTATCAGTGTTCCGCCTCTCTGCGTAGTCGATCTGCCTCCAGCCATTGCCCACTCATCCAGTGGACCATCCTCATCAGAGTCTCCACCACTTCCAGTCTGCCTCAATCTACATCAACCTATATCTCTCCATCATCTTCAGGCTTGGCCTTCCTCCGAGCTCTCAGGTCTAGTCCAGGCAGCAGCTTCTCTCCGTCTGTCAGCCATGGTTCCGATCAGAACTCCACAAACTTTCTTCTCCGGGTTCTCCTTTGGCAACTCCTGGTGCATCGGTCCACCTGGGATATCTGGGCAATATCAACCAGAAAACATCCATCTTCGGCCAGTCCAGATGCTTCCAGCAAGTTATCCCACTTTTGACACCAAGTCTAAGGAGGGTTTGGGGGATAAGAGATGGACTAGACATTGAACTTCAGGTTCAACACACAATCTCTGTGTGTTGTTTATTCAAAATACAAGAAATACAGTATGCTTCTGCAATGCCATATTCCCTCTTCAGTACATCAGTTTGCAGGAATAGACTATAAAAGTCCTTTCTCTGCACTTAGCCAGCACCTACTGACACTGATCTCTGATCCAAATCACCAGTTGAAATGTAGCCACCACCCTATGCAGGCCCCATTTGCTTGGGCAGTGGGGGCTCAAAAAGAAAAAAAAAAAAAAACAAGCTATAAACAAAGAATCTCAAAGCAGAATCACTAAAAGAAAGGTTACTCCAAAGGGCACTGGCAACAAATCAAGTTTCAAAGAAATACAACATCATACATACTTCCATAATGCAGTGCATCATGGGATATATGCAAATCATCATGACTTTTCTTACTTAAGTTTACAACAATATACATGCATTTTAAATAACACAACTAGCTTAATTTCTATAATAGTCACCTAGTACTTTTTACCATTATCAAAACACCAAGTGCCATGGTATTTTCAACATTTACAGGTTTCATAAACATAAAATATATACATCACAGTATTTTATAACAGAGTGCTATTACATAATAAATCCAACAACAATAAACACAATCTGTTTTACGTACACTTGGAGATCACCACAATAACCTCCCTGCACGAGGACCTAAGAGGGAAAAATTAAAATTAAACAGGATACTGTAGCATAGTCAAGGGAGGGAGAAGGGGTGCCCACAGGTGGCCAACCTTATGGACTAGAAATTGTGAAGGATAGATTAGGCTAAGAAATAGAAAAACTGTTGCAACAGATTTAAGAAAAGGTCGGTCTGCAAGAGTGGCAGGAGCTTCCGGTTACAATGTATTCCAGGTAGGAATAAAACTGGCTTACTCCCCAAACAGCAAGTCTTTCCAAGGGATGCAACGGCAAATGCAGCAGATGTCTTTGATACCAGTCTTTGAATACGAAGTGAACCACTTTCCAGCAAAGCAGAACAGGTGAGGCCTTCAGTTTTGGCAGGAACCCAGGTGGGTGGTCCAATCAAGCCCCTGTGGACATCTTTATCCTTCTTTACAATTGAGGCATTTCATTTGATTAAGCACTTTTGACTGAGGGCCCAGTGGGCTTTTACTGGGTCCATTGAAGTTTTCTGATCAAACATTTCTTGCAGTAGCTTTCTGTCCCCTTTGAAAGTTGTTCATGGGATCACGTGGTGCAGAGCATGAGCTAGCTGCTGCCCTCCTGGAGCTCCTTCCACCCAACAGACTAAACTAATCGCTTTTCGGTCCCAGTGACTCTTTCCTGCATTAAAGGGTGTCGGAACGCCTCATCTCGCATCTGGAGCGGTAAAATGGAATCAGAATTCAAGGATTCCTTGCCCAGACATATGCCTCTGTGACTCCCGAAGGCCCTAGAAAAAAGCAAAGGGCTTCGGTACTCAGCAATCCTAGTGTGCAAGTCTCTGTGCTCCACGCAGAGCCGCTTACCTTAGCTAATTTTCTCAAGGAATTTCAATCATTCCGGGATGAAATGAAGGAGCTGGCCAATGAAGTTAAAGGTGTCTCCCATGCTTTGGAGGATCTGACCCGTCGAACTACGGACACTGAGGCCCGAATCAGTTCGGTGGAACGCAGACAGGATAAACTGGCGCCTGATCTGGTCTTAGTGAAGCAGCGGATAGCAAAGCTGGAGAACAAGGTCGAGGACCTTGAAGGCCGATCTCGCCACAATAACATCGTGGTTATAGGCCTCCCAGAGAGAGAGGAGGGTCTGGAGCCGATTAAGTTTGCCCAATGCTTTGTACAGAAGATAGCTGGCCCTTCGCCCTTTGGGCAATCCTACGTTATTGAAAGAGCTCACCGGGCATTGAGGGCCATGCCCCCGACTGGTGCCCCGCCACATACCTTCATCTTTAAATTTCTAAACTATTTGGAGCGGCAGCATTTTTTAAATAAAGCCAAAGAGTTAAAGGAGCTAACCTGGGAAGGTGCAGGGCTGAGGGTGGCTCAAGATTTACCGCTATCCATCCGACAGAGGAGAGCGTCTTTTCATCCAATTATCTCTAAATTGATCGCTGCAAATATTCAATTTCGGGTGAGGTACCCAGCACGATTTCAAGTTCTGACGAACGAAACCTGGCACAGCTTTGAAAACTCGGAGGCTGTGCTCTCGACGCTAAAACAGCTCTTTCCAGATTTGTTCCGGGATCCGTGAGGGTGTTTCCTGATAGTTGGCGAACTCCTTGTTTACCGGGGTGATCTTTTCACTACAATGGACACTGGGACTCTCACCTTATTGTTGGATCCCTGAGAAGCCCCTGGCGATAGGAGAACTGTCTGGATCTGGACTTCTGGTGCCTCCTGTAGCTGCCTGCCTTTCCGGTCAACTAATTTCTCCCCTTTTTTTTTTTTTTTTTTCTTCATTGGTTACACTCTTGGACTCTCCCCTAAGAATGGGGTGTGTGTGCCTGAATTTGAATATGTTTAACGCACGTTTTGGATGCATGGAAACTCTCAGATCTTATATGTGACGTTCCTTGATAATACATAGATTATTATTTTCAATCTGGCTTTGAGACATTCGATGGTGTTTTAGACTGATGGTGAGGGGAGCACTCCTTAACAGATATGGCTTGGACTTTGTATTGGGGGGAATGCTGTGGGCAGGATCGAGAGAGGTTTAGATGTATCAATATACTACTTGCTTATGTAGCAATGGTATCCAGTTAATGGAGACTGGGGGTTCATATACTTTTGTCATATACCATTCTCTTTCTTTTGTTAACTTCACGGACTCAGAATAGTGGTATACCTGGGTCCTTTGGGATGGGCTAGACTAAGTTTTAAAGGTGAGGGGTAGGGATAGGTTAGGTAATCCTATTGTTGTTAATTGTAGGGTGGACCTGCTTACCAATATATTAATATGGTTGGGGGCGGAGGTGGAGTTTCTCACTGTGTTGGAACCATGTTCATTGGCAGTCGGGTGGGTTAGGTGGAGGGGTTGTTGGGGTTTGGTGTTATTATTGTTATGGGGTATTTGGGGGTTTTGGGATTCGGGTGGGGGAGGACCCTTGCACAGCACTGTTTATTTTTAGGTCTATTATTATGGGGCTGGTTTCTTTTTCATTTAGGTTTTGATGTCATTTTACCCATGCTAGGCATATAAATGTGGTGACCTGGAATGTACATGGACTTCGCCATAAATCAAAGCAATACAAGATTTTAAAACATCTGGACTATGTGAAGGCAGACATTATGTTTCTGCAAGAGACCCATCTGTTGAAGGCTGAAAGTAACCAGTTATGCAGACTTCAAATTGGCCAGATTTTAGCCTCTGAAGGTAGTTCTCAAAGCAAAGGGGTGATGGTCATGATACATAAATCAGTTCCATTTCATCCGATTCAGGTAGTTGAAGATAGGTATGGAGGTACGCTTTTATAAGGGTACCTTGCAACCCTAGAAATTATTCTGGGCTCAATTTATGGCCCTAATATTGATACCCAGTTTCTTTGTCCAAATTACGGAGCTACTCTCCTCTTGGAGCAATCTGCCCATCGTAATGGGTGGTGACCTCAATTTGGTTATGGATCCGTTATTAGATAGATCCTGTCCTGCTAGAAAAGGATTAACCCGGGTCAGAGAGCTGTCAGAAAGATGATGGACGGATTAGGTCTATGTGACGTGTGAAGAGTTTTCATCCGACCGTCACGGATTTTACTTTTACCTCACAAGTACATAGCACCCTATCCAGAATAGATTATGTGTTAATCTCTAACACTCTCCTGGCTGGGGTGTTAGATACGGTATAGTTTCTGGACCATTATCGGATCATTCCATAGTAAAATGTCTTTTTGCTTTTTCATCTCTACCTAAACCAGGGAGCAGATGGAAAATCAATAACCAAATATTAAAAGATCCCAGACTGGTTAAATACATTTCAGTACAAATAACAGAATTTATTTCTTTCAATCAAAATTCCACCAATAGGCCAGATATGGAGTGGGGGGCTTTAAAGCTTTTATTCGTGGTATTTTGATTGGCCTTGTCCTCGTAGAAAAAAAGAGAGCTGAATTATATTTACGATTTACTTACTAAAATTCGTGACAAAGAGCGGGCCTTTCCGCTTCTCCTGAGGCCTATAGACAAGAACTAACTCTGTTAAGGGACTCGTATCTCAGAATACTGAATGAACAAGCCGAGGGCATTCATAAGAACTAGAGCAATATTTACAGACCAAGGGGAGAAGGCTAGCCGACTATTAGCCAGAAGAATTAAGCAATTAGAGTCTTCCAGGTGGGTGCCAGCCATTCGCTCCTCGGAGGAGGGCCCAATCAAAACCTTCCCCGAAGATATTTTAGGTGAATTTGTAAACTACTTTAAAGGGATTTATGGACCCATGAAAGATCCTCCGTCAGATGAAATGATTGATCACTTTTTAAGGGATTTAAATTTTCCCTCATTGAGCGAAATGGACCAACTCCAACTTTTGGCCCCCATTACTGTAGACGAAATAGATCGGGTTATCAAATCCCTCCCTTTAGATAGAACACCTGGCCCAGACGGTCTCTCCGCCAACTTCTACAAGACTTTCTCAAAGGAATTAATTCCTTCTTTACTACGGCTGTTTCAGTGTATTTTGGATGGTGGGGCTTCTGATCTCTCCCTTTTCGAGGCTTTAATTGTACTTTCGCCTAAACCGGGCAAGCCTCCAGATCTTGTCGCTAATTATAGACCCATATCCCTTCTCAACCAGGACATTAAAATTCTCACTAAATTGTTGGCTGATAGAATCAGTAAAGTCCTTCCCAGCTTAATTGGACCTGAACAGGTTGGATTTATGAAAGGTAGATCTTCCGCAGATCATTTAAGGGTCTTGGCTCACGTCTTCTCAGCCTCCAGGGATTCCGATCAGCCCATGGTTTTGGTCTCTCTGGATGCCGAGAAGGCTTTTGATAGGGTATATGGCAACTTTCTCACAAAGGTTATGGAATGTTTTGGTTTCCCTCAACAATTTTCTGGGTGGATCAAAGCTATATATAAATTCCCATCAGCAAGAATTACGTGCAATGGAGTAACCTCATCTTTATTCAGACTTTTTCTGGGTACTAGACAAGGTTGCCTCTCTCCCCTCCTTTTTAATCTATACATTGAACCTCTTATCATGGATTAAACAGGAGCAGCGGATTCAGGGTATCCAGGTATGGGGCATACTTTGAAAGTGCTGGCATACAAGATGACCTGCTCTTGCAAATTTCATACCCATCCTCCTCCATTCCAATTTTGCTAGATATTATTGATAAATTTGGTATTATTGCCAATTACAAGCTTAATATTAGCAAGTCAGTGGTCTTCCTTAAACTTTAGGACATACGCGCATGAGATTGCCTCTTTGGCCTGGCTTGGAATGCAGCTCATCAGGTATCTGGGCCTCACATTAACCAGGGATATTTCTCGTTTAGTGCAGAGAAACTTAGACCCGGTTTTGCATGACATTGAGGTGGACCTATGGAGATGGGCGATTATTCCCTTGTCTATTTGGGGTAGAATTAATTTGGTAAAATTGAACGTTTTCCCTCGTTTATTCTACCCAATTAGTATGCTAAATGTATGGCTGCCATGAAAATGGTTCAAGGGAGTGCATTGAATCATCTCTGATTTCATTTGGAATTATAAGAAACCTAGATTGTCCTATTTTAAATTGTCCGCCTAAATTGTCTGGTGGTTTGAGACTCTCATTTTATATGAGTATTATTGGGCCAGCCATGGCCGAAATACCTTCATTGGCTTAAGAAAATGGATGATCTTCAGGTTAACACCTATACACCACTGTGGTTAAGTTTAGAGGTGTCCCGGATTGCGATTCTGGCCTCAGGCCTGAGGCCTTGTTATACTGTTCGCTGAAAGCTCTCCCGTGGCTTTATGAACTCACCCATTGAAACTTCAGTCAAAATACATATACAACTATGTTCCTTCCTAAAATATTCACATACTGGGGACCCGCTCAACCATTAATGGGTAATCTCAATTTTTAATGGATGGCAAACCTATCAAAGATACCTGGTTACCTGCATTGGGAAAAGTGCTGGTTAAAGATCTGCTTGTAGACGGAGGTAAATTGCTTACCTCAATTGATATCCTGAATAAGTTTCAAATCCCTCAGCGCCTGATATTTAAAGTTTTTCAACTTCGTCATCTCCTAGTGGGGAAACTGAGCACCTTGACCTGGGGTAGTGGCTCATGCGATTTCGAGGATACTTTGATTCCAATGGTCGGAAAAGCTCATGCTATCTCGGCTGTATATAATACGTTGATTGGCTGGCTGCACCCTAACATTCTCACTCCCAAACAGTATTGGCTGCAATTGTTTCCAGAATACAATTTCAACTGGGGTACAATTTGGGGGACGTGTCACAAATTTCTGTTGCAGGATAGGCTCAGGTTAATGCAATTTAAACTACTACATAATATTTACTTTTCCCTTTAAAATTGGTTGATCGGGGTATGGCCTCCTCATCCTCTTGTTTTTAGATGTCATCAAGGGGTTGGAGATTTGCTCCACATTTTTTGGCACTGCCCGAAAGTGGCGGTGTTATGGGAGACTATTAAGAAGAATCTCGACCCTCTTTTGGGACTTGAAAACTTATTTACCCCTGAGGTTTGTATTTTGGGGGACATGACCCAGGTTGGGGTCCGGTGAAGGAAATACCATATGGGGCTGATTTCGGCCTCAGTCAAAAAAGTAATTCTGAGACATTGGAAGGATACCGTAGAGATCTCATATGGCGAATGGTTGCAGGAATTCTTAGCTAATCTTAGAACGGATAGAACCATAGCAAGTTTGCAGTATAAACTTTCTAAGTTTAATAACATTTGGGGTTCCTTATATACATTTTTTCTGTTCCTTTGTAATTCGTAGTTAGTTTTCCAGTCAGTTTATATCTAAGTGCTGTGCACAGGGTGGGTGGTCGGGAAGGGGGTTTTGGGGAGGGTTATGATTGCATCCCGATGATCTGTTTTTAGTGTCAGATATCTCCACTGTTATCTTGTTTCCTTTTCTGGATGTATTCCTTTAACAGTGTTAAACTTTCAATAAAAGTTGAATTGAAAAGAAAAAAAAAGAAAGTTGTCTGCATTGTTGCATCCTCTTCTGGTATGCCTATTTCACCACACTTGTAGCAGAAATGGCCTCTGCATGAGAAGAGGTGTCATCCTTTCAGCCAGCAGTGCAACAGGGGGATTCTGGAGGCCTCCTCTGACCTCAGGGTTCAGATCCACCACATTGGGATTGCTCCTGAGTGGTTCTTAACGCCATCATGCCATCATGAATTTCGTTTGTCATTATGTCTGTAATTTCTTCTTTTTTAGTTAAAATTTTTTATTGTTTCCAGTTGAATAAAGCATAAGACACATTACTTAGAATGGACATTTCAAGCATCACTCACTTACTGGAGGGTGCTTACAAGGAGTTAACGTCAAAAACAGTTTTGTACAAGCACAGGAAAGAAAAACGATTCTCTAAGGAGCAACTACAGAATAAGCCAAGCCAGCCAGGAAAACTTCCCTAGGGCTTACAACATTTGCCCCTAGGGTTATACTGTGTGAGGGGTGCCGGACAGGGCCCTGGCTCTAATTAAACAAAAGATGATGTGTCTGGACTTACCTGAGCCTCCCTTGAAATTGGATAGGAGTTTCGAGTCATATGCGATAAGTGGGGGTTTCAGGGCCAGCCATCTTCGGGAATGTCTGTAATTTCTGTTGAGACCTACCACATGGGGTTGTCTGGGCTCAACGTCCTTTGTCTTGTATGGCCCCTGTTCTGCCTCTGACTCTGCTTCCTATTCTTCTATCTCTCACTTCTGGCATCAGGGTGATATAATCAGGAGAATTCCTCTTGCGTTTGGCCAAACAATGTTGCAATAATAACACAGTTGAGTGGATGACTCCTTTTAATATCAGATTGATTTATTACCGTCAATGTTCTCCACAGATACCCCACCTTTATGGTGAAACATTGTAACAGTCATTCCAACCACATCAGGTAGGCAGACAACTTCTCCCTGGTCTTCTGAGTGGTGTGTCAGAAATATCATAGAAGCTCTTCTCCAATATCGATGCTTCCAAACAGTTCTTCAAGCATGGTCAAATAGTCTAAAGCAGTGGCTTCTGGATGACTGGTGATAAGAGATCGGACAGCATACATCAGCACCATAAAGATCTTCCCAAATTTGTGAACATTTCTTTAAATCTGGGCATGGCCATCGTTGAAACAACTGGGTAGCTTGGTCCACCCAAGTGTCAGAATCTTCCTCCTCCGCAGGACTGGGTTGGACAGCAGAGAATATTCTGAGTCTCCAATATGGGGTAGAATCACTGTGGGGTTTCTGAGCCTTCTCAGCTAGGGAACCCACACCCATCAGCTCAGTGTCGGATAAATTAGAGGAGGTCACTTGAACAGGCATTAGTCCCTAGAGATCTCGCATTGTCTTTTCTTCTTGTGCTAACTAGTCTTTACCTTCTTTTCAAAGGAGAACAATGGTTGAACTATTCCCTACCAAACAGGTGCCACACACCTCTGCAGATTTTGGAGTTGAGGTTGGGGGGCAGCTTGATGCACATCAATATCACCATCACATTTAGCAAGGCACTTACACTTTTTCTGGTGCAAATGTACCCAAACCTTGTACTTTGAAACATAGCAACATAATTTGTTGGCAGATAAGGATGGCTTGGACCACCTAGTCTGCCCAGTTTTATCCTGCCTATACTTTTAACCACAGACCCTACCTGATCTCCAGCTACCTCCCTCTCCCCTGCTTCCCAACTAAGATTCTCTTGTGCCTGTCCCATGCATGCTTAAAGTACACCACAGTTTTCACCCCCACTATCTCTGCTGCAAGACCATTCTGGGCATCCACCATTCAGTGAACAAATACTTTGTCACATCCCTCCTAAATTTTCCTTCTTCCAGTTTCATTGCATATCCCCTTGTTCTTGTGCTCCTACTCCTCTGAAAATTACTCCCCTCCTGTGCTGTGTTCAGCCCCAAGAGGCACCTATAGGTTTCTATCATAACCCCCCTTTCCCTCCTCTCTTTCTGGGTATATATATTAAGATTCCTTAGCCTCTCCTCATAGGGCTTCTGATGCAGCCCCTGCACCATTTTAGTTGCCTCCTCTGGACAGCCTCCATCCTATCTATGTCTTTTTTAGATCCCATCCATTCCAAAATTTCAAATGCATTAAAAATATGGTCCATATCAGTCCCTTTGGGATTCCTATGACCAGGATTGCCTTCTTTGAGTCCACAAGCTCCCCTCGGCACCAGTCTTCTAATTCTTACTGTGCCGTGGCAATTTTTCAACACTTTTCCTTTTGGGTGTCAACTTTTTTTTTCCACAAAGTTTGAGAACTGTCAGTGGGACTCAGAAATTCCAGTGGTAAGCCTCTGATGTAGCAGCCACCTAAGGCCCTCATTGTTCACCTCTATAGACCCACTGAGGAGGCTGGTTGGGGTTTGCAAGAACTATGCAACATTGGGCACTTAAGTTAACCATGATGTGGTACCTCCAGGTAGGGTACAAATACTACACTACTATTACCCCCCCAGGAACAATAAAATACTTTTGGCCCACACAGCCCTTCCCCATAAAATGCAGCATGGAATCAGTAATGACCCACAGCAAGAACATGCAGTTTGAACAATTATTTATTAAAAGGGGAAGGTAAAGAAAGAACACAAGAGTGGTAGGGAAAAATGGAAGTAATGGGGGAGCAATGCAATACTTAAACTCAATACCAATATCCCCACACACACAAATTGCCACCCCTGGCAGTCCTACTAATCCCCAAAGTGATTACCTGATGTAAATTCCCCCAACAGGCCATGGGTGAGAGTGCTCTTGGTAGTGTGTGTACCTCACTGGGACACAGTTGCTGCCAGCAGGGTGGGTGAAATAGTTGTGCACTTAACTTGGTAGGCAAACAGTCGCAACACAAATGAAGTAGAACCAAACAAACTTTACTTTTTAAAGGGCCCCTATTTGTAATCCACAAGTAGGCAGCTGGCTTTCGCCTCATTGGATCTTCTTCTTGGGCCTAGCAATTGTTACACAGTCCACCCAGGGCTTGTTCCTTTGTCCCAATTACACTAGCAAATACCCCAATTGCAGAGCTGAGAGCCCAGTGGTTACATACTGTTTTGTAGAATTCTAGGACACCTTTGGTGTGTGAATTAGCTAAGCAGGCAAGTTGGATGCTTCTGGATGGATGGCAGACTACTCTGGAGCATGTCTGATTTCTCTCACTGGTCTGGATTTGATTAGTCAGTCAGCTGCAGGGATGGGAAGCTGGGGGACCCAGTGGTAGTCAACGACCTTGTATCTCCATAGCTTCTTCATGGAGGTTAATTCCCTGAGGGAAAAGTCACCTTAGTTCAAGATAAACTGCTTTCTTTACTTTAATCAGGTGTTCACACACTGCGAGGGCCTAACAGGGCTGCAGCTCCTGGCAGGCACTGGATCACAGACGCACAGCTTCCTCTGTCTCACAGACACACTGACTGGGCCTAGATTGTTTACTACAAGCTCCTTTTATAGTAAACTGAACTTGATGTCCCAATGGTCTACCACTTCCCAGGTGGGATAGGCTCTGTAATGGTAGCCAGTGCCATGCAAAGCACGCATGTATAGTAGTGTCTGTAGTTTTGCAAGCAGGTGACTGGCCCAGATTCCCGGGGTGAAGACCTGTGACCTCTGACCCCATCTTAGAAGCTTTTTGTGGGATTGGGGGCATAGAGTTGCATAGTCACCACCAAGTTTGTTTACACTATACCTCTTCCTATTTACAGCCTTCTGGCTATGTGAGCTGCGCCCAGTGTGGGCTAATTTGTTCATGTCTTGGCCCCCCTGCCTGCTGTGGGGCCAGGACTACTTTTATTCTTCAGGGCACATAGCTCATTTTATCATCATCATCATCATATTTTTATTTCTAAAAAGCACCCTTCCAGCGCTCAGCGTGCCCTTACAATCATTAAAATACATAAAATCAACAAATATATAAAATCCACATCATTATACAAATTAAAATAAACATAAGGATTCAAATGCATATACTCCCTTCATTATCAACAGCAGACAAATGTATGCCCCTCAGGAACCAGAAAAGGCCTGATTAAATAAATAAGTTTTAAGGGTTGTTTTAAAACCCTCCATGGTCAGGGTTATCTCGTATCCAATGAGGCAGAGAATTCCACATGGTCGGAGCCATAAAGGCAAATGCTCTTTCTTCAGATGTTTTCAGACAGACCCTGAGAATCTCTAGCAATCCCTCATTACAGGATCGGAGTGGGTGGGAGGGGCAGTAAGGGGACAGAAGTACTTGCAGATACTGTGGTCCCTGTTGGTGTAGGGCTTTATAGGTCAGCAATGCGACCTTGAAGGTTATCCGCCACTGTACTGGCAGCCAGTGCAGTTCACACAGCACAGGTGTTATTTGCCTGGATCTAGGGGCTCCAGTCAACAACATGGCTGTCGCATTTTGCACCAGCTGCAATTGGTGGATATCAGCTCCCAGTAGCCCTAGATAGAGGGCGTTGCAGTAATCAAGATGGGTGGTGACAAAGGCTTGGACCAGAATGGGAAGATCTGCAGTCAGAACCAGGTGTTTCACCCTAGCTATATTCCTAAAATGGTAAAAGGAAGATTAGACTATGGCTGACACTTGAGCCTTCAAGGTCAGGCTCTCATCAAAAGTCACGCCATGGTTATGCACCTGGTCCGAGGCAGTTAGTGGTATTCCTCCCAGCACTAATCCAGAGGGCTGTCCCACCAATGTCCCAGTCAACCTACGATCTGGGTTCATGACTTTATGTGCTGCATGACATGGTTGTTGCTTATGTATTTGACTTGTATTCTCCTGGGTTGTGCCTGAAAATAGGCATCCCTATGCCTAGAGCACTCACTCGGTTACCAAAAGCAAATAAATAATAAATAAATAAATTACCAATACCTCTGTTTTTTCTGGGTTTAGCCTCAGCCAGCTGGTACTTATCCAGTCCTGAATCTCAGTCAGATAGCTGCTAAACACCGAAACAGTATCTTTCTCCTGGCCGGGCACAAAAGAGGTCCCACCTCTGCACTTTGAAATTCCAAGCACAGAGCAGATTCCTCTCATCAGCCTGCTCTGGTTTCACAGTTAAAATTTTTTTTAACCAGTTAGTCATCCATTTCCCGGTCTCCAACTTTCCATAAAGCTTTCTTTCCCATGAATCAAGATATTTAAAACTTTATAGTACCTTCTTATGGCCCAGAGTTCAAAAATCGCAAACCTTCTTTCCTTGTTCTTCAGTCCTCATAGAGTTGGGGGAGTCATGGGTTTCTGGACAGCCCACTTTGGTAAGGGAGCCTTTGCTCATGTAATTTGTGCCATGCAGAGTGCGGCGTATGGCAGTGGTTGTTTATGTTCCCCAACCCTGCTGCTTCTCCAGGGCCAGGGACATTGGTGGGGCACATGCTGTCATAGTTGCTCCTGTCCTGGTCCTAACCCTGATGCCATTCCTGGGTCCAGGATCTCAGGACCTTCGTAGCTCCAGCTGTAATCAGAGAGGAGCTGGGCATGAATCCTCTGTGACTAAATGCTTTATTGCCCTGTTGGTCCCTTTGCACCAACGTGAGGACATCAGGTGGCAAGAAGGTAAGATGCCTGGCTGCCAGCACCACAGGGTTAAGCAGCACAGAGGGATCAGTGAGTCCCTAAACATAAGCTTCATTTTGGGTGGTTTACAAGTCTTTGAGTTTTATTCTTTTGAAAGATACCTGCTACTACTAGGCATGTCCACTCCAAAGTAAAACTTGTGTGCAACAGCTGAACTAGCCGGGTACAGAGAGGGGTAGCTAGTCTTCACAAATGCAGTTCAAAACCAAAAGTTACTCTGCATTCACTGTGCAAGTAAGAGAGGAGATGGTTGTTCTTTCCAAAGTTTTTTTATTGTAGCCCAAACTGACACAAAAATTTCAAACTGCTCCACTCAATACTAACTTCTCCACAAACTGAACATTCTCCCTGCGCTTCAACCAGAGTGTGGTCTTCCTCAGGGGGTGGAGACTGTTCAGTCATACTTTCCTTAAATAGCCACATTTCGAACACTTGTGGCCCCCTTGTGTTCATTTCATTATATTGCAATAATATTTTTATTCTTACAAGTGGCTCTGGAAGGCTTTGAACTTGTGGTCTTGTTAAACATCTTTTTTTCATTTTTTAACACCATTTTTCATCAGAATAAACAAATAAGGGTAACAAACATGAAAATAAAAATATTATTGTAATATAAGGAAATGAACACAAGGGGGCCACAAGTGTTCGAAATGTGGCTATTTAAGGAAGGTATGACTGAACAGTCTCCACCCCCTGAGGAAGACCACACCCTGGTTGAAGCACAGGGAGAACTTTCAGTTTGTGGAGACGCTGGTATTTATTACTAGACATGGCATCAGTCTCCAACTGTGCATTCTACTGAAAGAAGCCTGCCACTAGGCATGTGAACAGTTTCCCAGTGTTTGTTCTCCTGAAGCAAGAAACCAATCAGCGTAGTATTACAAATAGTGATGAATTCAATTATGGTGACAATGTAAATGCATGGTCTCCACTGAGGGTTCAGATGATGAATGAGGCTGCTTCCTAATGATGCAGTCCAGATGTAGGACGAAGCACAGATGCTGCAATGTTGCTTCAGATTCAGATGAGGACATTGCTCCAATGGCAATGATGATGTCTCCATTTACCCTGTAAGATTAACAGCCACTGATGTGGTAGATGACAAGTGCTCCTGCTGTCCTTCAGATGCCCAGACCAGGTCTGGATCATGATGATCTTCAGTAACACCTGGGGTCCTACCAGCAAAGGTAAATATTCAAGTGGATTGTTGTACTCAGGGTTAGGGCTACAAGTAGGAACAGTCTAATTGTGTGTCTGCCAACCTCTGAACATTTTTGCCCTGTCTCTTGTTCTTGCCAATATGTATCACATGGGTGATGAATCTTGTTGCAGTGCAGTTCCAGCCCAAATCAGGCTGTTAGATGATTCACAGTGAATATTAATAAATGACGATTGATGGATGATGATGTAATTAACAGTTGATTTGGATAACACTGACCTATGACACCAAAAAAAAACAAGCATTTGTCAATGCCGACTGTTCACCGCTGGTATTGCTGTTGTACTGGATCTTGCTTGTACACATTGTTACCATGTCTCATTTTCAGTGGTGTCCTGCTTTGACACATTGTTAGATTGAAATTACCCAGGATAGGCCAACTGAGAGTCAGTATTCTACTTTTAAGTGGGCTCCCACATTTTGATCCCAAACGTTCAACAGTCTTTTTATGATCTGACCTTATGATCAAGACAGGCGGAATTTTTAAATCCCATCCAAAAGGTGATTTCATTGTGCGACTGTGGAAACAAGTTTCAGAAGAGTTTTGAAAAATGACACCAACCATGTTCAGGAGGTGGGGTAACACAAGGGATATGTTGAACATTAGGGGTCAAAATCTGCAAAAAATAAAGTTATGAGTAAATGTTGGGACAATTCATTTCCTCGTAAGTTAGTTGGTTTTTCACATTTTACCCCAAATTTTCAACATAATCTTTTTATGACCACTCCTTCTGAGCGTGGCAGTTGCCATTTATAAAACAATTGCTAAAATGTAATTTTGCACCACAAGTGTTAAAACACATTTTAGGTAGAATATGAAAAATGACAGCAGTCACATTCTTGAGGTGATGTGAAAAAACAGCTATGCTGAAAATTTGGTATCAAAATAGTGAAAATTATCACAGTTATGAGCATGCATTGAAAAACTGCAATGCAGACTCATGACTTTGTTTTCTCATATTTTTACCTCAAATTTTCAACATAGCCTTCTTATGACCCCACATAGCCTTCTTATGAGACCACTTCATGAACAAGGGTGGAGAAAATTTTCAAATCCTGCCCAAAAGGTGACTTCGCGCCAGAAGTGCAAAAACCACATTTTGGCCAGGATTTGAAAAATGACAGCTGTCATATTTTTGAGGTGCTGTGAAGAAATTGCTATGTTGAAAATCTGGGGGCAAAATATTGAAAATTATCAAAGTTATGAGCCTGCATTCATAAATGTCAACATAGACTCATAACATTATATATATATATATACATAGATATATATATATTTTTACCCTAAATTTTCAAGCTTGCCTTCTTATGACCCCACCTCATGAACAAGGGTGGAGAAATTTTCCAACTCCTGCCCAATAGGTGATTTGCACAATGACCATGGAATCATCTTTTGGGATGCAAAAATACACTTTGGCCAGGATTTGAAAAATGACAGTTGTCACATTCATGAGGTGCTGTGAAGAAATGGATATGTTGAAAATTCGGGGTCAAAATATTGAAAATTATCAAAGCTACGAGCCTGCATTCACAAATTTCAACATAGGCTTGCAACTTTGGTGTTTTTTAATATTTTTACCCCAAGTGTTCAACCTAGCCTTCTTTTGACTCTCCCTCATGAACAAGGGTGGATACACTTTTCAACTGCTGCCCAAAAGGTGATTTTGCACAGTGACCATGAAATCACTTTTTGGGACAGATTTGCCTAATTTCACTGCTATTGTTCATGAGGTGGGGTGCCAAAAAAGACATGTTGAAAAGTTGGAGCAAAAATATTCCAAAATTGCCAAGTTATGCCACTCAGTTCAAAACCCCACTGAAATACATTGAACCGCATACCTAAATTACTCAGTTCATGGTCCAGCACTGAAGAGTGAAGCCATGTCTGCTGGCCAGAGAGGATTATGCTGGACCCTCTGGTAGGTAAATAAGGGCCTAAGGAAGTATAGGGTGGTCAGTACTGAGTGGGAGGGTCAGGTGGGGGATAGTAAACCCACAACAGACATCAATGGATGGTTTTCTTTTTACAGGGTTTATTATAAAAACTACAGAGGGACGGTTTTCTTTATTTTGAGTCATGACACTGGGGGATTGGGCATCCCCAGTGTCAGTGTTATATTTGGCAACACTGGGGGTGGGCTCCCCAATGTTGCAGAACCAAAATGGTCAGGGTGGAGCTAAAATCCAGCTCAGGGGAATTGGGCACCCTTCTGTTGGAAGATTAACATGGGTTGGGCTTGGTGGGGGAGTTACAGCAGGGCAGCAACAGACATCGATGGATGATTTTCTTTTCCACATGGTATATAAAAAAAAATAATAAGGGATGATTTTTTATTTCAGGTGGAGACACTGGGGGATTGGAACCCCCAGAGTCAGTGTTATGTTTCTCAGCACTGGGGATGTGCACTGCAGTGCTGCTTAACTAAAACAGACAGGGTGAGGGGAAGCAACCAACACAGGAGATCGGGCCCCCCTACCCGAAAATTAACATGGGTTGGGCTTGGGGGGCTGGCAGTTGCGGCGGCAGCAGCAACAGACATTGAAGGATGGTTTTCTTTGTTACAGGGAATAATTCAGCCTCAAAAGGCGATCATGACTGATCAGCTGTGCTTGCTGGGTGGCATAAATCAAAGGAAAGAGCCGACCTATGAACTGGTCATCTCTCTCCTTTGAAATACACAAAGTTTCCACCCAGCAAGCCAGAACAGTGCCATGATCAGCCTGGCTGATGATTGGTGTGACATTGATGAGCCCCTTGCAGATCACTCTGCATTGGACTGACAGTGTCACACCCATCAAAAGTCACTCTCCTAACAAAGTGTTTACTGCTTGTGCATGCACGGTGAATATAATAACCACACCCAGACCAGATCTGGACGGTGACAATCTGTGAGTGACATGTTGCATTTTATCAGTATTCAAAGAGATTTTTTTTTTATGTGGGTGGGGAAGGGGTGAAGAAATGGGAAAGGTTTAATTGTGTGTATGCTTTTGTTCTAGCAGGTGTGTATCACATTTGGGCTGGAACCTGTTGCTGTGTAGTTCCAGCCTGGATCAGTATCACAGATAATACATTCTGGATATTAATATATGAAAACCAATGGATGATGTGATGAGCAATTGATGTAGTTAAGACTTATCCATGACACAGAAAAAAAAAGAAAGAAATCATGATGCCCAAACCAAATCCAGATGATGACAATCTTTGAGTAAAGCTACAGTATGTGCTACTGTAAAAGGTGAGTATTTGAGGGAATTTTTTTACTTGTGGTGGGAGCTACATGTGGCAAATGTTTAATTGTATGTTCACCAGCCTCTAAACATTTTATACTCCTATGGTATTTATCACATGGGTAATGGTACTGTTGCTGTGTAGTTGCAGCCTAGGTCAGAATCATGGATATTAATATATGACAATTAATTAATGATATAGGACCCTATGCACTACAGGGTGGAAAGTGTGCACAGGAGGCACATATCCTGCCTGTGTAACTCTGCACTTGCAGACAGGTGCTTACCGGCTGTATTCATCAAAGGCCACCACCTGTCCACCGCCCCCCCCGGTGCACAGGTCCATGCAGGGTGGCCGTGGGTAGAGTTGCGGACCCAGCCAGGCATCTGATTGGATGCCTGGCATGGGTCCCACAGTGGATCCCTTGCATGTTACAGTGCAGGTCTGGGTGCACGAATGCCTACCCCATCATCCTGAGAACCCCCTACACCAGCCATTACTGCAAGGTGCCCTCCTGGCACACAGACATACCCCTGGCAGTGGAACCCCTTCCCACAGGCAGCTCCCATAACACAGATGTGCCCCGACCCTGCTGTTGCATACCCCCAGAGACCCCTGACCCCGTACCTGGCACCCCCAAGCCCCAATGGTGGTCAGTGTCCCCCCATGCACACAGGTGCCCCATCCCTGGATGGCCACAACCCACCCCCACATTAGTGGTGGTTTCCCTCACCACACAGCGGCTGACAACCTCCCCATGCCCTGTACCTTCCCATCAGTGCTGCAGCCAGGAACTGCCAACAGCACAGCCCTCTTCACACCCTCCTCGGCTGCCAGTGTCCAAGTGATGCCAGAAGTGTGCCTGCCTATTTATGGGGCACGGTCCCAGCATCACTTGGAAGGACGGCAGCCTCGGAGATGTGAGGAGGGCTGTGCCGCTAGCGCCCTGGCTGTGGTACCAATGGGAAGGGACAGGGCATGGGGAGTGCGTCGGTGCCATGGTGGGTGGAGGAACACTGACCACCAATGTGGGGGCTGGGCTACTGGGGTGAGTCATGGTCATCCAGGGATAGGGCACCTGTGTGTGTGTGGGGGCTGTGTGAAGCAAAGAGGCATCTCCGTGTGTTGGGGTGGTGTACTGCAGCGGGACTGGGCGGACACCTGCAGGGGGTGGGGATACTGTGGTGCTAATGCCATGGACTGGCACTACAGCTGTCAGGGGGGTGGGGTATGTCTCCTGCCATGCGGGAAGCAGCTGGTCTGAGTGGAATGGCCAGTGGTGTTGGGGGCATCCCAAACACCCACCGGGATATTTGCAGGTTATGGCTGTGTGTGGGGCAGGGCGCATAAGGCACTTACAGTAGGGCTTCCCCTGGCATAGGAGGTGCCCTCCTATTCCCCCTGATGTGCAGCACTATGTCCCATAGTGCATGCCACATAGTGCCAACAATCCCCCAGCCACCTCCACTGCATTTCTGTCCATGCAGCAGAGAATCGGATGTGTAGGGGCTGTGTGCCCCATTTTGTGCATCCCACGGGGGGGCGAAATGGGTGCAGAGTGGCTACATGCCATGGATGTGCAGCACATAGCCACTCTGCACATTCATGCATAGGGCCTAATAAGAGCAATTGATGCTAAAGATAACACTGGTAAGTACTACTACAGATTTTGTTTTATTTTTTAGTACCTAGGTAAGGTCCATTAGGCCCAAGGCCTGTTTCAGGGATGATTCTGGAGTACTGTAGAGATTACGTAACTTGCTCAGGGTCACACAGTATGCAGGTGGAGGTTATAGTCATCAAATTCAGGTCCATTGGATGTACCAAACTTATTCACAGCTCCTTATTCTAACCTCTAGGCAATACTGCCAGCCTGTGGATTGTGTTTTATTTTACTGATCTGTGCAATGTTTTTTTTTACTTTTTGGGTAGGGAGATGGAAGCAAGTTGGGAATGCATGACCAGATGTTATACTGAGTCTTTGAAAGATTCATGAACTGTATGTTTGTTTCCTTCTGTGCAATTGTAGGTCATAGTAGAGTATGGTTGGTGGAGGATATACTGCTCCCGTAATTCTAGCCATGATCTGCAAGATGATAGTTGATAAATGTTAGTGTGTATTAAGGTCTAATACTTGGATTATGTTATGAGAAATCAAATCAGAACTGATGATCCCAGTTGGCCAACTTAGAGTCAGAATCACAAAATGGAAGCAAATCCTAAGACCTACCACTAACCTTATGTGACCAGATATGGATGAGGAAGGTTGGTTGTTAGCCTAAGTTCATACAGGCAACATATGTCCAACATTTGTGAAGACTGACTGGCAAACTTTTGAGTTTGGGCCCCACAGAGCTGGTGGACTGGAAGGAGGCACTCAATGTAACCCTTGATCTTATGTCTCCCCTACTATAAGACTGCATTATGCAGGATGTCCAATTTAAAAAGGCATTAAGGAGCTGATTAGAAAGATGTCTGATAGGGAAAGTAAATTGCTGCCATTACTGTAAGCTAATGCATGCTGTGCAGTCTAGATCTGCAGTGGATCAAGGATGAACTAAGTAGCTGTTGGATTAGTGACACACTTTGGGCAGGGCATTTGGGGGTGCACACTATACAAGATTCAAAGGAGGGAATAGTGTTGTAAAGCTGCAGCTTGCCCTACCTAGAGATGTCAGTGTAGCTCAGTTGGTGACACATATGCCTCTGGGCCAGAAAGTCATGAGTTTTAGTTAGAGATGGGCAAACCAGCTCTGCCACATTTTCATTCCCCCAGACTGGGCCAACTCGGCTGTGACTGGGAAAACCGAGCCTTTTGTGGCTTGATCCAAATCATCAAGTTGGGCTGGTTTGGAAGTGCGATCTGGAAATAACACTCTCACCACCAGTACTGCATGGAAAAGGCAGGGCAGGTTGCAGAAATAAAAAAAAATGCATTTATGTCCCCTATCTCTGATGAATACCCCCGAGTTCTCGGACCATCACATGACCAACAAAGGCAAACACTCGTGATCCTGGGCACTGAAGGGAGCCAACCAATGATGGTCTCTGTTCTGTGATTGACTGATGTTCCAGTCAATCCTGTGTGTGTCAGCCACCACAGGACATCCCTTGGAAACAGTGTATCAAGTGCATCTAGGGCTTTGCATTCAGAGGAGATAGTCGCGCATATGTGTGTGTGTGTGTGTGTGTGTTTTCAGAGAGAGAGAAAATGATGAAAATGAAACAACAGGATTTTCCTTTTGTTATAGAGGGAGAGGGAGAGTAGAGACCAACAAATTCAATGGCAGACTATAGCAGAGTGTAGACACTGCAACAGAGTGCTCTGTAAAAAAGATATATAAAATGTTTATTTTTTATTAGGAAGAGAGAGAGAGAGTAGAGAGAGAGAGAGAGAGAGAGAGAGAGAGAGAGAGAGACCAACAAATTCAACAGCAGAGTGCAGAGTAGACAGCAGCAGAGTGCAGATGCTGCAGACTCCACAGTAAAACTGAAAAAACACCTGCTTTTGTTAGTCAGGAGAGAGAGAGAGAACCAACAAATTCAACAGCAGACAACAACAGAGTGCAGAAAAAAATATTAAGGGCAGCAGCAGAATCAGGACAGGAGGACTCTGTCTGAAGGTCATATTACCTCAGTAATTTTGAAGGGTGGGGCTTAGTGCCATACAGATTGTGAAGGGGGAGGTCATGTTTCAGACTCTGTGTTGCCCATCTCTGTGCCTGAACTACTACTAGATCATAGTGCCATATAGATTGTCAAGGGGTGGGTGTCACATCTCAGACTCTGTGTTGCCCATCTCTGTGCCTGCACTACTACTAGGTCATATAGTGCCTCAGGTATTTTGAGAGAGGGGTGTCACATCTCAGACTCTGTGTTGCTCATCTCTGTGCCTGAACTACCATTAGGTCATAGTGCTATACAGATTGTGAAGGGGAGGGGGCATGTCTCAAACTCTGTGTTGCCCATCACTGTGCCTGAACTACTACTGCTAAGTAAACAGTTAAGCCGTACCCCCCAAAAAATGGATTTCAGAATCAGTTTTGGTTATGGAAATGGAACATGTGGCCAACACCAGCAGTAGGACTGAAATTGGAACACGTAACAATAAAAATATTTCCCAAAAACAAATTCAGAGAAATAAAAAGGAAACTCATTGCTGAAGATATCATCAATACAACTGATGAAAATGAAGCAACACAACCAGAACAAGATGAAGAAACACAATCAGAAAAAGATGAAGCAACACAACCAGAAAAAGAAGAAGCAACACAACCAGAAAAAGAAAAGAATGTTGGTGAATACCCTGATCAGAATAGTGCAGCATTGTTGATGTTGTCTGAAAAATCAGATAAAAGTAAAGCACAAAAACAGGTAGCCAAAACAGTTAGACCTAAAAAATCACTGACTAAGGAAAAGGCTCTATCTAGTACCACTTGGTGTGGCACTCCACAATATGCCACTCATGCATATCGGGCTTCTTCATCAGAAAGCAGTGCCTCTGAAGAAGAATAGGTTGTAAATGTACAAGAACAAGATTACGATCATGATGTATCACAGTCACATTCTTCGAAAGGTGATAAATGAGAGTGTGATACTGATGAGGTAGAGGATGCCACTTGGGTTCCCCCATCAAAAAGAAAAACGCATACAGCAAGCACCACCAGTTGCCACAGCCAGTAGTAGAAAAACAATCAATAATCAGGGTAGCTCTTCTGGGGACAGCCACAGTGTGCATGAATCAGGGTCCGAAACAACTGCCACCAACATTGCTGCAGTTCCTGGCATGATGACAAACGTTCCATCTCAGTTGTGTGGAGCTATTTTCATATAAGTCCCAAAATTAATGTGTTGCTGTCTGCACCATTTGTCATCGGAAGCTAGCAGTGGGAAGTGAGGGGCCAGTTCAGGATAACATCACTAAAAAGGCACTTGTAAAGAGCACATCCAACCGTTCGGCTGGGCAGCAGTCCTGAGCAAGGGAGCTATATCTGTGATGAAAATAATCCTATAGACAATAGCAATGGTGAAGAGACTGAGAGACAGGGCAGAAAAAAAAGCACATTTGATTTCACTGACAAAAGTATTTGGACAGGCTACAGCTTTGCCACTGCAATCCCATGATTTTTGCCCCCCTGCATGAACTAACCAGCAGACCATCACTGCAACGCTTAAACAAAAACTGCCTACAGTAAATCACATCATCAAGTTAAAAATTAATCAGTTAATAGCTGAATTTATTGCCATCTTAGGGTAGCTGGTTCATTCGACTAGGGTGTTACAGAGACGAGGCAAACTGATGAGTCCTGGTAGGACGAGCCACATGTATGTGTGTTCTGTTAGCACCCTTTGCAGACTGCATGAGAGACCTTTTGGTACCATGCATTTCTGCTTAAAGTTGAACCAGCATAATATTCTGTGGTGATTTGCATCTATAGCCCATGGTGCTTTGCATTATGGGGGTATGTGATTTTTGTATTCATTGCCAAGGACCTGCAACCATTTTCTGTAGTGGAAAATGACAGTTTTAGAGCCCCTTTAAAATAGTTTGCTCCACGTTATAACCTACCAAGCTGTAGATATTTTGCAACTGTGGCTGTTCCCAAAATGTACAAATGTATGCAAAGTAAGATAAAATTGGCTCTTCAAGAGAGTAAATGTGGTTCTGTGCATCTGACCACAGACATGTAGATGAGTTCTCAAGCCACTGATTATATGTGTATCACAGCACGTTGGGTGTCATGGTCATCTTCAAACACCGCCACACGCAGCAGTGTACAGGAAGGAAGACAAAGAATGGAAGCGCTTTGCATTAGCATGTTTAGTAAGCATCACACTGCTGACAATATTTTGGAAGAGTTGTTTGACAAAATTTTAGAGTGGTTAGAGCCCCTGGGATGCACTACTGAATTTGTGATTTCAGATAGTGATGCCAGTCTTGTTACTGCATTGAAACATTGTGGTTTTACTCACATTCAGTATTTTGTACACTCATTAAATCTGTTAGCATGAGCTTTTTTTTCCAGTGACAACAGTATAGTAACACTAGTGGGAGCTGCAAAGAAAATCTGTGGCCATTTTAGTCACTCTGTAAAATCATGTGGTATCTTGGCTGACCTCCAGAAAAAAAAAAAGGCTTGCCAATACAGCAACTAAAATAAGATGTTCCAATAAGATGGAACTCAACGTGTTACCTGTGTGAAAGACTTCTCACACAAACAAAGGCAGTCCATGAATATACGATGGAACACAACATAGCAGATGGTGTTGTACTGAATTAATTCCAGTGGAGCCTCATGGAGCATCTTACATTGCTCGCGACTCTTTTTGAGGAAGCAACTCAACAGATTAACAAAGAGAATGCTACTCTAAGCCAGGTTATTCCCATCATAAATTTATTGAACAAGGAACTCAGGAGGCTGCGTAGAGATTTTGAGCTAAAGGGAGACAAATCTGGTGTATCCCTTATGGATCAACTGATACAGCAATTCCAAATGGCAGAAGACTTCACAATATCACAACAGACAAAAATTTTCTTCTTTCCACTCCTCTTGGCCATCAGTTTAAGTTGCAACAGCTGCCTCCTTCAGATCTTGGTGACTCATCTCAAATACAAAACATGCTGACTTCAGCAATTGCACATGAAAGGGAAGGAACTGTATTTGACAATACAAGTGAATGGTAACCCGTGATTTGGCGAGTCAATATGAGCAAGTTAATTTGGGCAAAGGTAAAAGGCATGGCAAAAGGGTGAACATGGTTTTAGAGTGACTGTGTACATGTACAGCAAGTGTCAGGATAAGCAAATTCGTAGGGAGGATCGTGGTCTGGAAAGTATATAGGGATTTGTGTGAGTGGCTGTTTTTGAGCTGGCCACCTAGTGTAGAGGACAGAGTCACTGCCTACAAGCCTGGCAGGCCTGGATTCGATACTGGGTCTGTATAGTATTTGTTTTCTGTTTTGTTTCGTTCTGAGGAGTTTTTTTGCATTATAAGTGAGGAATGTTTTGCGCTGTAAGTGGGGAATGTGTCCTTCCCGCTGTTCTGTCTGCTCAGCCAAGTTTGCCCCTTCACCACTGCCCTCCAATGTCCCTCCCCTCCCCATCTGTCCCTCCTCCTGAGTTTTCCCCTGTCCCAGTGTTTCATCCCCCTGGAGTTTATCTAAAGTTTGGGGAGGTAGAGCAAAAACCCCACCTGGCAGAATTAGTGAGAAGTCCCTTATAGAAACAAAAGGTTTAAATGTTTTTTTTTTGAATCTGTGGTCAAAGTAGTTGATTTTGCAGCTTGCTATAGTTCTGCACACTGTACTGCCATTCATTCTTTTTGATTCGCTGTTGTGGTCGGCGCTATATTGCAGTCACCGTTATCACATGGAACCAAAGTGAATCACGTGATGTGGATGCTGCATCTGATGATGCAACATCTGTCAGTGATGACAGCAATAATTTCCAAAAGTCCTCTCTTTGATGGCCTTTGAAAAGGCATGTCATTCTAAAAAGACACAGATCACTTTCAAACTTTTTGGTCAAAACTCATGCAAAACTGATAATTCAGATGTATCTGTCATGGAGCCACCTTCTTTGTCTTTGTCTGATATTGTGGATGCCTGTTTACGAGAACCACTCGTTAATATTAATGATGACAGTGACGCTTTGACCCTGCTTCTGGTTACCTGTATGATATTTATCTTATAAATAAATGGTCTGTGTATGAAATGTCAGTATGTGAGAGATTTGGCCTTTAACTTTCAAGGTCAGTAGCTGAAACCACAGGATGTTGTAAAACAGACCATAAAAAACAGTTAATGAAGACTTCCTTACAGAAGGGTATTTTATTACCTTTTTATGACCTGCCCATGCTTTTGAAGTTGAAACTAAATGTGAGTTTTATGGTTCCTGCAGGAAAAAGTAGGTTGATAGCAGAAGTGTGTGAAGAGTCATAAAATCCCTCAGCTCACACTAGCACAGGAAATCAGCCTAAGGGACATGAGTGTGGGATTGTTAAGTTCAAAGAGAAATGTTTAATTAAAGACTTTCATATTTGGGAAATGGCTAGTTGCAGATTTTTCAAAGCAATGACTCACATCGACAGAGACACTTATGTCAGAAATTATCTAAGGGAGGTTCTAGCTGACCTCATCAAAAGTGGGTGGGGACAGATAGAGTTAAAAATGAAACATTGTATATGGGATTGTGACATATGATTCTAGACTCTAACTGGAAAAGCACTTAGAAAGGTAATAGCTAGAAACTAATTAATTATCTGTGGTAGGAGTGTTTGTTCTGAAACTTCCTTTTTGTTTTACAAGATTGCAAGCTGTATGATATATTGTTATGTGTTTAATTTTACCTTTTTATCATATTTTTAGTAAATAACATTTTCTTTAAAATACTGCCTAGGTGTCTTTCAGTTCCTTTTTGCATGTGATGTATATGGGGTTAAGTCTGACAGCTGTTAAAAGGCTTGATGGTGTTACTAAGCTTGGAAAAGGTAAGAATATAACTAAGGTCTCTTATAGAGTTTTAAGGGTTCATTTGGAGACCTGACTGGGTGCCCCTGGTGAAAGATTGTGCTGCAGTCCAGAAGAGGGTACATATCTGAGCCTGTAATTGGGTATGCTAGCATAAGGTTCACGGTTTGAATCCCTCCAGAACTTGAGGCTAACAGGTGATTCAGGCCCAAAGCAGACAGGAGGGTTACCCTGTCTGTTACCTGTTCACACTATTGCACTCTGAGGTTGACACTGTGGGAGCAGAGGGCCTGACCTGCGGAGTGCATTTGTGACAATGACCATTCTGAGAACTGGCTGGAAAAGAAAAACGTCTGGCCTGCACTATCTGCCATTGCAACTAAGCTTCTTAGTTGCCCTCCCACTAGTGTTTACCATGAGCCTATATTTAGCACAGCTGGAAATGTTGTCTTAGATGGCCGCACAAGGCTTACTCCTGAAAATATACTGTGCCTTACCTTCCTAAAAGTTAATCTCAACAAATTCTCTTACCAGTTCAGTGAAGAGGGACAGGAATATAAAAGCGATGATGATGATGAACAGCTGCAATAGGTGTCTCCTAATAAGG
This sequence comes from Neoceratodus forsteri, assembly GCA_016271365.2. NCBI lineage: Eukaryota > Metazoa > Chordata > Ceratodontiformes > Ceratodontidae > Neoceratodus > Neoceratodus forsteri. The sequence goes on along the minus strand of CM057449.1, from coordinate 518,474,075 downwards.
GTGCTCCTTGGTGGTGTTTGAAGATGATGGTAATGCTATTATTTAATTTAATAATTTATTTCTTTGAATTCAGAGGACAAAGGTCAGCAACCATAACAGAAAGATCAAGTAAAAAATAATCCTTCTTCTGATGTCATGGTGCATATGACATCATATGTCTTACTGTATGCATTTTTCAAATTCAGTTTGCGAACCCAGGTGGAGTGTAATTTGTTTATTCAGCAAGTTAAAAATACAAACTGGGTACAGGCAGTGAATTGTTGGATGTCTGGTGTGTAGGGTGGGATCAAGGGGGCTGCACAATGGAAAAATACCTATGTGCAAGCACAGCCACCATGAATGCTGGCCCCAACGGTCTTTGGGTCCCGCACTGTGCGGATTCCCACTGGCTTGACAATGGGGGGGACGGGGCTGGGAACTGGCAGGTGGGCTTCATGGCAGGAGTAGGTGGTAGTCAAGGCCAAACAGTTCTATAAAAAATTTGACTGCAATTATTAGTTATGGAGGCTTGTAGAATATATCCAAAAACTGCAATGCCAGTTGGGGGAACAAAGTCAAGCACATAAGTTGCAAAACACTAGTGATAAAAATAATTGGCCAATCAGGCAGGTGTGTGTGGGATGGTTTGGGACCCATGATGCTTGCTATATCACCAAGTAGGCAAGCAAAATAATTGTAAATAAAAAAATAACATCTCAAGTCAAAGGGCAGGAGGATGGCTGGGGCCCCATCACATATTTGGGGCCAGTGTCAGTGGCTCAGCAGGTAGCACACTCACCTCTGAGGCCGGGAGATCAAAAGGCTGTGGGTTCTATCCCCACACCAGGCACTTGGGTTAAATCCCAATATTGACACTGTAGTACAGCATGAGGGGGGTGCGGCACTCCTGAGGTGCCGTCTTTCAGATAAACATTAAACTGAGGTCTCATCTGCCTGTTCTGGTGGTAGCTCAGGTGTATGTTAAAGATCCCATGGCACTTCTCGAAAAGAGTAAGGGAATTTTCCCGGTGCCCTGGCCAGATTTCCCCCCATTCACTAAAAATACCACCAACAGCTTAATCTGGTTCAAGGTCAGTTGGCATTCATCTGTATCCCCTTCCCCCGAGTTGTGCCTGAAAATAGGAAGAATTGTCTAGTGCACTTACCTTGTCAACAAAAACTAAAAAACTTATATCCTACTTATGCTGCCTGTCTCTCATCAAAAAGCATGTCAGACTCAGTGAAGGTCTGCACTCTGCTGTTGTCTTTCTGCTGTTGAATTAATTGGTCTTTCTCTCTTTCTTTCTGACTAACGTTTAAAACACTGCCTCCTTTCACTGCAAAGGCCCAAATGACCTGCATACACTGAGCTGGATTCACAAATGTTTTGGGGACTAAGTTTCACATCACAACTCCATTTGTGGATCGAAACCTTTGCATCTGCAAAGACTAGTATTCACATCAGCAGCATGCTAGACAGCATGATGCCTTGCAGGCCACTCAGGCAATGAACCCCGGACAGCCAGATAGAAACATCCCTCGGGACATCAAATTGACCAAGCTCACCGAGGCTGATGACATTGAGGCATACCTGACCACCTTTGAACGCATTGCTAAAACCTGCACCTGGCCCAGGGATCAATGGGTGATTAGACTGGTACCATACTTATCTGGACATGCCAGCTGGTGTACAGCCATATGATAGCACCAGATGCCAATAATTATGACCAGGTGAAGGAAGTGATCCTATGAAGGTATGACATTAATATTGAGACATTCCAGCAAAGGTTTAGATGACAAAATATGGTGGGTCAGGATACACCAAGGAAAACCTTGCCAGATTAAAGGGCTTTTGTATTAAGCGTTACAACCAACAGTAAAACAGTCAATCAGATAATGGATATAATTATCATTGAACAGTTTATACAAGTTATGCCCCAATATGTGCAGGTGTGGATAAGAGAGCATAAACGCGACACTGCAGAGCGACCTCTGGTGGCCAGACCTGCAAGGACCCCAGAGCCCAGCACCCCAAACATCAACGCTGGTAAGACATTTTGATCAAACTTACCAAAAACCAGCATCTGGGGTGGGGGAACTAGTTGGCAAAGAGAGAGACCCTACCATGCTGATTTTATTTGTAAGATATGTGCAAAAGAGGGACATATTGCACATAACTGCCTATAAGGATCTAATATTTCCATTTCTATGACTAACTGGGGGCTATGTTACCCCAGTGGAATTGGGCAATAAAGTTTACTGGGCCTCACAGATTCGGAAGTAAGCAGACTTTAGTAAGAGCTGACCTTATCAATAACTATGAGAAAGGAGGGATGGAGACCAAGGTGACTTGTGTCCATGGAGATGTTCATCGGTACCCTACAGCCATGGTAGAAATGACTGTTGAGCAAGATACCCAGACGCTTGCTGTGGGTCTAGTCCCTCAGCTTCCTGTGCCCATGCTCATTGGTCAGGACTATCCAAAGTTTGATCAACTATTAAAGTCTCCCCAGACAGGTTACCCTCTGGTTGCTGTTACCACCCGGGCACAGGGCAGAAAAGAATAGTCTCCTGATATGTTCCCTTTTGATCCATAACTATTTGAGTTTCCCAGAAAATCCAGAAAAACCAAGAATGAAAAAAGAAGGGAAAAGCAGAAGTGGAGAGACACTCATAAGTCTGCAATACCTGAGATTCCTGAATGGGACCCAGTATTAAAGGGGGCCAAAATTCAAGAGGAGCAAAAGAGGGATGAGACATTAAAACCTTTTTTTCCACAGGTGGACCAAGTAACTGTACAGGAAAACTTCAGTATGTATTGTCAAATTATATATTATACAGAATATGCATTAATCCTGTGACAGGAGAACAGCTGAAACAAATGATGGTTCCCCAGAGGTATAGGGATATCCTGATGGTACTGGCCCATGATATTCCTATGGCCGGTCATGAGGGCCAAGATAAAACTCTGGAAGGTTGACCCACTGGTTTTTCTGGCCCAGAATTCATGACCATGTAGTGGAATACTACCGGACATGCCCTGAGTGTCAGATGGTGACAAAAGATGGAAAAAAAGATAAGGTGCCTCTACAACCCTTACCTGCTGTTATGCAACCCTTTGAAAGGACAGCAATGGATGTGGTAGGCCCTTTAACTAAGAGTGCTAAGGGTAACCAGTTTATTCTTGTAGTCTGTGACTATGCTACCTGATACCCTGAGGCAATACCTATGCGCACTGTCACTGCCCCTCGGATCTCCAAGGAACTGGCAAAATTTTTTAGTCATTTAGGTATTCCAAAAGTTATTCTCACAGACTGGGGTACAACTTCGCCTCCATACTCCTAAAGGAGTTATATAGGCTTTTGGAGGTTACAGCAGTGCAAATCTCTTCTACCACCCCAGAGACTGAAGGTCTGGTTGAGAGGTTCAATATACCTTGAAGCACATGCTGCAAAAGTATGTCCAGGAGGAAGGAAGGGATTGGGATAAGTACCTGCCCTATCTATTATTTGGATATTGCAAGGTGCCCCAAGCTACTACTGGTTTCTCTCCTTTATCTCTTTGAATGGTAGGAACCCATGGGGTCCCTTGGATGTAGTAAGGGAACATTGGGAGGAAGGAAAGGAAGGAGTTTGCCACACCAACATTGTTGAGTACATGACCAGCTTAAGAAAGAAATTGGTTAAGTTTGTACAAGTAGCACATCAGAGCGTGGTTCAGAGGCAATCTGATCAAAAACCTGGTTATGATGAAGGGCTGAAAGATAAATGTTTTCATCCTGGGGAGAAGGTGGTGTTGTTATACTACCCAGGAAAATAAACTTCTAAGGAAATGGCAGGGTCCCATGTGGTAATAAAACAGGTGGGAAGGTCAATTATGAGACTGAGACACCAGAAAGAAAACAGTTTCAAAATATACCATGCTAACTTGTTATGTAGGTGGCAGGAAAGACCAAACCCTATGCCCAGCTGTTTTGTGTACCCTAAGCCTGAAAACAGTGAAATGGATGTAGTCTATGAAAGGTTGGACCACAGGTCCGAGGTAGATCAGGTACAGATCAACCCAGATTTGGATGAGAGCCAAAAACAGGAAATAGGAGAGTTGTTACAGTATTACAGGGCCACTTTTACTAGCATACCAGGAAGAGCAGAAGGGGTGGTACATACCATACATATGGAACAAACAAAACCTATTCATCAGAGACCTTATTGCCTGCATGAGAAGGTCAGACAGGATGTTGTCAATGAAATCAAAGACATGGAAGCACTAGGAGTAATAGTCCCATCCTGTAATGCATGTTCTTCCCCCATGGTAGTGGTACCCAAATAGAAAGGAAGAATCAGACTTTGTCTGGATTTTTGGAAAATCAATTCCTTTCTTCCTTTGATGGATACCTAATGTCCCATGTGGATAACCTTCTAGATAAATTGAATCAGCCAAGTACATTAGTACCCTGGACTTAACAAATGGGTACTGGCAGACTCCATTGTCTTTACAAGCTCAAGAAAAGACTGCTTTCAGTACCCCAACAGGGTTATACCAATTTACCACAATGTCATTTGGATTACACAGGGCCCTGCCACCTTCCAACGTTACATGGATAGGATTTTACACGCCCATACCTCATACAGTGCTGCTTATTTAGATGATGAAGTCATTTTTTCACCAGATTGGCAGACCCATCAAATTCATTTAAGCACTGTCATACAGTCCATTACTGATTCAGTCCTTACCATCAACCCAACAAAATGTGCCATAGCCAAAACCAAGACGAAATATCTGGGGTTTATCATAGGAAAAGGGATTATCAAGCTTGACATCAGTAAAGTGAGGTAGTGGCAAACAGTCCCTTTCCACAAACAAAACATCGTGTCCGCTCCTTTTGGGATTAGCCAATTATTATAGACGTTTCATCCTGACTTTTGCCACCATTGCAACCCCACTGACAAACCTGACACGAACAATTGCACCAGTGAGGTCCAATGGACAAATGAATATAACAAGGCTTTCTTAACCATCAAGGCCTTGCTTTGTTCCTCTCCAGTATTGAGTAGTCCCGATTTTTCAAATGCCTTTGAACTTCACACCGATGCCTCTGACATAGGCATTGGGGCAGTGTTGACCCAAAAACATAAAGGAGAAGAAAACCCTGTCATGTACATAAGCAGAAAGTCACATGAGAGGGAAAGAAAATATTCCATAGTCGACAAGGAATGTTTGAAGTTAAAATTGGCAGTAGAAACGCTCAAATATTATTTGTGGGGCAGAATTTACGATCATGATGGACCACAATCCCCTGTGTTGGCTTCAACAAACGAAAGGAAAAAATGGGAGAATCATGCCATGGTACTTGGCATCGCAGCCCTACCATTTTACCATCACACACAGGGCAGGTTCCAAACACCTCAATGCCAACTTTTTTGTCCAGATATGGGGCAAATGTGATGGATACAGGATGAAATATATGTGATATATGTGCTGTAAACATATTTTCTTGCTTTCTGTACAGACTGTTAAAGTGAACTAATGAAGTTAGAGTGACTTAAGAAAACTGCAGGTTACATGCTGATAAAATGTGTTTTCGCCTCAGGAAAATGTACTGTCTAAAGAGATAGATATATCTGTTATTAATTACTGCATTGTTTAAGGGTCCCTGAGGTGGAGCTTCTGAGAGTGGGTGGGCAGAAGCTCGAACCCTCCTAGGGTTTCAGGAGGGTGTTTAGACAACAGAAATCTGTTGCCTCTTGGTGAGGGAGATATGTAACAGGGTGCAGCCTGTTAGGATGAAAAAATAGCCCTATAAAATAAATGTGTCCAGTTTCATATATATATCATCCGTTCCTGTTTTCTACTATTTTTAACTCTTGACTGTCCTTCTTTCTTTGTCAGGGTAGCCAACCTGACAAAAATACTTTTCTTGTAGTATACCCTTCTGCCCCCTTGTGGGCATATGGAAACTTGTAATTATATCTCCTGACGTGGAGATAAGTAAATTAAGCGCAGACTGCACTAATGAACCCACTGCCTGAAAAACAGTATTTTCCAGTAACCACATAGAAGGTGCAGTTAGTGCTTGTTCCATACTGTCAGCACATATGCACTTTATTCTTATACTCCCAGGTGCCCTGGTTCATTAGCAGGCGCGAGTATACACCAAAAATGCTGCAACCAAGTGCAGCTTTGAAGAGGAATGCCCCGTTTCTCCTGATCGCATGATGCGACTCAGGAATACAAAGCTAGATCAGAGCAGGATGCTCCAGATGCTGCACAAGTTCCCCTTGTTCAGAGCAGAATTGACAGTAGTGCTTTGGAGCACAAAGGGCATGCTCCAAAGCACTCCAGACTGCCGCACAGTGCAGTTAGAATGAAAAGATATGCGGGGTATACAGTGACAATATGGGAAAAGGGAAAATAAGCCTCATAGTGTCGCCAGAGTAAAAAGCCCCAGAGATGTTATGACTGGGGAAAATAGACAGAAACAGCCCAAATGAAAAGTTACCCGATGGCTTGACATTTCAGCCATAGGGTTTAGTAATTAACAGAGTAGCTATAGCAGGGGCTCATGGAAACTGTTAATAAGACCCCATGCATATTAATGGCATACTGTTGTTTCTTTTTATTGCTAAATAACCCTATACTAGAATGTATGTTGGAAATTAAAAATGAAATAAATGTCTACACAGGTCTCCTGAGCTGGCAGGAGAAAGAAGATAGGGAGGGCGCCCCTAATCTTTCTTTCCCCTAGCCAACCCAGAGACACCTGACGAATTACATGGGAAAATAAATATAATTACCTGTGTGGGGAGCTGTTCACTTTAGGTGTTTCTATAAGGCTGGCTGGCTTGACAATGACCCTATTTTCAGGTGTAGAGCCAGATGATGTAACGGCCCATGGGAACACCCCTAAAAATATGATGAAATCCCTAAAGCTTAAATACTGCTCACCACTAGGGGATAAAGTTAGAGAGTGAGTCAGTTGAGGTGCGGACTGTGAAGGAGAAGGACCTATTTGTGTGCTGATCATTTCACACAGTTCTTTGCATCAGTGTAAGAAGTTTATTACACTGAATTGGCTGGAGTTAAGTCACAGGCTCTGCGAGGGAAGCAGAGACCTGGGATTTTCTTTTGGTTGTTGAACTAACAAATTCTATTTTCCTTTCTATAAATATTTTGGACTTTTAATAAAATGATAGATGCCTTTCAACATCTTTTATGCACCTGAGCTCTGCCTGCTGTGTCAAGTTTGTATCCCAGCATGCTCACACCCACGTACACATTGAACAATATGGGACCCAACACGATCCTTGTGGTACCCATCTCATCACCCTAGCTCTTTGGAGGGCCTCCCATTGATCACCACTCTCTTCATCCTCCTCCCTCCCTCCCAGTCAATCCTCCACCCATTTTGTGAGTTCAGCCCGTACCCCTAAGCTACCTACCTACCTACCTTGCTTACCAACCTCCTATGGGAGATGGAGTCAAATGCCTTCCTGAAATCCAGGTAGGCCACATCCATCACTCTGCCTTGGTCATATGCTTCTGTTACGACCAACCACCCTTGAATCCTTGTTGATTGTCATCCGTTAGCCCCTCTTCCTCTAGGTGTCTTACCAGTCTCTCCTTTATGAGGGTTTCCATCAGTTTGGCTACCACAGAGGTGAGAATGACTGGGCGGTAGTTGCTAGGCCATCCTTTCTCCCTCCTTTCTATAGTTGTACCATCTTCACCTGCTTCCAATCACCCAGGACCCTCCCCAGTTTAATGGATAGATTAAACAGTCTGGCGAGAGGCCCCACCAGCTCCTCCCTTAATTCTCTAAGTACCCTTGGATGTACCTGATCTGGACCCATGGCCTTGTTGGTTTTAATTTTTCCCAGCTTCTCCAACACCCTCACCTCCATGAAGGGGTTTGCATCTACCTCCCTGTCCACCCACCCCTTTCTAGTTAATGCAGACCCTCTTCCTTCCTTCTCAGCTGTGAAAACTGATGTGAAGTATTCGTTGAGCAGGGTAGCCTTCTCCACATCCCCTTCTACCATTACCCCACCCTCACCCTGAAGTCTTGGAATCCCTTGCCTGCTTTTCCTTCTGTCACTCACATATCTAAAAAATCTTTTGTCCCCCTTTTCACCTCCCTAGCTATTTTCTCCTCTGTACATGCTTTTGTCTTTCTTATGGCCTTTCCCGCTACTCTGAGTTTTTCCTTGTAGACCACCCTTTCCTCTAACCATTGTGACAGTTTGTAGGTTTTGAACACTTTTTTTTCTCCCTGATGGCCTCCCCAACCCCCACTGTGAAGCACAGGGGTTTCCTCTCCCTTTTGCTTTTGCTAATTTTGTGGATGCATTGTTCTGTGGCTTTCAAGATTCCACATTTTATTGCCACCCACAGCTGCTCTACCTTCACTAGGTTCTGAGTCCCTTCTAGTTTCCTCCTTAAGATGACCTTCATTTCCCAAAATTTGCCCTCCTGACGTCCAGTACCCTGATGGTTGACTTGCTGAATTCTGACCCTGCCCAGATGGAGAATCTTACCATCTGGTGGTCACTGTCTCCCAAGTTTTCCCCCATCTCCAGCCCCCCATACTGTCCCCATTGGTCAAGACAATGTCCAGTGTAGCCTCCCCTAGTGGATTTGCTAACTAGCTGGTGTAGGAATGCATCCTGCAAGGATTCTAACAAGTCCCTGTTCTTATCTGAGATGTGGCCAATGGTATTTGCCAGTCCACTTTGGGTAGGTTCAGATCCCCAACCACTAGGATCTCCCCTTTACCCACCTTCTCCTGTATGTCCTCAGCCATTTTCCCTAACCACTTTCACACTCTGATGTGGTGGTCTATAGACCACCCCATCCTTATGTCCCTCCTCCCTCCCTCCTACCAAGGTGACCCAAATGATCTTGGCAGATCCCTTTTCCTCCTACCCTTCACCGCTCTTATCCCATGCCTCACATGCAGGGCTATCCCCCACACCTTTTTTCCCCCTGCCTGTCCCTCCTAAAAAGACTGTACCCTTGTAACTCCACTTCCCAGTCTTGGCATCTGTCCACCACATATCTGTTATTGCAATTAGGTCCGGGTCTTCCATTCCTATCACCGCCTCCAGATCTGCCATTTTATTTCCTAGGCTCCTGGCGTTGGCCAGTATACCCTTCCATCCTCCCTTGCACTTATGACACCCTTCTCTCCTGCTGTCCCTTGGTGCTCCCAGTGGTAGCGGGTGGGCTAGGTTATCTCTGCTAGGCCGAGAATCTCCTTTCCCCCTATTGCGGCACCCTCCCCTGTATAGTTTAAATTTAATTCGACCCCCAGTCTTTCATTAATATACCCCTGCAATTTCACTTTTAGCAGTCTAGCTCCTGCATCATTTATATATAATCTGTCCCTTGCATACAGCTGTTCATCCACTCACGTATCCCCCCAGTCTCACAGGCATGTGACGCCCTACCCCCTGCACCACTGCCTTAGCCAGAGGTTAAATTCCTTTACTCTGTGTTTCCTGGCCATGCTAGCACAATGCACTGGTAGAACCTCTAAAAAGACAAGTGAGTATTAAATCTAAAGGGCTGGCTTTTAATTAGTGAGTGGGTATTAAATCTAAAGATCTGGTTTTTAATTAGAATGCATTCACATAACATATTCATTCATAATTTAAGTTAGTGGAACTGTCTGCTCGAGTATTGATCTTATCTGCTTCTGTTGACATTTGACCGTGTAAGGTTTCTCAGCAGTAACAAACTGGTAAAATCTGGTTCCATTCCTTTAAATCTCAGTTATTTTTTAAAAAGCGGTGTGTTAAATCAATGAGAATTGTTTCTGTTTTTGTATGTATGATCTGGGTGTTAATAGAATGTGATTCTCTAAACAACTAGGATAAGCTTCCGAGGAAGGACTGGGTTGGCCTGAAAGCTAAGGTACTGTTTTCTTTTTGTTACATCTATGTTGGTCCAATAAAAGGTATCAAATCACTTTCTTCTGGATCTGTTGCACATCAGGCACTTTCACTTTCCGTTTGCTTCTGTTGCACACCAGGCACTTTTACTTTCTCCCTCCCAATCTAGGCTAAAAAGCACTCCGTCAATATTTCACAAGTCTGCCCCCAAACTATCCAAAACATTAATGTTTCTCCTCTCATACTGAAAGCAGCATTCAAAGTACAATCCCAACCCTCTTACCTGCCTCCCATCCCAACACGTATTGCAGCTCTTTCCAACCAGCACATCCTCAGTCAGCTTGCCCCCACTCCACCTTCTTTCCTCGGCCTCTCTGTTTAAGCTTGCCAGCTTCCCTTGTCACCATGAACACCCAGTTAGTCCAGCAGCACCTTCTGGCTCACTTATGATCCCAAGCCGCAAGAACCTGAAGCAACAACACACACAAAATGTCCGATGAGTCCCGACATACGCTTATTCCCTCTACTGGCCACCAATGTGTTCTCCTAGTTGGCCGCAGGAAAAAAAACACTCACTCCACTGTACTCCACTCTAATCCCCTGCTGTATGCTCCCTGGAGCTTAAGAATTCAGCAATTGCTGATGTCACTCCGGCATCACTGGGTGCAAGCGTCAAATCAACCACTCACTTTCCACTCGGCCATCCTGAATAAATCTGAAAACAAAAAAGGGGGGGGGGGACAAAAAATGCATTGCATAAATATAATATGCTGTGGCCCAAGACTGAGAATATCAATGATAATCTCCCCTTGTGAAGTTTAAACTCTGGCATTACTCGTGGGCTACGCTACTCGTGATGACAAAGGTCAAACTGCACTCAGGTAAGAATATCAGTGATATTCTCAGTCATTCTGTGGCATATAGGTGATGTCCCAGCTTAAGACATGCAATTTATCTTCAAGTCAAAAACTCATGAGTGGTGCAGTTATGAATGTCTTGGCCCCTCACACGTTTTGATAAACTACACATACAGAGTCAGGTCAGTATGTTCTCAGTTTATACAAAATCATTTTATTAGGTATAACTTTCAAATCTGTTGTATAAAAATTGAAAACACAGTGGCCTGACTCAAACTATGTACACCATAGAAACATAGAAACATAGACTTTAACAGCAGATAAGGACCGCTTGGCCCACCCAGTCTGCCCATTTCCCTACCTACAGGATAAGCTGCAGGTCCTATTTAACCAACTGCCTATTTCTTCCTACCCCCCACAAAAAATTGTCTTATGTCTTTCCCATGCATTCTTGAATTCTCCCACAGTTTTAGACCCCACAACCTCCTCAGGAAGGCTGTTCCATGCGTCCACCCTCTCTGTGAAAAAATACTTCCTCACATTGCCCCTGAGCCCCCTCTATCTTCAAATTGTGTCCCCTTGTTCTTGCACATCTCTTTTTCTGAAAGATGCTACCCTCTTGGACTTTGTTGATTCCACTGAGGTACTTAAACGTTTCTATCATGTCCCCTCTCCTCCTTTCCTCAAGGGTATACATATTAAGCTCCTTTAGTCTCTTCTCATATGGCTTCTCTTGCAGACCCTGCACCATTTTAGTTGCCCTCCTGAACTGCATCCATCCTGTCTATGTCCTTGTGGAGATGGGGTCTCCAGAACTGGATGCAGTACTCAGATGGGGTCTCACCAACTGTCTGTACAGAGGATAACAACTTCCTGTTTTATGCTGGTGATGCCTCTCCCTATACATACCAGTATCCCCCCAGCCCTCCCTACCACCTTCTTACATTGCTAGCCAACCTTAACGTCATCTGATATGATTACCCCCAGGTCCCTTTCCATTTTTGTTGTTGTTACTACCTGCCTCCCCCCACATTGTGTAATCTTTCCCTGGGTTTTGGTTTCCCAGGTGCATTATTTTGCACTTCTTTACATTGAATCCAAGCTGCCATACTTTTGACCATTCCTCCAACCTTGCCAAGTCCCTTCTCATCCTTTCTACACCTCCTTGTGTATCAACCCTGTTGCAGATCATTGTGTCATCTGCAAAGAGGCATATTTTTCCTTCCAGTCCTTCTGCAATGTCACTTATAAAGACATTAAAAAGGACTGGACCCAGTACTGAACCCTGCGGTACCCCACTAGTAACCCCTCTTTCTTCAGAGTGGACTCCTTTAACAATTACCTTCTGTGTCCTGTTGTCCAGCCAATGTTTTACCCAGGCTACCACCCTGGGACCCACTCCCAGACTGGTTAATTTGACTATTAATCTTTTGTGTGGGACTGTGTCAAATTCCTTGCTAAACCACCACTGGGGATACAAATGGCAAGATGGCAAGTGATAGAAACATATAAACACAGATTTTTCTGGCAGAAAAAGACTGGTTGACCCATCCAGTCTGTCTCAATTTTCCCTGGCCAGTCTAACACCTCTGACCCTTCTTGGTCACTGGCATCCGCCCCCACCTCCCTGTCCTCTAACTAATTTTCCCTTAAACATGTCCGACACATGCTTGAAGCTGCTTACAATCTTGGCCCCCACAACTTCTGCCAGTGGGCTGTTCTAGTCATCTACAACTCTTTGCATGAAGAAGCATTTCCTCACATCCCTTTTAAAACTCCCCCACCTTGCTTCATTGCATGCCCCCTGTGTCTTGGTGCCCTCCTTTCTCTCACAGAGACAGCCTACCTGCACGTTGTTCATCTCTGTGAGAAACTTCTAGGTCTCAGTCATGTCGCCTTTACTCTCCTTTCTTCCAGGGAGTACATTGTTTTAATTTTGATTTTTATTATTTTTTTTAATATAAAATAACAAGAACAACAAACACGTCAAGGGTAATAAAACAGAAATAACAAAATACAGTAAAGTGCCATGTCAAAAACAGCATCAAGTCAATACTAATCAGAGTACCTATACAAAATGGAAACACACAACGCAGATTGTGCAATAATACAAAGTCTTCTATTAGTATTAATCTTGTATTCAGTTCAGGTTTCTGTCTTCCTGGTTAGGCCTATTGCAAGGGAGACCACACTCTGTCAAAACCCTCAGACTTGTTGAGTAGATTATAAAAAAATCCTTTCATTATTGGCAACATACCCCATCAGAATATACCATTCGGAAATAATGGGTAGGTTACCACCTTCCAGTTCCTCAAAAGAAGCCTCTTAAGGGAAAGTGCTGCTGTGGCAACCTAGATTTGTTAATGGGATTTTAAATATAATGTTTCAGTAAATATACCCAAAAGGAAAATTTGTGATGATGAGGGGATTTGGGTTTTGGCAACTGTTACATACTCCCTTAGCTGTTTCCCATAGGTGATTTATCTTAAGACATGACCTTAGCATATGGGTCTAATTAGCCTCCTTTTGAGCACATCTCCAGAATAGACTATTACTAGAATACTTAATTCTCTTAAGCTTCAAAAGTATTATGTAAGACTGATGCATTATTTTATACTGAATTAGTTTACTGTGCAATTCTTTGCTACAATGGTAAGCTGTTTTCTAGGCAGAACTCCATTCCTCATCACTCAAGGGGGTGTTAAACTCAGATTCCCAGATTTCTTTTCCTTTAGTAGTTAAAGTTGGGGGAAGAGAGACAACAATTATAAATCTATATACAGTAACTGGCCCCTTTTCTAAGAGTCCCTGTCCTAATCACTTGATCCTAGCCTGCACAGCAGGGGAGATACAGATTAGAGAGGAAAAACTTTTTTCTAAGGGCTTCCCTGACTTATTTATTTAGTTAATTATTTAAAAGTTGGTAACCAGGAAAGACAAACTGAGCCCATATACCACTCCAACAGCGACATGTCAACATTGACCGACTCTACAGCGACAACAGCGCCAGATCACTGTAGTGTTGGTGCTGGATCCTGGCACTGTTCTCTGGTGTCTTGCACCCCTCACCTAATCTGCTCCAACTTGGAGTTGATTATATTAATTGAGGGGAGTGCGGGAGGCATAGCCCCCCACTCAGGGGGTTCGGTGGCTGAAGCCCCCCCCCCAAAGAAAACATGGTAGGCAGTGATTACCATTCTGCCAACCACAAATGCGGTTGACATAAAGGTTTCGCTGTATCGTCGGTTGACAAACTTTTTGTCACCATACAGTCGTAGATCTCACTGAGCCAGGGCTCATTTCCAGATGCAACCCGGGGGGGGGGGATGGGAATAGATGTACAAAACAATTCAAGTAAACACTGTATAAGTAAAGGAGATACAAGAGAGCAGTGAAAACATTCAGTACAAAGCAGAAGTAAATAACAATTAGTAACAGAGGTAGACTCAAATATGCAGGTTATGAGTAGTTCAGAAGTTCAAGTAGGTAGGCAATGACATGTAGATAAACCCTTGCAAAAAGAAAGAAAAATGCATGTGTAGGGTAGACTGACAAGTTAACAACTTGGGAAACATAGGAGAACAGTGGTAAGTGCCAACGATGAAAATGAAGGGACTGTAGTGATATGGTTTAAGGAGGAGAGGGGGACTAGAGTGGAAAGGCTACTGACAGGAAGAAGGGCAGGAGCAGGGAGGTGAGGTAGATTGTGAGAGTGTGCACTTCAAATATAGAAGAGAAGGGGATTGTCCAAGGGAGTTGGGGAGGGAGTTCCAGCGAGAGGGCAGGCGGTATGAGAAGGTTGATTGACCTGAACAGGATGAGGGATGGAGGAGAAAGAAGATGCGGGTATCTCTAGAATGAAGGGGGTAGCAGGGCATGAGAGGAGGGAGGGAGAGATCCAAGCCAGAATTTAGAGATGAGGATAGTGTCATGGCACTGATGGCACTGGAGAAGAGAGAACAGTGAGAGAGAGGAGTAGAGGAGCAGTGGTAGGCGTGGGAGAGAGCGTTTAATGTGAAGCAGCAGAAGGCATTATAAAGAGTGTCTGGTCTAGTTAACAAAGTTGCTGGGTTGGTTCCATAAACTACGCTGGCGTAGTCAAATAAGGGGAGTATCATTTTACTGAGGAGTTTGCAGTGGACAAGCAGGGGGATTGAATCTTTATTTCTAAACAAAGCTTTGAGTGAATGTGGTCAATATGTGCTATCTAGCCAGACACCAAGGTATTTGAAAAAGAGCAATTCTTTGAAACTATAGAATTATTAGTAGTGTAATTGCACCACATAAACTGCTTAATTACTTTATTCTTTTGTAGGGATCCAAAGAGGCCAATCTCTTAAATCACTGTTTTTAGGAATTTGAGCCTAGATAGTCAAAGCTAATGTGTGGCATGACCTGAGATGTTCCAGCGCAAAGCAGAGAATGCGCCATGGTGCAATATTGAAAGGACATGGATGTGCAGTACAAAATTAGATGCACCCGAGTGCAAATATAACGTATGTGGCACATGTGGAGGGGGCATTCCCATGAGTGTGCTGCACAGCCACATATTCAGCCAGGATGTGCTGTGCATCCACAGTGCATCATGCAGATGCGCTGCGCAAAGATAGGCATATAAAAAGCATGCCGAAGTCCAGTCCACCCATAGGCAGATAGCAGCATAGCAGCCATGGATGGAACTACATTCCTGATGGCAGCAGTTATGAGGAAAGTGAGGAAATGGGAGGAATAACAACGTGGACATGGAAGGGTCCGTAGGCAGTATGCCCAGCTGAGAAGGTACCGTGCCATGTTACATTCAACTAGCTGAGTGACATGGAGACTGTGGGTTGGTACCGACTCAACAGGGCACTGCTGAGACAGCTCTGTGAGCTGCTCCATGATGACCTGCAGACACCAACACACAGGAGTGAAGCCATGATGGTGGAGATAAAGGTGGCAGCAGCAATGTGCCTGCTCACCATGGGCACCTTCCAGATGCCAGTGGGTGACACCACTGGCATCACACAGTCTGCCACATCCCGTCTCCTCACCCAATTCCTCACCGTTCTGCTGCCACATGCTTTGGAGTACATCAAATTCCCAAGCACATAGGCAGAGAGGACAGAAACCATGCAGCACTTTCACAGTGAGGCTGTGAACAGGGCTCAGATAACAGGATACAAAAAGTCAGGCAGACCACTAGCTTTAGTGCTTTAAAAGCACTGTTCTGGCACTTGTCATTTTATTTTCTTCTTTAAATGATTTTTCACAGAAATAAAAGTAAAAAATAAAGTATTAGTATTAGTTTGTACACTTCAAATAAGAACAAAAAAAGAGAATTAGAGCACCAGGAATTGTGTGGTGCTATGTATTCAAAACAGCCAGTATATACAAATAAGCACCCACACAGCTTAAAATAAAGGCCAAACGCTGCAAAAATATTCAAGCGTTTAATATCCAAAGTGCAACAAAACACCAAACGAAGGACAAACGGACAGATTAACGTTTCACCTAGTCTCTGCTAGGCTTCATCAGAATAAATTAGTGCCACAATTATTGAACATTTAAATACCATACCATATGCACCATATGACAAAAATAGGCCAATCACCATCATACATGGAATTAAGATCATTTAACCCATTTTTGACCAACCTTTCAACTTAAAAGGTGAATGTACAAAAAAATAACCAAAAAATACATTTAAATAATATGTCACCAAAAAGGTACCGTAAGAGGGCCTATTTTACAGTTGGAACCTAGATTGAAGGAGATAGTGGATAAGGGACCGAAAGTTATTTTTCGTAGGTGTAAGAGTATTAGAGATCATGTAGTGTCTAATTGTACTGATAAGAGTCATGATGATGAGACAGACTTTGTGGCTCCCAAACCAATGGGTACATATAGATGTGGCACTAATGCATGTAGGTATATATTATTAACGGTAAAATATACTACACCCAATTTCAGGAAAGGTGATAACAACTAATGGCTTGATTACCTGTAATAGTACTGGGGTGGTATATTTACTGTTGTGTGAATGTGGAGCCTACTATGTTGGGAGAACAATACGAAAATTTAAGGTCAGGATTGGTGAACATGTTAGAGCAGTTGACAAGGGCGATGTAAGTTATGCCATTGTCAAGCATCTGTTGGTTAATCAGCCGTGTAAACATAATTTTAAGTTTTTTGGTTTGGAATTAGTCAAACTGGGCCCACGGGGAGGTGACATTAATAAAAAAATAGGCCAGAGAGAAAGTTTTTGGATTTTCTCACTGGGCGCTTGTACCGGTAAGGGGCTTAATGAAAATATAGATCTCTCAGCATTTTTGTGTAAATATAAAAGTTAATGCAAGTGGATCTATTTAATTTACTGGTTTGTGTATTCTGCATGTTCTATGTTGGTTCTCTTCATTATTTATATTAGTATTATTCCCCCTCCTGGTATTAAACAGGCAAGTATTACAGCCATTTAATGCTGTGAATTTTCAAGAATAGTGCCTGTAAGTTCATTTTCTATGACCTTAGCCACTCTGTATATTTGTTTTTAGATTATGATATATATATTAAACTATGGTTATGGCCATTTGGATCAATATGTGATTGGCCATCTTTAAATAAATAAATTAATAAATAAATTATTTATTTAACATTATAATATATAATATTGACTGTATATTATAACAATGATTGAGTAACATTGACTAAGGTGTAGACATTTTGAACTTACTGAAACATTTAATCACACCTTTTGGTGACATATTATTTAAATGTATTTTTGGTTATTTTTTGTACATTCACCTTTTAAGTTGAAAGGTTGGTCAAAATGGGTTAAATGATCTTAATTCCATGTATGATGGTGATTGGCCTATTTTGTCATATGGTGCATATGGTATGGTATTTAAATGTTCAATAATTGTGGCACTAATTTATTCTGATGAAGCCTAGCAGAGACTAGGTGAAACGTTAATCTGTCCGTTTGTCCTTCGTTTGGTGTTTTGTTGCACTTTGGATATTAAACGCTTGAATATTTTTGCAGTGTTTGGCCTTTATTTTAAGCTGTGTGGGTGCTTATTTGTGTATACTGACACTTCAAATAACCAATATTCTGCCCAGCAATGGCACTCTTTCTTTTAGTCTTTTTCACACAATTAGGTGCGCTACCAAGGTCTTACATCTCTCACAGTCAGTTCAGGACTGACTCCCTATCTCTAAATCTACCTAGTGGTAGGCTTTTATGGCATGTCTCAGGATGACCTCACAGACCAGGGATCCACCCACATTAGGTCATTTAACCAAAAACATAAGTTTATAAGGCTCATATTCTGGCCTATACAAAAATAAAGAAAGGGATATTTCTAAGCCTTTAAAGAGAAATTACTTTCCTCAAACATCTCTTAAATATCCCAGCCCTGAACAGTTTTATCTATTTTATTAACATAACGACTCTCATTGATATTAACTCCTCCCACTGGTCAGCTTACACTGTGAACCAGTTCAGTATATATACATATACAGACAACTAGGGGCAGCTATCCTCCTATAGGAATCATCATTCTTTCTGAGCTCTCCTAGAATCAGGTCAGTCCACAGTCAAGTGTTCTACATTATTATACATGCATTTAAATATTGCACAACCCTGAATCACCAGGTTTATATATCTATAAGAGGGAGCACACCTTCAGAACAAATACCATTTCTCAAGCTCTTGTCTTTAAGTGTGCTGTTTTGTGTTTTATGTTTTCTCTTTTTCTTCCACAATAATATTTTACTTTCTTTACTCTCTTTTGTTTCAGAACCTCATGTGTTTTCTCCTTATTTTATTATGCTTTTTGCTTTCAGCACACAATGTCCCACATTAGCAATTATCCCCTTAGGCTTCTAAACAGCACTTTCTCTGGTGTTCCTGATGACTGAAATTTCAGCCCGCTGGCTAGCTTTTTCATTCTAACCCATTTCCTGAAGTGTCCTAAAGAGACTTTTCCCATTCTAATTCCCTTTTTAAGCCCTCTATCTCATGGGCACTTCATTTCAGTAAAGGGACATCCCTATCCCTTAACAGTACATATTTTCTTTATTGTAGAGCGTCTCTCTGTCAGAAAGAACAGTTTTCCTTTGATCTACTTTGATCTGCATCACAACCATGTAAAGAGAAAGAGAGAGAAAGTGTATGCACTTCCCCCATTCTATATAGAATATAAATATATTTCAATATTTAACTACACTCTCTCATTTTCCTGTTCTCCCATGTCTTTCCTACTTAGAGGGGTACCGCAAATATTTTATGCTTAGGACACCCCAGTCCCTCTCTTTACTTTTGTGTGCTTGCTTAATTTCTGAGGTGGGGCTTTCTTTTTAGACAAGCCGCCATAACCACACCAGCACGTGAGAGAGCAAGAGAGAGAAACTTTATGCTCCACAGAAGATCCGGAGCAGTTTCTGCTCTGATCTAAGGAAAGTTGCCACACTGAGCTCAATGCACACTTATTGGGGTACAATAGTCCATTTATTCACTTTATTTATCTATATCGGGTGGCTGACTTTGCATTACTGGCATCCTGCCAGCTGCCCATTCTACTCAGGTTGCTTCCTCAGCACAGCTAGAGAAAGGAGAGAGAGAGAGAGAGAGAGAGAGAGAGAGCGAGAGAGAGAGAGAAAGCCTAAAAGTGAGTGCTCTTATTTTAAAACATTTTGCTCTTCCTTCTCAAACCTTTTCTTCTATGGGGCACCAATGTTTTTATACTCGTACGCATGACCTGCACTTTCTTTCTCATGCTCCCACTCATGTATTTTACATACAGCGCTACAGGCACTTTTAACCCATAGGCTGGGGCATAGTTTAATTCATTCTATATCAAAGTGGCCAGCACTAACTACTTAATCCCTGGGAGAAAACAGAAAATAAGAAGGGGTTTCTGTTCCTCGCCTGAATTATTTTTAAATAGCAGTTCCTTTCTAGCCATCTAATTACTTCTTGGGGGGTGTAGAAACATCAGGGCACCTATTCATGACAGGGGTCACCCTGTCACATACCTCCCTACCTAAGAGGGCAACCATCCCCTGGTTATCCGATACCATCTTACCATACCATCTTATCATACCATTTTACTAACCCATGAGGGTATAGTGGAGCTCCAGCTCTCTCTCATCATAGAACTCCACCCCAGGGTCCCATAAATCATTTTGTAAGATTGAGCATCATTACAGCACAAAATTACCACATCATTAACCCTGGGGCTGTCTTCATCCAGTCAAACATAGTAAATGTCTACATTAACTGTCACATCCTCCATATAATATCAGTCATCACATAGAATTCATTTGTCTGCCATTTCACATAATTATGAGCAGGCACTCCTTTCAGAGCTGTACCCGCTCTTTATCCTCAGAAGTACATCTTAAACCTCATTTTATTCAAATTAGAAAAGAGAAAATATAGAAACAGATCAAAAAGTGAGAACAGATGAATAGAAATGGAGAAATCGCCCAAAAGTGACCAACCGTTCGGACGTTGGAAGATATTGAAAAAGAGATAAGAATAGAAAAGAAAGGCTGCTGCAGACAGAAGAAAACAAATAATATATTTAACATATCAATACAACTTCACACCTTTCTGGAAGGAAATGGAGCTATGGCCCGTGACCCTTTCAGCATATTTATCCACCTTTATTTATTTATTTATTTAAGAGTTTCACCAGGAAGGCATACTGAGCAGAGTACCGCTCGATTCCAGATGCGTCCTGGGGAAGGGGAGAGGACAAGTACAGCAATTGGGATACATGCATTACAGTGCAGATAATGTACAGTTCAGAACATAACAGGAGTTATACAGTATATACAAATCTTATAACCTTGTAGCCTAAGACAATAGCTGACACAGTATCAAATTACAGTGCAGATAATGTACAGTTCAGAACATAACAGGAGTTATACAGTATATACAAATCTTATAACCTTGTAGCCTAAGACAATAGCTAACACAGTATCAAATTACAGTGCAGATAATGTACAATTCAGAACATAACAGGAGTTATACAGTATATACAAATCTTATAACATTGTAGCCTAAGACAATAGCTGTCACAGTATCAAATTACAGTGGAGATAATGTACAGTTCCGAACATAACAGGAGTTATATGGTATATACAAATCTTGTAACCTTCCCACCTTTCTGGAAGGGGATGGAGCTATGGGCCACCACAGAAACATAGAATTTGACGGCAGATAAGGACCGCTTGGCCCACCCAGTCTGCCCATTTCCCTACCTGATGGATAAGCTGCAGATTCTAGTCAATCAACAGCTTACTTCCTCCTGCCCCCACTAGAATTGCCATATGCCTGTCCCATGCATTCTTGAATTCTCCCACTGTTACTGACTCTACAACCTCCTCGGGAAGGCTGTTCCATGCATCCACAACTCTCTCTGTGAAAAAATACTTTCTAACATTACCTCTGAGCCGTCCCCCTTCTATCTTCAAATTGTGCCTCCTTGTTCTTGCACATCTCTTCTTCTGAAAGATATTACCCTCTTGTACCTTGTTAATTCCCTTGAGATACTTGAAAGTTTCTATCATGTCCCACCCTCATCCATAAACTCAACCCCAGGGTCCCTTTAATCAGATCACACAGTACAGGTTATCATTTCAAACTTTCATAATCTGTCTTTACCCTGAGGTTATATCCAGTATCTTTACTGTTTACATACAATACCATAACAGGCTTGATACATTGATAAAGAAACTGTATTATCTTCTGTATATTAACATTCATCCATTCTACACATGTGTTCAGGCAACATACTGTACATCAATAGAGAAAACATTTTCTCCTTTAACCCATCTATTGACTTTTTAGAGGTTACCCTATTCCACTTCTATATAACTATCTGTGGTCTTTTCATTAAAATAGCTGTACTTCATGTGTATTTACCACCTGGTACCTCCTAACATGCGCGGTGTTTTCCTTTTCCCCATGGTTGCCATCTTATCCAGCCCTCCCATGCATCTTGTAGATATATTCTGACTCGCATCCCTGTTTTCTACATAGTCAGCTATCTGGTGGTACATACCTAGCCAGTATAAAGCCGAGGTTAATTTTGCTAGCACTTCCTCATGTTTCAAAGGCTTGGAGTGGCTGGAGCATGCATTCTCCATTACCACCTCCTCCCTGTATGCGACAGGCACTACTATCCTAGCACACAACCTCTTAGTATGGGAGTTAGGTTTAACATAATAGAGGGTATCTTGTCTTCATTCGACCCACCATAAGGGTTTTACCTTGTGTTGACTGGTACAGCTGCCCTCTTCCTGATCTTTAATGTATGACGTCAAGTGGGCTATATCTCGATCTCCCATCTGCAATTTTCTCCATGCTACACTTGGGTCATTGATTTCAGATTTTTGGTTATGTTTACAAGCAGTTATTGGTACAAGAGTCCCTTCAGCCAAGCTGGCTTCTTCCTGCTTGATAGTTGTCTTCACCCCAGGTAACCTACAGACAGTTCCATCCTTACCTAAGGGCTTCTCTGCTGTCACTGCCCCCACCATACTCAATCCAGTATAATCCTGGGAATTCTGGTAGCATATGCAGTTTACTTCAGCAAGGGTCTTCTTCTGACAATACACATACATCCTCTGGCAAGGCTTCCTTGACTCGCTCAAGTTCCTTCATCAGCATCCGATATCAATATTCCTCATCCCTACAGCATTGTTCTGCATCCATCCAACGCTCATTCATCCAATGCAGAAGTTTCATCATCGGGTCCCATGATACCTCACTCTGGTCACCGTTTCCATCCATGGTCCTCATCCTCTGATCTGGTGCCATGCACTTTGCCACCCATATCCTGTGGTGCCTGGTCTGACACCCCAGAGTGAACTCCCCTGGGCTTATTTGGATGTTCAGCTGGTATCACACTTCAACCACCAAGTGTGAATGGGGCTCAGATACCGGGTACAATAAGTCAGGCAGATCACTAGCTTTAGTGCATAAAAAGTGCCGCTCTAGCACTTGTTATGTTATTTTCTTCTTTAAATTATTTTTCACAGAAATAAAAGTAAAAGTAAAGTATTAGTATTAGTTCGTACACTTCAAATAACCAATATTTAGCCCAGTAATGGCACTCTTTCTTTTAATACACGCACCACCCGGCCACAAGGGTGTAACATATATCAACAGAAAGGGCTAACACTCCATAAACTGCCATGTGGTGTGCAATGCCATGGGGTGCATAACCAATGTGTGTGCCACGGACCCTGGAAGTGCACGTGATGCCAACATCTGGCATCAGTCTGCCCTGTGCCACCTGTTTGAGAGTGGGGGGATACGTAGTGGCCACCTAGTGGGTGAGTGGGGCTGGACAATGGGCCCACACAGTACATAGTGGCACACAATACAGCATGCAGAACTGCTGGGTGGGAAACCGACAGGGATCACCATGCCAAACAGCCATGCAGTGCCTTGGCCCAACTGTGCCCACTGCACCATGAACCACATTTGGCAGGGGGGTTCTGGGCCCTGGGGGGGCAGGGCTGGGAACACACGCACAGCATGCACATGCATCTAGGCATGCAGTGGCACAGGGCCTGGGCCCGACACAGGTGCCGTGGTGGTACAGAGAACCACAGCTGGACAGGGCAATGGCAGTGTGCCTGGGGGGGCAGGGCATGTGTACAGCAGGGCATGGCTGTGGGAGGCCATGGCATGCCAGACATGTGCCCTGTATGCAACACATATGCAGTGTACCCACCAATGTGATGTTGCGGGCATGACTGGGGTGGCATGAGGTGGGAAAACCATGGTGTGGGCCACATGGATCTGTGGCAGACATGCACGTGCATAGGGTTGTAGCACACCTGGGAATGCATGATGTACACTAAATGCTGTTTCTCTCCCACAGGTGACTGTGCATATCCCCTACGACCATGGCTGCTCACCTCCATATGCCAGCCCTCATCCGGGGTGGAGAACAGCTACAAGGCACACACCACAACATGCAATATCATCGAGTGTGTGTTTGGCAGCTTGAAAATGTGATTCAGATGCCTGGACATGGTGCCCTACAGTACAGTCCAGAGAAGGCCTGTGGCATATTCCTGGCCTGTTGTATGCTACACAACATGGTCATGGAAAGTGAAATCCATGTCCAGGCTGAAGTGTGCGACAGCTCCGAGGATGCGGGACCACTGGATGGGGATGGGCAGGACTGTCATGACCGTAGGGACCCATGGCTGGCCATCAAGGCATGGTGGCACAGGGACACAATTGTGGAGGAGCACTTCAGAAACTGCAGGTGGGTAACAGAGTGGGACCATGGGGGGATGTGCAACATTGGGTGGGAAAGGGGGAACACATGCGCAGGTTGGCTGATGCAACATGGCTGACAGATCCACAGTGGTGGAGGAACACACCTATGCAGGTGTGGCCACAGAGGTACCATCATGTCCAGGGGTACATGGGGTACTATGGTGTATGGCATGGATCAGTGGACATTGCCCACACACATGCACAGTGGACACACACACAAGGCTGCACTCATCCCATCCATGCCAGACAATACAGCTGCAGTGCCCCAGCACAAGCCCTGATTACCACACAGACAGCATGGACGTGCAAGCCACAGGCTCACACGTGTGCCCCCACATGCAGATCTGGGCACAGACAGCAGGGTGTGTGGGTGAACAACACCTGGATGGGGACTGTGCCATAACAACTGCACACAGGTGGCATCATTGTGTCCTACCATGGCTGCCATGGACATGTGGTCAGCCACCCCCATGACAGGTGACCCCCTCTGGGGTGTCTACCACCTCAGCGGGGGACCCAACTGCACAAGTAGGGGTAGATCCATGAGACCATGACTGCATGTTCATGGGTGTCTTGTTCCCGAAGTCCAGATGAGACCCAGGAGTGTTAGGAATACCTGAGGCAGGGGATGGCATCAGAAGCAATGAGGCTACATAACACCATGAGGCGGGAGTGCTGGTGTCACTACGTGGGGTGCGGCAGGCACTCCTGCATCTGCGAGGTGCCAGGGCAGCACAGCCCACCTCAATGGCCTGTGCTATCCTCTCAAAGCCTGTGGTCATGTCCTCCAACAGTTGGTGAATCTCACCAACCACATCCACCCCAGAGTTGGCGTATCTCACCAACCAACCAGGAGCACCCCACAGATGCATGGTCATCCAGGATGCCCACCTGCACACACAGGCCCTGACACACCTCCCTGAGCACACCCTGATGCTCCATGGAGGCTTGGGTGTGCTCGTCCAGCCTGCCAGTAGAAGACCTGTCCTGTGGGGGGTTGCTGACAGGTGGGTGGTGTACTGACCTGCAGTGCAACATCCACGGCCTGTGGACGCTGCACAGCCAGCCACTGTTTGAGCAGGGACTGTGCATGGGCAGGCACAGTGGGACCTTGTACAGGTGCATCATGTGCATGGGCAGCACGTTGCTGCTACACAACACCCTTCTGCACTTGGGGACAACCCCATTCCCCACTGCCATACTCTGGACCTGACTGCCCACAACTGCCACAGGTGCGGTCAGCATTGTGGTAACCAAGCTGGGGTGCAGGTTGCCCCACCCTATCCGTCGCTATCCATGAGGCCACCTGCACTGTGGCAGTGACACTGCTGTGTGCTGTTACCACTTACTGTGTGGCATCATCCTCATCATCATCCTCTGTGGCAGATGCCAGCACTGTGAGGTCATCAGGCAACTCTAAGTCAGGCAGGGTGTTCAGACCCACAAAACTCAGGAGGTCCTGGAACATATGTGCCCTGCCTGCACCTGCCATGATCCCAGCCGATGTCGATGGCCTGGGTTCCTCCTCCACCTCCTCCTCCAGACCCTCTGTCTGCAGGATGTGCCCAGCAGCACTCCTGAGGCATGATGGCATTGTAAGGCAGATATATTTGCATGGTTGGGGTAGCATGTCCATGGTTGTCTATTGACTAGTGTACATGGGGCCATGCGCTATGAAGCACAGGTGTGCAGGCACTGCAACACATTTCACGTACTGGCACTGTGACCACACCACCATTTGTTGCATGCAATGCATGCCGCTGAGCTGGGCATGCACGGTTCTGCATCGTGGACAGCCGTTCTGCCATGGCTGCGCACTGCAGCTAGAGTGTGGGCACACACGGCACAGTGACTGCCCACTGCAGTGCATTGCACCAACATGTGTAGTGGACATACACAGACATGGCACATGTACGTAGGTGGCCATTGACCACCACCGGTGGCCCCACCCCAGCAGGCCAACATCCCCAGTGACACAGCCTGACATGGCAGCACCCATGGGCTGCAAGGGGGACAGTACATGCCCATGGGGGGGACTGTACAATGGTGAATGCACTGCACAGCAGCATTGCAGCACAGTGTGCATCCAAGTGTGGCATACCCTGCACACCCAGGATCACAGCACACAGCCATACAGACAATGTGGCACATACATACTCACAGTGCTGTGCAGGACCTCTGCCAGTCTGGAACCCACCTCCAGGGACACCCTCTACAGATGCACAGGACAGGGTGGATGCAAGCAGCTCCTCGTGGGCTGTCAGTGGTGGCACAGTGCATGACCCACCCCCTGTGCCCTGCAGGGATGCCCGCATGATGGCCAGGTGCTCCCTGGCCCTGGTCTTCTCGCTGTTCATCCACTTCATGCACTCTTGGGGAGTGCAATTGTACTCCCCATGGGCATTCACAGCCTGTGTCACCAAATCCCATGCCTGTATCCTCTTCTGCAGCGTGCCTGCCTTCCCTGACAGGAGGTCCTCCATCTGGACATAGGCCTTGACTAGGGCCTTCAGCTCATCCTCCGTGAAATTCAGATGACTCCTCCATCTCATCTCCTCCTCTGCCATACTAGTGCCTGTGGGGTGGAAGTGTGACAGGTGTCAGCACACGACACAGACGTAATGCACTGCTCCCAGGCATGGTGTCTGCCTGGCCAGACACCCTTCAACAGTGAAGCTGTAACAAACAAACCGCCAAGGTGCAGTACCTACCAGTCACCAGTGGTGTGTGGTGCTGCAGAGCAAAGAAAGTCAAAGAGCCAGCACTATTCCAGACTGTAGTGTTTAATAAATGCCACCATGGAACAACTCACTGGACAAAAGACACACAAACTCCCTCTTGTGTGTCTGTTGAGCTGTTCCATGGTATGCTTATTAAACACTACAGTCTGGAATAGTGCTGGCTCTTTGACTATCTTTGCTCATTTTGTATTGAGCCTTGCACCCCGAGTGTGGCTCTAACATTTGATTGCTGCTTCTGATGTCACAGAGCAGCCCATTTATGGCTTAGCACATGCAAATGAGGGTCTGTGCAGCCTGTAATGAGATGCTAATGTGTGGACTTGCGCTGGGATTGGGCAATGGGGCAATTTGCATATCCAGGCTGAATGTAGCACATTTGTACCCAGCCCATCTCAATTTGCTACATGCATGTATTGTACCTCACAGTTCCACATGGCAAAGTATCCGTGCATGCATATTTTGCTGGCACATACCCGCCTATGCATGGCTGCACATCCAGTCATTCACTGGCAATGCATTGTGCATCACAGTGCATTACATCTCCATGAATGTGTGATGCAGTGCAGCGCATGCCATGCACGCGTGGGCATGTGCCATGTCATTGCATGGTGCATGTCCATGCCATTGTGCGATGCTGTTGGCTGCATGTGTAGCAAACTGTGACCTCCAC
Source organism: Neoceratodus forsteri (assembly GCA_016271365.2). NCBI lineage: Eukaryota > Metazoa > Chordata > Ceratodontiformes > Ceratodontidae > Neoceratodus > Neoceratodus forsteri. Next base: position 518,446,650 of record CM057449.1, on the reverse strand, counting down.
AAGATGTCCACTAGTCCAGTCACGCATGCACAGTGAGCGATGACATGACCCATCCTCCCACCCAGCATTGTGGCACCTGTCATGCATGGTGTTGTGCTATAGTCTGTGTATACGTGCATCGACATTGTGCATCTGCATGCTGCATGGGCCATTGCATGTATGTCTAACATGCATCAGCTGTGGAAAGGCCATATGGCTCACAGTGCTACATGCTGCAACACAGGCTGTCATACAACACACAGTAGACACCATGGCACATGCAGAGGAAGCTGGGCCATGAGCACTCAACTGGAGTGATACAGAGCTGGCCAACCCTGTGGCTTTGGTGCAGCCTGTTGAGGGCCAGCTGTTTGGGAATGAGGCCTTACAGGAGGCAAGGGCCTAAGTCTTGGCAAGGGTGGCTGGCAGGCTGGTTAGAAGGATGGGGTGACTCACTGGTGAACAATGCAGGCACTATTTTTTTACCTCAGGAGAAAGGAACCTGAGAGACTGCAGGGGCTGCAGGTGGAGCCACAAGGAGACATGCCATGCCCAGGTATGTACACATTTGTACAGTCTGCCATTGCCTGCATGTTGTTCCTGTAGTTGTGGGGTGGTGTTATTGTGTCTCTGTGGGTGCTCGGGTTCGGGGTGGGTGTGGTGGGGTTGTGTGTAGTGTTGCTGGGGGGGTTGTGGGGTGGTGACAGCATGCTGCTCATGTTTCCCTTCCATTCTGTTGCCCTGGTAGGCCAGAAAGAGCACCAGCAGGTGGCTGATAGGGGCATAACAGAGGTAGAGCCAGGTGATCATGGGCTGCAGGTGCTGGGTTACGAGAGTGCCATCATGGCCTGTGGAAGGTAGAGTTGTTTTCTGTTGTGGTTCTGTGCTGTTTGTGGTGGGGTGAGGTGTGGGTTTCTGTGCCCACCATGGCCCCATGGCTACTAGCTGTATGCCCCAGGTGTGCCATTCTGCACACTGTGGCCTTGTCCTGTCACCGTGTGGTACTCCTGTGCACCATGCCCATGTGTGTCCACGCATTGTTTGTGTCTCATCAGGACTGTAGGTGCCCAGCATGGCACATGTGTGGTTCCACTAGACCTCCAGACATGGTGCATGTGACTATTGGCCCTATACAGTAGTGGGTGGGCATGGCATCATGTCCCCCAACAATGTCCATTGCATGCACATACTGATATCACATCTCATCGCACTGTGCCACACTCAGGTCACTGTGTGGCACTGTTATGCGACATTTCACCGGTCCGTCATGTGCGTGATGCATTGTTGGGACCGTGAATGTGTCCCATCAATGTCCAGCATGCACATCACTCCCGGAAGGGGCATGGCCTGTGTATGACATGGCACTGAGTGCATGTCCTCTGTTTCCCCAGGAGGCGTCAGGCGGGACCAGGTCTGCAATGCTCCTGGGACACTCACAGCAATCCGTCGGAGGCAGGGGGTGATCTACAGGAGGCTAGGGGCCATTTTGAGGGCAATAAGGGAACAGACAGTGGTGCTCCATAGGTTAGGCCAGCTTAACCGTCCTCCTGATGGGGACCAGCAGGAGTCTTAGGACTGTGTGGCCAATGGACTGGCTTGATTTGGCCTTTTAGATTTGCACCTCTACATTCCTCCCCTCACCCTGTTTCAACACCTGTACTTTGCTGTCCCACCTACATTCCCTTTTCCCTGTCCATCCCTACCGCACCCCAGTTTTGGATTTTGATGTTTTTGTTATTGCTGAGTCTTCCTTTTTGTGTTCACTTTTGGTTTGTGTGTTAGAGTAAAGCCTTTTATACTGCACCTTCCCTGTGTCTGTGGTCATTTCTATGCTGTGGTTTGGATCTGCTGTTCTGTTGCTTCTTCTGCCCACTGCCCCTTGTGTTGCATGGCTTGCCTGTTTGTGACTTGTCGGACATGCCCACCCTATCCACCCACAAATGCTCACACTCTGCTTGCCATGTGCATCCCTGTGGTGCATCTGTGCTGTCACCTACTGATGCACACAATGGCATGTTCAGTGTGACTCTCTCCCAGTGCTGTGCATTCCATGGGGTTTGCACCATGCGCCATGCTGCACTGCTGCACTGTTTTCCACAATGTGTGCCCCTGGATGTGTGCACCCTGTGTGGCCTACACACATCTAGCACATTTGGCACCCTGGCACTGTTATCTCGGTGCCTGTGCTGGCCATGCTGTCCACTGGCACCCCCAGTGTTGTGTCTTTTCATCCATGTCCTCATCTGTGCCATACCATTGGCATCTGCTGGACACATTGCCTGCCTCTCTGTATGTGTGTTGCCCAATCCTGTGCCCCTGGTGTGCTGTGCAGTGCCCATCCTGCAGCTGTGCAGTGCCACTCTGTTCACCATGGCCATGGCTGCTGGGGCCCCCTGTCTGTGCACGTGCACAATGCTCATGGCCCACCCTGGGCACTGTCATGTTGCTTCAGTCTCAGGCAAGCCTGCTTCACTTGCTATATTCAGTGTAGCCCTTCTGCACAGCACATGTGTGTTGTTTGCGCTGTAGCACATCCGTAGTATATTCAGCCACAGTTGCACTGGCGCATCCTATGGTGCATCCACAGAATATAGCATTATTTTGGGGTGGTGCATCTTGGTTGCGCTGTGCAGACACTTGAGCTTTGTGCCTGGAGACTTCTGAATATCTAGGCCACAGTGTAGAAGACCCTAACCACACCACTTATTATCCTGCAGTGATATTTTATCTGACAGAGCTTAAAGCAATCATGCAGACATTAATTTAAAGATACAGTTTTGCATTGATACCGTGACTACTTAAGATGATACTAAAAATGAAAAAGATTGTTAAGCATATATAAGAGACTCTAGCCCACATTTTTTGTTGCTATTTGTATCATATGGTTGTTGCACTGTTATGCACTGTTTTATCACTTTGTATAAACTGATAGGGTGAATTAATAATCCACAGTGTTACTATGTCTGTGTTAATTGTTATCTGGTGGTACCAATTAATTATGTGTATTTAAAGAGTGACACTCATCTTGCAAAACCATGCCTCCTGAAGAAGGGTTGCTATATACTCGAAGCTCTGGGGAACAGTTAGCTCATGCTAACTGCTCCCATACTGTCTGTTAAATAAAAGTGTGGTGAGTTTCATTTTTGGACTGCAGCAGCATTTATTTTCTGGTGGATCCCAGCATACCATTTAACAGAAGCCCTTTAAAACTGGCCCAGGTACAAAGAGCAAGTGGCACAACATTCTCTGCTTCCTAGTAGCCCATCGATGCGCAAGCGCATAGACTGCCTCACCCACCCAGGTAAGACTCTTAATTTCTAGGTCTTTAAGGTCACATGACCAGTCACGTGACCGACTCCTTCTTTAGTATGTACTAAGTCCTCATGACTGACTCCTCCTTTAGTATTTACTAAGCCCTCTTTTTGCCATTAGTTGGTTATATTTTGTGACGACTAGGAGTCACTAGTGCACATCCCTTTCTGTACTGTCCCCTACCATTTTCAGCTCAATCCCTTTCCACAATCTGGCTACCAACCCTGATTGTTCTTCATCTTTCCCTTACTTCACTACTTTTTTTCCACTTGCCATTAGGGGGTTTTGAACCCTCGACCCTTTACATCACAGGCAGGAACCCAACCACTACACTACCAAGCCACTACGCTACCAGCCAGGTTCAATGGTAGTTGTGCAATTATCTATCTACTTTATCTATCTTATGTATTTGCCCACCTGTCTTCTGCCATACCCTACCCCCCTCAAACCTGAACTGGAATTTTTGGCTGGTACACTTTTTAAAATCTGTGTACAGTAGGTATGATCTACTTTTAGACATTTATGTACATACTGAGCAGAATAACCTTTACTCCTGCCTTGTGTGCAACTATTTAATAGGCTTATTTTAAATTCTGTTACCTACGTTTGTTGAATCATGGCTCGCAAGGGCCTCTGCCTGAGTTTCATTTACATCTTGTTTTTTTTTTTGACAGCATCATTGCCTCGAGCATTAAGCAAACCCCTCTAGTAAGGGATGCTAAGGGAAAAAAAACATTGCTTCATTTTTATTAACTCCTTTAAATTGAATTTATTTCAGGAACTTGGCCCATATTATAAAAGTCTGGCTTATAGTACTGGTCTTCTTGTAAGAAGGCCTGTTAACATACGCCAGTTGAGTCAGCCTGGTAGCACAGAGGGCTGAGGTGCTGGTTGCCACACTTTGCGCCACGCTGGTGACCCAGGTTTGGGAATGAGCTCGGGTCATTGGGGGTCAGTGGGGGGAGGGAGAGGGTGCTGAGTAGCTGCTGGCTGGCAGTTCTCTACCTCAGGAGGCTTCAGGACGGCCTCTCGGTGCTTGGTTGTCCCCCAGAGGAGGCTGGGTGGCAGTGCCGCCTCTGAGAGACTGGGCGCATTGCCAGAGGAGGGCAGAAGGGGTTGTAGACTAGAGCTGCGGCACGCATGCATACCTCTATGCACATGCGTCGATGCTTCTGGGGTTCTGGGTAGCTAGGAGGGGAGAAAATGGTGGAAACTTTGGGGGTCACTGCACAATGAAGCCTCTGGCCCAGCTCAGGAGTTCTGCAGGGATGCACAAAGCACAGGTAAGTTCCCAAAAGACCCCAAGCCCAGTAGGGTGGTGGAGGATAGCAGTGACCTGCCACGGCAGATAAAGAAAGTAAGAAAAAAACATGCACCAGTTGAGTGACCCTGGTCTCATCCCTCATGTATTGACTAGCTTATTCTTGCTTTCTGGGGACGTGGAGTTAAATCCTGAACCTTCTGCCTCAACCTTTGAAAACAACTCGGACTGCTTCATGCCTGTAAAAGGGGTGGCTGAAGATAGCTCATATGAATGCGAGAAGCATAGCCACAAAATGCATGAGATTGAGGCCTGGGTGAATTATTATACCCCTGACATCTTAGCTATTTAGGAAACTTGGCCGGCACATAATTCTTGATTCTGATATAACACTTCAGGAGGTTACTACAGTCACAGAAAGATAGGCCCAATGGCAAAGCAGAGGTCATGTTCTACAGTATATAAGAGACATGTTTACAACTGAAGCCCTTCTACAACCTGATGAAAATCTGACGTCTTTTGAATATCTTGCTATTAGACTTAATATAGGGCCCTCAAAAAACTATCAACCTATTGTATTTACAACCCCCCAAAAAACAGTAAACAGGGTTTTCAAGATTTTTCAGACTTGATGTCACACAGTATTAAAGGTGAAACTATAGCAGTTGGAAATTTTAACTTAAATTGGGGCAGTAACAATAATCTTCTATTAAAAACTACTTTAATTAATTCAAGGCTACAGCAGCTAATAACATCCCCTATCCGACTTAATCTTAAAACCAACAAGCATATGTTGCTTGACTGGTTTTTGACCAATAGAAATGACCATATTACATCTAGTGGCCTGACTTCAGATTCCATCAGTGAGCAGCTCCCATTATTCGGTATAAGGAAGCGTGGAAGAATTTCTAAACCTCCACCTAGATATTCACAGTCTAGATGCTACTCTAAATTGAATGTTCCCACCTTTCTTAGTGCTCTTTCAGAAACTGACTGGTCATATTTAAATCTTATAGCTGACGTAGACTGTGCCCTAGATTTTTTTATCACTACCCTTACAGAAGTTGTAAATAAATTTGTTTCTTTAGTCAAAAGGAGAGTTAGTGTAAGGGAGACTATGTGGTCTGACAGAAATTTAATTAAACTAATGAGGGAAAGAGACACTGCCTGGAGAAAGCATAGGAAAAGTGGAACATCCGTTGATTTAAATGCTTACTGGTTAAGGCGGAATTTGTGCAAAAAGGAAGTTAAGTTAGTTAAAATGTGTTACTTTCAGAAACAGCAACAGACCGATCTTTCCAACCCCAAAAGTTTTGAAGCTCAATCAAATCTTTATTATTTCCCCCAGTGATAGATGCCCATGTATGCTACAAAAATGGGGAATCACAAACAGACTCTGCCCTTATTGCAGAGAAATTCAATTCCCAGTTCTCTAATCCAGATTGATACCGCAGGGACTTGTTAGACCATACTAATCATAGTGCTTTACAAGATCATACTAACTGCTGTACTGAACCTAACCTAAATCAGCAGAAATTCTACCTGAAAACTGTCAGGAGTTCTGAGGTGTTCAGACTCCTAACTAGCCTGAAGCCCAACAAAGCTCCTTGCTGCAATGAGCTATCGACCAAAATCCTGGCTCTTGCCGCTTCCCAACTCACATACCCAATTAGTTTTATTTTTAGTTTATCCTTTCAAGCATGCAGATACCATATTTATGGAAAAAATCATACATTGTCCCAATCTTTAAATCTGGGTCACAGACTGAATTCTGTAATTATCACCCTATCTCAATTTTATCTGCATTATCAAAACTTCAAGAAAAACTGGTATACAAACAGCTTAGTGATTATATCAAGACTCATAACTTGATCTCCCCTAACCAACATGGCTTTGGGGGGGGGCACTGTACAGAGACTGCCTTGGTTGGGTTCACGGACGCTGTCCTCAGGGCCACAGACAGTGGTAATTTAATAGGGGCAGTGTTTGTGGACCTAACCAATTTGACCTTGTTGACCATACAATATTACTAGATTGACTATTTGGATTGGGGGTGGGAGGTCCTGCCTTGTCTTGGTTCAGGGACTATCTCACTAATAGGCTGCAGTGTGTTCAGTTAAACGGAATATGTTCATCTTATGAAGAGGTCCAGAATGGGGTCCCTCAGGGCTCCATACTGGGCCCTCTACTTTTTTCACTGTTCATAGACCCTGTGGTGAATGTGGTGGAGCATTGTGGCCTGTTATTATATGCAGATGATGCAGTTTTATTCACTCATGATTCTAATGTCACCAATATTAATCTATTATTGAGCACTGAATTTAACAATATGCAATCCTGGCTTTCTCAAAACAATTTAATGTTGAATAAGCTAAAGATCAAGTCCATGATATTTGGCTCAGAATCTAAATAAAAAAAAAACATTCTGATAATTTCACTGTTAGCATGTTGGGTGGGGTTATAGAAGTTGTTAAATCATTTAAATATCTAAGCAGTACCTAGATCCATCATTAAATATAATATACACATAGATAAGGTTACTGCCAAGTTATATTCTAAAACTGGTACTCTTTATTGGCTCTAAATTTCTGACCAAGATTCCTTGAAAACTGTTCACAACATTGTTTGTTACGGTCCTAAATTATGCTTCTTTAATTGCCGATGCCTCATTTCTTCTTTATTTCCTGGAAGGAAACATTTATTATCTAAAATTTGAGGATTTGCACTAATGGCACCTTCTAGACACATCACTGTAATATTTGACTAGCCTTAAATGGCTATCCATTCAAAATACTATAAATTAACTATATCACATTTACATTTAAATACTACATACAGGTATCCTAACATCACTTTGAGCCCTTTTGGATACATATAGTTCCCCCATACAGTTTTACAGTCATCTACTACACCCAACTGACCCTTCCATTGGTCCGGCATAAACTCAGGAAAATGTCCTTTGTTTATTGCGCTGCAACAGTGTGGAACCCTTACCTGATGAAGTAAAGTCTCTTTATCAATCACCACTCTCTCCACTGTTGCTTCCACTCATTTAAAAAAAAATGAATGTTTGCTGTTGTGTACAATGATGTGTTAACTGTTTATTGTATTTAATGGTTGATTAATGTATTCTATGTTGTTAGTTTGTCTGTTGAACCTACTGACTTCAGGTCATGCCTGAAAATGGAATCTTGTATCTCAGTGAACCTACTTGCAATTACAAATAAAAGAAATAAAACAAAAGATTAACTGAAACTGCAGGTACACATCTGACCATAAGGAATACAGACAGAAGCACATAAGTGCATCATTAACTGGTACTCTGGAGTGCACTCACTAGTTTTGGTGTTCTATTTGAAAGAGGAGACTATGTCAAGCATGGTTCCATCTAGGATGGTGAAGGAAAGGGGGGGGAGTGGAGAGATTTTCCAATTTTTGAGTAGTAGCAAAGGTTATTGACATTTTTTTTGTTTTGTTTTTTGTTTTGTTTTTTGCATTTGCTTTGAGGTAATTGGCTTGAAACCTGCAAAGGACATATTGGAAATAAGACTGGAGCAGAAGCTTGACATCTGAGGCAGAGGGGCCAGAGGCAAAGAGGATGGTGTCATCCACATACATGTGTATATTTGAGAAAAAGCAGGCTGAGGGGAGGTTGTTTAGAAAGATGGAGAATAGGACCAGGCCTAAGATAGAGCCTTGGGGGACATCAGCATGGCTAGGAAGGGGGGAAAGGGCACCACCTGAAAGGACACATTGGCAGCAGCTTGAGAGATAAGAGATGAACCAGTTAACAGCTGAGGTCAAGAGACTGGCAACACCAAATTTACTGAGGAGAAGAGGGTGAGATACTGAATCAAAGGCCTTAGCTAGGTCTATGAAAATGGCAACAGTAATGTGTCCTTGATCCATGTTAGTGAGGATGGAATTTGTAATACGAAGAAGGTTGGTTATGGTCTAGTGATTTGGTCTGAAACCAGATTGGAAAGGAGAGAGGAGGTCAAAGGAATTAAGGACGTCAGTAAGGTGGGAGAAAACCAGAGATTCTTGCAGTTTAGCCAGGAAGAGAAGGAGGGATGTGGGTCTGTAATTTCCCAGTGAGGAAGGGTTCCCCCCTTTATGCAGGGAATCACAATGGCAATTTTCCATGCCTGGGGAACAGTGGAAAGATTGAAAGGGAGGTTCAGCAGATAAGTAAGGGTAAGAGCAATAGCAGGGGCCGAGATGTGGAGAAGGTAAGCATTGAGGCCATCAGGACATGACTTTTAGAGGCTGAGCAAATGGAGAGCATGGCAGACTTCATGGCTGGAAACAGGAGAAAAGGAGAGGCCCTTAGATGAGGGGGAGGAGTAGATGGAGAATAGGGGTTAGGGGAAGGGCACATGTGGTGAAAAAGGAATTGAGTAGAGAGGCTACTGAAACAGGGTCAGAGATGGGCGATCCATCATTAGTTAGTGTTGGGGGTAAGGATTTAGAAGGGGGGTCAAAAAGGGAGTGGAAGGTGTGCCAGAAATTGGTGGGGGAATTAAGGTTTTGTTGTAGTGCTGATTTGAAGTACATAGCCTTATCAGCACTTATAGCTTTGGTGCAGGCATTTCTGAGGGACCTGTAGGATTGATAGTCAGAGGGGGAGTGAGAGGATTTGAAGTGGGCCAGGCTAGATCCAGGAATTTGCAGAGGTGAATTATTTCTTCCAAAATCTAAGGATGGTGAAAATGCTTAACTCTGCACCTTCTGGGGGGGGGGGCATGAGTGTTCCATACTTTGAGTAGGAGATGGGAGAATATGGAGAGGACTGAGTTAGTATCAGGTGCAGTATGCTATAGTAACCAATTAGTGGAATAAAGGTCCTGGAGAAGGGCATCAGTATTGGGTGCCCTGTAGGATGTAATATAACAGTACTTATGAGGGGAGTGAGGCATATGTATTATCTGCATGCAATAGATTATGAGATGGTCACTAAAAACATCTGAGAAAGTGCTGGCAGTGGCAATAAGGTAGGGATGGAATGAGAGCACCCAATTCAGAGGGGAGTGGTTTTGGGAGAGAAGGTTGAGCCTGGTAGGACCCTTAATTAGTTGACTGAGATTTAGGGACTCTATAAGGGATTTAAAGGTAGAAGAGATCCAGTTTTGGTTAAAGTCTCCTAGTATAATGATCTCACTGGTCAAGGTGTGAGTAACTAATAAGGAGATGGTCTCTATTAGAGAGGAAGGGATGATTTGGGGGCAGGCATGTACTGTATCACAGCCACAAAGGGGGGAGGGAAGAGGTGATGAATAGGGCAACCATGAGAAGCTCATGGGAGGAGGGGTGAGAGTCACATAGGGAGTGGGAGTAGGGTAGGTTATATAAAGCTTAAATGGCCACACTGTCATCTTGCTTGCTGTGGTCATGGTGGAGTAGATGCTAGTCAGGAAAGGATATATGGGAGTCCGGGATATATGAAAAAAGCCATGTCTCTGTGATGCACAGGAGGTCAGGAGAATGCTGGGAGACCCAGACTCTGAAAGTGTCAATCTTTGGCAGCAAGCTTCTACCATTCAGTTGACAAATCCTAAGGCCTTTGTAATGGAAAGTAAGAGGTGCGAGGGTGGGGCAAGCGTTAGGGTAGACATTTCCCACAAGGAGGGTGAGGAGGAGGAGGATGGTGAAAAAAAGAAGGTGCTGGGCTTGCCTGATCAGATGATATAAGCATGGTGGGATTTTGAAGGGGGTGAGAAAGATGAGGCATGTCGGTAGAGGAATTTGAGGCTGAGGGAAAGAGAAGAGAGAGGTCCTGGGTGGGGAAGGGAAAGGAGAGGCAAGGAAAGAGAGGTGAGAGGGAGAGGGGGGATAGAAAAGCTGAGGTGAGAGAGGAGGGGGTGGATTATAGAGCCGATGGTGAAGGTTGAAGTGTAGGGGTGAAAAGGAGTTGTGAGCAGGGAAGGAGGGTACAGGGGGGAGGGGGGGAGAATAAGATGGGAAGGCGCCGAGCCAAAAGAAGGACTGGAATTAGGGGGAACATGGCAAAGGAGAGGAGAAAGGGGGAAACTGGAAGTATGTGAAATATAAAGTAATTTGAGTGGTGAGAGAGGTCGGGGTGAGAAGGGGAGAGTTAGAGGGGTGAGGAATTTACAGGGAGTAAACAATGGTGGAGGAGGTGAGAGATCACATGGGTAGGGGAACGCTATGTCATGGCAGAGCCATGTTGCTTGGGAAGTGGTTTTCACTAGCAAATAGGTATAGAACTGAAACCTATTCAATCTGTGCTTTTCCTGTAGTTCCTTAAACGAGGACAATATTTTTGAATTTGAATTTATTAGGTCTTACAGCTTGGGTATGACTGCTTTAATCCAGTCCCTATTCTTTAAAGAGCAGCTGACGCCTTCTGTACAACTTTAACAAAACATAATATTTAGACACAGTTCAGCTTGTATTTTGCATAGTTCTGTATTCCTCCTACCCATTATTTATTACTGATATAATCTACATGAAAATAGGATCTCGGTTCCTGAAGAGTTCATCTATTCCCGTTGCTTTATCCTTACCTGAAGTCATAATGCACTGCTTGTGACATCACAGTTACTCCCATGGCAACAGATTGTTTTGTCACACAGAGGATTATGACATGAAGTCGGGAGTAAATTACAGAGGCAGATGAACTCTGAGGTATAAGGTATCACAAGCCCAACCTCAGAGGTGCGGCAGGACCTCATGTTTGTAGGGATGAACCCCCGTTTTACAGAACTCATGAGCAATTGTAGGATTCAGGATGTGTTACCAACCTTCCTTTTTCCCAGTGGGATGGTGGCAACTGTAGTCTTGAGTACCCTTGACTTTGTATTACATTCGGGTTTGAATCCCACCAATGCCACTGGCAGCCTCTTGCTGAAGTAGTTTTGTAGCCTAGTCGAACGGTCACCGTCTTCGTTAACAAGACGTACAGGCTTTACAAAAACCTTCTGTTTAAAATGTTAGAGCACACAATCAGACCCCAGGCAGAGTTGATAAGAAAATTATAAAAGTTTACTTAAATAAAAACAGCACAGTAAATTATACAATTTGGAAGATTTTTGAACAGCAGACAATACCAAAAATAGCACTGGATGGTTTACAGAAAACACTATATACCGTTGTTCTAAACTATACCTTTCTCTGAGATGTATACTGTAGTTCTAAACTATACCTTATTCTGAGGTTTCAAAGTCCAGAAAAGTGTCCTTTCTGAGAATAATCTTCTCTCTCTGTATAGGTGAAGAAAAGTTCTTTGGAAAACACAAGATTTGTTGAAATTAAAAATCAGTCTCTGAGTGTCCTTTTCCAAAACTCAAGAGTTTATCTTGAAGAGTGAAGTCCTGTTTCCAAATTCTGACTTAAAATCAGAATTTCCATTTAGGATGTAAAAAATCAGTTTTCCACAAAAACACAGGTCTTGTTCTAAAAGTAGTCCAAGACCTATCATATTCTTCAACCCAAGTATACAAACAGCTTAAGTTCTCTTAGCTCTGAGACGTCTAAGCAAACAGTCCTTCTCAGGGTTTTAACTTTAAGCTAATGAACCTTCTCCTCTGAAAACCTACAGGAGAATGCCCTGATTTCAAGATGGGTCTATTACTTAAAGTCTGGTAATTTTCAAGCAACACCCATCACTTTTGTGATGGGGTCTATACTCTAGCCATACAGAGACTGGGGTGTGACAGTTTACCCTTATCCTGCAGGTGTCGCTGTGGTTCCATATTAAACCTCTGTAACATCTGGTCTATGCATTTGGCTTGAGCCTCTGACCCTAGGCCATCCTCCTGACCTCTTCCTGTTATTGGAAACTAAATATCCAGTTTATCTAAGAGTTATGACTTTTATGGTCATGAACCTGTCTGTTCCTTATCTAGATAAGTGCCAGACCTACGCTGCCTTTAACAGAAATTCTTATTATCTTTCTTCACTTTTTAAAGGCCTTTTTAAAGAAACAGTGTCTTACCTCAGGAGTGCCTTACAGCACCTACATAGGAACATTAATAAAGGATATAGGTCTATCTTGCCACATAAGGATCATGTATTCATGCACATTTCCTTAGTAATAAATAATATGCCGGAGAAATCTATAGAATATTTATAACATGGGCTTAGCAAAGTAACTCAGCTGATTGGTGCAGGGCTCCCACCTGACCATGCATTAATACACCATACATTCACAGTTGCTATGAACACTTCAAAGTGGGAAACACTGGGCAGAATGGAGCTTTTTTTCTGGCTGATGGCTGCAGCGTGAGAAGCAGCCATTTGTAATTGTCAGCTTAGCGAGCAGTAGTGTCCTGCTTACCCACCCCTCAGATCTCGGATCAGGGAGCAGACACTGCTGTGGGAGAGACACTGCTGAGTGTTCAGCATGTGTGTCTGTGTGTTACTCTGCACTATGTCAATCCCCCCGAACAATTGATCCTGTCCTGTCACAGACAGAGAGAGACAGATAGAGGACACCAGATTGCCACAGCACTGTGGAGAGACATAGAAACATAGAAACATCGAATTTGACAGCAGATAAGGACCACTTTGCCCAACTAGTCTGCCCATTTTCATACCTAACGGATAAGCTGCAGATCCTAGTTAACCAACAGCCTACTTCCTCCTACCCCCCCACTAGAATTGCCTTATGTCTATCCCATGCATTCTTGAATTCCCCCACTGTTTTTGACTCTAAGACCGCCTCAGGAAGGCTATTCCATGTATCCACAACACTCTCTGTGAAGAACTACTTCCTCACATTACCTCTGATCCGTCCCCCCTCGATCTTCAAATTGTGCCCTCTTGTTTTTGCACATCTCTTTTTCTGAAAGATGCTACCCTCTTGGACTTTGTTGATTCCCTTGAGGTATTTGAAAGTTTCTATCATGTCCCCCTCTCCCTCCTTTCCTCGAGGCTATACATCTTTAGTTCATTTAGTCTTTCTTCATATGTCTTCTGATGCAGGCCCTGCATCATTTTGGTTGCCCTCCTCTGGACAGCCTCCACCCTGTATATGTCTTTGCAGAGATGGGGTCTCCAGAACTGTACACAGTACTCCAGATGTGATCTTACCAACTGTCTGTACAGAGGGCCAACAACTTCCTGTTTTCTACTGGTGATGCCTCTCCCTATGCATCCCAGTATCCCCCCAGCCCTCCTTACTGCCTTCTCACATTGCTGGCCCACCTTTAGGTCATCTGATATGACTACCCCCAGGTCCCTTTCCATTTTTGTTATTGTCAGTATCTCATCCCCCATTGTGTACTCTTCCCCTGGGTTTTTGTTTCCCATGTGCATTACTTGCACTTTTTGCATTGAATCTAAGCTGCCATACATTTGACCATTCCTCCAACCTTGCCAAGTCCCTTTTCATCCTTTCCACCCACCTTGTGTATCAACCCTGTTGCAGATCTTTGTGTCATCTGCAAAGAGACATACTTTCCCTTCCATTCCCTCTGCAATGTCACTTATAAAGACATTAAAAAGGACCGGCCCTGGTACTGAACCCTGCGGTACCCCACTGGTAACCCTCCTTTCTTCACTGTGGACTCCATTTACTATTACCCGCTGTGTCCTGTTGTCCAACCAGTGTTTTACCCAGGCTACCACCCTAGGACCCACTACCAGGCTGGCTAATTTGTTTATTAATCTTTTGTGTGGAACTGTGTCAAATGCCTTGCTAAAGTCTAGGTAGGCCATGTCCACAGCCCCTCCCTGGTCTACTGCTTTGGTCACCCAGTCAAAGAAATCAATTAAATTTGTCTGACATGACCTTCCTGCTGTGAATCCATGCTGCTTTGGGTCCAGTGCCCCACTGGCCTCTAGGTACTCAACAATTCTATCCTTCAAAAGTGATTCCATCATTTTCCCTGCCACTGAGGTCAAACTGACAGGTCTGTAGTTTCCTGCCTCTGTCTTGCTCCCACTTTTGTGAAGGGGAATCACATCCGCCCTCCTCCAGTACACAGGTACCACTCCATCCTACCATGATTTATTAAAAAGGGTAGTCAGTGGTGTTACTAGTTCTTCCCTTAGTTCTTTTAAAATTATGGGGTGAATCCCATCAGGCCCCATTGCTTTATCCACCTTCAGTTTTAAGAGTTCTTTCAGAACCCTTTCTTCTGTGAAAGGGCTAATATCAACCCCATCCAGAGTGCTTCTATTGACAGATTAGGTATTTCCCCTGCTTTTCCATTGTGAATACTGAGTAGAAGTATTCATTCAGTATCCTACTTTTTCACTGTCGCTCTCTGCCCAACCATCTTCCTCTTTGTTCAGCCTCAGTATCCCTGCCTTAGTCTTTCTTTGCTCCTAATGTACCTATAAAAGGTTTTATCCCTCTTCTTAACCGAGTTGGCTATCTTTTCCTCGGTTTGGGCCTTTGCTATTCTGACTGCCTTACCCGCTTCCTTCTGCTTTAACTGATACAGTTCTCTGTCCTGCTCCTTCTGTGTTTCCTTATACTTCCTGAATGCTATCTTTTTTTCCCTTACCCTTCCCGCTACTTCTTTTGAGAACCATAGTGGTTTTTTCTTTCATTTTGATTTGTATATTTGCATCACACAAAGACTTGTTGCCTCTGTGATGTCGGTTTTGATGTTTCCCCATTGTTGCACCACCCCACCTTCTTACCTGTTTGCTAGTGCTTTTCTGAGGCACTCTCCCATTTTGACAAAATCAGCCCTCCTGAAGTCCAGTACCTTCACTTTTGTGTGGCTTGACTCTACAGCTAAGTTTATCGTGAACCACACTGTTTGGTGGTCGCTTGTTCCCAGATGGCTACCCACTTCAAGATCAGAGATCCTCTCTCCATCCCCATTTGAGAGTACCAGGTCTAAGATTGCTCTCTCTGAGTGGGTTCCAAAACTAGCTGTCTGAGGCATGCCCCCTGTAGGGCATCGAGAATGGCCCTGCTCTTGGATGTGGCTGCAGCAAAGGTGCTCCAGTCAACATCTGGCATATTCAGGTCTCCCATCAGCAATATCTCCCTTTCTCTGCCATCCCAAGGATGCCTTCTATCATTTCCTTGTCCATTTCCTCCCCCTGAGATGGGGGTCTGTATACAGCCCTTGTGTGGATTGTGGAGCCATTTCCAGTCTCCAGGGTGACCCACAGTGCCTCCTCTCCTCCCCGTTTACCCTTCAGTTCTGTTGCTTTTATCCCTTCCCTTACATAGAGAGCTACTCCTCCTCCCTGTCCCTCCTGTAGATTGTGTACCCTGGTATATTGACATCCCGGTCATGGTTCTCTGTGTACCATGTTTCTGTGACTGCCACAGTTCTCGGATGGCAGCAGCAGGTGTGACCGGGAAACACAGGGTGTGGGAGAGAGAGAATGTGACAGAAGTTCTGTGAGCGAGTGCCAGTCCACATTTGATTTAACAGTGCACGCATGCACACACACACACACACACACATATTGCAAGCAGCTTGGCGCACAGTGTGTAGCCCCTGCAACAGAGTGACAAAACAGCACCAGAGAGAGAGGCGGTCATCCAAAAGACAAATTGTTTTCTGTCTGTGGAGGGTGAGATGCAGCAGATGACTCCATTTCCCTTTCTCTCTCTTTCTCTGTCACAACAGAACAATTCCTGCTGACAGCTTATCCATGCGAGGAGCGAAAGAGAGAAAGAGCACTGACAGCAAACTCAACTGATTGAGGTTTCTGGTCCTGAAACAACAAGTCAGTGCTCCTGTTCTCTCCACACATGCGGACTCACACCCTGTGTAATAATAATGGAACTGAGGAAGTGCTCTGGTAGCCAGCTGCCAGTTGCTCAGTGCAGCAGACATCTGCAGATGTCGCAGTCGTGACTTCCCCGTCGCATTCTCTTTCAGTGTGTCTGTTGGGTTCCACAGTGGAAAAGTCATAGGTACAATTATTTTTTGAACAACAAATGGCAGAAATGCAGTAACAGTACATTTTTACCATTTTGTGTCTCATAACATAACTGTGCTATGCATTATTTCTTGAGGACTACTTTGTCAGGTGGCAGAATACAGTACCATTTTATGAATTTCTACATTAATTAAACCATTTCTGTTAATTATATTGCTGTTCTTGTACAGCCCATGTTATAAGTGCAATAACCCACTCCACGGTGTGAGGGTATTGGGGATTAATCAACACCCCAGGTGCTGTGAGGGCACTTGGGCTGTGCCCTCTTGCCTCTCAACGCACCTGGGGTGTTGATTAATCCCCAATACCCACACATCCTGTTGTAGGGTATTACCTGCATATGGAATGCAAGCTGAATTGTACCTAAATATTATGTTTTCAAAAGTTTTCTTTGAGGCATCAGCAGCACTTTAAGAGAGCATCTTCATAAGTTATTAATGGAGTGGACTAGACTGACATGGTGTCTAAGGAAAGTTAATTTGGGTTAATAATGTTATTAACCTTTTTACCCCCCTTTATGGTTCTTCTAGTGCATGGGTTACTTTGGAGGTCTCTTTGTTGATCAGTATGTAATAGATTGACCAGACTATTGGGCCCCAGAAGCTGCATTTCTGAAGCTGTGTTTCAATGGAAAACCAGACAGGAGCATTTTTGAGCTTGACATCTGTATCCCTAAAATGTAGGACACTGTGTTTTAGATGAAATGCTATTTGATATTTGTTCCACCAAGGTAGTCTTAATCCACCCAATGAGTGTTGTGATCTGAGTTTATTAATGTTCAGTCTGGGGGGGGGGTCCTTCCCATAAGAGCTTAGTGACCATCTTGTCTATTCTCTTTAGAGTTTTCTGTTTAGCGAGCAGTGGGATATTTTGAAATATATAAAATATTTTGGGTGCCATTATTATTTCAACTGAATTCATTTTTCCCCAAAGTGAAAGCTTCAGCTTGGCCCATCTGTCAAGATCGATTTCTATGTCCCTTAGTGGGGGCATAAGGTTTAAGTCTAGTAACTGCATTAAATTATTTGAGACTTTAAATCCTAGATATGTTATTTCATCTTGCATCCAATTCTCGTTTATAATTTTTTTTAGATTGTTCTTAGTAGGCGAAGATAACTTGTACTGGAGAGCTTGTGTTTTATCCTAATGTATTTGCAACCCTGAGATGACAACAAATTGTGAAAGAATTTCTTTAAGAATTGTATAAGATTTCACTGGCTTTGAAAGGAATAATAATAAATCATCCACGAAAACAAATTCTTTATGTATTTGATTCCCTCTTTTGATGCCATGAATACCACTGTTGAGGTCAAGTGCCCTAATCAAGGCCTCAAAAGCCAAGGTGAATAAGTAAGGTGGCAAAGGGCAGCCCTGTCTAGTACCTTTGAATGAGTTAATGCATGGTGACAAAACACCATTAGTTATGATCTGGGCGGTGGGTTTATTGTAAATCATTGTAATTCAATTGTTGAATTTCTCACCACATCCCATAAACTCTAAGGCCTTCATCCTGTAGTCCCATCTAATTTAATCAAGCACTTTAACAATATCCACGGACAAGGCTAAATGAGGTTCTTTGTGTTTTGTGGCCACCACATAATATTATTTAGGTGCCTAACACTATCTGCCCCTGATCTATTTTCAATAAATCCCACCTGCTCCTTTCCTATTATTTTTGAGATAACATTCTGAATTCTTATTGAGAGAACCTTTTAATAATTTATAATCACAGTTCATAAGAGAGACAGACCTATAACTGCAACACTCCAAATGATTGTTATCCTTCTTATGCATTAATGTGATATAAGCTTCATTCATAGTTGGGGGGGGCACACAACTGAGTTTCTTTCATTTCCTAAAAAATAGTTTGCAAATATTTAGGAAATGGAATGTCAGGTGTTTCGTAAAATTCTATTGGAAAACCATCTGGACCTAGGGATTTGCCATTAGGGGTGTTTTTAATATTTAGACTGATTTCCCCTAGGGAGATGTCTGTCCCCAGTAGTTCAGTCTTGTACTAAAAGCACCAGCAGGTTCAAGGGAGAGAGAAAAATTCTCAATATTTTTAGGGTCTAACTTGTCCTCTTTGGCATAAATCTTTGTGTAGAAGGTCCTGAATTCTTCATTTAACATAGAAACATAGACTTTGATGGCAGATAAGGACCACTTGGCCCACCCAGTCTGCCCATTTCCCTACTATTGGATAAGCTACAGATTCTAGTTAACCAACAGCCTACTTCCTGCAACCCCCCACTATAATTGCCTTATGTCTGTCCCATGCATGTTTGAATTCCCCCACTGTTTTAGACCCCACAACCTCTCCAGGAAGGCGGTTCCATCGTCCACCACTCTCTCCGTGAAAAAGAATTTCCTCACATTCCCCTGAGCCGTCCCCCTCTAACTTTAAATTGTGTCCCTTGTTCTTACATATCTCTTTTTCTGAAAGATGCTACCCTCCTGGACTTTGTTGATTCTCTTGAGGGTACTTAAAAGTTTCTATCATGTCCCCCGTCCCTCCTTTCATCAATGGTATATATTAAAGCTCTCTCATTCTCTCTTCATATGGTTTCTGATGTAGACCCTGCACCATTTTAGTTGCCCTCTTCTGGACTGCTTCCATCCTGTCTATGTCCTTGCGTAGATGAGGTCTCCAAAACTGCATGCAGTACTCCAGATGGGGTCTCACCAACTGTCTGTATAAAGGGATAACCACTTCCCTTTTTCTACTTGTGATGCCCCTCCCTATGCATCCCAGTATCCCTCGGGCTCTCCTTACTGACTTCTCACATTGCTTACCCACCTTTAGGTCATCTGATATGACTACACCCAGATCCCTTTCCATTATTGTTGTTGTTAGTACCTCCCCTGCTATTGTGTACTCTTCTCCTGGATTTTTATTTCCCAGGTGCATTACTTTGCACTTCTTTGCATTGAATCTAAGTTGCCATATGTCTGACCATTCCTCCAACCTTGCCAAGTCCCTTCTCATCCTTTCTACCCTCCCTTGTGTATCAACTCTGTTACAGATCTTTGTGTTATCTGCAAAGAGGCATACCTTTCCTTCCAGACCCTCTGCAATGTCACCTATAAAGATGTTAAAGAGGACTGGACCCAGTACTGAGCCCTGAGGTACTCCACTAGTAACCCCCCTTTCTTCAAAATGTGTTCCATTCACTATTACCTTCTGTGTCCTGTTGTGCAGCCAGTTTGCTACCCAGGCTACCACCCTAGGACCCACTCCCAGGCTGGCTAACTTGATTATTAATCTTTTGTGCGGGACTGTGTCAAATGCCTTGCTAAAGTCTAGGTAGGCCATATCCACAGCCCCTCCCTGGTCTATTACTTTGGTCACCCAGTCAAAGAAATCGATTAGATTTGTCTGACATGATCTTCCTGCTGTGAATACATGCTGCTTTGGGTTCTGTGCCCCACTGGCCTCTAGGTACTCAACAATTCTTTCTTTCAGAAGTGATTCCATCATTTTCCCCACCACTGAGGTCAAACTAACAGGTCTGTTATGTCCTTGTCATTTGTAAGGACTATGGTTTCCATAGTTCTAATGCCTGGAATTATATTCTGGTTAGCAATTTTAAAAAAAAAACAGAATGCTAACAACTTCCCTGCTTTCTCCCCTGCCTCCCAGTGTTTTTGATTAATTCTAAAGACAGCATACTCGGCTCTCTGAGTGAGAATGGTATTTACCTCATATTTCAGCAGTATGACTTTATATAATGTTTCTTTATTAATCACATTGCTTTTTTCAGTTGCTCCTCCAGTTTTCTAAGTTCAATTTCTTTAACAATTACATCCCTTTCTCTATTTTTCCTAATAGATGGATATTGAATATTTTCCCCTAATGAAGGCTTTGGTTCCATGTGATAACGGTGATCATGGAAAGGCGATCACTGTTCGGGCGAGTGTACATCACCGAAAATAAATTTCAGCAATGTACACTCATGGCGAACATCAAGAAGGCATCCGAGACTTAGGTTTACTTTATTTTATGTGGGGGGCTGTGCCACACCTGCACCCCCCTACTAAAGGATTCTCAACTCCAAGGGTGTGCATGTTGGGGAGTGCAAAAGTAAAGAAAAAAAAACCTGACCTGGTGCAAAAAACCATGGTGCCCCAGAACCAAACCCAGCACCTCCAACCCAGCCTGCCACCAACCCACCATGCCACATGGCCAGTTCGGCAGCCCACTGCTGCACCACACCCACAAACCCTCCCTCCCACAGCACAGTACCTCCCCACCCCACCCCGTGTGCATGTATACATAACGACATCCTGTCACTATATTTGCCAAACACCTTTTCAGGTAAGCCTGTCACAAGTACCATGACTGATTCACCCTTTTTGAAAGCACTCAGTCAGTGGCTGCCATTATCACAGGCTACCAAGGCTTTATATGCTTCCCAAATTCAAGTCAGGGAAGTGCCTCCATCACTATTTCCAAAAATGTCTTCAGTTTCCTTTTTAATCATATCCTGGAATAACTTTTCTTTGTATATGCCAACATTAAAGAGCAGCTGATGCCTTTGGGAAAACTTTGGAAACTATGATATTTAGACACAAGTCAGATTGCATTTCATATACCTTGTACAGATTTCTCCTCTCCATTATTTATTACTGAAGAAATTCCCTCAGAAACAAGTTATCCAAGATATGGTATTCATCCCATACAGTTCATCTGCCTCTGTAGATTATTCCCTACTTGAAATTATAATGCCCTGTTCTGACATCAGTCTGTTGCCATGGGAATAACTGTGATGTCACAAGCAGAGTATTATGACATCAGGTTGGGAAGAAGCAATAGGAGTTGATGAACCCTCAAGAAACAACTACCTTATTTTTGAAGCATATGACTTCAGTAGCAAGTAATTGGCATAAGAAATGCTGAGGTGATGAGAAATATAAACTGCTTTGTGTCCAAATAATACTGTATGTTTTTGAAATTTCTTCTTGAGGTGTTGGTGGCTCTTTAAGTCTCCACCTGTACTTTTATTGAAGATCTTCCCCTACTCCTATGCTAACAAGAATTAAACCATGGTCTGATATAGAAATATGTTCTATTTTTGCTTCTATCAGGGACTTGATAAGGTTTTTAGATATTAGTAAATCTTGTAAACTGTATGTCTGATGTCCGTTAGAAAAAAATGAGTAGTCCTCTCCTTGCAGATGAACCATCCTCCAGGAGTCTGAAAGGCCCAGATCTTGCATCATCATTTTGATCATCTGGATTTTGTGTCAGAGATATCTAACTTCTGACTATTCCTGTCTAGAATTTGGTCCAGCACCTCATTAAGATCCTCCCATTATCAGTTCTTAGTTTTGGAGCTTACTGAGACTAACTGGTAACAAGTTAAAAAAATTCATCCTGTTTTGAATTGGGGGCATAAATATTACTATACTTTGACCATTGAATGTCCTGATAAAATCAGATATCTTCCTTCAGGATCTGAAATATAATTTTTGTACTCTTTCTGGTTAGTATGGCTGTACCCCTTTTTTGCTACTAAAACAATTATTTTCTGCATGGCCTACCCAGGATCTGAGTAGTTTGTGAGCTTTTGTCTACTGTAAGTGTGTCTCCTGGAAGAAGGCAATATCCACTTTCATTGTATTTAAATAGCTCAATATTTTCTTTCTTTTAATCAGAGATCCTAATCTTTAGCATTCAAGAAATTATCTTACACTGCACCATGACTGCTAATTCTTGCCCTTAATTAGAAAAACACAATAGATAGATATGCAAATATATGAATACTGGAATCTTCAAGTTTATATGGATAAGGAAGAAGTAGTCTCAGACACAAGGGTGTTGGACTTCAGGAGGATGGGGGAAATAATAAAGGGGTATGTGACCAAGATTGACCCTAGTATGGACACTAACCAGAGGTGGGAGATCATAAAGATGTGGTAGTGGAGGTAATGAAGACCTGCATCAAGGCTAGGAGTAAGAAGGTGAGGGTGAAGAAACCTAGCTGGGTGACCAGTGGAGTCATGGAAAGGATAAGGAAGAAAAGAGCCATCTTAAGGACGTACAAGAAGATTGGAGGGGGGAAGACACGGAGAAGTACCTGAAGGAAGCAAAAGAAGTAACAAGGGCAGTAAGGGTGGCAAAGGTGTCAAGGGAGCTCAGACTGGTGCATGGCATTAAGGAGGGAGAGAAGGAATTCTTCAGGTACATCGGGGAAAAAGGGACTACAAGGACAATATAATAAGGATTAAGAGTGAAGGGGGATGAGTGGAGGAGAAGGGGGAAATGGCAGAAGCACTAAACGACTAATTCTGCTCTGTATTTACTAAGGAAAAGAGGGGAGAGATGCCCATGAGAGGATGGAAGGTAGGTATGGATTGAGAGAGTGTGACAGACAGAGAAATCACAGAGGGCAGGGTGCTGGAGGGATTGAGGCTACTGAGGATGGACAAGGCACCAGGGCTGGATGGCATTCATTCCAGGATACTAAAGGAACAGGATGAGGTACTAGCTGGGCTTTTGGTAGATCTATTCAATGCCTCACTAGATTAAGGGTGTGTATCTCAGGACTGGAGGATGGCTCATGTGGTACCTCTTCATAAGAGTGGTGCCAGGGATGAACTGGGGAACTACAGACCGATGAGCCTCACATCCATCATGGGAAAGCTGATTGAGAAAATCCTGAAGGAGAGGCTGGTGACCCTTCTGGAGGCCAGTGGGCTACAGGACAGTAAACAGCATGGTTTTGTCACTGGCAGATTATGCCAGACCAACCTGGTGGAGTACTATGACTGGGTAACTAGACAACTGGACAAGTGGAAGTCCTGTACCTGGACTTCAGTAAGGCATTTGACTCAGTGCTGCATGGGAGACTAGGAAGTAAGCTGCAAGCTACAGGGGCAGGAGTGAAGATGGTGGCTAGGTAAGGAACTGGCTGCAGGGGAGGCAGCAGAGGGTGGTGGTGGGTGGGGAGCTATCATCCACAAGGGCGGTGATGAGTGGAATTCTGCAGGACTTGGTGCCAGGACCAGTGCTGTTTGGGATATTCATTGCAGATATT
Organism: Neoceratodus forsteri; assembly: GCA_016271365.2. Taxonomy (NCBI): domain Eukaryota; kingdom Metazoa; phylum Chordata; order Ceratodontiformes; family Ceratodontidae; genus Neoceratodus; species Neoceratodus forsteri. The sequence goes on along the minus strand of CM057449.1, from coordinate 518,423,178 downwards.
TCGGTGGGCATCAAGAGCAAAATCAGTCTGTTTGCTGATGACACTAAGATGGGAGCGGTGGTTGATGACCCAGGAGGTTGGCAGGGGGTCCAGGAGGATCTTTCAAGGCTGGAGTCCTGTTCAGACAGCTGACAGCTGGGATTCAACACCAAAAAGTGCAAGGTGCTGCATTTTGGGGCTAAAAACCTGAGGAGGACCTACCATCTGGGTAGTGTGCAGTTGGCAGTGACTGAGGAGGAGAAGGATCTTGGGGTGCTTATTACGGGGGAAATGAACAACTCAGCACAGTATAGAAGGGTGGCTGCAAAGGCCAACAGGAAGCTGGGTTGTATCATTATGGGTATATCCTCAAGGAGGGAGAAGGTGATTTTGTCAATGTATAGATCACTGGTTAGGCCACACCTGGACTACTGAGTGCAGTTCTGGTGCCAGTACCTGAAGGGGGACATTAAGCTACTGGAGGGGTGCAATGCAGGGTGACAAAGAAGATCGAAAGGTCTGGGGGACTTACCGTACGAGAGTAGACCCAGGGGAGTTGAACATGTACTATCGCTGGAAGGAGGAAGAGGAGAGGAGATATGAGTTGAAACCTTCAAGTACACGAAACAGGGATGAACAAGTCAAGTATGGAGAAGCACTCAAACTAAGGGAAGGGAGGGGCACCCAGGGCCATGATAGGAGACTGGAGGGGGAAGGTTCAGGAGGAGATGATAGACATTTTTACAAAGAGGGTGGTGGCGGGTGGAACACCCTGCCAGCAGAGGGTATGTCAGTAGAGACAGTGGGGACTCAAGAGGGATGGGACAGAGCAAGAGGGAGGGCCAAGGAGAGGGGCAGGGGGGAGGGCAGCTGCATGACAGGGGCTGCTAGCTGCACAACCGAGCAGACTTAGTAGACCATAAGGCATTTTCTGCTAGCCCATTTTCGTATGTTCGTATAAGAAAAGAAAAAAGGGAGAACTCTTCTTCCCTTAATAAAATAACAGTGATTCTTGACTATTTCCAACAATATTCACACAAAATGTTTAGTATATAAGGAACATAAGCATAGTAAACAGGAATGTTAAATAGTGCAATATTAGCAGAATGAAAATAAGAAAGATATACCTCAAACACTGTTCTGTAACAGCTCCACCTGTGAAAGCAGAGATAGAACTACTTATAAAGTCCCAAAAAGTCCAAGAAGGGATATGATTGTATGTACCTCATGAGTGCTTTCATCGCCAGACTTTGAAAGCCCAGGGTGTTTCAAACTGGGCACTTCGAAAATAAAGAACAACACAAACGCGTGCGTGGTTCTACCCTGGAAACTAAAGTGTTGTTTGTCACATCATATAAGTAGTATAACAGCAAAGGATTCGTACCACTAAAGATTTAAGTGACAGAAAGCCCTATTACCAAATGAGAGAAAACAGGAAAAGAAACAATGGGGAAAAGGCCTTCTTCACTCTTAAGCTGAAGAGGAGGACAAGGACTGCATTATTGGAAGCTGAGAGGAAGGGGATGGTTGATGACAGAAGAAAAAGCAGAGGCATGAAATGGAATACTCTGTCTGCCTTTGCTGTGAAAAGGATGGACCAGGTGCCACTGCAGGAGAAGGGAGGGTTGGACCAGGGAGTGAAACACACAGTAATTGGGATTGAAAGAGTGAGGAGGGGCTGATGGCCCTGAGGGTGGACAAACCCGGCCAGATGAAATACACCCCAGGGTGCTGAAAGAGTTAGCAGAGGATCTGGTGAGGCCACTGGCTGTTCTCTCAACAGATCTCTGAACCGGGAGTGGTCAACAGAACTGGAGAATAGACATGTGGTGTCACTCCCAACAGTGACCCAAGGATGACCCAGATAACTATAGGCCAGTCAGCCTGACCTCAATAGTATGTAAACTCATGGAAACCATACTAAAGGAAAGACTGCTGATGTACATAGAGGAGAATGGTCTGCAGGATGAAAGACAGCATGGGTTTGTGATGGGCAGATCATGTCAAACAAACCTGATTGAGTTCTTCAGTTGGGTCAATAAGCGGGCAGTGATACAGGCTAGGTGGTGGGACACTGTTATATCTTGACTTTACCGCGATTTGATTCTGTACCAATACAAAAGGCTGATTTGAAGCTGAGAACCGTTATGGTAGATCTCAGAGAGTGGTGGTTAGCTGAGTTCTCCAGCACCAGGAGGTCACCAGCGGTCCCGAGGGATCGGTGCTGGGACGAGAGTGTTGTTCAATGTCTCAAGCCGACATCGGGAAGGCATTAAAGACAAATGCATGTTTGCGGATGACACCTACATCTATGGGAGAGGACACCAAAGAGGGATACAGGACCTGAGGGAGGACCTCACCAGACTAGAGAGATGATCAGGAAACTGGCAACTTGGTTTCAATGCCAAAAAGTGCAAAGTGATGCACATAGGGGTTAAGAAGCCTAGGAGAGATTATTACATAGGAGGAATTCAGGTAACTGCTTCCGAAGAAGAAAAGGATCTAGGGGTAGTGATTATTAGTGACCTGAAACACACCTCTCAGTGTAAAAAGACAGTGGCGAAAGCTAACAGGATGCTAGGGTGTATTGCAAGGGGATTCAGTAGTAGGCAGAGTGAGGTTATTATTATTATTACCATTGTACAGGTCATTGGTGAGACCACATTTAGAATATGGAGTGAGATACTGGCATCCTTACCTTAAGAAGGACATCAGCATGCTGGAGGGGGGTCCAGAGGAGAGCAACCACAATAATCAAGGGGCTACAGGATAGGTCCTATGAGTAGAGGCTGGGAGCCCTGGGGATGTACTCTCTGGAAGAAATGAGGCACAGGGGTGATATGATAAAGACCTTCAAGTACATGAAGGGAAATAACAGAGTGAAAAGAGAGGATCTCTTTAAAATGAGTGACAACAGCACCACTAGAGGGCACAGCCTAAAATTGATTGGGGTGGGGGAAATTCAAAAGGGATGGAAGGAAGCATTTCTATACGGAGAGGGTGCTGTCCACCTGGAATGAGCTGCTAGAGGAGGTGGTATCAGCAAAGATGGAGGTAGCATTCAAGAGAGCCTGGGACAAGTACAGAGGAACCTTGAGACCAAGGAAGGGGAGAAGGGAGAAGAGGGCAGGATGGTTGGGGGAGGCAGGGTCATTGGTATAAATTGTAAGGCCAGACCCTGCATCACTTACCAAGCAGATGCAGTAGACTGGGTGGTCTTCTTCTGCTGGCTGTTTTTGTATGTTAATATGTATCCAGCCTCTTCTATGAGGAGATAACTGATCAGCAGGCAGTAGTGACTCCTGGTATCATACTAATTAACATCAACAGAGGACCAGAGGAGGGACAAACCATTTGCCAATTAATTTACATTTCCCCAATTCAACCAATATAGATTAAAGTATAAGTAAATAATTAAAAGTAATTGCAGATGGGTGTACAGCTTGCCATGACTGAGGAAGAAGGGAGGCAGTATAGCACAGTGGTTTAAGGCTCTGAGCTGCAAATCTGGTGACATCCAGCAGACCAGACCTGGGTTTGAATCCCACAGCTTCCATTTGCATACTGTGTGACCCTGAGCAAGTCACTTAACTTCCCTGTGCTCCCAGGTTGCACCTGTAAAAAAGCTTTCAGCTTAGAGTGTCTCACCTGGTTAAACAACTAAAATTAAACAAAAAAAAAAAAGGCTCTGGGGGTACTCATAATGGGATCAATGAACAACTCAGCTCAATGTCGGAAAGCGGCTGCAAAGGCAAATAAAATGCTGGATTGTATTGGCAGGGGTATATCCTCAAGGAGGGGGGTGGTTATTCTACCATTGTATAGATTGCTAGTAAAGCTGCACCTGGAATACTGCATGCAGTTCTGGAGCCTGTACCTCAAGAAAGTCATCAAGTTACTGGAGGGGGTGCAACACAGGGCAACAAAGGTGACCCAGGATCTAGGGGACTTACCATACGAGAGTAGACTTATGAAATTTAACATGTGCTTACTGGAGGAGAGGAGGGCCGGGGGATATGATAAAAACCAAGTACATGAAAGGCATAAACAAGACAGATGGAGGGGCTTTTCAAAGTAAGGGAAGGGAGGGATACTAGAGGCCATGCTATGAGATTGGAGGTGGGTAGGTTCTGGAGGGAGATGAGAAAATACTTTTACAGAGAGGTGGTGGCTAATTGGAACACATTACCAGTGGAAGTGGTATCCTGTAGAACATTGAGGCTGCTTCAAAAGGGCCTGGGACAGGGGTTAGAGGAGGTTATAGGAGAGGGGGAAGGAGGGAGGGGCAGCTGCTGGTAGAGTGGCTAGCAGCAAAATCGAGCACTTGATAGACCTATCAGCCTTTATCTACTGACTAATTTCGTATGTTCATATATATGTCTTAATCAAAAATATTTTCCATCCCCTTACTTAGGCTCGGTAGACAAACACTAAACAGAAACTACCATAATATGAAAGCTTCCTCTCCTTGAAGTACATTAGTAGAAGAAGGAGAGCATAAACTATCTTTCCTGTTCAACAACATTTTATTCTTCGTCTGGGTCACATTATGCTACTGCAGTCGGGATCAAATTCCCATGCAAGTGTACAGTCTCTCTCATGTGGTCAATATAAGGTTGCAAATGTTCCATCATCATATGGAGTCCATTTGCATAGCATGACTGCCATAAGCTGTATAATCTGAAAATCAGATTGGTGCAAGGTCCCATTTATTCTTGTGGAAAAGTTTGTACTTTGCATCATATCAAGAGAGGTATCATTCATGCTGGGAACAGTGAACCGGACGTGACATTTACTTTCAGTTCAGTCAAGGGTTTGTCAAAGCAGTAAGTTTGCACAGTTATGCTGCTTCCATGGATTGAATGACAGGAACCTCATCAAAATTAGCTTAGAGGTGGACTAGGTGATTGACTGAAGGAAGGGAGCGACTGCAGTTTCTGGGTCCGATCTAATATGGGTAGACAAGATTTTCTCATTAAGAGCGGACTGCCAAGCAGGCAACAGTCAACCACATACCAGTCCTAGGCACAAACTGAATGGAGATGATTGAGGGGCTGTGCCCCTTTGCAGCCCCCCCACAGTGAATTATTTTGTTTCGGGGCCAAAGCCATCCATGACCCTCTCCCTGCTCCTCCTCCTACCACTACTCTATTACTATTACAACTACTGCTAATAGCTGTAGTGCTTATATGATCAAAAACGTCAACAGACCAGATTTTGCTACAACGGAATCTTGTCTGATGACATCACGATCTCGTCCACTATATTAGATTGGACCAAAAAAATGCAAACGAGCCACAAATATAATAATTCACAGAAGACATCTTTCAAAGCTAATCCAAAAAAGAGAACTAGGAACCAGAGTACAGAAGAGGGACCGACCATTCAGTCTGCACCCGAGACTGGTATACAGTCGACTGTTGCCTGGCAACAGTCCACTCATGAGGAAATCTCATCCGCCATATTGATTTGGACCCAGAAACTACAGCTGCTCCATCTGACACTTGAAAAGGCTTTCCTGCTTTTAACCAATTCCAAGGAAAAGTGTTGAAAAAACATTATCCTTTCTCCGCTCCATACTAAGTTTCTTCATTCCCTCGCTATTTTTATAATCTTCTCTTTAACAGAAAACCTCAAACAATTTGTTGTTATTGACGGGGTCTGGAGCCTTGTTGTGGTGGGGGACCACCGATCTATGGGCTTGCTCCCTTTCAAGTAGCCAGGGCAACTGATTTCCAAGATCAGGAATGAATTGTTGCAAGAATAAAATCATCTCCCCCCCACCTTCTAGCACACCTAGTATATGTAGATTGTTTGTGTGACCCCTATTTTTGAGGTCATCTATTTTTTTTCAATAAGTAAGCAATCTGCTGGCTTTGACATTCAGATTTTTGCTCTAAAGAAGTTACGGTGTCTTCTAAACTTGAAATATGGGATTCATTTTTCCATACTCTATCTCTGACAATTCCAGCTTCCTCTTCTATTCTCTGCAGTGATTTTTTTTAAAAGTCATTTACAATATATCAATTTTGATCTCAGCCAGCATTTCTTTTATTGTTTGTATGTCCAGATTGTTTGTGGAGGTCCCTGCTGAGGCTTTATTAACTGACATACCTACTGTATTTTTATTTATTTTATTCTTTGGTAACTGGGTAAGGCCCACTAGGCACAAGTGTCTGTTTTCAGGGGTGACTCAGGAGCACTAGGGTGGTTAAGTGAGTTAATCAGTCACATAGTATGCAAGTGGAGGTTGTGGGAATCAAACCCAGATCTGCTGGATGTTACAAGCTCATTCACAGCTCTTTACTCTAACCTCTACACTATACTGCCAACTCTGTTTTACTAGAGTCTGTTTGTTTCCCGATCGCAACTTATTTCCAAGGGCCACTTACACAAAAATGAAGAAAAAAAGAGAGAAAAAGAGATCTTTTCCCTTCTGTTTTTTTAATAGATTTCATTAGGGCTCCTTTTAATCTAAGGAATAATACTATTTACGTCTGTTATGGATGCAAACTAATGACATAAAAAAATTTAAAAGGCGCAACCTTCCAGCATCCATTACTCTCAACGCTTCGCGTGCACTCCCCAGGAAGTACATGTTGAGATCCTGAAGATGTTCCTGGTATGGCGTCTTATGCATTCTCCATACCATGTTGGCGTCCCTCCTCTAAATGGCTTCCACCCTGTCTACATCCTTTTGGAGGTGCAGCCTTTAGAACAGGACACAGTACTCCAGGTAGGGTTTCATTAATGAGCAATACAGTAGCAGCTCCACCCCCCTCTTCCTACAAGGAGTCCTACTACATATACACCCCAGCATCCCACTAACCTTTCCAACTGCCTTGTCACACTGACCAGCTACCAAAGTGATGTCTTTGTTAAAGTTATATGTATCTAACCTCAAGATATCTTTGCTGTAGCCAGCCCAGTAGTGCTGAGGGTTGAAGCACAGGATGCCACACCTCATGCTGCAGTGGTGACCCGGGTTTGGAGCCTGGACTGTCAGGGGTCAACCGGGTGAGGGGGAGCAGGATTGAGCAGCCGCTTGGCAGCTCTTCTCTCCCAGGAGGGATTTCATAGCCCTCCGTGGATTCCACTGATCTCAGGTGAAAGCCTGAGGGTAGTGCAGGTGGTGAGGCGGCACACAAGAGAGGGTGCCACGGAACTGTGGCATGCATATGCCTCCACATGCACTTGTGCAGCCATGATATTGGGAAGAGAAACAAGTGGAAAAATGGGAGATGGCAGGTTCCATGATGGCTTGATGCATTCTCTGTGGGCTGCCCCAACTTCTGGATTATGCTCTGGGGGGGAAGTTGACGGTCCTCTCCCTGGCCCCACCACAGAGGGGGGGCAATCCACAGGGAAACTATGGGATCAGCTGTACGGGGATGGTTGGGTCCAGAGGATGAGCCCCTACTTGGGAGGATTGAAGATGCCTGCCAGCTCATTGGAGGAGTATAAACAGATAATAGGAAAAAAAAGGGATCTTTGCTGTTAGATAGGTCGCTACAGATATTTTAAAGGTTACGTATATCACAATTGAAAACTGAATCAATCAGAAACCAGCTTTCACACTGCTGTTAACGTCACAATAGACCTATGCGGCACTGAAGCCAGCAGATTAAGTCTGAAAGTAGCAGTTAAATCTTCACACATGCAGCAAATCTGAAAGGTGTAACTACTAAACTGATGTTGTATAAATTGAATATGCAATGACCATACTTAAAATACTTTGTGTATCAAAATATGTGGGGAGAGCAAGAGTCTTCCACTTGTGAGTTATGGTCTTGACCACCTCACTCTTGAAAATAAATTGCATGTCTTGAGCCAGGCTATTGCATGCCCCATATTTCTACAACAGCAACAGGAGACAAACAAGCATTTGTCAATGCCGAATGTTGTCGTGCTGGCATTGGCTTTGGTAGTGCAGTGCGGAAACACATTTTTGGCAGGATGTGAAAAATGACAGCTGTACTGTTCGTAAGGAGGTGTGAAAAAATGGCTGTGGTGAAAATGTGGCATGTAAATATTGCAAATTTGCGAAGTTACAAGAAAGCATTGGAAATGCACAACGCACACTTGTAACACAGTCATTTAATGGACTTTCAGCACCAAATTTTCAACATAGGCATTTTAGCACCTCTGCTCATGTACAGTGTCACTGTCATTTCTCAAACTGTCCCAAAAGCAATTTCGCACAGCGATCGCAGACTATTCTGCGCCCGGACATGCGAAAACACATTCGGCAGGATATGTAAATGACAGCTGTACTGTTCATCAAGAGGTAGGGAAAAGTGGCAATGGTGAAAATCCAGAGTGAAAATATTACAAATGTACAATGCTAGCTCGAATAATCAGTCATTTTATGGAGAGTTTGTCACCAAATTTTCAACATAGGCATTTTAGATCAAGGTCATGAACAGTGTCACTGTCATTTTACAATCTGCCCCAAACACTGATTCCTACAGTGACCGGCGGTATTGTGCACTTGAAGTGTGGAAACACATTTTGGCCAGGATGTGAAAAAATGACAGCTGTACTGTTCACAAGAAGGTGTAGAAAATAACAATGTTGAAAATCTGGCACGAAAATTTTGTGAATTTAGTGAGGTTACGAAAAGTGGCGTAGCAACCGGCGCAACACACGCCATAAACAAGTTATTATTTTGATTTTTTCCACCAAATTTGCAACATAGGCTTTTTGAGAGCCCACCTCATGAACACTGCCACTGACCTTGCATTAATCTGTCCCAAAAGGTGATTCTGCACAGTGACTGTGAAATCACCTTTTGGGACTGATTAATGTCATAACAGTGACAGAATTCATGAGGAGGGGTCTCAAAACCCCATGTTGAAAATTTGGTGCAAAAATTCCCAAAAATGCCCGAGATATGCATCAAAGTTCACAAAACCCTATTTATTCCATTATACAGCTTACCGGCATTTCCTCAGTTCGCGGTCGGCTTTGAAGAGTGCAGACATGTTCCCGTGTTCCCGGTCCACCGAAGATCATCGCACCAAGTTCGGAGTAAGTATGGGGTGGGGGTGGGGGCAGGGTGTGCAGTGGTGGTGCTGGTGGTAGGGAGACTGTGAGGTCTGTTTTCTTTTTACAGGTGTTAAAAACATCGTAGATGGTTTTCTTTTTTAAATTGCTTTTCTTTGAGAATACAGTAGCTGATGGGGATTAGGCACCCCCGTCAGCACATAGGGAGGGACTAGCTGAGGAGATTGGGCACCACCTCAGCACAGAAGAAGTGGGGGACATCATGCCGACGGGGAGTGGGCTCTCATTAGGCATGCATTAAAGTGGGAAAGGGGGGACAATTGAGATTGGGCACCTGCTGGCAAACAATGAAAGTGGTGGGTGCATGAGCCGAGGGGATTGGGCACCCCGGCAAGCAAAAAGGAGGACACATTATGCTGACAGGGTAGGCTCCCCATGAAGCTTTTATACATGAGGGGCAAGGTGAAGCTGGACGGGGATTGGAGCACCCCTGTCTCTGGCAGTTTAGCGGCCACTGTGCCGCTTATTGTTTGTAGGCTGGCTAAGACATAGGAAGTCCTACTGTGACAAGCTTTTGCTCGTATTGCAGCGGACCTTTCCTTAGATGTGCTCGCCACATTAGTATGCATGGTGTGGTGCTGGCATGCAGGTTGATTGGGGAATGAGACTGCACCTACTGGTGCGTGCCCTGCATTTGCCCAACAGCGACAGCGCCTGCAAATCTCCACTACCTCAAGATGTTGGCTGCACAAGCACGCCAACATAAAAAGGGCAAGATAACTAGTGATGTCTTTACTGTTGATTAGGGCTGTATTTTTGTAATGGAAAATGTTGGAGAAAGTCATGGTATCATCATAATCTATTGACAGAAATCATGGAAATCAAAATAAAAGTTATGAAAAGTCTTGGATCCATTATTTGTTTTACAAATTAACTCTATTTTGACACATTTTTATACAAGAATATCAGTAAAGGTTTCAATATAATACAAAGTAAGTCTGTTTTTCCTATGTTTTTGAAACCTTGTTCTTCACATTTCTGAATGTAGACCCTTTGTTCTTAACATTTCAGAATGTGAAGAACAAGGTTTCATCCATCTAAGGGTTAAATATAAAAATTCAGTGTCTTTCCTAAAAAAACTAATTAAACAAGCAAAAACTAAACTAGAATTTACTTTGGCTCACTCAAAAACTAATAAAAAGTCACTTCATTCATATATAAATAGCAAAAAAGGTGACTCAAGTAAAATAGGATCAATTACACACGATGGGATATCTATTACTGATGATCAAAATATTGCTAACATATTTAACGATTATTTTTCTTCAGAATTCTTTAATAATGACAATTATTATCCAAGGTGTAAACAAACCCACATACTCCCAATTATTAATGAGCAGGAAGTAAGAAATGCTCTTTCTTTACTAAAATATTCTACCAGCTCAGGACCTGACAATATTAATGCTAGGTTATTGAAAGAAACCATTGAATCAGTCACTCTTCCGTTAACCTTGATATTCAACAAATCCTTGAAAGAAAGGTTATGTACCAAAGGACTGGCGTATTGCAACTGTTATCCCAATTTTAAAAAGGGAATAAATCAAGGGTTCATAACTATAGGCCAATTAGTCTTACATCATTAGTTGGAAAGGCCATGGAAAGAATAGTTAAATCCTATATTGATTCTGAAATACATTTACTGGGGATTCAGGACTTAATGCAACATGGCTTCAAAACAGGATCATCCTGTACAACAAACTTGATCTCCTTCTATAATAACACTAGTAGTTTATTGGATAATCACATTCTATCTGATGTTATCCTTCTGGACTATAGCAAAGCCTTTGATAATGTACCACATTCATTGTTAATTGAGAAAATGTGCAAACTCGGTCTTTCAGATTACTTGATAAATTGGGTATCACAATGGTTATATGATAGACCCCAGGCTGTTAGGGTTAACAATTCAATGTCTATACCTTGTAGGAAGGTTAGTGGTGTCCTCAGGGTCGGTCCTGGGTCCCACCCTGTTTAACTTATTTATTGGGGACCTATTCATCACTTCCAGCAACTTTTAACCAAGTTTCTGGACTATACCAAACTGGGAGGAAGGGTGATACAGCTTTAAATAGTGAAATTCTCCAGAAAGATCTTCAAACTATAGAAACATGGGCTAAAAGAAATTCTATGGACTTTAACACCGACAAGTGTGGGGTATTACACTTTGGAAAAAATAACCCAAAAAATGCTTATCGGTTAAATAATAAGCTAATTAAAAGTTCTGAATGTGAAAGAGACCTGGGGATTATGATTAACACTAAATTATCTGCCAATTTACACTGTAACAGAGTGGCAAATACAGCAAACACTATGCTGAGGCAGATAAATAAAACTTTTGTAAATAAATCTGAACAATGCTTGGTCACTTTGTATAGATCATATGTTAGACCCTATCTTGACTATGCTTCTCCATATTGGAGCCCTTACCTCAAGAAGGATATCTTTAGAATGGAACAAGTCCAAAGAAGATTCACTAGGATGATACCTAGATTAAAAAAAGACCCTTATGATATTAGATTAACTAAAACAGGACTACACTCCCTGGAAAGAAGAAGATTGAGAGGTGACCTTTTACTTTTATTTAATATTTTAAAATGCCCAATTCAGATGAAACTATACGGACTGACATATGCAAATAAACGCATTGTGGGTAGACTACATAATAAACAACTAACTGTAGAACGGTAAATAAAAATTTAAGAAAAAACTTCTTCAGTGTTAGGTACCTCAGATCTAGAATTCACTTCCTGAGTATTTGGTAAATTCAAAAACCCTTGAATCTTTTAAAAAAAATTTAGATGCATGGTTAACAAACACATGAAGGAAATTGACCCACTATTGTAGGGGACAATCTCGATGGGCTGAGATGGCCTTCTTTTGTCCCGTGTATCCAGTATATCCAGTATTCCAATGAGAATAGCAATCACCCCTTCAGATTCTCATATTTATTTTTATTTTATTTAAAAATTGGTAACTGGGAAAAGCACACTGAGCCAAGGCCCATTTCCAGGTGCTAACCAAGGATAAACAGGGAAACAGGATGTTCCATAACACAGTAACAGTCTACAGAAGAAAGTCATATAACATTTGGTAACAAAAATCAGTTTGCACAAAAATACATAGGAGAGTACAACAAGTGCTAAGGATGCCATGGTTACAATAGATAGCATAAAACAGAAGATAAACAGTGGACAGGGTGAAACAAATTTCACAGTAACCTCAAGTAAAACAGGTGTTATACATCATTTGTGCATTTATCCCTAGCTAATATACAGTAAGCAAACAAGTGCTAAGGGGGGTTTAGGCAGCAGGGGTAGCAACCATTTGATCAGTCAGTAGGCTAAGGGATATTATGGGAGCATACAGGGGTGGGTATGGGGCATAGTAGAGATCTGATAGAGGAGTGTGAGAGGGCATTTCGTATGGAAGCAAGCTGAGAGTTCCACAGTGAGGGAAGTTGATAGGAGTAGGCAGATTTGCCTGTATTAGAGGATGGCTTAAGCAGGGAGAAGCAGTGGGAATCCCTAGAGCGAAGGGGTAAGGCAAGGGGCAGGGGAGAGATTGTCTGTGAGGTAGGAGGGGAGAAGGTTGAACCAATATCTGGAGATTAATGAGAGAGAGTGGAGGAGACGGTGATGGGACAGGGGAGGGAGCTTCAGAGAAGTGAGAAGAGAGCAATGGTTTGTCCTTGCCAGAGCATTCGAGGTGAAGCGGCAAAAGGCATGATACAGGGAGTTAAGTCTGGAGAGAGAGGAGGTTTGCGTGGTGGTGTAAACTATGTTGGCATAGTCAAAAACTGACATTATCATTTTAATCAGTATTTCCTGTCAAACAAGGAGAGGGAGAGAGTCCTTGTTCCTGTAGAGGATGCCAAGCTTTGGGTGGAGTTTAGAGGATATGTAATTGATATGGTGAGAAAAGTTGAGTTGAGGGTCCAGCCAGATGCCTAGATACTTGTATGAAGGTACTTCACCAAGTGGGGTGCCATCCAGGGAAGTGATGGGTGGGGTGGGGAGAGCCTTGGCTAATTTTTGAGAGGAGCCAAAAGTCATAGAGACAGTTTTTAATGTGTTTAATTTGGGTTGATGAGCTGTAAACCACGACAGAACCGAGTGAGAGTCCTGCTGCAGTGTGGTTTGGATAGTGGCTAGGTCAGGGCTGGAGGTGAAAAGGATGGTATCTTCCACATACATGTGGATAGGGAACTGGAGCAAGCAGAAAGGAGGTTGTTTATGAAAAGGGAGAAAAAGACGGGGCCTAGTATAGAGCCTTGAGGGACACATGATTGGATAGGGAGGGAGGGGGAGGAGGAGTTTGTGATCCTTACTGATTGGCGTCTGTTAGTGAGGTATGAGTTTAACCACTGTAGGGCAGGGGGAACAAGCCCTGCATCTCTAAGGGTGTTGAGGAGCAGCGAGTGAGACACGGAGTCGAAGGCCTTTGCTAGGTCAATGAAGACAGTTGCCATGTGGTGGCCTTTGTCGATGGCAGATTGTAGATGTCCAGTGACACGGAAAAGGGAGGATATCATGGAGTGGTGTTTCCTGAAACCAGACTGGAAGGGGGAGAGGAGATTTGTGGAAGTGAGGAAATCAGTTAGTCTGGTTTGCACTAGATGTTACTGTAGCTTGAATAAAGCGGGGAGGAGGAAGATGGGTTGATAATTTCCGGGAGCGGAAGGATCACCTCCCTTGAGGAGAGGGATGACACAGGCTAATTTCCATGCCCTGGGAATGATGCCTGTGGAGAAAGATACATTTAGTATGTGGGTTAAGGGAAGGGTAATGACAGGGGCGGAGAGGCGTAGCAGATTTGGGTGTAAGTCATCGGGGCTAGACTTAGATGGGTTTAGTGATAGGAGTTCGGTCAACACTTTTCAGCCGTGGCTGAGGCTAGTAGGAAGGTGTTGGTGAGCTTTGCAGGAGGTGTTGCTGTAGGGGGTGGGTGTGGTTTGGTCAGGGAGGGCACAGGTGGTGAAAAAGGTGTTGAGGATATCTGCCACCTGAACTGGATCAGTGATAGTAATGCCATTTTGCTTGACAGTGGGTGAACTCGATTGAGGGGATGGGTTAACGATGGGGTGGACAATGTTCCAGAAGGAGGGAGTGCTGAGGTTAGATGGTATTTGAAATAGGCAGCTTTGGCCTGTCTAATTTCCTTGGTGCATGCGTTCCTTGCAGCGTTGTAAGCCTGTCTACAGTGGATAGTTTGGGATGTTTGAAAATGGCCCAAGCCTTATTACGGGCTTTGCAAAGGGTCATAATCAGGGCTGTATTCCAGGGGTGGTGGCGTTTCCCAACCTTTACTTTCTTTTGTGGGGCATGGCAGTACCAGATATTTGTAAAAATGTTTATAAAATGGGTTAGGGCTGAGTCGACATCCAAGGAGAAGTAGACTGGCATCCAGTCTGCATTATGCAGGTAAGAGAGGAGGAAGGTTGTGTCCAGTGTGTTTAGAGGCAAATGTTAATGTACTTTGGAGCGGACTTTGGCAGCTGTGTTTTCCTAATGCAGTATGTGATACAGTGGTCACTCAAGGCAGGGTCGAGGACTCCAGCTGTGTGGGTGGGATGAGACAACCCAATCAATGAGGAAGTAGTTAGAGGAATGGGTGTTATAGCAGGTGGGTTGAGTTATTAGTTGGGTGAGGTTTAAGGCTTCAATTTTGGTGGTGGTGGATTCTGAGGGAGAGAGCCAGCCAAGGTTGAAGTCCCCTAGGAATAGCAATTCACCCAAGCTGGTGACTGGTGGAAGAGCAGAGATACAATCTGCAAGAGTCTCTTTTCCGAGTCTAGGGGAGGCGTAGACCACCCCAATGAAGAATGAGAGGGCAGAGGGAAAGGAAAATTTTGTAAGGATCAATTTGTGTGATCCGGTGGATGATTAGTTTATGGGAGCATGAGACGGGTTGCTTTATGAGCATGGCGACACCTCCCCCTCTTTTTCCCCTGTCCTGGTGAATTATTGAGTAGCCAGGGAAGGTGATGGAAGACTCTGGAGTTTTGGCAGACAGCCAGGTTTCCGAGAGGCATAGTATATCGGGAGAGTTTTGCGTTAGCCAACATTTAGGAGGTCTAGTTTGGGTAGGAGGCTCCTAATGTTAATGCTTGACTTTGGCTTTGATGGGTGGTGATGCATGTTTCATTACTGGGGGTCCAGGGTTTGATTCCACATCATCGCTGATAAGATGAATAATAATATAGAGAAGGTGGCTGGGAGTTTCTGCCATTTAACAGTGTTGAGCATGAAGTGTTTACAATGGGAGCATTTGATTAGCATGATGCAATAAGTTAGTTGGGATCTGAGGATGCTAGGTGAGATCACATGGAGGGAGAGCTTAGGAATGGGTTGTGGAGAAGTTAAGGATGGTGTGACGTCCAGCATTTTGCAGAGTGGAACAGAGTGGACAGAATGATGCACTCTCCATGCTAAATAGTTGCCCTACTGAGATCAGAGCCTGGATGAGTTCCAGCTGGCTGAGACTGAATCCAGACAAGACTGAAGTGCTGGTAGTGGACACAGGTCATCCGGGGGTGGGTTTGGGAGCTGGACAACCATCAGGCTTGTTACTTGGTGGTATGTCGTTCACTACCTCAGACTGGGTGCATAACCTGGGCATTATTTTTGATGATGGTCTGACTCTGAAATCCCAGGTGTTAGTCTGACTCTGAAATCCCAGGTGTCAGATGTCATCAAATCCTCTTTTTACCATCTGAGGAATATCACCCGGGTGAAACACCTGGTTCCACTGGATGATCTTCCAACACTGGTCCATGCCTTTGTCACTACCATCTTGATTACTGCAACTCCTCTACCTAGGGACTACTCAGGGGTTGATATTCACCACCTGCAGCTAGTGCAGAGGCAGCAGCATGGAGCTTCTGACTGGGACTTCTAGAACCAGAATCATGTATGCTGTGCTCCGTGAGCTGCACTGGCTGCCTGTTCAGTGGTTGGATCACCTTCTATGGCTTTGCTAACCTTTAAAGCTTACATGATCAGGGACCCGGTTGCCTGCAAGATCTCCTGGTACCCTACTACCCCCTCCATCCTCTCTGATCCACTGATGAGGGATTGCTGGAGATTCCCAGGGTATGATTGAAGACATCTGGTTCTCGTGCCTTCTCTTTTTCAGCTCCAACCCTGTGGAATTCTCTACGTCAGTTAAGAGAATGCCCAACTGTTGGTAGATTTAAAACTGAGTTAAAAATGTATTTATTTAATTTAGCCTTCTCTAGTTATGGATGATCTGTTTTAATGCCTTTTTTTTAAATTCTATTTATATTTGATGTACTTGGTTTTATGTACAGCGCCTTGGTTTTGAAAGGTGCTATAAAAATAAAGTTGATTTGATTTGATTTGAGATGAGATGGGGGCAGGGGTAAGGACAGCCAGGTGGGAGATGGGGGGGGGGCTGGGGAAAAAAGCAGAAGAGGAGGGACAGGAGCAGGAGTATTGAAGTAGGGTACATAGTGAGAGAGACTGATTGGGGAGTTGATTACACAGTGGGGGCCTAGGGACTGGTAATGTACTGGAAAAAGGTGACAAGTGAATAAAAAGCCAGTGTCAGTGAGGAAACTGTGGACGTTTGGGGCTGGAGGAAGCCCAATTTTGTGTACCAAGCATGCGGATAGGCTAAAAAATTGAAGGAATTTAAAAATTTACAGTGCCCGCTAGTGTCGATCCGGTATAACTTGCAGATGCCAAACTTGGTAGTTAACTTTTTATATACCTGCCATTTTGCGCATGTGCAAGATATTTACCATGCCAATAGTGCCACCCACTACACATAAATGGCCACATAAGAAAAGCCGACCAAGCATGGGAGTGGTGGGGGAGGGTGGGGAGTCAGTGCAAAGCACTTCTCCAAGCGTAGCAAGGGTGAGTTACAGCAACTGGTGGCTCCATATCCAAGCTGCTGCAGGGAACATCACCAGAGTGTCTGGGGCTGCCCAAGTTCGGGCTGCAAAAGCAGCAGCCCAGGGTAAGAAGGAAAGAGGTTATTATTTTTTTTAGTAAAAATGACTCCTTAGGGGAGGAGTTCTTAGGGACAGGAGGAGGGGAGAACAGTACAGGCAAAAGGCAGAGAGGGGGCTATGGCCAATGGAAGAGGTAGATAATCAGATGGGCAAGGAACCACAGCAGTTGGCATCAGCCTCTTGGTGCAGAGTTAAACAGGCAGCAGCAGTGCTTGGGGGGAGATGGGCGAGTCAAGGGAAATACGAGGTAACAGTAAGGCAAGTTAGAGAGGTAAATATTTGGAGCAGAACTACAGATTTATAAGAAGAGAGGGAGCAGAATTACAGGAGGGAGCAGGATATTTTTTTTTTCCAATTAATTTAAGAGCCAGCAAACTGGAGTGCAGCAGCAGTACAATGATACAAAAGACTGGCAGTTCCACATTAAATTAATAAGGCTATGCAGGCCGTGGATGATTGAAGGAAGAAATCCAATAAAAGAATAAGCAGGTGTTCTCCCCAATTAATCTATTAACAAAGTTTTAAGCAGGAAATCAGCATGCTGGATTATAATTGCAGAGAAAATAATAAAATAGCAGCATACATACTTAGGTTCATACTAGGGTAGGGGTGAAGGAGCGAGTAGGCCGAGGTCCATAATGCTCCTATACTATACCAAAGAATAATAGGATAAATCATACCGGACATAATTAATTTATCCAGACGATGTTTAAAAGTCACTTTATTATTACTAGAAACAACCTCCAAAGGAGCCGAATTCCATGGCCCAATGATCCTCAACAGTAAAGAGTACTTTCTTCCGATATGCTTAAAACATTTACCCTTGAATTGAAGAAAATTACCTCTTTGTATTATGAACAGATTTATTAAAGAGAAACCTAATTCAGACATAATATAAGGATCATTAATAATGTCATATAAAGAAGAAGATCCCCACGGATGCGCCTGGTAATTAATGGCATTAATTTTAATGTATTCAACCTAGATTCATATGATAACCTTTCCAATCCAGAAATTTTTTAGTATATTTTCGTTGGACCCTTTCAAGTGAATAGTTATCTGATTTTTTAAAAGGGCACCATAATTGTGAAGCATACTCAAGATGCGGTCAAACATAAGATCTAAATAAAGGCAACAACACATCCTTGTTTCTGGATCTAATATTGCGCAAAAGCGTAGAATAAGTTAAATCATCAGATATGGTGATACCTAAATCCTTTTCGTCCGTAGTAGAACTCAATGGAAAATCATCCAAAATATACTGAAGTTTTTGGTTATTGGAACCCAGATACATAACCTTGCATTTATCAGTATTTAACTTCATTCCCATTGTGTTACCAAGCAGATGTAACATCAAGATCATGCTGTACTACGGAAATTTGCTCAAGGGTTAGAACTAGGACCCCGATCTTGACATCATAAGCATATTTAATAGTATTAGAAAGGCAGGTATTGGTTAAGTCAGCAATGAAGGCCTGAAAAGACAAGAACCAAGAACGGAACAATGAGGCACACCACTAACACCTACCAACATCAGAGAAAGATCCATTTATCATCACTCTCTGAGTCCTGTCCAAGGCCAATTTTAATCCATCTAATAACATAACTATTAATGCCAAGAATGGAAAGTTTATGAATAAGGGCCCCATGAGGTATAGAATCAAAAGCCTTACTAAAGTCAATAAACACGATATCACAGGATACCCTGTTATCCAAATAGGAGCTAAAAATCTCATAAAAACAGAGTAGATTAGTAAGGCAACTTCTTCCCTTCCTGAAGCCATGTTGTTCTGGATCTGAGTCATCAATTAAAGGAGACAACATGTCCTTAAGTAAGCTTTCAAGGAGTTTACAAATAGATGACGTCAAACTAATGGGCCGATAATTATCACTTAGATGTTTGGAACCCGTCTTATGAATAGGAACAACAAAGCCTCTTTCCACTTACGAGGGACAAAATTATGTAATAAAAAGATCAAATAATATTTTTAAGGAAAAGCAATATAAGATGACATTAAATAAAGTAAGTGTCCTGCAATAGAGTCAGGACCTGAACAAAATTTACCTTTAATAATAATCATTTACTAATAATAGACTCTTCTGAAAAAAGAATAGAGATTCGGATGGTAATAAAACTATAACTAATACTATTATGCTCATTAGAATGGGAAAAGGCTTTTACAAAATTTTTATTGAAACTTTAGCCATGGCTTTGGGGTTCATGAACAATTATATTGCTAGATGTCAAAGGGCCTACCATACATGGATTTTTTAAGGAATTAATATAAGAAAAAATTGTTTGAAATTCAATTTGTCTGCAGAAGAAGCCAAATGAACTTCCCACTTAGCTTTAGCTTTTCTGATAGAAGACTTACATTGTCTACTGATTTTCAAATAGGTGTCCCAATTTGACACTGTCCTGTTTTTTAAATAGTTACTATGTTTTTTATTTTGTAAATTAATTAAACGTTTAATGTTTTTGTTTAGCCATCTAGGAGACTGTTTCCCATTAGAATTTTTATATTTAGATGGGATATAGGTATCCCCTAATAGTCAAAATAGTGTTTTAAAAACACTCCAACACTGTAAAGGAGTTAAATCCTAAACAAGGCCAACCAGTTTATCATATTTAAATAATGATACATACTAAATGTGTCAGCCTTATCATACAAATAAATAACTGAAGAATTTTGATTGAAAACTACATGTCTGTGAAGATCAAATAGGATAGATTATGATCACTATTACCAATAGGAGTAGTGACACGAACATTCTTAATGTCTAAAAGGCGCTACTAAGTACAAGGTCAAGAATATTATTACCCCTAGTAGCAGAGGTTACCCATTGATACAAACCAGATCTAGACAAGTAACAAAAATTTTTACTGACACCACTGGTTGAATTAATGACCGCCAATTAATGTCAGGAAGGTTAAAATCACCAGTAATGATGACATCTCCCAATTGACTAGCTAATTCGAATTCAAACAAAATAGCATCCATGACTAAGCAGGTTGAAGTGGGGGCAAATAACATGTCCCAATGATAATAAAATCAGAATCAGATAGAAAACATTTAAGCCAAGGTCTCAGCAGACACATTATGAGTTTTAATAATGTTGGAAATGTTAATAGAATTAAGTGAGTTAATAATAAATGTGGCAATGCCACCTCCCTTTTTTCCTTACGATTTAAATAAAAAGGATTATAGCCTGGAATTGTCATGGACCAGGGAGAGTCAGGATCGCCTCATGTTTCCACCACAGTAATTATATCAAAATTCTTATTAATAGTAATAGTCAGTAACTCATCAAATTTTTTGCCAAGCTCCTAGCATTAAAGCTAAGGAACTGCAGTGAATTACTAGACACTTTTGAAGGAAAAGATGAAGAGATTTGAACTATTGGTACCCCTTCCCATGTATCAGTTTAAATTTAAAGTGAATTAACAGAAGCGTAAAATTGATAACTCAATAAAGCATTCCCTTTTTGCTTAAATGCAAGCCATCAGGACAGTACAATTCATTTCTTTCAAAGAATTCCTCCCAGTGTGTTAAACACTGTATATTTTGTCGAAGACATCATAACCTGAGCCAATTGTTGACAATTTTGATTTTATGATTAAGGGACCAGAAAATTGTGGGATAGGTAATATCTCAGAGAAAATAATCTCACATCCCAATTCAACAATTTATTAGTCAAGGAGACAAAAGCTTGTTTAATATTAAAACAGAATCCCTGAGAATATTATTAGCTCCAGCATGGATAATACTAATGGGTTTAATTCATGAAACCAATAATGTAATCAATCATTAATGTGATGTCAGGATCCTGGCACCACCAAAACTAGAGCAGGTTCTGTTATATTTATCTGGTTCACTATAAGGCTCGATCTAACTGCTTTAATTAAAGAATCACCCAAAACAAATAATTTCTCTTACAAGCTACAGTATCATCAAGACCTTTAGTAGGATGTACCATTATATCAGAATGGTTGGTGACTTAGATCTATCAAAGGTGAAATTAGATGAGGAGAAGACCGCTGGATTTGAATTCTAGTGGCAAATATACCCACCTATAGTTAACTCAGTATGACTAGTATCAACATTTATAGAATCAGAAAACATATTATTTGAATTAGAAGGAGTAACAGACAGTGGATCAAAACTATTGTAAGTGGGAATAATGAAATGATCGGCCTTACGCCTTTTTTTATTTATATTTTTTAACCCCTGAATGTTGTACCAATTAGTATCATCTGAACTAAAAGTAGAACCATACTCCTCTTCTCTTACTCTCTTTTTTTTTTAATACTTCTGTAGAACTAGTAAGATGATACCCATCCTTATTATTAATTTCAGATGGGGCATGAGGTGGAATAGATGAAGATGACAGATTAGCAGAACTATCACCCCTATGTGCCATCGGTACAGAACTGTTAACCACAGGATCACCAGAGCCCAAAGCCATAATCTGTTTGTAATACAATGAATTTTCACATTGCAAAATTATATATTCTGTACATTTAGAGCATTGAAAGGTGTTATCAGTAGCACAAGCTGTCAAGTCAAACATGTGACAAGATGTGCACTGAATACCAGTTTCCCAGTGGAAGTAGTACTGAACACATTAATACAACTAGACGTATTTGTTTTAGAAGCCATTTAATCAGAATAATGTACCACAGACAGACACACACAACACAGTACCTGACGATTGATATAAAATTGGATAGAAACTGCCAAGTCCTTCTAACTCTGCCTAACACGCTTAACATGCACGGAAACGCGTGTGTCTTAGCGCACGTCTTCACACACGGAGTCGTGCATGCCCTGCACACACGCTCGCCCTGCTCGCTGTAACAATCAGTTAAGAAAGGGACGTTTTGGAAGGTGGTGGAAAAGTACTCAGCCTTAGCAAGTTTTTTGCTCTGTTGCAAGCATTTCAAATGGCTTAGTATTTGAGTAAGTCACCAGAAGAGCCTGAGGACTGAGCCGTCCATGCAAGATCCCTTGCATGTATGCAGGCCAGCAGTTCAGCCGAGACCCAGTGGAGTTGGGAACCTCATACCCTGGTTTTCCTGAAGGGAGCATGATGATCCCAGATAGACAAGAAGTTGTACTTAATGTAATTGATAGCAGAGTCGATGGAGTTGGCAAAGGAGATGGGTGACCACTCAGTTGCTGCTAAGTCCTCATGAGGTAGGACAAGTCCAATGACTGGAAGGATTGGATCAGTAGGAGTTTAGGTGGGGCTTTGTGTCTGTGTATTTTGTGTACACAGTATTACCATGTGTAGTTATGAGGGTGCTCTGGAAGGGTGCCTTGCAGCATAATGGTGTGAGTGGAGGCAGAGTCCATCCATTAAGGTGTGATTGTGGGATTTGTGGTTGAGACAGGCAGGAACAGAGATTAGTTGGGTTATGTTAAGGGACTTGATGTAATGGCAGAATTTGAATAGGGAGGGGGAAGAGCCAATTTTTATCAAAGTCCCCAAGGATGAGTAGTTCACCAGCTGAAGCATGAGAGGAGATAGAAGACAGGAGGTCTGTGATAATGGAGGAAGGCAGGCCAGGGCAGCAGTAAACACCAGCCACAAAGATGGTGAGAGAGAGAAAGGGAGAAAGAGTTTGAGTAGGAGTTAATATGCAGAGGGGGTGGAGATGGAGAGTACTGGGACAAACTGAATGACAGAGGAGAGGTAAATGGCAACACTGCTACCCCTCATAGCTCGAGCTTGACAGATGAGTGAGTACCCAGGGATGGGAACTGCAGTATCTGGAATCTTGTGGGAAAGCCAGGATTCTGAGATAACCAACACATCTGGTTGAAGGTTGATAATGAGGGGTTGTAGCAGGTCAGTTTTGGGGAGGAAGCTATGGACATTGACATGTGCAACACTCAGCCCTTTGGGGATGCAGGTGGTGGGGGAGAGGGCAGGGCCAGGACTGGGCTCTATGTCACCTTCAAGCAATAACAGCAGACAAATAAAAAGCTTAGTGGGAACAGTGGAGTGTTTGCATGGCAGTTGAGGGGGAGAATATGGGTGGGGTGGGGGACAGGAGGAAGAGGACAGCAAGGATATAAGAGTAGCAAGATGGTGGCTGAGTGATGGGAGAAGAGAGAAAATGAGAAGCTAGGGGAAAAGGAGAGATAGTGAAAGCAGGAGGTAGGGAAGGTGGAGAATGAAGAGGAAGAAGCAGTGAGAGAGGAAGAGTAAGTGGAAGGGAGGGGAGCAAGGGTAAACAGGAGGGGAAGGAGATATGAGGAGATTAGGAGCATGTTAATTTATTATTAATGAGCTAAATAAAAGACTAAAAAAAAGACCCTTTCCAGGGCATCTACTGTACGTGTAAGAACTCTTTAAAGAATAAGTCTCTAACACTCAGGGGAAAGAAGTGATTTGATTTGTCAGGAGCAAGGCCACTGATTCTCAATTTTTACTGAAAAATCCAGTAAAATTCCAGAAGTCCACAAGTTTTGGGCAGGCCCAAATATGTGGTGGTGAGACACCACCTAACCAGAACCCCTCCAACACTGAGCCGATTTTCCCACTGTGATGTGCCTGGTGATCGTAGGGGTATGAAAAAATCTTGACATGCACTTCCACTTAAATTCCCTCCAGCCTGGGGAAGCCACGACCCTCCATCCCTGCTCTCAGGCCTTCCTCCAGCTCTCCTCTAAGATAGGGGTTCCAGCCTCTTCCTCCCACGTACACCAGAGACCATTCAGCACCAGGCTACTTGGCCCCTACAAACTCTTTTTGTCTCTGAGATGGAGCCTTTGGCACCTTGAGCATATCCACTCAGTAAAAGAAGGTTATCAATGGGGTCAATTCTCCATCGATTTTTGAGACTAGCTGGTTCGTCTGTATGTAATGCCTGAGCTGGAGAAACCTGTGAAAGTCTGAGTGGGGAAAGACACATTTTGTTTGGAGGTCATTGAAGGATACAGTTATCCTATTGTGAATCAGAGAATGGTATCTGGTCAGAGCAACTTGATTCCATCTGTGGAATCCTGGATTAACTTTTGGAGGCAGGAACTCTGGGTCCCCAATTATAGAAGTCAGAGTTCCCACCTCATTTGGCATATGTGTGTGAGATCAGGCCTTGACAATAATTTTTAACATGTGTCTAGTCCAGGGGTTCACCACTTTTCAATACACCTGGGGTGAAGATGGCATGCAGTAGAGCAAAGAGGGGGATATATGCCATCTGTTTTGATTCTATTTCTTTCCAGCCCGATTCCCCACCTTGTTTAGTCCAAGTTACTAAAGGCACTAATTGTGCGGAATAGTAATATAATTTTAAATCCGGCATGGTGATTCCCCCTTTCTATCTAGGGCAGGATAACTCTCTGGCTGCCATTATGTGCCCTCCTCCCTCCATTCCACATAAATATTCATTATTTACTTGTTTATTAATTTCCAAAATGATTCTGGAATTTGGATGGGTAGGGCCTGGAAGAGAAAGAGGAACCAGGAGAGTATATTCATTTTAAAAGTGACTATCCTGACCGCTAGTGTTAGCAGTAGG
The DNA here is from genome assembly GCA_016271365.2 of Neoceratodus forsteri. Taxonomy (NCBI): domain Eukaryota; kingdom Metazoa; phylum Chordata; order Ceratodontiformes; family Ceratodontidae; genus Neoceratodus; species Neoceratodus forsteri. The sequence continues at coordinate 518,398,624 of CM057449.1, read as the reverse complement.
ACCCCCCCCCAATCTAGCCAGGTCTGCTTGAACCTCAGCCCAAAGATTGCTATAGTTCAGTTTAAACAAGGAGGATACAAGAGGAGATATTCTGACTCCAAGATATCTTGCCACATTTTTAGTGGCCCATTTAAAAGGAAAATTAGTTAAAAGGTCCCTGGGGAGGGAGCCTCCCAGTCTAATAGCTTCTGATTTATCTAGACTGACTTTGTATCCAGAAATGTAATTGTTTGTTTTTTGCTGGGCATTTTCTGTTAAATTGTGCAGGTTATCTTGCAGATCAACCGTCATCATAGTGGTGGGTCAGAGCTTGTAGCTGATTGTTTCCAGAGGGCACAGCTTGGGCCCCACAGGGTGTCATTTCCTTTATACCAGGGATTCTGACATCATTTCCCCAACAGGGCAAGGGCATACTTATTTATTTATTCATTCATTTTTATTTATTTCAATCTAGGATTACAATACCTTTGAGCCGAGGCTCTTTTACAAATGTTCCATGTCAGCGGTGTAACAGTCATCATTTTAGTTAAAACATATAATCATTGACTTACAGACATGTAATAACCAGTACAAAGACTTGAGCTATGAGCAAGACAAGGGAAGGGGGGTGGAGTGAGGGTAGGAGATCGGGGGGGGAAGGAGGTGCAGGGGGCAAGGGGGAGGATGGGAGGTGGTTGGGGCAGGGGCAGGAGTGGAGATACGGGGAGGTGGGTGAGGGCAGGAGACAGTGCAGCCAGGGGGCCTTGTCGAGGGAATATGACAGGTGAGGTGCTAGGGGTGCAAAGACTGATTGTAAGTGCTGGGTGCTGGGGCATGTGCAGCTGGAATGGTGGAAATGTTAAGATGGGCAATTACAGGATACAAGCAGTGAGAGGCACAGCTTGGACTTGAAGAGGCCGAGTGTTGGAGTGGTCGCTATGTCGCTGCCAAGAGAGTTGAGCCAGTTGATGCCCGATAGGCAAATGATCTTTGTCCTTGGGTTGTGTGACATCGTGGGATATGTAGTAAATGGGAATTGGATCTTCTTGCAGTGACGTTCCTATGTCTAGGCTTAAGGAGCACACAGACACCAGATGGAGCAAGTCCCATTATAATTTTCTTGGCCGTGATGCAGGGTTGGTATTTTATGCATTTGTCCAGTTGAAGCCATCCAGATTGTGAGCCAGTGATGAGATGACAGGCCTTATTCAGGGAGGTCACGATACATTTGAGAGTAGTGGTAGTTGCAGACCCATATATGATAAGACCATAGTCTATGATGCTGATGATGGAGCTTTGGATGGCCACTGATGGTGCTTCTGGGTTAGGTGTTTCCTGTGCTGGAATAATATGCCTAACCTCGCATTGGCAGACTTTGCAACATTGCTGATATGGACAGCGTATGAGGGATTGGGATCAAGGGTGATGCTGAGGTACTTGAATGATTGTGCTTGCTGTAGGATGGCTCCTTGTTTGGTTGCAATGGAGAGGTGGAGTTGTTTGTTTTTGTTGTGGGGGCTGCAGAAGACTGTAGACTTGTTTTTTTTCTGATTGAGAAGTAGTTTGTGATTTAGGAACCAGAATTCGATGGAGGAGAAGGCCTGCTGAAGTTTATTTTGTAATTGGATTGGATCAGGGTCCGAGGTGAGGATAACAGCATTATCGGCGTAGAGAATTATTTGTTCTGGGCAGCTGTCTGGTAGTGAGTTTAAGAATAGGCTGAAGAGGAGGGGTCCCAGAATGGAGCCTGGGAGACTCCGGCGGACCGGTCTAGGTCCGAGAGTGTATCAGTGATTCTTACTGTTTGGGACCGTTCTTCAAGGTAGCTCTTAAACCAGCCAATGGAGTCAGTTGACAGCCTAGTGTTCTGAAGCTGGACAAGCAGGAGGCAGTGATTGATGGTGTCAGAGCTTTAATTAAGTCAATATAGATTGAGCTAGTGGTTCATCGTGGTCAAGTGCATTGTGGATTGCATAGTGAATTCAAGTAGGGCTGTGGAGGTGCTGTGACCTTTGGAACCCATGTTGTTGTGCTTGCACAGGATGTTGTACGTATCCAGGTATTCTGTGAGCTGGTCTGAGACGATGCGTTCTAGTGCCTTGGAGAGTGGAGGTAGTAGGAGATGGGTCTGTAGTTATCATGAGCAGTTTGTCACCACTTTTATGGACTGAGGTGACAGTGGCAGATGGCATCTGTCCGGGAACTGGCTAAGGCTGAGGAGAGGTTGAAAATTCTGGTCAGAGGACTAAGCACTTCATCAAAGTGTGAAGACAGGATTTTGAGATCAAGGGAGTCATTACTGAATCTTGATTTACCAAGGGCTTTGGTAACATATTTGCATACTTGGTGAGCCTTGACTGCTTTGAAGCAGAAGCAGAGGGAGCTGGTGGGGGTAGTGTCCATTGCGGACAGAGGGACTTCACCATCTTTGAAGTAGTCTTGGGGTAGGACAGCGCTGAGGTCAGTAAAGGCTTTGTTAAAGATATCCGCAGTGGTTTTTGGGTTGAGGGTTGTGGTTCCACTGATGTTGAGTATTGATGGGGGGGTTTGGGGTGTATTCCCAGTGAGTTCCTTTATGTTCTTCCAGAATTCCCGACCATTGCCCTGGGAGTTTGTGAGGGCATGCTTATAGTAGGTGGACTTTGTTTGCCGGATAGTTTTGGTGCAGTCATTGCAGAGCACGTTTGTAGTTTTGGATGTTATTTTGCCTTCCAGAGTTTCTGTGCCAGCTCACATAGGGTGGTCTCTTGTTTTAGCATCCTGAGGAGGTCACCATGAGCCAAGGATTACTGAATGATTTTACTTTGCGTTTCTTTGAGCATACATGTCACAGACCACAGTGAAGATGTTTATGAAGTGGCTGAAGGGCAGTGTTTACGTTGGATGCATTGAAGATAGGGGACCAGTCTTGATGGAGGAGGTGGGATTTGAGTTGAGAAGGTGACCACAGGGTAGAACCCTGCTGGTGATAGTTTTGGCGGTGGTTTGATGAATTTATTTGACCAGGTGCAGCTAACAGGGGAGTGGTCACTGAGAGAGTCAGGGAGGACATTAGTGTTCGAGAACCATGATGGGTGACTGGTAAGGATCCAGTCCAAGAGTGTGCAGGTGCCGGTCCTGTAATTTTTCCTGGTTGGTGAGTCAACCATTTGTGTGAGGTTCACCGCAGCAATGGTATATCTTTACCAGCACTCTGCATTGAGGGTAAATGCATGTGCACACACACACTAACAAAAAAAATAAAAAAAATACCTTAAATAAACAGGAAAGAAGACAGACATGTGGGGAGTAGTGCAATGCTCTGGCTGTGGGGCAGCAGTCTTCTGGTAGACTTTCTGGAGGCTGCGATGCTGCCCTATTTGCAGGCAACTACCTGCTTTGAGGGAGGAGGTTGCCTGTCTCCAGGATGAACTGGACAGGAGTAGGGGAACCTCCCCCATCCAGGGAACACCAGGGCTGTCACTGCTGCCTCAGAGGTTGCCAAGAAAGAGGAGCAGTTGGACCATGGTGGGCTCAGGGAGGGTGAGGGTGGTAGAACAGAGGTGCATCCCTCCAGTTGTATCTCTCCACAAACTATACACCATTCTGGTGGAGCATGGTTCCCTATGAGGCAACGTGTGCGAGAGTGAGGTTGTTGGGAACTGCCACAGGGAGGCCACTGGAAGGTGGCACAGGACACCACAGGGGAAGGAAGCAGCTCCTGGTGGGGGACTCAATTATGAGGCAGATAGAACTGAGGGAAGCAGGGTAAAGTGAAGTTAGGTGCCTCCCTGGCACCATGGCTTGGAGGGACAGGAAGTGAATCCTCAGAATCACGAGAGCAGCTGCACGGGAGAGGGAGCTGGATGTCATTGTCCACCTAGAGACAAATTACTTGGCTGGGCATGGGATCAGAGCAGTGCAGGAGGAGTTTGTGAAGTTGGGGAGGGGCCATAGACAAGTAGAACACACAGTATCCTTCTTGGAGGTGCTTCTTGTCTATTGCATGGGTGAGGTGAGGGTACTCCACACTATGTGATTCAGTGAATGGCTGAAAAACTGGTGCGGAGCACAGAGTTTTGGCTTCATTGGGGACTGGGGTTCCACCTGGAGGGATACCTGCCTTTACTGGCATGATGGTCTGCATCTGTCCAGGAGAAGAACCAGCCTCCTGGGTGATAGGTTTAAATGCTTCATTGGCAACCTTTTAAACTAGCACAAGGGGTTTTGATAGAAGCTGGAAATTCTGGCCTCCCCACAAAACAGGGTAGTTAGTGAGGGTAAACACCAAGGTAGAAAGGTCAAGGGAGGGACAAGGGTAAATGGAGAAGGCAAAGGAACGGAAGGGCAGGATAGGGCTAAAGAGGTAAATCCATGTCTAAAATGGAGGTAATGCGTGCAATGCCCATAGTATGGGTGTCACGGCTTCATGAACTAGTGGTGCGAGTTGAGAGAGGACACCTGGATATTGTGGCAATGCTTGAAACATGGTACACACAGAACCATGACTGGGATGTAAACATAGCAGGGGCATACAATCTACAGGAGTGACAGGAGGGTAAAACAGGAGGAGGAGTAGCTCTCTACATAAGGGAAGGGATCAAAGCAACAGAACTAAATGGTAAATGGGGAGGAGAGGAGGCTCTGTGGGTCAACTTGGAGACAGGCAATGGCACCACATTCTGCACAGGGATTGTATACAGACCCCCATCTCGGGGGGGGGAGTGGACAAGGAAATGACAGAAGACATCCTCAGAATGGCAGAAAAAGGGGAGATATAGTTGACAGGGGACCTGAATATGTCAGATGTTAACTGGAGCACATTTGCTGCAGCCACATCCAAGAGTGGGGTCATTCTCAATGCCCTGCGGGGGGCATGCCTCAGACAGCTAGTACTGGAACCCACTCAGGAGGGAGCAATCTTAGACCTAGTACTCTCAAATGCAGACGGAGAGATGATTACAGATTTTGAAGTGGGTAGGCATCTGGGAACCAGCGACCGCCAAACAGTATGGTTCATGATAAACACAGCAGTAGAGGTAAAAAAGCCATACAAGGCAAAGGTACTGGACTTTAGGATGGCTGACTGCCAAAAAATAAGGTGAGTGCTAGGAATGCACTAGCAAAGGGCAGGAAGGAGGGTTGGAGAACAATGGGAAAAATCAAAACTGCCATCACAGAGGCAACAAGCCTTTGTGTGAAGCAAGTAAACAAAACAAATTAAAGAACACTATGGTTCTCAAAGGAAGTGGCAGGGAAGATTAGGGAGAAAAAGATTGCATTCAGGAAATATAATGAATCACAGAAGGAGCAGAACAGAGAACTCTATCCATTAAAGCAGAAGGAAGCAGGGAAGGCAGTCAGAATAGAGAAGGCCTAAACTGAGGAAAAGATAGCCAACTCAGTTAAGAAGGGGGCTAAAACCTTTTATAGGTACATCAGGGAGCAAAGGAAGACCAAGGGAGGGATAGTGGTGCTTAATAAAGGGAAGGGGAGGTAGGCAGAAGGTGGCTGTGAAAAGGCACAGATACTAAATGAATACTTTTGCTCTGTATTCACAAAAGAAGAAGAGGGGGAGGTACCTAAACCAAACAATAGAAGCACTCTGGATAAGGGGGGTCGATACCAGTCCATTCACAGAAGAAAGGGTCCTGAAAGAACTCCTAAAACTCAAGGTGGACAAAGCAATGAGGCCTGATGGGATTCACCCCAGAATTCTAAGAGAGCTAAGGAGATTCCTAGTGACACCACCGACTACCCTTTTTAACAAATCATGGGAGGCTGGTGTGGTACCTGAGGACTGGAGGAGGGCAGATGTGATTCCGCTTCACAAATGTGGGAGCAACGCAGAGGAAGGAAACTACAGACCTGTTAGCTTGACCTCAGTGGTAGGGAAAATGATGGAATCACTTCTGAAAGAAAGAATTGTTGAGTACCTAGAGGCCAGTGGGGCACAGGACCCAAGGCAGCATGATGTTGTGAGATGATATCCAGGATGGAGGAGAAAGCTGTTTTTGTTGCCTAGGGAGCATGTAGACAGTCAGTAGGTGCAGAGTTTTACCTGGTTTCCCTATTGTTAATTTGACCATTAGTGATTAAGCCCCATGGGAGGGCTCATGGGTGCTTACTACATTACCCAGTAGGTGGCTACAAAGGTAAAAAGCACACCCACCACCCCTTTTACTAGATCTATCAACCTGGTAAAGGGTGTAGCCATACATGCTGACTGCAGAGTAAGGTGTCAGGGGGACAGCCAGGTCTCTACCACAGCCAGGACATCTGGACTATGTTGAACTACCCACACTTGTAGTGGTGTGTGTTTTTTTAGTAAGCTACAGATATTGATGTATGCTAACCTCAGACCTTGAGCACGAGTTTGGTTTGCTGCAATATATATATATATATATATATATATTCATATTCATGCAATAGGGTGGAGATAAACAGAGTGTGATAAATCAGTTTATATGAGTAACTGTGTACATAAATGTAATTTATATATACAGTTCTTATGTCATCTGCCATTTATCCACACAGTGCTTATGTCATCAGCCATTTATCTATACAATGCTTATGTCATTTAGAATGTTCGGCCTCAGTAGCAGTATTAACCATATTGAAATGTGAATAACTTTAAAATGAAAAATGATAGCATAGTACTGTGAGCACGAAAGTTGTTCAGCACGGAAATATCTACAAAATGAGTGATGTTTTATTTATTTATACCTTTTAGATGTTTTGATAATTAGCAAAAACACAGCAGAAAATTCATATTTTTTTTTCATTTTGTCCGCAAACAAATGTAAGTAACTTTAAAATGTAAAAAATAATAGCATGGTACTGTGAGCACAAAGTTAATCCAGCACAGAAATATCTACAAAATGAGTGGTGTTTCATTTATAGATACCTTTTAGTTTTTTATTTAGAATTAGTGAAAAACAGCAGAGAATTCAATTTTTGTGCACTTTTCCATCAAACAAATGCAAATAACTTAAAAACAAAAAATGATAGTGTGGTACTTTGAGCACAAAAGTTGTTCAGCATAAAACTATCTACAAAAGGAAAGGTGTTTCATTTCTAGATTCCTTTTAAATTTTCTATAATCACAAAAAATGGCAGAAGATTGCATTTCTATTCACTTTTTTGGCCAACAAATGCCCCTACAAAAGCAAAAACAAAAGAAATTGCATAAATGGAATATGCAATGGAAAACTCGTGTCATAAATGATTTATCTGCTCGAGCAGTTTGACTTCAGACAACTCACTCGTGGCTTATGCCACTCGTGAGGTTACCTGAGGTCAAACTGCTCTTGTTCAGATAAATCATTTATTACACTTGCTTCCATTGCATAGCCCTGATATATTAAACATGTTCATGAGAAATTCTACTCATCTTTGGAATCAAACTGTTAACCTTCTTTTCCAAAGCCCAACAACTTCACACTACATTAAAGAGGATTTTCTGTATAACCAGGCGCTCCCTTTACTAGTCAAGCCTGGTTACCAAAAGGATAAACAGTGTGAAGCTAGAGGACCTGAATCCTTGATGATTCCAGACTCCCTTCTTGATAGCTTTTGATAGGCTGGTGCTCCCTTTGCATGCCTGCACATGTGAGGGCTATGCAAATACTGGGGAACTGCCTACCACTTCCAACCTTCATAAAAAAGAGAGGCAGGTGTACCAGTCGGTCAGTCAATCATGACATCTTACCTTCCACTACCATCTACTCCTGCTGAAACCTGTGAACTGTTTGTTGCCAGTACCGTTGGAGGTGCCACAAGCTGAACTACCTGAAGACAGGGTTTGTCTTGTGTTTGTCCCAGTAATCCAGCACTCTGGTCTCATCAGAGGGATTGGGGCTTCCATTGATAAAACTGGACCTGCTCCATCCTCCTGCAAACATCCCACCAGCTACTGCCATCTGCTCCCACTGAAATCAGCAAATTGATTGCTGCATTGAACATGGAGGGGAAATTCATTACTCACTCACCATATGCAAGCACGGATAAGGAAATAATCTGCAGCCCACTTGGACTGGTGACAAAAAAATCTTCCTTTATTTTGGCAAAAATAGTGGCAGTGCAAAAACAGCATGGAGCAGCAACAACAGCACTCGGCATTTGACATTGAGAATGCTTTGTCAGGAATGGTTCAATGGACTGTTAGAGATCTTTAAATGCTGCTCCCTTAAGAGTGCAGGCACTCAAAGTTCACCATTCATAACACAGAGAAGAAATAACTCCAAAGTGTTAAGAACAAACAAGCTGGTTGACACACATCGTTGTGCTATGACATCATTTGGCACAAAAGTGAATTAAGATTAAAGCCTGAGTGCCTCAGTAATGATGCCACATCAAAACTAATGTTTGTGAACCAGCAAGTTCATAACACTTGGGTGTTTAGTTATTCTTTTATATTACCACATTTAGTATATTTTAAACATTTTCACAGAAAATAATTTTAAACTGAAACTGCAGTTTTACATAACGGGCTGCTCTGTCTGACACAGCTGAGCTTGCACTCAAGTTAGTTGCAGTATGACGAGCACGTGGCTAACTGCAGCAGCTGTGGAAAATTGATACATTCTGAAAAAGTTGTCTTCATGTTAAGAACAATGTTTTCAGATCAAAGTAGAATTTGCTAATGGTGTATTACATTTTGGTACTTTATTTTATTACAAAATGTCACTTGGAAAGTACTCTTGTGCATTATTGTACCAAGGGTTACATAAAAACAAAATGAAACATTTGAAAAAAGGTTAAAATGCAAATAAGTACACACAAGTTCTGCAGACTGTAAACAAATGGCAAAAACCTTTGGAGGTTCTCCCAAACTGTGCTACCTGATGACAAAGCTTGTACGGTGACTGTTCCCATAATCTGGTGCTCAGGTCTCATTAGAAGAGGTGGTGCTGCCTGTGACAAAGAAAGTCACTCCAGTGGCACTCAGAGTTGTTTGCTGCAGGGAGTTAATCATGAGGATTCTGGTGGTTAGGCTTTTGTTTTTATTATCATTTTGCTTGTAATTTATTGATTTTTTTAATGTTAATATTAACAATTTTGCTGCTTGTTGTTACTAGTACTTATGCAGCCACAAATATTCCCTGTAAGGGCTGTCCTTCTACTGTGTTTGACAGTTCTCGGCGAAGTTAAAATTTTGTTGTTAATGTACTTATATCTTCTTGCCTAATGCACATGTGGTGTTTTACTTTCCCATGTATTTTGCCTAGCTTGTCATCAATGTTTATCAGCGATCTCATGTATTTTATTTATTTTATTTGCCTGCTTTCTTCCCTTTCATGGATCTATCTGGAAACTTTTCTGTTTGTAAAAAGGAAAGGAAATTTTAATATACAGATGCTGGTAAAGTTTCCTGAGTGGGACTTCGGGGCTCTTGAAAACGAGACAGTCTGAGCAGTAACTCATCGTGGTGGGAGCCCATGTGGGATTGTAAATCTAACTGTTTTCTTGGGACTTGTTCCTTAGTTTGTTATTTTGATATTTTTTCTGCTATTTTGACTCCACTGGGTGGTGAGAGCTCCTTTGTGGGTCCAAATCGTTGGGGGTCTTTTGTTTTGGGGTTTTGTTTTATTTAATTTGTTTTGTTGGTTGGAAACTTGGGTGAGAGTCCAGGGTGTTATACATGGACATTTTGCAGTGAAGGTGGAGCTCACTGTTTAAGTGTTCTTAATATCCATCGATGACTATTATTGTTATAAATTATTATTGTCTGTTGTTTTATTTAGATATTTTGACTGTAGTTTAATCTGTAATAGGTGATTTGTGTTTTTGTTTTAATATTTGTTCTGGTTGAGTTTCGGTGTTTTGAGATATTCTACCCCCGGTCATGCACTACTCACCGCAGCTCTTCGCCTCCTCCTTTCTTCCCCCTTTGCTTTTCCCTATTTATCAGCAGCTGGTCCTGGGTTGCGTGGTGGTGTCGGGGTGTGGGGTGAACAGCGATAGAGTGAGGGGTGCCGTGATTTTGTGTGTGGTTAATCCAGAAGACACCCTGAGGCAAATGGAGTACCGACGGGTTCGCTTGTTGGTTCCTTGCCCAAGGGCACCACCAATTTTTAAATGGTGGGCAGGTGGTCCTTGGCTTCTCCGAGTCCCATCCAACTCGGCGGTAGTTGTGCAAATGCCAGGTCCATAGAACAAGACTGCTATTAGAAGGACTTGTTGGCACTATGGATCTGGTTTGCATTACTGAAACTCCTGGCTGATAGTAATGCTGCCCCAATCTTGGAGGCTGCAGTTCCAGCTGGTTATTGGTAATTCACCTCCCGAGATTGGATCAAGAGGGTGGTGTCGGTCTGTTTCAAGACCAATTGGACCTCACTAGTGTTCCAGTGGAGGAGACCAGATCTTTTGAATGTGGTGGTGGCAGGTGGGGGCTATAGAATGGCGCTCGTTTTCTCGTCCACCCGGTGACAGCTTATTTCTAAAGGAGTGGTGGATTTTGGTGTCGACCTGGTATTTGGATCGCCTAGGTTGATGGTGCTGGGCGAGATTTCACGCGCGGTATCGACGCATTTAACTCTCTCATTTAGTCAACACTTCCTCCAATTGATGTGTTCACTTGGGCCTCTCACAGGTAGTTACCTCTGCACCTATAACATGGCCATTCTCTTGATCTGGTCTTCCTGCTGGGGTTGGAAGCCTCAGATGAGGGTGGAACCAGTGGATGGTCTGATCCCTACACTTGTGAGATTCATCTATGCACCCCTTCTAAGTAGACCTACCATTTGTGCGGAGATGGTCAAGTACCGCCTTCACTGGATGTTACTCCCACCGTCTATCTAAGTGTTCTTGACCTATCAGAATTTCCTGGGTCGAAGCTTAGGTCGAGCGATGGTGCTAGATATAATAAGGCTGTCACCTCCGCCTTGGTTCACTGTCTCCACCGTGTGCGGCCTCTCTCCCTTTGCCCCATCTCATGGTTTGATCAAGATCTGGGAGTTGGAGAGTAGGTGTGAGTTGAGAGAGATGTTGAAGTCTGGCTTGAGATACCGACCGTCTTAGACTCCTAGAGCATTATAAACTCTATCAGTCAGCAATTACTCTTAAGAAGGCAGTGTTCCTGTCCGGAGATTGTTGCTGCTCAGAACCAGACTGCCCAGCTCTTTTGAACCGTGGACAGGCTGTGCAACCCAGCCTGTCTGCAGGTTCGTCATGCCTTTCACAGATGCAGTGTGAGCCTTCCGCCGATTCTTGCAGATAAGGTGGCTGATATCAAAGCCGGATTTCATGCTCCTCCATGGAGTTGCGGTGGCCCAGCCCTATGGTCACTAGCACACCGTTCCAGGAGTTCCTTCATAAGGCCGGACATCGAGGATGTTGTGAGGATTGTCCAGGGTATCCGTGCCACTAGCTGTATTTAGACCCAGGCCCCACAGGTCTGATTAGGGCTGTGGGAGGTTATCCTCCCGTTCTTGCCAGGATAGTCTGGTGTTCCCCTAGACACTGTGACAGAATATCCCTCCCTGAAGGAAGCGGTGGTGACACCCAGTGTTGAAAAAGCATCCTTGGACCCCGACTCCCTGGCTAACTACAGACCTATCTCGAACCTTCCCTTTGTTGGGAAGGTAATCGAGAAAGTGGTGGCAGCCCAGTTGGACAACCATCTTACCATCCATAACATCTACGATCCTCTTCAATCAGGTTTTCGAAAGAGGCACAGCACGGAGACTGCACTGGTTCGGGTCCTCAATGATCTCTTGATGGCGAGAGACCAGAAAAAACGGTCCATTCTGGTCCTTTTGGATCTGTCAGCAGCAGTTGACACCGTAGACCATGGGATACTGCTTGAGCGCCTGAGATGCATCTGTGGTCTTTCGGGCTTAGTGCACAGATGGTTTACTTCTTTCCTCACAGGTAGAACTCAGAGGGTGGTATCGGGGAATTTTTCCTCTGATCCCACCGCTCTGACCTGTGGGGTGCCTCAGGGCTCTGTGCTGTCCCCCATGTTGTTTGCGGTGTACATGCTTCCCCTCGGAGACACTGTTAGACGATATGAGCTGGAGTTTCATTGTTATGCCGATGATACTCAGCTCTGTCTTTTCGGCCTGACCAGAACAGAGCACTCTCAGTGTTTAACAGCTGTCTCAGTGAGATCCAGGATTGGATGAGGTCCAGTTGGTTGAAGTTGAACTCGGGGAAGACGGAGGTGTTGGTTGTGGATCACGGCCGCCGGATTGAGGGGTTGGGGGCACTTCAAACCTCAGGTTTATTCCTCGGGGATGCGGAGCTCCCGACCTCTGAACGGGTGCGAGACCTGGGGGTGATTATTGACGATCAGCTGACACTGCATGCGCAAGTGTCGGCGGTTGTCAAGGTGTCCTTTTACCATCTTAGGAACATTGCCAGGATCAAGCACCTGGTTCCATCCGGCGACCTTCCCACTCTGATCCACGCCTTTGTGACCTCACGTCTGGACTACTGCAACCCTTTACTTTGGCTGTCTGGGGTTGATATCCACCGCTGCAGTTAGTGCAGAACTCGCAGCCCGGTTGTTAACGGGACTCCTCGCTCTTCCCATATTACACCGGTGCTCCCAGATCTGCACTGGCTGCGATTCAGTGGCGATCACCTTTAAAGTCGGATTGCTGACTTATAAAGCCCTACACGGGTTGGGCTCTGACTACCTAAAAGAGCTTCTGGTGCCTACCGACCGATGCGCACCTCCCGCTTCTGCCAATGAGGGGTTGCTAGAGATCCCGAGGGTTGCTTTAAAATCTTCCTCGCCCGAGCATTTATGTTTATGGTCACCACCCTCTTTCACGCTGGATTAGGAGACTGTTTGACGGTGGAGGGTCTCAAAAGGGGTTTAAAGTCCTTCCTATGGAGCAAGGCTTTTGCTGATAATTTAGTATGTTGATAAATTGGGTGTGTTCCCAGTTTAGCTTTTAATATGTTTTAATATGTTTTATTCTGTATTTTATTGTAATGCGCTTTGATTTTAGAAAGGCGCAGATAAATAAAGTTATTATTATTATTATTATTATTATGAAGGTGAGAAGCTGGACAGGCTCTAGGACAGACTTTGGAAGACTGAGAAGGAAACCTAGAGAAGTTAGCAGTTGCTGAGTTACTTGAAGGTGTAACCTGACTTGGTCTGTGGACTGGCCTACTATGAGCCAGTCGTCCAAGTAAGGAAAGATGGCAATTATTTGCCTTCTTAAGTGGCAAGCTGCTACTGCCAGGCATTTTGTGCATCCATTGGGGGCAGATGTAAGGCCGAAGGACATTGCTCTGAACTGGTAATGACCTGAGGGCAGTTCAAGCTGAGGTGCTTTCAATGGGAGCTTTGATGAGAACATGAAAATAGGCATCCTTGAGGTCCAGGGACACTAGCCAGTCCCCTGGCCTTAAAGAGGGTAAAATAATTCCCAGAGTTGCCATTTTGAATTTTGGTTTTAAAGGTGTTTGTTTAGATACCTGAGATCCAGGATGAGCCGTCCTTCTGTCTTTTGGGGTAAGGAAGTACCTGAGTACAACCCTTTGCCTTGGTGTAGGGTGGAACCCTTTCACAGCTCTGAGAGCCAGGAGGGTAGAGACTTCTGCCTCCAGGGCAAAGACTCTGAAGGATTTGCAGGTGGAGAGATCTGATTCTCATCTTTGGAAATTTTCTGAAGCTGAGAACCAGTCCCTGGCTTACTACTTCCAGGACCCACTTGTCTGACGTTAGAGACTCCCAGTCCTGGACAAAGTAAGCCAGCCTGCCCCCTACAGGTAGTGTGGAGACCGCCCCATGCCCCATCAAGGTGCCTGTTTGGCAGGGGCTTTGGGGTCGAGGGGTGAAGCAGGCCTGCCTGCACCTCGCCTGCCTCTCCCTCTAAAGAACCCCTTCTGTGCAAAAACTGAAGAGGAATCCTGGGCTTGGTAAAAAGGCCTATGAAAAGGCCTACTCCTGCCCCTGGGAGGCTGCCTTTGGAAAGTGACTTGCCTTTCCTTGGCCTATGCACTCCTATAGGTGGTCCTATATTCATCCATTTTCTTCATGTAATTCTCTGTTTGTTCCCCAAACAGAGAGTTGCCCACCACAGGGAAATCCATGGCCTTAGTCTGAGTAACCCGTGACAGGCTAGTACATCTGAGACAAGCCATTCTATGGAGAGCCACAGATGTAGCTATGACTCTGGATGATACATCATTAGAGTCCACTGCAGCATGGAATTGCACCTTGGATGCCTCAATACCATCAGGGCCACCTGCTCCAGCCTTCTGCCAGCTGGCCAGGAAACCTGCTTTGCTAGAGCTAAAACAGAGTATCCCATCTGGCTTTTGATATCTAGCAACATAAGCCATATAATTAGCCTGTCTGAGTTCCACGGAAGCTGCCATGTACTGTTTTTCCTTTGCTATGGCATCTATCTTCTGGGTCCTTGTCAGGGGTGAGAGGCTAGAGGAACATTTGCCTTGTCACAGGCTGCAGCCTGCACCACCCCCACGTGGCTGCATTGTTGTTGTGAGGAACTCCGTATCAGAGCCTGATAATGCATGCCTTTTGTCCATTCTTTTATCAACAGGAGGTATGGTGTGAGGAGCTTTTAAAATCTTTACTGTCTGTTTCCAAAAAGATTTATGCAGAGGAATAGACAGTTTCATAGACTCTGGGATATCCAGCATTTCTACAAAACCAGGCTCCTTCTGATCATCCACAGCTTCCTCCATAGGGAGCTGGAGGGTTTCAGCCACTTTTTTTTTTAAAACATGAAGTGAGAAGGGGACTCAGAAAGCCTAGGGGGAGACACTCCTGAAGGTCTGTCTGGAGAGATGTCTGGTTCAACTGGCACATCCAGACTTTAAAACCACATTCACTCTCCTCATACTCCTCTTCCCTCTGCTGGTTCATAAAATTTCTTAAATAATACTCCTGAACCAGAGGAACCGAATCAACCGAAAGGCCATTTGATGATGCCGGGTTCGGTCGGAACCGGGAGACTGAACAATTTTAATGCTTTAGTTATTTCTTCAGCGTTGGAGAGGGAAGTTTTGACTCCACACCAGCTGATTTTCTAGATTTCTTTGTTGGAACCGACTCTCAGAGTCGGCTTCCTTGCCCGAGGAAGTATCGCCTGGTCAGAGGGCACCTCCGTTCAAGTTGAAACTGAACCGGCTGGCCACCCGGTCAGCGGACTTTATGGCTCCGCTCCCTGAGTCTACCAACTCTCTTATCCAGGGTAGCTGCAGGAAAACCCATGCAAATCTGGCAGTCTGAAATGAGGTGGTCAACCCCAGACAATAAACACATGTGGGCGGGGGTTGTCAGCGTGCAAAGGCTTCCCACATACAACACAGTGCTGGAAACCCAGGGGCCCGGGTTTTTCTTTGGGTTTTCAGACATAGTGCCAGCTCACCAAAACTTGCGCCTTTACGGTAATCTGCCAAGAAGACTCCTTTATCGTTCCCTCAACCGTGTCACGGGTCGTGGAAAAACGTATTAAATCCGCTTTTTTAGAACCGATAAGAACCGGGAGCGACTTCTAAAAGACTGTAATGTAACAGAAGTAACTTGATCGGTTCAAACCAAAAAATGTTTACAAGTTCCACAATAAAATAAATGTAAAACCTATCTAGTAATTCTTACAATACCACAGATAGAGCTTGAACCGACCGTTGTGTTTAATTTCTCGTTAAAAACGAAAACTTTATACTTTAACCAACAAAATGAACCGTGCAGAAGGAGGACTCTCCGGACGACTGTTCAGTGAGGCGGAGTAAAGAATCTGACAGTTTAAGTTTGAAGAACAACAGATAGAATTTTCAACCGAGCTCGAGCTCTAAGTTCCATGCCTGGCATGGAAGTTAACTCTTTCACTTCCGGAGCAGTTCTAAGGTTGGGACAAACTGCATATGTCATAATATAGCAAGACTTCATGTTGTTTGAAGATCCAGTTTCATGCTGCTGTGGACTTCAATGATGGGTCATCACAAGTCATGGCTACATCTGTGGTTCTTCGGAGAATGGCTTGGTTCAGATGCACTAGCCTTTCACAGGACACCCAGGCTAAGGTCATGGATTTCCCTGTGGTGGGTAATTCTTTGTTTGGGGAGCAGACAGAGAATTACATGAAAAAGATGGATGAATACAGGACCACCTACAAGAGTGCACAGGCCAAGGAAAGGCAGGCAACTCCTCAAAGGCAGCAAGCTAGGGGCAGGCCTTTTCATAGGCCTTTCCACAAAGCACAGGCCTCCTCTCCTTTTTCTGAGGGGGTTCTTCAGAGGGAGAGGCAGAAGGGGGATGAGCAGGGCTGCATCCACCTCTCAGCCTAAGGCTCCTGCCAAGCAGATAACATAATGTGTCAGCCCGGGTCAACTCCCCCATTTCTGTAGGAGGCAGGCTGGTTTACTACTTCCAGGACTGGAAGTCTGTTACCTCAGACAAGTAGATTTCGGTGTAGCAGGGACTGGCCCTCAGCTTCAAAACATTTCCAAAGCTGAGAGCCAGATCTTTTCCACCTGCTAACATCTGCGAAACCACTGCCCTAGAGGCAGAGGTTTCATCTCTACTAGCCTTAAAGGCCATAGAGAAAGTTCCTATAATACAGGGGCAAAGGTCTGTACTCCAGGTACTTCCTTCCCCTGAAAAAAATGGGAGTGATGGCCCATCCTAGACTTAAGATACCTAAACAAACATCTTTTAAAACCAAAGTTCAAAATGGTGACTCTGGGAATAATCCTTCCCTCTCTAAGGCCAGGGGACTGGCTAGCCTCCCTGGACCTAAAGGATGCCTACTTTCACATTCCCATCAGGTGCTCCCACAGAAAGTACCTCAGGTTCGAACTGCCTTCAGGCCATTACCAGTTCAAAACAATGCCCTTCGTCCTAACATCGGCTCTAAGGATGTTCACAAAATGCCTAGCAGTAGTAGTGGCATTCCTAAGGAGAAAAAAATGTCTCCATATTCCCATTCCTGGACGACTGGCTCATAATGGGTCAGTCTCCAAACCAAGTCAAGTCAGTTTCCTTCTCAATCTTCCCAAGTCAGTTCTCAAACCAGTGCAACTGTTGACTTTCATAGGGGCAGAACTGTACACTGTCAAGGAAAGAGCATTTCTCCCCTTGGTAGGGGTAAAGGCCATCATGGAGCTGGCTTCTTCCTTCCACCTTCTGGCTTCTTGGCCAGCAAGGCACTTTCTTCAGCTTCTGGGCCACATGGCAGCTTCCACTGCAGTGGTCCAGGGGGCCAGATTTCAGATGAGAGACATTCAGTTTCATCTGAGGGCCTTTTGGTCCCACAAAAAAGATCCTCTAACCAAACTTGTTCCAGTAACTCAGACCCTGATCCACGCCCTTCAATGGTGGCAGGATCAGGACAATCTCAGGCAAGGAGTCCCATTCATCACTCAGTCTCATTCTGTGGTTCTAACCACAGATGCTTTCCTCCTGGGGTGGGGAGCCCACCTGGGGACTCTCACAGCCCAGGGAGTGTGGTCCACTCAGGAGTCTCTTCTCCACATCAACCTTCTAGAGCTGTGGGAGGTTTTTCTGACTCTGCAAGCCTTCTCACAATCAGTACAGAACAAGGTAGTTCAGGACAGACACCACCACCACCATGTGGTATAGCAACAAACAGGGAAGCACTCGGTCTACGGCCTTGTGCACAGAAGCCATGAAATTATGGTCCCTGGCTTATTCTCGACAGGCTTCTCTGGTAGCAGTCCACCTCCCAGGAAAGGACAATGTGCTAGCAGTTGCATTGAGCAGGATGTCCCAGGTCCATCACGAATGGTCCCTGGATCCCATAGTGTTAAAAGTGATTTTTTTCAAGATGGGGCACTCCTGAGATAGATCTCTTTGCAACCCCAGAAAAATCACCAACTTCCTCTCTTCTGTTGCAGACCCCCAGTCTTGGGCTCAGTCCCTCTGGAAGTTCTGATTCTGAACTGGGAAGGGAAATTTCTGTATGTGTTCCCTCCTTTTCCTGTACTGTTCAAGGTCCTGGTCAAGATAACGTCACAATCTTGCAAAGTGATCCTGATTGCTCCAGATTGGGCCAGGCAGCCTTGGTATCCCCTGTTGCTGTCCCTAGTAGTCCATCTTCCCCTATCTCTTCCCAGGAATCACAATCTGTTAACCTCCTCTCAGGGGAGGATCTGGTATCCCAACTTTCAGTCTCTCAGTCTCAAGGCATGGCTCTTGAGGAGTTAGAGTATGCTAATTTGCATCTGTCTCAAGGGGTTCTGGACATTCTCAAAGCCTCTTGAAAACCTGCCACCAGAAAAACTTATAACTCCAAATGGAAAAGATTCAGCATTTGGTGTTCCAAGAAACATATCTTCAGATACTGCTGACTTGTCTACAGTTCTGGATTACATGGTTCATCTTAATGGCCTAGGCTTCACACCGGCTACCCTCAAAGGACATTTGTCAGCTGTTTCTGCTTTTCTGTCAGTGGGAAAGCCCTCCTCACTGGCATCTCATCCTGTTTTCTGTACATTTTTCAAGGGATTGCTTCATACCAATCCCCCCTTTAGGGATCCTACTCCTGCTTGGGACCTTAATGTTTGCATTGCCCAGCTTATGCAACCCCCTTTTGAGCATTTGTCTTCAGCAGAGCTTAAGTACTTGACTTGGAAAACTGTGTTCCTGGTAGCTATCACCTCTGCCAGACGTATCAGTGAATTACAAGCTCTGTCAGTGGAGCCTGATTTTATCTCATTCCATAGAGATAAGGTGGTCCTTAGAACCAATAGGAGGTTCTTACCTAAAGTGGTTTCAGATTTTCATTTGAACCAATCCATGTCTCTCCCTGTGTTCTTCACTGATCATTCTTCTTCGGGAGACAGAAGATGAGACAGTTTGGTTGTTAAAAGGGCCCTTTGCTACTACATTGAGCGTATTAAGGCACACAGGTTTGACTCCCTCCAGTTGTTCTTCACTTATGGGGACGTGGATAAGGACAAACCCGCCACTAAGAGAACTATTGTCAGGTGGATTGCCTCTTGCATACAATTCTGCTATGAGAAGCTAGGCAAAATGCCACCCTCAGGCTTGAGGGCTCATTCAACTAGAGGTACAGCTGCTTCCCTGGCTGCTGCCAGGGATAGTCCTTTACTAAAGATATGCATAGCAGCCACCTGGAAAACAGTCCATACCTTCACCAAGCATTACTCACTGAATATCCAGGCTAGGAGTGATGCTCGGTATGGTACAGCTGTACTGCAAAGCCTATTCCCAAAATAGGTTTGAAACCCTGCTCCATGGAGGTACTGCATGGTAGTCTGCAAAAAGTCAGAATTCAGCAAGACTTCATGTTGTTTGAAGAAAAAACTATTCACCTTAGTAACTGTGTTTCTTCTAATGGAGCCTTGCAGTATTCTGACCTCCCTCCCTGCCTCCCCTCTTAGAACCTGGTTTTTGGGAAGTGGGCTGGCAGGTGCTGTGTTGCACCTCAGGGGTGCATTTGGGCACTCCCTCTTTTTAGAGAGGGGGAATGGGTTATGTTGCATTATTTTTGTAGTCATAAGTTGTTCACTACCTGGTTTCTGATTTTGGATTTCTCGACTTGAGTCTTTTGGGGATCCAAAATATTTGGCTGCCATTTGGCTAGTAAAAATTTTTACAATTTCCACATAGTACGCTTAGTTAGTATTAGCTCGTAAGAATCTGACGGTTACACTTCAAAGTGCAGCAGACAGAGGTTTGAAATGAGCTTGAGCTCAACATTCTATGTCCTGCATAGAATTTAACTATCCTCTCAGGAGCAGTTCAAGTGCTGAGGCTAACTGCAATAAGTCAGAATACAGCAAGACTCCATTAGAAGAAACAACTACTAAGGTGAGTCATTTTTTCTTATAGTCGACATGAATGTGACATGCTGCTGCACCCTTAGTCCCCGACTACTGTTTGAGGTGTCAGGTGAGAGATCATGCAGGCAATTCAGGTAGTTTGACACAGAGTTTTCCCCCTTTTATTATGTGACTGCATCACGTTCAAAAACTGTGAACTTAATTTGATGGCTGCATGTAGCTTTGAAGGAAAGAGGATTAAGGGTGCAGCAGCATGCCATGTTCAAATCAACTATAATCAAAAAATTGGAGGCTCTATGTGCTAATGGCCTTCGCAGGGTAGGAGTTTAATGGAAAAGTGGTACAAGAGGCTGGATCTGTCTCCTTTTGCAGAGGCAAGCCACTTCTTCAGTGCTCTTTTGGGGGTGGGGGTGGCTCTATGGAGACACCAGATTCGATCAGCTGCAGTGTGACTGTGCCCGCACATGGAGCATCGTTTCAGCCTGTAAAATACATATTTATGTACAGTAATTTTTTTTTTCCCCTTTGAAGAAAACATAGAAAAAGGGTATGTTGCCTTTATTATGACAGGTCTGACTGAGATGGCACTATTGTCTGGACTGTTGGGAGAAATTCTGAGTTTGCACAGTGTGACCGTTTCTTTCCACCTGAAAGCCTCTCTCACTCTGTTTGCCGTGCTTGCGCTGGGAAAACTAAACATAAATAAAGTATAATGAATCCATCTGTCTTAGAAAACAATACATTAGCTGGGTAAATACAATATAGCTGAACAACAATTTCAGCTGGAAAACTTCAACTTCCCTATCACTGTGCACTGCAGGCATTCAAAAGTACTGGGCGGCTTTCCTCCCACAGTGCCACTTCCTTCCCTGTTGTCTGGTGCTCGCAACTAGTCCTGCCAGAGCAGTGACAGCAATGCCTGAACATCGGGGTTTAACGTATGTGTCAAACAGTAGTTACATAAGAACTTACCGTAACAGTAGATCTTCGAGAGAGGTTCCTGCAGTAGGTCTTCACATATAGGACCGCGCCCCCTGGCATTAGGACTGCACGGCAAACTTGTAGCTAGCAATCATCAGTGGGGACCGCCCCCCCAATGTCAGGTGACAGACATCAGCGTGACTATAAAAGGGGCGGTTCCTCACCCACCCTCCAGTTATTTTCCACTGGAGACCTACAAAAAGGAAGCAGAAAAGAGGAGTGACAGACTCCTGGTGCCCTATGCCCTGGATGAAACAGAGTTCTGGGCAGGAAATAAAGAGAAAAAACACAGGAGCTGGGGCAAAGGTGGGTGGGAAACTAGACCTACTGCAGGAACCTCTCTCAAAGATCTACTGTTATGGTAAGTTCTTACATAACTGTTATATCTTACTTCGAGAGGATTCCTGCAGTAGGGCTTCACATATAGGACTAAATACCAAGCAGTCTAACACAAAAGGAGGAGTTGGAGACGAGGTTCCGGGAGGAGGAAAATGGCTGCCAACTAAAGGTCTGTTCAAGACAGAAGACCTTGCAGGACTGCAAGGTTGAAGCCAGCCCTATGCTTAAAGGCAACATCCAGATTGTAATGTTTAGTGAAGGTATGGGTGGAAGACCAAGTGGTCGCTGCACAGATGTCCGCAGTGGACACATTCCTTAAAAAGGAAGTGGCCCTTAACCATCCCCATAAGGGGTTTCTCGTACAGTACTTCTGATAAATGTAATGGATACAATTAGCCAGCTACCTAGACAAAGTCTGTTTTGTAATAGCCTTGCCTTGACACTGGGAGGCAAAGGCTACAAAGGGCTGGTTTGAATTTCGAATCTCCTTAGTCCGAGAGGTGTAATACCTCAAAATCCTGTGCACATCGAGGGCGTGCAGGAGATATTCCCCCCTGTTGGAGTGCTCTAGAAAGAACATCGGCAATTCAACACTCTGGTTGAGGGTAAATTCCTAAACCACTTTCGGAAGAAATCACCATCATCACCATCACCATCACCATCATCATCATCAAATCTTTATTTATTCAGGAGAACATCATTGAGCAAGGCTCATTTACAAGATGGACCTGATAAGGTCAAGGTTCAACAGTTGATACATAACAGATACATCATACACTTATATAAGACAGTTATACATACAAGGGAAAATAACCTTTATAAACACAGTGATGTACAGTAAATTCACATGATAAAAAACGGTTACAGGAAAGTTAAGCTAATATTTACAGTATGTACAGTATATACATATCCCAGTGGGGGGCATGGCAGACACTCAACATAATGTAATACTAGGACGGTGAAGGTATTACTGGGTGCCATAAGATTGGGGTGTCTGTCTGGAAGAAATATGCCATATATGGTTTGAAGGGAGATTTGGAGATGACAATGCTAGCTCTAGTGGTAGCAATTGCATTTCTTTGAAGAAGACTGTACGATGCTGTTTAAAGGATGCAAATGGAATGATATTGGATAGTTTTAGGGAATTTTGTAGGGTGTTCCATGCTATAGCTAGAGAATAGCGGATTGCTGCCCTCCCTAGCCTGGTGTTGAATTTGGGCAATTTGAGCAGGATGATGTTGTTGCTTCTTAGGGCATAGGAGCTAGGAGAAGTCTGGGTGAAGCAGTCCAGGATATAGTTTGGAAGAAGTTTTTTTGACAACGCTCTGTAAATCCATAGTGCTGCATTTCTGTTCCTTCTGAGGTGAAGGGAAACCCACCCAACTGCAGCATAAAGAGAGCAATGATGAGTATTAGATGGCAGATCTGTAATGAACCTTATTGCTCTATGATATAAGGTATCCAACTTGTGACGGTAGGAGATGGGGCAGTGACTATAAAGGAAGTCTGCATAGTCAACAACTGATAGAAAAAAGGCCAGGACTAACCTCATCTTTGAGTCTCTGTTTAGGAAAGGTTTTAATCTATAGAGAAGGTCAAGCCTTTGGCGAAGCTTTTTTAACAGTTCTTCTAAATGATGAGTGAAGTCAAGTCTGTTGTCAATCCACACACCTAGGTATTTGAAGTTTTCTACATACTCCAGATTTTCTCCAAGTATAGTGCATAGCTGGGTGAGAATGATTGGAAAGGATGTGCTGGTGGAGCTTTGATTTGTGAACATCATTGCTTTAGTTTTCTTTGCATTTAACAGAAGCTTTTTCTCGAGTAGCTGATACTGTAGCAAGGAGAATTCTGTTTGTAGGATTTCACGAGCAGCTGCAGGCGAAGGGTTGCTGACATACAGAACAGTGTCATCAGCAAAGAGGTGTACAGAGGAATTGGTAAGGGTTGAATCAATGTTATTTATATAAATGGCAAAAAGGATAGGACCCAGAATAGAGCCTTGGGGGACTCCTCTTGACAGTGGTTTTAATGGGGATAGGTCACCTTCAGCTTTTACCTGCTGTGACCTACCGGTGAGATAGCATCTGAACCACTTAAGGGAAGGATGGATCTAGGCCAATGGAGTACAGGGATGGAAGTAGTAGCTCGTGGTCCACAGTATCGAATGCTTTGCTCAGGTCCAGGAATACTGCACAGACATTATTCTTTTTATCTAATTCGGATTGCCAGTCATTTGTGACCTTGGCTAGTGCAGTGATAGTGCTATGCTTGGCCCTGAATCCAGACTGAGCTGGGTTTAGGAGGTTAGCATTGGCAAGATACTCCCTTAACTGATTACTCACTAATTTCTCCAACATCTTGGATGGCACTGGTAGAATGGAAATGGGCCTGTAATTATTAAGATCCACAGGGTCCCCTGATTTTAGAAGGGGAACCACTTGGGCTGTCTTCCACAGTGTGGGAATAGAGCCAAAGTTTAGGGATAGGTTAAAGAGGTGTGTTAGGGGGACTGCAAGTACATGGCATGCAATCTTTAGAAAGTAGGGGTCCAGAGAGTCTGCCCCTGCGCTTTTTTTGGTATCCAGTTGCCATAATAGATCCTCTACTTGTTTCAACAGTATAGATTTGAAGCTGAAGGAAGAGTCAACTCTCTGATCACCAGTGTAATGGGAGCTTAATTGTTCCCTCAGCAGGTTAGCGGGAGAGGTGTCAAAGGCAAGGCCATCGCCGTTGTGAAGTGGTTATTGAAGGCGTCCAGAATTTCCATTTTGCCAGTGATAGGGCCATAACTGTTGTGTAATTAAGTTGGAAGGGGGTGTTAGCGTCCTGCCCCACCATACCCTTGATGGTGCCCCAAAACCTAGCAGGATTATGGTAGGAAGAGTCGAGTTCGGCCAAGTAGAAGGCAGTCTTTGCATCCCTAACTTTCTTGGTGCATCTATTCCTGGCTTTCCTAGCTTGTCAGTATCAGTGGCTCAGTAGGTAGCACACTCGCCTCTGAGGCCGGGAGATCAGAGGGCTGTGGGTTCAGTTCCCACATCTGGCACTTGGGTTAATATCCCAGTACTGACACTGTAGTGCAGCATGAGAGGGGTGCTGCACTTCTGAGGTGCTGTCTTTCGGATGAGACATTAAACCGAGGTCCCATCTGCCTGGATTGGTGGTAGTTCAGGTGGATGTTAAAGATCCCATGGCACTTATCGAAAAGAGCAGGGGAATTTCCCCGGTGTCCTGGCCAAATTTCCTTCATTCACTCAAAAAATACCACCAACAGCTTAATCTGGTTCAAGGTCAGTTGGTATTCATCTGTATCCCCCCTCCCCCGGGTCGT
This sequence comes from Neoceratodus forsteri, assembly GCA_016271365.2. Lineage (NCBI taxonomy): Eukaryota > Metazoa > Chordata > Ceratodontiformes > Ceratodontidae > Neoceratodus > Neoceratodus forsteri. The sequence goes on along the minus strand of CM057449.1, from coordinate 518,374,251 downwards.
GCCTGAAAATAGGCAGGATTTGTCTAGTGCACTTATCCGGTCAACAAAAACTAAATAAATAAAGATCATCCAGTCATTTGCATTCTTGGTTTTTCTTGCCATTTTCCAGAGTTTGTCTCTCTCCAGCAGTGCAGCTTTGAGGTCAGCTGTAAACCAACGACAGGATTTGTTTCTTATTCGGATACTAGAGATTGGGGTATGGGTGTTAAGGGCATTTATTATAATGTTATTTAGCACCTGCTGAGCTTTTTCAACAGACTGGGCAAGATAAACTCTTGCCAGTGTGGAGAGTAAGCTAGATCATGCAAATATCCTTCAATATTGATGTTTTTCTTAGATCTCCTCATGAGGAATTTTGCAGGGCTTGTTGTTATGTTGGTGGATCTTACCCCTGTGATGGGGCAGTGATCACTTATATATGAGAAGCACTCCAGCGTGTGTGAATAGATGTGGTTTATTCACTAGCATGATATCAAGTAGTGTGCTGTTATTACTATTCTTTGCATTAATTCTTGTTGGTTCATTAATTAGCTGTGTGAACCCATATGTATCACAGAATGATACCAGAGGTGCAGCTTCCTGGGTAAGCCAGTTGAAATTCAGGTCACCTAGAATAATGACTTCTTCAGTGCTGGGTTTGAGCAGGTTACCCAGATGGGATAAGAGCTTGTGTTCAGCAGAGGGGGGTCTGTAGCAACCAACTAGCTGAAAAGCTGCTGTATTGGGGAGAGAGACTTTTAGGGATAGGCATTCAAACTCCTTGGGCATAGATGTTGCAGCAATATAGGATACAGCTATACCAGATTTTGCATATATGGCTACTCCACCTCCCCTTGTTTGGCGATCAGCTCTGAAAAGCTGGTAGTTAGGTAGGTTAACATCCCTGTCTGCTGTGGTGGGTTTGAGCCATGTCTCAGATACCACAGGAAAGTCTGGCAAGGTATAGGCAACCCAGGCTTGTATCAGTGTGAGTTTTCAGCAGACTGCATACATTAATATGCAGGAAACTGAGGCCTTTAATTGAGGTTAGGTCTGATGGAGAGGTGATACATTCAGGGGTCCAGGGTTGATTTCCGTTACCAATACAGAGTAATAGAAAGAGCAGGAGTTTCGTGAGGGCTGCCAGTGATAGGGAGAGGGGCTGTCTTTGGTCCTCCTTCTTTTATTCTGTTGCCACTCTTTGGGGTGCTCCTGTGGGTTTAAGAGATTGTGTCGAGACACCAAGTAGCAGTTGGTGGTTAGGCTTAGGGGATCTGTATATCCAGCAGTGGAGCCTTGGTTGAAATACATGTGTGGTGGTATGTGTCTCTTTATGGTGATCACACCACTGTAGTCGATGCAGCAATGGTAGAGCATATGTGAAGGTCTGAGCGTCAGCCAAAGGGGATGGCTCAGAGAGACTGGGCGGATGGATCACCCTAGTTTGTGTGACAGGGACATCTTCTTTGTGGAACCCCATGGCTGACAGAGAAAAGAGTATCAGAAGTAAACTCCCCATTATGAGAGAGATATTGGTAGTTGGCTATCGGGGAGTAGTGAAGTTGCTGATTGGATCAGCAAGCCTAAATGCAGCCTGCCACACAGTGAATCAAACAAATGAGCCCACTTATAGCTACCAAAACAGGTTTCAAAATTCCAACAGCCCCAAACAATACCCTGCTAGCCCCTTAATAGTAAGAAAGAAAATAAATAACCTTCTACCAAGTAGAATCCACAAGAAACAATGTAAAACAACAATAAGCTATTGTACTATAGATCTGATTCTGTCCCCCTTCTAGTTCCTTCTGAGAAGCCAAATCACTGAGTTCCAAACTCTGTGATTTCCCTTGTGCTGCTTTCAAAAACAGACAGTTCCAAACTCTGTGACTTCCCTTGTGCTGCTTTCAAAATCAGACAGTTCCAAACTCTGTGACTTCCCTTGTGCTGCTTTCAAAATCAAACCGTTCCAAACTCTGTGACTTCCCTTGTGCTGCTTTCAAAATCAAACCGTTCCAAACTCTGAAATGAAGGGTCAGTCTGCAGAACCACCTGGTCTCTGTGGAAAATCAACTAAGGCTCTCTACAAACTAGAGCCTGAAGCTCTGAAACTCTTCAAACTGAAGTGATAACAACTAAAAAGAGTGTCTTCCACACAAAAAACGCATATCACAGCTTGCTGCTGGTTCAAAGGAGGGGCAAAGTAAGCTTTTCTAACATAAAGTTGAGATGCCAGGGAGGAACAGGATTCCAGACTTGAGGTTTGATATGAAGGATCCCCTTCAAGAAAGTCTTGCAAACCTATAGCTGAGCTAGGGTTTTACCCTCCACCGGGAGGTGGTAGGCTGAAACCGCAGAGATGGACCTTCAGGGAGGATCAGCTGAGGCCCAACTCTGACAGATGCAAGAGGTACTCTAAAACCTGGGAGGCCGAGCAAGAAAAGGGATCTAGGCCTTTCGCTGAGGCCTAGATAGAAAATCTCTTCCACTTCATGGCATAAGTGGATCTAGTGGAGAGTTTCCTTGCTTCCACTAAGACATGAGCGACCCCTTAGGATACCTCATAGCGAGAAATCACTAAGTTCACAGGTGCCACGCATGAAGACAGAGAGACTTGAGCGTCAGATGTACCACGGTGTCCTGCTCCTGGGACAGAAGGTTGTGAGAGAGAAGAGGAGGTACTGGAGGTTCTAGTGTCAGATGCTGAAACAACGGGAACCATATCTGCCGAGGCCACAGGGGGGCAATGAGGATCATGTGAGCCCCCTCTGCTAGAAGTTTCAGCAGAACCTTCTGAAGAACAGGAAAGGGAGGGAAAATTTATAGAAATCTCCCTGTCCAGGATAGAGACAGTGCGTCTCGCCAAAAAGCACCACGCCTAGGAACGAGTGAGCAAAAGCTGGGTAGTTTTGCATTGGATGGGGAGGCGAATAGATCAAGGGGCCGAATCCACTGAAGAAACAGGTCTTCTACTACTGCCTGCTTTAGTTCCCACTCGTGAGCCCTGGTGACTGATTGGCTGAGACTGTCCACCAGAATGTTTTGAACCCCTGGCACATGGACTGCTGTCAAAGATAGGCCGTGCTGTATTGCCCAGTACCACACCTGCATTGGTTCCCTGCATAGCGGGTATGACTGGGTGCCTCCCTGTTTGCTTAGATACCAGACAGTGGCCATGTTGTCTATCTGGATCAGAAGTGTTCCCGGGGTTAAGAGTGACTGGAAGGCCTGAAGAGCATAGAGTACCGCTCTTATCTCCAGAATATTGACGTGAAGATTCTCCTCCATGGAAGACCAAGAGCCTTGAGTTCTGTGATCTAACAGATGCGCTCTCCATCCCGAGTTCAGAGGTATCCGAGGTGAGAATCTGAGAGGGAGACGGAGGGTGGAAGTGAACCCCCACCGAAAGGTTTGCCGGGTTCTGCCACCAAAGGAGATCCTTTTAAGGCTATTGGAGACAAGGATTCTCTGGACCATGCCGTACAAACACTAGTCCATTGGACTCAGAGAGACCACTGTGTAACCCTCGTATGCAGTCTGGCCAAAGGGATTGTGGGTATGGCAGCCACCATCAGACCCAGAAGTCATAGGACTGAACGCGTCATGGTCTACCGAGAGGAAGCCACCAGCGTCGCTTGGGAGATTAAGGTCTCTGCCCGGTCGAGTGGAAGAAAGGCCTTGCTCTGGACTGTGTCCAGCACCGCTCCAATGAATTGGAGGTGCTGAGAGGGTATCAGCTGGGACTTGAGAAGACTGACTGAAATGTCCAGACTGGAAAAAAGGTCCAGAATGAAGGAAAGGGATTCCTTCGGATTGTCTGGGGAAGGGGCTGAAAAGAGCCAGTCATCCAGATAAAGGAACACATAGATGCCCCTGCGGTATAGGAACGCCACAACCACCACTAGGCACTTGGTGAACACCCAAGGTGCTGAGGACAGGCCAAAAGGTAGGGCTCTGAACTGGAAATGATGGTCCAGAAAGGAGAACCTCAGAAATTGGCGGTGGGCTAGTAGAATAGGGATATGAAGGTCGGCATCCTGCATATCCAGGGAGCACAGACAAGTGTTGGGGAGGAGCAGGGGTAACAGCCCCTGGAGAGTCAACATGCAAAACCTCATGTACTCTATGAAGAGACTGAGCATGCTGAGATCTAAGATAGGCCTTAGATCCCCTGTCTGTTTTGGAACCAGGAAGAAGTGGGAGTAGAATCCCCTTCCTGTTTGTTCTGGTGGGACGCGCTCTATGGCCGCTTTTTGCAGTAGAGCTTGTATTTCCTGAAAGACTAGCTGTTGTTGGCCTGACGGGTAAAATGACTTTCCCGGAGAGTTGGGAGGATGTCTCTCCAGGAACTCTATCGAGCGACCTCTTTTTATGAGTTGAAGAACTCATGCATCTGCAGTGACGGCCTTCCACCCATCCAGGTGAAGACTGAACCTCCCCCCCCACCGGTTCCTCTGAAAGGGTCGGGGGGGGTCAGAACGCAGAGGGGAGGGGCGCCTTTCCCCTGGGGGCAGCTTTGAAAAACTTGGCCTGAGGGGTCTGGGTGCCAGAACCCGGTGCATGACGCTTGTTCTGTCGTCTGCCCTGGTTCTGCTTGTTCCACTTCTGCTGGCGACGAAAAGGCTGCTGCCGTTGATTCTGACCAGAATGATACATAGAACTGACATCCTTTAGGGATTTGCCGCTCTCCTGCAGCTCGGTAATAATATCTTTGGCACTGCCACCAAACAGAACTGGATCCCTAAAAGGAGCGTCCATAAGAGAGTTCTGTACATCCTGTGCCAATCTCACCAGACAAAGCCATGCTAGATGTTTGAGGCAGATTCCCATAGCTGCTCCTCGGGCCACAGAGTCCACCGAATCATATGTGGCATGCAGGGCATGGTGGCAGGATGATTTATTCATCCTGACTTTATCCAGGAGTTTATTCCTTAGCTGTTCATCAGGGATGTCCTGGAGGTCTTTTTTCCAAATCCGAGAGGGAGGATTTTTGGAAAGCCACTACATGGGCTACATAATTAAGGGAACAGATAGTGCAAGTGGATGATGAGTAGCTTTTTCTACCATACTGGTCCATCTGCCTGGGCTCTTCATCTGGTGGGGAGGCATGAAGATGCTTAAGCTGGGCCGATCTACCATGGGCAGCCGTGATGACAAGAGAATCAGCCTTAGGTTGGGCAGTTAGGTGGGAGACCCCTTCTGGTGGGGTAGTACGTCCTATCAGCCTTTTTGGATATGGCCAGTATGGATGAAACTTGCTGCCAAATGGTGCACGCAAGGTCCTCATGCAGCCCCATCCTGGAATGGGTAGGGGGTCCACATTGATAAGGTCCAAGTGCTCTGCCAGTCTTCTGCGTTTTGGGTCCAATTCCTGAGAGATCCATCTGTACGATTTTTGAATGGTCCTGAGGAGCTCCACAAAGGAAGGATCCTCAGGAGGGACTTTGGGGACTCTCTCGGCTGAGGCTCAATGGGAGAGTGAGGTTCGGACTGGTTCCCTACTCTTCAAGGAACTGGGACATAGCGTCCTTCCACCACGCAGGAATGACTTCATGTTCAGGCTGAGGTGGTGGCGGAGGTGGGTAACCAGGGTACCCTATGCAAGGGTAGCTGGGAGTCTGATACCAATAAGGGTACTGGTAGTCTGAATATTATGCCTGCACTGGCATTGGATAGCCCAGCATCAGCAGGGTGTAACCCTGTGACAGACCCCCTGGCGTCGGGTACTGTGGATTTTGACGGGTTCCAAGGAAGTACCCTGTTGGGCCCGAAGAAGGAACAAAGGGCCTTGCCGGAGGGGGTTGCCGAAGGTCTGCTGGGAAGTGGGTCTGGCGATGGGGTAGGTGGAGGAGCTGAAGGTCCCGCTGGAGAAGGGTCCATGCTGCCCCCGAAAAGGTCCAGCCAGGGATCCGGCGAAAGGTGAGGATCCGTCGGCGGGAAATCTGGTAAATCCCCCATCAACAGGTCAGGAAGATTATCCGATGGGAGGGTAGTTCCGAGAAGGTGGAATACAGGTAGCGAATCCCTGGAGGGAGAACCCTGAGGGGAGGACCTGCAAGCTCTCTGCCTGGCATCAGGGATCCACAAGGGAGTCCGACAGGAGAGTGGTGGCATCCACGTGATCGGCAGAGGAGCAGTTGATAGACTTACTGGGCCTAGCCGGGCTGACAGAAGCCAGAAGGCTAGGGTCAGGCTGACTGACCTGGGCTGGGCACCCGGCACCGGAGGGTGACTTAGTGGCGGAGCTCAAAGCGCTAACCTTGGCAGGGAGGGGGCATCCGGTCTGCCAGAGCAATAGAAGGCCACACAGGTGGGGTACTCATGGAGGTGGAGGGCCCACTCTGGTTGGCGTCGGCTGTCTGGCTGGACTTCCCTAGAGAAAAACCGCCCCACTCCCGGCATCTGTCCTTGTCCATTTTCTTTTTCTTCTCCGGGGTCAGTGACGATGATCTTTCCCTCAGCTCCTGGAGCTCTTTTTCCACTAAGGCCAGTCTCTGGGTCAGCAGATGGGCATCAAGGGTCTCTTGTGATGGGTGTGCGTGGCCTGGTTGAAGCCCTGGCAAATGGTACATTCGGTAGAGTTGTGCCTAGGCCCCAGGCAGAGGACACACCGGGAATGATCGTCCCCGTGCAGAATCTGCTCGCTGCACTTGGAGCACTTCTTCTTGGGCTGACTAGGTGACGTATACCGTAATGGTCGTGAAAGAAAACGTAAAACAGAAAATATTCGCTATCAAAAATAGCAGGCGACTGAAAGCTGTTCTACTGCATTTGTTGAACGATACCGTGCAACAGCAGGAAAGAACTGTAGGGTGGGCGGAGGACCGACCCTTTTATAGTCACACTAATGTCCATCACCCTGGCGTTGAGGGTGGCCTCGACGATGATTAAGAAGCTACAAGTTTGACGTGGCATTCCTGATGTCAGGGGCGCAGTCCTATGTGTGAAGACCTACCGCAGGAACCCTCTCGAAGATAGATCTATAATATCAGCAAAAAATAAGACTGAAAACTAAAATACTTAAGTTCTCCAGTCAGCATAAAGTGGTTAAAAAAGTCTTGTTACACTAGCCCTTTAAGACAGTTAACCAAGGTCCCTTCTGCCCATCTCTGGTGGCTGTCCAGGTGGAAGCTGAAAAGCCCATGGCATTTACTGCAAGAAACAAAGATTATGCCCTTTGGCCTTTCCTCATAGGGCTTCCCCTGCTGTACCTGTATCATTCTGGTCACCCCTCTCTGCACAGCCTCCACCCTGTCAATGTCCTTTCTAAGGTGAGGGCTCTAGAACCACAAACAGTATTCAATGTGGGGGTGAAACAACTAGTACAGGGTGAGTATGACCTCTTTCTGTCTGCATCAGATATAATCAGAACATAATATACAGTATATGTAATGATCCAGGATAAGGGTCAGTATTACAAGGCTAGCCTAGGAGGTAATTTATGAAGAAGGGATTCGGGAGATTAGTGAAAATAGCAGGAATAAGGGCGGGGGGGGGATGGTAAAGGGAGAAGGCAATAAAGGATAAAAAAAAAAAAATATTCAGTTTGCTCAACAGTATATATTTAACTGAAGCGTTTCTGTGCACTGCTCAAGTTTTAACCTGAATGTGGTTATTTTACAAGCAGTGTACCTTTGCCATCTCTCTATTTGTTCCATGTAGGACCAGCATAGTGGCCTTTACATAGTTCACACATGCGCAATAGAAATAACAGCTCTGTGCGGGCGTGGTAATGCTCAAAACATAAAAAATGTTTTCAAAGTTAAAGGAACAGCAAATCCAGACAGACAAATCATTTTATTGTTGTGGACTAATGCAGACTATTTTTGCAGTGCACATTCTTTTCTTTTCTCTTCCCTGCAAATGGCTCAACAGCCCTTATTCAAAAAAAATGACTAATCAGAAAAAGAGGCTGGAGAAACAAACAGCAATGAATCAGGGTTTATGGCTGTCTAATGAAAAGATGTTTCTTCTTAACAGTATTGAGAGGAAACGTACAATTTAAAGCAACGTATTTTTCAGTGGAAGACCTTCAACTGATACTGTCAGGGAGCCTACAAATTGTGAGAAGGATTCCACTTGAGCCAAAGATTTCTAACAGCTGTCACGAGGATGGTGTGAAGAATATTTTCCACACCACAAAACCAAATGTTCTATTTTATTACATTCCCTTAAAAGGGCAGAGCACAGAAAAAAATGGAAATTACGTACCTACCGTAATTCTTGATCTTCTTGGACGAAGTCTCCACCACTCATTCACACTAATGGGATCTACGGCGGAGGCACTATGACCCAGCGGGAACAAAATTTTTGCAGGAGGCCAGCGCCAGAGATGGAACCCATGAGGGCGGCGCCTGACCTCTGCTGATGTGACAATGACTATCTCGGCGTCGACCCTCCAACTGTCTCAGTACCTTTTCTCCCCCCGAGGAGGTGCAGTGTAACTAACCTAGCAGGATAGCCTAACCAAAAACCGGACATAAGATAGTCCGGAAGACCCGTATAAGAAGGGTCAAGAAAGAAGTCTTCACAGCATAAAGATTGAGGGAGTGAAGACCAACAACAGAGGTGAGCTTGGGGGATGGAGGGTGGGCGTGTGAATGAGTGGTGGAGACTTCGTCCAAGAAGATCAAGAATTACAGTAGGTACATAATTTCCATATCTTCCTGGACATAAAGTCTCCACAACTCATTCACACTAATGGGAGAGTACCGAGCTAATAATTCCCTGAGAAGGCAGCAGGAGAACCCAAGAGCTCACGAATTTAGGACAGAAGTCCATTAAGGATGGTTCTGCCAAACGAAATATGTCATCTGGCATGGACATCCAGGGCATAGTGTTTGACAAAAGTATGCACTGAGCTCCAGGTAGCCGCATTGCAAATATCCGCAATGGGCATGTTGCGGATTTCTGCCAGGGATGCCGCGACCGCTCTAGTAGAGTGAGCGTACACTCTGCCTTCCAGCTTAACCTGCGCCATGGAATAACAGCGACGAAGGCATGCCACCAGCCATGCTGAAATGCATCTGATAGCGACAGGTTGACCCAGCAGGGTCTCACCGAAGGAAACAGACAGTTGTTGAGCTTTGCAAAATTCTTTTGTTCTATCTAAATAGAAATGCAAAGCTCTTTTGACGTCCAAAGAATGAAGAGAACGCTCCCCTTCATTTTGGAAGTTCGCAAAGTAAGTAGGAAGGACCAAAGGTTGGTTTAGATGGAATTCTGAAACAACCTTAGGGAGAAACTTAGGATGGGTCCTAAGAACTACTTTGTCTTTATGAAACACAGTATACGGAGGGTCTGTGACCAAGGCATGTATCTCAGAGACCCTCGCAGGGCCGAGTAATGGCCACCAGGAAGGCCGTTTTCCAAGTGAGAAATTTCAACTCACAGGTAGCTAGAGACTCTAAAGGTTTTCGAGTGAGCATGTCTAGCACAAGAATAATGTCCCAGGCTGCGACTGGACGTCTGATAGGAGGTCTAATATGCAGAATTCCTTTAAGAAACTTCTTAACCACGGGTAACTGAGCCAGTGACAAGGAAAGTACTGGCTCATGATAAGCTGAAATGGCACAAAGGTGAACCTTGACTGTAGAGTATTGTAGACCTGAATTTGAGAGGTCTAAAAGGTACTCTAGAACTTTATTTGGTGGGCAGGAAAAAGGATTCAATGAGAATTTTGCACACCAGAGCAAAAAACGCTTCCATTTGGCTGTGTAGGTTTTCTTAGTGGCTGGCTTGCATGCAGCCAGAAGAATATCTGAAACTCTGCGAGAGACACTGAACCTGTTCAGTTCTGTCTCTTCAGGAGCCAAGCGTGAAGGGGAAGCGATCTCAGATTGGGATGGACCACAGGCCCCTGAGTCAGAAGGTTCGTCTGAAGGGGAAGCGCTTTCGGAGGGGTTTCCGACATACTGTTGAGTAACGGAAACCGTATTTGTCGAGGCCAGAAGGGAGCAATGAGGATCATTTTGTCCCCCTGGGACTCGAACTTGAGAAGTACCCTCTGAATTAGAGGAAGAGGCGGAAAGGCATATAGAAAGCGTTTTGTCCACTGCAGCCCGAACGCATCCTGACAGAAAATGCCAGGCCCTGGATTTCTGGAGCAGAAGAGAGGCAGTTTTGTGTTGAGTGGGGATGCAAAAAGGTCCAGGTCTGGAGTTCCCCACTCTGCAATTAGTGACTGAACTACGGTTGAGTTGAGAGACCATTCGTGAGGGTCGGTCTCTGTTCTGCTGAGACGGCTGCCAGTTCGTTCTGCACTCCCGGCAGGTAGACCACTTGAATTAGAGCCTTGTGCTCCAAGCACCATTCCCACATTCTCATCACTTCCCTGCATAAGGGGTAAGAGTGAGCACCGCCCTACTTGTTGATGTAATGCATCACTGCTTTGTTGTCCATTTGAAGGAGAATGTTTTTGTGACAGAGAATGTCCTTCAAAGCCCAGACTGAATAAAGGATGGCTCTCATTTCTAAGACATTCATGTGAAGCTGGGACTCATCCTGAGTCCACGTACCTTGAGTGCGGAAAGTCTGACAGTGAGCTCCCCACCCCATCAGGGACGCGTCCATGGTAATGGAAATCTGATGATCCAGAGGAGCAAAAGGATACCTTCCAGAAGATTGTCCTCTTGTGACCACCAGGTGAGTGACTTCTTCAGAGGTTCTGTCACCTTGATGAGAAAGGACTGAGGGTGAGTGGTTGGAGACCACTAAGTACTGAGCATCCACTGAGAGGTTCTCATGTGAAGGCGTGCTATGGGTACAGTGAACACCGAGGATGCCATGAGACTTAGCATTCTTTGCATCGAGATAGCTCGAACCGAGCTGTTCTCTCTGATGTATCGGGTCATCTGTAGGATATTGCTTCTTCTGTCCTCTGGTAGAAAAGCTTTTGCACAGCAGGTGTCCAGAAGAGTTCCTATGAAAAGGAGCCTCTGGGAGGGCTGCAGCTGTGATTTCTTGAGATTTAGCAGGACTTCCATGGACGTGAGAGTTTCAGGCTATGGCAATGGCATCGAGAGTTCCTTGCCTGGAAGGGCTTGCTAGAAGCCAGTCGTCCAGATATGGGAACACTTGTATTCAGACTTTTCTGAGATGCACTGCGAGGATTGCACAACACTTTGTAAAAACTTGCGGCACCGAGGATAGCCCAAAGGGCAGGACTCTGAACTGACAATGCTGGCCCAAAGCCAGCATTGTCTTCGGTATTTGTGATGCTTTGGGTGAATAGGAATATGTTGGTAAGCATCATGCATGTCCAGGGAGGCTAACCAGACATGTTGATGAAGCAAGGGTAACAGAGTTCCTAGCGATATCATTCTGAATTTCTCTTTGGGAAAAAATTTGTTTAATTTTCTGAGGTCCAAAATGTGGCGCATACCCCCGGTTTTCTTTGGAACTAGAAAGTAATGGGAGTAGAACCCTGTGTTCCAGTGATCCAGTAGAACTACTTCTACTGCACTGTTGTTCAGAAGGCCTTGTATCTCAGAGGCAAGAAGTTCTGACTGAACTATTGACAGTTTTGGCTGCCGTTTGGGGGGGGGACAATCCGGACAGTTCTCTGAAAAATTGAGGGAATATCCCTCGCGGATTATCCAGAGGACCCATTTGTCCGAAGTTATGGACTTCCACTGGTTGTAGAATCAAGTCAGATGACCTCCCACCGCTAAGGAGTCCCCCTCGGGCAGCTGAAGTGGGTCCTGGGCCAGAAACTCAGAAGGCGGCACTGGGCGCTTTGGGTCCCTGAGCCTTCTGTTGCGTTTTCTTTTGAGGCTGAGGGGTTTGATTTTATTAAAACCTCCCCTGCCTTTGCCTCGAAAGGACTGACGGTTATGAAACTGGCATTTGTTAACACCCCCTTGCAAGGGGGCAGGAGGAGGTCGAGCCAATTTAATGGCTGACAGTCTTTTGTGTGGCCTCTAGAGCCTGTTCTACTTGAGGGCCAAAGAGATACACACCATTGAAGGGCAACGTCATGATCTGTTGCTGGGCATCATTCATGAAACCTGAAGTGCGCAGCCAGGAATGGCAGCTGGTACAAATGCCCGCCGCCGCTCGGGAGGCAGTATCAAAGGCATCCATAGCTGCTTTAACCTGCTGGTTGTTGGACTCAATACCCCTCGTTATGGTTTGAAGAAGCTCTGAATTAGTGTCCGACTCCAGCAGAGCTTCAACCATTTGTTTGAGCGAATGCCAAAGAATATACTCATATTGAGAGAAATAGCCCTGGTAGCTAGCGATATGCATACCCCAGGGTGGATGCAGCAAAGACTCTCTTACCTAAAGTATCTATCTTATGAGATTCTTTGTTTATAGGTCGAGCTGTAGTAGTCTGAGGAAGGATGACCTTATCATTCTCTGCCAAGACTACAATAGGAACCACAAAGGCTTGGGAGGCCAATATAGATTGATCCTTGGGAGCAGCATACTTCCTATCTATGAACTTAGCCACAGAAGGAATGAGAGCAGGATTATTCCATACCATTTGAGAAAGCGTCTCAAAGGAGGGTTGTACCAGGGAAGTTAAATCCACAGGGATGTCCGGAACATGAAGGTAGTGGAGTCTTAAGAGCTTCCCAGGATCGATATTCATAGTCTGGAGAGAAAGAATGGAATTCAAATTTTTTAGCAGAGACTTAAATGACAGGTCCTCGACCACAGGCTCTGCAACATGATTAGGTCCTGCTCCTTCCACATCATCACCCAGTCGAAGGTCTGGGTCAGGCTCAATATCACCTCCCGACAGTCCAGGAGGGACTGCATGGACAGGAAAGGAATGAAAATCAGCACAAAAAGAGGAAGGAAAAGAATTCGGAGAGGAGAAGCCCTGAAGATTGGCAGATGAAAAGCCAGGCCTCGGTGGCGAAAGGCCGCACAGCACCAAAAGGCCGCATAGCACCAAAAGACCCAATGGCGCTGAAAAGCCACACGGCACTGAAGATGGTGCCAACAGGCGCATTGGCGCCGAGGACGGCACCGACAGGTGCATCGGCGCCAAGCAACCCACCGATGCCGACAGCGCCGAAACCAACCCAGGGGCCCCAAAAATTAGGATTTGAGGAAAAGAAGGAAGAATACCAGGAGACAGAGGCATCGGTGTGGCCCCTGCGCTACGACCATGTGAGGAAAACACCTGGTTGGAGTCGACGGCACCGAAGAGGGCACCACACGACTAAGGAGGCCCAATCACCCTGCCCGATCCCCTGAAGAGCCCAAGGGCCCCGGAGTGGCCGGACCAGGCAGCTGGACCAGCCTCCGAGCCCACTGCTCCATCAGAGCGGCCCACTGATGAAACTGCTCATCGGAAGCCCTACCAGAAGGCGAGGAAGGGCTCCGATGTCGAAGAGGTCGGTGACCACAACCAGAACCCGACGACTCCGAACAAGGAGACCAGCAACTGACCGCAATGACTGACCGTCAACACGCAGACATATCAGAGGGTGACCTCGAGTGATGTCTTCTCTTTTTTGACCTACGGGCCGAAGAAGAGCTCAAGGCTGAACGGTGCCGAGAATGCAACAGTTTTCTTTTATGCTTCCGAGGGGACCGCCCATCCCCTCGTGCATTGGACCGTCCGTTGTCAGACCCCCCACTACAGAGAAGGCGGCTGACTGAACAGCTTTCATACGAAGTCTCCCTACCGTCACCTGACCCACTCATGGTCAACTCCATCAATGTAGACTGAGACTTCCTTCTTTGATAAGAATAAATTATCGTAAGCAGACTTTATTTGAAAAATACTACAAAATAATAAACTGAAAACTATGCTGCTAGTTTGAAGTTTGACTCCCGGCGGGCGAGCGACATCATCACTGAAGTGCACTCGGAGGGAGAAAAGGAACTGAGGCGGTTGGAGGGTTGACACCAAGATAGTCACTGCCTCACGGGCAGAGGCTCACGGCGCCGCTCCTTGCGGTTCCATCTATAGCGCTGGCCCTCCTGCAAAAAGTTTGCTCCTGCTGGGTCCTAGCGCCTCCAGCGTAGATCCCATTAGTGTGAATGAGTGGTGGAGACTTTATGTTCAGGAAGATCATCTCATTTTCAAATGAAGAGTAACTTTTACTACATGGTCAGTTCTTAGGGGCAACCTGATGGATGGAACCTCCAGATAAGAGACAACTGGGCAACAGCAGTAGCAATAAATCTGGCAGCAACACTCGATCCATAGCTACTGAGCCCATAATCCACTTACCAGCCTTCCACCTCTGTTGTGATTTCAGTGCGTATCTATCACAGTCCTCCCTGCTGATCTCGTACTTCTGGGCCAGATTCTCAGCTGTTATTGCCATGGGGATGTTAACATATGGGTCAGTCAGACTTGACCATAAAGTGTCTTCCAGCTAATGGGAATATTAAAAACAAAAGAAAGGTTATTAGACCATAGGGTTGCTGCAAGCAATAATCCATGACAGGGTGTGTTATATCTTCCAGCATATCCCAGGTGCACTGTAAGGCATAAGGCAAAGTCAAGTGCATTTAACCAGCTTGGAAATGTGGCAATATCATTATTACTGCACACTCTAGAGTGGATTATTGTGCTAAGATAAAAAGACACTGCTCACCCAGTAAAGTTTTTTTCCAAAACAACTTTTCAGTGGTACATATCCCAACATTTTGTGACCAAACAATCACTTCTTTAGGGAGTAGTGGTCCTAAAAAGATTAATAAAAGATGCAAAATTCCTCTCAAAAAGGTGCGGGCTACATCCAACTGCGTTAACACCTTGTCTCCAATCAGAGCATGATAGGCAGAGACAGCCCACATGTGCATCTTAGTAGAAGAGTAACTCAGGCCATGTTGGTACAAGGAGAGCAGGTACTGTAACGCTGAGTTCAATGGACATTTGATGGGGTCCAAATGCTGTGACGAGGCCCATAAACAAAACCGCTTCCATTTCATAGCATGGGCGGAGCGAGTGGAGGGCTTCCTTGCTGACACTAGGACTGCCGCCACCTCCGGGGAAACCCTATATCTCTGTTGGGCTACGTCTGAAGGAGCCAAGCATACAGATGTAAGGAACGAAGATCCGAATGGACCAGCGACCCCTGTTCCTGGGATAGCAACTGCAAGCACATGGGCAGCGGAGTTGGAGGTTCCGTGGATAACCGCTGCAGGAGTGGGAACCAAATCTGCCAAGGCCATCTGGGGGCTACTAGAATCATTTGAGCCCCTTCTGCCTGTAACTTCAGCAGAACTCTCTGAATGAGAGGGAAAGGCAGGAAGGCATAGGGGAACCTCCCTGCCCAGCAAAGGGATAACGCGTCTGGCCAGAAAATTCCAGGCGCATGCTCTCACAAGCAAAAAATTGGCAGTTTGGCGTTGCATGGTGACACAAAGAGGTCCAGCTCTGGATGACCACACTTGTCGAAGAGCTGATCTGCTATGGACTGTGGCAGCTCCCACTCATGCGCTCTGGAATGAAACCTGCTTAAGCTGTCGGCCAGATTGTTCAGGACGCCTGGAACGTGCACTGAGGATAGCAGAATGTGCCGCTCCAGCACCCAGTGCCAGACTCTCATCGCCTCCCTGCAGAGGGGATACGAATGAGTACCCCCTTGCTTGTTGATGTAGAAGACGACCGCCATATTGTCTGTTTGAATTAGAAGAGAGCCCTGCACCAGGTCCTCTTGAAAGGCCTGTACGGCACAGAGAACCACTCGCATCTCCAATACATTGATACGGAGAGATCGCTCCTCGGGTGTCCAAACCCCTTGTGTTTGATGAGCACCCAGGTACGCTCCCCATCCTAGATCCAATGCATCTGTCGTAAGAGTCTGACCTGGTGGCTCCGGATGAAACCTGACCCCTTTCTCTAAATTCCGGGGGTCCGTCCACCAAAGCAAAGTCTCCTGACTGGCTCGGTGATCCTGACCAGAAAGTCTAGATCGTCGTAGCCCTGGTCCCACTGTACCCTAAGCATCCACTGTGGGACCCGCATGTGGAGGCGGGCCAGAGGAGTGACTGGAATGGCCATCGCCATGTGCCCCAGTAGCCTGAGGAAGTTCCATGCTGGAACTTGAGGAGTTACTGAGATCCACTCGGCAATATCTCGCAGGCGATCACCCCTGTCCGGGGGAAGGAAAGCCATGCCCTGGATAGAATCCAGGACCGCTCCAATGAAGACGAGTCTTTGACTGGGCTCGGGGGATGATTTGTGAAGGTTCAGGGTGATCCCCACCTCTCAGAACAGAGTATAGGTGTCTCCGAGGGCGTGAAGTAGGCTTGACCTGGACGAGGCTGTAAGCAGCCAATCGTTGAGGTAAGGGAAAATGTAGTGCCCCATGCGCCTTAGAGCCACAGCCACCACTACCAAGCATTTTGTAAAGACTCACGGAGTGGAGGAGAGGCCGAACGGAAGAACTCGGAATTGGTAGTGCTCCCCTTGGAAGTGGAACCTCAGAAACTTCCGGTTGGGAGGGAAGACCCCGATACGCATATATGCATCTTGCATGTCTAGGGAACAGAGCCAGTCTCCTTGGTGCAGCAGGGGGAGTAGTCCTGGAAGGGTCACCATCCTGAACCTTTTGTACTCTATAAAGAGACAGACAGCTGAGGTCCAGAATGGGACGAAGGGCCCCTGTCTTTTTCGGGACCAGGAAAAAGAGGGAATAAAACCTTTTTCCCCGCTGATGCAAGGGGACTACCTCTATTGCCTTTTTCTGCAAGAGGGCCTGAATTTCTCCTTCAAGAAGTGGGATGTGAGAAGAAGGATATCGGAGTACTTTGGTGGAGTAGTTGGAGGAAATTCTGAACTCTAGCGTGTGTCCTCTCCTGACAATATCCAGGACCCACTGGTCCGCAGTTATCGATCTCCACCCTTCAAGATGAAGGGAGAAGCGACTCCCAACCGTCTCCACTGAGTCTTCCCTTGGGGGTGGGGGCGGAAGGGAGTCACTGGGCTGAGCCAGGCATGGGCAGAGGCCTGGGAGGACTTGGGCCCACGGTTAGGAACACCTCCAGATTGCTGGTCACTGGCTCTCCTACGAAAGCTGCCTCTCTGACCCTGCTGATTACCACGGGCTTGTCCACCTTGACCACCTGAGGGCTTGCAAAATGGCAGTTTCTGTTGCCATCGCTGGTTGCCGTGGTACATTTGGCGGACCGACCAGATGGACTTGCCCGACTCCTGGAGACGAGAAATACAGGTTACTCACCTGTAACAGGAGTTCTAGGAATGGTATATGTTGTTCATCCACACTTATTGGCAGGTTCCTTGCTGCCTTAAATCTTGCTGGAAGGTCTTCAAGCTGGCTCCTCCCACCCACCCGGGTGGTAAAACTCTCGGCTCCACCCCATGACGCCAGATCTAGCCCGCTGGAAGCCAGGTTGTACATCGTAGCCGGGAGTCGGTGGGTTGTGTGGATGAACAACATATACCATTCCTAGAACTCCTGTTACATGTGAGTAACCTGTATTTCTAGGGACATGGATATGTTGTTCATCCACACTTATTGGCAGACTCCTAGCAGTTCTCCAGGAGGAGGAAGGCAAGGCGCACACACCCTACTTAGGGAATAGAGACTGGAGAACCGAGGCCCCAAAACCAGCATCCCGGCGTGACTCAAGGTCGATGTGGTAGTGGGTAATAAAGGTATGTGCAGACTTCCAGGTAACAGCCCTGCAGATATCCTGGATAGGGACATCCCTGGAAGCAGCTACCGATGCAGCGGTATGGTGGGTAGAATGAGCTCTTATCCCTCTGGGAGGCTCCATGCCCGCCAACCTATAGCAGAGATCTATGCAGGAGGTGACCCACCTGCTTATCATCTGCTTGGCTGCAGGTCTGCCAGGTGCGGCTTCAGCGTATCAATGTGATCAAGACCTTTGAAAAAGCGCCAGACCACCTTCTCCTGCGCCACCGACTGCTTCCCGGCCCGCACCCGGTTAGCAGAGATAGCTGCCAGGTGCACCTTAAGGGTTGTCGACCGAAGCCCTTGCTGAGAAAGGGACCACAGGTAGTCCAGAATGCTTGTTAAGGACAGGCGGAAGGGTCCAAGCTCCTTCGCCTCGACACCAAATGGAGAATCTTCCATTTGAAGGCATAGCATTTCTGAGTCGACTCCTAACGGATGCCTCAATGATGCTGAGGACCTCGTCGGAAAGACCCAAGGACTGGAACTCTAGCCGCTCAGAACCAAGGCCCTCAGGTGCAGGGATTGAAGGTCCGGATGGAATACCTTCCCTTGTTGACAGATCAGGTCCGGGTGGGCTAGAAGCCGCCTCGGGAGCCCGGAGCGGAGACTGAGGAGATCTGGATACCAGAACTGGCGGGGCCAATCTGGGGCTACCAGAATCACCTGCGCCTTGTCCCTCCTTGCTTTGAGAAGCACCTTGTGGATCAAGGGAAATGGGGGAAAGGCGTATAAGAGGCCCGGGGTCCACGGCCTCAAGAAGGCATCCCCCTGCAGTGAGCCCTGCTGAGGGGGGCGGGCATGGAACAGTCTCAGCTCCGCATTTTCCTGGAGGCAAACAGGTCCACCTGAGGCGTGCCCCAGTGGGAGAACAGATCTTGTACTACCTCCGGCAGGAGAGACCACTGGTGAGACGCAGCCCCTATCCGGCTTAGGGCATCGGCCAGGGTGTTGGCGGCTCCTGCCACGTGAATGGCTAGAGATCCGCCTCAGGCTGCCGCGAGGACAAATGCGGACAGCTCCTTGCATAACAGCATGGACAGCGTCCGCCCTCGCCGGCGGTTCAGGTAGTACATGGTGCGTGGTATTGTCCGTCTGGACCTGAACCACTTGACCCCGTAGAAATGGAGCGAAGGCGGTGAGGGCTAGACGGACCGCTCGGAGCTCCAGCAGGTTGATATGGCATCGGGACTCCCGAGGGGACCAGAGGCTGTGCGCTCTGTGCTCCCCCAGATGGGCACCTCAACCCATCAGAGATGCATCGGTCGATAGAGAGACCGTCGGCTCGAGGCGGACGAACGGGATGCCCTCCTGCAGATGCGCCGGAATGGTCCACCACTGGAGTGCGTTCCATATCTCCTGGGTCACTGTCATGGGCTGGTCCAACGGATCGCAGTGTTGTGACCACTGGCTGGCCAGTCCCCATTGAAGGGGACGCATGTACCAACGGGCCCAACGGACCACGCTGGTGCAGGCCGTCATGAGGCCCAGGAGGCGCAGGAAGTCCCAGACAGGGTGCCCAGCACTGGAAATGATTGGAGCAAAGGAGGAAGAACCTTGGCCCTCCGTCGCCGGAGCCAAGCTCTGCTCGAAGAAAGTCGAGCCCTGCCCCAGACGAATGAGTATCACCTGCTTCGGCACGACTCCTGACTTGGCCTCTGCTGATGAGGAGGCCAATCTGAGAGCAAACCTGAGGGCCAGATCTCTGGACACTCCACCTCCCGCTCTGGAGGGGCTGCAATCAGCCAGTCGTCCAGGTAAGGTACACCGGACCTTCAAGGCGCTGCAGGAGATGCTGTCACCACTGCCATGCATTTAGTGAAGACCCTGGGAGCTAGAGGAGGCCGAAGGGCATGACCGGAACTTCGTAAAGGGATACCTCCACTCTGAAGCGGAGAAATCTCTGATGAGACGGACGGATCGGGACGTGAAAGAACGCGTCCTGGAGGTCCAGGGAACAGAACCACATGCCTCGTTCCAAGGATGGAATTATCTGAGCCAGAGTGACCATCTTGAAGGTCCGAGACCTTAGGAACCTGTTCAGGTCGTGCAGGTCGAGGATGGGGCGCCAGCCCCTGTCCGTTTGGTACCAGGAAATGCCTGGAAACAAACCCCGGGTCTGGAGGAGGATCTGCCACCTTCCTGATCACCTCTTTTTCGAGGAGCAGGGCAATATCGGCCCGGCGGGCCGACAGCATGGCTGCAGACCACATGGCCCCCCGAAGGGCAATGGCTCGTAAGGGTGGGAACTGTTCGAACACCCGAGGCAGGCCCTTTCCTACCACCTCCAACACCCAGCGGTCCATGGTGATAGCAGACCAGGCGGAAAGGAAGTGGCGGAGCCGTCCCCCCACAGGGAGAACCCTGGGAGGGAGTGACGAGGCTGGGGGCGGCACCCCACAATCCGTCACTGGGCAGGCTTGGAAGAGGGACCGGCTGAGGGACCTCCTGGGCCTTTACCTCCTTGCTTCCTGTTGGAGGAAGCCGCGGGCTTGGGTTTGGGACGCCAAGCGCGAGCCTGCTGGCCCTGTTGGGCCTGTTGTGCTGCAGGAGTCGAAGGACGAAAGGACTTATGATGTTGTTGACAGCGGCCTTTGCCCCTCTGGGCGGAGGTGACCAAGTCCAGAGCGGTATTGGACTTTTCGATCCGCTGGAGGTGTCCCTCCACTCCAGGGCCGAAGAGGTCAGTCCCCAAGAAGGGGACATCCACCAACTTGTGCTGGGTATCCGCCGTGAAGGTGGATATCGTCAGCCACGCCCTGCGACGCATAGCCACCGCGGCCGCTACTGACCTGGCACAGGAATCACCTATGTCCACAGCAGTCTGGAAGCTGCTGCTTCGCCACCACTTACCCCTGGTCCCGCACCTGACGGACCGTGGTCTGCAGGTCGGCCGGGAGATGAGGGACAACCTCATCCAGGGAGCCCATGAGGGCGTGGGAGAAGTGTGCCATCACCATGGCCGAGCTGGCCTGTTGGAGGCAGAGGGAGGATGCAGCGTACACCTTACGCCCGGCAAAGTCCAGCTTTTTGGACTCTTTGGCCGGAGGCTTATCCGTCCCGGCATTTCTGGAGCGCGGGAAGGCCTGGGTGGCTGTAACCCTCGGCAGAGGGTAGCCAGAAACCGGACAAAGGCGGTGAGGGACCGCTATACTTCCTGGCCATCCTGGCAGAGGGTGCGGGACAGAAGCAGCCCGCTGCCAAAGCTCCAAGGCTGGGCCGACAAAGGCCTCAGCCACGGAAAAGCCTCCTGGGAAATCCCTCGGTCCAGTATCTCCGTCCAGGGATCTTGGCCCCACCTGGACACAGGCTCGAGCTGCATCCCGGTGGACTCGAGATGATCAAGCAGACCCAAGAAGGACGATGGGCATTAGTCCTAATGACTGGCCCGGAGGACCCCAGGTCGACCTGCCTGGAGAACAGGAGGAGTCATCGCTCAGTTCGAAGAGTCTGAGCGAGCTGCCTTGGCCTGAGCCACCCTCCACCTGCCGAGGGACGGTGGGGAGTGAGGGTGACCGACAACCTGTGGGGCAGGCCGTGACCCGACCGAGAATCCTTGGTTGGTGCCCCAGACTTCGGTTGTGGAGGTGGAGGTTCCACCACAATCCGGTGAGCAGCCGGTTTCGGCCGAACAACCAGCCCTGGAACAGGCATCTCGACTGGGGCGAGCAGTTACTTCAGTCATTCGGGCGACAGCCACTTGATGGCCAGGGGCTGAACCAGAATCGGTTTAGTCCCCGACAACAGTAACTGCTGCCACATAAGCTCCTCGTGACGCTGACGTAATTTACGTCAAAGCCTCTCCTCATCCGAGAAAGAGGACGAGGAGGAACAGTGTCGCCGCTTACTTCGGTAGCGAGACCGAGACCGCCTATGTTGGCGGGAACAGTTTGACCGAGATGATGTCGAGGACCGAGACCCTCGGGAGACGAGGCGGGTCTGGAAAGGCGGGGACACCCACTCTTCCTCAGCTGCAGGCACTTTATCCAGGGACAAGCGGCAATGAAGGCGCAGGCAGATCCTCGGTCTCCACTGGGTGAGCCGGTGAAGGTGGGTTGTCGGCTTCACCAGTCGACAACCCGTCCGATGGGTGGAAAAATCTCGACTGGCCGTGGAAGTCTCGGCAGGCTGGCCTGGCCAGGGACACCGTGAGCCAGCGGCCTGTGCTGCAACCCGACTGAATGTCGACGGTCGGCTGTCCGGGGAAGGAGACCTCTCCCACTCCCATAAACACCGACAGTGGGACTTACCCTTCGACTCCTTCTTCTTGGGCCGAGAAGAATATCCCGAAGGCCCCTCTCCCTTTGTGGAAAGGGACTGAAAGCTCCTTGAACGAAGCCGTGTACGAGGAACTGAGAGAGAGCGGGATAAATGCCGCGGCTGAGGAGGAGGAAGATAAGCCTGGGCCGCCTCCACCTCGGCGATCATCTGCTCGAGGCTGCTCAGCCAAGCCAGCCGCCGTGGACACCGCCCAACAAGCCTCTTTTGATTTTACGGTAGGAGTAGCAGCTTCTCGGGGCACCCGAGCTGTCGGGCAGCGCGTCCTCAGGATGTTGGCCAAAAAGTGGCACAACTCATGAGGCCTCGCGGGTCGTGATCAGAAGCCCTAGGCAGTAGGCGCACATGGAGTGCGGATCCGTCCTGGGCGTTTCTGCCCTAAGGGCACCTCCAGCCGAGGATAGATTTGTCCATCGTGGCGCGAGGATGATGAAGACCGAGTTTAGAAAACTTCAAAACTAATTTCGAACGAACGAAGAGTTAGGATCGATCTAAAGCCAGGGCGCTAAGGAGGAACCTGAGCTTCCAAGCGGTAAGGAAGATCTGGCGTCTGTGGGGCGAGCGAGAGTTTAACCACCGGGTGGGTGGGAGGAGCCAACCAAGACCTTCGGCAAGATTTAAAGCGGCAAGGAACCTGCCAATAAGTGTGGATGAACAACATATCCATGTCCCTAGAAATCAAAGCTTCAGTCGCTTGCCCAAACAACATGGTACCTTGGAATGGCAAATCCTTGATACTGGACTGCAGATCCTTGTGAAAACCCAAAACTCTTAACCAGGCGTGGCGCGAAGGCACACCCCGGAAGTGGCTGCCCTGGCTGCCGTATCTGCAGTGTCGTACAAGGCTCTCAGGACATGAGAACCCACATCGGAGCCCGATTTAACAATGTCCAGAAGTTCCGTCTTCTGCTCAGAATCTGGCATGGCTCTCAGTAGCTCTTGTCCCCTCTCCCATAGCGCACTCTGGTACTGGACCACATGCGTCAGGCAGTTAAGGGACCGGATGGAGCAGGTGGAGGCAGAGTAAACTTTCTTGCCCACCTGATCCAAATACCGAGACTCCGGATCAGGAGGCTGTGAGCTAAGGTGCTTCGCTGCCTGGACTTGTCATGGGCAGCCGTGATGACCAAAGAGTCCGCCTGAGGGTTCTCTGCTAAAAAGGCTTCTGCCTCGGGGCCTTATACAGCATGTCTGATTTTTTGGGAACAGCTGGGATGGAAGCCAGACGCTTCCAGGTAGTCCGAGTCAGGTCCTGGAAAGTGTCCACTCAAGGAGGGACCACCAATGGTTTCAGCTCCAATTGCCTCAGGTATTTGGCCAACCTTCGGTGTTCCGGATCCAGGTCCTCAGTTTCCCACTTATTGGAGGCCTGGATATGCCTCATGACGTCCATAAAGGTCGGATCGTCTGGAGGCGAGCGAGGCTGGTCCTTCTCTCTCGGGGACCGCTCCAAGTCGAGAGAGGAAAAAGATGCTGGCGAAGAAGAGGGAGATCGACTACTCGAGTCTGGAATAGTCGGATCTCTCCTTATGACCAGACTCCCTATAAATCGGTAGGGGGGACCGACATGGGGTCCAAAGAACCGACTCGGTCCAGAGACCAGCGGCCGAGCAAAGACGGCGTCTGTCAGAGGACCACGGCGATGGCGCTCTCGTCCTGGGAGATCGAGAAGGGTTGAGGTGTGGAGACCTGGACCGCAGCGGTCTCCAGAGTCTTTGGAGTGTCGGCGGTGGTCTTTGGACCGGGCGCGGGAATGAGCCCTGGATGAAGGTATAGGTGGCCACTCTGGAGACTTCGTCGGGGAAGGCTCACCTCTAGGCTGTGGTTTGCCCGCCGGTTCCGGTACCGGTGTCTGGGCGGCGACAGGGTCCTGCTGGACCTGTCCCACCAAGAGGAGAACAACTCCTGCAGCTCATCCCTTGAGAAAACCTCAGCACCGCGTGGCCGGAAAGGGAGTATCGAGATGTCAGCCAGCGAAGGAGAGCCCTCTTAGGAGCCAGGGGAGGAGGACTTAGGAGGCAAGGGATATCAGCTCTTCCATTAGCTGCGCCCGCACCTTCGCCCCTTTAATTGGCGGTGGACGGACAGAGAGGTAGCCTCGGGGTGTCAGAGAGTCCTGGGCCCGAGGCGCGCTTAGCAGGCAGCGCCGTGCCTTGGGAGGTGGGGCTGGAAGCTTTTACTCTGCGGCTTGGTGGTAACCCTTGGCACGGTTACCTTAGGGCTTTACCCGGCTTTCCCCGATGGGCGGCCTTGGCCTGAGAAGATTTTGGATGCTCGCCTGAGCCGGGAAACACAGGCCTTCTTGGGGAGAGGGGCATGGCGGAAGCAGGACTGCGACCGGGACCACTTCTGGTCTTGCCCTATGGCGCTAGGTCTTCTTCGCTTCCCTCTGGGGAGTGCAGATCCACCTTCTTTCCAAAGGCAGCCTTCAGGGCCTTGAGACGTCGGATCAGGGTCCGGCTGGTGAACGCCTGGCAGGCTCAGCAGGCCATGGTGTTATGGTCCGGCCCAAGGCAAAAGACACAGCGCTTGTGCCCGTCCTTAGCAGGGATCTGCCTCCCACAGTCGCACTTGTTTTGGTGTGGCTCTGGAGAGACCAACGACGGCGAAGACATCCGTTGAGAACTTGAGAAAAAACGTCATAAACGGAACAAAAACGAGTGAAAAATAGCTACTTAGTTGTTTCTGGCAAGCTGAAACGAAGACTTCTCACGCTGCGCTGGACGCGGGCGAGAAAAGAACTGAGGTGGAGCTACTTTTGACTCAGGGCCTACCGGGGTGGGGCCAACGCTGGGGCAGTCCCTGCTGTATACTGCTGGCAGAAAAGTTTTCAGGAGGGTCCTAGTGCCTGCGGCATAGTCCTCATTGTTATAGCCTGCTGCTAGAGCTCCCACTCGAAGTAAGATCTCCAGGTTGCTGCTGCACAAATATCTGCTGCAGAAACATTACGCAGAAAAGCTGCGGATGCAGCCATGCTCCTAGTGGAATGACCTCTAACAGATCCCAGAAGAGGTTTGTCACACTTCTGGTAACAAAAGCGAATGCAGTTGGCTAACCACTTGGACAGGCACTTCTTGGAGACAGCTTCCCCAAGGATTTGGGGGCAAACAACACAAAGAGCTGATCTTCCTTGTAGAAATCTTTGGATCGATGGGTATAGCACCTGAGAATACAGTGCATATCTAAGGTGTGCAGGTGCGCCTCACCTCTGTTCACGGGAGTCGGGTAATAAACCGGAAGTCCCACTGTCTGGTTTAGTGTGAACTCAGACACCACCTAAGGCAAAAACTTAGGATTTGTCCTGAGGACCGCCCGGTCGCTGTGAAAAATCAATTAGGGCTCCTTGCA
Source organism: Neoceratodus forsteri (assembly GCA_016271365.2). Lineage (NCBI taxonomy): Eukaryota > Metazoa > Chordata > Ceratodontiformes > Ceratodontidae > Neoceratodus > Neoceratodus forsteri. The sequence continues at coordinate 518,349,016 of CM057449.1, read as the reverse complement.
CACAAGAGCTTGAAGCTCGGAGATTCTTCAAGCAGAAGTAACCTCAACCAAAAATAGCACTTTCCAAGAAAGATAGCGCAAATCACAGCTCATCACTGGCTGAAAAGGAGGGAGAGAGAGCTTCTCCAACACAAAATTTAAATCCCAAGGTGGTGTAAGGCTTCGGATGGGGGTTTTCAGATGGAGAATCCCCTTCAGAAAGGTTTTAGAGATCTCCAACTGAGCCACGGGTTTGCCATCCACTAGCATGTGGTATGCCAAAATGGCCGATATGTGGACTTTTAACGAACAGTAGGAAAGACTTCTGAATCTGAAAGATGAAGGAGTTATCCCATGACCTGTGGGGCGGAACAAGAAAAGGAGTCCCAACCCTTGGACGCTGCCCAAATGGAGAAACGCTTCCACTTCATGGCATAAGTGGACCGGGTAAAAGGCTCTCTAGCCTCCACCACAACTTAGGCAGCTCAGTCAGAAACCCCAAAGCAAGAAATTGCTATGTCTGCAAGAGCCACGCATGCAAGTGCAGGGGCCTGAGCCCCGGGTGCATGAGCCGGCCTTGATTCTGTGTCAAGAGGTCATACGTCATTGGAAGCGGAACAGGAGATTCCTTCGCAAGCTGCTGCAGAAGCGGGAACCAAATCTGTCTCGGCCAGAGAGGAGCGATGAGAATCATTTATGCCTTCTCTGCCTGAAGTTTGAGGAGAACCCTCTGAAGTATGGGAAATGGAGGGAAGGCATACAAGAATTTCCCTGTCCAAAAGAGAATCAACGCGTCGTGCCAGAAAGCACCATGCCCTAGAACGAGTGAGCAGAAACTGTGAAGTTTTGCATTGGATGGGGAGGCAACAAGTCAAATTCCAGATGCCCCATCTTTGAAATAGAGAATCTGCCACTTCCTGATTTAATTCTAATTCGTGGCTGAGGGTCTGAGACCTGCTAAGACTGTCTGCCTGGACATTTTGCATGCCTAAAACGTGCACGGCTGTCAGGGACAGACCGTGCTGGACTGCCCCGTTCCACACTCTAATCGCCCCCTTGCAAAGGGGGTATGAGTGAGTTCCTCCTTGTTTGTTGATGTACCAGACGACTCAACATATTGTCCGCCTGACAAGCTGTGATCCCCGTGAAGAAGAAGAGTCTGGAACGCTTCAGTGCATGCAGACTACTCTCATTTCCATGATATTGATGTGTAAGAACATCTCCAAGCTGGGACCAAGGTCCTGGGCTTGATGTTCCCCAAGTGAGCCCCCAACCCAGACTGGAGGCATCCATGGTCAGAGATGCCTGTGGGCCTGGCCTCTGAAGGGAGGCCTACAGACAGATTCAAGTGATCTCTCCACCAGTTGAAGTCCTTCCAAGAGTGGACGACACAAGGACTGGATGGTTCAGATCATCCTGGAGTTGATCCACTGGACCCAAAGGACCACTGAGCGATTCTCATGTGGAGTTGTGCTGGGGAACAGTAGAGATGGAGGCCGCCATCAGTCCTAGCAATCGGAGGATCTCCTGGGCCGGAGGGTCCTGAAAGAGGCTACCAAAGTAGCCTGCTTGATCAGGCCTCCATCCTGTCTGAAGGAAGAAAAGCCCTGGTCTAGACAGTGTCCAAAACCGCCTAATAAACTGCAACCTCTGGGAGGGGTAAGGGACTGACTTGGGGATATTGACTATAATCCCCATTTTGGAGAATAAATTCAGAGTAGTGGACAGGGCCTCTGAGAGAAACTCCCCTGGACTGGGCTGAAATCGTAATCGTCCAGGTAGGAGAAGACCACTCTGCCCTGGCTGACGGGCTGTCACCACCACCACTAGGCACTTGGTAAAAACCCGGGGTGCTGAGGAAAGGCCAAAGGGGAGAGCCCAAAATTGAAAAAGCTCCCCTTGGAAACAGAATCGAAGGAACCGGCGGTGGCTGGGGAAAATCGGGATAAGCAGGTAAGCCTCCTACACATCCAGAGCACAAAGCCAAAGAGTCCTCTGAAGGAGGCGGAGGAGGCTCTGTAGTGTCAACATCTGGAATATTTTGTACTCAACAAACAGATCGAGTCTGCTGAGGCTGAGAATGGGTCGCAGGTCGCCTGCCTTTTTTGGGACCAGGAAAAAGTGGGAGTAGAATCCCCACCCATTTGATGGACAGGAACGTACTCTATGGCTTCTTTGAGCAACAGGGCCTGAATTTCCTCTCTTTCGAGATGAGTCTGGTCTCAAGAGTAGGCAGACCTTCTTGGTGGAGATTCTGGAGGAAGCACCAGAAACTCTAGAGTGGGTCCTTGGGACACTAACTGCAGGACCCATGCATTGGAGGTGATGCTTCACCACTCCTGCGCGTGGTGAGCAAACCTCCTCCCCTGCCCCACTGGCTCCTCACACTGGGGCAGAGGAGGGGGTGGGGTGAAGGAGTCAGGAAGTGGCAGGACAGGGTCCCCGTGAACGTTTCTGGTTCCTGGAGGCAGGAGGGGTGAAGGTTCCTGTGGTCTTGCGCTTACCCTGACATCGAGTCTGGGCTTGCTTTCTCTGCCTCCAAGTACTTTTCCAAAAGGGCTGCTGCTGTTGGTTGCCCGATCGGTACATGGACCGCATGGATCTCAGGGCCTGGCCGCAGTCCTGGAGGTCCATGATGACGTCCTTGGTGTCACCACCAAAAAGCACTGAGCCCCTGAAAGGGGCATCCTGGATTGCTGTCTGGACCCCGTTGGCGACCGCGAGCCATGGAGTCAATGGAGTCCTAGGCGGCTCGCAATGCATGCCTGCAAGAGATTCTGTACAGGTGGATGTCCTTGGCGAGCTCCCCCTTGAGGTCCGAAGGGTCCACAGATTGAACCTGGGCCTCGAGTCTGGCTAGGGTAGCTTTCTGGTGTGACACCATGTGGGCCACATAATTGAGGGACCATAATGCACATGTGGCCGATGAGAAGTCTTTCTTGCCGTACTGGTCTATCTGCCTCGACTCCTTATCTGGAGGAGAAGTACTCATGTGCTTGGGTGCTGTGGAGCGATCATGAGCAGCAGAAATTACTATGGAGTCAGCTTTCGGGTGCCCAATGAGGAAAGGGACATCCTTAGGCGCCCGGTAGGTTCTGTCCGCCCACTTGGGGACAGCTGGGTTCGAATGAGGCAGTTGCCAGACCATAGTGGTGAGGTCTTCATGAGGTCTGATCCACAGAGGAACAGGTATCGGGAACAGAGACTCCAGGTCAAGGTGTTCAGTGAGTCTCTGACACATGGGATCCTGCTCCTCAGACTCCCAACTGTAATGCTGCTGTATGGACCTCAATAGGTCCAAAAAGGAAGGATCCTCAGGGGAGGACTTGGGAGAGTCCTTCCTTTAGGGACCCGTGATTCATGGTCCAGTGGCTGCTCTGAAGAATCATCCCTAATTTGGATTGTTTCCTAGGTCCGGAAGGGTAAAATATCCCTAGGATGGTCCCCATGACGTCAACAGTGGACGGAGGCAAGCTCACTGGGCAAGGGGACCTGGAAGAGGGAACCGGAGTCTGCTTCCAGGTCTATCACCAACCCGATCTCCTCTTTCCACCAAGACTGAATAAGGGTCTTCAAGTTTGGCTGGGTTACCAGAGGAGGGGGTGGGGAGGCAGAGGAGGCGGGATAGCCTGGGGAGGAGGGTAATGGTACCCCTGGTATCCCACATACGAATAACCTGGGTATGGGGTGTAGCACGGGAAGTAGTGTCCCGCATCACTCCAATCAAGAGGGGGAGCCTGCCGGGGAATGGTCCAAAGGATATCCAGAAGCGTAACGCGGGACTGAGCAGGGTCTAGAATAAAGATCCAACGTCAGAGGACCCGACAGTGGGGGAACCCACGTAGGGCCTGCCGTGGTGTATATGGGAGGCAGGTCCGGCGTAGGAGCTGCCGGTGTCGGAGCCACAGTCGTCAGAACCGGTGCCAGGTCCGGCATCAGAAAGGGGTTCGGTGTCGAATAGGCTGGCGTCGGGATCTGGTGAAGGGGCTCTGATGGGGGGACCTGGACTGCCGGAGGAGTTGATGGCGGAGGCAGACACAAGGGCCTCGGCAAGGAGACAAACGTCGGAGGGTCCGGCGTGAGGGAAGGTCTCGCCGACTCTGACGGAGGAAGGGTGTTCAGTGTGGGAATCATCGCTGGGACAGAAGCAATCCTCCCCGATGGGACAGGAGGCACCTCCGTTGTTGGGACAGACGGCTGAGGAGGGACCTCCATCCCAGAGACCCCAGAGGGTGAGTGGAGATTCGACCCTGAGGTGCGCTGCACATCCAGGGGGCCCGCACTATCGTCACCCAGGGCAGCCACCACAGAGAGGAGGGCTACTGGTGGGGGAGAATGGGGGGAGAGGGGCAGTCTCCCCTGGGCTCATCCAGATGTCGGGGGTGCTGACAGTGGACCCCAATGGGAGAGCCGTATCTGCGCGGTTGCTGGAGGTCGCCAACTGACCAGATGTTAGAGCCGGGTGGGAGGGGGAAGATCCCCCTGCCGACTTATCGGCTGTGGCTAGGCGGGTCCCCGCTACACGGAGCAGACTTATCGGCTGACCAGACATCCCTAGAGGGCGAGGGGCCGACTAAATGACAGTAATGGTGCGACCGGAGGAGCTGGAGGTTGACTTATCCGATGCGGAGGGTTGAGCCTTCACAGTTCTACCAGAGTCCCCTGCCGCTGACTGGGCCTTGGAAGGAGGCAGCACGGGAGAGGCCTTACTGGTGGAGGGCATACTGGATTCGGCCCGAGAACCAGGATTAAGCTACCAATGAAACTTTCAACGCGAATGCTGTGGAAGTCTACCGTGAGGTAACTGACACGAGACTAAAGCGGAAATAACTGGAGGGTGAGCTGGGGACCGACCACTATATAGGGTCACGTGACATCAGTCACGTGACGCCGGGAGTGGGCAGACCCTGGCCAGGCATTGGGCTGGTGTCTGCCGCAGTCCACATGCCAGGTGGCACTAGTCCTACATGTTATGACCTACTGAAGGAACCCTCTCAAGTAAGATCTGGAAATGCCTTTGAAATGCTAAACAAATGTCTGGCTGAAATTCAGGACTGGATGTCCTCAAACTGGCTGAGACTAAACCCTGAGAAGATGGAAGGCTAGTGACTGAGCCTGGTCAACGCAGTGATGGGGAGGCCTCTGGAGCCGGGAACAGGGCTGGTCCTGGGCTCCACCCCCATTGATGGCCTCCTCCAGGGTGAAAATATAAGAGCATCATCCTTGATGACAGACTGACTCTCTTTGGAAGCCCAGGTGTCGCTCTGTCATCAAAATGGGTTTTAACATCTAAGGAATGTCGCTCATATTAATCCTCGATTCGCCTGAAGACCTGCCTTCACTAGTACATGCCTTTGTGACTTCCAGGTTGACAACTGTAATGCTCTGTACTTTGGGGACAATGGAGCGACCCTCCACCGGCTGCAGCTAGTGCAGAACACAGCAGCCAGGCTGCTGGCAGGCCTATCAAAAACCTGCCATGTGACCTCGGTCCTGTGGGATCTGCACTGGCTGCCAGTCAGGTGGAGGATCATCTTCAAGGTGGCTTGCTCACCTACAAGGCCCTATACGAACTGGGCACTGGTTACCTGTCTGACCTAACTCCAGCCATCCCGGTGCATTCCCTCTGCTCTTCCACCGAGGGCCAGGTTGAACATCTCAGGGGATCGCTCCTTCGAGGTGGCAGGCCTGGCCCTCTGAAATTCGCTGCTGAGATATTTAAAGGAGGCCCAAATGGTGAAGTCTTTTAAGAGGGCCCTGAAAATCTATTTGTTCAAGCAAGCATTCCAAGATGTTTTGTTAATTCTGATTTTATAGAGAATCTGCATTTTAGTAGTTATAATCTTATGCCCTGCTTGAACTGTAACAGGGCCCAGGGCCTCCAGGATTGGGAAAGATGATAAAATACAATTTTACTTACTTACTCATGTGCATGATCAGATCTGGTTTCTCCCTCCTTTTCCTGTGAGGTTACTAATCTGGACCTGAGTCTGTCTGTCTGTTGCCCCCAGAGTAACAGGGTACCACCTCTGCCTATCCAGTATGAGATCCACCTCCCTCCCTATTCCCTTCACTATCAAATCCCCACTCACGATCACTTTTTTCTTACCCCCTTTGGGGTCTTTCCCCCTCCATTCGAAGATGCCTACCTACCAGGTGTGCTAGTCCCTTCCCTCACTGTGTGGGCTTCCAGAGACATCTCCTCAACAGCTGTAAGTATATGCTGAGTGTGCATACACCTGGATCCTCAGGCTTTTCCCTCCACCACCACCCCCCCCCCCACTTCTATACCATTACTATATTTGGTCTGGATGGGCCTTTTGTGGTGCCTAGAGTATTACTGGTACACCTGGCCTTACCGTACTGCTTCTTCCCTCGCCTGCTCGTGATATAGTCCACTGCAGAAATTAAATCATTGTCACCACACTCCATGCTCACATGGAGGATGCTTGCATATGGTCCTACTATACCTAGAAAATTCCTGCTTCATTTTGTTACCTGGAGTCCTGGGACTGGCTGCCATAGGTCATCTGGTTATAGTCCTTTCCACTACGGTGACCAGTTCCTTCCTTTTGCCTCTCAAAGCCTCATTTGCATGATGAGTAGAACATTTTTTGGGGGGGAGGGGGCGAGAAAACACACACTCCCACTACACACAGGCCACCAATTTCACTCAAACCCCCCCCAACACACACACGCTCTCTACTAGGAGCTGGAGAACTAGAGCAATGACACCATGAGCAAAGAGTTATATAATCCCCATTTCAGTTTACCTAGAGCCCTGGGTTTTGCTGCCATGGATTGAGGTGTTTTACAGTGCTTGGACTCTGTATCTGTGCTATCTCCCTCTGGGAGAAACTTGCTTTATTCGCATGGAAATCACATGAATGAATGCTGTGGACCAGGAAAGTGGTGCTATTACTGCAGCACTTTCCTGCGACGTTTCCTCTTTCATACATATCCACTACTATAACTGCTGCTGAAATAGTATGGTATGGACGGACTCACAGCTGTTCATTGTGCTACTCCCCATTATATATTGCTATCTCAGCATACAACAAGATGATCAGTCAGACCACTGTCTCTGCAACTGCTTTTGGTTGCACATTAGGGGTTACTCATGGAGTGTTACTGACATGGTTTCTCTTAACCATCTCTGCTATGCATGTGTCTGAACATGTGCCCATACTGCACTGGTTTTCGCTCATTCACGTTACAAAAACTTAACACATCTAAAAAAATATAAAATGCAGAAGCAACTGAGGTGTCCTTCACATTGTCTTAAAAGCCTAAACGGAGGGTGAGGGCAGTTAAGGCAGAGGAGAGGATTGCCAATGAGGCCAAAAAACAAGGATAAGATTTTCTTCAGGAAGGTGAGTGAAACGAAGAAAGCAAGGGGTGGGATAGTGGGGAACAGGAGGGGGGGGCAACTGTGCAGAAAAGATCGAGAAAAAGCTAAACTTTTAAGTGAGTACTTCTGCTCTGTCTTCACAGTGCCGGTGGGGGATGGACCAAAATGTATCAGCAGACACCGTGTTGGGGGAGGAACACAAGTCCATTTTTGAAGACGAGAGTCCAGAGGGAACTGAAAGCTGTAAGGAAAACAAGGCAATGGGGACACAGGATTCACTCAAGCATTCTAAAAGAACTGAGCAGTGCAAGCCACCTCTGGCAACACTATTCAGCACCTCATTGGAGGCAGGAGTAGTTCCAGAGGGACTGGATGAGGCTGATGTGATCCTCTGCACAACACCAGCAACAGGGAGGAGGGCTAACAATTACAGGCCAGTCAGTCTCACATCAGTGGTGGGGAAATTAACGAAGACCCTGCTGAAGGAGAGGCTAATGGAGTACCTGGAGGCAAATGGGCTACAGGACCACAGGCAGCACCTCTTCACAGTGGAAGGTCATATCAAACAAATCTCATAGATTTCTTTGACTGAGTGACTAAGGATGTGGTTCAGGGAGGGTAGTGGATGTGGCCTATCTGGACTTCAATGAGGTCTTTGACACTGTGCTGCACAGGAGGCTGATAAAGAAACTTAGCAGCCTGGGGGTTGGGAAGAAGTTGGTAAGCTGGGTATCAAACTGGTTGAAGGACAGGAGGCAGATGGTGGTGGTAACCGGCAGTTACTCGGGATGGGAGAGTGACTAGAGGGGTGCCACAGGGTCAGTAGTGGGTCCTGTCCTCTTCAGCGTGACAACAATGAGTGACACTGACGAGGAACTGAAGGGAAGGTGCATCTCTTTGCTGATGACACAAAATCTGCAACAGGCTGGACACTCAGGAAGGTGAGAGAATGCAAAGGGATTGGGGAAACTAGAGAAGTGGTCTAGGGTATGACAGCTGGATGTCAATGCCAAAAAGTGCAAAGTCAAGTACCTCATGGGAGTAAACAAGGTGCAGGAGGGAAGTCTCTTTCCAAGAAGGAGGCACATCAGAAAATGAGGGCACGCAATGAAGCCGGGGGATTAAGAGGGATGTGAGGAAATACTTCTTCACAGAAAGGGTGGTGGATGCCTGACCAGCCTGCCAGAAGATGTGGTGTAGGCAAAGACAGTAGGGAGCTTCAAGCATGCATGGGATAGGCACATGGACATAATAAGCAGAGGTAAGGAAATAGGGAGGGACGCTGGCAACCAAATAGGGTCTGGGGTGTAGTAATAGCAGGGAAAAATAGGGCAGACTAGATGAGCCTATTAATCCTTTTCTGCTAACAAAGTCTATGTTTTTATGCTACCATATTTTTCATATCCTACTGTTTTTTACTCACCTTATATTCCATTCCAAGCCTGGTTCCAAACCGGATGTTTCGAACAGCAAAAGGTGCTTGGCTCATACTCTCTGACCCACCGCACAGAACCACCTCGGACTCTTTCAGGCAGATTTCCTTAGAAGCATCATGATAGACAAAATATTTAGATTTCTTAGAATTTTTGTCAGGAAAGGCACACTATCTGAGGCCTGATTTTAGGTGCATGCTGGGAGAACAGAGAAGTTAAGTGCCTTGCTCATGATCACACAGTATGCAAGTGGTGACTGCGGGATTCAAACCCACTTCTCCAGGTTTGCAGCACAGTGCTCTTGATCACTACTTTATATTGCCTACCTACTATATAGCTAGTGCCACCACTACCACTATTACTACTACTAGTAGTCTCCCTAAACTTTTTTAAATCCTTGTTCAATAAAGCACTTACGGAAACTTGGCATTGCCACAATAGCTAGCGGTCCTAGCTAGAGCAGTTAGTACAATATGCACTTGCCTCCAATTAACTAACCCCTCTTCATTCCCCCAGCATTTGTTTGATTATCAAAATGTATATTCAGTAGTTTGCATTGCTCACCTAATACAAATATCGACTGCTTCCTCACAATCACCTGTATTGTATACCATTGTTTTATTGTTTCTGTACATATCCATACTGTATACCAATTATCGTATCTGTATTGTAAGTCAATATCGTATTGTACACTACTGTATAACATTGTCCTAACAGGATCCCCTTGTAAATGAGCATGCTCAATGGAGTTTTCCTACCAATAAACTTGAACTACTACTAGTTCATTTTGGTCAGTATTAAAACAAATGCATGCACTAACCTGGTTTGCAAGTAGAAGCTTTTAAAATGCATGTGCCATTGTTAAGGAAATCATTTATACAACTTTAAAATATACATCCAGAAGGAGTGCATGCTTGGTGGGTCAGTGGTAAGGCATCATACTATCATGTAGGTGACCGGGTTAAGATGGACATCTGCAATCAAGCAGTCATGTTCAAGGACTGGTACCAGAGGCAGATTGTCTTTGGCCAGGGAGCGAGGTGTCAGACTCTGGTGTCCACAGCAACACATGCGATAGGGCTTTGGATGACTCATCCTCCACCACAAGAGTACCTTATGTCCACAAGGCCATCATGGCTAGGCCCGATGCCACTGAGGATTGCTCAAAGAGGCAGAGGCCAAGAAAAGCTGTGGGATACAAATTCCTAGGTCTGTTAGGATGATGGTCAGTACGCTCAGACCCCAGCATCACTCAGAGGTACTGGGACTAGAAGACTGTCGGTCTCTGGAGACATAACAAGGTATGTGGTCAGGAAGAAGAAGCTCTAAGAAAATGAGTTAGAAAAACCAAAAACAAAGAAACAAACAAAAGAAAAAAAACAACTGCAGAATGTCAAGACAGCGCTATCCTGTTAAGTTAACTGTTCCCTCCAATGTTGATTCTACCAGCTACTTCATTTAAACAAGCTTAACCCTTTGATCAAACAGAATGTAGTAATGTGAATGCGCACAAGCTTTAAATACTGATAACTAAATTGCTACTAAACAAATATTTTAAGTCAAAATGAGTGTTTTACACCCAATACAGCTGGAGCGAAGCAGTTGTAAGGACCACTTCAAATACCGGCGCATCACTGTGACTTCACTGACACAAATTCAGTGGGGGATGCAACCTCATTCCCATACACCCACAAAGGTGATTGTGAGCACTCTGGCAAGGCAGGGTACAGTGTAAATGGACTGGAGTGCAGGGCCACTCACAAAGATATGGCATCTTGTGCCCAACAGCCCATGAGTCAGGCAGTGTTGAGAGGGACCACAAAGCCACATTAGGCAGGTGAGCTCTGGAGCAAGTGAGCAGGAGATCGCTGAATATCGAGGAGTGTGACCTTTAGTGTTCACTGGGCTACAAGGTATGATATTAAGGGGTTAGGAAGAAGGAACCACTGGATCATTAGAGAACAAAAGCGTGTTTTAAAAGGAGGAGACACATTTTGTACAGAGGGATTTGTGCCTGGTGCTGCCAATGTAGCACACCCCTTGTGCATCACAATATGTGCTCAGTGCAATGCTGTGACATTTGGGTGCATACTAGGGGTTAGCAACAACTGAACTGGCCACCTGCACTGCCACACAGTTCCTGGGGGGATCTTCCTTTCCTGTGACTTGTGCCACTGTTTGAATATGACAGTTTTGGATGGCACTGCAACATTGTGGAAGTAAAAAATAGTTCACTTTGTACCACCTGAACAGCATTGTGGGAGTGGGGCACATTTTTACTATGTGGCATAGATGCAAAAACAGAATATATCTACAGTACCTGTGCTCCACTGACGATGGACTGGAAACCTGATCCACAGAGTCTATTGACAGCCAAAGCTGGAACTGGAACAGGCACTCCAACACGAAGGCCAACATGTCTAGCGATGTAGATTGCATCCGAGGAAGTCTGAAAACATGGACAAAGAACAGGAGGTTTTCTATATTGTTTTCTACCAACCACACATTATGACAGCCACTGACAATCTACAGTTGTGGCCAAAAATATTGGCGCCTTGCACTTTTTCAAATAACTCACAATTTCCTCTAAACATAAGTTGAAATTAACAATGGTACAGTATTTGGTCTCCACAATTCTTTATTTCTTTGTTAATATTACAGAACCTTTGTTTTTGTTCAGAATTTACTATATCCTTTTAAATCAGAAAATGAAAAGAAGTGGCATTGACAACATTATTGACACCCTAGACTTAATATTTAGTAGCACAGCCTTTGGTCAAAATAACTGCAATCAACCGCTTCCTATAGCCATGGATGAGCTTCCTGCACCTCTCTACTGGCAGTCTGGCCCACTCTTCTTGTGCAAACTGCTCCACTTCTCCCCAGATTTGAAGGGTGCCTTCTCCCAGCTGCTGTTTTCAGATCTCTCCACAGGTTTTCAATGGGATTTAGATCTGGACTCATTGCTGGCCACTTCAGAACAGTCCAGCGTCTAGTCTTGAACCATTCCTGGGTGCTTTTGAAGTGTGTTTGGGGTCATTGTCCTGGAAGACCCATGACCTTGACGGAGACCAGCTTTCTGACACTGGGTTCAACATTGCACTCCAAAATGGCCTGGTAATCTCCAGGTTTCATGATGTCATACACACGTTCAAGGCACCCAGTGCCAGAGGCAGCACAGCAACCCCAAAACATCAGTGAACCTCCTCCATATTTGACTGTAGGGAAGGTGTTCTTTTCTTTGAAGGCTTCATTTTGTTTTCTGTAAACATAGAGATGATGTGCTTTACCAAAAATCTCTAATTTGGTTTCATCTGCCCACAGGACATTCTCCCAGATGGATTCTGGCTTGTTCGGGTGTGTTTTGGCAAACCCCAGTCGGGCTTTCTTATGTGTCTCTCTCAGCAGTGGAGTCCTCCTGGGCCTCCTACCATAGAACCCCCTTTCATAGAGTTGGCGACGGATGGTGAGAGTTGAAACTATCGTACCTTGTGTCTGAAGGTCAGCTTGAATCTGTTCGGCAGTTGATCGAGGTGCTTTCTCCACCATTCGAACAATCCTGCGCTGCAATCTTCGATCAAGTTCTCTCTTGCGGCCACGTCCAAGGAGGTTGGCTACAGTGCCATGGGCCTTAAACATCCTGATAACATTACGTATGGTGGAAACAGGAACATCAAGGTCTCTCGAGATTGATTTGTAGCCTTGAGATTGTCCATGCTTAGCTACAATCTTCGGTCTGACCTCCTCAGACAATTCTCTGGCTGTCTTTCTTTTCTCCATGCTCACTGCGGTACACACAGTGACACAAAACAGGAGAATGAGTCCTTTTCACTATTCAAACTGGTGGAATGAGCGATTTTTGTATTGCAGGCACCTGCAACTCACCACAGGTGAGTTCAATTCCAAAGTGAAGGAGAATCACCTGGTTGAAATCTAATTATTTCTAACTACTCCTAAAAGGTGCCAATAATTTTGTCCAGGCCATTTAAGGATTTCAGTGTGGAATAAGCTAAGACTTAGTAAATGTTTCTGCTTTTTGCGTTTTATTCCACTGCAAACCAAAGACATACATATGTGGATACCAAATATTTCTTAATTTGAACAATTTTCTGGAAGGAATGGTGCATTATTAGAAAAAACTGCAAGGGCGCCAATATTTTTGGCCACGACTGTAAGACTAGTAGCACACACTACAGATCCAATATGTAGATAACCTTCCCAAATAGGAAAACCAAACTCCTAGGGTTAAAATCATGTTTTGGGGGAAGTTGCTGGACTCAGAGATAAGAGTTTGGATAAATTTACTGGCTCCATAAAATTATTACCTGCCCAAGCACGAGCCTCAAGCAAATGCAGAATGAGATAACAACACGACCCTAACACAGTAAAAATAGGCTACTCACCTGTAACTGTAGTTCTAGGAGTGCTATATGGGTCATTCATATCCACACATCCCTTTAAAAGCTGATCTTGCCAGACTGTCTTTAAGCAAACCTCCTCCCACCACCCAAGTGGTATATTCCTCAGCTCTGCCCTGTGATGTCAGATCCTGCATGCTGGAAGTAGGGATTGGGTGCCACTTGCCCGGGAAATAGTAGATGTAGAACCATATACCACACTCAGAACTATGGTTTCAAGTGAGTAACTTATTTTTCTAACAACATACATATGGTTCACTTATTGACACGTTGGCAGACTTCCAGCAGTTCTCAAGGAGGAAAGGGGCAAAGCACACGCCCCTATTTGGCAAAAAGACTGGAGAACCGAGGTCCCAAAAGCAGCATCCCGGCATGACTCAATGTCAATGCAGTAATGAAAAATGAAGGTGTGTGCTGACTTCCAGGCAGCTGCCCTACAGATCACCAAGGCAGTGAATGTCTGGGGGAATGAGCCTTCAGCCCTACGGGAGGCTCCCTACCAGTCAACCTATAGCAGAGATTGATGCAGGATGTGATCCACCTGCCAATCATTTGCTTTACTGCCGGTCTGCCAGGTGCAGCTTCAGTGTATGTTACAAAAAGTTGTCGAGCCTCACCTGAACTCCAGCCGTGCACTCCTTATAATAAGAGAGTGTTTGCTCCACGTCAAGGTATGGGCCTACAGTAGGCTAATGAAGAAGGGTTGGTAAAGTATGCAAGAAGGTTAATCACCTGGTTAAGGTGAAACTTCAATACCACCTTCAGGAGGAATTTCAGGTGAATGCAGAGGACTACCTTGTCCTTGTGGAAGACCAGGCACAGAGACTCAACTAAAAGTGTCTGAACCCACTGATCCCTCTGGCAGAGGTGATAGCCACCAAGAAGGTGGTTTTCCAAGATGGTGTGTCATCTTACACCTGTGCAAAGGCTCGAAAAGCTTGCCCATGAGCAATGCAAAATCAGCTACAGATCCCAAAGTGATGCTGGTTCACACACAGTATAGGTTCAAGTGGTCAAGGCCTTTTAAAAAGGTGGGGCATGATTTCTTTCTGTAATTGGTTACTTCATTTGTGTGTAATGTCATGCTGCATATTAAAACTTTATTAAACTTTGAATTTAAAAAAGGCAACCAACCTCCATCTCCTGCACCATGGTCAGCATACCAGCCTGTGCCCATTATGCAGAGATGATTGCCAGTGCACCTTGAGGGTCCTTGATCTCAGCCCCAGCTGGGACAGGTACCATAGATAGTCAGGACACTAGCCAAGGGGCAGGCAAGAGGATCACGTTCCTTGCACTAGCACCAAATGGAAAAGCTTTTCCATTTAAAGGCATAACAATGATGAGTCAACTTCTTTCAGGACGCCTCCACAACATGGAGCTCATTGTCTGAAAGTCTCAGAGTCTGGAACTCTAGCCACAAATGAACCAGGCAGTGAGGTGCAGAGACTGAAGATCTCCGATGACAAAACAGCAGATCCAGGCACAGAGGTACCTGTCACGGATGTGTGTTGTTGAGGCTGAGGAGATCCAGGTACCAGAAATGGCGGACCAGTCTGGGGCGCAGATCATCCATGCCTTGTTCCTCTGCACCTTGACCACCATCTTGTGGATCAAGGGGGGATGGTGTACAGGAAACCTGGGGTCCAGGGCCTCACGAAGGCATCCCCCAGCAGTGTCACAGAATGAGGGCAACGCACAGAAAACAGCTTTAGCTTTGCATTCTCCCTGGAGGTAAAGACGTCTACCAGAGGATCATCCCAAAGGGAGAAGAGGTGGTTCACCACCTCCTGATACAAAGACCACTTGGCGGCGTCTCACCTGCTAGAGGCGTTCACCAGCTGTTTGCTAGCTCCACAACATGAATCTCCAGGATATTTGCATTCAAGCTGCACATGAGGGTCCAGACAAGGAAGGCCTCGAGTCCTGACACAATGGAAGGGAATCGTGCCGCCCTGTCTATTCAGGTAGAACATGGTCATGGTGTTGTCTGGCTGGCCTTGCACGATCTATTCCCAGACAAAAAGCGAATTCCAACAGAGCTAGGTGCACTTCATGAAACTCTAGCAGGTTGATGTGGTAATGGGACCCCCTCGGGTTCAAAGCCCATGAGCTCTGTGGTCCCCAAGTGCTCCCCATCTCACCAGAGAAGCTCCTGTAATCAAAATGACTGTTGGCTCTGGGCAGACAAACAGGAATCCTTCCTCCAAATGTTCTGGGATGAGACACTACTGGATGGCATCCCACATATTGCCTCAGTCACAGAGACCAGCTAGTTGAAGTGGCCTAGGTCCTGGGACCACAAATGCCCCAACTTCCACTGAAGGCGACATATCAGCAAGTGGGCCCACTGGAAACATGTTGGTGCAAGGCGCCGTGTAACCCAACAGCCGCAGGAAGTCCCGGGCAAGTCGTGCGATTGCCCAACCTGAAATGACTAGGCACAGGAGGTAAGATCCAGTGCTGGGTTCCAGGAGTCAGATCTTGGTCCGGAGGGAGCCTAGCTTCGCCACGATGACGTGAATCAACTGCAAGGGTACAGTTCAGATTTGGCCAGATTGACCAAAAGGCCCAAGTCTCTGCAGGTCGGAAGGCCAGGTCCCTGGACTGCTCCACTGCCTCCTTGGGTGGCCCGCTATCATCCAGTCATCCAGATAGGGTATACCCTGAGCCCCTGGTAATGCAGGAATACTGCCATCACTGCCATGCACTTGGTGAAGACCCTGGATGCTACGGAGAGGTGGATGGCGTGGTCTGTGGAACTAAAGGTACCACCAGTGGGACACACAGACAGGAATGTGGAAGAAACACATCCAGGCAGCAGAACCGCACTCTGCTCCAAAGATAGCATGATCTGGTTCAAGCGTGACTATCCTTAACTTGCATTTCCTGAGATACTGATTCAGATCGATCAGATCCAGTATGAGGTGCCAACTCCCCGTCCATTTTGGGACCAGAAAGTACCTTGACACGAAACACTGACCTGCCATTAAGTATGGGCCACTGATTATGACTCCTTTCTCTAGGAGTTGAGCAACATCCTCCCTGAGAACGGACAAAGGGTCCTGTGACACCACTAACTCCCTTTGTGTGTGGGGTTGGTAAAGCAGGAGAGCCTCGAAGTCGAGAGGCAACCCTCTGCCCACCACTTCTAGGACTCACTTGTCTGAGGTAATTACAGATGAAGCATGTTGGAAGTGGTGCACCTGACTCCCCATGGGAAGCTGGGGCAGGAACTGGGTGGGAGGTATACACCCTCCAACCTGTCAGTGGGCTGCCTGTGAGGAGGCACTGGTGCCTGCTGCCAGAGAGACACCACTACCCCATCCCGCATTTGTGGGGCCCTGACTGGGAACTTGGGGTCCTGGTGCTCCAGACCTGCAAAGGTTGCTGCTGCCTACTGTAAAGGCTTCTTCTGTATCTTCTGCCCTTTCAACTCCATCTGCAAAGGAAGTCACAGAATCTAGGGTAGCACTGGACATCACAATCCTGCTGAGGTGGCCCTCCACCCCAGGGCCAAAGAGACCAGTGCCCAAGACAGGGACATGGCCCAACTTGTGCTTGATGTCCGCCATAAAGGAGGAAATCCTCAGCCAGGAACAGAGATGCATTGTGATGGCAGCTGCCATAGCACAGGCTCAGTAACTGACCACATTTAAGGCCTTTTGAAGCTGCTGTTTCGCCAGCTCTTGACCCTGGTCTTAGACCATTTTCACCGCCAGCTGCTTGTGGGCAGGAAGGTGTGAGAGGACATGATCTAGGACTCCCAAAAGAGAGTGACCAAAATGCGACATCATCAAGGCATTGCTCACCTAATGGAGACCAAGGGAAAGACACAGCACAGACCTTCTCTGCTGCGTGGTAAAGCTTTTTATACTCATCAGGGGGCTTGTCCCTGTCCCTGGCATTCCTGGATTTACGGAAGACAAGAGTTGGCAACCAGACCCATGACCGAGAAGTAATCTGAAAATCCAGACAGGGTGCCGGCAGGGACCACATACTTGCAGAACATACTGGCACAGGGTGCCGGGCAGGAAGCTGGGTGCTGCCAAAGTCCTAGCACCAGTTCCAAGACAGCATCGGCCATCAAGAAGGCAACCCCAGGGGACTCACTCGTGTCCAAGATCTTAGTGAAGCGGTATTTCAATATTTTCTGGACTGGCCCTAGACATGGAGTCAAACACGAGCCCAAGAAGTGCCCCAAAGGACAGTGGCCCATGGTTGGTAGTCAATTCTTCCACCAAATCGCAGTCAAAAGCATGAGCCTTCTAAGACTGCATCATGGACCCAAGTAGTTCAAACAATACTCAAACACAGTCTTTGGCCATTTGCTGACACCATTTGAGATTAATCCGACTGTGTGATCTCCACGACAACTGGCCTTGCAGTCTTTTAGCTGGACAGGAGTTCTTGGAGTGGGCTCCTGCACAGGCTGTCATGGAGGTAGCTCCACCTGCATCTGTGGCAAGACTTGTGTCAGGAACAGCCCTCTCAGCAGGACCTGCCAGTACCAGCTGAACTGGCATCGACCAGGTGTCTGCAGGGGTTAGGGTGGAGACCTACCCTATCCAACCAAGGCTCACTGCTGCCAAAGGAGCTCCTCCCAGCTTCGCCACATAGGTGATGGAGCCTCTCATCATCCAAAGACGAGGTGGAAAACAAGCAGCTATGGTGGCATCTAGTTGAGCGAGACCAAGAATGCAAGGTATCCCTCGACCCAGACCCCCAGCGTTGACTGGGTTGACGATGCAGAGGAGATATGGCCAGAGGGGCAGTACAAACTACCTGCATAGGGTTTAACTGTTCGACCCTGGAGGGAGGCAACTTCTGAGAGGAGATAGCTGGGTTCACTGACTGCTCCTGGAACTTCTGATCAAGGCTGGACAGGTCCAGGTCCTGGAGATTGACTCATCATCGATTCCCTCTGACAACAGGTCAACAGGGTAAAGAAATATCTTGACTGCCTGCTCAACCAGTGTATTGTCCAACAAGCTCGACAAGGGCACCATGGAGCTAGCGGCTTGTCTCTTGACTGAGGCAGATCCAGCTGAAGCGAAACACGCGACAGCCACTGTGTGATCAGGGGACGAGAGAGAGAGACAGAGAAAAGTGTGCCCTGTTCCATTGCCACGACCAATGGTGGGACTTTGATTTTTTTGACTTACTATGGCAGGCAGGGCTCCCCCCGAAGAGTCCTGCACATTTCATGGAAGTTACTCTTGAAGGAAGCTCTGACACTGACCCCTAACAGGAGCAGCGCCAAGACAGATAAGTGCTTGCTGCGGCCTTGGCCATTGACATTGCAGCTGCTGGGGCCATTTTACAAGCTTGCTTTGACTTCATCGGAAGGTCCTGTTCAGACGGCTGACCAAGGAGAAGACGGTGTAGAGATCTTCAAGTGAAGAAAGCATAGGCTGGGACAGACCGCAGGCAGCATCGTTGTGCTGTACTATATGCACATGTGCAGATCCATCCATGACATTTTCTGGTTGCACTGGATACAGCGCTTGAAGTCAGAAGCCAGCTTAGAATCTCAGTAATCCATTTAGTCGACGTCCGAGATGGAACTGAGGATATACTCAAAAATAATGGGAAAGTGTTTTGACAAAATGTTTGCCAAATAGCGTGTTTTTTCAGACCTATACCACCTGCACAGCTGTGAAGGGGGAGACCTGACTCTGCCAGCGGAAAGGATGATCTGGCATCACAGGACAGAGACAAAGTTTACACCACCCTGGTGGTGGGAGAGGCTTTGCTTGAAGACAGTCGACAAGATTAGCTCTTAAAGGGAGACTGCCTACATGTGGATAAGTAAACTATATCCACGTTTCTAGAAATGGCATTACTGATCTGTGGTGATCCAATTCTCTCACTCAAAAACAATCATACTAAAAACAGGCATGGGGGCATCTCGCCGTACACAACAACAGCGCAGCAATGTACCGCACTGTAAATACAGTGGATACATTGCCGGCGCTGAAAACCTAATACCGACAGGAATGTCGATTACAAAACACAACAGATTTAAGTATTCAGACGGAGGTTACTCTCCACACCCCGCGACCACTCCAGGGGTTCAACACGGGCAGGAGAAACACCAGCCGGGGCTAAACTAAAACCTCCCAATACCGCATTACGCGGTCTGCAAAAGTCTGGGACCGGAATTCGAGCCCTGGTCCACAGATGCAATGCTGCCCTGCACTGCCATGGCTCATCCTCTTAGCCACGGCAGCTGCTGGGTGGACCACCTCCCAGCAGAGGTCTTCCCTTGCGTTACTCCTCCCTCCAGCCATCTAGGACAGGGTACAAAAGTGCACGTGCTGTATTTCTGCCTATGGGGTTTTGTACCCTGTCGCTATACTCCCAGCTATATGCACTGTGTGTTTCCACCACGCTGTTCCTCATACAGCTTAATTGCCCAGTATGCTAAAATGTCAAGTGAATATCTAGCAATCAATATATTTCACAAATATATAAATATTATTTTACTCTATTGATACATAAAAATTGTACTGCTAGAATACATCCCTGCAGCCTGGCTCAAGCTTTAATTAAAAAAAAAAAAAAAAAAAGTTTTAGTGCTAATGGTTCTAAAATTAGCAAGGCTGATGGGCTGGCAAAGATCAATACAGTTTTCATATATCAACATATACAAAAAAAACAAAAACATTGCTGCAGTTGTAAAGGGACAATTTCCTAAATAGCTGGTGTCAAGTATGCAGAAAATACAAATGGTATTCTGTCAAGAACAACAGCATTTTTCTAATATTAATATTTGTGCAAACATAATATAAAAAATAACAGGACAATCAAAACATACACACTTATTAGCCTTAATCTACAAATGTTACAGTAACTGCACTTGCATATTTAAGGATCTAGTGTGGGACTGTAGTGCTTCGTAAGATGCAGGTGGTTTTCGGCTAAGGAGAACCACTTTTTTCCTGGATTATTCCAAAATAACTCTTTCAAGTCATATTTATAGTTAGTTATCAGCAGTCACTTTCTTTAATAAAGTGCTTAACTAAAGGCACTGAACATACCATAATAAAGGATGCATAGAAGAAACAAGAAACAAGCATTTGTCAACGCCGAATGTTGATTGCGTGACTCCTAATAGGTAGGATATCGGTACCAGTAATCCCAAAGAAAAGAAGGGAAAGAACATCAAGGAAAAATTCTGACAATTGAACAGAGAGAATCAAAGTCTGAGAGAGGCAAGGTTTAGAAACAGCATCCTGGAGAATTTATTTTAACTGGGAAAAGAACACTGAGCCAAGGCTCGTTTCCAGGTGCGACCTGGATTGGGGGGGGGGGAGGAGGACTAGGAATAGTCAGGCAGGCAGTTATAAACAACAAAAACAATTTCATGGCCAAACGCCTCACAGAAGGAGGCCACATCCTGCTTGTGGTGCTTGGTGAATTTGCGCAGAGACTCTCAAGATGTTACTTTGCAAATATCCAGCCAGTTTGACCCAATTCCCTTCCAATGTGCTTTAAGTTCCACGGGCAGCTGCTTGCCAGTGATTTTGAGATCTACTGATACGCATCCTCTAATCCACCTGAAGACTTTTGACAACTCTGGTTTCTAACCCCATTAAGAACTGTAAGACATGACTACTTCCGATGACGTAGAGATCTACGCAAACATGTGTTTGACTGCTCTCCTAGTACCCAGAGCATGGACAACAGCATTCCAGATCATTCTGCAGAAAAAGACAGGAGTGAAACCTCCTAAATGAGAAGGAAAGCAGAATTCATCTTTGGTATGAACTCCAGCGTTAGTCTGTATCCCACCTTTTCCTGTTGGAATCGAGGACAGTTAAGTGAGGTAGCACATAGGCGATCCAGTATCCTTGCCATGCTAACAGCCAATTAGGAAAGCAAATGTTTGAGTACCCAGATGAAAGTAACAAGAAATTGTTTGAAGAAAGGTCTAGTGAGATGGTGGAGAACTACAATCAGCTCCAGGTTGAATCTCAAGTCTTCACTAATGTACTGATTCGGAGATGCGGTAATGAACCCTGCTATATGCTGGTATTTATTTATTTCGTTTTTGTTTACCAGGTAGGTGCACTAGCCAAGACTGACTATTTTCTGGCACAACCCCGGAGAGTACATACATAAATTGGGAAACACATACATTACATTAGAACAGATGAATCAGATATAGATCAGGTCAAACAGTACCTGAGATAATACATCTGGCTAGGCAGTGAGACAAAAGGTGGCATTAGTACATGAAAATAGAAGAAAGAGCTGGGCTAAGGGATAACTATAGTGACATTTATACAGCATAGCTAATTTGCAAGTGCTGTGGTGTGTAGAAGTCGGGGAAAGGGTTAGGAGAGAAAGAGTTTGGTAGAGAAGAAAAATTACTCACCTAGTAATGTTGTTTTTCTAATGGAGTCTTGCTATATTATGACATATGCAGTATAACCCCAGGTTAGAACTGCTCCGAGTGAAAGAGTTAACTTCCATGCAGAGCATGGAATCTTGGCGTGAGCTCGGTTGAACACTCTGTCTGTTGAAGCTCAAACTTAAACTGTCAGATCTTTACGAGCAAAAACTCACTAAGGTTCTGTGTGGAAGCCGTAAACCTACACTAGCCGTTGGCTACTAACTACAAAAACACCTTTTTGATCTTGATCCCAAAACAAAGACTCAAGTCGGGGGATTCAAGAAGAAACTTAAGCATAACACCTAAGCACCCTAGAAGGGTGAAATAAAGTGGGCATCAAAGAAGTGCCAACATTGCATTGCCCACCCACCTCCCAAAAATAGAGGTTCTGAGAGGGGCAGGCTGGGGGGGAGGTCATAATATAGCAAGACTCCATTAGAAGAAACAACATTACTAAGGTGAGTAATTTTTCTTCAAACAACATGAAGTCTTGCTATATTATGACATATGCAGACTACACAGCAGTACCTCCATGGAGGAGGGACAGAACCTACTTGGGAAAGGCTCTGAAGCACAGCTGTGCCAAATCGAGCATCACTCCTAGCCTGGCTATCCAAGGAGTAATGTTAATAAAATGTGAACTGTTTTCCAGGTAGCTGCTTGACATATCTCTAGAATAGGAATGTCCCTGGCAGCAGCCAGAAGCAGCTGTACCCCTGGTAGAGTGAGCCCTCAGGCCTGAGGGAGGAACCTTACCCAGTTTTTCGTAACAGAATTGGATACAAGAGACAATCCACCTGGCAATGGATCTTTTAGTGGCAGGTTTCCCTTTATCAACCTCACCATAAGTGAGGAACAATTGGAGGGATTCGAACCTGTGACCCTTGGTACGTTCTATATAGTAACTAAGGGCTCTTTTGACATCTAAACTGTGCAATCTACTCTCACCAGAGGAGGAATGGTCAGTGATGTACACAGGAAGAGACATGGATTGATTAAGGTGAAAGTCTGAAACCACCTTAGGCAAAAACTTCCTGTTATTCCTGAGGACTACCTTATCTCTATGAAAGGAGATAAAATCAGGCTCCACTGACAAGGCCTGTAGCTCACTTATGCGCCTGGCAGAGGTGATGGCTACCAGAAACACAGTTTTCCAAGTCAAGTACTTCAGCTCTGCTGAAGACAATGGCTCAAAAGGGGTTTGCATAAGCTGAGCGATGCAAATATTAAGATCCCAAGCAGGGGCAGGATCCCTGAACGGGGGATAGGTGTGAAGCAACCCTTTAAAAACTTGGAGAACACAGGGTGAGCTGATAAAGAAGAGGGCTTACCTGCTGACAAGAAGACAAACACAGCTGCCAAGTGCACCTTTAGGGTAGCTGGCCTCAGCCCAAAGAATTCAAATGCACCAAATAATCCAGGATGGTGGGCACCAGCAGATTCTGGGAAATATGTTTACCAGCACACCATATGGAAAATCTCTTCCATTTTGAATTATAGGTAGCCCTGGTGGAAGGCTTCCTAGAGGCCTTCAAGATATTCAGTACACCTTGAGAAAGGTGTAGGTCAATCAAACTCTAACTCTTCAAGAGCCAAGCCTTGAGATTGAGAGATTTGAGGTTCGGATACCAAACTCTCCCCTGGGCACAGGTTAACAGGTTGTGATTCCTGGGAAGGCATAGGGGAGGGTGGACTGCTAAGGACATGAGGAGTGGGTACCAGGGCTGCCTGGCCCAATCTGGAGCGATCAGGATCATCTTGCAGGATTGAGATCTGATTCTGACTAGCACTTTGAAAAGAAGGGGGAAGGGGGAAAAGCATAGAGAAACTTCCCTTCCCAACTGAGAAGGAAGGCATCCAGAGGGACTGAGCCAAACACTGGGGCCTGCAACAAAAAGGGAAGTTGGTGATTGTCTGGGGCTGCAAAGAGATCTATTTGCGGAGTGCCCCATCTGGCAAATATTACCTCCAGTACTAGGGATCCAGTGCCCATTCGTGATGGCCCTGGGAAATCCTGCTGAGAGCATCCGCTGGACACTGTCCTTGCCTGGGAGGTGAACTGCTGTAAGGAGGCGTTCAGAGAATATGCCAGAGACCACAACTTACGTTTCTGCACAAGGTCAGGACCGAGTGCCCCTTGCTTGTTGATGTACCACATTGTAGTGGTATTGTCTGTTCTGACCTGAACTACCTTGCTCTGGACAGCTGTGGAGAAAACCTGAAGTGCTAGAAAAACTGCTCTGAGCTCCAGCAAATTGATGTGGAGCAGAGATTCCAGAGGGACCACAGCCCTTGGGTGGAAAGGTCACCCATGTGAGCTCCCACCCAAGAGGGATGCATCTGTAGTAAGGGTCAAGGAATGAGACTGGGGAGTGAAGGGAACCCACTGTCTCAGATTGTTCTGATCCTGCCACCACTGGAGGGCCTGGATCAGGGTTCGAGTCACTGGAATCAATTTGGTTAGGGGATCCGTCCTTTGAGACCAAAAGGCTCTCAAATGGAACTGAACGTCCCTCATCTGAAATCTCGCTTCCTGCACTAGAAGCAGCCATGTGCCCCAGGAGCTGTAGAAAATGCCTTGCTGGTCGAGAGACCTGCAGGGTGAAAGAGGAGGCCAGAGACACCAGGGTCCTTGCTCTCTCCAGAGGAAGGAAGGCTCTGGCTTCTTTTGTGTTCAGTTCTACGCCTATAAAGGTGAGAAGCTGGACAGGCTCCAGAACTGACTTTGGAAGATTGAGAAGGAAACCTAGAGATGTAAGCAGGTGCTAGGTTACTTGTAAATGAAGTTTGACCTGTTCTGGAGACTGGCCTGCAATAAACCAGTCGTCCAGATAAGGAAGATGGCAATCTTCTGCCTTCTTAAATAGCAACTGCTACTGCCAGGCATTTTGTGAACACCCTTGGAGCCGAGGAGGCCGAAGGGCATTGCTCTGAAATGGTAATGGCCTGAGGGCAGTTCGAGATCTGAGATACTTCGATGGGAGCTTCCGATGAGAACATGGAAGTACGCATCCTTGAGGTCCAGGAGGCTAGCTAGTCCCTGGCCTTAGAGAGGTAAAAAAATCCCCAGGGTCACCATTTTGAACTTTGGTTTTAAAGGTGCTTGTTTAGATACCTGAGATCCAGAATGGGCCGCCATTCTCCTGTCTTTTGGGTAAGAAGTACCTGGAGTACAACCCTTTGCCCTGGTGTGTGGGTAGAACCCTTTCCACGGCTCTGAGCCAGGAGGCAGAAACCTCTGCTTCCAGGGCAAGTGCCTCTGATGGGTTTGCAGGTGGAAAAGATCTGGCTCTCATCTTGGAAATTTTTGAAGCTGAGAACCAGTCCTGGCTTACTACTTCCAGGACCCACTTGTCTGATGTTAAAGACTTCCAGTCCTGGACAAAGTAAGCCAGCCTGCCCCCACCGGTAGTGGAGAATCGGCCCTGGCTACCCCATCAGAGAGCCTGTTTTGCAGGGCTTTGGGTTGAGGGCAGAAGCAGGCTTACTAGAGCCCTTCTGCCCTTCCTCTAAAGAACCCCTCTGGGCATAAGCAGAAGAGGAGTCCTGGCTTGGTAAAGCGGTTCTGGGTTTCATGGTGGCCTGTACCAGCGTGGTCCGTTGGGCCGGCTGGCACATCACGCCCCCTTCAGTGGGGACTGGCCAGCCAGTGGTCCTAACGCTGCGATCCTTTGGACCAGCTAGTGATAGTGACCAGGAGATGAGCAGCTCTCCAGTGGTGGACCGTTCCATTCCATCTGCAGGAGGGCATCCGTTTGTCTGCCCGACCGGCGGTCTCTCTGTCGACCGATGCCTCTCTGATGGGTTGGGGTGCCCATCTGGGGGAACACGGCTCGCGGCCTCTGGTCCCCATGGGAGTCGATGCCACATCAACCTGCTGGAACTCTGGGCGGTCCGCCCTCGCTCACCGCCTTTGCTCCGTTTCTCTGGGGTCAAGTGGTCCGGTCAGGCGGACAATACCGCGACCATGTACTACCTGAACCGCCAGGCGCGGGGCGTGCTTCATGCTTCTATGCGAGGAAGCTCTCCGCATTTGGTCACTCGTCGCAGCCCTAGGCGGATCTCTAGCCATTCATGTGGCAGGAGCCTCCAACACCCTGGCCGATGCCCTGAGCCGGATAGGGGCTGCATCTCACAGTGGTCTCTCCTGCCGGAGGTAGTACAGCATCTGTTCTCCCATGGGGCACACCTCAGGTGGACCTGTTTGCCTCCAGGAGAACAGAAGCTGAGGCTGTTTCATGCCCCCCCCCTCAGCAGGGCTCGCTGCAGGGGGATGCCTTCTCGAGGCTGTGGACCCCGGGCCTCTTCTACGCCTTTTCCCCCATTTCCCTTGATTCACAAGGTGCTTCTCAAAGCAAGGAGGGACAAGGCGCAGGTGATCCTGATAGCCCCAGACTGGCCCCGCCAGTTCTGGTACCCGGATCTCCTCAGCCTCAGCTCCAGGCTCCTGAGGCAGCTCCCAGCTCGTCTGGACCTGCTCTCAGTCAGTCAGGGGAAGGTGTTCCATTCGGACCTTCAATCCCTGCACCTGACGGCCTGGTTCCTGAGCGGCTAGAGTTCCAGGCCTTGGGTCTTTCCGACGAGGTCCTCAATGTTGTTGAGGCGTCCGTAGAGTCGACCAGAAAATGCTACGCCTTCAAATGGAAGAGATTCTCCATTTGGTGTCATGAACAAGGGCTTGGACCCTTCCTCCTGTTCTGTGGCAAGCATTTTGGACTATTTATGGTCCCTTTCTAGTCAAGGGCTTGGGTCGGCGACCCTAAAGGTTCACCTGGCAGCCATCTCTGCTTACAGGCGCGGGCAGGGAAGCAGTCGATGGCATGAGGAAAGTGATCAGGCGCTTTTCAAGGCCTTGATCATTTCCCCTCCAGTTGAGGAACCCCCACCTCCGTGGGATCTACTGCTGGTACTGGCAAAGCTCATGGGCAAGCCATTGAACCTATGCACAGGTGTGCTCTCTCTCACATGTCGTGAAGACACGTGCCTTGGTGGCTATCACGTCAGCCAGAAGGATGGGAGAGCTCCAGGCGCTTTCCATCGAGTCTCCTTACCTGGTCTTCCACAGGGACAAGGTTGTCCCTCGCCCCCACCGAAATTCCTTCCGAAGGTGGTGTGGTAGTTTCACCTTAACCAGGTGCTGACTCTGCGGTGTTCTACCCCAGTCACACCTCGGAGGCAGATATAGGCTCCAATACGCTGGACCTAGAAGAGGCTCGCTTATAAGGGCCTTGGCTGAAATTCGGGAGAGGTTAAGCCAGCTGCTTGTCACCTACGCTGAAGCCGCATCTGGCAGACCTGCAGCCAAGCGGACGATAGGCAGGTGGGTCACCTCCTGCATAGATCGCTGTTATAAGTTGGCGGGCATGGAGCCTCCCAGAGGATAAGAGCTCATTCTACCGTCATACTGCTGCATCGGTGGCTGCTTCCAGGGATGTCCCTATCCAGGAAATCTGCAGGGCTGCTACCTGGAAGTCAGCACACACCTTTATTACCCATTACCACATCGACCTTGAGTCACGCCGGGATGCTGGTTTTGGGGCCTCGGTTCTCCAGTCCTCATTTCCCAAGTAAGTATTGGGGGTGTGCGCCTTGCCTCCCTCCTCCCGGAGAACTGCTAGGAGTCTGCCAATGAGTGTGGATGAACAACATATCCATGTCCTAGAAATACAGGTTACTCACCTGTAACAGGAGTTCTAGGAATGGTATATATTGTTCATCCCTACATTCCTACTCCTGGCTAGGCGCTGTAACCTGAGCTTCCAGCCGGCCAGATCTGGCGTCATGGGGCGAGCCGAGTTATACCACCCGGGTGGGTGGGAGGAGCAAGCTTGAAGACCTTCCGGCAAGATTTAAAGCGGCAAGGATACTGCCAATGAGTGTGGATGAACAACATATACCATTCCTAGAACTCCTGTTACAGGTGAGTAACCTGTATTTTTGGGATGTGGGTGGGCAGTAGCAGTGTTGGCACTCAGGAGGTGCCCCACCTTTTATGTTATCACCTTCTTTCTTTGGGTGAGTGGGTGTTGTGTTTATTTCATTTTTTGGGTTTCCTGACTTGAGTCTTTGTTTTGGGACCAACAAATTTGTTTTTATATTAGTAGCCAGTTGGCTAGTGTAGGTTTACAGCTTCCACACAGGACCTCAGTGAGTTTAGCTCGTAAAGATCTGACAGTTTGAGTTCAAACAGCAACAGACAGAGTCTCAACCGAGCTCGAGCTCAGCGTTCCATGCCTGGCATGGAAAGTTAACTCTTTCATCTCCGGGGCAGTTCGAAGGTTGGGACTCACTGTTATTGTCAGAATACAGCAAGACTCCATTAGAAGAAACAACATTACTAAGGTGAGTAATTTTTTTCTTCTTTGCCATGAAATCCAGCTTCCCGGAGTCTTTATCTGGGGGATGTGAAGCCAAGGGTATGTTAGTCTTATCACAGGCTGCAGCCTGCACGACCTCAGCATGGCTGCATTGCTGGTACAAGTACTCCGTACCTGAGCCTGACAGCATGTACCTCTTGTCCATCTTTCTGTCTACAGGAGGTAAAGAATTTGGAGTTTTTAAGTTTTTGTGTCTGTTTCCCAAAAAATTTATAAAGGGGGAATAGACAACATCTTGGACTCTGGAATGTCCATCATCTCCACGTAATCAGGCTCCTCTTATTCCTCAACAGCTTCTTCCAAAGGGAGCTGGAGGGTTTCTGCCACTTTCCTGTAAAACATAAAGTGGAAAGGGGACTCAGAAAGCCTAGGAGGGGAAACACTAGAAGGCCTGTCTGGGGAGATGTCCGGTTCAATGGGCTCATCCAGACCTTCCATTCCATCATCATCATCATCACCTTCGTAATCATCATCCCCCTCCAAATCCAGTTCATAAAAATCTTCAGGGGCATAATCCTGAACCGGGGGAACCGACCGAACCGAACGCCTGCCAGAAGGCGTCGGAACCGGACGAAACGATTCAACAATCCTAATCGCTCGGGCAATCTCCTTGTCAGTTGGAACATGCTGTTCCGGATCCGAACCGGCTGATTTGTCCTTCCTCTTTCTTTTCGATGGAACCAATCCCTCGGAATCGTCTCTCCTTTTGCCTGAAGAAGTATCGCCCTTATCAGAGGGCACTCCTTCAGGTTCGGTCAGAACCGAACCGGGCTGGCCATCTGGGTCATCGGACTTCTTGGCATCCTTCTCCCTAAGCCTGCCCAATCTCTTATCCAGTGTGTATTTAGGGACATTCTTGCAGATTTGGCAATCTGAATCGAGGTGGTCAAACCCCAGACAATAAACACAAGTGGTATGGGGATCAGCCTTAGCAAAGACCTCCCCACACTGCAGTGTTAAGACCCAGTGGGCCTGGTTTTTCTTCTGGGTTTCTCAGACGTAGCCATACTAATAATCAAACTTACCCTTTCCTCGGAAAAAGCCAGGCAAGACCCCTTATCGGTTTTTAACCATGTTATGGGTATTTGAAAAAAATGTAAAAACACATTTTTTTGTTTAAACCGATAAGGACCAGTACCACACACTTAACCTTAAAGTAAGAAAGAGAAAACAGTAACACACAAGGTAACCGGTTCAGCCAAACCGTTTAAAAGTTTATAAAATTACAATTTCCAAATTTTTTTTTTTTTTTACAGCTAGTCCACTACCTAAGCCCTTACTGTACCACAGATAGGGATCTGAACCAAAAATAACACAAACGGATCTGTAAAACCGACTACTTCAACCGACTGAACCGTGAGCAGAGGAGAAATCTCCGGAGCGACTGTTCAGTTAAGCGGAATAAAGAATTTGACGGTTACACTTCAGAGTGCTGCAGACAGAGGTTTGAACCGAGCTCAAGCTCAGTGTTCTGTGCCTTGCATAGAATTTAACTCTGTCCTCTCCGGAGCAGTTCAAGTGCTGGGGCTAACTGCAATAAGTCAGATTGCAGCAAGACTTCATGTTGTTTGAATGAAAGAATTGGAGGCTCACAGGCTCTGTGTGCTCTGGCTTTGTCAGAGTAGGGATTTACTGAAGACTGGTGAAAGGGGTTGGATCCATCTTCTTTTGTAGAGGCAATCCACATTTTCAGTGCACTGTTTGGGTTGGGGGAAGCAAAGATGACATCTGATCCAGTTAGCTGCAGTGTGACGGTGCCCACGCATGAAGCATTGTTTCAGCCTGTAAAATAAATATTTATGTACATTGAATTTTTTTTTTCTTGGAGGAAAACACAGAGGGTGTGTTGCCTTTATTATGACGGAGAGGTCTGACTCAGTTGGCATGATCGTCCAGACTGTTAGGAGAAATTCTGAGTTTGCACAGTGTGACTGTTTCTTTCCACCTGACAGCCTCTCTCACTTGGTTTGCCATGCTTGCACTGGGAAAAGCAAATGGAAATAAATTATAACAAACTTGTCTGTCTTAGAAAATAATTCATTAGATGGGTAAATACAGTATAGCTAAACAACAGTTTCAGATGGAAAACTTTTTGAATTCCCCAACAGTGTGCAGGTATTCAAAATGTGTGTGTGTGTGTGGCGGGGGAGGGGCATAACTGCGACTGGGGGGGCATTTATACGCAAAACACAAGTAGCATAAATCCTACGATAAGCATCTGAATACCATTCAGTGATGGATTTCTTTTCAGTTAGAAAATGGGCAAGAAAAACTGCCACTTAGCACACATGCTTCTCACTGATGGACAACCCCCTTGCCAGCCGCTGTGCCCCAGTCAAATCCATGTGAACTGGAGGACGAATATCGCTAAACTTACAAT
Source organism: Neoceratodus forsteri (assembly GCA_016271365.2). NCBI lineage: Eukaryota > Metazoa > Chordata > Ceratodontiformes > Ceratodontidae > Neoceratodus > Neoceratodus forsteri. The sequence continues at coordinate 518,318,677 of CM057449.1, read as the reverse complement.
GCAAAAAAAAAATCTGACAGATAAAACAAGCGCCTAACAGTTAGTTGCCTATTTTCTAACTGAAGATGAATCCATTATTTAATGTTTTCACAAAGGATGGACCACCACGGATGGCTAGGCAAACACAGAGTCTGGATCCCGCCCCCCCACACACACATAGACATCACTTCCAGTTTCTTTGGCATCTTATGGCATTCTCCACAGCTTGACATACCGGTAATGTGTAAAACAGTGAACATATCAAAAACCACAGTTCAGATAGTCCTATGGATAACACAAACTGTATCACAGGTTAGTCCCTGTCTGTTCACTTCATCTTTGAACATTAAATAACAATTCCGATCCACTAGCTCTTTAATTTGAAGGATGGCACCTCGGTGGGACAACACCCCCTCAGTGCTGCACTGCTGTTTCTTTATTGAGTATTTTCCCCAAGTTCCTGGTGTGTGACCAGAAGCCATGTTCTTCTAGCCCCAGATACAAGTGTGAAACTTGTTGAGCCATGGACACTGCAGTGGGAGGTGGAAGGTGGGAGGGTCCTTCTGCCACCCAGCTTTATAGTTGGGAGGATTGAAGCACAGGGATTTCAAGTGGTTTACATGAGGTTACATAACAAGCCAGTGTCTTTTCATTATTTTAACCAGTGAATTAGAATGCTTCAGGTAGAGTTTTTTTTTTTTTTCAGTGTTGGGTTCAAGGAGACCTTTAATCCAAGTGATGCTCTGCCTTCAGTGGTGTGGAATAACATCTTCTATTAGGTATGGGGCTAACATTACCATGTCTAAAGAAAGGAGGAGGCACCCTCCTGTATTGCAGATTCCACTTTCACATAATGGCCCCAGCTCACCCTCTCTCTAGAATCTCCCTCGGAATACTGCTGTGATGAACTCACTTTGGGTGGTGCAAAAAGTTTAATGTTTTCTGCATATGTATTCCTCCAACTGGAAAATCAAGCTTACTCCCCTCTCTGATCAAACACATCAGTTCAGTAATCAAAAATAATGAATTCATCCTATTTGGAGATTTTAAAGGCTACCTAAATGCAATTCTGATGGGGCACACTGTTCCGGAAGCCCTCCCGTGGAAGCAGAGCAGACAGAGAGGTTTTGAATAATATATGCCATTACCTTAAATTAGGACATTTAATACCTTTTTGATGAGATTTTGTAAATGCTGAAACCAGGAAACTTTTTCCAACACCGCACTGATCGGAGGCTAAGGCTCCTGGGAACATGTAGCATGATGATGTTATCTTAGCGAGTCAGGTCATCCATCCTCAGTATTGAGCCCCTGTGGAGCCTTGTGTACTATGTGTACTATTACTGGCATATGTGTACCTTGTCATCTTTATCATTATTTAACACGTACAGTAGAGTGCACTGTACGTGTTAAATACTGATAAAGATGATTAGAGGTTCCCAGGGTTCGGTTGAAGACATCTGGGTTCCCGGGCCTTTATGTTTGTGGACTCCACCCTGTGGAATTCTCTACCTCATCGGATGTGAGAGTGCCTGACTGCGGAGAGCTTTCAAACTGCTCTGAAAACATACTTGTTTGAACTCACTTTTCGTGATTCAGTCTAGTGATGTTATTTGTTCTGAGAATACTGTTTTAATGTTTTTATTGTATTTTAATTGTCCGGGCGCTATGATCTTCTGGAATATAGCGCCTTTTTATAAGTAGAGAATTGAATTAAAATGACACGGTACACATATACCGGTAATATTACACATAGTATATAAGGCTCCATAGGGATTCAGTACTGAGGATGGATGACCTGACTCGCTAAGATGGCATCATCGTGCTGCACGTTCCCAGCAGCCTTAGCCTCCGATTGGCGTGGTGTTGGAAAAATGTTTCCTGGTTTCAGCATTTACAAAAAACTCGCCACAAAGGTATTACACATCATCATTTAAGATAATGGCTTATATTATTCAAAACCTCTCCCTGTCTTCTCTGCTTCCACGGGAGGGTTTCCAGAACAGTGTGCCCCATTAAAATTGTGTTCAGGTAGCCTTTAACATAAACTGGGTCAGTGACTATAGCAAAACAGTGGTACAATCCCTTAATATACTGAACCATACCCATATCATCACAGAGTCTACTAGGTGCTCTAACAATGGCAGCACACAGACACTAATTGATTGGATACTCACACCTAGGTCAGATAGAATTAAAAGCTCAGGTTTTCTGTCTGATGCCATTTGCGACCAGTCACCCATTTGTTTGTATATGGTATGCCAAATTACCAAAAGCCCCTCCTAGAGTTCTACTTTTGTGGAAATACGCTCATATGGACCCTGAGTTCTTTAGCTAATACTGACTGGTCCCACCTATATGAGGCCACCGAGGTAAATTCAGCAGCTGACTTCTTCACCATAGCATTCACCAAATTATAGAACAAATTCACCCCATTCCCAAAAAGGAGGGTGCATGCCCCCATTACCAAATGGCTAGACCACAAGCTCTAAACAAAGTTTTTTTGAACGTGATGGAAAATGGCAAATCTTTAAGGCCTTTTCATCCCTCTCAGATTGGTCTGCCTATAGAACACTGCATAACATCTGCAAAAGAGAAGTCAGGAAAAACGAAAACTGTCCATATAAAATGCTATTTAGTACCCCTGCCCAAAACCCTGGCTTGTTTTGGCTGCAAATAAAATAAATAAAAAAAAAAAAAAAAAAAAAAGTGCCAGGTCAGCAGGGAAATCACTCTTCCCCAAATATGATACTAAATGGTGTGCACTGCAATAACAGCATCACCATGGACAATAGATTTAACACATTTCTCAGACCTCGCCTCATACACATGTATCTTTTCAAACGTGCCCCTTTCCAAGCTACGTGCTAGCACCCTCTCTGGGTCACCACCAAACCCTATCACAACCACCCTTCTGTTTTAAATGGGTCAGTCCAGCTGAGGTCCGCAAAATCCTTATGGAGATTCCTGTCTCAAAATCTGCAGGCATGGATGGTATTGAACCCAAATTTCTGAAAATTGTGGCCAAAGAGTTAGCTTCCCAAGTAGCTAAGCTAATCATCCTATCCCTCACTGTTGGTATAGTGCCCGACACATGGAAAATCTTGCATGTTGCCCCAGTTTTTAAGAAGGGAGACCACAAATTCTAAATAACTATAGGCCCATTGCTGTTCTCCCAGTTTTAAACAAAATACTGGAAAAAGAAGTTGCCTCACAATTCGCTAGTTACCTCTCTGTCCATGACCTGCTATCTCATTCACAACACAATTCCCGTAGAGGGCACAGCACCACCACTGTCCTCCTCACCCTTACCAGTAGTATCTCCTTAGCAGTGGACACTGGCAGCCTCACAGGTGTCATCTTTATTGATCTGACAAAAGTCTTTGATCTTGTCAGTCACTCCTTGCTCTCTAGCAAACTAGCCAATCTGGTTATCTCACTAACTGCTCTCCCCTGGTTTTGTAATTACTTGGCAAACAGAACCCAGAGGGTCATGTATGAGTCTTTCCTCTTGGACCCTGCACCAACTGTAGTGGGTGTTCCCCAAGGCTTCATACTAGGCCCACTGCTGTTTGCCTTAGATATCAACTCCATTACACAGAGCCTGACCTACTGCTCAGTCATCCTGTATGCTGACGATCTGCTTCTTTATACCTGCTCCAGAAACATTGATCAAACCAACCAGTACCTGACAGCTGACCTATGGTCAGTATTCATCTGGTTATCTGAAAACAAACTAATCCTTAACATCACTAAAATGCAATCCATGCTATTTGGCATGTCCCCCAAACTTAGACCATGCCCATCCCCACTATCCGTAGCATACCAAGATGGTACCTTGGTCCCCACAGCCTCCTCCTTTTACAGTATATACCTCTGAGTCACACTTGACCCTACGCTTGATTACCCATCCCGCGTCATGAGTGTCTGCAAATCCATGAACTCCATGCTGGGTGTCTCATATAAAGTGGCCCGAGACCTGACACCTCAGGCATACCTTGCCATCGCCCAGGGGATCATCCTCCTCAAGCTTCTTTATCACACCCCAGTGTACTTTGCAGCTTTTAAAGCCACCCTTCTTAAATGGGATGTCACTTAGAATAATAGTTGCCATTTTTTGCGTCAGTGTTTCCCAGACTCACCATTGCTGAACATAACACTTTGCAAGCTGCCCTAAACAAACTGGAAATTTGGGCCTCCCAAAAACAATCTATAATTAACATTGATAAATGCTCTGTTATGCAATTTGGAAAAAAATATATAAATACAACTTGGGGGCACAGCATTAAAGGTCTCACAGGAAGAGAGTGACTTGGGGATTAACATCAGTAGTAAAGTGGATTTCAGCATGCAGTGTGACAAGACTATGAAAAAGGCTAGTAGCATAGTACATTGTATTAAAAGACATTAAATGTAAGGAAAGGCAAGTAGTAATCCCATTGTACACTGCGTTGATGAGGCCCCATATGGAGTATTGTGTGCAGTTCTGGGCACCCTACAAGAGGCAGGATGTGGGGGCAATGGAGAGAGTGCAGAGGAGTGTCACAAAAACTGTAAAGGGATTGGAAGGACAGAGTTATGAGCAGAGGTTGCAGTCATTGGGGCTGTATTCACTGGAGTATAGAAGGATGAGAGGGGATATGTGTCTGTTTTTTAGGGCACATATGGACACTTATCTTTGGGACAGCAAGGGGATTAGTGCATAGGGACCACAGGCATAATACAAGAGCACATGACAACCAATTGGCTAAAGAAAGATCTAATACGAATAAAAGGAGACACTGGATTAATAATAGGGTTACACAAGTATGGAATGCATTGCCCTGTGAGGTGGTAGAAAATAAATCCATATCTGAATTCAAAACAAAGTTTAACAAATACTGTATTAATAAAGGAATAAAAGGTCGTTTTTAAGTACAATGTGGCGAGCTTATGGTCTCTAGTCTTCAAATGCTCTGTAACATCAATGAAATTGGTCCCTGTATAATAAGTTGGGCTAGCTCTCCTGTGTTTCTTGCATAATCATAGCTTTGGAGGTGTGATTTCTTACATAATGCTAAATGGTCAGCCTCTACCCCTTGCATCCTCTTGCGAGATGGTAATAGCTACCTATTGAGGTCAAGTGAAAACACCCTGCTTGCTGTCCCTAGGGTCTGAACTCATGCCGGTGAAGTGTCCTTTGCTTATTCAGCCCCAAAATTATGGAACTCTCTTCATCCAGACATTCGACACATGCTTTACATGCTTTCTGTCAAAAGTACTGTGAACATCTCCTTGGCCTGGCACACTGCTCCTGCCACGGTACCTGAACAAATTCCCTACCTGGCACTTTTTTTCATGTGATAATTGCTGATTTGTCAGTATTGTCCCATTGCACTCTATTGATGTAGGCTCTGTGTTTATGAATACTGCTTCTGATTTGTTTCCCTTACTACGATGTGTCTTGTCTAAAAGTATTTACTCCTTCCCCTCAGTGTTCATGTACTTCAGTGTATCATACTGAATGCACTGCAAATTATGTAGTTTCCATTACAGATAATTGCTATGTTCAAGTTTTTGTTTTATTTCCACAGTATATTGAATGCACTGCAAATTATGTATTTCCTTTATGGATGCATTGCTTTGTTTTCTTTCCACTGTATTTTTTATAACACAGTGCATTTCTGCTGTTTGTATTTTTGGTTGTAATCTCCTGGGTCACATCTGAAAATAGACATTCAGTTGCCTAGTGTGCTTACCTGGTTAACAAAAACTAAATAAATAAACTGCTGTTGGAATCCAGTAAGCTGTGCTCTGCTGTTGCAGCTCAGGATGCCGGGTACTTTAGTGCAGAGATGGCTCCTATTGAGGTGAAAGGAAAAAAAGGAAAGCAGGCTATGGAACAGGATGAGCACCCGAAACCCCAGAGCACCCCAGAGCAGCTGGCTAAACTACCACCAGTTTTCAAGAAGGATGGAACTGTCACTGCTGGAAATGCATCGGTAAGCCTTACTACTGTACACAATGCTACGATGGATGGATAGGCAGGGGGGTGGATGAATGGATAAATTGGCTTGCTAGATCGATAGATTTATTTTACTTCTTAAGCATCTTTCCAAGAGCTGAAGGCATTTTTACAGATAAATAACAACACTAACTTCTAACATAACACATATATAGTGGCATGGTAGTGCAATTATAGTTGGGTCTGAGTAGTCTCTCTAATACTAAATGTGATGTTCAGCTACTTGTGTCTCAGCCGTTCTTTGACATATTATCACAGTATTTTCAATAGCATGTATTCTGGCACAAGATTTATTGATCTATTTGTTTAGGTGAAAGTTGGTTACTTTTTTTTTTTTGACTAGAGTAAGAAAAAAAGTAAGACCAACTTTTTCAAAAATAAGGACAATTCATGCACCATTGTTTGTGATATACACAGAATAGTCAGAGGCACGCGAATTGCCCTTATAAGGGCTGTGGTCAGAGCTAACAATGAAGCTGTCATTGTTTTTAGGACTTGCATGACAGGCAGTTAGGAGCCCATCACCATTGCCAGTATAGTTGCTGGTGTGCCTCTCTCTCTGCCTGTCACTCTTCCATCCTCCACGGTGCTTGGCAGATGACTTCTTACTTTAAAAGTGGTGGTCTGGAGCTCATCCACACCACCAGTACAGTTACCAGCGACAATCTCTGTGTCCCCAAGCTCGACCACCGATTTCTTATTTAATCAAGAAAACAAAACAAAAGCAGTCTGGAGCTAATCTCCAACACCAGTACAGTTGCGGTGATGGTCTCTCTCTCTCTCTCTCTCCTCCACGTATAGTGTACTCTACCACCGATTTCTTATTTAAAAAAAAAAGTCAGAGCCCATCCTCATGTATCAGTAGTGTTGTCTCTGCTTTATTTCTTGCCCCCCAAGGTGCTTGGGCACTGATTAAAACCAATGCTGGTTGTTGGGAGCCCATCCCTGCCACCGGTGGTGTTGCCATCATTCAGTTTCCCACTCTCCCTCCTCCCCCCCAACCTCAAAGGAGCTTGGCTACCAATTAGAAAACATTCCAGCATTCATGAACCCATCCATGCCAGCGACACTGATGCCGCCATGCCTCTCTTCCTCACGCCACAATAAAGTAAATGACCATTGCTTTCACCTCAAGCACCCATCCAGAAAAGGATACTGTGTGTTACTTGGTGAGTTGTCGACACAGCCCTCCCTCCTCATCATTCCAGCCACCATCTAATGAATGAAACAAGGTCCAGCAACAGATGGTGTCTGAGACCCTAAATTGACTACAATTTGAATTTTCTAATGCAGCCATTAAGTAGAAGTAAAATATACAATGCTCTTAATCTCCCTTTTGCATTTACCACAGCCACTCAACGCCCACTACAGACAGCCCTTAAAACAGTGATTTGATGACTCTAAGTAGGGAAGGGTCGCCGGGCTACTAGTAGGTATAGATAGTCATCAGGAGCAGCAACGACCTGTAAATACAGTAATTTTACTTTGTAGGCACTTGCACATGTTAAAGTGGGTAATAGTACATGTATATACACACCTTATGAAGTGCAAGTGCCTGCTAAGTAAAATAACTGTATTTACAGGTCGTCACTCTTTTGATCAAATCAATATACCTATTAAAAGTCCTGTAGCCCCTTCCCTACTTAGCATCATCAAAACTCTGTTTTTAGGGGCAGGGCTGTGGCAGGCACTGAGCAGCTCTGAAAAAGCAGAAGGGCGATCAAGGGTATTGTATAATCTTACTTTGAGAGGGCTCTTGCAGTAGGTAATTACATATAGGACTGACGCTGGCAGGCGGCAGGACCTCACGGAAAAATTTCTAGCTAGAAGTCTCTGGCGAGGGACCGCCCCCACGTCAGGTGACCGGCGTCAGGAGACGTCGGTATAAAGGGGCGGTTCCTCACGCCCACCTTCCAGTTCTTTCCTGCTGTTAGCTCATGCCAGCGCCTCGCGGTAAAGTTCCTTGCTTGTCAGGCTCCGTCTGTATTTTACCAAGTATTTTCGATTTTTTCCTATCAACATCAGGTATTCATCGGTGTATGTTGTCCCTACACCCCTCGAGCACAAAAACAAAGTGCGACACAAATCGGTGCCAACTCCACGCTGGGGGCCAATACATCCCCTGCCTTTTTTGCCTGGCCCTGACCATCCAGTATAGAAGTGCCAGCACCGCCTTAGTTTTAACGGCCACCGGAGAAGGTGGCAGCAGTCCCTAAACCCACATTTGAAAAGAAAATGACTCCATGGAGAAAAGAATTGAAAAGCTTGACGGCGTCAACTTTCCCTGAAGCCATCATAAGAAAAGGATAAAGAAAAGCACGGGACAAGGGTTCCTCTCCACAGCGACTTCCTAAAGTCGCGTGGCGTTAAAGTAATGTCCCAGGGGACCGTTCCTGGCAGCTGCCTTGAGGCTTCTAAGGTGGCGTCGCCTGCCCCGTCTGGCTCGCTCGGGCCCTTTAGGCGCCTCTGGGCTTTGGAGCCTCCGTTCCCGGTAAAGCTGGGTTTCGCGGCCTACTGGTCGCGAGCAGCTCCGATAAGTCCTGGCGTTGGCTCCTCCAGCGTCCACACGGAGAAAGAGTCGGTAAGTTGCCCGACCCTTGGCGACGTCGCGGCCCTATTCCGCCTGACCAGGCCGCCCTCCGCCGCAGCCTGCCTCCGGCGATAGGTCCGTTAAGTCGGACACCGGCCTCTCCGGTGCCGCCGGATCTCAGCTTGTAAGCGCCGTTGGTTCACCGGCGTCCACACAGTGGAAGAGCGGCCGCGGACCCCTCCCACCTCCGTCGTTCGGCTCCCGCAGCCTTCGTTGCCCTCTGGGGACCCTGGGTCTTCTCAGCCCGACCCGAGTTTCTCCCTCCATCCCGGGTGGCGCTGGGGTCCCTGTTCGCCTTCGTCAGACTGTCCACCCGCTGGTCCGACCGATCTGGCGTCGGCTCCCGGATGCCAGCTCGATGCTGGCACCTCGACGCTAACTCGGCGCGGTATTGCTGACTTGGGCGACATCCCACTTCGGATGCCGCGGCGCTCGCGCCGCCCTCCCGGCCTTCTGCTCCAGATCCGCCCGTGGGGCCCTCCGTGAGCTGTCTGCGCCGGCAGCTCCCCTGGCTCGGGTACCGGCCCGTCGCATCCAACACCGACGTGCCGGGACGCGGTATCCGATGCCTCAGTACCTGGCCACAATACCCGGCGCCGGGTTTCCTGCCGTCAGGTTATGGATACTCGTCTTATGGGTATATCCCATACCCATATCCCCCACCACCTCCTCCTCCACTGCCCCCCCCCAGCCACCGGTGGATTTGCAGGAGACTCTGGCCTTCTGGCGGGCTGAGGCCAAGGCTCAGCTCACCTGAGAGGTGGAGAGTCATCTTCAGACGACGGTGCCGGTACTGGTTCCCGTACATCCACGACGACAAACTCCCTCACCACCTCCGGATGCCAGAGCTAAACCCTCTGGCTCCAGAGAGGGGCAGGACATGCTTTCCTGAGGGCTTCCCAAGGGGTTTGTTCCTCCCCCTAGACAGGAGAGGGAGTCTTCTTCTTCACCATCTTCCTCTTCCTCCTCGGACTCCTCCGATGGCTGCTTGAGCGGGATGACGAGCCATGCTCTCCGTCAAAACCCAGGCCAAGGACTCCTCCGAAGTCCCTTCCAGAGGATCCTTCTTTCACCGAGTTACTATGCAAAATCCAGGCAGTACATAAGTGGCAATCCTTGGAGCCAGATCCACAGCGGGTGAAACTCGCTGAGCATCTGGATCTGCCCGTGACAGCTCCCACCTTGGTGCCACCCTGGATCGAGCCTCATGCCGACCTTGTTACCACCATTTGGAAACAGCCGTCGGCGTTAGTCCCTCTTCCCTGGAAGTCGAACAGGCTATATCAGGCTCCCGAGGGTGTTGACTATTTAGATTCTCACCCTCGAGCTAACTCGATCGTGATTAGCGCCGCCGCCGCTCATGGCCAGACAACTAACCCAAAACATCTTAGCTCGTCACCACGTGATAAAGATTCTTGCCTTCTGGACCAGTATGGCAAGAAGATTTTTGCTTCTTCCATGCTGGGGATCGGGGCCCTAAACTATGTCGGTCACATGGGGGATTACCAGAAGGCAGTTCTTACTGAGGTGGAAACCAAATTGGACTCCCTGCCGGACTCACAAGTAAAGCAGGAAGTGGCTGACCTCGTCCGCTCTGCACGTTCGTCTAGTCAACACATGCTTCGTGCGACTTAGGGAGCAGTGGACACTGCTGGACAGAGCTCAGCTTTTGCCGTAGGCTTACGACGTCATGCTTGGCTCCGTGTGTCAGAGTTGGTCCCGGAAGTGCAGTCCGCTATACAGGAAGCGCCCTTTCGGGGTTCGGTGCTCTTCGGTGGCGATGTCAAGGACATCATCACCGATCTGCAGGAGAGGGAGATGACACTAAAGTCCGTTGACTCTGTGTATCATTCCCATAAATCACAGAGCTGTCCCTTTCGCAGACGGAATCTGCTAAAGGCGAAACCTCCAGGAAAGCGGGCCACTAGACGCTGGGCCCCCACAGCTGCCAAGCCCCCTCCGCCCAAAAAAGCAGCAGGTGCTTCAGCTGCGGCGCTGCCCCACACCACCTAACTCCTTCCCTCTCCCACAGCCTCCGGGCTTTCTGGAGGAACCGGTAGGAGGGAGGTTTTCCCTCCACCTTCCGGGCTGGGAGAGGATAATGTCAGATTCATGGGTGCTCCAGCTAATAGCAGAAGGACACTCAATAGAGTTTCCACAGAAACCACCTTGTCACCCTCCCCCAAGGTCGTCATATTCTCGGGAACATCATCTTCTGGTCCAAGAAGAGATTTCAGAACTGTTGCTGAAAGAGGCGCTAGAACCTGTCCCCCTTCCTCTACAGGGAATGGATTACTGCTCCCAATTCTTCCTGGTCCCGGAGAAGACAGAAGATGTAAGACCTATTCTAGATCTCAGTTCTCTGAACCTATTCGTGGAGTACAAGAGGTTCAGAATGCTCTCCCTGCAGAGCCTTCTGCCCCTCCTCTGCTCGGGCCAGTGGTTGTGCGCTCTGGATATGCAGGACGCTTACCTGCATATATCCATCCACCCATCTCACCGCAAATATCTCCATTTTGCTTTCCAGGGGGACCATTACCAGTTCAAGGCACTTCCATTTGGTCTCTCCTCTGCTCCTCGAGTATTTACCAAATGCCTTGCGGTGGTGGCGGCCTACCTGCGTACCCGCGGGGGGGTGCAGGTTTTCCCGTACCTGGACGACTGGCTCCTGGTGGCCTCATCCAGGGAGGAACTCGCGCACTGCCTGTCCCTCACCCAGCAGGTTTTTGCCTGCCTGGGTATTACCATCAACCGTTCCAAGTCTCACTTGATCCCATCCCAGAGACTCCAGTTTATCGGGGCGATACTGGGCACGACCCTGGGCAGGGCCTTCCTGCCACCGGACAGGGCGGCCGCTCTCCATACTCAGGTAAGCCTGTTGTCCAGCCGCAGGCAGGTCAGTGCAAGGTTGGTTCTTCGCCTCCTCGGGCTTATGGCGGCTGCTATCCCGACAGTCCCTCGCGCTCGACTCCACATGAGGGTTTCTCAGTGGACGCTTCATTTCCAATGGGATCAGTTGGTGGACGACTTGGATCAGTTGGTCCTAGTCTCCTCTCCCATGGTTCGAGACTTGCAGTTGTGGATGGTTCAAGAGAACCTTCTTCGGGGAGTTCCTTTCTTCCTTCCTTCCCCCTCTCAGACTCTGACCACAGATGCCTCAGGCGAAGGTTGGGGAGCCCATCTTGGTCCTCATCGGACCCAGGGCTCTTGGTCCAAGCTCGAACAAACACTTCATATCAATGTGCTCGAGCTTCGGGCAGTACTTTATGCTCTCCAAGCCCTTCATCTGTATCTCCTTTCAGGCCACCTAGCCATCCAGACGGACAATGTGTGTGTGGTATGGTACATCAATAAACAGAGAGGGACTTGGTCCTACCCTCTTTGCAGGGAACCAATGAGAGTTTGGGATTGGGCAGCACAACACAACCTTCACCTTACGGCAATTCATGTTCCGGTAGTCGAGAACACCTTGGCAGACAAGCTGAGTCGCTCATCTGCTCTGGCCCACGAGTGGGAACTGGATCAAGGGGTCCTAGGCGATATCTTCTATGTTGGGGAACACCACAGGTTGACCTGTTGGCTTCCCTCAAAAGCATAAGCTTCCCGACTTCTGCTCGCTGGTTCCAGAAGCGAGGCATTTTGAGGCAGCTCTGTCTCTAGATTGGAAGGACAGATTAGGTCTATGCCTTCTTCCCCACTTCATTTGATCCCTCGGGTCTTGCAGAAACTAGGTTCAGAAGGAGCAGGAATGATTCTTATCACTCCTTTCTGGCCCAGGCAAGTTTGGTTCTCTCTTCTGCAACAATACTCAGAGGAACCACCTCTTCCTCTTCCTCGATGTTTGCTGACCCAGGATCGGGGGACCCTGCTCCATCCAGGTCTCAGGTCCCTTCAGCTACATGCATGGCTCCTGCAGACATAGCTCAAGCCCGCTTTGGAGTTTCTTCCCAGGTGGCAGAGATTCTGGTGGAGGCTAGGAAACCCTCTACTAGGTCTGCCTATGCCAGAAAGTGGAAAAGGTTCACAATCTGGGCTGCTTCGAAAGACATTGAGGCTTTCTCCTGCATTGTTGGGTGACTGCTGGAGTACCTACGCCATCTATTTGACCTGGGTCTTAGTCATTCGTCTCTGAAAGTCCACATGGTGAACATTTCGGCCTACCATGTTCCCTTTGCAGACAGATTATTCGCTCAACTGAAAGTCTCCAAGACTTTCCTCAGAGGGGTTCTTCACCTGCGACCCCCTATCTGAGTTCCCACCCCTCCTTGGGATTTGAACTTTGTTTTGGAAAAACTTACTCTGCCTCCTCTTGAACCGGCAGCTTCCGCAGACTTTTAAGTTCCTTTCATGGAAGACGCTCTTCCTCGTGGCCATTACCTCTGCTCGGAGGATTTCCGAGCTCCAGGCCCTGATGTGTAAAATTCTGTACTTGATTTTTCATAAGGAACGTGTGGCTCTGCGCACCAATCCTAAGTTTCTCCCCAAGGTGGTAGCGGAATCTACATTGAACCAGTCCATAGAGTTGCCCGCTTTTTTTACGCAGTACTCCAATCAAGGGGAGTATTTACTACATACTGTGGATGTTAACCGGATTCTGAGATACTACACTAACAGGACAAAAGATCTCAGAAAGACTGATCAGCTGTTTATCTCTTTTGCACCCAAAAGAGAAGGCAATGCTGTTTCTAAGCAATGCCTATCCAAATGGTTGGCTCATTGCATCACTTTCTGTTATGACAAGTACAAGACCATTCTGGGTCAAGTAAGAAGCCACTCCACCAGAGAAGTCGCTGCCTCAGCAGCTTGTTTCAAGAATGTGTCGGCGACAGACATCTGTGCTGCCGTCACTTGGACTTCCGTCCATACCTTTACAAAACATTACAGTTTGGATATTGCCTCTCACCGTAGAGCAGGCTTCGGGCTTGCTGTCCTGCAAGGCCTCCTTCCTTAAGGCCTTCACAGCTAGAGGATCTACTCTGGGAAGCTTTCCTCCTCCCGCGTGCTTCTTCTTGTTCTAGGCTGCTTGGGACTGAGTCCTATATGTAATTACCTACTGCAAGAGCCCTCTCAAAGTAAGATAGTACAGTTACGTAAGAACTTACCGTAACAGTAGATCTTCGAGAGAGGCTCTTGCAGTAGGTAATACCTTCCCGCCCTCCATCCCCCTAAGCTTTTTCAGCTCTTTTTCCAGTGAGGGAAATATCCGCTTCTCTCTCACCCGGCCTCTTTTGGCCTATGGTGGGAAAGAACTGGAAGGTGGGCATGAGGAACCGCCCCTTTATACCGACGTCTCCTGACGTGGGGGCGATCCCTCACCAGAAACTGCTAGCTAGAAATTTTTCCGTGGGGTCCTGCCGCCTGCCGGCGTCAGTCCTATATGTAATTACCTACTGCAAGAGCCTCTCTCGAAGATCTACTGTTACGGTAAGTTCTTACGTAACTGTACTTTTTATTTCCACTTAATGGCTACATTAAAAAATTCAAATTGTTTTGTCGATTTAGGTCCTTGCCAGGAGTTGCCGACCAGAACATGTTAGTTGTTGTTTTTTTTTTTTTTTTTTCTACCCCAGCTCTGGGCCGACCTCTCCTTCAGGCCTTCCTATGCCCCTTGCTTCCCACACTTCCCCGATGTAGTCACCCCATCACCCCACATTGCAGCCCCCCGGGTAACCCGGACGTAACCCTTCGCCAGGTGGGTCCCTCTCCTCCAAGGGGGAAGGCACCGGTGGGGCAGCCAGCGCAATTCTTGGCCCGGGGTTGCTGAGGCGGTCTGTGGACTGCTCGGGGTCTTGCGGCAGCAGGAACTGGCGACCATCATCCGGTCAGCCACAGGGCTTTTTTTCTGTTTGCTCCCGGGGGGGCGTGGCGTGCCACAAATGTCAAGGCGTACGCCGATGTTCACCACGCCCATTAGTCACTGGGACCCAGCGCATTGCTGTACCCCCAGCCTCTGTCAGGGGTCAGCAAGTGCCAGGTCGCGTCCCCACCCTCTCCCCGAGAAAAGGCGAGCAGTCATCCAGTGCTCGAGCCCTCTCTCCCCGGCCAGCCCTCCAGCACCCGGGTCAGTTCCTGAACTCGGGTCGCAGGCGGAAATCTAACCACTGCGCCAGGGCTGGCGTTAGTTGTTTTTTTAAAAGTAGGGCATATATGTCCATTGCACTGAAAGAGTCTGCAGAGAAGATTGTTACAGTAATGGCAGGTTAAAGTCATGTGTACATGGTGGTAGGTGTATGTTACTTGAGTGTAGGGAAAGTTAAGATGTAATACTTAGTGATGTTACAGAACCTGTTCAAGGAGTAAGTAAAACTTGGAGATGTTGTTGTGTATTTTACTGCATTTGGTTGTGCATTCCACATAGTCCTTTGGCCCATATTTATTTTGATTCTGAGGACATTAAGCACTAGGTAATCATAGGACCACTACCCTTTTATGGAGTATTGGTGACATAGTAGTTTTATATATGGAATAGGTTGTTCCATGGAACAGGAAGTTGCTGAGCTATAGTAGGCATCTCTGGAGCAGGCTGAGCTAGTTTAATGAGTTCAGTTGGTCACAGTGATGAGTTCTTGTGTGAAGGTTCATGACCGATCTGGTGACTGTATCAAGTATGGTGTCAGGCTTGGTTAGATTTCCCTTTTGTGATGGTGCCTTAGAGTAGTCAACATAGTTTAGGATGGGTGTGGATGGCTAGGTGCATATCCAATCTTAGTTGGCTCAGGTGGGGAGGGGCATGCAGAAGCATTTTAGTTATATTTGAACTGGAAGCCCATTTTCAGTCCTAGGCACATGATTTTAGTGTCACACAAAAAGAATTGGAAATCTAATGGCTAAATCAAATTAGTACCGCAAATAAGATGAATGAGCACAAAAGAGGTGGAAGATGAATCACTTGATGAGTGTCAGAACAAGCTGGAGCGAAGTCATCATAGAAGTAAGCATTAATGCCCGATAAAGGAGGCTTCTGCTGAGGAATTAATGCATGGTTAGGGGGAGTTGCGGCACGAGGCCTTGGCTGAGAGCCTACAACCACCCAACCATGCATTAATTCCCCAGTAGAATCCAACTCTGGAGGGCATTAATGCGTTTGTACACGGGAATACTTGCGTTGCTGTTGTTTCCATTTTTACACTTCTGTTAGCTGGAACTATTCAGCTTTGTGTCCGTGTGGTGAGATCCTGCGTTTTCACCACTATGTGTGTTCTGTTTGCTGCTCTGACAGGTAGTGGTGCTAGAGCCTGACCTGGTGACCCCGTGATTAATAGTTGGAGCGGGCATTACCAGTGATTAATCACCACTCCAACTTTGATCATGTGGTGCATTTTTTCCAGTGACGTTGCCTTATTTCGGGTTTCTCTTTTTTCTGTGTTAAAAGTAGTGTTGGAATGGAGAAAAAGGATATAGTGATAATTAATGATAATTCATTTTTTTCACATTTTTGAACACTGCATCTAATTTCCACAATGCTTAATACATGAGCTCTCTAAGTAATTAAGCATCACAAAATAGGGAAACCAAGAGCTTCTAGGGACGTGGATATGTTGTTCAATCCACACTTTGTGGCAGGTTCCTTGCCGTTTTAAATCTTGCCGGAAGGTCTTCAAGCTGGCTCCTCCCACCCACCTGGGTGGTAAAACCCTCGGCTCCGCCCCATGACGCCAGATCTTCCTTACCGCTTGGAAGCTCAGGTTCCCTCCTTAGCGCTCTGCGTTTTTAGACCTGCATCCTAATTTGGAAGTTCTGAAAATCATTTTAAAGTTCTCTAGACTTGCGTCTTCATCTTCCCTCGCGGCTGTGCTGGACAAATCCACTCCTGGCTTCTGTTGGTGTCCTTCGCGGGCAGAAAATGTCCCGGAACGACCCGCACTCCACGTATGTTTATTGCTTGGGTCTTGTTCACAATCTGCAGGCCTGCGATCTTTGCAAGTCTTTCACAGCTTCGGTTCTGGAAGACCGAACTGCCCGACTTCTAACTAGGGCACCCGAGGAAATGGTTCCCGCCCGATGAAGTCGAAGGCCTGTTGGGTGTGTCCTGGCTCCGAGGGCTCCACGGAGCACCTGGGCAGTTGATTGCCCTCGGAGGAGGCACCTCAGGCGCATCATCTTCCTCTTGACCTCTGCGTTTATCCGCTCTCCTTGGGCTCCTCCTACACTGCTTCTTTCAAGGAGCTTTGTTAGTCCCTCTCCACCAATGGAGAAGGACCCTCTGGACACACGAGTAGGTCGAAGAAAAAAGAACCGAAAGGTAAGTCCCACCGTTGACGTTTGTGGGAGCAGGAGAGATACCTTCACCGGACCGTCGGCTCTCTACTTCAGTTGAGGTTGCGGCTAAGGCCGCTGGCTTCACGGTGTCCCCGTCAGGTCAGCTGGCCGAGACACCCGTCGACGCGGTCGAGATTTTCTTGACCCATTGGACGGCTTGTCGACTGGAGAAGCCGACAACCCTTCTTCACCGGTTCTCCCGGTGGTACCCGAGGACTTGCCCGTGCCTCCTGTGCCGAAGTCCCTAGTCAAGGACCCTGAACCGAGGGATGAGCGGGTGTCACCCGTCCCCTCTTTGACCCATCCTCGGCGACCCTGAAGGTCTCGGTCTCTGTCCTCTTCCATGTCGGGTAGAACCCGCCAACATCGACAGTCTCTGTCTCAACACCATGGAAAGCGGTGTCACTGCTCATCCTCTTTGGAGGATAGACTGCAGCGTAAGTTACGCCGGCGTTGTGAGGACATGATGTGGCAACAGCTGTTGTTGGCTGGTAATAAGCCGACTCCTTCGCCTTCTCCAGCCATTAAGTGTCTGTCGCCCGAGTGGCTGAAGCAGCCCCTCGTAGTAGTTGAGGAGCCGACCTCGGCACTGGTTGTTTGGCCGAAACCGTCTGCTCCACCCATTGTGGTGGAACCACCGCCTCCTCAACCGAAGACTGGGGCCCTGACCAAGGATTCTTAATCAAGTCAGGGCTTGCCCCACAGGTTGTTGGTCACCCTCACTCCCGATCGGCCTCGGCAGGTGGAGGGTGGCTCAGGCGCTTGGCAGATGTTCGCGGACTCCTCGGAGTCTGACGACTCCTCCCTGTACTCCAGGCTCCTTGACCTGGAATCTGCAGGAGGTCCGTTGGTGGACGAGAGCCCATCCTTGTTCTTGGGACTACTTCGCTCATCTCAGAGTCCACTGGGATGCAGCTGGAACCTGTACAGAAACGGGCCAGGTATCCCTTCACTGATATACTGGACCGAGGAGAGTCCCCGACAGAGGCCTTCCCTGTGGCTGAAGCCATTGTTGGCCTGGCCCTGGAGTTGTGGCAGCGGCCTGCGAATTGTCCTGCACCTTCGGCCAAGATGGATCGCAGTACACGGTCCCCACCGGTTCACGCTCCGGTTTCTCGGAGCACCCTTCTGCGGAGGGGCTGGTGACCGATAGCATTTTCCGGCATTCTGGGAACACAAGGGACGTGGACAAACTGCCCAATAAAGAGTCCAAAAAGCTGGACTACTCGGGGCGGAAGGTTTACGCTGCTTACTCCCTAGGTCTTCGACAGGCTAGCTCGACTGTACTGATGGCACATTTTTCACATGCCCTTATGGGTTCCCTGGATGAGGTGATTCCTCATCTCCCGGCTGACCTTCAGACGACGGTCAAGCAGGTGCGGGATCGGGGGAGGGCGGTGGGCAAACAGCTCCAAACTTCTTTGGATATTGGTGACTCTTGCGCTCAGTGAGTAGCGACCGCAGTAGCCACGCGCCGCAGAGCTTGGCTGCGGATCTCCACCTTCACGGCAGACAACCAGCACAACCTGGCAGACGTTCGCTTCTTGGGCACCAACTTTTTCGGGCCGGGGCTGGAAGACCATCTCCAGAGGATCGAGAAGTCCAGTGCCACCTTGGACTTTGTCACGTCTGCCTAGAAGGACAAAGGCTGAAGCAACAGCGTAAGCCCTTTCACCCTTCCACCCCTGCGGCATGTCCGGCCCAGCAGCAACAGCAACAGGGCCAGCAGGCTCACACTTGGTGCCCCAAGGCCAAGTCTGCCACTTCCTCCAGTAGGAAGCCTGGTGGGAAGGGTCCAGGCGGCCCCTCTCGGCTGGCCCTTCCTCCAAGCCTGCCCAGTGACGGGTTGAGGGGTGTCACCCCAACCTTGCCACTCCTTCCCAAGTTCCTCCCATGGTGGGACGGCTCCGCCACTTCCTTTCCACCTGGTCTGTTATCACCACGGACTGCTGGATGCTGGAAGTGGTAGGCAGGGGTCTGCCTCTGGAATTCGAACAGTCCCCTCCCTATCGAGCTGTCGCCCCACGGGGGCTATGGGCTCTGCAGCCTCTCTGTCAGCTCGTGGAGCCAAAATTGCTCTGCTCCTCCAGAAGGAGGTGATCAACGAGGTGGTGGATCCTCCTCCAGACCCGGGGTTTGTGTCCAGGTATTTCCTGGTCCCAAAGCAGACGGGG
Organism: Neoceratodus forsteri; assembly: GCA_016271365.2. Taxonomy (NCBI): domain Eukaryota; kingdom Metazoa; phylum Chordata; order Ceratodontiformes; family Ceratodontidae; genus Neoceratodus; species Neoceratodus forsteri. Next base: position 518,299,671 of record CM057449.1, on the reverse strand, counting down.
GGGCTGGTGCCCCATTCTCGACCTGCATGATCTGAACAAGTTCCTAAGGCCGCGTACCTTCAGGATGGTCACTCTGGCTCAGATCATACCATCCTTGGAACTAGGCATGTGGTTCTGCTCTCTGGATCTCCAGGACGCATTCTTTCACGTCCCAATCTGTCCGTCTCAACAGCGATTCCTCCGCTTCAGAGCAGAGGGTTCTCTTTTTGAGTGCTGGGCTATGCCCTTCGGCCTTTCTCCAGCTGCCAGGGTCTTCACCAAATGCATGGCAGTGGTGACAGCATTCCTGCGGTGCCGAGGGGTACGGGTGTACCCTTACCTGGATGACTGGCTTATTGCAGCCCCTTCCAGGTTAGAGGTGGAGCCGTCCAGAGATCTGGCCCTCCAGGTCTGCTCTCGGATTGGCCTCCTGATCAACGAGGCTAAATCTGAACTCGTGCCATCGCAGGTGATTCAGTTCATCGGGGCAGAGCTTGACTTTTTTCGAGCCAGAGCCCGGGTCCTGGTGGACAGGGCCGAGGTCCTTTCCTCCTTTGCCCAATCATTTCTGGTTGGGCAATTGCGCCTTGCCTGGGACTTCCTGTGCCTTCTGGGCCTCATGGCAGCCTGCACCTGTGTGGTCCGTTGGGCCCGCTGGCATATGCCCCCTGCAATGGGGGCTGGCCAGCCAGTGATCACAGTGCTCCGGTCATTTGGACTAGCCGGTGACAGTGACCCAGAAGATGTGGGATGGCCTGCAGTGGTGGCTCGTCCCAGCTCATCTGCAGGAGGGTATCCAGTTTGTCCGGCCCGAGCCAACTGTTGGTCGTCTCTCTGATGGGTTGGGGTGCCCATCTGGATGATCTCTGTGCCCACAGCCTCTGGTCCCCTCAGGAGTCTCGATGCCACATCAACCTGCTGGAGCTTCGAGTGGTTCGACTAGCCCTCACCGCCTTTGCTCCATTTGTACGGGGTCAGGTGGTTACGGTCCAGACAGACAACACTACGACCATGTACTGTCTCAACCATCAGGGCGGGACGCACTCCTTGCCTCTGTGCAAGGAAGCTCTCCACATTTGGTCTCTCGTGATCAGCCTGGAGGCAGATCTCCTAACCATCCATGTGGCAGGATCCTCGAACAGTCTGGCCAATGCCCTCAGCCCGATAGGCGCTGCATCTCACGAGTGGGCTTTCCTGCTAGAGGTAGTGCAAGACCTGTTCTCCCATTGGGGCACCCCTCAGGTGGATCTGTTCGCCTCCAGGGAGAATGCGAAGCTGAGGCTGTTTCAAGCCCGCCCCCCTCAGCAGGGCTCACTGCAGGGGGATGCCTTCTCGAGGCCGTGGACCCCGGGCCTCTTCTGCACCTTCCCTCCATTTCCCTTGATCCACAACGTGCTTCTCAAGGTGAAGATGGACTAGGCGCAGGTGATTCTGGTAGCCCCAGACTGGCCTTGCCAGTTTTGGTACCCAGATCTCCTCAGCCTCAGCTTCAGGTTCCCGAGGCGGCTTCTAGCCCGCCCAGACCTGATCTAAGTTGACAAGGGGAAGGTTCTCCACCCAGACCTTCAATCCCTGCACCTGATGGCCTGGTTCCTGAGTGGCTGGAGTTCCAGGCCTTGGGTCTTTCCGATAAGGTCCTCAACATCGTTGAGGCGTCCCATAAGGAGTCGACCAGAAAATGCTACGCCTTCAAATGGAAGAGATTCTCCATTTGGTGTCAGGACAAGGGGTTGGACCCCTCTTCCTGTCCATTGGCTAGTATTTTGGACTACCTGTGGTCCCTTTCTCAGCTAGGGCTCCAGTCATCGACCCTTATGGTGCACCTGGCAGCCATCTCTGCTTACCAGACGCGGGCCGGCAAGCAGTCGTGGCACAGGAGAAGGTGGTCAGGTGCTTTTTCAAAGGTCTAGACCACATATCCCCTCCAGTGCGAGAACCTCCACCTCCATGGGATCTACTGCTGGTATTGGCTAAGCTCATGGGCAATCTATTCGAACCGATGCACAGGTGTGACATCTCTCACCTGTCATGGAAGACCGCCTTCTTGGTGGCTATTACGTCAGCCAGAAGGATGGGAGAGCTTCAGGCACTTTCCATCGAGCCTCCTTACCTGGTCTTCCAAAAGGGACAAGGTTGTCCTTCGCCCCCACCTGAAGTTCCTTCCAAGGTGGGGTCAGAGTTTCACCTTAACCAGGTGTTGACTCTGCCGGTGTTCTACCCCAATCACACCTCAGAGGCCAAATATAGGCTCCATTCCTTGGACCCTAGAAGGGCGCTTGCTTATTATAAGGAGCGGACAGCTGAAGTTCAGGGAGAGGTTCGCCAGCGGTTTGCCACCTACGCTGAAGCCGCACCTGGCAGACCTGCAGCCAAGCAGACTGTAAGCAGGTGGGTCACCTCCTGCATAGATCTCTGCTATAGGCTGGCGGGCATGGAGCCTCCCAAAGGGATAAGAGCTCATTCTACCTGCCATACCACTGCTTCAGTGGCTGCTTCTAGGGACATCCCTATCCAGGAAATCTGCTGGACTGCTGCCTGGAAGTTAGCACACACCTTTATTTCCCATTACCACATTGATCTAGAGTCACGTCGGGATGCTGGTTTTGGGACCTCGGTTCTCCAGTCCTTATTTCCTGAATAGGGTGTGTGTGCCTTGCCTCCCTCCTCCCGGAGAACTGCTAGGAGTCTGCCAGCCAGTGTGGATTGAACAACATATCCACGTCCCTAGAAATGCAGGTTACTCACCTGTAACAGGAGTTCCAGGAGTGGTATATGTTGTTCACCCACATGACCCACCCAACCTGCCCGGCTTCGACGTGCAACCTGGCTTCCAGCGGGCTAGATCCGGCATCATTGGGCAGAGCCAAGCGTTTTACCACCCGGGTTAGTGGGAGGAGCCATCTTGAAGACCTTCCAGCAAAATTTAAAGCGGCAAGAAACCTGCCACAAAGTGTGGATGAACAACATATACCACTCCTAGAACTCCTATTACAGGTGAGTAACCTGTATATTTGACCATTGCTATTAATGAGAAATTTCTATATTACAAATCGTGACATCATTGTTAGCCAATCAGAATTGTTTTTCTAAACATTCCAGACACTCTTATAACCATAAGAGATGCTGGAACTGTGCATACAATATAGACGCATTTTTCATGTTCTCCGTCCCAATTTTCAATTGATCAGCCATTTTATAACTTGAAGGAACAAGGTCAAAGACCAGATATTCATTTTCTTAGTTACTCTTGGTTCTTTTCAAACTTGCCATGTGTACTTCATTAGGAATTCCTCAGAAGTTACTACAAAGCTAATTATCAGTGGTCGTATCCACGTTTCATAATTTTTTTGTGACATTGAATGTGCAGATTTTGCACGTTTAGTCCATTTTGGAATTCAATACAAGTAATTGTTAAAGTCCAATGGTCAGATTCACATTTCTGTAAAGGCAGTAGTATGATACACAAGGTGCGTTGGAAATGTTTAATGGACTTTATTTTTTATTTTAATTTTTTTACCCATAAAAGCCTATCTCGGATGCAACGTCTCGTTTCCAGGGGGGTACTGCTTCTTCTCTTTTCCGCAGCTAGGTGTACCAAAGTACTGAGAGAGTAAGTGACTTGGCCAAGATCACACAGTGAGCGTTACGTAGAAACATAGCCTTTGTTGGCAAAGAAAGACCATTCATCCATCCATCCAGTCTGCCCAGTTTTGCCATGCTGTACTCTGCGCCCTCTTGTCCGGGGTTTTCACCCTCCTCTCTACCCCCTTGCTCCCTGTCTTACTGTTACCACACTAAACAAGCATTTGTCAATGCTGAATGTTGCTTGCTTGTATGTGCTGTTTAGGTATTTGGAAGTGATATTTCCATGACTTCCTCCCAAGACATGCGCTGTGTCTTTCCGTTCAGTATTCATAGAAGAGTGGGATTAGCAAGGGCCACAGCAGTACAGCAGTTGCCAAGGGGGTGAAGAGGTGGACAATAGTCCATTCAAAGGCAAAAGAGTCCTGCAGGAGCTCACTAAATTGAAGATGGACAAAGCGATGGAACCAGATGGCATACACCCAAGGATATTAAGAGAACTGCGAAGGGAGCTAGCAGTACGTCTGGCAGCCGGGTTCACTGAGTCATTCAACACGAGTGAATTGGAGGAGGGCACATGTGGTCCCTCTACACAAGTCCGGCAGCAGGGAGGAGGTGGGGAACAATAGGCCGTTCAGCCTCACCTCAGTAGTGAGGAAGATCATGGAGACATTGCTTAAAGAAAGGATAGTGGGGCATCTAGAAGCCGCCGAAGCCCAGGACCATAGACAACATGGATTCACAGTGGGAACATCATGTCAGACAAATCTGGTTGATTTCTTTGGCTGGGTGACAAAGGAAGTGAATCAGAGGGTGGAGCAGTGGACAACGCTTACCTTGATTTCAGCAAGTTTCTTTGACAGCATCCCACATGGTGAGGCCGGATAAACCAGCTGGGCAGGCTGGGCATGGGCAAAGGGTGGTAAACTGGGTTAGAAACTGGCCAACAGACAGGCGGCAAGAGTGGTGGTAAATGGTATGTAGTCTAGGAGAGGGGTGACCAGTGGGGTGCTGCAGGGATTAGTCCTGGGGCCAGTCCTGTTCAATGTCTTCATTAGTAACATTGCAGAATGGCTGAAGGGAATTTTTTCACCAAATTTTCAACATAGTCATTTTAAGACCTCTGCTCATGAACAGTGTCACTGTGATTTTCTTAATCTGTCCAAACATTGATTGTACACTGATCATGCCATTGTGCGCTACATGCACGGAAACACATTTTGGGTGACATGTGAAAAATGACAGCTGTACTGCTCATAAGGAGGTGTGGTAAATGGCAATGTTGAAAATCTGGTGCAAATATTTAAATTTGCGAAATTACAGTGTGCATAGGAACTCATAGCCTTGCGCTTGTAAACAGTCATTTTGAAATTTTTCACCAATTTTCAACATAGCCATTTAGGACCTCTGCTCATGAACAATGTCACTGTGATTTTCTTAATCTGTCCGAACATTGATTTACTCACAGCCTGCGCCATTTATGCATACATCGTGGAAGCATTTTGGCGAGATGTGAGAAATGACAGCAGTACTGCTCATAAGGAGGTGTGGTAAAATGGCAATGTTGAAAATCTGGGTGAACATATATTGAAAATTTACTTGAACTTCTGGCGTCGCGTTAGACAGCGCCAACACATGCTCGTAAAACAGTCATTTTGAAATTTTTCACCAAATTTTCAACATAGGGTTTTTGGGGCCTACCTCATGAACTGTAAAAATACTGTCATTTCGTAAATCGGTCCCGAAAGGTGGTTCCGCGCAGTGACTGTGAAATCGCCTTTCAGGGGCCGATTAATGCCATGACGGTGACAGAATTCATGAGGTGGGGTCCCAAAAACCCCATGTTGAAAATTTGGTGAAAAAATTCCCAAGATATGCAGTAAAGTTGAAAAAACCCTATTTATTCCATTATACAGCTTACCAGTATTTCCTCTGTTCGCAGTCGGTTTTGAAGAGTGCAGACGTGTTCACGGTCCACCAAAGATCATCGCACCGGACTCCGGAGGTAAGTATGGGGTGAGACGGGGGTGTGGGGAGGTAGATGCACAGAGGGTGGGCGCAGGTGGGGGAGGGGTCAGAAAAGTCTGCGAGGAAGTTTGGAAGGCTGTTTGGGGGTGGGGCAGTGGACTCGATGGGGGCGGGCATCCCGTCGGCAAGGACCTGTTGCCACGCTGGGGTGGGCTCCCAGCGTGGCACCCGACAGATCTTGGGGGCAGTAGAGCCGAGGGATTGGGCACCCCCTGTCGGCCATAAAGACTGCTGCCATGCTGGGGAGGGCTCCCAGTGTGGCACCTGGAACTCTGTTGGGGAAGGGGGTGCAGCACAGCTAACGGGGGATGGGGCACCCCCGTCGGCTGTACAGTGTGTGCGTGGGGAGAAGCACGAGCATGCAGTATGCGTGCGTGTGTGGGGGCGGCGCGCATGAGCACGCGATCTTATCGCTGTGCCTCTGGGGGAGTGTGCTCTCAGGCCCAGAGGTACCTGTTTACCCACCTTACTATAACAAAACTGTATACATGCCACTATCCATCGAGCAAGTGGCAAGAGTCACTCCACCCCCCCCTTTTTGCACCTCTGTCTCTTCTGAACAGTACATAGCCAGGTACTGAAATCTCCCAAGTGTGGTTACTGGTAAACCATGTCTCATTAATGGCTACTATGTCCAGTTTAGCCTCTGTCAGTACCGCCTGCAGGTCTGGGATCTTGTTTCCCAGACTGTGAGCATTTGTGTACATGATTTTCCATTGGTCAGATTTTGGTGTGTTAGTTGTTGGGCGAGGTCCGGCATTTCCCCTGTGCATCGTATGGGGAGCCGGACCTTTTTCTTTACCTGGTCCGGCTTCGAAGAGTGAAGATGTGTCTGCAGTCCAGAGATGATTACGGCACTGGACCCCCGGTGAGTAAGTAAAGGCGTGGGTTGGGTATGGGGTGCTGATGGAGAGGTTCGGGTGTGGGGGGGGGACTAACGGCACAACAGACATTGATGGACAGTTTCCTTTTTTTTACAGGGGAAAAAAAGAGATAAGAGATTGCTTTCTTTATTTCAGGTGGCGACACTGGGGGATTTTGCACGCCCAGTGTTGGGGTTATGTTTGTGGATGGGGGTGGTGCAGAGTGGAGGGTCAGGGGGAGACAGTCACGGGGGCGCCAGCTTGAAAAAAACAATACAGAACTACTATGAGGGATGGTTTTCTTTATTTGAGGTAGCGACACGGGGGGATTGGGCACCCCCAGTGTCAGTGTTATGTTTGTAAGGGGTGTGTGGGGTGGTGGGTGCTGAGTGGGAGGGCCAGGTGGGTGGACAGTAAAGGCAGTGCCAGTAATGAACTTCGATGGACAGTTAACTACAAAGGACAGTTTTCTTCATTTTAGGTGGCAACACTGGTGGATTGGGCACCCTCAGTGTCAGTGTTATGTTTGTGGTGGGGGGTGTGTGCTGGCAACAGACATTGATTTATGGTTTTCTTTGTTACAGGGTTCAATTCCTCAGCAGGCAGACCTTGACAGATCAGCTGTGCTGCTAGGCGGTGTAGATCACAGGAAAGAGACTATCTATGATTGGGTCATCTCTTTCCTTTGAAATACTCGAAGTTTCCACCCAGCAAGCCAGAATACTGTTCTGATCAGCCTGGCTGATGACTGGTGTGACACTGACAAGCCACTTGCAGACCCCCCTGCATTGGACTGACAGGGTCACATACCACAAAAGCCACTCTCTTAACAAAATGTTCACTGTTTGTGCGTGTACGGCAAACATAAAAGGAAACAGGCTTGCAGCCCTAGAGATAGACATGGCTATATGGCCAGATGGAATGCACCCAAGGGTGCTCAGGGAATTAGAAATGGCTGAACCCTCAGGCAGGGCTATTCAACAGCTTACTACAGTCGGGGTGATTCTGAAAGATTTGAGGATAGTGGACATGGTGCTGCTCTACATGGGAGGGGATAGACAGGAACCTGGAAATTACAGGCCTCCATAGTAAGTAAACTGATGGAGACATTAGTCAACGAGGACCTAGTGAACTAACCGGAGAGAAATGGGCTCCAGGATATTAAGCAGCACAGGTGTGTGGCAGGGTGGTCTTTTTAGACCACCATGATAGTATTCTTTGACTGGGTAACAAGGGCAGTAGATAAGGGACACACATTAGTTTATTTCAGGTTCAGCAAGACATTTGACTCAGTGCCACGTAGAAGGTTGTTAAAGAAATTAGAGGATCCGGGGAGCAGCAAAGGACCTAATTAAATGGGTGGGAAATTGGTTATGGGGAAGACATCAGAGGGTGGTGGTAAACTGGGTAAAATAGGGAGAAAGGGAGGTCAAAAGTGGGTTACCGCAGTGGTCGGTGCTGGGACCAGCCCTTTCAATGTGTTAATCAGCGACATAGGAGAAGGAATATTTAGCATGAATACCAATTCGCAGTCATGTGAACACAAATGTAAATTAACAGGAGGTAGGTTCAGGGGGGATGTGAGGAAGTACTACTTTATGGAAAGGGTAGTGGAACCTTGGAACAGGCTGTCAGGGCATTTACAAGCCCATTCATTTTAATTTGCATACTAGGTATATAATAAGTGGCAGGACTTGAGCGTGCAACAATGTTTTGTCCCCACCGAGATTATGTTTAGCAGAGTTCCTCTTTTTTTTTCCCTTAGGTAAAGACTGCCCCCGCCCCACTTGCTTATGTCCTCCTGTAAGTGCACGTCCTTTGTTTTGATTGGAGAATCTGGCTCAGTAAATCTGCTGCACATCAGTCTTCCTTTCCTGCGCTTGTGCTGTCCCCCACATCCAACATGCAACTTGTGTGGAGAGTACCGATTTAGTGGTTTAGGTGGTCGGCGCTGTGAGTTATAGATAGCGCGGGAATGGCGTGCACATCGTGGAAAGTGAACAAGCATGTAGCTGGCAGTAGGAGGTTGTGGTCTGGGACAGTGGCAGCAGCACAAAACAAAGAACTGAGGATTATTTCAGGTTAGTGCCAGTGGCAAAGCAAAGTGATCGGTCACCAGCCTGGTCATCCCTGTTTCTTAATGGAACTCTTCTGTGCTCTGTAGTAGTTTCTGTTACTGTTTGCACACCACGTTAAAATGCAGACAGATCAAATCTCTGGAATCAGCTTTTATTCAAATTATAACATTTTCAAGTTAAAAAAAACTTGGAAGGTATTTAATACTGCAGTGCTGACTCATTACTGCAAGAGAACAGTTTTGCTTGGGGGGCTTCACATACCTTATTTTTACCTAAAGTGGATTGTTTCTGTCATGGTTAAAAACTGCCAGCAAAAAAGTGCCTTGCAAGTTACCTGGTGTTCTCTGTGCACATAAACCCATAAATCATGCTGCTGAGTGAGTATGGACTGGTGCGACCTGATGGATCATGGATATGTTGGTGAACTCATTTTGAATAGTTCAGTGCTGCTTAGATTTTGTATTGGCAATGAAGTAAGTTTGCTTACTGCAGCTGAGTTAGAAAAAAATTATAGTTTTCCGTTTTGAGCTGAGAGCAGAGGTTGTGCAGTCTAACTAGGCTACCCTTTTACAAATGAGCCTCGTCTGGTGGTAAGGGGGAAGCTGTGGGCTGGCTGTGGTCATGCTGCCGGAGTTGGGGCGCGCTCCATTTTGTTGTCTGCTGCTATCCAAATTCCCCACTGTACCTAGTCCAGCAGCTTCAGTTTGCAACCATGCAGCACAACAACTTTTTTATTTTGCTAGTCAGTTCGATCCCTTTGCTACACATTGGCTACATTGAATAGCACTTTTCCACGCAAAAGTGCTAATCAATCAAAAATCCTTATTTAAAACCCTGGAATAGGCCTCATGCATGTGTTAGCGTACATGCCTGCTGGTATGCAGCGGCATTAGCCCCCAAACACCTTAATTTTATTTTCCCCACTGTCAAGTATGCGAGTTTCCTTCACTCTGCTTCTCTGAGCCAGAACTTTATAGCCTATATAACAACAATGTTCAGTTTTTCGGTTTATTGTAAATTCATTTAGAGTTTGATGTTTTTCTGTGACAATTTAGTGTAATAAAAGGGATGTTTTTCTCACAGCACTACCCCTGAAAACAGTCGATGCCATGGATGGTAGGGAGCCTGATCTGGCTAGTTGCTCCTGTAACAGGGCTGTGACCAAGCACCACTCCTCTTTGGGTGAGTGCTTTGTTACTAGGCCATCCAGCACCTGGAGGAAGGGATTAGTCCTGGAGTTACAAAAACAAGTGGTCCAGGTCCCTTTTGCAACCTTCATCGGGCCGTGAACACTGTTCCACATTGACCACTTCTCTTAAAAAAAACAAAGACAAGAAAAGCTGCTGGTCAAGGTCACGCTATCCTAGTTCTGTGCAGAGGCATTCAATTCCTGTCGACCTCTAATCTCTACCATCGTCCCCAACAACACCAGACTCCATGAGACCTACAGGCTTAATGTCTTCGTGTGGAGTCTCCCCCACTCTATGTGCAGCCTTTCGGCAAACAGTTTGGACGTTGGACAGCTGTTAAGGAGCAGTAGTTTCTGTGTATAAGTTTGATGACACTGTTGTCAGTGCCAGTTTCAACTCTGCTAATCTCTGGACCTTTGGTGCCTTCACTGGCAGTGCCTTTGATGTCATCATCGGATTTAGGCACAAGGACTCTGGCTTCAGTTCCAGGGCCTTTGGTGCCAACTTTGGCATTGCCTCCAACTCAATAGGGGTAGGCCTTGGGCCGATGTGGGTGCCGGTGCTAACACTGACCACCTGCGGTGCCGCTGCTAACCCCTTCATGGCTGACTAGACCCACAATCCCACCGTTGAACCTTCAGGGCCAGCAGGAACTGCAGTGTTGCAGACGACACCTTGTCTGTCATAGGGGCTGTGTTCTTCGGAGCCTTCCTCAGTGCCAACACTGGTGCCACCAACAACTCTGCCTTGGGCATTGGTGCTGGGACTGACTTTTTTGAGGATGTTTCCAGGGTCATCTTCAGTGCAACTGGTGATGCCATTCCCAAGAGCTCCTATGGTGATGGGTCCAGTGTTGCCCGTACTGTGGCGGTCTGTGCTATCGCCCATTGTGGTCCCCTTCTATCCAGTGCATATAGAAGATGAAGCATCAGATCCAGACCTCATCATTGATGCAGATGACAAGGAGGACCCCCTTGACACTGAGAACCCTGACCTGGTTCTGCGGAAGGTGCCTCAGGAAGAGCTCTCCTTTCAGGCTCTGCTCGAAAATGTGCATATTACCCTGCAGTTTGAGGCACCAGCTGTAGACCAGGCTAGGTGCCTTCAGCTGGAGTTCTTGACTGTAACTAATAATTTAGTCTAACAGTCATCAGCTTAAAGCCTCTATGGATTCCCTCAATATGACAGTGACTGCAAATATCTGCTTCAGAAGGCATTCTTGATTGGAAACTGCTGGGTTCACTCCGAGTATCCAAAAGCAGATAGTGAACATGCCCTTCGATGGCACCTGTCTATTTGGACAGCAGGTGGAGCAATTTCTTAAGGAGTCTAACCAGACTAGAACAACACTTAAGAACTCCAGGCCAAGCCAGTCTACCCCACAGAAGGTAAAGGGACGCAACTCTTACTATAAGTAGTAGTTCTTTGGTCACCTTAGCACTAGAAGAAAATGTAACTGAAGGCATAGATGCACAAAATGCTCAGTGCCACCCTCTAAGATTCAGGCCAGTGTCTGTCTCAGCTGCTCGAGGTGGATCACTGCTCCCAGGTGTGGGGTGGGGGGTGGGAGGAGGCTCACCCATTTCTGTCATCGGTGGGAATCCATCATGAGAGACAAATAAGTTTTAAAGATTGTTTAGGTGCGCACTCCTTGGAGCTGTACCCTCTGGATCCCCCCTCCCCCAAATATGGCAGAGCCGGCAATGAATATAGAGCCCAAGTCGAGCAGATAGTTCTGCTCCTGCTACTTCCTGGTTCCCAAGAAATCAGGGAGCATGTGCCCCATTCTGGATCTCGAGGAAGCTGAACAAGTACATGGATCAAGAAAAGTTCAAGATGGTACTTTTGGGGTCACCACTACCATATCTGAAGCCCCAGCATTAGTTAGCCTCACTGGATAAATAGGGTGAATACCAGCACATTCTAGTGCACCCCAAACATCACAGGTACCTTCAGTTCTATGTGAAGGGGTGGCATTACCAGTTTAGGATCCTTCCCTTTGTGCTTTCCTTGGCACTGCGTGTCTTCTTTATAGTACTTCATAGTACTTGCAGCACACATCAGAAAATGAGGACTGCAGGTCTTCCCATATCTAGATGACTGGCTCCTAAAAGCTCGTCCTGATGGGAGTCGTAGCAGGCAGTGACCACTTCCTCACAGTTCCTAACATCCATGGGAGTCTTGCTTATTTATTTTTAGTTGTTATACATCTGTTTTATAAATGCTTATTTTTTCCTGTACTGCACTGTGAGATTCCCTGAGCCTCAGGGGAAGTGCGCCAGTATAACTAAAGCTACTGTTACTACTTGCTGAACCCTCTCAAGTCTCAGCAAGAGCCCTCCCAAGTACTCCTATTCATAGTGGGTGTCCTGGGCACGATCCTGTCCCAGGTCTTCCTCTCGGACAGAAGAATAGGGGAGTGTTGCAGATGGCATTATTCATCATGTAACTCTGGTTAGTACCAGCCCATTCTATGCTGTGTATATTGAGACACATGGCATCCTCTATGTTTACAGTCCCCCATGCAAATCTGCACATGAATGACTCCGTGGATGCTCGGTGACCAGTTGCCTCAAGCATCACACTCACAACAACCTCATTCACTTGATTAAACCCTTAGTGAGGTTTCTGTCATGATAGTCTGGGGAGGAAAACCTCTTCAGAGCTTCTGTGCGTAAACCAGAGGTGACCCTGTCCACTGATGTGTGCTTGATGGGGTTGGGAGCCCTTTATCAGGGTCTCCAGACGCAAGGATTTTGGGACACTTCAGAGGTACATCTCCACGTCTGTGTTCTAGAGATGCATGCAGATCTTTATGGCATAAGAGCTCCATTGGATCTTGTCAGCTGAAATACAGTTCTCCTCCAGACAGACAACAAGCTTGTCATGTACTATGTCAACAGACAAGGAGGCGGTCACTGTTACTTATCCTCTCTGCAGGGAGACAATGAGGGTTTGGGAATGCTGCCTGGATCACAGAGTCCTGCTCCAAGCCATTCATCTGCCAGGATCCCAGAATACTGTGGCGGACAACTCAGACTAACAGTAGTGGATCCTCACAAATTGTCAGTCGTGCCAGAGATCATGCATTTGCTATGCGATGAGTGGGGAACTCCAGACTTGGGCCTTTTATATTCCTACTCAATATCAAACCACTTCGATTCTGCACCAGAAATCGAGGACCTGGCATTTTCTGCCAGGATGCATTCAGACTGCAGTGGTGCAGTCTATTTCTGTATGCTTCCCTCCAGTTCCTCTCACTTAGAGAGTGCTATTTAAACTGGAGGCTCAAGGGCAAAGGTGATACCAGTGGCCCCTTGCTGGTGTCTGCAGATATAGTTTCCTCTATTGAATCAGCTATCAGCAAACTGAGGTCTGCCACTCTGCATGGACTTGCTGTTCCAAGCTCAGGGCCATCTGGTTGATCTCAACCCGCACTCCCTTAATTTCCTGACTTGGCTCCTGAAGAAATAGAAGTGAACAGGTTCAAGGTATCTTAGAGGGTCTCTGAAATACTGTTGGCTGCTCATAAGTGTTCTCCCAGGAAAACTTACATAGCTACATGGAAATATTTTTCCATCTGGAGTTCCAAAGTATGCATGGTCCCCCTTCAATGGCTACCTGAAAAGGTTTTGAAATAATTACTGGACCTTTCAGATGCAGGACTTCAGTACTGCACTGTCAAGATCTGACTATCTGCTATATCGACATACCATGCACCTGTAGGTACCCTCTGTCTGGCTCAGCTGCCACTATTCAAACGGTTCCTCGGGCATTTTGCACACAGTAACCCCAATTCAGAATCCATAGACTTCCTGGGATCTGAATCTGGTGCAGGGTATGCTCACAAGCAAGCCCTTTGAGACGATTTGCAACTTGTGACACAAATACCTAACTTGGAAAGCAGTGTTTCTGGTGAACATCATTTATACTTGCAGTGTATCTGAAATCCGTGCTTTGGTCACAGTCAGATCTCTATATACTCTTTTCCTTAAGGACAAAGTGGCCCTGCTCACACACCCCAAGTATCTTCCCAAGGTGGTGTCAGAGATCCACTTAAATCAGGCCCTAGTTTTTTCTACTTACTTTGCCAACTTTGAGAATGAATGTTAGAGGAATTTATACTCCCTGGATGAGAAGAGAGTTCTGATGCTCTATCTAGACCGAACCAAGGACTACAGAAGGGCAAAGCAGCTCCTTGTGTCTTTTGACCCTAATTAAAAGGGTCTTCTTGCCACTGTCAAGTGCATATCTTCTTCTGTTGTGAATTGCCTTCACGACCGCTACACTATGGCAGGGGCAAAGCTGGAGGGAAGGTGCATGCCCATTCTTCTACAGTAGTAGCCACTTCCTTGGGAGATATATGCTCAGTGCTAGTTGCAGAGATCTGTAGGGCTGCTACATCGAGCACAGTGAGTATGTTTGCCAAGCACTATGTCCTAGATGTTCATGTGAGGCAGCATACCACCTGTGGCAAAACCATTCTGAAATGATGGCTGTCCTGAGCGAGTCTTGCACTCCAGTCTGCCTTGTCCAGGGAACTGTTTTCTGAGCTTGGTACTCTGACTCGTAAGGGGGAATCTATGGAGTAGATTTTCAGAAGATATGAAAGTTGCACACATTCCGTAATTCTTGATCTTCCTGAATATCTTCTCCATAGATTACTACAACTCCCAGCCCCGACTCACTTCAGTATTGTTGTGTTACTGTCTTTCACCCTTTTCTGTTGATTTGAGCTGTAAAGACACTGTGTTATTGGGCTTTGCTGGCCCTTTTTATGTGGGTCACAAGGGCTTATGCCCTTAGTTAGTGTATAGGGTACTCATAGGGTTATTGTCATGCTGCTCATGTCCTCAGTAAGAGGTACTGAGGCGGTTGTGGGCTGGTGTCACTGTATACCAGCAGGCACATGTGGTGACTTGCTCAGGGGGCCTGTTGCATACTGGTCCCCCAGACCCATAAGTGGTAATTAATGGAGAAGATATTCAGGAAGATCAAGAGTTACGGTAAATATATAACTTTCATTTCAGTGTGGTTCCCAACATGAGTTGAGGAAGCGAACAGTAATTTTAAAAAGTGTTTAAATTGCTTATTTAACATTTATTTAGTGGTTTTGCTGCAATTGCCAGTGGAACCAAATTAACCTAAATGCAGCCATCCCAGTCAATCTGGCATGACTGTGAGGCCTAAAAAAGAGAACAAGGCCTACAGGTTTTAAAAACTGTAAGTTCTGCTCAAAGATCCTGGGGAAGGCAGACCACCATGAGCTTTGTTTCAAGTGCCTGGGCCCCAGACTATGACTTTGAGAATTGCGAACTTAGTTTTTTCCTATTGTCCTTAACCATGTATTATGTGTCATTTTTAACAGGGTGTGTGTGATGGAGGAGCTGCTTTAGTTATAGCCAGTGAAGAAGCTCTCAAACAGCACAAGTTGACCCCATTGGCCAGGATTGTAGCCTATCATGCATCTGGATGTGAACCTAGCATCATGGGCATAGGCAAGTACTACCAAAAAATATGTCACTCTTAAACTTAATTTTTTTGGAAGAAAATACTTTGCTAAGGTAATGATCTGC
This sequence comes from Neoceratodus forsteri, assembly GCA_016271365.2. Classification (NCBI taxonomy): domain Eukaryota; kingdom Metazoa; phylum Chordata; order Ceratodontiformes; family Ceratodontidae; genus Neoceratodus; species Neoceratodus forsteri. The sequence goes on along the minus strand of CM057449.1, from coordinate 518,284,375 downwards.
AACATTTCATAAGCCGTTTTCGGTCTTTTATGATGTACATTCTTGCGAAAAAAATTTTTTTTGGTAGTAATAAAAATGTGTTTTTTTTAGAAAACTCACTGCTTTTCAGGATTTAGTAGTCCATTTAAGGAACTTGGTGACACCATGCTGTTGCAGATTATGTGTATTCATCCTATGTAAGTAATGATTGGAGTACTAATCTCACCCACCACCACCAAGAAATACCTGTTGGTCCTGAGGCCATAGTTGTGAGGCCATACAGAACCTTCAGGTTTTAAACTGGAGATGATATATGGCAGAGTCCTCAACCCCAAAATGCAGATGTCCATAATGCCTAGCATAATGATGAGGCTGCCAAATTCCCCCCTCCCTCCCCCGCACTGCCTTCAGTGTCCATTTTCAAACGGCAGAGGCTGTTTTCAGAACTATGTCTAATTTGCAACAATCAGACATAATTTTCAGCAATTTGTATTTTTCATTAGACATATCTGCTGTTGGGACGAAGTTTAGCTGGACAGTAGCAGCCTTATTCCCTTACCACCTATATTCCTGGATAGATTTAACGACTTATTCCCAGGCCCACCTGCTGAAATTGCATTGCGTCTGGGTGCAATAGTGTCAGCATAGCAACCTTCAAAATTTCTTGATGTTTTACTGTTTATTAGTTATTACACTGTTTTGTATTGGCCTGTTCTAGGTTATAAGCCCAGATAACATTCTGGGTTCTAATAGAGAGTGTTATATTGTTAGGTCATAAATTTGACAGATTGAACTTTACATAGTATACCTTTGAGCAGTGGATAGATTTTAGTTTTGAAGATTACCTGACTGGATGTATACGTAGGCAATAAAACACGGCAGGGTGTGCATGGAACATATTTTCTAGGATTGTGGCTATGTTGTTCATCCACACTTATTGGCATGTCCCTTTCCCCTTTAAGAATCTTCAAGTCTTCAAGCTGGTTCCTTCCACCCACCCAGGTGGTATAACCCTCGACTCTGCCCCATGTTGCCAGATCTTCCTTTCCGCTGGAAGATTCAGGTTGCCTCCTTCGTGCTTCTGCATTTTGTAGAGCCTGGCTTTTAAACCTTCGTTTTTTCAGAAACTTGTCTAGTTTGCGTCAACAACCATGACACTTCTGCTCGACTATGGAAGACAAGTCTTCTCCCGGATTTTGCCGGTGTTCGTGCGGCCAGAAAATGTCGCACACTGATCCCCATGCCACGTGCGTCTACTGCCTGGGTGTCGGCCATGACACCTCAACGTGTGACTTTTGCCTTGCATTACACCCTAACGACCTCGACGACCGTCTCACACACCTGAAGTTGGGGAGGCCGGAAAAACAGAACCCTCTGGTGAAATCAAAGGAGGCTTGGTGGGCAGGATCCGCCGAGCAGTTGGAACCTATGCAAGCCTTCGAGGAGGGAGCGAATAAGGCCATGGAACCTTCCTCTCAGAGCTTCTTCATCCTGCTCAACCTGGGCTCCACCTTCTTGGGTTCTTTCTAAGAGTTGTGCCAGTCTCTCCCGACTAAGGGGGAGGGTCCTGCGGGCACGCATTCCTCTCGGTCCCCTAAGCGGGAAAAGGTCCTGGGATCGTCTTTGTCTTGGCAAAGACTTTCTTGGGATCAGGAGAGATCTCGGTCCCAGGAACTGGCAGGCTCGACTTCGGTTGAGATCGCCTCTTCGGCCGATGGCTTCTCTGCCTTGCCGTCTGGCCAGTCAACTGAACCATCGATCGACAAGGTCGAAATTGTTATCATAGAAACATAGAAACATAGACTTTGACAGCAGATAAGAACCGCTTGGCCCATCTAGTCTGCCCATTTCCCTACCTACAGGATAGGCCGCAGATCCTAGTTAACCAATAGCCTATTTCTTCCTACCCCCCACAAGAATTGCCTTATGTCTGTCCCATGCATTCTTGAATTCTCCCACAGTTTTAGACCCCACAACCTCCTCAGGAAGGCTGTTCCATGCATCCACTACTCCTCTGTGAAATAATACTCTCACATTGCCCCTGAACCGCCCTCCTTCTATCTTTAAATTGTATCCCCTTGTTCTTTCAAGTCTTTTTCTGAAAGATGCTACCCTTTTGGACTTTGTTGATTCCACTGAGGTACTTAAAAGTTTCTATCATGTCACCTCTCCCTTCTTTCCTCAAGGGTATACATATTAAGCTCCTTTAGTCTCTCCTCATATGGCTTCTCTTGCAGACCCTGCACCATTTTAGTTGCCCTCCTCTGGACTACCTCTATCCTGTCTATGTCCTTGCGGAGATGGGGTCTCCAGAACTGGACACAGTACTCCAGATGGGGTCTCACCAACTGTCTGTACAGAGGGATAACAACTTCCTGTTTTCTGCTGCTGATGCCTCTCCCTATACATCCCAGTATACCCCCAGCCCTCCCTACTGCCTTCTCACATTGCTTGCCTAACCTAAGGTCATCTGATATGATTACCCCAGGTCCCTTTCCTTTTTGTTGTTGTTACTACCTCCCCACCCATTGTATTCTTCCCTGGGTTCTTGTTTCCCAGGTGCATTATTTGCACTTCTTTGCATTGAATCTAAGCTGCCATACTGCTGACCATTCCTCCAACCTTGTCAAGTCCCTTTTCATCCTTTCCGCCTCCTTGTGTATCAACCCTGTTGCAGATCTTTGTGTCATCTGCAAAAGGCATACCTTTCCTTCCAGTCCCTCTGCAATGTCACTGAGTGAAGACATTAAAGGACTGGACCCAATACTGAACCCTAAGGTACCCACTAGTAACCCCTCTTTCTTCAGAGTGGACTCCATTTACAATTACCTTCTGTGTCCTGTTGTGCAGCAATGTTTTACCCAGGCTACCACCTGGGACTGTGTCAAATGCCTTGCTAAAGTCTAGGTAGGCCATGTCCACAGCCCCTCCCTGGTCTACTACTTTGGTCACCCAGTCAAAGAAATCTATTAGATTCGTCTGACATGACCTTCCCGCTGTGAACCCATGTTGCCTTGGGTCCTGTGCTCCACTGGCCTCTAGGTACTCAACTGTTCTTTCCTTCAGAAGTGACTCCATCACTGTCCCTACCACAGAGGTCAGACTGATAGGTCTGTAGTTTCCTGCCTCTGTCTTGGTCCCACTTTTGTGAAGGGGAATCACATCCTCCTTCCTCCAGTCCTCGGGTACCACACCATTCTCCCATGATTTATTAAAAAGAGTAGCCAGTGGTTTCACTAGTTCCTCCCTTAATTCTTTTAGAATTCTGGGGTGAATTCCATCAGGACCCATTGCTTTGTCTACCTTCAGTTTTAGGAGTTCTTGCAGAACCCTTTCTTCTGTGAAAGGACTGGGATCGCCCCCCCATCTACCCATTGTTGCCGACTCCTGTCGGCGACTCTCTTGATCGGACTCCGGTCCCTTCTTTCCCCGACAAGAAGACCTAGCCTGCTGGTAATCCCATCGAGGAAGTGGTCCCCAGCCCCAGGAAGACACCGGTCCCGCCGGTGTCTCCCGATCGACCGAGTCTGCCTGCCCGCCCAATCTCGATCGAGGTCCAGGACCCCTCAACCGACAGGCTGAAGAAGAGCCATAAGTGCTCTAAGAAGAGGCGATGCCATTGGTTGTCCTCATCCTCCTTGGATGCGGAGAGTCTCCAGCGAAAACTCCGGCGCTACAAGGACCTCATGTGGCAACAGCTAATTCTGTCCGAGAATAAGCCGACCCTGGTTTCAACCCCAGCCATTACCTGGCTCTCTTCTCCCAGGCTGAAGCTGACTCCTTCGAAGCCGATTAAGTCGGTTCCTCCACCCACGGAGCCGGCAAAACCTTCGGTTCGGCCTTTACTGGTCTCTCCACCGATCCTGGTTGAACCGCCGCCCAAGCAGCCTGTGGGAGGGGCTTCTTCCAAGGGAGATCGATCAGACACTGGGCTTCCCTAGCATCTCTGTCACTGTCACCCGGACCGCCCTCAGCGAGTCGAAGTTGACCTCGGTGGTCGACCGTTATTCCTGGATTCCTCGGATTCAGATGAGACCAGCCTACATTTTCATCCTGGGGATGACAAATCAGCTGGTGGGATAGAGATGGAGGAAGGTCCTTGGTCTTTTCAGGGCATTCTTCATCTCGTCTCTAAGTTTACAGGGATGCTCCTGGAACCTATCCAGGAAAAGGCGGAGTACCCTCTCACGGATATGCTCAAGAGAGGGGATACCCTGACAGAGGCCTTTCCGGTGGCCGAAGCCATAGTGGGCCCAGCTCTTGAACTTTGACAGCGCTCTGCCTCTTGTCCAGCTCCATCTGCCTGCATGGCCCACAAGTATGCTGTGCCCATGGGGTCCCTTGCAGGGTTCACACAGCACCCTTCAGCCGAGAGCCTGGTGACCATCTCTGTGTTCAGGTGTATTGGCAGTTCTGCCGACACGGACTGACCTCCTGAAAAAGAATCCAAACTCTTGGATCATTCGGCTCAAAATGTCTACGCGGCCTCATCTTTAGGCCTTCATCAGGCAAGTTGGGCTGTCATCATGGCACACTTCTCCCATGCCCTCTTGGGGTCTTTGGATGAAATCTTCCCACACCTCCCTGCGGACATGCAGACCACAGTCAAGCAGGTCCAGGATCAGGGCTGGGCTGTTGCCAAACAGCAGCTTCAGACAGCCCTGGACATTGGGGATTCTTGTGCTGCTCGATGGCAGCCACAGTTGCCTCTTGCCACAGGGCTTGGCTGAGACGCTCCTCTTTCCCGGCAGATACTCAGCACATGTGCCTTTCCTGGGCACTGACCTTTTCAGCCCAGGTGTGGCTGGTTGCCTTCAGCGTATTGAGCAGTCCAGTGCCACCTTGGACGCTACTTCTGCTCAAGGTCCTTTGAGTAAGAAGCAGCAAAAGAAGAAGAAGTCTTTTTGGCATTCTTCCCCTGCGGCCCAGCAACCCTCCTTTTAAGGAGGGCAGCAGCAGCAGGCTCAAGCTTGGCACCCCTGGCCCAAGCCCAGACCCTCCGAGGCCCATAAAGGAGGCCGAGGTTCAGGTCCTGGATCCTCCTCCTCCTCCAAACCTGCTCAGTGACTGGGCGGGGGCTACCAGCCCCTCTCCTGTCATGCCTGCTTTGGGTCCTCCCGTGTGGGGACGACTCTGCCACTTCCTTTCCGCCTGGTCCACTATCAACTCAGACAGGTGGGTTCTGGAGGTGGTCGGTCAGGGACTGCCTCTGGAATTCGAGCAGTACCCTCCAAGCCGAGCATGCGCCCCACAGGAGGAAAGAGTATCCGTTTGTACTCAGTCAGCACTCCAAAACGACATCGCTCAGCTCCTCCTCAAGGAGGCAGTAGCTCCTGTGGCGTATTCTCCAGCAGACCCATGCTTTTTCTCCAGGTACTTCCTGGTGCCCAAGTGGACGCTGGGCTGGCGCCTCATTCTAGATCTGCATGACCTGAATTAGTATCTCAGTTCACGCACCTTTCAGATGGTCACTCTGTCTCAGATCATACCATTCTTGGAGCAAAACATGTGGTTCTGTTCACTGGAACTGCAGGATGCGTTCTTTCATGTCCCAATCCGTCCGTCTCATTGGCGGTTCCTCCGCTTCAGAGCCAAAGAGACCCTATACGAGTTCCGAGCCATGCCGTTCGGCCTGTCATCGGCCCCACGGGACTACACCAAATGCATCACAGTGGTGGCAGCCCATCTCAGGTGTCGGAGGGGTGGGGGGGTGGTCAGAATCTACCCCTACCTCGACGATTGGCTCTTAGCAGGTCCCATCCAACAGGAGGTGGAGAGGTCCAGGGACCTGGCCCTCCAGACCTGCTCCCAACTCTGTCTCCTGATCAACGAGGTCAAGTTGGAACTCGTGCCTTCCCAGATGATGTGCTTCATTGGAGCAGAGCTTGGCTCTTGTCAAGCCAGAGCTCTGCTCCCAGTGGACAGGGTGGAGGTTCTCTTCTCCTTTGCCCAAACATTTCTGGTTGGGCAATTGTGCCCTGCTAGGGACTTTCTGCGCCTTCTGGGTTACATGGCAGTGTGCACCTCAGTGGTCTGTTGGGCCATGTTGCACATGCGCTCCCTCCAATGGGAGCTGGCTGCCCAGTGGACTCAGCGCCACGGTCATTTCGACCAGCCAATCACTGTAACCCAGAAGATGTGGGACCCTCTCCAGTGGTGGACCACCCCAGACCGGTTGCAGGAAGGGATCTCATTTGTCCGCCCTGAGCTGATGGCGGTCCACACGACCCAATGCCTCTCTCATTGGCTGGGGAGCCCACATGGGGGACAAAAGGGCCCATGGGTTCTGGACCCCCGAGGTGTCCCGATACCACATCAACCTGTTGGAGCTCAGAGCAGTCAGACTGGCACTGTCAGCTTTCGCTCCTCAGCTCCGGGGTCAAGTGGTTCAAGTCCAGACAGACAATACCACGACCATGTACTGCCTCAACAAATGGGGCGGCACGCACTCCTGTCTGCTTTGCAGGGAGGTGCTCTGCATCTGGACCCTCATCAGCCATCTGGAGGTGGATCTCCTAGCCATCCATGTGGCAGGAGCCTCAAACCATCTGGCGTATGCTCTCAGCCACTTAGGCGAGACATCCCACAAGTGGTCTCTCCATCCAGAGATAGCTTACAGCCTGTTCTCCCACTGAGGCAAACCAATGGTGGACTGGTTTGCCTCCAGGGACACCACCAAACTGAGGCTGTTTCATGCCCGCCCCCCTCAGCACAGCTCGCTGCAGGGGGATGCCTTGTCAAGGCCATGGACCCCAGGCCTCCTCTACGCCTTCCCTCCATTTCCCTTGACCCACAAGGTGCTCCTCAAGGTGAGGAGGGACAAGGCGAAGGTGATCCTGGTAGCCCCAGGCTGGCCGCGTCAGTTCTGGTATCCAGTTCTCCTCAACCTCAGCTGCAGGCCCCTGGAGCAGCTCCCAGCACACCAGGACCTCATCTCTCTCAATCAGGGAAAGGCATACCCATCTGGACCTTCAATCCCTGCACCTCACAGCCTGGTTCCTGAGCGGCTAGAGTTCCAGGCTTTGGGTTTTTCCGAGGATGTCCTCACCGTGGTGGAGGCATCCAAAAAGGAATCGACCAGGAAATGTTATGCCTTCAAATGGAAAAGATTTTCCATTTGGTGTCAGGACAAGGGCCTGGACCCTTTGTCCTGTCCAGTGACTGACATTCTCGACTACCTTTGGTCTCTGTCCAAAAGGGGTCTTCAGTCATTGACCCTTAGGGTGCACCTGGCAGCCATCTCTGCTTACCGGGCACAGGCCGATCAGCCGACATTGGCACAGGAAACAGTAGTCAGGCACTTTTTCAAAGGCCTGGATCACATATTCCCTGCAGTCCGTGAACCTCCACCTCCGTGGTATCTACTGCTGGTATTGCAAAGCTCATGGGCAAGCCATTCGAACCAATGCACAAGTGTGCGTTGTCACACTTGTCGTGGAAGATGGCCTTCTTGGTGGCTATCATGTCTGCCAGAAGGACAGGGGAGCCCCAGGCGCTTCGGTTGGACTTCCCTTATCTGGTCTCTTCCACAGGGACAAGGTTGTCCTTCGCCCCAACCCAAATTTCCTTCTGAAGGTGGTGTCAGAGTGTCACCCTAACCAGGTGTTAACTCTGCCAGTATACTACCCTAATTACACCTCGGAGGCGGAGTACAGGCTCCATACTTTGGATCTGAGACGAGCTATCTCCTACTACAAGGTGAGGATGGCAGAAATCCGGGGAGAGGTTCGCCAGCTGTTTGTCACCTACGCTGAAGCTGTTTCTGCAGACCTGTAGCAAAATGGGCTATTGCAAGGTGGATTACATCTTGCATAAGTCTGTGCTATGACTTGACGGGCATGGAGCCTCCCAGAAGGATAAGAGCTCATTCTACCCGCAATACTGCTGCATCGGTGGCTGCTTCCAGGGACATCCCTATCCAGGAAATCTGTGGGGCTGCTACCTGGAAGTCAGCAAAGACCTGCATTACCCATTACCACATCGACCTTGAGTCACACCGGGATGCTGGTTTTGGGGCCTCAGTTCTCCAATCTGTATTTCCCAAGTGAGTATCAATAGGGATGTGCGCCTTGCCTCCCTCCTCCTGGAGAACTGCTAGGAGTCTGCCAATAAGTGTGGATGAACAACATGTCTATGATCCTGGAAAAACAGGTTACTCACCTGTAACAGTAGTTCTAGGAGTGGTATATGTTGTTCGTCCACACGAACCCACCCGACCTCCCTGGCTGCAGACGCACAAACCTGGCTTCCAGCGGGCTAAGATCTGGCGTCATGGGGCGGAGCCAAGGGTTATACCACCTGGATGGGTGGGAGGAACAAGCTTGAAGACTTCTGGTGATTCTTAAAGGAGAAAGGGACATGCCAATAAGTGTGGATGAACAACATATACCACTCCTAGAACTACTGTTACAGGTGAGTAACCTGTTTTTACTGCACGGCCAGAGGTGTAATAAGGCACAAGGCTTTGGCCGAGTGCCTTTAGCCCCTGGCGTGCAGTAAAATATGTTCTATGCACACACCTGGAGTGTCTTATTGCGCTTATGGGCTACTTTTTTTTAAAGTTTTTACTTCTAAAAAACAAGTTTTTATATATGCAAAAGGAATATTTAGGTCACTATTTTTAATAAAATAGTCCTTCTGCCAAATTGAAAATGATGTCATGTAGCTGTGGAGCCCCCCTTTCTTTTAAATTAACCTCTCCCGTTTTCCATAATGGAGTGAGCTTGAACCCAACAGCAGCTAAAAGCAGCAGCAGCCATGGTGGCTCCCTTCAACTGCGAAATCCAGTCCAATTAAATTTTTCAATTTAAAAATGTTATCTCAGCCACCCGCTTTCTTCTCACCATAAACTAACCTAAGCTAGCTAGGATGCTGAAAATACGATTCCGGGGGTGAATGCCTGGTCTAATTGGCATACAGTTCAATGAAAACAGCTCCTGTGTTCCCCCTCCCTCTGACTGAAATTCTGATTTTTTTTTTATTCCGTCTCAGTCTCCTTTCCTCGTTCCATTTGTCATTCCGACCAACCGGCCACACTTGCCAGCCAGTTCACGTAATCTGGGCAACGCAGTGCCTCATTCACTGCTAGTATTCTACACTACACAAATGGAGTAAACCTGTGGAGCTGCATCCTTGCAGCAGCTTGGCGACGCCAGTTAATTCGACTAAATTAGGTGACGCGCGTGGTTCTACTGGGTTTCATGCTCGTACTGGAAGGCGCTGTTTGAAAAGGTACAGCTGACTTTTTCTCGGTGTGCTTTGGGGACGCAAGCTGTTCAATATTATAAAATGAGTAGGCTAAACGTTCTAGCTTTGGGTAAACAAAAGATGTCTGCCAGTGAAAATGCCAACGTTCTATGGCACCAGAATATTGGCCTTTTTACTGCCAGCTCTTTTTTTTACCCATGCATGGAACATACTTCATGCATGGACAGCTTGAGTTCTGATTGGCTGGTTTAGCCTACCCATTTTTTAAATTGTATGTAATCTAATATAGTTCATATCATTCAGCTCTCACTCAAGCATGGTGAGTTAAGAAACTGCATAAAATGTAACTAATATGGTCTTTCATGGACTGGTAATGCTGAACTTCTAGGTACGTGGATATGTTGTTCAATCCACACTGTCTAGCAGGTTCCTTGCCACTTTAAATCTTGCCGGAAGGTCTTCAAGCTGGCTCCTCCCACCCACCCAGGTGGTAAAACCCTAGCTCCACCCCATGACGCCAGATCTTCCTTACCGCATGGAAGCTCAGGTTCCCTCCTTAACGCTCTGCGTTTTAGGCCTAGATCCACACTCTTCGGAATTTCCGAAACTAATTTTAAAATTTACAAGACTATGGTATTCGTCTTATCTCGCGGCTGCGATGGACAAATCGACTCCCGGCTTCCATCGGTGCCCTTGTGGGCAGAACATGTCCCGGACCGATCCGCACTCCATGTGCGTCTACTGCCTAGGGCTTGGACACGATTCGCAGGCCTGCGAATTGTGCAGGTCTTTCTCGGCTGTGGTCTTGGAGGCCCACACTGCCAGACTACTTCTTGGGCACCCCGAGAAACGGTACCAGCCAGTCAAGTCTAAGGAGGCCCATTGGGTGGTGTCCACAGCGGCGGGCTCCGTGGAGCAGTTGGAGCAGATGATCACCCTTGAGGAGGAGGCGACCCAGGCCGCTTCTTCTTCCTTCTCGGCTGCGGCATTTATCCCGCTCTCCTTGGGCTCCTCCTACACTGCTTCTGTTAAGGAGCTTTGCCATTCCCTCTCCACGAAGGGAGAAGGGCCACCGGGACATTCCAGTCGATCCAGAAAGAAGGATTCTAAAGGTAAGTCCCACCGTCTATGTTCGTGGGAGCAGGAGAGATCCCCTTCACCAGACCGTTGACTCCCGACTTCGGTCAAGGTTGTGGCTGTGGCCGCTGGCTTCACAGTGTCCCTGTCAGGTCAGCTGGCCGAGACATCCGTCGACGCAATCGAGATTTTTTTCGACCCGTCTCACGGTTTGTTGACTGGAGAAGCCGACAACCCTTCTTCACCGGTTCCCCCGGTGGTTACCGAGGACTTGCCTGTGCCTACTGTGCCGAAGTCCTCAGTCATGGTCCCTGAACCGAAGGAGGGGCGGGTTTCCCACGTCCCCTCTCCAGCCAACCCTGACACTCCCTGAAGGTCTCGGTCCTCTTCCAGGTCCAGCCGATCCTGCTGACGTTGGTGGTCTCAGCACCATGGAAAGCGGCGTCGCTGCTCACCCTCGTTGTCTTCTTCGGAGGATAGGCTTTGGCGCAAGTTGCGTTGGCGCTACGAGGATTTGATGTGGCAGCAACTTTTATTGACCGGTAACACGCCGACTCCGTCGCTTTCTCCAGCCATTAAGTGGCTGTCACCGGAGCGACCAAAACAACCCCTCGTGGTTAATGAGGAGCCGACCCTGGCGCGAGTTGTTCAGTCGAAACCGGCTGCTCCACCTATTGTGGTGGAACCCCCGCCTCCACAACCGAAGACTGGGGCCCCAACCAAGGATTCTCGGGTCAGGGCTTGCCCCATAGGTTGTCTTGTCACCCTTACTCCCGATCGACCTCGGCAGGTGGAGGGTAGCTCAGGCGCTCGGCAGCTGTTCGCAGACTCCTCCGAATCTGACGACGACTCCTCCCTGTTCTCCAGGCCACTTGACCTGGAGTCTGCAGGGGGCCAGTCGGTGGACGAGAGTCCATCCTCGTTTTTGGGTTTGCTTCAACTCATCTCAGAATCCACTGGGATGCAGCTCAGACCCGTTTCAAAACGGGCCAGGTATCCCCTTACGGAGATACTGGACCAAGGGGATTCCCCTACGGAGGCCTTTCCGGTGGCCAAAGCCATTGTTGGCCCAGCCCCTGGAGTTGTGTGGCCAGCATCTTGTCCATGCCTTGGCCAGCATGGCTCATAATCGTGGTCCCCACGGTTCACTCTCGGTCTCTGGGCACCCCTCTGTGGAGGGTTAGTGATCATAACATTTTTTGGGCATTCCGGGAGCACTCGGGACGTGGTCAAACCACCCGATAAGGAATCCAAAAAGTTGGATTACTCGGGGCAGAAGGCTTACGCTGCTTCCTCCCTAGGCCTTCATCAGGCCAGCTCAGCACTTCTGATGGCACATTTCTCGCATGCCCTTATGGGCTCCCTGGATGAGGTGATTCCTCATCTCCCGGCTGACCTTCAGATGACGGTCAAGCAGGTGCGGGATCAGGGAAGGGCGGTGGCAAAACAACAGCTCCAAACTTAGCTGCACATTGGTGATTCTTGTGCCCGATCAGTAGCGGCCGCAGTGGTCATGCACCGCAGAGCTTGGCTGCAGATCTCCACCTTCACGGAGGACACCCAGCACAAGCTGGCAGACGTTCCCTTCCTGGGCACCGACTTGTTCGGGCCAGGGGTGGAAGGCCATCTCCAGAGAATCGAGACATCCAATGCCACCTTGGACTCGGTCACATCTGCCCAGAAGGACAAAGGCCGCCAGCAGCAGCGTAAGCCCTTTCTCCCTTCTGCCCCTGCGGCACGTCCGGCCCAGCAGCACCAGCACCAGGGCCAGCATGCACACACTTGGCACCCTAAGGCCAAGTCTGCCGCTTCCTCCAGTAGGAAGCCTGGAGGCAAGGGCCCAAGAGGTCCCTTAGCGGGCTCTTCCTCCAAGCCTGCCCAGTGACGGGTTGAGGGGTGTCTCCCCCAACCTCGTCACTCCTTCCCGGGTTCCCCCCATGGGGGGATGACTCCGCCACTTCTTTTCCGCCTGGTCTGCTATCGCCACGGACCGCTGGGTGCTAGAAGTGGTAGGCAGGGGTCTGCCTCTGGAATTCGAGCAGTTCCCTCCCTATCGAGCCGTCGCCCCACGGGGGAGCAACGGGTTCTGCAGCCTCTCTGTTGGCTCGCCGAGCCGACATTGCCTTGCTCCTCCAGAAGGAGGTGATTGAAGAGGTGGTGGACCCTCCTCCAGACCCAGGGTTTGTGTCCAGGTACTTTCTGGTTCCAAAACAGGTGGGGGGCTGGCGCCCCATTCTCGACCTGCACGATCTGAACAAGTTCCTAAGGCTGCGTGCCTTCAGGATGGTCACTCTGGCTCAGGTTATTCCATCCTTGGAACTAGGCATGTGGTTCTGATCTCTGGACCTTCAGGATGCGTTCTTTCACGTCCCAATCCATCCATCTCAAGAGCGATTCCTCCGCTACAGAGCAGAGAGATTCCTTTACGAGTTCCAGGCCATGCCCTTCGGCCTGTCTCCAGCTCCCAGGGTCTTCACCAAATGCTTGGCAGTGGTGACAGCATTTCTGCAGCACCGAGGGGTCCGGGTGTACCCTTACCTGAATGATTGGCTGATTGCAGCCCCCTCCAGGTTGGAGGTGGAGCGGTCCGGGGATTTGGCCCTCCAGGTCTGCTCTCAGATTGGCCTCCTCATCAGCGAGGCCGAATCGGAACTCGTGCCTTTGCAGGTGATTCAGTTCTTCGGGGCAGAGCTCGACTCTCTTCGAGCCAGAGCCCGGCTCCCGGCGGACAGGGCCAAGGTCCTTTCCTCCTTTGCCCAGTCATTTCTGGTTGGGCAATTGTACCCTGCCCGGGACTTCCTGCGCCTTCTGGGCTTCATGGCGGCCTGCACCAGTGTGGTCCATTGGGCCCGCTGGCATATGCGTCCCCTGCAATGGGGACTGGCCAGCCAGTGGTCACAGCGCTCCGGTCCTCTGGACCAGCCAGTGACGGTGACCCAGGAGATGTGGGACGGCCTGCAGTGGTAGTTCATCCCAGCTCATCTGCAGGAGGGTATCCCGTTTGTCCACCCCGAACCGACGGTCACGTTAACGACAGACGCGCCTCTGATGGGTTGGGGTGCCCATCTGGAGGAGTTCAGGGCCCACGGCCTCTGGTCCCCTCAGGAGTCTCGATGCCACATCAACCTGCTGGAGCTTCGAGTGGTCTGACTAGCTCTCATCGCCTTCGCTACGTTTGTACGGGGTCAAGTGGTCCAGGTCCAGATGGACAACACCACAACCATGTACTACCTCAACCGTCAGGGCGGGACTCGCTCCTTGCCTCTGTGCAAGGAGGCTCTCCGAATCTGGTCTCTCATGATCAGCCTGGAGGCGGATCTCCTAGCCATCCATTTGGCAGGAGCCTCCAACAGTCTGGCCGATGCCCTCAGCCGGATAGGCACTGCATCTCATGAGTGGTCTCTCCTGCCGGAGGTAGTACAAGATCTGTTCTCCCATTGGGGCACCCCTCAGGTGGACCTGTTTGCCTCCAGGGAGAATGCAAAGCTGAGGCTGTTTCATGCCCGCCCCCTTCAGCAGGGCTCACTGCAGGGGGATGCCTTCTCAAGGCCGTGGACCCCGGGCCTCTTCTGCGCCTTCCCTCCATTTTCCTTGATCCACAAGGTGCTTCTCAAGGCGAAGAGGGACAAGGCTCAAGTGATTCTGGTAGCCCCAGACTGGCCCCACCAGTTCTGGTATCCAGATCTCCTCAGCTTCAGCTCCAGGCTCCTGAGGCGGCTTCCAGCCCGCCCGGACCAGATCTCAGTCAACAAGGGGAAGGTACTCCATCTGGAACTTCAATCCCTGCACCTGATGGCCTGATTCCTGAGCGGTTAGAGTTCCAGGCCTTGGGTCTTTCCGATGAGGTCCTCAACGTCGTTGAGGCATCCCGTAAGGAGTTGACCAGAAAATGCTATGCCTTCAAATGGAAGAGATTCTCCATTTGGTGTCAGGACAAGGGGTCGGACCCTTCTTCCTGTTCCTTGGCTAGCATTTTGGGCTACTTGTGGTCCCTTTTTCAGCTAGGGCTTTGGTCAACGACCCTTAAGGTGCACCTGGCAGCCATCTCTGCTTACCGGGCGCGGGCCAGCAAGCAGTCGGTGGCGCAGGAGAAGGTGGTCAGGCGCTTTTTCAAAGGCCTTGATCACATATCCCCTCCAGTGCAAGAACCTCCACCATCGTGGGATCTACTGCTGGTATTGGCTAAGCTCATGGGCAAGCCATTTGAATCGATGAACAGGTGTGACATCTCTCACCTGTCATGGAAGACTGCCTTCTTGGTAGCTATCACGTCAGCCAGAAGGATGGGAGAGCTCCGGGCGCTTACCGTAGAGTCTCCTTATCTGGTCTTCTACATGGACAAGGTTGTCTTGCGCCCTCACCCAAAATTCCTTCCGAAGGTGGTGTCGGAGTTTCACCTTAACCAGGTGTTGACTCTGCCGGTGTTCTACCCCAGTCACACCTCAGAGGCCGAATATAGGCTCCATACTCTGGACCCTAGAAGAGTGCTCGCTTATTATAAGGAGCAAACGGCTGAAGTTTGGGGAGAGGTTCGCCAGCTGTTTGTCACTTACGCTGAAGCCGCACCTGGCAGACCTGCAGCCAAGCAGATGATAAGCAGGTGGGTCACCTCCTGCATAGATCTCTGCTGTAGATTGGCGGGCATGGAGCCTCCCAGAGGGATACGAGCTCATTCTACCCGCCATACCGCTGCTTCGGTGGCTGCTTCTAGGGAACGTCCCTATCTAGGAAATCTGCAGGGCTGCTACCTGGAAGTTAGCACACACCTTTATTTCCCATTACCACATTGACACTGAGTCACACCGGGATGTTGGTTTTGGGACCTCGGTTCTCCAGTCCTTATTCCCTAAGTAGGGGGTGCGCGCCTTGCCTCCCTTCTCCCAGAGAACTGCTAGGAGTCTGCCAGCCAGTGTGGATTGAACAACATATCCACGTCCCTAGAAATACAGGTTCTAGGGACATGGATATGTTATTCATCCACACTTATTGGCAGGTATCCTTGCCGCTTTAAATCTTCCTGGAAGGTCTTCAAGCTGGCTCCTCCCACCCACCCGGGTGGTAAAACTCTCGGCTCCGCCCGATGACGCCAGATCTTCCTTACCGCTTGGAAGCTCAGGTTCCCTCCTTAACGCTCTGCGTATAAGACTGGTTCCTAATTCTTCGGTTTTGCGAATTTAAAAGTTTTTCAACTTTAGACTTCGGTCTTCTATCCCTCGCAGCTGCGATGGACAAATCGACTCCCGTTTTTCAGAGATGCCCTTGCGGGCAGAAGATGTCTCGAACGGATCCGCACTCCACGTGCGTCTACTGCTTAGGCCTTGAGCACGACCCACAGGCCTGTGACCTGTGCTCTTCCTTCTCGGCCTACGTTCTCTAAGACCGTGCTGCCTGTTTACAACTTGGGCGTCCCGAGAAGCGTTTTCCTCCGGTGAAGTCAAAAGAGGCCTGGTTGGCGGTTTCATCGGCGGCGGGCTCGGGGATCAGCTTGAGCAGATGATCGCCCTCAAAGAGGAGGCGGCCCGTGCTGCTCCTTCCTCGGCTGCGGCTTTTATTCCGCTCTCCCTGGGTTCCTTTTATTCGGCCTCCTTCAAGGAGCTCTGTCTGTCCCTCTCCACCAAGGGAGAGGGCCCAACGTCTGCTGGACCTTCTCGGTCCAAAAAGAAAGACAAGGGTAGGTCCCTCCGTCGACGCTCTTGGGAGCGGGAAAGGTCCCTCTCACCGAGTAGTCAGCCATCGACTTCGGTCAATCCTTCGGCTTCGGCCACTGGTCTCATGGTAACCCCATCAGATCAGTTGACTGAGACTCCCGTCGACGCAGTCGAGATATTTCTCGACCCGATGGATGGGTTGTCGACTGGTGAAGCCGAAAATCCTCTCTCCCCGGTTCCCCCGGTAGGAGTTGAGGATCCCATGGGCTTGCCAGTGCCTCCGGTTCCGGAGCCCTCGGGTGAACCTTCCGAGCCGAGGGGAGAGCCGGTCCCACCCGTCCCTCCTCCGAACCCCCCTCGGGAAAACCGAGGTTCGCGGTCTTGGTCTCGGACTTCTTCGCGGTCCAGCCGATCCCGCCGTCACAGGCGGTCTTGGTCTCAGCACCACGGCAAGTGGCGCCGCCGCTCGTCCTCATCCTCCTCCTCGGACGAGGAGAGGCTCCGACGTAAGTTACGTCGACGGTATGAGGACCTCATGTGGCAACAGCTTCTTCTAACTGGGAACAAGCCGACTCCGTTGCCTTCCCCGGCCATTAAGTGGCTGTCACCGGAGCGGCTGAAGCAACCCCTCGACCTTCCCGAGGCGCCTGTTCCCAGGCCGGTTGCTCGGCCAAAACCAGCTGCTCCGCCGATTCCGGTGGAACCCCCGCCTCCACAGCCGTTATTTGGGGCTCCAACCAAGTTTTCTCGGTCGGCTCAGGGTCTGCCCCATAGGCTGTCTGTCACCCTCACTCCCGATCGGCATCGGCAGGTGGAGGGTGGATCAGGCCCGAGGCAGCTCTTTGCGCCACTCAAGCTACCAAGGCTTCGGGGAAACACTTTCACCAGGACAAGGAACATAACAAGGACTGCCCCCACCCCGAGGCGCTCCCGGTCCCTGATTGTTATTGCCTCTTCCTCCGGAATAGCACCATCGAATGTTTCGGCATCGACACCTCCTGCCTGTACAGGCCTCTGCTTCCTTCCAGCTGTCTCCACCACCATGTTACACCAGCCTTTCTTCAGCAGGTGAAGGGTCATTGACCTCTGGTTCGTCTGGATCATTGATGCCAGCTCCACCGCTGCGACTTCCACAACTGCAAGGTCCATCGGCGCCGAGCCCCACCGACCCTGCTTTCGTAGGTGGTGCACTAGCGAAGCAGGGGTCTCTGTCCTGTTACCTCTTCCTACCATCGACCAAAACACAGTGCTGTCCTCTATTATGATGGCGCTGATCCAGCAGTTCATTCCCCGGCTATGCCGTCGTCACCTCTGTCAGGGGGTGCTGCATCGATGTCCATGCTGGTTCGACCCCAGTGCTCAGTGCCCTCTTTGGTGTTATTGATGTCTTTACTTTCGGTCAGTGCCTTATACCAGGTCTATGTCGAGGAGAAATACCACCCAGATCTCATCTTCCTTGATGAGTGAGATGATGTGATTGATGTTGAGAGTGATTCCTCAGACAGATTCACTGTCTTGTCAGTAAGTGAGGACTTTACAAAGCATACCCTGCCCCCTCCAGAATCCCTCCTTCTTCTCCCTTAGGAAACAGCTCCAAGTTACCATGGGGTTCCAGACTGAGGAGAAGGATATCACTAGGAGAAACCTGGTGGATTTCCTGGAGATTCCAGAGTCTCCTACCATGGTCATCCCTCCTTTGCTGGCAGCGCTAAACAGTGCTGCCACTGCTGCCTGGCACAGGCCTAACATGGTCCCTGCCATGCCCAGGAAGGCTGACATACTTTATCAGGCGCTCCTGGGGAAGCCCTTTTATGCTGCCCAACCTGAAATTGACTCAGTGGTCATCAAGGCGGCTCATGATAGATCTAAGGTGCCAAAGCAACTTAGTTCCCCCACCACTACCAACAGAGAATCTAGGATGCTTGACCTTTGGGGCAAGTAGACCAATGCTTCAGCTAACTTATGCTTCAGGATTGCTAATTAATTGTCTCACATGGTCAAGTACCAGAACACCCTCTGGAAGAAGGGCTGGGCTGCAGCACAGGCCCTTCCTGAGGGTCCCCAGAGGCAGAAACTGAGGTGTTTGTCAGCAGACATCTCCTAAGGGCCGTTTATGACATGGCTGATGCCAAGGCCCGGGCTGCTGTCACTAGCATATGCCTTAAAAGGCAGTCCAGTCTGAGGGCCTCTCGCTTTGCTGCTGATGTTCAGCAGAACATTCTGAATGCCCCCATTGGGGGCTTTAAGCTTTTCGGCTGTTACATGCAGTATATTATCAGTGACCTGCAGGCCTCTGGCAGAGCCATTAGGTCTGTCCACTCCCTCTATCATGCCCAACCCAGGAGCAGACCACGACCCTTCTTTCGTAAGGTCTCCCAAAAGGTTGGGTCAGGAACCAGACCTCATAGCAGGGTCCACCTTGCCTGCTCCTTCCTCCACCACAAGGGCCTCTGCCAAAAGCCTCAGAGGTGGCGGAATGGCCCTGGCTGCCGGCTGTGCTTCCACATGACTCCTTTCCAGACTGCACCCCCTTTCTCTTGCCCCAAACCAGGAGGTAATGTATGGGGGTTGCTTTTCCCTCCATTTAGATCAATTTGAGGGCTGTCACTGCAGATGGTTGTGTTCTGCAACTAATCGAACAGGGCCATACTGTAGAGCTTCTGGAACAGCCTCCAGACTTTCCGCCTGTTCCCTCCACATATCCTCCTGACCACATTCCGGTGCTCCGGGAGGAAGTGCTCACCTTGCTGCGCAAGAGGGCTATAGAACCAGTGCCCAGGCAGCAGAGGAACAAAGGGTTCTATTCCCTGTTCTTCCTCATCCCCAGTCAAACAGGAACTTGAGGCCTATTCTAGACCTTTAAAGGTGTGAATTTCTGTATCCACTACAGAAAGTTCAGGATAGTCACTCTGCATGGTCTGCTCAGGCAGGCAGACTGGTTATGGTCCCTGGGCATGGAGGATGCTTATCAAGGTCTGCTTCCCTCACGGGCAGTACCTCAGGTTCCTATTCAAGGGGGAACATTACCAGTTCTGGGTATTGCCTTTTGGCTTATCCTCTTGGCCACGGGTCTTTACCAAATGCTTAGCAGAAGCGGCAGTGGCCCTCCCGCACAAAGGCCTGTATGTCATCCCTTATGTGGATGACTGGTTACTGAAGGTCCAGTCCAGGGATCTTCTGTTGTTCATTCTAGAATGTACCAGACAGTTTTTCTGGGCCCTAGACATCACTGTCAATCTATCCAAGTCTGTCCTGACCTCGTGTCAATGGCTGCAGCACATAGGGGTGGTTCTAGACATGGTCCAGGGCAAGGCCATCCTTCCCCTAGACATGGTGGAATGCCTAATAGCTCATGCACAGTTGGTTGCTCAAAGCCAGTATGTCACAGCCAGGACATTCCTGCAGTTATTGGGCCTGATGGCCGAGGCCATTGTCACTGTACCCTTGGCCAGACAGCATATGCAGATCCCCATGGATCCTGCAGGCCCAGTGGGATCAACGATGACATGGAGCAGCAGGTTCTTGTCTCCTCCCCTGTACTCAAAGTGCTTCAGTGGTGGATGGACCCTCATAATCTCCTGAGAGGGGTACCCTTTCTCATTCCTTCTCCTTAACAGATCCTCACCACAGATGCCTCTGGTCTGGGTTAGGGAGCACACCTGGATCCCTTTTAGACCCAGGGGACGTGGTGTCTGATGGAGGCTTGCCTCCACATGAACTTCTTGGAGATGAGGACAGTTCTGTATGCCTTACAGGCTTTCCAGAACCACCACTCCCCAGGTCCCCTGCTGGTGCAGTTGGACAACCTCAGTGTAGTTTATTACATCAGCTAGCAAGGGGGTACTCATTCCTACCCCCTGTGCAGGAAGGCAGTGAGAGTCTGGTACTGGACTCTAGAATACAGTCTAGAACTGTCAGCTAACCATGTTCCAGGTGACCAAAATGCCTTGGCAGACAGCATCAGCTAGTTGCAGTCCAGGATACACAAGTGAGAGTTGCTGACGTCAGTTGAGGAAGACCTGTTTAACAGGTGGCGTCGCCCAGAGTTAGACCTTATTGTGTCCCCACTCAATGTAAAACTGCTGCATTTCTGCTTGCTAGATCCAGGGCCTGGAGTTTTCTGGTTAGACGCATTATTAGCGATGTAAGCTTGTCATGGATGAGCACCAGTCATTGTGGTTTGAAATCACAGAAAGAGCAGAACCAAACCACACAAAAACACGTATCCTGGATTTTAGGGGGGCAGACTTTGGGAAAATGGGGACATACTTGAGAGAGGCATTAAGGGGAATGGGACAGGAATCAGGGGTTGAGGAACAGTGGGCAGTATTTAAAATGGGGATTACAAGAACAACAGAATTATGTATTAAGCAGGTTAGCAAGAGGAAAAGGAAGAGGAGACCATTATGGTTTTCTAAAGAGGTAGCAAAGAAAGTGATAGCCAAAAGATTGCATTCAGGCAATACAAAAGACACAGGCAGAAGGGATGGGAGAAGTACCAGGAGAAGCAAAGGAGGCAGGGAGGTCAGTGAGGGAAGCCAAAGCTCAGACAGAAGAACACATTGCAAAATCAGTGGGTAGAGGGACAAACCTTTTACAGGTACATAAGTGAAAAAAGAAAGACAAAGGGAGGGGATAGTGAGACTGAAGGGGAGGATGGGGGCTGGGATGACAACAGTAAAGCTGACATACTGAACAGGTATTTCTGCTCAGTCTTTACTGAGGAAGAGGAGGTAATGGGTCTGAAGAGGCGTACAAGGTGAGAATGGTGCAGAAATGGACACAAGTCCCTTTACAAGAAAGGGTCCTGAAGGAACTGGAAGTAATAAGAGTTGATAAAGCAATGGGGCCAGATGGGGTGCACCCCAGGGTCCTTAAAGAACTAAGAGAGGTGGTGGCTGAACCTCTGGCTATCCTGTTTAGCCGATCACTGGAAACAGGGGAGGTACCCAAAGACTGGAGGACAGGAGATGTAGTCCCCTTATACAAAAGTGGGAACAAAGAGGAAGCAGGGAACTACAGACCAGTCAGCCTCACCTCGGTAGTGGGGAAGATCATGGAAGCACTACTGAAGGAGAGATTGGTGGAATATCTGGTTGTCAATGGACTACAGGACCCAAGGCAGCATGGTTTCACCAGGGGGAGGTCATGTCAGACCAGCCTCATTGAATTTTTTGACTGGGTGACTAGGGAGGTGGATCAGGGAGGGCAGTGGACATGGCCTATCTGGACTTCAGCAAGGCCTTTGACACTGTGCCACATAGAAGACTATTACACAAACTGGGGAATATGGGTGTGGGCAGGACAGTAGTGTGGTGGGTAGGTAACTGGCTGGGTGGCAGGACACAGAGGGTGGTGGTAACTGGCTGTCACTCCACAGAGGGAAGAGTGACCAGTGGGGTACACAGGGATCAGTGCTGGGACGGTTCTATTCAACATCTTCATCAGTGACAGGCGCAGGACCTAGAAGGCAGAATTTCACTGTTCGCTGATGACGTAAAGCTCTGTAACAGAGTAGACACACAGAGGTGTAGACAGAATGAGAAGCGACCTGCAGAAACTTGAAGAATGGTCAGGGTTTGGCAGTTGAAATTCAATGCAAAGAGTGCAAGATAATGCATATGGGCACAAAAACCCTGGCACAATATATCAGTTGGGGGTGAGGATATAGCATGCACCGAGCAGGAAAGGGATCTTGGGGTTATCATCTCTGATGACCTCAAGGTAGGGAAACAGTGTGACAAGGTAGCAGGTAAAGCAAATAGGATGCTGGGATGTATAGGCAGGGCATTACCAGCAGGAAAAGGGAGGTCATAATTCCGCTATACAAGACACTAGTGAGGCTCCACCTGGAGTACAGTGTACAGTTCTGGAGACCATACCTACGTAAGGACATAGACAGGGTAGAGAAGGTTCAGAGGAGGCAACAAAGATGGTGCATGGATTGCATCACAAGTCCTGTGAAGTCAGGTTGAAGGAACTGAACATGTATTCCCTGGAGGAGAGGAGGGAGAGAGGGATATGATAGAGACATATAAGTATCTTACAGGGAGGAACAGGGTGCAGGAAAACACTATTTTTAAGTGAAAAGATGTTCCAGGACTAGAGGGCATGGGATGAAGTTGGAGGAGGGGCGATTCAGAGGAAACATGAGAAAGAATTTCTTCACAGAACGGGTGGTGGACAAGTGGAACACCCTGCCAGAGGAAGTGGTGGGGGCTGAAACAATCACAGGATTTAAGAATGCATGGGATAGACATAAAGGAATTCTGGAGGTCAGGGGTAAGGTGCAACAGACTTCTAGGAAAACAAACTGAACTTACAAGCTCAAATGGGCAGACTGGGTGGGCCATAGGCCCTTATCTGCCGACACTGTCTATGTATCTTTGTATTGTTTGTTCATGAAATCATTAGTAAACAGTAGTAAATGTTGTGGCTCTATCATCATTGCTACATTCTGATGACACTAGTGAAAGTCATGAAAGTCCTGAATAAATATCAAACGTCATGGAATCAATGACGTGTATGACTGCCATGACAAACTTACATCCCTATGCATTATCCCTCTCTTGGTAAGGGAGGTTCTTCTACACCTTACTCCCTTTCCTCTGATCCAGAGAGTGCTCATCAAGCTCCAAATAGAGGGGGCCTCCCTAATTCTGGTGGCACCATTCTAGCCTTGTCAGTTTTGGTTTCCCTTTACTGCAGCAATTGGCTGTGGAACCTCCAGATCTTACTTCGAGAGGGTTCCTGCAGTAGGTCATTACAAGTAGGACTAGCACCATCTAGCGTCTGGACTGCACTGCAGACTTTTCCAGCAATGCCTGGTGAGGGACCGCCCACCCAACATCACATAACAACGTCAACGTGACCCTATATAGTGGGCATTCCCCATACCAACCCTTAATTTATTTCCCGCCGTCGTCTCGTGCGTGTTACCTCATGGTAAACTTCCACAACGATCGCCATCAGTTTTGCGCCTTTATTTAGTACTTTTCAGAGTTCCTCAGTTTCTTCTAATTTCTATGTCTTCTCCTCAGAAGAAGTATGAGGTTTACAGTACCCAGATACCTCAAAGGCAGTCACCACAAGTGTGTCAACTGCTTAGGCCCACATCGCCCCACCGCGACCTGCCCAGACTGCCAGCTCTTCAACCAGGCCACCCGCAAACAGAGGCAGCAGGCTCTGGAGGCCCATTTATTTAAGTCACGGTTGATCTCGCTCGAAAAGCAAATGGAGCGACTCCGGGATTCCGCTTCTTCTTCTCCGGTTAAGAAGAAACACAAACAAGAGAAGCATCGGGAGCGGGAGCACCCAGAAGATGGTTCCCGGGCCGAAACCAGCAGGCCCTCAATGAGTAAGGTCTTCTTCACACCTCCGTGAAGGTTGTCCAGGCTGAGTCTGGGGATGCTGGGGCCATCGAGACTCTGCTCCCTACTTCTGTGGGTAAGTCGGCCTCCGGCTTCTCTGGCGGTTGCCCCACTTCTGCTGCTAAATTAGTCCCTGGCTCCTCCAGAGACCGCCTGGCCTCAGCCGATAAGTTGGCAGGGGGTTCTGCCCCCTCCAGCCCGGCTCCCTCGTCTGATAAATCAGATGCCTCTGGCAACCACCCAGTCACGGCTTTCCCGTCTGGGACTTCTGTCTTCTCCTCACCCGATATCCGGTTGAGCCCAGGGAAGACTGACACTCTTCCTCCTTCTCCCCCTCTTGTGGCCCAGGCTTCACTTCCCACTACTCGAGAAGCTCAGGTACCTGGACATGGAGCATCGTCGGGTTCCGACCTCCACTCACCCGTTCGGGTTCTGGAGGAAGGTCCCTCCGCCACCATCATTTCCGACAATGGAGTTCTCCAGTCCCTCCAGGAGGACCATTCCAGCCCGCCAAAGTTCTGGACGCCGGATGTGACCCTCCGTCGGAGCCAGTGGGGCATGTCCCTACGCTGGAACCTCCAACAACTGTCTCTTTGTCTTCCACGGAACCTTCACATCTGCCCCCGCCACCCAGCTTCTATAGCAGATCAGGTTCCCCCGTCGGAGCCCTATGTCTGGTTCTGATGCCAGCCTTCCCGACACCGAGTCAGTTTCCGACACCGGACTGGCAACGCCGATTCCGTCGTCTGTAGTCCTGACATCAGCTACTCTAATGCTGGCCCCACCTTTGATTTATACTACGGTGGGTCCTTTGTGGGCTGCCCCCAACGTCGGCCCCTCTGACGTTGGGTCTTTTCTCGAGACCCTGCTCTGTCCCGCACTACTCCTTGGTGTACTTTGTGGACCATTCCCCAGCAGGTCTACCACCAGATTGGCACTCTGTGGGAGATTACTACCCGGGATACCCCCGTATCCGGGGCATCCTTTTCCGGGATACCATGGGTACCATTATCCACCTGCCCATGCTGTCCCTCTCCTCCACTCCCTCCAAAATCTTAGTTGGATTTCAGGACTCTCTTTCAGTCCTGGTGGAGGGAGGCGCAGTTGGAGTTGGTCACAGACCTGGAGAGTCGAGACTCAGTACCTCGTTCTCCTCCCAGGTCCCCATCCCCTGTCAGCTCAGTCACATCCATGGTTCACGTTTCGGGGACTACCCCCTGGGATGTTGCTCTTCCAGATTTGGGTACACCAGCTGGGCAATCTGATCTGGGGACTCTTCAGAGGAGTCGTCGGATCAAGAATCCCTGGTCCCTAAAGGAGAAACCTCTTCGAAATCCCCTCCAGAGGATCCTTCCTTTTCAGACCTCTTGAGGTCCATACAACAATTCTATAATTGGAAGTCTGAGGAACAGGATCCCATGCAGCAAAGACTCGCCAACCACCTCAATCTAGAGTCTCTTTCCCTGATTCCTGTTCCTCCATGAATCGGACCTCACGAAGACCTCACCAGTATGATCTGGCAACTGCCCCATTCTATCCCGGCTGTGCCAGAAAGGGCAGATAGGACTTACCGGGTGCCTGTAGGGGCTCTTTTCCTGAGCACGCACCCAAAGGCAGACTCTGTGGTTATCTCTGTGGCTCATGATCGCTCTACCTCCCCTAAGCACATGAGCACTTCTCCTCCAGACAAGGAGTTCAGGCAGATTGACCAATACGGGAAGAAGGTCTACTCTTCGGCTACATGCGCGTTGAATTTACTCAACTATGTAGCCTCATCAGAAAGCCACACTAGCCAAGTTTGAGGCCCGTATCCAATCCATGGAGCCTTCAGATCTTAAGGAGGAGATCCCCAAGTGCATTCACCTGTCCAAAATTTCCTGCAGGCATGCTCCTCGAGCCACTTGCGACACGGTTGATCCAGTGGCCCGTACTTTGGCGACCACCGTCTCCCTTCGGCGGCACACTTGGCTTCGCATCTCCGGCCTTACCAATGAGGTCCAGACAGTGATCCACGACACCCCCTTCAGGGGCTCGGTGCTTTTCAGTGGCTACACTAAGGATATCATTACGGACCTTCAGGACCGTGTCTGGCCCTTAGGTCCGTAAGGTCCATGCACCATTTGAGCGTGCAGGGTCAGCAGCCCTTTCGGAAAAGGATCTGCAGACAGCACAAACAAGCCCAGAACTGTTTTCAGGGCAAACATAAAGCTATGGGAACCTTCTCTTCCCTCATGCTTCCAGAAATCAGAGACGCTCAGGGGGCCCTCCCCCTGCTCATCCAACCACCTCCTGACTCCTCAGCCCCAGTGCAAAGAAACCGTGGGAGGGAGGTTTGCCCACCAAGGGCGCAGGGAGGAGGAGTATCGCCCTGCAGCTAGTGTCCCAAGGACACACCCTGGAGTTTTTGGAATCTCCTCCAGAGTCTCCACCGCGAAGGTCAGCCTACTCTCAAAACCAGACCATTCTTATAAGGGAGGAAGTGCAGGCTCTATTGTAAAAAGAAGCAATGGAACCGGTCTGTCTTCGTCACAGAGGGCAGGGGTTTTACTCCCATTTTTTTTGGTTCCGAAAAAGACAGGCAACCTGCGACCCATACTCGCCTCAGCAGACTGTCTGTTCGAGTACAAGAAATTCAGGATGTTGACCCTCCAGAGCCTCCTGCTTCTTCTTCAGGAGACTCACCGGTTTTGTGCTCTGGACATGCAGGATGCCGGAGGTCACGTGATGCAGTGGTGCTGAGAGGCTGCTTGCTCTAGAGCTCCCGCTTCCCCCCTCACAAATTTACAATTTTCGCTAAGCTAAAGTCACCAATCAAGCTTTAAATGAGGTCTGAATACTTTCTCAACGCCAAAAGACTTCAGTGGATAGAGTTTGGGGTGTAGATTGCCTAACTGAAGATCGCGATGGCTGACACCGAAATGAAGGCCTCAGGAGTCAGACACCCCCCCACCACCACCACACCAGAAAAAGCTCCCAAAAGCCAGAAACACTGGGGTAAATCCTTCTTCGCTACTAAACATCCAACTGGTGGAGGTCCCAATGCAGCTGCTGGTACCACTTTAACAGAGGAGGCGTTTTTTGAAAGAGCTTTCCCCTTCAAAGATACCTTGCAGGAGATCTCCAAAGAAATCAAATCCATGAGACAAGATTATCGGACCTCTCGAGGAGAGTGGGAGATTCGGAAACTAGAATTATATCCATGGAGAAATGGCAACAGAAAACGGATCCTGAAATTATTAAGCTTCACAACAATTCAAAAGCTCCAGCTGAAAACTGGAGATCTGAGGGACGGAGTCGGCAAACAATGTCTTAATTTTGGGACTCCCAGAGCTAGAGGAGGGGAGTGATACCCTGAGATTCAGCCAGCATTTCCTTAATAAAGTAGTGGGCCCCTCACCTACCCATCAACAATACCACATTGAGAGAGCCCACAGGTCTCTTAGACCCAGACCTCCTCCGAATGCTCCCCCCAGGCCAATAATTATCAGATTCCTGAGCTATCTGGATCGCCAGCACGTTCTTGCCAAAGTTAAAGAGCTGGAGTCTATCCTGTGGAATGGAGTCAAGCTTAGGATCACTCAGGATCTACCCCGAGAGGTGCGACTAAAGCGAGCTGCCTTCCATCCTGTAGTGATTAAGCTGATCGCGGCGGGGAAGGCATTCTGGATGAACTATCTTGCAAACTACTTGTGCAGGTGGAAGGCTCTGGCATCCCTATGAGAACCCTGAGGAGGCAATTTCTAGACTGACTAGTTGCTCTCCGACTTGTTTAAGTGACTCTTGCTCAACATGTAACTGAAACATTTTTAGATGCTGGGGTTGGCTTTTGCTCTGGATAATCCTGCTACCCTGTTAAATTTACCTCCATGCCCTAAATCCCACGGTTTAGGCCTTAGTTGCCGTTTTACTTACTGGGTCCAACGCTGGGAGTCTTGTAGGTGGCTGGTTTTCCCGGAGGTGGATGCCTCTGTTCTCCGCTGGGGTGTCCCCCCTGAGAGACCGCGTGGTAGGAGGCCTAGTAGTTCCAGGCTGTGAGGCCTATTCGGCCTGCTTCTAAGTCCCGTCGCGACCTTGCTCCTCGATCCTCTATGGGTACTGTTAAGCTGGGGAGCAGTTTCCGGAGGACCTATTTCGGTCGGACCGTTTGGTCCAGCTGATTAATATCCCGTACAGTTTCCTCTTAATCCTCCGGATGTTAACCGAGCAGGGCCGATGGCAAGGAACCCTTTATAAAGCTTGTTAGTACTGTTACCTGTTACTTTTTCTTTGGCTGTCTAGGACAACTGAAGGAACGTTCTGGTACTCCCCAATACAGCTACCAGATATGGTACAGTGGGGGTGGGGCTCATGCAAGGTAAGCGAGAGCCATGCTTGCGACCTGTTGGGGCTGGTCTGGGTACCCTAAGGAATTTTTCTTTAGGTAACACTGTTCTCCTCATAATTAGGTGGTTGGTTGTTTGTTATGGGGTGCCAAGATTGATGTTTCGTTTCATACTGGTACTACTAGGAGAGACTTGGGGTACCAGTGGAGATGATGTTTTGATCTTCTGGTTGCTGATAATTGGAATGTCAATTATACTGTTCATTTTATTGTAATAGTTGGGCTGGGGAGGAGAAATCTCACGTGGTCTGTTATTGGGATTTGTGGGTCTGCCACTTAATTTTGTTCGCCTATGCATTGTTGGTCTTGGTCTGTTGTTTGGCGGACTCTTAGCTCTACCTGTTCTATTTTCACCCTTCTTACTTGGAATGTTATTTGGGGTTATCTTGGGGGGTGGTTGGAGGGTGTCGCCATTGCATGGAAAGGGAGGAGGATACAAGGCTCAGTTCGTTTGGAATTACCTCGGCTTTTAGAGTATGGTTAGGGGTGTAATCAAATTGGCTAGCTGGAATGTAAGAGGGATCAGGGATGCCAGAAGAGATCCGCATACTGGTCAATTGTTCGCTATTGGAGGCCGACATCCTGTGTCTGCAAGAGACCCACATTACGGTGGCTGAAATTAATACACTGAGGTCAAGGGCTTCTCCCAAATTTTTGTGGCGGAGACTCATCGGATGCTCGAGAGTTGCTATTATGATAAAGAAAAACATACCCTTTAGCCCGACAAAAGTTACTCGAGATCCAGAGGGTAGATATATTTTGGTGCAGGGTTCCTCTATAACTCTACCATAGTCTTAGGTTCCGTAATAGACCGGGTTGGGGAATGCTTGTTTTATTATGCAGTTAATTGACAAACTTAGTTTCCTTTCTGCCAGCCCCCTGATTCTGGGAGGGGACTGGAACATAGCCCCAACGCAAGAGCTGGATAAAACCTACAGGCCACTAAAACCCCTACTTCCGGCGCAATTGGCGTTAAGAGATATGAGTAGCATGTTGGGTTTAGTGGATCCTTGGAGGACCCTACATCCCTCCAATAAGAGCTACACCTTTTCCCCCACTCCATAACTCTTGGTCTAGGTTAGATTACTTTTTAATAAGTACTTCTCTCATGACCAAGGTACCCTCTCTTGGTATTGAACCCATAGTAATTTCCGATCACGCTTAGTCTGGTTCCCTTCACCCCTATCTCTAACACAACGAGATACGATTTGGAAATTTAACACTCAGATACTAAAAGATGAGCAATCCCTTACTCAGGTCAGATCACTTATTAGAGATTATTTGGACACAAACCGGGGCTCGGTGGCTAGGATGGATATTCTTTGGTGCTCGTTAAAATGTTTCCTGAGAGGAGAATTTATTAAGATCTCCTCCAGGAGAAAGAAACTCAGGTCTCAAAATCTCATTTCCTTTCGAGAGTCAGATAAAGGCAGCAGAGGACTCCTGGCTACCTCCAAATCACTGAGCTGTCTAGAACAGCTGCACAAACTTAAAATGAGTACACGAAGGCCTAATCCGTGAAAAGACTGAGTTACGCCTACTGAGAACTAAGGCTAGGTATTTAGATCAAGGGGAGAGGCCGAGCAGACTTTTGGCGTTGAAGCTTAAGGAAACAGAGAACGCTAGATTAGTTCCAGCTCTGGAAGACCAAGATGGATCTGTTAAGACAATGCTCAGGGATATTGTGGAAGTTTTTAGAGAGTTCTACCAGAATCTTTATGGTACTAAGACATCCCCCTCTTCCCAGTCAGCCCTAGAGAGCATCTTTGGGTCAATCGCACTCCCTTGCCTCTCTGACGACCAAATAGCCTCTCTTTCTTCGCCTTTATCTCTGAGGGAGGTGGAAGAGGCCATTCATAGTCTCTCATCAGATAAAGCTCCTGGTCCCGATGGCTTACCTGCCAATTTCTATAAGGCCTTCTGTCAGGATTTGATTCCTACACTTCTGGAATTTTACAATTACTTATTATCCTCTGATTTGTTGGACCCATCCTTGCTGGAGGCTATTATTATTCTGATCCCCAAGTCGGGTAAACCCTCTCTGAATCCAGCCAACTACAGACCCATCTCACTGCTCAATTGTGACATCAAAATACTGTCCAAGATCCTGGCTTCCGTATCAAACAGGTCTGGACCTCACTCCTGAGCAGTGAGCAAGTGGGATTTATGCAGGGACAGGTCTGTTGCAGATCATATTAGATCTCTTTCTCATGTTTTCAGAGCTTAAGCTTCCAGGTCCCATGGCTCTGGTTGCTCCGGATGCGGAGAAAGCATTCGACGGGTTAACTGGGAGTTCTTATGGAGTACTATGTCTAAATTTGGTTTCCCAGAGGGGTTTATGCACTGGGTAAAGGCACTATACAAAGACCCCACAGCAAAAATCTACTGCAACGGTGTCTTCTCCTCTCCTATCCGATTGCTCTCAGGTACTCGACAGGGATGCCCTCTATCCCCATACCTCTTCAATCTCTATCTGGAGCCCCTGTTGCTTAATCTTAAAGCAGCTCCAGGGATCCAGGGGTGTGCCATCTCTCAACAGACTTCCAAGATTTCTGTGTTTGCAGATGACATCCTCCTACAACTATCTAATCCAGTAGACTCTCTAGTGGTAAGGAAACGATTGCACAATTTGGTGAAGTATCCAATTATAAGCTCAACCTGACTAAGTCCGGGGTTTTCCTCTCAACGTACATCTGTCCCAGTCCTCTATTTTCTCATTTTGTATGAAGTGGGCCCCATCTCACTTGAAATACCTTGGTATTTACTTGGCCCGTGACCCTACTCTGGTTAGAAACTTAATTTGGATGACCTGATAGACAGAATCCACTCTGACCTGCAAAGATGGGGTAAACTGCCACTATCAGTGGGGCCCGTGTTAGCATTGTCAAATGAACATCCTACCCGTCTCTTTTACCCTGAATCTTTTAGATATCTGGTTGCCCAAATCCTTATTCAAGAGGATTCACTGATCCTGACTGACTTTATATGGAATCATAAACCTCCCAGGCGAAGCTTTTTACAAATTATGTCTCCTAAAGATATGGGGGTCTCCCCACCCAATTTCAATTCTGCTACTGGTCTAGTCATCTAGTTAAAGCAGGAAATGGTTAGGAGGACAGAGGTAACTACTCCCCTATGGTTAAGCTTTGATCTTGACCTCATTAAGCAGCATAATATAGACCCCACTAGCCTCTTTTTATTGTCGATTTGCATCCCTCTAGAGATATCCAAGACTCCCCAGTAGGGCCACAGTAAAAGTACTCAATCAGTTTTATGTCACCGCTAAAGTCAGATATAATAAAGACCTGGCCAACCCTTGACCTCTAATCTCAATATTAAAATAGGGACCAAATCTTTATCTCCCCAGTGGCTACCCCAAATTCAAGGCCTCTAGTGGAAGACCTCTACGTAGAGGCGACACGGCTCAGCTGCTGACCTCCTTTTAGTCTTAAATATCCCCGCCAAAGCGATTTTTAAGATATACCAGCTAATTCACCTGATTGATAAAGATTTTGGGACAACAGTACCCACATCAACTGTTAAACCGTTGCTAAGGGTGATTAAAGAATGTGCGGTTAAACCTCATGGGGTGTCCAAACTGTATATTCACCTTATGAAACTCATCTTTCCCACCCCCTCAGCTGGCTCCAAATCTTGGTCCCTATCTCCCTCAGGCCTTTCGTTCACATGGAGTCAAGTCTGGAAGGATTTGTATACGTATAATACCTTAGATAAGAACAGGTTAATCCAATACTTTATAGTAAATAACATGTACATTACACCGGTGTTGAAATCGAAATTTTATCACTCCAATTCCCCAAAGTGTTTTAGATGTGGGAAAGAACATGGTAGTCTTCCCCATCTTTCTGGTACTAGCTCTAAGGTTGCCCTCTTGGAAGGCCATTGAGGACAACTTAGATCCTATATTAGGTCTGAAAGACCTTTTACATTAGAGGTTTGTATTCTAGGCATTTATTCAGATATTAATGTTAGGGAAAGGAAATATCATATGGCACTTATTTCTATGGCGGTTAAGAGACTAGTGCTTCGACACTGGTCAGATAACCTCGAGCTTTCGTACATTGACTGGGTAGAAGAAATGTCTCTATGTTTTAAAATCGAGAAGTTGATTGCTAATACTAGATCCTCTCCTCTGGCCTTCCAGAGAAAATGGGGCAAGCTGTATGCTCTGTACCTCCACTGATTGTGACCCTAAGTGCTCCTAGACTTGATTGGTTTGATGGAATATTCTATCTCTGATCTCTCGGTACTCTCTTTCGCTTTCAAAATTAATCCCAAATACCTCTTATGTTTCTAGATTGTCTGGTCTGGTTTCTATCTGGTTTGTATTTCGGTAAATCATCCCTACAATATCTCAATTGCCTCATGAACCTTAAGCTCTCTCTCTCTCCTTCAGTGGTGCCACCTTCCTTTTAGGGTGGGGGAGGAGTGGGGAGGGTTTGGTTTTGGGTTTTGGTTTTTGTTTTTCTCTGGCTTCTTTGTAATGGATACTGTCTGGTTTATTTTGGAACTCTGTATCATCTTCATGTTGTATTTACCAGTCTGATGTAATAATAGTTGAAAATTAATAAAAAGAGAATTTCAAAAATGCAGGATGCCTACCTGCGTATCCCGATTTTTCCCAGTCATCTCCACTTCTTGCGTTTTGTTTTCCAAGGGGAGCACTTCCAATTTCGGGCCCTCCGCTTTGGCCTCTCCTCGGCACCCCAGGTTTTTACCAAGTGCCTAGCGGTGGTGGCTGTGGCCGTGCAACGCCAGAGCATAGCGGTTTTCCCCTACCTCGATGACTCACTGATTTCAGCTCCATCCAGGGACTGTCTTTCAAAGGCCCTTTCAGTCACTCTGGATTTGTTTCCCTAGTTGGGGATTGTGGTTAACATCCCCTGGTCCTCTCTGACCCTTTCTCAGAGACTGCAGTTCATTGGGGCAGTATTGGATACATTCCAGGGCAGAGCTTTCCTCCCTTCGGACAGGATGGAAACTCTTATCAAGCAGGCCACTCTTGTAGCCTCTTCGGGTTTCTCCCAGCATGGGAGGTTCTCCATTTGCTGGCAGCCTCCGTCTCCACGGTTTCCCTGGCAAGGCTCCCCGTGAGTCACTCAGTGGTCCTTATGGGTTCAGTGGGATCAGCTTCAGGACAAGCTTGACCATCTGGTCCTGATTTCCTCCACTCTTCAGAAAGATTTACAATGGTGGAGGGATCCCTAGAACCTGACTTTGAGTCTCCCATTTCGAGGCCCAGCTCCTCTCGGCACTCTAACTACAGATGCCTCCAATGTAGGTTGGGGAGCTCATGTGGAGGACCACCAAGCTCAGGGACTCTGGTCCCACTTGGAGATGTCCTTGCACATCAGTGTTCTGGAGATGAGAGCGGTCCTGTATGCTCTTCGAGCATTTCAATCTAGTCTCCCAAGGGGATTGCTGCTAGTCCAGACAGACAATGTGTTGGTAGTCTGGTTCATCAACAAGCAGGGAGGCACTCGATCGTACCCCCTTTGCAGGGAGGCGATGAGAGTGTGGAACTGGGCAGTCCAGCATGATCTTCTCTTAACAGCTCTGCACGTTCCAAGAGTGCAAAATGTTCTGGCAGTCAGCCTCAGCAAGTCTTACACCCTCGCTCCCGAGTGGGAACTAAACCAGGAAGTGGCAGATTCACTGTTTCAGAAATGGGGGTGACCAGAACTCTTACCTTTTTGCCTCCCCATGCAGTGCAAAACTTTACAGTTTTTGCTTGCTTGTTCCAGAGCATGGTGCTTTCTGGCACGACACATTGTCTCTCTCTTGGACAGGGAGCTTCTTGTATGCTGTCCCTCCATTTCCCATTCTGCAGAGGGGTACTCATCAAGCTCCAGGCAGAGAGAGCACGGTTGATCCTGATTGCTCTTCTCTGGCTGAGGCAAATTTGGTTCCCACTTCAACAGTTGGCGAGGGAACCCCTGGTTCCACTTCCGTTGATGCACAGCCTCCTCACTCAGAACCAGGACTGGCTTGTGCACCCGGTGCTCAGGACCCTGCACCTGCATGCGTGGCTCCTGCAGACATAGTGAAGGTTCGCTTTGGGGGTTCCACCAGAGTAGCCCAAGTGATAGTGGAGGCTAGAAAGCCCTCCACCAGATCCACTTACGCCATGAAGTGGAAACATTTCTCTATCTGGGCAACTTCCAAGGGTTGGGACCCCTTCACTTGTTCAGCCCCGCATATCATGGAGTACCTGCTTCATCTTTCTGACTCAGGGTTATCTTATTCCTCTCTAAAAGTACATTTGTCTGCCATTTTGGCGTATCACGTGCTTGTGGATAGTAGGCCCATGGCCCAGTTGGAGAGTTCCAAAACCTTCCTGAAAAGGATTCTCCATCTTAAGCCCCCCATCCACAGCCCTACACCACCTTGGGATTTAAATTTTGTGTTGGAGAAGCTCACTGTCCCTCCTTTTGAACCAATGATGAGCTGTGACTTGCGCTATCTGTCTCGGAAAGTGCTGTTTTTAGTTGCCGTTACTTCTGCTTGATGAATTTCTGAGCTTCAGGCCCTGGTGTTTAAGGAGCCTTATCTGATTTTTCATAGGGACCGGGCAGTCCTCAGAACAAATCCTAAGTTCTTGCCTAAGGTGGTGCTGGAGTTCACGCTAAATCGGTCAGTGGAACTACCAGTCTAATATCCGACTCCTGAGAATAGATGTGAGGCACTCCGGCATACTTTG
This sequence comes from Neoceratodus forsteri, assembly GCA_016271365.2. Classification (NCBI taxonomy): domain Eukaryota; kingdom Metazoa; phylum Chordata; order Ceratodontiformes; family Ceratodontidae; genus Neoceratodus; species Neoceratodus forsteri. The sequence goes on along the minus strand of CM057449.1, from coordinate 518,249,992 downwards.
GATGTGCACCGAATCCTAAGGTACTGTATTCACCGGACCAAAGATTCCCGTAAAGATGACCAGCTCTTTGTTTCCTTTGCCCCCAAATCCTCAGGGATGGCTGTCTTCAAACAGTGCCTGTCTAAGTGGCTAGCCAACTGCATCCGCTTTTGTTATCAGAAGTATGACAAACCTGTGCCGGAGTCTGTTAGAGGTCATTCCACTAGAGGCATGGCTGCATCCGCAGCTTTTCTTTGCAGTGTTTCTGCAGCGGAGATCTGTGCAGCAGCAACTTGGAGTTTGGTCCATACCTTTACCAAGCATTACAGTCTGGACATTGCTTCTAGGCGAAGGGCCAGGTTTGGCCTTGCCGTTCTGCAGGGCTGTCCTAGGCTGGTCCCATTCTGTCCCTTCTTTTTGGGTTTCTCCTCCTCCCGTGTCTCTCTCGGTCTCTCTTCGGAAGGACTGCTTGGGATTCGGTCCTACTTGTAATGACCTATTGCAGGAACCCTCTCAAAGTAAGATAGTACAGTTACGTAAGAACTTACCATAACAGTAGATCTTTGAGAGAGGTTCCTGCAGTAGGTCCTGTTTTTCCCACCCTCCTTCCCCCAAATTTCTCTTGGAACTCCAGAACCTGTTTCCTTCTCCTGTCTCTCCTTTGGGGACTCCGGCGGGAGAACTGGAGGGTGGGCGTGGGGACCGCCCACCATATAGGGTCACGCTGACGTCGGGTGGACGGTTCCCCGCCAGGCATTGCTGGAAAAGTTTGCCGTACGGTCCAGACTCCAGATGGCACTAGTCCTACTTGTACTGACCTACTGCAGGAACCTGTCTTGAAGATCTACTGTTACGGTAAGTTCTTACGTAACTGTACTTTCCCCTGCCCCTCTGATGGGACCTGTTGACACAGGTGCAGGGGACCCTGGGCCATCCAGACCTCAAGTCCCTCCATCTGCATACATGACTCCTGAGGACATAGCCATTGCTCGGTTTGGGTGTCTCAGAAGGTGACTGATGTCCTGGTGGCTGCCAGAAAACCTTCCACCAGGGCCATTTACTTGCTGAAGTGGAAGCACTTTGCTATCTGAGCCACTTCCCATCATCTGGACCCTTTCACTGGTCCGGTGAACCAGGTTCTTGAGTATCTCCTGTCCTTGTCTGATTCAGGCCTCCAGTACTCCTTTGTGAAGGTGCACCTGTTGGCTATATCAGCCTTTCATGTGCCCATTGATGGGTGTACCGTGGCCCGTACTTTTCTGCGAGACATTCTTCACTTGAAGCTTCTTGTCCATTATCTGATTCCAGCTTGGGTCCTAAATTTCATTCTAGAAAAGCTGACTCTGCCTCTTTTTGAGCCAGCCACATCTTGTGAGCTACACTTTCTGTCATGGAAAGTGTTATATTTAGTTGCTGTTATTTATGCTCAAAGAATTTCTGACCTGCAGGTTCTCATGCGTGGGCAGCCTTATTTGATTTTCCACAAAGACAGGGTGTCTATGCACACTAACCGTAAGTTTCTTCCTAAGGTGCTGAGTTTATTTTAAATCAATCTAGCCACCTGCCTGTGTATTACCCAGAGCATGCCAGTCCAGGGGAAGCATTGCTCCATACTTTAGTTGTGCATAGACTTTGCATTACTGTACATACCGTACCAAGGACTGTCAAGTCCTCACAGTTGTCTGTTTCTTTCCCACCTGGGAAATAGGGCGCTCCAGTTTCTAAACAGTGTTTGTCCAAATGGTTGACCAACTGTTATTTTTTGTTACAGGAAGTACGATAAAGAACTTCCTGGTGTTCATGGCCATTCCTCCAGAGGCATGACCAGTTCTGTTGCCTGTTTTAGGAACGTTTCAGCTGTAGAAATCTGTGCTGCTGGCACTTGGAGTACTGTCCACACTTTCACTAAGCACTGCAGTCTGGACATTACCTCTAGAAGGAGGACAGGCATTGGCCTAGCTGTGCTTCAAGGCCTTCTTTCATAGATTTCTGACCTCCTGCACCCATCTCTGTCAGTACTGCTTGAGATTCGTTCCATAGACGTGATCTGATGAATGAGATATCCCTGAAGAAGATAGAACAGTTATGTAAGAAATTACCATAACAGCAGATCTTAAAAGGAATCTCTTTCATCGGGTTATAACGTCCCACCTTCCTTCCCTCTGTTCTGTCTCCAGACTGGCTTTCTTGTTGCTCCAGCCTTTCTGATAGCGGGGCACCTCTAATCTCTTTCCTTGGTTCCCTAGCGGGAGGCCTGGCGAGTATGGTCACCAGTGGGGACCTGAGGAGGGAGTGGGGCCACCAACGCTTATATATGCAGGAATGTCGGCATATGATGTTGGCATGGGTGGCCCCTACTAGACTGCTAGAAAAGTTTCCATGTGGTCCTAGTTCCTGATGGCTATAAGTTCCATAGGTGTGACTTGATGAAAGTGATTCCCTCGAAGATCTACTGTTACGGTAAGTTCTCACGTAATTGTTCTATTTTATGGTTTCTCAGTCTGTCTTTACTTTGCCAGAAGGCTCAAATGAGGGTTCAGACCCTCAAAGTAAGCAGCAGTCCCTGTCAAAGGGGACAGAAAAGAAAGATAAAGCTGCTAGAGATGGTACAAAAAGCAGGTTATCCAAAAGAGGAAACCCTGAATCCCGCATCACTTTAGAGCAGACACGGGAAACGATGTCTGCTAAGAAAAAACAAAAAGAAAAACATGTCCTTGTCCTTCCTCTTGAAAAAGGAAAGGAGCCAGCAGTTGACGTAAAGGAAATGTCCTCAGCAGAAGACACGACAAAGGCCTGGCAATTTTTCCAGGTTTTTCAGGCTATGGGAAATCTCATTAATATGCCTGCTTTCTCCCAGGCTCTGGTTCCATACCCAGTGCCTGTGGAGGAGGTTGGGTAAACGTGCAGTTGCGGTATTCATCGATCTCTCATAAGTGTTCGGCATGGTGGATCATAGTATCCTCCTCAGGGGTCTTGGATAACATAGGCTTCTCTATGAACTCCTTAAACTGGGAACAAAGCTACCTTGCAAATAGAATGCAAATGGTCCAAATTGGGGGAGTCGTATCCAGCCCTTTTCCAGTGCAGACGGGGGTTCCCCAGGGATCCATTCTTGGTCCCTTGCTTTACTCCCTCTTTGCACATCCCCTTCTACTGGAACCCGCCGAGTCTCGCAGGATCATGTATGCCAATGATCTCATATTATACAGCAGCAACAACTCCTCTACAAGGCTATCTCAGACCCTCTCTACTGACTTATCCACTGTTGTTCACTGCTACACTAAACATAGATTCATAGTCCATGAATAGAAAACCAAAACTATGCTGTTGTGTTCAGAGCATAGACTCGAGGCATTCTATAGATTTTATCATAAAGGCCTCGGGGTGGAACCAAGATTGAGCAGATTAGTGAATTTAAGTACTTGGGCATTGTTCTGGATCCGGCTGTCACTTTCAATACCCACATTGGTCAGTCCGTCAGAAGGGTCAACCAACAGTTGGGCATGTGCTACCAACTGAACCACCTACCGACCCCAGATGCAAGGTTAGCAATCGGGCTAGGCACCCTTCTTCCTATCTTAGACTGCTGTTCTCTGATCATCTCCCCTACCTCGCCCCAACTACTCAGTCGCCTAAATATAGCATACAACAGTATTTGTAGGTTTGTTACTCGAGCACCCTTCAGTACACACCACTGCAACTTATATAAAATGATTGGATGACTTCCCCTCAAGCATGTAGAGAACAGTTATTTCAAATCCCAGGAAATCTTACTGTATTCTAACTTATGCAGTATTGTTCTTCCTTTGCACAGCCCCGGAGCCGAAATGGTTAACCAAACCTATGCTAATGATGGAACTTTAGGCTCGAGCTCGGTTTTCAAACCACTGTCCCTAATCAACACTTTAACTGTCAGATTCTTTACTCTGCTTCGCTAAGTACAGATGCCTCAGAGAGCTCTCCTTCATCTGTCTTGAAGAAGTTTATTTTGTACAGTTTTCAACAGTAAATTTATTTTCTGTTCATTTTGAAATCACTGTCCTTGGTCAGAAAATCTCCTCCAAGCCTTGCAATGGTGGCAGGAAAAGGACAACCTCAGGGAAGGCGTGCCCTTCCTCCAGCGGCCACCAACTGCAATTTTGACAACAGATACCTCCCTCCTGGGATGGGGAGCTCACCTGGGGGAGCAAACTGCTCATGGAACTTGGTCCCAGCAAGAATCTCTGCTTCACATAAACATGCTGGAGCTCAGGGCAGTTTATCTGGGCATCCAGTCCTTCACGCCCATGCTGCAAAACAAGGCAGTTCAGGTCAGGACAGACAATACAACAACACTATATTACATCAACAAGCAAGGGGGAACAAGGTCCTCACCCCTCTGCACAGAACCATGAAGATCTGGACTTTGGCCTACTCCCTGGGGATATCTCTGTCAGCTGTTCACTTGCCAGGGAAAAATAATATCCTGGCAGATGCCCTCAGCAGAATTAACCAGAACCATCACAAATGGTCACTAAACAGGCAGATCTTACTTCGAGACACAGCTCTTGCAGCAGGTTACATCATTAGGACTGAAGCCGGCAGGCGTCAGGACCCCACGGAAAAATTCTAGCTAGCTATCTTCAGCGGGGACCGCCCCCGACGTCAGTCCCGCCTCCGATGTCAGACATAGTACATAAGGGGGCGGTCCCGCCCGATTCCCCAGTTCTTTCCCGCCGTCGACTTGCATGTCTCGACCCTTCGGTTCAGCCTCTAGCGCACGACGCGTGGTTAAGTTCTTTCCTATGGGAAATTTGAATTTCTTCAAGCAAGTTTTTCTCGATGTCCTCTCCGACCTCGGTCACTCCTCCAAGTGTGCTTGTGGGAAACAGATCCTTCATGACCTCACGCTGCCCGGCGTCCGTGCCCAGGCCCAGACTACCACACCCGGCCTGCTTTTTTGCCAGGGTTTATTAGCAGAACCCGGATCCATCGCCAGAAGGCCCTTCAGGCTTTTTTGCTGGAAGAAAAGCTCAAGACCATGTCTTCCATGGCGGACTCTTCAAAAAAGACCCACAAGCACGCTGAAAAACGAAGGGAGAAGGCCCCTTCCAGGTCCCCGTCTAGGGCCTCAGACTCACGCAGCTCCAGTTCCAGGTCCGACCGCTCCCCCTCCCGGGCCAGCTCTCTGCCTCCCCCTGCTGCGGTTAAGAAGTCTTCCTCTTCTCAGGCCAAGACGACCAGACCTTCCTCGTCCTCCAGGGCCTTGGTCAAGTCTGGGGATCGCCACCATCATCATAAGTCGGGTTCCCGTCCTTCTGAACCCGACGTCAGGTCGGCTTCCTTGCCTCCTCGCAAGACCTTGGAGCTTACTTCTCTTAAGAGACCGTAGGACCCGACGCCAGTGCGCCCATCGTCGTCCTCTCGCCACAGATCCCCGGAGCCGCCGTCTGCCAGACGACCTTCGCCGGCCAGGCCAACACATCATCGGATGCGGTAGGGGGACCGGCGCCCGCTCCTGTTGAGAAGAGAACCCCGACGCCTCTGACCAACGTCAGTCAGGAGACCATAACCGAGGAGGAATTAACTCAGCCCGAGGACCAGACGGGCGACCCCGGTCCTGTCGAGACGCCCAGGGAACCCTCACCATTATCCAAGCCCCCTGTAGAGCCGACGCCGGGACCCGACGACCGTCCACCGGCGCCCGGACCATCATCGGGCCCTTCCATGGTAGAAGTGAAGGAGCTGTTCACTTACTGGTGGGACACCATAAAGAAGGACATGGTTCCCACTCCATCTCCTCTTCCTCCTCCTCCTGCACCGATTACTCCTCCGGTTCCTGCACCCCCTTCCCCGGGAGCACAGAACACCTCCAAGGGGGAGACCAGACAAATGGAGACCTCCGTCCAAATCCTCTTCCAGGTCACCCAGCCCTAAGAGACCCAGAAGACGCTGACGATCGCCTTCGACGGAGGACACGGGATCAGAGTTCTCAACATCCAGATCCCCATCTCCCCTCTCCATCCCTTCTCCAGATCCACGCGAGATGCCAAAGTCTCCTCCGGATGACCCTTCGTTCTCTGATATTATGAGACACATCCAAGAGAACATGGGATGGGATGCGGAAGAGCTAGACCCCGAAAGGCTACTCCTTGCGAAGTATCTTCGGCAGAAGGACCCCAAGCCTGTGGTGGTGCCACCCTTGGTAGACACTTTCATGGACGCCACCTGAAGGCAGAGCGTGAAGGCCCATATTCGCTTCCTCGGCATGCCAAGAAAGCTGATCGCTTGTACAAGGCTCCAGAGAAGACCAGTATTTGACTCAGCAGCCTCAGGCTGACTCTCTGTCATTACAGCCTACATGACCGGTCCCAGAGATCAAGAACATCTGAGCACCCTGCCACCGACCCAGAGTCCAAACAGCTGGATGTTATGGGTAGGCGCACGATGCTTCCTCGCTTACCTGCGCCCATCAGATCCCTGAATTACTTGACCCACATGGTGCAGTTCCAAAATGCCTTGTGGGAACAGGGTCTGATGTGACTGAAAACTGCCGGAAGAGAGTGAAGCAGGAGGAGATGCTTCAGCTCCTTCGACGGGTTCGGACGTGGGAACCCAGTACACGAAAGCCAGATGACTCCATGGATTCTTCGCCCGAGCAGCAGCTTCAGGCGATGCATCCGGAGACACTCTTGGTTACTGCCCAGTTTACCCCGACGTCCAGAAGAACATCATGGACGCCCATTTGAGGGAGAAGTCTTGTTTGGTAAGCCCTCAGAGGAGATTATTATCAAACTCCAAGAGGCCGGGAAGTTGGTGAGGTCGGTTCAGGCCATGTACCGACCCAAGCTTAGTTCCTTTCGGAGGAACCAAAGCCGATTTCGTGGACGGACGCAGAGGCAACAGTCCTGCCCCGCTCCACATCAGAGGGGCTCCGGCTTTTGCAGAGCCCAGGGAAACAACCCGCATGCCGTAGCCAGCGTACTTCCAAGCCGGTCCAGCCAGCAGGACCCTCAGCCGCCACAGCCTGACTCCTTTCCGGCCCCCGCCCCTCAGGATCAACAGGAAATCATGGTCGAGGGTCGCATTGCAAACTTCCTGCCGGGATGGCAAGCTATAACCACTGACAGGTGGGTTCTGCAGTTGGTCGGAAGGGGCCACTTTATAGAATTCGCAGAGAAGCCACCCTCGAGGCCTCCTTTGCTCTCCCGGTACCCGGGTCAGCACAAGTCACTGATCTGGCAAGAAATACTCGCGCTCTTGCAAAAGGGAGCGATAGAGTATGTCCTGGAGAACCAGAGAGGACAAGGATATTATTCCCACTTCTTCCTGGTTCCAAAGAAAACAGGGGACCTCCGTCCGATTCTGGACCTCAGCGACCTCAATGTGTCGGTCGCCTACAAGAGATTCCGCATGGTGACTCTTCCGGTCTCATTCCATGCTGGAAGCAAGACGCCTTCTTAGCGCTCTAGATATGCAGGATGCATACCTGCACATCCCTATAGCTCAGGCGCACAAGAGGTTCCTGCGCTTCGAGTTTCTCGACCATCACCTTCAGTTCCGAGCCCTTCCATTCGGCCTGTCATCCGCACCCAGGGTCTTTACCAAATGCATGGCAGTCGTGGCAGCGTCTCTAAGGAGACAGGGCCATTATGTGTTCCCGTACCTGGACGATTGGCTTCTCATGGCCGCCTCCAGAGAGGCGTTGTTAAGTGCGATCCAGAGCACCCAGGTCCTTTTCCGATCTCTGGGCATCCTAATCAACCACGAGAAGTCTCTCCTGGTACCGTCGCAGAAGCTACAATTTATAGGCACAGTACTGGACACCGTTCAGGGAAGAGCTTTTCTTCCAGATGACAGAGCGGAGCGCATCAGATCCCTCATCAGGGAGTTATCGTCGAACAAGACCGGCCCTCGCTAGGTCGGTCCTTCGCTGTTTCGGACACATGGCGGTGCTATTCTTATCGCCCTTTCGCAAGGCTCCATATGCGGTAACTCGTGGATGCTCAAGGTGCAATGGGATCAAAGGCAAGACCACATGCAGCATCCGGTCAGAATCACGAACACCATGATTCGAGACTGGCAGTGGTGGCTAGACCCAGGGTCGCTCTCCATGGGCGTCCCGTTTGTAGTGCCGTCCCCGGAGGTAATCCTCATCACAGATGCCTCAGGTCTAGGGTGGGGAGCACACCTGGACGGGGTGAAGTCCCAGGGTACGTGGACCCCTCTGGAGGCTCATCTCCATATCAGTGTACTAGAGATGAGGGCGGTTCTTTATGCTCTGCAGGCCCTTCAGTCAGAAATCCCACCGAGTACGCTCCTGCTTCAGACAGACAACACGGCGGTGATGTATTACCTCAACAAACAAGGAGGCGCACACTCTTACCCCCTTTGCAGGGAGGCCATGAGGGTGTGGGACTGGGTAATCCGACACGGCGTGAATCTGATCACTGTACATGTTCCCGGGGTGGACAACACGATTGCAGACGGCCTGAGTCGCTCCCAGGCCAGAGTCCACGAGTGGGAACTTCTTCAAGAGGTAGCAGAGGATCTGTTTCTTCGATGGGGAACTACGGAGTTGGACTTGTTCGCATCCCCATCCAATGCAAAACTGCCCAATTTTTGCTCGCTAGATCCAGGGCCTGGTGTTTTCTGGCGAGACGCATTGTCCCTCTCCTGGGCGGACAGATTCCTCTATGCTTTCCCTCCCTTCCCGTTGATCCAGAGAGTTCTTCTCAAACTCGCGAGGGAGCATGCAACAATAATTTGGTGGCCTTTCTGTCCCAGAGACAGATCTGGTTCTCTTGCTAATTCAGCTATCCTGGGAACCTCTGCTCGCTGCCGCTCAGCTCCCATCTCTTGTCTCAGGAGGAAGGTTCACTGGTCCACCCGGACTTACGCCACTGAACCTGCATGCATGGCTCCTAGAGACATAGCCATCTTGCGCCACGGGTCTCGCAAGAGGTTGCGAGTTCTTTCTGCAGCCAGAAAGCCGCACGATACGACGACGCCTATGAAAATGGCGCTTGTTTATGGTCGCGAGCACGCGATTTTTTTCCCTTTAGGTTGCCATGTGGGAGTGGTGTTGGACTAGCTGCTCTCCCTTTTCCGTTCGGGTCTAGCCTACTCCCCTATCAAGGTGCACCTCTGTGCCATCTGGGCCTGCACCTTCCGTGGGACATTGCATAGTGGCACAATTAGATGCTTCTCGGAATTTTTGAGAGGGGTGTTACACTTAGGCCACCCATTAAGGACCCAGTGCCTCCATGGATTTGCTCTTGTCCTGGAACAACTCTCATCGCTCTTCTCGAACCTGCCGCTGATTAAGTAGCTGCTTTTCTGTCATGGAAAACGCTGTTTTGGTTGCTGTTACTTCAGCGAGAAGAATTTCTGAGCTTCACGCCTCATGTGCAAAGAGCCTTATTTAGTTTTCCACCGGGACAGAGTATCCCTGAGGACGAATCCAAAATTTTTGCTTAAGGTGGTCTCTACGTTCACTCTCAATCAGGATATTGACCTGCCGGTCTACTTCCTGAACTACTCTAATAGAGGAGAGGCACTGCTCCACACCCTGGATGTGCACCGCAGCTTGAGGTATTACCTCAACAGAACTAAACTACTTCGTAGTTCTGAGCAACTTTTCGTTTCCTTTTCTGAAAGAATGATGGGCCAACCAGTATCCAAACAGTCCCTGTCTCGCTGGCTTGTCCAGTGTATTTCATTCTGTTATGATATCAAACAAAAGCCCCTCCCGGGTACAGTCCGGGGTCATTCTACTAGGGGTGTGGCCACCTCCTTTGCAGCACTCCAAACATCTCCACTTCTGCCATATGCTGCAGCCACTTGGAGCTCTGTGCATACATTTATCAGGCATTATAGCCTGGACATCGCCTCTCGGCAAAGAGCCGGCTTCGGCCTGACGGTGCTACAGGGTCTCCTGTCCTAGATTCAGGACCTGGAATGTATTTCCTAGTTTCCTCCTCCCAGAATTTTGGCAGCGTTACTGCTTGGGAATCAGTCCTAATGGTGTAATCTGCTGCAAGAGCTGTATCTCGAAGTAAGATAGTACAGTTACGCAAGAACTTACCGTAACAGTAGATCTTCGAGAACAGCTCTTGCAGCAGGTACCTTCCTGCCCACCTTCCCCCTTGGAGGAGGCATGGTTTTCGTCTTTACTATCAGGGTTTTTCCCTTTGACTTCTGACGGTGTATCCTCGGTCTCCCATTACGATGTCAGCCTGTGGCCAGAAGTCTCCGGCGGGAGAACTGGGGAATCGGGCGGGACCGCCCCCTTATGTACTACGTCTGACGTCGGAGGCAGGACTAACGTCGGGGGCGGTCCCCGCTGAAGATAGCTAGCTAGAATTTTTCCGTGGGGTCTTGACGCCTGCTGGCTTCAGTCCTAATGGTGTAACCTGCTGCAAGAGCTGTTCTTGAAGATCTACTGTTACGGTAAGTTCTTGCATAACTGTACTATTCTGCAGGTGGTATTCAGAAGATGGGGCAATCTGGGGATCTCTTTGCGGCCCCAGACAGTCACCACCTTCCTCTGTTCTGTTCTGTTGCAGGCCTCCAGTAGTGGGCACAGTGCCACTGGATGCACTGCTGTTGGACTGGACAGGGAAGTTCCTCCATGCCTTCCCACCATTCCCTTTGATATCCAGAGTACTGAACAAACTCTGGATCCAGTCAGCAACCCTCATTCTCATTACTCCAGACTGGGCCAGACAGCATTGGTACTCGATGCTGTTGAGCTTGGCAATCTCCAAACCAATTTCTTTACCCAGGAAACACAACCTGCTGTCATCCTCCCAGGGCAGTGTCTTGTGTCGCAACTTACAGTCTCTCAGACTTAAGGCCTGGCTCTTGAGGACCTAGAGTATGCCAACCTACACCTCTCAGAAGGGTGTTGCAGGTTTTGAGGGTTTCCAAGAAACTGTCCACCAAAATAACTTACTCTCCTAAGTGGAAAAGATTCTCCATCTGGTGCGGACAGAGACACAGAGTCCCCCTGCAGGCCGGTCTGCCATTAGTCCTTGAATATTTGGCACATCTTCATTCCCTAGGTCTTCTACCCTGAAAGTGCACTTGGCAGCTGTTTCAGCTTACCTCTCTGTTGGGAAGGGCACATCCTTGGCTGCTAACCAGGTGTTCAGAAAGTTCTTCAAGGGGTCATTACATTTGCACCCCCCCACATAGGGAACCCACTCGTGTGTGACCTTACCATACGCATTGGTCAGTTGATGCAGCCACATTTTGAACCCTTGGCATCAGCTGAGCTCAAATACGTCACATGGAAAACTGTATTTCTAGTAGCTATCACCTCAACCAGGAGGATAAGTGAGCTACAAGCCTTGTCCACAGAGGCAGACTATATAGCAATTCCTAGGGACAAGGTGGTTTTGAGGACCAACAGGAAGTTCCTTCCTAAGGTGGTATCAGACTTCCATTTAAACCAGTCTATGACCTTGCCAGTCTTTTTTACTGAACATTCCATCTCTGGAAAGAGGAGGTTGCATAGCCTTGATGTCAAGAGGGTGATTAGCTACTACTTTGATCACACAGAAGGGCACAGGCAAGATCAGACACACCTCTTCCTGACCTATGGAGAGGTGGGCAACCCCGTCTCAAAAATAACCATTGCCCGTTAGATTGTTGCCTGTATTCAATTCTGTTACAGTAAGGTGGGCAAAGAGCCTCCTCTAGGCCTCAGGGCCCACTCTACAAGGGATACATCTGCTTCTATAGCAGCTGCAAGAGATATTCCCCTGGTGGAAATCTGTAAAGCAGCTCCCTGGAAGACTGTCCACACCTTCACTCACACCATGCCAAAGACTGCAGTTCATTGGCGTAGTCCTGGACATGACCAGGGGAAAGGCTTTCTTGCCAGAGGACAGGGCAGATCGCCTAAGAGGCTTAACCAGACGCATCTAAGCGCAGAAACAGGTCACAGCAAGAACCATGCTGGGTCTTTTAGTCTACATGGCAGCTGCCATAGCCACGGTTCCCCTATCACATCTCCACATGAGACCCATTCAGTGGATGCCCCGGGTCCAGTGGGACCAAAACCAGCTGGTTTCGGTCCCCGCTTCAGTGCACAGAGTTCTCCAATGGTGGCTAGTCCCAGAGCACCTCAGCACAGGAGTCTACTTCCTAGAGACCACACCCTCACAGATCCTGACTACAGATGCAACAGGATCGGGCTGGGGCGCCCATCTTGGTGACAGAAGGCCACAGGGATTATGGTCCGGCACAGAAGGAGCCCTACACATAAATGTTCTAGTGGTGAGGGCAGTCCTGTATGCCCTACAGGCCTTGCAGACTGACCTACTCCTGGGACACCTACTGACTGAAACAGACATGTCAGTAGTGTTCTACATCAACAGGCAAGGCGGCACCCCATTCATACCAACTCTGTCGGGAAGCAATGAGAGTATGGTATTGGGCAATAGAAGACAGTATCACCCTGTCTGCAGTTCATGTTCTGGGTATGCAGAAAACGTTAGTGGATCTGCTCAGCTAATCCAGATTCAGCGCACACTAATGGGAACGTCTGCAACCAGTAGCAGAAACTCTGTTTGCAAAATGGGGAACTCCAGAACTAGATCTCTTCGCCTCCCCATACAGCGCAAAACTGGCCAATTTCTGCGCACTAGATCCAGGGCCCGGTGTTTTCTGACAAGATGCATTGTCCCTCTCCTGGACAGGCAGATGTCTGTATGCCCCCCCCCCGATTCAGAGAGTTCTGCTCAAACTGCAAGCAGAGGAAGCAGACATGATTGTGGTGGCCCCATATTGGCCAAGACAAATATGGTTTCCTTTACTCCAACACCTGGCAAGTGATCCCCTACTCCTTCTACCTCTCAGCTCACACTTATTGTCACAGGACAACTGATCACTGCTCCACCCAAACTTACAATCCTTAAACCTGCACACCTGGCTCCTGAAGACTTAGCGATTGCTCGCCATGGAGTCTCAGACAGAGTGGCTGATAGTCCCATGGCAGCAAGGAAACCCTCTACTAGAGCCACGTGTGCCATGAAATGGCGACGTTTTTGTCTTTGATCCTCTGTCCGTAGCCTGGACCCATTGACTTGCCCAGTGAACTCGGTACTAGAGTACCTTCTCTCCCTGTCAGACACAGGGCTAAGTTACTCCTCTATAAAGGTGTATCTTTCAGCATTATCAGCAAATCACGCATCTTTTGGAGAAAAATCTCTAGCCCAGTTGGACCTGTCATGCACCTTTCTGCATGGCATTCTCCACCTGAAACCACCCATTAGGGACCCGATCCCTCCTTGGGACCTTGTTTTCATTTTAGAAAAGCTCACACTACCTCCTTTTGAACCTGCCTCAGATTGCGAGCTATGCCTTCTATCTTGGAAGGAGTTATTTTTAGTTGCAGGTACTTCTCCCAGAAGAATTTCAGAGCTCCAGGCACTTATGTGCAAAAAAGCCATATCTGGTTTTTCATAAGGGCAGGGCATCCTTAAGAACTGATCCTAAGTTTTTACCTAAGATAGTGTCAGAGCTTACTCCTAACCAAGAGATTAATCTTTCTGTTTATTTCCCAGAGTATTCCAGTGGAGGAGAGGGTTTCCTGCACACTTTGGATGTGCACAGGATACTCTGGTACTACCTGACTAGAACCAGACTGCACTGTTTGTCAGATCAGTTATTTGTTTTGTTTGCCTCCAGGATGCTTGGGGCACCTGTGTCTAAACAGGCACTTTCGAAATGGTTGGTAAACTGCATTGTGTTCTGTTGTCAGGAGCAGAACAAACCCTTACCGGGACCAGTAAAGGGCCATTCCACCAGAGGGATGGTAGCCTCATTTGCCTCTCTGAGGAATGTATTAGCCTCAGACATTTGCGCAGCAGCTACTTGGAGTACTGTGCACACATTCATCGGACGCTACAGTCTGGACATTGCCTCCAGGCACAGATTTGGCTTTGGTCTTGCCGTTCTACAGGGGCTTCTTTCATGAGGGGTTCCCTTTCACCCTTCCTCAGTTCTCCTCCCGTTTTAGGGGCTTCCGCACATTGCTTGGGATTCAGTCCTAATAATGCAACCTGCTGCAAGAGCTGTATCTCGAAGTAAGATAGTACAGTTATGTAAGAACTTACCATAACAGTAGATCTTCGAGAACAGCTCTTGCAGCAGGTACTTTCCCACCCACCTTTCCCTCAGGAGGTTATCTGCATTTACATTGGCAACATGATCATTAGTCTTCCCTTGGAAGCAAATCCTCGGTCTCCCTTCAGAATTTCTATTGCTATGCCGGAGTCTCCAGCAAGAGAACCGAGGCCTGCTGGGAGACCTCCCTTTTATGATCTAAGGGATGTTGGGGGCAGGGCTGACATCGGTGGGCATTCCCCCACTGTATGAAGCTAGTTATATGTTTTCCGGGGGGGTCCTGCCGCCTGACTGCTTCAGTTTTAATGGTGTAACTTGCTGCAAGAGCCGTTCTCGAAGATCTGCTGTTCCAGTAAGTTCTTACGTAACTACTTTTAATCACCTGTAACTGTAGATTGTTCCTCGAGTTGGAGCTCTTGCAACAGGCTATTACCATAAGGACTATGCCACCAGGCACTAGGACCCCACAGAAAACTTCTAGCTAGGAGTCGTCAGTGGGGACTGCCTCCGACGTTGGCCCACCCCATCAACCAGTGGTATAAAGGGGGCGGTCCCCTGGCCCACTTCAGTTGTTTTCCTGCCGTCGACCCATTCATATTGGCTCCACGGACGCCTTTCTGTTACAGTCGACCGCCATTGCGCATTTCACCACTTCTTTATTTTCCAGTAGTTTAATTTGTTTAAATTGTTTTTTCTTCTGCATGTCGTCTTCCCTGACTTCCTCCATCGAGCAGTGATCTTCCAAGTGCGCGTGCGACAAGCAGATCCTGTTGAAAAATGGCCACGCGGCCTGCCTCTTCAGTCTAGGCTGGCTCACCACACTCAAGCATGCCAGCACTGCAAAAGCTTTAATGAGAGGACGAGGATCCACAGCCAGAAGGCTCTCAAGGCACACCTCCTCCAAAAATACCTGGCCACCATGCAGAAACAATCTTCAATGAAGAGCCCTTCTCCTTCTTCCTCCTCGTCATCCACTTCTCACAGGGAGAAGAAGAAATTATTAGGGAAGCACAAGTCCCAGGACAAGGAGAAAGAAAGGGCCCGCTCCCGCTTGCGGTCTTCTCATAAAAGGAAGACTGCCTCCAGTTACTCCTCCCACTGGAGGTCGGACCACTCTCCCCAGTCTGCCCTCACTTCATCTGGGCAGCCGGCAGACAAACCTCCTAGCTGGTGTTGGCGACAGGTGGAGGTTCGTCAGGGTCTGGGACTTTGGTCCTGGCCCTGCAACTCCTAAAGGTTAAGGCCATACCCAAGTCCTCAACCTCTTCAGGTGGTGCGACTGGTCACAAGTTGGGTGGTGGGTCGCCCAGCTTCGACGTCAGACTCTGCCTCCAAGCCTATGGACCAGGTCTCCCGTGGTCAGGAGCATGCATCCGACGACAAGGCTGCGGTAGCACCTCTGCCCCAGTCATCGGTGTCCTTACCTCGGGCTCCAACCAAGTTGTCGACAGACGTGTCTCCTGACCGTCGTCAGACGTCCATCCTCTCGATGCTGGGTACCCCGACATCCAATCCGTCGACACCACCACTGTCGCCAGAACCTCCTACTTCGCCGGTGGATATGAATATCTCCCCTACACCGATGATCGAGAACCTGACGTCTGTGACTCCTGTGCCAAAAGACCGGATGCTGGGTCGCCCGACGCCAGCTCCCCCCCCCCCAAGCCAGCTGCCCCCTAGCCATAGGTGCTGGTGGGTCCCTCTGGCCCTCAAATCCCCTTACGTGAAGTAAAAGATCTCTTCCTCTTCTGGTGGAATGAGATCAAAGGGGACCTTATTCCACCGAAGCCTGCTGAACCTGCTAAGGTGGTTCTGCCTCCGGAGCCCAGTGAGAAGTCTCCACCACCTAAGAGGCCCTCCCCTCAACCTGACGAGGTGCGGAAGGGAAGGCATTTCTCCTCCAGGTCTTCGGCGGTACCGTTCGACAGACAGATGCCAGCACAAGACCTCCTCCTCCTCTTCCTCCAGTTCGGAAGACTCAAGCCGGAGCTCTTCCTCATCCTCCAGAGATCGGAATCAAGGAGTCATCCTCCTTCTCCAAACAATAAAGACATCCCTAGATCACCTCCTGATGATCCAACTTTTATAGATGTTATGAGGCATATTCAAGCCAACAATGGCTGGGAGACGGAGGATCTGGACCCAGAAAGGTGCAGGTTAGCCAGATATTTCCAGCAAAAGGAGCCCAAGCCCTTGGTGTGGCCCGGTGGACACTTTGTGAGATTTTACTGGACCCCCATGTCCAAAAGTATAGACAGGTTTTACAGGGCACCTAGGGATGAGCCTTTTTTGGCGGAGCACCCAGTGGTTGACCCCTTAGTTATCACAGCAGCCCACAACAGGTCTAAGAAGCCTAAATACCTGTGTAATCAGCCCCCTGATGCCGAATCTAAGCATCTGGACTAGCTGTGCAGCAGTTGTATGCTTCTGCTACCTGCTCCATCTGATCCCTTAATTTTCTCACACACATGGTGCAGTACCAGAATTCCCTGTGGAAGAAAAGTCTAGAGCAGGCTGATGCTCTGCCAGATGCTCCACAGAAAGCAGAGCTTTGGATTTGCTTAAGTCGGGTTCGAACATTGGCAAGCATGTTTTACATGCCTTGTATGTTGTTACTGATGCATCTGCCCGGGCATCAGCCACCGGTATCTGCCTTAGTCACCATTCGTGGCTTCAAGTCTCAGGCTTCACACAGAAACTCCAAGCCATGATTATGGACCTCCCTTTCAAACGGTCTGACCTGTTCGGAGATGAGGCTGAGAAGCTAATCACCCATCTCCAAGACTCGGGCAAGGCTGTCTAGTCTGTCCAGAAAATGTATAAGGCCAACCAGAAGCCATTTTGAAAGCAGTCTTTTCACAAGTCGTCGGGTCAGCAGCACCGAGCCCAGCAACAGCAGAGAGGAGGCTTTAAACATAAAGCTTTATTTACATAGAAACATAAAACATAGAAACATAGAATTTGACGGCAAATAAGGACCGCTTGGCCCACCCAGTCTGCCCATTTCCCTACCTACTGGATAAGCTGCAGATCCTAGTTAACCAGCAGCCTACTTCTTCTTACCCCAACCCCCCAGAATTGCCTTATGACTGTCCCATGCATGCTTGAATTCCACCACTGATTTTGACTCCACAACCTCCTCCGGAAGGCCGTTCCATGCATCCACAACCCTCTCTGTGAAAAAATACTTCCTTAAATTACCTCTGAGCCGCCCCCTCCTCTATCTTCAAATTGTGCCCTCTTGTTCTTGCACACCTCTTTTTTTGAAAGATGCTACCCTCTTGGACTTTGTTGATTCCCTTGAGGTACTTGAAAGTTTCTGTCATGTCCCCCCTCTCCCTCCTTTCATCAAGGCTATACATATTAAGCTCCTTAAGTCTCTCTTCATATGTCTTCCGGTGCAGACCCTGCACCATTTTAGTTGCCCTCCTCTGGACAGCTTCCATCCTGTCTATGTCTTTGCGGAGATTGGGTCTCCAGAACTGCACACAGTACTCAGATGGGGTCTCACCAGCTGTCTGTACAGAGGATAATAACTTCCTGTTTTCTACTGGTGATGCCTCTCCTAGTGCATCCCAGTATCCCCCAGCCTCCTTGCTGCCCTCTCACATTGCTTGCCCACCTTTAAGTCATCTGATATGACTACCCCAGGTCCCTTTCCATTTTTGTTGTTGTTAGTATCTCACACCCCATTGTGTACTCTGCCCCTGGGTTTTTGTTTCCAGGTGCATTACCTTGCACTTCTTAGCATTGAATCTAAGCTGCCATACATTTGACCATTCTTCTAACCTTGCCAAGTCCCTTCTCATCCTTTCCACCCCACCTGTGCATCAACTCTGTTGCAGATCTTAGTGTCATCTGCAAAGAGACATACTTTCCTTCCAGTCCTTCCGCAATGTCGCTTATAAAGACATTGAAGAGGACCGGTCCATACTGAACCCCTCGTGTACCCCACTAGTAACCCTCCTTTCTTCTGAGTGGACTCCATTTACTATTACTTTCTGTGTCCTATTCTCCAGCCAATTCTTTACCCAGGTTGTCATCTTGGGACCCACACCCAGGCTGGCTAACTTGTATATTAATCTTTATGTGACTGTGTCAAACGCCTTGCTAAAGTCTAGGTAGGCTATGTCCACAGCCCCTCCCGATATACTACTTTGGTCACCCAGTCAAAGAAATCTATCAGATTTGTCTGGCATGACCTTCCCTCTGTGAATCCATGCTGCCTAGGATCCTGTGCCCTCTGGCCTCTAGATACTCGACAATTCTTTCCTTCAGAAGTGATTCCATCATTTTCCCTATCACTGAGGTTAACCCAACAGGTCTGTAGTTTCCTGCTTCTGCCTTGCTCCCACTTTTGTGAAGGGGAATCACATCTGCCCTCCTCCAGTCCTCGGCTACCATCCTATCCTCCCATGATTTGTTAAAAAGGGTAGTCAGTGGTGTCACTAGTTCTACCCTTAGCTCTTTTAGAATTCTGGGATGAATCCCATCAGGCCCCATTGCTTTGTCCACCTTCAGTTTTAAGAGTTCTTTCAGAACCCTTTCTTCTGTAAATGGGCTGGTATATTTATTTATTTATGGTATATATATTTATTGATCTACTGAGATCTCAGAATTACAATCCTTTGAGTCAGAAGACTCCTTAGCAAAGGCTCCGCGTCAAACATCACAAGAATTACTTATAACATGGTAACCAATTGGTCGATACAGAATTCAGTACAAATATCATACAGAGAACAGTTTACAGTTTAAGCAATAAACTGAGAACAACATTTTTTTTTATTTTTTATTTAGTTTTTGTTGACCGGGTAAGTGCCCTAGACAAATCCTGCCTATTTTCAGGCACGACCCAGGGAAGGGGGATACAGATGAATGCCAACTGACCTTGAACCAGATTAAGCTGTTGGTGGTATTTTTAGTGAATGAGACAAATTTGGCCAGGACACCGAGGAAATTCCCCTACTGTTTTCGATAAGTGCCATGGGATCTTTAACATCCACCTGAACTACCACCAATCCAGGCAGATGGGACCTCGGTTTAACGTCTCATCCGAAAGACGGCACCTCAGAAGTGCAGTACCCTTCTCAGGCTGCACTATATATACATTAATAGTACAAGTGTCAACAGTGGATAGAAGCGGTCCGAGGTGGACTTTGTCAGGACAGTGAGATGGGGTGCTGGTGACCAGAAGGGGTGAGGAGTGGGGTTGGAGCAGTCACAGCGACCTGTGGCCAGGAGGTGTTGACGGATACTTATCTAGAATTGGCCCAGTTTAGACTGAGAGGAGATCTCAACAGGCAGGGTATTCAGTCACAATAGCACCCTGTACATGAAGGGTCTTTGCCCTAGTGAAATCCGACAGTGGGGTACTTGGAAGGGAGATTTAGTGGTGCTTCTGGTGATTCTTGAGGTGGGGGGGTGAGGAGGTGGAGGAAGGAAGGGGGTTAGAGCCCTCTTCTCAAAGAGGCAGGTCTGATATTTAAGCCTTCTCTCAAAATTTAGCCAGTTCGTCTGAGAGTAGAGGTCACATGCATGAGTGAACCTGCCACATCCAGTTATATGCTGGCAGGCCTTGTTAAGAGTGACCTTTATCCTACCTAATGCACTGTGAGAGGCTGATCCATATATAATAATGCCATAGTCTACTAAGGAAAGGACCGAGGATGTGACGGCTAGGCAGAGGGCAACAGTAGGCAGGCATGGCCTATGCCTATAAAGAAAGCCAATCCTCCTATTAACAGCAGTGCAGACTAGGTTAATGTGTTCATTGTAGGAAAGGGAGGGGTCTAGAGTGATGCCAAGGTATTTGAAATTGTGCACTTGTTCCAGTGGTCTGAGTCGACAAGTATGTATGTTCAGAGGGGCGCCTTTGTGCTTGTTTTGAGGTACAGCAAACAACATTACTTTGTTTTTTTATAGTTCCTTACGAATTTGTCTGGAGAACCATAGTTCTGATTCAGTAAAAAATCTCTAGGTCATTTTGCAGGAGGGTAGGATCAGGGTGGCACTGGCTACAGAATATTACAGCGTCATTGACGTGCAAAAGTAGCTTCCCTGAACAGGCAGAGGGGAAGGGGGGAGGGTGTTGATAAATAAACTGAAAAGGAGTGGACCAAGGGTTGAACCCTGGAGTACTCCCAACCTGACCGAAAATTGTTAATTTTATCTTGTTGAGATCTTCCATGTAAGTAGTTGGTGACCCATGAGGTGGCTTCTTGGGACAGACCCACGGAAGAGAGGGAATTCACAAGAAGGGCATGGTTGACCATGTCAAATGCCTTAGGTCTATGTAAACAGACCCGACTAAGTAACCATGGTCAAGGGGTTTCTGAATAAAATCGGTATATTCCAGGAGGGCAGTGGAAGTGCTACTGCCCTTCCGGAAACTGTGTTGTTGGGGACATTGTATATTATAGTTTGTCAGGTATTCGGTGAGCTGGTCAGAGACAATTTTTTTCAAGGGCTTTGGAGAGGGGTGGTAGGTTAGAAATATGTCGGTAATTGCCGTGGGCTGTTCTGTCGCCATTCTTTGGGATGGGTGTGACAACAGCCGATTTCCACTGAGTGGGGAATTGGCTGAAACACAGGGAAAGATTAAGAATTTTGGTAAGGGGGGACAAGACAGGATCAAGGGCAAGCTGCTGGAGTTTTAGATCCAGGGAGTCTCTGCTAAGTCTGGACTTCCCAAGGACCCTCAATATGTAGGATTTCGCTTCACGCTAGGTCACTATCCTGTATCGAAAGGGGGGATGTTTTGGGAGGGGGCACAGTGGGGTTGGTGATGTTGTCAAAGAAATCGGGGAGGGGGACTGTGCTAAGATCAGTGAAGTCTGTATTGAAGGTGGTGGTAATAAGGGGTCATGGGTGAGCACACCATTGATGAGCAGAGTGGTGGGAGGGGACGAGGTTTTGCCATTAAGTTCCTTCATATCATCCCCAAACCTTCACTCCATACCCCAAGAGGAAGTGAAATTGGTTTGGAAGTGTGCTGCCTTGGCACGGTGAATTTCCCTGGTGCAGAGATTTCTAGCTGCTCTGTAATGTTGCCTGTCAGATGGAAGCCCAGTTGCCAAGGCTTTGTGCCAAAGATTATCACGGGTGGACATAAGGTCCAGGAGTGCCTGAGTGATCCAAGGCATATCTGGGTGTTTTATTACCCTCTTTACGTAGTGGCCGAAGATGTCACAGGCTGAGTTGAAGGAGGCAATAAAGAAGGCCAGGGCATTATCTACATTAGTGGCTGCATCAGTTGGGATCCGGTCCCAGTTCAGGAGGTAGTCTTTAAATTGCTGAAGGGAGCCTCTTTTGAGAAAGCGTTGATATGAGGTCTTGGGGCTTCCTTCCAGACCCCAGGTTCTTCTGCCTCCAGAGCTGCCAAACCATCCCAGGCTGCATCAGTTGGGATCCAGTCCCAGTTCAGGAGGTAGTCTTTAAATTGCTATAGGGAGCCTCTTTTGAGGAAGCATTGATATGAGGTCTTGGGGCTTCCTCCCAGACCCCAGGTTCTTCTGCCTCCAGAGCTGCCAAACCATTCCAGGCTGCTCTGCCAGCCCCATGGTGCCACAGCCTGACTCATTGCCAGACCCCCTTCCCCCAGCAGATTCTCTGAGAGAGGCTGTGGGGGGTCGATTCTCCCTCTACCGCAAGGGCTAGAGCAAAATAATGGCCGACAGATGGGTACTTCAGATCATAGAGAGAGAGAAGAGAGATACGCTGGAATTTCTGGAGAGGCCCACAGACAATCCTCCTGCATGCTCCCACTACCCTCAGTTTCACATCGCCCTGATAGAAGTGGAAATTCAGGCGCTCCTTCTAAAACAGGCCATAGAGCCAGTTCCACAAAGTCAAAAGGGTCAGGGATTTTACTCCCACTTTTTCCTTGTACCCAAAAAGACGGGGGATCTGTGGCCCATTCTGGACCTACACCATCTGAACAATTACATAGAGTACAAGCAGTTCAGAATGGTCACCCTTCCAGGCCCAATTCCTCTCCTTCACGAAAAGGATTGGTTCTGCTCTCTGGATATGCAGGATGCTTATCTTCCCATCCTGGTGTTCCAGCCCACAGAAGATACCTGCACTTCCTCTTCCAAGGGCATCATTACCAGTTCCGGGCCCTGCCATTCGGCCTGTCGTCTGCTCCCAGGATCTTTACCAGGTTCCTAACAGTGGTAGCTGTGGCCCTGAGGGGACAAGGCCACTACATCCTTCCTTACCTAGGTGACTGGCTTCTGACGGCGCCCACAAGGGCCCAACTGCTCCGCACTCTAGAATACACCTTTACCCTTTTTAGAGAGCTGGGAGTCGCCCTGAATCTGCCAAAGTCATCCTCGTGGCCCAGTCAGAGACCCCAGTATATCGGGGCGATTCTGCATACAGTACAGGACAAGGCTTTTCTGCCCCCAGAAAGAGCAGATTGCTTTTGTTCCAGGCTCGGTCAGTAACTGTCATGTCAGACCTCTGCCAGAGCCTTTCTGAGGCTGTTAGGTCACATAGCGGCTGCCATTCTGACCATTCCCCTGGCTCAATTGCTCATGAAGTTTCCCCAATGGACACTCGGGGTGCAGTGGGACCAACAGTCCGACGGCCTGGAACTACCGGTCACGGTCTCAGATCCAGTTCATCAGACCCTGACCTGGTGGATGAGTCCCTTTAGAAAAGAGCCCCCTAGGCAAGTTCTCACTACAGACTCCTCAGGTCAGGGCTGAGTTGCCCACTTAGTGGACTGACAGACACAAGGTTCCTGGTCCCCTTTGGAGCAGACGCTGCACATCAACATCCTGAAGGTAAGAGCGATCCTCTATGCTCTACAGGCATTTCAGATGGACATGTTTCCAGGCCCCATGCTAGTTCAAACGGACAATATGTCAGTGGTCTTTGACATCAACAAGCAGGGGGGCACCCATTCATATCATCTCTGCAGAGAGGCCATGAGTGTTTGCTATTGGGCACTGGAGTACCACCTGGAACTCACAGCTGTGCACGCTCCAGGTACCCAAAACGTCTTGTCCAATGGCATAACCAGCTCTCGGTCACAAGCCCACGAATGGGAATTACTCCACTCAGTCGCAGACCAACTCTTTGACAGGTGGTGTCAGCCAGAGTCTGACCTTTTTGCATCCCCACTCAATGCCAAACTGTCCAGTTTCTGCTTGCTAGATCCAGGACCTGGTGTTTTCTGGCAAGACGCTTTGTTCCTCTGTTGGACTGGGAGGTTTCTGTACATCTTCCTTCCCTCCCTTTCCTCTTCTTCAGAAGGTACTCCTCAGGCTACAGGCAGAAGGAGCGGAGATGATCCTCATTGTTCCCTACTGGCCTCGTCCGATCTGGTTCCATCTGCTCCAACAGTTAGCAGCAGAACCCCCAATCCCCTTACCTCTGAGCTCTCACTTGCTGTCTCAGGGCAAGGGCACACTAGCCCATCTGGACCTCAAGTCTCTGCACCTGCATGCGTGGCTCTTGCAGACTTAGCAGCTTTCACATTCAGGGTTTTCCCCAGGGTAGCAGTCGTCGTAGTGGCCGCGAGAAAGCCCTCCACTAGATCCACCTACGCCCGCCATGAAGTGGAAGCGGTTCTGCTTTTGGGCCTTCGCTCGCCACCTTGACCCTTTCACATGTCCAGGGAACTCGGTTCTAGAATATTTCCTCTATTAGGTTCCAGTCTGAGTTACTTTTCTATTAAGGTGCACCTTTCCACCATCTCGGCGTACCATGCACCTGTAGAGGGTAAAACTCTTGCATAGTTGGACTTGTCCCGCACTTTCTTTTGGGGCATATTTCACCTGAAACCTCCCATTCGGGACCCCATCACTCCTTGGGACCTTTATTTCTGTTAGAGAAACTTACTCTGCCCCCCCTTTAAACAGGCTACAGACTGTGAGCTACACTTTCTGTCTTGGAAAGTGTTACTTTTATTTGCTGTTACTTCCACTCTGAGGATTTCTGAGCTGTAGGCTCCGGTGTGTAAAGAGCCTTACTTAGTTTTTCACAAGGACAGGGTGTCCTTGTGAACTAATCCTAAGTTTTTGGCAAAGGTGGTGTCTGAATTTACCCTGAACAAGGATATTCACCAGCACATTCATTATCCAGAGCATTCTAACAAAGGGGAGGCATTACTGCATACTCTGGATGTTCACATGACTCTTTGCTATTATCTTAATCGACCAGGTCCTGTTAGGAAATCCAACCAATTGTTTATTTCTTTCGCCCCCAGAACCCAGAGGCGCCAGTTACTAAGCAGACCTCTTCCAAGCAGTTAGTTAACTGCATTGTTTTCCGTTATCAGAAGTATGACAAGCCTTTGCCAGGCCTGGTAAAAGGCCACTCCAGCAGGGGAGTAGCTATGTTCTTTGCTTCACTGAAAAATGTGTCTGCAGCCAACATTTGTGCGGCTACTACATGGAGTTGTGTCCACACCTTTATCAAGCACTACAGCCTAGACATTGCTTCCAGACGCAGGACCAGCTTTAGACTTGCCGTTCTCCAAGGCATGTGTTGTCTTAAAAGGCTTTCGATTCTTTTTAGCCTCCACCCGGGGCAATCTGTCCCTCCTTGACTGCTTGGGACTCAGTCCTTATGGTAATAGCCTGCTGCAAGAACTCCAACTCGAAGAAAGATTGTACAGTTACGTAAGAACTTACCGTAACAGTAGATCTTTGAAAAGAGCACTTGCAGCAGGCATTGCTTTCCCTCCCACCTTTCCCCAGTATCGTTTCTGCATGGTTAGAACCTCCTCTGTTCTCCTTCTCCTTTCCCTTTTTAGGGCTGGGTCTCCAGCAGGAGAACTGAGTTGGGGCTAGTGACCGCCCCTTTATACCAATGACTGATGTCTGGGCGCAGTCCCCGCTGAAAACTGCTAGCTAGAAGTTTTAAAGTGGGGTCTTAGTGCCCGGGGGCATAGTCCTTATGGAGATAGCCTGCTGCAAGAGCTCTTCCCGAAGAACTACTGTTACAATAAGTTCTTACATAACTGCACTTGCTAGTAGTGGTACACACTTCACATCCACACAGCCCACCAAGCCTCACCTGGCAAATGGCACATGGATCTCTGCTTGCAGCATACATAGAAACATAGAATCTGATGGCAGATAAGGGCCACTTGGCTCACCCAGTCTGCTTATTTTTTTCTACATTCATTTTTACTGCAGACCTATTTGATCTATGGTGCAATCTCTTCCTTCTCTGCAAAAATTTGATGTCAGGGCAGAGCTGGAGAATATACCACCCTGGTGGTAAGAGGAGCTTAGCTTAAAGACGTCTGACTATATTCCAGTGGAACTGTCAGAGTGTGGATGTGATCTGTATATCACTCCTAGAACTACGATTACAGGTGAGTAACCTATATTTCTGAGCTGCTAGGCACTGCTTCTTAAAGCTATAGCCGTACCAGTGACCCTTACTCTGGGTGCATGTACACCCATGTGTAAAGAGTACCCATTAGTAACATTGAAGCTAACAGAAAAAGCAGTGGAGCTGTGCACAGGTAATGGGGAGGAGAGGGAGGTAGGTAAAGTGCCTTCCAGGAGGCACAGCTCGGAGGGTGGGGGGGCGAATCCAGAGGATCACCACAGCTTAACAATGAGGGTGGGGACTGAAGATCATTGTTTATCTGGGGACAAGTGATCTAGCTAGGGAAGAGGCAAGCTTAGAGCAGGTGAGAGCAGGTGAGAGCAGGTGAAGGGGGACTTCAGGGAGTTAAGGTAGTTGCCTTGGAAAGGTAGCAGGCTGTGTAATATTCTCGGAGGTGCTACCAGTCCACAGCAGGAGGGAGGCTAGGAATCTTTGCACTAGAACATTCAACTCTTGGTTGGAGGGCTGGTGCAGAGGAAAAGGGTTTGGCTTTATTGGGAACTGGGGACCCACCTGGAACGATGTAGGCCTGTACAACAAGGTAGCACCCAAGAAGAGCGCTCCTACATAGGCACGGGGATGGTGGGCGAGGACAGAAGTATGAATGCCTAAAGGGCAACAGCCCAGGAAAACAGAACGGCAGTAAAGGAGTGACTGTAGCTACAGCTCCATTACAGGCGATTGACGGTGCAGCTACAGTCATGAAGGCGAGTGCCTGGAGGATGGGGCCAGGAGAAGCGACGGCTGTGGGCAGCATGCACCACTGAGGCCACGCAGATAGACCACGATGGGGAGTGGGCAAGCAGCAACACGGCACCACATGAGGAAGGTGGCACCATAGGATGGGCGTGTACCATCGAGCACCCCGGTATCCCCGCAGCTACCAAGGATCCAGGTGTGCAGTATGCCATGTAGGTGTGGTATGAGGAGCATGGTGCTGTCAGCCTGTGTGGCCATGCATCGGGGGTGGGGGTATACTGCCCACCTGGGCTTCTCTGCTTTTGCACTGTGACCACTGTTGGGCAGGGGCTGGAGGGGTGGAGCGACAGTTCCACAGTTGCAGCAGTGCCCATTCCTGTCCCCAGCTGTGTCTGCGCAGTCATGGTCTGGGTATTGGCCATCTGTCCCAGTCACCACTGCCCACTGCCGTTGCCCAGCTGCTCTGGACTCTGTCGCCCATTCCCAGCTGCCCAGGTCACCATCACCCATTCCCAGTTCTCCAGGGCGCCGTTCCCCATTTCCAGTTGTTCAGGATGCCATCGCCCATTCCCAGTTGTTCAGAGTACCGTTGCCCATTCCCAGTCATCCAGTTCTCCTCTGCCTGCTGCCGGCGCTCTCACTGCTGTTCGCCCGTCTTCCCCGTTGCCATTATTGTACTCTCCCTTGTGCAGTCGCCCATTCGGGTCTCGCACATCAGGAGATGTGCTTATCACATAAAACCGTACAAGAGCGATGGCCTTCATCCATCCATGGAGAGGACGGCAGTCCTCAATGAGTGGTTTAAGTGCTTCCTTGGAAAGTGATTAAACTCGCCAGGGGGGGGGGAGCAGATGGGAGCAGGTAGACGTAAGCAGCCACCCTCAGAAGTCAGAGAAGATAGCAGGGAGGAACAGGAGGAAAAATTGTTGGCAGATACACCTGAACTCATTAGAAAGGGTATTGCAGAGAAAGGGAGGCAGCAAAAGGGAAATACTAGAGCTAGAAAGAGGTGGCGGGAAAGCAAAAGCAGAAGTTCAGGAGGAACAGGAAGCAAAACATGGAAAGCCATGTGTACCAATGCCCACAGTCTAGGAAATAAAATCCCAGACCTGGCAACACTAATGGCAGAGGCAGACCTAGACATAGTGGCAATTACTGAGACATGGTACACTGGAAACCATGACTGGGAGGTAAATGTACCAGGGTATGCTCTATTCAGGAGGGATAGGAAGGGTAAAAATGAGGGGCCTTTATGTAAGAAGGGTATAAAAGCAGTATAGCCTAGAGGTTAGAGTAATGAGCTGTGAATGAGCTTGGTACATGCAGCACACCGGGGTTTGATTCCCACAACCTCCACTTGCATACTGTGCAACTATGAGCAAGTCACTTAACCACCCTAGTGCTCCCTGGTTGCTTCTGAAAATAGGCAGTTGTGCCTAGTGGGCCTCACCTGGTTATCAAAAGAATAAAATAAAAATAAAAAGCATATAAAAGCAACGGCAGTACAGGGTAGGCAGGGGGACGCCTAGGCACTGTGGGTCACACTTGAGCCGGGTAGGGGCACAGCAGTTTGCACGTGAGTGATCTACAGGCCTCCAGCACAGAGGGAGGAGGAGGTAGATAGGGCATTAGTGGAAGAAATACATGGGATGGCAACCAAGGGGTAGGTATTGCTGATTGGAGTTATTAATATGCCAGATGTAGATTGGACCATCCTGGCCGCTGCCAAAGCCAGGAGCTGTGACATCATGGAATCCTTGCAGGGGGCAGGATTCATGCAGTTAGTGATAGAGCCCACCAGGATCAAGGCAGTTCTGGACCTTGTGCTGACCTGTGGGGATAGAATCACGGAAGTCCGGGTGAATGGACACCTGTGGTCCAGCGACAACCACACAGTGTGATTTAATATCGGAACGGTGTCACAGTAGAGCCACACAAGGGCGAGGATCCTGGATTTCAGAAGGGCAGACTTTGCTAAGATGGGGGTAGATATCAAAGAAGTCCTGGTGAGGAAGGTAGTGGGGGGTGGGAGGGGGTTGAGCAGTGGGCACACCTAAAGGGATCCATAGTGGAGGTGAAAAATGTGTGCATTAAGCTGAAAAATAAAGGCAAGAGGAGGAACAAACCACTATGGTTCTCAAAGGAGGTGGCAGAGAAGATTAGGGCCAAAAAGGTGGGGTTCAGAAAATGTAAGGAGACGCAGGATGATGAGAATAAGGCAGTCTGCCTGGATAGGCAAAAAGAAGCAGGTTAAGCCGTTAGGATTGCAAAGGTGCAAACATAGGTAACATTAGCGCAAATGATAAAGAAGGAGGACAAGACATTCTATAGATACAGTACATTAGCGAAAGAAAAGTCAGGGGTGGGATTGTAAGACTCGGAGGAAGGGAAAGGCAAATGTGGAGGGAGAGCTAGAAAAAGCATCAGTACTGAACAAATACTTCTGATCAGTATTCACTGAAGAGGTGGAGGGACAGAGACCACAACTAGTCATCAGAAACATACGGGGATGGAAGGTAAACACCAGTCCATTTAAAAATGGGAGAGTCCTGGAGGAACTCACAAAACTGATGATGGAGAAAGCAATGGCACCACATGGTATACACCCTAGGATACTAAAGGAGCTATGGATGGGCTAGCAGCACCATTGGCAGCCCTGTTTAGTGATTCTGTCAATACGGGGTGGTTCCAGAGGACTGGAAGAGGGTACATGTAGTCCCCTTTCACAAGAGCGGAAGCAAGGAGGAAGTAAGAAAATATAGGCTGATCAGCTTCACCTCAGTTGTGGGCAAGATTATGGAGGCACTGCTTAAGGAAAGGATTGTGAAATACTTGGAATCCAGTAGAAAACAAGACCCGAGGCAGCATGGATTCACAGCAGGAAGGTCATATCGAACAAATCTGATAGACTTTTTTGATTGGGTGAGGAAAGAGGTGGATCGGGAGGGGGGTGGCTATCACCTACCCCGATTTCAGCAAGGCCTTCTACACCGTTCCATGCAGAAGATTTTGTTAACAAGTTGGGTAACCAGGGGTTGGGCCACAAAGTGAAGAACTGGGTTAGAAGCTGGTTGAGGGACAGGAAGCAAAGGGTGGTGGTAAGCGGGATCCAATCTGAGGAAAGGGAGGTGACTAGTGGGGTGCCGCAAGGATCAAGTTCTGGGGCCAGTCCTTTTTAATGTGTTCATTAGTGACCTTGCTAAATTGCTGAAGGGGGTTTGCCTATTTGCAGATGATACCAAGATCCGCAACAGGAAAGACGCACCAGAGGGGATAGAGAGAATGAGGATGGAGCTATGAAAGCTGGAAAAATTGTCCAAAGTGTGGCAGTTAAGGTTTAATGCAAAGAAGTGCAAAATTATGCACCTGGTACTCAGAAATCCTGTAGATAGTTACAGGATTGGGGAGAGAGGAGTTACTGACCGTTACCAGGGAAGAAAGAGATTTAGGGATAATCGTCTTGGATGACCTGAAGTCGGCCGAAAAGCTCAACATGGTTGTGGGGAGGGCCAGTGGTATGCTGAGGGGCATAGGAAGTGGCATCACTAGCAGGAGAAGGGAGGTGGCCTCATCTGGAGTACTGTGTAAAGTTCTGGAGACCGCATCTTCGTAAGGACATAGACAGGGTGGAGGAGGTCCAGAGAAGGGCAACAAAGATGGTGCAGGGCTTGCACCACAACACACATGAGGAAAGGTTAAAGGAACTCAATATGTTTACCCTGGAAGAGAGGCGGGAATGGGGAGATATAGAAACATTCAAGTATCTTAAGGGCATAAACAAAGTGCAAGTGGGTGATATTTTTCAGGATAGGAGATGTAAAAGGACGAAGGGGGCATGATGTGAAATTGGAGTGGGGCAGGATAAAAGGGAATGTGAAGAAGTTTTTCTTCATGGAAAGGGTGGTGGATTCATGGAATAGCCTACCCTGGGAAGTGGTGGGAGCTACCACAGTTGGTGATTCAAACACGCATGGAATAAGCATAAGGAAACCCTAGTGGTGGAAAGGAGTGGCTAAAGCCAATGATCAAGTAGGTTCTGCAGCCACTAAGGCAGGCAGGGAATTTGGGCAGACTAGTTGGGCCTTGTGTTCCTTATTTGTCACCAGTTACTGTGTAATAGAATGACTTCTTTCCTTCTCTGTCCTGACTGCACATCCTGTTCAGTCTGCAGGGCAGCTGCCCAATATCAGAATTACTTTAGCATAGTTATGTGTTAAACCATTTTTGTCATTAATTAAAATTGCTTTTATAACAGGTCCTGTACCTGCTATTAATGGAGCTCTAAAGAAAGCTGGCCTGACCCTAAAAGACATGGATTTAGTGGAGGTAAGATAAACTGCATTTCTTTTTTGATCACTTTTTCTGTATAAATTTTATAAGCAAAACTTGGACCTAATGTAAGGGAAGATGCTTTATACCAAAACATAAGCTAGCCAATTCATCATAGCAGTCAATAAACAGTATTTCAGAAATTTGCAGTGCAGAAACCTGAGGTGTTTGAAGATTCGACTGTCCTGCAGGAATTTACTAATTTGTTTAACAAGACATTGAAGAAACAAACATGTAATGGGCATCTGATTTCTGTTGTTCCATTGGCTAACATACATAGATGGTTGAGGAAAAAGAAAATATTCCATCCAGTCTGCCTTGTTTTACCTACCTAGGCTTAATTACTGGATGTAGGAGCTGCTTGTTTATATGTGTCTCTCTCCTTAGGTTAGTTTTAAGTGATCTTCCAACAGTCAGTCTTCCCCATAGAGCCCCAATCTTTGGTCTTAGGGCCAGAGGCAGTTGAACTATTGGAGCCGGCAACTGCTGTGTACATGTGCATGAAGGAAGACATGGCGTCATGTGCTCCAGTAGCATAAATAGTGGCGCCAGCTCCAGCCACCTGAGTTTCCTTTTCCCCACCTTAGAGAGGGCTGCATCATCTGGGGAGCAATAGAACTTCGGGTTTTGCCGTGTAGGCCTCTCAAAGTAGTTTTTTTTTTTTTTTTTATTATTATTATTTCCTGTCAGTATATCTTATTTATATGATTTTACTTATACATGTTTTATTTTTGAATCAGCTCTACACCGTTCAGTGACCATTCTGTAGTTTGGGGCGCATCTTAGTTGCTTTGGCAACAAGTCTGTTTTCAACCACTATTCCTCTGGGCGAGTGGCCAGCTCCAGACAGCCTCACCCCACCCCCCAGGAGGTAGGCAGTTCTTCTGGTGTCATAAAATTGGGCTTGGCTCCTCTCACGCTCAGTATAGGACTCCTAGGACCACTTGACCGGGACCTTTTCTTCACATATGTAAGGCTTCGAGTCCTGCTCCAGTCTTATCCTTCTCCTCGAGTCTACTGGCCCTGCATTCATGGGATTACTGGCGTTATTCCCCCAGTAGAAGATCTGTTACCTGTTCCCTTGACATAGTGAACTTGCACCTCTGTTTCCCGATATCCTTCAGCTTCCCGGGATGTCAGGGGGTGAGTGGCTGGGCTGTGGACTTGAGGATATGGTAGTGCTCCCACAGGACATCAGCTGACTGGCCTCTATCCCTGGACAACCATCTCTAAGGTTTCCACATGGGATCTGGACCGGTCTTCCTTCCAGTGCCACCTCCATACATCAGGGTCCCTAGGATGGTACAGATCCCCCTCAGACAAGTCTGTTCTTTTTGGACGTTTCTGATGTGGATTTTACAGCAAAGTTTTCAGTGGTGTGACAGAGCTCTCGAACTTCGAAGATATCTCCCCTGTTGTGCCACACCTTTGGAACTATAAACCATCAGCGCTAGGACCACATGGAAACTTTAGCTAGTGAGGGGCTGCCCACAATGACATGCAGCCTTAGTGCGTATATAAATGTTGGTGGCCCTTTCAGTCCTCAGTTCTTTTTTCCACCATCGAGCATCCTCATCAGACCTGCTGAAGGAAACACCATTGACCTAGCCATTGCTTTACCTCGTCATCTCTGAATGCCTCCAAAGTCAAAAGACCCTTTATTTTGGTATTGTAAGTATGGAGATAATATTTACAAGGAGGACACAAGCAGTTTGTGTGTGCCTGTCTCACAATGTTAGGACTTGTTTTCTGTTTACAATTTTTTGTATTTTCTCCCCATTTTCTTCCCCGTCCCAGGACCCGCCAATCGAGGCAGTGCATGCGCATGGAGGTGCGCACGCACTCCAGGCACCTGCTCAGCCCCTTCCACCCCTACCCCTAGCAGTCACCACCACCCCCTCCCGCCTACGCTACCCATCGGACCTCCAGCTGATGGGAGCGGAACTACCAAGGGGGGGTGCGAACAACCTCCCCGGGAGAGGAGAACTGCCTTTCCGCTACTCAGTCCTGCTCCCTCGCTCCCCGACAACCCAAGGTCATTCCCAAACTCTGGTCACTGGCGTGACGCGAGGCATGGCATCCAGCACCTCAGTCCTCTGCACTACCAGGCTGGCGCAGTGTTAGGACTTGTGAGGTTTGACAGAACTTCAACCAGGCTACAAGGTGTCAACAGAAGGCTCTAGAAAATTTCTTTCTGTTAAAAACATTGAAAGACATGGAGAAGGAAAAAGGCTCAGCATCTGCTTCCTCACCATCAGCTGAAAAGTGGCCATCGAAGTCTAAGTATTGGGTCAAGGAACAGTCGTCGCTGCCCTCTTCTTAGTCTGGTCTTAAGCGTAAACACAGAGAAAAAGAAAAGTGCTTCGCCAGAGAGGTCCTGGTCACCACTGAGACAAGGTAAATCTTCTTCATCGCCTTCTCTGGTGACATCGACAACAGCCCTCCCTTGGTGTTGTTAATACAGTAAGGTCAGGGCTTGACTTACGCGCTGCTGTACCTACTATGGATGGTATGACACAGTCGTTGTCAGGCCAGGGCACATCAATGCAGATTGTTCTGGCCCCTTTGCAGGGCGCCATCAACTCCCAAGCTGTGCTAGAGTCAGGCCGTATCATCATCCTCCTCGGTCACGGCATTTATCCCGCTCTCCTTGGACTCCTCCTACACAGCTTCTTTTAAGGAGCTTTGCCAGTCCCTCTCCACCAAGGGAGAAGGGCCTTCGGGATATTCCTCTCGGTCCAAAAAGAAGGACTCCAAAGGTAAGTCCCACCGTTGACGTTCATGGGAACGGGAGAGGTCTCCTTCCCCGGACAGTCGACACTCGACTTCAGTCGAGGTTGCGACTAAGGCCACTGGCTTCACGGTGTCCCCGTCAAGTCAGCCGGCCGAGACAACCGTCAACGCGGTCGAGATTTTTCTCGACCCGTCGGACGGTTTGTCGACTGGAGAAGCAGACAACCCTTCTTCACCGGTTCCCCCGGTGGAAACCGAGGACTTGCCTGTGCCAAAGTCCCCGGTTAAGGTCCCTGAACCGAGGGAAGAGTGGGTTTCCCCAACCCCCTCTCAGACCCACCCTCGGAATCCCCGAAGGTCTCGGTCTCGGACCTCTTCCAGGTCCAGCTGGTCCCGCCGACATTGGCGGTCTCGGTCTCGGCACCATGGAAAGCGGTGGCGCTGCTCATCCTCATCTCCTCTTCGGAGGATAGGCTGCAGCGCAAGTTGCGTTGACACTACAAGGATTTAATGTGGCAGCAGCTCTTATTGTCCAGGAATAAGCCGACTCCGTCGCCTTCTCCGGCCATTAAGTGGTTGTCACCGGAGCGGCTGAAACAACCCCTCGTAGTAGCTGAGGGGCCGAAGCCGGCACCGGTTGTTCGGACGAAACTGGCTGCACCACCCATTGTGGTGGAACCTCCGCCTCCACAACCGAAAACTGGGGCCCCGACCAAGGATTCTCGGTCGGGTCAGGGTTTGCCCCATAGGTTGTCGGTCACCCTCACTCCCGATCGTCCTCGGCAGGTGGAGGGTGACTCAGGCGCTCAGCAGTTGTTCGCAGACCCCTCTGAGTCTGACGACGAATCCTCCTTGTTCTCCAGGCCGCTTGACTTGGAGTCCACTGGGGATCAGTCTGTGTACGATAGCCCATCTTCGTTCCTTGGAATGCTTCGACTCATCTCAGAGTCCACTGGGATGAAGCTCGAACCGGTTTCAAAATGGGCCAAGTATCCCCTCACAGAGATACTGGACTGAGGGGATTCCCCTTCGGAGGCCTTCCAGTGGCCGAAGCCATTGTTGGCCCAGCCCTGGAGCTATGGCAGTGGCCAGCTTCTTGTCCAGCACCTTCGGCTAGAATGGCTCGGAAGTATGCTGTCCCTACCGGTTCACTGTCCGGTTTCTCAGAGCACCCCTCTGCAGAGGGGTTAGTGACCGACAGCATTTTCTGGCGTTCCGGGAATGCTCAGGATGTGGACAAGCCACCCGACAAGGATTCCGAGAAATTGGACTACTCCGGGCGGAAAGTCTATGCTGCTTCCTCCTTAGGCCTTCGTCAGGCTAGCTCGGCCGTCCTGATGGCACATTTTTCACACGCACTTTTGGGCTCCCTGGATGAGGTGATTCCTCATCTCCTGGCTGACCTTCAAATGACGGTCAAGCAGGTGCGGGATCAGGAAAGGGCGGTGGTCAAACAGCAGCTCCAAACTTCCTTGGACATCGCTGACTCGTGTGCCCGGTCAGTGGCGGCCGCAGAGCTTGGCTGCGGATCTCCACATTTACGGCGGATACCCAGCACAAGCTGGCAGATGTTCCCTTCCTGGGTACCGACTTGTTCGGTCCCGGGGTGGAGGGTCATCTTCAACGGATCGAGAAGTCCAATGCCACCTTGGACTCGGTCACGTCTGCCCAGAAGAACAAAGGACGCCAGCAGCAGCTTAAGCACTTTCGTCCTTCAGCTCCTGCAGCATGTCCGGCAGGCTCACACTTGGCACCCCAAAGCCAAGCCTGCTGCTTCCTCCAGCAGGAAGCGGGGAGGGAAAGGTCTAGGCGGCTCCTCGGCCGGCCCTTCCTCCAAGCCTGCCCAGTGACGGGTTGAGGAGTGTTGTGCCCAACCTCGTCACTCCTCCCTGGGTTCCCTCCATGGAGGGTTGGCTCCGCCACTTCCTTTCTGCCTGGTCCGATATCACCACGGACCGCTGGGTGTTGGAAGTGGTAGGCAGGGGTCTGCCTCTGGAATTCAAGCAGTCCTCACCCTATCGAGCCGTCACCCCACGGGGGGCTACGGGTTCCGCAGCCTCTTTCTTGGCTCGTCGAGCCAACATTGCCCTTTTCCTCCAGAAGAAGGTGATCAGGGAGGTGGCGGATCCTCCTCCAGACCCAGGGTTTGTGTCCAGGTACTTCCTGGTCCCAAAATGGATGGGGGGCTGGCGCCCCATTCTAGACCTACACGACCTGAATAAGTCCCTAAGGTCTCGTACCTTCAGGATGGTCCCTCTGGCTCAGATCATCCCATCCTTGGAACGAGGCATGTGGTTCTATTCTATGGATCTCCAGGACGCTTTCTTTCACATCCCAATCCATCTGTCTCACCAGTGATTCTTCCACTTCAGGGCGGAGGGATCCCTTTATGAGTTCCGGGCCATGCCCTTCGGCCTCTCTCCAGCTCCCAGGGTCTTCACCAAATGCATGGCAGTGGTGACAGCATTCCTGCGGTGCCGAAGGATCCGGGTCTAGCCTTACCTGGATGACTGGCTGATTGAAGCCCCCTCCAAGTTGGAGGTGGAGCGGTCCAGGGATCTGGCCCTCCAGGTCTGCTCTCAGATTGGCCTCCTCATCAACGAGGCCAAGTCGGAACTCGTGCCATCACAGGTGATTCAGTTCATGGGGCAGAGCTCGACTCTCTTCGAGCCAGAGCACGGCTCCTGGCGGACAGGGCCGGTCCTTTCCTCCTTTGCCCAGTCATTTCTGGTTGGGCAATTGTGCCTCTTCCGGGACTTCCTGCGCCTCCTGGGCCTCATGGCGGCCTGCACCAGCATGGTCCGTTGGGCCCGCTGGCACATGCGTCCCCTGCAATGGGGGCTAGCCCGCCAATGGTCACAGCGCTCCTTTCCTCTGGACCAGCCAGTGACAGTGACCCAGGAGATGTGGAACAGCCTCCAGTGGTGGCTTGTTCCAGCTCATCTGCAGGAGGGTATCCCATTTGTCCGCCCAGAGCTGCCTGTCACTTTGACGACCGGCGCCTCTCTGATGGGTTGGGGTGCCCATCTGGGGGAGCTCAGAGCGCACGGCCTCTGGTCCCCTCAGGAGTCTCGATGCCACATAAACCTGCTGGAGCTTCGAGTGGTCCGACTAGCCCTCACCACCTTTGCTCCGTTTGTACGGGGTCAAGTAGTCCAGGTCCAGACAGACAACACCACGACCATGTACTACTTAAACTGTCAGGGCAGGACGCACTCCTTGCCTCTGTGGAAGGAGGCTTTCCGCTCTCGGTCTCTTGTGAGCAGACTGGAGGTGGATCTCCTAGCCATCCATGTTGCAGGATACTCCAAGACTCTGGCCAATGCCCTCAGTCAGATAGGTGCTGCATCTCACAAGTGGTCTCTCCTGCCGGAGGTAGTACAAGATCTGCTCTCCCACTGGGGCACTCCTCAGGTGGACCTGTTTGCCTCCATGGAGAATGCGAAGCTGAGGCTGTTTCATGCCCGCCCCCCTCAGCATGGCTCGCTTCAGGGGGATGCCTTCCCGAGGCCGTGAACCCCGGGCCTCTTCTACGCCTTCCCTCCATTTCCCTTGATCTACAAGGTGCTTCTCAAGGCGAAGAGGACAGGCGCAGGTTATTCTGGTAGCCCCAGACTGGCCCGCCAGTTCTGGTATCCAGATCTCAGCCTCAGCTCCAGGCTCTGAGGCGGCTTCCAGCCCGCCCGAACCTGATCTCAGTCAACAAGGGGAAGGTACTCCACACGGACCTTCAGTCCCTGCACTTGACGGCCTGGTTCCTGAGCGGCTAGAGTTCCAGGCCTTGGGTCTTTTCGACGAGGTCCTCAACGTTATTGAGGCATCCCGTAAGGAGTCAACCAGAAAATGCTATGCCTTCAAATGGAAGAGATTCTCCATTTGGTGTCAGGATAAGGGGTTGGACCCTTCCTCCTGTTCTTTGGCTTGCATTCTGGACTACCTGTGGTCCCTTTCTTAGCTAGGGCTTTGGTCGACGACCCTTAAGGTGCACCTGGCAGCCATCTCTGCTTACCAGGCGCGGGCCAGCAAGCAGTCGGTGGCGCAGGAGAAGGTGGTCAGGCGCTTTTTCAAAGGCCTTTATCACATATCCCCTCCGGTGTGAGAACCTCCACCTCCATGGGATCTACTGCTGGTATTAGCTAAGTTCATGGGCAAGCCATTCGAACTAGTGCACAGGTGTGACATCTCTTGCCTCTCGTGGAAGACCACCTTCTTGGTGGCTATCACATCAGCCAGAAGGATGGGAGTGCTCTAGGCACTTTCCATCGAGTCTCCTTATCTGGTCTTCCACAGGGACAAGGTTGTCCTGCGCCCCCACCCTAAATTCCTTCCGAAGGTGGTGTCGGAGTTTCACCTTAACCAGGTGTTGACTCTGCCGGTGTTCTACCCCAATCACACCTCGGAGGCCGAATATAGGCTCCATACTCTGGACCCTAGAAGGGCGCTTTCTTATTATAAGGAGCGGATGGCTGAAGTTCGGGGAGAGGTTCGCCAGCTGTTTGTCACCTACACTGAAGCCGCACCTGGCAGACCTGCAGCCAAGCGGATGATAGGCAGGTGGGTCACCTTCTACGTAGATCTCTGCTATAGGTTGGCAGGCATGGAGTCTCCCAAAGAGATGAGAGCTCATTCTACCAGCCATACCGCTGCTTCCAGGGACGTCCCTATCCAGGAAATCTGCAGGGCTGCTACCTGGAAGTTAACACACACCTTCATTACCCACTACCACATCGACCTTGAGCCACGCTGGGATGCTGGTTTTGGGACCTCGGTTCTCCAGTCCTTATTTCCCAAGTAGGGGGTGCGCGCGTTGCCTCCCTCCTCCCGGAGAACTGCTAGGAGTCTGCCATTAAGTGTGGATTGAACAACATATCCACATCCCTAGAAATACAGGTTACTCACCTGTAACAGGAGTTCTAGGAGTGGTATATGTTGTTCATCCACACAACCCACCCGACCTTCCCAGCTTTGACACGCAACCTGGCTTCCAGCGGGCTAGATCTGGCGTCGTGGGGCGGAGACGAGAGTTTTACCACCCGGGTGGGTGGGAGGAGCCAGCTTGAAGACCTTCCAGCAAGATTTAAAGCGGCAAGGAACCTGCCAGCAAGTGTGGATGAACAACATATAGCACTCCTAGAACTGCTGTTACAGGTGAGTAACCTGTTCTTTCTACTCCCATTAATTTCTGGTTCCAAAGAAAACAGGCAGTATACGCCCTATTCTCAACCTCAGAAAGCTGAACAAGTTCCTTTACAAGGAAAAGTTCTAGATGATTTCAGTCGGTACTCTATTACCTGTCATTCATCTACACGATTGGGTAGCCTCACTGGACATGCAGGACGCCTATCAATATATTATCATATATCCAAACCACCACAAATACCTCAGTTTTGTGGCATTGGATCAATGCTACCAGTTCAGAGTCCTCCCCTTTGGGTTATCCTTGGCGCCTCTAGTCTTCACAAAGTGCTTTGCAGTTCTCGCGGTGCACCTAAGAAAACTCAGGATTCAAGTATTTCCATATCTGAATGACTGGCCTCTGGTAAGCCCATCCAGACAGCTGACTGTGGACGCCGTCACTACAGGTTCAAAATTTCTCACGTCTACGGGAGTCCTGCTAAACTTGGGAAAGGCACAGCTACAGCCCTCCCAGAGGCTTCTGTTCATAGGAGCCCTTCTAGATACCCCCAGTACGAAGGCCTTCCTCATGGAGGACAGAATAAGCGACATCCTTTTGATGGCCCGCACAATTAGAGATCGCAGCTCAGTGCAGGCCCTCTCAATGCAGCGGATGTTGGGTCTCATGGCAGCCTCAGTGTTAACTGTTCATCTAGCCTGGCTTCACAGGAGAACTACTCAATGGATGCTCAGTGCCCAGTGGTCACCAACCACACATCCTCAGTCCTTCTGCATCCAGGTGACGGAACTGTTGAAATGGTCACTCACCTGTGGTCTCAGAAGGACAACCTTCGGGTAGGGTATCCCTTCACCCATCTGGATCACCAGATCTCCATCACCATGGATGCATCCTTGTTGGGATGGGGAGCTCATTGTGAGGGTCTCCACACACAGGGTCGTTGGAGTTGGGATGAATCTCAGCTTCACATAAATGTTCTGGAAATGAGAGCCTTCCTTTATGCTGTTCAGACCCTGGAGGACTTACTCTGTCACAAGATCATTCTCCTCCAGATGGACAACAAAGCTGTGATGTACTACATCAACAAGCAGGGCGGGACACACTCTTACCTCTTGTGCAGGGAGGTGATGAGAGTGTGGGAATGGTACCTAGAGCATGAAGCCCTGATCCAAGCTGTCTACCTGCCAGGAGTCCAGAATGACTTGGCAGACCGTCTCAGCAGAACAGAGGCAGATCCTCACAAGTGGTCCATCGACGAAATTGTCATACAATCACTCTTCAATGAGTGGGGAACTCCAGACCTGGATATTTTTGCGTCCGTACTCAATCCGAAACTGGCTCTTTTCTGCTCCAGAAATCCAGGACCTGGTATTTTTTATCAGGATGCATTCAGACTGCGGTGGACCAAACGCTTTCTGTACGTATTTTCTCCTCTACACTTAGTTCAGAGGTTGCTGCTATAACTAGAGGCTCGGGGGGCAGAATGATTCTCATCGCCCCATTCTGGCCTCGTCAGATCTGGTTTCCACTGATCAACAGATTATCGGAAACGTCACCGAAGCCATTTCCACTTCAGACAAACCTGCTGACCCAGGGATCAGTAGTCCATCCCAACCTGAAGTCTCTTCTCCTCCACGCCTGGCTCCTGAGGAGATAGAGATGAACAGGTTTAATGTATCCTGCAGGGTCTCTGATATCCTTTTGCTGGCACGCAAGCCAGCTACTCAGCAGACCTACACGGCTAACTGAAAACATTTCTCCATCTGGTGTGCAAATTCCTCCTGGAACCTGTTTTCCTACCCACCTAGCAAGGTGCTGGAGTATCTTCTAGACCTCTCAAACACAGGTCTGCAGTACTCCACCATTAAGGTTCACCTTTGCGCGACCTCGGCATACCATGACCCTGTACATTCCATATCCCTGGCTCGGCTCCCTGTGGTAAAGAGGTTTCTTAAGGGCATTCTGCATACCAGACCACCAGTCAGATGACCAGTAGCAGCCTGGGACATTAACCTTGTGTTAGATATGCTCACCCGTAAACCTTTCGAGCCTTTAGCTATGTGTTACCTAAAATTTCTGACCTGGAAGATGGCCTTCCTTGTGGCCATCACTTCCGCCCACAGTGTGTCGGAAGTGCATGCTTTGGTCACGGACCCTTCGTATACGGCATTTCATAAGGACAAGGTGGTTCTCAGAACCTACACCAAGTTCCTTTCCAAAGTTGTCTCAGAATTCCATCTGAATCAGCCCTTGGTCATTCCTACACACTTCGCAAACTTCCAGAATGAGGGAGAGCGTACCCTACATTTCCTGGATGTGAAGAGCCTTGAGGTTATACTTAAACAGAACTAAGGACATCCGCACTTCTAAACAACTGTTTGTCCCCTTTAGCGCGGATGACGACACTGTCCTCTTCACCGCTGGCCAGTCTCCCACTGAAGTTGCAGCCAGCCTCCAGCATGATTTGGACAAAGTTCAGCTCTGGCTTAGCAATCAGCAGCTTTTTCCTAACACAAAGAAGACCGTCTTTGTGACCTTTGGCACTAAGCAGAGACTCACTAAGTTCCCTGTTCTGCCCTCCTTTCACACCCTTGACGGGACCACCATTGAGGGCACCTCCTCGTTTAGGTATTTTGGGGTCTGGCTCGACCAGCTCCTCAGCTTTTCTGGACACATAGATTCCATCCTGAAAAAACTGCGCCCCAAGCTTGGCGCCTTGTACAGGAACCAAAGCTGTCCACCTCTAGCAGCAAGGCATGAACTTCTCAGAAAATGATCTGACCTATTTTTGACTATTGCAGTGTAGTTTACCGTTCCGCTCCCAAGTCTTCCCTGTACAGATTGGATACTCTTTTTAGTGCCTTCTGTCGGTTTGCCTTGGATGCTCCCTCTGGCACTCATCACTATACCCTCTACCTATGCCTTGCTCTCCCCTTCCTTGATAACAGTCGTCTATCTCACTGTACTAAATTTGCCTCTAAATTCTAGTTTGGTTCCCTCCCCTCCAATCTTTCCTCTTCTCTCTCCACCCCCTCTGTTTCTAGTCACGCTCTAAAAATCAAGTGACTATTTCTGCTTGCATAGCTGTTATTTGTACAAAATTAGCCTATTACTGTATTAGCATTTGTGCTTAATTATTGTCATTTGCCTTCCCGAATGATGTCTGAATCTCTATGTAGACTGTATTTCATGTATATACCTGTTATTATCTGGGACTCTATTTCTATTTTTATCCTGCAAAATGTACTTATTTGTTGTACTCCGGTCCTTTTTCTCCCTGGACGCGCCATGAGATGAGCAACTAGTTTGTTCAGTCGTCTTTCCTGGTGAAACTTTTCAATAACTAAAACAGGTTCTGTCCCTTCAAGCTTGGTATTTCTTGTGCCAGGTTGATACCCAACCTGCACTTCTGGCTTTTTCAATAATGCCAGTTTGGAGTTTTTCACATGGATGACTGCTCACCTTTGACTTCCACTCTGTGCTAGCTACAGTACTTCTGCAGCACAAACTACATAGTTTGGCAGTAGGGAGAGGGGGGGGCATGACAGAAACCTTCAAGAACCTCAAGGGAATTAACAAAGTCCAAGAGGGTAGCATCTTTCAGAAAAAGAGAAGTGTAAGAACAAGGGGGCACAGTTTGAAGATAGAGGGTAACGGCTCAGGGCAACGTGAGGAAGTATTTTTCCATGGAGAGGTTGGTGGACACATGGAACAGCCTTCTTGAGGAGGTTGTGGGTTCAAAAACAGTGGGGGAATTCAAGAATACATGGGACAGACATGAATCAGTTATAGTGGGGTGTAGGAGAAAGTAGGCTTTTGGAGAACTGAGATCTGCAGCTTATCCAATAGGTAGGGAAATGGGCAGACTAGGTGGGCCAAGTGGTCCTAATCTGCCGTCAAAGTCTATGTTTCTATGCAGCAGTGGGGAAAAGAGGCAGTCAGCCTCTGTCAGTTGTGGGCTACACCCATCAGGAGAGGTTAGGACTGTCATGCCCCTAATCTCAGGATATACCTAATGTTTCTCTACAGTAGGAGGCTACACCTACTCACTTCTTATCAGATCTTTCACTATTAAATAGCTGATACCCACTAATATTCCTATCCCAATCCCAATCCACCGTGTTGCCCCACCATGTCTCTTGTACTGCTATGATGTCTGCATTCAGTGTTAATATCCTTAATCTTAATTCCTCTATTTTATTAAACTTCTGTCATTGGATGTTACAATGAATAATTTCTTAACTTTTCTATAACCTTTTCTTGATCTATTCTCTGTCGTCCAGTCCTTGATCTCCAACCTTAACCCAACACCCCTGGGTGTTAGTTTAAAGTTCTATTAAGTATTTCTTTAAGACGTTCCACCAGAATTTGAGTGCCCGCTCTAATAAGATGCAGACCATCCTTGGCAAACAGATGGTCCTTCCCTCTAAAACATTCCCAGTTTTTTTTTTTTTTATTGTTTATTCCCGTCCTAGTCTGCCCACATTCGTACTGGACCCCCCAGCCCCATCCCCCAACCTCACAGGACTTACCTTCTCCCTTCTTCCCCCATGGCTTACCCTCCGTGTCAGGGCGGCGGGGATCTCTCAAGCCGCCGAGATAAGATCCAGTTTAGAGAGCTGCATGCATAAATTGGGAGGCAGCACCTATAGGGGTCGGCAGTCATCCAACATACCTGGGACATTTTTCCCTCCGTCACCCCTCCCCGCCAATGAGCAGCATGCAGTGTCGGCAGTAGCCAAGCTGTGCACGCTTCTGCCCACTGCACACCAGCCAGCTGCTCCGCCTCCGCCCACGTTTTGTTTGGGATCCGGTGTACCAACACCCAGCCACTGCTAGGTGTCTGCCAAATGCTAGTCTCCATTTCCCTCCTTCCCCGGGAGAGAAGAGCTGTCCTCTAGACACTTGATCCTCTCCCTTTCTGGCCAACCCTTGGCAGTCTGCTCGCACCACGAACACGGGTCACTGGCATGGCAGGAAGTAAGGCATGATGCTTCAGCCCTCCATGCCACTGGGTCAGCCAACATTCCCAGTTTTTTAGATACATAGATACATAGGTGTTGCCGGCAGATAAGGGCCTTGTGGCTCATCCAGTCTGACCTATCCCTCTTTCTAATGCTTAAGGTGCCCTAGCTACTACAAGCTCCCCCACCCCTAACCTGATAATTCCCATGTGCCTGTCCCATGCCTTCTTGAATCCCTGAACCATAGCCACCCCCCACCACTTCCTAGGGGAGACTGTTCCATCTCTCCACCACCCTTTCAGTGAAGTAGAATTTCCTCAAGTTCCCTCTTAGTTTTCCACCTTTTAGTCTCATGCTGTGCCCCCTTGTTCTGCTATTTCCCTTCATGTGAAAGATGCTCCCCTCTGGTACCCTGTTGATCCCCTTTAGATGTTTGAAGGTCTCTATCATGTCCCTCCCCTCTCTCTCTCTCTCTCTCTCTCTCTCCTTTCCTCCAAGGAGTACATAGTTAGAGCTCTGATTCTCTTCTCATACGACTTATGCTGCATCCCCGACACCATTTTTGTTGCCCTATTCTGTACCATCTCCATCCTGTCGTCTTT
Source organism: Neoceratodus forsteri (assembly GCA_016271365.2). Lineage (NCBI taxonomy): Eukaryota > Metazoa > Chordata > Ceratodontiformes > Ceratodontidae > Neoceratodus > Neoceratodus forsteri. Next base: position 518,206,085 of record CM057449.1, on the reverse strand, counting down.
TTGGGGATGGGTCCTCCAGAATTGAATACACTACTCCACATGCGGCCTTACTAGGGAGTTGTACAAAGGTACCACCACTTCCCTTCTTCTACTTGTTATACCACTCCCTATGCACACTAACATTCTGTTAGCCTTTCCAACTGCTTCGTCACACCGTTTAGCCACTTTGAGGTTGTCTTCTAGGACTACTCCTAGATCCGTTTCCTTTTGGTGGCCTTCAGTGTTACCCCACCCAGCTCACACTACCTTTAGGATTCCTCCTAGTACAATATTGCACTTTTTTGCATTGAAACCCAACTTCTATTCCTTGAACCAATTTTCTAGCCTCTTCAGATCCCTCCTAATTTTTTCTATACCGTTCTGTGTATCTACCCTGTTACATAGCTTTGTATCATCTGCGAACAGGCTAACCCTCCTTCTAGTCCCTCTGCAGTATCGCTTATGAAGACATTGAAGAGCACTGATCCCTGGGGTACGTCACTTGTTACCCCTCCCTCCTGTGAGCTAACCCCATTTACCACTACTCTTTGTGTTCTGTTACTCAACCAGTATCTAACCCATGTGACCGCCTCTCTCCCCCAGATTTGCCAGCTTGTGGATCAGTCTCCTGTGTGGGACTGTGTCGAAGGCCTTCATGAAGTCTAGATAGGCCACATCTACCACTCTGCTCTGGTCTATCATATCATATCTGTTTAGCAGACAGAATCCATTCGTCCAGCCATTTATTCAACTCTATAATATCCCTTCCCATCCTGTTTGAGTTTCTTAGTACTGGAAATATCTCAGAGACTAAAACCTTGCAGTTCAAAGTTTTCAATTTTTGTCCCAATTCTAAATAATCCTGTTTTATATTATTTACTGTCCTCCTGGTAATATCATTTATTCCTACATGTATTGCTATGGTCTTTCCCCTTTTGTCATACTTTTATTCACCCAATCCAAATTATAATGTCTCGTATCTTCGCACCTGAGAAACAAGACACCATGCTCCCTTCTTTGTTATCCTGACAAATAATTCTGTCAGTATATTTGACTATAGAGTCTCCAGTAACTAACTTTTGCTTATCATTGGACCTGCTTTGTACAGATGGTTCATTGCAATTGGGTGGTATAACCTCCGTCCCTTGAATGTCAGCATCTTCCTGTAGAGGGGCTTACTTGTTTGTTAATGCTGTTTAAATTAATTTTTGTTTATGTAAGTGTATGTCAGTCCTTCTGCCGTTCCTCATCTTTCTTGCTTGTACCAAAGTCTACTCAATATCCTGCTAGTCTTCCCCCTCCTCCTCCTGTCTACCCCTTTCTTACTACAATGTGAGCACGGGCTATCTCACTGCTAGTATCATCCTAAATTTAATTTACATGCATTCAGTTTTCATATCCTGTCGTGATTGTGCCTGGTTTTACCTCACATATCATAATATAAACAAATGACTCTAGATCTCCGAGTTCCTTTAATTAATTATTTAAATTCTGTTTTACATTTATTAAGCTCCTCTTCCAATCCTGCTGTTATCAGACAGTTTGGGCATTTAATATCTTGGCTCCCTTCGGTGCATGTATTTGTCTCCATCAGCAAGTATTTGCAATGTATACATACTAATCCAGTTCTCCCATTTGCCAGTTCAAGGCTTTTAAAGCTTGTGTGGTTACCTTCCATTTTAATTTGATTTATACCCCTCTAACAGTCAGGAGGTCCATCCTCTATTTATTTATGCTCCAGGCCTAGTTCAAGTAAACTGCACACCAAATAGACTAAACCCGACTTACAGTATCTGGAGTTTGTCTTGAGTTTTAACTTTTTGGACCCACTGACCCATCTGCACCAGCTGACACGCAGATGTGCTTGTCTCTGTGCGCAGCCCTGCACGTGCTTATCCTGCTCGCTAAGGGGCAAGTATTTATTCATGATTCAGAAGAGACATTTGAGGCTGAGGCTCATTTACAGAGGTTCCACGTCAGAATCAACAATAACAACAAAGGAATGCAGTTACAATCATTAGCATATGTACAGAGGTTGCATGTCAGACTCATTAACAACATCAAAGGAATGCAGTTACAATCAATTAGCATATATATAATGGGGAGACATAAAAGACTACAAACAAGCAGGAATATGTTTTGCAAAAACAGATTCATTTGTCAAAGTCCCATGAGGACAGTACGAACACAATATTTGCCAATAGACACATTTTAGCCATTAACACATTCTAGCCAAACATAGAAAGTGATGGCAGAAGGAGACCATACGGTCCATCTAGTCTGCCCAGAGTTACTGCCAAGTAACACGTTAGGCAGTAATCGAAAGGGGAAGGTGCCTAGGTGTAGTCCAATATGGAAGAACGGTACCTCAACCTGGAAGTGGCTCTCATGGGTCACAGATAGATGAAGGCACATTCCCTCTAAATAACTTAATTTAAAACACTGAGTTTTGACCACCAGGGGGAGCTCCCAAGCAAGATGGAGCTGTAAACCTTTGGCTCTATAGTGACAAGAACACGTCCTACTGCCATCCAAGCTTCCAGACCTGCTAATCACATCATTTTTGCAAGTGTACTGTGCAGGAAATCTGAGGCATGTTTAATCTGAGTTTGGACCAATTCTTCTGAAGATTACAGGAATTATATTGACTGAAAAATTACTACCACAGCAGGGCTGCATTGAATCCACTGGGCCTCCCAGGAAAGAGCAGCATGGTTTCATGAAGTGAGACTGAGAAACAGGAGCAGATGGACAGAATAGAACAGATACTTACTAAAATTCTCTGGGATGTTGATGACTATAAACAGCAAACAGCATTGCCCACTGAACAGATTGGACATTTACAGCATAAAACTATAAATAATGAACATCAAAGCCTGAACAGTGAGTAAATGTACCATGAGCTCTAGAGAATACTTCGACGAGAGCAGAGCAGGGATTTTCAAGAAATGCGTCTGAAAATTGATGACATGGAAAACGGAGGCAGACGAAATAATTCACGTTTCGTAGGTCTCCCAGAAAAATAAGAACTCTGAGACTGCATTGCTTTCCTATAACATACCCTGCCTGCCATCCTCAAGATCCCCGATGATCATTTTGAAATAGAACTTGCACACCGCTCACTGGCACCCATGCCTAGACCTGGAGACAATCAGAGACCTATAATTGGCAGGTTTTTTACGATTTCAAGATAAGGAAGGTTAAGCTCGTCCGAGCTAGCAATTGTGATCTTTATTTCTCAATCATGGAAGATAAATTTTTCCCCAGTTTTCACCAGCGCCCATGCAGCTAAAAAATGTCATGCACAGACCCACATACCATGTGTGTCTATAGTCTGGGTGTCAACCATGACACCTGGGCTTCCAGAGATATCTCCCACCCGAATGTCCTCTCGATCGTCTTGCACGATCTGCTGGCATGCCCAAAAGCACGGAATCCACCAGTGAAATCGGCGAGGCCTCAAAGGGCGCCTGCGAGCTGCGGGGTCCGCTTGAGCAGTTGAGCAAATGCAGGCCTTGAGGAACAGGCAGCATGGGCCGCAGTGCATTCCTCTCAGTCAATTTTTGTTCTACTTAATCTGGGCTCCACTTTCTCTGGCTCATTTCGGGAGATGTGCCAGTCCTCCCACCAAGGGTGAGGACCTGCGCCCTGCATGTCTCCCGCCCTAAAAAAAAAAAAAGACAAGGAACTGGGAGAGTCTCTTTTCGCGAAGATTTTGGGATCGAGAGCACTCTCAGTCCCAGGAATCTCCAGTCTCAACTTCGGTCAAGATTGCCTCTTCAGCCGCTGGCTTCTCAGCTTTGCTGACTGGTCAGCCGGTCAAAGTCTCGATCGACGACGCAGTGGAGATTATTCTCGACCCTGTTGATCTGTTGTCGCCCGATGATGCTGACAACTCACTCACCAGGACCCCAGTCCTGCCTCTCTCTGATGAGGAGACCCAGCAATCTGGCAATCCCATCGTGGAAACGGTTCCTCATCCGGGAAAAACACCAGTTTCCCCGGTGTCTCCCGAGTGGCCCAGTCGGCCAGTCCTGTCGAGGTCTCGGACCCCCTTGACCGATAGGCCAAGGAAGGCGCACAAACGCTCAAAGAAAAGACAGTGCTGACACTCATCTACATCCTCCTCGGATGAGAAGAGGCTCCGGCAGAAACTCCGTCGATGGTACGAAGATCTTATGTGGCAGCAGCTGATTCTCTCCGGTCAGAAACAGGCCATGGTTTCCACACCAGCCATTACCTGGCTTTTGCCTTCTTGGCTAAAACTGACTCTGCCTAAACCAATTTTTTTAGTTCCTCCACCCCCGGAGCTGGCAGAACCCGCCCCGGTTTGGCCAAAATCGACCTCTCCACCCATTGTGGTGGAGCCGCTGCCTAAACAGCCCATGGGAGGGGCTCCTCCTAAGGAAGCTTTGTCTGCTACTAGTCTTCCCCGCAGGTTATCGGTCACCCTACACCTGACCGCCCCAGGCATGTTCAGGGGGACCTTGTTGGCTGGCCTATTTATCCGGATACTTCGGATTCTGACAACTCCGACCTACACTCTCGTCCGCTTGACGATGAATCAGTGAGCAGTCTGTCGATGGAGGAAGGTTTTTTTGTCCTTTTTGGGGATTCTCCGCCTCCTCTCTGAATCCATGGGGATGCCCCTGGAGCCTGTCCAGAAATGGGTGGAGTACCCTCTTACAGATATTCTTAAAAGAGGGGATACCCCTATGGAAGCCTTCCCAGTAGCCGAGGCCATTGTTGGTCCGGCTTTGGAGCTTTCGTGCCATCTGCCCGGATGGCCCGCAAGTATGCTGTGCCCATTGGGTCCCTCTCAGGGTTCATGGAACACCCCTCTCGGTGGAGGGGTTGGTGACCGCTTCTGTGTTCAGACTCACAGGCAGCTCTGCCGATACAGATAGACCTCCAGACAGTCCAAAAAACTGGACCACTGTGCCAGGAGGGTTTATGCCGCCTCCTCTCTAGGCCTCCATCAGACAAGCTCGGCCATCATCATGGCGCCCTTCTCTCATGCCCTGCTGGGCTCCTTAGATGAAGTTCTCCCGCACCTCCCTACGGACTTTCAGACTACAATCAAGCAGGTTCAGGACCAGGGCCGAGACGTTGTCAAGCAGCAACTCCATACAGCCCTGGACCTCAGGGACTCTTGCGCCCATTCAGTGGCAGCCGCAGTTGCCAAGTGCCTCAGGGCTTGGCTGAGACTTTCCACCTTCATGGCAGATACCCAGCACAAACTCACTGATGTTCCTTTCCTGGGCACCGATCTCTTCGGCCCAGGTGTGGATGGTCACCTTCAGTGAATCGAGCAATCCAGTGCCACGTTGGACTCCGCTGCTTTTTTTTTTGTTAGTTGTTTAACCAGGACTAGCACACTAAGCTGAAAGCTTTTTTACAGGTGCGACCTGGGAGCACAGGAAAGTTAAGTAACTTGTTCAGGGTCACACTGTATGCAAGTGGAAGCTGTGGGGTTCAAACCCTGGTCTGTTCTGCTGGATGTCACCAGATTTGCAGCTCAGAGCCTTAAACCACTGCACTATACTGCTTCCCTAAGCTACATCTGCTCAGAATGATACCCCTGGCTCAAAGAAACAGCAGAAGAAGAAGCCTTTCCGGCACCCTGCACCTGCGGCCAAGCAGCCCTCCTTTCAGGGTGGGCAGCAATAGCAGGCACAAGCTTGGTGCCCTCAGCCCCAAGTCTGAGCCTCCAGTGGCCCGTAGATAAGGAGGTCGAGGTTCAGGCGGATTCCATTCTGGACCCTCTTCCTCTAAGCCTGTCCAGTGACGGGAAAGGGGCTGCCACCCCTGTTCCCGTCACACCAGCTCTGGGTCCTCCTGTGAGGGGCCAGCTCCGCCACTTTCTTTCCACCTGGTCCGCTGTTACTACGGATATGTGGGTCTTAGAAGTGGTCAGCCAGGATGTGCCTCTAGAGTTCAAGCAGTACCCTCCCAGCTGAGCCCATGCCCCACAGGAGGAAAAAGTATCAGTCCACACTCGGTCGGCTCTGAGAGACAACATAGCCCAACTCCTTCTCAAGGAGGTAGTGGCTCGAGTGACAGATCCTCCAGTCATCCCATGATTCGTTTCCAGGTACTTCCTGGTCCTGAAGCAGACGGGGGGGCTGGCGCCCCATTCTAGATCTGCATGACCTGAACCAGTTCCTCAGGCCACGCACCTTCAGAATGGTAATTCTGTCCCTGATCATACCATACCTGGAGCAGAACATGTGGTTCTGCTCACTGGATCTCCAGGATGCGTTTTTTCATATCCCAATCCATACTTCTCACCAGCGGTTCCTCCGCTTCCAAGCAGAGGGAGCCCTTTATGAGTTCTGAGCCACGTCTTCCCCAAATGCATTGCAGTGGTGGCAGCCCACCTCAGGCGCCGAGGGGTCAGAGTCTACCCCTACCTCGATGATTGGCTGTTAGTGGGTTCCACCCAGCAAAAGGTGGAGAAGTCCAGGGATCTGGCCCTCCAAACCTGTACTCAGCTTGGCCTCCTGATCAATGAGGCCAGAGTCAGACTTCTGTGCCTTCTTGGGTGATGATGAGCTCATCGGGCAGAGCGACTCTTGCCGACCTAGAGCCCAGCTCCTGGCTGACAGGGTGGAGGTTCTCTCCTCCTTCGCCCAGTCATTTCTGGTTGGGCACTTGCACCCTGCCCAGGACTTTCTGCGCCTTCTAGTGTACATGGTGGCCTGCACCACCGTGGTCCAGTGGGCCCGGTGGCATATGCCCCCCCTTCAATGGGAGCTGGCCACCTAGTGGACTCGGCGCCAAGGTCATTTCGACCAGCTGATCACTGTGACCCAGAAGATGTGAGATGCTCTACAATGATGGATCATCCTAGATCATCTACAGGAAGGAATCCCGTTTGTCCGCCCGAGCCAACGGTCGTCCTCACGACCGATGCCTCTCTCACGGGCTGGGGAGCCCACACGGGGAACAACAGGGCCCACGGGTTCTGGACCCCCGAGGAATCCTGATACAATATCAACATGCTGGAGCTCAGAGCTGTCAGACTGGCACTGTCAGCATTCGCTCAGCAGCTTCAGGGTCAAGTGGTTCAAGTCCAGACGGACAATACCACGACCATGTACTATCTCAACAGACAAGGCGGCATACACTCCCAGCTGCTATGCAGGGAAGCGCTCTGCATCTGGACCCTTGTGAGCCAACTGGAGGCAGATCTCCTAGCCATCCATGTGGCAGGAGCCTCAAATCAACTGGTGGATGCTCTCAGGTGCATAAGCGAGACATCCCACGACTGGTCTCTCCATCCAGAGGTAGCTCACAGCCTGTTCTCCCACTGGGGCAAACCTCTGGTGGACATGTTTGCCTCCTGGGAAGACACCAAGCTGAGGCCGTTTCATGCCCGCCCCCTCAGGATACACTGCAGGGGCATGCCTTCTCGAGGCCGTGGACCCCAGGCCTCTTCTACTGCTTCCCTACCTTTCCCTTGATCCACAAGGTGCTTCTCAAGGTGAGGAGGGACAAGGCGCAGGTGATCCTGGTAGCCTCAGACGGGCCCCACCAGTTCTGGTATCCAGATCTCCTCAGCCTCAGCAACAGGCTCCTGAGGTGTCTTCCAGCATGCCAAGACTTGATATCAGTTCAACAGGGGAAGGTATTCCATCTGGACCGTCAGTCCCTTACACCTGACAGCCTGGTTCCTGAGCGGCTAGAGTTTCAGGCTCTGGGTCTCTCCGAGGATGTACTCACAGTAGTGGAAGCATCCCGGAAGGAGTCGACCAGAAGGTGCTATGCCTTCAAATGGAAAAGGTTTTCCATTTGGACAGGGCAAGGGCCTGGACCCTCTGTCCTGTTCTGTGGCTAGCATCTTAGACTACCTTTGGTTTCTGTCCAGAGGGGGTCTTCGACCTTTAAGGTGCACCTGGCAGCCATCTCTGCTTACCGGGCATGGGCCGGTCAGCAGACGGTGGCACAGGAAATGGTGGTCTGGCACTTCTTCAAAGGCCTTGATCACATATGCCCTCCGGTGCGTGAACCTCCACCTCCGTGGGATTTACTGCCGGTTCTGGCAAAAGTCACGGGCAAGCCATTCGAACCGATGCAACCGTGTGAGATGTCACACTTGTCGTGGAAGACTGCCTTCCTGGTGGCTATCATGTCAGTCAGAAGGATTGGGGAGCTCCAGGCACTTTCGGTGGAGTCTCCTTACCTTGTCTTCCACAGGGACAAGGTTGTCCTGTGTCCCCACCCAAAATTCCTCCCAAAGGTGGTGTCAGAGTTCCATCTCAACCAGGTGTTGTCTCTGCTTGTGTTCTACCCGAACTACACCTCGGACACCGAGTAGAGGCTCCATACTCTGGACTCGAGATGAGCTGTCTCCTATTGCAAGGAGAGAACGGCGGAAATTCGGTGAGAGGTTCACCAGCTGTTTGTCACCTACGCTGAAGCCACACCTGGCAGACCTGCAGCAAGGTGGACGATTGGCAGATGGATTACATCCTGCATTGATCTCTGCTACAGGTTAGCGGGCAAGGAGCCTCCCAGAGGGATGAGAGCTCATTCTACCCACCATACTGCTGCGTCAGTGGCTGCTTCCAGGGACATCCCTATCCAGGAAATCTGTCGAGCTGCTACCTGGAAGACCGCAAACATCTTCATCACCCATTACCACATCGACCTAGAGTTATGCCAGGATGCTGATTTTGGTGCCTCAGTTCTCCAATCTCTGTTTCCCAAGTAAGGGGTTGTGCGCCTTGCCTCCCTCCTCCCGGAGAACTGCTTGGAGTCTACCAAGAAGTGTGGATGAACAACATAGCCACAATCCTAGAAAAACAGGTTACTCACCTGTAACAGTAGATCTTATACAGAATGGTCTCTTGCAGTAGGTCATTTCTTCTGGGAGGTTCCAGCAGAGGGCGCTGTCACACGGCAGCTTCTTCCAGCAATCTTTTACCAGGGACCGCCCACCCATGATATCATCTCCTTGCTCCCTATATAAACATGGGCAGTCCCTGGTATCCTTTGTTCATTTTCCAGCCATCTTCAGCACACACAGCAGCTAGCTCAATCTTCTGTGTAGAAGTCATCAACGAGATCTGAATATAAAAAAAAAAATACTGTTATGTGCAGGGAATCTTATCTTATCTTTCATAGGGACAGGATTGTGCTTCGCACTAACCCTTCCTTTCTGCCTAAGGTGGTTTCAGAACAAACTTTGAATCAATCATTGGAGTAGCCGTTTCTACCCTGAGTACTCCTGTCCTGGTGAACATATTTTACATACGATGGATGTCCATCGCATCCTCCGTTGCTATACTGATAAGACAAAGTCCTTTCGCAAAACCTCACAACTGTGTGTCATCTTTGCCCAAGGTCGTGAGAGACTTCGGTTGTCAAGCGCACCCTCTCTTGCCTGCTAGCCCATTGCATTACTTTTTATTACAAAAAATACAATAAGCCCTTACCAGGCCATGTCCAAGCCCATTTTACAAGAGCCGTGACAGCCACAGCGGCTTGTTTCAAAGGTGCCTCTATTACAGATGTATACAATGCGGCCACCTGGTTTACCATCCATACCTTTCCCAGGCATTACAGTCTGGATGTTACCTAGCAATGCAGAACGGCCTTCAACTGAGCCGTCCTACAGGGCAGTTTTTCATAATAGTCCTCCCACATTGACATAACTGCCAGAACTCTCCAGAAATGACCTACTGCAAGAGACCATTCCATAGAAGATAATGCGATTATGTAAGAAATTACCATAACAGTAGATCTTCGAGGAATGTCTCTTGCAGTAGGTCCAATCCTGCCCTCCATCCCCCTGCCTTCTCTAACAGAGAAATTTCTGATCAAGGACTTAGGGTTGGGACTCACTGGTACCTCGGCTTCCCTCTGTCCTCGCCTTTGCGAGCTGAATCTAGCGGGGAACAGAGGATACCAGGGACTGCCCATGTTCATATAGGGAGCAATGAGATGATGTTATGGGTGGGCGGTCCCTGGTAAAAGACTGCTGGAAGAAGCTGCCGTGTGACAGCGCCCTCTGCTGGAACCTCCCAGAAGTAATGACCTACGCAGGAGACATTTCTAGAAGATATACTGTTATGGTAAGTTCTTACGTAACAGCACTTTCTAGGAGTGGTATATGTTGTTCATTCACACGGACCCACCCGACCTCCCTAGCTTCAACGCACAACCTGAGCTTCCAGCAGGCAAAGATCTGGCATCATGGGGTGGAGCCGAGGGTTATACTATGTGGGTGGGTGGGAGGACCCAGCTTTGAGACCTTCCAGCGAGATTTAACAGGGAAAGGGACATGCCAGGAAGTGTGGATGAACAACATGTACCACTTGTAGAACTACTGTTACAGGTGAGTAACCTGTTTTTTTTTCCTGATTACTCAAAAGATCTGACTGCCCGCTGGAGAGCTTTTACAGAGTCAAGACATGCTCTCCAGTGGGCTGGGATACGGTTCTCCCTAAGATACCCTTGGTGCTTAGAATAATGCACAACGGAACCGCTCTGCTGTTCAGTAATGCTGAATCAGCCATGACTTGTATATTTAAAACTTAGCCGAAAGCTACTACCGCCACTAAGGCACAACCCAGACAAACTGAAGCACCCACCGCATATCCAGAGGACATGGAAGTAACGTGGGACTCTGCTCCGGAATCCCAGAGTGTACAAACTCCCTGCCGACTGCAGGCCACCATTGAAGACCTTTGGATGATGCCTCTGAAAAGTAAGAGGAGGATAAAGCACTCAGAGACTCGGTGAAGCTCTCCGTGCAGGGAAAAGTCCCGGAGCCGCAGCCATAGCAGCCGCTCCGAACACCAAGCTGAAATACACCCATCGGTGGTAACCAAAAATTGATATACCTCTCTTCAAGTGGTATCGGACAGTGAAGACTATCCTAACGCTCCCACACCCCCAGATACCCGTAGAAGAGACCCCTTCTTATCAGTGACTGGGGCCTCCACAAATGCTCGCCAACAGGAGAAATCAGAAGTGGACCAAGATATTCCTAAGGACTGCAATAACTTGATCTCTCAGATGACAGCTGCTTCAGATGTGGATCAGCTCGAGCAGCACTCCTGGACCGAGGCACCATAGTTTTGAAAAATAAGGGCACGCATTTCAATCCTCAATATGAGGACAGTTTTTTAAGGTATTTTGATCGTCTGTTACCCTGACTGTAGCTAACTAAGGGCTTAAGAAAATAAATAGATTTTGTCAAAATGTTGTAGTTGCTAGATACTTCCCATGCCGCTCTCCTGGTAACTGGTTAAGCTATAGGTCCCCATCCAAAATATGGAAAATTGTTTGTATGGGGCAGCTAGTTACTGGTAGATGCGACAGGGGCAAAGGGTATCTGGACAATGCCAGACTTTTAAGGGATATTTCCCGGAAAGGGGCCCTGCGCTTAGCTATATATTTGAGTTGGAACCCTATCCCCATTGAGGCAGCTCGTATGCAGAAAAGAGCTGGCTCCTAAACCCCAATCTGCATATCCCCAGGACCATGCTGGCCAGGACCGAAATATACCCGCAACCTTTTCTAATAACCCTGAGCATCATGACAGAAGCCACGGTATTGCTGCATAGCCGATTTTATGACAAGGGAATTACAGTGCTTCGGCAATCAAGAAGTATACCCTTCGGTATTATGGCCTTCCAGCCAAGCTGCAGCATTCTGGGGATGAAATATAGAAGATGCGCCACTGGTTGAAAACTTGCACGGTAAGGAAAGTATATGGATGTAGTGGGTTACAGTGGGAAGCCCTCAAAGGTATGACGGGGGGGATTTTGTTGCCACTACAGAGCTGTTGGTACCTCGAAAGTAGCATCACAGTAACATGGAGGCACCTACGGTACATGGCAGGCCCCTGTTATGCAGCATGCATTTGCAGTCTCATGCCACAAAAGGGTGTAATTCTAGGGACGTGGATATGTTGTTCAATCCACACTTAATGGCAGGTTCCATGCCACTTTAAATGTTGCCGGAAGGTCTTCAAGCTGGCTCCTCCCACCCACCCGGGTGGTAAAACCCTCGGCTCGGCCCCATGACACCAGATCTTCCTTACCGCTTAGAAGCTCAGGCTCCCTCCTTAGCGCTCTGCGTTTTAGGCCTGGATCCACACTCTTCGGTTAACCCGAAACTAATTCTAAAGTTTACAAGACTCCGGTCTTTGTCTTCCTTCGTGGCTGCAATGGACAAATCGACTCCCGGCTTTCGTCGGTGCCCCTGTGGGCAGAAGATGTCCCGGACCGATCCGCATTCCACATGCGTCTACTGCCTGGGGCTTGGCCACGATTCGCAGGCTTGCGGGTGTACGCTCCTTCTTGGCTTGGTCTTGGAGGACCGCGCTGCTCGACTTCTTCTTGGGCGCCCTGAAAAACTATCCGCTGGTCAAGTCGAAGGAGGCCCGTTGGGCGGTGTCTGCGGTGGCGGGCTCCGCGGAACAGTTGGAGCAGGTGATTGCCCTCGTGGAGGAGGCGGCCCAGGCCGCTTCTTCTTCCTCCTCCTCTGCCGCAGCATTTATCCCGCTCTCCTTGGGCTCTTCCTATACAGCTTCCTTTAAGGAGCTTTGTCAGTCCCTTTCCACCAAGTGAGAAGGACCATTGGGACATTCCAGTCGGTCCAGGAAGAAGAACTCAAAAGGCAAGTCCCACCGTCGACGTTCGTCTGAGCGGGAGAGGTCCCCTTCACCGGACCGTCGGCTTTCGACTTCGGTCGAGGTTGCGGCTAAGACTGCTGGCTTCACAGTGTCCCCATCAGGTCAGCAGGCTGAGACAACCGTCGACGCGGTCAAGATTTTTCTTGACGTGTCGGATGGTTTGTCGACTGGTGATGCCGACAAACCTACTTCACCAGTTCCCCCGGTGATTACCGAGGACTTGCCTGTGCCTTCTGTGCTGGAGTCCCCGGTTAAGGTCCCGGTACCGAAGGAAAGGCGGGTTTCCCCCATTCCCTGTCTGACCCACCCTCAGAATCCCCGAAGGTCTCGGTCCTCTTCCAGGTCCAGCCGGTCCCTCTGTCGGCGGTCTCGGAAGCATGGAAAGCGACGCCGCCGCTCATCCTCTTTGTCCTCTTCGGAGGATAGGCTCCGGCGCAAGTTGCGTCAGTGCTACGAGGACTTGATGTGGCAGCAGCTCTTACTGACTAGTAACAAGCCAACTCCGTTGCCTTCTCTGGCCATTAAGTGGCTGTCACAGGAGCCGCCACGGACGCCGGTTGTTCGGCCGAAACTGGCTGCTCCACTCCTTGTGGTGGAACCTCTGCCTCCACAACCTAAGGTTATTGCCTCGACCAAGGATTCTAGGTCAGGTCAGGGCTTGCCCCATAGCTTGTCTGTCACCCTCACTCCTGATCGACCTCGGCAGGTGGAGGGTGGCTTAAGCGCTTCGGCAGCTGTTCACAGACTCCTCGGGTCTGTGACGACTCCTCCTGTTCTCCAGGCGGTTGACCTAGAATCTGCAGGGGTCAGTCGGTGGGCGAGCCATCCTCGTTTTGGGAATGCTTCGACTCATCTCAGAGTCTACTGGGATGTGGCTTGAACCGGTTCGGAAGCAGACCCAAGTATCACTTATGGAGATACTGGACGGGATTCCCTGGAGGCCCTTCTGGTGGCGAGGCATTTTGACCCAGCCCTGAAGTTGTGGCAGCGGCCTGCATCTTGTCCCACACCTTCGGCAAGGATGGCTCGAAAGTGTGCGGTCCCTACCGGTTCACTCTCCAGTTTCTCGGAGCACCCCTCTGCAGAAGGGTTAGTGACCAGTAGCATTTTCCGGCGTTCCAGGAATGCTCGGGATGTGGACAAACCGCCCGATAAGGAATCCAAAAAGTTGGATTACTCAGGGCGGAAGGTATCGCTGCTTTCTCCCTAGGCCTTTGTCAGGCTAGCTCAGCCGTTCTGATGGCACACTTTCACACGCTCTTTTGGGCTTCCTGGATGAGGTGATTCCTCGTCTCCCAGCTGACCTTCAGATGATGGTCAAGCAGGTGCGGGATCAGGGAAGGGCGATAGCTAAACAGCAGCTCCAAACTTCGTTGGACATTGCTGATTCGTGTGCCCAGTCAATAGCGGCCGCAGTGGCCATGCGCCGCGAAGCTTGGCTGTGGATCTCCACCTTCACAGCTGATACCCAGCACAAGCTGGCAGACGTTCCCTTCCTGGGTACCGACTTGTTCTGACCCGGAGTGGAAGGTCATCTCCAACGGATCGAGAAGCCCAGTGCCACCTTGGACTCTGTCATGTCTGCCCAGAAGGACAAAGGCCGCCAGCAGCAGCATAAGCCCTTTCGTCCTTCAGCCCCTGCGGTACGTCAAGGTGTCGCCCCCAACCTCGTCACTCCTCCCCGGGTTCCCCTGTGGGGGGGGACGACTCCGCCACTTCCTTTCCGCCTGGTCCGTTATCACCACGGACTGCTGGATGTTGGAAGTGATAGGCGGAGTCTGCCTCTGGAATTTCGTGATCCCCCTCCCCCATCGGCCGTCACTCGCGGGGGGCTACGGGTTCCGTAGCCTCTCTGTCGGCTCATCGAGACGACATTGCCTTGCTCCTCCAGAAGGAGGTGATTAGCGAGGTGGCGGACCCCCCTCCAGACCCAGGGTTTGTGTCCAGGTACTTTCTGGTCCCAAAACGGACGGGGGGCTGGCGCCCCATTCTCGACTTACACGACCTGAACAAGTTCCTAAGGTCTCGCAACTTCAGGATGGTCACTCTGGCTCAGATCATTCCATCCTTGGAGCCAGGCGTTTGGTTCTGTTCCCTGCACCTTCAGGACACGTTTTTTTACGTCTCAATCCGTCCGTCTCTTCAGCGATTCCTCTGCTTCAGAGCAGAGGGATCCTTTTACGAGTTCCGGGCCATGCCCTTCGGCCTCTCTCCAGCTCCAAGGGTCTTCACCAAATGCATGGCAGTGGTGACAGCATTCCTGCGGCGCAGAGGGGTCAGGTGTACCCTTACCTGGACGACTGGCTGATTGCAGCCCCCTCCTGGTTGGAGGTGAAGCAGTTCAGGGATCTGGCCTCCAGGTCTGCTCTCAGATTGGCCTTCTCATCAACGAGGCCAAGTCAGAACTCGTGCCATCGCAGGTGATTCAGTTCATCGGGGCAGAGCTCGACTCTCTTCAAGCCAGAGCCCGGCTCCCGGCGGACAGGGCCGAGGTCCTTTCCTCCTTTGCCCAGTCATTTCTGGTTGGGCAGTTGCGCCCTGCCCGGGACTTTCTGCGCCTTCTGGGCCTCATGGCGGCCTGCACCAGCGTGGTCTGTTGAGCCCGCTGGCATATGTGTCCCCTGCAGTGGGGGCTGGCCCGCCAGTGGTCACAGCGCTCCGGTCCTCTGGACCAGCCAGTGACAGTGACCTAGGAAATGTGGAATGGCCTACAGTGGTGGCTCGTTCCAGCTCATCTGCAGGAGGGTATCCCATTTGTCCGCCCCGAGCCGACGGCCACTCTGGCGACCGCTGCCTCTCTGATGGGTTGGGGTGCCCATCGGGGGGAGCTCAGAGCCCACGGCCTCTGGTCCCCTCAGGAGTCTGGATGCTACATCAACCTGCTGGAGCTTCGAGCGGTCCGACTAGCCCTCACCACCTTCGCTCCATTTGGATGGGGTCAAGTGGTCCAGGTCCAGGTCCAGACGGACAACACCATGACCATGTACTACCTAAGGGGCAACAGACTTCTTGGAAAACAGAAACTGAACTTACAAGCTCAAATGGGCAGACTGGGTGGGCCATAGGCCCTTATCTGCTGACACTGTCTATGTATCTATGTATGTATCTATACCTCAACCAACAGGGTGGGACGCACTCCTTGCCCCTGTGCAAGGAGGCTCTCTGCACTTGGTCTCTCATGATCAGCCTGGAGGCGGATCTCCTAACCATCCATGGGGCAGGAGCCTCCAACAGTCTGGCCAGTGCCCTCAGCCGGATAGGCGCTGCATCTCACAAGTAGTCTCCTGCCGGAGGTAGTACTAGATCTGTTCTCCCATTGGGGCACCCCTCAGGTGGACCTGCTCGCCTTCAGGGAGAATGCGAAGCCGAGGCTGTTTCTTGCCTGCCCCCCTCAGCAGGGCTCTCTGCAGGCAGATGCCTTCTCGAGGCCGTGGACCCCGGGCCTCTTCTACGCCTTCCCTCCATTTCCCTTGATCTACAAGGTGCTTCTCAAGGCGAAGAGGGACAAGGCACAGGTGATTCTGGTAGCCCCAGACTGGCCCCGCCAGTACTGGTACCCAGATCTCCTCAGCCTCAGCTCCAGGCTCCCGAGGCGGCTTCCAGCCTGCCTGGACCTGCTGTCAGTCGACAAGGGGAAGGTTCTCTACCCGGACCTTCGATCCCTGCACCTGATGGCCTGGTTCCTGAGCGGCTAGAGTTCCAGGCCTTGGGTCTTTCCGATGAGGTCCTCAACTTATTTGAGGCGTCCCGTAAGGAGTTGACCAGAAAATGCTATGCCTTCAAATGGAAAAGATTCTCCATTTGATGTCAGGACAAAGGGTTTGACCCTTCTTCCTGTTCCTTGGCTAGCATTCTGGACTGCCTGTGGTCCCTTTCTCAGCTAGGGCTTTGGTTGACGACCCTTAAGGTGCACCTGGCAGCCATCTCTGCTTACCGGGCGTGGACCGGCAAGCAGTCGGTGGTGTAGGAGAAGGTGGTCGGACGCTTTTTCAAAGGCCTTGATCACGTATCCCCTCCGGTGCGAGAACCTCCACTGCTGGTATTGGCTAAGCTCATGGGCAAACCATTTGAACCAATGCACAGGTGTGACATCTCTCACCTGTCATGGAAGACCACCTTCTTGGTGGCTCTCACTTCAGCCAGAAGGATGGGAGAGCTCCATGCGCTTTCCATTGAGTCTCCTTATCTGGTCTTCCACAGGGACAAGGTTGTCCTGCGTCCCCACCCGAAATTCCTTCCGAAGGTGGTGTCGGGGTTTCACCTTAACCAGGTGCTGACTCTGCCGGTGTTCTACCCCAGTCACACCTCAGAGGCTGAATATGGGCTCCATACCTTGGACCCTAGAAGAGCGCTCTCTTATTATAAGGAGCAGACTGCTTAAGTTCGGGGAGAGGTTCACCAGCTGTTTGTCACCTACACTGAAGCTGCACCTGGCAGACCTGCAGCCAAGCGGACGATAGGCAGGTGGGTCACCCCCTGCATAGATCTCTGCTATAGGTTGGCGGGGATGGAGTCTCCCAAATGGATAAGAGCTCATTCTACCTGCCATACCGCTGCTTCGGTGGCTGCTTCTAGGGACATCCCTATCCAGGAAATCTGCAGGGCCGCTACCTGGAAGTCAGCACACACCTTCATTTCCCATTACCACATTGACCTTGAGTCACACTGGGATGCTGGTTTTGGGACCTCGGTTCTCCAGTCCTTATTCCCTAAGTAGGGGTTGCGCGCCTTGCCTCCCTCCTCCCGGAGAACTGCTAGGAGTCTGCCAATAAGTGTGGATTGAACAACATATCCACGTCCCTAGAACTACAGGTTACTCACCTGTAACAGGAGTTCTAGGAGTGGTATATGTTGTTCATCCACACAACCCACCCGACCTCTCTGGCTTCGACGCACAACCTGGCTTCCAGCGGGCTAGATCTGGAGTCATGGGGTGGAGCCGAGGGTTTTACCACCCGGGTGGGTGGGAGGAGCCAGCATGAAGACCTTCCAGCAACATTTAAAGCGGCAAGGAACCTGCCAATAAGTGTGGATGAACAGCATATACCACTCCTAGAACTCCTGTTACAGGTGAGTAACCTGTATTTACAGCCCATCACCACATAATACATGCACGTTCGTAGAGCAATCCCCAGTATCTTGATGCTTGTTCATAATGGGATTGCCTTCATGTTTTGTGGGGGAGTTCATACCCCACAGCAGGCAAGCGAATGCACATGCTATTTCACCCTACACTATCTTGTTAACTCATCAATAAAACAACAGTAGATCCATTCCAAACTTGAAGGTAAATGCACACTGGGAATGGTCAATTTTGGGTAAACTTTGCAGCAAGCTTGGGCTGTGTGTCCCAAAAAGTTGTAATCTGCTGCCACCTAATGTCCAAAGTCTGCAACTGCTTCTGAGTGTAAAGTGATATCACACACAAAATGTTTGAAGTAGGGTGCTTACAGGTGTTATGGGGAGACCTCCCCAGGGAAGGACTCTACTAACACGTTTAAATGGTATAAACATCTTTAACTATACCTGATTGAGTCTAGTTTAAATGCCTTAGCTTTGCATTGATGTTATAGTCTTGTCTTCTATATAGTGCCCTCCAAGCCCTCTTGTTGCTGATTTAGGTACGAATAAGGGAGACACAAAAAAAACACTAACTTTGACCATAGAAGCAATGCGGGGGCAGCCAAGTCTGTTACCCTGCATACCATACCTGCTTCCTCTCACTTTAACCCCCACTCTGAGATAGGGGGAAGCCTTGGGTAATAATTACCCAGCTGTTCCCCTAATCTTGGCAAAAGTACACCAGTTACCAACCAGTTGTCATTAGTATTTAGGCTAATGACTGGTGTTACTGTTATGGTTAATAGGTATCAGTTTTTATTAATTTGTTTCAGGACTATGCATGTTGCACTTGAAATGAGACCTGTTAAAAGTATGGCATATGGCGCTCCACCTACCCTAATTGCTGTCCTGTTAATACTGATCTGTAGCAAATGTCAGCACCAACAGTATAAGCTAAAACATTCATGTAAAAGTGCATTCCAATCAATAGTGAAACATGGCAGAAGTTACCTGTCATAGCTGGAATGTGCGGGGATAAACTCCCCTATCAAATGGAAACAGGTGCTGACATACCTGCAGAAATTAAAATCCCAAGTGGTACTACTGCAAGAAACCAAGTTTACAAAGGGGGAAGCCCAAAAACTAAGAAGGGGATGGGTGGGTATAGAGGTACATAACGTGGCCAACACAAAAAAAAAAAAAGAGGGGTTTCTATATTAAACCACAAGAATTTGCACTGGACTCTCCAAAAGTCACAGCATGACTCGGATGGCAGATGGGTGTTAGCACCATTCAGCACTCTACAAGGCCCTCTGGCCATACCGAATATATATGCACCTAATGCAGACTCCCTGCAGTTCTTTCACTTCCTAGCCACCCATCTGCTCACCATAGTGAATCAACATATTCCCACACTCATTGGGGGTGATTTTAATCTGAAATTAGACCCTAATATGGATCCCAGGCCTTGCAAGGTAGATCCTCATACCCAGGTCCTACACACCATACTGCTCTGGATGCAAGAGCAAGCTCTTATGGACATATGGAGATAACATCATCCAAGGATAAAAGACTATACCTGTCAGTGCTCTGTGTCTGTATCCTTAAGCCGCATAGAGATGTGGCTGACCTCACCCCTACTGTAACAGCAGTGAACATCCTGCTGATCATAATATCTGATCATGCCCCTGTGCAATTAGATGACCTAATGGGAAGCACCCCACAAAAATCCACAAACTGGAGACTTGACCCCACTTTGCTTTTGTACCCCAGCTTTAAGCCATGGATCCAGGAGGTTACCCAGCAGTATTTCACGAACAATGATGATTATTCCTCCTCCACAACCACCTTGTGGGAAGCATTTAAGGCCATGATTAGAGGTGAGATAATAGGCTATGCAGCCGAAAGAGAAGGAGAAACACATGAAATATCTAGAAGGCACTCTTAAGCATAAAGAATCTCTACTAAAAGCCACCGCATCCAGACTAGTAAAAAAAATCACCCCTGCAAACAGAGATTGTGTCACTTAGGCAAGAAATCAATACACTTGCTGCAAGAAAAGCCGAACTAGCCATCCTACATCTTAAACATAAATATTGGGAGAGTGGAGAAAAAAATAGTAAGCCACTAGCCTACAGGCTAAAAAAACAACAATCAGAAAGTCGTAGCGCCTCACGAAGCTCTAAGAATGGTACAAAAAGTATTGATCCTGGATAAATAAATGCCATTATGGCTGATTTTTACCACACACTATATATTACAACTCCATCCTCCTAACACATAGCAGACTTTTTGGACAAACTCACCCTGCCTTCGTTAACCCAAACTCAGAGCTCAACACTGGATGAACCAATCACAGCCTCAGAAATAGAAACTGCAATAAAAAGATTAAAACAAAAAAAAGTACCAGGGAATGACGGGATACCTATTGACCTTTACCAACTCCTAATTCCACAAATCTGCCCTATACTTGAGCGCCTCTTCACAGATCTGCTCGAATCCAAAACCTTCCCTCCCTCAATGTCAGAAGTCACAATTACAGTACTACATAAACTTGGTAAAGACCCCCAATACCCAGCCCATTTCGCTAATCACTGCAGATGGCAAAATATATGCAAAGGTGCTTGCAACAAGACTAGAAAACCTACTACCTCAACTGATCCACCCTGCACAAGCAGGGTTTATCAAGGGCAGAGTAAGCTCAGAACACATTAGAACATTCATGGATCTGATGTCCTCTGCTGCCAAAAGCCCCTTCCCCTCAGTGGCAGTCACGATAGACTTTGAAAAAGCCTTCGATACCATTGAGTAGAATTTCCTGTATGCAATTCTGGCACACTTGGGCTTAGGCCCATACTATATATCTGCTCTGCAAGCTATATATTCAGCCCCGAAAGCACACATTTTAACTAATTCTTACTTATCAGCCCCCATTTCACTATCAAGAGGCACAAGGCAGGGATGCCCATTATCCCCTTTACTATTTGTCCTGGCCATCAAGCCACTTGCAGCAGCAATACAACACCACCCTACCATTGAAGATACACCAGTTAGTGACCAAATGTATAAAACTCTACTTTATGCAGACAACCTGCTAGTTCTCTTAGACCAAGCTGAGCAATCTCTCACCCCCTCTACTGAAAACTCTAAACCTCTCAGGCCTCAGAATTAACCATACCAAATCAGAAATCCTTCCACTAAACAAAACAGCCACTCAACAGGAGTTCTCATCTTGCCTCTTACAGTAGACCCCGGAGTGTATAACCTACCTAGGCATAAAAATTACCCCAAAAATCCCAAACATGTGACCTGAACTTACAAACCTATTACCAAAAGTCAAACTCTAACTGGATAGATGGAAATCACTACAGCTATCCATGGTAGGCAAAGTGAAAGTGATCAAAATGATCTCTGCCCCAAAAATCTTTCACTTGGACCTCCCATATACCTACTAATGTACCAAATAAATGGTTTGACCAAATAGATTCCCTAATTAACAAATTTTCTATGGGATGAGCGGAAAGCAAGATGTAATAAAAATAAACTAAGGATCATCTGGAAGGCAGGGGGCTGGAACCTCCCGTGGTTCAAAGGATATTCATGGGCATTCCACAATGCACAGTCCTTGAGGTGGCTTCCATTGGACAGCCACTCCCTTCCCCTGTGGACTCACATTGAGATAGCAATGTGTGACCAAATAAACCCTATTTCTTGTCTCAATACCACTCCTCGTCCCCTTCCTCGCACTCCGGAAACAGTGAAGACATCATGCTCAGCCTGGCGTCAGACGAGTAAATGGCTACACGTACCCCTGAAACACATCCCCTCCACCCCATTATGGCAGAACAACAATATAAAGATAGAAGAGAAGCCAGTGTACTGGCGAGAATGGGCTGCTAAGGGCATATGCACTATTTCTGACTTGTTAGACCCACATACCACCACAGTGGACTCTTTTCAGTCACTTAAAACTCGGTATGGCCTTCTCAACTCTGACTTTTAGAAGTACCTCCCAATTCTCAGCTCCCAATTCTCAGCTCCCTTGGACAATTAACTAAAATGAGCCAGCCCCGATGTACCCATCTCACGGTTGGAGGGTGGACCAAAACTTTAAAAGGTAGAGCAGGTCTCATATATTCACATATTAGAGAGGCAATCCCCAACCAGACAGTTTCATCCAGAACTTATTGGACCACAGCCTTGCAAGTTCCCATCTCTGAGGAGCAATGGTCAGAGTGCTGGTATACAGCCCATGGATCACTTAAAGACCCCAGGAGTTGACTTATACAAAATAAAATCCAGCACAGTTGGTAATGGACACCTGAAGTGCTATATAAGGCCAAAATCACCCCCACACACCTGTGCTGGAGATGCTCTCAACCACATGGAGATCTATCTCACATCCTATGGCATTGCCATTGGTCCAAAGCTTCTGGTCACAAATAACTAGCCTCATGGCTGCTATCATACGAACACCAGTTCCCACTAACCCTGACTTCTGGCTCATAGGACTACATGAAGGTCAACCCATTTTTTCAAAGAAACACAGCTCCCGTCTCATTCTTTTTTGTATAATCTTTTTTATTATTTTCTTTTATGTCAACAGACACACAATACATAGACAGGCAGTCAGATATGTATGTAACTATTAATATGTACAACAGACACATAAATAGATGCACTTCAATACAGTTACTCTTACATCCAGTGATCCTGCTCCAGACAGTTGATTCTAAAAACTCATTTAGGATACTGAAAGGAAAAACAAGATAGGCCAATATCCAAATTAATTATCGAATCTGTATACTGTAGGTGCCAGTACGCATCACCCTTGAGTGCGTCCATCCTCAGGTGCACTGGGGGGGACAGGGGGGGGACACCCATCCAGTCAGTCCCCATCTACCTAGACCAGTCCCTCACATAGGGTGGTCATCTCTTGCCTTTCAAGTGTAGAAAGAAATGGCGCCCATTCCCCATAAAATACATAGATAGTGTCGGCAGATAAGGGCCTATGGCCCACCCAGTCTGCCCATTTAAGTTTGCAAGTTCAGTTTATGTTTTCCAGGAAGTCTGTTGCCCCTTACCCCTGACCTCCAGAATTCCTTTATGTCTATCCCATGCATTCTTAAATCCCGTGATTTTCAGCCCCCACCACTTCCTCTGGCAGGGTGTTCCACTTGTCCACCACCCGTTCTGTGAAGAAATTCTTCCTCACGTTTCTTCTGAATCGTCCTCCCTCCAACTTCATCCCATGCCCTCTAGTCCTGGAACATCTTTTCGCTTAAAAATAGTGCATTCCTGCACCCTGTTCCTCCTGTAAGATACTTGTATGTCTCTATCATATCCCTCTCCCCCCTCTCCTCCAGGAGTACATGTTCAGTGCCTTCAACCTGTCCTCATGGGACTTGTGATGCAATCCATGCACCATCTTTGTTGCCCTCCTCTGAACCTTCTCTACCCCTGTCTATGTCCTTACGTAGGTAAGGTCTCCAGAACTGCACAGTGTACTCCAGGTGCGGCCTCACTAGTGTCTTGTATAGTGGAATTATGACCTCCCTTTTCCTGCTGGTGATGCCCCTGCCTATGCATCCCAGCATCCTATTTGCTTTACCTGCTGCCTTGTCGCACTGTTTCCCTGCCTTGAGGTCATCAGATACCTCAGATCTGTTAGCCAGAATCAATGATAGCCGTTCCAATGCCAAGTTTTGCAATATTAACTGACACCACTGCTGGATGGTAGGTACGGCATTATTAACCAAGGTGTTCTGAATGCAATGCCTAGCCATCAACATAAGGATCTTGACCCAACGTGACATTGCCTCCCATTCCTTCACCTCATCCGCATTTAGACCAAATAGCCCTTTGATAGGATCCAACTGGATGGGGGTCCCCGCCATCAGCTCCACTTCTTTAAATACCTTTCCCCAAAAGGATTGCAAAACAGGACAGCCCCAAAAACAATGCATATATGTCCCCACCTCTCTTTTACATCTCCCACACAGCGGGGAGACAGTCAGATGAGTCCTGTGCACCACCGCTGGGGGATAATATAGCTATGCAGAAACTTAAATATGCTTCTTTCAAACCTATTACAAATCAACAGGCCCCTGTGTCCCAACAATCATTTTTGCCAATTCTCTTCAGAGATTTTCTCCCCAGATCTCTACTCCACTGCTGCTTTACCTTCTGAGTGTAATCCGGCCATCCCTGTTTCCCAATCTTTGCGGCTTTCCCAATAAATCCTTTGAGATCCCTCTGTGCTCCCAATATTACTAATTCTACCGAGTCCCATCCCTGTCCTTCCGTCTTCTCTCTCTCTATGTTACCTATGAACGTTTTCACTTGGAGGTGTGGAAACGACTGCTGTCCTTGCAAACTCAGATTCTTTTTAATACCCTCTAATGGAAGCAACATCCCTCTACCAATCATACTACCCACACACTTTATCCCCCTCTTTTCCTACTCCCTAAATCCTCTATTCTCTAACCCCGGTAAAAAAAAACTGATTCCTAGCCACTGGCATCAGTATAGTTTCCCCTTTAACTATCCCTCTAGCTTTCTTTAACATCTCCCAAGCGTCCAAAGTCATTCCCACCAACGGATTTCTCGCCCCTGGCCCTATATACGGTGGTCCATTGTGCAGGTAGGCTGACAACCGCCCTATGCATCCCTCCTGTTCCAACGTCACCCAACTTGCTACCTCTGCTGGATGGACAAATAATAATTTAGCAGATCAGGGAAATTAAGTCCTCCCTTAGTTACTTCCGCCTTAAGTCTTTGGAGTCGCATTCTTGGTCTTTTCCCTCTCCATATAAACTGAGCAAATACCTTTTCTAATTTGCCAACATCCCTCCGTGTGATTCGCATAGGTAGCATCTGCATAGGGTACATTATTCTAGGTAAAACATTCATTTTTAATACATTTATCCACCCCAACCATGATATTGGCAGCTGCATCCACCTTCTTAGATCTCATTCTATTGTTTTAATCAAGGGAGCATAGTTCAGGTCATACAAAGATACAATTGTTCTTCCCACATTAATACCCAGGTACTTTATACTTGTGGATTTACATTGTATACCCCACCGTTCATCTCCTATTTCCTGTTTGGGGAAGCACAGCATTTCCGATTTATTCAGATTCATTTTATAGCCAGAGAACTCCAAAAAGCCCTCTACCAATTGCAGGAGTGACGTCATATAAACCTCCTGTTCCCTCAGAAACACCAACATGTCGTCTGCATATAACGTGACCTTGTGTTCAGTGTTGTCCGTCCCCCTCACCCCCCGAACTCCCCGACACTGCCTAATCGCTGCCACCAATGGCTCCAACGCTACGGCAAATAGTAGTGGTGAAAGCGGGCAGCCCTGCCTGGTTCCCCTTTCCGGCTTAAAGGGGGCCGTAGGGGTTCCATTAACTATAACACTGGCCCGTGGAGATCGGTACATTGCTCTGACCCACCATACGTATGGGTCACCCAGACCAAACCGGTCCAAAACCTCAAAGAGGTACTCCCACTCTACCCTGTCAAAAGCCTTTTCAGCATCCATTGATATGACATGTCTTCCCCACATCCTGGCCTGACTTACAAACAACACTGAGTAATCTACGTACATTATGATACGATAACCTCCCCTTAATAAACCTGGTCTGGTCTGGGTGAACCAACGATGGCAGGTATTCCTCCAACCTCAAAGCCAACACTTTGGCAAGAATCTTGAGATCACAATTCAGCAGGGCAATTGGCCTATACGAGGCACAGTCCAAGGGATCCCTACCCCCCTTTGGGACCAGGCATATCGTAACATGTATCTGGGAGGCACGTTACTTCCTGCCCCTCTTCCACTTTGAAAACCTCACTTAGCGTCTCTGCCATCTGACCCGCTAGTGTCTTATAAAACTCTATAGGATATCCATCTGGCCCACTCGCTTTCCCCAGCTGGAGCTTTCCAATCGTTTTAGTATTTCTCCCTTTGTCAAGGGTTGGCCCAGACATTTTCTTTGCTTCTCCATGAGGCTAGGTAGGTTAATCTTATTCAAAAAATCCTGCATTCTCTGTTCCCCCCCGCCCCCTCCGCCCCTATACAGGTGAGCATAAAATTGCCAAGCGGCCTCTCTCATCTGTTTCTCCCTCGCTGTACCCTGCCCTCCTTTCCTTAATCCCTGTTGCCCTCACAGGGCACTTCCCTCCCCTTTCATTAACCTCACAAGCAGTGGGCCTGGTTTGTTGGCCTATTCAAACACTGCCTCTTACAATAGAACCAAGAGGTTCGGGCCTTCCCCCTTATCAGGGAGTTTAATGCCTCTCTTGTCACCATCAACAGACGCTCCGCCTGCCCTCTCTCTCCTCCAGCTACTCGCTTTTCCAGCTCCTTTAACTGCCTTTCCAGCCCCTGCCTTTTGTCCCACATCTTCTTCTTAATTTTGGCCATATACGCTATTATGGAACCTCTAACGAAGGCTTTCCCTGCATCCCAATAAACTACCCTGTCCACCTCTGTGCCCCCCGTTGGTCTCCTTGTATAGTTCCCACTGCGTTTTCAGGTATTCCTGAAAATCCTTATGTTGGAGCATATATGTAGGGAACTTCCACTGCGGCCTTGTATCTCTCTCCTCCTGCATTTGAAATCAACCCACCACCATAGCATGGTCCGATATATGAATGGGGCTATGCGAGACATCTATAACCCTTCCATGCCAAGCTTTAGGTATCAGGATATAGTCTAACCTTGTCCACGTTCCATGTGGGTTAGAATAAAACGTATATTCCCGAGCCCCCGGGTTTGCCATTCACCAGCTATCTACCAGATCCAATTCTGACATCCCAACCCTCCATTGAACCACTGCCTCCGGTGCGCGTCCCTTACCCTCTGAAGGATCCAATACGGGATTTAAAGTACTATTAAGGTCTCCTCCTAAAATTAGGCTTGGGAATTGCTCTCTAGTAATCGGATCCAATAATCCCGGGAAGAACTGCGGATCATACTGGGCCGGGGCATACACATTCCCCAATGTAATTAACTCACCATAAAGCTTCCCTGTCAGGAATATGTATCTACCCTCCCTACTGTCTTTTACAATTCTGCGGACCTCTAGTGGCAGATTCTTACTCTCGAGGATAGCAAACCCTCTCTTACGGGACGAGTAAGAGGACGCAAAGCACCTACCCACCCAGCCTCGTGCCAGTTTTGCATGCTCCGCATCCGTCAGATGCGCCTCCTGCAATAACGCAATTTGTGTCTCCTTTTCGCAGCGCAGCCAGCAGCATGGTTCGTTTAATCGGGTTTGCAATCCCCTTAACGTTCCAGGATACTACCACCATATCCTGCTTGTTAGTCATCTAATTGTGTGATATGTTCCCCATGTCCATCCAATTAATTCCCCCATGTACTCTCTCCAATCCCCCACATCCTTTGTCCCATCATTGCTTTCCCATCCACAAGCACCTTTTAACCTTCACTTTGTATGAAGTGCATCTGTCAACAAACAGTATAAAAAACATTTAAATAGTTTAACTATATACATAATAACAAGAACAGTATTCCCTCTATAATAACTTTCCTGATGCTCCCTTTTCCCTACCCTTTGCCCCCCCCATCCCCTTCTTTAAGTTCCATTTAGCATATCTTGTTCCATACCAGGTTCCCCCTCTCTTTGACACTAATTGCAAATTCCGCATGAGTGTCTACAACACCCAAAAATATACACGTGCCCCCGCTCTGCCCACAAGCAACTCCTTTTATCGACCTGCTTCATACAGTCGCAGCATTGTGAAGTTATGTTATCAGACAGTGGAGAACGGCAAAAAAGTAAAAGGAGGTCGAGCAAAGCAAATTGGCAAGCAGGCAGCGCCCATACTAAAATCCCTTTCCTCCCAGCATTCACCAGACAACTCCCCAAGATCATCAGGAAGACCCCCCATTCATGTTCATTCCGTATGATATCAGTGGCTCATCCTTCTCCCTTCTTCCCATTCCCAGCTATTTGCAATACCACACAGACAGAGTGGCGTTTTCGGTCTCTTCAGTGCAGTTTAACTGCATCTCCAGTGTAGCTGCAGATATTTCAGTGGCACAGCTTTAATACATTCTCTCCTGTGCCGGCAGGTCTCCCCCTTATCCCCTCCACCCCGAGTCCTCACAGTACTTGCCATCATGTCCCCATAGTTCTGAATAGCCACATTTCACGATCTTACTTCGAGAGGGCTCTTGCAGTAGCTAATTACATATAGGACTGACGCCAGCAGGCGGCAGGACCCCACGGAAAAATTTCTAGCTAGCAGTCCCTGGTGAGGGACCGCCCCCATGTCAGGTGACCGGCGTCAGGAGACATCGGTATAAGAGGATGGTCCCGGATGCCCGCCTTCCAGTTCTTTCCGCGTTAGCTCGTGCAGCTCTCACAGAAAAGTTGGTGCCGATCAGCCCCTCCTTCGTTTTTTACGAAAAAAATCTTCATTTTTTAGACTAACGTCAGTACTAGGCGTCGGTGTATGTAGTCCCTACACCCTCTGAGCACAAGAATAAGTGCGATTATTAAATGCGCCCAACTACTACCGCTAGGGCAGGCCACTCCTGTGCCTGTTCTGCCTAGGCCCCAATCACTCGGTCGAGAAGTGCCAGCATTGCCTCAGCTTTAACGCGGCTACCGGAAAAAGGCGGCAGCAATCCCTGGAAGCCCATATTCTAAAGGAGAGAATGAGCTCTATGGAGAAGGAGCTTAAAAAACTGAGGCAGGCGTCCACTTTCCCCGAAGGCCATCGGAAGAAGGACAAGGAAAGGCACCGGGACAAAGACTCCTCCACCGCGTCTCCCTCGGGAGTCGCTGGGACGCAGGTAACATCCCCTCTGGGGGATCGCTCCTCGATGGCCGCTTCAGAGGTTTCTGAGGCGGCGTCGGCCCACCCACTTGGCTCACGCTCGGGCCTTGCGGGCACCTCCCGGTAGTTGGAGGCCTCCACCCCTGGTTCGGCCACAGGCTCGCGGCCTACCACTGTGGGTGACTCCAGTAAGCCAGGCATCGGCTCCTCTGACGTCCACCCGGAGAGGGCTGGTAAGAAGTCCGACCCTTCGGGGCGACACGCGGCCTCTTCTCCACTGGACCAGGCCGATCTCTCTTCTTGGCCTGTCTCCGGTGACTGCCTACGTAAGTCGGACGTCGGCTCCTCCGGCGCCCGCCTCTAAGCCTCACGTCGGCTCGTCCGACGTCTGGCTGGTGAAGGAACCGACGACGGACCCCCCCAATGTCCGTTGTTCCCAGTTCCCCGCAGCCTTCACTGCCGTCTGGGGAACCAGAGTCCCCCCCAACCTGAACCCAGGTTTTTTTCCCCTCCGTGCCCAGGCGAAGCTGGGGATCTTTTGCCTCCGTCAGTCCTTCCTCCATCTGGGCGCGGACCTGACGTCGACTCCCCAGGCGCGGCCCCTCTGGCGTCGGTACCTCCGCGCCAGGGAGCCTCCGCGTCGGCCTGGCGTAGGCCTACCGACTCAGGAGATATTCTGCCCCCATCGGGCCCTCCGGGTTCTCCACTCGGACCCATCTGTAGGGGTTCCCAAGCAGGGCGTCTGCTCCGGCAGCTTCGCTCCCGGGTATCCTCCGTCTTATTTGACGCGGGTGTACCCGGGAATGCAGTATCCGGCGCCACAGTACCCAACACGGGGCTTCCAGCGCGCAATACTCTCACGCCAAGCTACCCGCAGCCAGGTTTTGGATACGCTCCTTCACGGGTATAACCCGTATCCTTATCCCCACCTCGTCTCCTCCACTGCCCCCAGGGCGTCGGTGGACCTGCAGGAGACTCTGGCCTCCTGGTGACTGAGCCAAACTCAGCTCACCAAAAAGTCGAAAGCCGCCTTCCGGTGATGGTGCCGTCCCAAATTCCTGTACGCCCCAGCCGGCACACTCCCTCACCACCTCCGGACTCCAGGGTTCTTCCGTCTGGATCCAGAGAGGGACAGGACACACTTCCCCGGGGACTCACCAAGGGGTCCGTTCCTCCCACGGGTCGGGAAAGGGAGTCTTTCTCTTCTTCATCCTCCTCTTCACTCTCGGACTCCTCGAACTCTTCCGACGGCTGCTGCGAGAGAGACAACGAGCTTCGCTCTCCGTCGAAGCCTCGGCCAAGGACTCCTCCGAAGTCTCCTCCGGAGGATCCTTCTTTCACGGAGTTGCCTCGGAAAATCCAGGAGGTTCTTCAGTGGCACTCCCTGGAACCAGATCCTCAGCGTCTGAAACTCGCTGAACATCTGGATCTGCCCATGACAGTTCCTACCTTGGTGCCACCCTGGATAGAGCCTCACGCCGACCTTGTCACCACGATATGGAAACGGCCGTCGGCCTTAGCTCCACTTTCTCGGAAGTCGAACAGGCTATATCGGGCTCCAGAGGGTGTTGATTTCCTGGATTCTCACCTTCGTGCTGACTCGGTCGTGTTTAGCGCCGCTCAACGGCGGTCGGTGAACCCAAAACATCTTAGCTCATCACCTCCTGATAAGGAATCTCGCCTTCTGGACCAGTATGGGAGAAAGATTTACGCTTCCTCCACACTGGGGATTAGGGCCCTGAACTATGTCGGCCACATGGGGAACTGCCAGAAGGCCATCCTTACTCAGGCGGAAGCCAAACTGGACTTCTTGCCTGACTGCTTAAGTCAAGCAGGAGTTGGCTGATCTCGTCCGCTGTGCTCGTTCGGCCAGTCGACACATGCTACGTGCGACATACGACACAGTGGACACTGCTGGGCGGAGCTCAGCTTTCGCTGTAGGCCTACTGCGTCATGCTTGGCTACGCGTGTCAGGTTTGGTCCCGGAGGTGCAATCTGCTATCCAGGAAGCACCCTTCCAGGGGTCGGTGCTTTTCAGGGGTGATGTCAAGGACATCATTACCGATTTGCAAGAGAAGGGGATGGCTCTGAAGTCAGTTGATTCCGTGTACCATTCCCATCAGCAGCAGCGCCGTCCCTTTCGCAGACGGAATCGGCCAAAGGCGAAACCCAAGGGAAGGCGGGCCACAAAATGCCGGGCCCCCGCGGCTGCTAAGCCTCCCCACCCAAAAAAAGCAGCGGGTGTTTCAGCTGCGGCGCTGCCCCACACCAACTGACTCCTTTCCTCTCCCACTACCTCCGGACTCCCCGGAGGAACCGGTAGGAGGGAGGTTTTCCCTCCACCTTCCAGGATGGGAGAGGATAACCATGGATTCTTGGGTGCTCCAGCTCATAGCAGAAGGACTTTCCATAGAGTTTCTTCAGAAACCACCCCGCCACCCCCTCTGAAGTCATCGTATTCACGGGAACATGTTCCTTTGGTCCAGGAGGAAATCTCAGCTCTTCTGCTGAAGCAAGCGATAGAGCCGATCCCCCTTCATCTTCAGGGGATGGGTTACTATTCCCATTTCTTCCTGGTCCCAAAGAAGACGGGAGATCTCAGACCAATTTTAGATCTCAGTTCCCTGAATCTTTATGTAGAGTACAAAAGGTTCAGGATGCTCTCTTTGCAGAGCCTTCTGCCCCTTCTCCAGCCGGGTCAATGGCTTTGTGCTCTGGATATGCAGGATGCTTATCTGCACATTCCCATTCACCCATCTCATCACAGATACCTTCGTTTTGCGTTCCAGGGGGACCACTACCAGTTCAAGGTGCTCCCGTTTGGTCTGTCCTCGGCCCCCCGAGTATTTACCAAATGCCTGGCAGTGGTGGCGGCCCACCTGCGTACCAAGGGAGTACAGGTTTTCCCTTACCTGGACGACTGGCTCCTGGCAGCCTTGTCCAGGGAGGAACGCCTCCGTTTCCTCTCCCTTACCCAGCAGGTTTTTGTCTGCCTGGGTATTACCATCAGCCATTCCAAGTCTCATCTGGACCCATCCCAGAGGCTACAGTTTATTGGGGCGATCCTCGTTACGACTATGGGCAAGGCCTTCGTGCCTCCGGACAGGGCGGCCACCCTTCAGACCCAGATAAATCTGTTGTCCGACCGCAGGATGGTCTCTGCGAGGTCGGTCCTTCACCTTCTCAGGCTCATGGCGGCTGCTATCCCGACGGTCCCTCGCGCTCGACTCCACATGAGGATCTCTCAGTGGACTCTATGCTCTCAGTGGGATCAGCTAATGGACGACCTAGATCACTCAGTTCTGATCTCCTCGCCGATGCGAGACTTCCAATGGTGGATGGTTCGAGAGAACGTGTTTCGGGGGGTTCCTTTCTTTCATCCTTCCCCCTCCCAGACTCTAACCACAGACACCTCAGGCGAAGGTTGGGGAGCATCTAGGCCCTCATCGGACCAAGGGCTCCTGGTCCAGGCTAGAACAAGCTCTCCACATCAGTGTGCTTGAGGTTCGGCCAGTGTTGTACGCTCTCCAAGCCCTTCACCCATACATCCTTCCCGGCCACCTTGCTGTCCAGACGGACAACATGTGCGTGGTGTGGTACATCAACAAGCAGGGAGGGACTCGGTCCTACCCTCTATGCAGGGAGGCAATGAGGGCTTGGGATTGGGCAACACAACATGACCTTCATCTCACAGTGATTCACTTTCCAGGAGTCGACAACACCCTGGCAGACGAGCTAAGTCGCTCTTCTGCTCTGACTCACGAGTGGGAACTGGACCAGGGGGTCCTAGACATTATCTTCCAACTTTGAGGAACACCACAGGCCAACCTGTTCGCATCCCCCCTAAACGCAAAACTTCCCATCTTCTGCTTTCTCGTTTCAGAGCGAGGCGCTTTTTGGAGCGACGCTCTGTCTCTAGACTGGAAGGACAGATTTGTTTATGCCTTTCCCCCATGAGTCTTGCAGAAACTAGCTTCAGAAGGAGCGAGAATGATTCTGATTGCTCCTTTCTGGCCCAGGCAAATCTGGTTCTCTCTTCTACAACAATATTCAGAGGATCCTCCTCTTCCTCTATCTCGAGGTTTGTTGACCCAGGATCAGGGGACCCTGGCCCATCCAGGCCTCAAATCCCTTCAACTGCATGCATGGCCCCTGCAGACTTAGCCCAATCCCATTTTGGAGTGTCTCCCAAAGTGGCGGAGATTTTAGTGGAGGCCAGAAAACCCTCCACCAGATCCACTTATGCCATGAAGTGGAGAAGATTCACTATTTGGGCTGCTTCCAAGGACGTGGAACCTTTCTCCTGTTCAGTGGGGCTTCTGCTGGAGTATCTACATCATCTGTTTGACCCGGGTCTCACCCATTCCTCTCTAAAGGTACACATGGTGGTCACTTCAGCCTATCATGTTCCCTTCGCGGACAAGGCTTTTGCTCAACTGGAGGTCTCCAAGACCTTTCTCAGAGGGGTCCTCCATCTGAAGCCCCCCATCCGTACTCCTGCCCCGGACTTGAATTTTGTTCTCGAGAAACTTACCCTTCCTCCCTTCGAACCTGCAGCTTCTGCAGATTTGAAGTTTCTTTCGTGGAAGACGCTCTTCCTGGTGGCCATTACTTTGGCTCAAAGAATCTCCGAGCAACCAGGTCCTGATGTGTAAAATCCCCTACTTGATTTTTCACACAGAACGAGTTGCTCTTCGCATGAATCCTAAGTTTCTATCTAAAGTAGTAGCAGAGTTTACCTTAAATCAGTCCATAGAGCTACCTGCCTTTTTTACGAGTACTCTAACCAAGGGGAATATTTACTCCATACTATGGATGTTCACCGGATTCTGAGATACTACACCAACAGGATGAAGGATCTCAGAAAGACTGATCAGTTGTTCGTCTGTTTTGCTCACAAAAGGGAAGGCAATGCTGTTTCCAAGCAATGCCTGACTAAGTGGTTGGCTCATTGCATCACTTTCTGTTATGACAAATACCACAAGACCCTCCCGGGTCAAGTCAGAGGCCACTCCACAAGAGGAGTAGCTGCCTCTGTGGCTTGTTTCAAGAATGTGTCTGCGGCAGACATCTGCGCTGCCGCCACCTGGACTTCCGTCCGTACCTTTACCAAACACTACAGTTTGGATGTTGCCTCTCGCTGTAGAGCAGGCTTCGGGCTAGCTGTTTTGCAAGGCCTCCTATCTTGAGGCTTGCACGGCTAGAACTGCTTCTTGGTGTAGTTTTCCTCCTCCCTGTGCCTTTCTTTGTTCCAGACTGCTTGGGATTCAGTCCTATATGTAATTACCTACTGCAAGAGCCCTCTCGAAGTAAGATAGTACAGTTACGTAAGAACTTACCGTAACAGTAGATCTTTGAGAGTAACTGTACTTTTCTCTCGGTGCAGCTTTCCCCGTGAGGCCTAGCTGCGACTCAGTACTCCGCGCCATTTCCCTTCCATCATCTTCTGCCGAGCGCAGCCTCATGGTTTGCTGTTCCAGTCGCCATCTCTCCTATATTATTAAACAAAAAATGGAGAAAGAAAAACACTTCATCCATTCTCCCCCACACACACATCTTAATGTCTCTGGGAATCGGCGACACCACCATGGTTTCCCCAACCTGTCCCAAAGGTCTGGGACCTCCTCTTCCCTGGCACGCCCGTGTATCATTCTCATGATCCCATGTATCTCACTAGTCCAGGTTTCACTTATTCATTTTCTTCTGCAGCTCTGCGACAAATTGCTCAGCTTTACACAGTTCCCAAAAGGAATAAGTCGCTCCCTCGTGCTTTATTTTCAGTACTGCTGGGTACACCATAAAATTCTCAATTTTAAGATTCCGTAACTGGGCCATAAAACCATTAAAGGCCTTCCTTCTCTGCAACAGTCTCATCGAGTAATCCTGGGAGATATATAGACGCGTGCCCTGGTACTCCAGCGTTCCCGTTTCTCGATATGCTCGGAGGCTCGCTTCTCTATCTTGATAGGAATGGAAGCGAATGATAACTTGTCGCGGTGGCATCCCCTGGAGGTCTGGGCATCACAGCATAATGCACCCTTTCCAGCTTGAATTTCCCATTTTTTGGCTGCAGCCCCAGCAACTCTGGCAAGGTCTTTGCACAAAAACCCAGCATATCATCCCTTTCCACTCCTTCTGGCAATCCTCTGAGACATAAATTTAGCCTTCTATAGTAATTCTCCTGGTAGTCCATTGCAACCTTCAATTCCTCCAACTCCTTTTGCAGGCGCACTACTTGGCTCAACATTTCCCCTGTATCATCTTCCAGTTGTGATATTCTCTCCTCAGCCTCTGCAATCCTGTTTGTATGGGCCGCTTGCTGCTCTAATATTTCTTGCAGCTTGAGATCTGTCTTGCCCTCGAGCCTAAGTAGCCTGGGTTCTAAGGCCGCTATTACTTGGCCCTTCACCTTGCGGCCCAGGGCTCCAATTTCGGCTGCTGACAATGAGATTACCCCCATGCTTTCACCTGTAGCAGAGGCTGCAGAGGTCGCCGCTTTCTTGCCAGTCTGCCTCTGGCTTTTTCCACCTCCTGCCACCAAATATTCCTCCATTCTTCCCTCCAACACGTGCTGCACCAATAAATTTTTCTGACAGGTCGATTTTCTCAATTAATTTTACTTTTAATTGCTCGTCGAGACAGAGCAGCGCGAAAGCAAGTCTATTCTCTCAGCCACTCATTAGCACCCCGCTCCCGTCTCATTCAATCTTGCGTTGTATCCAAAAGACTTCTGTTACAAAAATGGAGAACCACCAACATTCCAACTATACATGAATACCTTTCCAACCTCTCCTGGCTAGCCACATATGATAAGGTGTCTCGCATTTCCAGTAACACACTGCGGATTCATATGAGTATTTGGGAACCCCTTTATCAATACCTAAAAAGATGACTCCCATCTCACAGGGCCACACAGGCAACCTTCACCGGCAGGGCATAGGTGAAGAACGCCCGTGCCCAGGTACCACTAAGGCTGTTTCAGGGATTAGATATAGGTTAAGAGCTGCCGTATTACCGCACCCCACCAAATTCTTCAAGTGCAAGGGATAATAGACAATTGCATATACCAAGTGTTTTCTTTTTTCATCTTTTATGTCTTTTTTTTTTTTTTGTTTATGGATAACAACAGTCTTGAACAAGTGCCTTCTGCTACACAATTGACTTATCACTGTCCCTACTGGCAATAATTTCTCTAAACCCGACCAATGTGCACTGTGTCAGGTCTCTAACCATACTTGCCTATGACAGTTCTTAAGTAAATATCGGCATGTAAATACGTAAGGTAGTTAAAGAATATCCTGTTCTAGGGACATGGATATGTTGTTCATCCACACTCATTGGCAGTATCCTTGCCGCTTTAAATCTTGCCGGAAGGTCTTCAAGCTTGCTCCTCCACCCACCGGAATTGGTATAACTCGATTCCATGTAGCATAGATCTTCCTTTACGGCTTGGAGCTCAGGTTCCTCCTTAGCGCTCTGCGTTTGTGACTGGTTCCTATTTCTCCGTTTGCGGATTTAAAAATAATATTTTGCAAAAGACTTCAGTCTTACGATCCTCATGGCACTGCGATGGACCATCGACTCCCGATTCGGAGATGCCCATCGCGAGCAGAAGATGTCTCGGACGGATCCACACTCCGCGTGTGTCTGCTGCTTAGGCCTTGAGCCGCGACCCGCGGGCTTCGACCTGTGCTCATCTTTTCGGCCTACGTCCTCGAACCCGTGCTGCCCGGTGACAACTGGGCCGTCCCGAGCGTTCCCTCGGTGAAGTCAAGGAGGCCAGTTGGCGGTGTGCAATAGCGCCAGGTAGAGATCAGCTCGGCGGATGGTGCCCCTCGAAGAGGCCCGGCGGCGGGCGTATCTTCCTCGACGCGGCATTTATCCCGCTCTCTGGGTTCTTCCTACACGGCTTCTTGGGAACTTTGTCTGTCCCTCTCACTAAGGAGAAGGGCTCGTCTACTGGACCTTTTTCTCGGTCCAAAAGAGGGACAAGGTAGAATCCCTCGTCGACGCTCTTGGGAGCGGGAAGATCCCTCTCCCGGGCGTCGACCGTCGGCCCGATCGCCGCTCGGCCCGACCACTGGCCTCACGGTATCCCGTCAGGTCAGTTGACGAGACTCCACTGATGGTCGAGATTTTCTCGACCCATAGACCAGGCTGTCGCTGGCGATTCCCCTCCCGGTTCCCGGGAGGAGTTGAGAATCCGTGGGCTGCGCCTGTACCTCCGGTTCCGGAGCCTGGATCAGACCTTCGAGCGAAGGGAGTGCCGGTTCAGCCGACACCTCCCTGCCGACCCATTCCGGGACTCGCTCTCGGTCTCGGACCTCTTGGCGAGCCAACCGTTCCCACCGTCATAAGCGGTCTGGGTCACCGGCTTTGCGGTGGCGTGCGCCGCTTCGTCTCGTCCTCCTCCTCGGATGAGGAGGCTTCGGCGTAAATTAAATCGGCCCAGTCACGGTTGCTGTATTTTAACAACTCCTCCTGGCGGGGAATAAGCCCGACTCGGGCGCCTTCCCGGCCATTAAGTAACTGTCACGGGCAGCCGACACAACCCCTCGACTTGCCGAGGCCTATACCGGCGGTTGTTGGCAAAACCAGCTGCTCCACGGTGCGGTGGACCTCGCCTCCAGCCACAATGGGGCTCGACCAGATTCTCGGTGGCTAAAGTTTATGGCTGTCAATTCCATCACCCCACCGACCTCGGCAGGTGAAGGTGGTTGAGCCAGGGCAGCTCGAGGACTCTTCGGTCCGAAGATATTCCTCAACCTTCTCCAGCGACTGGACTTGGGTCTCAGGAAGGTCAACAAGAGATACCGTCGTCCTCAACTTCTGGACTACTTGTCATCCGGTCTACGGGATGGGCTAGAACCACACCAGCAGACGGCAGTATCCCTCACGAATTCTGGACCGGGGATTCTCCAGCGGAGGCCTTTCGATGGCGAGCCAAAGTGGGTCCAGCACTGGAACTGGCGGCGCCCTGCCCTGCCCTCGCCCGGCCAGAATGGCCAGGAACACCGGTCGGTTCCTTGTCGGTTTTGAACACCCCTGCGGAGTTGGGTTGCGACAGCGTTTTCCGGCAGCGCCCGACAACGCAGGGATGTGGACAAACCTCGGCCAGGGGTCAAAATTGGACTATAGCCGGGCGAAGGAATACGCTCTTTGCGTCCTCTCCTCGTATACGTCAGGCCAGTTAGAGCTCACTGTGGCACATTTTTCTCATGCCTGTTGGGCTCCTGGATGAGTCATCCCTCATCTTCCGCCCGATCTGGACCGGTTAAGCAGGTACGGGACCAGGGAGAGCAGTGGCCAAAAGCAGCTCAGATGCTACGGATGTGAAATCATGTACCAGATCGGTGCCGGACGCGGTGGCTATCGTCGGCAGACAGCTAGGATATCCACCTTTGCGCCGGATACCAGCACAAGTTGGCGGATGTTCCCTTTGGGACTGACCTCTTGACCCTGGGTGGGGTCACCTGCAGAGGATCGAAGGCCAATGCCATGGACTCGGTCTCTTCCGCTCAGAGGACAGGCCCAAACCACAGCCTAGCCCTTTGTCCTTCTACTTGACCCGCCGCCCAACCGCGTCAGGGCCAGCAGGCTCGGCCTTGGCTCCCAAACCAAACATGGCCTCTGGGGAAGAGGAAAGGCCAGGAGTCCTGGCAGTCCTCCTCCGCCTGCCCAGTAGCCAGGCTGAGGTGTCACCCCATCACACCCTAGGTCCCATGAGAGGCAGCTCAACACTTCCGTTCCGCCTAGTCGCTGTTACAGACCGGCAGGTCAAGAGGTAGTGGGAAGCCTATGGGTCGAGCAGGCGCCACCCTTCAGAGCGTCGCCTCAGAGGCAGCACTCAGCCTCACTGGCGGCTCGTCGGGCAAACGCGCTCCTCCTCAGAAAGAAGTGGTAAGAGGTGGTGGACCCTCAGCAGACCCAGGGTTTGTGTCCAGGTACTTCCTGGTTCCGAAGCAGACGGGGGCTGGCGCCCCAACCACAACCTACGGCCTAAACAAGTTCCTAAGATCTAGACCTTCAGGATGGTCCTCAAACACAGATATTACCATCCCGGAGCGGCGTGTGGTTCTGCTCTGGACTTGCAGGGCCGCGTTTTCCGTCCCTATCCTCCGTCTCACCAGAATTCGAAGCTTCCGAAGGACCCCTCCAGTTCCAAGCATGCCCTGACTTGTCTCAGCTCGGTCTTCACCAAATGCATGGCAGTGGTGACAGCATTTCTCACCGGTGCCGGTCCGGGTGTGCCTTACCTGGGCGACTGGCGTGTAGCTCCCTCAGGAAGGAGGCAGAGTGGTCCAGAAATCTGGCCCTCAGGTCTGCTCTCAACTGGGCCTCCCTTATCAGCGAATGAAGTGGACTTCGAGCCGAAGCAGGTGATTCCTATTCAGCCAGGCAGCTCGACTCTTGGCCAGGCGCGGCCAGCGGACAGGGCGGGGTTCTTTCCTCCTTTGCCCGATCATTTCTGGTTGGGCAATTCACCTGCCCGGGACTTCCTCGCCTCCCTGGGTCTCATGGCGGCCTGCACCAGCGTGGCCCGTTGAGCCCGCTGGAACATCGTCCCCTTCAGTGGGGACTGCCCAGCCAGTGGTCACAGCAGCTGCGATCCTTTGGACCAGCTTGTATCGGTGACACTGAGGATGTGGGCGCTCTCCAGTGGTGGACCGTTCCAGATCAGTGCAGGAGGGCATCCCGTTAAATCCGCCCAGCCGAACGGTCTCTCTGTCGACCGATGCCTCTCTGATGGGTTGGGGTGCCCATCTGGGGAACACAGGGCTCATGGCCTCTGGTCCCAGCAGGAGTCCGATGCACATCAGCCTGCACAGAGCTCAGGCGGTCCGTAGCTCTCACCGCCTTTGCTCCAGTTCCTCCAGGGGTCAGTGGTCCGGTGAGCCGGACAATGCACGACCCTGTACTATCTAAACCGCCCAGAGGCGGGGTTGGCGCTCCCGTAGCTATGCAAGGCTCTCGCATTTGGTCGCACCGATGCGCAGCCTGGAGGCGGATCTCTGTAGCCATTCCGCGTGGCGGGGCCTCCCAACACCCTGGCCCCGATGCCCTGGGCGGATGGGGCTGCATCCCACAGTGGTCTCTCCCTGCGGAGTAGTACAGCATCTGTTATTCCCAGGGGCACCTCAGGTGGACCTGTTTGCCTCCACGAGAGAGGCTGAGTCTGTTCATGCCGCCCCTCAGCAGGGCTCGCTGCGAGGGGATGCCTTCTCGAGGCAATGGACCCGGAGCACTCTTCCGCCTTTCCCCCATTCCCTTGATCCACAAGGTGCCTTCTCAGGCGAGGGAGGGACCAGGCGCGGGTGATTCTGATAGCCCCAGACTGGCCTCGCCAGTTCCTGGTGCCAGATCTCTAAATCTCCCAGCTCCAGGACTCAGCGGCAGCTTCCAGCTGCGCCGGACCTGCTCTCCAGTCAATCAGGGGAAGGTGTTCCATCCGGACAGCCATCCACACCCTGGCTGACCCTGGTTCCTGACAGCTAGGTTCCAGGCTTTGGGTCTTTCGACGAGGGTCCTCAATGTATAGTTGAGGCGTCCGTAAGAGAGTCGACCAGAAAATGCTATGCCTTCAAATGGAAAAGGTTTTCCATTTGGTGTCAGAAGCAAGGGCTTGGACCCTTCCTCTGTTCATAACGAAGCATCTTGGACTATTTGGATGGTCCCTTTCTAGTCAAGGCTTAGGTCGGCGACCTAAGGGTGCACCTGGCAGCCATCTCTGCTTTGCAGGCGCGGGCAGGAAGCAGTCGATCAGCGCAGGAAGGTGGTCTGGCGCTTTTTCAAAGGCCTCGATCACATTTCCCTCAGTCGCGGAACCCCACCTCAGTGGGATCTACTGCTGGTACTGGCAAAGCTCATGGGCAAGCCATTCGAACCTATGCACAGGTGTTCTCTCTCTCACCTGTCGTGGAAGACCGCCTTCTTGGTGGCTATCACGTCGCCCCCACCCGAAATTCCTTCCGAAGGTGGTGGCCGGAGTTTTCACCTTAACCAGGTGTTGACTCTGCGGTGTTTCTACACCCCAATGCACCTCGGAGGCCGAATATAGGCTCCATACTCTGGATCCTAGAAAGGCGCTCGCTTATTATAAGGAGGCTGCGGCTGAAGTCGGGAGAGGTTAAGCCAGCTGTTTGTCACCTACGCTGAAGCATCTGGCAGACCTGCAGCCAAGCAGACAACAGCAGGTGGGTAACCTCCTGCATAGATCTCTGCTATAAGTTGGCCAGGCATGGAGCCTCCCAGAGGGATAAGAGCTCATTCTACCCGCCATACTGCTCCAACCAGGTGGCTGCTTCAAGGGGCGTCCTATCCAGGAAATCTGCAGGGCTGCTACCTGGAAGTCAGCAAACACCTTCATTACCCACTACCACAGACCCTTGAGTCACGCCGGGATGCTGGTTTTGGGGCCTCGGTTCTCAGTCTCTCTTTCCCAAGTAAACAGTAACAGAGTGATAGCGTCTTGCCTCCCTCCTCCCGGAGAACTGCAGAGTCTGCCAATGAAGGTGGATGAACAACATATCCATGTCCCTAGAAATACAGATTGCTCACCTGTAACAGGAGTTCTAGGAATGGTATATGTTGTTCATCCACAACCCATTCGACCTCCCGGCTTGACGCACACCCTGAGCTTCAATCGGGCAGATCTAGGCGTCATGGGGGCGGGCCGAGGTTATACCACCGGGTGGGTGGGAGGAGCAAGCGAGAGACCTTCCGGCAAGATTTGGCGGCAAGGATACCCAATGAGTGTGGATGAACAACATATACCATTCCTAGAACTCCTGTTACAGGTGAGTAACCTGTATTCAGTTGACATATTGCCTTACTCTGCAGACAGTTGATCGGCAGGTCGAGATCAGAGTACCCAAATAATACCCTTTACCTAACAACCTGGCCAAGGCACAAAGGTGCCTATAAGGGCAAGGATGCCTGAATAGAGCTCCTATCCAGCAGGGTATACGAACAAATTTAAGATCTTACTTCGAGAAACAGCTCTTGCAGCAGGATACACCATTAGGACTGAAGCCAGCAGGCGACAAGACCCCACGGAAATTTTCTAGCTAGCAGTATTCAGCGGGGACCGCCTCCGACGTCAGTCCGGCCCCCGATGTCAGGTGTAGTACATATAGAGGCGGTCCCCCATAATCCTCAGTTCTTTTCCCGCCGTTGACTCGCCAGCATCAGCCTCTCTGTCTCTTTCTAGCGCACGATGACTACAGAACTTTCGGCGAATTTTTTCTTCACACAACTGATGTCCTCTCCAACACCATCACTTGAGGGTCACCTTTCAAAGTGTGCCTGCGGAAAACAGATCCCTTTCAAGGATCCTCACTCTTCCTGTGAGCGTTGCCTAGGCCCGCACCAGGACACCAAGGCCTGCACCTTTTGCCAAGGTTTCAATAGCAGCACCAGGATCTGCCGTCAGAGGGCACTTCAGGCATATCTCCTCGAAGAGAAACTCAAAAGGATGGACCAAGAACCTTCCTCCAGGGTAGAATCTTCTTCAAAATCCCACAAGCATCGGGAGAAGGTGAGGTCTAGGTCCCCAACTCGGGCCTCGGACTCCCGCAGCTGCAGCTCCAGATCGGACCACTCTCCCTCCAGGGCTCGGTCGCAGCCCCCCCCCCCCGGTTAAGGTCCTGACTCCAGGTGGCTCTTCCTCGCTCCAACCGATTGACATCGAGGCCCTCGGCTTCCTCAACCCCTTCCAAGGCCTCTTCGAAGTCTTCTGAGCACCATAAGTCATCTTCTTCCACCCAACGTCGGGACACCGACGCCAGGTCGGTCTCCCAACTGCCCAGAGGTCCTGATCCTACACCCAGAAAGACCAAGGACCCGACATCGGCTCACCACCCGACATCGGCCAAACATTTCAAATCATCTCGGCGCTCACAGGAGCCAACGACACCTGCTAGACACCAGTCACCGGCCCGGCGTTCGTCAGGTCCGAAGGCGTCGGCCAGGGAACCGACGTCGGCATCTCTGGAGCGGAAGACCGCACCCCCATCACCGGCGGACACCGGTCATAGGAAATCGACAGAGGAGGACACCCCACAGCCCGAAGACCAGGCGGGCGACACCAAGGATGCCGGGATCCCACGGGAACCCTCCCCTGACCGAGAGACACCCGGGGACCCGACGCCCGACCCTGGCGACAGACCACTGGCGCCAGGCCCGTCGTCAGGCATGAATATTGCAGAAGTAAAGGAACTCTTTACTTTTTGATGGGACACCATCAGGAAGGATGTGGTCCCCGCCCGTCCTCCTACTCCTACCCCTTCACCTCCTCCACCTAAGGAGCCAGTAGGACGACCACCAACCCCCAAGGAACAGACTCCATCTCCTAGGGGCAGATCTACAGACAGGAGAAGGCCTCCCTCCAGGTCCCCATCAGGGTCGCCCAGCCCTAAACGACCCAGACGCCGCCGGTATACTCCGTCAGGGGAGGATTCAAGATTGGGACACTTCAGAATACTCCAGATCTCCTCCTCTGCTCAGCATCTCCTCTTCTGACCCACATGACCTCCCCAGGTCTCTACCAGATGAGCCCTCTTTCGCTGAGATCATGAGGCACATCCAGGACAATATGGGGTGGGATGCTGAAGATGCAGGGAAGGCAGTCCGATCTGTACAAGCCATTTACAGATCCAGGCCTAGTTCCTTTCGTAGGAACCAGAGCCGTTTTCGCGGCCGGCAACAAAGGCAGCAGCAACGTTCCGGCCAGCAGCAAAGGGGCACTTTTTCGTGCAAGGCCGAGGCCAACGTTACACGAAGTCGGCCCAGCCCGCAGGGACTAATGCTGCCACAGCATGACTCCTTCCCGGCCCCCACCCCTCCTCTGGATCAACGGGCAAGGAAGGTCGGGGGTTGCATTGCCACT
This sequence comes from Neoceratodus forsteri, assembly GCA_016271365.2. Classification (NCBI taxonomy): domain Eukaryota; kingdom Metazoa; phylum Chordata; order Ceratodontiformes; family Ceratodontidae; genus Neoceratodus; species Neoceratodus forsteri. The sequence goes on along the minus strand of CM057449.1, from coordinate 518,162,692 downwards.
TTTTAGGGTGGCAGTTGATCACCACCGACAGGTAGGTTCTCCTGTTGGTCAAGAAAGGTCATTGCATAGAGTTTCTAGACGACCCACCTACAAGACCTCCCCTGCTCTCCCGTTACTCGGGTCAGCATGCCCTGCTCCTACAGCAAGAGGTGCTTGTGCTTCTGGGAAAAGAAGCCATAGAGCACGTACCAAGGAACCAGAGGGGACTAGGATATTATTCTCATTTCTTTCTGGTTCCAAAGAAGACAGGGGACCTCCGTCCAATACTGGACCTCAGTGACCTCAATGCCTTGGTCTTGTTCAGGCACTTTCACATGGTGACCCTTTCTGGTCTGATTCCCGTGCTGAAGCAGGGCGCTTTTCTGCGTCCCTAGACATGCAGGATGCTTACCTGCATATTCCTATTGCTCAGGTGCACAGGAGGTTCCTGCGCCTCGAGTTTCAGGGTCGCCATTATCAGTTCCGAGCTCTTCCCTTCGGGCTGTCATCGGCACCTCGGGTGTTCACGAAGTGCATGGCGGTCGTAGCCACATCTCTGAGGAGATAGGGCCACTATGTGTTCCTCTACCTGGACGATTGGCTTCTCATGGCGCCCCCCCGCCCGGGAGGCCCTGATGTCTGCCATTCACTGCACTGAGTCTCTGTTCGAGACGTTGGGCATTATCATCAATTATGAGAAGTCATGCCTGGTTCTGTCCCAGACTCTGCAATTCATAGGTGCAGTTCTGGACACTGTCCAAGGGAAAGCTTTCCTCCCCCTAGACAGAGCGGAACACATCAGATCCCTCTTCAGGGATATTTCGGCGAAGAAGTCCGTTCCTGCCAGACTGGTCCTTTACCTGCTCGGACACATGACTGCGGCCATTGCAGCAGTCCCGATAGCCCGTCTCCACATGCGGGTAAGCCAGTGGATGTTACGGGTACAATGGGACCAAAGGCAAGACCATCTGCAGCATCCAATCCAGATCACGAAAGCTGTAATTCGAGATTGGCAATGGTGGCTAGATTTGAGGAACCTCTCGGCGGGAGTCCCCTTCATAGCGCCGTCCCCGACTGTGACACTCTCCACAGACGCCTCAGGGTTTGGTTGGGGAGCACATCTCGACAGTGTCCGGTCTCAGGGCCTGTGGACAGACCAAGAGTGTCATCTCCACATAAACATCCTGGAAATGAGGGCAGTCATTTATGCCCTGCTGGCCTTCCAGTCGGAGATTCCACCGGTACACTTCTGTTACAAACAGACAATTCCGCGGTGATGTATTACCTCAACAAACAAGGAGGCACCCATTCCTACCCGCTTTGCAGGGAGGCCATGAGAGTGTGGGACTGGGTCTTACAACACGGCGCAAACCTTATTGCCGTTCATGTTCCGGGAGTGGACAACGTCATCGCAGACAGCCTGAGCTGCTCTCAGGCCAGAGTCCACGAATGGGAACTACTGCAGGAGGTGGCAGAGGATCTTTTTCGCAGATGGGATAATCCAGAGCTAGACCTTTTCACGTCCCCATCCAATGCAAAACTGCCCAATTTTTGCTTGCTAGATCCAGGGCCTGGTGTTTTCTGGCGAGACACGTTGTCCCTCTCCTGGGCGGGCAGATTCCTCTATGCCTTTCCCCCTTTTCTGTTGATCCAGAGAGTTCTTCTAAAACTTTGCAGGGAGCAAGTGACGCTTATACTGATCGTGCCCTTTTGGCCCAGACAGATCTGGTTCCCTCTCTTGCATCAGCTATCCCTGGAACCTCCAGTGCCTTTACCAATCAGCTCTCATTTGCTGTCTCAGGAGGTGGGTTCTTTAGTCCATCCGGACCTACGTTCCCTGAACCTGCATGCTTGGCTCCCTAGAGACAGCCAGTGATGCGACGCGGGGTCTCAAGAGGTGGCAGACGTGCTTACTGCCGCCAGGAAACCGGCTACCCACGTGACCTACGCCACGAAATGGCACAGGTTTTGCTTATGGGTTCAAGTGCACGGCTTATCGCCTTAGGACTGTCCAGAGAAGCTGGTATTGGATTACCTGCTGTCCCTTTTCTACTCCGGTTTGGCTTACTCCTCGATTAAGGTACACCTTTGTGCCATTTCAGCCTATCACGTCCCTATAGGCCAACGCACTATAGCTCAACTGGACATGACACGTGCCTTCCTGAGGGGTGTCCTCCACCTTAGGCCCCCGATTAAGGATCCGCTCCCACCATGGGATCTACCCTTCGTCTTGGAGCAGCTCACGCTGCCACCTTTGACTAGCCTTGGATTGCAGCTACGCTTTTCCTCATGGAACACGTTATTTTAGCCGCTACTCGCCAGAAGAATTTCTGAAATGCATGCACTTATGTGCAAAGAACCTTATTTGGTTTTTCACCAAGACAGGGTATCCCTAAGGACTAATCCTAAATTTCTGCCTAAGGTGGTCTCAGCTCTCACCCTTACTCAGGACATCAATCACCAGTGTATTTCCCGAAATACTCTAATCGAGGAGAAGCCCTTCTGCACACTTTAGATGTGCATAGGTGTCTCAGATACTACCTGACCAGAACCAGACACCACCACAAATCGGACCAACTTTTCGTCTCCTTTTCCCACAGGATGATGGGAGCTCCTGTTTCAAAACAGTCGCTGTCCAGGTGGCTCATTCAGTGCATAACGTTCTGTTACCAGAAGTGCAACAAACCCTTACTGGGCGCAGTTAAGGGTCATTCCACCAGAGGGGTGGCTACCTCTTTTGCAGCTTTAAAGAACATATCCACCTCCGCTATTTGTGCTGCAGCTACTTGGAACTCTGTACACACTTTCATCAGGCATTATAGCCTGGACATTGCATCGAGGCAAAGAGCAGGGTTTGGTCTAGCAGTCCTTCAGGGACTTCTGTCCTAGGCTCGATGTAATTCGAGGATTTTTACCTTTCCTCCTCCCGATGGTGTGTGATTTCCAGTATTGCTTGGGAATCAGTCCTAATGGTGTAACCTGCTGCAAGAGCTGTTTCTCGAAGTAAGATAGTACAGTTACGTAAGAACTTACCGTAACAGTAGGTCTTCGAGAACAGCTCTTGCAGCAGGTACTTTCCCTCCCACTATTCCCGCTGGAGGTAGGTTGTAGTCACAACATCCTTCTCTTAGGATAAGGCATTTACAGCCTCTTTGTTTGCAGATCCTTGGTCTCCTCTTCTGATGTCATCCAGCGGCCGGGAGTCTCCGGCAGGAGAACTGAGGATTATGGGGGACCGCCTCCATATGTACTACGCCTGACGTCGGGGGTGGGACCGATGTCGGAGGCAGTCTCCGCTGAATACTGCTAGCTAGAAAATTTCCGTGGGGTCCTGGCGCCTGCTGGCTTCAGTCCTAATGGTGTAACCTGCTGCAAGAGCTGTTCTTGAAGATCTACTGTTACGGTAAGTTCTTGCGTAACTGTACTTTTGAAAGATACTCGAATAGATACAGGATATGAACCTTGGGTAATTTTTTTTGTGGCGATTTATATGCCGATACATAGGTACAGCATGTAGATAATTCTTTACAATAATAATAGGCCTCAGTCACTCCTGCCTTGCATGTAACAAGTTGGCAACACAAATGTAATACAGCTGTTTTGTTTTTGTTTATTGAGTTGTATGTTGTATGTATATGTTTGAAAACTCAATAAAATTATTAACTTAAAAAAAAAAAGCAGAGTCTCCCTATGGGAGTAAAACGCAGTCACTACAGCCTCCCACTGAGGTGTAGTTCCTGGAGCTAACCAGAAACTACAAGTCCCAGCAGTCTTGGTTCCGTTACCACGCAACGGTCCACTAACCTTCACAGAACTCCAGTCCCAATTTGCACTGTTACAGTGCTTTACCAACTGATTTAGGGTGTTCACAGGGATAAGTTCAGTCTGCTGCCCAACAGCTACGCATCAGAAAACCTACAATTTTCCCTGTTATCTCCCTTCCTTCACTTGCTATTTCTATTCTTTCTTTCTCTTGCTTCACTGTGGTTAAAAACATATATATTAATCTTTATGTGGACTGGGATCTCTTGGTTTGCAACTGTATATAATTATGTGGTTGAAATAATTGCAGAAAGCTATTTGGGTTTCTTAAAAAAAAAAAATATTACAATCTGTAATACAGGAAGTTGACCTTGAGGTGTATTTTGACCTTCACAAGCTTCTTTGCAGAATTGTCATCAAGGGACCAGCTCTGGGACAGCATGTTCTGTTGAACCTGTTATAACTAGATGTGTTCATCAGGCTGCCCTCAGGAAAGAAATGGACAAAGTTTTGATACATTTTGTGAGACGCAGGAGATGCAACTTACAACATCAAGATGCAGAGTTTAAACTGCCTGGAAAAGCCATCTTATAAAAATAGAGCAATGTTTGTTTAGAGAGCTATAGAGATAAATTGAAAGAGTCAGAGGAAGTATTTTTGTTTGTACTTCCTTTAGGAAGAGCTATCCTGTACAATTTTATTTTTCTGTTCTATTATTATTGATAATAATAAACACTACTTGAAAATTTTATAACTTCTCCTGGTCTGTCTGTGCTTCTTGACCTATGCCTCTATGACAGGCACTGTGATTATTACACAGTTGCCTGCCCCTTAACTCTTCTGTCTTAAGTCCCTCTGTGTACATTCCTGGCACTTAACACTCATGGCACTTAAAATGCCTAGCGGGACATACCTCCACACAACTCATTTTTGTTTGTGGATACTTCCTGTTTTATACTGACAACAAAACAGAAAGGTGATATTAAATGCACGCTAAAAATAGAAAATAAGAGACTCTACATTTCAACCTTAGGTCTTCTTCAGGAATTATCTAAAAGAGAAAAAAGCAAAAAGTTGGTGGAGAGGTAAGAAGAAATAAGGATGTAGTATTCCTTTACCCATAAAAGGGTCTGCTTCCGGTTCTCAGTTTTGATGCACTTAGCCTGTTCAGCTTCTCCAGTCAGCCACCCACTTCACATGTAATAAGCACTGAGACCACAGTCAGCTATAATATTCTAACCACCTAGTTTCCCTCTCAAAAGAACTTGAACCTACCACATTACCACATTAAATACCATTTTCTATAGGCTAGGTGGTTCTTTCTTTATCATTGTTTGTATTTATTTACTGGTAACTGGGTGGGGTGGACTGAGACCTGGGTCTCTTCAGCTACAACCCCAGTTCAGAGAAACGTAGGATGCTGGCCCACCTAGCCTGCCCATTTTTCCGTACCAACTGTTGCACTGCAGACCCTACTTGATCTTCTGCTCTGCCCCCCACTCCACCCTCTGTGCCTTAATACTAAGGTTCTCTTCTGCCTTCCCCATGCCTTCTTGAAGAGGAGTATAACACATTATTAGGACATGTATGTGACTGAAGTGCGTGCTACTGTTGGTCTGTGTAAGCTGTCCTTGACTAACAAGTCACTTATATTCTGAACACTGTTAAATTGCACTAAGCCTCTTCAGCTCCTCCTCCAACCAGTCACCTGCTTCACAGGTAGTAACCACTCAACCCATGATAGACTGTAGTATTCAAACCAGCTAACGTCATATGCAGAAGATTTTCTGCCTACCCACACTGCCACTTTAAGTATTAAATACGTTTTTGTCTTTAGGCTGGGTGCTTCTTAATCTTCTCTGTGTCAGATGTTCCAGTTTCATATAGCTCTTATTTGATAATATCTCTTTCATCAGGTCACACCTTTGGAACTATACCCATGTCAGCTCTAGCACCACACAAAACGTTTGCAAGCCAGGGGCTGTCCACTACAGCAACCTGTTTCAGCATCTACATAAACATGGGCGGCCCTATCTGTCAGTTCATTTCTCATTGTTGATCATACTCCTCAGACCTTCTTACAGAAGGATCGAATACTAGCTGACATTGTTTTTATTTTCCTCTTAGAAAAGTATCACTATTTTAGTGATTCATTTTGGCTCCTACATGCCACTGAAACAACCGTCAACTCTTTTTTGGTACTGCGATTGCGGTGAAAAGATATATAAAGAAGATACCCACAAAGAAAAAAATACTTACCATAGTAATATTGTTTCTTACATGGGATCTCCTAGTAGGATTAGACAGTACTGCAGTCAATCCAGAGCTGATGACTGCCCCCAAAACTTTGGTTTTGGAATGTACAGTACAAATGGCGGACATACTGGCTGCACCCCTGGCGGAGCTTTTCAACAGGTCACTTGAGACAGGGAGGGTACCTAGATTGGCGAGAGGCACATGGGTAACAATCCATAAAGGGGTCAAGGAGTACCAGGAAACTATAGACCCATCAGTTTAACCCCTCGTGGTGGAAAATTAATGAGAGTATACTAAAGGAACGATTGGGGTTTACTTGGAGGAGGTGGAGGTCTTGGATAGTCGGCATGGGTTTGTGCCAGGTAGATCATGTCAAACCAACCTTGTGGAGTTCTATGAATAGGTAACATCTATGAAACTGGATAGAGGTAAGCCTGTGGATGTATTATTCTTGGACTTCAGCAAAGGCGTTTGACCCTCTATCCCCACAATGGTCTGGTGGAGAAACTGATGGGGTTAGAGTAGGCCCTTTGATGGTCAGATGGATTGAAAACTGGATAGCTGGACGACTCAGAGAGTAGTGGTCTGTGGGGAGCTCTCAACCCTACAGAGGTTGGTAGGGTACCACAGGGCTCGGGTCCTGGGTCCAATCCTGTTTAATGCATACATATCAGACATCAGGGATGGTAAGAGTGTGAAATGAGTCTCTTCTGGATGACCCAAGATGGGAGCAGAAGCGGGAGAAGAGGGAGGTTGGCCTCGCAAGGGACCTGAACACCCTGGAAAGCTGGGCTCACACATGGAAATTAAATTTCAATATCACAAGTGCAAGGTGTTGCATCTTGGTCGGGAAACCCTAAACACAGGTACACCCTGGGAGGAGGTGCTGGAAGCCTCAACAGGGAAAAAGACCTAGGGGTCATGGTGGATACATGTATGAATAACACTGAGCAGTGCAGGAGAGCAGCTAGCAAGGCAAACAGGATGTTGGGATGCATCGCAAGAGGGATCACCTCTAGAGCAAAGAAGTGATTCTGCCACTGTACAATGGACTGGTTAGACCACACCTTGAGTACTGTGTGGTACTGGGAGACCCACACTTGAAGAGGGACATACAGCTCCTGGAAGAGGGTACAGAGGAGGCAACAAAGATGATACGAGGGCTAGGATTTGACTTAGAGGACAGACTTAGGAGCTCTGCCTGTTTTCATTGGAGGAGAGGAGAGACAGGGGACATGATTGAGGTCTTCAAGTACCTCAAGGGAATAAATAGGGTAAACATGGAGGATCTTAGACTAAAGCAGGGAGGCATCACCAGAGGGCATGGTTTGAAGTTGGAAGGTGGAAGGTGAGGGGAAAAGAGAGAGGAGGTTTTTCACTGAGAGGGTGGTGGACCTGGAATGCTCTGCCTGGTGAGCTGGTTCAGAGATCCACAGTGGAGAGCTTTGAGAGGTGGGACAGACACAGAAAGTGGATGTATCAGATGATGGCCTATCCCGGGGGGGTGGGGATGGATGATAGGGGTTTCTGGAGCACAAGGGGTGGGAGGGTCTCGGCACCCAACTAAGGATCTAGGTTCGAGCAGACTTGATAGACCATAAGGCCTAATCTGCTGGCAAATAGTATGTTAGTATGTTAGTAAATTAGAGAATTTGGAATGCTACTTTCACAACCACTGCTTCTAGGTGGACTGTGTTCTACCTAACTGTCAGATTCGATTTTGTAGACGAAAACAGTAGACTAATAAATAATAGTAAAAGACCGTTAACACTAATGTCCTTCCTAGGTACAGAGGACGGAATCCAATTATAATGAGAAAATAACAAAAAAAAAGAGCTAGAGATCATAGCCATTCTTGTGTGCATTAACAATTATAAAAGTTAGGCCAATGATAAGTGGCAATATTAAAAATCCCATAGAAGTATTGCTGAACCTATTCAGGTTATGTAAGGAGAGGTAGGAATGGGAGGTCTAATCCTACTAGGAGATCCGTTGTAAGAAACATTACCATGGCAAGTCATTTTTTCTTCAAGACCCAGGAATCTCCTAGTAGTATCAGACAATACTGCAGACTACCAAGCAGTGCCCTGGGAGGCCGGTACAGAACCTAGTTTTGAAAAAGGTTCTGCAGTACTGCAGTGCCAAACCTTGCATCAGTCCTGGACTGGATGTCCAGGCAGTAGTGCTTTGTGAAGGTGTGGATTATACTCTAGGTGGCTGCTTTACAGATTTCCAGCAAGGGAATGTCCCTTGCAGCTACCACAGAGGTGGCAGTTCCATGAGTGGAATGTGTCCTGTGGTGGCTGTTTGTCAGCCTTACTATAGCAGAATGAGATGCAGTATACTATCCAACATGCAGTTGACCTCTTTAAGGCAGGCCTGCCTTTTTCCACTTCACCATAGGTTATATACAGATGTGAGTGGGAATCCCTGAGGTCCTTAGTATGTGTGATATAATAGCTGAAGGACCTTTTTACATCCAAGCTATGAAGCTTTTGTTCACCTGAACTGGATTTGGCTGTGAAAAATACTGGCCGGGTGATGGACTGGTTTAAGTGGAACTTGGTTACCAGCTTTGGAAGGAACTTTCTGTTAGTACTAAGAACTACCTTGTCCTTTTGAATGGTAATGTAGTTGGTATCAGTGCAAAGAGCTTGGAGCTCGCACACTCTTCTGGCTGAAGTAATTGCCACTAGAAAAACAAGTTTTCCATGTGACATAGTTTAGGTCAGTTGCAGCCATTGGCTGAAAAGGAGGTTCCATAAGTCTGGATATGCACAAATTCTGGTCCCCAGGAAGGAATATATGTGCCAATCCTTTGAAAAATATTTTTTAAAAACAGGGTGTGAATTTATTGATCTTACTTCAAGAGGGCTCTTGCAGTAGGTAATTACATATAGGACTGACGGCGGCAGGACCCCACGGAAGAATTTCTAGCTAGCAGTCCCTGGCGAGGGCCGCCCCACGCCAGGTGACGCGTCCAGGAGATCGTCGCTATAAAGGGCGGTCCCTTCACCTTTTCCAGTTCTTCTCGCCGTTAGCTCATGCCAGCACCTCGCGGAAAAGTTCCTTGTTCGTCAGTCTCCTTCGTTGGTTATTTTACCGAGTTTTTTTCACTTTTCTTCTCAGTCATCCGTCGGTGTATGTCGTCCCCTGCACCTTCCAAGCGCAAAAATAAGTGCGACTCATGCGGCGCCCAACTCCCGCACAAGGATGGCCATTCCCTGTGCCTTTTTTGCCTAGGCCCCGACCATCAAGTTGAGAAGTGCCAGCACTGCCTGAGTTTCAACGCGGCCACCTGAAGAAGGCGGCAACAGTCCCTGGAAGCCAGCATTCTCAAAAAGAAGAGGAGCTCTATGGAAAAAGAACTCAAAAAACTTCAGCAGGTGTCAGCTTCCCCTGAAGGTCACCATAAGAGGAAGGACAAAGAAAAGCACGGGGACAAGGGCTCCTCTCCTACCGTGATTCCCCCGGGAGTCACCGTGTTGAAGGTAACATCCCTCCCAGGGGACCGCTCCTCGACGGCCGCCTTAGAGGGTTCTAAGGCGGCGGCGGCCCGCCCGTCTGGCTCATGCTCAGCCCCTTCGGGTGCCTCCGGGCTCTTGGAGGCCTCCGCCCCCGGTAAAGCTGTGGCGTCGTGGCCTACCAGCGGGCGGCTCTGATAAGCCAGACGCCTGCTCCCTCCAGTGTCCGCCTCGGGAGAAGGTCGGTAAGTCGCCCGACTGGGCGGCGCGACCAGGCCTCCCCTTCTTTCACGGCCTGCCTCCGGCAAAGGATCTGTTAAGTCGGACGCAGGCCTCCCCGGTGCCCACCCGGATCCTGCTGGTAAGACACACATCGGTCTGCCCGACATTGGACCCTCCCACATCCGTCGTTCCCGGCTCCCCGCAGCCTTCGCTGCCTTCCGAGGACCCTGAGTCTCCTCAGCTCGACCCCGGGGATTTTTCCCCTCCATCCCCAGGCGACGCTGAGGTCCCTGTTCCACCTTCGTTGGACCAACCTCCTGCTGATCAGACGTTGGTTCCCGGACACCGGCACCTCGGACGCTGGCTCCGACGCCGGTGGTGCCAACTCCAGGTGACATCCCGCTTCCGGATGCCGCCCCGACACCAGGCCCTCCGGGCCTTCTGCCCCAGTCCTGCCCATGGGGCCGTCTGCTCCGGCAGCTCCCCGGGCTCCCGGGTACCCGACCCCGTTGTATCTGACGCCGTCATACCCGGAACCGCAGTATCCAACGCCGCAGTACCCGACACCACAATACCCAATGCCGGGTTTCCTGCCGTCAGGTTACGGATACTTGCCATATGGGTATAACCCATACCCTTTTCCCCCTTCCTCCTCCTCCACCGCCCCCCCCAGCCGCGGGTGGATTTGCAGAAGACGCTGGCCTCCTGATGGGCTGAGGCCAAGGCTCAGCTCACCAGAGAGGTGGAGAGCCGTCTTCCGATGACGGTGCCGGTACCGGTTCCCGTACGTCCACGGCGACAAACTCCCTCTCCTCCTCCGGACACCAGGGCTAAACTGTCTGGGTCCAGAGAGGGGCAGGACACACTTCCCTGAGGGCTTCCCAAAGGGTCCGTTCCTCCCCCTAGATGGGAAAGGGAGTCGTTGTCTTCTTCATTTTCTTCCTCTTCCTCCTCTGATGGCTGCTCCGAGAAGGACAATGAGCCATGCTCTCCTTCAAAACCCAGGCCAAGGACTCCTCCGAAGTCTCCTCCGGAGGATCCTTCTTTCACGGAGCTGCTACGTAAAATCCAGGCAGTGCATAAGTGGCAATCCTTGGAGCCAGATCCACAACGGGTGAAACTCGCTGAACATCTGGATCTGCCCGTGACAGCTCCCACCTTGGTGCCACCCTGGATCGAGCCTCACGCCCACCTTGTTACCACTATTTGGAAACAACCATCGGCGTTAGCCCCTCTTCCACGGAAGTCGAATAGGCTATACCAGGCTCCCGAGGGTGTTGACTTTTTGGATTCTCACCCTCGAGCTGATTTGGTCGTGATTAGTGCCGCTCACAGCCATATAGCTAATCCCAGGCATCTTAGCTCGTCGCCACCTGATAGGAATCTTGCCTTCTGGACCAGTATGGCAAGAAGATTTTCGCATCTTCAACGCTGGGGATCAAGGCCCTGAACTATGTCAGTCACATGGGGGATTACCAGAAGGCAATTCTTACTGAGGTGGAAACCAAATTGGACTCCCTGCCGGACTCTCAAGTCAAGCAGGAACTGTCTGACCTCGTCCACTCTGCACGTTCGGCCAGTCGACACATGCTTCGTGCGACCTACGATGCAGTGGACACCGCTGGACGGAGCTCAGTCACGAGGCTTATGATCGCCATGCTTGGCCCTGTGTGTCAGGGTTGGTCTCGGAAGTGCGGTCCGCTATACAGGAAGCGCCCTTCCGGGGGTCGGTGCTCTTCGTGGGTGATGGCAAGGACATCATCACCGATCTGCAGGAGAAGGGGACAGCACCAAAGTCCGTCGACTCTATATATCATCCCCATCAATCGCAGTGCTGTCCCTTTCGCAGACTGAATCGGCCAAAGGCGAAACCTCCAGGAAAGCGGGCCACTAAATGCCGGGCCCCCACAGCTGCCAAGCCCCCTCCGCCCAAAAAACAGCGGGTGCTTCAGTTGCGGCGCTGCCCCACACCAACTGACTCCTTCCCTCTCCCACAGCCTCCGGGCATCACGGAGGAACCGGTAGGAGGGAGGTTTTCCCTCCACCTTCCGGGCTGGGAGAGGATAACATCAGATTCTTGGGTGCTCCAGCTAATAGCAGAAGGACACTCAATAGAGTTTCTACAGAAACCACCTTGTCACCCTCCCCAGAGGTCGTCGTACTCTCGGGAACATCATCTTCTGGTCCAGGAAGAGAGTTCAGCACTGTTGCTGAAAGAGGCGATAGAACCTGCCCCCCTTCCCCTTCAGGGAACGGGTTACTATTCCCACTTCTTCCTGGTCCCGAAGAAGACAGGAGACATAAGGCCTATCCTAGATCTCAGTTCCCTGAACCTATTCATGGAATACAAGAGGTTCAGAATGCTCTCGCTGCAGAGCCTTCTGCCCCTCCTCCGCTTGGGCCAGTGGCTGTGCGCTCTGGATATGCAGGATGCTTACCTGCATATATCCATTCACCCGTCCCACCGCAAATATCTCCGTTTTGCTTTCCAGGGGGACCGCTACCAGTTCAAGGCACGTCCATTTGGCCTCTCCTTGGATCCCCGAGTATTTACCAAATGCTTTGTGGTGGTGGCGGCCTACCTGCGTACCCGGGGAGTGCAGGTTTTCCCGTACTTGGACGACTGGCTCCTGGCAGCCTCATCCAGGGAGAAACTCCTGTGCTGCCTCTCCCTTACCCAGCAGGTCTTTGCCTGCCTAGGTATTAACATCAACCATTCCAAGTCTCACTTGATCCCATCCCAGAGACTCCAGTTTATCGGGGGCGATACTGGACACGACCCTGGGCAGAGCCTTCCTGCCACCAGACAGAGCGGCCACCATTCAGACTCGGGTAAGCCTGTTGTCCGGCCGCAGGCGAGTCACTGCAAGGTCGGTTCTTCGCCCTCTCTGGCTCATGGCGGCTGCTATCCTGACAGTTCCTCGTGCTCGGCTCCACATGAGGGTTTCTCAGTGGACGCACTGCTCACAGTGGGATCAATTGGTGGATGACTTGGATCGGCTGGTTCTGGTCTCCTCTCCCATAGTTCGAGACTTGCAGTGGTGGATGGTCAGAGAGAACCTGTTTCGTTGGGTTCCATTCTTCCTTCCTCCCCCCTCCCAGACTCTGACTACAGATGCCTCGGGCGAAGGTTGGGGAGCCCATCTCGGTCCTCATCGGACCCAGGGCTCTTGGTCAAAGCTGAAACAAACTCTTCACATCAATGTGCTCGAACTCCGGGCAGTACTTTATGCCCTCCAAGCCCTCCATCTGTATCTCCTTCCAGGCTACCTAGCCGTCCAGATGGACAATATGTGTGTGATATGATATATCAACAAACAGGGAGGGACTCGATCCTACCCGCTTTGCAGGGAAGCAATGAGAGTGTGGGATTGGGCAGTACAACATGACCTTCACCTTACGGCAATTCATGTTCTGGGAGTCGACAACACCTTGGCAGACAAGCTGAGTCACTCATCCACCCAGGCCCACAAGTGGGAACTGGATCAAGGGGTCCTAGATGATATCTTCCTAAGCTGGGGAACACCACAGGTAGACCTGTTTGCGTCCCCTCAAAACGCAAAGCTTGCAGTCTTCTGCTCGCTTGTTCAAAAGCGAGGCATTTTCTGGAGAGACGCTCTGTCTCTAGATTGGAAGGACAGATTCGTCTATGCCTTTCCCCCAATTCCTTTGATCCCAAGGGTCTCGCAGAAACTAGGGTCAGAAGGAGCATGAATGATTCTGATCACTCCCTTTTGGCCCAGGCAAGTTTGGTTCTCTCTTCTGCAACAGTTCTCAGAGGAACCACCGCTTCCTCTTCCTCTGTCACGAGGTTTGCTGACCCAGGATCAGGGGACTCTGGTCCATCCAGGTCTCAAGTCCCTTCAGCTTCATGCATGGCTCCTGCATACATAGCTCAGGCCCGCTTTGGAGTTTCTCCCCAGGTGGCAGAGATTCTGGTAGAGGCTAGGAAACCATCCACCAGGTCTACCTATGCTAAGAAGTGGAAAAGATTCACAATCTGGGCTGCTTCAAAAGACATTGAGCCGTTCTCCTGCCCCGTTGGTCGTCTGCTGGAGTACCTGCACCATCTCTTTGACCTGGGTCTTAGTCACTCTTCTCTTAAAGTCCACATCATGGCCATTTTGGCCTATCATGTTCCCTTTGCAGACCGAACATTTGCTCAGCTGGAAGTTTCTGAGACTTTCCTTAGAGGAGTTCTCCACCTGAGACCCCTTATCCGAGTCCCCGTTCCTCCTTGGGATTTGAATTTTGTTCTTGAGAAACTTACTCTGCCTCCTTTTGAACCAGCAGCTTCCGCAGATTTGAAGTTCCTTTCTTGGAAGGCACTTTTTCTCGTGGCCATCACCTCTGCTCGGAGGATTTCCGAGCTCCAGGCCCTGATGTGTAAAATTCCATACTTGATTTTTCACAAGGAACGTGTGGCTCTGCATACCAATCTTAAGTTTCTCCCCAAGGTGGTAGCGGAATCTACTCTGAACCAGTCCATAGTTACCCGCTTTCTTTACACAGTACTCCAATCAAGGGGAGTATTTGTTGCATACTATGGACGTTCACCGGATTCTGAGATACTGCACTAACAGGACGAAGGATCTCAGAAAGACAGATCAACTGTTTGTCTCTTTTGCACCCAAAAGAGTAGGCAATGCTGTTTCTAAGCAATGCCTTTCTAAATGGTTGACTCATTGCATCACTTTCTGTTATAACAAGTACAACATCACCCTTCTGGGTCAGGTAAGAGGCCACTCCACCAGAGGAGTCGCTGCCTCAGCGGCTTGTTTCAAGAATGTGTCAGCGGCAGACATCTGTGCTGCCGCCACTTGGACTTCCGTCCATAGCTTTACAAAGCATTACAGTTTGGATGTTGCCTCTCGCCGTAGAGCAGGCTTCGGGCTGGCTGTTCTGCAGGGCCTCCTTTCTTAAAGGCCTTCACAGCTTGGGGATCTACTCTGAGAAGTTTTCCTCCTCCCGTGTGCTTCGTCTTGTTCCAGACTGCTTGGGACTCAGTCCTGTATGTAATTACCTACTGCAAGAATCTCGAAGTAAGATCTCCGTTAAGATCTCAGTTACATAAGAACTTACCGTAACAGTAGATCTTCGAGAGAGGCTCTTGCAGTTGGTAATACCTTCCCGCCCTCCATCCCCCTAAGCTTTTTAAGCTCCTTTTCCATTTAAGAAAAGATCCGCTTCTCTCTCTCGTCCGGCCTCTGTTGGTCTTTGGCAGAAAAGAACTGGAAGGCGGGTGTGAGGGACTGCCCCTTTATACTGACATCTACTGACGCCAGCCACCTGTCTGTGGTGATGTTTGCCCAATGTTGAAAATAGTGAGACAACCTGCACCCTACTGGAGGAGGGGAGCAGCTTGATCTATGCAGTCAGGGATTCAATCTGGATTGTTGTCTAGGAGCTGGAGCTGGGCTGGCATGCCTAGCGGATCTGCCCCTGTAATACCCTCTAACCTGTGTGTACTCTACATGCCTAGGGTATGGAGCATAAGATCTGGGGTAGTACCCCATACCCCTACCTCCCCTTCCTGTGGATCTAAAAGAAATGGAGGCCTTCTCTTTTGAGGAGTTACTCATATAGGTGGTTTTGTACTCCTCCACCTTTTTCGTGTAGCCCTCAGTTTTGTCACCAAAAAGGAATCATTTTTTTTATGGAAAATCCATAGCCTTTAGTTGGGTGTTGGGTGTAAAATTGGTTGCTTTGAGCCAAACAAACTTTCTTAATGAAACTGACAGGGCCAACATACTGGATGCAGTATCATTTGCATCCACTGCCATGTAAAATTGGTACTTTGTGGCATCCAAAGCCATCCTGACAATATCTGCCATATCGTGTGCCACATCTCCTGAAACATTAACAGTTAAAGCCATCCTGGAACTCCATAGGCCTTTCTGGTATCGTACAGTGTGTGACAAGGTTGAATAAGGCCCTCTCCCATTTGTTATGCAGAAAGAGTCTAAACTCAATTGTCTGTTCTGTCCTCTCCTTCTCTGTCTGGTTGCTCAACCAAATTTTCTTTTGAGACCTAGGAACTGATCACTCTGACGATTTTGCAGTTCTCTGCCTCTCTATATATATCTGCCTTCCCTTACTCTTTCTGTCTTTTCTTCCCCCTTGCATATCTGCAGTTATAAAAATATATGTAAAATTGTATGTGAAACTGGGATTTCTTTGTTTGAAAATATATATAGTTATACTGGTGAAATGAGTGTATAAGGCTATTTGGAACCCAAGGGGTTAACCTGAGATGCAGTTTTTAAGCCTTTTGCAGAGCTGTAAACAAGATGTCAGTTCTGGGTCATTGTGTTCTTTTTGCTGTACCTGCAAGGAACGAAACTGACAAGAACATTCTGTAAACTTACAAGAACATTCTTTGAGAAGCAGACTCTTAACGAGTTCCTAGAAAATTTATAAAAACAGCAGCAATACTTTTGCTAGAGAGATAAGGAGAGTGAGAGACTGAGAGACTGAAACTTGGAATTGAGATACGCTCAGAAGGAAGACTTTGTTTTCTCTGTTTGTACTGCCTTTGTAAATAGTTATACTGAATAATTTTTATTTATTATTTTGCTGTTAAGAAAAATAAAATGCTATTTGCAAATTTTGAAACTGCTTCTGGTTTTCCTATGCTTCCTGACCTGTGCCTCGACGATATGCAGCATAAGTCATGTAGGCTGCTTGTCGGAGGAGAAGGGAAGATCCCAAATAACCCTTCTTCCCCCATGTGTCAGTTTTTCTGAAATCTTTATCCAGAGGATGAGATGTCAGAGGGACTTTTGCTTTATCACAGGGTGCAGCCTGTATAACACCCTCATGATCTGGATGGGTATACAAATAATCAGCAGAAGCCCTGTCCAGTTAGTATTCCTTTTCCATCTTCTTGTCCATTCCACGGAAAGAGGAAGGTGACTAGAGTTTTTTGAAAGTAGCCTTCCTAATTGAATTGTGGTTAGGAAGGACCACCTTTCTTGTGAGAGTGAGACCTATCATATCTAAAAAATCTCCCTCTTCCTCATGATCCGTGGATTCTTGTGAGGTGAGTCCCAGGGTGTCAGCCATTTGCCTGACAAAAGAGAAGTGGGATGAAAAATCATGATGCCCACATGGAGAGGAGCAGAACTCCTGGTCTGGGGATACCTCTGGTTCAGTGGGTTCCCCTAGATCCGGTTCCTCCTCCTCCTCCAATGTAAACTTCAAGCCCTTGGGCACTGGGAACTTGTGGTAGGATTTGAACCAGTGAACCCAGTATGGAACCTGCATTTTGTAGAGTCTGGTTGACTTGCAGGGCTCTAGCAGTTTCCTCCACAGAGGGA
Source organism: Neoceratodus forsteri (assembly GCA_016271365.2). Classification (NCBI taxonomy): domain Eukaryota; kingdom Metazoa; phylum Chordata; order Ceratodontiformes; family Ceratodontidae; genus Neoceratodus; species Neoceratodus forsteri. Next base: position 518,145,690 of record CM057449.1, on the reverse strand, counting down.
ATTTTTCCTTTTTCTGTTGGGAGCTCCTTTGCTTTTTCAGCAGGAGGCTCAACAACATTTTTCTCTTTATATTTCTGTTTGGCAGGCACAGTCTCAGGTGTCTTCTCACTTGTCCTTTTGTGCGTAGTATGCTCAGACCTCTTTTCAGTAATTTGGGGTTCTGAGGTGTCCTTAGAGTGTCTTTCCTTTGTCTTGGAGTGAGATGAAGAAGGACCCTCTTCACTTTGGTCTGGTGACATGGAGGTGGGAATAGAAGCCATCTGCTCCAATCTTTTGGCTCTTTTTAACAGTTTTTTGTACAAAAAGTACTACACACTTCATAATTAGAGAAAATATGACTGGGACCCAAGCACTTCATGCACAAATCGTTGCGATCTGCCTTAGCAAACATTTGAAAGCACTTTATACAGTTTTTAAAACCTGTGGGTCCTGTTCTCTTTTTTTTTTGGTCTGTCTGACATGCCAAACTGTTGGCAGACTGAAAAAAATGTTATAGAACTAAATTTAGAGCAATCACGGTTGGTTCCTTGTGTTAAACAGGAACCGCGATTTAAACAGACTTATTTGTTTTTATTCAAAAAGCCATTGGTTCCTAGAATGAAAAGGGAACAAATCGCTACCCAGAAAATAATCAACTGTATTTACTTACAAAAAGAACAATCCGTTCCTAGGAGGAAATGGGAACCAATTGTGATTTAAACCAAGTAGTTTTAATTAACTTAATAAAATAAAGTTTAAAACTAAGTTGCTAGCTGTCAGAACCGCAAATTACACTTTAGACTAAATATACTCAGTTCCTGAGAACTGCGAGGGAACTGCTAAAATGAGTGAAATTACCAAAATACACTAAACTTTAGTAACCAACTACTAGAGACAGAGAATAGATAAATTATTGAAAAATACCACTTTTTCAACAGAAAAACAGTCTTGCAGCGAGGTTGCTGTGCAGTCATGGGGGTAAGTCCTAATATCTTGAACGGGAAACTCTGACAGGTAGAACACAGTCCATCTAGAGGCAGTGGTTTTAAATATAGCATTCCAAATTCCCCAGTTTGCATACATTCCAAAACCAAAGTTCCAGGGGCAATCATCAGCTTTGGACTGATTGCAGTATTGTCTAATACTACTAGGAGATTCCTGGGTCTTGAAGTGTGTGTCTGCTGTTTAGGCCTTTCCCATGACATGAAACTGTGCAAAATCTGCAAACACTTTAACTCCAGTACCAGGTGACGCAGAAAAGACTGTACTTAAGAAAACTTTTACCAGCCATGGAAAAATAACTCCATGAAATGTTCGCGTTGCATGCCCCGTTGACCAGACTGCGGTCGTCAAAATTCAAAGAGAAGTCATCGGGCAGCCACAGGGATAGTCACTCAACAAAGATAAGGGTAAGGCCTCAACAACCCACTCCAGGTTGCCGATGTGGCCAGCAGGTACTTCCTTATCATCATCATCCGCTCCAGTGGTGATGACATCAGCCACACACACACACACTCTGTCGTCGACCAGATACTAAGGTTGGGGCTTGGCTTAGGTGCTACCAAGCCCACTACGGGTGGTATGTCTCTGTCATCGCCGAGTCTGAACACGCTAGCAACTATTATAGTCTCAACCCCTAGTATGGATGTCGTCGACACACAATCAATTCTAGTAGCATTTTCTGAAATGCTACATCACCTCGTACCAGGCCTGCCTGGCCTACCAGCAACAGGAGTCTTGGACTCCCAGACCCCATGTATGCCACAACACAATAGTATCCCTAAGGGGCCTGTTCAGCCGCCAGCATCTCCAGCATGCTCCTCCATCCCCGTCATCAAAGGGGATGATGACGAGGTGGAATACAACCCAGACTTCGTAAGGGAAAAGGATTATGAGGAAGAGGAAAGGTTGTATTGAAGACCAGTACTTGCCTGGTACTAGTTCCACCATGTTGTCTTGCAGTGAGGAATGTGTGGTTAATACACCTAGGTTACCACCGGAGGATCTATCCTTTCAAACCATGATGCAAAAAATGCAGGCAGCTGTGGGGTTCACTCTAGAAGAGGAAGACTCCACAAGAGGAATTTGTTGGAGTTTTAGGAGGTGCCTGAATCCCCCTCCATTGTCATCCCTCCACTCTGTCCGGCCCTGGATGATGCCACTTATGTGCCTGCTAACAAGATGTATGCTGCACTTTCTCATAAGCCTCATTATGCCAATCAGCCTAAAACTAATTCAGTGGTTTTTGCAGCTGCACATGACATTTCTGTAGCGCTCCACATTGCCAATGGGTAATAATAACAACTGGGTATTGTGCACCCCTACCAGGGAAATGGCACAGCCCAAGCTTTAGATTGTTGGGCATATGAGGATTCCAAACAGCAGCAACTCCCCAGTTAAGCTGTGCCAATTGAAGAGGACAGAGCTACTTTTATTTTCTCTTAAGATTTTCAAGATTCAAGATTTTAAGACTTCTTTACAATTCTGTATAGCAGGTTGGGGCTGCCTGTTTTCAGGGAACACCCCTAAATTAAAATCATGTCTGTTGAGCTGTGACTTTCAAATTGAATAACCTGCCTGTTTCCATTTCCCTGTGTGGATTGGGAGCCATTTCTGCCTTGCTAGGTTGTTTTTTAATGGTTCCTATTTAAAAAAAAAAAAGTGCCACAGGTAGGTACAGTTTCATTTGTTTCTTGGGTGTAGGGTCCCTGTGGGTCCTTAAGATTTAGTGTCAGTCCCCCCCCCAAGCTTCAGGTTTTGTATTTCTTGTTTGTTTCCTCAGTTAATTAGAATTTTGTGTTCTTCAGAGGTTGTTTTTTGTTCTTTTTTTTCCCTCCACAGCCCACTGTTTTCACCTGTTTGCACCACAACCATTAACGGCTGGGTGCACGCTTCTTCAGGCCATTTTCCCACCTTTTCGCATGTGCCCATGGTGCACGCATTGCGCAGCGGTCAGCATGTTAGCACAGCGCAATAGCCTTTCAATTGCATTGTGCTATTGCGCATACACCTGCACAAGCACACTAACATTAAGCGTGCAACCGCTAGTGAGCACGCATGCCTATTTAGTGTCACTTGGCACACTAATTACTGCCTACAGCTCAGTGGAGAGTTCGTTTAGCCCAGCAAAACTATATCCAGATATTAGGGCTAATTATGTATTGTACCACATAATTGTTACTTGGCACACAATTATATCTCTCTCTCTCTCTCTCTCTCTGGCACCATGACTTATCGGAGACCATTAATCATGAAATGATATAAGACCTGCAAAGGGTGATGAGGCCCTCCCCCATGGGTTCCTTTTGCCCTCATTATTTTGCTCAGCATCCCCCAACTGATCCTCAGGCCTGGGAAGGGGGAGAACCTGGTTCTTCAGTTGGCAGTGGCAAGCAGAATTGTGAAAAATCACCTTTGTGGCTCTTGAGTGAGTTTGGGCCCCGTGTCCCGCAAGACACTCCCAACCCCAGTCGGGCCCCTCAGGTCAAGGGGGGGCCACCCAGGCATGTTCAGGTGTGGTGCAGTGAGCTTAAGCTGTGATAACAGATGTGCAGGCAAACCCTGACCCTGCCTTCTTAGAAGGCCAGGATGAGCATTATGGAAATCTTGGGGAAGTTCCTGACCTTAAATTTAATTTTTTTTTTTAAATGGCTCTCAGATGAGGAGGATGTTCCCCTCCCTCTGGTCATGGATTTTCCATTTTTTTAAGGTAAAGATTTAGCAGGTGGGAAGCTCCTCCGCTGAAAGACAAGGGCATTTGTATTTCTGTTTTTAAGAAACAAACAAAAAAAAAAAAAGACCACCCTGGTTCAATTCCCTCCCAGCCAACATAGCTAACTCCACTAAGCTTGGTCCTTTCAAGGTCTCCCTCAGAAGCCATTTGACAAGCACTCACTGCTGCAACTGCACATAATCCCCCACCTGCCCCTTGCCCTCACCCCTAGGCTGGGTCTGCTCTGTCTACTTTTGCTGTATATACCGGGGGTCTCAGGCAACATCTTCTGACTAATGTAATAAAATATCTCTGGTTGCTACCTGACGTGGTACTAGTGTACCTATATTATGACTACTGTGATCTACCTATTACCAAGCGTGTACCACCAGTGAATGCCTGTAACACTGGTTGCTTTTTTAATCGAAAGGTTATGTACTGTACTGTTTTGTTTGCTGTGATGTATTGCTCTCTTGACGAGATGCCTTTGTAAATGAGTCTTTGACTCAAAGGTCTGTAAACCGATGATCTAATAACTAAATAAATAAATATCAAAAGCTCCCTGGCCATATCAGACTCTCATGTCAAGCAGGTGGACACCGCATGCAGGAGGGGTTTCACCGCTATCAGCACAAACATTTGTATGTCTTATACTTCTTTTAGTGTTGCCAGAGCCTTAAACATATTCGTCACTACTCTGGCCAGTTTCACTCTGCCTGACTCTGAAGGGTGCGACCCTTTTGCAATTGATGGCCATGGCATCCACCTTTCTAGGTGGTTATACACTGGAGAATTGCGCATATCAGTCTGCTCGACCTACTTCATTGTTTTCGGCCATGAAGGCTATGTGGCTTAGTCATTGGGCCATGGATCAAGCTTCATAAGCTAAGCTGTCTAACCTCCCCTTGAGGGAGGCATTTGGTTCGATTCTGACCCAGATACTATTCTAAAGGATATGCGATAAGAAGGGCTATCTCCAGTGTCAACAGTGCAAGACTACTATAACCTAAACCCCTTTGGGGTCAAGGTAACAGCCAGCGCAGACAGTTCCAAGGGGGGTTTTGTTCCTACGGATTTTTGGCTCCAGAGACCAGGGGAACCTACTTGGGTAACAAAGGTTACAATATCGGAGGAGCCCTGGCCAGACACTATGCAGAAGGTCCAGCACCATAAGCCTGGTGCCTCACTGGAAGGCACACAGGCCCATCCCTGACTCTTTTTCTTTAGCGGAAGACTACAGGAGTTTTTCTCAAGATGGGCCAAAAAGAATGTCAGATGCCTTATTGTGGGATGCCTTCTTCCACCCCAGTTTCCAAGGACGTGGCAAAGTCCAGGCATTGGCAAAAGCCCTGACCCCCTATTTTATTCAGGGCCATCGTACAGGTCCTGCTAAGCAAACAAGGTCGGGGTCCTATTTGGATCTATTTCATAGTTCCCCAAAAAATTGGGGGATGTCGGGCCCATTCTGGATTCGAAGCACCTGAACAAGTTTGTGCGCCGCAAACCTTTCATGATGGAGTCTATGAGGTCAAACACCCAGGCTGCTCAGCCAGGGGGTCTCCTTAATCCTCAATACATCTGACGGATGCCTACCTCCACATTCCCATCCATCCTGGAGTATCTCAGGTTCTTGATACTGGGCCAACTTTTTCCAGTACAGGGCTTCTATTTGCCCATGCATCAGCACCCCGAGTTCCTTGAAGATGTTGATAGCCCTGGTGGCTCAGTTTTGTCAGGAATTTTGACACGAAACCAGGGACTTTTTTTCTCGCCTTCCTGGAAGGAGACCTTATTGACAGAAGTCCAGTGGCTTAGAATGCAGTCATTGGCATCTGCCCTTCGTCTGCTGCAGTTTTTTGGCCTCATGACAGGCAGCGATAGATTTAGTCCGGTGAGCTCGCTTCCATATGCTGCCTGTTCAGATGGGTTTGCTGATGGTCTGGGATCCCTCATCAGAGGGTTATCAAACCAGTTTTCCTTTCACCCCTCAGCTTAGTGGCCCCCTGAGTTGGTGAGTGGATGTGCAGGATCTGAGCAAGGGTTCCACTGGAACTTCCCCAGAGTTAATTCTCACAACAGATGTCAGTTGCTAGGATGGAGGCAGACCCGAGCCAACTTCCCACTCAGAGAACTTGGTCAGCCTAGGACCAGCATCTCCACATCAATGTTCGGGAGATGGAGGCAGACTGCCTAGCCCCCCTTCACATTTAAAACAGAGCTGCTCAGCATGGTCTACGTAAACATTAAGGTGGCACAAGCAGGAAGATGTTTCAAGAGGCCACCAATCTGTCGGCAGTACACCTGGCAGGGGAGTTGAACCTTCAGGCAAACTGGCTAAGTAGCGAAAATGTTTACTCCATAGAGTGGAGGTTGAACCCAGGGGTTTTCAAATTCCCATGCAACCGATTCAGTCAACCTCAGACAGATCTGTTTGCATCCAGCCACAATGCTCAGATCCAAAATGGTTCTTCAGTCATTTTTGGCATCTGCAGATGGAGGCAGTGGTCGCTCTGTCTCAGGAGTGGACTTTGCTGTGTGGGGATTACTCAGGGTGCCATCAGGCTCCCCCCTGGTAACCGCCCTGATCAGGCTCGTGTACTTGGCTTTCACCAAGACCGGCAGAGCCTGACATTTCTTCTGCGCATGCCACTGACTGGGAATGTCATTTTTGGAATTCCTCTACCAGTTTGGCCAGATTGGGATAAAGTGCGTTAGGGGTTGAGATGCAAAGAACAGGGTGTGTGTCCTGTGAGTTTTGCCCTAGGGCACCTGCCACTATTATTTCATCTGACACCTGACTGACCAAGACTATTTGGTCTCGGTCTGCAAAGGTTGTATGTTCATTAAAATCCAAATTGCTTTTGTGGTTGTGGTTATGTCAATCAATCAAGCAAAATCTTTATTTATCCAGGCGAACATCATTGAGCAGAGCTCTTTTACAAGATGGACCTGGTTAGAACAGGGTCGGGTAACATTCATCATAAAAACATGTAAATAAGTATATAAACATAAACACAATGGTGCAATAATAAGGGAGTTAAATGATAAAAGGAAGACAAGGCAAGCCATAACAGAGGAGTTTTCAAATACAAGGGGGCAGGTCCACCATTGAACCATGCAACTGTGTATAAACCATGTTCTCTGTATAGAAGTACCAGTTAGTTCATTTACCAGGGGCAGTCACTAGTACCAGCCATGAAAATGGCTTGGAGAACCACCAACTAATGGCAGATGGGGTACCAGGAGGGGTATGTAATATGTAAGTGAAGGATAAACATTGTGAGAAGTGAAGTCCAAAGGATAGGTCGGTAGAACTGATGCGGCGATGGGGGCCTACTGGGAGAAGGAAAGGGGAGTTAGGACTTTTATAGTATGATTGTGTGTAGATTGTGGATGAGTGCAGTATAGAGTTGTGAAAAAAAGGCTGGAGAAAGCAGGAAGATAGACCAGTATCAAAGGGAGGACAGAGGCATCAAGTTGTTACATGAAAGCATGATGACAGACCAGGGCCAAGGAGGAGACAGGCACTAGAAGTAATTTGTTCATGGTTAAATGGTACAGGTTAGCATGATGGCAATCCATGGTCATGGGAAACAATTGCACTGATCATTTCTGAGACGTGAATATAAGAGCTTGAAAGATGAGATGCCAATGGGTGACCTTAGTTTCAGTTTTTTTTTTGTAATTTATTCCACAAGGAGGACAGTGTAAAGCTTATAGCAGCCCTGCCAAAGTGAAAGTTAACTTTGGGAACCATCAGTAGGAGAGATTTGCAACTCCTCAAGGCGTAATTGCCTATTGGTTTTATAGGAAGACAGTCGGTAATGTATTGGGGCAGTTTTTTGGAGATGGCTCTCAGGGTCCATAAGGCTACATTTTTATCATGCCTGAATTGAAGATAACTCCACCCCCACTGATTGATATAGGGAGCAGTGGTAAGTGGAATAAGGCAGGCTTGTGATAAACCTCAAAGCTCTATGATATAATGTGTCAAGTTTGGTGAGGTAGGAAATAGGACAGTGACTGTAGAGGATGTCAGCATAATCTATCAAGGATAGAAAGGTTTGATTGTACCAGCTGTAGTTTGACATCTCTCTAGTTAAGAAGCGGGCTATCCTAAAAAACAGGCCAAGTCTCTGTCATAATTTTTTGAGTAATTCTTCAACGTGCTCTATAAAGGAGAGCCTATGGTCCAGCCATACTCCCAGGTATTTGAATTTAGGGACAAATTCCAACTTCTCGCCAAGAATTGTAGTAATTTGCGGCACAGAATCTGATAGGGCTGAATTTACCACTTGGGCAGAGGGAGAAAAGAGCATTGCTTTTGCTTTCTTGGCGTTAAGTAATAGTTTTTTGTTTAGGAGTTGGTGTTGCAGCAGGTTGAACTCAGATTGAAGGTCATTACATGTAGATTGTAATGACGGGCGGCTTACGTAAAGAACTGTGTCATCTGCAAACAGATGAATGTTGACCTTAGTTATGTTTTCATCAATATTGTTGATGTATATTGCAAATAAGATCGGTCCTAAGATAGAACCCTGGGGAACACCTCTTAGGAGAGGTTTGAGAGTTGAGAGATCTCCTTCCTCTTTTACCTGCTAGAAACGATCAGAGAGGTAGTTGTTGAACCACTGTAAAGATAATGGGTCAGCACCTAGTGAGGTCAGGAAAGAGAGTAGCAGAGAATGGTAGACAGTGTCGAAGGCCTTGCTCAGGTCCAAGAATACGGCGCAGGTGTAATTCCTGTTGTCTAGCTGTCTTTGCCAGTCATTAGTCACTTTGGCAAGTACTGTGATGGTGCGATGTTTAGCTCTAAACCCTGATTGGACTGGATTAAGCAGGTTATTAGCTTCTAGATACTGCCTCAGCTGGTTACTTATGACTTTTTCCAGTAATTTTGACAAGACCGGGAGAATCGAAATTGGTCCGTAATTATTTAGATCACAGGGATTTCGGGACTTGAACAGTGGTATGTTGTGCACTGTTTTCCATAATGAAGGAAAGGATTCTTGAGTTTATGACAGGTTAAATAAATGGGTTATGGGCACGGCTAACACATGAATGGCCACCTTCAAAAAATATGGGTCGAGGGTATCCACACCAGCACTTTTTTTTTTTTTTTTACATGTACTAGGGGACAGTGGTATTTGCCTAGTTCCTTGAATATTTTCACATGAACCTTAAACCCATCTGTTGCCTGATGTCTAGGACAGTCAAATATTTTGCACCAGTGCTTTTTCCCGGATATAAAAAACACCATCCCAAGTATTTATGCAAGGGCTCAGTGCATGACAAATCTGCACAATTTAACATGTGGATATAGTCATCAGCTGTCACTTTAAGAGTACCAGCGTGGCGTTGAATACAGAACTCTAAGCCTGTTTTACTTTTGAGGTCATTCTATTCTATATCCATCGCTCTAAGTTTAATAATATTAAATTGAGAATGAAAACTAGTACCAGGGTTCATAGTTAGAAGTATTTACTTTTGAGTTGGTTTGCTGTCAAGTGGTTTCTGTCATGTCATTAAACTGTTCTATCAACATAACATTTGTAAGGCAGTTTTTGGCAATACATGGATAGGTAAGCACTTATCTACCAAATCAAAACAAATTATTGAAACATAATTACTATAGTTCCTGATCAGCAGTACAAGCAAAAAATAAAATAATATTCCCATCGTTGACTAAGGTATCCACATGAAGAAACAAAAAATAATGTCAGAGTGCCAGTTCTTTAGGTCCTACACCTAAAGTGTGGTAACACTCACCACACCTTGCAAACCTGATGTCCTCTGAGACCCTGGGAGCAAGAGGCAGCTGTTCCTCCAAGACTCCTTACCTTGGTTGGAATTATTGAGGGTTTATATACACTTTGCGGAGGCAGAAAATAGGAGGACCTGATACTTTGATAGTTTTAGATGTTAGCAGCTTTTACAAGCCAGCTGGTCACTAATTGGTGATCCAGTGCTGAGAGTTGTCAATAATCCTGGAGCATTTGACTGATATAGAAAAATATCTGGACTGCAACCTGGACTTGACATCATGGCATTTGGGTAGCCAAAGAACTTTCCAGGGGCTAAAAATAAAACAAAACAAGACTGTGAGATGGCTAACACCATTGTCAGAGGTATGAACAGCTGATCTCTCATTGTTTTTGAGGTGCGAATAGTTGGCCATCGTTGTGGCTGAAGTGTGAACAGCTGAGCTCTCATTGTGGTTGAGGTGCGAACAGCTGATCCCACATTGTGGTTCATTGTTTACTTGGTGGGACTCTGCTGGCCGCTCATATGGCCAATTATTCGTTTACTGAAACAGGATTGACTAGTCGTGGCTACTAGTGGAAAGTCCTCAACAAATGTCAAGCAAATTTCAAGAGGTTATGCTAAGTGCACATGAGGCTGCAGCATGTCTGGAAAATTACAAGCCTTCCTTTTACACTTAAATTTGCCTGAAGTCACAAAAGAGAAAATAAAGAATAAAAAATAAAAACGAAGTATCTAAATTGCTAAAGTACATAGGAATAATCTATCAGGTTATACATTTCTAATCAATTGGTACAGGATCAGTATCGTCAAGACTAAGACTATTAGTAAGCAACAAATTATAAATGTTATTTAACTACTGCAATCTATTAATTATAAAAATTAGCAAGCTAATGCCCCAGCCTTACTGGCTTATCTTATACTTTTAGCCTAGCTTTAGTGTCTATTGGAAATGTCTGCAGTAATCCATCTAGTCACCATCCCTTTGGTCCCTGGGTCCATTTCTTCAATTATTGGGGGCAAAGGGGCAGGTAGAGCCCATGGAGTGAGTAAACATAGGTAGCATCTCAGCCATGGGGCTTGGTGGCATAGGTGGGCGTGGTGGAACTGATAAGTCTAATGGGCTGGGCAGTTCCTGCCAAGAGCCATGAAAGTTCAAGGGCATAGGTACATTTGGTATATTAGGTGCATGTAAGGGTCTAGGCTAAAGCCACCCTGGCAGTGTCAGATTCAGTAGTGGAGAAGAGAAAGTGGAGGCAGTGGGGCTGGCCTGGTCAAGTCCAGTGGTGGAGTAGACCTGGATGGAGGGGGAGATGGATCTGATGGCTGGGAAGGCAGGTTCTGTGGTGTCATAGGCCTGCTTGGTTGATTTGGCAATAAGGGCAGACCTGGTGGAGTCTGCAAGGCAGGATTACATGCAGAGCACCTTTTAGCAGAGCATATGCTTCCTCCACTAACTCTTCTTCCAAAGTCGTATCAAAAAGGAATCATAAATAATTATAAGACACTCTAGAGAAACCTGCCTCTTATTAGCTGCAGAGTGGCTGAGAAGACCGTAGTTCTCGGATTTAGTGAATCTAGCTTATCAAGCACCTTTCCGCCTTCCGGTTCGAAAAGACCTGTTATCAGGTTCCCATTCTCCACCAAAGTCCAGGAATAATGCAGAACATGGCCTGGCTCCTAAGAGGACGAGGCCCCCCCATTAAACAAAAAAAAAAAATTAGGTTTCTCCCAAGAAAACTAGTTGTTACCTTGATGTCTGCCAGAATAACCTTTATGTCCGCAGCCTATGCTCCAGTAGGGGCCACCTCTTTTTATCTTGGATCAGAAGGGACTGATTTTAAGCCTTCAATAGCCTCTATTCCACAGATTTTGGATTTCTACAGGAAGGTGTGACAAGGGGTTGGCATTGAGTACGTTGAGAGGCCAGGTTTCTGCTCTTGGAGCACCCTGGGGTTTTTACATAGGAACTAATAGGCACATGTTTAGTAGGAGTCGTCTGGTGTCCTGGTCTCAGTTTCTTCCTTGGGATCTGAATTGGGTTCTGAATGCTCTCTGCAAGGAGTTTTTCGAACCGCTCTCATCCATATGCTGAATGTGTTATTTTACAGGTTTTCCTCATAAGCAGCCATACCTTATTTTTCTTAAGGACAGGTGGTACTCAACGGTTCAGTTTTTTTGTCCTAAAGTGCCCATGGCCTTCCAGGAGTTTCAGGAAATAGGCCTCTCATCCTCCTGCCCGCATCCTTCTCACTCCAAAGAGAAGGAATTGCTCAAGTTGGATTTATCACGCACTGTTAGGTTCTATCTTAAACGGACATCTGCATTTGAAAAGTCAGAAAGTCTGTTTGTTCTCTTGAACAGACAAGCAGAGTCAAGAGGCCTTTTAGGCCACCCTAGCTAAGAGGGTGCAGGCCAATGCTGTGGAAAAGAAGAGGCCTCCGGCACTCATCGAACCTCACTCCGTCAGGGCTAGAGCGAAGTCCTGAGCAAAGACAGGTGAAGCGTTGGTTTTTAAGGGTTATGCAAGGCTACTACGTGGTCTTTCATATGCACATGCACAAAACATCCAATTTGGATGCTCAGAGTTCTGCTGATGCAGTTTTTGGTCGCAGAGTGCTACAGATGGCAGTTTGCAAGTAATTTCTCAGTGCTTACCTCTGACATATGGAATAATATTCTTCCCATTCCCCGGTATTTTCTGGGTACTGCTTCTTAGAACCCAGTTGTTATGATTACCCATTGACAATGTGGAGCGTTACAGGAAGAAGAAATTTCTTCATACTTACCGTAATTTCCTTTTCTGTTACAACACTGTCAATGGTGCCCACCCAGGAGCCTGGCTCCTGTGCAAGAATCTTATCCGGTATGCTAGGTGGGCTATCCTGTTTGTTAAAATCCCCTACTATGTTTTTGGACATCCCTCTTTTGTTTTGCTGTGCTGTACTCACAAATAAACTATCAATATTTGTTCCAAGTATCCAAAAACCTGGAGGACAAGTTGTCACTTCCTTCAGAGAAGTAGTTAACTGTTTCCAAGAATATTACAAAAATTTGTACTCCCATTCTTCTTCTTTTAACCCAGAAATGCTAGGCCGGTTTTTGCAACCACCACAACTTCCGCAACTCAACACGAGTCAAGCAAATTCACTTAAAGCCCCAATTTCCCAAGAAGCGATAAACCTGGCTATTGATTCTCTTCCCCACAGACAAATTTTCAGGTCCAGATGGATTTACAATAGAATTCTACAAACTTTTCAAATGCAATTAGTACCAGTTCTTTTAGATACTTATAATTATATGTTTGAGCAAGGTATTTCAGACCCCTCTCTATTCGAGGCTACAGTTGTGGTCCTCCCCAAGCCCGACAGAGATCCTCTTCAAATCACAAACTACCGCCCAATTTCTTTAACGTGGACATAAAGATGTTAGCAAAAATCCTGGCCATTCGGTTGTCTAATGTCTGGCAAAGTCTCATAAGCAGAGAGCAAGTTGGCTTCATTGCTGGCAGGGTCCCTTCCGATCATATGCGTAAATTGGCCTATTTGATCTCTGCATCCAGGGAGTCCCGAATCCCAGCTGCTTTGGTCTCCCTGGATGCAGAGAAAGCGTTTAACAGGGTCTCATGGGAATACCTATTTCACTTGTTGCAGCTCTATAATATACCAGCACAGTATATTAAATGGGTCAAGATCCTTTATACTTACCCCTCCGCACACATACTTTGCAATGGGCATCTATCTCAATCCTTTTATTTACAGCAAGGGACCAGACAGGGATGCCCACTTTCCCCCTTCTTGTTCAATTTATATTTGGAACCGCTTATTAGACGTATTAATCACTCCCCTAACATCTCTGGTATCTCTATTGGGCCTAATCAGTATAAAATTCCGGTGTATGCCGATGATATCCTACTTTACATAACATACCCCCTAAAATCGATCTCGGCTGCACTTGAGCTTATTAAAGCATTTGGTAAATTTTCTAATTACAAGCTTAACATTACAAAGACAGAAATGATGCCCTTAAATGTACATACATTTCTAGCAGAGGTCGCTCATTTTGGGTTTCACTGGACCAAGGATAAACTAAAATATTTGGGGATATATCTCTCCTGTTCAGAAGTCAAAATGAAGTAATACAATCTTAACAAAATACTCACTCAAATTAAGATGGACCTTTCCTGCTGGGCTATGCTCCCACTTACTCTTTGGGATGGGTAAATGTATTGAAAATGAATGTTCTTCCTCGAATCCTATACCCCCTACAGATGACATATTTTTTCTTACCTAAAATTTGGTTTACTCAATTCAACAAACTCATGTCCAACTTTTTACGGGGCGGCAAGACACCCCGGCGGGCTCTCTTTAAACTGCAAAGGAGCAAGACTAATGGCGGCTTACAACTCCCAGATTTACTCCTTTATCAGTTCTCAATTACATGCTCAGTTCTTACATATTGGATGAAAGATGCGTCATATACTGGGCAGACCCAATACCTCCCCTTGTGGTACCAAATAGAGCAGACTCTACTTTCCACGTACAATATATTTCTCAATACCCTCATTTTTTCTCCTCCTAAACACTTGACTAAAAGTTTCAGGACCTTACCCAAAGGAACAACACTTTGCGTACACGCTCAATTATGCAATACTTTTCAGATATCCCTGTTGAAGGACATCTCCCAGCCTATATGTGTGAACCTCAATTTCAAAATTGGGGGAGGGCCCCTCTCACATAACTTTTGGCCAGGAAACGCTCAGCTCAGAGTCATTGATTTATTACAAGAATACAAATTGATACCATTCCAAACTGCTAGTACACTGTTCAATCTCCCTAACTCTTTTTGTTTTAAGTACATCCAACTACAGCACATGCTCCTACAACACTTCGGATCGGGGTATTGGACACAGCATTTAGCTGGTCCTTTTCTTCCGGCACTTTCCAACTTACCCTCCTCTCATCTTATTTCTTATTTTTATCGCCTCCTAAGGGATGGAATAGAGGAACTGCGAGGGGCGCCACATTATATCTGGGACCAAGTACTACCTCCAAATACCTTAATACCATGGCCATGGTCTAAAATCTCGTCACAACTGTATCAAGATGTGAAATGGATTAGATATCACATTCTGCAATTATATGTAATACACGATCTATATTATACTCTGGCCAGACTTCATCAAATGGGGAGACTTTCCTCAAACTTATGTTCCCACTATAAGCAGAGTCCTGGCACATTACTGCACATACTATGGAAATGCAATGAGGGTAACACCCTTTTGGGACACCATTAAGTCTAATTTGGATCCCTTACTAGGGCTATCCGAAGCTTTCAGTCCGGAAATTTGCATAATAGGAGGTTATGGGGAAATTCTGAGTGGTACTCAACGAAAACATATGACATTAATATCCCTATGTGCCAAAACAGTTATTATGCGCCATTGGTTAGATCAGAATATCCCAACGTACACAGAGTGGTTAAAATAGATGCTTTTCACTTTACAAGCTGAAAACACGATCGCTCATATGACAAAGAGGCCTCAATACTACCAGAAAGTATGGGCACCTTTTACATACTTTATTGACCATTTAACGGCCAATGGGGTACTGAATAATTTAACAAAACAGGGGAAGGGAAGGGAAGAAGGAAAAGAAAGAAAAAAGAAAGAATTTCGCGCCCTTTCTCTTCCTCCTTTTTCTCTTTCCTTTTATTTCGCGAATACCACTATATGTGAAATTGCAAATGCAAGTCTTAGCCCTTTCCAACTACTGTACTTGGGCTAGTGAAATTACAGGCTAATGTCACTGCATACCTGAAGGGGTAGGGGAGAAGGGAAGGGGGTGTTGGGTGGAATTGGGGGGGGGGTAGGAGGAGGAATAAGGGCATGTTGTTGTAGGCTAAAAGGGATTGTAACAAGTAATTACACTTATGACTACAGCTTTACTAGATTTTTTTTTTGTAGTTTGTAATCACCTAACATTGTAAAAGAATTCTAACTTACAACATTTGTATGTGTTAATGTAACATGCCTACTTCCTTGTCTAATGTTTGGAACATATGATTTGTCAACTCTTCCTACAAATAAAGCATACTCAATCTGAAAAACTATATAAATATATTAAAAAATATATTTTTCAGTCCGTCTGTGACTACAGGTTAACAGCTTTACTGATAATTCTTAAGGTGTTTTTCCTTGTTGCAGGTAGTCTCACTGCATTCAGTTGTTGCCTGAAAGTTATGACTTATTGTATGGTCAGCCTCAGTCTTCCAGATGAGCAACTAATGTGGAGCCTTCCTGGTTGCCTGATTGTTCTTTCCTGTGGAGAGGACCGAATCATCCAAACCTTGAGTTCAATGGAGAGCAAGGTTCCTTGCCGCTTTAAATCTTGCCGGAAGGTCTTCAAGCTGGCTCCTCCCACCCACCCAGGTGATAAAACTCTCAGCTCCACCCCATGACGCCGGATCTTCCTTACAGCTTGGAAGCTCAGGTTCCCTCCTTTGCGCTCTGCGTTTCAGGCCTGGATCCAAACTCTTCGGTTAACTCGAAACTAATTTTAAAATTTACAAGACTTCGGTCTTTATCTTCCCTCATGGCTGCGATGGAAAAATTGACTCCCGGATTTCATCGGTGCCCCTGTGGGCAGAAGATGTCCCAGACCGATCCGCACTCCACGTGCATTTACTGCTTGGGGCTTGGCCACGATTCGCAGGCCTGTGACTTGTGCAAGTCCTTTTCAGCTACGGTCTTAGTGGATCGCGCTGCCAGATTACAGCTTGGGTGCCCAGAGAAATGTTGTCCTCCGGTCAAGTCGAAGGAGGCCTGTTGTGCAGTGTCCGCAGCTGCGGGCTCGGCTGAACAGCTCGAACAGATGATCGCCCTCGAGGAGGAGGCAGCCCAAGCCGCATCATGATCATCCTCGGTCGCGGCATTTATCCCACTCTCCTTGGGCTCCTCATACACGGCTTCATTTAAGGAGCTTTGCCAATCCCTCTCCACCAAGGGAGAGGGGCCTTTGTGACATTCCTCTCAGTCCAAAAAGAAGGACTCTAAGGGTAAGTCCCACTGTCGAAGTTCGTGGAAGCATGAGAGGTCCCCTTCCCTGGATAGTCGACACTTAACCTCGGTCAAGGTTGCGGCTAAGGCTGCTGGCTTCATGGTGTCCCCATCAGGTCAGCCGGCCAAGACACCCATCAACGCAGTCGAGATTGTTCTCGACCCGTCAGATGATCTGTTTACTGGAGAAGACAACAACCCTTCTTCACCGGTTCCCCAGGGGAAACCGAGGACTTGCCTGTGCCTCCTGTGCCAGAATCCCCGGTTAAGGTCCCTGAACTGAGGGAGGAGCTGGCCCCCTCAGACCCACCCTCAGAAACACCGAAGGTCTCTGTCTCTGTCTCGGACCTCTTCCAGGTCCAGCCGACATCGCCGGTCTTGGTCTCTGCACAGTGGAAAGTGGCAACGCTGCTCATCCTCGTCTTCGTCCTCTTCGGTGGATAGGCTCCGGCGCAAATTGCGTCAGCGCTACAAGAATCTAATGTGGCATTAGTTCCTTTTGTCTGGGAATTAGCCGACTCTGTCGCCTTCCCCAGCCATTAAGTGGCTGTCACCGGAGCGGCCGAAACAACCCCTCGTAGTAGTTGAGGGGCCGAAGCCGGCACCGGTTGTTCGGCCGAAACCAGTTGTGCCACCCATTGTGGTGGAACCCCCGCCTCCACAACCTAAAACTGGGGCCCCGACCTAGGATTCTCGGTCGGGTCAGGGCTTGCCCCATCGGTTGTCGGTCACCCTCACTCTCAATCGACCCCGGCAGGTGGAGGGTGGCTCAGATGCTCAGCAGCTGTTCGCAGACTCCTCAGAGTCTGACGACGACTCTTTGTTCTCCAGGCCGCTTGACCTGGAGTCCACTGGGGGTCAGTCGGTGGACGAGAGCCCATCCTCGTTTCATGGAATGCTTCGACTCATCTCAGAGTCCAGTGGGATGATGCTTGAACCCGTTTCAAAACGGGCCAGGTATCCCCTCACGGAGATACTGGACTGAGGGGATTCCCCTACGGAGGCCTTCCCGGTAGCTGAAGCCATTGTTGGCCTGGCCCTGGAGCTATGACAGCGGTCAGCTTCTTGTCCAGCACCTTCAGCCAGGATGGCTCAGAAGTATGCTGTTCCCACCGGTTTAGTCTCCGGTTTCTCGGAGCACCCCTCTGCGGAGGGTCTCGTGACCGACAGTGTTTTCCGGCGTTCCGGGAATGCTCAGGACGTGGACAAGCCTCCCGACAAGGAGTCTAAGAAGTTGGACTACTCCGGGCGGAAAGTTTATGCTACTTCCTCCCTAGGCCTTCATCAGGCCAGCTCGGTCGTCCTGATGGCACACTTTTCACATGCCCTTTTGGGCTCCCTGGTGAGGTGATTCCTCATCTCCCGGCTGACCTCCAAACGACGGTCAAGCAGGTGCGGGATCAGGGAAGGGCGGTGGCCAAACAGCAGCTCCAGACTTCCCTGGACATCGCTGACTCGTGTGCCCGTTCAGTAGCGGCCGCAGTGGCCATGCACCGCAGAGCTTGGCTGCGGATCTCCACCTTTACAGCGGATATCCAGCACAAGCTGGCAGACGTTCTCTTCCTGGGTACCAACTTGTTCGGTCCCGGGGTGGAGGGCCATCTCCAATGGATCGAGAAGTCCAACACGACCTTGGACTCAGTCACGTCTGCCCAGAAGGACAAAGGCCGCCAGCAGCAGCGTAAGCCCTTTCGTCCTTCAGCCCCTGCGGCACGTCCAGCCCAGCAACACCAGCATCAGGGCCAGCAGGCTCGCACTTGGCACCCCAAAGCCAAGCCTACTGCTTCCTCCAGCAGGAAGCCGGGAGGGAAAGGTCCAGGTGGCTCCTTGGCTGGCCGTTCCTCCAAGCCTGCCCAGTGACTGGTTGAGAGGTGTCGCCCCCAACCTCGTCACTCCTCCCCGGGTTCCCACCGTGGGGGGATGGCTCCGCCACTTCCTTTCCACCTGGCCCGATATCACCACAGACCGCTGGGTGTTGGAAGTGGTAGGAAGGGGTGTGCCTCTGGAGTTCGAGCAGTCTCCACCCTATCGAGCCATCGCCCCATGGGGGGCTACGGGGTCCGCAGCCTCTCTGTCTGCTCGTTGAGCCGACATTGCCCTGCTCCTCCAGAAGAAGGTGATCAGGGAGGTGGCAGATCCTCCTCCAGACCCAGGGTTTGTGTCCAGGTATTTCCTGGTCCCAAAACGGAACAGGGGGCTGGTGCCCCATTCTAGACCTACACGACCTGAACAAGCTCCTAAGGTCTCGTACCTTCAGGATGGTCACTCTGGCTCAGATCATCTCATCCTTGGAATGAGGCATGTGGTTCTGTTCTCTGGACCTCCAGGATGCATTCTTTCATGTCCCAATCCGTCCGTCTCACCAGCGATTCCTCTGCTTCAGGGCAGAGGGATCCCTTTACGAGTTCCGGGTCATGCCCTTCAGCCTGTCTCCAGCTCCCAGCGTCTTCACCAAATGCATGGCAGTGGTGACAGCATTCCTGCGGCGCCGAAGGGTCCGGTGTACCCTTACCTGGATGACTGGCTGATTGCAGCCCCCTCCAGGTTGGAGGTGGAGTGGTCCAGAGATCTTGCCCTCCAGGTCTGCTCTCAGATTGGCCTCCTCATCAACAAGGCCAGTTCAGAACTCGTGCCAACGCAGGTGATTCAGTTCATCAGGGCAGAGCTCGACTCTCTTAGAGCCAGAGCACGGCTCCCGGCGGACAGGGCCGAGGTTCTTTCCTCCTTTGCCCAATCATTTCTGGTTGGGCAATTGCGCCATGCCTGGGACTTTTGCGCCTCCTGGGCCTCATGGCGGCCTACACCAGTGTGGTCCATTGGGCCGGCTGGCCCAACAATGGTCAGAGCGCTCCAGTCCTCTGGACTAGCCAGTGATAGTGACCCAGGAGATATGGAACGCTTTCCAGTGGTGGCTCGTTCCAACTCATCTGTAGGAGGGTATCCCATTTGTCTGCCCAGAGCCGACGGTCACTCTAATGACCGACGCCTCTCTGATGGGTTGGGGTGCCCATCTGGGGGAGCTCAAAGCGCATGGCCTCTGATCCCTTCAGGAGTCTCGATGCCACATCAGCCTGCTGGAGCTTCGAGCGGTCTGACTAGCCCTCACCGCCTTCACTCCGTTTGTACGGGGTCAAGTGGTCCAGGTCCAGACGGACAACACCTCGACCATGTACTACCTAAACCTCCAGGGCGGGACGCGCTCCTTGCCTCTGTGCAAGGAGGCTCTCTGCACTTGGTCTCATGAGCAGACTGGAGGCGGATCTCCTAGCCATTCACGTGGCAGGAACCTCCAACACTCTGGCCGATGCCCTAAGTCGGATAGGTGGTGCATCTCACGACTGGTCTCTCCTGCCGGAGGTAGTACAAGATCTGTTCTCCCACTGGGGCACTCCTCAGGTGGACCTGTTTGCCTCCAGGGAGAATGTGAATCTGAGGCTGTTCCATGCCCGCCCCCTCAGCAGGGCTCGCTGCAGGGGGATGCTTTCTTGAGGTCGTAGACCCCGGGCCTCTTCTACGCCTTCCCTCCATTTCCCTTGATCCACAAGGTGCTTCTCAAGGCGAAGAGGGACAAGGCACAGGTGATTCTGGTAGCCCCAGACTGGCCCCGTCAGTTCTGGTATCCAGATCTCCTCAGACTCGGCTCCAGGCTCCCGAGGTGGCTTCCAGCCTGCCCGGACCTGATCTCAGTCAACAAGGGGAAGGTACTACACCCGGACCTTCAATCCCTGCACTTGATGACCTGGTTCCTGAGCGGCTAGAGTTCCAGGCCTTGGGTCTTTCCAACGAGGTCCTCAACATTGTTGAGGCATCCCGTAAGGAGTCGACCAAAAAATGCTACGCCTTCAAATGGAAAAGATTCTCCATTTGGTGTCAGGATAAGGGGTTGGACCCTTCCTCCTGTACTTTGTCTAGCATTCTGGACTACCTGTGGTCCCTTTCTCAGCTAGGGCTTTGGTCGACGACCCTTAAGGTGCACCTGGCAGCCATCTCTGCTTACCGGGTGTGGGCCGGAAAGCAGTCAGTGGCACAAGAGAAGGGTGGTCAGGCCTTTTCAAAGGCCTTGATCACATATCCCCTCCGGTGCGAGAACCTCCACCTCCGTGGTATCTACTGCTGGTATTGTCTAAGCTCATGGGCAAGCCATTCGAACCGATGCACAGGTGTGATATCTCACCTGTCGTGGAAAACCGCCTTCTTGGTGGCTATCACGTCAGCCAGAAGGATGGGAGAGCTCCAGGCGCTTTCCATGGAGTCTACTTATCTGGTCTTCCACAGGGACAAGGTTGTTCTGCACCCCCAACCCGAAATTCCTTCCGAAGGTGGTGTCGGAGTTGCACCTTAATCAGGTGTTGACTCTGCCGCTGTTCTACCCCAGTCACACCTAGGAGGCCGAATATAGGCTCCATACTTTGGACCCTAGAAGAGCGCACTCTTATTACAAGGAGCGGATGGCTGAAGTTCAGGGAGAAGTTCGCCAGTTGTTTGTCACCTATGCTGAAGCCGCACCTGGCAAACCTGTAGCCAAGCGGACGATAGGCAGGTGGGTCACCTCCTGCATAGATCTCTGCTATAGGTTGGCTGGCATGGAACCTCCCAAAGGGATAAGAGCTCATTCTACCCGCCATACCGCTGCTTCGGTGGCTGCTTCTAGGGACGTCCCTATCCAGGAAATCTGCAGGGCGGCTACCTGGAAGTCAGCACACACCTTTATTACCTACTACCACATCAACCTTGAGTCACACCTGGACGCTGGTTTTGGGACCTCGGTTCTCCAGTCCTTATTTCCCAAGTAGGGAATGCGCGCCTTGCCTCCCTCATCCTGGAGAACTGCTAGGAGTCTGCCAGTAAGTGTGGATTGAAGAACATATCCACGTCCCTAGGAATACAGGTTACTCACCTGTAACAGGAGTTCTAGGAGTGGTATATGTTGTTCATCCACACAACCTACCCGACCTCCCCGGCTTCGACATGCAACCTGGCTTCCAGCGGGCTAGATCTGGCAACATGGGGCGGAGCCAAGAGTTGTGTCACCCAGCTGGGTGGGAGGAGCCAGCTTGAAGACCTTCCGGCAACATTTAAAGCGGCAAGGAACCTGTCAGTAAGTGTGGATGAACAACATATACCACTCCTAAAACTCCTGTTACCTGTATTTTATGCTGATGATGCAGTCATTTCTGCATCTGGTAGGGACATCACCACTATAACCACAGACCTACAGGCCAGTTTTAAATGGCTAGAATCTTGGTTCTCCCATCATAAACTGTTATTCAACAAAAAAAAAAAAGTGTATACTCTTCACGGTGCCACAAAACAGGAAGATGCATGGGCCTCTACACATAAGTCAAAAAGGTGAGCTGCTAGAGCAGGTCAGCACCTTCAAATCTCTTGGAGTGTACCTTGATGACACGCTGTCTTTCACAAAACACATTGAATACGTTGTCAAAATAGCTAATGCCAAGCTGGGAGCTCTCTACCGACATAGACACTCTATGCCCCTGGAGGCTCTTAAACTGGTTACATGCAGCTTTGTGCTCTCTACCATTGACTATGGTCTAGTGATCTATGGTGCTGCCTCTGACAAACGCCTTAAAGAGGATCATAACCCTTCTCACTAGGCCTGCCACGTGGTCCTGGGTGCTGACTATCAGGCATACAAGCACCTTGTATTCGGACACCCGGTTGCTTCCCCTGCATCACAGAATTAAATACCAGGCTTGTCTGCTTGGGGGGGGGGGGGCATTGCTTGGCCTTGCGCCTGCGTCCACCTCCAGACTATACAACTTCACCCAACCGTGAACACCAGAAATGCTATCAAAGGAGTGTTCCTAGTGCCTTTTGAGCGTAGCACACCCTCAAACGATTTCTGTCCTACAGGGGCCCTAAATGGCTTAATGACCTACCTACTGAACTCCTTGGGTCCAGCAAAATCAGCCATTTCAAATCAGGACTCCGCAACCTGCTGTCACGTGAGACCACCTGCAACTGTTAGCCCTTATCAATGCCACCTGCGGGCCTTCCACATTCCCCAGCACTCCGTACTGCCCTGAACAGCTCCCCCTACCCCTTCTCCCACCCACCCCCACCTGACAATGCCTTCCTGGCTGCATCCCCCACAACTTATATCATCCTTGTCCTGACTCTGTCTAGACCCTCTAATTCCCCTGCGTGGCAATTCCTCACTACCTCAGAGACAAGTGGCTGCTTTGCCATACACTCTCTAATCGCTCTGCCTGTTTCTGCCTGATTGCACTTAGAAACCTGTTTATTGCACTTAGTAACCTGTATTTTTTGTTGTGTAGCCACCAGCTGTTTCACTTTCATATGTTTATTGTTGTCTAGTGTCACCCTTGATCTTACTTCGAGAGGAGGCTCTTGCAGCAGGTAACACAAGTAGGACTGACGCCAGCTGACGACAGTTCTCGGCAAATTCTTCTTATAGCAGTACCAACATGGGAATGCCCCCACCGACGTCCGCTCCACCCCATATGTCTCTCTATATGAAGGAGGAGTTCCCCACGTGCTCCAGTTCTTTCCCACCGCACGGTCAGGGTTGGTTTGCCTTCGGTTTACCGCTTGCAGTGCCGATCGCTCTCTTCATTCTCCACCATTTCTAAAAG
Source organism: Neoceratodus forsteri (assembly GCA_016271365.2). Taxonomy (NCBI): domain Eukaryota; kingdom Metazoa; phylum Chordata; order Ceratodontiformes; family Ceratodontidae; genus Neoceratodus; species Neoceratodus forsteri. Next base: position 518,122,562 of record CM057449.1, on the reverse strand, counting down.
TGATTTTTCTCACATCTATGTCCTCTTCCTCCAAAGGGCACATCAACAAGTGCTCCAGTGGGCGGCAGATACCATCTAAGGACGGTCATTCCACGTGCCTTTTCTGCCTGGGGGCTGACCACGACACCGACTCCTGGCCCCATTGCCAGGCCTTTTAACTCCCGGACGTGCATCAGGCAACAGAAATCTCTTTCCACCTTTTTAGCTGAGTCCAAACTGGCCGTGGTGGAATGCACTTTGTCCTTGGGGGAATCAGATCCCCTTCCGCCCAGAAGAAGCACCACAAACATCAGGAGTACCAGGAGAGAAAGAGGGAGGTAGGTCCAATTCTAGGCCCAGGTCCTCGGGCTCTAAGTTGGGGTCGTCGGGGCATGATTCCCGCCTCACAGCCCTTAAACCTTCCTCTGCTGGGTCTGTGGCGACCAAGTCCTCAGGGACCACCCTCCAACCCTTGAAGGTGCATCCGCCTGCCGAGAAGGCTTCCTCGGCGGGTGCAGGTAAGTCCTCCTCCCGCTTGGCCTCCACTTCCAAGGCCAACCTTCGGGAGTCGAGCAAGGCCTCAGGGTCTTCTGGCGGCAGGGCCTTGTCCTTGCCGCCAAAATCAAAGAACTCCGAAAGTTGCCAGTCACCGGCGGCCGACTGACATTCGGTTGAGAAGTCCTCTAAACACTATAAGTCCGACCATCCCAAGGCTCACGCCACCGAGGGACACCCGTCAGACTCCAGAGACAAGCGGACGCCAGACCAACGTCCGCCCGTGGCTCCTCCTGCCTCCCAGCGAGGCCCATTCCGCGCCAGTTAAATCATTCTAATACCAGTCACCAGCACCACCCAGCGTCGTTCTGGGACCCCCATAACAGATACAGTCACCTGGCGTCAGAGGCGATGGGGCAGCGGATGCTCCTCCGCCCATCGCCCCAAAGACTGACGCTGGTGCCAACTGACACTGGCACCAGGAGTTCAGACCCGATGCCAAAACCCCCTGACGACAGGGCCGGCTACGGCTCTGGTGCACCTCCTCCTTCTGTGCCTGGATCCCCAAAACTGAACCTTTCGCAGGTAAAGGAGCTCTTCTCCCACTGGTGGGACATGGTTAAACGCGATCACCCAGTGGGTGTGCCTCCTCCCACGCCTCAGCCCAATACCCCAGGAGGCCTGGTTCCTTATCCGGTCCCAGTCCCAGAGCTTTCCATTCAAGAGGCAGGGAAAGAGCCTGCACCACCCAAATAACATATCGGCAAGAGGCACAGGAGGACTGGTTCCAGCAGTTCCTCCCGCTCTCCCTCACTGGACAAGAGGCGCAAGAGAAGACGACACAAATCCCCATCCTCTTCAACGTCAGACTCGTATGTCGACTCTGACACCTCTTGTGTTGACTCTGACGTCTAACTGGATTTAGGGGACATGGGGGGGACACCCTAAATCCCCCGATGACCCCAGTCATGGAGGTGTTGAGGCACATCCAAGCAAACATGGGTTGGGACACTGAGGCCCTGGATCCCGAGCGACTGTGGTTGGCTAAGCCGGTGGTCATCCCTCCCATGGTTGACACCTTTGAGGACGTCACCTTCGCTACCTGGAAGCGCCCTCAGTCCTCCTCTGCAATGCCCAAGAAGGTTCATCGGCTCTACCAGGCCCCTAAGGACCAGCCCTTCTTGGCCAAACCACCCGCAGCGGACTCAGTGGTGATTTTGGCAGCTCACAACCGTTTGCAGAGGCTCAAGCACCTGAGTACCCAGCCGCCTGACAGGGAGTCGAAGCAGCTGGATTCCATGGGATGCAAGGTGTACTCTGCTGTCACCTGCGGTATCAGCAGTCTCAACTTCCTGACACACATGGTCCAATTCCAGAATGCCCTTTGGGAACAGGGAATAGACACTGTGCAAAACATGCCCGATTGCACTCAGCAAACAGAGCTTGCCAAACTGCTGCAGATCGGCTCAGATATGGGTACCCACGTTCTGAGGTCAGCCTATGACTCTGCAGACATCTCCTCAAGGGCGGCTGCTACTGGCATTTTCCTCCAATACCATGCTTGGCTTTGGGTTTCTGGGTTCGATCCAGATATGCAGACGAACATTCTGGATGCTCCCTTTAAGGGCTTTGTGCTCTTTGGCAAAGACACAGAGAAGATTATCACCAAGCTGCAGGACTCCAGTAAGGCTATCCTAACTGTGCAGTCCAAGTACCGCCTGAAGCAGGGGCGATCTCGGAAGCCCCGTTTTTGTGGCCGTGGGGGACATCAGCCTCAGCAACCTTGCTACCAGTCCCACTCACAGCGAGGCGGCTTTAGTTGTAGGGTCTCCTTGGCCTCCTCCTCCTCTAGACAGGCTAAACCATCTTCTGCCACCCTCTCTCCCCCTCCCACCACCTGACTATCCAGGCCACCCTCCTCCCCTGGACGCCTTGTCTGGGGAGCCGGTCGGAGGACGCTTTTCTCGCTACACATATGCCTAGAGTCAAGTGACCTTCGACCAGTAGGTCCTCGAGCTCGTGGGGTTCAGGCACTCCATAGAGTTTGATACCATTCCGCCGGACAGACCACCACCACCACCATCCCGCTACCCCAGGGAACACCGGACGCTGTTCAGAAGGGAAGTCCAATCCCTTCTGGACAAAAAAGCCATTGTGCTGGTGCCCCCGGCCGAGCAAGAGACAGGCTTCTTCTCCCACTTCTTCTTGGTCCCGAAGAAGTCAGGAGACTTCAGACCTATTCTGGACCTCAGTGATCTAAACCAATGGGTCTCCGGTCTGAGATTCCGTATGGTCGCCCTCCCCACTCACCTGCCCTTAATTTCGGCGTGAGATTGGCTGGCATCCCTGGATATGCAGGATGCCTATCTGCATATTCCTATTGCCAGCGGTCATTGAAGATTTCTGAGGTTCAGATTCGAAGGCAAGGGCTGTCAATTCAAAGTCCTCCCCTTTGGTCTCTCTTCAGCCCCCAGGGTATTCACCAAGTGCCTGGCAGTGGTCACCACTGCACTTTGGAGACTGGGCCATTTCATGTTCCCTTATCTGGAGGACTGGCTCTTCCTGGCTCCATCCAGGCCCCACCTGTTGGAAACAGTCAGGGACTCCCTCTCGCTGTTCCAGCGCCTGGGGATCACGGTCAACAGGGACAAGTTTCATCTTCTCCCATCCCAGAAGCTCCAGTTCATCAGAGCTCTTCTGGATACCACCCTCGGGAAAGTGTTTCTTCCCTCCGACAGGGCAGGCCAGATTCAGGTCTTGGCGTACCAAGTCTCTACAGCCTCAAGGGTCCCCGGAAGACTCCTCCCCAGGCTGCTAGGGCACATGGCAGCCGCGAAGTTTCTGTCCCTCTGGCATGGTTGCGCATGCGGACCATTCAGTGGTCATTAGGAGTCCAGTGGAATCAAACACAGGATGATTTGGACGTCTCAATCTGAATCTCTGAGCAGATCCGCCAAGAATTGTGCTGGTGGATGACGTCACAAAACTTCCTGGCAGGTATCCCCTTCCATGTAGTGGCCCCATCCCAGATTCTGACCACGGACGCTTCGTCCTCAGGATGGGATGCCCACTTGGGGACACATCGCACTTAGGAATCTTGATCCCCAGTAGAGGAAGATCTGCATATTAACATACTGGAACTGAGAACGGACCTGTATGATCTTCAGGCCCTGGTCTCTGTCCTGTTGCCGTGGGCCACCTGTTGGTCCAGATGGACAACACTTCGGTGATGTTCTACATCAACAAACAAGGTGGCACACACTCGTACTCCCTCTGCCGGGAAGCCATGTGGGTGTGGGACTGGACTCTGGAGCATCAGCTCTTCTTGACAGCGATTCATGTTCCAGGAGAACAGAACATGTTGGCCGACGTGCTCAGCAGAACCAGGTCGCAGGCTCACGAATGGGAGCTGCTTCAGGAAGTCGCAGATCAAATTTTCTGCTGGTGGGGGACACCAGAGTTAGATCTCTTTGCGTCACAATCCAACGCAGAACTGCCTAGTTTCTGCTCGCTAGGTCCAGAGCCTGGAGCTTTTTGGCAAGATGCATTGTCCCTCTCTTGGAAGGGGAAGTTTCTCTACCCGTTCCCTCCCTTCCTGCTTTTTGCAGAAGGTTCTCCTCAAGGTACAGTCAGAATCGTCCGCCCTCATTCTGATAGCTCCACTGTGGCCTCGTCAGATTTGGTTTCCTTTGCTCCAGCTTTTAGCGGCAGAGCCTCCGCTGCCCCTTCCAGTTTCCTCTCATCTTCTGTCTCAGGACAACGGATCGTTGGTTCATCCGAATCTGCGCTCCCTTCATCTGCATGCCTGGCTCCTCAGGACCTAGCTAAATCCAGGTTTGGAGTATCCGATCAGGTAGTGCATGTTTTGGTTGAGGCGCGTAAGCCTGCCTCCAGGGCCACTTACGTTATGAAATGGAAATGTTTCTGTATCTGGGCGGCAGCCAAGAGGGTGGATCCCCTGGCCAGTCCGGTTAATTCCGTTTTAGAATACCTGCTTTCCCTTTCGGAGGAAGATCTTCGTTATTCCTCCATTAAGGTACACCTGGCTGCCATCTCCGCTTATCACTTCCCTGTGCAGGGTAAGACACTAGCTCAGATGGAGGTCTCTAAGGCTTTCCTTCGCGGTATTCTTCATATCACACCTCCCATCCGGGATCCTGTTCCTCTTTGTCCTAGAGAAGCTTACGTTTTCCCCTTTGAAACGGCAATGGAGGCTGAGCTTTGTTTCCTCTCCTGGAAAAATTTGCTTTTGGTAGCCATTACTTCGGCGAGGCACATTTCAAAGCTTCAGGCTCTCATGGGTAAAGAACCCTATCTTATTTTCCATAAGGATAGGGTTGACCTTCGCACCAACCCGAAGTTCCTACTGAAGGTGGTTTCGGAGCTCACCCTTAAGCAGTCTGTTCAGCGTCTGGTTTATTACCTGGAGTATTCGAACAGAGGAGAGGCTCTACTTCATTCCTTGGACATCCACAGGGCTCTTTGATGTTACCTGGCTAGAACTAAGGGAGACAGGAAATCTGATCAGCTTTTTGTGTATTTGCTCAAAGGTCCTTAGGTACTTAGGTTGCCCGGTCACCAAACAGAGGCTATCGTGCTGATTGGTCCATTGCATTACCTTTTGTTATGAGAAACACAGTTGGTCTACTCCGGGCTCGATTAAGGCTCATTCTTCCACTTCCTTTGCAGCGCTGAAATGGGTATCTGCAGCTGACATTTGTGCTGCTGCTACCTGGCACTCTGTTCACACATTTATCAGGCACTACAGCCTTGGCATCATTTCCAGATGCAGAGCAATGTTTGGCCTCGTAGTTCTGCAGGGCCTGGTTTCCTGAGGGATCCTTCAAACAACATGAAGTCTTGCTATATTATGACATATGCAGTTTGTCCCAGCCTTAGGACTGCTCCGGAGGTGAAAGAGTTAACTTCCATGCCAGGCATGGAATCTTGAGCGAGAGCTCGGTTGAAAAACTCTGTCTGCTGTTCTTCAAACTGAAACTGTCAGATTCTTTACTCCGCCTCACTGAACAGTCGCTCCGGAGATTCCTCCTACTGCTCGGTTCATTTCTCGGTTAAAAAAGTGTTGTTTCTCGGTTTTTTTAAACCGCAATTATATTTATTTTAACCGCAACCGGTCGGTTCAAGCTCTGTCTGTGGTATCGTAAGTAATAGATAGGTTTTACATTCTCTGTGTGGAACTTGCAAGCGTTATCGGTTCGGTTTGAACCGATCAGGTTGTTGTTAAACTTATTAAATTACATTTAGAGTGCGGTTCCGGTTCTTATCGGTTCTAAAAGCAGATTTCATTATGTTTTTCCACGACCCGTGACACGGTTGGGAACTGATAAGGGTGTCTTGCTGGCAATTTGCGGAAAAGGCAAGTTTTGGTTAGGCTGGCATTATGTCAGAAGCCCAAAAGAAGCCGGGCCCACTGGGTTTCAGCACTGTAGTGTCTGTGGGAAGCCTTTGCCAAGGCTGACCCACACACCACATGTGTTTATTGTTTGGGGTTTGACCACCTCAATGCAGACTGCCAGATTTGCAAGAATTTCCCTGCAGCTACCCTGGATAAGAGAGTTGGTAGGCTCAGGGAACGAGAGGCCAAAAAGTCCGCTGACCCGGATGGCTGCACCGAACCGGAGGGAGTGCCCTCTAATCAGGGCGATACTTCCTCGGGCAAACGAAGAGCTGACTCGGAGGAGCCAGTTCCAGCAAAGAGGACTAGAAAATCAGCAGGTGTGGAGCCAAAATTTCCTTCTCCAACCGCTGCAGAGATAGCCAAAGCAATCCAAATTGTCCAGTCGCTTTCCCTGGTTCCGTCCGAACCGCCACCATCAGGTAAATGGTCGGTTCGGTCGGTTCCACCGGTTCAAGAATATGATATAGAGGAATTTTATGAACCGGAGGAGGGGGAGGAGGATTATGAAGAGAGTGAATGTGATTTTGAAAGTCTGGATGTGCCCATTGAACCGGACATCTCCCCAGACAGACCTTCAGGAGTGTCTCCCCCTAGGCTTTCTGAGTCCCCTTCTCATTTTCTGTTTTATAAAAAAGTTGCTGAAACCCTCCAGCTCCCTTTGGAAGAAGCTGTGGATGAACAGGAAGAGCCTGACTATGTGGAAATGATGGATATCCCAGAGTCCAGGAGATTGTCTATTCCTTTACATAAATCTTTTAGGAAACAGACAATAAAAATTTTAAAAGCTCCTAATTCTTTACCTCCTGTGGATAAAAAGATGGACAGGAGGTACACATTGTCAGGCCCTGATACGGAGTTCCTTTCACAACAATGCAGCCGTGTTGGGGTAGTGCAGGCTGCAGCCTGTGATAAGGCAAATATTCCCTGGGCTTCACACCCCCCTGACAAGGACTCCAAGAGGATTGATGCCATGGCAAAGAAACAATACATGGCAGCATCCCTGGGACTCAGACAGACAAATTATATGGCCTATGTTGCAAGATACCAGAAATCCAGATGGGATACTGTTATGGCTTTAGCGAAACAGGTCCCTGGCCAGTTTGCCAAGGAGCTGGAACAGGTGGTTGCTGATGGTATTGAGGCATCCAAGGTGCAATTCCATGCTGCAGTGGACTCTAATGATGTATCTTCAAGAGTCATGGCTACATCTGTGGCTTTTCATAGAATGGCTTGGCTCAGGTGTACTAGCCTGTCACAGGATACCCAGGCTAAGGCCATGGATTTTCCTGTTGTGAGAATTCTCTGTTTGGGAGCAGACAGAGAATTACATGAAAAATGGATGAGTATAGGACCACTTATAGGGTGCACAGGCCAAGGAGAGGCAAGCCACTCCTCAGAGGCAACCTTCCAGGGGCAGGGCAGACCTTTCACTGGCCTTTTACCAAGCCCAGGCCTCCTCTTCAGCTTATGCCCAGGGGGTTCTTCAGAGGGATAGGCAGGCGAGTGCGGCAGGCCTGCTCCCACCCCTCAGCCTAAAGCCCCTGCCAAACAGGCACCCTGATGGGATGCCCAGGACCGATTCTCCATTACCTGTAGGGGCAGGCTGGCTTACTCATCCAGGACTGGGAGTCTTTAACATCAGACAAGTGGGTCCTGGAAGTAGCACAGGGACTGGTTCTCAGCTTCAAAAATTTCCAAAGATGAGAACCAGATCTTTTCCACCTGCAAATCCATTAGAGGCTCTTGCTTTGGAAACAGAAGTCTCAACCCTCCTGGCTCTCAGAGCTGTAGAAAGGGTTCCTCCCCTACACCAGGGCAAAGGACTGTACTCCAGGTACTTCCTTACACCAAAAAAGACAGGAGAATGGCGGCCCATCCTGGATCTAAGATACCTAAACAAGCACCTTTTAAAACCAAAATTCAAAATGGTGACTCTGGGAATTATTTTACCCTCCCTAAGGCCAGGGGACTGGCTAGCGTCCCTGGACCTCAAGGATGCCTACTTCCATGTTCTCATCAGAAGCTCCCACCAAAAGTACCTCAGATTCGAGACTGCCCTCAGGCCATTACCAGTTCAGAGCAATGCCCTTGACCTTACCTCTGCCCAAGGGTATTCACAAAATGCGGGTAGTAGCAGTTGCTCACTTAAGAAGGCAAAGATTGCCATCTTTCCTTACCTGGACGACTGGCTCATAGTGGGTCAGTCTCAGACCAAGATCAAATCACACCTTCAGGTTACCCAGCAGCTGCTTACATCTCTAGGTTTTCTTCTCAATCTTCCAAAGTCAGTTCTAGAGCCTGTTCAGCTACTCACCTTCATAGGCGCAGAACTGGACACAAAGCAGGCCAGAGCTTTCCTTCCTCTAGAAAGAGTAAAGACCCTGGTGGCTCTGGCCTCCTCCTTCACTCTGCAGGTCTCTCGACCAGCAAGGCACTTTCTACAGCTCCTAGGGCACATGGCTGCTTCCACAGCTGTAGTGCAAGGAGCAAGATTTCAGATGAGGGACATTCAGCTCCATTTGAGAGCCTTCTGGTCTCAAAGGAGAGATGATCTAACTAAATTGATCCCAGTAACTCGAACCCTGATCCAGGCCCTGCAGTGGTGGCAGGATCAGAGCAATCTGAGACAGGGGGTTCCTTTCATCCCTCAATCTCACTCCTTGACCTTTACTACAGATGCATCCCTCTTGGGATGGGGAGCTCACATGGGCGACCTCACCACCCAGGGATTGTGGTCCCCTCAGGAATCTCTGCTCCACATCAATCTGTTGGAACTCAGAGCTGTTTTTCTAGCACTTCAGGTTTTTTCTGCATCTGTTCAGAGCAAAGTGGTACAGGTCAGAACAGACAACACCACTACAATGTGGTGCATCAACAAGCAAGGGGGCACTCGGTCTTCGGCCTTGTGCACGAGGCAGTGAAGTTGTGGTCTCTGGCTTATCCCTGAACACCTCCCTCATGGCAGTTCACCTCCCAGGCAAGGACAATGTCCTGGCAGATGCTCTCAGCAGGATTTCCCAGGGCCATGACGATGGTCACTGGATCCCTAGTACTGGGATTAGTATTTGCCAGGTGGGGCACCCTCAGATAGATCTTTTGCAGCCCCAGACAATCACCAACTTCCGCTTGTTTGTTGCAGGCCCCCAGTGTTGGGCTCAGTCCCTCTGGATGCCTTCCTTCTCGATTGGGAAGGAAGTTCCTATGCCTCCCCTTGTTCAAGGTGCTAGTCAAAATCAGATCTCAACCTTGCAAGATGATTCTGATTGCTCCAGATTGGGCCAGACAGCCCTGGTATCCACTCCTTCTGTCCTTAGCAGTCCACCTTCCCTGTGTCTCTCAGGAATCACAATCTGTTAACCTGTGCCCAGGGAGAGTTTGGTATCGAATCTCAAATCCTCAACCTCAAGGCCTGGCTCTTGAGGAGTTAGAGTTGCTGACCTACACCTTTCTCAAGGTGTACTCAAAATCTTGAAGCTTCTAGGAAGCCTTCCACAGGGCTACTTATAATTCTAAATGGAAAAGGTTTTCCATATGGTGCTCTAGGAAGCATATTTCCCCAGAATCTGCTGATTTGCCCACAGTCTTGGACTATATGGTCCATCTAAATACTTTGGGGCTGAGGCCAGCTACCGTGAAAGTGCATTTGGCAGCGGTCTCTGCTTTTATTTCAGCAGGAAAGCCCTCTTCTCTTTCTGCTCACCCTGTATTCTCCAAGTTTTTCAAGGGATTGCTTCACACCAACCCTCCATTCAGGGACCCTGCTCCTGCCTGGGATCTTAATGTTTGCATTGCTCAGCTAATGCAACCCCCCTTTGAGCCTTTGTCTTCAGCAGAGCTTAAGTACTTGACTTGGAAAACTTTGTTTCTAGTAGCCATCACTTCTGCCAGCCGCATAAGTGAATTACAAGCTTTGTCAGTGGAGCCTGATTTTATCTCCTTTCACAGAGATAAAGTAGTCCTCAGGACTAACAGGAAGTTCTTGCCTAAGGTGGTTTCAGATTTCCACCTTAATCAATCTATATCTCTTCCAGTGTGCTTCACTGACCATTCCTCCTCTGGCGAGAGGAGGCTGCACAGTTTAGATGTAAAGAGAGCCCTTAGTTACTACATAGAGTGTACCAAGGGTCACAGGTTTGACTCCCTCCAACTGTTCCTCACTTATGGTGAGGTTGGTAAAGGGAAACCTGCCACTAAAAGATCCATTGCCAGGTGGATTGTCTCTTGTATCCAATTTTGCTATCAAAAACTGGGTAAGGTTCCCCCTTCAGGCCTGAGGGCTCACTCTACCAGAGGTACAGCTGCGTCCCTAGCTGCGGCCAGGGACATCCCTATCTTAGAGATATGTCAAGCAGCTACCTGGAAAACAGTACACACTTTCACCAAGCATTACTCCCTGGACATCCAGGCTAGGAGGGATGCTCGGTTTGGCACAGCTGTGCTTCAGAGCCTATTTCCTAAGTAGGTTCTGTCCCTCCTCCATGGAGGTACTGCTGTGTAGTCTGCATATGTCATAATATAGCAAGACTTCATGTTGTTTGAAGAAAAAATTACTCACCTTAGTAATGTTGTTTCTTCTAATGAAGTCTTGCTATATGAAACCTCCCCTGCCCCTCTCAGAACCTCTGCTCTTGGGATGTGGGTGGGCAGTGCAGTGTTGGCATAATGATGCCCACCTTGTGTTTTCACCCCTCCTTTTGGGGTGTTTGGGTGTTGTATTTTATTTTATTTTCTGGTCCCCTGACTTGAGTCTTGGTTTTGGGACCAGAAAATGTGTTAATATTTTAGTAGCCAGTTGGCTAGTGTAGGTTTACGGCTTCCACACAGAACCTTAGTGAGTTTTTGCTCGTAAAGATCTGACAGTTTCAGTTTGAAGAACAACAGACAGAGTTTTTTTCAACCGAGCTTGCGCTCAAGATTCCATGCCTGGCATGGAAGTTAACTCTTTCACCTCCGGAGCAGTCCTAAGACTGGGACAAACTGCATATGTCATAATATAGCAAGACTCCATTAGAAGAAACAACATTACTAAGGTGAGTAATTTTTTCTTCCTGCTCATGTTTCTTCTGTTTTTTCAATATTGGTTCCCCCTCCCAGGGGTTTTCTTAAGTTTATACTGCTTGGGAATCAGTCCTGCTTGTGTTACCTGCTGCAAGAGCTTCCTCTCGAAGTAAGATATTAGTTACATAAGAACTTACCGTAACAGTAGACCTTCGAGAGAAGCTCTTGCAGCAGATGTATTTTTCCGCCCTCCGTCCCCCAAGGATCAGGCCTTTTCCAGGCTGGCCATTCCTCTGTTATGAGGAAAGATTTGGGTCACGATTCCTGTTTGTCACCTGTTGCTATCTGTTTGCTTGTAGGGGGACGTACAAGAACTGGAGCACGTGGGGAACTCCTCCTTTATATAGAGTGACGTCGGGGGTGGAGCAGACGTCGGTACTGCTGGAAGAAGAATTTGCCGAGAACCGCCGCCAGGTGGTGTCAGTCCTACTTGTGTTACCTGCTGCAAGAGCTTCTCTTGAAGATCTACTGTTACAGTCAGTTCTTACGCAACTGTACTTTCCTCTCTCTTTACAGTGCTTTCACTGATGTAACTCAGTGGCTCTGTATTGTGTAACCTGACTTGGAACCTTTGTAAACGAGCCTCTGGCTCAAAGATATTAATCTGAATCTTAAAGAAAGAAAGAAAGAAAAAACAGGCCATAGAACCATTTCTGCCAGGCAGAGGAACAGGGGCTTCTACTCTGGACACTTCCTAGTCCTCAAGTGGACAGGAGTCTTCAGATTAGTTCTATGCCCGAGAGATTTGAACTTTTCCATAGAGTACAAGAAGTTTTGGATGGTCTCCCTACAAGCCCTTATTCCCCTGTTGAACACAGGAGACTGCATCTGTTCTCTGGGTATGAAGGATGCTTACCTTTGTATCAAAATCGGAAAGAATCACAGAAAATATCTGAGATTCCTGTTAGAAGGGCAACATTACGAGTTCAGAATCTTGCCCTTTGGCTTGTAGTCTGCACCATGGGTCTTTACCAAATGCTTGGCAGTGATAGCAGAGGCCTTCAGCAAGGAAGGACTGTATGTGTTCTCTTATCTGGAAGATTAGCTATTGAAGGCCACTCCAGAGAACAACTACTGCACACCTTGGCGCAAACTTGGACCTTGTTTGACTATCTAGGGGTGACTGTAAACCCACCAAAAGCAGTACTGACCCCATGTCAAAGACTGCAGTACATAAAGGTAGTATTAGACATGGGTCAGGGTTGTGCGTTCCTCCCTTTGGACAGAGTGGAACGGCTTATATAGCACAGCCCACCTGGTGTACTACAGTCGGTCTGTCCCAGTCAAGACCTTGCTGTGCCTTCTAGCGACCCCCATCGTAACAGTACTACTGACTTGCTTGCACATGAGGATCCCACAGTGGGAACAATCCTCATATGACCTAGATAAAGTTGTACTAGTTATGTCTCCTCTGAGAAAGGCCCTGATATGATGGGTGGATTGCATCACATGTGTACCATTTCGGAGTCTAACCCTGTGACAGGTTCTTACCTCAGATGCTTTGGGATCCAGGTGTGGAGAGCACCTGGGTCCTTATCAAACACAGGGTACTTGGACCCACATAGAGAAAAACTGCACATCAGTGTCGTGGAGATGCAGGCTGTTCTCTACAGTCTCCAAGCATTTCAGGCACACCTGATACCAGACCCCCTGCTAATACAGATGGACAATGTAATTGTGATGCATTACATCGGCAAACACCATCACTGTGCAGGGAAGTAATGAGAGTGTGGCAGTGGGCTCTAGAACATGGCCTAGAACTCTCGGATGTACATCTTCCAGAAGTCCAAAACGACTTGGCAGAGAGGCTAAGCGGATCACAGTCCAGCCTGTACAAATGGGAACTAGTGACCTCAGTGTCGAAAGACCTCTTCGCAAGGTGAGGTCACCCAAAGTGGGACCTTTTTGCATCCTCAGACAACGCAACACTGCCGCATTTCTGTTCACTCGTTCTAGGGCCTGGAGTTTTCTGGCGAGAGACATTGTCCCTCCCTTTGAAAGCGAGGTTTCTGTATGCCTCCCCCCCCTTTCCTCTAATACAGAGAGTGTTACTGAAACTACAGGTGGAGGGAGCAACTCTAATCCCAATTGCTCTTCTTGGCCTCGACAGATCTGGTACCCCACTGCTGCAACAGCTAGCAGTGGAACCCCCAGTGCCCCTGCTGTTGTCCAAGGGTCTACTGTCACAGGACAGGGGATCTCTGGTCCATGTGGAAAAATCCCTGCATCTACACACATGATTCCTGAAGACACAGCCATGGCTAGGTTTGGGGTATCCTCTAAAGTGGCTGATGTTCTGGTGGCCACTAGAGACCCCACTTCCAGACACACCTATTCTTTGAAGTCAAAGTGGTTTACTTTGTGGGTTGTCCCAAGCACCTGCATCCTTTTACTTGCCCAGTTAATGCAGCGTTGGAATACTTGCCATCCCAATCAGACACAGGACTCCAGTATTCCTCCCTCAAGGTGCCTTTGGCCGACTTTTCTGTTTTTCATGCTCCTGTAGACAGCCGTATGCTTGCTCAGCTAGAGGTATCCCATACCTTTTTGAGAGTTGTACTACAGTTGAAACCTCCATTTAGGAATCCAGTCCCAGCTTGGGACTTTTGTGTTGGAAAAGCTTACTTTGGCTCCTTTTGAGCCTGCTGCGAGTTGCAGTCTATGCTTTCTTTCATGGAAAACATTGTTTCCGGTTACCATTACTGCTGCTTGAAGAATTTCAGAGCTACAAGCTGTAGTGTGTGTCTCCATGCTTACTTTTTCACAAAGACAGGGTGTCTTTACATACAAATCCTACATTTTTGCCAAAGGTGTGGTGTCTGAATTTAGGTTAAATCAAACTATCTACTGTCCAGATATGTAGCTCCTCTAAGGTATCCTTCCTTGTCCCTTTCCGCAGGACTGTACAGGGGCAGAGGGTCTTCATGTTTAGGGTCCCTATCTGGCTAAATAGTCTACCTTCTGAGGTTCTTTCTGAAATTAAGATAGGCCCCTTTAAACTTAAACTCTGGCAGCACCTTTTTACACTAAACAGGTGTGACTGTCCCTAGCATACCGTCCTTTTGCCCACTCTGCTTCCTTAATACTTCTCCAACTGTACCTCCCTGTCTTGCTCACCCTGCCTTCTCATGCCCCCCACATTTCTCCTTCCCCCTTCCACTCTCCTCTACCTTTGTTCCCCACTCACTCATCCCCTCCCTTCTCCTTGTTTACTATAGCTCTCCCTCCCCACCCCCACACTTTTGTTTTCCTCCCTGCTAATTTGTTCAACAATGTCCCCTAGATTGCCAATCCACTGGTGTCTGGGCACTCTTGTCCCCTCTGTTGCCTCTTAGTTTATACCCCACCCCCGGTGATCTTTGTAATCCCACTCTTAATATCAACTCCAGTATTACTGACATTATGTCTGACCTGTTGTACTTTATTCCTTGCCTCTTACTCTTCTTTGCTTGTCACTTTATTTCCCCATGCAAGCTATTATTGTGTAACCCTTAGGTGGTGCTATCCCAAGGGCTACTACCCCTGCAGGCTTGGCTAGTAGCAGGTTAAGGGGCCTGAGTTCTGAAACGCGTGCCTCCACCCGGAGGTCAGGGTTGGTAGTGGTCAAGCTAACCTGGGCACAGCCCTCCGGGACACTGTAACCCCCCTCTTTCCCCTCTAGTGGCCTGAACACTGTACAGTAATCACTTTCAGAATACCCCTGGTACACCACACAAGTACCCACACTGTTTGCACTTAACTCCAGGGCTGGTTCCTCTGGCTCGACCCTGGGGACCCCCTGCAAAACAAGGTTAAGCACAGCAAATAGCAACAGTATAGTACTTTGAGCGCAAACTGGAACCACAGTCAGATTACATGCAGAAAAAGTTAGATCTGATTTATTCAGGGGACTTGAACAAGGGAGGGGCAAAATCAGGTTAATTTGCTTAAAGGTTATATCAATCAAGCAGTTATGCATGCTCTTTGAGTCCCCCAACACAGTCCACCTCTGGGTCCCCAGGTAGAGAAGAGATGGGCTAGCCAGGACAGTTGCCCGGGGTTGCAGCTGGTTGGGGCCCTGTGATGGAAAACACAACATGCACAGTACACAATATTTGTAATCCGGAGCCAGAGGGCTCAGTTTGTAAAGCAAACGAAACAACAAGACAATCAGATGACACACTCAGATAAAGCTGTTGTTGTAGGGAGCTACCCTGGTATTTACTCATGATACCCAAGACTGGACACAGGCTGGATGAAAATCGAGACTGCAGGTGGTTGATCTGGAATGCCAGGAGAAGCAGGGCCCACACAAGTCGCAGAGGCATCGTTCGTGTTCAAGCGTGGAGCAGGAGTCTGATCCCCAGGCAGGTCTCTTGTCGATGGCTTCTCTGTGCAGTGGGTAGTCTGGCTGGGCCAGTCTGGCAAAGTCCAGACCACATGGAGACAAGTTTGGAAGCAGTCTGTTTTGGGCTGGATACAGCTTCCAGCAAGCAGAACACAGTTCACACAGTGGGGAACTAACTCGCAACCCACTAGCAGCTCATAGCACATTTACATGTACGGGAATTCTATTGTACCAGGCAGAGCGCTCCCCGGGCACAATGGCAAAGTCTCTGCACACACTGGGAGCTTAGGGGTAGCTGGAACTCCTGACAGGCTGCTCGCATTCAACAAAAATATTCGGTGGTCTTCAGGTTGAGCCTGGCCCACTTCAGTAGCTTACTTTAGTCACACAAACTTGGATTTAGTCCAAAATAATTCTCTTCTCTTCCTCTCAGGAGCAGCACACCGGCATGCAGGCCAAAAACTCAGCCTTTTCAGAGTTCTCCCATGCAAATCCACTAAGGATTGCTGCTCAGAAACACTGTAGCTCCTTCTTGCTCAGCTTCCACCTCAGTTCTAAACTGAAAACTGCAAGCAGCCTGGGACTTCCCCAAGATCAAAAAGATTTGGTTGGCTGATTTGGCTGTCAGTTAAAGCAAGAGCTCCCCCTTCAGTTGCAAAAAAGGTGCAAAAACTCAAACCACAGTTCCTATAGATTTTGAATTCAGATAGCTCCTGGAGTCCAGCTACATTTTAGGTCCCACCAGAACTGATTGGTCCAATTTGCAGTCCAGGACCAAGACAGTGGAGACCAACGAAACAGTCTTTGCTACAAAGAAATCAGGTTAGACAAACTACATTATCATTCCAAATGGTTTTCAGCAAATAGTTACATCTTTCAACAGAGCTCCATCTCAGATTACTTAAGCTGCAGTTAGGCTGCTCTTAAAGAGACAGTACACAGAGGCTATACAAGCTCTGGTAATCACATTTAAACTGCTAAAACGCAGGACACCAGCCTGGCAGTGAGCATTTAGGCAAGCTCAAGGAAGACTTTTTGGGAACCCCCATTTGTAGGGGGGGGTTACAGTTGCTTGCACTTTCATTGCCTTTTACTGTATTGCTCAATTGCTACACTGTTATTTTGCTTGTATGTCTTATCCCCGCATACTGTTTCGTGCCTCCCCTTGTACACCAACTGTATTTACACTGCCTTATTGTCTTGCACTGTTTTTTTTAACTTCTTTTTGACGTGGAGTCTTTGTAAATGAGTCTCTGACTTAAAGGTATGAAATTCTGAGATTTTAATAAATAAAATAAAATATGTTACGGAGTGTGCCAGTCCAGGTGAAGCATTAATCCACACTTTATTTGTACATAGAATCCTCAAGTATTATGTGACCTTCACCAAGGACTGCCAAAAGTCCTCTCAGCTTTTTGTTTTGTTCACCCCGGGGAAAGAGGGTGCTCCTGTGTCGAAACTGTGTCTGTCCAAATGGTTGGCAAACTGTATTACTTTCTGTTATAGTAAGTACAGTAAGAAACTTCCTGGTGTGGTCTGCGACCATTCTACCAGAAGCATGGCCACTTCTATTGCTTGTTTTAGAATGTCTCAGCTGCTGACATTTGTGCTGCTGCCACTTGAAGTATTAGTCTGGACATTGTGTCTCATCTATGAGTAAGTTTTGGCCTGGCTGTTTTAAAAGGCCTGCTGTCATGAGCAGGTATGTCTACATCTGCCCAGACTGTCAGTTTTGGTACTGCTTGGGACAAGTTCCAAAGGTGTGGCCTGATAAGAGATATCCTTGAAGAAGATAGAACAGTTACGTACTTACCGCAACAGTGGATCTTCAAGAGAAACTCTTTCATCAGGCCATACCCACCCACACTCCTTACCCCTTCAGGAGTAGATCACAGGATTTTTCTGCACAAAGTTTTTTTTCATCACTGCTTCTTCAGCACCCCTTGTTGTCTGGTAAACAAGGTGCTGCCTATATCTCCTGGTTCCCCATAATGAGGTCCTCCGAACATAATCTGTGATGGGGAAATGAGGAGAGATGGGGCCGCCCACATTTATGTAGTTGCTGCTGCACAATATCTTCATGGGTAGCCCCTGGCTTGCAAAAGTTTCTGTGGGGTCCTAGTGCTGACTTGGGTATAGTTCAAAGGTGTGACCCTAATGAAGAGATTCTCTCAAAGATCTACTGTTAAGGTAAGTACGTACCTTTTCTTTTTATGCTCCCAGTTCCTGTCTGGCGTGACTTCCTGTCTCCTGTGGGACTTCTTCTAACAACGTCCCACTCCATCAGTGGCTATCCTTTCTCTCTGGGGGGGGCCATCTGATGTCACTTATGAAGTCTTCACATGTAAACTCAATTCTTGTGCCACCGCTTTGTTGCATTGGTTCTGGGGAAATGACTTGAATGTGAATTGTTGTAGTAATTGTGATTTTTACGTGATGTTTTCTTACTGTTTTGAATATGTAACCATTGTATATGTACCCATAGAACAGCATTATAAATTAGCTTTGCTCAGTGGATCTGTACTAAATAAAGTAAAATCAGTTCATACATTGAGTAAGTGAGACAAGCTTCAGGATAAACCAAGATTGGAAGAGAGCATAGAATTATGGAAAACAAGTAATTGCTTAATAAAAATCATCAACAATAGTAAAATCAGTGGTACCATATAAGTACTGTGGCTGGATGCATGTTTTTCAGATGCAAACCCACATGATTTTAGGGGACCTGACTGTGTTAAAGTGTTGGTATGAATTACATTAAGTAGCTTTTGAGTGGTTTTCATTGAAATTTATTGTTAATGATCTGTAGATTGTTGGTTCAAACATGCTTAGGGCTGGCAACTTCTGTTCCAAAGAACAAGATGTGGGGTATTAAGGAACTTTTCTCCTTTTTCAGGTGAATGAGGCCTTTGCTCCACAGTACCTGGCAGTTGAAAAGGCTTTAGGACTGAATCCTGAAAGGACCAATGTGAATGGAGGTGCCATTGCATTGGGCCACCCCTTGGCAGCATCTGGAGCCAGAATCACTGGTCACCTCGTACATGAGCTTAGGTAGGTGATATATAGCTTGATACATCATAGCAACAGAAGCAACACAAGTGGATTTGCTAGAGCCAAACAGACTGATAGTTTGTTTCATATAGTTTTTGTCCCCAGTACCTGTCCACCTGGACTTCGGATCTAAAATTTTCCTGGTGGACACCCAGATCCATCAGCCCCTATCCTCTCATCTGTCTGACAGGCATCATCATGGAGCAAGGCCCGAGAGTGTCATCAACTGTAATGGCGATGGTACTGGGGTTTTCTCACCTGGTTGGCTACCCCACACTTTACCATTTTCCTGTCCCTGGTATGGGGCAGCATACTCATGCAGTGGTTTGCACAGCAGGATGAGGAGGCTCCCTTGCCCTCCACTGTGGGTCGCTGCAGTGTCACATCTGCTGACATTGATTATGAGGATGTAGTTTCTTCTGTTGTTTTGCCCATCTTCCTCATACTCAATACTGTTCCATATATTCTCTTCCTTCCCTTGAGGATAGGTGTGTCTCTCAATGTTTTCTTTATCTCCAGGTTCTGGTTCTAGCAAGGAGAGTGCATTTGTGATTTCATACAAAAAGCAGCATGGTCTCACTTAGAGATGCAGCAAAATTTACCCTCAGAGTTTCCCAGCTTCACCCCAACTTTGCATAGCAATCTTTTTTAATGTTAAACCTTTTTTTAAAGTGTAATCCCCTCCACCAAGTATGACCAACTGTTCCCATCCCTCTCCCATAACCCAGACCTTTTGAAATTAAGTACCCCATCCTGCCACCCTCTAACACACTCCCCCCCCCGGCCCGGTGAAATTTTTACAAGTAAGCAGTAAGACATGAAAGAGTGTGCGCTAGACACTTTTAGCGAATGGCCAGGGGTGTAGTGAGGCATGAGGCCACAGGCCAAGTGCATTCAGCTCCTGGCCATGTGCTAAAAGTGTCTACCGCACATCCCCGGAGTGTCTCATTGTGCTTATGAAATGGGCACCTTGGCTGTTGATGTATGTGAAACTTTCAATTATTAGGATTGAGTAATAAAAAAGTTAAATGTTTGCCTTTGTTAGATAAAATAGATCATCTTTGGGGATGTCTCAGTCATCGGGTCAAACCGTATGAACTTCACTGTCAGTGAAGCAGGATCCACAAGGAAGATTTTCCAGGAGTACCACTGGGGCCACCTACGCCAACGTCACCAACCCTATAAAGGCGTGAGCGGCCCCGCACCCTCCTCAGTTCTTTCCCGCCATTGACTTTGTTCACATGGGTCTCCACGGAAGCTCCAAAGCAGTTTTGCACCATTTTCCCTACAATTTTTTTCCTTCACCTAGCTCTTTAACTCTCTTTTAAATAAGAGATTCCTTTACCGTGTTTATGTGAAAGTTCAGGGCAGGGGTCCTCTAGGGTCCCTCCTTCCCAGTCGCCGGCGGGTTTATCAAGCTCCCAGGCCTGCAAGGCCCAAGACAAATCCTCTGTGAAAACCAAAACAAAGACTGTGAATGGGACCGCTCCCCCTGGCAGCACTTCTGCTCCCCAACAGCTTCTTCTTCATCCTTCGGGGGGGGGGTACCCCATTGACTGCGGCTGTACTAATGTCCTCTGCTGCGTAGGCCTCTCTTGGTATAAGGACCATAACAACAGCACTGGCTCATGCTGCTCGGAGTCCGTGTGGGTGGACAGCCCCCAGTTTGTCAACCCTCGGGGTGTCGACGCCAGTCCCTACACCGAGGCCTGATGCTTCTCCAGACCCCAGGCCATCGGGCTCCTCGGACTCTCAAGCCCTGACAGATGGTTCATCATACCCTCTGTTGATGACCCTCCACCGTCTACTCATCCCTCTCCCGACATTGACCTCAATTCGTTACTGACCCAGATCGCTACAACCCTAGTGCACCATTTGAGCTCATACAGCCCTGGGTCCCCTGCGCTGACGGCCCCTTCATCATCAACGCCTCTTGGGCCTCCTCGGTCTGCACCCCGTGGGGCACCATCAGTCCCTCACTCGTCGGACCTTGAGCTGGAACAGGTCGATTTTTAGAGGAGGAGTACCATCCTGACCTGATTCTATGTCAGCAAGAGGATGAGGAGGAACTTCTTTCCTCAGACAGGTCCACTGCATCTTCAGTAAGCAAGAACTCTGTCAAACACACTCCCAGGTCCCCACCTGAAGATCCTACTTTATTTAATGTGATGAAGCAGCTATCCTCAGTCATGGGCTTTCACACAGAGGAGGAGGATGCCACCAGAAGGGACCTGATGGACTTTTTGGAGATTCCAGACTCATCCCCCATGGATCATTCCTACCATCCTTCCTGCCCTGAGGAATGCCACTACTGCAGCCTGGTATAGGCCAGACATGGTTCCTGCCATGCCCCACTGGGCAGATAAGCTCTATGATGCCCCCCCAATGCCTACCTTACTGTGCTGCCCAACCTGAGACCAATTCCATGGTCATTAAAGAGCAGCTCTGCACTTCACTTGTGCTTTCATAAATAAAATGTTTCAGCTGTTACAATTTACTAGAGAATACATTTTTTTTTTCATTTTCAATGCTCCTTTCTAAGATTTACAGCACATCTTGGTAGTCCATCTAAAAGGTCTGTATAGAAAACAGTTGAAAACATTTGCCTCTACCCTGTTAACTTCACAGTGCCTTTGTTTATGACATCATAGTGCTCACCATGACAGCAGACTGATATCACAAACAGCAATTGTGTGGTTAGCAGGGGAAAGTCAGATACATTTTGAAAGACTCAGTGAAATAATTGCTGCCCTATCTACAATATTTAGTAGACTAATAAAAGGGGGAATAACAAAGGAAATAGCAGATAACTAGAAAACAATAAACTGAAAACATAACTGGTATAACTCCAGTGTTTTGTAAACTTTTTATTATAGTAGAGAGTTGCTCTTTGCCTGAAACGTGGTATACTAGAAAGCATGACTGGGATGTAGCAGTACCAGTTTATACTCTGTTTAGAAGAGATGGGGGAGGTACAAAGGAAGGGGGTGGTGGCTCTTTACGTCACGGGAGTTATTAGGGCGACTGAGGTACAGGGAATGCAGGGGGTAGCGGAGGTACTTTGAGTCACCCTTGAGACAGGCAATGGCACTGCTATTCGCACAGGCATGACATACAGACCTCCAGCACAGGGGGAGGAGATGGACAGGATTCTAGTGAAATCCATCTGTATGATGGCAGCTAAAGGGAATGTGCTGCTGGTAGGTGATTTCAGTCTACCTGATGTGGATTGGAGCATCCCAGCTGCTGCCTCAGCTAGGATCAGGGACATCCTGTGCTCTATACAAGGGGCAGGCTTCAGGCAGCTAGTGGTAGAGCCCACCAGGGAGGGTGCAGTTGTGGACCTGGTACTCACCAGTGGGACAGAATTGAGGAAGTCAGGGTGGGCGAACACCTGGGATCCAGTGATTATCACACAGTGTGATTCAGCATGAGTACAGTGGCAGAGTCAAGCCACACAATGACGAGAGTCCTGGATTTCAGGAGGGCGGACTTTACTAAGATAAGGATATGTCTTAAGCATGTGCTGGCAGGGAGGGACAAAGCAGGGGAAGTGGAGGAGCAGTGGGCCCATCTGAAGGGAGCCATAGTAGAGGCGACAATTCTTTGCATTAGGCAAGTAAACAAGGGCAAGAGAAAGAGAAAGTCACTATGGTTCTCTATAAAGGTAGTGGCTGGGAAAGTAAGGGTGAAAAAGATGGCTTTCAGGAAGTACAAGGAAGCACAGTGGGAGGAGGACAGGATAGTTTATCTGGATAGACAGAGGGAGGCAGGGAAAGCAGTCCGAAGCACAAAGGCACAAACGGAGGGAAAAAAATTGCACAGGAGGTACAGAAAGGAGACGAGACTTTCTATAGGTACATTAGTGAAAGAAAAAAAACAGGTGGGATAGCAAGGCTTAAAAGGTAAGAAGAAGAGTGTGTGGAAGGGTACCTGGAAAAAGAATCAATACTGAACAAATATTTTTGTTCTGTATTCACAGAAGAAGGTGGTGAGGGACCACATTTAGGCAACATGAACAAATATGGGAGGGAGATGGACATCAGTCCATTTACAAGAGAGAGAATCCTAAAAGAACTCACAAAACTGAAAGTAGACAAGGCAGTGGGACCAGATGGGATACATCCTAAAATATTAAAGGAATCACAGGAGGTGCTGGTGCCACCACTGGTAGCACTGTTCAACGAGCCACTCGATATGGGAGTGGTTCCAGAGGACCGGAGGAGAGCAGATGTAGTCCCTATTCAAAAAAAGTGACAGTAGAGAGGAGGCTAGAAAGTATAGAACAGTCAGCCTCACCTCAGTAGTGGGGAAGGTTATGGAATCACTACTTAAAGAAAGGATCGTGGAACATCTTGAAGCCAGCGGTGCACAGGATCCGAGACAGCATGGATTCACAGTGGGAAGATCATGTCAAACAAATCTAATTGATTTCTTTGACTAGGTGGCAAAGGTCGTTGATCGGGGAAGCGGTGGATGTCACCTACCTGGATTTCAGTAAGGCCTGTGATATCGTTCCACACAGAAGACTTTTGAACAAGCTGGGCAGCCTGGGAGTGGGTCACAAGGTGGTAAACTTGGTTAGGAACTGGTTGTGTGATAGAAGACAGAGGGTCGTGGTAAATGGTGCTCAATCTGAGGAAAGGAGGGTGACCACCTGGGTGCCACAGGGATCAGTCCTGGGGCCAGTCCTGTTTAACGTCTTCATAAGTGACATTGCGGAGGGGCTGGAGGGGAAGGTGTGCCTCTTTGCAGATGCCGCTAAGATCTGCAACAGGGTGGACACTCTGGGATAGGTGGATAAAATGAGGAGAGCCCTAAATAAACTGGAGGAACGGTCCAGAGTGTGGCAGCTGTGATTCAGTGTGAAAAAGTGCAATATTATGCATTTAGGGTGCAAGAACCCAGGGGAGGATTACATGGTTGGGGGGGGGACTGATGGTCACCAAACAGGAAAGGGATTTGGGGGTAATCATATTTGATGACCTAAAGATGGTCAAACAATGGCCAAGACTGGGAGGAGAGCCATTGGGATGCTGGGGTGTATAGGGAGAGGTATCACCAGCAGAAGGACAGAAGGAGGTGGTGATGCCACTCTATAGATCATTAGTGAGGCCTCATTTGGAATACGGTGTCCAGTTCTGGAGGCCGTATTTCTGTAAGGACATAGGGTGGAGGCAGTTCAAAGAAGGTCATGTGAAGAGAGACTGGGACATTTCAGTATGTATACCCTGGAGGAGAGAAGAGACAGGGGAGATGTGATAGAAACCTAAAAATATCTAAAAGGCATAAATAGGGTACCGGAGGGTAGCATTTTTCAGCAAAGGAGATGTCCAGGAACGAAGGGGCATGACATGAGGTTGAAAGGGGGTAGACTAAGGGGTAGCATGAGAAAGTATTTCTTCACAGAAAGGGTGGTGGATGCATGGAATAAACTCCCAGCGGAGGTGGTGGGGGCAAACACAGTGGGGTATTCAAGCATGCATGGGGCAGGCATAGGGGAACCCTAGCAATAGGAACGAGGAGGTAAAGCCGGAGATCAAATAGGGTCTGCGGCATTTACAGTAGGGAGGGAAAATGGGCAGACTAGATGGGCCTAGTGGTCCTTATCTGCTATCAGTTTCTGTGTTTCTCTTTAAAGTAGCACATGACAGGTCCAAGGTGCCAAAGCACCTTAGCTCCTTCCCCTCTGACAGGGAATCCAGGCAGATTGACCTTTGGGGCAAGAGAGTCTATGCCTCCTCCACCGTGGGGCTTCGGATTGATAACAGTCTTTCACATATGGGTAAGTACCAAAACACCATCTGAAAGAAGGGCAAGGCAGGTGCCCAAGCCCTCCCAGAATGTTCCCAGAAACAGGAGGTTCTCAGATGCTTACAGACCATTGAAGACATTAGTAAGCATCTCCTTAGGGCCTTGTATGACATTTCCTACATGCTGCCACAGGCATCTGCCTTCGTAGGCACTCCTGGCTGAGGGTCTCGGTGGGGGGGGTTGCAGCAGACATCCAGCAAAAGTGCTGAATGCACCCTTCAGTGGTGCCAAGTTATTTGGGCCAGATGTCCAGGGCATCATCAGTGACTTACAGGCTTCTGGTTGGGCTATCAAGTCTGTCCATTTGCTTTTCCATATGCAGCCTAGAAGCAAACAATGGTCACCTTTTCATAAGGTGTCCCACAAGTCCAGCGCAGGCTCCTGCCCCCAGGGCAAGAGAAAAGCCTCCTCTGCCTTGCCCACCCCCTTCTCCTATGGTGCAGCCACAAAGCAACCCAGGGGTGACGGATCAGCCCCAGCGGCCTGATCCGCCTCTGCTTGACTCCTTGCCAGACCCTCCTCTTCCAGTCCCCAACCAAGAGTTGGTGGTCGGAGGTCAGTTTTCCCTCCATCTCAATCAGTGTAAAACCATCACTTCAGATGCCTGGATTCCTCAGGTTATAGTGAGGGGTCACACTCTGGAACTTGTACAGATGCCTCCAGAGACTCATTTGGTACCCTCCACCCACCACACAGCCCATCTAGCAGTTCTCTGGGAGGAGGTACAGTTCCTTCTGTGGAAAATGGCCATTGAGCCAATACCCAGGCGCCAGAAGAACAGGGGATTCTATTCCAGGTTCTTCCTGGTCCCCAAAAGAACCAGAGATCTAAGGCCTATTCTAGATCTCAAGGACCTCAGTCTTTATATCCAGTACAAAAGTTCTGCATGGTCACTCTCCCAGGCCTGCTGCTCCTGCTCAAGCAGGGTGACTGGCTGTGCTCCCTGGATATGCAAGATGCTTACATGCATATCTCGGTGTGTGTCCCTCACTGGAGGTTTCCCCAGTTCCTTTTTCAGGGCGGACATTGCCAATTTAAGGTATTGCCCTTTGACTTATCATCTGCGCCATGGGTCTTCTCAAAGTGCTTAGCAGCAGTAACTGCGGACCTCCAGAGAGAAGGATGTGCGTTTCCCCCCTACCTGGATGACTGACTTCTCACAGCTCCGTCCAGAGATCAGCTCCTCCAGACTCTGGAGAGGACTCTCCCAACTGTTTCTCTCCCTGGGCATCACTGTCAGTCTGCCCAAGTTCGTTTTGATCCCGTCCCAGAGGCTGCAGTATATAGGGGCTGTCTTGGACTCTGTGCAAGGCAGAGCCTTCATGCCTCTCAGCAGGGCAGAGTTCCTCATTGCACAGGCTCAGGAGGTCACCCAGAACCGTTCTGTTCCTCCGAGGGTATTCCTGTGACTTTTGGGTTAGCCGCGGACATAGCTACGGTCCCCTTGGCCAGACTGCACATGCGGGTGTTCCAGTGGACACTCTGGGTGCAATGGGACTAGCGCACAGACGACCTAGAACAACTAGTGCCGGTCTCCTCCCCAGTCCACAAGGTGCTGTAGAGGTGGATGGACCCCCAAAACCTATTACAAGGAGTTCCATTCCAGATCTATTCGCCCCAGCAGATCCTCACCACGGATGCATCTGGTTCAGGCTGGGGTGCGCACCTGGGTCCCTTTCAAACTCAAAGAACATGATCTCAGACCAAGGTGTCTCTGCACATCAGTGTCTTGGAGATGCAGGTGGTCCACTGTGCCATGCAGGCTTATCAGAACCATCTCTTTCCAGGTCAGCTGTTGATTCGGTCAGTCAATCTCGGCATGGTCTACTACATCAACAAGCAAGGGGGAATGCATTCATACCCCCTTTGCAGGGAGGCCATGAGAGTTTGGTACTGGGCACTGGACCACGGTCTGGTTCTCTCCACAGTCCATGTCCCAGGCGTATATGGGGAGAGTTGGGAGAGCACTATATGCTCTTAAAGTTTAGCTAGAATAGGGAGTAGAGAGCTTGGGAGATAGTTGTCAGGATTGGTAGGGTCACCACCTTTAGGGAGTGGAATGACTGTGGAGAACTTCCACTTGGAAGGGACTGTGGATAGAAAGATGGGTTTAGGAGTGTGGCCAGGGGGTGCAGATAGCCGGGGAAGAGAGGTGCAGGAGCTTAGAGTCAAGACCATCAGGACTCTTACCCTTGCATGGATTTAAGGCAAGGAGGGCCTTAAGGGCATTAGATGGGGTGAATGGTGAGAATCAGAATGGTGGGAGCAAGTTGGGGTTTGTGGGGAGGGGTAATTGGAGAGGTGGGAGTGGTGGGGTGAGAGTGGTAAGGAGTGATGAAGCACATGAGGTGAAGAAGGTGTTGAAGGTAGCAGCAACAGTAGGATGTCAGAGATGGTGGAATTGCAAACTTTGAGTAGTGGTATGGGGGGGCGGGATGATGGGGAGGGGAAGAATAGGGATTGGACTGCTTTCCAGAATTTAGAAGGATGACCTAAGTTGGAGCTAAAGGAGGTGGCGAAGTATTCTGATTTTGTATGTCTAGTGATTCTGGTGCAAGCTTCCCTAAGGTAATGGTACTCTATTAGGTGCGAGTGGGAGCGGGAAACCTTATGGGCCTCCCATGCTTGATCATGGGCACGCATGCAGGCAAGCAGTTCTGGGGTAATCCAGGGGAGGTGAGTTCCTCTTACCCTCGGAAGTTTGAGGGGAGCATACTGTGGAAGTGAAGTAGGTGAGACATCATCTATAGAGTGTACATTGGAGATGGATGACCAGTCTGTGTTGGTAAGATCAGATAGGAGTGAGGTTATATTTAGTGAGCAGAAGGAGCGTATCAGTGTCTCTTTGGGTGGAGCCTTGGCACAATGGGTCTTGCGAACACAGTAGATCATATGATGACCTACTCCGGTGCTACGCCTTTACATGGAAGAGATTTTCCATTTGGTGTCAGGACAGGAAGCTTGATCCCCTTGCCTGCCCTGTGGCTAGCATCCTAGAGTACCTTTGGTCCTTCTCTCAGTTTGGACTGTGAGCAGTGGCCATCAAGGTGCACCTGGCAGCCACCTCTGCATACCAGATGTGTGCTATTATGTCGACGGTGGCCCAGGGAACGGTGGTTGGGCACTTTTTGAAGGGCCTTAAACAACTGTCTCCTCTGATGCATGAATCACCACCACTTTGAGGCCTAATGCAGGTGCTGACTGTGCTCATGGGCAAGCTACCTGAGCCTACATATGGATGTGGGATGTCATACTTGTTGTGGGAGTAGGCAATCTTGGTGCCTATATGTCAGCCAGAATTATTAGTGAGCTCCAGGTGAAGTCTCAATGTCTGGCCTTCCACAAGGACAGGGTCATCCTTTGCCCCCACCCAAAGTTTCTCCTGAATGTGGTATCAGAGTTTTACCTTAACCAGCTGATGAACTGTCCAGTATACTTTAATAACCCATCTTCGGAGGCTGACTGCAGACTTCTTACTCTGGACCTACAGAGAGCACTCTCTTACTATGAGATGTGCATGAGGGCTCACCAACTGTTTATGACATACTTTGAAGTCATGCCTGGCAGATCGGCAGTGAAACAGACTATTGGCAGGTGGATAACATCCTGCATGGACCTCTGCTATAGGATGACTGGTAGGAGCCTCCCACAGGGCTTAGGGCTCATTCCACCAGATATACCGCCACCTCACTGCTTCTAAAGACTTCCCTACCCAGAAGATCTGTAGGGCTGCTACCTGGAAGTCAGCACACGACCAAGCATCACATCAGGATACTGCTTTAGGGAGCTCAGTTATCCAATCTCTGTTCACCAAATAAGGGTGCATGCTTTGCCCCCTTCTCCCAGAGAACAGCTTGGAGTCTGCAAAAGTGTGGATAGTGAACTGTATCCATGCCCCTGGAAAAATAGATCACTCATCTGTAACCATTCTAGCAATGGTATACAGATCACATCCATACAACCCCCCACCCCCTTGGCAAGTGACACACGGATCCCTGCTTCCAACATACAAATATCTAACATCACGGGGCGGAGCCAGAGGATATGCTGCCTGGGTGATGGGAAGAGTTTAGCTTAATGACAGCTGATGAATCTGCACTTCTGGTTGAACTGCCAAAGTGTGGATGCAGAACATAGGTTACAGGTGACTAACCTACCCCCTCCCCACTCACCCCCAACACACATCTATCAGTGACTGAGCTTTTAAAATGTGGTGTGAAAGGGGGGCTCACTGATACTGGATAGTGCTTTGTAGATAATCTGTTGTTACATTTGCAGAGCTGCAGGCACAATTCATACTAACGACGAGAGTTTATTAATAATGTCATACAAATTGTATCATATAAGCCTTGAGTTGTTGCCTCAGTAGTTCATACTAACAAGAGTTTATTAATGTCGTCATACAAATTATATCATATAAGCCTTGAGTTGTTGCCTCAGCGATAGAGCTTTAGAATGTTAAAATTCAAACTCTGCACTGTGAGCATGCTCTCCCCCCACCCTCGCATTCTAATGGCAGATTTATTTATCTGCTGAAGAAATCAGATGCCCCGGGTGTCCTGTTCCACTCCTAAGTGCTTTTTTTTTTTTTTTTTTAAGTATGCTTTATTAAAAAAACACATAGATGCTGAGTCTGGCTACAGCCATTAACAACGATTTAGAAGAGGATATAGCATTTAAAGAAAAAAACTTTTATCCCTATTGTGTAAGCCCTCCCGCCACCCCCTTCTTCCCATCCTTCCCACCGGAGCAATAAGAAGAGGGATGGTTGCTGATGACTAGTTCGGTAACTGTTCTGGATATAGGGCAAAATAAAGCTAGGTCTGCCCAGAGGGGCTACTGTGATAGTTGGGTTTAAGACACTTGTGTCCTGCTTTATGAATCGATAAAAGGGTAAACAGAGGGCCCTAGACTAGTTTATATTTTCTCATCATATTATTTAATCCTGCGATAATGCATTCTTCCTGAAGGGCAAACATGATTTCTTTGTACCACTCTACATAACTGGGGGTGATCAGGTCCAACCAGTATCTAAATATCACTTTTTTTAGCGCAGGCCGAGATCAAGACAGCATGTGTCCTTTGAGTGCCCTTGACCCTGTCCGAATAGTCCCCTAAAATACATATCTCAGGGGTGAACTTCTCAGACAGTGCCAATAAGGGATCAAGACGGGTCTGAATAAGTAGCCAGAAGGGAAAGATCATCTCACAGGACCACAGCATATGAAGTAAAGTTCCAGGTTCTGTTTTTGCATTTAGGACACAAGTTGGTGGGCAAGTGACCCATCTGGTGCAGTTTAACTGGGGTATAGTACAGGTTATGGTTGATTTGAAATTGCATGTACCTGTCCCATTTAATGTTTGCATGCAGATGTTTCTATATTTTCGACCACTGCCTGGAGAAAGCAATTGATGGTAAGGCACGATCCCACCAGTGGAACCTTTGTCCCTCCAGGTTAGCTATGGAAGTCTGTAGGAACCTATAGGTGTAGGAAATCGAATCAGATGTGGGGGTAGTATTTGTGTATAGAGAAAGAGTAGTAGTGAAAGACTTGTGCCACAATCCACTGCTGAAATGTTGTATCAACATGTGAGATGTTTGTAGGTATTTGAAAACGTGAGAAGGGGACCACTTAAAGAGTGAGCTTGCCTTTTGGAAAGACAGCAGCTTTTGGTTAGAAACCAAGTCTTCCACCTTCTCCATTCCCATATCCGGCCAGAAGGATTTGATTTTGATTAACTTCCCAGAGATCAACAAATTGGGGTTATGAAATAGGGGTTGAGAAATATCTTTTTATGCATCAGCTTTGAGAAAGGTATTAGGTTGTAGTTGCGTTTGAAGTGCAGAACCCATTGGTGACTCCTGTAATTGTTTGGGGAGCTTCTTTTTGCTTAGAAAGGGAAGTGCTTTGAGGTCAGTATCATGTATAGAGCACAACGATTGTTCAACCACCCAAAGGGGCGATAGTGGGTTTCGGAAGCTTCAGTTATAGTTTGTAGCCATTTTCTAATTCTGGTTAGGTGTATGGCTAGGTAATAAAGGTAGATGTTGGGAGCTTGAAGTCAGACGTCCTCTTTTTGGCATGTGAGTTTAATATAATTTCTTCTAGCTTTCTTACCATGCCACAGAAAAGAGTTGATCATTTTATGTGGCTGAGTAAACCAGGAAAGTGGAAGAGGCCAATTGAACACTTGTAGGGGATATAAAATGCGGGGCAGGACATTCATTTTGATGATACTCGTGCATCCCCAAAGAGTTAAAGGTAATTGTGACCAGCAGTTTGGATCTTCTTTTAATGTATTTATAATGGCGTCAAGGTTGAGTTGTTTTAATTTATGAGGAGAGGGATGGAGGTAGATTCCTTGATATTTCAGTTTGTTGGCACACCATTGTAGGCCCAAGTGTTCCACCTCTGCTCTCAGGGTGTGTTTGTTGAGAGGCATCATTTCAGTTTTATCCAAATTTAGTTTGTAGTTAAAAGCTGACTGTTTGTGGCAGAAGAGAACTGGTTGCAGAGCAAGAAACAGAAGTCCAGAACTACAGATTTTTTACTAATTAATCACTTCTGTCACAGCAGGAGTAGTAACTGTTTGGATTAAGCAAACAGATACTTTATTAGAAGAAGGGGGTCTCATTTAAGTAAAAAAAAATTTTTTCTGAGGAAGAGGGCAGTATCAGCTTAATTTGCTGAGAGCAGAGAGTGAATCTAATTGGGGGTGTGGCTTAGCAGCTTAGGTGTACAAAAGCAGCTGTCTCCAATTACAGCTTCTGGCTGTTTGTGGCAGAAGAGAACTGGTTGCAGAGCAAGAAACAGAAGTCCAGAACTACAGATTTTTTACTAATTGCCCTCCTTCCCACCCCTCCACCCTGCCACCCAAAGCCAGTTCTAGTTTTATAGTCACTGAATTTGACTGACAACAGGAACTTCCTGTTTGGCAGTAGAAAGGGAAGGATCACTGAGACACATTAGTTTCAGCAACCTTGAAGGAACCTAAAAATAAATAAATAAATAAATAAATTACTTTAATCCTAGCTGCTGGAGGTCTGAATCAAGAATACGAGGAGAGGAGACTACTGAAGACTACAGGAAGTTCCTGTCCCAGAACAGGAAGGGTGAGAGTTTTAAGGGCACATAGGTAGTAGGAAAGTAAGTGCAAAAATACATGGATGGAGGAGACAATAAGCACACAAAGCGACAGGAGAGGGGACACAAAATAAGTCAAGATGGGAGTGGTGCAGTGCAATGGCTGTGGAGCAACAGTGTTCCGGGAGACATTCTGGAGGCTGCGATGCTGCCCTGTTTGCAGGCACCTCTCTGGTCTGAGGGAGGAGGTTGCCCGTCTCCAGGCTGACCTGGCTAGGATTCGTGAAACCTCTTCCCCCCACCCAGGGACCACCAGGGCCACCACCATTACCTCAGAGGTTGCTAAGAAAGAGGAGCGGTTGGACCAAGGTGGGCTTGGGGAGGGAGAGGGTGGTGGAACAGAGGTGCATCCCTCCAGTTGTAGCTCTCCATAATTCATATGCTGTTCTGGCAAAGAGTGGTTCCTCTATGGAGGCACCTGCAGTGGAGACCAAGGAGGATACTGGGAACCTCCACAAAGGAGACCCACAGCGGTGGCATGAGACCCCACAGGGGAAGGAAACAACTCCTGGTGAGGGACTCAATCATTGGGGGGGGGGTAGATGTGAGGGAGGAAAGGGATAGGGAGGTAAGGTGCCTGCCTGGCACCACGGCTTGGAGGGACAGGAAGCGAATCCTCAGGATCGCGGGAGCAGCTGCATGAGAGAGGGAGCTGGATGTCATTGTCCACCTAGGGACACATGACCTGGCTGTAAATGGGGATCAGAGCAGTGCAAGAAGAGTTTGTGGAGTTGGGGAGGGGCCTTAGACAAGTAGCATATACGGTAACCTTCTTGGAGGTGCTGTCTGTCTATGGCAAGGATGATGCTAGGGTATTCCGCACCAGGGGATTCAATGAATGGTTGAAAAACTGGTGTGGAGCTCAGGATTTTGGCTTCATTGGGCACTGGGGAGCCACCTGGAGGGATGCAGGCTTATACTGGCGCGATGGTCTGCATCTGTCTGGGGGGGGGGATCCAGGATCCTAGGTGACAGGTTTAAATGCTTCACTGGCAAGCATTTAAACTAGCCAAGGGGGGAGGCACTGAAAAGAAGCAGGGAAATCCCAGCCTCCCCCCACTAAGTGCAGTAGTTAGAGGTGTAAACAACAAGGCAGAGAAGTCAGTATAGGGAGCAGGACAGGGATAAATGCAGAAAAAGGTGTTAAGGACAGGGATGGGGCTAAAAAAGGGGTAAGGCCATAAAAAATAAATGGAAGGTGATGAGTACCAATGCCCGCAGTCTGTGCAAAAAGCTCCCTGAACTAGTGGCCTTGATGGAAGAGGGATGCCTGGATATTGTGGCAGTCACTGAAACATGATACACAGAGAAACATGAGTGGGAAGTCAACATACCAGGATACACAGTCTACAGGAGGGACAGGGTGGGTAAAAGAGGAGGAGGAGTAGCTCTCTATATAAGGGAAGGGATTAAAGAAGCAGAACTAAAGAGTAAATAGGAAGTTGATGAGTCACCCTGGAGACAGGAAATGGCACCACAATCCGCATGGGGGTTGTGTACAGACCCCCATCTCACAGGGAGGAAATGGACAAGGAAATGATAGAAGGCATCCTTAAAATGGCAGAAAAAGGGGAGATATTGTTGATGGGGGACCTGAATATGCCAGATGTTAACTGGAGTACATTTGCTGCAGGCACATCCAAGAGCAGGGTCATTCTTGATGCCCTACAGGGGGCATGCCTCAGACAACTAGTGTTGGAACCCACTCGGGAGGGAGCAATCTTAGCACCTGGTACTCTCAAATGGGGAAGGAGAAAGGGTCTCAGATTTAGAAGTGGGTAGCCATCTGGGAACAAATGACCACCGAACAGTGTGGTTCACAATAAACACAGCCATAGAGTCAAGCCATACAAAAACAAGAGTATTGGACTTTAGGAAGGCTGACTTTGGGAAAATGAGAGTGCCTTAGAAAAGCACTAGCAAATGGGCAAGAAGGAGGGGTGGAGGAACAATGGGGAATAATCAAAACAGCCATCGCAGAGGCAACAAGCCTTTGTGTAAAGCAAATCAATAAAACAAAACGAAGGAAAAAAACACTATGGTTCTCAAAAGAGGTGGCAGGGACGGTTAAGGAGAAAAAGACAGCATTCAGGAAATATAAGGAAACACAGAAGGAGCAGGACAGAGAACTTTATCAGTTAAAGCAGAAGGAGGCAGGGAAGGCAGTCAGAATAGCAAAGGCACAAACTGAGGAAAAGATTGCCAACTCTTGTTAAGAAGGGGATAAACCTTTTATAGGTAAATTAGGAGCGAAGAAAGACCAAGGGAGGGATACAGAGACTTAACAAGGGAGGGAATGTGGGCAGAGGGTGACAGTGAAAAAGCAGGGATACTGAACGAATATTTCTGCTCAGTATTCACAACAGATGAGGAGGGGGAGGTGCCTAAACCAAACAAGGGAGAAACTCTGAATAGGGGAGTCAACGATACCAGTCCATTCACAGAAGTAAGGGTTTTGAAAGAACTCTTGAAACTGAGGGTGGACAAAGCAATGGGGCCTGATGGGATTCACCCAAGAATACTAAAAGAACTAAGGGTAGAACTAGTAACACCACTGACTACTCTCTTTAACAAATCATGGGAGGATGGAGTGGTACCTGAGTACTGGAGGAGGGCAAATGTGATTCCACTTCACAAAAGTGGGAGCAGGGCAGAGGCAGGAAACTACAGATCAGTTAGTTTGACTTCAGTGGTAGGGAACATGATGGAATCACTTATGAAGGAAAGAATTGTTGAGTACCTAGAGGCCAGTGGGGCACAGGACCCAAGGCAGCATGGTTTCACAGCAGGAAGGTCATGTCAGACGAACCTAATAGATTTCTTTGACTGGGTGACCAAAGTAGTAGACCAGGGAGGAGCTGTGGATATGGCCTACCTAGATTTTAGCAAGGCATCTGGACACAGTCTCACACAAAAGATTATATACAAGTTAGCCACAGCCTTGGAGTGGGTCCCAAGGTGGTAGCCTGGATAAAAACTGGCTGGACAACAGAACACAAAGGGTAATAGTAAACGGAGTCCACAGTGAAGAAAGGAGGGTAACTAGCGGGGTACCGCAGGGTTCGGTACTGAGCCCGGTCCTCTTTAATATCTTTATAAATGACATTGGAGAGCACCTGGAAGGAAAGGTATGCCTCTCTGCAGATGACACAACGATCTGCAATAGGGTTGATACACAAGGTGGGGTGGAAAGAATGAAAAGGGTCTTGGCAAGGTTGGAGGAATGGTCAAATATGTGGCAGCTCAGATTCAATGCAAAGAAGTGCAAGGTAATGCATCTAGGAAACAAAAACCCAGGGGAAGAGTACACAATGGGGGGTGAGTTAATAACAACAACAACAAAACCAAAGATGACCTAGGAGTAATTATATCAGATGACCTAAATGTGGGCAAGCAATGTGAGAAGGCAGTAAGGAGGGCTGGGGGATACTGGGATGCATAGGAGAGGCATCAACAGTAGAAAACAGGAAGTTGTTATCCAGGAAGTTGTCTCTCTATAGACAGTTAGTGAGACCCCATCTGGAGTACTGTGGGCAATTCTGGAGACCCCATCTCTGCAAAGACATAGACAGAGTGGAGGCTGTTCGGAGGAGGGCAACCAAAATGGTGCAAGGTCTGCACCAGAAGACATACGAGGAGAGACTAAAGCAGCTTAATATGTATACCCTTGAGGAAAGGAGGGAGAGGGGGGACATGATAGAAACTTTCAAGTATCTCAAGGGAATTAAGGTACAAGAGGGTAGTATATTTCAGAAGAAGAGATGTGCAAGAACAAGGGGGCACAATTTGAAGATAGAGGGGGGACGGCTCAGCGGTAATGTTAGAAAGTATTTTTTCACAGAGAGAGTTGTGGATGCATGGAACAGCCTTCCTGAGGAGGTTGTGGAGTCGGGAACAGTGGGGGAATTCAAGAATGTATGGGGCAGGAGGAAGTAAGCTGTTGATTAACTAGAATCTGCAGCTTATCCATCAGGTAGGGAAATGGGCAGACTGGGTGGGCCAAGCAGTCCTTATCTGGTGTCAAATTCTATGTTTCTATGTAAAGTAGATCCGAATTGGGATATTATGTGTAGGGCCACCGGGAGAGATTGAGCTGGGGAGGAAATGTGTAGGAGTATGTCGTCTGCATGTACTGAGAGTTTGTATTCCGCACCACCTACTGGTATACCAACTATAAGAGGAGAGTGTTTGAGTTTTCTAATTAGGGGTTCTAAGAATAGGTTGAAAAGGTAGAGGGTAGGGTGCCCTGGTGTAAGGGAAATAGTGTAGAAAGTAAACCATTACACTGGACCCATACTGAGGGGGATGAGTAAAGAATCTTGTTCCATTGTATACATTCTGGTGGGATATGGAACTTGGGTAGAAGAGAAAATAAGTAATCCCATGAAACCCTGTCGAATGCCTTCTCCACATCTAGGGAAACCAGTGCGGCTGGGATGGAGGAGTCCCTAGATGTCGAGAAGAGAGGTGCAATTTTCCTGAGGTGATCAGCCGAAAGCCGGCCCAGGACAAAACCAACCTGTTCTTCAATACTCAGAGAGACCCAGACTCTGCCTAATCTAGTAGCCAGAATTTTAGCAAAAATTTTAAGATCTACTTTAATTAGCGAAATTGGTCTATAATTAGAGATTAGCAGGGGGTCCTTGCCGGGCTTTGGAAGAACAACAATCATAGCTATGGTTAATGAAGTGTCAGATATACCCTCTTTAAAAATATAGTGAAAGGTATCTAAAAGAATAGGAGCAATTTGGTCTCTGAAAGTTTTATAAAAGTTAGTGGTAAAGCCATCTGGGCCCGGCAATTTGTTGGGAGGGAGCAGCTCAATAGCTTCAAGTACTTCTGATAGTGCTATGGGGGCTTTTAGACTAGCAACTTGGGTGTCAGATAGTGCTGGGAGGTTGATATCTCAAGGAAAGGTTCCAGTTGATAGGATGAGAACAGTGAGGAAGAGGGATTATACAATTGTTGATAAAATTCCTGAAAGACCTTAACAGTTTCGGGGGGAGGTGAGAAGATGGGCGGAGGCCGAGTAAATGGATGTAACAATTCTATCCATAACTTGGGAGCATAGACGGAGCGCGAGGATTTTCCTGGCCCTTTCCCCTTGATCGAAATAAGTCACTTTGGAGCAAAGCATGAGAAATTCCGTCTTGTCACCTAAAAGTTGGTTGTATTGGGCTCAGAGGGATTCTGTCTTTTCCCATTCTTCAGTGGGGAAAGAGGGAGAGATGTGGTCCTCAGCCTGTCTAATTTGGTCAAAAATAGAAGAGAGAGCGGCCGTCCTTTGTTTTTTACGTTTAGTAGCGAGGCGTATTAGTTCATCACGCATTGAGCATTTCAAGGAACTCCATGGTATGTCTATTTTGTTCATGGATGGGGAGTTAAGCTCCATGAAGTTATGGATAAATAATTGGAGTTGTTGCACATAATCATCAGATTTCAGGAGTTGGTTATTTAGTTTCCAAACCCTTTCTTTAGTAATGTTGGGTGAGAGGTCCAGATGAATGTGGGCAGTATGATGGTCTGAAATGACTTTGGGGGAGTAAAAGGTGAGCCTAACCCCTTGAAAGTGGTCTGCAGACTTAAGGAAGTAGTCAATGCAAGAAAAAGAATGATGTGGTAGAGGTTGAAATGAGGATTCTTTACGGTCCAGATTTAAAAGTCTCCAGGGGTCAGTAATACCTAGGGAGTGCATAAGGTCATGTATGGCTTTTTGTCCTGGCGAGAGAGTTTGCCTGACATAGCCCATTCTATCTAGTTGATTGGATAATACTAGATTCCAATCTCCACCAAGAATAATGGGTAATGATGTCCAGGTGGCTAGGATTGTCATGAGTGTAGTGAAAAAAGCGGGGTCATTCTTAGGTCCATAAATTGATCCTAGGACAACTTCTGAGAGCCCGCAGAATAAAGCATTGATCCTGAGGATCTGCTGTGTCTTGAAGAAGATGAAATGGTATTTTACGTGCAACTGTAATGGCAACACCTGTTTTGCGAGAGTCAGAACTCGCACCAAAAGCTTGCCCAACCCAGTTCCTACATAAGTAATGAACTTGGTTGGGAAGGAGGTGGGTTTCTTGCAGAAAAGCTATGTCAGTTTGTAATTCATGTAGGTGAAGGAGAACTTTGGTCTGCTTAGCGGGAGATTAAGCTCCCTTTATATTCCAGGAGCAGAACTTAAACCCAGCCATGGTGATTTAGAAGGATAAAGGATCTGAGATCCAGATCAGTGAAAATCAACCCTCCTTGTGTATATAGGAAAGATTAAAAAAGACCCCTCTCCGGTGGCAGTCCTTCCCTCATTATCTAACCATCCTGCCTCCCCATCCCAACCCCAAACCCCATGACCTCGATTAATAACCCCACCGAACCCCTCCTTTCGATTCCAGATTTTAGAAGGGAGTGGGTCCCTTGTTGGGACTGCATTAAAAGGAGTTCCAAGCCCATTAACAAATGCATGACTGCTTCCCTGACAGTTACACAGCCATCATCCCACCCTCCACCCCAATCATAATATCTAACAGGTAAACCATATGGTAGTGGAATAAGAACAAGACTAGCAACAATATACCTAACACCACCAATTGAACGTTAGTCAAAGTTCTACGTAACTCTGAAATGCTGATGACATCGTAACAACCAGAACCAACATTTAACATTTGTGACAGAATCCCGGGTGCTTTAAGAGTAACTCGGGTGAGTAAACTTAATGGACGCTAGGAGGAGTCCTTTTGAGCTTCCCTGAAAGAGCCTGGAAGCTCCATTTGAGTTTGTCCGCATAGCTATTCTGGAACCTGCACCTGTTAAAGAGAGAAAAGAAAAAAGGGGGAGGGAGGATGGAGGGAAGGGGAGGTCAATAGGGTAAGGGAGGAAGATTTTTACAAGGGTGGGGGAGAAGGTCATTCCATAAGATGTAAAAATAAGCTGACCAAACATCCCTTGATTTAAAAGGAAGAGAAAGGCCAGCAGCAGCCAGTATGTACATGAAAGCAAAATTAAGGAGAAAGGGAAGGGGGTAAGAAGAGTGAGCCAGTTCGGGAAGTGCCAGGTTCAACTCCTAGGAAGCCCAGACTAACCTGCAGGCATCAGAGGAAGTGAGTCCAAATGATGAGTTCCCCTTCTGGTTTGCGATCAATCCGTAATCTCAGATAAGACAGCAGCTGTCATCACAACACGGCTCTGCGCACATTCGTGTAGTGGAGGTACGATGGTGCACATATTCATGCAGGACAGAATATGCGCACAATTGAGCAGGAGAGCCCCTCTCACATTCATGTCGGGAGGGGGGAGTGCGCAGAGTAGGGACAGCTGCCAGCGTACCCTATTGTCCGGGGGAGAACCAATTGAACTGGCAGAGAGAAGAGCGTATATTCACCCTCTTGCACTGTTGCGTGGTGGCAGCTCTGAGTCATCGTTTGAGTCCTTCCGTGTAGATCCACAGGTGGGGAGCGTAGGGACTAATTTTCCTTAAACACCAGGGGGTCCAGTGCCGGGAAGGAGTCGTTGCAACTGGGGATTTGCTGGGGGGGGTGGGAGAAGATAAAACATCCTGCCAGCAAAGGATTCTTGGAGTAGCTTCTGAAGGTATGCAGAAGTAGCTGGAGGGGGAAAGCCAGGATTTATATTGAGGTGCAGACTTTCAATCGTAGATTTAGATCAGCTGGACCACTTATTGAGCCCCTCCATCAGCGGTTGCCGAACAGATCGGGGAACACAGTAGGCAGTTCCCTGGCAGCCTGGTCTGCGCTCTCAAATGCTTTCCATGTACCGTGCAGAGAACTGAGAGCCAGGCCCAGTAGAGCATTCGAAATTTAATGCCTACAGCAATTAGTTTTGAAATGGAGGTGTGATACTCGGCTCTTTTTTGACGAGTGGCTACGGGGAGGTCTTGAGTGATTCTTAGAGGTGAACCATCCCATTTCAGTTCCTGTTATCTCCTTTATTTTACTCAAGGTATGCTGTCGATCAAGATAGCTAAGGAGACGGAGGATGGAGGATCTAGGCTTAGCACCTTGGGGAGTCCTAGGGTGTAAGGATCGGTGGGCTGTCTCCACGGTATAGGCTATGGTGTGAGGAGGGGGCCTACTATCTTGACTAAGAGCTTCTGGGCAAAAATTACTGGAGAGGATCCCTCAGCTTCTTCTGGAAGGCCAAAAATAACCAAGTTGTTACGCCTGCTTCGGCCTTCCAGATCCTCCAGTTTAACATCCATTTTGGCTAGCTTCTGCTGTAGTAGAGTCAGCTCTGGGTCAATGCAAGTTTGCCAGCTCTCCAGAAAAGAGGTGTGAGCTGAGATATCAGAAATTTGCATGCTAGTTTCTCTTAGTTAGTTTTTTATTGATTTTAAGTCGGAAGCGAAGTCTGAGAAAGCGGCTTTGAGCAGTGCCTGTTCAGCTAAAAATCTGTCCTCAGAGAGTGGAGCAGCAGTTGTGGTAGGTTGAGGGCTCATACCGACAGAAGTGCTCTGATTCTTGACCCTCTTGGAGTTCTTGTCCGGTGTCTGAGGCGGGGTGTGTGGCGGGATGGCCTGCCTCATTTTGCATCCATCCGGGTGAGAGTCGAAGGTTACAGTGTTAAATTTTTGTACTGGGAGCTTTCTGTGTCTTCTTCGGACAAAGGCTCCGGTTTTGGGACGGTTAGAGTTTGTAGATATAGAGTTTTTAATATTTAATAGTTAGCTGAGGCGGGAGCATGGGCACTGCGCATCTGCTAGAGGGAAGGCATCACGTAATCTCAATGAGTGGATTATGGTATTCTTCGTACTAAGTGCTGAAGTTTACATACAAAATTTGCTTTAGTTTGTACATTTGTTTTACATATTAGTTCAAGACTTTGTGTTAGTTTAGTTAGTTTTATTTTAACATTTTTTTTTTCTTAGTTCTCGGTCGGTTCCTGGAACAAGAAAACCACAGTTTAGAGTGGGTCCCACTTTGCG
Organism: Neoceratodus forsteri; assembly: GCA_016271365.2. Taxonomy (NCBI): domain Eukaryota; kingdom Metazoa; phylum Chordata; order Ceratodontiformes; family Ceratodontidae; genus Neoceratodus; species Neoceratodus forsteri. Next base: position 518,082,339 of record CM057449.1, on the reverse strand, counting down.
GTTCCAGTATTTAAGCTGATTTAAAATAAAACTTTTTTTAATTCAAATTGGCTTTGCTGTTGTAAATATTTGTTCTTTTTTCTTCAGTATAACAAGCTAGGACATTTTTGGCTCCTGTTTTATGTCTGATTGTCATGACCGAGAGTCTAAAAAGAATGGACCATATAGAATTTAGAAGTTTCAATCCTGTAAGCACTTGTTGGAAAAGGCAGAGTGCCATAACTTGTGCTTTGTTTGGTCTAAATCATGATTTTGAAAACTGGTCTCTGCAAAGTTTTCTGCCTCAAAATAGAGAGAGGGCAGCTAAACTGCAGTCACTGTCTGCACCACTTTTTACAGCAGTGTTGCAAGTGTTCTCCTGTGAACAGCGCACACATTATAATGGAGGGAGTTCATGTGAAGGCAAAAAGCATGCTTCAGACACTTCCGTATCCTTGCAGCAGAACCAGATTCAAAGAAATTTAAAAATGTTGTTGGTCTGCTCTGCCCAAGGAGACCAACAAGACTAATAAGTCATCCTCAGATTCCAGTAAAGAGCACAGGGCATCCAATAGAGGGAGCCCTTATGCTTACGGTGGCAAAAAAAAATATTAAGAGGTTCTGACCAGTCCTTTTCTACAACATCTGGCAAACAGAGAAGCATATCATTGTTCCTTAGTCTGAAAATCAACAAGAGAAACCAGTGCGAAAGCATAGAATGCACTCTGTGGAGGACATTAAGTAAATGAGGCAGTTTTTCCTGGCTATACATGCTATGGGAACCCCCCCCCCCCCCACACACACACACACACCATACATGGAGTGTTTAGGTGAAGAGGAGAAGCAGAGCACGAGTGGTACTCACTTGCCCAGCACCACCACCGGCTCAGGGTGTGGTCATGAGGGGTACTGTTGGTTCAGGACACACACATCACCGCAGCAGGACTCTCCAGCCTTCACTGCACATAAGTACGCTAGTGATGGTCTCTTGCCAGTCAGAGGCTGGGAAACGCGGGCCAGCCAGTTAGGCATGTGGTGGCAGTCTTTTGAAATGGACTCTTGGTATTTACATGGACATTTACTAGTGGTCTGGAGCACTAATGGCCACAGTGCCAAGGGCATCATACACTGGACATCAGCGTGGTACGGCAGTGAGCAGGAGACCCCCCCCCCCCGAGCTGTACCCCATAGTCACTTGCAGAACTTCACGTGTTTCCGTGAATATAATTTTGGATTGTTTCTCAGGAAACAAGCAGTTGCTGAAATGTAGGTAGGATTGTCTTGATCTAGGCTTAGCTAAACTGCTATGTTTGCTGGGGTCACCAGTGGTGCATTACCAGTCATGTGTTGTCATGTTGTAATAAGTATCATCCACTAAACTAATTAACTGGCTGCTGCCAACAGTGGTCGCTCAGCCCTATCTGACTCTGATCGTTGCTTGGTGATGGGGCAGTCTGGTTAGGTAATATATTCCTGATGGTAACAATACTGTTATGCCTGTAGGAAGGATTTCTGAAATGTAAGCCTGTGTCAGTTCAGTTGGTATGCTGTTCACATTAGCCTCTGTATTGAATACCTCTTTTGTAATCTCTCAGTATTGCTGGTTGCTTAGTATTGCTGCACACCTGTCTTGGAATCTATCAGTATTGTTTATTGTTTAGGATTGCTTTGTGCTTAATGTTGCTTATTGTTTAAGCTCCCACCTGGATTGGTAACTTTTCCCCATTTCCTTGGTGGTAGTCTCATGTGGATCCTTACTTAGTCTCTATCTGGGTGATTGTTGAATTTCATTTCCCAGCCGGCAACCTGCACTAGGGACTTTGCTTCCTACTGTACCTCACTACCTGTTTGTGTGGCTTAAAACTGGGCCCATAATACCTAATTGAGTCTCCATATTTTTGGGAACAAGATGGCAGCCAGGCTCAGCTGCCATCTGCCAGGGCTCTGAAGGGAGCCTGTTTTATTTTGTATACTGCTTACCTCCTACTTAGTTGTTGCTTTATTTAGGAGAATCCTAACCTCTGTGATGCTTGCTGCATCCAAAGTGTGTTTTTATCAAGTTTTAATTGTTTCTAGATAGTAGTAAGGTGTGGGGTATGAGTGGTTGGCAGGGTTAAGTTTATTTAGTGTTAGGAGCTAGTTTTACTGTTTTTAGTGAGGTCTCTGTTACTGTAGGTGCTATGGAGCTATCATCGGGGAGTGGAGATTAAAGGGCTGTTGTAGTTCAGCAAGACCGTCTGTCCTGGTGGGTGTTCTACCGTTTCTCGCTGGTGAATCGTTGTTGGAGTTTGTGTCTCCGTTGGACAGCCGTTTCGGAAGGGCTGATCAGTATTGACAAGGGAAGAGTTCCTTTCTGTTTGGAGTGTACACTGCCGCTGCTGCACCAACTCAAACCATAAGCTGCAGTTAAGGCGAACTGTGCACGTGTTGTGCTCTGTGGCTTAAGTGGCTGCTCCAGTTGCTTAGAGTATCGAAATATTGGATACTCTTTCTGGACCATAGTGAAGAATTGTCTCTTGGATTTAACAGGCTGTGCCACTCTACCTCTGTTTTGTTCCCCATTGGTGAGAGCGATGTGGACATCCTAAGACACTTTATGAGCTTTGGACTGGTGGTAAGAACCCTTCCTTGTGAACTAAATTGCTGAAATTGTGGATCTTACTTCACGAGTCAGCTCTTGCAGCAGGTAACACCAATAGGACTGAATCCAGCAGATGGCAGGACCCCAAGGAAAACTTCTAGTCAGCAGTCCATAGGGGGGACCGCCTCCCGACATCACGCATAGTATAAAGGTAGGTCAGTCCCCGACGTCCCTCAGTTCTTGTCCTACTATCGACTTGCGTTCATCAGCCCCACAGATGCCTCTCGCTAGTTTGACCACCATTTTGCTATTTCTTAGCTTGAATTTTCTTGTTTTTCTGACAAAAAAGTTCGCTTTTTCCAGACTTCATAGTTCTGCATGTCATCTTCTCCAACGTCCTCCATGGAACGGCACCCTTCCAAGTGTGCCTGTGGCAAACAAATCCCATCCAAGGCTGGGCACTCTGCCTGCCTTCTGTGCCTAGGCCCTGACCACGATACCCAGACCTGTCCACACTGCCAAAAGTTTAACAGCAGGACGAGAATCTGCCACCTAAAGGCTCTTCAGGCTTTCCTCACACAGCAATGACTAGCTGCTATGCAGAAAGATTCCTCTTCTCAGGGGAGTTCTTCCTATCAGAAATCTTCAGGAAAGTATCATAAGGAGAGATCTCCCTCTAAATCTAGGTCTTCAGGCTCCCATTCTGCCTCCCAGGGCAGCTCAGACTGTGCCTCCCATGTAACCTGTTCTCCTACTCAGCTAATGGTTGTCAAACCTCCCACCCTGTTATGGGTGTCTGGGGTAATAACCGCAGCTTGGGGGCATCAGGCCCTGCCCTACAGCCATTCAAAGTCCTGCCACCTGATCAGGCCCTGGGCCGGCACTCTGACCTCGGCAAGCATGCCTCAGGACCAGTGTCAGTTCCCTCCCGGTTGGCCTCTGTCCCTGGCTCCTGGAACAAACACAGGGCCTCGGGGCACTCCTCTGGCAGATCTGCCTCACAGCCTCGTAGGCCACCTAAGCCGGCATCAGACAAACGTCCGGCAAAACATCAGTCGTGAGAGGCCAACGCCCACCAACGACACTCAACCAGTGTCACTGCTTTGGCGGTCCCGCAGTCAACACCACCAGTCCAGTCCACAACATCACCAGTCCCCCACCACCACCGGCAGGTGAATGTTTGGGACACAGTCCTCCTGAGGACTATCAGACGAATGCCTTAGACCCGGTGTTGGCTACTGACATTGGACCTGCTACTACGGCTCCGATGCCACCTCCAGGTTACCCGCTGTTGCCGGATCACGGTACTAGACCCCGGTGTCTGGCCCGACAACTGATACAGAGCCTAAGCTCCACTTATCACAGGTCAAAGACCTGTTTGGATATCTGTGGAAACCATCAGGACGGCCTCCTGCCACCAAAGTTCATTGGACAGAGGCGCCTAAGAGAGGGAACTGGCCCTGCCTCAGGCATGGGCAAGACAGGATGCAGATGTCACTCCAGGTCCAGGAGCCAAAGTTTCTCTGGTTCTTCGGAGTGTCACAAACTCCGGCACAGGAGGTCTCGGTCCTCCTCCTTTGTGGACTCGGACTGTTCCTCAGACTCATCCTCTTCAGTACCCTTGCCTGCTGGAGGCCTTTTCCCCCATAGATCCAAGGGATACTCCCAAGTCACCACCGGATGATCCCTCCTTTATGGAGATCATGCGCCACATTCAGGCAAACATGGGCTGGGAGACAGAGGACCTTGACCTGGAGAGACTCCACTTGGCCAGTTACCTGCGCCAAAAAGACCCAAAGCCACTTGTCATCCCACCCCAGTTGACACGTTCGCAGATGTCACCAAAGCAGCTTGGACAAGCCCTCACACCTCTTTTGTGGTACCCAAAAAGGCAGAATGCCTTTACAGGCCACAAAGGAGGAACCCTTTCTGGGCGAGTAGCCTCTGGGGGACGCTGTCATCCTCTCGGCTGCCCACGAGACATCCCAGAGGCCACAGCATCTTACCACACAGCCTCTGGATTGAGAGTCTAAGCAGCTGGATGCTATGGGGTGTAAGGTATATTCCTCAGTGACATGTACCATACGGTGTCTTAATTTTTTAACACATGTGGTGCAATTTCAAAACGCCCTTTGGGAACAAGAGATGGACATTGTCAAAGAGATCCCAGACTGCCCGCAGAAGGCCGAGCTGGAAAAGCTGCTGCAAACAGGCTCAAATGTTGGCATGCATGTCCTCCAGTCGGCTTATGACTCGGAGGACAGGGCTGCATGGGCAGCGGCCACAGGAGTATGTGTCCAACGCTGTTCGTGGCTCTGGGTCTCGGCCTTTACCCAAGATGTGCAGACTAACATCTTGGACGCACCATTTAGCGGTTCCGTCCTCTTCGGTGAGGATTCTGAGAGGATCATCACTAAGCTGCAGGATTCAGGCAAGGCCATTTGGTCCATACATTCCATGTACAAGCTGAAACAAAGGCCGTTTTGGAAGCCTCGTTTTCGCGGAAAAGGGGGACAGCAATCTCGATTTTCAGCTACAGCAACAGCAAAGAGGTGGCTATAGCCGCAAAGGCCCCTCACAAGTCTCAGCTGGATCCGGGTCTTGGGCTGCCAAACCACCCAGACTGATCTCCCCTCTCCAGCTACAGCCTAACTCCTTGCTGGACTCTTCTTCTCCCGTAACCCTGATGGGAGAGGCGGTAGTAGGTTGCTTTTCGCTCTACGCTACAGGTTGGTGAAAGGTTACCTCTGACCAATGGGTCCTGCAGATGATCGACAGAGGGCACTCGATCTAATTCTTCCAGATGCCTCTGGACAGGCCACCGCCACCCTCCATTGCTTCCCGGCTCATGTGGAGCCAATCCGGGGCAACATACAAGCTCTCCTTATCAAGAAGGCAGTAGAACCTGTCCCTCCTCTCAGAAGGGAACAGGATTCTATTCACATTTCTTTCTTGTGCCCAAAAAGATGTGGGACTTATTCTCCATCTTGGACCTCAGCGACCTCAATCAGTTTGTCAAGTACAAACGTTTCCAGATGGTCACCCTGCAAGGCTTACTGCCCATGATACATCAGGGGTAATGGCTAGCATTACTGGATATGCAGGACGCCTATCTTCATATTCTAATAGCCAAACCTCACAGGAGGTTCCTCAAGTTCGACTTTCAAGGAAGGCACTACCATTCAGAGCATTGCCCTTTGGTCTGTCCTCAGCTCCAAGGGTCTTTACTAGATGCCTGGCTGTGGTCACATCAGTCCTCCGGAGGAAAGGGCACTGTTTTCCCTTACTTGGACGACTGGCTCTTGACAGCCCCGTCCAGCGAGCAACTGCGGTGCACAGTTCAGGACACGTGTTCTCTCTTCAGAGAACTGGGTATCATCAAGTCAGCAAAGTCCTCTTTGCTTCCAATCCAATCCCTCCAGTTCATTAGGGTGTTGCTCAATACCACTCGAGGGAAGGCCTTTCTCCCAGAGGACAGGCCACTTCAACCTCGGGGTCTAGCCCACCATGTCTCATCCCTCTCAAGGGTATCATCCAGGACACTTCTCAAGCTCTTGGGCCACATGGATGCCTCCATCACTACAGTCCTCCCAGCCAGACTGCATATGAGGACAATTCAGTGGACTCTGAGAGTCCAGTAGGACCAAGGATGAGACAACCTGGACCAGCCAGTCTCTATACCAGAACCAGTCCATCGTGAGCCCCACTAGAGGTCAGCATCCCCTTCTCCTGCAGAGGGGCTGCCCTTCCAGAGAATGCCTCCGGCTCAAATCCTGACGGATGCTTCCAGCATGGGTTGGGGCACACATCTGGGTGTCCACAGGGCACTTGGTCCGCAGCCGAGGAGCTCCTACACATCAACATCTTGGAGATGAAAGCCGTTCTCTGTGCCTTGCAGGCATTGAGTACCGTGCTCCTCCCGGGACACCACCTAATACAGATGGACAACATGGCAGTGGTGTTTTACCTCAACAGACGGCGGCACCCACTCGTACCCCCTTTGTCGAGAAGCAATGCAGGTATGGAACTGGGCCATAGTTCACTACCTGGATATCTCAGCAGTTCACATCCAAGGGGTTCAGAATACCCTGGCCGACACACTCAGCAGAACAAGGTCCAGAGCATGAGTGGGTCCTTCTACAGTCTGTCGTAGAAGATCTTTTCGACAGATGGGGTAGACTGGAACTGGACCTCTTTGCATCCCCTATCAACGCAAAGTTGCCCAGTTTTTGCTCGCTAGATCCCGAGCCTGGAGTTGTCTGGTGAGATGCGTTGCCCCTCTCCTGGAGGGGGAGGTTCTGCTACGCGTTCCCTCCTTTCCCGCTTCTGCAGAAGGTACTTCTCAAGCTACAAGCGGGAGGGGCAGTAATGATCCTGGTGGCGCCATCGTGGCCATAGAAGATTTGGTTTCCCCTGCTGCAGCAGCTGGCAGCCGAGCCACCGCTTTCTCTGCCACAGAGCTCTCACTTGCTCTCCCAGGACAGTGGAACCTTGGTTCACCCAGACCCATGGTCATTGCATCTCCATGCCTGGCTCCTGAGGACCTAGCCATGTCACGCTTTGGGGTCTCTGACAGGGTTGCCAGTGTTCTGGTAGCCACAAGAAAACCTTCCATCAGTGCTACCTATGCCATGAAATGGAGGCGTTTTTTGCCTCTGGGCTGCTGCCCGCTGTCTAGACCCTTTGGCCTGTCCGGTGAGCTCAATACTCGAGTACCTGTTGTCGCTTTCAGATTCGGGGTTGGGCTACTCGTCCATCAAAATCCATTCATCTACAATTTCTGCCTACCATGCCCTGTTCAAGTCAGAACTGTGGCACAGTTGAACCTGGCCCTCACCTTTCTGCCGGGTATTCTTCATATGAAGCCCCCCATCAGGGACCCTGTCCCCCCTTGGGACATTCTGTTCATGCTGGAAAAGCTCACCTTACCCTCATTTGAGTCAGTGGTGGAGTGTGAGCTTCACTTCATTTCCTGGAAAGTGTTATTTTTGGTTGCTGTTACTTTGGCTCAGAGGATTTCCAAGCTACAAGCTCTGATGTGTAAAGAGACTTATTTGGTGTTCCACAAGGACTGGGTGGTCTTGAGGACCAATCCTAGGTTCTTACCAAAGGTGGTGTCCAAGTTGACCCTGAATCAGGGCATACACATTCCGATGTATTATCCGGAACAATCAAACCAGGGTGAGGCTATTCTCCACACCCTGGACGGTCACCGTATCTTGCATTATTATCTCTCCAGAACACGGGAGTTTAGACGCTCTGATCAGCTTTTTATTTCTTTGGCCCCCAGGATCTGAGGGGCTTCTGTAGCCAAACACTCTCTCCAAATGGCTGGTAAACGGGACTTCTTTTTGTTACCAGAAATATGACAAACCCTTACTAGGCTCATTGAAGGGTCGCTCCATGAGGGGAGTAGCGGCGTCTTTTGCTGCTTTAAGGAACGTGTCTGCGGCTGACATGTGCAGCCGCCACATGGAATTCTGTCCATACTTTCATCAGGCATTACAGTCTTGACATTGCCTCCAAATGCAGAATGGGCTTCAGCCTTGCTGTTCTGCAGGGACTGCTCTCCTGATGGCATTGCCCTCTTAGTGTTACTCTGCTTCCTCTATTTGAGATTAGTCTGGGTCTCCTGTACTGCTTGGGACTCAGTCCTACCAATGTTACCTGCTGCAAGAGCTGACTCTTGAAGTAAGATAGTACAGTTACGTAAGAGCTTACCATAACAGTAGATCTTCGAGAGAAGCTCTTGCAGCAGGTAGGGCTTCCCGACCACCTCCCCCCAAGGGGACTCTTTCTGCATTATGCTTTCATTAACAGTGCTGTCATTGCCCTATGTAGAATTCACCTTAGTTCTCTATTCCTGATCACCTTCCATCCTCAATGCCAAAGTCTCTGGCAGGAGAACTGAGGGACGCTGGGGACTGCCCTCCCTTTATACCATGTGTGATGTCAGGGGCGGTCCCTGCTATGGACTGCCAGCTAGAATTGAATTTTTTGACTGGGTGACTAGGGAGGTGGATCAGGGGAGGGCAGTGGACATGGCCTATCTGGACTTCAGCAAGGCCTTTGACACTGTGCCACATAGAAGACTATTACACAAACTGGGGAATATGGGTGTGGGCAGGACAGTAGTGTGGTGGGTAGGTAACTGGCTGGGTGGCAGGACACAGAGGGTGGTGGTAAATGGCTGTCCTCCACAGAGGGAAGAGTGACCAGTAGGGTACCACAGGGATCAGTGCTGGGACGGTCCTATTCAACATCTTCATCAGTGACATTGCACAGGATCTAGAAGGCAGAATTTCACTGTTAGCTGATGACACAAAGCTCTGTAACAGAGTAGACACACCAGAGGGTGTAGACAGAATGAGAAGGGACCTGCAGAAACTTGAAGAATGGTCAAGGGTTTGGCAGTTGAAATTCAATGCAAAGAAGTGCAAGATAATGCATATGGGGCACAAAACCAGGCACAATATATCAGTTGGGGGTGAGGATATAGCATGCACCAAGCAGGAAAGGGATCTTGGGGTTGTCATCTCTGATGACCTCAAGGTAGAAACAGTGTGACAAGGCATCAGGTAAAGCAAATAGGATGCTGGGATGTATAGGCAGGGCATCACCAGTAGGAAAAGGAGGTCATAATTCCGCTATACAAGACACTAGTGAGGCCCCACCTGGAGTACAGTGTACAGTTCTGGAGACCATACCTACGTAAGGACATAGACAGGGTAGAGAAGGTTCAGAGGAGGGCAACAAAGATGGTGCATGGATTGCATCACAAGTCCTATGAAAACAGGTTGAAGGAACTGAACATGTACTCCCTGGAGGAGAGGAGGGAGAGAGGGGATATGATAGAGACATACAAGTATCTTACAGGGAGGAACAGGGTGCAGGAAAACACTATTTATAAGCGAAAAAGATGTTTCAGGACTAGAGGGCATGGGATGAAGTTGGAGGGAGGACGATTCAGAGGAAACATGAGAAAGAATTTCTTCACAGAACGGGTGGTGGACAAGTGGAACACCCTGCCAGAGGAAGTGGTGGGGGCTGAAACAATCACGGGATTTAAGAATGCATGGGATAGACATAAAGGAATTCTAGAGGTCAGGGGTAAGGGGAAATAGACTTCTAGGGAAACAAACTGAACTTACAAGCTCAAATGGGCAGACTAGGTGGGCCATAGGCCCTTATCTGCCGACACTGTCTATGTATCTATGTAGAAGTTTTCCACGGGATCCTCCCGCCTGCCGGCTTCAGTCCTACCGATGTTACCTGCTGCAGGAGTTTCTCTCGAAGATCTACTGTTACGGTAAATTCTTACATAACTGTACTGTCCCAGTGCTGGTGAGAGCAGTACTGTGGAAAATAGAACATCTCCAAATCTTCACTATCTTTCATAAATCCTCTAGTTTAGCAGGTGAAATCTGCTTGGTATATAAGAAATACAGTGGTGAGAGCACTGTTTTTTCTCAAGTCATTTTCCCTAGTATTGGTGGGAGCTCAGATGGGAAATCGCTGACCATCACATGAACTGTTGAGGCTGTGACATTTGTTTTTGGTGATTCTGATTGACACTGTCTGTAGTAATTTTGGGTATTGCTCCTTTACAGAGCTGAAGTTTGTTGAACTTTGCCACAGCATTCTCATGGCAGATTCTCCTATGTTTATGTTGAATTATGTGTTGTAATTTTTTAGTGTTTTAGAGGGTTTGGGAGGGCTTGGGTTCTAGTTAGGGAATTATTTGTTTAGTTTACTGTATGTATCTGGGTATTTATATTTAATGCTATGTTACTTTATTGGTCTCAGAATGAAAGGGGTTAATTATTATTTTAGATGGCTTGTTTGAGTGGTGTATTTATTGGGGTTTTATTCGGGGTGGGTACATTGTGTTACGCAGCTAGGATGTGCCTTATTCATAGGGTTCCACGGATTACCTGTCTGGCATCACTGTGGCTTGATCTCCACGGTTTCACTGACCTCCCATTGTTGGCTACAGCAATGAGGCACTGTAAGGGAGGTCAGGATTGGGAGAGGGCATGATGGCGGGCAGTGGGTACTGGAGGTACAGTGGGTGTGAACTGCATTGGGGTGGTCAGAACCAGGAGATGCCCCAGGGCAAAGCGAGGCCCAGAGAGAGGCCGAACGTGTTTGGTCCCCGTATCCAGGGTTCCCACCGTACCAAGTGGCAGGTATCCATAGGGCCGGCAATCTCCACAAATCCCCTTCGGGTGGTGCTATGCAATGCCAGATCGATTAGGAACAAGTCCTCAATTATTGCTGACTTGATTTCCTCGGTCGATCTGGCTTGCCTTAGAAAGACCTGATTGGGGGACGATGTGGGCCCATTTCTGGAGGCGTCTGTCCCAGACAGGTTTTCAGTAATGCACTTAGTTGGTAAAATTATATATTTTATAATAGTTTCAATAATGTCTAATGACCTGGTAGTAAGGGGACTGGTCGACAGAATCCAGTATGGCTTTGTTAGGAATAGAAGCTATAACACCAACTTTATAAACTTCTATGATTTTGTCAGCAGTAACTTAGATAACAGTGAGGCAGTGGATGTAATCTTTTTTGACTTCAGCAAAGCCTTTGATACCCTTACACACGGGGATGATCCTATCAAAGCTAATCACCATGGGAATTAGCAAGATTATTGCTAGGGGTACATAGATGGCTAATTGACAGAAAACAGCAAGTTAGAATAAATGGGTGCTCGTCATCAGAGGGGAGTGTAACCAGTGGTGTCCCCCGGGATGCATCCTAGGCCCCTTATTATTCAATATTTACATCACTGCTGTCAAATCTAATAGTGAGAATAAACTAATAAAGTTTGCTGATGGCACCAAACTAGGTGGGGTGGGTTAATTTTGAAGCCAACAGGTCTTCTATGAAAAATGATCTCCTTAGTATTTGTGATTGGGCTTGCAGGAATCGAATGCAATTCAGTATAAATAAATGTGTGGTGATGCATTTTGGGAAATCTTATCCCATGCACAATTATTTTATTGATGGTACCAAATTATTGGTAGTAGATGTTATGAAAGGTCCAGGAATAACCATCAGCTCTAGTAGTATCCATTGTAAGATGATTAGTTCTACTGCAGACTAGATGACAAACTGTGTTAGGAGGTCCTTTAATAAGTCTGAAGCTGTGCTCATGCCAGTGTACAGATCATACATAAGACCCCATGTTGACTACTGTTCCCAGTCCTGGGGTCCTTACCTGAAGAAGGATGTTGAACTCTTCGAGAGAGTATAACGCAGATTCACCAAGCTAATCCCAAAGGTCAAAGCTAAATCATATAATGACAGGATAAAGGAACAGGGACTATAGACACTAAAATTGAGAAGAGTTAGAGGAGATTTATTTTTCTCTGTAAAATATTGAAAGATAATGGCAACTATGTGGAATAATTTACCAAATGAAGTAATCAATGAAAGGACTCTGAATTCATTCAGAAATAAACTGGACGGATTTCTTCTGGCAAAAAGCTAGCAATATGGACCCACTTAGGTGGGAGACAGGCTAGATGGACACTCACCTCCTCCTATCTGAGAATCAGTATTGAACCAAGTATCTAATGACTGATTTAGGTCTTAAATATGGACACTGTGTGCATGTTTTAAGAGGGTATGGGTGTCAACTTCTGGAAAGTACCCTTAGAATCAACTTAAGGAAGTATGCTTATATCCCAAGATCTGTTAGATGGTGGAATCGTCTGCCAGGGGATGTAGTTCACTCAACTAACATTTCAGACTTCAAAAATAGGCTGGACTGTTTTCTGAACAGTTGCGGCTATGACTGCCATATCTACTGAGCAGTGGGGGACAGCTGTTTAGGGCACTTGGCCTTCTGCTGTCCTATAACCACAGTATAAACCATTGTCCTAGGAGGGAACGCAGGGGTGGGGGTGGGGCCATCTGTTTTAGATCTGACCTACACTTCTCTATGCACCCAGTGAGGTCCACTTCATCATTTGAATGCGTGACCATGTGTGGGGGTCCAGGTGCAGGTTGCAGAATCCTTGTTTCCTGGCCTCCAGGATGTGAAGGGGAGATCCTACTTCAAGAGGGCTCTTGCACTAGGTATTCACATATAGGACTGACCCGCCAGGCGTCAGGACCCCACGGAAAAATTTCTAGCTAGCAGTCTCTGGCAGGGGACTGCCCCCATGTCAGGTGACCAGCATCATATGACGTCAGTATAAAGGGGCAGTCCTCCACGCCTACCTTCCAGTTCTTTCCCGCCGTCAGCTTGTGAAAGTTCTTCTCAGTAGAACAACACTTCAAGTCATTCGTCAGTCCTTAAGTCTTTGAACTTTTCAACCTTTTTTCTCTGTCTTTAAGCTTTTATTTACGATTTGCTGTGTATATTGTCCTCAACGCCCTCCGAATCGCATAAGAACAAGTGCGACTCGTGTGGTTCCCAACTTCTACACAAGAAGAAAATGGCCTCCATGGAGAAAGAGCTAAAGAAACTCAGGCAGGCGTCCACTTCCCCCGAAGGTCACAAGAAAAAATGTGACAAGGAGAAGCACACAGGAGCGGGAACTGGCTTCCACAGCAATCAGCGACTCCGGCTGAATCCGACACTCCAAGTAATAGCCCCCACCCAGGGGATCGCTCTACTATGGCTGTCTTGGTGGTTACCAAGAAGGTGTCACCCCTTCCGTCTGGCCCCCGTTCAGGCCCTTCAGGAGCCTCCGAGGCAAAGGAGGTCTCCTCTCTCGTGAAGCCCGCTTCTTCCACGTGGCCTTTGGGTCAGAGCGGGTCTGGTAAGTCGGACATCTGTCCCACCGATGCTCTCCTGGACAAGGCTGCTAAGCCGCTTGACCCTTCGGGTGAGCGCCCAGTCAAAACTACGCCCGACAAGGCCGCATCTCCAGCTAGGCCTTCCTCAGGCAGGGAGTCCGATAAGTCGGACGTTGGCTCCTCCGACGCCTGCCTGGATTCGACCGATAAGTCAGACGCCGGTTCCACCAACGCCCGCCGGACCCTGCGGAACAGTCCAATACCCCAGGCTCTCCACAATGTTCCAGGTTGCCTTCTGAGGTCCCCGCATCTCCTCAGCTGACCCCCGGAGATTATAATCTTCCTTCCCCGGTGGTCATGGAGGATACTGAGACGCTGCCATCATGGAACCCTCCTTCTGGACCTGATCCCCTGATGCCGGACCCTCAGACGCCAGTCCCGATGCCGGCCTACCCAACACTATCAGGCGTCCCCTTACCTGGCGATAGACCTATCCTTCTATCAGGTCCTTCAGACCCTATCAAAGGCATACCCACGCTGGGCCCGACGCCCACAGGGCCAGCATTACCACTGCCTGGTCTGCCAGCAGGGCCTTTGCCAGGTCCCTCTGCTCCGTCAGAGCCCCTGGCACCTGGGTATCCGACACCGCAATATCCGGTGCCACAGTATCCAACTCCGCAAGTATCCGGTGCCGCTGTACCCAACGCCCCAGTACCCAACACCGGGCTACCTGGCATCGGGTTATGGATACTCTTTCTACAGATATCCTCAATATCCATATCCCCCTCCTCCTCCACCTCCGCCGCCCACTCCCCAGCCGCCGGCAGATCTGAAGGAGACCCTGGCCTCCTGGTGGGCTGAGGCAAGGCTCAGCTCACTTGTGAGGTCGAGGGTCATCTACCGATGCCAGACCCTATACAAGATCTGCTACATCAGAGACAGGAGACTCCCTCCCCCCTTCCTGACGCCAGAGGAGAGCCCTCTTGCGCCCAAGGAGTGGAGGATACGTGCCCCAGGGAACTCCCCAAAGGGGTCATCCCTCCCCCTCGTAGGGAGTAGTCTTCCTTCTCTTCATCAGATACGTCTGACTCGGACTCAGAGACGGGACGCTCTGACCTCGAAGACGAGCCATCTACTCCGAAACGCCCTGGGCCAAGGACTCCTCCGAAGTCTCCTCCGGAGGATCCCTCCTTTCTGGAGTTATTGAGGAAAATCCAGAAAGTCCATCAGTGGCAATCAGTGGAGCCAGACCCACAGCGTAGGAAACTCGCTGCTCATCTGGATCTGCCCGAGACCGCTCCTATGCTGATTCCAACTTGGATAGAGCCTCACACAGATCTTGTTTCCGCCATTTGGAAACAACCCTTTGCGCTAGCCCCCCTACCGAGGAAGGCAGACAGGCTGTATCAGGCTCCTGAGGGTGTAGACTTCCTTAACCTCCACCCCAAGGCAGACTTGGTCGTCATCAGCTCCACTCACAGCCACTCCGCAAATCCCAAACACCTCAGCTCATCTCCGCCTGATAAGGAATCCTGGCTTCTGGACCAATACGGGAGGAAGATCTATTTCTCTTCTACCCTTGGTATTAGGGCCCTGAACCATGTGGCACATATGGGGGATTTTCAGAAGACCATCCTTAGTCAGATGGAATCTAAATTGGACTCCCTTCCTGAGTCATAGACTAAGCAGGAAGTGGCGGATCTTGTCCATTCTGCTTGTTTGGCCACTCGGCACATGCTTCATGCCACTTACGACGCAGTGGGCACAGCTGAAAGGAGCTCAGCCTTCACCGTAGGCCTACAGCGTCACGCCTGGCTCTGCATGTCAGGTTTGGTCCCTGAAGTGCAATCTGCTATCCAGGATTCTCCCTTCAGGGGTTCGGTGCTGTTCAGGGGTGATGTCAAGGACATCATTACCGAACTGCAGGAGAAGGGCACTGCACTCAAGTCTGTCAACTCTATGTACAGGGCAGTGGCGTCCTTTCTGTAGGCAAAACCGACAGACAAAAACCACAGGGAAACCCAGCCCAGCAAAGCGTTGGGCCCTCCAACAACCAAGACCCCCCAGCATAAAAGCAGCAGGAGCCTAGAAGCACAAGCTTCCCCACCCCTGCCTCCCTGCCTCTCCAGGCTCCAGAGGTACCGGTAGGGAGGAGATTCTCCTCCCATCTGCGGGTTGGGAAAGGATAATGTCAGCGCCTGGGTGCTCCAGTTGATATCAGAAGGACACTCAATAGAGTTTCTGCAGAAACCCCCCCAATTGTCTTTACTCCCCACAACATCTTCCTCTGTTCCTAGAGGAAATCATCTCCCTTCTCTCGAAGATGGCGATAGAACCAGTTCCCAACCATCTTTGGGGGACAGGTTACTATTCCCATTCCTTCCTAGTTCCAAAGAAGCCGGGAGATCTGAGGCCTGTCCTAGACTTCCGCTCCCTGAACATGTTCGTGGAGTACAAACACTTCAGAATGCTCTCTTTGCAGAGTCTTCTACCACTTCTTTGGCAGAGACAGTGGCTATGCGTTCTGGACATGCAGGATGCCTACCTGCATATCCCCATATGCTCTTCCCACCACAGATTCCTTCGTTTTTGCTTTCAGGGGGACCACTACCAATTCAGGGCCCTCCCATGTGGTCTTTCCTGGGCCCTCTGAATATTTACCAAATGCCTGTCTGTGGTAGCAGCCCACCTGTGTAGCCAGGTAGTTCAGGTACTCCCGTACTTGGACAATTGGCTCCTGGCACCCCTGTCCAGGGAGGAACTCATGCAGTCCCTTTCCCTACAGGTTTTCACCAGCCTGCGTATCACCATCAACCAGGCCAAGTCCCATTTGGTCCCTTGCCAACGCCTCCAATTTATAGGGGCGATTCTGGACACGACCATTGGCAAAGCTTTTTTGCTTCCAGACAGGGTAGACACCCTTCAGACTCAGGCCCATCTTCTGTCCAGTTGCAGGAGGGTCGGAGCCTGGTCAGTCCTTCACCTCCTCGGGCTAATGGCGGCTGCCATTCCAATAGTCCCACTCGCTCGGCTCCATATGAGGATCTCTCAGTGGACGCTTCGGTCACAATGGGACCAGACCATGGACAATCTAGACCAAGAGCTATTAGTTTCTGATCCCATGATCAGGGACTTGCATTGGTGGATGATTCAGGAGAACCTATGCCTGGGAGTTCACTTCAACATCAAACCCCTCTCCCAGACATTGACGACAGATGTGACAGGAGAAGGCTGGGGTGCCCATCTAGGGTCTCACAGGACTTAGGGCAGCTGGTCCAAGTTCAAACAAAATCTGTGCATAAATGTACTCGAACTGAGAGCAGTCCTTTATGCCCTTCAGGCTCTACACTCCCTTATCCTCCCCAGTCATCTCCTCATGCAATCAGACAACATGTGCATAGTCTGGTATCTCAACAAGCAGGGAGGAACACGTTCCTACTCTCTGTGCTGGGAAGCGATAAGAGTCTGACTTTGGGCACCCAGCATCACCTTCACTTGACGGTGGTTCACGTTCCGGGAATGGAAAACATACTGGCGGTCCAACTCAGTCGGTCCTCAGCCAGGTCCCACAAATGGGAGTTGGATCAAGAAGTCGTAAACTACATCTTTCAGCGATGGGGAACACCTCGGATAGACCTCTTCGCTTCTCCCCAAAACGCAAAACTTCCTGCCTTCTACTAGCTCGCTCCAGGGCGAGACATTTTTGGGCGGGACGCTCTGTCTCTCGCTTGGAAGGACAGATTTGTATGTGCCTTCCCTCCCATTCCCTTAATTCCGAGGGTCCTTAACAAACTCAGATTGGAGGGAGCTCGAATGATTCTCATCGCTCCCTTCTGGCCCAGGCAAGTTTGGTTCTCTCTTCAGCAACAGTTTTCAGAGGAGCCTCCACTTCCTGTCTCACAACAATTGTTGACCCAGGATCAGGAGACCCTTGTTCATCTAGGTCTCAAATCCCTTCATTTACATGCGTGGCTCCTGCAGACGTAGCAGAAGCCCACTTTGGAGTTTCTCCGCTCATAGCAGACATATTGGTATAGGCCAGAAAGCCTTCCATCAGGTCCACCTATGCCATGAAGTGGAAACGATTTTCTATTTGTGCTAGCTCAAAAGACTTAGAACCTTTCTCATGCCCAGCTAATAAAGTCCTGGCCTACATGCGTCACCTCTTAGATCTGGGTCTCAGCCATTCCTCATTAAAGGTCCACATGGCTGCTATTTCAACCTACCATAATCTCTTTGGGGACAGAACTTTTGCTCAGTTGGAAGTCTCCAAGAGCTCCCTCAGAGTGGTTCTCCATCTGAGACCCCCCTCATCCGCATTCCTGCCCTTCCTTGGGACTTGAATTTCATTCTGGAGAAGCTTACCCTGCCTCCCTTCGAGCCAGCAGCTATAGGAGATTTAAAGATCTTACTTCGAGACACAGCTCTTGCAGCAGGTTACACCATTAGGACTGAAGCCGGCAGGTGTCAGGACCCCACGGAAAAATTCTAGCTGGCCATCTTCAGCGGGGACACGTGACGTCGGTCCCGCCTCCACGGCGTCAGGCGTGGTACATAGAAGGCGGTCCGAGATTCCCCGTTCTTTCCATACCGTCGACTTGCATGTCTCGACCCTTGGGTTTTCAGTCTAGCGTGGCCAGCGTGGTTACAGAAGCTTTCCTCCGGGAATTCCTTTTTCTTCAAGCAAGATTGTTGCTGATGTCCCTCCGACCTCCGGTCATCCCTCCAAGTGTGCTTGTGGGAAACAGATCCCCTTCAAGGACCACACGGCCTCGTCAGGTGCCTGGGCCCAGACCCACGATACCGGGCCTGTTCGTTTTGCCAGGGTTCAACAGCGAACCAGGATCCGGCGTCAGAAGGCTCTTCAGGCTTTTTGTTGGAGGAGAAATTAAAAACCATGTCCTCAAAGGGGGAATCGTCGTCCAGATCCCACAAGCACACGGAGAAAAGAAGGAGAAGGGCCCCTTCAGGTCCCGTCCAGGGCTGGATCCCGCAGCTCCGGTTCTAAGTCCGACCGCTCTCCTTCCAGGGCCAGCTCTCAGCCTCCCCGGCTGCGGTACCTAAGCCTCCTTCTTCTCAGGCCAAGTCCGCCAGGCCGTCGTCGTCCTCTTCTTCTAAGGCCTTGGCGAAGTCCGGGGAGCGCCATCACCATCATCATAAGTCGGGTTCCCGCCCTTCGGCACCCGACGTCCGGTCGTCTTCTGTGCCTCCCCGTAAAACTTTGGAGCTCACACCGTTGAAGAGGCCGGTGGACCCGTCGTCGGCCGTACGTCATTCCTCCCTGGAGCCGTCGTCAGCCGGACGGCCGTCATCGGCCAAGTCATCCCAGCGGACGCCGGTTGGGAGACCAGCGTCCGTTCTTCCTGAGAAGAGGGCTCCTTCGCCTCCGACCGACGTCGGTCGGGAGGCGTGACGAGGGAGGATTTAGCAGCCCAAGGACCAGGCAGGCGATCCCGGCCTTGCGGAAACTCCAGGGCCCCTCGCCTTTGCCGAGGCCCCTGTGGAGCCGACGCCGGGACCCGAAGACCGCCCTCCGGCGCCTGGGCCATCGTCGGGACTTTCTTTAGCATAAGTGAAGGATCTCTTCACTTATTGGTGGGATACCATTAAGAGGGACATGGCCCCCACCACTCTTCCTCCTCCGGTGCCGGGCCCCCCTTCACCTTCAGGGTCGGCAGGCAGCCAACTCCCAGGAGCCTAGATCCTCTCCAAGGGGAAGATCAGAAAAACGGAGACCTCCGTCGAAATCCTCTTCTGGATCACCCAGCCCCAAGAGGTCCAGGAGACACCGACGTTCGCCGTCAACGGAGGACACGGGATTAGTCTACACCTCCTCTAGATCCCCATCTCCTCTCTCCATCCCTTCTCCGGACCCACGTGAGACGCCGAGATCTCCTCCGGATGACCCTTCGTTCATGGATATTATGCGACATATCCAGGAGAACATGGGATGGGATGCAGAAGAACTAGACCCCGAAGGTTCGCCTTGCCAAATATCTTGACAGAAGCTTGTGGTGGTACCACCCTTGGTGGACACTTTCGTGGATGTCACCAAGGCAGCGGTGCCAAGAAAGCTGATCGTCTGTACAAGGCTCCTAAGGAGGACCAGTACCTGACACAGCAGCCTCAGGCCAACTCTCTGGTCATCACAGCCTCATGACCCGGTCACAGAGACGCAACATCTGAGCACCCTGCCACGGACCCAAGTCCAAACAGTTGGGCCGCTCTGGGCAGCGCCGCTCACGCTTCCGCTACCTCGCCATCAGATCATAAACTACCTAACCCACATGGTTCAATTCCAGAGCAGCTTTGTGGGAACAGGGTCTGGAGGTGGCTGAAAAGCTGCCGAAGGTGAGCAGAAGGAGGAGATGCTCCAGCTCTCCGTACGGGTTCAGACGTGGGGACCCAAGTGCTTGAGCAGCATCGACTCCAGCGGACTCATCGGCCCGAGCAGCAGCTTCTGGCGTTTGCCTCGGAGACTCTCTCATTCGTGTCTCCGGCTTCACCCGGATGTCAGAAAAACATTATGGGCGCTCCATTTGAGGAGAAGTTTTATTTGGTAATCCTTCTGAGAAGATCATTGCAAACTTCAAGAAGGCCGGGAAGGCGGTAAGGTCGGTTCAAGCCATGTACCGACCCAAGCTTAAGTTCCTTCGTAGGAACCAAAGCCTTTCGATGAAGCGGACACAGAGGCAGCAGCCCGTTCCGCTACACATCAGAGGGGCTCCGGTTTCGATAGAACCCAGGGAAAATAGCCCGCCAGTCGAGGTCAGCGTTCCCCTAGGCCGACCCAGCCAGCAGGCCCATCTGCCACCACAGCCTGACTCCTTTCCGCCCCGCCCCTCAGGATCAGCGGAAATCGTGGTGAAAGTGCATTGCGAACTTCCTGCCAGGATGGCAGGCTATCACCACCGACAGGTGGGTTCTGCAGTTGGTCAGTCTAGGCCACTTTATAGAGTTCGCAGAAAAGCCACCCTTGGGACTCCTTTGCTCTCCGGTATCCGGGTCAGCACAAAATTTGATCTGGCAAAGGTACTTACGCTCCTAAGAAAAGGAGCGATGGGGAATGCGATCCGAGGAGAACCAGAGAGGGACGAGGATATTATTCCCACTTCTTCCTGGTTCCCAAGAAATCAGGGACCTCCGTCCGATTCTGGACCTCAGCGACCTCAATGTGTCGATTAGCCTACAAAAGATTCCACATGGTGACTCTTCGGGCCTTATTCCCATGCTGAAACAAGGCGCCTTTTTAGCGTCTCTAGACATGCAGGACACATACCTGCATATCCCCATAGCTCACGCGCACCAGAGGTTCCTGTGCTTCGAGTTTCTCGACCACCACTTTCAGTTCCGACCTCTTCCGTTCGGACTGTCATCCGCACCAAGGGTCTTTACCAAGTGCATGGCAGTCGTGGCAGCATCTCTGAGGAGACAGGGCCACTATGTGTTCCCGTACCTCGACGACTGGCTTCTCTGGCCGCCTCCAGAAAAGCGTTGTTACTTCATGATCCAGAGCACCCAGAATTGTTCCAATCTCTGGGCATTCTCATAAGATCAGAAGTCTCTCCTGGTACCGTCGCAGAGACTGCAGTTTATAGGCGCAGTACTGGACACTGTTCAGGGAAGAGCTTTTCTTCCGGATGACAGAGCGGAACGCATCAGATCCCTCATAAGGGATTTGTCGTTGAACAAGATCGTACCTGCCAGGTCAGTCCTTCGCTTGCTCGGACACGTGGCTGCGGCCATTCCTACTGTCCCTTTCTCAAGGCTCCACATGCGGGTAACCCGGTGGATGCTCAAGGTGCAATGGGACCAAAGGCAAGACCACTTGCAGCATCCGGTCAGGATCACGAACTCAGTGATCCGAGACTGGCAGTGGTGGCTAGTCCCCGGGTCACTCTCCAAGGGCATCCCGTTTGTAGCGCCGTCCCCGGAGGTAACCCTCACCACAGGGCGCCTCAGATCTTGGATGGGGGCACACCTGGGCGGGGTAAAGTCCAGAATCGTGGACCCGTTGAAGCTCATCTCCATATCAATGTCCTAGAGATGAGAGCGGTTCTCTATGCCCTGCAGGCCTTTCAGTCAGTAATCCCACCGTGTACTCTCCTGCTTCAGACAGACAACACGGCGGTGATGTATTACCTCAACAAACAAGGAGGCGCACACTCTTACCCCCTTTGCAGGGAGGCCATGAGGGTGTGGGATTGGGTAATCGGACACGGCGCAAATCTGATCACTGTGCACGTTCCCGGGGTGGACAACATGATCGCAGACGGCCTGAGTCGATCCCAGGCCAGAGTCCACGGTGGGAACTTCTTCAAGAGGTAGCAGAGGATCTGTTTCTTCGATGGGGAATTCCAGAACTAGACTTGTTCGCATCCCCATCCAACATAAACTGCCCAATTTTTGCCGCTAGATCCAGGGCCTGGTGTTTTCTGGCGAGATGCGTTATCCTCTCCTGGCGAACGCCAGATTCCTCTACGCTTTCCCTCCCTTCCCGTTGATCCAGAGAGTTCTTCTCAAACTGCGCAGGGAGCACGCACGCATGATTCTGGTGGCCCCATTCTGGCCCAGACAGATCTGGTTCCCTTTGTTGGTGCAACTATCTCGGGAACCTCCGCTCCCGTTGCCGCTCAGCTCCCACCTACTGTCTCAGGAGAAAGGTTTATTAGTCCATCCGGATCTACGTTCTCTGAACCTGCATGCTTGGCTCCTAGAGACATAGCCATCTTGCGTCATGGGGTCTCGCAAGAGGTTGCAGAGGTTCTTTCTGCAGCCAGAAAGCCGGCAACACATGCAACGTACGCCATGAAATGGCGCCGTTTTTGTTTATGGTCACGCATTCGTGATTTTTCCCCTTTAGGTTGTCCTGTGGGAGTAGTTTTGGATTATCTCCTCTCCCTTTTCATTCAGGCCTAGCCTACTCCTCTATTAAGGTACATCTTTGTCATTTCTGCCTATCACCTCCCGGTGGAAACACCGTACAGTAGCTCAATTGGGCCTTCTAAGGAATTTCTTAGGAAGTGTTACACATTAGGCCTCCCGTTAGGGATTCCTGTGCCTCCATGGGATCTGCTCTTTGTCCTGGAACAGCTCACGCTTCCTCCCTTTGAACCTGCGGGATTGCGAGCTCGTTTTCTGTCGTGGAAGATGTTATTTTAGTTGCTGTTACTTCAGCGAGAAAAATTTCTGAGCTTCACGCTCTCATGTGCAAAAGCCTTATTTAGTTTTCCACGGGACAGAGTATCCCTGAGGACCGAACCCTAAGTTTTGCCTAAGGTGGTCTCTTCACTCACTCTAAACCAAGATATTGACCTTCCGGTCTATTTCGAGTTATTCAAATAGAGGAGAGCTTGCTCCACACTCTGGATGTTCACCGCAGCCTGAGGTATTACCTCAACAGAACTAAACCCTCTCGTAGTTCTGATCAGCTTTTCATTTCCTTCTCTGAGAGAATGATGGGCCAATCAGTATCCAAACAGACTTTGTCTCGCTAGCTTGTCCAGTGTATTTCCTACTGTTATGATTTAAAACAGAAGCACCTCCCGGGTTCTATCTGGGGTCATTCTACCAGGGGTGTGGCCACATCCTTTGCAGCACTTAAAAATGTGTCCATCTCTGCTATTTGTGCTGCAGCCACTTGGAGCTCTGTGCATACCTTTATCAGGCATTATAGCCTGGACATCGCCTCTCGGCGCAGGGCTGGTTTCGGCCTTGCAGTGCTGCAGGGTCTCCTGTCCTAGGTTCAGGACCTGGAACGTTTTTTCCTATTTTCCTCCTCCCAGAATTTCTGGCAGCATTACTGCTTGGGAATCAGTCCTAATGGTGTAACCTGCTGCAAGAGCTGTGTCTCAGTAAGATAGTACAGTTAAGTAAGAACTTACCATAACAGTGAATCTTCGAGAACAGCTCTTGCATGAGTATCCATACCTTCCCCCCCTGGAGGAAGCATGGCTTTACCTCAACATGTTGGGATTTTCATTCCTTATTTTTCCTCTGACGGTGGATCCTCGGTCTCCCATTCTGATGTCATCCTGCGGCCGGGAGTCTCCGGCGGGAGAACTGGGGAATCTGGCGGGACCGCCCCCTTATGTACCACGCCTGACGTCGGAGGCGGGACCGACGTCGGGGGTGGTCCCCGCTGAAGATAGCTAGCTAGAATTTTTCCGTGGGGTCCTGACGCCTGCCGGCTTCAGTCCTAATGGTGTAACCTGCTGCAAGAGCTGTTCTCGAAGATCTACTGTTACGGTAAGTTCTTACGTAACTGTACTTTCCTTTCTTGGAAGACACTCCTCCTAGTGGCCATTACTTCTGCTTGGCGCATTTCCGAGATTCAGGCCTTAATGTGCAACATCCCATACTTGATTTTCCAGAAGGAACGTGTAGCTCTACGCACCAACCCTAAGCTTCTTACTAAGGTGGTGGCTGAATCTACGCTGAATCAATCCATTGAGCTACATGCTTTCTTTACACATCACCCCAATCAAGCGGAGTACCTCTTGCATACTTTGGATGTTCACAGAATACTGAGATACTACACCACTCGGACTAAGGATCTCAGGAAAACTGATCAGCTTTTTGTCTCTTGCTCACAAAAGAGAAGGCAATGTTGTTTCTAAGCAATGCCTTTCAAAATGGTTGGCTCACTGTATCATTTTCTGTTACAACAAGTACAACAATACCCTGCTGGGCCAAGTCATAGGTCACTCCACCAGAAGAGTAGCTGCCTCTGTGGCTTGTTTAAAGAATGTGTCAGTGGCAGACAACTGTGCAGCCGCAAGTTGGACTTCTGTCCATACCTTTACTAAACACTACAGTTTGGACATTGCCTCTCGACGTAGAGCAGGCTTCGGGTTGGCTGTGCTACAAGGTCTCCTTTCATGAGACCCTTTTCAGCCTGAGGTTTCATGCTGTGGATGACAGTCCTCCTCTCGAATGCTTTTCCTTGTTCCAGACTGCTTGGGACTCAGTCCTATATGTGAATACCTACTGCAAGAGCCCTCTTGAAGTATTTATTTATTTATTTATTTAGACAGCAGTTTGGAAAACCTTTGAACCATAGGCTCATTTACAAAGGTACCTTGTCACAGTAAGACAAATGAAAATACACAGTATAACAGTATAACACAGTATAACAGTAACTTAAGACATAGATACAAACAAGCTGGTACATAAGAACTTACTGTAACAGTAGATCTTCGAGAGGGAGTCTTGCAATAGGTATTGCCTTCCCGCTCTCCATCTACCTAAGCTTTTTTGGCTCTATTTCCAATGGGGGGAAATATCCTCTTCTCTCTCGTCTTGCCTCTTTTGGCCCTTGGCGCAAGGAACTGGAATGCAGGCGTGGGGAACTGCCCCTTTATAATGACATCGTATGACGCTGGTCACCTGACGTGGGGGCAGTCCCCCGCCAGAGACTGCTAGCTAGAAATTTTTCCGTGGGGTCCTGATACCTGGCGGGTCAGTCCTATATGTGAATACCTACTGCAAGAGCCTCTCTCAAAGATCTACTGTTACAGTAAGTTCTTACGTAACTGTACTTTCTTGCAGGAAATAGCGGTCTTCGTCGAGCAGGTGATTAAGTCATCCAAATGTTCGGTTCTGGATGACTTCAGTGCCTGGATCGATGACAAACATTCGCAGTTTCAACTTCCTCCTGTTGATTTCTTCACTGGGCCTAGCACAAGCTGTTGCTTCTGCAACTCACAGCCATGGTCACACCTTGGACTTAGTGTTCTCACTGGGGTTTGAGGTCTCAGATCTCAGGGTTGATCCGGTCACTTGTTGGATCATTGCACAGTGAGGGTTTCGTTCGTGCCCCCCCACTTAGTCACTCCCCTGTCCTGCCCTTTGAATGAGTTGTCCCCAGAGGGACTGATAGCAGTGATGGATTTATCTGGTGTGAGTGCTTGTCAAACATGGTTGCAGCCTATAATGAGGCTGTCTCCAAGGCATCGACTCTGTTGCACTGATCCGTGTATGCCCCAGGTCTTCTCGCTTGAGACCCTCATGGTTTGACAGGGCTGTCAAGGAGATGAAGACCATAGGGCAGAGATTGGAGCATTGTTGGAGGAGAACCTGGTCTGAGGGGGACAGAGTGGCTTTGAGCCTTCACTACGGTGAATATCAAAGGCAATCGACCGTAAGAAGGCAGAGTTCCTGTCCAGGGAGATTGCTGCAGGGAGAAACAGACCAGCTCTGCTTTTTCAAACTGGATAGGCTTCTCCATCCTGCCTGTTTACAGCAGAAAAAGAGTTTTTCACTCGCTCAATGTAAGAAGTTTACGCTGTTCTTCTCTGACAGGGTGTCCTCCATTAGGGCTGGGATCTCCCCAGCGGGGCACTTGTGGCTCTTTGGTGGCAAGTCGTGTGTGTCTGATTGCACTTCTGTTGTTTGGAGTGAGTTTAGGCTGGTTGGGGTGGCTGAGGTTTGCGATGTGATTTCAAAGCTGCGGCCCTCACACTGTGAACTGGACCGGGGCCTGACTCGTCTCTTGCTAGGATGCATTGAGTCCGTTGGTGCAGTGTTCACCAAGATTGTCCGATGTTCACTTTCAGAAGGTTGTTCTCCCGATGTCTTACAAGAGGTGCTGGTGAAGACCCCTCCTTAAGAAACCATATCTCGACCCCGATGTCTTGAAGCAATTTAGATCCATTCTCTAACTTACCATTCCTGGATAAGGTTATTGAGAAAGTGGTGGTTCTGCGGCTCAAGGCTCACTTCACAGCCTATGACATCTACAAGCCCTTCCAGTCGAAGTTTAGATCAAGACATAGCACTGAAATGGCATTATTCCAGGTGCTAAATGATCTCCTGGGGGTGAGTAATAAAAGAGAGCAGTCAATTCATATTCTCCTCAGCATTTGACACTGTGGACCACGCGGTGCTGCTGGATTGCCTAAGGGGGCTATGTGGACTCACCAGTACTGTCATCAACTGGTTTAAGTCCTTTTTGACAGGCAGGATGCAGAGGGTTGTAATTGGAAATTTCTCACCCTGCCCAAAACACCCTGCCTTGTAGAGTTCCCCAGGGCTTGATCCTATCACCTGCGTTGTTCACGGTGTACATGCTTCCCCTGGGTGAGATCATTAGACAGAACAGTCTGGGATTTCACTGCTGTGCAGATGATACCCAGCTATAAATGAATTTGCGCCCAGGATTGATGGCGCTGTGGAAGTGCTAAACAAATGTCTGGCCATAATCCATGACTGGATGTCTTCTAGCTGGCTGAGACTCAGTCCTGACAAGATGGAGGTACTAGTGATTTAGCCTGGTCATCAGCGGGATGTGGTCGTTGCTGGGTCAGGAACAGGATTATTTCTTGAGTCCTCTCCCTTGGCAGTGTCCACCAAGGTGAAATATCTCTGCATCATCCTCGATGAATGTTTGACACTTGAGGTTCAGGTGTCATCCGTCATAAGGAGTGGTTTCTACCCCTTGAGGAATGTTGCCCGGATCAAAGCCTTGATTCTGCCTGATGACCTGCCATCACTGGTACATGCATGTGTGACATCACGGCTTGACTACTGCAACGCTCTGTATCTCATGGTCACTGGAGGTGTTTTCTGGTGACGGCTGCTGGTGCAGAACATGGTGACCGGGTTACTGACAGGCCTTCCGAGATCCTGTCATATGACCCAGGTTCTACACGAACTGCACTGGCTGCCGGTTAGGTGGACAATCACCTTCAAGGTGGCCTTGCTCAACTGTAAAGCCCTACATGAATCGGGTCCTGGGTGGGTACCTGAATTACCTCCTGACTTCTCCCCGTCCTGGGCGCTCACTCTGCTCCTCAACCGAGGGCCTCCTAGCAGTTCCCAGGACTTGTCTAAAGTCATCTGGATACCAGTCGTTTGAGGTGGCAGGCCCAGTGTTGTGGAATTCATTAGCAAAATCTCCGAAGGAGGCCCCATTGGTGGAGGCGTTCAAGCAGGGCCTAAAGGCACATCATTTTAGGAAAGCGTTTCAGACCTATAATTAGTATACTGCAGCAATATTCTATTTATATTGATTTTAACTTGCTTATTTCATTATATGTTTTTATGTTACTTCTTGATGTATATGTTTCCTATTCTTTTGTTCAGCATCCAGAGCCTCTGGGATTGGGCGCTTAACTAAATAAACTTTTACTTAATACTACTCATCATATCCACAATGCTCATATAACCCCTCACCCCTGCCTTTTTAGCAAAACAACAGGTGGCATGCTGTTGAAGCTGACAGCAGTACCTGGTGGGGACTGGGTTCGGGGAGGATGAGGTTACTCGGCACAGGGGTCCTAGGTTTGGCTACTCTGCACAGGGGCACCCAAGTAAATCCGAACACAGGAAGCAATAACTGTAATGTCCAGAACCAGGAATGGGATTCTTCATTGTGGCTTTTATTGACATCCAAACTGAACAAACAAAGCATAGACAGACCCCCATGGGGCTACATTCCTGGTAATGCAGATTAGAGACAACAGAACACTTTATCACTATTTCCAGCCCTCAGGCTCTAAACCGACCAGGCACACAGCACGCAGCTTTGGGTACACAGCCCGACTTGTACACTACTTGGGTTTTCCCCACTGGCCCTGCTCCCCTGCCGGCCACTTGATCCGCGGTCCATTTGAGGAATGAACCAATTATCCTGTTGTGGCTCTGCTCCCCAAACCACACTAGAGCCTTCGACGCCTAGAGAGAATTTTCCATACAGTCCCACGTCTGGGTAAATCCCTCATCACTGGCCAAGTGCCTGAGGTAAAGTAGAAATCCACAGAAGAAATCCGTAGAGCTGGACCTGGTCACTAAAGATGGGGGTCCACCCACCTCCAGCTCCCAAAGCCCATACCCGGCCATTTCTCTGGAAACTGAACAATTCCTTTACTGAAAACTTTCAAATGTAGATTCTGGGTAGACGTCTGTCACATCTCCTCTACATATCATTTGCATCCCAACAAGCTCTGGACTTGAACCTACTTTTACTTTGCTTAGCCCATTACTCTAGGCTTCCACTATTTTAGTAGTTCAATCCCCACATTGTCTTACAAGTCCCAGGGTGAAAAACATAGGCCCTTTAGCAAGAGCAGACACTCACCCTCACGTTGCAGGTGCCCACAGGCGACTCTACAAGTCTTCTTGTTCTCCCAAATAAACTCTGGAACACATAGGCAGCTTTTCCTTCACAAGCAGAACTGGGGGTTGCCCAGGAATCTGCAGGAAAACCTTTCCTGCCCCCATCCCCGGGGGGAGGGGGCACTGAGACCCGAAAACAACAGTCTCCACCACTTCAGTTATCTTCTGTGTCTCTCTTTAAGGTGGAGACACACCCCTTTTACTTAAAAGTAGCCTTCTGTCAGGGCTGAGGCTCCTAGAGCCTTCACTGAGCTGCTTTCTCAGCAAGCTCCCAACTTCACACTGAACTGACTCACACTGGCTGACTGAACTGACTTCAAAATCTCCCAACGTTCTATTCCAACTCCCTTGGTGCAGATTCCAATGTGGCTCATGCAGCTGCGATAGTTCTATTGGTGATGTCATCCCTCAGTCTCAGCTGAGACTGAGAACAGAGTAAGACAGTGTGAAACCCATTTAACTGGAGTTTCACAAGCTGTCTTCCCTGCCTACCACTAGGTCTTACTGGGATTCTAGTAACCCCGGGTAACAAGGGGGTTACACTCATACAGTAGGTAACTTCCTATCTGGGTCTCATTCAGTTCCCTGGTTGTCAGTGTAAGCCTACGTTGGGTCCACCTCACCCCTATAAGTCAGTGCCACTCCCAAGATGACCTTGCTACCTTCCACAGCATTGATGTGCTTACTCCCACTAAACCTTGCAATACTGTGTGACTCCTGTGCCTATGTTTTGTCCCTGGAGCAAGCTGCTCTATTACAATTTAAAAAACACTCCCATTCTATATCTTCTCCTTTCCCCGCACCAGCATTTCTAGGGACGTGGATATGGTATACTTATCCACACGTTCTTGCAGTGTCCTTTCCCCTTTAAGAGCTGCCGGAAAGTCTTCAAGCTAGTTCCTCCCACCTACCTGGGTGGTAACTCCCCTAGCTCTGCCTCATGACACCAGTTCTTCCTTTACGCTGGAAGAAGCAGGTTCCCTTCTTATCGCTGTCATGTATACTGAGGCCCTTTGCTATTTTTCTAAATAAAAACCCATATTTTGTCTTCAAATTCTTCTTGCTGCCACAATGGACGATGTGAAGACAATGTGAAGTCCACACCGGGTTCTGGAAATGCGGTTGTAAGCAACTTATTGCGCGATCTGCTCCGCACACCTCGTGCATTTACTGCCTGTGCCACGAGCACGATGTCCAGGCCTGCATCCATTGCCATTCGATTTTACCAGCAACTCTCAAGGATCGCCAAACCCACCTACTCCTTGGCCATCCAGACATCTGTGATCCGCAAGTTCATTTTAAGGACGCTCATCGGGTGGTCTCCGTGACTGCAGGGGTCCACCGAGCAACTTGCTACTTTCGAGGAGGCTGCAGCCCAGGCCACAGCGCATACCTCTTAGGCTTCGGCTTTTTTGCCACTATCTTTGGGCACTTCCTTTATGGGAGCAGTCAAGGACTTCTGCCAGTCTCTACCCACCCTGGGGCAGGGAGCTAAGTCTAAGAAACCAAAAAAGGACCAGGAGAAAGAGACCAAGATGCAGTCTCCTCGATGCTCATGGGATCAGGAATGCTCTTAAGCCTCCAATTCCCATGCTTCACCGGAACACTTGTCTTCAGCCAGTGCTTTGAATTTGGCTGCCAGCTCCATTGTCTCTCCATCAGGCTAGTTGGCCGAGACTCTGGTCAATGTCCCAGACGAGATTTTTCTTGACCCAGTTGACACTTTGTCTACCGAGGAGGTTGATACCTGCTTGTCCAGGATTCCGGTCCTAACCTTTTCCGGTGGAACAAGGCAGTCCTCTGTTCCGCCACTCCCCACTCCGGAGCTCCAAGGCCTGGAGAGGGCTGTGTCTTCACTGGCCCCCTCTGAGACCCGCTAGCGATCCCAGTCGCGGTCCAGCTCCAGAAGCCCAGACTCTGGCAGCCCACATTGTTCGCAATGCTCACGATCTTCTTTGGGCATGGAGAAGCACCGGTGCAAGATGTATCAGTGCTACGAGGATCTCGTGTGTCAGCAGCTCCAGCTGACCTGGATGTAGCCAATTCCGGCTTCCCCGGCCCTTCCTTGAGTTCCACTGCTGGAGCCACAGCAGACCCGGCCCCGGCAGGAACTGGTTCATTCAATCCCAGCTCAGCCCGGGCTGGCCTCTCTGCCGATCCTGGTGCAGCCGCCGCCCAAACAGCCAACGTCCACTGCCCCGACTAAGGACTCCTGGCTGGGCAAGGGATTGCCCCATTGGCTGTCAGTCACTGACACCCCAGGCTGCCCTCGCAGGGTGAGTGGGATCTCAGGCTGGCAACTGCTTTTTCATGATTCCTTAGAATCTAAGGGGTCCTCCACTCCCTCCCATTGGATGTGGAGTTGGTGGGAGACATCTAGGAACCAGGGTCCCACTTCCTTCATGGGTCTGCTCCATTTGATCTCTGAATCGACGGGTCTCATGCTGGAGCTGTCCAAAAGTGGAAGCGGTACCTACTTACCGAGATCCCAGACTGGGGGTACCCCCTATGGAGGCCTTTCTGGTCCAGGACGCCATTCTTGGACCTGCAGTGGAGCTGCGGCAGCATCCAGCATCATGTCCTGCACTATCGGCCAGTAAGTATGTGGTCCCTACTGGATCCCTGTCAGATTTCACAGAGCATCCCTCGGCTGAAGGGCTCATTGCTAACTCTGTTTTCCAGTGCATGGGCAGTGTCGGAGATGTGGACAAACCCACCGACAAGGAGTTCAAGAAGTTGGACCACATAGCGAAAAAAGTGTATGCTGCCTCTTCGCTCGACCTTCAGCAAGCGAGTTTGGCCCTCTTGATGGCCTATTTCTCACATGTCCTCCTGGGGTCCCTGGATGAGGTGCTTCCCCACTTCTCTGATGACCTGCAAACCACTGTTAAGCAGGTATGGGATGAGGGGGTTCCAAATGGTCATGGACCTCGGGGGCTCTTGGCGCCTGGTCCGTGGCAGTTGCCATGTGCTGCAAAGCTTGTCTGTGCATCTCCACCTTCACAGTGGATATGCAGCACAGGTTAGCAGATTTGCCCTTCTTGGGAATCGATCTGTTCAGACCTGGAGTGGAGGGGCACTTCACCAGATTTGAAAAGTCCAACGCTACTTTGGACTCTGTGACTTCTGCCCAGCAGGACTCTAAGGGCTCCAAAACCTCTAAGAAGAAGCCTTTTTGGCCCGCCTCTGCCCCTGCAGCCAAACCTGCCCAGCCTCAAGCTGGCCAGCAGCAAGTCTGGTGCCCACAGCCTAAGTCTGTTGCCTTGGTTGTCAGGAAGCCCAGAGGACATGGTATCGGTGGTCCCTCAGCTAGGCCTTCCTCCGCTTCCAAAATGTTCAGTGACGGGATGGGGGAGTACCCTACACTCTCCCGTCCTGAACCCCCTGGGTCCTCCAGTGAGGGGCTGGCTCCACCACTTTGTTTCCACCTGGTCTGCAGTTAGCACGGACAGGTGGTTTC
The DNA here is from genome assembly GCA_016271365.2 of Neoceratodus forsteri. Classification (NCBI taxonomy): domain Eukaryota; kingdom Metazoa; phylum Chordata; order Ceratodontiformes; family Ceratodontidae; genus Neoceratodus; species Neoceratodus forsteri. Next base: position 518,050,447 of record CM057449.1, on the reverse strand, counting down.
TCGAGGTGGTCGGCCAGGGTCTGCCTCTGGGATTCGAGGCTTACCCACCCAACCGGGCCCGCGCCCAATGGGAGGACATGGTGTCAGTTGATGTTCATTCTGCCCTTCGGGACGACATTGCCCAACTCCTTCGCAAGGAGGTAGTGACTGTTTTACTGGACCCCTCACCTCATCCAGGGTTCATGTCCACGTACTTCCTGGTACCGAAACGGATGGGGGGCTGGTGCACCATTTTAGATCTGCACAACCTGAACAAATTCTTCAGGTCCTGCACTTTCAGGATGGTAACTCTGCCACAGATCATACCATCTCTTCAGCAAAACGTGTGGTTTTGCTCTCTGGATCTCCAAGACACATTCTTTCATGTCCCGATCTGTCCATCTCACCAGTGGTTCCTCCGATTTCAAGCAGAGGTAACCCTCTATGAGTTCCAGGTCATGCCATTCGGCGTGTCCTTGACCCCAAGGGTTTTCACCAGATGCATAGCGGTGGTGGCCACCCATCTGCAGCGCCGGAGAGTCCGGGTATATCCCTACCTGGACGACTGGTTCATCGCAGGTCCCTCAAGGCAGGAGGTGGAGTGGTCCAGGGACCTGGCCCTCCAGACTTGCGTCTTTCTTGGTCTCCTGGTCAATGAGGCCAGATTAACTTGTGCCCTTGCAGGTGATTCATTTCATCAGGGCAGAGCTCGACTCTTGCAGAGCCAGGGCTTGGCTCCCCGCAGACAGGGTGGAGGTTCTTACCTCCTTTGCCCAATCATTTCAGGTTGAGCCATTGCGCCCTGCACGGGACCTCCTGCGTCTATTGATACATGGCGGCCTGAACCAACATGGTCCATTGGGCTCGCTGGAGATTTCATTCCCTGCAGTGGGAGCTGGCCAGCCAGTGGTCTCTATGCAGGGGCCACTTCGACCAGCTGGTTACTGTGACCCGGTGAATGTGGAACACACTCCAGTGGTGGTTAGTCCTGGAACATCTGCCGAAGGGTGTCCCATTTGTCTGTCCGGAGCTGACAGTCATCCTGACAACTGATGCCTCTCTCATGGGCTGGGGGAGCCCACCTAGGGGAATACAGTCTATGGGCTCTGGGACCCCACAGAGTCCCAATGTCACATCAACCTGCTGGAGGTCAGAGCTGTTCAGCTGGCACTGACCGCCTTTGCTTCACATCTCAGGGGTCAGGGGGTTAGGTCCAGACGGACAACACCACGACCATGTACTACCTCAACAAGCAGGGCGGCACGCACTCCCATCTGCTGTGCAGGGAAGCTGTCTACATCTGGACCCTCATGTGCAGCCTGGAGGCCGATCTCCTGGCCACCCATGTGGCCGGTGTCTCCAACCAGCTGGCGGATGCTCTCAGCCCGGTGGGCGAGGCGTCTCACGAGTGGTCTCTACATCCCGAGGTAGTGCAGTCTTTTTTCCCAGTGGGGCACCCCTCTGTTGGACCCATTTCCCTCCAGGGAGAACCCACAGCTGAGGCTATATTGTGCCCAACCCCTCAGCAGGAAACACTGCAGTGGGGGATGCCTTCTCAAGGCCCTGGACCCTGGGCCTCCCCTTGCCTTCCCTCCCTTTTCCTTGATCCATAAAGTGCTGCAAAGGTGTGGAGGGACAAGGCACAGGTGATCCTGGTGGCTCTGGCTAGGTCCTGCTAGTTCTGGTATCCCGATCTCCTCAGCCTCAGCAGCAGGCTCTTGAGGTGACTTCCTCTTCGCCAGGACCTGCTCTCAATCCATCAGGGGAAGGTACTCCACCCGGACCTTCAATCCCTGCACCTGACAGCCTGGTTCCTGAGTGGCTAGAGTTCCAGGCTTTTTGTCTCTCAGAAGATGTCCTCAGCGTTGTGGAGGCTTCTCCAGAAGTCGAACCAGGAAATACTATGCCTTCAAGTAGAAGAGTTTCTCCATTTGGTGTCAGCAGGGGTTGGACCTTTGTCTATCCAGTAGCTAACATCTGACTACTCTGGTCCCTCTCCCAGTGAGGGCCATATGCTGGCGACATAAGGTGCTCTAGCAGCCATCTCTACCTACATGGCTGACGTCAGCAGTCGGAGGAGAAGGTGGTCAGTGCCTTTCAAAGAAACCGACCATTTCCCCTCCGCGCATTAACACCACCTTGGAATCTGTTGCTGGTTTGGCAAAGTTCATGGACAAGATTCAAACAGATGCACAGGTGTGATTGCCACACCTGTCATGAACAACCGCCTTCCTGGTGGCTATCCGTCAGCCAGAAGGATCAGTGAGCTCCAGGTACACTCGGTGGATCTCCGTACCTGGTCTTCCTGAGGGACAAGGTTCTTCTTTGCCCCAACCCGAAGTTTTTCCTGAAGGCTGTGTCCGATTTTCACCTTAATCAGGTGATTGATCTCCCGGTGTATTTCACCAACCACACCTCGAAGGTCGAGCACAGGCTCCACACGTTGGACCTGCAGTGAGCACTAGCTTACTTATAAGGAGCACATGGCTGGAGTTCGGGGAGAGGTTCACCAGCTGTCACCTACCCTTAAGCCACACCTGGCAGACCGGCAGCTAAGCAGACAATTGGCAGGTGGATTGTATCCTGCATTGACCTCTGCTATAGGTTGGCAGGTAGGGAGCCTCCCGTTGAAATGAGGCTCTTTCCACCACATCATGCAGCTGCCTCGGTGGCTGCTTCAAGGAGGAGTCCCCATCAGGAAATCTTTTGGGCTGCTAACTGGAGTCAGCACACTTTATTCCCATTACCACATCAACCTTGAGTCACGCCGGGATGCTGGTTTGGGGCTTCAGTTCTCAATCCTTATTTCCTAGAGTAGAGATTGTCGCCTTGCCTCCGTCCTCCTGGAGAACTGCTAGGAGTCTGCCAGAGCGAGTGGATAAGTACACCATATCCATGTCCCTAGAAAAACAGGTTACTCACCTGTAACTGTAGTTCTAGGGTGGTATATGGTGTACATCCACACTGACCAACCTGACCTCCCCTGGCAGTGGTGTACAACTCTGCTTCCAGCGGGCAAGAACTGGCATCACATGGTGGTGCTAGGGAAGTTACCACCCAGGTGGGTGGGAGGAGCTAGCTTGAAGACTTACTGGCAGCTCTTAAAGGGGAAAGTACATTGCCAGAACATGTGGATGTACACCATATACCACTCCTAGAACTACTGTTACATGTGAGTAACCTGTTTTTATTGGCCCACCCCCTACTGCACCTTGCCAGTAGAGCCTGACATCTCCCCAGACAGGCCTACCAGTGTTTCCCCTCCCAGATTTTGAGTCCCCTTCCCACTTTTTATTTTATAAAAAGGTGTCAGAGACTCTCCAGCTACCAGCAGTGGAAGCTGTTGAGGAAGCAGAAGAACCTGACTTCGTGGAAATGACTGATGTCCCAGAGTCAAAAAGGCTGTCTATTCCCCTGCATAAATCTTTGGGGAAACAGACTCAGAAACTGTTACAGGTGCCTTTCTCCCTACCTCCTGTGGATAAAAGAATGGACAAGAGGTACATGTTGTCAGGTTCTGGGACGGAACTCCTATATTCCCATTGCAGCCATGTTGGGGTAGTGTAGGCTGCAGCCTATGACAAGGCTAACATCCACTTGGCATCACACACCCCAGATAAGGATTCCAGGAAGGTGGATGCCATGGCAAAGAAACAGTACTTGGCATCTTTTTTGGGACTCAGACAAGCCTCTTATATGACTTATGCTGCTAGATAGCAGAAATCTAGGTGGGATACAGTTCTGGAGCTATCTAAAAGTGCCTCTCCCCAGCTAGCCAAGGAGCTGGAGCAGGTGGCTGCAGATGGCATAGAGGCATCCAAGGTACAGTTCCATGCTGCTGTGGACTCCAATGATGTGGTATCAGGAGTCATGGCTACATCTGTCTCCTTGTGGAGGTTTGCTTGGCTCAGATGTGCTAGCCTCTCACAGGATACCCAGGCCAAGGCCATGGATTTCCCTGTCACAGACAATTCTCTCTGTTTTGGGGCAACTAGAGACATACATGAAGAAGAATAGGCAGATACAGGACCACCTGCAGGAGTGCAGTGGCCAAGGAAGCAGGTCACTCCTCCAAAAGCAGCAGTTTAGGGGCTGGCAGGGCAGGCCTTTTCAGAGACCTTTCATGGACCAATCTTCCTCTAACTTTTCAGCAGAGGGTTTTTTTAGTTTTTTTTGTTTGTTTGTTTTTTTGTTTGTTTTTTTTTAGAGGGAGAGGCAGAAGGGGGTGAGCAGGGCTGCATCCTCTTCTCAGCCTAGGGCCCCTGCCAAACAGACACCCTGATATGTCAGACCAGGTTGCCTCCTCAGTTCCAGTGGGGAGCAGGCTGGCTTATGTTTTCCAGGCTTGGAAATCTGTCACTTCAGACAAGTGGGTTCTGGAAGTAGTAAGCCAGGGACTTGCTCTCAGTTTCAAAAGATTTCCCCAAATCAGAGCAAGGTCTTTCAAACCTGCCTCCCCAATGGAAACAGTTGCTGTAGAGGCAGAGGTTTCTCAGTTGCTGCTCCTAAAGGCTGTGGAGCAGGTACCTCTACCTCAAGAGGGAAAAGGATTACATTCAAGATGACACTTCCTTACCCCCAAAAAGAAAAGGGAGTGACCACCAAGACCCTCAGAATATCTGAACAAACATATCACAAGAACCAAAGTTCAAAATGGTGACTCTGGGAATCATTCTTCCCTCTCTAAAGGCCGGGAGACTGGCTAACCTCCCTGGACCTCAAGGATGCCTATTTCCACATCCCCATCAGGTGGTCCCACAGAAAGTACCTCAGGTTCGAGGTTGCCTTCAGGGCACGCCAGTTAAGAGCAATGCCCTTTGGCCTGGCGTCTGCATCAGGGTTCACAAAATGTCTGGCAGTTGTGGTAGCCTCCTCAGAGGCAGGGCATTTCAGTGTTTCCTTACCTAGATGACTGGCTCATTGTAGGCCAATCATCAGACCAAGTCAAGTCAGCTCTGGCTGTTACCCAGAGGCTTGTGGGTTCTCTCTGGTTTCTTCTCAGTCTAGCCAAATCAGTTCTGGAACCTGTTCAGCTTCTCACCTTTATAGGAGTAGAGCTGGCCATTCTTCAGGCAGTAGCCTTTCTACCTCCCTCGAGGGAAAAGGTCCGTACAGATCTGGCTTCTTTTTTTGAAACCTTCGGTCTCTTGTCCAGCCAGACATTTTCTCCAGCTTCTAGGCCACATGACAGCTTCAACTGCAGTGGTACAAGGAGCCAGGTTCCAGATGAGAGATATTCAGTTCCATCTCAGGTCCTTCTGGTCTCAGAGGAAGGATCCTCTCACCAAACTAGTTCCAGTGTCCTGGCCCCTTGTCCAGGCTCTCCATTGGTGGCTGGAGGAGGACAGTCTCAGGCAGGGTGTCCCATTTCTGCATCAGACACCCTCCATTCTCACCACAGATGCTTCCCTCCTGGGATGGGGAGCCCATCTGGGAGACCTCACTGCACAGGGCACTTGGTCTCAACAGGAGTCTCTTCTTCATATCAATCTTCTGGAGCTCAGAGCTGTGTTCTTAGCTCTTCAGGCTTTCAGAGTCAGTTCCAGGGCAAGTGGGTGCAAGTCAGGACAGACACCCTACCACCACCATGTGGTACATAAACGAAGCAAGGGGCACTCGGTCATGGCCTTGTGCACAGAAGCCATGCAGCTATGGTCATTGACTTACTCCTCAGACTTCCTTGGTAGCAGTGCATCTTCCAGGGAAGGACAATGTGCTGGCAGAAGCCCTCAACAGGATTTCGCGGGGTCACCGCGAATGGGCCCTGAATCAGCATGTCGTTCTGATAATTTTCAAGAGGTGGGGCATTCCAGAGATAGATTTCTTTGCAGCCCCGGACAATCACCAACTTCCTCTGTTCTGTTGCAGACCTCCAGTCCTGGAATCTGTTCCCCTAGATGCTCTCCTGTTAAATTGGACAGGCAGGTTCCTTTATGCCTTTCCTCTCTTTCCCCTGATCTTCAGAGTACTGATCAAAATCAGGTCTCAGCCCTGCACAGTGATTCTGGTGGCCTCGAATTGGGCCAGATAACCTTGGTATCCACTACTGTTGTCTCTTTCAGTAACACTTCCTCTCTTTCTGCCCAGGAGGCACGACCTCCTGTCCTTCTCTCAGGGGAGGATTTGGTACCCCAACCTTCAGTCTCTCAGACTCAAAGCTTGGCTCTTGAAGAGATAGAATATGCAGGCTTACACCTTTCTCAGGGTGTTCTGGATAGTCTCAAAGTTTCCAGGAAGCCTTCTACTAGAAAGACTTACAACTCCAAATGGAAAAGATTTACTATTTGGTGTTCCCAGAGAAATATTCAACCAGATATGGCTGGCATTGCTACAGCCTTAGGTTATTTGGTTCATCTGAATAGCCTAGGCCTCAGGCCTGCTACTCTTAAAGTTCATTTAGCAGCTGTGTCTGCTTTTCTCTCAGCAGGAAAGGTGCCTTTCCTGGTTTCTCATCCTGTGTTTAGTAAGCTCTTCAAGGGTCTGGTTCATATCAACCCTCCCTTTAGGGAGCCTTCTCCTGCTTGGGACCTGAATATCTGTATTGCACAGCTTATGCAGCCCCCTTTCGAAACCTTATCTTCAGCTGAGCTAAAGTACTTGACTTGGAAGACTGTTTTCGTGGTAGCCATTACTTTTGCCAGGAGGATCAGTGAATTGCAGGCTTTGTCAGTGGAACCTGACTTTCTAGGAGCGTGGATATGTTGTTCATCCACACTGTATGGCATAGTCTCTTTCCCCTTTAAATCTTGCCGGAAGTCTTCAAGCTGGCTCCTCCCACCCACCCGGGTGGTAAATACCTCGGCTCCGCCCCATGACGCCAGATCTTCCTTTCCGCTGGAAGATTCAGGTTCCCTTGTGCTTTCTGCAGTGTTGAGGCCCTGGATTCGTTTCAACGGTTTTCACCGCATTTTCTCGCTCTGAAACTCGTTAGAGTTTACGACTCTGATTCGGACATGGATGACAAGTCGTCCCCCGGGCTTCGCCGGTGTCCTTGCGGACAGAAAATGTTGCGCACAGATCCCACCTCGTGCGTTTACTGCCTCGGTTCTGTTCACGATACCTCACAGTGCTCCATTTGCTTCCTTCCACCCAACGTCCTGGAAGATGGTCAGAGCGCCTGAAGCTAGAGTAGACAGACTCCGCAACCAACGGTAAAATCCAAGGAGGCCAGGTGGGCGGTTTCCGTGGCTGCGGGATCCGCCGAGCAGCTCGAGCGCATGGCGGCCTTCGAGGAAGAAGCCGCCCAAGCCTCAGCTAGCCGAGGTTTCTTCGTGCCGCTCAATCTGGGCTCTTCCTTTCAGGTTCCTTTGAGGATTTGTGCCAGTCTCTCCCTACCAAGGGTGAGGCCCCCTCGGGCTCGCACTCATCCCGTTCTAAGAAAAAGGATCCTAAATCTTCTTCGAGTCGAAGAAGACGCTCCTGGGATCAGGAGCGGTCCGATGTCTCGACTTCGGTCGAAATTGCCTCCTCGGCCGCTGGGTTTTCAGACCTTCCGTCTGTGCAGGGCGTGGGCAAGTCGGCTGATCTGGCGGGATTATTCTGACCCGATCGAGCCGTTATCACCAACTCCTGTCGATGATTCTTTGGAGAAGGAAGCGATTCTCTCCTTCCCCGACGAGGAGACCGCCCCTTGAATAGCCTCCGATCGAGGACAGAACCGAGCCTCGGTTTCCTGAGCCAGTCTCTCCGATCGACCAAGCCGACACCCGTCGGTCTCGATGGGGAACAAGTCCTCTTCGGTCGATCGACCCAAAAAAGGACACAAGCACTCCCACAAGAGGCGCCGCCACCGTTCCCCTTCCTCCTCGGACGAGGAGAGGCTCGACGAAAAATTCGTCGACGCTGCGAGGATCTCATGTGGCAGCAATTCCTGCTAGCAGGTCAGAAGCCGGCTCCCTCGGTGGTCCCGGCTATCTCTTGGCCTCAACCTCTTCGGCCGCCTCAGACACCGATTGCTCCAGTGCGGTCTCTGGGGGCTCGGTCGTCTTCCGCGCAACTGGTTTCAGGTTCCCCACCAATTTGGTGGAACTCCACCTAAGCTGCCCCTCGAGGGGTTCCCTCCAAGGAGGCCGACGGTCTTGGTCTCCCCACAGACTATCAATGCGGTCACCCCTGATAAGCCCTAGGCGCGTGTCGAGGGGACTTAGGTGGGCAGCCTTTATAGCGGGACTCCTCCGATTCCGATAACACTGGCCTTCATTCTTTCGATGAGCTTTCAGCGCCAGGCTTGGAAGAAGACCTTCCTCCTTCCAGGGCATCCTCCGGCTCATTTCTAAATTGGCGGGATGGCCCTACAGCCTATCAGAAAAGGCAGAATATCCCTACGGATATTCTTAAGAGGATACCCTACGGAGGCATTTCCAGTCGCCGAAGCCATTATTGGTCCGGCATTGGAACTCTGGCAGCGTCCAGCCTCCTGCCCAGCTCCATCTGCCCGCATGGCACGCAAGTACGCGGTGCCCACAGAGTCTTTGGCGGGGTTTACTGAGCACCCCTCGGCGGAAAGCCTTGTTACTGCCTCAGTATTCAGGCGGACGGGCAGTTCAGCCGATACTGACCGGCCTCCAGACAAAGAGTCCAAACTTATGGACCACTCGGCGCAGAAGGTCTATGCTGCATCATCTTTGTGCCGTCAGGCAAGCTCAGCGGTGATTATGGCACACTTCTCTCCACGTCCTCTTGGGGTCGCTGGACGACGTTCTCCCCCACCTCCCAGCTGACATGCAGACCACGGTCAAGCAGGTCAGGGACCAGAGCAGAGCTGTTGCTAAACAACAACTCCAGACTGCTCTGGACGTGGGTGATTCCTGTGCCCGTTCACTAGCTGCAGCGGTATCCACTTGCCGCAGGGCTTGGCTGAGGTTATCCTCCTTTCCCGTGGATACTCAGCACAAGCTAGCTGATATGCCCTTCCTTGGCACCGACCTCTTCGGGCCAGGAGTGGCAGGTCACCTGCAGCGTATCGAGCAATCTAATGCCACCTTAGATGCTACATCCGCTAAGGTTCTTCAAGTAAGAACAGCAGAAGCGCAGGAAGAAGCCTTTTAAGTCAGTCTTCCCCTGCGGTCAGACAACCACCTTCAGGGGTCAACAACAGCAACAGGCTCAGGCTTGGCGCCTAGGCCCAACAAGGTCCCCAACAGCCCAGCAAGGGAGGCCGGGCGCTGGTCCAGGTGCCCCTCCTCCTCTAAGCCTGCCCAGTGACGGGCCGGGGGTGTCCTCCCGTACCCGCCACTTCAGCTCTGGGTCCTCCTGGGGCCGGCTCCGTCACTTCGGTTCCGCCTGGTCCGGTATCACCACGGACAGATGGGTCCTAGAAATGGTCGGGCAGGGTCTGCCCTAGAATTGAGCAGTACCCTCCCAGCCGAGCCCGTGCCTCACGAGAGAGGCGGATCTCAGTCGCCCAGTCTGTCTCTGAGGACGACATTGCTTCTCCTCCTCAAAGAGGTGGTGGCCTGAGTGCGGATCCTCCTTCAGACCCAGGCTTCGCTCCAGGTATTTCCTGGTTGCCCAAGCAGGACGGGGTTGGCGCCCATTCTAGATCTGCACGACCTGAATCAGTATCTCAGGTCTCGCACCTTTCGGATGGTAACTCTAAATCAGATCATACCATCCCTGGAGTGAAACATGTGGTTCTGCACACTGGATCTTCAGGACGCTTTTTTCCACATCCCTATCCGTCCATCTCATCAGCGGTTCCTCTGCTTCAGGGTCGAAGGGACCCTGTGCGAGTTCAGAGCCATGCCGTCCGGCCTGTCATCGGCCCCAAGGGTTTTCACCAAATGCATTGCAATGGTGGCAGCCCATCTTCGGCGTCAGGGGGTTCATATTTACCCCTACCTGGACGATTGGCTCCTGGTGGGATCCTCCCTTCAGGAGGTGGAGAGGTCCAGGGACCGGACCCTCCGAACCTGCTCACACTTGGGCCTTCTGATCAACAAGGCCAAATCGGAACTCGTACCTTCTCAGGTGATGGGCTTCATCGGGGCAGAGCTTGGCTCCCGGCGGACAGGACGGAGGTTCTCTCCTCCTTTGCCCAATCATTTCTGGTTGGGCACTCACGCCCTGCCCGGGGCTTCCTGCGCCTCCTGGGCTACATGGTGGCGTGCACGTCGGTGGTCCGCTGGGCCAGACTGCACATTCGCCGCCCAGTGGTCTCAGCGTCAGAGTCTTTTCAACCAGCTGGTCGCGATCACCCAGGGGATGTGGGATGCCCTACAATGGTGGACCGTCCCGAATCATCTGCTGGAAGGGATCCCGTTTGTCCGCCCCGAGCCGTCGGTCGTCCTTACGACCGATGCCTCTCTCACGGGCTGGGAGCCCACATGGGGGAATTCAGGGCTCACGGGTTCTGGACCCCAGAGGAGTCCCGATGCCACATCAACCTGTTGGAGCTCAGGGCAGTCAGACTGGCTCTGTCAGCTTTCGCTCCTCAGCTCCGGGGTCAAGTGGTTCAAGTCCAGACGGACAATACCACGACTATGTACTACCTCAACAAACAGGGCGGCACGCACTCCTGTCTGCTATGCAAGGAGGCGCTCCAGATCTGGACCTTCGTCAGCCGGCTGGAGGCGGATCTCTTAGCCATCCATGTGGCAGGAGTCGAGAACCAACTGGCGGATGCTCTCAGCCACTTAGGCCAGACATCCCACGAGTGGTCTCTCCATCCAGAGGTAGCCTACTACCTGTTCTCTCGTTGGGGCAAACCGTTGGTGGACCTGTTTGCCTCCAGGGAGAACACCAAGCTGAGGCTGTTCCATGCCCGCCCCCCTCAGCAGGGCTCGCTGCAGGGGGATGCCTTCTCGAGGCCGTGGACCCCAGGCCTCTTTTACGCCTTTCCTCCATTTCCCTTGATCCACAAGGTGTTACTCAAGGTGAGGAAGGACAAGGCGAAGGTGATCCTGTAGCCCCAGATTGGCCGCCAGTTCTGGTATCCAGATCTCCTCAGACTCAGCTGCAGGGCCCCGGAGCGGCTGTGTGCACGCCCGGACCTGATATCAATGAACCAGGGGAAGGTCTTTCATCCGGACCTTCAATCCCTGCACCTCACAGCCTGGTTCCTGAGCGGCTAGAGTTCCAGGCTTTGGGTCTTTCTGTGGATGTCTACACCGTGATGGAGGCATCTCGAAAAGAATCGACCAGGAAATGTTATGCCTTCAAATGGAAGAGATTTTCCATTTGGTGTCAGGGTAAAGGTCTGGACCCCTTATCCTGCTCAGTGGCTAACATTCTAGACTTCCTTTGATCCCTCTCCAAAGGGGGTCTTCGGTCATCGACCCTTAGGGTGCACCTAGCAGCCATATCGGCTTACCGGGCACGGGTTGGTCAGCGGCGTTGGCTCAGGAAGGTGGTGAGGTGCTTTTCAAGGCCTGGTTACATAGCCCCTCGATGCGTGAACCTCCACCTCCGTGGGATCTTTTGCTGGTTTTGGCAAAGCTCATGGGCAAGCCATTCGAACCCATGCACAAGTCTGCACTTTCGCACTTGTCATGGAAGACGGCCTTCTTGGTGGCTATCACGTCAGCCAGAAGGACAGGGGAGCTCCAGGCGCTTTCAGTGGACTCCCCTTATCTGGTCTTTCACAGGGACAAAGTTGTCCTGCGCCCCCACCCGAAATTCCTTCCGAAGGTGGTGTCAGAGTTTCACCTTAACCAGGTGTTGACCCTGCCAGTATATTACCCTAATTACACCTCGGACGCCGAATATAGGCTCCATACTCTGGACCTCAGACGTGCTCTCTCCTATTATAAGGAGAGGACGGCGAAAATTCGGGGAGAGGTTCACCAGCTGTTTGTCACCTACGCTGAAGCCGCTTCTGGCAGACCTGCAGCCAAGCGGACTGTTGCGAGATGGATCACATCATGCATAGGTCTGTGCTATGAATTGGCGGGCAAGGAGCCTCCCAGAGGGACAAGAGCTGATTCTACCTGCCATACTGCTGCTTCGGTGGCTGCTTCCAGGGACATCCCTATCCAGGAAATCTGTCTGGCCGCTACCTGGAAGTCAGCAAGCACCTTTATTACCCATTACCACATTGACCTAGAGTCACGTCGGGATGCTGGTTTTGGGGCCTCGGTTCTCCAATCTCTATTCCCTAAGTAGGGGGTGTGCGCCTTGCCTCCCTCCTCCCGGAGAACTGCTTGGAGTCTGCCAGACAGTGTGGATGAACAACATATCCACGCTCCTAGAAGAACAGGTTACTCACCTGCAACAGTAGTTCTAGGGTGGTATATGTTCATCCTACCCTTTCTCCGACCTCCCGGCTTTAGGCGTATAACCTGGCTTCCAGCGGCTAGATCTGGCGCATGGGGCGGGCGAGGATTTACCACCGGTGGGTGGGAGGAGCCAGCTTGAAGACTTCCGGCAAGATTTAAAGGGGAAAGGGCCTATGCCAGACAGTGTGGATGAACAACATATACCACTCCTAGAACTACTGTTACAGGTGAGTAACCTGTTCTTATTTCCTTTCACAAGGATAAGGTGGTCCTTTGAACAAATATAAACTTAGTTCCTAAGGTGGTTTCGGATTTTCATCTCAACCAGTCTATGACTTTGCCTGTGTTTTTCACTGACCATTCTTCTTCAGGTGAGAGAAGATTGCACAGTCTGGATGTGAAAAAGGCACTTGGCTATTATATAGAGATACCAAGGGCCACAGAAAGGAGTCTACCCAGTTGTTTCTCACTTATGGTGAGGTGGGAAAAGGTAAACCTGCCACGAAAAGATCTATTGCCAGATGGATTTTTCTTGTATTCAGTTTTGTTACACAAAATTTCAAAAAGAGCCTCCCTCAGGCCTGAGGGCACACTCAACCAGGAATATGGTTGCCTACTTGGTAGCTGCTAGGGATAGTCCTCTGTCAGAAATCTGTAAAGCAGCCACCTGGAAAACAGTTCACACATTCACCAAGCATTACTCATTGGATACTCAGTCTAGAAGTGATGCCAGGTTTGGCACAGCAGTACTGCAGAGCTTGTTCACAAAGTAGGTTCTGTATCCCCTACTCCAGGGGGGAACTGCTTGGTAGTCTGCATATAGTCCGAATACAGCAAGACTTCATGTTGTTTGAAGAGCAAATTACTCACTGATAACTGAGTATCTTTATTTTTTCTTTTAGTTGTTTATTGTGCATTCTTTTACTACCTCTGTATGTATGTTGACCCTCATCCTTTGACGTGGAACCTTTGTAAACGAGCAGTTTCTGCTCAAAGGTATTTGTAATCCGAGAATTTAATAAATAAATAAAAATAAAAACCATAATAATGTTATTTCTTCTAATGGAGTCTTGCTGTATTCTGACCTGCCTCCCCTCTCACAACCTAGTTTTTTGTATGTGGGTTGGCAGGTCAGTGTTGCACTCCAGAGGTGTACCTTCTTACCTTTCCTGGCGAGGTTGAGTATTTCTGATTTTTGGTTTTTGTTATTATCACTATCTACATAAGGTTCTTCTTGGGTTCTCGACTTGAGTCTTTCTGGGCCCAAGTTTTTGTTGCCTATGGCTAAAATTTCCAAACAATTTATATAGCTATTAGTTAATATAGTGCTCGTAAGAATCTTGACAGTTACATTAGAATGTACCAGGGACAGAGGTTTGAAAACCGAGCTCGAGCTCAACGTTCTATGCTTTGGCATAGAGTTAACTCTTTCCTCTCTGGAGCAGTTCAAGTGCTGGGGCAAACTGCATAGGTTTATAGGTTTCATAGGTTAAACCTGAGCAGAGTCTTTAGTCCATTGTGCTTGCTGATGCCCTAGTTATAGTAACTCACAATTTTGTTTGCTATACAGTATTTATCCAGTTCCCTCTTATCCCTGAGCATGTTCTTACTTGCAACAACCTCTTCAGGCAAGTTGTTCCAGACTGGAATTACCCTAACACTAAACCACTGTTTTCCTTATTATTGTCTTAAAATGTTGCCCTTTCAACTGCAATGTGTGCGTCCTGGTATTATGATGCTGATCCCTAAGTGTAAGTCCTAGTTTCCCTCTTAAATTGGTGTCCTTGATTGATCCATACACCATACACAGATCTCCTCTGTCACCTATACTCCAGTGTATACGTCCCCAGGTCCTCCAATCTGTCCTCATAGTCTGTCCCTAACATGAGCCACCAATCTAGTTGCCCTTTTCTGAACCCTCTCCAGTCTCTTGATATCTGTTTTGAACCCAGGTGACCAAAACTGGGCACAGTACTCCCAAATGCGGCCTCACGAGCAAACTGTAAAGTGGCACAATCACCTTCCTCTTCCTGCTTTTATTATATTTCTTGATATTGTTTAGTATACCACTAGCAGTCTTTATCATCTGGCTACAGTGCTGGTGGAACTTGAGATCATTAGCCACTTTAATGCCCAGATCTCTTTCTTCAGTGACCTTTCCCAGCTTTGTCCATTTAGAACATGATCCTTTTTGTTGTTATTTTTACCAAAGTGCATAACCGCACATTTATTAGTGTTAAAGGATAACTTATAATCCCTAGACGAGTTTTCCATCCTAGTTAAAGCATCGTGTAGCATCTGTGCGTCCCCGCTATTATTAATGCTAGTGCCAATCCTGGTATCATCTGCAAATTTGGTCTCCCAAACTTCCCGTCCACCTGTCAGTGAGTGTATATACACGTTAAACAAGCAAGGTCCCAGTACTGATCCCTGGAGGACTCCACTTTCCACGTTTAACCAGTCTGAATATGCACCCTTCAAACAAACCCTCTGCTTTTTTTGTCACTCAACCATGCATTGACCCAGCATGTGATATACCCAGGAATATTGTATTCTATTAAGGCGTCTATTAATTCCCCATGGGGAACCTTATTGAATGCTTTTGAGAAGTCCAAAAAGAGAGCTGCCCTCATCCAGTGCCCCACTCACATGTTCATAGAATTCCTGGAGATTTATTTGTCATGATAAACCTTTCCTAAAACCATGTTGTGCATCGTCACAGTCCCCTGCCAAGTTCATGAGCGCCGCTATTTGGTTCTTAATGATGTATTCCAACATCTTCCCCAAGGCAGTGGTCAAACTTACAGGCCTGTAATTACTCAGTGCTTGTTTTGACCCCTTTTTGTGGATTGGAATGACGTTTGCCTTACGCCAGACCTCTATCACCTCCCCTCTATCCAATGATGCTTGGAATAGCACTGTTATTGGTTCTGCCAATATCGCTGCCAGCTCCCTAAGGACTCTAGGATGGATCCCGTCTGGTCACTGAGATTTATTGGGGTCCAGATGCATCAAACTGTTCAGAGTAATTCTATAGCCTGCATTATTCAGATGGTCCCTAGTACCCTTGGTTTTGTCATTAAAAACCAATGAAAAATAGGTATTAAAATGTCCCGCCATAGCCTGGTTGTCATTTACTGTCTCTCCAGCCTGAACTTTAAGTAGTTTTGCCCTCCCTTTTTGTTGTTAATATAAGTAAAGAAGGATTTACGATTATCCTTAACTTTTGTAACCAGATTCAACTCATGTTTTCTAGTTGCAGGATTGACTCCTTTTTAGTTTCCTTTAGTAGTTTTTTATATACCACACAGTTTCTTGCACACCCACTTTTACTGGCTTTATTATAGGCTCTTTTTTTCCTTTTAATCAGTCTTCTAATTCTTGGTGACAGCCATGAGGAGATTTTACCCATTCTGTTACATTTCTTCCTGAGTGGTACATGCTTATTAATCAAGCCTATGATTTTATTCTCCATGATATACCATTTATCATTTAGTACTTTATTATCAAACTCCTTTTGACAGCCCCACTCCAAAAGTTCCCACCTTATTTTATTGAAGTTAGCCTTGTAGTTCTGAACTTTGGTGGAGCCAGATATCCTAGTTTTTAATCCCTTAAACTCAAAATACAGCAAGACTCCATTAGAAGAAACACCATTACTATGGAGAGTAATTTTTCCTTCTCGCCTCAGTAGCTGAACCAACCGCAACCAAAAACAAAAAAAAGAGAAAAGTCTTTGTTTACAAGTGTGTATATTGCACTTAGAGAAACTCTGTTCAAGTGTTTTTTTTTTTATGTTATGTCACAACCCAAGAAAAGAAGCAGCCCTACGGGTTTTCAGCATTGCACAGAGTGTGGTGAACCATTTGCTAAAGCTGATCCGCACTTAATTTGTGTTTTCTGCCTAGGGTTTAACCACCTGAATGCAGACTGTGAAATTTGTAAAAACTTTCCCAGTCAACGCTTGATAGGCAATTGAACTGACTGAGGGTAAGGATGTCCGATAAGTCTACTGACCCAGCCTCTGATGAACCAACTCCTCACTCTAAAGAAAAAAATAGGGAACCGGACAAACGGCCCCCTAACAAGGGTGTCGGTTCCCTGGGAAGAAAATGAACCACAGAGACTACCACTGAACTGGCAACATCTGCTAAAAAGAAGAAACTGAAAAAGCACTCTGGGAAGGAACCGCAACTGACAAACCCACCAGTTCCAACCACTGAGAAGATTGCTAATGCCCTCAGGATAATTCGGTCACTGCAAACTAGTACCTCGGTTCTGGTCCAGAAACCTGGTTCACATAGTTGGTTCAGACTTCGGGTTCCTCCTCGGTTCCCGGTTCCTTTGAACATTTCCCTGATATTTATGGTGGTGATGATAATAATAGAAACAGACGTTGATGGCAGATAAGGACCGTTTGGCCTACCTAGTCTGCCCATTTCCCTACCTACTGGATAATCTGTAAATCCTAGTTAACCAACAGCCTATTTCTTCCTACCCACCACAAGAATTGACTTAGGTCTGTCCCATGCATTCTTGAATTCCCCCACTGTTTTTGACCCCACAGCCTCCTCAGGAAGGCCATTCCATGCATCCACCACCCTCTCTGTAAAAAATACTTATTCACATTACCCCTGAACTGTGCACCCTCTATATTCAGATTGTGTTCCCTTGTTCTTGCACACCTCTTTTTCTGAAAGATGCTACCCTCTTGGATTTTGTTGATTCCCTTGAGGTACTTGAAAGTTTCTCTCATGTCCCTTCTCTCCCTCCTTTCCTCAAGGGTATATATATTAAGCTCCTTTAGTCACTCCTCGTATAGCTTCTGTTGCAGACCCGACACCATTTTAGTTGACCTCCTCTGGACTGTCTCCATCCTGTCTGTGTCCTTGCGGAGATGGGATCTTCTGACCTGGACGCAGTACTCCAGATGGGGTCTTACCAACTGTCTGTACAGAGGGATAACAACTTCCTGTTTTCTACTTGTGATGCCTCTCCCTGTACATCCCAGTATTCCCCCAGTCATCCCTACTGGCTTCTCACATTGCTTGCTAACCTTTAGGTCATCTGATATGGTTACCCCAGGTCCCTTTCCATTTTTGTTGTTGTTACACACTCCCATTGTGTACTCTTTCCCTGAATTTTGTTTTCCAGGTGCATTACTTTGCACTTCTTCGCATTGAATCCAAGCTGCCATACTTCTGACCATTCCTCCAACCTTGCCGAGTTCCTTCTCATCCTTTCCACCCCCTGTGTATCAGCTCTGCTGCAGATCTTTGTGTTGTCTGCAAAGAGGCATACTTTTCCTTCCAGTCCCTCTGCAATGTCACCTATAAAGACATTTAAAAGGACCGGACCCAGTACTGAACCCTGCAGTACCCCACTAGTTAACCCCCCTTTCTTGAGAGTGGACTCAGTTTACTATTACCTTCTGTGTCCTGTTGTCCAGCCAATGTTTTACCCAGGCTACCACCCTGGGACCCACTCCCAGGCTGGCTAATTTGTTTATTAATCTTTTATGTGGGACTATGTCAAATGCCTTGGAAAAGTCTAGGTAGGCCATGTCCACAGCCCCTCTCTGGTCTACTACTTTGGTCAGCCAGTCAAATTGATTAGATTCCTCTGACGTGACCTTTCCGCTGTGAATCCATGCTGCCTTGGGTCCTGTGCCCCACTGGCCTCTTGGTACTCAAAAGTTCTTTCCTTCAGAAGTGATTCCATCATTTTCCCTACCACTGAGGTCAAACTGACAGGTCTGTAGTTTCCTGCCTCTGTCTTGCTCCCACTTTTGTGAAGGGGAATCAAATCCGCCCTCCTCCAGTCCTCAGCTATCTCACCGTCCTCCCATGATTTGTTAAAAAGGCTAGTCAGTGGTGTCACTAGTTCTCCCATTAATTCTTTTAGAATTCTGGGGTGAATCCCGTCAGGCCCCATTGCTTTGTCCACCTTCAGTTTTAGGAGTTCTTTCAGAACCCTTTCTTCTGTGAAAGGACTGGGATCGACCCCCCCCCAAAATCCAGAGTGCTTCTATTGATTGGATTAGGTACCCCCTCCTCTTCTTTTGTGAAGTAGCAGAAGTATTCATTCAGTGTCCCTGCTTTTTCACCGTCCCTCTCTGCCCACCCACCATCCCCTTTATTCAGCCTCACTATCCCTCCCTTTGTCTTTCTACACTCCCTAATGTACCTGTAAAAGGTTTTATCCCCCTTCTTAACCGAGTTGACTATCTTTTCCTCATTTGGGGCCCTTGCTATTCTGACTGCCTTCCCTGCTTCCTTCTGCTTTAACCGATACAGTTTTCTGTCCTGCTCTTTGTGTTTCCTTATACTTCCTAAATGCTGTCTTTTCTAGGAGCGTGGATATGTTGTTCTTCCACACTCTTTGGCATGTCCCTTTCCCCTTTAAACTTGCCGGAAGTCTTCAAGCTGGCTTCTCCCACCCACCCAGGTGGTAAATGCCGCCCCAAGATGCCAGATCTTCCTTTCCGCTGGAAGATACAGGTCCCTCATGCTACTTCTGTACTTCGTAGGCCCTGGTTTCAAAACGTCGGTTTTACCGCAACTTGCTATCAAACTCATTAGAATTTGCAATTCCGATTCGGATATGGAGGACAAATCGTCCCTCCGATTTCACCGGTGTCCCTGCGGCCAGAAAATGTTGAGCACTGATCCCCACCTAGCATGCATGTACTGCCTCAGCATCGGACATGACACCTCGTCGTGTACAATTTGTTTGGCCTTTCATCCCAACGTTCTGGACGACCGCAAGGTGCGCCTTCAACTGGGGAGACCGGAGAAAAGGAACCCGCCGGTGAAATCCAAAGAGGCGAGGTGGGCGGTTTCCACGGCCGCGAGATCCACCGAGCAATTGGAACAGATGAAGGCATTCGAGGAGGAAGCGGCTCAAGCTTCTATCGGTCGAAGCTTCTTCATTCCCCTCAACCTCTGCTCGACCTTTACAGGCTCCTTTAGGGAGTTGTGCCAGTTTCTCCCCACCAGGGGTGAGGCGCCCTTGGGCTCGCACTCCTCCCACCCTCAGAAGAGGGGCAAGGACCCCAAGTCGTCTTCCCCCAGAAGAAGAAGATGCTCCTGGGACCGAGAGAGGTCAGAGTCCCAGGAATACGCAGTCTCGACTTTGGTCGAGATCACATCCTCGGCCACCGGTTTTATGGATCTTCCATCAGGCCAAGGCACCAAGACCGAGGAAACAGCCGAACCTGCCGAGATTACGCTTGATCCCATCGAGCCCTTATCAACGATTCCTTAGAAAGGACCCTAGTTCTTTCTTTTCCTGACGAGGAGACTGTACCTTCGGGTAACCTCATCGAAGAAACCGTTCCGGGGCCTCGGTTTCGATCGAGGACCAGGACCCCTTCGGTCGAAAAACCGAAGAAAGGTCACAAACACTCCAGAAAGAGGCGTCGCCATCGATCTTCATCCTCCTCAGACGAGGAGAGACTTCGACGGAAACTCCGACGTTATGAGGATCTCATGTGGCAACAGCTGATTCTGACCGTTAAAAAGCCGACTCCACCGGCAGCACTGGACATTACTTGGCTTCCGCCTCCCAGGCTGACGCCAACCCCTCCGGAACCGAAGGCTTCTGTTCCCCCACCTGTGGGGCCGGCCCATATTCCGTCTCAGCCTGTTACAGTCTCCCCACCAATTTTGGTGGAGCCACTGCCTAAGCAGCCTCAGGGAGGGGCTCCCTTGAAAGAGGACCGGACAGACACCGGACTGCCCCGTCATCTGTCCATCGCTGTTGTCCCCGATCGCCTTCAGCACATCGAGGGAGACATAGGCAGGAGACTTCTATATCCCGACTCTTCAGTCTCAGATGCCACTGGTTTGCACTCGCATCCGGGGGATGATGAGTCATCAGTGGCAGGTTTAGAAGAAGGTCCTTCCTCTTTGCAGGGCATCCTCTGCCTGATTTCTGAATCTACCGAAATGCCCCATGAGCCTATCCAAAAGAAGGTGGAATACCCCCTTACGGACATCCTCAAAAGGGGGATACCCCGACTGAGGCCTTTCCAGTGGTCATTGTTGGCCTGGCCCTTGAGCATTGGTAGCGTCCTACCTCCTGTCCAGCTCCGTCTGCACGCATGGCCCGCAAGTGTACGGTACCCATGGGGTCCCTGGTGGGGTTCACAGAGCATCCCTTGGCCGAAAGCCTTATGACTGCTTCTGTGTTCAGATGCACTGGTAGCTCAGCTGACACTGACCGCCCCCTGGACAAGGAGTCCAAGAATATGGACCTTCTAGGGACATGGATATGTTGTTCATCCACACTTATTGGCAGGTTCCTTGCCGCTTTAAATCTTGCCGGAAGGTCTTCAAGCTGGCTCCTCCCACCCACCCGGGTGGTAAAACTCTTGGCTCCGCCCCATGACGCCAGATCTTCCTTACCGCTTGAGCTCAGGTTCCCTCCTTAGCAGCTGCGTTTAAGACTGGTTCTAATTCTTGAGTTCGAAATTAAAAGTTTTTGCTAAAAGACTTGGTCTTCTTCTCCTCACGGCTGCGATGGACAAATCTACTCCGGTTTTCGGAGGTGCCCTTGCGGCAGAAGATGTCTAGGAGACGGATCCAGACTCCACGCAAGGCCTACTGCCTGGGCCTCGAGCACACCGCCAGGCCTGAGACTTGTGCTCTTCTCGGCCTACGCCCTGAAGACCGTGCTGCCCGACACAACTGGGGCGCCCAAGAAAAATTCCACTGGTGAAATCTAAAGAGGCCTGATTGGCAGTGTCCATGAAGCGGGTTCGGCCGGATCAGCTAGAGCAGATGATCGCCTCGAAGAGGAGGCGGCAGGCCGCTTCTACTGCAGCAGCATTTGTCCTGCTCTCTCTGGTGCCTCGTACTCTGCTTCTTTTAGGAGCTTTTGTCTGACCCTCTCGACCAAAGGTGAGGGTCCAACTTCTTCAGGACCTTTTCCAGGTCAAAAGAGCAAAGTAAGTCTCTCGTCGACACTCTTGGGGAGCGGGAAAGATCCCCTCCTTGTGGGCAGTCGACTTCGTCGACCCCTCAGCTTCGACCACTGGCTTCACGGTGTCCCGTCAGGCCAGTTGACCGAGACTCCCGCCGACGCGGTCGAGATTTTTCTCGACCGTTAGACGGGTTGTCGGCTGGAGAAGCTGAGAATCCCCTCTCCCCGGTTCCCCCGGTGGGAGTTGAGGATCCCGTCGGCTCATCTGTGCCTCCGGTTCCGGAGCCTTCGGTGGGATCGTCCGAGCCGAGGGGAGTGCCGATTTCTGACACTTCTCCTTGCCTTCCTCAGCCTAGTCGAGACTCTCGGTCTCAGTCTCGGACATCCTCGCGGTCCAACCGATCCCACCGCCATAGGCAGTCTCGGCACCGCGGCAAGCGGCGCCACCGCTCTTCCTCGGACGAGGGGAGGCTTCGGCGCAGGTTGCGTCGGAGGTACGAGGAACTTATGTGGCAACAGCTCCTTTTGACCGGGAATAAGCCGACCCAGTCGTCTTCCCCGGCCATTAAGTGGCTGTCACCGGAGCAGCTGAAACAACCCCTCGTTGTAGTCGAGGAGCCTGTTCTCAGGCCGGTTGTTCGGCCAATTCCAGCTGCCCCACCGATTCTGGTGGAACCTCCGCCTCCACAGCCATTAGTTGGGGCTCCGACCAAAAATTCTCGGTCGGCTTTGGGTTTGCCCCATAGGCTGTCTGTCACCCTCACTCCCGATAAACCTCGGCAGGTGGAGGGTGGCTCAGGCCCGAGGCAGCTCTTTGAGGACTCTTCTGAGTCTGATGATGGTTCTTCCCTCTTCTCCAAGCGCATGGACTTGGAGTCCTCGGGAGGGCAGTCAATGGACGATAGCCCTTCGTCCTTCTTAGGGTTGCTTCGACTCATCTCGGAGTCCACCGGGATGAAGCTCGAACCCGTTTCTAAACGGGCCAGGTATCCCCTCACGGAGATTCTGGACCGAGGGGATTCTCCTACGGAGGCCTTTCCGGTGGCCGAAGCCATAGTGGGTCCGGCCTTGGAACTTTGGCAGCGTCCTGCTTCCTGCCCTGCGCCTTCGGCCAGGTTGGCCAGGAAGTATGCGGTCCCTACCGGTTCCCTGTCCGTTTTTTCAGAACACCCCTCGGCCGAGGGGTTGGTTACCGACAGCGTTTTCCGGCGTGCCAGGAACGCCAGGGATGTGGACAAACCTCCCGACAAGGAATCCAAGAAATTGGATTATGCCGGGCGAAAAGTCTATGCTGCGTCCTCTCTTGGCCTTCGTCAGGCCAGTTCGGCCGTCCTCATGGCACATTTTTCTCACGCCCTGTTGGGCTCCCTGGATGAGGTTGTCCCTCATCTTCCCGCAGATCTGCAGACTACGGTCAGGCAGGTGCGGGACCAGGGCAGGGCAGTGGCTAAACAGCAGCTCCAGACTGCGTTAGACATCGGGACTCATGTGCCAGGTCTGTGGCGCCCTGAGTGGCTAGCAAGCCGCCGGCTTGGCTGAGGATTTCCACCTTTACCTTGGATACCCAGCACAAGTTGGTAGATGTTCCTTTTGGGACTGACCTCTTCGCCCTGGGGTGGAAGGTCACCTGCAGAGGATTGAGAAGTCCAATGCTACCTTGGACTCGGTCTCTTCCGCTCAGAAGGACAAAGGCCAAGCCACAGCCTAAGCCCTTTCGTCCTTCGACGCCGCGCGTGCCCGCCCAGCAACGCTCAGGGCTAGCAGGCTCGACCTTGTATCCCAAGCTCAAGCAGCCGGCTTCCTCCAACAGGAAGCAGGAGGTAAGGCCCAGGAGGTCCCTCGCCGCCCCTCCTCCAAGCCTGCCCAGTGACGGGCTGAGGGGTGTCGCCCCATCCCTGTCACCTCACCCCTAGTTCCCTCCCTGGGGGGATGGCTCAGACACTTCCTTTCTGCCTGGTCCGCTGTTTCCACGGACAGGTGGGTACTGGAGGTGGTGGGAAAAGCCTCACCTCTGAATTCGAGCGGCCCCGCCCCTTCAGAGCCGTCGCACTCGGGGCCTCGGGTCTGCAAGCCTCACTGGCGGCTCGCCGAGCCGACATCGCCTCCTCCTCCAAAGGAGGTGATCACGGAGGTGGAGGACCCCCTTCAGACCCGGGGTTCGTGTCCAGGTATTTCCTGGCTCAAAACGGACGGGGGGCTGGCGACCCATTCTCGACCTACACGACCTGAACAAGTTCCTAAGGTCTCAAACCTTCAGGATGGTCACTCTGGCACAGATAATACCATCTCTGGAACATGGCGTGTGGTTCTGCTCTCTGGACCTACAGGACGCGTTCTTTCACATCCGTCACATCGGAGATTCCTCCGCTTTCGAGCGGAGGGATCCCTCTTCGAGTTCCGAGCCATGCCCTTCGGCTTATCTCCAGCTCCCAGGGTCTTCACCAAATGCATGGCAGTGGTGACAGCATTCCTGCGGCGCCAAGGGGTCCGGGTGTACCCTTACCTGGACGATTGGCTGATAGCAGCCTCCTCCAGACGGGAGGTGGAGCGGTCCAGAGATCTGGCCCTCCAGGTTTGCTCTCGAGTTGGCCTTCTCATCAACGAGGCCAAGTCGGAACTCGAGCCGAAGCAGGTGATCCTGTTCATCGGGGCAGAGCTCGACTCTCTTCGAGCCAGAGCACGGCTCCCGGCGGACAGGGCCGAGGTTCTTACCTCCTTTGCCCAATCATTTCTGGTTGGGCAATCACGCCCTGCCCGGGACTTCTGCGCCTTCTGGGTCTCATGGCGGCCTGTACCAGCGTGGTCCGTTGGGTCTGCTGGCACATGCGCCCCTTCAGTGAGGACTGGCCAGCCAGTGGTCACAACAGCTGCGATCCTTTGGACCAGCTAGTGATAGTGACCCAGGAGATGTGGAACGCTCTCCAGTGGTGGACCGCTCCATTCCATCTGCAGGAGGGCATCCCGCTTGTCCGCCAAGCCGACGGTCTCTATCGACCGATGCCTCTCTAATGGTTGTGGTGCCCATCTGGGGGAACACCGAGTGCACGGCCTCTGGTCCCCGCGGGAGTCCCGATGCCACATCAACCTGCTGGAGCTCGGCGGTCCGCCTAGCTCTCACCGCCTTTGCTCCGTTTCTCCGGGGTCAAGTGGTCCGAGTCCAGACGGACAATACGACGACCATGTACTACCTGAACCGCCAGGGCGGGACGCGCTCCATGCTTCTATGCAAGGAAGCTCTCCGCATTTGGTCACTCGTGCGCAGCCTGGAGGTGGATCTCCTAGCCATTCATGTGGCAGGAGCCTCCAACACCCTGGCCGATGCCCTGAGCCGGATAGGGGCTGCATCTCACGAGTGGTCTCTCCTGCCGGAGGTAGTACAAGATCTGTTCTCCCACTGGGGCATACCTCAGGGGGACCTGTTTGCCTCCAGGGAGAACGCGAAGCTGATGCTGTTTCATGCCCGCCCCCCTCAGCAGGGCTCGCTGCAGGGGGATGCCTTCTCGAGGCTGTGGACCCCGGGCCTCTTCTACGCCTTTCCCCCATTTCTCTTGATTCACAAGGTGCTTCTCAAAGCAAGGAGGGACAAGGCCAGGTGATCCTGATAGCCCCAGACTGGCCCGCCAGTTCTGGTACCCAGATCTCCTCAGCCTCAGCTCCAGGCTCCGAGGCAGCTTCCAGCTCGCCCGGACCTGCTCTCAGTCAATCAGGGAAGGTGTTCCATCTGGACCTTCAATCCCTGCACCTGACAGCCTGGTTCCTGGCTGGCTAGAGTTCCAGGCCTTGGGTCTTTCGACGAGGTCCTCAATGTTGAGGCGTCCGTAAAGTCGACCAGAAAATGCTACGCCTTCAAATGGAAGAGATTCTCCATTTGGTGTCAGGGCAAGGGCTTGGACCCTTCCTCCTGTTCTGTAGCGAAGCATTTTGGACTATTTATGGTCCCTTTCTAGTCAAGGAGCTTAGGTCGATGACCTAAAGGTGCACCTGGCAGCCATCTCTGCTTACTGGGCGCGGGCCGGAAGCAGTCGGTGGCGCAGGAAAAGGTGGTCGGCGCTTTTCAAGGCCTTGATCACATTCCCCTCCGTGCGAGAACCTCCACCTCCGTGGATTTACTGCTGGTACTGGCAAAGTTCAGGAAAGCCATTGAACCAATGCACAGGTGTGATCTCTCTCACCTGTCGTGGAAGACGCCTTCTTGGTGGCTATCACGTCAGCCAGAAGGATGGGAGAGCTCCAGGCGCTTTGCATTGAGTCTCCTTACCTGGTCTTCCACAGGGACAAGGTTGTCCTCGCCCCACCGAAATTCCTTCTGAAGGTGGTGTCGGAGTTTCACCTTAACCAGGTGCTGACTCTGCCAGTGTTCTACCCCAATCACACTCGAGGTGCAATATAGGCTCCATACTCTGACCCTAGAAGGGCGCTCGCTTATTATAAGGAGCGCACGGCTGAAATTCGGGGAGAGGTTCGCCAGCTGTCTGTCACCTACGCTGAAGCCGCATCTGGCAGACCTGCAGCCAAGCGGACGATAGGCAGGTGGGTCACCTCCTGCATAGATCGCTGCTATAAGTTGGCGTGCATGGAGCCTCCCAGAGGGATAAGAGCTCATTCTACCCGTCCTACTGCTGCATCGGTGGCTGCTTCCAGGGACGTCCCTATCCAGGAAATCTGCAGGGCTGCTACCTGGAAGTCAGCACACACCTTTATTACCCATTACCACATCGACCTTGAGTCACGCCGGGATGCTGGTTTTGGGGCCTCGGTTCTCCAGTCCTTATTTCCCAAGTAAGTATTGGGGGTGTGCGCCTTGCCTCCCTCCTCCCGGAGAACTGCTAGGATTCTGCCAATAAGTGTGGATGAAAAACATATCCATGTCCCTAGAAATACAGGTTACTCACCTGTAACAGGAGTTCTAGGAATGGTATATGTTGTTCATCCACCACGACTCCCGGCTCGACACGACAACCTGAGCTTTCCAGCGGCCAGATCTACGCTGCGAAGGAGCCGAGAGTTTTACCACCCGGGTGGTGGGAGGAGCCAGCTTGAAGACCTTTCGGCAAGATTTAAAGTGGTAAGGAACCTGTCAATAAGTGTGGATGAACAACATATACCATTCCTAGAACTCCTGTTACAGGTGAGTAACCTGTATATTCTGCCCGGAAGGTCTATGCGGCCTCCTCCTTAGGCCTTCGTCAGGCCAGTTCGGCTGTTATCATGGCACACTTCTCTCACGCCCTCTTAGGGTCATTAGATGAAGTCCTCCCTCATCTCCCAGCGGACATGCAGACCACTGTGAAGCAAGTTCATGACCAGGGCTATGCTGTTGCAAAACAGCAGCTCTAGACGGCCCTGGACAATAGAGATTCCTGTGCCCGCTCCTTAGCAGCCGCAGTGGCCACTCGCCGCAGGACCTGGCTGCACTTATACTCCTTTCCGGCGGATACTCAGCACAAGTTAGCTGACGTGCCCTTCCTAGGCACCGATCTCTTCGATCCAGGAGTGGCTGGTCACCTCCGGCACATAGAGCAGTCCAGTACCACCTTGGATGCTACCTCTACGAAGGGTTCTTCGGGCAAGAACCAGCAGAAGCGCAAGAAGAAGCCTTTTCAGCACTCTTTCCTTGCAGTTAGGCAGCACTCCTTTCAAGGAGGCCAGCAGCAGCAGGCTCAATCTTGGTGCCCTAGGCCCAAGCGGGGTCCCCAACAGCCCCATAATGGAGGCCGAGGTGCTGGTCCAGGAGCCTACTCCTCCTCTAAGCCTGCTCAGTGACGGGTCTGGGGTTGCCACACCTACACCCATCACACCAACTCTGGGTCCTCCCGTAGGGGACCGGCTCCACCACTTTCTTTCTGCCTCGTCAGGTATCACGTGGAACAGGTGGGTTCTGGGAGTGGTCGGCCAGGGACTGCCTCTGGAATTCGAGCAGTACCCTCCCAGCCGAGCCCATGCCCCTCGGGAGGAAAAGATCTCCGTTCGCACTCAGTCGGCCCTTCAAGACGACATTGCTCAGCTGCTCCGCAAGGAGGTGGTAGCTCCAGTGCCGAATCCTCCTACAGACCCAGGTTTCAAATAACATGAAGTCTTGCTATATTATGACATATGCAGTGAGTCCCAACCTTCGAATTGCTCCAGAGGTGAAAGAGTTAACTTTCCATGCCAGGCATGGAACTTTGAGCGCAAGCTCGGTTGAAAACTCTGTCTGTTGTTCAAGCTCAAACTGTCAATCTCTCGATTGGGAAGGGGAGTTCCTCTATGCCTTTCCCCCCTTCCCTCTCTTGTTCAAAGTGCTAGTCAAAATCAGATCTCAACCTTGCAAGATGATTCTGATTGCTCCAGATTGGGCCAGACAGCCCTGGTATCCACTGCTTCTGTCCTTAGCAGTCCACCTTCCCCTGTCTCCCCAGGAATCACAATCTGTTAACCTGTGCCCAGGGGAGAGTTTGGTATCCGAATCTCAAATCCCTCAACCTCAAGGCCTGGCTCTTGAGGAGTTAGAGTTTGCTGACCTACACCTTTCTCAAGGTGTACTCGAAATCTTGAAAGCTTCTAGGAAGTCTTCCACCAGGGCTACTTATAATTCTAAATAGAAAAGGTTTTCCATATGGTGCTCTGGGAAGCATATTTCCCCAGAATCTGCTGATTTGCCCACAGTCTTGGACTATATGGTCCATCTAAATACTTTGGGGCTGAGGCCAGCTACCCTGAAAGTGCATTTGGCAGCTGTCTCTGCTTTTATTTCAGCAGGAAAGCCCTCTTCTCTTTCTGCTCACCCTGTATTCTCCAAGTTTTTCAAGGGATTGCTTCACACCAACCCTCCATTCAGGGACCCTGCTCCTGCCTGGGATCTTAATGTTTGCATTGCTCAGCTAATGCAACCCCCTTTGAGCCTTTGTCTTCAGCAGAGCTTAAGTACTTGACTTGGAAAACTGTGTTTCTAGTAGCCATCACTTCTGCCAGGCGCAGAGAAGTGAATTACAAGCTTTGTCAGTGGAGCCTGATTTTATCTCCTTTCACAGAGATAAGGTAGTCCTCAGGACTAACAGGAAGTTCTTGCCTAAGGTGGTTTCAGATTTCCACCTTAATCAATCTATATCTCTTCCAGTGTACTTCACTGACCATTCCTCCTCTGGCGAGAGGAGGCTGCACAGTTTAGATGTAAAAGAGCCCTTAGTTATTACATAGAGCGTACCAAGGGTCACAGGTTTGACTCCCTCCAACTGTTCCTCACTTATGGTGATGTTGGGAAAGGGAAACCTGCCACTAAAAGATCCATTGCCAGGTGGATTGTCTCTTGTATCCAATTTTGCTATCAAAAACTGGGTAAGGTTCCCCCTTCAGGCCTGAGGGCTCACTCTACCAGAGGTACAGCTGCGTCCCTAGCTGCGGCCAGTGACATCCCTATCTTAGAGATATGTCAAGCAGCTACCTGAAAACAGTACACACTTTCACCAAGCATTACTCCTGACATCCAGGCTAGGAGGGATGCTCTGTTTGGCACAGCTGTGCTTCAGAGCCTATTTCCTAAGTAGGTTCTGTCCTCCTCCATGGAGGCTCTGCTGTGTAGTTCTGAATATGTCATAATATAGCAAGACTTCATGTTGTTTGAAGAAAAAATTACTCACCTTAGTAATGTTGTTTCTTCTATTGGAGTCTTGCTATATTATGACCTCCCCCCGCCTGCCCCTCTCAGAACCTCTGTTTTGGGATGTGGGTGGGCAGTGCAGTGTTGGCACTTGATGATGCCACCTTGTGTTTTTCACCCTCCTTTTGGGGTGTTTGGGTGTTGTATTTTTGTTCTGGGTCCCCTGACTTGAGTCTTGGTTTTGGGACCAGAAAAATGTGTTAATATTTTAGTAGCCAGTTGGCTAGTGTAAGTTTACAGCTTCCACACAGAACCTTAGTGAGTTTTTGCTCGTAAAGATCTGACAGTTTCAGTTTGAAGATCAACAGACAGAGTTTTTTCAACCGAGCTCGCGCTCAAGATTCCATGCCTGGCATGGAAGTTAACTCTTTCACCTCCGGAGCAGTTCTAAGGTTGGGACAAACTGCATATGTCAATATTGCAAGACTCCATTAGAAGAAACAACATTACTAAGGTGAGTAATTTTTTCTTTCGGTCCATAGGGACAAGGTAGTCCTCAGGACTTAACAGGAAGTTTCTCCCCAAGGTAGTGTCAGAATTTCACCTGAATTGTCCATCACTTTGCCAGTCTTTTTCACTGGCCATTCCAGTTCAGGGGAAAGTAGACTGCATAGCCTAGATGTCAAGAGGGCTATCAGTTACTGCTTCGATCACACTAAGAATCATAGGCAGGATAGTACTCCAGTCTTCCTAACCAATGGATAGATGGGCAAGGGCAAACCTTCCTCAGAGAGGACCATTGCATGGAGTGTTGCCTGTATTCAGTTCTGCTACAGCAAAGTAGACAAAGAGCCCCATGTGGGCCTTAGGGCCCACTCTACAAGGGGTACAGCTGCTTCGATAGCAGCTGTAAGAGATATTCCTTTGTTGGAAATTTGTAAAGCAGCTACCTGTAAAACTGTTCACACATTTACCAAACACTATAGCCTGGATACCCAGGCCAGAAGTGATGCCAGATTTTGTACAGCAGTGCTGCAGAGCCTGTTTCCTAAATAGGTTTTCTGCCCTCCTCCAAAGGTACTGATTGGGTAGTCTGCATATGTCAGAATACAGTTAAGATTTCCTGGGGTTTGAAAAAAAAAATACTTACCATAGTAATCTTGTTTCTTCCAAGGGAATCTTACTGTATTCTGAGCTCCTACCCTACCTCCCCTACTAGAACCTATGGGCACTGCACTGCAGCTGTCCATGCTGTTTGAAACTAGTGAGCGTTTCTCAATTGGGGCATTTGTGACTTGAGTCTTAGTGATGCCCACACTTTTAAATAGAACGGGATTGTTTGTTTTGGGGGTGTTATTTATTAGGATAGTTTAGATAATTTGTTGTTATCAATCAGTCATCTTTATTTTACCAGGCGAAACACCATTGAGACAGACTAATTTGCAGGGAGGACCTGGGTAGGTCATAACAAAAACACATAAACTAAATGTTGCTACAATACAAGACAATAGTCCATGTAGAGCAAATACAAGCTAGGCATAAATAACAGTGCATACAATAGACCTCAAAAACTCAAATGCAACATTGATAGGGCAAGAACAAAAAATATTTACAAAATAATACAAATCAGTATTTACAGTATTAACAGTACCAGCCCAGTCACAACAAGACTTGTGGGATAGACAGGAGGGCTGGGTTTCAGATATGGGGAAGTCAAGGGAGGAGGTGTGAAGGGTAGGACAAGGTGAGGGCTAAGATGTCAGAGATGAGGGGAAGTCAAGGGGTGAGGTAGTAAAGGGAGGACAATAGGGTGTTTAAGAAGAGGAGGGTACTGGGGTGGCAACTGGGGGACAAAAGAAGACTGGTAGGGCGCGACATGTTGAAGATGTACAAAGGACGGACAATATACAAGTAGTACACAGGATTCAATATACAGGGCTTGGCTAGTTAAAGCAGTCACATTATGCATGCTCCATGAGAATCTGACACTTGCAGGATGTATTCCAGGGATGGTGGTTTGAAAACCGAGCTCAAGCCTAGTATTCCGTCATTAGCATAGGTTTTACTAACCATTTCGGCTCCGAGACAGTCCTATGGTGAGACCATACTGCATATATCAGAATACAGTAAGATTATCTTGGAAGAAACCAGATTACTATAGGAAGTATTTTTTTTTTTTTCATTTATGCCACAGGTGGTTTCTGTATTTCACATGAACCAATCTGCAGGATAGCCTGTGTTTTCCCAAAACCTCATTCCAATGCAGGTGAAAAGAAATTGCACAGCATAGATGTGAAGGAGGGCTTTGAGTTTTAACTTGAAATAGAAAAAAAAAAGTGCTCAGAACTGACATTGCATAACTGTTTCTCACTTATGTTGAGGTAGGTAAAGGTAAACCAGCAGCTAAGACATTTTCTCATTGAGTAAACTCTTTTATATACAGTTATGCAATGAAAAAGCTGGCAAGCAGCCACCTAAAGGCCTAGCGACACATTCCTCTAGAGCGACCTCTGGTACAGTGAAGCTACCCTGGTCCACATTACAGTTTTGTTTCACATTACTGTCCAGATACCCAGACTAGCAGAGATGCCAGATTTAGTACTTCACTGTCAGAACCTTCGAACTCTAGCAAGTACCTGACCTCTGGAAGTGTGCACAGGTAGTTCCTCTTTTCAGAAAAGGGGAACACAAGAAGGGTGGAGAATTACAGACCCGTATTCGTTCCATCAGTATTGTCAAAGGCTCAAGAGAGGATCGTTCACGCCCTAGTGACTGACTGCCTAGAACAGTACCACCTATTGAATGAGCAGCAGCATGGGTTTTATCGTAATCATAGTACAG
This sequence comes from Neoceratodus forsteri, assembly GCA_016271365.2. Taxonomy (NCBI): domain Eukaryota; kingdom Metazoa; phylum Chordata; order Ceratodontiformes; family Ceratodontidae; genus Neoceratodus; species Neoceratodus forsteri. Next base: position 518,018,911 of record CM057449.1, on the reverse strand, counting down.
ACACTTCCTTGGTGGGGTTCACGGACACTGTATATAGAGCTATGGATAAAAGTTTGCTGACAGGAACGGTGTTCGTGAACCTCACAAAGGCATTTGACCTGGGAGACCATAGTTTACTAATCACCAAACTAAAAACACTTGGATCTTACTTCGAGAGGGTTCCTGCAGTAGGTCTTCACATATAGGACTGCACCTCTTGGCGTCAGGTCCACACGGCAAATTTATAGCTAGCAGTGGGACCAGCCCCAGTGTCACCTGATCAAGCATCAGTGTGACAGTAAAAAAGAGGTGGTCCCCATGGTCACCCTCCAGTTCTTTCCCGTCGTCGACCTGAACTTGTCGGATCCTCGCAGTTGAAATAGCTCAGTTGTCTGCCATTTATCTTAGTTTTGTGAAAGTTTTTGCGCCTTTTCCATTCGTGTATGTCTTCGAGAAAAAGAAGTGTCGTGAGTGCAGCGCTTAACTGTCGCAGCGACGACTCACCCCGCTGCATACTTTTGCCTGGGCTTTGAAACACAGAGGGCATATTGTGCAGTATGTACCAGTCGTTTAACGAGGCCCCACGTACCTGTCGCCAGAAGGCCCTCAACACCCACCTTGCATCTATGGAAAAAGAGCTTCAGGAGCTGAGGGAATGTGCTTCTTCATCACCTCCCGAGAAAAAGTGAAAGAAGAAGGAGAAGCACCAGGAGCGGGGTCATTCTCCTCTTTGTCAGACAGCTGACACCGCAGCAAGTGAGGCCTCTACCTCAGTGAGTACCTTGCCTCAAGGCTCCATCCATTCTGGGTAGATCGGACACCTTCTTCGGCCCCACCCTTCGTTAGCAAGCAGTCGGGGCACTCCGCCTGGATAACACAGGTCCTGTCGGCTCCACCGCTAAGCCTTCCAATCGATTCTCCTGTTGGAAGCTCAGCCTCTGGCGCCCACCCCACTCCAGCCTCCGGCTGTGTGCCCAACCGCCACCTGTAAATCGGAGTGCCTCCATGCCCATCAGGTCTCCGCTATAAATCGGGTTGTTGCCTCCAGCTGCCTCCGGCCGGACACTCCTGTGGTCTCCAACGTTGTGCAGGGTGAGCCTCCAACTCCTCCTTCCCGCGAGGGTTCTCCTCCATGGGATATACTGACTGTGCCCAACGACTCGTTTACTCTGGCTGGGGAACCGAGCATGGCTGTCCAGGAGTCCTCTCCTGCGTCGGGCACACCCTCTGAGTCTCCAACCTTCGGGCCAGACCTGGCGACAGGGCTCTCTATCCCTTTGCCTCGCTTGCCTGTTTCAGACCAGAAGTCTGGTCACCTGCCCATCCCGACACGGGGCCATTCCCCAATCCATATTATTCTTTCTAGTACGGACCAGGGTTTTCCTGCTCTGATGCTTCTGGGGTCCCAGACACCCCTGGCCTGCCGACAGTTCTTGTCTCTCCAAGTGGTCCCTTGGCACCGCCTATCCCTGGACCCTCTACCCCTCCACCGTCGGGTCCTATGGGTCTCTTCCCCGGCTACCTGCTGCCACAGTACCCCTACTACCCGGCACCAGGAGGGCCATTGTCAGGGTATATGCTGTCGGTACATGACGCCGGGGCATTATTACCAGGGTCATCAGCTATACTATTATTGGTACCAACCTCCTGGCTATCCTTTGTACGCTACAGGATACCCGGGATCCCAATCTCCACCACCCCGTCCTCCTCCATCCCCTCCCCAGCCGGAACCACCTACTTCCATTCCGGCATGGTGGCAGGATGCGAAATCCCAGCTCCTTCAGGAACTGGGACAACCCCACATAGTCCTGATCCCCACACCCACTCATAGGGCCATCACCAGAAGCCCCTCTCATTTGGACACGGAATCAGACAGGAGTTTAGGATGGTGCTCCTTGGAGCCCCACCCAGGAGCAAGGGTGATAGACATGGGGCCAGATGTCACCCCTCTACCCAGCAGACCAGAATCCTCTGGTGCTGACTCAGACTCCAAGCCAGATGACAAGTCGGAACCTCACTCCCCCATTGAACCCCAGCCTAAAGAGTCCCCAAAGTGCCCGCCGGAGGATCCTTCCTTCGTGAACCTGTTAAGGTCCATCAAGCAGGCCTGTGGCTTGGCGTCCCAGGAGTTGCATCCCAAGAGAAAATGTCCGGCCGAACAGCTAGACCTCGCCAGTGCAGATCCCTTCCCTATCCCCCCATGGACGGGACTGCACAAGGATCTTACTTCCACGATTTGGCAACAGCCATCCTCTATCCTGGCTGTCTCCAAATAAAACAATCGCACATATCACTCCCTGGAAGGGGTTGGTCATCTGACTGGTCAACCAAGGGCAGACTCCATGATCATCACCGTGGCCCATTACAGGTCGGCTCAGCCAAAGCATCTGAGTGCTTCTCCGTCGGATAAGGAATCCAAACAAATGGACCAATATGGATGTAAAGTCTGTTCTTCATCGACCTGTGCCATCCGCTTGTTGAACTACGTAGCCCATATGGTGTCCTTCCAGAAATCAGATTTATCCAATTTGGAGAAGAACTTGCAGGCCATTCTGGACGAGGACCTCAGAAATCGGCTCTTGGAAAAGGTAAGACTAAATAAGTATTCCTGCCGCAATGCCTTAAGGGCATCTTACAATGCGGTCAACTCAGTGGCCCGGTGCACCACTTTGGGAGTCTGCTTGAGGTGCCTGGCTTGGCTCCATCTTGCAGGACTGGTGCAGGACATCCAGACCACCCTTCTGGATGCTCTCTTCAGGGGTCCCGTCCTGTTTGGGGGAGACGCAAAGGACATTATTACAGAGCTACAGGAGAGCGACAAGTCACTTAAGGATATCCACTCTGTGTACCACTCGAGACAAAAATCTAAGCAGTCCTTTCATCGCCCTCAGAGGAGGTGGAACAGGCAGAACCAAGGTAGGTGACAGGGTAAATGTTGCACCACTGGTTCAGGCCCCCAGACTCCTCAGGTAAAACTCCAGAAGACTGCGGGAGGCAGTGAGGCGGCACTCCCCTCAGCATCTTAATGTGAGAAGGCCCCTCCTCCTCCTCCCGTGCCTCCTGAGGAACCAGTGGGGGGGAAGGTTTGCCCTCCACCTGCAAGGATGGAGGACGATAACCAAGGATGCTTGGGCCTTCCGCTGGTAGCAAGAGGACACTCAATCGAGTTCCTTGGAAAGACCCCCGGGAAACCCACCAGGGAAAGGTCTCACTACCCGTCAGGCCATCTAAATCTGATCCATCAGAAAATCCAGGCTGTGCTTTGAAAATTAGTCATAGAGCCAGTTCCACCAGGGAAAATAGGAAGGGGATATTACTCCCACTTCTTCCTAGTTCCCAAAAAGACGGGAGATCTGAAATGAAACATAGAATTTGACGGCAGATAAGGACTGTTTGGCACACCTAGTCTGCCCGTTTCCCTACCTAACAGATAAGCTGCAGATGCCTAATTAACCAACAGCCTACTTCCTCCTACCCCCCACTGGAATTGCCTTATGTCTGTCCCATGCATTCTTGAATTCCCCCACTGTTTTTGACTCTACGTCCTCCTCAGGAAGGCTGTTCCATGCATCTACAACCCTCTTTGTGAAGAAATACTTCCTCACATTACCTCTGAGCTGTCCCCCCTCTATCTTCAAATTGTGTCCCCTTGTTCTTGCGCATCTCTCTTTTTGAAAGATGCTACCCTCTTGGACTTTATTGATTCCCTTGAGGTATTTGAAAGTTTCTATCATGTCCCCCCTCTCCCTCCTTTCCTTGAGGCTATACATCTTAAGCTCATTTAGTCTTTCTTCATATGTCTTCTGGTGCACCATTTTGGTTGCCCTCCTTTGGACAGTCTCCACCCTGTCTGCCTTTGCGGAGATGGGGTCTCCAGAACTGTACACAGTACTCCAGATGTGGTCTTAGCAACTGTCTGTACAGAGGGCCAACAACTTTCTGGCAGGCAGTATAGCGCAGTGGTCTAAGGCTCTGAGTTGCAAATTTGGTGACATCCAGCAGACCAGACCTGGGTTTGAATCCCACAGCTTCCACTTGCATACTGTGTGACCCTGAGCAAGTCACTTAACCTCCTTGTGCTCCCAGGTCGCTCCTGTAAAAAAGCTTTCAGCTTAGTGTGCTATACCTGGTTAAACAACTAAATAAATAAATAAATAAACCTTTCTGTTTTCTACTGGTGATTCCTCTCCCTATGTATCCCAGTATCCCCCAGCCCTCCTAACTGCCTTCTCACATTGCTGGACCACCTTTAGGTTGTCTGATGTGACTACCCTCAGGTCCTTTTCCATTTTTGTAGTTGTCAGTATCTCACTCCCCATTGTGTACTCTTGCCCTGGGTTTCTATTTCCCAGGTGCATTACTTTGCACTTATTTGTGTTGAATCTAAGCTGCCATACATTTGACCATTCCTCCAACCTTGCTAAGTCCTTTTCATCCTATCCACCCTACCTTGCACATCAACCCTGTTGCAGATCTTTGTGTCATCTGCAAAGAGAGATACCTTCCCCTCCAGTCCCTCCGCAATGTCACTTATAAAGACATTAAAATGGACTGGCCCCAGTACTGAACCCTGCGGTACCCCACTAGTAACCCTCCTTTCTTCACTGTGGACTCCATTTACTATTACCCTCTGTGTCCTGTTGTCCAGCCAGTATTTTACCCAGGCTACCACCCTGGGACCCACTCCCAGGCTGGCTAATTTGTTTATTAATCGTTTGTGCAGGATTGTGTCAAATGCCTTGCTAAAGTCTAGGTAGGCCATGTCCACAGCCCCTCCCTGGTTTACTACTTTGGTCACCCAGTCAAAGAAATCAATTAGATTTGTTTGCTTCCTGCTGTGAATCCATGCTGCCTTGGGTCCTATGCCCCACTGGCCTCTAGGTAGTCAACTCTTTCCTTCAGAAGTGATTCCATAATTTTCCCTACCACTGAGGTCAAACTGATAGGTCTGTAGTTTCCTCCCTCTGTCTTGCTCCCACTTTTGTGAAGGGGAATCACGTCCGCCCTTCTCCAGTCCTCAGGTACCACACCATCCTCCCATGATTTATTGAAAAGGGTAGTCAGTGGTGTTACTGGTTCTTCCCTTAGTTCTTTTAGAATTCTGGGGTGAATCCCATCAGGCCCCATTGCTTTATCCACCTTCAGTTTTAAGAGTTATTTCAGAATCCTTTCTTCTGTGAAAGGACTAATATCAACCCCCCTATCCAGAGTGCTTCTATTGATTGGATTATGTCTCTCCCCCTGCTTTTCCATTGTGAATACTGAGCAGAAATATTTGTTCAGTATCCCTGCTTTTTTACTGTCGCTCTCTGCCCAACTACCTTCCTCTTTATTCAGCCTCTCAGTATCCCTGCTGTCATCTTTCTTTGCTCCCTAATGTACCTATAAAAGGTTTTATCCCTCTTCTTAACCGAGTTGGTTATCTTTCCTCAGTTTGGGCCTTTGCTATTCTGACTGCCTTCCCTGCTTCCTTCTGCTTTAACTGATACAGTTCTCTGTCCTGCTCCTTCTGTGTTTCCCTTATACTTCCTGAATGTTATCTTTTTCTCCCTTACCTTCCCCGCCACTTCTTTTGAGAACCATAGTGTTTTTTTCTTTCATTTTGATTTGTTTATTTGCTTCACACAAAGGCTTGTTGCCTCTGTGATGGCAGTTTTGATGTTTCCCCATTGTTGCTCCACCCCACCTTCTTGCCTGTTTGCTAGTGCTTTTCTGAGGCACTCTTCCATTTTGACAAAATCAGCCCTCCTGAAGTCCAGTACCTTCACTTTTGTGTGGCTTGACTCTACGGCTAAGTTTATTGTGAATTACACTGTTTGGTGGTCGCTTGTTCCCAAATGGCTACCCACTTCAAGATCAGAGATCCTCTCTTCTTCCCCATTTGAGAGTACCAGGTCTAAGATTGTTCCCTCCCGAGTTTGTTCCAAAACTAGCTGTCTGAGGCATGCCCCCTGTAGGGAATCGAAATGGCCCTGCTCTTGGATGTGGCTGCAGCAAAGGTGCTTCAGTTAACATCTGGCATATTCAGGTCCCCCATCAGCAATATCTCACCTTTCTCTGCCATCCCGAGGATGCCTTCAGTCATTTCCTTGTCCATCCTCCCTGTTTACCCTTTAGTTGTGTTGCTTTGATCCCTTCTCTTACACAGAGAGCTACTCCTCCTCCTCTTCTTCCCTCCTGTAGATTGTGTACCCTGGTATGTTGGCATCCCAGTCATGGTTCTCTGTGTACCATGTTTCTGTGACTGCCACGATATCCAGGCATCCCTCTGCCATCAAGGCCACCATTTCGGGGAGCTTTTTACCTAGACTACAGGCATTGGTACTCATTACCCTCCATTTTTTCTGCCTTTATTTCTTTTTGCCCCATCCCTGTCCTTACTGCCTTTGTCTTTTTCTCCATTTACCCCTGCCCTTATCCCTATCGACTGCTCTATCTTGGTGTTTACCTCACTAACTACCCTGACTTTTGCGGGGGCTAGGATTTCCCTTCTCCTTTTCAGTGCACCCCTTGGCTAGTTTAAATGCTTGCCAATGAAGCATTTAAACTTATCCTTTAGGATCCTGGTTCCCCTCCAGGATAGATGCAGACCATCGCACTTGTATAGGCCTGCATCCCTCCAGGTGTAGCCCCAGTCCCCAATGAAGCCAAATCCCTGAGCTCTGCACTAGTTTTTCAATCAGTCATTGAATCCCATGGTGCGGAGTACCCTAGCCTCATCCATGCCACAGACAGGTAGCACTTCCGAGAAAGTTACCATGTGTGCTGCTTGTCTAAGGCCCTTCCCCTTAAGGCCTTAAGGGCATCTTACAATGCGGTCGACTCAGTGGCCCAGTGCACCACTTTGGGAGTCTGCTTGAGGTGCCTGGCTTGGCTTCATCTTGCAGGACTGGTGCAGGACATCCAGACCACCCTTGATGCTCTCTTCAGGGGTCCCGTCCTGTTTGGGGGAGACGCAAAGGACATTATTACAGAGCTACAGGAGAGCGACAAGTCACTTAAGGATATCCACTCTGTGTACCGCTCGAGACAAAAATCCAAGCAGTCCTTTCTTCGCCCTCAGAGGAGGTGGAACAGGTAGAACCAAGGTAGGTGACAGGGTAAATGTTGCACCACTGGTTCAGGCCCCCAGACTCCTCAGGTAAAACTCCAGAAGACTGCGGGAGGCGGTAAGGCAGCACTCCCCTCAGCATCTTAATGTGAGAGGGCCCCTCCTCCTCCTCCTCCTCCCGTGCCTCCTGAGGAACCAGTGGGGGGGAAGGTTTGCCCTCCACCTGCAAGGATGGAGGACGATAACCAAGGATGCTTGGGCCTTCCGCTGGTAGCAAGAGGACACTCAATCGAGTTCCTTGGAAAGACCCCTGGGAAACCCACCGGGGAAAGGTCTCACTACCCGTCAGGCCATCTAAATCTGATCCATCAGGAAATCCAGGCTGTGCTTTGAAAATTAGTCATAGAGCCAGTTCCACCAGGGAAAATAGGAAGGGGATATTACTCCCATTTCTTCCTAGTTCCCAAAAAGACGGGAGATCTGAAATGAAACATAGAAACATAGAATTTGACGGCAGATAAGGACTGTTTGGCACACCTAGTCTGCCCGTTTCCCTACCTAACAGATAAGCTGCAGATGCCTAATTAACCAACAGCCTACTTCCTCCTACCCCCCACTGGAATTGCCTTATGTCTGTCCCATGCATTCTTGAATTCCCCCACTGTTTTTGACTCTACGTCCTCCTCAGGAAGGCTGTTCCATGCATCTACAACCCTCTCTGTGAAGAAATACTTCCTCACATTACCTCTGAGCTGTCCCCCCTCTATCTTCAAATTGTGCCCTTGTTCTTACGCATCTCTCTTTTTGAAAGATGCTACCCTCTTGGACTTTATTGATTCCCTTGAGGTATTTGAAAGTTTCTATCATGTCCCCCCTCTCCCTCCTTTCCTTGAGGCTATACATCTTAAGCTCATTTAGTCTTTCTTCATATGTCTTCTGGTGCACCATTTGGTTGCCCTCCTTTGGACAGTCTCACCCTGTCTGTCTTTCGGAGATGGGGTCTCCAGAACTGTACACAGTACTCCAGATGTGGTCTTAGCAACTGTCTGTACAGAGGGCCAACAACTTTCTGGCAGGCAGTATAGCGCAGTGGTCTAAGGCTCTGAGTTGCAAATTTGGTGACATCCAGCAGACCAGACCTGGGTTTGAATCCCACAGCTTCCACTTGCATACTGTGTGACCCTGAGCAAGTCACTTAACCTCCTTGTGCTCCCAGGTCGCTCCTGTGAAAAAGCTTTCAGCTTAGTGTGCTATACCTGGTTAAACAAATAAATAAATAAATAAATAAATAAACCTTTCTGTTTTCTACTGGTGATGCCTCTCCCTATGTATCCCAGTATCCCCCAGCCCTCCTAACTGCCTTCTCACATTGCTGGACCACCTTTAGGTTGTCTGATGTGACTACCCTCAGGTCCTTTTCCATTTTTGTAGTTGTCAGTATCTCACCCCCCATTGTGTACTCTTGCCCTGGGTTTCTATTTCCCAGGTGCATTACTTTACACTTATTTGTGTTGAATCTAAGCTGCCATACATTTGACCATTCCTCCAACCTTGCTAAGTCCCTTTTCATCCTATCCACCCTACCTTGCACATCAACCCTGTTGCAGATCTTTGTGTCATCTGCAAAGAGAGATACCTTCCCCTCCAGTCCCTCCGCAATGTCACTTATAAAGACATTAAAATGGACTGGCCCCAGTACTGAACCCTGCGGTACCCCACTAGTAACCCTCCTTTCTTCACTGTGGACTCCATTTACTATTACCCTCTGTGTCCTGTTGTCCAGCCAGTGTTTTACCCAGGCTACCACCCTGGGACCCTCTCCCAGGCTGGCTAATTTGTTTATTAATCGTTTGTGCAGGATTGTGTCAAATGCCTTGCTAAAGTCTAGGTAGGCCATGTCCACAGCCCCTCCCTGGTTTACTACTTTGGTCACCCAGTCAAAGAAATCAATTAGATTTGTTTGCTTCTGCTGTGAATCCATGCTGCCTTGGGTCCCAGCCCCACTGGCCTCTAGGTAGTCAACTCTTTCCTTCAGAAGTGATTCCATAATTTTCCCTACCACTGAGGTCAAACTGATAGGTCTGTAGTTTCCTCCCTCTGTCTTGCTCCCACTTTTGTGAAGGGGAATCACATCCGCCCTTCTCCAGTCCTCAGGTACCACACCATCCTCCCATGATTTATTGAAAAGGGTAGTCAGTGGTGTTACTGGTTCTTCCCTTAGTTCTTTTAGAATTCTGGGGTGAATCCCATCAGGCCCCATTGCTTTATCCACCTTCAGTTTTAAGAGTTATTTCAGAATCCTTTCTTCTGTGAAAGGACTAATATCAACCCCCCTATCCAGAGTGCTTCTATTGACTGGATTATGTCTCTCCCCCTGCTTTTCCATTGTGAATACTGAGCAGAAATATTTGTTCAGTATCCCTGCTTTTTCACTGTCGCTCTCTGCCCAACTACCTTCCTCTTTATTCAGCCTCTCAGTATCCCTGCTTTCATCTTTCTTTGCTCCCTAATGTACCTATAAAAGGTTTTATCCCCTCTTCTTAACCGAGTTGGTTATCTTTCCTCAGTTTGGGCCTTTGCTATTCTGACTGCCTTCCCTGCTTCCTTCTGCTTCAACTGATACAGTTCTCTGTCCTGCTCCTTCTGTGTTTCCTTATACTTCCTGAATGTTATCTTTTTCTCCCTTACCTTCCCCGCCACTTCTTTTGAGAACCATAGTGGTTTTTTCTTTTGTTTTGATTTGTTTATTTGCTTCACACAAAGGCTTGTTGCCTCTGTGATGGCAGTTTTGATGTTTCCCCATTGTTGCTCCACCCCACCTTCTTGCCTGTTTGCTAGTGCTTTTCTGAGGCACTCTTCCATTTTGACAAAATCAGCCCTCCTGAAGTCCAGTACCTTCACTTTTGTGTGGCTTGACTCTACGGCTAAGTTTATTGTGAATTACACTGTTTGGTGGTCGCTGTTCCCAGATGGCTACCCACTTCAAGATCAGAGATCCTTTCTTCTTCCCATTTGAGAGTACCAGGTCTAAGATTGTTCTCCCGAGTTTGTTCCAAAACTAGCTGTCTGAGGCATGCCCCTGTAGGAATCGAGAATGGCCCTGTTTGGATGTGGCTGCAGCAAAGGTGCTTCAGTTAACATCTGGCATATTCAGGTCCCCCATCAGCAATATCTCACCTTTCTCTGCCATCCCAAGGATGCCTTCAGTCATTTCCTTGTCCATCCTCCCTGTTTACCCTTAGTATTGTGTTGCTTTGATCCCTCCTCTTACACAGAGAGCTACTCCTCCTCCTCCTCTTCTTCCCTCCTGTAGATTGTGTACCCTGGTATGTTGGCATCCCAGTCATGGTTCTCTGTGTACCATGTTTCTGTGACTGCCACGATATCCAGGCATCCCTCTGCCATCAAGGCCACCATTTCGGGGAGCTTTTTACCTAGACTACAGGCATTGGTACTCATTACCCTCCATTTTTTTCTGCCTTTATTTCTTTTTGCCCCATCCCTGTCCTTACTGCCTTTGTCTTTTTCTCCATTTACCCCTGCCCTTATCCCTATCGACTGCTCTATCTTGGTGTTTACCTCACTAACTACCCTGACTTTTGCGGGGGCTAGAGTTTCCTCTCCTTTTCAGTGCGCCCCCCCTTGGCTAGTTTAAATGCTTGCCATTGAAGCATTTAAACTTAACATTTAGGATCCTGGTTCCCCTCCAGGATAGATGCAGACCATCGCACTTGTATAGGCCTGCATCCCTCCAGGTGTAGCCCCAGTCCCCAGTGAAGCCAAATCCCTGAGCTCTGCACTAGTTTTTCAATCAGTCATTGAATCCCATGGTGCGGAGTACCCTAGCCTCATCCATGCCACAGACAGGTAGCACTTCTGAGAAAGTTACCGTGTGTGCTGCTTGTCTAAGGCCCCTCCCCAACTCCTGTTGCACTGCTCTGATCCCATTCTCAGCCAGGTCATTTGTTCCTAGGTGGATAATGATATCCAGCTCACTCCCCCTTGCAGCTGCTCCCACGATCCTGAGGATTCATTTCCTGTCCCTCCAAGCCACAGCGCTGGGCAGGCACCTTAACTCCCTTTCCCTTCCCTCCCCCAGTTCTACCCCCCTAACAATCGAGTCCTCCACCAGGAGTTGTTTCCTTCCCCTGTGGGGTCCTGTGCCACCCTCCTGTGGGTCTCCATTGTAGAGGTTCCCAGCATCCTCCTTCGTCTCCACTGCGGGTGCCTCCATAGAGGAGCCATGCTCCACCAGAGTGGTGAATGAATTGTGGAGAGGCACAGCTGGAGGGATGCACCTCTGTTCCACCACCCTCACCCTCCCTGAACCCACCATGGTCCAACCACTCCTCTTTCTTGGCAGCCTCTGAGGTAGTGGCGGTGGCCTGGGTGGTCCCTGGGGGAGAGCAGGTTTTCCAAATCCTTGCCAGGTCAGCATGGAGATGAGCAACCTCCTCCCTCAGACCAGAGATGTTCCTGCAAATAGGGCGGCAACGCAGTTTCCAGAATGTCTCCTGGAAGACTGCTGCTCCACAGCCAGTACATTGCACCACTCCTCACATGTCTATGTCCCTTCCTGTTACAGATGCTTTTCTTTTGTTGTTGTATTCTAGATCTCAGCATACTCAACCTCTTTGTAGAGTACATGAGATTTCATATGTTGACGCTCCAGGGACTCGTACCCTGCTCCAGCAGAATCAATGGCTGTGCTTCCTGGATATGCAGGAAGCTTACCTGCATATCTCTATCCTCGAGGCCCACCACTGCTTTCTGAGATTCTCTTTCCAGAAGAACCATTACCAATTCAAGGCCCTCCATTTTGACCTTTCTTCGGCACCCCAGATTTTTACCAAGTGCCTCACGGTGGTGACTGCGGCCTTACGCCACAAGGGGATGTATGTATTCCCTTACAACTGGCTGTTGTCAGCACCGTCGCAGGACAGTCTGAGGGCTTCTCTGTCCTCCAACCTGGACCTATTCTCCAGACTTGGCATCACTGTGAATATTCCCAATTCTTAACTTTCTCCTCCCAGCGGCTCCAGTTCATCAGAGCAGTGCTGGACATGGTTCAGGGCAGGGCCTTCCTACCATCGGATGGGGCGGAATATCTGAGGCAACAGGCGGCATTGGTATCCTCCCCATAGCAGACCAAGGTGTGCTCTGTTCTCCGCCTGTTTGGTCTAATGGTGGCCACCATACCCACAGTCCCTTTGGCCAGACTGCACATGAGGGTGACCCAGTGGTCCCTCCGGGTCCAGTTGGATCAACGTCTGGACGACATGGACCACATGATCCTAGTCTACAGTAGCCTGAAGTGTGTTCTCCTATGGTGGTAGGATCTTTCTAACCTTTTGTTGGGAATCCCCTTTCAAACTCCATCCCCTTCCATGACCCTGACGACGGATGCCTCGTGCAAGGGATGGGGCACTCACCTGGGAGACCACCAGACGCAGGGAACATGGTCTCCACTAGAGGAGCATCTTCATATCAACATTCTGGAGGTGAGAGCAGTGCTCTAGTCCCTACAAGCATTCCAGTCCGTCTTGGCACCGGGAACACTATTGGTCCAGACCGACAGCACAGCTACATTATGGTACATAAACAAGCAGGGAGGCACCCAATCATATCCCCTCTGCAGGGAGGTGATGTGGGTGTGGTACTGGGCAGTTCACCACGGCCTGTCATTGGTAGCAGTCCATGTTCCAGCAGTTCACAGTGTCCTGGCGGATAGTCTCAGCCGCACCATCGCAAGGGCTTACGAGTGGGAACTGAAGCAAGAAGTAGTGGAAGATCGCTTCCTTCAGTGGGGTCAGCCAGAAATAGATCTGTTTGCCTCCCCATCCAACACAAAACCACCCAGCTTTTGCTCGCTCGTTCCTGAGCGTGGTGTTTTTTGGCGAGACACGTTGTCTTTATCCTGGACAGGGAGGTTTCTATATCCTTTTTCTCCCTTCCCTATCTTGCAGAAGGTTCTGCTAAAGCTTCAAGCAGAGGGGGCTTCCGTGATTCTCATAGCCCTTCTTTGGCCTCAGCAGATTTGGTTCCCTCTACTGCAGCAGTTGGCATTGGAACCTCCAGTACCTCTTCCTCTCTCCCACGACCTTCTGTCTCAGGAGCAGGGCAACCTGGTGCACCTGAGCCTCAAGTCTCTTCACCTACATGCGTGGCACCTTTGGACATAGCTGCCTCTTGTTATGGTGTCTCTTCTCGAGTCGTCCAGGTTCTAGTAGAGGCTAGGAAACCCTCTACCAGATCCATGTATGCTATGAAGTGGAAGAGATTCTTTGTCTGGGCCATGGCCAAGAGCCTGGATCCATTCTCTTGCTCGGCTCCCCAGGTCCTTGAGTACCTCTTGCCCCTGTATGATTCGAGCCTCAGTTACTCCTCTCTGAAGGTCCACCTATCTGTGGTTTCCGCCTACCACCTTCTGGTGGAGGTCAAAACCATTGCCCAGTTGGAGGTCTCCAGAACCTTTCTGAAGGGGATCCTTCACCTAAAGTCTCTGGTCCAGAATCCGGTTCCCATCTGGGATTTAAATTTTATTTTGGAAAAACTTACTTTGCTCCCTTTTGAGCCAGCAGCAAGTTGCAACATGTGTTACTTGTCCTGGAAAACACTCTTTTTGGTCGCTGTGACTTCAGCTCGAATGATTTCAGAGCTTCAGGCCCTTGTCTGTAAGGAGCCTTATTTGATTTTCCACAGAGATTGGGTGGCTCTGAGGACGCAAGACTTCCGTTCTACCAAAAATTGTTTCGGAGTTTACTTTGAACTAGAACATTGAATTGCCGTTTTTTTACCCGCAATATTCTAACGGGAGAATACCTTCTGCACACTTTAGATGGGCATAGGAATCTGAGATATTACATCTGTAGGACCCATGAGGCTCGAAAGTCTGACCAGTTGTTTGTTACCTTTGCTCCCAAATGTAGGGGTAAGGACATCTCCAAACAGGGTTTGTCGAAATGATTGGCTAGCTGCATCTTGTACATATACAACAAGTATGAGAAGCCCCTTCCGGGGGAGGAGAAAGGCCATTCTACTCTGAGCATGGCTGTTTCGATGGCCTTTCTCAGGAATGTGTCCACTGCAGGTATTTGTGCAGCGGCCACTTGGTCCTCTGTCCACACATTCACCAAGCATTACGGTCTGGACATTGCCTCTAGGCGTTCTGCAAGGCCTTTTCTCCTGAAAGGCTTCTAGTTGGCAGGTGCTCCTTCCTCCTGGAACTTAGTCTCTGACTCCTTCTTGGTTTGACTGCTTGGTATTCAGTTGTATATGTGAAGAGCTACTACAGGAACCCTCTCGAAGTAAGATATAACAGTTACATAAGAACTTACCGCAGCAGTAGATCTTCAAGAGAGGTTCTTGCAGTAGGTCTAGATTTCCCACCCACCTTCCCCAGGCTCCTGTTATTTTATCATCATTTCCCTTCCGGAGCCCATGGCCTAAGGAGTTTATTAACTCCTTTCTCCTGTTCCTCTTTGGAGGTCTGTGGCGGGAGAACTGGAGGGTGGGTGTGGGGACCGCACCCTTTATACTCTGACACTGACGTCTGATCAGGTGACGCCAGGGGCGTTCCCCCGATAATGATTGTTAGCTAGAAATTTGCTGTGCGAACTTGATGCCAGGGTGTGCAGTCCTATATGTGAAGACCTACTGCAGGAACCTCTCTTGAAGATCTACTGTTACAGTAAGTTCTTACATAACTGTTATTTTCCTTGGCCATTGTACTATGTATGCCTATACTTTAACCCTGTTCAGTGGCACAACCATGCCCCCAACTACGTATTTTAGCACCTGTACATATTGTTACTCATCTGTTTTGCAATATACTGTTGGTTATTGTACTATTTTACACCAGGTCATACCTGTAAAAGGTGCTTTTGACACCAGTATATCTCACCCAGTCATCAAAATGAAAGCAAACAAACAAAATAGGTTCTAGACCCTCATTGCAAGGCACTGCTTGGACTTTGCAATTTTGTATGATATCACTGGTACATTTTTGCTGCTAAAGGAAAAAAAATACTGTCGTAATGATGTTTCTTCTAGAGGATGTGTTTGTGATTGATACACACCCATCCCTATATTCCCTTCTAGAACCACACTAAGGCTTCTTCAGAATAAATCAGATGTTGTTTACTTGAGCTTTTGTAAGTGCAAACTTTACTGTTTTTACTATTTCCATGAATGTTTGGATTATTAATGTCAAATCAAGAGCGCCAACTGCAGAGCTACAATACCAGCAGCACCCATTATTAAGTGGAGATCCCCTATTCTACTGATCAGCCTTGGCTCTGCTTAGCTTCTGAGATCTGATGGGATCAGGCTCCAGGGCGATAAGGCTGCAGACAAAAAAATGCATTTTACCATGTATTGATTTAAATTTCTAGGGACATGGATATGTTGTTCGTCCACACTCATTGGCAGGTATCCTTGCCGCTTTAAATCTTGCCGGAAGGTCTTCAAGCTTGCTCCTCCCACCCACCCGGGTGGTATAACTCTCGGCTCCGCCCCATGACGTCAGATCTTCCTTACCACTTGGAAGCTCAGGTTCCCTCCTTAACGCTCTGGTTCCTATTTCTCCGTTTGCGGATTTAAAAATAAATTTTGCAAAAAAGACTTCAGTCTTGATCCTCATGACTCTGATGGACAAATCGACTCAGTTTGGAGATGCCCATGCGGGGAAGATGTCTCGACGGATCCACACTCCATGTGTGTCTACTGCTTAGGCCTTGAGCACGACCCGCGGGCTTGCAACCTGTGCTCATCTTTCTCGGCCCTCGTCCTCGAAGAACCGTGCTGCCCGATTGCAGCTGGGCCGTGACGTTCCCTCGGTGAAGTCCAAGGAGGCCCGGTTGGCGGTGTCCGCGGCGGGTCGGCGGATCAGCTCGAGCGGATGATCGCCCTCGAAGAGGAGGCGGCACGGGCCGTATCTTCCTCGGCCGCGGCATTTATCCCGCTCTCTCTGGGTTCTTCCTACACGGCTTCTTTTAAGGAGCTTTGTCTGTCCCTCTCCACTAAGGGAGAAGGGCCTACGTCTGCTGGACCTTATTCTCGGTCCAAAAAGAAGGACAGGGGTAAGTCCCTCCGTCGACGCTCTTGGGAGCGGGAAAGGTCCCTCTCGCCGAGTCGTCGACCGTCGGCTTCGGTCGACCGCTCGGCTTCAGCCACTGGCCTCACGGTGTCCCCGTCAGGTCAGTTGACCGAGACTCCCACCGACGAAGTCGAGATTTTTCTCGACCCGTTGGACGGGCTGTCGCCTTTAGCAGCCGAGATTCCCCTCTCCCCGGTTCCCCCGGGAGGAGTTGAGGATCCCGTGGGCTCGCCTGTGCCTCCGGTTCCGGAGCCCTCGGATGGACCATCCGAGCCGAAGGGAGTGCCGGTTCCGGCCGACACCTCCCCGCACCGACCTCGGAAATTCCGGGACCTCGGTCGGACCTTCGCGGTCCAGCCGATCCCACCGTCATAGGCGGTCTCGCATCACGGTAAGCGCGCGCCGCTGCCGCCTCGCCCTCCTCCTCGGACGAGGGAGGCTTCAGGCGAATTACGCCGACGGTACGAGGACCTTATGTTGCAACAGCTCCTCCTGACCGGGAGTAAGCCGACCCCGTCGCCTTCCCCGGCCATTAAGTGGCTGTCACCGGCGCCGACACAACCCCTCGACTTATCCGAGGAGCCTATACCCAGGCCGGTTGTTCGGCCAAAACCAGCTGCTCCACCAATTCCGGTGGAACCTCCGCCTCCACAGCCACCAATTGGGGCTCCGACCAAGGATTCTCGGTCGGCTAAGGGTCTACCCCATCGGCTGTCAGTTACCCTCACTCCCGACCGACCTCGGCAGGTGAAGGGTGGCTCAGGCCAGAGGCAGCTCTTCGAGGACTCTTCCGAGTCCGAAGATGATTCCTCCTTTTTCTCCAAGCGACTGGACTTGGAGTCTTCAGGAGGTCAGTCAATGGACGATAGCCTGTCGTCCTTCCTAGGACTACTTCGGCTCATCTCGGAGTCCACCGGGATGGAGCTCGAACCCGTTTCCAAATGGGCCAGGTATCCCCTCACGGAGATTCTGGACCGAGGGGATTCTCCGACGGAGGCCTTTCCGGTGGCCGAGGCCATAGTGGGTCCGGCACTGGAGCTTTGGCAGCGCCCTGCTTCCTGCCCTGCGCCTTCGGCCAGGATGGCCAGGAAGTATCTTGATCCCGGTTCCTTGTCAGTTTTTGGGAACACCCTCTGCTGAGGGGTTGGTTGCAGATAGCGTTGCCAGCACCCGGCACGCCAGGGATGTGGACAAACCTCCTGACAAGGAGTCCAAGAAATTGGACTATGTCGGGCTGAAAAGTCACGCTGCGTCCTCTCGGCCTTCGTCAGGCCAGTTCGGCCGTCCTCATGGCACATTTTCTCATGCCCTGTTGGGCTCCCTGGATGAGGTCATCCCTCATCTTCCGCCGATCTGCAGACTCGGTTAAGCAGGTGCAGGACCAGGGCAGGGCAGTGGCCAAACAGCAGCTCCAGACTGCTTTGGATATAGGGGACTCATGTGCCAGATCGGTGGCGGCCGCAGTGGCTATGCGTTGGCGGGCTTGGCTGAGGATATCCACCTTTACTTCGGATACCCAGCACAAGTTGGCGGATGTTCCCTTTTTGGGGACTGACCTCTTCGGCCCTGGGGTGGAAGGTCACCTGCAGAGGATCGAGAAGTCCAATGCTACCTTGGACTCGGTCTCTTCCGCTCAGAAGGACAAAGGCCGAAACCGCAGCCTAAGCCCTTCGTCCTTCTGTGCCCCGGCGCCCGGCCCAGCAACGCCAGGGCCAGCAGGCTCGGCCTGGCATCCCAAACCCAAGCCGCCGGCTTCCTCTAACAGGAGGCAGGAGGAAAGGCCCAGGAGGTCCTCGGCGGTCCCTCCACCAAGCCTGCCCAGTGGCAGGCTGAGGGTGTCGCCCCCATTCCCGTCACCCTTACCTAGGTCCCCCCTTGGGGACGGCCCGCACTTCCGTTCCGCCTGGTCGCTGTTACCACGGACAGGTGGGTCTTGGAGGTGGTGGGAAGAGGCCTGCCTCTGGAATTCAGCAGGCACCACCCTTCAGAGCCGTCGGCCTCGGGGGCTTCGGGTCCCAGCCTCACTGGCGGCTCGTCGAGCCGACATCGCCTCCTCCTCCAGAAGGAGGTGATAAGAGAGGTGGGGACCCTCCTTCAGACCCAGGGTTTGTGTCCAGGTACTTCCTGGTTCCGAACGGACGGGGCTGGTGCTCATTCTCGACCTACGACCCCTAAACAAGTTCCTAAGGTCTCGAACCTTCAGGATGGTCACCTGGCTCAGATAATACCATCCTTGGACGCGGCGTGTGGTTCTGCTCTCTGGACTTGCAGGACGCGTTTTTTCACGTCCCTATCCGTCCGTCTCACCAGAGATTCCTTCGCTTCCGAGCGGAAGGATCCCTTTTCGAGTTCCAAGTCATGCCCTTCGGCTTGTCTCCAGCTCCCAGGGTCTTCACCAAATGCATGGCAGTGGTGACAGCATTCCTGCGGCGCCGAGGGGTCCGGGTGTACCCTTACCTGGACGACTGGCTGATAGCAGCTCCCTCCAGGAAGGAGGCGGAGTGGTCCAGAGATCTGGCCCTCCAGGTCTGCTCTCAACTGGGCCTCCTTATCAACGAGGCCAAGTCGGAACTCGAGCCAAAGCAGGTGATTCTATTCATCGGGGCGCAGCTCGACTCTCTTCGAGCCAGAGCGCGGCTCCCGGCTGACAGGGCCGGGGTTCTTTCCTCCTTTGCCCGATCATTTCTGGTTGGGCAATTGCACCCTGCCCAGGACTTCCTGCACCTCCTGGGTCTCATGGCGGCCTGCACCAGCGTGGTCCGTTGGGCCCGCTGGAACATGCGTCCCCTTCAATGGGGACTGGCCAGCCAGTGGTCACAACGCTGCGATCCTTTGGACCAGCTTGTGTCGGTGACTCAGGGGATGTGGAACGCTCTCCAGTGGTGGACCGTTCCAGATCATTTGCAGGAGGGCATCCCGTTCGTCCGCCCCGAGCCGATGGTCTCTCTATCGACCGATGCCTCTCTGATGGGTTGGGGTGCCCATCTGGGGGAACACCGGGCTCATGGCCTCTGGTCCCCGCGGGAGTCCCGATGCCACATCAACCTGCTGGAGCTCCGAGCGGTCCGCCTAGCTCTCACCGCCTTTGCTCCGTTCCTCCGGGGTCAAGTGGTCCGAGTCCAGACGGACAATACCACGACCATGTTCTATCTAAACCGCCAGGGCGGGACGCGCTTCATGCTTCTATGCAAGGAAGCTCTCCGCATTTGGTCACTCGTGCGCAGCCTGGAGGCGGATCTCCTAGCCATTCATGTGGCAGGAGCCTCCAACACCCTGGCCGATGCCCTGAGCCGGATAGGGGCTGCATCCCACGAGTGGTCTCTCCTGCCGGAGGTAGTACAGCATCTGTTCTCCCATTGGGGCACACCTCAGGTGGACCTGTTCGCCTCCAGGAGAACGCGGGTTGAGACTGTTCCATGCCCGCCCTCAGCAGGGCTCGCTGCAGGGGATGCCTTCCAGGCAGTGGACCCCGGCCTCTTTTACGCCTTTCCCCATTTCCCTTGATCCACAAGGTGCTTCTCAAGGCGAGGAGGGACAAGGCGCAGGTGATTCTGATAGCCCAGACTGGCCTCGCCAGTTCTGGTACCCAGATCTCCTCAGTCTCAGCTCCAGGACTCCGGCAGCTTCCAGCTCGCCGGACCTGCTCTCAGTCAATCAGGGAAGGTGTTCCATCCGGACCTTCAATCCCTGCACCTGACGGCCTGGTTCCTGAGCGCTAGAGTTCCAGGCCTTGGGTCTTCCGACGAGGTCCTCAATGTAGTTGAGGCGTCCCGTAAGAGTCGCCAGAAAATGTTATGCCTTCAAATGGAAAAGGTTTTCCATTTGGCGTCCAGGGCAAGGCTTGGACCCTTCCTCCTGTTCCTTGGCAAGCATCTTGGACTATTTATGGTCCCTTTCTAATCAAGGGCTTAGGTCGACGACCCTAAGGGTGCACCTGGCAGCCATCTCTGCTTACGGGCGGGCGGAAGCAGTCGTGGCGCAGGAGAAGGTGGTCTGGCGCTTTTTCAAAGGCCTTGATCACATTTCCTCCAGTGCGGGAACCCCACCTCCATGGGATCTACTGCTGGTACTGGCAAAGCTCATGGGCAGCTATTCAAACCTATGCACAGGTGTGCTCTCTCACCTGTCGTGGAAGACCGCCTTCTTGGTGGCTATCACGTCAGCCAGAAGGATGGGAGAGCTCCAGGCGCTTTCCATCGAGTCTCCTTACCTGGTCTTCCACAGGGACAAGGTTGTCCTGCTTCCCCACCGAAATTCCTTCCGAAGGTGGTGTCGGGTTTCACCTTAACCAGGTGTTGACTCTGCGATGTTCTGCAATCACACCTCGAGGCGAATATAGGCTCCATACTTTGGACCCTAGAAGAGCGCTCGCCTATTACAAAGAGCGCACGGCTGAAATTCGGGGAGAGGTTCGCCAGCTGTTTGTCACCTACGCTGAAGCCGCATCTGGCAGACCTGCAGCCAAGCGGACGATAAGCAGGTGGGTCACTTCCTGCATAGATCTCTGCTATAAGTTGGCGGGCATGGAGCCTCCCAGAGGGATAAGAGCTCATTCTACCCGCCATACTGCTGCAACGGTGGCTGCTTCCAGGGACGTCCCTATCCAGGAAATCTGCAGGGCTGCTACCTGGAAGTCCGCAAACACCTTCATTACCCATTACCACATCGACCTTGAGTCACGCCGGGATGCTGGTTTTGGGGCCTCGGTTCTCCAGTCTCTCTTTCCCAAGTAAGTATTGGGGTGTGCGCTTGCCTCCCTCCTCCCGAGAACTGCTAGGAGTCTGCCAGTGAGTGTGGATGAACAACATATCCATGTCCCTAGAAATACAGGTTACTCACCTGTAACAGGAGTTCTAGGAATGGTATATGTTGTTCATCCTACATCACCCGACCTCCCGGCTTCGGACGCCAACCTGAGCTTCCAGCGGGCCAGATCTGGCGTCATGGGGCGGAGCCGAGAGTTATACCACCCGGGTGGGTGGGAGGAGCAAGCTTGAAGACCTTCCGGCAAGATTTAAAGCGGCAAGGATACCTGCCAATGAGTGTGGATGAACAACATATACCATTCCTAGAACTCCTGTTACAGGTGAGTAACCTGTATTTATTGACCGGGAGAAACACCCTGAGCCAAAGCTCGATTCCAGGCACTACCAGGTGGGGCAGCTACAAGGGGGTGAATAAATCAAACACTAAAGTGTCAAAAACAAGGTCTGTGTACAAAAACAGAGCAATATACAAATTTACAAGGTCAAAATAGAATGTACAGTCTGCCAGAGCCTAATGCAGAAAGTTGCCTGCACACAACATGAGTCGCTTCCTACTTTTCACACAAATTAACTTCACAGATACTGTGTTGTCATTAAGAGAAAACACTGAATTTTCCCTGTTTTATTTTTCTAGACGTCGTGGAGGCAAGTATGCTGTAGGGTCAGCTTGCATTGGCGGTGGTCAGGGTATAGCCATAATCATCGAGAGTACCAACTAAAGACCAGAAGCAAAATCTGAATATCAGCCAAGGATATTGAATAATATCTGAGCAGCAACCAAGAATGCCGAGAAATACTACCTAAGAAGGAATACTGAGGAATACTTGCCAGCTCAAAACCCAGTATAGCAGAAACACTGTAGTCCACTGTATCAGTGTACAAATGAATATGTGTCTCACAGTTCAGATTTGGGAATAAAAAATAGTATGTAAAAATGTCTCTTGAAAATTGTGCGTATACATACGGTGTTCTGTTTCTCATTTGAAGCCTAGAAAACACTGGTGTAACAGCAAAATGTGTTACTTTAGATTTACAACTGTCTGAGAAGTAGCTGTTTTGTTACGCACCCATCAGACTACTGACTACAAATCTTTCTTCAGCTCTTCACAGAAATCAAGGTTATGTACTACCGTAATTGTTGATCTTCCAAGAATCAATCTTCACCACTAATTCCCCACTTATAGGCCTGGGCCCGGGGGTTCTAGCCCCGGGTGCACTGGCACCTTGCCTACTAGCTGTGGCAGGCCCCCTGGCAAAAGCTGGGATCCTAGTGACTTCAGCCCAGACCTGTAAGTGGTTATCAGTGGTGAAGACATTCTGGAAGATCAGCAATTACAGTAGTGCATAACTTTCATTTCTGTGAAGTGCTGAAAAAACAGATTTGCAATCCATAGTCTGATGGATGCGTAACAAAACAGTCACTTCTCAGACAGTTGTATGTCTAAGTAACACATTTTGTTTGACAATTTGCTATATTATACCAGTGTTTTCCAGCCTTCAAATGAGAAATATAACACTGTATTTATACGCAGAGAGCTACAGCTTCACAAGAATTGCTGTAAACCACTAATGGCTGAAGAGAGGTATTGACAAGTATTTGAACAGATATTTAACAAAAACAAATCTTTATGTAAATAAATTAGTTGCTTTCTGAAAATCTAAATAACAGTATGCTGTCTTGTATGCCTTAACAGTGCTGTAGTGAGCACACAACTGTTATCTATGCTGTCTGCATCATGAAAACATGGCCATTTTGAGGTCATAAGCCAAGACTACATGCCTTTCTGCATGAACCACCAAGCTGTGAACTAGCTGCCTATGTTAAGAAAGCAGAGGTAGCCCCACTTGTACAGTATGTCTGTGAACTGTTCATCTTAAAGCAAAACATGCCTTAAAAATAGCAGCTGAGATGCACTTGCCCAAGGACCACTTACAACACCACTCTAAGGAACAAGATACACAGTGAGGCTGAATATTTATTAAAACACAATCACTGTATTACAGGTAATGCTGAGTAAGCGGGAATTTCTAGTTAAAATCAAACTCCCTGCAAAAGACCTGATCTTGAAACAGGGATATTTCTGTCTAGCCTTGATATGGACTGGGTTCAGGCTTTGTGGCAATATTATATGTGAACAGAGCAGGAACAATAGCCCATCGGGCCAGTCTCCCTGCTGTTTTAGCAGTAATGTCCAGTTGTGCCTCTGCATACCAGATACATACAGTACTTCTCTTATTTCAGTTTGAGTTCTTCTACGGCTTCTGTTCCTTCTTTAGGAAGTCTCCTTCATATTTTCTTTAGCCATTGTGTAAACTAATGCTTCCTAGCATCACATTACTTTGTGTACAATAAAGTTTCCTAGCATCCAGCCATACCCTTCCGACCTTCTGTTTGTGACCATGCCTTCTTGTTCCTTGAGAAACAGTGATTCACTTGTTTGCATCTTCCTTTCCAGTCCCCTTGAGTATTTTAAACCAACAGTGAAATAAAACTGGGCAAAAAATGTGACACTACCGTTTTTCACTATAAAAGATTCCAGGTATCTTCCAGTTTTATTTGGTAGTAAAATGTTATTATTTAATCAAAATTTGAGTTTTTATTAAAAAAAAATGTTCAGTTTTTTTTTCTCAAGAAAAATAAAAAAGCTACCACATTTGGCGTAGTAATAACATTGTAGACCTGGCAAGGGTTAGGATTGAAAAAAAAAAAACTCTTGGTGTGCAGCATTGGCGGTACCTAGACAAGTAGATTTGACAGGTATGCTCGTGTTTTTATTAACTGTACCTGAAAGCAGATTTTTGGAAAAATTTGTTTGTTACACTGCTGCTTTAAGCTTTTTCATTGTCCCCTAGCCTTCTCTTTTTCTAGTGAATAGTCCCAGTTGCGCCATATCAGTGCTTATATTCCATTGTCCTGACGTGTTATCATCCTAGTTGCTTTACACTGAACCTTCTACAATTCTAGTATGTACTTCCTACAGTGTTGTGCCCAGAATTGCTTGCAGTACTCAAAATGCAACCTGCTACTTCATATAGAGGCAGTATTACAACCCATGACTTGTTCTAAATTCCCCACTGGATACTTCCCAGCATCTTGTTTGCTTTCGGTGCACTACTTGGACTGCTTTAGTGTCCTGTGTATAATGTTCAAATCACTTTCTTGCAGTGATGCCATAGTCTGCCTCTCATTCATTATGTACTAATCCTTTTTCTTTGCTCCCAGTTGTATCACCTTGCATTGGTCCACAGTAAAATATAAAGACATGTATTGGCCTGTTTTCTCCATGTATCTAATTCCCTGTGTAACCCTTCATATTGTTCATCCATATGAACCACATTGGATATTTTAGTCTCACATAGACATTTTGGTATCTGGCATTGCATCTCTTTTTCAGAGTCATAATGTGGCGGAAGCTTGATTGACTCCTGAAGTGTCTGCTTGAACTCTTGGTCTGCTCGATCTGTAAAGAGCAGGGTAAAGCCTTATTAATAGTGTCTCAAACAGTACTAGTTGGTTATCTTTTTCCTTGCAGTAGGTGTTCTTGCTCCATATCGGATTATGGCCATCAGATGTGCTATTTGTACAGTCACTTTTTCGTTGATGTACTGTATTCTTTGCTTGTGAAAGAGCACCCTTTATAATTACTTCATGTTCATATGTTTAGACCACATATTTTGGAGAATATATCATTATCACTTTGAGCAAACAATAAAAAATTTATTTCTCTAAACAAGCTGAGTATTTCTAGACTTTTATTGAACCAATGGCTGACAGTATATAGAGTCATAGTCCAACTGGCTGTGCTTACATTTTCTTCTATAGGTAATTCGAAGTCGCAAGATCAATTCTAATTTTTATTATTTATTGTCTGAGTGCATTGAAGGTAATACATTTCTTCTATTTGCAGCCCATATTCTTAATCCATCACCTCTTTATTCGTTTCTAGATTCAGCCATTCTGTTCTGAACTGATCCTTTCCAGAATGCATCAGTCAAATTGGGAAGTTCAGTCCTTTGATCTTTTCATGTGAGAATTATCTGTATATATAGTCTCTATATATTATCGCTACATCAAGTGTGTGTGTGTGTGTATATATGTGTGTGTGTATGTATGTATATATATATATATATATATATATAACCCCAACCCTCCTTTTTGGCAAGGCAACAACCATAAACAAACAAAAGGCATTACCTCTGGCATTAGGGCAATACCTGGCTCTGGTATCTCAGAGGTTTCAGGGAAGGACACAGAATAACATTTCTAGTTACCCAAGTCCAAGGAAGAAGTACCTGGGCTATGGTGTGTCAACTAAGTCTGAGGGGGCCCCAAGAAATGCACACAGGTCACACAAAGATGGAATGTCCACAAGCAGGCATGGAATTGTACTGTATGGCTTTATTCCTGACAGATGTTACACAGAAACTTGGTGGTGCGCCTAGGCTTTGTGCAGGTACAGACTCTCTTACACAGAATACCACTTTCCTTCTGCATTACAGAGACTTGTCACATAAGAACTTTTTCCTTTGAACGTCCATCCCTTTGTCTAGGGCCCTTTTGACAAATGAGGCATCCCAGATCCTCCGACTTCTCAAGTGCATATTACAGTGGGGAGTGCCACAGCGCTTATTTTGAGCACAGACAAGTACATATTACAGTGGTGGGTGCCACAACACTTAATTCAAGCACAGATCACACTAGGTAAACTAGTTACCACTCTGAACATGTAACCAGATGGGACCCTTTGCAACTTGGATTGAGTGGTCAGCTCAGTTTCAGCCAAAGTCAGTCTTCCCTGCCATTACATACAGTTAAGGACTCATGAGGCCCTCCTGGCCTCTGAAGACAATCCGCAGCACATCCTTGTGCAAGGGTACCACTGAACCTACTTCTGAACATGGAATGTTCCTTGCTAGGCACCAGCAATCCCAAAATCAAACTTCAGATGCATCTTGTATACTAGGCAGTGCTGTACCCACAAGACATTTGTAGAAATCTCACAGAACTACACAGTTCCCACACTCTGTAGGGGTCTTCTTCCAGAGACCCAACCACAGCACACTTGGAAAGTCACAGCAGTAGCTACACTCTAGCCCTAAGCTGAAGGGCTTTATGAAGTACTGAACTGAATGACAACAAAGTCCATAGCTTTTGTTGTAAACATGCAGTCTAGTCTGGGCAGCACTCTAGGCAGTGACATGATATGGGGAATTGCCCCATACATAGTACTCAGATACCAACTCCAGACGATCTTACACAGATGTAAAGGAATTCACCCCTGAGGGGCATTGAAACAGAAGGTCTGCACCACTAGCTGGCACACAGACTGATCGCTGACACTCTAGGGTGAGAAAAGGCGAGAGGAGCTCTCCTTCTGAAGTTGCTCTGCTCAGAGGCAGAACACGAACTTGTACACACTCTGAACTCCACTCAGCTCTTCAGACTGAGTCAGAACACTGCAGCTCCACTAGCCCTGTGGCTTATGAGGCTGTGAGAGTTCCATATGCAAATGAGCTTCACTCTGATCAGCAGCACTAAACCGAGAGGGATTATTGAACCTACAAGGATTTTATTTTTTGTGTTTTCTGCCCACATCTACCTAAACTATTCTGAAGGGGTTCTAGTAGCCCTAGGGGTTCCGGGTGTTACATACAGTATGTATCTTTATATAATTGTATAGTGTCTGGGCAATGGATGACACCCCTGATAATGTGGTGGCTCGCTACAAGAAAACACATCTTAACACTGCCAAGGCTATATCTGTATGCTGTATTTCTAGGATCGTGGATATGTTGTTCTATCCACACTTGTTGGCATGTCCTTTCCCTTTAAGAATCTTGCCGGGAGGTCTAAAAGCTGGCTGCTCCCACCCACCCGAGTGGAATATCCCTCGGCTCTGCCTCATGATGCCAGATCTTCCTTTCTGCTGGAAGATTCAGGTTCCCTACTTATTGCTCGCGCGTTACTGTAGGTCCTGGTGCTTAAATCTACGGATTTGCCCAAACTCCGACTCGTGTCGTGTCGAATCACTTTGCAATCTTGACTGCTATGGAGGACAAGTCCTCACCCGGTTTCTGCTGCTGCCGTGTGGGCAAAAGATGTCTTGCATAGACCCGCAAGCTTCATGCTTTTATTGCCTGGGTCACGGCCATGACACCCAGGCATGCAAAATGTGTTGCGCTTTTCATCCAAACATCTTGGACGGTCATCTTGCAGGACTGCAACGGGGCAGACCAAAAAAACGGAATCTGCCGGTTAAATCCAAGGAAGCCAATTGGGCGATCTCCGCAGCTGCAGGGTCCGCCAGGCAGCTCGAACAGGTGAAGACCTTCAAAGAGAAGGTGGCTGGGGCCGCAGATCAGTCCTCTTCCATGTCCATCTTTGTCCTGCTCAATCTGGGCTCCACCTTCTCGGGCTCCTTTTGGGAGTTGTGCCAGTCCCTCGCTACCAAGAGAGAGGGACCCTCTGGCGCACACATCTCTCGGTCCCGTAAAAAGGACACGGAGCCTAAGGAAACTTCATCTCACTGACTACACTCCCGGAACCGTGAGGGATCTCAGTCCCAGAAATCTGCTGTCTCGACTTCAGTCGAGGTTGCGGCCTTGGCCACTGGCTTCATGGTACCCCTGTCAGGCCAGCCGGCTAAGACACAGGATGATGATCCGGGTGAGATTATTCTCGACCCCATCGACCCATCGTCACTCGATGAGGCCGACAACTCCTTATTCAGGACCCTGGTCCTGCCTGCCACTGAGGAGGAGACCCAGCCCGCTGAGAATCCCCTTGTGGTTCCTGACTAGGAGGAGCCGTGATTCTCCCCGGCTCCTTCCGAATGAGCCAGTCCATCCCCCCCGACGGACCAAGTCGAGGTCTCGCACCCCTTTGACTGATAGGCTGAAGAAGGCACATAAACGCTCTAAGAAGCGCCTCCACCACTCTTCCTCATCCTCCTCAGATGTGGAGAGGCTTTGACGGAAACTCCGTCAATGCTATGAGGATTTACTGTAGCAGCAGCTAATTTATGTCCGTCCAGAAGTTGGCGCAGGCTTCTACTCCGCCCGTTACTTGGCTGTCGTCCTTTAGGCCGACGTCTATTCCTCAGGAGCTGGTTCGCACCGTTCCTCTGCCTGCGGAGTCGGTCAAGACCATCCCGGCTCAGCCAAAACCGGTGCCTCCAATTGTGGTGGAGCCGCCACCGAAGCAGCGTCCTCTGGGGGCTCCTTCTAAGGAGTCTCTGCCCGTTCTGGGCCTACCGCATAGGCTGTCCATCACCCTAACACCTGACCATCCTATGCTGGTGCAGGGTGACTCTGGTGGCCGGCCGATCTATCCAGAGTCCAAGGACTCCAACCTACATTCTCGCCCCTTGGACGAGGAATCTGTCGGTAGTCTTTCAGTGGAAGAAGGCCCTTCTTCCTTAATGGGCATCCTCCGCCTCATCTCCGAATCCAAGGGATGCCCCTAGAACCCATTCAGAAATGGGCCGAATACCCCTTCACTGACATACTCAAATGAGGGATTCACTCACGGAGGCCTTCCCAGTGGCCGAGGCCATTGTCGGTCTGGCCTTGGAGCTGTGCTAGCACCCTACCTCCTGCCCCGTGCCTTCAGCCCAAATGGTTCACAAGAATGCGGTGCCCATTGGGTCTCTTTCGGGATTCACAGAGCACCCCTTGGCCGAGGGACTGGTGACTGAGTCTGTGTTCAGGTGCTCGGGTAATTCAGGAGACACCAATAGACCCCCAGACAACGAGTCCAAAAAAGCTGGACCATTCAGCCCAGAAATTGTGTGCCACCTGTTCGCTGGGCCTTCGTGATGCAAGCTCGGCTGTTATCATGACGCACTTCTCTCATTCCGTTCTGGGCTCTCTTGACGGGGTTCTACCTCATCCCCCCCCCCCACAGACCTCCAGACCACAGTCAAGCAGGTCCGCAGCCAGGGTCGGATGGTTGCGAAACAGCAGCTCCAAATGGCCTTGGACCTCGGGGACTCCTGTGCTCGCTCGGTAGCTGCCGCGGCTGCCATGCACTGCAGTGCTTGGTTGTGGGTATCCACCTTCACGGGGGACACCCAGCACAGGCTGACAGACATCCCTTTCCTGGGTAACGACCATTTCAGCTCAGGTGTGGACAGTCACCTCCAACGTGAAGAAAAGTCCAGTGCCACCTTGTATTCTGTGACTTCTGCTCCAAAGGAATCCCAGGGTTCCAAAAAGCAGTAGAGAAAGCCTTTTCGGCCTTCTGCCTCTGTAGGCAAGCAGCACCATTTCCAGTCGGGGCAGCATCAACAGCAGGCTCAACCATGGCGCCTTCGGCCCAAGTCTGGGCCCCCAGCGGCCGGTAAACCCAGAGGACGGGGTTCAGGTGGTCTCTAAGCTGGACCCTCCTCCTTCAAGCCTGCCCAGTGACGGAATGGGGGTGGCCACCCCCATACCTGTCACACCAGCTCTGGGTCTTCCCAAGGGGGGGCTGGCTCCACCACTTCCTTTCCGCTTGGTCTGATGTTACAACGGACAAGTGGGTTTTAGAAGTGGTCGGCCAGGGACTGCCTCTGGAATTCGAGCAGTACCCACCAAGCCGAGCCCATGCTCCAAGGGACGAAATGGTGTCTGTACACACTCAGTCAACTCTCCGAGATGACATCGCCCAACTCCTCTGCAAGGAGGTGGTGGCCAGAGTCGCGAACCCCCCTGTCAACCCAGGGTTAATTTCCAGGTGCTTCCTGGTCCCGAAGCGGACGGGGGGGGCTGGTGCTCCATTCTAGGTCTGCATGACCTGAACCAATTTCTCAGGTCCTGCACATTCAGGATGGTAACTCTGTCACAGATCATACCATCTCTCGAGCAGAACATGTGGCTTTGCTCTCTGGATCTCCAGGATGCGTTCTTTCACATCCAATCTGTCCGTCTCACCGAAGGTTCCTCCACTTCTGAGCGGAGGGAACCCTCTTCGAGCCATGCTGTTCGGCCTCTCATCAGCCCCCTGGGTCTTCACCAAATGCATTGCAGTGGTGGCGGCCTATCTTAGACGTCAAGGGGTTAGTGTGTACCCCTGTCTCGACGACTGGCTCATAGCGGATTCCTTCAGAGGGGAGGTGGACAGGTCCAGGGATCTGGCCCTCCAGACCTGCATCGATCTTGGTCTCCTGGTCAACGAGACCAAGTCAGAACTCGTACCTTCACAGGTGATATGCTTCATCGGGACAGAGTTTGACTCATGCCGAGCCAGAGCCAGGCTCCCAACTGACAGGGCGGAGGTTCTCTCCTCCTTTGCCGAATTATTTCTGGTTGGGCACTTGCACCCTATCCGGGACTTCATGCACCTTCTAGGGTACATGGCGGCCTGCACCGCCGTGGTCCGATGGGCCCAGTGGCATATGCGCCCCTTTCAATGGGAGCTGGCCAGCCAGTGGATTCAGCGACGTCATTTTGATCAGCTGGTCACGGCCCAGAAGATGTGGGACAGTCTCCAATGGTGGACTGTCCTAGCATATTTGCAGGAAGGGATCCTGTTTGTCCCTTCTGAGCCAACTGTCATTCTTACGACCGATGCTTCTCTCATGAGCTGGGGTGTCCACATGGGGAATTAGAGAGTCCACGGGCTCTGGTCCCCCAAGGGATCCTGTTGTCATATCAACCTGCTGGAGCTCAGAGCAGTCCGACTGGCACTGTCAGCATTCGCTCCACTCCTTCAAGGTCAAGTGGTGCAAGTCCAGGCAGACAATACCACGACCATGTACTATCTCAACAAGCAGGGCGGCATGCACTCCCAGCCTCTGTGCAGGGAAGCAATCCACATCTGGAACTTTGTGTAGTGACTGGAGGCAGATCTCCTAGTCGTCTATGTAGTAGGAGCCTCGAACCAACTGGTGAACGCTCTCAGCCGTGTGGGCGAGATGTCCCACAAGTGGTCTCTCCATCCAGAGGTAGTACACAGACTATTCTCCCACTGGGGCAAACCTCAGGTGGACCTTTTCACCTCCAGGGAGAATGCAAAGCTGAGGATGTTTCATGCCCGCACCCCTCAGCAGGGCTCGCTGCAGGGGGGATGCCTTCTCAAGGCTGTGGACCCCAGGCCTCCTCTATGCCTTCCCTCCACTCCCCTTGGTTCACAAGGTGATCCTCAAGGTCAGGAGAGACAAGGCACAGGTGATCCTGGTTGCCCCCGACTGGCCTCACCAGTTCTGGTATCCAGATCTCAGCCTCAGCACCAGGCCCCCAAGGCATCTTCCAGTACGCCCGGACCTAATAGTCAGGGGAAGGTATTCCATTCAGACCCTCAATTCCTGCACCTGACAGCGTGGTTCCTGAGCAGCCTGAGTGCCAGGCTTTGGGTCTCTCTGAAGATGTACTCACAGTCATGGAAGTATCCAGAAAGGAGTCGACCAGGTGGTGCTATGCCTTCAAATGGAAAAGGTTTTCCATTTGGTGTCAGGGCAAGGGCTTGGACCCTTTGTCCTGTCCGGTGATTAGTATCCTTCACTACCTTTGGTCTCTGCCCAAAGGGGGTCTTTGGTCTGTGACCCTTAAGGTGCACCTGGCAGCCATCTCTGCTTACCAGGTGTGGGCCGATCAGCAGATGGTGGCACAAGAGAAGGTGGTCTGATGCTTCTTTAAAGGCCTCATCCGTATTTCCCCTTTAGTGCGTGAACCGCCACCACCGAGGGATCTACTACTGATATTTGCAAAGCTCATGGGCAAGCCATTCGAACCGATGCACAGGTGTGAGATGTCACATCTGTCATGAAAGACCGCCGTCTTGGTGGCTATCGCATCAGCCAGATGAACTGGGGAGTTACAGGTGCTCTCTGAGTCTCCTTACCTGGTCTTCCACAGGGACAAGGTTGTCCTGCGCCCCCACCCAAAATTCCCTCTGAAGGTAGTGTCGGAGTTTCACTGTAACCAGATGTTGACTCTGCCAGTGTACTACCCCAGTTACACCTTGGAGGCAGAGTACAGGCTCTATATCTTGGACCTGAGATGGGCGCTCTCGTGTTATAAGGAGCGGACGGCTGAAGTTTGGGGAGAGGTTTGCCAGCTGTTTGTCACCTACGCTGAAGCCGCACCTGGCAGACCCGCAGCCAAGCAGACGATTGGCAGATGGATTACATCATGCATTGATCTCTGCTATAGGGTGGCGGGCAAGGAGCCTCCTGTGGGGATAAGAACTCACTCCACCCGCCATACTGCTGCATCGGTGGCTGCTTCCAGGGACATCCCTATCCAGGAAATCTGCAGGGCTGCTACCTGGAAGTCAGCAAACGCCTTCATTTCCCACTACCATATCAACCTAGAGTCACACCAGGATGCTGGTTTTGGGGCCTCAGTTCTCCAATCTCTTTTTCCCAAGTAAGTATGGAAGGGGGTGTGTCTTGCCTCCCTCCTCCTGAAGAACTGCTAGGAGTCTGCCAGCAAGTGTGGATAGAACAACATATCCATGATCCTAGAAAAACAGGATCTTATCTGTGTCAATCTTCACCATTCATCACAGATGGGTACTGGCCGGAGATCAGGACCCGCAGGAGCCTTTTTTTTTTTTTTAGTGATAGGCGAGCCGACGCAGCATCGCACTGGCCTGAGGTTGGACGTACTACGTGGCGCCGAGGATTAGCTGCTAGGCTGCGCGACTCAGCCTGCCTACCAGTTCTTCTCCTCCCGCTGGCCGAGGTCGCCTCGTGGAAGCCAACTGAAGAAAACTTTTGAAGAAATTTTAGGCCTTCGCCTTTCGTCCTGCTCGACAGTCCGTCCTGTTACCTGTTAGTTCTGGGTTCTACCTCCACCCGACGCCGCCGTAAGATCTTTCCTTTTATTTAAAGTTTGTGACGCCGAGTCTGTTTTGGTGTTTTTTCCGTAGGTCATGTCTCGGTCGGAGGGCAAGAAGTTTTCCAAGGCGGGTCGGCCCCCTATGCGCCGGTGCCCGTGCGGCCACAAGTATTCCGTTACCGACCAGCATGACCAGTGTCTCGCGTGTCTTGGCCCGCTTCATGACATGGATTTGTGCGACGCCTGCTTCTCCATGGACCGCCGCATCCTAGAACAGCTCGTGTTTAAAGTAGGGAGAGCTCTGCCGACTTTCGGGGAAGGGTTCGCTCTCGGGCCAAGCTGCGCTCTCTCGGCCTTTTCTCCGGGTCCCTCCGGTTCTATACGGACCGGAGGGAGGAGCCTGATTTGCCAGCAAAGACTAGCCTTGGCGAGGCTCTTCCCGCGGTGCAGGAGGCCCGTCCTGCTTCCTCCGGGAAGCGGGCGGGAGCGCCGTCAGGGGTGAAGGGTTCCCCGGTAAGCCGCCTCCCGCTGTCCAGAAGGCCCGGATCGACGCCCGTCGGTTGGTGCTGCGGGGCCTTGGCGCCGCTCGCAGTGCTGTGGCCCTGTCGCGCGCTGACTCGCCTCTCGGCGCCATGGGCCCTGTCGTCGTCGTTCGTGGCGCCGACGCTGCTTGCGGCGCCGTGACCCTGGATTCAGCATCACCTTTCACCATGTCTCGCCTCGGCGCCGTCCCCGGGGCCGAGGTTGAGCTCGGCGCCGTGGGGCCTTCAGCGTCGTCAGTCGGTGCCGTCCTTGGCACCGTTGGTACTCTTGGTGCCACTCGCGGCGCCGAGGAGCCTAGCAGTGTCGTGTTCTGCGCCGAGTCCGCCTTCAGAGCCGTTGGTGCCGCTTCGGTCGTCGGTGCCGCTCGCGGCGCCGAGGGGCCTGGCGGTGTCGTTGGCACCGAGGCTGTTGCTGGGGCTGCCGTCGGCGCCGTCTCTGTCCCTGGTACCACCCCGGTGCCAGTGGACTTGATGGCGCCACGGCTGGCCCTGGCTTTGGACTTTTGGCCCGAGCTGCCCTGGCACCTTCTGTCAGCCCCACTTGCGGGGCTGTGGAGGGCACGGGTGCCGCCTCGGCCATTGCTCTGACTACCGGGCCCTTTGGTAAGGTCGCCTTCCCTCGCCCTCCTACCGTTTGGCTTAGGGCCTCAGACTCTACCTCTTCCGAGTCGGAGTCGGGCTCAGTCGGACGGGCAGTCACACCCTTCGGGGTTGTCTGCAGAGGAGGGCGAGCCTGTGGTCTTGACGACGAGTCACAGCCAGACCCCTTCTGAGGAGGGTCAGGTTCTTCCCAAGATTAGGGTCAGTGGTTCTGACCAGCAGGCTATGGTGCGTGCCACCATTGCCATGCAACCTGGCCTTGGGGGTTTCCTCGACCCCTCGGTGGTACCCTCCAGTAGTGTGTCTCGATCGCCCAACTTTGGGGCCCATCGGGAAGCCTACAGGAGGGGAGGGTGCTGCTCCCTGGGTCTCCCCTTCGGGGGCAGCCCAGAGCTGCCAGCTACCTAGGCTGGCCCTCTCGAGGACCAGGACCCTCTCGAACTCTGAGGGGTGCGGGATCGGCGCGTCGGCCTTTCTCTGGGGTCCACCCTGGCCCTGGACGAAGCCGAAGTGCGGACTTCCGCCCTTCCCCTTCCGGTTCCTTGAGGGGTCCCATTCTTGGAGGCAGGGGACCGCCCTCCTGGATCTATACGGCCCCGGTCGCCTCACTGGGGGGATTCTTCTGGTGCAGCCTCGGCAGTACCAACGTGGTTGTACAGCTGTCGGCTGTGGAGTCTTCCGGGACACCCTCCTCGGGTGTCCATGGTCCGCTCCCTAGCCCTGGCAGAGGTCAGCCAACTTCTTCTCTCGGCTCTGCCCTTATCCCTCTGCCACATTCTCCAGCGCTCCCAGGCATTCTTGGTCCTAGTGGCCCTCTCACCTGGGAGCAGTTCAGAGCAGTGGCTGCTCGGTTCCCTGCCTATGTTAGGGCCATGGACAGCCAGGTTTGTCAACCTCCCCCCATGCAGCCACCCTTGGAACACATGGTGACCTCCAGCTCCTCATCCCCTCTTCTGGGGGAGAGGAACCATCTGTCCATATCTCTCCTGCTGCTGATCTCTCCGAGTATCAGCGTTTCCTCGTGAGGATGATGGAGGACCTTCACCTTTCTCCCCTGTCTGTGAGCAATCCTGAGCATGCGGCGCACGCCTTTCTAGGTGATTTCAGAGCGACCACCCTTGTGGTGCTGCCTTGGCCTGCTCCCTTTCGGGAGGTGTCCATGTGTTTCTGGCAGAGGCCTTTCTCCAGAGTTCCTGCCCTAGGGACCTCAGCCAGAGGTATTGCGCTCCCCCGGAGTCTCCAGGTTCTATGCCTCATCCGCAGTCCGGATTGACGCACCTGGACACCCCTGACGGGCTTCGCGCCCTCCACCATGACCGGCCTCCAGATCAAGACTCCTTGGATTTTGACTTCTGGGGGAGGAGGACCTTCTACTCGGCACGGTTGCTTCTCTCCATCTCTGCTCATCAGGCCCACTATGCAGCCTACAGCAGGTTCTTGTGGTCCGCGCTAGGTCAGATCCTAGCTGCTTTGCCTGACTCGGAGCAAACCAGGCAATCCATCGCGCTCTCTGCACGCGGCCTGGAGCTAGAAGCATCAAGCAAGGCATCTTCTGCCAATGAGGTAGCTACCAGGGTCGTAGGGACAGCGATCTGCACCAGGAGATCGGCGGCTTCGCCTTTCCCGGTTATCACCCTTGGCCCGGCGTAGGGTGATTTGCTCTGCTCACCAGGGAACCTATCTCTTTTCCCGTAGGGCGAGATGACGTTTGTCGGGGCAACTTCCTTCCCCCTCCGGGGGGACCCCGTCTTGCTCTCCCCACTCTTGGGCCTCATCAGGCCCAGAAGGTTATCCCCCTTAGTGTGTCACCCACTGAGGGCTAAGGGACTCTGTCCCTTAGGGTGCAATGAATCAACCCCCTTCAGGGGGGCTTGGTACTCACCCATCTGTGATGAATGGTGAAGACTGACACAGATAAGATATAAAAATTACGTACCTACCGTAATTATGATCTTTCTGTGTATCTTCACCATTCATCACAATCCCACCCGCCATCCCCTTGGGCCTCAGTCTCTAGGTCCTCCTCCCTCTGTGCCTACCCCTCTTCTTGAGCGGGGTAAAGTTCGGACACACACAGGGGGGTAGTTTCTTCCCTAAGGGTTACAGCTCGAGTGGCACTCCTTCTCTACTACATATCTCCACCCCTACGGGGTGGGAGCTGGTGGTTGCCCTCCTTCTGTTATCCATCTAACTGTTTAAAAAACAAAAATTCCCTTTTTTTCACCAAATATCTTTACAGAGAGAGTACTAAGTCCCTGGTCCCTGTCCTTCTCCAGAATAGCCGACTCTGCTTTTGGGGTATTGCCAGTTATTCTGTGCCTTGAATTCTGGCAAGAAAGCTTTGCTACTCCTTGCAGTTCCTATTCAGTCTGGTGACGGACAAGGGTCTTGGATCCTTGTTACCTCTCACTCTCTCCTAAATTTTCTCCCCCCCTTCCCTCCCTTCTTCCGTTTCCAGAGATTGGGGCCCCTGCCCAATCCCCTTAGTCTTACTTCTTCTATGTTGTCCTCTCAGTCATTATTTCTCCTTTTAGTTCAGTTTTTCTCTCCCTTTTTCTGTCCCTTGGACTCTCTTGTTCCACCCTCCATCCCTTCCTCTTACCTCTCCGGTGACTCAAGAACTGGTAGGCAGTAGAGTCGACGCTGCTTAATGGCTAACCGAGCACCACGTAGTAAGTCGGTCTTGCGGCGGCGCCTGGAGTTCACGCCCGCCCATCCTTTTAAAAAAAAAAAAGGTTCTACGGGTCCTGATCTCCGGCCAGTACCCATCTGTGATGAATGGTGAAGATACACAGAAAGATCATAATTACGGTAGGTACGTAATTTTTATTTACTCACCTGTAACAGTAGTTCTAGGGGTAGTATATGTTGGTCATCCACACGAACCCACCTGACATCCCTGGCTTCGATGCACAACCCTCTGCTTCCAGCGGGCTAAGATCTGGCCTCATGGGGTGGAGCCGAGGGATATACCACCCGGGTGGGTGGGAGGAGCCAACATTTAGACCTTCTGGCAAGATTCTTAAAGAGAAAGGACATGCCAAAGAGTGTGGATAAACAACATATACCATTCCTAGAATTACTGTTACAGGTGAGTAACCTGTTTTTATAGACCACTGAAGGGCTCTCATGATGGATTCCTTTATAGATACACGTGTCTCTTCTGTTGACAACAACCTTGAGACATTCCTGTTTGGTGACCTTAACCTCAGGTGGTTGGGAAAGGACTCAAACTACAAACATGCTCTTTCCAATTTAAACCTCTCCCAAATTATACCACTACCCATGAGACATAGGCATGCCACCAACAACCACAGCCCACTGGAGTGGATTCTTGTTAACCACTCTGATAGAATGTCAGTTGCTGGTGTTCTTTCAAACTGCTTCAGTGATCATTCCATCATCTTCTCTGTCTGGAAAATGCAGAGAAAAAAATAATCCCCTCTGAAAATTATCACAGCTCGCTAGTACAGGCATTTCATACTGGAGGGCTTCTGCCTAGACTTGCGTACCATAACAAGAGACCATATCAACATTATTCCCTCAGTAGCTGATGCCTGGGAATACTTTGCCAGTGAATTTCTCAATGTCCCATTCAGAACATGTGTGGTCAAAGGACACCATTACCTATGGATCTCTAAGAAAATTATTGAATTGTTCTTGCAAAGGGATGCACTTAGGCCAAATTTTAAAAGATCAGATACTTTATTGACAGTGTTACAGAAAACTTCTGAATCTAAGTAAGTAGCAGTAGCTAAAGTGAAAGTTGACTACTACCACAGCTACTGGGAGGAAAATTAACAGCACTTCAGAAGATTCTGGGCAAGGCTAAACACACGTTTGAAATGGATCTTCAAAAGCAAGTTGATCAAATTTGAAAGCCCGCTTGAGACCTTATACCTTTTTTCCAGACACTGTGAATACTTTTAAGACCCATTTCTGTAACCTCAGCATCTCCGCCAGGCTGTAGAACTCCTTGGTGCCATTCATGGATAGTCTGTCACCAACCAAGCAGCTCAAAGCCTGACCTTCATGACCTGCCATACTTTAACTTCTGACAAATCGCTACAGAAGAGGTCCAGCATTGGAGCATCTGAGCCCAAACAATAGTGCTGGTGCAGATTTCCTTAACGCAAAACTTTTCTGCCTTGCGATACATCATATCTGCACCCCAGTTACCATGCTGTTAAACTTCTCCATCACCTCTGGTGAAGTGCATACTGTCGGGAAATGTGCTAGAGTTGCGCCCCTCCACAAGTGGGGCTAAACAACATTGAAATCCATACATACTCATTTTGATCCTTCCTGCCCTCTCCCGGGTTCTCAAAGTGCATTCACGTACAGCTGACTGAGCATCACAGTCTGCTATTTACTATGCAGTCTGGCTTCAGGAAGGAGCATTCCACCTCATGTGCATTACTTACTGTATTTCACTAATAACCTCCAGAGAGCTGTGGATAATGGTCTCCTCACTGGGGCCATCTTCGACCTCTCCAAGGCATTTGACTTGGTGCATCATGCAATATTTCTGCTAACCCTGAAGTCACTAGTTCTCCACCAACCACCAATTATATGGTTTGAAAACTGCATGAGTAACCAAACCCAGCTAGTGGCCATATAAGACATTACTTCAGATCTTGCTGTTTTAACTTTTGGGCTTCTCAAGGTTCAAGCCTTGGCCCTTTGCTGTTTTACATTTTTGTTAATGACCTCCCAACTACATGTGTACACAGATGACATCATACTCTACTACAGTGTAGTGACGGCGTTCAAGGCTAATTCGGTATTCCAAGCTGATTTCGACACAATCTTCTATTGATTCCTCAACAACCACCTGATCCTTAATGCAACTAAAATGAGGTCTGTGGTGTTTGAATCCCAGAACTTGCAAACTTGTTCAGCAGATCCTCTTTCAATCATAACATCAGATGGCAACACTGTTGAGCAAGTCAACGTATTCAAGTATCTAGGAATCAGGCTTGAAGTATCATTACATATAGTAGACACATTGATCACATATTAACTGTGGGGCCCAAGTTTACCTTTCTCAGCAGATCAAAATGCTTTCTCAGTGTTAACGTGAGGAAGCAGGTAATCTACTTCCTGCTCCCTTCCATTGACTGCAGTAACATCATACAACACTGTGCAGATGATTGTTTATACAAGTTGTGCAAGTTCATCCTCTTTTTCAGATGGTTTACCCATCTTTGTTGCATGACCAGCTTAACTGAACATGTCCCTCAAACATGTTTGACTACTACAACCATTCTTTGTTGTACAACTGTGCACAAGGAAAAGCCCCTGCTTGTCTCCTAACCCACCTTACACAGTCACGCAATGACTACTCACTTCATTCAACAGCAACACTCCCCGGAGGAAACAGGAATTTGGTAGAAAAGATTTTGCATTTGCAGCCCTAGACACCTGGAACATTCATCCTCTCAAACTGAAGCATCCTTCTAGCTTGGAATTGTTCAAGTACAGTCTTCCCAGATACCTTAGAACACCCTGTGGCGTGATAACCATCTACTAGTTATGAGCATATAGTTTTGATATAATTATATGTTTTAGACTTCTGCTTATGAAACAGGCCAAGCAGCAAAGCACCATGGAACATTGGATTTGAACAGAGAGAAAAGAAGGGTCTGCCCTTTTCCCTGACCCAGTGGATAAACTAATTATGAGATCTTACTTCGAGAGGGCTCTTGCAGTAGGTAATTACATATAGGACTGACGCCGGCAGGTGGCAGGACCCCACGGAAAAATTTCTAGCTAGCAGTCCCTGGCAAGGAACCGCCCCCACGTTAGGTGACCGGCGTCAGGAGACGGTATAAGAGGCGGTCCGGACGCCCACCTCCAGTTCTTCCCGTGCCGTTAGCTCGTGCAGCGCCTCGCGGAAAAGTTCGTACTTCATCAGCCCTACCTTCATTGTTTTTACTGAAAAATCTTTTTTTCGACTAACGTCAGTACTAGCGTTGGTGTGCGTCGTCCCCTACACCCTCCGAGCACAAGAATAAGTGCGATTCATGCGGAGCCTAACTACCGCACAAGGACAGCCACTCCCTGTGCCTGTTCTGCTTAGGCCCCAATCACCCAGTCGAGAAGTGCCAGCACTGCCTCAGTTTCAACGCTGCTACCCGGAAAAGGCAGCAGCAATCCCTGGAAGCCCATATTCTAAAGAAGAAAATGAGTTCTATGGAGAAGGAGCTCAAAAAACTGAGGCAGGCGTCCACTTCCTCCGAAGGCCATCGGAAGAAGAAAGAGAGGCACCGGGACAAGGGCTCCTCCACTGCATCTCCCTCGGGAGTTGCTGGGACGCAAGTAACATCCCCTCCGGGGGATCGCTCCTCGACGGCCGCCTCGGAAGTTTCCGAGGGGGCGTCGGCCTGCCTGGCTCGCACTCAGGCCTTGCGGGTGCCTCTGGGCAGTTGGAGACCTCCGCCCCTGGTTTGGCCACAGGCTCGCAGCCTACTACTGTGGGTGACTCCGGTAAGCCGGGCATCGGCTCCTCTGACGTCCGCCTGGAGAGGGTCGGTAAGGCATCCCACCCTCCGCGACGCGCCTCCTCTCCACCGGACCAGGCCGATCACGCTACTCGGCCTACCTCCGTGATGGCTCTCGTAAGTCAAGCGTTGGCTCCTCCGGCACCCATGGAGACTCGCCACTAAACCTCATGTTGGCTCGTCCAGCGGCGAAGGAACCAACGGCCGGACCCCCATCCGTGCATGCCGTTCCGCAGCCTTCACTGCTGTCTGGGGAACAGAGTCTCCCCAGCCTGACCCTGGGGACTTTTCCCCTCCATCCCTGGGTGAGGCTGGGGATATTTTGCCTCCGTCAGTCCTTCCCCCACCTGGAGCGCCGGACCGGATGCCAGCTCCAACGCCGGACCCTCTGACGGTACCTCCGGTGCCAAGGCCTCCGCCGTCAGCCTTACCAACTCCGGGAGACATTCCGCTCACATCAGGCCTTCTGGGCTCTCCACTATGGACCCACCCATGAGGCTTCCGGTCACGCCTGCTTTTCCGCAGAACTCCCCGACTCCTGTGTATCCTCTGTCCTATTCGGTCGTGTACCCAGGACCGCAGTATCCCACACCACAGTACCAGACGCGGGGCTTCCCAACGCTGCAGTACTTGACGCCACAATACCCGACGCCGGGCTACCCGCAGCCTGGTTTTGGATACGCTCCATACGGTTATAACCTGTATCCTTATCCCCCACCACCTCCTCCTCCACCGCCCTCGCGGCTGCTGGTGGACCTGCAGGAGACTCTGGCCTCCTGGTGGGCTGAGACCAAGGCTCAGCTCACCAAAGAGGTCGAGAGCTGCCTTCCGGCAACGGTGCCATCCCAGGTTCCCATACGCCAGAGGCGGCACACTCCCTCACCACCTCCGGACTCCGGGGTTCTTCCGTCTGGATCCAGAGAAGGGCAAGACACACTTCCCCAAGGACTTCCCAAGGGGTCTGTTCCCCCCGGTCGGGAAAGGGAGCCTTTCTCTTCTTCATCCTCCTCTTCACTCTCGGACTCTTCCGATGGCTGCTCCGAGAGAGACAACGAGCCTCGCTCTCCGTCGAAGCCCAGGCCAAGGACTCCTCCGAAGTTTCCTCTGGAGGATCCTTCTTTTACGGAGTTGCTTAGGAAAATCCAGGAGGTTCATCAGTGGCACTCCCTGGAACCAGATCCTCAGCGTTTGAAACTTGCTGAACATCTGGATCTGCCTGTGATAGCTCCTACCTTGGTGCCACCCTGGATAGAGCCTCACGCCAACCTTGTTACCACAATATGAAAGCAGCCGTCGGCCTTAGCCCCACTTCCTAGAAAGTCGAACCGGCTAAATCAGGCTCCAGAGGGTTTTGATTTCCTGGATTCTCACCCTCGTGCCGACTCGGTCATGATTAGCGCCGCTCACGGCCGGTCGGTGAACCCTAAACATCTTAGCTCGTCTCTTCCTGATAAGGAATCTCGCCTTCTGGACCAGTATGGGAGAAAGATCTACGCTTCCTCCACACTGGGAATCAGGGCCCTGAACTATGTCGGCCACATGGGGGACTACCAGAAGGCCATCCTTACTCAGGCAGAAGCCAAACTGGACTCCTTGCCTGACTCCCAAATCAAGCAGAAGTTGGCTGATCTCGTCCACTCTGCTTGTTCGGCCAGTCGACACATGCTACGTGCGACATACGATGCAGTGGGCACTGCTGGGCGGAGCTCATCTTTCGCTGTAGGCCTACGGTGTCATGCTTGGCTCCGCGTGTCAGGTTTGGTCCCGGAGGTGCAATCTGCTATCCAGGAAGCACCCTTCCGGGGGTCGGTATTTCGGGGGTGATGTCAAGGACATCATCAACGATTTGCAAGAGAAAGGGACGGCTCTGAAGTCAGTTGATTCCATGTACCGTCCCCATCAGCAGCAGCACACCGCCCCTTCGCGAGCGGAATCGGCCAAGGCAAACCCAGGAAGGTGGGCCATTAAAACGCAGTTCCCAGAGGTGCTGAAGCCCCCGCCCAAACAAGCAGCGGGTGCTTCAGCTGCGGTGCTGCCCCACACCACCTGACTCCTTCCCTCTCCCACTGACTCCGGATTCCCCGGAGGAACCGGTAGGAGGGAGGTTATCCCTCCACCTTCCGGGATGGGAGAGGATAACCACAGATTCTTGGGTGCTCCAGTTCATAGCAGAAGGACTCTCCATAGAGTTTCTTCAGAAACCAAGCCCCAACCCCCCTCTGAAATCGTCATATTCACGGGAACACCTTCTCTTGGTCCAGGAGGAAATCTCAGCTCTTCTGCTGAAGTAAGTGATAGAGCCTGTCCCCTCCTCTGCAAGGGATGGGTTACTATTCCCATTTCTTCCTGGTCCCAAAGAAGGCAGGAGACCTCAGACCAATTTTGGATCTCAGTTCCCTGAATCTTTACGTAGAGTACAAAAGGTTCAGGATGCTCTCTTTGCAGAGCCTTCTGCCCCTCCTCCGGTTGGGTCAATGGCTTTGTGCTCTGGATATGCAGGATGCTTATCTGCACATTCCCATTCGCCCATCTCATCGCAAATACCTTTGTTTTGCGTTCCTGGGGGACCACTACCAGTTCAAGGTGCTCCCGTTTGGTCTATCCTCGGCCCCCCCAAGTATTTACCAAATGCCTGGCAGTGGTGGCGGCCCACCTGCGTACCAAGGGAGTGCAGGTTTTCCCGTACCTGGACGACTGGTTCCCTGGCAGCCTCATCCAGGGAGGAACTCCTGCGTTTCCTCTCCCTTACCCAGCAGGTTTTTGCCTGCCTGGGTATTACCATCAACCATTCCAAGTCTCATCTGGACCCATCCCAGAGGCTACAGTTTATTGTGGTGATCCTCGATACAACCATGGGCAAGGTCTTCCTTCCTCTGGACAGGGCGGTCACCCTT
This sequence comes from Neoceratodus forsteri, assembly GCA_016271365.2. Classification (NCBI taxonomy): domain Eukaryota; kingdom Metazoa; phylum Chordata; order Ceratodontiformes; family Ceratodontidae; genus Neoceratodus; species Neoceratodus forsteri. The sequence continues at coordinate 517,975,716 of CM057449.1, read as the reverse complement.
CAGACCCAAATAAGTCTGTTGTCCGACCGCAGGATGGTCCCTGCGAGGTCGATCCTTTGCCTTCTTGGGCTCATGACGGCTGCTATTCCAACGGTACTTCGCGCTTGACTCCACATGAGGATTTCTCAGTGGACTCTATGCTGTCAGTGGGATCAGCTAGTGGACGACCTAGATCACTCAGTTCTGATCTCCTCGCCGATGATGCAAGACTTGCAATGGTGGATGGTTCGAGAGAACCTGTTTCAGGGAGTTCCTTTCTTTCATCCCCCCCGACTCTAACCACGGACGCCTCAGGCGAAGGTTGGGGAGCCCATCTAGGCCCTCATCGGACCCAGGGCTCCTGGTCCAAACTAGAACAAGCTCTCCACATCAATGTGCTCGAGCTTCGGGCAGTGTTGTACGCACTCCAAGCCCTTCACCAATACATCCTTTCCGGCCACCTAGCCATTCAGACGGACAACATGTGCATGGTGTGGTATATCAACAAGCAGGGAGGGACTCGGTACTATCCTCTATGCAGGGAGGCAATGAGGGTTTGGGATTGGGCAACACAACACGACCTTCACCTCATGGCGATTCACGTTCCGGGAGTCGACAACACCCTGGCAGACAAGCTAAGTCGCTCTTCTGCTCTGACTCACGAGTGAACTGGACCAAGGGGTCCTAGACAATATCTTCCAACTTTGGGGAACACCAGAGGTCGACCTGTTCGCATCCCCCCAAAACGTAAAACTTCCATCTTCCATCGCTTTCTAGTTCCAGAAGGCGTTTTTTGGAGTGACGCTCTCTCTCTCTAGACTGGAAGGACAAATTCGTCTATGCCTTTCCCCCAATTCCACTTATCCCACGAGTCTTGCAGAAGCTAGCTTCAGAAGGAGCGAGAATGATTCTGATCGCTCCTTTCTGGCACAGACAAATCTGGTTCTCTCTTCTACAACAATATTCAGAGGATCCTCCTCTTCCTCTTTCTCTGTCTCGAGGTTTGTTGACCCAGGATCAGGGGACCCTGGTCCATCCAGGCCTCAAATCCCTTCAACTGCATGCATGGCTCCTGCAGACCTAGCCCAATCCTGTTTTGGAGTGTCTCCCAAATTGGCGGAGATTTTAGTGGAGGCCAGAAAACCCACCACCAGATCCACTTATGCCATGAAGTGAAAAAGATTCACTATTTGGGCCGCTTCCAAGAATGTGGAACCTTTCTCCTGTTCAGCAGGGCTTCTGCTGGAGTATCTATGTCATCTGTTTGACCTGGGTCTCATCCATTCCTCCCTGAAGGTACACATGGTGGCCATTTTGGCCTAGCATGTTCCTTTCGCAGACAAGGCTTTTGCTCAACTGGAGGTCTCCAAGACCTTTCTCAGAGGGGTCCTCCATCTGAGGCCCCCATCCATACTCCTGTTCCCCCTTGGGACTTGAACTTTGTTCTCGAGAAACTTACACTTCCTCCCTTCGATCCTGCAGCTTCTGTGGATTTGAAGTTCCTTTCATGGAAGACACTCTTCTTGGTGGCCATTACTTTGGCTCGAAGAATCTCTGAGCTCCAGGCACTGATGTGTAAAATTCCCTACTTGATTTTTCACAAGGAACGAGTTGCTCTTCACACGGATCCTAAGTGTCTACCTAAAGTAGTAGCAGAGTCTACCTTAAATCAGTCCATAGAGTTATCTGCCTTTTTTACACAGTACTCTAATCAAGGGGAGTTTTTACTCCATACTATGGATGTTCACCAGATTCTGAGATACTACACCAACAGGACGAAAGATCTCAGAAAGACTGATCAGTTGTTCGTCTCTTTTGCTCACAAAAGGGAAGGCAATGCTGTTTCCAAGCAATGCCTGTCTAAGTGGTTGGCTCATTGCATCACTTTCTGCTATGACAAATACAACAAGACCCTCCCGGATCAAGTCAGAGGCCACTCCACTAGAGGAGTAGCTGCCTCTGTGGCTTGTTTCAAGAATGTGTCTGCGGCAGACATCTGCACTGCCGCCACCTGGACTTCCGTCCATACCTTTACGAAACATTACAGTTTGGATGTTGCCTTTCGCTGTAGAGCAGGCTTCGGGCTAGCTGTTTTGCAAGGCCTCCTATCTTGAGACTTGCACACCCAGAACTACCTTTGGGAGTAGTTTTCCTCCTCCCGGTGCCTCTCTTTGTTCCAGACTGCTTGGGATTCAGTCCTATATGTAATTACCTACTGCAAGAGCCCTCTCGAAGTAAGATAGTACAGTTACCTAAGAACTTACCGTAACAGTAGATCTTCGAGAGAGGCTCTTGCAGTAGGTAATACCTTCCCGCCCTCCATCCCCCTAGGCTTTTTCAGCTCCTTTTCCATTGAGGGAAATATCCGCTCCTCTCTCGTCCGGCCTCTTTTGGCCTGTGGCGGGAAAGAACTGGAAGGCGGGTGTCCGGGACCGCCCCTTTATACCAATGTCTCCTGATGCCGGTCACCTGGCGGTAGGGTGGTCCCTCGCCAGGGACTGCTAGCTAGAAATTTTTCCGTGGGCTCCTGCCGCCTGCCGGCATTGGTCATATATGTAATTACCTACTGCAAGAGCCTCTCTCGAAGATCTACTGTTACGGTAAGTTCTTACGTAACTGTACTTTTCCTTTTGGCACCTACCTTCCGATACCTGTGTTAGCTGATATAACAGGTTGTAAAACTAGCCGCTGGTTTGAACCTAGGAAACCTGTTATAAAATATTGCATTTTACGACATCAGGAGGTAAGCCAGTTCTGTTGGATACCTGTGACAATTCACACCGCTAAGAGAAGTGTCTTGCAGGATGTTGTTCTGAGAGATCAAAAGGATATTCTGTCCTGTCATGATCATTGCTCTGTGGCTCACTAGTTAAAAAGTATATATATATATATATTTTTTTTTTAATTGGAATGTTTAGCAGTGGCATGTGACTAATTCAGTATGCAGGAATGAGTGTGACCTCACAGCCAGCATCACCACAGAGCTGTGAACTCACAAGCTGGGTGGGACCCTCCCCACTACCCCCAACCCATATTGTCAAGTTACTGAGGGAACATTGTACTCTTTACTTTGGACTCCTGAAAGAATACTCTCTTGTTCCAACTTTGAAAGACTTAACACACTTATGTTCTGGACTTAAGAAGCACTTCTACCAAAATTAGGTAATTTCAGCACCACTAATTACCAACTGAAACAGGAGTAAAATATTTTGTATTTTATTTACTATTTTTAATTCTAGTAAACTGTTTTCATTGAAATCCTGTCTGAGACATTTTCTCATTTTGAGTGTGAATGCTGGGGCAGTGTTGATAATTCTGACATAGCTGTTACAGTGCTTATAGTGTGTCACCATATGCAGCAAGGCAAGGAAATTCCTAGGTCTCAGTTGAGTCAGAAGGGGGGATTGTGAACCAGCTTGTGTACCCACTGGGTTAAGTATTGCATTGCTTTCCTCGAAGAGGGTGTGATATTTGGACCAGTTACCTGGGCGTGCTAGCGAAGAAGGGTTCATATTTGACCCCAGGACTTGAGACTGGTAGTTACTCAGACCCAAAACAGGCAGGAGGGTGTCCCTGTTTGTCTCCTGTTCACTTATTGCACTTTGAGGATGGGCACTGTGGGAGCAGAGTGCCTGACCACCGGAGTGCATTCGTGACAGATTTGGTTGGCAGTGGTGCATTCTAAAAGATTTTGTTTGCAGTGCTGCAATCTAAGAGATTTGTTTGCATACTGTGAAATTATTCGGTGACACAAGCATTAACAGTCCAGTGTGTCAGATTGATAAACTGTAACAGTTCACACGCAAACAAGTCAGAGATTTTAAAAAGAAATATATCATTTTGGTTACAAAGTTCCCTACCTGTTCTATTTTTTTTGGGGGGGTGCAAGCTAGTGTAGCCATAGATTAGGGAAGAAGATGGCTTCCACCTACAGTGAGTACACTGCATAATATCTGAGGCAGTTGTGCCAGGAAAAAAAAAAGAGTCTGTTGCGAGGGGCGAAACAAACAGCACCTCATGGAGGCTCTTGTGGCAGCCGATGTAGAAGCGACTGCCCAAGACCTCAAGTCACAGTCGGTGACTGAAAGGGACCAGTCCTTGGGCATGGAGGGGCTAGGGTCCACCACAGTGTCCAGTCCCAGGGAGGAAGACAGTGGGACCAGTGTAAACTGGGAGCCACAGCCACAGGGGAAGGTCACCACTATGCTGGAGCCAGAAGGGAGCAGGCTGCAACTAGCACTGAGGAGAATGGAGCTGGAATTCAAACAGAGGAAGCTGGAGATGGAAAGAGAGGAGAGGCAATGGCAGAGAGAGGCCAAGGAAAAAGAAAAACAGCTTTGGAGAGAGGCAGAGGAAAAAGAGCGATGGCTTCAGAGAGAGAGAGCGTCCGAGAAAATTTGAACTGGAGAAGCTACAAATCCAAAGACCAGCACCAGAGCAGGTAAGTGGCATGGGTGAACCTGGAACTCCAGGACTAGCTTACAAGTTTAATTCTAAATTGATAGCTGAATTTAAAGAGGGGGAAGATATGGATGCATTTTTAAATTTATTTGACAGGGTACGCATTCAGGCAAAAATTTCAACAGAGTCCTGGAACTTCCAGCTATCCCCGCTGCTTACTGGTAAAGCTTGTGATGCATTGAGTCAAATGGAAAATCAGGACAGTAATGATTATGGCAAACTTAAAGTGGCATTGTTAAAAAAGTTTGACTTGACAGCTGAAGCGTACAGAGTTAAGTTCTATAAGCTCAGGAGAAGCCCTGACATGAGCTACAAAGAGCTAGCTACCAAACAACATCAGTTTTTGAAAAGTTGGTAGGAAGAGGTAAAAGCAGACTCTGTAGAGAAAATTGAGGATCTTCCCATTGTCAATCTTCACCATTCATTACTGTTGGGTGTAAGCCGGAGGGGCTCACCCACTGTAGGAGCTTTTTGGGGGTGATGGCGCCACCCACATGGCTGACACACCAGCGTAGAGGATGCAGATTAGCTGTTAGGCACCGCTGACTCCTCCTCCATCCCAGTTCTGTTTCTCCTGATGTTGAGGTCGCACCTGCTGCATGAGTCAGAGCTCCAAAAACTGTGCCATTAGGCCTTTGTCTTAGGTTGACGCCTGTGGTAAACCTTCCTTCATCCTGGTACTCATCCCAACACCGTTGAATGCGGTAAGACCATTCCTCTTTTTTTATCAGCGGCGCCGGGATCTTTGCTTAAGTTGTGTTTTATTTCGCATCATGTCAGGTTCTGGGGCGAAACGTAAATCCAAAGCAGGCTGTGCCCCCATGCCTCGGTGCTCTTATGGCCAGCACATTTCCGTTTCGGACCAGCATGATGTTTGTCTGCAGTGCCTGGGACCTAACCACGATATTGACCACTGCGTTCCTGGCAGCGCCCCTGCAGTCACCTCCATGGAGGTGCAGGCTACCCCAGTGTCGCTGCCCTCGGCTGCTGGGTCCAGCACTGGTGGACCCTTGGCACCAGTGATCGTGACACCGCTGTGGGCGGTGTGTCCCGCAGTGATGCAGTTCGCAGCGCCGCTGCCAGGGGCTCCCCCAGGGTAGCTAGCCTGGAGGTCTGCCTTGTTGTCTCCTCTCTGAAGGGGGATGACTCTGAGGCAGATCTGGATTGATGACTGGACTCTTCGGAGTCAGGCATCCCCTTGGGACGTGGCACCAGGCAGCCCAGTGGCCCTATCCCCAAGCCCTTGGAGCCTACTGCCCTTGAGGATCCTACAGCTGGGGGCGGCCGTGGGTCCATCGGGGTTGGTGGCTCAGGGTGGGGTGTCCTCCACTGGGGAGGCTCAGGCAGCTGCCATTCCTGGTGCTGCTGTGGCTCTTTAGGGGGGATAAGGAACCCTTCTGTGGCTTCCAGTGGGGAGCCTGCGGGATTGGGGGACCCCACTGTGCTGGGATCGAGGAAGAGGGCTGCCTCTGAGTCTGAAGGGTCAGGGTGAGGTGCAGCTGACCTCTTCCACTACCCTGAAGGGGGGGTGGGAAGGAGTCGTAGCACTGAACCCCGCCTTTCCCTCAAGGTCTGGGAGGCACCCTTGGTTGACAGTGTGGAGGGTTGCCCTTCTGGAAACATGCAACCCCAGGCGTGACACAGGGGAGACTTCACCTCAGGGCTATTTTGGAGTTTGCCATCCCAAGTTCAACCCAGTGTGGCCTCTGGACCCCCGTTCGTCGGGACCAGTCTCTAGGTCTCAGACCCCTGGCAGAGGTCAGGCACTCTCAGTTCGGTGCCCATCTCCCATCCCTCTGCAGACACCTCCTCCTCTCCCGGGCCATGTTGATCCCACAGAGCCCTTAAACTGGAAGACGTTCAGAGCTACTGCGGTGGCCTTTCCCACTTACGTTAGGGCCATGGACGAATGGTTCTTTCGCCTGTATCCCCCTCCACAGGAATTCTCTGGACACTCCTGATCTTCCTCTTTTGAGGGAGAGGAACACTCTGTCTCCCTGTCCTCTGACGCTGGTTTCACTGAATATCAGCAGTTCCTTTCAAGGTTGGTACAGGAGCTTCGCATCTCATGTTTTGAGGAGCAATACTGAGTGGGAGACGCATTCATTTCTCAGTGAGTTCAGTGCTCACCATCTGGTGGTGCCCTCCTGGCCCATTCCTTTCCAGAAAGCATCTATCTACACCTGGCAGTCTCCAGACACCCCTTCTCCAGCCCTGGCAGACTGCGGGAGATGGTATTACGCCCCCCCAGGAGTCTTTAGGTTCCCTGCCTCACCATCCTTCGGGCCTGACATTCCCTCCGGGCCTCAGCGCCTGGCACATGACCGACCCCCAGATCCGGATTCCACAGAGATCGACCGGTGGGGACAAAGAGTTTTCTCTTCAGCCCGTGTGTTGATGTGTATAGGTTCTCGTCAGGCACCTGTGGTCGATGTTAGCTCAGGTACTAGCATCTTTGCCTGATAAGGAGCAATATAGACAGGCCATTGCCCTCTCTGCTTAAGGTCTGGAGCTTGCAAAGCACCAGTCAAGGGTGTCTTACAACACAAATGAAGTGGCATCCAGACTAGCACGGACAGCAATCTGCATTAGGATGACGGCATGGCTTCGTCTATCCAGGTTGTCACCCTTTGCCTGGTGTGTGGTGATTTCCTCCGCCTTCCAGGAGACCCACCTTTTCTCACGCAGGGTGAGGAGAGTTCTTCAGGGGCAACTTCCGTTCCCCCAGCCATGGGGGACACCTCCTCATCCTGAGCTACCTTAGACCTTTTCGGTCTAGTATGGCTAAGGTCTCCACCTCCTGCGTCTTAACCACTGGAGGCTGAGGGATTTGTTCCCTCAGGGCTGTGCCAGGTCCCCTCCCAACAGTAATGAATGGTGAAGATTGACAAGGGGAAGATACGACAACTACGTGCCTACCGTAATTCTTGATCTTCTCTTGTATCTTCACCATTCATTACTGGCTCCCACCCTCCATCCCCTCATGGGCCTCAATTCCTGGGCGTCACCTCCACCCTGCTCGCCCTCCCCCTCTTGAGGTCAATTGGGGACCGAGCACCCCTGGTACCTCAGAGCACTCTTTTCCTTCTCCAAAGTCACAGAGTTTGCCTTGGAGGAGGGCGAGTAGGAGGTTTTCACCCTACAAATCCCTGAGGGAACTCCTTCAGATTCTCTTCTCAAATCTTAGAGTGTCTCCCACTTTAGTGAGTCCTTGGCTGTCTCTCTTTCTTACAGCCCTAAGAGAGTCCATGGGAACTCCCTCTTTTTCATTGACACGGATGGGTCGTGGTTCTCTTCTCCTAAAGCGAGAACTATGTCAGCCCTTTCATGGGGGGGGGCTCTTTCCAGAAGATTGTTTTCTTCCCTACTCCCAAGTTAGGACTCACTCCTCTTCTGGTTTAGACTGTTTTCCCTTCAGGGGACAGTTGGTGAGTCCTAGGCTCTAGGTTCTTTAAATTACCAGATAAAGGGGGGGAAGAGGAGTCTGCCTTCACCAAGCCTCTAAAGTCCTTTGTCTCTTTCTGACCTTGGGTCAGTAGCCTTTCACTGGTGGGATCCTTGCTCCCTTGTCTTCAATCCCTGTTGGGACTTTGAAACTGTCAAGCCAATGGTCTTCCAGTTTGTGGTGGCAGTTAACCTTCTCCTTCCCCCACCCTTTACCCCCTCTCTCCTTCTTTTCTGTATTTTCTTTCTATCCTTGTATTCTCCTCTCCTCTCCCTGAGACTGCCCAAGGATTGGGGTCCTATGGCCACTTAGGGTAGGGTTCTTTCTCCTGTCCTCTATCTAGCTTATAACTTTTTCAGTTTATATCCTTTCCTTTACTTGTCACTTGGCTCTCTTGCCTCTCTTCTCTTTCTGAACCCTGTTTTCTGCCTCTCCAGCTCTACAGAACTGGGCTGGAGGAAGAGTCATCGGCACCTAATGGCCATCCCACATGCTCTGCCCTGGTGCATCAGCCACGTGGTCGGCGATGACTCCTCCCCCCAAAAAAAAGTTCCTGTGGCGTGTGCATACCTCCAGCTTACACCCAACAGTAATGAATGGTGAAGATACAAGAGAAGATCAAGAATTATAGCAGGTACATAAATTTCATATGTTGTGCTTTTGGAGCAGTTCTTTTGGGCTTGCCCAGCAGAGCTGAAAACCTGGCTAGAGGACCGAGAGCCAGAAACAGTGCAGGAGGCTGCCAAGCTCTTGGACCACTATACCAGAAGCAGGCTGCTCTGAGAGGGAGTGGGGCGGGTGTGACAGCACAGAAAGGGAAAAGCACACCTTCAGGGCAGCTAAAACCCTAACTGCTTCCCCAGAAAGTGGGCAGCCCCAGGTGACAAAGAAAGGATTTGCCTGATAAAAGAAATGGTTGTTGGTTTTGCAAACATCCTGGGCATATTGCAAGACAGTGTCCTAAAAAGGCAGAGAGTGCATAAAGTGGTGCTCAGAAAGAGGTGGCTTTTTTGTGTATCCCTGAAAGCATGCCAGTAAACATGAGGGAGCACATACACCCAGTTACTGTAAATGGGATGCAAATCCATGGGTTAAGGGACATGGGGGCATCCCTTACTTTGGTAAAAGGGGATTTGATTGAGCCTGAACAGCTCATACCCAGTCAGTTTGTTACAGTACAGGGATTCACTGGGGAGGAGAAAACTCTGCCACCTGCTAGTGTTCTTCTGCACTGGGGTGAGACGAGAGACTGCAAAAAGTTGCAGTGGTTGAAAATCTGGCCCTGGATGTGATTATAAGGAACGATTTCCAAAAGGGGGTGGTGTGTGCAGTAACCCGCAGTCAGGCAACAAAGGCAGATTGTAGTTCCCTGGACCCCATAGACGCCCCTGCTGAAAAATGCTGGGAGGCTGGTTCCCCAGCCTGTGTCTCCAGATATGGAGAATAGTGAAAGGGGGGTAGAAATTCCCCAGGTAGCAGTTAACAGAACAGCTACAGAAGGTTACTCTGAGGAGGGGAAGGGGTAGCCAATTGTCAGAGAAATAGGGACCCTAGTTTAGGAACTGAACGGGACCTGTCCCATGCCTTGAGAATACAGCAGTTTCAGTGGTTCAGTAGGTAGCACACTCGCCTCTGAGGCCAGGAGATCAGAGCGCTGTGGGTTCAGTTCCCACATCTGGCACTTGGGTTAATATCCCAGTACTGACACTGAAGTGCAGCATGAGAGGGGTGCTGCACTTCTGAGGTGCCGTCTTTTGGATGAGATGTTAAACTGAGGTCCCATCTGCCTGTATTGGTGGTAGTTCAGGTGGATGTTAAAGATCCCATGGCACTTATCGAAAAGAGTAGAGGAAGTTTATTAAACAAAAAAAAATAACATCACCATAAATCAGGATGCAAAGCATACATACAAAATACTATTAACAATAGTTCTTATAAGCAACAAAAAATCAAACAGTAGGTATCATAGTCATAAAAAGAAATGATTCCAAAGGGAGCAAAACTTAACATCAGAAAATCTCTCCTTATCTTTACATTTAACATGTAGAAAACCATCCTCAACCTGGGACATTATAGTGGAAGATAAGACAAGCTGTTGTTGGAATATAAATTGACACCGAGCTTGCCATAAATAAAACTGAAGAAAAGCAAAAAAAACATTCAAAGTACTAGGATGATAAATTTTCCAAGCCCCGGTGTAATCCCCTAAAATTAAAGTATTATAAGTAACATTCGAAAATAAGGGCATACTCCAAAGAACAGCAGCATCATTACAAAAACATTTAATAAAAGAGCAAGTAATGAAAAAATGTGATACTCTCCACTTCATTAGTACATAGAAGTCTCAGACAAATTCTATCTATTAAGGTTAATATTTAAGGTTGCCACGCACCCCTAGCCTACCTTGAGCTGACATCCATACTATATCCCACACAAAGGCAGGGAGCCTAAAGTCAGTTAATTTATGGAGGGCAAAGGTCATTCTGGTAGGAACACATTCCAGAAAAAGCAAAATCATGCCCTGAACTTCAGAAACTATATATGTATAAAAGGATTTCCTAGAATGTAACATTAAAGTATGAAACAACAATTTCCATTGATGACATTTCTTTAAAGTGGAAATCCCATAAACCGGTAACTGATCCTGCAGTAAGATCTTAGAGGGCAAGACAGTCCACTTTTGAAAGAATCAAGCCCAAACAAAGTGTGACCAAACCTGCCAGGATAAAGTTATCGGCCCCCATAAATAACTAAACGAATTAAACAAGAAAATGGAATGATAAAATACAATCGGATTAATCATGGCTAATCCACCCCTCTTAACAGGCAAATAAGTAATCTCTCATCGTAATGGGTTCAGTCTGTTGCCCCATACCATTTGAAAAAAGATACAATAGAGTCATGTTTCTAAATTAGCCAGAGATGGATAAAGATAACTTAAATATAAAAAAACAGGTAACAGAAATTTTTTAATAATAAAAATTCGTTTTTTCTTTCCAAATTTCCATTGCTTCCATAAATTAACTTTACCTTCACCTATACTCAACTGTTGCTCCCAGTTAAAAGTGGCCAAATCACCAGGGCCAAACCATACCCCCAGAATTTTACAAGGCGTAGACACAAAAGGAATACCCTTAACGTCAAAGTGACACACCTGAGCAGAGTGTAAAGAAAAAATAAAACTCTTAGTCGTATTTATTTGTGCTCCAGAATAACCTCCCCATGTCTTGAAACAGTGTAGTGCATTTTGAAGGGAAGTCTCATTTCGCATCAACAGAGTCACATCGTCCACATATGCAGTGATTTTCTCTATAGGTAGAGAGATATCTGGGGCAATCCCTGTAATACAGTGATTTCCTTGAATATAGCGAATTAGGGGATCTAAAACATACGTATATAATAGAGGGCTTAAAGGACAGCCCTGATGAACCCCTCTAACAAACGGAATCTCCGACCCCATTAAACCATTTACCAACGGGTGTACTTTAGCATCAGAATATAGCATAGCAATCCATTTCATGAATGGACGTGGAATATTATAATGAAGTAATAAATTAAACAAGTAATGATGTCTAACTCTGTCAAAAGCTGTGACCTGATCTAGTGCAACAATAAAGCCAGATCCCTTCCCCACATTACTATGCTCGAATAATTCTCTTAAAAGATAGAGGTTATTCTGAATCTTGCATTTAGGAATAGTGCAAGTTTGTGCTGGATGAATAAGAGAATCTGAAACCAATGCCAGTCTATTTGTAAGAATTTTAGAAAGAATCTTATAATCGCTGTTAAGGAGACTAATGGGCCTCCAATTTGTCAATAGAGAAGAATAACCTTTCTTATGAATGAATTTCAATAAAGAGATACTAAAATCCGGTGGCAAAAAAAAATCATAAAAGGGAGAAATTTTTTATAAAACTCATTAGGTATACCATCCAAACCAGGCAAAGTTTTGGTATTTAAGGCTTTTATTACTCCTTCCACTTCTAGGGAAGAAATAGGCTGTACTAAAATTTTCCGAAGCATGTCATCCATAACAGGGAGGAGGGCCGTGAATTCAGCTGGCAAAGCTTCACTAGAACCGGGATCTCCACTAAAAGATTCAGAGACAAAATTCTGTACCACAGTCAACATCTCCAAATCAGTGGTTACCATTCTACCCATAGGGGACAATAACCCAGTCATCAGTGTTTTATCCAGGCACTGTTTACTGGCCTTATAAGGATCAGAGGCAGGCTGAGACTGTAACCCATATCTAAACTCCATGTTTAAAGATTTTGCCCTATCATATTGATGAAGGGACATTTGCTTTTTAATTTCAGTAATCTGCGATTGAAAGTGTAGTTTATCTCTTGGGGGAAGGACATCAATTTATACAGCTGATTTTGATATTGTAAATAGGTAATGTATCGAGAATTAGCCTTGTGTTTCCCCTTTAGAAAGTAAAAAGGACCGAATCTCAGTTTTAGTGTCCTTCCACCATTCAAATAAATTCTCGTAAAAACAAATAGTGTAATATCTAGCAGCAAATAAAACTTCCAAACCTTCTACACAATCCCCAGCTTCTAAAAGAGATACATTCAAGCGTCATCTGGGACCAGCTGAAAATACCTTAGTAGGTATCCCAGCTAAACTCAAATAACAAGTCAAAATATGATGATCAGAAAATTCTGTCGGCCTGACCTGAGCAAAAAAGGGGGTCAAATATTTAGAAAACAAAAATTAAATCAATACGAGTGGAAAAAATATGCCTATGATTCCTGAAGAAGGATAACATCAACCTGTAGAGTACTAAAAAAAGAAAAGAGTGAAAGCCTCTTAAAATTTTTTCACTACACACGTTGAAGGAAACTATTTTCAAAGTAGCCATGATAGGAGAGGTTAAGTTCAGGACCCACTCTTTTGACTAAAACTGGCCTTTCTTTCCTTTTTTTTTCTTTGGCAAGTTCGGTAGTCTTACTTTCCTCATCCTCCGAAATCAATTCAGATCGATGTGAGGTATTAGATTCCAAATCCAATTCTCTTCCCTCACTTTGTAAAGGGGAAAAAGAATTTTCTATAGTAATAGGACTAACCACTGGTTGTTTAAGAGAGGATACAAGAAAAAGATTTTGTGACCGCACCAGGGATAAAGTAGTGCTTGGCTATAACTACATAACATTCAAACAAAAAAATGCCAGCACTTACTTAAAGTATCACTTATTCAAGTGTATGCTCCCAGGTCCATTAATAAATTCAATAGGCTCAATATTCCTTATATATCATTCTTTTATTCAAAAGGACGTAAAAAAAACTTTATCACTTCTGCCACCAATGTATGTAACAGCATATAGAACGATGTTGGCTCAATAAATATTCATTCTTAAAAAAGGTTCACCATTCATAATGAGTCCATAGTCCATAATCCATATGAAAAGGAAAGAGCCAGGACCAAATCCAACCAGCAGTTGCTTCTGCTTGTGCTGCTGCAGCAGCTGAGGGTCCTCCACGTCACATCAACGTCACCTGACGCATTTCGCAATCTGCTTTCTCAAAGGTTGATGTCTGTAGTAATGAGCTATTTATAGTGTACACCTTAAAGAAACACTAGTATTTTAAAGTGTCTTCATTATATTTATAAAGGGACCATTAGATCTAATAATTTATACAATCACATATTTAAACTGCTATTACAATATTCTAACATTACCTAACTAGTATAAGAAAAAGATTTTCATCAGTCGATTTTCATAAATAAACTGAAAAAAAAGGAAAAAAGACACTATTAGTACACACTAATAAAGATACAAAAAATAATAATAACACAAAAAAACTAATAGAAACAACACCAAGAACATAAACTACTTTTTCTTCAAAAAAGGTTTTATCTCAAGCCTGTCATTTAAACCTGGAGAATGCATAGCATTCATAGAAAAATTCCAATATTGTTCCCTTTTCAGAAGCAAGTTGTCATAATCACCACCTCTTTTAGCCATGAATGTTTTTTCTATGGCTGTGAAATGAAAAAAATGTGAATTCTGATCATTAGTTCTAACAACATGTAATGCTAAGGCATTTGTAATGTCCTTATTAAAGACTGCTCTAGCATGCTCACTAATTCTCACTTTAAAAGGTCTTTTAGTTTTACCAATATAGAATTTACCACAAATACATTCTGCCATATATACCACTCCCGCAGTGTTACATGTCATATTTCCTCTCACTTCTACATCCTTACCAGTTGCATGATTTTTGAAAAATCTTGTATTTTTTACCAAGGGACAATATTTACAATGCCCACACTTATAACATCCACCCACTCTCTTATTCGTAAGCCAGTTTGTTGGTTTTTCAGGTAGATGCTGTACAGAATGTACTACTATGTCTTGATATTTTTACCCTTATGAAAAACCATTTTTGGACCATGCTTCGCTATTTCCTTCAAATTTGGATCTTTGAGTACCAAATGCCAATTATTTCTAATAATGTCTGAAATTTCCTTAGATTGAGAGCTAAAAGTGGACACAAAGGACAGCTGTCTATCATTTTTCCTCGTACCTGCTTGTTTTTTCAAAATTGATGTTCTGGGTAACAAATCTACTGCATCTCTTGCCTCTTTAATAGTACAAGCATCATACCCTCTATGTAGTAATCTTTCTGTTAATTCCTCTGCTCTCATTGTGTAGTCAGTTTGACTACTACAATTACGTTTAGTACATATGAACTGACCCTTAGGAATAGCCCTTATCACATGTCTAGGATGTGCACTACTTGCTAGTAATAATGTATTACGATCTGTTGTTTTCCTAAACAAATCAGTCTGTACTCCTCCACAACCATATTTGTATATTTTTAAATCGAGGAAACAGATCTCATCTTTGTTAACATTTGCGCTAAAACGTAAATTATCATTCGTTTTTTCCAAATATTGCATAAATTCAGTTAGCTCTTCCAGAGTACCCTTCCACACCATAAGGACGTCGTCAATAAAATGTCTCCAAAGGTCGATTTTTTGCAAAAATGGGTTATTTTCACTTCTTATTGTTTCCAATTCCCATTTTGCCATATATAAATTGGCATAATTGGGAGCCATACTGGCTCCCATAGCTGTCCCCACTTTCTGTAAATAGAACTCATTTTTATAAAAAAAAGTGTTAAATTCCAGAACAAATTTAGTGAGTCGCAGTAAGACCTCAGTAGATGGAGTACAATCTTCTCTCATTCTTAAATAAAATTCCAAGGCCTCAAGGCCCTCTCTATGTGGAATATTAGTATATAAAGATTGCACATCCAATGTAACTAGAAAGCTGTCATCCTCAATAGCTAAATCTTCCAGAGTGTTGAGTATGTCTCCTGTATCCTTTATGTATGAAGGAATGTTTGTAACTAATTCTACCAAAAAAAGAGTCCACATATTTTGCCAAAGGTTCCAATAAGCTATTGTTTCCTGACACAATCGGTCTGCCAGGAGGATTTACTACATCCTTATGTATCTTTGGTAAAACATAAAAGGTAGCTCTCGTGGGAAAATCAACCTTTAAATATTCGTAAACCTGACTACTAATCTCATTTACTTTTTTCATTTCACTTAGATATCAATTTGTTTCTTGAAATAGAGTGTTTTATCAAAACTTAACTTCTCTTAATACATACTATTGGACAATTGTTTCATCACTTCAGTGTCATATTTGTCAGTGTCCATAATCACTATGGCACCACCTTTGTCGGCAGCCTTAATGGTGATTTTTTTAATTATTACTCAAATCATTTAAAGCTGCTCGTTCCTGTTTACTAATGTTATAAAAAGCACATGATTTTTTTTATTTTCACTTAGTGCTAATAAATCATCCTGACAACATTTTTCAAATATTTGAAGTGCTGCAGACAGAGGTGGACAAAAAACTGAGCAAGGTTTAAAGGAATTCACCACGTTAACAATCTGTTAGTTTTCAGCTTCCTGTACCACATTTTCTTCTATTCCTACTGAGTTTATACCCCTATTAAAGAAAGCTTTTAAACTCAAGTTTCATACAAGTTTACTAACATCGATCACAGTATCAGATAGGTTGAACTTATTTAAAGGTGTGAAGGACAGTCCCCTATTTAATACTTTCAATTCCCATTCATTCAATACATGACTAGAAATGTTAATTATATTTAATGGAATCTCCCCTGCTTCCATCTTCCTCTCCAGGCTTGATTGTTGAAGTTGCCTCTTCTTACATCTCTTTCTGCCTCCTCATCTTGTGCATTTTCTAGCTGTTGTTTTTTCATATGTTGGCTTCTCCATGGTACAATTGGGAGGGGGGGGTCCTGTAACATGAGACATCCTTCTTCTTCTTCCCTTAAAAAACAGTCCTCAGCTTGATCTATTATCTCTAATCTTCGTGATAAATTGTCTTTTGAATTATCCACTTTACTCTCCCCAACTGAATTCACAGCTTCACAATTAACTGATGTATTCCAATTAAAAACACGTCCATGTTTATAATCTCGCTCATCACGGTCAGATTTTGTTTTCTAAGTGTTTTTAACTTTTTCATCATATTTCACAAGACTTTCTGTGAACTCCTCATATTGTTGAAAAAACTGAGGTGCATCTCTGAAAAGATTAATTTCGTCCTCTCTTTTATTTAGTTCAACTTCAATTTCTTTTTGTATCAACGCATTTTCTGCAATGATTAATTCCATATACTCATTGCTTGCTCGTTCACTGATGGCACGCCACTTCTCAATAAAACCTTCATGATTAAGACCACATGTAGAGTTTTTTAAAACTCGAAGACCCCTAGGCACACGTTTAACTTCCAAATAAGCTTTCAATGATATTTCTTCCCATTGTAAACGTTTTAATTTGAAGGCAGTATTTTCAAAAGCAAGAAACGCTTGCTGACTATTTAAGGGGCCAGAAGATGGTGTTGCATTATTTAATAAACTAGAAAAACTAATTTCACGTGAAGTGTCCTTTAATACCAAACTTTTTAAGGACAGTATACCCTCAGTGCGCTGTTCCTGCCGTGTATAAGCCATGTGAAAACATGTAAAAGCAGGAGTGCAAAAAACTGCAGAGGAGCTATCTTTTTCGTATTTATAAACCCGTGCTTGTCACACAACAAATGATAATACAAGAAAAAGATTTTGTGACCACACCAGGGATAAAGTAGTGCTTAGCTATAACTACATAACATTCGAACAAAAAAATGCCAGCACTTACTTAAGGTATCACTTATTCAAGTGTATGCTCCCAGGTCCATTAATAAATTCAGTAGGCTCAATATTCCTTATATATCTTTCTTTTATTCAAAAGGACATAAAAAACCTTTATCACTTCTGCCACCAATGTATGTAACAGCATATAGAACGATGTTGGCTCAATAAATATTCATTCTTAAAAAAGGTTCACCATTCATAATGAGTCCATAGTCCATAATCCATATGAAAAGGAAAGAGCCAGGACCAAATCCAACCAGCAGTTGCTTCTGCTTGTGTTGCTGCAGCAGCTGAGGGTCCTCCATGTCACATCCACGTCACATCAACGTCACCTGACGCGTTTCGCAATCTGCTTTCTCAAAGGTTGACATCTGTAGTAATCAGCTATCTATTTATAGTGTGCACCTTAAAGAAACACTAACATTTTAAAGTGTCTACATTATATTTATAAAGGGACCATTAGATCTAATAATTTATACAATCAGAAGGATAACATCAACCTGTAGAGTACTAAAAAAAGAAAAGAGTGAAAGCCTCTTAAAATTTTTTCACTACACACGTTGAAGGAAACTATTTTCAAAGTAGCCATGATAGGAGAGGTTAAGTTCAGGCAGGACCCACTCTTTTGACTAAAACTGGCCTTTCTTTTCTTCCCTTTTTTTTTCTTTGGCAAGTTCAGTAGTCTTACTTTCCCTCATCCTCTGAAATCAATTCAGATCGATGTGAGGTATCAGATTCCAAATCCGATTCTCTCCCCTCACTTTGTAAAGGGGAAAAAGAATTTTCTATAGTAATAGGACTAACCACTGGTTGTTTAAGAGAGGCCCTAGTGAACCATCTGGGTTTAACAGTTTCAAATGGCGGAGGCATTGATGAAGATGCCGGCTTTGGAGCTGTAACTGAACTCTGAATGACAGGGGAAGCAGAGATCAGCGGAATAGTGGTCACAGAAGCAGGAACCAAGGGAGCCACATCATCTTCAGCAGGATGAAGGCCGTCCTCACTGTCCTGTACAGTTCCTACATCAGCATCAGGAGTTTGCACAGGAGGGGCAAAATCCCTCCTCTTTGCCTGGGCTTTATTTACCAAATCCTCTTGATCCCAGCCTCTTGACCTATTATGTGTCGCCCAAGGGCATTGGTGAAAGGCATGTCCTTTTTCATCACACAAATTACATTGAAAAATATTTTCACATCTATCTACTGAATGCCCATACCCCCTACATAGAGGGCATTTAAATAAATCACAGGAACTACTAATATGAGATTTAGCCCCACATTTATAACAAGCGCAAGGTTGTCCCCCGTAAAAACAGACCCCTCTGTCTTTTCCTAAAAAAAAAAACTATTCGGTAGATGTACGACCTCGCTATTAACCTGGAACAATTTCACCTTAAATCTTCAACTACCAGTCCAGATGCCCTCTAAATCCAAAATGGCTTAAGGGGGACTTAAAATATCACATCTGTTCTGCAACCAATGATAGATATTACTGACATTCACCCTTTCATTCCTAAGCATGATGGTAATGTGTCTAATTTGGGGTTTTGTAAAGGGGAGAGCATAGAAAGGGACCCAAAGAGGGGTAGATTTTAGAGTGGAATATTTGTCCCCAAATTTCTCCAGACTATGTGATGTTTTAAAACTAACATCAAAGGAGTCTTCTTCAGAGATATGGATCAACGCAAAGATATCTGCTGGCAAGAAGTTCATAGAACCCTTCAATAAGTTATTAGCAACATAATATCTGTCAGGGTGGTCTTGCAACTCACCCCTATAATGCAGTCTAACCGCATTCCTTCTCGGGACTTGTTCTAGCTTATTTTCAAACAAGTCAGACATTGGTACCCTAGGTTTGTGCTGACTTGCCTTTGTCACTGAGGTATCTGAGTTAACAACTGCCTGCAAACCAGAAACATTATCAACAGACTTTGTGAACGTACTCGTCCTAGAGAAGGCCAAGGAACGCTCCTCTAAATGCCGTGCAGCCATTACATTATCCCCAGAACCCTCATGGCAGTCCATACCTGAGCTCAGTTCAGTAACAATGTTGGCATGCATCGGTGAAACCGGAGAAGCCGTAGGAAAGTCCTTCCACTCTGGATCAGGGATCCATTGTCTTGCTGCAGTGCATAGCCATCCAGAGCCACTGACAGCCTCTTCCACTGACCAGTCAGTTGCAGGAAAAGAATGTTTATTTTGTGGCAACCCAAACTTCCGCCTCACCATCTGCAAAGCACTTACAGCCTCAGGATCAATCTCAGGCACCACATCCAGAGAGTCTGTTGAAAGTGAACCCGGAAGTGCCTTTGTCGTCGTTCCCTCTACAGAATCCAAAACAGTGTACCTCTTCTCCTCCCTACCCGCAGCTGACTGCTGCACCAATGGTTCAGATGATAATTTCGGGGATACTGAAAAATCGCCAGCCATCTCCAAGCCTGGTTCCAAACCAGCATTCTCCGTAACAGACTGAGACCCAGTCTGAAGCATCTCAACACTCTGTTGTTCTAGCCCAGTATCCAGTATAGGAGTCTCTGCAACATCTTGCAATTCCATAGCAGTCTCAGACAAGCTCAATACAGCAACCTCCTCCTCCATTACATCCCTGAAGCACACTAAGCAACCTCCAACAGGCTACAAACAGCGCCCCCTACCGCCAGCAAAGCAAAGCAGAGTAGGGGAATTTCCCTGGTGTCTTGGCCAAATGTCCTTCATTCACTAAAAATACCACCAAAAGCTTAATCTGGTTCAAGGTCAGCTGACATTCATCTGTATCCCCCCGCCCCCAGGCCATGCCTGAAAATAGGCAGGATTTGTCTAGTGCACTTACCCGGTCAACAAAAACTAAATAAGTATATAAAAATAAAAATGTGTAAAAGTTTTGCAGCTGCTCAGAAAAATTACCCTAGTTTAGAGAGGCTGAGGGCTTGTGCAGAATCTGATGGGACACGAGGTGACAGGAGACATGGAGTGTACTGGGACAATAGACTGCTGTATATGCAGGACGTAAAGATGTAAGGGTGATGGGCAGGCAGTTTGTCATTCCCCAGGGGTACTGTGAGTGATTGCCCAAGATTTCTCATGATATCCCCATGTCTGGACATCTGGGAATCATGCTCACTATGCAGCGATTGGCCCAGAATTTCTATTGGCCCAACTTTACCTAGCTGGTGAAGGAATATTGCAGGTCTTGTCACCGGTGCTAAGAAATAGGGAAGGCAGGTAGTAAAACCCAAGCTGCCCTAATTCTCTTGCCCATAGTGGAGGAGCCATTTCAGAAGGTAGGAATGGATATTGTGGGACCTTTGAATACCCCCAGCTCCTCCAGGAAGAAGTTTATCCTAACAGTGGTGGATTATGCCACCCGGTACCCAGAGGCAGTCACCTTATCCACGCTGAGGATAGTCAAAGTGGCAGATGCCTTGCTAGGGATTTTCTCCCGTGTTGGGTTCCCGCAGCAGGTTATCACCGATGAAGGGGGTTCCTTCATGTCAGACCTGATAAAGTGTTTGTGGGAGAAGTGTGGGGTGGTGCAGAGATGCATGACACCTTATCACCTGCAAGCCATTGGGCTTCTGGAAAGGTTTAATGGTACCCTTAAATCAATGCTTCAAGTGTTTGCTGAACAGCATGGGAGGGACTGGGAGAAATAACTTCCCCCACCTGTTGTTCGCATACAGCGAGGTGCCCCAAGAGTCGACAGGGTTTCCCCCCTTCTAGCTCTTATATAGGCACAGGGTGTGCAGGCCCCTAGATTTTATCCAGGAGGACTGGGAAGGCAAGCATGCCACCCAGTATGCTGCCATAGTGGATTATGTTCTTAAGTTTAGGGAAAAGCTGAGGGAGCTTTTGCTAACAGCCCAGAGCAACCTGGAAGCCTCCCAACAGAAACAAAAGGTATGGTACAAACGCAGAGCCAGAGCTCACTCATACACTGTGGGTCAGGAGGTCATGGTCCTAATCCCAGTCCAGAAAGGTAGGCTGCAGGCCAAGTGGGCAGGACCGTACAAAGTAGTCTGACAGGTGAATGACATAAATTACATTGTAGAACTGCCTGACAGGAGACATACCCAAAGGATGTGCCATGTCAACATGGTGAAGCCATATGCAAATAGGGCTAACATGGTCTTTGCAGTGTGTAGTCCTGGGAAGGGGACGGATGAGGAAGATCCCGTCTGGACTTGCTGGAAGAAAGCAAGTGGGAGTCCTCTGTAGAGGCAATCAAACTGCCACCCCAGTTGACCCCGGACCAGATCCAGAAAGTAAGGGAGGTTTTAGCAGACTTTGCCACACTGTTTAATGCTAAGCCTGGACTAACCCCCTTATCGACACACGATGTAGATACAGGGATGCAAGCACCCATACGGCGGACAGCATATTGGGTTTCAGAGGCCGTTCAAAAGGACATTAGGAGAGAGGTGGAGGAAATGCTGGATTTAGGGGTAATCCAGAAATCCCACAGCCCCTGGGCCTCACCCATAGTCCTCGTTCCCAAGCCAGATGGCTCTACTCATTTTTTTGTGGACTGTCATGGACGCAATGCAGTCACAAAGTTTGATGCCCACCCAATGCCACAGACGGACGAACTACTGGACAAGTTGGGAGGGGCGACATACCTTACTACTGTTCACCTGATGAAAGGATATTGGCAGGTGGCGTTAACTGCAAGAGCTAGGGAGAGGTCAGCCTTCATCACTCTGATAGGGTTATTTGAGTTTAAGGTAATGCCTTTCAGAATGAAGAAGGCCCCTGTCACCTTCCAAAGGTTGATGAACCAGGTGTTACATGGTGTACTGAAGAGTAAGCCGTGATGTACCTGGACGATATTGCCATTTTCAGTGCCAGCTGGAAGGAACACCTGGCCCACCTTAAGGAAGCGTTGGGCAGGATACAGAGGGCTGTGCTCACTGTAAAAGCTGAAAAGTGCCAGGTGGCCATGGCCGACGTGGCACCCCTAGGGCATGTAGTAGGGTGGGGACAACTCTGTCCTAATCAAGCAGAGATTGAGGCATGGCCCAGACCTGAAACACAGAAGCAGGTTCAGAGTTTTCTAGGGACTGCAGGGTACTATAGAAAATTTGTATCAAACTACAGTGCCCTGGCAGCTCCCCTATCCAGCTTGCTAAAGAAAGGAATATCAAAAAAGGTAAACTGGGAACCAGCCTTTGAACGAGCCTTTACATGGCTAAAGGAGGCACTCTGCAGTGCTCCTGTATTAGTCCAGACTACACTAAACCATTTGTAGTCCAGACAGATGCCTCAGTTGTGGGTATTGGGGCAGTATTTAGCCAGACATCTAACCAAGGGAAAGATCACCCAATAGTGTACCTCAGAAATTACTTCCCAGGGAGTGGGCTTATTCTACAGTGGAGAAAGAATGCCTTGCAATGGTGCGGGCACTGAAGAAATTAGAGCCATACCTATATGGGTGGCACTTTGAGGTACAAACGGAACATAATCCCCTGGTTTGGCTGGCACAAATAAGTAAAACAAATGGTAGGCTTTTAAGATGGAGCCTTGCCTTGCAGGGTTACAACATGACTGTCACTTACAGGGCAGGGGCAGCAAACACAGGTTATCCTGACAGAGCAGTGAACTTAATTTGGGGAACTCATCCCATGCCTAGGAATAGATTCCCCCAAGTTCAGTCTAGGAGGGAGGAGTATGACGTGATAACCATCTACTAGTTATGAGCATATAGTTTTCATGCAAATAGATGTTCTAGAATTGTGGATATGTTGTTCATCCACACTTATTGGCATGTCCCTTTCCCCTTTAAGAATCACTGGAAGGTCTTCAAGCTGGCTTCTCCCACCCACCCGAGTGGTATAGCCCTCGGCTCCACCCCATAATGCCAGATCTTCCATTCTGCTGGAAGATTCAGGTTGCCTCCTCTTTGCTGTTGCTTTTTGTAGGCCCTGGCTTCAAACCCTTTGGTTATTCTAAAACTTCGACTCATTCCAGTTGGCAACAGTAATTTTGTCATTCCATCATGGAAGATAAATCTTCCCCCGGATTTTGCCGGTGTCTGTGCTGCCAATAAATGTCACGCACTGATCTGTATACCTCGTGCGATAACTGGGTTTCGGCCATGACACCAAGACTTGCCAGATGTGTCTTGCTTTTCACCCGAACATCCTTGACGATTGCCTTGCACACCTCAAATTGGGCAGGCCCAAAATACGGAATCCTGTGGTAAAATCTAAAGAGGCCTGGTGGGCAGTGTCCGTGGCTGCGGGATCCACCGAACAGCTGGAGCGAATGCAGGCCTTCGAAGAAGAAGTAGCGCTGGCCATAGAGTCTTCCTCTTGGTCATTTTTCATTTCTGTCACCTTGGGCTCTACCTTTTTGGGTTCTTTCCTAGAGTTGTGCCGATCTCGCCCAACTGAGGGCGAGGGACCTGTGGGCTGTCACTCCTCTCGGTCCTGTAAGAGGGATAAGGATCCAACTCAGTCTTCGTCAAGGCAAACACGCTCTTGGGATCCTGAGTGATCTCAGTCCCAGAAGCCAGCAGTATCAACTTCGGTTGAAATTGTCTCCTCAGCCACTGGCTTCTCAGCCTTGCCATCTGGCCAGTCGACTGAGGTCTTAATCGACGAGTTTGAGATTGTTCTCAATCCCATTGATCCGTTGTCTCCCGTTCTGGTAGATGACTCTGTAGGACCCCGGTTTTGTCTTTCTCGATGAGGAGACCCAGCCAACTGGGGATCCTGTTGAGGAACCAGTCCCTGATCCCAGGAAATCACCGGTCCCACCAGTGTCTCCCGAGCGACTGACTTGGCCAGTACGATCGAGGTCAAGATCTCAGACCCCCTCCAACAACAAGCCAAGGAAGGCGCACAAGCGCTCCAAAAAGAGGCAATGTCATCCTCGTCATCCTCGGATGAGGAGAGGCTTCAGTGGAAGCTCCGCCGACACTACGAGGACCTGATGTGGCAGCAGCTGATCCTGTCCGGGTAGAAACCGACCGCAGTCTCTACTCTGGCCATTACTTGGCTTTTGCCTCCTAGGCCAAAGCAAACTCCTCTGGAACTGGTGAAATCAGCTCCCCCACCCGTGGAGCTGGCTAAACCCACTCCGGTTCGACCGATATCTGTCTCTCCACCGATTGTGCTGGAGCTGCTGCCTAAACAGCCTTTGGAAGGGGCTCCTACGAAGGAAGCTCCGTCAACCCTGGGTCTTCCTCACAGGATCTCGGTCACCGTCACACCTGATCGCCCCAGGCACATTGCGGGTGACCTTGGCGGCCAACCATTATATCTGGATACCTCAGATTCAGACGACACTGACCTTCACTCTCACCCGCAGAATGACGAGTCGGCTAGTGATCTGTCAACGGAGGAAGCCCTTCATCCTTTCAGGGGATTCTCCGCCTTATCTCTGAATCCATGGGGATGCCCCTGGAACCAATCCAGAAATGGGCGGAGTACCCTCTCACTGACATTCTCAAGAGAGGGGATACCCCAATGGAAGCCTTTCCTGTGGCTGAAGCCATTGTTGGCCCGGCCTTGGAGCTTTGGCAGCATCCTGCCTCCTGCCCAGTGCTGTCTGCCCAGATGGCCTGCCAGGATGCGGTGCCCGTGGGATCCCTCTCGGGGTTCACAGTACATCCCTCAGCTGAGAGAATTGTGACCGCCTCTGTATTCAGACATACAGACAGTTCAGCCAACACCGATAGACCCCCGGACAAAGAGTCCAAGAAACTGGACCACTCTGCCAGGAAGGTCTATGCGGCCTCCTCGTTAGGCCTCCACCAGGCAAGCTCGGCCATCATCATGGCACACTTCTCCCATGCCCTCCTAGGGTCCTTGGATGAAGATCTCCCTAATCTCCCCATGGACCTTCAGACTACGGTCAAGTAGGTCCAGGAACAAGGCCATACCTTTGCCAAGCAGCAGCTTCACATGGCTGTGGACATTGGGGACTCTTGCACCCATTTGGTGGCAGCCACAGTTGCCTCACACCACAGGGCTTGGCTGAGGCTTTCCACCTTCATGGTGGATACCCAGCACAAACTTGCTGATGTTCCTTTCCTGGACACTGATCTCATCTGTCCAGGTGTAGATGGTCACCTTCACCAAATTCAACAATCCAATGCCACCTTGGACTCAACTACTTCTGCTCAGAGTGCTTCTGGCCCTAAGAAGCAGCAGCAGAAGAAGAAGCCTTTTCAGCACTCTGCTCCTGCAACCCAGCAGTCCTCCTTTTGGGGAGTACAGCATCAGCAGGCACAGGCTTGGCACCCCGACCCAATCCCCAGACCTCCCCAGGCCTGCAATGGAGGTCAGGGTTCAGGCCCTGGACCATCTTCCTCCAAGCCTGCCCAGTGACGGGATGGGGTGGCCACCCCTATTCCTGTCATGCCAGCTCTGAGTCCTCCTGTGAGGGGTCGGCTCTGCCACTTCCTTTCTGCCTGGTTTGCTGTTACCACGGACAGGTGGGTCTTAGAGAAGTGGTCGGCCAGGGTCTGCCTCTAGAATTCGAGCAGTACCCACCCAGCCGAGCCTGCGCCCCATGGGAGGAGAGAGTATCAACCAACACTCAGTTGGCTCTGAGAGACTACACAGCCCAGCTCCTCTTCAAGGAGGCAGTGGTCTGAGTGGCAGATCCTCCAGTCAACCCAGGGTTCGTTTCCAGGTACTTCCCGGTCCCGAAGCAGACTGCGCCCCATTCTGGAGCTACACAACCTGAATCAGTATCACAGGCCGCACACCTTTCGGATGGTAACTCTGTCTCAGGTCATACCATCCCTGGAGCAAAACATGTGGTTCTGCTCACTGGATCTTCAGGACACGTTCTTTCATGTCCCAGTCCATCCATCTCACCAGCGGTTACTCCGCTTCAGAGTAGAGGGGAACCCTTTACGAGTCCCGAGCCCTGCCATTCAACTTGTCATCAGCCCCATGGGTCTTCACCAAATGCATTGCAGTGGTGGCAGCCCACCTCAGGCATTGAGGGGTCAGGGGTATACCCATCTCTCGATGACTGGCTTTTAGCAGGTTCCACCCAGCAAGAGGTGGAGAGGTCCAGGGACCTTGCCCTCCAGACCTGCTCTCAAACAGCTTAATCTGATTTGAGGTCAGTTGGCATTCATCTGTATCCCCTTCCCCCAGGTCATGCCTGAAAATTGGCAGGATTTGTCTAGTGCACTTACCCAGTCAACAAAAACTAAATAAATAAAAATAAATAAAACTTGGCCTCCTGATCAACAAGACCAAGTCAGAGCTTGTGCCTTCTCAGGTGATGTGCTTCATCGGGGCAGAGCTCAACTCTCACTGAGCCAGAGCTCGGCTCCCAGCAGACAGGGCAGAGGTTCTCTCTCCTCCTTTGCCCAATCATTTCTGGTTGGGCAATTGCGCCCTGCCCAGGACTTTCTGTGCCTTCTAGGTTACATGGCAGCCTGCACCACCGTGGTCTATTGGGAGCTGGCCGCCCAGTGGACTCAGCGCCTAGGTCATTTTCACCAGCTGATCACTGTGACCCAGAAGATGTGGAACGCTGTCCAGTGGTGGACTGTCCTAAATCAGTTGCAGGAAGGGATCCAGTTTGTACGCCCTGAGCCAATGGTCATCCTCATGACCAATGCCTCTCTTGTGGTCTGGGGAGCCCACATGGGGGACAACAGTGCCCATGGGTTTTGGACCCCCCAAGAAGTCCCATTACCACATCAACCTGTTGGACCTCAGAGCGGTCAGACTGGCACTGACAGCATTCGCTCAGCAGCTTCGGGGTCAAGTGGTTCAAGTCCAGATGGACAATACCACAACCATGTACTACCTCAGCAACCAGGGTGGCACGCAATCCCGGCTGCTGTGCAAGGAAGCGCTCCACATCTGGACACTCGTGAGCCAAATGGAAGCAGATCTCCCAGCCATCCATGTGGCAGGAACCTCAAATCAACTGGCAGATGCCCTCAGTCACTTAGGCGAGACATCCCATGTGCTGTCTCTCCATCCAGAGGTAGCTTACAGCCTGTTCTCCCACTGGGGCAAACCGATGGTGGACCTGTTTGCCTCCAGGGAAAACACCAAGCTGAGGCTGTTTCAGTGCCCCATGGGGATCACTGCAGGGGGATGCCTTCTCGAGGCCATGGACCCCCAGGCTTCTTCTACACCTTCCCTTCATTTCTCTTGATTCACAGGGTGCTCCTCAAGGTGAGGAGGGACAAAGCACAGGTGATCCTGGTAGCCCCAGACTGGCCACGCCAGTTCTGGTATCCAGATCTCCTCAGCCTCAGCAATAGGCTCCTGCATGCCCGGACCTGATCTTTGTCAATAAGGAGGTCCCATTCCTGCATCTAACAGCCTGGTACCTGAGCAGCTAGAGTTCCAGGCTTTGGATCTCTCTGAGGATGTACTCACAGTAGTGGAAGCATCCAGAAGGGAGTCGACCAGAAAGTGCTATGCCTTCAAACGGAAAAGATTTTCCATTTGGTGTTAGGGCAAGATCCTGGACCCTCTGTCCTGTACCATGGCTGGCATTGTAGACTACCTTTGGTCTCTGTCCAAAGTGGGTCTTCGGTCTTCGACCCTTAAGGTGCACCTGGCAGCCATCTCTGCTTACCGGGCATGGGCCGGTCAGCAGACAGTGGTACAGAAGCTGGTAGTCTGGTGCTTTTTCAAAGGTCTTGATCACATATCCCCTCCAGTGCATGAACCTCCACCTCCGTGGGATTTATTGCTGATCTTGGCAAAGCCCATGGGCAAGCCATTTGAACCAATGCAACCGTGTGAGATGTCACACTTGTGGAAGATGGTCTTCCTGATGGCTATCACATGTGCCAGAAGGACTGAGGAGATTCAGGTGCTCTCGGTGGACTCCCCTTATCTGGTCTTCCACAGGGACAAGGTTGTCCTTTGCCCCCACCCGACATTCCTCCCAAAGGTGGTGTCAGAGTTTCACCTTAACCAGGTGTTGACTCTGCCTGTGTTCTACCCAAACTACACCTTGGATGCCGAGTACAGGCTCCATACTCTGGACCTGAGATGAGCTCTCTCCTATTATAAGGAGAGGACAGCAGAAATTCGGGGTGAAGTTCACCAGCTGTTTGTCACCTATGCTAAAGCCCCCTCTGGCAGACCTGCAGCAAAGCGGATGATCGCAAGATGGACTAAATCTTGCATTGTTCTCTGCTATAGGTTGGCTGGCAAGGAGCCTGCTACAGGGATAAGAGCTCATTCCAGCCACCATAGTGCTGTGTCAGTGGCTGCTTCCATGGACATCCCGATCCAGGAAATCTGCCGGGCTGCTACCTGGAAGACAGCACACACCTTCATCACCCATTACCACATTGACCTTGAGTCATGCCAGGATGCTGGTTTTGGGGCCTCAGTTCTCCAGTCTCTGTTCCCAAAGTAGAGCATGTGCACCTTGCCTCCCTCCTCCCAGAGAACTGCTAGGAGTCTGCCAATAAGTGTGGATGAACAACATATCCACGAGCCTAGAAAAACAGGTTACTCACCTGTAACAGTAGTTCTAGGAGTGGTATATGTTGTTCATCCACATGGACCGACCCGACCTCCCCAGCTGTGATGTACAAACCTGGCTTCCAGTGGGCTAAGATCTGGCATCATGGGGTGGTGCCGAGGGCTATTCCACCCAGGTGGGTGGGAGGAGCCAGCTTGAAGACCTTTCAGCAATTCTTAAAGGGGAAAGGAACATGCCAATTGTCACAAATCCACTCAGCAGGTCAGGCCCTCTGCTCCCACAGTGCCAACCTCTGAGCTCAGTCTTGTGAACAGGAAACAGAAACAGGGTAACCCTCCTGTCTGTTTTGTAGGTTCAAATCAACCTTTGGTCTCAAGTCTTGGAGGGATTCAAACTGTGAACCTTTTGTTAGTGTACCCAATGTACAGGCTCAGATAATTCTGCTCTTCAGGTGGGGGCCAGATATCTTTCACCTATGGGCACCTAACCAGGTGTACAAAATGAATCCTTAAAACTCTATAGAAGACCATAGGAAAAATTCTTACTTTTTCCCAGTTTGGTAAAACCAGTAAGCTTTATATAGTGTCAACTTTAACCATGTATGCTTCACTTGTCAAGAAAAAGAATTTCAAAGGCACACCAAGTAGTCTGTAAAGTAGAGGTTTACTTTAAAATAGATAAAAAAAATGTAAAAGGTAAATACAGAACCATATATCACAAAACATACACATCACTTAAAACAGGTTTAAAAGTGCAGACAAAATCTCCTACCACAGTACTCTTAGAATTGTCTATTCTAAGGTATATTCTTCTGACAGTGCCTGATGTTGCTTTTTTAGAGTCCAAACATTTGTGTTCAAAATGGAAAACAGGATACTGTTTAAAAACTGGCTTTGCCAACCTCTTTGCATCAGGTCACCTAGCTCCTCCCTGTCAGAATATTAAAATCATACCAACAGGATGTCTTATTCAGAAGGTAAATTAAAATTCTGTGACCTCAGCGAAACTTTTTTTTTAAAAATGACTTTCTTTGATCTATGAGCAGCTTCCCCTTTCCAGGACATCAAAGGACTTGCTATGACTCTCTGCCAGATCTCACGGAGGTGCAACATGCTTTATATCACCATGTGAAATTATCTGTTTCCTCTGAACGTCATAAAAGTTTATGATCTATCTTGGCAGCTGGCAAGCTGCAATTAGTCGCATAAACAGGAGATCCTAAATTTTAAGTCTCTTCTAGCCTGTAATTATCTCTTGGCCTTTCAGGTAACACACTGTAGCTAAAACCTGGGGGGGGGGTCATTCCACAGTCTGTCAGCTTCTCTCATGAGAGACATTCAATAACACATTCTTATATTACAAAAATCATAGATTAATCAGAACTAGCTGTCTGAGTGTCACACCAATAAGTGTGGATGAACAACATATACCACTCCTAGAACTACTGTTACAGGTGAGTAACCTGTTTTTTTAGACTTCTGCTTAGGAAACAGGCCAAGCAGCAAAGCATCATGGAACATACGATTTGAACAGAGAGAAAAGAAGGGTCTGCCCTTTTTCCTGACCCAATGGATAATTTAATTAAGAGCTTCCTTTTGACACCTACCAGTCAGCACCTGTGTTAGCTGATATAACAGGCTGTAAAACCAGTCACTGCTTTGAACCTAGGAAACCTGTTATACAATATTGCATTTTATGACATCAGGAGAGAAGCAAGTTCTGTTGGATACCTGTGACAATTCACACCGCTGCGAGAAGTGTCTTGCAGGATGTTGTCCTGAGAGATCAAATGGATATTCTGTCCTGCCATAATCATTGCTTTGTGGCTCAGTAATTAAAAACTGTATATATTTTTTTTAATTGAAATGTTTAGCAGTGTGCAGTGACATGTGACTAATTCAGTATGCGGGATTGAGAGTAACCTCACAGCCAGCATCACCACAGAGCTGTGTTCTCACAAGCTGGGTGGGACCCTTCCCCCCTCCCCCCGATATTGTCAAGTTGCTGAGAGAACATTGTACTCTATTTACTTTGGACTCCTGAAAGAACACATTCTTGTTCCAGCTTTGCAAGACTTAACACACATCTTTTCTGGACTTAAGCACTTCTACCAAAATTAGGTAATTTCAGCACCACTAATTACCAACTGAAACTGGGGTAAGATTAGAGACTCAGTATAAGGTGGTTTGTTTATAATTGTCCATTTATTTTTCTGAATGTGCCATTAATGTTATGTTCTGTGTATTGTATTTTACTATTTTTAATTCTAGTAAACTCTGTTCTTCTTGAAATCCTGCCTGAGCCATTTTCTCATTGTGAGTGTGAATGCTAAGATGGTGTTCAAGTTGTCAAAGTTCTTTTATTACTTAAAAAAATGTATAAAACCATAGGTTTGTTACATTTACATACATCATATTACAACTTATACCAATTCATAAATAAATTTGTTTATATCTCAATACATTTCCCTACACATCCCATAAGAATATAAATAACAGAAAGTGGAATAAAATTTGATTGACCAGTTTATGAAGTGCTGTAAATTTCCCAGTCGGAATTCAACAATTTATTTTTAACATAAACAATATTTTGCAGTGCCATAAATCATTTACAAGGAGTCTAGTTTAAGGACCATTTTCTTATAATCTAAAGATTGTAACAGGAAATAATAAGGAATTTGGGAGAAAATGTACTTTTCTTGATCTTTTATCCAATTTTTACATTCAAATAGTGTGTGCATAATACCAACTTCTCATTTATCAGTACAGTCACAACTGTTTTTAAACTTCTTACAAAACCAATTGTTTAATTTATAATAAGTTATACCAAGACTTGCCAAGTGTAATCTACACAAGATATTCCTATGTAGACCATTTTCACATTGGACCAAATATGGCTCTATCCCCCAAGTAATCTTTATAGAGGAATATAAACCCCTTTGGTCAATGTCATGGATACTTGCAAAATCCTGTTGGACAGCTATGTCCTTTAGCCTTTGAATAGTTGCATTTACAAAACCATCTATGTTAGCCAAAACATATATACTGTCCATGCTATGAACCAATGGGCATGCAGCCCTACTGAGCTGTCAGTCGGCGGGCGGCGGGTGGCAGGTGGGTGGGTGCTGCCACCACTGGCTGACGGGGAGGTGGGTGGGGCTCCGTGAGCGGGTGGGGTGGGGGCCACTAGATCACCAGGGATTTTGGACGTGGGGGTGAGGAATGCCACCCGAGATTGGGCTACTGAGGTCCACTGGACCACCAGGGATATTGAACTTTGGTGGGAGGTCTGATGCCCGTGATCGGGCTACTCAGGGGGTGGAGGGTACACTTTTTCCTGTGATTGGGCTACTCAGGGGTTGGGGGGTACACTTCTGCCCGCGATCGGGCTACTCGGGGTTGGGGGGTACACTTCTGCCTGTGATCAGGGCATGGGGGTGCCGCCAGGTGCGGCGGGAACAAGTCGAGGGCCACCCACAGGTGGCAGCTGCTGTGTTTCACCCTGCAATGTGGCAGCTTACCTGTGGGTGGCCCTTGACTTGTTCCCTTTTTTTTTCAGCTGAACTTTGTGCAGGCGCAGGTAGGGGTTGCACCTGCATAACTCTGCATGGCCCAGGCTTAATATCGGGCTGTGCAGTTTATGCATGGGTACACCCCCACCTGTGCCTGCATACATTACTGATGCGCCCCGGTGCATCGGGATTTGTGCAGGTGCACTTTTCCCTTTTAAATATCACACTGGGGCACATCAGTGAGTTGTGCATGGCGCAACACTGTTGCGCCATGAGTAACCCTTTTGAATATCTGGGCCTCATTGTATAAGTTAAACAGTATTGGTGCCAATAAACAGCCTTGTTTCACTCCAACTTTAATAGGCAGTTCTCTTGATAATGCACCATCTCTCCCATAATGTATTTCTATCATTGTATTTGAGTATAATAGCTTGATAATTTCTAGCAATTGGGGATCAATTTTTAAATCAGCCAAAGATTCCCACAGCTTTATTCTATTTATAGAGTCAAATGCACGTTTAATATCCAAAAAGCCTACAAAAAGATTACCTTTTTTATGTATTACATATTTTTCAACCAGAAAGTTTAAGGAAAAAAGATCAAGAGTGCCTTGGCCCTTTTTAAATCCCCCTTGAAATTTTGATACTAGCTGGTTTTCCTCAACCTAGGCTGTCAGCCTATTCAGAATTAATCTTGAGAAAATGTTTTTTAGAACTGGAAGTAAAGTTATGGGTCTATAGCATTTTGGGTCAGATGTGTTACCCCTCTTAAACAGGGGGACAACTATGCCCTTATTCCAACTTTGAGGGAGAATAAGATGCTTACTTATGATGTTAAATATTGGGGTACATATAGTTGCCCAAAAAACTGGATCATGAAGAAAAATTTCTGCTGGCAAACCATCAGGACCTGCAGCTTTATTTCTTTTCTGAGCCTGTATTGCCTGCTCAACTTCTTTAGGGGAGAATTGAAGCCCAAATCCCTCACAGTATTGTGCAGTTACTGTATATTTAAGTCCTTCGCTGTGCCCTTACTGGACTCTAGGGGTATTTTATATACCTTGCTGAAGTGTCAGACCCACATTTCTTCACCAATCATTCCTAATACATTATAGGAAATATTTTTATTACAGCCGACTGCCACAAGGGACCAGAATGTCTTGGAGTCTTTCTTCATTAAGCTGTCTTGTAATTTAGCCCACAAGCTAAAACAGTGAGTTTTTTTTCCTTGACAATAGCAGTTTGTATTCTAGTTTCAATTTTTTAAAAGCCCCAAGAACTTGCCAGGATGTTTTTTTAGTTCTGATTTTTCCAACTTTCTTCATTATTTTCCTCAGACAATGACATTCGTTACCAAACCATGGTTTATCCACAGCTAATTCATTATGTCTGCTAATTCTCTCTTTTCTGCATAAAGCTGAGGCAGTAGAAATGATTAACTCATCAAATTCCTTAATTAGGCATTGTGAGCTTATAGGACTACTGTCATTGTATGCCCAGGTACTAACTTTAGCCTGTACCGTATTTATAACATTATCCAATGCCTCCTTTGAAAATGCATCCCAGTTATTTTTTTTCCCCATATTTTATACACATATGGCTATTAGCTTTTGTCTCTTCCAGCTGATCAGTTGGATCTTTTTTAAAACCCAAGCGTACAAGACATTTAACTGGGTAATGATCACTTTCCCAAGATTTAACAATTTTAAATTGCTTGACTACTGGGTAATCAGAAGCTTCTACAATACACAGGTCCAAAACACCTCCTTCATTACTAGTTGGAAAAGTACATTCCTCTTCCCAATCCCCTACTGTTCATCCATTAAGAATTCTACAATTATAACATCCCGTGAAATTGAGCAAAAGTTTCCCATTTCTGGAGGTAGATCTATCCTTGGACTGTCTCAATGGTATATTTAAGATGTCATCAATACACCAATTATTTGATGGCTCCTCAATTGAACAGCCTATATGTGCATTAAAATCACCAGCCAGGAACATTTTCACCCCAATAAGTCTTGATTTAACAGAGTCACTACTATTACCAATCATGTCCAGTGCTTTCTGGTAGTTTATGATATTTAAACTTGGTGGAATGTAAATATTGAAAAATAGCTATTTAACACCTTTGTTTGCAATCAGAATATATGAAAAATATTCATTATATGCACTTGCTTCTATTAAATCAAAATCCAGTTTGGCATCTACATAAATTACTAGGCCCCCTTTATATCGACCACACTTTTTTCTTTATAAGCAGGAGAAGCCCAAGATGAATACCCCTCTAATATTTGATCATAGCAATTATTATCCCATGTTTCCTGAATACACAGAATTGAAAATGATTTCAACCAATTCAAACATTCTTTATCACTTAATTTATCTTTCAAACCAGCAATATTCCAGCTTAAAATGTTAATTAACCCTTGAAGAGTTTTCTGCTCTAACTGCATTTGTCAGATGGAATCATTAGTAAGATTTATAGTGCTGTTCATACTTTGCTCTAATGTCAGCACACTCTCCTCCACAGAAATTACTGAGTTCAATGAACTGTAATCTTCATTCAGTACTGTACTACTATTAATTCTGACTCCCAACTGTTTCTGACCTCTTCTAAATTTGATGGTTTCCTCATCACCTCTTAGATTATGAACCATTTCACCAGGTTTTATAAATGCTGTTATTCTGGGTTGTATAACTGCTGATTTACCATTGGTTGCATGCCCTAACAAGTTCCTATTAAAGCTGTTTACTGAGCTGTTCATTTGGCTCATTGGGTGCTCCCTAATTGTTACATCAAGCATAATACCAATGTCAAGAAATTTATGCTTAATAGCAAGAATTCTAGATCTCACATTGGCATTTTTAAATACTACACACACCCAGCATTTATGTATCCCATTCCTATATCTATAGGAGGATTTGATGTCCTGCCACCTGATTTTAGTCCTGGCTAGCCCCTTTATTAAGTTATAGGTAGCCAATTTCAAAAGGTAAAAGTTTTCAGATCTTCCCTTAAGTAAACCATAAATGTACAAAGTGGGTAGCATATCACCAGCTATAATTGAGCATTCCTTAATAGTTTATCTGGAAACAGGTACATTTTCCTTAATTTATGAGTATACAGTATCAGAAACTTTCTCAAACTTTACCTTCTTACTTTGTTTTACATTCAATTTCTTTACCAATGATTCATCATTTTTTGACCACATCCAACATTATTATCATTACTAAGGATATTTCCAGAGCTGCACCTACTAATATAACCATGCCTTTTCTCTTTCGTTTTATTAGTTTTTCCCTTTGACCTTTTGGTATTACTAATCTGAAGTTTCCTTTCTTCCAAATCCTTTATTAAATTATCTATATCTACTATTTCTTTCTTAGAGATTTTATCCATAATAGTTCTAATACTTCTATTTTCCTTCTGAACTGGCAAAGAAGTCTTCTCCATGGGTATGTTATTAACACCATCTGAGCCTAGAGATTTTGATTTATCAGCAATTATGTCACTTGTACTAACATCTGGCAGTTTTTTTTCTTGTCTATTTACCACACTGACTTTGGGATTCTCAAGGAGGGCCTATTTTTCTTTCATAACATTTTTTAAAAAGGACTAAACAAGGTGATTAGTTCCATAAGTTGCTCATTTCCAAATTGAATTTCACTTTTTAGTTCATACAAGATATTTTCTAGGTTCTTTGTCAGATTTGGAGTCTCAGGCACAGATTTATTGTTTAATGCCCTGTCTTCCTGGGAAGCAAAATTAATTGACTTTAACTGTCCTAAAGGATCAGATTCCAAAGGATCCTTACATTCCATAAGCAGCCCAGTGTCCACCGGATTTTGGTTTATTGCATATGGAGTTAGAAAGGACTCAAAATTATTAAGAAAAGAGCCCTTAGACATTGTTTGAGATGCCTGTTGTAAATGTATATTCTGAGGAGAATCTACTGGTACTATAAGTGGTAGTACAAACAAACCTGATGTATTCCGATTCAAAACTATATCTCTATTCCTAACTGGATCTGTCCCAGTCATTTTAGCTTTCCCAGATAATTTATTAGAGGGTAATTTCCCATCCTCTACTTTGGGACAACTTTGGCCAGTGTTAGATTCCACTAAATCAGATAAATGAAGGTCAGGGGTGGATAGATTTACTATATTGGCTGTTCCATATCCCCCTTGTTCACTGCTGTGGCATTTACTGAGGCTATTTACTACTTCCCTATCATTATGGCCAAAAGGCTTCTCCAAACTGTGGATTTCTTTTAACAGGGGATGAGTTGAAAATAGGTTACTATAGGAGCCCTCCCCCGATGGTGAAGAGGTCAATTTTGGATGGAAATGTTTGACTATTTTCTTATTACCCCTTAGTTCCATATGAGAAGAAGAGGGGTTAAAAAACTGGGTTATTTTTTGGTTACCTAATTTTCCTACTTGGGACATACTTTAGAGTTTCCTTTCCCAAGATTTTTTATATTTTTTCTACTATAAGTCTTGACATCTTTTTTTGCCTCTTTACCCCTTTTACCAACACATAAAACAATATCCAACATTTTATACTTTATAAAACAAACAAGAGGAAAAAAAAAAATCCTCCTCTAACAACTATTAGTTGGTAGATAAATTTCACAATCAGTAAAGTGCATTAGTTGCTTCCAGTTCTGCTTTCGATAGAGTACAACTTTCCTTCTGGCGATAGTGCCGAACGATGAGAATGTTTCGGCTTTCAGCTCACAAAAGTTCAGAAAGGAGCAAAAACAGTTCAGTCCAGAACACAAAGGGCTGAAAACAGGTAGTAAAATCCAAGTCAAACATAAAAAGGTGTAGCCTCACTTAGAAATGCCTTGATATTCAATCCATGAGTTTGAGCCACAAAGGGTTGCCTTAATAGACGCCACTGTTAATAAAACCCCTTCTTCTCTTTCCAACAGATAGATTTTAACCATCGGCTCCTCACAGGCACATATGCTGTCTCTACTGCATGTTTGTAAAAAAAAAACTGCAAAAGAAGAGAGACAGATTATATAATAAACAGCGGCAACCACTAAGAAAATTTCTTTTATGTCCCCTTATAGATATTCATAATTCTATGATTCCATAATAACTCTAGTAATAACTCTAAGAATCCAACATCATAAAGTTAGTAAAAAATATGGAACACTTGAGCTATAATCTTAAACACTCAGGAAAGAAGAAACTCAAAAGTGGGCATTACTCACTAATGAGACTGCATTGGTATACACTGATATACACTGAATGAAAGACATGAATGGTGTAACAGTGCCTGCAGTACACCAACAATGAAGTGCAGCTTCAGAATTCAAAGATCAGCACGGCAAGGCGCGGCATGTCTCAGAGCTGATTCAATGCTTTCTTTAGATAAATATAAAAGTGCTAAAACTACAAACACTATCAGTTTATAAAAGCAAGGAATTTCATTCCAAGTTCAAGCTCAATGCTGCCTGATACTTGATCTCAAACTTCACTGACCAGAGAGATGCCATGCATGCGTTTTCAAGTAAAAGTTCATTAAATCACATGGGGACGGGCTAAAGCAGACTGGTTACTAATTGTAGAGGGCTAATTAAGGCTAATTAAAGGTTTCTCAATAGCAGTTTTAAAATATCACACTATAGCACTGCATAATATAACAAAAACCTGTAAAACACATTTACATTCTTAAGATAATAACCAACTGTCTGGTAGCAATAACATTTCTAAAACCTTCCTTAACTTCTATAACCTCTAACTTCTAAAACCCAAAAAAGGGAATAACGTACATAAACATAAAAAATACTCTCCTTAAAAAATGTCACCCCAGATCAAGAGCAAAAGCAGCTAGAAAAGTTAGAAGCTCTAAATGCAGCCGCAATCTAGCTTTTAGTCACAGCTTTGGTTCTAAAATCTGAGCGTCCTTTAGAGTCCTTCAAAGCTCCTTTGAAGCTTCAAACTTCTAGCTTTTGCCAACCTTCTTGTCTGGCTGTAGAAACCCCGGTTATCGACCTTCCTGAAGGGCTGTCTTGCCTTCCACCAGTCAAGCAGCCCCACTGCTACCTCCACGGGACCTCCTGTGGAGACAAACACCAGGGAGACACAAGCCAAAGGAGGTACTTCACAAGTTTTACTGGAAAGACCCATTTAAAAAACTGGTAGCATACCTTTTATAAGATAGAGAAAAGCATAAAATGAGTCCTGCTATGCAACTGCTCCGTAGTTTACACACAGCATGCAGACACACCTTCCTTCACCAAGGCAGCTGTTTGAAGGAAACAAGCGGGTGTGCATTCACAAGGGAGGGCAGTGCAATAGCCAGGACGGTGTTGATAATTCAAACAACATGAAGTCTTGCTGTATTCTGACCTTATGCAGTTAGCCCCAGCACTTGAACTGCCCTGAAGAGGAAAGAGTTATCTCTGTGCAGCAGCATAGAACGTTGAGCTCGAGCTCGGTTTTCAAACCTCTGTCTCTAATACATACCAGTGTAACTGTTAGATTCTTTACTCCGCCTAACAGTGAAGTCACTCCGGAGATTTCCTCTGCCCGGTTTGGTAAAGTTTGAAAAAGCATTTGGTTTAAACCAATCTGTTTGTTATTTTTTGGGATTTCCAGCCTCTTTCTATGGTACAGGTAATGTAGTAGATAGGTGGTGACTTGTTTATTATTGAAAATTGTGGAAATCTTTTTTTGCGTCGGTTTCTCATTGTTCGGTCCAGTTAAGAACTGAAGTTTTTTCTGAACTGTTTACTTTGTTTTGTATTTTCTGGGATTAGTGTTGTGTTTTGGTACCAATCGGTTTCAAAAGAACCAGATTTTTTCTGGTTCTTTTTCAGAACCCGTGACACGGTTTGTAACCAGTCAGTTGATTATTACCTGGCTTGAAAGCTGTTAAGGGTAATTTGGTAGGTTGGCCATGTCTAAGAAACCCAAGAAGAAAACCAGTCCCACTGGGTTTCAACATTGTATTGAGTGTGGGGAGGTCTTTGCCAAGACTGATCACCGCCTCATCTGTGTTTATTTTTTGGGGTTTGACCACCTCAAATCAGACTGCCAGATTTGCAAAAACTTCCCTAAAGCCACTCTGGAAAAAAGGTTGAGTAGGCTGAAGGAATGGGAGGCCGAGAAGTCTGTAGATCTGGATGGCTAGCCTGGTTCAGTTACGACCAAACCTGAGGAGGTGCCTACTGACCTAGGCGATACCTCCTCAGGCAAAAGGAGATCTGACTCTGAGGGGCCGGTTCTGTCAAAGAGAAAGCACAAGTCTGCCACTTCAGATCCAGTACTGCATACTCCAACCACGGACGAGATTGCCAAAGCGATTAGCATTGTTCAATCATTTCATCCAGTTCCATCTGAACCGGTACCATCGGTTAGGCGGCCAGTTCGATTGGCTCCATCTCCTTCAGATTACAATCCAGATGCTTTCTATGAGGAGTGGGAGGGGGACGAAGACTATCCTGATGATGAGGACGAAGATGATGACCTTGGGGGTCTAGATGTGCCCATTGAACCGGACATCTCCCCAGACAGACCCTCCAATGTCTCCCCTCCTAGACTTTCTGAGTCCTCTTCACACTTCTTGTTTTACAAGAAGGTGGCTGAAACCCTCCAGCTCCCTACGCTTGAAGCTGCTGAGGAGGAGGAAGAGCCCGATTTTGTAGAAATGATGGACATCCCAGAGTCCAAGAAATTGTCTATCCCTCTTCACATGTCCTTGGGGAAACAGACACAAAAAATTTTACAAACTCCAAACTTCTTACCTCCTGTGGATAAAAGAATGGACAGGAGGTATATGTTATCAGGCTCAGGTACGGAGTTCCTATACACTCATTGCAGCCATATTGGGGTAGTGCAGGCTGCAGCCTATGACAGGGCTAACATTCCTTTGGCTTCACATCCCCCAGACAAGGACTCCAGGAAAGTTGATGCCATGGCCAAGAAACAATATTTGGCATCCTCTTTGGGACTCAGGCAGGCAAACTATATGGCCTACACAGCCAGGTACCAGAAGTCCAGGTGGGATATTGTTCTGGAACTGGCCAAACAGACCTCCCCCCAGCTAGCCAAGGAGCTGGAGAAGGTGGCTGCTGATGGAATTAAGGCATCTAAAGTGCAATTTAATGCTGCTTTGGACTCCAATGATGTGGAATCGAGAGTCATGGCTACATCTGTGTCTCTCAGAAGACATGCTTGGCTCAGATGTACTAGCCTTTCACAGGATGCCCAGGCCAAGGCTATGGATTTTCCTGTAGTGGGTAACTCTCTGTTTGGGGAGCAGACAGAGGCTTACATGAAAAAAATGGATGAATACAGGGCCACTTACAGGAGTGCACAAAAGCAGCAGTCTAGGGGAAGGGGCAGGCCTTTTTACCAAGCCCATGCCTCCTCTCCCTTCCCACAGAGGGGGTTCTTCCAAGGGAGGGGCAGGAGGGGGATGAGCAGGGTTGCTCCCTCCTACCAGTCTAAGGGTCCTGCCAAGCAGATACCCTGATGTATCAGCCCAGGTCGACTCCCCAATCCCTATAGGAGGCAGGCTGGCTTACTACTTTTAGGCCTGGAAGTCTGTTACCTCAGACAAGTGGGTCCTGGAAGTAGTAAACCAGGGACTGGCCCTCAGCTTCAAAAAGTTTCCAAAAAGGAAGGCCAGGTCTTTTCCACCTGCATCCATCTCAGAGACCCTTGCCCTGGAGACAGAGGTTTCCTCTCTTCTGACTCTCAGAGCTGTAGAGAAGGTTCCTACTCAACACAGGGGCAAAGACCTGTACTCCAGGTACTTCCTTACCCCAAAAAAGACAAGGGAGTGGTGACCCATCCTAGGCCTAAGGTATTTGAACAAACACATTTCAAAACCCAAATTCAAAATGGTGACTCTTGGAATAATCCTTCCCTCTTTAAGGCCAGGGGATTGGCTAGCATCCCTGGACCTCAAGGATGCCTACTTCCATATTCCTATCAGGTGCTCCTACAGAAAGTACCTCAGGTTCGAGTTGCCTTCAGGCCATTACCAGTTCAGAGCCATGCCATTCGGCCTAACATCAGCTCCAAGGGTGTTCACAAAGTGCCTTGCAGTAGTAGTGGCTTACCTCGGAAGACAAGGTATTTCCATTTTCCCATATCTGGACAACTGGCTAATTGTAGGTCAGTCATCAGACCAGGTCAAGTCAGCTCTGCAAACCACTCAAGACTTGTTCAGTTCTCTGGGGTTTCTTCTCAATCTCCCAAAGTCTGTCCTCGAACCAGTACAACTTCTTACTTTCATCGGAATAAAATTGGATACTGTCCAAGCAAAAGCCTTCCTCCCCCCGGCAAGGGTGAAGGCCTTAATAGATCTTGCTTCCTCTTTTCAACCTCTGGTCTCTCATCCAGCAAGACAGTTTCTCCAACTCCTGGGCCACATGGCAGCTTCCACTGCGGTGGTACAGGGAGCCAGATTTCAGATGAGGGACATTCAGTTTCATCTAAAGTCCTTTTGGTCTCAGAGAAGAGACTCTGTCTCCAAACTGATTCCAGTGACTCAGATTCTGGTCCAAGCTCTCCAATGGTGGCTGGACCAGGACAACCTCAGACAAGGAGTTCCATTTCTTTCTCAAGTCCCCTCAGTAGTTCTAACTACAGATGCTTCTCTCCTAGGGTGGGGAGCCCATTTGGGAGCCCTTACAGCTCAGGGGGTCTGGTCTCCATAGGAGTCTCTCCTTCATATCAATCTCCTGGAACTCAAGGCAGTTTTCCTGGCCCTTCAGGTCTTCTCTGAGTCAGTCAGGGGCAAGGCAGTCCAAGTCAGAACAGACAACACCACCGCAATGTACATCAACAAGCAGGGGGCACTCAGTCCACAGCCTTGTGCACAGAAGCCATGAAGCTGTGGTCTCTAGCCTATTCTCTTCAGACTTCCCTCATAGCAGTTCACCTTCCAGGAAAGGACAATGTACTAGCAGATGCTCTGAGCAGAATCTCCCAAGGACATCACGAATGATCCCTGGACCCTCACATTCTACAGGTCATCTTCTCCAGGTGGGACACTCCAAAGATAGATCTCTTTGCAGCACCAGACAATCACCAACTTCCTCTGTTTTGTTGAAGACCTCCAGTCCTGGTGACTGTGCCTCTGGATGCTCTCATTCTGCATTGGAAGGACAGGTTTCTCTATGCCTTCCTCCTCCTTCCCCTGTTGTTCAGAGTCCTGATCAAAATCAGAACTCAACCCTGCAGAGTGATACTAGTGACTCCAGATTGGGCCAAACAGCCTTGGTATCCTCTGCTGCTGTCTCTGGCTGAGTCATGTCCCCGGTCTCTTCCCAAGAGATACAATCTCTTGTCCTCCTCCCAGCGGAAGATCTGGTACCCCACTCTCCAGTCTCTCAACCTCAAGGCCTGACTCTTGAAGAGTTAGAATATGTAGGCCTCCACCTTTCTCAGGGAGTTCTGGATATTTTGAAGGTCTCCAGGAAACCTTCCACTAGAAAGACTTAAAATTCCAAATGGAAGAGGTTCAGCATTTGGTGTTCTCAGAAGGGCATTGTGCTTGATTCTGCAGACATCACCACAGCCTTAGATTATCTGGTTCATCTTAATGGTCTAGGCCTTAGGTCTGCAACTCTGAAGGTTCACCTAGAAGCTGTCTTTGCATTCCTTTCAGCAGGGAAGGGCTCTTCCCTGGCATCTCATCCTGTTTTAAGTAAGTTTTTCAAAGGTCTGGTTCATATTAACCCCCCCCCCCTTAGAGAGCCTACTCCAGCTTGGGATCTTAATGTCTGCATTGCTCAGCTTATGCAGCCACCTTTTGAACCTCTGACTTTGGCCAAGCAGAAGTACTTGACCTGGAAAACTGTGTTCCTGGTAGCTATTACTTCTGCCAAGTGGATTAGTGAATTGCTGACCCTGTCAGTTGAACCTGACTTCATCTCCTTCCATAGGGATAAAGTGGTCCTAAGAACCAATAGGAGGTTCTTACCTAAAGTGGTATCAGACTTTCATCTGAACCAGTTTGTCTCTCCCTGTGTTTTTCACTGACTATTCTTCTTCAGCAGAAAGAAGAATACTCAGTTTGGATGTTAAAAGGGCTCTTAGCTACTACATAGAGCATACTAAGGCACACAGAAATGACTGTCTTCAATTTTTTTTCACTCATGGTGAAGTGGGGAATGGTAAGCCTGCCACTGAAAGGACTATTGCCAGGTGGATTGTCGCTTGTCTCTTGTATACAATTCTGCTATGACAAATTAGGCAAAACACCCCCTCCAGGCCTGAGGGCTCACTCGACTAGGGGTACAGCAGCTACTCTGGCTGCGACCAGAGATATACCCTTGCTAGAAATCTGTAAAGCAGCCACCTGGAAAACAGTCCATACATTCACCAAGCATTACTCTCTGGACATCCAGGCTAGGAGTGATGCTAGGTTTGGCACAGCAGTACTGCAGAGCTTGTTCCCAAGGTAGGTTCTGCATTCCCTCCTCCAGGCGGAACTGTTTGGTAATCTGCATAATGTCAGACTACAGCAAGACTTCATGTTGTTTGAAGAAAAAATTACTCACCATAGTAATGTTGTTTCTTCTAATGGAGTCTTGCTGTATTCTGACCTCCCTCCCCTCTCAGAACCTAGTTTTTGGAAAGTGAGCTGGCAGGTACAGTGTTGCACCTCAGAGGTGTACTTTGTACCCTCCCTCTTAAGGGTGGGATAGTTGTATTATTATTATTGGGTTTAATATATATATATATATATATATATATATACACACACACATATATTGTCAGTACCTTTTTTTCTTGGGTTCTCGACTTGAGTCTTTCGGGACTCAAAATTGTTGCCCTTTGGCTATAGAGTAAACAATTTCCATAGTTAGTAGTTAGTTAGTTTGCTCGTAAGAATCTGACGGTTACACTGGTAAGTACCAGAGACAGAGGTTTGAAAACCGAGCTCGAGCTCAATGTTCTATGCTGCTGCATAGAGTTAACTCTTTCCTCTCCGGGGCAGTTCAAGTGCAGGGGCTAGCTGCATAAGGTCAGAATACAAGTCTCCATTAGAAGAAACAACATTACTATGGTAAGTTTTTCTTCTGACATAACTGTTAAAGTGCTTATAGTGTGTCACCATATGCAGCAAGGAAAGGAAATACCTAGGTCTCAATTGAGTCAGAAGGGGGAGATTGTGAACCAGGTTGTGTGCCTGCTGGGTTAAGTATTGCACTGCTTTCCCCAAATAGGGTGTGATATTTGGACGTGTTACCTGGGCGTTCTAGCAAAGAAGGGTTCATATTTGACCCCAGAACTGAAGACTGGTAGTTGCTCGGACCCAAAACAGACAGGAGGGTTTCCCTGTTTGTCTCCTGTTCACATATTGCGCTTCGAGGTTGGGCACTGTGAGCAGAGGATCTGACCCCCGGAGTGCGTTTGTGACACACCCTATATTTGTTTTTGGTTCAAATCCCCCCTGACCATGATCATATTGCATAACAATGCTCATGCTGTTTGCTGTGACCCAACTTTATTATCTTACTTTGATTACTGATCGGATGTAGTTAACTTTACAGTTTTTCTTTCCCGTGTATTATTTAGTCTGTAAGTATTCCTGCTGGACTGTGTTAACCCATTGACTGCTGCTCTCCTCCCTGAGACTGCCATGAAAACAAGAGGCTACATCTCATGTGGGGAGTAATTTCAAATAAATAAATTAATTAAAGTCCAGTATTGCCACAGAGGCTG
Source organism: Neoceratodus forsteri (assembly GCA_016271365.2). Taxonomy (NCBI): domain Eukaryota; kingdom Metazoa; phylum Chordata; order Ceratodontiformes; family Ceratodontidae; genus Neoceratodus; species Neoceratodus forsteri. The sequence continues at coordinate 517,931,007 of CM057449.1, read as the reverse complement.
ATTCAGACATTGTTTTTTGTATTTGTATTTATTATTAGGAAACTCCTTTACGCTAAAAGCCCATTTTTATAGATTTTGCATAATTATACAGACAACATACAATATAAAAAACAACAAAATACAGAGCATACAATAAAAGTACTATGCACAATTACATTTGTTAAGCTCATAAAGTAGTCCTCTTAATTTACTCTTAGAGTACATCTAGTCAAGGATATCATTAGGCAAATCAATTAAATATTCAAGTGCCATAAAACAAAAGAAACATTGACCAAGAGTAGTACCATGGAAGGGTTTGAACAAATTACTGTACATCTAACCATATTTCTTGTATTATATTAACAGCCTGTAGAAACAAATCTGTAATATTAGTAGGTGTCATCTTCAACAGAGCCTTTTTTACTCGACAGACAAGTGTAGTATTTTAATCTAAAAGTCTCTGCCTTCAAACTCATGATATCCATTAATGGAAATTTTTATTTCATATGTTTTCTTTTTTGATTCTCATCACATTTGAAATGATAGAACTAATAAGACTAGAGGGGGCAGTTTTCAGAGACCCTAAAGGAAGAGCCCTTCATCTGGCTGGCCCTGCTTGTCAGACGCCAGTCTAGATTCAGCTGGAGCCAAGTATTCAAACTGCATTCTGCTACAATTGCATGCAGTCAGCTTTGAATCTATCTGACATTTGCAGTCACACAGTCATCTAGCTCACTTAAAAGGGTTTAGCTAACTTAGAAGGCCAACAGGCTGTGGTGCAGGATGGGAAGAGAGGACTAAGGCAGTTTGGCTCTACATCTTCTGACAAGCTGCTGTGATGATAGAGGAGCACTGGCAGGTTGGGGCAGAGAGCACTGGGTGTGACACATAGGAGAAGCGAGCAGTTGCACGGTAAGGAGTGGGCAGTTACCAAATTATGTGCTGTAAAGCTTGATGCTGCCCCTATTTACTCTGCGCTGTGCCCACAAATGAACACAGGCTGACTTAGCCCTTGGCCCCTGTGCCCACCTTACAGAATCATGTCTGAGTGCAATAGGACAGACCTAGCACCTTGTAAAATTGTCCTAGGCACAGCGCTATGAAACTCAGGCCCCATATGTCCTCAATTTTCCAGCAGGGCAAGTTGCTAGTGTTCTTTACTGTTTAAATATGTTGAATTGGTTAGTACTGCCAGTATTCTGCCTTCTGACTTTTCCAATATTCCTCTATTCCTATGGAAAGGGCCTTCCCCATGTGCTGACATGTTTTGTTTCATAAAATATAGGTTAGTTGCTCATCTTCTGCATATCACATCGCAATCTGTTGTAACGGAAGTCATTTTGATGTTACAAGCACAGGACTATTATTTCGGGTCAAAAAAGCAGCACAAACAAATTAAAGTCTCAGGGGCAAAACATTTGATTTCATACAAACATCTTTAGCATTGAGGAATGGAAGGTCCTGAAATAAAGAGTTTTGGAATGTTATGAGATCTAAGTACTGCTGATGCCAAATGTATTTATTTGTTTATTTAGTTACTTATGAAATGATTTATGTATTATTTTGCAGGAAAGTGGCAAATCACTTTAAACCTTAAAGGACAACTAAACAGGTATTTTATTAGAAACCAAATGAGCACAATCTGAAAAGACAGGGTTGTAGTCTAAGCCCTTACCTGCCCTAAGCTGTAGTTCATTTCATCCAGGAAACTGCTGCAACAGCATTTCGTGATGTTTAAAAAAAAAAAAAAGTTAACAAATCCTGACTGTTTCAAAATGCCCGCTCGATGACAGCCTAAGATGGCTGCGATGTGCTTTACGTAATGATGTAAGTGGAGCCTCAACGCTCTGGCATGATAATAGGAGCAGTTTAGGGACCTGTGAAACACGTCTTTTACCCTTGGACTGCAAATATGGGTAAAATTCTTTACTGTGCATGTGTGATGCCCTCTTCACCCTATTGTTTTTTTTAGGGACCCTGCCACTTCCTTGCCACTGTTGCTTCAGCTCATACAGGACTTTAGTAGTCAACTCTGAATTTAAAATATATTTTGATAAGACAAAGGCCCTTCCACTCAGTGGGACCAAATTTATATGGGATGGCAAACACCCTCAGATCAAACGTAACCTGCTTTATGCTAATAAGGATAAGGGTTGTTTAGCTTTACCAAATCATAGGGATTATAACCTGGCATTCTTGATATTTCCCATACTAACCATGTTGAAAAGAAAGAGGGGATGTAGAGGTGAGTGGGAAATAAGGTGGACATAACACAAGTACTTATTTCTTTCAACACACCAGGTGGTGTGTTAAGATTTATTTTCTTACACAGGCAGTAGTAATATAGCAAACTGAGCATGTAAAAAATAAATAAATAGCAGCAAAGCAAACAGCAGGCAAATCAGCAATAGACTGCTATATAATAGCAACTGTGTTAGCAATACAATAGGCTGCCAAACAATAGGACCTGAAGACAGCAAGTTTTCACACTTCTCTGGTCAGAAGCACTCTGACCTAGCTCTCTGAAGTGACTTGAAACCTCACTCCTTTTTACCTGCCTACAGGCTCATGTGACCTTGAGCCCACCCCTTTCTAGAGTTCAAACATGTATTTTTCAAAATATAGGCTGTTTTCACTTTAATTCATAACCATGAACACTTTTTTAGCATTAGAACAACATTTCAGAGGTAAACACTGCTTTTTAATGTGTAATTGTAAAGAACACAAAAATAACTTTCTGAATAATTCATGAGGTCCACCCCCTTTCCAATGGTCCTGCCCATGTCTGTATAAATATAGTGGCTGAGGGGCTCCTAAAGGAGACCAGAATTCATGCAGGAAGGAGCAGACCAGGGGGAGGGTAAGCTAAGGTCTTTTACTAGGAATGTTTAAACTTGCTTTCTTAAGTTTACTTTTTAAATATATATAACTGAGTAGCATTCCTTGATCTCACTTCAAGGGGGAGCTCTTGCAGCAGGTAATACCATTAGGACTAAGAACACCAGGTGTTAGGACCCACGGAAAAATGTTCTAGTTAGCAATCTGTGGCAGGGGACCGCCCCTGACGTCGGCTCTGCCCTGACATCAGACATAGTATAAAGGGAATGGTCCCCTGGCGCCACCTCAGTTCTTTTCCTGCCATCAACCTGCGAACATCGGATCTATGGATGCCATAGTTGCAGTCGACCACCTTTTTTCTCGAGCATCACACAGTTTATTTCTCATTAAAATAACCTTTCCTTGACAGCTTTTTCATCAGTTTATTGTCTTCATCAACACAGCAGCAAAAATCAGAGTGTGCATGCAGGAAGCAGATCCCAGAGAAAGACAGCCATTCTGCCTGCCTGATCTGCCTAGGCCCAGACCACTGGCTAGATGTTTGCACATACTGCCTCAAATTCAACAACAAGACCAGGATTCACTGCACCAACACCTTGAAGGCCTATCTTCTCAAACAGCAAGTAGCTGCCATGCAGAAGGCCTCACCAGGACACAGTTCATCCTCTTCAACCAGGGAGTCTCCCCCCCCCAAGGAGAAGAGATCAGGAGGGAAACACCACCACCGGGAGAAGGAGAGGGACAGATTGACATCCCACCCAAAGTCACCTCACCGGGTGTGTACTGTGACGTAGACAGCCAGCTCTGAGTGCTGTATTAATTTTTTTTATTACATATAAAATATGTGATGGGAAGGTTAGTTTGAGGAAACTACTGTCTTACTGGAACGGACACATCAAGACCCCCCAGAGATAGTTCAAAGGACAGGAGATGGTTTGAGTCTGCAGCTATTTAAAATGCAATTCCTCTGTTCAATTTTCTTTGAAGGCAGGAACCTAAGTATCCACTTTATAATGCCCTCAGGGAGATCCTTTGACTTGCATAGTTGCCAAGAAGGACTTGTGGGGAGCGGTGTAGGAGAGAGGCCAGAATGGATATTGAAGAGGTTTGATGTCTGAGCCAGGCAGGATCCAGATGAATTTGGAAGGTTAAATACACATTCCCAGGAAGCCTTGTGAGGACATCACAGAACCTGTGTGTGTGTGTGTGTGTGTGTGTGTGTGTGTCAGAACAAAAACCAGTTCTGACCAGTTACCCTGAGGAGAGGAAATTGAGTATGTCACTTGTTTTTTTTTTTTAATCTTGTTGGGACATCCTGTGTGGTAACATATAACTTTTAATACACCAAGGCGGAGTTTAATGATCTCAGAGAGGAGGCTGGCTCAGTACTCTTTTATCCAACTGAGCAAGCCTTAGAGACACACAAGACAATATTTCTGACTGAGAGAAGAAGGACAACATCAGCACTGTAGGAGAGAAGTATTATGTGGATAAGAGAGCTTAGTTTGTACCTTTAAGAGCCTATTTTGTTTTTAAGATTGTATGTGTTTGGATTATTTGTTCTGTATTTATTGTTCTGTTTTGATATTTTTAAAGTAAAGATATATTTTTACAATGGAACTGCATGGAGGGCCTTGACATTTCTTTCTCTTTTAAGTGGAGCTTTTTAAGGTTATAAGTAACACTGTATATGGGCTTATTGTGTACCAAACTGGGAAACGGATTGAGTTCTCTAAAGTCTTGCATAGAATTCTAAGGGTTCATTTGAAAGACCTGGTTGGGTGCCCATAGGCAAAGATATCTGGCCCCCCAAAGACAGAATTATCTGAGCCTGATAATTGGGTACGCTAACAAGAGGTTATCAGTTTGAATCCCTTCACAGCTTGAGACTAAGGTGACTTGAACCCACAAAACAGACAAGAGGGTTACCTTGTCTGTTACACTTTTGTTTGGGGCTGGAGAGAGCAGCATCAGAAGGAGCTGCTGCAGCATGGGCTGGGTTTTTTGGGACCGTCCACTGAATGCCATCACCTTTGTTTCCATGTAGAGCCCCAGCTGAATTTCGGCGCCAAACTGCCATTTGAAAAGGCACCTGCACCAATTGGCTCTTGCACAAGGTGACGCCTGGGGAAAGGCTAGCGAAAAGGCTAGCCAGATCTTTGCAACACAGTATTCTGGACTGTTTCACTCAGGGGGGAGCAGGCAGCTCTTGTGAGAGGCTCCCCCTGCATTTCAGGACAAGGAAGGAGCACCTCGGGGTTGAGGCACCGATAAACCGGGTGATCCTCCCCCGATGAACACTGTTCGAGACTTTGCTAGTGCCTTTGGGGGAAAGGATTGTTTGGGACTGGAGAGAGCAGCATCAGAAGGAGCTGCTGCAGCGTGGGGTTTTCAGCTCACCCACCCCATTCCCTTCTCCCATTAAATGCCCGGTAGCCATGCCCCTGAATAGACCAGAACCAATCGGTGCTGGCCACAGGCAGGATCTTGGACACCTTAAAGTCTCTAACTCTAACTTAACCTAAAATTTATATACTATCCAGCATTGCAATTATAGCATACACTAAGTAATCTGATTGGACAAACAATATCAGCATAATTTGTTCCATCAGTTCCTACAGTGCCATGTGTTACAACCATTAACTAGTAGCAGAGAATACACAATATTTAAAGCAGTTTGTTTGGTGTAAGATATATCTTTGTTTTAAGAGGGCTGTACAGTTTGCTGAGGGGCTGGCATGCGTTCACCTACATCAAGTGGGGCATCGAGGGTCCACTGGCTTATATTTTTGACTACTCTAACAGCATTAGTATCCCTGTGAACTGTACTGTTTTATAATCCCCAATCTGTTACAGGTGACCTGCCTACCAACACAGCACGGGTGCTCACCAACTTAGGGGCTTAGTTTGGTACTCTTGGAGGTATGAGCTCTGAACTGTTGTGGTGAGAACAGATAGGTGGTAATAATAGGTAGGTACTGCCGAAAAACAGGGTGGTATCAGGTGTCTGGTAGTGGTGTGGGAATCACCACTGGCCACGGAGTTGGGGCCAGTGACCAGCACTGATTTCTGGACCATTCTTCTTGGTCAGTCTATCACTGGTATGAACATGGGGAACCCTCAGTACCTATTTAAGCAAATACAGCTGCATCCGCTCATGTGCACACTAGCCTGTGGTATCCTCACTGTCCTTGGCATCCACTGGTATATTGGTGCAGATGTCCCTAGAGCAGGTGAACCATGGGGCACTTGCTCCCCGCTGGCGGAAACTGATTTCATGTTCTCTAACCTATTAGTGGAAGGCAGACCCCCTCCCTGGGTTCTCTGCAGTCTTGACCTGAGGTGCTTTCGGTGCCATTCACATCTGGTCAGGAGATATGGCTGCAGGGTGCAAGCCAGGGATGGCTCCCCTTCCCTAAAACATCTCCTATGGCTACTCCTGGTGACCCTAGCAATATCAGGTGACATTGAGCTAAGCCCTGGCCCACCTTGCCAAATGGCCTCTGCTGTTCTGGGCGGGATGGCGGTCAAAGGGCTGAAAATAGCCCATCTCAATATTCGTAGCATCCTGCCCAACCTGGTGGAACTGCTGGCTTGGGTCATCCACCACACCCCTGACATCCTGGGAATAACAGAAACCTGGCTTAAACCCACCATACTAAACTCCGCATGTGCCCTCCCAGGCTATGACCTCCTCAGGCTTGATCGCCCAGGAAAAAAGAGGAGGAGTAGCATCTTGGTCTATTATAAAAGCCATCTTAACTTGTCAGTGCTACCCTGTCCACAACCTGTGCAGTCCCCTTGTGAGTTCCTGCACACAGTGCTGTTGCTCAAGATGACCAAAAAGATATATGTTGTATTCACCTACAATTCCCCAAGGGGCAGCCTGGAGGGGCTGTCAGTCCTCCTGGATACTGTAGGTGCTGTGACCTGACATGATGAACTAATTATTCTAGGTGATCTCAACCTAAACTGGCTTGGTTGCAACTCCAAAGCATATGAACCACTTCTTGCTAGTCTCTCCCTGTCACAACCGATTAAGGAGCCTACTAGATGCCCACCCAATGGTGGAGGGAGTTCTCTCCTGGACTGGGTCATGACAAATCGACCAGAGAGGATCAGCTCATCGGGCATCCTCTCTGACTCCATCTCGGACCACTCCCCCATGTACGGGGTGTGGAAGATTCCTTCTCTGAAAATCCCACATAAAATTATCCAGGTCCGAGACTACTCAAGGTTTGATCTTGGCTCCTACCATGCTGATCTCCAGCACGCTGACTGGTCAGCAGTATGGAACGCACAGGACTCCTCATCAGCAGCAAGTCACTTCCTCATTGCATTCAGGATGCTGCAGGATAAACATGCTCCCTTCATCAGATGGAGGGTCAGGGGCTCGGTGACAAAGTGGCTGCAGGGCAGTCTGCTAACCTTTATGAAGTACAGAGATAAGTGCTGGGCAAAATTCAAGGCCACGGCAGAACAGGCCGTATTTCTGCAGTACAGGATGCTCATAAATCAGTGTAAGAAGGCTATTAGGGTGGCCAAAGGGGAATTTTGCAAATCTGTGCTGCTGCGCACAGCTGGGGACCTCAGGAGGTTCTGGAGAAACATTATAGAATATAGTCAGTGGGACCCCGAGCGGTGAGACCTCGGATATGATCATCGATGGTGCTAGTTGTAACAACTCCCTGACCATCACAAATGCATTCAACCAGTACTTCTCGGACCTATCTACCTTTACTTTGTCACTCCCCCATGGGGGAGGGGAGAAGGGTGAAAAATGGGCCGCACCATCCTCATCTTACCCACCCCTTCTTTTTAAGGTGGTGGCGGTGCAAGAGGTGCAGAGACTGCTCTCGGGTCTCTCCCACTCCTCGAGTGCTGGACATGATGGATTGGAGCCAAAACTTTTGAGTCTTGGTGCCAGTGAGATTGCCCCCATGGTAACCCATATCTTCAATCTGTCCCTGTCATCAGGTGTCATTCCGAAGTATGGAAAGTTGCCAGGGTGGTACCAATACTTAAACAAGGAAATCCCAAACTCATAGAAAACTACCATCCAATATCCATACTGTCAGCGGTCAGCAAACTTCTCGAGAAGGTCATGGCAGGGCAACTCTCGGAGTACTTGCAGTCTCATGACCTGTTGTCCCCTGAGCAGCATGGCTTTAGGAAAGGGCACAGCACAACTTCTGCCCTTGTCACGGTCTCATCTTGGATCAGAGTGGCTATGGACCAAGGCAAACTCTCTGGAGCCATCTTTCTAGATCTCTCTAAGGTCTTTTATCTTGTTGATCGCACCATGCTCTCCACCCAGCTTAGCTCCTTTGGTCTATCACCTGAGGTGCTCAATTGGTTTTCCAACTATCTAAGCGCAGACAGCAACTTGTTAAGTTTGGGAAGGAGTTCTTGGACACTATCCCTGTTACCATAGGTGTCCCACAAGGCTCCATCTTGGGGCCCCTGCTTTTCTCCATATTCGTGAACAAACTCCCAGCTGCTGCTATCCACTGCAAGCCTATCCTTTATGCAGATGACCTGGTCATCCTGACTCACTCCCCTGAGATAGGGGTCATAAATCACCACCTGAGTGAGGACTTGAGGAACATCCAATCCTGGATATTGTCACATAAGTTGGTTCTAAATCTCAGGAAAACCCAGGCCATGCTCTTTGGGTCTCAGGCCAAGATTAAGGCCGCCCCTACTCCACCATGTGTTTTTGGTGTCGACGGGGTCAAGATCTCAGTTACTGACAACTTTAAATGCCTTGGGTGATGCTGGACCCACAGCTAGACCTTTGCCACCACATTCGGAATACTTGCAAGACTGTAAACTGCAAACTGGGTCTGGCATACAGAGCAAAAAGTAATCTTACTCCGGCAGCTCAGATTGCACTTGCCAGAGGGGTGCTCCTACCCTCGCTCTGCTATGGGCTTCTCTTGTTTGCCCACTCATCCAAAGTCCACCTCACTAGGTGGTCCACTGCCTACAATAATGTCTGCCACTTTGCGCTGGCTGCCCCCACCGGCTCACTCACATTGCAACTTTTATAGCAGGCTAAATTGGCTCTCACCCGCTAACCACATAGACTTCTTCTTAGGGTGCTTCACCAGAAACGTCCTTGACACTGGCACCCCTCCAGGGCTTGCGAAATTTCTTTTCCCGTCCATCTCCTCCTCCTACTCCCTCAGGTCCCAGGGACAGGCCCTCCTCAAGACACTGGCTACACAGACTCAAATGGGTGGGCGGGACTTTGCTGCATTTGCTCCCAGACTGTGGAACTCCTTCCCTGCCCAGGTCCATGCCACGCACTCAAAGATGTGTCTCCATTCCTCCCTATGGAACCATCTCAAACTTGCCTCAGCCTGTGGCTGCCCCAAACCCCAGTGAATTGATCCATCACAGCACTCCTCTGCTCTGGAGCTACTCCTGGACAAAAGACCAGACTCCAAGAGGTTGCTAAGCTGTATATAGTGTCACATCTGAAGGATTTCTGTACTGTGCCCCTGGAACTGCTCTTGGCTTCCATAAGGTGTTTATGTTGTTATATTAATACTGTATAATCTATGCCTTACCACACTCGTATGCTGTGTTGAATCTGTAACATTACTGCTCTTATCCCCAACAAGGTGTTTATTTTTGTTATGTTAATACTGTATAATCTATGCCTTACCATGTTTTGTATGCTGTGTTGAATCTGTATCCTCACATGAACTGTAACATGTCTAATTTGTACAATGTCATTGTATGTACCTAAATCTATTATTCCTGTACTCTCCCGGGTCGTACCTGAAAATAGACAATTGTCTTGTCTAGTGTATCTACCTGGTTAAGAAAAGCTAAATGAATAAATAAATAAATAAATAAACACTGTACACAAATCATATGCTCAGAGGTTGGCACTTTGGGAGTAGAGGGTTGACTGGCTGACTGAGTTTGTGACAGATTGGTTGGCAGCAGTGGCATAAAAAGTTTGGTGGTATAACCTTCATTGTTTAGTGTGTTAGCTTGAAACCGTTTAGCTCACTTGGAAAAAAAGAAAGGCAGTGCTTTATTTCAAAAGGAAACAGAACTATATCCCTTGACTTACAGTTAAGTTCCTACCCATTTTTTTTTCTAAAGTACCAGTCAGATTAGCGTAGTCAAAGAAGAAAATGGCTTCCGACTACAGCAGGCACACTGTAGATTTCTTAAAGCAGTTGTGCGGGATAGGGAGTCCTGTTTGGGGTGAAAACCAGTAAGCAGAACCTCATAGAAGCCCTGATGGTAGCAGATACCCAGAGCAGCGAGTCACAGACCGTGACTGAAAGGGACCAGACCTCGAGTGTGGTAGAACTAGTGGCCAGTGAGGGGTCCCAAGCCGATGAGGTGGACAGCAGGGCCACTGTCAGTGAAGGGCCACAGCAGCAGGGGAAGGTCACCAGTATCCTGAATCCAGAGGTACTCAAGCTGCAAATTGAGTTGCGGAGGATAGAACTGGAGGCAGAGCGACAACAGAGGGAGGCAGACAGTGAGGAACATGAGCACCAGCGAAAGGCAGAGAAGAAGAGAGAGCGAGAATGCAGAGAGGCAGAAGAGAGGAGAGAGGAGTGCCAGTGGCAACATGAACTAGAGAAGCTACGACTCCAACCAGCGGCACCAGGGCAGGTAAGTGGCTTGTGTTTAACTGGGACTGCGGGACTGGGTTACAAATGGAACTAGCTGAGTTTAAGGACGGGGAGCGCATGGACACCTTTTTAAATTCTTTTGAAAAAGTTTGTACTCAGGCTAAAATTCCTAATGAGTCCTGGAGCTTCCAGCTATGCCCGCTACTTACCAGGAGAGCTCAGGATGCATTGGGTCAAATGGACAATAAAGACAGTGATGATTACAGCAAGTTAAAAGCTGCACTACTAAAAAAGTTTGAATTAACTGCTGAATCATACAGAGCTAAATTCTGTAAGCTCAGGAGAAGCCCTGATATGAGCTATGAGGAGCTAGCCACAAAACAACATCAAGTTTTAAAACGTTGGTGGAAAGGAATTGAGGCAAACACTGTTGATAAAATTGAAAATGTGATTTTATTAGAACAATTTTATTGGGCATGCCCAGCAGAGTTAAAAATCTGGCTAGAGGACTGAGATCCAAAAACAGTGCAAGAGGCTGCTGAACTCTTGGACCGCTATGCCAAGAGCAGACTTGCTCTGAGAGCAAATGGGGTGAGTGTGGCAGCACAGAAAGGGAAAAGCACACCTTCAGGGCAGCTAAAACCCTCGCTGCCTCCACTGAAACCAGTTAGCCCCAGGTTTCAAAAGAAAAGATTTCTCTGAAATAAGAAATGTTTGTTGGTTATGTAAAGAAACTGGGCACATTGCCAGAGAATGTCCAAGAAGGGCAAGCAATAATACGCAAAGTAGTACCAGAAAGGAAGTGGGTTGTTTGTGTGTCCCTGGAAGCATGCCAGTGAACATGAGGGAACACATACACCCAGTCATGGTAAATGATGTACAGACACAGGGGTTATGGGACACAGGGGCATCCCTGACATTGGTGAAAGGTGATCTATTACAGCCTGGTCAGCTTATCCCAAATAAATATGTAACTATACAAGGGTTTACTGGTGAAGAGAAAACACTGCCACTCACTAGTCTACTCCTGGACTGGGGTGAAACAGGTGGCTTTAGCCAACACATTAGCAGTGGATGTGATCTTGGGTAACAATCTCCAGCAGGGGGTGGTATGTGCAGTTACCTGTAGCCAAGTGGCCAGGGAAAATTGTAGTTCCTTGAGCCCCCCAGAAGCCATTGGGGAAGATACTGAGAGGCTGGTTCCCCAGCCTGTGTCTCCAGAGGGGGAGACTGATAAAAAGGTGGTAGAAATTTCCCCAGTAGCAAGTAACCGCATAGCTACAGAGGGTTACTCCAAAAAGGGAGGAGTGACCTCTTGTCAGAGGGTTGAGATTGACAGTGATCCTGAGGGCCCTGACGCTAGTGCTAGGGACCCTAGTCTAGTGACTGAAGGGGACCTGTCCCATGCCTTGGGAAGGTGTGAGGGGATCGCAGCTGCTGAGAGAAATGACCCTAGTTTAGAGAAGCTGAGGGCTTGGGCAGACTCAGATGGTGCACAGGGAGGTGACGGCAGCCATAGGGTTTATTGGAAAAATGAACTTATGTATACACAGGCAGTACAGACAGAGGGAGGGATGCTAGGCAAGCAGCTTGTCGTTTCCCGGGGATATCGTGAGCAGTTGCTCAAGGTTGCCCATGATATTCCCTTGTCTTGTCATCTGGGAATCACATGCACAATGCAGTGGTTGGCCCAGAATTTCTACTGGCCTAACTTCACCCAGCAGGTGAAGGAGTGTTGCAGGTCTTGTCACCGGTGCCAAGAAATAGGGAAGGCGGGCAAGAAAACCCAAGCCGCCCTGATCCCCTTGCCCATAGTGGAGGAGCCATTCCAGAGGGTGGGAATGGATATTGTGGGGCCTTTAAATACCCCCACCTCCTCAGGGAAGAGATTCATCCTGACTGTGGTGGATTATGCCACCAGGTACCCAGAGGCAGTCACCCTATCCTCACTGAGGACAGACAAAGTGGCAGATGCCTTGCTTGGGATTTTCTCCCATGTTGGGTTTCTGCAGGAGGTAATCACTGATCGAGGGGGTTCCTTCATGTCGGACTTAATGAAATGTCTATGGAAGAAGTGTGGGGTGGTGCAGAGATGCACGACACCATATCACCCACAAGCCAATGGGCTTGTGGAATGCTTCAATGGTACCCTAAAGTCAATGCTTCGGCATTTGCTGAACAGCATGAGAGGGACTGGGAGGAAATACCTTCCCCACCTGTTGTTCGCATACAGGGAGGTGCCCCAAGAGTCAACAGGATTTTCCCCCTTCGAACTCTTGTATGGACACCGGGTACGTGGGCCCCTAGACTTGATCCAGGAGGACTGGGAAGGCAAGCACGCCACCCAGGGAACTCCCATTGTGGATTACGTCCTAAGGTTTAAGGACAGGCTGAAGGAACTTATGGGGACAGCCCAGAGCAACCTGGCAGCTGCCCTACAGAAACAAAAGGTATGGTACAACCACAGAGCCAGAGTTCACTCATACATGGTGGGTCAGGAAGTCATGGTCCTTATTCCGGTCCGGAAAGACAAGCTACAAGCTGAGTGGGCAGGACCGTACAAAGTGGTTAGGAAGGTAAATGACAAACTACATTGTGGAGTTACCTGACCTTAGACAGACAGAAAGGATGTACCATGTCAACATGATGAAGCCATATGCAAATAGGGCTGACATGGTGTTCGCAGTGTGTAGTCATGGGGAGGGGACAGACGAAGGAGACCCCCTTCTGGACCTGCTGGAAGAGTGTAAGCGGGAGTCCTCTGTGGAGGCAGTAAAATTGTCTCCCCAGCTGACCCCGGACCAGATCCAGAAAGTGAGGGAGGTTTTAGCAGACTTGGCCTCCTTGTTTAACGCCAAGCCTGGACTAACCCCCTTAGCAACACACGATGTGGAGACAGGGACACAGATGCCCATACGGCGGACAGCATATTGGTGTCAGAGGCTGTCCAAAAGGACATTAGGAGGGAAGTGGAGGAGATGCTGGATTCAGGGGTAATCCAGAGATCCCACAGTCCCTGGGCCTCACCGGTAGTTCTTGTACCAAAGCCAGATGGCACAACTCGTTTCTGTGTAGACTATCATGGACTGAATGCAGTCCTGAAGTCAGACACCCACCCAATGCCCCAGATGGACGAACTCCTGGATAAGTTGGGGGGGTGACCTACCTTATGACCATTGACCTGACAAAGGGGTATTGGCAGGTAGAGTTGACGGACAGAGCTAGGGAGAGGTCAGCCTTCATCACTCTGATAGGCTTATTTGAGTTCAAAGTAATGCCTTTTGGAATGAAGACCGCCCCGGCCACTTTCCAAAGGTTGGTGAACCAGGTGTTAAATGGTGCTGAGGAGTATGCCGTGGAGTACCTGGATGCCATTGCCATCTTCAGTACCAGCTGGGAGGAACAACTGTCACACCTTAGGAAGGTGCTGTGCAGAATACAGAAGGTCGGGCTCACTGTCAAAGCCGAGAAGTGCCAGGTGGCCATGGGAGAAGTGGCATACCTTGGGCATGTGGTAGGCCGGGGACAGCTCCATCCTAACCAGATAAAAACAGAGGTAATACAGGCATGGCCCAGACCAGAAACTCAGAAGCAGGTCAGGAGTTTTCTCAGGACAGCAGGGTACTATCAAAAATTTGTACCAAATTATAGTGCCCTGGCTGCTCCCCTATCTGACCTGACAAAGAAACGGATGCCCAAGAAAATTATCCGGGGTTCAGCCTGTGAGAAAGCCTTTACCAAACTGAAGGATGCACTGTGCAGTGCTCCTGTTTTGACAAGTCCGGACTATAGCAACATTTTATAGTTCAGATGGACACCTCAGACATGGGTATTGGGGCAGTACTAAGCCAGACATCCAGCGAAGGGAGGGACCACCCCATAACCTACCTGAGCCAAAAGCTGCTCCCCAGGGAACAAGCATACTCCACGGTGGAAAAGGAGTGTCTAGCCCTAGTGTGGGCCCTAAAGAAATTGGAGCCATACTTGTATGGGCAGCCTTTTGTGGTGCAGACTGACCACAACCTCCTGGTTTGGTTGACACAGATGGGGAAAAACAATGGCAGACTGCTCAGATGGAGTCTTGCTTTACAAAGGTATGATTTGAAAATCGTACATAGGGCCGGAGCCAAGAATAAGAACTCAGATGGACTGTCTAAGGTCTATGAGGAGTGAACTGATTTGGGAAGCTCATCCCATGTAGGGGATGGATCCCCCAAATTCAGTCTAGGTGGGGAGGAGTGTGACGTAGACAGCCAGTTCTGAGTGCTGTATTAATTTTTTTTATTACATATAAAATATGTGATGGGAAGGTCAATTTGAAGAAACTACTGTCTTACTGGAACTGACACATCAAGACCCCCGAGATAGTTTAAAGGACAGGAGGTGGTTTGAGTCTGCAGCTATTTAAAATGCAATTCCTTTGTTCAATTTTCTTTGAAGGCAGGAACCAAAGTATCCACTTTATAATTCCCTCAGGGATATCCTTTGACTTGCATAGTTGCCAGGAAGGTCTTGTGGGGAGGGGTGTCGGAGAGTGGCCAGAATGGATATCAAAGAGGTTTGATGTCTGAGCCAGGCAGGATCCAGATGAATTTGGAAAGTCAAATACACATTCCCAGGAAGCCTTGGGAGGACATCACAGAACCTGTTTATGTGTGTGTGTGTGTGTGTGTGTGTGGCAGAACAAAAACCAGCTCTGACCAGTTACCCTGAGGAGAGAAAATTGAGTATGTCACTTATCATTTGTTTTTTAAAACTTGTTGGGACATCCTGTGTGGTTACATATAACTTTTAATACACCAAGGCAGAGTTTAATGATCTCAGAGAAGAGGCCAGCTCAGTACTCTTTTATCCAACTGAGCAAGCCTTAGAGACACACAAAACAATATTTCTGACTGAGAGAAGAAGGACAACATCAGCACTGTAGGAGAGAAGTATTATGTGGATAAGAGAGCTTAGTTTGTACCTTTAAAAACCTGTTTTGTTTTTAAGATTGTATGTGTTTGGGATATTTGTTCTGTATTTATTGTTTTGTTTTGATATTTTTAAAGTAAAGATATATTTTTACAATGGAACTGCATGGAGTGCCTTGACATTTCTTTTTGTTTAAAGTGGAGCTTTTTAAGGTTATAAGTAACACTGTGTATGGGCTTATTGTATACCAAACTGGGAAACGGATTGAGTTTTCCAAAGTCTTGCATAGAATTCTAAGGGTTCATTTGAAAGACCTGGTTAGGTGCCTGTAGGCAAAGATATCTGGTCCCCCAAAGACAGAATTATCTGAGCCTGATAATTGGGTATGCTAACAAGAGGTTATCAGTTTGAATCCCTTCAGAGCTTGAGACTAGGGTGACTTGAACCCACACAACAGACAAGAGGGTTACCTTGTCTGTTACACTGTACACAAATCATATGCTCAGAGGTTGGCAATTTGGGTGTAGAGGGTTGACCGGCTGAGCGAGTTTGTGACAGAGCATCTACTACTTCCACCTCCAGTGAGAGATCGAAATCAGTCCCTTCAGGTACCAAAGCAGCTTCTGGGGACACCCATAGGAAGTTGACTACCTCTACACAGGTGAAAGGTGGGGAGTCATCTTCTCAGGGCAAGACGTCCACCCAGATCCCCTTGGCCCACTGACCCCACAAATATGGGTTGACCCATGAGGGACAGGCATTGGCTTTGGGTAAACCCACACAGCCCAGTGCCCGAAAGCCTTCTGGGACATTTGAGAAACACAAGAAGCCCAATGAACCAGCAAAACACCTGGAGGTCATCAGGTACCGGACGCCTCCCCCACCCAAACACTGGGCATCATCTGCTTCCCAGATAACCAGACACTCTGACTCTGCATCAGAAAAGGAGCAAGCACCTCTGGCAAAAGAAAGGCCATCAGCCCCTAAGGACCAGCCATCAGCCTCGAAGAATCAGCCATCAGCCCCGGTGACTGATTCCCCAGATGGGGGTACCAGACAAGCTGCAGCCTCCATTACAAGAACCGGACGTCAGGCCACCTGACACTGAAGATCTGATGCCCGATGTATCCATTGACAAAGTGCCCAAGGACTGATCCCCACCACCTCTGGACCAGATGCCCGGACCCTCTGGTGTTTCAAACCAGATGCCCCCCCACCACCAGTCGTTCCACTAGCTGAAGTGGGAGCACTATTTAATGCATGGTGGTATATCATCAAAGGGGATCTTCTCCCCAGTCCCAGAGATCCATCCCCAGTATGTCCTCCACCTAGAGACCTCACTCCTGAGCAGTCTTTACCACCAAAAGAGCTCCAGCCATTAGATAAAGAAGATAGACAGATGCCTGGGTGTGGCGGCTGTAAAAGGCATCCATTGTCTGTCCCATCCTCCAGCGGACACCTGCCATCATCTTCAGGGGACGATGCAGGGGACTCGTCTTTGGACTATTCCACATAAAGCACATTTTCTGGAGCTGGAAGGACACTACTTTCTTCAACTGCGAGCTGTGTGAGAAATTCTATATTGCACTTGATATCTGCAACAAACGTGCACTTTTGCTTTAATTCTGTGGGAGGTGAAGCTAACCACTCTTGGTAATTGCTTTTTATTCACATTTATTTAGTGTTTAACCAAGAAGGGGCTTGTAAACTCTGTTTATCTTGTTAGTAACTTCAGAAGGATTTAAATACTGCATTTGGGTATGTCCTTGGAGGTAGCTAGATTGTCTACTAGGATTTGCGGACAGTTAAACTATTTTTAAATGAATTACAGTTGGCTGAGGAGTTGAAAAAGAAACTTGCAAACTCTGCTTATCTTGGAAGTAACCTCATAAGTGTTTGAATACTGCATTCTGGTTGTCCTTTGGGGGTAGCTGGATTGACTACTAGGATTTTGGGACAGAAACTATTTTTAAATAATTTACTGGTGCGTAGGAGTTTGTGATAGTTAAACTCTTTTTAACAGAGTTACTGGGATTAAGGAGTGGTCACAGAAAAACCTGCAATGTGAAACAGGAAAAGACAGTCTTTCAAGCAACAGAGGGTGGTGGATCTAGGTTTACGTTTGTTTGTTGCAATTCTTAAGATTTTCAGTGCAGGAAGAGTTTAAAGCACAGCTGACTTATTTTGGGGCTGACAGCTCTCAGAGCACAAACCACCAGGCCTGTTTTGGGGCTGGGAAGGTTTACCTGTGTCTGACTTGGATGTGTGGATTTTTCTCTGTTTGATTAGCAGGGTATTTCTCTATCAAATTGTTGTGTAGAGCATCTTGCTGACAGGAAGGCACTCATTGCAGCAGTGGGTCAGAGCTTTTAGCTGATTGTTTTGTGAGGGTACTAAATGAGAAAAAGACCAAGGTAGAACGGTCAATGGGGGATGCTGCAACAGAAGGTAAAGCCATCAAAAAATGGAGAGCAATGAGTACCAATACCCGTAGTCTAGGTAACAAGCTTCCTGAATTAGTGGCCTTGATGGAGGAGGAACATCTGGATATTGTGGCAGTCACAGAAACGTGGTACACACAAAACCATGACTGGGACGTAAACATACCAGGATACACTATCTACAGGAGGGACAGGGAGGGTAAAAGAGGAGGAGGAGTAGTTCTTTACATAAGGGAAGAAATAAAAGCAACAGAACAAAAGGGTAAACAGGGAGGAGAAGAAGCACTGTGGGTAAATTTGGAGACAGGCAATGGCACCACAATCTGCACAGGGGTTGTATACAGACCCCCTTCTCAGCGGGAGGAAATGGACAAGGAAATGATAGAAAGTATACTTAGAATGGCAGAAAAAGGGGAGATATTGCTGATGGGTGATCTGAATATGCCAGATGTTAACTGGAGTGCAGTTGCAGCAGCCACTTCGAAGAGTGCAGTTATTCTAGATGCCCTACAGGGGGCATGCCTTAGACAACTAGTACTGGAGCCCACTGAGAGGGAGCAATATTAGACTTGATACTCTCAAATGGAGATGGAGAGGATCACAGATGTAGAAGTGGGTAGCCATCTGGGAACTAGCGACCATCGAACAGTATGGTTCACAATAAACACAGCAATAGAGTCAAGCCATACAAAGACAAAAGTACTGGACTTTAGGAGGACTGACTTTGCCAAAATGGGTGAGTGCCTAAGGAATGCACTAGCAAATGGGCAGGAAGGAGGGGTGGAAGAACAATGGGGAATAATAAAAACTGCCATCACAAAGGTAATGAGCCTTTGTGTGAAGCAAATAAACAAAACAAGACGATGTAAGAAACCACTATGGTTCTCAAAGGAAGTGGCAGTGAAGGTTCAAGAGAAAAAGAAAGCATTCAGGAAGTACAAGGAATCACAGAAGGAGCAGGACAGAAAACTGTATCAGTTAAAGCAAAAGGAGGCTGGGAAGGCAGTCAGAACAGCAAAGGCCCAAACCAAGGAAAAGATAGCCAACTCAGTTAAGAAGGGGAAAACCGCTTATAGGTACATCAGGGAGCGAAGGAAGACCAAGGGAGGATAGTGAGGCTTAATAAAGGGAGGGATGGTGGGCAGAGGAGACTGTGAAAAGGCAGAGATACTAAACAAATATTTTTGCTCAGTATTTACAAAGGAAGAGGGGGAGGTACATAAAACAAACAGTAGTAACACTCTGGATACAGAAGTTGATACCGGCCCATTTACAGAAGAAAGGGTTCTGAAAGAACTCTTAAAACTGAAGGTGGACAAAGCAATGGGGCCTGATGGGATTCATCCCAGAATTTTAAAAGAACTAAGGGTAGAACTAGTGACACCACTGACTACCCTTTTTAACAAATCATGGGAGGATGGGGTGGTACCCGAGGACTGGAGGAGGGCAGATGTGATTCCCTTCACAAAAGTGGGAGCAAGGCAGAAGCAGGAAACTATAGACCTGTTAGTTTAACCTCAGTGATAGGGAAAATGATGGAATCACTTCTAAAGGAAAGAATTGTCGAGTATCTAGAGGCCAGAGGGGCACAGGACCCTAGGCAGCATGGATTCAGGGGAAGGTCATGCCAGATGAATCTGATAGATTTCTTTGACTGGGTGACCAAAGTAGTAGATCAGGGAGGGCTGTGGACATGGCCTACCTAGACTTTAGCAAGGCATTTGACACAGTCCCACTCAAAGATTAATATCAAGTTAGCCAGCCTGGGAGGGTCCCAAGATGACAGCCTGGGTAAAGAATTGGCTGGAGAATAGGACACAGAGAGTAGTAGTAAATGGAGTCCACTTAGAAGAAAGGAGGGTTACTAGTGGGGTACCTCAGGGTTCAGTATTGGACTGGTCCTCTTCAATGTCTTTATAGCGACATTGCAGAAGGACTGGAAGGAAAAGTATGTCTCTTTGCAGATGACACTAAGATCTGCAACAGAGTTGATGCACAGGGTGGGATGGAAAGGATGAGAAGGATTTGGCAAGGTTAGAGGAATGGTCAAATGTATGGCAGCTTAGATTCAATGCTAAGAAGTGCAAGGTAATGCACCTGGGAAACAAAACCCAGGGAAGAGTACACAATGGGGGTGAGATACTAACAACAACAAAATGGAAAGGGACCTGGGGTAGTCATATCAGATGACCTAAAGATGGGCAAGCAATGTGAGAGGGCAGCAAGGAGGGCTGGGGGATACTGGGATGCATAGGGAGGCATCACCAGTAGAAAACAGGAAGTTATTATCCCTCTGTACAGACAGCTGGTGAGACCCCATCTGGAGTACTGTGTGCAGTTCTGGAGACCCAATCTCCACAAAGACATAGACAGGATGGAAGGCTGTCCAGAGGAGGGCAACTAAAATGGTGCAGGGTCTGCACCGGAAGACATATGAAGAGAGACTTAAGGAGCTTAATATGTATAGCCTCAAGGAAAAGAGGGAGAGGGGACATGATAGAAACTTTCAAGTACCTCAAGGGAATCAACAAAGTCCAAGAGGGTAGCATCTTTCAAAAAAAGAGGTGCAAGAACAAGAGGGCACAATTTGAAGATAGAGGGGGCAGCTCAGAGGTAATTTAAGGAAGTATTTTTCACAGAGAGGGTTGTGGATGCATGGAATGGCCTTCCGAGGAGGTTGTGGAGTCAAAATCAGTGGTGGAATTCAAGCATGCATGGGATAGTCATAAGGCAATTCTGGGGGTTGGGGGTAGGAAGAAGTAGGCTGCTGGTTAACTAGGATCTGCAGCTTATCCAGTAGGTAGGGAAATGGGCAGACTGGGTGGGCCAAGCGGTCCTTATCTGCCATCAAATTCTATGTTTCTATGCTTCTATTCCTCAGAGGATGAGCTTCCCATTCCATCTCCAAATCTGAGGGACTCGCCGAGGTCATCACCAGATGACCCATCCTTTTTGGACATTATGTGCCATATTTAAGCACTAGACCAATGGTACACTGAGGAATTAGACCCAGACTGGCACAGACTGACCAAATTCTTGGGAGCCACAGATTCTAAGCCACTGGTCATCCCCCCCCTTTGGTGGAACCTTTTCAAGATGTGACCAGGTCCACATGGAGGCATCCTGCCACTATGACCACAGTACCTTATAAGGCCGATAGACTTTGCAAAACACCAAAAGGGGAGCCTTTTCTGGGCGAACACCCAAAGGCAGACTCAATGGTCCTGACAGCTGCCCATGGCAGGGCACAACAACCTTGCCATGAGTGCCCAGCCACCAGACCCAAAATCAAAAAAATTAGACCAGATGGGATGCAAGGTGTACTCCTTGGCAACTTGCAATGTTAGGTTGCTCAACTTCCTGGCCCACATGGTCACCTACCAAAAATCCCTGTGGGCAAAGGCAATGAATATGGCCAAGGCACAGACAGATTCTGAGGGTAAGGCAGAACTCCTTGCTGTCATTCAGTCTGGCATGTACGTGGATAATCACGTCCTCAGGAGTTCTTATGACTCCGCGGATACAGCAGCAAGAGCAGCGGCCAACAGCATTTGCAGGCAGAGGCATGCTTGGCTCAGGGTTTTGGGCTTCTGATAGGATCTTCAGGATACTATCCTGGATGCACCTTTCCAAGGACCAGACCTTTCGGTCAGGACACTGAAAAAGTAATCACTGGACTTCAAGATTCAGGTAAAGCTGTATCTGAAGTCTACAGAATGTACCAGTCAGAGCCACAATCCACAGAACGCCGTCCCTTTCGGGAAAATCAGGGACAGCAGGGAAGGCGTCAGACACAGTATAAGGGAGGCTTCAAAAGAAAAGACCACCCTGTCCTTTCAGGCGCCCAGGGCCCCAAAAACCCCAAGACACCAAGACTTCCCTTGCCTACACCCTCCAGCACAGCGTGACTCCCTACTGACCCCCCACCACAGCCTGTGCAGGAGGAGGTGGTAGGAGGGAGATTCTCCCTCTACCTATCCGGATGGTCCAGTATAACATTGGACCAATAGGTCCTCCAGATAATAGAAAGGGGATACTCCCGAGAGTTCACCCAGTTTCCACTGGACAACCCACCAGTCCCCTCCCACTGCTCTCCCTCCCATGCACTCCTCCTGAGTGCAGAGATACAGGCCTTACTGGACAAAAGAGCCATACAGGAGGTTCCTTTTGCTCAAAGGAGAAAGGGATTTTATTCCCATTTCTTCCTTGTCCCGAAAAAGATGGGACACCTCCATCCCATTCTGGACCTGAGTCATCTGAACACCTTTATCGAACACAAACTGTTCAGAATGGTGACCCTGGTGAGCCTGTTACCAGTGCTCCACCAAGGAGACTGGCTTTGTTCACTAGACATGCAGGATGCCTACATGCACATCAAGATCCTGCTGTCCCACAGGAAATATTTACGCTTCACCTTTGAAGGAGGACACTACCAGTTCAGGGCACTGCCATTCGGCCTGTCCTCAGCACCAAGGGTTTTTACCAAGTGCCTAGCAGTGGTAGCGGAGACCCTCAGGAGAGGGGATCACTTTGTATACCTCTACCCGGACGATTGGCTTCTTACTGCACCAACAGAAGACCAGTTGAACAGGATCTTAGAGAAGACATTCAGCCTATTCCAGACCCTGGGCATCACCCTAAACCTGCCCAAGTCACAACCATGGCCAGCTCAAAGGCTGCAGTACATTGGAGCAGTCCTGGACACAGTCCAAGGGAAAGCTTTTCTGCCCACAGACAGAGCAGCAAGGCTAAGAGAAGTCGCTCGCAGGGTACAGGACTCAGACTTGGTTCCAGCAAAAGTGGTTCTACAACTGCTTGGTCACATGGCAGCAGCTATTATTACAGTTCCACTCTCGCATCTGAACATGAAGATCCTGCAGTGACACCTCAGGGTTCAATGGGATCAAGATACGGATGAGCTGGAAGAGCCCATTTGGATCGCCAACATAGTCCAACAGTCCATGACCTGATGGCTCACCCCGGCCCATCTGAGCATAGGGGTCCCCTTTCAGTGACCCAGTCCACTGCAGACTCTCACCACTGATGCATCAGGACTGGGATGGGGATCACATCTTGCTTCTCATCAGACAAGGAGCTCCTGTAACTCAATGGAACAAGCTCTTTACATAAACATTTTGAAGGAGAGAGCCGTCCTGTATGCCCTTCAAGCCTTCCAAGGGGTACTCCTTCCCAGACCTCTACTGGTCCAGTCAGACAACACCCCAGTAGTCTTCCATCTCAACAAGAAAGGGGGTACACATTTGTATCCCCTGTGCAGAGAGGCAATGAGAGTTTGGTCCTGGGCAGTGGATCACAAGCTGGACATCACGGCAGTCCATGTTCCATGCATCCACAACATTCTCACAGACATCTTAAGCCACTCTTGGTCTCAGAACCACGAGTGGGAACTACAACAAGAAGTCATAGATGACCTCTTCGAAAGGTGGGGTCAGCCAGAACTGAACCTCTTTGCATCCCCACACAACACCAAACTGCCCAATTTCTGCTCGCTAGACCCAGGGCCTGGTGTGTTTTCTTGTGAGACACATTGTCCCTCTCTTGGACAGGGAGGTTTCTGCATGCTTTCCTTCCCTTTTGTCTTCTTCAGAGGGTCCTTCTCAAACTGCAGGCAGAAGAAGCCAGAATAATACTGATAGCACCATTCTGGCCTTGACAAATTTGGTTCCTGCTGTTGCAACAGCTGGCATCGAAACCACCAGTTCCATTGCTCCTCTCCACTCACTTATGCTCCCAAGAACAAGGGACGTTGGTCCATCCAGCCCTCCAGTCCCTGCATCTGCATGCTTGGCTCCTGAGGACTTAACTAGGAATAGGTTTGGAGTATCCCTTAGAGTGGCAGAGGTGCTCGTGGCAGCGAGCAAACCCTCTACCAGGGTGACCTACGCCATGAAATGGAAGTGTTTCTGCTTATGGACCATTCCCAGTTCTCTGGATCCCCTAGGTTGTCCAGTGAAATCTGTGCTGGAGTATCTTCTCCACCTGTCAGACTTGGGTCTCAGTTACTCATCCATAAAGGTGCATCTCTTTGCTCTGTCAGCTTACCATGCACCAATAAACGGGAAGACTCTGGCACAGCTGGACATCTGCAAGACCTTCCTGAGAGGTATCTTGCATATTAAACCCCCCAGGAGAGACCAAATACCATCCTGGGATCTCCTGTTTGTTTTAGAAAAGCTCACCTTGCCACCTTTTGAACCAGTCGTAAGCTGTGAGCTCTTCCTCCTCTTTTGGAAGGCGTTATTTTTAGTTGCCATTACCTCAGCTCAGAGGATTTCTGAGCTGCAGGCTTTGTTGTGTAAAGAGCCTTATCTTGTTTTTCACAGGGACAGAGTAGCCCTGTGTACAAACCCAAAGTTTTTGCCAAAGGTAGTGTCTGAGTTCACGTTGAACCAGGACAGCCAATTACCAGTTTATTACCCAGAGTGTTTCTGCTTATGGGCTATTCCCAATTCTCTGGATCCCCTAAGTTGTCCGGTGAAATCTGTGCCAGAGTGTCTTCTCCATTTGTCAGACTTGGGTCTCAGTTACTCATCCATAAAGGTGCATCTCTGTGCTCTGTCAGCTGTTTATACTCGAACAAAGGGGAGGCATTGTTACATACTCTGGATGTACATAGATTTTTGCATTACTATCTAGCCACTACTAGTTCCGCCAGAAAGACAGACCAGTTGTTTGTCTTCTTTGCCCACAGGAAACTTGGAGCACCAGTCACAAAACAAACTCTAAGTGGTTCATGCACTGCATCACTTTTTGCTACCAGCACCACAACAAACCCCAACCGGGACCGGTGAGGGTCACTCCACCAGAGGGGTGGCGACATCTTTCGCTTCCCTTCGAAATGTATCTTCAGTGGGCCTCTATGCGGCCACTTGGAATTCAGTGCATACCTTTGTGAGGCACTCTAGTCTGGACATTGCTTCCAGGAGGAGAGCAGGTTTCATCCTAGCAGTCCTTCAAGGGCTTCTCTCCTAATTTCCCATAGTTTTTATTGTCCTTAACCCTTTCAATCTGGGTCTCTTCTTAGGCATTGCTTGGGACTCAGTCCTAATGGTATTACCTGCTGCAAGAGCTCCCCCTCTAAGTGAGATAGTATAGTTATGTAAGAACTTACCATAACAGTATATCTTTGAGAGGAGCCCTTGCAGCAGGTGGCTTTCCCACCCACCTGCCCCCAGGGACAAACATGACATCTTCTCTTTGGGGATGGAAGATCCTCCTCAGTCCTCCATCTGTGTTTTCAGCTGGGTCTCTAGTGGGAGAACTGATGTGGCTCTGGGGGACCGCCCCCTTTATACCACGTCTGACATCGGGGCAGAGCCGACATCGGGGGCAGTCCCTGCCACAGACTGCTAGCTAGAAAATTTTTCCATGGGGTCCTAACGCTAGGTGGCCTTAATCCTAATGGTATTACTTGCTACAAGAGTGCCTCTTGAAGATCTACTGTTATGGTAAGTTCTTACGTAACTGTACTTTCCTTGTTTTGTTGGAAACAAAAAGTAGCTATTGATTTGGAATCCTGTGTTGGCTCAAGTACAGAAAGGAATGTAAAATTGGAGGCCTGAGGCCTGAAACAAGTAAAAACTTCTCCAAACCCAACAGGCAGTTCCTTTTATACTGGTAGAAGCTACTTTGAAAATGTGAGGCACATAGCATTTTTAATCTATACTTCAGGCACTTTAAACCATTTTAACCATTTTTATACCATTTCTGTGGTTCATACCATTCGAGGCCTGTAGCACTAAGCACATTTTATTTTATCCCTAAGACCCTTTATGTCTTATGCACTTTACTTACTATATTTCTTTTATGTACTTTGCACCTTTGGAAAATAATATAAGGGACAGAGGAGAACAGAAGAAATAGGTAACGAAAGAAGATAGAATTACTGGTGGCCATTGTGCAATGAGAGAGGAAGATAGGGGATAGCTGCAGTAAAGAGGAAAGGTGGGGATTAGTGCTTTTCTTAATCCAGCAGTATTCCTAGGGGACGGGAATATCTCCTTGCCACAGGGGGGAGGGGAAATTGGTTAACTAGGAAAGGCACACTTAGCCAGACCTTGTTTACAGGTGTGATCTGGGAGCACAAGGAAGTTAAGTGACTTGCTCAGGGTCACACAGTATGCAAGTGGGGGGCTGATGAGATTCAAATTCAGGTCTCCAGATTTGCAGCTCAGTGCCGTTAACCACTACACTATACTGCCACCCTGTAGCTCTGGATCTTATCTGTGTCATTCTTCACCATTCATCACTGTTGGGTTCTGTTAGGAGGATCAGGACCCCGTGGGAGCTTTTTTTAAATTTTTTGCAAGGGGGAGGGGCTGACATCGGGGCGGCCCTGCTCTCGAGGCCGACGCATTGTGTGGCGCTCGCAGATTGGCCAATAACCAACACTGACCCCTCCCCAGCCCCAGTTCCACTTCTCCCACTGTCAAGTGACCATGACCTCGCAAGTGAGTGACATTTTCTCCTGGGCCAGTGGCCCAGTCCGATGGTACCATAGTCCTAGTTCTGCTCTGCTGTGATTTCTTGACATTCGAACGGTAAGATCTTTCCATTTTCTTTTGTCCACATCAAGTACTGTGTTTTGTTTATTATTTTTTTCATCTGGTCATGTCTCGTTCCGGGGGGACAAAAGGAAATCTTCTAAGGCGGGTCAGCCTCCTAAGCGGTGGTGTCCCTGTGGCTGACTGTATTCCATCATGGACCAGCATGACTGGTGTCTAACCTGCTTGTGCCCTAACCATGACATGGATTGTTGTGATGCCTGCTTCTCCATGGACCGTCGTGTTCTGGAACTGCACGCACTTAAAGTCAGACATGCACAGCTGACTTTCAGTGGACAGGCTCGCACTCAGGAATCCAAATGCAGGGTTCTTGGCCCTTCCTCTGGGTCCCCTCCCAGTCCTATACGGCCCTTGTAGGAGGGGGTTTCCACCACTCTTAGCCTTGCCTCAGCGGGAACCCCTTCCATGGTGCAGGAGGCTCGGTCCAACCCCTCTGGGGGTCGGACGGGAGGCACCGTCCTGGCAATCACCTCCTCAGAGGCAAGGGCACCCCTGGCATCATGGCCTGGGGCCTTTGGGCCCAGTCTGGTGCTGTCCTTGTTGCCGCCTGTCGGTGTCATCCCTAATTCCAGTGCCACTTGTGGCACCTGCGATCTGGATGGCACCACGGGTGTCGTGGGACCAGCCTCTGGCGCTGCCTCTGACTCCAGCACTGTCCACGGTGCCAGGTATGGGGCAGTGCTGTGGGTCTCGCAGGGCCGGCTTGTGGTGCTGCAGCTGAGAGGAATCGGGGAGTTGTCTGACTTCAAGCCTCTCCTGGGAGGAAAATTCTGAGGCTGACCCAGACTGGCTCCTGGGTTCTTTGGAATTCTCCAATTCCTCTTCGTCCAGCACTTTGGCTCCAGTTCAGCCCCCTTCTTGGAAACCGACGGCTTCCACTGATTCCGGGGTCGGTGGTACTGACCAGTCCTTGGGTGCCCCAGGGGGCATCACAGGGCAACTTGGTGTCAGTGGTTTATCTGCTTCCCTGGGAGGTGTACCCCCTCCTATGATGGCTCTCATTGGCCCTACTTTTGGGCTGACTGGAGTGTCTCAGGTAGGTGAGGGTACTCCCCTAGCGGCTGTCTTTCAGGAGTCAGCTGCGGGGGTCCAGTTACCTAGGCTGATGCTGAGGAACAGGGCTGTCTCTCCCTCTCTTTCTGAGTCTGAAGGGTTGAGGGGGCAGGATCAGGGTCAGCACCCTTCCCTGGGAACCCATGGGGGTTCAGGGAGGAGTAACAGTGCTGGTCCGGTCTTCTCCCCTGAGGTCTTGCCAGGAGGGCCCTCATCTTTGGAGGTTAGGGGCTGCCCTTCTGGGCTCATGCAGCACCAGTCGCCTCATGGGGGGAATTCTCTGTTTGGGTTCAGCTCTGGCTGTTCTGTCTTGGTTGAGCAGCCTTCAACTGCTGGGACCATCAGGTCTCCTCCTCCTTTGAGGTCTCCCGTGTGGTCCCCCAGCCCTGGCAGAGGTCGCGCTCCTCCTCGGAAGGGCATGGCCCCTTTGCCTCTGCCAACCCCTCCTTCACTCCCAGGCCACTCCTGTCCTACAGGGCCTCTCACCTGGGAGAAGTTTAGGTCCACGGCTGCATTTTTCCCCGCCTACTACTGGTCCATGGATGAGGAGGTGTTCCACCACTCCCCATTGCAGTCTGCACCTAACTCTCCAGACTCGTAGGCTCCCTCATCTTCTTCCTCTCAGGGAGAAGAGTCTTCTGTCTACCTTTCCCCTGTGACTGATCTTTCCAGCTATCAACACTTCCTGTCGGGGCTGCTCAATGAGCTCCATATCTCCACCTTAGGCAGTTGCAAATACTGACCGGTCAGCACATGCCTTCTCGGGTGAGTTCAGTGCAGACAACTTGTTGGTTCCCACCTGGCCTACTCCCTTCTCAGAGGCATTGTACTGTGCCTGGCAACATCCCTCAACCCTTGCACTAGCCCAGAGGGACCTCCACCACAGGTATTGTGCACCCCTTGGGCCTCCGTTGGGCGTGACTCTCCTGGATACACCCTCCGGGCACAGAAGCCCAAGGCGTGACTGACCCCCAGAATCTGATTCAGCTGAGTTCAGTTTTGGGGGAGGAGAACTTTCTCTTCAGTGCACCTCCTTTTAATGTCTATCAGCTCATCA
Source organism: Neoceratodus forsteri (assembly GCA_016271365.2). NCBI lineage: Eukaryota > Metazoa > Chordata > Ceratodontiformes > Ceratodontidae > Neoceratodus > Neoceratodus forsteri. The sequence goes on along the minus strand of CM057449.1, from coordinate 517,902,533 downwards.
GGCCCATCATGCTGCCTATAATAGGCACTTATGATTTTTATTATTAGGGTCTAGGATTAAATACCTTTGAGCTGAGAGCTCTTTTACAAAGGTTCCACGTCAATAGGAGGAAAGACAGCATTACAAGGGTTCAAGCAACATAGAGTATAAAACATGTCTCTGCTAGGTCAGATCCCAGCTTCTTTGCCTGACTCAGAGGCAACCAGACAAGCCATTTCCCTCTCCACATGGGGTCTGGAGCTTGCAAGGCACCAAGCAAGGGCATCTTACCATGCCAATAAGGTGGTTTCCATGCTGGCAGGGACAGTGACAGTGTAGCTTCATCTTTCCCAGTTATCACCCTTGGCCCAGCGTAGGGTGACTGCCTCCTCCTTCTGGGGAACCCACCTCTTTTCCCACAGGATGAGGTAGAAACTTCAGGGGTGCCTTCCTTCTCCTGCTAGGAGAACCCTGCCTCACTCAGACCAGTTTCAGGCCTAAACAGGCCTGATAGGGTTCCCTCCTCTGGTATCTTCCTCACTGGAGGAGGTTCTGGGCCCCCTTCGGGGGGCTTGGTAATCACCCAACAGTGATGAATGGTGAAGATTGATACAGATGAGATATGAAAATTACATACCTACCATAATTCTTGATCTTTCTGTGTGTATTCACCATTCATCACTGACTCCAACCCACCTTCCCCTCTTAGGCCTCAGTCTCTTGGCGATCCTCCTCCCTGTTTGCTTCTCAGCTAGGATCTTGGTCTTTCTCTAGCCTGCCCTCTCCCCCCTAGGGGTCGGGGTTTCTCTGGGAAGACAGACAGGGAAGCAACCCTCTGTTGGGAGTCTCCGGTTTCCCCTTTTGGTCCAGATAGACCCCTCTATCCTGGGCTTACTCCTCTTTTTACAATTCTGATCTTGAGAAAGTATGGGAGAGGTGACCCTGGTGACGCCCTCAGTTTCCTCCTTCCCTCTGACTGCATCATAAGCGGTCTCCCTAATGAGGTTCCCCTGGAATCTCTCCTCCTCTCTTCAAAGGATAATTAGTCCTCCACTTTAAAGCTCTCCTCCTCTGGAGGTGATGCCTCTCTAAAAATCTAAAAATGCCTGGGGGTTCCCCCCTCAAAGGATACTTCTCTGAAGTGGCCCTGTCCCCACTTCGGATACCTCTTGGCAAGGGGGGAGACACTGGCCTGTTTCTCAGCCCTCTGTATGGGACCTTCAGACAGCTTTGCCTTCTTTTGGGCTTGTGCCAATCTGCTGCTTCACAGCCTTATTCAGGCCCTTCTCCGGCTTGGGAGAAGAAGTTTGGACTGAGGCATTGCTATCCCTACACCTTGAGCATCCCTCTGGGCTCTGACCTTCGGGTGTATGTCTCCCCTCTCTTCCCTCTTTTCTTCTTCTTTTCTGCCCCCCCTTTTCTACCCTCCCTTATTAGCCCAGAGAGTGGGGCCTCCTGCTCCAATCCCTTAGGCCTCCTTCTCTTTCTGTCCTCTCTCCGGCCTTATTCCTCCTTTTGGTTCTACATCCTTTCCTTATTCTGTCCCTCGGGCTCCCTTGCCTCCGCCCTCTATTTTTTTCTCTATCTTTCTCTCTGGTGTGCAGAACTGGGGCTGGGGAGGGGTCAGCATCGGTTACTGGCCAACCCCGCGAGCGCCACGCAATGCGTTGGCCCCGAGGGTGGCACCGCCTCGACATCGGCCCTCCCTTGCAAAAAAAAAAAAGCACCAGCAGGGTCCTGATCCTCTGGCCAGAACCCAACAGTAATGAATGGCGAAGATATATAGAAAGATCAAAAATGACGGTAGGTACACAATTTTCATATCTCACTTCGAGATACAGCTTTTGTAGCAGGTTACACCATTAGGACTGAAACTGTCAGGCGGCAGGACTCCACAGAAAATGTCTAGCTAGCTACATACAGCGGGGGACCACCCCCGACGTTCCATACATCTTAAAAGGGGCAGTCCCCCAGCATCCCTCAGTTCTTTTCCCACTGACGGCTCGCAAGCATTAGCTCCATGGATGCCTTGAGCTACCAAACAATGCCATCACTTAAGTATCTCTTATTTCTTTGTTTCGAGAAGTTTGGTTTTATTTTATTTTATGTATGTCGTCTTCCCCGACATCATCTGCAGAGAGGCACTCATCTAAGTGTGCCTGCAGCAAACAGATCCCATTTAAGGACAGGCACACAGCCTGTGTCCAATGTCTAGGCCCAGAACACAAAGCCAAATTTTGATCAAGTCTGCACAACACTCCAGTCTGATTCTGACAAACTCCAACAAAATCTAATTCAGAACAAACTGCTCCTGAATGCGAAAAAAAAACAAAAATAATGTTCTTCTACCACCTAATACCTCATTAGTCTGCCCTTCATCAACACCACATGCGCCTATAACCACTATCCTAAGGGATATATTGGAGGTAGTAAAAAGTTTCAAGTATCTAGAGTTCACTCTTGACTTGCATCTCTCCTTCTCTTCGCATATCGAAGCAATCACCGAAAAATTGAAACAAAGACTTGGGTTCTTCTATAGAAACAAATCCTTATTCTCCCGGGAGTCCATAAATAGATTGGTGCAGGCTACATTTATGCCCCTCCTTGACTATGCAGACATTCTCTACAATAATCTGCATCTGTCCAGATGGGGAACCGGGACCCTAGGTGATAGGTTTAAATGCTTCACTGGCAAGCATTTAAACTAGCCAAGGGGGAGGCACTGAAAAGGAGCAGGGAAATCCCAACCTCTCCCACAAAACACAGCAGTTAGATAGGTAAACACCAAGGTAGCGAAGTCAGTAGGGAGCAGGACAGGGGTAAATGCAGAAAAAGGCAGTCAGGACATGGATGGGGCTAAAAGGGGTAAAGCCATCAAAAAATGGAGGGTGATGAGTACCAATGCCCATAGTCTGGGTAACAAGCTCCCTGAACTAGTGACCTTGATGGAAGAGGGATGCCTGGATAGTGTGGCAGTCACTGAAACATGGTACACAGAGAACCATGACTGGGATGTCAACATACCAGGATACACAATCTACAGGAGGGACAGAGTGGGTAAAAGAGGAGGAGTAGCAGCTCTCTGCATAAGAGAAGAGATTAAAGCAACAGAACTAAAGAGTAAACAGGAAGTTGATGATTCACTATGGGTCACCCTGGAGACAGGAGATGGCACCACAATCCGCATGGGGGTTGTGTACAGCCCCCCATCTCAGAGGGAGGAAATGGACAAGGAAATGATAAAAGGCATCTTTAAAATGGCAGAAAAAAGGGAGATATTGTTGATGGGGGACCTGTATATGCCAGATGTTAACTGGAGTACCTTTGCTGCAGGCACATCCAAGAGCAGGGTCATTCTTGATGCCCTACAGGGGGCATGCCTCAGACAGCTAGTGTTGGAACCCACTCAGGAGGGAGCAATCTTAGACCTGGTGCTCTCAAAAGGGGATGGAGAAAGGATCTCAGATTTAGAAGTGGGTAGCCATCTGGGAACAAGTGACCACCAAACAGTGTGGTTCACAATAAACACAGCCATAGAGTCAAGTCATACAAAAACAAAAGTATTGGACTTTAGGAGGGCTGACTTTGGAAAAATGAGAGTGTGCCTTAGAAAACATTAGCAAACGGGCATGAAGGAGGGGTGGAGAAACAATGGGGAATAATCAAAACAGCCATCACAGAGGCAACAAGCCTTTGTGTGAAGCAAATCAACAAAACAAAATGAAGGGGAAAAACCACTATGGTTCTCAAAAGAGGTGGAAGGGAAGGTTAAGGAGAAAAGGATAGCATTCAGAAAATATAAGGAAACACAGAAGGAGCAGGACAGAGAACTTTATCAGTTAAAGCAGAATGAGGCAGGGAAGGCAGTCAAAATAGCAAAGGCACAAACTAGGGAAAAGATAGCCAACTCTGTTAAGAAGGGGGATAAAACCTTTTATAAGTACATTAGGGAGTGAAGAAAGACCAAGGGAGGGATACTGAGACTTAATAAAGGGGAGGGAATATGGGCAGAGGGTGACAGTGAAAAAGCAGGGACACCGAATGAATATTTCTGCTCAGTATTCATGATGGAAGAGGAGGGGCAGGTGCCTAAATCAAACAAGAGAAACACTCTGAACAGGCGGGTTGATACCAATCCATTCACAGAAAAAATGGTTTTGAAAGAACTCTTGAAACTGAGGGTGGACAAAGCAATGGGCCCTGATGGGTTTCACCCCAGAATTCTAAAAGAACTAAGGGTAGAACTAGTAACGCCACTGACTACTCTCTTTAACAAATCATGGGAGGATGTGGTGCTACCTGAGGACTGGAGGAGGGCAGATGTGATTCCACTTCACAAAAGAAGGGGGCAGGGCAGGGGCAGGAAACTACAGATCAGTTAGTTTGACCTCATTGGTAGGGAGAATGATGGAATCACTTCTGAAGGAAAGAACTGTTTTGCACCTAGAGGCCAGTGAGGTACAGGACCCAAGGCAGCATGACTTCACAGCAGAAAGGTCATGTCAGATGAAACTAATAGATTTATTTGACTGGGTGACCAAAGTAGTAGACCAGGGAGGGGCTGTGGATATGGCCTACCTAGATTTTAGCAAGGCATTTGACACAGTCTCACACAAAAGATTAATATACAAGTTAGCCAGCTTTGGAGTGGGTCCCAAGGTGGTAGCCTGGATAAAAAACTGGCTGGACAACAGGACACAAACGGTAATAGTAAACAGAGTCCACAGTGAAAAAAGGAGGGTAACTAGTGGGGTACTGGGACCAGTCCTCTTTGATGTCTTAATAAGTGACATTGGAGAGCACCTGGAAGGAAAAGTATGTCTCTTTGCAGACGACACAAAGATCTGCAACATGGTTGATACACAAGGTGGGATAGAAAGGTTGAAAAGGGACTTGGCAAGGTTGGAGGAATGGTCAAATATATGGCAGCTCAGATTCAATGCAAAGAAGTGCAAGGTAATGCATCTGGGAAACAAAAACCTAGGGGAAGAGTGCACAATGGGGGGTGAGATAATAACAACAACAAAAATCAAAAGAGACCTAGGTGTAATTATATCAGATGACCTAAAGGTGGGCAAGCAATGTGAGAAGGCAGTAAGGAGGGCTGGGGATACTGGGATGCATAGGGAGAGGCATCAACAGTAGAAAACAGGAAGTTGTTATCCCACTGTACAGACAGTTGGTGAGACCCCATCTGGAGTACTGCATGCAATTCTGGAGACCCCATCTCAGCAAAGACATAGACAGAGTGGAGGCTGTTTAGAGGAGGGCAACCAAAATGGTGCAGGGTCTGCACCAGAAGACATACAAGGAGAGACTAAAGCAGCTTAATATGTATACCCTTGAGGAAAGGAGGGAGAGAGGGGACATGATATAAAGTTTCAAGTATCTCAAGGGAATTAATAAAGTACAAGAGGGTAGCATCTTTCAGAAAAGAGATGTGCAAGAACAAGGGGGCACAATTTGAAGATAGAGGGGGGACGGCTCAGAGGTAATGTTAGAAAGTATTTTATCACAGAGAGGGTTGTGGATGCATGGAACAGCCTTCCTGAGTAGGTTGTGGAGTCAGGAACAGTGGGAGAATTCAAGAATGCATGGGACAGTCATAAGGCAAATTCTAGTGGGGGGGGTAGGAGGAAGTAAGCTGTTGATTAACTCGAATCTGCAGCTTATCATGTAGGTAGGGAAATGAGCAGACTAGACGGGCCAAGTGGTCCTTATCTGCCATCAAATTCTATGTTTCTATGTTTCTATAATGGTGCATCCATACATCTTTGCAAATTTGATGCACTCCTCCATTGGACCATTCGCTTCATAATCAATGCTCCAGCTAGAACCCATCATTGTATCTTGTACAAGGCTGTAGGTTGATCCTCCCTATACACCAGGAGACTTGTTCATACCTACTCCTGGATTTGTAAAGTGCTTCTAAATAAACTACCTCCTTACATCTCAAATGTCTTCATTCACGCAAGTAGCTCATACGCCCTCAGGACCTTGAAGGTACCCAAGTGTCAAACCCATTTTGGCATGGCATCAATAAGCTACTTCCTCCCTGCCACATGGAATAAGCTTCAAGCTACCTTAAAACTCTGTATTCTAATACCATTAAGAGCATTCCTTAGGCTGGTCAATTAACTTACCACTGAGACATGCCATTGTATTTAGCCTCCCACACTACTGCTACCTTTTCCTCTGCTCTGCTGGTCCTACTTAGGCACTGATCTCTCGCCCTTATACCTCTCCTCTGCCCTACTGATCCTACGTGGGCACATACCCCTCGCCCTCCTTTCCCTCTCCTTCTTACAATCATTAGTGAACACATCATGTATCAAATGGCACCTACTGTTATGTCATTGCTAGTGCATTATGTTAAGTTGTACAAATTAATCTCCAGTATTCTTTTTTTGTACAAAGATGTATTTGCTGTGTTGCATTCTGTATACTATTTTGTTGTGTATCATTGCTGTAGTTCATTGTATGGCAACTGTGATTTGATGTGAATCTCTGTGTGTAATGAGAATGTTGTATAAGGGACCTCCTTGCAAATGAGTGTGCTCAATGGAATCTATACCTTCATAATAAATTGAACTGAACTGAAAATAGAAACATATAAGTTGATGGCAGAAGGAGACCACCTGGTCCATCTAGTCTGCCCATTGTCTTTTAGCCTAGCCTTCTAACTGCCCTTGGGTTTGAGGGCTCCCTTGAATCTGTCCTAAGCATTCTTGAAACCTACCACTGTGCTTTCCCCCACCACCTCTGCAGGCAGGCTGTTCCAGGCATCCACCACTCTTTCTGTGAAGGAAAACTTCCTGGTGTTGGTGGAGAACTGCCCTCCTTGCAGCCTTAGATCATGTCCCCTGGTTCTGCTGCCCTTCTTAAATTGAAAGAGATCATCTATCTTCACCTGGTTTACACCTTTTATGTACTTGAATGTTTCAATCATGTCAGCTCTCTCTCTTCTCTGTTTCAGGGAATATATGTTCAGTTCTTTCAGTCTATCCCCGTAGGACATCTCATGCAGTCCATGAATCATTTTTGTTGCTCTTCTCTGCACTGTCTCCACTCGGTCAATGTCCTTTTTGAGGTGGGTCCTCCAGAACTGGATGCTGTACTCCAGGTTAGGCCTAACCAGTGATCTGTACAGCATCAGGATCACTTCCTTCTTCCTGCTTGTGACTCCCCCTCCTAATGCATCCCAGCATACCGCTGGCCTTTAATGCTGCCTTTTTGCACTGTTTACCTACTTTCAAGTTGTCTGAGATAATGACTCCCAAATCGCGCTCTTGGGTGGAGGCAGCTAGTCTTACTCCTCCAAGGTAATATGCCTTATTTGGATTTCTTTTTCCTTTGTGCATGACTTTGCCCTTTTTGGCATTGAATCTCAACTGCCATGCTCCATACCATGCTTCCAGTTTCTTGAGGTCAGCTTCCATCTTGTCCATTCCCTGCTGGGTGTCGATCCTGTTGTATATTTTGGTGTTGTCTGCAATTTCCCTGTAGTCCATTAGCTATGTCCAATATGAAAACATTGAAGCGCTGGGGTCCCAGTACTGAACTCAGGGGCACACCGCTGGTTACGCTACCCTCTGATGACAGCGCTCCGTTTACCTGCACTTTCTGGGTTCTGCCCGGTAACCAGTTTTTAACCTATCTAACTACTTCTGATCCAACTCCTGTGTGGTCTAGCTTCTTTATCAACCTTCTGTGTGGAACTGAGTAGAAGGCTTTACTAAAGTCTAAGTAGGCCACACCTACTGCTCCGCCGTCATCTATAACCTTTGTAACACAGTCAAAAAACTCAATTAGGTTTGTCTGGCATGACCACCCCGCTGTGAAACCATGCTGCTTGGGGTCCTGATGGCCACTAGCTTTCAGGAATGACATGATCCTCTGTTTGAGTAGTGTCTCTGTTAACGTCCTCACTATGGATATGAGGTTTACAGGTCTGTAATTTTCAGAGTCCTCCCTGCTGCCCGATTTGTGGAGCGGGACCATGATTGCCCTTTTCCAATCTTCAGGTACCTCCCTACTCTTTAGGGATTTGGTGAATAGTTTAGCCAGTGGAGCAGCCAACTCTAATCTCAGTTATTTTAAGATCCTGGGGTGCATTTCATCTGGCCCCATGGCCTTGTCCACTTGCAGTTTATTTAGTGCCTCCAAATCTTTGGTTTCTGTGAAGGAGCTAGTATCAACCCCTGTCCAGGGGCGTTACATTTTGCCATTTCTGGGCCATCCCCTGGGTTCTCCTCAGTAAATACCGAGCAGAAGTATTTGTTCAGGATTTCTGCTTTTTCTGGGTTGTCTTCTGTTGTTTTCCCTTTCTGGGTTGTAATCTTGACTATACCCCCTTTTGCCTTCCTTCTTTCCCGGATATATCTAAAGAAGGATTTGTCTCCTCTCTTTGCCATCTCTGCTATACTTGCTTCTGTCTGTGCTTTTGCCTACCTTATTTTTTTGCTGGCTTCTTTCATCTTCTCCCTGTACGACACTAAGTCTTCTTCCTTGTTTGTTTCCCTGGTATAGCTTGAATGCCTTCTGTTTTTCTTTCACTATTTTAGCCACTTCCTTTGAAAACCATAAAGGGTTTTCTTTTCTTTTCACTTTAGTAACCCTTCTGGTGCATTGGTCAGTGACTGTCTGGATTGCTTTCTTAAGTTTCCCCCACATGACATTGACCTCATCCACTTGTAGATCGATTAAGTCATTTCTTATATTGGTCCTCGTTTGGTTGAAGTCCCCATTTTTAAAATCTAGTACTTTTATTTTTGAGTGGCACATGTCCTCAGTTATGTTCACCTTGAAGCTAACCATGCAGTGGTCACTGTTACTCATATGGCATCCCACATTGAGCTCCTTGATCCTCTCAGTGTTTGTGAGGACCAGATCAAGTATGGCATCTCCTATTGTTGGTGTTTTGATCAGTTGACTTTGTTCTGCTCCCTGTAGTGCCAATAAGAAATCCCTGCTTCTTCTTGTTGCCACTGTTAGTGTATTCCAGTTTATATCTGGAAGGTTAAAGTCCCCCACCAGTATCACCTCTTCTCTCTGAGTCATTTTGTATATTTCTTCTAACTGGTCTTTGTCCCCTTTCTGTCCTTGATTTGGATGTCTGTATATGACGATGATACTGAAGGTTTTTCCATTTCCTGTATCTATAGTAAGCCACAGTGACTCTGTGTCCCCGAGGTGATTTTGCACCTCTGTGCCAAAACTTTAATAGCAGAACCAGAATCCACCACCAAAAGGTTTTGGAGACCTTCCTTCTAGAAAAGAAACTAGTAGCAATGCAGAAAAGTACCTCCTCTAGGGAAGGATCCTCCCATATATCAGGGAAACATAAAGAGAAAAGGAGGAAAAGAGAGAAAGAGCACTCCCTATCCACATGGACATCTGACTCCTGGGGGAGCTCGGATTTGACCAACTGCTCCAACAGGTCTCCATCTCGGCCTAAGACCCAGACTCTGCCTCCTAAGGTCCAGATATCAGGTGGCTCCGGTTTAGGATCCACCCTTCAGCCCTTAAAAATCTAGCCTCAGGTTCACTCTACCAGCTGGTCTTTGGGCTCCACAGGCTGATCTGCTTGCATAGATTACCCAGTCAAGGCACACTCCAAGCAGGCCTCTGTTACGGGCTCCAATTCCCTGGACCGGCACCAGGGTTCCGACCACTCGAGGTCGACCTCACATCCCCCCAGAGGTTCCACTTCTTTTAGGACCACCGCTTAATGAACAGAGATGTCCGTTAAGTGGACCTCAGACCCTTCATGGACCTCAGACAAGATGTCCACCAAATGGTCCAAGGAACAATGACCTCTGGTAGAGGTCCACTGCTAGAGAAGGGATGACACCTCTTCCATACTGGAGGCTGGCCCATCCAGATGGACGTATAAAGACACTGACACCAGGGTTGAATGTCTGAGTGATGACCAGATGTCGGCTGGTCATGAGGATGCTGACCTCTTATGAGAACCAATGCCACCCAAAGACCTGACAATAGGTGCATCGGGCTTCAGGCCAGTGGACACAGGAGATGATCAGATGTCTCAATTGGAGCCAGGACCGACTTCAGGTCAGACATCTCAACTGACGCCAGGTCAGACCTTGGGTCTGCAGATCTCTGAGGTAAAGGAATTATTTTCTTACTGGTGGGAGACAATCCAGAAGGATGTAGTCCCCAACAAAACTCCTTTGGAAGGTCAGCCTCTACCAAGGGTTCCTAGCCCCCCACCAAGGGAGAAAAGCCCTGTCAGGCCTCCCTAGAGGACAAAAGCCCTACACCCTGAGGGTGTTCAAAGGATAAGCAGCTGAAGTCACCTTCCAAGACCCCTTCCTGCTCACCAAATGTGCACAAAAGAAAGAAGCACTATAGGAGGTCAGATTCCTCTTCCTCAGAAGAATCTTATTCCTCTTCATCAAGCTCTTCCTCTAGATCTGGCTCACCCTTTAGTATTCCCTCCCCAGATCCAAAGGACATGCCCAGGTCCCCCCCAGATGACCTGACATTCATGGATATGATGAGGTATATTCAAGACAATATGGGGTGGGACACAGAAGACTTAGATCCAGAAAGGCGCCACCTTGCAAAGTACCTGTGTCAAAAGGATCCAAAACCAATGGTGGTCCCACCACTGGTTGATACTTTTCAAGACATGACTAGGGCTGCTTGGAAGCACCCATACACTGCTCCGGCAGTCCCCCAAAAGGTTGCTAGCCTTTATCAGGCTCCATTAGAAGACCCTTATCTGGGTGAACAACCAGTGACAGACTCAGTGGTCATCACTGCCACACATGACAGATCCCAAAGGCTGAAGCATTTCAGCACCCAACCTCCAGACAGACAGTTAAAGCAGCTTGATTCCTCAGGTAGGAAAATGTATGCCTCAGCTACATGTTTCTTCCATTCACTAAACTTTTTAACCTACATGGTTCAATTTCAAAACATCCTGTTAGAGCCAGGGTCAGATCTGGTCAAAAACCTACTGGAAGGGGATCAAAAGGAAGAGCCAGTCAAACTCTTGCAGATAGGCTGTGATGCAGGCACACAGGTACTCAGGGCAGCCTATGACTCTGTGGACTCAGCCAGCTGTCAGCAGCGCAGCAACAGGTGTATGTCTGAGAAGACACTCTTGGTTGAGAGTCTCTGGCTTCACTCCAGACATCCACAACGGCATCCTAGATGTCCCTTTCAAGGGCTCAGTCCTTTTTGGAAAGGACTCCAAAAAGATCATAACAAAACTGCAAGATGCCGGTAAGGCAGCCCATTTGGTACAGGTAATATACAAGCCAAAACCGAAACCCTTTTGGAGGCTGCAGAACCGCTTTCGTGGAAAACAGTGACAACAGCCGAGATTCAGACAACAGCAGAAAGGTGGATTTAACCACAAGGGCCCCTCTTGAGCAACAGGAGGTGCAGGTGCGAGGAACGTCAAAACTCCTCAAGCAAACCTCCCCTCCCTCTCCACAGCCTGACTCATTGCAGACCCCTCCTCTGCCTTCGACTCAAAGGGAAGAGATGGCCGGGGGTCAATTCTCAAAACACCTGGCAGAATGGCAGCAAATTACCTCAGACCAATGGGTGCTTCAACTAATTCAAAGAGGCCACTCTGCCGAATTCACCAGGCAACCACCATGCAGACCACCACTACTCTCCCAATATTCAAAATAACACACCACACTGATTCAAGAAGAGATTTGGGCCCTTCTAGTGAAAGAGGCCATAGAACGGGTCCCATGGATCCAGAGGGGGAAAGGGTACTATTCCCATTTCTTCTTAGTACCCAAAAAGACAGGAGACTTGCACTCCATCCTGGATCTCATGATCTCAACACCTTTGTGGTGTACAAACTCTTCAGGATGGTCACCTTGCCAGGTCTGATCCCAATGCTATGCTCAGATGCGTGGCCTGCACCATTGGACTTGCAGGATGCCTATCTCCATATCCCAATCGCAAAACACCACAGGAGGTTTCTGTGGTTCAAATTCCAGGGGCAACACTTCCAATTCTGAGCTCTTCCCTTTGGCCTGTCCTCGACTCCAAGGGTATTCACCAAATTCCTTGCAGTAGTAGCCACGGCACTCAGGAGAATCAATTGCTATGTTTTTCCTGATCTGGATGACTGGCTCCTAACTGCTTCTTCCAAGAGAGAACTAAACCAGGCATTACAAGACACCTTTTCAATATTCGACTCCCTAGGTGTCACCATTAACCTGCCAAAATCGATCCTCACACCATGCCAAAGGCTGCACTTCATTGGCATGGTACTGGACACTACAAAAGGAAGGGCCTTTTTGCCAGACAGGGCAGAACATCTAACAAGCCTAACAAAGCATATCATGGGACAAAAACAGGTCTCAGCACGGACCATGTTGCGTCTCCTAGGCCACATGGTGGCTGCACTAGCCACGGTTCCCCTGTCACACCTACACATGAGAACCATTCAGTGGACACTCAGGGTCCAGTGGGACCAATGCCAAGATGACCTCGGTCAAATAGTCTCGGTTCCCAACTCTATTCTCCGAGTCCTGCAATGGTGGCTAGTTCCATAACACCTCGTGGTAGGGGTTCCTTTCCTGTCTCCCACACCTACATGGATCCTGACTACAGATGCATCAGGATCGAGTTGGGGCACTGATCTGGTTGACAAAAAAGACTCCGGGACTATGGTCCAGAACAGAAGGAGCCCTTCACATAAACATTCTCTAGATGAGGGCGGTACTTTATGCCCTACAGACTTTGCAGACAGACCTACTTCCAGGACATCTACTGATCCAAACAGAAAACATGTCAGTAGAGTTCTACATCAACAAGCAAGGGAGCACCCATTCATACCAGCTCTATCAAGAGGCGATGAGGGTATGGTACTGGGCAATAGAGCACAATGTCACCCTTTCTGCAGTTCATGTTCCCGGGTTACAGAACACGCTGGTGGATCTACTCAGTGGATCATGATCCAGCACACATGAATGGGAGTTTCTGCAACAAGTGGCAGAAACTCTGTTTGCAAAATGGGGAACACCAGAACTAGACCTATTCGCTTCCCCATCCAACGCAAAACTGCCCATTTTCTGCTCGCTAGATCCAGGGCCTGGTGTTTTCTAATGAGACGCATTGTCCCTCTCCTGGAAAGGCAAGTTTCTTTACGCCTTCCTCCCTTCCCATTGATCCAGAGAGTCCTGCTCAAGCTACAGGATGAAGGGACAGACATGATTCTGGTGGCCTCACACTGACCCAGGCAAATATGGTTTCTCCGTCCCCAACACTTAGTGAGTGAGTCACCCTTTCCTTTTCCTCTCAGCTCACACTTACTGTCACAAGACAATGGATCCCTGATCCACCTGAACTTGCGATCCTTACACCTGCATGCCTGGCTCCTGAAGACCTAGCAATCTCTCACCATGGAGTCTCAGACAGAGTGGCTGATGTCCTCGTAGCAGCAAGGAAGCCCTCTACTCGAGCCATGTATGCCATGAAATGGTGCAGGTTTTGCCTTTGATCCTCGACTTGTGAACTGGACCCCCTAACTTGCCCAGTGAAATTGGTACTAGAGTACCTTCTTTCCTTATCAGAGGTGGGGCTGTTATTCCTTAATAAAGGTGCACCTTTCAGCAGTATCTATTGGGGACAAATCTTTGGCCCAATTGGACTTGTTCCACACTTTGTTGCTTGGCATCCTCCACTTGAAACCACCCATTAGAGATCTGATTCCTCCTTGGGATCTTCTCTTCATTTTAGAACAGCTCACACTACCACCTTTTGAATCAGCCATGGATTGTGAGCTACGCCTTCTCTCTTGGAAGGCATTATTTTTAGTTGTAGTTACTTCTGCAAGAAGAATTTCAGAGCTCCAGGCACTCATGTGCAAAGAGCCATATTTGATTTTCCATAAGGACAGGGTGTCCTTAAGAACCAGTCCTAAGTTTCTACCTAAGTTAGTGTCAGAGCTTGCTCTTAACCAAGACATTGATCTCCCAGTCTATTACCCAGAGTGTTCCAGTAGAGGAGTGGCTCTCCTGCACACATTGGATGTGCACAGGATACTCAGGTACTATCTGACTAGAACCAAATCACACAGTCAGATCAGTTTATTTAGTTTGCCCACCGAATGTTAGGGGCGCCAGTGTCGAAACAGACACTCTCAAAATGGTTGGTAAACTGTATCGCTTTCTGCTATCAGAAGTGGAACAAGCCCTTACCGGGACCGGTAAAGGGTCACTCCACCAGAGGGATGGCAGCCTCATTTCCTCCCTGAGGAAAGTTTCAGCTTCAGCCATTTGTGCAGCAGCTACTTGGAGTACCATGCACACATTCATCAGACACTGCAGTCTGGACATTGCCTCCAGGTGCAGAGCTGACTTTGGCCTTGCCATCCTCCAGGGGCTTCTTTCATGAGGGGGTTCCCTTTTCACCCTTCTCCTGTCCTCCTCCCAAATTTTAGAGGTTAACACTTGCACTGCTTGGAACTCAGTCCTAATAGTGCAACCTGCTGCAAGAGCTGTGTCTCAAAGTAAGATAGTACAGTTATATAAGAACTTACCGTAACAGTACATCTTCAAGAACAGCTCTTGCAGCAGATATTTTCCCACCCATCTTCCCCTCAGGATGTCAGCTGCATTTGCAGTAATAACAGTTATTGGTCTTCCTTTGGAAGCGGATCCTCAGTCTCCCATCAGAATTACAGAGCTATGCCGGAGTCTCCAGTGGGAGAACTGAGGGATGCTGGGGGACCACCCATTTTATGCTGTATGGAATGTCGGGAGTGGGGCCGATGTCGGAGGTGGTCCCCCATTGTATGTAGCTAGCTAGAGGTTTTCTGTGGGGTCCTGCAGCCTGATGGCTTCAGTCCTAATGGTGTAACCTGCTGCAAGAGCTGTTCTCGAAGATCTACTGTTATGGTAAGTTCTCACGTAACTGTACTTTTCACTTCTCCCTATTACTAGTTTTTTTTTGGGGGGGGGGATCAAGACTCCTAGCCAGTGGACTGCACACTGCTTGTGAATGTGGATCAAATTTAGAAATAGGTTTGGCAATGCTGCGATGCTGAGCACCCTGACACCCATTCTAGTCAATACAGGGTTTGGCTTGGGCCTCTCAGATCTGGGTTTTAGGAGGTAGAGGTAGAGGGAGACCTGCTTGCACCTGTTTGCAGACATGATAGATTAAGGACAGGTAGTTTCCTTTGCTCAACTATAGTGTAAATACCACCTAGACTGGGGAGATCTTTTAATAGATTCTTGCAGCTGAGAAGCCATCTATAAACACCTGAAGTCCTGCTGGAATGCCAGAGAGAGCCTACCCTGGTGAAGACATATTTAAAGGTCAAGAGAATGTGGGCAGCAGACTCCCACCAGATCTCCAGACTATATACTGTAGTCTGTTGCAATCTAGCAGACCACAAGAAAACAGCTGAGGGTTGGGAGACTGAGGCAGGCACCCTGATTAATGAGCAAAACTATGCTTTTATCTGGAAATAACCTTAGAAGACTACTTACTCTCCCTGGTGGAAAGAATGCAGATGAAAAATCATAGTAAGATTTTTTTAAGGTCCCCACAGTAACAAAGCACTCCACCCATGGGGTTCAGACATGTAGGAGTAACCGTGGTGGTAAAGGTGACTATTAACGTGTTTTTTGGGGGCAGCCCCAACCTGCTGCAGTTCTGGATTGACATCGTATGGGCCTGCTCAGCAATTCTGTACAACCCAATCCTGGTCACTTATGAGCATTTTGTTCTAGGGAATGTGGATATGGTTTACTTATCCACATGTTGGCAGTCTCCCTTTAAGAGCTGATCTGCAGGACTGTCTTTAACAGAAGCTTCTCCATCCACCTGAGTGGTATATCTCTTGGCTCCACCCCATGATGTCAGATCTTCCTTTCTGCTGGAAGAGTCAGATCTCCTCCTTTGCATCTCTGCACATGGTGTAGGCCAGAACTTAGCTAAGTGTGCCATTTGGCTAACTTTTGTTCTAAACTTTAGAATTGCTTTTTCGAGTATATCTTCGGTTCCATTTTTGATGTCAACTAAATGGATCACAGAGATTGTAAGCCAGCTCCCAGCTTCAAGTATTGTGTCCCTTGCAACCAGTATGTCACTGCATGTCTCATGCATGTACTGCCTCAGTGAACAGTACAACATTGCTGCCTGCGGCTTGTGCCAGACTATGCTTCCTGCTACCAGAAGACCACTATACCTGTTTTCCCTTCGGCCATCTAAACGGGACCCTCAGGTGAAGTGCAAGCAAGCACATGAGGTGGTCCCTGCAGCTGTGGGGTCCACAGCCCTGTTGGCAGCTATGTAAGAGGTGTAAGAATTGGAAGCCAAGGCTGAACACCAGCGTCAGACAGCCTTGGATGTGGGTGATACTTGCACCTGTGCCATGGCAGTGGCCATTATGATGTTGAGCATTTCCACCTTTATGGCGGACATCCAGCACAAGTTGGCTGATGTCCCCTTCCTGGGCACTGACCTCTTTGGCTATGGGGTGGAAGGACACCTCACCAGGATAGAGATGTCCAATGCCACCCTGGATTCTGTGACCTCTTCTCAGAAGGACTCGAAAGGGCAATAGCCAAAGAAAAAACATTTTCAGTGTCAGCCTTCCCCTTGCAGCAGCCACAGCAGAGGCCTTCACAGGCTTGGTGCCCCAAGACCATGTTCTCCAGTCAGGACCCCAAAAAAGGCAGAGGTAGGGTAGTGGTACCCCTCCTGTGGCAGGCACCAGTGCCCCTCCAAAGCTGCCCACTAACAGGTTGGACGCTGTCTACCTCCCATCCATCTAGTCCCTGCCCCACTTCCCTATGTGTGGCTCAGCTGTGCCACTTCTTGCACACTTAGTCTGTAATTACCTTGGTCAGTTCCCAGGAACTGAAGAAGGCTGCTTTTCAGCGCCATTCCCGCTTTTAGGGAACCACTTTCATTTTCTATTTTAACTGCTCTAAATTAACTGGTTTCTTCTGTATTATTCTTGGTTCCTCATTTTCAGGGAAATGAGAGGACATCATGTATCTAACATTGTTTAGGTAAATTTTACTTGTGGTTTGTATTGTAAAGGAACCAACCCACATTTCAGATATTACCCTTTATAACTTGCATAAGGTTTTTTTTACACTTTAAAACCCTTTTTGAGGGAAATGCTAATGTCTCCCAGGGCCATCAATGTTTGGCATGACTGATGGACCCAAAAAGAAGACTGAACGGTTGTTTTCAACTCCTGGCCAAAGCAGTCTGCCATGAGTTGTGTTTAAGGTGCTGTAGGAACAAAACCCTTGATGGAAAAATTATCTTTTATTGTTTTAATCAAGAATTGATTTTTAATTATTATTTTATGTGATTTTATAGGGGATTAATTTTAGGAAGTTTTACTATAATTTCTAGTTAAGGTTACTGTTTGTATAAATTCCCAAAAGCTAAACAAGAGTGTTAGTCGATTTTTTTTTTCCAACTGTTTAACCAGGTGAGACACACTAAACTGAAAGCTTGTTTACAGGTGCAACCTGGGAGCACAGGAGAAGTTAAGTGACTTGCTCAGGGTCACACAGTATTTAAGCGGGCACTGTGGGATTCAAACCTAGGTCTCCAGATTTTCAGCTTAGAGCCTTAAACCACTGCACAATACTGCCTCCCAAATAAAATGATTAAAGTGATTAAAGGGACACTGTCAACCCCCTCAGGTCTGCAAGTGTCCCTAGTTTAAAAAACATATGTTATGAATGCCAACATTCTGTAAAGACTGCTGATGTAGCTGGTAGTTTGATTATGATTCTTTTTTTCTTAAAAAAGTGAAAAACAGACTGCCCATCATACTGGTGTTATCACACAAAAACAGGTTTGTTTACATTCCTTGATCAGCTCCCACTGCATGTTTTCTGGACTTGGGAACACCCACAACACAGTCTAGCCACTCAAGATGCAGAAGGAGTTTAGGAGGCTATTGCCTCATGAGTGACTGCACTGTTTGGGTGTGTTTCTAATGCTCTGGAAGTATGCAGTAAAACAGATCCAGGATTGTAAACAAAACAAGGTTGTGTATAAATATACATTACCTTGCATTTCAGTTCTACTAAACAAGGAGACAGACAAAACAAACGGCAACATCAATGAATTTTAGAGAAGGTAAGAAATCATAAAATGTAGGTTTTTAATTAGAAATAATATGATGAAATACAGGTAGACAGTGTCCCTTTAAGTCTTAAACACATTAAAATGGAGGAATTATGCCATTTAAAGTGGAGACAATTTCAGAGTTGGGGAAAAAAGGGTTTCTTTCAAACTGAGGCTCCTCTACTAAAAGCCTCTGTTCTATCCACTAGTGCAGATCCTAACAGAGATACAAGGGGCCTAGCTGATATTGATGGCACCCTGTAACTAGCCAAGAGAAGCATCCCTGTGATGCCCAATCCTTGTTGACAAATGTATGAGTTGTTTTGAACAAGGAAGGCTAAAGTAAACATTCCAAAGCTGGCCATCCATGGTTACCCTTAGAGAAAGGGTCATGTGACTGGTAAAGCAAATTAACATGCTTGGGGGGAAAAAAACTCTTAGGAAAATGCAGTTTAGAATCTCTATAGAGTTTGCATTAGAATAAAAAGTTTTATTTATATCTTAACTATGCAATGTACTGCTGCTATGAAAATTTGACAGTTGATAGACACCAGTATGAGTAATAAGAAAAATGAATATCATAGGTGCAAGACCAAGAGTTTAAGAGTTATGCATAAAAGTTTTTTAATAACTTTCTTTTATTGATAAATAGACAAATCTAGTCTCTCATGATAGATGACATCCTGAAGAATCTGGAAATATAACTCTTAAGCATGTAGCTTGTTGCTATGCAGAAAAAGACTGGAAGTTTGGTGAAAACGGTAAGATTTATTGCTTCTAGACAAGACAAAGAACCTCATGTGTTTCTACAAATAATTAGTATTTAAAAGCCTTGATAGTAGATTTTTCTTTTAGGTCTTATATTATTCTGTAGGTTAGAATATTTAGAACAAGGCTATCACTTTGTTTTAAGAAATTTTATTAAAATTCTAAGTTATAACCCTTAATAGTGTAACTTAAAAAGTATCAGTGCTAGGAATATAAAACTCATACCAAAATGCTTCACTTGATGAGAAACGTCTGAATATGCAAGTTTAATGGTTAACTTAGGTTGAATGAGAAAGTTATCAAGGAAAATAATTTTGAGTTAAAAGTAAGTCTTAGTAAAAAGGGGATGTCTTTGGAAATGTGATGTCATAATTGAAAAAAAACCAGCTTAGGAGGAGAAGCAAACCCCGGCCCCCTTAGTGACTCAGACCAATCAAAATCTGGTGATGAGCAGATTCATATTAGTGAATTCTGCTAACCCCTCCTTAGGTCTGGCCAAAACACCAATGTAAGAGGACCTATGTCAGGCTAACTGAAAATTTTGATGGCTTCATAACTTGCTAGGCCTGAAAAGCCTTAAACCACAACTGTATTTGTAATACTGGGACCAGCCTTGGTTGACTGTTGGTGTCCAAAAGTGGGTGCTAAGGATACGCTTGAAGGCCTATGCAGTGTTGCCACAAGGACCAGGTGCAAAATGTTTTGTTACAAGGACATTCTCATTGTGTTATGAAGCAAGGTCTGTGTTTCATTTACTGAGCATTTTGACTGAAGTAATGTTGCCTGCTAAAGCCTGGACCAGAGACTTAACTTTAAGATTCACAGCCAGAAGGAAACTGTAGAGTTGTGAATAAAAGAAGTCTAGTTGTCCTAAGATTTTGAGTGCAGATGAATTAAACATGAAACAGACATTACATTCCAGTTATTAAGACAACTTTTCCATCCACAAATGAAAAGTTCTTTGATACAAGTATTGCCATGGGCAGTGCCGATTGAAGCTGTTTTCTACAAATCCAAGAACTGACTTTTGGTAACGTGACTTTAAGCAAGGGGACTTTAACCTGCAGAGTTTATCCATGCCACAAAGTTCCAGGGTCAAGAAGGTTAGCTGACTGAAAGAGACTTTTTCCTCCAAAGCCAGACTCACCAAGATTTCTAAGTTGTGAGAAAGAAGAACCACGTCTACAACCAGAAATGTAAGTATAATTTTAATTACTTATATTAATTACATTTTAATTATTAGTTTAGTAATTTAATTGGCTTATCTGGGAAATTAACAGGGGAACTTACTTTTGATCATAAATTCTGGGGTATATAGTTAAGCTAAGACTTGAACTAAGGGTAATACCTCTCATGAAAAGTTAAAACAAGGTTTTACTAAAGTGTAATCCAAAGACACTAACATAATGAGTTGCAAGTTCTCATGAAAGAAAAAGTTTTTAAATACAAAATGCTTTAAAGCCAGAGTATTGAGACAATCTATTCATTGTTTGAATATTGCATTCATTTATTGTGACTGTGTCTATACTGTAATATTTGCTTTATTTTTTTGATTTTCTTAAGTTTTATTCTTGATTGCATGGTTCATTTGCTGCCATATTTGGGGTAAACATTTTTGTTGTTTTGCATTATTCTTATCTTCCTTGATATTTATAATAATTGGTAAGGTGTAAAAAATTACTGTACATATCTGAATAAAATTTATTTTCCATATATCCTGTGGTGTGGCATAAATGTTTTCAACGTTCTCTAAGAATCTGGAGGGCATGCATAATATCATATTTGAATTTTATAATTATTTTGGTAATTTATGAAAATTTTGGGGTAAGGCCTGAGGTAAGTCTAAGTGCTGTACTATAAAAGGTTAAATGATAGCTTTGTTCCAACATAATGGGGGCTTGTCCACAGGATAATTGTTATTGAATAACAGTGGCACCTGGATATATATATATGAAAAGTAAATATCATTGTTAGTGTTATTATTTGCAAGCTACTGAATGGTACAAGTAATATTTTCCTGTTTTTGTTCTCAGAAATTTGAAAATAAATTAATATTCAAGGAAAGAATAACCCCTAGACAGAGCAAGAATTAAACAGAAGTATCTGCCTACCAGTAAAGCTGCAGAGACCTCTGGGGACACAGCAGGAAAAAATCTGTTAATTACTTGTAAATTGTTTTAACTTGTACTGTGCATTAAGGTTATTAATATTTAATTGTTTATAGGGTATTATTATTGTTGAAGTAGTAATTATTATTGTGCAACCATGACAACTGCTTTTGAAATGGTAGCTAAGGTTTGACTAGATCAGAGGCACTGCTTATAGAGTTTTCAATACCTCTCATTAAAGAGGAGCCATTGACACCTCTAAATCAAAGCTGGGGTCTGGAGGAAAGAATGAAAGATTTAGAGAACTTTAACAAAGAGCACACAGACCTGTTGGATGACATGTGTGTGGATAAAATAAGTTTACACAAAGACATAGAACAGCTAAGGGCACAACTACTGGAAAAATCACAAGAGAATAGTAGACTGATAGACCATTACCTGACCCTCAGGACAGAGTTAGAGGAAAATAAGAAAAAAATAATGGACAATGAGTGTGACTTGATCAACCTAAAAACTGACCTCGCTGATTCACAAAATTCTAATGAACAACTGAAAAGGTGGTATTTGGCTTTAAAGAGGGAGAAGGCCAAAACCTCAAAAGCTAATGAACAGCTGAAAGAGTGGTATTTAGCTTTAAAAAAGGATGAGGCCAAAACCTCGAGAGCTAGTAAACAACTACAAGAGTGCGGTTCAGCTTTAGAAAAGGAAATGACCAAGATACTGCAGCTTAACAAACAGCTCACAAAAAATCTAGCCAATAGGGAAGAAAGGTATAAGAAGTTAACTCACTCAGCTCTAGAATGGAATCTTGAGTGAGTGCTGTATTCCTGTGTAAAAATGGCTGTTTTCCTGAGCAGTTAGAATGTTTGGAACTAAAATGGTAACACTCCAACTTGGAATATAAATAACTAAAAAAGAATAACTCATATCACAAAACTTACAGCACAAAGTTTGCTCTCAATAAAAAAATCTTTAAAATGAGGGTTCACACATGTTAGTAGCATTAAAGTTTTTTTTTTTACCGAGCATGTAACAATGAAAATTAAAATTTTTTTCTTTAAAAAAAAAAATCAAAAAAACACCTTAGAAGTGGCAAATGTCTGCTGTATGATGGGTTTCCATTGCACCAACATCTGTGCATTACACTGCCACAGTTTAGTGTATTTCTGAGCTGTTTTACATAATAAAACAGACCATAAACTAAGGCATGTGCCAACACATAGTGCCAGTAAACCTACTGAATTCGAAAAAATGCCCTGCACAACTGCCCACATGACGCACAAACCACGATAACTGAAAAAGTATGTCTCCTAGCACCTAGACACCTGCACAGAAAATGTTCACAATAACAAGAGCTTTAAAATGATGGGTCACTCATGTTAGTGGCATTTGCAGGTATTTTATTATAGTTCCTGAAATGATAAAAAAATAGCATTTTTTTTACATTTTGTTCCCAAATAAAAACCTACATCATAAAAAGTACACCTCCTAGACCCCAGACACCAGCATGATAATTGTCCACATTAAAGAGACCTTTCAAATGATGGGTCACACACATTCTAGCACTCACAGTTTTTTTTTTACAGTACCTGAAATGGAGGAAAATTACATTTTTACCCTTTTTATCCCCCAAAAAACTAAAACAAAAAAAGTACACCTCCTAGCTCCCAGACACCAACATACTAATTTTTCACAATGAAAAGAGCTTTCAAATCAGGGATCACACGTTTCTAGCATTTACATTTTTTTTAATGTTACCTGCAATGGAGAAAAATAGCATTTTCTTCACTTTTTAAACCAAATTTAAATCTAAAAAAAAATCTGAAAGGTAGCAAATGTGTCCAATATAAAGTTGGCATTCTGGTAGGTAAGAATGTTTCCTACCAACCTGCACTTTCCAATAACCTTATCCCTGATTGGTTGATCCAGAAAGTACATAAGAAGTGCAGGACGCACATATGGTCTCTGGGGATGAGATGAAGTGAATACCTGATGCACATATGCGCTATGGGGACTAGAGGAATTTTCCTGATGATGCACATATGCGCTATGGGGCTGAGTCAGTTAAAGGAAGAATTTGAAAGTAAAAAGGAAGAGTGGGCACAGAGGGAGAAGTACCTGCTAGGCAAAAGGGGGGAGGAGGCCCCTGTGCAAAACAACATGAGACAGCCCCCTTCAAAGTGTTTAGCCCAGAGCAATGAACAAGGGATTTACCCTTCTTGGAATGCCCTCTGTGCAGAACCTGCGGGAGATACAGGGGCCTACCTAGGATACGTCCCTCCACAATCTAATGCTAAAAAAGAGAACATGAACAAATAGTAAAAGAAGAGAAAATGTGTAGAAACAAAGAGCATAGTATGCCAATAAAAATGAAGGCAATATTGAAGAGATCAGGTACACAAGCAGAAAAGGGTATAACTGGAGGTGCAGCCTCACACAGGGGACTAGATGAAAATAGTCAAAAGAGCGGTGCACCTTTCTGGAAAAAGGTATGTTTGAACTAAGGAAGGAAGTGAGAGATTTAAATGCCCAAAATTGGGATGACAAGATAGAGAATATGCCTCAGGTAAAATTAAGAACATCAGAAGAATCAGGGACTAGTGACTCCTCCCCTGAAAGAGAATATTCTGGTTCAGAGGAAGAATTGTGTGATAAGAGTAAAAGAAGACATACAATTAAACAGAAGAGGAGTTCTGGTTCTGAAAATGAATCATCTGACAGATACAGAAGATGTACAAGAGTGTCTGATATGGAGTAGGGGTATCTAAAATCAAAGACTGTTACACAAACCTTGAAGCTGGTAGGAGACAGGTACAATTCTAAAATTCCAAAGAGAAGTATTGAGCAACATATTTGTAAATTAAAAGAATGTTCTGAGCCACTGTCTTTAACTGATGAGGGAGAGCAAAGCTTTGTAATACGGTAGTCCATAGATGACCCTCAAGCTCAATGGTCAAGGATTCCTAGAGATAGCAGGAATAGACCCAATAGGCTGTACAGGTTCCTAAAGAAGGAGGTTGGCAAATATCCCACAAAGGGAGCAGTTAGGAAGGTGGCCTATCAGATGAAGTGTGGTATTAATCAAAATCCTGGGGAATATTATTGTCAGCTGAATAATGTGTACTTTGGAGTAGAGGATCTCTCAGATAGTGAATCAGATGACTTCCAAAATACATACTACCAAGGGTTACCCTCTTACATTAGGACACAATTGACACTTGAGCTCAGTAGAAAGCATAGACATGTCCACTGGATTGTGAAGCAGGCAGAAAACATTTGGGACTCTAGCAGAGGCAATGACTCCCCTCCACAGAAAAAGGGGGGCCACCCTTAAGGCCCAAGTGTCTGAGGTAGTGACCCCCTAACTTGAATATGGAGGGGGGGAGCTACCATCTCCCAAAAACAAAAGGCAGAAAAAGGAAAAAAGGTAATGGTACTCCACCTGTGGAGCAGTCTAAGGTTGTATCTGACACCGTGGTGGTCTAACTTACCAATCCTGCCCAAGCTTTCCCTGTTGTAGCTCCACCACTGGGACCGGAGTCACAGTTCTATCCAAACCCTTCACAAACTCCACAGCCTCAGCTGTAGTAAAACCAAGGTCTTTCCTATGGAGGATATGATCCTGGTAGAGGACGTGGCCGAGGGTATGGCAGGGGATACTACAATGACAATAGAGGCCATTATAGGGGACACTATAATGACTACAGAGGTGGTAGAGGTAACTATAGGGGCAATCAAAATTATGACAATGACCAAGACTGATCTAGACCTAGTTCCCAAAAGATAGAGGAAGTTAGAGAAGAAATGAAAAGAGCACAGGAAGAAATGAAAAAAACAAATAGCAGGGTTTGAGGGTTTGCTTCTGCAGCCCTCCCCAGCCCAACCTAGGACAGCTCACCACCGGAATTTGCCTCACAGGTACGGACATGGACAAGCCCTGAGTGCACTGTGTGCACCGAAACATTTGCACTTGCCACTTTTTGTGGTGCAGTAGCCCAATTAAATGTCATTGTTATTCAGAGGGAGCTGCTTGCCTTTACCTGGTGTTAGCTGTGCTCCTTCAAGCTGAAATTTTTCAGGACTGCATTGTAATCTGATTTTTAAGCTAAATCCTGCAAATTAATTTTCTGAAATTGTTTAATTGTATGGTTGTGCTTTCTCTACCTTGTTCCAAATGCGATCTCCCTGCCACTAGAACTTTCCTTCCCCCTCAGAACTTGCTCTGTAGTGCAACTCCTCCCCCTATTCAAGACCCACTCTCTCTCTCTCTCTCTCTCTCTCTTTCTTTGTTTCTGTCTAATCTTTGATTTTCCTTCCCTATTTAAAAGGCTAACCCCTCTGTCTCCTTTCCTTTCCAGGATTTGAGGGCTTGCTTCTGCAGCCCTCCCCAGCTCATTGCCAGAATTTGCCTCTCAGGTACGGACACGGAGGAGCCCTGAGTGCACTGTGTGCACCAAAACTTTTGAATTTACCACTTTTTGTGGTGCAGTAGCCCAATTAAATTTCATTGCTATTCAGAGAGAGCTGCTTGCATTTACCTGGTGTTAGCTGTGCTCCTTCAAGCTGAATTTTTTTGCCCACCCCTCCCCCACCTAATCCATCTATTAAATACTCCTTTGCTCCACCCTATACTCTATCTGACTGGCCTCTGGTGATAAAGGGGCATGGCACATAACTGTGGGCAGTCCTAGAACCTGCAGTCTACTGTGTTTGCTGCCTAAGTCCTGCTTCTGGAAAATATAAGGGACAGAAACTGCACTGATCACTACGGCACACTTACAAGGGGGATTTTATTTTCCTGCTCCCCCCATCCTAACGGGATAGGGTTATTCTCCTACTGACTACCAATTCCTTAGAAAATCCATACTGGTATATTATATCATCTGAAATCCCAGCAGAAACAAGATACCAGTTCACACCTGATAATTGGCACTAAGACTGATTATTACGGAGGATTTAGTGTTTTTCACCTGACTTTCCTCCATAGACAGGGTACCCATCCTATGTCTGAATAACTGTCTAAGACAGGACAAATGAGCTTGTTACTGGCACCTCTGCTAGCATAGCATGCCTCTCCAGAAGTTTACCCATGATCACGTGCCACGTGGGGCACACAACCCTTGGGCACCTCTCTCCAATAGGGGGGTACTACTGATGACAGTCTATATACTGTCCCTTCTCTGGGCAGACAGGTTCATAGGCCTAGGGCTTCCAGAAATAAGGGGACAGAGGTACAGTGACACCCCTCCTGTCTGCCTCTACAATGGAATGCCCTGCTCCAGCTTACTTGCCCTCTCCTCAGCCCACTAGCTCATAAGAAAGGGGATATGCTACTATATCTTCCACTTTGTGAGCAGGATGTGCCGAAGCAACCAAATCCCATTGGCCAGCCCAAAATTACTCTGCCTTCTAGCTGTGTTACTACTCCTGGCAGGTGACATACAACCTAACCCTGGCCCTAACACCACCAACTTCTCAATAACATCCCCTCATGACCCCCACTGGGCATCCACAAAGGGGCTAAAGATAGCACATATGAACGTATGCAGCCTAAAATCAAAAATGCAAGAGGTACAAGCCTGGCTTGATCTCTACAAGCATGATATCCTTGCCATCTCAGAGGCATGGCTTAAGGCACACATCCCCAATCACGAGATACTGGCCCAAGGTTATAGTATGTACCGTAAGGACAGGTTGACCAAAAGAGGAGGCGGTGTACTCATTTACACCAATGTAGCCCTAACCGTATCGCTCCTCACCTTGCAGCAACACACCTCCCCTGATGGTGAATCTATATTCATCCAAGTCACCCTAGGGCACAACAAGCAACTCACTACTAGCTGCTTTTTACCACCCACCCAAATCAGCTCTTCAATCCCTAGAAGCAATAACAAAAATCACGGCCCAAGTTGTTTCTTCGTAGCTCCTTATTCTGGGTGACTTCAGCCTAAACTGGGCCCAGGACCCTAACAACGCCCTTATGGCACTGACCCAAGAAGCAAACCTGGTACAGGTCATCTTAGAACCAACCAGACTTAACTACAAATCGGGGAACCATACCACCCTTGATTGGGCTCTGGTGTCCAATTCCACCAACATCCAGAAAGCCGGCATGACGGACTCCTTAAGGACCACTCCCCCATATTCTACATCTGGAAGAACAGAGCACCCAAGATCCAACCCACAATACTCACTGCTCATGACTACACAAACTTCTCAGCAGTGCAGTTTAATGACTACCTACACAGTCTGGACTGGAGCCCAATTAAGCTCCTTCTCACCTTGGCTGAGGCTCTGGAGCATTTCCACAGCGCAGTATGTACAGCAGCTAACCTCTTCACCCCCTTGAAAAAACGTAGAACGAAGGGTAGCTGCTACAAGTGGATCTCTCCATCCTTAAAAACCTTTATGGTCAGTCGAGACAAGGCCTGGAAGAAGTTCAAGCTCTCTTCCCTTCCTGCCGACCTCATGTCACACAAGGTCTTAAGAAACAAATGCAAGAGAGCCATCAAACTTGCAGAAAGAGAGTATGTCACTCACCTACAAAAAAAACAATTTGGGCAACCCTAAACAATTCTGATATCATGTCAACAACCTGATCAGGGGTAACACTAAGACTGAACCTGGCCCAATTGAGGTCAATGGTCAGCCAGTGAGTGACTCCCTCGAAATTGGTACTGAGCTCAACAATCACTTTGGTAACCTCGATTCCTACAAGGTCGACTTGCCCGCGCTGACCTCAGCTCCTAATGTTATCGGGCCCACTTGCCTTGACCGTCCCTCCTTCCATCTAAGACTGGTGAAGACAAAAGAGATCCAATCCCTCCTAAGGGCTCTGAAAGACAAAGGCTCAGGAGGTCCTGATGGGATAAACCCTCAGCTACTTAAGGCTGGTCCCCATCCCTCACCAGACCCCTGATCTGGCTCATAAACAGATCCCTACTTGAAGGGACTGTTCCGGACCAGTGGAAACAGACCAACATGGTCCCTATCCACAAGGGTGGCTCCAGGGAAAACATAAGCAATTACAGGCCTATTTCCCTGCTCAGTACACTTGCAAAGCTACAGGAAAGGTTAGTCTATGGCCAACTCCGTGACTACCTGGAGTCCCATCAGTTAACTGCATGTTCACAGCATAGTTTTAGAACTAACCATGGGACTGACACAGCACTCATCCATCTCTCGAATGACTTGCTCAGAGCAATGGATAATGGGACACCCACTGGCACCATATTTATAGACCCATCCAAGGCTTTTGACCTTGTGGATCACAAACTCCTGCTACTAAAACTGGATAAAATTGGCCTAGACCCCCTCACCCTCAAATGGTTTGGGAGTTACCTATCGGGCCGATCCCAGAGGGTCATCTGGAAGGGTGCCACCTCAGGTCCTCTACCCTTACAGAGGGATTACCACAGGGCTCAATCCTCGACCCACTCATTTTCTCCATATTTACTAATGACCTAAGCCTCCACTGTGGGGGAAGCTCAGTCGTTCAGTATGCGGATGACACCGTCATCTACTGATCCCTGGATAACAATGCAGCTCTAGGTACCCTTCTCCAAGCCAACCTAGCATCTCTCGAGGCCTGGCTGAGAGCAAATAAAATAGTCCTAAATGCAGGCAAAACTAAGGCAATGCTATTCAGACGCAACACCCTTGGACGACAGGTCTAAATCTCTGCAACTCACTGCTCTCTCAGGAAACAACATCATGGTTGTGCCCTCCTTAAAATACTTATGTCTAGCATTGGACCATTGCCTTACCTTCAAGTACCATGTGGATCAGGTCACCAAGACCATACACTGCAAACTTGGTACTCTGTACTGGCTAAAAGATCAGCTCATCCCTGAGGCCAGGACCTTAATCACCACAAGTGTCCCCCTCCCCACCCTGACTTACACTGCCCCAATCTTACAGGGCATGGCCAAGCAGGAGGTCACCAAGATGCAAATCCTGTATAACAAGGTAGCCCGGTTTGCTACCCAGGACCACTCGCAAAGGCACCATTGTGACACACATGCCCAGCTACGCTGGCCCTCACTGACCTCTCATCTCTACTATCCCCTGCTCTGCTTGACCTTCAAGCAACTCAGCCCTTCAGCTCCACCCAGCATCACTGGAACTATCGCACTCAAACATAACCCCAGGAGCCTACGGACATCTGGACGTACATTGCTTGAAGTTCCCAGAGTCAGGACTAATGCTGGTGGCAGGTCGTTCTCCTACTCAGTCCCCTACCTGTGGAACAAACTCCCACCCCTAGTGCAGGAAGCCTCCTCACTGATGAACTTCTGCACCAGACTCAATCTATGTCTGATACTAGCACTTGTCATTGCCACAGCTCATGACCCCCCACTTGCTTCTATCTTCCTAATATCCAGATCCTCCAAGCACCTTATCAGGTTCCATGGTGCTTCCCTCTAGGCATAGTACCACAGTTAACTTTCCACTGACCCATGCCAGTATTAAACAATGAACTTACCATGTAAAATTACATTTCTTCTGCACCTTTTGTTAATTCTACTGTCAACATATTTGTAAGAACTGATGCATGATGATAACCACGGTTGTAACCTGCTCACACACCTGAAACTACTCTGCAACCCAAGTCTTTCTCTGTATGAAAATATGTTATCTCGGGTTGCCCCTGAAAAAGAGACCTTCGGGGCTCAGTGGGCCTACCCGGTCACCAAATTTTAAATAAATAAAAATAAATAAATAGGGAACCTAACTGCACTGGTCCAGGCCTACTGGCTATCTACTCCTCAGCTGCCACCTGGTTTCAATACTCCTATGCCAGGTCCCACAGCAGCACCTAGTGCAGGTGGAGCCAGCAGCAATACAGGCACCTGACTAGTGTCTCCCTTACCGCTTAATGCTGTCCAGGTAAATAAAATTGCAATTGCTGACAATGGTAATGAAACTGCTATGGAATTTGGAAATGAAAGCATTAACTGAGAACCCGATCTTTCCCTAGAGGTGTCCTGAGTTACTGCTGCAACCAATGTAAAATGTTACAGTGAACCTGCTGTGTTGCCAGGTGTTGAGAAAAACAAGCTCAACCTGGGCAACTAAATCCCTTGGGGGGGCAGAAAGGTTCTACTTTGACATAAACATTGAAAACAGCCTAAATCATGAAGCTTTGGTGGACTCTGGGGCCAAGGTAACTCTGAGGTAACTCGCCTGAATAAATAAAGATTTGATTGATTGATTGATTGATTGATGTCTCAGGACTTCTGTGACAGGCTGACTGATGCAATAGGTGACTCAAAGGTGTTGAAGACCCTCCTGGATGGCTTACAAGTTGTAGGTTATGGGGGGGGCGTGACTCAACAGACTTAGGGTAAAGTGTGGTTGAAGCTATGGTTTGGAAAAATGGAAATCAAACACCCAGTGTACATCACTGATAGGACTGGGGATTATTTCTTAACTGGGAACAACCTCTTAAAAAGGTTTCAGCCTATCACTGATTATTATCATGGAATCCTGTGGTCCCAGGTAAAAAGGCCCATTCCATTTGGAAAGGAAGCCAAGGTTGCTAAACCATCAGAGTCATGTTATCTTGAGAAAGATAATGGTGCAATGATTAAACTGAATTTTGTGCATTCGGGTGTGCCTGATGTTTCTATATTAGGTAATCCTGAAAATGTGTCCCCATGGAGAAGTAAAGCACATGCTGCTTGTCTGTCAAAGCAGGAGGTGGTGAAGTCTGAGATTAATGCAAGAGGCCTTACTTTCTTTACCAAGGAAGTGGACCCAGTCATCTCAGAAGCCCATCCTGTCACTGACACAGGGACATTGGATTCTAAGTACCCAAGCCCCTTGGAGGATTGTGGAAAGGAAACCCTACCACTAAAGCATGAGTCTTTACTCTGTAAAATAGGACAGAAGAAGACAGATTACAAGTGCCCATCAAAGCAGAGGATTCAAAGGATTTGAAGACTATGAATTCTGTGTTATGCTTAAGTTATGAGCACTGTTTAATCAGTGAACTGTTTTACAAGGTGTTAAAAAGGCGGATGCCTAATTTAACTTATGTAAGAAAACAGGAGTGGCTGGAAAATGTTCCACTCCAGAAAACCAGTGTGAGAAGCATAGGCATCTGTGCTTTGAGCCTCCAATTAGGTCACAAGAAAATACAACACCCTGTAAAGGTAGTACAAGGTCTAGAATCTCCCATGTACCTTGGGTTAGATATCCTTGTATGGCTGGGTGTCTATGTTGACCTAGCCAATGACATTCTTTGGTCACGAATAAGGGGGGACCCTTACCCAATAAAAGTGATGCCACAGGCCTTGAGGTCTGGACAAACCATTACTCAAGAGTGCCAGGTTGTAAATGAGTTCAGAACAATGATTCCAAGTAATGTAAAGGACTTCTGTCTGAGGGTTAAGGTAAAGAAAGGTCAAGAAGTGCCTGACCAAACTGCACTATTTGTGCTGGACAAGCAACTTAGTGATATGGGTTCAAAAATCCACTCCACACCTTGCTTGGACATGAGCAGTAGAGTAATATACATATTGATACAGAACCTGACAGTAGAACCTATCACCATAAAGGCTAACTGTGAGTTAAGGGTGGTGATAGGGGATTCCATCTATGATTTGGAATTAGTGGTCCCAGTTACTGAGGAGTTACCACAAGACATCATTCATGTAGACAAAACAGGTGAAGAAGTTAGGTCCATACCAGATGGTTTAATTACCTTACAAGAAATGTGTCCAGTAGATCAAGAAGAAATACATACATGTAAAGCTGAAGATGATTGTCTTGTACTGTCTACTATGGTTAATGAAGCAGAGCAATTTAAAGAAGTACATGTGGTTAGCACTGAAAATGTTTCTGAGATAATAGAAAATGAAGTAGAAATAGGTAAAAACTTGCTTTTCCCAGATTTCAAAAAACAAGTTAAACAGACCATTCAAGCTTATAATTGTGAGAGTGAGGTAGAGAAAGAAAAGGTACATGAAATGTTCCTCCAGTTCAAGGACATATTTGCAAAAGATGCTCATGATTGTGAGGTAACCGACCTCCATGTTACCAAGGTACCTACAGACCCTAGTAAAGGTCCAGTTTATATACACCCATACAGAATCCCACTAGCATCTTATGAACATGTGCAAGAGATACTGGATACCTTATTAGAGTGAGAAATTGTAAGACACATCAATTATGTCTATAATTCCCCCATCTAACCTGTATTAAAGCCTACAGGAAAGTGGAGGCTCACTTTTGACTACAGAAAGTTGAACCAACAGATAACTTTGTCTCACTGGCCCATGACATACTTGGACCAAAGTCTGGCCAAAGTTGAAGATGCTAAATATTTCACTACTCTAGATATAGCAAATGGATTTTGGACATTAAAGGTAGATCCACAGGATCAATACAACTTGGCTTTTTTCTTTGGAGGAAACAAAACACATGGAACAGGAGTCCATTTGGGTACTTAAATTCACCAGCTGATTTCAACATCTTTCTGCATAAGGCAATGCCTGACGCTGAAAGCAGAGGGAATCTGGTTTACATGGATGATGTACTAATCAAAAGCAAAACTTTTGAGGAACACCTGTCTGAAGTAACCCATGTGTTAAACCAGTTGAAAAATGCTGGTGCTAAGTTATCCTTGCCAAAAGGGCAGTGGTTAAAAAACAAGATAAACTATCTTGGGCATGAAGTTTGGCATGATGGGCTGCACCCTCAGCATACCAAAGTAGAGGCAGTCCAGAAGATAGGGCCACCCAAAACTTTAGAGGAGTTACGTAGCTTCCTTGGAATCTGTAACTACTCAAGAAAGTTTATCCCAGACTATGCCAAAATTGCTTATCCCCTCATCAGGCTACTGAAAAAGTCAGTACCTTGGGTGTGGGGGGGGGATCAAGAGAAAGCTATGCAAACATTAAAAGATAGTCTGAGTCAAGCACAATGCCTTGCTTTCCCACATATGGATAAAGATTTTTATCTAGAAACAGGGTTCACTGACAGCAGCATCAGTGCAGTGTTATATTAGAAACATGACTCAGACAACCGTGTGATTGCATATGCAAGTAAAACTTTAAGTGAAATTGAAGAAAAGTTCTCAGTGTGAAAAGTCACTATTTTCCACTGTATGGGCTGTACAATGATTTAAAAACTACATCTGTGGTAAAAAGGTTGTTATAGAGACCTGTCACCAACTTATTACATTTCTGGGGAGCCACAAACTTAGGGATGGTAATGTGTCCAGAAGTAGGACTGTGGCCTGAGCCCTGGCACTCCAGTGCATACCCTTAGAGATAAGGTATGCTAAAAATAAAAAGAGTGCAGTAGCTCAAGGCCTAGCAGATCTGGAGACACATGATTGTGCTGTAGAAGAACCTCCAGTACAAGACCCTGTCCTCTCTTCTGAGTTGGATATGGTGTACCCACATAACAGGCATCAGCACTATGATGAAAATGTGTGTGAGAAGATCCCTCAAGTATATATGGGTGGCTGTTCATTCTAGAAAGATAGAGACCGGTATGATGGTTTAGGAGTGGTATGGCATGAGGATATACCATGTGCTCCTATCAAATACAAGCTTGGTCCCAAGTCTAACCAATATGCAGAGTTGGCAGTCACATATTTAGCGGTGCAGACTGCAGTACAACATAAGTTACAAGACATTGTAATTTGTACTGATCTGATTATGTTAAGCATAATTTCTTTACACATTTGCCTAAGTGGAAGGTGAAAGGTATGATCAATTCAAGAGGCAGTGAGGTCATGCATGCAGAGCTCATCTTAGCGATAGATCAGTTAGTCTAGGAACATAATTTGATTGTGTATTGGAAAAAGGTAAACGGGCATTCAGAAATTCAGGGACCAGACAAATCAGGAAATTACCTAGCAGATGATCTGGCTAGAGAGGATGCTTTAAATGAAACAGGGTGGAACTTTGTTCCTCCTGTCCAAGCTCAGGTGGCCATGGTTACCCACAGACAGAAGCAACAGGAACAAGAAGAAAAGGTCTTACACTTCTATAGTGAAAAACCTGATTTTTATTTGGTAACAATGCAACAAAATGACAAAGTAGTAGGAATGTTTTATTATTTCATCAAAGATCTCATGATAAATGTGATTTCTGAAATTGACCTACAGAATAGCCATGATTTGAGAATCATATATGAACAAAAGGGTAGATTCCAAATAAGAGACAGTCTCTTAGTAACAGTTTGAAAAGAGCCACATGAGGTCAAATGGGTGGTTCCTTTAGGTCACAGGGGAATTATATTACAACATGCTCAAGATGAACCATCGGGAGCACATGGGGGGGATAGAAGAACTTATGAATCCTTAAAAGAGGTAGCCTACTGGCCCTATATGTACGATAATGTTACAGATTATGTACAAGGGCGTATAATGTGTTGCAATTTCCAGCCAGCTATCACCAGACATAGAGCACCACTACAGTCAAAAGGGATTGCTATGCCTTGGTTGGACATCCAGATTGACTGGATAGACCCTGTGACAAGATCTTCAAGGGATAATCAATATCTCTTGAAAGTTACTTGCCTATTCACAAAATGGGTTGAGTGTCTACCTGCCCCAAATAATACAGCCGAGACTACAGTTTTCTTATTAATAAGTCATGTGTTCAGCCATTGGGGACTACCATTGAGGGTAGAATCTGATAGAGGTCCTCATTTCATAGGGGAGATTATAGAGAACATGTGGAAGATACTAGGAGTACAGAGGAAACTACATGTGTCCCATCATCCACAATCATCTGGATAAGTGGAACATGCTAATCAGATGAATGTGTGTATCCTGAAGAAGTATCTCAGTTTTTCAGGAGGGACCGGGATGTGAAGTTGCCACTAGTATTAATTGCCATACAGGCTACTCCTAGTAAGTCTACAGGTGTATCTCCTTTTGAAATGATGACAGGAAAACAAATTGTGTTACCCTTACATCTCCTGTACAAAACAGGAAATTTAAACTCTGCACATGCTACCACAGCACATGAATTCGTAACCCATTTGAAACAGCACTTGCAAGAAACTTTTGCATTTGCTCCAAGAAACTTAGAGAAAAGCATTAAGGTTTCAAAGTCATATTATGATAAATAGATCACTCCAAAAGAGTATCAAATTGGAAATACGGGCCTGGATATTCTAAAGGGTTGCACATGGTGCAGCAGAGATGTGCCATGCACAACCCACCTGTGCACCCCCAGCACAATATTCAAAGGGGCAAGTTGTGATGCACAACTCCTGATGTGCTGGGGTGCATCGGTAATGTATGCGGCGCAAGTGTGGGGGGAGGTGTGCCCATGCATATGCGGCATGTCCCAATATTCAGCCTGGGATGTGCAGCACATATGCTGGCACAACACTGCCTTGCACCACTCAGGGCGGTGCAAAGATGTGCCTGGTAAAACCAGGAACAAGTCCTGGCCACCCACAGGTGAGCTGTCATATTGCAGGGTGCAACACAGCAGCCGCCGGCCATGGGTGGCCATCCGCCCAACCACTCCAACTGGTGTGTCCCAGGGTTCCTTATAAATTAAGTCCAATACTCATGGAGGTACAATGAAAGAAGGGGGGGGGGGTGAGAAAAAACTGATGAAAATCCAAACAGCAAACAATATCTCACTCAACCCTCAAATGACATTTCTCTGAGTCCAAAAAAGGCTTTTCATTCTGTATTCTTTTATTCTTGAAAAGTTCAATCAGTTGCTCTTGAATTATTAATTGTAACGTTTCATAACTAAATGTTCCTTCTTCAGACAAATGAGCATACTCCATATTTTAATTATTATAGCTGGAACAGAAATAAAACATAAAATAAATTCACACTGCCAATTCTAGTTATTAAATATTCATTGTACACTTCCCAAATTTATCTTACAAAAAAAGGTGGAACCAACCTTGTTAAATCATGATAAAGTCCAGTGAATGAGGGTACGAATAAATGTGCTCCCTGCATTCACATAAAGTGCTCTAAAAAAGGGCGTAAAATACCATATAAGCATTTGCTATATTGAAATCCTCTTTTAACAAACAAAAAAATGTGAACAATTCATAATATAGATATTAAGCATAATCATAAGTACCTTGTTAGTACCTTGAAAAAACGTATCTCCTTCTAGTGGAATTTGTTTTTCTGTTTTTATCATTAACCCTATGACATATCAAAAGAAGTAATTATTTTAAATGATCCATAAATCTGTCATAGCATTATAGCTTAAAACTAATATTAGGGGTACTGAGTAGCCACATTTTTATACCAGCACTTTTAATTCATGTCATCCCTCTATATGACTAAACGACTTTACTTCCGATTTTCACATTCATTTTAAACTTCAAATGTCAGGTAATTCTAATATGAATTTTCACATATCCATCCCAGATTTTAAACCAATGCGCTGTATAACTGTGATTAAAATTTAACTTGCTCTAACCCTTTATGCACAAGACTTTTAAAATCAGGCAGTAAATCAATGAACTAAATAGTTTTACCTTCCAAATTTCATTCAAGGTAACAAAATCGGCCTGATGCAACAAATAGTAACCCCGAGATGAGTTACACCATTTGGCTTTTTCAGCTCGCAAGACACGCACATTTCAAACGACCCACCATTCCACGGAACGCCAATTTCAAAAGGAACACTCGTTCTTCACTTGATAAAGAAGGGTCCGGGCCAAAGGGTGAGCATGCATAGTGTGTATATGTCACTACTGATGTCACCCTAGGTGGCCCGGTCAAAAGAAATCTCCGTAATGAAAACAATTCAACGGAGATCCCCCTTCTAAAGTTATTAAAGCCTTCCTGCTTTCTAATCTTTTAAAGAACTGCTGACTTTTTGCAATTGTTTGTATTGCTTCTCAAGGCTAAATATTTATAAAATATATATAAAATATAAACATTACTCCTCTTTATGAAAGAAGGTTGCAAATAGGAGAGAATAGAAGGAAGGGGGAACAAATTCCTGAACATTTACAACAATTGGATTGCAAGACTTAGAAAAAATATAATATATAATAAATAATATATATAAAGGGGGGGAGAAAATCAAGGACAAGGGGAGAAAGAGGAAGCAAAAAAAAAAAAATGACAGCAGAAGAAAGAGAGCTTGAATTTTTCTATTTGCAACCTTCTTTCATGAAGAGGAGTAATTGTTTTCATTACGGAGATTTCTTTTGACCGGGTGCATTCATTCACATCTCGGGCCTGTGTAGTACAGTATGGTCTGCCCGCCATTGGTCCACACAGTGGACCAATGAAAGCGTACAGACTATGCCTCACAGCTATCGTCGAGGCGCGGGCGGCATGCAGGTGGGATGCTGCCGCCCGCTGATGATGGGGGTGCTGGGTGGTGGGGACCTCAGTGGGTGGGTGGGAGGGGTACCACTGGATCACCAGGGTATCTAACACTATAGCTGCCCACAATCAGGCAATGGGGGGTTTCCATTCGACCACCAGGGCATTTCTTTCTACATATGCATGTGATCGGGTGATGGGGGGGTTCCACTGGACCACAAGGGTATTTATTTCTACTTATGCCTGCAATTGGGTGTACAGGAGTGGGGGACCGCACTGTGACTGCAGGGTGTCAATCCCTGACTGCTGCAGCCTGGCTGGGTGCCAAGCGCAAGTCACCCTGGATCAGCGCATCGCATGCAAATGGGGCCATAATGACATGCGAATGACCCCATTTGCACCTTGATTGCATAATGGCCTCATTTGCATGCCCAGTGCTGAATATCATGGTTGCTGTGCCTAGTGCAACTGCACTTGTGCTGGTGCAACCCCCTGCTCCCATTCTGCCACTTGCGCTGTCACAGTGCCACTGCACCATGTGCAGTGCATGTGCCCTCAGTGCCATATTCAATGGTGCTGAGCCATGGTGCAGCACCATTGAATATTGCCTGGGCCATGCTCTGGCGCAGCCCAGTTGTGTTGTGCCATGGCCTGCACCCCTGCCTGGTGCATTCTGAATATCCAGCCCAAGGTGTTTTACTTTAACTACAGTAGGGATAAAAATAAGGTCAAAAAGTTTCTGCCAAGCTGACAAGTACCCTCTGTGATCATTAATAAAATATCACCTGTAGCAAATCAAATTGAGATACAAAGGAAAAACACTGAAGAGATCACACCTAATTGGGTTCATATTAATCAGCTGAGGCAGTACCGTGAACGTAATAAGAACTTACAAAAGACTGTAGAGGTACCTGAGAGTAATAAAGATACTGAACAAGTCTCAAACTGAAATGTTAATTGTAATACTGATCGTTGAAGTTAATGAACAAAGAGAATTTGTTGTATTTGTGAAATGCCTAAAACAATGTAAAAAACTGTTATTTTAAAACTGTACATAGTTGTAATCATGTTTAATCATGTTTGTTCATGTAGTACTGTACATGTTTCTAAGCCAAAGAAACATTGCCAATAATGTCATCTAGTGATGTCACATCTATGATGTCACATCCGATGATGTCATATGTGATAGTGTTATGCACTGATGATATCATAAGTTACCACATGATAATGCAACTTTGTGTTTTATGTTTCATTTTCCCTGCAATGCTTTAAACTATATACCCATATATAGTAGAAGTATGGTTTTGAATTACAAAATGCATTTTTGGGGTGCATTTTTAATTCAAAGGGGGAAATGAAGGAACAAAACCCTTGATGGAAAAATTATTATTTTTTTATCAAGAATTGATTTTTAATTATTATTTTATATGGGATTAATTATGGGAAGCTAAAATTTCTGGTTAAGGTTACTGTTTGTATACATTCCCAAAAGAAAAACAAGAGTGTTAGTTGATTAAGTCTTAAACACATTAAAATGGAGGAATGAGGCCATTTAAAGTGGAGACATTTTCAGAGCTGGAAAAAAAAGAGGTTTTCTTTCAAACAGATGCTCCCTCCTAACAGCCTCTGTTCTATCCACTAGTGCAGATCCTAACAAAGATACAAGAGGCCTAGCTCATATTGCTGGCACCCTGTAACTAGTCAAGAGAAGCATTTCTGTGATGTCCAAACCTTGTTGACAAATTTATGAGTTGTTTTGAACAAGGAAGGCTAAAGTAAACATTCCAAAGCTTAGTATTCATGGTTACCAAAGAGGTCATGTGACTGGTACAGCAAATGGGCATTCTTGGAAAAAAGAACTCTTAGGAAAATGCAGTTTAGAATCTCTATAGAGTTTGCATTAGAATAAAAAGTTTTATTTGTATCTTAACAATGCAATGTACTGCCGCTACAAACATTTGACAGCTGATAGACACCAGTATGAGTAATAAGAAAATTTAATATCATAGGTGCAGGAGCAAGAGTTTAAGAATTATGCATAAAAGTTTTTTTAATAGCCTTCTTTTATTGATAAATGGACAAATCTAGTCTCTTATGATAGCTGACATCCTGAGGAGTCTGAAATATAACTCTTAAGCATGTAGCTTGCTGCTATGAAAAAAAGACTGGATGTTTGGTGAAAACAGTAAAATGTATTGCTTCTAGACAAGACAAAGAACCTCATGTGTTTCTACAAAGAACTAGTATTTAAAAGCCTTGATAATGGATTTTTCTTATAAGTCTTATATTATTCTGTAGCTTAGAATATTTAGAGCAAGATTATCACTTTATTTTAAGAAGTTTTTTTTTTAAATCCTGAAGTTATAACCCTTAATAGTGTAATTTAAAAAGTATCAGTGCTAGGAATATAAAATTCATACCAAAATACTCCACTTGATGAGAAACATCTGAATATGTAAGTTTAATGGTTAACTTAGGTTGAATGAGAAAGTAATCAAGGAAAATAATTTTTTAGTTAAAAATAAGTCTTAGTAAAAAGGGGATGTCTTTGGAAAACTGATGTCATAATTGAAAAAAAAAACAGCTTAGGAGGAGAAGCAAACCCGGCCCCCTTAGTGACTCAGACCAATCAAAATCTGGTGATGAGCAGATTCATATTTGTGAATTCTGCTAACCCCTCCTTAGTTCTGGTTGAAACACCAATGTAAGAGGAACTATGTCAGGCTAATTGAACATTTTGATGGCTTCATAACTTGCTAGGCCTGAAAAGCCTTAAACCACACCTGTATTTGTAAATGCTTAAAGTTGGACCAGCATAACATTCTGTGGTGATTTGCATATGCAGCCCATGATGCTTTGCATTGTGGGGGCATGTGTGATTCTGTATTTGTAATACTGGGAACAGCCTTGGTTGACTATTGGTGTCCAAAAGTGGGTGCTAAGGATATGCTTGAAGGCCTATGCAGTGTTGCCACAAGGACCAGGTGCAAAATGTTTTGTTACAAGTACATTCTCATTGTGTTATGAAGCAAGGTCTGTGTTTCATTTACTGAGCATTTTGACTGAAGTAATGTTGCCTGCTAAAGCCTGGACCAGAGACTTAACTTTAAGATTCATAGCCAGAAGGAAACTGCAGTGTTGTGAATAAAGGAAGTCTAGTTGTTCTAAGGTTTTGAGTGCAGATGAATTAAACATGAAACAGTCATTAAATTCCAGTTATTAAGACAACTTTGCCATCCACAAATGAAAAGTTCTTTGATACAAGTATTGCCATGGGCTGTGCAGATTGAAGCTGTTTTCTACAAATCCAAGAACTGACTTTTGGTAACGTGACTTTAAGCAAGGGGACTTTAACCTGCAGAGTGTGTCCATGCCACAAAGTTCCAGGGTCAAGAAGATTAGCTGACTGAAAGAGACTTTTTCATCCAAAGCCAGACTCACCAAGATTTCTAAGCTGAGAGAAAGAAGAACCATGTCTACAACCAGAAATGTAAATATAATTTTAATTACTTATATTAATTAAATGTTAATTAATAGTTTAGTAATTTAATTGGCTTATCTGGGAAAGTAACAGGAACTTACTTTTGATCATAAATCTTGGGGTATATAGTTAAGCTAAGACTTGAACTAAGGGCAATACCTCTCATGAAAAGTTAAAACAAGGTTTTACTAAAGTATAATCCAAAGACACTAATGTAATGAGCTGCAAGTTCTCATGAAAGAAAAAGTTGTTTTAAATACAAAATGCTTTAAAACTAGAGTATTGAAACAATCTATTCATTGTTTGAATATTTTATTCATTTATTGTGACGGTGTTTATACTGTAATTTTTGCTTTATTTCTTTTTTTGATTTTCTGGATTTTTTTTCTTGATTGCATAGTTCATTTGCTGCCATATTTGGGGTAAACAATGTTTGTTGTTGTTTTGCGTTATTCTTCTCATGCTTGTTATTTATAGTAATTGGTAAGGTGTAAAATTATTGTACCTATGTGAATAAAATTTATTTTCCATATATCCCATGGTGTGGCATAAATGTTTTCATCATTATCTAAGAATCTGGAGGACAGGCATAATATCATATTTGAATTTTATAATTATTTTCGGTAATTTATGAAAATTTTGGGGTAAGGCTCAAGGTAAGTCTAAGTGCTGTATTATAAAAGGTGATATTATAGCTTTGTTCCAACAGCGCCTGCAGCCAGATCACAATGTTGTCGATTGTGAACTTTGTATTAAGTTTTACCCTAAAATGGAAAAGGAAAGGGCTAAAAAATTTGGAGACCTTATAGAAACATAGAAACATAGAATTTGATGGCAGATAAGGACCACTTGGCCCACCCAGTCTGCCCATTTCCCTACTTAATGGATAAGCTGCAGATCCTAGTTAACCAGCAGCCTACTTCTTCCTACCCCAACCCCCTAGAATTGCCTTATGACTGTCCCACGCATGCTTGAATTCCACCACTGTTTTGACTCCACAACCTCTCCGAAGGCCGCTCCATGCATTCACAACCTCTCTGTGAAAAAATACTTCTTAAATTACTTGAGCCACCCCCATCTTCAAATTGTGCCCTTGTTCTTGCACACCTCTTTTTGAAAGATGCTACCCTCTTGGACTTTGTTGATTCCCTTGAGGTACTTGAAAGTTTCTATCATGTCCCCCCTCTCCATCCTTTCCTTGAGGTTATACATATTAAGCTCTTTGAGAACTGAATATGTGTGAACGTATATAGATTTTGGACGTATATATACGTCCACAGTCTTCTAAGGGTTAAGTCACTCTTCATATGTCTTCCGGTGCAGACCCTGCACCATTTTAGTTACCCTCCTCTGGACAGCTTCCATCCTGTCTATGTCTTTGCAGAGACTGGGTCTCCAGAACTGCACGCAGTACTCCAGATGGGGTCTCACCAGCTGTCTGTACAGAGGGATAATAACTTCCTGTTTTCTACTGGTGATGCCTCTCCCTATGCATCCCAGTATCCTCCCAGCCCTCCTTGCTGCCCTCTCACATTGCTTGCCCACCTTTAGGTCATCTGATATGACTACCCCCAGGTCCCTTTCCATTTTTGTTGTTGTTAGTATCTCATCCCCCATTGTGTACTCTTCCCTGGGTTTTGTTTCCCAGGTGCATTACCTGTATTCTTAGCATTGAATCTAAGCTGCCATACATTTGACCATTCCTCTAACCTTGCCAAGTCCTTCTCATCCTTTCCACCCCACCTTGTGCATCAACTCTGTTGCAGATCTTTGTGTCATCTGTAAGAGACATACTTTTCCTTCCAGTCCTCTGCAATGTCACTTATAAAGACATTGAAGAGGACCGTCCTAATACTGAACCCTGCGTACCCCACTAGTAACCCCCTTTCTTCAGAGTGGACTCCATTTACTATTACTCCGTGTCCTATTCTCCAGCCAATTCTTTACCCAGGCTGTCATCTTGGGACCCACTCCCAGGCTGGCTAACTTGTATATTAATCTTTGTGTGGGACTGTGTCAAATGCCTTGCTAAAGTCTAGGTAGGCCATGTCCACAGCTCCTCCCTGATCTACTACTTTGGTCACCCAGTCAAAGAAATCTATCAGATTAGTCTGGCATGACCTTTCCACTGTGAATCCATGCTGCCTTGGGTCCTGTGCCCCTCTGGCCTCTAGATACTCGACAATTCTTTCCTTCAGAAGTGATTCCATCATTTTCCCTACCACTGAGGTTAAACTAACAGGTCTGTAATTTCCTGCTTCTGCCTTGCTCCCACTTTTGTGAAGGGGAATCACATCTGCCCTCCTCCAGTCCTCGGTTACCACTGCATCCTCCCATGATTTGTTAAAGAGGGCAGTCAGTGGTGTCACTAGTTCTACCCTTAGTTCTTTTAGAATTTTGGGATGAATCTCATCAGACCCCATTGCTTTGTCCACCTTCAGTTTTAAGAGTTCTTTCAGAACCCTTTCTTCTGTAAATGGGCTGGTATCAACTTCTGTATCCAGAGTGTTTCTACTGTTTATTTTAGGTACCTCCCCCTCTTTCTTTGTAAATACTGAGCA
Source organism: Neoceratodus forsteri (assembly GCA_016271365.2). Classification (NCBI taxonomy): domain Eukaryota; kingdom Metazoa; phylum Chordata; order Ceratodontiformes; family Ceratodontidae; genus Neoceratodus; species Neoceratodus forsteri. Next base: position 517,859,243 of record CM057449.1, on the reverse strand, counting down.
AAAATATTTGTTTAGTATCTCTGCCTTTTCACAGTCACCCTCTGCCCACCCTCCCTCCCCTTTATTAAGCCTCACTATCCCTCCCTTGGTCTTCCTTCACTCCCTGATATACCTATAAAAGGTTTTATCCCCCTTCTTAACTGAGTTGGCTATCTTTTCCTCGGTTTGGGCCTTTGCTGTTCTGACTGCCTTCCCAGCTTCCTTTTGCTTTAACGGATACAGTTCTCTGTCCTGCTCCTTCTGTGATTCCTTGTACTTCCTGAATGCTTTCTTTTTCTCTTGAACCTTCACTGCCACTTCCTTTGAGAACCATAGTGGTTTCTTACATCATTTCATTTTGTTTATTTGCATCACACAAAGGCTTGTTTCCTCTGTGATGGCAGTTTTTATTATTCCCCATTGTTCTTCCACCCCTCCTTCCTGCCCATTTGCTAGTGCATTCCTTAGGCACCCACCCATTTTGGCAAAGTCAGCCCTCCTAAAGTCCAGTACTTTTGCCTTTGTATGGCTTCTCAGTCTGGCTCCACAACATCTGAAGGCTGAAATGAGGCTCAAGTCCTTCTAAGAAAGCAGCAGTCCCTGTCAAAGAAGACAAAAAAGATAAGGCTGCAAGAGTTGGTTCAGAAATCAGGGCGTCTGAAAGGGGAACCATGAATTCAGCAAAAATAAAAGAACCTTAGAGCAGACACAGGAGACGGTGCCTGCCAAGAAAAAAATACAAAAAGAAAAACATATCATTGTCCCTCCTCCTCCTGAAGAAGGAGAGGAGCCACCAGTAGACACAAGTAAAATGCCCTCAGTAGAGGACATGACTAAGGCATGGCAGTTCCTTCAGGCATTCCAGACTATGATGAATTTCATAAATACACCTGTCCCTCCTCCCCAGGCTCTGGTTCCATTCCCCATGCCTGGGGAAGAGGATGTTGAAATGTACTATGAGGAGGAAGGAGAACCCATAGAACCAGATGGTTTTCCAGAACAAGAATTTGGCTCCCCTCCTAGACCCTCAGATGACTATACCTCTCACTATAGATTTGTGAGGCATATGGTAAACATATTCAACATCATCTCATAAGAAACTGAGGAAGAAGAAGGAGAAGAAGAATCAGCATTTATACAGCACTTTTCATACACAGTGCATCCCAAAGTGCTTTACAAGCAATGCTAGCCTGGTAGTGAAGTGACTGAATGCGTAGTGGTGACCATATCGCACATCAGCACCCACGCACAGCCTGGACAATTGCATGAATGGGTTTTATGGGAAGGGGAATGTTGGCCAGGACACCAGGAATGTTCATACTCTTTGCGAAGAATGTCCTGGGTCCTTTTACTTCCACCTGGACACCCACCAGTACAGCACCAGGATGGGTGGAAGGGACCTCGGTTTAATGTCTCATCTGAAGGACAGCACACCCCAGCAGCACAGCACCCTCCAATACTGCACTTGGGTGCCAGCATTTTAGGTACAAGTCCAATCCCGGTGTGGGACAAGAGCCCACAACCCTCTGGTCCAGAGGAGGATGTGCTACCAACTGAGCCACGCTGACAGGAAGATGAGGATGAGGTGGAATTTATGGATATGATGGGCTTAACCCCTACAAAAGAGGTTATTGCTGCCCTTTGAGACAGCCTTCTTGACGGAATAGGGCGAAGGGATCAAAAGCATGTCTTTTGTACCTTACGTTTTGTTTTTTTCATAGGAAACAGCATTTGACTGGGGTAATGTAGGGACAGCAAGAAGAGGTGATGGGGAATCACAGATGGAATAGCTGAAGCCATGCAGAGGAACTGAGTTTTGCCCTTGTGTTTATTGCTGGTTTTCTTGTTGGTTTTCTTTTTGCAGGGGGACACAAGTGAGGGGTACATTTTGTTTGCTTTTTAAGTTGATTGTTTTGTTTTACAGAGTCCGAGGGAGCTGGCACTGAACAGCAGCAGAGGAGAAGGGGAAGGATGCCAATCAGTGACGAGGACAGCAGCCACCCAATGGGGAAGTGGACAACAAAGGCGCCAGATTCAAAGACAAGACTGAGAGGTTTAAAAACAGGACAGAAATAAATCTTGCTCAGATGCCTTCTTGATGGAGCGGGGCAGAGGGACCAAAGGCGTATTTTTTTGGACCTTACATTTTGTTTTGTTTTTTTTCATAGGAAGCAGCATTTGACCGGGGTACTGTTGAGACTGCTAGGAGAGGTGACAGAGAATCACAAACTGAGTAGCTGAAGCCACAGTGGGGATTTGAGTTTTGCCCTTGTGTTTATTGCTGGTTTTCTTGCTGTTTTTTTTTTTTTTTTTTGCAGGGGGTCACAGGTGAGGAGTACATTTGTTTTGCTTTTTCAGTTGATTGTTTTGTTTTACAGAGACTGAGAGAGCTGGTACTGATAAACAGCAGAAGGGAAAGGGAAAGACACCAATCGGTGATGGGGACAGCAGCCAGCCAATAGGGTGAGAGGAGGACAAAGGTGCCAGATTCAAAGGCAAGACTGAGAGGTTTAGAAACAGAACAGAAATAGATCTTGCTCAGATAGCCTTCTTGACAGAGGGCTCGGAAGCCTGTCTTTTGTACTGTACATTTTTTTTTTCATGAGAAACAGCGTTCGACCGGGGTACCATTGGGACTCTTAGGAGAGGTGATGGGGAATCACAAATGGAGTGTCTGAAGCCGTACAGGGGGAAATTAGTTTTGCCCTTGTGTTTATTGCTGGTTTTCTTGTTGGTTTTCTTTTTGCAGGGGGACACAGGTGAGGAGTACATTTATTTTGCTTTTTCAGTTGATCAGTTTGTTTTAGAGTCCAAGGGAGCTGCCACCGAGCAGCAGCAGCAGCAGAGGGGAAGGGAAAGGATGTCAATCAGTGATGGGGACAGCAGCCAACCAATAGGGGGAGAGGAGGACAAAGGCACCAGATTCAAAGACAAGACTAAGAGGTTTAAAAACAGACAGGAAATAAATCTTGCTCAGACAGCATTCTTGACAGAGCAGGGTGGAGGGCCGAATGGCATGTCTTTTGTACCTTACATTTTTTTTTTTTTTATAAGAAGCAGCATTAGAACTGTTAGAAGAGGCAACGCAGAATTGCAAACAGAAAAACTGAAGCTGTACAGGCGAATGGAGTTTGCCCTTGTGTTTATTGCTGGTTTTCTTGTTGGTTTCCTTTTTTCAGGTGAGGAGTAGATTTCTTTTGTTTTTTTCAGTTGGTTGTTTTATTTTACACAGTTCGAGGGAGCTGGCACCATGCAGGAGCAGAGGGGAAGGGGAAGGACGCCAATTGGTGACAGGGACAGCAGCCAGCCAATGGGGGAGACAAAGACAAAGGCACCAGATTCAAAGGCAAGACTGAGAGGTTTAAAAACAGAACAGAAATAGATCTCACTCAGACAACCTTCTTGATGGAGCCAGTTGGAGGACTCACAGGCATGCCTGTTGTACAGTACCTTACATTTTGTTTTTTTCATAGGAAGCAGCATTCAACCAGGGTACTGTTAGGACTGCTAAGAGAGGTGATGTGGAATAGCAAATGGAGTAGCTGAAGCCATGCAGGGGAGCTGAGTTTTGCCCTTGTGTTTAATGCTGGTTTTCTTGTTGGGTTTTTTTTTGCAGGTGAACACAGGTGAGGAGTACATTTCTTTTGCTTTTTCAGTTGACTGTGTTTTGTTTTACTGAGTCTGAGAGAGCTGCCACCAAGCAGCAGCAGCAGAGGGGAAGGATGCCAATTGGTGATGGGGACAGCAGCCAGTCAATAGGAGGAGAGAAGGACAAAGGCACCAGATTCAAAGGCAAGGCTGAAAGGTTAAAATCAGAACAGAATTAAATCTCGTTTGGACAGCCTTCTTGACAGAGCAAGGCAGAGGGCTCAAAGATGTGTCTTTTGTACCTTACATTTTGTTTTTTTCATTGGAAGCAGCGTTCAACTGGAGTACTATTGGGACTGCTAGGAGAGGCAATGGGGAATCATAAACTGAGTAGCTGAAGCTGCGAAGGGGAACGGAGTTTTGCCTTTGTGTTTATTGCTGGTTTTCTTGTTGGTTTTCTTTTTGCAGGTGGACACAGGTGAATACATTTGTTTTGCTTTTTGTTGATTGTTTTGTTTTATAGAGTCTGAGGGAGCTGACTCTGAAAAGCAGCAGATGATTAACCTACCCACCCACCCACCACACTCCCACCCATCCGGGTTTGTCCCTTTTATAGCAGTAGATAGCGGAGGGAAACAGCAACTTCCTATGTCACAAACAAAAAAGGGTGGGAACCACTATGGCAAGCATCTACGTAACTTTTACTGCTTCTGAGAATTTGTATCCTATGGCTGTGAAGTTTAAACAAAAAAGTGGGTAACTGGTATTCACAGATCTTGAGGTGGAGTGAGTAACATTACATTTTGGGGCTGTAACCTGAGGTTGGGTGCTAAGTAATGCATTGTTAGGTAGTTTTCTGAGGGTAAGTGTACAGTATCTGGGGATTGTTATCTGGAGATTTGGAGGTAAATACTGCATCTGAGTATTATCTGAGGGACAGAGAGAAATATAGGAAAAAAGGGTGCATAGCTGAGAATTATTGTCTTGTGACTATAAGGTAATTACTGTATCTGGGTGTAGTATCCTGAAGTTGGGAGAGGGAGTAAGGTGAATAAGCGTATGAGGGTTAAAGACTAGAAAAGTATAGTTGAGGATTATTGTCCAGTGAGTAAGGTAATTACTGCATCTGAGGGTAGTATGCTGAAGCTGAGAGAGGGAGCAAGGTAAATAAGGGTAAGAGGGTTAAAGACTAGAAAAGGTAGTAGCTGTGCTGGGAATGGTGCAGTGACTGCGTGGTGGCAGTCTTCAGACAGACTTTCTGGAGACTGCAGTGCTGTCCATCTGCATGCACTTCTCTGGACTGAGGGAGGAGATTACCAGATTCTAGGCTGAGGTGACTGGGGTTAAGAGGACCTCCATCCCCATCCAGAGACCACCTAGTCCACCTCTGCTGTCTCAAAGATTGCTGAGAAGGAGGAGTGGCTGGACAATAGTGGGTTCAGGGAGGGTTAGGGAGGAGGGGTGTAGGCACATCCCATGTCCCATACCACTACAAGAGACACCTATGCTGCACTGACAGGGTGGGATTGTCCCACAGAGACACCAAAGGTAGTGGCTGGGATGGATATAGAGGTCCTCTATGGTGGAGACCCAAAGGAGGTAGCAGAAGACAACAGAGGAGGAGGAAGCAAATCCTGATGAGGGACTCAATAGTGAGGGGAATTCAGTTGGGGACAGGGAGGAGGAGGAGAGGGAGGTAAGGTACCTTCCTGGTGCCTCAACTAGAAGGGATGGAAGGAGGATCCAAAGGATTGCTGGGGAAGCAGGGAGGGAGGGAGAGCTGGATGTCATTGTCCATTTTGGGACAAATGACCTGGCTATGAAGGAGCCAGTTACAGTGCAGGAGGTGTTCAGGAGATTGGGGAGGGATCTTAGGCAAGTGACAGAATCCATGACATTCTCAGAGTTGCTGCTTGTCAATGACAAGAGGGATGACAACAGTCTGTGTACTAGGAACGTCAACACATGGTTGAAGAAATGGTGTGAAGAAGAGGGATGTGGATTCATTGGGGACTGGGGCTACACCTGGAGGGATAGATGTCTGTACAGAGGCAATGGCCTGTATCCATCCAGGAGGGGAACTGATCCACAGTGAACAGTTTAAATGCTACATCGGGAAGCATTTAGACTAGCTGGGGGGGCTAAGGAAGAAAGACATGGACTGTCCACTCCCACATACAGACTGGCTCAGCAGCGGGAATCCCAAAGGTGAGAAATCCCCAAAAGAACAACTAAATGTAAGAATCCAGGGAGAAGAGGGAAGGGGAACAGAAAACAGAGGGAGGAAAATTGGCAAGATGAGGGGAGGAGGCAGCAAAATCTGGAGAGCCTTGTGTACAAATGTTCAAAATCTGGCAACAAAGTTGCTGACCTACAGACCACCATGGTGGCAGAGAACCTGGACATAGTCACAATAATAGAGACCTGATACACTGATAACCATGACTGGGATGCAGCCATACCTAGGTATGCACAATTCAGAAGGGACATGGTAGGTAAAAAGGGAGGAGGGGTGGCTCTTTATGTGAGGGAGAACATAAAAGCCATGGAAATACAAGAAAAGTGGGGAGAAGCAGATGTACTATAGGTTACCCTAGAAACAAGGAAAGGGGCTGCTATTAGAACAGATGTGATCTAAAGACCTCCAGTTCAGGGGAGGAAGTAGATAAGGAGATGGTGGAGGAAATCCAAGTGATGGCTAATAAGGGGCAGTTATGGCCGGTAGGTGATTTCAATATGCCAGATGTGGATGAGGGTCTTGGATTTCAGGAGGGCTGATTTCAGGAAAATGGGAGAGTGCCTCATGGAAGCACTGGCAGGGGTAGGGAGAAATGAAAGAGTGGAGGAAAACTGGGCAGTAATAAGGAAGGACAAAGAAAAGGCAACACATTTCTGTGTTAGGCAGATTACAAAGAGCAGGATATGAAAGAAACCACTATGGTTCTCCAAGGAAGTAGCAGGAAAAGTGAAGGCAAAGAAGCTAGGATTCAGGAGGTACAAGACAATACAGAAGGAGAAGGGCAGGAAGACATATCAGGAGAAACAAAGGGAGACAGCAAAAGCAGTTAAGAGTGCTAAGGCACAAACAGGGGAGAACATTGCCAATTTTATAAAAAAAGGTGACAAGGTATTCTTAAGTAAAACAAGGCAGGGATAGTAAGGCTAAAAGGGGAGGGAGGGGAGTGTGTGGAAGAGGACCAGAAGAAAGCAGACATATTGAACAGATACTTTTGTTCAGTATTTATGAAGGAAGGGGGAGGTAACAGCCTCAGATAGGAGAAAAGGGCAGAAATGAAAGGGAGGTAGACACCAGTCCTTTTACGGAGGAGAGAGCCCTCAAGGAACTAGAGCAACGAAAGGTTGATAAGGCAATGGGGCCAGACAGGGTTCACTCCAGGATACTGAGGTAGCTAAGGAGGGAGCTTACTGTGATGCTGATGGCTCTCCTCAACCTATCTTTGGACACAGGGGTATCCCCAGGGGACTGGAAGAGTGCGGATTTAGTTCCGCTTTGCAAGAGTGGGAATAGGGAGGAGGCAGAAAACTACAGACCTGTAAGCCTGACTTCAGTGGTGGGCAAAGTTATGGAAGCACTACTAAAAGAAAGGATGGTGAAATACCTTGCGACCAATGGACTGCAGAATCCAAGGAAACACAGGTTGCAGTGGGGAGATTTGATTTCTTTGACTAGGTGACCAGGAAAGTGGATCAAGGAGGGGCAGTGGATTTGGCCTACTTAGATTTCAGCAAGGCCTTCGATAATGTCCCAAACAGGTGACTGGTAAACAAGCTAAGCAGCCTGGGAGTGGGTCCAAAGGTGGTTAAATGGGTACAATGTTGGCTGAGTAACAGAAGCCAGAGGATAGTGGTAAATGGGGCTCATTTGGAGGAAGGCACGGGTAACAAGTGGGCTGCCACAGGGTCAATTCTGGGACCAGTCCTCTTCAATGTCTTCACTTATCCTCCTGTAACTGGTCAAGTTAATAATTACTTGGCATCCTTGCACTGGGCCCACTCCCTGCCCACCTGTCCCAGTAGAACGCCCGGCCTTCAAGTCTCTTTCCTGTAGTTTGTACTCCTCCTGCTGACCCGCCTAGTGCCCCCTCCCCCCACAGGTACGGCTTACCCTACCCTATACTGTTTTGCCCTGTTGGCACTGACTGTACTTTTCTGTATTATGCTGTTCACTACCTAATTCATCTAGTATGTACCTTATGTAGATATCTAAATATTTTTTTTGTTTGTGCCTAAATGTCTCTTATGCTGTTAGCTACCTAAGGCTATTAATCTCTGTTAATGCCTGATGTTTTCTGTATGTTAACTTTGACTCCTCCTACTGTTCTTGAATGTATGTACCTTATAACCCTCCCAGGTCGCACCTGAAAATAAGCACTTGGCTGTCTAGTGTGCTTACCCGGTTAACAAAAGCAAATAAATAAATTAGCGACATCGTGGAGGGGCTAGAAGGGAAAGTATGCCAGTTCATGGATGACACAAAAATCTGCAACAGAGAAAACATGAGTGAGGATCTAAAAAAGTTGGAAGAATGGTCAAGGATATAACAACTGGACTTCAATGCCAAGAAATACAAAATTATGCACATGGGGCACAGGAAACCAGGAGCAACATACCAATTGGGTGGGTGGCAACAACAAAGCAGGAAAGGGACCTGGGGGTCATCATATTATCCAATGACCTGAAGGTAGGAAAGTAGTAGGAAAGGCTAGTAGAATGCTGGGGTGCATAGGGATGGGGATCACCAGAAGAAAGAGAGAGGTGGTGTTACCCCTGTATAGATTGTTGGTGAGGCTGCACCTGGAGTACTGTGTCCAGTTCTGGAGGCCCCATCTCAAGAAGGACATAGATCAGGTGGAGGCGGTACAGAGGAAGGCAACCAAAATGGTACATGGCCTGCATCAGAAGTCCTATGAGAAAAGACTCTAGGTATTAAATATATACTCTCTAGAGGATAGAAGAGAAAGCGGAGACATGATAGAAACATTCAAGTACCTCAAGGGTATTAATAAGGTACAGGAAGGTAGCATTTTATATAGAAAGAGATGGACAAAAACAAGGGGTTATGTATTGAAGCAGAAAGGGGGGAGGTTCAGATCAGGATCAGGAAGTACTTCTTCATGGAAAGAGTGGCACAGACTCCCAGCAGAGGTGGTGGGTGCCAAAACAGTAGCAGGATTCAAGCATACATGGGATAGACACAAAGGAACCCTAGTAGCAGGACTGGGGGGTGAGGCTGGAGATCAAGTAGGGTCTGCGGTAACACAAGGACATTTTTAGGGCAGACTAGATGGACCAGGAGGTCCTTTTCTGCTGACAACTTTTATGTTTGTATGCATATCCATAAATCCCTTAAGAGAGCCACCTGTAAAGTCATGTCAGCACCCACCTTGGTTGATGGCATAGATACGAAAATTGAGAAAAAAGTACCAGGTAGATAAACAGGGAGCTGAATACCTGTATTCTCACCCCAATCATGAAGGTGTGGTCCAGACTATTGCCTGTGATAAGGCCAAGGTGCCCCTTTCTTTCTGGCCTCCTGAGGAAGATTCTAGGAAAATGGATAGCATGGGAAAACAGGTTTATACTTCAGCTTCTCTGCTTCAAAGGCAAGCAGCATGCATGGCCTATACAGCATAAGTCTTTGGAACTCCATACTGAAACTGAGCAAAAGGGCTTCTGGTGATTTGGCACAGCATATGACCGACCACAAGGTCAGCCATAGATGCCACAAAGTACCAGTTCTATATGGCGGTGGACACAGATGACACTGCATCCTGGGTCATGGCCCATGCAGTTTCCCTAAGAAGGTCTGCCTGGCTTAAAACTACCAGTCTATCCCAGGACACCCAAGCAAAGGCAGTGGAATGTCCCTGTGAGGGAAATTCACTTTTCTAGGGGTATAGATATGGTCCACACTCTGGCAGTTCCACTGGAATGATGTAATTGGCTGGAATGTCTTTAAAGTTAAGCTTCTCCCACCACCCGGGCAGTATATCTCCCAACTCTGCCCCGTGACATCAGATCTTTCTTTCTGCTGGAAGAACTGGTCATCTCCTTTGTGCTGCCACTTAGGAATTTCTGTTCCATAGGCAAACCTATTTGGCAAAAAGTTTGATTTCTTCAGCATAGTTTCATGGTCCTTTTGACTCGGTCTCTGGCCCAATGATGGAGCATAAGAAACCAGAATCCAAATTCTGTGTTTGATGCCAGCAAAAGATGTTGGTCACTGATCCCTACAACATGTGCATGAATGTACTTCCTGGGCAGGCAACATGACATGGCCAGGTGTGGCCTGTGCTTATCCATGATTCCTGAGTCCCTGGAGGACAGGAAGCTCCAGCTCTTGCTGGGTCAGCCTTTGGAAAGGGATCCGAAGAACTATCCTAAGGGTTGCAACAAGGCCTCAGCTGCAGCTGGGTCTGTGGAATGGCTTGCAGCCCTTGAGATGGAAGCACAGGGGGCATCTCCTCAGTATCGGTGCTGTTCCCTGGTGCCAGTGTTGGAGTGTCTTTCATGGGCCAGTTCTGTGACATGTGCCTGTCCTTCCAGACCAAGTGCTGCCAGTGCTGGTCATCAGACAGTGAGTAATCATGGTCCTCCCAGTCCTTGATTCACCCAGCCACTCAATGGCTGTCAAGTGCCCCTTGGCCAATGGGTAGGTTGGGCAGTTCCAGCAGTATTCCCCTTGGGGGCTGGCTGACCCTCTGCTGGATGGACCTGTGGGTGGAAAGTTGTATACCAATGCCTTGGTGCTCGCCAAGGGCATTAAGCCTAGAAAGACGGGTGACTGTAGCCCCCCTTAGCAGCTATATACCTTTAAGAGTGTCTACTGACCGCTAGGTTGTGTGTGCTGTAGACAGTATGCTCACTTCCTTTGCAGTACAGGGGATGAGAGCTCCCTGTCATTGCATACAGCAACTGGCCAAGGTGGTAAAAGGAGGGCTGTGCCAGTCACCGTCTGGGCTTCACGGTGCCCATGCTTCAGGTAAGGGGATGTTAGCAGGGTGGGTTGGTTGGTGCCGGTAGTGTGTGGGGGTGCTAGATGCCAGGGAAAGATAATGTTGATATGGGAACATGAATCAGTGGGTGGGGAGTACTACTAGATGCCAGAAAATATGAAATATCATATAGGTCTGGCAATTGGAGGGCAGGGGGACCACTGGACACCAGGGACAGTTTTTTCATTTACCAGGAGAGCAATCAGAGGGTAGGGGGAATCATTAGGCACCAGGAATATGTTTGTCATTTAACAAGGCCAGTGACTGGATAGTTGGGGGGGGGGCACTAGGCACCAGAGACATGGCTGTCATTTACCGGGGCTGGTGATCGGAAGGTGGGGGGACCACTAGGCATCAGGGACATATTTGTCATTTAACAGGGTTGGCAGTCAGAGAGTTGGGGGACCACTGGACACCAAGGAATATTTTAACATTCCAGGGGATGGTGATCAGAGGGTGGGGGAAACCACTAGGTACTTGGGAGCAAGTGTCCTCCCCCAACCACCAATGTAGTTGTTGGCTGCAGTGCCTCTGCCAGCCACTAGGGTTGTCCAGAGTATCTCGGACTTCTTATTGGTGGTAATTGCACAACACAAGGTGGCCTGTGCTATTCCTCTTTCACAGCGTTAATGCACTGACTATTGCACTGCACCAGTATTCCGATCCTCTCCCCTCCCTTCCCTTTGCCTACCACAAACATTATATTTTTGCACATGCACTAACTCTTTTAGTGAGTGCCACAGCCCCTTTTGAAAATTACACACAGACACAAACCCCTGGCAAACAGGGCACAATCACTTTGCCCATTGGGTCAAGTTTTGAATATCTTGACCCAGGTCACCAAAACTCTGATCGGAGTTGATGAGGATCTGGAACCTGGCTTACGGCTTAAATGCAAACCTCTCTGAATTACACCTAGAAGGTCTTCACATTTTTGGAAAAGTGGAAAGGTCAAGAAGTAGAGTACAGAGGGATCCAGCTGCCTAGATATTATTGCAGCCAGAAGGACTGGAGCATGGAGAAATTAAGGGACATGGCTAAATCTCCATGCAGAGCAACAGGTCATGACATGGTTTGTACATGCAAACTTCTGGTTTTGTGATATATATATATATATATATATATATATATAGTTGTTAATGCAGTAGTTAAGGTTAAAGGAACAAAAGTAGGGAAATATAGCCAGCCAGTCAGCGCAGCGGTTGGATTTCCACTTGTGACGATGGTGACCTGTGTTCGGGAGTGGACTCGGGTCACTGAAGGGCTGGCCGGGGGAGAACGGCTTGAGCGTCCTATGACAGCTCACCTTATCTGGGAGGAGGGTGGGGGGCCATTGTCCACAAAACACTTGTGTGACACTGAGCAGAGGCTCGGGGGACTACAAGCCCCCACTTGGAGGAATGGGTGACCAAGCCATGCAGTGGACATCTCCGCACAGTGCCTTGACATCAGGGCACACACTGCACGCAGGGGAGTAAACGTGAAAATGCCTGTCGGCTCTGGGATGATGGGATGCCTGGACCGTGCCTCCAATGTGCCCCCACTGACCTGGCCATCTCTGGACTGATAAAGACGAAGGATTATGGAGTGCCTGGCCCCACCTCATCCCCACTTGGGGGGTAAGCCACAGCTACATGGGGCCCAGGAGGTAGGTCCGGGTTGAGCAGGAGGATGACTCCTTGGCAGCCCTGAAGGGTCGAAGTTGGCAGGGCATGGGGGGGATAAAGAACAATTTTTAAAAAAGTAGGGAAATGTGGCATTAGAGTTTCTAACCCTAACACCCCAGCCCCACCCTGCAGGCAGCAACAGCCGTGGGGTGTCCCTTGGAGTTGTCCACCCTAACACTCACCCCATTCCATGTGTAAGTAAGCTGAGATATGTTCAGTATATGAGAATGGAGTGAGCATTAGGGTTGAAAACCCCATAGCACACCCCACACCTGTTGCTGCCTGCAGGGTGTGGCTGGGGTGTTAGGGTTGAAAACCTTAAAGCCACATTTCCCTACTTTTGTCACTTTAACCCTGTCTACATAGAAACATAGAAACATAGAAGTTGACGGCAGATAAGGACCGCAAGGCCCATCCAGTCTGCCCATTTCTTTTTCTACCTTATAAATGTGCCATCGGCCTTTGCTCTGTCAGTGACCTATCTATTCATAGTCATTTGTATTGCTCCCTTATGCCTATCCCATGCCTGTTTGAAGCCCTGCACTGTATTCATAGCCACCACTTCTTGTGGTAAGCCATTCCATGCATCTACCACCCTTTCTGTGAAAAAGAATTTTCCTCACATTCCCCCTTAATCGGCCTCCCTCTAATCTCATGCTGTGTCCTCTTGTCCTGCTATTTTTCTTATATTTAAACATGTTAGACTCTTTCACCTTGTTTATGCCCTTAAGGTGTTTAAATGTCTCATCATATCACCTCTCTCCCTCCTTTGCTCAAGGGTATACATATTGAGTCCGTAATCTGTCCTCATATGTCTTCTGATGCAGTCCCTGCACCATTTTGGTTGCCTCTTCTGGACTGCCTCAATTTGGTTAATGTCCTTGTGAAGGTGTGGCCTCCAATACTGCACGCAGTACTCCAGATGGGGCTAACCAATGTCTTGTACAGAGGGGATTATTACCTCCTCTTACGACTTGTGATACCCTACTAATACACCCTAACACTTCTAGCCTTACCTACTGCTTTAGAGGTCTGCTTTGATGATTTTAGGTCATCAGTGATGATGATGCCCAAGTCTCTTTCTTCCTTTGTGACTCTAGCAACTCCTCCCAGCCTATAAGTGGCTTCAGGGTTTCTCTTCCCTATGTGCATGATTTTGCACTTCTTTGCATTAAATCCCAGTTGCCACTCTTCTGACCATTCTGCTAGTTTATCCAGATCTCTTCTCATTCTGCCCACCCCATCTGGATCATCTACTCTGTTGCAGATCTTGGTGTCATCTGCAAACAGACAAGCCTTACCCTCTAGTCCATCTGCGGGTCACTAATGAAGATGTTGAATAGGACTGGCCCCAGGACTGATCCACAGGGTACCCCACTTGTGACTTGCATCTCTTCTGACTGTATACCATTTACCACCACTCTCTGTTTTCTGCCCGTCAACCAGTTTGCCACCCAGTTGACCAACTTCTGACCCACCCCAGCCTACCTAGCTTATTTATCAATCTTCTATGTGGAACAGTGTCAAAAGCTTTGTGAAGTCAAGGTAGGCGCCATCAACTGCACCCCTTGGTCCACCACTCTGGTTACCCAGTCAAAGAAATCTATGAGATTAGTTTGACAGGACCTTCCTTTTGTAAACCCATGCTGTCTTGGATCCTGTGCCCCTATGGATTCCAGGTGTTGCACTACCCTTTCCTTAAGGAGTGCCCATAATCTTGCCCACTACTGAGGTAAGACTGACCGGTCTGTAGTTCCCGCCTCCTCCTGCTACCACTCTTGTGGAGTGGGATCACATGAGCCCTTCTCCAGTCTTCTGGGACCTCTCCTGTGCTCAGAGACTCACTAAACAATTCTGCTAATGGCTCTGCTAGTTCCTCCTTTGCTCCTTAAGTACCCTGGGATGTATGCCATCAGGTCCCATTGCCTTATCCACCCTGAGCTTAGCAAGCTCTTGTAGGACCCTTTCTTTTGTGAGGAGTAGTGCTCACCTCCTCTCCCTGTGTCCATGATGCTGAGCTGTGGGCCCTGCCCTACCTTCTCTTCAGTAAATACTGAGCAAAAGTATCTATTTAGGATAGATGCCTTTACAGGGTCCTCCTCTCACATGCTCCCTTTTCTCCATTAAGCTTAGCAATACCCCTCTGGACTTTCTCCTCTTCACTAATGTATCTATAGAAAGTCTTGTCACCTTCTTTACTGTTCGTACTAGTGTTTCCTCAGTTTGGGACTTTGCCTGCCTTACTGCCTTACCTGCTTCCCTTAGGGCAGTTTGGTATGCCTCCTATCTTCATCCCGCTGTGTTCCCTTATATTTTCTGAAGGCCAGCCTTTTGGCTCTGACCTTTTCTGCTACTGTATTTGAGAACCAAAGTGGTTTCCTCTTCTTTGCACTTCCTTTTCTGTCTAACACAATGGGATGTTGCTTCAAGTATTGTATCCTTAATGCTTGCCCACTTTGCCTGTACCTCCTCACCTGTGTTTCTTTTGCCAGGGCTAGCTTAACTCTGTTGGCCATCTTATCAAAGTCAGCTCCTCTGAAGTCCCATATTTTGCCTTGGAATGGGATGATTTAGATGTAGTAGCCAAATTGAACCATACCATGTGATGGTCACTGGCCCCAGGTGACCTTCTACCTGGAGATCTGTGATCCCTTCTTTGTTAGTCAGTACTAGATCTAGGATAGCCCTGTCGCTCTGGGTTGCTGTACCAGTTGTTTGAGGCCCTCCTGCAGGGAATCCACTATGAGTCTAGTTCTGGCAGATGTTCCTGCTGGTATTGACCAATCTGTATCTGGCATGTTGAAGTCTCCCATTATCAGAACCTCCCCTTTAGCTGTCATGTTTTGTATATCTTCTAACAGTAATGTGTCTATGTCCTCCCTCTGGTCTGGGGGCTTTTAGACAACCCCAGTTCTTATGGCTGTCCCATTTCCTGTTTCCAGGGTGACCCACAGTTCTTCTGGCTCCTTATGTGTATTCTGAATTTCTGTAGCTTTGATATTTTCATTAACATACAGGGCCACTCCTCCCCCTTTTGCACCCTCGTCTCTTCTGAACAATACATAGCCAGGTACTGAAGTCTCCCAAGTGTGATTACTGGTAAACCACATCTCACTAATTGCTACTATGTCCAGTTTAGCCTCTGACATTATTGCCTGCAGGTCTGGGATCTTATTTCCCAGGCTGTGAGCATTTGTGTACATGATTTTCCATTGGCCAGATTTGGTGTGTTAGTTGTTGGGTGAAGTTTGGCATTACCCCTGTGCATCGTATGGGGAGACAAACCTTTTTTCTTACCTGGTGATGCAAATGAACGGCAAACACGCTGAATTCCTGTTTGACCACTAGCACATTAACAAAGTTTTTTGCAAAGAATTTCCTTACTTTTTGAGATAGTATAATGGTTTCCTTATTTGCCTGGGAGGGTCCTGCGCTCCAATTACTCCATAATCATATCCTTATTTGCATGTGGCAGCACAGGGCCCTCTGTGCTGTGTGCTCTCATCCCTCCATAGATGCATATATGTTGCATAACTGAAATATTTACATATTTTGACCCCACATTTTCAACATACCCTTTTTATGACCCCACATCATGAACAGGGCCAGTGAAAATATTCATATCCCCACCAAAAGGTGATCTCACCAACCAACTGCAAAATCATCTTTGGGGCTGGATTTGCATAATTCCACCAACATTGCTCATGAGGTGGTGTCTCAAAATGGCCATGTTGAAAATTTGGTATAAAAACATGCAAAAATGGCAAAGTTATACATCAAAGTTGAAAATCCCATTGAACTACTTTTGTCCGAAATCCTTTTTTGTGACAAGGGATCCTTTTTCATGAGAAAAAAAAGTTCACAAACAAGGATCCCTTCTCACAAAAAAGAATCAGAAAACAACTAAGTCTGAAATCCTTTTTTGCGAACAAGGATCCTTTTTTTGTGAGAATGAAAACAGATCAGGAAAAAGGATCCCTTCTCATGACACAAGAATTGGAAAAAAAACTAAGTCTGAAATCCTGTTTCGTGAGAAGGGATCCTTTTTCATGAGAACAGGAGGCAGTATAGTGCAGTGGTTTAAGGCCGTGAGCTGCAAATCTGGAGACCTGGGTTTCAATCCCACAGCCCCCACTTGCATACTGTGTGACCCTGAGCAAGTCATTTAACTTCCCTGTTGTCCCAGGTCAAACCTGTAAACAAGCTTTCAGCTTAGTGTGCCACTCCTGGTTAAACAATTGCAAAAAAAAAAAAAGGATCCCTTCTCACCAAAAAAGAATTGGAAAAAGACTAAGTCCAAAATCCTTTTTCATGATAAGGAATCTTTTTTGGTGAGAATGAAAAAAACTCACAAAAAAGGATCCTGTCTCACGAAAAAAGAATCAGGGAAAAAAACTTTGTCTGAAATCCTTTTTCATGAGAAGGGATTCTTTTTTGTGAGAAGAGATTGTTTTTCGTACTCATGAAAAAAAGCAGAATAAGTCTGAAATCCTTTTTCGTGAGACGTGATCCTTTTTTGTGAGAATGAAAAAAGACTCATGAAAAAAGCATTAGAGAGTCACAGAAAAGGATTTTAAATGCTAAAAAAAGTATTGCTAGGTAATTTTTCTACCAGATAACTGCAGAATCCACCTAACGGAGTCTTGATGAGAAAGATACATGTGTTGGTATCTCTGGAGGAGTTAATTTTTGTGGGTTTTCAATTTTCTTTCTGGAAAAATGGAAAACAGGATGGCAGAAAATGAAAAAGGAATTTCCCTCATGAAAAAGGATTGGTCCCTCATGATGAAAAAGAATATTTTTTTGTTTGACCAAATTATTTTTTTACTCTAGGAAGCTATCCAAAAAACTATAATGTGCATGCTCAGAACACAAAACTTTAAAATTAAATAACTTTTCCATAAACCAATAAAAGGCACTTCTGTGGGGCAAGCCCTTTCTACCCTGAAAATTTCAGACCAAAATTGCAAATGGTCTGGGTACAGCGTGATGACAAAAATGCAAAAAACAGTGATTTTTTTTTACATTTCTTCATGCGCAGCTCAGGATCCACAAACCATACCAGAATGAAACTTGGTACTTCAAGAGATCTATGCCACAAGACTGCCCATGCAAAATATCTTGCAAATCCATTAAACAATTACAAAGTTATTAAAGTGTAAAATATGAAGTTTAACATAGAAAGCCCTGCTCAACCCTAACTATAGGGGGGAGACGGCACCCCTATAATATATATTCTTTGCAAAAAACTATCTTAATGCATCAGTTAGGGTTGATATCAAACTGTAAAAAGGAGCGAAATATGACATTAGGGTTTCCAATCCTAACACCCCACACCCACCTGGCACACACCAACAGGCATCAAGGGTGTGCCTTGGAGTCATCAGCTATACTGCTCACCCCATTCCATAAGTAAATCAGCTGAGATGGGTACAGTATAGGAGAACGGGGTGAGCGTTATGACTGACGACCCCAAGGCACCCCCGATGCCTGTTGGTGTGGGCCAGGTCGGGGTGGGGTATTAGGGTTGGAAACCTAATGTCATAATTCCCCTCTTTTTTATGGTTTGATATCAGCCCTAACTGATGCATTAACAGTTTTTTTTTTTGCAAAGAATTTCCTTACTTTTTGAGATAGTGTAATTATAGCCTTATATGCCTGTGGGAGCGCAGTGCCCTTTGTGCCCTGTGCTCCCATCCCTTCATAGATGCTTATATGTATGTTGCTGTGCTGCGCTTCCATTTATAGGACACCAGTAACCAAATTGCCAGCATAGCCATCTTATTACCCCACCCCACCTCATGTACCTCGTACAGAAAATTTTTGAATCCCCGCCAAAATGTAATTCCAAGCAACTACAATACCATTCTGCACCACAGATGCAAAAACACATTTTTGCCAGGATTTGAAAAATGATAGCTGTGACATATATGAAGTGGGGTAATAAGACATCTATGTTGAAAAGTTGGGGTCAAAATCTTTAAAATTTCTGAAGTTATTAGTATGTGTAGCAAAATTGCATTGAATGGTCATAACTTTGCCATTTTTGCATATTTTGATCCTGAATTTTCTACATAGCCTTCTTATGACCCCACCTCATGAACAATATAACTGTCATTGTGCAAATCCCACCCAAAAGATGAAATCACCAAGCGATTGCGAAATCACCTGTCAGCTGGGAGTTGCATAATGACAGTCATATTGTTCATGAGGTGGGGTCCCAAAAAGACTATGTTGAACATTTGGGGTCAAAATGTCAAAAAATGTCTGAGTTATGAATAAAAGTTGAAAACCCATTGAAATTCATTGAACCACATTTACCTTATTTGCTCATATTGCAGTCGGCAGTTCCAGCAGCAAGACGTGACTTCGATCGGAGAGTGGATCTCAAATCTGGGACCTGTTCAAGTGAGTGAGGGTGTGTCTGGGTGTACTAGGGGGTTTGGAGGGTGGTAGGTGCTGAGTGGGAGGTGGGAGGGTGTCCGATTGGCACCAGGGAAAAAAGTAAGGTGAATGGGGCATAAATCGGAGGGTGGGGGCCACTAGACACCAGGGAACATGTTTTAAATAATGGAAACAGCAATCGGCAGGTGGGGGTGCCATTAGACACCAGGGAATAAAAAATAAAGTAACAGGAACAGCGGGGGGGGTGCCACTAGACACCAGGGAAATTAAGAGATAGAGGTATTGAAGGGTGGGGGGTGCAACTAGACACCAGGGAAAAGCACAGTACTGGGGATGGCAATCGGAAACATAAGAAAGGATTCTTGAGTCATGAAAAAGGATCCTTTTTCATGACTCCTGAAACGAAAAAGGATTCTTTTTTTGTATCACGCAGTCATGAAAAAGGATTCATAAAAGTAAAAAAAAGGATTCATAAAAATAAAAAAAAAATTCCAGGGCATGCCTCCAACTGTGAAGTGCAGATTACACCTAAGGGGGTCCCGATCAGTCAGCAAGGTGTGTCAGTCTCTCTTCAGAATGCTGTTTTTGTGGCTTTTGAAAAAAAAAAAAAGACTAAAAAACAAGATAGCAGCAAATGAAAAAGAAATTTTTCCATACGAAACAGGATTCCTTTTTCATTTCATACAGCTATCTTTTAGTGCTTACTGAGCATGCTCCGAAATGATTTTTTCAAATTTTAAAAATGCAATAACTTACAAACAATTTATTTTTTCACCAGACTAGCAAAAGGAACATCTATGGACTAGTCCTTTTTTGTCCTGAAAATTTCAGACCAAGATTCCAAACCATAGGGTCTGTAGGCAAGTTCAAAGAAAACTTCCAGCAAAGTCAATGGGTGAAAAAATGCTTTTTTCACCTCTCTGGAACAAGGAAACTGCACATCCGACTGGGACGTAACTTGCCACATCCAGAGACCTACCCTGGGTGATGCATGCGAAGTTGCGTGCATATCCGTTGAGCAGTTGCAAAGTTATTAAGGCGCACAGTTTTGAGTTTAACATTGAAGTGCCTACTCAACCCTAACTATAGGGGTGCGACTGCACCCCTGTAATGGATATATATATATTTTTAGTACAGATAAAGCATTATTGGGGACTAGTTTAGATTCCCACAGTATAGTAATAGCCCTATGTAAAAAAAAAAAGAAAGGGATTGCTTATTTTTCTGTGTATGGGTATTATCAGGGGTCAAAATCAGGCCCACCAGGCAAATATTGGCACTTTTATCAGACTGTGTACAATATGTCTTTGCTGCTCACAGTACAGCAGGTACTTTTCTTTAGCTATTAAATTTCTGATGAATTGTGAGGCTAGTGGTTAATTTACCAGCCACTAGTCCTGCAGGTTATTTCAGTAGTATCCCATGGCAGGTTCCTTTTTATTTAGTCATGTCAAACAGGGGGCCGGATTCTCAAAGCCCTCACAGAATCCCTCCCCCACAAGTACCTCAGCGGTCGGGGTCCTTCTTCACACAAGCCCAGGACCAGGGGCCTGCAACACATTGGGACTTTGGGAGCAGATGTGGGGCTGCAAATAGGTAAAGGCACCTCTTCCTCATTGACTCATTGTTGTGAGGTGGTTACCCATCGATGCTTTGCGTCGACTCCCCACCCACCCAAGCTTGACTTTATCAGTAATTTCCTGTCACGTGACTAACAGTCTGTTTCCCTCCTTTGCAGGTTATACAAACTTGCCACCAGGGGTTAGTTTTGTGCTCATAATCGTCCCTTCCTCAAGCCTCCTCCTTACCTCTCTGCTACTCATCTCCAGTCCATTCTCCCCTCTCTCTCACCCCAGAACTGCAGTGTTTCCCTATTCTACACCTCACCTTGCAGTTGCCTGGCTCAGGTTTTGAACCTTGCACCCCCTGCTCCTTGGGGGGGGGCACCTTGCTGCTGCACCACTGTAGCAGCCATACATTCAAACCCCTTTTCACGTCTCTTATTCCTTAAGTGCCCCCCACCCTCTAATGTTACCACTACTTTTTCTCCTCCTCGCTTCTGGCCCACTACCCTAGTCCATACCCCATTGCACACTCAACCCTGCCTCCTCCCACCACCCACGCTGCACCCCCCTATTATAATACTTGGGTGTACTACAGTAACCACACCCAGCTTGACATAACTCCCACCACCAGCCCAGCTAGCCGGCTTATGAATCTCCCTCCTCTCACTTGGCTTGCCTACAACCTTAGGTCCCTACCCATCCCCACTGTACTTCGGAGCACCCCCCCAAGCACTTGTCCCTGTAAGCTAAAATTCCTGAAAAACACCTTTCTGCGGTGCACCCTCTTTCTTCTCCTACTATCCGCAAATGTCCACCCCAACCCTGGCCCTCCCCGGCCTCAGCTCCTCTGTTTCTAAGCCAAATGGCCTTCACATCACCTCTCTCTTAATATTTGCAGCTTACTAAAAAAATTATCCTCCCTCCAAGACTGGCTTGCTCAGCACTCAGCAGATATCCTGTCCCTAACCGAAACCTGGCTTACCACTGGCACTCTGACTCTGCTGTAGCCTTAGATGGCTATACCCTCTTTCGAGCTGACCGGCTCTCTAAAAGAGGAGGGGGCTGGTCCTTTTATGTAAAAAATACACTATGAACCTCCCTAGTTAACCTCCCTTCCCCTGAACAGGAGTCCCAAATTCTCACTATAAAGCTGCTCCTTGGAGACCCAGGGTAAACCCTCTACCTCTCTGTGGCTTACATCCCACCATGTAACCAAAAACCCACTTTCAAATCCATTCTGGACTATATCACACTGCTTCCCACCCAAAAATGAAGCCATCCTAATTGGCGACTTCAACATCAATTGGCTTTTTCCCTCCTCCTCTCCCTTCTACATCTCAGCCTTAGCCCTTGACCTTACCCAAGTTGTTCAGTCTATTACCAGACTAAATGACAATACGGGCAAGGCAACTCTCCTTGATCTCGTCTTTACCAACAGACCTGACAACATTTCCTGTGTTAAAGTCCTTCCAAATACCATCAATGACTACTCCCCAGTTGCCTGCTGGTGGCTGAACAAAAACCCCACCCCATTCTCAACCCCCTCCTTCCAGCAACCACTAAGAAAAGGCTCCCTCTCCCGCCTCAAGGCACACCTTCGGCTGTGTGACTGGGCCCCTATTGATAGCACCAAGTCCATTGACACTGCTTTGTCCTACTTCATTGCCACCTTCAATGCAGCCTGTGACCTCTACGCCCCCTTCGTGAAGCTCCACACTAAAAACCGAGACACCCCCTGGATCACTCAGGCCCTCTTGGATATGATGCGGCATCGTGACAATCTCTGGCACAAAGCCATTGACTCCCAACTCCCCCACGATAGGCAAAACTATATAGAGAGGCCAGAAATGCCTGCACTTAGGCCATTCAGCAGGCTAAAGCTGCCCACTATAAGGCCACTCTTACTTCCACCTGGGGCTCCGGGCGTGACTTTTGGAAAAACATTAAGGAACTTAGTGGAAAAACTATCTCCACTCCCACTACTCAACTATCCTTTGCCGGGACTTCCACCCAAGACCCCCTTGCAATAGCCAACATCCTTAACACTACTTTTTCTGACCTAAGTGAGGTTCTGCCCCCCAATTTTTTTGACCCTCCTCCTGCTCAACTTCTAGCCTCTCTGCCAAATATACCCCTTTTCCATCCCTGTATAGTCTCCCCCTTGCAAGCTAAGAAGTACCTCTCAACATTTCTGACCAAATCACGGTATAGTAATGACTCCCTGGACCTTAAGCTCCTGTGTCTTACTCTTGATGAAGTCCTACTTGCCCTAACTAAAATTCTTAACAAGTCCCTCTGCTTAGGCCAAGTCCCATCCCCCTGGAAGCAAGCAGTCATAACCCCTATTCTTAAGAATGATGACAAAACCTCCCCTAACAACTACAGGCCAATATCTATACTGCCCCCCCAAGGCTTTAGAAAAAATAGTTGCCAACCAGCTCATGCACTACCTATTGGAACATGATCTACTCTGCCCTGAACAACATGGCTTCCACAGGGGCCACAGTACCACTACCGCCCTTGTTGAGTATACATCCTACATCCATCAAGCCCTAGACCGTGGACTTACAGTTGGTTCTCTTGACATTAACCTCCCTAAGGCCTTTGACACAGTCAACCATTTCCTCCTCCTGCACTGTCTACCTTCCCTCGGAATCTCCCGGGACACTATATCCTGGTTCTCAGATTACCTAACTGGTAGGACCCAATGTGTCAGAATCGGGTCCACCCTATCTGATTACCGCCCAGTCTTATCTGGTGTCCCTCAAGGCTCAATATTGGGCCATCTCCTTTTCAGCACCTTCTTGAACTCCCTACCAAGGTCTTGCTCTGGTAGACTTCTCTTATATGCAGATGATGCTGTTATCTTCAGCAGCCACCTACACCTTCCCGCCCTTCAAGGTTCTCTCCAAATGTACTTCTTGGAAGCAGAAGCCTGGTTTAGAGACCATAAGCTCGTACTCAGTCACAAAAAAACAAAATCTATGATCTTTGCTCACCGCCAGAGTCCACACTCTGGATCAACACTCGCCATTAATAACTCACTGGGTAATATGCTAGAACAGGTTGACACCTTTAAATATCTGGGTATAACCCTTGATGCATCCCTCTCTTTTCATAAACACATCCAGCTCCTATCCGCCTCACTAAACACTAGACTTGGTCTCCTATACCACCTCAAACACTACCTCCCCCCAGAAGCTCTCCATGTTGCTGTATCCGCATCTATACTCTCCATCATGGATTATGGCAATGTTATATATGGCGCAGTCGATCAAACAGCCCTATACCACCTCAAAATCATCTTAAACAAAGCCTTTCATCTTATCACAAACTGTGACAGATTAACCCACTCCTGTGTACTATATCAGCAGGCACAGTTACTAAACTTTGACTTGAAGAGCCCCTGACACCGTTGTGACAACTTTGAGAAAATGTAATGTTTAGCACAAGGGAGCTTATATTTTAATATTGTTTCTGTGTTTCTCATTCTTCGTTACTAAGGACATTTGCATATAAACAGGATCACTGCCCTATCTGTTCTGGCTGCTTGCTTACATATGACATCACAGTTCTGTTTATGACGTCACATTCTGTTGCTGTGGGAATAATTACGATGCCATAAACGGGGATTATTTTATTTATTTATTTAAAAGTTAGTAACTGGAAAAAACACCATGATCAGAAGCTCATTTCCAGGTGCAACCTAGATTATGATGTCATATGGAGGATAGCAGAAAGAGAGTCTAAGGGACAGTAAGCCTCTTTCATACAGCTGTCCTCAGTAATAAAGAAAAAAGGTAAATAATTATAGAAAATAGATGAAATATAAATGGAACTGTCTAAATCTCACATTTTTTCCAAGTTTTTCTAACGGTGTCAGGGGCTCTTTAAGGCTAAAAGGAAGTGATTAACTGATCGTAATAGTATACTGATGTCTGTTTGGTTTTAAAATTGTTTTATCTTGAATTGTCTGATTTTACCTTGTATGGTGCCTTTGTTTTTGAAAGGCGCCTTAAAAATAAAAATATTATTATTATTTATTAAGTATCATACCTGCCTTCTGGCCAAGAAAGCCTTACTCAACCTCGCTCTCCCGGGGCTTGTCCGCCTTATCCAACCTGCCCCAATAAACAGATCTACCAGAAGTACTGCCAAGTCACTAGTGGCAGTCCCCCACTGTAGAACCTCCCTTTACCAAAGGGCTTTCCAGTGTTGGGCCCCTAAATGGCTAAATGAGCTCCCTACACCTGTCCTACATGAAATAAAACTGGGTCCTTTCAAAACACGTCTCAAAAATCTGCTTCTGTCACAATCCTCTTGGGACTGTCCCTAATCCCTCCTCCACTCCCCCTGCTTTCATTACCCTTCCTACCTAGTTCCTATTTCCTCCCCCCTCTCTGCACTGACGTACTTGCAACTTACTCTCTGCGTCTCTTTTCAACTCCTAAGTGTCTTATGACTGCAAATTACCCAATGCTGGTTTAGATAATAACCGCTGTATCTGTATTCTAGCTTGTTAAATTTGGACGATGGGTTTGTTTCTACCCTGTTGACTTCTTTTGCTTATCATGTATTGTATGTTTAATTCCCAGTGTATTCTTAACTAAATTCTTATGTAACCCCTAATGTATGTGTGACGTGGAACCTTTGCAAAGAAGTTCCTGACTCAACGGTGTATTTCCAGAAACCAAAATAAATAAAAAATAAATAAAATATCCTGCAGTTATGGGAAAAACTCAACGCAAGTGGGTTGCCGCTGGTGGACCAGACATAACACCTCCTGCAGCTGCAGTGCACTGAGAGTTCTAGTCTCTGCAGCTATGGAGATTTTGGTCCACAACTGGAGTTGCAATGCGGGAATTAGTTCCAAATCATTTTGAGAATCCAGCCCAGGATCTTCAGTGAAAATCTGGCAAGGGTAGACAGAACAATCACTTACTATTTGCTTCGTTGTCTAAATTGCCTAGTATTTCCAGATATTATGACTAGTTATCTCTATGGTCACTTGTGACACTAGTATCATGAGTTATCACATTTGGGAACCTGACACTGGGTGCCACCAATGCTGCAGGGTGAAGTTTTTACCCCTTACTTCCCATTGGCCCAGGACCAGACAATGGACAGTTCAAGAGATATGGATATGATGCATTATCCACACTTCTGGCAGTGCTTCTTTCAATTTAAGGCCTGCCAGAATGTCTTCAAGCCAGCCCTTCCCACCCACCCAGGTGGTAACTCCCTCAGCACCACCCCATGACATCAGATCATCCTTTCCACTGGAAGAAGAAGATTCCCTCCTTATCACTGTCCATGCTGAGTAGGCCCATTGCTTTTGGATTTACTAAAACAATTCTAGTCATCAAGCAAAATTCGAACCTGTTTGAATTCCTCATCATGGATGTCTTGAAGTCAGTGCCCAGTTTCAAGAAATGTGAGTGCAGGCAGAAGATGTCCTGGATGGACCCGCACACCTTGTGCTTCTACTGCCTAGGCTGCAATCATGATCCCCAGGCATGTGGCCTGTGTCGCAACCTACATCCCAGTACTCTGGAAGACCAGCATGCTTGGCTTCTGTGGGCACCCTGATGAACGGAATCCTCCTGTTTGGTCCAAAGATGCTCGTCGGGCAGTCTCCACAGCTGCAAGGTCTGCTAAACAGCTTTTGACTTTTGAAGAGGTGGTGGCTCAGGCTGCAGAGCATGCTTCTTTGGCTTCGGCCTTTATGCCACTTTTTTTTGGTGCCACCTTCACAGGGGCATTTCGGGATTTGTGCCAGTTGCTTCCCACCTTTGGGCAGGGCCCCTCTAAGGCCACAAAATCCTCTAAATCTTCAAAAAAGGAGACTAAAAGAAGTCTCTTCATCAATCATGGGATTGAGAGCACTCTCGGGCCTCAGATTCCCACGCTTCTCTGGAGGTTTTGACTACAGTCGATCCTTTGGCTCAGGCCACTGGCTCAAGTCTGCCTGTCAGGCCAGTTGGTTGAGATGCCAGTGGACCACACTGCTGAGATTTTTCTCGAGATGGTCAACATGTTGTCATAAGATGAGTGCAATGCCTCCCTCTCTAGTACTCTGGTCCTACCTGTAACTTCTCAGGGTGGGCCAGAGCAGCCCACTGATCCGGTCTCTCACCCTCAGGATCCAATTACCCCAGAGGATCCTCAGTTTTTGTCAGTTCCCTCTGAGTTTCACCGTCTGCATTCCCGATGGTCAAGGTTGAGGTCTCGGTCCCTGAAGCCTGGAGTCGAGCAGCCTACACCACCATCGGCATTCCAACTCTCGAAACACGGGCAAGTGGTACTACCACTATTCTTCTTCATCTTCCTCCTCAGTTGAGGAGAGGCTCCACTGCAAAATGCGATGGCACTACAATGAACTCATGTGGCATCAGCTCATGCTGGCTGGGGTTAAGCCAGTTCCGGCCCCCACCTCGGCTCTTCTGTGCCTCCAACCACCCAGGTCCCAGCCTACTCTGGCTGGTCCAGTTCTGACTTGGCCTATTCCAGTCTCTCTGCCCACCCAGGTGGAGCCACAGCCTAAGCAGCCACCTGTGAGCCCCCCAAAGGATGCCAGTACCACTTCTAAGCTTCCTTGTCAGCTGTCAATCATTGTGACTCCTGATAGACCCTATAGGGTCAGCAGAGACTCTGGCAATCAACCATTTTTTGATGAATTTTCAGAGTTAGAGGACTCCTCCTTTTATTCCCATCCATTGAATGTTGAGTCCGGGGAGGATCTGTCCATGGAGCAGGGTTCCACCTCTTTCGGGGGCTTGCTCCATTTCATCTTGGAATCTATGGGACTCCAGATGGAGCCTGTTCAAAAACAGGCCAAATACCCATTAACTGAGATTCTCAACCAGGGTGACTCCCCTGGGGTGGCCTTACTGGTTGCCAAGGTCATTCTTAGTCCCACTCTGGAACTTTAGCAGCATCTTGCCTCTTGCCGTATGTCGTCGGCACAGATGGCCCACAAGTATGGGGTCCCTACTGGTTCCCTGTCGGGTTTCACTGAACATCCCTCAGCTGAGGGTCTGGTGGCCGACTTGGTCTTTTGGTGTATTGGCAATGTTGGGGATGTGGATAAGCCTCCCAACAAGGAATCCAAGAAATTGGATCATATGGCCAAAAAGTTCTATGCAGCCTCTTCTCTCAGCCTTCAACAGACAAGTTCGGTCCTTTTGATTTCCCGCTTCTCTCTTGCCCTCTTAGGTACTCTAGATGATGTGCTTCACCAACTCCCTGCTGACTTACAGACCAGGCTCAAGCAAGTCTGGGACCAGGGCCAAGCAGTGGCCAAACAGCAAGCCAGCGGGCAGTTGTTGTTCAAGCGCAGTCAGCAGAGTGGACTTGAAACTTAAAAAAGTGACTGCTTATGATGGTTTTTTTGTATTTTACATGACAGCTGTAAACATCGGGTCACACCATACACTATATGGAACAGTGTATGGGAAATATACACAACTTGGCTACCCTTCTCCCTTGTGAATACCATGCCAATTGAGGGACCTCTTGAGCTTTGCTCTGAAGGCCATCAGTCATCATTGTATCCACTTGGGGAAGAACAGCCTTTTTGTGTATGGTTTCCCATACACTATCCTATACATAAACCATTGCACACTGACCGCACAATTACAGGAGTGATTTACTGAAAATAACTTTGTATTGGTATAAAATCAAGGCTATGCTCTTTGGAACAAGTGGAAAAGTGAATAAAATAAAGATTTTACTTGATTTTCGAATGTCATATGATGAGGATGGTCACTCTGTCTCAGATCATTCCATCCCTGGAACAGAACATGTGTTTCTGCTCTCTAGATCTTCAGGATGCATTCTTTCACATTCCCATCCATCCATCCCACTACTAGTTCATTCAGTTCCAAGCAGAGGGGATCCTCTACAAGTTCCAGGCCATGCCTTTTGGTCTCTCCTTGGCTCCCAGGGTCTTTGTCAGTGCATTGCTGTGGTAGTAGCCTACCCGAGATGTCAAGGAGTCTGGGTGTATCCCTACCTGGATGAGTGACTCATAGTGTATCCCTCCAGGGAGGTGGACTGGTCCAGAGACCTGGCCCTCCAGACATGCTTGTCCCTTGGCTTCTTGGTGAACAGGGTCAAGTTAGAGCTCATGCCTTTGCAGGTGATACACTTCATTGGGGCGGAGCTCAACTCTTGCAGAGCCAGGGTTAAACTCTCAGTGGACCAGGTAGAGGTTATCTCCCCTTTGCCCACTCATTTCGGGTTGGGAAGTTGTGCCCTGCTCGGGATATTCTGTGCCTCCTGGGATTCATGGCGGCATGCACCAGCTTGGTCTCTTGGATCCAGTGTAGAATGCGCTTTCTGCAGTGGGAGCTCATCCATCAATGGTCTCAGCGCATGGGCCACTTCAACCAGCTGGTCACTGTGATCTAGCTGATGTGAGACTCCCTCCAGTGGTGGTTACTCCAGGAAGGAATCCCATTTGTCCACCCAAAGCTGATGGTCACCATCATGACTGATGCCTCCCTGATGGGCTGAGGTGCCCACCTGGGGGAATACAGAGTCCATGGACTCTGGACCCCCAAGAAGTCCCGATGCCATATCAACCTGCTGGAGGTTTGAGCAGTTTGAGTGGTGCTGACAGCCTTTGCTCCACACATTCAGAGTCAGGTGATTAAGATCCAGATGGACAACACCATGACCATGTACTACCCCAACAAACAGTGTGAGATGCACTCCCTTCCTCTGAGTAGAGAAGCTCTCCGCATCTGAACCATCGTGCTCAGCCTGAACGCCAATCTTCTGACCATCCATGTGGTCGGTGTGTCCAATCAGCTGGTGGACACCCTCAGCCAGGTGGGTGAAGTGTCTCACAAGTGGGCTCTACGTCAGGAGGTAGTGCACAGTCTGTCCTTCCAATGGGGCACCACTCTGGTGGATCTGCTTGCCTCCAAGGAGAATGCACATCTGGGGCTTTATAGTGCCTGCCCCCCGCAGCAGGGAGCACTGTAGGGGGATGCCTACTCGAGGCCCTGGACCTCAGGCCTCATGTATCCCTTCCCTCCTTTTCCACTGATCCACAAAGTGCTGCTCAAACCCAGGAGGGACAGGGCATGGATAATCCTGGTGGCTCCAGACTTGCCCTGCCAGTTCTGGTACCCAGATCTCCTCAGCCTCAGCTGCAGGCTCCCATGGCATCTTCCTCTACACCTTGACCTGCTCTCATGGAATCAGGGGAAGATATTCCATCCCTGCACCAGACAGCCTGATTCCTGAGCCGCTAGAGTTCCAGGCTTCGGGTGTTTCTGAGGATGTCCTCACTGTGGTTGAGGCTTCTTGGAAGGAGTCGAACCTAAAATGCTATGCCTTCAGATAAAAGAGGTTCTCCATTTGGTGCCAGGGCAAGGGGCTCGACCTCTTGTCTTGCCCAGTGGCTAGTATTCTCGATTACCTTTGGTTCTTCTCTTGGTTGGGCCTTTGGTCGATGACCCTTAAGGTGCACCTAGCAGCCATCTTGGCATAATGGGTGTGGGCTGGTATGCCATCAGCGGTGCAGGGACAAGGTGGTCTGGTGCTTTTTTAAAGACCTTGACCCCATTTCCCCTCCAGGTGTGTGAACCACCACCACCTTGGGACTTGTTGCTGGTGTTGGCAAAGCTCATGGGCAAATCATTTGTACCAATGCACAGGTGTGAAATGTCACACCTCTCATGGAAGAATTCCTTCCTGGCTGGTATCACATCCACCAAAAGGATCAGTGAGCTCCAGATGCTCTTGGTGGAGTCTCCTTATTTAGTTTTCCACAGGGACAAGGTTGTCCTTTGCCACAACCCAAAGTTCCTCCTGAAGGTTGTGTCTGAGTTCCACCTTAACCAGGTGATGAATCTCCCAGTGTTCTTCACCAACCACACCTCAGAGGCCAGGCACAGGCTACATACTTTGGACCTGCGACAACCGCTTGACTATTATAAGGCACACACGGCAGGAGTTCATGGACGGGTTCACCAGCTATTTGTCACCTATGCTGAAGCCTTACCTGGCAGACCGGCAGCTAAGAAGATGATTGGCAGGTGGATTGTATCTTGCATCAACCACTGCTATAGGTTGACTGGTAGGGAGGATCCCGTAGTGCTAAGTGCTGATTCCACCAGACATACCACTGCCTCGGTGGCTACTTCCAGGATTATCCCTATCCAAAAAATCTGCAGGGCTGCTACCTGGCAGTCCGCACACACCTTCATTTCCCATTATCACATTGACCTTGAGTCATGCCGGGATGCTGGTTTTGGGTGCTCAGTTCTCCAATCTCTCCATAAATAGGGGGTGTGCACCTGGCCCCCACCTACCTGGAGAACTGCTAGGAATCTGCCAGAAGTGTGGATAAGTACACCATATCCACTTTCCTAGCAAAACAGGCTGTTCTCTTGTAACAGTAGTTCTAGGAATGGTATATGGTGTACATCCATATAACCCACCTGACCTCCCCTGGCAAGTGGCACACTGGCCTTGCTTCGAGCGGGTAAGTTCTGATGTCATGGGGTGGTGCTGAGGGAGTTACCACCTGGGTGGGTGGGTGTGAGGATCCAGCTTGAATTGGGAGGAACTAGCTTGAAGACATTCTGGCCAGGGTCTTAAAGGGAAAGGATACTGCCAAAAGTGTGAATGTACACTATATACCACTCCTAGAACTACTATTACAGGGGAGTAACCTGTTTTTGTATGCCATAGGTTGTCCCTGAAAATGGCTAGTTTCAAGTGGGCTTGCAGATGGTTGATTTCCCAACGTGCCATCCCTTGAAATTGTTGCTTAATTATAAACCTAATAAAGTCTGATTTGCTGAGAATGCATAGTAGAATTGGACAATTTTCTTTTGAAAGCCTGACATAAAACAAACTGGTCAATAACTGCTACAAAGGACTGATCTCTCTGAGATTCTTGCATAAATCATGGTCGATTGTAATACCAAAGTAGTATTGTGTCCCTATGAAGGTACACTGAAATACTGTACAGTTTCTCTAGTACTTTCATTCATTGTTTGGCAGTCATAGATCAACTGACCTACACCAGAATCTTAAAATCTTAAAGGGAAGGTCCCATCAGCCTTTCATTCTGTTTATCTTGTAGTTTGTAGTATGAACAATGCTTGCCTGTATTGCACCATCCTAATTTTATCAGGATTTAAATATGAATGAAGTTACTTAAGACTGGTATTGAAGCCTGCTTGACTCCATTGCAAAGGTTATGACCCAGCTCGTGTAAAGCTTCCTGGAATTTTATGTTTTAGATCTAAAGCCTGCAGTATTGTATCAGTCAGTGCTGTTGCTGTCATCTGTAGTTCCTATGTTCTTGTCTTATGCTGGCCAAGAACTTTTTCAAGGTATAGCAAGTGCCACACTGTTTTCTGTAGTTTAAAGTGTATCTGAATTAGAAAAAAATGCTTTTAGAGAATAGAGGGACTTTACGAGGCATGTAGCAGAACTGACTGAGAGTATAACTTCTGCTGCCTTGTGCAGGTAAACATCATTGACTCCCATGATGCCTTGCATGAGTGTGGTTTTGACCTTTGCAATGGAGTCAAATAGGTTTTCAAAATAGGGCAGAACAGAGTGAAGCAACTTCATTTATATTTAAATTAGCATGAAATTAGGGGCATGCAAGAGAGGAAATCATTGTTCATGCCTGCAAAGTAAACAGGTATAAAGAAAAAAGGTTATGGGGACTTTCCCTTTAAAGACATTTTCTTGTATTTTTATACCCCAGGTCAAATATATAATGTTTTGTCCGGTATATGATGATAATCTAAACATTTTCAATTATCAAAATGGATCCCCATGCTTGGTTTTTGAGTTATATGGTGACACTTAGCGCATCGGATTATTTTTATTAGTAAGAAAATGATTGTTTTAGGTATCTTCATGAGTGCTATAAAAAACATACAACATGGACACCACATTTTCCATGATGCTTGCTTTATTTTTTTCCACCCATGTAAAAATATGGTATACATTATCAATACTGTGCCCCGCACTTGTACTGCATTCCAAAAGAAGGTGATGATTCTTGTAAATTTGTATGCACAAAAATCATACAAATCCTGTGTCAGCTATATAAGTTTTGTTTTTGTTTACATGTGGAATATGACCATTAATATAGGAAAGAAAGAAATACAAGGGTTGCCATAATGTTTTTAGATATAGCTGCATTTATGCAAGTTGATTCAGATCTGATTAGCTCAGGATAAAAGCAACTACTGTGAAACCCCACTTAAAATAAAACATGCCAGAAAGCAATTTAAACGATCCAAAAACACATACTGGATGTCAAAGACTAACATAACTGGAACAAAGCTATACCAGACCGAGAGATGCCCTTATAGTGCCTTGAAAGATAACAATGAGTAGTACTGTTGAAGCATGTTACCAAACTGTGAGTCATCTTATTTAGATCCTTAGCTGGGCATGACATACTAGGGTAAATCATTACTCTGGTTTCATGCATACAGTAAATGAGCATATTTGTGTCAGTAAACTGCCTTGAGAACTTTTTCAAATGTCTTGGATAAATGTGAATTTGAGCAGTCGGGTGACAACCTTAAGAAAACAATTTGGCAATTTTCAGGTAGCTTACTTTTCACTCCAGAAAGCCCATTATGTGGGCTTATTAGATCATTATTCTACCTTTGATTAACCACCTCACCTTGGTATGCAGTATTAGATGACCTCTTTGCCACCAACACAGAGTTCTGTGTTCGCAATGCTTATACTGAAGCCATCAGGATTGCAAAATCCAAATACTTTGCATCCACCCCCCAAAACAATCTCATCCATCCCTCTAAATGCTGGAAAGCCAGTCACTCCAAATTAACCTCTCTAACCCTTTCTTCTTCTCCTGTTTTCAAGCTTGATAACTCATCTACCTCTGAGTCCATAGATGTCATCACTACCTACAGTATAACTCCTTTTTATGTTGCCTTGCGTGCACATGCAAGCAACATATTGTGGTAGCTTGGAATAGCAGGTTTTGGAGGTGCAGTTGTGTTGTGGCCATTGGTGCCACTGCTTTTTTGGGCTGGGCTCTGTGACACAAATGAAATAGCACGCTGTCTATGACAGCAGTGCAAAAGCATGCCACCAACTTGAAATGATTCCGCCGCTGCAATGAGGGAGCTCCCCCTCATTGTAGGGCATACCTTGCCTGGTGTAACATTTCAATAAATATGGTGCCGGCTGTCATCATCTGCCTCTCACAGTCCTCAACAAGCCAACATCTGGGGTGCTCAATCCCCCCATTGGCATGCCCCTCCCCAGTTCATTTGCCAATGGGGAGCCCAATCCCTGTTGGCATAATGTACTTCATATTATAGTTTGTATGCTGAGAGAGTGCCCAATCCCCCCTCAGCATCATGCACCCCCCCGAACACAGACACATTTTCTGTGCCAGCAGGGGGCCCAGTCCACGTCGGCTTCAGTCCCTTCCCCCAAAAATACAGGTGGCACACTGGGAGCTCACTCCCAGTGTGCAAAATAAAACCTGTAAAAAAACGCTCATGTATGTGTTTAAGTTTTTTTTGTTTACCTGTTAAAGAGAAACCAATCCCTCATTGTCTCCAGTGCCCCCTCCCCCAACCCGCACCCACCTTCTGCACACCCCACATCCCCGCACCTCCTCTCACTCCATACTTACTTCTGGAGTCCAGCACGACGATCTTCTGTGGAGCGGGAACACGTCTGCACTCTTCAACGCCAACTGTGAACTGAAGAAATGCTGGTAAGCTATATAATGGCATCAATGGGGGGAGGGGTTCAACTTAAGTGGCTATCTCAGCCATTTTGTGACTTTTGGCACCAAATGTTTCAACATGGGGTGCTTGGGACCCCACCTCATGAATTCAGTCACTGTCATGTTGTTATTCGGTCCCGACAGGTGATTTTGTGGTCACTGTGTGGAATCACCTTTCAGGACTGATTAATGAAACAACAGTGTCACTGGTCATGAGGTGGGCTCCCAAAAAGCCTATGTTGCAAATTTGGTGAAAAAATGACACTGTTATGAGTGTGCGTTGCACAGTTTCCATGCACACTCGTAAGTTTGAGAATTTTTAATATTTTTACTCCAGATTGTCAACATTACCATATTTTCACACCTCCTTACGAACAGTACAGCTGTCATTTTCCACATCCCACCCAAAATGTGTTTTCCACATCCGGTGCACAATGGGGTGGTCGCTGTGGGAAATTAATGTTTGGGACAGATTAAGAAAATTACAGTGACACTGTTCATGAGCAGTAGGTCTCAAAATGCCTATGTTGAAAATTTGGTCACAAACTTCCACAAAATGACTATGTTATGAGCATGCGTTGAGCAGTTTCCACGCGTACTTGTAACTTCAAGTCTTTTTAATATTTCCACTCCAGATTTTCAACATTGCCATTTTTGCAAACCTCCTTATGAACAATACAGCTGTCATTTTTCACATCCTGCCTTTGATGTGGTTTCGCACATCTGGTGCACAATGGCATGGTCGCTGTGGGAAATCAACATTCGGGACACATTAATGAAATCATAGTGACACTGTTCATGAGCAGATGTCCCAAAATGCCTATGTTGAAAGTTTGGTGAAAGAATTCCACAAAATGACTGTGCTATGCATTGTGCAGTGGGAGGCAGTAAAGCACAGTGGTTTAAGGCTCTGAGCTGCTAATCTGAAAACCTGGGTTTGAATCCCACAGCCCTCACTTGCATACTGTGTGACCCTGAGCAAGTCACTTAACTTCCCTGTGCTCCCAGGTTGCACCTGTAAACAAGCTTTCAGCTTAGTGTATCTCACCTGGTTAAACAATTGGAAAAAAAAAGTGTCCATACATGCTCGTAACGTTGAGAATTTTTAATATTTTCACTCCAGATTTTCAACATTGCCATCTCTTCATACCTCCTTATGAATGGTGCAGCAGTCATTTTTCACATCCTGCCCAAACTGTGTTTTCACACATCTGGCACAGAATGGTGTGGTCGCTGTGGGAAATCAATGTTCGGGACAGATTAACAAAATCACAGTGCCACTGTTCATGAGCAGAGGTCCCAAATGCTTTCATGAGGTGGGGTCACAAAAAGGCCATGTTGAAAATTTGGAGTGAAAATACCAACAAACACCCGGGGCGTTAGGGTTTCTAACCATAATGTCCCACCCTGTACTGACCAACAGGCATCAGAGGTGTTCGTTTAGATTGTCAGCTGTAATGCTCACACCATTCCACCCCCACCCTGCAGCCACTGACAGGCATCAAGGTTTGCCTTGGACTCTTCGGCCCCAAAGTTCACCCCATTCTCCTATACTGCACCCATCTCAATGTACAGTACTTCTTTATGGAATGGGGTGAGCATAAAGCCCGATGACCCCAAAGCACAACACACTTGTCAGAGTCTGCAGGGTAGGGTGAGGTGAAATGGCATGAGCATTATGGCAGATGACCCAAAGGCACACCTCAATGTCTATCAGTCTCTGCAGGGTGGGGTGGGGTTGACGTCGGTTCCATACTTCTCTGGCATTCCTGTTATACATCTCTCTAACTCCTGCACTACCAATGCCAACACCAGCAAGACAACATTCAGCATTGAAAAATGCTTGTTTTAACCTCCTGTGGTCATAACCTCCTCTACTTCTCCCCTCCTAATCCCTCTTCTCGCCTTCCCTTTTTTTCTCCTTCACACGTACTACTCTTGCTGCCTTACAAAAGACCCTGCTCATGCTAAATCCCTTCAAGGGTTTGAGTCCTGACAGCTCTGGCCCAAAACATTGTACCTGTCTGCTCCTGCTATTGCTATTCCCACTATGTCTATCCTCAACCTCTCATTTTCCCTGGCTTCTTTACCTGACTCTTGGAAGCAGGCAACAATCAGCTCCCTCCTCAAAGGGGGTGACCGCTTTTCTACTGGGAACTATCTCACTATCGCTCTTTTCCCTACCTTATCAAAGCCTAAAGCACACCTAGTCATCTTACAACTCTTTCACTTCCTTCAAACTTCCTCTTTCTTCACTTCTTCGCAGTCTGGCTCCCAGAAGTCACAGTCCACCCCCCCTTCTTTAGCTCACTGATTCCATCCTTGTGGTTGAGCCATAGGTCAGGAAGCACAAGCGAACCAGGAGAAGTAATAAAATTTACAAGTAACATTTTATTATTATCAATGACAATAAAATGAAAAAAAAAAAATAAAATAAAATAACTCATACAGGCAGTAAAAACAAAACAAAGTCCTTCATCTGAGGGTATCGCTAAATCTAAATGTCAGTCTCTCTCTCCCCCTCCCCACCCCCAAACAAAATATTTCTCTATATATAATATCTTGTTCTGGAAATTTACTTCTGCTTCCTGAGCTCATTAAGATACTGTACATCTCCTGTTTCTCACAAAATGTATTAGAACGTTGTCAGTTTCTTTCCTGCTGGTGCAACAAAATAAAACATTGTGTCCCAGAATTGATCTCCTGTTGACGACTCTGCAAATGAGCTTGTGGAGGTCAAACTGCATTTCAGGGTTAACCCTCTGAGTTCCAAATAGTTTTTGTAATTATTTCAACAATATAACTATATACATTTACAAACCAAGGGATCCACGTTTCACATAAAGATTCAAATACATTTTTTAACCACAGAGAAGCAAGGGGGGAGAAAAGATAGAAACAGCAAGTGAAGGCAGGGATATAGTGGGTGTGGGACCTTCAGAGTGGCCAGTTCCTTAGGTGCCACAGAAAAATTTTATTACACAATCAGATGGGCAAAAGGCAAGAGAAGTGGCAGAAATAGGACAGAACAGATCTTTGCTTTTAACTTTCTCTGCATTTCAAATGGAACAAGGTCTTATTCAACCCTGTCACATCCATTACCAGAATGGACGTGAAGTGCCCCAAAGTATGGGGGCACCACAGAAATTTAAAATAATAATAATGTAGTATCCCTCAGGGCTCTGTTTAATGTGGGCAGCATAGGGGAGTAGTGGTGGGGTCCCCTTCTTTATTGTGTGTCCCCCTCCCCCACACACCAGGCAGCAGAGCTATCATTAAATAAATAAAAAAAATTGTTCTTTGTTTTGCTGGCTGCCTGCTCCTTGCAGACCCCTTCCCCTCGAGCAGGCAGCGAATGTCTAAGGCACCCATGCACTGGGACTGCTGTCTCTGCCCAGTACACAGTGCTTGTTTTTAAAACACTGAGAAACAGTGCCCAGCAGGTGCAAGTTTGGGGTTCCAGAATTAGAACCCTGAGTGTAATTTTTAAAGAAAGTTCTTTTTTTTGTGGCAGTTTGAGCTAGACTGGATGGAGTGAGGATGCAGCAAGCAAGTGGGGACCATTTGGCTTACCTGGATGGTTGAAGCTATCCCAGTGGCTTGTCTGTGTTCCTCAGCTCCCTGGCTAGTAGTCTTCAGTTGTGCCAGTATCTGTGGTCTGCAGTGCAGTCGCCAATGCTGTCAGGTTACCAGAAGAGGAGGACTAGATGGCGATTGCAGTGAGGGCTCTGTTTTGCCCCATTTTTTATTTTTATTTTTTAAGAAAGGTGTTCCAGTCCCACGTCAGCAGCAAGTGAAAAGCTGCATCCTCTGAGAGAGAGAGAGAGAGAGAGAGAGAAAGTACAAAGTGTGTTTGGCCTCCTGAAGCCCCTTTGCCTTCTGGTTTCCTGCCTACTGGTGTTCCTTCCCTCTGCCAGCACCTCCCAGCCTTCCTCCACTGTTGTCTTCACCCCAGGCTGGGGCAGTGAGTCAGCAGCAGCACAAGCAACTAGGTGCTGACCACTTGAATTCTTTTAAAAGTAAAAAAAAAAACTGTTTAT
The DNA here is from genome assembly GCA_016271365.2 of Neoceratodus forsteri. Classification (NCBI taxonomy): domain Eukaryota; kingdom Metazoa; phylum Chordata; order Ceratodontiformes; family Ceratodontidae; genus Neoceratodus; species Neoceratodus forsteri. The sequence continues at coordinate 517,821,224 of CM057449.1, read as the reverse complement.
TTATTTGAAGGCACCTCAGGGTGTGAGGAGAGAAATGACTGAGAGCCAAGAGGGGGGGTGGGCCGATGGTCCAGAAGACTGCATTTAAATAAATAAATATTAATAAGGAGCAGCAATGCCTAGGAGTAGGTAGGAGAACCCACATTTGAATACATTGATATTCAGAAGGGGTAGTGACACCTGGGGGAAGGAGTTAGGGGAAGAATACCCTAAGCCACGTTATTTAAAAATTTAAATGGAAACTCCCTGAGGGCTGAGTGAAGGGGTAGGGCAAGCCCTAGTCTGGACTACGGAGCCCTACTGGGCTAGTTAAAGACAGTGCTTGTAGCCCAAAGTGTTTCTGTCCCCCTCTTCTCCATAAATAACCCCTAGCAGGTTTAGGGTAGTGGGGCAGGCCAAGTCCCAAATGTGTCAGTGACAAGAAGGGACTAGCTAACTTATTTTCTGCCCAATTTGCTGCAAGGGCACTGTGCCAGTGACTGAGGTCACATTGGTAGGAGGGATGCATAGTTCATCCCAGGGACCACACACAGAGGCAGCCATACATAGGTAAGTCAGAACCCCTGTCGGGGCAAAGTATAAAGGGAAAAGGGCAAGTCAGCAAGGCAATAATGCTGCACTGTACCTGAATTTATGAATTGTGCAATTACCCTGATCTATGTTCTATTGCCTGCAATTGCTTGGAATTGTGTTCTAATGCCTGCAATTACCCTGAACTGTATTCTGTTGCCTGTAACTCCCCTGAACTGTGTTCTATTGCCTGCAATTGCCCCAAGCTGCAACTGCCCTGAACTGTGTTCTATTGCTTGCAATTGCTCCAAGCTGTAATTGCAAAGTATAAAGAGAAAAGGGCACGTCAGCAGGGCAATAATGCTGCACTGTACCTGAATTTATGAATTGTACAATTATTCTGATATGTGTTCTATTGCCTACAGTTGTTCTGAACTGTGTTCTAGTGCCTGCAATTGCCCTGCCTGTGTTCTATTGCCTGCAATTGCCCTGAACTGTGTTCCATTGGCTGCAATTGTTTTAAGCTGCAATTGTCATCACCTGTGTTATATTGCCTGCAATTGCTCTGAACTGTGCTCTATTGCCTGTAATTGCCCCTAACTGTGTAGTGGCAACCTTTTGGACATGACCTTCAGAATCAGTCTTCAACAGCTCCAGAAAGATGTTCAGCCAGTGCATCCCACACCTTCGGTATCCAGCTGGAATAGTGCGGCATTGCAGGGTGAATCTCCTTGAAGAACATCATTCGCTTTTCATACCCCTTTCAATGTCACGTTTGTTGTTTTCCACTGGTACCAGGTTATGTTCAGGCCCTGAGCAGATCTTGTTGTCTCATTTGTTGCTTTATTTTCTCTTCACAGTTTCTTCAGGATCTTCTGTTCCTATCTTCAAGTCAACGCCCCATTTGTAGTGCTGTGCGGAATTTTCAGATTCTGGCAGAATGAAATTCTGCAAAATATTCAAAATTCCACCAGAAATGGAATGGCAGAATTCCGCAGCATAAAATAGTTGAAGAATAATTTTCAGTGGAAAAATCACTGTTTTATTCCATGGATCTTAATATTTTATGTGAAAATTGTTGCAGAATAATTTTCAGCAGAAAAAATTATTGTTCCACAGAATATTATTCTGCGGATCACATTAGGTGGAATTCTGCATATGAACAAGTGAAATTCTGGAGGAAATTCCACAGGCCGAATGGTCATTCCACACTAATTCCACTGGCAGAATTCCGCATTCTGCACAGCACTACCCATTTTCTATTTTGCATTCTTTCCTGGTTCATCTGGCCTTGGTGCCCAGAAGCCCACCATTTGTCTGGCTTCCAAAGATATCTCCATCCTGGTCCTCAGTTTCCATGGGTACTTCTCATCTGTCCTTGCATCTGTTGCCCTGTCCCAGCAGTCCACAGAGGGCTGTGGCTGGGTTGTTCCTGAATCCCATCCCGGCAGCCCACGGATGGCTGTGGTGGGGTTGTTCCTGCATCTTGTCCTGGCAGTCCACAGAGGGCTTTGGCTAGGTTGTTCCTGCATCTCGTCCTGGCAGTCCAAGGGGATATGTGGCTGGGTTGTTCCTGCATCTGTCATCTCATCCCAGCAGTCCACAGAAGGACTGTGGCTAGACTGCTCCTGCATCTGTAGCTTCTTCCCCGCAGTCCACTGGAGGGCTATGGCAAGATCATTTGTGCTTGTTCCTCATTGCTACATTCCAGTAGCCCCACTGAGGGTTTGTGATGAGGAGTCCTTGTGCTTGTTCTTTGTTTCCAGCAACCCAGGTGAGGGGGTGTAGCTGAAGGACCCATGGCCTGTTCAAATAGCTTCTCCACATCCCCATAGTCCCATGGAAATCCCATTAGCCACACCAGTTGGCAAGTCTTTTTGCCATCCTTTCAGGAATCCTCCCTTATTTCACTCTTCTCACAGCACAGATTGTCCAGCATATGAAAAGAGACTTAGAAACTTGTGAATGTGTTGTGAATTGTACTATCTTAGAGTTAGTGATTGGAATACAGTATTATTCCTTGTGCCAGAGTACTCCAGGGGTAGCACTAAGTAGGCAGAGGTGCACCTCAGAGTTGGGTCAGCGTTGGTCATACAGTCTATAGAGTTACTTATTCTGTATTTATAGTTGCTTGTACAGTCTTTATAGAATTTAGAACGTTTAGGGTTTTCTTCTTAGAAAAACCATGGAGTGCTAAGTTTCCTGTGCCCTGTGACTGTGTCTTCTTTCCTCCTGTTGTTAACAAATACTGTGCAGCATCTGAACCTCATTCTCAACTCCCGCCTCTCTTTGACAGGTGATACCACCCACCTTTACAGAACCTGGAGTATCCTCCCACCATTCCACCTGCTGGGAATGACACTGGTGTTGGTAGTGTGCAACTTACCTAGGTCATCACAATACTTTACGCTGTAATCACCCACAACACACACACACCACCACATAAGACTTCTTGGCACAGTGAGCAGGGTGCAGAGCATGTTCTCCATTGAGCCCAAATCCAGAGGAAGAATAGAGCCAAGATGCCATTAGAGTCAAGAAGCGGTAGTGAAATGGGTGGAGGAGTAGGAGAAGATCCAGGGCAGATGCATCCTTCCCCATTGACCATGCTGTATTACTTTGGAGCACCCTGGCTCCCATGCTACACAGGAGAACCAGGTGGCAGAGACTCCAGCAGTCTAGGGGAGTTCCGAGCCAAGATGCAGTCGATGTTCTGCCACTACCAAATTCCAGAGCATTAAAGAGTGGAAATCCTGTTGGGACAGTTGAAAGGAGCTGCCCACTGAGAAATGCAGTCATGGCCTGAGCAAGAGAAGGCAACTGTGGACCAGATTTTCCACTGATTATGAGACATATTTGATACCCGAACTATATCAGAGCTAAAAATGAAATTTTTCTCCCGATCCAAAGACCTGATGAGATGTTAAATGAATATGCCCTGAGTCTACAGGAGGCACTTTGAGTCATTGAGAGGGTGGATCTCAGAGAAGTTCAAGACCCAGACAGGACCCTCATGGAGAAGTTCATTGATGGAGTACATAGTGAAGCTTTGAAAAGGGAACTGAGAATGCTCCATCTGCAGGATCCAGGGGCTCCCTCCTTAGATTTTAAAGAGAAGGCCATACGTATCTTACACCCCAGTCGAGCAGGAGAAGAGACCACCCTATGTCAACAGCAGATGACATCTTACAGTGCAGTGTGGCCAGAGTACTCTGCAGGAGATTGAAGGCAGGAATATTGATGGTTGTCAGGGCCATGCCCAGAGAGATGGTTCCTGCCGAGCAGGTACTCCACTTATTCCCTGAACACAGATGAAGTTTACATGCAGATGGCACAGACACAGGCTCTGCCTCATAGGACCAGCCCAGGGTCCAGAACTAAATGGACCAAACAAATTGCAGCTCTTACTGGAAGGGTCACAGAAGTATGCCAGGAGGTGCAGAACCTTAAGAAGGGCTTCTAACAAGGACCCATCGTTGATCAATTGGAGAGAGATAGAAGACCCAATGAGATAGCGTCACATCTAAGAAGGGGAGAAGGCCGACGCCCAACTGACCATTTTGACAACCGATGAAGACCCATTTGTCATTGGTGTGGAGTCACAGAGCACATCAAGAGGAGATGCGGACAGGTTACTACCAATGTAGTATCTTTAAATAGGGAGTCCCTGGGAATGTGTGCCTATTCCCAGAGATCAGCGGATCAGCTCCAACCTCAGTATAGGACAAATCTTATTTTGTGGGCAGCTGCCCAACAGTAACAGTGAAGGTGAATTTACATGACCTTCTTGCATTATTAGACATAGGTTCCCGAGTAACCAGTATGCAATGGAAATACTTCCACCAGTATTGGTCCCCACAAGACTTACAACCTCCACCTTGATCCTGGATCTGACTAATCACCAGTAACAGGGCCAAAGTTTTGTATCTTGGATACATTGAAGCCGACATCCAATTAGGGAACCACATCCATGCTCGACGAGGCATCATAGTCAGTGATGCTGGCAGCAGTGATTTACCTCCACTCATCTTAGGGATGAATGTCCTACAACATTGTTTTGAGGAACTGGTTCACATCCTACGCCAGTGCACCAAACTGCTACCACTAGGAGATAAACAAGTGCTACAACAAACTATCCACTTACTACAATGTCATCAGTGTTTCACCAATGCAGATGGAGAAATTGGGAAGGTGAGAGTGAAGGACTCCTGTCCCATAATGCTGAATCCTGGGACTGAAATAGCACTGTGGTACAAGGCCAAAGTGGGACCAAGAGGGCAAGATTATGATGCCCTAGTGGAACTGTATCCCAGTCCAAAGGAAGAACCAGTTATTGTCACCTGTAGCATTACCAAGGTCACTAAGGGACGAATCCCAATCCGAGTCCTCAATTATGGAAACCACGTGGTTCAGTTTTACAAAAACCAGCCCATTGCCAAGTTGTATACCATCAACATCCAGGATATCATAGACCAAGAGAGCTGAACCAACATGATGGCCTGCCAACAAACAGTAGCAGCTGAGGAAAAAAGAGAATTTGCAGATAAAGACTTGCCAGAATGGCTAAAAGAAATCAACATTGGTACTTCTGAACAACAGAAGCCCAAAGAGAAGACATTGTGAAAGTAGTAGTCCAACACCAAGAGGCCTTTAGCAAACATCCATTAGACTTTGGCTTGGCAAGAGGGGTTCAAAACTAAATCCCCACAAATCAGTATCCACCCATCCAGGAGAGGTTCCGCCCCATCCTTCCAGCAATGTACCAACCCTCTGTGCAGACAGTTGGTCAGACCCCATCTGGAGTACTGCATCCAGTTCTGGAGACCCCATCTCCACAAGGACATAGACAGGAGGCAGTCCAGAGGAGGGCAACTAAAATGGTGCAGGGTCTGCAAGAGAAGCCATATAAGGAGAGACTAAAGGAGCTTAACATGTATACCCTTGAGGAAAGGAAGGAGAGGAGGGACATGATAGAAACTTTTAAGTACCTCAGTGGAATCAACAAAGTCTGAGAGGGTAGCATCTTTCAGAAAAAGAGATGTGCAAGAACAAGGGGACACAATTTGAAGATAGAGGGGGGACGGCTCAGGGGCAATGTGAGAAAGTATTTTTTTTCACAGAGAGGGTGGTGGATGCATGGAACAGCCTTCCTGAGGAGGTTGTGGGGTCTAAAACTGTGGGAGAATTCAAGAATGCCTGGGACAAACATAAGGAAATTCTTGTGTGGGGTAGGAAGAAATAGGCTATTTGTTATCTAGGATCTGCAGCTTATCCTGAAGGTAGGGAAATGGGCAGACTAGGTGGGCCAAGTGGTCCTTATCTGCCATCAAAGTCTATGTTTCTATGTTCTCTGTTTCTATGTAACCAGTGAAGAACATGCTTAGAGAGATGAGAGAGGTGAATGTCATCTGAGAGAGCCACTGTCCGTGGGCTGCACCTGTAGTGTTGGTAAAAAAGAAAGATGGGAAGATCCGGTTATGTAGAGATTATCAGAATCTCAAAAACATAACCCACAAAGACACATACCCTCTGCCCCATTTCGAGGATTCACTATTTACACTACAGTCAGCAGCTGTCTTCTCCACCTTGGACCTGACCAGTGGCTACTGGCAAGTACCAATTGCACCAGCAGATAGAGGAAAAAACAGCTTTTATCACTCCGATGGGACTATTCAAATTCACCCGTATGCCAGTCGGAGTGTTCCATGCCCCTGATATGTTTCAGAGACTCAATGAACACTGTTTAGGAAGCCTCAATTTCAATATCCCGCTACTGTACCTAGATGACATTATTATTTACTCTAAATATCATGACGAACAATTGTAACATCTAGCAGAAGTTTTTGAACATCTGGCTAAGTATGGAATCAAGCTCAAACCATCCAACTGTCACCTTCTGAAGCCACAAGTTAATTATCTGGGACACATTGTGTCAGCAAGTGGGGTGTCCCCAGACTCTGGCCAACTTCCAGTTGTGCAAGAGTGGCCCATACCAACTACCGTGAGGGACATAAGAAAGTTTCTAGGCTTTGCTGGGTACTACTGAAGGTTCATCAAGAATTTCACCAGAATGGCAGCGCCCCTTCATGAATTGCTCCAGGGGTCGACAGCAGGGCACACACCTAAAAACCACCCCATCACTTGGACTACCAGACACCAGACAGCCTTTAACAGTTTACATCAAACATTAACAGAAGCTCCAATTCTAGGCTGCCCAGATTACACCAAGCTTTTCCGGTTGTATGCAGATGCTAGTAATCAAGGTCTAGGTGCCATCCTTACACAAGAACAGTCCAGAACAGAATGAGTAATTGCTTATGTCAGCCACAGCTTGAGAGGCTCAGAGTGAAATGACAAGTGCTACAGCTCTTTTCAGTTGGAATTCTTGACTCTAGTGTGGGCAGTCACCGAAAAGTTCCAGCACTATCTAGCCATCACACAATTCACTGTATTCAGACAAAAATAATTTTAGCTCACCTTAACACAGCACGGTTAGAAGCATTGGAACAGAGATGGGCCTCAAAACTGTCAAATTACCAGTCTACCCTTAAATGTTGGTCTGTGAAAAGTAATGCCAATGCAGATGCCCAGTCCAGGTTAAACCAGTAAGTGGAGCCTGAGAACAATGACCGTATACTGGAAGATGTGAAGATGCCTGCTTTTCTGCAAGTCCTGGCAGAAATGGTACATGACTGCTGTCAAGTCAGTCCTATAACAGTAGCCAAGAAAGAACCTGACTCATCTATGGTAATTGTTTGGCAGACCAGAGCAATCTGTGGACTCAACTCCAAAACCAGAGTTCCATTGTTCAACAAATCAAAACCCTTCTAGAATGCATCCAATGTCTCAAACTTGAGCTCAGAAAGAATGCAGACCCTGAGTTTATGAAACTGTGGTGCCATTGCAACCATCTGACTGAAAGACTCTAAGTTAATGAGACAAAGTAGAGACCCTCACACTCACTGTGAAATTGCCCAAGTGATTGTCCTACAAGAAAATGCAGCGGTGATTCTTGAAGCATACCACGACAAGTCGGGACATTTTGGGTGTAAAAAGACAGAGTCAGATATCAGAAAAAGATTTTACTGGGTGAGAATGAAGACACAAATACAGAAATAGTGTGAGGAATGCCCAGTCTGAAATCTGAAAAGAGGCAGTAAAACCAACCAGAAAGTTCCTCTCCAGCCTATCATCAGTCACCCTCATCTAGAACTGGTAGCCCTTGACCATCTGAAGCTTGAACTCAGTCGAAGTGTTGTTGCATATGTCTTGACAAATGGGGACCATTATTCAAATTTATCATAGCTATACCTGTTAAAGATCTCATCGCCAAGAGTACTGCAGAAACCTTTCTCAAGTACTTTGTGCAAGCTTATGGCTTTCCCACTAGAATATTAACAGACCAGGGACCATCCTTTGGGTCACAGTTGTTGCACAAACTTTGTAAATTGTATGGAAGCCATACGATCAGAACTAGAGCTTACCATCCAGTCTAATGGGTTGTGTGAGAGGGCTAATCAGACTTTGATCAATATGTTGTGAGTGTCTCTGTTCCTAGGGATCCCACCAGACCACGTGGGCAGGCAGCTAGAGGACCTACAAATTTCACTGATCCCCTTTGGATGCTGTTATGCAATGTCAGGTCGATGAGAAACAAGAACACAGTTATGTTGGATTTGATTTCTTCGGTCGATCTGGCATGCATTGCAGAAACCTGGCTGGGGGACAATGCAGGTCCAGTTTTAGAAGCATTGGTCCCCGACGGGTACTCTGTGGTATACTATCTGAGGAGGGAAAGCAGTGGCAGGGGTGTGGCCTTCTGTTTTAGATCCAGCCTGAATTTCTTCATACGCCTGGGGGGTTCTACCTTGTCATTTGAATGTGTGGTGGTGTGTGGAGGTCCAGGTGTGGGTTGCAGAATTCTCCTAGTTTACCACCCCCCATGGTCAGGAGGAGAATTTCTGCAAGAGATTGCAGACTTTGTCACTGACAAGATGTTAGAGTCACCTAGATGGCTTATTCTGGGGGACTTCAATGCCTGGGTTGATGATGAATCCTCAAAATTTGGTTCTGACCTTCTCCAGCTGATGACATCGCTGGGCCTTGCACAGGCAGTTGCCTCTGTGACCCACCATCATGACCACACCTTGGACTTGGTATCCTTGCTGAGGCTTGAGGTCATCGACCTCAGGATTGAATGGGTCACTTGGTCTTATCATTGTACAGTGAAATTCTTGGTTGGGTCCCACCCGCAATGGTCCCTCTCCTGTTTAGATGATTAGCCATCACCCTTTGAAGGGATTGTCCCCCAGAGTGAATGCTGGCAAAGGTTGATTTTTCTGGTGTTAGTGCTGTTTGTGCAACTGGCTTGGGTAAATAGGTGGCAGCCTACAATAGGGCTGTCTCTGGGGCACTCGATGCCATTGTACTGGTCCATATAAGACCTTAGTCCTCTCACCTGAGACCCCCATGGTACGATGGGGCTCTCAAGGCAATGAAGACCACAGGTTGGAGGTTGAAGCATTGCTGGCATAGGAACCGATCAGTGGAGGATAGACTAGCTTTGAAGAGTTACTATGCTGATTATCAAAGGGCAATCAACCATAACAAAGCAGAGTTCCTGTCCAGGGAGATTGCTGCAGGGAAGAGCAGACCAGCTCAGCTCTTTCAGCCTATGGACAGGCTTCTTCATCCAGTCTGTCTACAGCTGAAAAGAGCCTTCTCAGTAGCACTTTGCAAAGAGTTTGCTCTTTTTCTCAGACAGGGTATCCTCTGTTTGGGTTGGGATCTCGCCAGTGGGTCTAGCTCAGTCCTGCAGGGTGGGGCCTGGTTGGAGCAGGGGCACTCCTATTGTCTTGGTAGAGTTTCAGCCGGTGAAGGTGGCTGAGGTCTCTGAGGTGATTTTGAAGCTGTGACCCACTTGCTGTGAACTGGACCCTGGCCCAGAGCATCTCTGAGTGGGATGTGTCAAGGCTATTGGTCCAGGGTTTGTCAGGATAGTCAGGTGTTTGCTCTTGGAGGGGGTCTTCCCCAGCACCTTGAAGGAGGTGCTGGTAAAACCCCTTCTGAAGAAACCATCTCTTGACCCTGACTTCCTGGCTAATTTTAGACCTATCTCCAACCTCCCATTTCTAGGGAAGGTTGTTGAGAAGATAGTGGCAGCTCAAGGCACACCTGAAGACCTTCGACATCTATGAGCCATTCTAGTCTGGGTTCAGGCCAGGCATAGCACAGCGCCGGCACTAGTTCAGGTACATTATGACCTCCTCATGGCAAGAGACTGAGGGGAACAGTCAATTCTCATTCTCCTTGATCTATCATCAGCATTCAATACCATGGACCACACCGTGCTGTTGGATCACCTTAGTATTGTGGACTCACTGGTACTGTCATCAACTGGTTTGAGTCCTTTCTCTCGGGTAGGAGGCAGAGGGTAGTGATCTGGAATTTCTGCTCTTCTCCAATGCCTCCAATCTGTGGAGTTTCTCAAGGCTCAATCCTGTCGCCGATGCAGTTCACAGTGTATATGCTGCTCCTGGAGAGGCTCATTAGATGGTACAGTCTGGGTTTTCACTGCTATGCAGATGATACTCAGCTGTACATGTCTTTTGTACCGGGAACAAACAATGCTATCGTAATGCTGAACAAATTCTTTACTGAGATCCAGATCTGGATGAACTCTAACTGGCTGAGGCTTAACCTGGACAAGATGGAGGTCCTGGTAAATGAGCAGTGTCATGTGCGTAATGAGGGTACCTCTGGGACAACAACAGGCTTGGTTCTGGGATTGACCCCATTGATGGCATCCTCTAGGGTGAGAAATCTGGGCGTTGTCCTTGACGACAAGTTGACATTTGAAGCTCAGGTGTTGCTGTCGTCAAAAGTGTTTCATACCATCTAGGAAACATTGCCCAGATTAAACCCCTAATTCCGCTCAAAGACCTGCTGTCACTGGTACATACCTTTGTGACATCCAGGCTTGACTACTGTAATGCTCTTTACCTTGGGGTCTGTGGAGGGACCTCTGCTGATTGCAGCTGGTGCAGAAAGCAGCAGCCAGGCTACTGACAGGGCTGTCTAGGTTCTGCCATGTGACCTCAGTCCTGCGAGGTCTGCACTGGCTGCCAGTCAGGTAGAGGATTCTCTTCAAGGTGTGCTTGCTCACCTATAAGGTCCTGTATGGATTGGGCCCTGGCTACCTGTCTGACTTCCTTACTTCTGTCATCCCATCACGCTCCCTCTGTTCCTCCACCAAGGGCCTCCTGGTGGTTTCAAGGACCAGGCTGAAAACCTTGGGTAACTATTCATTCAGGGTGACCAGTCTAGTCCTCTGGAACTCACTGCCAAGATCCTTAAGGGATGGCCCTTCAGTGGAGGCTTTCAAGAGGGGCCTGAAGACTCATCTTTTTAATAAAGCTTTCCCTGCTGACGTATTTTAACTCCTACAAAAGATTTTATTTTTAAATTTGCTTGTTTATTTTATTTATTTATTTTTTTCATATTTATTTAAATTTTGGCAACTGGGTAGGCCTGCTGAGATCAGAACAGTCCCTTTTTCAGGGGCGACCCACAGTTAATTACATACAACAAAGTGTACACATAGCAGTTGACAGTTACAGTCAATACAGATGCGAGTGCAAGCAAACATCAGCAGGACAAAGTCAGCCTCATCTGGTTAGATACAACAATCTCAGCACGGAAGGTACAATAATACAGGAGACATCCAAATAAGAGGTACGATAATACAGGAGACATCCAAATATGAGTGAAATAGGTAGGCAACTGCATTTGGAGAAGCCTCAGCAGTAGCAGGTGCAGTAACTAAGTTCTAGCATATGGGTCTTGAGACCTTTCTTGAATCCTCCTAGGGAGGAGCATTCCTGAAGGCTACTGGGGAGTTTATTCCTGATGGGTGGTAGGTAAGCAGAGCAGGATTGGCCTCCTAGGGAGGTCTTCACCTTAAGGACTTGAAGAAGCTGCTGACCAGAGGATCTTAGCATTCTATTGTTCCTTTTAGGAGCTAGAGTATTTCTTAAGCTAGGGGGGCATTAGATTGCTGAAGCTTACAAGCAAGGCACAGATAGGGATAGGATAACCTGCCTTCAAGTGAGGGCCAATTTAAGGACTGCAATACTTTGCAATGATGCTCCAAGGATGCGGCCCCTGCCGCAAAGCATCCTACCTTATGGTAGAGGGTTCTCAGCCTTTGCATTTCAGAGCTTCTAATCAAGTGCAGTATAGAAGCCCCATAAAACAGGGTGGAGAGTACAGTGCCATTAGCGATCTTGAGCATGGATTCCTGGGTGAGAAATTGACCCAGGCGATAAAGAAGTCCTAGCATTTGGTTGAGTGTCTTGGTTAGGTAATCAACGTGGGCTTTATAAGAGCAGTCCTGGTCTAAAAACATGCCTAGTTATTTGATGCAATCAACAACCTCAAACTCTAGGCCATTGGAAAGGGTTGGGGATGAAAGTTGTGACTGGGTTGGGCCCGTACTTTTGGGACCAAATAACATAGCTTTGGTCTTTTTACCATTGAGGACCAGTTTATTTGCAAGGAACCAGTTCTCAAACATGTGCAGATCTTGATTGAGAAGGAGATTTAGCTGGGCAGGGTCCCTGGAGGATCTGTACAGGGCTGCATCGTCTGCACAGTGGGTCACTTTAGCACCCCCACAGTGCTGAGGCAGGTTATTAATAAATAAGGAAAACAGGAGTGGTCCCAGTATTGAACCATGGGGGACACCATCCATGATAGGACATTTATCAAATTTAGCACCATGCCATCTGAAAATCTGTGATCTGCTGCCTAGGTAGTCTGAGAACCATTGAATGGATAGTGGTCAAGGCCCAGGGACGTTAGCTTAGAAATAAGCAGCTGGTGATTCACCAAATCAAAAGCCATCATTCAGAGCTGAAAGAATGTCCCCAGTCAGGCTGATCAGGGCTGTGGAGGAACCATGATTTTTTCCGGAAACCATGTTGCCGAGCAGTAAGCAGATTAAGCCTTTCCACATAATCAAGGACCTGTTGATAGATAATCCTCTTCTGTACTTTACTTAACTTGCAGAGGAGTGATATTCATCTGTAGTATCTGTCTATTTATTCATAGAATCATAGAAATCTGATGGCAGAAAAGGACCCAAGTGGCCCATCTAGGCTGTGCTATTCCCTCACTTTTACCCATCTTTCATATCATGAGCCCTCCCCTTCCCTCTACTTACGAACCCCATGAGTCTGTCCCATGCCCTCTTGAATCCCTCCACCATTTCTGCCCCCACCACCTTCTCCGGTAGTCTGTTCCAGGGTCCCACTACCATCTCCATGAAGAAATGCCCCCTCACATTCCTTTTATATCTTCTCCCTTCCAATCTTAGACTATGCCCTCTTGTTCTAGTCTCCTCCTTTCTTTTGAACAAGCACCCCCCTTCACATTGTTAACCCCTTTAACATACTTGAATGTTTCAATCATGTCTCCCTTCTCCCTTCTTGTCTCCAATGGGTACAGTTCCAGTTTTCTCCCCCTTTGCTCATATGTCTTTCCCTGCATGCCATGCACCATCCTGGTTGCTGTGCGCTGCACCTGTTCAATACAATCAATGTCCTTCTTCAGATGTGGTCTTCAGAACTGGACCCCATATTCCAGGTGTGGCCTCACCATGACTTTATAAAGCGGCATAATTACCTCCTTTCTTCTGCTGGTTATGCCCCTTCCTATGCAAGACAGCATTCTGTTCGCTTTCCCCACTGCTTTGCTGCACTGGTTTCCTACCTTCAGGTTGCTGGATACTAATATCCCCACATACTGCTCCTGCTGTTTTCTTCATTTCCCCTCCTCCTAGTGTGTAAGTGGCTTGTGGGTTTATACATCACATGTGCATCACCACACACTTTTTGGCATTGAAATTTAGCTGCCACTTGTCCGACCACCCTTCCAGTGTCTTTAGGTCCCGCCTCATGGTTTCCATCCCCTCTGGGGTAGCTACCCTATTGCAGATCTTCATATCATCTGCAAATAGGCACACCCTCCCCCAGCCTGTCCACTGTGTCACTAATGTACACATAAAAAGGAGGGGTCCCAGGACTAACCCCTTTGGTACCCCACTCGTCACCCTCCCCACCCCAGATTACACTCCATTTACCACCACTCTCTGACTTCTGTCCATCAGCCAGTTTTCTACCCACCCAGTTATTTTTTGTCCCACCCCTAAGCTTTCAAACTTATTAATTTGCCTTCTTTGAGGGACGGTGTCAAAGGCCTTTTTGAAGTCCAAATAGGCCAAGTGCACTGCCCTTCCCTGGTCGACTGCCTGCGTCACCCAATCAAAGAACTCTATCTGGTTCATCTAACATGACCTCCCTTTTGTAAAGCCATGTTGCTTATCATCTAGCAAGTCCCTGCTTTTCAAGTAGTCCACCACCCTTTCATTTAGTAGTACCTCCATCACCTTTCCTACTATTGAGGTGAGGCTGACCGGCTGATAATTTTTCACCTCCTCCCTGCTACCCTCCTTGTGCAGGGGCACCACATTCACTCTTTTCCAATCCCTTGGCATGCTCCCTGTATCGAGGAATAAGTTAAATAATCTTGTCAGTGGGGCCATCAGCTCCTCCCTCAGTTCCCTGAGTATCCTCGGGTGTAAACCGTCCGGCCCCATAGCCTTGTCCACCTTCAACCTTTCCAACTCTTCCCTTTCCCTATCTTCACTGAACAGAATAGGCTCCATCTTTTTGACATCGCTATCCCTCCCTTTCAGTTCCGCTCCCCTACCACCCCTTCTTCAGTAAATACCGAGCAGAAGTAACTATTTAGTACTTCTGCTTTCTCAAAGTCACCCCCTAGTATCCTACCTCCCTCTCTCTCTTCAATCGTACTATCCCCTGCCTTGCCTTCCTCCTTTCCCCTACATACCTAAAAAAAGTTTTATCTCACCTTTTGGCTTGTCTTGCAGCTTTCTCCTCCGTCTCAGTTTTGGCCTTCCTTATCTTCCATCCTGCTACCTTCAGCTTTTCCCTGTAAGCATCTCTATCCTCTTTACTCTGCAACATTTTGTACTTCCTGAAGGTTCTTTTCCTCTCCTTGATTACCCCATCACCTCCCTTGTAAACCAAACTGGTCTCCTTTTTTGTTTTTGCTTACCTTCCTTATGCAAATTTCTGTGGCCTTCAGTATCCCTTCCTTGATAGTTTCCCTATAGGTCTTCTGCTCCCTCTATATTCATCTTCCTCTTTATCTCCTCCTTAAATACCCTCCTCACTCTGATAAAGTCTGCTTTTCTGAAGTCTGAAACTCTCATGTTGGTCCAGTTTGTCTCCGTCCTCATTTTCACCCTGAAACTTACCATTTTGTGGTCACTTGTACCTAGACTGTCTCCTACCACCACCTCCTCCACAGTTTCCCCGTTTGTCAGGACCACGTCCAGTAAGTTATTCTCCCTAGTCAGTTTCCGTACCAGTTGTTGCATGAAATCCCCTTGCAGTGTCTCAAGGATCCCCCATCTCCTAGCTGTTGCTGCTACTGGGATCTTCCAATCCACATCAGGGAGGTTTAGATCTCCCAATAGCAGAAGCTCCCCCTTGTGAGCCATATGTGAAATTGCCTGTATCAATTGCTTATCCCCCTCTTCCCCCTGCGTTGGAGGTCTGTATAATACTCCCATCCTCAATGATTTCTCATTTCCTTTATCTAACGTGACCCAGAGGACCTCAGTCTCCCCTGCCTCCTCCCTCCCTTCCATTGCCCTTATGTTGTCCTTTATGTACAATACCACCCCTCCTCCCTTCCTACCAGTTCTGTTCTTCCTAAACAGTCTGTAGCCCAGTATAACAGTCTCCCATGTATGATGTTCTGCCCACCAGGTCCCACTTACTGCTACTGTATCAAGACCCTCATCCACCATGATGGCCTCGAAGTCCTGCATTTTGTTTTCTAGACTTCTGGCATTTGCTAATAATCCTTTCCACCATTTCCCTACTCCCCCCTCCCTGCCCTCCTGCTCCTCCCATAACCCTGACTTGCTGGTTCTGAGCCCTAAATCTTCCTTTGGGGGGAGGCCGACTGCCTTCCCAATGTCCTACCTCCTTGAGTTGACCTCATTGTAACCTCCCCCCAAGCTCAGTTTAAATTGTACTCTCTTAAACACCTCTGACCCTTCCCTATTTAGGTGCAATCTATCAGGGGAAAATAGGCTCTCATCTTCCCATGTTGAACCCCAGTCCCCCACCCACCCAAATTCTATTTGTCTGCACCATCTCTCCAGCCATCTGTTGAATTCCTGTCTTTTGTCTCCTTGCTGTGCTTGATTTTGGCACTAGCAGCACCTCCAAGAATGCACTAGACTGGAACTCCGTGTCACCGCAGAACCTGATGAGCTCCCAGAATCTTGCCTGCACCTCCTGTAGGTTATTTCCCTCTAAGTCATTGGTACCCAGGTGTATCACCAAATGAGTTTTCCTATCCTTTTGTTTGCCCCATGAGGATATATGGTGCCTGACTTTGAGTGCCGTCATACCTGGCATGCACTTCACCCATATTGTGCTTCTCCTGTCTCCCCAACACTCCATGTGACTCCTTTTACCATTGAGTCCCGTATTAGCGCGACTCTGCCACCCCTCACTCACCTTGAACCTTTTGATGTCCAGATTACCTTCCATCATATTCCCATTTCTATTTCCTCTCCTGTTCCCTCTGCCCTCTTCCAATCTTTTTTCTCTTTCTTTAGAGGAATACTGGTTTACCCTTTTTTCGACCTGCCCCTCATCCCCGGGTGCCTAACACCATCTTTCCAGCTTCCCTCATAGAAACAGAAATTGTCGGCAGATAAGGACCACTAGGCCCATCCAGTCTGCCTGTAGGATCTATACATTTCATGTGGCCACTGACCCTATGTGATCAATGGCTTTTCATCACTCCCTCCCCTCTCAAGCTTCACTTCCCCTCCACTTCAATTCCCTTCCACCTACCTTGCCCCTCCCCCTCAACATTCTTCCTGTCCTTTGCTGATACCTTGGGGTCCGAGGTTGCCCCTTCTGCTGTCTCTTCCTTTCTCTCATGCCCTCTTTTCCCAATTTTGATTGTTACTCCTGGCTCCCTATCCCTCCCCTGTCTAATTTCCTTCTCCCTCTCTTGTCCCCCCCCCTTCCAACCTCTGATTCTTCCATGCATGTATGTCCTGCCTCTGTTTCTTTATTTGATTTTGCAGGATCTCTGCCTATCCTTACCCTTAGACCTATGTCCTCTTTTCTCTCCTGTACCCCCCAGCTTTAGACTCTTCGATCCTCTCCAGATGCCCCATGTTACTTCTTTCCTGTAGTAGTAGTAAATGCCTGCACTCAACAGTAACACCTCCTGTGGCGCTGCTGCTGTTTATTTCTCCGGCCATGTCCTGGCTGATCTTCCCCACACTCTTTCCTCCCCCTCTTTTCTGGACCACTTCCTGCCATCCTTTAGTTGCAGCCCTTTTCTCCCCCCTTGTGTTCTGTCTTTCTCCACACTCCCCCCTGGTACTTTCTCTGGGCCTCCTACCTTCCACTGTCCTTTGCATTCCTGTCTCTCCACCTGATCCAAATACCCTCGCAGCCCCACCTAAGTTCTCTCTTTCTTCCTTCACCCAGCTGGTGTTCTCTTTGAACCTTCTCCAGTAACCTCACCTTTCACTCTCCTCAACCCTATGAAGTGCCCGCCTAACCATTGCACCTCCTCTCTCAATTGTATGAGCTGCCTGCATACTATACAGCCTCCCCACCTCCATGAAATATATAACATCATGGCTGATCCATAACCACTACACCCTCCCATCTCCCAAAGAGTCCCCATGCCCTAGTTGCCCTGGGACCATATCCAGGGCCTGCCATAACCCATTCCCTGCTCCATTTCCAGCCCCACCATTCTTCCATTTGATCCCTTTGCCTTTGAGGTACCCTTTAAATATTAAAGGCCCAGAATTAGCACACACTGTTCCCTTCAGTTTCCTTTACAGTTCCTTTAGCACCTCCCTTGGTTATAAATTAAAAGTCACATTCAAAATATCAATCAGCATGCTCTGTGTCCTCCAGTTCCCCTTACTGCAGCCCTCAAACAATCCAAAGGAGTCATTTTTAAAAGTCACTTTTCTGCTTCTCGCCCTCCTGTGTCCATATTAGTTTCCCTCCAGTGAATTTCGTTGTAAGTCACATCCAACAATTCCTCTGTGCCAAAGCAGATTTCTCTCCATTGGGATCTCCCTTTTCTGTAAGAATCTCCTTCTCTGTGTGGTAGCTTCTCTGGGAGGAGCCCAGAGAGACTATTTAATCAATGGAGGGGGTGGGGGTGGGAGGATGGGATTTTTTGCTCTGATTGGTGCTACTCTCCTCTGCTCTTTAATTGTCACAATGGCCGCCTCTCTTCCAGTCCACAACTACAGTCACCGAAACAAACAAAACTGTCTCCTGTGCAGCACAGCCACCTGTAGTCCTCCCCGCGGCAATGGTCACCAGTGCTCCCTCTCCTCCGGTTCCCAGACAAAAAGCTGGAAGAATTGTGGATGGCTGTGCTATTTAAAGCCCCAGCTGTAGTTTAAACCTGGCACCCTTTGCTCCGATTGGTGCTGCCCTCCTCTGTTCTTCAGTTGTGGCAATTGCCATGGATTCCCAGCTTGCGGCTATGGCCACCCCCTTCCAGTTCACGGCTACAGCCAAAAAAACATACAAAACTATCTCCTTTGCAGCACGACACAACCACCTGTAGTGCTCCCCGTGGCAATGGCCAACGATACTCCCTCTCCTGTGGCTCCCGGACAACAAGCTTTTGTTTATTTAGTTATGAATATTTTGTATCACTCTGTTAAATTTTTACTGTAAGGTGCTGAATAAAAAAACTTACTGTACTTACTTACTTACTACTTACTACCTGAGCATAGATGCCTGTATTGGCCCACCATCTCGCCAGTTAACTTACCTCTACAATAATACTGTCCAGAGTTCAACAAGGTACACACCCTACTACCTCATGTTCAGATGCCACGGTTGCCTGCCTTTGGACCTTGTGCTTGATATTGATTTGAGAGAGACTTCTGCAAATAGTCCTAATGACAGACTGGGTTACTGAACATAGTCATAAATTGCAAGAAGCAAGACAGATTTTAGATTTTAGACAAACATACGACACGAGTAAGACAAAGACAGAAAGCTGTATACAATGCCAAGTCAAATGCAAGTCCGCTGTAAGTTGGAGAAAGAGTATTATTAAAGAAAACCCAGAAATTCAATAAGTTTTCTCCAAAGTGGGAACCTGAGGCTTATCTTATTATTGGAATCCCTTATAAAGAACTTCCAGTATATAAAATTCAAAGCAAAGTTGGGAAAACATCAAGATTGCGCATTGTAATCTGCTGAAACCATGCATCTTCCCAATGGGACCAAATGAAAAAGTTGACCCAGATTCAGAGCCAATAGAGAGGTGGGAGTATCATTCCAGTGACTTCACATGTTTGAAAACTCCAACAGACTGGTATGTCCATCCCTGGGGTTACCCGTTTTCTGCTAACCCAGACTGTTCTGAAATACTGATGCCTGCAGATGCTGCAGAAATAGAACCCATTAACACAGAACCTGCAGTCCCTCTGGTTCACAGATTTTAAAGATCAGTTTTTGGGGTTCCTCCTAAGAGGTTCATAATGGAAGTTCTTCAGCTCCAACCTTCTTGAATGCTATAAATAAATAAGATAATCAGACACGGTCACTTTATGTCCCAAAATTTTCTTTAACGTTACAAGAATTACCTTAGAGTACACGATCTATTTAGAGGTTTGATAATTTATTTAAAGTTATACTTCATATTACTTATAGACTTTAGTTGAGAGAACTTCATTAGAACTTTTATAGCTTATATAGAAGTAGAGTTAAGAAAACTGTTACACAGTCTACTTAAAAGTCATAGGGATTTTAGAGATGTTTCACATCTGGTAGATGCTAGGTTATATATTTAAAATACAAAAGGTGGTATAAAAAAACAATTTGGGGATACATGGGGAGCATGTATCATTTGGCAGACCTGAATCTGCAGTGCCCCAAAGTATGGGGGCACCACAGAAATTTAAAATAATGAATATAGTGTCCCCCAGGGCCCTGTTTAGTGTGGGCAGCATAGAGGAGTAATGGTGGGTTCCCCTCCTTTAGTGTGTGCCCCCTCACACCAGGCAGCAGAACTATCATTAAATAAATAAATAAAAAAATAATGTGTTTTTCTTTTTTATTTTGCTGGCTGCCTGCTCCTTGCAGCCCCCCCCACCCCGAGCAGGCAGCATGACCCTAGGGCAGCCACACACTGGGACTGCTGTCCCTGCCCAGCGCATGGTGTTTGTTTATTTTTAAAAAAGCTGAGAAACAGTGGCCAGCAAGCACAAACTCGGGGTTCCAGAATTAGAACCCCGAGTGTAATTTTTAAAGAAAGTTCTTTATTTTTTGTGGCAGTTTGAGTTAGATGGAGTGAGGATGATGCAGAAAGCAAGTGCGAGCTTTTTGGCTTACCCGGACGGTTGAAGCCATCCCAGTGGCTCGTCTGTGTTCCTCAGCTCCCAGCTAGTAATCATCAGTCTGTGCCAGTATCTGTGGTCTGTAGCCTCAGTATGGTCCACATCTCTGTGCACTGGGGTTGCATAGTAACCATCAGTGGGGTGACCAGAGAGGCGGCGCTCCAGCACGCTCATTGGTGAGGTGGCTGAGTGTGATTGATCGCCTACTGACTCTGCCTCCAGGCTCAGTGTTTTAAAAGAAGCAGTGAACAGCGTAGTAGAGTTTTCTCACTGTGACACATGAACAAGCTGAACAAGTAGAAAATCTTTTTGGTTTCTCAATATGATACTGGCACATATTTAGTTGCAAACAGCTGTAAATAAGTTTAACAAGTCTTACTTAACAGCTCCAGTAAAAAGTAAGAAATTAATACACAACACTTCCTTGAAAGCCAGAAGCCTAGTATGTGTTCAAACAGCTCAAAATGATGGTTTAAAGCTGATTACACTCGTGATGGGTGTTCATGTTAGCAAGAGTATTATTAAAAAGTAGAACATGAGCAGACTGAGGAATACTGTGAGCAATAAGGTAAAGTTAGAACTGGGACAGAGAGTTTGGAATTGAAATGGATAAGTGCTGTATCATGTATGGCTCTGAAACTGGAATAAGCAGAACCAGTAAGTGCTGGAGTTAAAAGTAATAATATAAAGAAATGCGGCAAGAGAGAGATTGCAATTGAAACAACAGATTGAGCTGTTATATTATGACTCTGAAACTGGGAAATGCTAGAACCAGGAAGTGTTGCCCAGAACGGCGACTGCCTCCTCCTGCAAGCCGCGGAACTGCCCTGACCCCGGCGGCTGTTCTGTCCTGACCCGCCCACCTCACAGCCTACAACCAGGCATCCTGCCCAGAACAGGTGACTGCCTCCTCCTGCAAGCCGTAGGAGCTGCTCTGTCCCCAGTGACTGTTCTGCACTGACCAGTCCACCTCACAGCCTACAACCAGGCATCCTTCCCAGAACAGGTGACTGCCTCTACCCTAAAAGCCGCGGGAGCTGCTCTGACCCCGGCAGCTGTTCTGCATTGACCCGCCCGCCTCACAGCTTACAACCAGGCATTCTGCCCAGAATGGGCAACTGCCTCCTCCTGCAATCCATGGGAGCTGCTCTGACCCCAGTGGCTGTTCTGCACTGACTGGCCCACCTCATAGCCTACAACCAGGCATTCTTCCCAGAAGGAGCGACTGCCTCCTCCTACAAGCCGCAGGAGCTGCTCTGACACCGGCTGCTGTTCTGCGGTGACCTGCCACCTCACAGCCTACAACCAGGTACAGATTTTGAAGAGCAGCCCAGAGCCACTGATGGGATTGAACTTAACACTTTTTGACTTTCTGGCCGATTGACTGCATTATCATTGCTCCTGAGTTCCGATTGGGTGCAACGCTATTCCCCCTTCTCTTATTGGCTCTTATTGGCCTTGCCTCTACCTTTTCTAAGCTGTCCTTTTTTTGAAATACAAAAACTGCTAATGCTGAGTTTTCCAGTACCGACTGCTTAGTAGAACAGGATTGTTAAAATTATAGGTTGCTTTTTTTTGTGTGTGTCTACTTTCCTATTTGTAAATTATACTGCAAAGCCACTAGAGGGCAACAACTCAAGGAGGTTGCAATCCTCTTCCTGCTGCTCTCCCCTGACACTTCTAGTTCTAGGTCCTTCATACCTACAGCCTTGGGTCTGTAATGAGTTCTCTACTTCTCTGGTTGGGGTGTCGAACAGGCTTGCTTCACTTCACTTTTGACCCACATTCAGAACCCGTTTCTACAGCCCCCTCTTACAGTCCTTGGTTCCATAATACCTGTCCGCTATCCCCTATATTCACCCTATTACCTAATTCAACACTTATTATTCTACCCTACATGCCTAACTGCCCTACTGCCTTGTATTGCACCAGCTGAGGAAGACAGTTCTGGTCTTTTCTGTTCCCATCCTTTTTAGGTGCCCCTTCCACTATGACTGTTTTGTATTCATCCTTGTGCCCATGTACCACATATTTCCCACCACTTACTTTCACTGATTCCAGCCTCTGCAAAAGGGCCAGATCCTGTCTGTTTAGGCTTTCATTAAACGCTCTTATAAAGCTTCTCCTATTTATTTGTGCAGGCAAGGTCGAGCCTAACTCTGGTTCTCCGCTCCCTATCCCTGCTCCTTCTGCTCTACCCCAGATAAAGGGGCTAAGCCTAATCCACATAAATGCCTGTAGTTTGCTAAAGAAATCTGATACTATACAGACTTGGCTCAACCTTACTACCCCCAACATTGTAGTGGTGATGTAATCTTGGTTGAGGCCTTCTACCCTGGACTATGACATAAACATCCACTCGTATAATGTCCATAGGACGGACAGGTTATCAAGGGGTGGGAATGTGGCTATTTATGTTCAGGACAAATTCGCTGCCACTGTAGTTGATTCCACCTCTGTACCACTGGAATTTGAATGTACTACTCTAAAGCTGCAACTATCCCTGGCAAGTCCCATTTACATCATTGGATGCTACAGACCTCATTCTGCAGGGAACAAGGTGCTGCAACATTTATCTAATTTCCTAGGCTCCATATCCTCTGAGGTTATTATTACAGGTGATCTTAATATGGACTGGTTCTCCACTTCCTCCTTAACCCTAAAAGAGCTATGCGACAGCTTTGGGCTGTCACAACTTATAACAGAAGCTACCCATCCCAACTTAAAAAACCCTAGCCAGAGCACCTTGTTTGACATCATTTTGGTCAACAAACCCCATCTTTAGTCACATTGGCAAATTCTTCAATGATCTTAGTGATCACTGCGTTATAGCCTGCGTGTGGACCTCCTCCAAAACTGTCTCCTCCCCTAACTATATCTTTAAGAGAAAAGAAAGGAACTTTGACCCCAATGCCTTCTTATCCAACCTCCAACACGCTAACTGGCAGAACTTCTATTTGGCCCCTTCAGTAGCCGAAGCCTTCCATAATATCATCCTTGGGTCCATTAATAAACAAGCACCTCTAGCCAAAACCCATACTAAGAAGAAATCATGCCCATGGTTCACCGCTAACTTGAAAGTAGAGTTGCTACATATGGGCTGTCTCTGGGAAAGGGCAAGGAAAATCAAACAGCCTGCTGACTGAACAGCCTTCAGATCAGCTAGAAGCCGGTGCACCAGATTAACTAGGGCTGAGAAATCTATTTATTACCAATCTGTACTTGAATCCTCATCCAATTGCACATCTAAATTCTGGAAAACGTTAAAAGAACTACAAGGTCACAGCTCGCCTAGCCTATTCCCACCAAAGATCTTGACTGGTGGCTCCTCCACCACTGACAAACAGGAAATCCTTGACCTCTTTAACAACCATTTTTTCCACAGCAGGCGTAGTTTTTGATGCCTCACCGGCTAATAGCCTCAGGGTGCAACTGTGTAACCTGAGCCCTGTTTTCCCTGACCTAACTTCATCCACCCAAGGCAAAGCCTTCTCATTTGGTCCTGTTACTGTGAAGCAGGTAGAGGACTTCCTACTTCAATTGGACACTAGAAAGAGCACAGGCACAGATCTCCTTGAGCTGTTCTACCCTAAACTTGGCTACTATGTCTTGTCCCCCCCAATCACTCAGCTTTTCAACATGTCCCTTGCCCAGGGTACTCTCCCTGCCATATGGGAAACAGTCCATGTTATACCGCTTCTTAAATCAAGCAACACTAGTGACCTAAACAACTACCGTCCGATATCCCTGCTTCCTATTCTAAGTTATTTGAAAAAGGTGATTAATTCCCAGCTTAGGCAGTACTTAGAGGACTCTGACATGCTAAACCCAGCCCAGTCTGGTTTTCAGCCCTGTCATAGCACTATCTCAGCGCTTGTTAAGGTCACGAATGATTGGCTGAACACCATGGATGCCAGAAACTATTTATGTGCCCTGTTTCTTGACCTTAGCAAAGCCTTTGATACGATGTATCACACCCTGCTTTTGGCCACTCTAAGGAATATTGGTGTTAACAATCTGGCCCTAAAATAGTTTTCCAACTACCTCACTGATCACTATCAGCAGATCAAGGCAGGGGGTGACCTCTCTCCTATGAAAACCCTTCCAAGAGATGTGCCCCACAGGTTCATTCTTGATCCACTTTTATTTGCCATTTATATAAACAACGTAAACACCAGAATCAAATCAGCAAACATTCACCTATTTGCTGACGATACAGTGTTATACATAACCAGGCCTATCCTGGAACGCACATGTAATGACCTCCAAATCAAATTTAATCATTTACAGAAAAATCTTTTGCACACAAAGCTCCTTTTAAATGCTAAGAAAATGAAGGTTATGATTTTCATCCATCAGTGAATGCCTCCAAGCCCTGCACCCCAGGGATGGCCCCTCAAATCCTCAACCTGCTTGGTGAGCCACTGGACTACGTAGAATCTTTTAAAAACCTGGGAGTTTGGATAGACTTTAAACTAGATTCCTGCAAATGTACTGTCATTGCTGAAAATTTTGTATAAGTGTACTACGTCTGACTTCTACCGCTACTTGTTCCCATGATGTTTTCTTGTATCTACTATTGTTTACATACCTTTTGTTGTAATCTCCCAGATCATACCTGAAAATAGGCAGCTATGCTGTCTAGTGTACCTACCTGGTTAACAAAAACTAAATAAATAAATTAATTAAAGTCCATATAGAAGAAATCTCAAAAAAACTAAATCCGAGGCTTGGGATTTTCTTTAGAATCATGCATTTTCTAACTCAGGAGGAGAAAAAAAGGTTAGTACAAACTACATTCATGCCTCTCCTAGACTATATCGATTTCTTGTATGGGCATAGCTCAAGCGCAGCCCTTTCCAAACTTGACTCCCTGTATCACCGGCACTTAGATGTGTTACTGATGCCCCCTATTCTATACATTACTGTACCTTCTATACTACCATAGGATGGAGCTCACCTAGCCTCAGGAGACAAAAGAATGCAGTGTTCTGGACAGATAGAGCAATTATTAATAAGCTGCCATAATACATTATGGACTGCCTGCCTGTCTGCAATCCTGGTACCTACCTTTTAAGAAGTCTCTCTTATATTTCTCTCTTGATCCCTAAAACTAGAACGCATTTCAGCAGAGTGGCAATAAGCCATGCCCTCCCTGTTCTTTGGAATAATGCACAAAAAAACACTTCAGCTTGCTTCCCTGATGTCACTGTTCCACCAATGACCCCCTACTTTTCTGGCCCTGCTTATCCCCGTCATCCCCTCATTCATACCCATAAATCCCCGGTCCCTTCCCTGATTTTTGCATCAAGACTCTACTCTGCCTGTCTTGTGTTAACTTACTGCCCCAGTAATTGATGTTCTTGCTCTTCCCCTGGCATTCTTTCCTCTTACCTCTTCTATATTATTTTCTACACATAGTGTAGATCCTGCATATATACTGTGTATACTCAGTGTATTTTCTTATATATTACACCTGACAATTTTGTAATTTTGATCAGTCTGTATAGTGCACAAACTTGTATGCTGACATGGATATCTTCCATGCCCTGTACTGACTGTATATATCTGTATGCTGTTTGCCAATGAAGCTCTGTGAATGTATCATGTTGCCTTTTGTGAACCTCTTCCAGGTCCATCTTGCAAATGAGTTTATCTCAATGGTGTTTGGCCTGGTAAAATAAAGATTTTATTGGTCGATTGATTGATAAATATTGTTTAAACATGTCTCGGAGCAGAAGTGTTGTGCAAGTGAACATAGAAGTATGGTAACTTGTTAGATTGCATATGTTAAGGCAGACCACAACTGTGAAAAAGGAATTATAGCTAATCCTGACCTCACTGGGAAGAAAAGTGATGAATTAAAAATAGATTAGTATATATTATTTTATGTCATACTAAATAAATAAAAACAATGTGAATAAGAGGACAATACGTGGAAAACATGGTTTCGTGTTTAAGATAGTATGAACTACTTTGGATTATGTTTGCAGAGAAAGAACATTGCTCAGAAAAACTGTATTACTAAAACGATAAGATAAAGCACCAAGAGAGCCCAAGGTAAATACAGCCTTACAGCCATGATTAAGCTAGTTATTATTATTCTGTATGTTTATGATTATTTTATTATTCTTTAAGATTTACAATTGATACAAAGCATTTAAATACAACATGAAAATATTGGGTGTTTTCCACAAGTTACTGTGCCAGATATTAATTGAGAACAAAATAATGCTATCACAAAGGTAATACATAAGTATTATAAATGAAAATGAATAGAACGTCAGTATAAGTAGTGTTCTAGATTTAGAGTATCATGTGACCTGAAAATTCTGAAACTTTTTATGGTATTCGTAAGCAATAAGCCCCTCCAGGGTGTGCGTTAGACACTTTAACACACGGCTAGGAGGCATAGTGAGCAACGAGGCCACTGGCCGAGTGCGCCCAGCCTCCCAGCTATGTGTTAAAGTGTTCAACGCACCCTGGAGGGGCTTATTGGCGCTTATGAAATGGTTATGTAAAAATATAGATGCATGTCATAAGTAAAATTAACAGTATTTCATAGTGAAATTATTAAATATTTGTGTTACATTATAACAAAATAGTTCCTCCGCTTGTTTTTCCTTTGAGTTGAGGACTTCTGACTTGGTAGTTTTGATCTGCTAAGGCATCCTTACTTGTATTTTTTCCCTGTAGTTGATGGCACCCCCAGAAGCAAGTGAGAGAATCAAGGCAGATTTATTTTGAGAATGAGAGGAATGCGAGATATTAGTTTTCCATTTACAGAGATTAGAAATGATATGCTATGTGAGGGAAGTTGCAATTGAACAGTCAGTGAGCCGGCGGTCCAGGACGGAGATCGTGGCAGCCGTTTTCTTTTTATGAACTGACTCCAGGAGAGAGAGAGAGGGCAAGCGATCGTGCCAGTCCCTGTTTGTTCAGTTCAATGTGCATCCAGGAGTAAAGGAGACGAGCGATGGAAGCTGCAATTGAAACAGCCAGTGAGCAGCCGGGCCAGGAGAGAGATCGTGGCCACCTTTTTCTTTTTATGTACTGACTCCAGAAGAGAGAGATCGTGGTAGTCCCTGGTTGTTGTTTTTTTTTTTGGTTTGTACTATCGCAGAAATGGTAGTTAAAAAAAAAATTAAAGAGTGCGAGGCTGAGGGAACGGTTGGCCGGCTGGCAGGTTGAAGATGGAGAGCGAGCGAGTGGTTGGGATAGTTCAGCTGGCACCACTTCTGGCACAAACAAGATGGCTGCGTTTTGCTTTGCTAACATTCTGAAGTGGGCAGCATTACCTATATCAATGCCCACTGCTGGTCCTTTTTCCTGTGCATTAGACAGAATATCACACAGGTATGGACCAATCAGCAGGTCTAAATTTTGATGCCCATTTCATAAAGTAAAATAAAGTGGTATAATATGAATATTTATGTATTTACCATAAATCCTAGCCCCTGAGGAAACCCTAACTGGGTGAAATGTTGAGCAATCCAGGGAAGCGTGGCACTTATGAAACATTACAATAAAAAACATTTTTTCCAAAGATATATGATGTGTGGCTGTCTTATCTCATATACAAGACTGCTGATTTTTCCATTTACTAGACCCGAATATAACATTCTCAGTGTCTGAAACTAGAAGGATACCCACCTATACAACATTTTCTGCACCCTCCCCACACACACACCAAGCAGCAGAGCTATCATTAAATTAATAAAAAAAAAATGTTTTTCTTTGTTTTGCTGGCTACCTGCTCCTTGCAGTAACCCCCGCCGAGAAGACAGCGTGAGCCTAGGGCACCCATGCACTGCAGTGCATGGTGCTTATTTTTAAAAAGGCTGAGAAACAGTGGCCAGCAGGCATAAGCTCAGGGAAATTAGAACCCTGAGTGCAATTTTAAAGAAAAATATTTTTTTTTATGGAAGTTTCAGCTAGACTGGGTGTAGTGAGGATGCAGAAAGCAAGTGAGGACCCATTTAGCTTACAGGTACCTGGACAGTTGAAGCCGTCCCAGCGGCATGTCTGTGTTCCTCAGCTCCCTGGGTAGTAGCCTTCAGTCTGTACCAGTATACATGGTCTGCAGATTGTTCGGTTGCCGGAAGAAGAAGAAGAGACAACAGTCGTGGTGAGGGCTCTGTTTTGCCCCATTTTGCATTCTAATTTTTTTTTTTTTTTAAAGAAAAGTGTCCCGGTCCCATGTCAGTGACAAGTGAAGAGCCACATCGAGAGAGAGCGAGAGAGACAGAGAGATAAGGAGGGATATATATATACATACATACACACACATACATACACATGCACACACATACACCCTGGGGACAAATATCCATTGTTTCTTACTGACTGTGTTCTATCAGTCAACCAGTTTTTGATCCATCTTACCGAGGGTAGATCAATTCCCAGGTTATTTAGCTTAGATATTAATATACCACATGGATGGTCAAATGCCTTTTTAAAGTCCAACATAAGTACATCCATTGCCTTACCCTGGTCAATATTACGTCCAACATAGCTGTAGAAACTTATTAAGCTGGTGGTGCAGGACCTATTGCTAGCAGCCCTTTTCTACCAATATTCTGAATATCTCATCTTTAATTATACCCTCTATGAGCTTCCTCACTATGGACATAAAGCTAATTGGCCGATAATTTGCTGGACTGGCCTTACTTCCCTTATTATAGATTAGCACTATTATCACTCCGCGCCAATCTAAAGGGATGTAGTCTTCTTTTAATGATCTCTGTCCTATGTGTGCTACAACTGGGGCAAGCTCACTTGCTAATTCTTTCAATAATTTATTTGAAGGTGACCAAGGGTGTGAGGAGAGAAACGTCCGAGAGCCAAGAGGGGGGTGGGCTGAAGGGCCATAAGACTACATAGATTACATAGATATTACTGAGCATTTAAAGACGTTTGTCCATTAGCTCGCCATTTATGTATTAAGAATATCCTTGGATGTCCCTACTTATAAGATATTTGTCAAGCTCTGTCTTAAATTCTAACATTATCTTACTTTCCACAATCTCTCAGGGTAGGGTGTTCCAGATCTCAGCCACTCTAATATTGAACCAGTAGTTCCTTTTATTGGATCTAAATCTATCTTTGACCAGCTGAAAGGGATGTGCACTGGTATTATATAGTTTGTCTCTTAGCGCCAGTCCCAATAGATTCCACAAATGCATGTCAGTCAAGACCTTATAAATCAGGCACATATCCCCTCTCAGTCTACGATATTGCAAGGAATACATATCCAAAAATTGCAGCCTTTGCTCATAGCTCTGTCCTGCAGTACCCTTAATCCTTTTGGTAGCCCTCCTCTGGACTCTCTCCAAAGCTCTAATATCCCCTTTTTTA
Source organism: Neoceratodus forsteri (assembly GCA_016271365.2). Classification (NCBI taxonomy): domain Eukaryota; kingdom Metazoa; phylum Chordata; order Ceratodontiformes; family Ceratodontidae; genus Neoceratodus; species Neoceratodus forsteri. The sequence goes on along the minus strand of CM057449.1, from coordinate 517,791,847 downwards.
TGTGGAGCCCAGAACTGCACACAATACTCCATATGGGGGCGCATCAATGCTGTGTACGAGGGAATCACAACCTCTCTATCCCTACATTTTATGTGCTTCTGAATGCAGTACATTGTGCTGCTTGCCTTATTGACAGTTTTACTGTGCTGCGTACTAAAACTGAGGTCACTACTGATACATATCCCCAAATCTTTTTCATCTTTAACAGCTCTTAGTGCACTACCCCCCAGGATTTATTTGAATTGTTTGTTCTTATTACCAAGATTCATGACCGTACACTTTTCAATATTAAAAATAGATTTTTTTCTGTAAGGCCCATGTCTCCAGGTTGTTCAGTGCTGCTTGTAAGATAAGCTGATCTTCCTCATTATTTATTGGACAACCAAGTTGAGTATCATCTGCAAATTTTGAGAGCCAGACCCCTGACTACACCTGAATCGATGAAATATATATACAGTATTAAAAAGACACGTTCCCAAGACGGAGCCCTGGGGTATCCTAGACTGCATTTAAATAAATAAATGATAATGCACAGTGATGCCTAGGGGAAGGCTGGAGAACCTACATTTGAATTAATTAATATTCAGAAGAGGTAGTGACACCTAGGAGAAGTAGTTAGGGGGAGAACACCCAAAGCCATGTTATTTAAATATTTAAAAGGAAACTCCCTAAGGGGCTGAGTGAAGAGGCAGGGCAAGCCCTAGTTGGACTAAGGAGCCCCATTGGGCTAGTTAAAAACAAAATGTTGCTGCCCCCCTTTCCTCCATAAATAATCCCTACCAGGTTTAGGGTAATGGGGTAGGTCAAGCCCCAAGTATATCATTGACAGGAAGGGGCTAGCTAATAAATTTATTTTCTGCCTAGTTTTGGTCCCAGGGCACTGTGCCAGTGACTGAGGTCACATTGGTGAGAGGGGTGCATAGGTTTCGTCACAGACCACACATTGAGGTGGCTGTGTGTAGGCTAGTTAAACCGCTGTCAAGCGAAGTATAAAGGTAAAAGGGCAAGTTAAGCAGGGCAATAATGCTGTGCTGTACCTGAATTTGTGAATTGTGCAATTGTCCCAACCTGTGTTTTATTGCCTGCAATTGCTCTGAACTGTGTTCTGTTGCCTACAACTGCCCTGAACTGTGTTCCATCAGCTGCAATTGCCCCAAACTGCAATTGGCCCGAATCATGTTCTAGTGCCTGCAATTGCTCTGAACTGTGTTCTAGTGCCTGCAATTGCCCCAGACTGTGTTCTATTGTCTGCAACTGCCCTGAACTGTGTTCCATGGCCTGCAATTGCCCCAAGCTGCTATTGCCCCAAACTGTGTTCTGTTGCCTTCAATTGCTCTGAACTGTGTTCTAGTGCCTGTAATAGCCCCAGCCTGTGTTCAATTGCCAGAAATTGCCATGAACTGTGTTCCCTTGCCTGCAATTGTCCCAAGCTGCAATTGCTCTCACCTGTGTTCTATTGCCTGCAATTGCTCTGAACTGTGTAGTAGCAGCCTTTTGGATGTGGTCTTCAGAATCAGTTTTCAGCAGCTCTAGGAAGGTGTTCAGCCAGTGCATCCCACACCTTTGGTATCAAGCCAGAATAGTGCAGCCTTTTGGAGTGAATCTTTTAAAATAACATCATTCATATTTCGCACCCCTTTCAACGTCATGTTTGTTGTTTTCTGCTGGTACCAGGTAATGTTCAGGCCCTGAGCAGATCTTGTTGTCTCATTTGTTGCTTTCTTTTCTCTTCACGTTTCTTCAGGATCTTCTGTTCCTGTCTCCAAGTCAATACCCCATTTCCTATTTTGCATTCTTCCCTGGCTCATCTGGCCTTGGCACCCAGAAGCCCACCATCTGTCTGGCTTATGAAGATGTCTTCATCCAGGTCTTCAGTTTCTGTGGGTTCTTCTCATCCACTCTTGCATCTGTTGTCCCATCCCAGCAGTCCATAGAGGGCTATGGCTGGGTTGTTCCTGCATCCAGTCCCAGCAGTCAATGGACAGCTGTGGCAGGGTTGTTCCTGCATCCTGTCTTGGCAGTCCATGGAAGGCTGTGACTGGGTTGTTCCTGAATCTTGTCCCGGCAGTCCACAGAGGGACCATGATACAGTATACTGCAATACATAATACTATTATTTTCTACTCATCTATTTGAATCACCTTTTGCGTGCTTTTTGTTCTCTAAATTCATCAATGATCTGCTATAGGTTAGTTTTTCTGGCTTGTTCGTTTACAATAGATAAAATTCCCAATTGCTAAGACTCTCTTGTCCCATACTACTCCTTAAGTGGTTCTTTATAAGTTTAAGATTTGAAAATGAGCATTCAGCACTGGCAACTGTTACTGGAATGGTGAGAAACAGCAGAAGTACAGTACAGACTTCTGGGAAACTGGATGATAATGCACTATTGTAAACAATGAACAGTTTTGCCAACTCTCACTGATTGTTTTGAGATTTCAGATTTCAGACAAGATCTGAATAAAAGCAACTGCCCAGGATAAGCAGGAGAAATGTCTTTGTTGAAATGATGGGCCACTTTTTCAGCTCTTTTATACAGATCGTCATTACTTGCAGAAATCAGCGTACTTGGCTGGATTATGCTGAATCTATCAGTGACTGCCTGCAAGCTTTGAAATCGATTTGAAAGCTGTGCACTTATTATATCAAGGCACCTGTAAAACACATTCACTTTGAAAAATTATTCTGAATCAGCAAGTCTTTCATCTTCACATAGCTCATCAAAATGGTGTTTGACCTTTCTCATGCACATTTGTTCAAACTTGTCTTGTCCCCCCATTTTTCTGATAATGTAATTGCTGATTTTTTCACTTCATCAAACTCATTTCGAAATATACTGTAACTAGATCTTCATTGGCTTTGTTAGGTTTGCTGCTTTGTAAAGGTCTGTGTCTTTAGATTGTAACAGTTTTGATACAGCATTTACTGTTTCCAGAATCTTTGTTTGGAGCACGATGAGAAGAACAAAACTAAAATGTTCTGATTTCTTTAACGCCGAAGCCTCGTTGTGCTCATCAGCATTTTTGCTCTGAAGAACTATTTTTGTGAGTGCCTTCATAACACCTAAATACTGAAACCTCAGAGTAACGAGTTTTTAATTCGGGATGACCATCGGGTAGCACAAAGCTTGTTTAAAGTAACATTGCTGGAAAGCTCTGAAGTGGAAACGAATGAAGATAACATGGGTCAGCATTTTATGCTGTGGCCAAAAAAAATGTATAGTCATCCGATCGCATCATAAAACTTCTTCCCTTCTGGCATTCCTCTAATGGATTCTTTTAGCATGAGATTTAAGTTGTGAGCGTCACAGTGAACATATACAGCATTTGGTTCCTTCTGGGACATTCTCGCTTACACACTGAAGTACACACCAGTCATATTATAGGCCCACCATGCTCCTGACCATGACATTTAGATAATTTTAAACCTTTCTGTTCAATGCAGCTGACTATTACCTTCTCAAGTCCACTTGCGGACTGATCACTAATTTCATGAAAACCAAGGAAAGATTTGATTTTCACCTCAGTTGCCATGTCCCTATCATCCCTTTCAATTGTGACATACCGAAAAATTTGACTCAATTGGTCAGTCTTTGCAATATCTTGGGTGGTATCCATTATTACAGAGACAAAAAGTGCAGCCTTTATTTCGTCAATAATATCTTGCTCAATACGCTTTGACAAAACTTTAATAACTTCTTCCTATATATTATGACTAAGATAGTGAATTGATCCACTGGGCATGGAAATGAGTTGCTTCAACACAGGATCATACTTAGCAAACAATTCCACTATTGAAAGAAAATTCCCATGGTTACCTTGCCCTATAACCTCTCCGTGCCCCTGAAAGGTAAATTGCACATAGCTAATGTAAGAGTCACATTGATGAGATGCTCCAAAACTTGTCTCCAGAAGTTTTTCTCCTTCTGTATTTGATTTTCAAAATCTTCATCAATTGTTCCATGCAATTGCCACTGCTGATACACTAAGCAAGATTCTAAATGAATTACTGATGTTTCATGATATTTAATTTTGCTGCTTAGACGACGCCAGTATCAAACTCCTTTAACCCATGCAACATATGCAGGTTCACTGCAATCAGCAAATAACCAACATGGCTCACAATATGCACAGTCTAATTTGGGGAAGTAACAAAGCCAAGTATGCGGTAATGTAACTCCTGCCTTTGTTGTTATATTATATTATAATACCTTCTGGAGAAACAGCACCTATCTTGATTTTTGTCCCGTGGAAATGGCCCATCTGGTTTACATGAACCTTGTGATATGATATATATTTTTACTTGGCTGTCCTTAATATCTAAAGGAAAATGACCTCTGTCTGTGTTTTTTTTTTCATCAGCAGGAGGAAAACTTGCAAAAACAGATTGTTCTTCTTCGGTGTTTAAAGCAGCACTTGTTTTGTTGAGTTCTTTCTCCAATATGCTTTCCACATCCGGTTCTTGTTCAGATTGTTTAGCAAAGTTAGTTTCAGGATCAGCATTATCAGCACAGACTATCTTGGCCACAGTACTAGGTCCACTGTCCTTCTCTGTGCCTGTGTCTGTGTCACTGTAACTTTCACAGATTTCAGTCTTATCAGGTGTGTTGTCAGGCTCAGTCACAGTATGGAAAAAAACACTGATTTTAGGAAGCTTTTCAGCCAACAGCAATTTTTCCTTCTTCTGCTTGTGCTTTTGTGCACCACTTTTGTATTTTGGAGGCGTCTTTTACATCCAGCAATAAACTTGAGGTAGTTACTTTTTTGTTTGCTTGCCTTCAGGCTGAAGTTATGGCAAACAGGGAGGAAGAGGTGCAGGACAGGACAGGAGGTGCTCTTTTACTGGTATCACCCTAGCTCAGTACTCAGTCCCCTGGCCCAGTGCTCATTAATCCCCCACCACTGCCTTTGCAGAGGACCATCACGGTCACACTTTTTATGTAGGTTAATTTTTGTTTGCTTGCTTCACTGCAGAAAAAGAAACAGGGTTCAGGCTGGAGTAATGGCAAACAGAGAGGCAGATGTGCAGGACAGGACAGTAGGTGCTCCGTTACTGATATCCCCCAGCTCAGTTCTCAGTCCCCCGGACCAGTGCCACTAGTCCCCACCACTGCCTTTGCAGAGGACTGTCATACTTTTTATGTAGGTTACTTTTTGTTTGCTTCCTTCACTTCAGAAAAAGAAACAGGGTTCAGGCTGCAGTAATGGAAAACAGAGAGGAAGCGGTGCAGGACAGGACAGGAGGTACTCCTTCTCTGATGTCCCCCTAGCTCAGTACTCAGTCCCCCTGGCCCAGTGCCCACTAGTCCCCACCACTACCTTTGCAGAGGACCATCATGGTCACACTTTTTAAGTAGGTTACTTTTAGTTTGCTTGCTTCACTTCAGAAATTGGGTGCAGGCTGCAGTAACGGCAAACAGGGAGGGATAGGTGCAGGACAGGACAGGAGGTGCTCCCGCTCCCTTATTTTAGTTAGTAATTGCAGTCCCTTGTCTTGATTAATCTGCCAATTTTTGTGCCCCCCCAAAACCCTTACTGTATTTATGTTACAGTGAATGCTGCACTGTAGTTAGTGTTGATGTTTTAGTTATTTTTTTTTTTGGGGGGGGGTGAGGTGGTTGACTTTTCTGGATTTTCTTTTCAACTTATTTTCCACAGCACAATTATTACACACACATGCAGGTGCTGCTGCAGACACCAGCCAGGCAGCACTTTTCTCAACAATGAATCAGTTCAGTCTGTATGTATAACAGTCTTCCTTTTTATCCTTTTCTGACTGCCTCTCTGACTGACTTTGTGACCAATTAATTAGACTGATTAGGAGGATTCTCTGAATCTGAGACAAGTGACCAGCAAGCAAGAAATAAAGAAAGGAGTTAAGGAGGCTGAGCCTGGATGTAGACAAAGACAAACCCGCACACCACAAATCAGGCACTCAGTCTTGCAGAGAGAGTCACACAGATTATGATGAGGAGGACAAGGTCAGGAGATTTGATTCTGCTGCTCTGCCTCTGCTGAGTCTTACTGAGGAGGAGAGGGGGAGAGACACTGCAGAACAGTGCAGACTCTGGACACAGAAAAAAAAAAGTCACAGAAGAGTCACACAGGGACGACCCCTCACCCCCCTGGCAGCTGCAACTAAGGAGTCTGCACTACCACTAACATATACTGTACAAAAAACATAGAGGATTGTGTATGAGCAGTCATATACAACAAGGCAATAAGGATATTCTTGTATCGAGAGGTTTTCTTGGTAACAGATGACCTCAAGAACGCAGCTCGAGAGGTGCTCTGTTAACAAGGGAACCTCAAGATACCAAAATATCTCTGTTTATGTATAACTGCTTGACACAATTTTTATAGTGTATGGGCAGTTACAGCATAGAAAATCACATAAAAAACAGCTAGTGAAGACAACAGAGAACAGAAATTTCAACATTTTCTTTTTTTTTAACTGACACAGTGTGCTGCAGATGTTTCTGCAAGTTCAAGTTTAAAAAAAAACATCTAGCTTAACTGGATAGAGGAAAGCAGCTATGTGGCAGCATTCCAAGTTGTTCTGCTGTAGTAGTGACATCACCACTGCAGCAGAACAACATAATGATGTCACTACTGCAGCAAAACCAGTATATTCCAGGCATGGAATTCCAGGCATAACAGCATTCCACCATACACTATGTAAGCAATAATACTCTCCAGGGTGGGAGGTATTGGGCACTGCCGAACCACCCAGGGGTGTAATGAGGCCCGATGCCACAGGCGGAGGGTCTTATAGCCTCTGGAAGGTCCAGTATTGCCCATACCACCCACCCTGGAGGGTATTATTGCACTTAGAAAATGGGTCACTGAATGATATATGTTTGGAAAAAAAATCTTTATATTTACATGTTAAAACTCTTACCTGTTTGGTTTATTTTGTAATGAAATAGTTCCTCCGCATGTATTAAAATACTGTATTTCTTTACACCTAGTGACTTGTGTCTCAATGGAGCCTCTGTGGTTCCCACTTTGGAGCTGGTTGTTACCCCCTCCCAACCACACTGATACGTTCGGGGTTTAAGTTACAGTGCTTTTCATGTTTTCCTTACTTTATTAATTCATTAATTCAGTTTTATTCATTTGTTCACATTTTTTTTTTTTACTATTTTACCCTACCTATCTCGATCGCTTGTTGATCACGACTCTTACCCCCCGCCGCTTCTGTAGCACACTGGCTGGTTATCTGTGTTTTCGTCAGTTTACATTTAACTGCAAGTCAGGGAATGTCTAATTTTGCAGCGCTATTGGATGGGGGGATTAGGGTAACTGAAGTGTGGCTTGAACATACTGCAGCTTTCGGTGGGATTGGGCATGATGGCTAGGAGATGTGAACACTCTGATACCAGCAGGATGTGGTAAGGAGCTACTTCTGAGCGTAAATGATGAGGGAAGGGGAGACTATGGGTTTACATGGAGAGGTGCGTTATGTGAAGTTGATCGATCTGTCATGGGCTTTTTTTTAAATATATGGCTACTGGTGTGGTTCCGGTCCCCCTTGACTCTCAGGAGACATACTGTGTGGGCAGTGCAGTCAGTAGTAGCGGCCATTTTTAAAGCGAGACGTGCTTTGCAGCATGAAGCCGGAAGGACCAACGGCTTTCGTTTAATTTTTGTCTAGCACGATAGTGCGAGACGGCAGTTGGGAGAGTGGTCCATAGTAAAGAATACAGCTGTGAATGTCTTCACTCTCCAAACTATAAAATCAGGCAGGCAGTGATCACTGAAGCTAGCAGTGGGGGGGGGGGGTTGTAGCTCTCACTAAGCAAGAGAAAAAACATGGTGGAGATTCTGAATTTTCTGAGATGCTTCCAGCCAATTCCAAAGCAAGCTGGGCACCACTGAAGAATGCTACTCAGTGAAGTGGCCCTTAGAATGGCTCTTATTTTTACCTGGGCATCTATTGTCTGATAGATGCCCACCTAAACAAGTGTCTCAGCCAATCAGGAGAGAATATTGTCTTTGCCCATTTTCTACATGTATTTATTTTATGGCCTAGTGTAGTGGCCCTGGCAGCCTGGCTGGGTGGGTCACAAACAACTCAGAGAAAGAATCAATTCAGTGGAGTGCACTGCTGTGCTGCTGTCTGCTGATTGATTCTGAAGGCTCCTCAATAACTGACCATGAGCACTGGCAGCAATAGCAACAGCAACAGCAACAAGTGAAGAGTTTGAGCTTGTTTTAAATAAATAAACGAATTCAATAATGTTTTATGGAGCAGACCAGCAGCAGTGTGGCCAGCCAGTCTGTCTGCTAGAGCCCGGACTGGCCATTAGATCAGCAGTGACCCTGCCCCCCCAACCTGTCCTGGTCTCAGACTAGTTGGTGGCATGCTGCTGCTGCTGCTACAAGTTCAACAAATAGTAGTTCAAAATAATTTTATATTTGTGCACCCTAATAAATGAATGGCCCCAGCCAGCGGAGACAGAACAAAGTTTAGGAGGATCAGGAGGAGTTAGGAGTAGGAGTAGGCAATATGCAAGGTCAGAAAGGAAAGTGAAGTTGAGGCGCATGGCAACTACGGAATAAAAATCAATCTTCACCACACTCTCGCTCGGATCTCTCTCTCGCAACTATAGCTATGGCTGTAATGCTCGCACGCTTATACTTTCTGCCCTCAGCTCTGCCCACCAATCACAGAGTAAGTGATGTGTGACTGACTGACACTGTTCTTATCCAATCAGATGTCAGCCAGCCAGTCATGTGGTGCAGCAGCTCAGTGAAGAAGGTGTAGGATCCAATGGCTGCCCTTCTGTGCCTGGTTAAAAAAACAAAATGTGGGTGCCACGCCACAGCCAGACCACCTCCTACCCCCCCCCACTGCCGTCGCCAGCCCAGTGGCTGGTCAGCTGCTGATCCCTCCCACCCAGACCCATCCCCATTTCTGAGGCTCGCCCTCCTCGATTGCAGTTGCATGGCACAACAGTACTGGGGGAGGGACCATTACCACCCAGAAAGGCTGAGAACCCGCCCCACCCATGCTGCCACAATAACAACAACATCAATAAACACAGATTTGGATGGACATGGCATGGCACCAGCGGGTCTGGAGGTCGGAGGAATGGGGAGGAATCTGAATTTACCACAAACCGCACTCTCTGCTGCCACCTGCAGACAGGTCAGTAGTGGCACACTGCAGAAACATGGGGAAATAGGGAAATTTAAAAAAATAAACAGTAAGTTTCAGTGGTCCCCCTAAGTGTGTGGGCCACTGTACCACTGCACCGGCTATTCCTCCACCCCTGAACTGGGGCCCTTAGGAGACTGTAAAGGTATAATCCCAGATGAGTTGTGATTGCATATTTAAATCAATGACTAAGCTTTTCACTTTTGAGAAAACTAAAAAAAATATATAATCTCAATCCAGCAAAGTGGACCCGCACTCACATAGTGCAGGCATCTGGTGCTGCTGTGGGGTTGCTAACCCAGGATACAAACAGAAAAGGCAAAAAGTTCTGTGCACTCACATAGCAAACTTTGCTGGCTTAGCTGAGTGAAACACTCTCAGAAACAGGGTTACTGCAAATAGCTCACCACCTTTATTTTGCGGTGGATTTAAATTGGAAATGTTTCGGAGGTGGAACTGTAACCTCTACATTTGTAGGAGGTGGAACTGTCATCTCTAGGAGGTGGAACTCTCCAATAGTATTCAATGGAGAAAGGTGCCAGAGGAGTTGGAATTGAGTTCCTGTGAGCTCCTACCCAGTTTAACCTCACCAGTATTTCAACCCACATTGATGAAGACCCTGTGTGGATTGAAGTGCTGGGGTACCTACACTGTGTCCACTGCGTGAATATCACTTTGGATTGTGCCTGATGAACTATAAGTGGTGAACTATTTGCAGTAACCCTGTCTCTGAGAGTGTTTCACTCAGCTAAGCCAGCTAAAATTGCTACGTGTATGTGCAGAACTTTTTGACTTTTATGAAAAATATATAATATGCTTTATATTGTGTACCAGCTTAAATTCATATCCCTTATATAGTTGCGGTAAAAGATACCTCAACTACTTTTTGCCTTTAAGTATTCAAGGTCATTGTCCTGACAATCAGCTGTGAATCACCTGTAAGCTCATTAATAGCTTTTTTCACTGCAGTGATTGATTTGTAGTTGGAAATCTAGAAAAATAACATAGAAAGATAGAACCTGTCAACAGAAAAGGACCACTTGGTTCATGCAGTCAGCTGAAGTGTTACCTGTCCATTCTACCTCTACAGACCCTAAGTTATCTCCAGCAACCCTTCCCCTCCCTGTTTTTTTTTACAGTTAATCTTTTTATTGTAATTATTGTGATTATACATACAAATACACTACATTCTCCAATATACACTTACATAAATTCTTAATAGGAGAAGGAAAAACATGTTGTCTGAAGTATTATACAATGATATTAAAGGGGAAAACAAATGTTGAGAAAACAATATGTAGCAGTACAATCTGTATGATAGAGAGAAAACATGGCAATTTATGGTTCAAGTGGTAAAAGGAGTAGATACAAACAAGAAATATGAGCAGTTGTGATTGTACTTCTAGTATGCTGTAATTTAATACAAGTATGTGTAAGACTTTATAAAGGAAGAACATAAAAAAGAGAACAATATCTAAGAAAGTGAACAAGAATGAAGAGGGAAAGGGAAGAAGAAAAGGAGATAAAAAGATAGAAAGAGAGGAGATAAAAAAGGAACGAAAGAGCTCGAAGCGAGATTCCAGTGTGAACATTTAACAACCCATGGATTAAGTGACGCTATGTGTAGACGTGTTTAAATATTTAAAATAGTCCTGCCAGCATTTATTGTATAAATTAAGTCAGTCAGAGGCTAAGTGTGACATACGATCAAGGATGGCATATTGAGATAGTTGTTTGAGAATATCCGGGAGGGTGGGAATGATGTTGGATCTCCAATGCATTAGTATAAGGCATTTAACTTGAAGGAATAGTAGGGATAGCCACCTATTCTGGGAATGGGATATTTTGTATGCATGTGTAACCCCCCTGTTACCCGGGGTTACTAGAATCCCAGTAAGACCTAGTGGTAGGCAAGGAAGGCAGCTTGTGAAACTCCAGTTAAATGGATTTCACACTGTCTCATTCTGTTCTCAGTCTCAGCTGAGCCTGAGGGATGACATCATTTTAGAACTGTCGCAGCTGCATAAGCCACACTGGAATGTTGCAGTTGGAGGCTAGAGTAGAACGTTGGGGATTTTGAAGTTAGTTGAGTAGAGTCTGTTGCAGTCTGTAGTAGAGGTGCTCTGCTGTAGGCAGGCCCTCAGAGCTCTAAGCTCTGTCAAAGAGCTATTTTTGGTATAGGTGTGTGTTCTCACCTGAAGAGGAACACAAGAAGAACACATTGAAGTGGTAGAGACCGCTTTCAGTGGTTCAGGGCCCCAGCTCTGTGGGGATGGGGGGAAGGAATCAGCCTGCTTCCAGGGGCAACCCCCTCTGGTCTGGCTAGGGAAAAAAGAAGCTGCCGATTTAAGTTTGTGCTGAGGCACCAGAAGTTCTGGACAAGATTTCCTTTGAGGACAAAATGCCTGTGGGGCACCTGCAACCAAGGGGTGAGTTCGCTTTGCTAAAGGGCCATGTATTTTCACCTGAAACAAAATGAAACTAAAGTGACTGTTACTGTGGGGTCAGGAAAAGACAGCCAAGTATAGTTTGGAAGATGGGATTGGACTGCTTAACTCTGTGTGGGGTCTAGAGTAATGGACACAGACACTTATTTAAGTATGTTCAAGTTCAGCACAAATGGGATGTAAAGACAGTAGACTGAATGTGAATACATTTAAAAAGAATCTACACAGCAAAGACCGACTTCCTGGTCCGAAAAACACACCCCCACGTCGCCCAACGCAGCCCAGTTTTGTGATGTCACAAAACGAAGGCTGTGTGAGCGTGCCCCATTCAATTCTATAGGGCTGGTATTTTCAAACATATTTATACCCTTTAGTGCTGGGGATTTAGTATATCAAAGCGATCGATTGACTAATTGGGTCCCTATTAGCCGATTGATTACTTTGATATATGAAAATCTTTTTTTGTCCACTATACGAATATACAAATTTATGAGGGATGTAACTTCTTCAATACTTGGAAGTTTTATGCCAAACTTCAGCATCGAGCTACTGATCCGGTAAGGGATCAAATGGGCTGGGGCAGGCAGCTACTAGGAACCTGCTCTTGAAAGCCATTGAACAAAACTGTAAACCCTCTATAGGAAGCCATAGGGAACTGTATAAGGAAGTATAAGGTAACACAGAAGGAGCAGGACAGAGAGCTGTACCAGTTAAGGCAGAAGGAATCAGGGAGGGAAGTTAGAATAGCAAAGGCCCAAACTGAGGAAAAGATAGCCAACTCAGTTAAGAAGGGGGAGAAAACCTTTTATAGGTACATCAGCGAGCGTAGAAAGACAAAGGGAGGGATAGTGAGGCTGAATAGAATGAACGGTGGGTGGGCAGAGGGGGACAGTGAAAAAGCAGGGATACTGAACGTATATTTCTGCTCAGTATTTACAAAAGAGGAGGGGGAAGTGCCTAATCCAACTAACAGAAGCACTCTTTGATAGGGAGGTCGATCCCAGTCATTTCACAGAAGAAAGGGTTCTACAAGAACTCCTAAAACTGAAGGTGGACAAAGCAATGGGTCCTGATGGAATTCACCCCAGAATTCTAAAAAGAATTAAGGGAGGAACTAGTGAAACCACTGGCTACTCTTTTTAATAAATCATGGAGGATGGTGTGGTACCCGAGGACTGGAGGAAGGCGGATGTGATCCCTTCACAAAGTGGAACCAAGACAGAGGCAGGAAACTACAGACCTGTCAGTCTGACCTCTGTGGTAGGGAAAGTGATGGAGTCACTCTGAAGGAAAGAATAGTTGAGTACCTAGAGGCCAGTGGAGCACAGGACCCAAGGCAGCATGGGTTCACAGCGGGAAGGTCATGTCAGACTAATCTAGTAGATTTCTTTGACTGGGTGACCAAAGTAGTAGACCAGGGAGGGCTGTGGACATGGCCTACCTAGACTTTAGCAAGGCATTTGACACAGTCCCACACAAAAGATTAATAGTCAAATTAACTGTCCTGGGAGGGTCCCAGGGTGGTAGCCTGGGTAAAACATTGGCTGCACAACAGGACACAGAAGGTAATTGTAATGGAGTCCGCCTGAAGACAGAGGGGTTACTAGTGGGAACCGCAGGGTTCAGATTGGGTCCAGTCCTTTTAATGTCTTCATCGGTGACATTGCAGAGGGACTGGAAGGAAAAGTATGCCTTTTTGCAGATGACACAAAGATCTGCAACAGGGTTGATACACAAGGAGGCGTGGAAAGGATGAAAAGGGACTTGGCAAGGTTGGAGGAATGGTCAGAAGTATGGCAGCTAGGATTCAATCCAAAGAAGTGCAAAATAATACACCTGGGAAACAAGAACCCAGGGGAAGAATACACAATGGGTGGGGAGGTAGTAACAACAACAAAAAAGGAAAGGGACCTGGGGGTAATCATATCAGATGACCTTAAGGTTAGCAAGCAATGTGAGAAGGCAGTAGGGAGGGCTGGGGGTATACTGGGATGTATAGGGAGAGGCATCATCAGCAGAAAACAGGAAGTTGTTATCCCTCTGTACAGACAGTTGGTGAGATCGCATCTGAAGTACTGTGTCCAGTTCTGGAGACTCCATCTCTGCAAGGACATAGGATAGAGGTAGTCCAGAGGAGGGCAACTAAAATGGTGCAGGGTCTGCAAGAGAAGCCGTATGAGGAGAGACTAAAGGAGCTTAATATGTATACCCTTGAGGAAAGAAGGGAGAGGGGGGACATGATAGAAACTTTTAAGTACCTCAGTGGAATCAACAAAGTCCAAGAGGGTAGCATCTTTCAGAAAAAGAGACTTGCAAGAACAAGGGGACACAATTTAAAGATAGGAGGGCAGTTCAGGGGCAATGTGAGGAAGTATTATTTCACAGAGAGGGTAGTGGATGCATGGAACAGCCTTCCTGAGGAGGTTGTGGGGTCTAAAACTGTGGGAGAATTCAAGAATGCATGGGACAGACATAAGGTAATTCTTATGGGGGGTAGGAAGAAATAGGCTGTTGGTTAACTAGGATCTGCGGCCTATCCTGTAGGTAGGGAAATGGGCAGACTAGATGGGCCAAGCGGTCCTTATCTGCGGTCAAAGTCTATGTTTCTATGTTTCTGTACTTCAAGTAACGAGGTGCTGCTGCATCCCCAACACTCCTAGTTCCAGCACCATCCTCTCACTTTGGTGTACTTTCATCTCAGTGGCCTTTATTCCATCCCTCACATATAAAGCCACCCCTCCACCTCTCCAACCTGTCTCTCCTAAATAGAGACTAGTTACTGGCTGCTTAGCACTTGAAAAGGGTTCTTAGCACAGTAATTACCTGAAAATAACTTCCTTTGAATCTGTGCTGAACAGAAACTGTGCTGATAGGTTGTGTGGTCTTAAATTACAGTGCAATACTGACCCCCTTACATGGGTGCCAGAACATGAGGAAAAGTTGGGGGTGCTGTAGTAATTACAGAAGAGACCATGACTGGTTTCCTTCTGACCTTGCATGCATTAAGAGGCACTTTGAATACTCATGGGCAAAAGTATGTGTGTGTGTGGGGCTACTGCAACCCCTCACCCATAGGTTCCGGCTCCTTTGCCCCCTCACAATGCGAAACTGATCCTGAACAGGGACCCTGGTTTTCCGTTTTTACCGGTAACACCGGTAACAATCACGGAATCCTGCTTGGTTTGCGGATTTTGAATTCTTGTACTGGTGCCTCACGGAAATTGCATGTCACAACACAGAATCTCTAAGATTTCAGTATTTTTGTAATTTTTTTTTATTTTCTCTTTCTATGTCCACTTCTCACAGCATCAGTCTCCACTTTTCAGAGATCCCTAGGCTGGGTATCCCCTAGCTTCATCCCCAGGTAATGCTCAGGAGCTCCTGTGGGTCTGCCCCTATCCTGCCTGGATTGTACCCCCCACCAGGTGGGAAGGAAGGGGACCCCAGGTCACCCCTCCACACTCACTTACTGTGTGTCAGGCAGTTCAGTGGGTCCCTCATGGAGCCTGTTTTATGAAGTCTGGGGCACCTGGGTCCCTTCTGCCAGTGGCCGATATGGAGTGATTTTTCCTAGTTTTCTGGTCTCTGTCCCTGAGGGCACCAGCACTAGAGATCAAAGGAGGTAGGTCACAGAGACATGCCACTGCTCCAGTTCCTGGGTAGAGTCCTCCCCTCCTGACCCAGATTTCAGCATCTTAAAATGAATGCTGCTGTGTCAGATTCTTCTGCTTTGCTGCATATACAGTCAGTAAGAAATTACCTGCACTGCTTTGTTGTAATCAGCCATTCAGTTTAACCACCCATGCCTAGTGGTTAGAGTAACAAATGGTGGGTACATCCAGCAGACTTTGGTTTGAGTCTCACAACCTCCACTTGCATACTGTGTGACTCCAAGCAAGTCACTTAACCTCCCCAGTGCTTTTAGGTCACTCCTTAAAACAGACGGTTCTACCTAGTGGACCTTACCTGCTTTACAAAGAATACAAAAAAAAATACCAATATATGTTTACTACATCATAGAATAGTAGTCAGGGTACCATGTAATTTACCAGAGTTTTCCTTGGGCTGCAATGATTTTGTATAGGTAAAGATAAATATTCAGATACATTTTCTGTGTTTTATAAGCTTGTTTTTAGATTTTAGTCAGGTTTTTATTGTATTTTTTGCATGCAAGCATCTAGGTTGTAGATTGCTAAATGCAGGATCACTGTTACCAACTAACTTATTCAAGTTTATAATCAATAGGGCCATCCAAAATCCTCAGTTGTTTGAATGAAAACTAGTCTGAATGAAAGTATGTTCATGAAGAAGAAACTGCCTTACTACTTATGAAAAGACTTCACAGTTAGCACCCCATTTAGGTGAATTGGATCATTTACACCTTTTCCCCACCTGCTGTTTCAGTCTCTGTGACAACAAAAGTTTTCGATAGACTGCTTCAACAAAAAGCAAATGTTAAGTATTTAAGAGTACTTATGTTTGGCCAGTGGATTTTGAAAGCACAGTCAATGACATACAGAAGGTAAGACCCCAGGGGCTGTATGATGCTGGTGGGCAGAGTAGTGTTCAATTCACATCTAAACAAAGACATGTACTCTGGGAGACACCCTTTTCATGGACACCAAGTAAAACCAAAAAGCATCCACATGTCTGGGAGATGCATGAATCCATTTGAAGGTCCTCCACTAATCACTTGTGTATTTTTAGGTGAAGACACTTTATTTCAAAGAAGCAAATTCAAGCAGTTTTTTTTTCTCCTCCTACCCCCTAGCCATCCACTCCTTCAGGCCTACCAAGACCCCCCCCACCACCTGCTGAGTCCCAACCACCATCCACTGACCCTTACTGCTGTGCTACCAGGTAACCCAAAGTAACCCTTCATTGAGTGGGCCCCTACCCCTATGGGAGGCTGCCAGGGGAAGAGAATTGCCCCAAAGAGCTTCCTGTGTATCCTGAGCATGGCAGGGGTCAGACCAGACATGTCTGAGGCTTCTGGCTTATAGAGGGACCAACAGCAATCCTTCGGTTGGTCAGCAGGTGTTTTCCCATTTTCTTGGGAGCATGACAGGCCATGTGATGTCAAGGCAAGTCGTATCGCCCATCATGATCCCTCCTGCAGTGAGGGCTGACATGTTGTCGTGCCTCTGGCTCCACCACGGGCCAGCAAATGCTGAGCCATGAACCCATCCTCCCTCCCAGGAGAAGGTGAGTGGCTGTTAGCACTCAAGCCTTCACCCACCAGCTGGCCTCCAACACCTAAGTCTGTTCCCTAACTATGGTCAGCGGTGTCACAGGCAGAAATCCAGTTCAGGCAGTTAAATTACAGATGGGAAAAAACAAAGGTAGTCCACCTTAGCATTGATAGTTCAGATTAATTCACTTCTGAATTCTAACAAGCAAAGAGACCAAGTCACTTGTAACTTGTGCATGTGGGGTGTGAGTGTTGAAGAAAGGGGATCAGAGTGCTGTCACTACTGCCATCATCCCTGAGAGATGTAGACTGCATTGCTGCCACTGCCATCACACCAAAGGGGTGGGGGCTGTAGTGCTTCTGCCATCACCACTGGTGGATGGGGAATGTAGTACTGCTGCCGTCCCACCTGAGAGATGAGGGCCATAGTGCTGATACTGCCATCACACATGAGGAATGGTGAACGTAGTACTACTGCTTCTGTCACACCTGAAGGAGGGAGGTCGTAGAGCTGTTGCTGCTACCATCACACCAGAGGTATGGGGGCCGTAGTGCTGCTTCCATCACACATTAGGGATGGAGGCTGTAGTGTTGTTGCTGCCATCACATCTTGTACCTAAAATAACTGTACAAGGATGGAAGGATGTAACAGTGGAGGTCAAAATTGCTAAAATGCATGTTAGCAGAGTTAAAAATTGTTAAATAAAGTACACAAAACCAAACACCGGTAAAACCAGATTTTGACTTAGCAGACACCGGTGACAATACCGTTTTTTACAATGTGAAAAATGGAATATGCCCTTTCTCAATCCCGGTAAACCAGTGTCCCTGATCCTGAATGGTCTTGTACTTATTTGCTGAATGATGAACCTGAACTCAAATGCCACCTGCCAAAAATGTCCCTTCTTAAGTGATGCAGCTGAGGAAAGTGATGAAATGTGAGTACCTCATTAATGTGGCTCCTGTTGATCCAAACAACCTAGCCGATTGCTCTGACGTTTACTGCTAAGTTGCTAATGCAGTTGTCAGGGAGTTGTCAGGCTCCACTCCTCCACCTAGCAAAAAATGTCACCCATCATCATACATCTGCTACACTGCTGACACCAGATTTGAAGTAGGGAGATATGCCAGCAAGCACAGTTTATGAGTGCAGTATGGTTTTAACAAGGAAAACATCAAACAATTATTGAATGTAATGTGTACAAATTCAAATCTTTTTTTTTTAGTATTCAAGTTTATTGATCAGCTCGGGTATAATACAAACTGGTACTAGTGATATTCAAAGATTAGCACATCCAAAACTAGGATTTATGGGTACACTAACGTGGATTTGTGCTAGTACTCCTGGCCGACCCATATTCAGAAGCCCCAGGACTGCCAGTGCAATCCCAAAGCACCATAATCTGCTGTGCCTATGCGAATGAGGGTGTTTCTCCATGCAAATTGGTATAGTGGTATACTCAAAGGTTTTCCCCCAGAGCAGCGCTATTTACTGCTGCTGAAAACCACCTTAAAATGGTGCACCCCCACCCTCCAAAGGTAAGGCAGCTGTACTGCAGCTGCCCAGTCCTGATCCCCCATTCTTTTATATCATATCTATCCCTGGTGTCTAGTGGCAGCCCCCACCCCCAAACACCTATTCCATATAACGCAGAATTATACCTGGTGTTTAGTGGCCCGCCCCTGAACACCCATTCTCTATAATGCATTACCCCTAGTGTCTCTTGCCATCCCCCACCCCTCTCAGTCACCTGTTCTGTATAATGAGGAGTTATCCCTCATGGTACGGTGACAGGCTCGCCCATGCCTTTGCGTCCAGCTATCCTTCTCCCAGGCCATGTTGGCATTTCGGGACATTTGACCTGGGAACAGTTCAGATTCTGGGCTGCAGATTTCCCCCAGTATGTTAGGGATATGGATGAACAGGTCTTTCCACCGGTTCCCTCTCTGCAGCCAGAGTCTGACTCCACAAGTTCCTCGGCCTCCTTGTCTTCCTCCACTGAGAAAGAGGAGTTCTCTGTCTGCGTATCCTCCAACGCTGATCAAACCCAGTATCAGCGCTTCCTAGCAAGGCTGGTCAGGGACTTGCATATCACCTATTTTGCCCATCAAAATACTGAGCGTTCAATGCAAGCCTTCTTAGGCGAGTTTGTGGCATACCATTTGGTGGTCCCTTCCTAACCAATTACCTTACAGGAGGCATCATACAGCACCTTGCAGCTTCCATAGGCCACAGTTCAAGCCCCCATGGACTTCTGGAAGTGGTATTATGCACCCCAGGGGTCACCAGGCTCTCTGCCTCATCCCAGTTCAGGGTTCACGCATCTGGATACCCCTACTGGGTGACCGAACCCTGGATTCTGACTCTGCGGAGTTCGATCATCTAGGGCAGAGAGTTTTCTCCTCTGCGCGGACAGTGGTTTCCATTGTTTTATATCAGGTGCACCACGCTGCCTATAACATGCATCTCTGGGTGATGCTGGGCCAGGTGCTGGCATTGCTGCCCAATTTGGAGGCTACCCAGCAAATCATAGCCCTCTCTGCTATAGGTCTGGAGCTGGAAAAGCACCAGTCAAGGGCATCTTATGACGCCAATGAAGTGGCTTCATGACTTGCAGAGACAGTGATCTACATTGGGCAGACAGCATGGCTTCACCTTTTGAGGTTGTCACCTTTGGCCTGGCATAGGTTATTGGCCTCCTCTTTCCAGCGGACCCATCTCTTTTCCCGTAGGGTGAGATGGGAATTACAGGGGCACCTTCCTTCCTACAGGGATGTCTTCCTTCTGCCAGGGGATGGGGGACCCTGCCTCGCCTGATCAGTCCGAGGCCTAACTGAAGAGTGGAGGATCCTCTCCCCCACCCATTTTATCCCCATGGGGGGGGGCTGAGGGATGCTGTTCTCTCAGGGATTTATTGGGCCTCCTTCGAGGGGGCCTTGGTATTCACCCACCAGTGAAATGGTGAAGATTGACACAGGGAAGATACAGAAATTGCATACCTACCATAATTCTTGATCTTCCTGTGTATCTTCACCATTCATCACTGAATCCCACCCACCTTTCCCTCACAAGGCCTCAGTCCCTGGGCCATGCCTCCACCCTGCTCACCCTCCTCCATGGGAATCTGTGGGGAGGGGTTTCTCCTTCCTTTTCCTGGTGGCCTTCTAGGAGACTTCTGAGAGGGTCTCAGAGTAGGCTGAGCAGGGCATCTGTCTGGGTCAATGCAGGGACTTCTAGTGAGCCCTTCCCCCTTATCCTGGGCCTGATCTCAGGGGTCTACTAATTCCCTGGGAGTGCACCAACATTGGGTCCCTTGGGATGGGGGGGAATCTGGGCTGACTGGAACTTCCTCCATCCCACCCTTGTTATTCTATTCCTTTGCTGTCACCTTTCACTTAGGGAAGGGATGCATTAATAGTGAGGATCCCCTCTCCTCTCCCCCCTCGGAACCCTGTGGGTTCTCCTGATAAACGGTAATGGGGGGAGTGGCAGGGAATCCTCCTAGGGGTTAAGGGCTCGAGAGGGGGGCCTTACCCATCTTCTCAGGATTCTCCCGAGTTTCTTCGGAATCTTCCCTAGTAGGGTTCTTATCTGCTGGAAGATCTGCCCTTGCCAGCTCTGTATCCTGAATGGGTCTTCAGCACCCCCCCCCATTCTTCCTATCCCCTTAATTTCTCTCTTTCTCTCTCTTTCTCCTTTCTTCCCTTCCTGCCTTTCTGGCCATCTGGAGACTGGGGCCCTTTCGGCCCATAGCCTCTCAGGTTGAACGAATACTTCTGCTCGGTATTCACAAATGAAGAGGAGGGGGCGGTACCTCATCCAATCAATAGAAGCACTCTGGATAGGTGGGTCAATACCAGTCCTTTCACAGAAGAAAGGGTTCTGAAAGTACTCCTAAATCTGAAGGTGGACAAAGCAATGGGGCCTGATGGGATTCACCCCAGAATTCCAAAAGAACTAATGACACCACTGACTACCCTTTTTACCAAATCATGGGAGGATGGTGTAGTACCTAAGGACAGGAGGAGGGTGGATGTGATTCCCTTTCACAAACGTGAGAGCAAAGCAGAGGCAGGAAACTACAGACCTGTTAGCTTGACCTCAGTGGTAGGGAAAATGATGGAATCACTTCTGAAAGAAAGAATTGTTGAGTAACTAGAGGCCAGTGGGGCACAGGACCCAAGGCAGCATGGATTCACAATGGGAAGGTCATATCAGATGAATCTAATAGATTTCTTTGACTGGGTGACCAAAGTATTAGGCCAGGGAGGGGCTGTGGACATGGCCTACCCAGACTCTAGCAAGGCATTTGACACAGTCCCACACAAAAGATTAATAAATAAATTAGCCAGCCTGGGAGTGGGTCTCAAGGTGGTAGCCTGGGAAAAAAGTTGGCTGGACAACATGACACGGAGGGTAAAAGTAAAAGGAGTCCACTGCGAAGAAAGGGGGGGTTACTAGCGGGGTACTGCAGGATTCTGTACTGGGTCAGTGCTTTTTAACGTCTTTATAAGTGACACTGCAGAGGGCCTGGCAGGAAAAGTATGCCTCTTTGCAGACGACACAAAGATCTGCAACAGGGTTGATACACAAGGGGGGGGTGGAAAGGATGAGAAGGGACTTGGCAAGGTTGGAGGAATGGTCAATAGTATGGCAGCTTAGATGCAATGTAAGGAAGTGCAAAGTAATGCACCTGGGAAACAGAAACCCAGGGGAAGAGTACACAATGGGGGTAAGGTATTAACAACAAAAAAAATGGAAAGAGACCTGGGGGTAGTCATATCAGATGACCTAAAGGTAAGCAAGCAATGTGAGAAGGCAGTAAGGAGGGCTGGGGGAATACTAGGATGTATAAGGAGAGGCATCACCAGTAGAAAACAGAAAGTTGTTATCCCTCTGTACAGACAGTTGGTGAGACCCCGTCTGGAGTACTGTGTGCAGTTCTGGCAACCTCAACTCTGCAAAGATATACACAGGATGGAGGCAGTCAAGAGGAGGGCAATTAAAATGGTGCAGGGTCTGCAAGAGAAGCATACAAAGACAAACTAAAGGAGTTTAACATGTATACCCTTGAGGAAAGGAGACAGAGGGGGGACATGACAGAAACCTTCAAGTACCTAAAGGAAATCAGCAAAGTCCAGGAGGGTAGCATCTTTCAGAAAAAGAGATGTGCAAGAACAAAGGGACACAATTTGAAGATAATGGGGGGACAGCTCAGGGGCAATGCGAGGAAGTATTTTTTCACAGAGAGGGTGGCGGATGCATGGAACGGCCTTCCTGAGGAGGTTGTGGGGTCAAAAACAGTGGGAGAATTCAAGAATGCATGGGACAGACATAAGGCAATTTTGGTGAGGGGTAGGAAGAAGTAGGCTGTTGGTTAACTAGGATTTCAAGTTTATCCAATAGGTAGGAAAATGGGCAGTCTGGGTGGGCCAAGCAGTCCTTATCTGCTGTCAAAATCTATGTTTATGTTTATGTTTCCTCCTCCTCTGTCCTCTGGTCGGCCTATTTCTTTTTCAGTTTACATCCTTTCCTTTTGCTGTCTCTCGGGGACCCTTGCACTGCCCTTATTTTTCTCTATCACCTTTTTTCCTGTCTCTCCGGCGTGCAGAACTGATGTGGAAGAGGAGCCAATGGCCATTACTGGCCAACCTACGAGTGCCACGCAATGTGTCGGCTTTGTGGGCAGCGCCGATGACTCCGGCTCCTCCCTCCTACAAAAAAAAAAGCTCCCATGGGGTGCTTGTCTCTGGCCAACCACCCACCAATGATAAATGGTGAAGTTACACAGGAATATCAAGAATTACGGTAGGTACTTAATTTTCATTTTTTCACAGTAAGGGTGGTGGATGCATGGAATAGCCTACCAGAGGTGGTAGTGGGGGCATAAAACTGACAGAATTCAATAATGTATGGGATAGGCACAATGGAACCTTAGTGGGTAGGAAAGAGAGGGTAAAAGCTGGATATCAGTATGGTCTGCAGTATTACAGTAGGCAGGGAAAATGGACAGCCTAGGTGGGCCAAGCAGTCCTTATCTGCTATCAAATTCTGTGTTTCTACAGTATGTTAGTGTCACCTTCCCCAGTCACCAGTTCTGTATAATGCAGTTATCCTTGGTGTCTAGTGGCACCCTCACCCCCCGAACACCCATTCTGTACAATGTAGAGTTATCCCTAGTGTGTAGTGGCACCCCCCAGTTGCCAATTTCAAATGATTATGTACACCCTGGCAACCACTGGTCCCCCATCCCCTGATCGCCCATTGACAGAAGTATAAATACACATTGGTGGTCCATTGTCCCCCACCTGACCTGCTTGCTTGAGCACACCACTCCAGCATTATTTTCCCTTACTAGTGTGTCCAGTGACTTTCAGTAACTGCTGTTACAGATCAGCATTGTTCCTCACCTCCTCGGCCGGACGCTATATGAACTGTCAGTGAGCATGTACAGTATTGATACTGCACGTGGTGCTCAATGACATTTAACAGGGCAGCTGGCTGAGGAGGTGAGAGGAGGGCTGTGCCAGTTGCCATATCAGCTATTGCTGCATGTCACCAGACATACTGGTAAGAGGGGAATGTGATGGGGTAGTATATCAGCAGGTGGGTGGACCACCAGTGTGTACCTTTACTTCTGTCAGCAGTCAATCGGGGGGGGGGGGGATGGAACCACTGAACACCAGAGCTTACATAATGATTTGAAAAGGGTGACCAGGGATGGGGGATCCCTCTAGACACCAGGGATAATACTGCACTGTATGGAACAGGCATCCAAGTGGGTGGGGGTGCCATTAGACACAAGGGATCACTCTTCATTATAGGAATGCATGTTTGGGGGTGGGGATGCCACTAGACACCAGGGATAGCTCTACATTATATGGAATGGGTGACCATAGTGGGGTAAGGTTGTGACACTAGACATCAGAATAACTCTGCATTATAGGGAACAGGTGATCGTGGGGGTGAGGGTGCCACTAGACACCAGGGATAACTCTGTATTATAGCGAACAGGCGACTGGGGGTGGGGGTGCAACCAGACACCAGGGACGTTATAGAATGCACTGCAGGACTGATGCTAATGGACTGCTACACACATGGCAGTGAGCCTATAATGGGCATGCAAATGGCTGATAAGTGCCTTGTATGCTCAATGGACTCCTTTGTATGTTGTGGCTGAATACAGCCCACAGGGGTCTTGGCGCTATCTGTTTCTGGCAGCGCTATTCCCTGTGGGCTGTATCCATTTCAACCCAGATCCTTGTGGGGCAGCACAATTTCATTTAGTGCTGTGTTGACATGGTCTGATATTCAGTCGGATATTGCTGGCACCACCTTCGACTGAATATAGCAGCCACCGGTTCGGTTGGTAGAGCAAGAGCAGCATGTGCTGCTTACATTAAAAAGCACAGTGTTATTTATCAGGTCTGCAGTTATGAGTTAAAATACATTCAGTACATCATCCAATAGTACATGACATGTTGACTGGCCTAAAACTGCCAGGATCATTGATGGCCCTTGCTTGGGTGTTCATTTAGAGTAAACGAGGCTCAACACCCTCGTGATCTTTGCTTATGAGTAAAGTCCAGATCCCTGTTTCCCAGGTACAACACCCAACTCATTCACCCAGATGTGCAACTTGTAACAAGCTGGTTAAACTGAAACTTCAGTTGTTCCATTCTGTAAATTTCCTGTACCACATTTATCCAATTGTGGAGTATTGTCTGGTCTGGCACTAGCCACTGAAGGATTATTATGACCTTGTGCACCACTGCCAGAAGCACATGCTACAAATATATTGCCTCCTTGCTTTTCACACCATCTGGTAGGAGCCTCAAGATGGTGTACATCATTATCATGGGGCATCTAGAGTGAACAAATTGGTAAGGCCACCCCACCTCTCTCTCCAGAAGTCCCCCAACGTTTAGGCAGGACCAAAGAAATATGTGAGTGATGCGCCCTTTGCTCCAGGCATAACTTTCAGCAACTCTGTGTTGTGGTGGTACCAATTTGCCCTGTATTACTAGCATGTAGAATAAATGGGTTTTTGTCTTCCAGCCGTATTTATACCACAGTGTTGAACTTGTCATGCTGAAGGACATCTGAAATATGTTGGACCAGTCTTGATCTGAAAGCACCATGTTATTTTCCCCCTCTCAGTTTTGTTTAAGTTTACTCACATGGTCTGGTAGCATACTTGTCATTGCTTTATAGTGGGCATGAGTGCAGAGCTGCGCAGAACTCCTGAATCCACACAGTTTCCGCCGTCTTTGCCAAAAAAGCTTTGTGGGTGACCAACTCACTTGATGGATGATCTTGAGGACTCATTGCAAAAAACTATCCGTAGCCTCTACACTTAAGTGGTGCTTGTAAATGTCTGGAGTTGTGCATGTAGTTGCCTTCGGTATTGGTAAAATGAAGTCCACCAATTAGCTCGTAGAAAACAGTGGCAGTCTCAATTGGGTTTTAGTAAAAGAAAGGGAGCACAATCTGCCAGAAAATCTCAACTGACTTTTATACAAACATGATTGTACAAAAGGCCAGAAGAAGAAGGCCCAAAGATCTCTCAAGTCTGCTCCATGCGGAGCCCATGTGCGTATACTACATGTTGACTTGTTGCTTCACCCTCTTCCCCATCACCCAAATATTTCCCATGAACCTATCCCACCCTCTTTTAAACCCCAGCAACTGAACTGTGATTTGCTGCTCCCTATGGCAGCGCATTCCATCCTGCCACTACCCTTTCAGTGAAGAAGTACCTTCTGCCCTCCTTCCTGTACCTCCATCCCGCTTATTTGTAGTTGTGCCTACTGGTGTTTCTGTTCTCACATTTACAAAAGAGATCCCCTACACCAGCCTTGTCAATGCCTTTAAGGTATTTGAAGGTCTCAATCATGTCCCCTCTCTCTTCTGTCCTCCAGTGAATACATGTTCAGGGTCACCAGTGTCAGCATATATGGGATATTATGTTGCCCTTGAACCATCTTGGTAACTCTCGTCTGCACCTCTCCCATCTGGTTTGTCTCTTTCTTAAGGTAGGGGTGTTCAGCATCTAAAGGAAGGTTTTCTTGCCAGCATCTGAACTGCAGTTTCACATGAGCTCATACTGTTGGAGCTCATCGTCAGTCTTGATGAAGCTAATGTAAACATGGTCCCTTGCTTTGAGTGGACCATGGCAGGAACAATCTCAAAGTAGGTAGTTGTGGCAGGGCTAGAGGACAAAAGGCAAGTGTCCTTCATCCTGGCATGTACCTGTGCTGGTGACTTTCTCCAACTCCAAGTGATATAGAAGGGTAAGACTGCCATGTGTCACCCACAGCACATGTTCCTGACAGAGTGAGCAATAACACACTTACCAAACCACCGGGCTAATGAGGTAATAATGGGGGAGTTAACAGACAATATGCTGATCCCTTATTTAATTTTATAAAGCTGCGCCTTGGACTGCTGGCTGAACAGACAGCCCTTCTTATCATGGACTTTCTTCATGCTCACACAACTCAGACCGTACTGCAGCAACTAGATGTGACCAATTTCATTCCCATTACTGTCCCTGCTTCATGTACTGATCTTCTCCAGCCACTTGACAGATCCATTGATAAACTTCTTAAGGATACCCTGAAACAAAACTTCACCGCATGGTATTCTGACATTGTTTCTGAACAGCTGTCAAAGGGATCTGGCAAAGATATGACAAGCTCTAGCAAGCGCCACTATGGCTACAGCTGAGGCCCAATGGAACATGAACTATGCTACCGTGTTCAAGATGGCAGTATGGAGTATTGCACGCATGTGCGACAACTTGCACATGTGCAGTGAACTCTTGGGGCATAGCGCCACAGTCTGCTGTATCCAAGATGGCCACCGGAGTTCTCTGCACATGTGGGAGTCATCATGTATGTATGGAAAACTCCATGCCACCATCTTTTTCCCCCCAACTTTCTTTTATGCTCCCCAGGACTGGGCATCTCTCAGAGGTGGTCACTCAAACTAATTCCTCTACTCCCCTGCATGAAGCCTCTTCCCCTCCAGCAGCCCCCAACCAGACATTCCACCCCCCCGATCACCCCGGGGGAGGGCCCACCTCTTCTACCTGGTGGCCTTTTCTGGGATTAGAGGGTCTGTCCGGTAAGGGGCTTGGCCAGCCATTGGGGAGTCAGCCCCACGTTGGGGATGTGGGCGCAGTCCACCAGACCCCCCGTTGCCTCCCAGTCGGGGGGGGGTTCCACTTGTTTGTTGCCTCCAATGCTCATATGTCCAATGACATCAGTGGCACATATGTGCCGATGTCCACTGCAGCTCTGCCCTGCATCTGCTTGTGCTGCAAGTTCCTTGTGCTGCCCCTGACCATGATCGGGGCAGTCCAGGTGCGTCGTAGACCCTGGAACCCTCCCTGGGAAGGGAGAGCAGTCCTCCAGATGCTTGATTCATTCCCTTCCCTTCCCTTCCCTGCTGACCCCCGATGACTCAAGTCCACTTCTGAACCCGGGTCGCAGGCGTGGCATGAGGTGTGGCATCCAGTGCCTCAACCCTCAGCATCACCGGGTCGGCCCACTGCACCACCATCTTTAACACAGTGGATATTGCTGTGCTCCTCTGATACTGATGGGCAAAATAGTGCAGTGAATGCACAGTGATTGCTATTCACCTCCACTACTTTAAAAGTCCGTTCAGTATCCAGTGGGCTCCCATTAAGAGATCATGAGACATCTGCTGGCCTACACCCACTGCAGCCATACTAAAAATGGGCTGCCTGAAGGAGAACCATTTGCAGTGGTTGAAGGCAAGTTTCCTTGTACTGTGTGACTGACAAGATAACTTTATCAGAGGGTTCAGTGACGCCAGGTATTACTGAGGCTCGCGAAAACTGCTTAAATGAGCGCCAGCCAGAGGTACTTAGTTCATTTTGTTTTGCAGGCATTTATCATATGTTATCATACTTAATATTCATTATCAGACTAGATGAGCTAATTTTTTTTTCTGCCATCCCCTTCTACAGTACGTTTCTATGTTTCATTACAATATCAGCAGCATTACTATATCACAGTGGCCTTTTTTCTCTTTTTAAAAGATGCCAAATGAGGGAAAGACAAAGGATGATTAATGCTGAAAGCTGAGTGATCAGACTGGTTAAAACCAGAAACTGAGCATAGCGCTGAGTTTTAATGTATTGATGTGATCTGATGGCACTGATGAAATAAAAAATGACACTTTACACGCTTCAATTGTGGTCACACTATTTATAGTCAGTATATATTCACACTAATCCTAGATCCACGAAAATAAACAGATCGTGAAGATATAGAGGATTGTGTATGAGCAGTCATACACAACCAGGTTATTCTTGTATTGAGCCATCTTCTTGGTAACAGAAGATCTCAAGAGCGAAGCTCGAGAGGTCTTCTGTTACCAAGGAAATGACAAAATTCAAGAATCACCTGGTATGTGTATGACTGCTCATACACGATCTTTTATAGTGTATGAGCAGTCATGCTTACGATTCAGATGAAAAAAAAAACACATCATCAAGCCTTTCAAGTTTAAAGACAAAATCCACACCCACTCACCCCATACTTACCTGTGGAGTCCAGCGTGACGATCTTCGGTGGACCGGGAACACCTCTGCACTCTTCAAAGCCGACCGCGAACTGAGGAAATGCCGGTAAGCTGTATAATGTAATAAATAGGGTTTTTTCAACTTTGCTGCATATCTCAGGCATTTTGGGGAATTTTGGCACCAAATTTTCAACATGGAGTTTTTGGGACCCCTCCTCATGAATTCTGTCACTGCCATGGTGTTAATCGGGCCTGAAGGGTGATTTTGCAGTCACTGTGCAAAATCACCTTTCAGGATTGATTAACAAAATGACAGTGCCAGTGTTCATAAGGTGGGCTCTCAAAAAACCTATGTTGCAAATTTGGTGAAAAAATTTCTAAAAATGACTGTTTTACAAGCGTGCATTGAGCAGTTCCTATGCATGCTCATAAGTTCACGAATTTGTAATATTTGCACTCCAGATTTTAAACTTTGCCATTTTGTCACACCTCCTTATGAGCAGTACAGCTGTCATTTTTCACATCTCGATGAAAATATGTTTCCGCGCATGTAGCACACAATGGCGCAGTCGGTGTGCGAAAGCAATGTTTGGGACAGATTAAGAAAATCACAGTGACACTGGTCATGAGCAGAGGTCTTAAAATGGTTATGTTGAAAATTTGGTGACAAAAGTCCATGAAATGACTGTGTTACGAGTGAGCATTGCGCAGTTTCCATGCACCCTCGTAAGTTCATGAATTTGTAATATTTTCAGTCCAGATTTTCACCAGTGGCATTTTTCCACACTTCCTTATGAACAGTACAACTGTCATTTTTCACAACATGGCCGAAATGTGTTTTCACATTTTCAGCACAGAAATGCGTGGTCGCTGTGGGAAGTCATTGTTCGGGACAGATAAAGAAAATCATAGTGACACTGTTTATGATCGGAGGTTCCAAAATGCCTGTGTTGACAATCTGCTGTAAAAAATCCCCAACTAATAACATTATGGGTGTGCGTTGCACAGTTTCTACGCAGCTCGTGCCTTCACCAGTTTTTTTTAATATTTTCACTGCAGATTTTCAACATTGCCATTTTTTGCACCTCACCATGGACAGTACAACTGTCATTTTTTACATCCTGTTCAGAATGTGTTTTTGCACCTGTGGTGACAAATGCCGTAATCGTTATGCAAAAGCAGCTTTGGCTAACAAACTGATATTGCCACTGTTCATGAGGTGGGGGTCACAAAAAAAACATGTTGAAAATTTGGAGTGAAAATACCAACAAATGCCTGAGGTGTTAGGGTTTCCGACCATAATGCCCCACCCTGTAGAGAATGACAGGCATCAGGGCTGTGACTTGGGATTGTTGCCTGCATTGCTCATACCATTCCACTCCTACCCACACCCTGCATCCACTGAGATGCATGGAGGTGCGTCTTGGACTCTTGGGCCCCAAAGTTCACCCCATTCTCCTATACCGCACCCATCTCACTGTATTTCCTGGTGGAATGGGGTGCGCATAAGGGCCAAAGACCCCAAGGCGTACCATGACACTTGTCGGTGTCCGCAGGATAGGGTGTCGTGAAATGGCATGGCCATTATGCCTGATGACCCAAAGGCACACCCCAATGCCTGTCAGTCTCTGCAGACTGCTGGTGGGGTTGGCTTCAGTTCAGTACTTCACTGCCATTCCTATTATGCAGCTCTGTAACTCCTACACTACCAATGCCAGCAAGCAAACATTTGGCATTGACAAATGTTTGTTTGTAACATCATAGGTTGTTGCTGTTGAAATAAGTCAGATGTTACAAACAGTGGATTGTGACTTTAGGAAAGAATTATTCAGCAGGAGTAGGTCAATTGAAGATTGAGCAAGGATCCTGTTTTCATGACAGTTAAACTAGCAATAAAAACATAAGGACTAGAAATACATAAAACTGTAACATATAAGCTGAATTGTGTCTCTGTATCAGTAGTGCCAGAACAGGCTGATTCTAATCCAATTGGACTGTTTAGGATTTTCCAATTACAAATCCAGTTTCCATCTGATTCTGAAAAGGACCTTAAAATTGGAATCAGATTCAGGATCCAAATTCCTATGTAAAACATGTTTTAGCCTTAAATGTTGCAACTAGAATTTTTGGACTGCAATTCTGAAAATTCTGATTCCAAAAATTGGGGCAGAATCCAACTATTCCGATTCCATGACTCATATACCAAGCAATCCTACTCAATATTATGTTTTTCAAAGTTTTTTCAAAAGTGAGAAAAGCAGTAGACCCTTCCCCAGTCACATGGCAGTGCATATACATTTTGTTTCTTCTCCTATGTTTTCTTGCAAAGTGGTTACAGTAACCAGAATGCACTAAAGTTAATGGCAATATTTGTATTTTACTTTAATTTTACTAGCAAATAAGTATTTTGTTATATAGAAATATTTGAACAATAGATGTGTAATTAAATGAGCCAAGATAAACATGTTCTTTTTAACAACTAGAGCAAAATAAATGAAGTTGGCCACTGAGCATACTTAGAAATGTATTCATTCATTTTGGCCACACACTGAGCTTGCTCAGACATTTTTTTCACATGTGAGGTGTCATTTATTTTTTGATATACAGTAAGTAAAGTGTAGGTGAGTTGCTGTTAGGCTGAGTCATTGAGCAGAGAGCACAGTTTACATTTTGTATTTTTTCTTTTATAGCTTTTTATCATTTCTATCACAAAACCACCAAAACATATTTTGCACATAGAAACATAGACTTTGATGGCAGATAAGGACAGCTTGGCCCACCCAGTCTGCCCATTTCCCTACTTATTGGATAAGCTGCAGATCCTAGTTAACCAACAACCTACTTTCTCCTTCTCCTCCACAAGAATCTCTCTATGTCTGTCCCATGCATTCTTGAAATACTCCACTGTTTTTGACCCCACAACCTCCTCAGGAAGGCTGTTTCATGCATCCACTACACTCTCTGTGAAAAAATATTTCCTTCCATCCCCCATTATTTTCAAATTGTGCCCCCTTGTTCTTGCTCATCTCGTTTTCTGAAGATGCTACCTTCTTGGACTTTATTGATTCCCTTGAGGTGCTTAAATGTTTCTATCATGTCCCCCCCCTTTCCTCGAGAGTATACATGCTAAGCTCCTTTAGTCTTTCTTCATATGGCTTCTTGTGCAGACCCTGCACCATTTTAGTTGCCCTCCTATTGATTGCCTCCATCCTGTGTACGTCTTTGTGGAGATGAAGTCTCCAGGACTGCACACAGTACTCCAGACGGGGTTTCACAACTGTCTGTGCAAAGGGATAACAACTTCCGGTTTTTAGTTGCCCTCCTCCGGACTGCCTTCATCCTGTCTAGGAATAAAGAATAAAGTATGGGCAAGCATACACAATGAGCCTGTGTTTCCTTTGAGGGGTTGAGAAACCAGCGTATGGACCTTGAGAGCAAAGCTCAAGAGGTTCTTGCTGGCATCTCAACCCTGAGATGAAAACACAAGGCGAGTTGTGTATGTAGTATATGGTTTAAAAAATAGAGAACTCTTTTCTTGGACTGATTGTAAGTTCTGTGAACTGTTGCTGCCACATCTCTACAGTGAGATATGGTGCCAAGGCAAGCGATAGACTTGATTGTGAAAGAGTCTGGAAAATAAAATCACTGTTTAGTAAAATAGAGTCCCTGTTTGTAAATAGAGTCTTGAAGTGTAGAAAGCTATTCCAAATTGAAACTGGGCACTCTAAGTGTTGTAATTTAGTGTTTGAAAATGGAAGCCATGACTCTGGGCATGCACAGTGGTGCCAATGCTACTGAGCCTGCCTGGAGTCAGGGTTTGCATTTTCAAACATTAAATTAGCACAGTTACAGCAGTTCATTTCAAATTGGAATTGCTTTGTACACTTCAGGAGCCTGTTTACAAACTGACTCTATTTTACTAAAGAGTGATTTTTATTTCAGGTTGTTTCTTGTCCGAGTGTACTGTTTGCCTTTAGCCCATGTTGAAACCATCTCAGTGAACTGCTCGCTAAGCAGCACTGCCATTTTTGTTTGGATTTTTCTTTGAACAGGTCTATTTGGACCAATCAGGTTATGCATAGTGCAGGGATCATGAACATTAATTCAGGGCTGATGAATGTTGATTATGGAATGTGCACAAAACTTTTAGAACATACACAACAAGATTTCAGCAGCCACAGATTTTCATACACAATAAGCCCTAACCATACACTATATAGAGAAGAAAGTATGAGCAACAGTTAACAACAGCACTGTGTACGCTTTGAGAGGTTGCCATGTCAACCTCGAGAAACATACACAGTGTTGTTAACTGTTTGCCCATACTTTATCTTGTATAGTGTATGGCAAAAATGAGGCAAGTTTTAATACAGAAATACTACAACACTGAGATGACGCTGACTGAACCCTTGTGCTGTACGCCACCAGACACTGCCCCCACACACACACACACACACACACAAAAGCAGCAAGAAGCTTAACCAAGCATGAATGCCGTGGAGTCGCTAGTCTATTAAACTTACTTTTTTATTTGAATTCCAACAAACATAGGATAGCAAGCTTTCTGAGCACA
Source organism: Neoceratodus forsteri (assembly GCA_016271365.2). Lineage (NCBI taxonomy): Eukaryota > Metazoa > Chordata > Ceratodontiformes > Ceratodontidae > Neoceratodus > Neoceratodus forsteri. The sequence goes on along the minus strand of CM057449.1, from coordinate 517,758,917 downwards.
AGGAAAAAACAAAAAAATAACTTCTACAGTCCAAGGCATGCAACGAACATAGCGTGCGACGTTACTCACCATTACATGTCACAAGTCAAAGCAGGTCAAAGTTTAGAGGATTCAATTATTTCCACCTATTTATGCAGATTTCACAAGGCCAGAGCTGGATGCTGCAGTATGAAAATTATCTGCAAAAACGGGGAAAATAAAACTGTTTCATTTAGGAAACTTTTGCTTTTTATTTAAAATACTAAGGCTAAACGTTTGGGGGAAACGAGTGTTCACTGACGCTTTGTGAATATTTAGCACATGATGGCATTCTGTTCTGTTGTACCATCATGGTGACATCCTCAGGATGTTACAACACCATCCTGGCGTTGCCACAATGGTACAACAGCTGTGTCTTTCTACTGAATTTAGCTAACAATAACGTTCCACCATACACTAGAAACCGAATGTGACATGGACTGACTTAAGGTACTATATCATTCTTATCTTTATTTGAGGGTATTGGTCTATTGCTATCTCACTCTTGGCTTCACCACTCATGAGATATCAACACACCAATATTCTCATGATTATAAAAATGATATACAGTATTATGTTATTTTAATTTACCCATGTCATATCCCCTAGATTCAAGCTTGCCATAGAGCTGTGTCACTGTACCTTTTTTACTGATTCCTTCTCCTCTCATGATTGCTCAGACCCACAACATAATGATGATACAAGTAGAGTCATTATTTTCTGCTACCAGATCTTTATAAAAAGTCCCTTTTTGAAGTGTGAGCTATAAATGTATACAGATACAATGGTTGGCTTTTTATGCTAAGGGGTTCAATTTACAGCTTTATTGCAGAGGGGAACCTAAATGACATCATGCTTCCCATGGAATGCTATAATGCAGAGAACTCAATTGCACTATATATTGGTACATGTCAAAATCATTTGTGGGTAATAAAGAGTATTTTGTTACAAATAGCTTAAAGGTATGTAGCTCAATAGCATAATTAAAACAATGTACCTTTCATGTTCTACACAATCCTTTCATGGTTTTTATCTTTTTCATTTTTTTTTAAGTTGCGCCAACCAGCTTACCCTGATTGCCAAGTCCTCCTGAACTTTGAATCCTGAAAGCACTTGGCCAAGCTCCCTGCCATCCCACTCTTCACAATTTTGGATGGCTTCCAGTTTGTGCAATTCCATTCTTTCCAATACTTAGAGTTTGGTTGTATCAGCACTTTGACATCCCTAGCCATGCTAACCTTCTCCCCAAACAGCCCTTTGGAAGATCATCCACAAAATGATCATCCTAGTCTTTATAGTGTTATATAGAGAATAATGCATGGGCATTAATGCACCACAAGGCTGTGTTTCCATTGAGGGATTTGATGACATCATAGGGACTGTGAGAGCATAGCTTGAGAAGGCTCTGATGTTGTCAGAACCCCAAGATGGAAACAGAATATGTCAGCAGAAAATGGCTTATTGCCCATCATGTCCTTGTGCAACTGATCCTGCCCTTTGTAAAGAAGCTCATGGTATACATTTGTAGCCTGACTTTCTCTGCACAAGATACTACTGCTGCTAAAGACTGGTGTGCATTGCACTATTGATGCTCACAGATATAGTGTAAGTGTGCCCATTTTACCTGAAGCTGCTAATTATACTGCTGTTTCATAGCCCTTTGATTGCACCACTGTTTGAATTACCTCTCCACTTTATTTCTGTTCTCCGTTGGTGGTGGCAGCATTTGGAGGCGGGGCCACTGTGTTGAAAAGCAAAGCAAAATTAGACCTCACAGCATCTATAGTGCTGACTTTTGGGCAAAGTGGGATCACAGAGAAATCTATGGAGTCATCGGAGCAGAGGAGCCAGGGCTGGACCATCTGCTAATTTTTAGCAAGATTTTAAAATGATACAGAACAAGTTGTTATTGAGTGTTGGGTTTTGTCTGGCTACTATATGTAATTTTTTATTTTTTTTATTTGTTGAAATTTCGGATAACACCTTTACGAATAAGCTAATTTCATAGGTTCCACATCAGACGAACAATACATATTGGGAAAGTATGAGACAGAGAACAAACAAAACAAGTAATTATACAAGACATTACAAGAGTGTAAAACTAGAGAAGTTCCAATACATGTGGCATTGTACAATGTATGCCATGGTGCATATTTGATTAAAACCTGGAATTCAAAGGGTCATATTAGAGGGGGTGGGGTCTAATGAAATGACCCTTTACAGGGACATGAGAATAGACTCAGCCTAATATCTAATAATCAACAAGTTAAGGGATGGCATCAGCCTAGGGGCCTCATCAGAGGTGAGAAGGTATGAGACAAAGCATTTTAAAGTGAGCAAGGGAGCTCAGGAGATATAACGGGGATGGGAAAAGCCATAGAGGGGTGAGGGGAAAGAGTGGAAGGGATCAAGAGGAAATGTGAAGGAGAATGATTAGCAACTTAGACTAGTTATTTGCATGCTGAGAACAGTTATGCATAAGGTCAGGATAGCATAAGGTTAGAATAAGTGCTGGTCACAAGAAGGAAGGTTATTGGAAGCAGTCACAACTGGCATCAACAACTACAGTAGCTGTTGCTTAAGTTTAACCTTGAAGGAGCCCAAGGTAAATGCTGAAGTGATGTCATGGTGCAGCAAGTTCATCCAAAGCGGGGCAAGGTAGACAAAGGACCTTTGTCGCAGAGAAGTGCGACAGCAGGGTATATTAAAAATCTAGCTAGTAGAGCTTCTGTTGCAACGACGGTTGATAGTGGGGGTAATAAGCTTTTGCACTCCTGGGGGCATTCTGCCTAAGTTTACTTTTTTGGACAGTAAACATGTTTGGTATATGAGTCTACCTTTGAATTGGAGCCAGTTAGCCTGAGCGTACATGTCGCAGGTATGGGACAGATGGGCTGAGCTGGTAAGGAGCCGGCATGCTTTGCTGAGTGCAACTATGATGCAACAAAGAGTTGTTTCCGTAGCTGAGCCATAGATTGCTAAGCCATAATCAATAAGCAAGACAAGAGAGCTTTGAATGGCCAGGTTTAGATCCTCTGGGGTCAAACATTGCTTATGCCTATAAAGTAGCCCAATGCGGGTGTTAACAGCCTTAGCAATGTTGTCAATGTGATAGGCATAGGTCATTGTACTGTCAATAGTAATCGCCAGATATTTAAAGAACAGAACTAGCTCCAGGGGAGAGCCCTCTTCATTGGTGATAGAAAGAGGGTAAGTTCTGTGTCTATTTTGGCAGCTGGAGAACAGCATAGTTTTAGTCTTGTTGTAATTCATTACTAACTTGTGCTTATGGAACCATTTCTATGACTATGAAATTACTCTGCAGCCTAGATTCAAGAACCTTAAGGTCTGGATCACTGGTAAACAGGACAGCATCATCAGCATATAAAAGGATGTGACCCTGACAGGAGTAAGGAAGGTTGTTGAGGAAAATGCTAAATAAAAGAGGGCCCAAGATGGACCCTTGAGGAACTCCAGATAGGACAGGTCTGCTATCTGAGAGGGTGTTACCAGTCTTCACCTGCTGTGTACGGTTGTGCAGGTAACTTTCAAACCAGGCTACGCTGTCATGAGCTAGGCCAGTGGTGGTAAGCTGTTCGACCAGGAGGGCATGATTCACTGTGTTGAAAGCTTTGGTTAAATCAGTGAAAGCAGCACCGACCAGGTGTCCTTGATCTAAGGAGTGGTGAATAAAGCCTGTGAACTCCAGAAGGGCGGTAGTGGTACCATGACCATTTCTGAACCCGTGTTGTTGCGGTCATTGTAGCTAATATTTTTCTAAGTATTCAACCAGTGGGTCAGCCACTAAATGCTCAAGAGCTTTCCAGAGTGGGGGCAGGATAGAGATAGGCCTGTAGTTCCCAGTAATTGTGCAATCCCCAAACTTATGAACTGATGTCACAGTGGCAGATTTCCATTTCTGAGGGAATTAAAAGTAACTAAGTGACATGTTAATAATATGTGTTAGAGGTGACAGAATTTCATCCAGCTAAGGGCTACAAACTTAAGATCCAGGGTGTCACCACTAAATCTTGATTTCCCTAATACCTTGAGTAGGTAATTCCTGGCTTCATGGGCTAAGAGGGTTTTGAAGTAGAAAGGAGGATGAGAAGGATGCTGAATCTCTTTCCCAGAGTAGTCACTTGTGAGGGGATGAGAGAAGTAGCCAGGTAGCAGGACACCACTCAGGTCTGTAAAGGCATTATTAAAAGTGTTAGCAATAAGTCTGGGGTTGAGTGAGAGTTGAGTGAGGGTACACCATCAATGTTAAGCATGGTAGGGGCAGATCTGAGTTCTCTCCCAGTGAACTCTTTAAGGTTAGTCCAAACTTTTCTGCCATTATTCCAGGTCCGAGAGAGCACTTCCTTATAATATTGATTTTTAGCTGCACGAATAGCCCATGTGCAGTTGTTTCTAGCTGCGTTGTACCTCTGGATGTCGGCCTGGTTACATAGGGACCTACACCTGTGCCATAGATGGTTCCTGGCATTCAGAAGCTCGTGGAGGTCTGGAGAAAACCAGGGATTACAGCAGCCTTTGATTTTACACTTTTTTAGGGGGTTGTACCTATCACATATAGCGCTGAACTGAAGAATTAATTGGTCGAGGGCAATGTCAACGTTATTAGTTGTGTAAACCATTGACCAGTCCTAATTACGCAGGTCAGCTTTTAGTGATGCAAGATGCCCATGGATGAGTACCCTGGTAGTAATTGTTCTAGCGGGTGGTTTAGAGAATTTGTTTGCCAATGAAAAAAGACTGGGGAGTGGTCACTGAAGGCATCTGGTCTTAGTTTGAGCCACTGTGTTGAAAAGCAAAGCAGACTTATTACCAGTGGAATCTACAGTGGTGGCTGTGTGGGGCAAAGTGGGAGCACAGAAGAGTCTGTGGAGTCAGAGGAGGAGAGGAGCTGGACTGGACATTGTGCTCATTTTTAGTAAGATTTTTTTAGTAAGATTTTAAAATTATGTATATTAAGTTGCTACTGAGTGTTTGGTTTTGTTTGGTGACCATATGTAAGGCTTTACCTTAGTGTACATTGAGTGATGGCATTTCTTGGAGAAACTTTGCCGTTAACCTTTGCATGCCCACTTTTAGCAATGTTAATTTTTTTTTATTGCTTTTTTGTAATTTTTTGATAAAGGATTATTCAGATTTGCTGATAGAGCTGATGCATAGGTCATGTGGCAAAGTGACTTTTTCCTCAAATGTTTTGGGTCTTTCAAAATGTGAACTACTTTACCTGAAATGAGCCAGTACCACGAGGAATCAGATTTTATTGCTGTTGTTGATGTCTGACAATATCCAGGTGAATCATTGTCTTACCTATATTGAGGATAGTAATTTATGTACTAATACTTCTAAGGAACATGGGGCCAGATATTCAAAAGGGTTGCGCCATGTGCAATAGGTTTGCGCCTGCGCAAGTCCAAACTTGCTCCATTCTGTGATATTCAGCAGGAGGCAGTTGCGCCACAGAAAACATGCTGAGCAACAGCGCAATGCAAATGAATGCATGCTGAACTGGTGGGGGAGGAACCATGCATAAACTGCACAGCCCGATATTCAGCCGGGCTGTGCAGAGTTGTGCAGGCGAACCCCAACCTGCGCCCTGCAGGACTTTGAGCCAAAAAAAAGGCTTGAGTCGAGGGCCACCCACAGGTGAGCTGCTGTATTGCAGGGCGCAACACAGCAGCTGCCACCTGTGGCTGGCCCCCAACCCAGTCCCTGTGCTCTCGCAGAGCCCGATCCGGCATAGTGTACTCCCCACCAGCCCGATCGCTGGCATCATCGGCTCCCCTCCCGCTCATATCCTGTTCTTGGTAGTCCAGTGACGAATGCCGATCGCTGGCGGCGTATAATAATTCCTCCCACCCCGCTCACATCCCTGGTGGTCCAGTGGCAAATGCCGATCGTAGGCGGTGTGTGATAAAACCACCCTCGAACATAGCCCTGTGGCTAGTGTCCCCACAAATTCACAAATCTGACTGTCATGTACGGTATGGCTGCATGCCCATTGGCTCTGCTCTGCACCACTGGGCAGCAGCCCTACCGGGCAGTCAGTCGGGCGGGTGGCGGGCGGCAGGCGGGTGGATGCTGCCACCGCCGCCGGGGAGCGGGTGGTGGGGCTGGGTGGGTAGGGTGGGGACACTCAGCCACCAGGGCTATGTTCGGGGTGTTTTATCACACATACCGCCTCGATCGGGCATTTCAGTCCACTGACCATCAGGGATGTGGAACGGGAGGGGTGGGAATTATTATACATACCGCCTGCGATCGGGCATTTCGGTCCACTGACCACCAGGGATGTGAACGGGAGGGGTGGGAATTATTATACATACCGCCTGCCGATCGGGCATTTCGTCCACTGACCACCAGGGATGGAACGGGAGGGGGTGGAATTATTATATTACCGCCCGCGATCGGGCATTTCGTCCACTGACCACCAGGGATGTGAACACGGGAGGTGGGGAGCTACATTGATGCCCGCGATCGGGTTGGTGGGGAGTACACTATGTTCGCGATCGGCTGCAGGGGCGCCGTCTCGACGGCTGTTGCCTGGCAGGTGCCAGGCGAAGTCCTCGGATCGCACACCTACATGCTAATGGCAGCAAATGGAATATAATCACATGCAAATGGCCCCTACGCCTTGCATGAATTATAGCCCCATTTGCATGTCACCTTGAATATCGTGGATTTTGACAAGATGGCGAATGGTACTTGCGCCACCGCAGTTGAATGCTCCACTCTGTCAACTTGGAGTGGCACAAGTTCCACTGCGCCATGCACAGTGGCTGTGGCTGGGGGGTGATATTCAAAGGAGTTGCTCAATAGCGCAACTCCTTTGAATATCACCCAGGACACACCCCTGCACAACTATTTTGCGCAGCTCAAGGGCTTGCACCTATGAATGGCGCAGTTTGAATATCCAGCCCATGGTCTATTGTCCATGTTTACATTAGAAGTATTTTACTTAAACTTGATGAGTTTAAGGTATGGACAGAAACTTATAAACTTGATACTGTGATTATGTCCAAAATCTGTTTGTCAAATAAAACTTGGGACAATGATTTAAGGATTATCTTTGAGGATATCTCCCTCCATTGTGCCACATCATGAAACTGTAAGCTGTTGGTGCCTGTACCACCCAGAAATTTTTGCTGGCTGGACCACTCACATCAATGTGCCTCATTGGCACCTATATAATGTGGGCAACCCCAGCATGTCTCAGTTCTTTCTTCTGCTGTCAATCACTCATCAGTCCACAACCTGGAAAGTCTTACTGTACCTACTATCTCAAGTTTGCTATTTAAAGATTTTCTTTTATGCCACTGCTGACAGACAGTCAAGGAACTGAAGTTTTGCCATTGCTGCTCTGGCAATATTAAAATTTATAAAGATGATTGCCTTGGCAAAGATCACACCACTGAAGCCTGCAGTCTGCCAGGGCTTAAATTAGGCAACCAGGAGACATTGCAAGAAAGCTTTAGAGGTTCGTCTAAAGCTGAAAGAAATGGACAAACAGGTTGCATTGAAAGTGGATTCACTGTTGTCTACTGCATCTGTTTCCAGTTTGCCATTGGCTCACCATTCCCTGAGGTCAATGGCATCTGTCACTGATTCATCAAAGAAAAAAGACAACTACTCTAAGTTGGCAGACAAACACTGCCACTCAGAGAAGGAGAAGGAGAAGCAGCGTAAAGAAAAGGCCACTTCCCCAGACCATTCCCATTCACCTCCAAGAAGAGGTTAGTCAGTTAATAAAGACAGATCCCAGGCTATGGCCATGGGTCATTCCACCTCCCATAACCATCTCTCAGACACTAAGGTCTGTGCTGACTTGCCTCCCCTGCTGGGATATTTTCAGCCAATACTGCTGTCGGGCACAGTCCCATGATAACCCCTTTGGGGCCAGTCAACACACAGCTCCTTTATCAAATGAAATGTCGGACCTCCTTCAGCACCTTCAACTGTGCCATAATTGATGGTAACCTTCAGTTGATGGTTCCTGTTGTAGTGCCAGGTCATGAATGACCTCTGATGAGACACACACACACACACACATACCAATTAACGGTTCCTCCTCCATTATCTTCTCATCCTGTTGACCCTCTGCCAACGATGGTCATCATCAACGATGAACTGGAATATAATCCAGCATATCTGGAAGGGTAGGAGGTGGCTATGGATAAAGAAAAAGAAATAATTGATGTAGTAGACTCAAAATCTACTCTTTCTCCCTGCTTAGAGAAGAGTGTGAAAAATAATGTTGCCCATATAGTGTTTTTGTGGCTCCTACCACTATCTGTCAGATAGTGCCAGTATCCTAAATGGGATCCTACTAGAAATCCTATCAAAGAGAGAGGTAGGATTCAGAGACAGATAGCAATAGATCCTCATTAGGATCCAGGTATCCTAGTTAGGATACAGGGATCCTAGTTTGGGATGAGGGATCCTAGGTCAGATAGGATCCAGGGTCAGATAGCAATGTATCCTAGTTAGGATCCAGGGATCCTAGGTCAGATCCAGGGATCCTAGGTCAGATAGTTAGGCTCCTGGGTCAGATAGTGATGGATCCTAGGTCAGATCCAAGGATCCTAAGTCAGATAGTTAGGATCCAAGCTGGATCTATTGCTAGGATCCACAGGATTCACAACATTTGTAGGATTCATGCACTGGATCCTAGATGGTAGGATCTGTTGTCAGATAGCACTACAAACCTACCGCAGCAACTATCTGGCCAAATGGGAGGTGACTGTTGGTATCCTAATTTTTAGGATACTATCTGAGCAGAACTAGTGAAAAACCCTTCTAGGTCTGCACCTGAAAATGCCTCATTTCAGGCCTTCCTTAAACAGGGTACATGCTAAACTGGGATTGCAATCAAAAGAGGAAGCTTCATCCACGAAAAATCATTATGAGATCTTAATGGTGTCTGTAATGAAATGAAATAAAGACTCTGACCCTTTCTTAAATGTCTTGATTATATATATATATATATATATATATATATATATATATATATATATATATATATATATATATTCTCTTTTTTTTTGTTGCAATCAAAATGAATACAAAATGTAGTGTATCTTTGATGTAGCCTCCATAAATATGTTCATGTGAGAACAGTTCTGTTTTATGTCAGACTGACAAAGAGGTTTCTGCCACACTCTGCTATTTCAGGAACACGTACTGTATGAACACACAAAATTCAGTTTTTTGAGGGTTTCTGTGTGAAAATACATCATGGATGTGTATAACTAAAAATACTATATGGCATCCTGATGCCCCTGTCTCCTGCCCAACAGTTGAGGCAGCAGCACTCAGCTGCCCCATTTCCCCTGTCCCACAAGCCCCCTGTCTCCTTCCTTCAGTTGAGGCTGCTGCACCCCGCTGCCCACCATCTTCTCCACACAGTTGAGGATGCTGCACCCTGTTGTCTCCTACATAAACAGCTGAGGCTACTGTACCCTGCTTCCCTCTGTCCCTCCCCCCTCCACAGTCAGGGCCAATGCACCCTGTTGCCCCCTGTTCCTTTCTCCACAGTCAGGGCTGCTGTACTCTGCTAAGGACTAGAGTCCAGGTCCACTGCCTTCACAGTTCTGGCTGCTGCACCATGCTGCCCCAGGCCACTAGAGGTGGGGTATTTACTGCACTTGCTACCCACTTGCATAGTCCCAGCTGGGCAAGGCTGCTGCACCATGCACACCCTGTCCAACAGTCAGGGCTGCTGTTTCCTGATGCCCCCCTGTGTTCTGCCACACAGTCAAGGCTTTTGCACCATACTGTCTTCGGTCTCCGCCACCACATCCAAGGCTGCTGCACCTGTCTACACAGTCAAGGCTGCTGTGACCTGCTGAGCTCTAGAGCCCAATGCCTCCACAGTTAAGACTGCACCATGCTGCCACTTGCCATAAGACAAGGCAGGGCATGTTCTGCACCCTGTCCCCTGCCACCACAGTTGGGGCAGCTTCTCCCTGTTGCCCTCTGCCCCCAGAGTCAGATCCTTTGCTACACTCTCCTGCCCATGTCTCATGTTCCAAACAGGCAGATATGCTGCACCCTGTTCCACAGTTTGAACTGTTGTACCCTGATGGCTCCCCTGTCTCCTGCCCAAACAGTCAGGGCTGCACCCTGGTACCCTCTGTCCCCCACCCTATAACACAAGATGAAAGTATTTTTTTTCTTTTGAAAGGTTTGGGAAGTGTACCAAAGGATCTGATACTAGTGGCAGGGAGCAGCACAGTGCAACATCCCTAACTGTGGAGGCAAGAGGATATATGGTGCAGCAGGACTCAGTGGTGGCAGGGGACAGAGGACAACATGGTGCACAAGACTTCACTGTGAGGCAGGACACAATGGGGCATCAGGGTACAACAGCCCTGACTATGAGACAGGGTGCATGTGGTGTACCAGCTTTGCCCATTTGGGGCAATTGAAGTAGGTAGCAGGGTGCAACAAAAGCCGCACCTTTGGTGACCTGGGGCAGCATGGTGCAGCAGCCCTGGGAAGGCAGAGACCCTGGGACTCTATGGTTTAGCAGAGCACAGTAGCCCTGTCTGTGGAGACAGGAACAGGGGACAACAGGGTGCACTGACCCTAACTATAGGGGTGGGAAACAGAGGGAAGCAGGGTACAGCAGTCTCAACTGAGGGGCAGGAGACAGGGGCATCAGAATGCCATATAGTATTTCTAGTTATACACATACATAATATATTTTCACACAGAAACCCTCAAAGAACTGAATTTTGTGTGTTCATACAATACATGTTCCTGAAATAGCAGAGTGTGGCAGAAACCTCTTTGTCAATATGAATAAAACAAAATTGTTCTCACATGAACATATTTATGAAGGCTACATCAAGTACACACTACTTCTATGAATTAACAAACTTTAGTTTATTCTGTATCCATTAAACTACCCGGTGTCATAAAGTCAGTAAACAATGCAGAATTGTGATGAGACAGAATTGACAACTGTAATACAGACACGGTGATTTCTCACAAACATTCACACCACTTCAGTTCAGCAATGAAACTCAAAATGATCAACTGTTTATGAGAGCAGAATGATAGATTTTAAGCTAATCTGTCTAAACACAAACCAGTTGGATTAATAAACTTCTTGGAGTGAAAACAATTAGCTCTACAGATTTCTCTAACTTTGAAGTGCTTCAACCTCTTCAGTCAATCAGGAACTTAATTGCTGAAGCAGCAAGCTAGACCAATATGATGTCATCACTCATTTGACAGGTACAGAAACATCTTCACTGTTTTTGGTTGTAACCACCCAGTCCCCTGGGGTTACTAGAATCCCATCAGTGTCAGTGCTAGGTAGGGAAAGGCAGCAGGTGAATAACTAGTTAAATGGATTTTTCACCTACTCACTCTCTTGTTTACTTGGCCTCAGCTGAGATGAGAGACATGAGGTCATTTAGAACTCTTGCAGCACCATAAGCCACAACTGGCTGTGAGTGGGGAGTTTTAGAATCTTGGGAGAGTAGTTAGTTGTAGTTTTAGTTGGCCAGAGTGGTCTGTAGTGGGAAGTGAGAGGAGTGAGAGCTGCAGCTGTGGGCTCTGAGAGTAGTGCCTGTTTTCTCACCCTAGTCCTGGAATTCTCCAGCCTGCCAAGAGAAGTGGTGGAAATCGTTGTCTACAGCAGGATCTCCTGATTTTCATCCCCAGAGGGATGAAAAGGACTTCTAGTGAATGGGTCCTAGGGGCAATCCCCTGTGTTATGGTGTTTCTCTGATGAACAGGGAAATATAAACTTGTTCTGTTCAGAAGTTTGAGATTGTTCTCAGTTTAAAGTTGGCTGACAGTTGTGGGATCCAGATGTATGACTAATTCACATTGTTTAGGACTTTAGTTTCTCACAATACCGGTGTAGTATTTTTTTAAATGCTGGCTGTGAAAGTTCAGTCAATGGTGCATTTACCCAAGTGTGTTCAAGATGTTTTAGGTGTAACTCTGAAAGAATGGCTGGGCATGGATTTGGGAGCAAAGGTTGGGCAGCCCCTCATCTGGAATAACCAGTTCAGGACTACATGTTCAGTAAGGGTGCCTGGTTACTTTGGATATAGTGACCAATGGCTGAAGAGGATTGCACCCCCTGGAGTGGGTTGTGCTAGTAATTAGCTGTATGTGTGCTCAGTTGTGGCCAGTGCCACTAGAAGTATTTCCAGTTTGAGGCCAGTGCCACTGGAAGAAATGTAAACATCCTATGCCATATGGAAAATGTGTGTTCGGTTGTGGTCAGTGCCACTAGAAGAAATGTTCAGTTGTGGCCACTGCTACTGGAAGAAATGTCCATGTTGTGGCCAGTGTCACTGAGAGAGTGTTGTGAAAGTCTTATGCTGTATGGGAACACCAGTGCAAGAAGTACAATGTCCTATGAAATATGGGAATATGTAGAGTTTCTGTCAGATACAGTCATTTTGTTGTTCTGCAAATTCCTTGTGCCATGATGTGTAAACCTTGTGGGTCTACCCTTGCTTTAGAGAACATTGTTTGGAATAAAGTCACACTGTAGAATCCCAGCTCTGGTTTGAACATTTATGTTATTGCTTCCTGTGTGTGGATTTACTGGGTACCCCTCCAGAAATATAGGTCTAACATAGACCTAGCAAAAAGTTCTCTCCCCAGGACCTGGTTGTCTGTAAATACATTATAGGTCATAGTTTTGCTTTTGTACACCCTCAACCCTTTTTGACCTCTAGAAGTAATGAGCTGGGTATACAATCCCAAAGTAAAGGATGGTACCGTTTCTGAAGTAGTTTGTGCCCAGTCAAGGGTACCAGGGGTACCTAACTGTGTAAAGTAGTGGGGGTTACATAAATGGGGGCTCATCCAAGGATGTTTAATTTGGGGGAGCACCACAAAAAATTGTGAGCTCATCTGATGTTGTTTAATTTGGAGAGAGAACCAGAAGAGTTTTGCTGAGGGTATGTCTAGCATCTTTCTGTCTGGTAGTGGTGTACCCCAAACAGAAAGGTAGCTTTGGAAGAGAGGATTTTGCCCAGAAAAGTGTCATCCAAATGTGCTGCTTGTGTGCCTTCTAGTACAGAAAAGAACAGAGTGCTGCTTGTGTGTTTTCAACTTGTAATTGACAGTAAAGCATTGAAATGTGTGTCCTAGTCTCTGCATCAGAAAGTGCTCAAAGAACTTTTAAATTGCAATTTCAAATGGCAAAAGTAGTGTGGACTTTAAGGAACAGACTAAGATATGTGCCCTGAAAGTTTCATGTGCTTTGTGTGCAAATTGGGGAAGTCGCTAGAGATATTGTCCGGAAACTCTGTACAAAATGGTCAAAACGGCGCTCCTGCTACTGAAATTGCAGCTGAGAAAATAAAAGTTACAGTTTGCAGTCTAAATTTGCTCCTGCTCATTGAGCGCCATGAGGGAAGAGCAAGCAAGGAGAGAGAGAGAGAGGCTCATTTACATGGCGTTGAGTGATTGGTGCAACTGCAATCAGTCCCTTCCCTTGGCCAGCATCTGTGTGCTGCAGAGTGATCGAGGAGGAGAGAGAGAGAGAGTGGCATGCAAGCTGGTTAGACCAGGATCAACCATCGAGAGGCTTGTGAGCATTCTAAACTGTAGTAAACAGACTAGTACTGTTTAATTTCAGGCTCAACCCGTTGTCTGACTGACTGGAGAGTGAGCAAGGTGTTTGTGGCTACGATCGGTGGGATTGTCTTCCCATTTCACCCCAGAGGCCTTCCCAGGATCGGCACCAGGCTGAAAATTTCCATCGGAGGAAACCAGCTACTGAATTCAGTGAGTAAACAAGTTAACTGTTCAAACAAACTGTGTGTGATTATCAAGCCAACTGAATCTATGTGCAAGCAGTGTGATTTTATTTGCATAGAAGGACTGTGTGGTGTTAGAGCAAGTGCAACAAATAAAGATTCTGAGCATAGACTGTGAGCAGTGACAATGGTTTCAGCAACAGTAAATTTTTCCAAGCAAAAAGGGACTGTGAGTTGTATAGGAGAAGATGCAGCAAACAGACAAGCATGTGCAAAGAAAGACTGTGGGGCTTACAATTTACTTTGAGCATGTGTAAATAGTTTTCCTGAATTAAATGCTGATAGCAAAGTCAAGTTTAAAATCATATGAATGTGCTGAAATGTACCAGCAGAGCAATCAATTGCAGTTTTAAGTAAATTCAGTAGCCAGAAAGGTCAGAAACACAGTTTTGAGCAAGTGAACAGAGTTTGATGCATGAGAAAAAGTTACCGCCGCCATCACAGGGTGGGGTCAGCAATGTAAACAAAGCAACAGGGAGCCATTTTGTGAGTCAGTATGTGACTAGTGAGCAATTCAGCAACGACAAGTTTGTGTGTTTGCTTTCAGACATGGCTTTGGGAACTCCCCGCTACCTGGATCATGCCCAAGCTTTGATCGCAGAGGAGGTGGCAGCACTAAGAGAACTAGAGAGAGCTTTCTATGGTGAAAGGTTGCCTCCAGATGTAGCAATCCCTAGCTATCCAGTGAGACTGTGCATAGTGTGTCTAAAGGCTGGAAGGGATATGTTTCTCATACCACATTGCTCAGACTGCTTTGTGAAGTATGGAATGAGAAGGGGTGCAGTGCCAAAGAGGGCATCGAGAATTCATTTGACTCCCACGTGGACTCGTATAGGGGACCCCACCTGCAGCAGCATGCAGCACCATGTTAAATCTGTTGGTTGGGGAACGTTCCACAGAGTGTGTTACAGAAGGAGAAAGTAAAATTGATGTTGATACACTGCAAGGGCAGGAACAGAGAGAGAGATTTCCACACCTGTGTCCCAGATGGACAGTGCAACAGAAGGATCAGTGGACCTTTGGAAGCAGGGTTTGAGTCCTAGCCTAGTGGGGAGGACCAGTTGCAAGAGACACACTGAATTGGAAGGTGTCTACTTCCACACTCAGTAAGAAGTGAAATGTCTCAGAAGTGAGGATGTTTGCTCACTCTTGGGCTCAGATAATAAGTGAGGAAGAGGAGGATGAAGAAATGTATTTTCATGTTGAGGGCTCCAATGAGTTGCCTCAAGCTCTTGCCTCAGAGGAGCCAGAGACAGTTGAAGAAGGCTTTAGTAACATGCCCACAGAGCTGGTAGGGGAGATGTTTTTTCGTTCTTTAAGTATCAGACACTGGCTCAATCAGGACTGGCCAACCCCAAGCTGGGCCATGGGCCACAGGCTAGTGAACAGCAGCAAGGAGGAGAAACTGATATGTAGGAGGGTTGATGCCATATGTGGGAAGTCCTTTCCTACCTCTTCTTGCTGAGTCTGGGAGGAAATCGAACAGAACAGGCAATCCTGGTTGTTGGAAGAGGCAAACAAGAATTTGTGCTCTGGTGCAGCAGAGTGTATAAGGGACAAAGTCATAAGTGATTGCCTTAAATTCTGGAGAATGGGCAGAACTCTCTTTATGGATACTGTTTGAATTGTGGATGGGGCTGGGAATGAGACATTCCACAACATCAGCTTTGAACACCCAGATGGAGTCATAGTCCTTGCCCCACACCCTGAGTGGTACTACCCTTAATGGTGCCACTCCCTGTTAATATACCCAGCATGCCCCGAGGAAGTGAGCAGTGGTAGACCAGTGACTGTCATCTGAAGCAGCAGTATCCATGGATGAAGATGCAGCTCTTCTGGTGTTTCAGAATTCTTCAGGTGTATCCAGATTCATCAGCCCAGCAGTTTTTCTGTTTCATCGTTTGGTTTCCAGATGACATCAACCTGCAGTTTTCCAGTTTCATTGTTTTTCCCAGAGGACATCAACCCAGCAGTATCTGAAGATGCAATCTGGTCTGAAGGGAGAAGGTCCTCAGCTCATAGAAGTAAGGTGATCCTTTGTTTTTGTTCTTCAAGAAGCTGGTAAGACAAAACTTTTTATTTACTTTAACTGACTTTGCACAACACATCCTACATTTGAAGACTGTCCACGGAACATTACCTTTCATCAAATAATCTCCCCATGGATTGTAGTGCTATACAGGCCAGTCCTGTCCAAGAATAGTTCTTCAGCAGGCTTCAGCCTAGGAGAGACTCTTTAATGGACCATGCCTATGGGCAACAGTTATCTTGTCACTAGTTTTGAACTTTATAGGGCCTTCCATCCCAAATGTGTTGTATAAATGCCCATTTTCCATTTTTTACTTTTGTACTTTTATAGAAAAATATTTTTGGGGTTCTTCAGTGTTTAGGTGGAGGGATAGGCACTGCGTAGAATGCAGAATGTGTTTTTGTGTTTTTCTTCTTTTGCAGGTGTTCCTGAGGAAGAAAGGAAGAAACGAAGAGAATAAGAGAATGTTGGAGCTCATCCAAGTTCCCCTATTCTTAGTGTTTTAGAATTGTTTATGGTTAACAGGGTGTTAACATGTTTTTCTTCACAGGTTTGGAAATTGTGGGGAAATGCAATGCAATGTAATGTATGTTTTCTTTGTTGTTCACAGGTACCCTGGCAAGTTGGGGGGTAGGTTCCCCAGTAGGCCACATAGTCAGATAAATTTTCCCTATAGGGCTAGGGGGATAGACAGGCTGGGGTCCTGATCTGCAGTAAGGGCCCTCAGTCCTGGTCTATTAGAGCATGCTTCAATCAGTTTTCTTGGGGCCACTGAGAATCCATAGCTAGATCATAGGATAGGGGCTGAAGTTTCATCAGCCAGCCTCTGTTCCTTTAGTGTTGCCTGCCTGTGCCTGGCACATGGTAGGGGAGAAGTAGTGCTACTGCCCAATAGGTTACACAGAGGATAGGATGGCCTGGTGCTGGGTGGAGATATGACTGTGGACAGTAATTTGCCTGGCAGGGGTGAGTGTTACCACCCAGTCCCCTGGGTTTACTAGAATCCCATCAGTGTCAGTGCTAGATAGGGAAAGGCAGCTGGTGAATAAGTAGTTAAATGGGGTTTTCACCTACTCACTCTCTTGTTTACTTGGCCTCAGCTGAGATGACAGAGATGAAGTCATTTAGAACTCTGACAGCAGCATAAGCCACGGCTGGCTCTGAGTGGGGAGCTTTAGAATCTTGGGAGAGTAGTCAGTTGTAGTTGTAGTTGGTCAAAGAGTGGTCTGTAGTGGGAAGTGAGAGGAGTGAGAGCTTCAGCTGTGGGCTCTGAGAGCAGAGCTTGTTTTCTCACCCTAGTCCTGGTATTCTCTAGCCTGCCAATAGAAGTGGTGGAAACCATCGTCTATAGCAGGATCTCCTGATTTTCATCCCCGGAGGGGTGAAATGGACTGCTAGTGAATGGATCCTAGGGGCAATCCTCTTTTTGATCCAGAACAATTTGAAGCTGCTTGTAATGTTCTAACAGTGAGTAAGATCTGACTTTGTGCTGCAAAAACCTGTGTTGTGGTGTTTCTCTGATGAACAGGGAAATGTACACTTGTTCTGTTCAGAAGTTTGAGACTGTTCTCAGTTTAAAGTTGGCTGACAATTGTGGGGTCCAGATGTATGACTAATTCACATTGTTCAGGGCTTTAGTTTCTCACACTACCAGTGTACAGTTTTTTAAATGCTGAATGCAAATATTCATTCAGTGATGCACTTACCCAAGTGTGTTCAAGGTGTTTAAGGTATAACTCTGAAAGAATGGCTGGGTATGGATTTGGGAGCAAAGGGTGGACAGACCCCTATCTGGAGTAACCAGTTCAGGACTACATGTTCAGTAATGGTGCCTGTTTGCTTTGGACATAGTGGCCAATGTCTGAAGAGGATTTTATCCCCTGGAGTGGGTTGTGCTAGTAATTAGCTGTATGTGTGCTCAATTGTGGCCAGTGCCACTAGAAGTGTTTCCAGTTTGAGACCAGTTCCACTGGAAGAAATGTAAAAATCCTATGCCATATGGAAAATGTGTGTTCAGTTGTTGCCAGTGCCACTAGAAGTACTATTCAGTTGTGGCAAGTGCCACTAGAAGAAATGTTCATGTTGTGGCCAGTGCCACTGAGAGAGAGTGTTGCATAAGTCCTATGCCATATGGGAATGCCAGTGCAAGAAGTGCAATGTCCTATGAAACATGGGAATATGTAGAGTTTCTGTCAGATACAGTCATTTTGTTGTTCTGCAAATGCATTGTGCCATGATGTGTAAACCTTGGGTGTCCACCCTTGCTTTAGAGAACATCTTTAGGAATAAAGTCACACTCTGGAACCCCAACTCTAGTTTGGACATTTATGTTATTGCTTCATGTGTGTGGACTTACTGAGTACCCCTCCAAAAGTATAGGTCTAGCATAAGCCCTAGCAAAATGTTCTCTCCCCAGGACCTGGTTGTCTGTTAATACCTTTATAGGTAAAAGTAGCGGGGGGAGGGGTGGGGTTGCACAGTTACTGCAGAGCAGATTAACAAATGCTGATTTAAAGAAAACTACAAAACCAAACAGCATGGAATTTTCAGGAAACATTAATCATGACACAGGGACTAGAATTCATGTGAATTCAAGCTTTTATTAAAATATGGAAAAAGTGGTGCATTTGATCTTTAAATAAAAAATAAAACAAATTAATGAAATGTTTCTCTGATCATCACACACTACTTACACATATAAACAAATTAGAAATATTAAGTATTGTTCATAGTTTTCTTTACAACTGTTTCCTTGCTGATAATGAAAAACCTCCTTCTGTCTTTAACTGTTCATCAAAGAAATCTCTTCCACTTTACCTGACAGTGAGATAATTGAATCTCTGTCTCTAAACAAGCATTTGTCAATGCTGTATGTTGTCTCACTGGCATTGGCATTAGTAGTGCCACAGTTAGAGATGCATATTAGGAATGTGCAGTGAAGTATTGAAGTGATGCCAACCCAACCCCCACCCTGTAGAGACCGACAGGCATTGGGGTGTGCCTTTGGGTCATCAGCTATAATGCACATGCCATTGTACCTCACCCTACCCTGTAGACACTGGCAAGTGTTGTGGCGTGCTTTGGGGTCTTTGGGCGTTATACTTACCCCATTCCATAAGGAAATACGCTGAGGTGGGTGCAGTATAGGAGAATGGGGTGAACTTTGTGGCCGAATAGTGCAAGGCACACCACAATGCCTGTTACTGGCTACGGGTGGGGGTGGAATGGCGTGAGCATTACAGCCAATGATCCCAAGTCATACCCCTGATGCCTGTCAGTCTCTACAGGGTGGGGTGTTACAGTTGAAATCCCTAACACCATAGGCATGTGTTGGTATTTTCACTCCAAATTTTCAACATGGGCTGTTTGTGAGCCCACCTCTTGAGAAGCGGCACTATCAGTTTCTTAGCTGAAAGGTGGTTTTATATAGCGGCAATGCCATTTGGTGTCACAGGGATGAAAACACATTTTGGGCAGGATGTGGAAAATGACATCTGTATTGTTCATGAGGAGGTGTAAAAAAATGGCAACTTTGAAAATCTGGAGTGAAAATTTGAAAAATTGGTGAAGTCATGAGCATGCATAGAAACTGCGCAACACAGGTCTGTAACCCAATTATTTTTGGGAGTTTTTTAGCCACATTTTCAACATAGGCATTTTGGGACCTCCCTTCATGAATAGTGGTGCTGTGATTTTGTTAATCAGTCCCAAAAGTTGATTTCTCACAGTGACCACACCATTGTGTGCCACAGGTATGGAAACAGATTTTGGGCAGGCTGTGAAAAATGACAGCTATACTGTTGATAAGGAGGTGTGAAAAAATGCCAGTGTTGAAAATCTGGCATGAAAATATTACAAATTTGCGAAGTTACAAGGGTGCATGGAAACTGTGCAATGCGCGCTTGTAACACAGTCATTTTATGGACTTTCAGCACCAAACTTTCAACATAGGTATTTTAGGACCTCTGCTCATGAACAGTGTCACTGTCATTTTCTCAAATTGTCCCAAAAACTGATTTTGCATGGCGACTGTGCTATCCTGTGCAGGACATGCGAAAACACATTTCGGCCAGGACATGTAAAATGACAGCTGCACTGTTTATAAGGAAGTGTGGAAAAATGGCAATTTCGAAAATCTAGAGTGAAAATATTACAAATTCACGGTGGAGGATTGAAAGGCGTGAAAGCGAGCACAATGCATCGCCAGAAATAAAGCTATCTTTGGATTTTTTTCACCAAATTTGCAACATAGGCTTTCTGAGAGACCCCCTCATGAACAGTGGCACTGTCGTTTCATTACTTTGTCCCGAAAGGTTATCCTGTGCAGTGACCACAAAATCACCTTGCGGGACTGAATAATGCCACAACAGTGATTGAATTCATGAGGAGGGGTCCCAATAACCCCTTGTTGATAATTTGGTGCAAAAATTCCAAAACACGGCCAAGATATGCACAAAGTTGAAAAAACCCTATTTATGCCATTATACAGCTTACCGGCATTTCTGCAGTTCGTGGTCAGCTTTGAAGAGTGCAGACGTGCTTCCAGTCCACCGAACATCATTGTGCTGGACTCCAGAGATAAGTATGGGGTGAGGGGAATGTGGGGAGGCAGGGTCTGTAGAGGGTGAGTGCGGGTTGTAGAAGGGGTCAGGGAGACCACGAGGGACCATTTTCTTCTTTCACAGGGTTAAAAAATTAAAATAAAATAAAAAAAATTGCCGGTTTGTTTTTCTTTTTCAGGGGATTTGGCATGCTGTGGTGGGCTCCTAGCATGCCACCTAAGCATTTTGGGGGGGATGCTGTAGCCGATGGGGGATTGGGCACCCCCCGTCAGCACACAACAAAAGTGGGGGGGGGCAAGAGCTAAGGGGGATTGGGCACCCCCCTCGGAACATAACAAATGGGAGGGTGCATGATGCCAATGGAAGTGGGCTCCCCCGTTGGCAGATACATTTAGTCAGGGCATGCTGCCAGGGGGATTAGGCACCCCCAAAGTTGGCATTATGGCAGGCAGTGTGCCGCCATGTTTACTTTTTCACTAGGGCAAGCATGTCGGGAGGTGCCGCTGTGTATGACGAACTTTGCTCTCATTGCAGCAGACCTTTCATTAGATGTGCTCACCACATTATGTATTCATGGTGTGGCGCAGGCATACAGGCTTATTGGGGAATGAGGGACGCACCTACTGATGCGTGCCCTGCATTTGCCTAACAGTGACCGCGCCTCCAAATCTGCTACTACCGCAATATGTTGGCTGCGCATGCACGAGCCAACATAAAAAGGCCTTTGTGTGTTTGTGTATAGTATGTTTTGAGAGGAACATTCTGCCAGTGGAACTGAGCAGAATTTTTGAATCCCTGTATTCCATGGCAAACATTCCATATCCTGAATGTGGGGAAAGACAAAGGAAAGAAAAAACAGGATGAAGAACGTAGATAATAATACTTCATAAACAAAGAGAAAAATTGGAAAAACACAGTTACATATGCAGAGGCAGATCCAAACTGCTGAAATACATTACTGAAGTTTATAAAAGCACATACATTTGAATTATACATGAGTATTTTTAGGTGAAATCTGTAACTCCCACACCAAAAAAAAAGCAACCTGACAGGTTTAAAGTTTTGAACACATTTCTAGTAAGAAACAGTACTTGTATTGATTTAAAATGCATGGTAAACTTTTTTCTTATAAAAATGTATGCCACACACAGATTTCATTATGATTTATGTTTTAGCTAACCCCACAGTTACCAGAATAGGGCTATATTTTGTATTCAGAGTTAAAATGAAGCATATTTCAAAGAAAGGTCCAATTTTTATCTTTTTAAAATGCTTTCTCATTTTCATTCATTTTAAGTCATATATTTAAATGCCATTTTGTAATAGCAATAAGACACTCCAGGGGTATGCCATTATGGTGAAATAATTGCACTTCACAGGAGCATTTAATAGCACTCCGCTGCGCCGCCTGCCTAACAACACACCTGAGATGTGCAATTATTTCACCATAATTATTTCACCATCATGCACACCCCATCATGTCACCGTGTTGGAAAGAGATCTTGGCATAAGCATTTCATAGGACCTGAAAGTGGTGAAGCAATGTGAGAAGGCAGTGGCAAGGGCCAGTAGGATGCTGGGTTGTATCGGGAGGGGACTAACTAGCAGGAGGAGGGAGGTCATAATGCCCTTGTACAGGCAGCTTGTCAGGCCACACCGTGAGTATGGAGTCCAGTTCTGGAGACTATACCTTAGGAAGGATGTAGAAAGGGTGGAGCGTGTCCAGAGAAGGGCAACAAAAATGGTAGGGGGACTTGGGCATCTGTCATATGAGGAATGGCTAAAGGACCTCAACATGTACTCCCTTGAACAGAGGAAGGAAAGGGGGGACATCCTTGAGACCTTCAAGGATATCAAGGGTTTCAACAAGGTACTAGCAGGGGATATCTTTCAGCTAAAGGAACAATCAAAAACAAGGGGACATGAT
Source organism: Neoceratodus forsteri (assembly GCA_016271365.2). NCBI lineage: Eukaryota > Metazoa > Chordata > Ceratodontiformes > Ceratodontidae > Neoceratodus > Neoceratodus forsteri. The sequence goes on along the minus strand of CM057449.1, from coordinate 517,736,570 downwards.
CTGCAGAGAGTAGGGGGAGATTCAGGGGGGACATCAGAAAATCCTACTTTACAGAGAGGGTGGTGGACAGCTGGAACAGACTCCCGGGGGGGTGGAGGCAGGAACTGTGGGGGTTTCAAGAGAGCATGGGATAGACACAAGGGACTGGTAGTTCCAGGGCGGGGGGTGGAAGGGAAGTTCTAGCGACTTGCTAGGCATACTGGGCAGAATGGGTGGGCCTGGCGGTCCTTTTCTGCTGCTACGTTCTATGTTTCTGTGTCTTATTACTTACTTATTGCTGCTTTATGGTGGTTGGTGTTTTATTTTGCTTATTTATTATATCGCACAGTTGAGAATGATGAACTAATTACATATAACACTAGAAATGTGTACTGTCGCCTTAAAAAAACACCTTTGATAAGGCAGAGTAATGTATGCAAACGTCAGTCTTTGAGAAAGTACTGGCCACAGTACAAAACACGTCAGGTGACATCAGGAGACGGGCCCCTCCACCCTTTGCTGCTGCAACAAGCTGTGTACCGGCCCAAAAACTTGGTCTGTTTTTATTTGAACCTTGGACTTTACTCACTATGGACACTATGAACTGAACCTAAAAGGACTCTGTATTGATGTGTAAGTAACTGTGGATTCCATCCTGTATTGATATTTTGATGGCGCTTTACATTAAAGCTGAACACTTTTTTGAAGAACCCTGCTCGTCCATTTTGGTTCTTTGAGAGCAACCACAAGTGTATACTTTTAGGTAGGTGCCGGTTACCTCTGCAAAACACAGTTTATCATTTTTTCATTGGCTTGCGTGCATGCACAAGGAACGTTTTGGGAGAGTAGCACACTTTGGAGATGTGTCTCTCCCATCCAATGCACTGCTCCCTTGAGCAGGCGTGGTGGTCCTGCACCAATGGGTGCAGGAGCTCTGTATGACAGCAGTGTTCCTCTGCTTCAACGGAAAGCACTGCTGCCATACTGAGCACTGTGTCACGCCGTCCCCCCTCACGTCAGGCGCTCCCCATCGCAGCGTCCAGCACCCCAAAGCTTTGGTGCCACACTGGGGAGCCCACCACAGCGTGGCAAATGTTGTTTGCCGATGGGGTGCCCAATCCCCCGCCAGCTCCATCGCCCCTGGGTTATCCTGCTGCCACACTGGGAGCCCACCCCAGCGTGGCAAACGCTCTTTGTTTTGCCGACGGGGTGCCTAATCTCCCATCAGCTCCTCGCCTCCCCAGCCATCTTCTGCCATGCTGGGAGCCCACCCAGTGTGGCAAACGCCCCACGTCGCTGCTTTTTGTTTTTAAACCTTTAAAATAAAACGGTCCCACGGCACGCCTCCCAGCCCTCCCACAACCCACACCCATCCACTGTGCACCCAGCCTCCCACACACCACCTCACCCCACACTTACCTCTGGACTCTGGCGTCGCGATCTTCGTGGACCGGGAACACGCCTGCACTCTTCAAAGGCGACCGCAACTGAAGAAATGCCGGTAAGCTGTATAATTGGCTAGATGGGGGTTTCAACTTTATTAGATATCTCAGTCATTTTTGAATATTGTGCCAATTTAACATAGGACCTTCTCGTGACTGATGTCACTGTCATGGCAGTTCGCGGGTGATTTCGCAGGACGCGCAGTCACCGCGCGAAATCACCCTTCATGCTTGAATAATGCCATGACAGTGAATCATTCATGAGAAGGTCCCAAAACCCATGTTGAAAATTTGGCAAAAATTCAAAAAAATGACTGTTTTACAAGCGTGCGTTGCGCAGTTCCTACGAAGGCTCGTAAGTTTGCGAATTTTCAATATTTTCACTCCAGATTTTCAACATTGCCATTTTATCACACCTTCTTATGAGCTGTACAGCTGTCATTTTTCACATCTCACCCAAAATGTGTTTCTGTCCATGTAGCGCACAATGGCGCAGTCGGTGTGCGAAATCAATGTATGGGACACATTAAGAAAATCACAGTGACACTGTTCATGAGCAGAGGTCTTAAAATGGCTATGTTGAAAATTTGGTGAAAAAATTCCTAAAAATGACTGTTTTACGAGTGTGCTTTGCGCAGTTCCTATGCACGCTCGTAAGTTTGCGAATTTTCAATATTTCCACTCCAGATTTTCAACATTGGCATTTTACCACACTTCCTCATGAGCAGTTCAGCTGTCATTTTTCACATCCTGCCCAAAACGTGTTTCCGCCCATGTAGCGCACAATGGCGCAGTCGGTGTGCAAAATCAATGTTTGGGACACATTCAGAAAATCACAGTGACACTGATCATGAGCAGAGGTCTTAAAATGGCTATGTTGAAAATTTGGTGAAAAAATTCCTAAAAATGACTGTTTTACGAGTGTGCTTTGCGCAGTTCCTATGCACGCTCGTAAGTTTGCGAATTTTCAATATTTTCACTCCAGATTTTCACCATTGCTATTTTACCACACCTTCTCATGAGCAGTACAGCTGTCATTTTTCACATCCTGCCCAAAACGTGTTTCCGCCCATGTAGCGCACAATGGCGCAGTCCGTGCGCGATCTTAATGTATGGGACACATTAAGAAAATCACAGTGACACTGTTCATGAGCAGAGGTCTTAAAATGGCTGTGTTGAAAATTTGGTGACAAAATTCCTAGAAATGACTGTTTTACGAGTGTTCATTGTGCAGTTCCTATGCACGCTCGTAAGTTTGCGAATTTTCAATATTTTCACTCCACATTTTCAACATTGCCATTTTACCACACCTCCTTATGAGCACTGCAGCTGTAATTTTTCACATCTTGCCCAAAACGTGTTTCCGCCTATGTAGCGCACAATGGCACAGTCGCTGTGTGAACTCAGTGTCTGGGACACATTAAGAAAATCACAATGTCACTGTTCATGAGCAGAGATCTTAAAATGGCTATGTTGAAAATTTGGTGAACAAATTCTAAGTATAATTGTTTTACTTAGCGCTAGTGTTCACCAAGATGTCTGCCAGTTTGCTAATTTCAATATTTCACCCAGATTTTCAACATTGCCATTTTACCACACCTCCTTATGAGCAGTACAGCTGTCATTTTTCACATCCTGCCCAAAATGTGTTTCCTCCCATGTAGTGTACAATGGCGCAGTCGGTGTGCAAAATCAATTATGGCTACACAGTAAGACAATCACAGTGACACTGTTCATTAGCAGAGATTTAAAATGCCAATGTTGACAATTTGGTGAAAAATTCCCAACAATGACTGTTTTACTGAGCGTGCATTGCACAGTTCCACAAGCACGCCCTAGGTTTTGCGAATTTTCAATATTTCCTCCAGATTTTCAACATTGCCATTTTACCACACTTCCTTATGAGCAGTACAGCTGTCATTTTTCACATCCTGCCCAAAACGTGTTTCCGCCTATGTAGCGCACAGTGGGGGTAACAAAAAGGTCATGCTGACAATTTATTGTGCAAATACCAGCAATCGCACAGGGCATTAGGGTAAAGCACCATACATGCCAAACACCACTGCAAATACCTGCAAGCGAATGTTCGGCATTGACAAATGCTTGTTTAACCTGGCACCACCATTCCCTGGACATGGTCATTTACCAATTCAACAACTTTGCTGTCAATACATACTTTGAACAAAAACCGCTGGAAGGGATAGAGGTACTTTTTGCTGGCCCTGTGCCCATCCAGGCTGTTGCTGTTCTATGGGTAAGGGATGCAGTTGCCAGAGATCTCAGCCTTCCACTTCTCAAGCTACAAACTTTCCTCCTGGTGCTCATGCCAGACCTACAAAAGGTCAGACCATTACCAGTACCCAGACTGCCCTGGGGCTTTCTGACTCTCTTCCCCATCAGGAAGTTTTGGCGAGAGGCAGAATCTCCCTTTTTCTGCAAAAAGGGAGGGAGATAACAACCAGTGCCTAGGTTCTGGAGGTAAGTCAGCAAGGGAACACCCTAGACTCCTTACCATTCCTCCAGCGGCCTTCCCATCATCTAACAGATATCCTCCAGGATATCTTACCTTCCTCCTGGAGGAGGTTCAAACTCTCCTCCACAAAAGGGCTGCGGAAGTCATCCCAGTTTCAGAACAGAACTTGAGCTATTATTCCTGGTACATTCTGGTCCCAAAATTGACTGGGGTCTAAGGCTCATACTAGACCTTCAAGGACTGAATCTCTTAATTGAATACAAAATGTTTTGAATGGTCTGTTTGGAGTCCCTCCTTGCCTGTTACTAAACGGGATTTGGATGAATGCTCTGGACATGAATGCATACCTTCATGCCAAGATTCACAGGTCACATAGAAAATACCTGCGTTTCATGCTCCAAGGCTCACACTACCAATTTTGTGTCATGCCCTTTGGTTTATGCTCTGTAGAATTTGCCAAAGTTTTTGCTGTGGTGGCAGCTGCTGTCCACAGAGAGAGCCTCTTTGTCTTACCTCATATAGAAAACTAGCTGTTGAAAACCCCATCTCGGGAGGTGATAGCTCACACACTGTTTTAGACCCAACAGTTGTTTGACCAGTTGGGTATACTGGTAAGTGAATCAAAGGTGGTCCTTACTCCCTGCCAGAGGCTTCAATACATAGAGGCTATCTTAGGCATGAAACTGGGTCAGCTGTTTCTGCTCTCCGACCATGCTATGGCACTGGTTGGCCAGGCACAGCTTGTCTCAACTAACAATTATGTCTTAGCCAGAGGCCTTTTAAGGTTAATCAGCCTGATGACAGCCGACATACTGATCATCCCACTAGTATGCCTCTATATGAGGATCCCTCAATGGTTCTTCAGGGCACTGTGGGCACAGCCTTCAGATGAGCTAGCATTTCATATAAATGACTCTTCCTCTCCATCACTCCCTGCTTTGATGGTTGGACCACTCCAACCTAGAGATGAGGTCCCCATTCCTCCTGCCATCCCCACTCCTGGTGATGACTATGGACACCTTGGGTTCAGGATGGGGTGCTCATCTTGGCCCCTTCAGAACTTGGGGCCATTGGATGCTTCGGGATATGGTTTTGTACAGCAGCACTGGAGGTGAGGGCTGTTATGCATGATCTTCAGGATGACCAGTGCTGATCTCTACAGACAAGTTTGGTGATGTAAATCAACTGACAAGGCAGAGTGGATTTTATTTATTTATTAAAGTCTAGGAATTACAACCTTTGGGTCAGAGACTCCTTTACAAAGGCTCCATGTCAGAGAAGATTACAATAACAAATACATAATGCTACCCTGCTTGCACCCTGTCCAAAGAGAGGTAATCAGAGTTTGGCACTGGGTGGTGGAATGCGACATTTCTGTCAGTGGTATTCCTGCCCAGTACCCCTGAATGTGCTGTCGGATCACTTCTGTCAATCCTGTGTGCTATACCATGATTGGGAACTCTCAGAGTTATTCATGGACGGCCTCTTTGAAAGATGGTGTCGACCAGACATAGACCTGTTTGTGTCCCAATACAATGCAAAACTGTCGTGTTTATGCTCGCTCCAGGGCATGGAGTTTTCTAGTGAGAAGCATTTTCCCACTCCAGGAAAGGGAGGTTTCTGTACACTTTTCTTCCATTCCCTCTAATACAGAGGGTTCTGGTCAAGCTACATGCTTAGCTGGCCACCCTGATACTGGTGGCCCCATACTGGCCCAAACAAATTGGGTTCCCTCTGCTACAGCAACTGGCAGTGGAAACTTCTGTCCTGCTCCCCCTGTGAAAGGAAATTCTGACACAGAAGCAGGGTACTCTGGTGCACCTGGATCTGTGATCCCTGCACTGCCATGCCTAGCTCCTGAGAACACAGAGCTTTCCCACTTCAATGTATCCCCAGTGGTTGCTGGTGTTCTACTGATGGTGAGAAAGCCATCTATACAGTATGGTATGGTGTACTGAATGTGCTCTGTACCCCTTTGTGTCCAGTTCCTAAAGTGCTGGACTACCTCTTGTCCCTTAAGAACTCGGAACTGGAGTGTTCCTCTATTAAGGTCCACTTGGCTGCAATGTTTGCTTTTCATGCCTTCACAAGAGGGAGAAGAGTGGTCTAGATGTCTAGATGAAGGATTCACATAGATTCCTATGAGGCATTGTTTTCTGCTCTTACACCTCCCCCCCCCACTCTGTGGTCTGGTTCTGGTGTGATGGTGTGAGACCTTAATTTAGTCCTAGAGAACCTGACTGTTCCTTCCTTCAAGCCTGCTGCTACTTGTGAGTGTCACTTCCTCTGCTGGAAGATACTTTTCCTAGTGGCTATGAAGTCTGCAAGATACATTTTGAAATTGTAGGCTCTGGTTACAGACCTTCCTTTTATTGTTTTTCATAAGGATAGGATTTCATTACATACAAATCCTCATTTCCTTCTGAAAGTAGTGTCTGGGAGAACACTAAATCAGACTATTGACCTTCCTTTTAATTTTTTTGCCTCCTACAGATAGTGGGGAACGTTGCTTATATATGCTGAACATCTGCAGGATGCTGCATTTGGTACTTGGATCATACTAAAGACTGCAGAAAATCCCTACAATTGGTAGCTTTTGCCCACAGGATGGTGGGCTCCCCAGCTTCAAAACAAGGCTTGTCCAAATGGTTGGGCAGATGTATTATGTTTTGTTACCAGAGGTGCGCTAAGTAGCTTTCTTGCCCACTTCATGCTCATTCCACCCATGGGGTGACTGCTTCAGTGGCTCATTTCCAAAATGTGTCCTCTGATGACATGTACAGTATGTACTGCTGCCACTTGGGGTACCGTTGATACATTTACTAACACTACAGTCTGGACATCGTCTCTTATAGATCTGCCGGCTTTGGCTTCAATGTTCTGCAAGGCCTCCTTACTCAGGATCATGAGATCCTGCCATCCTCTTTCTGTGCTTGATACTGCTTGGGAATCGTTCCATGATGTGGCTCAGTGGATGTAGATACCCTCGAAGAAGATAGAATAGTTACCTACTGTAACAGTGGATTATTTAATACCATTAATTACCACGGTCCCATTATTTAATACCCTTGATGGTACTAAGATAGAAGATGTTTCCTCCCTTATGTTAAGTACCTTGGGGTCTGCCTTGGCCAGCATCATGATTTTTCAGTGCATATTGATGCTAATCACCATATGTTACACCCTAAGCTTGGAGCATTGGAATAAAGGGAGTATTCTGCTTCCTGTCTGCCAAGACATTGTAGTAGAAATGATTCTCCCTGTCTTTGACTATAGTGACTGAATCTTCAGTGGTGCTCCTAAATCTTCCCTTATCAGACTGGACCCCGTTTTCCATTCTTTCTGTCATTTTGCTTTAGATTGCCCCTGTCATAATCACCACTGATCTCTCTACTCATCACTTTCTCTCCCCCCTCTCTTGATGCTAGGTGCCTTTCGCATTGAGCATCTTTTATATCCAAATTCTGGTTCAGCTCCCTTCCCTGCTATCTTAAATCCCTTCTAAGAGAAATCCAGGAGAGGATGAATTTCAGCTGGCTGAGGTTGAACTCGGATAAGACTGAGGTACTGGTTGTGGACCCAGGCCGACAGATAGGAGGGTTGGTAGTGTTGCCTCCTCTGGAATTCTTCTTGGTGGTGTTTCTCTCCCTACCTCTGAATGGGTGCGGAACCTGGGGTAGTTCTGGATGATAGGTTGACACTGCATTCACAGGTGTCAGCAGTCATCAAGACTTCCTTTTATCATCTTAGGAATATCGCCAGGGTTCGGCATCTTGTTTCGTCTGCCAACCTGCCTACTTTAGTCCATGCCTTCATGTCCTCACGCTTGGATTATTGCAACTCCCTTTATCTAGGGCTTTCTGGGGTTGAAATCTGTCATCTGCAGCTAGTGCAGAATGCTGCAGCCCGGCTTTTCATGGGTTCAAGAAGATCCTGTCATATTACTCCGGTGCTGTGCGATCTGCACTGGCTGCCAATTCGGTGGCGGATCACCTTTAAAGTTGGCTTGCTGACTTTTAAAGCCCTACATGATCTGGGTCCAGCCTATCCGAAAGAACTTCTGGTTCCCTATCACCCTGATCAGTCTCTCCGCTCAGCCGATGAGGGGTTGCTAGAGGTTCCAAGGGTGAATTTAAAATCTTCTGGTGCTTGAGCACTCTCGTATGTTGTCCCCACCCTTTGGAACTCTACCCCTTCAGTTACGGGAGTGCACTTCTGTGGAGGGTTTTAAGAGGGGTTTAAAGACCTTTTTATGGGAATCTGCATTCACTGAATGTTGATTGTTTTAATTGTTTGGTTTGCCTGTATTTTTATTATGCTTGTTTTAATTGTTATTATGTATGGTGCCTTGACACTTGAAAGGCACCTTATAAATAAAAAATTATTATTATTAGTAGTATTCTATCCTCTCCTCCTCCTTCTTCTTCCTCCTACCTTCTCCCCAGCACTAATTCCCCTTCTCTTTCTATTCCTTCTAGAAAATCTACTGTTGGACAATCTTTTCCTTACCGATTTCTTAAACTCTGGTCCTCCCTTCCACTTTCTATTCATTTTGCCTCTTCTACTTCCTCCTTCAAGTCTCTTCTTTATGACTTTTGTTCTCCTGCCTGCAACTGTCTCTGATGCTCTCCTCTTTTTAGTTCCTTTTTCTATACATATAAGTGTGTTTTATTTTCTACTTACATTTGTTTATTAATTTGCCTCTAATAATTTATATATTTATCATCATGTATTACTATATTACTAGAACTGACTTATTTTTAGCAGTTTATTGTTTAGCTATTTCCTTCTCCCCTTTCCCCCAGGACGCATCTAGAAATGAGCTCTTCTCAGCTCAGTATGTCTTTCTTCTTAACAGTTTAAATAGGTAAATAAATAGATCTTCAAGAGAATCCCCTCCGTTGAGCCACAGCTATAGATAGATCTTCAAGAGAATCCCCTCCGTTGAGTCACAGCTATAGACAGATCTTCAAGAGACTATCTCTATTGAGCCACAGCTATAGACAGATCTTCAAGAGACTCTCCTCCACTGAGTCACCACTATAGATAGATCTTCAAGAGACTGTCCTCTATTGATCCACAGCTATAGACAGATCTTCAAGAGAATTCCCTCTGTTGAGCCACAGCTATAGACAGATCTTCAAGAGACTCTCCTCCATTGAGCCACAGTTCTCCCTCCCTCCTTCCCCCCTTTTCAGGTGACAGGTGACAAAACTGCCTGCTCTCACAAGCTGATTCTCATATGATCCTTTATATGACAGTTGTACTCAGGTTTCCCTATCTTCTCCTATATGTCTGATTTAGTTCTGGTTGCCTTAGTATCTGACAGTTCAATGATTCCCCCAAACTTGTCTCTGGCTAGGAACTGAGGCATGCTGGGGACAACCACGTTACATAGGCCGCAATGAGGTGCATTGACGTGGGAGGCCCCAGCCAGCAAAAAGTTTCCTAGTGGTCCTGAAGTTGATGGCTTACCTTGAAGTAGCTGAATGGAGGAGATTCAATTGAAGATCTACTGTTACGGTAGGTAACTATTCATTATTGAGTTATGCTTTTTTCATTGAGATAGGATGGGGAAGCAGGGTGGTGGTGTTTTAATTTGTGTTTGTTCAAACTGGACCGCTACATTGCATGTACAGTATATATTTATTTCGGAAAAAAGCTATTTTATTTTAGTTAAAGTTTTGTTAGGAGCGTCAAACAATTATTAGTTGTTTCATTTTACTTTCCTCCTAGTTATTCAGAAGAGGGGCTGTCAATTCTTGTAAATTATTGCATTTCTAAAGATTATACTAAAGAGATTATCCTTTTGGGAGACACAAACATAAATTGGATGGATAAATCAAATGTAAAATTTAAAGATAGACTAGAAGGATTGGATTTTGCTCAGGTTGTTTGTCTGTCCACACGTGCAAACCACAGGGCTGGTTTTGAAAGTCTTGTTGACTGGATTTTAGCATCTAGAGCCCATTGCATTTCAGAAGCTTTTCCAATGTCAAACTCATTAAGCAGTCACAATCCTGTAGTTTTCACCTGGAGTACCTGAAACTCTTGTGCATACCAATTTTTATTTCATCACGTGCAATGTGGAAGTTTGCATTAATGGAATTTCAAGGCTTAGTTTCTTTAATTGACTGGTCATATATTTATCCATTTTCTGTATTGACTCCAACTTCTGAATTAATCTTGGTTTGTGACAGAATTGCTCCAATTAGGAAGTTAATGATTAGGGATAGAGGCCAAAGCTGGATAACCATGGCATTAATTCAACTAATGCAGGCTAGAGACAAGGCATGGAAGAAACAAAAATTGGGCAAGCCAGTCAATAATCTGAATGTCTATAAAAGGTTATGCAATAAGTGTAGAAGTCTGATGTGGAAAGTAAAATCAGACTTGTATGTGCATAAGCAGTTTGAAGGAGCAGGCAATTCCAGAGATAATTGGAAACTTTAAATGATTTGTTAGGAAAATCAAAATCAACTACTGTTACATCATTATGGACCTCAAACGGAGATACAGTATTTGTTCCTTAAGTGAGATTGTAACTAAGCTAACTTTAAGTTTTTGTAATGTCATTACTCTTTCTCCTAACATTGAAAATTCTTTGCTTTTATATACTGAGGGTTCTATAATGATTGTAGATTTGAATTTAAGGATACTTTTTGTGGAGGAGATGTTGGACTATTTGTATAAAAAATGAATATAGGAACTCATAATGATGATGGTAGGGTTAATTGTAAGTTATTTTCTTATGTTATTGATTGATGGCTTTTTCATTGAATGTGTTTAATTTTTCATTACAAACAGGTACAGTCCCTAAGATTTGGAAGCATGTGATGGCAGCACCAATCTTTAAATCTGGCCAGAGACTGCATGTAAAAAAATTACAGACCAATCTCACTCCTCTCCCCACTGTCCAAGGTCCTTGAGACAGAGTGGTATTTGATCAGGTTAAAGCGTACTTGGAACAATATAACATCTTGCCTCCATGTCAGCAAGGATTTCATCAGGAGCACAGTATGCTCATTGCCCTGGTCTAGTTGACCACCCATCATCATGGGGCCTTGGATTGTGGTGATATGGCAACTGCAATATTTTTGGCTTTATCAAAGCTTTTTGATTTGATTCAACATGGTTGCCTGTTTGCCAAACTCAGGGACCTGGGATGCACAGATATTGTTTTGAGGTGAATTTGAAAAAAGTTTCACTCCAAGTGTATTTCACTTGTTGACTAGCAGAGGCTCACCTTACACAAGCAACTTACTCAAATAAATTAACTTCTGAGTTAATATATCCAGTGAGCCTATCTGTGTTTTCCACTGGAGTGCATTTTTCGAACTTGGTTTGATGACCGGGGTTAGCAACTTTCTATTTGTACCCCTCTGGGTTCCACTGGAGCACTTAAACACTGCTGGGATTGTTTTGAGGTGGTTTGAAAATTATTTGTTTAATAGAATGCAGAAAGTCTCTGAACGGTGTTTTATCATCCTTGGCTGACATACACATTGGAATAACACAGGGCTTGATTCTTGGCCCTTTAATATTTAGAAATGTTTTTAATTATTTGTTGTTTGGAGATTTTTTCATCAGAAATGTTATTTTATGAGCTGGCCCGATGGTGCTGAGGGTTGAGGCACTGGACACCACACCTCGCACCACGCCGGCGACCTGGGTTCAGGGACGTGCCCGGGTCATCGGGGGCTGGCAGGAGAGGACTAGGATCGAGTGTCTGTTGACTGCTCTCCTTGTCCTGGGGTGGGTTGGGGAACACCATCGCACAGCAGCAACCTCTGGGGATGCCTGGAGGTACTGCCAGCGTGATGGCAGCTGGGAGGGGGGGAAGTGTGGTGGACATCAGCACGCAGTGCCTGACATCATTGCAAGTCCTCATCCCGAGGGCCAAAAATCAGAGGAAAATGGCTGGGCGTGACCATGCAGTTTGATGGCCGTGCCCTGCACTGCCCGGAGGACTTGCGAGGAGCCCTGTTGGGGAGGATCTGGGGCTGTCCTGGCTAGGAGTGCCAGAGGGGGTCCTCCGGTGGAACAGCATGACGGCCGTCCCGGACCCTTCTGGCTGCGGTATGAGCCACCCAGCTCTCCGGGTGGGCAGGGCCAGTGGCTGGATGCCCTAAGCTGGTCTCACTGCAGAAAGGCAACAAAATATGGAAGTGATAAAAAAAAAAAAGAAATGTTATTTTATGTAGATGATATTGTGTTTTTTCCTTATTGCAGTGTCATTCAAAGTAATACACTAGCTAAAGTGTAACCTTGTTGTGCTAACTAAGCACAATAAGATAACACTTCAGCAAATTATGTACCTTAAATGATACTGTTGTAAGGGGAAGTGCTACAATGCACTACCTTATTATGGTAAACTATTAAGTGTTAATGTAGCCCCCCTACAAATTTGGAGTTTACATTAATGTCTTCCTGGGCTCTATCCATGCCCACTGCTAGGCAGATGTTCTTCATAGGTAGTGGATCCAAAGGCATTTGTTTGGTCCTGTTGATTTATGTAAGAGTGCCTTGCTGTGCCTTTCCGCCTGTCCCTTTAAGACTTTAGCTAGTATGTGTATAGTAAATGGTCTGGGTTGGGTTCGCGTCCATCAAAGCTCGTGACTGGCCAGACGCTGCTTTAATTTGCTACACTCTGCTGTTGATAGAAGAGCAGAGGGAGCCTGAACTAGCACTGTAATTATTTACTGCTAACCTGCTGTTATATTTGAAATAGAGAGTGTGTTTTAACCTGGTTTCTTGCAGCTTTGTTTATCTGAATGGGAGCCACCATGTTAGCTCTGGGACTTCCAGCATTTTGACCAATGGGACACAGGGGGCCTTTAAGGGTCCTTAGCTCAAGTGCTTCGTGGGAAGGAAAGTTTTTAGGTTGGTGCCTAAACTGAACTGAAGGGGGCATCTAAACAGTGACTGACAGCTCCCCCAGCCAACCAGAACTCTGGACACCCAGGGCAATACCCAGAACTGTTAGAGACAGGAGTTCAGTTGGAGTTAGAGTTTGAAGAGTGAGCAGCTCAAGCTTTTGAGCAGCTGTTTCCTGGAAGAAGCTGAAGGAAATTGGCAGGGGAGGCCTGACTTGCCTCCCTGTTGCTGTTCTCCTGCATTTGGACTGCCTGATTGCAGTAATCAGACTAATCTGAAAAGGAACCTTTACTTGTGGCAGAAAGCTCCAAAATATTTGAAGGTACAGCCTGAGATTTGGACCGAGAGGAAGCTCCTGGAAGCATTTGGTCCAGAGGTTGTTCAGGACTGATTTATGATCGAGAGGGTTTGATCAGTGAATCTACTACAATAGCAAATAGCCTGATTACTGAATTGAGAGTTAGAGAAGTCAATGTTTCCCTATTAAATGTGTTGAATGTTCATCATGGATTGTGGCCTGTTTTGCCAATGACTGAACTTTGTTGCCAGCTGGAGGCATTCACCAGCAAATAAACTGAACTTTGCCAGAATTGTTTATTCAACCTTGGGCCTATGCCAGTCTCGGCCCAAGCCAATCATTCCTGCACCAGAGACTGTCCTTGGCGAGAGACCGGCTTTGGGGATCCAGCCCCTGTGCAGAGACCAGGTTGCAGCCATCTGGAGGGGAGGGCCATGAAGTGGAGCTGTGTTGTGTTGGCCCTGCTTCCCTATGCTCTTCAGTGAACTACATGAGATCTCCATATCGCCAGACTCAACACAGCTAGCTGGTATCAGGAGTAAATCCAGGGTAGCTCCCTGCAACAAATCATTTAATTATCTGTGGTACCATCTAATTGCTTCTGTAATTTTTTGGGTTACAAGAGACTGAATTAACTGGCCAGGATTACAGATAAGGGCCCCAACAATAGCTGCAATGCTGGCCACCCCCGGGCAATGCCTCTGGCTTGCCAGTATAACATCCTGGGTACCCAGTGTTGTAAGACTGATTATTCAGGACTAAAAGTGCATGCAAAGTAGTCTGAATTTAATCGGAATAGTAATCATTCACCTAGATTGACTCCCCTTCCTTTTTCACGACCACCTCAATAAATCTGTTTGTTGTTTCACATTTAACCTGGCTCACGAGCATATTATTAGTTGGGTCACTGTGATACAAATGTATACCTGCTTTGCTAATCTTGCCTTTACAGGAGGTTCCAGGGAATTTGCCGAAGGCTAGACCCTGGTGGTAAGTGTAACGGATGTGTGCATATTATTAATGCTAATTGCTGACTGTGTGTTAACTATTGCCAGAAGTACAAGGTCACTAGGTGGGATTGTGGGTGGTTATAGCTTCCCAGAGGGCTATGCCAGGTTAGGTGGATACCCCCACTATTGTTGATCTGGGTGGAGGCACTTTAATATTGAATCCAGGCCCCTCAACCTGTGGCTAGAGATACAGGCAGGGGTTGTAACTCTAGGGATGGTGCCAGCTAGGGATTACATTAAAGTGGAAGATTATGATGGCTACTGCTGTAAGGCAAGATCAGTTGCTAAAGAAACATGGGGCTCAGAATGTACTCCCAGGAGAACAAAACAATATATGGTACATAATAGCTGCTCTGGCTTGGCTGCCCAAGTCCTCCCTTCTGAAGTCAAAGGCCCATGTGTAAAAGATACTACAGATATAAATACCCTGAGGAAGCCCTTCTGGGTAAAACACTGGAAGAATATTTAAAATAACTACCTATTGGTGTGGAACCATCTTTTCTTTTTTAAGAAAAGGCAGTGCCCCTTCCCCCGAAAATGCCAAGGGGGTAGCTCAGCACATACAAATTTTATTGCTAGTTGAGTGCAGTTTCCTGTGGCACCTTGGAACTATTGAGAATGTACTCCCAAGATAAGAAAACAATATAAGTAATAGCTGCTCAGTTTTGGCTGTCTAAGTCTTCTCCTCTGAAGTGCACGGCCCATGGTAGAAGAGTTGGAGACTAGCCCTTGAGGGGGAAGGCCTGACATTTGTACTTAGTCACGTGTGATAAATATGTTCAAAGCCCTTGAGGGGCAAAAAGAAGTATCAGGTGCATGTGCAGTAGTCCTTGGGGTTTATTTCCAAATGGTAACAGCATAATAGTGTGGTATGGAGGGCATGGCCATGTACAGTACAATGGGAGGAGTATGGATCCATCTGAGGTAAAAAAAAAAATCCAGAAAGGTGCCTCACAAACAGAGTTGGTGGCCAAAGTAGCACATGAATGGTAAAGCAGAGCAAAGCTAGCCCAGCGGTAGTAGGAACAGCAAGGCCAGGAGTGAAGCCCAAAAGCCAGGAAAGCAAAACACATGAACAGCATGGCAGAGACAGTTGATGACAGAGGCATCAGGCAGGGGATGACAGAGATAGACAGATGGCAAAAGTGCCAGCCTAGCACAACAGCCCCACAGATGAGCAATACCCACTGAACAGATCAGTGCCAGAGTTCATGGTGGAGGAGACAGAGCAGCAGCGGAACCAGCAGGCAGACAGCCAAGCTGGAGGAGCCTGATGGCAAGCCAGGAAGGGCTGCAGAGTGGCTGACCAGCTGGAGACAAGGCATGGCACAGGGGAGCAGAGCACAAAATATGGAAATGAAGTGGGCAGCAAAAGAAGTGCAGTGGCAGGGCACACTGCACAATCACCAGTACAGAAATACTGCAGGAGGTAATACTGGATGGCAGCAGCTGTGCTGAGTAGCCAGCAAGGAAAAGTAGGAAGACTCACCACAGCAACACAACAAGAAAAAGAGCAGGTAGGATACCAGAGATAGTAGTAACATGGGTGCAAATGATCGGGGTAAGCAGGTAGAGAATGGCAAGGGCAGAAGGGACATGACTAAAACATTCAAGTATGTGAAGGGGATCAATAAAGTGGGGAAGAGCTTATTTACAGGGAAGGTAGATACAAGAACTAGGCACTTGGGGCATGCACTCTTCTGAAACACTTGATTGTGGATGCATGGCTTAAATCACACACTGCACTTCTGAATCCCAGCCTAAAGCCTTGCAAATTATCACCCTCCTTCACTGCCCTTTTGCCCATATTCAACTCCTTGCAGGACTTGGTTTCTTGCTAGACCTCATGTCCTCACCTACTGCAATTGCCTACTTGGTTGATACCTTGCTTGATGCACCATGCAAACTTTTCCTTTTTGTGCAGTAGTTACAGTTACCTACCTTGTCTGTCTTTCTTGTTACATAGTTACATAGTAGGTGTCAGCAGAAGAGACCCATAGAAACAGAAACATATTAATTGCTGGCAGATAAGGACTGCAAGGCCCTTCCAGCTGCCTGTATACCCTATCTTTAAGTAGCTGCTGCTGGCCCTACTTGGTCACCAGTTGTTGCCTCTCCTTCCCCCCATAGGGTTCCCATATGTCTATCCCATGCATGTTTAAATCCCCCCACTGTGTTTGCCTTATCACCTCCTGGGGGAGACCATTCGAAGCATCCACCACCCTTTCCATGAAAAAGCACTTCCTCAGTTTGCCCCTTATTTACCCCCCTTTCAGTTTCATGTAATGCCCTCTTGTTTTAGAGCAGCTTCTCTTCTGAAAGATGCTGTCCTCCTACATCTTATTAATCCCCTTGAGATACTTGAAGGTCTCTAGCATGTCTCCCCTCTTCCTCCTCTCCTCGAGGGTGTATATATTGAGTTTCTCCTGTCTCCCCTCGTATGACCTGGTTGCAGGCTCTGCACCATTTTTATTGCCCTTCTTTGAACTGCCTCCACCCTATATCCTTCTGGAGATGCAGCCTCCAAAACTGGATGAAGTATTCCAAATGAGGTCTGTGCAATGGCATTATTACCTCTTTTCTTCTTCTGGTAATACCTCTCCCTATGCACCCCAGCATCCCACTGGCTGTCCCCACTGCTTTGGCACATTGTTTGGCCCTGTTTAGGTCATCAGATATGATGACCCCCAGATCTCATTCATGTTTTGTGGCCACTGATATCTCCCCCCTCATCATGTAATCCTCCCCTAGGTTCCTGCACCCCAAGTGCATGATTTTGCACTTCTTCGCATTCAGTCCTGGTTGCCACAATCTGGACCATTCTTCCATTTTAGCTAGGCCCCTCCTCATTCTCTCCACCCCTCATGGACTGTCCACCCTATTGCAGATCTTTGTGTCATCTGCAAAGAGGCACACCTTCCCCTCCAGCCCCTTGACAATGTCGCTAATGTAGATATTAAACAGCACTGGTCCAAGAACTGAACCCTGTGGTGCCCTGCTGGTCACCCTCCCTAGCTCAGATTTAGCCTCATTTGCCACCACCCTCTGTGTTCTATTCTTAAACCAATATCCAACCCAGTTCACCACCTTGTGTCCCAGTCCCAGGCTGCCCAGCTTGTTCACGAGCCTCCTATGTGGAACGGTGTCAAATGCCTTGCTAAAGTCAAGGTAGGTCACATCCACTGCTCCCTCCGATCAGCCTCCCTAGTGACCCAGTCAAAGAAATCAATCAGATTACTCTGACATGACTTTCTTGCTGTGAATCCATGCTGCCTCAGACCTTGGGCTCCACTTGATTCAAGGTGCTCTACTATCCTTTCTTTTAGCAGAGATTCCATAATTTTATCCAACACCAAGGTCATGCTGACAGATCTATAGTTTCCAGCCTCCCCCCTGCTCCCACTTTTGTGGAGAGGGACCACATCAGCCCTTCTCTAGTCCTCCGGAACCTCCCCCGTTTCCAGTGACTTGATGAAAAGAGCTGCCAGTGGTGCCTCCAGTATCTCTCCCAACTCCTTTAAAATTCTAGGGTGTATCCTGTCTGGTTCCATTGCATTATCCACCCTCAGTTTTGTAAGTTCTTCTAGGACTCTCTCCTCTGTGAATGGACTGTTGTCCATCTCCCCTCCCATCCTGATTCTTAGCTGCGGTTCCGCTCCTTCCTCTGTGAAAACTGAACAGAAATATTTATTCAGGACTGATGCTTTATCCTGGTCCCCTTCCACTCTGACTCCTTCCTCTCCTTTCAGCCTTACAATCCCCCACCCCCACCCCACCGGACCTTCTCTTCTTGCTAATGTATCTATAGAAGGTCTTGTCCCCTTTTTAACTTGTTTTGCTATATTTTCCTCTGTCCTTGCCTTGGCACCCCTGACTGCCTTCTCTGCCTCACTCTGTTTTTTCTAGATACACTGCCCTATCCTCCTTCTTTTTAGTCTACTTATGTTTCCTGAAGGCTAACTTGTTTGCCCTTACTTTTCCTGCCACCTCCTGCGAGAACCGTAGTGGTTTTCTTTTCCTTTTGCCTTTGTCTATTTGTCAGATACAAAGGTTTGTCGCCTCCACTATGGCTCCTTTTAGATGGGCCCATTATCCTTCAACTCCCCCCTATTTCTCTCCCCCATACCCCCATCCTAATGAAGTCTACCCTCCTGAAGTTCAAAACCCTCACCTTCATGTGGCTGGTCCCTGTTGTACTTCTCATATTAAACCGCACTGTGTGATGGTCACTGGACCCCAGGTGTTTACTTATTCTGACATTCATAATTCTGTCCCTGTTGGTTAGTACCAGGTCCAAAATTACTTCCTCCTGGGTTGGCTCAACCACCGGCTGCTTGAGGCATGCCCCTTGCAGGGAGTGCAGGATGTCTTCGCCCCTGGCTTGTTGTAGCCACTTGGATGCCCCAATCAACTTCTGGCAAGTTGAAGTTGCCCATCAGTAACACCTCTCCTTTGGCAGCCATCACATGGATAGTTTGCAGTTGATCCCTGTCCATTTCCTCCCTTTGTGCTGGCAGTCTGTATATTACTCCTGTATGAATGGCTATGCCATTGCCTGCCTCCAGGGTGAATCACAGTGCCTCTGCCTCCCCTGCATTCCATGCACCTCTGTCACCTTTATACCCTCCTTGACATATAGAGCCACCCTTCCTCGCTTTTTATCCTCCCTGTCCCTCCTGAATAAAGTATACCCCAGTATTGCTATGTCCCAGTCATGGTTCTCTTTGTACCAAGTCTCTGTAACAGCTATAACATCCAGGTTAGCCTCCAATACCATGGCTACCAGATCCGGAATTTTTTACCCAGGCTGCTGGCATTTTTGCACATGGGCCTCCATTTAGTGCAAACACTCTTACTGACCGCTCCCCAGCCCCCTTACTTCTCCTGTCCCCCTTCTTCCATCAACTGCAGTGTTTACTGGCAATTTGATGTCCTTATTGTCCTCCCTGTTAGCTACATTATCCTGTGGGGATGGGTATTTAGCTTTCCCCTGCTTCCTTTCTCCACCCCCTTGGCTAGTCTAAATGCTTACCAATAAAGCATTTCAACCATTTACAGAGGACATCAGTCCCCATCCAGGAGGGATGCAGGCTGTCACCACTGTACAGTCTTGCATTTCCCCTGGTGGGCCCCCAGTCTCCAATGAAGCCAAATCCTTGCTCTGCACCAGCTCTTCAACTAAGCGTTGAAGCCCTTGGTGCAGAGATCTCTAGCCTCCCCCTTGCCCTGGACAGGTAGCACCTCTGAGAAGGTCATGGATCTTGCCATCTGCCCCAGGCTCCTCCCCAGTTCTCTGAATTCTTCATATCTCTGCCATGTCAGCTAGGACATTGGTCCCCATATAGATAATGACATCCGGCTCCTCCCTCTTTGCTATCACCCTAACTATCCTGTGGATAAGCTTTTCATCCATCTGAGTTGTGCCTCCTGGTAGACACTTTACCTCCCTCAATTCCTCTCTGCCTGTTCCCAGTTCCACTCTCTGGACAATGGAGTCCCCCACCAGAAGTAGCTTCCTCTTCCTTTGGGGTCCTCTTCCACCCACCTTTGGGGTTCCATTGTGGAGGTCCCTCTCATCCTCCTAGGGTGCAACTCCGGGTGATCCTGAGAACCCTTCCCATTCCTCCAATACAGTGTAGGAGTTCCTCACCTCAGTTGCATCGGCTGGGGGACGTGCCTCTCACTCACCTCCCTTACCCTGTCTGAGTCTACTGTAGTCCAACCGCTCCTGCTGCTGGGCATCCTATGAGATAGTGGGTCTAGATATGGTTACCTCTGGGTGGGGCAGGAGGCCACCTGAATCCTGGACAACTCAGCTTTGAGGCTGGTAACCTCTGCCCTCAGCCCAGAGAAGTACCTGCAGATGGGGCAGCACCGCAGCATCCAGAAGGGTCTTCTGAACACTGCTGCCCCACAGCCACTGTAGTACACTACTTCCAGCATCATTCCCCTTTTTGTCTGCCTATTGCAACCCTGTCTGCTTTAAGGGTGCTCTTTTGTAGCTACTATGCCCAATAACTATAGTGTCACCTGATGTGCTTACCTCTTAGCCCCTGTTACTAATCTAAGACTGTACACCAATCTTTAAACTCACAACATAATTTTTTTTTATGAATGGGCTTACCTCTCAGTTTCTCTGTTAAAAAACAGTATCAGAGAGGCTGCTCAACCCACTGTGCCGAGACTCTTCCTGTATATTGGCAGAAGTCCAAGATGGATGAGCTGGGGGGTGGATGGGAATGGGGGAGGGTGGATGGGTGCTTCCAGTCTCCGAGAACCTCCTGTGTAGAAAACAATCAGCACACTACAATACTGCGATCCTTCAGTGAGCTATCTTGAGAGTCCCCGAGATACCCCAATAAGAAAATAAACAAATACACTGAAATTAAATGTTTCTTCAGAAACTATGTCTCCCACAACCAAAACAAACAAACAAAATGCAGTTTACTGTCACTGCAGTAACTGTTACACCCACCCAAACAAAACCTTGCACACCCAATTCAAAACATTGTCAGCCCAAATAATTGTAAGCCTTTTAAAAATCACTCCGCTCTTATCCAACATCTCCCTTACTCCTTCCGAGTACCTGGCTGGTCTCATTTGTGCTCCATTGGAGTTTCTGGCTGCTCACAAGTCTCTGGTCCCACTGCTCCTCCGTCCCTTCTGCAGGTTTCTGGTCCCATATTCCTCTAGTGAAACTCTCCTACTGTGGTCACACTGTACAGGACAAGGTGATTTTAAGCTGCAGATCCTTTGTTTGCCTTGGCATCTTTTTCCGATTCACTGATAGGCTCTGGTTGGTTCTGGCATTACTGTGATGTCCCCGCTCCTTTCCTGCTGGTCTCCAAGACCCTTCTGTTTGGAAAACAACCAGCCCACTACAATGCTGCGCCCCTTCAGTGAGCTATTCTGAGAGTCACCAATAAGAAAATGAACACACTGCAACTAAATGTCCCTTCAGAACTGTGTCTCCCACAACCAAAATGAACAAATAAAATGCAATTCACTGTCACTTCAGTAACTGTTACTCCTACCCAAATAGAACCTTGCACACCTGATTCAGAACATTAGTCAGCCAAAATAATTGTAAGCCTTTT
This sequence comes from Neoceratodus forsteri, assembly GCA_016271365.2. Classification (NCBI taxonomy): domain Eukaryota; kingdom Metazoa; phylum Chordata; order Ceratodontiformes; family Ceratodontidae; genus Neoceratodus; species Neoceratodus forsteri. The sequence goes on along the minus strand of CM057449.1, from coordinate 517,715,394 downwards.
AAAAATCACTCAGCCCAGCCGGCCCATCGGTGCAGCAGTTGGATTTATGTTTGCGACGCCGGCAACCCGGGTTCGGGAGAATGGACCTGGGTCATCAGAGTGACAGCCGGGGGGAGTTGGATTGAGCATCCCATGGACTGCTGTCCTTCTCTGGGAGAGTGTCGGATGTCACCGGTGCACGGGGACCTCTGTCAGAGGCCAGTGGTCCCACAGCAGATGGCGCCAACAAGGAGCGCGGGGGCGGGATGGATGCTGGTGTCATTGCACATTCCTGCCCCCCACAAACAGGGAAAAATCTGCCCGTCTGCCACCTCTATGAAGCCCACCCCCTGGCTGCACTCGGCTCCCCCAAGCTGACTCCTGCCCTATCCCGTCATTCATGGCACCTTAGGGCCAGGTGCCATGACTCCGCCCTGGGGGGCAATCCAGCGGGTCCCGGGAGGATGGCTAATGTGGGGGAGCCACAGCCATGAGGGTCCATGACCGGGCGGATGCCTGGCGGTAGACTGGGCACATAAAATACAAATAAAAAAAAAATCACTCAGTCCTTATCCAACATCTCCCTTACTCCTTCCAAGTGCCCAGCTGGTCTCAGTTGCACTCTGTCAGAGTTTCTGGCTGCTCACAGTTCTCTGATCCCTCATGCTCCTCCGTCACTTCTGCAGGGTCCCAGTCCCATATTTCTCCAGCAAAACTCTCCTACTGTGGACCATCCAGTCTGCCTTTGGTCCATCAAGTTTGCCCTTTGTTACTTTGTTCCTATTTCCTTACTACAGGTCCTCTCCAACTCTCCTACTGTGGACCATCTAGTCTGCCTTTGGTCCATCCAGTCTGCCCTTTGTTACTTTGTTCCTATTTCCTTACCATATGTCCTGTTAGATCTGTGTTCTTACTTCCTCCTACAAGTCCCCTGTGCCTATCCAATACATGCTTGAATGCCTCAACAGTGTTTATGTCTACCACTTCCTCCGGTAGTTTATTCCAGGGTTCAACCATTCTTTCTGTGAAGAAATACTTTCTCACAATACCACTGAGTCTTCCCCCCTTTCAGCCTCATATATGTCCTCTTGTTCTTGTGCTTTTCCTTTTCTGTAGGCAGCTACTCTCCTGTACTCTGTGTATTCTCTTGATGTATTTGAATGACTCTATCATGTCTCCCCTCTCTGTTCTAACCTTCAGTGAGTACATATTCAACTCCCTCATACCTCTCCTCGTAGTTTATCTGATGAATGCCTTGGACCATCTTGGTAGCCCTCCTCTGCACTCTCTCAATCTGTTCAATGATAGACCAAATTGCTTTCTTCAGCTAGCGTGTTCATATGTTCGTATGATAGTTGGTCAGCAGGGTAAGGCATACAAGGAGAGGTGGAGGGCACTGAACATGTACTCCACAGAGGACAGGAAAGAGAGAGAGGGGACATGATTGGGACCTTCAAGTACTTGAAAGGGACAAATAAGGTGGATAAGAAGGGTCTCTTTAAGCTGAGTGGCAACTATAACACAAAGGGGCAGTCTTAAGTTGGATGGGGGAGATTTAGGAGGGAGGTCAGGAAAAACTTCTTCATGGAGAGGGTAATGGACACTTGGATTGCACTGCTGGAAGAGGTGCCTCATTGCAAACAGTGGGTAGTTGCAAGAGAGACTGGGATTGGCATGGGGGAAGGTAAGGATCAGGAGGGATGATGGGAGGAGTGGGGAGGGGGCAGGGACAGTAGCTCAAGCTGTGAACCCTGCAATATGAGCAGACTAGATAGACCAAATGGCCTTCTTCTGCTGGCTTCTTCGTATGTTCGTAATATCCTTTTTGAGATGGGCCTCCAGAACTGGACACAGTACTTGAGGTGAGGCTTCACCAGTGATATATACAGGGGTAATATCACCTCTCTCTTTCTACTTGTAATACCCATCCCTATGCAACCCAGCATCCTATTTGCTTTTCCTACTGTCCTTCCACACTGATTTGCCACCTTAAGGTAAGCAGTTTTGATGACCCCCAGGTCCCTTTCCTGCTTAGATATTGCAATCTCACCCCCCCCAGTTGGTATGTTGCCTTTGGGGTTTTGCACTCCCTATGCATAACGTTACACATTTTAGTATTAAATCCTAGCTTCCATGCCATTGACCATTCCTGTAGTCTTTTTAGGTCCTTTCTCATTTTATCTACCCCCTCTGGAGTGTCAACTCTGTTGCAGATCTTCATGTCATCTACGAACAGGCATATGTTCCCTTCTAGACCCTCTGCTATGTCACTGATAAATACATTGAACAGTAAAGGCCCCAGAAGTGATCCCTGTGGCACCCCACTTTTCACCCTCCTCACTTTCAATCCTACCCCATTTACTACTACTCTCTGGCTCCTGTCACTCAGTCAGTGTTGCGCCCACGTTACCACTTTTGCCCCCACCTCGAGACTGCCTAGTTTGTTTATTAATCTCCCATGTGGAACAGTGTCAAAGCCTTCCTGAAGTCCAGGTAGGCCATGTCAACTACCCCCCCCCGGCCACTACCCTTGTCACCCAATCGAAGAACTCAAGCAAGTTTGTTTGGCATGAGCTCCCCCCTGTGAAACCATGTTGCCTTGGATCTTGTAACCCATTTTCAGTCAGTTACTCTACCATCCTTTCTTTTAACAATTTCTCCATAATCTTTCCCACCACTGATGTCAGGCTTACTGTTCTGTAGTTCCCTGCCTCCTCTCTATTCTGACTCTTGTGAATTGGCACCACATTAGCCTTCCTCCAGTCCCTTGGCACCACTGCTGTTTGCAATGATTGACTGAACAGAGCTGACGGGGGAGCAGATAGTTCCCCCCTCAGTTCTCTTAGCATCCTTGGGTGCACCCCATCTGGCCCCATTGTCTTATTTATTTTACAATGCCTTGGTGTATTCTGATGTCTTGTACAATTATTTTTTTGCCCAGTATTTATATGTCCCTCCTGCTCATTTACAATATCTTCCTGCATTTTTACCTGCTGCCCCCCCCCCCCCGCCGCCCATTCTCCTTCCCTACTAGGTGACACCTGAATACAAACAATGGCAGCTCAGTGTGCTTTCCTGGTCAATACTTGAAATACATTGAATACAATTATGATTTGAGGTTCAGCCAAGACTTATTTTCCTTAAAAAACATAAACAAGCATTACAGTTGTGCTATACATACTATTGCACAGTCTTCTAGCTAAAAAGAAAAACTGTTTAAAGTGCTGGGTAATTTTTTACATGTGCTACAGTAGGCATAGTGTACATCCTTCTTGATAGTCTTTAGTATCAACTAGAGAGTAGAACATCCAGTAGCTAGGTACCAATTGCCACTTAAAAATCACAAGGTCCAGTGCACTGAGTTGCCAGGATAATGGGCAACATGTGTTCATGAGAGGGAGGTAATTCCTGCAAACATGATCACATTTTTTGATTGGGTAATGAGGGCAGCTGATAAGGAACAGGCAGTTGACATGCATTATCTAGATTTTAGCAAGAACATTGAATCAGTACCCCAGAAGCAGCTGGTCAAGAAGCTAAGAGATCTTTGGAAGGAAGAATGAGAAACAGGTTGGGTAGAAAGTTGAATGAAGGAACAAACGTAGAAGTAGTACAAATGGAGACTATTAAGTGGTTAGGGAGGTGACAAGTGGAGTGCTGCAGGGGACAGTCCTGGGGCCCATCATCTTTAACATAGTCATTTGTGAAGTAGGGACAGGAGTCCAGGAAAAGACTGGCATCTTTATAGGTGCAGCAGAGTGGACAGCGAGGAGGAGGAGAACAAGACAATAAGGGAGGAGTTGGAAAAACTAGAAAAAATAGTCAGCGAGATGGCAGTTGAAATTTAATGCCAAAAAATGCAAGGAAATGTACATCAGCAGCAAACCTGCTTGAATGTAATATCTGATGGGAGGGGTCACTATAGAGAGAACAGTTAAGGAAAGAGATAGGACGATAATGGGTTGATAATCTCTGACAACCTGAAAGTGGCAGTCCAGTGCAACAGAGTAGTGGGTAGGGCTGATAGAATGCTGGGGTATATAGGAAGAAGGGTCAGCAGTAGGAGCACAGAGGTTATCCTTTCCTTGTATAGGTACGTGGTTCACCCCATGTGATGCACTGTGTGAGGTTCTAGAGCTCACATCTGCTCACACCTTTGGAAGGACTGCATCAGGGTGGAGGCAGTGCAGAGGAAAGTGATCAAAATGATCCAAGGGTTATGGGAGAAAACATAGGAGGGAAGGCTTGAGAGAGAGACCTCAGTATGTTTACCCAGGAGACGAGGAAGGGGAGGAGGGACCTAATAGAAATGTATAGATATCACTAGGGGACACAGAGTAAGCTTGTTCACCCTAAGTGCAGGTGTCAGTGTGGCTCAGTTGGTAGCACATCTGCCTCTGGACCAGAAGGTCGTGGGTTCTCGTTCCACACCGGGATTGGACTTACAACTAAAAATCGCTGGCATCTGAGTGCAGTATTGGGGGGGTGCTGTACTGCTGGGGTGTGCCGTCCTTTTGATGAGGCATTAAACCGAGGTTCCTTCTGCCCATTCTGGTGTTGTCCTGGTGAGTGACTAGGTGGAAGTAAAAGAACCCAGGGCACTCTTCGCAAAGAGCAGGGAACATTCCCAGTGTCCTGGCCAACATTCCCCTTCCCATAAACTGGTTTATGCACTTATCCAGGCTGTGTGTGGGTGATGATGTACGATATGGCCACCACCACACATTCAGTCACTTCACTACCAGTCTAGCATTGCTTGTAAAGTGCTTTGGGATACTGTGTATGAAAAGCGTTATATAAATGCTGATTCTTCTTCTTCTTCTTCTTCTTCTTCAAATACAAGTACAAGGTACACAAGGCAAATCCATGAACGTTAGCTGACAGGAAATTCCGGAAGGAGCATCCAAAAGTATGTTTTCACAGAAAGAGTGGTGGGCAGGTGGAACAGACTGCCGAGTGAGGTGGTCTGTGCTAAAAAAGTGGAGGGATTCAAACAAGGGTGGGGCAGGCAGAGGTGGTCTGTGCTAAAACAGTGGAGGGATTCAAACAAGGATGGGACAAGCACAGAGGTCTGATAAAATCAGAGAATGTCAGAACAGGGCAATGTAACAAGGGGGTGGATGGCTAACTGGGCAATCACACAAATAATAGGCAGGGTTGGGCAGACTGAATGGGCTGATGGGTCCTTTCCCAGCTGTCATATTATGTTTCTTTGTTTCTAACTTCAGAATAATTGAACGGTGAATAACTTGTATTTATGTAGCACCTTTTGTACACTGTATCTCAAATTGCAGTCCAAAGCAAGGAGTCAAACCCTGGAAGTGGAGGGGCTGTATTCAGTCATTTGCTTCTATTGAAAACATGACGTCCACATGGAGACAGTTTTCACTACAATCTGCTTTTATGGATGGGGGGATGTTAGCCAGGACACTGGGTAGTCCCCAGTTCTTATGACCAGCACTGTGGGTTCTTTTACTTCCATTAGAAGCAAGCAGAAAACCCCAAACTGTTTACGTTGAATCTGAAGGACTACTTAAGAAGAGCAGTACCTCCATACTTCAGTGCAGTTAATTTATTTATCTGAAAATTGGTGCCCAGGAAAGGTACACTGAGGTGAATCTAATTTCCAGGCCAGACCTGGGGGAGGAACAGGGTGATAAATATTACAAGCAGGTTGAGATGAACGTTCCATCCAGTCAACCACAATAGTTGAAGCCTTCTAATGACAAATATAGTAGGCAATAAATTATCATCACAGTATGGCCCTTTAAATGATGAGCAGAAAAATGAAATAAAATCCAGACAGTTGAGTGCACTAAATACAGAAGACTTACAGAAAAGACACAGAGCAAACGGGGGTTGTACTAGAGGTGAAGTAAGCAAAGGCAGCCTGGATCAGGTGCCAACTGGGTGAGGACAGGGGCAAGCAGTTTCAACATTATACAGTATGCATGACTCATGACCTTGTTTCCAAGGTCCTATCAGCTGAACCATACTGTCTCTCCTCTGCAATAGCCTGGAATAATCACCAATACAGGATCTTATTACAGTAAATTGCTTTGGTCTACTGTCCATCTGATTGTGAAATAAATGTTCTTCAATAGGCACTGCAGCATACAGCCCAATGTGACCATACTGTACTTGTGTTTACAAATTGTGCTTTATGAAATGGACCCCCCACCGACAAAAAAATTATGGGTAAGATATGCATTTCAAAGTGTTTAATGACTGGTTTAGCCACTACCCTTTCACGTAGTTTTATTATAAACCTTAAAGAATGCTATAATCTGAAAAGCAGCATTCTGATTGCTGCATTCATTTAATTCCACAGAGTTACTGCCTTTTCTCTAACTGCACAATATCAGTCTGTAAAAACAGGAATAAAAATAGGCTAAACACATTCACTATGTCTGACTTCGAGTTTCATTCATTGACACCACATTATTTAAGTAATATGGGTATTGAATGATGGCCTTTACAGGAGAATGAGACCTGAGGGAAGAATTAAGGCATGACGCATAGCGAAGGGCCCTAAACCTACTTCAGGTTTAACTCCAGGAAAGGAAAGAGGCCTTATTATATTAGTTTTTTTTTTTAATTTTCAAAGTGTATAAGATAGTTAAAATGTTTTAAGGGTTGCTAAGCTCCCCGTTTTCACCATGGCACAGATCTGATCAGCATTAGAGAATCCTTTAGGAATTCACTTGAGCAATTAAGCACATAAAGGCATGCATTGTATTGTGATAATGTCATGCCCCATCAATACTGGAGCCCCACAGGGCTCAGTTCTTGGCGCAATCTTATTTTCTATATTTCTGAATGATCTACATGCTACTTGCTCTTCTACTGAAATACACATGTATGCGGATGACACTGTCCTGTATACCTCTGGTGTTACCCATTCAGACGTGGTAGCTAGACTGCAGCATGATTTCAACAAGGTACAGCATTGGTTCCAATCCAACCAGCTGTTCCTAAACACCAAAAAGACTGTCTCCATGACCTTTGGCACTAGGTAGAGACTTTCAAATCCCTCCACTACGCCATCTTCCACCCCCTAGATGGCACACTGTTAGAGAATGTCACCTCATTCAGATACCTTGGAGTCTGGTTAGACCAGCACCTGGACTTTTCTGTTCATATGAATGCAATCCAGAAAAAAACTGCACCCCAAACTTGATGTTTTATACAGAAATCGTGATTGCATTCCACTACCAGCTCGCCATTCAGTTGTTCAGAAAGTGATCCTTCCCACCTTTCACTATGCTGATATCGTCTACAGTGCCACTCCCAAATCTACTCTTGCCAGGCTGGACACCCTCTTTCACTCCTTCTGCTGGTTCACCCTATCCTGCCCCCCAACACACCACTGTGATCTGTATAAGGCCCTCTCTCTTCCTTCCCTTGAACCCAGATGCCTCATCCACTCTGCTACTTTCACGACCAAATTCTGCTTTGGATCACTACCACTATACCCCACCCCTTCACCCTACTACCTTCGCAACTCTGGATCTAGGTCACTGACCTTCCCCCTTAGGGCCACCAATGCCAGTCAATCCACCTTCTCATTTCACTGCCCTAAGTTGTGGAATAGCCTACCCCCAACATCCAAAATGCCACCTCCCCAGCAGCCCTTTCCTTCCTTCTAAAAGTTTACACTTCTCCTACTTGTTTCTACCCCTAAATTCTTTTTTCTCCCTTCCCTCAGTGTGAGAGGCTAGGGTAACAAAGGATACTTGCAAGGAGAGGATTTCTGTTTCCACAGTCTTTTATTCACTGGAACCAGCAAGAGCAAACCAAATATCAAAATAAAAACGAACTTCACGAACAAAAGAAAAAAAAATATCTGACAGTTCTGTAAGGCTTTTCCCAAGGAAAACAGGCAAACAATCCATTATTAGGCAAAATTACCACATTCTTCCTGATGCTTACAACACAGCATCCAAAACCTCATCTGTCCCATTTAACAAATGCTTGGAATATAAAGGGTGGAAAACAATAGATTGGTTCCTGAACCAGTCAATCAAATTTAACATTTCTTTTAGAAATAAACTTGATATATCATAAATATTATCTTCCCTATCCTCTAATTAATTTATAATTATAAAATTCACTGAAGAATTCTTATTTTATCAGTTTTTAGAGCTGCTACAACATTCCAAAAACGCCAGGAGTTCCCGCTCTGATTCGCTGAAATAAAAGCAGGCAGACAAGGGCCGGCCAGTTCCTAAAGAACAGCGAAGACGGGAGGAAACTACTGGCGTAATCCCTCTAAATTGAGAAACTAAAAGCCACATCCAGAGTCTACAAAAATAAATTCTGAAAGAGGGAGAGACTCCCAAACAACCATGGCTTCATTTTAAAGTTTTATTTTTATTTTATTAGAAACCTAAGGCAGTGGAGCTACGAATGTCTTGCTGCATGAGAGAGGGGAAAACAGACAGTGCCGGAAGTTAGCAGCTCCAAATTTCAAGAGTGAGTACTTATATCTGTTGATATATTCTACTTAAATATACAACAAATAACCGGAATGAAAATCCTACTCTTGAGAAACAAAACAGTTTCATTTCTTTTCTTTTTACTTATAACCCAACCACTAGGTTTAATTATTTTCTAAGGGACGTTCGACTGGGAATTACAACCTACCCAGCCAAGCTGTACTGACGTTATTTCTTATTTTTATAATAACTCTACCCTAAAAACAAAAGAGAGAAGGAGGAGGCTGGCATTTGAAAACCCTAGTGCCATAAGGAATAGAGAAGGGGGGGGATTGTAAATAGTTTGTAATAGATGGCCAGGCTATTACAAGCTATTTACCAGACAACTCTTAATATTTTGAACAAGAACAAAAACACACACAAAAAGATGAGGACAGCATTCACTCCACAAGACAACAGAAAGTAAACAAGGAGACTGGGGGTTATTTAGAAAGGAACTCTTTCACACTCAGTCCAAGTCCTCTTAATCCTGTAACCTAAAACTCTTTCATCCTCCACTCCTCCAGGTCTTCATTACGCAACACAACCTGATCTCTACTCCATCCTCTCAACCCCTCTATCTAACTGCTTCACCCACTACTCCCCCAGGTCTCTTACACTCACTACAGCCTAACCTCTTACTCCCTTCTCCCCTCCAGATCTTCAAATGTTACCACACATCAGTCCCACAAGTCTCTTCCTCTAACCACAACCTAACGTCTTACTCCCTTCTCCCCTCCAGTTCTCCAAATTGTACCACACATCAATTCTAAACCTGTGCTTCCCACTATATATTTACCCCCTCTCACCTATCTTTTTTTCCAAATAGTACTCTCCGCATTTGATGGCAATCCCCTCATACCCCTCTACTCCCTCTACATCTCCAGTCTACTCATGCTACTCTCTGCCCATCTTCATATCTGGCTCTGCTAATCTTACTGTCTCCCTGTCCATGATAAACAATTTCCTCCCTTCTCTATTAATATTGCTAATTATCTCCAGCACGGCATGTATTAACTATAGTTACGGTGTTGTCCAAAACTCATGCTTGTATCCAATGGATAATGTCTAGTTCCTATCCCACATAGAGATAATTGTTACTTTAACCTGTATTTTGTTGTATTTCTTTCAATTATTGTAGCCTATGTTTCTAAAGATGTAAATAATGCTACCACTGTGTCCTCTCTCCTTCCCCCATCCTCCCAGGATGTCCCTGGAAATGAGCAGTTATGAGCAGTATGCCTTCCTGGTGAAACAATGAAATAAGTAAATGAATAAATGCCTTGGGTGCGTTGTGAGGCATGACGCCATAGGCCGAGTGCCGTCAACCACCCGAGAAGTGATGTTATTCCAGTGACACACACTCATGAGGTGCCTTATTGTGACTATAACATAGATGTTTACATGTTTACATTTGTAAGTAGCTTGTTTTGTAGGCACTAAATTCATCTGAGAGTTTGTGCTGGGATAACATCACGGGTGAAACTGTCTCTGCGCCATTCAGTTTTCAGAATTTTTTTCTATTCCTTTCATAATGCAGTATATGTTTTTATAAGGGCAGTTGGGATATCTCTTATAGATATGAATGTTTCCATGTGTATTATAGGGTAAGTGAATTGCGAACAGAAGGTAAGCAAGCCTAGTGTCCTGTAAATGCAAGTGGAGACACTCCTAGCTATAACAGCTATCCTGACTGAATCTGTACACGTATTATAAATCATTAAAGCAGGTTTGCTGCATAACAATGGAGCCTATTCACAAAAGGTGCAGATGGGATATGCACCACGTAAACCTGGCACATAGCACACCCACAACTGACTATGAACACTATGCCCCCCTGCGTGCCATTCACTAACCTGCTACGCCCCCCTACGTACCTGGCACACTGGCCAAATGTGCTGCTCTGCATGGGGGTGGTCCAGAGACAGGCACAGGGGTGTGTGTTCGCATTCCATGCCATTCACAATGGCACAGGTGCTTTGCATGGGGAGGGCGATGGCTGCGCCTTCTGAAGGCAGCTGTAACAGTTACACACTCCCCCAGATGCCGCCGTTGGTTGCGGCGGTCAATGAACCCCTCACTGTGGCTGCTCCTGTCATTGGGGCACATTTAGGAGGGTGGGGGACTGTCAACTGGGGTCCCCCACATCATAGAGCTATGTCCACGTATGCACCCGTCAAAAACATGGTGCCTAACGGGCGCAAGGGCTCCACTACAGGACCTGGTCTGGGCAGCTGATTGGCTGCATGGCCGGGTCTGCAGCCCCACACTGCACTGCCTCTGTGAACCTGCTCACTAGGGGGACGGCGCAGCATAACGGAGCCAGGTGGGGACCGATGTTCGTGAATGTTGTCCCTGCGTGGATCTGCGGTGGTGCAGAGTTGTGTGTGGGGAAATACGCACCACGTGTACTCCTCGCTTTTGTGAATAGGGCCCAATATATTTCAAGTTTTAAAAAATATATTTTTGGTTTTTTAAATCTAAAAAGCAGACCCTTCCCCTTTGAAAGTGGAATTTTACACAGTTTCAAATATTGTGAGTGATGTACTTTCGTAGTCATAGGGTGGCCATGCACAGCAATATACTTTGCCATTATTGGTTGAGCCAGTGCTGATTATTTATAATTAAGTTGTGCCCTGAGTGCAGCCAATCAGAATGTAAGGTAGAATGATGATGTCACTACTGTCATTTTATTGACAATAAAATTTCTGCTCTGAGTTCTCAGCAGTCATTTTTTTTAATAAAATGACAGCTATAAGTCTGCTGTGACGAGACTGTTTGCAAGTTAATTCTGGCTTTTGATTGGAAGAGCGAGTCCACATGTAGTATATTAGCCAATAAAATATGTTGGCCAAACCAAACAGCTTTTAATAGGTGGCTGACAAAAAGTTTGTAATTAGTCACTAAACCAAGACTTATTCAGTGTTTGTTAGGTACTTTTGTTAACAGCACCTTTAAATATGGTAGATTAGCTTAACTCTTAAATAACTTTCCTACTCTCAAATAGAAACACATTTTATGGTACACTCTCTGATGCAGACAGTGCACAATAACTGCATAATTCCAGTTTTTATATTCCTAACTAACCATTGTCTTTTTATGTGGAAAAACAAAAGCAGACTTTTGGTGGTGAAAAATAATCTTAGACTCATCTTGTTTAATCAGCATTTGTATAGCCTTTTGTGTAGTTGCCAAGGCAGGAAAAAAATGTGTCTCGGATCCATGGAAACTGGCATTCATTCAATTATTTTGTTAACGTGCTATATGTGTGTGTTGGGGGAGGGTGTAAATGAGGAAATGGGCAGCAGACCAGGTAATGTCTTCAGCTGAATAATGAGAAAAACATAGCCAGAATGCTTTTGCCACTAAGTAGATTCTCTCTCTTACTGTAGTCAATTACTACATACCCTTCAGTGCTGCTTATACATTTGTTTTCAGAGAGGTGCATAGCAATCTCAAATGAAATGTTTATTGACAAAAAATACACATTTCACATGTACTTTGATTCCTGGGCCTAGATATTCAAAGGGAATGTGCCTGGTGCAACTGAGTTGTGCCAGAGCAACCCCAGACATGCACTCCAGTGCAATATTCAAAAGAGGGACTTGTGCAGCACAAGTCCTGATGCACCAGGGCAGAATGATATTTGTATGCAGTGCACTTCCAGGGCCGTGCCCATGCATATGCGGCACATCCCGATATTCAGCCTGGGATGTGAGGCGCATATGCTGGCACAACCCTGAGGTGTGCCACATGCCTAGGCACAAAGTTGAGCCTGAAATAAAAGACTCTGGTACCAGCCACCCACTGGCATGCTGCTGTACTGCAATGCACAACACAGCAGCCACCAGCCATAGGTGGCAACCCCCCCAACACCATGCATAATCACCCACAGATGTCCCGGATAGTCTAGAGGTACCCCCCCACCCAGTAGCCGCAATCACTGAACATATATGCACATTATATCCCTGGTAGTCCAGTGGCCCCACCCTTCCCAAAACCCTGATCACGTGAATCCTACTATAAACATCCCTGGTGGTTCAGTGGCCCCCACCTCCCCACCCACACAGGACCCCTGCCCACCCAGTTCCCCCGTCATCAGTGGGCAGCTACAACCTACCACCTCATACCACCAGGCTGCCTGTCAAATGACAGCTTACAGAAGCAGCTGTAGCCTATTGGTCCACACTGTGGACAGGCTTGCAGTGTATACTGTAATAGTCATTCACAAAACTGTGAATGAATGATTTCATTCACGATTTTGTGAATGACTATTACAGTATGCACTGCAAGCCCATTAGTCCACAGTGTGGACCAATTGGCTTACAGCTGCTACTGTAAGCTGTCATTCGGCGGGCAGTTGGGCGGTATGCGGGTAGATTTGTGCTTCCCTCCAATGATGGTGGGGAGCTGGGTGAGCAGAGGGTCCTGTGTGGATGGGAGGTGCCACTGGGCCACCTGGGATGCTTTTAGTAGCGTTTACTGGTGATCGGGGTTACGGGCAGGGTGGGGAGTACCACTAGACTACCATGGATTTAATATACTTTTATTTTCAGTGATTGTGGCTACGGGGTGGGGGGTACCACTAGACTACCAGGGATATATTTCACATATATTTTGGTAAGCACATTTACGGGGAGGAAGAGGGGTATCTTTAGACCCTCTTTGGCACATTACATGCTGTGCAGGTCGCCGCATGCATTTCACTGGCCAGCTCCCTGCAGCCAACGACATAAATAAATAGATGACATGCAAATGGCCCCATTTGCACCTTGCATACATTATGTCCTCATTTGCATACTGCTGGATGAATATCAGGAATTTGTGCACAGTGTAACTCTGTTGCGCAGGCGCAGTTCCCATTCCTGGTATTCAGCCCTGTTGGGTGGAGATGCGCCGGAGCATCCTATATGTGCCGTGCGCATGCCCTGCTATATTCAGAGGAGATGCGCCATGGCTCATATCCTTTGAATATATCCCATAGTTGCACTAGCACATCTCTGTTGCACTGTGCCACCACTTGCGCCATTGCCATGCGCAATTCTGAATATCGGAGCCCTTGTGTATAGATCACATTTTCCTGCTGCTAGTTTGAGTGTTAGGGTTTTGAAAAAGTATCAAACCAAGTACAGCTCTTCAAGATGCACAACAATGAAAGCATAAGGGGACACTCAGTGTCACTGAATGGAGGAATATTCAAAGGAAACATCAGGAAGTAATATTTCACAGAACTAAGGGTGAACGCTTGGAATAGACTGCTAGAGCATATAGTATCGGCTTATACTGCAATAACCTTCAACCTCAGACTTGACAAGTACTTTGAAGAAAATTGTTATTCCCACTGAGCTAGTGGGAGGGAAGAACCTGCTGGACCGCTGGCCTTCCTTTCCCACTAAATATGCATGCATGCATGCATGCATGTATGTATTCCAACTGAACATCAAACTTATTTTTTTTCTTTTTGTCTTACTTGTACTTCCATTTTTGTTTAAAGGTACTTTTTCTGCCCCTATTGCCAATTGTGCTGTTTCCTCTGCTCTGGCAGTTCAGTCGCTGGCCACGTCACATTATTTTGTTTGCACTTTTTTGCCACTATCACATGACACTGCCAGTCTCTAGAGGGAGGAAGGAAAGTGGCCTCTAGGCTGATGCCATTCGCTTCCACTGCCATGAGGCGCTAGAAGTAGTCCTAGAGATAATGGTATGGGGGCATGTGGGCTATCATTAATGCAGATGGTGGCCCTTTTCTTCCCATATCTATCCAGTACACCTCCCGCATATACAGTCTGGTAACCCAGCCCACGCAGGCTAGAAGGGAAGGGGAGGTTATTATGTGTTTGCCCACAATGTCCAGCGTCTCCCACATCTCTCCACAAGAGGTTCTGTGGTAGCAGGAGCACTAACACTCTCCCTCCTATACTCCAAGCACAACTTCATAGCATCCCAAAGATTCCACTACATACGGGATGGTCATGTGTGCAGCCATAGCCTGCTTCTATCCAAACTGTGTATTAAAAATGACACTGTCAATCCCTTCTACAATAAAATTAAATTCTGGTATCATTTTGTTCATGATACTATTTGTATTTGGGAGGGTGAAGAACAGGAAATACAAGGATTCATGAACTGGATGAATCAGAATGATCTGAATTTAAAACGGTTCCAATAAAAACTCACTCAATTTCTTGAACATCACTGTCAAAGTGATTCCTGCTGCTTTGCATTTAGCTGCTACCTTGTGACTCCAAGTTACACAGAGAAGGCTGTAGGGATAATCCATATTGCTCGTATATTTTACAAGTAGTCTGTGTTTATGTTGACAACAGAACTTTAATATTGGAAACTGCTTGTCTGGTGATATCAGTGGAGGAAAAGCATTAGAGGCACACAGCTTCATCACGCGGTAATCATCAGTGTGAGTGAACATTACGTTCCTCTGTGTACAACGCATGGGATACCGCCTGACTGGCTATTCTTGTACAAAGGACTGATTTCTCATACATTCAAGTATTTCATACCAACCTTATCATTGAACTGTTTTTATCAACATGACATTTACGCATGGACAGTGGGTACTTTAGTACACAGTAACCTGGAGTTACAAGAGAAAGATCAAAGCTAGGCAGCAGAAATCACTTTGACAGTTTTATTTTTCCCAGTGTACTAGCTCTTCAGTGGAGCATAATACTCTTTTGGCATGAAGATCGTTCATTTGGGGCTCCATACATAATCGCAGTTAGTGGCAGTGCAGTGAGGCATGGGTTACTTCACCACCAAAAACTTCCATACACAAAGCTTGTACAAAGCAGTTCGGGGAAGGGGGGGCAGAAATAGTGGTTGGGTTAATTTTCTCACCAAAAGCTGTTTTTTAGAGTCCCAGATAATAGTTCTGCCTAGGTAGTCAACAGCTAAGTCTTTTGTTGGTGCCCTACCCGAGTCTTCACAACCACAAATGGTCTGCGCGTCCTAGTGCTCTTGGTCTGCAGTGCTGCTGTGGGGATGAGCTATCACCTGTCAATTTTCAACAACAATGAAAACAGCACAGTTGCTAAGAGCATATATTTTTTTTTTTTTCCATATAAGTGTCTCTGTACTCCCTGGCTGGCTGAATGGCTGTTTCAACCCATCCCTCAGTCACTGGCCATCCCGTGTCTCCCTCCTCCTTCTTCCTGAGACTGGATGGGCCATTGGTGCTGGTGAGGAGGGCTTCATTAAGCCCAACCTCTATTTTCCACCTATTTTCTCCCCAGGACTCAGTGGACATGCAAAGAGCATGCAAGCACACCCAACCTCTGATGAGGGTCTCTGGCATTCCAAATGTCGGCACTTCCCTCTAGCTGTGGGACTCACATGCACCACCTGGCTTCCGACAGGTGGCAGTCGAGCAGCTAGTCATGGAATCCGCCCTCCCTGAGGGAAGAGAGCTGTTCTGTGGATGCTCAATCTTCCCTACCTAACTGGGCCCCTGAACGAACCAAGTCCATTCCCAAACTCTGGTCGTCGGCATGGTAGCAGCAAGGCATGGATGCCTCAACCCATGGTGCCACTGGGCCAGCATAGGAGTATATATTTTTAAAGAAATCCAAACTGCATGCTGGAATCCAGTTTAGTAATTTTATTAGCCACAGTTGCTAAATAACACTGCAGGCAAGTACTGGTTGGTGCCCCAACTCTTTGGTCTCGGACCTTTGTCGGGGGCGGACTCCAAAACTAATTGACAGCTCTTTTGTACCTATCAGAGCTGCTGACATCAGTACTACCAGAGTATGCTGTCTTACAATTTATGGCAGCTGTTAAAAAGGGAATACACACATTTCACTGCACTCCATTTTTCAAAATATTCCCACCACCACCAAGCATTACAGTGATTAATATTTCATGTATATATTCTATTAGAAGGAGTGGGGGAGAGGGAAAAAGAACTAGCACATACAAAGCATGTCAGGAAACCTAATACAAAAACCATTCAGTGCCACAAGGTAACTGATTAGTTAGATTTTTAATTCAGTACATTAAATTTGCACATTCAGTTATACAGTGTTTTGAACTGAATGGAGGAACTCTGGGTTAGATTTGCTATTTATTTCTCTGAAAACTCTAGGATAGTCAGTTTCACTATTTGAAAGCACATATCCTCATATAAAGAAAACACTGCAATCTCCCAGTGCAGTGGTGATCTGCTATGCTCCAGTATCTGTGAGTACCTAGAAATATGGGATAAAAAAGGGAATTAAGAGATGAAAACAACATGGGGTTCTTTAGACATTTTTTTTAAATAATATATATTTTTTGTTAGTTCTATAGAGATTTACACTCTAAAGTTATACTGGCCTTAGCCTGATAAGCAACAGAAGACCCATTATCAACTAACATTTACCACACTGAACCACCAGGGGTGGAGGCATGTTACCCCCAAAAAAGGCTTCAAGTCACAAATTTTATTAAAGTCTACTGGAGCCAGGGATTACATAGGGCAAATATCCAAAATATCTCCCTTTGTAACAGCCATTGTAACTTATCTCCCTCTTGCCTACTCTCTCTGACACATTCAAAAGCCATGAATTTCAGGCATGTAGGGTCACTGTTGTGAAGCTGTGTAAAATGGTTACTTACTGGAGTGTTGTTAAATTTTTTTTTTACACTATGAATGTGTTCTTGTATGTGTTCTTTCAAAGGATGGCTAGTCCTACCCAAATATAGCTTCCTGCGTTCACATAATAGTGCATCTACTACAAATCTAGATGTACATGTAAGGAAATCCATGAGTCTGACTCTCTTTTAAATGTGTGGGAGTTCAGATATTGCTGAGTGATTACAGTAGATGCGCACATTGTACCTCCCACACCAGTACATGCCTTGTCGGGGTGGTGGTAGCCAATTGTGGTGACTTTGTTCAGATTTACATTTTTTATACTGGCTATGAACCAGTCTATCCCATAAATTAGTTCCCCTTCTGAATGAAATACAAGGTGGTTGTAAACTGAATTGGGTTTGTTCTGGATTAATGGTCAAACTTGTCTGAGGTAGCTCCAACTATAGTGCTTATGGAGCTAAATTCTGTTACAAAACTAACTGGTGACTCATTTTTATAGTAATAAGTTTGGGTGCAAGCAGGGTTTTTCTTTCAATTTTCCTTGCTTTATCCAAAGCCCCTCTGGTACAAACATATTTAGTTTAATTGCTGTATTGATCCTTGTAAGAACAGATCCAGAAGCAAATGGTTTGATACATTTTATTGGACCAATTTAGATGTTAC
Source organism: Neoceratodus forsteri (assembly GCA_016271365.2). Lineage (NCBI taxonomy): Eukaryota > Metazoa > Chordata > Ceratodontiformes > Ceratodontidae > Neoceratodus > Neoceratodus forsteri. The sequence continues at coordinate 517,697,682 of CM057449.1, read as the reverse complement.
AAAAATAATAAAGTGCCTAAGCTTTCGGACCAACCAAGTCCTTCCTCAGAAGCTTATGACAGTTATTTAGAAAATTCCATACTATTAACACTCAGATCATACATAAAAAAACCAGAAATAATTCTCATTGATTTAAAATACTCATTTAAACCATAACAGCAGTTTAACTCAGAGGAATAACATTTCACCAGTTTGTTTTAAACTAAGGAACCTTTGAAGGTCAAATGTCATCCAAATGAGATAAGGACTCTTAAAGCAGAAAGCTCCCTAACATAAATTAAGAATGTCTCAGTATGCTTTATGGATACAGTCTAATGAAAAGCAAGAACTTTAGATTCAGTACTAACTTAAGTACATGTTAAAATGTGATATAAATGTATGTTAAAATAAGCAAAAAAATATGTAACAGAAATTTTCTAAATATGGCAAAAAGAGGGTTTAAAGTAAAGTTTCCCTAGTGTGAGCAACTGTTTGACGTATTCATACAATATACAACCTGGAGAAATTTTATTTATTTATTTATTGAGTCCTGAATTACAACACCTTTGAGCAACAACAAAAACAAAATAAAATACATAAAAATAAATAAATAAATACAACTCATTTACAAAGGTTCCATGTCAGTAGTACAAAAACAAAACAAGGTAAACAATAGATAAGTAAATAGCAGATATCAAGTATATACTTAAAAAAAATTAATACATCAAAAGCAATCAAAATAGCACTGAATGTTGCTCAATATAACAGTAGAGTGGACTAGAAGAGAAGGCAGCATGGGAGGCCTTATCAAAATCTAGGAGAGAATGTAATGGGGTGTAAGGTTGGGGATGGGAGAAACAAGAGGGAGAAGGAGATCAGTTGCACAGGAGGTGGAGAGGGAAGGATTGGAGTTGCAAACAAGGTAATGGGGATAGAGAGAGGATGGGGAGGTGGAAGGAGGGAAATGGGGTGAGTGCAGAGAGATGGGAAGAGTGCTGGTGAAGTGAGGGGGAGGAAGACAAATTAATAGTATAAGGAAAAGAGGTGGTGTTTAGTCAGGAGAGGGGGTAGCCTAGCAGGCCTTGTTGAAAACCCAAGAGAGTGAGTAAAATGGGTGGGAGAGAGGTAAGAGGGAGAAACGTAGGGAGAAGGAGGAGAAGAAGTTGCAAAAGAGGTGGCATGAGATAAGAGAATGGGTGGACTGTGGAAGAGGGATGGTGAGGAGGAGCAAGGGAAGAACTGTAAGATGCGTGAACAGAGAAGAAACAGGGGTGAGGGGTGGAGGGGAAAAAGCTCGATGGTAGGATCGAAATGAAGTGCCAAGATTTAAAAGTGCTTAAAGGTATAAGTACAATGACAATATGAGCAGAAGGCTGCTAAGGGCGGCAGTCGCATATACTGTTTGCTAATAGATGTTGTTGGAGTTTGTCTTTGAAAGGGCCGAGTTTTGACTCAGCAGAGATGTTCCTACACAGGGAGTTGAGCCAGAGGGGGGCTGTGTAAGCAAAAGACCTCTGACCTAAGGTGGTGTGGCATCTGGGAACAGTAAAGACCTGAGCTGCCAAGCTGCAAGTATGCTGGGTACTGTGACAAGGGCTAAGGAGCTGTTGGACCCCAGGGGGTAACAAACCAAGGTGTGCCATCTTGACAAGTAAGCAGGTTTGATATTGGTTCTGGCTGAATAATTGAAGCCACTCAGTCTGAGCATTTAGGTTACACGTGTGTGTGAGGCGGGCAGCCCCAGTAAGGGGTCTGCATGCTTTGTTAAGAGCAACAGTGATCCTGTGAAGGGATGTAGCAGAGGCAGAGCCATAAACAACCAGACCATAATTGATGATGGTAATGACAGAGCTAAAAATTGCTATTCTTAGTGCCTCGGGAGTGAGGCTATGCTTGTGCCTGTGGAGTAGGCCAATCCTTATGTTGATAGCTCGAGCTACATTATCAATATGTTGCGAGTAGGTGAGTGAGCTATCAACAGTGACCCCTAGATATTTGAAGGAGTGGATCTGTTCAAGTGGGGTGCCAATGCAGTTTGTGATGGACAACGGTTTGGACTTGTGTTTCTTATGGGCATTGTTGAAAAGCATCACTTTGGTCTTTTTATAGTTTAGCACCAGTTTGTAAGTGCTGAACCACTTTTCCACTTCTGAGAAACTGTGTTGAAGGTTATCCTGGAGGGTCTTAGGGTAAGGGTTACTAGAGTAGATCATGGCATCATCCGGGTAAAGCAGAATCTGTTCATGACACACTTGTGGGAGGTTATTCAAGTAGATACTGAAGAGAAGGGGGGCCCCAGTATAGATCCCTGAGGCACTCCAGAACAGACTGGCTTCCTTTCAGAGAGGACATTGGTTATCTTGACCTGCAGTGAATGGTCTTCTAAGTTACTTTTGCACCAGCTGACAGCATCATTCGACTCCCCTGCGAGTGATAATTGCCCGAGTAGCAGTGAGTGGTTCACAGTATCAAAGGACTTAATCAGGTCGATAAAGGCAGCCCCTACCAGATAGCCTTGGTCGAGTGCATTATGCAAGAAACCAGTGAATTCTAACAGTGCAGTGGTAGTACTATGACCTTCATGAAAGCCATGCTGCTGGGGACATTGGATATTGTATTTGTCCAGGTATTCCACAAGCTGATCTGCTATTATACACTCTAGTGCTTTCGATAGAGGAGGGTAGAATGGAGATAGGCCTGTAGTTTGTGTGCTGTGCCCTATCTCCACCTTTGTGCACCGGGGTTACTAGGGCCTGTCTCCATTTTTGGGGGAATTGCCCAAGCCATAGAGAAGGGTTCAGAATCTTGGTAAGAGGTGTAAGAGTTTCCTTGAGGGTGATGGTAAGAAATTTTAGATCTAGATTGTCCCCACTGATTCTTGCTTACTGAGTACTTTGTGTATGTACTTTCTAGCCTCAAGCTTAGTAACCTCTTTGAAGTAAAAAAGGGAGGGGGGCCTGCTGCTGTGCATCACAGACCGGGGGGGTTGCAGGAACAGAGACCATGAAAAAATCAGGGGGGGGAGGACTGTAAAGGCATCGTTAAAAATATTGGCTATGGCCATTGGGTCAAGAGTTGGGCTTCCATCAATATTAAGCATGGTGGGTGCTCTCTTGAGGTCTTTGCCAGTGACATCCTTTATGTTGCTCCAGAAATGTTTACTGTCACCCCACGAGTTGGAAAGTGTCTCCCTAAAGTATTGATTTTTGCAAAACGGATGGCTCTGGTACAAACATTTCTGTATTTTCTATAAGCCTGAATATCTGCTTGCTTGCCTGTGGCTTTGGCCCGGTACCAGAGGTGGTTCCTAGACTTCATAAGTCCCAGTAGTTCAGGTGTTATCCAAGGGTTGCACACCCCCTTAACTTTCCACTTTTTATGGGGGCATGGATATCACATGCAGCATTAAAGCGATCGATGAAGAAATCAAATGCCTCGTCAATGTCATTGGTAGAGTCCAGTGGTGACCAGTCCTAGCTTTGAAGGTGTGATCTGAATAGTTCTAGGTGTTCTGGAGTTAGGACCCTACTGAGAATAACCTTAGGTGGAGATTTGCTGAACTTGATGGACCAACTACAAAGGATAGGGGAGTGGTCGCTTAGAGTGTCAGGTAGTACAGAGATGTTCATGATTCATTCCAGGTGACTAGACAGCACCCAATCTAGTAAGGTACTTGATCCAGTTCTATAGTTAATTTTGGTGGGGGTGTTAACTAGCTGGGTAAGGTGCAAGGCAGAGATGGCATTATTAATGTGTCCAATGTCAGATGAGAGCCAGTTTACATTGAAATCTCCCAGTATTATGGTTTCAGTGTTCTGATCACACTCTGAATATATTCCATGAAGTTATGAATGCCAGAGGCAGATTATTTGGGTGGTATGTAAACAGACAGCACAGTTAATGCTTTCTTTTGGGCCTGTAGGAGTACTTTGATGGCCAGGACCTGAGAGGAGTTTCCTATGCAGGACAATTCAAGGGCATGACCCATTAGAGTTTCTTTTATGTAAATAACACAGCCACCACCTCTTTTAGTGAGCCTATCCTGCCTAAAAATAAAGTTACCAGGTATGGTGATAGCAGAATGAGGGATTTTGGGTGACAACCAAGTTTCTACAGCAGAAACAATATCAGGGTTCTGTTGTGTAGTCCATACCTTGAGGTTGTCTAACTTATATAGAAGGCTACATATATTGATAGAAGTGAGGGAGAGCATACAGGACATTTTTGTGCTGCAAACGGTCCATTGCCCTAGCGGGGCCAGGGTTGGGGTGCACATTTCCAGACAGGAGCAGATGCAGTAGAATTAGTTTCAGTAGGCATGCCTTTAGTTATTTAAAGTACTGTTTCCATTGTCTTCTACAGGAGGAGGTACTGTTAAATTTATTGGTTGTTGCTGTGAAGTTAGAGAAAGTAAGCAGGTATGAGAGATGATGTTGGAAGCTAGGTGTTACTATATCAGGGGGTAGCAGTGGTGTACTTAGACCAGTTACTGAAACCATTTTTCCATTAATAGAGTTTGAAGCCAATGTGCCAGTGGCGTAGTGCACATACCCTGAGAATACGGGATTTTCCCAATTATACACTCAACTAATTACTATATTCCGTAAACCATAAGATCTTCAGTGCTGTAACATGATATTATACAAGATGATATCAACTGTTGGTATAAGGGTCAAGTTAAAAAACGAACATATCAAGAACCCCTAAGAAAATGAGACCATGTATCCTAATATGTTATGGGTTCAGTATGTACCAATCACTATAATATAACCCAATTGAATTCTTTCAGGCACTTTGTTCTTTTTGTAACATCTAAGTTGGTCCAATTAAAGGTATTAAACCATTTGCTTCTGCCTCTGTTACAAATTCACTATACCCTTTTTCCAAAAATCTTGTATACAGCTTCCATTTCAAATTAATTTTATTTAGAACATTTTTTCTGATCCTTAGAAACTGACTGAAGGGTATGGGGTTCATCAGACATCTAGGGTAGCCATTGTCAAAACGTAACAGTGTGGTGGTAGCCATGGACTTATGAACATTTTTTGTCAAAATTTTCCCTTCATCAGACACTTAAAACCACATCCAGGAGTTAAAGTTAACCTCTATGAATTTTGTAGGTGAATCGTAGGTTCATTTTGTTTATATTTAGCCAATTCATGAAACCTGGTGGCCTCCTCCTCCGTGCCATCCCACACAGACCACATCATCAGTAAATCAAAATCAGTGTTTTATATGGTCTGTGTGTGGCTTATGTTCTGGGTTGAATACCACAAGTTCTTCCAAATACCCAAGGAAGAGATTGCAAAAGATGGGGCCATAGAGGCACCCATTGCTGTCCCACAAAGTTGTAGAATTCATTGGTTAAATTCAAACACATTATGTAATAAAATATACCATAAGGCTTCCAAAATAATTCCAATTGGCATTTATTTTTTCACTATACTTCTCTGGAGGAAACACTCACATCTTCTGATCCTTAAACCATGTACTATTGAAGTATAAAGTGCTTTAACATCAATTTCAATAAGCAGACAGTCTGGTTGCTAAATGACCTTTTCCAGCGAGTCCATTGTATCTCTAATGTAAGATGGAAGTGTGGATGCACAGGGCTTTAAAAACAAATCCACAAATTTACTCAAATTGTCAGTTAGGGAGCCTATTCTTGAAATGATAGGTCCCCCTGGGGGATCTACAATGGACTTGTGAATTTTTGTGAATGTGTAAAATGTTGACATCATGGGGTTATCATACCAGAAGTATGCAAACTCATTTTCAGTAATGCACCCATGTTACTTAGCAGAATCCAATAATTCAAGTAACTCATTTTTGTACATTGCCGGTGGGTTTCTTCTCAATTTGTATTGTTTTTTTTTTCATTCATTAAGAGGCTCATAACCTATTTCTCATAAAATTCAGCTGTCATTAGTACAGTATTTCTCCTTTTATCTGCAAGTTTTATGACCACATTGTCCATTTTTCTTAGTTCATCCAATGCAATTTTTTCATCCATGGTCATATTTCTGCTGAATGGGTGCTGCGTGCTAGTGATTAGCTTTTCAATATCCCTCATAACTACCTTCTCATATGTTTGTATGTTCGAATTACTTCATGGAAGACAGAAGAGAGGCAGTTCTGAATGCATTTTTTGTTAGATGTTCAAATTGTCTACCTGTGGCAGCATACATCATGTTTCCTGTATCATTATTCATCTCTCCATGCAGATTGTTCATATCCACTAGGTTCTCAGTACAGACTCCGTAAGTTTGTGAAGTTTGGATCATGACAGAGGCTACTATGTTTTCCCTCACTTGTCCCATTTTAGACAAAAAGGGGGTTGAAACAGAGTGTGTGGATCATTTCTGTTATTTAGGTTTTATTTTAGATCAGCATTTGTCTTTTGATTTTCATGTTAATCACTCAGTGAAAACAAGCCATATGCAACATGGCCAGCTATACAGTTTAAAAACTTGTCTAACATTGAAATCCAAGAAAATCTTAACTTAATCTTTGTTACTGTCTTTAATTATGGGTTACCAGTTTATTGTATAGCTTCTGATTTTTTAATTTTTGGGGGTTTGTGTTTTGTATAATTCTATTTACCAATTTGCCATTTCACATTCCCACAAAATGCAGCACTATGTGCTTTATGGCTCCCTGAACTGATTTTCTTTTGAGTCCAGGGGCTCAATATTCAGAAGTTTGCATGGGCACTAATCAATGTTTTGCCTGTGCAAAGTGGGCTTTGCGCTGGATCCCAGTATCGAAAGGGCTTTGTTGTGCCAGCAAACAGGGGTTGCACCTGTGCACACCAAATGGGGGTTATGCAAATAGTGGGGCAGGGGCAGGGATATCAGCGCAAGCCGATATTTAGCAAATTTGTGTGGGACAAAAGGGTTTGCATGGTCCTTGTGTGCCATGCAAATACCACCAATGAAAACCTCCTTTTATTTTGTGCAACCCTAGTGGCTGCTGGAGGTAATGCAGCCAACCAGCCAGTTAGCCAAGGGGGAGCATTCCCACCCTGTGCTCCATGTCACCCCTCCCCAGTCACCAGCCCTGTAGTGTAATGTAAAATGCCTTTTGCTAGTGGTCCCTTCCCTCCCTCCCTCCAATCCCAGCCCTGTAGTTATTCAGTAAGTGAAATCCTTGGTGCTAGTGGTACCCCCTTCCTCTGATCCCAGTCTCGTAGTGATATGTAAAATCCCTGATGCTAGTGGTCCCCCTTCCCTCTGATCCCAGCACAGATGTAAAAATTATTATCCCTGGTGGTATTGGTTCCCCCAGCCGATCGCCAGCCCAGAAGTAAAAACAACTCCTCTCTGGGGGCCCTCTCCTTGTGATTGGATCCGTGATTTATCACGGCGTGTTCATTTACCATGTACAGCTGTGTCAGAATGTTATGCCTGGTGGTCCCCCCTCCCTCCAATCCCATCTCTGACATAAAAATTGTTATCCCTGGTGGTGGTTTCCTCCCCACTGATCACAAACTCAGAAGTAAAATCAGCCCTTCCCTGGTGTCCAGTGTCCCCAACCCCCATGGCACTGGGCACCCCCCACTCACCTGATTGATCTCCATGGTGCTAAAGGTACATATGGTGACCGGCACAGCCCTACTCACACCCCCTCAGCTGGCCACTGAATGTCCAGGCAGGGAGTGTGCCTCTTATTTATAGGATGGGGCTCATCATACCGTATGCACCTGCAGCACCCAGATCAATCAGGTGAGCAGATGCCCTGAGCCATGGGGGGCACTGGACACCAAGGAGGGGTTGTTTTTACTTCCAGGCTGGCAAATGTGGGGTGGTGACTACTACCATGGGGGATAATAAATTTCATATCACAGCTGGGATCAGAGGGAGGGGGGACCACCAGGTATAGCATTCTGATGCAGCTGTGCATGGAATACAGATGCACTGTGGTAAATCATGGAGCCAATTGCAAACCGGCTCCATGTGTGAAAATACGGTGCATGTGGCAAAACCTGTGCATGTGCAAGTGAAGCCTCCTTTGTGCACAGGTTTTGCTGCATGTGCTTCAATTTCCCTTTTTTGGAAATCCTGCCCCTGACACTTGTCTCAGTGCTGCCAAATGTTTTTTCCACAACACAGTATGCCTCTGTACCATTTTTTAAACATATTTCTGACTTTAGTAAGATTTTCTAACCAATATATAACTTTTAAACTCTTAATAAACTCTGGTACTCCTAACAAGTGACTGCATTGTGCTTTGATTGTACAGTTCAGCATCCTGGACTTTCCTCATCACCGGACAGCATGATAATATAATTGTGCCATAACTTATTTTCACTTTGAAGATATGTTCACACTACTTACTCACTGTGTAAATATAGCAAACATACATTTACAGTGAAATATACCAGTTCTACAATACTTTATACTGGTGGAAAGCTGAGCATGCCAGCATTCCACTAGTGTCACACTACTGGTTCTAGCACTTACGGAATGGGAGAAACAGCCCATGATATAATACTGTTTTTTAGATAAATGGCAATGACATACAGCATTCAATGTGGCACAGTGTGCTGACTGCAGACCTTTGTACTGACACCATGACCAACCAATCAGCATGACCAGGAAGAGATGGTGGGAAGCAATGAGGATGATTCTACCATTCAATGGGCAATAGGTGTGTGCACAAGCAGACACTTGTATGCATGCAAATGGATGTAGGCTCGTGGAAACATTGGCTGACAAGGGGGAGAGGCTCTTTTCTGCATGCCTGCCTGGCTAGCACCCTGGCACACCCACATACCCTTGTATGATCCCAATATGTTTGCTTTGCAGTTTGTAAAAACATAGAAAGTGCTTCAGGATTTTTTCTACAACTTTAACCCGGGCAACCAGCAGCGATGGCAAAAGAGTCCTTTCTTTTACATCTCTAATGACAACATTCCCCACAGAGGATGTCTGAGGGATGATGGGAGATCTTTGCTGAAATGCTGTGGAAGAGCTGCTAAGCTTATGATGTTCGGCTTGACAGTATTTTTTAAGCAGTATGCCATCATTGTCTCAGAGGAAGCTAAGATAGCTTCTGGTTGATAATTAAAACATTTTTGAGCTTACTGCCTTAATTTGAGTTTTATTTTTCAGCAGATACTGTCGGTTGCTCTGGCCAGTCAGTGGAGGCAGTGCCTGGTGTAGTACCTGTGGAGCAGAGTGTACTATACATGAAAAGAATTAGTAGAGTCCCAGTGGAGTCTTGGTGTTTTGGAGGTTGGATTGAGAGTTGGTTCGGTTCAGAGCCAGGAGAACCGGATGACAGGAGCATTGCTGGCAACTGCTTTTCAGCAGCCACTCTAGCAGCGCAGAGCAAGGGTGCTTTATACTTTCTGCAGCTGGGTTACGGTGGCTATTTTCTAACAGATTCTGACTTTTGGAGCCTCAGACCTGTGGATACTGAGTGCACTGATTCCCAGTCCCACTTTGAAATTATTGTGGGAAGAAGACACTTATAGACTTTGCACAATAACTATTTTATTTTTAACATATTAACCTTATGAGTTGTTTTTTTTTTTACTTTTGTTGAAAGTGTGTATAGTAGTCTGAGGCATTAAACAATACAGCATTGCAGGGCTGTTTCATAAATGTAGTATGAATTTAACAGTGTAAATTTTACAGAGCTTCTCTGACTATAATCTGAAGATCCTTAAGGCATTCAACTAAAACAAAAGTACATTAAATTTAAATAATGTTGTTTTTGCTATTTAATGTAAATCAGATGATTTATGCATAATCTACAGTACATCCACTGAGTCATGTGACTTGGTTCACATTTGCTGTTGAATTTCACACCACTGGGATTAGACAGCCCATTGTCATCTCTGACATCACAACATCCAATTGCCTTACATAATTCAGCATCTACACTACTGTCTGCAGAAGCTCTGTGCCAGACAGCAGATCAGTGGCTTAAACAAACCACTGTGTAGTGAGTGTGACCCCGCCTCAAAGAAAAAGCTGTTTTGAATTTTCCTGTGGTGTTTTGATGAAGTTGCTTTCTTTGGGCATGAAGACAGAGGGCAGATCAATATTTATACTTTTTTGAACTGATGTCTAATCCCCAACAGTTTCCCTGTTTTTTAGGGTTGGTCTACATAGCAGACCAGTTCCTACCGGGATCAAAGTCAGGAAGTATTTTGCAGCTGTCCCATTGAAATACATAGGCGAGGGGGATACACCTTTTTATTGCAGTCAACGAGAGCATTGTACCTTGCTGTTACTTCTTGCACCTGTCTGTAATACTTTGCTAGTTTTCTACTGGCTGCAGGGAGGAGAGTGTGTGAGAAACCGTTGAGCAAGTAGCTAAACTCTTGTGAAACAGCAGCTGACCTACAGCAGGTGATACACTGAAGAAGCCCTCTGGTTGTTTAGAAGCCCCTCTCCACTGTAATGGCAAGAATGACAATGAATGAGTAAACAAAGGAAGTACTATAACTGTTAGTCTGCACAACCATTTTATGCTTGTAAGAAACAGTACTTACCTCTGCCAGCCTTTTGGTATAATGAAGAAACAGCTGAGTTTCCAGTCAATCCAAGTAGCCTGGCCAGGGACTGAGAAAAGAAAGGGGGGTGAGATCAGTTGCTGGAGCAAGAGGGTGTCAGGAGAAGCAATTTGCGAAACAACACTTAGCCAACATAAAAAACAGTTTTAATCTTTTCACCTTGCTTGCTCACAAGGAGAAATTGTTTTTCAGACTATAAGATGTCATGCATGCTTACTCTTCTATTACATCCGAAAAGTGACAGTGCAAGATGTTTTGAGCTGACCTCAGGTAGATTATTCTCTTTTCTTATCAGAAAGAAAAAGAGCAGTGAAAAGTTACCTGATGAGTCCTGGGAACAACCTGTCTCAATAAGGTATAATAAAAATTCTGTCCCCCTCCCCCAACAATGTGATTGATCCAGTGCCCAACCCGACAGGGAATAAAAAAAAGAATCTGTCTCTTTCGCCAAGCTACTTGACAGGTTCAGTATCCAACCCAGTTTGCCAGGGAATAAAAAAAAGATGCCCCCCTCTGCCGCTACCAGTGACTTTGGGCCTCTCCATCACTTCTAGCCTGCAGTGCACTAGTCTGGGAGACTGGCAGTGGGGACTGATAGCACACACTTCTGAGACTGTAGTCCAAAGTGCACATGATCCTGGTTCCTGTACCTGACTCTCTCTCTGAGGTTCCTACACCTGACTCTCCCTGTCTTGCTGTCTTTCCTTCTCTCAGTACTCAGTTTCAGATCTGTACTCACCCTAACATACACGCAGGGTACTTGTTGCCATGCGTACTCCAATCCAGCATGCTGAGCAGTGGAGCACCTGTCCCTGGGTGACCTCCATTGACTAAGAACACCCATTAGAAGCAAAGTCTTCCAAAAAAAAACAGCAGGTATGGGCATTCACCATCCTGACTTCCCACGGAATAACAAAGATTTTGGTTTTCTTCCCCATTAATTACCTGATGGATTCAGTGTCCAACCCAGCCTGTCAGGGAAAAATGAACCTGTCCTTCTCCCTCCAACTATGACAGGTCTGGTGCTTAACAAAGCACAGGAGTTAGGTCTTGTTAGCACAGGGACTGTAGAATATAACAACATTTGGCTTTATAGAATGTCTTCCATGCACACTGTATCTTAGGAATTTCTTATTGGTAGGGTAGGGAATTTGACATAAAATGGAATTTCTGGTTGTCAACCTGGCTCAACAGGAGATAAAAAAAAACCTGACCCCCTGTCCCAACTACATGATGAGTTCAGTGACCAACCCAGCCTGTTAGGGAATTAAAAAAAAAATCTGCCACCCTCACATAACTACCTAACAGTTCCAGTGCCTAGCCCAACCCAATTTAACCCTTTAGGTAATAAAACAAATCTTCCCCCCCCTCCCGGGCCAGCCTTAGGTTATGTTGTGTCCCTAGGCGAACTTGCAAATGGTGCCCCCAGGCAGGTCTGTTACCTGGATTTTTTCCAGGGGGAGATTCTTTCAGTGAGTGGTAAAGTATCTTGTGTACGTAGTATGCGAAAAATGTTTGTAAACAGCAGGTGGTAGAAGCTCTGTGGTTTTAGGTGCTTTGTGATGCATTTTAAAGCTTACACTGAAGATAAAACAAAGTTCTGTTATCTTTCAAGGACGTCTTTTACACTAAAGCAAGGAGGGAGGGAATTACTTCACAATGAAAAAATATTTGATAATGGAAAAATGTCACAAACTCAAACACTAGAAAACCCATACCTCAGCAACACATTTATTTCCATTAACAAAACAATTCAGTCATTCTTTTATCCCAACTAGATTCAGCAGGCTAGTCAGCACTCATTTCTGTTTACTGAAATGCAACTGCAACTTGCCTGCAAGAGCTTGCATTTTATTTTGTTTTTGGCCAAGTTTGTTGCAGGTAATAAACTTTCTGACAGCAACCACACCAGGAACAACACTTTTGTTTTTCCTTCCTCTTTTCTACCATTCAAGCACTGATACAGCAACTCCCAGTTAACTCTTGCCATATGGCACAGGCGGCTTTAAATTATATTATACAACATAGTACTACATAATCATCTTATATTGCACAGCGTTTTCTCCTTGGAGGAACCAGCGCAAGTCAGAATTGGAGATGAGGGTCCATAGTCAAGGAAGTTCTGGAGCAAGAAACAAATTGTCAGGAAATTGCATTTTTTTTTGCTTTAGCTCAGCTAATTGGCTGCTTCACATTAGAATCATCACTCATTCTGTGACTGACATTGTTAGACAAAATGGCCCTCCTGTTGTTAAATTGTTGCTGTGTTGGTCTGGCTGGCCCTCAGGAAACAAAATGACTGCCACCAGTCCAGAACCACACACACTCAGTGGACCCCATGGGGCTCCCTGACTCCAACAACAGGCTGTTGCTTTTTTTTTTCTCTCTGGCCCAAGCCTGAGACAAAAATCTCCTCCTTTGGGATGCCAGGGGGGTGGATCACCACTGCCAGTCTCCTCGCCATGGCCAAATCTGGGCTGTTTCTGCTGCCTGGGCCTGCTCTGCTCCCCTCCAGCTGAGTGGCAGCTGTTCACTCTCTCTGCAGTCACTGGCCCACAGGCCTGATTCAAGACTGGTAGTGGATACTTTTACTTTACTACCCCCACTCCAGTCCCTGCTCTCAAGGGGTCTCTTTTGACCTTTCCAACTGACTCCTAGGCCACTCACTGCACAACCCCACCCCAACGGTGATGAGAAACTGCTCCTCAACTGCAAATTCATGATGGTCTGATGCAGTCCAACTGCCCTGCCTTGTGTGCTAACCCCTTGGAACTAGTCCTCTCCTGATCCTCTCTGGACTTGGCAAGTCCTGGCTGCTGCTGGCTCCCATCCCTCCCATGTCACAGCGAGCCAGCTCCGGTGCCCTCAGCAGCACAGCTCTTCCTGCCCTACACACTCACCTCCAGTCCTCTTTGGGTTTTGTTTTTTTCTTTTGCAAGTTTAAGACTGAACTCAGCTCTCCCTCTTCACTCGCTAACACAGCTGCTCAATCCCTTACTGCCTCATGGCTGACTACATGCTCTGCTGCCAAAACTGATTATGCCAAGTGCCAGCCACCCCACTCTGTGCATGCACTCCAGCCACTCTTGCACCAAACATGAAACAGACAGCAGCAGAGATCCAATAGAAACAGGTGTGGCTGTTTTATGGGTGGGTCAGGCAGGTAGGCATGCAGCGACGAATCTGACAGACAAGTCTTCACCTCCCCCCTAAATTATACCAGATTTGGTCGTGTTAATTTTCAGCTCCAGTCACTTACAAACAACAAAAAAAACAGAACTTTGTTTGACGGTGATGGCACCCCTATTGAATGGCACCCTAGGTGGTCGCCTAGTTCACCTATCCTTAAGGTCATCCCTGCCCCCTCAACTATCTGACTTGTCTGATACCCAACCCTGCTCATCAGGGAATAAAAAAAAAAATATATATATGCCCCTCTCTGTCAAACTATGTGATAAATCTGGTATGCAATCAGGCCTGTCAATGAATAAAAAAATAGTCCCTTCCCGCAACAACCTGTGGGTCCAGTGCCCAATGCGGCCCATCATGGCATGAAACAATCTGTCTCCCTCACCCAGACTGTCTGACAGGTCCAGTGCCCAACCCAGATCATCGGGGAATTAAAAATACTGTTACCCTCCCCTCAACAACCTGAAAGATCTGGTGCTAAATCTGAAAGGTCAGGGAATAAAGAAAAAAACTATCTCCTCCCCCCAACAACCTGACAGGTCTGGTGCTCAGCCTGATACATAAGGGAATAAAACAAATTCCAACTCTCCCCAAACAACCTGTCAGGTCCAGTGTCAAACTCTGCCTGTCAGGGAATAATAAAAAAAACAATCTGTCCACCCCCCCAACTATCTTGCCAGTCTAGTGCCCAACCTGACTCATTAGGGAATTAAAAAACAAACCTGTCCCCCCTCCCTCCAACTACCTGATGGGTCCCATTCTCAACTTAGCAAATGTGTTAAGCTAAACAGAGATAAGAAGGAGAAGCAGCAAAGCAGTGAGCAGCAGGTGGAATATGTGAGGTCCTAAAACACTGCTCTTCCTAAGCCCATCCACCTAGGTCACAGTGAGGAGCACAAACACTGCACAGGAGGATTGGGGCTGCTGCCACACTGCTGCTGCCATCAGCCTGTGAAGGCATCTCAGCCTCCTCTGGCTCGCAGTGCATTTGTGTAGGAGAATGGACTCAGGGGAGCCGATGGTGCACACTTTTGAAGCTGTAACCCCACGTGCCAGTGATCCTGGCTCCACCATCCAACTCTCTCTTTCTCACTCATTCCTTCTCTCAGGGCTCAATCTTAGCTCTGAACTCTTCCCAAAATGCACATAGGGCTCACATTGCCATGCAAGCTCCAACTCAGCCTGCTGCAAAACAGAACGGTATGATGCACAACCTTGTGTCAGGGAATAAAAAAAAAATCTCTGTTCACCTCCATCTGCAAACTACCTGATGGGTCCAATACACAACTCTGCACATCAGGGAATTTAAAAATCTGGCCTCCCTTTCTCCATCTACCTAACAGGTCACGTTCCCAACATGATCTGTTAGGTAATAAAAACATCAGTCCTTCCTTCGGTTCCCAACTACTTGATAAGATCAGGGCCTAAATTGGACCATAAGTGTGTAACCCCTAGGTGGCACTATCCCAAGGGATACTACCCCTGCCTGCTTGGCTAGTAGCAGGTTAAGGGGCCTGAGTTCTGAAACGGGTGCCCCCACCCAGAGGTCAAGGTTGGTAGTGGTCAAGCTAACCTAGGCACAGCCCTCCGGGACACTGTAACCCCCCTCTCTTTCCTTACTAGTGGCCGGAACAATAAACAATAATTACTTTCACAATACCCCTGATACACCACACAAATACCCACACTGTTTGCACTTACCACCAGGGTTTTCCTCTGGCCCGGCCCTGGGGACCACCTGTAAAACAAGTTTATACACAGCAAATAACAGCAGTACAGTACTCTTGCACAAACTGGAACCACAGTTAGGGTAAATGCAAAAAAGAGTTAGATCTCATTTATTTAAAGGGCTTGAACAAGGGAGAGGTGTAATCAGGTTAATTTGCTTAAAGGCTCTATCAATCAAACAGTTATGCATGCACTTCAGGGTCCATAAACAGTCACACACTCTGGGTACCCAGATGGAGAAAGGTGGGCTAGCCAGGAATGTTGCAGCTAGTTGGGGCCCTGTGATGAAAGAAAACAACATGCACAACACACACTATTTGTAATCCAGAGCCGGAGGGCTCAGTTCATGAAAAGAAAACAACAAGACAATCAGATGACGCACTTTTACTGTAGATTAGGCTGTTGTTACAGGGAGCTACCCTGATGATTACTCATGATACCCAAGACTGGACACAGGATGGATGAAAATCGAGACAGCAGGTGGTTAATTTGGAGTGCCAGAAGAAGCAGGGCCCCCACGATTTGCCGAGGCGTCGTTCCTGTTCAAGCGTGGAGCAGGGGGCTGATCCCCAGGTAGGTCTCTAATTGGTGGCTTTCTCTGTGCAGTGGGGTAGTCTGGCAGGGCCAGTGTGACATGGCCCAGGCCGAATGGAGATGAACACGGATTCAATCCGATTAGGCGGGATAAAGCTTTCAGCAAGCAGAACACAGTTCACACAGTGGGGAACCAAATCACGACCCACTTTCAATACACAGCACATTTACATGTAAAGAAATTCTACTGTTTCAGGCAAACCGCTCTCTGGTCATGATCGCAAAGTCTCTGCACAAACCGAGGATTCAAAAGCAGCTGGAAATCCTGACAGGCTGATCGCATTCAGCAAATCTTCGGTCTTCTTCAGGTTAAAGCCTGGTCATGGTCCAGTGGCTTAAATAGTCCTCACAACTCTGATTCAGTCCGAATAAACTCTATTTTCCCTCTCAGGGACAGCAGGCAGACAGGCAGGCCAAAACTCAGCCCTTTCACAGTTCTCCCATGCAAAACTACACAGAACTGCTGCTCAAAATCACTTAAACTTTTACTTCTTCACTTCTCAGCTCAAAACTGAAACTAGCTGCAGCAGCCTGGGAAATTCCCCAAGATCCAAAAGGTTCGGTTGGCTGTTCCTCCTGTCACTCACAACAAAGGCTCCCCCTTCAGGTGCAGAAAGGCACAAAAAGTCCCAAACTACAATTCCTACAGATTTTGACTCCAGACAGCTCATGTAGTCTGGCTCCATTTTAGGTCCCACCAGTACTGACTGGTCCAATTCGCAGTCCAGGACCAAGATAGCGGAGATAAACAAAACAGTCCTTGCTGCAAAGAAGGCAGGTTAGACAAATTACGTTATCATTATCACTCTAAATGATTTTCAGCAAATAGTCACATCTTTCAACAGAGCTCCCTCTCAGATTACTTATGACTGCAATCCAGGCAGCTCTTAAAGAGACAGTACACAGAGGCTATACAGGCACTCTCTGGCAATCACATTTAAACTGCTAAAACGCAGGACACAAGCCTGGCAGTGAGCATTTAGGCAAGCTTGAGGAAGACTTTTCGGGAACCCCCATTTGTAGGTGGGTTACAAGTGAATAATAAATCTGTCTCTCTCAACAACCTGACAAATCCCAAGTTCACCCCAGCCTGTCAGAGAATTAAAAAATAATCTGTATCCCTCCCCCAAACTACTTGATGGGTCTAATGCCCAACCTGATCCATCAAGGAATAAAACACATTTATTCCTCTCCCCCTAACTAGCTGAATGGTTTGGATTGTGGCCTACCAGGGAATAAACAAAAATCTGTTCCTGTGCCCCCAGCTGAATGATCCAGTGTCCAAACTGGACTATCAGAAAATAAAAAAAACGTTAGTGTGTAACCCCTAGGTGGTGCTATTCCAAGGGCTACTACCCCTGCCTGCTTGGCTAGTAGCAGGTTAAGGGGCCTGGGTAATGAAACGGGTGCCTCCACCCGGAGATCAGTTTTGTTATTGGTCAAGCTAACCTGGGCAAAGCCCTCCGGGACACTTACACCCTCTTTCCCTTCTAGTGGCCTGAACAATATACAATAATTACTTTCACAATGATCCCTATTCACCAGGCAATTACCCACACTGTTTGCACTTACCACCAGGGCTGGTTTCTCTAGCTTGACCTTGGGGACCCCCCTGTAAAACAAGGTTAAGCACAGCAAATAGCAACAGTACAATACTTTTGGCACAAACTGAAACCACAGTCAAGTTAAATGCAAACAAAGTTAAATCTGATCAGACAGTTATGCATGTAGTCCAGAGTCCCTAGACAGTCGCACACTCTTGGTACCCAGGTCGGAAAATGGTGGGCTATCCAGGAACATTGTAGCTGGTTGGGGACCTGTGATGGAAGAAAGCAACATGCACAACACACACTATTTGTAATCTGGAGCCGGAGGGCTCAGTTTGTGAAAGAAAAGGCAACAAGACAATCAGATGACAACACTTTTAGATTTAGCTGTTGTTGCAGGGAGCTACCCTGATGTTTACTCACGATACCCAATTCCGGACACAGGCAGGATGAAATTGAGACTGCAGGCTGTTGAGTTGGAGTGTCTGAAGAAGCAGGGCCCACACAAATCAGCGAGGCATCATTTCTGTTCAAGGCGTGAGCAGGGGGCTGATCCCCAGGCCGGTCTCTCGTTGATGACCTTCTCTGCGTAGCAGATATTCTGGCTGGGCCAGTGTAGCAGGGCCCAGGCAAACAGAAATGGATACAGATTCAATCTGTGGAGCTGGATACAGCCTCCAGCAGGCAAAACACAGTTCAGACACACAGTGGGGAACCAAATCGTGACCCAGCACACAGCACATTCACATGTAAGGAAATTCCACTGTACCAGGCAAATGGCTCTCCGGTAGCAATTACAGAGTCTCTACACAATGCAAGGTTTCAGAGGTATCTGGAAGTCCTGACAGGCCAACTGCATTCAGCAAATCTTCAATCTTCTTCAGGTTAAAGCCTGGTCACAATTTAGTGGCTTAATTGGCTCTCCAAATTCAGATTCAGTCCGAAAAAAGCACAACTTCCCTCTCAAGAACAGCAGGCAGGCATGCAGGCCAAACTCAGGCCTTTTCACAGTTCTCCCACACGAATCCACTATGGATTGCTGCTTGAACTATCTCAAGCTGTTACTTCTTCACTTCCCAACTCAGATCTAACTGAAACTGCAAGCAGTGTGGGACTTTCCTCAAGATCTAAAAGGTTCGGTTGGCTGATCTGTCTGCTAGTCACAGCAAGGGCTTCCCCTCCAGGTTATTTTAGGCACCAAAAGCCCAAAACTACAATTCCTACAAGTTTTGGCCCCATCAAGCCCTGTAGGCAGTCCCAAATGTACTGATTGGCCCCATTCTGCAGTCCAGGACCAATATGATGGAAACTAACAGAACTGTGCATGCTGCAAAGAAGGCAGGTTAGAACAAACTGCAATATTATTACTACTCTAACAAATGATCAGCAAACAAGTACATCTTCTAACAGAGCTCCTTCTCAGATTAATTATGACGGCAATCCAGGCAGCTCTTAAAGAGACAGTACACATAGGCTATACAGGCACTCTCTGGCAATACATTTAAACTGCTAAAATGCAGAACACCAACCTGGCAGTAAGCATTTAGACAAGCTCAAGGAAGACATTTTGGGAACCCCCATTTGTAGGAGGGTTAGACCCTTTCCTGCCTGGAGAAAACTTGGCACCTGCATCAAGTCTGTACCATCACAATTTCCAAAATGCAATATAAAAGAGACATATATATCATTAGCATGTTACATCACTATACCTTTCAATATACTTCACATTACTACATCCATATTGACAATACTCATGCATGTTTCATACAGGTAATGCTGATTCCACAATGATTAACACATTAGTAACATCACAATGCTACTTCAGGTAATAACTTCTTGCACATTAAACAATGTAAGAGGGGGCCCTTCCCTATCAGATAACTTGGGGCCGGATGGGGCAGGGGCATCATACTGAGAGGGAAAAACAAGTAACCTGGAATTGGCCATCAAGCTCAATTTGGGCAATGAATTTGGCGAGACGTAAACCCCTTTGTGAACCACATTTAGAGGCAAATCCACTTGCCTTCCAGGGGAATCATAACTAAAGCATAGTACTGGCTTGACAGCTTGGCCAGTCTTTCTGAGGGGAGCAGCCATAGTCTCTGTACTTTCAGCACTAACTTTGGAGCTTTCATCACTTGTGAGAAGTGCCTCTGCATGGATAGGAATGTCCAAACTGGGAGCACGGTCATCTCTTTGCTCTGTAGGCTCTGTTTCTACAACACTTTGCTCATTATTATCCTCTGACTAAGGCCCAGGTTGCTCATTTTTTAGGAGGCTGTAGCACAGTTAGGCTTTGTGGCACTGAAGGGGGGCTGCCAACACTCTCACATTGTTCTTCAGGTTCTGGTGTATCATCAGGGAGACTCATACCATCAGCCCCTTCTTTGGGAAATTCACACAGCTCCACAAAACACAGAGAGTCCACAACCTCAGATGTGATGCTTTGCACCTCACTTTCAGGGAGCATTGGCTCCAAGAACGAAGCTGGGGGGTTAGGCAGTCCAGAATGCTCAGCTTCATCCCCATGATTCTGCATAGGATTTCCACAAAACAACTGACCCAGTTCATAGGAGGGATAATAGGCATTACCATAGTCACTTTCATCAGAGGTGGACTGACAGTCACTATCATTCTGGGTCTGCTGCAGGGAAACCTTAAATCTGTAACTACTGGGGTAGGTTGACTCTGTCTCTTTTTTTTTGCAGCAACATGAGTCACCGGCCCAGGGGAGGCAATGTCTGCTGGCTCAGCTTCAATAGTAACTTGGCCGATAGGCAGCAAGTGATTACGGTGCATGGTCTTGACAGCTTTGGAGTTATTCTGTGGGCATACCTTGTATACTGGTAGATCATCCAATTTTCCAACTACTACATGAGGAAGATGATGTCACCTATCAGCAATTTTGTGCTTGCCATGTAGTCCCAAATTGCATAACAACACACAGTATCTGGGCTGTAGCTCGTGAGCCTTTACTTTCTTGTCATGCCTCTCTTTGTTGGCGAGATTTCTTTTAGCGGCCATTGTCTGGGCCAGTTGATATGCATGGTTCAATTGAGCTTTCAGTTTCTGTACATACTGCAAGTAGTTTTCAGCTCAGACCCCATCTGAAGACACCCCAAAACAGACATCAACTGGCAGGCGGGCCTCCCTCCCAAACATGAGGTGGTAGGGGGAGAACCCAGGAGCATCATTTTTGGTGCAATTGTACACGTGTACCAAGGTGCTACTCTGCTGGCTCCACTTATGCTTGTCTTTTGGGTAGAGGGTGCCCAGCATGTCTAGAAGGGTGCGGTTAAAATGTTCTGGTTGAGGTTCCCCCTGCGGGTGATGGGGGTGGTTCTTGACTTTTGCACCTCCCACAGAAAGAGCATTTCTCTGATTAGCCAACTTTCAAAGTCTCTGCCTCGGTCAGAGTGGATCCGCTGGGGGCACCATAGTGGACAAAGAAATTTTCCACTAGCACCTTGGGCACGGTAGAGGCCTTTTGATCTTTAGTTGGAAAAGCTTGTGCATACTGTGTGAAATGATCTGTAACCACTAACACATTGCCAATATTCCGCTGATCAGGTTCTAAGCACAAAAAGTCTATGTAGACCAGTTCCATGGGGTGCTGGTAGTAATATTGACAAGGGGCAGCCCTCTGAAGCAGGGCTTTCCTTTGCAGGCAACAACTACAGATCTTTACATGATGCTCAACATCGGCCCCCATCTTGGGCCAGTAGAATCGAGATCATACCAGGTCAAGAGTTCTGTCAATACCAAGGTGCTCCATGTGATTGTGGATGGACCTCAGTACCAAATCTTTAAAGGCCGTGGGTAGGACAAATTGCTGCTTGTCTACTCGACCACTGTGATCCACTGTCTCTCTGTATATTAACTGATTGTGTAACTTCAACCTGGGGCCTTCTTTAAACAATAGGACAGTTCGCAAGTCAGGGGAACGCAACTGGGACACATCTTTCCCCACACGCAAGGTATCAAATGCTGGCTGAATCATAGGATCTTGGGATTGAGCCCACTGGATGCTGTCATTGTCAAATTGAGGAAGTGCACTAATATCTAGAGCAGAGAAATGGCAATAGGCAGCCAGTATGCAGGTATCAGGAGGGCCCAAGCAATCTGCTAAACAGTCCACTGTGTCTGTAGACATCAGTTCATCTCTATCAAACTTTTGGCACATTGCTTGGATGTCTGGTTCAGACAACCTGACCCAATCACTCTTGGAGACTGGCCTTTGTGACAGGGCGTCAGCATCAATATGGTTCAGTCCTGGCCTGTATTCGACAGCATAATCATAGGTTGATAAAGCAGAGAGCCACCGGTGCCCAGTGGCATCCAACTTAGGTGAAGTCTGTACATAGGTTAACGGGTTATTGTCAGTCTTCACCAATATCTTTGCCCCATAGAGGTACTCATGAAACTGGTCAACAATTGCCCTTTTGAGGGTAAAGAACTCCAGCTTGTGCACAGGATAGTTTCGTTCTGATGGGGTCAAGCTCCTACTGGCAAAAGCCACTGGTCTCAAACCATCCTCATGGTCTTGATACAGCACAGTTCCTAGGTCCTGCAGTCTATCATCTGTATGCAGCACATAGGGCTTTGAAGGGTCAGCATAGGTGAGGATGGAGGCATGGGTGAGCTGGTATATGACTTCTTGGAAGGCTGCCTCACATTCGGGTGTCCAGTGGGGCCCAAAAGGTTCACTTGTTTGGAAGTATACTTTCTCGGGTTCTTTGCCAGCCCCTTTCTTGTATTTATGGTTGGTAGGGTGGTAACTTTGGATGAGATTCAGGAGCGGGCGAATCACTTGGAATAGTCTTTTATGAACCTGTGGTAGTAGCTACAGAACCCCAGGAAGTGTTGTAGTTCTTTCAAGTTATGGGGCTGGGGCCAAGTAGTTAGTGACTTGACCTTACTGGAATCGGTCTCTATCCCTTCTGCAGATACTATGTGCCCCATATACTTCATGGAGGTTTGAAAAAACTGGCACTTGTCAATGGACAGTTTGAGGCTGAAGTCTTCCAATTGGTCTAGGATTTTAAACAGTTGGGTCTCGTGCTCCTCTAATTTACATCCGAACACAATGACATCATCTAGGTACACTAGGCATTCCAGCAAGTTCATATCTCCCACCACACATTCCTTCAGTCGCTGAAAGGTGGCTGGGGCACCCGAAATCCACTGTGGCATTCTCAGGAATTCATAGAACCTCAAAGGATGGATGAAGGCAGTTTTCTCATGGTCCTCTGTGGCCATCAGAATCTGGTAATATCCACTGCGAAGATCCAATACTGAGAACGACTTGCTCCCATTCAAGCAATCCTGGGCATGTTGTATCCAGGGCATGGTGTATTGATCTGGGATGGTTCACCAGTTCAGGGTTCGACAATCAAAACACATCCTCACCGACCCATTCTTCTTACGCACAATCACAATGGGAGAGGCATATGGGCTCCTTGATTCCCGTATCATGCCAGCAGCGAGCATTTCCTTCTGGTGTCTCCTCACATCATCTAAGTCTGCTGGGGTGAGGCGTCGGGATCTCTCTCGAAATGGCTGGTCATCATCAGGCGTATATGATGCTATGCACCCTGGACACACCCCATGTCCCATTCATTTAATGAAAACACTTGGTCTCTCTGGGCGAGTTTCTTGCTAATCCTAGCGTTCCATTCAGCTGGCAGTGGGGAATCACCAAAGTCAAATAAGTCCAGGGTCACTTTCTCCTTTTGGGCAGAGTACTTATTATTGGGTAATACTGCAGTGTCTATGCAGTGTACTGTAGCTAGAGTGCACCCTCTGTTCACTCAGACCTCCCGATCTGACACATTTTGAATCTGGACCATCACTCATCATTTAAGGACCTCACTGGAAATTTAAGGACCTCACTGGAAATGAGCTTGTCTCAGTTGAGCTTCCTATTCTTTTGCTTGTCAATTGAATAAAAATTTTACTACTACTACTACTACTCATCATGCGTAGGCATGGGCACGGGCAGGCAAGATGCTGGGTTTAACCAATAATCCTTCTGGCAACTTTCCATCATCTGGTGCAGCCAACATTAATATTTTGTTCTTTACATTTCTCTTTAGGCGGACTTCTCCATGGAGTGTGCACTGGGCGTTGGGGGCCAATACCAAGGAGTCAGTTTCCTTTTTCCACACTATCCCCACCGGCTCATCTGGGTCCTCTTCACTGGGTTTCTGTTCTAAGTCATATGCCCTTTTTACTAAGGCTGGAATTCTTAGGGCCCATCCAGTCAGTTGCTCTTGTTTCTCATGGCAGAGTTGTGCTATTCTCCCAAACATACGGGTGTTTGTTCCAATTAACAGGGGAACCCCATCATACAGTCCGGTGTGGGGGACACACTAGGACCAGTGTCTCTACTTGCTTCTCTGCACCAGTTACAGTTGCAGGAAAAGACAACCAGAGGTGGACATATTCTAGGTAGGGATAAGATTTGTTGCTCAGCCCCCCCACACATGTATTGTAGGCCTTCCAGGGATTATAATGGCACATCAGATAAGTGTTTGTCATACCAGTCCTGAAATACAATAGTCACTTGCGACCCACTGTCAAGCACAGACTGAGTAGGAATACCATTCACAGCCACAGTAGTCTTCATTGAAGGTCCCACTATTTTGGACCAGTCTGGAGGGACAACAGCAGGGGCTTGGACAGATGATTTAGCCACAGAGGGGTTTGAGTTAGGCTGGTCAAAGCCTTCACCGCAGTCATTTCGTGCACCCCTTGACCACTGACTCATTTTCTGAAGCTCTCCTTGAAACCAGTTCACCGCTTTCTCTAAGTCCTTGTGAGACCAGCATTCCCTCTTCATATGGCCATCCTTGCTGCAATTTTGACAAATGACAGGCTCTTGGGGCATCCTTGGGGAAAACATAGCAGGGGATGCTGGAGCATCGACGGGAGATTGTGATCTGACTTCTGCTGGTAGTGTACCATGCCTCAAAATTTCCTTTAGGGTGGCAGTCAATTCTTTGAGCCCTGCTGAGAAGCCACCCTCAGTAGAGGATGCCTGAGGGTGCCCCCCACCCCCATAACAGTCACAACCTGACAGGGGCCAGGGTCTCTGTCAGCAGGGGATACCTCAGCGAACGCACCTGGTTGTAGTTTTCTGACTTCCTTCAGCAACTCCTCTCCCCACTGTTTAGCCCACAGCGGGACACTTGTAGTGGTCTCCATTTCGGAAGGGCCTTCCGTTGCCATGATCACTTGGGCTGCACTCACCCCATAATTACAATCTCCCTCTTCACCTTCTACCTCCCGGAGTTCTTTTATCAAGTCACAGTAGTCAGGTGGGTTACCTTTCCTATCCTGGAGCCTTAACTGGATGATCTGCAGTTTAGAATGCTTGGCATGTTGCAGTATATGCCCCAATCTTACACGGTTCAAATCACTGGTGGCTACCCCATCTTTCCGGTAAGCTTTCTGCAGAGCTCTTTCTAGGAAAGTAACATACACAGATAAACTTTCCCCCTTCCATTGTTTGGTACCTTGGAATTTCCACATCAAAGTCTCCCCTGACTCAATGCTCCCAAAACTGCCTTCAAGAACAGGCAGATAGGTACTTCTGAACAGATGGATCAGGGTTTGTGGACCTCAAAAATTTAACGGCTTCAAGAGAGGGACCCCTCAAACTTTTTAAGAGTCTTTTCCTCTTCTCAGCCTCCGCACACTGCCACTCGGGTACCAAGGGGGCAACATAGTCGATTCAGGTCTCCCAGTCATCCTCTCCCTGGGGGTTGGGGAGGGTGCCCGAGAAGATTCACAGCCTTCAGTAGGAGTCGTGACTAATGGCGGTACAGATATAGGGGCCAGCATTGGCATGGACACAGAAGGTGGGGTGTAACAGGTGCTGGAGTGGGAGGGGGTTTTGGGGAAGGAATACCCTCAGGTGGCAGGAATAGTTTCTTAAAGTCCTCTATGGTTTTCCCTTCCTGCAGCAACAACTTAGCAAATTTCTCCTCAAAAGTCTTAGATAATGGTGGGAGCTCATCATCCCCAGGGTCTTTACCATCTTTTGTTATCACTCTCCAGGCAGCTAGGACCCCTTCTGAGGCAATAGTCTGTGGCACTTTAGAGCTGTCCATCAGGTCACTACACTCTACCAGGACTATGAAAGTTTGGGTGATCGAATCAGCCTGTTGACCCACCACCACAGGGTTTTTCAAACATTCAGCTTTGGAGAGTGCTCTCTCCACGGTGTCCTTACTGGTACCCAGAGGAATATCTAGTATAAGCAGATCATTTTGGGGGTTGATCTCCTGCCCAGCACACCACCCCACCAACTGGTTTACAGACATTTCTACTGGGGTAGCCATTAATCTTTAACAATAATTCATAATTTTTGGCCACTAGAAGGCACCAAATCCCAGCGGTGAGCCTCCAAGATGTAACCCCTAGGTGGTGCTATCCCAAGTGCTACTACCCCTGCCTGCTTGGCTATTAGCAGGCTAAGGGGCCTGGGTAATGAAACGAGTGCCTTCACCTAGAGGTCAGGGTTGTTAGTGGTCCAGCTAACCTGGGCACAGCCCTCCGGAACACTGTAACCCCCCTCTTTCCCTTCTAGTGGCCTGAACAAAATACAATAATTACTTTCACAATGACCCTTATTCACCAGGCAATTACCCACACTGTTTGCACTTACCACCAGGGCTGGTTCCTCTAGCTTGACCCTGGGGATCCCCTGTAAAACAAGGTTAAGCACAGCAAATAGCAACAGTACAATATTTTTGGCACAAACTGGAACCACAGTCAGGTTAAATGCAAACAAAGTTAAATCTGATTTATTCAGGGGACTTGAACAAGGGAGGGGTGTAATCAGGTTGATTTGCTTAAAAGCTACAGTATATTAATCAGACAGTTATGCATGCAGTTCAGAGTCCCTACACAGTCACGCACTCTTGGTACCCAGGTAGGAAAATGGTGGGCTAGCCAGGAACGTTGCAGCTGATTGGGGCCCTGTGATGGAAGAAAGCAACATGCACAACACGCACTATTTGTAATCTGGAGCTGGAGGGCTCAGTTCGTGAAACAAAAGGCAACAAGACAATCAGATGACAACACTTCTAGATTTAGCTACTGTTGCAGGGAGCTACCCTGATGTTTACTCATGATACCCAATATTCGACACAGGCAGGATGAAATCAAGACTGCAGGCTGTTGAGCTGGAGTGCCTGAAGAAGCAGGGCTCACACGAATTACCAAGGCGTTGTTGCTGTTCAAGGCGTTGAGCAGGGGGCTGATCCCCAGGCCGCCTCTCATCGATGACTTCGTCTGCGTAGCAGGTATTCTAGCTGGGCCAGTGTAGCAGGGCCCAGGCAAACAGAAATGGATACGGATTCATTCTGTGGAGCTGGATACAGCTTCCAGCAAGCAAAACACAGTTCAGACACACAGTGGGGAACCAAATCATGACCCACTATAAGCACACAGCACATTAAACATAGAAACATAGAATTTGATGGCAGATAAGGACCGCTTGGCCCACCCAGTCTGCCCATTTCCCTGCCTACTGGATAAGCTGCAGATCCTAGTTAACCAGCAGCCTACTTCTTCCTACCCCCACCCCCTAGAATTGCCTTATGACTGTCCCATGCATGCTTGAATTCCACCACTGTTTTTGACTCCACGATCTCCTCCGGAAGGCCGTTCCATGCATCCACAACCCTCTCTGTGAAAAAATACTTCCTTTAAATTACCTCATACCTCTGAGCCGCCTCCATCTTCAAATTGTGCCCCTTGTTCTTGCACATCTTTTTGAAAGATGCTACCTCTTGTTGATTCCCTTGAGGTACTTGAAAGTTTCTATCATGTCCCCTCTCCTCCTTTCCTTGAGGCTATACATATTAAGCTCCTTAAGTCTCTTCATATGTTTTCGGTGCAGACCCTGCACCATTTTAGTTGACCTCCTCTGGACAGCTTCCATCCTGTCTATGTTTTGTGAAGACTGGTCTCCAGAACTGCACGCAGTACTCCAGATGGGGTCTGACCAGCTGTCTGTACAGAGGGATAATAACTTCCTGTTTTCTACTGGTGATGCCTCTCCCTATGCATCCCAGTATCCCCAGCCCTCCTTGCTGCCCTCTCCATTGCTTGCCCACCTTTAGATCATCTGATATGACTACCCCAGGTCCCTTTCCATTTTGTTGTTGTTAGTATCTACCCCCATTGTGTACTCTTCTCCTGGGTTTTGTTTCCCAGGTGCATTACCTTGCACTTCTTAGCATTGAATCTAAGCTGCCATACATTTGACCATTCCTCTAACCTTGCCAAGTCCCTTTTCATCCTTTCCACCTACCTTGTGCATCAACTCTGTTGCAGATCTTTGTGTCATCTGCAAAGAGACATACTTTCCTTCCAGTCCCTCTGCAATGTAACTTATAAAGACATTGAAGAGGACCGGTCCTAATACTGAACCCTGCGGTACCCCACTAGTGACCCCCCTTTCTTCAGAGTGGACTCCATTTACTATTACTCTCTGTGTTCTATTCTCCAGCCACATGTAAGGAAATTCCACTGTACCAGGCAAATGGCTCTCCGGTCGCAATTTCAGAGTCTCTGCGTAATCCAGGGGTTCAGAGGTAGCTGGAAGTCCTGACAGGCCGATCGCATTTAGCAAATGTTCGGTCTTCTTCAGGTTAAAGCCTGGCCACAATTCAGTGGCTTAATTCACTTGCCAAATTCAGATTTAATCCGAAAAAAGCACAGGTTCTCTCTCAGGAACAGCAGGCAGCCATGAAGACCAAACTCAGGCCTTTCCGCAGTTCTCCCGAGCGAATCCACTATGGATTGCTGCTCGAACTATCTCGAGCTGTTACTTCTTCACTTCCCAACTCAGATCTAACTGAAACTGCAAGCAATGTGGGACTTTCTCCAAGATCAAAAGGTTTGGATGGCTGATCTGTCTGTCAATCACAACAAGGGCCCCCCTCCAGGTTATTTTAGGTGCCAAAAGCCTAAAACTACAATTCCTACAAGTTTTGGCCCCACCAAGCCCCTGTAGGAAGGCTCCATTTTAGAGTCCCAAATGTACAGATTGGCCCCATTCTGCAGTCCGGGACCAATATGATGGAAATAAACAAAACTGTCAATGCTGCAAAGAAGGAAGGTTAGAACAAACTGCAATATTATTACTACTCTAACAAATGATCAGCAAACAAGTACATCTTCTAACAGATCTCCCTCTCAGATTAATTATGACTGCAATCCAGGCAGCTCTTATAGAGACAGTACACAGAGACTATACAGGCACTATCTGGCAATACATTTAAACTGCTGAAATGCAGAACACCAGCCTGGCAGTGAGCATTTAGGCAAGCTCAAGGAAGACTTTTCGGGAACCCCCATTTGTAGGGGAGTTACAGGTGATATATGTGTATGTGGAGGGGGGCTATAAGTGAGTTTGGGGAATGGGGATGAAACTAACTGCCTGGTGGGCATTACTGAAATGCAGTGCCACTGTGACAAAGCCCTCCATGTGGGCACTGTACACAAAGGATGTGGTCTTCATATAACTGCATTATAACAGTGAGACTGGTGAGACAGTAAGCCCAAGGTAACATAAAAAAGCAAGACCAACCTTGTTAACAGCAGCCAAATCTTGTTATTATTTAGGTGTAACCCCCCTACAAATTGAGGTTCCCGAAAAGTCTTCCTTGAGTTTGCCTAAATGCTCACTGCCAGGCTGATGTTCTGTGTTTTAGCAGATTAAATGTATTGCCAGAGAGTGCCTGTATAGCCTTTGTGTACTGTCTCTTTAAGAGCTGCCTGGATTGCAGTTATAATTAATCTGGGAGGGGGCTGAGTATTTCTATGTTCGAGCCCCGCCCGGGCTGCCATATAATTGCTCCGTTCTGCCATCACTATTTGCGCAGCAGGAGCTCTGTTATAAGATGTGCTTATTTGTTGAATATCTGTTGATATTGAGTGATAATAATATTGTAGTTTGTTCTAACCTGTTTTCTTTGCAGCAAGGACTGTTCTGTTTATATCCACCAGCTTGTCCCAGGACTGTCAGAATGGGCCAATCAGTACTGTTGGGACTCTAAAATGGAGCCTGCCTATAGAGGCTTGGTGGGATCAAAACTTGTAGGAATTGTAGTTTTTGCACTTTGGCACATAAATGAACCTGAAGGGGGAGCACTTTTTGTGACTGACGGAAAGATCAGCCAACTGACCCTTTTGGATCTTGGGGAAATTCCCAGACTGCTTGTAGTTTTCAGTTAGTTCTAAGCTGGGAAGTAAAATGAGTAACAGCTCAAGTGATTTGGGCAGCAGTTCTGTGTAGTTTTTCGTGGGAGAACTGTGACAGGGCTGAATTTTGGCTTGCCTGTCTGCCTGCTGTCCCTGACAGGGAAAATAGAGTTCATTTGGACTGAATCCGAGTTGTGGGGACTATTTAAGTCACTGAATTGTGACCAGGCTCAACCTGAAGAAGACCGAAGATTTGGTGAATGCGATCAGCCTGTCAGGATTTCCAGCTACCCCTAAACTCCCAATGTGTGCAGAGACTTTGCGATTGTGACCGGAGAGCTGTTTGCCTGGTACAGTAGAATCTCTTACATGTAAATGTGCTGTGTGCTGATAGTGGGTCATGATTTGGTTCCCCGCTGTGTGAATTGTGTTCTGCTTGCTGGAGGCTGCATCCAGCTCAAACGGACTGAATCTGTGTTCATCTCCATTTGGTCTGGGCCTTGCCACACTGGCTCAGCCAGACTACCCACTGCACAGAGAAAGCCAACAATGAGAGACCTGCCTGGGGATCAGCCCCCTGCTCCATGCTTGAACAGGAACAATGCCTCGGTGATTCATGTGGGCCCTGCATCTCCTGGCACTGCAGATCAACCATCTACAGTCTCAATTTTCGTCCAGCCTGTGTCCAGTCTTGGGTATCGTGAGTAATCATCAGGGTAGTTCCCTGCAACAACAGCTTAATCTAAGTGTGTCATCTGATTGTCTTGTTGTTTCTTTTCTTTCACGAACTGAGCCCTCTAGCTCCGAATTACAAATATTGTGTATTGTGCATGTTGTTTCCTTCCACCACAGGGCGCCAACCAGCTGCAACACCAGCCTACCCTGGGCAACGGTCCTGACTAGCCCATCGCTTTTTACCTGGGTATCCAGAGGTGTGACTGTGTGGGAACTTAAAGCGCATGCATAGCTGTTTGATTGATATAGCCTTTAAGCTAATTAACCTGATTTCGCCCTTCCCTTGCTCAAGTCCCCTGAATAAATCAGATCTAACTTTTTCTGCATTTAATCTGACTGTGGTTCCAGTTTGTGCTCAAAGTATTGTACTGTTTCTATTTGCTGTGCATAACCTTGTTTTACAGGTGGTCCCCAGGGTCAAGCTAAAGGAACCTGCCCTGGTGTTAAGTGCAAACAGTGTGGGTAATTGCCTGGTGTACAAGGGGTATTGTGAAAGTGATTATTGTGTATTGTTCCATCCACTAGAAGGGAAAGAGGGGGGATACAGTGTCCCGGAGGGCTGTGCCCAGGTTAGCTTGACCACTACCGACCCTGACCTGTTTGTGGAGGCACCCATTTCAGAAATCAGGCCCCTTAAACTGCAACTAGCCATGCAGGCAGGGGTAGTAGCCCTTGGGATAGCGCCACCTAGAGGTTACATCTTGGAGGCTCACCGCTGGGATTTTGTGCCTTCTAGTGGCCAAAAATTATGAATTATTGTTAAAGATTAATGGCTACCCCAGTAGAAATGGCTGTAGTTGATGGGGTGGTGTACTGGGCAGGAGATCGAAAATGCTCTGCTTATACTGGATATTCCTCTGAGTACCAGTAAGGACACTGTAGAGGGAGCACTCTCCAAAGTCGAATGTTTGAAAAACCCTGTGGTGGTGGGTCAACAGGCTGATTTGATCACCCAAACTTTCATAGCCTTGGTAGAGTGTAGTGACCTGATGGACAGCTCTAAAGTGCCACAGACTATTGCCTCAGAAGGGGTCCTAACCACCCGGAGAGTGATAACAAAAGACGGTAAAGACTCTGGGGATGATGAGCTCCCACCATTATCTGAGACTTTTGAGGAGAAATTTGATAAGCTGTTGCTGGAGGAAGGGAAAACCATAGAGGACTTTAAGAAACTATTCCTGCCACCTGGGGGTGCTCCTTCCACAACACCCCCTTCCACTCCAGCACCTGTTACTGCCCCACCTTCTGTGCCTGTGCCAATGCTGGCCCGTATATCTGTACCCACCATTAGTCACAACTCGTATCTCCAGCAGAGGATGTTTTCAGGCACCCTCCCCACACCCCAAGGGGAGGACAATTTGGAAACTTGGATAGACCATGTTGCCCGTCAAATCCGAAAATGGCAATGCCCTGAACCAGAGAAAAGGATAAGGGTGGTTTAAAGCCTCAGAGGCCCCACCCAACTTACTATCCACGCTACACAGACTAGTAATCCAGAAGTAACTACGCAAGATTTTTTGAATGCATTGGAAAATATGTATGGGATTCGGATGATTTGGATGAGGACCTGTGGGGTAGGGTCAAAAACACTCCGCAATACCCAGGGGAGCCCTTATCCATATATGTGCCTCAATTCAAAGCAGTACTACAGGAATACCTAAAAAAAGGTGGCATGGTGCCAGCTAAGTTAGATTGGAACAGGTTGGACCAGCTTCTCAAGTCAGCCCCATTCTCTGAATTATTGCTGCTCCAACTACGCCTTGCTGCTCAGTTGGATGCACCTCCTACCTATGATGGACTGATGAGGGAAATTCAGAGGATCGAGAACAAGAGGTCCAAGAAATGAGGGCTACCATTTCCCTACAAGACCATTCCAGAAATATATTGGGCCCAAACCCCTCTCAGAGCTTGTCTGTTATGGGGGTGGGGTGCACTCCCAGGCATCCTCTGTTAACAGCAGCTCAAAGATTGATGAATTGACTATGGAAGTGAGGGAATTACTGAGGCATCTCCCCATGCTCACCACACACTAGACAGAGGTTGAATCACGATTTTCTGTTGGTGGTACCCCCGCCTCAGCCCCCAATGTGATGCCTCGGCCAAGCCAGATTCTAGAAAGCATACTCTGTCATAATTGTGGGAAGGAGGGGCATATGAGGAAAGAATGTCAGTCCCAAAAAGGCTTAGATAAGGTTGTATACAGACTTCAAGGGTAGCTCCAGAAAGCGAAACCATGGCTGAGGGGTTCTGGAAATGACCACAGTGAAGGCTCAGGAAATTCCAACTTCAACTTCTTTGTGGTTAAGTCATCTGTACCGGCCCCTGCTACTGTTCATCCATTCTAGTGCAAGATATTGGGCCCTTCAATGGAGACTAATGTGGCTGTGAATGGTATTCCTACTCGGGCTGTGCTTGACAGTGGGATGCAAGTGACCATTGTGTTTCAGGACTGGTATAACAAACACTTATCTGATGTGACCTTACAATCCCAGGAAGGTCTACATGTGTGAGTGAGACAAGTTTTATCCATATCTAGGATATGCCCACCTCTGGTTGTCTTTTCCTGCAACTGTCACTGGCATAGAGGAGCAAGTAGAGACACTGGCCCTAGTGTGTCCCCTCCACTGGACTGTATGATGGGGTTCCCCTGTTAATTGGAACAAACGCCCACATGTTTGGTAGACTAGCACAACTCTACCATGAGAAACAAGGGCAACTGACTGGACGGGCCCTAAAAATTACAGCTATAGTAAAAAGGGCTTAGGTGGGTCAACAGGCTGATTTGATTGCCCAAACTTTCATAGCCTTGGTAGAGTGTAGTGAACTCATGGACAGCTCTGAAGTGCCACAGACTATTGCCTCAGAAGGGGTCCTAGCCACCCGGAGAGTGATAACAAAAGACAGTAAAGACCCTGGGGAGGATGAGCTCCCACCATTATTTGAGACTTTTGAGGAGAAATTTGATAAGTTGTTGCTGGAGGAAGGGAAAACCATAGAGGAATTTAAGAAATGATGCCTGCCACCTGGGGGTGTTCCTTCCCCAACATCCCCTCCCACTCCAGCACCTGTTACTGCCCCACCTTCTGTGCCTGTGTCAATGCTGGCCCATATATCTGTACCCACCATTAGTCATGACTCGTATCACCGGCAGAGGATATTTTCAGGCACCCTCCCCACACCCCAAGGGAAGGACAATTGGGAAACTTGGATAGACTATGTTGCCCGTCAAATCCGAAAATGGCAATGCTCTGAACCAGAGAAGAGGAGAAGGGCAATTTGAAGCCTCAGAGGCCCCACCCAACTTGCTAGCCATGCTACACAGGCTAGTAATCCAGAAGTAACTGCTCAATATTTTTTGACTGCATTGGAAAATGTGTATGGGAGTCCTGATTCGGATGAGGACCTGTGGGGTAGGGTCAAAAACACTCCACAATACCCAGGGGAACCCTTATTCATGTATGTACCTCAATTCAAAGCGATGCTACAGGAACGCCTAAAAAAAGGTGGCATGGTGCCAGCTAAGTTAGATCGGAACAGGTTGGACCAGTTTCTCAAGTCAGCCCCATTTTCTGAATTATTGCTGCTCCAACTACGCCTTGCTACTCGGTTGGATGCAACTCCTACCTATGACGGACTGATGAAGGAAATTCAGAGGATTGAGAGGAGGCAGCCACGTGGGGGCCCTCTTGTGTCTGCTGTTGCTTCTGCCCAGATGACTGCGGATGCACATGTGAGTGATGCTCGGGGTGAAATACAGTGCCAGTTGAACATCGGGAGGCTAGCAAGAATGCTCCAGCGTGGGGCAAGATACTCGAGAGGTCCAAGAAATGAGGGCTACCATTTCCTACAAGACCATTCCAGAAATACATTGGGCCCAAACCCCTCTCAGAGCATGTCTGCTATGGGGGTGGGGTGCACTCCCAGGCATCCTCTGTTAACAGCAGCTCAAAGATTGATGAATTGACTATGGAAGTGAGGGAATTACTGAGGCGTCTCCCCATGCTCACCACACACTAGACAGAGGTTGAATCACGATTTTCTGTTGGTGGTACCCCCGCCTCAGCCCCCAATGTGATGCCTCGGCCAAGCCAGATTCTAGAAAGCATACTCTGTCATAATTGTGGGAAGGAGGGCATATGAGGAAAGAATGTCAGTCCCAAAAAGGCTTAGATAAGGTTGTATACAGACTTCAAGGGTAGCTCCAGAAAGCGAAACCATGGCCGAGGGGTTCTGGAAATGACCACAGTGAAGGCTCAGGAAATTCCAACTTCAACTTCTTTGTGGTTAAGTCATCTGTACCGGCCCCTGCTACTGTCCATCCATTCTAGTGCAAGATATCGGGCCCTTCAATGGAGACTAATGTGGCTGTGAATGGTATTCCTACTCGGGCTGTGCTTGACAGTGGGATGCAAGTGACCATTGTGTTTCAGGACTAGTATAACAAACACTTATCTGATGTGCCCTTACAATCCCAGGAAGGTCTACATGTGTGGGGGCTGAGCGACAAGTTTTATCCATATCTAGGATATGCCCACCTCTGGTTGTCTTTTCCTGCAACTGTCACTGGCATAGAGGAGCAAGTAGAGACACTGGCCCTAGTGTGTCCCCTCCACTGGACTGTATGATGGGGTTCCCCTGTTAATTGGAACAAACGCCCACATGTTTGGTAGACTAGCACAACTCTACCATGAGAAACAAGGGCAGCTGACTGGACGGGCCCTAAAAATTACAGCTATAGTAAAAAGGGCTTAGGTGGGTCAACAGGCTGATTTGATTGCCCAAACTTTCATAGCCTTGGTAGAGTGTAGTGAACTCATGGACAGCTCTGAAGTGCCACAGACTATTGCCTCAGAAGGGGTCCTAGCCAACCGGAGAGTGATAACAAAAGACAGTAAAGACCCTGGGGAGGATGAGCTCCCACCATTATCTGAGACTTTTGAGGAGAAATTTGAGAAGTTGTTGCTGGAGGAAGGGAAAACCATAGAGGAATTTAAGAAATGATGCCTGCCACCTGGGGGTGTTCCTTCCCCAACACCCCCTCCCACTCCAGCACCTGTTACTGCCCCACCTTCTGTGCCTGTGTCAATGCTGGCCCATATATCTGTACCCACCATTAGTCACGACTCGTATCACTGGCAGAGGATGTTTTCAGGCACTCTCCCCACACCCCAAGGGGAGGACAATTGGGAAACTTGGATAGACTATGTTGCCCCTCAAATCTGAAAATGGCAATGCTCTGAACCAGAGAAGAGGAGAAGGGCAATTTGAAGCCTCAGAGGCCCCACCCAACTTGCTAGCCACACTACACAGGCTAGTAATCCAGAAGTAACTGCTCAAGATTTTTTTGAATGCATTGGAAAATGTGTATGGGAGTCCCAATTCGGATGAGGACCTGTGGGGTAGGGTCAAAAACACTCCGCAATACCCAGGGGAACCCTTATTCATGTATGTACCTTGATTCAAAGCGATGCTACAGGAATGCCTAAAAAAAGGTGGCATGGTGCCAGCTAAGTTAGATCGGAACAGGTTGGACCAGTTTCTCAAGTCAGCCCCTTTTTCTGAATTATTGCTGCTCCAACTACGCCTTGCTGCTCGGTTGGATGCAACTCCTACCTATGACAGACTGATGAAGGAAATTCAGAGGATTGAGAGGAGGCAGCCACGTGGGGGGGGGGCCCTCTTGTGTCTGCTGTTGCTTCTGCCCAGATGACTGCGGATGCACATGTGAGTGATGCTCGGGGTGAAATACAGTGCCAGTTGAACATCGGGAGGCTAGCAAGAATGCTCCAGCGTGGGGCAAGATACTGCGAGAGGTCCAAGAAATGAGGGCTACCATTTCCCTACAAGACCATTCCAGAAATACATTGGGCCCAAACCCCTCTCAGAGCATGTCTGCTATGGGGGTGGGGTACACTCCCAGGCATCCTCTGTTAACAGCAGCTCAAAGATTGATGAATTGAC
This sequence comes from Neoceratodus forsteri, assembly GCA_016271365.2. Lineage (NCBI taxonomy): Eukaryota > Metazoa > Chordata > Ceratodontiformes > Ceratodontidae > Neoceratodus > Neoceratodus forsteri. The sequence goes on along the minus strand of CM057449.1, from coordinate 517,661,205 downwards.
TATGGAAGTGAGGGAATTACTGAGATGTCTCCCCATGCTCACCACACACTAGACAGAGGTTGAATCACGATTTTCTGTTGGTGGTACCCCCGTCTCAGCCCCCAATGCGATGCCTCGGACACGCCAGATTCTAGAAAGCATACTCTATCATAATTGGGGGAAGGAGGGGCATATGAGGAAAGAATGTCAGTCCCAAAAAGGCTTAGATAAGGTTGTATACAGACTTCAAGGGTATCTCCAGAAAGCAAAACCATGGCCAAGGGGTTCTGGAATTGACCACAGTGAAGGTTCAGAAAATTCCAACTTCAACTTCTTTGTGGTTAAGTCATCTGTACTGGCCCCTGCTACTGTCCATCCATTCTAGTGCAAGATATCGGGCCCTTCAATGGAGACTAATGTGGCTGTGAATGGTATTCCTACTCGGGCTGTGCTTGACAGTGGGATGCAAGTGACCATTGTGTTTCAGGACTGGTATAACAAACACTTATCTGATGTGCCCTTACAATCCCAGGAAGGTCTACATGTGTGTGGGCTGAGCGACAAGTTTTATCCATATCTAGGATATGCCCACCTCTGGTTGTCTTTTCCTGCAACTGTCACTGGTGTAGAGGAGCAAGTAGAGACACTGGCCCTAGTGTGTCCCCTCCACTGGACTGTATGACGGGGTTCCCCTGTTAATTGGAACAAACGCCCACGTTTGGTAGACTAGCACAACTCTACCATGAGAAACAAGGGCAGCTGACTGGACGGGCCCTAAAAATTACAGCTATAGTAAAAAGGGCTTAGGTGGGTCAACAGGCTGATTTGATTGTCCAAACTTTCATAGCCTTGGTAGAGTGTAGTGAACTCATGGACAGCTCTGAAGTGCCACAGACTATTAACTCAGAAGGGGTCCTAGCCACCTGGAGAGTGATAACAAAAGACAGTAAAGACTCTGGGGAGGATGAGCTCCCACCATTATTTGAGACTTTTGAGGAGAAATTTGTTAAGTTGTTGCTGAAGGAAGAGAAAACCACAGAGGAATTTAAGAAATGATTCCTGCCACCTGGGGGTGTTCCTTCCCCAACACCCCCTCCCACTCCAGCACCTGTTACTGCCCCACCTTCTGTGCCTGTGCCGATGCTGGCCCATATATCTGTACCCACCTTTAGTCATGACTCGTATCACCGACAGAGGATGTTTTCAGGCACCCTCCCCACACCCCAAGGGGAGGACAATTGGGAAACTTGGATAGACTATGTTGCCCCTCAAATCCGAAAATGGCAATGCTCTGAACCAGAGAAGAGGAGAAGGGTGATTTTAAGCCTCAGAGGCCCCACCCAACTTGCTAGCCACACTACACAGGCTAGTAATCCAGAAGTAACTGCTCAAGATTTTTTGAATGCATTGGAAAATGTGTATGGGAGTCCCGATTCGGATGAGGACCTGTGGGGTAGGGTCAAAAACACTCCACAATACCCAGGGGAACCCTTATTCATGTATGTACCTCGATTCAAAGTGGTGCTACAGGAATGCCTAAAAAAAGGTGGCATGGTGCCAGCTAAGTTAGATCGGAACAGGTTGGACCAGCTTCTCAAGTCACCCCCATTCTCTGAATTATTGCTGCTCCAACTACACCTTGCTGCTCGGTTGGATGCAACTCCTTCCTATGACGGACTGATGAAGGAAATTCAGAGGATTGAGAGGAGGCAGCCACGTGGGGGGCCCCTCCTGTATCTGCTGTTGCTGCTGCCCAGATGACCGAGGATGCACATGTGAGTGATGCTCAGGGCAAAATACAGTGCCAGTTGAACATCAGGAGGCTAACAAGAATGCTCCGCTGTGGGGTGAGATACTGTGTGAGGTCCAAGAAATGAGGGCTACCATTTCCCTACAAGCCCATTCCAGAGATACATTGGGCCCAAACCCCTCTCAGAGTGTGTCTGCTATGGGGGTGGGGGTGCACTCCCAGGCATCTCCTGTTAACAGCAGCTCAAAGATTGATGAATTGACTATGGAAGTGAGGGAATTACTGAGGTGTCTCCCCATGCTCACCACATACCAGACAGAGGTTGAATCACGATTTTCTGTTGGTGGTACCCCCGCCCCCAGTGTGATGCCTCGGCAACAAGGGAAGCTGGCTGGATGGGCCTTAAGAATTCCAGCCATAGTAAAAAGGGCTTATGACTGGCAACAGAGACCTGATGATGTGGACCCAGATGAGCCAGTAGGGATAGTGTGGAAAAAGGAACCTGACTCCTTGGTATTGGCCCCCAAAGCCCAGTGCACAATCCATGGAGAAGTCCATCTAAAGAAAAAAGTAAAGAACAAAATATTAATGTTGGATGCAGCAGGAGATGGAAAGTTGGCAGAGGGATTATTGCTCAAACCCAGAATCTTGCCTGCTTGTGCCCATGCCTATGCATGATGAGTGATGGTCCAGATTCAGAATGTGTCAGATCGGGAGATTCGGGTGAATAGAGGGTGCACCCTAGCTACAGTACACTGTATGACACATGGACAGCCAGTGTTGAGTACACTATAATTTTTTTGTAATATAGAAATGTGTTATGGACTGTCTCTCATGAGAGATGCTGAGACAGCATGTGAGAGACACACACACCCATGTTTTAGATACAAGGTGTTACCTAGAAGGCCAGAAGCTAATTACAGACTAGAACAGGCCTTAATCAAGAATATCCTGTTTTTCTAAGTTAAATATAGCTTTAACTGCTAAGAGGGAAGTCAGTATCCATTTTATGATGTTTCGAGGAGGAAACCAGGTTTGGCACACTGGTGTGAAATCATAAATGCTTTAATGTCTTTGTGAGAGGGGATACTGCTCATAGATGAAAGGAAATTTACAGACTTGATTGGGGAAGTCACATGGGGAAAGGAGTTTCTGCTGATGTAACCTTAATTAACTTTCCTTCTAAAATGATAAAACTTCCAGGGTGTATGATTTTTAATAAAAAGAGGAGGAGCCAGGTGACCTCACACAAAGGGGTTGGCAAAGACAGTTTTTTAAAGAGTATTCTGTTTTTCTTCAGAGACACTTTTATCTACACTCTGACAAAGAAACATCTTTGAGCACTTTAAGCAGGTATTTAGAGAGAGAGAGAGAGACAAATCTAAGTACTGTAGTAGGAATTGCACTGTTAAAACCTTGTTCTTTTAAAAGATTGTATGGTTCTTGTGATATATGGTTCTGTAGTTTATGTTTTACATACTTTTATCTATTTTAGTAAAACTCTATTTTTAGAGCCTACTTGGTCTGTCTTTGAATTTCTTTTCTTTAACAAGTGAAGTATATATGGTTAAAGCAGACACTATGCATAAGCTTGAATGGTGATACCAAACTGAAAAAAGGTAAGAGTAATCTGAGGTCTTTATTAGAGGTTTTTAAGAGTTCATTTTTGTACTCCTGGTTAGGTGCCTGTAGGCAAAGATATCTAGCTCCCTGAAAACAGAATTATTTGAGCCTGTGCATTGGGTACACTAGCAAGAGGTTCACAGTTTGAATCCCTCCAGAACTGAGATCAAAGGTTGATTCGAACCCACAAAACAGGCAGGAGGGTTACCCTGTTTCTGCTAACTGTTCACAAGACTGCTCTTGGAGGTTGGCATTTTGGGATTAGAGGACTGACCTGCTGAGTGGGATTGTGACACACTGCACTGGCACTGCCATATTGCCCAGCAACAAGTGCTCTGGTGAGGAGGAGAGAGTGACCCGGACTTATTTGACTTTAGTGACTCCCCGTTGCCAGCTCAATGGAAGGCTAGACTTAGCAAGAAACTCGCTCAGAGGGACCAAGTGTTTTCATTAAAAGAATGGGACGTGGGGTGTGTCCAGGGTACAGAGCATCACATACACCTGCATGATGACTGCCCATTTTGAGAGAGATCCTGACATCTCACCCCAGCAGACATAGATTATGTGAGGAGATACCTGCAGGAAATGCTTGCTGCTGGTGTGATACAAGAATTATTGAACCCATATGCCTGTTCCATTGTGGTTGTGCATAAGAAGAATGGGTCGGTAAGAATGTGTGTTGATTATTGAACCCTAAACTGGTGGACCATTCCTGATCAATACACCATGCCCTGTATGCAAGATGCCCTGGATTGTTTGAATGGGAGCAAATGGTTTTTGGTATTGGATCTTCGCAGTGTATACTACCAGATCCCGATGGCCCTGGAGGGCCATGAGAAAACAGCCTTCATCTGTCCTTTGGAGTTCTACAAATTCCTGAGAATGCAACGGGGGATTTCAGCCACCCCGGCCACCTTTCAGTGACTGATGGAATGTGCGGCGGGAGATATGAACTTACTGGAATGTCTAGTGTACTTAGACAATGTCATTGCATTTGGGCGCACATTAGAGGAGCATGAGACTTGACTGTTTAAAGTCCTAGACTGATTGGAAGATGTTGGCCTCAAGCTTTCCATTGATAAGTGCCAGTTTTTTTAAACCTCTGTGAAGTATGTAGAGCACATAATATCTGCAGAAGGGATAGAGACTGATCCCAATAAGGTTGAATCACTGACTACTTGGCCCCAGCCCCATAATTTGAAAGAACTACATTTTCTGGGATTCTGTGGTTACTACTGCAGGTTCATAAAAGACTATTCCAAGGTGATCCGCCCGCTCTTGAATCTTACCCAGGGTTACCCTCCTACCAACCATAAATATAAAAAAAGGGCCGTCAAAGAACCAGGAAAAGTGTACTTCTGTACAGGTGAACCTTTTGGGTCCTGCTAGACACCTGAATGTGAAGCAGCCTTTCACAAAGTCATATACCAGCTCACCCACACCCCCATCCTTGCTTATGCTGACCCACCAAGCCCTATGTGCTGCATATGGATGCCAGCCTGCAGAATCTAGGAGCTGTGCTGCATCAAGCCCATGACGATGGTTTGAGACCAGTAGGAGCTTGACCTCATCAGAGCAAAACTACCTTATGCACAAGCTGGAGTTCCTTGCACTAAAATGGGCCATCATTGACCAGTTTTATGAATACCTCTATGGGGCAAAGATATGGGTAAAGACCCACAATAACCCATTAGCCTACGTACAGACTTCAGCTCTTCAGCTAAGTTAGACGCCACTGGGGCGTTGGTGGCTTTCCACCTTATCAACCTATGATTATGCAGTTGAATACAGGCCAGGACTGAACCATATTGATGCTGATGCCTTGTCACGAAGGCCAGTTTCCAAGAGTGATTGGGTCAAGCTGTCTGAACCTGACATCCGAGCCTTGTGCCAAAAATTTGACCGAGATGAATAAATGTCTGTGGACACAGTGGACTGTTTAGTAGATTGCTTGGGCCCTCCTGATACTTGCATACCGGCTGCCTATTGCCATTTTTCTGCCCTAGCTATTAGTGCACTGCCTCAAATTGACAATGACAGCATTCAGTGGGATCAGTCCAAGATCCTGTGATTCGGCCAGCACTTCATGCCCTGCATGAGGGGAAAAGTATGTCCAAGTTGCATTCCCCTGACTTGCGAACTGCTCTATTGTTTAAAGAAGGCCCCAGGTTGAAGCTACTCAATCAGTTGTACAGAGAGACAGTCGATTGTGGCAGTCAAATAGACAGGCAGCAATTGGTCCTGCCCACGGCCTTTAAAGATTTGGTACTGAGGTCCCTTCACAGTCACATGGGGCACCTTGGTATTAACAGAACTCTTGACTTGGTATGATCTCGATTCTACTGGCCCAAGATGAGGGCCGATGTTGAGCACCATATAAAGACCTGCAGTCGTTGCCTGCAAAGGAAAGCCCTGCTTCAGAGGGCTGCCCCCTTGTCAATATTACTACCAGCACCCCATGGAACTGGACTACATAGACTTTTTGTGCTTAGAACCTGATCAGCAGAATATTGGCAATGTGTTAGTGGTTACAGATCATTTCACACAGTATGCACAAGCTTTTCCAACTAAAGATCAAAAGGTCTCTACCGTGGTCAAGGTGCTAGTGGAAAATTTCTTCATCCACTATGGTGCCCCTCAGCAGATCCACTCTGACCAAGGCAGAGATTTTGAAAGTCAGCTAAGCAAAGAAATTCTCCCTCTATGCTATGCCTGGGTTATGCCCCCTATTGTCCCACATACACCTCACACTGTATTCCTGGTCTACTTTACTGTGATACTGCTGTTTTCCACTAACATATAGATATAGTCACTGATCATATAAGCATGAGTGCTAGGAATGTGCTTTGCTTCTAATATATTCTAATGTTTATCATGCATGGTTCATTATACTTCACTATAATACATTTATTTAGATTATGTTTTTCTTTCATATATATTCCATATATAATCTACCTAATCACTGATAAGATGACTCTGAGGGATCCTCAGTGATTATTGTATACTAATATTCTCATATAATTATATGTAGTGTGTGTTTTGCACTCAGGCAGATATGCCATGTGTAATAGAACCCTGTCAGCACTTCTGTTTGTCTCTAAGCAAGCTGACAGAGGGAAATCCTTTGTTATGTCTTATATTATACATAAGCAAGAAATGCCACATGTAGTTTGAACCAGTCAGCATTTCTTTTGTCCAAGTTATAATGCTAATAGAAGCATGTTCTGTCTCATATGATACTCATTAGTACTTCTGTCTCCTAAGTCATCATCCAATGAAGAATGACTTAGGACCAATACATATTGTTCCTCATATATGTAACTATGAGGTAATCTCTGTTGCTATGCTGTTATCTGCAGTATACAGTTGTCTGCAACCAACTGTAAGTGGGCTCTATAAGATTAGTACTCTAGAAGAGCGGGGAGAGAGACAAGACCTTAGAGCACCTAAGATCTACAATCCTGGAGATTATGTACTTTCTTCAGGCTAGTGGTGAGAAACCCATCTCCCTTGTGATTTTCTCTGTCAAATGCTTAGCGTAAGTAGTATAATAAACTTTATTAGTACTCCTTGCTTGTTTCTGAATGTTTCTTGGCAGACTTCGAGACACAATAATCTTTATTATTATTATTTACTCTACACACCAAGAGTGTTTAGGCAACATAAATAGCAACCGCAAGTGGAGTCTGGATGTTTTCCAAGTTTCATTTTAATTTCCTCTGTAAATTAAAACAATGGGTGAGGAATCCCCAGTAACAAGCAATTAAAAAAGTGTCTTCTGTTTATCTTTTTTCAGTCTGTTGTGTGTTCCACAGTGCAGACAAAACAATCTCTTGGCAGATATTCAATCTCTGTGTAATGTGTTGTTTTATTTTATTTTATTTTTCCCCTATGATTTCTCTGTGGAACACAGCTGTAAAGGGATCCGAACAGACAGATAGACTGTTTTCTTTTGTGGATTTAAATTCTAATGGGTATTTTCTCATCTAGGTGTCCACATATGCCAAATGTTGTTTGTGTCCTTTCGTGAACTTTGGTTGCAAACAAAGTTTTTGATCCACAGACAGCTAAGAGTTTCTTATTTTATATGACATGTCTAAATATATCAGTACTGAGTTGAGGCTCGATGCCTTAAAATACCAAACTCCTTATGGTGGTAGGTGTGGTTTTGCTGAGGTAGCAGAATCCAGTGGTAGCCCTTTAAGGGATACCATTGCCCATTGTGGGGAACTGGAAAATGGTACCAATGATCCTGAAGGATTATTAATTGCTACGTTGTTCAATTGTTTTGATGCTGTTCTAAATGAAATATCTGTTTTGGAATCTGAGTATGTTGCTTGCAAAATGGAGAATGCTGCTTTCAAGCAGGACATTTGTTTGAAACCGAATTCTCATACAGACAAAATAGCTGGACTACGGACTGAGCTGCAGTCTCTCCATCTAGAAAGTGAGTCTCTCTTTAATGACAGAAGCAGCCATGACCTGCATGCCATAAGAGATAATGCTGAAAAGGCAAAACTTGTTAGAAAACAACATTTTTCAAACTAATGGTGTTCTGGCTAGTAACACTGATTCCTTACGTTTTGAAAATAATGAACTTAGAGATAATAAGTCTGAAGTAATTACTGAAAGAGTTAACATGCTGGTATTTCAACACCAGCCCTTGACTGAACAGCATGATTCAGTATGTTTTCAATACATCAGACTTGAAATGAATGTTTTAAATATAAACTGTGACACAGTTTCTGTCGATACTAGGCATGTTTTACAAGATGAGAATGTCTTGCAATCTGAAAACAATGCACTTTACAGTGTGCTAACTCCTGTATCTGAGTAAGAATGTAGGAGTAAAAAGTCAGATATGGCGAACTTGTGCCATCAGTCAGAGGTATTGGCAGGGCATACTAACTTAATGTCCAAAGACCTTGCCTCTTCTCATGTTGAAGAGTTTGATTTTGAACACTCACAGTATGCTGTGGGGTGGACTAGAGCAAAGGTTAGCCACTTGTTTTTCTGTGATTCACAAAATGGAGAATTGTTAAAGTCTCAAAATGAAGGACACACATGTCATCAGGTTGCATCCCCATACCATCCCCAAGATGGCCGCTCATGGTCATGTGATGATGGTCATAACACAGTAACCCAAGATGCTCATGAGGTAAACCAAAATGGCCGACCACCACATCATGGAGGTTCAATCATGGAGTCACAGGGACCTATGATTGCTGCCATAACAAAACAAAACAAACTGAAGTTTTTTGGAATGATTAATAATGTTATCAGTAACACTAGTGTTTCTGAGGGACAGAAAATTCTCATTAAAAATGTTGTTGACGTACTTTTGAATAAGGCTGATACACAATCTGTAATGAAGTCAGTGTCTGACACTGTAGAAGAAGCTGCTGCTAGCAATGTTTATTTTATGCGAATGGCCTTTGTTAAAGAACACATTGCAGTTAATTACATGATATGTTGTGATTCTTCATTATGCAATTTAACATCAGCACTCCATGAGAAGACTGAACGTACTGCTTTTCCTATGCAGTGCAATAATAATTTATGCTGTAACATTAAATACAACGTTGTCACCATCCAGCACCATGCCGGTGTGGAAACCCACTTTACATTTGATGGGGGAGGGGACAACTGTGATTCTGAAAGCCTCATGGCTGTGATATTTTCAGCATCACAGGCCATGTTGGGGGGGGGGTTACAGGTTTGATTTTTGAACCTGGGCTGACAACTGTCTCAGCACTATTTTCTCCACCCCTGATGGCTACTGAACCACAATCCATAGCTGGAGAACTACGTGCAATTTGCACACTACTGTTCTCCACTGTGTAGGCACCCCTGATAGTGCCAGCACTCCCTGCACATGATGCAGAACCCCCTCCATCAGTGACACCTGAATCATCCCATACTGTGGCTGCAATAGGAGGCACAAGCCAGGAACAGTCTGGGTTATTCCCAGTACAGACAATGGTAGGCACCTCTTACAAGAAGAAACATGGAATTTGACAGCAGATAAGGACCGCTTGGCCCACCCAGTCTGCCCATTTCCCTACCTAATGGATAAGCTGCAGATCCTAGTTAACCAGCAGCCTACGTCTTTCTACCCCAACCCCCTAGAATTGCCTTATGACTGTCCCGTGCATGCTTGAATTCAACCACTGTTTTTGACTCCACAACCTCCTCTGGAAGGCCGTTCCATGCATCCACAACCTCTCTGTGAAAAATACTTCCTTACATTACCTCTGAGCTGCCCCCCTCTATCTTCAAATTGTGCCCCCTTGTTCTTGCACACCTCTTTTTTTGAAAGATGCTACCTCTTGAACTTTGTTGATTCCTTGAGGTACTTGAAAGTTTCTATCATGTCCCCTCTCTCCCTCCTTTCCTCGAGCCTATACATATTAAGCTCCTTTAGTCTCTTGTCATATGTCTTCTGGTGCAGACCCTGCACCATTTTAGTTGCCCTCCTCTAGACAGCTTCCATCCTGTCTATATCCTTGCAGAGACTGGGTCTCCAGAACTGCATGCAGTACTCCAGATGGGGTCTCACCAGCTGTCTGTACAGAGGGATAACAACTTCCTGTTTTCTACTGGTGATGCCTCTCCCTATGCATCCCAGTATCCCCCCAGCTCTCCTTACTGCCCTGTCACATTGCTTGCCCACCTTTAAGTCATCTGATATGACTACCCCCAAGTCCCTTTCCATTTTTATTGTTAGTATCTCACCCCCCATTGTGTACTCTTCCCCTGGGTTTTTGTTTCCCAGGTGCATTACCTTGCACTTCTTAGCATTGAATCTAAGCTGCCATACATTTGACCATTCCTCTAACCTTGCCAAGTACCTTCTCATCCTTTCCACCCCACCTTGTGCATCAACTCTGTTGCAGATCTTTGTGTCATCTGCAAATACTTTTCCTTCCAGTCCCTCTGCAATGTTGCTTATAAAAACATTGAAGAGGACTGGTCCTAATACTGAACCCTGCAGTACCCCACTAGTAATTCCCCTTTCTTCAGAGTGGACTCCATTTACTATTACCTTCTGTGTCCTATTCTCCAGCCAATTCTTTACCCAGGCTATCATCTTGGGACCCACTCCCAGGCTGGCTAACTTGTATATTAATCTTTTGTGTGGGACTGTGTCAAATGCTTTGCTAAAGTCTAGGTAGGCCATGTCCACAGCCCCTCCCTGATCTACTACTTTGGTCACCCAGTCAAAGAAATCTATTAGATTCATCTGGCATGAATTTCCCACTGTGAATCCATGCTGCCTTGGGTCCTGTGCCTCTCTGGCCTCTAGGTACTCGACAGTTCTTTCCTTCAGAAGTGATTCCATCATTTTCCCTATCACTGAGGTTAAATTAACAGGTCTGTAGTTTCCTGCTTCTGCTCTGCTCCCACTTTTGTGAAGGGGAATCACATCTGCCCTCCTCCAGTCCTCAGGTACCACCCCATCCTCCCATGATTTGTTAAAGAGGGTAGTCAGTGGTGTCACTAGTTCTACCCTTAGTTCTTTTAGAATTCAGGGATGAATCCCATCAGACCCCATTGCTTTGTTCACCTTCAGTTTTAAGAGTTCTTTCAGAACCCTTTCTTCTGTAAATGGGCTGGTATCAACTTGTGTATCCAGAGTGTTTCTATTGTTTGTTTTAGGTAGCTCCCCCTCTTCATTTATAAATAATGAGTAAAAATATTTGTTTAGTATCTCTGCCTTTTCACTGTCACCCTCTGCCCACCCCCTCCCCTTTATTAAGCCTCACTATCCCTCCCTTGGTCTTCCTTTGCTCCCTGATGTACCTAAAAGTTTTATCCCCTTCTTAACTGAGTTGGCTATCTTTTCCTCGGTTCGGCCTTTGCAGTTCTGACTGCCTTCCCAGCTTCCTTTTGCTTTAACTGATACAATTCTCTGTCCTACCTTTCTGTGATTCCTTGTACTTTCTGAATGCTTTCTTTTCTCTTGAACTTTCACTGCCACCTCCTTTGAGAACCATAGTGGTTTCTTACATTGTTTTGTTTTGTTTATTTGCTTCACACAAAGGCTTGTTACCTCTGTGATGGCAGTTTTTATTATTCCCCATTGTTCTTCCACCCCTCCTTCCTGCACATTTGCTAGTGCATTTCTTAGGCACTCACCCATTTTGGCAAAGTCAGCCCTCCTGAAGTCCAGTATTTTTGCCTTTGTATGGCTTGACTCTATTGCTGTGTTTATTATGAACCATACTGTTCGATGGTTGCTAGTTCCCAGATGGCTACCCACTTCTACATCTGTGATCCTCTCTCCATCTCCATTTGAGAGAACCAGGTCTAAGATTGCTCCCTCTCGAGTGGGTTCCAATACTAGTTGTCTAAGGTGTGCCCCCGTAGGGCATCTAGAATAACCCCACTCTTAGAAGTGGCTGCTGCAACTACACTCCAGTTAACATCTGGCATATTCACATCATCTATCAGCAATATCTCCCCTTTTTCTGCCATTCTAAGTATACTTTCTATCATTTCCTTGTCCATTTCCTCCCCCTGAGAGGGGGGTCTGTATACAACCCCTGTGCAGATTGTGGTGCCATTGTCTTTCTCCAAATTGACCCACAGTGCTCCTTCTCCTCCCTGTTTACCCTTTTGTTCTGTTGCTTTGATTTCTTCCCTTATGTAGAGAGCTACTCCTCCTCCTCTTTTACCCTCCCTGTCCCTCCTGTAGATAGTGTATCCTGGTATGTTTACATCCCAGTCATGGTTCTGTGTGTACCATGTTTCTGTGACTGCCATGATATCCAGATGTTCTTCCTCCATCAAGGCCACTAATTCAGGAAGCTTGTTACCCAAACTACAGGCATTGGTACTCATTGCTCTCCATTTTATATGTCTTTACCTTCTGTAGCAGCATCCCCCACTGACCTTTCTACCTTGGTCTTTTTCTCATTTAGTACCCTGTTCTGTAGGGGGAGGCTGGGATTTTCCTGCTGCTTATCAGCAGAAGGTACAAGGTATCATAATACTGATATCATTGTCTTTTCTTTTAGGATCACTAACCATGGCCCCAGCATTGGTTAATCCTAACACAGCTTTAAGGCATTATTTTTAAACTGCCATATTAGATAAAGCAATCTCAGCAGTTTTAGCCCAAAAATACAATGGACACATCAGGCCCATTGCTTATGCATCTCAGATGCTTGTCCCAGTGGAGCTGAAATGCAACCTTTGTGAAAGGAATCTTTTGGCTGCATACTGGGCAGTGAGATGCTTTATGTACATCATTGGATATGCACGCATTGTGCTGCATTCCAATCATTTGCCAACTAACGTTCTGTTGTCAGACAGAGTAAAAGATGACTCTGTATTCAATGCCAGACTTACACACTGGTCTTTCATTTTACAGGATCATGACATCACTGTCCTTCCTATCAAAACTTCATCCTTGTTGGCCCATGGCCTACAATTTGCAGGAGAGACCCATGATTGTTCACTCCAACCCTCTGACCTACCAGTCCCTGGGCCTTTTCTGACAGAACCCCACAAAGTGTTTTAAAGACACCACTGTGTGTCATGCTTTGACTGATGACTCAGCCACACATACCAATGAGGGTCAGATAGCAGGGTTTGGAATTATTTTACATTCTGGTGAAGACAGAGTGTGCATGGCTAGTAATTGCATCATCGTATATGTACGATTCACAGGCAATGTTAAAACACGCCTGGCAAATAAAATGAAAAGCAGGGAGGTGAGGAGTCTCCTAATTACCACAAATATTTGTGGTTGGTTTATAGAGCTGGAAAGTCCTTACAAAAGACACAGCCTGTGTTAAGAAAGGAATAAAAAGATTTTTCCTTACGTAAAATGATACCAGCACTCCATGAGAGGGTTAGGTGTTGCAGTTTGACAAAATGGCCTTGATCTAAAAGACTGCAGATACTCTGTTCTTATTATAGATTCTAATTGGGTCTGTTTCTCTCTAAACTGAATTTCTTTGGCAGAAGACAAACTTCTGTTCCAATACTCCTAATATTACCTCCATGAAATACAGTGACTTGCTTGTGTACAACTCAACCCTAACCAGTTTAAATACTGTACATTCATAAGGTTCAAGCATTTTTTAAACATTTATTTTATGCTCCATGAGAAGGATCCTCATTTGAGGGCAGTGTATAGGTTCCTTAATAAAGGAACCGAGGAATAACTTCCAGAAATAGCTCTTATAGAAAGTGAAAATGACATTCACCTATCCAGTGATGTCCTACTCATTTGGAACATCACTGCCGTGACACTCATGGAAAGTTACAGGTAATTCCTGAACACCTGAGAGTAGATTTTATCTACTGTACCAATATCACGATACTCCAACTGGTGGACACCAGTGAATCAGTAAAAACACTAGACAGACTGACATCCTCTATCTGCTGGCCACACATGAGAAATGATGTAGAACACTACATTAGTAACTGATCTGTGAACAGAACAATTCTATACCAGCTAGGAAAATACATTGTTATCCCAGATGCAGTCAGGCCCCTGGAACAACATCTAGATTGACTACATTGGCCTTATGCCAACCACTAAGAACAATTAGTTTGCACTAGTGATCACTGACCTATTTTTGAAAAGTTTAATGCTATCCCAAAACAGAACAACACAGTCAAAGTGACTGCAAATGTCTTGGTAAACCAGCTATTTACCAGGTGGCGGTTACCCCAAAGGTAAATTCTAATTACAGGGATTCAGCTTTATAGCCAAAGTAATGCAGGAAATTCTGGATTTGTTATGGGTAAAACAAAAGTTTTATACCCCTTATCACCCACAGTCATTGGGACAGGTGGAATGGGCTAACAGGCAGATCAAAGTTATGCTATCCAAACTTGTTCAGAAAAAAACAAAAAGGACTGGGATTCATTATTGCCTTTACTCCTTATGACAATAAGAGGGACACCCTCTGCAGGTACACAGCATACCCCATGTTTGAAATCATGACCGGACGGTCCATGAGACTCCCAGAACATTTACTTTTGGACCTTTGTACTGCCACTGTTGATGGAGCATCAGTAGATAAATATTTTAAATACCTCAAACAAGACATCCAAAAAGTACACTTGTTTGCTGCACAATGTATGGGCTAGGCCCAACAACAGTCCCTATCCCATTGTAAACAAACTCAGTCCAGCAGTCTACCAAGTAAGACTGACTCATAATAACCGTCATTGATAAATGGCTACATGCCAATCAAATGAACCTGTTTAAAGGAGATTAAATTACTTTTCCATACCCCAATGGGCGGTATAGTACTAAACTATGTTTTTCTTTTCTCTTTCCTTTTAGGTTCAAGAGTAGAGAGAGAAGCTTGCTTTTATGCTTATTATTCTTTTTAAAAGTATGGGTCTTCTTACAAGCCCGAACTGCATATTGTATTGCAGATAAGAACCGGTGACCTAATCCTAAATAGATTGTTGAGGCAGAGTACCTCACAAGCCCACATTATTTAATTGCATCCTGTGGAATTCACACTAAAGTCCTGAAAGACATGTTCATCATCCAGAAGGGTAGTGAGGCCCTACTGAATGTTATGATCATTGCTTTGGATCAATTCTAGAAGTTAGACTTGATCTGGACTCCTGTTTAGATTTTATTGATAATCCGGAAATTTTTGCATCCAAAAGTCATTAGACCTTAACGTTTTTATCTAATGATGCTTCATAATTTGTGACACTTAATACTGAGTGCCTAAAATAGAACCCTGGCCCACCCAGTGGTCTAATAGCCACTTCTCAGCCAGGTACCATAGTTAATAATGTGCAGTTCATGCACATCCCAGTGATTTTTAAATCTTACCTTTTAAACTTGAAATTATTTGTTTTATGCTTCACAACAAATATTTCCCACATTTTTTTTTTATTAAAAATGATGTGATTGGAAACCCTGGCAGCATACAAAGTACTCATTAATGACCCCCTACACAGGGACTGATAGTAATACACACACACACACACAGGAATTTCATATTCTGACTGCTAGTGGTACATCTTATGACTATAAACTTATCCAAATGCACTAAGCATTTATTTTAATTTAAAACAAAACAAAACAGGTTTAGACTCAGACCTATTTGGCTCTGACATATCTATTTGAAATAGGGCTGATATAGCCATTATTCATACATATGCTAAAGGTTCATGATAGTATGAAATATAACATCATAACCCCCCCCCATTGCATGGTATACATGATTTTGCTCATAAAGAGTGATTTACATTTACAATACTAAGGATATTGTGAAGGGGTTTGACCTGACAAATGTTCATATTAATGAATTAGTTTCTGCTCACATTAAGGAAGCAGATGAGCATCACATAGCTAGGAAAGTCCTTTGCACTGCCTACGGCTATTATGTAAACATACTAACATACTGATTGCCAGCAGATTAGGCCTTACAGTCTATCGAGTCTGCTCAAACCTCAGATCCCTAGTTGGGTGCTGAGGCTCTCCCCCCCTTGTGTTCCAGAAACTCCTATCATCCATCCCCCCCCGGGCCAGGCCATCATCTGATACCTCAGTTTTCTGTGTCTGTCCCACCCTGTCTTGAAGCCCTCCACTGTGGATCTCTGAACCAGCTCATCAGGCAGTGCATTCCAAGGGTCCACCACCCTCTCAGTGAAAAACCTCCTCCTCTTTTCCCCCTCACCCTTCCACCTTCCAACTTCAAACCATGCCCTCTGGAGATACCTCCCTGCTTTAGTCTAAAGATTCCCTCCATGCTTACCCTATTTATTCCCTTGAAGTACTTGAAGACCTCAATCATGCCCCCGTCTCTCCTCTCTTCCAATGAAAACAGGCAGAGCTCCTCAAGTCTGTCCTGATATGTCAAATCCCCTAGTCCTCGTATCATCTTAGTTGCCCTCCTCTGTACCCTCTCCAGGGCTGTATGTCCCTCTTCAGTGTGGTCTCCAGTACTGTACACAGTACTCAAGGTGTGGTCTAACCAGTCCATTGTACAGCAGCAGAATCATTTCCCTGCTTCTAGAGGTAATCCCCCTTACGATGCATCCCAACATCCTGTTTGCCTTGCTAGACGCTCTCCTGCACTGCTCAGAGTTATTCATACATGCATCCACCATGACCCCTAGGTCTTTTTCCCCTATTGAGGCCTCCAGCGCCTTCCATCCCAGGGTGTACTTGTGTTTAGGGTTTCCACACCCAAGATGTAACACCTTGCACTTGATGATATTGAAATTTAATTTCCATGTGTGAGCCCAGCTTTCCAGGGTGTCCAGGTCCCCTTGCAGGGCCAACTTCCCCTCTTCCCCCTCAACTACTGCTCCCATCTTGGAGTCATCAGTGAAGAAACTCATTTCACACCCTATACCCTCCCTGATGTCCAATATGTATGCATTAAACAGGATTGGACCCAGGACCGAGCCTTGCGGTACCCCACCACCGACCTCTCTAGGGTTCGAGAGCTCTTCACCAACCACTACTCTCTGGGTGCATCCAGCTAGCCAGTTTTCAATCCATCTGACCATCAAAGGGCCTATTCCCAACCCCATCAGTTTCTCCACCAGACCATTGTGGGGAACAGAGTCAAACGCCTTGCTAAAGTCCAAGAATAATACATCCACAGGTTTTCCCCTGTCCAGTTCTGATGTACCCATTCGTAGAACTCCACAAGATTGGTTTGACATGATCTATCTGGCAAAAACCCCATGTTGCCAATTATCCAGACCTCCCACCTCCTCCAAGTACACCCACAATCATTCCTTTAGTATACACTCCATTAATTTTCTCATGACCGAGGTCAAACTGATGGGTCTTTAGTTACCTGGTACTTCCCTTGATCCCCCTTTATGGATTGGCACCACATGTGCCTCTCGCCAATCCCTAGGTACCCTCCCTGTCTCAAGCAACCTGTTGAAGAGCTCCACCAGGGGTATAGCCAGTATGTCCGCCAATTCCCATAGTACTCTTGGATGAATGCCATCCGGCCCAGGAGATTTATCTTTCTTTAGGGCCTTGAGGGCTAACCACACCCTTTCAGTGGAGATAGCATCATCCATCCCCTCCATCTTACTGGCCTTTTTATCCTTATCCTGATGTGACACCCCTGGGGTACCTCTCCCTCCCTCTTGCTCCATTTCTGTTGCTGCCCTGATTCCACTCACTACCACTTCTATCCCCATCGTGACTTGCTTTGTAGATATCCCATCCCCCCTCCCTAGTGAACACAGAGGTGAAGTACTCATTTAATACCTCTGCCTGGTCCCTCACCTCTTCCACCCACCCTCCTTCTGATCTCTATCTGCCGAGATGGCCCTCAGTTTTTCTCCACTCCCCAATGTACTGGAAGAACCCCTTTTTTTACTCCATGTATCCCCTATGCCAGCTGCTGCTCTTTACTGGACTTTGCCCCCCTCACCATCGGGGTGACTTTTCTAGATGCAAGATGGTACATTTCCTTTTCCCTATCCCCTCTTGTTGTTTTCTCTTCTGGAATCTGGAATTAGGACATATCCCTGATCTCATACATAACAGACGATGGGTCAGTGGCATTGCCACATTTTACACTTCTATTGCATGTGCTAACAAATGTTTATTTGAATCTAGCACTATTCTCTTGTCAATGGCAAGGAACCTTGGATGTATCAACACACACACCAGTATTGCTCAAAGTTTTAAAATGTATTCCTGCACGATCCAGGAAGCCATGTTTGTGACTCTCACAGTGTCATTGCCGCATCTTCATCCGGCAACATTCATCTCTGATCGTCTGGCAACTGTCCATTCTATTGATCTTCTTGATGGGAACTTTTATAGTGAAAGGTTGAAAGTACCTCCTTTCCTTGTTTTCCATGAGGTCTTGGAATCGTGACTGACTCTGAACTTTGATTGTTGTACCTGAAAGGAACATCACCTTTTATGCAGATGTGACGTCTTCCAACTTGTTTTACCAACTTGTGAATACAGGCCTAATAACTGAAATTAGGCTTCCATTTGTGAACTTTCAAATAAACTGTATTCAGTCCAGCCAACTAAGATTCTACAATCAAGCTCATTGTTATGCATACTATGAAGCAAGTCTGGGGTAGGGGCAATCCCCTATCTCAGCAAGAAGACTCTTCTTCATTTGATCTACAATCAGGAAATCCATTTTCTTCACTGCTTATTTTCCAAGCCTGGCTGGCACCTCATACAAACTGAGTATTGTCATAAACATTTACACTTTGTGCAGCCGTGTGATCATCTTCCACTGAACACTGTTGCTATCCCATTGTAAAACTCATTGTGCAATCTAATGCACCCTCTGCTGAGGCCTCTGAAAATACTGCTGCCTCCAGAACATTTGGATTAACCTTTGGAAAATCTGAATGCATCAAATTTGAACTATGAATCTTCATCTAACACTTGAAGAAACCCTGGATTTTATCCCTGGAACTGTTCGTAGTTTATGGCTTGTGGACATTGACATTTCATGTCCTGTTCAACTTACCTACTTAAAAATGCCATCCTTCCAGGTGGTATATATTCTGCTGTTGTGGAACATTCTGTGGTGACAAACTATACATTCTTCTGATATGGACTAAAGGTTATGCAATGTTCAAGTTCAAGTTCAAGTTCAAGTTTATTGCAGGAAAACTCCATTGAGCAAGCTCATTCACAAGGAGGTCCTGTGACATATAGACTAAACAATGAAAAGCATAACTAGGTAATAACAGTAAATACATGAAATGCACATTACATGATAGAGACTGAATATACATACAAGGGCACCACAATGTGAACATTACTAACTTCTGTTTTTACTCCCGAAACAGGTAATAGGTTATACGGTAATCACACCTGTTCCCATCCTGGAACCAGATACCATGAAGTCTAGTCCTAACTATCTTGATATTCTATCTTGATTTTTACTTTTTTTTAATATCCATATAGGCAACTTAAGTTTGTCTCTTCAATTTCTTCCTACTTGGACAGATACACACCTGATACATATCAGTAATTACTGATGGCTTTGATATTGGAAAACCCTATTGTGAAGTTTTATTCCAAATGTTTATAGTAATACAAGGTTTAATAACATTTTTCCTTATAATTACATTTTGTTGTTTAGGGAAAACCATGAAACACCACTGTGACCAGATAATTTCCTCTATCAGGCTCGAGCCACGGGCCTGTAGATGAATGGTGCCTAACCACCATCTTTTTGTTGTGTTGCCACTTTTGTAATTAGGGCAACAAGAGGGGACTGTTACACCTGGGTTATGCCCCCTATTGTCCCATATACACCTCACATACACCTTGCACTGTATTTTTGGTCTACTGTACTGTGATACTGCTGTTTTGCACTAACATATAGATATAGGCACTGATCATATAAGAGTGAGTGCTAGGAATATGCTTTGCTGCTAATATATGCTAATGCTTATCATGCATGGTTCATTATATCTCACTATAATGTATTTATCTAGATTATGTTTGTCTTTCACATATATTCCATATATAATCTACCTAATCACTGATAAGATGACTCTGAGGAATCATCAGTGATTATTGTATACTTATATTCTCATATAATTATATGTTGTGTGTGTTTTACACTCAGGCAGATATGCCATGTGTAATAGAACCCTGTCTGCACTTCTGTTTGTCTCTAAGCAAGCTGACAGAGAGAAATCCTTTGTTATATCTTATATTATGCATAAGCAAGAAATGCCACATGTAGTTTGAACCAGTTCAGCATTTCTTTTGTCCAAGCTATAATGCTAATGGAAACATATTTGTCTCATATGATACTCATTAGTAATTCTGTCTCCTTAGTCATCATCCAATGGAAAATGACTTAGAGCCAATACATATTGTTCCTCATATCTGTAACTATGAGGTAATCGCTATTGCTATGCTGTTATCTGTAGTATATAGTTGTCTGCAACCAACTGTAAGTGGGCTCTAGAAGATTAGTACTCAAGAAGAACGGGGAGAGAGACAAGACCTTAGAGCACCTAAGATCTACAACCCTGGAGATTATGTACATTCTTCAGGTTAGTGGTGAGAAACCCATCTCCCTTGTGATTTTCTCTGTCACATGCTTGGTGTAAGTAGTATAATAAACTTTATTAGTACTCCTTGCTTGTTTATGAATGTTTCTTGGCAGACTCCAAGACACAAGAAACTGTATTATTATTATTTACCCTACACACCAAGAGTGTTTAGGCAACATCTATTGGGGGTGCGGAAGTCAAGAACCACTTCTTATCACACACAGGGGGACTCTCAACCAGAACATTTTAACAGCACCCTTCTAGACATGCTGGGCACCCTCCATCCCAAGGACAAACCAAAGTGGAGCCAGCAGATTAGCACCTTGGACCACGCATACAATTGCACAAAAAATGATGCTACTGGGTTCTCCCCCTACTGCCTCATGTTCGGGAGGGAGGCCTGACTGCCCATTGATGTCTGCTTTGGGGTCTCTCCAGATGGGGTCCGAGCCAAAAATTACCTACAGTATGTACAGAAACTGAAAGCTCAATTGAACCTTGCCTATCAACTGGCTCAGACAATGGCCACCAAAAGAAATCTCGCCAACATAGAGTGGCATGATAAAAAAGTAAAGGCTTAAGAGCTTCGGCCTGGAGACCGTGTATTGTTCCGCAATTTGGGACTGCATGGCAAACACAAAATTGCTGATAGGTGGCACCATCTTCCCCATGTGGTAGTTGGAAATTTGAATGATTTACCAGTGTACAAGGTGCACCAAGAGAATAACTCCAAAGCTGTCAAGACCATGCGCCGTAACCACTTGCTACCTATCAGCAAAGTCATAATTGAGGCTGAACCATCAGAGATTGATTCCCCTGGTTCAGTGACTCAAGCTGCTGCTGCAAAAAAGAAACAGAGTCAACCTACTCCAGTAGTTGCAGATTTAAGGTTGCCCCCGTAGTAGGCCCAGAATGATAATGACTGTAAATCCACCTCTGACGAAAGCATGTTTGACAGTGCCTATTACCCCTCCTATGAATTGAGTCAGCTGTTTCAAAGTAACCTTATGACTAATTGTGGGGATGAAACTGGGCCTTCTGGACTGTCTAACCCCCCCAGCTTCATCCTCAGAGCCAATGCTCCCTGAAAGTGAAGTGCAAAGTATTACGTCTGAGGTTGTGGACTATCTGTGTTTTGTGGAACTGTGTGAATTGCCCGAAAAGGGGCTGATGGTCTATGTCTTTCTGGTGACACACCAGAACTTGAAGAACAACGTGAGAGTGTTGACAGCCCCACTTCAGTGCCGCAAAGCCTAATTGGGCTAGAGCCTCCTAAAAATGAGCACCCTGGGCCTTTGTCAGAGGATAATAATGAGCAACATGTTGAAGAAACAGAGCCTACAGAGCAAGAAGCTGATGGTGCTCCCGGTTTGGACATTGCCATCCATGCAGAACCACTCCTCACAAGTGACGAAAGCTCCCAAATTTAGTGCTGAAAGTACAGAGACTGTGGCTGCTCCCTCCAGAAAGACTAGCCTAGCTGTCAAGCCAGTACTATGCTTTAGTTATGAGTCCCTTGGGAGGCCAGTGGATTTGCTTCTCAGTGTGTTTCACAAAGGGGTTTATGTCTCACCAAGCTCACTGTCCAAATTGAGCTTGATGGCCAATTCCAGGTTACTTGTTTTCCCCTCTCAGTATGGTGCCCATGCCCCATTCAGCCCCAAGTTAGCTGATATGGAAGGGGCCCCTCCTGCATTGTTTAATGTACAAGAAGTTATAACATGAATCAGTATTGTGATGTTACAAGTATGTTAATCATAGTGGAATCAGTATCACATGTATGAAACATGCGTAAGCATTGTCATTATGGATATAGTATTGTGTGAAGTGTAGTGAATATGTATAGTAAAGTAATAAGTTTATGTTAACTGATGCATGATGGTACAGACTTGACGTGGACACCAAGTTTTCTCCAGGCAGGGAAGGGTGTAACCCCCCTACAAATAGGGGTTCCCAAAAAGTCTTTCTTGAGCTTGCCTAAATGCCCACTGCCAGGCTGGTGTTCTGTGTTTTAGCAGTTTAAATGTATTGCCAGAGAGTGTATAGCCGCTGTGTACTGTCTCTTTAATAGCTGCATGGATTGCAGTTATAATTAATCTGGGAGGGGGCTGAGTGTTTCTATGCTCAAGCCCCACCCGGGCTGCCAGATAATTGCTCCGTTCTGCCATCACTATTTGCACAGAGGGAGCTCTGTTATAAGATGTGCTTATTTGCTGAACATCTATTAGAGTGATAATAATATTGCAGTTTATTCTAACCTGTTTTCTTTGCAGCAAGGGCTGTTCTGTTTATATCCACCAACTTGTCCCGGGTCTGTCAGAATGGGCCAATCAGTACCGTTGGGACTCTAAAATGGAGCCTGCCTACAGGGGCTTGGTGGGGTCAAAACTTGTAAGAATTGTAGTTTTTTCACTTTGTTGCCTAAATGAACCTAAAGGGGGTGCCCTTGTTGTGACTGACAGACAGACAGATCAGCCAACCGAACCTTTTGGATCTTTGGGAAATTCCCAGACTGCTTGCAGTTTTCAGTTAGTTCTGAATTGGGAAGTGAAATGAGTAACAGCACAAGTGATTTGAGCAGCAGTTCTGTGTAGTTTTTGCATGGGAGAACTGTGAAAGGGCTGAGTGTTGGCCTGCCTGTCTGCCTGCTGTCCCTGAGAGGGAAAATAGAGTTTATTCGGACTGAATCTGAGTTGTGAGGACTGTTTAAGCCACTGAATTGTGACCAGGCTCAACCTGAAGAAGACCGAAGATTTGGTGAATGTGATCAGCCTGTCACAATTTCCAACTACTCCTAAACTCCCGGTGTGTGCAGAGACTTTGCGACTGTGACAGGAGAGCAGTTTGCCTTGTACAGTAGAATCTCTTACCATGTAAATGTGCTGTGTGCTGATAGTGGATCATGATTTGGTTCCCCACTGTGTGAATTGTGTTCTGCTTTCTGGAGGCTACATCCAGCTCAAACAGACTGAATCCGTGTTCATCTCCATTTGGTCTGGGCCTTGCCACACTGGCCCAGCCAGACTACCCGCTGCACAGAGAAAGCCATCGACGAGAGAGAGAGAGAGAGAGAGAGAGAGAGAGAGAGATCTGCTTGGGGATCATCCCCCTGCTCTATGCTTGAACAGGAATGATGCCTCAGTGATTCGTGTGGGCCCTGCTTCTCCTGGCACTGCAGATCAATCACCTGCAGTCTTGATTTTTGTCCAGCCTATGTCCAGTCTTCGGTGTCGTGAGTAATCATCAAGGTAGCTCCCTGCAACAACAGCTTAATCTAAGTACGTCATCTGATTGTCTTGTTGTTTCTTTTCTTCCATGAACTGAGCCCTCCAGCTCCAGATAATTTATTTATTTATTTATTGAAAATGTTTCACCAAGAAAGGCATGCTGAGCAACAATCTGCTCGTTCCCCGGTGCGACCTGGGAGGAGGGGGAATAGGGAACAGGATAACACGCAGGTTATCAAATAAGATACAAATTACATAGATTGACAACAAGAGGAGGATTACATTCAGAACACCTTACAAGGGATTGCCGTGGGCACAATACAACCTAGGTAAAAACATTTGGTGCATTTAATATGAGGAAACAAATGGATTAAAATGACAAGACAGAAGACAAAACAATAAGTGCAGAGGTTGAAACAATAAGTGCAGAGGTTGATGCAATAAGCCAGCACCCAAGCATAAGCTAGGTGCTGCTGGTGAGGCAATTGGGGGGGAATGGGGTACTCGGGTTCGCATGAGCAAGGGATCACATGCAGGAATAATTTACCATGAGGTAATTTGCTAGGTCAGTAGATAGGGAGTGGGCAGAGGAGGAGAGGGGGATTTGAGGGGAAAGCATATTCCAGAATAGGGGGAAAGCGGTATAAGAATGCTGCTTGGCCAAATGCGGACCTCCGCCGATGGATTAATAGTTGGTGGGAGTCAAAGGATCTAAGGGCATGGGTGGGGGTGGGGAGTGAGGCTAGTAAATCATTAAGGTAGGCTGGGAGGGCACCAAGCCAGAATTTTGAGGCAAATTTTGAGCAGTGCAGTGAACAGCGATTTTCAAGGGATGTGAAACCTAGGGATCGGTAGAGGACACAGTGATGGGTGCAGAAGGGGGCATTGAGAGCAAATAGTGTGTATTGTCATGTTGTTTCCTTCCACCACAGAGCCCCAACCAGCTGCGATGCCAGTCTACCCCGGGCAATGGTCCTGGCTAGCCCATCGCTTTTTACCTAGGTACTCAGAGGTGTAACTGTGTGGGGACTTAAAGCACATGCATAACTGTTTGATTGATATAGCTTTTAAGCTAATTAATGTGATTTCACCCCCTCTCTTGTTCAAGTCCCCTGAATAAATCAGATCTAAACTTTTCTACATTTAATCTGACTGTGGTTCCAGTTTGTGCTCAAAGTACTGTACTGTTGCTATTTGCTGTGCATAACCTTGTTTTACGGTGGGGGGGGGGTCCTCAGGGTTGAGCTAGAGGAACCTGCCCTGGTGGTAAGTGCAAACAGTGTGGGTAATTGCCTGGTGTACAAGGGGTATTGTGAAAGTGATTATTGTGTATTGTTCTGGCCACTAGAAAGGAAAGAAGGTGGCTACAGTGTCCCGGAGAGCTGTGCCCAGGTTAACGTGACCACTACCAACCCTGACCTCTGGGTGGAGGCACCCGTTTCAGAACTCAGGCCCCATAACATGCAAATAGCCATGCAGGCAGGGGTAGTAGCCCTTGGGATAGTGCCACCTAGGGGTTACATAGGTTTTACAGCACCATACTTTATTACACTGTATAGCGGGAAGTACCCATTTTTATTGCAACTTGGGATAAACACAATTATGGAACTTTATTTTATGAGGTTATAATAGTCCCTTCTTTCTTTTTGTCTTTCTTGAATGCTGTCTGATGTTTCATAGCAGGGTTTTTGCAATGTTTAGACTCAGTTTAAATTGCTGCTGTTAATATTCTGTATCCAGCTCCTTTGCTGTTTGATAATATTTGATCTTGCAGCTCCCCCACCTAGAGGTGGACAAGCCATGATTTTTTTACCTAGAGCCAAGCCAGGGGTCTGGCTTGACTCTACAAGCCAAAACGTGAGCGAAGCCCTGACTACTACAGGCTGTTCTCTATGCAGGAGTTGAACATTGCAGACACCACACTAATTGCTCAGGCTGACAAGAATGCTTACTTTGACCATAACTGGCTTGGCTTGGGCTCTCAATTGCTAATAGAGGTCAAGCCAAGTCAAGCCTGTCACTAACTTCAAGCCAGGCTCGAGCCTAATCTGGCTTACCCACCTGTACCCCAGCAGTCTTTCAAGGAGCCAATACAGGCTTGCAGAGATTCTAAAAGCTGTAATCCATAAGGCCATTAGTTTGCAAGCACTCAAGAAAACAACATTCTTTTCAGTTTACAAATGGAGTTGCCTTAACAGACTATTGACCTGAGGAAGTTTACAGTTTGAGAACTTTTATATAGTTACAAGTAGCTTTGGTCACTGCTTAACCACATTCCTCAGGGCAAATTCAAATTAACTAGTTAAGGAGAACTCTGGTACTCGTAAGGGAATTTATGTATTTTTTTAAGCTGTTTATATGCTTAGATATGGAGGGATTAACCCACGACAGGGTATGGCTTTACTGAGCATTAATCCACGCTGGGGAGGTGGGGGTGTTGGAATCAAGAGGCCAAGCTGAGTGATTTCAACCACCCAGGCGTGGATTAATGCTCAGAAAATCCATACCCCAGAGTGGTTTAATCCTCTTATGTTATGGGCAATGTTTTTTAGAGTTTTAGCTAAAGAAATAGTGAAATAAAGCAATGTGAATATGCAACTGTGGGTATATCAGAGATTAATCATCGGTCAGGTGACATGTTTGGACGAATCAGAAGACAGTATTTTAGGAACCCATGTTATAATCAGGTATCATCCATTCTGGGTGAACCCCCCATCCTCCTTACTCAGCTTCCACTCAGTTTGGATGAAGCTTATCCCATCACCCAGTTTATTCAGTGTAAACTCTAAGGCATGATCTGCTTCGCTACTCTCCCACTATGCTGCTCCTAACCTTTTCCCTCCTTCCCTTTTTGCTTACCCTCTCCTTTCTTCCCCTCAGTCACCTATCTCAACCTTCCCTCCTTCCATCTCCCTCCCCTCTTTACCACCATCCACCCTTCCCACCATCTGCCTCTGTATCCTATCCCACTCACCCTGGCATCCTGGTTACAGTCTCTTCTCCTTGGCTGCATCTTGAATCCCTTAGAGACCTCCATCCCTCCTACCTCCCTTATCCTTTTTCCTCCTCCCCTCCTCTCTCTTCTCCCCACAATCATCTTATAGACTGTCTCAAGCTCCTCATCTCCTTGCTACTCATAGCTGCAGGTGATATCAAGCTCAGCCTGGGTCTGCCCTGCCATCTCCTCTCCTCAAAGGTCTGAGAGTGGTCCATGTCAACATCCATAGTCTTTTCCCTAATATTGACCAGTTGCAACCACTCATAGTTAATCTCAAGCCTGATGGGTTGATGATCGGATTCTTGGCTCCTCCTCAGAATCTCTGATACTTATGTTGCCATCCCTAGTTTCACCATTGTTTGTCAGGATCAAGCTAAGAGGGGCAATGGAGTAGCCATCCACCTCTCCTCAAACATCCAAATTGGGCCTGTGCTTCCTGCCTCAGCTCCCTCTGCCTGAGTTGCTCTTTCTTAAACCCTCCCTTACCTTCTCTATTCCCATATTTATTGCTGAAGTCTACTGCTGTCCTGGCATGTCCCCACCATAAGTTACTGAGCTACTCACCCCCGTCTCCTCCAGTGTCTCTTCTAGTGAGTTACTCATCCTAGGAGATTTCAACATCAGTTGGCTTTCCCCTTCTATATACATTTTTTCTGAATGTTAAATCACTCTTACCATCCCAATTTATCTATGACCCACTCATCACAATCTTAAATCTCTCAGTCATTCCCTCTTGAACTGGGTCCTCTCCTCCCACCCCCTATTGTATTGTGGATGATGGTACCCTCCCTTACATCTTCAGTGACCAACATATGGACTACTGTGTGCGTACAATTCATCACCCCAAAGCTCCCCCCAAATTCATTCAGATCTGGTCCTTCTGATCACTGAGGTGGGAGCTCCACTGCCCCCTGGGAGAACACCATCTGACTCCTGTGAGTAGGAGCTTGGTGTCGGTGCCTGTGGCCTGAGAGGAAGAGTTTGAGACTGCAGTGGTGTGCTGGCGGGAGCGAGAGGTCAGAATCTATAAAAAGTCTGGAGTAACGTTGGACTAGCTGGAAGAGCTGAAGATGTTTGTATAATTCCCCTGGGAATTTGATACAGTGATAACAATGAGGGAGGTTTGGACTGTGATAAACTGACTGAGAACTGTGTTGAATTGTTGACCTCTAGTGGATTAATAATTGTATGATGCTGTATTTATTATATTATTATTGTTTATACTTGTTGGGTGTACTTTTCCTGTTAGTGTTAAATTTTATTGGAGGGGAGGGAGTAGGGTGGTGGTGTGTGTGTGGGGTGTATGGTTAAGGGAAAAATTTGTCTAGCGTATGAGTGGTTGAGTGTGGTGGGATATATTTTGTTTTAGGACTAGTAAATATGTGTCTGGGGGTGTCTGGCATTTCAGGGTGGGCTAGAATCGTATACGGGGTGTCCCAGCTTTATGACTTGCAGCCCTTCACTGCCCTCCCGGTATCTTGTATGACAGCTCATCATTGCTAGGAGGTTAGGATTGAAAGAAGACGCTTGGGCGGAAGCTGGCAGGGCACCCCGTTCACGGTCGAGGGGAGCAGGATAGAGGTGGTTGGGTGCAGAAGGCGCCCTGGGATTTGACAGAGCTTGGAGAGAGGCCAGACATGTTTAGTTCCCGTCCTCTGGGTTCCCATGAGACCAAGTGGGCAGGCAGCTAAAAGGGCTGCACTGTCCACCAATCCCCTGAGGGTGGTGCTGTGCAATGCCAGATCGATCAATAATAAGACTGCTATTATTGAGGATCTGATTTCTTTGGTCAACCTGGCTTGCATTACGGAGACCTGTTTGGGGGACTATGCTGGACCAGTGTTAGAGGCCACCGTCCCCCCTGGGTACTCTGTTGTGCACTGCCCCAGAGTGGAAAGCAGGGGTGGAGGAGTGGCTGTATGTTTTAGAGCTGAGCTAGACTTCACTGTGCACCCAGTGAAAACACCGGGTTCTTTTGAATGTGTGGCTATCCATGGGGGTCTGAGAGCAGGTTGCAGGATTCTCCTGATTTACCATCCTCCCGCAATGGCAGGAAAGTTCCTGCAGGAAGTAGGTGACTTCATCGTCGGTGAAACATTGGAGTCCCCCCCCAGGTGTTTGGTCCTGGGGGACTTCAATGTTTGGGCTGAAAACAAGTCATCTAGGTTGGGTTATTACTTCCTCCAGATGATGACATCTCTGGGCCTGTCGCAAGTAGTTACTACCGTGACCCACCAGGGTGGCCACATGCTGGACCTGGTCTTCTCGCTGGGGCTTGACATTGAGAATCTCAGGATTGATCGTGCCATTTGGTCTGATCACTGCACAGTGGAATTCTTGCACATGGCCCCTTCTGAGATCCCTCCCCCTGCAGAGATGGTAAGCTACTGCCCTTTGAGGGGTTTGACCCTGGAGATTTTTTTGGTAGAAGCAGATCTATCTAGTGTGGACAGTGCATGCAGGGGAGGTGTGGGTGAAGCAGTTGCCACCTATAATAGGTCAATGACTGAGGCACTGGACTCTCTTGCACCGGTCCGTGTACGACCCAGATCTTCTCACTTGAGGTCCCCATGGTTTGATGGGGAGCTCAAGGCACTGAAGATCAAGGGTTGGAGGTTGGAGCACTGTTGGTGGAGGACCATGTTGGAGGTGGACAAAATGGCCCTGCGTACACACTATAGTGTATACCAGGAGGCAATCAACCGTAAGAAGGCAGTGTTCCTGTCCTGGGAGATTGCTGCTGGGAGAACCCGACCAGCTATGCTTTTTCAGACTGTGGACATGCTTTTACATCCAGCCTGTCTACAACTGAAAAAAACAGTTTCTGAGGCCTTGTGCAATGAGTTTGCTCATTTTTTCTCAGACAAGGTGTCTGCCATCAGGCAGGGAATTCTGCCAGTGAGCCATGTTATGGCCAACAGTGGTTGCCTGGATTGTCGATGAGGCACTCCGCCTGGTTGGGGGGTGTTTAAACCAGTGGAGGTGGCTGATGTTATTGAGGTGGCCTCAAAACTGAAGCACACATATTGTGAGCTGGACCCAGTGCTGACTCATTTCTTAATGGGATGTGTCGACACTGTTAGCCCGGTGTTCACCTTGATTGTCCGATGTTCCTTGTCGGAGGGGGTCTTCCCAGATGCCTTGAAGGAGGTGCTGGTGAGACCCCTTCTAAAGAAGCCATCATTGTACCCTGACATCAAGGCGAATTATCGACCAGTCTCCAACCTGCCATTTCTAGGAAAGGATGTGGAGAAGATTGTGGCACAACAGTTGGGAGAACACCTTGTGGCATTTGATATCTATGAGCTGCTCCAGTTGGGTTTTCGTGCAGGACATTCTACAGAAATCACATTAGTTCGGGTGCACAATGATCTCCTCAGGGCGAGGGATCGAGGGGAGGAGACAACTCTCATTCTACTCTATCTCTCCTCAGCTTTTGACATGGTGGACCATCGTATGTTACTTGACCACCTGAGGGACTTTTGTGGACTCACTGGCATTGTTATCTGCTGATTTGAGTCCTTTTTGACAGATGGAGGGCAAAGGGTGGTGATGGGGAATTTATCCTCCTCCCCTAGCCTTCTGTCTTGTGGGATACCTCAGGGTCTGGTCTTGTCACCAATGTTGTTTGCCATGTATATACTACCTCTGGGTGAGATCATTAGGAAGTACAGCTTGGGGTTTCATTGTTATGCCGATGATGCTCAGCTGTACTTGTCCTTTGCCCCGGGACATCCAATGCTGCGGAAGTATTAAACAACTGTCTGGCCAAGATCAATGACTGGATGGCCTCTAGCTGGTTGTGACTGAACCCCGATAAGATGGAGGTACTGGTGGTGGAGTCAAACAGGAGGCAGAATAGGATGGCCTCTGGGGCAGATACTGGACTAGTTCTAGGCTCTGTCCCATTGATGGCCTCCTCTAAGGTGCATAATCTTGGTGTGGTTCTAGACAGCGGTTTGACAATGGAACATCAAGTGTCGTCCATTGTCAGGGTTAGTTTCTTCCATCTGAGAGACATTGCCAGGATCAAACACCTGATTCCTCCCCTGGACCTCCCCATCTTGGTGCATGCATTTGTTACATCTAGGCTTGACTACTGTAATGCGCTCTACCTCGGGGTCTCTGGAGACATCCTCCATCGACTGTAGCTGGTGCAGAACGTGGCTGCCAGACTGTTGACTGGGCAGTCAAAATACTGTCACGTCACCCCGGTGCTGCGTGAATTGCACTGGCTGCCAGTTCAATGGAGGGTGCTCTTCAAGGTGGGCTTCCTCACCTTTAAGGCCCTACATGGACTGGGCCCTTACTTCCTGGTGGACCTTCTTACACCAGCTGTCTCGGTCCGCTCTCTGCAGTCCTCCTCGAGGGGTCTCCAGGATGAGGTTGAAAACTGCCAGTGATAGAGCTTTTAGCATCGCCGGCCCCATCCTGTGGAATTCGCTTCTGCCATTGGCAAGGGAGGCCACTTCTGTGGAGGCATTTAAAGCCCACCTTAAGTACTATCTGTTTAGCCAGGCTTTTTCGGATACTGGATGAGAACATAGACCATCAGTCCTTTTTAAAGTAAACAGGGTTATTATTTATATGCAGAACATTGCCTATTTTGACATGTGATTATTTTTTATATTGTGAGATGATATTTTTAAACTTTTTTGTGTTTGTACGGTGCCCAGAGCCTCTGGGATTGGGTGGCAGAAAAATAAAATTTGCCTTGCCACTGGACTTGTCCCCCTCTAATGCTGATCTGGTAGCTACCAGCTGATTCCCATCTCTACAGCTGGCAACATTAACAAGGTATGCAGTCAATACCAAAAAGTGATATGAGCATGGTAAGAACCGCAAAACAAAAATAGCATAAGGGAATACAGTGACGGGGAAAGAATAGTGCTAAATGTTATGGCACTTACCTGTTGTTGTATTCACTTACCCATAGCACATCAAGGCAGAAACTGTGAGGGGAGTCAGCATGCTGCTGTCATGGCTCAGAGGAAGGAACCACAGTCCAGGTAGGCAGTGCCGAGCAGAATGTCAGCGGTTTGAGTCCTACCCCTGCACTCTTTGTGTATTTCTTGCTTCCTCTTCTCCTTTCTTGCTTCCTCTGACTGCTCTTTACTTTTTATTTCCTCTTGCACCAGACTCTTGTGGGCCTGATTTTGTCCCTCCTGAGTGCGGCCCTCCTTGGAGTTGGTTATATATTAGTGGGTGGGGCTTAGCTCTCCACATTGAAACATAACTTTATGTTGTATGCAGCTGTGTGTTTGGTGCTATCGGGGAATGCTGCATTTATGAGGTTCTTTGCCTCGCTATTTTTCCCACATGCTACCTTTTACTGCGCAATTTTGTTTGTACTATGTTTAGCTGCATGGTAAAAGTTTAGCGATTATTGCCCTGAACCCATTAACAATGTCCTCTAATTCTTCACCTTTAAATTCATGTCTGTCTGGGATCATTCTGCCTCCCCCCCTTAAAAAAATAGGGTCTAAGAATCTCACCTCCCATGTATCTCAGTAGAGTTGCTGGCTTGTCATTTTGTGTGTGACCTTGCCTGGTGAACCTACTAGTTCTCTGGCTCCTCTTCTGACTTTACTAAGTATCAAACCTTTCGTAATGCCTATACTAGAGCTACTAGATTTGTGAAGATTGAACACGTCGCATCCACACTCCAGAACAAAATTAACCACTTCTCTATGTTCTGGAGGATAAGCCCTGCCCTTTTCCCCCCTCCATCTCAGTCTCAGACCCTATTCTTCAGGTAGGTGACTCTCCTATCTCTGACCCTGATGCAGCCACCTCTTCATTCAACTCCTTTTCATCTCCTATGCCTACACCCTCCTCTCTTCCTCCCCTCTCTCTCATTCTTCCTGTGAATTGCTTATTTTGTTGTACTTATTTACGTTATTGCATTTTACTGAACACTGTATTTTGTAATTGCACTGTATTCTCCCCTTCCCCCTCCCCTAAGGACACACCTGGAAATAAGTTGCTATCAGCTCAGTATGTCTTTCCTGGTAACATTTTTGCAATAAATAAAATAAATATTTATACTAATCATTTTTGCTGTTTTTATTGTGTGTGTATTATTGTCAAGCTGC
This sequence comes from Neoceratodus forsteri, assembly GCA_016271365.2. Lineage (NCBI taxonomy): Eukaryota > Metazoa > Chordata > Ceratodontiformes > Ceratodontidae > Neoceratodus > Neoceratodus forsteri. Next base: position 517,628,517 of record CM057449.1, on the reverse strand, counting down.
ATCTGATTTATCTACAGGTGTTAGGTTAAAACTAGGGAAAATGGTTGTCACTCATAGCCCAGGGTCCATTGCTACAGAGGCTGTTAATTCACATCCTAGTGAGGGCAGGAAAAGGAAAAAGGAGAAAGCTAAGAATATAACCCCCAAGATTCTTCCCAGAAAAGTTAAAGGTGAAAAAAAAAAATCATCACCAGAACAAGATGTTAGATAAGGCAAATTAACAGTTTTAATAGGTCGTAGAGTGGAAAAAAACCCTATAAAGATTACAAGAATTGACCTAACTGGTGAGATAATAGATAAGATAGAGTTTGTTTATAGTTAGCCCCCTTCCTCTGAAGCCCAGGTATAATACAGTTGCCTGCTCTGTTGCTAATGAATTTTCTGAGCAAGCAACTTTTACAGGTATATAGCCTAATAATGTAAATAATGGACCAATCTTTGCTGTAAATGGAAGCTTATCCAATACATGTACTTGTACAAACTTCATAGAGGAAAGCCCACTGCTGTTTGGTATTAGCACTGTGTATGAGCCCAAATCAGTGGTGTGGTGCTGTACTTCTCAGACTGTCTGCCCAAAGTTACAGTACTATTTTTTTTTACTTTTAATGATCAGGTGAGCATACTCACTAAACAAACACAGTGCCGATTTTCAAGTGCAACCCGGGAGAGTTACAAGGCATTATAAAGGCATTGCGGAAGTTAAATGATGACACTGATTCACACTGACAGTGAAGAAAAGAGAGCGTTATTCATTCAGAGGGAGGAAAGGAAAGAGACAGAGATGTTGCAGCATAGCTCAAATGCAAGAAAAATGGTAGCAATGTAAAATAGTTAAATGGGAATACAAAGTATTACAGCAGTACAGTAGTGATACCCCAATTTAAGAGCAAGCAATTCCAGGTCATTGGGTTTACCTCAGTGTTTTGCCAAGTGAAACTACATTGGCTGTTATGGCAACAGCCCACATCTTGCTACATAGAAATTTGAGCCATACTTCACTGACAAACCAGAGATGACAGGTGATATTTAGTGGGAAGGGAATCAGTATGTAGTCACGTGCAGTCATTGTGGCTGTCCAGTGTTTCCATCAGCAGTGTTTCACATTAGTTTACATTCCTGTCCTCTGACTGCACCCTGGAAACGTAGCACAAGCTCGGTGAACAATTGTACTGTGTTCATGCACTGGAAACACCAGAGGGTGGCTGTAGTAAACTACGGTTTGCACTGCAGGAAAATGTGTAGTACATCTTCACAATGTAGCAGTGATGCATAGGGATGTAAGTTTGTCATGGATGAGGTTTTAATGACTCATGGTTTGTTCATGAAATCATTAGTAAACAGTAGTAAATGCTGTGGCACTGTCATCATTGCTACATTCTGATGACACTAGTGAAAGTCATGAAGTCCTGAATAAAGATCAAACGTCATGGAATTAATGACATGTATGACTGCCATGACAAACTTACATCCCTAGAGATGCATGCTGTAGACTATAATATCTTGTGGAATCCTGACTCTCATGGTTTCTTCCAGAAGTCTTAATTTTCTTATTAGGGACATGAGGAGGCAGTTCTTCCTATTACAAAAGACATGATTAACATTCTGGACAGTTTGTGTGCCCATACTTAAATGATTATATTACATTACATCCTTTAGGTTAGGACAGAAGGTGGCTTGGCATAGCATATCTGTTCTTCAATTAGCTTAATGGAAGCACCAGTTAGTATCCCACCCATCCAAAAATACATCCCAACATGTATCTAGTCTCTTCATGAATGATAGAGTGCTACCCATCAGCCATTTCTTGTCAGAGTGAGTCCAACAGCCTAATACTTTTGTTGCTAATTAAATCCATTGTTCCATTTAACACGGTATTGTTTATTTATTTATTTAACCAGGTAGATGGACTGAGGCAAATTGTTTTTTAGCAATGACTGGATACAATTACACAAGGTTATTCAATATATACAGGTTGGTAGATAAACAACGACAACAAGAAGTATACAAGGTTACTCATGCCATGTGCATCTCATTTAATTGCCTATACATTATGGTTGTAAACAATTAAATACAATTTATACCCTACATCCATAATTTCTGAAATCATTGATTTAACACAATTCAGAATCTGTACTACAGACAGACCACAACCATTTATTTATTTTTTTATTTATTTAGCTTTTGTTTACCAGGTAAGCACACTAGACTGTCAAGTGCCTATTTTCAGGAGCGACTCGGGAGAATTACAAAGGCAAAAACAACATGTCAAAGACAAGGTAACAATTAATCAATACTGTACAGTCCAGTGCTGGCAGGGAGTCCAGGCAAACACAGCAGTATGGAACATGATAGCAACAGATCAGCGACGTACAGACAGGAGTAGGCAGCAGACTGCAGTCAGGTGCAGGCAGATAGAAAATACACAGTAAGTGCAGCAAAAGGCATGGCAGCAACAGGAGGTGGCCAGGGGCCAGGCAGGTATAGCAGAGCCCTTATGAAGAGGGCAATCTATACTGTTGCTCACGAGCTGTCGAGGGGACCTCGGGACACAATGGAGGGGAGGACAGCTAGGAGCAGAGGCAGGCCGAAGCTTGTATTAGGTGGGCCCAGAGGAAGGTCCTGAAACTCCTGTGGGAGGGGTTGGTCCGTACATAAACAGGGAGTTGATTCCAAGCTCTAGGGGCATGGGCTCTGAAGGCACGCTGTCAGTAAAGTGCTATAGAGTTGGAAAAATAATTTTGTTGCAAACTACATGTAAACTCAAGGAGCAGGCATATCAAAAATCCAACCCCACTTCTGGCCAATGGGTAGCTCCCAATAAAAAGATAAACCTAAGAGTTTTTTGTCTGCTGTCCTTTATTGGTACCTATAATTGTCTGCTGTCCAGGTACCGGTTTGTTCTATTTTAATCTATTTGGATTAGTGCACAGGCAGCAGCTCCGTAACCTAAAGCAAAGGTGTATTCCTTTTATAGGCATCAAAAAAGCAGCTTTGTACCTACTGTCACCCTGAGTACTACTGTTCATTCAGTTTTGAAGATTATAGTTAACTTGAGTATCAGTGCAGCAGTCACGTGTCTGTGATGTGGTTGGCCATAGAATTCCTGTTCTGTTTTGTTTGTTTATGCATCTAGCTCAGTATGACGTCCCAGTGGCAGAGAGGTGGAGCTTGGCAGGGTTTAGGAGCAACAAGCTCTGCCATCGGTTGGTACGTTGGGGTTGTTCTCAGGTTGGCATGGAGAAGGAGCTGGAAATCAAAGAGCTGCACTGGCAGTAAATACAGAAAGAAAAGATGCAAGTCAGTCAGAAGCTCTGGAATCTCCCCTTTCTACTGAGGCATAAGGAAATGATGCTTGGTGGTGGATCCAGCATATCCCTTGCCCAGCAAGACACCAGCTAATGCCATCCAGTGGTGGCTCTGGCTTGTTCTCAGTCAAGCAGGACATACAGTGGGGCCTGCCAGGATTCAACCCAGTGCCACAGATTCCAGCATGAAAAAAATGGATTTACTATCATCAAAATTGCCTTGCTTCCAGCATTAACACTGCTGCAGAATTCTTCAGTATTGTGTTATATCCTTGCAGATTCCATTGTATGTACTGCTACCTGATGGGCATTCTGCCTCCTCCACCCAGTGGGTATCATGTGCTGCTGCCTGGTGGTAGCTCTGGTTTGTCCCCTTCTCAGCAAGGCATCGTGTACTACTATCTGACTCTGGCTCTGGCTTGACACCTACCCAGTGAGGCATCAAGTGATGTGGCATAATGGCTGCTTTGGCTTGTCTTCAGCCCAGCAAGACATCAATACTGCCTCCTGGTGGTGGCTGCTACAACTCCCTGACCACTTATTAGCAGGAATAATACAGTATCACTTGAAGGGGGGTTGATAGAGTGGTACAGCATGACCCCATGCTTCAGGGATGAGTGGCAGCTTCAACCAGCTGATCCAATCAAGCCTTTCAAGATCACTTCAGAATGCAGTTTCAATAAGCGGACCCTGCTGGGCCTTTCAAGATAGGTGGAGGACCCAGCTTAAACCTAAAGCCTTTCAAATATTCCCATATTATGAAAATGACATACTCCACATATGCAGAGACAAAACATTAAAATTAAAGGACAAACTTAATTATCAACACAGCAAATCCCATTCCTTCCATGTCCTGGTCCCTTCTACCCTGTCCTCTGTCCAGTTGCAGGATCTTATTGTAGTTGTTCATCAGCAGCTCAGGGCGCTGGCAGGAAGGGTGGGGAAGCTAAGGGGCATGACATAGTGAACTGTACAATCCCGAGCCTGCTCTAGTCACCTCCTCCACCTCCAAGCTCAAGTCACTGCTGTGCAGCTGGTGCAGCCTGCATTGGTCAAGGAGGGAGAGCGACTTCTGAGACACTTCAAATCTAGAGGTGCCTGGTACAGGTACAACAGCTAGCACAGGTACCAGTTATTTATGAAGTAGTTTGACAATGATTAGTCATAAAAACATTGACACGTTAGCAATTTGTTTTCCGGTTCGGTGGAAATCCAGTAAATTTCATTTTGTTTCATAAACCTTTATTTTTACCCAGGTAAATACAGTTAGGATATAAAATCCTATTCACAGCTGTAGACCTGATTTGTACAGTATATTAGAACAGAAACAATAGACACAAAACACTAGTAAATAAATGAAAACAACTATAAAATGTTAAGGTTATTCACAAAAAGTACAGGATGTTAACCAAAATCTCACTTTCCACAGTTGCATGGGTGAACTATTGTTTTTGGAGAGCTGATTGGAATTCATGAATTGCAGTTTTTTGCAGAGGTGTTAAAGTAATGTCACCATATCTCAATTTGGAACACGAGTGTAGCAAACTACTCTTGTCTGAATTTTTTGAAAGAATACCATGTGTAAATAAAGCTTTAAGTATTGAGAAAAGTTTTTAGGGGAGGTTTTGGGTCATGTTTTAAGATCCTTAATAACCAGCTTGACCAGCACAGGTCTCTCTTAACATTTGACAAAAGCTAATCAAGTTGCTCGAACATCAGACAGTGATGAAATGATAGCTACAAGACTGTACAAATGGATCTATTTGGTATTACAGCATGTTAAATCTTTTGAAAAGCTGTCAAGGTTAAATGTCTGTAGACTAGGTTTTTGTAGTCAAGGACAGGGAGCAACAATTGCTGTGCAAGTTTATTTTCTGACCGTTTAGGCAAGCAATGAAAGACTCTTCTGAGGGCTCCTATTTTCTTGTTTGTTTTTCTAACCACTGAATTCATGTGGTCTACATAAGTTAATTTGTAATCAACAGTTACCCACAGATACGTGTACCAGGTAATATTGACCACTGAATGCCCATGTTTAAATTTCAATACAGGTAGAGGACATATGATGGGCATTATTTTTGCTATTTTGCCAAATTATACTTATTATTTTCAAATTCATGAGCAGCCCTGACCTGGTGAACCATTCTTATGACCAAAAAATCCACCTGTAGTTTAGCTATCAACTCACTTGTACAATCAATGAATGCAACCAGAAAGATGTCATTCCCCTACAGTCTCACTTTGCAATTTCTCACAATTTTTGGGAGTTTGTTTACATAAAAATTAAAAAGGAGGGAGCCCAAAATTGAGCCCTGGGAGGCCAGAGTGTAAACTGGAAAACAATGGTAATACTTGGTTTCCAAACACTGTAGCAGCTTTTGTTAGAAGTTTCTACCCAAAGGAAAACGGCAGTAGGCTGTTGGTTAGTTAGGATCTGCAGCTTATCCATTAGGTAAGGAAATGGGCAAGCTAGGTGGCCTGAGCTGTCCTATTCTGCCATCAAATTCTATGTTTCTATGTTTTTATGCACTAAACCAGTATTTTTTTTTCAGTGAACACTGATTTTTTAAATAGTGATTCTAATTCTGTTATTGTTCCATCTTTGTTTTTAGTAAACTCTGTGAATGTTTGTGATTTACACTCTGGTTGTAAGTACAGTACTATTTTAGAACTCTTGTGATGTAGGTGATGTCCTTGTACAGCTCTTACTTTGTTGTCACAATGGATATGTGTTCCACTACAGAACTGTGTGGTCAACATGGGGCATAAACTACATCACACAGTTCTAAAATGGTAGATCAGAAGCACCCACTGAGTTAACTAAAATTCCCATATAGAGGGGACAAGAACAGAACTGGAACCAGTATTTTAAAAAAAACTGCTTCTCCTGGGAATAATGGCTAACAGGTTCAAGGCAGTTCTCTTTTAAGTACCCCAAAGGTCCAGTGTGCCCACAGTCCTGCAAAATAAAAGAAATGCTGGGAGGAGTCTGCTCCAATAGCTGGCCTGTCACAAACCAACAGACTGGAGTAAAAGCTCACTCACCAAGAACTATAACTCTTACCAAAATGCTATTATAAAGAAGCCATTTTTTTATATAATCTGTTTAAAATGTTATGTTTTACATCCACAAAAAAATCAAACAACAGCAACACAAAATGAGAGAAAAGAAGAAAAACCTGCAATAGTTCATACAATTCATCCATGGGTGCACAGTTCCGCAGCAAAACATCACATAATCAGTTGATTTTGTACATTTGATAGGCTACTAACCAGATGTGGCTCACTTCATATGATTGCCCCATTCCCCCTACCGAGTGAGAGGCTAATCTCCAACAAGGAGCTCCCCAACTCTTGTAAGTGGCCAGAAAATCATTCAGTGTGTTTATACTTCCAGATCTTCCTGCAGGGTTAAGGCCTCCACTGGGCTCAAAGAGGCCAGATATGGTGCCCAGCTACAGAGGAAGCCCTTCCCCTGAATGTCACCATGAGCTTTTCCAGTACCAGGGTCTGAAGAGACGGGGTCTACCACTGTTGCAACATAGGGACTGCATTCGAGACCCAAGTGTTTTGGATGCAAAGCTGGGCCAATATTAAGAGGACCCTAACCCACCTTGGGAGTGGAACCCACTCCTCCCTCCCAAGGTTTTCCAATCCAGACATAATAGCAGATCCAGCTGGAATGTTCTTCCTGCCATCTTCCCCACCTCCAATATCACCACTTTCCAAAACTCTTGCAATATTGGACAGGACCAGAAACAGTGAAAGTATGTCCCCACTTCCTTCTCACTCCTATCACATGTGGATGAGATTGCTGGGTGGAATTTATGCACTATGTCGGGGAAGGGGCAGTAGAGTCTGTATACAAACTTATAAAAGGCCTCCTTGAATCTGTCACACACTACTGTTCCCACATGCATGGTAAGCATCATCCTCCAGTTTGCTTCTATCTGCATCCCCATGTCCCTTTCTCACAATGCCTTAGTTTTTTGGATAAGGTCAGGGAGATATTGCTTCCCTGCCTGTGCAGCCTTCCGAATTAAGCATTGTGGGTCCCTTTTGGCCTGATATATTAGCTGTTCTACCAGTTCCATCTCATGGAACCCAGTTCTTCCCCTTCCCGTACCTATAACATAGGCCCGTACCTGAAAGTACCTGAAAAAATGATGCTTATCTAGGCCCAAATAGTGCTGCAGCTCCTCAAAGGAGCACAAACCTCTTCCTAGGAACAAGTCCCCAACACTCCGGATTCCATTATCTTCCCAAACCCTGAACCCTGGATCCTCCAATCCAGGTTAAAAAAAAGGGGCTCCGAGCCACTGGCAGCAACAGTGTTTCCGGTTCTCATATCTTCATGCTTCTCAGGAGCTGTCCCCACCCATCCAGTACTGCCAAGACCAGAGGGTTCCATTTTCCTAAGGTTTGATATACCCTACAACCTCTCTTATCCAAAAAAGCTGAGAGCCTACCTTGACAGCCAACCTGCTCCAAATCCACCCAGCTAGCCACCCTCAGCTGGTGTACCCAATCACTGATGTACCTCTGCTGAATGGATAAATAGAAATTCCGGAGGTCTGGGAAGTTTAGCCCTCCCCTAGCAGTCTTTGCTTTCAATCTCTGCAGACTTGCCCTTGGACACTTTCCCTGCCATATAAAAGAGGAAAATGCCACCTCCAATCTCATAATGTCCCCCATTATTAGACCAATGTGCACCATCTGCATAATGTAAAGAATCCTGGGTAGGACATTCATTTTAATTAAATTAACTCTACCCAGGAGATGGGCAAGGGAGCCCACCTATGGAGATCAGCCTCTATTGTTTTGATAAGAGGAGTGTAGTTCAGTTCATACAAAGATCCCAGTGACCCACCCACCCAAATGCCTAAATATGTAAAACATGTACTCACCACCTTTAGACCCCATGTCCCTTCACTGTTCCTTCCCCCCGGCAAACTAAGCAACTCAGATTTGCCTGGATTTATCTTATATCCTGCAAACTGAGCGAAGTTTTCAATTAGATTTAACAATGGGGGCATTGAGGTCTCTGGGTCCTTCACAAATAGTAACATGTCATCCGCATATAGAGTGATTTTAAGTTGAAAGCCCACACTCCCTCTACCCCTCTAAGATCCCTACACTGCCAGATTGCCAGCACCAGTGGTTCCAATGCCAATGAAAGCAATAAGGGGGTGAGTGAACACCCCTGCCTCATGCCCCAGGCCAAGTCCAGCTTCTCTGAGAGTGTGCCATTCACCAGTACCTGTGCCCTGGGGGACTTATACATCGCCTGAACCCAACCCACAAATGTGTCACCCAGACAAAACCAGGACAATACCTCAAAGAGGTAACCCCACTCCACCTGGTCGAACGCCTTTTCTGAGTCCACAGAGATTATATAAGTGTCTTCTTTCAACCCAATCACTCTCCACACCATGTTCAATAGACAGTGGGCATTATGATATGAGAAGTACCCCTTAATAAACCCGGTCTGGTCTGGGTGGATGAGATCCCGTAGTACCTGTTCCAACCAAGTGGCCAAGATCTTTGCTAAAACTTAAATCACAGTTCAACAGAGAAATAGGCCTGTATGAAGCACACTCTGTCTGGTCCTTTCCTGGTTTAGGGATCAGGCATATCACCACATCAAAGCGTATGAGGCAGGGAGCACAAACCCCACCTGCCCTGCTGCTGGAAGACCCACATAGATCCGCCAAGTGGTTGCCATACCCTTATAATATTCTGCTGGGAAACCATCTGGGCCACTAGCCTTGCCTGCTTTCAGGCCCTGAATAGCCCGCACCTCTACCTCTTGATTGGCTGGTTAAGACAATCTCTTTGCTCCCCAGCTACCTCTGGGAGAATCATTCAATCCAAAAAAAGTCCCTAGCTAGGCCATCTTGCCAGTCACACTTTGCCCTATATAACTTTTTGTAGAAGGTCCAAAAACACTCTCTGATTTTCTGCTTATCTTGATGGAAGGTGCCCCCCTCATTCTGAATTCCAGGGATCCGAGTGGGGCACACATCCCCCACTTCATATGGTCCAGGAATGGGCTGAGTTTGTTACCTCACTCAAACATTTGTTTCTTGCAAAGTGTCTATGATTTCCTGGCTTTGCCCCATAGCAATGCTTTCAGAGCCTCCCTGGCAGACTGCAAGAGGCCTCTAGCTTCTCCCTTTTCTCCTTTTGCCACTCTTCTCTCCAATTCTTTTAAATGGGACTCTAAATCTAGCCTTTTTTCCTGTCTCTGTCTCTTAACCCAGGCTACATAGCTAATGATCATTCCCCTCGTATACACCTTCCCAGCATCCCATATTGTAGCCTTAGAGGTGGGGGAACCCGCATTAGCCCCATATATGTCTACCACTGGTCCTCCAGAAACTCCTTGAACTTTTTATCCCCCAGCATATATGTGGGGACTTCCACGGGGGTGGACCCTCCCTTTGCTCACCTATAGAGGCCACCAGAATGACCACCACATGGTCTGAGATGTGAATGGGGCTGTGTTTAATATTCCGAACTCTCGTGTACCAATCTTGAGGCATGTAGATGTAGTCGATGCATGACGATATACCATGTGGGTTAGAGAAGAATGTATACTCCCGTGCATCTGGGTTTGCCATGCGCCACCCATCCACCAAATTGAGGTCGGCCATGCCTATCTGCCACTGTCATATGGCTTCCCTGATCCGGCCCCGCCCTACAGAATGATCCAGGAGTGGGTCCATAGTACAATTCATGTCCACCCCCCCCCTCCAATATGAGACCTGAGAATTGTTCCTTAATTAACAAAGAGAGATGTGCCCGATAGAAATTAGGGTCATAAACCGCTGGGGCATAGATATTCCCAAATGTAACAGTTTCTCCATACACCTCCCCTGTGACAAATATATATCTACCCTCTTCAGGATCCTTCACCACCTTTTTGACCTGAAATTTTTATGCACTAAAATAGCAACTCCTCTTTTATGAGATGAAAAAGATGCTGCAAAGCTGGCCCCAACCCAGCCACATGCCAACTTTGCATGCTCAGGATCAGTGAAGTGGGTCTCCTGCAGCAGTGCCACCTGGGCTCCCTGCCATCTGAGAACCGTCAGTAGACCTGTACTCTTCACAGGGGTGGCAATCCCTCTGACATTCCAGGATATTACATAATATCTTTCAGCTTAGCCATAATACATGACCAGAGTCTTTCCCTGTGCATACCTCCTTGATCCGAATGAGTTCTCTGAGCCCTGAATGGAGAGCCAGCCCCTCCGATATCTGTTTTCTATTGTATCCAACTGATTAATGTACTTCCTACACCTAAAATGGATGCCTTCTTAAGAAAACGAACACTTCAAAACACAATAACAAGTTCTAACCTCCTCAGCCACCCATCCATCCCACTCCTTCTTCTCTATGCACCTCCCATTTAACAAATATCTTCCCTACCCACCCACCCTCCCTGATACCCAGCCACACCCAGCACATTGCTAAAGTTTGTAAAACTATTTCTACTTCTCCCCTATTGGTTCTCCAACTCACTACCCCCACAACTAGTAGGAAAAAAACTCACAAATATACCCTCCCTTTGCCCTCCTCACCACAACAAATCTCATCCAACAATGAAGTACAAAGACACTAACTGCTGAATATGCAAGAGTGGCTACCAGTCCCCCATGAAGAGCATGCTTCTCTCCTTCCTTCCAGGTTAAAACACCAACAAGATATCCCACACATAGCCCTTACCAAAGGTTAGGCCCAAACTTGGTTTTTAAAAATATGTGAAGAACAACAACATGCATGAACCACAGCACCCCACCAATCCCCCCCCCCACTGCACCGACATCCCATCAGCAAATCCCATCACTATAAACCCCCTCCAGACATAACAAGGTGTGTGTACAGATTTACACGCCAGGGGCAGGACCCCAGCGCACCATAGTCCATTATGCAATCATACAGTCTGTTCCCTGAAGACAGGAAAAAAACATAAACAGCAGGCCAGTTCCAGGGCAGGGGGGCCAGGCGGTGGACTCAGATACACAAGCTGCGCCATCCCCCCCAACCAGGCTACCTGTGGCCTGGGTCATAGCCATGCTTCCAAGTTTGTCTCTTGAAAGCCCCTTCTGGATGTACTCTCTCTATCCACGCTCTCCTCCACATGCCCTTCTCTTGTCAACACAAAGCCTCCAGATTCACCCCTCCATACCACCATCATCACAGTGTCCCTACAGGCCTCTGACTCCCTTGGGTGACCCAGAGTATGAGTGCACCAGAGGTCAGGAAGTTACAGGATGAGTAGTGTCTTAACTCCGTAGGGCCATCAAATTGATCAGTCAGAAAATTGCCCCAGCCATGGCTCTGCAACTCTTGTCAGTCTGGAGGAGTTAACGGGTAGCATGGGACAATGAGCAGTAGGAAAACAAGGGGGCCAGGAATAAAATCAACATACAAACCAGGTGAACAATACAAGCCACAGTCACTCCATAGTCCATAGTCCTTCACAGGGAATGGGGACAGTGAGAGGATCTCAGATCTAGAAGTGGGTAGCCATTTGGGAACAAGTGACCACCAAACAGTGTGGTTCATGATAAATTCAACTACAGAGTCAAGCCATACAAAAGTGAGGGTTCTGGACTTCAGGAGGGCTGACTTTGGCAAGATGGGAGAGTGCCTTAGAAAAGCACTAGCAAACAGGCTAGAATAAGGGGTGGAGCAACAATGGGAAATATCAAACTGCCATCACAGAGGCAACAAGCCTTGTGTGAAGCAAATAAACAAATCAAAATGAAAGAAAAAGCCACAATGGTTCTCAAAAGAGGTGGCGGTGAAGGTTAGGGAGAAAAAGATAGCATTTAGGAAGTATAAGGAAACACAGAAGGAGCAGGACAGAGAACTGTACCAGTTAAGGCAGAAGGAGGCAGGGAGGGTAGTCAGAATAGCAAAGGCCCAAACTGAGGAAAAGATAGCCAACTTGGTTAAGAAGGGGGATAAAAGCTTTTATAGGTATATCAGGGAGCGTAGAAAGACAAAAGGAGGGATAGTGAGGCTGAATAGAATGGACGGTGGGTGGGCAGAGAGGGACAGTGAAAAAGCAGGGATACTGAATGAATACTTCTGTTCAGTATTCACAAAAGAGGAAGTGGGGGAGGTGCGTAATCCAATTAACAGAAGCACTCTGGAGAGGAGTCAATCCCAGTCCTTTCACAGAAAAGCGGGTTCTGAAAGCACCCTAAAACTGAATGTGACAAAGCAATGGGGCCAGATGGAATTCACCCCAGAATTCTAAAAGAATTAAGCAGAGAACTAGTGACACCACTGACTACCCTTTTTAACAAATCATGGGAGGATGGTGTGGTACCTGAGGACTGGAAGAAGGCTGATGTGATTCCCCTTCACAAAAATGGGACCATGACAGAGGCAGGAAACTACAGACCTGTCAGTTTGACCTCTGTGGTAGGGAAAGTGATGGAATTACTTCTGAAGGAGAGAAGTGTTGAGTACCTAGAGGCCAGTGCGGCACAGGACCCAAGGCAGCATGGGTTCATAGCAGGAAGGTCATGTCAGATGAATCTAATAGATTTCTTTGACTGGGTGACCAAAGTAGTAGACCATGGAGGGGCTGTGGACAGGGCCTACCTAGACTTTAGCAAGGCATTTGACACAGTCCCACACAAAAGATTAATAGTCAAATTAACCAGCCTGGGAGTGGGTCTCAGGGTGGTAGCCTGGGTAAAACATTGGCTGGACAACAGGACACAGAAGGTAATTGTAAATGGAGTCCACTTTGAAGAAAGAGGGGTTACTAGTGGGGTACCGCAGGGTTCAGTATTGGGTCCAGTCCTTTTTAATGTCTTTATAAGTGACATTGCAGAGGGACTGGAAGGAAAAGTATGCCTCTTTGCAGATGACACAAAGATCTGCAACAGGGTTGATACACAAGGAGGTGTGGAAAGGATGAGAAGGGACTTGGCAAGGTTGGAGGAATGGTCAGAAGTATGGCAGCTTGGATTAATTGCAAAGGAGTGCAAAATAATGCACCTGGGAAACAAAAACCCAGGGGAAGAGTACGCAATGGGGGGGGGGAGGTAGTAACAACAAAAAAGGAAAGGGACCTGGGGGTAATCATATCAGATGACCTTAAGGTTGGCAAGCAATGTGAGAAGGCGGTAGGGAGGGCTGGGGGGATACTGGGATGTATAGGGAGAGGCATCACCAGCAGAAAACAGGAAGTTGTTATCCCCCTGTACAGACAGTTGGTGAGACCCCATCTGGAGTACTGCGTCCAGTTCTGGAGACCCCATCTCCGCAAGGACATAGACAGAATGGAGGCAGTTCAGAGGAGGGCAACTAAAATGGTGCAGGGTCTGCAAGAGAAGCCATATGAGGAGAGACTAAAGGAGCTTAATATGTATACCCTTGAGGAAAGGAGGGATGGGGGACATGATAGAAACATTTAAGTACCTCAGTGGAATCAACAAAGTCCAAGAGGGTACCATCTTTCAGAAAAAGAGATGTGCAAGAACAAGAGGACACAATTTGAAGATAGAGGGGAACGGCTCAGGGGCAATGTGAGGAAGTATTTTTTCACAGAGAGGGTGGTGGACGCATGGAACAGCCTTCCTGAGTAGGTTGTGGGTCTAAAACTGTGGGAGAATTCAAGAATGCATGAGACAGACATAAGGCAATTTTTGTGGGGGGTACGAAGAAATAGGCTGTTGGTTAAATAGGATCTGCAGCTTATCCTCTAGGTAGGGAAATGAGCAGACTAGGTGGGCCAAGCAGTCCTTATCTGCCATCAAAGTCTATGTTTCTATGTTTCAGTCTTCTTCTGCAGATCTCTCACAACTGTATCAGCTTTGTCCACCTCTCAAAAATGAGAACATGGCTCCCTCGTGGTGAATTTTTAACATGGCTGGATAGACCATGAAGTGCTCCACCTTCATCTTGTGAAGCTGAGCCATTACAACATTGAACATTTTCCACTTTTTAAGGAAATGGGCTGAGTAATCCTACGAGATAAACAGCTTGTGCCCCTCATACAACAGGGATCATTTTCCTCTGTAGGCTCACAAAACTGCCTCTCTGTCCTGAAAGTGATGAAATCTCATAATAATTTGCCTGGGGAGCTGATCAGTCAGTGGTCTAGGCATCACTGCTCTGTGCACCCTCTGCAATTTGAACTGTCCATTCTTCAGTGTCAGGCCCAGAAGTGCCAGGAATGTTGCTGTGCAGAACCCTGAGACATCTGTTCCTTCCTTGCCTTCCGGCAGCCCCCTCAGCTTTAAATTCAATCTTCGGTGATAATTTTCTTGGTAGTCAAAGGACTCCTTGAAGTTCTCCAGTTCTTTTTGCAGTGCCTCAACTTGGACCGGGACCAAAGTCATCTCATCTTCTAGGAGAGAAATATGAACTTCAGCCTCCGTAAGTCGAGCTGCTTGTAAGATTTGTTGAGTTAGAACCTCTGCAATTTGGCATCTAGCTTGCTTTCCAACTTAGTTAGGCAGGGTTCAAGAGCTGCAAGAACCTGGCCCATCAGTTCTCTGCCTAGCGTAGTAACTTCTGCCGCCAGTAATGAAACTGTGCTCATGCTTTCATTTTGGCTGCTGGATGCTTGCTTTTTACCACTTTTCCCTGCAAGTCTTTGACTTTTGCTATCATTCAAGATTAGAATGTTCACCTCTCAACCCGAGCACTCGCTGACCAGAAAAAAGGAAAATCTTTACAATTATTTTAACTTTTCAAGCCAGTATCATGGATTGAGGAGAGGACACATCCACTCAGTTAGCTGCTCATCAATGCCCCCTAAGAAGCCATTTTTAAACCCCTATGATGCTGCTTTTTCATTACTATTCTAGCTACTTTATTTTGTATCTAAAAAATGTGTGAAAAACAATTTTGCCACCCTCAGTCTTATTTTAGAGCTCTCCCCAGAGCATGCCTGTAAAAAATGAAACTGTCTTCCATAGGCTTAATAAATGTCTCTAACTGTAGCTCTGGCTACAATCAGCACCCATCTATGGTTCTAAGTTCTTCTTCTTAAGCATTAATGCACAACAAGGTGTGTGCTGTTGTGGGATTGGCATGCACCTCGTGGTGTGGCACGAGGCACAGCTGAGTGGCATAAACCACATGTGAAGTAATTAGATCCCCCAACAACATATGCCCTAGAGGGTATTATTATGATTGTAAAATGGGCTGTTAGAAAAAAATAAGAAAATACACTAATTTGATTAAAACTTCATGTGTTTGTGTACATCATGTGATTAGGTCAGCTGGGACTTTGCTCATGTGTATGTTATAAGATTTAGTCATGTTGAAAGATTTAGATTAATCAATCAGATGGCAGAATTTCTCTTATCCATTTTGTAATTGATCAAGTTTACCTGACAAATTTTTATAAAATATTATTATTCCCAAAGAGAAAATATACATAGGGAAGGGGTGCCAGAAGTGGACAGGGCTGCAGAATGTTAAAACCTCAAAAAGAAAGAAAGAAAACAAAACAAAAAAAAAAGTGATCTGGTGTGCTGCTCCTTATGGGTAAGCTGACTTTTTTCAGTATTCTGAATATGATGGAATAATTTAGATGGCAGCATGATTCAGTAGCAAAATCCATTTTTTTAAAGGAATATTGACAAAATGAACATATTAACATAGGAACACAAGTGTTTCAGACAAGAGCAGTCAGTAGCCCATCTACAGTGGTTTGTCTGCCATGTTTCAATGGAAGTAATCATTTATACAGTACCTCCCTCCTGGACATATTGATCCAAATTTCCATTAAATTGTCTCACCCTTGACTACCACACCAGGCATGTTATTCCAAAGAGATACCACATGGTGCGCGAACCATATTCTGTGTTTCTCTATTTTAGTATTTCCTCTTAGTTGGTAGCTGTGTCCGCTGGACTGGAAGATTGTTTCTTTAAACTCTTAATGAAGACAAGCTCTAAAGTCATCATCTCTGGTGGCTTTGTAAACTGCTATGATGTAAATCTCTTAATTTACAACTTAAACAAACCTAAAGCATTTAATCTTTCATTGCTGTTCTTGTCCTCAAGACCACTACTTATTTTTGCTGTTCTTTGCTGTATTTCTTTTAGCCTTTGGATATCTGCCTTATAGTGGGATGACCACAACTGGCTGCAGTATTCCAGGTGCAGTCTCATCATGGCTTGATAAAGCAACAAAATAACATCCTTATCCTTTCTAGTAATATTTTTAATGCAACCCAGGATGTGGTTGCATTTCCTGACCACTTGGTCACAATGGGTAGAATGTTTAAGATTGTTAATCAAAGTGGTGCCTAAATCCTTTTCACAGCTAGATTAAATCAGCGCCACTCAGAAAATAGACGCTTTAGGATTGTTATGGCCAAAGTGCATCACTGCACATTTAGCCACAATAACTCTCAAGCTGTACTCATTTGCTCATCTATCAAGCTCACCCAGTTCTACTTGGAACTTAATTATTTTAACCTATGAGTCAACAATGTGGCCAACTGTTGCATAATCAGCAAATGTGGACATCTATCCCCCTTTAGTGATCACCATTGATGAAATATAGATATTACATAGAGAAGGACCCAGTGCTGATCCCTGTGGAACACTACATTAAGCTATAACTGTTCAACTATTTGCTTACGATTGTTTAGCCATGATGCAACCCATTTTGTAATGTTTTTATTTAAACTAATTTGAGTAAGACTACTCACAAGCTCAGTATGGCGCAGAATGTCAAAAGCCTTACTGAGAATCAGATAGACAACATCAGCTGTTTTGCCCTCATCCAGAACCATGTTAACCCTTTCAAAGAAGTCCAAGAGTTTAGTCACACAGGACCCTCCCTTGCTGAAACCATACTGTGTAATATCCCTAAGATTTTTCTTATTTGTGAAGCTTTCAGTTTTGTTCCTGATAAAGGTCTCTGGCATCTTGTCAACAACTGATGTTAAGCTAAGTGGCCTGTAGTTTACTTTATTTTCCTTACAACCTTCTCTTGTATTGGTATGACCACTGTGGACTTCCACCTCTATGGTGTTTCTCCCTCCTGTAGAGATTTGCTAAAGATCATTGTTAACTGACTGGTCAGCATGGATGCCAATTTCTTTAATAGCCTTGGGCGCAACTCATCAAGTACCTGAAATTTATTCACATTTATATATATATATATATATATATTTATTATGTTGTATTGTGCATGCAGCACAAGCAACAATTTGTGGCAGCTTGCTGGAGTAGCAGATTGTGGAGGTGCGATAGTGTTGTGGCCAGTGGCACCTCTGCTTTTTTGGGCTGGTCTCTGTGGCACCAATGAAATAGCATGCTGTCTATGACAGCAGTTCAGAAGCGTGCCACCAACTTGAAAGAATTTTGCCGCTACAATGAGGCAGCACCCTGTCATTGCAGGGTGTGCCTTGCCTGCTGAAACATTTCAATAAACATGGTGGCGGCTGTCGCAATCTGCCTCTCACAATCCTTAGAAAGCCAACTATGGGGGTGCACAATCCCCCTGTCAGCATGTTTATAACCCCCCTCAAGACTGTGTGGCACACTGGGAGCCCACCCCAGTGTGCTTCATGTGTTCTGAAGCCGAAGCATGTTTCTGCCCCAGCCCCACCCTACCCCCATTTTGTGCCACACTGGGAGTCCACTCCAATGTGGCCAACAGAACCCCCACAAACTCATGAGGCACACTCAGAGCCCATCCCAGTGTGCCCAACAGTTGGTTTATTTCACCTGTAAATAAAGAAAACCTTCCCCCAATGTTCATTCCTGAAACAAAGAAAACAGTCTGTCACTGAGTCCCGAGTGCCCCCTTCCCAACCTGCACCCACCTTCTGTGCACCCCACCTCCCTGCACCCCCTCACCCCATACTTACCTCTAGAGCCCGGCATGATGATCTTTGGTGGAGTGGGAGACATCTGAACTCTTCAAAAGCTGACCGTGAACTGAAGAAAGTGACGCTAAACTGTATAATGGCATCAATGGTGGGGGAGTCAACTTAGGTGGATATCTTGACCATTTTTGTGACTTTTGGCTCCAAATTTTCAACATGGGGTTCTTGAGACCCTTCTTCATGAACTCAGTCACTGTCATTTTGTTATTCAGTCCTGAAAGGTTATTTTGCGATCACTGCATGAAATCACCTTTCAGGACCGATTAATGAAATGACAGTGCCACTGTTCATGAGGTGGGGTCCCAAAAAGCCCATGTTGCAAATCTGGTGAAAAAATTCTCCAAAAAATGACTGTGCTATGAGCGTGCGTTGTGCAGTTTCCACGCACGCTAGCAAGTTTTGAGAATTTTTTAAATTTTCACTCCAGATTTTCAACATTGCCATTTTTCACACCTTAGAAATATAGAAACATAGAAACATAGACTTTGACGGCAGATAAGGACCACTAGGCCCATCTAGTCTGCCCATTTCCCTACCTACAGGATAGGCCGCAGATCCTAGTTAACCAACATCCTATTTCTTCCTACCCCCCACAAGAATTGCCTTATGTCTGCCCCATGCATTCTTGAATTCTCCCACAGTTTTAGATCCCACAACCTCCTCAGGAAGGCTGTTCCATGCATCCACTACCCTCTCTGTGAAATAATACTTCCTCACATTGCCCCTGAACCGCCCTCCTTCCATCTTTAAATTGTGTCCCCTTGTTCTTGCAAGTCTCTTTTTCTGAAAGATGCTACAATTGGACTTTGTTGATTCCACTGAGGTACTTAAAAGTTTCTATCATGTCTCCCCTCTCCCTTCTTTCCTCAAGGGTATACATGTTAAGCTCCTTTAGTCTCTCCTCATACGGCTTCTCTTGCAGACCCTGCACCATTTTAGTTGCCCTCCTCTGGACTGCCTCTATCCTGTCTATGTCCTTGCGGAGATGGGGTCTCCAGAACTGGACACAGTACTCTAGATGGGGTCTCAGCAACTGTCTGTACAGAGGGATAACAACTTCCTGTTTTCTGCTGATGATGCCTCTCCCTATACATCCCAGTATACCCCCAGCCCTCCCTACTGCCTTCTCACATTGCTTGCTAACCTTAAGGTCATCTGATATGATTACCCCCAGGTCCCTTTCCTTTTTTGTTGTTGTTACTACCTCCCCATCCATTGTGTATTCTTCCCCTGGGTTCTTGTTTCCCCAGGTGCATTATTTTGCACTTCTTTGCATTGAATCCTAGCTGCCATACTTCTGACCATTCCTCCAACCTTGCCAAGTCCCTTTTCATCCTTTCCACGCCTCCTTGTGTATCAACCCTGTTGCAGATCTTTGTGTCATCTGCAAAAAGGCATACTTTTCCTTCCAGTCCCTCTGCAATGTCACGGATGAAGACATTAAAAGGACTGGACCCAATCTGAACCTCACGGTGCCCACTAGTAACCCCCTTTCTTCAGAGTGGACTCAATTTACAATTACCTTCTGTGTCCTGTTGTCCAGCCAATGTTTTACCCAGGCTACCACCCTGGGTCCCACTCCCAGGCTGGTTAATTTGACTATTAATCTTTTGTGTGGGACTGTGTCAAATGCCTTGCTAAAGTCTAGCTAGGCCATGTCCACAGCCACTCCCTGGTCTACTACTTTGGTCACCCAGTCAAAGAAACCTATTAGATTTGTCTGACATGACCTTCCCGCTGTGAACCCATGCTGCCTTGGTTCCTGTGCTCCACTGGCCTGTAGGTACTCAACTATTCTTTCCTTCAGAAGTGACTCCATCACTTTCCCTACCACAGAGGTCAGACTGACAGGTCTGTAGTTTCCTGCCTCTGTCTTGGTCCCACTTTTGTGAAGGGGAATCACATCCGCCTTCCTCCAATCCTCGGGTACCACCCCATCCTCCCATGATTTATTAAAAAGAGTAGCCAGTGGTTTCACTAGTTCCTCCTTAATTCTTTTAGAATTCTGGGTGAATCCATCAGGACCCATTGCTTTGTCCACCTTCAGTTTTAGGAGTTCTTGCAGAACCCTTTCTTCTGTGAAAGGACTGGGATCGACCCCCCTATCAAGAGTGCTTCTGTTAATTGGATTAGGCACTTCCCCCTCCTCTTTTGTGAATACTGAGCAGAAATATACGTTCAGTATTCCTGCTTTTTTACTGTCCCCCTCTGCCCACCCACCGTTCATTCTATTCAGCCTCACTATCCCTCCCTTTGTCTTTCTACTTACCTCCTTCTGAACAGTACAGATGTAACTTTTCACATCCTGCCTGAAATGTGTTTTCGCACATTTGGCGCACAATGGCATGGTAGCTGTGGGAAATCAATGTTCGCGACAAAGTAAGAAAATCACAGTGCCACTGCCAATGAGTTGAGGTGCCAAATGCTTTCATGAGGTGGGGTCACAAAAAGCCCATGTTGAAAATTTGGAGTGCAAATATCAACAAACGCCGGGGGCGTTAGGGTTTCTAACCATAACATCCCACCCTGTAGAGACTGACTGGTGTCAAGGGTATGACTTTGGATTGTCCTCTGTAATGCTTATGCCATTCCGCCCCGCAGCCAGTGACAGACATGATGGTGTGCCTTGGACTCTTTAGACCCAAAGTTCACCCCATTCTCCTATACTGCACCCATCTCAACGTATTTTCTTATGGAATGGGGTGAGCATAAGGCCCGATGACCCCAAAGCAGACCTCAATGCCTGTCAGTCTCTACAGGGTGGAGTGGGGTTGGTGTCAGTTCCATACTTCACTGACATTCCTATTATGCATCTTTCTAACTCCTGCACTAACAATGCCATTGCCAGCAAGACAACATTCGGCATTGACAAATGCTTGTTGAAATTATACTTTATGCTCCTCAGTATTGCTTCACTTCTGGCTCACCCACCTAACACCGAAACACTCTCCACTGCAGGATGTCAGCCCCACAAAATTACCCTTTTGTGGTGGGGCCACCCCAGAGGATGGTAGTACCGTGGGACTCCCATGGTGGCCATGCCCGAGGCCAGTGAGCCAGTAGGTCCTGAGATACTGGGGGGGGGGTTGGTCCTTGAGTTTACCCCAAAGCAGCATGGCATGCAATGATGCTGTGACACATCCCTATGTGCCCCCATGGAGATGTTGGGGTCTGCCTGTCCCTCTACTCCAACTGGAAAGGCTCTGATGATCCCTCCCCCAGCTCACCGCTAGTGGCCAGGCATGCACTGAGCATTGTAACCCTCTCTCCCGGGAGTCCCTTGAATGATCATCCTTCTCCCCCCCTCTGGCCAGCCTTCCAATGGCCCAAGCTTGCTTCCGAATTCGGTTCCCCGGTGTTGTGAGTGGTTGTCCAATCACTGTGCCAGAGGGCCAGCCACATTTAAATGTTTTATGGTTCATGACAATATTCTCCTGTATCACTGGCAGTTTATCACAAATGGGATTCTCTATATTGCTCTAACTGGAGTCTTGTAATACAGTACAAAAGAAATTGCTCAAAATATTTTCTATCTCTTTCTCATTATTTATCATGATTTCACCATTCTCTGAAAGGGTCCTGATTCTGAGAGTCCTGAATAGTAATTTTTTGTCTGTAAATTTTGGTTTATGACATTTAGTTGTGTAGTGTGCACTCTGTCCTATCCTGCTTAAGTGAGATCATTACTTTATCTCTCTCAGATTTTACTTTTGAAGTGTCAGCCTGAGACAATCATACAGTAGTTGGAATTATATTGTTCAGCACTTTAGGAGACATGGGGTCCACATCATTGTCTGTTCTAAGTAAATGGCAGTGCTGGGGCCTTCTGGAGCTTACTTGAGGAACCCCCATGCTTCCAACACTGCCTCCCACACAATAAAATTGAGGAATATGATTGGGGAGCACTCATGCAAATGTTTTCCTATATAAATCATTTGTAGACAACTGTTATTCTGCCTTAAACCTCAGCATTGGGAAAACATACCCCCCCACCAAAAAAAAGTGTTAATAAGAATCTATTTATTTTTGAATTAGCCATGTACCTAATATATTATGCCCTAGCTTTCAATATATAATTCCGAGTAAAAAATAAAACAAAAGGATACACCCGTGGTGTTTTAAGCAAGCATCAAGAATTTACTTTGCAAGGTGAAGTTTTTCTTTTGCATGACAAAGTGATCTGTTTACTTCTGCATCATCTTCATTTTCAAAACATCAGGGGCATTGTGTGAGCACCTCAATGGCACAGCATCAAAAATGTTAACATGGCATCCTCACAAGAAATATCTATATCCATATTCATATTTATTAAAAAATTATATTTAGGCACCAGTTAGTGCTGAAGCACAAATTCTCAAAAGTTGGGCAATGTGACGCTCGAGTAAAACAGTCCTCTGACTCTTGGAGAATGTGTGCTTTGGTGTTCATCTGGGATTGCATGATTGCTTGACATGGTGCTGGCATTACCATAACTTTGTCACTATATTTCAAGTCAAAGATGTGTACTTTAGCATCAGTGGTTCGGGAATTTGTGAGATTGTCAAAGTAAGGGTAATGCTAGCTCTGTATTGAGCAACTGTTCAGTTTCTGAGGAACGCCAGAAAACTCATTCACCAAACGTTAGGGGACATTTTTACAGTAACTTCACATTTCCCTACTTTTGAGGCTTTGTGTTTCAACCCAACTGATTTCTGAACATAATTTTTGCAATAACTGTCTTTAATTACTAAATAGCAGATGCACACTAATGTGTATTGACAATGTCAGCTGAATAATTTTCTGTCAAGTAGTCCTTTGTGTCTTCTTGCACCTCTTAACTCTCCCAAATCCATGCCAAGCCCCTGGCAACCATTGTCAACCCTAACTCTCAACTCCAGGCAAGTAAATCCAGGATGTCCCCAGTCTTGCTGTGACTGTGGTGTTATATTTTCTTGGAGGAGCTTATCCAAACAGAGCCTGCATGGAAAAACAGCTCTGCTTCTAGTTGATGGTCCAAGTTCTTTAAATGTTATTAATTCACCAAATGCATACCAGTACCATAGGGAGGCAATATAACACAGTGGTTTAAGGCTCTGAGCTGCAAATCTGGAGACCTGGGTTTGAATCCCACAGCCCCCACTTGCATACTGTGTGACCTTGAGCAAGTCACTTAACTTCCCTGTGCTCCCAGGTCGCACCTGTAAAAAAGCTTTCAGCTTAGTGTGTCTTACCTGGTTAAACAATTAAAAAAAAAAAAAAAAGTACAGTTGACATAACTCATGGTCATGCCACTTCATCAGGAAAACTATGGTTTTAAACAAAGTCTACATAATATAAAAAGGCAAAACATAAATCAGCATGCTCTTAGCAGATTACCTGCTATTCTTGAGGTGCACTCTGTGTGATTACATCCAATAAAATAAATAATGTCCATGTATTATAATAACACACTTTGTTAGGTATAATTACACCCATGCTACTCCTGCATCTGTGTTGTGATACCATTTCATATGCAACAGCAATTAGACCTCTATGTTTGATCCCCTTTATATTAACAAATGCACTTATAAACCCATTGCACCAGACCTCCTCTTTTGTTTACACAACTAACCACTTAGTGCTACTTCCATACACCTTCTCACTAATTCAAAGATCCAGTAGGAGTGCAACATATTATTAAATCAGCTTCTCACATAACCCTGTTTGTACCTTCAGTATGCCTGACGTTATACTCATCTGTGACAAAAACCATAGTAGCTGTCTATATTTCTCATATTACAAAACCTCTTTCAATGTGCACAAAAGGAGATTCTTTAACAGGGTAAAAAGATCCACTCCTACCTTTCTCTATTATATGAATTACCTGGCCCACCTCCTCCATTAATCAGACTTACAAATCCATCGCTCTTTGCTGTTAAGTATTACTGTACATGCTAATAAAAAAAAATATAGAAAACCTTAAATAAATAATTCTTGCAACTTGCTTTCCACATGCTATGTTATAAATGTTCAGTTATTGTATGTGTTTAATATGAAATGTTACTTTAAGTTAGGAGGGATTGGCTACTTCTACTGTTGCAAATATGAAATAAAATATATTAATAAACAGTATTGTGAGTTCGCTGTAGCCATATACAAGATTTAACACCTTAAAGAGCAAGTCTCTCTAGCTGAAAACTCCAGCATTTCCTCATATGGAGTGCTTGTACCAGGTAAAAAAAAAACTATAGTTTGCAGTCACACCTCTCAGAATTTGTTTATCTTTTTGCAAGCTGCTTTGGGACTTTAACTTTCATTATTCAGAAGCTACTTTAACTTAAATCCCTTTTGTTGCCATTTAAACTTAAAATTGATCTCTTACCATGTAGCTGGGGGATGCATTTCTTGAGGTGCAGACTGTTCCTTGCCAAGCTGGAGGTGAACAGCCCCAGTTGCAGCACCATTTATAGTTCAAGGCTGCTATGGGGATTGTACTAACTCCCCATTGACAGGCTCAGTACCTACTTTGTGAGCCTTGGTTTCTGGCTACATATCTGATCCCCAGTTACTTAGTCCCCACATACAATGATCTCTGAAAAATGCTGTTATTGTACTCATAAAAAGAATGTGCTAATTTATTCATGGATATGTCTGCACTATTATGGAGTTGTCTCATGTTGGACTAGTTTGCTCTAACTTTTGTAAATAGTTTAAGGAAATACTGTGAACTGTGAGGTTTCCTCAAGAGCCACAACACATTTCAACCTCTGTAAGAGTTGAGGTGGGCATTATTTAAGTGCTTAGATCAACATGAAAGTCTCAGAGTATGGAGACAGTCATGGAGCAAATGTTGATAGGAGATTCTTCCCATAAACGAACAGGGAACTCCTGCCAACCCTGCAGGACAAATACCAGAAGTGAATGGGGCAGGGGCCCATTAATAGATGCCTGGTAATACCCAATTTCCTCAATGGCTAATGCCTGTATTGGCATCATTGTGGGTGTCCTTGACTTAATAAGAATGCACAGCATAATACACCCGGATCTGCTGGCATCACTGCAATCATTTTGGGGGAAAGGAATACAGTAGCTCCATTTGGGGCCGGGGGTATGAGCGAGCTTGAGAGTCTTTGATAGAAGCGTAATACAGTGTGATTCTCCAAGGAGCTATTTCTGATACCATTTAGTATCATATGTTTATATGTAATAAAACATGCAATAAACATGCAGTGATAGTCCCTCTATACTAATTCATATCACCAGTCCATAATTTTCTATTGGAAATGAGAAGAAAATTGTCCAATCTTCATTGTTCATTCCTCCTTCATGATTCAGGGTACCTAGTTTGTGGATCTATCACATCTTTATGCAGAACAGTGCCAGGTCCAAACTGCCACCTCTGGGTTGTTGCATCACAATGTAAATAGCACTGACATTTAAAGCTGCCACTGTATGGCATGATTGCTTAGAATGTCTGGCCATTGCTGACATCTTATCCTTACTAGACACCATGTATTTGTGCTCAGAGATCCTTTTTCTGAGCAGCTTTGTGGTCTTATCCAAGTAATTACAGGAGTATGACTCAATGTAGATTACATTCTCTGTTGCACATGTAATGTGGTCCTTCACTGTGAAGCATTCATCTGTGTGTTGTGACTGAAAGGCTGTTTTTCTCTGGGAGCCCAAGCACAGTGTGCATCTGCCACATGGAAAATTTCTTGATCTAAGTGTTTGTTTCTGGTGGAGTGTGTACTGTATGGACTAGCATGTCCATTAATGGGTATTTTTACAGCTGTAGTGGGCAGAGCCCTGCAGTAATTTTACTATGACAGTAGACAGAGGGAACTCTGCTTATTCCTAACGGACTAGAAAAAATTTGAGGTTTTGTGTTATTACTCTTTCACTCAGCTAGCAGTGTTTTAGAGCACTATTTTGTGTCCTTAACTTCAATCATTATAGACATTCTAAGATTCATAGCTTCATAAACATATCAACTCAGTCAGCCTTAAAAGGAGACAACCCTGGGGACTATACCAATGAGTAAGTCAAATGTCACAGACTGGAATGTTTATGTAGCAAATCAGCTGATGTTACACCTCTCACTGAAGAGAAGTTAAAGGACTCCTGAACACATTTTATTCAAGGTACAGTTTTTTTTACAGTTGAGGTTTGAAATGGACAGTTCATATGTACTTTTTCATCTTAAAATTTACCATACTGTTGAAATTCTGTTGCTAAAGTACTGAAAAAGGAGTTTGCTAGTCTGTGCTAGTTATGTGCTTTCTTCCTGAAAAAACGATATCAAGTCATACTATTTATTGCTTGTGTGTGTGTGTGGGGGGGGGAGGGGGCTCTGCAGATGCCCGTGCGAACCCATTCATAATATGATGGTGCTTCATATTAGTTTATTAGGGGTTTTATTTGTATATGGTTTCATCTAGTGTTGTAGTACAAGTATGTTTGTGCATTTTTTCTCATTGTATATGTGTTACCTATTCTGCTGTGTGTGTGTGTGTGTACTGCAAGGGTGGTCCTGACTGTCTGTTCCTGTACTGTCACCTGTGTGACCACATGTGGATGTTCATGTACAGTGGTAGAAACTGGCACCAGTCCCACTAGTCAAATTCTGCTATATTTTGTTTTGGGATAGTCAAAAATCTTTTAAGTAGCCCTGACAGCTTGTACTAGAAAAGTTAATATTTCAATAAGTAAATCAGCTGGACAAGTAGAAAAGTCTATGGGGCTAGTAGATCTTTCGAGTCACTACCCTGCTGGCTAGTGGCTGCAAAATGTAATTTAATCCCTGCATGGATCAGCCTGAGATGGGATTTTTCTTCTTTTTCTTCTATTTATTCTCCCCTAGCCAGCAGGTCTCTGCCCCTGGTCCCCAGACACATTGCCCCCTACCACCACTTGATGGGAGACAGCCATAACCAATATGGTGGGCCCCCCTCTGGGGATCATGATAGACTGTAGTGAGAGAGTATATGTATGCATACAGAGTACAATGTACTCCAAATCCCTGTCATGCTAGCTGGGCTGTTCTCTTGTGCGCCATCACCTTAGTGACCACATATGATGGTGCTTGGATCAGCATGACAAGTTGATGTTTTATTGTTACCTGTTGTAGGCTGGGTGCATAGGTATACACAATGATGTTGTGTGGTTGTTGGTTTTTGTTCCTGTTAATTTATATTATTCTCCCTCACCGGATGTCCCCACATTTGCCCAATGCCACAGTCCTGATACCCTGACATACAATGGCACCTACCTGCCAGCTAGTCTTCTCCAAGGTTCCCCACCACCATTGGGGTAGTCACGTTTCCCCAGTCCCATTGGTTATGACTAAACAGAAGTTTCTGGAATTAGGGTGAGACTCTAGTAAAAAAACAATTGTGAAAAAAGCAATTTCATAAGGGCATGACAGATGTATGTCACTTTTTTTGCTTCAAATATTGTTATATATATTCTTTGTGGTTGTTGGTTTTGCTTCTGTGTATACTTTAACAGCATGTTAAGTTCTTTTCCATTATCTCTTTTTTATATTGGGGCTCCTGTAATCATTGTGCTGTCATGGACACAGCACTAGAATGTTTATGCTGCCGTGAGGTGAATGCTATATTGACTGAATTTTTTCAGTTAAATGTTTATTAAATTATTTCAAAAAGGAACAAAAAACAGAGTAAAAGATAGACTTTTATATGGATTTACAGACAGGTGCATCTACATATATTTGTGAGGGTACCACATAAGCTATGTGTACTGGTTTCTCTTGTAAATAAAATGATCACACTAAAAGAAGAAGTAATATCTCATAGAAACTGAACAGAGTCCTAAGAAGCAAATCAGACAATTCAAAGGCTAGCTAGAGATTACTAATGTCAATCAGTGTCTATCATAAGTCATTAATATCATTGAGCGTAAGTTGTACACACCTATCACTTTACACCAGGATATGAAACAGAAAATAACTTGGTAC
Source organism: Neoceratodus forsteri (assembly GCA_016271365.2). Lineage (NCBI taxonomy): Eukaryota > Metazoa > Chordata > Ceratodontiformes > Ceratodontidae > Neoceratodus > Neoceratodus forsteri. Next base: position 517,600,388 of record CM057449.1, on the reverse strand, counting down.
ATACCCACATCCCATAACGACAATTAAGGACCAAATAGGAGGTACTGCTGCTGATGTGTGCCATGGCTTCATTGAGCAGAAAGTTGTACCTTCCAGTGGTCTCCTCAGTGGCGAGTGCCTAAGTTGGGAAAAGTTAACACAAAGCGAACCCAGTACATCTAACCCACACGATCATTGTCCCAAGGAGCTATATTTACCATTATACCTATGCACTTAACATAAAGGCACAGTACACACAAAGAATCAGCAGATTTTACTAGTACAGATAACCATAAAAAAACTCAACACAGGGGGGAAAGGGGATGCTATTATCTAGCTCTGTTACACATACTCTAATCTAAACCTAACATCAGATTGTCCAAACTATTAGGTTGACCTTAGTGCCAAGAGTATTGTTTAAGATCAGCATAAGGAGACATCATGTTAATCCAGCAGTACATCATTTAATAGAGGAAGGAAAAATGAATTCCCAGTTACCCAATGGATCATTCAGCCAACACCGGCTCTGGCCGCTAGATAGGCCATGTATGGTGCCCAGGATTTCTGAAATCTATCCTTCTGGCCTAGAGTGTTGTGGGACCTTCTGTCTAGCTCATGTAACTGAGTAAGAGAGGAGAAAATGTCCCCCAGGGTAGGTATGTTTGGAGTTCTCCAGTTCCTCAGCATATTACGTTTAACTTGCATACTGAGTCACACATTAGCCAGCGGAATTGCAGATAGGAAAGAGAGGGGGCTACTGATTGCATACCCAGCAGTAGCAAGGGGGCATTTAAAGGGATGACAGTGTGAAGAATCTTAGTAGCTGCTGAAGTAATAGCTACCCATAGTGGAATTATCAACAGATATTGCCAGAGAATGTGATATAGATTACCACCGGGACTGTGGCATCTCCAGCATTTATCATGTTGTAGTACGTTGGCCTTTTTAAGGACCTCTGGGGTTCTGTACCATGAATGAAGTATTTTGTTATGAATTAGACAACTACAAGCATCCTTATATACTAGGCGTCCAGTGCGCCAGCACTGTCCCCAATGGTTATCCGGGATCTGGATTTGCAACATTTTCTCACATTTGGTTTTGGAGTTAGGAGATGCATGAGGGAGGGTATCTCTGAGTGCAGCATACATCAATCCTGCCGTGCCACTAGAGGCACCCAGCCATTTACTGAGAAGCAGGGTGAGGGGGTCTCTAGTATGGAATTTGCTAAGGGTAAGTTTGAGTGCTGCTCTGATCTGAAAATATCTCCATAGGTCTGATTTATGTAGGGACCATCTTTTACAAAGATTTGCAAAGGATTCAATAGTTTGAGTTTCAGAGTTCAATAGGTCTCCCACAAATAATATGCCTGCATTCTTCCAGGTCTGCCAGAGCTCTGGGTGATTATCAATAATGATGTCTGGGTTTTGCCAGATGGGGGTTAGTGAGAGGGGAATACTAAAAAGGCCTAACTTCTGCTGAAGTGCCTTCCAGTAGGTGCATGAACAGTGTAATGCAGGGTGAGACTTGGGATATGTGGCAGGTCCTGAGCCCAGAAGAGATGACAGGATAGGGGTATTGGCAAAATTCTGCTCTATTTCTACCCACAACGGGGATGACTGTGAAGCAGATTTAAACCACCTCAAGGTCTGAGAGCATTGGTAAGCAATTTTATATCCCTCCATCCATGGCAATCCCCAGCCACCTTGAGACCAGTGATCTCTGAGAGTATTCTGACTATATCGAGGTCTGTTTAATCCCCAAAGATAGAATCCTATCATTTTATCTATTTTCTGCAGCCAGTGGCGGGGAAGAATAAGAGGGATGTGTGAAAATAAATAAAAAAAATTTGGAGCCATAGACATTTTGAAGACAGCAATCCTCCCTGCCATAGACAAATTTAACTTTTGCCATCTCTCCAAGATTCCTTTACATTCGGAGAGCAAGGGAGCCTGGTTATTGTCCCACCACTTTTCTATTTGGGTACTAATTTGAATACCCTAGACAAGTTATGGTATTTCGCACCCATTTAAAGCCCAAATTTGGTAAGGACTGTTGACAGCAATATTCATTAAGAGGGAGGATTTCTGTTTTAGAAGCATTGATTTTGAGGCCAGAGACAGTGGAGAAATGTTTTAATAATGAGAGTAGTGGGGGAGTCGCTTGTTGTATATTATTAGGGTAATCAGGAGATCATCAGCGTATAGAAGGGTGGAATATTGGGACTGACCTATTTTTATTCCGAGTATCGGGCGTGCTGTCGGATTGCATCCACAAGTGGTTCCACAGCCAGCACAAATAAAAGAGGGGGAAAGAGAACAACCCTGTTTAGTGCCTCTGTGTAAGTGAAAGGAGGCAGAAAGGATAGAGTTTGTCAGGACTCATGCTTGAAGTGAGGTATATAGTGTCCTTAATATTGTTTTGAAATGAGGGCCAAATCCGAAGTGCTCAAGAACCACAAGCAGGTAGTCCCATTTCAAAGTCTATGTCAAGGGCAGCAGCTGGTGTCTGTAGTGCCCTGGCCTCATGAATAAGGCTGAGCAAAGTGTGGAGGTGATCAGCACTATACAGCACCTGCCCTTTATAAACCCTGTCTGTGAGGGATGAATCAAGAAGGGGAGCACCGGGTTTAGTCTGGTTGCAAGGGCCTTGGAGAACACCTTGCTGTTAGAGTTTATTAAGGAGACAGGGCGGTAGTTGGCCACCTCAGTGACATCTTTTCCTTTTTTGGGAGTACTGTTATTGCGGCCTCTCGTAAAGTGCACGGTAAGATACCAAGGTTGTTCGCTTCAGTATACACTTGGGATAAAAGAGGGGTAATCAGTGGGGCCATAAGCTGCAGAAATTCTACGGGGAAACCATCTCCCCCTGGGGCTTTCCCTATTTTGAGTGATTTCAAGGCAGCTGTTATTTCCATCTATGTAAGTGGCTCCTCAAGGAACTCTCTCTACTCCAGGGACAGTTTAGGAACCTGTATGGAATCAAGGAACTGAGATATGTCTGGAGGGGGACCATTTCTTGATGTGTCATATAAGCTCAAGTAAAAGTTCCTCATTATTTTATTTACCTCTAGGGTTCATATTTACACTCCCAGTCTGAGCATCCTTTCACCCAGCTATATGTCGACCTGCTTGTTGTTTATGTAACCGGTATGCCAGAACCTTACTACCTTTGTCACCTCCCTCCCAAAAGGTATGTCTCAGCCTTAAAAGTGCCAGATCCACCTTCCTTGAAATCAGTTCGTTAAGTCGTAGCCGGAGTTCTAACACTTGGCGGTATTGGACCGATTGAAGGGAGGGGATGCCAGTTGCTTATGGTTGTGTTCTGCAGCCACCAGGGCACACTCCAACTGCATCATGTCTTTTTTCCTGTGTTTCCTTCTGTGGGCAGTATAGCCTATTATTTCCCCCCTCATGTTCGCTTTATGTGCTTCCCAAGTAACCCCTGCAGACGTATCGTGAATGGGATTTTCTTGCAGAAATTGTGCAGGTTCTTTCTTAGCCCACTGTACAAAATTGGGATCTTGCATAAGAAGTGGATCTAGTCTCCATGCAGGGGAGCGTGAAGCTAGCGATCCCAATGACAGGCTCAATTGCACAGGGTCATGGTCTGAAATAACAGTGGGGAGAAAAGTAGAGACATGCATGGACTGAGTAAGGGAGTGAGAGATGAGCCAGAGGTCCAGTCTGCTGAAAGTCCCATGCACTCTGGAATGGAACGTTTAATCCCACTCTCTGGGGTGGATAATATGCCAGATGTCCACCAAGTTAAGTTCCTCACTGAGTCTATGTACCTTCTGGGCACTTTTAATATGTGTTTCTTTCCCCTGTGCGCTCCTATCTATTATCGGGACCAGGGTGAGATTAAGATCTCCCCCAAGTATATTAGCAGCGTGCCCCCCCCCCAGCATTCCCTGAATTCTTCATGAAATGTCCAGAAAGAATGCAGGATCATCCTGATTAGGGGCATAAACATTAACTAATAAGATGGGACCAATCGGGGTGTCCATCAGAGCCATCACCCATCTACCTTGTGGGTCTGCTTTGCTTTGCAGGATCGACCAGGTGAGAGATTTGTGAAGTAGGATGGCCACCCCTCTCTTATTTGCAGGTGCACTGGCTTAAACTGCTTTCCCTACCCAATCTTTAACAAGAAGCTTTTGGTCTTTTTTTTAAATTTAGTCTCCTGTAAAAAGGCTATCTGTTTTTTTCCCCTCTTTAGCTGCATTAGTACCTTTTTGCGCTTAGCAGCAGAATTAAGGCCCCGAACGTTCCAAGTCACATAGGATAAATCAGCTGTATCCAGGGGGGTGTGATGAGACAAAGTTGAAAGCGACACAAATATCTAAGGGGGGGCACCCAACTAACCACCAATGAGGGGAACCTTCTGTATGCTGGGAGACATACCATAGACATGCCTTTGGACAGTTAGCATAGCTAATGTAACTAAATGCTGATCATACTCTCGAGACAGTGTGTTAGCAAAACAATTGAAAAGTAAACTTAAATAACTATATACATCTACAGTGCAACCTAGCACTTTGGAATGAGTAGGCCACAAAAAGAGTCGAAGACATTCTGTCCTCCGCAATCTGACCCACTCCTCCGGGATGAGGGGGGGAGGGGAGTATCCCAGCGTTACCCTTAGGCAACTGCACTTGGAAAAACATGTAGGTCATGCTATAATCATAGCCTGAGTGGGCTGGCTTGCCTTAACAACCCGGGTTTCAACTGATGGGTATAAATACACCAGCCTCTATCCTGGGAGTAGTTAATTCTTTCCATATCGGTCTGTCTCCCAATGGACAATACCTCAAGTAGGATATGGGGGGGGGGGAGGTATTCTCCACGTGAAGACTTTTTGGGGGAGGAGACAATACACCACATGAAGCATTATACAATGTGTCTACTCTGTAAAACTAAACTCTTTTAATTACAAAGCCAAGGAAAGAGCCATCCATCGAGATTTACCTGGGGGAGGGATTCCATAACAGAGCAATAGCTCCATAAGCAGCTTACTGGCTAGGAAAACTACAAGATTAGACCCTGCCCAGATTTAATAATTGGAGTGAAGTTTAAGGTACTTATCTAATCTGAGTCTTGTGCTGGTATTGATTGAAGGTCATTCTTCAACATCTGGGTCTGCATTCCGTCTTCTTCCTGCTCAGTGGGGAGATGGATCGGAGTGGAGGCTATACTTAAAGTAAAGGCTTCAGTCCCAGTCCATATCTAGTCCTCCAAGGCAGAAACCTCAAGCACCATCTCCTGCTCCAGGTACATGGGAAAGTCTTCTTCCTCTGTTTGTTCTTTGTCGAGAAGGGCATACCAGTTGGGTGAGGCAAATGTGCTGATCCTGGGGTCAAGCTCTTCGGTGCTATGCTGTTGCAGTTGAGGGTCTGAAGCTAGGTGCTCCTGTGGGTGATTCCATTTCGTATTTCTGGCAGATTGCTGATGTTTCCTGGGTTGGGCAGGCAGGCCAGGAGTGCCACCAGTAAAACTAACTTTGGGACTGTGCTCCTTATAGAAGGGAGGTGTTTCATTCACTGGTCCTCGCTTAGGGGTCAACTCAGTCTGCCCAGTGACAAGCTCAGGAGGGTTTTTCTGTCTAGTATTAGGCCAGTTTCGGTGAAGGTATTCCATGAGGGCCTCAGGCATGGAAAAGGAGACCAACGTGTCATTCACTTCTAGATGCATCACTGCTGGGTAGCGCAAGGAAAAGCAGATGCCCAGGGAATGCATTATCCAACTGGCCTCTGTGTATGCCTTCCAACGCACCGCCAATTCCCAAGAGTAGTCCTGGAAGATCAATATTTTTTGATCCTGCCACACCAGAGACCCAAGATCCTGTACCCAGTTGATGATCCATTCTTTGTTGCTGAAATTAAGTATCCTGGCCATTATAGGTCTCAGTCTCTCTCCTTGTTTGGGCACAGGGTTCAGCGTTCTGTTTGCTCACTAGATGATAAAGCCTGGGGGAAGCTCATGTTTCAAAACCTCAGGCAGGACATCATATAGGAATTCCAAATCATTCCCTCACTCTACTTGTTCAGGGAAGCCTAGAATCCTAAGATTGTTGTGCCTGCTCCAATTCTCGATGTCGTCCATCTTGGACTGCAGTGCCTGAATCACTCGCTCCTGTTCCCAAACTGTAGCAGTAAGTGCATCAAGAACCGACGCATTAGCCTGTACTTTTGTCTCTGTAGCTGTAAGCCTGCTATCCATCTGCTGGATGGCTGCAGTCATATTGTTGGAGGCTATAGTAACCTCAGACATTTGACGCATGAGCGCCGTGAACATACTGTTAATTTGCTGAGTGTCCAGGCCTGTCGAGGTAGTCGAGGTATACATTCCTGCGTTGTGCGCCATTCTCCCGGATAGTAAATCCACACGTAGAAGTCTCAGATCAGAAAAATTCCACTATACAACCAAACACGTTATTCTGGATACTTAGCGCGAGGTGCTACCCTCTTTCTCACATCATTTGAAGGGTTTGTTAGGTGCAATTATGTAATTGACTATCCCGGGTTTGCTGAGCGCATACATCAGGCTGCCATCGCAGTGGGAGCCAAGCCACACACACCCATATTGGCTGGATTTGATGAAGAGCAGTATTCCTGTATAACACAGATGGAGTGCTTTAAAGGGAAATCCAGTACATTTCTTTGCCTGGTTTATGGATTGCTTAAAGGGAGGTTTTAGCAGCTATACAGAACTTTTGTGGCCAGTGTGCCTGTAATAACACCTATGACAAAATAAACTATTCATCTGCCCCAGTATGAGTAACAGTAGGATTTGTTACCTAAGTTTTAAAAAATATACACTTGAGCTCAGACCAAGCACATTACCATAGTGCTCGGCCAATCTTCTGCCGCCGGATGCCTCTTCTCCATGTGAACGTGCATTGATTGCGCTTGTGCGAATTTACTGAACAAGTGTACAGTAAGTGATAGTTGGGGCTAAAAGTACATATTCTTCTGAGCATAGAGATCTTTGTAATCATAACAAAAAAGCATTGCAAGTCTTACTTTTACTACTTTGAAAAACAAGACCACGATCCTGAGCATGTGCTTGATGTTTCCATGAATGTGACATGCATGCTTGAGATCATGATCCTTTTCAAAGTGGTAAAAGTAAGACTTGCAACACTCTTCATTACTCTCACAGAGATCCCCATGTTCTGAAGTGCATGTACTTTAAGGTCCAACTATCACTTACATGTGTTCAGGAAATTTGTACATGCGCAATGCATGTTCACATTGAGAAGAGGCATCCTGCGGCAGAAGATTGACCGAGCACTAAGGTAATGTGCTTGGTCTGAGCTAAGGTACATATTTGTAAAATTTAGGTAACAGATCTTACTGTTACTCATACTGCGGTACATGAATTAAGCAATAATGCACGGCAGGGTGTGTGTTGTGCTGGGATAACGTCATAGGGTTACCACCTGTCCTGATTTTCGCAGGACAGTCCTGATTTGGCCAGCTGTGTCCTGTGAAAAAACATGAAAAATACTACATGTCCTAACTTTTTATTCCAAAAAATATTTTCTAACTTTCCACTAAATGCTGCAGAAAACTATAATACCTTAACTAAAATACAATAAAATGATTACAGATAATAGAAGCAACCAAGAAACTACAACACTTTGCCTTAATTCTGATTATATACAGAAAACCAATCTGTTGCATTGGTCTCGGTTACGTACTGTCCGGCGAAAAATCATGTTTCAGTGAGAAATGTTCCACTTTGGGCTTCTTAAAAGGTGGTAGCCCTATAGCATTATGCCTCAGGTGGTTGGGCACGAGGCTGCAGGCTGAGTGCGTCCAGTACCTGAGGCGTGACATTATCCCAGCACAACACACACCCTGGAGGGCATTATTGCTATTATACAATGGCTTGTTGTAATACAGAATAATAATTAAAAAAAAATGTAAGAATATTTTTATTAGTGTGGAAGAATAGTTTTGTTTCTGAAGAGAAGATGCAAAAAAAGCAAATGTAGCTAACACCAATCATCGATTCTACAGGGTCACTGGGATAACATCACAGGTCCTGTCCCAGACTGACCAATCAGAGACCAGGATTCTTTCTTGCCATTGTGTAATGGAATATATATATGCATATATGTGTATATGTATTAGTCTGTGTGTGTGTGTCACAACTATTAGAAAGTACAGTTAGGTGGCTCAGTGGTTAGTGCAAACATTGCTATTTCTTGAATGCTGCTAGAGGCTTGTTTGCAAACCTGTGTTGAATCCTTGCACCTGCTTGGACAATGTGCCAGAGTTTTTCTATGATATTTTTCAGTACATGGAAATTTTCTATATATTCTGTCTCCCTTCCTTCCCCTCCTCTGCTACTGCCAAGGATCTTAGCATTTACCATTTGAATGCTAGGAGCCTTCTTAAACTCACCCTCCCCTCCATCTGGGTCCAACTACACTCTCCTGATGTCCTCTGTATTCCTGAATTTTGGCTGTCCTCCAGGACTCTTGACTCTAGCTCTTTCTGATACCATCTCTTCAGGCAGGATGGCGGAAGCATGGAGAAGGTCTTGCAATCTATGACTGCCAGAACCTATCATGTATTATTCCCATCAAGAAGGCCACACTCCCTTATATAGAAACATAGAATTTGGCTGCAGACAAGGACCTCTTGGCCCATCCAGTCTGCCCGTTTCTCCCTACCTGCACTATTACAACAGACCAGGCCTATCTACAGCTCTTTGATCTTTGACCCTTCCTTTCCACTATGATTCCCTTGTGCTTATCCCATGCATTCTTCAACCTCACCACTGTTTTTACTCCCACCACCTCCACTAGAATGCTGTTCCAGGAATCCACCTCTCTTTCTGTGAAGAAGTACTTCCTCATATCTCTCCTCAATCTACCCTCCTCCAGCTCCATAGCATGCCCCCAGGTTCTTGTGCACATTTTCTTCAGAAAAATACTCCCCTACTGTACCTTATTTAGTCCCATGAGGTATTTAAAGGTCTCTATCATATGTCCCCTATCCCTCCTCTGTCTCAGGGTGCACATATTGAGGTCCTTTAGTCTCTCCTCATAGGGTTTTTGATGCAGACTCTGCACCGTTTCAATTGTCCTCCTCTGGACTGCCTCCACTCTGACTATGTCCTTCTGGAAATGTGATCTCCAGAACTGGACATAACACTCTAGGTGGGGTCTTACCAAGGATCTATACAGAGGCAACACCACCTCCCTCTTTCTGGTGGTGACACCCCTCCTTATACACCCCAGCATCCCACTCGCCCTCCCTATTGCCTCCCACCTCCCTCCCTCCCTCGAAAGTTTTTCTTATTTTTTTGTGGCCCCTCTCCTCCTCCTTCCTCTGTCAACACTGAGTATAAGTACTTCTTCAGGATGTCTGCCTTTTCCTGCCCCCCTTCTGCAGAGTCCCCCTTCCCTTCTCTTTTTAACCCTACAATCACATCCCTGATCTTCTTCTTTTTACTTATATACCAAAAAAAGTCTTGTCCCACTTTGTTACTGCCTGGGCTATTCTCTCTCCAGTTGGCGCTTTTACACTCCTTACTGCTTTACATGCTTCCCTCTGTTTCCCCCAATACACCTCCCTATCCTCCTTCTCCATCTGTGTTTTCTTATACCTTCCGAATGCTACCTTTTTACCTTTTCAGCCACCTCTTTCGAGAACCACAGTGGTCTCATTTTCCTTTTGCTTTTGCCCACTGGTTTGATGCAGAGGTTTGTTGACTTTACTATGCTCCCTTTTATCTTCAACCACTGTTCCTCCATCCATCCCATGCCTCCCATCCTGCTATGTCATCTCTGAAGCACTCACCCATCTTTTTAAAATCTGTTCTCCTGAAGTCCAGGACCCTCGCCCTTATGTGATTCGATTCCACAATTGTCCTTATATTGAACCACATCGTATGGTGATTACTAGTCCCCAAGTGGCCTGCCACCTTGATGTCCACAATACTGTCCCTGTTAGTGAGTGCCAGGTTCAGTATTGCTCCATCATGAGTGGGGTCATTGACTAGTTGCCTGGGGAATGCCCTCTGCAGAGAGTCCAGGATTCCCCTGCTTCTAGCTGAAACCACTGCTGGGAGGTTCCAATCCTCTTCTGGCATGTTGAATTTCCCCACCAGCAGCACCTCCCCCTTTTGTTCTATCTTACCAGTGGTTTACCGGTACCTTCTCTAATTCTTCCCCCTCTGCTGGAGGTCTGTAGATCATTCAGTGCAGTGTCAGTGGCTCAGTAGGTAGCACACTCTCCTCTGAGGCCGGGAGATCAGAGGGCTGTAGGTTCAGTTCCCACATCTGGCACTTGGGTTAATATCCCAGTACTGATACTGTAATGCAGCATGAGAGGGGTGCTGCATTTCTGAGGTGCCGCCTTTCGGATGAGACGTTAAACCGAGGTCCCATCTGCCTGGATTGGTGGTAGTTCAGGTGGATGTTAAAGATCCCATGGCACTTATCGAAAGAGTAGGGAATTTCCCGTGTCCTGGCCAAATTCCTCATTCACTAAAAATACCACCAACAGCTTAATCTGGTTCAAGGTCAGTTGGCATTCATCTGTAACCCCCTCCCTCGGGTCGTGCCTGAAAATAGGCAGGATTTGTCTAGTGCACTTACCCAGTCAACAAAAGCTAAATAAAAAATAAAATAAATAAATTCCAGTGCAAACAGTGGCTCCATTCCCCATCTCTAGGGAGACCTACACTACCTCTGCCTCTCTATGTATTTCTTGTATATCAATGGCTTTTATGCTTTCCCTCACATAAAGCATCACATCCCTTCCCTTCCTTTCATTCCCACCTGGTACCTCCTGAACATAGTGTAGCCTAGTATGCCCATGTCCCAGTCATGGTTTCAAGTGCAACAAGACTCAGTAATGGCCACAATATCCAGGATGGCCTCTGTCACGATGGCCTCTAGGTCCAGAATCTTATTTCCCAGACTTCTAGCATTTGCACACATGGCCTTCCAGATTTTGCTTCCACTCTGCATGTTGCCCCCCTTTTTCCTTTTTGCCCTACCTTCTTCCCGCCTCTTTTTTTAATGCTCTTGTTCCATTCCCCTTTATCTCTACAACTCTGTTCCATTTATTAATTTGCATCCTGGGTGATTCCTCTCCCCTTGGGTTCTCCTTACTGTCTACTTCAGCCTGTTGATGTGGGCAGTTTCTGATTCCCCGATGCCTTCTGCCACTGCCTTTGCTAGTTTAAATGCTCGTCAAAGTGTTACCATGAATTTTTCCTTGTCAGTCCCTCATTCCCCTCCTCGGTACCTATACTCAGTAGGGATGTCTATCCTTCTCTTAAGATCTCAAATTCATCCCTGTTTGACTCCCTTTCCTCTATTGCCTCTCATTCCTCCAAAGGTGAACTCGTCCTCCTTGGAGATTTCGGCATATATTGGTTTTCCCCATCCTCCAAATCTACCATTCATAGGATTGAGTCCCTTAATTTGTCCCAGTTTGTTTCAGAACCTACTCAACTCCATCCCCACACCACCAAATATACCCTTTTAGACTGAGTTCTAACGTCCCACCCCACCACATCGTTGCAGCAAGTATGTTGCCGGATTCACTTAGCAACCACTGCATGATGTTCTGCACCAGAAAAATCCAGCGTCCCCCCACATCACCACAATACATCTGGTCCAGGTCTCTCCAGTCACTAAGCATCAGTGCTCTACTAAGCACCTCACTGCAACAGACTGGGTAGCCATCCTCTCTGCCTCTGATACTGATGTGGTCCTCACCTTATTCCACTCCAAATTCTCCTCCATCTGGGACAAGCACATCCCACTCTCAAGAAATCATCGACCTGTGCAAGTACCAAGACCTCACATGGGCCCACTATAAATCATCCCACTCCTCTCCTGACCTCATCTCTTACAGAGTTCTGAGTAAAAACTGTACGAAGGCTGTCCAGGCTACAAAATTGCACTATTTCAAGGCCAACTTCCAGAAAAATCTTAAGTCCACAGCTAAATTCTGGAAGGTTATCCACTCCCTTTTTGACTCCCCTGCATAGCCCGCTTCCCCAATGCTTGTGGTTCATCTGTGTCTGAGCCTACCTCTGTCACTGTTCACTTCAACAAATTCTTCACAACCTGCGCTTTCCCTTCATCTTTCCCTCCTAGCTCCTCTCCTTCCTCTCTTACTCCCCTCACCCCACCCTATCCCTCACCAGGTTTCCACTTCCCCATCACTATCCAGGAAACCCCGCTTGCCCTCTCCTCCCTCCACCCGTCAAAGTCCATCCCTGATAGTCTGGACCCCAAGCTCCTCCATCTCTCAGCTCCTGGAATTGCAGCTTCCCTTATTCACTTATTCAGCCTTTCCATCTCCCTCAGTACTGTTCCTCAATCCTGGAAGTTGGATAAAATTATTTAACTTCATAAAGTTGGTGACCCCCTCCTCCCCTAGCAACCTCATTCCCATCTCCCTCCTCTCCTCTCTCTCTCTTTCTAAGCTGCAAGAATTCTCTCTCTATGCTGCAAGAGAAACTGGCCCATTCCTGACTCCTTGACTTCCTTTCATCATCCATCTTCCTTTAATCCTTTCAGTCTGGTTTCCAGAATCACCATTACATCATCTCCCCCTGCTACATGTCACTGATTCAATCTTTTGTGGGAAGGGTTATGTGTACATACCAGCTGCAATTTCTGATTCAGTCTTTTCTGGGAAGGGTGATACACACATAACAGTTGCAATGTTCATTGATCTAGTCAAAATCTTCAATTCAGTGTCCCATTAAGTCCTCCTGGACAAGCTGAGCTCTGCTGGCCTCTCAGCTCCTGCTGTTGACTTGTTCCATTGGTACCTCACGGGCTGTCAACAATCAGTATAGAGGCATCCTGTCACCTCCACTTCCCATCCAGGCTGGGGTCTCACTGGACTCCATCATGGGTCTCATCCTCTTCTCCATTTTCCTGAGAAACCTCCCCTCTGCCTGTGCCCACTCTGATATCCACATGTTGGCAGATGATACAGTCATCTCTACCTCCTGTCCCTCCACCACAGCTGTGGAAGACACTGCTCCAGCTATACTTCAACAACATTCTGTACTGCTTCTAATCCAACCAACTCAGTCAACACCAAAAAAAAACACAGTGTCCATGACCTTTGGCACCTGCCAGAAACTGTCTAGACTCACTGCCCTCCTGGTTTTCACCAATTTGGATGGCACACCTCTTGAAGCAGTTCAATCCTTCAAGAACCTTGGTGTGTGGCTAGACAATAAGCTTGACTTCTCAGTCTACATGATGCCACGCATGCAAAACTCTGTCCCAAGCTCAGTTCTCTATATCACAACCAAGACTGCTTATGTCTGCATGTCCACATGGTGTTTGTTTCCAAAATGGTGCTCTCTGTCTTCGACTATGTGGATGTAGTCTATGGCACCCCTCATTCTACTTCCCTCACCAGACTGGACAACCTCTGCAACTCCTTCTGCCACTTTGCTACAAACTCCTCCCCCCATACCCACCTTTGTTTTCTGTATTCCTTCCTACTCATCCTCTCTCTGCCCTCACATCACCAGACTCACAGTTCTTCTTTCATATCCAAATACTGTTTTGGTTCCCTTCCCTCTTACCTCTCCTCTCTCATCTCCCAGCTCTCCCCTGCATCCTATTCCCTCCATTCTAGAGGACTCTGCAGTTTTGTTACTCCTCACTCCCGCTCCTCAGCTGGGCAACCTGCCTTTTCCTATCAACTTCCCCTCACTCTGGAACCAACTCCCCTCCTCCCTCTGCCTCTCGCACCAGTTGAAACTCCAGCCCCACTCCATCTGTTTCTGTAAGCCTTCCTCCTGACCCTTCCCCGGCCAAGTGTTACCCATCCTTGGTAAGACAGCCAGCTGGGTCCACACTACTTACCTTCTGGTTTCACTTCCTCACTACATCTAATTTCTTTCTACATTACAAGGCTAGGCAATAACTTACCCAACAGGTCACTCATCTGTTGTGAGTATTGCCCTGTTCATCATATATTGCTGCCACTTTTACATTTCCACTTGTTTAGGTGTTTCATATTGAGCTGTGATCACACTTTACTCTCTGTGCATACAATTTTTGTATTTATTTTGTACAAACTTTGATTGAATGATGTTTGACCGACTTGTTATTATGTATTGTACTGCTGTTCTTCCACTGTTCCCCTCCTCTGGGTCTCACCTGGAAATGCACCTTTGCTCAGTGTGCCTCTCCCATTTACCATTTTTCAAATAAATAAAAAATTGGGGGGAATAGAACCACCTGGTTTAATTCTTCTTTCTGCATGGTATTTAGACTTAGATTCACAGAGTCTTTATTCACCATTGCAACTGTGGCTACACAGTTGAAGTTATTGCAAAATATGCAAATAAATGTAATCAACATTTTTAAAATTACACAAATATAAGTTACAGAGATATAAAGGGCCGATAAAACATACAAACTGTCCAAGTACAAAACCTTGATTAAGCGCTTTTTTCCTTTTTGTTAATATTTCTTTGCCTTTGCACATTTTATAACTTATACTGCTGTCTACCATACTAAGGGGTATCTTATCTGACAAACTTGAAATACTGTAAAGGGGGGAAACAGCATTACTAAATACTATAATGTTATTATCGAATTCTGTCAAACAGAACAATGTGCACAGAATAAGTAACTATTCCTCACATCTGTTAACCTTATCTAAATACTGTAATATTATATTTCAGTCTGTATCCTTGCAGTACAGTGAGCTTTGCAGGGTCATATTGTTATTTATAATATGCAGAGTATATATATATATATATATATACACACAAGAATGTTATGTTGTGTTTGACTGCAGTACAGGTGAGACAGGTGAATTGCATGCTGTCATTCCTATCGTTGAGGTATTAGTGAAAATGATCTAGGTCAGCTTTATTTCCTTTCCAGATTGTAAATATATCATCACTGTACCTTTTCCAAACTACTACCTGTTTGGAAAAGAGGTTGATCTTGGCTTCAGATGTGTGCTTTTGCCAAAATCCCTCATGAAGAGACTGGATTATGCTGGAGCCAGTTTTCTGGCCATGGTAATGCTTTTGACCTTATAAGTACATTTGTTTTTAAAATTAGTAGAAGTTTTTTGTCAATACTATTTCATTTAATTCCATTTGAACATGAGTAGATGGCAACTCTAATTGGTTTTTTGACTCTCTACTTTCCTCAATGCATCATTTCCTGCTTCATGTGGAATGTTCATGTATAGATCTTTAATATCAAATGGGCTGAGCCTTACTTACTCACCTGTTAGCTTTCCTAAGATTATAGATTATCCTGTAAAATTCTGATCATTTGTGTTGTGTCTTTTATGTACATCTGCATTCTCTCTGCCAGTGAGTCAGTGAAGAAGTTAACATAACCTGAAAGCAGTTCTAGGATTGAATCAATGCCTGATTTTATTGGTTGATCAGGGGAATTGTACAGATCTTTGTGTATTTTAGGGATGGCATAGAAGGCTGGGATTTTTGGGTGACATTTTTGTAAATTTTCCATTTCCTGTTTTGATGACCATCCTCTACCGTTAAAAAAAATCTAGGTGGTCTTTAATTTCAAAATTTTATACAAGTACTCCATATTTTCTTTTCCCCAATTGTTTAACCAGGTGAGACACACTAAGCTAAAAGTTTGTTTACAGGTGCAACCTGGGAGCACTGGGAAGTTAAGTGACTTGCTCAGGGTCACACAGTATTTGCAAGGGGGGCTGTGGGATTCAAACTCAGGTCTCCAGATTTGCAGCTCAGAGCCTTAAACCACTGCACTGTACTGCCTCCCATAAGGAAATGCTCAAGGTTTCTGCTAGAGAGGCTAGCTCCTTAAGGTGCTACTTGTTAAAGGCAATACACCTTTACAATGTTTATTAAGATTTTTTCTTTCTTATTTACAACAATGGGAGTAACTAGTTCCCCTCCAACATAAAGAAACATTTCATATTAAACACATACAATAATTAAGCATTCATAACATTATATTTGGAAAGCAAATAATTTGAATAATTTATTTTAGATTTTCTATATTATTTTTATATTTACATGTAATTTATGTTTATATGTAATACTTAGCAGCAAGAAGTGTTGGATTTGTTAGTCTAATTAATAGAAGAGGTGGGTCGGGTAAGCCATGTGATAGAGTAAAGTAGTAGTGGGTCTTTTTACCCTGTTACAGAACCTTCTTTCATGCACTTTGAAAAATGGCATATTAAACTGTATGAGAAATACTTAGTGAATATATTTCGATTACAGATGGCTACCATGATTTTTGTAACAGATGAGTATAATTCAAGCACACTGAAGGTACATACAGGGTTATGTGAGAACTGATATAATAATATACTGCACTCATATTAGGTCTTTGCATCAGTGACACAGTGTTAGAAATAGCACTATGGAGGTCTGGTACAATGGGTTTATAAGTGCGTTTGTTAATTTAAAGATGGCTGAAATACAGCACTCTAATTGTTCTTGTATATGAAATGGTAGTACAACATGAATGCGAGATTAGCATGTGTGTTACCATACCTAACAGATAACGTTTGTTATTATATAGATATTATATTATGTAATAGGAGGTGAACACACATTAGAAGTATCACATTACAGTTTTCTTTATTTCTTTTTTTATGTATTTTATTGAAATCTCTGTAATAACCTTTGAGTTAGAAGCTTGTTTACAAAGTTTCCATGTCATACAAGCATAGACAAGACAGAGCATGGGTACGGGTAGTGGGTGGACAACCTTTTACAATAAAAGTGTGAGTCCCTGAGCACAGGAACATAGGAGCAGTATAAGAGCAATGTTACAGAGTTCAGCTTGTTACATTCAGGGCAGCAATAGGGAGGCAGCCAGGAAACAGGCTTTGTCCAGTTTGGTGGGGGGGGGGAGAAAGAGGGGAGGGGAATGGGTGAAGCTGTTGGAAGAAGGGTGAGGGGAGAGATTAGGCGAGGGAGAGGGCAGGTAAGAAGTAGGAAATGTTATTTATTTCATGTAGAATAGTAGAAGATCTGCTAGCAGCATGTTGATTTATGTTTTCTCTTTTTATTATGCAGACTTTGTTTAAAACCACTGTTTCCTGACAAAGTGGTGTGGTCACAAAGCATGAGCTGTATTGGTGTACATTTGGTGGAAAAATAAACTTTAAACAACTTGGACACTTTAAGTTGTTTAGTTCAGTTTATTGATATCTAGTATGCATAAAACAATTTCTCACAGTTTTTATGCATATTTAGTGTGCTTACCTGCCGAGTGATAGTTGTGGCAAGTGTGTGTGTGCATAAGGGGAGAGCAGTGGCAGGCACATGCGCGGAGTGAGAGAAACCTGGTGTGTTTACCGTTATAACCCGCAGGTTAAAACAATGAATTATAACCAGGATTCCCTATGGGAGAAAATGCTTTCCAGTTATTACATCATATTAAAAGATAGGATTTAACACTAATGTAGATAAACCATAAATACTATACAATGTTTAAATCATTAAAAGCAAAATTTACGGCAGCATAAATATGACTCGCAGAGTCACAAAAATAAATACATTCCATCAAAAGCTACTTTGACTCAATTATCAGTTGCAGATCTGATAGCCGTCCATACGGGAGAAAACAATTTAGCCTTCAGCTTCTCTGTTACGATACAGTCAAATGTTAAGTGAACTAGTGGCCACCACATGCCATTTCCTGGTAGCATATTCCAGCTAACCCTACTACAGGGTGACACTTTCACCCCCTTAAACACTGTAGCTTGCTCACCAACTTTATGCCTTCTGCTTATACTCCACTCCCACTCACCCTATCCAGCATCTTTCCTGATGTGTCAACTCACCATGTCCCCTCTATCCACCCTGCTCTCACTCTCACTTCTCTACCTCCTTCTCTCCCATGCTGGTACCCTCCCACCAAGTGTCCCCCTCTCTTATCCTCCACACTGTTTTCTGCTCCCTCCCACTCACGCAACACAAACTACCGTACCACACACTCAACATCAACCTCACCCCATAACACCCCCACCCCCCACCTATCCCTGCTCCCCTCTGTACCTACTCCTCCTAGCTGCATCTCACATTTTAACACTCCCAATACCTATCACTGCTTCCAGTCATGCTTGTCTGCCCCAACAAGCTCATTAGCTCTGCAAAATGACCCAACTTGTTCTCCTCAGGGCTCTCCTCCTACTCCTCCTCCTATCCAGAAATATCCAACCCAACCTGGGACCTTTACCTGCCACTACCATATGTCCCCATCCAGTGATGGTCTTCACATTGTATCCATTAATATATGCAGCTTACTAAAAAAGCTTGACATCCTACAGGGGTGGTTGATACAACACCACCCTGATGTTGTCACCCTTGTTGAGACCTGGCTGTCCCTCTCTACCCCCGACTCTGTTGTGGCAATTCCTGGCTACTCATTCTTTCATGCTGACAGACAGGGTAAGCGAGAAGGTGGCCATGCCCTCAATCTTAAGGACTCAATGCAAGGCCAACCTCTACCTCCCCCCCCCAACTGGATCATGAGGAACAGGCTGCTGAAACAGAGAGAGAAAGAGAAAGCAGCCACAGCTTCCTTAAATCAACGAGGTTATTTTCTAGACTACACTGAATTTAATTATTACTTTTTGGACCTGTGTAAGTAACTAGTATTGATTATGTTCTTGGGGTTGACTTTTCTTAGTTGTAACTTTAATTTGCCAAGAGGAACTGTAGCTGGGAGATATTTGCAGTCATTTGTGACTAGACCTGTTACTTAACTTCTGTGAAATAGATGTCTGAAAGGAAGGAAGGCACTTCCCAGGGTGGAGGGTCAGAGTTGTAGTTGATTGTTTCTGGACAGCAAAGATTTACTCCCACCCACCCCAAGCACATACCTTCATTTAAAGTGGGGGTTCTGACATATTTTCCCCAAAACTGCTAACAACATACACCAGCTCATATCTTTAAAGGCACAGCACACTGAATAGGAGGGAGAGACACTCACAAGCTTGCACACACTAAAACAAGGAAAAAAAGTGTCTGTAACAAGAAGGGACACAGACATGTGGGGAGTGGTGCAATGCACTGGCTATGGAGCAGCAGTCTTCTAAGAGACATTCTGAAGACTGCGTTGCTGCCCTATTTTCAGGCACCTCTTTGGTCTGAGGGAGGAGGTTCTTTGTCTCCATGCTGACCTGGCAAGGATTTGGGAAATCTGCTCCCCTACCCAGGGACCACCCAGGTCACCACCACTATCTCAAAAGTTGCCAAGAAAGAGGAGTGGTTGGACCATGGTGGGCTCAGTGAGGGTGAGGGTGGTGGAAGAGAGGTTCATCCCTCCAGTTGTGCCTCTCCACAATTCTTTCACCACTCTGGTAGAGCATGGTTCCTCTATGGAGGAACCCACAGTGGAGACCAAGGAGGATGCTGGGAACCTCCACAATGGAGACCCACAGGAGGGTGGCACAGGAACCCACAGGAGAAGAAAACAACTGCTGGTGGGGGACTCAGTTGTTAAGGGGGTATAACTGGGGAAGGGAGGGGAAAGGGAGATAAGGTGCCTGCCCAGCACCATGACTTGGAGGGACAGGAAACAAATCCTCAGGATCATGGGAGCAGCTGCAAGGGGGATTGAGCTGGATGTCATTATCCACCTAGGGATGAATGACCTTGTTGAGAATGGGATCAGAGCAATGGAACAGAAGTTTGTGGAGTTGGGAAGGGGCCTTAGACAAGTAGCACAAATGGTAACTTTCTCAGAAGTGCTACCTGTCTATGGCATGGATGAGGCTAGGGTACTCTGCACCATGGGATTCAATGACTGGTTGAAAAACTGGTGCAGAGCTCAGGGATTGGGCTTCATGGGGACTGGGTCTCCACCTGGAGAGATGCAGGCCTATACAGGTGCGATGGTCTGCATTTATCCAGGAGGGGAACCAGGATCCTAGGTGACAGGTTTAAATGCTTCATTGGCAAGCATTTAAACTAGCCAAGGGAGGAGGCACTGAAAAGGAGAAGGGAAATCCAATCCCTTCCAAAAAAAAAAACTAGGGTAGTTAGTGAGGTGAACATCAAGATAGAGCAGTCAATAGGGAGAAGGGCAGAGGTAAATGGAGAAAAAGACAAAAGCAGTAAGGACAGGGATGAGGCAAAAAGAAATAAAGCCATACAGAAATGGAAGGTAATGAGTACCAATGCCCGTAGTCTAGGTAAAAAGCTCCCTGAAATGGTGGCCTTGATGGAAGTGGGATGCCTGGATATCATGGCAGTCATAGAAACATGGTACACAGAGAACCATGACTGGGATGTCAACATCTACCGGAGGGACAGGGAGGGAAGAAGAGGAGGAGGAGTAGCTCTCCATGTAAGGGAAGGGATCAAAGCAACAGAACTAAAGGGTAAACAGGGAGGACAGGTGGCACTGTGGGTCACCCTGGAGACTGGAAATGGCTCCACAATCTGCCCAGGGGTTGTATACAGACCCCCGTGTCGGGGGAGGAAATGGACAAGGAAATGATAGAAGGCATCCTTGGGATGGCAGAGAAAAGGTAGATATTGCTGATGGGAGACCTGAATATGCCAGTTGTTAACTGGAGCACCTTTGCTGCAGCCACATCCAAGAGCAGGGCCATTCTCAATGCCCTACAGGGGGCATACCTCATACAGCTAGTTTTGGAATCCACTCGGGAGGGAGCAATCTTAGACCTGGTACTCTCAAATGGGAATGGAGAGAGGATCTCTGATCTTGAAGCGGGTAGCCATCTGGGAACAAGTGACCATCAAACAGTGTAGTTCATGATAAACTTAGCTGTAGAGTCAAGCCATACAAAAGTGAAGGTATTGGACTTCAGGAGGGCTGATTTTGTCAAAATGGGAGAGTGCCTCAGAAAAGCACTAGCTAACAGGCAAGAAGGTGGGGTAGAGCAACAATGGGGAAATATCAAAACCACCATCACAGAGGCAACAAGTCTTTGTGTGAAGCAAATAAACAAATCAAAATGAAAGAAAAAAACACTATGGTTATCAAAAGAAGTGACGGGAAAGGTAAGGGAGAAAAAGATAGCACTCAAGAAGTATAAGGAAACAAAGAAGGAGCAGGACAGAGAACTGTACTAGTTAAAGCAGAAGGAGGAAGGGAAGGAAGCCAGAATAGCAAAGGCCCAAACCGAAGAAAAGATAGCCAACTGGGTTAAGAAGGGGTATAAAACCTTTTATAGGCACATTATGGAGCAAAGAAAGACTAAGGCAGGGATACTGAGGCTGAATAAAGAGGTAGGTGGATGGACAGAGAGCGACAGTGAAAAAGCAGGGATACTAAATGAAGACTTCTGCTCAGTATTCACAATGGAAAAGTAGGGGGAGATACCTAATCCAGTCAATAGAAGCACTCTGGATGGGGGGGGGGTGATATTAGTCCTTTCACAGAAGAAAGGGTTATAAAAGAACTCTTAAAACTGAAGGTGGATAAATCAATGGGGCCTGATGGGATTCACCCCAGAATTCTAAAAGAACTAAGGGAAGAACTAGTAACACCACTGACTACCCTTTTTAATAAATTATGGGAGGATGGTGTGGTACCTGAGAACTGGAGGAGGGTGGATGTGATTCCCCTTCACAAAAGTGGGAGCAAGACAGAGGCAGGAAATTACAGACCTGTCAATTTGATCTCAGTGGTAGGGAAAATGATGGAATCACTTCTGAAGGAAAGAATTGTTGAGTACCTAGAGGCCAGTAGGGCACACGACCCAAGGCAGCATGGATTCACAGTGGGAAGGTCATGTCAGACAAATCCAATTGATTTCTTTGACTGGGTAGCCAAAGTAGTAGACCAGGGAGGGGCTGTGGACATGGCCTACCTAGACTTTAGCAAGGCATTTGACATAGTCCCACACAAAAGATTAATAAACAAATTAGCCAGCCTGAGAGTGGGCCCCAGGGTGGTAGCCTGGGTAAAACACTGTCTGGACAACAGGACACAGTGGGTAATAGTAAATGGAGTCCACAGTGAAGAAAGGGGAGTTACTAGTGGGGTACCACAAGGTTCAGTACTGGGGCCAGTCCTTTTTAATGTCTTTATAAGTGACATTGCAGAGGGACTGGAAGAGAAAGTATGTCTCTTTGCAGATGACACAAAGATCTGCAACTGGGTTGATACACAAGGTGGGGTGGAAAGGATGAAAAGGGACTTGGCAAAGTTGGAGGAATGGTCAAATGTTTGGCAGCTTAGATTCAATGCAAAGAAGTCCAAAGTAATGCACCTGGGAAACAAAAACTCAGGGGAAGAGTACGCAATGGGGGTGAGATACTGACAACAACAAAAATGGAAAGGGACCTGGGGAAATCATATCAGATTATCTAAATGTGGGCCAGCAATGTGAGAAGGCAGTCAGGAGGGCTGGGGGATACTGGGATGCATAGGGAGAGGCATCACCAGTAGAAAACAGGAAGTTATTGGCCCTCTGTACAGACAGTTGGTAAGACCACATCTGGAGTGTTGTGTACAGTTCTGGAGACCCCATCTCTGCAAAGACATAGACAGGGTGGAGGCTGTCCAGAGGAGGGCAACCAAAATGGTGCAGGGTCTGCACCAGAAGACATATGAAGAAAGGCTAAAGGAGCTTAAGATGTATAGGAAAGGAGGGAGAGGTGGGACATGACAGAAACTTTCAAATACCTCAAGGGAAGCAACAAAGTCCAAGAGGGTAGCATCTTTCAGAAAAAGAGATGTATAAGAACAAGAGGGCACAATTTGAAGATAGAGGGAGGAAGGCTCAGCAGTAATGTGAGGAAATGTTTCTTCACAGAGAGGGTTGTAGATGCATGGAACGGCCTTCCTGAGGAGGTTGTAGAATTAAAAACTGTGGGAGAATTCAAGAATGCATGGGACAGACATAAGGCAATTCTAGTGGAGGGGTAGGAGGAAGTAGGTTGTTGGTTAACTAGGATCTGCAGCTTATCCATTAGGTAGGGAAATGGGCAGACTAGGTGGGCCAAGCGGTCCTTATCTGCCATCAAATCCTATGTTTCTATATTTCTATGTCAGGTCTTCACTATAAAAGCTAACTTCAGGAAGACTTCCACCCCATCTCCTTATCATCACAGTCTATACCCCACCAGGACCAGAAACTAGCATTCCACTTTGTCCTGAACTATCTCTCCTTTTTCCCCACAAAAAACAAATGCTTAGTTCTGGGGGGACTTCAGCATTAATTGGCAGTCCAGCACCGGGGCACCATTTAAAGATGCCATTACTGCCCTGGATCTAACTCAGGTAGTCAACACCCCCACGAGGCATAACCCCACCTCTGGCACTGCCACTCTCCTGGACATGGTGTTCACCAACTGCCCCCCAAATAATCACCAGTATCTCAGTCCTCCCTAATGCTCTAAGTGACCACTCTCCTGTGCTCTGCACCTGGTCCTGTAAGTCCCCACCAAAAATCATCCTCCAGTATAAACTTAAACTGGGCAACCTTGAACAGTTAAAACTCCACCTAAGGCTCTGGGATTGGTCACCCGTAAAAAACACCCGGACATAGACTCTGCACTTGACCTATTCATCCACACATTTAACGCAGCCTGTGACAAGTTTGCACTGCTGACCTAATGTGTGATCAAAGTCAACACTACACCTTGGATCTCCCATCGTCTCATTGAGCAGATGTGACACTGTGATGCCCTCTGGAAAATTGCCCTCAAAACTGGCAGGCCAGCTGACAGACAACGTTACTGAGCGGCAAGGAACAAGTGTACCTGGGCTATATGCAGAGCCAAAGCAGAGCACTACAAAGCATCCCTTGAGTCCTCCTAGAGCACAGGAAGAAAATTCTGGAATAATCTAAAGACCACAACTCCTCCCCCTTCCTAATTAATATATACAGCAACTGTACCACTGACCCCAGTCTTATTACCGACACTCTTAACTCCGCCTTCTCGGATCGCAGCAGCATACTCCCACCCACACTTCTTTGATCCTCACCCTTAAAAACCCTTGCACTTTGGGAAGCCATACCCTACCTTCAAAAAGCTCTCAGTGGCTCCCAGTTCAGTAGCAACTCATTGGACCTGAAACTCCTCCACCTGACCCTGCAGGATGTCCTTGCCCCACTAACCTGAATACTAAATCATTGACTGTGTCTATACAAATTTCCATCCCGTTGGAAGGCTGGGACCATTACCCCCATCCACAAAAGCAGTGACTGTACGGCTACGGGCAACTACTGCTCAATCTCTATCCTCGCTCTCTCTCCAAAGCCCTGGAGCACATCATCTCTGATCAGCACACTGACTATCTCACAAAACATGATCTCCTCTGTAAGGAACAACACGGATTCTGCAAAGGCCACAGCATCAAGGCCGGGAAACAGTGTGACAAGGCAGCAGGTAAAGCAAATAGGATGCTGGGATGCATAGGCAGGGGCATCACCAGCAGGAAAAGGGAGGTCATAATTCCACTATACAAGACACTAGTGAGGCCGCACCTGGAGTACACTGTGCAGTTCTGGAGACCTTACCTACGTAAGGACATAGACAGGGTAGAGAAGGTTCAGAGGAGGGCAACAAAGATGGTGCATGGATTGCATCACAAGTCCTATGAGGACAGGTTGAAGGCACTGAACATGTACTCCCTGGAGGAGAGGAGGAGAGGGATATGATAGAGACATACAAGTATCTTACAGGGAGGAACAGGGTGCAGGAATGCACTATTTTAGCGAAAAAGATGTTCGAGGACTAGAGGGCATGGGATGAAGTTGGAGGAGGACGATTAGAGGAAAGCGTGAGGAAGAATTTCTTCACAGAGCGGGTGGTGGACAAGTGGAACACCCTGCCAGAGGAAGTGGTGGGGGCTGAAACAATCACGGGATTTAAGAATGCATGGGATAGACATAAAGGAATTCTGGAGGTCAGGGGTAAGGGGCAACAGACTTCCTGGAAAACATAAACTGAACTTACAAACTTAAATGGGCAGACTGGGAGGGCCATAGGCCCTTATCTGCCGACACTGTCTATGTATCTATGTATCACCTCGGCACTCCTGGAGTTTGCCTCCTCTGTTCATTGAGCCCCGGACAGAAGTCATCTTACCAGCGCTATATTCGTAGATCTATCGAAAACATTTGACATGGTTAACCATGCCCTCCTCCTATCTACCCTCCCCCTGCTAGCTCTTTCTCAGGAAGCCACAAATTGGTTCTCTGACTATCTTACAAGTAGAACCCAGCAGGTCAAGATAGGTTGCTCCCTCTCCACCTGTCTCCCTGTTAGGTCAGGGGTGCCCCAGGGCTCCATCCTGGGCCCTCGCTATTTAGCTTATATCTAAATACCCTCCCTGCAGCTTGCTCTATTAACCTGCTACTATATGCAGATGACGCCATCCTCTATTCCTCCCACCCTGATCCATGTATACTCCAGCAATCACTCCAAACCGCCTTCTCTGAGGCTGAACTATGGTTTGCCAACCAGTGTCTTGTTTTAAACTACAAAAAGATGAAGGTCATGACTTTAGCCCACAACCAGACCCTCACAAAAACTGCCAGCCCCTAATCTTTACCTCCCATCTGACCCGCTTGAACATGTAGACACCTTCAAGTACCCAGCCATCACCCTAGACCCTGCCCTCAATTTCCACCAACACATCCATCTCCTCTCTACAGCTGTCAATACCAGAATCAGCCTCCTGCACAGGTACAAACACTGTCTCACCACAGATGCCCTCCAACTAGGTGTCTCCTCCTTAGTCCTCTCCCTAATTGACTATGGGATCCTTGTATATGGGGCAGCTGACTCTTCCTCCCTCAGTAGACTACGGCAATCTCTTAACAAACCCTGCCACCTTATTCTTGGTTGTGACCGTACCACACACACATGCACCCTCTATAGCTCTACAAACTAGCTTAACCTTGAAGATAGACTCAAGTTCCATACCTGGCTTATGGCCAAAATGATTTCACTTGGCCTCTCCCCCCAGGTCTCTCAGCCCTCATAAAACCAGCTCCTGTTACCAGAAACACTTGTAGCTCCACTAAACCTCTGCTCTATGTCCCTAGATGCCAGACCTCGCTATGCCAGAGAACTTTTAGCTATAGGGCCCCTCCTGGATTAATGCCCTCCCTAACACTATTGCAGCAGAAAGTAAGATTGGCCATTTTAAATCCCTTCTCAGGGACCACCTCCACTCAGCTAGCACCTGTGACTGTTACTGAATCTGCCTGTACACCCTGCCACCCAGGCCTGCCCCACACCCTTGACAATGGACTCTGTCCGGCTCCCCCCAAGTCATGCTTCTGCTCTGCCCCTCACTACGATAGACCCACTGTTAATACTATGAATGCTGTATATTATACCTCCTATGTACCTGTACATTGTATATTGTAACTGTTGTGCACCAGATTCTACTATGTATATACATAGATACATAGACAGTGTCGGCAGATAAGGGCCTATGGCCCACCCAGTCTGCCCATTTGAGCTTGTAAGTTCAGTTTGTTTTCCTAGAAGTCTGTTGCACCTTACCTGACCTCCAGAATTCCTTTATGTCTATCCATGCATTCTTAAATCCGTGATTGTTTCAGCCCCCACCACTTCCTCTGGCAGGGTGTTCCACTTGTCCACCACCCGTTCTGTGAAGAAATTCTTTCTCATGTTTCCTCTGAATCGTCCTCCCTCAACTTCATCCCATGCCCTCTAGTCCTGGAACATCTTTTCGCTTAAAAATAGTGTTTTCCTGCACCCTGTTCCTCCTGTAAGATACTTGTATGTCTCTATCATATCCCCTCTCCCTCCTCTCCTCCAGGGAGCACATGTTCAGTTCCTTCAACCTGTCTTCATAGGACTTGTGATGCAATGCATGCACCATCTTTGTTGCCCTCCTCTGAACCTTCTCTACCCTGTCTATGTCCTTACGTAGGTATGGTCTCCAGAACTGTACACTGTACTCCAGGTGGGGCCTCACTAGTGTCTTGTATGCGGATTATGACCTCCCTTTTCCTGCTGGTAATGCCCCTGCCTGCCATCCCAGCATCCTATTTGCTTTACCTGCTGCCTTGTCACACTGTTTCCCTACCTTGAGGTCATCAGAGATGATAACCCCAAGATCCCTTTCCTGCTTGGTGCATGCTATATCCTCACCCCCAACTGATATATTGTGCCAGGGTTTTGTGCCCCAAATGCATTATCTTGCACTTCTTTGCATTGAATTTCAACTGCCAAACCCTGACCATTCTTCAAGTTTCTGCAGGTCACTTCTCATTCTGTCTACACCCTCTGGTGTGTCTACTCTGTTAAAAGAGCTTTGTGTCATCAGCGAACAGTGAAATTCTGCCTTCTAGGTCCTCGCCATGTCACTGATGAAGATGTTGAATAGGACCGGTCCCAGCACTGATCCCTGTGGTACCCCACTGGTCACTCTTCCCTCTGTGGAGTGACAGCCATTTACCACCACCCTCTGTGTCCTGCCACCCAGCCAGTTACCTACCCACCACACTACTGTCCTGCCCACACCCATATTCCCCAGTTTGTGTAATAGTCTTCTATGTGGCACAGTGTCAAAGGCCTTGCTGAAGTCCAGATAGGCCATGTCCACTGCCCTCCTCTGATCCACCTCCCTAGTCACCCAGTCAAAAAATTCAATGAGGTTGGTCTGACATGACCTCCCCCTGGTGAAACCATGCTGCCTTGGGTCCTGTAGTCCATTGATAACCAGATGTTCCACCAATCTCTCCTTCAGTAGTGCTTCCATGATCTTCCCCACTACCGAGGTGAGGCTGACTGGTCTGTAGTTCCCTGCTTCCTCTTTGTTCCCACTTTTGTATAAGGGGACTACATCTGCTGTCCTCCAGTCTTTGGGTACCTCCCCTGTTTCCAGTGATCGGCTAAACAGGATAGCCAGAGGTTCAGCCACCACCTCTCTTAGTTCTTTAAGGACCCTGGGGTGCACCCATCTGGCCCCATTGCTTTATCAACTCTTATTACTTCCAGTTCCTTCAGGACCCTTTCTCGTGTAAGGGACTTGTGTCCATTCTGCACCATTCTCACCCTGCCCCCTTCAGACCCATTACCCTCCTCTTCCTCAGTAAAGACTGAGCAGAAATACCTGTTCAGTATGTCAGCTTTACTGTTGTCATCCTCCAGTGGCCCCATCCTCCCCTTCAGTCTCACTATCCCTCCCTTTGTCTTTCTTTTTTCACTATGTACCTGTAAAGGTTTGTCCCTCTACCCACTGATTTTGCAATGTGTTCTTCTGTCTGAGCTTTGGCTTTCCTTACTGACCTCCTACCTCCTTTGCTTCTCCTGGTACTTCTCCCTATCCCCTTCTGCCTGTGTCTTTTTGTATTGCCTGAATGCAATCTTTTTGGCTTTAACTTTCTTTGCTACCTCTTCGGAAAACCATAATGGTCTCCTCTTCCTTTTCCTCTTGCTAGCCTGCTTAATATATAATTCTGTTGTTCTTGTATTCCCCATTTTAAATACGGCCCACTGTTCCTCAACCTCTGATTCCTGTCCCATTCCCCTTAATGCCTCTTTCAAGTATCTCCCCATTTTCCCAAAGTCTGCCCGCCTAAAATCTAGGATACGTGTTTTTGTGTGGTTTGGTTCTGCTCTTTCTGTGATTTCAAACCACAATGACTGGTGGTCACTGTTTCCCAGGTGCTCCCCCACCGTTACCCCCATCACACTGTCCCTGTTTGTGAGCACAAGGTCCAGTATTGCCTTCTGCTGAGTTGGTTCCACGACCAGTTGCTTGAGGAATGCACCCTGAAGGAAGTCCAGGATAAATCTGCTCCTAGTTGATGCTGCTGCTGGGATGCTCCAGTCCACGTCTGGAATATTGAAGTCTCCAACCAGTACTACCTCACCCTTGTCTGCCATCCTTTGGATGGCTAGCATCAGCTCCCTATCTGTTTCTTCCTCCTGGGCTGGTGGTCTATAGACCATACCTGCTGCGGATGGCTGTCCCCATTTTCCTTTCCAGCTTAACCCACAGTATCTCTCCCCCATTTTGTTCCTCCTGGATCTCTGTGGCCCTTATGTCATTTTTCACATACAGTGCCACTCCTCCTCCCTTCCTGCCTGCTCTGTCTCTTCTGAATATGTTGTAGCTAGGTATGGCCATCTCCCAGTCGTGGTTATCATTACACCAGGTTTCAGTGATGGCCACAATGTCCAGGTCTGACTGCACCATGACAGCCTCCAGATCTTCCATCTTGTTGCTAAGGCTCCTGGCATTTGCACACATGGCTTTCCATGATTTGACCTCCTAGACTGTCTCCCTATTCTACTCAGCCCCTTCCTTGGTTGTCATTTATCCTAGGTTCTCCTTGCTGTCTGCCCGTCTGCTGAATTTTGCCCCTTTTCTGCTTATCCACCTCTTGGGCACTAATCTCCATCTTTTGCACACTGCTTTGCAGAGATAGCCACTCCTCTGATTCACTGGTTCCACTGCTAGCTGTGGGGGGTGAGCAAGTAGGTACCCTCCTTGCTGGCTTGCCACCCCCCTTTGCTAGTTTAAATGCTTGTCAATGTAGCATTTAAACTTATCATTGAGTGCTTGGATTCCCCTCCAGGATGGATGCAGGCCGTCAGGCATATTGTACCTCCTGTGCACCTGTATATTGTGTATTGTATCTTATGCTCCTGTTAATTGTAACCATCTCCAGTATGTCTCTTACACTGTATATTGTTCATGTTACTGTTTATTTTATTTATTTGTACATCAGTTTACAACCTTTGAGCCAGGGGCTCATTTTCAAAGGTACCTCATCACAAGAGGACAATACAGTGCAGACATTCATGTTACAGAAAGTAGGTTACATGGAATTAACATACATATTTGTGAGGAACATGATAGATACAGCAGTACATACAAAAACTCACATAAGGTTACAGGATATGGGTACATCAGTAAATAGGTGATTGGCCGATATTACAGAGAGGTCAGATTGGTTATTGTGGCAACATAGAGATTGGAAATGGAGCAGTCAGTAGAGCAGTGGTAAATTAACAGGTTACAGCAGTATATAATGGTAAGAGCAGTCAGGAGCAGTTGCAAGTTAACCAGGTTACAGCAGCACATAGAAACACTGCCAGGGCGAAATCAACAGAGCAATTTAAGCCAAGTTACAGTAACATATTGCAATACTGCAGGTTGAGCAGTCGGCAGAACAGTGGAATTTTGCCTGAGGAGATACGTGGTGTGGTTTGGATGCTGCCCAGTGGGCATTGTCAGGGCACAGTGGGTAGGGCCTCAGATTATACAGGTGCAATTTTGTACGGTGAACAGTTCACTTCTGAGTGCGGTTTTGAATTTGGAGATCGTAGGGGCATCTGTGATGTGGAGGGGGAGTGAGTTGAACCAGGAGGGGGCTCTATGGGGGAAGGACCTTTGACCATGGGAGGTCCTGGCTCTAGGTGTCTGGAAGGTAGTCCTGCAGGAAGTCTGTGTACAGACCAGGGGTTTGGCTATGGGGAGGGAGGCCATCAGCCCTGGGGGGGACAGTCCTAGGAGAGTTTTTTTTGCTATTAGGCATGTTTGATAACGCAGCCGTTCATCTAGGTTCAGCAATGTTGCCAGCCCATAGAGCTGGCATGAATGTGTAAGTCTAGGGGCCCCAGTGATTAGTCTGCAGGCCTTGTTGAGTAACAGGTGGACTTTGTTGAGCGCAGTTGTGTTGGCAGCCCCGTAGACCGGGAGTCCATAGTCTACCAGGGATAATATCGAGGATGTTACCGCAAGCTGGAGGGCAGCGGGGGGGAGAGCGCTTTTGTAGTGGTATAAGATACCTAGATATATTGGCTGCTGAGGCAAGGGTGTCAATGTGGGTATGGTAGTTGAGGGCTGAGTCAAAGGTGACCCCAAGGTACCTGAACGAGTGTACTTGCTCTAGCGGTTTTGGAACCAGGGAGGATGTGGGTGGAAAATTGCTGGCTTTGTTTTGGGGGTGGGCAAGAGCATTGTTTTCATTTTTTGAGATTTATGATCAGTCTATGTTTTGTGAACCAGGTTTCTGCCTCAGTATCGAGAGCTACAGGAGTCCTGAAGGGAGGTAGGGTTGCAGTGGAGGCAAAGATGACAGCGTCATCTGCATACAACAACATATTTCGGTGCATTCACTTGGCAGGGTGTTAAGGTAGGCGAGAAGAGTAGGGGTCCCAGGATGGAGCCCTGAGGAACCCCTGATCCGATGGGACATGATTTTGATAGTGTTCCATTAATTTTGACACATTGGGAGCGGGCCGATAGATAGCTGGTGCACCATGCGAATGGCCCAGTAGCGAAGCCAGCCTGGTGGAGTGCACCCAGTAGGAGGGGTGGGAAACAGTATTGAACGCCTTGGAAAGGTTGATGAACACTGCCCCAGCTAGGGAGCCAGAGTCCAGGGATGTGTATAGGAATGTTGAGAACTCCACTAGTGCTGTGCCTGTGCTGTGTCCTGCCCAGAAACCATGCTGTTCGGGGCAAAGGATGTTATATTTAGTCAGGTACTCAGTAATCTGTATTGCGACCAGTTTTTTTAAGGGCTTTGGAGAGGGGAGGGAGTATAGAGATAGGCCGGTAGTTCCCAGCTGAGGACCTATCATCCCCTTTGTGGATGGGAGTGACAATGGCCATTTTCCATGCTGTGGGGAACTGCCCCAGGCAGAGGGATTTATTGAGAAGGCTGGTAAGTGGGACAAGGACCTGGTCCAGTACGCGCTGGAGAATGGTGGGGTCCACGGTAGAGTTGCCGGGACTATTGCTCTTTAGCGCACAAATCAGGTGGGGTCTAGCTTCGAGGGTAGTTATTCTACATAGGTAGAAGCTAGGGTGCCAGTGATCTGGGGTCAGTAGGGAGGGTGGTGGGTTGAAAAAGTTACTGGGGAGGATGGGGCTGAGGTCTGTGAAGGAGGAGTTGAGGTGATTTGCGATGTCTATCGTGTCAGTAATGTTGGTGCCACCAATATTGAGATGGGATGGGGGAGGGGAGCGTGTGCTCCTGTTCAGTTGTTTGATATTGTCCCAAAAGGTTCGCACTCCTAAGAGGGAGGTGAGGGTGGCTTGATAGTAGTCGGCCTTGGCTTTTCGGACTGCCCAGGTGCACTTATTCCGAGTGGCGTTGTAGGCCTGTCTATCAGCCATCCGGCCTGTTTCTGTTGCGAGGTGCCACAGGTTATCCCTATGTCTAAGTAACTGTAATAGGGCAGGGGTAATCCAGGGCACTTTATGTTTTTTGGTTTTGGTAGCTGTGAGGGGTGCGAAGAGGTCGCAGGCTGTACTAAATGTATGGGAGAAGAAGGCGAGGGCAGTGTCTATATCTGGAGCATGGTGAATGGGCGACCAGTTTGTTTGGGCCAGAAATTGCCTGAGGTTCTTCAGACCGCCAGGTTTGAGACGCCGGCGATGTGTGTGCTGGGCGGTGGGTTTTGGCAGGGTGGTCACCCAATGGAATATGGTTGGGGAATGGTCGCTGAGTGAGTCAGAGAGGATTTGGATGTCCAGGATTTTTTGGGGGCAGTTGGTGATGATGACATCAAGGAGGGAGCTGGTATCTCCCTTAGGGTTTACTCTTGTGGGTTTGGAGACTAGCTGCATCATATCAATGGCAGAAAAGGAGTCCCGGATGGAGGTGGAGGTGGGGCTGAGCCAGTTAATATTGAGGTCACCCACAAGGACTTGATCAGTCCTATGTGGGATGGTGGTAAGATAGTCAATTAAGGATGATGTAGCCGAGTTTTGGTTTTTAGGTGGAATGTAGGCAGAGGTGAGATACAGGGGCCCTAGAGGGTCTGGAGTGAGTTTAAGGGTGAGACCTGTGCCCCACCTGCCAGGGCTGGGGCAGGGAGTGTTGACCAGTGAGAGAACCCTTACATAGATCGCAACCCCCCATTTGTCTACGATCCTCGGTGTAGGGTGTAGCCAGGGAGGGCGGCAGAAGGAGTCAGAGTGGACTTTGATAGCCAGGTTTCTACCAGCACAATGATGTCAGGTTTGTGCAGCATGACCCAGCACTGGAGTGTGTCGAGTTTTTCAAGATGCTGCATATATTCATGGAGGCAATACTCAGACCAGGGCCCACCTGATGGGCAGGTCCAGGAGGGGCCTGGGTTGGGATGTATGTTGCCTGTTAGGGAGTAGAGGAGGATCACAGTTCTGGGCAGGATGTGGTGATGTATGTGTTTCCTACGTGTATGGGGGCTGGGGGACCTTGGGGGAGCAGGGAATGGGTAGGGGTTGGCAGGGTGGTAGGGTGAGGGCGATAAGCTGCCAGGGGTGGCCTTGAAAGGCGGTGTGGTGGAGCATGGAGAATGGGTGTTTTTGGCCAGTAGGCATGGTAATTGTGGGGTTCGTGTGAGCCATGTCTAGGGGAATTGCCAGTGCTGGAACCCGCGATCCAGGGAGGAAGGGAGCTGGGTGGGTGGGGTGTGGATTGCAAAAAGGTGTGAGTTGGAGCGGATTGGAGTGGCTCAGGAGGTTTGGAGGGGTCTAGGAAATAGTGGGGATGGGGATAGATAGTGGGTGCAGGGTGGGTAGTAAGGGTCTCTCTAGTGGTTGGCAGGTATAACCTGCTAATGGCAAAGTGGGGACTTAGGTTTAAGGAGAACAGGAAGTGATGTCATAAGCCTTCGTGTCTCTGGACCCCATCTAAGGGAACTTGGGGTCTGGGAGTACCGGGGGAGCTCCTGATGTACCGCTATAGTGGCAGGTAAACAGATGTGTGGCAAGGCACAGGCGTGGATCATCAGATGGCACATTCGGTGCGGCTACAAGCTGGCCTGTGCCTGTGCTCCTCCTCTGCTGCTGCCTTTGTCCTATTCCCTGGATGTAGCATAGATAGTTTTTAAAAATGCTTATCTATTTTAACTTACATTGTTTTCTTTATTCACAAGTAACTACTCTCATGCACTCACTTCAATCTCTGTTCCACAGACTTGCTACAGAAGTCACCGAGGATGGGGTGGGGGACTGAATGAGGGAGCAATTTCATTTATTTTCTTCAGAGAAGACACAGCACATGGGGGTTCAGCAAGACCTAAATCAATGTGGAGGAGTAACTGGTTTCTATAAAAAAAACTCCAGTGCCTAAGTACAATTCCTGTGACAATAACAACAATGTGCTGTTGCTATAGGACTATGGAAGAATGTCTGTGACTTCTTCATCCCTCCTCTCCCTTTAAGATTACTGAAAAGGGGATTCATATGGAGGAACACTCCCACAGCAGTATAACATAACAGATTCTTGTCTTTTTTAAAGTAACCCTGCCAAAAATAGTAAACTGAGACTTAGACCATATTATGAGAGCCTATCCTCGAAAGTCTCTTTAAAGAGCTGCATTTCTCAGCACATCAAAATAAAAACATTAGTTGTTCTCTCTGGTAACCCCCTGTTGCAACCTCAGCTGCAGCCCTATTGGCTCTTGCCAGAATTTGTTTGTCAAGCAAGGATCCACATCTAAACTTAAAATAGGTATGTCTATGGCCTTCTTTTTCATAAAACAGTAATGTAGGTATTTCTCACTTTTCCCTGGAACTTTCAATTTGTGATATATTTTAACTATTGAAATATCTGCTAATCTTGCAAATTCTTTTTGAAAGAAGCAATCTGATATCTTTTGGATGGCCATGGAAACAAAACTGTTACCACTGGCCACTGCATAGCGATCCCATATACTGTATCTATCAGGCCTATTCTTTTGAGCATACTATTTAGTTTACACAACATTGAGATGGACACTCTGTATTACAACTATCCAACCAGCACTTGCATATTGTTCTATCCTCCTTTAGCAAAACCATTTTTCCCACAGAATAACAGCTCTTATATGGGCCAATACTGTGATAGGTTTTAGTTTTAATTCACCCTTTAATAGAGCTGATGGAAAATATCTCTGTAAGTGTAATACTTGTTTGTGAAACACGCTTTGTATTGATTCTAAATGTTTACCAATGTTTTTATTTATTCAGCTTTTATTTACCAGGTAAGCACGCTAGACAATCAAGTGCCTATTTTCAGGTGTGACCCGGGAGAATTACATAGGTACAGGCAATAACAATTCAGAGGCATGGTTAACAGCAAAACAACAAGGTACAGTCCGGTACATTCAGAGAACTCAGGCTATAACAATTTCAGAGACTATCAATCAACAACATACAAACAAACAACAAGGTACAGGCTGGAATAGGCAGGTAGCTACCAGTCAGGGTACAGGCAGAGAGCAAAAAAGGCAAGTGCTGTGTTAGGCAATGACAACCATGGGAGGCAGTTAAGGAAGCAAACAATATAGCAGCAGGACATTTTAGATACGGGCACATTAGCCATCTGAACACATGCAGTCACGATGGGGCACAGCGCCCCCCCCCCCGGAGGGGTAGGACAGCTAGGAGCAAAGGCAGGCAGACACTTGTTTTAAGTAGCTCCAGAATGAGAACCTGAAGCTACGGTAGGAGGGGGGCGGTCCTTAAAAGGGTAGGGAGTAGGTTCCAGGCTCTGGGGGCGAGAGCTGTGAAGGCACGATCCCCTGCAACTGAACGAGTTTTGGGGACCATGAGAGTCTGGGAGGCACTGGACCTCAGTTGATAGCCAGAGGGGGCAGGCTTGAGCAGAGCAGCCAATGCTGGAGGTGTGGATGAACGGATGATATTGTCAGTAAAGTTGCCCAGGACAAAGGATCAACGGTTACTAGGGGAGAGCCACCCCAGCCTGGAATAGAGTTGACAGTGATGGGTGAGACGGAGGTCCAATATGGCAAAATGACACATGTTGTCATATGCTGTGTTCTATTTTGTGTGCCAGGTTTTTCCGCTCCACACATGATACCGGTAATAACCTTTGTATCAAATGTCTGTTTTAATGTTGCAAAGGAGTTGCCTGTGAAATTGTGTCCAAGTCTTGCGATGGCTTTTGAAGCTAAAATACCTTGCTTTTTAATAGCAGATGTATGACTTTTTCAGGTATCAAAAGAATCAAAATGCAAACCTAAGTATTTAAAGCAGGACACAACTTCTAAACAGGTGTCAGCAAAAATCTTTTCAAAGTTTCTTCTTTTTCTCTCAAAGATTAATATCTTAGATTTTCCTATATTTAGCAAGAGATCCAGCTTCTGCAGTGTTAACTGGGTAGTATTAATGACCTTTTTAAGGCCTAATGGTGTAAGTGAACTCAATATGTCATCTGCATACATTAATAAACAAATCTATCATAAATTTTAGGGGGGGAAGTGTCAACTAGCTCCAGTGCCTCAGCTAGAGTGTCAATGTAAAGGTTAATCAATGCGGGGACAAGAGGCAACCTTGTTTAACTCCGTTATAGGGATTAGATTTGTCATTGTACTATTTTTTGCAATTCTTACTTTTCTGATATTGTTAATGTGTACTAAGTTTGCCCATTTTGTCCCCGCCTCTACAGTCACCATAGACCCTACTTGATCTCTAGTTACCCCCACCACACTTTCCTACCAAGATTCCTTTGTGCCTATCCCATGCATGCTTGAAGCCCACCACTGTTTTAACCCAAGACACCTATGCTGGAAGATTGTTCCAGGAGTCCACCACTTTTCCTGTGAAAAAGTACTTCCTCATATCCCTCCCACACTTCCTCCCTTCCAACTTCATGGCATGCCCCCTTAGTCTCGTTCAACTTATCTTCTGAAAAATAGTCCTCTCCTGTATCTTATTCACTTCCGTAAAGTACTTATAATGTAGATCTCTTTCATGTCTCCCCCTTCTCTTTTCCAGGGTGTGCCTATTGAGAGCCTTCAGTCTCTCCTTAATGAGCTTATGATGCAGCTACAGCACCATTTTAGTTGCCATCCTCTGGACAGCTTCTTCCCTGTCTATGCCTTTCCTGAGCTGTGTTCTGTAGAACTGGACACAGTACTCCATGTGGGGTCTCATCAATGATCGATGTAGTGTGAACACCACCTCTCTCCTTCTGCTGGTGATTCTCCTCCCTATGCACAGCAGTATCCTGCTGGCCCTGCTTACTGCATTATTGCACTGCCTCGCCTGCTTGAGGTCATCAGATATGAGAACCCCAAGATCCCTTTCCTGTTTAATGACCACTAATACCTTTTTCCCCATTTTATAAACAGCTTCTGGGTATCTGTGCTCTATGTGCATGATTTTGCACTTTTTTGTATTGAAACCCAGCTACCATACCCTTGACTGCTCCTTGAGTTTTCTCTGGTCTCTTCTCATTCTCTTCACCCCTCCAGAGTATCTATCCTAATCAAATGATGGTGTCATCTGCAAAGAGGCATACCTTCCCTTCCAGGTCATCTGCAAGTTTTCTTATGAAGACATTGAAGAGGACTGGTCCCAGTACTGAGTCCTGAGGTACCCTGCTGGTCACTCTCCCCTCATTAACTTGCAGGCAATTTACCACCACCCTCTGTCACCTATTAAACAAGCAGTTCTATACTCAGTTTACCACCATGGGTCCTAACCCCAAACTTCCCAGATTTCTTATAAGCCTCCTATGTAGTACATGTCAAAGACCTTGCTGAAATCTAAGTAGGCCACTTCCAGCGCCAACCCTGGTCTATTTTCCTGGTCTCCCAATCAAAGACATAGATCAGATTCGTGTGACATAACCTGCCCCTGTGAATCTGTGCTGCCTTTTATCTTGTGACCTTCTGAATTTAAGGTACTCCACTAGCCTTTCTTTTAAAGGTGCCTCCATTAACTTCACCACCACTGAAATTAGACTGATTGGCCTATAGTTGCCAGCTGCCACTTTTCTGAAGCAGGGCTACATCTACCCATCTCCAGTCCTCTGGAACCTCTCCTGTTTCCAGTGAGTTGTTGAATAGGGCTGTCAGCGGTGCAACCAGTACCTCCCTGAGCTCCCTCAGTAACCTTAGGTGTACCCTATCCAATCCCACAGCCTTATCCATTTTCAGATTCACACGTCCTTTCAGGACTCTTTCCTCTGTGAATGGACTTGTATCTACATCCCTCCCCCCAGTGTTTCTGCTGCTTCTATGTGGCCCATTCCACTCTTCCTCCACTGTGAAGACTGAGCAGAAGTATCTGTTCTGGATACCTGCTTTTTCCTGATTCTCCTCTGCTGCACAGTCTCCCCCTGCCCTTGGTGACCTCACAGTCCATCTCCTTGTCTTCCTCTTTTCGCTTATGTATCTTAAAAAGGTCTTGCCCCCTTTAGTTACCCCTTTGGCTAAGCTTCCCACTCTTTGCCCCTCACTACCTTCTCTGCTTCCATCTTCTTTTCCAGGTATACCTCCTTATCCTCTTTCCTCTGCATCTCCTTGTACTTCCTGAATGCCACTCTTTAACTTTTGTCTCTGCAGCCACTTCCCTCACAAACCACAGTGGTCTATTTTTCCTCCTGTTTTTGCTCTCTTCTTCCACACAGAGGTTTGTTGCCTTTACTGTGCCACACATTACTTTGGCCCACTGTTCCTCCACCCCACCCAGCCAATCCCTCTTGCTACTGTAAATTGTCTCTGAGGCATTCACACTTTTTATGGCTGTGGCCGCTGTCTATAGCTGTACAAATGGGATACGGAAGCGCATTTAAGTACTTTTCAGTGTATCCTTCCAGACTCAGCAACTGCAAATCACTACCCAGTTGAATAAAATATTCCTTTCTCTCTGCTGGGTTTCTAGAACTCAAGACCTGTCAAGTGCTTTTAACATAAATAACAATATACTGTAGCATCTAAGATAAGGATTCCAGCCCCCTTACTTGTTTAACAAGCCTGAGGAACATAAGTGCTGTCTAATGCACACACCAGAGGTACTTTGCTGTCTCAAGAAGTGTCAAATGCTTCTAACAAATAAAATCTGCTCCTTAAGATAAGCACTTCCAAATTCCATGCTGCTTAAAAGAAAAGTCTCATGTATGCAGTGCTGTGTATTTGCTTACCTCACTTCTCCTAGGTCAAATTAATTCCCTCTGTTTGTATTCCCAGTCAGCTATTGTGGTTTTAGGAGCATTTAAAAAGTAAAGAATACACTGTTTAAACTAAGTCATCTAGTTGTCCATTTTCCCAGCTGTTGAAATGAAGATGTGTGTCATCTGTGCAAAGGAAGCCTTTGGTCTACTTCTCCCACCACAAAAGTTTGCAGCTGTCTTACAGTGAGAGCTGAGCAGCACAAAGAAAGAATTTGTTTTCCCTTTGGAATGCAATAATGTTATATGTACTATGGTCTATGCACAAATATAGGCTACTAGTATTACTACACACTGTGTGAGTGGCATGACAGGACTGTCTTAAGCCATCACAAACCTAAAATAAAATACAGATAGTAAGCATTTAAAACTACTGTATATGCTTTCTTCTGAGCTGCTGCTCTGGTGACACCAGGGAATAGGAGGGGTTGTATTACAAGTGCCTCATCTGCATATAAATGCAGTCTGGCTTGATACTTTACTAGGTTGTTTCAGAGCCTTAGAATCAAGATAAGTGTTACAGCAGAAAAAATGGTTGATCTATTGTAATATTGACATACTTTTAGCAACTGATGTAATGTATAAAACATTTGTGAGATTGAACAAAGCATTTCCCTGTAGGCACCCTCCTTTTCCCTATATTTTCCATGTAAAACTGGGACAAAACTCCTGTATATTTTCCCGTATGCTCAAATCGATACATGTGCACAACTGGCTTCATTACACCTGTCAGTTAAATCACTATAACAAATGTTAAGGCTGCTTTATGTGTTCTTCGTTATTTTAAATGGTAAAACTCACCTGCAACATATCACAGAAAAATGTTGAAATCTCTCAAGCTTTGCTCTCAAGGTTCATATGTTCCCAGAATCTCTTGATGGTATTATAGCCCTGTTACAATGTACTGACACAGGATAGCCAGGCTGAGATGCAGTATCTCATATTCAGTGGGCTCATAATTTTATCCGTTTTGGCAATGTACTGACACAGGACAGCTTTACTGAGATGCAGTATCTCATTTTCGGGGGGTCCCAATTTTACCCGTTTTTACAATGCATTGATACAGGTTAGCTTGGCTGAGGTGCAGTATCTTATTTTCATTGGGATCTTACTTTTACCCATGTTTATGTCTGTGTGCAATGTACTCATACAGGATAGATTTGCTGAGATACTGACGGCCACCGCGTGCAAGTATATGCGAGTATTGCGCATATGTGGGCATGTCTGCACTGTCATGTAACACACGGCTGACTTGGGGGGCAAACTGTGCATGCGCGAATATCACACATGCACAGTTCTGCAATCACTGCAGTATCAGTTATGTCTGTCTCCGGTGCAGTAAGAGCACCGTATATTCTTTTCAACACTCTTGCTGCACCTAAAAGCTCTCCACAGCCATATTGGCTCTGAATAAAAACATAGACTTTGATGGCAGATAAGGACCGCTTGGCCCATCTAGTCTGCCCATTTCTCTACCTACAGGATCGGCTGCAGATCCTAGTTAACCAACAGCCTATTTCTTCCTACCCCCCACAAGAATTGCCTTATGTCTGTCCCATGCATTCTTGAATTCTCCCACAGTTTTAGACACCACAACCTCCTCAGGAAGGCTGTTCCATGCTACCACTATCCTCTCTGTGAAAAAATACTTCCTCACATTGCTCCTGAACTGCCTCCCCCGTCTTTAAATTGTGTCCCCTTGTTCTTGAACGTCTCTTTTTCTGAAAGATGCTACCCTCTTGGACTTTGTTGATTCCACTGAGGTACTTAAAAATTTCCACCATGTCCCCCCTCTCCCTTCTTTCCTCAAGGGTATACATATTAAGCTCCTTAAATCTCTCCTCGTAAGGCTTCTCTTGCAGACCCTGCACCATTTTAGTTGCCCTCCTCTGGACTGCCTCTATCATGTCTATGTCCTTGCGGAGATGGGGTCTCCAGAACTGGACACAGTACTCCAGATGGGGTCTCACCAACTGTCTGTACAGTGGGATAACAACTTCCTGTTTTCTGCTGGTGATGCCTCTCCCTATGCATCCCAGTATATCCCCAGCCCTCCCTACTACCTTCTCACATTGCTTGCTAACCTTAAGGTCATCTGATATGATTACCTCCAGGTCCCTTTCCTTTTTTGTTGTTATTACTACCCCCCCCGCCCCCATTGTGTATTCTTCCCCTGGGTTCTTGTTTCCCAGGTGCATTATTCTGCACCTCTTTGCATTGAATCCTAGCCTCCATACTTCTGACCATTCTTCCAACCTTGCCAAGTCCCTTCTCATCCTTTCCATGCCTCCTTGTGTATCAACCCTGTTGCAGATCTTTGTGTCATCTGCAAAGAGGCATACTTTTCCTTCTAGTCCCTCAGCAATGTCACTTATAAAGACTTTAAAAAGGACTGGACCCAGCACCGAACCCTGCGGTACCCCACTAGTAACCCCTCTTTCTTCAGAGTGGACTCCATTTACAATTACCTTCTGTGTTCTGCTGTCCAGCTAGTGTTTTACCCAGGCTACCACCCTGGGACCCACTCCCAGACTGGTTAATCTGACTATTAATCTTTTGTGTGGGACTGTGTCAAATGCCTTGCTAAAGTCTAGGTAGGCCATGTGCACAGCCCTTCCCTGGTCTACTACTTTGGTCACCCAGTCAAAGAAATCTATTAGAGTCATCTGACATGACCTTCCCACTGTGAACCCATGCTGCATTGGGTCCTATGCCCCACTGGCCTCTAGGTACTCAACAATTCTTTCCTTCAGAAGTGACTCCATCACTTTCCCTACCACAGAGGTTAAACTGACAGGTCTCTAGTTTCCTGCCTCTGTCTTGGTCCCACTTTTGTGAAGGGGAATCACATCCACCTGCCTCCAGTTCTGGGTGCCCACCATCCTCCATGATTTATTAAAGAAGAGTAGCCAGTGGTTTCACTAGTTCCCCCCTTAATTCTTTTAGAATTCTGGGGTGAATTCCATCAGGCCCCATTGCTTTGTCCACCTTCAGTTTTAGGAGTTCTTGCAGAACCCTTTCTTCTGTGAAAGGACTGGGATCGACCCCCCTATCAAGAGTGATTCTGTTAATTGGATTAGTCACTTCCCCCTCCTCTTCTGTGAATACTGAGCAGAAATATTCATTCAGTATCCCTGCTTATTCACTGTCCCCCTCTGCCCACCCACCGTTCATTCTATTCAGCCTCACTATCCCTCCCTTTGTCTTTCTATGCTTGCTGATCTACCTATAAAAGGTTTCATCCCCCTTCTTAACCGAGTTGGCTATCTTTTCCTCAGTTTGGGCCTTTGCTATTCTGACTTCCCTCCCTGCTTCATTCTGCCTTAACTGGTACAGGTCTCTGTCCTGCTCCTTCTATGTTTTCTTATAATTCCGGAATGCTATCTTTTTCTCCCCGACTTTCCCAACCACCTCTTTTGAGAACCATAGTGTTTATTTCTTTCATTTTGATTTGTTTATTTGCTTCACACAAAGGCTTGTTGCCTCTGTGATGGCAGTTTTGATGATTCCCCATTGTTGCTCCACCCCTCCTTCTAGCCTGTTGGCTAGTGCTTT
The DNA here is from genome assembly GCA_016271365.2 of Neoceratodus forsteri. Lineage (NCBI taxonomy): Eukaryota > Metazoa > Chordata > Ceratodontiformes > Ceratodontidae > Neoceratodus > Neoceratodus forsteri. The sequence continues at coordinate 517,557,997 of CM057449.1, read as the reverse complement.
TCTGAGGCACTCTTCCATCTTGCCAAAGTCAGCCCTCCTGAAGTCCAGTACCCTCACTTTTGTATGGCTTGACTCTGTAGCTGAGTTCAATGTGAACCACACTGTTTGATGGTCACTTGTTCCCAGATGGCAACCCACTTCTAGATCTGAGATCCTCTCACTGCCCCCGTTTGAGAGTACAAGGTCTAAGATTGCTCCCTCATGAGTGGGTTCTGAAACTAGCTGTCTGAGGCCTGTCACCTGTAGGGCATTGAGAATGGCCCTGCTCTTGGATGTGGCTGCAGCAAATGTGCTCCAGTTAACATCTGGCATATTCAGGTCTCCCATCAACAGTATCTACCCTTTCTCTGCCATCCTAGAATGCCTTCTATCATATCCTTGTCCATTTCCTCTCCCTGACATGGGGTTCTGTACTCAACCCCTGTGCAGATTGTGGTGCCCTTTCCAGTCTCCAAGGTGACCCACAGTGCCTCCTCTCTTCCCTGTTTACTCTTTTGTTCAGTTGCTTTTATCCCTTCCTTTACAAAGAGAGCTACTCCTCCCCCTCTTCTCCCCTGCCTGTCTCTCCTGTAGGTTATGTACCCTGGTATGTTAACATCCCAGTCATGGTTCTCTGTGTACCATGTTTCTGTGACTGCTATGTTATCCAGGCATCCCTCTTCCATCAAGGCCACCAGCTCTGGGAGCTTGTTGCCCAGACTATGGGCATTGGTACTCATTACCCTCCATTTCCTGATGGCCTTACTCCTTTTTGCCCCATCATTGTCCTTCTTGCCTTTGTCACTTTCCCCATTTACCCCTGCCCCTCTCCCTATCGACACCTCTATATTGGTGTTTACCACACTTACTGCTGTGATTTTTTTTGGAGGGCTAGGATTTCCCTGGTCCTTTCCAGTGCCTCCCCCCCTTGGCTAGTTTAAATGCTTACCAATGAAGCATTTAAACCTATTGCGTAGGATCCTTGTTGCCCTCCTGGACAGATGCAGCAAATCATACCAGTATAGGCTTGCATCACTCCAGGTGGACCCCCAGTCCCAAGTGAAGCCAAATCTCTGAGCTCTGCACCAGTTTTTCAACCACTGATTGAATTCCATGGTACAGAACACCCTAGCCTCTCTTACGTCATAGATGGGCAGCGCCTCCGAGAAGGTTACCGTGCATGCTATTTGTCTAAGGCCCCTCCCCAATTCCACAAACTCTTCCTGCACTTCTCTAATCCCTTTCTTAGCCAGGTCATTTGACCCTAGGTGGACAGTGACATCCAGCTCCCTCCCCTGTGTAGCTGCTACGGCAATCCTGAGGATTAACTTCCTGTCCCTCCAAGCCATGGTGCTAGGCAGGCAACTTACCTCCCTCTCCCCTTCCTCCCCCAGTTCTACCTTCCTAACAATGGAGTCCCCCACCAGGAGTTGTTTCCTTCCCCTGTGGGGTCCCCTGCCACCCTCCTGTGGGTCTCCTTCATGGAGGTTCCCAGCATCCTCCTTGATCTCCACTGTGGGTGCCTCCATAGAGGAACCACACTTTGCCAGAATGGCATAGGAATTGTGGAGTGGTACAACTGGAGAGATGTGCCTCTGTTTCACCACCCTTATGTTCCCTGGGCCCACTGTGGTCCAACCGCTCCTCTTTCTTGGCAACCTCTGAGGCAATGGCAGTGGCACTGGTGGTCCCTGGATGGAAGAGGAGGTCCCACAAATCCTGGCCAACTCAACCTGGAGATAAGCAACCTCCTTCCTCAGCCCAGAGAGGTACCTGCAGATGGGACAAAACCGCATCCTCCAGAACATCTCCCGGAAGACTGCTGCTCCACAGCCACTGCACTGCACCACTCCCATCATGTCTTATTTCTGGCCCCTTAACTGTTTGGACTCCTTACTGTTTCCTCTGTTTTTTTTTTTTTTTTCTCTTCTCTCTCTACTTACTTTCTGCCTCTGTGCCCTTTAAGCTCCTGATTGTCCTGTTCTGAGACAAGAATATCCTATATTTCTTAGTAGACCCCTTACTTGCTCAGAGGCAGACCTCCAGCAGCTAGAGAGGGATGGAGAGCTACTCTTGCCCTTCTGGGATGGTGAGTCTTTGGTGGCTCTGTGATCACTCACTTCCTGCTTCCAAACAGGAAGTTCCTGTTGTCAGGCAAATCCTGTGCCTATAAAAGTAGAACTAGCTTTGGGTGGGAGGGAAGGAGGGCAATATTGTCCCAGTAGAGAAGTCCAGTCACACAGCAGTCCTTCTTCCTGGTGTCTTCTGCCAAGCTCATAGAAAACATTTCTTAGGTACTGTTAAATATCTCATATTCTTTCTGTTAGAGTTTGTTTTTTAAAAGAGCAGCTCTGCAGTTCAGCATGTGCTATCATAAAGAATGTTTCAGTTGTTACAATTACTAGAGAATACATTTTTTTCATTTTCAAAGTTCCTTTCTAAGGTTTATAGCACATCTTGGTAGTCCAGCTAAAAGGTCTACATAGAAAACATTTGCCTCTCCCGTGAACCTAACAGTGCCTTGATTTTATGACATCATTGTGCTCACCATAACAAAAGATTGCGATGTCACAAACAGCAGTTATGTGGTGAGCAGCGGAGAGTCAGATACATTCTGAAAGACTCAGTGAAATAATTGCTGCATGATGTACAATATTTAGTAGACCATCAGCAGGGGGAAAGTAAATAAAATAACAAATAACTAGAAAATTATAAAGTTAAATCATAATTGGTGTAAATCTAGCATTTTTCAAATGTTTATTATAATAAACAGTTGCTCTTTAAATCTGCCCTCCTGAAGTCCAGGACCCTCATCCTTGTTTGGTTTGTCTTTGCTGCTGTCTTTATGTTAAACCACAATGTACAATGATCACTGGCCCCCAAGTTGCATCCCATCTTGACATCTGTAGTACTGTCCCTGTTTGTGAACACTGGGACCAGTATTGCCCATCTCAAATGGGCTCTCTGACCAGTTGCCTGAGAAGCACCCCCTGCAGGGAACCTGGGATGGGCCTACTTCTAGCCAAGGTGCTTACTGCAAGGCTTCAGTCTACAGCTGGCAGATTGATGTCCCCATTGAGTAGCACCTCACCCTTTTTTGCTATCATGTTGACTCCCTCCCCCAGTGCCTTATCCAATTTATCCCCCTGCATTAGGGGTCTTTATATGACCCCAGTGCAAACAATGGCTCCAGCTTTTGTCTCTAGTGGGACTTACAGCACATCCATTCCATCCTTTTCCCCAGGTTCCTTGCATTTCCATCACTCTGATACCCCTCCCTCACATGCAGCACAACCTTTCCTCCCCTCCTTGTCCTTACTGAACTGAGTGTAATCTGGTATGGCTATATCCCAGTCATGGCTCCCTGTACACCCCAACCCAGTAATGGCCACAAGATCCAGGTCTGCCTCCACCGTGATGGCCTCCATGTCTGGAATTTTATTTCCAAGACTCTGTGTGTTGACACACATGGCTCTCTACACTTTGGTCCCACTTTGCCTGCAATCCTCGGGTTGCAGGCAGGAAAAAAAGTGTTGGGAATTGTTTTACATTATTAGTGGTAGTTCAGCCATTGGTGTCCTCAATGCAGTAATTTTATTATTTGCTTATAGTCTTTCAATATCTTTCGGGGTTGCTGATAAATATACTAAGTTCTTATGTGATAGAATTAATTTCTCACATCAAAGTGTACATAAAATGGCTCATGAACTAGGAATAAAAGGGAACACACTTATTAAAGCAAGCTTTTTACCCCAGGCCCATTTTAGGGACTTGATTAAGGCCACAATGACTCAACGTAATATGGGGAGAGGAGTTGCCTCCTTAAAGTTTGATATTATAAGAGTGCTGAATCTTGCAAAGGGTAAACCTCATAGAAAACATTTCTTAGGTACTGTTAAATATCTCATATTCTTTCTGTTACTATGTTGAGATATTCATCCCAACCCTTGCCCACCGGTGGCAGAGGACATAAACATAGATATTTTAAAACAAGGATCAGCTGGGGTTGTCCATTTCAATGTGAGGAGCGTTTGGAAAAAGTTTGACTTAATTAAGGATTGGGTATCAGAATATAAACCTGCAGTTATGGTAATCACAGAAACATGGTTAAACAACAGAATATCTAACACCTCCATTGAAATGGACAACTACCAACTATGCAGAAAGGACAGGAGTAAAAAAAGGTGAGGGAATCATAATTTATGCTAATTTGGAATTGAGTGCTAGTGAAATACCATACCCTTTTCATGATGGTGGCTTGGAAGTCCTGGTTATTGAAGTTAAGTTACCCTTTAGGAAACCATTATGTTTGACTGGTGTTTATAAACCTCCTAAAATAAAAATGGATGCTTTTAATGTACTAAATGGATTTCCTTCAAACGTACAGAAACTCCCATGAAATCTTGATGATGGGAGATTTTAATGTTAATTGGTTGGCCATAGATATGTACCATAGTCTAAAAGAGTTACAAGATAATATAGGATTGGTGCAATTGATTAAGGAGCCTACTAGAATTAATCCCATGGACCCTTCTAAATCAACCTTATTGGATTTAGTATTTACCAATTATCCCCAACTGTATTCATTTTGTGGAGAATTATCTGATTCCTTTTCTGATCACCAACTTATTTTTGCTCTGAGAAATAAATTAATTGAAACTAAGATTGGATCATTTGTTACCTGGAGAAGTTTCAAACAATTTGATTACATATCTTTTATGTTAGATGTAGAAAAGATTGGCTGGTATCGTTTAGAACTTATTCCAACAGTAACCGAGGCCTGTGAGTGTTTTTGTGAAGAATTTATGAAGGTTTGTAATCAACATACACTATGAAAAAGAGGAAATCAAGATATGTAGGTGATAACTGTTTTTTCTCACATCTCCTTAAACTTAGGAGATTAAGGGATAAGAAATGGTACAATGCCAAAAGTACCATGTTAGACAGTGACTGGCAGTTGTACAGGCATACAGGAAATGTGTATACTCAGGCTGTTAAAATGACAAAGCAAAATTATTTTAAAACTAAACTGGAACATAATTCAAAACAAAATTCTAGATTGTTCTGGAAAACTATGTCAGACTTAATGGGTAAAAATAATACTTCTACAGTGAATAGGATACAGGTTGATGGAAAAAGTATCCCACTGAGAGAAGAACTGGTAAATGTTTTTAATAATTACTTTAGTAATTTGGGTTCTACATTGTCAGGAAAAAGTGACCCATCAAAACATTCCTTTAGAAGTGAGGACTTACATGAGTTACCAGTATTGATGATTTTAATGTTAGTTATATTTCTGTAGCTGAGGTTAGGGATGAGCTATTAAAACTAGACATAACCAAGGCTGCGGGTCTTGACAAAATACCTTCCGGATTGCTAAAATTTGCTGCTCCATGTATAGCTTACCCCTTGTCACTTATATTTAATCTTTCCATTAGTACTGGAGAATATCTGGAGGGATGGAAAACAGCCAAGGTCATGCCAATATTTAAATCAGGTAACAGGGAGGATATTGATAATTACCGATTGATCTACTTATTACCCCACATTTTCAAAATTTTCAAAAGATTAATATCCAAACAATTGCAAGAATATTTGGAATCAAGAAATAAATTGAGTGTTCATCAGTCAGGATTCAGATCACAACACAGCACTCAGACAACACTAGTTAAAGTGGTAAGTGACATCCAAATGAGCTTGGACAGGAGAAAGATGGTGGGAGCCCCTTGTTCATTGATTTGTCAAAGGCTTTTGACACTTTGAACTATGGGGGTTCTCCTGCCCAGGCTTCAGGATATTGGAAATTCGCAATCAGCACTTGGTTGGTTTAATTCATATCTTGATGGTAGAAAACAAGTTGTTGAAATTGGTCCACATAGGTCGCAGTTTGCCAATATTAAATCTGGGATACCCCAGGGATCTATCCTGGGGCCCCTATTATATCAATAGTTTGAAATTTGAGGAAAGTGAATGTGAAATGTCACCTATATGCTGATGACACGATAATTTATGAAGCAGGAATGACACCTGACCATATTGATGTTAAACTCCAGCAGGCCTTTGATTATGTCCAGAATTTTTTTTAACACTCACCTCTTGGTACTTAATGATACTAAACCCAATCAATTATGTTTGGGAACACTCCTACCCTGAATGATAACAACTTAACACTGACCACTATAGGGGGGAGGAGTATCCAATAAGTTTGCAAATATAAATATTTGGGGCTATGGCTGGATAATGTCCTTAAATGGAATGAGCATATTGATAAGATGCTGAATATCATAGGTAGGAAGTTGTTTTTTTCTTTTACAGAATGAGATGTAATATGACCACTGAAGTGAGGCTGCAAGTAATAAATTCTATGATAACACCTATCCTGGATTATGGAGATATAGTTTACTCTGGGGCCTCAGGTACCCAGATGAATAGCATGAAGTTGATGTTTAATAAACAGACACATTTCGTATTGGATGTCCCCCATACAACCCGCCATTGTATTTTATACAATTCTCTCAAGTGGTCCAAACCACAATAAAGGAAAAAACCTCACCTCCTACAATTTATGCATAACATATGGAAAGGTGCCTTCCCCAAATATATATATTGGACTTATTCCAAATAAGAACAGTAAAGGAAAATTTAAGATCAACAAAGGGCATAGAATACAGGGTAATTAAAAGTAACCTTGTGATAGGAAGATCATCTGTTTTCTTTAGAGAAGCAGTATTCTGGAACTTGATTCCGATTATCTTAAGGCAAGTTAATTCTCCGGTAAGACTAAGTGATCTACAGATTTGGATGAGAAATAGTGATCACACCTCGGCTTCTTCTTGCTTGGATGCTGTTACCTAATGATCATATAATCTTGGATCAGCAAAGCTATCACATGGGTGGGACCTAACACCATCTTTACTAGTATTTATTTGTATTATTATTTATATACAGTATTTGTATGTTTTGTATATTGTTTGTACTTTTTGTAAGTATATGTTTTAATCCAACAAGACCTCACTGAAAATGAGCTTTTGCTCAAAGGAGCATTATTCTTGTTCATGATTGAATGAAAAAAAAGATCTACTACCCCCTTCCTGCCTTTGTTGCCACTTGAATCTTTTTTCTATCCCCTTCCCCCTCACTAACCTCCTCATACCCTGCCTTCTTAACACCTTCCTTTCCTCTTCTGTTCTTGTCCTCCTTGTCTGCTACTATGCTTCTGCTTCCTTTAACATGTGCCCTAGAGGCCTTCTCTTCCTGTTGCTTCAATCTGTGGGAGTGGAGGCAATTTATGCCCCCCCCTTTGTATTACCACTTCCCCCTCTGCTAGTTTAACATGTTCACCAAAGTAATATCTAAAACTTACATTGAGGGCTGTGGTCCCCTTCCTAGAGGGATGCAAGCCATCACCTCTGCATAGGCGCGTATCCTTCCAGGTCGGCCAGTAGTCCCCGATGAAGCCAAACTCCTCCTCCCTGCACTATTCTTTGAACCACATTTTGAAGCTCCTGGTACTGGGTATTCTATCCTCCCCTTGGCCATAGATAGGCAGCACCACGGCAAATGCCACTGTCCAAGCTATTTGCCTTAGACTCCTCCTCAATTCCTTGAACTATCCCTGTACTACCCCAGCCCCATCCCTCTATAGGTCATTTGTCCCCAGGTGGACAATGACCTCCAGCTCCCCACCTTGTCCTGCTGTCCTGGTGAGCCTTAGGATCTGCTGTAAATCCCTCTGAGGCTCCAAGTAGGCACCAAACCTCCCTCTGTCCACCTCTTCCTGCTCCAAAATCTATCCCCCCTACAACTGTATCCCCTACAAGAAGCTGGTTTCTCCTCTGCAGGAGTCCACTGCCATCCACCTTGTGGTCTTCCTTTCAGAGGAACCCACATTCTCCCATGCTACCGCTACTGGAGTCTCTTCATGGCAGTCCCATCCCGCCAGAATGGTGAAGGAGTTCTATAGTGGCACAGATTGGGGCATGTGCCCCTAACTTACCACGTCCACTCTCCTGGAGTTCAGCAAAGTCCATCTGGCCTTTGTCTAGGCAACCTCTGGGGCAGCTGCAGACTTGGTGACCCCTGGGTAGGAGAAGAGGTCCTCTGGATCCTAGCCAGCTCAACATGGAGACCATCAATCTCTGCCCTCAACACATAGAAGTATGTGTAGAGTGGGCAGCACTTCAGTCTCCAGAATGCCTCCTGGAAAACTGCAGCTCCCTCAACAACCATTGCGCTACACCATTCCGATGACTGCTAATATCAGTCACAGTCTTCTGAATGTAATGTGCCCCTACTGTCCTTTCCCCTTTTTTACTCCTTCCCCACTACACTTCTATCAGGATCTAGTTTAATAGTTTACCCTAGATATGGTGTTACATGTTTCTCTTTGACTGTTGCCATTTTAAGGTAAAACTTTCCCTGTACCCTACTGTCCTTTTTTCTCCTCCTTTTTGCTAGCTTCCCCCATTGTCCTTTCTGAACTATTACTTTACCCTACCTCAGATAGGGTGCCCCTGTACTCCCACTTGTAGCTGTTTAACTGCCTGCTTTTTGTCCTGTACTTTTCTGCTAACCTACCACCTGCAGCAACCTATACAGTTTAACAGTAAGTTGCAATAAGTTTTTGTTCTTTACCTTTTTTCTTGCTTGATGAGCAGAACTTCCTGCATGCCTGCTGTCACCTGTAGATGCCTGTCAGTGTTTAAGATGCCAGTCAACTGTTCTGCTTTCTTCCACTCACGCTCTGGAACACTAATGTGATGGGACATGCTGAAAGGGTATCTTATAGTGCTCTTGTTAGAAGGCTAGGGAAGTCTAAATGTAGACAACTGCTTCACTTCTGTTTAATCCCCCAAAATTAACAGGTATTCTTCCAAATAAACTAGGGGATGATTTCTGAGCTGCCTTCTCCCAAATCAGACCAGCACACTGAAAACTACTGTGCTTTTTATACCCTGAGTGAAGGTCCCAATTTACCTTGCAGATCCTACACTTCTCATATAGTATCTGTCTACTTACCCCTTAGTTAGAAATGTTCTTGTCACCTCAGTAAGCTGCCTCCTCGTTCTGATAGCAAGAGCTAACTAAAGGCAATTTAATAAATGCACACATTTAGCTAAGTGCTGTAATTATTTAATGCCAATTTGTGATAATGAGTTTAGAAGGCATCCAGCTAAGGAGGTGATTGGACACTTTTTGCTCTCTGGTGCATGGGGTGGAATAGCTTGGGGAATGTAACATGCCCCTACTGTCCTTTAATCTGTCACCTCTTTGGAGGCAGAAGGTATATACCCCGGTGGCATCATCAAGGAGCAGGGGTAGTCAGGGGTAAGAAAAATAGATTTTTGTAGTATGTTTGTTCAGGTTGCCCCAGTCCTTATATTATGTTTATGTTTATTATTATTTCGGAAGACACCTTTGAGCCAAGGCTCTTTTATGAAGGTTCCACGTCAGGTAAACAATACAGAACATAGTGAGGACAATAACAAGTACAGTAGTTTCAAGCAGCCATAGGCTTTGTCTGGTACATGAAAGCTTTCATATGGAATTACTGTAATATGTGCAATGATTCATAGTATGTATGTTAAGTTACAGTAATTGGTGTATATTATTCAAGAACATATGTACAATAAAAAAACACAGTTGTAATGTGGTTCACTAGAATAAATTAGAAACTACTAGGAGAGATGATAGATACATGTAGAGGTAGCTATGGGGAGAGAATGTAGATAATAGTGGGGAAATAAAAAAGGAGGAGATAGATAATGGGGGTAAAGGTGGGAGGGGCTTAGGGGGGAAATTAGAGGGAAGGAGGGTAAGTTTAGTTAGGAAAAACAGTCACAGGAGGCCATTGTGACAAGGTGCTGAGGCAGGTAACATTTGAAAGTGCAGAACTTTGACTTTCTTGTGGATTATTGGGCTGGCTGTCCCTCTACTTGCAACCACCAAGAGTGAGTTTTCGCGGTCCTGTTTCTTGGACTAGTGTAGTAGGAGGCAGTATAGCATAGTGGTTAAAGGCACTGAGCTGCAAACCTGGAGATCTAGGTTTGAATCCCATCAGCCCCCACTTGCATATTACTGTGTGACCCTGGGCAAGTCACTTATCTTCCTTGTGCTCCCAGTTCACAACTGGAAACAAGCTCTGGCTTAGTTTGCCTTTCCTGGTTAAACAATTTCCCCTTTCCCTTTCAAGTAGAGCTGGGAGAGAGCTAAGGGATTTATATTTACTCAGAGAGGGTATAGTAAGGCAGAGGGTAAGGGGGATAGCGAGGGCATAAATCCTGTGTAGACATTAGGTTCTGGGGTAGTATAGGGTGCAACAAGGCAGACTGAATGGACCGATGATCTTTTTCTGTCAATATTGTCTAAGTTCATGTGTCTTTAAATGTGGGCAAACCAGCTGTCCCACCTGCACAGTGGTTGGATTTCCGCTTGTGACGCTGGTGACCTGAGTTCAGGAATGGACCCAGGTCATCGGAGGGCTGGCCGGGGAGGAGAAGGATCGAGCATCCAACAGACTACTCTCCTTCTCCAGGAGGGAGGGTGGCGAGTGTCCGGTGCAAGAGCGGCACTGAGCTGAGGTCGGGTTCGTCGCATAGCACTGACACCTTCAGAACTGAGGGGTAGGGTGGATGCTGGTCATCATTGCACATCCCCACCCCTGCTTAAAGGGGAGAAAATTGTGGCTGGCCATCTCCATGAAGCCCTGCTCCTGGGGCTTCAATTAGCCTCTGAGGCTATCTCTCTCCGATCAGGACCAGTGTTTGCAGCACTGGTAGGGAGGTGGTGCCATATCCCCATCCTCTGGGGGGAAAGCCAGGGTTGGCAGGAGAAGAACGTGGGCATAATCGGAAGTGGAATCTCCGGGGGCCCATGAGCAGGGTGGACATTGATGGCCAGTCACAGCAAAAAGTAGTAATTAAAAAAAAAGGTGGGAAAACCAAAAATATGGTATTTGGGTCTGCCCCATGACTGAAGAGCTATGCTGGCTCTGCCTCTCTGGCCACTGTTACCTCAGATGGATCCCATTGGAAGTGGTTAGTGAATAAAAATATTTGAGTTTCTGAGTCAACTCATTTCTCACAGAGAACAACCATGTTGATAAACTCATAAAAAGTTTAGGCCCAAGGCTTGGCTTCCGCTTCAGAAACAAATCCTTGCTACCCTAGGAATGCAGAGAGAGAATAACCCAGTCTGTGACATTGCCTTCTTTCAGCTATGCATACATCTTCCTTTGTGGAGCCTCTAAATCCAGACTGGCCAAATAAGATGTGTCTTACAACAGGCTAGCCAGACTGATACTTGGCTGCCATTATGACACTTCCCATTGTAAACTAAAGTGCATTAAACTGTCTGTCTCGGCATAACAGGAAGGACCTACCCTTCTTCCCGTTCTCCCTGAAGTGTGTCAAAGGCAGTGACCCCTTGTATTTGCACTGAAGGTGTACCTACAAGTCCTTTCCTAGATCCCTGTACCCTACTGGATCACTCCAGCTGATGGTTCAGCACATAAATGTGACTCATGGCTCAGCTTTAGTCATAGATACCCAACTGCTTGAAACTCCTTATCAGAATGCCTTTGCCCAGTAAACCTCCCTTTGCCCTCCAGTACCAAAGTCACGGAATGGTTCTTTTTGATCTCCTCTGGGCAGAAACCTTGCTGCCATCTTTTGGAATGTAACAAAGTAGCAACAACTATGTGCTTCATCCCTATACCCCCTACACTGGGCCTTACCTTGCACTTGAAACTTTAACATGCCATTGTAAACATACATGGCATTGTAAGTTGTACACTGTATCTAGAACTATGTACAGTATGTCTGTAACATGTTCCCTTGTCATCAAAAATTTTGCTTTAATGTCATACCATAGTAAACAAGCTCTTCTCAATGTTTTTTATCTGGAATAAAATTGAATTGAATTTCTTTACAGCTAGTGTAGCTGCTCCTCTGTTCAAAACTCCTCCACATCCCTCTTGACTCAGATCTCCCCTTTGCCTCTTTAGTACACAACCTTGAAGTTCAACCTTATCATGAATATCCCTTCTCTTCCCTCATCTCCGCTATCTGGAAAACCTCTTTTTTTTTGCCATAAAGGTTTTTATGACTCTGTGGGAGAATGGGTGGCTCTTCCACCTGGTCCCCTTGTTCTATGACTGGCTGTAGCCTCCCCCAGGCCAGGGATTCCTATCCCCTGCAGATTGCCCTATCCTCCCCTCCACAGACATTATATTAGGAAACTTACCCCCACATCTGGGCAGCCGAGTGGCCATGGAGAGATTGGCAGGGCTTCACTTAGCCAGTCCTTCATTTTTCCTGTTTTTCTATCCCTTCTCTCATGCTGCGGTGCCAGTACATATGCGTGGCAGTGCACGTGTCCTGAACAACCATAGCCCCATAGCCCCTCCCTTCTAGTTAAGTCTGCATTGCCACAAGGCCTTTACTTGGTGGCAGTCAGGGGCAGAGACAACTGATCACCCCCCCCCCCGGAAGCCAAATCAGTGCCTGGGATTCTCAATCCTCTCCCACCCTGCTGACCCCCGGCAACCAATGCTCATTACTGAACACAGGTCACCGGTGTGGTAAGATGTAAGTCAGTCAATGCCTTAGCCTGCCACACCACTGGGCTAGCTTTGCAAAACATCTTTCTTACTCCTCCACTGTTTCTACTACTTCCTGCATCACTCTTCAGCTGAAACATTTACTCATGCCTTTGTTTCGCTTGTCTCAACTTCTGTCACTCCCTGCTTTATGGTCTTTCTAGATCTGATTTATAAGGCTATAGTGTATCCATAATGTTATGGTCCTCAAGTTCGTGCACAACAGGAAACATGATCACATTACCACATGTTCTGTGAACTGCACTGGCTCCTTGTCCCTTCTAGATTCAGTTTGAAATGGCCTACCTTGTTTTCAGAATCGGACATTTGCTTGCTCTTATCTCACTCACTGATCTGGTCTAGACTCCACATATACTTCTTGTGTCTGTCTCTGTTCCACAAATATTGTCCTCCTCCTCCTCTCTGTCCCATCTCCTAATCTTTTCACAGTCGGTGGTGGAGACTTCTCTTCTACTGCCCATGCCATCTGAAACAGCTTACAGACAGTGCTGGAATTAAACTTTAGAGTTATGGGATCCCATGAGGATCTCCAGTATACTGTTGCTCTCTGATTAAGGTTAATGAAAGGTTATTAAGATCCACAGCAAATACTAAATGAAAGATTCCAAAAGCAAAAACTAAAATGGGGGCTCAATCTTTTTCTGTTATTGCTGCTGACTATTGGAATTGCTTACCATCAAGTTTGCATGAGGATATGAGTCACAAAGTTTTTAAAAAACGGTTGAAGCAATATTATATGAACCGAGCTCAAAGTAATTGTTTTAGTTGATGATGTGGTGTGGTAATACTGTGGTTTGTGGAAGTGCAATATTACTGTATTTTAATGTACTGTTATAAACAATGTTATTTGTAATACAGTATTGTGTATCATGACTGTATGGTCCCAGGTTGTGTCTGAAAAAGGGCCTTGGCCCATGGCACTTACCCAGTAAACATAGAAACATAGACTTTGACGGCAGATAAGGACCACTTGGCCCACCCAGTCTGCCCATTTCCCTACCTACTGGATAAGCTGCAGATTCTAGTTAACCAACAGCCTGTTTCCTGCAACCCCCCACTATAATTGCTTTGTGTCTGTCCCACGCATGTTTGAATTCCCCCACTGTTTTAGACCCAACAACCTCCTCAGGAAGGCTGTTCCATGTATCCACCACTCTCTCTGTGAAAAGAATTTCCTCACATTACCCCTGAGCCGTCCCCCTCTATCTTTAAACTGTGCCCCTTGTTCTTACACATCTCTTTTTCTGAAAGATGCTACCCTCCTGGACTTTGTTGATTCCCTTGAGGTACTTGAACATTTCAATCATGTCCCCCTGTCCCTCCTTTCATCAAGGGTATACATATTAAGCTCTCTCAGTCTCTCCTCATATGGTTTCTGATGTAGACCCTGCACCATTTTAGTTGCCCTCCTCTGGACTGCTTCCATCCTGTCTATGTCCTTGCATAGATGAGGTCTCCAAAACTGCACACAGTACTCCAGATGGGGTCTCACCAACTGTCTGTACAGAGGGATAACCACTTCCCTTTTTCTACTTGTGATGCCCCTTCCTATGCATCCCAGTATCCCCCTGGCTCTCCTCACTGACTTTTCACATTGCTTACCCACCCTTAGGTCATCTGATATGACTACCCCCAGGTCCCTTTCCATTTTTGTTGTTGTTAGTACCTCCCCTGCTAATGTGTACTCTTCTCCTGGGTTTTTGTTTCCCAGGTGCATTACTTGCACTTCTTTGCATTGAATCTAAGTTGCCATATGTCTGACCATTCCTCCAACCTTGCCAAATCCTTCTCATCTTTTCTACCCCCTCTTGTGTATCAACTCCATTACAGATCTTTGTGTCATCTGCAAAGAGGCATACCTTTCCCTCCAGACCCTCTGCAATGTCACTTATAAAGATGTTAAAGAGGATTGGACCCAGTACTGAGCCTTGAGGTACTCCACTAGTAACCCCCCTTTCTTCGGAATGTGTTCCATTCACTATTACCTTCTGTGTCCTGTTCTGCAGCCAGTTCGCTACCCAGGCTACCACCCTGGGACCCACTCCCAGGCTGGCTAACTTGATTATTAATCTTTTGTGTGGGACAGTGTCAAATGCCTTGCTAAAGTCTAGGTAGGCCATATCCACAGCCCCTCCCTGGTCTATTACTTTGGTCACCCAGTCAAAGAAATCAATTAGATTAGTCTGACATGACCTTCCTGCTGTAAATCCATGCTGCTTTGGGTCCTGTGCCCCACTGGCCTCTAGGTACTCAACAATTCTTTGTTTCAGAAGTGATTCCATCATTTTCCCTACCACTGAGGTCAAACTTACAGGTCTGTAGTTTCCTGCTTCTGCCTTGCTTCCACTTTTGTAACTTTTGTAAACAAAAAGTTAAAAATAAAAAAAAAATAAAAAAAAATCTTTAAACTGAGCCCCTCTTCCTATTATAAATCAATGGCAATGGTGTGTGAACTACCGGGGCTCATTGCCGAGCTAAAGGGGGCTGAGCTCTGGCAAGACCCCTTGTAATTCCAGCACTACTTACAGATCTAGCATCTCTCTATCTCTTCATGTAGCTGCCTCATCTTGCCTTTCCAAGTCTCATCTACCAACTTAACTTGTCTCCCTTCCCTTTAATATGTAGTGTTTCTCTCTACTATCCCAGTTTTCTTTTTTTGTTTATAATGCTTGCCTGACTGACAGCTACTCCAGCTGTTACTGCCTGCAGTTGCTGCAACCTTAGCCTATTAGGTGTTTAATACTACACCTACTGTAAACCTTGTCCCTTCAATGTAATACCTGGAATGGTCTGATATAAACCAGAAATCAGAACCTGTATTCTCCATTTCACCCTCGTATGACATCACTCCAAGCTGACATGGCATTGCACCAGGTTGACACAGAGACACTCCCAACTGATCTTCCAGCCCTGCGGTGAGCCACTATGCTTTCACAGTAATTGGCAACTGCTGTGACAGTGTCACCCATCTTACATGCATGCTTCCAGGTCTCGAGTACATAGACAACATTCTGAATTGTGTATCAAACCATAGCAATTATTATAAAAAATTAAATATGTGTGATTTCTTATTTTGTTTTACACATCCTTGGTATGTTTTATTTTTATTAAAGGGGCAGCTTTGCCCCTCCATTTTTGCTAATATCTGAACAGTGTGCCTCTTGGCAAACACCTATGTCATTTGCACAGCAGGATAACCCCATAGATGTAACAATTAAGCAGAGACATCTGTTTTTTAAATATTTATCAAAATTTGTTATTCCCTCAGTCCGTCAATAAATCCGCCAGCACTGGAAGCATAACCACATTGGGGATGCGAGCCGAGAATGAGCGCAGTCATGAAGTGGCATTTTATACCAAGCCCAGTGTAGTAACATGCTGCCCATATAAAATCCTAAATTGCAAGCCATGCAGGGCTCGGTTTTAACTCTAAATTACCAGGAGCAGTTCGCAATTTAGGATTTTATATGGGATTATTGTAAAGACTGCGGAATTATGCCAGATTCTGTACAGTACTTTTGTAGTGTAGACAACTATGCATTATGACCAGAGACAAGACCACACCCCTTATTTCACTTGTGACCTGGACCAAACCAGAAACATAGAAACAGACTTTGACAGCAGATAAGGATTGCTTGGCCCACCTAGTCTGCCCATTTCCCTACCTACTGGATAAGTTGCAGATCCTAGTTAACCAACAGCCTATTTCTTCCTACCGCCCCACAAGAATTGCCTTATGTCTGTCCCATGCATTCTTGAATTCCCCCCATTGTTTTTGATCCCACAACCTCCTCAGGAAGGCTGTTCCTTGCATCCACCATGATTCAGGTCCTGAACAGTACAGGATCAATGTTTTTTATAGTAACAACCAATCCCCTAATTAGGACTGCTTGGGAACTTAAATACTGTATGTACGAGTGCTGTAAACTGCAAGGCTATCTGGATCCTTGCAGATTAGGAATTTGACATGACATAAGCTGAACGTCATGGTTGAATGACTGCATGTACAGTAGATGGAGCACTAAGACTCTTTTAACTGCAGAGGGTCATCAGATGTTATATTTTCAGCACTCTGTTAGGAGCTGATTTCCTGAGGAGCCTCAGGTTGTGATCTCATTAAACACAATTCCACAGGGGAAGAAGGAAACCTTGACACACCGATTCTACTGAGAAAATGGTTGATGCGCTTTCTGAACAGTAAATGTGCATGATCTAGGCAGCAGTATTGGTCAGATCCAAATACTTTTGAATTCATTTACATTCCTTCAGGCGTAGATTCACACAGTTCTTCAACATGTCACAGTATCTCTGACCAGAGGCACATGTACCCATCTGTCAGGGCCATATGAAACAGGATCTTTATGGAGCTGAAATAATTTTCTAAAACTAGGATCAGAGAACGCTGTAACTAAAGGAGGATGGTAGGTATCATCATTTCAGAATATTGGTGCAGTCCATCAAAGGTATATTGTGGTTGTGATTTAGCTTTTTTGTCACTTTAAGAAGATACATAATACCTTATACTGGGCCATATGCTCATATGATAATGTTAATTTTGTTCACTGTGCTTAAAAAACCTTTGGGGTCAGAGGGGGTGACGCATTAAGATGTAAACTAGTGAATATCCACAGATGCAGGCAATATTTTCTCATTCCCTGGTATTTGAATGAGGCATCATTTATTAAAACATACTACATTTCTGCCTATGAAAATGCATGAAGACTGTGTCTTGTAAACTTTTATGTACAGTATTAAACAACTATGTATGGTTAAATCAACTCTGTAAACCTGCCCCTGAAAAAAGGGCTTTCAAGGCCCAGTGGGCTCACCCGGTCACCAAAACTGAATAAATAAATTTCAACTTACTCTTCTGCCGCTTAGTTTGGGTGAACAGAAAAAGTTGCCGATAAATCTTTTGTAATCCCCCCACTCCCAATGTCTAGGGGTATCCAGATGGTAAATTGGTTGGAGGGGGGTACTGCACAACAAAGCAAACACAGTCCAAGAAAATATAAATATGCTCTTTACCTGGTTCTTCTGTTGTTGCGAGATGACTTCACAGATGAGAAGCAGGCAGACTTATTTGCTTTGGTGGGAGAACTGCAGGGGCAATGTTTAACAGACAGTATGCAACAGTTTGAATCAATTAAATTCAATGTCCACTCCAGAATCAAAAGTGCAAAACTGATTTAATGTAAAATGAGAAACTTGGTAAACCATTCCATGGAGCATGGGGGTAACAACTACAGGGGGGCAATTCACAGGCCGAAACCTGACATTTGTCCTGCAGAAATCTCTTTTTTCAACAGATTGATATACAGCTTGCAGACAGACTCTCAAGCCAAAAAGTCTACATTCCTGACCAGTGCCATCATGTCCATAAGGCTAAAGGGAGCATGTGCCTTCCCCCAATATCATTGCACAAGCCTTCATGATCCTCTTAAAAATGTAACTTTCCATTTTCAGTTGTTTTTAGTCTGGTTGGCTACTTATAGGTGATGGAACGGGGGGGCAGCTGTAATTTGTTGTCATTGTCATCAGTGCCATTGCATTGGTAATAGACTGTGACAGCTGTGACTGTCAGATTAAAATATGTTAATTTATGTGCCTTCCCTATGGAGATGGAAAATGAGAAACACCTATTATGGATGGTACATTATTCCCTCATTGGTTGACCGCTGGTATTGCACAGTCACAATTGGTACTTGCAGCCACCTGTCTCTCCACTCCAAGCCAGTACCCTCACGAGGCAAGAATCTTTACTTTGGCACCGGTGGGAAACCAGAGAGCATTGAACGATGGAGTCACACTAGTCAAGCAGCATGGCAGAAGTTAAGGACGACGATGCAAGGCAATAATTTCTTACTTTCTATTACTGCTTCTCCTGACCCCTGTAAAGCTGTATATACACACAATACTGTTTGTGTAAGGCAACGGTGAGAGGTCTTTTTTTTATAAGTATAATTATTAGCAGCAGCCTCTGGGCAACCAGGCAACTGGTGTGAAGATTACACCACATGGAATGGACGGACCTGTCATCCAACCCCTCACCCCAGTAATGGACCAGGCCAGTTAATTTCAGTTCAGTTTCATCCGCTCATCTCCTGACCTCCTGAGCCTCTTCACCCCACGGGATCGCACCCCCCATCACTCTTATTGATGGCAGCTGCAATGCCGACGGACAGTTACCTCACCTCACCATCCACCATCCATCATCCATCACACTACTAGAACACTAAGGCAAGAGGGTAAAAGACTGTTAAATGCAGCGAATCTCTTTTTTTTCTACCAAGTTTATTTTAAAGGATCTATGAGTCGATGACAGTCAGTGATGTGACCGGGAATTTTTTATAACAAGTCAGGTAGGACCATAATCTGTCTGTTGTGTGTAACACACACAGTGATCATCTGGGTGCCATGGTAGCACAAGCACTAGCTGCAGTAAGGGCAGGACTCAGGGTCACTAAAATAACTTGCACAGGTGGCAGTACCAGGAGGTCAGGGGGTAAAACTGGTGATGATTAAACCAAACGAAAAGCAGGCATGAGTGAAATGGAGCCGCCTAAAGGTGCCCAGGATAGCAACATGGTCCCAACCCCTAGAAGCAGAGGGGCAAAACACTACATGGCATCAGGCACAGTGCACACCTTCTTTAACCACTTCCAATGGAGTACGCTCATCTCTTGTGAAATACCAGTTCACCACCATCCTACATGCAGTACTTCAGCACATCTAATTTTAGTATACCATTGCCCTGCTTAAACACAAGACACAGTTGTTCTGTCTTGGAACTGTATTTTATTGTTGTAATAGCACAGTGCATCCCATTAAATAACACCTCTCCACTGCCCCCACCCACTAGTTGAAATAGTTGCCAACAGCCCTGGCTCAGTATGACCATTCTGCAATGTAGCCCAACTGTCTGGCAATGGTCTCCCACAAGAGCACACAGAATGGTGAGAAAGAGTCTTGCTGATGATGTGCCACATGGAATTCAGGTGTTCTGTGTGCTCTTGTGGGAGGCTATTGCCAGACAGTGGGGCTACACTGCAGAATGGTCATGCAGTGATGTTTTTTTATTTTTTATTTTTATTTTATTAAATTCTCAGATTACAAATACCTTTGAGCAGAAACTGCTCATTTACAAAGGTTCCATGTCAGAGAATGAGGGGCAACACACATACAGAGGTAGTAAAAGAATGAACAATAAACAACTAAAAAAAAAAGAATAAAAATATACAGTTATAACATGCTTTGAGATAATATGCATACAACGAGCAGCTTGAGTAGGCAGCCAGCTGGGGTAACAATAAGAGACAGAGGGCACAAGAGGCAGTTTATATTGTAGGCGTGCAACCGGGTGGGGGGGAGAGGAAGTAGGCAGGCTAATGGGCCACTGTCGGAAGGTGGGGGAAAATGTCTTGTACCAGTGGAGAAGGGAAGCAGGAAAGGAGTCACAAGGAAGGCCTGAGAGGAAATGAAACTGGGAAAGGGTGGGCTGTGGGATATGAGTGAGCTGGGAGGTGTTTAGAGAGATCTCTATTCAGAGAAACAGTCACACTGAGTGGAAGAGGTGAGGTAAAGTTTGAGATTCCTTTTAAAGGGTCCAAGTGTAGTAGAGGAAAGTGCTTCTTTATTGAGGGAATTGAATCATAGAGCGGTTCTATAGATAAAGGACCACTGACCCATGGAGGTAAGACATCTGGGAACCTGAAAGGTTAGAGATTGGGCACCACGTGTTTGTTGAGTGCCACTGAACATAGTAAGGAGTCTGCTAACACCAGGTGGCATGAGACCGAGGAGAATCTTTCTGGTAAGTAAGCGGGTCTGGTATTGTATTCTGCTGAGTAGGGGTAGCCAGCTGGCCTGTGCATAGAGGTCACAGGTGTGAGTTTGTCGGGCCGCACCCATTAGTAGTCTACAGCCTTTGTTGAGAGAAACTGAGATCCTGTGGAGGGCACTTGTTGAGGCAGAGCCGTAGATGGCAAGGCCGTAGTCAATGATAGATGTGACAGAGCTGTAGATGGCTAGTTTAAGGGCATCTACAGGCATACAGTGCTTGTGTTTGTGTAGCAGTCCAATCTGTATATTGGCAGTCTTGGCAACAGTGTCAATATGCTGAGTGTAGGAGAGGGTATATCCAGGGTAATACCAAGGTACTTGAACTCCTTGACATGTTCAAGTGGGTTCCAAGCATGGTTCTTGATGGTGAGAGACAGAGAGTTGTGCCTGCTCTGTCGGTTACAGAAGGACATGGCTTTGGTCTTGCTGTGGTTCAGGACAAGTTTATGAAAGTTGAACCAGTCTTCGATGCGCTTGAAGTCGAGCTGCAGCTGGGATTCAAGGACTGTAATGTCATGGTGGCTGGAAAACAGGACTGCATCATCTGCGTATAGTAATATTGTTTGGTGGCAGGCACTGGGGAGATTGTTGATGAAGAGGGAGTAGAGGGCCCAGAATAGACCCTTGGGGAACTCTAGAGTGGACCGGTTTCTCATCCGATGAAATCCCTGCAATCCTTACACGTTGGATCTGATTATCAAGGTAGCTGGTGAACCATGAAAGGGCATCGCTGGAGATCCCAATGGAGGACAGTTGCCTGAGCAGTAGGGAGTGATTAACTGTGCCGAAGGCCTTGGTGAGGTCTATAAATACTGCCCACTCACAGTTCTCTTTGTCAAGCATGGCGTGGATAAAAGTTGTAAATTCCAGTAGTGCAGTGGTGGTGCTGTGCCCTTTTCTGAAGCCACGCTGTTCTGGGCACTGTACATTGTACTTATCCAGGAATTCAACTAATTGGTCTGACACTATTTGCTCCAGCGCTTTAGATAGTGGGGGAAGGAGTGAGATAGGTCTGTAATTGGTGTGGAGCATCCTATCTCCGCTTTTGTGAACCGGTGTGGCAGTGGCTTTCTTCCAGAGAGAGGGGAAATGGCCCAATCTAAGTGAGAGATTGAAGATCTTTGTAAGTGGTTCTAGGATTTCATCGAGGACTTGTGCCAGCAGTTTCAGGTCAAGGGAGTCACCACTGTACCCTTGTTTGCCGATGGCCTTTTGAATGTAGTTTCTAGCTACTTGTGGTGGGACCTCCTTAAAGAAAAACTGTGGGGTTGTATGTTCAAGTTGGGGGGTGTCACATGGGAGGAGCTGGAGGGGAGGTCGTCGAAAAAATTAGGTGGAAGGACACTATCCAGGTTTGTAAACGCATTATTAAAAGTGCTGGCGATGGTACCGAGGTCAAGTGTAGGAATGCCATGAAGGTTGAGCACAGTGGGTGGTGCTTTAGGATCCTTGTCTGAGAGTTCTTTCAGGTTGTTCCAAAATTTTTTCCCTTGGCTGCAAGAGTTGGTCACAGCCTCTTTGTAATAGATGTGTTTAGCGTTCCATATTTTTAGAGTGCAATAATTTCTGGCTGCTTTGTATTTTTGTATGTTTACTTGCATCAGAGTTGCATGAGCACAATGCCAGAGGTGGTCTCTGTGCTTGAGTTGAGTTAAAAGGTCAGTAGTAACCCAGGGGTTGGTCTGTCCTTTGACCTTCATCTTTTTCACTGGTGCATAGATGTCACAGGCTTCATTGAAATGCTTGATAAATAGGTCCAAGGCTTTGTTGGTGTCACTGAGGGAGTCAAGCACTGCCCAGTTTAGTCTGGTTAGATGGGATTTTAGCAGCTGGAGGTGCCCTTGTTTGATAACCCTGGCATAGATTAGCTTGGGAGGGGGCTTGTGGAATTTGTTTGACCAGGAGCAGATGACAGGCGAGTGGTTACTTATTGTATCCGGGAGTACAGAAACATTGGAAATGCATTCAGGGCGGTTAGACACAATCCAGTCTAGAAACGTGAGGGAGTCTGTCCTATAGTTACACCTAGTGGGGGCATTGACCAATTGAGTGAGGTGATGCACCACGGCTGCATCCTTATAGGTAGAGGCCTCAGAGGAGAGCCAGTTAATGTTAAAATCACCCATGATTATGGTTTCAGAGTTATGTTGCTGGACCCTTAGATATTCCATGATGCTATGGAAGCCAGCAGCCTGGTCTCTTGGGGGCAGGTAAACTGAGATGGCAGTGAGTTCCTTGTTATGTGCACCAAGGAGGATTTTGATTGTGAGGATCTGAGAGGAATTGCTCAGGCTAGGGGATGGGATGATGTGACCCATAAGGGTATCCTTAAGATAGATGGCACAGCTCCCACCCTGTTTAGCAATCCTGTCTTGCCTGAATATGCAGTAGCCAGGGATAGAGACTGAGGTATCAGGGATTTTAGGGTTTAGCCATGTTTCCACAACTGAGAGGACATCAGTGTTGTGCTGTAGGATCCAAGTTTGGAGGGAATCAAGTTTGTTGAGGATGCTGCAGGCATTGATAGATGCCAGGGTGAGTGTCCCTGCCCTTCTACTTGGTGCCTCTGCTGGCTGCCCAGATGGTCCTGAGTTGGGGTGAACATTTACTGAGAGCAGGAGCAGCATAAGGAGAATTTGTAGGAGAAAGGATTTCAGCATCTTGTAGATTTCCCAGTTTGTTTTGCTCCTATGCCTTCCGTCACTACAGCGCCACCACTGTTTGGATAGGTTGTGGTGTACAAACATGGTCAGGGGGACAATCGGTGGGCAGTGCGCAGTTAGTATCAGAAGGTAGCCAAAGTGCCATAGAGGGGAGCAGAGGTTGGAACTATCCATGAAATATATCCCTGGGGTCATGCCAAGGTTATTATGCAGGGCATAAAGGGGTGCATGGTGAGGATGGGATTGTTTTTGGGTTGCTCCCCATGTAAATGTAACAGGGGGTAAAGCACATAGTCAGTAAAAACACCTGGAAAAGCATTATTCAGTCAGAGGATGAATCAGAGCCCAAGGGAGATAAAGGATGGGAGAGGGGGTTTGCTAATAAGGGTTGGATTTGGAGAGGAAGTAGCAGATAGTTAGGGCACAGAGTAATGTTCAGCTGAGGTGGATGAGTGGCAAGGGACAGGGATAGGTAATCCAATGGGAGGGCAACACACAGAGTGAGCGGGGCGACAAGCCTATTTAAAGGAGGCCTGGGAGGGGGTGGTGGGGGTGGGACAAAATACAACCCAAAGTATCCAGCCAGAGAGCCACTCAGAGTACAAGGCAGCAGGTCAGCAGAATAGGGCAAAAAGCGCTCCAATGGTCGTGCTGCCAGGGTCCGTCACGACCAATCACAGGCCACCGGAATTGGCGGTGACCTGTCAGGAGGCAGTGTAGGAGAACCAGGCTCCGAGGCAAGCAAGTGGTTGTACCTGGTGCAGGGATCCAGCCGTGGGACTCCAGGAGGCGGTCTTGTGGTGGTGGTTATTCTGGCGCCAGAGGCGAGAATTGCAGCTGTGGGCGCCGCTAACGGCCCGACCGTGCCATACGTTCAAGGCGGACTCCTGCAATGGAAAGAAATGAGAGAGGTTGAGTGAGAGGAGGAGGTAATTAGCTCCTCAGAGATGGAGGAGGAGAACTGGCGGCAGAGCGTCAGCTGGGGTGAGGGAGTGCAGTGGGAGACAATAGACGAGTTTGCTAGTCTGTGAGTGGGGTTGAAGAAGAGATTGGGAGGTGAGAGGCAATAATTAGCACTGCAGGGGTTGATCGTTAGCGGGATGGTGGAGTTGTCGAGACTTTTGGAGGAGTCAAGGCAGGGAGAAAAAGAAAATAAAAAAAGAAGATTTAAATGAGAGAGATGGGCCGGGCGGGGGGTGCCAGCAGTTCAAGCTGAGTAGAACACAAACAGTAATATCAGCAGTAACACAGGTTCAACAGTGAAATCTGAAGCATCACGTCTTTTAGGCAGAAAACAGTGAGTCAATTTATATGTGGAAAACAGGTTTCAGGCTCTATCATGGAAGGCTTAGTGTCTGTTCATACAAAACACAAAATACAACCCAAAATATCCAGCCAGAGAGCAGCTCAGAGTACAAGGCAGCAGGTCAGCAGAACAGGGCAAAAAGCGCTCCAATTGTTGTGTTGCCAGGGTCCATAACGACCAATCACAGGCTGCTAGAATTTGCAGGGACCTATCAGGAGGCAGTGAAGGAGAACCAGGCTCCGCAGCAAGCAAGTGGTTGTACCTGGTGCAGGGATCCAGTCGTGGGTTCCAGGAGGGCGGTCTTGTGTTGGTGGTTGGTCCGGCTCGGCAGCTGAAGTTGCAGCCGTGGGGCGCCACTAATGGCGGTCGTGCTGTATGTTCAGGCAGACTCCCTGGTGCAGGGATCCGGTCGTGGGCTCCAGGAGGGCGGTCTTGTGTTGGTGGTTGGTCTGGCGCGGCGGCCGTGGGGTGCCGCTAACGGCGGTTGTGCCATATGTTCAGGCGGACTCCATGCAATGGAAAGAAATGTCTACAGATAATGGTATCTTTTGCTTAGTGCCAAGTTGTACAGCATGCAGCATACAACAAAGGCTCTGCACACCTTTCCAGGGGCCAGCAGGAGTATACCAGCAGTCTTATCCAGACACCAAAAGTGCATTCTCATCATCCCAAATGTTCACTGATACACCTGGTCAGTAAGTGTGCATCATTATACCATTACTGTGTAAATTCCATGGCTGCAGACATGGTGTAAGGAGGTATGTCCATAGTAGACATCTACTGTTATGCTATACTAGCATGCCAAACAGAGTTAGGGAGTCCATGACATTTAACGTGGGAAGAGCTGACTGAGCCATGTCATCATTCGTCATTTTCTAGTAAGCATTTCCTAAAGGTTAAGTTAGCAACAGTGATGTGCTGCGGAACAGTGTAAAGAAAGAAGCAGAAATAATCCTCTCTCACAAGCCTAGTCATCTTGCCATAAGAAGATTCTTAAAGGAAACTTGAGCTATACAAGTGAAACAAAAAGAAGAAACAAGCATTTGTCAATGCTGAATGTTCGCCATTTGCACTGTTGTCATAAGGTGTGTGTGGTGCTGATACCAGTGAAAATGACATTGAAAGTTGTTTCAGTGAAGGAATCATTTTATTAACATATAAGAATACAAAGTAGATATGCTGATGTTGGGCAGTTTAACTTTCTTGTTTGTTAATACTTGTGGCCCAAATTTTCAACATACTCTTCTTATGACCCCAATTCATAAACAAGTGCAGAGAAAATGTTCAACTCCTGCTTGAAATGTGATTTTATGCATGACTGCGAAATCACCTTTTTGGCCAGGATCTGAAAAATGACAGCTGTCACATTCGTGAGGTGCTGTGAAGAAATGGCTATGTTGAAATTTTGGGGTCAAAATATTGAAAATTACCAAAGTTACAAACCTGCATTGGTAAATTTCAATGTAGGCTCGTACGTTTGTTGTTTTTAATATTTTTACACCAAATTTTCAACACAGCCTTTTTATGACCCCACCTCATGAACAAAGGTGGATAAAATGTTCAGCTCCTGCCCAAAAAGGTGATATCTCTCACTCTCTGTATCTCTTCAGAGCACCAGGCAATGCTGATTCGTGGAGGTCCCCACATGGGATATCAAATGCAACTTGGCTGGCAGTCAACATAATTTAATACCATTTAGACACTTTTTGCTAAGTGTCCCTGCTCTGTACTGTGGAAAATCTTGTTTTCTCAAACCTGTGACAAATTCTGCAGTTTAACTTGGACTACAACTTTGCAAACTGCCTTGCTATGTCTGCTTCACAGGATGCTCAGCTCATGTGGGGCTTCAGTGGGAAGATTAATCTTATTCATTGTGCACCAGAATCTTGTATTTTGTTAGTACAAGATCCCTGATGTTCCTTATAAGGACTGCTTCACATGATAGTTTCGGCTGTGAACAGCAACTTCTACTAATGCAGTAAAAATAGTGAACATTACTGATGATTAAGAACATGTAACAAAGAGTCCAAGAAGAGAATTGAGACTGGCAAATTACTGTATTAAGTGTTTACAGTGTCTGAGCTAGAGATTTAGCGAATTTAAAATCCGCCGGTGAAGTGAATGCGAAGTGGCCACTTCACGCTGGCACTACGCTACACGGAGTGCACCACAGGAAAGACTCACTTCGCCTTGTTATTGTTACTTTGCGTTGTCATTTCACCTTAAATGTGAAGTAAAGTGGAGTGACAACAGCACTGGCAGCATCCCACCCACACAGTCATCAGAATGAATGTGCATCCCCAAAGTGCTACAGTCTTGTGTCCAGAAAACCCCCCAGTGCTGATGAAGTGAAACGAGAGTGTAACAAGAAATGCAAAGTCTCCCAGAATTAATGGCGCACTCAGTCATGCGCGCAGTGATCAGGTCACACACAGAGTCACCAGAATTAATGTGCATCCCCAAAATGCTACTGTCTTGTGTCCAGAAAATTCCCCAGTGCTGACGAAGTGAAATGAGAGTGTAACAAGAAATGCAGTCTCCCAGAATTAATGGTGCCATGGAAACGCACAGACAGATTAAGATTGCGCTGCACACTCAAGGGATGCATACGAAAAGGCACAACAACATCTAACCAGTGCTCACAAGTCACAAATCCAGATCTGGAAAGGAATACATTTTGCCAGTTGTGGGATTAGTGCAAGGCAGTAACAATCCACTACTAGTAGAGATACCGCAAAGCAGTATAAAAAATTCATGCAGGTGCAGTGGATAGCAGGTTCACACTAGAGATGCTGCAAATTTAAATTCTGCCGGGCACTTCGAGTTGCCACTCCAATGCAAAGTGCTCACTCTGCCTTGTCATTACCACTATATGTTATGGCGGAATGACAATGCGAAGTGAGGCGAAGTTGTTGTTTTCAAGAGACTTTGCCCTGCTCTTTATCCATAGCCAGGCAGGAAAAGGAAGGAAGTGAGTCATACAAGCAGACACTTTCACTTTCTCCTGTGCAGACAGAGACAGAGAGAGAGAGAGAGAGAGAGAGAGAGAATCTGTTGTTTTGTCACTGCTGAGACTTGGAGATCAGAGCGAGGAGGAGATTTAAACTTTGACTTATAGACCCAACAGCTTTTTTATAACTAAACTACATTTTTTTGTCTTTTCTGTACTTTTTTTACTTAATGTGTTCTTTCTGTAAATTTATTTGTCTTTATAAGTAGTTAGTTGTTTGTCTGCGTCTGTGTGACTGTGTGTGTGTGTTGTATGACAGTGTGAGTAGTCATTGCTCAGACTGAGGGAGCGCAGTAGGAGAGATGGACCAGGGTGAATGTCTGAGGGAATGTCTTGGGTGGGAACAGCTCTGGGAGAGTGTGGTACTGGTAGGTGTTGTACCGTGTGGATGTGTGGTGAGCATGGCTGCTGGTTCCTGTTGGACCTATCGAAAATTCTGAGTGTCCCCCCCCCCGGAAGCAAGATCAGCACCGCCTCCTGACTCTGAGGCAGTTGAACCACCACCACCACCACGTCCAGCACGAGCTCCAGCACCAGGTCCTCTGGAGCAGGATGTGTATGTTCCCCTGGGCCCAGGTATGGATCCCGACCCTGCTGAGCACCATTACCGGCCAGCTGCCAGTTCATCAGGACCTTCCCTGCCTTTGGCAGGTCCTCCCTGCACCTCCATTGTTTGGCAGTTTTTTGACTGTGTCAGGGAGGACAACAGTGTGGTCAGTTGCCACCTATGTGAGGTGAAGGTGTACTGTGGCCCGCAGAGGACTCACCTGGGGACTGGGGGCCAGTGCACCCTGACCCATATGCTCAATCACCACCAGTTGGAGTGGCAGGCTGCCACAGAACGGACCATGCCTGCACCTGCTGGCCCTTCTGTGGCAGAGAGTGCAGCTGTGCATGGTGGCAGCCCTAAGAAGAGGAGGGCAGGAGCAGCACCTGCTGCTCCACCAGCACCCAAACCACCACCAGCAGGTCAGCCTATAGAATGTGTGGACCCCAGAGAACTGCGTGTAACGTAGGCTGACTTGGCAGTTCTCTGGAGTGCTGTTGAGGAGAACAATGAGAGGGTGAGTGCTGTCGAGCAGCAGTTGGATCGCATAGAGGAACATCAGTTGCAATTTATGTCCATGCTGGAACTGCTGCTGGATCACCATGGGATCCCACATTTTTTTTTTCCTCACACGTGTGCCCCCCCACACCTTCCTTGCTGTGTGATAAAATGTATTCCTCCACCATCGTCATTTGTTGTCTTCCTTATGCGTGACACTTTGTATTCTGAGCAGTGCAAGTATACTGTGTGCTAAACTGCATGTGTACAGTCAGTCTTCTTTCCAGTCTGTGTATGTACTGTAGACACTGTCCAACTCCCTGAGTCACAAACACTTATTAATGAGTACCATGGTGGGATGGTGAAGCATGGAGAGAGACTACAAAACAGGCTTACAAAAGTTACAATACATCCAAGTAACCAGTAAAAAAAAATGTGATTCGTGACGTGATCATAAATCGTGATTTGTGACTGCATTTGTGACTGTGATGATGAAGAATGTGATTAGTATCATTCACGAGTGACTCATGAATGTGATGATGATCCTGACTTAAAGATGCATACTAATGAGTGCAATGTTTATGCAGAATTATGCACCACACCAGTCCAGTACTCTGAAGGGAAGCCAAAGAAACAACTCTGACATAAGTTACAGATGGAGATTGGGCCCTAAAGAGATGCAAATGCACAGACAGAATAAGATTGCACTGTGCGCTGAACAGATGCAGATGCAAAGGCACAACACCTAACCAGTGGTCACCATCAAAAATTCAAATCTGGAAAAGAATACCTTTGCCAGTTGGGCGAGCAGCGGGGGGGCAGTGTACTGCACTGCTGCAGTACAAGTCACTAGTACTAGTACCAGTAGCAGTAAAGATACTACAAAGAAGTACAAAAATCACACAGCTGCAGTGGATAGCAGGTTCACATTGCTGAAATTACTATGTGGCACAATAAAAGGTGTCTGATTTGATGACATGCGTCACACTCATACTCACAAACACACTAAGTAATGCATAGCAAATTGAAAACTTCAGTAGTATAACCACGTATTTTAAACAAACTAAAATTATGCACTGCTGCTCCACAACAATCAGAAAAAAAATGGCAAGAATTATTGAAAATATTACTGTGTGTACGTTAACACAGTTATTATACAACAAAAATATCACCAAAACAGAAAGAACTATCTTTCTCTCCAAGTTAATCTACCTACACCACCACAGTCAGATACACCCCTCCCCCAAAGCACACTTTCACTGTCTCCTACTACACAGACCCAATGTTGTACATTAACATTCAAAATCCACACACAAACAATAAACACTTGATGATATGAGCACTGGAGGGTTTTCTACAATCGATGAACTAAGTTTGAGCAAAAAAAAATTACTCAAAAAGGCTTTTTGAACAGCTTTTAGAAGGTTTGAATCACAGACATCTCTCAGCACAATGTCTCTTACAGCTTCCTACACACACTACCCTGAACTGAGGCTGTGCAGAACAATATAGAGCCCATGTGACCTGAAATCCCATGAATCACTGCAAAAATTCGCCTTCAGAGCTTAAAAACAAGGCGAAGTACATTGATTTCAATGTACTTCGCTTTAAGATTTGGCAGAGTAGTGGTTTGGGAAGGTGGAATAACGCAAAGTCATTGTTCTCAATGGACTTCGCGTTACTCATCATAACATGAAGTACTTCGCTTCGCGTTGCGGGGTACTCCGCAGATCTGCCTTTGCTTCGCGATTCACTTCGTGAAGCGGATTGGGGCCACTTCGCCCGTCTCTAGTCTGAGCATGAGTAGAACTAAGTAGGTGGCAAACTAGACATTCCACGCATTCCAGGCTGACTTTGACAGATCATCTTGGTTTGCTAGGCAGCACAGATCAAAAGGAATAGCTGATTCTTGATTGGACAGGATATTCCTTTTGAAGTTCGAGCCATCTCCACCCACCAAGCTAAAATTCTGTCATAGTAAGCCTGGCTGATGATTGGAGTGACACTGAATTGGCCCTAAAACTGCTCTGCATTGGACAGTGTCACACCCATCAAAAAAGCAGTACTACTGCAATATGTTCACTTTGGGCTTGCGTACATGGCGAACATGAAAATGACCAAACTATTCAGATCACATGGCATTGACTATTACCTGGAACCAAGGGTGGTGTTTCATGTTTAATTTACTGGATACAAAAGAAAATCAGATGTGATGGAGTGGATTCATTCTGTTTGATTCTCAGGCAGAAATTAAATCTCAGTGATAACCACAAGGTATGCTCATCCTTCCATTGGTTGAAACTTTTTTTCTTGCTCCTTTCATGATAAATTCATTTTATGCTGTTGATGGGGGGGGGGGTGAGCAGACTTTCAACTCTGCCTGATTTTGTTTGTGTGTGGGTGGAGCTGAACAGAGGAAATGCTATGTGGAGGGTAGGTTCTCAACTCTCCCTAATTTTTGGGGGAGGGGTGGGTGGTGGC
Source organism: Neoceratodus forsteri (assembly GCA_016271365.2). Classification (NCBI taxonomy): domain Eukaryota; kingdom Metazoa; phylum Chordata; order Ceratodontiformes; family Ceratodontidae; genus Neoceratodus; species Neoceratodus forsteri. The sequence goes on along the minus strand of CM057449.1, from coordinate 517,527,052 downwards.
TCCTAATTTTCTCTGATTTTGTGTGTAGGAGAGGGATGTGTGGAATAGAACCTATAGCATATGGGTGGGTCTGGTGGCTTTCAGCTCTCCCTGAATTTTTATTTTTTATTGCGTGTGTGTGGGGGTGCTGTCAATGTTCCTGATTGCGAGAGTGTGTGTGTGTGTGTGTGTAATACACAGAAAACATTACACAATAAACAAAGTATCAGCAAGAATAGATGACTTGTGTCATTATTTTTCATGCATAACATTTATAGTAGATGACTTATATGACTATTCAAATGGTGCATTTGTGGCTTTGAGTGGGTAGTGAATCATTTGGGAATGGACTTTAACTAGCTAGCTGATTCACTGTATGGTAAAAGCCACCAAAATGCAACATTTCAGTTCAATTTTCACAAAATTTCTGTGAAAATACAAAAGGTCACTGTCCACAGACTGAACAAAGACAAAAAACAATGTATCATTGCTCTGTTATTGTGACAGCATTTAGCATGTTGCGGAACAGCTTCCTGGCCTGCTAAAAGTCACCAAAATACACCATTTGACTTTAATTTTTCAAACTTTTCAAGGGAGAACATGCCCCTGAACCCCCTAGACAGGTTTGGATTTTGTGCCCCTCCAAAATTTCTGGTTGCATGATGCCCCTGTTCCTGACAGCCGCGTTAAATGTGGTCCGGACAGGCCACACATTGAGGTAGTTCAAACTCTGCAGCACTCTCATTTCACAGTCCTTCACTTTACTCTGTCTTCACTTAGGCACTTGCTTACTGTTCCCTTCTCTTAGTCTCAGCAGAGCTCAAACTGATGCAGCAATTGTGACAGCATGAGACATTTCTACTGTCTCATTCCCATTTCTTACTTTGTCTTGTTACACAGGGGTTGCTTTTAAACACAGGGTACTGATTTTCAACAACAGGGAGCTACTTCTCTTACAGAGAGGTCTTAAACTTTCAACGGTGTCCCTTTTAGCAAGAACAAAAACCACCGGAGACCTTGTGGACACAATCGCTGTTGCCATGTGCCAAACTGTTCTCCTCAAGGAATTCTGAATATTCCTGGACCTGCAGAGACCCATGGCACAATCTGCTTATGCAGCAACTCCAATTTCTGGACTGTTTTCATCCAGAGGACTGCTTGCTGTGCCACATGGACAGCCTGCCATCCGGCCGGGATCCCAATCAGCCAATCCCCACATGGATCCTTTCCTGCCTTCACAAGCTGCACCCCCTGAGAGCCCAAACACTGTAGTGGCCACTGACTAGGGGGGAAAGGGGTAGAGCTGCCACCACTACACCCTCAACAGTCCAGGCTGCCACCTCTGGACTGCGTCCCAAGCCCCATTTGTCATAGCTGGCCTGTCCAACAGAAACACTACTGGCTCACAGGGTACACTCACCCATGAGTGAGATTTCTAAGAAAACAGGGCCCCCATTGGTTCTTACTCTACCATGGTGCCAGAGGTCACATGCTGGGCCTCCATGCTTCAGTTTCTCCCAGCTCCGGCTCCCAAACTGCACTGATATGACCTCGGCTGATGCTCCACTGACTTCCCTGCATTCTTATGGCCCCAAACCACTGCATCTTCATATGTGGGTCTTCAAGGGAGGGGGACCGGGGTGGCAAGCAGCCTACCCCAACCCTACCACAGCCCTCCAGCTGAACATGTGGGCAGAAACCCCCCCGAATCACTCTCTTCTCAATCCCCAGACAAAATCTCTCTCTCTCTCTCTCTCTCTCTCTCTCTCTCTCTCTCTTTCAGCCCTCTCTTCTCCCCCTTAAGGATAGGGCCCCTGCCTACAGCAAGCAAGCCAAATCAGACCTGCTCACACTACTACTCTCTCTTTCTCTGCCTAGCTAGACTTAGCAACCAGAACTCTTCCTGCCTAGCTAACCTTAGTTACTAAAAATTAACTAGTAAGCTCCCAGAGGGTGCTTAAACTTTCAAAACAGATCTACGACAAAAAGAGGCCCTTTCAATGCCACTGCTCTTTCAGCATGGCATGCCTTTTAGACTCCATGGGCTGGATTTTCAATGCCCTGTGAAGCATGCAAGGTGCTTGTGTCAGACAGGTGTGATGTAACTGGTACCTTGTGTCAAAAGATGCAGGATTCCCTCTCTTTGGTAAAAAGCCAAAGAGAGGGATGGTGAGGCTAAATAGGATGGTGGGTGGGCAGAGAGGAACAGTGAAACAGCAGGATACTGAATGAATATGTCTGTTCAGCATTCACAAAATGCAGTGCTTCATGACAAGGGGGATGGCAATGTGAGATGTAGATAATGAAAAAGCTGAAGAAGAAGCATTAGAAGATGATGAAAGCAATGAAAATGAGTTGTCTGAAGAAATGCATAGATTCTCTATAATGCCATACCTGTTTAAACCTCCTGCTTGACAAAATGAAGATGCCAACATTGAAGGTAATGAAGACTCAAGTGAAGAACAAAGAATTCTGAGATTAAATAACAATGACTGGTAAGACTTTTGCAATTTCAGTCATGATCCCCTCGTTAAATAATTTTGCTATTGTTTGTTACTCCTGTGGTACCTAGTCAAAGGGTTTTACTAAATAAGTTTGACATTACTACCTTTTTGTTAACCCATTTATTTTACTGCACCATTTCTTTTACTTTTTCTTCTCTTTTTATGTTGAAATTATGTATGTTTTTTATGCTTTATACTGGTGCTCGTGCTGTAAATGCATTCCAATGGATGGAATTCTAAACGGCTGATGTTGCCACGAGATCTCCCAGATTGTTGAAAGGTTAAGAGAAGATGACAGTATCTCAGAAGGGAGTGTACTGATGTGTATCACATCACATGATGGATTCGCATCAGTATATCTTAATCAGTATGTACTGGAGACTGCTTATTATCAGTACAGACAGGAATTCGCTGATGATGCAGATCGTAACACACATGACCATGAATAAGTATTTTCCATGTGATATTAATTATACTGGAGGGGGTGCTGCACAGCATGACTAAGATGATCAAGGGGTGGTTGGACTTGCCATATGAGAGGATGCTCATGGAGCTGAACATGTACTCGTTATTGGAGAGGAGGGACGGGGGGACATGGTTAAAATCTTTAAGTACATGAAAGGAATAAACAAGACATGTATAGAGGGGCTGTTCAAAGTAAGGGAGGGACACCCAGCTTCGTGATATGATGCTGAAGGGAGGAAGATGCAGGAGGGAGATGAGGAGACACTTTTTTACATAGGGGATGGTAGATAGGTGGGATGCGTTACCGGCATAAGTGGTATCCAGTACAATTGAGGGCTGCTTCAAAATGGGCTGGGACAGGGCAAGAGGGATGATCAGTGTAGGGTTATACTGACCTCAGTCCCAGATGTGTAACCTACATTGTACCTGGTCAGATTTAAATGTACCCTGAATCTGTCCCATTACCCTTCCACTGAAATAACACCTCATCCTCTCACATCTGAGCTTGCCCCCTTTCAGCTTACATCCCTTCCTTCTTGTTGCCCCATCTCCTTTATTTTGATCATCATGACTGAGCCTCCCCCCTTATTAATCCCTGTTATGTACTTAAAGATCTGTATCATGCCCCCCCCCCATCCATCCTCTCCTACCGGGTGAACTTGAAGTGCTCCCTGAGCCTCTCCTCATTTGCCCTCTCCTCTAGGTCCAAGATCATTTTGGTTGCCTTCCTTTGGACCATCTCTAATAGTGTACCTTCCCTGTTTAAATGTAGTCTCCAAAACTGCACACAATACTCTAGGTGTGGTCTAACCAATCATTTGTAAAGGGGTTGGATCACTTCTGCCTTTCTGGAGGCAATCTCTTCCTTCCAGAATTTCATCATGTGGCACTACTGAATTAATGAAATAATGCATTATCCTTTGGTACCAGCAGTCTTAAACTGTTGGTGGAATAACTATGTTATTACCCATTAAAAATAGTATACTTGTCACACTTGCCCTTTGATTAATTTGTTAGTATAGCACAATGTAAAGAAGAAGCTTGCCAGTACTCTGAGAAGTCAACCTTCTATCGCATTTGTTGAGTCTCATCCCATTCTCACCTACCTGAACCACCATCATTACTGCCACTCACTGTATATTTTTTTTCTTTGCAGATGATACAGATATACTGCATACCGACAATTTGTCCGCTGGTGCTGGGGGTGGCTAGGATGGAAGAATAGAGTCCCCCTTCCATCGTGTGTAATGAATAAAATATGAGAAACATTTCCATCAGAGGGAGGACAGTATAAAGGTTTCAATCTAGCCTAAACTGTTACTCAAAGTTATTGCAACAAATGGTTCATAAATTGTAAAATGCTTTGAATAACAGCATTCTTTTTATTGTTATTGTAATGATATTTTGCCATCTTAGTATTCTTATGACAGGAACAAAAAAGTAACTGTTTGTATGTTGTCCATTGGTGAAACCTACAATACAAACTTGCCAATAACAGGTTAATTTATTGGTACTTGGCGTACTGTGTATTTCTCTTCATTTTCATTGACATCACACTAACTGTAATTAATACTAACAATGTTGCTTGAGTATGCAAATATGAATTGAAAACTGTAGCATGCTGAAGAATTACAATTATTAAACAGATTAACGGTGAAATGTGCATTTTATAAATGTCATACTCAACAACTTTTAAATAAGAGTCTTTTTTTACATCAGAATGCTAACTTACTCATACAGGTGCAAATTAGTTTTTTAATATTCCAATAATCAGCATTTTAGGTTATAACATTTAAGTAATGTACTGTTTGTTCAAATAGAGCAATAAAGTGATACTAAAACTGTTGTTGTTTGTTGTTCTTAGTATGCATTTAGTAAGTTTATGAAGACAATTGGATTACAAACTGGGTTGTGTCCAATTCATAGCACTAGCAATGTTCATAACAGTGTTTGAGCAATGTCTTTCTTGGAATGTCTCATTTTATGATTGTAAGTAACTGCGCTTGTGCTGAAGTAATCACTATAATTCAGGATATCGACTAACAAAGTCACTGATGGCATCCTGTTTGTCCGGTCGATCAGCTACTGAAGAATTAAGTGGCTGTGGCAATGAGCTCCTCATGTCATCCAATGATTGACTTAGTCTGAATGGGTCTGCCCTGTATTCTTTGACAAGCTTTTCTAGCAGGTCTTTCACATATCCTATATGAAGAGTACAAGACAGTTATGATTCAGAGTATACACTATCCTCTTTAAATATAAACAGTTTGCTCACCACGGTGCACGGATTGATCTGGCCATCAAACAGCAAATGAGGAAATTATTAGTAAAACATAATGTATGGGACAGTCTTATTATCCCTAAATCAGAGACCAAGAAATAAAAAGCCCATTTATTAACCTCAATATATAATGTATGGAGAGTCCTTCTTAGTAAATGAAATCAGTCAGATTACCCCCTTGTAATTCCCTCGTTAAAAGATGGAATACATAGAATGATCACAACAGTCAATGTTCTAACAAAATTTGGAATACTCACAACTATTAATGTTCTGAACAGTAATTCACTAGAGAGCTGTAGTGCATGATTACACCACCTTGGTAGCCCATAAACCATAACAAGTAATGTATGGTCATTGGTTAAAAACTACGCTGAAAACACTTCTTGAGCTTGCCATGACATATTAACATGTCTCGAGCTGCGTTATCTATGTTTGCAATGATATCATGGCAACCTCTTCAACTGTTTATAGCGTGGTTCTTAACCAACAAGCATATATTATCATCCTTACAGTTGTATCACTTTTCAACAGGAACAATTTGTATGGCAGTATTAATGAACCACCATGGGTTAGATCACCAGACAGTTAATCAGCACTTAAGAACTGTCTGTAGAATTGCATTCCCTATTTAAGTGGCATGTACAATTCAGCCAATTCCTTTCTGCATATATATTTACCAATACTCCATTAACAATATGACACTGACAACATGAATATACTCTCCCTTACCATACATAGCATGCTTTAAAAGTTTCTGTACTGTATATCCCCCTTTTTTTATATTTTGGGTATCTGATAACATATTGGGGCACTCCATTACGCTGGACAGACTGTTCGCGATTGACATTCTCATAATAGTGCATTCCAGCTAAGATGAGACAGACACACATATATTTGTTACTTTGGTCACATCCCTGCAACCAAACGAGAAACTAATTTTATATTAAAGTATTGCTACTGCTTTGTAACATACCAAGTTTGCATTCCGATGTTTGAAAACGCAGTATGCTTCAGTGCAAAATGCAGAATCAGGCTATGAAATGCCTCCAGGCTATATATCTGATAGGTTATTGACAGTTGCTTAGCATCATTAACTAACATTGCACTCATTATAATTGACTCAAGATTTGTGGCAGCCCTTGAATATATTCAGACATGATAAAGGTAATTATTTTATTTACATATACACAAACAGACATATAAGTAAATGGCAGGTAAGGACCACAAGACCCATCCTCCCAGTGCTGTCTTCCCTGCATCCATGACCTTGTATTTCTTAAGCAATAAGGAATAACCATGGGTTATGTCAATGGTCTGTTAATCACCCTCCAGTGCTGTAATGTGGCACGATGCATTTCCCAAGCATACCCAGCTTATTATTCAGACTCCTATATTGATCAGTATTTTTATTCATAAAATGAAATTATACAATGCGGCATGCAAAACATATAACCTTGATGTTCAAAATACATCAACCATTGTCCATTCCCCCTTTCTCCCACAAAAGACAAAACTATTTGTATGTTGTTGTGCTCAGATTGGCAAATAATTTATTATATATCATGATTTCATTTACATTTCCCATCATCATTTATTATTATCTCTTCCATAATTATATGTTTATTGCATCCATATATTTATCAATCTCTGCTCATCCCTCTTTCTTCCTTCCTCTTCTCGCTCCCCCAGGTGAAAACCTGGGTGCCTTCTTCTTCTCTTCTCTGGTACATAATGGTGAGAACTGAGATCGCTTTTTCTCCTTCAGTTTCTTCTTCTTCTCATCCTATTCCTTTTTTCTTCCCCCCTCCTCTCCTTCTGACCCTTTTTTCCCCATAGCCAGTCTCCAGCTTGCGTTGGATGAATGGCCTTCCCCCCTTTCTGGGTAACTCCCCCCTTTTCCTTTTTTTTTTTTTTATTTTCATTCCTGTCTCCTCCTTGCCTCAATAGATCCCATCATCTCTGTGTTAAACATGTCTATTGCTAGGTCTGACAAGTGAACCCCATTTGATCTGTAAAAATCCTTGACCCATTCTTCTACCCCTCATAGTATTACGTGCCCCCCATCTTTCTTACCATAGTTCCCACTCTTCGGTTAATCTTCCTCCAGGCCCTGTCTGTTGCTACGTGACTGTGTGCATGTCTCCATACCCTCCTTTGTATCATGTTGGACCAGGCTATGGCCACCCCTGGCCACCATTGTTGTATTTTCTCCAAGCCCTTTTTTACTTGCGTATATGTGTCTACCCATGGTTTTCCCCCAATGTCATTACCCCCTAGATGTGTAATATTTAAATCTGGAGTGGGTCGCCGCTCTTTCATTTCCTTCAGGGTAGGAAGAAGCTGTCTCCATCTCATCCCTCGTATGCCATGCCAAAACAGCCTACATTTTCTTATATCCTGGTACAGCTGTTTTCCCCCAGCCTTTTCTCAGCTCTCGTTTCCACCCAATACATCTAGGAGTGCCCGCAGATCCATACTTCTGTGATCCTCCCTCTGCCTATTGGATGTAAGCAAAAATATACATCCTAAAAATGTACGTTTGGCTCCTTTGCATTGCCCCCCTTCCTTAAACCCCTTCACCCCCCTCTCCCTTCCCCCAATCCGGTTCCGCACCTGTAAAACCAAAACACAGATGACATCTTAATCTCCAACTTGCAGGGCCCGAATATACCTCTTGTAGCTGGAAGACCGCCAGCGCCCTTTTTCCAACATGTTAGTCACCGTCTCCCCTGTCGCTGCCCATTGCGAAGCAGCCCCTATTCGAAAAGAGTGAGATGAATAATTGCCTGAGTTCTCGCCCAGAAACTCCATGCCTTTTTTGAGCATGGCTGTTACTTGGTAACTTGTCACTTTCTTCCCGTCCCCATGCACAAATAATCTCCCTTTCTTATTCCCACGGCCTGCGGCGTAAGCCCACAAAGCCATTACTGGGCATACTGTGCCGTCTATGTGCAGCTTAATGGTTATGGTACAACCGTTCCCCCCTTGATCTGTTTTTGACCTCTTAATTCTCATTTGTATTTCATTCCACCCCCAGTTTATGTCTTCCCATTCTAACCCCCCTTCTTCATCATTTCTGCCATGCTCTACTGCTTCACTCACTCTCAGGGCCCCTGCAAACATCACTAAATAAATCGTGTGAAACAACTGCGCCTCGTCTTTAGATCTGCAGATTGCTGGTAATACGCCCTTATATTTTGTTAGCCAATGTTCCGCTATTGGTTGCCTACTGTCTTTTGGTCTTTGTTTTAACCTACTCCACCCTTGCATCATTCTCCTTATCAACATTGACCTGGTTGGGTCCTTCCACTTCTTTAGGGTACAAACTAAACTAATCCCTGCTAGGTATACCCCCGTAGTGGTGTGAGCCATTCCTTTCTGCCATTAGTCTACTGTGAACTTTCCTAACTGTTCCTCTGTAAGTGGCCCACTTACCTCCATGTGATGTGTGTCCCTAAATGCTTGCAACACCCACCAAGCCCCTTCGTAGGCCCTCAAGGTCCATGATGCCCATGAGCTGCAAAACAGCATTTCGTCTCCCTCTTGCCAATGTCCCAGAAGTTCATTGGTATGGGTGTTTTCCACTCCTCTATTGTTGGTGACAGCATCCGGAAATGATCCAGCTGCAGACGGGAAAGGCTGTCAGCTAGGATGTTTTTCACCCCTTCTATGTGCTTAGCCCTGAAGGACATATTCAATTGCAAGGCTCTTAATACCAGCTGTCTTAACATCCGCATAACCGTCTCGGACCTGGGTCCTCTGTTGTTCAAAACCTCTACCACTGCTTTATCACACCAAAATGTCACCTTCTGATTCTGCAAATCCACTCCACACACTAAAGTACAGGCCCAGATGGGCATAATTTTAGTAGTGTGATGTCCTTCACCTTCTCCTCCCTTACCCAAATTTCTGGCCATGGCTCCGAGAACCATTTTCCTCTCAAATAGCCCCCCATTTCTTATCCCCCTGCCGCATCTGTATATAGTTCAAGGTCCGTGTTGTAAACCCATTCCTCTTGCCAAAAGGAACAGCCATTATAGCTGTAAGGAATTGTTCCCACACCTTAAAATCCTCTCTTACCCCCTTCGTTATGTCCACCCAGTGGTGTGGCCTGGTTATTCCTGCCGTGGCCCTCACTAGTCACTTGGTGAAGGTCCTACTTGGTCCAATTGCCCTACAAGCAAAGTTGAGATGACCTATAACTTGTTGAACTTGTCTCAATAATACCTGCCTCCTGCTCGTGTGTAACTGAATGAGTTCCTTTAGTTTGCTCACTTTGTTGTCTGGCAATCTAAACACCTCTTTCTGTGTATCTATACCCAAGAACTCTAACACCTTCCCGGGGCCTTCTGTTTTTTCCGGTGCCAATGGTACCCCCAGCTCTACACACAGTTACTGGAAGCTGGTCGGCATCCTTCCAGTCTCCGTCCTACCACTGCCAATTAACAAAAAATCATCTAAATAATGCATAACCGTCCTGTGACTTGTTTTTTCTTGAAATATCCACTGTAAACAGGCGCTGAAAGTTTCGAATGTAGCACAGGCTATGGAACAACCCATGGGCATAGCTTTATCAAAATAGTATTGGTCCCCACCTTGAATCCGATAGGTCCCAATCCTTCCTCCTGGCTGGAAGCAATTGGAAAGTGGACTCTGTATCTGTCTTGGCCATCCAAGCATCGGGGGTCACTCTGATAATCTGTACCACTTCCTCTAATGTGGCATAGGAAACCTTACTGTGTTCCTCCCTTATAAAATCATTCACTGATTCCCCTTCTGGAAATGACAGATGGTGAATCACTGTGTATGCGCCCTTCTGTTTCTTGGGGACTAGGACCAATAGGGAAATTCTCATGTTCCATAACGGGAGGGTTGAAATTGGCCCCTCTATCCTGCCCGCTGCCTTTTCTTTCTCTTTCTTTTCCCTCAAAATGTCCTCCTTTCATTTTACTGACACTAAATTGTTAGCCACTCTTGCCTTTCTTGGGCTGTCACAGTGCAATGGAAAACCTGTTCTAAAACCCTTGTTCAATGCTTCTGCCCCCTTTTTATCTGGATACCTTTTTAACCATTTTTCCCTCACCTCTAACTTTATGGGGGTTCTCGCACCTTGGAATTGCTCAGCTACCCCCCACCCTCTTTTTTCCCACCCCCTTCCTTACCTCCCCAATCTTGTTCCCTTGATTCAGTAAGTCTGGCCCCACTGACCACCATATCCTCTTCCTCTCGAACCTCTATGCCAGGATTGTTCTCTTTCCCCTTGACCACCCTGAAAGGGCTGCTGCCCTGTCCCTTGACTCCTTCTTCCTTGAGCCCCTTGTGTCCATGTTGTCCTGCATCTGCTTGCCGGGTGGGTTCTACCACATCTCGAGCATGCATGCCGGAATCGGCACTGGGGCCATGAACAAAATGCCCTATTGTATCCACAGCAACACTTCTGAGGTACCCTGTCTCTCTTTCCTATTTCTCCCTCTGGCGTGGGTTGATCAGTTACATAGTCAGTCCATAAGTCCAACTGCTTGGTATCCTATCTCACATCCCCATACGTCGCCATTCTTTGCCGAAATAATTTGTCGTAGTATATCCACCCCACTCCCCCTTTTGCCTTGGCCCTTCTTATTACCAACAAGTACGTAATCAGTGGGATGCCCAGTTCTGGTTTTCTTTCTAGCACTATTGCTGAGTATGTGGCAAACCAACAAACCACCCATCCCACGTCTTTCTTTTTGTGAATTTGTGCTCCTCCTTCTTCCCCAACAAAACTACGGCTGCTGCCATCTCACTCTTCCCAATATTCTCTGTTTCTTCATATTTCACGGCGGTCTCTCTACTCACCAAGGTGAATATGTCCACATACTCCCCCTTCCAAATTTTCTCCTTCATAGCCAGTAGTACATGTACCCCTATTCTCATCCCCGGGGCTCCTATATCTCTTGATCTTTACCTATACTGTCAGTCGCTTTCTCTGCTCCTCCCGTTGTCTCTTTTTCTGACCTGATCTCGGTACTGATGGTTTTGGTACTTGGGGCAATGGTGGGACTGGGCTGACTGTTCGTGGAGGCACCACCTGTGGTGGCTGCAGCCTTCTTGGGCTGCATGGCCTCCCCGATGGCCTTTTTCCACCGCCCCCTTTCCCTTTTCCTGCTTTCCTTTTCTCCCCTATCTCCCTGGTTCCTCCCCTTCCACCATCTGCCTCATCTTGTTGGCCTTTTCTGCTAATTCCACAATTGCCTTGTAGGCATCCTATTTTGTTGGCCTGTTCCTCTTTGGTACCATCTCTCCTTGGGTACCTGTATAAATGCTGTCAAGAAAACTGAATAAAGAAGTCTTCATTAATGCCCAATACTGCTTTATTACCTTGCCTTGTCTTGCCACCGAAATGCCCTTTCATCCACTCGCTTATAGGTATATATATATTTCTTTTTATCTGTACCCATACCCTACTCGCACCCCTCTGTCCATGCACCCTACCCCCCCTTCACCTGGGCTATGTTCCCTTGTGTTAAACCCCAATCCTTTGTATTGCTCCCTACCCCATTCCTTTCATTCATTCCCATTCTCCCATTTCTCTTGTGTGCCCCACTTCCCCTTGGAAAGGCCTCTTCCATGCCTGTCCACGTGGACGTTGACCTGGATTCACCAGTCCACCCCTTTTGTCCCTTGGCTCTGACTCTGACATACCCCCGAACCTCTTAGACCTTTTGTCCTGCGCGTCGTTTCTTCTTCTGATCATTTTCCACTATACCACTGCGCTTTTAATGCAGACCTTTTTATTTTTTTTATTTAGGCCTCTATAGGCCACCATCCCTTTCGCATGTCCTTGCTAGGCCTATCACTTGTCCCTCTTCCTCTCCTCCTTGCCTCTGGTCATGCCATGTGGCCCTCGTCGCCCTTGAATCTGCCATCGTTCCATCCCTGGCTTTCCCAAATTTATTTTCTTTCTATTTTTTTGCCCCCCCCTGCAATCCCTGTGCCTCACATGTCTCCATGCCTTCGCGATCAAGCCATTGCCTTTCTACCCATCAGTGTCTGATGTCATCAGGTGGCCTGTGTCAGCTCATCCTGCTAAGTCCCCCCTTGCCGCCTGCTCCCTTTCTTGTTTCGCAGGCCCAGCGTCCTGCTCTCCCCACATGTGCTCCGAGCCTCTCCTGGCCTACGCTCCCAAAACCAAGTGAATTGGAGCTCTTCCTGCTCATTTTTCCCTTTAAATGCAGGCCCGGCATCCTGCTCCCCCCACATGTGCTCCTAGCCTCTCCCAGTCTACCCTCCCAAAAATCAAATGCATTGGAGCTCTTCCTTCTCCCTTTTCCTTTTAAATGCAGGCACGGCATCCTGCCTTTTCTTTACTGTTAACATGAAATTAACAAAACTTTCTTAGCCTCTGCCCCACAAAAACAATGTCTTCCAAACTACTGTGAGGCCCTACCTTGGCATCTGACGTCACGCCGTGTGGCCTTAACATGCTTACTCGACCAACAACCATACCAGCAGGCCTGCCCCACAGTCTTTGCTCTTTCCTTCTTCTTAGAACCTAAAAAAACCCTTAAAACACTCCATCTCAACCTATTATACGCCACTGTCAGGCCTTTTTCTCCTAGCTCAGGCATTTTCATTCTTGCCCTGATCGCTCACTCTCTCCATTTTCTTGCTTCAATCCTGCATCTCGCCACACAAAAAACCCTATTCCTGCTCTCTCTCTCACAACCGTTTGTTCCACCTCTACTCGTGGGTCTATCAGTCTCCTTTTTTTACAATTTTCAAGCATAGACTCTGACCCAAAACTTACTCTGTTGCCTCCATGCTGGGCCCAAACACTCGGCAAACAACTTTCCAGCATTCCAGCCCCCTCTCCTGGCTGTACTCTATTGCTCTCTACTTGTTATCAATTACATACAATTTTTATCATAATGCCACAGCAAGCCATCACTACAAGTCAAGAGCCTTGTATTTAAACCATTTTTTTTGATTGTCCACATATTGCTGCTTACCTTTTAGTAATGTCCCAACACAAACCTCAGCCACTGCTCCCGATGATTCAAATGCCAATCTGACATGCTGCGGTTTTCACTGTAATTAACCCAACAAAAACTTCAGCAAAAGTGGCTGAACCACCACTGTGCTGACCCTTATGTACTCCCTTTTAGCCCCTCCCCTTCCTGTCTACCTACCTATTGTTCTATCCCCCTCTGTCCCTCCCCTTACCTCCTCTCCTCCCTCTGAGCACACCATCTTACCATAAGGGAAGGGGTGTACCAGGACAACTTGGTCTGCCCCTTAAAGGGCAAACTCCATTATACACACTGGAAAATGTTTTATATCACTGTAATATAAATATAAAAAAAAAGATTGAACCTTGTATAATAAAAATGTACCTTGTCAGGTAATGGGTATACTAGTGGATTTATCACTTCTGACGTGGTTGTCACTCGGCTGCGTCTCGTGACCGAACAACACCAGGCAAGGCAAATTCACCAATATACTCACTCCCTGTCAACGTATAGCGCTGAATTACACATCTTAAAGGATTTTAACATACCTGGAATTAACCACTGCTTATTTCTGTCTTCACCACTTAGATCGTTATGAGCACATTTTTCAAACAGGTCATGGTGACCCTCATGAATATTCATGACGTGATTGATGATGCTAGACCACTTCGCCACTATTAATTCATCATCTTGTTCAGCACTGGACGTGGCACACCAGTTCATGTGGTTAACAATAGATGAACGCCATGGGCCTACGCCTTCACACCCCTTTTGTGTTGATACTGCATCAATTTTCTTCCCCACATCTTTTGAATAAAATTCTAAAGTTAACATACATGTTACTGTAAGGATTTGCCACTGTATACACTAGCTTTCAAATCATGTATTACCATTGATATGCAATCAGAAAAAAATATAAATCAGATGCCACAGGTCATATAAAGTAATGTGTTGTTAACCCTTATTATTTACTGCACTAAAGCAGGTTGAAACTTTCTCATGCAAATGGTATTGCATTATCTTTGGGTACTAACCACACGGTACATACATTTACATGTATGCCTTGACAACCTCGCGAAGTATGTACAGCTTGGTATTAATCAAAGAACATACATTAATTTTCAACTTTTTAAACTCCATACTACACTAAAATATAAAAGAAACTGACATATATTCACATTAAGTAAGAAAATAGATTGAAACACACTCTTACTTTTAGCGATGTGCCAAATGTCATATTGGTGTTTTGTGCACGGCAGAGCTTCTCTGATCCACTTCACTATCTGCCTATGATGATCTGTTATAATGGTGTCTATTTTCTGATTGTGTGTTTTAATCCCTTTAGCTCGCACCAATAACTACTCTTAACCTCATTACTCTGTGAGTTATAAAAGATGAATATTAATTTGCTTGTCATAACTGTCATATGATAAGTCTATATCCATGTAGAGGTTACTGTTCAGCCCTGTGTGCTTCATCGTCAGTTGAGGATATTAGGTCTGGCAAACCATTACAGTAATGTGCATTCCATTTCCTATCACTACTTAGAATGTTAAATGATGTATACTAATTTTTTAAACAACACTGTTCACATGGTTGTTTAATAAATATAGCATTACAATCTTCCCCCATTAAATGTCACACATATGGTGTGTCAAGGTACGAGGCCACAGGACAAGTGCATCCGCCACCCTAGGTCAAGGCCCCTAGAGATTCTGACGCCATAAGATTTTCATGAGAACTTTGCAATCTACACGCAGAACTTCTGCGGTGCCACAGAATTCACTCTTCTTGGTGATTTTTTTTTAATATTTCTGTTTATCCATAGAATCTGGTTCCCGTCCCCTCTTTTTATATCCAAATCCCCCTATATGCTCAGAATGTGATGTTATCATTGCTATAACATAGAAACATAGAAACATAGAATTTGACGGCAGATAAGGACTGCTTGGCCCACCCAGTCTGCCTATTTCCCTACCTGATGGATAAGCTGCAGATCCTAGTTAACCAGCAGCCTACTTCTTCCTACCCCAACCCCCTAGAATTGCCTTATGACTGTCCCATGCATGCTTGAATTCCACCACTGTTTTGACTCCACAACCTCCTCTGGAGGCTGTTCCATACATCCACAACCCTCTCTGTGAAAAATACTTACTTAAATTACCTCTGAGCCGCCCCCTTCTATCTTCAAATTGTCACCCTTGTTCTTGCACCTCTTTTTTTTGAAAGATGCTACCCTCTTGGACTTTGTTGATTCTCTTGAGGTACTTGAAAGTTTCTATCATGTCCCCCCTCTCCCTCCTTTCCTTGAGGCTATACATATTAAGCTCCTTAAGTCTCTCTTCATATGTCTTCCGGTGCAGACCCTGCACCATTTTAGTTGCCCTCCTCTGGACAGCTTCTATCTTGTCTATGTCTTTGCGGAGATTGGGTCTCCAGAACTCCACGCAGTACTCCAGATGTGGTCTCACCAGCTGTCTGTACAGAGGGATAATAACTTCTTGTTTTCTGCTGGTGATGCCTCTCCCTATGCATCCCAGTATCCCCCCAGCCCTCCTTGCTGCCCTCTCACATTGCTTGCCCACCTTTAGGTCATCTGATATGACTACCCCCAGGTCCCTTTCCATTTTTGTTGTTGTTAGTATCTCACCCCCCATTGTGTACTCTTCCGCTGGGTTTTTGTTTCCCAGGTGCATTACCTTGCACTTCTTAGCATTGAATCTAAGCTGCCATACATTTGACCATTCCTCTAACCTTGCCAAGTCCCTTCTCATCCTTTCCACCCCACCTTGTGCATCAACTCTGTTGCAGATCTTTGTGTCATCTGCAAAGAGACACTTTCCTTCCAGTCCCTCTGCAATATCGCTTATAAAGACATTGAAGAGGACCGATCTAATACTAAACCCTGTGGTCCCTGCTAATCCCCTTTTTTCAGAGTGGACTCCATTTACTATTACTCTCTGTGTCCTATTCTCAGCCAATTCTTTACCCAGGCTGTCATCTTGGGACCCACTCCCAGGCTGGCTAACTTGTGTATTAATCTTTTGTGTGGGACTGTGTCAAATGCCTTGCTAAAGTCTAGGTAGGCCATGTCACAGCCTCTCCCTGATCTACTACTTTGGTCACCCAGTCAAAGAAATCTATCAGATTTGTCTGGCATGACCTTCCGCTGTGAATCCATGCTGCCTTGGGTCCTGTGCCCCTCTGGCCTCTAGATCGCAGCAATTCTTTCCTTCAAGTGATTCCATCATTTTCCCTACCACTGAGGTTAAACTAACAGGTCTGTAGTTTCCTGCCTCTGCCTTGCTCCCACTTTTGTGAAGGGAATCACATCTGCCCTCCTCCAGTCCTCAGGTACCACCCCATCCTCCCATGATTTATTAAAGAGGGTAGTCAGTGGTGTCACTAGTTCTATCCTTAGTTCTTTTAGAATTCTGGGATGAATCCCATCAGGCCCATTGCTTTGTCCACCTTCAGTTTAGAGCTCTTTCAGAACTCTTTCTTCTGTAAATGGGCTGGTATCAACTTCTGTATCCAAAGTGTTTCTACTGTTTGTTTTAGGTACTCCCCTCTTCCTTTGTAAATACTGAGCAAAAATATTTGTTTAGTATCTCTGCCTTTTCACAGTCACCCTCTGCCCACCCTCCCTCCCTTTATTAAGCCTCACTATCCCTCCCTTGGTCTTCCTTTGCTCCCTGATGTACCTATAAAAGGTTTTATCCCCCTTCTTAACTGAGTTGGCTATCTTTTCCTCGGTTTGGGCCTTTGCTGTTCTGACTGCCTTTACAGCTTCCTTTTTTTTAACTGATACAGTTCTCTGTCCTGTTCCTTCTGTGATTCCTTGTACTTCCTGAATGCTTTCTTTTTCTCTTGAACCTTCACTGCCACTTCCTTTGAGAACCATAGTGGTTTCTTACCTCGTTTCATTTTGTTTATTTGCTTTACACAAAAGGCTTGTTACCTCTGTGATGGCGTTTTATTATTCCCCATTGTTCTACCCCTCCTTCCTGCCCATTTGCTAGTGCATTCCTTAGGCACTCACCCATTTGTAGCAAGTCAGCCCTCCTAAAATCCAGTACCTTTGTCTTTGTATGGCTTGACACTATTGCTGTGTTTATTGTGAACCATACTGTTTGATGGTCGCTAGTTCCCAGATGGCTACCCACTTCTACATCTGTGATCCTCTCTTCATCTCCATTTGAGAGAACCAGGTCTAAGATTGCTCCCTCTCGAGTGGGCTCATCATATATTAGCTAATGAAATGACTGCATTCTGCAACAGAAATGAACAGTCACTTATCTACCACAGCTCCCACTGCCAGAGAGGGTGGCACAGCACATCATGCATGGTGATATTTGCTCATCTTGCACTACAGCCTAATACAATTTTCAGTCTTAAATTATTGCACTAGGGCCAACTTAAACAAAACCTTGTCAGTAGCACAGACCTGTTAAGTCCATACCTCACTTTGTACAAACCTGTTTGTGCCTTTAAGGTATGGAGATGCCATCTGAAATGAATAACTGGTAAAATGGATTTAACTGTCATTTTTAAGAAAAATAAAATAATTATGCCCCGAAAAGTGGAATATAATAATGTGTAGACCTGTTGAAAGAATAGACCTGTTAAATAAATAATTGCTCTGTACGCATTTTTGCCAGGGTTATTGATTACATATTGTCATTGGTTGATAGAATCACCTAAAAGTTATGGAGAAATGTTGTATGCAGGGACAGCTGTTTGGCCAGAGGGTAGCATGCTGTGTTTCCGTGCCGGCAACTCAGGTTCAGAGGTTAGCTCTGGGAGCTGGTTGGGCAGCACAAAGATCTGTGGAACACATCACTGCTCGGAGCCTGGGAAGGTATGGTGCAGTGTTCTGTCACATGGTGGACACATTGTGATGGGCTGGAGAGCTCTATCTCACAATCAGTTCACATGCATGTCATGGCCTGATGGTGTTATGCAGTGTGTCAGGGAAAGCAGGTTGATATGAAAAATTAGTTTTGCAATAACTCCTGTATTGCATTTCCAATGGGACCTATATGAATGAGGATGCAAGTTCATGGAAATAAAAGAAAATATACACACACACACACACACACACACACACAGTATCTCTGTCTCTCTCACCACACACACACACACACACACACACACACACACATATTTATATACATGTTACAGATTACATATAAATACATAAGTGATACACAGTGGGAACCTCATGAGTGGTGTAGAAAGCACATACAAATATATAAGTGATAGACAGTGGAAACCTCATTAGTGGGATAGATAGCATGCATATAGAAATACCTTATTTATCACATAAGATCCCCTCTGCATATGTCATTTATGCAACAGGCTAGGACCTTAAGGGAGAGACATTTGTTTTGTTTTTTTAGGCATAAAATTATTTTTTTAAGTCTGCTATTTTTGAACTAGTGTTACTGTGCTTTCCACCATCCTGATTGCTATAAAACTGCCATGAAAGTAAAGTCAGGATGACAAGCTGACACTGTGATGTGGTAGTTTGTTAGTGCCGTAGAACTTCCGCAGAAATTTCAAACCACCGCCGCAGAAGTTCTGCGGCAAATGGTAGTCTTGCCACAGAACTTGGTCCCACTGTGCCGCAGAAAAGTAGGGGCCCTGCCCTAGGTGTGATGTTATTAAGGGACATCGCACACTCTGGAGTACCTTGTTGTCATAATAATATGACTATAAAAAAATCAGTCAAGATTTTAATGATTAAGCTATACACATGAGAAATACGTCAAAAGTTATAAATTTGTTATAATCTATTTAGACATAAAACATAGATAAAATAGTCCCTTCAAGACCTTTACTGCCTCACTCCGTATTACTTACTATGACCACTGTATTTGTTATAGCCATATTATTTGACATTGTATAATAGCAATTTATCCCTCCATGGTGTTGGTATACAAGAGGGCTTAATACGACTAATGTGATTCAATCACTCAACTGCACCTCGTGTGTGACCGAACCACACAAGCCGTGGTAAATCATCCACTATACCAACACCATGGAGGGATAAATTGCTTAAATAATCCACACCTTTGATTATTAGTTATT
Organism: Neoceratodus forsteri; assembly: GCA_016271365.2. NCBI lineage: Eukaryota > Metazoa > Chordata > Ceratodontiformes > Ceratodontidae > Neoceratodus > Neoceratodus forsteri. Next base: position 517,507,742 of record CM057449.1, on the reverse strand, counting down.
GACATATACTGTACCTGCACAACCTCAATGTTCAGTACTTTGTTTATTCGCTGTACAGTTACACAGTACACACCATACTTAGCACAGTGCCCAGGACTATCCAATTGTCCTTCACCAGCAAGAACAAGTGCTCCTTCCATACTGTTCAATTGCTCAATCATATTGCTCTGATGTACTTTCCATTTCTGAATTATAACTGGCTGCAGATACTGCCATTGGTATTTAAAGAATGTGTTCTTCGAGTACACAGCCAGTTTCAAGACTGTGAACATACGTATTATTTTTGATGGCAAGTTTCCAGAGAAGATAATTGAACCTGTCAGCAAGAGGTTTCCTGCAGGAATATGTCCAATGTAAGGTTAGCTGGACCAAGTTCGCTTGTAGCCACAACCTTCACAGTTTTGCTCAACATGAATAGCAGTGCCACAGCGTCGGTATATATCTCCAGTTGTGTCATTGTTACATTTTGTGCACTTACTAAACAATAACAGCAGATTGGTCTCAAACACAATGAATTTATCTTCCATTGCTTCTTTACCTGTGTCTAATGAACTGGAATGATCCTTACTATTGTCCCGAGTTTTCATCTCAGATATACTCTCAAGACTACTTGGGACATAATCTGGGTCCATGTTGGTACTTGACAGGATATCTAATGAAGCTTCATCCGACTCAATCAACATGATATCTTCATGGTTTTCTTCAGAACCTGATTGCAGTGTGTCAGCAAGGGACCCTCCAGTCAGTTGACATTGTATACCAATGCTGCAGGTATTAATTGCACTGTTTTTGTTCCCACTTCGTGAGCAGTCTGACTTTTGTACACCTAATCACAGTAAAAACAAGCATTTGTCAATGCCAAACATTCGCTTGCAGGTATTTGCAGTGGTCTTTGGCATGTATGGTGCTTTACCCTAATGCCCTGTGTGATTGCTGGTATTTGCACAATAAATTTTCAGCATGACCTTTTTGTTACCCCCATTGTGCGCTACATAGGCGGAAACACGTTCTGGGCAGGATGTGAAAAATGACAGCTGTACTGCTCATAAGGATGTGTGGTAAAATGGCAATGTTGAAAATCTGGAGTGGAAATATTGAAAATTCACAAACCTACGAGCGTGCGTGGGAACTGTGCAATGCACGCTCGTAAAACAGTCATTGTTAGGAATTTTTTCACCAAATTTTCAACATTGGCATTTTAAAACCTCTGCTAATGAACAGTGTCACTGTGATTTTCTTACTGTGTCCCATACAATGATTTCGCGCTCCGACTGCGCCATTGTGCACTACATGGGTGGAAACATGTTTTGGGCAAAATGTGAAAAATGACAGCTGTACTGCTCATAAGGAGGTGTGGTAAAATGGCAATGTTGAAAATCTGGAGTGAAAATATTGAAAATTCGCAAACTTATGAGTGTGCAGTAGGAACTGCACAACACATGCTCGTAAAACAGTTATTTTTAGGAATTTGTTCACCAAATTTTCAACATAGCCATTTTAAGATCTCTGCTCATGGACAGTGACACTGTGATTTTCTTAATGTGTCCCATACACTGAGTTCACACAGTGAGTGTGCCATTGTGCGCTACATGGGCGGAAACACGTTTTGGGCATGATGTGAAAAATGACAGCTGCACTGCTCATAAGGAAGTGTGGTAAAATGGCAATGTTGGAAATCTGGAGTGAAAATATTGAAAATTCACAAACTTACGAGCGTGCATAGGAACTGCGCAATGAACACTCAGAAAACAGTAATTTTTAGGGAATTTTTTCACCAAATTTTCAACATAGCCATTTTAAGACCTCTGCTCATGAACAGTGTCACTGTAATTTTCTTACTGTGTCCCATACATTGAGTTCACACACCGACTGCGCCATTGTGCGCTACATGGGCGGAAACATGTTTTGGGCAGGATGTGAAAAATGACAGCTGTACTGCTCATGAGGAGGTGTGGTAAAATGGCAATATTGAAAATCTGGAGTGCAAATATTGAAAATTCACAAGCGTATGAGTGACGTTAGGAACCGGCGAATGGCGCCGTAAAACAGTAATTTTTGGAATTTTTTCACCAAATTTTCAACATAGCCATTTTAAGCCCTCTGCTAATGAACAGTGTCATGGTGATTTTCTTAATGTGTCCCATACATTGATTTAGCACACCGACTTGCGCCATTGTGCACTATGGTGGGAACACATTTGGGCAGGATGTGAAAATGACAGCTGTACTGCTCATAAGGAGGTGTGGTAAAATGGCAATGTTGAAAATCTGGAGTGCAAATATTGAAAATTCACAAACATATACGAGCGTAGGAGAACCGCGAACGCATCGTAAAACAGTCATTTTAGGAATTTTTCACCAAATTTTCAACATAGCCATTTTAAGACCTCTGCTAATGAACAGTGTCATCATGATTTTCTTAATGTGTCCCATACATTGATTTCGCACACCAACTGCGCCATTGTGCACTACATGGGCGGAAACACGTTTTGGGCAGGATGTGAAAAATGACAGCTATACTGCTCATAGGGAGGTGTGGTAAAATGGCAATGTTGAAAATCTGGAGTGAAAATATTGAAAATTCGCGAACTTATGAACCTGCGTAAGAACTGCGCAACGCACGCTCGTAAAACAGTCATTTTTAGGAATTTTTGTACCAAATGTTCAACATGGGGTTTTTGGGACCCCTTGTCATGAATTCTGTCACTGTCATTGTGTTATTCAGGCCCGAAGGGTGATTTCATGCAGTGATTGGAAATCACCCCGGGCCCGGTATTTCTGCATGACAGTGACATCATTCATGAAGGGGTCCCAAACCATGATGAAAATGATGCAAAAATTCCAAAATGCCTGAGATATGCAATAAGTTGAACCCCCATCTAGCCCATTTTACAGCTTACGGCATTTCCTCAGTTCGCGGTCGGCTTTGAAGAGTGCAGACTGTTCCCGTCCAGCGATGATCATCGCACCAAGCTCCGGAGGTAAGTATGGGGTGAGGGGTGTGGGAGGTGGGGTGCGAGTGGGTGGGTGCGGGTTGGGGAGGGGGCTGAGACTACGTGGGACCATTTTTGCTTTCAGGTTGAACAAAAAAAACACGATGACGTTGGACATTTGCCATGCTGGGGTGGGCTCCCAGCATGGCACCAGCTTTGGGGGCATTTGGGGGACGTGGAGCCAACGAAGTTGGGCACCCCCGTCGGCGAGACTAGCGCGGACGTTTGCCATGCTGGGAGTGGGCTCCCAGCGGTAGCACCAAGCTGGGGGCGGGGTGAGGCCTCGCTGTGTGTGACAGTGAAGTTTTTGAAGCGAAGACCACCGCTGTCGCCACACAGCTCCTGCACCCATTGGTGCAGGACTGCCACGCCTGCTCAACGGAACAGTGGATTGGTGAGAGGCACACCTCCAAAGTGTGCTACTTCCCAAAACGCCTTATGCATGCGCCGCGTTTCTAACGTAGAAAACAAAAAATCTGGACCTAAAGTTATAGTATCAAACTATAGACCTTTATCTTTGTTAGTCCCCTAGTCAAAATTATATGAGCGTATAATTATAGATCAGATGGTAAATTGTTTTTATTTTTAAATATTGTCAGTTGAGTCATATTCAACATGGCTTTCGCTCTCTACAGAACACAGAGTCTTCTCTGCTGAGGTTCATGAACTATGTTCATCAGGCCACAGATTCTGGGAATCTTGTAGCCTCATCATTTGTGGATCTCACCAAGGCATTTGACCTAGCTGACAATGGATTGTTTCTACTGTCAATGACACACTGCTATTTTTTCAGTGATTTCATTAATTGTTTTGGGACTGTCTCTTGGGTCATGAAGACAGAACTATTAGTCAGAATGATTTTTCCAGTTTTCTTAAAGTTAAATTGTAGTATGCCACAGGCTTTTGAGACCTCTGCTCTTCTTCCTTTTCTTAAATGGCCTGTCTTCAACTTGACCATCATCTGAACTGCTTCTTTACACAGATGATGTGGTCATTTTTAGGAAGGGGAGGGATGTGGAGGCCCTAAATACTACTTTTCAAAAAGAGTTAACTAATCCACAAACATGGTTCAGTGCCTGGGGGATGATCCTTGATACTAAAAGATTTAAAGCTATGATCATTAGCAGAACTAAAACTGGAAAACAGTGAATTCTTGCTGAAAGCTCTTGATGGTGAAACTACTGAGACAATTAAGCAATTCAGGTATTAAGGAATACTTTGGATAGTGCTTTATCATAGGAATCATTTGTTGATAGTATGATAAAGACAACTCATCAATGAATGGGTTCTTTACAGAGGATTTGGAAAAACCTTTTGCCTGAGACTTGCACATTTTTGGTGAAGAGCCTACTGCATTTAGTCCTGGACTACAGATTGTTACGTTATTCCGGTGCAGGAAGTAGGGTGTTATTCAGGGTAAATGTTTTATATAATTCAATTTGTCATTTTATTACTGGACTTCCAATCAATACCCACCATTGTTTGTTGTACAAGGCTACACACAGTTACCCATGCTGGATGACCATGTGAACGTAAAAGTATTGACTTTTTTCCATGAGGTTATCCTGGGTAAGGTAACATGTTCAATCTTAGAACTGTTTCGAGTTCAGCAAAAAAATCAATATACTAGAGTTCAGGAATCAATATTGTTTGAAATTACTTTTTTGCAAAACTTGTTTTGGCCAAAGAGGATTTGACTATGTTGGACCAAGTGTTTATAATCATTTGCCAGAATTTGTTTAGTAAATCTGTGTCTGCTTTCAAGAAACAGCTGTTTAATATTTTAAATAATCAGTCTTACTGCATTTGTGAATAATCTCATTGCAATTTATGTGTTTTTATATTTTGTTTTGTAAATTTGTAAATACTGGTCCACTCGAAAAGGGAATTTTGATCAATGTACCTTTCCAAGGCAAACAATAAATGAAATTAAATGAAAAACTTCTCTTTGCAGTTTGCTGTCCCAAAAAGAAACCAAGAATGCACTCTTACAGCCATTACAAATACAGACAGTAACTCTACATATAATGATATAAAGACTGCAACGTATGCTCCCTGAGATAATGTATGGTACTGGCCTTACTTCTGTGCCCATAGCAGAAGCAAACATTTCCCGTTTCTATTGGGGACAGGATTTTGGGTGTAAGATGCAGGCAACCTTTTCCTTCAGGGGATCGCTACAGGGAGAGGAATGAATAAAAGTTAAAGACAGGAACATGGAGGACCCAGGCTGGAAAACACAAATATCTTCAGTCCATGCACTTGTGGGGTGCCTGTGTGTGCTTGTGTGGGTGTGAGTGGGGGGCGCTTCACTGAGAGATGCTGACAGCATTAGAGTGGAATATGAGCTGTGGTCATAGTCTTCCAATTCATACTGCTAACACCTTAACAAAAAGGTAATGATTTTGACAGGGGGGCAGTCCTCCAGTGCAAGCACCCCTGCTGACTACATCACATGGGGTATTACCCATAGGGGGAGGGGTAAGCTTACAGAGCCCCCAAGTACATCACAGAAAGGTATTACCACTGGGGGTTAGAGGGGAAGTCTCCAGCGCCCCTGCTGAATGCATCACTTCCATTACATTTGACTGGCTGTCTCACTTGCCAAACTTGGGTATACAAAATAGAAGTGATGTAGTTCTGGTGGCAACCAATATGGAGGAGGGGGTCGAATTATACAGGAAAAATAAACAAATTAGCATGAAAAATCAATTTTTACTGTAAAGGTGGACTTATTGAAAAATCCCGCTCCAATTGTGTTGCATATAATGGATTAGGTGTTAACATTTAATAATTACAAGCTATGCTGTTTTTTATTATTATTCTTTAAAATACCCCTTCAGAAGAAAAGAACATTGGAACTGAAAAAGAGTAGGCTGGGAACAGATGGAATTTGTAAGGCAAATGGGAAACTATGTTTTAATAAGACAAATTTATTGTAGTGCCATAAAGAATGTGGGAAACCTATAGAGAAAATGTGGGTAATTTTCCAGTAAATCGTACAAATCCCACCCCACCCCAAAAAAAACACAAAAAAACAGGCAAGGCAGGCAATGGGAAGGAACGACACACAGCAATTTATTGTGTCTGTGTATTCCATAAACCCATCAAGCAGTGGAAGGGGGAAGTATTTTTAGAAGTGATGTAAAATGAAGAAGAAAGAAAAAGTGATGCCTTACATTACGTGTCAAATATTAGCATTACAATTTTTAACATGTAATGATCAGTCTGTCCCACAAGATGCCCCCCCAATCAAAAATTGATACTGAATGCAGTACTCCTGCTGGAGGTAAAGCGTCCAGTAATTTAAGGCTGCACTGTACTATATTATGTCAGTAAAGCTAAGGACAAGATACTCTTCCCCAATCATTCACCCCTAGTCTGGCCGGGAGCTTCCCATCTGAGCTAGAACAGGGCATGGTGGTGGTTGTGTTGTGGGGGTATGGAAGTTAGGACTGAAGTGCTTGGTCAGTCCTTGGTTTCCCAAAGCAGGGAAATAAAGTAGCCCCCACCCCCACTGACCAGCAGCTACCCAAGTGAGTATTGGAAGGGTATATAATAATTTAACACACGGGGGTCGGGTGGGCTTGCCTGCAGCCTAGCACTCCCAGAGCGGGGGGAGGAAGCTGGACTCCTGTAAGAGAAGTTACTTAAATCTGCCCAGTTACCCTGCCCTTCATCCCGCTTCATCCAGAAACTGCCCCACGTGGGTAATAAAAGGGTATGATAGGGACTGGCTGGCTAAGGCCAAGGTGTCGGATTAGTCCGGGTTAGTTCTGGATTTCCAAAGCAGGGGAAGGAATTGAACTGAGTTCCCGGAAAAACAAACAGCCCCCCCCCCCCATCTTTTTGCATTAATCCTGACGTGAACTGTAAATTTTGAGCAGCAAAAGCAACCCATTCAGCAAAGACCCATCCTGGAGAGCCCACAGGGGAACTGAGCAGCCCTGCAGTCCGATCTGCAGCAGACTCCGGCCGCCAGCCCACAACAGCAGCACAGACACGACAAACCACGCGTCTCCAATTCTGCAGCTCAGCTTCATCAGATGGGGCCTGATTTTTTTCCTTTCTGCCTCTCCTATCCTGTTGTGCTTGCATTGCCTACGCTAAAGGAACTGAATTCGTCGGTGCAGTAGTCCTTTCCTTCCTTCCCCTGTTTTGGATGGGTTCCTCTCGGTTGCTTATTCTCAACCTGCTGCTCCAATAAGATCTGAAGTGCCCTCAAATGGCAGGTCAAGCCCTAGTGGCAAGAGGCAAACTCCATTTGAATGAGTTATTTAATGCAGTTGCTGCTGCCACAGAGCTTTCAAAAGACTCTCATCAGAAGCATGGAGAGAGAGGATCGATGCGTTAATACTGGAGGAGAGATCTAAAGAAGAAGTGAGCGTGGTTTTAATCGTCCTCCCCCTCCCTCCATCCCGGTGCCTCTTCTGGCTGCATGGGGAAGGTTGTGACTACTGCTCTCCTTGTGTATGAGTCTCTCTCTCTTTCTCTCTGTCACAGGAGGCTGGTGGTCATAAGATATAGCTGCCACCATACTATCACAGAGCGCATCTTTCCAACTCTCCTTCCTCCAGGATGCCCATTTTCTGGCTCTGGGCTAATTAAGACAGGCACATAGATAAAGTTGCACTCCAGTCAAACTCTTCTGACATCTCCTTTCCTTTTGCTAGCTAGGGCTGAGGCTAGCAGGATTGTTGCTTGAAGATCCTTTCAATGGCTATTGGGACTTGGGGAAGTGTGACAAGTACTAGTTCCACTTAGGATGGCATCATAGGAAGATAAGAGATAACACTTTACTGGGAATTCCATCTGAGCCCGCTTGGAGTCTTTCTTCCTCTCTCCTTTTTGCAAAGACAATCTTCTGGTGGCTACTGTGTTGTGGGCTTTTATATCCTCGAAACAGGCTTGTATCTGCACACTGTTCCCCTTCCATCTTCATATCTCACCCTCTCTCTCTCTCTCACACACACACATACATACACACACCACAGACACCACACACACACACACACTCAGTCTCTGTTTCTCCAAAAGCTGGAAGGATGTTGAGTCGATCCGAGTACCACTGTCGCTGATTTTGGGGGGAGACATACAGGGCTGCTTGCAAAATCGACTCTAGTCCTTTTCATCTTTTTTCTTATTTGAGTTACCCACCGGATTCCTAGCCTGGCTACCGGGATCTATAGGATTTCTTGAACATGATCTTGGCAAACATCTTCAGCATCATTCTCTTCCTAGGTGAGTGCGGGGGGTGGTGTTGATAATACTGAAGGATTTTGTTTTCATCTAAACACATTGGTGAACCTAAATTGTTAGGATATTTTATAAGTGGGGTTGGGGTAGCTGAGGTAGATGCTGTCCAATCAACAGCCCCCTATTATAAAATAATATGAAAGGCTATACCTAATTCTCAGGCTCTCAAATTAGATGAACATTTTAAACATTGGCGTTTCTGCCTGATCTCTTGAATTGAATGGTCATTTAATGCAATTTATGGTAGTTAACGTTCTTTAGAGGAAGCCATCAAAATCTCTCCAAAATGCTTAACGCAATGTTGCGTTTCCGAGCTCTGGTGTCCCTAGAAAGCATTCTTTGTTTTAGTTTTTATTTTACTATGTTTAATGTAGGAAACTAGTACACCTATACCTGGACAGTTTAGGGGGAAAGCTGGCATCCAGTATATATCAGTAGAGGGAGACTTGGAATGTCACACACTTAAAAAAAAAAAGATGACGTGGGACATTTGCCACGCTGGGGTGGGCTCCCAGCGTAGCAGAGATGTGTGTGGGGGCTGAGGGCCGATGGGGAATGGGCACCCCGTTGGCAAACTACATGGGGGCAAGGAGCCAAAGGGATTGGGCATCCCGTCGGCAAAAAAACGCGAACCTTTGCCACCCTGGGGTGGGCTCCCAGCGTGGCACCAAAGCTTCCGGGGGGGGAGCACGTGTGGTGCTCAGTATGGCAGCAGTGCTTTGCTTTGAAGCAGAGGAACACCGCTGTCATACAGAGCTCCTGCACCCATTGGTGTCGGACCCACGCCTGCTCAAGGGAGCAGTGCATTGGATGGGAGAGGCACACCTCCAAAGTGTGATACTCTCCCAAAACGTTCCTTGCGCATGCGCGCAAGCGAACATAAAAATGTTGAGTATTATTGCTCACATAGGTAATACATAAATATACATTAACTACAGGTTATTTAGGAAATGTATCACAACAGGGTATGGGTAAAGGTGAGATTTGGCCTCAGCTAGTGTGACTTTGGACTTTCGAGGGCGCATCATGGACAAAACGCATCATGCATGCTAAATCCTAGCATACACACACACACACACACACACACACACTGTTGTGATATATTTATTACAAATATTAATGAATTTATATGCAGCATATTAACTTACCAATGCTACATTTCCTCTTCTTGATGCACTGTGTACTGGGATCAACCATGGAATGATGAACTGGACTCCTAGCATAGACGTGTTCAGAAACACTGACCATATCTGCCAATGATATGGACTGTTCCACGTTGCTGAGCATATTCAAATCAGTGCTTCGTATGGTATCGTCAACAACAAGCATTGCTTCATCTTGAATGGTGACTTCTTGCTCAACAATGGCCATATAACTGTCTGTTGTTTCAAAACTTGCACAAGTCTCCTGATAATATAAAATGAATTATGTTAACATATTTAATAAATCATTGAACATACGATCCAAAAGGCCTGAGAGACAATATCAGTTGTAAGAAGATCATATATGTCCAAATAACACAAAGTGAGTCACATGTAAATAGAAACCACCACATTAATTATACTGTATACTAAAATCTATAAATTTTACTAAATATAAGCACATTGTATATCCTATTTCATATTCAAATTAACGAGTACCATTATTCGCAGTACACTTACTACGATGATGCCACCCATCACCAATGCCCTCTTCACTCTCGCATCCTCGGGTTGTCAAGCCTGGTGATCATCCACCTTGGTTTTCACCAACTCAGTTTCAAAATTCAACATGCCAAAAAAAAACAAAAAAATAATCTCCTACTGTAGGACAGAGCTACACAAAAACAATACTGGTCAGGCAACTATGCAGAAGCAGTGTATTCTGCCACAAAGTACTTCTGATTCCCCTTGACCTGGAGAGCAACGTTCAGGAGTTCAATTTGAATCAGAACACTGATGATGAATGACACACTGTGTCTTCATAATTGCACATCCACTGTTCTCTGATTTTTGATTGATTGATACCCATGGCATGCTCTGGAGTAATACCTCTACTTCCTTCATGTTACAATAGATGTCAGTGCTAACTGTACTCATAGCAAGGCAAGACAGAGATTTTGTAGCTTAAAACATTATCTGAAATAATACTTACAAATGCTGCTGATTCATCCACATAATGAGATTCATCATGAATCATAACTTCACTAGTGACACCAGCAGACAAATGAACAGTGTCCACATTCAATCTAGGTGGCCATGCTGCCCTTACAAGATCAAGTTTTTTCTTAAATCCTAGTTTCCATTGGTGGCAACAAAATGTTCTCTGAAGATTACAGTTGTTGGACTTGCACCTTTCCAGTTATTTTTTGTCTTTTGAACAAACTCATCCCACTTCACTTGTTCATTCGGATCACGAGGCCACATGTGTAAACTCACTGTCTTGCTATGCGTTTTGTCACAACTACACACGACACATTGTCTTGGCATCTTTGGCGATGGTTTTCACACCAGATATTTGAAACCTGTCATACAACAAAACATCACACATGAAACACACAGTACATGTTGCAATCTTTACAAGAAGAATCTGGTAATATGCAAACACAAACATTATTTAATTCATGAACACAGCTTTTCAGTGGCATCCATAACTTGGTAAGGAAAGAAGGCATCCATCTAGGACCAACGATGAAGGACGCATAATATTCCCAGCACAGCATGTTGAATGTGGCTGGGAGCATCCCATGTGAAACCTCTCAGCCAATCAGCTTCCTGTATTTATGATCCCCAGTTCATAATATTGTATATTGACCATGTCACTAGAAGGAAAAAAGGGGGGGTTACAGTGTCCCGGGGGTCTGTGCCTAACAAATTCTATAATGTCCACCCTCTTGATAGACCATAGGGCCTAAGCTGCTAGCTTCTTAGTATGTTAGTATAGTGTGAGCCACAAGTTTAATTTTTAGCAGTCCAGTTTTAACTACTGTGTACAAAACAAGACAAAAGGGAGACCACTTGGGCATGAATTAAAAGGATTGTCTCCTGCAAATCATTAAAATAATGACAAATGGCCAGCCTGGTGGCACAGAGAGTTGAGGCACTGGCGTCTTATCTCATACCACACCGGCGACCTGTGTTTGGGAACAGACTCGGGTGCTGGAGGGTTAGCAGAGAAAGGAGTAGGATTGAGCATCCAAACCTCTTTCCAGCCAAATGTTTCAGATGCAGGCTAACTACATGACTGTGCAATGGCATTTTTTGACAAAAGACAAAAGTCCAGCACTGCTGGAAAACTACAGTAGCAGAGTATCTTCATGCTTAGTTGTAAGTGTATGTAAACAACAACAAAAAAAGCTCATCAACTAAAACGCCACTATGCACGATCGATTGTGTAGTGTTGAAACTCGCATTTCATATATAAGTATACCAAGGGATCACAATGAAGTAAAGCAGAAAAGATATAGAATGGATATCAGGCAGGTGCCAGCCTGTGTCTTCTTCCTGTGTGTGTGTGGGGGGGCAGGGGATATTTAGGACTTGAGCCAAATAATTTGCAGACACCAAAAATAACAAATACAAATAAATAAAAAAGTCCAGGTACAGAGTCCCTTTGCAACGCTTGGAATGCGTGATGGGAAAAACAAATTAGTGGACTTGTGTATTTGACTCTGCTGATTCCCTTGAGGTATTTGAAAGTTTCTATTATTTCTCCCCTCTCCCACATTTCCTCATGTCTAAACATATTACACTATTGCTGTCTCTCATCGTATGGCTTTTGTTGTAGACCCTGTACAATTTTAGTTGCCATCCTCTGAATTGCCTCCATCCTGTCTATGTACTTGTGGTGATGGTGTCCCCAGAACTTCATGCAATATTCCAGATGGATACTGGGCTGCATAGGGAAAAGCATCACCAGTAGAAAACAGGAAGTTGTTATCCCTTTGTATGGACAGATGGACAGTCCCCATCTGGCATAGAAACTTTCAAATGCCTCAAGGGAATCAACAGAGTCAAATAGGGGAGCACCACTCAAGAGAAGTGATGTGCACCCGTCCATCAGTGCAGTTGTTGGAGTTCCACTTGTGATGCCAGCGACCCGGGATCTGGAACAGATCTGGGTCATCCGAGTGCCGGCTGGGAGGAGATGGATTGAGCATCACATGGGCTGCTCTTCTCCTCCGTGAGGAGGGTATGAGAAGCACAGCAGATGGTGCCAACAAGGATCTGAGTGGTGGGATGGACACTGGCATAACTGCACATTCCAACCCCCCACCCACAAAAAAGCAGGTAAAAAAAAGTCTACCAACTGCCTCCATGATGCCAGCCCCCTGACTCCAATCAGCTCCCCATGCTGACTTCCACCCTATCCTGACATTCGTGGCACCTTGGGCCTGGTGCTGTGACCCCATCCAGGGTGGGCATTCCGGGGGGTCCAGGGAGAGTGGCTAATGTTGGTTAGCAGCAGCAGAGGGTGTCCGTGACTGGGTGGATGTCCCAACAGTAGGTCAGACACATAAAAAAAGTGATGTGCAAAAACAAGGGGGCACAATTAGAAGATAGAGGGTGGATGGCTCAGAGGCAATGTGATGAAATATTTTTTTCAAATTAGCGGTGGTAGATGCATGGAACTGCCTTCCTGATGAAGTCATGGGATCAAAAAAAACTGGGTGGATTCAAGAATTCATGTAACAGTCATAAGGAAATTATAGTGGGGGGGGGTGAGGAAATAGTCCTTTGGATGAATAGTATATATAGCTTATCCAATAAGTTGGGAAATGAGCAGTCTAGGTGGAACAAGTGGTTGTTATCTGCCATCAAAAATTATATTTATATGTTCTGAATTACAGCCAGATAATCCATCGAACACTGTCTGCTACAAAGTTCACACTGAACTTTTACTATTGAAAACAAAGGAAAAAAAATTCTTCATTTTTTTTTTATATAGAGCTTGTGGTACAATGGGATAGCTGCTTGCTTCTGAACAAGCAGGTTGGTGGTTTAAAACCCACCAATGACAACTTCCTTTTTTTTAATTTTACTGAAAGCCTTGTTTTTATTTTATAAAAATATTTTAATAGGCAGTAAAGAACAGTAAAGGATTTGGCTGCACGCCTCTAAGCGAGATGTTCTGCAAGAAGGGACAAGTGACTCTCCTCGAGCTATGTCTGTGGAGAAAATTCTGCATTTCATTTTAACCAATTGGTAGAGCTTCATGATGGTAGTCTGGAATCACCTTGTCAAATCACCACTCCAGCTCCCCACCCACCATCAAGATAGCCCATCACTCACTCATAATTTGCATGATTTTGAAGTATCACACCATCAATCTTCAACGTGAAATCCCAGTCCCACCCATGAAAATAAATAAACCCACATCACCAAGCCCACCCCACTGCAAGGATGAATAATCATTCAAAATATTCACATATGTGGTGAAAGTTATGAATAAATGGGACAGAATGCAGCCAGATAATCCATTAAACACTATCTGCTACAATTTCCAGTAGAATGTTTGACAAAGAAACAAAGGTAACAAAAAAATACTTATTACTTATGGGAGGTGCTGATAGTGTAGTGGTATGGCTGCCTGCCTGTAATGTGTAGGGCTTTGGGTTTGAACCTGTTGAGGGATGATTTTTTTTTTTTAACCAAAAGCTTGGTTTTTTTTTTAATGTCTTTTTCCATAAGCATGCAAGCAGCAAGACAGGCAAATTACAAACTGAACTACTGCCTCAGTCTTGTCCCTATGTATTCGTAAACCAAGCAATCTTCCTCACTACCAACAAGTGACCATCAGGGGGACAGAGTGCCTTTAGTGTTTGTAAGAAAAAATCTCCTTCCTCCCCTCTCATCTTATGTGCAACACTGCCTCCTGAGGTAAAAAAAGAAAGGAATAGCTATTTTATACTGAACATGGATCCAGCCTTTCCCTGATATAAATATCTTCCACATGGGGCTAGTCTGGACCAGCGTACAATAACATAGTACAGCTGCTTGTGTCTGTAGCAATCAGCCAGATCGACCAAAATTAAAAAAAATACCAAACAAAAACGACAGTATCTTTTAGAGAGATCAGAAACTCTGGCAACTCAAACTGAGAACAGAACCGTTGTGTAAAGCAGAGAGGTGTGGGGCACACAGTGAACTAACGTGAGCAACAACCAAAAAAAAATAAAACTCTGTCTCTCGAATATCACTTGAACCGGTACATCAAGCTTTCTCTCTCTCTCTCTCTCGCTGTCTCCAAAACCAGCCTGCAATGATTTCTTTCAGTCATGGTCGTCACTTCAGATACAATTTAGCTTTGTGTTAGGAAAAACTAGCACAAACAGTAAAAGAAGGTGACAAGGCTTTCTATAGATACATTAGTGAAAGGAGAAAGTCCAGAGGGGATACTGCTAAGCTTAATGAAGAAAAGGGACATGTGAGGAGGAGGACCCTGTAAAGGCATCTATCCTAAATAGATACTTTTGCTCAGTATTTACTGAAGAGAAGGTGGGGCAGGGCCCACAGCTCAGCATCATGGACACAGGGGAGGAGGTAAGCACTACTCCTTCACAAAAGAAAGGGTCCTACAAGAGCTTGCTAAGCTCAGGGTGGATAAGGCAATGGGACCTGATGGCATACATCCCAGGGTACTAAGGAGCTAAAGGTGGAACTAGCAGAGCCATTAGCAGAACTGTTTAGTGAGTCTCTGAGCACAGAAGGTCCCAGAAGACTGGAGAAGGGCTCATGTGATCCTGCTCCACAAGGTGGTAGCAGGGAGGAGGGAACTACAGACCAGTCAGTCTTACCTCAGTAGTGGGCAAGATTATGGAGTACTGCTAGGAAAGGATAGTGCAACACCTGGAATCCATAGGGCACAGGATCCAAGACAGCATGGGTTTACAAAGGAAGGTCCTGTCAAACTAATCTCATAGATTTCTTTGACTGGGTAACCAGTGGTGGACCAGGGGGAGCAGTTGATGTCACCTATCTTGACTTCAGCAAAGCTTTTGACACTGTTCCACGTGAAGATTGATAAATAAGCTGGGTAGGCTCAGGGTGGGTCAGAAGTTGGTCAACTGGGTGGCAAACTGGTTGACGGGCAGAAAACAGAGAGTGGTGGTAAATGGTATACAGTCAGAAGAGATGCAAGTCACAAGTGGGGTACCTCAGGGATCAGTCCTGGGGCCAGTCCTCTTCAACATCTTCATTAGTGACCTTGCAGATGGACTAGAGGGTAAGGCTTGTCTGTTTGCAGATGACACCAAGATCTGCAACAGAGTAGATGATCCAGATGGGGTGGGCAGAATGAGAAGAGATCTGGATAAACTAGCAAAGTGGTCAGAAGAGTGGCAACTAGGATTTAATGCAAAGAAGTGCAAAATCATGCACATAGGGAAGAGAAACCCTGAAGCCATCTATAGGCTGGGAGGGGGGTTGCTAGCAGTCACAAAGGAAGAAAGAGACTTGGGCATCATCATCACTGATGAACTGAAATTATCCAAGCAGATCTCTAAAGCAGTAGGTAAGGCTAGGGGGGTGTTAGGGTGTATTAGTAGGGGTATCACAAGTCGTAAGAGGGAGGTAATAATCCCTCTTTACAAGACATTGGTTAGGCCCCATCTGGAGTACTGCGTGCAGTATTGGAGGCCACACCTTGACAAGGACATTAGTCAAATTGAGGCAGTCCAGAGAAGGGCAACCAAAATGGTGCAGGGACTGCATCAGAAGACATATGAGGACAGATTAACAGAGCTCAATATGTATACCCTTGAGCAAAGGAGGGAGAGAGGTGATATGATTGAGGCATTCAAACACCTTAAGGGCATTAACAAGGTGAAAGAGTCTAACATGTTTAAATATAAGAAAAATAGCAGGACAAGAGGACACAGCATGAGATTAGAGTGGGGCCAATTAAGGGGGAATGTGAGGAAATTCTTTTTCACAGAAAGGGTGGTGGATGCATGGAATGGCTTACCACAAGAAGTGGTGGCTATGAATACAGTGCAGGGCTTCAAACAGGCATGGGATAGGCATAAGGGAGCAATACAATTGACTATGAATAGATAGGCCACTGACAGAGCAAAGGCCGATGGCACATTTATAAGGTATAAAAAGAAATGGGCAGACTGGATGGGCCTTGCAGTCCTTATCTGCCGTCAACTTCTACGTTTCTATGTTTCTATGTGTTCACCACGTAATTTGTTGGTGAAAACGTCACCTCAACTAACCTGCGCTAGTTTACATTTCCTTATTGTATGGAACTTTGTCTTTTACTGACAGCCAGATCAACCTATTCAAAAGATTATGAGCATTAAAAAATGATTCCTGGTGACAAACAGCTGCTCCACTACAAGACTCTGCTCACGCTGTGCAGCTGAGGGCGGCAGGGTAACAATTGTCAGTCCACAGCACAGGGACGAGCATGTAGATGCACAAAATTACAAAAGCACATGCACATATTAACGGACGGCAAAATGAGGGGGTTCTATCTGTAACTTACGTCCAA
This sequence comes from Neoceratodus forsteri, assembly GCA_016271365.2. Classification (NCBI taxonomy): domain Eukaryota; kingdom Metazoa; phylum Chordata; order Ceratodontiformes; family Ceratodontidae; genus Neoceratodus; species Neoceratodus forsteri. Next base: position 517,491,019 of record CM057449.1, on the reverse strand, counting down.
GTTTTACTTGTTCTGCAGTGTTCTATGTGGTTCTGATTTTCTCAAACACGGCCCAGGAAAAAAACTGTCAGCCAGACTGAATATAACGCAGCTAACATAAATGAGACAATAAATACACAAGGTTTGGTAGGACAACTTTCCTTATTATACAGCACAGAGTATAGCCTGAAAGGAAAAATGTCATAAACAAGTGAATACATGCTCTTTTGAAAATAAATTGCATGAGAGTGCTTAATTGCCTCTGTACATATCTCTTTAAGAGCTGTCTATTTTGCAGTGTATAATTATTCAGGGTGGCGGCTGAGTGTGTCTATACTCAAGTTCCACCCGGGCTGCCAGATAATCACTCCATTCTGCCATTGCTAGTTGTGCAGAGGGAGCTCTGTTAGAAGCTGTACTTATTTGCTGATTATCTAATAGAATAGTAATGCTGTTGTAGTTTGTCTAACCTGCCTTCTTTGCAGCATGGGCAGTTCTGTTTATCACCACCATCTTGGTCCTGGACTGCCAGAATGGGCCAATGAGTACCTTTGGGGACCCTAAAATGGGGTCTGTCCCAGGGGTCTTGTGGGAGTGAATTTCTGTAGGAATTGTAGTTTTGAGACTTTGGAGCCTAAATGCACCTGGAGGGGGAGCCCTTGCTTTGACAGACTGATGGATCAACCAACCAGAACCTTTTGGATCAGAGGGAAATTCCCAAGCTGCCTGCGGCAGTGAGGCCAAAGTGAGTTGGAGCTGGAACAGTGAGCAGCTCCAGCTCGAGGAGCTGCTGCCCCGCGGGGTAGCATGGGCACTTGGAGGGAAGGCTGAGTCTGGCCTGCCTGCCTTCAGTTCTCCCGCATGAAGAGACAAGAGAAGCTTTATTTCGGACCATGTCTCCGAGCCATTTCATTGTGCCCCAATTAAAGGGCATGGTGAGCAGAAAGTCAGTCTGGAGTTAGAGCTGGAAGAGTAAACAGCTCGAGTGATTCAAGCAGCAGCTCCTGCGTAGTTCATGCGGGAGATTGGTGGAAAGGCTGAGTCTGGTCTGTCTGTCTGCAGTCCCCCGAGAGAGAATCCTTTGAAAGGCTTAGCAATTGGACTGTATCCGAATTGGAGTGTGACACAGCCACTGAAGAGTGATTAGATTTGAACCTGAAGAAGACCGAAGATTTGCTGTACACAATCAGCCTGTTAGGACATCCATTTTACCACAGAATTCCCGTTTTTGCTCAGAGACACTGATATTGTGGCTGGACTACCTTCTACATTGTGGTATGGTGATTGCTTTACTACAAATGTGCTGTGTGCTGTTAGTGGGTCGCGATTTGGTTCCCCACTGTGTAAATGTGCCACGGTTGCGAGGAGCTGCATCCAACACTACTGGACTCAAAATCTGAACTGTTTCACCCCGCCTGGGCCTTGCCACCTGGCCTAGCCAGCTACTTCAGACACAGAAACCATCATTGACGAGAGACTTGCCCGGGGATCAGCCCCCTACTCAACCATCTCAAGCAGGAATGACACCTCGGTGATTTGTGTGGGCCCTGCTTCTCAATCAATCAATCAATCAATCAATCAAATCTTTATTTATCCAGGTGATCACTATTGAGCAAGCTTATTTACAAGGTGGACCTGCTGTTGGCAGGGAATATTGTACAGTTACATATAAATATACATAATACAAAAGGAACAACATGTTTAATATACTGATAGGAGCAGAGTATTTACATTCCAAGTCACATGTACAAGAAAGATATACATAACAAAACCAGGTAATATATATATATATATATATATATATATACAGTTCCCACAGGAGCAGGATGTGTATGGATGTCATATACAAACCATAGAAGAAAAAAAGAAAGATTATTGATATTCCTGTCCAGCAGAAACACGTTACAGGCCTGGATGGAAATTCCTAAGCTATGGAGGTGTGCATAACAGTGTGTAAGCCTTAGGTAATTGCGGCAGAAGGGGGGTGGTGAATAAGAGGGATGCAGAGGGTGACAAGGGCAAGTGGGGCAGAGGAGGGAGGAGTAGTAGTGGCAAGGGCTGATTTGGATAAGCAGCTGGGACTAGTGTTGAAGAAGAGAGGAACAATAGTCAAGCTGTTAGGAGCGATAGAAGCAATTACAGATTTCAGCAAACATTTCGTCATAGAGGGTCGTAAAGAAGGCAGGACTGACAGGTGAACTAGGTCTCAACGAGTTTTGTATCATACTCCAGAGAGTAGGCAGGGCATAGCTTATGGCGGCCCTTCCAAAGCGAGTGTTGGCCCTTGGGACATTCAAATAAATCTGCGACTGACTTCTTAAGGCATAGTTCCTAATAGGACTAAGGGAGAGACAGTCAACAACGTATTGTGGGAGTTTGTTGGAAAGGGCTCGGAGCGTCCATAGGGCTGCATTTCTATATCGCCTGTATTGAAGGAAGGGCCACCCTATGGCTGTGTATAAAGAGTAGTGATATGTGGAGTACGGGATGCCAGTTATAAATCTCAGTGCTCTATGATATAGTACATCCAGTTTTGCAAGATATGAGGCAGGGCAATGGCCATAAATGAAGTCGGCGTAGTCAGTTAATGAAAGGAACGTAGATTGGACAAGCTGTCTTTTTGCGTCTGTGGTCAAGAGGTGTTTAATTCTGAAAAAAAGACCAAGTCTCTGCCTCAGTTTTTTCAGCAGTTCTTCTGTGTGTTCCACAAAAGAGAGTTTGTTGTCTTGCCAAATACCAAGGTATTTGAATTTAGTCACAAATTCAAGATTTTCTCCTAATAAAGTAGAGACTGATGGTAATGGACTAGTGACAGCAGAGTGAGCCCCTGGGCCTGATGGTGAGAAAAGAATGGCCTTGTTTTTTTTTTGCATTTAGTAGCAACTTTTTGCTAAGGAGCTGGTACAGCGGAGTATTAAAGTCAGCTTGTAACTCAGCACAGGCAGCTTCAGGTGATTCCCTGCTTAAGTAGAGCACCGTGTCGTCAGCAAGCAAGTGAATACTGGCATCTTTGATGCCTACGTCCAAGCTGTTGATATAAATGGCAAACAGTAATGGGCCCAGTATGGAGCCCTGGGGAACACCTCTTTTTATTGGTTTAAGTGGAGAAATCTCTCCATCTGCCTTAATTTGTTGCTGTCTATCAGAAAGGTAGTTTTGGAACCATCCCAGTGCGGTTGAGCCAATGCCTATAGTTTTTAAGGTGGAGAGGAGCAGGCAGTGGTTGACAGTGCCGAAAGCCTTACTGAGGTCCAGAAACACAGTACAAACTAATTTTTTTGTTGTCTGGGTCCCGTTGCCAATCATTAGTAACTTTTGCCAGTGCCGTAATTATACTATGCTTAGCTCTAAAGCCAGACTGCATTAGGTTGAGTAGTATAGCATTGTCTAAGAAAGATCTTAGCTGCGTATCCACAATTTTTTCCAGAAGTTTTGAAAGTCTGGGAAGAAGGGAGATTGGTCTATAGTTATTTAGGTCACAGGGGTCCCCTGCTTTAAACAGGGGAATGACGTGAGCAGTTTTCCATGCCTTGGGGATGGAGCCTTGTGCTAGGAACAGATTGAATAGGTGTGTTATAGGTATAGCAAGTATATGGTATGCTATTTTCAAGAAATATGGGTCGAAGGAGTCGGCCCCAGCACTTTTTTTTTAGTATCTAGTCATAGAAGAAGATCTTCAACTTCTTTTATGGTGGTAGGTGAAAAGGAGAAGTCCATGTTATTGCTACTTGGTTCTTTAGGCTGGGTGTTGGTCTGAGGAAGAAGGCTACTTACAGGTGCATTATCAAATGCCAGGCCTGCAGTGGCAAAGTGATTGTTGAAAGCCTGCAGTATCTCTAATTTATCGTTAATGATAATATTATCAGTGGTAATTTTGGAAGGAAGCGCACTTCCTGGAGAGTGGCCAGATAGCTCTTTTATGGTGGACCAGAACTTGGTAGGGCAGTTTGACGCAGAGAGTAGCTCAGTTTGATAAAAGTTGGCTTTGGCCTCTCTGACCAACTTAGTGCAGACGTTTCTAGATGCCCTGAAGAGACACCAGTCTGCGCTGGCACGAGATTTATGAGCCTTTTTCCAGAGGTAATCTTCTTTGAGTTAGGCAGCCTTCAGATCCGGTGAGAACCAACGACCGGTTCTGGCTTTTATTCGTGCTTTAACCAGGGGAGCATGGCTGTTTAGGACGCTGGATATGATTTCATGAAGAACGTCATAGGCATCGCTCACTGACTTAGCCAGGTAGAAACTCTGCCATCATTGAAGTATGCAATAGGATCAAAGTTCCATCTGGATGTTTTAGTGGAAAACTTTGATGTAGATAGAGGTTTGATAACAGTTCTTATGCCACCAATAAAGCAGTGGTCACTAACATCCGCTAAGAGGATACCTGCATGGGAAAAGGAATGAGGTCTGTCATTAAGGAGAACATCCAAGAGGGTGCTTCTCATTGGATTTTTTTTGTTGATGAGAGTAGGCTCAGTAATAAATTGAGTGAGCCCATTAGAGTCGCAGAATTGTTTCAGGGGGAACGAAACCTTAGTCAGCCAGTCATATTTAAGGTTGCCTAGTATGATTGTTTCCACTGGGGTAGTATCCAGGTGGGATGACAGGTGTGTCAGAAGTTGCGGTCCTGCTGCTGGAGGTCTATAGCAGCCTATGATGTGGAACGCCACTGATGGGGAAAGCTCGACTTTAAGAGACAGGCATTCAAATCCACAGGCAAAGGAGGTAGCATCTAATATAGATACTGAGAATTTGTTTTTAACATAAATGGCTACTCCTCCACCCCTGATCTGACTGTTGGTTCTGAAGAGGAGGTAGTTAGGGATGTTTACCTCTCTGTCTGGGGTGGACACCCGGAGTCATGTTTCCGAAAGCACGAGTACGTCTGGTGCAGTATGAATAATCCCAGCCTGGACTGAATCGAGCTTCTTTAAAAGACTACACACATTAGTATGCAAGAAGCAAATTCCTTTCAAAATTGTGAGTTCAGAAGGAGATGAGAATACTTTTGTAGGGCCAGGGTTAAGTTCGACGTCACCTGAGCATAGGAGTAGAAGGAGCACAATTTTCCTCAGAGCAGCAAGGAGAAGTTTAAAGGCACGAGTCTTTCTGCATCTAGTATAGGTTTGAGTACATGGACCCAAAGACTGAATCATCTTATTGTGCTGCCCTACGGATACATATCCTAGGATACATGCAGAATAGCACCAAGCCATACCTAGTTTGAATGGATAGGGTATTGGACCATGTAGAGGATATTGGTTAGCAGTTCCACTTCAAGGAGATTCCACAAACTGTGAGGTGATCAAAGGCATACAGTGGCAGCATAATTTGTTCATAGTGTTGGTATATGGGAGACTAGCATGGTAGAGCATACACCTTTGTTGGAATCAATTCTGTCAGGTTGCCTAACCACATAGGGTATTGTACAAAGGCTGGCAAACAAGCATAGCCAAACATAGCCTGTCATGGTTGCCCTTTATGTAAGTAAGGAGCGTACTGCAGTAGCTTCTGCTATCTAAGTTATATAGGTCCCAGGGATCGTTGTTCCATATGCGACTGTTTGAGGAAGTTTAAAAATGGAGTTACGCAAGATAACGGTATACAGCCCTCGGCTAGAGAAAGGAGAGAGTAGATCAAATTAATAGTGGGGCAACACAAAGGCTAGCACTCTAAGTGAAAACAGTTCAATTAGCAACTCTAAAGCTCGCGATTTCCTTGGTGCCTTGGCAGTCTGGAGAGAGCTACAAAGTCATGAAGGGGCTGTAACACTTGGTTGCTGGGAACATTTTTAGACAATGAACACAGTTTTTTGGCAAATCAGTCACAGTTCAGTAATTTGTAGTACAATTTTCAAGTAAAAACAGTGCCTTAGCAAGACAGGATATGCTAGTCAGCAATAAGCAAACCTAAAGTACCAAAATGGTATGCCTTAGCAAGACAGAATGAGATAAAGCTGCTAGAAGGCTTAGTTGCAAAAAGAGGATGGGAGGAATTGCAGTTGTTGACAGTAAGTAACCAATAAATTGAAACATCAGCTAGGAGTGGGTGGAGACTGTGTGCATTTAAAGGAGGCCTGGGAGGGAAGGGGGTGGGATGAAAAATCAAGGGGAAGATTGCAGGGCTAGCAATGAATCAGTGCACATACAGTTGGAGAGAAACTGCAGCGGAGGGGGAATGGTAAGTTACTTTGCACAGGCCGAGCAGAACAAGCTACATTAAAATATATAAATTAGAAGCCGAGTACAGGGATGCAGGCTTACATTAAGCCAAACGTCTCGGGTGCTTCTGTCTCAGGTGAGTGAGACCAGTCAATCAGGGAGCTCTACACAGGTGTGGAGCCAATAGCGCCACCCTGAGAAGGCGCTGAAATTGAAAACAGCAAATTGCAAGTGATGATCCGGTTCAGCGTTCACACAGCCCAGAGAAAGCAATTTTTCAAGCATTGTATCTTATCTATCTCTTTGGGGTGTAGGCAGATCAGGCTCCTTGCACCGTAGAGATTTTATGGCTGGATTGTGACCACTGCCCGAGGGGGCAAGTGGCAGCTTATCTATCTCTTTGGGGGGTAGGTGGATCAGGCTCCTCACACCATAGAGGTGCTATGGCTGGATCGTGACCACTGCCCGAGGGGGCAAGTGGCACCTGTAAGGAAGGAGACAGCAAATTAAACAGGAGCAGATGGGGGGGTGTCTAAACAGAGACACACAAAGAGAGCTGAGCACCAACTTGAAAGACAAGTCAGGGAGCAGTCTCAGACAGAGGCAAGGTGCCGGCTAACTCGGGAATCCAAAACAAGCACAAAAGAACAGACTGATGGGGGAGGGCAGGAGGGTCAGAACAGAGACAGAGGAGGACAGGGGGACAAAGGAAGATGATTAAGAATGAAAGTCAAGGGCAGAAGCCTTAGGCTCAAGACAGAGGCTACACAGATTTTACAACTCACTGAATTTTCTAACTAAGTCCATAGCAGTAAGCATGTAAACCCAGTACAGTCTTAAATAGGATTAAAAAAAATCTATTAACAAAGCCAGTAAAACTTTTTTACAAACTCAAGTTCAAGGCAGTGTACAGAGTGAAAGCTTAATTGAGGAAAAAATCAAGGGGAAGTGTGCAGAGCTAGCACTGAATCAGTGCACATACAGTTGGAGAGAAACTGCAGCGGGGTGGGGATGGTAAGTTACTTTACACAGGTCGAGCAGAACAGGCTAAATTAAAATATATAAATTAGAAGCCGAGTACAGGGATGCAGGCTTACATTAAGCCACACGTCTCGGGTGCTCCTGTCTCAGGTGAGTGAGACCAGCAAATCAGGGAGCTCTACATAGGTGTGGAGCCAATAGCGCTACCCTGAGAAGGGGCTGAAATTGAAAACAGCAAATTGCAAGTGATGATCCGGTTCAGTGTTCACACAGCCCAGAGAAATTGTGGCAATTTTTCAAACATCGTACCTTATCTATCTCTTTGGGGGGTAGGTGGATCAGGCTCCTTGCACCGTAGAGGTGCTATGGCTGGATCGTGACCGCTGCCCAAGGGGGCAAGCGGCACCTGTAAGGAAGGAGACAGCAGATTAAATAGGAGCAGATGGGGGGGTGTCTAAACAGGGACACACAAAGAGAGCTGAGCACCAACTTGAAAGACAAGTCGGGGAGCAGTCTCAGACAGAGGCAAGGTGCCGGCTAACTCGGGAATCCAAAACAAGCACAAAAGAACAGACTGATGGGGGAGGGCAGGAGGGACAGAACAGAGACAGAGGAGGACAGGGGGACAAAGGAAGATGATTAAGAATGAAAGTCAAGGGCAGAAGCCTTAGGCTCAAGACAGAGGCTACACAGATTTTACAATTCACTGAATTTTCTAACTATGTCCATAGCAGTAAGCATGTAAACCCAGTACAGTCTTAAATAGGATTAAAAAAAATATATTAACAAAGCCAGTAAAACTTTTTTACAAACTCAGTTCAAGGCAGTGTACAGAGTGAAAGCTTAATTGGGGAAAAATTAAGGGGAAGTGTGCAGGGCTAGCACTGAATCAGTGCACACATAGTTGGAGAGAAACTGCAGCGGGGGAATGGTAAGTTACTTTACAGAGACTGAGCAGAACAGGCTAAATTAAAATATATAAATTAGAAACCGAGTACAGGGATGCAGGCTTACATTAAGCCACATGTCTCGGGTGCTCCTGTCTCAGGTGAGTGAGACCAGCCAATCAGGGAGCTCTACACAGGTGTGGAGCCAATAGCGCTACCCTGAGAAGGTGCTGAAATTGAAAACAGCAAATTGCAAGTGATGATCCAGTTCAGTGTTCACACAGTCCAGAGAAATCGTGGCAATTTTTCAAGCGTCGTACCTTATAGATCTCTTTGGGGGGTAGGTGGATCAGGCTCCTTGCACCATAGAGGTGCTATGGCTGGATCGTGACCACTGCCTGAGGGGGCATGTGGCTTCTCCTGGTAAACCAGTCATCAACCTGCAGTCTCCTTTTCATCTAGCCTGTGTCTCGTATTGGGTAGCATGAGTAACAATCAGGGTAGCTCCCTGCAACAACAGCTAAATCTCAAGTGTTGTCATCTGATTGCATTGTTGTTTTTCCTTTCACGAACTGAGCTTTCAGGCTCTGGATTACAAATTGTGTGTGGTTATGCATGCCTTTTCTTTTCATCACAGGGCCCCAACCAGCTGTGATGCCGGCCTACACCGGGCAATGTTCCAGACTAGCCCACCTAGTAGTAGTAAAATTTATTTTTATACAGGAAACAAATCTTTAAGCCAAAGGCCCAGTTTACAAGAAAGTCCTGTTTGTAACATGTTACCTATACATGAAATATATAGCCAGAAAAATAAAAAAGTAGAAAAATAAGAAAACAATGTATTTTCACAAACATGACCATACTTACACAGTCAGTCATTACATGTGTCCCTTACTACCCATCAAACATCCTAACATTTCATTCATTCCAATTTACTTAAAACATTAAGCAACTAACATAACTTAATACTATCAATTTCCAATAGAGTCTTACTAAACATAAAATATACAGCTACAGAAGTGGAAAACAGTATATTTTCACATGCATGATAATACTCAGTCAGTCACTGTGTTCCCTTTACTACCTCTCAGTTACTATTCCTTCACTCAAATTACCTAGAAACATGAACAACTAACATGATTTAATGCTATCAATTCCCATAAAAACTGACTATACACTGGAAATGAACATACAAAATAAGGTAAGTTATTCCAATATTTAGCAGCTTGATGACATAATCACCTTACTTCCAACTGGGTACCCAGAGCGTGTGACTGTACAGGGACTAAAAGTGCATGCATAATTGCCTGACAAGATCAGTTTTAGAATCAATCAACCTGATTATACCCCTCCCTTGTTCAATTTCCTGGAACAAATCAGATCCAACTCTTTTTGTATTTAATCTGACTGTGGTTCCAGTTTGTACCAAAAGCACTGTACTGTTGTTATTTACTGTGCCTAACTTTGTTTTACAGGGAGTCTCCAGGGTCAAACTGGTGGAACCAGCCCTGGTGGTAAGTGCAAACAGTGTGGGGAATTGTATGCTGAATAAGGGCTACTGTGAAAGTGTTTGTTGCATATTGTCTAGGCCACTAGAGGGGACAGGTGGGAGTTACAGTGTCTAGGAGGGCTGTACTCAGGTTAGCCTTGCTACTAACAACCCTGTCCTCCAGGTGGAGACACCTGTTTCAGTACCCAGGCCCCTTAACCTGCAACTAGCCAAGCAGGCAAGGGTAGTAGCCCTTGGGATAGCGCCACCTAGGGGTTACACAAATATTACCTGCTGCCTTGAACAGGAAGCAACAAGCATTTGATTGCTGCTATAATCGGGCAGAGCATTGCGCGAGTTAAACAAAAAACTAGATCTTTGCTCCTTCTTGAGAAATTTAAAATCTTGAAAATGAGTGTCATTCATTGACCTATGCATCTTTTCCAGATGTTACAAACTGGGCCAAACCTAATACAGATTCTGTTGCTCTGCAAAGTCGGCAATTATATCTAAACTGAGCTCAGGGCTGCACAGCAGCTATGTTTAGAGATGACATAATGAATTAGGAGTCTGAGTAGATCCAGAGTTCTCAGTGCACATTGGTAATATAACATTAGGTACATTATATAATTAAATGTTGCTTATGCAAAAAAATAAACGGGGCAATATCATTGCAGACTCCATTTCTCACTTTGTGAATGAATCAATCATACCTTCTCTTTTTTTATCAGGAGAGCCCATTAACATTAAACTCCCTTTTTTTGTCTGAAAATACATGCAAGAAAAAGAATAGTAGAAGGCCAGTGGTGCACATGGCTGTGTTCCCATCAAGGGACCCTTGAGATATCATGAACCATGAGAGCGAAGCTTGAGTGGTCTATGATGTCACAAAGTTTGCTCAAGATGGGAAATCAGGCTTGTTGGACTTTGACCAAGAATATTAAGTGTTGAAATCCCCTGACTCTTGCTGCCACCCACTTGCTATGTGACTATATACATACTGTACAAACAGAAAAAGGGTCACATTCTGGTATTACAAAAGTGAAAGATTTTACTGACTAAAAACTGAATAAACACTGAGACTCTCAAAAAAAGAAAAGAACCTATACACATCACCTTATAGTCAAGGCTTTGTCAGGGGGTCAGTTTTAAGTACTGAATGTGAAGTTTCTTTTAGTCATTCATGCCACCAAGATTTGACTTCTGGGGTGCCATTGTACTGTTGATCTTATGTCAGAACAGTGGTACAGCAGCATCCTGACATCAGAACTATAGAACAGTAAGGCTGTGGCTATTTCCCTGCTGGAAAATAGATCAATCATACACTGTGCTACACAGTTCAGAGGTGTATATTCAATAATAAAGATATATTTACTTAAAAGTGAAACAACTTCCGACTACTAGTAGAGGGTGAAGTACTTGTTCACCAATAGGTGCCATCTTATGACTGATATCTTGGCTTAGGTCTTGAAAAGTTAGATTGTTCAGAGGAGTTAGGAAGATAAAATAGTTTAGCCTTGAGGGTTTAGTCAGTTGGAACTAGGGATTCCAGACTGGGCACTTATCAAGTGCAGACTCTGAAGGAACACAGCAGGGGACAGTCTGGGGTCAGGATCAGGGAGAGACAGCCCTCCAGGTCTACAGAAATCTCAGAGAGGCTGGATTGTTTCCTTTATTGCGATCACCCTTAAATAGTCAGGATGTAGTGGGACCACCAGGAGGGTGTCGGAACTGTGGAAGGTTTCCTCAGCAAGGGGAGCACTCTGATAGTTGACCAGCCCAAGTATCGTTCCCCAAAGCATAGAAGGACATTTGGTCCCGTGCCAAGGAAGAGGCACATGAAGAGACCATGTGCAGAGCCCAGTGAAAGCAACACTTCAGACAAGATAAGTGATACAGCATCTCCAAGAGAACCCTGTGCTGTCCAAAGGAAAAGAGTCCCCAGTGGCAGGCATTCTATGATCCATTGAGAACAATGTCCCTGTGCAGCTTGTGGATGTCATGCATGTAGCTGGGAAACAGCCCATGGTATGGCCTGAGGAAAGAGTTGGCAGGAAACATAGAAACATAGAAGCTGTTGGCAGATAAGGGCCACTTGTCCCACCTAGTCTGCCCTAAGTTCTCTGCCTATAGTAGGAGTAGATGCAAGCAGGCACTGTGGCCCACAACTGCCTGATCCGACTATTGTTAATAGATATGCTGAGATCGGAAACTTTACAGATGCTAAATATGCTTGGATATAAGAATGAAATTTGTCATATTGAGAGAGTTAGAAAGGGGTTGCTGATGATGAAGCATCTAGGCCCAACTGCTTCATCCCAATGAGAAATGTAGTGTTGCTTCACTGGCTTTCATAGCCATGAATCCTAATGTGGAGAATTCAGCCAGAAGTACAGAGCTACACAATCAGAACACAGACTGAAATTGAGAGATCGTCTGGTAATCCCTAAGTAAGTAATAATACCTGACCGGGTGGGCGGTATTGGGCTATACCAGACCCCCCAGAGGAGTAATGAGGCCCGAAGCCAAAGGTGGAGGGCCTTATAGCCCCTGGAAAGTCCAGTATAGCCTAATAGCACCCACCCTGGAGGATATTATTGTGCTTAGAAAATGGGTATTTAGATGGATATTAACTGTTTTATAAAATAAAAAAAAAAAAATATATATATTTTTTTTACTTGTAAAGTAGTCCCCCCTACTGGTGTAATTACCAATAGAGGACACTGCGGTTTTTGGGAGATATTTTTTTATTTTCATTTCATGCTTAGTTCTCAAATGTTCCCCCCCCAAATGTGCTGTCATTTTTTGCAGTCATTCAAATTAGATTGTGACTGGTAGCTCACCTTCTCCTTCCTCCCCACGTGCCTGAACAAGCGCTAACCTACTCCATCTGCTGTCCCCTGTAATCACGTAACATTGCCACACCTGTTGAAAAAGCCATAACATTGTTACAGAAATGGATTAATTTAACAAAATAATCTCTCTTTCCTCATGCCGCCGGCTGGCTTACGCGATCAGCTGAGCTGAGTGGTAGCATGTATGTATGACATTTACAATAAATACAAGCAGCAGCAGGCAGTATTTACTTAGTTTGGGAGGATTTGACTACTGTATTGCAGGCTTAGCTTGGCGTGATTTCTTGGCAGAATGTTGGAGGGGACAGAATAAATCAATGAAAGAAAAGTTGAGGGGGACATTTCCCCCATCCCCCTATACCTGTGTTGCTCAGATAATATCTTAGAAACTAGGATACCAACAGACACCTCCCATTTGGCCAGATAATGGAAGCAGTGTCAGTGGCTCAGTATGTAGCACACTCACCTCTGAGGCAGGGACATGAGAGGGCTATGGGTTCAGTTCCCACATCTGGCACTTGGGTTAATATCCCAGTACTGACACTGTAGTGCAGCATGAGAGTGGTGCTGCACTTCTGAGGTGCTGTCTTTTGGATGAGAAGTTAAACTGAGGTCCCATCTGCGTGGATTGGTGGTAGTTCAGGTGGATGATAAAGATCCCATGGCACTTGTCGAAAAGAGTAGGGGAATATTTTATTAGAATAACATCAAAAATTCAATAATTACATACAGTGTGAGATTCACTCCACAGACCCTTATACATCAAGAAACAAATGCAATAAATACCCATAGTGTGAAGCCATACTAACAAATATTTAAACCAAAAATAATTTAAAGCAAGTATTACCACCATATATTCACAAAGGAACCTCCTAAGAACGTTTTTTTTTTCTCTTTCCTCCTCTGAAGTAATAATGAACCCCCCAAATAGAATGTAACAAAAGGTCATACTGTCATGTAACGTTGCGTATCTGACTAATACTATCCTATACATACTGCCAGCTAGCAGTCGTGACCTCCCCCCATATATAACCCACCCATCCATATGTGAACAAAAGCAAACTACTTAACTTCTTAACTTCTTATTTATTTATGCAGTGTCAGTGGCTCAGTAGGTAGCACACTTGCCTCTGAGGCTGAGAGATCAGAGGGCTGTGGGTTCAGATCCCACATCTGGCACATGGGTTAATATCCCAGTACTGACACTGTAGTGCAGCATGAGAGGGGGGGCTGCACTTCTGAGGTGTTCTCTCTCAGATGAGATGTTAAACCGAGGTCCCATCTGCCTGGACTGGTGATAGTTCAGGTGGATGTTAAAGATCCCATGGCACTTATTGAAAAGAGTAGGGGGAATTTCCCCGGTGTCCTGGCCAAATTTCCCTCATTCACTATAAATACTACCAACAGCTTAATCTGGTTCAAAGTCAGTTAGCATCCATCTGTATCCCCCTCCCTGGGTCGTGCCTGAAAATAGGCAGGATTTGTCTAGTGCACTTACCTGGTCAATAAAAGATAAATAAATATTTAATAACTTCAAAAACCCTTTCCACCACTCCTTCACCTTCCTTGAGGAGAAGAATGCTGTGTCTCGAATATAAATCCTGTTCATTGCTCCGTGAATCAACCTCTGGACAGTGTCATGGGGCATCAGTTTTTGATATAGCACCCGTTGGCACCTAGCTTGCCACAGGTAGTATATCAACGTGCTACAGAAGATTTGTAAAGTGTCAACATGATATACTAACCGAAACTGTGGAGAATGACCCAGTACTAATGTATCATAGTCCATATATTCTAACCATATCATATTCCATTGTACTGCCAAGAATTTCCACAGAGACATAGCATAGGAACACTTAAAAATAAAATGATCAACTGTTTCTTCTTGTGCCACACGCTCCAAAAATGGACAATTTCTTTCCTGTACTGGTTTATGTTTGGCGTTCCCTCATACCCCAATTCGGCCAAATACCATAAGCCATAGCGTTTCCCACTTATAAGTAGGTAACCTTGAGTTGTTTAATCTACTTAAAACTATATCCACACACCTTAGAGGACAGTTCTTAAACACTGGTTCACTAGGATATAGTTGAAGCATTACTGATTTATATAACTGTGAACCCGTACTAACTTTAACCACCTGTGCTACCAACCCCCATTTAAATACTTTTTTTGCAATAGGTATAAAACATGCTGGCAGGAACAACGTAGGAATTGGTTTCAGGGGTCTCTCATCCCAACAACCATAATACCGCTCCATCACCTGGTGATGTAGCAGCTCAAATCTTTCCGTGGGTACCCCCCAACCTAAGTTAACATTTGTTGAAATAAATAAGGTGGAAAAAAAATAACCGGATCTATCATCCCTAAACCTCCCTTCTTTTATCTAGGTATGTAAATTGTCTTTTAATCGGATTGAGTCTACTATCCCATAACATCTGGAAAAATAAACTATATATTCTGGATTCCAGTGCAGTGGCAAGGGAAAAATCAGTGCTGTATACAACAACTTGAACAACAAATTTTTTAATAACCGAAACCGTTTAATTTTATCCAATTTCCATTGTTTCCAAATATTGATTTTTCCTTCTATTGAAGTCAATGCTAATCCCCAATTAAGGTCTGGCACATTTTTTGGTCCATAAAATAATCCTAGAATTTTTATCGGGTCACAAGAAATACGAATACCTGGTACTATGAGTTCTGGTAGACCATCCGTACCTATAAACAAACCTTTACTCTTATTTCTGTTTATAGTAGAATTTGCTAACAAAGCATAATCATCCATGAAGTCTAAAAAAAATCTTACTTGTGTACTATCAGAGAAAAAAACACACAAATCATCTGCATAAGCTTGTGCATACAACCTATCCTCACCAGAAGCCCAATCTATCCTTACCCAATGAGGGATTTGTGTTAATGATCTAATTAAAGTATCAATTGTAAAAGCATATAACAGGGGACTCATTGGGCAACCTTGACTTACCCCTGTCAGAACATGAAACCCTCCCCCGATCTCCAGTTGAATCACTGGGTGGGTAATAGCCGAATTATAAATTGATTGAATGATGGTTAAGAAAAGTTCTGGGATCCCATAATGTCTCAAGGTTGCAAATAAAAATGGGTGGTAAACTCTATCAAATGCTTTCATCTGGTCTACAGAGACAATGCATCGTGAAATCCTTTGAAAACCGACTAGCTCCACAATGTCTCTCAGGACCATATGAGCCTGATATATTTTTTTTTCCAGGCACTCCACAAAACTGAAATGGGGAAAGAACTTTGACAGCAAATTGTTTTAATCTGGTATTCAGAATGCTCATAAAGAGTTTATAATCGGAATTCAATAGTGTAATTGGTCTCCAGTTATTCAATTCAAATTTATCTCCCGATTTATATAAAAAAATCAACAGCCCTTCGGCAAACCAACTTGGAAAATCTGGTTGTCCCATAAAAGCATTAAAAACTAACACTAAACAATTTGCAAATTCCACTGGAAAAGCTTTATATAAATCCGCTGTCAGACCATCAATCCCAGGAGAAGTACCCTTATTTTGATTTTTAATGGCCGTGATTATTTCCTGTGTAGTGATAGGCTGTATCAATATTAATGTATCAAATACATGTCTGGGTACCTTAATCGGGGTTAGAAAGTCCCAAATGTCCTGATCATCCGGGGCCATCACTGGCTTATATTCCAAAAAAAATTGTTTAATTATATGTTGAAGTGACTTCTGATCCTGTACCAATTTTCCACCTTATTTGGAGGGCATTTAAGTTTGTAGATTGTGTATAAATTTTAAAGGCATCATATGGATCACCTTCCGGCTGTTTCTTAACCCCATATTGTAGAAGAGCAGTAAGGGTCCGAGCCCTGTTATACTGAACCTCCAAAAGTTGATCTTTTAGTAACCTAATCTGTGAACTATAATCCAAAGTAGAAGTATTGGCTACCGAAAATAAATAATATAATTGCTTTCTTAATTTCAAATATTGGAGAAAATCATTATTTGCCTTAGCCTTCCCTTGTTGTTTTAATAGGCGACAAAGGTCGTCCTTAGAATCTTTCCACCACTCCCATAGAGTCATATAAAAAGGCTACTGAAAGCCTTGCCATAAGTAATGCTTGAATTCTATCCAGTACCTCCCTAGAGTTTAATAATAGAGGATTCAACTTCCATCTCGCCCTCCTACCTATCAGTCTGGCATGAGGAGAAATGGTACAGAGCAACAACAGATGGTCAGAAAAGGCCACAGAACATGTTTCAAATGTAAAGGGAATTTTGTCAGATAAAAAAATATAATCTATCGTGGAAGTAAACCGGTTCCTTTTATAAGTAAATTTAGGCCCTGAACGTTGTTTACTACTCCCATTTATTAAACCCGCTGAGTGTACCAGTTTGTGTAAAGCCCTAGTATCACAGTAAATTTTCCTACCCACTCCCACCATTGTATCACCAGCATCTGTTAATGCACAGTTAAAGTCCCGGCACAAAAACACCTCAGAAGAGGTCAGTAAATAAGGTTGTAACATATTGGAGAGCGCCACCCTTTCTACCTTGAGCTGTGACCCATAGACATTAATAAACCGACACAATCTTGATTTCCACAAACCATCTAAAATCATTAACCATCCCGGTATCAGATCCATCAATTTAATTAAAGAGAAGTCATAAGAATGGAATAGAAACCCTATTCCATCCGCCGACTGCTGGCCAAAAGACCAATACGAAGGTCCCCAGCACCATTCTCATTGAAAACACCTGGCATGTTCCATAGTATACATCCATGTTTCTTGTAGTAAACAGACATCAATCTGATTAGAATGAACGAAGTCATAAACTATCTGCCGTCTCTTATAATTCAATATACTATGAACATTCACTGAACCTAACCTAAATTGCATCAGGTACAGTCAATTTCAGCCCATCACCTATCTTTCTTCCGTCGTTTCTTCTTTTTCCCCTTATAATCCTCCTGAATTCTTAATGGAGAAGGCGGACTGTCCAACGTCTGCTGTGAATCATTATCCGGGCAATCCATATCCGATTTTCCCCACTGACTTGATAACAAGGCAAAAGAATTACGTGTTTCTACATCCATGGCAGGCTGCTGTGGGAGGCCCTTAATATTTCTGGAAGACCGTCTAACTGCAGACACCACAGGTGCCCTAAAGGACTCCTGTGGTTGTTTCCCTTCTACAGTCAAATTCCTACTGTAACAGGTTCCGAAGGCTCGTGGTCAAGACTCACTAAATCTTCCACCTCTACACCATCCCCACTTACCTCAATAACCAAAGGTACTTTTCAACTGGCTGTGCGTGACCCACGTGACCTTCCCCTATTATCAAATCCTGGGCCTTTTGTATTAATAGGTCTGGGCTACCACAACACCCTTTATTTTTGGCTGCCCATATACAGTCTGCAAACGCATGTCCTGTCTCATCACAGAGATCACATTTTGTGAAGTTAACACATTGAAAGGTAATATGTCCTACTTCTCCACAGTTATCGCATCTTGGTTTGTCACAGGAACTTGATAAATGAGTTCTAGCACCACACTTATAACAAGCCTGAGGTTGTCCAGCGTAAAAACACACCCCTCTATCCCTTCCCAACATAAAGGAATTCGGGATGTGCTCAATTCCTGCATCTGTTTGTCGTAGTTTAACTTTAAACCACCAGCCCCCTGTCCAAAATTGTTCCGCATCCAGAATTGCTTCTGGGGAACTCAAAATCTCACATTTTTGGCCTAACCAGTAAGTGATATCATCGATATGAACCCCTTCGTTCCTAAACATAACAGTGACATACTTTATTAAAGGTTTCGTTAAAGGTATCATTAAAAAGGGTGTCCAAAGGGGGTAAAACTTAACCTGAGTATATCTTTCCCAAAAAAGGTCAAGAGCATACGCTGAACGAAAACTAACGTCAAAGTTGTCTTCCCCAGAAATATTAATAAATGCAAACACTTCCCTAGGAGAGAAGTGCAAAGAATCTTTCAATAAACATTTACCAACATATTGTCTATCAGGTCTAACCTCTAAACCTCCTTTGTAATGTAAGACGCACCGCATTTCTGCAGTGCAGCATCCTGTTTAATTTTGAAACAATTCTGACATTAATGGTTTCTTCCCCCTTGCCTCCCTCTGGTCCTGTGCCTCTACTTGTACCTCGGCCACAGGCGCAGTTACTTCCTGCCTTTCAGGAGATGAAACCACAAAAGGAATAGACTCCTCTTTCCCACCTACCAACTCCTTAACCCCATTTAAAACAGTAATGTCTTGTAGCTTGGGTCTCCATACTGGTTTATTCTGGGAGAAGTTTAATTTCGGGTCCCAATCAGGAGTGGGCTTCCAAGCCCCACTGTCCAAAGTCCAACCAGCCTCGCTGAGAGCTCTCTGTGGGGACCAGTTATCAGCATTGAGAGGCTCAGTCCCAGTGTTGGTTTGAACTTCCTCTCTCCTACACTGCTCTTTTTCAGGCAACTTCTCACCTATCCCAGCAGTAGGTAATACTAAATGTCGTTTAGCAAAGGTCAATGCCATTCTTTTCTCCTTTCCCTCCTCTCCTACCTTATCCAATTGCCGTTTAGAAAAAGAAAACTCCGACACTCCAGACTGTGTCCCGGGATCCGTTTAAAAAACACAGCATTTCAGTGGTTCAGTACTCTCACTTGCAGCCCCAATAGTAGCTCGAAAATTAAATCTGTACGATTTCCATACAGGACTCTTTTGTGCATCACTAAAACCGGTCCCCTGTATGATTTCCTCTTCCTCCAGGACGTCGTTGTGCAACCCTGAATTGGGTGGTACACTCTTCCTGCTTGCTGTCCTCTCCGTCGTCTCTCGGCACTGGGACTTTACTCCCGAAGAACTGCCAGCCACATCTTGCATATCCTTTTGACTGATATCATCATGTTCAGCAGTACCGTAGGCACGGCAAACCAGTGGAGATTTCATTTGGTCAGGGAGGTTAATTTCAGTTACTGCTGTCGAATCTTCTTCCGACCTGGTAAGCTTCACAGATTCCATTTTGCTTAAATCATTCAATTGCTCCACTACAGTCCTCTGTTCTCTACGTAAGGCTTCCAGTTTCAATTGTAAATTTCTCACCTCAGGTAAGATTTGCACAGTAGCAGAGCCACTGCTCACCACTGCTAAATCCGTTAAGTCATCCATAGAAACAAATAACTCCACATCTTCCGTTTCATTATTCTCCAGGGTAATTTCCTCTTGTACAGCCATATTCACCGTTTCACTTGCAGCTCTCGGCTGCTCCGGTAGCTCTTCGCCATCCATTCTCCTGCAGTGCAGGCTACCAACTGATCCTGCGGTCAGTCAACAGCAAGTCCCCCTACTGGCTATGCAGTAGGGGAATTTCCCTGGTGTCCAGGCCAAATTTCCCTTATTCACTAAAAATACCACCAACAGCTTTATCTGGTTCAAGGTCAGTTGGTATTCATTTTAGTATAGTAAATTAATAAAAAGAGAACTAGGAGAGCTTCAGTAGCAGACAAGTAGTGGAATTGCAGTATAATGTGGGGAGTGGTGCAATGCAGTGGCTGTGGGGCAGCCATATTCAGGCAGACCTTCTGGACACTGAGGTGCTGCCCTATCTGCATGCATCTCTCTGGACTGTGGGATGAGGAGGTAGCCAGACTCAGAGCGGAGTAAACTGGGTCAGAGTACCATCACCCCTATCCAGGGACCACCCAGTCCAATGCAGCTGCCTCAAGGATGCCGAGAACGAGGAGCACTTGGATGACAGTGGGCTCAGGGAGGGTTAGAGCAGTAGTGCAGAGGCACATCCCAGATCCTATTCCACTCAAGAACTCATATGCCACACTGGCAAATGAGGACAACCAAATAGAGGTACCCAGAGAAGTGGAAGGAAAGGATGTGGAGGTTAGCCAAGGAGGTGACCTCAACGGGGAAAGCAGTGGACCCCAGAGGAGGAGGAAGTGAATCCTGGTGGGGGACTCCATCGTCAGAGGGATCCAGCTAGGAACACAGGAGGGGGAGGACAGGGAGGTGAGGTGCCTACCAGGTGCCACGGCATGGAGGGATGGAAGGAAGATCCTGGGGATCACTGGGAAGACAAGACGGGAGGGTGAGCTGGATGTCATTATCCACCTAGGTACTAATGACCTGGCAAATGGGAGCCAAAGGAAGTTCAGGAAGAGTTTAGGGAACTGGGGAGGGTCTCAAGCAAGTAGCTACTTCTGTCACTTTCTCAAGTACTACCTGTGAAAGGCAAGGAGAGCATAGGAGTGCATGCACCAGGAACGTTAACTCATGGTTGAAGAACTGGTGCTGTGAGGAAGGGTTTGGATTCATTGGTGACTGGGGACCCACCTGGTGGGATGGAGGTTTGTTCAAGCCTGACGGCCTGCATCCATCCTGGAGGGGAATCCAAGCACTCAATGATAAGTTTAAATGCTACATTGACAAGCATTTAAACTAGCAAAGGGGGGTGGCAGGCCAGCAAGGAGGGTACCTACTTGCTCACCCCCCACAGCTAGCAGTGGAACCAGTGAACCAGAGGAGTGGCTATCTCTGCAAAGCAGTGTGCAAAAGATGGAGATTAGTGCCCAAGAGGTGGATAAGCAGAAAAGGGGCAAATTCAACAGAAGGGCAGACAGCAAGGAGAACCAGGGATAAATGACAACCAAGGAAGGGCTGGGTAGAACAATGAAGCAGTCTAGGAGGTCAAATCATGGAAAGCCATGTGTCAAATGCCAGGAGCCTTAGCAACAAGATGGAAGATCTGGAGGCTGTCATGGTACAGTCAGACCTGGACATTGTGGCCATCACTGAAACCTGGTGTAATGATAACCATGACTGGGAGATGGCCATACCTGGCTACAACATATTCAGAAGAGACAGAGCAGGCAGGAAGGGAGGTGGCACTGTATGTGAAAAATGACATAAGTACCACAAAGATCCAGGAGGAACAAAATGGGGAGAGATACTGTGGGTTAAGTGGAAAGGAAAATGGGGACAGCCATCCATACAGGTGTGGTCTATAAACCACCAGCCCAGGAGGAAGAAACAGATAGGGGATGATGCTAGCCATCCAAAGGATGGCAGACAAGGTGAGGTAGGTACTGGTTGGAGACTCAATATTCCAGACATGGACTGGAGCATCCCAGCAGCAGCATCAACTAGAGCAGATTTATCCTGACTCCCTTCAAGGTGCCTTCCTCAAGCAACTGGTCATAGAACCAACTCGGCAGAAGGCAATACTGGACCTTGTGCTCACAAACAGGGACAGTGTGATGGGGGTAACAGTGGGGGAGCACCTGGGTAACAGTGACCACCAGTCATTGTGGTTTGAAATCACAGAAAGAGCAGAACCAAACCACACAAAAACACGATCCTGGATTTTAGGAGGCAGACTTGGGAAAATGGGGAGATACTTGAAAAGAGGCATTAAGGGAATGGGACAGGAATCAGGGGTTGAGGAACAGTGGGCAGTATTTAAAATGGGGATTACAAGAACAACAGAATTATGCATTAAGCAGGTTAGCAAGAGGAAAAGGAAGAGGAGACCATTATGGTTTTCCAAAGAGGTAGCAAAGAAAGTGAAAGCCAAAAGATTGCATTCAGGCAATACAAAGACACAGGCAGAAGGGTATAGGAGAAGTACCAGGAGAAGCAAAGGAGGTAGGGAGGTCAGTAAGGGAAGCCAAAGCTCAGACAGAAGAACACATTGCAAAATCAGTGGGTAAAGGGGACAAAACCTTTTACAGGTACATAAGTGAAAAAAGAAAGACAAAGGGAGGGATAGTGAGACTGAAGGGGGAGGATGGGAGCTGCGTGGAGGATGACAACAGTAAAGCTGACATATTGAACAGGTATTTCTGCTCAGTCTTTACTGAGGAAGAGGGGGTAATGGGTCTGAAGGGAGTACAAGGGGTGAGAATGGTGCAGAAATGGACACAAGTCACTTTACACGAAAGGGTCCTGAAGGAACTGGAAGTAATAGAGTTGATAAAACAATGGGGCCAGACGGGTGCACCCAGGGTCCTTAAAGAACTAAGAGGTGGTGGCTGAACCTCTGGCTATCCTGTTTAGCTGATCACTGGAAACAGGGAGGTACCCAAAGACTGGAGGACAGCAGATGTAGTCCCCTTATACAAAAGTGGGAACAGAGAGGAAGCAGGAACTACAGACCAGTCAGCCCTCACCTCGGTAGTGGGAAGATCATGGAAGCACTATTGAAGGAGAGATTGGTGGAACATCTGGTTGTCAATGGACTACAGGACCCAAGGCAGCATGGTTTCACCAGGGGAGGCCGCGTCAGACCAACCTCGCTTGAATTTTTGACTGGATGACTAGGGAGGTGGATCGGGAGGGCAGTGGACATGGCCTATCTGGACTTCAGCAAGGCCTTGACACTGTGCCACATAGAAGACTATTACACAAATTGGGGAATATGGGTGTGGGCAGGACAGTGAGTGTGGTGGGTAGGTAACTGGCTGGGTGGCAGGACACAGAGGGTGGTGGTAAATGGCTGTCACTCCACAGAGGAAGACTGACCAGTGGGGTACCACAGGATCAGTGCTGGGACCAGTCCTATTCAACATCTTCATCAGTGACATTACATGGGATCTAGAAGGCAGAATTTCACTGTTCTGCTGATGACAAAAGCTCTGTAACAGAGTAGACACACCAGAGGTGTAGACAGAATGAGAAGCGACCTGCAGAAACTTGAAGAATGGTCAGGGGGTTTGGCAGTTGAAATTCAATGCAAAGAAGTGCAAGATAATGCATATGGGCACAAAACCCTGGCACAATATATCAGTTGGGGGTGAGGATATAGCATGCACCAAGCAGGAACGGATCTTGGGGCTGTCATCTCTGATGACCTCAAGGTAGGGAAACAGTGTGACAAGGCAGGTAAAGCAAATAGGATGCTGGGATGTATAGGCAGGGGCATCACCAGCAGGAAAAGGAAGTCCTAATTCCGCTATACAAGACACTAGTGAGGCCCCACCTGGAGTACAGTGTACAGTTCTGGAGACCATACCTACGTAAGGACATAAGACAGGGTAGAGAAGGTTCAGAGGAGGGCAACAAAGATGGTGCATGGATTGCATCACAAGTCCTATGAAGACAGGTTGAAGGAACTGAACATGTACTCCCTGGAGGAGAGGAGGGAGAGAGGGTATATGATAGAGACATACAAGTATCTTACAGAGAGGAACAGGGTGCAGGAAAACACTATTTTAAGCTAAAACGATGTTCCAGGACTAGAGGGCATGGGATGAAGTTGAGGAGGATGATTCAGAGGAAACATGAGAAAGAATTTCTTCACAGAACGGGTGGTGGACAAGTGGAACACCCTGCCAGAGGAAGTGGTGGGGGCTGAAACAATCACGGGATTTAAGAATGCATGGGATAGACATAAAGGAATTCTAGAGGTCAGGGGTAAGGGAAACAGACTTCTAGGAAAACAAACTGAACTTACAAGCTCAAATGGGAGACTGGGTGGGCCATAGGCCCTTATCTGCTGACACTGTCTATGTATCTATGTATCTATGTATCTGTATTCCCCCTTCCCTGGGTCATGCCTGAAAATAGGCAGGATTTGTCTAGTGAACTTACCCAGTCAACAATAAATAAAATAAATAATTGCTGTGCTAGGAGAGCAGTGCTATATGACAATCGGATCCTACCTTCTAGGATCCAGTGCATGGATCCTGCAAATGTTGTGGATCCTAGTAACAAACAAACATTGTGGATCCTAGCAAGAGATCCAGCTTGGATCCTAATGATCTGACCTAGGATTCCTGGATCCTATCTAGGATTCATCACTATCTGACCCGGGATCCTGCATTTATCTTTGGTAGGATTTCTGGTAGGATCCTAGGTAGGATACCAGCGCTGTCTGACAGATAGTGGTAGGATCCACAAAAGCACTATCTGAGCAACACTACCCTATACTTATGCCATATGTGGGGTCCTGAGGAACTGCAGTGACAGTTGTTGGGATGGCAGAATGGCTGTTTTGTGAGATAGGGAATGACACTGCATAAGTGAGAAGCCAGGGTGAGATGATAGTGTTTGCAGCAGTGCTAAGTTAAAGTTATTTTAGATTTTTTTCTTAAAGGAAAAAAAGATTACTCACAGTGATGGCTTTTTTTGGTACTGATACTAAGCAGGAGAGCCAGGGCTGAGCGGGGACAACTGACAAGAAGTACTGGGTAAGCACTGCTAGCAGTAGGAAAAAGCCTGACAACTGCTGTCCCAGACTGCTTTGTGTGTGTCAAGAAGGTGGGGCACAATTTAACATAAAAATGGCACAGTTTGTTTTCTCTAATGAACTTGACTGCTGTGCATATGTTGGGGGGGCTCAATCACTAAAGGAGGAAAAATAAATGGCAGTCATTTTAAATTTCAGCTGAATGATTTCCTTGTTAAAAGGCAGGCAGAGGCTGGGACTCATTATCTCCCGGTCTTTTGCCTGATGCCAGACCAGGTGCTGGTGGCCTGAGCCAACAGGATTCAGGATTTTCCAGACCCATTTCCTAAGAGATGAACAATGTGGCACTTCCTTGCCTTGAAGTGCAGGCATGTGCAGGACTGAGAGAGGATTATTGTGACTGTCAGGCTCAATTTTAGGGCTTTTGCACAATGGACCACTGCCACCCTTATGGAACCTTCCAAGAGGATGGGTTGCAGGTTATCCACGCTGGCCTGGTAACAATATTCCATTTTATTTTTGCACCCTCCACAACAAAGCTTGCCTGCTTTAAGGTCACCTACTCAGTCCCACAACTTTTCTTCTCTGGAATTCAGATAAAGAGGGATACAAGTTAGTTACAAGAAGGGGATAAAGGTCAGTCTGAATTCAGTTAGTCATATAAGAAACATTACTCAAACAAGATTATAAACTGTGCTTAGAGTAAACTGAAAGTACAGCGAATTATGTGTCCAGCTGCAAACCTGCAAGTACTGGTACCAACCTCTGTAAATAGCAAATAGAGATATTATTTCACTATAATACAGGTGGTCTGTGGACTGAACTCCCAGCCCATTCCTCCTTGACCAGATATACAGCAAAACCTCTCACTTGACATACATAGAGTTGCTATGAAAAAATGAGAATCCTGTGGACACCGCCACTCCATTTACCATGATCTTGCCAGAAGAGGTAGTAGTTAGGGAGAGCTAAGGTAGAATTAGGTATTCTAGAAGACAGCTATGATTCTGAGACAAACAAGAGGTCAGGAGAGTGTTGAGAGATCCAAACATTGAGGAGGTCGAGTTCTGGGAGGAGGCTCCTAGCAATTGAGATGGAAAATCCTAAGGCCTTTAGAGTAGAGGAGGGAGAGGAGGTAGGAGAATGGGGCCCAGAGTTAGTTTCCTAGCAACTGAGATGGAAAATCCTAAGGCCTTTAGAGTAGAGGAGGGAGAGGAGGTAGGAGAAGGGGGCCCAGGGTTAGTTTTCACATCACCAGCCAGGAGGAGCAACAGAATGATAAGCAATAAGATGGAGTGGGACTTGTGGCCCCTGAAACAGGGAGGGAGAGAGAGAGAGTGAGAGGGGATAGGATTGGGAAGGGGAAGGCTTGGTGGAGAAATTCAGAGCTTAGAGAAGGGGAGGAGAGAAGACATGGGTGGATGGTGGGGGTTAGCAGAAGAAGGTAAGGGAGAGATGTGAGCAAGTAGGGGGGGAAGGAAGGGTGTGGACCAGGGGAGGGGAATAGAGAAGGAGGGAGTAGGGGCAGGGGAAGAAAGGGGGAGGAGATGGGGCAGCCGAGAGGTAAGAGAGGGAGGGATCTTTGATGAAGTACGAATTGACGTGCAAAATGTAAGGTTGGTGCTCAATGGAGCACTACATTTCTATAATTGTCACCTTGACTATGGTTGAATAAAAATGCCAAAAGAAACTTGAGGGTTCGAGAATTTCTTCCAGAGTAGGAGGGGTGAGTGTGGCCATCTAAAATCTGAGGGTAGGGTACATTATTTACAGGCAGCTAGAATGATGTTAAGACCAAACAATGTGTGCTGCCTAAGTAATGCAGTAGCAATGACTATGAGACTATAACAACTGCAGGGTATCTGAGCAACTTGAGAGAAATTAACAAACCTAGCAAGGCAGAGTTAACAAATGGGTAAAAACACTGACTATTAACACAATTAGATGTGCAGATTTTTTTTTTTAGTTCTGTTTTTCACTGTGGTTCAGGTGAGGATATTCCCCAATTCAGTGCCTCTGTGCCTGACACTGGCATTCCCTAGCAGCCACCCTGAACTAAGGCCTGCAGCTTGCCACCTGCAGCAGGGCATGTAAAGTGGAGACTGAGATCAACCAAGTTCAGTCCCAGAGCTGGCTATGGCATCATTTGGCATAGGGTTGGAGGAATTCATGCTGCACTGCTGCACAGGATTTTCCATTTTGATGTTTCCCCAAGGCATGGACATGTGATGATGTCAGCGCACGAGCATGCGCACTTCCACGCATGCCCTGCAGACGTCCACCACTGCCTTACTACTGCTGTGTGGTCCTGGATTGGTGTACTCCTGGTCTCCACTGGGTGTTACCCAAGCACTGGGCACCACCAACCTTCCCCCTCGAAGGTAGAGAGCAGTCCGTGGGATGCTTCTTTAACTTCCCTCCAGCCAATCCTCTGGCACTCTGGGCTCATCCACAAAACCAGATTGCCAGCATCACACACAGTAGCGCTACCACTGGGCTAGTGGGCCAGCTGGATGTGCAGAATATGGTCAACAAAAATGGCAATGGTAGCTAAATAAATATGGGTGAACCAGAGGGTGCTGCAGCACTAAAGACAGGCAAAGAATTCTCAGCACAGTAGCAGGGTAGAATGCAAAGTATAGAGCAGCCCAAATGGGGAGAATCTAGAACTACTGACTGCACAGTGAGGACTCAGTGAAAATTATCAATGGCAGAGCAGTGATTAGGGTAACCCAGACAGGATGTTACTAAAGCTACTGTATGAACTAAGCAGTAAGTACACAACACAGCTGGTACTGAAAATGTGGAGATTAGAGTAACCTAGATAGGGGTTTGCTAAAGCAGTGAACTGAGAAAAGTTTACACAACAAGAAGTGACATTTATGATGCAGAATTTAGGGTAACTCCAGGGTGATGCTAATGCAATGAACTAAGTAGTTAAAACTAGGGATGGGCGAACTGGCTCTGTCATACTTCTGAACCTCCCTGGACTGAGCCAACTTGGCTCTTTTGGGGAAAACTGAGCCTTTCATGGCTTGACTTCAGTTGCCAATTTGGCCCGGTTCTGAAGTGTGGTCCAGTTTGGTCTGGCTGGATTACAGGCAGCAGGCTATAGGGCAGGGTACAGAAAATAAAATAAAATGTAAAAAAAAAAAATGTTTTTTTATCCCAGTCTCTTCTGAATACTGTAGAGTCCCTGGACTGTCACATGAAGGGCAAACACTCATAATACTGGGGCACTGAAGGGAGCCAACCAATCAGGGTATTTTGTCTGTGATTAACTCATGTACTAGTCAATCCTGTGTGTCAGTCACCACAGAATATCTAGCAGGAAACAACGTATCCAGCTCATTTGGGGCTTTGCATTCATAGGAGATAGTTGTGTTGTGGAGGCTCCAGTAAAAAAAAAAAAAATGAAACAAGTTAACAGCAACATTTTTTTCTTAGTCAGAAAGACAGAGAGAGAGAGAGAGAGAGAGAGAGAGAAAGGAGAGAGAGAGAGGAGAGAGAGAGAGAGAGAGAGAGAGAGACAGAGAGAGCAACTAATATAGTGCAGACGTTGCAGAGTACTTAACTCCACAGGGAAAAAAAAGAAAATGTTTTTCTTCCTTAGTCAGAAGAGAGAGAGGGAGACAGAGTGTGAGAGTAGAGATAGAACAACGAATGCAACAGCAGACAGCAGAATGTTACAGAAGACGTTGCAGAGTACTTAACTGCACAGTAAAAAAAATGAAATGTTTTACTTCCTTAGTCAGAGAGAGGGGGGGAGAGAGAGAGAGGGGGACAGACAGCAGCAGACTGCAGATACCTCAGAGTATATAACTCCACAGTAAAAAAAAAAAAGAAAATTTTCCTTAGTCAGAAAGAGAGAAGAGAGAGAGAGAGAGACCAGTGAATTCAACTGCAGACAACAGTAGAGTGCACACGGCAGATGTTTTCTTAGTTTTAGAAAAGTATTAAAAAAATATCATAAGTGTACATCATCCAACAACATAATAATTCCTTTCTTTTAGAAAAATATCTTTTTGTTAAAAAAAAAAAAATAGTAAGAAATGGTAAGGGGAGCAGACAGGACAGGAGGACTCTGTCTGAAGCTGAAAGTGCCTCACTAATTTTGAGGAGGAGCTTATAGTGCTTTACAGATTTTAAAGGGGGGTGTCACCCACATGTCAGACTCTGTGTTGCCCATCTCTGTGCCTGAAGTAGGTCATGATGCCGTAGACTCTGTGTTGCCCACCTCTGTGCCTGAACTTCTACTAGTTCACAATGCCATAGACTCTGTGTTGCTGATCTCCGTGCCTGAACTGCTATTAGGTCTTACTGCTGTAGACGCTGTGTTGCCCATCTCTGTGCCTGAACTACTACTAGGTCATATAGTGCCTCAAGTATTTTGAGAGGGGGTGCCACATTTCAGATTCCGTGTTGCCCATCTCTGTGCTGAACTACTACTAGGTCATACAGTGCCTTGCTTATTTTGAGAGGGGGGTATTACATCTCACCCTCTGTGTTGCCCATCTCTGCATCTGAACTAATACTACTAATCAAGTAATTAAACTGGATTCCCCAAAACTGATTCAGAATCAGTCTGTTATGGAAATGGAACATTTGGCCAACACCAGCATATGGCCGAAATTGGTACACGTAAACAATAAAAAAATTTCTCAAAAACAGATTCAGAAAAAAAAGAGAAATTCGCTGCTGAAGATATAATTAATACAATTGATAACAATGGTCTGCCAGTATAGCCTAGGGGTTAGAGGAATGAGGTGTGAACAAGCTTGGTACATCCAGCAGATTAGACTGGAGTTTGATTCTCACAGCCTCCACTTGCATACTGTGTGACTCTGAGCAAGTTACCTAACCGCCCAGTGCTCCCAGGTCGCCCATGAAAACAGGCACTTGTGCCTAGTGGGCCTTACCCGATTACCAAAGACTTAAAAAAAAAAAAAAGAAAAATGAAGCAACACAGCCAGAAAAACATGAAGCAACACAACCAGAAAAAGAAAAGAAAGTTAGTGAATTCCCTGATCAAAGTAATGCAGCACTGCCGGCATTGCCAGAAAAATCAGGTAAAAGTAAAACACAAAAACAGGTAGCCAAAACAGTTAGACCTAGAAAGTCAATGATTAAGGTAAAGGCTCTCTCTAGTACCACTAGATGTGGCACTCCACTCCACGATACGCCACTCATGCACATCGGGCTCCTTCATTAGAAAGCAGTGCCTCTGATGAAGAAGAGGTTGTACATGTAGAAGAACAACAAGATCACAATTTTTCAGTTATGCTTTTCCAAATGTGATGAATCAGAAAGTAATACTGATAAGACAGAGGATGCCACCTGGGTGCCCCCACCCAAAAAGAAAAAAAAACACATACAGCAAGCAGTACCACTAGCCACAGCCAGTAGTGGAAAAAAATCAATAAACAGGGTAGCTTTTCTACAGACAGCTACAGTGTGCATGAATCAGGATAAGAAACAACTGCCACCAGAATTGCTGCAATTCCTGGCATGATGGCAAATGTTCCCCTTCAGCTGTGTGGAGCTATTTTCATATAAGTCCCCAAAATGAATATGTTGCTGTCTGCACCTTTTGTCATCAGGAAGTTAGCAGGGGGAAAGTGAGGTGCCAGTTCAGGACAACATCACTAAAAAGGCATTTGCAAAGAGCACATCCAACCATTTGGCTGGGCAGCAGTCCTGAGCAAGGGAAAAATAACTGTGATGAAAATAATCCTACTGACAATAGTGATGGTGAAGAGACTGAGAGACAGGACAGAAAAAAAACACATCTTCAACTTCACTGACAAAAGTGTTTGGAGAAGCCACAGCTTTGCCACTGCAATCCCATAGTTTTTGCTCTCCTGCACGAACTAAACAACACACCATTACTGTGATGCTTGAACAAAAAACTGCCTACAGTAGATCACATTAAGTCATGTTAAAAATTAATCAGTTAATACCTCAATTTATTGCCAAGGACCTGCAACCATTTTCTGTGCTGGAGAATGACGGTTTTAGAACCCTTTTAAAATATTTTGCTCCATGTTACAACATACCAGGCTGTAAATATTTTGCAACTGTGGCTGTTCCCAAAATGTATGAATGTATGCAAAAAGAAATAAAACTGGCTGTTACAGAGAGTGAATGTGGTGCTGTGCACCTGACCACAGACATGTGGATGAGTTCTCAAACCACTGATTATATGTGCATCACAGCACATTGGGTGTCACAGCCATCTTCAAACACCATCACAAGCAGCAGTGTACAGGAAGAAAGACAAAGAATGGCATCTCTTTGCATTAGCATGTTTGATAATTATCACACTGCTGACAATAATTTGGAAGAGTTGCATGACAAAGTTTTTGAGTGGTTGGAGCCCCTGGGACTCAGTACTAGATCTGTGGTTTTAGACAATGGTGCCAGGATTGTTGGTGCACTGAAGTGTGGTGGTTTTACTCACATTTCAAGCTTTGCATACTCATTAAATCTGTTAGTATGAGCTTTCCTTTCTAGTGACAACAGCTTAGTGAGAGCTGCAAAGAAAATCTGTGGCTGTTTTAGCCACTCTGTAAAATTACGTGGTATCCTGGCTGACCTCCACAAAAGAAGTGGCTTGTCAATACAGCAACTAAAATGAAATATTCTGACTAAACATTTTACATGTGTGAGAGACTTCTCATGCAAAAGAAGGCAGTCCATGAATATATCATGGAACACAATGTAGCAGATGGTGTTGTACTGAATTAACTCTAGTGGGGCCTCATGGAGCATCTTACAGTGCTCTTGACTCCCTTTGAGCAAGCACCTCAACAGATTAGACTAAGCCTGGATATTCCCATTATAAATTTATTGAACAAGGAACTCAGAAAGCTGCGTTGAGGTTTTGAACAAAAAGGAGACAAATCTGGTGTATCCCTTATGCACCCACTGACACAGTGATTTCAACATTGCAGAAAACGTAACGATATCATGGCAAACAAACATTTTCTTCTTTTGACTCTTCTTGACCCTCGATTTAAGTTTTAAAAGCTGCCTCCTTCAGATCTTGGTGACTCTTGTCTTGAATGCAAAAACATTCTGATTTTAGCAATTGCACAGGAAAAGGAAGGAAATGTATTTGACACTACAAGTGAATCATGAGATGTGGATGCTGCATCTGATGATGCAACATCTATTCGTGTTGACAGCAATGATTTCACTTAGTGCCACTATGTACTCCTTCATCAACATTGGGTAGTTCTGCACAAAGTCCTCTTTCACGGCCCTTGAAAATATAATTATGGAAAGCACATACTGTAGATGACTTTCACACTTTTTGGTCAAAACTCACAGAAACTGATAATTCAGATATTTATGTCAGGGAACCGCCTTTGTTGTCTTTGTCTGATATTGTGGATGCCTATTTAGGAAAACCACTCATTAATGTTACTGATGACCCTTTTGAGTACTGGCTGGAAAGAAAATATCTGACTTGCACTATCTGCCTTTGCAATAAAGCTAATTAGTTGCCCTCCCACTAGTGTTTACTGTGAGCATATATTTAGCACGACTGGAAATGTTGTGTGTGATAGCCACACAAGGCTTATTCCTGAAAATGTACAATGTCTTACCTTCCTAAAAGTCAGTCTCAACAAATTCGCTTACTAGTTCAGTAAAGAGTGGCAGGAACATAAAGTGATGATGACGAACAGCTGCAACAGGTGTCTCACAGTAAGGAGGCTTACTTGGTGGTATTTGAAGATGATGATGATGATGATGATATTTAATTAATTATTTATTTCTTTGAATTCAGAGGACAAAGGTCATCAACTATAACAGAACAATCAAGTAGAAAAAAATCCACTTGTGAGGTCACAATGTATATTACATTTATTGCTGTATGTGTTTTTCACATTCCATTGGGAACCCGGGTGGAGTTAAATTTGTTTATTCAGTAAGTTAAAAATATCAACAGACAGTGAACTGCTGGATGTCTGGGGTGGAGGGCGGTACCAATGGGGAACATAAAGGCTTGATGACGGGTGGAGCAGCAACAGGACTGGGCACTTGGAGGAGGGCCTCATGGCAGGAGCAGATGGCAGTTGGGGCCAAACAGCTCTATACAAAAAAAAAAAAGACAGGATTTTACCATTGTTGACTGCGCATGGCCACCATGAATGCTGGCTCCCTTGATCCTTGGGTTCTTCACCATGCAGATCCATGCCAGCTTGATGACAAGGGGAGCGGCGTTGGGGCTGGGGACTGTCAGGTGAGCCTCATGGCAGGAGTAGATGGCTGTTGGGGCCAAACAGCTCTATAAAAAATAGTACTTTACCATAGTTGACTGTGCACAGCCGCTGTGAGTGCCAGCCACCATGTTCCTCTGGTCCTTTACCATGTAGATCTCCACTGGTTTAATGATTGGGGGGATTGGTGACGGGGCTAGCGACTGGCAGGTTGGCCTCATGGCAGAAGTAGGTGGTGGTTGGAGTCAAACAGTTCTATAAAACAAAAACAAAAAAAGTATACAATGGATGACTGCAATTATTAGTTGTGGAAGCTTGTAGGATTAGAATATATCCCAAAACTACAATGCTGGGTGGGGGGAAGTGAGGGCAACCAAAAAGTAAGTTACAAAACACAAGTGATAAAATAATTGGCCAATCAGGAAGGAGTGTGTGGGATAATCTGGGGCCCATGATGCTTGCTGTAATGCCAAGTAGGCAAGCAAAATAATAATAAATAAAAAATAACAAGTCAAAAGGGTGGGAGGGATGGCTGGGGCCCCATCACATATCCTGCTCATGCTGCTTGTCTTCCATCAAATAGTATGCCAGACTCAGTGAAGCTCTGCAATCTACTGCTGTCTTTCTGCTGCTTAATTCATTGGTCTCTCTCTCTCTCTCTCTTTCTGACTAACATTTGACACACTGCTTCCTTTTACTGCAAACCCCCAAAAGAGTTGGATGCACTGGGCTGGATTCACAAATATTTTTGGGACTAATCTCAACAGCTGCAAGGAGATTACTATTTATGTCTGTAGTAGCTGTGGAAGATATTTTGGTCCCACCAGCTGTAACATTTTTCTTCAGCTGCAGGGATTTCCATTGCAACACCACCTTCAAGCTGCCATAACATGTGGAGCTGGTCGTAAACCAACTCCATTTTGGTAATATTGTAGCTGTGGGAGAAACTGTGGTTCTGCAAGTGGCAACCCACTTGTGCTTTTTTCCCCATAGCTGCAGGATTTTCAAGAGTTTTGTGAATCCAGCCCACTGAGTTCTACAAATGTTATGTGGTGGTTGAAACACACAGGATTGGCAAGAGCAACAGTCAATCAAACAAAAGACCCTAAATGGTTGGCTTCCTTCAGTGCCCCAATATCATGAGTGTTGCCTTTCATACAATTCTTGGTCATGAGGGTCCACAGAGTATTCAGTAAGAGACTGGAAAAAAAATGATTTTGCCTGACCTCCTTGTTTAGTGACTCCCTAGTACAGTACTAGTGAGTGCTGCTGTTGGCTGCTTGCTGATCTGATCTTGACAACATGAAAATACAGGCACAACATGTAAAAATGAAATTAAAATAGGTCTATAATTCATTAGAGTAAATCAGAACCTTTTGGAAATAAATGAGAGTTGGAATAAAAACTAGGTCACAGCTGACTTGTCCATCCCTAGTTAAAACACAGTAACAGTTGGCAGTGCAAAAGTGGAGATTGGGGTGACCCAGACAGGGTGTTACTGAGAGTTAGAGTGTCAGAGGTGGATTGAATAACACAGTGTATGCAACAAATTAAGTCAAAAAGAAGCTACAGTCCCAGGAGCAGCATGATTTGTCAAATGACGACCCCAGGCAGACTCCAGACAGACACCTTCGATGTGATGTCCTTTGTGCTGTGGTCCTTCATATTCCAGACCACAGTACAGAACTCCACCAGGGCTAACTGTTTTTTTGAGGGAAAATACTGGCCATGCTGGTGATTGGCTGGTTCAGCTGGTGTGAGCAGAGTTACTGTACCTCCCAAACTGGAGCTGGAACTTGAAAGGTTGTGATCAGTCTTGGAGGATGGAACAGTGACTCTCACGAGCCCCCTTAGCAGCAATATGAGAATTCGAGATGAGATGCAGAGATGAAATTAAGTAGCCTCAACAGAGCAAAACTGCATACCTCTTCTTGCAATGCTGGTGATTGACTGGCTGTGCAGGAGTGGGAAGAGCTACTGCTGAAACTAGAGATGTCCATGGAACTTGGAAGGTGGCAATCAGCAAGCTAAAAGGGGCTGAGTCTCAGAGGATGGAAGAGTCACTCTCATGAACCGCCTTAGCAGCAAACTGAATCATTGGAATGGGATGCATAGGGGTGTCACAGTAAGTACAGTTCAGAAGGCCCTATGAACTCCCAATGCGTGACAGATCAGAACTGCTTCAAACATAGGAGTGACTGACCAGGCACCTGTGAGGAGGAACTATATGAGATAGTTGGACTCCAAGATGGCCAGGTGAGCAGAGAGCTCACTCATGGTGCAGGCATTTGAATGTACTGGCGTGTGTAAGATTGCTCATTGAGTATTCCCATTGATGCTTTGCTGAACACAAATGGATTTTACCAGGAAGAATGTCCAAAACAATTCATAGAATAAAGGAGATAATGGATGTCTACTTCCAAGAAAACAGCAGAAGAAACACGCTGCAACCATGCACCCTGCAGGACCCCTGCTATCCTCGAGTCTCCCTGCATTGACACCAGTGGTGGAAGATCTTCTATCTCCTCTCCCTGAAACACCAGTTAATAAAAGATCATTATCTCAAGGTAACATTTTCTTTTTACTTGCTAATACAAAAACTAAAGGGGTGCCTAAACCAAAAACAGTAGCAATGAGCCAACCACACGCAATTCCACCCAAAAACACAAACAAAAAGGAACAAACCTACAGAAGTAGCTCCTGCTGTTAAAAACAAAAGAGGCAAAAATCCCCGAAGAATTAAAAGAAGCAAACTCCAAAGCACCAGAACCAACTCACAGCAAAACTTCTGGAGCAGAGCAAAAAATGGATAAAACAAATACTAGTGGAGGACTGAGCACAAATATTATCCCATTGGAAACTCCGGAAGTAACTATGAATACAGAAATAAAAAGGGGGACAAAGAAGGAACTAAAATAAAGAACTATTAAAAACAATGAAGGAGCTTAAAAATTATATGATGGAGGTGTCAGGGGAAATTAAAGAAACGCTAAAAGGGATTACCAACTGTATCGGAAAACTTACCATATGCATGGAAACTTTATCATTAAGAACTGATGATATGGAAAGCAGAATTTCTACATTAAAAGATGACACAGCCCCATTGCTTAAAACTCAAACCCAACATGATAAACAGCTATATCAGTTAATGTAGAAGGTTGCAGAACAGGAAGCTCAATCCAGGCAAGGCAATTTGTGGCTCTGTAAAATTCCAGAAGGGACAGAGGGGCCCGATCATCCTCTGAAGTTCTTTAAAAAATTAACTAAACTTGCAATGGGTAGAAACTTTCCGACTGAAAACAGTTTCCTAGATCAGGCACACAGGAGTGGTTCTGGATTCCCAGTCAACAATACAAGTTTCCCATGCACAGTTTTCATAAAGCCACAAAATTATCAAGCTAAAGAAGAAATTCTGTGGAAGGCTTGGACAGAAAGGGGGCTAAAGCATGAGAATATTCATTTTAACGTCTATCCCGATTTATCAGTGGAAACCACCACACGTAGAAAACAATTTAATCCACTGAAAACAAAGCTTTATGATAAAAGGATCAGATTTTCCATTTGTTACCCTGCCAAGAGCCACTTTGTTGTGAATAACAAGTTGCAAACATTCGATAGCCCCGAGAAGGCAATGGAAGCCTTTGAAGAAACATATGTGTGACAAGATAAATCCAAATCCCAAGCACATAAGACCTACTCAGCCTGTATCCACCAAGAACTTCCTCAAACAACAAAAATAATGCAGACCCAGTCCATTAGAACAGAGGAGGAAGAAGAAAGAGGGAAATAGCAGTTGACTAAAATATGCTGTACTAATTTGAAGAGTTAAGCAGTGGAGGAGCGAAAAGAAGCAGAAAGAAAGGGGAAGAAGATAAGAAAAAGGGGCAAAGAAGAGATAAGAAAAAGAAAATAGGAAAAAGGGGGAAAATGTCTGAAAAGACACCTGAATTTAATGAGATAGGTACAAGGGACTTGCGGGGGAGAAGAGAGCGGGGCTATGGGAAAACAAATTTAAACAGTGTTAGAAAGGAAGGGGAGCAAGAGAAGGAAGAGAAAGAAAAGGAGAGGAGAAAGGGGAATATATATGTGCTACATATGCAGAGCCTCTGAAACAGTTGTTTTTGGTTGCTCAACTGCATTATACCACATTGAAATAATTTTGGAGTACATGGCAGTCAGATGGGGAATGTGTGTGGGTGTATAGGAGGGTACTCATGACTCTGCAGGCTATATAAAAGTGTATATGCTTCATGCAGATGGTTAGACTGTTTTCATCCCTCCCCCCATTTGAGTCAGGACTCTCAATTGCAAGGTATATCTATAACTGCTTTTCATTTATAATAGCAATGGAGGAGTTCCAACGCATGACATGTGGGATAGCTGTGCATTGCTGGGGGTATTATTATTTAGTGAGAATTCTGAAATCTACCGTAGTTCTAACCCCCTTTAGAGCCTCCAGGACTTAGCTGGTCGACACTATAGGAACCCTGGTTTAGCCCCAGCCTATGACTGCACAGTATGGCTGTGGTCTGTGGATAAAGTCCCCATGCTGAAAAGCTGTCTGTTGTTCCTTTCTTTGTGTGTGTATGTCTATGATCTTTAAAATCCACAGTAATTTGTAAGATATACCAAAAAATTAATCAGTGCAGATTTACAAGTGATATACATGACTGACATTGTATTATACTGCAAAGTAAAGTGTTCAAAAGTGGGAAAAGAAAGAAAAAGGGGAGAGAAGGGTAATAGAAAGAAAAATAATGGAATGAACAGCACAGGGTAATAAGGTATAGGTGGGCAATGAAAGAAATAAATGGGGAAATACATGCCTTGTCATGGGCAACTGAGCAACAGATGACAAACTCAGTCATCTGCTACACTATCAAGGTGGAGAGAGGTTTTCTAAACTTCCTATCATTTTGGGGGAGAGGGGATGGAATGGGGAGGGTAGAAGGGAAAGGGGAGAGAAAAAAATACAAAAATTAATCAAAAATGTAAATACTCGGCACAGAAAAATAAATATGATAAACAGAAGGGTCCAAGAATACAGCAGATCTACAGAATAAACTCAGCTATAAGACACACCGTTATGCAAAGAGTAAATTAATTTTAAGTAGGGATAAAAAATGGCTGAAATCCTGAAATGTGCATCTTGGAATGTAAAAGGTCTGAGAAATAAAGGTAAAGTAACTAAAATTATCAAGTATCTAGATGCACATAAAATCAACTGTCCTATGATGCAAGAGACCCATTTTGAACATTCAGATTTTGAATGGCTTAAACATCACTGAGGACCAGGGGTTCATATTACAAAAATAATTCAAGGGGAGTGTTATTATTTTTTAGAAAAAACATAATGAAACCAATCATAACTAATATTAATACAGACCCATAGGGAAGATTTATAACTCCTAAAATTCAAATTCTAAATCAAAAATTCACAATGGCAACAATATATGGCCCTAACAAAAACTATCATAAATGTTTTCTTATTATTAGCCATGTATAATGCACCTTATATAATAGGAGGGAACTTTAACTTGACTTTCTCCCCAGTTTCAAAAGTGCCCTGCATAACCACCTCTATGGCCTAGGAATTAGCTCCTGCTTTACCTAATTCACCCTGTTCTTTTCTATACTTATGTCAATCCATCCTGGTGGTGAGCCTGCCACCTCAACTGATGGTACTACCTGTCTCTTAGATCTGAGTTACACTTTTGCATTGCAATAGATTGTCTCATCTGATGTACATTTGTTCCTACAGTATTGTGCATAACTGCTGTATATAATGTGATCCGAATTTTTGCCTGACTCTGTCTTGTTCGCCACCATCCACTCCCCTCTAATCTGGAAATCTATGGTGTTTTTTCTGTATATAATGTATAACATTGTTACACATTGTATCGGGCTCTGTGATCTTATATATGTATCTGTATTGATATCAGTGCTGTTATTATATGCACATGGCTTTATTTATATTGATATACAGCATGTATTCCTTTATACCAGTGCTTATGTACTATATATTCATGGCTGTGTTTATATTTTTGCATTCCTCACCTTCTAAACCCTTTCCTGGGTTGCCCCTGAAAAAGGGACTGCATGATCTCAGTGTGCTTACCTGGTTACCCAAATTCAAGTAAATAACAAAACAATTTAATAAAATGGATAACTCTATGGGAATTGACAATGCACATAAGTCATCAGTTAAGACTAGTAGAAATTTTCAAGAACAATTAAGATTAGTCAACCCATGGAGTAAATTAAATCCTAAAGAAAGAACATTTTCATACTTTTCAGCCATAAATCAATTGTATTAATGCTTGCATTTTTTCTGTGCTCTAAAAGCTTATTTCATCAAATACAGAAAATACATTCTATGGGCATTACACTTTCAGATCACTCCCGCAGTATTTTACATTTCAAAATAGATAAAAATATAAAAAGGGAAGCTAGCTGACGGATGGATTCCACATTATTGTCAGATGCTTAATTTGTTGGGAAACTTGAGATGGAAATACAGGAATGTTTTCAACTAAATGGCATACAAAATACCTCAATGTCTGTTATTTGGGATGCATTCAAAGCATAGACCAGAGGAAAACTACAGATATTTAATATTTATAGGAAAAGTAATTAGCCTCGGTTACAGAAACATTTAGAGACAGAAATTAAAGACTTAGAGCAATTACACAATATTACATTAAATAAACAGGTCTTAAATAAACTGCCACAAAAAAGAGATATATATAATAAAATAAGCACAGATAAAGCAGAGGAACAAATATTACAAACCAGATCATACTATCATATGTATTCTGAAAAACCTTTTTAACTACTCTCTTGGTAGCTAACAAAAGACTGCAAACAAAAAGCAATTATACAAATTAAGGATAACATAGGTACTATAATTAATGACCCTTTACAAATAAATGATCAATTTGTTAAATTCTATTAAACTTTATATCAGACACAGCTTCAAATAGCAGATACAGCTCCAAAGAAATTTTTAGAAAACATTAGTATCACCAAATTAACATCAACAGCTAGAATAGTATTGGATAAAAATTTCTCAAAAGAAGAAATAGGGCAATTCAACTATTACCAAATGGTAAAGCTCCAATGCCTGATGGAATACCCATCGACTTTTACAAAAAAATTAAAAACAATTCATTAATACCCAGCTTGGAAATATTATTTAATAATTTCAATACTAATCATGAGTTCCCTTAATAATTTCATTAGGTTACAATGCATCTGTTTCTCAAAAATGATAAGGACCTAGTCGATTGCGCATCATATAGACCCATCTCACTACTGAATATAGAATACAACGTTTTCACCAAAATCTTAGCACATAGATTAGAACAATTTCTACCTGAATTAGTACACATAGATTAAAATGGATTCATTAAAGGAAGATGCATTTCAGAAAATATTAGGTGAACCATCAATATCATCAATAATAATAAGGAAAATTATGCACTATTGCTAGCTATCGATGCCATAAAAACATATGATAGAATCAAATAACAATTTATTTTTCAGACTTTAAAAAATATGGAATTTGGAACACACCTAGTGCATGTGCTCTGGCATTGCACTTGGTACCTTAAGCCTAAAGTATATTGGTTGGCCCCTTTTACAAATGACTTATATCAAATAGAGAAAGGAACATTAACTAATATTTTACTTAATACTGAGGCTACTTGAACTGTGACAAGGGTTGCTAAATATTTTCAAGCTATTAGTAATATAAAAGGAAAAATAGTAGTTTTATGATGGGATATATGTACAATTTATTATTATAGAAACATAGACTTTGATGGCAGATAAGGACCGCTTGGCCCACCTAGTCTGCCCATTTTCCTACCTACAGGATAAGTTGCAGATCCTGGTTATTAAACAGCCTATTTCTTCCTATACCCCACAAAAATTGCCTAAAGTCTGTCCCATGCATTCTTGAATTCTCCCACAGTTTGAGACTCCACAGCCTCCTCAGGAAGGCTGTTCCATGCATCCGTCACCCTCTCTGTGAAAAATACTTTCTCACATTGCCCCTGAACCGCCCCACCATCTTCAAATTATGTCCCCTTGTTCTTGCACATCTGTTTTTCTGAAAGATGCTACCCTCTTGGACTTTGTTGATTCCACTGAGGTACTTAAAAGTTTCTATCATGTCCCCCCTCTCCCTCCTTTCCTCAAGGGTATACATATTAAGCTCCTTTAGTCTCTCCTCGTATGGCTTCTCTTGCAGATCCTGCACCATTTTAGTTGCCTTTCTCTGGACTGCCTCTATCCTGTCTATGTTCTTGCAGAGATAGGGTCTGCAGAGCTGGATGCAGTACTCCAGATCAAGTCTCACCAACTGTCTGTACAGAGGGATACCAGCTTCCTGTTTTCTGCTGCTGATGCCTCTCCCTATACATCCCAGTATCCCCCAGCCCTCCCTACTGCCTTCTCACATTGCTTGCTAACCTTAAGGTCATCTGATATGATTACCCCCAGGTCCCTTTCCATTTTTGTTGTTGTTACTATCTCCCCCCCCCATTGTGTAATCTTTTCCTGGGTTTTTGTTTCCCAGGTGCATTATTTTGCACTTCTTTGCATTGAATCCAAGCTGCCATACTTCTGATCATTCCTCCAACCTTGCCAAGTCCCTTCTCATTCTTTCCATGCCTCCTTGTGTATCAACCCTGTTGCAGATCTTTGTGTCATCTGCAAAGAGGCATATTTTTCCTTCCAGTCCCTCTGCAATGTCACTTATAAAGATATTAAAAAGGACTGGACCCAGTACTTAACCCTGCGATACCCCACTAGTAACCCCTCTTTCTTAAGAGTGGACTTCATTTACAATTACCTTCTGTGCCCTGTTGTCCAGTCAATGTTTTACCCAGGCTACCACCCATGGACCCACTCCCAGGCTGGTTAATTTGACTATTAATCATTTGTGTGGGACTGTGTCAAATGCCTTGCTAAAGTCTAGGTAGGCCATGTCCACAGCCCTCCCTGGTCTACTACTTTTGTCACCCAGTCTAAGAAATCTATTAGATTTGTCTGACATGACCTTCCTGCTGTGAACCCATGCTGCCTTGGGGCCTGTGCTCCACTGGCCTCTAGGTGCTCAACAATTCTTTCCTTCCGAAGTGATTCCATCACTTTTGTTACCACAGAGGTCAAACTGACAGGTCTGTAGTTTTCTGCCTCTGTCCTGCTCCCACTTTTGTGAAGAGGAATCACATTCACCTTCCTCCAGTCCTCAGGTACCACATCATCCTCCCATGATTTGTTAAAATGGGTAGTCAGTGGTTTCACTAGTTCTCCCCTTAATTCTTTTAGAATTTTGGGGTGAATTTCATCAGGCACCAATGCTTTGTCCACCTTCAGTTTTAATAGTTCTTTCAGAACCCTTTCTTCTGTGAAAGGATTGGGATCAACCCCCCTCTCCAGAGTGCTTCTGTTAATTGGATTAGGCACCTCCCCCTCCTCCTCTTTTGTGAATACTGAGCAGAAATATTCATTCAGTATCCCTGCTTTTTCACTGTCCCTCTCTGCCCACCAATTGTCCATTCTATTCAGCCTCATTATCCCTCTCTTTTCCTTTCTATGCTCCCTGATGTAGCTATAAAAGGTTTTATCCCCCCCTTAACTGAGTTGGTTATCTTTTCCTCAGTTTGGGCCTTTGCTATTCTGACTTCCCTCCCTGCTTCCTTCTGCCTTAACTTGTACAGATCTCTGTCCTGCTCCTTCTGTGTTTCCTTATACTTCCTGAATGCTATCTTTTTTCCCTGATCTTCCCCACCACCTCTTTTGAGAACCATAGTGGCTTTTTTTCTCATTTTGCTTTGTTTATTTGCTTCACTCAAAGGCTTGTTGTCTTTGTGATGCCAGTTTTGATGACTCCCCATTGTTGCTCCATCCCTCCTTCTAGCCTATTTGCTAGTGCTTTTCTAAGGTACTCTCCCATCTTGCCAAAGTCAGCCCTCCTGAAGTCCAGTACCCTCACTTTTGAATGGCTTGACTCCATAGCTTAATTTATCATGAATCACACTGTTTGGTAACCACTTGTTCCCAGATGGCTACTCACATCTAGATCTGAGATCCTCTCACTGTCCCCATTTGAGAGCAGGAGGTCTAAGACTGCTCCCTCATGAGTGGGTTCCAAAACTAGCTGTCTGAGGCATG
Source organism: Neoceratodus forsteri (assembly GCA_016271365.2). Taxonomy (NCBI): domain Eukaryota; kingdom Metazoa; phylum Chordata; order Ceratodontiformes; family Ceratodontidae; genus Neoceratodus; species Neoceratodus forsteri. The sequence goes on along the minus strand of CM057449.1, from coordinate 517,448,051 downwards.
CCACCTGTAGGGCATTGAGAATGGCCCTGCTCTTGGATGTGGCTGCAGCAAATGTGCTTCAGTTAACATCTGGCATATTCAGGTCTCCCATCAGCAGTATCTCCCCTTTCTCTGCCATCCTAAGAATGCCTTCTATCATATCCTTGTCCATTCCCTCCCCCTGACATGGGGGTCTGTATACAACCCCTGTGTGGATTGTGGTGCCATTTCCAGTCTCTAAGGTGACCCACAGTGCCTCCTTTCCTCTCCTGTTTACTCTTTTGTTCAGTTGCTTTTATTTCTTCCCTTACACAGAGAGCTACTCCTCCCCCTCTTCTTCCCTCCCTGTCTCGCCTCTAGGTTGTGTGCACTGGTATGCTAACATCCCTGTCATGGTTCTCTGTGTACCATGTTTCTCTGACTGCTGTGATATCCAGGCATCCCTCTTCCACCAAGGCCACCAGTTCAGGTAACTTGTTGCCCAGACTATGGGCATTGGTACTCATTACCCCTTTTTGCCCCATCCCTGTCCTTATTGCATTTGTCACTTTCTCCATTTACCCCTGCCCTTCTCTCTATCAACATCTTTAACTTGGTGTTTCCCTCACTTACTACCCTGACTTTTTTGGGGGGGCTAGGATTTCCCTGCTCCTTTCCAGTGCCATCCCCCATGGCTAGTTTAAATGCTTGCCAATGAAGCATTTAAACCTATCACCTAGGATCCTGGTTCCCCTCCTGGACCGATGCAGGCCAGATGTAGACCATCACACCAGTATAGGCCTGCATCACTCCAGGTGGACCCCCAGTCCCCAATGAAGCCAAATCCCTGAGCTCTGTGCCAGTTTTTCAACCACTGATTGAATCCCATGGTGTAGAACACCCTAGCCTCACCTATACCATAGACAGGCAGCACTTCCAAGAAGGTTACCATGCATGCTACTTGTCTAAAGCCCCTCTCCAACTCCATAAACTCTTCCTGCACTGCTCTGATCCCTTTCTTAGCCAGGTCATTTGTCCCTTTATTGTATTTGTTAGACTGTGCTTGATTGGTGGAAACATACAGTACGTATTAACTGCTATTATGAAAGAATGTTCTGGAACTTGAACCATGATCTTATGAATTGTTTGTGCTTTTATGGAAAGTATTATGTTTTTATGAAAAATGTTGTATTTTGTAATATATGTATATTTTGTAATGGCTTTTTAGCTATACAATAAAGTTTGATTGATTGAATTTGGAACACACTTTAGGGACTGGTTCAATTACTTTATTATAACCCATTAGCAAGAATTAAAACTAATAATCATATATCTCAATACATCAAACTAAGTAGAGGCACAAGACAGGGATGCCTTTTATCACCACTCATCTTTACACTTATAATGGAGTTGTCTGCTATAGCCAATAGAGAAAATAATAACAACAAAGGGATTTCTATTAATAACAGCATACGCAAAATAAGTTTATATGCAGATGATGCCCTCTACTATATCACTAACCCAAAGGAATCTCTAAAAGAACTTATACATTTGTCAAAAACATTTGGCAAGGCTCCAGGGAATAGTATTCATTGGCAAAAAACTACAATGATGGCTCTAGACCCATCTCAAATACTAAAATTACCAGACTCATGTAACTGTGATCAAGCACAACAAATTCACTATCTGGGAGTAAACATTACTCATCAAATAGACCAAATATTAAACCTTAACTATAACAAGATATTAGAAACAATACAAAAAAAGACCTCAATAGATGGCAGTCCCTCACATTAACAGTAATTGGCAGAACACATGTCATTAAAATGAACATACTCCCAAAATTTCTTTATTTATTCCCAGCCTTACCCACTGCCATACCAGATGCAAACTTTAAAAAATAAAAAAAAGTTATTCTTTTCATTTGTAAAAATAAAAGACCATGAATTGCCTATGATTCATTAATTCAATTACTAAGTAGGGGCGGATTAGCTCTTCTGGATTTTCAATTATATTTTTAGGCAGCACAATGTAGTACAATATGGTTTTGGTTTAAGCAAATAGATATACGTCCTTTAACAGTCACAATGGAACAGAAACCCTACATAAATCTGCTTAAGAACCTAGTGTTCTCATCTTATGACAAACTTATAAAAAATACAATATTAAAGAAAATTTAGCTACTAAAACCATGTTGGAAAGTTGGAATAAAATACATAAATTAACTAATTATGAGTTTAAGGTATCAATATATACTCCAATTTATAATTTTGCATTCCCTCCATCAATATTGCACATCACTTTTAAATATTAGCAACATTTAGGTATAATACAAATCAGGCAACTATTTCAAAATAACAGTTTCAAATCCTTTGATCAACTAAAACATGAATTCAGTTTATCACAATCACAACTTCTTAGATGTATGCAAATTAAAAACTACAAAATAAAGTCAAATGGTACATTGGCACTACAACCTAACTCACCATTACTGAATACGATTTTAGATAAGCATGAACATTTTAAAATGATCTCCACGGTTTATTAAGCAAGTCTACAACAAATACCTAAACATTTACAAAAATTAAAAAAAAAAGTGGGAACAGGATTTAGGCATCAATATCACAGAAGAATTATGGGCAGAATTTTTAAATATACCTTTTGCAAATATCAGATCAAGCAAGCTCCAACAAATTCAGTATAATACAATGCGCAGAATATACTACACCCCATCAAGACTTAATAAAATAAATACAGAGATATACCATCAGTTTAATCAAGATGTACTGATACCACTGGCACATTAATTCATTTAATACACTCATGTCCCTACCTTATGAATTTCTGGTCAAAAATAATTAGATTATTAGAAAAAGCTACTAAACAACCAATAATATATACCAATGTTAACCCTTTTAACAATAATGCAATCTTTCCAACAGTGTGAGACATATCAACAAAAATTTATCACAATTGCATTTATAATTGCAGAAAAGTGTATAGTAATCAGATGGGAGGACCCCAATCCCTCACTATTTGAAACTTGGGTTAATGTTATGCAAGATATCATGAAACTGGAAAAGCTTTTTTACATGAGAACAGAAGAAAAAACAGGTTGCTCACCTGTAACTGTAGTTCTAGGAGTGGTATATGTTGTTCATCCACACTGTTTGGCATGTCCTTTACCTTTAAGAATCTTGCCGTAAGGTCTTGAAGCTGGCTCCTCCCACCCACCCAGGTGGTATAATCCTTGGCTCCGCCCCATGATGCCAGATGTTTGCCCACTGGAAGCTCAGGTTGTACGTCAAAACTGGGGAGCTTGGCTGGGTTCATGTGGATGAACAACATATACCACTCCTCGAACTACTGTTACAGGTGAGCAACCTGTTTTTCTAGGATCGTGGATATGTTGTTCTGTCCACACTGTTTGGCAGACTCCAAGCAGTTCTCTGGGAGGAGAGAGGCAAGGCACACACCCTCTCTGATATACTTATTTGGGGAACAGAGATTGGAGAACTGAGGCCTCAAAACCACCATCCCGGCATGACTCTGAGTCGATGTGGTAGTTCAAGTTTATTGTTCAAGTTCAAGTTTATTGCAGGAAAACTCCATTGAGCAAGCTCATTCACAAGGCGGTCCTGTGACATAAACACTTAAAGTACAAACACAGATAGGTAATAACAGTATATACATGAAATGCATGTTACATGATACAGGCTGGATATACATACAAGGGTACCACATAGGGTGACCGCAGGTGGTAAACATTGATATGAGACAGGGAAGCGACTTACAGGTTGCATACTGATAAATGAAACATGATGACTGGTGTGTGCAATACATATACAGTATTTTGGCAGCTAGAACAAACAACCGTCTACAACTGATATGGGGGAGGAGTGATTTGATAGAGTAGCAGTGGAGCATAAGCAAAGATAAAGCCAGGAGTAGAAGGGGAAGGGAAAGCAGTTAATATGACAAATCAATTATACCTTACCAGTGGATAAATATGGCACACATGGGGAAGAAAGAGACTTAATGACAGTTACAGGTGTCTTTTATTTTGGCTGAACTTAGCAATTTGTAGAAGTTTATTGAAACTGTGCTAGTTAGTTTCAGTATGGTTTGTAATTGGTTCCAAATGGAGGGAAGGGCATATGCAATAGCACGTTTACCAAAGGAAGTCCGCATCCTTGGTATGTCAAGCATAATAAAGTCAGATTTTCTTAACGTGTATGCACTATGTGAGATACTAATAAGGGAAGAGAGATAGCTTGGCAATTTCTGCAGGAGCAGTTTAAGAGTCCATAGCCCAGCATGGAGCAGGCGTCTAGTAGTAAGGGATGTCCAACCAACAGCTGCATATAAGTCACAGTGGTGCGAATGTTAAGGGGAGTTGGTAATGAACCATAACGCACGGTGATAAAGGATGTCCAGTTTACTTAGATTTGCAAGAGTGGTGGAGGAATAGATTACATCGCCATAGTCGAGTAGGGGGAGAAAAGTGGCCTGTACAAGCTTGTTTCGAGTTTCAAGGGGGAAATGGGGCCTATTTCTGTAGAAGAAACCTAAACTTGCTTTTAACCTTCTAGAGACATCTTCAGCGTGGTCACTGAAAGATAATTTATTGTCGATCCAGATACCTAGATATTTAAATTTGGTTACAACTTCCAGAGGCTCGTTTAGCGTGGTGACAATGAAGTCTTGGGCAAGGGTATTGGGGGGGCCTGAGACAGCACTGCAGGAGAATATCATCGCTTTAGTCTTCTTAGCATTGAGCAGAAGCTTTGCCTTTATTAGATTATGCTCAAGTTGTGCAAGTCCGCTGAAGCACTCCCTTGACTTCAGATAACAATGAGCCAGAAGTATACAACACAGTATCATCTGCAAAAAAGTGCAGATTGGACATAGATATGTTAGCATCTAAGTCATTAATGTACAGAGAAAACAAGATAGGGCCTAAGATGGATCCTTGGGGGACTCCTCTTGCAACTGGCAAGGCAGCAGAAAAAAAGCCTTCCACCTTTACTTTTTGGAATCTTCCAGTTAGGTAGCCAGAGAACCACTGGGTGGTATGGTATGTGGCACCCAACTTTGCAAGGCAATTGACTAATAGTTTGTGATCAACAGTATCAAAAGCTTTGCTGAGGTCCAAAATGACTGCACCAGTTACCTTCTTAGCATCTATAGCAGAGATCCAATCATTGGTTACTTTTGCTAGTGCAGTGATTGTGCTATGATTAGCCCGGAAGCCAGATTGAGCTGGGTTAATGAGAGAGAAGGTTTCCAAGTGAGATTTTAACTGAATATGGATCAGTTTTTCAAGAACTTTAGAAAGGATAGGCAATATGGAGATAGGCCTATAGTTGTTTACATCGCATGGGTCACCAGATTTAAATAGAGGGAGGATATGTGCTGATTTCCAGCAGGATGGCACAGTAGCAGATGTAATGGAAAGATTGAAGATGTGGAGAATTGGGGCAGTGAGATAGGCATAGCCTGACCTTAGAAAAAAGGTTCCAAGCCATCGTCCCCTGCGCTTTTTTTGGTGTCTAAGTTAAGAAGAGAATCTTCTACTTCTTTATAAGTTATCTCGCGCAGTTGGAAGGGGCTGGGTGCAGGACTAGATGTAGCGGAGGGGTATGCTGGCTCACCGCAGCACCAGCATAAGGTGACGAGTCAAAGTGTAATCCAGCTGTGGCAAAGTGGGAGTTAAGTTCCTCCAGGATTAGGGACTTATTTTCCACAATCTTGCAACTTGCAACTATCTTTGTTGGGACAGAGGGGGCCATGGGCCATCCTTCTATAGCTTTGATAGTCTTCCATATTTTATGAGGGTTACCTTTAGCTTGTTTGAGAGTAGAAATATAATAGTTAGCTTTAGCAGAGCAAAGTTTTTCACACAGTTATTCCTGGCTGTTCTAAAGGCCTGCCAATCCAAGATTCTTTGGAATGTCTAGCTTTAGCCCAGAGCTTATCTCGAGCTATAAGGGCTGCCTTGAGATCCGAGGTGAACCAGGGGTTGGAATTGTTCCGCACTTTACTTTGATGAAAGGGGCATGCTTATTTATTATTGTAGTGAGTTTGTCATTAAGGATGCAAGCTGCCTTGTTGACATCTTTGGCTAGGTAAAGATCTTGCCATCTGATCATGCACAGGTCAGATAGGAAGTTTACTGCACTGAATTTGCGAAAGGATCTTTTTGTTATAAAGATGGGTTGCGGACGGGCCTTAATTTGAGATCTTATGCAAGCAACAATTCCATGATTGCTCATGTTGTTGTGAAACACTGCCAAATGAGATATTTTGTGTGGATGGGTGGTTAGTACCACATCTAGAATGGAACTGTTGGCAGTATTTAGAGTGTTGTTCCTAGTAGGCTAACTGACTAATTGCCCAAGACCTCGCTCGTCACTAAGGGATTTGAGGCCGTGTGATTTAGGTGACAGCCAGTCCATATTTAGATCTCCTAGAAATATTGTTTGTTTTTGCATCTACGAACATGGATTTCAAAAGATTAAGGACTTCATCACCACCAGACGGCGGTCTATAGCCACCTAGGATAGTGATACATTCCGAGGAGGGAAGGGGAGATGAAGGCTCAGCAAAACTAACTCAAATTCCTTGGCTAGAGATTTGCAACTAATATTGGTGACCAAGTACTTAGATTTGGCGTAGATAACCACACCCCTGCCTCTAGACTCTCTATCTGCTCTAAATAAATTGTAGCCCTGCAGTGATATTTGTTGATCAGTGTTCGTCTTTTTTAACCACGACTCAGTAATTATGATAAGGTCTGGTTAACATGTGCAGCCCAGGCTTGCAGCTGTACAAGTTTTTTAGGCAGGCTTAAAATGTTGGTAGTGGGTAATGGGTAATGAAGGTGTTTGCTGTCTTCCAGGTAGCAGCCCTGCAGATTTGCTGGATAGGGATGTCCCTGGAAGTAGCCACCAATGCAGCAGTATGGCTGGTAGAATGAGCTGTTATCCCTCTTGGGGGGGGGGTCCTTGCTCACCAACTTATAACAGAGATCAAAGCAGGATGTAATCCATCTGCCAATCATCCACTTTGCTGCTGGTCTGCCAGGTGCAGCTTCACCATAGGTAACAAACAGCTGGCAAACCTTTCTCCAAACTTCCGCTGTCCGCTCCTTATAATAAGACAGTGCTCATCTCAGGTCCAGAGTATGGACCCTGTACTCGGCCTCTGAGGTGTAGTTCGGCTAGAACACAGGTAGAGTCAACACGTGGTCAAGGTGAAACTCTGACACCACCTTCGGAAGGAATTTCAGGTGGGGGCACAGGACAACCTTGTCCCTGTGGAAGATCAGGCAAGGAGACTCCACCGAGAGTGCCTGGTGCTCCCCAGTCCTTCTAGCTGATGTAATGGCCACCAGGAAGGTGGTCTTCCATGACAAATGTGACATCTCACACTTGTGCATTGGTTCGAATGGCTTACCCATGAGCTTCACCAGTACCAGCAGTAAATCCCATGGAGGTGGAGGTTCACGCACCGGATGAGATATGTGGTTGAGGCTTTTGAAGAAATGCCAGACAATCTTCTCCTGTGCCACCATCTGCTGACCGGCCCATGCCTGGTAAGCAGAGATGGCTGCCAGGTGCACCTTAAGGGTCGTAGACTGAAGACCCCTTTGGACAGGGACCAAAGGTAGTCTAGGATGCTAGCCACTGGACAGGACAAATGGTCCAGGCCTTTACCCTGACACCACATGGAAAACCTTTTCCATTTGAAGGCATAGCACCACCTGATTGACTCCATTCTGGATACTGCCACAACAGTGAGTACATTCTCAGAGGACCCAAAGCCTGGAGCTCTAGCCACTCAAGAACCAGGCTGTCAGGCACAGGGATTGAAGGTCTGGATGGAATACCTTCTCCTGATTGACAGATACCAGGTTTAGGCATACTGGAAGATGCCGCGGAGGTCTGCAGCTGAGGCTGAAGAGATCTGTATACCAGAACTGGCGAGGACAGTCTAGGGCTACCAGGATCACTGGTTCCTTGTCCCTCCTGACTGTGAGGATCACCTTGTGAACTAAGAGAAGTGGAGAGGAAGGCATAGAAGAGGCCTGGGGTCCATGGCCTCGAGAAGGCATCCCCTGCAGCGAGCCCTGCTAAGAAGGATGGGCATGAAACAGCCTTATTTTGTGTTCTTCCTGGAGGCAAACAGATCCACCTGAGGTTTGCCCCAGTGGGAGAACAGGCTGTGTACTACCTCTGGATGGAGAGACCACTCATGGGACATCTCGCCCACATGGCTGAGAGCATCCACCAGTTGATTTGAGGCTCCTGCCATATGAATGGCTAGGAGATCTGCCTCCAGTCTGCTCATGAGCGTTCAGATGTGGAGCGCTCCCCTGCACAGCAGCCAGGAATGTGTGCCACCCTGTTTGTTGTGATAGTAAGTGGTTGTGTTATTGTCCATCTGGACTTGCACCACTTGACCCTGAAGGAGAGGAGCGAATGCTGACAGTGCCAGTCTGATTGCTCCGAGCTCCAGCAGGTTGATATGGAATTGGGATTCCTCAGGGGGTCCAGAACACATGGGTTCTGTGTTTCACCATGTGGGCTCCCCAGCAGTGGGGATAACAAGGGCAATGGTTTGGGGGTGGTGGGCAGCCTCCCCCCGGGTGGAGAGATCCCTGGATCCTCAGGATGGCACGCCAGCACTGGGACATGAATGCACAGGAGCACTTTGGTGCATGCAGGTAGGTGGGGAAACACCCATGTAATGAACAGACACAATGGCACAGCACACGGGCATGGGCAGGCATGGCTATGGGCATGCACACACAGGCATGGGGCAGGGGTGAGGTGGTGGTGCCACACAGCCACACACAACACCATGCAGCACTGTACAGCAACACACACACACACACACACACACACACACACTGGCACACACAGGCACGTGCCAGGCGCTAGTGCATGGCGTGGATCAGATGCAGGGTGCCGGTGCACAGGCACAACCAGTGCTGTGCTGCTGTCATCATGCACACACTACATGGTCCAGCGGCCAGATGGGTGCACATATGGGCAACGTGTGGTGTAACACAAAGTTGCCACGACTGTGGCATGCACGCACACACAAACACACATTGCCCATGTGCACACAGGGCAGTGGCAGCAGGCTGCAGATAGAGTGACATGCACATAAGGTCCACCATGGACATGGGGGTGGCCGTGCTGGGGCTGGTTGGCAGCTACAGACTGCTCAATGGCCATGGAGGGGTATGCAACTGCCCCCAGGGGTCAAACTGCGGGAACATGACCGAGTCCTCGCAGGGGTCCATTGGCACCCAAACAGGCCCGCACCAGGCGTGCCCGGGATGTTGACAGCAGAGTCTGGCATCAACATTGAGGGTGTTGCCCAATGCTGGGTCTGTGGGGTGGACAGTGCACTCGATGGTGTCTGTGGCTGGTGGCCATTCCCTGTGGCAGCCAGCGGTGCAATGCTGACCAAGATCGCATTGGTAATTTGGTCCAGGGATGCGGTCTTGTCTTCCCGCAGGTGCTGTATGGCCTCCAGGACCTGCGCAGTGCATGGAGGCCCACAGCAATCGGGTGTGCTCAGTCAATGGGGCAGTGCCCAGGGGTGCATGGGTGTGCCACCGTCCCACCTATGGTGTACGACCATGCTGCACAACCCCCCACTCAGGTGGATGCTGCATACTGGGGTCCCCATTGGCTAGGTCAATGTCAGGCACACTACCAGCAGACACTGCGTCCAGCCACCCAACATCCCCAGATGTGAGCCACCACTACCCCTCCGGCCCCTGTGAGCTGGCCAGTGCCTGGGTGGTTGCACCACCACCATCACCACCCAGCACCACTGTGGCCATGCACACAGCTGCACCAGGGGCAGTGGGGAGCAGCTGTTCCACTGCTGACAGGCCACTGGCCGCACTGCCAGTGATGATGGTAGGTATGGGTGTCTCCCCCGTGACACCACCCACGCTGTCCAGGATGATGGTCATGTCATCATCGGTGCCAGACCCTGCCCCGATCTGTGTCTCCATGCAGAGCATGCCAAGTTGGCATCCTGCTGGAACACAGCCAGGGCCTCGTCTGCCACCAAGCCAGGACATCTGTCTGTAAAGTGGTGGTGTGCTGCAGCCGATTGGGCCCCCAGATGCCTGTGGAGGTGGATGGCTGGTCCTCTGGGGCTGGGCCTGCTCCCATGGCAGACACCGGCACCTCTGTCTCTGCATGCTGGTGTGCCAGTGCTGTAAGGGAAGAAAGATGTGTTAGTGCCGCCGGACCAGAAAACCTCCCCGCCATACATACCATGCAGTGATGGTCTCCCTCCTGTCTAGAAGCCACCACTGGCACACCCTCAATGGTGCTGTGCTGCATGGTGGCCGCCACCAGCTCCTCTTGCTCTGTGAGCTGTGGCACAGCAGCTTGGCCCCCACCAGTGGCTGTTCTGGCAGCCCGTATGGCTGCAACCTTCTCTTTAATCTGGCGTTTGTCAGTGACCACCTTATTTCTGCACTCCTGCACAGACCGCTGGTGGCTTCCCTGCTGGTTCACGGCCGCTGCCTCCTCCACCCAGGCCGAGGCCCTGGCCTGTGGTGTGCCAGTGGTGCCACTCAGCAATTGCTCCCTGTTGAGGTAGACCTCGAACAGGGCATCAGCTTCCTCCTTTGTAAAGTCAGGCCTACACTTGTGGACAGGCCCATGCTCCTTGGTCCCCTCCTGCTCAGACATGTTGCTAACTGTGGACATGGACAAGTGGTTACTGGCTGCAGTGGCCCACCCCATCCAACCTGTGTGCTGGCTGTTCCCACGGCAGGTGCAACTTACCTCAGATGGTTGCAATACCGGTCCATGGCCTGCGCTGTTGTGTGGCGCATTTATAGCGCATCGCATTCAAATGAGCTGTTGCACATCGGTAATGGCATGCTAATATCCCCAGTGTGCCACACATTCACTGATGAGCTCATTAGCATGTGACAGCTGAACATTGCACTCTTGCTCCTTGTGCAATGGAATTGCTCTGGTGCATGTCGTGGCACAATGCCGTAACATAATAGTAATAATAATAATAATAAACTTTATTTCTTTTGTGCCTTTCTAAAATCAAGGTGCATTACAAAAAATGACAGTCATAAAAACATCATAAATACGCATGCGTTGCGGCTTGTGCGCCTGCCTATTGCACACTGTGCATAGAAGCGCTATAGGGGCTATAAGTGCCTAATGCGCCATGGTCCCTATGGCGTTCAGGCACTATTGGGCCCATGGCATATGGTGCGCGATAGGGCCCATGGCACTCAGGTGCTATAGGGCCCATGGTGCTCAGGCACTACAGGGCCCATGGTGCATGGTACACTACAGGGCCCATGGTGCCCAGATGCTATAGGGTCTATGGTGCACTATGCAATATGGCCCCTATAGCGCTCCTCTGCACTTTTTGTGAAGGGTGACCCCTGACCTGACCCTATGCCCCCTTGGGACTCCAGCTCCACGTGCTGGGTGGGCTGTACATCCATGGCGATGCACGATTGGCAGATGCCATGCAACCTTCCATGATTTGCGCATCACATGCACGTTGTGCACATGCGCTACTGGGTGCCATTTTGATTCACCAATTGTATAGGTAGCATGGCGCAGTGAGGGGTGCAATGTGCTCACAACTGGAGTGAAATCGAGTTGGCGAACTTTGTGGCCCAGGTTGAGCCTCATGCACCAGGCCTGTTCGGACAGGAGTCCCTGCAGCAGGCCAGAACAGATGTCTGGCAGGCCATTGCTGCTGGCCTGGTCCAGGGCACTGGGATGCAGCGCACTGGTGAACAGTGCCACCACTGGTACTGCGACTTCATATGGAGGGACCCTGAGAGGCTGAGGATGCTGCAGGCACGTGTCCGCAGGGGGGGCTATGCCACTGCCAGGTAAGTCAGCACATGCTGCTTCTATGCTCAACTGCCATACCATGGTGTTGGCTGGGCTGCCTGCCATGCCCTGAGGGGCCACTGGCAGCATGTGCCTTGTGGTGTGGCATTGCCAGACACTGAGTGTGCTGTACCACTGCCCTGTGGGTCATGCCCAACTGGGGCGCACACTGTGCACAGGGGTGGGGGCAGTGGGCTCATGCTGTGGCTGTGTTCTGATGTGTGTCTGTCTGTGTTCCTTTCCTAGGGCCGGAGGATAGTTGCCATGCCAGGGCAGCAGGGGTGCCTGTTGGGTTGCAGCAGGCCGCTGCGGGACAACTGGCTGGGGGTGCTGGCCCGAGTGGTGGAGGTGGAGGTGGAGTGACTGCGGGACTGGCGCTTGCTGTGCCACAGCAGGCAGGTAGGCACTGTTCTGTTCCTCTACTCCTTACCAGGTGGTCAGTGGGGGTGTGTGGCCATGGCCACCTGTGCCACGTGCTGTGTTAGCTGGGTGCAGCACACTGTGCAGTGTGCATGCCACTGTGGGGTGCCCATTGCACACGTGTGGCAGTTGTTGGTGGGATGGGTGTGTGTCCGGCTGCCATCGGTGCTGCTGTGGTGCTGCTTCAGCGCTGTGCCACCTGCCTGCCACTGAGCGGTCAGGTGGCCCTTGGGTGGTGGTGTCCACTGCTGTGCACTGTCGTGGCATGCTGGGTTGTCAGCAGGCATTGGCCCACCCACTGTAGGTGGCCGCGGCGCCACTCCAGGGGTGTGTGTTCCCACTGTCTGCTGCGCTCAGTGGGAGGGCTTGGTTTCCATGGACTTGCACTGATCACCTGTCCATTCCTTTGTCATAGGCATGCGGAGGAGATTGTGGCTGCCGCTGTACTGCCGGCTCCTGTGGCAGATAATACTCAATATGTCCACCATGATGGAAGTAGCCCAGCAGACAAGGAGGATGGTGCTGTGTGACAGACAGCATTGGAGGTGCCAGGCAGTGGGCCGTGGCCACCCATAACAGACCCCGTGCATCCTTATTGCCCCTGCCTTCCCTTCCCTTGCCTTCCCTGTCCCACTGTACAATCCCTGTCCCCTGTCCTCAGCCTTCATTCTCCTACCCTAGCCCTCTGATTTTACTTGTACATAGTTCTTTAATACAGTTTACATGTTTACCCGCCTGTGTCCATGTCTGCTTTACAGCTGGTGAGAGAAGCCATGCTGCAGTGGTGTGGTGGGTGTCTGTGTGGTGTGCCTGCATCATTGTGTGGGCCATGCATGGTGCTGTCCTGCCCCCTTGGTCGGTGGCTGTGACTTGGGGTTGCCATGGGCTTGCTGTACAGGTTGTGTGGCATGTGTGTGTTGGGCGCCATGTACCAGGCTTGCCATGGTCTTGTTGGGTGGGGGCTTGCCGTGCAGCGTGGGGGTTCCAGTGGCAGCTCACCCTAGGCCGTTGGTGCCACCTGTTCCCTGCATCCACCACCCTGGTGCTGGGGAGGTGGCTGCCTGTCTGGGCCCTGCGGGTGGTGATCACCTGTGGCCCACGGCTGTGCCTCCCTGCCATTATTCCCAGCCAGGTTCCACTGCCTCCTTGTGCCACCCCCCCATTGCTACCTTGCTCACACCAGTGCCTGGGGCTGGTCCTACTGTGCCTTGGTGCATCTCCCTTTGCTCCCTTGTGCATCTCTGGTTGCGCTATGGTGCAGGTTGGGTAGCTCCCTGGTGCACCTCTGGCTGCGCCATGGTGCATCCCTATGATATTCAGCTGTGTTGCGCTGATGCATGTCACCGTGCGCAATTGTTGAATATCACAGTCACTGCACCATAGTACATTTGTGTTGTGCTGCACTGGGGTTGTACTGGACTTTGGCGCATTTCTGAATATCTGGCCCCTAGTGCCCTATAAGGTTAGAGAGCAGTGTCTGCTGCATGCTAGTTCATTTAGGCACAAGAAAAGTGATTTTAAATGATAGGAGTTCAAAAACAACAGAGAATACTAATGAAAACCTAGTCTGAGCCATATTAAAAGGAGTGTTTCTTTTATTATTTTAAATGTGGAAAAAGTGCTTAATCCGACTCGAAATGTGGGAAAGAACGTTATCATACAACTCAGGAGATGAGGGACAATCTAAAATAGAATAAAAAGTATAGGTCAAAATGTTCACCACTATCATGCACTGCTGCTTTACGGCTATCTATATTACCAAAGTAGAATTCCACTGTCCGAGTCTGCCTTGCCTGTACTAATACTCTACATTTACACCATCTTTAGGCAAAATCTGAACAATCTGGAATAGAATGATCACAGCTACTAACCTCCATCTGTATTACGCATCCTGCAGAGTTAAAAAAGGAGCAAGCAAAGGCTCAGGTCCAGGATCTCATAAAGGTCACTGGCCTACCAAACGGGAAAACTGCTGTATCAGAACTTCCTGCTATATTGAGCTGGGTGGTGTGATGCTAAAAGGCAGCTCTTATAGATGTCCACATTTCAACTGCTCATGCTTGATTGGAGATGAGACTCCATGTTAGGCATGCTTGTGCTTCAGTCAGCCTTAAAATAAACTGTCTGGTACCCAGACTGCGTAATTCTCTGAGTGATTTACCAGACTAGTATTTCAAACTGTAGATTTTATACAGACAATATGCTGATCCTTTCATTTGAAATGCTGACTGCAAACTCATGTTACCAAATGGCACTTTTAAGTTTCAGGCATAGCTAGCAAATGCTTTTAATGTAGCTTTGTAATTTTCTTTGGCACTAGAAATAATTTCCCCCTATAGTATACAGGAATTACAGGAGAAGAACTCAGGACCAGTTTTGAGAGGTTGATCAGGGCCCTCCAACTTCTTCTGCTCTGTGAAATGGGAATATTTAGGGAATATAAGGGTACCCTTTGTATAGACTATGCACGTAACTATTGTGTCATGTAATTTATGTAAGACTATGTTTATGTAGATTGTATTTTAGTTTATGTAAGGTGCTCTAGGTGGGCTTGCCTGGTAAGATGCTTTAGAAATAATACAGATTTAACACAATTGTATGCCTGAAACATACCCTTGTTGGCTAGGTAAGCAATAAGGCACAATGGAGTGTGCGTTAGACAGTTCTAAGGCATGGCTGGGGGGGGGGGGGGCGTAGTAAGGCACGAGGCCACAGGCCGAGAACCTCTAGTCCCCTAGCAGTGCATTAGATCTGTCTAATGCACATCCCCGGAGTGGTTTATTGCACTTGTAAAATAGATCTCTGTATTCTAAATGGGGTTTTTAATTTTAGCCATGCGTTAGATACTTCTAATGCACAACTAATAACAACCAATCAGATTGCTTAATATCCTTTGCCCATTTTATAAAGACATATAATGCATAGCATCAATCCTGCTCTCCTTGACATATTCTCCAGTTCTGTTCTTCATGTAGTTCCAGACATAGAGTGGGATCAGGTCTGGAGAAATGTTGCACAGTCAGGGAGTAATATACTGCAAATGGCTTCATACCTACAGAAGTGCAGGGGAAATCAAGCAGTACACATGTCTTTGTGAATAGGACCTATTCTGTTCTGGCAATTTGAAACTGGTGTCCAGACCTGCTTTACACATTTACAAAAAGAAAGGTGACAAGCATGAAGATGTGGCGGTATCAGGGTTCACAGTGAGTAGGTACTATAGTCTAGTGGTTAGAGAACCTGCTTGGAAGTAGGAAGAAGATCACAGGTTCAAAGCCCACCAGAGTAAAAGACTCATTGTGTGACCTTTGGCAAGTCAATTAACTGTACAGTGCTCCTGTCCCCCCCATCTGTGTAAATGGGAATTGTAAACAAAAGAATTTAAAATCAGAAATAAGTCTGAAATCCTCATCATAAAAAAAAACACATCACTGTAGAGGGTCATATTTGTGATGCCCCGTGAAGCAGTAGTGCTACTGCCTTACGGAGCTGGTGACCCAGGTTCATTGGTGCAGCTGGGAGAGGTGGACTGAGCATCCCATGGGGCACTCTCCTTCTTTGGATGGGGAGGGGGGGTGAGGTCAGTTGCCAGCTCTCATTTCAGTACTGTGCATCTGCAGAGCCTGCATGGGAGGGAAAGTGCACTGTCCAGTTGCAGCATGACTACACACATGGAGTGTGTGTTAATGCCATCTTGTTCCTCATGCAGGTGTGCCTTGGGGAACAAGGAGAAAGAGGGGGAAAATAAGAGCCCCACTTCACAGACCTCCTTTCACTGATAGCGGCTCCCTTTCTATGCTAATTTGAAAGCCACTCAAGGGGGCATGGTTCACCCTGACAGCTTCACCCTGGAATGTCAGGCACTGGGGGGCATATAAGAAAGTGGTAAGTACCAGAAAATTTGGGTGATGGGGCTGGAAGAAATGGTGACAGATGGGGGCAGGCTGGAGTGAGATGGGGACTAAAGACAAAAGAAAAAAAAATTATGATGTGCAAGTCACAGCAATTCCCTCTACATGTACAAGGGCTTTTGTAGCATTTTGACTTGATGGAGTGCCGAATCAAAATTGTGCATTCTTCTGGGGAGGAATATACCAGTTCCCTATCCGCTGAACACTTACTGAAGTTAGAAAAACCAGTTATGCAAAATCTCTCAACCACTTTGGAACTCACCGATTAAAATCAATGAAGCTTCCCAAGGATCCTCTTTTTCCACTCCTTCCATGTGTTTTAGTTATTTATATATCTATTTTTGGAGAGTACCTTTGAGCACAGGTGCTCATTTACAAAGGTTCCATGTCAGTGTCAGCAGTACAAAGAAACAATACAGATACTTATAAACAATTCCATGGGAACATAGTCAAGGCAAGCACAATACATACAAGGCAAGTTCAAATATTTTATGAAAGCACATTATATTAAATTGTCCCAACACCAAAATTACATTTTTAAATTCCTCACATCCAGGTGAGGTGGCAGTCTCAAAAGAAACTAAAGGTGCTGTTTGCATCTAACAGCACTGCAGTTCTCATGGCTCAGAAAGTTGTACACTTGCTTCTGAGGCCAACAGATTGGAATGGAGTGTGTTCTAGCCTCACTGGAGTTAATATCACTTTGAACAGTGCTTGTTTCCAAAATATTATTGGGTAGACTGTGCCACATGCTTTTTTTAACTTTAGTTTTATTAGTTGTATAAGAACCTCTTACAAACATTTAGCAACAACTAGCACCTAACAGAAAATTGTTACAACTTCATACTTATCACAGCATATAAGAAAAAGCAGTCCGACATTGTCTACATATGAGGTGTATACACAATATAACTAGACTTATTCTCATATGGTCGGACAACATGAGCCTGCTTTGCCATAACAGACCTGACCTAAAATCAAAATTAATATAGATATTTACATAGTGTTAAAAAAGCTGTGGAGGTCCAAATAGCATTAGGTGTAGAAAAAAATGACATAGGCTGCTATTCACAAAGGTGCCGCTGGTACGCACAAAAGATACATAGCGGTGTGTGCGCAGCTGCATGCCGTGCACCACAGGCATGACACGCAGCATTCATGAACAAGCACGGGAAGACACCCATGATGACAAGGTGGGCCAGACAGATGTGCGCAACAATGCGCAGGGGTGGGACACGGACTGCGCAAGTTGCACGGAACACCCCTTGGGTCCACCTTATATGGACATGCAGAAGCACTAGGCCACACCACTATGCACAGACATGCAGAAAACACATGATGGAGGAAGCGAGAATGGCCGTAGGCAATGCGGACCGAGAGATGGCAGGGGCCGCGGAGCATGCAGGTGTAGGCACAGGATGTGGCACAGGCTGCGGAGGGGGCACAAAGCATCTGTCCCCTCAACTTCATGGGTGTACAGGTCACCCTGCTGGTGACAGAGGTTCGCCAGCACTACTACATGCTGTTCAGCCGACGGGCACTCAGCACACCACCCAAGATGAAGGCACAGATATGGCTCAACGTGCAGGTGGGCATTAATGCAGCCAGACTGGAAACATGCACACTGTCTGCCATAAAGTACAAGTGATGTGACCTGTGGATGCAGGTGAAGAAGAAGGTGAGCCATGCATGCCAGGCACAGCGTGACACTGGTGGTGGTCCACCAACCCCTCGACCCACACTCAAGCCCATCAAGAAGCTGGTGGTAGACATGATATGCAATGTTGCCATTGATGGGGAGCCTGAGGGCATTGACAGAATGCTGGGTGAGTGAGCAGGGTATGCACCAGGGGTGGCAGCTCTGCATGGGGGCATGGACATGACCACTAACAGAACTCTACCACCACCCACAGGGCCCGACGATGACAGCACAGGCCAGGGACAGAGTGGGACTGGTGGCGCAACCACCCCCACGGCCAGGGGATGCAGGTTTATAGCAGCACAGACATGGGATGGAGCACTGCACCCAATCACACTGCAAGGGCACTAATCCATGTACCCACTCTCCAAGTACGCCGCACAGCCCAAATGCCACAGGGGAGGAGCCAGCACAGCTACCCACACCTGTGGCAGGACAGCAGAGGGGTGCCAAGGCCTGGACGGAGGGCTGTAAGCAGGAGGAAATAGGTGGCAGAGCCACACCCAAAGATGACCAGACCGGCGTGGAGGACATGATGGCACAAGACCAGGCAGTGGAGGAGGACAACACTGTGGGTAGAGCACACGGGGGCATGGGGGAGGACAGCCAGCAGGACATCAATGATGACACCCCCCTCGGGGGGCCAGGGACAGATGTCGCACCACCAGATGCCCCAGTGCTAGACAGCATTGACCCTGAGAGTCCCCTGCCTACACGGCACCAGTGGGCGTGCAGCAGTGGCTCAGCACTGGCAGTCTACTTCCCATACCTCTGACTGCTGGAGCGTGACTGGCTGCAGGCAACACGTGACTGCATGGAGGTGGTACTCCAGCTGACAGGTGTCCTGGTGGCATCCGTACATGCACAGGAGAGCCTGGCTGAGGGTGAAGCCCCTGGCATGAGGGCACAGGTCTGCATGGTTGATGCCATCGCGGCAGGTGTGTGTGCCCAAGACAGACTCATGGATGTGGTGGCAGTGGGTGCACACACACAGGACTAGATAGCCAATTCACTCCAAGCCATAGCCTCACACCTGGCTATGCATCCACAGCCACTGCAGGACACTGGCACACCACTGGCACCATCAGGTGATGCACATCAGCCACAGCCACGTGACCAGGACATACACCTCGCACCACTGGCACAGTCTGGTGTGAACACCACAATGGGCCCAGGTGGCACGGCCCAATGAACACTCCATGTACCAAGGCCACAACCTGTCACACAGCTTATGTCCACACCACAGGGGAGCAGTGGGACCTGCCGTGAGTGTGCACACAGAGGGACAACATGGAAGTCTGACACACAGTAATGAGGCCGTGCAGCCAGCGACATCAGGCACATGCCATGCACATGCCCCGCACACACCACGCACATGCCTCTCACACACTATGCAGTGGCACACCATGTACACCACCGAGGCACAAAGCACTATTGGTTATGGAGGCACCACATGGACCAGCATTGCACTGGCATAGCAACAAAAGATGCACGGCCAGGTGGCACCACGCACACCATCAGGCATGGCCAGTGGTGGCATGTCACCCATCGGGCACCCCACATTGTGCACTGAGTGGCTCACACAGGTGGTCTCATCATTGCCATCCTGTGCATTCACTCACTGTTCAAATATGCCATGGGCCACACGATGCCTCACAGCCCATGCTGCCATGCCGCCTGCTGCATCCCATACGCTGGGTGGTGCCCACTCACCTTCCCCTGGCGGTGCTGGTCCCTGTGGTGGCTGTGGTGGTCCCTCACCATGCTCCTCTGGGTGGTCATATGGGGGCTATGGCACACTGCATTGGATGCATATGTTATGCAGCATGGCAGAGGTGGTGAACACACTGCACGCCATCCCGGGTACATGCCTCATCATGCCACCTGTATGGTCCAGGCACCAGAATGGAATCTGCAGAAGTCCGATGGTGCATTCAAAGATGCCATGGGCCTGCATGTGGGCTGCATTGTATGCTTCATCTGCAGGTTGCTGGGGCGCAAGTTGTGGTGTCAGGAGCATCGTCCTCAGTGAGTATCCGCTGTCACCTGTGTAGGGAGGGAATCAATCGCACATTAGGCACACGGTACAGCACTGTCATGGAACGTTGTCGCAGGCTTGGGAAGGCGCTCACCCAACAGCCACCCATATCCCTTGTCCTGCTGTTCCAGATGGCGCCACAGAGCACTGTTGTCATAGATGTATGCGTCATGGCACGATCCCGGGTACCATGCCAGGACGTTGGTGACAATGTCCCTAGCATCACACACCACCTGGCAGTTCATGCTGTGGAAACCCTTACGGTTCTGGTATGCCTCCTTGTTCGTGCTTGGCATGAGTATGCACACATGTGTACAGTCTATGGCACCGACCGTGTATGGCATGCCATAGCTGTCCAGGAACCTTCCCTTCAGCAGCCCTGAGCTCCCCTGGCATTGTAGGGAACATGATATGGTGCCGTCTGTGGCACATGAGGGCATCAGTCACCTGGCACAGATCTCTGGAGATGGAGGTCTGGCTCACACCCAACACGTCCCCTGTCACCCTCTGGAAGGAGCCGTGACATAGTATTGCAGGGTGCACAGCAACTTTGTCTCCTCATACCTGGCCCCAGGAATGCACTGTGCGTGGGTGTATGTCATCCTGAACCAGTACACAGACATAACGCAGTGTTTCATGGTTGAGCCTGTACCGACACAGGAGGTCTGTAGCATGCAGGCTCCCAGCTGTAAGCCATGGCCTGAATGTCTGTGGGCAGCGATGGCGCCATTGGCGGTGCTCCTCCATGGCGTCCTCCAATAGTGCAATGTGTAGCAATGCTCCAGGTCACATCGTATTGCATCTGCCTGTTCTGCATCTTGCATACACTCAGTGGTGTTGCACGCACATGTGTGTGTCCCATGCTAGCTGGGTGGCATGCTGCATGTGCCCTTAGGGGATGGTGCCTGGCCACATGTTGTGGGTGGGACAGCCACGGGGAATGCCATAACTGCAGTGAGTGTCATGGTGGCTGCTACACCACCGATGCCACAGGGCGATGTGCATGGCAGGCGTGCCCTGCCACGGTGACTGTACTGCATCACCAGAGATGTTTGCCAGGACAGGGTGCCCACTGGAGCCATATGGGAGGTCATAGAGAGCAGACAGGGGAGAGGCTGGCTCAGGGTCCACCGTGTGCTGGCCCACTGCTTGGGGGGGTGTTCCAGCACATGGCCTTTGCTAACACTGCCTTCTCATTTCCACAGGGGACATGCCAGCATAAGGCCATGCTGGTGCTGGAGCTGTGGGAGGTGGGAGCGCCGGGACAGGCTGTGGTGGTGATGCCTGACCATTGCCTGCCTCATGACATACCACTTAGGATGGACTTGTGGTAGAGCACGGATGACATGGTGTACTGGGATGATGAGGGGAAACTGTGGGCCATCTGTTCCCCCTCTCCGGTAGGTGCAATGTGCATGCGTGTGTGTGTGTACCCCTGTGTGTGTTGCAATGTTGCATTTACACCCTGTCAGCATGTGTGTGTTCTGACCCGGGTCCTCTGTGTGTGCTTTTCTCATTGCAGCATTATCGTGGGCCCTGAGGTGCATGGTACTGGAGGAGCGGGCCTTCATAGACACCACCCCACCCCTTGAGGTGATGCCATTTACAAGCCCAGTGGGGATGACAGAAGACTCATTGGACTGAGCAGGGGTTCCGTCTGCCCACCTTTTGTTGTGCCTGATTTCTTGCCTTGTTGATATGCCCTGTGCGGGCGATGTGCACCTGAATGCAATAAAGGCCTTTGCCTGCACCACCATTTGTGTGGCCTCTCCTTCACCCCGGCATGGTGTGCTGGGGTGGTGGTGTGTGTGTGCTGTGTGTGTGTTATGGGTCGGGCCTCTGTGTATGGCCCTGTGGGATATGTTGCTTCTGCCTGTGGGTTGCTGTGCTGGCCGTCTGGTATCGGCCATGCCTGGCTGGTGGCGTGCATGCCATGCTTGGGCCTACACTCCTGCTGTGGTGCCACATGCATGTGCCACCTTCCTGCCATGTGCTTGGCTGTGCAGCTCGTGGCACATGTGGCATCATGCCCTGCCAGCTGTGTGCGCTGTCATGGGCATATCCACCATGCACATCGGTTCACAGTGCATGCCAGCCCTGCTCTTTGTGGGACACGTGAGCCTCCTTATGGTTGCTTTCTAGATGTGTACCACCTGCATGGCTCCATGGTGTGCCATTCCAATGTATGGTGTGTCATGCATGTGCATACGGCTCACCGTGCGTATGTGGTCACAGTGTAGACACACATGTGCATAGCTGCACACCATGTAGGTGCACATGTCCCTCCGCATGGTTTGTGCATCCCCCGTGGTGTTGGCTTCCGCGCCTTCCACGCATATGTGCCCCCATGGGGACCGTGCATGCTCTGCATAGTGGTGCATTGCCTTTGTGAATAGGGTCCATAGTGTGCATTAACTTAGTATTCCAACAATAACACTGAAGTAACTGAAAAACAAGGTCATATTAGTCTGATAAGTGCTCAGTACAGTTGCTCAACTAGAGTTAACAGATAAATATGAATCTACTAAGAGTCTTTAAACTTTCTACTGATTTGGTGTAAAAACCTCATTGATTACTTTAACCTGCACAGAGTAACTCATGGCACTGAATTGCTGAACAGTGACAAACTGTTCAAGTGATCAATACAGTGGCCCAAAAAGTGCAACATATCCCAATAGTCAGTGAAAGTAAAGGTTTCCTTTTCTTATTGCCTTTTCTTATCTCCGCTTATGCCCCCAGTTTCTGGAACTCCCTCCCTGCTCTAGTTCGAGCCACCTCTTCCCACTCCGGCTTCAAAACGTCCCTTTGGAACTTCCTCAATGG
This sequence comes from Neoceratodus forsteri, assembly GCA_016271365.2. Taxonomy (NCBI): domain Eukaryota; kingdom Metazoa; phylum Chordata; order Ceratodontiformes; family Ceratodontidae; genus Neoceratodus; species Neoceratodus forsteri. Next base: position 517,425,287 of record CM057449.1, on the reverse strand, counting down.
GGCCTCCACCTGTCCTTGTGGAATCGCGTAGCTGCCTCCCCCGGCTGCCTGTCTCTCCCCCACCCCATTGGTTTTAAGCCTCAACCACTCTCCCCCTCCACACTTAATTGGTCTCGTAGCTACCCTACTCCCCACCCTCAAGCAGTTTTTGATCCCTACCGCTCCCCTCTGGTCTGCACGCTCCTCCCTCCCTCCCCCATGCTGTCTGGGACCCCCTTCTTGCTCCTTTCTTCGGGGCTCCTGTAGGTCCTTTGCTATCCCCGACCTCTCTACTAGGCTCATATTGACGGCACTACTCCCCTGCTGCTCGTGACTTGCCGAGGTGGTCTTCCAGGGTGGGTTCCTCACCTTCTTGCTACGCTGCCCTCTGCAAAATCTTGCCCCCCTTGCTCGTTCTTCCCGACCGCCTCGGGGGGAGTCAGCAGATTTCTGCCCCTCCCTCCCTCTTACCCTCTCTCTTACTCCCTCCCTCTTACCCCCTGTACTTGCTGCTCTCCACACCCTGCCACAATTTGTGAACTTATGTATTAATGAGCCTGTAGTTGTATTCTCGTTTGTTGCTCTGACCATGTACTTTTGTCTTCATGCTGTTACCCTGGCCCCACCTGTGTGTGGGTGTGAATGTTCTATTGTCCATTCAATGTCCTGGGTACTGTTTTCCACTTTCGTCCACTTGTAGTTGTGGGCCTGTATGCTACCCTGTATTTGTACGTTGTTTCTCTGTACTGTAACCTCCTGGGTCGCTCCTGAAAATAGGCACTCGTTGTCTAGTGTGCTTACCTGGGTAACAAAAATAAATAAATAAATAAATAAATTATTGGCAGGTAGATACTGGGGACCATGAGTCAGCACCATTTTAGCAGTGACCTACAAAAGTATTTTAAACATAGAAACATAGAGACATGGACTTTGACAGCAGATAAGAACCACTTGGCCCACCTAGTCTGCCCATTTCCCTACCTATTGGATAAGCTGCAGATCCTAGTTAACCAACAGCCTACTTCTTCCTACCCCCCACCAGAACTGCCTAAAGTCTGTCCCATGCATTCTTGAATTCCCTCACTGTTTTTGACCCCATGACCTCCTCAGGAAGGCTGTTCCATGCATCCAACACCCTCTCTGTGAAAAAAAGACTTCCTCACATTGCCCCTGAGCTGTCCCCCTGCTATCTTCAAATTGTGCCCCTTTGTTCTTGCACATCTCTTTTTCTGAAAGATGCTACCCTTCTTGGACTTTGTTGATTCCCTTGAGGTACTTGAAAGTTTCTATCATGTCCCCCCTCTCCCTCCTTTCCTCAAGGTTATACATATTAAGCTCCTTTACTCTTTCTTGGTATGGCTTCTGTTGCAGACCCTGCACCATTTTAGTTGCCCTTCTCTGGACTGCCTCCATTCTGTCTATGTCCTTGCGGAGATGGGGTCTCCAGAACTGCATGCTGTACTCCAGATGGGATCTCACCAACTGTCTGTACAGAGGGATAACTTCCTGTTTTCTACTGGTGAAGCTATCCTTACTGCCCTCTCACATTTCTTGCTTACCTTTAGGTCATCTGATATGACTACCCCTTGGTCCCATTCCATTTTTGTTGTTGTTAGTAATCCCCCCCCCCCATTGTGTACTCTTCCCTTGGGTTTTTGTTTCCCAGGTGCATTACTTTGCACTTCTTTGCATTGACTCTAAGCTGCCATACTTTTGACCATTCCTCCAACCTTGCCAAATCCCTTCTCATCCATTCCACCCCCACTTGTGTATCAATCCTATTGCAGATCTTTGTGTCATCTACAAGGAAGCATACTTTTCCTTCAAGTCCCTCTGCAATGTCAACTTATAAAGGCATTAAAAAGGACCGGATCCAGTACTGAACCCTGTGGTATCCCACTAGTAACCCCCCTTTCTTCGGAGTGGACTCCGATTACTATTACCCTCTGTGTCCTGTTGTCCAGCCAATTTGTTACTCAGGCTATAACCCTGGGACCCACTCCCAGGCTGACTAATTTGTTTATTAATCTTTTGTGTGGGACTATGTCAAATGCCTTGCAAAAGTCTAGGTAGGCTATGTCTACAGCCCCTCCCTGGTCGACTGCTTTGGTCACCCAGTTAAAGAAATCTATTAGATTCGTCTGACATAACTTTCCCGGTGTGAATCTATGCTGCCTTGGGTCATGAGCTCCGCTGGCCTTTATGTACTCAACAATTCTTCTTTCAGCAGTGATTCCATCATTTTCCCTACCACTGAGGTCAAGCTAACAGGCCTGTAGTTTCCTACCTCTGCTTTGCTCCCATTTTTGTGAAGAGCAGTCACATCTGCCCTCCTCCAGTCCTTAGGTACCACACCATCCTCCCATGATTTGTTAAAAAGGGTAGTCAGTGGTGTCACTAATTCTTCTCTTAGTTCTTTTAGAATTCTGGGGTGAATCCCATCAGGCTCCATTGCTTTGTCCACCTTCAGTTTTAGGAGTTCTTTCAGATCCCTTTCTTCTGTGAAAGAACTGGTATTGACCCCCCTATCCAGAGGTTGGATTAGGTACCTACCCCCTCTCCTCTTTTGCGAATACTGAGCAGAAGTATTCATTCAGTATCCCTGTTTTTTCACTGTCACACTCTGCCCACCCACCCTCCACTTTTATTAAGCATCACTATCCCATCCTTGGTCTTTCTTCACTCCCTAATGTACCTATAAAAGGTTTTATACCCCTTCTTAACCGAGTTGGCTATCTTTTCCTTGGTTTGAACCTTTGCTATTCTAACTGCCTTCCATGCTTCCTTCTGCTTTAACTGGTACAGTTCTCTGTCTTGCCCCTTCTGTGTTTCCTTATACTGTACTTCCTGAACGCTGTCTTTTTCTCCCTAACCTTCTCCACCACCTTTTTTGAGAACCATAGTGTTTTTTCCTTTTGTTTTGATTTATTTGCTTCACACAAAGTCTCGTTGCCTCTGTGATGGCAGTTTTGATGTTTCACCATTGTTCCTGCACTCCTCCTTCTTGCCTGTTTGCTAGTGCTTTTCTGAGGCACTCTCTCATTTTGACAAAGTCAGCCCTCCTAAAATCCAGTACCCTCTCTTTTGTATGGCTTGACCCTGCGGCTGTATTTTTTGTGAACCACACTGTTTCGTGGTCACTTGTTCCCAGATGACTACCCACTTCTAGATCTGAGATACTTTCTCTGTCCCCATTTGAGAGTACCAGGTCTAAGATTGCTCCCTCCCGAGTGGGCTCCAACACTATTACAGGTGAAGCAGCAATAAAACATAAAACAATGGATTAGACAAAAACCTGAGTATCATAAAACAATGCAGAGTTCAAAACATATCAGATGACAATCATAAATTAGTGTATAAATCCATGTGGAGAAAAGTCATGATAAGCATATGTATTTTAGATTAGTTACAAGTGCAATTATCTTTTACCATAGAGTTATTTCTGACCTTACAAACAAGAACTGTGTCATCTGCATATAAATGTATGTTACAGTTGGTAATATATAGGGGGAAGGGGATTTATATATACCAAGAAGGGACTCTTGAGGGACTGCCCAATACAGCATCTCTCTGTCTGATAGTATATTTTCTATGGACACTTGTTACATTCTTTCAGTAAGGTAAGATTTAAACCAATCAGTAACCGCAGCTGACATACCAATATCAGTTAGACACTCCAACAGGACACAGTAATCAACTGAGTCAAATGCCTTGGAGAGGTCAACGAACTCTGCACCCACAGACTCTTCCTCCTTAAACTCCCTGGACATAGTGTCCATGAAGTCTGCAAGTTTTTGGGCTCAGCTGGTCTCATTATTAGGAAAGAAGGTCTACCTCGGGGTAATTTACAGGCCCTCAGGTCAGGCATAAGGCAAAGACATGCAACTCCTGGAGGAAGTAGAAACAGTAGTGGTAGGAGATCTGAACATTCCAGATGTTGAATGGGATATTCCAGTGGCCAGGACCATGAAAAGTCGAACTATGGTAGAAGCACTGCAAGGCTGAGGAAATAATGGCAAGTCCGCTGGTGAATATGGTTTTGTTAGATCAATAGCAACTCATCTTTCCCTTCGCCCCCCACTCCATTTTTATCAAGCACTTTTTTGGTTTTCACTTTAGTGTAACTAAAGAGAGCTGAAAAGCATTAAATTCAGTAACAAAATCAAGATAACTTTCAGTAACACCTACTTGAATAACTGAGGAGCCATAGCCATGATAATCTGACCACCACTAGCCCACATATCCGCATGGGGAAGCGATTGCCAAACAGCACTTGTTGCTTGGCAATTACGTCTTGCCATCACATCTGCTAATTTCATCAGCATGCATTACCATGCAGGTATAAGAGGGCTGGGCTGTTTCTTCGATCTTGCTGCCACATCGAGTCAGGTTGCACATGGAGAGAAAGCAGAAAATGCCAAAAGTGAGCAGTCTTTGGTTTCACGCAATACTCTAAACCTAAACCAAACCATTTTAATTCTAATATGAGTATTTAGTCTGTAAGACACATTTGTGCTTAAAAAAGTGTTTAAAAAAAGCTCTCACTTTTCAATGCAGGTTTTAGAGTGGAACACTAGAAACTAAAGGAACAAGCCTGAGATTGAACTTCACGGCATTTACCTGAAGGTAAACTACAGCCATTTAAGGCTTTATGACATTTTAAACATGATGAGGCTTTGATGAAGTTGCTTTTCTCTACTATAGGTGAGTGATGAGTACTCTAAAAGTGATTTGAAAATGTAGGAACACTTTAAATGTGGCTTGAAAATGAATGAATATTCATTTCTTTGGAACTAGTTTTAAGGTGAATAAACTGAAAGATTCCACATTAAAATGAAATAGAATTTATTTAAAGTGAGATATAAAGCATTACATTTCTGCTTTAGAGTTTTAAAAACTATAGCATTTAAGCAAATAGACTAAAACTCATAACAGAGGAAAGGAGAGAAGCTCCAGGCATCTAAGTCCATGAAGTAAGCATATTTAACATTATTCTAACAGTCTGTAATAGTATAGAATATTATAAAAGTGGATGTTTAACCGCAGATGTTATAGGGTATTGTTTAAGCAAAAAATGATAAGCCTGCACATATGAATGTTTGCCCAGTGTAGTAATAGTTTAAGGAGAGACTAAAACAATAATATTTAAGTGTAAGAATATGGTATATTATGTTCACTGAGTAAGATGTTTGTTTGATTTGAATTTATAGATGGTTTTTGGTTTTAAGAATAAAAGGACAATGATGCGACAGATTTGTGAGGTCCGAGCCAGAGAAAAAAGTAGGTAGCCTTTTGGCACATATGATTACTAGTAGGGCTAGCATGAATTTGGGAGTTGATGCCAGTATTTTCTAAAACTCTATTATTTAACTGAACTATAGATAGAGAATAGGTCACTAGATGATTTACAAGTTCATTATGTGAATGATTTATCAAAGTTATCATAGTTGATGAATGTATTCAGTAATATACAACTGAGAAATTGCAATATGACAAATATACCAAAAATGTATTTAATCAAGTAACAGTTCCCAAGAAGAAGCCATTGACTGGTGAAACACTGGAATCATTTTTAAGATAAAAATAAATGACTGAAAATCCAGCAGAGACTACAGTGTATGGCTTTGTGCTTGAGTGGTTGAAACATTTGTTTTCTCCAACACTCCAACCAGGCAGGACTCCATCCTGGAAGTAATCCTCTCTAACTCAGAGGCAGTCACCACTGTGGAGGTGGGGGAACCACTGGCCAATAGTGACCATAACTCCGCCTGGTTTGAACTATCCATATGGGATAGTAAATCTCAGACCAGGATAGAGGTCCAAAACTTCAGAGGAGCCAGAAGTTAAGATGATTGATCAGTAACAAACTGGCAAGGATCTGGGAAACATTAGAGGTGGAAAGCATCTGGGGACATATCAAACTAGCTATACTAGAAGCTACAAAATGCTGCGTAAGGTTAGTCACAAAAAAGAACAAACTAAAAGACAAATATTGTTTACAGACCAGGTCAAAAAAGGAGTGAGGGCCAAAATGGAAGCTTTCCATAACTACAAAAAGGACTGGAGTGACAGCAAAAGGAAAGAGTTCAACCAGAGGAGTAGGGAGGCTAAAACAGCAGTGAGGTTAGCAAAAACAACAGCAGAACTGAATATTGTCAAGGGAATTAAGGAAGAGAACAAACAGTTCTTTAGGTATATTCAGGAAAAGAAGAAAGAAGGAGGAGGGATTGTTCAGCTCTTGGATGAAGATAAGTTAGTAGAATATGATGGGCAGAAGTCTTCCATACTGAACACCTTCTTTAGTTCAGTGTTCACAAAGGAGCACTATGGACCAATGCCCGAAAGTGGCATTGAGGCAGCCAATTTAGGGATCCAGCAAATAACGCCACCAACATTTACCACCTGCAGAATCAGAGACGTACTTGCACAACTCAAGACGGATAAAGCACCAGGTCCAGATGGGCTGCACCCAAGAGTATTGAAAGAGCTTGCAGGGGAACTGGTGGATCTCTTGCCTCACTTGTTTAACCATTCACTACAGTCAGGGGTCATACCCGGTGACTGGAAAAGCATGGATGTATTTTCTCTCCACAAAGGGGGAGTAAGGAGGAGGGGGAAACTATAGAACGGTAAGCCTCACATCAGTCCTGGGGAAAATTATGGAATCCCTAATTAACAGAACTTGGTAGAGCACCTGGAGAAGAATCATCTTCAAGATGGCAGACAGCATGGATTCCTGTCAGGCAGGTCATGTCAGAGTAATCTGATTACATTTTTTGATTGGGTGACCAGGGAAGTGGACATGGGTCATGCCATGGACTTCCTGTGTTTCGACTTCAGTAAAGTCTTTGATTCCGTGCCACACAGGTGCCTGTTGAAAAAAAATTGAGGCTCTTGGTGTAGCCCCAAGTATATTTAAGTGGATGGGAAATTGGTTTCAGGGGAGGAAACAGAGTAGTAGAAAATGGGGTGAGGTCGGGGGAGGGAGAAGTCACTAGCATAGTGCCACAGGGCTCGGTCCTGGGCCCGGTCCTATTTAATTTGTTCATTAATGACATAGGGGTGGGCATCATGGGTAAGCTGGCTCTATTCACAAATGATACCAAACTAAGTGGAAGGGTAGACAGCACCAAGGTGGTTAGGGACCTTCTGAAGGACCTGCAGTGGCTTAAAAGATGAACCAATGTCTGGCAGCTAAAATTCAATGTGAAGAAGTGCAAGGTGATGCACTTGGGGAAGGGTAACCCAAGGACTAAATACTGGCTAAACAGGGTCCAGCTCTGCATCTCGCAAGAAGAGAGGGATCTGGGGGCCATCATCTCGGACATTCTCAAGCAAGCTAGCCAGTGCAACAGTGCTTACAGCAAGGCCAGCAAAATATTGGGTTGTATTGAGAGGGGGTTTGACAGCAGAAACAGAGAAGTGATTCTTCTACTTTACAGGTCTTTGGTGAGGCCTCACCTGGAGTACTGTGTCCAGTTTTGGAGTCTGCACCAAAGAAAGGATAGGGACAGGCTGGAAACTGTACAGAGAAGGGCACCTAATGTGATTCAAGGGCTTCAGGAGCACTCTTATGAAGAACATTTGAGGGCACTGGACATGTGCTCACTGGAGACGAGAAGTGAGAGGGAGGGGATATGATTGAAACATTTAAATTCATGAAAAAAAATTAAGGTGCCCTACTCAAATCTCTTCAACAGAATAACTGACTCAAGCACAAGGGGGCATTAATGGAAACTGTGAAGGGGTCATTTCAAGAGGGAAGTAAGAAAGCATTACTTTATGGTAAGGGTGGTGAAACCATGAAACAGGTTGCCAGCTGAGGTGGTGGGGGTTAGGTCAGTAACGGCATTCAAACAAACATGAGACAGAGCAAGGGCAACCTCAGATTCCAAGGGTACGGCAGGGGGGATTAGGACCCATGACCTGTAGAGGTATTGGAAACCACTAGGCAGACTAGAAGGACCCCAGGCCCCCCTTCTGCCATCTTCTTTCTAGTCTCTAAGTGCAGTGTCCACCAGCCTAAAACCAGCCTGAAATGGTGACAGCAAGTCATTTTTATCAAAGTATTCAAGATGTTGTGTACTAAGTAACTTCTTGAACAATTTTGACATGGTAGAGGGCAGAGCTCTAGGTGTATAGTTTATTGGTTTACATTGCTCTCCTCCTTTAACAATAGGGAAAATCTTAAGAATTTTCTTCTAGAACTCAGGAAATGTTACCTGTTGTAGATTTAGATTAAATATATTAGCAAGGACAGGTGCTACACTGTCTACTGAACACCGTTTTGACTGTTTTCTCCATGTCAATGTTAGAACACGTAAGCAATAAGATACGATGGGGAGTGCATTACACTGTGATAACTGCACTTCCAGGGGCGTTTGCCCCTGGGAGTGTGGTTATCACAGTGTAATGCATGACCCAGAGTGTCTTATTGTGCTTATAAAATGGCCTTCTGTTTTTTAATAAAAGTTTCATTATTAGAATAAGTATTTTAACAAGAAAAAAGTTGTAATTTATATGCAATTTTAACCAAAATTAGTCCCTCCACTTTTAATTTACAGATTCGCCTTGTGGTCTTTTGACCCAGTGGAGCCTCATATATGTAGCATTGTAGTTCTCTTGCCACCCACCCTCCGCAGTTTGCTTTGTTATTTAAATTACATATTAAATATAGTAGTTGTAGTAGAAGTCTTTTTTTCGATGGAAGAGGGAGCTGCAAGAGAGTGCCGCTCAGTTTGTAGTCAGTTTTCAGTTGGGTGCTGCACCATAGTGGTGATGTTCAAAAAAAAAAAAAGAAAGAGATTGCGCTGTTAAACAGAGCTGTCAGCTGTTTCTTACTTCACCTCGGTACATTGGGTTCTGCATTTGAATGAAAACTGGCAGGACCTGTCATCACAGGAGGAGAACAAGTGTGTGTGAGGTAAGGGGTGGCTGTACAGATGGCATATTTTTTTTCTATTCACGTTCTTGTTTAGCAGCCGGCAATGGCTTGCTTGGTCCTTCAGCCCTCATTATTTTTTTTTATTTTTTTTACCAGTTTCCGTCGGCTCACTCACACTTTTAAAGCAAGCTGTCAGCTGTCTTTACTTACTTCAACTTGCCTTGGTAGTGTCTGCATTTGAGTAAGAAATGGCAGGACCTGAAATAGGAGGAGAACAAGTGTGTCTGCGACGTAAGGGATGACTGTATAGACAGACTTTTTTTCCTGTTCTGAACTTGTTCAGCAGCTGCCAACAGCTCACTTGCTCCTCCATCCCTCGCCTTTTTTTTACCAGCTGGCAGCAGCTCACTTGTTCCTCCTTTCCTTGCTCCCTCCCTCTATTAATGTACAACAGAACACCAAAACAAGTAAATAAAATAAATGAGAGGAAGTTGTGGGTATGGCTTTATTACTGTTTCACTCACTTGCTTGTTTGTGCCCACATTGTTAATAATGTTAGCTGGCTAAAAAATGGCAACTACAACTAACTGTGACATTCTAATTAGAATGTCAAAAAATGAATCACTGAGCATAGGATTCTGTACTAAGGCTGTTTTACTTGGACTAATTATTCATAGTGCAACATTGTCCCATATTGCATTATAAATAATCAATCAGATAGCTCCTTTGGTGTATGCCATTTTATAAGCTTTACTGTTGTATTTCTGAAAATCACTCAATAAAAATTCCTAACAGCAAAAAGCAATGTCTGCTTAACTCTTCAAGAACTTTATTTTGACTTGATCCAGACCTGTAATTTTTTGTGAGTTTAGTTTGTTTATATGTTTTAGCATATTATCTGGTTTTATAGTCCCAAAATAAAACATGTGGACCCAGTTATGGAGGGCAGCTGTTGACCTCTGCCCAGTAGCACATATCCAGGAGAAACTGGACAGTCCAGTTTTGTGTCAGGAAGATGACATTAGTTAATTAGACAATTTGTTGTTTGCTTAGTGGGGCATTCTACACCTTTTCATCCAGACAACTAATCTTCTGCTCTTTCTTGGACATACTGACATACCTTACGTTTGCTTTATCAAGCTCCACTACTGGGCCACATTTGGTGTTTGACTTGTTTAATTTATTTTGTCCTTGTAATACAACTTTTAAACTTTCCTAATCATACATTTACATTTGTTTATAACTTTTTGAAGAGATCCCAATCATCAGGATTAAGCGTTCAATTTGCTTTCTTCCAAATTCTATTCTTCCATCTAAACTGTTTTTTTTATTTTTCATTTATTCAGTAGGTATAGTTCTTTTTGGCTGATCTGAAGGGAGAGTTAATATTATATTCTTCCGGAAAAGATTTAGTAAATTCCCGAATCACTAGATCTACAGTGTGTCAGTGATTAATTCAAGTTGCCTTTAATTCACTTGCTACATCTGATATTCACATTTTAGTTTATCATGATATTTGACATCTCTGCAAAGAGAAACAAAAGTTTTTGTCATCTTTCTACTTCAGAGTCAGTGGTATACTCCATGTAACAATTGTCTCCTAAATATGGAGTACCTCCTGTGTGTCTCCTGTGTGTTTCCACTTGTTTTGGTTGTAGGTTTAGTAATGCCCTCCCCCCACCATCAAAGGGACACAGGGAGGGTCTGGAATTTATCCATAAAGAGTCAGATGATATAGGTCCTTGCAACAGAACAAATGATTTAAGGGGAAGGTGTTTATAGAAAGCCTCTTAGCCTGCCTAGGTTCAAGCACAGTTACTACAGAGTTAACTGAGTTCCTAAGAGAAAAAGATTTTAGTTGCCAGCATGTCTGTATGATTTAGCCAGACTGTGTTGTGAATCACTTGATCGACAGGCTACTGTGTCATTGAAGCTGCTATGAGGATTTTGAGCATATACGGTATGTTGGCTGCCCTTCCCCCTACCTATAATGAGGTGAGGTGGTGAGCACTACTGTTAGGTCTAGCTCTAGAGGAGCTCTGAAAGAGTTAGAGACCACAAGATAGAGAAGTACTTTGCCTCTCACCTGGGAAAGTAAGTTAGAGTAATGAGAGGAGAAAGATTAAAAGGGCGGGGAGGAAGGGATGCTTCTTCTCCTATGGGGCATAGGTAAGAGTGAAACACAGAGGAGAGTCCAAAGGGGATCTTATGGTCCCACACAGCCAGAAAAGAAAGTCACTGGAGTTGTGAGGAATCACAGATATGCAGGTCCACTCCAGTTTATACAAAGGATGAAGGAGGTATCCTATAAAAATGTAAAACTGAACAGAGGGGGAGTCCAGGAGAAATCCTCTCACATTTGTATTTAAACCGCACTGGAGCCAAAATACTCATTGTGAGGTCTTGGACAAGTCAGTTAACCTACTTTTGCTTCAGCATACCCACTGCAGAAATGGGCAGAAGCAGGTTCCCACTGGAAATGAGATGTTGCATCTCAGCTGTGCTATCCTGGGTAAATAAACTGTAAAATAAAACAAATCAATTTGTTGATGCCGTATGCACCAGGAGAGGTCACACATGTGTTGAACTTTGCTGGTCAAGTATGTTTGTGTTGCCTAGGGATATTCAAGAAAGTTTGCCCTCCTAGAAGCTGGGACTGAGGGTAGGATGAAAAGTGAGCCTGGTTTAGAAAACATGGAAACATAGAAAATTTAACGGCAGAAGGAGACCAGTGGTTCATCAAGTTTGCCCATAAGTTCCTGCAACCTTTTCTGTCCCAGGAACTAGCCCCCATTCTGACCCATACCCACTTCAAGATTCTCAGATTTTATTCAAGCATACTCTTTGTCCCAGCCCAGTTTGAAAGCTGTCATCATCCTGGCTCTCACCACCTCCTCAGGCAGCCTATTCCAAGATTAAATGACCCCTTTCTGAGAAGCAGTGTTTTCTGAGTTCCCTCTTGTAGCTCCCTCCCCTCAGCTTCAGTTTGTACCTTCTAGTAATTGAGTTGGGAATCTTGTTGAATAGTTCATAGGGGGGCACCTTATTAATTCATTTCAGGAACTTGAAAGTTTCTATCATGTTCCCCCCTCCCTCCTAGTTTCTAACAAGTACATATTCAGTGCTTCCGAACACCCCTTGTATAAGTCTCTGCAGGCCCCAAATTATTTTTGTCACCCTTCTCTGCACAGTCTCTAGTCTGTTTTTGTCCTTCTTAAAGTGTGGATTCCAAAACTGGACACAGTACTCGAGGTGGGTCCTCACAAGAGACCTATAGAGTGGCACTATCACCTCCCAGTTCCCGCTGTCAGTTCCTCTCTCAATACATCCCAACATTTTGTTGGCTTTGCTGTAAGCTGCAGTGCATTGGTTGGTCTCCTTAAGGGTGTCACAGATGATAACACTATCCCTATCTTCCTGTGAAAGGCTGACTCTTACTCCACTAGGCCAATGTGCAGTCTTTTTTGCCTCCATGCATCACTTTAGACTTCTTGGCATTGAACTTCAATTGCCAGACACTACACCATCTTTCCAACTTTTGCAGATTGTTCTGAAGTTTCTTAACCACTTCCGCACTGTCTACTCTACCACCAAGTGTACTGTCATATACGAAGAGGGCAGTCATGCCCTGTGTACCTATCCCAATGTCGTTGATGAACACATTAAACAGTACTGCACCCACGACTGAGCCCTGTGGTACATCACTAGTGACCTCTCTCTCATCCAACCTCTGCCCATTGAAACCACTCTCTGCTTTCTGTCCTTAAGCCAGTTTCCTACCCATCTAACAATACTCTTTGCTGCACCCACGTCCTCCAACCTTTTCAGCAGATGATTATGTGGTACTGAGTCAAAGGCCTTACTGAAGTCAAAGTAGAAGAGATCTACTGGATGGCCCCTGTCCAATTCCATAGTCACCCAGTTGAAGAATGTAATCAGGTTCATCTGACATGATTTACCTGCTTCCAACCCATGTTGCATGTTATCCTGAAGTTATCCATCAGTTTCCCAACCAAGGATGTAAGGTTACCCGGTCTGTAGTTACTGCCCTCCTCTCTGCTTCTGCCCTTGTGTAGAGGCACCACATGAGCTCTTCTCCAGTCCCTAGGTATGATTCCAATCTAAAGTGAATGGTTAAACAAATGTGCCAAGAATTCCACAAATTCTCCTTCCAACCCCTTCAGCAGTCTTGGATGTATTCCATCTGGTCTTGGTAATTTGTCTGTCTTTATTCTCTCGAGTGCTTCTTTAACCCTGCTGGTGGGGAATGTTGGCATTTCCATTTGCAGGACCACTTTGTCAGCTGCTTTAATGCCACTGTAAGGTATTGGGCTGTTGTGTTCCTTGGTGAACATTGAGCAGAAGAAGTTGTTTAGAACCACGATCTTCTGTCTATTATCTTCTACAATCCTGTTACCATTTTTAAGTTTAACTACCCCTCTCCCTTTCTTCCTTTTTTCTTGTATACACTGAAAGAAGTGTTTGCTCCCCTATTTTGCCCTCCCCGCTATCCAAAGGTCAGCCACCGCCTTTGTTTATCTCACCGTCCTCTTAGCTTCTTGTACTTCTGAACCTAATCTTCCCATTCGCTGTCACTTGATTTCTTTTTAAAGTTGGGAAATGCCTCTCTTTTGGTCTGAATTGCAACTTTGAACTGGTTAGTGAACCATAAGGTTCTTTTATGTTCATTCTTTTTAGTTACCATCCTTAAACACAGCTGTGTAGCCTCTAAGATGACCTGTTTAAACAACCCCATATGTCTTCTACTTACATTTGCTCACAGATCCTTGCTAGTTTTCCTCTGGCTAATTCCCTCATTTTTTTGAAGCTCACTTTGCTAAAGTTTAGGGCTACTGTTCTGGATTGAGATTTTTACATCCCCTAGGGAGAATTCAGACCAGGTTGTATAAAACATTATCATGTCTACAGGATTAAGGGAGCAGAGAAGCCACTTTACAAAGAGTACAGAGGATAGGAAGCAATAGCCTTATATAACATGAGTTCCACAGAGTTTATTTAGGTGTCTACAAAGCCAGGAAACAGAGTCCTGGTGCACTTGAAGTGGAACTGTAAAAATCACAGCCAACACTCCAGCTAAAGTGCAAAACTTGCTATTTATTCAAATAATTTAAAGAGTGGACAGTGCTGGTGCAGTCTAAGCTGCATGCCACTCTCACCATAGGAGATTGGGGGAAAGATTGAAAGAAAACTCAGCTTTCCTGAAATCCTTCCTGTGTGAAGTAAGGAGAAGGATAGGGTTAGGAAAGAGGAGATTGAGGCATTTAATGGTGATTAAATAGATGGTGTCAGGAGTAAGGGTACCATTTTGTGGGAGACTGGGAAGACTTTTCAGATAAAAGGCTCTTCCAGGGTGATGGCTTTCACCTAAGAAGAGAAGAGACCAGTAGAGTGTGTGCATGTAGCACCATCTGTAATAGGTTCAAAATGAAGCCGCAGCTGCATCTTTCTTTTTTCTTTATTTTTGAAAACTTTATCTTTCCAAAAAAGTGTGGGTAAACAGCATTATTCTTTAGTGTTAAATGGTAGGTAAACCAGCTTTTATAAATGTGTGTTTAATTCCCCAAAGCAAAAAATGTAAAGAAAACTGCCAGTTTCATTGGTTTTATAATTTTTTCAGTCAAACAGTTTTATCAGTTATTAACTATCATGCTGCTGGTGATCGGAAAGCAGTCTGACGACTCAAAGAATGGGCAAAACAACTCTTTTCCTGTGAATGAAGCATCTGGAAACCAACCGGACATTCAGTTAGTTAAAGACATTCTTGCTGATATTAATTAGACATAAGTGAACTAATAGACTCAATGTATAAAATTAAAAAGGAGACCAAGGGGGTGGCAGGCAGGATGGACATAACAGAGTCTAAGGTTTCAGTGTCAGAAGATAATGTCACATACCTAGAAGAGAAAACAGACCACCAGGCACAGCAAATACAGGATCTCTTAAATAAAATGGTTGATTTAGAAAATCAGGGGGAGGCAGAATAACTTCTGAATAGTAGGTGGTCCTGAAGACCTGGAAGGGGGCAATGTGATGCTATTCCTTCAACAGTTAATTCCAGAATTAATGAGCCATCAGTGGGCTTGGCATCTTGAAATCTAGGGAGTCAACTGTTTATTAGCCCCCTCAATGGTTCTAAGCCTGGACCCATATCCCACATTTCCTAAGGTTTTCAATTAAAAAGGAAATCCTGATGGTGTCCAGAGAGATGAGATTTCTCTCATGGAAAGGGGATGAGTATTAGTATTTCAGGACTTTTGGAGGGAATTGATGGGAAAAAGGAAAACTTTTATGGATGCCATTCCCTATAAAAACTTGGTCTACCTTATTATTTTAAATACCCAGCATTACTAGCAGTTTATGAAACTGGCGGGGGGGGGGGACTTTCTCACACTTTGTACTCTGTGGATGTTGAATGGGACCTAATTGGCTATTACCAAACAAGGAAGACTCCCAGCTCAGAGTTACCCACTTTCAGACAGGCCTGCAGCTTCTAATGCAGCACGAGACACAGAATCCTATGCTCCAGAGGTGACTCAAAGTAGCCCTTCTACTGTGCCTGCATCATTCTCTAACTCATAACAAAGTATTTCTTCTTAGTCTGAGTCTGCTTCTACTCTACACACTAGTCAACTGCTGTCAGCTCCAAACAAAATACAAACTGACCTGGTCCTCAGAAATTGTCAGGAAAAGTAAGCCACCAGCCACTCTGTTATTCCACAGCAACAATATCAACATGGATATAACCTAAAAAAACAAGAAGCTGCAGTAGGAGCAGGGAGAGACATGCTACATCTAGTCTCTCCCCACTAACATCCCCAGAACCTGGATTACATCCTTCTCCAGGCAGTGGACAGATGCTAACTAGTTTAAACCCTAAAGAAGATCAACTAGGCTCTGTGGCAAAAAGTCACGTCCACCATTACTTCTGGTCACGTGACATTTCCAGATTGGGAGTTTCATCTAATCAACGGACACAATGCCTTATTTCACATGATCACTACATAGTCTGATTTACAACAAGCATTTAACCAACTAGCCCCTTTTAAATGTCAGCCTCCTTTCAATTTATAAAGCCTTCATAAAAGGTAGAGTAATCAGCTTCTCCACAAACAGGAAAAGAGAAAGACTAAAGGAAATTTCTGCTGCAGAACAAGATTTAAATAATTTGAAAAACCAACTAAAAGGTTCCTCACTATCTGACAGAAAACTACTACATGAAATAACACTTCTCATGTACTGTAAGAAATAAATAAAATCCTATCAGTGCAAGCAGAATACGCCCTATTCAGAACTAAACAATGCTTTTGTGAATTAGGAGAGAAGTCTGATAAACTGCTTGCATCTCAACTTAAAAAAAAACAAAAACAAAACACAATTCCTTTGGTGAAAAATAAATCAGGCAAAATCCTCACTATTTGTATAGATGATAATAATAATAATAATGAATTCACAAAATTCTATGTAGATTTACTCAGGTGGAAACAAAGTTCTACCAGAAAAAATAAACAGCTTTCTAGTGACCCTTTACATGTAGCTTTATCAAACAAAGACAAGGAACATACTGGAAAACCCATCTCCCTGAAAGAAATATCTCAAATCATTGAAGACCTTCCCGCTAGGAAACCCCTGAACCCAATGGTACTCTAGGAGAGCTCTTCAAGTCACTTAACTCCCATCCAAATAAATACATGCACAATGTATTCTGAGAAACAGGGGAAAACAAAACATTCTAACCAATCAGGACCAAAGCTGTTGTTACCCTAATATAAAAAAACATAAAGACCATCTAGACTCTGCCAGCTATAGGACAAGCTCTGTGATGGACTGTGAAAATCCTTGGAAAAATATTAACTAAGAGGATTCAGATAATTATTACCAAATTTGTGGGATGGGAACAAGTAGGAATTCATGAATGTTAGATCAGGGCAGTTAACGTTAGACACCTCAATAATGTACATTGGTTTGGCAATAAAAATAAAGACCCATATATTGCCTTGTCACTAGATATTTTTAAGGCATTTGATTCAGTTGAATGGGATTATGGGCTAGTATTTGGCACTAATGATATAGCAGTATTTTAAGGGCACTGTCACTGATGTGTAGCAGGCACACAGTCCCCAGATGCAATTGTACTTTCCTCTGAGGCTTATTTAACTACCAATTGCACACTGGCAGGATATTTATTTTGTTGTGGTTTGAAGAGGAGGTTCATTAATTATGTCTTTTGAAACTGTGTTATATGAGGCTGAGGAGAGGAGAAGTATAGTCTTTGAACTGAAGTAATTTGACTTGTACTCTGGTGCTGGATGCCGGGTTACACTTTTGTGATTTTGCTTAAATCCCGAAGGAGGAGGATGAGAAGTTCAAGAGGGTTTTTGTAGCCATTTGGTTTGTATGATGTGCTAGAGGCTGGGTTACATTACTGTGGTGGGCTTGAGTCTGAATTGAAGAGAAATTGGAGAAGGAGAAGGCAGATGAGAAAGTTCTTGTAGTCATTTGGCTTGTATGCTTGTGTAGAGGCTGGATTATGCTACTGTACCGGTGCTTAAATGCAGATTGAAGAGAGAGATTAGAGTAGAAGGAGAAGGAGGATGAGAAAGTTCTTGCAGCCATTTGGTTTGTATGCTAGTGCCAGAAGTTGTGTTATGCTGCTGCGCTGCTGCTGGAGTCCAGATTGAAAAGAGACTGAAGGAGGATGACAAGAAAGTTCTCATAGCAATTTGGCTTATATGTGTGTGCCAGAGGCCAGGTTATGCTACTGTGCTGGTGCTTGAGTCCAGACAGAAGAGAAATTGGAGGAGGAGAAGGAGGAGGATGAGAATGAGGGACAATTCTTGTAGTCATTTGGCTTGTACACTGGTTCCAGAGGATGGGTTATGCTGCTATACTGGTGTTTGAGTACAGATTGAAGAGAATTTGTAGCAGGGTGAGGAGAATGTTTTTGAAGTTATTAGGCTTGTACGCTGGTGCTGCATGCTGGGTTATGCTGCTGTTCTGGTGCTTGAGTCCAGATTGAATAGATATTGGAGGAGGAGGAGAAGGAGGATGATGATGAGAAAGTTCTTGTAACCATTTGGCTGTACGCAGGTGCCGGAGGTCCAGTTATGCTGTTGTGCTAGTACTTGAGTCTAGATTGAAGAGAAATTGAAGGAGAAGTAGGATGGCAAGAATGTTCTTGTAGCCATTTTGCTCATATGCTGGTGCCAGAGGCTGGGCTGTGCTGCTGTGCTGGTGCTTGAGTCCAGACTGAACAGAAATTTGAGGAGGTGGATAACAAGACAGTTCTTGTAGTCATTTAGCTTGTATGCTGATGCCGGAGGCTGCATTATGCTTTTGTGCTGATGCTCAAGTCCAGATTGACGAGAACATGGAGGAGGTTGATGATAAAGGTCTTGTAGCTATTTGGTTTGTATGCAGGTACTGGGGGCTAGGTTATGCTGCTGTGCTGGTGCTTGAGTCCAGAGTAAATAGAAACTGGAAGATGAGGAGGAGGAGGATAAGAAAGATATTGTAGTCATTTACCTTGTATACTGATGACAGAGGCCAGATTTTGATGCTGTTCTGGTGCTCAAGTCCAGATTGAAGAGAACCTGCAGGAGAAGGAAAATGAGGATAGAGTTCATGTAGCTATTTGGCTTGTATACTGATGCGGGAGGCTGGGAGGAGGAGGAGAAGTGGAAGAGGGTTCTTGTAGCCATTTGGCTTGCATGATGGTTCTGGAGGCTGGGTTATGCTGCTGTGCTGGTGCTTGAGTCCAGATTGATGGGAAATAGTAGGAGAAGGAGGACGATGAAACATTTCTTGCAGCCATTTGGCTTGTATGCTGGTGCCGGAGGATGGGTTATGTTGCTGTGCTGCTGCTATAGATATTATACTGGCTCCTCAGAATCTGGGTGGTGACTTTGCGTTACTTCACATACTGCCTATAGTGGGCACAAAAGAAGAGAAAAAAAGTACATCCTTGTATCTTGTAGGTAAAACCAGTGTGCCTGCCATGTGCTCTTCTGGTAGTCTTCTTTCCTCTGTGATGTGTGCTCCTTTGGAAAAGCTTGCATTAGATGGGAAGAAATGGCACATTTCACAATATAGTAACGATGCATACAGCATGATTGCAGACTTACCTTAGCAGCAGAGAGGGATGGCTGAGAGGATGTGCACTCGAAAGTGCCGCCCAGGATGCTGGTTCCTTTGAGTCTGCGTAGTGGTTTTTGTGTTGCTGCAAATGCTGCATGTAGGGGAGATGCAAGCACTAAGAGAAAACACTTGTTAATACCTTGCAGGGAAAACCAGTGTGACTGCAATGTGCTCTCCTGGTGGTCTTCTTCTCTGTGATACATGCCTTATTGAAAAAGCTTATTTTGGATGGGAAGAAACTGCACATATCTCAGTATGGTAGTGATGCATGCAGCATACTTGTGGACTTACCTTAGCAGCAGAGAGGGATGGCTTTCTGATGCTGCAAAGCATGGCCCAACACCATATGTTCTTCCGATACTTATTGAATTACCACTTCCACTGTAGTGGGATGTTCAGTTTTTGGAAGTGTGAATGTTAAAATGTTCATTCATCTCATGCTTATGTTGATGAAGATCTGCAGAGACTGAGGAGGAGAAAGAGAGTCTTTTGAGCCTTTTGGCTTATGCACTGGTGAAAGAGACCAGTCTATGCTACTGGTGCATGAGGAGAAGAGAGACTTTAGGAGATGAGAGTCTTTGAAGCTATTCAACTTGTACACTGATGCAAAAGGTTGGGTTGTGCTGCTAGTACTTGAGGAGAACAGACACACTGTAAGAGAGGACAGTCTTTGCAGTCACTCGTCATGTATGCTGGTGAAAGGGGTTGGGCTGTGCTGCTGATGCTTGAGGAGAAGACAGACATTGTGGGAAATGAGAGTCTTTGAAGCCATTGGGCACATAGGCTGGTGCAAAGGCTGGGTTGTGCTTCTGGTGCTTGAGGAGAAGAGAGATATTGTAGGAGACAAGAGCCTTTGCAGCCATGCAGCTTATATGCTGGTGCAAGAAGCTGGGTTGTGATGCTGGTGCTTGAGGAGAAGAGTGACATTCTAGGAGATGAGAGTCTTTGAAATAATTCTGCTTGTATGGTGGTGCCAGAGGCTGAGTTGTGCTGCAATGCTTCTGTTTGAGCATTGGATCAAGACCGGAGAAATTGGAAGAGAAGGAAAAGGCAGGACTTGAGAAAGCTATTTTTGATGCTGCATTATTGATGTAGTGAAACCTGATGCCGTTTTCTGGCTGCCTGTTAAGATAATGAAAAGAGGGTGTTACTGTACTTTCTTTTGAAGTTTTGTCCTGTGTAGAGCCCCACTTTTAAATGCCTTCATCTCTTGGTGACACTATTGCTGCTCACCTGCACTGCAGCCCATCAAGAATATAAAAAAACAAAAACATTATTTTATTGTGATTTGTGATGTGCTGTACTTCTGCAGTCTTCCACTAGCAGCTGTCTGGGAAGGCTGTGCAGATGTGCACTGAGGTGTGCCACCCATGATGCTAGCTTCAAGAGTTGGGGATCTGTTAATTGCTGCCTGTGAGGGAGACAGAAGAAGAGTAGAAAGTGAGTTTTACTACATGCCATGAAAAGACATTGTGCCAGCCAGGTATCTGCAGATGTATCTCTTGTCTAAAATATATGCCTCTTCTGAAATGCCTATTGGGACAGGAAGAAATGGCACATTTCATAGTACAATAGTGCATGAGTGCTGCACCCAGCATGATTTCAGTCTTACCTTAGTAGCTGAGAGGGATGGCCATGCAGACATGCACTCATGTGTGCCGCCCATGACATTAGCTTCAAGAGTACTGGAAATGTAAATTACTGCCTGTTAGGGAGATATAAGAAGAGAAAGAAACTCAGGTCAGAGCCAATATGGCCAAAAATGGTGGTACTGTTGTAGCTGTAATAAGGAATGCTGATCACACATCAACACCGCCACTGCGAAGACCATCACAGTGACAGAATTCGACGAAAAGCATCGGGTCACTGTGATGGTCCCCACAGACACCAACAGTGCATCTCCTTGTGTTTTGCCCCATCCCTGAGACAACTCCAACTCTGAGTTGAATATTTAGAGACTGGAGGGTGTGGAGGGCTCTGAGGGGTTTGTGGGGGGTGCAGCTCCTAGAAGAAAACACACCGATATCCCTGATAGTACAATGCCGACACTCGGCATTGTGTCTGTCGCTGTCAGGGATGTCGGTGTACTGGATGTTGCAGCGCTATAGGTAAACCCAACAAAAAAATGAGAGGCTTCTTCAGACCCAGGAAAAGCTGAAGACTTCATTGATACATGAACAGGTGCAGATGTGCGGGGACTTGTGGACTGTGCACTATGGAAAGACTCCGTCCACCTTCAGAAGTGCAGGGCTTGGTGCATTCACTCTTTAGACATTCACTCTTTACATATTCACTTTTCACATGTTCAGTAGACATTCCCTCTTTTTTTTTTATTTTGACCCGAAATTTTCAAGATAGTCATTTTATGACTGCCCTTATAAACATGACATGTAGCATTTATAGCATATTGATCTAAATGTTATTTTGCACTACAAGTGTGAAAAGACATCTCATCCAGGATTCAAAAAATGACACCTGTTATGTTTATTAGGTGGTATGGAAAAATAGGTATTTTGAAAGTTTGGAGTCCAAATATTGAAAATTAGCAAACTTATGAATGAACGTTGAAATACTGCAACGTTCCATCATAACTTGGTCATTTTACTGCATTTTTACACCAGATTTTCAGCATAGCCTATGGCCATTGCAATGGGAATTCTGTTGCCGACCCTCAATTACTGTGCCCCCCTCCTTGGTTCAACCCATAAAACCTCCCTGCTGAAGTGGGACATCACTTACAATAATGTATGCCGCTATGCTTCCTCTTCCCCTTGACTTAGGCACCGTTGACTACTTTATGGTGGCTTAGGCTGACTCTCCCCCGTAGCCTCTAGGCATTACTACCTTGGCTCTCTTGTTGACTCTTTCATCAGGCTAAAAATCCCAACTACACTGGCGGAGATGTTCCTTCCTTTCACCTCCCCTCATGAACTGAGATCAGTTGAAAAATCCCTGCTCAAAGTCCCCAGATGTCTTACTACAAAAGGTACAGGTGCCTTTTGGACACATGGCTCCTAAGTTCTGGAACACTCTCCCCCTGGAAGTCAGACAGTCAGGGTCCCACCTTCACTTCAAAACCATGCTCCATCATTATCTTATGCAGGCTGACCATTGCATCTGTTTTGATCCTCCCTAATTCCTTCCTGTCAGGCCCCCTATCTATTGTTCCCATGTCAGTACCCCAAGCACTTATCCACAACCCTACTAATCTTTGGGATCGGGCAGACTGCATGTCGCCTTGCCTTGGCTACTCACTCTACCCTCACTTATACGCTAACTTCTACTGTCTAATTACCACCTTGATTTCCTGTTTACTGCTCTATTCTATGTTTAAACTTTTTCTGCAACCTCTTCTCTATCTATGCTTGCTAAACTTCTATGTTGTTTTCTTTCTTCAAAGGGTGTTACTCCTACTCAGTACCTGTTAATTATGCTACTGCCCCTGTGTGTTCTGTTCTCAAATCTCCATCCATGCCTTGCAGAAGGACTTGTCTTCCCCTACATGTAACATTTGTTTCTCATCGCTTGATATGTTCTGTACCTATTTTTTGATGTATTGTACTCTCCTGGGTCGTGCTTGAAAATAGTCACTCTGCTAGCTAGCACACTTTCCCGGTAAACAAAAACTAAATACAAAATTACCCCACCTCATTATCCCCATAAGTAAAAGTTTTCAAATCCCTGCTGAAATGTAATTCCACGCCAACGAAACATCATTCTGCACCATAGGTGCGAAAACACATTTTGGCCAGGATTTGAAAAATAACAGTTGTCATGTTCATGAGGTGGTGTGAAAAAAATGGCTGCATTGAAAATTTGTGTTCAAAATATTTAAAATTACCAAAGCTATGAACAAGCATAGAAAAATTTCAATGTGTACTTATAACTTTGTAATTTTTGCATAGTGTGACTCTACATTTTCAACATAGCCTTCTTATGAATAATGGTGGTGAAAATGTTCAGATCCTGCCCAAAAGGTGCTTTTGCCAAGTGACTATAAAATCAGCTTTTGGGCCTCATTTGCATACTTTCACTGCCATTGGCCATGAGGTGGGGTCTCAAAAAGGCCATGTTGAAAATTTGGGGTAAAAATATACAAAAATGGCAAGGTTATGCCTCAAAGTTCAAAACCACATTGAAATTCTTTGAACTGCACTTACCTTAGTTTCTCATATTGCAGTCGCTAGTTCCAGCAGCAAGACGTATCTTCATTCAAAGAGTGGATCTTTGCCATAGGACATGTTCAGGTGAGTGAGGGAATGAAGGAGGTGTAGGGTGGTGGGTGCTGAGTGGGAGGTCAGGTTGGGGAGCCAGATTGACAAGGGACTGTTTTCTTTTTTACAGGTTTAAAGAGGAAAACAAAAGGAACAGTTTTCTTTATTGCCTCTCACATTTGAAAAATGTATACTGGAACTGTGATCAGAGGGTGGGGGTGCCACTAGGCACCAGGGAAACATATTAATTAAATTAACACAGGGCCAGCAACTGGAGGGGGGATGCCACTAGACTTCAGGGAAACATTATATAAATACAGAGTCGGTGATCAGAGGGTGAGGGGAGCCACTAGACACTAGAGAAACATGTAAATACAGGGACAACAGGGAGACTTCCATGCTTGAAAACAAGTGCTAGTTCCAAGCTCAGAAGTGAACACGGATCAGGAAAATAGTGCAGCCCATGGTGGTGGTAGTGGCGTGGGAGGGACAGCACTGCAGTCAATGGAGAGGATGGCATGTGCTTCAACTCCATTGTGGAAGGACACAGTCTAGGCATCCGGTCTCATGCTTCCAGAGCCCATTCTTTCTCTGTGCAATAGCAAGACATCAGCATAGCTTTGCTATGCAGTTATAAAAAGTGTGTTTTACTACCTGGTCCATATGGGCCAAAGAAATTTGCATTTCATAGTACAGTACTACTTAAGAGCATGCAGTCTTACCTTGGCAGCTGAGGAGACATGGCATTGGAGAGAGATTATAGGAGAAGACAGGAGGATTTCAACTTTGGACACCTTGCTGCATGATCAAATCAAATCAAATCAATCTTTATTTCTATAGCACCTTTTAAAACCAAGGCGCTGTACAGATTTGAATACAATAAATACAATAAAACAGACACTATAAACATTTTAAAAACCGAATCATTATAATCCAAATCAATTAGTCCGGGAAGGCCAATGAGAATAAGTATGTTTTTAACATTGTCTTAAAACCACTGATATGGGATGACTTCATGACTTCGGCCAGAACTTTAGGTGTTGTGGTTGTGGTGAACTGGGAAGACAGGTCTGTTCAGTGCAGGGATGATCATGCAGGCTCCTGATGCTCTGCTCATGTAGACTGGACTGCTACACAGTTGTGCAGCAGTGGACTTTTATGCTGGCTGCTAAGACAGGGTTGCTGGGAGAAGAGTTGGCATTTGGCATTACAAGAATACCAGCATGCACCTTGCTGCTTTACTCTGGTGCAAGACAGACCAAGCCCATTCTGTAACAAAAAAAAAGGTGGTGATACTTACTTTAACAGTTTAGTGCATCATTGTAAATATGTATGTCATAAAGAGAGCAGTATTGTATACAATTGT
Source organism: Neoceratodus forsteri (assembly GCA_016271365.2). Classification (NCBI taxonomy): domain Eukaryota; kingdom Metazoa; phylum Chordata; order Ceratodontiformes; family Ceratodontidae; genus Neoceratodus; species Neoceratodus forsteri. Next base: position 517,400,689 of record CM057449.1, on the reverse strand, counting down.
CTGCAATTGCACTACATACTTAAAAAACGAGTCTTACTCTTTAGAATATAATTTCGGTGAGTAGTACCACTGAAAAAGTGATTATGGCATTCATTTATTATGTTGGCATGCTTGCGCAGCCAACATCTTGTGGCAGTGGGGATTTGGAGATGCGGTCGCTGTTGGGCGAATGCAGGGCACGTACTAGTAGGTGGGTCCCTCATTCCCCAATCAGCCTGCATGCCAATGCCACACCATGCATACTAAGCTGGTGAGCAATCTAAGGAAAGGTCCACTGCAATCCAAGCAAAGCTCGTCACACATAGCGGACCCTTCCTACGTGCTCGCCAGCTAGTAGCATGGCGGCACAGTGGCCACTACACTGCCGACAGCACCAACTTTGGGGCGTCCAATCCCCTGGTTGGCTTGCCCTGCCCCATGAAGTATGTACCAATGGGGGAGCCCACTCCCCATCAGCAGAATGTGCCCCCCACCTCGTTGTTTGCTGATGGGGGTGCCCAATCCCCGTCGGCATCCACCCCCCTTCCCATTGTATCAGGCTAACGGGAGCCCATCCCCTGTCGGCATCATGTCCCCCTTCTTCTGTGCTGACGGGTGCTCAATCCCCATCAGCTACTGTACCCCCCAAACAAAGAAAACAACCTGTAAAAAGAAAACCATCCGTGATGGTTTTTTTTCTTCTCGGACCTGTAAACTGAAAACGGTCCTCGTAGTCTCCCTACCCACCACCCGCACCCACCCACTGCGCACCCTGCCTCCCCACACCCCTCACCCATACTTAAGTCAGGAGTCTGGCGCGATGATCTTCGCTGGACTGGGAACACATCTTCACTCTTCAAAGCCGACCGTGAACTGAGGGAATGCCGGTAAGCTGTATAATGGAATAAATAGGGCTTTTTCAACTTTGCTCCATATCTTGGGCATTTTTTGGAATGTTTGCACCAAATTTTCAACATGGGGTTTTTAGGACCCTTCCTCATGAATTCTGTCACAGTTTTGACATTATTCGGTCCCGAAAGGTGATTTTGCAGTCACTGCATGAAATCACCTTTTGGGACTGATTAACACAAGGACAGTGGCAGTGTTCATGAGGTGGGCTCTCAAAAAGCTATGTCGCAAATTTGGTGGAAAAATCCAAAAATGGCTGTTTTATTTAGCGCAGGTTAAGAGTTGTTACCGCCAGTCAACCGACCAATATTACGTTGTGATTTTCAACACTGTCATTTTGATACACCTCCTGTGAACAGTACAGCTGTCATTTTCCACATCCTGGTTGAATGTGCTTTTGCACTTGGCTGACAATACTGCAGTCACTGTGGGAAATCAGTGTTTGGGCCAGATTGCAAAAATGACAGTGACACTGTTCATGAGCAGAGGTCCTACAATGCCTATGTTGAAAATTTGGTGATGATACTTCATAAAATGATTGTGTTATGAGCATACGTTGCGCAGTTTGCACATACGCTCGTAACGTTGTGCATTTGTAATATTTTCACTCTGGATTTTCACCTTTGGCATTTTTCCACACCTCTTGATGAACAGTAAAGCTGTCATTTTACATATCCTGTCCGAAATGTGTTTTCGCACATCTGATGAAGAATAGTGCACTCGCTGTGCAAAATCACTTTTTGAGACAGCTTGAGGACATGACAGTGACACTGTACATGAGTAGAGGTGCTAAAATGCCTATGTTGAAAATGTGGTGCCAAAACTCCATAAAATGCCTGTGTTACAAGTGTGCATTGCACATTTCCCATGCACCCTTGTAACTTCGCATATTTGCAATACTTACATGCCACTTTTTTACCACTGCCATTTTTTTACACCTCCTTATGAAAAGTACAGCTGTCATTTTTCACATCCTGCCAAACATGTGTTTCCACACTGCACTACCAAAGCCAGTGTCAGCGCGACAACATTCGGCATTGACAAATGCTTGTTTTGGTTTTTTTTTATCAATTTTAAACGGTGTAAGGGAGAAAGAATACACAAACGACAAAGCACAAAACATTTTTACAAATATTTCTGATACCTGTTTAATGGACTGTTACGCAGTGTTCAGCACACATAACAATCATAATGATACCTGTTTAATGGACTGTTACGCAGTGTTCAGCACACATAACAATCAAACAAAAATACTAACTTTTTTTTTCAATTTTTAATGGGGACTGAGGACTGTAAAGGAGTGGAAGTCTGGATGGGCGAAGACAAGCACAAACAATCACTGCATTCATCCAAAATGTAGAGGACAGCTCAGAACCTATAGGACGGAGCCAACTAAAGATGTAGTTACAACCAAGAGCAGAAAACCAATACAGTGGTAACACCACCTCCTGCTGGAGATATCCCTCCTTATGAACGCAGCATCCCACTAGCCCTGCTCACTGCATTGTCACACTACCCTGCCTCTTTGAGGTCAGAATTTATGGCCCTGCCCCTTGCTGAAGCCACAGTTGGAAGGCTACAATCCACATCTGACAGACTGAAGTTGCCATTCTTGACTGGGTCATTCTGATAAGTACTGAAAGCTTGGCACAGGAATACTTGCAAGAACTGTTGCTGTGTCAGTATGATGCTCAAGAAGGATGACTCACTGCTGACCCTTCTTGTGAATGCCTCAAACAGTTCCAGAATACGAATCAGCATCTTAACTATCGTTCAGTGCCAGCTAGATAGCATGGTATCTGCTCCACTGATCTTATGATGCAGCAGATAGTCATGCAACACTAGTTGCTGCTTCTGGAACATCTGAAGCATATATTAAGTAGAAGAATTCTAGTGAGTGAAACATCCTGCTTCAAGGCATAGGTTTCTTAGGTGTTATACAAGCTAAGAAAGGCAGATGCCATTAACAACTCACCCTCTCTTCAAAGAGAATATCCTAATATATTATTCCTCATGCAATACTCATCCAATTTTGTTTTAAACTCTTGCATACTTCTACTACTGTACCTAGAGTCTCGAGTGATAGAGTATTCCATATTGCCACTTCTCCTTGATTGAACCAGGTAACACACATCATAGTGTGGTACGTGTCATCTCTCAGCTGCAATATGTGAGACCTAGAGTCATGGTATTGATTTTTGAATTCCAACCCTAAACAATCCCATATGTTGTGGTTCTTGAAAGCACCACACACCAGACATAGGTCTACACACATTCTTCTATACTCCTGAGGATACAATCCCAACATGTCCAACCTTTCCTTGTATCTGAGATTTTTAACAGCTGCTACCATCTTAGTAGCTCTGTGCTGAACTCTCTCCAGGATTTTAATTTCAGATTTTGGTACTTGGAGACCAGAACTGCGTGCAGTATTCAGATCTGGTCTGACTCTAACCAGGGAAGTATATAATGGGACTATTACTCTCCTGTCCCTACTTTGAATACGTCTTCTGATACTTCTCAAAATGCTGTTGGCCCTCTTTGCCATCAAAAGACAATGATTTTTAAACCTTACAGTATGTCATTTAAAACTATTATTCCAATGTCTTTTTCCTCTTCTATTTCTCTTAATGTATACCCTTTTAATATATACTTAGGCTTGTTGTTATTTTTTCCTAAGTGCATTACCGCACATTTTTCTATATTAAAGACCTTTTTATGTTTCAGGGCCCATTGCTCCAAATGTGTTAATTCCTCTTGTAGTTCTTCTATTTCTGTGGGATTTTCCACAACTGATCCTAAGTTTATATCATCTGCAAATTTCAAGAGCCGTGCCCCATCACCACTGGACACTGACACCACATAAATATTAAATGGACAGGGCCACAAAATCGATTCCTGTCGGACTCCACTGGTGACATCAGCCCACTCAGATGTATTCCCTCTTATATTCACTTTCTGTCTCCTATTGGTAAGCCATAAATTTATCCATGCCCCTATCCTAGTGTTTAAGTAAAGCCTCTACAAGTTGATTATGTGGCACTTTATCGAAGGCCTTACTGTAGTCCAGAAAAACCACATCCACTGGGTACTCATTATCCAAAGCCTCACTGACCTTATTAAACAACTCTATCAAGTTCATCTGACACAATCTTCCCTTGGTGAACCAGTGCTGTGTTTTATCAACCATAACTTCCCTATTAATAAATTCCTCTAGCTTCTCCTTTAGTACTCTCTCCAAAACTTTCCCAAGCACTGATGTCAGACTCACTGGTCTGTAATTCTTGCATTCTTTCCTGGACCCTTTTTATGGCTGTGGGCATAGCCCAGCAGACATTTTGCATTCAGAAAAGGGCTGATGTAATTTTTGCTACCAAACAACATGGTAGAGTGTTAAAAATAGATTCCTCCGCTGAAGCCTCATTACTACACTGCCTGTGTGTGTATAGGAAGCTGTAGAGCACTATTTTTCCTCTAGCTTGAGGAGTTAATTGAGCCCACAGAACGTTAACTCATTATCTTCTGTCAGTCATTCTGTGTCAGATTACCAATGGATAGTACAGACATCATAGAAAACTATTGGAAGTAGAATGGGTTAAACACTTCCTGGAGCTTTCTGCATAACAAATAAGCTCTGCTGTGCCCTCAGTCCCTAGGAACACCTCATTAATCCATTTGACACCACCATCCTAAGAGCAGTCATTCTGCTACTTTGCTGGACATTCCATAGCAAAGAGTCCTAGTGATGCCTGTTTCAAAAAAAATATACCAACTTCATTTTCTCAGGCAGGCAGCTCTGGGCTACTGTTTATATTCTACTGAATGTTCTTAACCTGCAATTTGTGACTATAGATGTTTACAACTTAATGATAGTAACCACATTTGCTTCACTTGCAAATAGGTAGGCATGTGTATATCTAATTTTTGTTTGACTTAGGTGACACATTGGCTTAAACCTTTCTTAAATTTACAATTTGGCCTAGAATTAGAATCACTGACAAATATCCTTATTCATACAGCTGATACCTGGACTATTGAAAGACTGGCTAAGTACTTCATGGCAGTAAATAACAAGAAAATTAAAACTGAGAAGTGTGCACTAGATTGATATACTGGCAATTTGAATAAGGCAATTTGTAGGTAAATAAATTCTAGGTACTGTGTTTTTTTATATATAGATGGTAATAACATTAATGTTAAATGCTATATGTCTTTGTCTATTTATATTCTTCCTGTTTTTATTATGTGTATGTGTGTGTTACTATTGTATGTATTGTTGATGACTACAATAGTCAAACAATAAACTTGAAATTGATTAATTGACTATAGGTGTTTACAACTGAATGATAGTAACATTTGCTTTACTTGCAAATAGGTAGGCATGTGTGTGTCTAATTTTTGTTTGACTTAGGTGACACATAGAATCTGATCAGTTCATAACATGCTGTACTGTGATGAGATGAACTGATAAATGAGGGGTTTGGTTTCTTTTACAAATTCATTTTTCCTGATCATGGATATACTAAAACAAAAATTTATCAGCAAAATGTTAAATAATAAGGAGTTTAGCAATAATTTAGTTGATGTGATGTAAAGAGTTGCTCCCTGAAAAATTACCTGGGTTGGGGGGGCACTGCCACAAGCAGAATAGGACTTCATTGATGGGGGAGCTCATGGCAGCAGAAGAGGCATGATGGCATTAAAAGCTTAATGGTATGGATGTAGAAGCACCAATATTTGAGCATGACTTTGGTAGAGGACTAAGTCTGACTTGGGGTTGGGGGATCATCAGAAACCGAGTGAGTCTTGGTATTTTTAGCATAATGGTTTTCTGAAACTTCAGCCTTTGATGGGTTAGATTCTGCATCCATCTGTACAGTATGTCACTAAGCCACATGCAGTGGGAAATGGGTAAAAACCAGATCACCAGACCTGGACCAGAGATGTAAAATCTGGACTGGGCACATCTTGTGCAAATATTGCTGATCCACTCACTCCAGATGATCTGGTCTGGTCCTGACAGTTCAGTTTTCAAATATGCCAAGGAAGGGTTGAAAAACAAACATCCAGGAGTGGACCAGATACATAAAAGTCGGACTGAACAGTGCAGTCAGAGTGACTGGCCCAGCAGTATTTGAACAAGTTGCACCCAGTATGGCACATTTGGATTTTTACAGAACTGCTGTGGTTCAGGTCTGTCAGTCCAGTTTTTAATCAATCAATCAATCTTTATTTTATACAGAAAGGTATGTGAGCAAAAAATGCCTGTTTACACAAACGTCCAGTTAAGCATAAACAGAAAACAGAACATCAGGTCAAACAATTACATAGTAAAATACAGTATAAATAGGTCTAACATAAACAGATCTAATACAGAGATCTTGAGGGATATGCAGAAGAAAGGGGAAGCAAATAAAAAAAAAGTGACAAATTTACAGCATGGGATATAGTTGGAGGTGCAATTCAGTAACATGAACAGTTGGGTGATGCGTTGAAAAGAAGAAGTGCAAGTACTGGGGTACCCAGATCCTGCATGCAGATGAGCATTCCAGCTGCGTGATCTGCCTAGGCCCCAAACACAGGGTCAAGAACTGTGCGCCTGCCAATCCTTCAACCAGGCCACATGGATTAGGCACTAGAAAAAGCCTGAAGCCCACTTGCTGGAGGAGCACTTCGGTTTGATGGAAAAGGAGCTGCAGAATCTGTGGGAAAAATCTTCTCCAAACCCAGAACCCAAAAAGAAGAAAAAGGACAAGGAGAGGCACTGAAACTGGGAAAGGTATCCATCCACTTGGCGGCAACTATCGGGCACCACTGACACCAGATGGGCCTTCACTTCAGTAAGTACCCCTACTGCCAGGTCTCCTACTGCTCTGGAGCATCAGACCACAGCCTCCCTGCCTGCTTTACTCATGGTGCAGTCAGGACTCTTCTTGGACGACGGAACCTCTATTGTGCTCCTTAGGCCCATATCTTCTTCAGGGTCTATCATCAACAGCCAGGTTGATAAGTCACTCCCTGGGACCACTGAGGAATGCATGGTCACAGCCAGTAAGCTGGACTCCAGCTCTGCTGTTGTCTTCATGGCCCAGGCCGATAAGTCGGATATTAGCTCTTCTGACATCTGCATGGCCGCGGCTGATGAGTTGCTCCCAGGTTCCTTTGGTGACCACACAGCTGAGGCTCTTCCACTGGGGTCAAAGGACACCCCCGACATCGAGTTGAGCCAGCTGCTAGACATGCAACCTTCTTTAATAGTAATAATAAAAATATCTTTATTTTGCGCCTTTCAAAATTATCAAGGCGCATCACATTAAATTAAAACAAAAGATAAAACAGCTTTATAGAAACTATCCAATAAAATCCAATAATCAAAATTAACAATTAGGAAATGCTTGGATTCATAGATATGTCTTCAGTGCATGTTTAAAGCCCCCCATGGTCACGGACTCCTGAAGTTGATGTGGTAGAGAATTCCAAAGGACTGGGGCCACGTACATAAATGCATGAACCCCTGAAGATTTTAAAAATACCCTTGGAATCTCTAGCAACCCCTTGTCAGCTGACCGGAGCAGTCGTTCAGGGCAGTAAGGGGACAGAAGCTCTTTCAAGTAGTCTGGGCCAAGTCCATGTAGGGCTTTATAAGTCAATAATCTGACTTTGAAGGTAATCCACCACTGAATCGGCAGCCAGTGCAGTCCATGCAGCACTGGTGTAATGTGACAGGTATGGGAAGTCCCCATCAACAACCGGGCTGCAGAGTTCTGCACCAGCTGCAGGCAGCAGATATCAACCCCCAGTAGTCCAAAGTAAAGGGACTTGCAGTAATCAAGGTGCAAGGTCACAAAGGCATGGATCAGTGTAGACAGATCACCAGATGGAACAAGGTGCTTGATCCTAGCGATGTTCCTCAAATGGTACAAGGATGATTTGATGACTGTCGACACCTGCAATCGCAGTGTCAACCCATCGTCAAGCATCACTCCTAGGTCCCACACCAGTTCAGAGGTAAGGAGCTGGGAGTTCCCCCAGGAAAAAGCCCTGTGGGCTGACCAGCCGCTGACCCCCCATCCAATGATCCGGATCTACTACCATCACCTCAGTTTTTCCCCTGAGTTCAACTTCAACCAGCTGGAATTCATCCAATTCGATTTCAGGGAGGCAGTTATTAAAAATTGAGAGTGCACTATCCTGGTCGGGTGCAAAAGACAGGTAAAGTTGGGTATCATCAGCATAGCAGTGAAACCTTAGCCCACACCATCTTACAATGTCTCTGAGGGGCAGCATGTACACTGAGAACAACATAGGGGACAGCACTGAGCCCTGAGGGGCCCCACATGACAGAGAGAGATGGTCGGAGGAATAAATTCCTGACACCACCCTCTGAGTTCTGCCAGTAAGGAAAGATTTAAACCATCTGAAGATAGTACTAGTCAGGCCACAGATGAACCTCAGATGCTCAAGCAGAACCCCATGGTCCATGGTGTCAAGATCTGAGGAGAGATCGAGAAGCACCAAGATGAACCGGCTTTTCTGATCTCTCGCCATCAGGAGATCATGGAGCACCTGAACCAGTGCAGTCTCAATGCTGTGCCTCATTGAAAACCAGATTGGAGTGGTTCATAGATGTTATGGATGGTTAAATGGTTCTCCAGCTGTACAGCCACTACCTTCTCAATCACCTTCCCCACAAAGGGGAGGTTAGAGATAGATCTGTAGTTAGCAAGGCAGTCTGATAATACTCTAACAATCTAAGATGGTCACTTTCCAGGGCAGATTTCCACCAGCAATGCTCTAACTTTCGCCCCAGTTGCTGCTACTCCCTCAAAGTCCCATCAAATCAAGGGGACTGAGGGTGAAGGGAGAGAGGACGAACATGAACAGGAGCGATAGAATCCACAGCTATGGTGATGACCTCGTTATAGGCCAGGACCAAGGCCTCTGGGTTCCAGCTTGCCACAGGAAACTCCGATAGGTTCAGTACCGCTGCTAGGCCTGCAGGGCTCACATCCCATAAAGGGTGGTACCTAACCATCTCCACAGGGGAAGGCTTATGAAGGGGGGTGCAAAAATTGAATCTCATGGTGTAGTGATCGGACCACCTGAGAGGTTCCACCCCCACATTGGAGGCTTCAATCTCCAGGAGAAAAAACAGGTCAAGGTAGTGACCGTGTTTATGTGTAGCAGAGGTAACAATCTGTGTGAGGCCCAGTGATGTCATCAACTGAAGGAAGTGTTGTCTAAATTGTGAGAGTTCGTCATCGAACCAGGCATTGAAGTCGCTCAGGACCATCAGCCTGCATGACTCAAATGCCATGTCGATCATGAAATCCACTACTTCCTGAAGGAATCGCTTTTCATCCCCGGGTGGATGGTAGAGGAAGGCTATCCTACAGCCTACACCTGCTACTACGGTACACTCGAATGACCCGGCATCCTCAACTGGTACACTCGTGAGGCCCAATTCAGTCTTAAAACAGCCCACAACCCCCCTCCCCTGTGGTCCAGTCTTGAGCAGTGTATCACCGAGTACCCAGCTGGTTCGTCACTCCTACTGACCGAACCGGATCCTCCGGGCTTGCCTGAAGATCAAGAGCTGGAGGTGGGCACTAATCTGGAGGTTCTCCTTCCTTCGCCTGGTCAGTATCTTCCTGGTTCGCCCACTGGATCTATCGTTAATCCCTCCGGTGACCTTCCATTAGGACCTCCTCAACCCAAGCCCCCCTTGGATAACCAGGTTCCACCATCTTGGACTCTGGCTCCCCAGATGACGGTGGGTCTTCCGTCGGGCTCTGCTCACACCCCGATGCCAAGTGACCCTTCGCTAGGTGACCCCTCACTGGGTCAGGGTATGTATGGCACTCTGGCCATTTCTCAAACACTGGACAGCCTTCCATCAGGCCCCCAGGTACCAAATCTTCTGGTGCTGGACATTCCTGTGCCTGATCCAGTGCCAGCTCCTTTGAATGTCCCTACAGGGCCGAGACCTGATCCTTCTGGACCTCCTGCTGGGCCTTCAGCTCCACCTCTGGGTGGACCTATGGGCAATGGTCTGAGCTATCCACCCCCACAATAGCCAATATACCCTTTGCCAGGGTATCCAACACCTGGTTATCAACCCCATTATGTACCGGGGTATCAGACTCCAGGCTATGTCTAACCAAGGGTATGCTTCTTCTGGCTTTCCTTATGCCTATCAGGCTCATGGATACCCTCAATATCAGATGCTGGTCTATCCATTATACCAGCCTCCTCCTCCACCACCTCCACCTCCCTTCCTCAGCCTCAGCCTCAGCCTCGGCCTCCACAGCAGCCTCAGGCTGATATCCAGGCAGTGTTTCAGACCCTGATTCAGGAGGCCAGGACTCAACTAGCCTCGGAGCTTAACTGTCAGAAACCAGTGGTGGACTCTACTCCCACCTCCTTTCCAACCTCTAGATCAGCCTCTCCTGTGGATTTGCACCTTTCCATAAAAGCCTCCTCTAGACACCAGGTCATGGAAAAAAACCAGGACACACCTCTAAAAAGGGTTCAGACCCCCAGTAGGCACTCTTCAGACTCTGACTCATCCTCCAGCTCTGGTACGCATACACCTATAGGGCATCAGCCTAAGGAGTCCCCGAAGACCCCTCTGGAGGACCCTTCCTTTGCAGAACGCCTCATAACTATACAAAATGCCTGTGGCTGGGCTATCCAGGAACAGGATCCAAAGCGGAAAAGACTTGTGGAGCATCTAGACATGACTGACTCAGTTCCTATGCCCATACTGCCTTGGACTGGGCCCCATGAAGACCCGACGTCCACTATCTAGCAACAACCTTCCTCCATTCCAGCTGCTTCAATAAAGTCAGACAGGATGTACCACCCCCCAGATGGGGTCACACACCTTACTGGCCATCCTAATGCAGAATCGGTTGTTATCATGGCTGCCCATGACTGGTCCTCTAAACCTAAACATTTGAGCATGTCTCCTGCTGATAAAGAGTCTAAGCAGCTGGACAATTTTGGTTGCAAGATCCATTCCTCCCCCACTTGCACCCTCAGGTCCCTAATTATGTGGCTCATATGGTTTCCTGCCAGAAATATTCCCTGACCTAACTCAAGTCCAAGCTGGAAGCTATCCAGGACCAGGAGCATAAGGCCAAGATTGCCAATACAGTGAGAATGGCTAAAATCTCCTGTTGTCATGCCTTCATGGCCACTTATGAACAGTTGACTCAGTTGCTCACACCACAACCACTACTGCTGCATTAGGTGACATTTGTGGCTCAGGATTGCTGGCCTGGCACAAGAAGTCCAGACCTCCATCCTGGATGCTCCTTTCAGGGGATCCATGTTATTCAGAGATGACGCTAAGGATATTATCAACGAATTGCAGGACCATGGTAAATCCATCCACAACATCTGCTTCATGTACCGACGGGGTTACAAAGGCAAACAGTCTTTTTGTTGGCATCAGAGATGCCAGACCAAAGAGACCCCTGCCAAATGCCAGGCCAAATGCCAGTATCCAGCATCAGCAACCTCTACTCCATCTACCAAGTCCCAGAAGCCCCCTGGAGGAGCTGCCAGCTCCCTCCCCTTGGCCTCCTGACTCATGGGGGACCCCGCTGCCTCTTCCAAATCCTCTGTGGAACCAGTGGGGTGGAAGATTTGCCCTCCACCTTCCGGGGTCACAGAACATAACCACAGACTTTTGGGTCCTTCAGTTAATAGCAAGCGGTCACACAGTAGAGTTCTTAGACAGGCCTCCGGACCACCCCACCAGGCCTCTCCCATTATTTTTCAAGGCATCTGTCTCTGATAGGAGATGAGATCCAGGCTCTTATGCAGAAGTCAGCCATAGAGCCGTGGCTCCAGCACAGATGGGAAGAGGGTACTACTTCCATTTCTTCCTAGTGCTCAAAAAGACGGGCAACCTAAGACCCATCTTGGACCTCAGCAAGCTCAACCTGTATGTTGAGTACAAGAGGTTCTGATTGCTAGCCATCCAGGGACTTCTGCCACTGCTCCACAAGGGTCATTGGCTTTGTGCACTGGACAAGCAGGATGCTTACCTGCACATCTCTGTCTTCCAGGCTCACGGCCCCTTTCTTCAGTTTGCCTTCCAGAGGGAGCATTACCAGTTCAAGGCTCTCCATTTTGGCCTATCCTCAGCACCTTGGGTTTTCACCAAGTGCCTAGCAGTGGTGGCTGTGGCCCTATGCCACAGAGGGATCTAATTGTGCCTGTATCTAGATGCCTGGTTTCTGTCAGCCCCATCACAGAGCAGTCTGAGGGAGTCCCTCTCCTTCACCCTGGACCTCTTTTCCAGACTTGGAATAAGAGTCAGCTATCCCAAGTCCCACCTCTCCCCTCCCAGTGCCTACAATTAATTTGGGGGTGGTGCTGGATATGGTCCAGGGCAGGGCCTTCCTCCCATTGGACAGAGTGGAGACTCTGCAGGAACAGTCCAGATTAGAGGCCCACTCATGCTGGACCACAACCCCATCAATCCTCCATCTTCTCGGGCTGATGGCAGCTGTGATCCCTACAGTTCCTCTAGCCAGACTGCATATGAGGGTGACCCGATGTATTCATGTCCGATGGGATCAGTGACCAGACAACCTGGACCACAGGGTCCTCATGTCTGGGTACATGAAGAAGGATCTTCTTTGGTGGCAGCAAGTCCAAACCCCTGCTCCTACCATGACCCTTACAATGGATGCTTTGTGTCAAGGCTGGGGACCCCACCTAAGAGACCATCAGACCCAGGGAACATGATCTCAGCTGGAAGCATCTCTACACATCACTGTGCTAGAAATGAGGGCAGTACTGTATGCTCTCCAGGCCTTCCAGCCTCTTCTATGTCCGGGGACACTCCTGGTTCAAACAGACAATATGTCTGTGGTCTGGTACATGAACAAACATGGAGGCACTCACTGGTACCCTCTATGACAGGAGACGATGCAAGTGTGATACTGGGCAGTCCAGCATGACCTCCATCTGACTGCTGTCCATGTGCCGGGCATCAGCAACATCCTGGCAGAGAGTCTTAGCTGCACCACTGTCAGGGCTCATGAGTGGGAGCTAAATCAAGAGGTGGTCAGAAGGTTATTCAATCTGTGGGGTTGGCCAGAGATAGACCTCTTTATCTCTCCATCCAACGCAAAACTACCCAATTTTTGCTTGCTCATTTCAGGGTGCAGTGTTTTCTGGCAAGACGTGCTGTCTCTTTGCTGGACAGGGAGGTTCTTGTATGCCTTTCCTCCCTTCCCAGTGCTTCAGAGGTTCTCCTGAAGCTACAGACAGAAGGGGCTCACATGATTCTAATAGCCCCTCTTTGGCCCAATCAGATTTGGTTCCCTCTGCTTCAACAGCTATCAATGGAACCCCCAGTACCTCTGCCTCTCTGCCACAATCTTCTTGCTCAGCAGCAGGGCAGACTGATGCATCCAGGCCTCAAATCCCTCCACCTGTGTGTGTGGCACCTGTAGACATAGCTGCTTCACACTTTGGAGTTTCTGCCCTAGTGACCAGGTCCTTGTAGAGGCCATAAAGCCTTCTACCAGAACTACTTGTGCTGTGAAATGGAAAAGATTCTCCATTTGGGCAGCCTCCAAGGGTTGGGACCCTTTCTCTTGCCTGGTGCCCCATGTCATGGAGTATGTCTTGCATCTTTCAGATCTCGGCCTCAGCTATTCTTCTTTGAAGGTCCATCTGTCTGCCATTTTGACCTACCACCTCCCCATGCATGGCAAAACCATAGCTCAGTTAGAGATTTCCAAAGCCTTCCTGAAAGGAATTTTCCATCTGAAACCACCGAGTCGTAAACCAGTCTCCCTGTGGGACTTGAATTTTGTTTTGGAAAAACTTACTTTGCCTCCTTTTGAACAGGTAGCAAGTTGTGCTATACACTATTTGTCTTTGAAAGCACTTTTCTTTGTTGCTTTTACTTCAGCTCAAAGAATTTCAGAGCTTCAGACCCTGGTGTGTAAGGAGCCTTACTTGACTTTCCACAGAGACCAGGTGGCTCTGGGTACAATTCCCAAGTTTTTACCTAAAGAGGTTTCTGAGTTTACATTGAATCAGACAATTAAACTGCAGGTATTCTTCCCTGAGTCCTCTAATCAGGGGAAGGCTCTTCTGCACACTATGGATGTGCACAGAATTCTGCATTACTACACTAACCGGACTAAAGATGTTCGTAAGTCCGATCAGTTCTTTGTTTCCATTGCACCCAAAAGACAGGGCACAGAAGTTTCAAAACAGTGCTTGTCTAAATGGTTGGCAAACTACATTGTTTTCTGTTACCAGAGGTACAATAAACCTCTTCCACGGTAAGTAAATGGGCACTCAACAAGAACCCTGGCTGCTTCTTCTGCTTGTTTCAGAAACGTCTCAGCCATGGACATTTGTGCGGCTGTGACTCTGCTCTGCAGTGAGCTGTATTTTATTTATTTTTCTTTATTACCATATATGTTATGGTATTTTTGTCTGTACACCCAAATGAGATGCAGAGCAATTGAACACATCACCTGTTGCCACTGGAATAGCTCTGTATTTGCCCCCCCCCCCCATTTTATAGCTACTTCTCTTCCATTCCACTTTGTTTTATTGTTATTAACTTCATTCCTCTCACTTAAATTATGTGTTATGTGGAATAACTCCCATTATTATTTTTTACAAAAATTGTAAACTGTGCAAAAGCATTTGTAAAAAAAGGAATTATAATAGTGAGACTTTTTGAAATGTTATTTGACTTACCATACTCATGTTTGTCTACCCACTTAGTCTCCTACTTGTTTCTGTCCTTGTACTAACTAATTCCTGTTGCTTCATATCAAGGGGTTGTTGATTTTCATATTGTGTGTGCCTGGGGTAGAGCAGCAATAAAAGATAAACTATGCAATACCCTCAATAACACAACTACCCCGGTTAACTTTTACCTAATGCCCATTTGTAGGCCTTGTACAGTAAGATCTTCCTTCAAGAGAATAACTTGTAATGAAATGTGTAATGAAATGTGTAAGATTTAGATTGATATTTGGGTATATGCACTTTTATATTACACTAATTTTGTGTGTGTGTGTATACTGTATAGCAATCTCTAAAAAATCAATTAAACACATTGAATGTCTTCCTAAACATGTCTCAACATTGTGTTTATCTTCCACCTTGTCACAACATATAGTGTTTGCAGTTAAGGTACAGTACCTTCATGTATATGATGGCCCGGTTCTGTTCAGTTGATTGCTATAACAGTCCATAGAATAAAATGTGAAACATATAGTTAACTATAATACAGACAGTGACATTATGTCTATATCTGCCCTTTCTCAATGTACTGCACTTTGATTTGGTGTATGCAATGGCAATTCATGTTTATGTTTAAGCCCATAAAGCACCCTTATCTAGTTAATGCATTTACAGCCATAGTGGCTCTGCAAGATCTTGTTTAAATAATGGAATGATGATGGCTTCCCTCCAGCATTTAACTACAGAGCCATTATCTAGTGACTTTTGGACGTTCCTAGTGACTGGTCCTGCTAGTTCCTCAGCAAGCTCTTTTACCACCCTAGGTTGAACCCCATCCAGGCCTGGTGACATGTTGGGATCTATTTGCTGAGGCCATGTTTTGATATCATTTTCAGCTAATCGTCTGATTTTCTATATCACTGTGGTTCAAAGATACACCACCTGACATCATAAAAAACTAAATTAAGTATTCATTTAGCTTCTGTGATCTTTGCTTATCCTCAGTGACCAAATTACTGTTACTGTCCTCAAGTGTTCCTACTTGCATGGTACCTCCCCTTTTATAGTTAACAAGATTATAAAATGATATAGAACATAATAGATAGGCAACTGTGTGTTATGGATTTTTTTTACATACCCAAGGTGTGTGATGACCCATAAACCTCGAGAGCGAAGCTCAAGAGGTTTATAAGGTCATAACACACCGAGGGTATGTAAAAAAATCCATAAAACACACAGTTGCTTATTTTTTATTTTTTATAATTACTGGTGCAGCTTGCTCAGTGTGTTCCTACACACACACACACACACACACACACACACACACTCAATCTCACAGACTCTGTCTCACACACACACCACACACACACACACACACTCTTTCCTTTCTCCCGCTCTGCTCAGACGTATTTTATTTTAATTTTTTTTTAGGTGGCAGCCATGGCTCATGCTAGGTAGGGTCTGTCCTGGATTTTAGTTGGAGTCAGCGCGTTTACCAATTCGGGGGCACAGCGGGATCAACCAGATATTTATTTTCTGTTTAAAAGGCAGGATCAACCAGATAAAGATAAAAAAATGAACAGAAATGGAAAGGCAACAAGTAAATACAAGCGGCTCCTCGGTATATTGAAAACCGAGCCACCATTTTTGAAATACTGCTCAGCCCGCTCACAAGCAGAGAGCAAGCCAATGAAGTAGCTCGATATGCTTGAGTGAAAGACAAAGTATGCTAGCAGTGAAAAAAAGTTTAGTGAACGCAGTAATAACTCGATTTCCGGTTGTTACGGCATTTTTAGTGTGCCTGAATTCAGGGTATTAAATGGGGTCACCAGTAATTATTTATAGTTATTCACCTTGCTATCCAATCTTAATTCATAATCACGCTTTGCCTTCTTGATATTCTTTTTGCTCTTCTGAGCAACAGTTTTATATTCTGCCCATGCTTCAACAGAATTGATCTTTCTTGCCTTTATATATGCCTTACTTTTCTTTTTTTATTAACTTTTTAATCCTCTTATTAAACCAAGATGGTGTTTTTCTTGTTTTGTTATAGTTTTTCTTACCAGAACATGTTTTTTGACTAAGTAGTCTAGTCTTCCCATTAATATATCCCACATTTCATTGTGATCTACATTTCTGAAGTCCTCTCTCCAGTTCTAAAATCTTAATTCATTCCAAATTCTCCCGACATATGACTTTGCAAAGGATTTAACTTCAGTTATTCCTGTTATTCTTCAATTATCTTTCACTACAGTAAACTTTACCATTTCCTGGTCACTGCTACCTAAAGGAACTGTCCTTCTGCAGCTGACTTATCACCCATGTTGCTTAGCACAAGGTCTAATATATTTTCCGTTCTAGTTTGTGATGTAATATACTGGACCATACCGAACTTGTCAAGGATCTCCAAAAAGTCTCTTTTCTGTGTGTGTTTTCCCCTCCCTTACTTCCCAGTTGATGGCGGCATGTTAAAATCACCTAATAGAATTATATTATCCTCTGGATTTAAATTGTTTATGACTGCATTCATTAGATTATTTCAATCCACATCTTGGGATGGTGGTCTGTAGACAAGACCCAGAATGATTTTTTTGTCTTTTCTTGGGAACATGTTTAGTCATCTATGTTCAAGTTTCATGTTACTATGTTACCATGTGAAGTAGACATAAGAAGGCTGAGGCCCATCAGGAATGTCTCCCACTATTATGTGGATATATTAATATAGGTTATTATCCCATTTAAGATGTATATCTAAAAGTGTTTTAAAGGTTTCAAATTTAGTGGAATCAACAATATCCTGTGGTAGCAAGTTCCAGGCCTTAGCTGCTCTAATTAAAAAGAAGTTATCGCATTTATTAGTGTTAGATTTGGGAATACTTACTGTCTGCTGTGACATCTAAGATTAATGCTATGATTTGAGAAATGTAAACCACACTGTTGTGTAAGAATAGGGTCCTGAAGGATTTTGAAAAGTTGAAGCAGGTCCCCCCATATCTTCTTTCCCTTAGACTGACTAATCCTGTTTTGTGTCGTCTGTCATTATAGTTATGATTTTTCAAATTTGGTATTATTTTAGTAGCCCTATGTTGGACCTGTTCAATTAATCTGATATCTTGTTTCAGGTGTTGATTCCAAAAAGGGGAACAGAAATCAAGGTGGGGTCTAATATAAGTTTTGTACAGGGGTATTATACAGTATGAACATTTGTTAGTAAAGGATCTTTTGATACAATTTAATATCATATTTGCCATCTGTGACACTTTTTTGCAGTGGCCTGTTACAGAGAATGAGTCATTTGTGATGACCCCTAGGTCACGTTCCTTAGTCACTGATTGCAATGGAGTATTATTAATATAGTACGTGTGGTGGGTGTTGGCTGGTCCAAAATGGAGGACCACACATTTGTCTGAATTTAATTCTATTTTGTTATCCTTAGTCCATTTTACTATTTAGTTAAGGTCACTGACCAGTGATAGGTATTTTTCCGTTGTATTAACCTCTCCTCCGATTTTAGTATCATCTGGAAATTTAGCAAGATGATTTGTGATATCAACATTAATACCACTAATAAAGATACTAAATAAGGTAGGTCCCAAGACCAAGCCCTGGGGGATGCCACTAGTCACTTCACCTAAAGGGGATAACTGACCGTTGAACCTTACCTGCTGTGTTCTACCAAGCAACCAGTCACTGACCCAATTCACAACCTGAAAACGTAAACCAATATTGAGTAGCTTGTTTAGCAGTTCTAAGTGAGGGACTTTGTCAAATGCTTTGGTGAAATCTAATAGTATAACATCAGCAGGAACTCTATTGTCAAGGCTTATACTAAGTTGGTTGTAAAACTAAATCAAATATATGGTGCAGGACCATTCTAGTGTAAACCCATGTTGTTTAATATCTGAGGAGTACTGGACGGATGCCAGTTCAGTTTCAATTTTTATTTTGAAACAAAAAATAAAAATATAAAGCACCCACTGTGAATGGAAAAAAGGTCCTAGGTACAGCTCAAAATAGAATTACTTTCAAATTAATAAAGCTGTTCACAAGACTATGTAAAAAAGACTTTTTATTTTTACATGTCATACAAAAACATAGTTTAGGAAAATGCATAACAAGGTTTTTACTTATCAGTGCAAGGTTATGGCCTGGTAATTCTAGCAATATAAACAGTGAAAATAGCTTAATACAGCTAAAAGCTGAATGCTAAAAAACAGAGACAAACGCATGAAGGGGTGACAGCTCAAACTAGCAACAGCTGAGCTCCTAAGGGCCATCCTAGTGTAAACCCATGCTGTTTAATATCTGAGTATTGGACGGATGCCAGTTCAGTTTCAACTTTTATTTTAACTAATTTTTCTAGTGTTTTACATAAGACAGATATAAGGCTTATGGGCCTGTAGATGTCTACCTTGTTTCTCTCACCCTTTTAAAATATCAGCAGTACTACAGATTTTTTTTACAGTCTTTAGGTACTGAACCAGTAGTGATGGAAAGGTTGAATAATGCAACAATGGGTTCTGCTAAGCTAGTTACTGCCTGTACTACCAATTTTGGATTTATTCCATCAAGGCCAGATGATGAGTTTACCTTCAGTTGTTTTAGTGCAACTATTGTTTCAAATGTTGTGAAAGAAAAATAGTTTGAAACCAGACCTGGTGCCCATGATGAAACAAGTTTGGGGTTATATACTGAACAAAAGAAATTGTTAGAGACCAATGCTTTTTCTTTCTCATTATTTATTAGTTTGTTTTTGATTTTAATTTGACCTATACCCTGTGGAATATTTTTCCTGGAGTTAACATATGCAGAAAAAGCTTTGTTATTATCCTTGGTGTGTGCTATCCGAAGTTCCATTTTATATTTTTCTGTTTTAATGAGTTTTTTGAGTTTTTTTAATTCATTTTTATAGTTATCTTCATTATTTACTTTTTGAAGTTTTGAATAAGCTTTTTCCTTGCATTTAATTTGTTTTTTCACTGCACCAGTTAATCATGGTGATACTCTACTTTTGTTATTGAATTTGATTTTAGCAGGAACAAACTGAGTTTCAGCTTTACGTATGATCTTTTTTAGTGCTATCTGTTTATCTTCACAGTTAGATTGACTTAGCTGTTCCACCCAGTTCATATTATTAAAATAGCTGTTAACTGATTCAAAAATAGTTTTGTTGTAATTTTTTACAAGGATAGGTTTAGTTGGTCTAGAGGTTGTGAAATTTATATCACAGGTTTGAACAATATAATCACTGACTCCAACAGGTGGTATAGTGTTAATATTATCAACTTGACGTCATTTAAACTTAATTTAGATAATTATATGGGTGATTTGAAGTTTAGATTCCACCCTTGATTTGGTGGCGAGTTCATAAAAGGTAGTAATACCTACTGAACTTGTATTAATCCTATGAATCTAAGTTGTCCTCATTTGTAAGTATTAGGTCTAAGATGTTATTGCCCCTAGTTGGTATTGTAACTAATTGAGTTAGGCCCACAGATACTACCGAGTTTATGAAATTTATGTCAGCAGGATGGAAGCCAGTAAGTAAGTCCCAGTTTATGCCAGGATAATTGAAGTCTCCTAGTATGACTACATCTTCTTTATTGGCAGTATATTAATAATCTCTGAGTTAAGTGTATTATTATAATCATCTGATGAGTTTGGTGGTCTATAACAAAGACCTATCAAGAATTTTTGTTTATTCATCCCATTAATTTCTACCCATAAGTTTTCAGTTGCCATATCAGACATGGTGGTAGGACTGTATAGACTGGAATTAATATTATCCTTGATATAAAAACAAAAACCTCCCCCACTCCTGTCTTCTTTGTTTTTTTGGTATATTGTATACCCACAAATCTCTTTATGCCAGTCGTTAGCAGCACCCAGCCAGGTTTCTGTCACTGCTATGATGTCGAGATTATCCTTGATTATTATTGCTTCTAATTTGGAGACCCTGATTGAATTGACACTTTTGGCATTGGTAAGTAACAGTTTATACCTGAAGTTACTATATGTGAAGGGATACGGGTTTGGAATTGAAGACGGTGTTCCCATGTTCCCTGATTTAACTAGTTTAACTGGGTGGATATATGGTTTCTAATTTGTTTTCCCAGCTGGTTGTTGCCCTGCCTGCTCAGATGCAAGCCATCCCAACTGAAGAGCTTTCAAACTCCTGATAGCAAGGTTACCATGTTGTGTTCTTTCCCCTACAGATAGCTGAATCAGTCTATTTCAATGCACAGTCCCCCAGTACCACAATGCTTCTATGAACCATTTCCCTGTTTGAACTATCTACAGTAACTGATCTTTGACTGGCAGCTTTAGTTATAAGGTTTGACCCTCCCTCCTGTGGGCTTGCCCCTGCATGTCCACTGACCTCATTGCAAATATTCTCCAATGACACTTCCACCTTATCTTCTTGAAATGCAGCATACTGATTTTTTAGTTCAATTGGTACCTCCCCAAGTGTTTGTCTCCTTCTACATTTATTTCTGCCTTGAACCTTACACTATTCTTCCTTGGCTGTGTCCATCTCACTTTCAAAATCCTTATTTACATTTTTTTTCTGTTGTCTACAATTCATGCATCCTCTGGGGCATTTTCTGTCTGTGACTGTACATACCCATCCTCCTGTAACCTTAATACTGAATTATCAATAAACCTTTACAGTGTAAATATTTCATTCTGGACTTCTAACTGCTTCTTCAGTATATAAATGTCATTCTGCATGTCCTTGATAAGAGTGCATTTATTGCACACATAATTTTCATGGCACTTTACTTTTACAAAAATTTTACAGGATTCACATTGGCTACATTTATGCTCCATACTGTTTCCCAATTTTTTCAAAGAGACCAGCCTCCTTCTAGAAAAAGGTTCAGGTGGATGCTTTGACCTCTAGCTAATTATAAGGCATTCTCTGGAAGTCATTTCTCCAACTGGATTCTGTGCAGCTCCTTGTGGAATTTGACTGACAGGGAAAAGTGCCCACAGATGGTCTTCACAGTCCCAACTATGTCCCTGGCAAGATTATTCTGAGAGAGGAAGTCCTTGCCACAAGTTTGTTGCAGTGGGCAAGGCATGGCACATACTGTAACAGCACTGTTCATCTTCAGCCCCCTTGATGATATTATGGGCATTATTGGTGACAATCAATTCAACTTCCACACCATTTGATGTCAGACACTTGGATAATACCTCTCTCAGTTCCATTAGCAAATTCACTGTTGTATAGCCAATGGGAAGCAAGAGACACATAGTGCTGTCTGCCTCCTTTAAACAGACCACACTGATGCTTTGGACTTAGATGATGGATGTTTTTCCTCATATCACACTCAGTAAGCAGTCACTGACTTGTAGTCCATGACTTGCCCATGTACAATTGTCCACATATTGGTCATAACATGTACATAGTTCCAGGAGGAATGTTTGTGGCATTGTTTGATCTCCAGCACACACTGTTGTGCAGCTTTGGCATTAACATACTGGGGAAGAAATGAAAGTAAATGAAACACTACATCATGGTTCAACTGCAGCCATGAATTTTCAGAATCCTAGACTTTAGACAAAGGAGAAGATTGACAACAATCAACTAGCGGTGAGCGCTGAGTCGATCTCTATGGAATGTGTGTGACCAGATCTGATTTTTTTGTTATGGTCCACAAATTCAGGCATGGTCACCTGTCACTGTGGTGCTAATGGGGTCAAATCTCCCCTGCTGGTCTTCTTGGGGGGGGGCAGAGGTATGTTATTCTACTTAACAGCTGCTTAGCTGCATTAGATCCTCAGGCATGACCTCTACTGTCCTAATTTGTCTCCTCCTCCTCCTCCTCCTCATCAAGGTGGATAGTTCAAATGCACTCTTTACCCTGGCCCATGACAAACCCCTCAGTATAGTGTTTTGAATGCAGATGGTTCAGCTTGCTGGATGCACCCAGGGCAGTAGCCAATCTTGCATGGCTCAGACATTCTCTACATAGCTGACACACAGCACATGTGACATCTTTGGCACTTTTATTGAAGAACAGCTAGACATCTGAGGAGTCATGACTCCTGTTTTGGGAGGTACTTTTCTTCTTGGGCACACCAATACCTTCTCCACCTCATCCTCTTCATAACCAGCATGACCATCAATAGACCCAGACCTACCTCTGCCATCAGCACCACCTTTTTTCTGATGACAAGGTGACACAGATGCCACCTTATGTTTCAAAGATGTCTTCCTGCCACCCCTAGCCCCAGTAGAGTGTCCTCTTTCAGGAAAAGATTGAGATGGTGTACTAATATCTTCCTGGTCTTCATTCACACCATCATCATCTTCTTCATCATGAGGTAATTCACCAGAATCATAGTCAATATCCTGGTCATCATCACACCCACCATCTTAATCCAGCTGATCATCACCCTCCTCTTCAGCTATGACAGAACAGATCATGCCATGCATTCATATTTCTTTAATTCTGTTAATTGAATTTCAAGTACAAAACAATTACATGTCATATTCATACATATTTAAAACCTCTCACAGTGCAGATGTGCTTCAGTCCATCCTAGATTCCTATCAATCAGCAATTATAATACACCATGGGATATCCTGAGTCCAGACATAAAACTTATCCAACAACATTTAAAAAACTATCCTAAGTAAGGACAAGACAATAAATACAAGTATAAACACAAATGCTGAATATCCACCTCATGAAGTGACAGCAGGACACTTTCTTTTCCAACAACCACAACCCTCTGAGGAGAAGAAGAGGATGATGATGAGTCATCCAGGTCAGAAGCAGCACTTCAGTTAGAGACACCAGCTGGCATGTGGTGAGAACCTGATTGCTTGATTGAATTAGTCACAGTAAGCTGCATCTGCATCAACTTCCTATTGACCACACCAGTGGTAATGGTCTTTTTTTTTTTGCTTGCTAACAGCACCTCCACTGCCGCCAGTGACAGACTGACCAGACTGCTGCCTCTGAAATATCTCCTCCCCTCCCTAATAACCTCAGTAGTGTGAGTACACTTGATTCCAGCACTGACACCAGACATGGTGACAGTAAATGAGATTTACTATCTCTACAACTTGGTTGGAAACAAAATCTGCAAATGAGATTATTTTAACAAAGGAGAATGTGATGTGCTGTTTGACAAAAATATCTTCTACAACTTTGCAATACCACAGAAGCCGACAAAAGTGATGCACCAGTCCAGAAAATGGAATTTCAAATGAAAAGTCTGTTAGGCTGAGATCAGTGTGGGGGCAAATAGTACTAGGCAGAGTCAGATACAGAGAAAGCACAGCACCACAGTAATAAACACAAGGCTGGAGGATGAATACTACAGTGTGACACAGACTAGTGCAACAGCAGCACAGTAGCAAAAAACATAAGACTTTTTTCTTTCCTGCAGAGCCCTACAGAAACAGTATCCTGTGATATTGGCAGACTGCAAGTGGGCGACTGCAGAAATGGTGACCCACTTGTGGTGACTGCCCTGATAGCAAGGGTGTGGGGTTGGTGACCGGATAGGGAGGGTTTCGGCGAAACGGCAATAGGATATTGCTTGTGTATACACGCTCTGGGGGTTGCAAGTGCACCGAGTGAAGGGCAGCAGGGTTTGTGAGGGGTGGTGCTGTGGGTTGTTGCTGAGCTGGCATCGTGGCACGGTGGGGTAGGTGCTGGCCTGGGATGGCGGGGATGCAGGGTTTGGAACCAGGCGCTGGCAGGTTTTTGTTGCGCCTTGCCCAAGACAGGTGTTTTTTTGTTTTTTTTTCGTGCAGGTGGATGCACCCCTCTGGAGTTGAGAATCTAAATTTAAGGGGGTGCATGATTTTTGCACTGCTTTCACTGGCGCTGGGATTCCATATCACCAAAGTTGAATTTCAGTGATGTGGAGTTGCGATAAGGGTATTCGGCATTCCAAATTCACCCTTATCACATGGAACTACAAAAACAAATGTAGTCTGACTATGACAGAAACCTCATCTTTTGTGGACTAGCTCTCTCAGTCTCCCCACATCCACTAGCCCAGCCACACAGAACACAATACTATATTTAATTCACCGTGAAACATGCAGAACAGTAGCAGCAACAGGATAAAACACAATTTCCAGCCCAAAATCCACAACTCTCTGGGGGGGGGGGCTCAAAAGGGTGCAATGCCACCAGAGATTTGCTAGGTCTATCTACATAGCATGCCTGGTGACTAAGTGTGATGATGAACAGCCAGACCAGACAGGAAGTGCAGGCAGCTATTTCCTATCTACTCACAATATTAGGACAGCACAGATTCATTGTATCCATTGAATCTATCAGAGAATCTGATGGATCCACATTTCGGATCTATCGGATCCACACCCCTCACTTGGATCCATCCCCTGGATCTCAGGTTGGCAGCTACTTTATGGGATACCATCACTATTTGATGGTATCCTAAATCCTTAATTATGGGCACTATCTGGTGGTATCCAGTCTGAAAGGATACTATCTGAGCACCACTAGCCTCATCACAGAATCACAGAAGATGATGGCAGAAAAGGACCTCATGGCCCATCTAGTCTGCCCTTTGGCCCCCTAGACCACCCTACCATATATTGAGCCACCCCACCCCCTCCCCATAGCCCCGTGTGTCTGTCCCAAGTGAACTTGAATCCCTCTACAGTCTCTGAATTCATCACCTCCTCCGGAAGCCCATTTCAGTTCTCCACTACCCTTTCCATGACAAATTGACCTCTCACATTGCTCTTGAAGTACCCTCCCTGGAGTTTCAGTCTGTGCCCCCTTGTTATGTTTCCTTCCTTCATGTGGAACAACTTTCCTGGGCCTCCCTTGTACATCCCATTAGGCTTGGAGTATAGCCTAGAGGTTAGAGGAATGAGGTGTGAACGAGCTTGGTACATCCAACAGAACAGACCTGAGTTTGATTCTCACAACCTCCACTTGCATACTGTGTGACTCTGAGCAAGTCACTTAACCGCCTAGTGCTCCCAGGTCACCCCCTGAAAACAGGTACTTGTGCCTAGTGGGCCTTACCCGGATACCAAAGACTAAAATAAAAATAAATAAAAAAATAAATATTTAAAGGTCTCAATCATGTCCCCCCCCCCATCTCCATTGTATATAGCCCCAACTTCTTGCACCTTTGTTTATATGGTTTGCTATTCATCCCTTGCACCATCTTGGTCGCCCTTCACTTGACCCTTTTGATTGAGTCTATATCTTTGCACCGATAAGACCTCCAAAACTAGACACCGTATTTGAGGTGTGGCCTCACCAGGGCTTGATACAGAGGTACCAGGACCTCCCTGTGCCTGCTGGTGATCCCCTGTCAACACAGTCCATAAACCCTCCCCACCACCCTCAAGCATTGCTTCCCTACCTTGAGGTTGCTGGAGACTATTACCCCCAGGTCCCTCTCTTCCTCTGACACCCTCACCCTCTCCTCACCCAGCCTATACTCAGCCCTTTGGTTCCTGTGCCCCAGGTACATAATAGCACACTTCTTGATGTTGAATTTTAGCTGCCAGGTCTCCTCTCACTCCTCCACTAATCTCAGGTCCCTTCTCATGTCATCCACACCTACCGGGGGATTCAACTTTATTACAGATTTTTGTGTCATCCACAAAGAGGGGCCACCCTCCCTGGCAGCCCATCCACCATGTCTAGTACATAGATATTGAACAGAAGTGGTCCCCGCACTGATCCCTGGGGAACTCCACTCCTCACCTGCCCAGTCCCTGAGTACATCCCATTCACCACCACTTTTTGACACCTATCCGCCAACCAGTTTTCAACCCATCTAGTTATTTTGATCCCTACCCCCATGCTATCTAATTTGTTGACCAGCCTCCTATGGGGTATGGAGTCAAAGACCTTACTAAAATCCAGATAGGACACATCCACCACTCACCCCGGTCCACTATCTGCATCACTCAGTTGAAAAATTTGATCAGATTGGACTGGCATGACTTGCTGTTAGTGAACCTGTACTGTCTATCATCCAGCTGTCCATTCACTTCCAGGTATTTCATTACCCTTTCACCAATGACTGCCTCCATGACCTTTCCCACTTCAGCGGTCAGGCTGACGGGGTGGTAGTTATCCCTCACAGCTCCCGGGTCCCCCCCCCCTTGTGTATCAGCACCAACATTGCATTTCTCCAGTCCTCCGGCACTATACTGGTGTCCAGGGACAGGTTGAACAGCCTCGCAAATGGGGCAGCCAGCTCCTCTCTTAGTTCCCAAATCACCCTTGGGTGCATGCTATACAGCTCCATGGCCTTGTCCACCTTCACCCTCATGAATTCCTGCCTCACTCTCTCCATGGTGAAGGGATACAATATCATCTCCATGTCCCCCCCCCTCCTTTCCAGCTCCAGCCCTCTACCGCCTTTTTCATCCGTAAATACAGAGCAGAAATACCTGTTCAGGTCTTCTGCCTTCTCCCCAGCCTCCTCCAAGTGCTTGCTTGCTTCCTTCATCCCTCAGCCTTTCAATCCCTTGGCCCTCCTTTCTCCTCTCTCCCACATATCTGAAGAAAGCCTTTTTCCCTCCCTTGGCCTGTTTCACCAACCTAACTTCTGTGTCCACCTTAGCCCTACTAATGACTTTTCCTGTTAAACTCCTTGCCTCCCTGTAAGCCTCCATATCTCCCTCCCCATGAGTACTCTTGTATCTTTGGAATGCCCTCTGCTTACCTCCTATCACCCTTGCTACATCCCTGCTGAATCAAAATGACTACCTGTTTCTCGCCCCCTTCCTAACACTTTTGATGGATGCCTGTGTGACCTTCCAGATCTGGTCCCTGATAACTACCCATAAGTCATTTGCATCACTTATATCCCCTAAGCCTTCCACCGCCTCCATCACCAGCCTTCTTAATTTGTCAAAGTCAGCCCACCTAAAGTCCAGCACCATTGTGCTGGTGCAGGTCCCTGTCCTCCCTGCCCTCACCTTGAACCCAACAGTCCTGTGGTCACTTTTCCCTAGTTTTTCCCTTACCACCACCTCTTCCTCCTCCACATTCTCCCCATTCATCAGTACCACATCCAGCAGATTGCGCCCACTGGTAGGATCCCTGACCAGCTGTTTCAGGAACACCACATTAAGTATGTCCACTAACTCCCTACTTCTTGCTGAAGCTGCTTCAGGGATGGTCCAGTCCACATCTGGTAAGTTTAGGTCACCTACCAGTAATGTATCCCCCTTGAGAGCCATCCTCTCAATCTTCAGCAACATCACCCTATCCTGATCTTCTCCCTGTGAGGTTGGTCTGTATATGACCCCCAGTCTTAAGTATTCCCCTGTCCGCCTGCATAGCTTCACCCACAGAAGTTTCATGGCCCTGTTGCACTCCTGTCCCTCCATCACTTGCATGTCCTCTTTGACATAAATATCCACCCCCCTTCCTGTTCCTCCTGTCCTTCCTAAACAGCCTGAAGCCTGGTATAGTTGTCTCCCATGTGTGGAGGTCCATCCACCAAGTCTTGTTATCGTGATGATGCCTAACTTGTCATGCGTAATAACGCCATTAGTTCCTCCATCTTATATGCCAGGATCCTAGCGTTCATCACCAACCCCTTCCACCAGCTTTCCCCCTCCCTTGTTCCTCCACCTGTCAGCTCCTTATACATCAATCCTCCTCAAGGGGACCTAAGGTCCCCAACTCATTTGTGTACAGTGGATATACATCCAGTCCCCCGCTCAGTTTAAATTTAAATTAAATTATTTTTGAAGAACTCCCATCTGACACTTCAGTATGGCCACTCCTTCTCTATTGTGTAACCTGTTCGCTAAGAAGAGGCTTTCATCCTCCCAAGTTATCCCCTCAATCTCCTATCATCCCATACTCCATCTACACACACCAATCTACTAGCCAGCTGTTAAGCTCCCGTATCCTTTGCTTCCTGTCAGTGCTGGCTCTTGGTACCTTCAATACCTGAGAAAAGGTTAGAGATTTGAAGTTCAACCTCCCGCAGAATCTAGCTAGGGCCCCAAATCTTGCTTGCACCTCCATGGGACTATTTCCAGCTAGATCGTTAGTCCTCAAGTGTAGCACTAGGTGCGTTTTCCTGCCCTGATCCCTATCCCATGAGGTAATATGGTGCATAACCTCCAATAAAGTCATCCCAGGCAAGCATTCAACCCATATTCCTCTTCTTCTGCCACCCCACTTGACCCCCTTTAAGACTGAGTCACCTACCAGTAGCATCTTGACCCTCTCATCATTCTGATTTGTTTGTGACATTGCCCTCCTCCCCTTGCCACCCTTGCAATGTCTATCATACCTGTCTTAGCAGTCCCCCACCTGGCCCTCTACCCTGTTCCTTCTTCCTTCCCCCTGGCCCCTTGTCCTCCCCGCATGCCCCCTCAACCACTTTGTCCATTACTCAACCGATTCCCTGCCCTCCTTCCCTTCCCTGTATCCCCCTGATTCCACCTTAACCACTGTGTTCCCAGGACCTTATCTCTTGCTTTCCTTGTTTACTTCCCCCCTTCTTCTGACTCAGCTGCCCCAGTCCCTCTGCTTCCCTACCCCCAGCATGTGGCTCCCTCTTTGCGCTTGCATCATAGGTATCCCCTCCCTTCCTTGATTGTTACATTTCTCTCCCCAGTGGTTTCCCTGTACCCCCTGCATACCTGGATGGGCTTTCCCTTCTTTCCTTCCCTTTTCCAGTATTTCACCCCCTCCTGTAACCCTTGGCATCTCCATCTTCTTCCTTGGCTCCAGAGTATTCCTTCTGGTGCTCTCTCCTCGCACCCTCCTGGCAGTGTCCCCTATGGCCATGGTCCTTCCACCAGGGTCCAGCTCCTTGGCCCCTACATCTCTCTTCCCTGTTGCACCTGGGTTATGCCCCCCTATCATCCCACATACACCTCACATATACCTCACACTGTATCCCTGGTCTATTATACTGTGATACTGCTATTTTGCACTAACATGTAGATTTTAGGCACCCATCATATAAGAATGAGTGCCAGGAATGTGCTTTGCTGATAATATATGCCAATGTTTACATCCTTCATAGAATTAGATCATGCATGACTATTATACCTCACTATAATGCATTATGTTTGTCTTTTACATATATTCCATATATAACCTACCTAATTACTGATATGATGACTCTGAGAGATCATCAATGATTACTTTATGCATTATATATATATATATTCTCATATACACATACATATATATATATATATATATATATATATATTCTCATATAATCATATGTAGTTGTGGCCAGTCAGCACTTCTCTTTTCTAAGCAAGATGACACAGAGAGAAAACCTTTATTATGTATTTTACACAGGCAAGAAATGCCACGTGTAGTTTGAACCTGTCAGCATTTCTCTTGTCCAAGCTATAATGCAAATGGAAGCATATTATTTTCTGATATGATACTCATTAGTAATTCTGTCTCCTAAGTCATTATCCAGTACATAATGTTTCTCATATCCGTAAATGATGTAATCTCTGTTGCTATGCTGTTATCTGTAGTATATAGCCTTCTGCAACCTATTGTAGCTCCAGGAGAGCGGAGAGAGAGAGAACGAGATCTTGGAGAACCTGAGATCCTACAATTCTGGAGATTATGTATATTCTTCAGGAGTGTGGTGAGAAACCCATCTCCACTGTGATTT
Organism: Neoceratodus forsteri; assembly: GCA_016271365.2. Classification (NCBI taxonomy): domain Eukaryota; kingdom Metazoa; phylum Chordata; order Ceratodontiformes; family Ceratodontidae; genus Neoceratodus; species Neoceratodus forsteri. Next base: position 517,370,422 of record CM057449.1, on the reverse strand, counting down.
TCTTTGTCACATGCTTGGCATAAGTAGTATAATAAACAGGGATTGATCTTAACATTCATTTACTAGCCTGAGTACTAGTGCAGATTGCTGCAGGCTAGGGCAGGATCTCTGTTACTTGCCCAGTTGGGCTAGTGCAATTCCTCTGGTGAATGAGCTGCAGTTCCATTCTGTGTCTGTTATGCTGTGTGGCGTTCATGCAGCAAAGAAAAAAAACACCAGCATCAATGGCACAGTTGAAGCAGTAAGACCACAAAGTAAAACAAGTAAACCAAAAGAAAAACAGCAGCATTCTGGGCACAACGGGAACACTGAGACCACAACCCCCTCCAAGTCAAACTGAACAACAACACGCAACACAGCATTCAGGACATGGTGCAGTTGGAACAGCAAGATCGCAAACATAAAACACATCATTCAATTGAAACTACTTGGGCTGCATTCGCACAGTTGAGTCCATCCAAACACCAAACTAATAAATGTAATAAGAGACAGACAGACTGCAGAAAAAAGTAAAGCTAGCATTCCGACCTGGCCTCCGCTGTTCTGTTTATTTTAGGCTTGTCCCTGTGGTCATCACCTGAGAAGCTGCCTCCAAAACTCTGAAGCAGCAGATATGCATGAGTGAGAAAATGGACTCCTTCTAACACAGCAGGTCTTTATCTCCTTTCCAGCAAGACAACCCCCTTAGTAAAATATCACCAGATTCGCCAGCATTTACACCAGTGTGCCATCTGAACAGTGAGATGGCTAATCAGACAAAAAAGACTTCTAAGAGAAACACAGGGAGGTTAAACCACTCTGACCTGCCTTCACTGTTCTTTTCAGCCTTGTCAGTTGTCCCTGTGGTATGAGCTTCCAAAACTGAAATAAAGACACAGGCAGCTCCACTGAGAAAATGGGCTTTTACAGGTTAGGTCTCAGTCTAGTAATGGTAGCAAAGAATTCCACCCCCTGCCTGATACTAGTTCAAACTTCTTCATCTCCCGAGTGAATCCCAGCAATTCAAAAATATACTGACTGAAATGAGAACAGCTTAATTAGCTGCAATCAATGTGGCTACACTGCAAGTGCATTTTCAGTTCATTCGCTCTCTCTCTCACTCTCAATTAAACATTGCGCACTCAGTGTATTTGTTTTTGTTCCCTGATCCACCAACCTCATGGATAAAAAGTAAAGTATGCCGCCATACCCAAGAACTCAGCTTGGCCAAACTCAGTCTTCCCAATGGATTTCCACAGCCAGCTGTCAGTTCAACTCCAGGACAGTCTCTCCAGGAGATTCGTAGCAATAATTCTCGGACTTGATAACTTTATGGGAGAAAGTCAATGCAGCATATCAGCAGAAATATCCCAACATCTTTGCCCTGGTTGATCTGTTGTTGACATTGCCTGCAAGCTCTGCAGAGGCTGAGAGGGGATTTAGATCACCAAACCCAAGCTACACTCCAAGCTGCGATCAGACACATTAACTGACCTGATGGTGATCCAGATGAACTCACCAGGCATTGAGAAGATTCAGCCCCAGGATGCCATCAGTTTATGGAATTTCAGGGCAGAGAGAAGTAGGAGGCCACAGACTGCCATATCTTGTCACGGCCAGATGCTGAAGACATCTATTCTGATCATTCAGACATACTGTAAGTGACTGTTATGGTGATATAAGTGTGCTTGAGAGTGAGCCACACTCCCCTGACACCACACAGTCCAGCAACGTTTAAGGCTCGTTTGTCTTTTTTATTAACAACTTTAAGACACTGACTACACTGAATGTTGTATATATGAAGTATTTTATTTCATACAGTTGATTTGTAATTTAGGTTTAAAATAAATTCAGACACATTCTTGATACATTTCGATTTTATTTGCCTTTTGTTTAACAAATCACTGTTAACCATATTGACTGTGGGCTAGTGCAAGCTTCTGCGGGCTAGTGCAATCTCTGGTCCACTAGTCCGGCTGGCTAGTGCAAAAAAAAGTGAAGGCTGACCCCTGATAATAAAAATTTTTAGTACTCTTGCTTGTTTGCGAATATTTCTTGGAAGACTCCGAAGACATAAGAATCTGTATTATTAGTATTATTATTATTTACCCTACACACTAAGAGTATTTAGGCAACATTCCTTCTGTCCCATCATCTCCTTGAGGATCCAATATCTATTTGAGCCTAATGTGTATCCATCCCCCCTTTCATTTGCAGTCTTGTCCACTATGCTCCTGCCCCTTGTCCTGGTCCCCCCATCCTGGCCTGTAGCATGGCCTGCTCTCCCGGCCCAGTCATCCTGCTGACCCCAGGCCTCCAATCTTCCTGAACACCTCCACTAGCTCTCTTTTCCATATCCCTCCTTGTCCAAAAAACTTCCCTCCTTAGCCTTTCCATCTTTGTCTCCTACCTACTCAGTCTCTGGCATACTGGGCATTCCCCCATCTTCCACAAGGTGCTCATGAACACAGCTGCTCCACAGTTATTACACCACACAATCCTCCCCCCCACAGCTTCCCCTTCTACCCTGATCCCCTCTTCCCTTATTCTGCCACTGGCCCTTCCCCTGTTGTGGTCCCTCCCCACTGACCCTGCCACCTCCCACCACTGTATTCCCTCTTGATCTGGCCCCCTTTTTCAGATGCTTTATGCAATGAGTTTGCTTGGTTCATCTTGGACAGAGTGTCCGCTATCAGGCAGGGAATTCTGACAGTGTGAACCACGGTGTGACCGACTGTGGTCACCCTGGCTGTCTGAGGAGCACTCCACCTGGTTGGAGGGAATTTAAACCAGTGGAGATGGCTGAGGTCATTGAGGTTGTTTCTAGTCTGAAACACACATATTGCGAACTGGATCCGGTGCCAACTCGTTTCTTAATGGGATGTGCTGACTCTGTAGGCCCAGTGTTTGCCTTGATTGTCCAGTGTTCTTTGTCAGAGGGGGTCTTCCCAGATGCCTTGAAGGCAGCACTGGTGATACCCCTTCTGAAGAAACCATCTTTAGACCCTGACATCAAGGTGAATTACCATCCTGTCTCCAACCTTCCATTTCTGGGAAAGGTTGTAGAGAAGATTGTGGCGCAGCATCTCAAGGACATCTCATGGCCTTTGATATTTACAAGTCTCCCCAGTCTGGGTTTCGTGCTGGACACAGTATGGAAATTGCATTAGTTTGGGTGCATAATGATCTCCTCAGGGAGAGAGATCGAGGAGAGGGGACAATTCTCATTCTCCTTGATCTCTCTTCAGCCTTTGACATGGTGGACGATAGTGTGTTACTCAACCACCTGAGGGAATTTTGTGGACTCGCTGGCACTGTTGTCTGCTGGTTTGAGTCCTATCTCACAAACAGGAGGCAACGGGTTGTGATGGGGAATTTCTCCTCCTCCTCCCCTAGCCTTCTGTCTTGTGGAGTACCTCAGGGTTCAGTTTGGTCTTGTCACCAGTGTTGTTTGCCATATATATGCTGCCCCTGGGTGAGATAATTAGGAAGTACAGTCTGGATTTTCATTGCTACGCCAATGACACCCAGCTGTATCTATCCTTTTCCCCCAGGACATCCAGTGCAGTGGATATACTGAACAATTGCCTGGCCGAGATCAATGACTGGATGGTCTCCAGCTGGTTGCGACTGAACCCTGATAAGATAGAGATACTGGTGGTGAAGTAAAACAGGAGGCATGATAGGATAGCTTCTGGCGCAGAGACTGGATTGTTTCTGGGGTCTGTGCCATTGAAGGCCTCCTCTAGGGTGCATGATCTTGGTGTTATCCTTGACAGTGGATTGACACTTGAATCTCAGGTGTCGTTCATTGTCCGGACCAGCTTTTACCATCTGAGGAATATTGCTTGGATCAAACACTTAGTCTCACCCATGGACCTCCTCACCTTTACAAACGCCTTTGTGATGTCAAGGCTTGACTACTGTAATGTGCTCTACCTCTGAGTCTCTGGAGGTACCCTCTGCCAACTGCAGCTAGTGCAAAATGTAGCTGCCAGGTTGTTGACGGGCAGCCAAAATACTGCCACATCATCCTGGTGCTGTGTGAACTGCACTGGCTGTCAGTTTGGTGGAGGGTTCTCTTTAAGGTGGACTTGCTCACCTTTAAGGCCCTACATGGACTGGGCCCTGGCTACCTGTTGGACCTTCTAACACCTGCTGCCTCGGTCTATTCCCTTCGGTCCTCCTCTAGGGGCCTCCTTGCATTTCCCAGGACAAGGTTAAAAACTGCCTGCGACAGAGCTTTTAGTTTCGCCAGCCCTGTCCTGTGGAATTTGCTTTCTCCATCAGTAAGGGAGGCCCTTTCAGTTGAGGCATTTAAAGCCTGCCTCACGTCCTTCTTATTCAGCCAGACATTCCAAGACACTGTCTTTTTGTTGTTGCTTCCTAAACACTCTGAAAGAATGGCCCCTTCAGGAATCTGCTGCTAGGTCAGGCCTCCCATTTTGGGTGGTCTTCTTTTTAATATGTTTAATTGATATATTTTCTGTATTAATTATTGCATTTTAACTGCTCTTTGATGTCTTTTAATTGTACGGTGCTCAGAGCCTCTCGGATTGGGCACCTGAAAAATAAAAGTTGCCTTGCCTTGCCCCCCCTGCCCCCTGTGCCCCACATACACTATGTTCCCCCAGTATGTAGTCTCATAGCTCCTTGCCAAACCTCAAGGTCTGCTTAACCTCAACCAGCCTGAACCCCTAATAAACCTCTTGGAGCTTAGTTTCTGTAACCTTGCTGCAGTGATGCTTTATGCCCCTGTACCTATATTACCCCCTTCAGACATTGAATTGCCATTATTATTACAGGGCACTTTCAGACCACCAACAATGCTTACCCAATGCCTCAAGAGCACTCCTGGACCCCTTTACTGGTGATCCCCTTCTTAACTTCCTCCTTCCAATCACATACAGTAGCTTTGTGAGCCACCCCTGTTTAACCCCTTCACTCCAGTCACACACAGCACCTTTGATTTGTCCTTGACCAGCACCCTTCTCCTCCTCCTTCAGTAGTTCCCCTTCCCCATTTGCTCCTGATTGGCTATACTTCCCCAGGGAGTGGTTAGCCAGACCATTTAATTTGGGAGGAGGCAAGGGATGGGTGGGTGGGAGAAAATCCAGCAGCACAGTTCCACAGTTTAAAGCAGGCAGCACAGTTCCAAGCACCCCCCAGCAGAGCAGTTCTGCAGTTTAAAGAGGGCAGCACAATTCCAAGCACCCCCCCCAGCAGAGCAGTTCCAGTCCATGGCTTCATGGTCAGGTTAGCAGCCCTTCTGTTTACTTGTTCGGAGGGCATTCCTCCTCAGTGCTCACCCCTGCCTCTGATGCACCCGATTTCCCATTCAATTGCCTAATGCGGCCCTGCTCCTGAATTCTGCAGCTATGGTCGCACTCTTTCTCCCTCATGGCAGCTGACTGGACCTGCTTCCACCTGCAGGCCACTGATTGTGGCCTCGCTCTTCTGCTTGTGCAGCATCACCATATGCCATCTCCTCTTCTGCTCCTCGAGTTGATTTACCTGAGTGGCAACAGGTGGGCTTTTAAGGCCTGCCCTCATGCTCAGTCCTGGTGCTCTTTTCTCCTATAGGCTCACCCAGGAGCCCGTGTCAGCACTGGGTACTTCAGTGACTGGTGTTGGGTCCCTGGACCTGATTGGCACCTCCAGAACCCAGCTCGAGTAAAGCTGCAGGCAGGAAAATTCAAAATCCAGCAGCACAGTTCCATAGAAAAATCCAGCAGCAGCACAGTTCCACAGTTTAAAGCAGGCTGCACAGTTCCAAGCAACCCCCAGTAGAGCAGTCCCAGTCCACAGCTTCACACTCAAGTGAGCAGCCCTTCTGTGTACTTGTTCAGAGTGCGTTCCCCCCTCAGCACTCACCTCCACCTCTGATGCACCCAATTTCCAGTTTGACTGCTGAATGCAGCCCTGCTCCTCAATTCTGCGGCTACAGTCACACTCCTCCTCCCTCACAGCCACCAACTCTGACCCACTTCCTCCCACAGGCCACCGATTGTGGCCTCACTCTCCTGCTTGTGTGGCGTCAGCCACAACCTGTCTCCTCTTCTGCTCCCTGAGTTCAAGCACAACTCCCCATTGAGGAATCGAACCCTGGTCTCCCGCGTGACAGGCAGGGATACTCACCACTATACTAACGAGGACTACAAATGTGACAGGTGGGGATACTCACCACTAAGTGATAGGTGGGGATACTCACCACTAATGTCAAGGGTTTATCCTGTTGGGCAAAGTTGAACATTTAGGAAGATAAATGCTTTCCCTATAAACAGTTATAGTATTTCCTTGGTGAGGGGTATTTTTCCTGATCCTCTTAAGGAGGTGGTTGTACGACCACTCCTAAAGAAAACATCCTTGGATCCAGACTGCCCAGCTAACTACAGGTCTGTCTCTAAACTTCCTTTTGCTGGGAAGGTTGTTGAGAAGGTGGTTGCATTGTAATTGGATGAGCACCGTGTGGCCCACAATGTCTATGATGTTCTCCAGTCTGGATTTTGGAAAAGAGAAAGTACCGAGACTGCACTTGTTCGAGTATTGAATGACCTCCTAATAGAAAGGGATCGAAAGGCTCATACCATCTTGGTCCTTCTTGATCTCTCTACAGCATTTGACACTGTGGACCATGGTGTGCTATTGGAGTGCCTGCGGCTTCTCTGTGAACCGTCAAGGACAGTCATAGAATGGTTTTGATCCTTCCTCATGGGCAGGTCTCAGAGGGTGGTCACAGGAATTTACTCCTCTGAAGTCCTCCCCCTGTCCTGTGGGGTGCCACAGGGCTCCATATTGGCACCCATGTTGTTCACAGTGTATATGCTGCCATTAGGAGATATCATTAAGCCATACGATTTGAGTTTTCACTGCTATGCAGATGATGCTCAACTGTATCTGTCCTTTCTACCTGAACAAGGGGATGCAGTCAATGTGTTTAACAACTTTCTTGCTTAGATCAAGGACTGGATGAGCACCAGCTGGCTGAGACTGAATCCAGACAAGACCAAAGTGTTGGTTGTGGACCCTGGTCATCCAGGGGTGGGTTTGGGGACTGGGCAGGCATCAGGCATATGGCTTGATGTTGTCCAGTTTACTACCTCTGACCAGGGGCGTAACTTGGGTGTTATCTTTGATGACGGCTTGACCCTGAAATCTCAGGTGTCTGCAGTTGTCAAATCCTATTTTTACCATCTGAGGAACATCACCAGAGTGAAACACCAAGTTTCTCCAGATGACCTTCCAACATTGGTCCATGCCTTCATCACCACCCACCTTGACTACTGCAATGCCCTCTTACTTAGGGCTTCCTGGGGTTGATATCCACCACTTGCAGCTAGAGCAGAATTCGGAAGCCAGGCTATTGACTGGTACATTTAGGACCAGCCCAGCCATATTATGCCTGTGCTGTGTGGACTGCACTGGCTGCCTGTTGAGTGGCGGATCACCTTTAAGATTGGTCTTCTGACCTTCAAAGCCCTACATGAACTGGGACCCAGCTACCAGCAAGATCTCTTGACTCCCTATCACCCACTCCACCAGCTCCGATCTGCCAATGAGGGATTGCTAGAGATTCCTAGGGTATGTTTGAAGACATCTGGTGCTCGTGCTTTTTCCTTTGCGGCCCCCACCCTGTGGAATTCTCTACCTCGTTGGTTGAGTGAATGCCTGACCGTCGAGAGATTCAAGTCGGAATTTAAGACATCTTTTTCAATTGGCCTACCCAGATTATTTTAATTAATTTTATATATTTGTAATTTTATTTTAATCTACATGTCTCACTGTAATTAATCTGTAAAGTGCCTTGGTTTGGGAAAGGTGCTATATAAATAAAGTTTGCTTTGCTTTGCTTTGCTTAAAATTTTTCTGTCCTCCTATTTAATAAATGTGCACTCATGTCCAGGTACCTATAGTTTCTTTTCTATTTATTTACCCAGAATAACACAAATGAGATACATCTAATTATTGATAGGGTTCTGCTTCCCCAAAATTTATAACTGGGAAAGCTGAAGCACATGTCCTTATTTCTCAAGGTCACACCGTCAACCAGTGGCTGTGATGGCATGTCAGACTGTCAGCCTGTGATCTCATGTTTCTCATTTCAGTGTTTGAATTGCCACACATTGCCTTCCCTATAAATAGTTATAGTATTTAAACCATGTGAAATGCTGGTAGTTGTCACTCATCTTACTTATATAGAGCCAGTAAGGAAGCTGTGATAAAATGGAATTCTCGCTGAATGAAACACCATTTTGTTGGTTTTTCTTTGATTTCATGATCATATTTTTAGCACAGTTTATGGGGTACTTAAAATAAGTGTGCCCCCCCCACCAAAGTGTGGCACTTATTGGTCTGTTTAAGGACAGGTCTTTGTATAGTCTTTTGGGGAGAGAGCCACTATGCAGCAGGGGTCAGAGAGTTCACCATCAACCAATCAAGCTGAGAATCTGAAGGGAAGTCTCAAGGAGCTCCTGGGACACAGGAGGATGGCAGGAATTTTTGTGCAAATTAGGGGTCAGTGATCTACTGAGTAATGGACCTCTAGCCTATCCTCAGAGTGAGCGACAGGTGGGAGGACAAATGGTGAGCTGACATTTCCCACTAAACAGCATGTTCCCCAAGTGCAGTCAGTCTGCATGAGCCAGAGAGTGCACCTGTTGGAGATAGAGTGAGAAGTAAGAAGCAGATCTCCTGCAATGGAAAAAGGAAGTACAATAATCTCATGCTAGCCCTGCATGAAAGTGAAAGCTGCAAGCTGCAGCTGAGAGAGATATTTTTACTGTGTTGCAGCTAGAGACTGTGATGGAAACCATCTAACTAGTACCACAGCCCTTTACTGGTTGTCACCATAGCTCAGGACTTGATGCCAGGACATACTGGCTGTGACAGCTATACAGAGACTGCCACAGGGGGAGCTGCCCTGTGAAGTGGAAGACTGACTACTCCATGCAAAGATCAAAAGAGGCTGGAGAAACAGTCATCTGCCAGCTGACACCAGATGCCTGCAGCACTAAAGAAGGAGAGAGAGAGACAGAGAGAGAGTGTGAAACTAGCTATAGAGGGACTCACTGCACACTGCACCATTACCCCTGCACATTGAGGGAGATCCCTTGATCTGGGCAATCATGAGTAAACTCAGGACTTGCCCTGCAATCACAGGAGTTTTGTAAAATAATTGGAAGTCTTTAATGGACTTAGTCATATGTCCAGGATTTACAGATACTTCATTTGGATTTATGAGTATTTGGAATTGTGGTTTTAATTCGCAAGCATGGCATTATTTGTCTAAGTGCACTGCCACTGTCTAAGCACATGCAATGTCATCAGGCCTATATGGTTTCCATGGTTGTGTACCCAGTGAAGCACTGGGAGCACCCTAGTAGTAACTGAGGGTTTTACATTGGTACCTGTGGAGACAGGGTAGCCTAAGATCCCACAGTACAGGTGGGCAACAGCAACTTCTGTACTGTGCACAGTGCGGTGTAGGGGTGGGCACTGGTAGAGGGCTAAGACTGAAAGTTCAGTTGAAGTACAGCCCAAGGAACTATACAGTAATTTGGCTGCACCAAGGAGGTCATGGAAGAGCAGCTCCTCTGTCGAATTTGGGCTAGGTATAGATGAGACCTGAAGAACAAGCTGGGGAGTGCACTGATATTATTGCAAACCAACCCTCTTGTTCCCATTTAGGGTTAAGGTCCTTAAATAATATTATTGTTCTTTTGTTTGAATTGTTTGAGTGATTATTGTATAAAGTAATAAGATGCATGCTCATTGGGGTACCTTATTGCACTACTTTGGTTCATGGGTGGGGTGATTCCTGCATGGTGCTGGGTAGGTACGACATCCCAGAGGACTGTACCATACTTATTTCAGGCCCACTTTAACTATCTCTGTGTGGAGACACCCTATAAATAAATAAAACCTTGGAAGTAACCCACCCAATCAGGAGTTTAAGGACTCAGGCCTATTACTTTCATGAACTTAACTCTCTGTTATCCCAATTTGGTTAAATATCCAGCTACAAAGTTAACTGGGAAAAGTCAGAATTGCTTAAATCTACCAATCGTTCAGATCCCTTCTGATCCTATCAAGAATATTAAAAAAAAGTCAATAAAACAGAATATCTATGGGTGCATATAGATGCTGAGCTGTAACATGTTTTCAAAATCAGTTTTATGCATATGATTGAAAAGATTAAAACAAATCCTGAATATTAGGATTCATTATCAGTTATTTTTATTGGCCAGACCAATGTTATTAACATGAATGTCCTCCCTAAGATTCTGTTCTTGGTTTTGACCTTGCCACATGTGATTAAAATGAATTTTTTGTGGGCTTGGAAAAACATTTTTTAAAATTCCTATGGAAAGGAAAAAAACCTAGGTTAAAGACAGAGAAGTTGTAGATCCCCAAGAAGGGTAGCCTCTCTCTACCTAACTTCTGTTTGGCACTACCTCTTAGCAAATTTGGCCCCAATTAATTCTTATTATTCCCAAAATAGTAATGTATGCCCATACCAAACTGATCAAGCGTTTTGCTCCTATGAATTAATCATCTGTTATAAATGAGACTGTATAGAAAAAGGATTGAAAACATATGCACTGACACGGGCCTCTGCCCTAGTCTTGCTATTTACCCTGCCTTCTGTATAGTTAGTGTGATAGACGTATGTTATCTATATCCTGTATTATTGTGCTTGTTATTTACATAATCCACTTGAATGTTCAACTGTGTTAACATTATGCCACCCTTACCCTGTATTATCTTACTGTGTACTTATGTTATCTTAGTCTCAACATGTACTATCTATGTATTGCCTACTGATGTGGAGCCTTTGAAAATGAGTCTCTGACTCAAAGGATTGTAATTCTGATACTCAAAATAAATAAAATAAATAAATAAATAGTACTTCCAGGACATATCACGTCTGGGAGAAAGTGATAGTGTTAACTAATACCCCACAGAAGGCTTCTCTTCATTGCCCAATATGTCTTAATAGTAATTTTCATCCTTCAGTCTCTAACTATGCATTTAAAACTTGCCACAGGCCCTGGTTGGTAGAAATCAATAACTTATTTTATCAGAACGTGGTGTTGAGGTCGCCCAGATGGGTGGTTCTGGGGGACTTCAGTGCCTGGGTCGATGATGAACTCTCGCATTTTGGTCAAAATCTCCTCCAGCTGATGACGATGCTGGGCCTTACACAGGTAGTTACCTCCTCAACCCATGTAGGGGGTCACTCATTGGATCTGCTCTTTCTTTTGGGTATGGAGATAGCTGACTTGGGGGTGGAACCAGTCAGCTGGTCTGACCATCACACCATGAAGTTCAGGTTCAGTGCCCCCCGAATAGATCTGCCCCTATGGAGATGGTTCAGTACCTCCCTTTAAGGGGAGTTACCCCCCAGTGATCTATCGGCGGTACTGGACCTATCAGGTTTGTCGGGTGAATGCATGAGTCCAGGTGATCTCGAATTAGCCTATAATAAGGCTGTGGGAGATGCCCTGGGCAAGATTGCTCCTGTTCATGTTCGGCCTCTCACCCTTCGCCCAAGGAGCCCTTGGTTTGATGGTTCCTTGAAGGAGTTGAGGTGAATTCGCCAAAGGATGGAGACAGCCTGGCAGAATTCCAGCCTTGATGCTGACAGGCTTAGGTTGATGGTACATTATGATGGCTATCAATCAGAAATCACCTGTAAGAAGGCAGAATTTCTGCCCAGGGAGATTTCTGTTGTGCAGAATTGACCAGCTCAGCTTTTCCAGACAGTTGACAGATTGTGCAATCCAATCTGTCTCCAGCCCAGAGAAGCCTTTTTTCAGCTGAAATGCAAGGAGTTCACTCAATTCTTCACAGATAAGGTTGCCAGCATCTGGTCTGGCATCAGCCCGACCTCCCCTACGAGGAATTGTAGAGATCGGCAGGAAGTAGCATGCACTCAGTCTATCTGCTCAGATTTCTGCCGGCCAGAATTCATGGACATTGTGAAAATTGTCCAAACACTGTGCCAAACCAGTTGTAGTTTGGATCCGGGCCCTACACCCCTTTTAGTGGGATGTGTAGATGTTATCTGCCCAATCCCTGCTGAAATTATCTGGAAGTCCTTGGAGGGGGGGGTCTTTACAGACCCCCTCAAGGAGGTGGTCTAGCTAACTACTGGCCTATCTTTAACCTGCCATTTGTTGGTAAGGTTATTGAAAAGGTGGTTGCGCTGCAATTGAGCGGTCACCTTACAGCTCACAATGTCTATGATACTCTCCAGTCTGGTTTTAGGAAGAAGCATAGCATAGAGACTGCACTTGTCCAGGTATTGAATGACCTCCTAATGGCAAGAGATTGAAAGGCATGTACCATTCTGGTCCTTCTCAATCTCTCTGCTGCATTTGACACAGTAGACCATGGTGTGCTGTTGGAGTGCCTGCAGCATCTTTGTGGGCTGTCTGGTACAGTCCTCAAATGGTTTCATTTGTTCCTTGTGGGCAGATCTCAGAGAGTTGCCACAGGAATTTATTATTCTGGCGCTCACCCCCTGCCCTGTGGGGTGCTGCAGGGCTCCATTTTGGCTCCCATGTTGTTTGCAGTGTACATGTTGCCATTGGGAGATATCATCAGGTGATACCGTCTGAGCTTTCACTGCTATGCAGATGATACTCAGCTGTATATGTCCTTTCTACCCAGACAGAATGATGCACTGTCTGTGCTAGATAATTACCTTACTGAGATCAGAACTTGGTTGAGTACCAGCTGGCTGAGACTGAATCCAGATAAGACTGAAGTGTTGGTAGTGGACCCTGGTCATCCGGGGGCAGGTTTGGGAGCTGGACAGCCATCAGGTTTATTGCTTGATGGCATTCTGCTCACTACCTCAGACCAGGTACGTAACCTGGGCGTTATTTTTGATGATGGTCTGACACTAAAATCCCAAGTGTTGGCTGTCATCAAATCCTCTTTTTACCATCTAAGGAATATCGCCCGGGTAAAACACTTAGTTCCTCCTGACGATCTTTCAACATCGGTCCATGACTTTGTCACTACCCACCTTGATTACTGCTATTCCCTCTACCTTTGGCTACCAGGGGTTGATATCTGCCACTTGCAGCTAGTGCAGAATGCAGTGACCAGGCTTTTGGCTGGGACCTCTAGATCCAGTCATATTACGCCTGTGCTCCGTGAGCTGCACAGGCTGCCTGTTCAGTGGTGGATCACCTTTAAGTTTGGCTTGCTAACCTTTAAAGCCCTGCATGATCAGGGACCTGGTTACCTACAAGAGCTCCTGGTACCCTACTGCCCCCTCCATCTTATCTGATCCACCGACAAGGGATTGCTAGACATTCCCAGAGTGCAATTGAAGACATCTGGTGCCTGTGCTTTTTCTTTTTCGGCTCCGACCCTGTGGAATTCTCTACCTCATCGGTAAAGAGAATGCCTGACCGTCGACAGGTTTAAAATTGAGCTAAAAACATATCTATTTGCTCTAGCCTTCCCTAATTATGGTTAATTCATTTTTATTGTTTCTGTTTTAACTCATATTTATATTTGTCTGTATCTGATTTTATGTACAGTGCCTTGGTTCTGAAAGGCACTATAAAAATAAAGCTTGATTTTATTTTATTTGAGAACTCCCTGATGGATTTCCAGATGCTTTAAAACAAAATGTAATAATCCTGGGAACCATTTATTTAGATATCTCAAAATAATGGACTACATCAGTATGAATCTGAGCATTTCTACCCACCCTTCCCAATATGTAATAGAAGATTTGTTTTTGGATGTGGAACATTTGAAATTTATATGCAAAATGTATGCACTCTTAATGGACACTGTAGCACAAGATTATTTTATCTTAAAGGGAAATGGGAAGAAAACTGAGCCACAGTCTCTTGGATAAAGATTGGATGAGTATATCAGACATACCAAGTATTGGTGTATTTTCCTCAAAATGTCAACACATATATTTTGATGTTTTTCACAGAACCTATCATACCCTGAACAAACTAAACAAAATACATTTGGAAATATCTGACCTCTTCCCAAGATGCACAAAAGCAGAGGGCTCGTTAGAACACATGATGGTGACTTGCTGAGTTCTCAAAACTGTCTGGGACAAGCTTCTTAATACCCTCTCCAAAGCCCCCTCAGTTGTACTTGCACAGAAAGGGAGTACAATCTTGCTGGTTAATAGGCTGAGTGTGGACCATCTTCCCCAACACAATAGTAGATTTGTCTATTTCGGTCTAATTAATGTAATAACATGTATCCTACTGAAGTGGAAAGATGCTCTACCACCAGACTTGGTGACTTGGTTCAACTTCATGGTCAGTAGTAATCTTGAAACTGAAAAAGTACTCTTTGTTAATTAAAAAAAAATCTACTGCATGAAAAATGTGGACACAATTCAGACAGGTGATTAGCTCTAATCTGGCACACAAAGCAGATACCCAGTCTGGCTCAACACCTCCCTTCTACCTCAAAAGTATCACCCTAACAGAGGCCAAAAAATACCTCACACAAGTTCTTGGAAAATCCAGAGCCAGCAGTGATATGTTGAAACATAACATAAAAACATAGAATTTGATGGCAGATAAGGACCGCTTGGCCCACCTAGTCTGCCCATTTCTCTACCCAATGGATAAGCTGCAGATCCTAGTTAACCAACAGCCTACTTCCTCCTACCCCCCACTAGAATTGCCTTATGTTTGTCCCATGCATTTTTGAATTCCTTCACTGTTTTTGACTCCACAATCTCCTCAGGAAGGCTGTTCTATGCATCTACAACCCTCCATGAAGAAATACTTCCTCACATTACCTCTGAGTCATCCCTCTATCTTCAAATTGTGCCCCTTGTTCTTGCACGCCTTTTTCTGAAAGATGCTACCCTCTTGGACTTTGTTGATTCCTCAGGCACTTGAAAGTTTATATCATGTCCCCTCTCCTCCTTTCCTCAAGGCTATACATGTTAAGCTCTTTAGTCTTTTTATGTTTGCTTGCAGCATGTGCAAGAAACATAGTGCCATCATCTGAGTTTTCAGAGGTGTGGCAGCCCTCTTCCAATTCACAGGCAGTGTGTTTGCAGGCAGCTGCCGCACTTCTCCATGCCTGCTCGAGCTGTCTATGACAGCTCCAAATGCAGTGAGTATAGTTGAGTGGAGCTAAGCTTCAGTGAGCAGCAATAAGATATCGCCTGCTCATGCGCCGCCCCCTACACACACACACACACACACACACACACACACACACACGCACGCATACTGCATGCTGCCCCCACGCACACACCGTACAGCCGGGTGCCTAATCCCCAGCTGGCTGTGCCACGCCCCACACAAAGCCTTCCACATGCCACGCCAGGTGCCCACCCCAGTGTGGTAACTCATCAGATAGCCAACAGGGGTGCCTCAACTTCCCCAGACAGGGTGCCACTGGAGCCCACCCCAGCATGGCAACAGATGTTATGGCCGACGGGTGCCCAATCCCATCGGCTCCACGCCCCCAACCAGTTAGTCTCTTGTGCCACGCTGGGAACCACCTCCCAGCATGGCAACGCCTCAAGTCATCATTTACAAAAAAAGGTCCTCGGCGCTTTTCCCTACCCTCCCACAACCCGCACTCACCCACTGTGCACCCTGCCTCCACACCCCCACCCCATACTTACCTCTGACCTCGGCGCTGACGATCTTCGTGGACCGGGAACACATCTGCACTCTTCAAAGCCCATCTGAACTGAGGAAATGCTGGTAAGCTGTATAATGGGATAGATAGGGTTTTTTCAACTTTGCTGCATATCTCAGGCATTTTTTGGAATTTTTGCACCAAATTTTCAACATGGGGTTTTTGGGACCTCTTCTCACGAATGCTGTCACTGTCATGGCGTTATTCGGGCCCAAAGGGTGATTTTGCAGTCACTGTGCAAAATCACCTTTCAGGACTGATTAACAAAACGACACTGCCAGTGTTCATAAGGTGGGCTCTCAAGAAGCCTATTTTGAAAATTTGGTGGAAAAATTCCAAAAAATGACTGTTTTATGAGCGTGTGTTGCACAGTTCCTATGCACGCTCGTAAGTTCATGAATTTTCAATATTTTCACTCCAGATTTTCAACATTGCCATTTTACCACACCTTCTTATGAGTAGTACAGCTGTCATTTTTCACATCTCACCCAAAACGTGTTTCCACCCATGTAGCTCATAATGGCGCAGTTGGTGTGCTAAATCAATGTACGGGACAAATTAAGAAAATCAAAGTGACACTGTTCATGAGCAGAGGTCTTAAAATGGTTTTGTTGAAAATTTGGTGAAAAATTCCAAAATGACTGTTTGACGAGCTGCAGCAAGCATGCAGTTCCTACGCACGCTCGTAAGTTCGCGAATTTTCAATATTTTCACTCCATATTTTCAACATTGCCATTTTACCACACCTCCTTATGAGCAGTACAGCTGTCATTTTTCACATCTTGCCCAAAATGTCTTTCCGCCCATGTAGTGCACAATGGAGGCAGTCGGTGTGCGAAATCAATGTATGGGACACATTAGGAAAATCACAGTTATTCTGTTCATGAGCAGAGGTCTTAAAATGGCTATGTTGAAAATTTGGTGAAAAAATTATCCCTAAAAATAACTGTTTTACGAGCGTGTGTTGCACAATTCCTACACACGCTCATAAGTTTGTGAATTTTCAATATTTTAAATCCAAATTTTCAACATTGCCATTTTATTACACTTCCTTATGAGCAGTATAGCTGTCATTTGTCACATCTTGCCCAAAACATGTTTCCGCCCATGTAGCGCACAATGGCGCAGTCGGTGTGCGAAATCAATGTATGGGACACATTAAGAAAATCACAGTGACACTGTTCATAAGCAAAGGTCTTAAAATGGCTATGTTGAAAATTTTGTGAAAAATTCCTAAAAATGACTGTTTTATTTAGCCGCATGCTGCGCAGTTCCTATGCACGCTTGTAAGTTCATGAATTTTCAATATTTTCACTCCAGATTTACAACATTGCCATTTTACCACACCTCCTTATGAGCAGTACAGCTGTCATTTTTTTACATCTTGCCCAAAATGTGTTTCCGCCCATGTAGCGCACAATGGTGCAGTCGGTGTGTGAAAGCAATTTTTGGGACAGATTAAGAAAATCACAGTTATTCTGTTCATGAGCAGAGGTCTTAAAATGGCTATGTTGAAAATTTGGTGACAAAAGGCTATAAAATGACTGTTTTACGAGTGAGCATTGCGCAGTTTCCACGCACCCTCGTAAGTTCATGAGTGTAATATTCTCAGTCCAGATTTTCACCAGTGGCATTTTTCCACACTTCCTTATGAACAGTACAGCTGTCATTTTTCACAACATGGCCGAAATATGTTTTCACACTTTCAGCGCAGAGACGCGTGGTCGCTGTGGGAAATCATTGTTCGGGGGACAGATAAAGAAAATCACAGTGACACAGTTCATGATCGGAGGTCCCAAAATGCCTGGGTTGACAATCTGCTGTAAAAACTCCCCAAACTAATTACATTACGGGTGTGCATTGCACAGTTTCTATGCACGCTCGTTACTTCACCAGTTTTTTTAATATTTTTACTGCAGATTTGCAACATTGCCATTTTTTACACCTCCCCATGAACAGTACAGCTGTCATTTTTACATCCTATTCGAATGTTTTGCACCTGTGGTGCTAAATGCCGTAGCTCGCCAGCATAAGCAGCTTTCGCCAACAAACTGATATTGCCACTGTTCATGAGGTGGGTCATGAAAAAACATGTTGAAAATTTGGAGTGAAAATACCAACGAATGCCTGAGGTATTAGGGTTTCCAACCATAATGCCCAACCCTGTAGAGAATGACTGGCATCAGGTGTGACTTGGGATTCTTGCCTGTAATGCTCATACCATTCCACACCCTGCAGCCAGTGAGAGGCATCGAGGTATGCCTTGGACTCTTCGGCCTCAAAGTTCACCCCATTCTCCTATACCGCACCCATCTCACCATATTTCCTGATGGAATGGGGTGCACATAAGTGCCAAAGACCCCAAGGCACACCGTGACACTTGTCAGTGTCTGCAGGGTGGGGTATGGTGAAATGGCATGGCTGTTATGCCTGATGACCCAAAGGCACACCCCAATGCCTGTCACTCTCTGCAGGGTGGTGGTGGGGTTGGCTTCAGTTCAATACTTCACTGCCATTCCTATTACGCAGCTCTGTAACTTCTACACTACCACTGCCAATGCCAGCAAGCAAACATCCGGCATTGACAAATGCTTGTTTAATATGTCTTCTGGTTCAGACCCTGTACCATTTTAGTTGCCCTCCTCTGGACAGCCTTTGCCCTGTCTATGTTTTTGCAGAGATGGGCTCTCCAGAACTGCACGCAGTACTCCAGATGTGGTCTTACCAACTGTCTGTACAGAGGGACAACAACTTCCTGTTTTCTACTGGTGATGGCTCTCCCTATGCATCCCAGTATCTCCCCAGCCCTCCTTACTGCCTTCTCACATTGCTTGCCCACCTTTAGGTCATCTGACATAACTCCACCCAGGTCCCTTTCCATTTTTGTTGTTGTCAGTATCTCACCCCCCATTGTGTACTCTTCCCTTGGGTTTTTGTTTCCCAGGTGCATTACTTTGCACTTGTTTGCTTTGAATGTAAGTTACCATACATTTGACCATTTCTCCAACCTTGCCAAGTCCTTTCTTATCCTTTCCACCCCACCTTGTGTATCAACCATGTTGCAGATCTTTATGTCATCTGCAAAGAGTCATACTTTTCCTTCTAGTCCCTCTTCAATGTCACTTAAAAGACATTAAAAAGGACCAGCCCCAGTACTAAACCCTGCGGTAGCGCACTAGTAACCCCCCTTTTTTCACTGTGGACTCCGTTTACTATTACCCTCTGTGTCCCATTGTCCAGCCAATGTTTTACCCAGGCTACTACCCTGGGACCCACTCCCAGGCTGGCTAATTTGTTTATTAATCTTTTGTGCAGGACTATGTCAAATGTCTTGCTAAAGTCTAGGTAGGCCATGTCCACAGCCCCTTCCTAGTCTACTACTTTGGTTACCCAGTCAAAGAAATCGATTAGATTCATCTGACATGATCTTCCTGCTTTGAATCCATGCTGTCTTGTGTCCTGTGCCCCTCTGGCCTCTAGAGACTCAACAATTCTTTCCTTCAGAAGTGATTCCATCATTTTCCCTACCACTGAGGTCAAACTGACAGGTCTGTACTTTCCTGCCTCTGTCTTGCTCCCACTTTTGTGAAGGGGAATCACATCCGCCCTCTTCCAGTCCTCAGGTATGACACCATTCTCCCATGATTTATTAAAAAGGGTAGTCAGTGGTGTTACTAGCTCACCCCTTAGTTCTTTTAGAAATCTGGGGTGAATCCCATCAGGCCCCATTGCTTTATCCACCTTCAGTTTTAGGAGTTTTTTCAGAACCCTTTCTTATGTGAAAGGACTGATATCAACTCCCCTGTCCAGAGTGCTTCTATTGACTGGATTAGGTATCTCCCCCTGCTCTTCCTTTGTGAATACTGAGCAGAAGTATTCATTCAGTATCCCTGCTTTTTCACTGTCCCTCTCTGCCCAACCACCCTCCTCTTTATTCAGCCTCAGTAGCCCTGCCTTAGTCTTTCTTTGCTCCCTAATGTACCTATAAAAGGTTTTATGCCCTCCTCCAGTCCTCGGCTACCACCCCATCCTCCCATGATTTGTTAAAGAGGGTAGTCAGTGGTGTCTCTAGTTCTACCCTTAGTTCTTTTAGAATTCTGGGATGAATCCCATCGGGCCCCATTGCTTTGTCCACCTTCAGTTTAAAGAGTTCTTTCAGAACCCTTTCTTCTGTAAATGGGCTGGTATCAACTTCTGTATCCAGAATGTTTCTACTGTTTGTTTTAGGTACCTCCCTCTCCTTTGTAAATACTGAGCAAAAATATTTGTTTAGCATCTCTGCCTTTTCACAGTCACCCTCTACCCACCCTCCCTCCCTTTATTAAGCCTCACTATCCCTCCTTGGTCTTCCTTCGCCCCTGATGTACCTAAAAAGGTTTTATCTCCCTTCTTAACTGAGTTGGCTATCTTTTCCTTGGTTTGGGCCTTTGCTGTTCTGACTGCCTTCCCCTCTTCCTTATGCTTTAACTGGTACAGTTCTCTGTCCTGCTCCTTCTGTGTTTCCTTATACCTCCTGAATACTATCTTTTTCTCCCTAACCTTCCCCACCACTTCTTTTGAGAACCATAGTGTTTTTTTCTTTCATTTTGATTTGTTTATTTGCTGCACACAAAGGCTTGTTGCCTCTGTGATGGCAGTTTTGATATTTCCCCATTGTTGCTCCACCCCACCTTCTTGCCTGTTTGCTAGTGTATTTCTGAGGCACTCTCCCATTTTGACAAAATCAGCACTACTGAAGTCCAGTACCTTCACTTTTGTATGGTTTGACTCTACAGCTAAGTTTATTGTGAACCACACTGTTCGGTAGTCACTTGTTCCCAGATGGCTACCCACTTCTTGATCTGAGATCCTCTCTCCATCCCCATTTGAGAGTACTAGGTCTAAGGTTGCTCCCTCCCAAGTGGGTTCCAAAACTAGTTTATCATAGGCATGCCCCCTTTAGGTCATCGAGAATGGCCCTGCTCTTGGATGTGGCTGCAGTAAAGGTGCTCCAGTCAACATCTGGCATATTCAGATCCCCCATCAGCATTATCTCCCCTTTCTCTGCCATCCTAAGGATGCCTTCTATCATTTCTTTGTCTATTTCCTCCCCCTGAGATGGGGGTCTGTATACAACCCCTGTGTGGATTATGGTTCCATTTCCAGTCTCCAGGGTGACCCACAGTGCCTCCTCTCCTCCTTGTTTACCCTTTAGTTCCATTGCGTTGGACCTCAGACTTGTTGAGCTCACTATTGACATGCTTCTCTGACCCCTTACAAGTGTCCTAAATCTATCACGTGTATCTGGTAAATTTCTCAGGCTCTGGAAATCTGTAGTAGTAACTTCTGTATACAAAAGTGGTGATAGGTCTAGTCATTCAAATTACCGACCTATCTCTATACTCCCCCAGCTCTCAAAAGCACTGAAATGCATTGTGTATGATCAAATTGTCGACTACCTTGAAAAGCATTAGCTTCAATGTCCACGACAGCATGGATTCCAAAAGCAGCATAGCACCACTACTGCCTTAGTTGATTTCACTGGGTATACACACAATGCATCAGAGTGGGGGCTCATGGTGTGGGCAACCTACATTGACCTCACCAAGGTCTTCAACACTGTAAATCACAAGCTCCTCCTGAACCAACTGTCGTCTACAGGACTATCCCCTGAATCGGTGTCTTGGTTTTGGAGCTACTTCACTGGTAGAGAACAAAGGGTAAAAACCTGGGTACTCGCTCAGAAAATCGGAGCATAAATACAAGGGTCCCCCAAGGATCAATCTTAGGCCCCCTTCTTTTTAGTTTGTCTTTAAATCAACTTCCACTAGCAACCCAAGGTAAAGGCCTACTTTATGTGGACAATGCAGTGCTATACACCAGCCAGTCAGACCCTGTAGCACTAGAAAAACAGTTGCAGACTAACTTCGCGGAAACTGAGGCATGGTTCATAAAATCAAAATGACTGCTAAATTATAAAAAACTAAAACAATGTTGTTTACCTCCACTCACAACAGATATGGGTGCCACCAACTGAAAACACTAAACAGTCAAAATACACCCTTAGAAATGGTTCAAACTTTTAAGTACTTAGGCAGAATGCTAGACAGTTCACTTTCTTTCATACCACACATACATCTTGTAGCTAAATCAGCAAATGCTAGACTAGGCTTGTTACACAAAAACATAGAGGATAAAGTATGGTCCTCTATTTATAAAAACCACGTGTAGCCATCGAGAGGTTGCCAATGGCAACCGTTTAAACCTCAAGAGTGAAGCTAGAGAGGTAATGGTCACCATGGCAACCTTGAGATGGCAACTCATGGTTGTTACAGATAGAGGACCATACATTGTCTTTTATAGTGTATCGTCCGCTATTGGGAATAAAAGGAGCAAAGAGGTGTGCAGCTGGGTCCTTACTTTTTGGGTTTTTTGCCTCAGCACTGTTCTTTTCATCTCCTGCTCTCGCTGCTGCCACTGCTTCCTGACTGGTGGAGGTTCACGTAATGAGCATGCGCAAAGGCGTTTGTTGTTGTTATACTGTAGTAGCTACATAGCTAGTGCAGCATAACAGCTACGATGATGTAGCTACTGCAGCATAACAATGCTATTCTAGGGATGGATTTCCATCCCTGATAGCATTCCATCATGCACTATAAACACTGCCTTATGCAAGAAGCACTTAAACTAGTAGTAAGTACTGCAGTTCTGTGTAGACTGTAATTGACTATGGAGTAGTGGTATACAGTGCTGCGACTGACACAGCTCTCAAGTGGTTAAAACCAACCCTCAATAAGGCCTGTAGGCTTATTCTGGGTGAACACCACCTAACACACACTTGTAAGCTTTATGCACACTCTGGTTGGCTAAACATGAACTGCCGTATACAGTACCAGGTATGCCTACTTGCAAAGAAATCCATCCTCAGATTAACACCCCCAGGTGTGCAGAATTTCCTCAGCTTGTCCAACAAAACAAGGCATACCAGAGGAACAAATAGCCAGCCACTTTATGTCCCTTTCCAGCAGACGTCCCAAAGGCAATGGTCCTTTGAGTACCGTGCGCCCTACTGGCTAAATACGCTCAGTGACAACCTTATGTCAGAAACTAAACTATGTATGTTTAAATTAAAGCTTCATGCAAAACTAGCATCACACAGTAATTGTGACTATAACTTCTAACTGTACCAGCTTGGCCTGAAAACCATGCTCTACCTTTGCACTTACTGGCTGGGATATTCAAAAGGGTTGCACAAGGTGCAACGGGATTGTACCATGCGCAACCCACCAATGCACCCTAGGGTGATATTTAAAAGGGAAAGCTGAGCTGACCAACTCCCAATATGCCGGGGCGCACCCATAATGTATGCGGCGCAATGGCAGGGGGCATCAGCCATGCATATGTGGCACATCTCCGTTATTCATCCGGGATGTGCGCAGATATGCTGTGCACCCCGCATTGCTGATACAGGGGGCACAAAGATGTGCCCAAAAATACAGGGAACAAGTCGGGGACACCCGCAGGCAGACTGCCATGTTGCAGGTGCAATACAGCAACCGTCTGCCTGTGGGTGGTCACCCGACCACCCCAGACACCATATAGGTGCACACAGCTCCCTGGTGGTCCAGTGGACCCTCACCCACTCTTGGGCAGTAATATAAATTAAGTCCCTGGTGGTCCAGTGAACCATTCCCCCTGCCCTATCGCAGGCATAAGTATTTCACAATCCCTGGTGGTCTAGTGGAACTCCCCCTCGCCAGATCGTGGGCACACACACATACAAACCCTGGTGGTCCAGGTCCAGTGGTACCTCCTCCCCACCCGCCCACTGCAGTCCCGCCACCCCGCACCACCCAGTCAGCAGCGGGCAGCAGCACCTGCCGCAAGCCGCTCGGCCACCCGCCGACTGACAGTGTACAGTTTGGCTGGACGCCTATTGGTCCACACATGCAGACCAAATTGTACTACACTGTCCCAAATTGTAAATGAATGCTCATTCACATTTTGGAACTGTGTAGTACAGTTTGGTCTGCATGCCCATTGGCCCATGCAGTGGACCAATAGGTGTCTGCGTGCCCATTGGCCCATGCAGTGGACCAATAGGTGTACTGTCAAGCTACATGCTGTCAGTTGGCGGGTGGCTGGATGGCTTCTGGCAGTGCTGCTGCCCGCTGCTGACTGGGGTGTGGGGTGGCAGGGACTGCAGTGGGTGGGTGGGGAGGGGTACCACTGACCACCAGGGTTTGTAGTGTGCCCATAATCGGCAGGGTGGCTCAACCAGACCACCAAGGATTGTGAAATATTTACGCCCGTGATCGGGCAGGGGGAGAACAGTCCACTGGACCACCAGGAATTTTACCTAATGCACAGCCTGCGATCGGGCGAGGGGGTAAGGCCCACTGGACCACCAGGTCTATTTTTAACATTTGCCCGCGATCGGGCGGCCAGAAGGGGGAACTACAGGGCATCGGTCCCCGACAGCTGCAGCCTGGCAGGGCGCCAAGCACAAGTCAGTCATGGGGGATCGGTGCACTGCATGCAAATGGGGTCATAATGACATGCAAATGGCCCCATTTGTGCCTTGCAAACATTCTGCCCTCATTTGTATGTGCAGTTCTGAATATTGGGATTATACGCCTAGCGCAAGTACACTTGCATGGGTGCATCCTCCTGCTCCCCTACTGCCTCTTGTGCCCTCAGTGCCATATTCAACGGTGCTGAGCCATGGTGCAATATGGTTGAGTATCACCTGGTCCTAGCCTGGCGCCAGCAGTTGCGCTGGCGCCCAGGTTCTGTGCCATAGTTCGCCAAGAGTTTGAATATCCCGCCACTATTTCACACTTTACTCCTCCCCCATCTACCAATTGGAAATCCATCCGTAACTCAACATTTACCCCCCCACCTCACTACCACTTGCAGACTTCCCTTCCTCACTTCACTCTACCTCCCAAGGACCATACCAGCACATGGTCCAATTCCCCTATTAACTTTTAGTACATAGCCATTGAAACTGCAACCAGACTCCCATCTCTATCCATCCGAATGTCCTCTGTCCAATCTTTGTCATCCTCCTAGCCCCACCGGGCTTATTTATCTCTTCATCTGTAAATGCCCACTCTGCTCAGCCGACAGCCGTAACTACACCTGATCTGCATGTACTGTACTTAAACAAAAATGGTTTTCTAACATGTTTGCAAAACCTCTTTGAAACAATGTAACTAAGACTTCCTGTATACTGTATGTATGGTAATGTCTTGTACTGTATTTCTGTTTTTCTCATTCGATTTGGAGCCTTTGTAAATGAGCTTCTAGCTCAAAGGTATGTAGATTGAATAAATAAATAAATAATAGCCTGTCACATGACTTAAGTTAATTCCAGTGAGCTTCCTTATCTTAGTATTCTAAGGCACTCCTTGTTCGAAGGAAGACCATTGGTCTAGACCCCAGTTTAATGAAAATTTTTTGTATTGGCTGCGCTTGCGCACCCAACGTTTTGTGACAAGGAATAGGGGATATTGGAGGTATGTTACTGCTGAGCCCATTGCAGATCCCAAAAGCAGGGGCTCAGCAGTCTACATCTATGACCACTTGCCATGGTCCTGATATCACTCACTGCTTTCTGGGTGGAAACATCATGTACTTCAAAGGACTGAAGCCAATCCAATCAGAGAGGGCTTCAGTCTGTTGATTTCAATGAAGCCAGCTTGCAAACACCTTAGCAGCTTTCAACATCAGGAGCTTGTAAGTCCATAAGAAAGAAAACCATCCATCGATGTCTGTTGCTGGCCCCCCTGTAAATGTCCCCCCCCGACCCTGCCTCTCGGCACCCATCACCACCCCACCAAGCATAACACTGACAGTGGGGGTTCCACGGCTCCCAGTGTTGACACCTTGTAGTTTTTATTTTATTTTATTTGTACAGTATATGTAGACCATAACAAATAAAACCATCCATTGATGACAGTAGCTGGAGCTCCTGCAACTGTTCACAGAAACTATTTCTCCAACCCAATCCTCCCTCTCAGCATTTACCACCCTGCACCCTCCCAAGAAACATAACACTGACACTTGGGCTGCCCAATCTTCCAGTGTTGTCACTTCGTAGTTTTTTTTTATTTTATTTTATTGATATAAATTCTGAGTAAATGTCATAAGGTGAGCAGCTGTGAGCTCTTACTGTAATTCACCTAGTAGGCGCAACATGGCCGGGGATCTATACAATTGCCAAACTGTCCTACATTTTGCCTGTTGACCAATCACTGTATCAGCGACCCTGCAGCTGCCTCAAGAGGAGTTTCAGACATTGTGGAGACTCGCTTGTCCTCGTACTGCTACAGCCAATCAGGGAAGGGATCGGAGAGCAGCACCAAAATTTAAAACTCTTCATTGGACAATTTGCTTCAGCTGGCCTTTTAAAGCTAAGCTGATTCCCTGAACTCCCCAGACACTGCCAGAGATGCGGTTGGGGCCGGAGCTCCAGAAACGCTTCAGTGGGGTAAAAGGGTTACTTTCTTTGCCCCCCCAACACCGGCTCCTGTTGAACACCGCTCCTGCCTGGATCCATGGCAGGAGAGTTAGAAGCCAGATCTCCTCCGGGGGTTGAGGGAGAGTGAATCTTGCCATGCTGTCCCTCCCCTGCATTGGAACCAAGGAACTGTCCCACATTTTGCCAGCCAACTTATCACTGCACCAGGGACCCTGCAGTTACCTCAAGAGGAGATTTTTTTTGCTCCACCCATCCACTCCCGCCTCCTCCACAATTACATGGACTTACTTGCACCTCCTATTTCTGGGAAGCACAAGTAAGTAGCAAATAGATAGCTTTTAGATGTGCCAATGAGCACCTGCACTGCAATCCTAGGCTTGAACTTGAAATAGAAGGCATTTGCTCATTCCAAAGTACTCTAATACAGCTATCTTAGTCCTGATCTTGAACTTGATGTTGTTACCTGGTAATAGCTTGTACTAGAAACAGAAGGCTCTTAGGCTTCCCAAAGTGCTCCTGCACAGTTGTTAAGGTCTGAACCTGACTTAGATGTTGTTACCTTCTAATAGCTAAGAGGTTTTTTAACTCATGCTATAACAGATTACTGTGTCTACCAATAGGTAATCTATGACATCTTCCCCCGGGCTTCTAGCTGAACATACCCTACTCCACATAGGTATCAAGGGTAAGTCAGGCCATCAGCCCACCTGAGCCATCTAATTTGATTTACTGGTTCCCTCTGCTGCCCACCATTCATTGTATGTGTAACTTACCCTGTGCTAGCTAGTAGTTAGAGGACCCAATATTGGAATAATCTTTCCTGCATTATCTTTGGGGCTCCATTGAGCCATGACTTGCCCATCTGGGTCCCCCAAGAAAGAACACAATAAGTAGTGTGGCTTATTTCGCTAGGTATACACCATACATCGTACATAAAATGTTAAATGGAGCCCTGTTAGCACGTCTATATATCCTTGTGGTCTTTTGCTTTACCTCACCATACAAAACGCATATGGGGCCTCGAATTGGACAAACCAGCCAATTGACAATGGCCTCCCAGAGGGGTGTCCCATCAACCCCCACTTATCCGCCTTGATATATATGGATGGGCTGAGGAAAAAAGGGAATTGGTATGCTTTATTGTCTTTAACTGGTAGCTGCCTGCACTGGCCTACCTTTCTCTCTCTCTCTCTCTCTCTCTAAGATTACTGTAAATATTGGTGTTCACCAAACTCATACTCGCAGGGGATGCAGAATTGAACTCCGGTCCCCCAGGTCCCAATGTACACATTGGTGCCCTGAATACCTCCCTATGTGCCTCCACTAAGTGGATGAAGATAGCGCATATAAACGCTTGCAGTCTCAGGCTGAAAATGCATGAAGTTCAGGCCTGGGTAGATACAAACTCCCCGGACATACTAGCCATCTCCAAGACCTGGCTCAAGCACACTATACTAGCCCATGAAGTTGACCTCCCAGGGTATAAGATCTTCAGGTCAGATGTAGTCTGCAAAAAGGGTGGGGGAGTCACCTTGTACATTAAATCCCACTTAATGCCACTGTAGTATCCCCAGATGCCCAGGTTATCTCCACCAGTGAAGCAATATTTGTACAATTAACGCTGGGGGATGCAAAGCCGCTGATTATTAGGTGTGTATACCACCCCCCAAAAGAATTCAGCTCTGCTTTCAAGGCCCTTATGGTGGCTGTTCAAGGTCTACCCCCAGTAGAAAAGATTATCCCTGGGGACTTTAATATCCACTGGAGTGCCTTACCTGTCACTGAAACTAAACCTGACCTAACTGACCTAAATAAGACACAGATAATCCAGGTACCAATTAGGCTTAATATGAAAACTGGCAATCATTCTACTTTGGACTAGATCCTTGTCTCCAGACCAAACAGAGTCAAATTAGCTGGCTCTTTTAGTGACTCCATCAGTGATCATATCCCAACATTCATAATCTGGAAAAATGATTTTCCTACCCCCACCCTAGAACTTTCTGGACCAGGGACTTATCCAACTTTGAACAGGTTTCCTTTCTAAGATCACTAGCCAAAGTAAATTGTGACCTGGCCAAGCTAGCCAGCCCCTATGTTAGATGTAGCCCTCGATGCTTTTATAAATTATTTTACCTCTATAGCGAACAAACTTGCCCTTCTCAAACAAATGAGAGTTAAAGGCCAGCATGCCAAATGGTTAAATACAGAGCTCAGATCACTCATGAGAGGTTGGGAGACACTGTAGATTGGGAAAGGGAAGGGAAGGGTGGTGGTTTTGGGGGACTTAAACATGACAGAAACAGACTGGGAGACTATGACATCCTTGGTGGCTAGGGAACAGAGGTTGTTGGATGTCTTTCAGGACATGTTCCTAACTCAGCAGGTGGGGGAACTGACCAGGGAGGAGCGGATACTGGATGTGGTCCTGGCAAACAGTGACCAGATTGGGGGCCTGGAGGTAAGGGACCCGTTGGCAGAGAGCGACCATGCCATGGTCTGGTTCTGTCTGAACCTAGGAGGGGTAGAAGGCTGCACAAAGACGGAGTTAACTGACTTCAGGGGGGCGGATTTCAAGGAAATGGGAAGAATTCTTAAGGAGCACTAGGATGGGATTGGGCCAGACATGGACGCTGACAGTAGGTGGGAAATCATCAGAAGGGGGTGCAAGATGCTACCAGCACCTGCACAAGAATAAGATGAAAATGCAGTAGGGCCCAAAAACCCTGCTGGTGGACCAGGGAGGTTCAGGAGGTGGTGAGGGGAAAGAAGGGGGCCTATAGGCTATTCAAGTGCTCAAGGAGTGAAAGGGACCAAGGGGAGTATGAGCTGATGGCTAGAAGGGCCACTAGGGTAGTGAGGGCGGCAAAGGCAAGGAAGGAGCAGAACCTGGCCAGGGAAATTAGGAGAGGGAAAAAGGGGTTCTTTAGATATATTGGGGAAAAACGAAGGGTGAAGGGGCAGATTAGCAGGATTAAAACAGGGGAGGGATGGGCACAAGACCCGGGGGAGCATGCTGAGGTACTGAATGAGTGCTTTGCCTCAGTTTTCACCAAGGAAAATTGAGGGGTTGCATCATACATGGGAGGAGATGGTGAAACTGAGGAGGGGGGACCCTTACCGATTGGCAGTTCTGGGGAGGGGGGCATCACTGGCAAGTGGGGGGAAGGCAAAGCAGGGGGACGAGGTAGAGGAGGTGGAAATCATGGCAGAGAGAGTGAGGGAAGCCCTCAGTTCCCTTAAGACAGAGAAAGCATCAGGGACGGATAAATTACATTCCAGAGTGCTGAAGGAAATGGCGGATGTCCTGGCGAAACCCTTGGTGGAGCTCTTCAGCATCTCTCTGAGGACAGGGTGGGTGCCCCAGGACTGGAAGGTGGTGCATATAGTGCCTATCCACAAGGGGGGATCAAGGGAGGTGGCAGGGAACTACAGGCCCATCAGCCTGACATCGGTGGTGGGCAAGGTGATGGAGGGCATTGTCAAGGAGACTGGGGGGGGACCAGGAAAAGTTGGGATGCCTGGATGATAGACAGCATGGATTCATCCCAGGGAAATCATGTCAGACAAACCTTGTGGAGCTCTATGACTGGGTGATGAGTGCCTTGGACCTGGGTAGACCAGTGGACATCCTCTTTCTTGACTTCAGCAAGGCATTTGACTCTGTTCCTCATGGCGGCCTGTTGGATAATCTGGGAGAAATGGGGGTGGGGAACCAGATGATCAGATGGATAGGAAATTGGTTCCAGAACCGGACCCAGAGGGTCATGGTTGGAAGGCTAGTCTCATCCCCAAGGAGGGTCATTAGTGGAGTCCCTCAGGGATCGGTCCTTGGGCCCCTCCTGTTCAACGCCTAAGTCCCTGACATAAGGAAGGGTATCAGGAGTGAGATGAGTCTCTTTGCAGATGACTCAAAACTGGGGGCGTTGGTGGATGGGGAGAAGGGGAGGGTGGCCCTACACGGGGACCTGGAGGCTCTGGAAAGGTGGACTAGAAAGCAGAAGCGGAGGTTCAATGCAGGAAAATGAAAGGTACTGCACCTGGGAGTGAGAAACCTGGGCCAAGTGTACACCCTGGGGGGTGGAATGCTACAAGTCTTGATGGCTGAGAGGGACCTGGGGGCGGTTGTGGATGTCAAGATGAACAACTCAGAGACTTGTAGGAGGGCAGCAGCCAAGGCCAACAGGATGCTTAGATGCATCGCTAGGGGGCTCACCTCCAGAAGGAGGGAAGTGATACTCCCACTGTATAACTGCTTGGTGAGGCCACACCTCGAGTACTGCGTGCAGTTTTGGAGGCCACATTTAAAGAGGGACATTGAACTCCTGGAGAGGGTCCAGAGGAGGGCAATCAAAATGATTTGGGGCTTGGGGGATAGGACCTATGGGGAGAAGCTCGAAGAGCTAAATATGTACACAATGGAAGAGAGAAGGGACGGAGGGACATGATAGAGGTTTTCAGGTACATGAAGGGGGTAAATAGGGGAGGAGTAGTCAGGGTGCTCAGAAGGAAGGAGGGGGCAACTAGAAGGCATGGGTGGAAGCTGGAGGGGGGGAGATTCAGGGGAGAAAGGAGGAGGTGCTACTTCACTGAGAAGGTGGTGGAGCCGTGGAATGCACTGCTCAGGGGGCTGGTGGAGGCAGAAATGGTCGAGGGGTTCAAGGGGGGTGGGACAGGTACAGGGGAAGGGTTCTGGAAGCAAAAACCAGTACAGCAAGAATATCCAGGACTGGGAAGGCAGAAGCCAGAGAGGGAGAGGGGGCAGCAAGTTCAGCTCCCAGGGTGGGGGCTGGCCAAACGAGCAGACACGAAAGACTGTTAGGCCTATTCTGCTGGCATTTTAGTATGTTAGTATGTTAGAATGAGGGATAAAGCCTGGGGCAACTTCAAATCCTCCAGCCTAACTGAGGATTGACTACATTTCAGAGCACTGTGGAACAAGTGCAAAAGCGAACTGAAATCAGCCCAAAAACATATCTAAAGGACCTGCAAGCTACAATCCTGGTGGACCCTAAACAATTCTGGGCAAACATCAATTCCTTCCTAAAGGGTAACACTTCCCCAGGGGATGTTGACCTAATATCTAACAGGACCGATTCAGTGATGCAACTGAATCTGCTAATGTGATTAATACATTATTTGCAGAGGACCCAGTCACCAGGATCCCCCCACCCACTAAATAACAATGGGGCAGCCCCCCACCAACCACAGTTCCACCTTAAACTCATTCCTTGGTCTGATGTCCTTAAGCTGCTGCTGAAAGTAATAACTGCTGGAGCAGCTGGTAATGACAAACTTGAGCCCAACCTATTCAGTCTAGCTGCTTGAGTCATAGCCACCTCAATCACCTGGATTTTTTTTTTTTTGAAATTTAATAAACTTTATTCATTTATCGCAAATACAAAAATACAAATCTAGTGCGCTGATAATGGGCATACATCCATTCAGATGTACTTAGATTGGTACAGTGGCATGAGTTCCCTACAATATATTTTAGTAGGCAATTAGAATTCAACCATTCCCTTATCGAGCAAAAAACACAAAACTGAAGCCTGAGTTTCCTCACATGCCCATTCATGGGGTATACATTCCCCATCCCTACTATCCCACCTTCCACCCCTCTTCCCACCCCAGAGCCACTCTTATCCATTCCATCAAAACTACTTCCCTTTCCTGTGTCAGGCAGCAACCACATCATCAGTGCTGCATAAGATTAATAAGCTTAACTACTCACATCCCATCAATATGCAGTGGTGTGAGCTTCCTGTGGTGCAGCTTACTAAAGTCATTCTCTACCCTAACCTGGACTACCACCCCGGATAAACTTTCTAGGGGGGTGAGAGAAAAGACCAAAGCGTGAGGAACTTCTCCCATCTAGTCTTATACAGAGGGAGCCTACCCCACTGACTGGCAATTGCCTTTTCAATTCTTAAATTGTATAGTAGCTCCGTAACCCATTCAAGGTAGGATATTATGTGTTGGTCCTTCCACTGACGAAGGAACAGTCGCTTAACCGTCAAAGAGATAATGGCCATATAGTGTCTTCTCTCTTTGACAGGAACCCTGGTATAGTCCCCCACTATGCATACCTGTGGTGAAAAAAGGTCCTGTAGTTCCAGCAGAGGGTCTGCCCTGTCTCGAATAGCACTCCAAAGGGAAGCTATCTTGGGGCAGTCCCATAATATATGAAGTAACGTCCCGGGGTCTTTCCCACACCTAAAATACATTTTAATCTGTGTCCTGCCCATTCTATACAACTTAGCTGGAGTGTAGTAAATATTATGCAATATGTAAAACTGCATTAATCTTAAATGATCATTGGTGATATACACCTGGGTTCCCTCCCTTATTTTATCCCATGAGAAGTTATCTTGTGGGAAATGTCGGGCCCAGTAGTTGGATTTACCCGATAATCACCTGGATTTTTAATAGGTCCCTCCCTGGAGGGAAAGTACCTTCCCTATGGAAAGTGGACATAGTCAAACCTGGTGCACAAAAGTGGGTCCTGAGAGATGGTGGAAAATTATAGGCCCATTTCCATCCTCCCCACACTAAACAAGATACTAGAAAGGCTAATTTATAATCAACTACAAGACTGCGTAGAGCATGGTTTCTGAAAACATCATGGGACTGGGACTGCCCTTGTCAGCTTGATGAACCACATATTAAATTCTGTAGATCAGGATCTCCTAGTAGGTGGGGTCTTTATAGACCTCACCAAAGCATTTGATTGAAACCACAAGCTGCTAATTGGAAAGCTTGATTCTATTGGACTAGATGACTTGTCCCTAATGTGCTTCACAAACTATTTGGAGGGGAGATCCCAAATTGTAAAATGGTGCGGTGCACTCTCTGATCAGTGGCACATTCTAGATGGAGTCCCACAAGGCTCCATCCTAGGACCTTTACTGTTCTATGTCATAACAGTGAACGCGAAACAGCGATTGCTATTATGGCAAGTGTATATTGCAAAAAAGTAATTTGTCGATATACACATGTCGGTGACTAAACATCCAGCAAATAGACTTAGTGACTATGCGGGGGGCTGTGCCCCCTCCACAGCCATCCTCACCTGCACCCTTCTACTGAGGGTTCCTAACTCAAGGGGGGTGCATATCGAGGAGGGGAGATGCTCCAGAATTAAAAAAACAACAACAAAAAAATGGCAGAAGTTCTCCTCCCGGTCCCAGCCCTGAACCCCTCACCACCACTCCACATGGCTGGCTTGGCTGCAGCAGGCACACTACAGGGTAACAACCCTCTTCCCTATCCCTGCCCCTTCCTCTCGCTATTCTCACTTTTTGGTCACCCTCCCCTACCCTTGCAGTAGCAGTGTGTCGCTACCCTTGTGGGTCATCCATGATAATAGCACCGGATATGAGTCACCGTTTTGACGGTCGCCCATATTCGGTTGTTATTATCACAGGATACTGACCTTTCTGTTCTCAGTATTCATAAACGATCTCCCTATGCACACTGGTGGAGCTAAAGTCATTCTATACGCAGATGACACGGTACTCTACTCCAAACCCAGTGCTCCCAGATCACCCCTGAAAACAGGCACTTGTGCCTAGTGGGCCTTACCCAGTTACCAAAGACTAAAATAAATTAAAAACAAACAAAAAAAAAACAGTTAAGTGAGCAACTAGGGAAAGACCTACTGTGGCTCGAAAAATGGCTCCATGCTAACGTATAGAATAGTGGATGGATGACCGTCCACAACAAGGCTGTGTTTCCATCGAGGGAGTTGATAACATCATACAGACCTCAAGAGTAAAGCTTGAGAGGTCTGTATGATGTCATCAACTGCTGAGATAGAAACATAACCTTCATTGTGGATGGTCACCCATCTATTATTTTATATAGTATATGGTTGCCCATTCAGAGATAGAGGAGGGCCATTCTTTTTTTTTGTTACCTTCAGCATTTTTCTGGTGATGCTCTCGCTTATGCTCACTCCAGCCTCTCCAATTCATCACGCTCAGCACGGCTTGCAGAGACTCCGACCGTGTCAGCGAGAAGAATTGTTGTGTGGAGGTTATGAACACCTATGGCTGCTCTCTTCATTTTTTCTAATGACAAAAAAAAGGTTTACTTTATTTTTGTAAATGCGAGGGTTCCTGACCATGTCTGAACTACAGCAATGCACTGCTCAGCACTCGCTAAGTCGCGTCGCCATGTTTTTTCAATTTTTTCCCTAAGAGCATAGATTGCGCCAATCAAACTGCAGGATGTGTCTTAAAAGTTGTTGTACTATCGGTGTGACGTCAGAACGATAGTACAACAACTTTTTTGATCTTTGAACTGTCCTACAACAAGGTTCAGAAAGTAACTGTTTTTCAACTACAATAAGCCCTAACCATATACTATAAACTCCTTCTTAATGGGAAAAAACAAAGGCAATGGTGTTTGGGACAAGGAGCCTTGGTGCTGACCGCACTGTAAAACTCATTCTATGCCTCGCAGATGCAACGAGGATAGAGGTGGTCAACTCCATCAAGTATGTAGAGGTCCACCTCGACCAAGATGGTGCATTTAAAACCCATATCAGCCACCTAACGAAAACTATTAATCAAAAAGCGGGTCTTTTGTACTGACTGAGCCCATTCCTCACCTCTGAATCCCACATTAGAATTGCACGGGAAACTCTCCTCCCTCCTCTTCTTCATGGGGCCCCAGTACTACACTCTGTCAGGAGTTAGAGCTACATATGTTGCGGACCTGCTATCATAGAATAGGTAGGTTTGCCAATTCAGCCTGACCACATGGCTGCCCCTGCTCAGTATTGCGGTTCCTTGACTGGTCGTCACTCGAAGAGAGGCTGGTTTATTAGCCTTCAAACTACTACAGAACAACTCCCCCTCCAGTCTGAGAAACAAGCTGCAGCTCAAACAGTGTACCAGAACACTGTCAACCTTTTTTGCATCATATTATTTCTAGGTAAAACCCCACATTTTATTATTGCTTACCTTCTCTAAAATTCATTAATGTTGCTGGTTGTTTAATCTGCTTCCTTGCTTACTAGAACTGAAATGCATGGGGATGTATAGTTATACATAGCCTTGTTTTGCTCCAAATTGTTTACCTAAGCTTACTGCATGCTTCCTGAACATTAGAAACACCCTCAAACAGTGCAGCCACTCATGCTACAATAGTATCATCTACCCCCACAGCATATTGAGTAGCTAGATAGTGTTGGGGGTGTTTCTGAGTCCAGGAAACATTCAGTTGTAGTTGGTCAAGAAACATAAACAAACATGTTTTGGTGTGGTAACACCAGTGTGGTTGACACTCAGTTTTTTACTTTTTAAAAGGAAAAGGGAGTCTGATTCAAACAACCAGCTACATCAGCAGTCTCTATAGAATAAGAACAATTATAAAATATTTTTTTTAAACTAGGGACACTTTGAGGCCAAAGAGGGCTGACAGTATTCCTTTAAGGTCCTCTGAACACCAACTACTCCAGGTACCCAGAATCAGAACCTCATGTGGAGCCAGGTACTTCTCTTCCTCCATCCCTCCTGTATGGAACAGGCTCCCATGTAGTATCCAGTCCACCACCTCACTAAAGAGCTTCAAAACAGAGCTCAAAACCCATCTGCTCAACTTGAGCCAATGTTCCTGATATAAATGATAGGGCTTCTTGTCTCCTAGGCACAAATCCTGGAAGATCCTAAATAGTCTTATAGTCCTGGATTTGTACTTTACTATGATGTACGAAACCTGACTCAATACTTTCTACCCTTCCCCACTGTTATTTTGAATCCTTGATACCCCAGTGTAGTCCTATTCAATTGGCTGCATAGTATTTTCATAATGTGTTGCCTGTTGTCATCCCCCTGAACTGCTGAGATTGTGCTGTGAGCTATTGTTAACTAATAAGGGATTAATTCCTCTGTATGATGTGCCTATAATTGTTCTCACTATTCATAGTGTCTATAACTGTTCTCAACACATATAATGTATATTGTTGTTCTTCATGTTCTCTGTAATTAATCCAGGGTCGCCCCTGAAAAAGGGACCTCTGGTTCAGTGGGCCTACCTGGTTATCAAAATTAAATAAATGAAATAAGATAGATTGCCTGTAGCAAAGAAAACAATCCATTAATGTCTGTTGCAGTTGCTCCATAACTGTTCACCCCCCCCAGCCAACCCTCCCTCTCGGCACCCACCAGCCTACCCTCTGACAAACATAACACTGACACTGGGGTGTCCAATCCCCCAGTGTCATCACCTGCAGTATTGAAAACCATCCCTCGTAGTCGTTTTTTTTAACCTACGAAACAGAAAATAGTCCATCGTTGTTTGTTACGCCATCAGTACCCGCACCCAACTTTCTCACTGAGCACCTCCCCCCAAGCCCTTACTTACCCACCAGGGGTCTGACACGTAACCTTCTCTGGACGAATAAACATCTTCACTCTTCAAAGCTGGACCATGAACTGAGGAAATCAGGTATGAGGTTCAATGTATTTCAATTG
This sequence comes from Neoceratodus forsteri, assembly GCA_016271365.2. Lineage (NCBI taxonomy): Eukaryota > Metazoa > Chordata > Ceratodontiformes > Ceratodontidae > Neoceratodus > Neoceratodus forsteri. The sequence goes on along the minus strand of CM057449.1, from coordinate 517,333,834 downwards.
GGTTTTGAATTTAGTGGCACAACTTGACCATTTTTAAGTATTTTTGCCCTAAATTTTCAACATATCTTTTTTTGGGACCCACCTCATGAACAGTTACAGTGACATTAGGCAAATCTGTCCCGAAAGATTATTTTGTGGTTGCTGCTTGAAATCACTTTCTGGGCAGGAGTTGAAAATGTTCTCTGTATTTGTTCATGAGGTGGGGCTATAAAAACACTATTTTGAAAATTTGGGGCAAAAATATTAAAAAACAAGAAACTTATAAGCCTACATTGAAATTTGCCAATGCAGCCTGGTTAACCATTTGGTAGTTCTCAATATTTTGCCCCAAACTTTTCAACATAGCCATTTCTTCACAGCATCTTAGGAACATGACAGCTGTCATTTTTCAAATCCTGGCCAAAATTTGTTTTCATATCTATGGCATGGAATGACGTTTTGCCAGGAATTTTAAAGTTTTCACCTACCGCATTCATTAAATGGAGTAATAATGAGGCTATGCTGAAAAGTTCGTGTACAAATATAGTAAAATGCCTAGGTTCTGGCTGAACATTACACTATTTCAACGTTCACGCATAACTTCACTAATTTTTTAATATTTTGACTCCAGACTTTCCACATAGCCATTTTTCCACATCACCGCAATGTGATATAGCCACTCTCTGGCACTGTCCTGCAGAGGCCCACTGCCCCTGCCTTGCCGGCTAGACCAAGGTTAAGGGGTCTGGGTTTCCATAGCTGACCTACGGGGGGCCTTTCCCAAAAGTTAAAATAAAAAAATGGCAGTGCTTCCACCCAGAGTATATGTTGGTGAGTTTGGTTTCCTATGGTACAACCCCCTGGGATTTCATACCAACCCATCTCCCCAACAGTTCCCCAGGCTTGGAGTCATCAAGTTTGAATCTCTCCACATTCAGTCACCATTTACCTTCTCCATCTCAGACAACAGACAGGCTCACTAAAATCAGGCTCTGGATCCATTTTCTGCTGCAAAACAATAACTCCATGGTTTATTTACAGGGGGGGGTCTAGGAATCGGGGAAAGTGGAATAGAGTTCATGTAAGCATTTTCCTTTTGATTCAAACCCACATTTCCATCAGTGCAGCCATTTGATCTGTCTAACTAGCTAACTGCAGCAGAAGTGCCCAAACCCAGACCTGCAGGTCCCAGTCCATTTAAACCCCAAAGTCCTTCACTGGGTACCCAGATTTAAAGTTGCAGGCCTGATGTGCAGTTGGTAGCTGGATCTGGTGCGCTTACTTGAATTAAGTAACTTTTTACATTTCTTTCTTTTGGTTAGAGCTGACCTTTTATCTTTTCCCTCAAGTCCTTAGCTCTACCTACTGCCCTAGTGGGCAAACATATTTACAGTCCCCAGGTGCAGGGCAATTCCTGCAATTTACTCACGGTTCTGCAGAATCAGTCCTTGGGTGACACATTTCACTGAGGTCCTGGGGTTGGATGGCAACACAGCAAACCAGACACAATGCTTGATCAGGGGCCACAGAGGCTGCAGCTTGCTCGCTCTTTCTCTTGCTAGCAGATCTTGCAGCTTGTCCCCTTTGGCCCAGTACAGGCCCTGTTGCAGGGCATGTGCACAAGGCCTGTCAACTACAGAAGACCCAGACCTGGGAGTGGCCCCACAGCCCGGCTCCCTCCAATCAGAGCACCCTGGCACTTGGGTACAAGACCCGGGACCCCCTGCAGCGGCAGACCCCATTTGATGGGGGTTAGCAAGTTCCCCACCTGGCCCTGGGCGTCAGCAGAAACAAGTCAGCACATTCTCTTCTGCTTCTCTTTTTTTCTCTCTCTTCTCTGCCATGGTGTGTAGCCACAGCAATCTGTCTCTCTCTTTTCCTTGCTGTATCTCAGGAGCAGACAACATGCACCTAGCCCAGAAAGGCACTTGTCCATCCTTCTGCTTTCACAGTCTCTTATCTTTAACACAGCCACATTCTCGCTCTGGCTCACACACATCACCTGCACACTCGAAGTCCCTTTTCTCACCGTGCGGGTACTTGTCAATTCTCTAATTGAAGAGGCTTACTCTTCCTTTTCTCTTTCTCAGCACATTTATATTCTCTTGTTCCTCATCCTCTGTATCCTGTCTTTTTCCAGGCTTAGATGCAACCTTCATTCTTTTTCCTGGCTCAGAACACAACCTTGTTTTTTTTCCAGTCTTAGACCCAACCTTTGTCCTTTTATTCAGGCTCAGGACACAACCTCTCTCTTGCAGTCTGCAGCTTTCCCTTTTCCATTCAAGCAGCGCTTCTCCCACCACTGTGGTGCAACTTCAGAACAACACAGAACTTTCAGCATCCTGCAGCTTTCCCTTTTTCTCTCTGCCAAGCTGCTTCTTTCTTTTTCTGATGGAGTGGGCACTCCTGCCCTCGGAGACAAATTGCTGGCAGACCCCAGGCAGGGCCATCTCACAGCCCCAATCTCTCCAGGGTCAGGAGCCCCCCTCCCTCACTCTGGAGGAGCTCCCACTGAGCTGATTCAAACTCTAACAGTCCTTGCTTTATTTGGAGCCCTCTCCTCACTCCCCATTGGCTGGAGCCACTGTCCTTAGGCAAAAATTAATATGTCTGAGGATCCCTCGATGCCTTATTGGTGCAGAAAAAGGCACCTAAACATCCCCCAGTATTTTCCCCCCAAAGTCCTTTCAATCAGTCCCAAAGCCCCTGGCAAGAATCCTGGCTCAGTGGTTGGCTGGCTGGCGTCACATGGCTGCTTAACATGGTGACCGAAGTAAACAGTCCCACAGAGTTTTACAAATCCAAAGATCAAAGTGTCCTTGCAGCCAAACCCTGTACTTTTATTTGTTCATTCTCAAACACAGCTGTAGCCATCCATGTGCTCTATAAAGTGATTGCATCCATTAACATATTCATTTAGCCCATTTCCCATCGCTGCTGCCATTTCAACCTATCCCCAGGTAGCACACACACACATAGCCCCACTTTACTCCCTGGCTGCTGTCCGTGAACACTATAAATCTACCCCATGGACTGGTAGCCTCTCTCCATTTTTCTTTCACACCATGTAGTCTTTAATTAAACCCTTTTCTTTTTTTCCCTGCCTGTCACTAGTGCTAGACACTGTCTCCCCAGCACTAGACAGGCTCTCGTATATGTCAAAGGGGCGCCGTCTCATGAATATTAATGAGGAGGCATCCCGATTCCTGAGCACAATTGGCACTCACAAAAAAACACTCCTGCTACTTCCCTGCCACCTCTCTGGTCTTGCGACCAGTCTTGGTCCTTTTCTTATTGCCCAATGGGACTGAAACCACCAGAGAGGCACACTGAAAGACCGCAGAGACAGCCACTCAAAAATTTGCTTCTGCACATGTGCAGAGCTCACCGGCACCGCAGTGCCATTTCCAAAGTCAGCGGCTACACGAACTTGCTTCTCCATCTCTGGTCTCTCTCTAAAACCATGCGAGGGCTGGCAGGAGAGGACAGAAACACAGGGGCAAGTTATGAAAACCATGGCCCAGGAGAAAAAACAATCGGGGTGGAGCAAAAAGCCCCGGGGAAATTAGCCTTTTTCAGGTGCTCACAGGTAAGCCCCCGACAGGGGAGTTACAGTAACATGTCATTTTTAAAATCCCGGACGAGATGTGTTTTCACACCTCTGGCATGAAATGACATTTTGGCCAATATACTGTAAATGCCTTATGTCATGTCTATAAGGTGAATCATAAAATAAGTGTCTTCAAAATTTGGGGTCAGAATTGCAAAGAATAAATTATTTAACAAGCTGCCCTTTTTGCATTGACAAATGCTTGTTTTGTACTGCTTTATAATTTCACATGTCCTCATGCCCTTCATAATCCATGTTAACATTTCAGTTCCTCTCTTGAGATAAATGTATGTAAACCTGTTTACCAGCTGGATATTGGCATGGGCACTGTACTTTTTTGTAACTGATCCTTTCATTCTTTAATAAAAATGTTTAAAAAAGGACTTAGGCCTCTCATCCTTGTTTAAGCCCAGTAGGCAGGGGTTGTAACTGCAAGATACAGTATTTTTTATTTATTTAAATTTTTCACCAGGAGGGCACACTGAACAACAAGTTGCTTATCTCATGGTGCGACCTGGGGGAAGGGGTTACACAGGGTTGTGAAGGATGATCAGTTACAATAGTATGTGGGTAGTACAAGCAATACAACATTGTAAGATTAGGCAACAGCTGGAACACAAGGCATTGTACAATAAACAGTAGTAGAACACTGGGTAAATTACTATACATGTCCAAAATCATACAAAAGAACATATAAACGTACAAAACAGGAATAACGCAGCAGAACCATTATAGTGCATGAGTGTACTAGGAGCAGGCTCGAGGTAGTACGCAAGTGTTGTTGGAGTAAAAAGGACAGGGTAGTTTGTGCACATGGGTGACCCAGAAGGGCAGGTGGAGAAGCGAGAGGGAGAGGCAAGAACTGAAGAAGAGTACATAGCGATCCAGTTACATATGTACTAATAAAGTTGACTAGTTGGTGATTCAGGTTAAAATGTACCTGTTATGTACTCATGAATGTATCTTCACTTTGTCATTTCAGTAATTGTTTCAGTGGTTAAGTGTCTGTTTCAATGTACCTAAATATTAACTTCATGCAACAGGATAATTGCACTACACGTACATATTTGTTGCATGCAACTACATTGCAACTGCAATGCAGTTACACTGTTACAGTATAGTTACACAATCTAACTACGGTGCAATTGACACTTAAAGCATAACTGTTTCAGCAAATTTTTTTATGTATTGTATTATAGTTGTACTTTATGTACTTAAATGTCTTTTTTGTACTTAATGTTGCTGATTTGGTTGTGCATGAAATTGGCCACATCAGCCTAGGATACAAAATTATAAATTAATCAAGAAATACTGTTTGACCTAATAAATATTGAATAACAGTGGTTAGACACAGTGAAGTACATTATTTTAATTATCCAGTGAAAACCATAGGAGGAATATTGTTTGTTTAAGCCTCTTCAGCATTTTAAATGTAGGCATACATTCATGAATTATAAAGTTAACTAAAGCTTTGTTTATATTTTCTTGCCTGTATTTCCATCAGACTCAATGAGCTTGTGTATATATCATTCCTGCAATGCATATGAAACACATGTGGGACTTTATTCATGGCTTGGTTCTGAATTATACAAATCAGACATTTATTTGGACAGCTTTTCTGGGCATGATTGAGTCTAAAATGCTCTGGTCTCATGGCACCTGAAATGTATTGCTTCTGGTGTCTTTGTGCTCTGCTTAGAGACCATCTTTAACAAAATAGTCTTTGTGCAGATGAATGCAATTTGTTATGCTTGCAACTCATTATACCATGTCGTCTTCATGATCCTGATGAAGAAATGCCCACTGGCAGGCTACAGCTTCCATTTATTTATGTTGGAACATCATTCTAGTAGACAACTGTATATTTTTTATAATAGAAATATGGAACATGGACTTTGACGGCATATAAGGACTGCTTGGCCCACCTAGTCTGTCCATTTCCCTACCTATTGGATAAGCTGCAGACCCTAGTTAACCAACAGCCTATTTCTTCCTACCCCCCACCAGAATTGCCTTATATCTGTCCCACGCTTTCTTGAATTCCCCCACTGTTTTTGACCCCACAACCCCCTCAGGAAGGCTGTTCCATGTATCCACCAGCCTCTCTGCAAAAAAATACATTCTCGCATTACTCCTGAGCCGTCCCTCCTCTATCTTCAAAATTGTGTCCCCTTGTTCTTGCACATCACTTTTTCTGAAAGATGATACCCTCTTGGACTTTGTTGATTTCCTTGAGGTACTTGAAAGTTTCTATCATGTCCTCCATCTCCCTCCTTTCCTCAAGTGTATACATATTAAGCTCCTTTAGTCTCTTTTTGTATGGCTTCTGTTGTAGACCTTGCACCTTGGTAGTTGCCCTACTCTGGACTGCCTCCATGATGTCTATGTCCTTGCAGAGATGGGGTCTCCAGAACTGCATACAGTACTTCAGATGGAGTCTCACCAACTGTCTGTACAGCGGGATAACCACTTCCTGTTTACTACTGGTGATGCTTCTTCCTATACATCCAAGTGTCCCCCCAGCCATCCTTACTGCCTTCTTACATTGCTTGCTTACCTTTACATAATCTGATATGACTATCCCCAGGTCCGTTTCCATTTTTGTTGTTGTCAATACAATACAATACATTGTGTACTCTTCTCCTGGGATTTTGTTTCCCAGGTGCATTACTTTGCACTTCTTTGCATTGAATCTAAGCTGCCATACTTTTGACCATTACTCCAACCTTACCAAGTCCCTTCTCATCCTTTCCACCTTTGTTGTGCACCAACCCTGTTGCAGATCGTTGTGCCATCTGCAAAGCGGCATAATTTTCCTCCTAGTCCCTCTGCAATGTCACTTATTAGACACTAAAAAGGACCAGACCTAGTACTAAACCACGTAGTACCCCACTAGTTACCCCCCTTTCTTCGGAGTGGACTCCGTTTACTATTACCCTCTGTGTCCTGTTGTCCAGTCAATATTTTACCCAGGCTACCACACTGGGACCCACTCCCATGCTGGCTAATTTGTTTATTAATCTTTTGTGTGGGACTATGTCAAATGCCTTGCTAAAATCTAAGTATGCCATGCCCATAGCCCCTCCCTGGTCTACTACTTTGGTCACCCAGTCAAATAAATCTATTAGATTCATCTGACACGACCTACCCACTGTGAATCCATGCTGCCTTGAGTCCTTTGCCCTGCTGGCCTCTAGGTACTCAACAATTCTTTCTTTCAGAAGTGATTCCATAATTTTCCCTACCACTGAGGTCAAGCTAACAGATCTAATGTTTTCTTTCAAACTAGTAATCTGTTTCCTCCACAGTTTCCCCACCTCTCTAATCTGTTGAGTGTAGATTTGTCATGGCACCTGTCCCTGGGTATGCAGGCTACAGTTTAAATGCTGATTTCACCCTCTGACAGTTTGTATGTGACATATTCTGGTCTATGTGAAGGGAAAACAGTGGGGGACTGGGCAACACAAAGTTGCCAGAGGCATTCTGAAGTTACATGTAGATACTGGTTGCGCCCCAGGAATTACACTTGTGGGCATTGCAAATTCTGTAACAATATCCTAAGGGAAAATAGCTTTTCTAACAATGTGTCAAGAAAGGTTTTGACATCAGACTCTTTTTAAACTGTGATACAGAGAATTTAATATATTTAGCTAACTGTGAATGTGGTAGTCAGTATGTTGGAAAGACTAGCCGGAGATTGAAAGTGAGCATTAGGGAACATGTCAGAGACATTAGGAATTCAAATATTGAGAACTCACTTGCAGACATATCTCTGACCATGGTGAAGCTCGTAGTTTCAAATTCATGGGAACTGACAGGTGCTGGCCACCTAAACGGGTTGGGGGGGGGCAATTTTGAAAAACTCATGCTTAGAAAGGAATCCATGTGAATATTTAAACTAGATTAATTTAGGAAGCCTAGTGATCTTAATGAACACTTTGATATTGTGCCACATATCACTTAAATGTGTCCACACTTTGTTGGGAGCACCAAGACTGCACTAGGATACTTTTTCTGCAGCATTTAATGGCTTGTGTGCTTGTTATTGTGTATTTGGCTTTTTTTAGGCTACTTCCTAAATTGGAGCTCAGTGGGTGGGAACAGACAGATGCCAGTCAACTGGAAGCATTTGAGGCCAGGGACAACATCTCATACTCCTATTTAAAACAGTGATCAGAAAGCAGCACCCTGTGCGAAGGACCAATACACAAAGGATGTCAGAATCAGACCATCTACTGCCGTAGCATACAAACAGCAAGGAGGAAGGAGTGTAAAGGTCACTAACAAAGTCTGGGACTTAGTGTTTACTCCATATGTAGGGTAAGGGGTAAGGGAGGGTTTAAGGTAGGAAAAAAGCTTGGATTAGGCCAAAAGCCCTATCTAGAGTAGGAGTAAAAAGGGATTTAGAAGTAAGCAAAAAGTGGTACTGGGCCAAAAGCCCTATCTGAGATTGGAGTAAACAAAAGAAAAGGGGTTTGATAATGGACAAGTGTTGGGATTAGGCCAAGCACCCTATCTTTTTTTTTTTACTTATTATGCTTTACCCCTTCAGCCTCCCACTCCGTAAGCAAGCCACAGTGTCCTCCACCTCAGTGCCCCCTGGATTACCCCCCAGAGTGGAGCCCCGGAGCCCCCAGGAGCTTACTCCAGCAGTGCCAAGTAATGGATGCAGTGGGGACCCAGGGCCGTCACAGGTGAGGGGCATCACTCATGCACCAGACAATATTTTATTGTTGGTGGAGGGCAGGTATAGTGGACACTGTGACATGCCATGCCATGTCATTCATTTGATCCTCTCCCCTTGACAATCATTGGTGCTCCGGTGCATCCCATGGTCACCCAGGACTACCAAAACTGGAGTCTCTCTACCCCTCCCCCCCCCGGGGTGGAGAGTGTGCTACAGCTGTTCAATCTACCCCTGCCTTCGCTGGCCCTCGATTGTCTCAAGTCTGTTTCTGAACTTGGGATGCCCTCAGCACAGTGGTAAATCTTTCTGCTGTGTTGATGGACTGGTAGCCAAGCACTCTATTTAGGGTAGGGGTACCAAAATGAGTTAAGTAAGCAGAGTTCTGGGACTACGTGAAACACCCTTTCTACAGCAGGGATAAGAAAGTGTTTAATAGTATGTAAACAAAAGCAGGCTGGGTAGAAAATTAGATATGCTGCGAGTGGTACAGTTCAGTGGCTGTGGGGTTGCAGTTTTCAAGGGGAGATTCTGGAGACTGTGGTGCTGCCCCATCTGCATGCACTTCTCTGGGCTGAGGGCGGAGGTTGCTCAACTCCAGGCAGAGTTGGCTAGGATTCGGGGTCCTCCTCCCTCACCCAAGGACCATCTGGTCTGCCACAGCTGCCTCACAGGCTGTTCAGGAGAAGAGACCACTGGACCATGGTGGGCTCGGGAAGGGTGAGGGTCGGGGGGTCACAGCCACATCCCCCAGACGATACCACTACAGAACTCCTATGCCACTCTGGTGGGGCAGGACTGTCTCATGGAGGCACCTGCAGTAGTGATCAAGGAGGATGTGGGGGTCCTCCATGGTGGAGGGCAGAGGACCCCAGAAGTGGAGGAATCAACTCCTGGTGGGGGACTCCATTGTTGGGGGGTAGATTTGGGGTGGATTTAGAGACAGGAAGGAAGGAAGGGAGACAGGGAGGTTAGGTACCTACACAGCAGCAAGGCTCGAGGGATGGAAAGTGATCCTGGGGATGGGGGGCTGGATGTCATTGTCACATGGGTAAATGACCTGGCTAGGGACAAGGTTGGGTAGTGAGGAGGACTTCAGGAGGTGGGGAGGAGTCTTGGCAGGTAGCATGCTCAGTAACCTTTTCTGAGGTGTTGCCAGTCTCATGACGGGATAGGTTCTCTGCACCAGTAATCCTCAATACATAGTTGAAGGAGTGGTGCAGAGAAGAGGAGTTTGGCTTCATTGGGGACTGGGGTCCCACCTGGAGGGATGTAGGCCTATACAGAGGAGATGGCCTGCATCCATCCAGGAGTGGGACCGGCATCCTCAGTGACTGGTTTAAATGCTTCATTGGCAAGCATTTAAACTAGCTGGGGGGGAGTAGCAGAAAAAAGCAGGGAGTATCAAACTGCCCCCCTCCACCAGTGGAAGTGGTAAGCAGGCAGAATCCTAAGGGAGGGCAAACCCTAGAGGTACCAGAAAATAGGAAAAGCAGAATGGCAGAAAAAAAGAGGGATAGAAATGTGGGCAGAGAGGGTAAGGAGAGTAGGCAAGAAGTAAGGAGGGACTGACAGGAGGGGTGGTAGCAGAATTTGGAAGGCCATGTGCACAAATGCTCATGGTCTGGGAAATAAAATCTCAGACCTACTGGCCATAATGGCAGAGGATGACCTGGACATTATCACTATTACTGAGTCATGGTTCAACGAGAACCATGACTGGGATACAGCCATACCTGGCTATACTCTGTTTGGGAAGGACAGGGTGTATAAGATGGGGGGAGGAGTGGCCCTTTCATAAGGCACAGCATTAAAGCAACTGAAAAACAGGGAATACGGGGGGGGAAGAGGCACTATGGGTCACCCTGGAACCAGGAAATGGAGCCACTGTTCGCACTGAGATGATCTACAGACCTCCAACACAGGGGGAGGAAATGTACAAGACAACTAAAGTGATGGTGATGCTGGTGGGAAACTTCAATCTGCCAGATGTGGATTGGAGCATCCTGGCTGAAGCTTCAGCTAGGAGCAGGGATACCCTGGACTCCCTGCAGGGGGCGTTACTCAGGCAATTAGCAAAAGAGCCCATTCGTGAGGAAGCAATATTGGACGTAGTACTCACCAATGGGAACAGTGTTGCAGATGTCTCAGTGGGTGACCACCTGGGGACCATGTTCACCGAATGGTGTGGTTCAATATATAGAAACAGTGGTGGAGTCGAACCACATGAAGGCGAGGGTCCTGGACTTCAGAGGGCTGACTTTACAAAGATGGGGGAATGCCTCAGGGTTGCCGTAGTGGTAGGGGGTGGACTTGTGTAGAGTAGAGAAACAATAGGAGAAACTAAAAGGAGCTAAAGGGAAGACAACAAACCTCTGTGTTAGGCAAGTAAACAAAAGCAAGAGGAACAAGCCTTTGCCAATGCCGTATGTTGTCTTGCTGGTGTTGGCATTGGTAGTGCAGAAGATAGAGAGATGCATAATACAAATGGCAGTGAAGTATTGAACTGACGCCACCTCCAACCCCACCCTACAGAGACTGACATGCATGGTGTACCTTTGGGTCATCGGCCATAACACTTATGCCATTTCACCTCACCTTACCCTACAGACACCAACAAGTGTTGTGGTGTGCCTTGTGGTCTTCAGGCCTTACGTTCACCCCATTCCATAAGGAAATACACAGAGATGGGTGCAGTATAGGAGAATGGGGTGAACTTTGGGGCCAAAGAGTCCAAGGCACACCTCGATGCCTGTCACTGGCTGCAGGGTGGGGGGGATGGAATGGCGTGAGGATTACAGCTGACAATCCCAAGTCACACACCCTGATGCTAGTCAGTCTCTACAGGGTGGAGTGTTACAGTTGGAAACCCTAACACCACGGGTGTTTGTTGGTATTTTCATTCCAAATTTCCAGCATGGTCTTTTTGTGACCCCATGTCATGAACACTGACACTATCAGTTTGTTAGCCAAAAGGTGATTTTGCACAGCGACTGCGCCATTTGGCACCACAGGTGCGAAAACACATTTTGGGTAGGATGTGAAAAATGACAGCTGTGCTGTTCATGAGGAGTTGTAAAAAAAAATGGTAATGTTGAAAATCTGGAGTGAAAAATATGAAAAATTGTTGAAGTCACGAGCATGTGTAGAAACTGTGCAATGCACACCCATAACGCAATTATTTGGGGAATTTTTTTAACCGAATTTTCAACATAAGCATTTTGTGTCCTCCGCCCATAAACAGTGGCACGGTGTTTTTGTTAATCTGTCCCAAAAGTTGATTTCCCACAGCAATAGCGCCATTGTGCACCAGATGTGCGAAAACACATTTTGGGCAGGATATGAAAAATGACAGCTGTACTGTTCATAAGGAGGTGTGAAAAAATGGCAATTTTGAAAATCTGGAGTGAAAATATAAAAAATTGTCAACGGTATGAGCGTGTGTGAAAACTGCGCAATGCACACTCGTAACACAGTTATTTTTAAGGATTTGTTCACCAAATTTGCAACATAGGCTTTTTGGGTCCCCACCTCATGAACAGTGTCACTGTTGTTTCATTAGCCTGTCCCAAAAGGTGATTCCTTGCAGTGACCGTGAAATGACCTTTTGGGACTGAATAACAAGATGACAGTGCATGTGTTCATGAGGTGGGGTCCCAAGAACCCTGTGTTGAAAATTTGGAGCCAAAATAAAAAAAAAAAAACAATGGCTGCAATATCCACCTAAGTTGAAATCCTCCCCATTGATGCCATTATATAGCTTACCGGCATTTCTTCATGTTGCAGTTTGGCTTTGAAGAGTCCAAATGTGTTCTCACTCCACCAAAGTTTGCAGCGCCAAACCTCTGGAGGTAAGTATGGGGTGAGGCTGTGTGTGGGGAGGTGGGGTGTGCAGAGGTTGGGTGTTGGTTGGGGAGGGGGCACCGTGGACAACAAGGGACCGTTTTCTGTTTTTCAGGAAGAGAAAAAAAAAATGAACAGTGTGGACGGTTTTCTTTCTTTACAGGTGAAATAAAACAAATGTTGGGCATACTGGTGTGGGCTCCCAGTGTGCCCCATGACTTTTGAGGGGATGTTGGCCACACTGGGGTGGGCTCTGGGCATGGGGGGGAACATGCCAACATGGTCAGCTTTTTGTGAGTGGTGGCACACTGGGGCTCCCAGTGTGCCACACAATGTGGGGGAGGTGAAAGACATGCGGACACTGGGATTGTAACCCCGATATCGGCTTTATTTGGGTTTGTGCCGCCGCCATGTTTCCACCATGTTTATTGAAATGTTTCACCAGGAAAGGCATGTATGAGAGGCATGTCATCTCTGCTGCTGCATGATGAGCTTGTCTCCGATTGCAGCAGCACATTTCTTTCAAGTTGGTGGCACTTTACATATTCCTTGCATCAGCGCTAGCATGCTGGCTAATTGGGGAATGAGGGACGCACCTACTAAAGCATGCCCTGCATTCGCAAACACTGACACACCTCTGCATTTCTGATACTACCACAAGATGTTGCTTGTGCAATGCAAGACAACATAAAAAAGACCACTATGGTTCTCACAGGAGTTAGCAGGGAAGATTAGGGAAAAAAGGTTAGCATTCTGAAGGTATAAGGAGACTCAGAGGGAGGAGGACAGGGAAGTAAGTACTGTATATCAGGTCAAGAAGAGGGAAGCAGGGAAAGAAATCAGAGGCACAAAGTCCCAAACAGAGGAGAAAATAGCAAGGGCAGTAAAGAAAGGGGAAACTGCATTTTTTGGGCACGAAGGTGAAAGGAGAAAGACCAAGGGAGGGATTATAAACTAAAGAGGGAAGGAGTGGAGTGTTTGAAGGGAGACCAGGAGAAATCAGACATCCTAAACAAACATCCCTTATGAAAAAGTAGTATACTTTTCTGATATTTAAGTATACTAAAACTTTAGTATACTAAATATGTAATTAGTATTTAAGTGTACTTGCAAACTTAGTATATTAAGTATATATCAAGTATAGATTTCTTTATACTAAACGTGTAGTTTTCACATACTATTTTAATACTAATTTTATGCTTATTTATACTAATGTTGTCTTAATTTGGCCCAATTTAGTATACTTCAGTATTCCAGCAGTATACTAGCAATACTGTGCAATATACTGTTAGGAATGCTCAAAGTATACTCCTAGTACATGCATATAGTGGTTGCAGTATACAGTCTCTCTCATTTCTCCATATACCCAATATGCTGTCAGTATATGATTAACATACTTCAAGCACTGAATATTGTAATGGGTATCCTTAACATATACTAGTAGCATGGTATCAATATGCTAAAAATGCACTTTTAGGCATTTTCTGTTTACTTTAAGTATACTGCCCAAAGGCAAGTATACTAATCCAGTCATATCAGTATATGGACAATATACTTAAAGTATGCCAGTGTGTGTCCTTATTATAGTTAGAGTATATTATTAGAATGCAAATAGCACACTGATCATATGCTAGCCATACACGTGGAGTATACTACACATATAGAAATCAGTTCATTAATAGCACACTAAAGGCATACTGTTGTTATATATAGGATAGTGTATGGCTTCCCATTCACAACAAGGCTATTCTTTACCCGAGTGGTTACTATGACGACTATTGACCTCAAGAGCGAAGCTTGAGAGGTCCAACAGTTGTCATAGTAACCATGAGGGTAAAGATTAGCCTTGTTGTGAACGGGAAGCCATACACTGTTCTTTATAGTGTATGGACATTCCAGAAAGGCAATAACAATTACAAACTCAAGCTCCACTAGAAATAGCAATAGACAAGTTTACTGTACTGAAGCCTGGCAAGTACACAAACAGATTAGTAGCCAGAAAACATCAGCATCCTAACAAACAGTCGATTGCATAATTCATCCCTCTGTCACTGGTAAACGGGAACTCAGCAGCTGCTGCTCAATCTCGGTGGAGACAAAAAAAAACATTAAAAGAAAAAAATAAGGGTAGGAGGCTTTTAGCAAACAATGTACTGCTACTGACTGTTCAAAACAGTTATGGTCATACACAGTCTCTAGCAACACTGAGCGCATCACGTAACATATCCAGCTTACTACCCAATCCGCCACTCAGTGGACTACCGTGACCTCCCCCCCATCACTACCACTACGTTCCCTTCTGGTGTGCGGTTTAAAAAAAATGTTTTTGTTTGCTGGTGAAGCGGCTTGTGATTGTACTGTGACTGGTTGCTACGGATACTAAAATGCTCAAGGGAAGGGCAGTGTGACGTCCGTACTGAAGCAGAATGAAAAGTCGTTCTGCTGTACTATGGACATCATTACTGCAGCAGAACCACATTTTTGAACAGATTGATTTCGGGTTAGAACAACATTCTAGCATACACTATAAGAGTAGTATTCTAAAAATGCATTAATCATGCACTTCACTAATGCTGCAAGTATACGTGTATAGTGCATAGTAGATCACTGTTATGCATAGAGTTCCATCCATTTCAAACTGCTGTTGTACCGCAGTTCAAAGGCCATGGAATGTGATTGTACTCTACTGTGGTGCAACAGCATTCTGAAATCTCTGGAGTCTGCGCACACACACACAGACACCCCAGATGTATGCTCTTGTCTACTTTTTCTGTTTATATACTCTGCACATGAACAGCCTCCAATAATAATTATGTACCCAAAGCATTTTTGAACTGAAAGCAACTTTATTTTTTCATTATAAAAGTAAATAAAAATAAAAAGTTTCATTAGTATTAAAATAGAAGGCCCAGCATTTGTCTCCCACCTCAGGCAACTCCCATGGACACAAGGGCATTGTATACACGACCCAGGAGGGGTGTGCCACTAGACACCAGGGCATCCTTTGTTTTACTGTAATCAGAGTTTGGAGGTTGGGGGCATGTAATACACCCATCTCACCACCAGGTCACTGCATCCAGTTAAGACTAGGTTTGCAAAAGTGGTAAACAGCACCCATTTAGGTACACCATTTAGGTGCCATTTACTAGTGACACAAACCTCTAAAACTGCAGCAGCCCCCGTATGCAGGGGAACCCCCTCATTTGCATGGGCACTATTTGCATGGGAATTGCATTATGTTAGTGCTCATGCACTGAAGGGTTTAGCCCACACTACAGGAGTTTCTTAATATAGACCCCGCTTACAAACTAGATGCAAAATAGTTAGCAAAGGCTAACACATCTTAGTGCCTGCACTAACTCTGAATATTTGGCCTCCAGTCTGGTGTCATCCAGCAGAACTCAGGGACACACCCTGAAGCTTCGTATGATCAGTACTCACAGAATAAGCATGATCATGTACTCCTTAACACTAATACAAGCTAACTGACTTGCCAGAATGCAGAGGTACCCCACAGCTCAGTCCATCAGTCTCATCATCAGAAGGCTGGCTGTGAGGGACAGTGGGACATGTAGTAGGTAAATGTAGTAGACGGAGGATTGCAGGATCAACCAGATAAAAAATTACAGAATAATAAGTACATCAACAAGGTTAGGGGAGGATGGCAAAGATGGGGGAAGGGTTTTTGTGAGAGTTACTGGGTAGGGGGTTATGTTATGGTTAAACAGTGTCGAATGCAGAATTGGAACTTCCTATTCCACCTCAGATTTCATTCCTGCGCTTTAATCAGAGGCAAAACAGAGTCAGAATCAAATATTCTGAAAATCTGGCTTAGTATATACCAGGGTATAAGCTATTTAGGAGGGACAAAGTAGGAAAAAAGGGAGGAGGGGTGGCTCCTCACATGAGGGACAACATAAAGGCCCCAGAAATTCAAAGGAGACAGAGTAAAGTGGAGGTACTGTGGTTAACCCTGGAGAAAGGTAAGGGAGCTACTATTATGATAGGAGTGATCTACAGACCTCCAGTACAAGGATAGGAGGGGACTAAAGTTATGATACAAGAAATACAAGGGATGGCTATCAAGGGTGAGGTACTGGTAGTAGGGGACTTCAATTTACCAGATGTAGATTGGCGCTTATTGTACCTGCTGCAGCATCAGTTAGAAGTAGGGAAATCCTAGACTCCCTGCAGGGGGCATTCCTCAGGTAACTAGTTAAAGAACCCACTCGTGAGGGGGGCATTACTGGACCACATGGGGGTCAGCGATCATCGTACCGTGTGGTTCAGCTTAAAGACAGGGCCTGAACCACACTACATTAAAATTAAGGTACTGGACTTCAGGAGGGCCAGTTTCAAGAAAATAGAAGTGTGTCTCAAGGAAGACCTAGCTAGGAAATAAGAGTGAGGCAGAGGAAAACTGGGTTTACAAATAAGGCAGGCCACTGAGAAGGCAACAAACCTCTGTGTCAGGCAGGAATAAAAAGAGCAAGAGGAGAAAGAGACTGCTATGGTTCACCAAGGAAGTAGCAGAGAAGGTAAAGAAAAAGAAGTAAGCATTCAAAAGGTGCAAGACAACACAGAAGGAACAGGACAGGAAGAGATTATCAGGAAAAACCAAGGGAGGCAGGGACAGTAGTTAGGAGAGCTGAAGCACAAATGGAGGAAATCACTGCCAAATCATCAAAAGGGGATAAAACCTACTTACGAACATACGAATGTGCCAGCAGAAACAGACCACCCGGTCTAGCTAAGTCTGCTTGAGTGTGCAGCCAACACCCCTAGTTTGCAGCTGCTCCAACCCCTCTCCCTTTTGTCATCCCACTGTCACCCTCCACCCTCACTCTCCCTGTTCCCTGTCCCATGCCCTTTTGAAGCTGTTTACAGATTTACATGATACCACCCATTCTGGTAGGGCGTTCCAATTTGCTACCACCCTCTCTGTGAAATAGTGTCTCCTCATTTCCTTCCTAAATCTTCCCCCCTCCATTCTTCACCGATGTCCCCTGGTGACCCTCCTCCTTCTTAACTTAAAGACCCCATCTGCCCCATCCTTATTGACTCCCCTCAGATACTTGAATGTCTCTATCATGTCCCCCCTGTCCCTTCTATCCTCCATGGTGTACATATTGAGGTCTCCCAGCCTGCTGTAATAGTCTCTCCCCTCCATTCCACACATCATCTTTGTTGCCCTCCTCTGCACCCCCTCCAGCAGCCTGATATTATGCTTTAGGTATGGCCTCCAAAACTGCACACAAAGTGTGGCCTTACCAGTGATCTGTACAGGGGCAAGATCACCTCTCTTCGCCTGGACAAAAATCCCCTTGCTATGCACCACAGCATTTTGTTCACTTTTGCAGCCACTCTCCTGCACTGGACAGTGTTGTTCATGGTCCCTGTTATCATTACCCCAAGTTCCTCCTCCTCCTCTGTGATCCCCAGCTTAACCCTCCCAGCCAGTATCCTCTCTTTGGGTTCTTCACCTCAAAGTGCATAACCTTACACTTCTTTGCATTGAATCCCAGCTGCCACCTCTCTGACCACTCCTGTAGCTTACTTAGGTCCCCCTGCAGCTGCTTAGACCCCTCCTCTTCATCCACCACTGCTCCGATTTTGGTGCCGTCAGCAAACAGACTTACCTTGCTCACCACCCCATGCCCAAAGTCTGATATGAAGAGCCCAAACAATACTGGTCCCAACACAGAGCCCTGTGGCACCCCACTTGTCACCGGCCTTGGAGTTGAGAGCTCCCCTCTCACCACCACCACCTGTTGCAGCCTCCCACTCAGCCAGCTTGTAATCCAGTTTATCATTTTTGCCCCTACTTCTACACCAGTTAGCTTCCCCCCCAAGCCGCCCATGTGGCACTGAATCAAAGGCCTTGCTGAAGTCTAAGTAAAGAACATCCACCGCATGACCCTTATCCAGTTCACCTGTCACCCAGTCATAATATTGTATCAGGCTGGTTTGACAAGACTTCCCTGAAACAAACCCATGCTGCCTCACATCCTGGAGGCCATTGTCCTCCAGGTACTAACATACTAACATACTAAAATGCCAGCAGAATAGGCCTAACGGTCTTTCGAGTCTGCTCGATTGGTCAGCCCCCACCCTGGGTGCTGACCTTGCTGCCCCCCCTCGCCTTCTCTGGCTTCTCCCTTCCCAGTTCCAGATATTCTTGCTGCATTGGATTTTGCTTCCAGAACCCTTCCCCTGTACCTGTCCCAGCCCCTCTTGAACCCCTCCACCATCTCTGCCTCCACCAGCCCCCTAGGCAGTGCATTCCATGGCTCCACCACCCTCTCAGTGAAGTAGCACCTCCTCCTATCTCCCCTGAATCTTCCCTCCAGCTTCCACCCATGCCCTCTAGTGGCCCCTCCTCCTTCCTTCGAAGCACCCTGACTGTTCCTCCCCTATTTACCCTCTTCATGTACTTGAAGACCTCTATCATGTCCCCCCGGTCCCTTCTCTCTTCCAATGTGTACATATTTAGCTCTTTGAGCCTCTCCTCATAGGTCCTGTCCCCCAAGCCCCAAATCATTTTGGTTGCCCTCCTCTGGACCCTCTCCAGGAGTTTAATGTCCCTCTTTAAGTGTGGCCTCCAAAACTGCATGCAGGACTCAAGGTGTGGCCTCACCAAGCAGTTATACAGAGGGAGCATCACTTCCCTCCTTCTGGAGGTGATCCCCCTAGCGATGCATCCCAGCATCCTGTTGGCCTTGGCTGCTGCCTCCTACAAGTCTCAGAGTTGTTCATCTTGACATCCACCACCATCCCCAGGTCCCTGTCAGCCATCAAGATCTGTATGACATTCCCCAGGGTGTACACTTGGCCTGGGTTTCTGGCCCCCAGGTGGAGTACCTTGCATTTCCCTGCATTGAACCTCAGCTTCCACTTTCTAGACCATCTTTCCAGAGCCTCCAGGTCCCCCTGTAGGGCCACCCTCCCCTCCTCCCCATCCACCACCGCCCCCAGTTTTGAGTCATCCGCAAAGAGACTCATCTCACTCCTGATTCCTGTCCTTATGTCAGAGACGTAGGCATTGAACAGGAGGGGCCCAAGGACTGATCCCTTTAGTCTTTCCTTTAGTATCATTTCCATGAGTTTGCATACTTGGGATGTGAGACTTACTGGATGATAATTACTCAATTCATTCATGGCCTGCTCTTGTGTAATGGCACTACATGTACCATCCTCCAGTCCATTGGCACACATCCTGACTCCAGGGAGGTGCTGTACAGATCTGCCAGTGGCTCTGCCAATGCCTCCGCCATCTTCCTCAGCACCCTGGGGTGGATACAATCCGGTCCTGGTACCTTGTCTACCTTCAGTGCCCTCAGTCCCTCTAAGACTCTACTTGCCTCAATTCTTCCATCTGTCACCTCCTCTCCTCCTGTCCCCACCCTCCCAGCCAATGCTGGTAGCGGTCCCCCCTTTTCTTCTGTGAACAAGGAACAAAAGTATTTATTCAGTGCTTCTGCCTGCTCCTCCCATTTTCCATCCACTCCCCACCCCTTTTTATCCTCACTATTGTCTCCTTGCACTTTCTTTTCTCCCTGATGTATCTAAAGAAGTCTCCCCAACCCCCCCATTAATTCCTTGTGCTAACCTCGGCTCCCTCTGGGCCTTGGCTTCTCTTACTTTTCTGGTCACCTCCCTGGACAATCTTGCATATTATTCCCTGTCCACTTCCTTCCATGTTCTCCTAAACCTCTGGTGAGCCACTCATTTTGCCCTCACCACCTCCCCAACTTCGCTGTTCAACCATCATGGTTTTCTTGATCTGCTTCTTTTACTCTGTGCCTTGGTGCAGGCTTCTGTTGCCTCTGTAACCCCCCATTTAATAATATCCCATTTCAGCTCCACATCCATCTCATGCCTTGTGCTCTCCAGTTTCCCTTTCAGTACTTCCTGCATCCTGCTAAAGTCCACCCCCCTGAATTTACCACCTGAGTAACCGATTTCTTTGGCTCCCCACACATCGTGATATTAAACCACACTGTTTGGTGATCGCTGTCGGTTAGTGGGTCCTCTACCTTTATTTCCCCCACTGCCTCCCCATTCAACCTTACCAGATCTAAAGTGTTCTTTAGCCTAGTGAGTACAGTAATCAACTGTGTCAGGAGACCATCCATGATCGCATCCAAGAGCACTTGCTCCCTAGCACTGGAGGTGACCGGAAGTGCTCCATTCAACCCCCGGCAAGTTGAAATCCCCCATGATGACCACCTTTCCTTTTCTACATACCTTTTTGAATTGTCCCGCTAGCTTCCTGCCAAGCTCCTCAGACTGGGACGGTGGCCTGTATACCACCCCAAACCTTAGTCTACTACCCTTAGTCTACCCCTTCAGTCTAGGAGCTGCAGCCAGATTGTCTCTGTTATCCTTTCTTCTCCCTCAGGCCTTGTGCATTTGATCCCGTCCCTCACATAGACTGCCACCCCCCCCTCCCCTTCTTACGGTCCTTCCTGTATAATTTGTATCCTGGGATTGTCAGATCCCAGTCCTGGTGCTCAGTTGCCCACATTTCTGTGACAGCTGCAATATCCACCCCTCCATACTGCTAAGAGTGCCTGTAGCTCAGCGGATTTGTTTCCTAGGCTTCTTGCATTCAATGAGACCACCCTCCATAGTGCCCCCTTCCCTTCACTAGCCTCCATCTTGTCTCTTCTACTCCCTCCTTTTCTGGCCTCCCTACATCCTTCCTTGTTAGCCTGTGGGTAGGCTGTGACCCCACTCTATCGGATCCCTGCCTACCTGCTGTCCACTTGACACCCCTGCATCTAGTTTAAATCCACCCTTGTCACACTATACCTCTTCAGTTTTTGCTTTAATACCTCCTTCCCTTCCCCACTCAAGTGCAGCCTATCCCTTGCAAACAGATTGTTATTGTTCCGGGTACTTCCCCAGCTGCCCACAACCCCATACCCTTTAGTTCAACACCATTCTTCCAACCATGTGTTCAACTCTGTAATCCTCTCCTTTCTCACTGTGCTTGCGCAGAGTACTGGGAGCACTTCGGAGAAGGTCACAGACTCCCCAGTCTCCTCACACAACCTTCCCACTTTCTCAGTCCTCTCCCTTGTTACCTTCACTGTTTCCCCTGCTATGTCATTTGTCCCCACATGTACCACAATATGTGGTTTCCTTCTACCCCTCTTTACTCAGCTTAGGATTGCCTGTCCTGCCATGTCTGCCTTTAATCCTGGTATAGACTCTACACATATCCGACTGTGCTTCTCCCCCTTGCCACCCTATCTGATCCCTTTGAGTATGGAGTCCCCCCAACACCAGTACATCCCCCTCCTCTTTCCTTGTGCCCACCACCCCCCCATCTAGTTTCTTATTTTTGGAGCCACTCAAGACTGTGTTTTTACCATGTGCCCCAGTGTCTTCCCCTCTCTCCCTCACAATTAAGACCCTTCCCTCTCCACCTGTTTGACTGCCAACCTCCCTCTCTCTTCTCACCTCTCCAAGTATTATCCCTTCCCCTGTCACACTATGCTCAATCTCTCCACTAGTAATGCCCCTCACACCCTCTTCTTTGTGAGTGCTATCCCTTGTGCAATCACCCCCTGCATCCTCTTTTCCATGTTTTTTTAGCAACGTTAACATGTTCCCTGTCCCCTTTGCCTTACTATGTGCTTTCTCCTCCCTCCTGCCTACTGCTGCTCCTCTTTTTCTAGGTTCTACTAGAGTCCAACTTCCATCAGTTGGCTTCCTATCTAGTTTGCCCCTCCCCCTCCCTTGACCCATTGTTCCTTCTCTGTCATGCCCCCACAATACTCTCAGATGTCAGCCCTCCTACCGATGAAATCCTCCCCTCATCCTTCAACCTCCCCAGCTCCCTGCACAGCCACTGAACCTCTTCCTTGAGCTCCTTAGCCTGTGGCATATTGGGCACCCTCCCAGCCTCCACAGTATATTCATCTGCATTGCTGCCCCACAACCATTGCACCCAACAATCCTACCCATGGTCCACACTACCTATACAGCCTCTGCACACTAACTATCCCTACAGCAAGTAGAATTAAGTAATCCTAACACAGCCTCTAACAGAAATACCTGATATATTCAAGTGGAAGGCCCTTCAGGTACATAAGTGTAAAGAAGAAAAGCAAGGCAGGGATAGTAAGATTAAATGTGGCGAGGGAATGGGGAGTGTGGAAGAGGACCAGAAGAAAGCTGACATACTGAATAAGTACTTTGTTCAGTATTCACAAAGGAAGGGGTAGGTGACAGGCCACAGATGGTAGAAAGGGTATTAGGGGAAGGGAGGTGGACACTGACCCCTTTTACGGAGGTGAGAGTTCTCAGGGAACTAGCAAAACTGAAAATAGACAAGGTAATGGGGCCAGTCGGGGTTCACCTTAGGATACTGAGGTAGTTAAAGGAGGAGCTGTCTGTGCCTCTGACAGCCCTGTTAAATCTATCACTGAATATAGGGGAAGTTCCAGGGGACTGGAGGAGGTGGATGTGGTCCCACAACACAAAAGTGGAAAGGGGGGCCAGGAAACTATCAACCTGTAAGTCTGACTTTGTTGGTGGGCAAGGTTATGGAAGCACTACTTAAAGAAAGGATTGGGGAATACCTTAACACCAGTGGTCTGCAGGATCCAAGGCAGCAGATTCACAGAGAGACTATCTTGCCAAACAAACCTGATGTTTTTTTGACAGGGTTACCAGGGAGATGGATCATTGGCCTACCTGGGTTTCAGTAAGGCCTTCAATACCGTTCCACACAGACAACAGGTAAACAAGCTAGGCAGCATGGGAGTTGGTCCAAAGATTGTAAAATGAGTTCAAAGTTGGCTAAGTTACAAAACTCAGAGAGGGGAGGTGGTAAATGGAGTTCACTTAGTGGAAGGCAGGGTAACCAGCAGGGTGACACAGGGGTCAGTACTGGGACTGATCAGCTTCAATATCTTTATTAGTGACATTGCAGAGGGCTGGAATGAAAGGTATGCCTGTTCATAGATCACACAAAAATCTGGAATAGAATGGACACATGGGGGGGGTTGGGCAGAATCAAGGACGATCTAAAAAAAACCTGGAAGACTGGTCAAGGGTTCAGCAAATGGGCTTCAATTGCAAAAAATGTAAAATTATGCAAATGGGGGACAGAAACACAGGGACAACATATCATTTAGGGGGACAGGTGTTAACAACCACAAAACTGGAAAGGGATCAAGGGGTCATCATATCTGATAACCAGAAAATAGGAAAGCAGTGTGATAAGAAAAGGCTAGTAGGATGTTGGGGTGCATAGGGAGGGATATCACCAGCAGAAAAAGGGAGATAATGTTACCCCTGTATATCACTCTGGTGAGGCCACACCTAGTGTCTAGGTCTGGAGGCCCCACATCAGGAAGGACAAAGATCGGGTGGAGGCGGTGCAGAGAATGGCAACCAAAATGGTGCATGCCCTGCTTCAGAAGCCCTATGAGGAATGACTCAAGGAATTATATATGTACTCACTGGAGGAAACGAGAGAAAGAAGAGACATGATAGAAACATTTAAATACATCTAGGGTTCAATGAGGTACAGGAGGGTGGCATATTGCAAAGAAAGAGATGCTCAAAGACAAGGAGGCATGATATGAAGCTGGAAAGGGGTGACTTAGAGGGGATGCGAGGAAATATTTCTTCACAGAATGGGTGGTGGATGACTGGAACAGCCTCCCAGCAGAGGTGGTGAGTACCAAAACAGTAACAGGTTTCAAACGTGCATGGGATAGACACAGGGGGACCTTAGTAACAGGGCAGGGGGAGGTAAGACCAGAGATCAATTAGGGTCTACGGTAGCACAGTAGGTAGCGATATTAGGGCAGACTAGGTGGGCCAAGAAGTCCTTTTCCATCCATAGCTTCTATGTTGCTACATTTCCATGTTTCTGACAGAATGGATTCCATTAAATTTGAGCAGCCCTATTGGGTAATACAGTGGGTAGAAAAATCCTTAAAGTACACATTTTCACATTATACTTATTCATCCCTGCTAAGGAAGCTGTGGGTTAGGGAGACATGATGAACCTAGAATTCCATCAAACCTTAAATTAGTGTTGCTTATTTAATAGGTAAGGTATTATGTCAGTCCAAATCTATAAAGGGTTATCATTTGTATGAACAGAATAGTTTGAGGATCAACAAAAGCAGTAGACATAGGGCCTGAGGAAAAAGTCCCTACACTACAGTTCACCTCAGATTAGAAAAGGCAGTGATTAAAAGCAGTGCTTACCTGCTTCTGGGTGAGCACAGGGAAGGGATCTGGAAAACATACTGTAGATGGGGCACCTGTAAAATAAGAATAAAGAAAGTGATCAAAAAGGATCCTTAGTTCTTGAGAAAGATAAGACAGGTGAGGAAAATATCTGATGAGTTGTAGGGAGCTCTTTAGACCTGTTAAAAAAAGAGAGAGAGAGAGAGAGACAAAAATAAGTTAGTATTAATAAAAGGTTTCAAACAGCAGGGAAACTGGATATGCAGCGATATCCTAGTCACCACCATCTGGGGGGGAGGGGGGGACACAGGAAAAATTATCCCAGCTATCAGGATAACACCAACTACATTCGAACCCCAAATGGCCATCTATACCCTGTCACATGCAAGTGCTCCTGGGAGATCTGCCCTACTTCTGCTGTAGCTTAGGCCAAGTAGTTGTAAGGTGGCCTAAGTCAAGCTGTCGGGGTTGTGTGTGGTCACCAGGGGTAAACAGGGGCCAGTCTTGGGGGGGAGGACAAAGGACAAATTAAAAGAAAAAAATCCACATTCCCTCCTACTTAAGAGCAGGTTCTGACCTTGCGATATCTCCCACCCCCCCAAACATATAAGATGCCTTACCTGGCCCCAAGATGCCTTCGATTAATAATTCCATTTATTACTGCCTTGTTTAAAAGATGTATTAGATCGTATTTGGCTCCATGGAGCTGACAGCCGAAATGCTGCCACTTTCCGATTTGTCCGACACTCTCCAACGCTGGCACGTATTTTGAAATGTAAAAAAATGAACAGTGCAAGGGCATGCTCCACAGAGTTGAATGGGGACAGTTTTTACATCAATTTTATTATGACTTAGAGTTCCAATTATAAGAAATCAAGGCAACCCCTCAACTAACAGGGTCCCTGTTAGTTGCATGGTTGCCTTGATTTCTTATAATCAGAACTCTAAATCATAATAAAATCGAAGTAAAAATGGTCCCTATTCAACTTTATGGATTGCCTCGCTACATTCATTTTTGACACAAAACATGCCAGGGTGGTGGTGGTGGGGCAGCCGAATCGGGAAGTTGCAGTATTTTAGCTGTCGACTCCATAGAGCCATGTACAATCTAGCATCTTTTAAACAAGGCAGAAATAAATGGAATTATTAATAGCAGGCAACATGGGTCCATGTAAGGTATCTTATGTGTTTTTTTGGGGGGAGGGGAGGGTGAACTTTGAAGCTGCTCTTGAATATTATGCATTTTGAATTTTTTCTATACTGTAATTTATTTACCCAGGATAGTTCTCATTTCTAGTGTGATCCAGTCTCTAAACACTAATTCTTATAGCTGGGTGGACTACAGGTTAAGTGACTGGCTGAAGGTCACACGGTATAAAAAAATGCACAGTTTAAAAAGAACACTATAAAATTAACAGTATATATAAACATAAAATCCATGTCAGATGTTAGTGGCATAGTTTAGTTCTCTTTCACAAAATGCTATTCACGCACAGCTGTGTCTTCGAGGCTTGGGGTCAGAAAATCATACAGTATGTAGAGACCAACAGAAGTTGCAAAAATCTAGAAGTAGAACTTTTTATTATAAAAACAATATAATAAAAAAATAGCATTTTTTACAGGATGGATTTTTTTTCTGCTCAGATTAGAACTTTTCTTTCTAGTAGCTGCAGACATCCTGTCTGGAGATGTCTAAAGTTAGCAGTTGGGTACAAAAGATCAGAAAGGTCACACACTCTGCTACTGCACCTTTGCCTTTTTTTTAAATTGATATAGCACAATTACAACTGCAGTTATGTTAAACAATGAGTTCTGCAGTTAAAAAAAATTAAAAATAGCTGTACACATTTACAAATCTCAGCTTTCTATAAAGATTCACATATATAATCTTCAGCAACAGAGAAGAAAGGGGTGAGGGAGGAAAAAGAAGCAGCAAGAGATGGCAGGGTAATTGCAAGGTGTCAGGGTGGCCAATTCCTTTGGTGCCCAGGAAAAAGATGCGATTGTGCAATCAGACAGACAAGAGACAAGTAGCAGAAAGGAGAGAACAGAATAGAGCCTTGCTTTGAATACACTCCATATATAATAAATGGGACAGGGTCCTCTCCAGTCCTGTTATAAGCCACAACAATGTCTTCAGCTAATAATAATATTTAAGATCTGCTCTTGATTTTGGCCTTCTGTCCCAGTTCCATGTCAAAAGGGTGAAAGTGAAAGCAGAATGGCGACCGCTAAAACAGCTTATGGATAATGCCAAATGGAAATTCAGTAATGTCTCTTTTTGCAGAGGGCTGTGCTTCTCACACCACACTTGTGGGGGGCTGTGTCCCACACTCTCTTACTAAATATACTAACTCTGGGTGGGGTGTACCTTGGTTGGGGGGTACAGAGATGTCACCAAATTTGTAATTCAGCATTATCCATAAACTGTTTTAGTGGTCGCCATTCTGCTTTCACCCTTTTAACATGCTACCTTCTGTCCCAGATTTATTTTTAGCTGAAGTTGCAGGCGGGTGGAGAAAGTAAATTAATAACATACAGTATACCTCATGCTTGCAACATACTGTATACACCCAGCTGGCTTACGAATACTGTACTACATTTGAATTCAACATCTGTAGGAGAAAGCATGGTGCCCCTCCCCAACATACAAACACATGCTGTAGTATCTTACTAGTAGTACTGTATCAGCACCCCCTCCCCCACGTGGTCCATAACTGACCTTCACAGTAGTCTGCTGATGAAATCTGGCAAATGAATTCATCCTCAAAGAAAAGTTATGCCCTTCATAAACGTATTCGGCAAGCCCTGAAAAAAGGACTGACTTCCTGGTCTGAAAACCATACCCTCATGCTGGCCCACACAGCCCTGTTTTGTGATGTCACAAAATGAAGGCCGTGTGAGCACGCCCCATTGACTTCTATGGGGGCGATATTTTCATACATTTTATACCACTTAATGTTGCGATTTTAATAATTCAAAGTGACTGATCGACTAATAGAGACCCTATTGTATTTCATTGTATTTGTATTGAAAAGAGCAGAGCGGTGCCGCACTATTACAGTTAATGGAGCCCTCCAGCAACCTCCATACTTCCAGGTCACAGATTTTTTGCAAATAGAATAAACTCAGTTGTGGCACGAGAAAAATGCCGATTTTAGCATATGAAGCTAAACCAGAGGATAAGCCTTTTGGGGGTGGGAGCCCCCTAATTTGGACAGTTTTCCTTTAAAAAATGCAGTGAAACCAAAGGATGCACTAATTAAACATATGCAGCAAGCAATGAATCTGTATAAATTCAATCTAACACAGCACCGCAGTTAGAAAAACTAGACATACAATGTTTTTAAGCTAAGAGATTCTCTAGAACTATTCCTACAATACACAATTTTCTGAGTTAAACTATTTACAGAATTGTAAATAAAATACCTGAATATCTCTGCAGAATCTTTCCTCTGAACAATTCTAATACAACAAGCTCCAACTACCAAATGCTGTGTTTTCAAACTAAGAGGGAACTGGGAAGTGCCTCCCTCTGGCAGTGTCATATACTGCAAAGATGTCAAGAGGTTATGGGAAATGACATTTTTTTCTGAGTAGATTTTTAAAGCAACAGACAAGTACAATCTTTTAGTTTTTCAAGCTGTTCCAAATTATTTATACAGAAAATTGGGGGTCATAAGGACCATTGCACATGAATGTATCTTAGAGGACTGACTTTATTTAACCATTTACTTACCCAAGGTTGTCAAAAGAAGATAAAGGATCTTGTTTTTAGTGTAGTCCTGCTTTTTTTCCACCCACTCTGCTCCACTGATGAGGGATTGCTAGAGATCCCCAGGGTAAGCTTGAAGACTTCTGGTGCCAGGGCATTTTTGTTTATGGCCCCTACCCTGTGGAATTCTTTACCTCACTTGGTAAAAGAATGCCTGACCATGGAGAGCTTTAAAGTGGCCTTGAAAACCCATTTGTTTAAGCTCGCCTTCTTGGATTGTGGATGACTTAATGTTTTTGGAATACTGTTTTTTATATATGTTTTTAAATTATGTATGTGTGTTTTTAAATTGCTGTATTTCTTTTACTATTTTGTACAAGCGCTTGAATAAATTTTGACTTGCGCTTTTTAAAAATAAAATTAGTTGAGCTGAGTTTATGCTCAATTTTTCAGAAGTTGAATACAAACTAAGGAGATCAAATATGATCACAGCTGAACAAGAAGCCACTGTGACAGGCCTGAAATATTTAAGCAATGAGAAATAACCAGGGGTTGCATTAACCATATGCAAATCACACCATTGTGTAATTTGGCACAAGGTGAAGCCAAGTACCCCATGCCCCTAGGATGTGATTAACATTGGATAATGCAACCCCTGGGAGCACCTTATTATTTTTTTAGCAATGTGAATAAAAAATATTCATGCTAGCTGTATGATTTCTTTTTTTTATTACTTATACCTAATTTTATATTCAAACAGGTCTTTTGCCATCTGATCATCAGTCCACATTCAGTTTATGTTCCAGTTCAGCTTGCAAACATTCAAAGGCATCTGTGCTGCTGCAGAGCTGTGAGGGTATATCAAGAACAGTTTCATGTGAATATGTGGGTAAGGTTAATGGTCTAGATGCCAGTCTTGACCTGTAAAAATTGCATTGTTGCCATGGCAATAGTGGCTGAGTAAACATGCCATCATCAAGAGGCAGTCGCATTAGGAGCATAGGAGAGGGATGATGATGACTACAACAACCAATGGGTCTTGGTGAATTCTGTTTCACTGTACATGCTGTACCCCTCCCACAACACCACCCTCCCCAGCTTAGCTGACTACTGTACCTGCAGTTGGACCAGCCTCCCTCAGCTACAGGGAGGGTGGTAAGGAGACTACAAAAGTCATTAGGCATGGCTATGGGTGGGGAGGGACCACTAGACACCAGAGGACATGTGTTTATAGACAAGAATGGGATCAGAAGGAGGGGGCACCAGTAGACACTAGGGACTACTTTGTTGGGAGTTGGAGGCCAATGCACTTCCTCCACCAACCACTATGGTTGTGCAGAGGCTAAGTCATGTTGTATGTTGGTGATATCTGCAGCCACAGGGACCATGCAAAATTGCCTTGTGCAGCTTACATACTTTGAATTTTGGACTGCACAATATTCATGTCACTGACCAATCATTTGCATTGTCCCCCTCCCCAAATATCACCCAGGCACAAACCCTGTTTGTCTGCTCTAACTGGGCTTTTCAATATAGGACATCTGTGCAAAGCCTGATTTGCACATGCAAACTCGGATTTGCACCTGGGCATACTTTTAAATATCTGGTCCCTGCTGTCCTTCCTATGTATCCCTGCTGACTAAGGGGCTCCCTGGAAGACCAGTAATGTGTGACCACCAGTTCCTTGGAAAGTCATTGAGTAATGGTGTAGCAGCTGAGGATCTGGTTTGGAGATGATCAAGATATGCATGTGTGAGAGGAACTGGAGCAGGGCAGATTGTCTGACATAGAAGGAGCTCAGAACTGTGCAGAAAATGAATTTTTAAAAATTGTACCGTAACAGCCCCTTGACTCACCTTTGGCTGTTCCGGGCCCTCGAGGTCCTCAATGCAATCACCTTCAAGAGATCTGGCTTGGGTTAGTATAGGTAGGTATAGAGTGGCACAGTTCCTCCACCTGAGGAAGTGGTGGTATATCTGTGGGCAGATAGCAGGTTACCACCCCCATGAAAATATATTAGCAGTGCCCCAAACAGTTCCCCTCACAAACTGGCAATATCCCCCTTTTTTACAGAAACACTGTGCAGCAGCAATTAACATGTACAGCAACAGTATTTTATTGTAAGGGAAGGGGAAAAAGGGGGAACAAAACAGCAACAACAATAACAACTGGCTAGCAATTCCGCTCCAAACAATCCTTACCTCCCACTTGTGGGTAAAGCCATCTTTCCCTGGTCAGCTGCCCAGAAAGTCTATACAGTCTTTTTGTGGGTACCTCATTGAGACGCAGAAGTCGACATGGGGAATCTTTCATTGGGGCCCAAACTTTAAATGCGCAACTGTTAACTTTCACTATAATGTATGGTTGAGGGCTATTAACGATGGAATTCATTGAATTCCTGTCACTGTTATACTATTGTTGTGATATCAAGAGGTTGTTATACCCACTAGTACATCACAATGATACTACTGTATAACAAAAGAAACGTCTCTGCGCATGTGCATCTCATGGACTTCTGCATTCTGACAAACGGCTGTGGCAGGGAGAGCTGTACTGAAACAGAGCAGCCCAAAATAAAACTACTGAAATGTAAGGACTTATTTTGTTTAACTTGTGCACATACACTATAAATGCTAATGGATGAGCATCAATTAATAAACATATTGCATTCACTTTTGAAGGTTGCCATGACAACAATTAATCTCTCGAGCTCTGCTTTCAAGTTTTACAATGTTGTCCTGGCAACCTCTCAAAGTGATTACTGCACGGTTATTAACTGATACTCATCCATTATTCTCTATTTCAGGCCTCAGCATAATTTTCTGTCAAATTCCTGTCCAGGACTTAACCCCCTTTACTTTCAACCTAGCTAGCTAGTTAAATTAAGACTCCCCAAAGCTGTAGCTTGGGATACTTCCAGTTCAGAAGTTCAAAAGGGGGTCCAGCAGGCTGGAGGTATTATGGTACTGTGACGGTATATTTGTAGCCCCTCTCCGGTGCTGTCCTGGAGAGGGCCACTGCCCCTGGCTTGCTGGCCATTACAAGGCCAAGGGGCCTGGGTTCCCATAGCTGACCTACGGAGGTCCTTTCCCAAAAGTTAAATCAAAATAGTGGCGTCTCCACCCAGAGTACATTTTCAGTGGGTCTGCTTACCTGCGGTACAACCCCCTGGGATGTCATACCAACCCACCTCCCCAATAGTTACCCCAACATAGACTTACCAGGATTGAAACCTCCCCACATTCCATTACATCATTTACCTGTTCTAGTTCATCCAATAAAGAGGCTCACTAAAATTAAGCTCTGGATCCATTTTCGGCTACAAAACAATAACTCCAAGGTTTATTTACAGGGGTGGGTTTAGGAATGGGTTAAGAGGACCAGAGTTCAAATAAGCATTTCAGTTTGCATTTCCCAAATCATGTTTCACTTTTTCAGTTCTAATCCCATGTTTCATTCAATGCAGCCATCATCTCTGTCTAACTAGTTAACTGCTACAGGTGCCCAAACCCGGACCCACAAGTCCCAGTCCATTAAAACCCCACAGTCCTTTACCGGGTACCCAGATTCTAGTTGCGGACCTGAGGTGCAGCTGGTAGCTGGTGTTGGCATGCTTACTTGAACTAACTTTTTACATTTTTCTCTCTTTGGCTCTGCCTCCAGCTCTAGTATGCTTGCTTTACTATTTATAGTCCCCAGGTGCAGGGCAATTCCTGCAATTTACTCACGATTCTGCAGAATCAGTCCTCAGATGGCACAGTTCACTGACCTCCTGGGGGTGGATGGATCACAGCCAGAACTGGGCACATTGCTTGAATCAGGGTGCACAGATGCTGCAGCTTGCTCTCTCTTTCCCCTGCTAACAGATCTTGCAGCTTGTCCCTTTCGGCCCATTACAGGCCCCATTGCAGGGCACGTGCACAAGGTCTGCCCACTACAGATGACCTAGACCAGGGAGTGGCCCCACGGCCCAGCTCCCTCTGACCAGGGTGCCCTAACACTCGGGTGCAAGACCCATGACCTCCTGCAGTGGCAGACCCCACTTGATGGGGATTAGCAAGTTCCCCACCTGGCCCTGGGTGTTGACAGAAACCATTCAGCACATTCTCTTCTGCTTCTCTTCTGTCTTTCTCTTTTCTCTCTCTGCCACAGTGTGTAGCCACAGCAATCTGTTTCTCTCTTTTCCTTGCTGTATCTCAGGAGAAGACAACAGGCATCCAACTCAGAAAGGCACCTGTCCATCCTTCTCCTTTCACAGTCTCTTAACCTGAACACAGCCACATTCTCGCGCTGGCTCACACATCCTCACCTGCACTTAAATCCCTTTTCTCACTGTGCAGATGCTCGATCGAAAAGGCTTACTCTTCCTTTTCCTTTTCTCAGTACATTTATATCCTCTTGCTCCTCGTCCTCTGTACTCTTGTCTTTTCCCAGGCTTAGACACAACCTTCATTCTTTTTCCAGGCTCAGATGCAACCTTGGTCTTTTCTCAGACTTAGATCCAACCCTTGTCTTTTCATTCAGGCTGAGGACAAAACCTCTTCTCTCTTGCAATCTGCACCTTTCCCTTTTCCATTTGAGCTGTGCTTCTCTCACGCTGTGGTGCAATTTCAGAACAACACAGAACTTTCAGCATCCTGCAGCTTTCCTTTTTTCCTCTCTGCCAAGCTGCTTCTTCCTTTTCCTGATGGGTCAGGCACTCCCTGCCCTGAGGGACAAATTGCTGGCAGCCCCCAAGCAGGCCCATCTCACAGCCTCAGTCTCTCCGGGGCAGGAGCCCCCCCTCCCTTTGGAGGAGCTCACACTGAACTGCCTCCAACTCCAACTGTCCCTGGCTTTTGGGGACAGGGAGGGTAAAAGAGGAGGTGGAGTAGCTCTCTACATAAGGGAAGGGATCAAAGCTACAGAACTAAAAAGTAAAGGGGAGGACAAGAGGCACTCTGGATCACCTTGGAGACAGGGAATGGCATCACAATCCGCACTGGGGTTGTATACAGACCCCCGTCTCAAGGGAAGGAAATGGACAAGAAAATGATAGAGGGCATTCTCAAAGTGGCTGAAAAAGGGGAGATACTGTTGATGGGGGACCTGAATATGCCAGATGTTAACTGGACGACATGGACTGCAGCCACATCCAAGAGCAGGGTCATTCTCGATGCCCTACAGGGGGCATGCCTCAGACAGCTAGTGGTGGAACCCACTCAGAGGGAGCAATATTAGACCTGCTACTCTCAAATGGAGAGAGGATCACAAATTTAGAAGTCAGTGAACATCTGGGAACAAGCGAACACTGCACAGTGTGCTTCACAATAAACACAACCATGGAGACAAGCCATACAAAGACAATGATACTGGACTTTAGAAGGGCTGACTTTGGCATAATGGGTGAATACCTGAGAAATGCATTAGCAAATGGCTAGAAAGGAGGGGTGGAAGAACAATGAAGAAAAATCAAAACTGCCATCATGGAGGCAACGAGCCTTTGTGTGAAACAAATAAAGAAAACAAAGCGGAATAAAAAAACACTATGGTTCTCAAAAGAGGTGTCAGGGAAGGTTAAGGAGAAAAAGGCTGCATTCAAAAGTATAAGGAATCACAGAAGGAGCACGACAGGAACTGTATCAATTAAAGCAGAAAGAAGTGGGAAGGCAGTCAGAAAAGCAAAGGCCCAAACTGAGGAAAAGATAGCCAACTCAGTTAAGAAGGGAGATAAAATCTTTTATAGGTACATTAGGAAGCATAGAAAGGTTAAGGGAGGGATAGTGAAGATTAATAAAAGAGAGGGGAGGTGGGCAGAGGGAGACAGTGAAAAGGCAGAGATACTAAATGAATACTTTTGCTCAGTATTCACAAAAGAAGAAGAGGAGGAAGAGTTACCTAAACCAGACGATAGAAGCACTCTGGGTAGCGGGGTTGACGCCAGTCCATTTACAGAAGAAAGAGTCCTGAAAGAACTCCTAAAACTCAAGATGGACAAAGCAATGGGGCCTGATGGGATTCACCATAGAATCCTAAAAGAACTATGGGAGGACCTAGTGACACCACTGACCACACTTTTTAACAAATCATGGGAGGATGGGGTGGTACTTGAGGACTGGGGGAGGGCAGATGTGATTCCCCTTCACAAAAGTGGGAGCAAGGCAGAAGCAGGAAACTACAGACCTGTTAGTTTGACCTCAGTGGTGGGGAAAATTATGGAATCACTTCTGAAAGAAAGAACTGTTCAGTACCTAGAGGCCAGTGGGGCACAGGACCCAAAGCAGCATGAATCCACAGCAGGAAGGTCATGTCAGACGAATCTAATCGATTTCTTTGACTGGGTGACCATAGTAATAGACCAGGGAGGGGCTGTGGATATGGTCAACCTAGACTTT
The DNA here is from genome assembly GCA_016271365.2 of Neoceratodus forsteri. Taxonomy (NCBI): domain Eukaryota; kingdom Metazoa; phylum Chordata; order Ceratodontiformes; family Ceratodontidae; genus Neoceratodus; species Neoceratodus forsteri. The sequence continues at coordinate 517,299,410 of CM057449.1, read as the reverse complement.
AGCAAGACATTTGACACAGTCCCGCACAAAAGATTAATAATTAAGTTAGCTAGCCTGGGAGTGGGTCCCAGGGTGGTAGCCTGGGTAGCAAACTGGCTGCACAATGGGACACAGAAGGTAATAGTGAATGGAACACATTCTGAAGAAAGGGGGGTTACTAGTGGAATACCTCAGGGCTCATTACTGGGTCCAGTCCTCTTTAACGTCTTTATAGGTAACATTGCAGAGGGTCTGGAAGGAAAGGTATGCTTCTTTGCAGATGACACAAAGATCTGTAACAGAGTTGATACACTAGGGGGGTAGAAAGGATGAGAAGGGACTTGGCAAGGTTGGAGGAATGGACAGACATATGGCAACTTAGATTCAATGCAAAGAACTGCAAAGCAATGCACCTGGGAAATAAACACCCAGGAGAAGAGCACAATAGGAGGGCCGGTACTAACAACAACAATAATGGAAAGGGATCTGGGTGTAGTCATATCAGATGACCTAAAGGTGGGTAAGCAATGTGACAAGTCAGTAAGGAGAGCCAGGGATACTGGAATGCATAGGAGGGCATCACAAGTAGAAAAGGGAAGTGGTTACCCCTCTGTACAGACAGTTGGTGAGACCCCATCTGGAGTACTGCGTGCAGTTTTGGAGACCTCATCTACGCAAGGACATAGACAGAATGGAAGCAGTCCAGAGGAGGGCAACTAAAATGGTGCATGGTCTACATCAAAAACCATATGAAGAGAGACTGAGAGAGCTTAATATGTATACCCTTGATGAAAGGATGGACGGGGGGACATGATAGAAACTTTTAAGTACCTCAAGGAATTAACAAAGTCCAGGAGGGTAGCATCTTTCAGAAAAGAGATGTGTAAGAACAAGGGGCACAATTTAAAGTTAGAGGTGGGCGCTCAGGGGTAATGTGAGGAAATTCTTTTTCACGGAGAGAGTGGTGGGCGCATGGAATCGCCTTCCTGGAGAGGTTGTTTGGTCTAAAACAGTTGGGGAATTCAAACATGCATGGGACAGACATAAGGCAATTGTAGTGGGGGGGCTACAGGAAGTAAGCTGTTGGTTAACTAGAATCTGCAGCTTATTCAATAACATAGAAACATAGAATTATAGTGAGGGGTTGCAGGAAGTACGCTGTTGGTTAACTAGAATCTGCAGCTTATCCAATAGGTAGGGAAATGGGCAGACTAGGTGGGCCAAGTGGTCCTTATCTGTCGTCAAAGTCTATGTTTCTATGTTTCTATGTTTTCTTGCTCCCCATTGGCTGGAGCCGCTGTCCTATGGCAAAAATTAATATGTATGAGGCTCCCTCAATTAGTCATTGGTGCAGAAAAAGGTGCATAAACATTCCCTGGTATTTCCCCCCAACAGTCCTTTCACTCAGTCCCAGAGTCCCTGGCAAGAATCCTGGCTTGGTGGTTGGTTGGCTGATGTCACACGGCTGCAAAACATGGTGGCCATTTGTAAACAATGTCCCCAGTTTGTCCAGTGTCCCAAGATCAAAGTGACCCTGCAGCCAAACCTTTTATTTTTATTCATTTATTTCCCTTCACAGCTCTATCCACCCCTGTGCCCTGTTAAGTGACTGCATTTATTAACACATTTATGCAACCCTCTGCCAGTCACTGCTGCCATTTCATATAGCCCCTATGCAGCTCACACATGGCCCTACTCTCTGGCTGCTGTCTGTGGACACATTTTAATTATTTATTTTCCCCACGGACTGGCAGCCTCTTCTTTCCCTTTACATGCATGTCTTTATTTCATCTATTTCCTTTTTCCCCATCCTACTACTACACACTATGCCCTTTTCCAGCACTAGACAGGCTCCTGTTACTTCAAAAGGGTGCTGACTCATTAATATTCATGAGGCCGCTCCCGATCTCTACAGTGCGATTGGCACTTTTAAAAACTAGTCCTGCCTCTTCTCCGGTCTTGCTTGCATCTCCAGTCCCTCACTTATTTTCCAACGGGACAAGGATCACTGGAGAGGCACACTGAAAGGCCACAAAAATGGCTGTACAAAAATGTGCTTCAGCGCATGTATGGAGCTGTCCAGCATTGCAGTGCCATTTCAAATGCCGGAGGCTCCTCAAGCGTACTCCTCCAGCCCTGCTCTCTCTCTCTCTCTCTCTCTCTAAAACCAACATGAGGCTGGCAGGAGAGGCCAGAAACACAGTGGCAAGCCAGGACCTGGACAAAAAAAAGATGGGGGTGGACCTAAACCCCCGGGGAAACAAGCCTTTTTCGAGGGCTCACAGGTAAGCCCCCTACATATTATTGGTGGCTCACCATAATCAACAGCTGACTGGCGACCGTGAAGAAGGCAGGTATTCACCTGCCTGACCTTTCCAGTCTTCACCTAAGAGGCCTTCGTAGACAGTGTTTATGCAGGCAGACCTCTGCCATCTTCTCCACTGTCCCCCATTCTCTTCAGTTTAGGGACAGCGTAGCGTAGTCCATAGACCCATATGTTGCACACCCTTTTTAGGCACAAATGAGCTGGATTTCACCTCAATCTCTAGCCTCAGCACTCCTGTCTATCAGGCTTATAGCAAAATGCAGCCTCCAACAGAACTTACCCAACTGGGGGGGGCGGGCACAGTAGCGCAGTCTTTGCTCAGTTTTTTCTCAGAGGCTGTACACTTACTGTCCCTGCTCTCGCACTGCAGCCAAGTCACTTTCAGTTTCTCTTCAGCACATGTCCAGCTTCCCTTTCAGCAGCAAACTTCCAAATGCCCACTGCTGCAGCAACTCTCTGCTATCTTCCCCTTGCAGATTGCTCTTTCAGGCACTCTGTTTATTCTTCAGCTAGAGGACCAAACAGGCCAATGAGGCAAAGGTGCAGGCCCGGGGGTGGCCAGCCCACAACAGTCTTTCCTGCAATCTGCTCTTTTTTCAGGCTCAGGCTGAACTACAAACATAAGAAATTGCCAGCAGATTCAGGCCTAACGTCTAACTAGTGTCAAATCAAATCAAATTTTATTTATAAAAAGCTCATTTCCGAACAAGTTCAATACACTAGTACAGCAAATTTAAAACAACATCAAACACAACAATATCAATTAACAACATAATTAAAATTCATCAATATATAAAATGTATATAATTCCCCGTAAATCAGCAATTTAAAATCCTAAGGGCAGTCAGGGAAAGCAAGAGCGAATAAATAGGTCTTAAGTGCACTCTTAAAACTCTTGACAATCAGGCACTCTCTCAACCGACGAGGTAGAGAGTTCCACAGGGTTGGGGCCACAAAAGCAAAAGAATGGGCCCCTGATGTTTTAAGCCGAACCCTGGGAACCTCTGGCAATCCCTTGCTGAAGTAGCAGAGAGGAAATGAGGGCACAGGAGATCTTGCAAGTAACAAGGTCCCTGCCCGTGTAAGTTTTGTAGGTCAGTAAACCAACCTTGAAGGTGATCCGCCACTGTACTGGCAGCCAGTGGAGTGTGCAGAGCATAGGCGTGATATGGCTCAATCTTGAAGAGCCAGTCAACAGCCTGGTTGTCACATTCTGCACCAGTTGAAAGTGGCGGATATCTATCCCCAGTAGCCCTAGATAGAGGGCATTACAGTAGTCAAGACAGGAGGTCATGGAGGCGTGGACCAAAGTTGGGTGATCATCAGGGGGAAACCTGGTGCTTTACCCGGGTGATATTCCTCAGATGATAAAAAGAGGTCTTAACAAAGGCTGACACCTGAGATTTAAGTGTCAGGCCATTGTCAGAAATAATGCCCAGGTTCCTCACTCAGTCAGAGGTCATCAGCTGAATGCCCTGGAGCCAAAGTCCAGAGGGCTGTCCAGCCAATGAACCTACTTCCTGATTACCTGGGTCCACTACCAAAACCTCAGTTTTTGCCAGCTAGCACTCATCCAGTCCTGGATCTCGGAGAGGCAGTTATTAAAGACTGAGAGGACCCCATCCTGCTAGGGCACAAAGGACATGTATAGCTGATTATCATCCGCATAGCAGTGGAAACTCAAGCCATACCTTCTAATAATGTTTCCCAACAGCAGCATATTCACTGCGAACAACATGGGTGCCAAGATGGAGCCCTGTGGTACCCCACAGGATAGGGGGAGAGGGGCAAAGGAATATATTCCTGACACCACTCTCGAGTCCTGCCCTCAAGGAAAGATCGAAACCAATTGAGAACTGTTACAGACAGTCCTCAGATAAACCGCAGGTGCTCCAGCAGTACACCAGGGTCCATAGTGTCAAATGTCACAGAGAGATCAAGGAGGACTAAGATCAAACGAGTACTCCGATCTCCCGCTATTAGGAGATCATTAAGTACTTGAACAAGCGCTGTCTCAGTACTATGTCTCTTTCTAAATCCAGACTGAAGAGAATCATAGACATTATGGATAGATAGATAAATGATCATCCAGCTGCAACACAGCCACCTTCTCAATAACCTTGCCCACAAAGGGCAAGTTAGAGACAGGTCTGTAGTTTACCAGACAGTCCGGGCCGGGGGGGTGCTTTTTAAGAAGCAGTCTAACAATCACCTCCTTTGGGGGGGGGCTGAAAAAAAACTCATCTCCAGTGACCTCCAGACTATCTTGGCAAGGACTGGACTGATTACTTCAATGCACCCCACAAGGAGGTGCGTTGGGCCCAGGGCCAGACTACAGCAGGTTGATTGCAAAGTCTGGATGACCTTCACGATGTCATCGATTGCCGGCCGGCCGAAGTCAGACCAGGTAAACTGGGTGCTCACAACCTCCTGCTGACCTCCACAACACCCTATAGAGGGGGCTGAGCAGATCTCAGATCTGATGGTTGAGCAATCGGTTTAAATGCTTCATTAGCAAGCTTTTAAACTAGTCAAGGGGGGAGGCACTGATAAGCAGCAGGAAAATCCCAGCCTTTCCCTACAAAACAGGGTACTAAATGAGAAAAAGACCAAGGTAGAAAGGTCAGTGGGGGATGCTGCAAAAGAAGGTAAAGCTATCAAAAAATGGAGAGCAATAAGTACCAATGCCCGTAGTCTGAGTAACAAGCTTCCTGAATTAGTGGCCTTGATGGAGGAGGAACATCTGGCAGTCACAGAAACATGGTACACACAAAACCATGACTGGGATGAAAACATACCAGGATACACTATCTACAGGAGGGACAGGGAGGGTAAAAGAGGAGGAGGAGTAGCTATTTACATAAGGGAAGGAATCAAAGCAACAGAACAAAAGGGAAAACAAGGAGGAGAAAAAGCACTGTGGGTAAATTTGGAGACCGGCAATGGCACCACAATCCGCACAGGGGTAGTATACAGACCCCCTTCTCAGTGGGAGGAAATGGACAAGGAAATCATAGAAAGTATACTTAGAATGGCAGAAAAAGGGGAGATATTGCTGATGGGTGATCTGAATATGTCAGATGTAAACTGGAGTGCAATTGCAGCAGCCACTTCGAAGAGTGGGGTTATTCTAGATGCCCTACAGGGGGCATGCCTTAGACAAATAGTATTGGAGCCCACTCGAGAGGGAGCAATCTTAGACCTGGTTCTCTCAAATGGAGATGAAGAGAGGATCACAGATGTAGAAGTGGGTCGCCATCTGGGAACTAGCGACTATCGAACAGTATGGTTCACAATAAACACAGCAATACAGTCAAGCCATACAAAGGCAAAAGTACTGGACTTTAGGAGGGCTGACTTTGCTAAAATGGGTGAGTGCCAAGGAATGCACTAGCAAATGGGCAGGAAGGAGGGTGGAAGAACAATGGGAATAATAAAACTGCCATCACAGAGGTAACAAGCCTTTGTGTGAAGCAAATAAACGAAACAATGTAAGAAACCACTATGGTTCTCAAAGGAAGTGGCAGTGAAGGTTCAAGAGAAAAAGAAAGCATTCAGGAAGTACAAGGAATCACAGAAGGAGCAGGACAGAGAACTGTATCAGTTAAAGCAAAAGGAAGCTGGGAAGGCCGTCAGAACAGCAAAGGCCCAAACCGAGGAAAAGATAGCCAACTCAGTTAAGAAGGGGGATAAAACCTTTTATAGGTACATCAGGGAGCGAAGGAAGACCAAGGGAGGGATAGTGAGGCTTAATAAAGGGAGGGAGGGTGGGCAGAGGGTGACTGTGAAAAGGCAGAGATACTAAACAAATATTTTGCTCAGTATTTACAAAGGAAGAGGGAGTACCTAAAACAAACAGTAGAAACACTCTGGATACAAGTTGATACCAGCCCATTTACAGAAGAAAGGGTTCTGAAAGAACTCTTAAAACTGAAGGTGGACAAAGCAATGGGGCCTGATGGGATTCATCCCAGAATTCTAAAAGAACTAAGAGTAGAACTAGTGACACCACTGACTACCTTCTTTAACAAATCATGGGAGGATGGGGTGGTACCCGAGGACTGGAGGAGGGCAGATGTGATTCCCCTTCACAAAAGTGGGAGCAAGGCAGAAGCAGGAAGCTACAGACCTGTTAGTTTAACCTCAGTGGTAGGGAAATGATGGAATCACTTTGAAGGAAAGAATTGTCGAGTATCTAGAGGTCAGAGGGCACAGGACCCAAGGCAGCATGGATTCACAGCGGAGAGGTCGTGCCAAACAAATCTGATAGATTTCTTTGACTGGGTGACCAAAGTAGTAGATCAGGGAGGGGCTGTGGACATGGCCTACCTAGACTTTAGCAAGGCATTTGACACAGTCCCACACAAAAGATTAATATACAAGTTAGCCAGCCTGGGAGTGGGTCCCAAGATGACAGCCTGGGTAAAGAATTGGCTGGAGAATAGGACACAGAGAGTAATAGTAAATGGAGTCCACTCTGAAGAAAAGGGGGTTACTAGTAGGGTACCGTAGGGTTCAGTATTAGGACCGGTCCTCTTCAATGTCTTTATAAGCGACATTGCAGAGGGACTGGAAGGAAAAGTATGTCTCTTTGCAGATGACACAAGATCTGCAACAGAGTTGATGCACAAGGGGGTGGAAAGGATGCGAAGGACTTGGCAAAGTTAGAGAATGGTCAAATGTATGGCAGCTTAGATTCAATGCTAAGAAGTGCAAGGTAATGCACCTGGGAAACAAAACCGAGGGAAGAGTACACAATGGGGTGAGATACTAACAACAACAAAATGGAAAGGGACCTGAGGGTAGTCATATCAGATGATCTAAAGGTGGGCAAGCAATGTGAGAGGGCAGCAAGGAGGGCTGGGGGGATACTGGGATGCATAGGGAGAGACATCACCAGTAGAAAACAGGAAGTTATTATCCCTCTGTACAGACAGCTGGTGAGACCCCATCTGGAGTACTGCGTGCAGTTCTGGAGACCCAGTCTCCTCAAAGACATAGACAGGATGGAAGCTGTCCAGAGGTGGGCAACTAAAATGGTGCAGGGTCTGCACTGGAAGGCATATGGAGAGAGACTTAAGGAGCTTAATATGTATAGCCTCGAGGAAAGGAGGAAGAGGGGGGACATGATAGAAACTTTCAAGTACCTCAAGGGAATCAACAAAGTCCAAGAGGGTAGCATCTTTCAAAAAAAGAGGTGTGCAAGAACAAGGGGGCACAATTTGAAGATGGGGGCGGCTCAGAGGTAATTTAAGGAAGTATTTTTTCACAGAGAGGGTTGTGGATGCATGGAACGGCCTTCCGGAGGAGGTTGTGGAGTCAAAAACAGTGGTGGAATTCAAGCATGCATAGGACAGTCATAAGGCAATTCTAGGGGGCGGGGGTAGGAAGAAGTAGGCTGCTGGTTAACTAGGATCTGCAGCTTATCCATTAGGTAGGGAAATGGGCAGACTGGGTGGGCCAAGTGGTCCTTATCTGCCATCAAATTCTATGTTTCTATGGTGGCGATCTTATCTGCAAAAAAACAAGCAAACTCATCACACTTTTCCTGAGAAAAGGCTCCTTCAGACTGAAGACAGATTGGATTGCACAATCTGTCGACAGTCCAGAAAAGCTGAGCTGGTCAGTTTTTGCACAGCGGCAATCTCCCTGGACAGGAATGCTGCCTTCTTTTATGTGATTGTCGATTGATATACCACATAATGGTCCGTCAATCTAAGTTTGTCAATAATCATGCCTGTTTTTCGCCAGCACCTCTCCAACCTTGGCCCAACTCTCCTCAACTCCTTCAAGATCCCATCAAACCATGGAGATCTTGGGTGAAGAGTGAGGGGGCGAACGCGGACAGGAGCTATGGAATCCAGGGCATCTGTCACTGCCTTATTATACGCCAGTACCAGATCCCCTGGGCCCATGCACTCACTCGATATACCCGATCGGTCCAATATTGCCATTAAGCCATCTGGGGTCACGCCCCTTAATGGGCGGTACCGGACCATCTCCATAGGGGCAGGCCTATTGGGGAGTGCCACGTAACTGAAACCTATAGTGTGATGGTCAGACCACCCGACTGGTTCCACCACCAAGTCAGAGATCTCCGTGCCCAGGAGAAATACCAGGTCTAATGAGTGACCATGAATGTGGGTAGCGGAGGTAATTACCTGTGAGAGGCCCAATGAAGTCATCAGTTGGGGGAAGTCCTGACCAAACTGTGACAGTTCATCCAGGCATTGAAATCCCCCATAATTTCTCATCTGCTCGAGTGCACAGCACTTCAGCCATTTAGACTGCAGCTAACCCCCCTCGCCTTGCCTTCCCCCCACACTATTTTTCCTCGTGCTTCACTCACACCCACCCCTAGTCTACTCACAGTTTGAACCCTCCCTTTGATCCTGTCCCACCCCACTCTTGAAGCTACTAACTGGCTGCAGTGATACCACCTCCTATGTCAGCGCATTCCACCCTGTGACCACCCTTTCGGTGAAATAGTGCCTCCTCATTTCCCTCCTGTATCTGCCTCATTCCAGTTTCAGACTGTGTCCCCTGGTTTCCCTCCCACCTTTTAGTTTGAAAATACTCTCGGTGTTTACTGTATTCATGACCTTCAGATACTTGAAGGTCTCAGTCATATTGTCCCTCTCTTTTCTATCCTACAGGGAATATATATTGAGCTTCCTCAGCCTCTCCTCATTAGGTTTATCTCCCAGTCCCAGGATCATTTCTGTTGCCCTGTGCTGCACCCGCTCCAGTAGCTTGATGTCCTTATTCAAGTAGGGGCACCAGTACTACACGCAGTACTCCAAGTGAGGCCTCACCAGGAACCTGTACAGACGTAGGATGACTTCCCCTGTCCTAGAAGTAATTCCCTTCGCAATGCACCCCAGCGTTCTGTTCGCCTTTGCCGTTGCCTTCCTACACTGGGCTGAATGGTTTATTTCACCTGTTACCAGTACACCCAGATCCTTCTCCTCCATTGATGTGGATAACTGTACTCCTCCCAACCAGTAACTATTTCCAGGGTTCCTGGCTCCCAAGTGCATGACTTTGCACTTCTTGGCATTGAACCCAAGCTGCCACGTGTCCAACCATCTGTCCTCCTGGAGTACTTGCACCTTCCCCTCATCCATTTCAGCACAGATCTTAGTGTCATTAGAGAAGAGGCTGATCTTACTTTTAATCCCATCTGAAATGTCAGCTATGAAGGCATTAAACAGCACTTTTCCTAGCACCAAGCCCTGTGGGACTCCACTTGTTACTGCTCTGGGCTCTGATAATTCACTCTCCACTTCTGCTGTCTATCCTGTAACCAGTTCTTGACTCATCTAACCATTTTCCTGCCCGCTCCCAGGCTGTGCACTTTGCTGGTCAGTCTACCATGAGGCACCAAGTCAAAGGCCTTGCTGAAGTCCAGGTAAAGGACATTCACCACATGACCCTTGTCCAGTGCCTGTGTTACCCAATCAAAGAAATCTGCCAGGTTCGACTGGCAGAATCTTCCTGAGACAAGCCCATGCTGTTTGCCATCCTAGAGACCATTATCCTCTAGAAATGTTACCAGCCCTTCCTTTAGGATAGGCTCCATTAGTTTTCCTACAATTGCAGTAAGGCTCACTGGTCTATAGTTCCTTGATTCATTCCCTGTGCCCACTCTTGGAGGGGCACCACATGAGCCTCCCTCCAATCCCTGGGCATGCACCCCATATCCAGAGAGGTGTTGAACAGGTTTGCCAGCAGCCCTGCCGGGAACTCTGCCAACTCTCTCAGGACTCTAGGATGAACTACATCAGGCCCAGGTGCCTTATCTACCTTCAGGGACTTAAGATCCTCTAACACCTTTTCCTCTGTGATTAGGAGGCAATATAGTGTAGTGTTTAAGGGTACTGAGCTGCAAACCTGGTGACCTGGATTTGAATCCCATCAGCTCCCACATGCATACTGTGTAACCCTGGGCAAGTCACTTTATTTCCTTGTGCTCCCAGGTCGTACCTGGAAACAAGCTCTGGGTTAGTGTACCTTTCCTGGTTAAACAATTTCCCCATTCGCTTTACTCCACCCTTTTCCTTAGGTACTGGCCCTTCTTTCTCCCTGGGGAATACTGATCAGAAGTACCCATTGAGTACTTCTGCTTGCTCTGCTCCCTTTTCTGCCCAACCACGGACATTCTTGATCCTAACAATCTGATTCTTAGTCTTTCTCTTCCCCCATATATACATGAAGAAATCCTTTTCACTTTTTTCTGATCTCCTTTGCTAGCCTGAGTTCTCTTGATGCCTTGACTGCCCTTACTATTCTGCCTACCTCTCTGGATTTCCTCACATATTCCACCACCATCCTCTCTGTTGGATCTTTTATAGATTCTAAAGGCAGCCCTCTTTTCCCTCACTCGATCCCCTACCTTCCTGTTCATCCAGCTCAGCTTCTTGGTCCTTGTTTTCTTACTCTTTACACATGCACTAGTGACCTCAACCAACCCCAGCTTGATGATTGCCCATTTTTGCTCGACATCCATGTTTGTGCGGATACTAGTTATGTGTCTTTGTAGTATATTACCCACCCTGCCAAAGTCTGCCTTTTCCAAGTCCAGGGTGTTAGTCTTTGTAGTGGCTGCCTCCTTTCTTAGATCAAGTGTGATCCACACTGTGCGGTGGTCGCTTCCTGCCAGGGGATCCTCCTCCCCAACATCTTTGACTTGTTCTCTGTCCACCAGCACCAGCTCCAAAATGTTCCCCTCCCTAGTTGGCTCAGTTACCTTATGTGCCAGGCAGCCATCTTGGAAGGCTTCCAGTAGGATCTACTGCCTGGCACACAAGGTAGCCGGGATGTTCCAATCCACCCCTGGAAGATTAAAGTCTCCAGCCAACACAATTCTCCCTTTGTCACTAAGCCTACTTAACTGTTCCCCCAGAACCCTGTTAATCTCTTCCTTCTAAGCTGGAGGCCTATATACTATTCCCAGTCTAACCTTTCTACCTCTTGGGTTGTGTAGTTGCACCCAAATGGCTTCTGCCCACCTTACACCCCCTCATCCCTATTACACATTATCCCTTCTCTCACATAGATGGCTACACCCTTTCCCTTTTCCCCTGTCCCTCTGGTATATCTTGAATCCTGGAATGGCTTGGTTCCAGTCCTTAGCCCCTGGCTGGAGCTAGGCATTCCACCCCTGGAGCCGCTTCCCCCCGACATGTCACCTCCATTGCAAGCCCCTGGCTGGAGCTGGGCATTCCGCCCCTGGAGCCACTCCCCCTCGACAGCTTATCTCCACTGCAAGCCCCTGGCTGGAGCTGGAGCTGGGTATTCCACCCCTGGAGCTGCTCCCCTGACAGCTCATCTCTGCCGCAAGGTACAATTACCACAGGACGCCACTGATACACCTCGCCTGTGCCATTGTTCATTTTCAAACTTAGCGCCTTTTCCTCCGAGAACTCTGAGGGCTCCAGCAACTGACTTTATTAGTATCTGGCCCCATAGACTTTCTAAGGGATACCTTGAATCTTAATTAAATGATTTTTCTCCCCTTCCTGAATCTAATTTGTGTCTAATACAGTTTCTGACCCTGGACTGCAAAACGGGGACTGTTTGTAATTGTAAACTAATTGTCTCTGTCCCATGGACTCTAAAATAGGCACTTTTTTCTTTTTCTACTCTGCTCCCTAAGGTCATTTAACTGCTGCATTTGGCTGCTTGCAGAACCAGGAGTTTTGAGCTCAGATTTGTTTCTAACTACTGTATTTTGGCTGCTTTCAATTCATTTTAAGTACAATTAAGTTTTGAGCTTAATTATGTATTTGGCTGCTTTCAATTCATTTTAAGTAATATTAAGTCTTAGCACTGCAGAAACGTGAGATCTGAAGTTTGAATAAAGTCAAGCTATAAGCTTTGCTGAAACTGGAGATTCAGTGCTTTAGATTAAGTTTTAAGCTGTGCAGAAATGGGAGATCTGGAGCTTAAATTAATCTCTTCAATCTCTCTGGAGCTGCTTCTCACAGCAGTTTTTTCATGCACCCTCCACACCCCCGCCCCAACACTCTTTTAAATAGACTATCTCACTTGTCCCCTCTCACTCTTCCCTCTCACTGACTGTCTTAAAGGCATATCCATTGTTCTTAAAGGTGCAACCCCCCCCCCCATAGAGTGGTTTTAAATATGCAAGCCCCCTCTTATGCCTCTGCTCTCCGCTATCAATCCAGGAAACATGAATCCGTTTTTTACTAAACGGCTACTCCTACTTTGTGGCTCCCTGGCTGGTCTTCAGTCTATCATAGCAAACATCAGGGGGACCCTAAGCCCATATTTCTCCCATGCACAGTCAAATACCTATTCCCTCAAACATAGTAAACCACCTATGCTAGCATCACATGCCAGCTACTTGACCTGGTCCCAGCGTAACAAAATACTACTTAAGGTACTGTGGACTAGGTCCAAACGCAGATCTCCTTTTCTCCCTCCTCCCATTGTCTGACCTGTTTTATACTACTATTGGGAGACATTGAACTGAACCCTGGCCCCAGAAGGAGGGCTACACCAACCACCCTCTCCTCTGTTCCACACTGGTCCAACATAAAGGGGCTTAAAATAGCACATATGAATATCCAAAGTCTAAGGCGGAAAATGGCAGTACTTGAAGCCTGGGTTAGGCACTATAAACCTGATGTCCTATGTTTAACCAAGACCTGGCTAAAGCCCTCCATACTCTCACACAAAATTGCCCTACCTGGTTTCACCTCCCACAGGTGTAACCATACCTCTAAGAGAGGTGGAGGTGTGCTGATCTACATGAGAAATAAGCTAGCAACCTCAACACTGCCTGGTCTTACCACAAAATCATCCTTTGAACATCTATTTATCTCTGTTGCCCTCAGTCTTGCCTCCTCCTCCTACCTGGAACTCTTCAATAACATTGACTCTATAACCCAAACTGATCTAATACTCTGTGGTGATTTCAGCCTTGACTTCTTAGGTCCTAACAGCAGGACCTATCAGGCCATCTTATCAGATGTTAAGCTGGAGCAACTTATCGATCAACTCACCAGACTTAACATGAAAACAAGTAACCACAGCCTTCTAGACTGGATGCTGACCCGTAAGAAACACATCAAGGTTGCAGGAGTTTTTCCTGATGTCCTTAGTGATCACCTCCCCATCTATTGTGTTTGAAGGAACAATTTCCAACCTCCTCCACCTAAAACCATAAATGCTTGGGACCTGACAACTTCAATCCTACTGCTTTCGTACTTAGTTTAAAATCTGTCAATTGGTTACCTATTAAATCCCTCCCTGATATTAATAAGGCATTAGAATACTTTGTCCACATCTTCACTTCCATCTTGGATATGCATGCCCCTTTCAAATTAAGACATGCCAAAGGCAACCACTCTCCCTGGCTATCCTGGGACCTTAGGCAATTAATGCACTCTCGTGATAAAGCATGGAAAACCTTTAAAGAATCCGGACTACAAGCTGACTTGCACTCCTACGGCAATTACGGAATACCTATAAAACTAATACTAACAAAGCCAAGCGGGACTACTTCCATTCCCTGCAGACAACACATCTTGCTAACCCAAGAAGCTTCTGGTCTCATATTAACTCCTTACTCAAGGGTAAAGGACGCACTATCGCCCAAACTATGTTCTTTAAGGGGGGAAACACTATCCGGCCCTTCTGATATAGCTACAGGCATTAACAACTTCTTCACCAACCTGGACAAATACAAATCTGACTTGCCTTCCACACCCCGTCATCCACAGTCCCAAAACTCTATGGTCCATGAGCCCCCTTTCCATCTAAAACTCACAACACATTCCGAGGTTCTTAAGTTATTAAATGGCCTCAACTCTGACAGCTCTCCAGGATTCGATTCACTACAACCTAAATTCCTCAAAATAGCAGCTCCTGCAATAGCTCACCCAGAATCACTGTTATTCAATAGATCCTTCCTCACACAAACCATACCAAACAAATGGAAGACTGCGATTGATGTCTCCATACACAAAGGCAGACCCACTGACCTAATAGAGAAATACTGACCGGTCTCTATCTTATGCCCCCTAGCTAAGATACAAGAAAAGATACTCTACAAACAACTTTATTCCTACCTTGAGCAGACTAATTCCTTAACCATACACCAGCATGGTTTCCAGAGACTGCATGGAACTGAATCTGCCCTCCTGCATGTCACAATGGATGTTCTCCAGGCCGAGGATCAGGGGCTTGAGATCAGGGCCACTTTCATGGACTTAACAAAAGCCTTTGATCTTGTCAATCACCAGCTTCTACTAACTAAGCTTAGCAATATTGGTCTTGATACCCTCACTATCTCTTGGTTCGCCAGCTATCTAACCAACAGGTTACAATGTGACAGATGGTCCGGTTCTATGTCTTGCCTATCACCCATCATGGATGGGCTTCTCCAGGGCTCTATACTGGGCCCACTACTCTTCTCTGTCTTTATCAATGCGCTACCATCAAACTGTGGAGCGACATCAATACAGCTCTACGCTGAAGATGTCATACTTTGCAGATCCTCTAATGATATCTCTTCCCTTAATATCAATCTAGAGAGTGACTTCCAGCAATTGGAGACGTGGTTTAAGACCAAGCTATTGGTGCTCAATATCAAAAAAGACAAGTCTATGTTATTTCACCACACCGCTTTTAATAGGTCCACCCGTCCTCCTTCGGTAATCAAGACCTCCTCCAGTGAGACTCTGAAAGGGGAAAACTCATTCAAATACCTCAGTTTAACACTCGATGAACACCTATCATTTGGAACACATATTGGCAAGGCCACAAAATCCACACATCAGAAGCCAGGTCTCCTATACCAGACTGCTCCCTATCTCAACTTCAGACCAGGAGAACCACAGCCTCCGCTACCCTGCTTCCTGGCCTTCTCTATGACGCTTCACTATTGCCCTCAGCTAAAACACCTAACCTAAACAAACTAAGACAAGCTTATCATAGAATTGTTTGTTTCACTGCATCAGTCCCTGTGCGTACCCACCACTGCGATGTGCTTCACACTCTGTACCACTTTGAAGCTTATCCACCTGCTTCCCCACCCAGTTTCTCCAATCTACTCACACTGAAACCCTTTACCAGATCCCTTCGATCCTCTCAATATCCAATACTATAACTACTCAAGACTCGACTAGCTATTTGAAAAAGAGCCTTCTCTGTTGCTGCACCTCAAAAATGGAACAATCTCCCACCGGTCCTACTCGAATGTACATCTCTTACGCAATTTAAAAGATTATATGAAGCAATATTCTTTCTGCCTCCATTCTGTGACTGTAAATAATCCCTACTTTGTTCTACATGCCCTCTCTCAATCCCACAGGTCTTCCCTCCCTTTTTATGATTTCTCTCCCAACCACCTTCCCCCTTCCTCTGCCCCATATGTCTTACTGAGCATGGCAATTTCAACTCCTCACCTATGGTTTTTTCTCTCTTTAATTCTCCTAGATACATGTATAGAATGCTCGATAGACAATATTTATGTGTATGCACCACACTGCCTTTACTAGACCTACCTAGTACTCTAATCCTGTGTAATTATGTTAAGCTTATCTATTTTTGGATTCCTTGTCCTGACTGTTTATTGTATAATATATTGAGTATAACCACAAGTCACAATGTATCTCTCTACATTATATGTTTTAATTTCCTGTACTAATAAGTGTCATTTGTTTCCCCCACTGTATAGCAATGTTTTTCTTATGTATGGAATGCTTATGTTCCCTGGGTCACCCCTGAAAAAGGGACAGCTTTCTCTCAGTGGGCCTACCCGGTCAACAAAATTCAAATAACTAAATGAATAGTATTGGGTTGCCCATGTCTCAGTGATGGCAGCTATGTCCACCCCCTTCCCCCACCATTGCTGGCAAGTCTGCCATCTTGTTCCCAAGGCTCCTAACATTCAATGTTACCAACCTTCATTGTGATCTTATCCCTGCTTCACCTTTACTTTCCCTCATCCCCTCTCCTATTTGAATTGGCTCCCTCCTTGCTATGGGGGGAGGTCCAAAGAACCCCCTTTCCTTGTGACTGCCCACCCCTTTGCCACCCCCTTATCTAGTTTAGATTGTAATTCACTTTAGTAAACTCCCCCAGCTTCTGCTTCAGCACCTGGGAGCCTTCCCTGCTAATGTGCAATTTATCCAGCGTGCAGGCCCATGTTCTCCCACTTGTTGACCCCTCCCCACCAATCCATACTCCATGGACCCACGCCATTCCCCCTGCCATTTATTAATTTCTATGATTCTCTGCTTCCTGGCTATACTCACTCTTGGTTCTGGGAGAATTTCAGAAAAGGCTACCGACCTTCCCCCTATACTGCATAGTTTCTCCACCTCCTTGAAACTATTCTACACCTTTTCTACTCTTCTACCCTCCAGGTCATTTGTGCCCAGGTGCACCACAATATGTGGGTTTTCACCTCCCCTCCCCACGCACCTGTTAATATGCTGTCCCACTCTACCTGCTGTCATGCCTGGCATGCGTGAACTCCTCCTTTGGCAAGCATGCAGTCATACTTATAGTTTTCCAAGAGTCCCTCTCTCATTGACTGCACTGTGCCCAGGCTGTTTCAGTGCCCTGTGAACTTTACCATCAGCCCCCTTGCCTACAGAAGTCCTATAGGGGCTGCTACATTTGTTTACATTCCCACTCCCAGCAAATACAGTCCCAGTACTTGTAATTTAAGCCCTTTAAGGGGCTGAGAGTTATTTGTCCTGACTCTGATTTGCCTAATGGAGCCAGGACATCTTTTGTTTAATTTGTGGGAGCCCCTATATATCCTTCAGGATCCCAAAACATACTCCTCTTGATCGTGCCCCTTTTGAGGTGCATCTCTCAATGGAGCCGCTGCTCCTTTAGCTCTCTGCTTGCCCCACCCTGGCCACACATATACACAAGGTGCACAGTGGCCATGTTTCTTATTTACATCTACCAGTCCAATTCTCAGCAGCTCCCCAGCATGGCAGACTATCCCCCTTAGTGCCTGGAGGTGCAGGAACATCTATTTTGAATTCAGCCCATTTCAGCAGATGGGGTCAAGCAATGGAGCACTGGTGGCCACAGCTGTGGAACACAATGGGGCCACCAGGCCTGACTCCCCCAGGGCCACTTGCAGGATGCCGGAGGGACAATTCTGGGGCTGTAGTCCACAAGGTATGCCCTATTGGGGGGGGCTCACAGTATAATTTGTAAAGTTTGGAAAGTTTCACCCTGTATGTTTAAAAGATGTAGTATACTTTTAGTAAGTTTAATTTATTTTATTCAAAATATACTTTAAAGTATACTAAAGTGGTAGTATACACAGAGCATAAGTGTATCAGAAGTATCTGTTACAAAGATAAGTACATGAGTTCACTACAAGTATATTTTTAGTATATTCAAGTATACAAAGGCATTTGTATACTTTACATAAGTATAACAAAAGCATATGATAACTACTTGAGTTCACTAAACTCATATTTGTAGTGCACTAAAGTATACTACTTTTTTGTAAGGTATTTTTGCACAGTATTCATAGAAAAAGGGAAAAGAGAGGGACCACAGACAGGAGCATCAATGGAAGGACCATTTACAGAAGAGACAGTCCTGAAGGAACTCGCAAAACTGAAAGTGGACAAGGCATTGGGGCCTGATGGGATACATCCAAGGATTTTGAAGGAACTTAGAGAGGTGCTGGCAGCACCACTGACAGTCCTGTTCAGCCACTTGCTGGAGGCGTGAGTAGTTCTGGAGGACTGGAGGAGGGCAGATGTAGTCCCACTTCACAAAAGTGGGAGCAGGGAGGAAGCTGCCAACTACAGGCCAATCAGCCTGACTTCAGTTGTGGGGAAATTGTTGAAGGAAAGGATTGTGGAATATCTTGAATCCAGCAGCTTACAGGATCCAATGCAGCATGGATTCACTGGGGGAAGGACATGTCAAACAAATCTTATAGATTTCTTTGACTGGGTGAGAGGGGAATTGGATCAGGATGGAGTGGTGGTTGTGGCCTACCTAGATTTCAGCAAGGCCTTTGACACAGTTCCACATAGGAGACTCATACACAAGCTGGGCAACCTGGAAGTGAGTACTAAGGTGGTAAAATGGGTAGGAAATTGGTTGAGGGACAGGAGTCAGAAGTTGGTGGTAAATGAGAGTTCACTCTGAGGAAGGGAGAGTAACCAATGGGTTGCCTCAGGGATCAGTACTGGGGCTGGTCCTGTTTAATGTCTTTATAAGTTACATTGCAGAGGGGTTAGAAGGAAAGGGTATGCCTTTTTGCAGATGACACAAAGATCTGCAACAGGGTTGACACTTGGGAGGGGGATGAGGAGGGATCTAAGTAGACTTGAGGAGTAGTAACGGGTGTGGCAACCAAGATTTAATGCAAAGAAGTGCAAAATCATATACTTGGAGCTCAGAAACCCAGGGGCAGAGTACATGATGGGAGCATGGTATTGACGATCACCAAAGAGGAAAGGGACCTGGGTGTAGCCATATCTGATTACCTAAAAGTGGCCAAGCAGTGTGACAAGGCAGTGGACAGAGACAGTGGAATGTTGGGGTGCACAGTGAGGGGTATCACCAGCTGTAAAAAGGAGGTGGTGATACTGCTGTACAAATCATTGGCAAGACCTCATCTAGAGTACTGGGTCCAGTTCTGGAGGCCACATCTCCAGAAGAACATAGACTGGAGGTGATACACAGGAGGGCAACTAAAATGGTGCAGGGTATGCACCAAAAGCCCTATGAGGAGAGACTAAAAGACCTCAATATATACACCCTGGAGAAGAGGAGGGAGAGGGGGGATATGATAGAGGCTTTCAAATCTCATGGGTATAAATAAGGTACAGGAGGGAAGCATTTTTTAGAGAAAAAGATGTTCAGGAACAAGGTGTTATGCTATGAAGCTGGAGGGGGGCAGACTCAGGAAATGTGAGATAAGTACTCACTGAAAGGGTGGTGGATGTATGCAACAGCCTCCCATTAGAGGTGGTGGGGGAAAATGGTAATGAAATTCAAAAATGCATGGGCTAGGCATAAGGGAACCTTATGGTGGGGGGGGGGGGATAAAGCCAGAGATCAAGTAGGGTTTGCGGTATTACAGTAGATAGAGAAAATGGTCAGACTAGGTGGGCAAAGTGGTCCTTATCTGCTGTCAATTTCTATGTTTCTCTGTCTTTTTCTTTTCATCTGCAGTTACATAGTGTTTAGCCTTGCCAGTTCGCTTTTATGTTTTACACATGTGTTCTGCCTGGAAGGGATGGATTTGAATTGTGACCACCTTGAAGCTCAACTTTTGAAAATGATGAAGAAATTAAGTTGGAAAGCACTGCTTTAAAGAATGAGCTTCCCTTGAAGGACTGTGTTTCAGTATAGGACTTTTAAAATGTCCATATGAATCTCTTACATAAAACTTAAAAATTATATAAACTTTAGCATCCATCAAATTTATTGTGCTAGAGATCTATGTTTTAATCACAATCATTAAATTAATTGCTTAGTTTTCATTGTGTATTAGGATCATGTGATGCACTGATTTTTGTACATAATGAACACCACTTTAGTTTGTCTGATATAGCCTTGAGAAAGCATTGGGCATGAAATTGTTTGCTCTGTTTTGTGGTTCTGCTTGCTGCCTGTAAGTAACAATGTTTATGTGGTTCTGCTTGCTGCCTGTAAGTAACAATGTTTTTGTGGTTCTGCTTGCTGCCTGTAAGTAACAATGTTTTTGAGCACTGTATGCAATATAAATAAGCACTTCATTAAGTAGTATGCTGCTAGTTTGTTTTTAAGGTGGAAGGTGGTTTGAGCCACTCCTCTTTACCCACTTGTGACTTTTATGTGGTGAGCTCCACCACACTGATGGGCGTCCGTTTTCTGGTTTGTCATCTGAGATGCTGCCAAGTCCTGCTTGTTGTCCACCTGTAGTTGGTGTTGGAGAATGAGTAACTCTGCCTTCCCTCCTAGGAGAAGTGTGTACCCTCCATAATGTAGCCACTTTTTAATGGTCCTGCGAGAGAGAAAGGAATATGAGGCAATTCCTTAAAGTAGGTCTGTCATGGGACAGGATAGTGAGTGGAGTTGACGACAGAGTTGCTGGGATATCCAATAATATACTTGAGTGCTACTATCCAAACTGACAGCCATGAGTTACACAAACAGGGTATGCAAAGCCATGGAGCATGATTCTGAAAGCCATCTCCATGGCGCAAGGTGACTTGCGTCTAATACGACGATGTAAGTAGCACTTTGCATCAATAGATTCACCCTTTAGGATTCTGAAAAGCAGCCTGTGACAACGTGCAGGCTGTTTGTGGCAAAGTGGACTTGCTTCATCAGTATGCCACAAACCCAACTACGACGTGATGCAAGGGGGGTTTATGGCAGCAACAGTGCCCTATTCACAAAGTGTGGCTGCCGCAACCCCAAAGTGGTATTCCCAAACAACCCCTGGAGGACATCCATCAAAGTGCAGTTACACCAGCTATAAGCTGGCGTACGTGTACTTTGCCACCCACTGGGGGTTGTGCCAATGTGCCCCCAACTGTGACCCCACAAATGACATGTAGTAGCCCTCCACCCAGCCCTGATCCCCAGAATTATTAATGAGTAGCCCACCATCCCTGCCCCGATCCCCAAAATAAATTATTGTCTCATGTACATTTCCAGTGACTGGTGTCCTGCAGTAGCCCTGGTGGTCTAGTGGATCCCACCCCCCACAGCCAGCGGTGCCCTACCACCCCACTCCCCCTGACCCATATCCAGCTGGCAACTGGCACAGGCCACCTCTCCCCACTACGGCCAGCCACCACTGAGCACTGCATGAGCGCTTACAGTACATAGTATGCCCTCCCATGAATGATAGCAGCTATCATTCGCTGAACGCATACTATGTACTGTACGTGCTCGTACAGAGCTCAGACAGTGACTGGCTGCGGTAACAAGAGGTGGGTTGTGCCAGTCACTGGCTGGGTATGGGTTAGGGAGGAGCGAGGTAGTAAGACACTGCCAGGTGGGGTATGGGGTCCACTAGACCACCAGGGCTACTGTGGGACACCAGCTATTGGAAATGTACATGGAACAATACTTTATTTTGGGGATCAGGGATTGGGGCAGGGTTGGGGGGTTGCTCATTAATAATTCCGGAGATCGGGGTGTGGGGACTACTACATGTCATTTGCAGAGATCAGGACTTGGGGTGGCTACTGTGTAATATTATGGGGGATCAGGGCTGGGGGGGGCTACAGTATAATATTTTCAGGGATCAGAGCTGGGAGGGTGCCTGCACCCTGTTGGTGGGCATATCAGCAGGCTTGTGGCACCCTGTTCTGGTGTGCCCTCCATTTGGTGCCCTGCTTGGGTTGGTGCAAGTTATGGGACATAGCCGTGGAGACCCTGCCCAATAGAGCACATTAGCGAAAGTTGCCTATGGTGCGACTTGCGCCATGGTTTTGAGAATCGGGCCCTTCACAATATGTTGAGAGCAAAAATTGTTTAGCCTATTCTAGAATTGGTTTGTGGAATTGGCTTTAAGACTAGATGCATGTTGTAGTGCTTCTTCATCATACACATACGACTGTGAGCCCAATTTTCAAATGTTGAAGTTTGACGCAAGGTGCCTGTGCCAAATCGGTATGACGCAAGTGGCACCTTGCATCAAACTTTGTGGCATTCCTGATTTTCAAATGCAGGCTGCATCAAAATTGGGATGTCTTTTACCCAAGCTGCCCTGCACCACCCTTGCAACATCAGCACCAATGTGCCAGGTCACAAGTGGGCTTGCACCATGGTTCAAAGAGAAATATATCATAAACAATTACAACTGCAATACAGTAAAGTAAATGGGTAAATGACTGCGCTTAAAAGTTTTGCATAAAAATGACATGGAACCATCACAAATACATAGTCTCAGTAGGGCATTTACAGAGGCAAAATATGTGCACATTGCGTGGGATCATAGGTATGGAGGACATCAAACCTAAGTAATTAGCAAGACAGTAAATCACGGGAGATATAAAGCAGTGCCAGCAAATAAGGAAGAACACTGTAGAGTGCAGAATGAATACAGTAGAGTAAGGTAACAGGATAGGGTAGTAGTACACAAGTGCTGTCAGGTGACGTGGTAGTAGGTGGGGGAGGCAGGAGGCATAGCTGAGACCTGACAGAGGGGTGTGAGAGGGAGTTGTGAAGAACAGGAGATTGAGAGTTCCAGAGTGAGGGGAGATGATAGGGGTAGGCAGATTTGCCCATGCTTGAGGATGGTTTAGACAATGAGAAGGAGCGAGCATCCCTAGAACGGAGTGAGTAAGATGCGAGTGGAGAGGGGGTGAAGTGATCCAAGAGATAGGTGGGGAGAAGGTTAAACCAGAATTGAGAGGTAAAGGAGACAAAGTGAATGAGGGGTTGGTGGGACAGGGAAGGGAGATTCAGAGTAGAAAGGAGGGAGCAATGGTGGGTCCTTAATGGAGCATTTGAGGCAAAGCAGCAGAAGGCATAGAAGAGAGAATCCAGTCTAGCAGCAGGGAAGAGTGGGCAGTGCAGAAGACTGTTGGCATAGTAAAGTATAGGCAAGATCATTTTGGTAAGAATTTCTTGGTGGACAGGGAGGGAGAGAGAGAGTCCCTGTTGTGATTAATGATGCCTAGCTTAGGGCGCAGCTTAGATGATAGATAGTCGATGTGGTGAGAGAAATTTAGTCGACGTTATAACCAAACACCTAAATACTTATAGGATGCAACTTCATTTAGGGGAGTGCCATCTAGTGTGGTGATGGGAGGGGAAGGAATAGATTTTTCCAGTCTTTGGGAGGTACTGAAGGTCATGAAGACCTTTTTTGAGGTGTTCAGTCTGAGTTTGTTGTTTTTGAACCAAGACTGAATATTGTGGAAGTCTTCTTGTAGAGCAGGTTTGATAGTGTTTAGGTGGGGACTAGTGGTGAAAAGGATGGTATTGTCTGTGTACATGTGGATAAGAGAGTTTGAGCAGGCTGAAGGGAAGTTGTTTATGAAAAGAGTGAAAAGAATGGGACCGAGAATGGATCCTTGAGGGACGCCAGCTTGGATAGGGAGGGGGGGTGGAAGAAGAGTTTGCAATTTTGACTGACTGATATCGATTTGTTAGGTAATGGGTGAACCACTGTATTGCAGGTTAAGTGAGACCAGCATGATCAAGGGTATTTATGAGTAGGGGGTGGGACACGGAATCAAAGGCCTTGGCAACGTCGTTAAAAATGGCTGCTGTGATATGTCCTTTGTTGGCGGCTGAGTGGATGTGGCCAGTGAACCTGAGGAGAGAAGATATGGTGGAATGGTGCTTCCTGAAGCGCGATTGGTATGGGGAAAGAAAGTCAGTGGTGTTGAACAGCGTGTTTAGTTTTGACTGTACTAAGCACTCTTATACCTTAGATAGAGCAGGGAGAAGGGAGATTGGACGATAGTTGCCGGGAGTATAGGTGTCGCCACCCTTGTGGAGTGGTATCATGGAGGCAGATTTCCAGGTTGAGGGAACTGTGCATGTGGAGAAGGATAGGTTAACAAAAAGGTCAGTGGAAGGATGACAGCAGGAGCTAAAAGGTGAAGGAGACTTGGGTGGAGGCTCTCAGGGCTCGATTTTGTTGGGTCTAAGGAGAGGAGCACGGTCAGTACTTCATCGGCAGAGACGGCAGCGAGAGTGAAGTTACTTGTGGACAGGTGTTACGGAAGGGGTTTGTTGTCAGGTGATGGGGGAGAGGCTTGGTCTGGGAGGGCACAGGTAGTGAAAAAGGTATTCATGGCATCCGCCATTTGGGAGGGGTTGGTGATTTTGACACCATTGAGGTTTATAGAGGGTATGTGAGATTGCGGGGTAGGGTTTATGATAGAGTGAACAATATTCCAGAAGGAAGAGGGGCAATTGTTTCTTACACGGCTTTTAAAGTAGACAGATTTTGCTTGCCTGATGGATTTGGTGCATAGGTTTCTAGCAGCACTGTAGACTTGTTTGGAATGAGCAGATCAGGTGGATCTGAAAGCTGACCATGCTTTGTTATGTGATTTGCATAGGACAATTATTGGGGCAGAGATCCAGGAGTGATGGCGATTCCTGACTCTTGCTTTTTTAAGTGGGGTGTGGATGTCCCAAATATTGGTGAGAATGTTTGTGAAATGGGTTAGGGCAGTGTCGAAGTTGGTGGAGGAATACACAGGAGTCCAGTTTGCATTATACAAGTGCAAGAGTAGGGAGTAAGTATCGAGCGAGTTTAATGGACATTTATGGATGTATTTTGGTGCAGATTTTGGTAATTGGGTTTTTCTAACGCAGTAAGTGATGAAGTGGTCACTGAGGGCAGGGTTGAGGACTCCTGCACTGGATATTCTGTGGGGGTGAGATGATAGAACCCAGTCTATTAGAGAGTGGTGGGAAGAATGAGTGTTGTAGCGAGTGGGTTTGGTGATTAGCTGAGAGAGGTTTAGGGACTCGATTTTGGAGATGGTCTGAGGGGGAGAGCCAATTGAGAATATAATCACCTAGAAGTTCCCCACTGTTTTCACCCCCCACCACTTCTGCTGGCAGTCTCTTCCGGGTGTCCACCACCCTTTCAGTGAAGAAATATTTCCTCATATCTCTCTTAACCCTCTCCCCCAACTTCATTGTATTCGCTGTGCCAGCCCTGTGGAACTCACTGCCTAATTGGTTGAAGGAGGTGCCCTCAGTGGAAACTTTTAAAAAGGGCCTAACAACTTTTCTGTTCGGATGGGCCTTTGGCCTTCATAGCGGAAATTCTGTGCTATTTATTGTATTGATAGATTTGTGATGTACCAGTGTTTTATTTTATGTTGATTTTATTGTGGTATTTATCTACTCTGCAATGTGTTTTGCTGATATTTTTTTAAATATTTTTTCTAACTTCTTGTTATGAAATTGTGCAGTGCTCTGAGACTCTGGGAAGGAGCGCTATAAAAATAAAATTATCTATCTATCTATCTATCTATCTATCTATCTATCTATCTATCTATCTATCTATCTATCTATTATCTCCAGCCCTGGTGCTTTTTTCTCATTTGAAAGAGATTTCCCTATTGCACCCTGTTTGCCCCTGCAAGGTACTTGTAGGTCTCTATTATGTCCCTTTTTCACCCTCCTCTCATCCAGGGTGTACATCTTGAGATCCCTCTGTCTCACCTCATAGAGCTTCTAGTGCAACCCCTGCACCATTTTAGTTGCCCTCCTTTGGACTGCCTTCACCTGGTTTATGTATTTTCTGAGGTGCAGTCTCCAAAACCGGGCACAGTACTCCAGGTGGGGTCTCACCAGTGAGTGATACAGTAGCAACACCACTTCCTGCTATCCTACTAGAGATACCCCTCCCTATGCACCCCAGCATCCCAGTAGTCCTACCCACTGCTTTGGCACACTGCCTTGCCACTTTGAAGTTGTCAGATATGATAACTCCAAGGTCCCTTTCCTGTTTAGTGACTGTCAGTATCTCCCCCCCCCCAACACTCAGCCGCTGGGTTCCTATGTCCAAGGTATATGATTCTGCACTTTATGGCATTGAATCCCAACTGTCATGCTCTTGTCAACTCCTCAAGTTACCCAAGATCCCTGTGTATTTTTTCTACCCCCTCCTAAGTGTCCACTCTATTTCAGATTTTGGTATCATCTTTAAAAAAGCATGCCTACCCTTCCAGTTCTTTTGCAATGTAACTTATGAAGACATTGAAGAAGACCAGTCCCAGCACTGAGCCCTGTGGCATCATGCTGGTCACACTCCCATTATTAGAGTGAGTGCCGTTCACCACCACCCTCGGTCTCCTGTCCATTAACCAGTTTTTAACCCAGTGCACCACTTTGGATCCCATCCCTAGGCTGCTCAGTTTCTTTATCAGCCTCCTATGTGGCACAGTGTTGAAAGCCTTGCTAAAGTCCAGGTAGGCCACATCCACTGCCCTCCCCTGGTCTTTTTCCCTGGCCACCCAATCAAAGAAATCTATCAGATTCATTTGGCATGACCCCCCCAAAAAAAATCCATGCTGCCTGTGGTCTTGCAGCCCATCAAATTCAAGATACTCTACCAATCTTTAATTGAGCAGGATTTCCCATAATTTCTCCACCACTGAAGTAGACTGATGGGCCTAGAGTTGCCCAGGGTTGGACTGGCCCACCGGGATACCTGGAAATTTCCAGGTGGGCCTCCTCAGTTGGCTAAGTGGTTACCTTCTGAACTCTGAAAACTTTTGCATTTATTATCTTTTTTCTAATTAAATGGGGTATCTGGGACACTATTGAGAAATGTAAGATGAAAAGACAGAGCTAGTGTATCAGATTGAAGTGGAATATTGATATGACTATGTCACCCTGGGCCCTCCTCTATTGATTTTCCAGGTGGGCCCTTGTATCGTCTTTCCAGGTGGGCCCTCTGTACCCCAGTCCAACCCTGCTTTCTCCTTGTTGCCGCTGTTATGAAGAGGGACCATGTTGGCTCTTTTCCAGTCCTTTAGAACCATGCCTATTTCCAGTGAGCTGTTGAATAAGGCTGTCAGTGGGGCAGCTGGTACCTCCCTAATTTCTTTTAGAACTCTTGGATGTATCCTGTCTAGTCCCATATCTTTGTGCACCTTCAAAGCTGCAAGACCCTTCTGGACTTTTTCCTCTAAAAATGGAACTGTGTCCACCGCTCCCTGATCTTCCTGGACTAAAAGTCTCCACCACTTATTCACACTAGTGGGACTACGCCAAAGGTGCTAGGACCCAGCAGGAGCCAAACATCTTCAGGAGGGCTGGCGCCGTGGTAGGACCATGCATGCATGGTGCCACAAGACTGGCTCACACCATATAGGCTATCTTGGCATCGGCCCTCCAACTGCCTCAGTTCCTTTCTTTCTGCTGTTGAGTGTGCTTTAGTGACAATGTCGCTCACCCACCAGGAGTCAAATCTTCATGTCTATAGGACAGTAGCTTTAGTTGTTCAGTATTTGATTTAGTTTTAGTGTTTTTAGTAGTATTTATTTAAAAAACAAATTTATATTTTGTAGTTTGAAGTGAAGTAGTGAAGAAAATAATTTGTCTTCAGCACACCATCGATGGAGTCCACTATGAATGGTGCCAGTAACGGTTTGGAGACTTTACTTGAAAGCTTTTTTGGCAGTGGGTCTGGATCCGGTCTGCCGTCCTCTTCAGTAGGGGAGGGGAGGTCTGACCATGGGCAGTCCGATGCTTGGGAGGAAGGGTGGTCCTCCAGGAAGCACAAAAAGAAATGGTCCCCTTCTTGATCCCAGTTGGGGGCTCAGCACCGCTCGGCCTCAAGCTAATTTTCCTCCCACTGGTCAAAGAAAAAGAAGTACCGCTTGAGGTCGCCCTCTGATATGTCTGCACGGAGATTGTCGGTAGCAGGGGATGGTAGGCCTACCCCGGCTCTGTCGGGGTTGCCTATGGCCTCAGTCCCTAGCAGCTGTGATCCTCAGCTCAGAGGTCTCTCCCCACCCTCTGGGGGGTCTTCCAGTGAGTAGTTTCGTCATTGGGCCACTCTTATGGAGCAGTGGATCCGGTGATTGTCCCGACTCCCCTTGCCTGCGGACTCAGTCCCGGTGCCTTCAGGCCTGGAGGCTGCTGGACTATGGGTGGAGCGGTTGGGTCAGCTTGATCACACGAAACCTTCTTCAGTGCCATTGATGCCACTCCCTCATGCCTATCCCCCTCACATGGCTGTGGCGCAGGGGCCGGCGCAAGTACTGCATTCTCCTCCTACTCCTTTTCATACTTTCAGGTCTCCAGTAGTGTCGCGGCCCTTGAGTGTCCTGGTGTTAGGTTTGGGGACTCCGGGTGCTCATTCAGTGCCAGTCATGGTGCCACATGTGGCTCTGGCCTTGGTGACGGCACCGCTGCCACATGCGGCACGAGTTCTGACTCGGGTACCGGGGATCTCAACTCCAATTCCAGGGGTGGCACCTCCGGCTCTTCTTTCTTCTTTTCCTACCTATACTGTCCCTTCTGGGGTACAGAGAGATTAAAATGAGTCTGATCCTGATTTGTGCCTGATGGATGACGTGGATGAAGACTCATTTTATGGGGTAGAAGTAAACCCTCCACTTCAGCTGAGCCTGTGGTTGAAGACCTTTCTTTCAAATCTCTGCTGAAGAATATGAATTCTACTCTTGCTCTCCAGACTAGTGTGAATGAGTGGTGGAGACTTCATCCAAGAAGATCAAGAATTACGGTAGGTACATAATTTTCAGTTCTTGCCACTCCTTGGTGATCCATCCCACCTCCCTCCACTGTGAAGACTGATCAGAAGTACCTGCTAAGGATGTCAGCTTTTTCTTGGTCCTGTTCTGCACAGTCTCCCTCCCACCACCTTTCTAATCATCCTTATCCCTCCCCTTGCTTTCCACTTCTCACTTATGTGTCTGAAGTAATTTTTATCCCACTTACCAACCCCTTTGGTGCACCTTTCCTTGGTCTGTGCCGTTGCTCCCCTTACTGCCTTACCTGCTTTCCTCTGCTTTAGTAGGTATACCGCCTCGTCCTCTACACTCTTTTTCTTTATTCCATCAGAAAGCCACCCTTTTTTCCTTCACAACCTTTGTTACTTCATCACAGAACCATAACAGTCTCTTTCCTTCTGCTTTTACTCACTTCCTTTACTTAGAGGTTGTTTGCTTTAATTATACCCACCCTTATTTTTCCCTGCTGTGCCTCTACCCCTCTCTGGCAACTTCCTCATTCAAGGTAGTTTCTGAAGCAGTGCCCATTTCTTTAGAATCCACCATCCTAAAGTCCAGTACCCCATCCTCAAGTGGTTAGTTCTCTGTTCCTGTCTTTATGTTAAACCATACTGCAGTATATGCTGATCACTGGTACCCGGGAAACTGTCCACTGTGACATCTGTAACACTGTCCCTGTTTGTAACAACCAGGTCTTGCACTGCCCCATCCCTAGTGGAGTCTTTGACTAGCTGCGTGAGAAAAGTCCCCTGTAGCTAGTCAAGGATGGCTCTACTCCTTGCGAAAGCTGCAGCTGGAAGGCTCCATTCCACACTGGGTGGCTTGAAGTCACCAAAAAATAACACATCCCCCTTACTCACTATTCTGATGATGGGTTACCTAAGTGCCATACAACTCCTCTCCCTGTACTGAAGGTCTGTACACTACCCCAGTATGGATAGCAGCCCTGGAGTCTATTTCCCGGGTGACCCACAGCACCTCCAGCCCTTCCTTTTCCTCATGGTGCCCCTGTAACTCTGTGGCCTTGATTCTGTTCTTCACATATTGTTTTTGTATCACATATTGATTGTTTTTTCTGGTCAAAAGATGGCTGCAAAGCTGGGCTGTCATCTGCCTTAGAGCCAAGCATAGTTGCCTTAAGCTGTTTGTTTATTTTTATTTTTTTGGAGCTCAGTTTATTAATATTTGTGATTTTCACAAGCCCATTTAATGTAATATTTTATGAGGGGCATGGCCTAGCTAGAGAGCAAGATGGCTGCTTAGTCTGAGAGCTCTGCCTTGATCCACTAATTATCTCTTCTAGCCTCCACTTTATTCATCAGACAAGACTTAATTCTACTCAGCTTTGGTGTACTGATGCCGTCCTCAGCTAAATTGAACAAGAAGCAGGCTAAAATCTTGTTTAAACTGCCAAGGCCACAAGAGACAGAGAGATGGGCCTAGCTGATGGGCCTTCACTGCCATGGGTCCAGAACCAGCCTCGAGACTGGCAGGGAATTTTTCCATCCACCCTGTGTTCTTTATCGGAGGCAGCTCCAGCAACGAGAATGGCAGAAAACTACCACTCTGTTGAGCGGCTCATTAAAGATTTAAAATGCGACCTGGGGACTCGCATGGAAGCCAGCTTTGAGAATGTCACTTCTCAGTTACAACGTCTCCAGCAGACAGTCAACTCCATGTCTAACACGGTGGATGTGCATAAAACACTCCTGGGAGCACTTGAGGCAAGACTGGGGGCCCAAGAGGGCAGTTCTACCCGAATGAATGCTGACCTGCAAAATGCTCTCCGAGAGATAGAACATCTAAAACAATCCATAGATGACCATGAAAATTGGGAGAGATGGAACACTGTTAGAGTGGTGGGCTTCCCTAAAAATGCAGAAGGGAAAGATTGTGCTGCTTTCATGGGGAAATGGCTCCAACAGTCCTTACATCTCCAACCCAAAGTTTCCCTTGAAATCCAGAGGGCGCACAGATCCCCAGGGGCTAAACCTTCTCTCGAACAGAGACCGCGACACGTCCTGATCAAGTTCCTCAGGTATCAAGATAGGCAGAGGGTACTTGAAGAGGCAAGAAAGCATGGTCCCCTGATGTAGCAACAAAATCGGGTGAGCGTTTTTCCTGACTATTCAAGATTACTGCAGCAGCAACAACAAGCGTTCTTTGACGTAAAGAAAAAGCTGCACGCATTGGATTACCCTTTCTTGCTCATTTACCCTGTGAGATTAATTGTACATCCCCAGGGGAGCAACCAGCAGGCCTTCACTAGTCCAGAAGCTGCCATGAAATTCATGAATAAAATGGAAGAAGAGAAGAGACTCTGGTGACGGGCTGACCCGGAAGATTGAAAGGGAGAGGACTGGTATGCTTGGACAGGGATTTTTTTTTTTTGCTCCTTTTCACTATTGTCTCCATTTCAGTCTGTTGGCAGTTGCTGGGGGGGAGTGGAGAGTGCACCTTGCATGGTTAGCTGCTCGGAGGTTCATTAGAACTTGAATGCTAGGCCTCCTGCTCTGCCCCAGTGTTATCCACCGGAGCCCAGTTCACTGACTGTAACAGATCTTGGCGGATGAACTTGGGAGGGGTAAGTGACCGTCTTCAGCCAAGTAGGTACCATACACCTGCATCCTCACCTGAATTTATGTTCACTTTGGGGCTATTTTTTTTTGGTTCTACATCTGAAAGAGCAGTATATGCTTGACCAGCCCTAGGTTGCTTCACTAATTATTCTATGTGGGGCCTGGCTTCTACAGGGGGCTCAATCTACAACTTTAAGCCTACGGGTAACAGTATTGACCGAGGGAATGCTCACCTGGATCTAATAGAATGTCTACATGGATATTTTGTCCCACAGGTCATAAATAACTGCTCATGCTGGTCCCTTTTTAATCCTGTTTTTCCTTTTCAGGCTCTACTAGCCCTGGGAAGGCAGAGTCTAATGTCATTTTCAGTTTGCAACTTCAGGGACTCTTTGTGATAGCACCTGCTGGTGATAATTATGTCTATCCTACGGTATATCTTCTCATTTTTAATTTCCTAATTTGTTTGGCTATAATAATGGGGGTTATTTAGACTACAGGGGTGGAGGGAAGAGAGGAATGTGTAGCCGGGGAGACTATTCAGCTGGGGGGCCCTGGGAAGAGCATGCTTGGTCGTTGGAACCATGTAAAGTTAAACCGTTCCTCACATTAACCGGGGATTACCCCACCCCATTCAACTCTGTCTGGGGGGGCTGCAACACCAAGGGGACCCCTGAGGCTAGTAGGTCTTATTCGGCTGCTAAATTAAGTGTCCCCCACTAAGGTGGGGTCTTCCACGACCTTCAACCCACAAGGAGAGGGTTTTTCTCCCCTAACACCAGGAGAGTTGGAGGGGGAGGGGGCATCTCTGCCCAAATTAATGTTGAAAGTGATGATGTTTTTTTTTTTTAGTGGATCAGTAGCTCAATCCACAATAGTGAGTGGACTGTACAAACCGTTTGGGTGGTTGGAGAATGAGGTGGGGGGGAGTTTCATTGTTGGGGAGGTTATGGTTGTTATTGTTGAGCTTGGGATTACACAATGTTATGTTCTTTGTTGAAGCTAATGTTCTGGGGGAAGAGGTTGTTTTTTTTTCAGTTTAAAGTTCAAAAAATATTTGGAGCAAAAGTCAACAGATTCCATTACAGAAAACAGGGCACCAGAATGGAGGTATAGTTGGTACAAATGGATCAAGTGAATTTTGTGTCATGGAATGTAAACGGGCTAAAAACAGTGGTGAAAGGGAAAAGGTTTGGACACAGATAAAAAAAATGAAAGGGGACATAATTTTTTTATGGACAGGGAGGAGTCTGATCACTTGACGGGTTCTTGGGGGTGGCTCCTTCTTGGCTGCGCCTTTCACCTCAAAGGCTAGGGGAGTGGCAATTTGGTTCAGGCCAGGCTTACCACACAAGGTTCTTTCAGTAAAACCTGATCCACAGGGCAGATATGCAATTTCTGAAGTCAAATTGGGGGTAGTGAGACTGACCCTGGTGTCAATCTATGGACTGAATTTCGACTCACCAGATTTCTTTACTCAATTGGCGGTGATCCTGGGCCCTTACCTTGACAATATTGTCTTAGCAGGGGACTTAAATACTTACCTTGATCTGAAGTTGGACCACTCTGGAGGAAGAACAGGCCCCCCCTCCCTCGGAGTATG
The DNA here is from genome assembly GCA_016271365.2 of Neoceratodus forsteri. Taxonomy (NCBI): domain Eukaryota; kingdom Metazoa; phylum Chordata; order Ceratodontiformes; family Ceratodontidae; genus Neoceratodus; species Neoceratodus forsteri. The sequence continues at coordinate 517,266,719 of CM057449.1, read as the reverse complement.
GGCGCTCTTGGAGCCTTGGTTAAGGGCAGAGCCCTCTGGGAGGCTTGGAGGCACTATCACCCCGACTCAAGGGAGTATTCATTTTTTTCCCATGCTCATGGGATCTAAACCAGGCTCGACTACCTCTTTGTACCATGGTGGTGGTGGTGGGGGTGGCAGAGGCTACATATGGCCCAATAATAATCTCTGACCATGCTTCGCTTCAGATAGTCCTTCGCCTCTCTGACAGGGGCCCTAGCACCTCCCAGTGGAGGATGGACCCAGCCTTGCTGCTGAATTCCCAGTTCATTGCACAAATTAAGGAGAAAATTGAGGAATTTATACAACTGAACCCCCTGGAAGAGACTAGTGTTAATAATGTTTGGGATTCACTTAAGGCCTTTATACGGGGACAAACAATTTCACATTTGGCATTCAAAAAGAAGGCTCTGGGACAGGAGGAGGAGGAGGAGGAGGAGGTCTTAGAGAGAGTGATTCGGGAACTGGAGAGACAAAACATGGAGGCCTCAGACCCCGGGACCACCAGATCCTTCAACCTGCTCAAAGTTCAACTCAGCCAACTAGCCACTAGGAAAATTGAGTGGGACTTGGTGGTAACCAAGTCCCACACTCACTTTGACGGGATAGTGGGGGGAAGTGGTTGGCTAACATGATTAAAGGTAAGAGGGTGGAGAGAACTATCCTCACTTTGGAAAACTCCCCTGGGTCCCCCACATACGACCAGCAGGAAATAAATGACACCTTCAAGGCATTCTACTCCTCCCTTTATTCTTCGGAATACCCAGTTGGTGAAAACACAGATGTTTCCTGAAATTAATACAGCTACCAACTCTGGGGGCCAGGGAGAGGGAGGAGCTGAACTCCCCTCTTGAGATGTCTGAGGTGAGGGGAGCCATCTGGAAGATGGGAAGAGGGAAGGCACCGGGGCCAGACGGTATCCCGGCAGAGTTCTACAAACTCACCTGGGACTCATTGGGACAGTTAATGTTCCAGATGATTGGTGATGCTCTTAAGAATAGTACACTTCCACCATCCCAATATCTAGCTACCATCACTGTCTTACCAAAGCCAGGGGAGAACCCACTTAGGTGCGGATCATACTGCCCGATCTCCCTACTCAATTCTGATTATAAAGTAATTGCCAAAATCATTGCAGCCAGGTTGGAAATGATTCTCCCTAACTTGATCCACCCGGATCAAGGGGGATTTATTAAGGCTAGGCAAGTAAAACACAATTTAAGGAGGGCAATTAACATCATGCATAACAGGAGGGGGACAAGGGGGAGGGGGCCGGTCTGCTTGCATTAGATGTTGAAAAAGCATTTGACCGGATTGAATGGCCTTTTATGATGGCAGTGCTGTGTAAATTTGGGTTGGGTGATGATGGATTCAGACCCTATATAAAAAAAAAAAAAAAGTTCAGATCCTGACGAATTTGTGGTATCAACTCCCTTCAGGCTCACTAGAGGAATGAGGCAGCGCTGTCCCCTTTCTCCTCTCCTCTATGTCCTTGCAATCAAAGCCCTGGCAGAAGAGATAAGGAGCACAGGGACAATTGAGGGGTTCAGTTGGAGAGGTAGGAACCATGTTATATCCCTGTTTTCAGATGATGTTCTGCTTGGGTCTCCCAAGTGTTAAACACTATTTTCTGGCAGTCCAACTTGCCCATATCCATGATATTTTGAAGGGAGAGGCCCTCCACCCAGGGTGGGTCGAATTTGAGGATGGAGCACCTGGTCTCCTCTACTCTCGCACTTTGGTGGGACACCTGTATGATGAAGACCCTGTAAGATTCCCCAATTCTTGTTCAAACACTACATTCCGAGCCTGGAGGGAGGCCCATGACGTCCTCCAACATGAACCATCTCTGTCCCTGGACATGGACATTGGTTTGTTGTTTGATAGGAAAGTGGGCACCAGAAAGAGAGACAGGCTAATCCTGAATACCTGGAGGAAGCAGGGATTACAATGATTAGGCCAGATCTGGGGGGATGGGAGGCCCTTTCCTTTAAAGAAGTGTCAAGAAAATTCAGGCTTGAGGCCTCTCACTTCTTTTTACTTATTAAAGCCCAGAGTGGAGTGAGAGTTCACCTGACCAATTGCTCGACCAGGGGAGGGGGGGCCCTCACTCGATCCCCATTTGAGGAGCTCTTCACAGGTTGTAGGGGGAACGCCACATTCAAGCCATTGAGGAATTGTTATGGAATTATAATGGGGACTCTGCCAGACCCCTTGGGGACAATCAAGGCCAAATGGGAAATGATATCCACCCCAATGGGTTAACAGGAGGTGACAGGGAGGTTATTCACAAACATTTCTTGAAGTGCTCAGTTAACAACAAGTTTAGGGCTTTTCAGTACAATATAAATGCAAGGGCATACTATATGTCGGAGTTGGCACAAAAAATAGATCCCCTAGCTTCAGGCTTATGCCAGAAATGTGAAATTCATGCAGGAACCTTTTACCATCTATTCTGGGAGTGTCAAAAGATACAGATGTTCGGGTGGAGGGTGCTGGCTCTGCTATCCCAGATCTCAGGCTCTTCCTTGCGGCTTGATCCCATTGAAGTGTTGTTGGGACTCCCTTTGGAGGGAACTGGAACCCATCCTGATAATGAGGGTTTGAGGAGTCTGGGAGTGGTAGTGGGAATGAGAGTGATAATGAGGCTCTGGAAGGCAAAAAAAGCTCCATTAGTGGCCTCATGGATTAAATCATTGGTAAAATGTATGAAATTGGAGAGAACTCAATATAAAGTAAGGGGCAATTGGATTAATATATGGAAATTTGGAGCCCGGTAGAAGAGGCATTACAGCAGAGTTGGTTTCCTCCCTTTTGAAATACTGCTTTTCGATATACACTTCCCTCATTACTTTAATTAATAGAAGTTTATTAGCCCTAGTTCCCATTTACGAGATGGAACTATGCATCGGAATATCTAATGCATTGTGTCATAACATGAAAAAAGAGCAAATCTGTCTATATACTCAGCTGTTCTTATACTTTGATCTACTGCATAAGAATGTATCTTTTCACTTGTTGCCTCCTGTTAAACACTGCATTTACTTTTTGATGCTGTAAAACACTGCATTTGCTTTTTGATGCTCCATTTATGAAAATTGAAGTTTACAAAAAAAAAATATAATATTTTATTTCAGTTCTTTTGGGCTTACGGGTCCAGGTCTTGTTGTTTCTGTTTGTGCAATATTTTATTTTAATGAAGTATTGCTGGTTTCACTATTTTACTAGGCAGTGTCAATGTGTAGGGTTGGAACGTAGTCAGGTTGGGAACAGTGAATTATTGTAGGAGTTAAGCTGTTTTGTTTGTAGACAGGGAAGTGTTGTTGTTTTGTGCCTCCAATGGGGCTTTGTTGCAATTTTCTTGATTTCCCTGCCTGCTGTCTGGCTTATGCAAGTAATTTTGGTCTGCATTCCTGGGACTGATCTGGTAATTTGGCGTGGTTGCAGTGGTTGCAGTGAAACCTTTGAATTGTTTGAAGCCCGGTGTCGGAAGCTGTGCCACACCTGCAGCTTATGCAGTAGCCTCTGTTCCATGATAAGACAAACTGCCACTTTGGAAGCAGCCTTCGGACTCCCAAAAATGTCTAATTCAACCTACTTTTGCTGCAGCTATATTTGAGCTGTGGAAGCTGTATGTGTAATATTTGCCATAATACTGCTATGGATTGCTGTGGACTGGATTGTGGAGGTAGCCTTCTGGCTCACAAAGTCATGCCGTGGATTATTGCGCCTTGGACCATGCTTTGTTTGGACTGTGGCAAGTTAAGACTATTTGGTCTGTATTAACTAATAACTATATTGGTTTTATTTATGCAGTTTTTCTCCATCCCAGATGTGGTGAGAGAGCTGCTGAAGGGGATATTTGGTTCTAGTCGCCCCTGTAACCCCTTATCTCCCAGTAGTTGGTGAGAGCACTGCTGGGGGGGGGGGGAATGTGTGAAAGTTAGTGGAACACTCTCCAGCACCTGCCCTATCCATTCTGGAGTCCCTCAGGGCTCTATTCTTGGACCCTTGCTCTTCTCCTTCTTCCTCAACTCCCTGCCCAGTGAATGTACCGGAAAAATCCTACTCTACACTGATGACGCAGTACTCTTTGCCTCCGATAGTAACCCCATCTCACTCCAGAACTCTCTTCAGCAAGCCTACAATGTCAAGAGAAACCTGGTTCACTGAGCACCACTCTTCATCAACCTAAAGAAAACCAAAGCCATGCTCTTTGCCCACCCCCAAAATAAGTCCAGCAACTTTCCTTTCTCTGTCCACTCCACCTTCAATCTCCCTATTGAACTTGTTCCCTCTTATAAATACCTAGGTATAACCTTTGACCCTGCCCTCTCTTTTCATGCCCACATCTCTGCTCTGACCTCTGCCTCCAATACACGGCTGGGTATCCTTTACCATCATAAAAACTGCCTCCCCACTGATGCCCTCTGCCTTGCAGTCACCTCCTCTGTTATATCCCTAATCGACTATGGCCTTCCTGTCTATGATGCGGCTGACCAGACGGCCCTTCGCAAGATGCGCCTTACTCTTAACAAAGCCTGTAGACTTATAACCGGCGCTCCTAGACTTACCCATACCTGCCTTCTTTATTCCATGGCCAATCTACTCAACCTGGAGGAGCACTGCATGTACCAAACCTGCCAACTAACCTATAAAACTCTCCATGACCTATCCCCCCCTGGGCCTGTCTGACACAATCCACCGGGCTAACCCCACAGTGCACACCTGTAGCTCCTGCAAAACTGCACTGGTTATACCGAGGGTAAGAACCTCACAAGGTCAAAGGGCTTACCCCTATAGAGCCCCCTCCTGGTATAACACCCTCCCTGCCAGAATCTCTGTAGCCCCCTCATTATCGTGCTTTAAATACAGCCTCAGAAATCACCTGCTTACCTCACGCAGCTGTTGCTGCCCTTAACCTTCTACTCTCCCTGACAATGTTCGCTGAGCAGCTCTCTTCCTCCTGACTAGGCCACCCTCACTTGTCTACTCTCCTCTCTCTGTTGACCTCCTCTCATCCTCCGCTATCCGTCTTCTGAATCGATCTTCCTTTAACCACTGTCTATTATGCCTAACTCACCTGTATGCATTATTTATGCCTTAGAAATGCCTGTAACTTTGACTGACATCTATTGTGTACTTGTATTGCTGCCTGTCTTTTGTCTGTTGTACCGCTGTTTTTGTCCTCTATGTGACGAGGTACCTTTGTAAATGAGCCTCTGGCTCAAAGGTTGTTAAACTGATGTTAAAATAAATAAATAAATAAAATAAATAAATCAGACTTGTAACTGCTGAAATCTCAGTCTGTCTCTTTACGTACCAGCTCTACTATCCCCCCTGTCGTGGTGAGAGCATTACTGGAAGAGGGAATTTTGAGTTTCTGTGACCTTTTAGTTGTTCTAGTAATTACTATTTTGAACTTTGTGGACCCCACTAAAGACCTGACTTTCAAGTCACCTGATTCTTTATCTGCCATAACAATGCTCAATGGATGGCACAAATGAAAACCTGGACCTTTATTGTTTGTTTTAATGGGTGGACTGGGTTATTGAGCGGAGTACTGTAGGTGAGTGAGTGTATGTCCAGTTTTGTTTTTAGTGATTGTTTGGGTCAGGGATTTAGTTTGTATTTGCTTTGTAGTTTGGGGATTAATTTATTTTATTTTATTTAATAAGGGTTGGGTGGGTTTTTAATATTCTATCTTATTTTATTTGGCCAGGTATTTCTGGTGGGTTTACAGAGATGTGCTTAGGTGGCAGGCCCTGTAGGCTCAGCTAAACGGAGTCCCAGCTGTTGGCTCTCCACCCCTTCTTCGACTTCCCTTTGCCTTCTATTGCACTCTGGCACCCCTGGGAGGCCAGTATTGGAAGGAAGTGGAGAAATAGACAGCTGGGTGCCACAGTGGATGAGAGGGTGAGCCACAAAGGGGTGGTTAGGACCAGGAGATATCCTGGGGCAAAATGTGGGCCAGGGAGAGGTCACTCTTACCTTGTCCCCATACCCAGGGTTTCCGCAGGTTTGTGTGGGCAGTTAGCTGCTGGGCTGGCAGCTACCTTAAGTCCCCTTTGAGCAGTGCTTTGCAGTGTGAGGGCGATTAGGAACAAGACTGAAATTATTGTGGGCTTGGTTTCCTCAGTCTAGCTCACTAGTATTATGAAGACTTGGCTAGGCGATGCCACCTGCCCAATTTTGGAGGTGGCTGTCCCACCACGTTTTTCCATAGTGCACTGCCTGAGAGGGGATCGCAGGTGTGGGGGTGTAGCTATCTATTTTAGAACCAACTTGAACTTTGTGCCCCCATTGGGAATTACTTCATTGTTTGAATGTGTGGCTGTATGGGGGGGGGGATTTGAGTGAAGGTTGTAGAATCCTTTTTGTGTACTGACCTTCAGATCATGAGAGGGAATTCCTATAGGAAGTTGTGGATTTTGTCACTAAGAAGGTGTTGGAGTCACCCAGATGGCTGATCCTGGGTGACTTCAGTGCCTGGGTCAATGACGAACTCCTGCAGTTTGGACAAGACTTTCTCTAGATGAGGAAGTTGCTGGCCTTGCACAAGCATTTGCTTATGTAACTCACTGTCATGGACATGCCTTGGATCTAGTATTCTCACTGGGCCTCAAGATCGATGACCTCATGTTTGATCTGGGTATTTGGTTGCATCATTGCACAGTGACATTCTCTTTTAGGGCTCCCCTAGTAATCCCTCCCCTGTGGAGATGGTCCGTTATCGCCCTTAGAGGGAATTGAGCCCAGAGGGATTTTTGGCAATAATGAACTTCTCTGAGATGAGTGGCTTGTGTGTCAGGAGTGGGTGAAGCAGTCACAGGCAATAACAGGGCTGTGACCTCGGCACTGGACTCCATCACACCAGTCCAAATACACTGAGATCCTCTTGCTTGAGACCTCCATGGTTTGATAGGTCTCTCAAGGAGCTGAAGACTAGAGGTTGGAGGACAGAGCGTCGTTGGCTGAAGTCTGGATCAAAGGAGGACAGACTGGCTTTGAAAGCTCACTGTAGTGAGTATCAAAGGGCTATCTCCCATAAGGAGGCAGAGTTTCTGTCCAGAGAGATAGCTGCAGGGAAAAGTAGACCGGCTCAGCTCTTTAGGACTGTTGACTGGCTGCTTCATCAAGCTTGTTTGCAGCCTAGGATTGCTGCTTCTGCAGTGAAGTACAGAGTTCACTCTGTTCTTTGTCAACAGAGAGTCCTCCATCAGGTCCAGTATTCATCCAACGGGGTATGTGTTTTCCCGCAGTGGTCCATCTGATGTTCTAAGCTGCATCCCAACAGACTTGCATTAGTTCAGGCCACTGGAGGTGGAGGAAGTTTGCTGGGTGATCTCATCGCTGCAGCCCACATTCTGTGAACTGGACCTGGACCCGATGCATCTTCTAGTGAGATATGTGAAGTCCATTGGCCCAGTGTTCACCGAGATTGTCTGGTGTTCACTTTCAGAGGGTTATTTTCCCAGGGCTAGAATTACCAGAGGGACTAACAGCCAGTAAAAGTCCCTTTCCGCCGCACCTTACAGGGTCAGTGTTCTTTTGAGCACCGAGCACACGCTTGGCTCAGCTTACTACATGTTGACCTGCTGGCAGAATCTTAACTTGGCCCCTTCGTATCTGAACTTCATAACCACCTAGCACCACTTAGTGGATGCAATTGTAACTTCTAAATTGTGCAAGCCAACTGCTGTCTTCTTTCTGATCATTATAGTACTTACAATCTCCCCCTATCCAACTGCCTTGTTATTTACCCCTCTCCTCTACTGTCACACTCTGCCTTCATCCTCCATTCCATTCCTTATCCATTTTCCACCCCCACACCTAATCTGCTTCCCCCCTCCCCTCACCATATCCTTCCACTCCAAAACCCCATGGAATTTTCCCCCTTCCAGCAAACCAATGACAAGGCCCTATGGCTGCTCCCATTTTCTCCACCTATTCTCCCTTATATCCTTCCTCATCTACTCAGCACTCTCTCAGCAACCAACCTCTATTGCTACCAGTTTCTCTCTCCATAGTAAGCTATCTTTCCATTTTGTTCATCCCTCACAATGTACTTAATGCTTAATGTGATTGAATATTGTAATTTTAGTTATAGAACAGTTGAACATCATTTCTGTTTCCAATGTAATTTTGTAACCACTGTCTGTATTGTTTTGCTGTATTTGTGTTGTTTTCTGTTGACATGGAACCTTTGTAAATGAGCTTATAGCTCAAAGGTATTAATCCGAGAATTGAATAAATAAGGGCTTTGAAAGAGATACTGGTGAGGCCCCTTCAGAAGAAAACACTTCTTGACCCTGACATCTTGGTGAACTATAGACCCATCTCTAACAAAGGCCTCAGCAGCCTGAAAAATGGGGGCCTGGGCCCCCCCAGTTTATGCTGGTACCCCACTAATTTCACCTAGCCTTACACATTTTTTTGAATTATAGGGCTTAGCCCATTGTCAGTACCACCACCAGCTGTCTCTGAGGGAAACATCCCACAGCCCAGTGAGTACCGCCTCCGCTCCACCGCCTCCGTACCCCACCGCTCCACCTCATACCTCGCTCGGCAGCCAAGTCTTCAAATTTTCTTTCCTGTCCAGGCATCCATGTGCACCTTGTAGTCGGGAGAGGAGAGCCCTGAGTGCTGAGCCTGGCAGATCCCCGAGTCTCTACGATTGCTGCCAAGTGCCGTCCAACCCTGATGGTTCAACGCACGCTTTCAGGTCGGACTTGTCAGGACTGACAATGTAGCTGGACCACATGGGGCACAGACTTGGTCATCACATGGGGGAGCTGGGGTCAGGCTTGAATGTGCATGCCAGTTCTGACCTGCTCCAATCATGTGCGGCAATGTGTGTAGGTAGGCAATGGCTTTTATTGGAGCAGGTCAGGGCTGTGGGTGGAGCTGGATGACTTCTTTGTGCTTTATGTGTGGCCATCACTTTGAATTTGGCTGCTGATCAGGCAACTGCTGTAACGAGCATGAGCGTGTCTCTTCTCAGAGCAAACACATTACATTCAAAAAAATAAATATAGAACTTCAAGTTGCTTCAACTAACTACTAGAGACTCTAAAAAAATATACTGAGTGTCTGGTGGCCAGGAGAGGAGAGTGGGAAAGAGAGTCTGCGGCTGGGAGGGAGTGGGAGTTAGGAGGACTCGTGAGCTGGCTGGCTGGCGAGGAGGTGGAGGGCTGAGGGACAGACAGGGTGGAGAGTTGTGTTGTTGATGAATGATTTGAATTTTTGAACTACTGAGGTGAAATTTTATTGGCTGACTGGCAGTGGAGGGTGGGTGCAGCAACAGGAGCCAGCTGAGTAGTCTGACTGATGCACTGACTACCTTGGCTTTCAGGCCACAGTTTTAAATATCACCCCCCAAAAAAAAAATAATACAACAATCAAGTGCCAGTGAGAAGGAGCTCAGAGGAAGAGGAGGAGACAGATATAGCAGGATCAGCTGGGCAGCCTGCTGATTGCTCTGCATTGCATAAAAAGAGATAAGATCTGATCCAGATATAAATACAAAAAAAAAAAAGATTCTGAATACCATAGAGGAGGGATACAGAGGTGGGAGGCAGATTGACTCAGGAAATGAGTGCATTTCAGCAGCAGGAGCTGAGCAGTCTGCCATGAAGAACTGCTGCACTGTATTATTTTCTTTTAATTCCTTCATTACCTAACATCATACATCACTAATTACATTACATGGTTGATTGCTTTAATGCTTACAGCTTTGGGATATAGCCCCAGAAGAAAGTAAACAGGGTCCGTTGTTTGCCACCATTGTCAGTAATTATCCAATTGTCCACGGTCTTGGGGTATAGCGCCCCAGATTAAAATAGGCAGGGTTTTGGTTTGCCTACTACTGTCACGAGCCACTCGGTTACTTACAGCCTTGGGATAACCCCCAGAAAAAAGAACATAGGCAGGGTCTGTTGTTTGCCCACCACTGTCAGTAATTACTTGATTGTCCATGGTCTTGGGGTATATAGCCCCAGAAAAAAAGAGGCAATTTTTTTTTTATTTGCCTACTACTGTCATGAGTCACTTGGTTGCTTACAGCCTTGGGATACAGCTCCAGGAAAAAGTAAATAGGCAGGGTTTGTTGTCTGCCCACCACTGTCAGTAATGACTTGATTGCCCACGGTCTTGGGGTATGTAGCCCCAGAAAAAAAGAGGCAGTTTTTTTTTTATTTGCCTACTACTGTCATGAATCACTTGGTTGCTTACAGACTTGGGATATAACCCCAGAAAAAAGTAAATAGGCAGGGTTTGTTTATTGCCCACCACTGTCAGTAATTATTTGCTTGCCCACGGTTTTGGGGTATATAGCCCCAGGAAAAAAAAGAGGCAGGGTTTTTTATTTGCCTACTTCTGTCACAAATCACTCAGTTGCTTACAATCTTGGGATATAGCCCCAGAAATAAGTAAACAAGCAGGATTTGTGACTACGGTTACTCGCTAGTAGTGATGAGCAAATTGGCCCCAATTCGCTCCATGAGAAATGAATTCGGCATGGTGTGAATCATGAGTGCTCCACAACACGAACTGGAGTACTTCACATTATAATGGGTAACATGAAGTCCATTGAAAACAATGACTTTGCGTTACTCCGCCTTCCACTTTGCCTCACTTCGCCTTGTTTTTATGCTCCAAAGGCAAATTTTGCAGTGATTCATGGGATTTCAGATCACATGAGCTCTAGATTGTTCTGCACAGCCTCAGTTTGGGGTAGTGTGTATAGGAAGCTGTAGGAGACAATCTGCTCTGAGAGCTCTCTGTGATTCAAACCTTCAAAAAGCTGTTTTTTGCTGATTGTTGTGGTGCAGCAGTGCATAATTTTAGTTTGTTTAAAATATGTGGTTATATTACTGAAGTTTTTAATTTGCTATGCATTACTTAGTGTGTGTGATGCGTTTCATCAAATAAGACACCTTTTATTGCGCCACATAATAATTTCAGCAATGTGAAGCTGCTATCCACTGCAGCTGTGTGATTTTTGTACTTCTTTGTGGTATCTTTACTGGTACTAGTACTAGTCACTGTTACAGCAGCAGTACAGTACACTGCCCCCGTGGCCCGCCCCAATCGGCAAAGGTATTCTTTTCCAGATTTGAATTTCTGATGGTGATCACTGGTTAGGTGTTGTGCCTTTGTGTCTGCATCTCGTCAGTGCACAGCGCAATCTTAATCTGTCTGTGCATTTGCATCTCTTTAGGGCCCCATCTCCATCTGTAACTTCAGTCACAGTTGTTTCTTTGGCTTCCCTTCAGAGTACTGGACAGGTGTGGTGCTTAATTCTGCATGTACATAGTACTCATTAATTTGTTTTTAAGTCAGGACCATCATCACGAGTCACTCGTGATACAAATCATGTTCTTCATCATCACGGTCACAAATGCAGTCACAAATCACAATTCACGCTCATTCACATTACGAATCACAACATTCATTTTTTTTCTAGTTACTTGGATGTATTGTAAGCCTGTTTTGTAGTATCTCTCCAGATTTCACCACCCGACCCCACCATTGTACTCATTGATACGTGTTTTTAAGTCTGGAAGTTTTAAGCTACAGCTCATTGGTGCCTGGGGAAGTATAGCCATAGGCATTCACGTTTCTTCATCATCATGGTCACAAATGCAGTCACAAATCAAGATTTACAATCATGTCATGAATCCCAACATTATTTTTTTTTAATAGTTACTTGGATGTATTGTAAGCCTGTTTTGTAGTATCTCTCCATGCTTCACCACCCCACCATTGTACTCATTAATGTTTGTTTTTAAGTCAGGGAGTTGGACAGTGTCTGCAGTACATACACAGACTGAAAAGAAGACTGACTGCACACATGCAGTTTAGCACAGTATACTTGCACAGCTCGGAATACAAAGTGTCATGCATATGTAAGACAACAAAAAAAAGGGCATAATTACATAGAAGGGTCGGGGATGGTGGAGGAATACATTTTATGACACAGCAAGGAAGGTGTGTGGGGGCACATGGTGTGAGGAAAAAAAACTAATGTGGGATCCCATGGTGATCCAGCAGCAGTTCCAGCATGGACGTAATTTGCAACTGATGTCCCTCTATGTGATCCAGCCACTGCTTCATAGCACTCACCCTCTCGTTGTTCTGGTCCTGCTTTGGGGGGGGGGGCACTCACAAGTTTTGAGCGGTCCAACAGGAATGCGTGCCCATGCCCTCCACACATGCGCACAGTATGATACTTACCACTACCATGCTCTCCCAGAGCTGCCCCTACCCCAGACATTCCCTCACCCTGGTCCATCTCTCCTTCTGAGCTCCCTCAGCCCAAGCAATCACTACTCACACTGTCACACAACACGCACAGTCACACAGACGCAGAAAAACAACTAACTACTTATAAAGGTAAGAAAAATAAAACTGACAGAAAGAACAAACAAGCATTTGTCAATGCCGAATGTTTGCTTGCTGGCTTTTGCATTGTTAGTGCTGGAGGGTTGCAAGTGTTCTACCATAAATAACAGTAAAATGGAATATGACAAATGTGAACAAGCATAACAAATAGATTTATACACTCATAATAATGGTGATTGACAGCAGTCATGTACTCCCATACCATTTATAATACTGCTGCTGGCATCCCTCCATAACAAAGTACACAGTGCCTTAATATCTGATCAGAGGTTTGCATGTTCTGAAGTGGCAGCAGTTGACTTGTGCATCTGTGTCCGAGAAACAGAAAGTGGAATAAAGGGGAACAATGTCTTTGACCAGGGTTGCTGATTTGTCTGTTGTTGTCTTTTTTTGGGGGAGGTACGCTGTTGCCATTAGGAAGATAGGGAGGAGTAGGGAGAAGATGATCATCGGGGTGGGGTAAAGAAAAGGCTACTGCTACTGCTTGTTATGTAAGTAATTGCAGTTTTTATACCACATTTCAGGGCTATTCTTTCCATGTCTGCCGTGTTTGGCAGAAAGGCAAAAGATCTCTCGGCGGGTGGCTATATGATATTCTCTACTGAGAGTGAAAGGAAAGGTGCATAAAGAAATAAAGACGGGAGAAAAAAACAAAACAAATAAAAAATCTGAGTCACTGTCATTGAAGTTAATTACTGTCCCCCTTCCCGGTAATTCGGATGTCAGAGGAGGTGACAGCAAAATGGCAAGACATCATTCATCAGCAGCTCTGCACAGAACAATAAGAAGTAAGAACTGGGGTAACTGGTTGCTTAGACAGAGGTGGACAAAGCTGTCTGGCCAGGGAGAACTGCAGCTGAGCTGCGTGACAAAATAAGCAGGCACCCCGAGTCTGTGTGGTTTCTAAATAGCCATTTGGCAACTAAATGGTATGCAGTATTCAGTTCAGGGCACGGAAATTTGTAGTTAAGTGGGCTGCATGGAATTCAGGGTTACTGACTATCTGTGAAAATCCTCAGTTGTGGGAGCCAAAAGAAGTGGTGCAGGGAATATGTTTGATAATGAAAGACACAGGGGTCCAGATTGAGGGCTTGTATGTGCGGAGCCAGGACCAGTGGTTGAGGGAACGTCCTGCACAGAATGTTAAGAAGTAAGAAGTGGAGGTACTGGTTGGGGGGGGGGGGACAAGGCAAGATTTGACAAATCACAAAACCCGTCTAACACAAATTGTAACCCAGTCACTTGGGGATCAGTAGGACGTGGCCATAGTGATCAATAAGTATGGCCATGATGTATTGAACTGTAAATAAGTGCATAACAATTGGGTTGTCATAGCCATCCTGATTTGTAAATTGTTGCCCTTTTTTGGGGTGGAAGGAGGAGGCAAAGGCATGGTGCTGTCATTAAAAGAAATAGGGAGTTCAAGTGAGAAGAAATTCATGATGCCAGTCACTGTGATCACAGGCAGTCACAACCCCCCTTTCTGGTGACTGCGATGTCAGTGGAGGTGGCCAGAAAAAGCTAGGGCATCACTGATAAGCACCCTTGACCCCTGATCAGAACAGTAAAAAAGAAGAACTGTGGTTAGTAGTTGATTAGACACACTTGGACAGAATCGGCCAGGCCAGAACAAGTGGAGTTGGGCTCTCTGGAAAACCAACTTGCTGACTCTATCTGTGTGTGAAAGCCAAATGACATGTAAAATATAGTGTCATGCTCAACCAGTCGCTATATAAAAAAAAAAAAAAAAGAGGCTAGCTTGATCATGATTGGTGGGGTATGGGAAAGGATCCTGCTACTGGCATTTAATATTCTACCTAATTGCAGTTGTCTTGCCACTTTTCTGGGCTATTCTTTCCACTTCTGCTGTCTTTGGCAAAATGGCAAAAGGCCGCTTGACCATTCGCTATCTGCAATTCTCCCCCAACAGCTACATCAAATCTGCGTAAATGAATAACAGTAGAAATGGAAAAAAAAAGGATGCAAGTCAGTGGCATATGGTCACTGCCCATCTGTTGATGATAAACTGTACTACAAATAACATGGAGGGAAGCCACGTCTTTTATTTTACCTGTACCTCATGACAGAGGTGAGAGAAGTAGGGGGTCATTTATCGGCAGACTACTTGCCCAGCTACGGATTCTGTGTGCTGTGGGGTATCAGTTGCACTGGCACACCATCGCATGTATATGTTGCAGATGGGGGAGTTAGTAAGTTTGCATGTTGTGGGACGTCATTAGCAAGTGGCTACCACAGTAAGCTTGTCCCTTGCAGGGAGAAATTATTACTGTTGCCAGGGCGCATCAGAGAAAAGAAGACAGCAGACAGCAGAGAACATTTTTTCCTTGCACAGAAACATTACTTTTTTTGGCATGGTGCTTAATGGGAAAGATGGTATGTGTGTGTGGCGGGGGAGGGGGGAGTGCAGTATTTATATAAGTAACAGAAGAGACAAAAGTGTCTCTGATTAGGAACTTTGGAGGCAGTGTGGTCTAGTGGTTCCAACTTGGACAAGTCACTTAAACTCTCAATGTGACAATGTGCAAGTAATTTAAAGAGAACAGGAAATTAAATGAATAAATGAAACCCTATCAACCTGTCGTGTATTTATTTACATTAGACTATCTTTTTGTTTCAGAGTGTCTAAGTTTATGCTTTATTTCTATTTCTTTTTATTATAATTTCACCATAAATATGGAATGTCGGTTACTGGTACTGCCGTTTTCTTGTTTCCTGTTTCCACAACTTCACTGTGAGCGAGCCGGCTTAATGGTGAGGTTGTCATTCGTATGTTCGATGACAGCATCACGCACTGCAAGAAACTCGCATGCTCATGTCAGAAACTGGCCACAACCCAGAAGTACAGACATCCCTTAATAAAGTTAGTACTGTCTACCCTATTTGTATTTTTTTTAATGGTGCGAACAGAATTCTTACTGCAGTGTCAAATAGTAGTTTGCCTTGAAAAACAATCAAAGACAACTGGACAGCTGGCAATCAGCACTGTGTACTGTTCTTGTCCTGTTTTGAAAGTCCTGATTGCCCTAAGAATTATGAGATCGATATTATATTTAAAATGTGTGTGTAACCTATGTGGGGGATAGTTGTAAGGTAATCTATAGGACAGTGTTATTTGTGTTAGTGATTCTCAGATGATACCATATATCATAGTTTATTTATTTTGTTTACTCCCTTCATGTCTGGCCTGTCTCCTTCCAGTAGTTCTAACCCCATCACCTGCTTCTCTGGATACTTACTGCAACCTGCTGGAGCCCATTGCTTATCCCTAAAGTGGTACCTTGAGTTACTTAAGTCCCTTCAGACTTCTTTCATTGTGGAGGCAAGTGCCATCCCTAGTTGGGCGTGCAGTACCTGTGAGAGGAGGCAGCTTCATCCTGCATTAGTCAGGGCATTTATGTTTTTCGTTGCCAGCCCTCATGGATGCCGCAAGTGAAGAGCTGCGTGATGCACGCATGAGCTGCATGATGCATGCATGGCATGCATGTTATACATTTATTGTCTAAGACAGGTGGTGTAATCCCTCCCCCACCATCTAGTTGTTGGTAATGCATCAGCCCCCCCCCAACCCATCAAATTAGCATTATGTTTATACAGGTGCACAATTAGATACTACAGAAGTATAACGGTCCATGTCTGCCGTGTTTGGCAGAAAGGCAAAAGATCGCTAGGCGGGTGGCTATATGATATTGTCTACTGAGAGTGAAAGGAAAGGCATATAAAGAAATAAAGAGGGGAGGAAAAAAAACAAAACAAATAAAAAATCTGAGTCACTGTCATTGAAGTCAATTACTGTCCCTCTTCCCAGTAATTCGGATGTCAGAGGAGGTGACAGCAAAATGGCAAGACATCATTCATCAGCAGCCCTGCACAGAACAATAAGAAGTAAGAACTGGGGTAACTGGTTGCTTAAACAGAGGTGGACAAAGTTGTCCGGCCAAGGAGAACTGCAGTTGAGCTGCGTGACAAAATAAGCAGGCACCCTGAGTCTGTGTGGTTTCTAAATAGCCATTTGACAACTAAATTTTATGCAGTATTCAGTTCAGGGCATGGAAATTTGTAGTTAAGTGGGCTGTATGGAATTCAGGGCTACTGACTATCTATGAAAATCCTCAGTTGTGGGAGCCAGAAGAAGTGGTGCAGGGAATGTGTTTAATAATGAAAGGCACAGGGGTCCAGTTTGAGGGCTTGTATGTGCGGAGCCAGGACCAATGGTTGAGGGAACGTCCTGCACAGAATGTTAAGAAGTAAGACGTGGAGGTACTGGTTGGGGGGACAAGGCAAGAGCAAGGGTGTAGACAGGCATACTCACTGTACACTTTTGTGTACAGTTTTGTTGAGTGCCTGTCACAAACCATAAGCCACTCTGTTAATATTATCATTCTAATCTGTAGTATTTGGGTTAGTGTAGGCCACTGAGGAGTGTCCAATACATGTATAACCTTTTTAGAGAGTAGAGGAGTCATGTGACTACAGTCTGACTTGTTTGGAAGAGGGTGCCATTTGGAAAGGATGTATACATTTTTTAATTGGGGGGGTGTAACTGTTGGAGAGCGTGTACAAAATGGACATTTCTGGCTACACTTCTGGGCAAGAGTTGACAAATCGCAAAACCCATCTAACACAAATTGTAACCCAGTCACTTGGGGTTCATTGTGGAGGCAAGTGCTGTCCGTAGTTGGGAGTGTGGTACCTGTGGGAGGAGCCAGCTTCATCCTGCATTAGTCAGGGCATCTATGTTTTTTGTTGCCAGCCCTCATGAATAATTTATTATCAATGAAAAAAACAATAACAACGTGTGTAACAAAAAAGGATTCAGTACACTTACTACCTTAACGCCTGTTTGCTGGTCATTACTTATTGCTGAAACAGTATGAATATTAGATAATTAATAAATTGATTTGACACATACATGTTAAGCTAATGCAAAGTAACTGTATGCAGGATGCTCTGGTTTCAGGAGCGTAATTAATGTAAATGAGCAGGCAGGCTCCTTTCAGGTCAAGCATCTCACTGGGGCATCTCATGTGCAATGAAGAAATGAAATGCAGCTAGGTTAAATATTGTCTGCATGACAGGGGGAAGGAAAATACCCACTTCCGTGTATGAGGTAGCCTGGAGGGGAATGGCTTCTCATGTTTCACTCCAGCACTTCTTCTCTCAGGGGTCCTTTTTAGATGCAGAGATAGTGCTACATGGGATTCTCCCCCTTATCTTTGCAAGTCTACAGTGAGTGGTTAAGTAACAGTTTTATTTGTCAAGCAGCTAGTTTTGCGGCATTTGAGCCCACTTTAAGATGCAATAGCAACAGCATACTTTACTTTGCATGCTACGTAAAAGATTCCGTTTTCAAGAGCCTATTTAATTCTACCAGCTTACAGGCTCGGGCAGGACAGCTTTGGGCAGCATTCTTAAGGTCAACATGAATGCCAGAATTAATTTATATCTTTCCTCCACATGAGAAGAAAGAAAACATCTTTGTTCGTTACTTAAAAATTGTGCAGTTTACATTTCCCTCTAGCCCAGCACAAGGAACATTTTATTATAAGCTACAGTAGAGAGTGGCTACCTGTATAATAACGTAGCTGCTGTGCAGGATGCTGTTTTCAGGACAGCATTTCATTTAAAGAAGCAGACATGCTCCCTTCAGGCAGGGCATCTCTCATGCAATAAAGAAATGAAATGCAGCTAAACTAGATATTTTATCCACGAGAGGAGGAAGGAAAACACCTACTTCCATTTATGACTTAGCCTAGAGGGGAATGGCTTCTCATGTTTCACTCCAGCACTTCTTATCTCAGGGGCCCTTTTTATGGTCATTAAATCGAGCTTTCTTTTACACTTGGAGGCACTGTAGCAGAGTTTTCTCAGACAATAAAGGCATTTATGCAGTAATTTCATATATATATAGTTTTGCTGCGTTACAGGTTTTTTTTTTCTTGCTATGTCCTTTGAGGTATACTTATGTGAGCAATATTACTTGTGGTCATAGAGTTTAGATCTTTAAAAGCACCGGCTTGAGAATCGGGGAGACAGAGGCTTGAATCCCACCACAACCACGTACTCGCACTGTGTGACACAGAACATTTAGCCCCTTGTTGCTTCTGTCAATCCACCCGTAAAAATATGAAAAAGCTGGAGCCCACTATAAACAAGTTGTTAATCTCAGCAGGGCAATCTTGGGGCAATACTCTTTGACAGCTTGAGAATCAGTCAAAATGTGAGCTCCTGCAGCAGGTTCGTTTGTTCTTTTGAGGGGAGAATTAGCAACAAGTTCATGGTGGTCTTTTTAGACTACCCTTTCCCAATGTGATTGACTGCAGTTATGCTTTGCTTTTTTTCTTTGTTAAAAATAATTAAATTATTTGAAAAGTTTCAAGTTTCACAGCTCAGAACTACAAGTTAAGGAGCACCTAATGCACCCAGTTAGAGTGCATCAAAAGCAAAGACAAAAAAAATCTATTTTCTTCAAGCCATAGATCAATGCAGCAAAGGTAAAAAGATGAGCAGATGGCTGAGAACAGGAGTAAACTAGTGTGATGTCAGTGGTAAAACAAAATGAGCGGGGGTGTTGATGAACTGTGAGACTCATGATTACAGCTAGTTTACAAACCATGTGACCTAAGAAAAATATCAGATTAGAAAGTTTATCACTTGTGATACTATTTGGATTATATATTTGGCCACATGCAGGTGTGGGGCATATTCTGTGGGATGGACGAAAAGGAAATTTAACGAGCGCATAGTTTGGGGGGACATATGCTCTCTTTACAGCAATAGGATTAGGATTCGGCTCTGTCTGTACACTATATTGCAAATCCAGCATTTCCTCATGAAAAGATGTTTGTTAGGATTGAACATGTTTCCATTGGTCCTCGGGGAGGCCATCATGAATTACATCTGGCACAACCTGAGGCATTTTGGATTTTCACATTACATGCCACCTCCCCCCAGGTCTCAATGATAGGACTGAGCTCCAGTCTTTTCTGTAATGTTGTCTAAATGGTTAGTGCTGTGCTTTTATGCTGTGCTTTTATTCTGAGTTTCAGGAATTAACTATCTAATGACACATTGGAAGTAATCATGATTTTTAGCAAATTGTATTCACACATTTCTAATGGTGTTTTTATATGTAACTAACTGAATTACTTGTGCCACGCTGGGGTGGGCTCCCAGTGTGGCATCTGAAACTCTGTTTGGGGGGGGAAGCGCAGCACAGCCGATGGGGGATTGGGCACCCCCATCGGCTATACAGTGTATGCGTGGGGTAGTGGGCGAGCACACAGTGTGTGTGTGTGTGTGTGTGTAGGGGGAAGCACGCATGAGCAGGCGATATCTTATCGCTGCTCACTAAAGCGTAGCTCCCTCTTTCAACTGTATGCCACTGCATTTTGGAGCTGTCATAGACAGCTCCAGCAGGCATTGGAGAACTGCTGCCGCGCCTGCAAACACACTGACTGAATTGGAAGAGGGCTGACACACCTCCGAAAAACTCAGATGATGGCACTATGTTTCTTGCACATGCGTGCAAGCAAACATAATTAAGTAAAAAAGAGTACAGAAAAGACAAAAAAATGTAGCTTTTAAAAAAGCTGTTGGGTCTAAATCAAAGTTTAAATCTCCTCCTCGCTCTGATCAAAAAGTATCAGCAGTCACAAAACACACTACTCTCTTCGTCTGCACAGGAGAAAGTAAAAGTGTCTGCTTGTATGACTCACTCTTTAGCTAGGCAGGAAGAAAGAAATAGTGGAGTGGCAACGCAAAGTGCCCACTTCGCGTTCACTTAGCTGGCATAATTTAAATTCGCTGCATCTCTACTCACTAGCCTACCTACGTGGGTACCACGTTAGAATAATAAATCATCACTTTTATTATTTTAGACTACAACTGAATTAAAGTACAACAACATCCAAAACAACATGACTCATGACATAAGGTCTTTCTTTAATATGGGTACAGCCAGCAAAAGGCCAAGAATAAGTTCTTATCTTTGAATGAGACTATGTGCACAGACATAGTAACTGATAATGATGCATCTTGTGATGAGCAAACAAGTGAGACAGAAAGTCATCGAGTTGACAGTATTAGTACTAACAGCACTAGTAGTGCATGCATTTAACAGTCTTGTACTACCCCTTCTACTGAGTTAGGCTTTTCCCAGGCCCTTCCAGTACCTGATCTTGATGATAACCCCCTTACTGATCTTGGCAATAAAGGAAAAGGCCCCACTCAGTCTATGACTAATTTTAGTTCCAAACTTTACCGAGGTAAAAAGTGGGGCTTTAGCCATCACTGGTAAAAAGATTACTGTTGGTTGGAGTACAGCTGTGAAAAACAGAGTGCATTCTGCTTTGCATGTAGATGCTTCATGCATGGGCATGGATGTGCTGATGAAGCCTTTACTACTCAAGGAGTTCAGAACTGGAAAAAGGTATTGGAGAAATTCAGGGCACACACATCATGTCACTCTCGTAGAAGTGCAATGGCTGCTTGGTCTGCATATACATGCACACAGGAAATGAGTAACATCTTGGTACAGGTAAACAAGGACAAGAGTTAGGAAATTCAGCAAAGAAGGGATTACATGAAAAGACTAGTAGAAGTCACTCTACATCTGGATCGACTAGGGTTACCTTTCCGTGGTCACAATGAGGATGAGACAAGTGTTAATAAAGAAAACTTCAGGGAGACTTTAGACTTGATTAAAAAGTTTGATAGAGTTCTCCAAGTTAATGAATCCATTCCATCAAATACAACATATATATCAGCCGAATCACAGAATGGTGTGATTCAGTGTGCTGCATCCTGTATTACAGATGCAATTGTGCAAGGAGCCAAAAATGCTAAATTTGTATCAGTGTTATGTGACAACTCTCGAGACATTTCATGTCAAGAACAAATGAGCATATGTGTCAGATATGTTCATAACATAGAAACATAAAAACATGGAAGTTAACGGCAGATAAGGACCGCAAGGCCCATCCAGTCTGCCCATTTTTTTTCTACCTTATAAATGTGCCATCAGCCTTTGCTCTGTCAATGGCCTATCTATTCATACTCATCTGTATTGCTCCCTTATGCCTATCCCATGCCTGTTTGAAGCCCTGCACTGTATTCATATCCACCACTTCCTGAGGTAGGCCGCTTCATGCATCCACCACCTTTTCTGTGAAAAAGAACTTCCTCACATTACCCCTTAATCAGCCTCCCTCTAACCTCACGCTGTGTTCTCTTGTCCCACTATTTTTCTTATATTGAAACATGTTAGACTATTTCACCTTGTTAATGCCCTTAAGGTGTTTAAATGTTTCGATCATATCACCTCTCTCCCTCCATTGCTCTAGGGTATACATATTGAGCTCCATTAATCTGTCCTCATATGTTTTCTGATGCAGTCCCTGCACCATTTTGGTTGCCCTTCTCTGGACTGCCTCAATTTGGTTAATGTCCTTGTGAAGGTGTGGCCTCCAGTACTGTACACAGTACTCCAGATGGGGCCTAACCCAGTGTCTTGTAAAGAGGGATTATTACCTCCCTCTTCTGACTTGTGATGCCCCTACTAATACACCCTAAAATCCTCCTAGCCTTACCTACTGCTTTAGTGGTCTGCTTGGATAATTTCAGGTCATCAGTGATGATGATGCCCAAGTCTCTTTCTTCCCTTGTGACTTCCAGCAACTCCCCTCCCAGCCTATAGGTGGCTTCAGGGCGTCTCTTCCCCTATGTGCATGATCTTGCATTTCTTTGCATTAAACTCCAGTTGACACTCTTCCAACCACTTTGCTAGTTTATCCAGATCTCTTCTCATTCTGCCCACCCCACCTGGATCATCTACTCTGTTGCAGATCTTGGTGTCATCTGCAAACAGACAAACCTTATCCTCCAGTTCATCTGCAATGTAATTGATGATGATATTGAAGAGGACTGGCCCCAGGACTGATCCCTGAGGTACCTCACTTGTGACTTGCATCTCTTCTGACTGTATACCGTTTACCACCACTCTCTGTTTTCTGCCCGTCAACCAGTTTGCCACCCAGTTGACCAACTTCTGACCCACCCCGAGCCTACCCAGCTTATTAATCAACTTCTACGTGGAACAGTATTGAAAGCTTTGCTGAAGTCAAGGTAGGCGACATCAACTGCTCCCCCTTGGTCCACCACTCTGGTTACCCAGTCAAAGAAATCTATGAGATTAGTTTGACAGGACCTTCCTTTTGTAAACCCATGCTGTCTTGGATCCTGTGCTCCTATGGATTCCAGGTGTTGCACTATCCGTTCCTTAAGGAGTACCTCCATAATCTTGCCCACTACTGAGGTAAGACTGACTGGTCTGTAGTTCCCTGCCTCCTCCCTGCTACCACTGTTGTGGAGTGGGATCACATGAGCCCTTCTCCAGTCTTCTGGGACCTCTCCTGTGATCAGAGACTCACTAAACAGTTCTGATAATAGCTCTGCTAGTTCCACCTTTAGCTCCTTTAGTACCCCTGGGATGTATGCCATCAGGTCCCATTGCCTTGTCCACCCTTGTAGGACCCTTTCTTTTGTGAAGGGACTAGTGCTCATCTCCCTCTCCCATGTGTCCATGGTGCTAAGCTGTGGGCCCTGCCCTACCTTCTTTTTTAGGATAGATGCTTTTACATGGTTCTCCTCCTCCCACTCCCCCTTATCTCCTTTGATCTTAGCAATACCCCCTCTGGACTTTCTCCTTTCACTAATGTATCTATAGAAAGTCTTGTCACCTTGTTTTACTGTCTGTGCTAGTGTTTCCTCAGTTTGGGCCTTTGCCTGCCTTACTGCCTTCCCTGCTTCCCATAGGGAAGTTTGGTATGCCTCCCTCTCTTCATCCTGCTGCGTTCCCTTATATTTCCTGAAGGCCAGCCTTTTGGCTCTGGCCTTTTCTGCTACTGTTTTTGAGATCCAAAGTGGTTTCCTTCTTCTTTTGCACTTCTTTTTCTCTCTAACACAATGGGATGCTGCTTCAAGTGTTGCATTCTTAATGCTTGCCCACTTTGCATCTCCCCCTCACCTGTACTTCTTTTTGCCAGGGCTAGCTTAACTCTGTTGGCCATCTTATCAAAGTCAGCTCCTCTGAAGTCCCATATTTTTTGCCTTGGAATGGGATGATTTAGTTGTAGTAGCCAAATTGAACCATACCATGTGATGGTCACTGGCCCCCAGGTGACCTTCTACCTGGAGATCTGTGATCCTTTCCCTGTTAGTCAGTACTAGATCTAGGATAGCCCTGTCTCTTGTGGGTTGTTGTAACAGTTGTTTGAGGCCTTCCACCTGCTGGAAATCCACCATGTGTCTAGTTCTGGCATATGTTCCTGCTGGTATTGACCAATCTGTATCTGGCATGTTGAAGTCTCCCATTATCAGAACCTCCCCTTTAGCTGTCATGTGTTGTATGTCTTCTAACAGTAATGTGTCTATGTCCTCCCCCTGGTCTGGGGGCCTGTAGACAACCCCAGTTCTTATGGCTGTCCCATTTCCTGTTTCCAGGGTGACCCACAGTTCTTCTGGCTCCTTATGTGTACTCTGAATTTCTGTAGCTTTGATATTTTCATTGACATACAGGTCCACTCCCCCCTCCCCCTTTTTGTACCTCGATCTCTTCTGAACAGTACTTAGCCAGGTACTGAAGTCTCCCAAGTGTGGTTACTGGTAAACCACTTCTTGGTAATTGCTACTATGTCCAGTTTAGCCTCTGTCATTATTGCCTACAGGTCTGGGAACCATAAAACTGTCAAACTTTTTCTATGTTTCATTAAAGTCTCAGAACTGGATGCAAGGGGATTGTTTAGTAACATCAATGACACCTTGAAAAAATGTGATGTCTTTGAGCCAGATGTTACTTTTGTTGCCCAAGCTTATGAAGGTGCAAGTGCCATGAGTGGTCATCTCAGTGGTGTTCAGAAACTCTTCAAAAAGACCACCCTTATGCTGTGTATGTTCACTGTTATGCACATAAGTTAAATTGAACTCTTGTGGATTCATGTCAGTGCATTCCCTAAGTAAACGATTTCTTTGAATTGGTGCAATACTTGCATACATTATTTTCAACATCTGTAGTGCACAGTGACAAACTGAAAGAGGTACAAGAAGAAATGGGACTTGACAGAACATTCCAAGGTCACAGCTCTGAGCAGCACCAGGTGGGGATGTCAGAAAAGAGCTATGAGAGCACTGAAACATACATATAAATCCTTAATCTCTTATCTCTTACAATGTGACTATGGAAATACACCCAAAGCACTGGGACTTTACAACTTCTTGATGTCATTCAGCATTATCTTTTGTCTTTAAATGTTTGATCACATTCTTGGATTTGCTGAGGGACTCCACAACCTACTGCAGACTGAAGATCTGTATCTAGTCAGTGCTGGCATTGCAGTAGAAGCATTTATCGATACTCTGGTTCCATTCTGAAATGAAGACAAATGTAAAGAATTACTCTGTGAAGCAATGGCATTTGCTGTGCCACTTAACATAGCTCCCGACACTGCAACAGAGCAAAGGACTCATCCACGATGTACCCATCGCTTAGCTGCTCATTTTGATGCATATGTCATTGACAGAATAGTTAGGGAACAGTAGCCAGTTTTGTCAGAAACAGATTACCGAGCTAAAATTTACTGTCCTGTGTTAGATAACATGATTTTTGGAATTGAGATGGCGAGTCTCAAAAGAGGGGGTCGGCCTACTGAAAGCAGTCCAGGCTTTGAAACCAACAAGTCCTTTATTTTAAGATAAGACAACACTAAATGTAATGTGCAATCATTATGGCATACAACTTCCTGAAGAAGAATTGTCTGTAGCACAAAGATTTATTGAAAGGTTGCCTGCTATAATTCCCCATGGAGCATTTCTTCGTTGCTTGACTCACTGCCACTGGCTATGTTTCCTGGCATCCACCAGTTGGGTACTATTGCACGTACTATACCAATCACTACATGTTCACATGAACGATCCTTCAGTGCTCTAAAACAAATAAAGACTTACCTGAGAAACACAGTAGCTCAGGACAGGCTAACTGGTCTTGCTACATTATCATTTAAGAGTGAGACCACAAAACTAATAAATGTAGATGAAGTAATTGACAGACTTGTCAAATTGTCAAACAGATCTTTTGCTTCCTGCTACAGCCAGTGTTGCAGAAAATCCCTAAATGATATGACAGGATCTAATAGTTCATAAAGACTGAGACAAATAACTATTTCAGTGGTTCAGGTCATATTTTGTATTGCAGGGTGTTCAATTGCTAATTTCCTGTGTTTGGCTTGATGCACATTACATACTGTAGCTTGCTTCTAAAGTGTACCCGTTGCCACATATTCTTTGTTCTGATTTTTTCTAATGGTCAAATCCCACAAGTGTCCTGCCCAGCACCATGCCACATTTAGTTTGGAAAAAAAAAGAAAAGTTAACTATTACTTAAGATTGTTTTCCTTCTGTCTTTGTGTGCAGATAGTTCTGAGACTAATGCAATAAGTATGTTTCCTGGTTCTTCCACTTAGTCATCTGCTGTGTATTTATGTCAGGGTTTCAGCTACGAAATTCCTGGTTCAACTTCAACTCACACCTGCTGTGTATGTCACATCACCATTTCAGCTATGAAATTCCTGTGCTGTGCTTATCTTGCTGCAAATTTCATAGCACATGATTCTAAAATGAGCAATTTGCTACCTAGTTCTTCATAATTTCTTACAGGAGCAAATACCACGGTTACCACCCCATATCTAGCCCCAGGAACCATTTGGCTTGGGGAAAAATATTGTTAATCTTTTTCTGTATGTGTTTGTGATCACTTCATTCTCAGACGAAGGCATTAAACCAAGTATGTTCTAGTTCTCTAATTCAGGTGACCTGCCTGCTGTGTATTTCAGGGTTTCATCTACACAAAATCCCATATGCTTGTCTTGCTGCAGATTTTATAGAAAATGCTTCTAAATTACATTACACCATTGGTCTTTGGCACCAAATTCTTTAAACATTCTTCAAGAGGTAAAGAAATTCACCCCCTCCCCCATTCCCAGGCAACATTTGGTTTGGGGGGGAATGAGGAAACTTGTTAATCATTATTTGTGAGCACTTGGTTCTAAGACTAAGGTATAGAACACCAGGTACGTTCCACTTCCCTGGTTCAAGTCACCTGCTTTTTTTCTCAGGATTTCAGCTACAAAATTCCTATGCTTGTCTTGCTGCAGATTTAGCAGAAAATGCTTCAACAATGCACCATTTTGCACCAAATTCATCAAAATGTCTTCCGGGGGAATTTCTCCTAGACACCCCTTTTTGGCAGAAGTCACTGATGGGGGCATGTGCCCCCTGTGATGCTTGGCCAGCTGGTTATGATTGTTCTATGATATTTGTAATATAGAATGTGGTACATGAGGTGTCTCACATGAGACATCCTGTGCTCCTGGGTAACAACCCCTCCCCAGGTTTTAGTGAGAATAACAGGATATGTTAAACCAGGAGGTCTCTAGAATGTAATTAACTTCCTTGAGAAGCTGCATTTTATAGCTTTTTTTTATGACTTCCTGCCTCTGAAGCTAGGAAACTAAAATATACATTTTATGATTTCAGATAAGCTGATTCTTGAGAGAGGTCATAAACTCTTTTGATGTGTCCTGGAAGATGAACTACTAGAGATCAAAGAGGGGCTGTTAATTAAGGAGTTATATTGGGAAATTAGTTTTTGCTGAAGTCACAGTATTTAAAATATCTCCTGACAGGAAGATCATTGTTTGTATAATTTTTATATTCTAAAAGGAGCTGCTAGATTACATCATCGAAGAGGTGGAAATACAAAGTTTTAAACAGTATTCTGTGTTTCAACTGATGGACATTTCTTTTTGGACTCTTAAGAAACAACATCTAACTATAAGCACTTAGAGGTAATACATTAGATGCAAAAAGTCTAACTGTATGTTGTTAGGAGTTTATCTGTAGTTTTCCTTGTTTTTCTTTATGGGATTGTATGCTTTGTTATATAGTGTTCAGTGTTTACATTTTACATATTTTTATCCATTTTTAAGTAAACCTTTCATTTGAAAGTTACTGCCTGGGTCTTCCAATTTCTTTCTTTTGCTTGTGACGTATGGAGGGTTAAGACTGACAAAACTGTTCATAAACTTGATGGTGTTATCAAACTGTGAAAAGGTAAGAATATACCTAAGGTCTTTTAGAGAGTTTTAAGGGTTAATTTTGGATTCCTGGTTAGGTGCCCTTAGGCGAAAGATGTTTGGCATCCCCCCGAAGAGCAGATTATCTGAGCCTGTACATTTGGGTACGCTAGCATAATGTTCACAGTTTGAATCCCCCAGAATTTGAGACTAAAGGTGATTTGGACCCACAAGCAGACAGGAGGATTACCCTGTTCTGTTACCTGTTCACAGTACTATGCTCAGAGGTTGGCACTGTGGGAGCAGAGGGCCTGACCTGCTAAGTGCGTTTGTGACACCCCCCACTTCTTGAATCCTGCTGATGCCACTGGTCTCTAACCTGCCCTTTTGGGCAAGGTTATATAGAAAATTGTGTCACTGCAGCTAGAAACTCACCTTGCTGATCTTGATGTTTTTGAGCTCCTTCAGTCTGGTTATAGGTCAAGGCACAGTACCAAAATGGGGCCAATGACCTTCTCAGGTCAAGAGATGGAGAAGAGTGATCCATTCCCATTCTCTTCAGCATTTGACACTGTGGACCACGGTGTGTTGCTCGATCACCTTGGGGTACTCTGTGGGCTCACCGGTACAGTCATCAACTGATTCAAGTCTGTTCTTACTGGCAGGATGCAAAGGGTTGTGTTGGGAAAGTTTTTCTCTCACTCGAGGCCCCTGTCATGCAGAGTCCCCCAGGGTTCGATTCTCTCACCCATGTTGTTTGCAGTGTACATGCTGCCCCTGGGTGAGATCATTTGATGTTACAGCATGGGTTTCCATTGCTATGCAAATGATACCCAGCTTTAGAGGTCCTTTGAACCCGACACTAATGGCTCTGTAGAGGTGCTAAATGCGTGCTTGGCCAAGATCCAAGACTGGATGTCATCCAGTTGGTTATGGCTCAACTCAGACAAAATGGAGGTACTGGTGAGTGAGCCTGGTTGTGAGTGTGAAGTGGAGGCCATTGGGGCTAGTCCTGCTTTGATGCTGGACTCGATCTTGTTGACGGCTACCACAAGGATAGAAAACCTAGGCATTATTTTTGATGATGGATTAACATTTGAGGCTCATGTATCATTCATCATTTGGAGTGCTTTCTATCACCTGAGGGAATATCACCAGGATTAAAACCCTTATTCCGCTGGTTGACCGTCCATTACTAGTGTATGCATTTGTGACCTCACATCTTGACTGCTGAAATGCTTTTTATCTCAGATAGTGGAGGAGGCCTGTGTCATCTGTGGTTAGTGCAGAATGTAACAGCCAGGTTACTAACTGGCCTTCCAAGGTCATGTAATGTGACTCCGGCACTGCATGACCAGCAGTGGCTGCCAGTGAAGTGGGGAATCTCCTTCAAGGTGAGTCTTTCCACCTATAAAGCCTTATAGGGTTGGGGCCCAAGTTACCAGGCTGATCTCTTGACTCCATACAACCCTCAGCTCTGCCGAGGATGGCCTCCTAGCAATTCCCAGGGCTCAGATTAAAGCATCTGGAAAAAACAATTTTGAAGTAACTGCACCAGTCCTGTGGAATTCATTTCCTAGGTGTTTAAGGGAGGTCCCCCTTGCTGGAGGCATTTAAGTGGGACTTGAAAGCATGTCTCGTTAAGGAGGCTTTTGGGATCTGTACTATGCTGGTGGCTGATTATAATTGATTTTACTCCATTGTTACTGTACTGCTTAGTTTTGATTCACAATTTCTTTTCTTTTATTTGTATTTATTGTACATTGTAAAGCGCCCTGAGCTGAAGGGATAGGGTGCTTATAAATAAAATATCACTTACTTATGTACAGATAAAACAACCCCTCCTCCTCTCTCCCTGCCCTGCCTTTCCTGAACATAGAGTAGTATGGTCATGTCCCAGTCATGGTGCTCAGTGTACCTTGACTCCATTATGGCCAGTAAATTGAAGTAATATTCCATCAAGATGACTTCCAGCTCTAGAATTTTGTTTCCAAGACCTCTTACATTGGTATTGGAAATTTACCTCAGAGAATTCAAGTATGGCGGAAGGTTTTTTTTTGCTGTGATTTGCTCCCATCAATTGCTTTAATGTTTTAATGTTTATGTTAACAATATTTTATGTTCAGCTAACATTGCTTTTGGAGGGGGGCATCCTCCTCTGCCCATTCCTTCATTTTTATTAGATATCATGACATACTAGTTAAAGGTCAGAAGGGACTCTGGGTCCATCAGCCCCTCAGCATCATAAGAAGAAATGAATAAAAATGGGACCACCGTCCCTCTCCTGCACATTACCTTCCCCTATCTTTTGCACCCATTGTAACTCTTCCCTGCTCCCCGACCTCTCCTTCTCTCCTGCTGACTCCCGGTTCCACCAACCCGGCTGCAGGTGGTAACCTTCTTCCGCTAATGCCGCACTCGCCGCCTCCCTTCTGCTTTAACCTTCCCTCATGCCCTACCCTTTTTCTCACTGTTTGCTCTACTCCCCCCTTTTCTCTCTCTCCCGCTTTACCCTTCCACCTGTCCACTACCACCTCACCCCCTAGTTATCAACAATGAATACATGTAAGATGATTCTCAATTGTTATGCTTTGACTACACTGTATGACTTTGTCCTTTCCCAATGTATCTTGCTTTTGTGTAATTTTTATGTATCACTGTATTCTGTAACTGTACCTCCCGGGTCGTGCCTGAAAATAGTCACATGATGGCTAGTGCACTTACCCGGTCAACAAAAACTAAATAAAATAATGGAAGGCTGGGCCTGTAGTTCAGTGGACAAGCAGCCAGCCACTCCCACTTCCTGACCTATATAAGCAGTTCCTCTCAGCCTCCTTTGGAAGCATGTTTTCTTTGTCAGCCGGAGGCTCTGTTGGTCTGTCCTCTGCAGCTGGCTGCCCCCCACCTCCGCCTTGCTGCTTTGGCTTCTGCTTGTCTTTGCTAGTCTTTAATGTGTGTTCTCCTGTATTTGGTTTGTATTTTGCCTCCGGATCTGTGCTTCTTTCTGTTGTTTGCTCCCTGTTTCTCTGTGTTTGTGCCTTTGGTTTAGGGGGCTTTGTTTCTGAGCTCCTAATATTTTGCTAATCCAAAGCACATACTCCTTGCTCTCAATTACTCACAATGCAACTGCAATCATTATCTGTGTGTTTCAACTCAAACCACATAGCTGCTCTCCATGCTACACATTTAATTGTTTTCACCTGATTCAGGCTCACTCTGAACCCTAGCTATGCAGCTCAATCATGCTTTCTCAGCTCATTCTGCCTACCTCATTGCTGCAGTTTCATTGCACTGTCTGGTGATAGCTGCTTTCTGAGCTTGCACCTCCCACCATTCTATGTTTATCGAATTCTACAACTCATAGTTACTCAGTACAGATGCTGCTCTCTGTTTGTACACTGCTATTATTCTCTGAGGTCAGCTAAGCTACTCCTGATGCTGAAAACTATTTTCAATATCTGCATGTGGGTCTCAGTGTCTTCCATCACTTTCTTGTTTTTCCTACGGCGGGGACTTGGAGGTGTTTGGGGGAGTCGTGGCCCTGTGTGGCTACTTATGTTCTAAATCCTGCCTCCACCATCAAAATTCCTCAGAGTATTCATCACCTTCATTGGCTTTCTTGAATGCCTGGCTGGCTTGCCCCACTATTCATAGTACTGCACCTCTGACATGTGTGCAGGTCCCACTATTGCTACTCTGTTTTGCAGACCTACGTGCAGGTCTGACTATTGCTACTCTGTTTACTGACCTATGTGTAGGTCCGGCTATTGCTATACTGCCTTACTGACCTATGTGCAGGTTCACTGTTTGCTTACACAGTCATTACTTAATGCACACTACTGCCATCTGACCTCTGCAATGCCTCAGCACTCAACGCTCATTCAGCTCCTCATCAGTTTCTGGGGCATGCCAGCCATACTATTCTGGTGCAGAACTTCCCTGTGGCCAACGGTCTTGCTCTGCACCCAGAGTCTACAGCAAGAGCATGCGAAGCTTGGGGCGGGGTCCTTCTCACCTGGCCCATAGCTGGGAATGTCCTCACTCCTGGTGGACCTTCAGTCATCTATCATACCAATAGCACCTCAAGTTGTAGAAGTTAAGTTAAGACTAAGCAGCGAAGGGGTGGGGCACTCACAGGGCTCCTTTAGCTGCCTGAGTGGGTTCGGAGGCACTCTTCAAAGCTATTCTCCCCATGTCTGCCTCTGGTTCACCTAGTTTGTGTTTAGGGTGAGTAGGCCAGGTGAGCACCTCAGCAGTTGTTGCTCTCCTCCTCCTCCTGTCTTGGTTGCCCATTGTTGTAGAGTAGTGCTCACAACCTTTCACAGCATTCCCGTTCAAGAGATTGAGTGAGAGCTTTCCTCCAAACTGGAATATTTTCCACCTCCCTTTAAATGGGTTTCCAAATCACAGCAGCAGGGCCATTACAAAATAAACATCCCAAGCCTGGAGAGAAGGTGACCTAGGCCTTGGATCCCCAGAGATTTCCTCCTCAAAGGGTTTTTTCTCTCCTTCATGCCTCAGGTCATAACTGCTAGTTAGCCATAGTTAGTCTTCCCTAGTTCCTTTAGGTAGGTTCCGCTGTTGGATGGAGGTGGATGGTGTCCCTACTTGCGATTCCCTCTCTCCTTAGGAGGTCTACTCAATCTTTAGTGCAACCCATCAAACTCATGCCATTGCTAACCTGTGCATCTCATTATGTTATTATGCTGCCTGATGCCTTATCTACTATTATGCCTCTCAGCTACTGATTGCTAACATGCTTTGTACTACTACAATTCTTTTTGGGGTTCCTTCCTAAGGTACCTTTAGCCAAGGGAATTGTCCTGTGGCACCTCTAGGGGTGGAACCCTCTTCCAGAGTTCCTTGCCTTTGGTACCCCTACAGGGTGGTAATTCCTCTGGAGTAGAGAGTACGAACATCCAAAACCAAAGTAACACAGTTGCACATGCATAACACTATACTGGCGGTGTAGGCCATTGAAATAAGTTCTAGGGATTTCTTACCCACTCTACCACCCAGTGATTCTACTAGTAAGCATGCAGACCAGGAATGCCACACCCCTGAAAAAAATATTTCCTTTCATTTAGTTGTTATCCTGGTTAGCATATTGAGCAAATTACCATTTTTCAAATACAACCAGCATTGTAAAATGCATGTTCATGATCCTTTAAGACAACTCAGAAAAAAAGTACACAAGGTTACTTTGAGAAAGCCATTTTGGACTATATTAAAAAAACTCATAAGATTATCTTATTGATTAATCAGAAAATGGATTCAGGGCTGCGTCTGAGGAATTTGAATGTTGAGCAGCCTATCAGGGGAAAGGAGGAGTCAAGTCAGGAAACTAATTAAAAGCACACATATTCAATAGACTAGGATTTGGCAGATGTTGACATCCTGAATGATGCTTGAAAGTTCACTTCATTATATATTTCACTGTAGGAAATTTAGCATGTTGCTTTATGGTAGATTTAATGGGTTTTCATGGTGTGAATGAAACAACTGGACAAGTAATGGACCAATGAAGCAAAGAAACTTTCCAGTCTTAAAAATTTCCACTAAAAGCATGTGCTGGATTATGTGACTCTTAATGCTGTAGAAGACTTAGTTGTTATGTGCAACTAGGCAGCATGGCACCAAAGGGCAGACAATGGACTTTTAATTATTCTACCACACATCCTATGGAGTATTCCCTATTAACTCACTGGAAAGATCTATGAATTCACTTAACCCAATGTCCTTCTTTTCTCTGGTGTCCCTGTTGTTGAGAGGGTACTTTTCAAAAGTGAAAAAAAAGGAACATAGACCTTTAGAGCTACAATGCTCAAAAACATATTTTTTCATACTTTGTTTATCCTTTTACATAGAAACATAGACTTCGATGGTAGATAAGGACCGCTTGGCCCACCTAGTCTGCTCATTTCCCTACCTATTGGATAAGCTGCAGATCCTAGTTAACCAACAGCCTACTTCTTCCTACGCTCACCAGAACTGCCTTATCCCATGCATTCTTGAATTCCCCTACTGTTTTTGACCCCACGACCTCCTCAGGAAGGCCGTTCCATGCATCCACCATCCTCTCTGTGAAAAAATACTTCCTCACATTGCCCCTGAGCTGTCTCCCCACCCCATCTTCAAATTGTGTCCCCTTGTTATTGCACATCTCTTTTTCTGAAAGATGCTACCCTCTTGGACTTCATTGATTCTCCTGAGGTACTTGCAAGCTTCTATTATGTCCTTCCTCTTCTTTCTTTCCTCAAGGGTATACATATTAAGCTCCTTCAGTCTCTTTTCATGGCTTCTGTTGCAGACCCTGCACCATTTTTGTTACCCTCCTCTGGACTGCCTCTATCCTGCCCATGTCCTTGCAGAGATGGGGTCTCTAGAAATGCACACAGTACTCCAGATGGGGTCTCATCAGCTGTCTGTACAGAGGGATAACAACTTTTTGTTTTCTTCTGGTGATGCCTCTCCCTATACATCCCAGTATCCCCCCAGCCATCCTTACTGCCTTCTAACATTGCTTGCTTACCTTTAGGTCATCTGATATGACTACTCTCAGGTCCCGTTCCATTTTTGTTGCTGTTAATCTCTCCCCCCCATTGTGTACTCTTCCCCTGGGTTTTTGTTTCCCAGGTGCATTACTTTGCACTTCTTTGCATTGTATCTCTTCTCTGGCTTGCTGTACCTCCTTCCAGCCTGACCCACAGCCCTGTTACACGGTTTCTTAATTGCTTCCAACTGCCTCCCCTACCTGTCCCCATGGCTCACCCCCCATGGAAGGGGTAGCAATGCTGTAACAGGATCTGGTTCTTGGGAAGGCTGCCACGTCATTGGTGTGGGGCCTATGAGGGGTCAGTCTTTCACACTGCCCTAGACTGGCCATTTTTCCTCTATTTTTCTTCCTCCTTATCCTCTGAGATGCTGATCTAGGGATGTGATGCAAGCATGCAAAGCATGTCATCTGTTGCCATCTCCCTGCCCACTAAGACACCTAGAGTGCACTGCCACCTGTAGTCACCCAAATGTCAGTAAGGCACCGGATCTGGCTGCTCTCCCTCTTCCTCAGTGGAAAGTGTCCTCTGGGATGCTTGATCCTCCACCCCTTGGCTGGGTTGTCTTCTGAACACAGGTCACTGGTATTGTAAGGGGTAAGGCTACTGCTGTACTGACTGGCATGCCCAACATAAAAGACTTGTGAGTGATGAAAAAATGCAGTATATTTTTTGTTGAAAATTCTGTTTTATTTATTTTGTTGTTTCTTTGTTAATAGGGAGAGAGAAAAAGTTTTAGCCTAGACAACAAAAGTCACTTTTGCAGTCTTGCCAAATGCAGAAGGTGAGGTTGCCTGGATGGCGGGTTTGTTGGTTCCCAAAAACTAACTGGCACCCAGAAAAAACATTATAAGCAGAGATTTGTCCATGCATACCTTGAAGGTCTGTACTGCCTTCATATCTACTGTCTCTACAGGAAGGAGTTCCATACAATAAAGAAGCCAGGAGGGAAAGTACCCTCTCAGCTCCACACGTAAATAAAAAGTAACAATCACTGAGTCAGTAAATACTGCAAAAATCAAAAAATGGAGGGTATGCCCTGCTCATAGATAAGATAGAAGTTTTCAACTTTTACTGTCCCTCACCCTGCCTAGTAATGCTCCTACATTCAGCTTCTAAATGATCCCATTTTGTATTTATTAGTCTGGTACAATGCTGTCGAGAGTCAGCTCTCATATGTTTTGTATATGTCTTAATTGTGCAGAAGGCAACACCAGCACACCTTTCCAGTGCACACATTCCAATTTTTTGTTTTACCTGTAGTTTCACGCAGTGGCAGCCTGTTAAAAGTTGTGAAATATCTAGACTTATACAACATGTGTTCTGTGTTAAGTAGGAGGATTAAAAGTATTATCCTGTCCCAACATAACAAGATATATGGAGCTGGTAACTAAGTATGCTCAAAGATTTCTTTCATTTTGACCACAATGGGCATGCTCAGAAATTTATTCTCACATGTGAGATGCCATATAGCTCTTAATCAATATGGAACATTAACAGGAGGCCTTACTACTCCTGCTACCCTACCTTTCATCAAGCCTTTCCATAACATAAGCTCCACCCACAGCACAGCCAAAAAAAATTCCATGTCCCGTTTTGTAGAACCTCTCAAGGACAGTGCACCTTCTACTGCAGGGCTCCAACCAGCCTCAACACGCTGCCCCCAGATATTGTGAATGAGCCTAAATTAGGACCCTTCAGGCTCAAGTTTCACAAGCACCTTACTGCCCTTAGTAGCTGTGACTAGGTCCGCTAAGTAATCCCCTCCCTCCTTCTACCCTCCCTCCCCACTCTTCTCACCCCTTTCCCACCCCTCCCACCCACCTGTTTGTCCTTCCCCACCCCTCCACCTCCGACTGCTCCTCTCTGCCCCTCTAGCCCATTCCCCTCTCATCCTCCCTACCTGTCCTCGCCCTCCACTCCTCCATCATCCTATTGTCCCCCTTTCCTTTAATATTAATATTCGCTACTTACTACACTTGCTCTCCTCTCCCCCACCCTACTCCTAACACCTCTTACCCTGCTCCTTCTCTTCTCTGTCTTGACAAAGTCTTCTTTGACTGCTTTACTCCTTTTCTTTCGCAAATAAGGTTGCCAACATCAGGTCTGGAATTGACCAGGCTCTCTCTATGAGGGGTTGTGGAGGTCGACGGGAGGTGGTGAGCACCCAGTCTGTCTGGAGGGATTTTAGCTGACCGGAATTCATGGACATTGAGAAGATTGTCCAGACTCTGTGCCCAACCTGTTGTAGTTTGAATTGGGCCCTACCCCCCTTTTAATGGGGTGTGTAGATGTTATCTACCTGATCCTAGCTGAAATTGTATGGAGATCCTTGGAGTGGGGGTCTTTCCAGACCCCCTAAAGGAGGCAGTCATTTGACCACTCCTTAAAAAACCCTCCTTGGACCCAATGATCCAGCTAACTACTGACCTGTCTCTAACCTTCCCTTTGTGGGGAAGGTTATTGAGAAGGTAGTTGTGTTGCAACTGGATGATCACCTTGTAACCAACAATGTCTATGAAGCCCTTCAGTCTGGTTTCAGGAAGAGGGATAGCATGGAGACTGCCCTTGTTCGGGTACTAAATGATCTCCAAATGGTGAGAGATTGAAAGGCTCATACTATCTTGGTCCTTCTTGATCTCTCAGTAGCATTTGATACTGTGGAACAAGGGGTGCTTTTGGAGACCATGCGGTTTCTCTGTGGACTGTCAGGTACAGTCCTCGAATGATTTCGATCATTCCTCATAGGCAGGGTTCAGAGGCTGGTCACTGGAATTTATGCCTCTGATGCCTTCCCCCTATCCTGCGGGGTGCTGCAGGCTCCATATTGGCACCCATGTTGTTCGCAGTGTATATGCTGCCACTGGGAGATATCAGCAGGTGATACAGCTTGATACTCTCTGTGCTAAATATTTTGCCTCTCTGAGATCTGAATCTGGATAAGACTGAGGTATTGGTTGTGGACCCGGGTCATCCAGGGGTGGGTTTTGGGGCTGGGCATGTTTCGGGGTTGTGGCTTGACGGTGTCCAGCTCACTACCTCAGATCAGGTGCGGAACCTGGGTGTTATCTTTGATGACGGCTTGACCATGAAATCTCAGGTGTCAGCTGTGGTTAAATCCTCATTTTGCCATCTGAGAAATA
Organism: Neoceratodus forsteri; assembly: GCA_016271365.2. Lineage (NCBI taxonomy): Eukaryota > Metazoa > Chordata > Ceratodontiformes > Ceratodontidae > Neoceratodus > Neoceratodus forsteri. The sequence continues at coordinate 517,229,453 of CM057449.1, read as the reverse complement.
TTACCCGGGTGAAACACCTGGTTCCACCAGGCGACCTTCCAACATTGGTCCATGCCTTCATTACTACCCGTCTTGACTACTGCAATGTCCTCTACCTAGGGCTGTCTGGGGTTGATATCTACCACTTGCAGCTGGTGCAGAATGCTGCAGCCAGGCTGTTGATTGGTACCTCTAGGTCCAGTCACGTAATGCCTGTGCTGCGCGGACTGCACTGGCTGCTGGTCCAGTGGCGGATCACCTATAAGGTAGGCTTGCTTACCTTTAAAGTCCTACATGAATAGGGACCTGACTACCTGGAAGATCTCCTGACTCCCTACTCCCCCAGTTGCCCCTCCAATCTGCTGAATTAGAATTGCTATAGATTCCCAGGGTTCGTCTTGAAACATCTGGATCTTGTGCTTTTTCATTTACAGCACCAACCTTATGGAATTCTCTACCTTGTTGGTTAAGAAAATGTCTGACCTTTAGTAGTTTTAAATCTTTGTTAAAAACGTATTTATTTTCACTGGCTTTCCCAGACTGATATTAAATTTATACTGCTGTTTGCTTGCACATTTATGGTTTATACTTTGTACAGAGCCTTGATATTGAAAGGTGCTATGTAAATAAAGATGTGCTTGCTTGCTCCTTTCTATCCTTCCGGCCAGGCCACTTACCTGAACTTGTCTTACTCAGTCGCTGTAGTCTTTGATATTGTAATTTGAATGTGTCCTGAAATAATTTATTGTTTCTTGACAATTCTATGGCCATTGGGTTGCTTAACCTCACTGTTACAGTATGTCACTCTGCTGTTACAGTATGTTATTTAATTCTGCCTATCCTAAAGTACTCTTGGCATTTTCATTCTAATTATTATTGTGCTATATTTCTGCTCTGTATTTTCTTTTGAAAGTCATGCTAATTACTGCGTTTGCCATATTTTATGCACTGTATTTTGTTATTGTTCACCTATTGTTATATGTCGTTCAATGCAGAACCTTTGTAAAAGAACCATTGATTCAATGGTAACTGTAATCCTAAATATAAATAAATAAATAAATGAACATCCCTAACACCGAGCCACTGAATAGAGGGGCACGGTTTATACTATGTACTTTTTTCTTCCGTAACTTTTTACTATTTCTTTCTCAAAACCACCTATAGATGTATTGTAACTCTTGAATATGACACGACCTGACTTAAGATCTTATTCTTTGGGGCAATTGGTCTATTGCTGTCTCACTCATGGATTTGGTATTCATGAACTATCAACAGGCCAGTTCCCTCTCATAAAGATCAAAATGATACCATAAGTCAGGCTATGTCATATCATGTAAGGGGAAAGCTAATTAGAAACCTACCTAGGGTATAGTAACAATAGGTAAACAAAACAAAAAGGGAAATCTAGAAACACCCTTACTGTGGTAACAGCATATGTTCTTTTTCAGGTTCTAGGGAGAGTAGTATTGGGAATGATCGTAGTGGCACAGTGCAGTGAATGTGGTGCAGCAGTCTTCAGGAAGACCTTCTGGAGACTGATATGCCACCCCATCTGTGTACGCCTCTCTGGTCTGAGGGAACAGGTCACAGGAATCCGAGCTGAGTTGGCTAGAATTCAGGGAACCTCTTCCCCAACCCAGGGGACACCGCATCTACCACCGTTGCCTCAGATGGTGCCAAAAAGGAGGGCCAGCTGGACTATGGTGGGCTCCAGAAGGGTAGGGGAAGGGGGTCAGGAACACATTTCTCAGCCAGTGCCACTATGCATCTCTTTCACTACTCTGGCAAGGCAGGACTACCAAGAGGAGGCACCTGTGGTAATGGCAAGGGAGAATGTGAAGATCCTTTAGACGGGAGACCCCAAGATGGGAGGCAGAGGACCCCAATGGAGGAAGAAGCAGCTTCTGGTGAGGTAGCATGCACGGTGGCCTTCACTGAGATGCTACCTGTGAAGTGGTGGGAGGAGGCTAGAGAATACTGCACCAGGGTTTCCAGTGTCTGGTTGAAGGCATGGAGCAGGGAGGAGGGGTTTGGCTACATCAGGGACTGGGTCTCACCTGGGGGGATGAAGGCGTGTACAAAGGAGATGGCTTCCATCCTTCCAAGAAGTGAACAGCAGACCTGGCTGGAAGGTTGAAATGGTACTTCAGCAGGCATTTAAATTAGCCAACTGGGGAGGTGGAAAAAATGAAACAGGCAATCAATGCCCCTCCAGAAATTGGAATTGCAGAGAGGAGAAGCCCAGGTGAAATAAATTCACCAGGAGCAGAGGGATGTAAGAACAAGCAGGGAAGGGATGGGAGGGTTGGGTGGTGTCTTAGAAAGAATTAAGCAGGGTGGAGAAAAGGAGGATAAAAAGGTGAGAGGACCGTACCAGGGACAAGGGAAGGGTGAAGGATGGACTTGGAAAGGAAGGACAAAGCAGGGCTGGGGAGGGGCATAGGAAGTGGAAAGCCATGTATGCCAACGCAAGGACAAAATCAAAAAGCACATGAATGTGCTTGGGCTACTTCTAGGCAGCTCTACAGGGTCAATTTGTAACACAGGCAACAAAAACACAGCACAAGGCAAGGAAGGCTATGGGTAGTATAACTTGTTGGGCATGGCTGTGTGTGGAGCGCTCTGGCACTTTGGGGTCCACTAACCCTTCCTCAGGGAGCTGAGGAGGAGGGTAGGATGCCCTGAAGTGTTGGAGCATTTTTTGCTCTTTGTGCCTGGTGGACTGCACTGCCTATAGCTTTCTTTGTCTTGCACTAATACAAGAAGCCAGGGAAATAAAACTCCTGGCCTTGAGGCTACCACTGTGGAGGCAGACCTGCATCTGGTAGCCATAACAGAATCATGGTGCACCGACAGCCACAGCTGGGATGTGGCCATAGGGGGTTACACCATGTTTTGGAAGGATAGGGCAGGTAGGAAAGGGGGGTTGTTTTATATGTGAGGGAAGATACAAAGATCATAGTGATACAAGGTTCAGTGGAGATAAGGAAGGGCTGGAGGGTCTTTGGGTTGGCTTTGAGACAGGGTCTGGGGCCTTTATCTGCAAGGGAGTGGTGTGCAGACCACCAATACGGGGGAGGAGTTAGGCAGGGTCTTGGTTGAGGCCACTGGCAGAATGGAAAGCAAAGAGAAAGCAGTGATTATGGGGGACTTCAATCTGACATATGTAGACTGGAGCATTCTGGCCATAGCTACAACTAGAAGCAGGCCCAGCCTAGGGTCCCTGCAAGGGGCATTTCTAAGGCAGCTCATTACAGAATCCACTAGAGATGGGGCAGTGCTGGATCTGGTACTTACCAACAAACACAGCATTACAGATATCACAGTGGGTAGTCCCCTGGGTACAAATGATCATCGTAGAGTGTGGTTCGGTATACCGACTGGACCGGAAAAGCCACATGAGGACAAGGGTCCTGGACTTTAGGAGAGAAGATTTTAAAGAAATGGAAGACTGTCTTAGTAAATACCTTGGGGGTGGATAGCTGGGGGGAGTGGAAGCACAATGAAAAAGAATAAAGGAGGGAATAACTAAGGTAAAAGCAAGCTGTATGAAGGAAATAAGCAAGGGTAAGAGGAGGAAGAGACCACTATAGTTCTCAATGGAAGTGCCTAAACAGTAAGGGAGAAATAAATCTGCTTTTAGGAAATACAAGGCAACCTAAATGGAAGGGGACAAAGAGATATATCTACAAATCCAAAAGAAGGTGGGAACGAGGGTAAAGACAGCAAAGGCTCAAACAGCAGAGAGGATCTCCCAGGAGGTTATACTAGCTGCCCCATGTCAATACTATTCGGCACCTCATTGCAGACAGGGATAGTTCCAAAGGACTGGAGGAGGGCTGATGTGATCCCTCTGCACAAGAGCAGAAGCAGGGAGGAGGCTATTAACTATAGACCTGTCAGTCTCACATCAGTGGTGGGGAAATTAATGGAGACCCTGCTAAAGGAGAGACTGGTTGCGTGCCTGGACACAGATGGGTGGCTTCATATGGGGGAGGTCAAGTCAAACATATTTCATAGATTTCTTTGACTGGGCAGCTAAGGAGGTGGATCAGGGAAGGGGAGTGGACGTGGTCTATCTGAACTTCAGTAAGACCTCTGACACTGTACCATAAAGGAGACTGATTAAGAAACTTAGCAACCTAGGGGTGGGGGAGAAGGTGGTAAGCTGGGTATCTAGCTGTCTGAAAGACAGGAGGCAGAGGTTGGTAATAAATGGCAGCAGTCATTTGGGGGATTAGAGAGTGACCAGTGGAGTATGATATAGATCGGTACTGGGTCTTGCCCTCTTCAATGTCTTCATCAGTGGCATTACTAAGGAACTGTAGAGTAAGGTGTGTCTCTTTTTAGATGGCGCAAAAATCTGCAACAGGATGAACACTCATGAGGGGGTGGAGAGAACACAAAGGGATCTGGGGAAACTAGAGGAGTGGTCTAGGGGTGGCAGAAGGGTTTCAATGCCAAAAAGTGCAGTCATATGCCTGGTGTGGGGAAACCTGTGAACTGTGTATAAGATGGGGAGAGAGGTATTTACTGTTACCAAGCAAGAAAGGGACCTTGGGGTAATCGTATCTGATGATCTCAAGGTGGCAGGGCAGTGTGACACGACAGTAGGCAAGGCTAGCTGGATTTTGGGGTGCACAAGGAGAATAATTTCTAGCACAAGAAGTGAGGGAGGTGATATTGCCACTGTATTGCCAGGGCCGGCTTTGGGGTTTTGGGGGCCCCCAGCAGAATTAATGAAGTCATGGGGCCTCTTTGCTTGGCCCACCTTTAGCTCATGTGTTTTACTGCAGCCCATAAGTGCAAGATTTTATTTGTGGTGTTACTATAGGCAGGGAAAAATGGGCAGACTAGGTAGGCCAAGCAGTAGTTATCTGCCGGCAAATTTTATATTTCTTTGTTTCTATGTATAGCTTTAGTATAACCAGTAATACTTTAAAAAAATTTTAGGAGGACACAGCAGTGTCAGTTCTTGGGGCTGTTCTTCCCATCCCATCCATTGCTGACTATCCACCTCATATTAACTGGATCATAGCTTGTTGAGGTATTTCATGACATAACCAGAAGGATCTGCACAGTCCTTTACTGATGTTTTAAAAATATATTAAGATAAAAAAAAAGTTTAAGAATGAATAAGGTAAACTTCTCTGGTTGGGGGCCCCCATGAGCAGGGGCTCCCAGCAACCACAGGGTTCACTGATGCCTAAAACTGGCTATGTGTATTGCTCACTAGTGAAACCCTTCCTGGAGTACTATGTCCAGCTCTGGAGGCCACTGCTCTGCAAGAACATTGGCGGTGGAAGTGGTCCAGAGTAGGGCTACCAAAATGATGCCGGGGCTGTATGAGAAACCATATGATGAGACTGTGGGAGCTTAACATGCACTCCCTGAAGGAGAGAAGAGTGAGAGGGGATATGACTGAGACCTATAAGTACATCCCCTAGGTGAACAAGGTGCTGGAGAGGAGTCTCTTTCACAGGAGGAGGAGGAGCACCAGAACACTGGTGCATGCTATGAAGCTTGGGGATAGGAGTTTAAGGGCAATGTGAAGAAATACTTCTTCACAGAAAGAGTGGTGGATGCATGGAAAAGCCTGCCAGTAGAGGCAGTGGGTGTGAAAACAGTGGGGAGCTTCAAGCATGCATGGGAAAGGCACGTGGGTATAATAAGCAGAGGTAAGGGAGTAGGGAGGGACACCTGTGACCAAATAGGGTCCAGGGTGTAGTAACTGGCAGGGAAAGTGGGGCATACTTGATGGGTCTACCAGTCCTTTTCTGCCAACACATTCTATGATTCTATGTTTCTGTCTATACCTACAATGTGTACTGTACAACAGGCGTGAAAATAAGTTTTCCAAGATAAACATGTTTTTTGACAACAAGAGCAAAATAAAGTTAACTGAGCATGCTCAGAAATTTATTTCACTTGTTCTGACCACATTGTGCATTCTCAGATATTTATTCATACATGTGAGAAGCCATTATTGCAAAAAAATACATTAATGTACAAGTTAGGGTTTTATTAAAGCCAGAAAAGTAAGTAAATGTGACATTAGAGTTTTTTGTACACTAACTCCATTCACCCGTATCAAGCACCCTCATATACACCACTGAATTGAATACTAAAGCACAACCCACATTTCAAATATACTGTTTGTTGACTGAATGACCCATACATAATGTACAAAATGCTTGTTCAAACCGGCAGGCTGTTCAGACAGCTTATGCTGGAGATAGAGAGCTTGAGATGGGAACTGGGGGGAGGAGACAGGAGTGAGAGGGTGAGGAGGAAATGGGGCAGAGGGGCAGAAAGGGCTCCATCGCAGGATAGACCAGACTGCCAAGGGCCAGAAGGGGGTGCTTGGCCAGGAGGACCAAGTCCACAGGGTCCTGGGAGTGCTGAAAGGGGGTATTGGCAGGTGGCAGGGAACATGGGCAGACAGAATGGAAGTAGAAAATAGGTTCATGGTAAGCAGAGGCAGGGAGGGATTACAGGCGAGGGCCAGGGCAGAAGATTGGAGACAACAAACAGGTATGCATTACTGGCTGATAAAACAGACCAGGAGATTGGGGAAGGCACCATAAAACAAGTCAGGGGACCAGGACGGACCGGGGAAATACAGGGTACAAGGTGAGAGGAGACTGTGGAGTAGAAGTGGGGAGTGGAAGGGAAGCAGGTTGAGTTGGCACGAACACACTAAATAAAGGGTGAGGAAGGTTAAAACATGTTGGGAGGGGGGAGAGGGAGTCACAATGCAGGGGCAGTGGGAGGAGGTACATGGGGGTTGTGGAAGGAGCAAGCACAGAAGGGACGGGAGGAGAGCAGGTGGAGGTGCAATTGAAGTAGAAGGGAGGAAAGGGCAGTGTATGGAAGGAGAGACACTGAGGAAAAGGGCTCGTGAGGAGGGCAAACCATGGGGAAGTGCAAGGATGGGGGACGAGTACTGTTTAGATTCTATGCTCGGGGGGTGAGATGAGGAAGTAAGAGAGCAAGGAAGAGCCAAACCTGGGTGGAGTGTATGCCAGGTATGATAGCGGGGAGAGTAAGGCAGTGCATTCAGAAATGTATGAAGAAGGTGGGAGGGAAGCCTCATATCATTGTGCGCCTAGGAACAAATGATCTAGAGGGAAGTACAGTGGAAGAAGTACAGGAGAGGTTCAAAGAAGTGGGGGGTATCTGCAGTAGGGTGGGAAGCTCAGTGACATTCTCCGAGGTACTCCTAGTACCTAGGCAAGCACGGTGAGAAAGCTAAGAATGCAGGAGTTTAATGGGTGGCTGAAAGAGTGGTGTGCAGACATGGGGTATGGGGTAGTAGGGGAGTGGGGTGAGCCATGGAACAATAAGGGGCTTTATGCCAAGGATAGGCTGCATCTCAGCATCGAGGGACAAAGGCATTGGGACAGGGGCTGGAGAAGTACATTAAAAACAACATAGATTTAAACCAATGAGGAGGAAGGGCTGAGTCAGATAGCTGGGAGGAGGCACCTTCCAGGGGAGACCAGAAGGCCTTTCCCCCCAGAGAGGGAGGAGGAGAATGAGGGGAAGTTACCAAGACAAAAGCGGAAGGGGGAGAGACAGGAAGAGGAGGGATGGGGCACAAAGTGGACTGTAGTATCCTTGAATGCAAGAAGCTTAGCAAACAAGGTGTCAGAGTTCCAGGAAATGTTGGTAGAGGGAGAGGTAGCTATTGCCATCATCTCAGAGACCTAGGACACCCAATACCATGACTGGGATCTTACAATCCTAGGTTACAAGGTGTTCCACAGGGACTGGGGGGGAGGGCTGGAGGGGAGTGCTATTTATGTCAGAGAGGGGATATTGTGTACCAGGGAGGAGGGGAGGCCAGGAGCCATATGGGTATTGCTCCAAAGCCCTAAAGATAAGAAGCTCAGGATGGTGGTGGTGTACAGGCCATCCTCACAGAGTAAGGAGGTGGATAGGGAGCTGGGGAGCAAATCAGAAAAATCAGTGGCAAGGGAAATACAGTTATAGTGGGAGACTTCAATCTACAGTACCTGGGGTTGACTGGCAGACAGTAACTATAGCACACGCCAGGGAACAAGTGCTGCTGGAGACTATCCACGACAGCTACCTAGTGCAAAGGGTGATGAAACCTACTGCAGAGGGGAACATACTGGATTTGGTGCTAACAAATGGTGATCAAGTCCAGGATGTGGTAGTACAGGACCCTCTAGCAGGAAATGATCACTGCTTAATGTGGTTCCTCCTCAACACAGGAAGGGAGTTGGCTAAGACCAGAACAAGAGTGTTGAACTTCAGAAAGGCAGATTTTGCCAGAATGGGTAGCATCCTAGAGGGGTATTTAGCTAAAATTAACCCAGTAATGGATGTCGAACAGAAGTGGGCAATCATTAGGAAGGGGCTGAATGAGGCCATGAACATGTATGCCAAATCTCAGAGTAAGCAGTCCAGGTTCAAAAAACCTAGCTGGCTCAGCAAGGAAGTGGAGTGGAAGGTGAGTAAAAAAAGATTGGCCTTCATTAAGTTCAAGAAATTGGGGCAGAAGGAGGATAGAGAGGTGTTCACAAAGGCATCTAAGGAGGTGACCAGGATAGTCAGGGCAGCCAAGGCAGCAAAGAAGCTGAAGCTGGCTCAGGGGATCAGAGAGGGGGAAAAGGGGTTCTTTAAATACATAAGAGAGAAGAGGAGTTGTAGAGGTGACATTGTTAGAATCAAGAGGGATGGGGTATAGGCGGAACAAGGGGAAGAACAGACAGAGGCATGCAATGAATACTTCTGCTTGGTATTTACAATAGAAAGGGATGGTTCAATACCGCAGGGGAAAGGGGGCAAGGGAGAAGGGGAGCAGAGATAACAGATGGGGTCATCCAAGAGGATAGAGTTCTGAAGGGCCTTAAAGCCTTGTGGGTGGACAAGGCACCAGGACCAGGACTGTGTACACCCAAGGGTCCTGAAGGAACTGGCAGCAGGCCCTCTGACGGACCTCTTCAACAATTCCTTGGAGATGGGGAAGGTACCCAGGGACTGGAGGATGGCTCACGTGGTGCTCCCTCACTAGAGTGGACCCAAGGACCAACCGGGCAACTACAGACCGGTAAGCTTGACTTTCATAGTAAGGAAGTTGATGGAGACCATACTAAAGGAGAGGTTGATAACCTTTCTCGATAGTAATGAGCTACAGGATGAAAGACAGCATGGGTTTGTCTCGGGAAGATCATGCTAAACTAACCTGATCGACTTCTTTGACTGGGTCACTAGGGCGGTTGATGAAGGCCACGCTGTGGATGTCCTGTACCTGGATTTCAGCAAGGCTTTTGATTCGGTGCCCCACGGGAGGTTAATGAGCAAGCTGAGGGACATGGGGGTGGGGGAGAAACTGGTCGGGTGGGTTGAGAGCTGGTTGCAGGGCAGACAACAGAGGGTAGTTCTAAGGGGGAGACATCCAAGCCAAGGCCAGTAACACGTGGGGAACCACAGGGTTCAGTGCAGGGCCCTGTTTTGTTCAATGTCTTCATTGGAGACGTTGAGGGGATCAAGAGTAAGATCAGCCTGTTCACAGATGACACTAAGCTTTGTGCAAAAGTGGACAATGAGGAAGAGAGGCAAGCACTTAGGGAGGATCTAGCTAAACTTGAACACTGGTCTAGGGAGTGGCAGTTGGGGTTTAACATTAAGAAGTGCAAGGTCATGCACCTCAGAGCAAGAAATCCTAGGAGCAGCTACTGGCTGGGGGAGTGCAGGTAACCGCTTCAGAGAAGGAAAGGGACATTGGGGTAATAGTCACAGGGAACATGAAAGTATCAGCACAGTGTAGGAGGGTGGCGGCAAGGGCAAATAGGATGCTGGGGTGCATTGCCAGAGGGATCACCTCTAGAAAGGAAGAAGTCACCCTGCCCTTGTATAGATCACTGGTGAGGCCACACTTGGAGTACTGTGTGCAGTACTGGTGCCCATACCTCAAAAAGGATGTGAGATTACTTGAGGGGATGCAGCGCAGGGCTACGAAAATGATCATGGGACTGGGGGAGTTGCCGTATGAGGATTGATTGAGGGAACTCAACATGTATTCACTGAAAGAGAGAAGGGAAAGAGGGGACATGATAGAGACCTTTATTTATTTATTTATTTATTTATTTATTGAGGTTTCGGAAAAGTGCCTTTGAGTCAGATACTCCTTCACAAAAGTTCCACATCACAGAAATATGATACAAAACAGACATTACATGGTAATTCATCTTCACAGGGTACAAAGTAAGCAATAGACATAGAGCAGGGAGAAGGCTAACAGTTTGATACTAGGAATAATAAGCACAGCTCTTAAACAATATGTTAATACTACTCAGCAGAACTAGCTGAGCTTGACAGATCTACACTGGAGACTCAACAGGGGTGGACATAAACCGGCCAGGGGCCTTAGCCAGAGAGGGGAAGGTAATCAGTGGCAATCACAGTTATTAGAGGACTGGAGGTGGTCCTTAAGCTGAGTTTGGAAGGTGCTGATATGGTTTTCTTTAGTGAGGGAGGTGGATAGGCCATTCATCCAGGAGGGGGATCTATAGCTAAAGGACCTTTGGAATTGGGAAGTAAGCAGTGGGGTACTGTGAGGAGCTGCTTAATAGAGCTTCGGGTGCGCTTAAGTGCTGGGGCCAAGTGGATTAGCGGGTGAGTCCGGGGTGAGGCCAAGGGTAACATTTTGCCATGAGACAAGTGTGGTACCTGATTCTGTTTTCGAGGTTGAGCCAGTTGGTGGTAATGTAAAGTGAGCAAGTGTGGATGAGACGGTCACAACCCAGGGTAAGGCAGCATCCTTTATTAAGGGCAAGGCATATTCTGGATAAGGCTGAGGTGCTTGCAGCACCATAGATAAGTAAGCCGTAGTCAAGTAGGGAGAAGACCGAAAAGGAGACAGTGAGCCTAAGGGCATCTTGAGTGAGGCAGTGTTTGAAGCAATGCAGTATCCCAAGACAGATGTTGAGGGTGGTGGATAGAAGGTGTATATGCTGGTGGAAGCTCAGCGCTGGATCTAAGGTAATGCCCAGATATTTAAAGGAGTCCACTAGTTCAAGAGGAGAATGATTGACAGTTAGTAGAGGAGGCCAGTGCTCCCTCTGGGAGTTCTGTGGGTGGCAGAAGATCATAACTTTCGTCTTCTTATAGTTCAGTATGCGGCGCTGTGAGGAGAACCAGTTTTCAGTGTCACTAAAGGAGGTTTGAAGGGGGTGATGGAGTTGAATGGGGTCAGAATTGGAGCAGTATAGGACAGCATCGTTCACGTAAAATAGCAGATTTTCTGTGCAGGACATGGGGAGGGAGTTAAGGAAGAGGCTGAACAGCAGTGGTCCGAGAATGGACCCCTGAGGGATGCCAGAGAGAATGGGCAGTCTACCGGATAAGGTGTTACCTATCTTGACCTGCTGGAATCGGTTTGAGAGGTAGTCAGTGAACCAGCAGAGGGTGTCCCAGGAGAAACCGGAGTTGGAAAGTGTGGTTAGTAAGAGAGAGTGGTTGACGGTGTCAAATGTCTTAGTGAGATCAATGAAGACAGCACCAGTGATATGGCCCCTGTCTAAGGCGGAGTGAATATGGGCAGTGAACTCCAGGAGGGCAGTAGTGGTACTGTGCTCCTTGTGGAAGCCATGTTGCTGTTTGCAGAGGAGGTTGTATATGTTGAGGTGGTTGGTGAGCTGATCAGAGACAATCCGCTCTAGGGCCTTGGGGAGGGGTAGGATGGAGATGGGGCGATAGTTGTTGGTGCTGGTACGGTCCCCAGTTTTAAATACCGGAGTAATGGAAGCAGATTTCCACCGGGAGGGGAATTTACCCAGGCACAAAGAGCAATTTAGAATATGTGTGAGGGGGGTTGAGTACTTCCTGTAAGGTGAGCTGGAGGAGTTTCAGATCTAAGGAGTCACTGCTATAGCGGAAGTGGCTGAGGGCTTTTCTAAGGTACAGCTCTGCTGACTTTGGAGTAATGCAGCACAGATGGAAGGGGGGCTTCTGTGGGGGGGGAGGGGTGTAAGTTGAGAGTGAGTTAAAGAAATTAGGAGGTAGGACCTGGCTGAGGTTGGTGAAAGTGTCATTGAAGGCTGTAGCTATACATGTAGGATCAGTGGTCAGACACCCATCAACTAAGATCTGGTTGGGAACAGTGTTTGGGACTTTGCCACAGATATTCTTAATGTTGTTCCAGAAATTCTGCCCCAAGCCCCAGGTGGAGGTGAGGGAGGATTTAACATACTCGGCTTTGGCTCTGTGCAATGCCCACATGCATTTATATCAGGCCTCCCTGTACTTCTGTCTCTCGGTCAACAGGCAGGACTCATTGGAGAGGTGCCAGAGAGAGTCTCTAGTCCTCATCAGAGTCAGGAGGTGGTTCGAGATCCAAGGTGCAGGGTTACCTTTGCCTTTTCTTTTAGTGAATGGGGTAAACTTGTCACATATAGTATTGAAGGAATGAATGAAGAGGTCAAGGGCTCTATCAGGGTCAAGGGTATTCATTATGAAGGATCAGTTCATATTACCGAGATGCGCTTTAAGGAGGGCCAGTTTGCCAGGGCCAAGTTGGTGTAGATGTATTATTGTGGGAGGAGATTTAGGTGCATTGCTGGTCCAGGTGCAGAGCACTGGGGAGTGGTCACTAAGGGCATTTGGGAGGTCGGAGATGCTACAGACCTTGTGAGGTCGGTTGGTGAAGACCAGGTCCAGCAGCGAGGAAGACCCTGTGTTTTGGTTCAGTCAGGTGGGGGATGTGACTACTTGCATAAGGTCATGGGGCAGTGGCTGCATTGATAAACGGCGTGGCGGTTTTACCTAGCCAATTAATATTGAAGTCCCCTAGTATGATCTTTTCCATATGGGATGGGAGGGTGGTCAGGTAGGACAAAACTGAGTGGAAAGCCGCCTTCTGATCCCTGGGAGGTATGTATACAGCAGTGATGAGAAAAGGGGTTTGTGAGTGTCCCAGGGAGAGTTTTAGTGTTAGTGCCTGGGGGTCTTGGTTCCAAATGAGTGGGTGGAAGTAGTTCGCTGTGTAGGGTGGCCCTAGTGTAAATGGCACAGCCACCCCCACATCTACCCTTACGGTCAGCCTGATGAACGTTGTAGTCAGGAAGGGTTATTGACGAGTCTGGAATCATGGGAGAGAGCCAGGTTTCACCCACAGCAATGACATCAGGCTGATGTTGCAGGACCCAGCCCTGGAAGGAGTCCCACTTTTTTAATAGGCTGCAGACATTAAGGGAGGCAATGCGTAGTCCGCTGGGAGGGGGGCATGTTGGAGTAGTAGGCATGAGTAGCCCAGGATGAGGATGTATGTTACCAGATATGAGAAGGAGGAGGAGGAGGGACCTGAGGACAGGGTGCCAGGTCAACTTTTTGAGTCGGCGGAATTTGCGGGTAGGATGTTCCTTAGAGGCTAAGAATGTAGGAATGGGGAGGTTAAGTAGGAGGGGCTAACCAGGAGAAGGGTGTGAGGTGTGCTGAAGGGTGCCTGTAGCAGGTGTGTTAGTTGGTGATGTTTAGAGTGGTAGTTGTGAGCACATAGGGTGGAGTGACTAGAGCGGTGGACATTAGGAGTGATTGTAGGGGGAAGGCCAGAATCGCAACAGTGGGTAGCTGACAGGCAGTTAAGTGGTAGTCAGTGTCATAGGTAGGGTGTAGTAGAGGGAGGTACAGAGAGAAGAGAGAGAGGGTTAATAGAAGCATGTTGAAATATGTCATCAGATGTAGAGGACCAAAGGAATAAGCAGGAACTAGCTGAGGTCGTCCCAACACCCTCTAGTGGCAAAAGGATATAGGATGCCAATGGAGAAGTGGGCTGATTAGTTCAAACATCTGTTCCAGACTCTATAAAAGGGAGAGCGCACCAAGTGTGGGGATAGCGTCGTCGGGGTCGCAACACAGACAATTTAATTTCAAGGCAAGATGGAGCTATTCTGCGGTGGCATTCGCTCCGTAGTTGTACCTGATTGTTTCAGGGGGTGGGGTGGGGGGAGGGCGACCAGTCCAGGCCCTCACGACCTCCTTGGCGACCCGGTGAAGTTGCTGTGGAAGGAAGAAGACAATCAGGCAAGACTTTATGCTGGCTGGAAGGGGAATTGCTAAGAATTAAGTGGAGCAGGGGGAAGGGCCTAACAGAGCTGCAGAACAGCTGAGGTTTGTTCGTTGCTATCAATTAAGTGGAGCAGGGGGGAAGGGCCTAACAGAGCTGCAGAAAAGCTGAGGATTGTTTGGGGCTAAGAGCTGAAAAGCTGATTTGATGTGTTAAATAGCCCTCGTGGGGCTGAAAAGCTGCTATTAATGTTTGCTCTCATGGAGCTGAGAAGCTGATTTTACTTTTAAAGTCCTCAAACTGAAATTATGCTGCTCTTTTTCAGCTGAAAAGCTGCTATAAGTGTTTGCTCTCGTGGAGCTGAGAAGCTGATTTTACTTTTAAAGCCCTCACAACTGAAATTTCTGCTGCTCTTTTCAACACAAATAGCTAATACAAGATATTATATAACCTGATATTATAATGCATTATTTATTTATTGAATTTTGTTGACCGGGTGAGCCCGCTGGGCCCCGGAGGTCCCTTTTTCAGGGGCGGCCCGGAGGAAAGTTACATACAAATCAACGGAACAGTACAGGTAAGAAAGTGACAAGTTGGTAGACAAATGAGATCCATAGGGTTACAATCAGGTAGGAGGTAAGGGAACATAAAGACCGTAAGAACATGTGGAAGTGGATATTTACAAACATTGTACATGCATCAGTCTTGTGGACCCTGGAAGAGCACGAGGTGCTAGCTAGTTTGCCTAGAGTCACAGTCCCATCCCGAGGAATCAAAGTAGATGGGGGAAGGGTGACCATGGGGCATGTCTTCAAAGTTAGGAGAGGCAGTGACGAGTGGTCAGGTCCTAAGGCATTGGCAGGTACTCCTATCGAGCAAGTGTGCTTTAAGTTTAGAGCGGAAGCTAGGGCCTGTTCCTGCCTCTCGTCCCCTAGTGGGAGGTTGTTCCAGGTGGAAGGGCTGTAAACGCCGAAGGACCTGGACCCGGCTTTGGTCCTAGTTTTAGAACCTCGAGGAGAGTTTGCCCTGAGGTGCGGAGACACTCAGACTGGTTTAGCCCTGACTAGCCCTTTGAGGCTAGGGGAGGGAGGACCAGTAGCTTAAATGTCAGGCAGAGAGTCGGGTAGATGAGGCGGCTTCCAAAGACGGCCATCTGAGCCTTGCTTGGGCCTCGAGTGGTGGGGTTCTAGGGTGGGACATGGTAGCAAACCTGGCAATCTTGTTGTAGAGGGTCTTTAGCCTGTCAAGTCCTGTAGCGCCACACCTTGGGGAACCGGGCTTGAGGTGAGCTTGGGAGTAGGACGCTAGTGTGATATGGCTACCCTGGCTTCAGGATAATCTGGTCCTTTATTCTATAGAGGATGCCGAGTTTCACATGAATGGCTTTGGTTAGTAGATCGACATGTTGTTTTAGAGTAAAGCTTTGGTCTAGTGTTGAGACCGAGGTACTTAGTTGAGGTAACCACTTTGAGTTTGACTCCCCTGACTGCAGTTGAAGGAGGTTGACCTATCAGATCCCAGGATCTTGGCCCAAATGGAACGCTTTGGTTTTGCTGGTGTTTAGTACCATTTTGTTCAAGTAGCCAATCCTCCATCTGGAGGATGTCATCTTGAAGGGCTCTTCCAGTTCTTTTACATCGGGAGGTGCGGTAGATGACGCGCATCAACATATTGGATGACTCTGCTGCTCCCACAGTGTAAGTGCAGGTCATTTATGAACAGAGTGAAGAGAAGGGGGCCAAGTATAGACCCCTGTGGTACCCCTTCTTTAAGCGGTGCAGTCTGGGAGACATTGTCCAACCACCTGACCCTCTGGGTACGGCCAGAGAGGTAACTCGCAAACCAACCTAGTGCGTGGGTGTCCAGGCCAAGAGAGCACATTTTGTGCAAAAGGAGGCTGTGGTTGACCAAGTCAAAGGCTTTTGAGAGGTCGATGAAGACCGCACGCCTGTGCTGACCCCCGAGTCATTGTTGTGCAGGACATCTGCCGAGAATTTGGTTAGTGCCATGTCTGTCCCATGGTTGGCTCTGAAGCCATGCTGGGACGAGGAGATAACCTGGTGAGTTTCCAGGTATTCGCGGGTTGGGAGTAGACTAGCTCTCTTGTATTTTCGCCATTGAGCACAGCAGGAGATAGGCCTGTAGTTCACTATTTGTTCAGTGGTGCGCCCTTGTGAATGGGAATCACTAGGGCCTCCTTCCATGGCTCAGGGACTGTCCCTCCAACAAGGACCGGTTAATCAGCCAGGCTATTGGCTTAGCTAGAGCAGGGGCACTTCCTTGAGAATTTTGGCTGATCCCGTCAGGGCCACCAGTGCCTCTCGGCTGCAGGATTTAAGGAACTGAACTTCCTTACCTTTACCAGCCGCAGATGAAATTGAGGGTTGTCAAGTTCGTGGGGCTGCTGCTCTGGTGGAGCCTTTTTCCATCATCCGTGTGTCCCACCTTGTACGCATCCAGGTTTGTAAAGTAGCCCGTTTTGAGGCCTCGTGATGTGAGGCCCCTCATCCAGTATATGCCTGTTCACCTGATAGGGCTGTAGTGGATTTTTATGCCCTTTCAGGAGTTCATTAATATGTGACTAGAAAAGCCTGGGGTTACCCAGGTTAGTTTTTGGAGATTGGAGATGTATTCTTTCTTGGCTTTTTTATGTTCTGTTTGCAGAGGTTTCTGAGGGCCCTGTAGCTGGCTAAGTCCACGGGAGTTTAGTTATCGTGAACTTTTCCATGCTTTGTCCCGGTGGACATCTGCTTTTAGGGTGGGATGAGATCCACTTATAGCAGTTCCCCTTAACCCTGTGGGTTTTCATAGGGCAAACCAGGTTAGTGATATGAGATAGGGTGGTTTGAAGAATTTAACAGCCTCTGGCCCAGGTTAGGAAGATGTCTTATGGGGTTCCAGTCAGTGCCGTTTAGGTAGCCTATGAACTGGTCAGGATGGAAATTGGAGAAGTCCCTAGAACTGATAGTTCGGGGCGGGGCATTTATCCTGTTATTCTTCCATATGGCAAATATTGACGAGTGGTCACTTAGAGCATCTGCCAGAGTCCCAGCCAACTTTACATTAATTGGGGATGAGGTCAGGACCCAATCTATAGTAGAGTGTCTGCCTGATTTGTGGTTCATTGTGGTCGGTAGGGAGATTAATTGAGCAAGGTGGGAGTCCTTAGAACTCTGGATATTGCCGACTTGACTCTTGTGACCAGTTTAGGTGAAGTCACCCAATAGATAATCTCAGCAGCTGAGTCCACCACGGAGCTCTTCAGGAGCGTATCCAGAGAACTGATGGCATTAGTTGGGGGGCTGTATACACAGCCTATTGTGAGGTGTTTAGCCCCACCTAATGTGAGCTTTAGGAAGACTGCTTCTGAGTCCAGGGCTGAGTCCAGGGGCAGCCTGACTATGGAGGACGTAAAGTTGTCCTTGACATAAATTAGCACTCTGCCCCCTCTTTTCGAGGGTCTGTCCTTTCTGAAAAAGGCATAGCCGGAGATAGCAACCTCATGATCCAGAATGTGGGGTTTTAGCCAGGTCTCAGAGACCCCTAGTATGTCGGGTTTGTAGACAGCCAGCCAAGCTTGTACCTCCTGGATCTTTGGTCTCAGGCTGCAGATGTTCATGTGAACCAGCCTCAGGCCCTTGGCTCTGTCCCAGGCCTTATCCATAGGGGAGTAGATAGAGACATTATTAGTCCCTGGGCCAGGGTTAGGTTGTATGTCCCCCGCCAGTAGGAGTAGGGCAGCGAGTGAGCTCAGGAGAGAGAGGGTTGGAGGAGGTAGTGCCAGCAGGACCTGACATTGGGTCTGGCTCGAAGTACAGAGAAGGACTTTGTAGAGGACCCCTTCCTAGAGAATTCATGGGCCACGAGGAGAAGGATGTTAATGCAAGGGGACGGGCATAGGAAGTGCCTTGCTATGTGCTCTCCGACCCCCTGAGGTAACCTGGGAACGTGATGCTATTGCTGATTGGCTGATCAGCCGCGTTGACCAGAATGCAATTATAGCCAGGAAAATAACGTTGTTCCAGATACCGGGGTGCATGATAGTTCCCTGCATGTAACTGGCCAGGAGGCGCAGGTACCAGCAGGGTAGCCAGAGATCCTACAGCTGCGGCTATCTTTAGGGCCAGTGAGACAAAAAGGCCGATTGTTGTGTATCCAGCAGTAACGTAGGGTAACAATTGATGCTCAAGATAACAGAATCCTAAGTTCTATGCAGCAGTAGTCAAACGTTAAATCAGAGTCTCAAACATTAAAAATCAAAGCCACACATTTTTAAGTCCTTTGGCTGGAGGCATTAAAGACCTAAAGGCACAAGATACATTAGATTGCGCTGAGACAGAGCAAACAAAGGCTAGCATATAAGTTAGGATAAAACGCAGGATTATAAATGAAGCGCTGAAGCTAAACAAGCGATGGCTAGCAAATGAATTAGCACCTAATTGGCTGTGGCAAGTAGGAGAACATATAAGGTCAGAGTTAGTGCAGCCAAACAGCGTGCCATGCAGATTACACGATTTATGGAGCAGAGACGGGCAATAGTGACCTGAGATAAGGCAAGGTGTTTCACCGGAATGAATGGAATCGGACACTCAGGAAGAAGATGATAAGGAACTCCCACCTACAATCAAGGCAGCATCAGGGTAGGAGAGCTGTTGTCGTGGCCAGAGAGCCTCCCTAGCAAAGGGAGATCTGGATCTGATAGGGTGGAATCACAGCCTGGGCTGGGCTACTCCACTACAGCCTATTTAACATCCCACAGACACCGGGAGGGTGGGTGGCAATTTCAAAAAAAAAAAAAAAGTCAGCAGAGGGGCAAACCTTCCTCCGCTAGCAGTCTTGGCGGCTAAGATTCCGGCAGAAGGTCCGGGGGAGGTCCACCCGGCTTTGTTGAGCTGCCGGCGCCTCTACCCCGGGAAGTCCAGCTTCTTTCTTTCATGGGGGGGAGACCCGAGAAAGCCAGTCACCCTCCCACCCCAGTCCGAGTTTCGAGTAGTGCAGAGGGAGAGGAGAGTGCAGCCTTTTAACCCCTCCAAGTCGCCACCGCCGATCTGTGAGCCAATTGAAGAGTGTCCTGAGCTGCGCGCCAAAACGAACAAAGGGAAGTCAGCAGCGGGCCAAAACCTTCCCTCCGCTAGCAGTCTTGCAGCTAAGATTCCTGCAGAAGGTCCGGGGGAGGTCCGCCTGGCTTTGTTGAGCTGCCGGCACCTCTACCCCGGGAAGTCCAGCTTCTTTCTTTCGCAGGGAGGGGGACCCGAGGAAGCCAGTCGCCCTCCCGCCCCAGTCTGAGTTTCGAGTAGCATTAAAGGTTAATTCCAAGAACAACAATTAGGCACAGATAGTCCAGCTATACAGGTTCAATCGACTATCTTCACATGTACGCCGACCTTAAAATAACACAGGCACTCTAATTTCAAGGCATGGTGGAGCTATTCCGTGTGGCGCTTGTCTGTAGTTGTACCTGATTGTTTCGGGGTGGGGGGTGGGGAGGCAACCAGTCCAGGCCCTCATGACCTCCTCAGTGACCCGCTGAAGCTGCTGATTGTTTTGGGGGTGGGGAGGTCGACCAGTCCAGGCCCTCACGACCTCCTCGGCGACCCACTGAAGCTGCTGATTATTTCAGGGGGGGGGTGGGCAAACAGTCCAGGCCCTCACAACATCCTCAGCGACCCGCTGAAGCTTTAAGTACTTCAAAGGCATAAACAAAGTCAGAGAGGGAGGATTGCTCTGCTTAAAGGGGGAAAGGGTCACTATGGGGCACAGTCTGAAGATGGAAGGGGAAGGTTCAAGAGGGAGATGAGGAGGCATTACTTTACAGAGAGAGTGGTGGCGAGATGGAACACACTGCTGGAGGAGTTAATCGAACTGAGGACAGTGGCTAGCAAGTGGGGTTGGTGTAGAATCATGGGCAGGATTAGTACAGACAAGAACACAAAGGAGGGAAAGACCAGGACAGGGGAGGAAGGGAGGGGTTTGGGTGGGGCTGGGGCAGCTGTAGTAATATGAAACTAAGAGCTGCACAATCTGACAGACTTGCTAGACCTGTGGGCCTTTTTCTGCTGGCAATTTCGTGTGTTCGTATGATAGTTATGGCAGCTACTGGAGTTCCCACCCTGGAGGAGGTGCCCAACTGAAACCTAGGCTATAGGGAAATCTGTGAAATAAAAGCTGAAGGAGGAGGAGGGGAGACAGAGGACATAAAGAGAGGAGACCTAGAGAGCTGAAGTCAGTGGCTTTTATAGTGTCTGGAGGCAATGCTCTGGAGGTTTATGGGTTATCCAGTCAACTGCAGGCTAAAGCCCTGGCATTAACTGGATGTATATATATATGTATATATATATTTATAAAATGGGTAGGGAAATTGTTGTTCTTTTATTGGATGAGCACCACCACATGACCATGCGTATATCAGAGCGCGACCAAGACACCTGCACTTTTACCCCCAAACAATTTTGACATTTTATAAGATAGATAACATTTGAGGTGTGGTCGCCGCCTGATATGTCGCATCGCGGTGGTGGTTGACGACTGCCTGCGGCCTCGCATGAATAACGCACACCAGGATGTGCGATATCAGAGCACAAACCGCACACCTCAGAGTGGTTTATCTATAATATATATATATATATACATATATATTACAAAATGCTTGTGCAAACTGTTATTTTTGGCAGCTACTGTAGTCTTTACCTTTTAGGAGATGCCTAGGTTAAACTTTGGCTAAAGGAAACTGAAAATACCAAAACATGTTTGGTTAGCATATGGCCAAGCTCTCAATGTAAATATGGCACGGAGGAGAAAAAATATCCCCTCATGTGGGAGAAACCTCTGGGAATCAAGGTCAGGGTTAACCCTCCCTCTGGGTATGTTAAGTGTCTTAGAGCTGAACATGAGCACTGTGTAGTTTTACAGCTGGATCCTTGATATGGCTCTTTAGGCAGGAGATCCATCATCCCGTAGTCCTAAAGATCTGAATCAGATAGTCTTCTGTGATGCTGTGTGTGCATTTTCCAATTGGAAGAGTAGTTGATGAACTGAGATATAGGATTTTGAAGTTTTAAAAAATTCCAGCTGCCTTGCTTTGCCCACAGTAGAAAATAGGGGATGAAGGAGCACAAGGAATATAGATATGACAAATCAAATACTTACTAGATATTGGGTTATGGCTGCATAGGTTGAGTAGCAAAAAGGCAGCAACATCAGTGTAGCAAAAAGCAGCTACATCTGAGGAATTTTGAAGATGATAGATGCCTCAAACAGTGAAGGATGTTAGAAACTTCTTCCTTGCACCCCCATAAGCTGATCTGAGAGGAAAAGGTAATGGAAGTGAAATGATGACACGATGTCGGAATGTAAGACTTCAGGTATTAAGGGAAGAAACCCATATACAATAGGCTGATGAAAGCTTGAAGGGGTGTGCTGCATACACTTTTGACTATTAGGTATAGAGCTATTTCCGGTTAAGGATTAAAGATTGAGAATCTGAAGCCTTGAAGTAAAACTGTGATGGGCTGCTGAACAGGGTAAACTGTAAAAGTTATTCAGTGTCTGAAGTCACACACTGTAGCTTGAGATACACTAGAGGATTTTGTTGGCTTGGAATATGGAAGGTATGACTTTCAGTAATAGGTAGAATGGATGATAATGATGCAGGGTACAATCTATCAGATTGAATCCAAATTAGGCCAAAGAATTGGCTCTGTGTATCTACTTAAGGCCAATGCTGGGATTGTCTTGTGTGCTTCTGTAGCAATAGCTCCAATGCTAATGGCTTGTGAAGTCAACAGATCAAGTAAAAGAAGCAGATACTTTCAGTGTCAGTAAGGGACCAAAGGTTTCTTTGGTAGCAGTAAGGAGGCTGGTGACTTTGACTGTTGACTCCAGTTAAGGTTCTCCATGGAGGTAATATCGTGAGGTTGACAGCATCTGCCATTGAGGTCTACACCGATAAATAAGGAGCATCAGGAGTATGGGTTGCTTGAATTATATATGGGTCTTGTTAAAAGTATTGGAATTTACAACAGGCATTGCAATTTACAGCGTAGTTCCTAAACATTTACATGTAGTTCTAAATGTCTGACTTTGCATATGATTCAGTAGGATACCATATCAAATACAATCAAGAGGTGCCACCAAGTCAATCTACGTGGCTGAAAGAGCTCCTAGTGTGGTGAGGCTTCCACCATCATGGTGCAAAGCAGATAAAGCCCCTTTCTCTGTCCCAGCCATGTTTGATGCAATTAATGTTTTTTATGCCTACTACCTCAGCCAGTAGACTCTTCCATGGCTCAGTCACTCTCTCCATAAAGTCACATTTTGTCACATCCCTCCTGAATCTACTCTTGCCAGCTTCCACTCATGCCTCCTTGTTTTTGACCTGCCATTCCTGCTGAATAGTACCTCACAGTTTCCCTTGTTTATTCTTCTCAGGAACTTGAAGCTGTCTATCATGTTGTTTCTCTCCCTTCTGGCCTCCTGTGAGTAATTGTTCAGTGCCCTAAACCAATCCTTATAGGATGGAGGCTACCTACAAGAAGATGGAGCATTGCTGCTGCAGACCTTGCATAGAAGAGCCAAGGGAGGATGGCTATGATGGATCTGGGGCTGCAGACAAGGACCTCAGAGGAGCTGCTATTTGTTTTTAGTCTATGGTAACAAATCATTCTATCTGGTGCCACCATTTTAGGTCAGGTTAAGCAATGGATGGTTCCGACACCATAAGGCACTTATGGTAAGAATGGGTTTTAAGAAAAGCAACTTTTCTGATCATTTTCCAAAGAGTATTGCTTTTGCTTCCTGGTTCAGCCATAATAAATGTTATATCCTGTGTGGTTGTCTGACAAAGAAGTCCAAATAAGCATCACTGAATGGTAAAAGGGCATGCAGTCCTGACTGAGGAAATGCAGTCCCACAATTGATCAATGTTGTTCAGATCTTTTGCGAGAAATCAGCCTCAGTTAAAGTAGCTACATGTTCTATACTGACTGCTGAGTGGGACAGTTCAAGTAGACTTTGATCCCTTGTTAGTGAGGGAAAGCATATAGTACATCCCAGTGTTACACAGAAACACAGAATTTGATGACAAATAAGGACCACTTGGCCCAGCCAGTCTGCCCATTTCTTCCCACCTACAGTATCACCACAGATTCTATCCGCCCCTTACTCCACACATCACTGTAACCTTTACCACACTCTCTGTTGGCTCTTCCTTCAAGGCCACTTTAAATTTACTCTTGGCTGCTTTGTGGACACTATCCTTAGGTGCGGCCCTGTTTCTCCTCTCTCCACCCTCTGTAAGTTCTGTACCACACTTAGCTGCCTTCGCTCCTCTGCTGTCCCTCCTCTTGAGGTTCCACGTACCTCCACTAAAATGGATGGGAATGCCCTATCGGTAGCCACCCCCACCTTTTGGAATGGGCTTTCTGCTCCTGGCTATTAGCCAATAGCAGCTGCACTTGTCCACCTCGATAGCCCCTGCTTTCAGCTCATTCTTCCTTTCCCTTCTGCTGCCCTGTTACTCTGTGCTCTTTCTCCTGCTCCTGGCTACCCGCTAGTCGGATCAGCAGCCGTGAGGGTGGGGTGGGTTTTTATCACCTGTGTACTAATTACATGACTGTTCTCTGCTATTGTACCATGTTCTTTGTTGTAGTGTTACCATGGGTTTACATTGCATATTGCACCTCATGCCTCTTGGCCCAGGTCATGCCTGAAAATGGTCCCCTGGATCAGTGCACCTACCCGCTTATCAAAGTTATAAATACATAAATAATTAATCGGTCCCCGGCTCTTTCTCCTTCCTCATCTTCCATTCCACGAAGATACACTTATGCCTATCCCATGCATTCCTGAAGCCACCTTTGTCTTCACTTCCATCACCTCCAGTGAAAGACTGTTTCGGGAATCTAGCACTCTTTCTATGAAGAAATACTTCCTCATATCTCTCCTGAATCTACCCCCAGCTTCATAGCATGTCCCCTTGTTCTTGAGCTCCTTTTTTGTGAAAATACTTCCATTCCTGTACCTTATTTACCCCTGTGAGATATTTAAAGGTAAAGGGGAAATTGTTTAACCTGGAAAGGCACACTAAGTCGGAACATGTTTCCAGGTGCCACCTGGGAGCACATAGAAGTTAAATGACTTTCTCAGGGTCACACAGTATGCAAATTGGGTCTGGGGGGATTTAGACCCAGGTCTCCATGTTTGCAGCTCAGTGCCCTTAACCACTACGCTATACTGCCTCCATTAAAGGTCTCTATCATATGCCCCCTCTGCCTCCTCTCTTCCAGAGTGTACATATTGAGATCCTTTAGACTCTCCTCATAGGGCTTTCTGGTGAAGACCCTGTACCATTTTAGTTGCCCACCTCTGGACTGCCTCCACTTTGTCTATGTCCTTCCAGAGATGTGGTCTCCAGAACTGGACACAGTACTCAAGGTGGTGTCTTACCAGCAATCTATACAAGGGCAACACCACCTCTCTCTTTCTGGTCATGACACCCCTCCCTATGCACCCCAGCATCACACTAGCCCTGCCAACTGCCTTGTTGCACTGCCTGGCCACCTTTAGGTCATTTGATATCATTACCGCCAGGTCTCTTTCCTGCTTGGTGGTTGTCAAAAGCACGCCACCCATTTGGTACTCTGCCCCCCAGGTTTCTGTACCCTAAGTGCATTATTTTGCACTTTTTCTTATTGAAACCCAGCTGCCATACACTTGACCACTCCTCGGTCTCTACTCATCCTTTCTACACACACCCCCGGGGGGTGTCAATTCTGTTGCAGATTTCGGTGTCCTCCACAAAGAGGCAGACCTTCCATTCCTGCTCCTCTGCATCCTCTCAGTATCACTGATAAAGACAGTGAAGAGGACCGGTTCCTTCACTGATCTATGAAGCACCCCACTGGTACTGGTTACCCTCCCTTCCCTGGAGTGAACTCCAATTACCACCACCCTCTCTTGCCTATCCCCTAACCAGTTTCTTACCAGGTTCACCACTTTTGGGCCCATTTCTAAGCTACCCCAGCTTGCTTATTAGTCTCCTATGTGGAATGATTTCAAAAGTCTTACTGAAATGTAGGTTGGCCATGTACATTGCTCCACTCTGATCTAATTTCTTGGTCACCCAGTGAAAGAAATCTATCAGATTGGTTTGATATGACTGCCCTCCCCTATGAATCCATGCTTCCTTGGGTCTTGTAACCCATTGGATTCAAGATATTCCACAATCCCTCTCCTTCAGCAGTGTTTCCATTAAATTTCCCACCACCAATGTCAGGCTAGTAAGGTCAGGTGCTGTGCTTGTGTGTGTGTGTGTGTGTGTGTGGTGGGGGGCATAAATTATTCATTTTTTAAGTGCAAAGAGCACTTTACATTAAGAAGTTGGCCGTCAATGGAGGTGGGGAGGTTGAGCAGGTCGCCAAATGGAATGGGGGATCTACTTAAATGTATTAAAAAAACAGCTTGTGGGTGCTGGGGAGAGGACTGTTGGACTGTGCTTTTGATAGAGGGTGGGGGGATGGAGGTTACATGATTTGTTTTACCTGATTTTGTGCTGGGAGAGGAGGGAGGGGGCTGTTTATTTCTTTTTTTTCTTAAAGAACCAAATATGAATACCCAAACACTGAATAGCTGAATATTTGGCTGCTAAATACGGAATATTCAACCGGCTATTCAGAAAAAGGTATTCACACAGTTCTGGTGCCTAGGAGGGCAGTGTGACTTTATCACAAAATCCTGGCTGACTGTGTGCATATTTTGCCTCCTCATAGAATCAGCGCTACTCAGACTTCCTTCCCAGGTTTGTTCTGTTGCCTTGGCTTATTTTTATGGCTGTTGCCAGAGCCTACAGTCATCTTGCTTTAGCTAGGAAAAGCTGGCATACTGCGGAACACATTTTTATGTTTGCTTGCACGCATGTGCAAGAAACATAGTGCCACTATACGAGTTTTCGTAGGTGTGCCTTCCCCACTTCCAATGCCCTGGTCCCTTTGGCAAGCGCGGCTGCACTGTGCCAATGAATGTCTGAGCTGTCTATCACAGCTATTCAGATGCAGTGGTGTACAGTTCTGAGGAAAATATTGCCACAGTTAGCAGCGGTAATGTGTGGGCAATTTGCATACTGCCGACGACGATATGCAAATTACCCTCCCCATCTTCCTGCATCTGAACTGCCATAGACAGTCATCGTCACCCCCCCACTCACGTAGGCATGCCTCGGAGCCCACCCTGCATGCTCATGCCCCTCCACCCGCACACTGTATGACCGACGGGCGCCGAATCCACCGCTGGCTCCACTGCCCCCAAACAGGACCTATAGGTGCCATGCTGGGAGACTACCCCAGTGTGGCAAACATTGGTATGGCCGACAGGGGTGCCAAATTCCCCATTGGCTCCACTGCCGCCTCCCCCAAAAAAATAACTTTTCAGCTGCCATGATGGGAGTCCACCCCAGCATGGCAAAAGTCCCGCGTCATCTTCCTGAAGAAGATACCACACTGGGAGCCCACCCTAGCATGGCAAAAGTTGGTATGGCCAACAGGGGGTGCCCAATCCCCCGTCGGCTCCACTGCCACCCCCCAAAAATAACCTTTCAGCTGCCATGCTGGGAGCCCACCCCAGTTTGGCAAAAGTCCTGTGTCGTCTTCCTGCAGAAGAAAAAAAAAAAACGGTCTCAAGTTGACTGTCTTGCCCCCTTCCCCCAACCCGTGTCCACCCTCTGTGCACCCACCTTCCCATCCCCCCATACTTACCTCCGGAACCCAACGTGATGATCTTTGGTGGACTGGGAACATGTCTGCACTCTTCAAAGCCGACCTCGAACTGAAGAAATGCCGGTAAGCTGTATAATGGCATAAATGTTTTTTTTTTCAACTTTGGTGCATATCTCAGCCATTTTGGGGAATTTTTTCACCAAATTTTCAACATGGGGTTCTTGGGGCCCCACCTCATGAACTCAGTTACTGTCATTTTGTTATTTGGTCTCGAATGGTGATTTCGCAGTCACTGTACGGAACCACCTTTCAGAACTGAGTAATGAAATAACAGCAGCACAATTCATGTGAGGTAGGCCCTAAAACCCTAATGGCAAATTTGGTGAAAAAATTCCCAAAATGACGTGTTCTGAACTTGCTTTTAGTAGCGTCTCACATCACCATAAGTTAGCAGATTTTTAATATTTCACCCAGATTTTCAACATTGCCATTTTACTACACCTCCTTATGAGCAGTACAGCTGTCATTTTTCACATCTCACCCAAAATGTGTTTTTGCGCATATAGTGCACAATGGCGCAGTCAGTGTGGGAAATCAATGTTTGGGATTGATTAAGAAAATCACAGTGACACTGTTCATGAGCAGAGGTCTTAAAATGGCTATGTTAAAAATTTGGTGACAAAAGTCCATAAAATGACTGTGTTACGAGCGAGCATTGCGCAGTTTCCACGCACCCACGTAACTTCATGAATTTGTAATATTTTCAGTCCAGATTTTCAACACTGGCATTTTTCCACACCTCCTTATGAACAGTACAGCTGTCATTTTTCACACCCTGGACAAAATGTGTTTTCGCACTTCTGGTGCAGAAATGCGTGGTCACTGTGGGAAATCACTGTTCGGGACACATTAAGAAAATCACAGTGACACTGTTCATGAGCGGAGGTCCCAAAATGCCTGTGTTGACAATCTGCTGTAAAATATTCCCAAACTAATTACATTACGGGTGTGCGTTGCGCAGTTTTTATGCACGCTCGTGACTTCACCAGTTTTTTTTATATTTTCCCTCCAGATTTTCAACATTGCCATTTTTTACACCTCCCCATGAACAGTGAAGCTGTCATTTTTCACATCCTGTTCAAAATGTGTTTTCGCACCTGTGGTGCCAAATGGCGTAGTCACTGTGCAAAATCAGCTTTTGGCTAACAAACTGATATTGCCACTGTTCATAAAGTGGGGGTCACAAAAAACCCATGTTGAAAATCTGGAGTGAAAATACCAACGAACGCCTGAGGTGCTAGAGTTTCCAACCATAATGCCCCACCCTGTAGAGGCTGACAGGCATCGGGGGTGTGACTTGGGATTGTTGCCTGTAATGCTCATGCCATTCCACCCCCACTTACACCCTGCAGCCAGTGAGAGGCATCGAGGTATGCCTTGGACTCTTCGGCCCCCAAAGTTCACCCCATTCTCCTATACTGCACCCATCTCACCATATTTCCTGATGGAATGGTGTGAGCATAAGGCCCAAAGACCCCAAGGCACACCATGACACTTGTCAGTGTCTGCAGGGTAGGGTGTGGTGAAATGGAGTGGCTGTTATGCCTGACGACCCAAAGGTACACCCCAATGCCTGTTAGTCTCTGCAGGGTGGTGGTGGGGTTGGCTTCAACTAAATACTTTACTGCCATTCCTATTATGCATCTCTCTCACTACTACACTACCAATGCCAATGCCAGCAAGCAAATATTCGGCATTGACAAATGCTTGTTTAGTACTTTTCAGTGTATCCTTCCATAACAGTAAATCACAATGGAGTTAAATACTTCTTTCTTTCTGTTTAGAATGTTGTAAACAGAACTTCAAGATGCTTATCAGATGGCCATTATGAAACTGAAACAGCTAGTTAAAATTGGTTGCCTATTAAATGGGAGATTTGTTTACTCCCTTTGAAATGCAACAACCAACTTGCACATTTAAATTACACTGTCAATCCCCTTAGGCCTCAAAGTGTCACTTGTTTAAAAAACACATTTTATGATTGCTAACATTCTGTAAAGACTGCTGATGCAGCTAATAGTTTGATTCTGATTCTTTTTTAAGTTTACTTGCAAGCATGTGCAAGAAACATAGTGCTGTCATCCGAGTTTTCGGAGGTGTGGCACCTGTCTTCCAATTCAGTCAGTGTGTTTGCAGGTGCGGCCGCAGTTCTCCAATGAATGCTGCAGCTGTCTAAGACAGCAGTTGAAAATGCAGTAGCCGTACTGTTGAAAGGGAGAGCTAAACACAGTGGCTGTGATAAGATATTGCGTGCTCATGTGCGCCCCCGCACACACATGCATGCATGCATATCACCTGCGTGCTCATGCTCCCCCACGCACACTGTATAGCCAATGGGGTGCCCAATCCCGCTGGCTATGCTATGCCTCCAACAGAGTCTAGATGCCATGCTGTGAGCCCACCCCAGCGTGGCAACAGATCAATGGCTGACAGGGGTGCCCAATCCCCCATCAGCTCCATGGCCCCCCCAAACAGCCTTCCAGCTGCCACGCTGTGAGCCCACCCCAGCGTGGCACAAGTCCAGCATCATCTAAGTTAAAAAAAAAAGAAACCTGAAAGAAAAAAAAACTTCCTTCGCTGACTGTCCTGACCCAATCTCCCCCCACCTGCACCTACCTTCTGCGCACCCTGCCTCCCCACACCCCCTCCTCACCCCATACTTACCTGCAGAGCTTGGCGCGAGGATCTTTGGTGGACCGGGAACACGTCTGCACTCCTCAAAGCCAAAGGCGAACTGAGGAAATGCCGGTAAGCTGTATAATGTAATAAAAAGGTTTTTTTCAACTTTAGTGCATATCTCAGGCATTTTGGGGAATTTTTTCGCCAAATTTTCAACATGGGGTTTTTGGGACCTCACCTCATGAATTCTGTCACTGTCTTGGCATTAATCGGCCCTGAAAGGTGATTTCGCAGTCACTCGCGCAGAACCACCTTTGGGACCGATTACGAAGCAACAGTGTCACAGTTCATGAGGTAGGCCCCAAAACCCTATGTTGAAAATTTGGGAAAAATTCCAAAATGACTGTTTTAAAGCATGTGTTACCATATCTCCTTATGAGCAGTACAGTTGCTATTTCACATCTGGTCATTCAAATGTGTTTCCATACATGTACGCAGACAATGGCGCAGTCGGTGTGTGAAATCAATGTTCAGGACAGATTAAGAAAATCACAGTGACACTGTTCATGAGCAGAGGTCTTAAAATGGCTATGTTAAAAATTTGGTGAAAAAATTCCCAAAAAATTACTGTTTTATGAGCATGCGTGCGCTGTTCCTACGCACACTTGTAAGTTTATGAATTTTTAATATTTTCACTCCAGATTTTCAACATTGTCATTTTACCACACCTCCTTATGAGCAGTACAGCTGTCATTTTTCACATCTCAGTCAAAATGTGTTTCTGCTCATGTAGCGTACAATGGCGCATTCGGTGTGCGAAATCAATGTTCGGGACAGATTAAGAAAATCACAGTGACACTGTTCATGAGCAGAGGTGCTAAAATGGCTATGTTAAAAATTTGGTGAAGTACGTCCATAAAATGACTGTGTTACGAGCGAGCATTGCGCAGTTTCCATGCACCCTCGTAACTTCATAGATTTCTAATATTTTCAGTCCAGATTTTCACCACTGGCATTTTCCACACTTCCTTATGAACAGTACAGCCGTCATTTTCACACCATGGCTAAAATGTGTTTGCACTTCCAGCATGAAATGCGTGGTCGCTGTGGAAATTACTGTTCGGGACAGATTAAGAAAATCACAGTGACACTGTTCATGAGTGAAGGTTACAAAATCCCTGTGTTGACAATCTGCTGTAAAAATCCCAAACTAATTACATTACGGTGTGTGTTGTGCAGTTTCTACACGCTCATGACTTCACCAGTTTTTTAATATTTTAGCTGCAGAGTTTCAACATTGCCATTTTGCACCTCCCATGAACAGTACAGTTGTCATTTTTCACATCCTGTTCGAAATGTGTTTTCGCACCTGTGGTGCCAAATGGCGTAGTCGCTGTGCGAAATCAGCTTTCGGCTAACAAACTGATATTGCCACTGTTCATAAGGTGGGGGTCCCAAAAAAACCATGTTGAAAATTTGGAGTGAAAATGCCAACGAACGCCTGAGGTGTTAGGGTTTCCGACCATAATGCCCCAGCCTGTAGAGATTGAGAGGCATCGGAGGTGTGACTTGGAATTCTTGCCTGTAATGCTCATACCATTCCACACCCTGCAGCCAGTGAGAGGCATCGAGGTGTGCCTTGGACTCTTCGGACCCCAAAGTTCACCCCACTCTCCTATACAGGTCCCATCTCACCGTATTTCCTGATGGAATGGGGTGAGCATAAGGGCTAAAGACCCCAAGGCACACTGTGACACTTGTCAGTGTCTGCAGGGTAGGGTGTGGTGAAATGGCGTGGCTGTTATGCCTGACGACCCAAAGGCACACCCCAATGCCTGTCAGTCTCTGCAGGGTGGTGGGGTTGGCTTCAGTTCAATACTTCACTGCCATTTCTATTATGCAGCTCTCTAACTCCTACACTACCAATGCCAATGCCAGCAAGCAAACATTTGGCATTGCCAAATGCTTGTTTCTTTTAAAAAGTGAAAAACAGACTGCCAACCATACTGGTGTTACCACACAAAAACAGGTTTGTTTACATTCCTTGATCAGCTCCCACTGCATACTTCCTGGGCTTGAGAACATCCCCAACATAGTCTAGCCACTCATGGTGCAGTGGTAGTTTAGGTGTCCACTGCCTCATGAGTGACTGCACTGTTTGGGGGGTTCTTCTAATGTTTAGGAAGTATTCAAGAAAAATAGAATCAGGATTTTAAACAAAACAAAGTTGTTTTATAAATATTCATTACCATGTATTTCAGTTCTACTAAACAAGGAGATAGACAAAACAAACAGCAACATTGATGTATTTTAGAGAAGGTAAGCAAACATAAAATGTAGATTTCTAACTAGAAATAATATGATGCAAAGCAGGTTGACAGTGTCCCTTCAAATACTTAGAATTTAAACATTTTCTTGCTACTAGCTTCAATTGGGCAGGTATTCTTTTTCAAGAAAGATTCATACCTCATAAATGTCACCCTTTTTCAGCAAGGAATCTCAAAAAGGTTTACACTGTTTTTCTTACCTCTTAAGACACTATCTGATAAGCACTGTCTCAGACATAGTTTGCTGTATACAGGAAACTCACACACGCACACACACACACACACACACACACACTATACACACCATCCTCATGGCCACAACATTCAAAATAAATACTGCAATCTAATATGTTATAAAACAATAAAGAAACCATTTGTTTATGTCAATCTTGGTTATGTGGAACACAGTGAAGTTCAGTTTACAGTAGATTTCCTTTAAATATTTCTTATCCTATATTTTGTATCCTGGATAAAACTGGGGAGATGTTACATCGGTATCCCGTGAGGTGGGCACATGGGAAAAGACGCTGCCCGTAACGGGAAGTCATTCCCCATGAATCCCTCACGGCGATGGGAGGGAAGGGCAACCAGATGGGGGGTGGGTGAAATTGGCAACAGGATGTGACTATATGTATGCACATGGGGGGGCAAGCATGGCAGCGTGGGCTGGGAGGGGGCAGAGGAGCTGTAAGGGGTGGCACTGCAGTGGGTTGCCAAGCTGTGTCGTGGTGTCGGGGATTGGCCTGTGGTTGGGGTGGGTGAGGCAGTGGGTTCAGTTCTGGGCACTGGTGCAATTTTATTGTGCCCAGCCTGAACCTTTAATTTTACAGGTTTTCACCCCGACATGCACCCCTGGAGTTTGAGAATCCTTTGGCAGGGGTGCAGGGCAAACCCTATATTGTGGGGGCACAGCCCCACAGAAAGCTATTGAAATTTATGTTCCTGGCACTGTTGTCCTGTGCGCGGGTGTCAGAGTGCTGAAAATGTTTTCGGCACTCTGACTGTGCGATAATGGTGATTGCCTTTAGACTTTTGCTGTTATCGCATAGAACCGTTACATCTAATTCTCATAGGGATCTTCATTTAACACATTTTTGCACTGTATTTACTCAGGATGTCCCAGATTAGATGCAATATCTTGTTTTCAGTATGGTCATGATTTAACATTTTTATACTGTATTTATTCAGGGTAGCCTAGTCCAGATGTAAAATATTGTTTTCAGCATGCTCTGATTTTACACAATGCAGCATAATATTGTGTAGCTTTAGAGCCTCACTGAAAATAAGATGCCACGTCTTCTGTGAACTATCCAAGCTAACTACAGTATACAGCAATCAGCAGGCATATTGTAGGAAAACACATTGCAAAAATGTGTAAAAGGAAGACCACATTGAAACTGCCTCTCAGCAGATCTGCACCGTACAAATTCATTAAAAATAATGGGTAAAAGCATGACCACATTGTAAGTGATATTTTACAGGATATGCCAGTTAAGGTTCAATACATCATATATCAAATCTCAATTGGCATATCTTGTAAAAATTCTATATTTAAAATGGTTTAAATGCTTTACCCAAATGAAATAAATATTTTAAATATTGACTTGGCTAGTCTTTCCTCATAGGTCTTATCCCATATGCCCTGTGCCATTGTAGTTGCCGTCTACTGCACGACCTCCACCTTGTCTATGTTTTTTTTCTCAGATGGGGCCTCCAGACCTGGATACAGTATTTCTGGTGCAATCTCATGAGAGTCTTATACAGACATAAGTCACATTCTCAGTTTCTTTTGCTGTAGCTGCTTCAGCTATGCTACAGCCCATCCTTCAGTACGTGGCAGGCTGACTCCAGTGTGACGAGACCACCGCATATTCTTTTCTCAATGCTCTTGCCACTCCTAAAAGCTCTCCATAGCCATATCAGCTCTAACCAGAGCATGTTGTGTTTAACATGGGTACTCTTGCCTCTAGTTTCTTCCTCTGCCTTACTTCTTTCTTTAAACTTATAAGCAGCCTAACCCTGCCTCATTCACTCTCCTCTCATGTGTTTTCAAGGTGTTGGTCTTCCTCTGGACTATCTATAACAATCCCTTGTGGGTGCCAGATTCAGAGCCCCTCAGTCTCCCTCGCTAATGGGATAAGTCACATAGCAGTAGTGTAATGGCCTGTAAAGCATATAGTACAGATGTGTGCCTAGCCTAGCATAGTCTGTACTTGAAACTGGGTCCTATTCCCACAGCATAGCTTGAGACACCTGGAGTCAACTGCCCATAGTGGTTACTACCTCAGGACAGGCTCAATACCCTGAGCTTCACTGTACTTTTCTTCCTTTTCATTCCTTTGAGCAAATAGGTCAAACATTGAGGATGCATGCTCTGGTTCTTTGGACCAAGATGATTCAGGCCCTCTGTAGACCACTTTTAGACAGTCAGTCTCTAGGAACATTGCTGCAAAATCGCAATACCAGAAAAAGAATGGACCATACTGAAGCCTGCAGCTGTGCTGCAAGCATTAACGGTTCTCTTTTCAGCCTCACCATAAAGTAGAACCTGTGCAACTCTATGTAGCTGCAAAGTCAGCCAATCCCAGTCCATTTTACTTTGACTTCTGTGCTGTCAGCTCCTTTTCCTGCCATTTTCCAGCTCTCTGAGCTTTGTGACCTGAACCTTCAGATCAGCTCAACAGTATCACAGCTAGACTCCAGAGTTGAATCATTAGAATCCAGACCACCCAGTAACAAATCAGATCCAGGGTCTAATGCACACCCATTTCCTCTCAGTACTCCTGTTCTTCTTCTTCAGACCTCAGCTATAACATCACCTTGATTAACTCAACCACCAGTGGTGCCTTCTCCAGATCCTGCTACAGATTCCAGTCTGTACAGCAGCCGCACCGACAACAGCTAGTCTATCTGCAACATCTCAGATTCCTATTCCAACCACAGCCTGTCCAGTTCATCTAGTATCAAATCATATTAAAAAGGACATTATAGAAGGTAAGGATGTGACCATAGTAGCTCTATTTATCTCATCTCATCTCATGATACCGCTGAGAATAGAGTTGTTTCTTGTGGGGTTATTTCCATTATTTTAAAAGTTAAGGATGTTCACCTGCTCAAGAAACTGACCAGCAGACTTTATAGCAGCATTTAGTATTTATCAAGAAACAATATGTAAAGCATATCCATCTAGACATGAGGAGTTGGACTCCTGCCTTTAGCTTGTCACTGACCCTGCCATCAGATATTGTGGAACATACAGTGGTAGTCGAGCAAAAGTTGACCGGTAGCACAGTACACCAAGTGATGTGCAAACACAGTACCCATTGAATAACATGTATAGTGGTACCATGTAATGACATGTACCATGTGGTACTGGTCAACATTTTCTCAGTTATCACTGTATAGCTATGACTACCACAAATCATTTTCTCCTAAAACTTCAGGTTACCTATTAACATGTAACTCACGTATTTCTTGTGCATCACTTGACTGTGAGTTATTCTGTAGGCACTTCACTCATCAATGAGTCTTATTATGCTCCATATGCAGATCCTTCTCCCATTTTGCTGCTTTATGCCCTCTCACGAGGCATGACTCTCACCCACCCAGTAGTACTGATCCTGCTCATAACTTCTCTTCCTAGCATGTCTTTAACGCACCTAAGAATCTCTTGGATTAATGAGAGTATTTTCTTATAGGAGAGCCATCTGCAACAATTTTAATGAAACAGCTTGCTTCACCCCATCATGTAGGGTAGGCTAGGATTGAAACTTTATTTGTATAGCCCCTTTCCAGAGCTCATATTGCTTTTCAGTGCAAATTTCAATTACAAATAATATGTAGCAGCAACCAATAAATCTCAATTAAAGTTATTCATTAAACATATACTGTATATATTCTACAGAGATTGGCAGTGCTTATCATTCTCCTGAGAAGAACTGTCTAAACTACCAGGTCTTTAACTGTGATTTTAAATCTTTCCACTGAAGGGCCAGAATAGATGGAGTCTGGAACAACATTCTGGAGTCTTAGTGCAACTACAGAAAATCATTGGTCCTCAGCAGAATTTAATCTTGCTGCTGGGACTAACAAAAGCCACTGGGTGTCCAAGTGGAGAATTCTGGTACGCCGATAATCATCCTGACTGGCTGCCAGAAATTCATTAATGTAGAGGGGTCAAGTCCATTTATGGTATTATAAACCAGAAAAAGAATTTTAAATTCAGAATGCCATCTGATCAGGAGCCAGTACAACTCTCTCAAATCTGGATACACCAGTTAAAAATCTGGTACTGTGGTATGCACTGTTACACATTTGTAGCCACTATGGAGATGAATATTCCAAACTAGTCTGTCACCAAAAAACAACCCCCTCTCCTAAACAAAGCTATAAATGACATTCAGCTGCCCCATCTGCTCCTTTCATATTCATCTCCAGCAATTGTTATTTATCCATCTGAGTCTCTTATACAGTTTCTTATCTCAGTCACTGTATGCCTCAGTTGACGTCTTCCATACTGGTCTCCATGCAGTTCTTATTGCTTCATTTATTGTCCAAATCTCAGATCTGTCACAGCAGAACCTGATGTTGTTGATTCATTACTAGTGAAAGAACTTTAGAAAGGCTTCCTTATTGGTCCATTTGCAGCACCTCATTTTTCTACATTCCATAGCAGCCCTATTGGAACTGCAACCCGAACATTTTCTAGAGACATGTCATCATTGATTTATAAGCCCCTCATGCTACCACAGATCCAAGTATCAATTAATTTATTCCATAAGAAGCCTATTCTTTGGCCTATACATGCATTGATGATGCATTCAAATTTATTGAAATTGTTGGTCCTGAGGCCTGGTTAACTAAGGCAGACATTACAAATGCTTTCAAACTTCTACCTATTCATCCTTCATTATGACATGTGTATAGGATCTCTTGTAAAACAATAATACTATGTTGCAGTCCATTTGACCTTTGGAAGTAAAAGAAGCTATAGACTTTTCAACACCTTCTCAAAAGTACTTTCTTGGCTTCTATTATATATCTATATCTATCTAGCTAGCTATATATATATATATATATATATATATATATATATACACGCCACTTTGTTTTTCATTGTCTAGATGACTTCCTTCTTGTGGACACTCCAGATTCTTAACAAATTCCAAATCTAGCACTCTACCTTGTTTAATTCACAAAGTTCAAATCTCATTTCTAACTACAGACTTTCTCCTGCTGTCAGCATCACCTGTCTTCGTCATTTGTTTTCACCTCTCAATATCCATCTAACCGATGATAAAACACAAGGCCCAGTAACAACTTTGGAATTTCTAGGCATTGACCTAGACTCCATCTGTATGGGAGCTCATCTTCCTCTTAAGAAACTGCAACATATCATGGACCTGATCACATATTTTTAATCGAAAGAATCCTGTACAAAATGAGAATTATCTTTTGTGGGATACCCCAATTTTGCAATTAGGATTGTTTCTCTAGCCAGGAGTTTTATTTATCATCTTCTTAATCAGGCTCATTCAGGTACTGCTCTGGGCCACCACATATCCATCACAGCCTCTGCTCATTCAGACCTTACAATGTGGACACTCTTTCTATCATAATGGAATGACATATTTATGTTTTATAAAGACCCATCTACTGAATCAAACATTGCAGTCTTCACTGATGCTACTCTGTCTTGGTTTTGCTGCAACATATGGTATCTTGGTTTGGCTGTCCATGACGATCTGAAATCACAGACCTCCCACATTTTTATTCCACATCCTACTTGCTTGAAATATATCCCATTATAGCAGCTGCTCTACACTGGAGTCACCTGTGGAACAATCAACTTGTAACAGTGTACACAGATAGCCAAGCAGGAGTAGCCATCATTAATACATGGTGATCTTTCTCCCATTCCATAATTAACTTCCTGAGTCTATTAACATGGCCTTCTTTAACATACCAATTCAGAATTTACTACATGTAAAGTCCCATTTTAAATTTCAGCAATTCAGAGCAGCCTCCCCTCAAGCTGATGATGAGATCACACCTCTTCCATCATTCCAAGAGTTGCAAATTACCTAACCATATACCTTAGCCACACTTCTGCAACCATCTGGAATTCCCTAGTGGTATCAGCTAAGTCTGCCTATAGAACAGCATGGAAGAATTTCATTACCTTTTGCATATTTTAAAACATAGCTCCTCAGCAGTATTCTGTTCCTCATATTCCCACATTCACATTTAACTATTATCAAACATTTGGCCTGACAGTCATAACTATCGAACAATACCTCTCTGGCATTCAGTTTTCTTCAATGTCCATCCATCCTGATTCCACATGCTCTTATTTGTCATTTCTAGTGGTCAAAACATTTCTTCAAGGTCTTAGAAAATCTACTCCTCAGGATCCAACCACAAGCAAGCCAAAATATTGCAATTTGTATTGCGGGCTGATGGATCTCTTAAAATGTGGAGTAATCAGATAATTCATTGATCTCAGTTTACAAGTGGCTATGATCTTATCCTTCTTTGGATTGTTAAGACTTGGGGAATTAACCTCCTGCTCATCTATCATTGATCCTGCAATTCATCTGACATATAACAGTCTCAAGAAAGCATCTTCAAACCACATGATTCTCACTGTACCAAGTTCAAATACTGTCAGAATCAATAGAGGAGTCCACATATCCTAGTCTGATGTGGACTCAGCACAGTGTCTTATCCAAGTCTAAACCAACTGCAATCCATAGACAGGTATCCTGATTCTGCTCATCCTTGTCTGTTTACCGAGAAGTATTCCATCATGACTACATTCTGATTTGTCCATCATGTCAGACTGTTGCTATCTTGTTGGTATCTGAACTCCTCATCATTCTGAGGCCATTAATTCTGGATTGGAGCAGCTACCTCAGCTTCCAGAAAGAACATTCTGGCTCACCTCATCAAGATCATGCTTTGAACATCATGCTTTGAAACATACATTAGAGATTCAGATTCCAAACTCCACCAAGCTTATCTACAGCTAGCATCATATTTTGTAGAAGCTTGGAGGAAGGCTAACCCAGTAACCTTGGTTCTGCACAGGTTTCCCCCCAGGGTTTTTTCCCCTCTCCACTGTGTTAATGGGTCTATTTCATGAGATGGAGGAGGTGAGTTCTGTTATATCACATCTTACAGCTACCTATTTCCTTTATCCTTGAGAAACTTCTCCTAGCAAATTTACTGAGGGTGGAAATCCAGAGGAAAGAGTCAAGCCAAGGAATCACACACAGAAGTAACATTGCACATAGGGAACTGCATGGCTTAGTAAACTGGTAGTAGGTTAAGGAGCCTTTCACCTCTAGGTTACTGATTCTAATCCAGCACAGACCAATAGTGGCCATTAGCACCTGAGGGCCGTTCAGTGGTTTGTGTGAAATGAGTTGTGGTTGTCACACTCCAGTATACAGTGGACAGGTGTCCATATCACAAAAACACCAGCACAATAGCACTAATTGGCAACAATGTTGGCAGTCTCATGTGAGGGGTCAAGGACTGAAAGAGCATGGAGTCTGAACAAACCTCTCACCTATGTGGTAGTCCCTCATTGGCAAGGCTGAGGTGCATTGGCAGGGCAGTGTGTGGAAGCTTTCACTGTGATAATCCATGCTGTCATTTCACGTGGATAAGCAGATGACTCCAGGTTTCAGTCCTGTCAATCCAGCACCATTACAAGGCACTAAATTCACACACAGAAAAAATCTGTTAAAGAAAGCAGCAGCATTGTACAAGAATCTATACCACTGGCAGAAATTACACTAGGACAGCTTTAGGGATTGTAACATGTACTCCCTGCAGACTAGGAAGGAGAGAAGTAACATGATGGAAATGTACAAATATCTCCATGGGTTTAACAAGGTGAACAAAACACTGTTCACCTAAGTGCAAAACTATCACAAGGAGGAATGCACTAAAGCTGGTTTGGTGTAGATTCAGAAGGGATGTCCACAAGTACTTTTACACATAAAGAGGTGCAGACGGGTGGAACAGACTGTCAGAGAAGGGGATCTGTGCCAAACAGCGAGTGTATTTTAATATGGTTGGGACAGCCACAGGGGCCTGATAAGTGCAGGAATTAATTGAACAGGGGAGGGTAAAATGGGAGAGTGGAGGGTTGTAAAAGGCCTTCATGAAAGTGTTAGGTATTGCAGTGTTGGGCAGACTGGATGAACCAAAGGTCTTCTTCTGCCATCAGGTTCTATGTTTCTGTGTTTCAACCTTAACTCTGCTGACCCCATATGCCACCCCTGTGAATCCCACAAAATTCAATGCCAAAGCACAGCTCAGGTTTCAAACATATGTTTTAACAACATTTAAATGTGTAACTGCCAGTGGTTGGTGCTTGTGCAACATTACTTCTGTTTGTGATTCTATGGATTGACTCTTTCCTTGGGATTTTCACCAACAATAGAGGTGCCAGGAGACATTTCTTAAGGCTAATGGAAATAGGTAACTAAAAGAGCCCCACCAGAGACAGAGCACTGAAGAAGAATAAGAAGGGGTGGAATGAGGTCACTAAAATACTAAGCAAGGAAGGAGGGGATATGTGTGGCTTAAGTAGGGAATGGGGAGGAATCTGCCAGCTCCACAATGAACCACAGGTGAAACCTTTCATGTGCAAAGCAAGAAATGTACAGGGCTGCAAAACAGGACCTGACTTCTAACTTGCTTCACAGGGGCCCTTTGGTCCCTGTTCAAAGCAGGTAACACATACAACCCACTGGGAAACAGGACCTGACTACTTGCTTGCTTCATGCAGGCCCCTTAGGGCCCTGTGGAAAGCAGGAACTCTGTCCTAAATGGCTTCACACAGAACACTTCAAGTCCTATGCAAAACTGGACCTGAGTCCTAACTTGCTTCCTGCAGTGTTGGAAAACAGGATGGCAGGGACCTTCGGGCCCTATGTCAAACAATACCTAACTTCTAACTCGCTATGCAGAGGAGTCTTTGGGTCCTGCACAAAACAGGACCCCAGTCTTTACTTGCCTTGCACAGGGCCCTTCGGGATTGTGATCTGGATTATGCTTGGATAGTCAATTTGGTGGAGTATATGGGGGTGGTGCATCAGGGTGGGGAGAGTTAGGGTTCAAAAAAATCTCTAACATCAGATTTTCTAAATTTTGTTTAAAAAAGCTAACTAATGCAAGAGGTTGATAAAGCAAAATCAAATGTAGAACTATGCTAGCAAATGCTAAGGAAGCATTGTTAATCTATAAAGAGAACAAAAAGAACACCAACACAGAGGTACATTTTATTATCACCTTCTCTACACAGACAAAGGAAGTTAAGGATGTGCTGAAGCAGGTACAGACCGCACTCACTGGAACAGCGCCTGCTTTGTTCAAACAGCGTGTGCTTACCCCGCCGGCGCTGCACGCTGGCTTCCTACTGCCCCCCCCACCACCCATGGTCGGCCCTTGGCTTTATATGCAGGAGCACATGACCGCAAAGTCACTGGAACCAATCAGTCCACTCTTCCATTTTCAGCTTATCTGCTGCCACCACTAGTGGCTGCTACACCCAGCCCTGCTGGCTGCAACTAAAGAAGGCAAAATGATGATGCTTCTCCTCCCACTAATCTTTCTACATATTCCCATAGCCTCCCTCCCCCCAGGCATCTCGCCCACTACGGCACCCATTTCACTTTCTTCACTACACCATCATGACTCCCCCGCCCTTCCTCTCAACCACTCTCCCAAATCAACTTCCTCAAGAACCCTCTCATAATTGGGAACCTGGAGCATCCATTCTTCCTCCCTTCTTTGGACAGGCAGACATAAGGCAATTCTTGTGGGGGGGTAGGAAGAAATAGGCTGTTGATTAACTAGGATCTGCGGCCTATCCTGTAGGTAGGGAAATGGGCAGACTAGATGGGCCTAGCGGTCCTTATCTGCCGTCAAAGTCTATGTTTCTATATGTTTCTATGTTTCCTTTGTCCCTGGATTATCTGTCCTGAGAAACCTTACAGCTAATGTCAATGTGTTAACACCTCAAGCACTTGACTCCTATCACAAAACTAGACCTGCTTGGTACAAATCTATATGCCTTATTACTCTGCTTCTTATACTGGTGGAGGATATTGAATCTAACCCTGGCCCTACCCCTCCCAATCTCTCCACCCCCCTCGGTTCTCCCAAAGGGTCTCAGAATACTACACCTCAACATATATAGCATCCTGAATAAAGTACCAGAACTACAACTCACTGCCCTATCACTTCATCCAGACATCCTTACACTATCAGAGACCTGGCTAAAACCACACCACACAGACTCTGCCATAGCCATACTGGACTACTCGTTAATCAGGCAAGACCACCTGGGTAAGAAAAAGGGGGGTGGCATCGCGATGTTTATCACCGTCAAGCTTCAGTTCACCCAGGTCCACATCCCTGCACCCTCTCCACTAATCAAGTCCTTAACTATCAAACTTGCACTCCCCTACTCCACCCCTGTGTTTGTTGTGGGATCCTACTGTGCCTCCAGCACCCCATGCCCAGTGTCCTAGACCATCTGGCCAAACTAAAGTCTACTGCCGCAGCAGGTGAGCTTTATGTCCTCGGAGACTTCCATTTCAACTGGCTAGCCAACAACTGCACCAGACTACGTACCAAAGTAAACACCTTGAACCTCTCCCAAAAAATCTCCCAACCTACCAGGCTAAACCCCAAAACGCTAAACCACTCCCTGCTGGATTGGGCACTCACTTCCCATCCACACAGGACTACTGGTGCAGGCCTGCTCCCCGACTCCCTAAGTGATCACCACATGATATATATGGTGAGAAAAGTGCATCAACCCTCTAACCCCCCCCCCAGGATGCTTCTAGCCAGATTCTACAAATCCCTATCTCTACCATCTCTCCTGTATGATCTGACTCAGGTTGACTGGTCCTTCATACCAAATGCTCCATCCATTGACGTCACTCTTGATAGTTTCAAAACATGCTTCCTAGAGGTTTGGGACTACCAAGCCCCGATAAAAAGCACAAGAGTAAGGGGCTCCCACCTTCTCTGGGTCTCCGCCAATATCATTAACCAATGCCACACCAGGGATCTGGCATGGAAAAAACTAAAATTAATTAACTCCCAAGAATCCCTACAAAACTATCATTCCCTCCTTAACTCCTGCACTAAATTGATATGCCAGGCCAAACAAAAATACTTCACATCGGCGCTGAACTCAGATCTTAACCACTCTACCAACTTTTGGAAAACCATCAAATCCCTCATCTCCACCCCTGCCCAACCACCAACCCCGACACTATCAGTCCTTGGCTCATCCGTCACTGACCCTGGCGAAGTAGCCTCTGCTTTCAATGCCTTCTTCACCAGCAGTGCAGCCTCTCTCCTACCCAGTCTCCCACATGACCCACACAAGCCAAATACCACACCAAAATCCCAGAACTCTGCCTCTACCACCAGTTTTTCTTTCCGACCAGTATCCCTGACAGACGTGTTTCAAGCTCTGAGAGCCCTTAACCCTGACAAAGACAAATGCCCCTCTGGCCTGGATGCCAAAAAACTGCATTTATCCACCCCCGCCATAGCCGCTCCATTAGCTGACTTGCTCAACCTCTCCTTCTCGATGGCCAAAATCCCATGCGCATGGAAGCAGGTGACTGTTATCCTCCTTCCTAAGGGTGGTGACCCCACCACACCGGGAAATTACTGTCCGATCTCCCTACTCCCAATTCTGGCCAAAATTCAAGAACCCTTTGCCCTTGCTCAACTCTCCCAATACCTAAACACTTCCTCCTTTTTCACCCCTTATCAGTCCGGGTTCCAGAAGTCACATTCTACCATCACCTCCCTATTAAGAATTGCCAATGATATTCTCTCAGGCATGGACAAAGGCCATATCACCTCGGCCATTTTCATAGACCTGGCCAAGGCCTTCGACACTGTCTCCCACACAATGTTACTAGACAAACTAAGAGTTGCCAGCCTCTCCAACCATGCCACTAGCTGGTTTCAAGCATACCTGGAGGGTAGACACCAATCGGTGAAAACTGGCCCCCACATATCTACCCACCTTCCTTTAACAATGGGGTTCCCCCAAGGATCAGTCATGGGCCCAATATTATTTTCATTATTCCTAAATGACCTCCCGTTGGCCTGCTCACACTCATCTATTCAAATGTATGCAGATGATACCGTACTATAAGCCACAGGCCCTTCCGCTGAAGCAGTGCACAATGTGCTACAGCAGGACTTCAATGCCGTACAACAATGGCTCTGAACCAACCAACTGTTCCTAAATGCAAAAAATAAAACCTCACTAAGCTTTGGTTCTCAGCCACGGCTTTCTTGTCTAGCAACTCGACCCCCATTCCTAACCCTGGACGGATCACCCCTGGAGTTCTGCACCTCTTTCAGATATTTGGGTGTCTGGCTCGACCAATACCTCGACTTCTCCACACACATCGAATCACTACACAAGAAATTACACCCCAAACTTGGTGCACTATATCACAACAAAGGCTGCATGTCTACTCCAGTCCAGAGGGAAATTGTTCAAAAGATGATACTCCCGATACTTGACTACGGGGCCGTGGTCTATGGAGCCACCACATCATCCAACCTGGCCAGCCTGGACACACTTTTCCACTCCTTCTGTTGCTTCATCCTGGCATGCCCACAATTGACACATCACTGCGACCTATACAGTTCCCTAGCCCTACCCTCACTCACAGCCTGCAGACAAATCCACTGCACCAGAGTTGCTGCAAAATTCTGGTCCCAGACCCTTCCCCAATACCTAGGCTCCACCCTATTGGCTCAACCTTCCTCTGTTTACT
Organism: Neoceratodus forsteri; assembly: GCA_016271365.2. Lineage (NCBI taxonomy): Eukaryota > Metazoa > Chordata > Ceratodontiformes > Ceratodontidae > Neoceratodus > Neoceratodus forsteri. Next base: position 517,184,884 of record CM057449.1, on the reverse strand, counting down.
TGCTCAAACACTCAGACTCCAGGCTTTTTCAAGTCCCACTCATGCACACCTCTATGGGCCAATCAGCTTTCAAATATCGCTTGCCAAAACTTTGGAATGACCTGCCTGCAGATATCAGACACTCCACCAACCATACCCACCTCATCCCACTCCTCCTTGCACACTTTTTTACTGTGTGCACTTGCTCCCAGCAGACATAAGCCCAAGCCCTCATTGACCTCTGGCTACCACCACCTGATAGTCATACGCGAATCAACTGTCTACGTAGGGCTCTCAAAATAGGTTGTTCCGGCCTTGAGGCTGTATACCATGGATGTTATGTAAATACCCAGTATCTCCATTACTGTAAACTCTGTATCAATGGAAATCTGTAATGTATATATGTCTTTGCCCTTTTACTGTATACTCTGTAACATAGTGAACCTGCAATGTATGTATTTCATCCTATGTGTCCCTCCACCCTATTTTTCCCCCAGGCTGCATCTGGAAACTAGTGGTTCTCCGCTCAGTATGCCTGCCTGGTTAAACTGTTAAATATATATATATATATATATATATATATATATATATATATATATATAATGGTACATCCTAAAAACAGATACTGCCTTGAAGGACGTGGTGAATAAATTACTGAGAATGGTGTTCAGACTGGCAACTGTAACTTGTCTGATATTTTAATAAATAGCTTTCAACCCACTCCTAATAATACTGCTTGGCTACCAAATTCTCCTGAGGGCGTATTAAGTCCGCAGCTACTGTATGTTTAGTTGGCATTTGTAGGTGTTCCTGTGTAAACCCTGGTTTTGTTCTTATTATTTTTTAATAAATATTTTTTTACTAATCACTGATATCCAGCAAACTGTCCCCATCATATCGTCCCATTGTACAGTGTATTCTTTTGTGTTTAGTTTTTTATTTCCTAGAGATCTCAGTATCAGTTCATTCTCAGTGGCATAGTCTCCCGAGGCTCTGTTTCATGAACCCTATTGGCTCTGCATCATGCTCATCACTTATTTGTGTTTTACACACGTTTTACTAGACTTTTAATTTATCAGTCATTCACAACTATCTTTTTGTGCTAAGAACTTTTTGTTTTTGCTTGTGTGACCCCTGGGACGCTGTGTCTGGGTTCACTCCCCTGCCTAGTGACTGTACAGGGCCCACCTCATTGAGGGGGGGGTTGGGTTAGTTCTTTCTCCTGCATTTGGGGGGGGCATCCCAGAACAACTAGCATGGTACCTCCACTCAGAGAGAATAAGTGGGCCAGATTTTGTGTCAATACCACCCTCTGAGATGCAGTACCTACCCACCTCCCTACATTGGACTGGACCACAAAGACAGTCTTTACCTTCACCAATAAACATTTCAATCTGATTGTACAAACTGGGCACACACACAGAAGGAAAATTCAACCATTAACAGTGCTTTTGTCTAAGAACACATGCCTGGCAGCAGGAAGAAAAGCAAGCATTAAGCAGTTGGAAGTCACCTTGAGCACTCCCACCCTATAGCAATGTGCCCTAAGAACCACAGTACTGTGTGTCATCACCATCCTCTCAGATCCCACACAGTTTAAGGAAGCAACCACGCACTCAAGGGGCACAAAAAATGAATTATCCTACACAGGGTACGATAAACTGTTTAACTGGTAGCAGTAATATGACTACAGTTTCAAGTATAACACAAATATGAATGGCTCTGGGTACCCAGGTATCACAGTAGAGTTCCGATCAGACCTGGTAGCTATGTGACCCAGATTCTTTCAGTCATGCACTTGAAAAAGTTAGTAAGCTTTCAATTTAACCCCTCAACAGGCCATAGTGTGATAGCGCAATTTAAAAAACTTGAAGCCTAAACAGAGAATGTTTGAAACCAAATTTGTAATCCAAAGCTGGAAAAATGCAAAGATCCCAGCCAGCAATGCCAGCACTCATATGATCCATGGATGCATCAGTTCAGTCAAGATGGGGAAAAGCACACAGAAGAAGATCAGGCAAAATCAAGGCCAGGCCCCAGTGGCTTTCGAATGAAACCTTTAGAATCTCTTGGACGTTCTGCAGCAGCAAAGCCCTTGTGGGTCACACCTCTTAGGATACAGCCCTTCTTGCTTAACTCTCAGAATACAAGAGCACTATGCAGCGCCCTAGTTCCCAAGGAGCCCAGACCCCACGAGTGACCCCCACGGTCTGACTCCCCTCCAGATTGAGAGTACCCACATACTCAAGGCATGTGTCCCATGGCTCCCTGTTCCCCAATCCACCAAACTAGATAAGGGTTAGCATGCCCCTTAGCTGACTCTGGACCAACCTGGGTAGGATGCAGGTCTCTGGCTTTGCTTGCTGCAGCACAGCAGCTTTGGTATGCAGCAGTGGCCCACAGGCTCACACTCTCAGCAATTTCTTCTCACAGATGCTTATCTTATGCAGTCTCTGAACAGAGTAAACCCAGAATAAGGCTCACAGAGAATTTCCAGAATAAACCCAGGTGAGGGCTCATGGGATTGCTGGCCTGGCTAGGCCTCTGGCTTGGTCTCAGCAACGAAAAGTATGAACACATCAGTGTCTCTCTCTGTCCAACTGTCATGAGATTCTCAAAAGCCAAGAAGCTTCTTTCCCTCCATTTCATGTTTCATTGAACAGGCAGGACTGTCCATAGAAACATAGAATTTGATAGCAGATAAGGACCGCTTGGCCCACCCAGTCTGCCCATTTCCCTACCTAATGGATAAGCTGCAGATCCTAGTTGACCAGCAGCCTACTTCTTTCTACCCCCACCCCCTAGAATTGCCTTATGACTGTGCCATGCATGTTTGAATTCCACCACTGTTTTTGACTCCACAACCTCCTCCAGAAGGCTGTTCCATGCATCCACAACCCTCTCTGTGAAAAAATACTTCCTTACATTACCTCTGAGCTGCCCCCCCATCTTCAAATTGTGCCCCTTGTTCTTGCACACCTCTTTTTGAAAGATGCTACCCTCTTGGACTTTGTTGATTCCCTTGAGGTACTTGAAAGTTTCTATCATGTCCCCCTCCCTCCTTTCCTCGAGGCTATACATATTAAGCTCCTTTAGTCTCTCTTCATATGTCTTCTGGTGCAGACCCTGCACCATTTTAGTTACCCTCCTCTGGACAGCTTCCATCCTGCCTATGTTTTTGTGGAGATTGGGTCTCCAGAACTGGACGCGGTACTCCAGATGGGGTCTCACCAACTATCTGTACAGAGGGATAACAACTTCCTGTTTTCTACTGGTGATGCCTCTCCCTATGCATCCCAGTATCCCCAGCCCTCCTTACTGCCCTCTCACATTGCTTGCCCACCTTTAGGTCATCTGATATGACTGCCCCCAGGTCCCTTTCCATTTTTGTTGTTGTTAGTATCTCACCCCCCATTGTGTACTCTTTCTCTGGGTTTTTGTTTCCCAGGTGCATTACCTTGCACGTCTTAGCATTGAATCTAAGCTGCCATACATTTGACCATTTCTCTAACCTTGCCAAGTCCCTTCTCATCCTTTCCACCCTACTTTGTGCATCAACTCTGTTGCAGATCTTTGTGTCGTCTGCAAAGAGACATACTTTTCCTTCCAGTCCCTCTGCAACGTCACTTATAAAGACATTGAAGATGAACAGTCTCTAATATTGAACCTCATGGTACCCAATTAGTAACCCCCTTTCTTCAGAGTGGACTCCATTTACTATTACCCTCTGTCCTATTCTCCAGCCAATTCTTTACCCAGGCTATCATCTTGGGACCCACTCCCAGGCTGGCTAACTTGTATATTAATCTTTTGTGTGGGACTGTGTCAAATGCCTTGCTAAAGTCTAGGTAGGCCATGTCCACAGCCCCTCCCTGATCTACTACTTTGGTCACGCAGTCAAAGAAATCTATTAGATTTGTCTGGCATGACCTTCCCGCTGTGAATCCATGCTGCCTTGGGTCCTGGGCCTCTAGATACTTGACAATTCTTTCCTTCAGAAGTGATTCCATCATTTTCCCTATCGCTGAGGTTAAACTAACAGGTCTGTAGTTTCCTGCTTCTGCCCTGCTCCCACTTTTGTGAAGGGGAATCATACCTGCCCTCCTCCAATCCTCAGGTACCACCCCATCCTCCCATGATTTGTTAAAGAGGGTAGTCAATGGTGTCACTAGCTCTACCCTTAGTTCTTTTAGAATTCTAGGATGAATCTCATCAGGCCCCATTGCTTTATTCACCCTCAGTTTTAAGCGTTCTTTCAGAACCCTTTCTTCTGTAAATGGGCTGGTATCAACTTCTGTATCCAGAGTGTTTCTATTGTTTGTTTCCATTAGTCCTTTTGCCCTGTCTTGCCCTCTGATAGCCATTATAGCCCCCGGTCCATGTGGAATGGTCCGATTGCATCATCCTCCCCACAATCATCTGTTTCTGTCTCTAGGGCTTCTTAGCCCTCTGTCTGGCTGGTGGGGTCAGGTGTTGCCAACATGGCTGCAGCCATGTGTTTAAGGAGTTTTGTGCTTCAAAGTTCTTTATTTGACATTTTCCAGCTCTCTATTTGTGTGCTGGCCCCAACGTTTATTGCAGCCCTTTCGTGCTGATGTCTGGTGTGTCTATGGTGGGTGTGGTGCAGGGGAGAAGTGAGTCACAGCCAGTCTGCTGGAGTAGAAGCACTGGGGAGGAGCCCCTAGCAACATGCGCTACTGCTCCTGATGATAGTGGGATTATAGTGGTGCCAGGAGGTGCTGAAGAAACAGATGTAGAGGTTGGCTGCCAGTCCCCTCTGCCAGCATCAGGGTGGGGGGGGACTAAGTTGATGCAGCTGCAGCTACAAAGTAAAAGGGCACAGGAGGCATGAAGGAGTTCCTTGCAGCATGCTCTCTCACCATGCCACACACATAGTCGAGCAACATGGCAGTCACTCAAGGGACCTTGGCAAGGCAGCAGCAACAGTCCAGGTAAGCCCCCCGCCTGAAGAAGGAGTTATACATGTGTGCAGTCTTCTAGCAGCGGGCTAAATGTAGCATCATAGAGTTTTTTCTGCTGATTACTAAGACTTACTTTTTCACTTTTATACATGCACACAGATGGGTGGTATTTCAAGCTGTGCCTTACAATAGTCTGAAGAAAGATTACCCGAAAAATGACCACACATGTCTGTGTATGCACAGTTCGACTGTTCACATTGGTGTCTTTTTGGAGTCATGGAAAATGGCTTGGTCTTTGAAATGCCACTTTTTACCACAGTTCCAGCCACAAGAGAGTTATATCTCCTTTGAATATCAACTTTGGATTTTGTGCTACTGGAATTATAAGTATTTGATTTATTGCTGCCCCAAAGCAAAATTTGGCTTGTGCAGGAAATGATGCCTGTCTGTACAGGGGAGCCTGCTATATGTGCGTGGACAGAAGGTATATCCCCTGTATGACACAGGCTAAACAAGGGAACATATTTAAAATAAAAAAATGTATAGCCTGCTGTTCCCAATATTAGCAATACAATGTGTTTTACAGTGGTCTGCAAAACTGAGTACTACAGTTTGTATCATAGTTTGGCTGGTTAAAGAATGACCTGACTTCTCCAGATCCTTCAGGCCAGTTCACAAACTGCGGTTTTTGGAACCAAGTAATTAAATGCTGTTCTGGATTGCTTGTTATATTAACTGATTAATCCTGGAATGAAACACGTAACTGTTTATCTTAGAAAATGATTAAACCTCAAACTAGCTTCATGATATATTTGCACAGCTACTGAAAGTATCTTTGCAAAAGGTTTGAAACACTTTATATACTATTTTTAAGCTGGCTCTGAAATTTGAATTCTATGAACATTACATGCTGGTTATTGATGAAAATAACTTTAGACTATGTTTTAATAACAGCGCTACTTAAAAATATGAACTCAGAATTTTGTTTGGGGCATATGAAAGAGAAACGCACTATAAAAGTAAAAGAGGAATATTTGAACAATGCCTAAAACTGTGGTCTGCCCATACACAACAAGATTTGCTTCTGAAAGCAGTGGTACTCCAATGAGTGGTCGCAAAGCACACTATCTAGTGTTCTCCCTGTGATCCAGAAAGTTTTATGCTTATTCAAAAGGGAGTACTAACTGTGATGTTTTTCTCACTGTGGAAGGTAATACCGGCAGCTATGCCTGTGCTTTGGCTTCATTTTAGAAGTCCACCTGTTTGGTAAAGTGCACAGAGGCCAGTACCCAGGTGATAGAACTATAGCTATCCTAGATTGTGCCACGAGTGTGGCAACTCCAAATTCTGCAAAGCCATTACTGATAGAAACATAGAAACATAGACTTTGATGGCAAATAAGTACCACTTGGCCCACCTCGTCTGCCCATTTCCCTACCTATTGGAGAAGCTGCAGATCCTAGTTAACCAACAGCCTAGTTCTTCCTACCCCCCACAAGGATTGCCTTTTGTCTGTTCCATGCATTCTTGAATTCCCTCACTGTTTTTGACCCCACAACCTCCTCAGGAAGGCAGTTCATGCATCCATCACCCTCTCTGAAAAAAATACTTCCTCACATTGCCCTGAGCCATTCCCTCTATCTTTAAATTGTGCCCCTTGTTCTTGCACATCACTTTTTCTGAAAGATGTTACCCTCTTGAACTTTGTTGATTCCCTTGCGGTACTTAAAAGTTTCTATCATGTCCCCCCACTCCCTCCTTTCCTCAGGGGTATACAGTACATATTAAGCTCCTTTAGTCTCTCCTCATATGGCTTCTCTTGCAGACCATGCACCATTTTAGTTGCCCTCCTCTGGACTGCCTCCATCTTGTCTATGTCCTTGCGGAGATGGAGTCTCCAAAATTGGACTCAGTACTCCAAATGGGGTCTTACCAACTGTCTGTACAGAGGGATAACAACTTTCTGTTTTCTATTGGTGATGCCTCTACCTATACATCCCAGTATCCCCCCAGCCATCCCTACTGCCTTCTCACATCGCTTGCTAACCTTTAAGTCATCTGATATGATTATCCCCAGGTCCCTTTCCATTTTTGTTGTTACTACCTCTGCCCCAATTGTGTACTCTTCCCCTGGGATCTTGTTTCCCAGGTGCATTATTTTGCACTTTTTTGCATTGAATCCTAGCTGCCACACTTCTGACCATTCCTCCAACCTTGCCAATCCCTTCTCATCCTTTCCACGCCTCCTTGTGTATCAACCCTGTTGCAGATCTTTGTGTCATCTGCAAAGAGGCATACTTTTCCTTCCAGTCCCTCTGCAATATCACTTATAAAGACATTAGAAAGGACTGGACCCAGTACTAAATCCTGCAGTACCTCACTAGTAACCCCCCTTTCTGCAGAGTGGACTCCATTTACTATTAACTTCTGTATTCTGTTGTCCAGCCACTGTTTTACCCAGGCTACCACCCTGGGATCCACTCCCAGGCTGGCTAATTTGTTTATTAATCTTTTGTGTGGGACTGTGTCAAATGCCTTGCTACAGCCTAGGCAGGCTATGTCCACAGTCCCTCCCTGGTCTACTGCTTTGGTCACTCAGTCAAACAAATCGACAAGATTCATCTGATGTGGCCTTCCCGCTGTGAATCCATGCTGCCTTGGGTCCTGTGCCCCACTGGCCTCTACCTACTCAACAATTCTTTCCTTTAGCAGTGATTCCATCATATGTTTATTCTTTCTCAAGTACGAATAGTAAAAAAAACGTACAGTATTAGAGATTTTATGAATAGCAGCACCACAAAAATCATCTACATGGCAACCTGCACTTGTAATGCATTTTATATTGGGAAAACATCAAGAGCCTTTAACGTCAGGATTAGTAAGCACCTACAATGCAGGGATGAAACAAATGCTTTGGTTGTCCATAAAATGAGATCTATTAGCTCACATGAACATATTTTCTCATTCAAGGCAAGACAAAAAGTTTTTCCAGGAAAGCAAGGTGGGGACATAAGTCCTCTGTTGTGGAGAAGAGATCAAAATATGTATTTTTTTTAAACTTTGTGCCCTTAATGATTACATAGATACATAGACAGTGTCGGCAGATAAGGGCCTATGGTCCACCCAGTCTGCCCATTTGAGCGTGTAAGTTCAGTTTGTTTTCCTAGAAGTCTGTTGCCCCTTACCCCTGACCTCCAGAATTCCTTTATGTCTATGTCATGCATTCTTAAATCCCGTGATTGTTTCAGCCCCCACCACTTCCTCTGGCAGGGTGTTCCACTTGTCCACCACCCGTTCTGTGAAGAAATTCTTTCTCAGGTTTCCTCTGAATCGTCCTCCCTCCAACTTCATCCCATGCCCTCTAGTCCTGGAACATCTTTTTCGCTTAAAAATAGTGTTTTCCTGCACCCTGTTCCTCCCTGTAAGATACTTGTATGTCTCTATCATATCCCCTCTCTCCCTCCTCTCCCCAGGGAGTACATATTTAGTTCCTTCAACCTGTCATTAAAAGATCGGACTGATTTGGGGCCATTTCTTGCATAATAGCTATAATGTATATGCTTACCCTGTGTCCTAACTATTGTCTGTTTTTGTGGCATTGGATAGCCTGCAGTCATGAGATAATTTTTTCAAGTCAAATACAGAGTATCCTTGAGAGGTGCAAAGAATGTGTATCCTAGCCCTACAGTACCACTATTATTTAATGATGCAATTCCTGGTGCAGTAGTTTACAGTGCAACATTTAATATTCTGCACTTCATTGATTAATGGGTTTTTAGTGGGTATTGATAATTAACTTTAATTTTAAGTAGTTTATACATTGTTAAACAGTACATTATTTGCTATAATTTTGTATTTATATACTGTGGCTGTGTTTAAATATTGCATCTGTGCTGGCCTGGTGGTGCTGAAGGTTGAGGTGCTGGATGCCACATCTCGTGTCATGCTGGCGACCCGGATTCGGACGTGAACCGGGGCCGCCAGGGGTTGGCAGGAGAGGGATGGGATCGAGCATCTGGCAGACTGCTCTCCTATCCTGGGGAGGGATCAAGGGAACCACCACTCTGTAGTGGCCCCTGATGACGATCGGGGGCACTATCAGAGTGATGGCAGCAAGGGGAGCAGAGTGGGCAGACATTGGCATGTTGTGCCCCAAGACGTTACTGCACATCCACTCTGCAAGAGAAGAAATATCGACAGAAACATGGTGGAGTGACGATCGTGCCCGGCACCCCCCAGGTTCCCAAGAGAATCCTGCCACAGAGTGCGTGAGTGACAATGGCCGGCTCTGTGGAGGTGCCAGACTGGGCCCAGGGGGTGCGGGTGCCGATGGCTGGAGATCACAGGGATCCGCGCAGCAATGGAGGAGTATAAAGAAAAATAAGATAAAAAAAAATATTGCATCTGTCTCTTCATATTTCAGTACTGAAATTTCAGGAGGGATTGCCAGAGACCCCCCCCCCCACTCTGAGGTGATTCCTGGTAGCTTGGATATGACTGCCATTGACTTAAAATGGGAAGAGGGGCTTAATTTAAAGTAGGGCCCTTATGTGCTCCCCTAGCTCCCCAAGCTCAAAAAGTATAATTCCAGTACTGATGTTACTATCCCTTTAAATGTGGGATATACAAAGAGAACTTTAGGTGGTGGAAAGATACTTTCTTAGAAAGCTCACTGCGTGAGCAAAATTAGTCAGGATGAGACGTTGTCCTGGTGGGCTCCTGTGCCATTTTGTTGCAAATTTGAGGTGCTGTATGCTTTTAATTGCCCTTTGACATGACATAAATAAATATTTTGCTCTGAAATGACAACTTGGCCTCTTTTAATATGGAGCTCGTGTCAGCTTATTTTGTTGGTCAAAATCAGGGATGTTCCCATCTGGGACAGTTGGGAGGTATGTGTACCCTTCCGATGGCCCTGATAGGTTGTGTGCTGGGTCACCCCTCAGGAGCTTGTCCTGTGAGATGGATAGTGGGATGAAGTAACAGAATGGATAAAGAGGGGCAGATTTGAGATAGGTGAAGCCTATTTGTCCCATCACACTCAGCTGGGCTCTCTGTCCCACCTCCTCCTCCTCCTCACTGGCTCCTCTCTTTGCTTTCCCATAAAGTCTAGCAAAGTATCCTGCCAGAGGGCTTTGTTCCCTTCTCAGGTCCCACCTATGGGGGCCTAGCCACAGGTAACTGTTTTTTCTGTCAGTGTTACTATAGGAGTGGGTGGAGACAGGTAGGGTGTATTAGTCCATATGGGGCTCCAAGGGTTAGTAAAAGTACACTGAGGGAGCTAGAAGGAAGTTCCCAGGACAGCTCCAGGGTGCAAGAACAGAAAGTATACACAGGGAAGCCAGCCAGGATGCAAGGCACTGCATTAGCTTGGAAAAAGCCGGCAATGAGAATTGATTGGCCAAAGTGGGACAGCTCTTTATAGAGAAGACCTAAGGGTGACATGATTATGGTACTGAAGCATCTAGTAGGGTTAAAGTCATTAAATCAAGTGCATCTCTTCAAGATGCACAAGGATGAAAGGGCATGGGAATACTGATTGCAATTTAAAGAAGGAAAATTCAGTGGAAACATCAGGAAAAACCACTTTACTGATCAGGTGGTGACCACTGTTAACAGACTGCCAGAGCACGTGGTATCCACTGATACTGTAATGACAGTCAAGCTCAGACTTGACAAGTACTTTGAAGAAAGAAGGGTGACAGGATGTTTCTACTAAGCTGGTGGGAAGGAGGTACTTGATAAACTAATGGTCTTCTTTCCTCCCTAAATGTGTATGTATTACGACTCCCAGTCACACTATTTTAAGTGTCAGTTTCAATGTAACTGCAGGGTAGGTAATCATTAATTACATGCAACAGGGGTAATTACATTATAGTTACATATTTGCTGCCTGTAACTACAATGCAGTTACACTACAGTGTATCTGCACTGCAATCACAGTGTAGTTAAGGAACCTTAAAGTATTACCCAACCCCTTCCTTACAGTGGGGGGAGGTGGCTATTATTAGGGTGCTCAGCAGATGGAAAAGATGCCTTTTCATCACCCTCTTTAGGAAAAGCTGGTATGGGTTTAGCTTAGGCAGGTTGTCCTCCTGGTGCTTGCAGTCTTTGAGAGAGTCAGGCAGCAGTGTTTGAGGCATCAGGGGAAGGGGAGATCATGTTCCAGGTGGTCTTGTTAGGGAGCTGTCTCAGGGTGCAAATTAGGGGTCAATGTCAGCACCTTGAGCTGGAGTCTGACCTAGGGAGGCTGCAGGCATTGCCTGGGACTCTAGTTCTACCTGGGGGGGGGGAGGATACATGCTGTGTATGGCCATGTGACTGGCTTCAGGACTGAGGCCAGGGGTGCACAGTATCCTGTTGCTAGCTCCCAGCTGGAGATGTAAGTGCCATGCTACCCTGAATGTCTAAGGTTGGCATGAAGTTTGGGACACCTTGTTCCAGCAAGGGTGTCCTGAGTGACTTCAGGACAGCCAGGCAGCTGCCAGTGAGGACCCTGGGCACCCAGGACATTTCCCGACCCACTTAAGACAAAAGTATATGAAGTTCAGGGTTTGCCCATAGCTGGAAAAGTTTAGGGAGATTGCTAGGAAGGTATGGAAACCCCAGGGGATATCCCTTCAAGGGATGTTTCCTGATGGCCTTTGGGAATCAGAGGGCATTTCTCTTTGAAAAGATTAATGACATCAGTATGGCGGGGCAACCTTAGGAACTCTAAGAAGACCATTCAAGCACCTAGAGGAGGGAGGGAGGCAGTGGTAGTGCCAGAGGACTCAGAAGCAAGGGAGGAGACAGATCCCCATACAAGTGGATAGGGGAATCCTGAAGACAAAGATGGCTTCTGTGGCCAGCCCACAGTAATGTTTTTCTGGGGGGGCTTGGCACCACAAAGTAGTCAAACACCACCTGAGGAAGCTAGAGCCATGGGTCTGTAGCCTCAAGAAATACCAGGGCCCCATGCATGTTGTGGGAGTACCAGCCCAGTGGCACGGCATAATTACAAATGCATGCTGAATTGTGGATGCCATCTTGGCATGCCAGTTGAACCCTCATACAAAAAATAGTTTCACTGAACGGGTAGCAGTGAATGTATACCCAGGGACTTAGGGCACAGGAAATAGCAGGGGTGAAGTGCACCAGAAATAAAAAGGTCAAAGCAATAGCTAATGTGGGATAAGGATTCTTCCAGCACCATGATGCCCACCTTCAGGGACAGGTAGAGCCCAGGAATGACAGCTGAAGGTCACACCACATGAAGTGGGATTAGGATAGTATTAGTGTGGTACTGCTCAGGGCAAGGCTTTGAATTTATCATAATCAATTGAATAGCAGCCGAATAATTGTGGTCCTTGGACCAGGAAGCAATGTATTGCACCAATGAATTTAAAAAATCACCCCAGAAAGAGAGAGTCAAGTGCTTGATCCCTTGTTGTTAGGGTGTTTTGTTTCACCAATGCATGGTACCCTCATCCAGCACCTGCAGGAGGAATGGCAAACCTATAGTCATTGTGTGCAATACTGGTTTGCATAAGTCCAAAACACTTAGACACAGGAGTACCCTGGGCCATGCCCACCCTGATCCAGGGCATCAACACAGGTCAATCCATCTACCCCATGAAGGGGGAGTTAGATATTTACAATTTGTATGGATGGATGTACAATATGTATATGTATGAGTATATATTTAATTCATTACAGCCCCACATTCTTTGCATTTGAATTGGATTAATTGAGCTTTGCAATTGAGCATGCCTGCAGATGTTTTGCAGAGAAAAGGACTCCAGCATAAATTACCTTCCATGGAACACAATAGTTGAGTCCACCATTATTGTGATCCCACCTGGAAATTAATGTGAGCCTATGTTTAGCATGGTTCTCAATGTTGGCACAGGCTTATTTTGTTAGGTTCTTGAGAGGGAAGAGATCTGGGACTTTTTATATGGGAGGGAGCAGTACCAACAGTGTAATGGTTGTGGGAGGGGAAAAAGGTAGAACTGTGTGCATTGGAGGTAGCATTCCTCTTATGGGGAGGAGAAAGCGAAGCTGGCATTGCCAACAGTGTTAGAGCTGACCATCTCCTTTACAGTGCTGTCAAGTATACCACCTTCATAAAATGCAAAATAAACAGGGACACTGGTTTACCGGGATTGAGAAAGGGCATATTCCATTTTGCACATTGTAAAAAACGGTATTGTCACCGGTGTCTGCTAAGCCAGAATCCGGTTTTACCGGTATTTGGTTCTCTGTACTATATTTAACAATTTTTAACTCTGATAACATGCATTTTATCAATTTTGACCTCCACTATTGCACATCCTTCCATCCTTGTACCAATTTAAAGTTATTTTAGGTACAAGATGTGATGGCAACAGCAGCACTATGGCCCCCATCCCTAAGGTGTGATGGAAGCAGCACTACAGACCCATCCCTCAGATGCGATGGCAGCACCAACACAGCACTATGGCCCCCATCCCTCAGGTGTGATGGCAGCACCAACTGCACTATGGCCCCCATCCCTCTGGGGTGATGGCAGCAGCAACATCACTATGACATCCCTCCTTCAGGCATGACAGAAGCAGTAGCACTGTGGTCCCCATCCCTTAGGTGTGATGGCAGCAGTACTACTTTCCCCATCCACCAGTGGTGATAGCAGAATCACTATAGTCCCCACCCCTTCGGTGTGATGGCAGTAGCAACAATGCAGTCCACATTCCTCTGGGGTGATGGCAGTAGTGACAGCATTATGATCCCCTTTCTTCAACACCCACACCCCACATGCACAAGTTACAAATGATTAGGTCTCTTTGCTTGTTAGAACTCAGATGTGAATTAATCTGAACAATCACCACTAAGGTGGACTACCTTTGTTTTTTCCTATCTATAATTTAACTGCCTGAATTGGATTGCTGCCTGTGACACAGCTGACCAGGGTTAGGAAACAGACTTGGGTGTTGGAAGACCAGCTGGTGGGTGAAGGCTTGATTGTCCAATGACCACGCACCTTCTTCTGGGAGGGAGGCTGGGTTCACGGCTCAGCATTTGCTGGCCCCTGGTGGAGGCCAGAGGCACAACAACATGTCAGCCCTCACTGCAGGAGGGAGCATGATGGACATCGGCTTGTGCCTTGACATCATGTGGCCTGTCAAGAAAATAGGAAAACACCTGCTGGCCAACCGAAGGACAGCTGTTGGTCCCTCCATAAACTGGAAGCCCCACACGTGTGTCTGTTCTGACCCCTGCCATGCTAAGGATACACAGGAAGCTCTTTGTGATAATTCTCCTCCCCTGGTAGCCTCCCACAGGGGTAGGGACCCACTCAATGAAGGGTTACTTTTGGTTACCTGGTAGCACAGCACTAAAGGGCAGTGGATGGTGATCGGGAAAGGGGGCCTTGGCAGGCCTGAAGGAGTGGATGGCCAGGGGTAGGAGGAGAAAAACAAAACTTTTGAATGTGCTTCTTTGAAATAAAGTGTCTTCACCTAAAAATCCACAAGTGATTAGTGGAGGACCTTCAATGGATTCATGCATCTCCCAGACATGTGGATGCTTTTTTTTTTATTTGGTGTCCATGAAAAGGGTGTCTCCAGTTTTCGTGTCTGTTCAGATGTGAATTGAGCAACACTCTGCCCACCAGCATCATACAGTCCCTGGGGTCTTACCTTCTGTATGTCATTGACTTTGCTTTCAAAATCCACTGGCCAAACATATGTACACTTAAATACTTAACTTTTGCTTTTTGTTGAAGCAGTCATCAGAAAACTTTCTGTTGTCACAGAGACTGAAACAGCAGGTGGGAGAAAAGGTGCAAATCATCCAATTCACCTAAGTGGGTGCTGACTGTGAAGTCTTTTCACAAGGAGGAAGGCAGTTTCTTCTTTGTGAACATATTTTCATTCAGACTAGTTTTCATTCAAACAACTGAGGATTTTGGATGGCCCTACTGATTACAGTATAAACTTGAATAAGCTTAGTTGGTAACAGTGATCCTGTGTTTAGCAATCTACAATCTAGAAGCTCATATGCAAACAATACAATGAAAACCTGACTAAAATCTAAAACAAGCTTATAAAACACATAAATGTATCTGAACACTTACCTTTACCTATACAAAATCATTGCAGTCCAAGTAAAACGCAGACAAATTACATGGTACCCTGACTACTATTCTATGATGTAATAAACATATATTGGTATTTTTTTTATATTCTTTGTAAAGGAGGTAAGGCCCACTAGGCAGAACTGTCTGTTTTCAGGAGTGACCTAGAAGCACTGGGGAGGTTAAGTGACTTGCTTGGAGTCGCACAGTATGCAAGTGGAGGTTGTGGGAATCAAACCCAAGACTGCTGGATGTACCCAGTTCAGTCACTGTTTGTTACTCTAACCACTAGGCATAGGTGATTAAACTGAATGGCTGATTACAACAAAGCAGTGTGGGTGATTAACTTACTGATTCTATATGCAGCAAAGCCGAAAGAATCCAAAGCACAGCAGCATTCATTTTAAGATGCTGAAATCTGGGTTGTCCCACTGGCTGCTGAGCACTATTGCTTGCAATGCCAGTGACCCAGGGTCAGAAGTGAACTCGGTTTGCTGGAGGTCTGGCCAGGGGAGTAGGATCGAGCACCCGGGGGACTGCTCACCTCCTCTGGGGAGGGTGGGATGCAGGTCCTGCTGCTTTACCACCACCTGTGTGACCACGGATGGTGGTGCAATGGTGCCACAGAGTGATCAGGAGGGGAGGACGCTAGCCAGGATCTGGAGCAGTGGCATGTCTCTGTGTAACCTACCTCCTTGGAACTCCTCTAGTGCAGATGCCCTCAGGGACAGAGAACAGAAAACCACTGTACATTGGTCACTGGCAGAAGGGGCCCAGGTGCCCCAGACTTCATAACCAGGCACAATGAGGGACCCACTGAGCTGCCCGCTACACACTAACGGAGTGTGGAGGGGTGCTCTGGGGTTCCTTCCCTTCCCACCTGGGGGGTTACAAACCAGGCAGGATAGGGGCAGGCCCACAGGAGCTCCTGAGCATTACCTGGGGTGAAGCTAGGGATACCCAGCCTAGGGATCTCTGGAAAGTGGAGACTGATGCTGTGAGAAGGGGAAGGGGACATAGAAAGAGGAAATAAAAAAAAAAAAATTAAAAAGATGCTGAAATCTTAGAGATTCTGTGCAGTGACATGCAATTTCCGTGAGGCACTGGTACCAGAATTCAAAATCCGCATACCAAGCAGGATTCCGTGATTGTTACCGGTGTTACCGTTAAAAATGGAAAACCAGGGTCCCTGAAAATAAAAACCTGAATGGTGTTTTTTTACAGCAAGGAGCTCTGGCTATGATTTATTTTATATGTAAGTGCAGTTCTACTGTCTCACAACAGTGTTCTTATTGACAGGAGAAAAAAATCTCTCCCTGGTCTAAATGGCAGCCAAACAGATCCTCCAAACAAGCACAGATCAAAAGTTTATCACCATCTCCAATAACGTGCAACTCTGTGTCTCTAGATTCACACTCTGTTTACTGCTCTCCAAATTAATGACCCAAGGACACTTTTTTTATTTTAGTCTTTGGCAACTGGGTAAGGGCCACTAGGCACAAGTGCCTGTTTTCAGGGGTGACCTGGGAGCACTGGGCAGTTAAGTGACTTGCTTAGAGTCACACAGTATGCAAGTGGAGGCTGTGAGACTCAAACCCAGATCTGATCTGCTGGATGTACCAAGCTCGCTCACAGCATATTACTCTAGCCTCTAGGCTATACTGCCAGCCCACTTAAACACAGCTCATTTAAAAGTTCTATTTTGCCTGAATTGAGGCTAGAGTTTGATACTTTCTAGGCTTTAGTAACCAAAAAACTTACTTTTATGTTTGAATTCAGCTTCCAAAGTACCAAAAAAAATAATGTATTTGTCTGTTGATATACCTTTGTTATTCAGGAAAACTGAGCTCAGCCCCATCCCCAGGGATTTCCTGTGATGTCACATTGGCCTGACTCATTGGCTCATGCTGTGCATGGCTGTACTAAACAAGCATTTGTCAATGCCGAATGTTTGCTTGCTGGCATTAGTAGTGGAAGTGCAGGAGTTGGGCAGATGCAGTATAGGAATGGCATTGCAGTACGGAACTGACGCCAAGTCCACCTGCACTCTGCAGAGCTGAACAGGCATTGGGATGTGCCTTTGGGTCATCACCCATGAAGGTCATGACATTTCACCTAACCCTACCCTCCAGACACTGACAAGTGTCAAGGTGTGCCTTGGGGTGTTTGGGCTTTACATTCACCTCATTCCACAAGGAAATATGCTGAAATGGGTGCAGTATAGGAGAATGGGGTGAACTCTGGGGGCAAAGGGTCCAAGGTGCATCTCGATGCCTGTCACTGGCTGCAGGATGGGTGGGGGTGGAATGGCATAAGCATGAGCATTACTGTCGATAATCCCAAGTCACATTCCTGACACCTGTCAGTCCCTACAGGATAGGGCGTTATCATTGAAAACCATATCGCCTTGGGTGTTTCTTAGTATTTTTACTCCAAGTTTTCTACATGGGTTGTTTGTGACCCCACCATATGAACAGTAACACTATCAGTTTGTTTGGTGAAAGGTGATTTTGCACAGCGACTGCGCCATTTGGCTCCACAGGTGCGAAAACACATTTCGAACAGGATGTGAAAAGTGATAGGTGTACTGTTCATGAGGAGGTGTAAAAAATGTCATTGTTGAAAATCTGGAGTGAAAATATACAAAAACTGCTTACGTAAAACCGCACAATATACACCAGTATTGTAATTAGTTTGGTGATTTTTTTTTTACAGCAGATTTTCAAAATAGGCATTTCGGGACCTCCACTCATGAGCAGTGTCACTGTGATTTTCGTAATCTGTCCCGAACACTAATTTCCCGCAGTGACCACTAGTCTGCTCCGGAAGTGCGAAAATGCATTTTGGCAAGGGTGTGGAAAATGACAGCTGTACTGTTCATAAGGAGGTGTGGAAAAATGTCAATGTTGAAAATCTGGACTGCAAATATTACAAATTCATGAATTTATGAGGGTGTGTGGAAATTGCGCAATGCATGCTCATAATAGAGTCATTTTATGGATTTTTGTCCCTAAATTTTCAACATAGCCATTTTAACACCTCTGCTCACAAACAGCTTCAGTATGATTTTTGTAATGTGTCTGGAACATTGATTTTGCACACTGACCACTCCAATGTGTGCTACATGTGCGAAAACATATTTTGGGCAAGATATGAAAAATGACAGCTGTACTGTTCATAAGGAGATGTGGTAAAATGGCATTTAGGGTTGTCAGAACCCTCTGAAGTTCTGGGTTCTAGTTCTAGTCTAGAACTTTTGAAAAAGTTCTAGGGTTCTAATCTTTTTTAGAACTTTTTAGAACTCGAACCCTATTTTTTTATTGTGCTGCCAGTAACGAAGATAGTAATAAAATACATGTAAAGGAAAAACTGTTCAATATAGGGGAGAGAAATTATCTTGTGTGACATTGATAGGAATACAACTAGGTTTATCTATGGTTTCTTCTGTTTGCTAAAGTCAGCAACTTAATACGTAACAGGCCCACCCACCCACCCATATGTTAAAAGTTTTCCTGCTGCAGCTGCATCATAGTTCCTTAGTGAAAGAAAAGAGGCACATTAGCCATTTATGTACTCAGCTATATATACTCATCGTCATGAATTAGGAGAAAAATAACTGATATTACCTAATTTCAGCTATTTGCTGCTTTCTGTTTTAAATGAGTGAATCAAAAGTTGCTATGTTTAAAAGAAAGCTTTTATAACAAAGTCAAGCCAAGTACTACAGCAGCAACATGTGGAACTGTTACAAAACATATTATGTCATAACATATTCAGTCAAGACATTGGAATAAAAAAAATATGCCAGTCATTGTTGCTGGCAAAATGCATGCAATTTTCTAAGGTAATGCATACATATACCAACATTTTTGTTGGCAAATTGAAGTAATACATACAAAAAATTCTAAGATGATGCATTTTTGCAGCTGATACTTCAATAAAATCTGTATTTCAGTCACATAAATAAAAAAAGTGGTTTCCTCACCACATACTAAGGAACATTTAATGTAGCTGCAGCAGTTGGCATGTGATGTTTAAAGGACAGCGTCTGTCAACCCCATTATGTATCAAATTATCACTACTTATAAAGCAAAAACACTATGATACGTCACATTCTGTGAAAACTGCTGATGCAGATTTTCTTTTATTTCTGATTCCTTTATTCTTTTTTTAAAGGGGACAGGACAATTGTGCTAGGTGGCAGCAGTTTGCAATGTATTTAATAAGAATATATATTATGTGTACAGTAGGTTCGGTCTGTCATCATTTTTTTCCTCACCATCCCCAGCTGATCACGAATCTGTAAATGAAAGAACTAAAACAACACCCACCTTTCACCCCATCACCCATTCCACTTTTCTTCCACCACCCTCATCTGTGCAGTAGCACCCATGCCACCCTTACACCCATGTTAAAACCAACCCACAACCCTTACCCATGTACTAGCATCCATTTTTCGTTTATGGCTAACATTTCTGTAATTGAAAAAATAATAAACAGCTACCAATTAGAACTCATTGTTTTGTCCTCTTTAAAATTGAAAAATAGACCGTCTCCTGTCCCAGCCCATACTGACAAAGTCACAGAAGGTAAATCAAAATATATGTTTGCACTTTAACTATAAATAATATGATACAGAAAGGATTGACGTGACAGTGTCCCTTTATGCCAAATTTGGGCCTGTTCCCAATGATGTTAAAATTGCCCTGTATATAAAACTTGTTGACTTTAGTTTAGACCCTAGCTACAAAGCAGTTTGCCATGAAATGGTGAAAGTTTTAGAGGTATATAGTCAAGGTAATAGATCGAGAAAGGAGAGACGACAACCAAAGTCATCACAGTCTGTAAAAGTTTCCTTTTGGTGCAGAGAGACTCATTCCACACAGTATTTACCAGCCACCACCATCTGAGTTGTCATCACCATCAACATCCACAACATCAATCACTTCAGGATCAGTTTGTATACTCTTGTAGGGATACGAAAATCTTGACTTATTAACTTTAATAAAAGTTAATGTGTAACATTTTCTGGCAGCAACCTATTTCTGGTGTCTGTCACAATATTGCCAGCTGTACTAAACATGCGTTCTGAAGAGACACTTGTTGCAGGACAACCAAGATATTTACAGGCTTCATCATACAGCTCTGTCCAAATTGACTTTTTGATCTCCAGTATTCAAAGGGCATGCATCAATAGGAATAGGCAGTTCTTGCGGTAACTATCTACCATGTTGGACAGAGACCGCTCAGAAGAGGAATCAGCAGAAGCAGCTGGTATGGCAACAATTTGGGAAAGGTTTTGCCACAGATTTAGCTTCTACTAAGGGCTGAAGAAGTGGCAGTTGTGGAACAACTACTGTTAATGTTTGGTGACTTTTCGGTTCTGTATCCCTTTGTGAAGATGAACCTGCATGTTGTGGTGGTGACAACCTGATGGTACTGTGCGTGTCTGTGTTTGACTCCTGTGAGTGCTGCAGCTCATCTAGCAACATACATTTGTACTGCTGTATATCATCTGTTTTTGGAAGATGTATAGCCTTGAACCTGGGATCTAAGAGAGTTGCAAGGATGTAGTGTCTTGATTTTGTCATTGCAACTAATTTGTCATTGGTTTTGAAGCGCTCGCTCATTCTCTTTACGAGATTCCCATGATATAGGTGACATGTTGTCTGCGCTTCAGATCTGTCTTTTTCTATTTGTAGATTTAGAACACTAAGATGATGTGAAATGAGCATTATGAGTGGGATAATCTGACTCACAGATGCACCTTCAGAAGACATGTCCCTTGTAGCTGTCTCAAAAAGAGCTAGGATACAGCACACTGTCTCCATTAATTTCCACTGCAGCACAGACAGCATAATGCCATCTCAATAATGTAACTGGAGCAGTACTCATGTACACAGCTTGCTTTTTGCTCCAAGAAGCTGCAGCATATAAAGCGTTGAGTTCAATGAGTGGAAACATTTTGAATCAGCTTTGCTGGGGCAGCTTGTGTTTTTTGCAGTTCGGACAATGTCCGTATAGCCTTGGTTGAATGTGAAAAGTAGTCACAATTTTTGCAAACAGCAATCATACCATCCACTTGTGTCTGTTGCTGAGAAATCCCGTGACAATTAAGTGTAAGCAATGTGCAAAGCAAGAAGCATGCAGAAATCCTCCATCCTGTACTACTTTTTAAGATGTTGGCTCCATTGTCACTTACTATGAAGCCACATTTTAGACCCGTGAGAATAAACCCATTGATCAAGGAGGTCATTTAGTTCCTGCAAGATGTTTGCAGCAGTATGACTTGCCCAAACTTCTTTATATACCGTAAGCCATCTTTTGTGGTGTCTTTGTTTTGAAGAAGCACAAGAAAACGTGACCCAATGAGCGGTAAGGACATGTAATCTATGTTTTGAGTGCTGGTCCACATATCTGTTGTGACATGAATAACCCCACCCTCTGCAGTTTTAAGTGCAAGCATCACTGTCGCTTTTAAAGCCTGATAAATGTTTGGTATTTCAACATAGGAAAAGTACCTTGATGAGGAACATTGTAACGAGCTCTGCTAATGTCATGAGCTCCCTAAAATCCTCATGATCTACCAAAGAGTATGGGAGAAGGGCTCAGCTAACAGTTCACCAATTCGGTGATTAAGATGAAGGGTCTTTGGATGATTTCTAGTAAAGGTATTCTTCCTTTCAAATGCCTGAGACAGTGTTAGCTGTTTGCAACATGTCCCTGCTCGTTTATTATACACACGTGCTTGATGGGCAGATGGGCGCAGAGATGGTGGACTAGGACTTATACATTCAGTGCCATCACTGGATGTGCAACTGGTACTAATGGTGCTGGCATTGGTGGTAACAGTGATCCTAGGGCTGGCAGTGGTTCTGCCCGCATCAAGTTCAAACAATTCAGTATCCATTTCAGATTCCTGATCCTGACCCTTCTCACGTGCGGTCTGGAAGATGGAGGACATGGGTTTTGGTTTTGGATGATCAAGCAAAACCGAATGCTTTTCAGATGGCGTTTAAGAGCTGTAGTGCCAAGGCATGACACAACTTTACCACAGCTTACACTCTGTTTACACAGGGAACAAATTGCTCTGCATGGATCAGTTTACTGACTGAGAAATAATTCCACACCTCAGATGTGACAGATTTTGTTCGAGTGCTAGGAAGATAGCTAAAGACTGTTTGTGTCTTTTCACCTGTCCTAACAGAACCTGGGACATGCTCCTTGGTGCTAGAAGAGTGGACAGAAGACTCTGATGGATTTTCATTGCTGGCCAACACAGAAGTGGTGGATTCAATGGATATGTCCTTTTCATTGCCAACAGTGCTGGATGTATTTGCAAGTGCACTACCTGATTCATTGTCAGCAGACTTGCTCATTTCACTTTGTTGAGGAAGTAATGATTTGTCACGAGACACAACAGTGTGGGACTGAGACAAAGAGCTACTGTCTGAGTCAGAGAGGACTCACTGTCACTTGCATTTGCTGCTAGTCACAGGGATCTTAACGGAATGAATGGCATACCTTATGGTGCCTCTCCGTGACCCCAGCAGCTGTACAGGTTTTCTAAAAGGTCCCCTTACCACACTTCACTGTTGCTCTTTGCTGTTTGTTGAATTTTTATCACGTGAAACATTTTGGTTATTTCTGTTAGCACCAGGATTACCACTACCACCAACACCTGCTCCAACACCAGCACTAAATGCTTCATCTATGTTGGTGTCAGCCATAACAGACAATAAGTACCAGTACTACCAGTCCAGTATACTGCAGTGAACACACCAACACCCAAACAATTCCTGTGTAACAAAGCAATGTGATCTGTAATCGCTGGCTACAACTCCAAAATTTTATTTTGGTTGTGTGACACTGTGATACGTGGACTGAAAGTAATTGAAGAATATGACAGTTTGCAACTAAAGGATCCCAGGTTCAAGGCTTACAGAATGACTGGGCTGCTAGGCATAGGCATACACATAGCAATCAAAGGTGCACAGCAGCAGGGTGATGGGCTGACCACAGGAGACCAGTCTGCTCATACCAGGGAATAGGAATTATATTTCTACGTTTCTGTCATGTAAGGTTAATGCCACCACACAACTGGCCACTGGGCTTCTCTCTGTAACACACACACTGGGTAGGGTACAGTGCAGTCAAAGGCACACAGCAGCAGGGTGATGGGCTGACCACAGGAGACAAGTCACACTACGCAACCCAGGAATGAGAATTATATTTCACGTTTCTGTTCATGTAAGGTTAATGCCACCACACAACTGGCCACTGGGCTTCTCTCTGTAAACACACACACTGGGTAGGGTACAGTGCAGTCAAGGCACACAGCAGCAGGGTGATGGGCTGACCACAGGAGATGGAGTCACATCGCAAACCAGGGAATGAGAATTATATTTCTACGTTTCTGTCATGTAAGGTTAATGCCACCACACAACTGGCCACTGGGCTTCTCTCTAACACACACTGGGTAGGGTACAGTACAGTGCAGTCAAGGGCACACACTGGCTTCTCTCTGTGACACACACACTAGGGTTCAGAAAGATTTATTTGCCTTTTTTCCCCCTTGTATGCTTGTTGCTGGCAGCTGCTGAGTGTGCAGTGTGCTGCAGTTTCAAATAATCACATTTCACAAAGGTTCTTATAATCTTCAGTCTTCTTCTTATTTTTTTTTTAGTCTCTCTCCGAGTCCTCCTCCAGTCCTCCTGATATTGGTCTCAAATCAATCCCTCCCTATTCCCCAGTCCCTTCCCCCAATCTTGATTAATCCCTCCTTCTGTCCTGAACCGGCCCCTAGTCCCACTCCCAGTCTCCCCCCCCCGATTTTTAGCTTTTTTTTTTTTCCAGCCTTTCTCTTGTTCTCGGTCTCACAGGAGAAGAAGAAGTGGCCACGACTGGACAAGAGTAGCGGACGCGCTAACCGCTTTTGCTACAGTTTAGTGGGCTGGTGCTGCCTGCTGCTGCTGCCTCTGTCTGCTCCGATGATCCTCACTCAAATGGCGCTTCTCCTCATGGCGCTCTCTTTAAATACCCCCACAGATCCGCTGCTGCTGGTAGCTTACTGAAACCCCCATGGTCTCGGCGTCTCCAGCGGTGATTCAAATCCTTTGCGAACCATTTAGTGTTCGAGTTCTAAGTTAGAACTCGAACACCAGGGTTCGAGGACGGTTCGAATCTTTGCCGAACCTGTTCTGACAACCCTAATGGCATTGTTGAAAATCTGGAGTGAAAATATTAAACATTCTCAAAGTTATGAGCATACGTAGGAACTGTGCAATGCACGCTCGTAAAACTGTAATTTTGGGGAATTTTTTCACCAAATTTTCAACATAGGGTTTTTGGGGGCCTACCTCATGAACTGTGACACTGTCATTTTGTTACTCAGTCCCGAAAGGTGGTTCCATGCAGTGACCGCAAAATCACCTTCGGGACTGAATAACAAATGACAGTGACTGAGTTCATGAGGTGGGGCCTCAAGAACCTATGTTGAAAATGGCATTCCCAAATATGCGAATATGCACTAAAGTTGAAAAAAAAACATTTATGCCATTATACAGCTTACCAGCATTTCTTCAGTTCACGGTCGGCTTTGAAGTGTACAGGCGTGTTCCTGGTCCACTGAAGATCGTCATGCTGGACTCTGGAAGTAAGTGTGGGGTGGGGTGTGTGGGGAGGTGGGTGCACGGGGGGGGCATGGGTTGGGGAAGTGGGGCAAGACAGTCAATGAGGGACCGTTTTTTGTTTTCAGGTGTTTTTTTCTGTTTAGATGATGCAGGACTTTTGCCACACTGGAGTGGGCTCCCATCATGGCAGCTGGAAGTTTCTTTTTTGTGGGGGGGCCAGTGGAGCCGACAGGGGACTGGGCACCCCTGTTGGCCATACAGATGTTTGCCATGCTGGGGTGGGCTCCCAGCGTGGCAACTGGAAGTCTGTTTGGGGGGCAGTGGAGCTGATGGAATTGGACACCCTCATTGGCCATACGGTGTGTTTTTGGGGGGGGAGTGCATGAGCACATTAAGGTGGCCTCCCAGCATGCTATAGAAACATACATAGAAACATAGACTTTGACAGCAGATAAGGACCACTTGACCCACCCGGTCTGCCCATTTCCCTACCTACTGGATAAGCTGTAGATTCTAGTTTAACCAACAGCCTACTTCCTGCCACCCCCCACTACAATTGCCTTGTGTCTGTCCCATGCATGTTTGAATTCCTCCACTGTTTTAGCCCCAACAACCTCCCCAGGAAGGCTGTTCCACGCATCCACCACTCTCTCCTTGGAAAAAAATGTCCTCACATTACCCCTGAGCCGTCCCCTCTCTATCTTTAAATTGTGTCCCCTTGTTCTTACACATCTCTTTTTCTGAAATATGCTACCCTCCTGGACTTTGTTGATTCCCTTGAGGTACTTGAACATTTCTATCCTGTCCCCCGTCCCTCCTTTCATCGAGGGTATACATATTAAGCTCTCTAAGTCTCTCTTCATATGGTTTCTGATGCAGACCCTGCACCATTTTAGTTGCCTTCCTCTGGACTGCTTCCATCCTGTCTATGTCCTTGCGTAGATGAGGTCTCCAAAACTGCACACAGTACTCCAGATGGGGTCTCACCAACTGTCTGTACAGAGGGATAACCACTTCACTTTTTCTACTTGTGATGCCCCCTTCCTATGCATCCCAGTATCCTTCTGGCTCTCCTTACTGACTTTTCACATTGCTTACCCCCCTTTAGATCATCTGATATGACTACCCCCAAGTCCCGTTCCATTTTTGTTGTTGTTAGTACCTCCCCTGCTATTGTGTACTCTTCTCCTGGGTTTTTGTTTCCCAGGTGCATTACTTTGCACTTCTTTGCATTGAATCTAAGTTGCCATATGTCTGACCATTCCTCCAACCTTGCCAAGTCCCTTCTCATCCTTTCTACCCCCCCTTGTGTATCAGCTCTGTTACAGATCATTGTATCATCTGCAAAGAGGCATACCTTTCCCTCCAGACCCTCTGCAATGTCACCTATAAAGATGTTAAAGAGGACTGGACCCAGTACTGAGCCCTGAGGCACTCCACTAGTGACCTCCCTTTCTTCGGAATGTGTTCCATTCACTATTACCTTCTGTGTCCTGTTATGCAGCCAGTTTGCAACCCAGGCTACCACCCTGGGACCCACTACCAGGCTGGCTAACTTGATTATTAATCTTTTGTGCGGGACCGTGTCAAATGCCTTGCTAAAATCTAGGTAGGCCATATCCACAGCCCCTCCCTGGTCTATTACTTTGGTCACCCAGTCAAAGAAATCTATTAGATTCATCTGACATGACCTTCCTGCTGTAAATCCATGCTGCTTTGGGTTCTGTACCCCGCTGGCCTCTAGGTACTCAACAACTCTTCCTTTCAGAAGTGATTCCATCATTTTCCCTACCACTGAGGTCAAACTTACAGGTCTGTAGTTTCCTGCTTCTGCCTTGCTTCCACTTTTGTGAAGAGGAATCACATCTGCCCTCCTTCAGTCCTCAGGTACCACCCCATCCTCCCATGATTTGTTAAAAAGTGTGGTCAGTGGTGTCACTAGGTCCTCCCTTAGTTCTTTTAGGATTCTGGAGTGAATCCCATCAGGCCCCATTGCTTTGTCCACCTTGAGTTTTAGAAGTTCTTTCAGGACACTTTGTTCTGTAAATGGACTGGTGTCAACCCCCCTACCCAGAGTGCTTCTATTGTCTGGTTTTGGTTACTCCTTCTCATCTTCTTTTGTGAATACTGAGCAAAAGTATTCATTCAGTATCTCTGCCTCTTCACTGTCTCCCTCTGTCCACCTCCCCTCTCCCTTATTAATCTGCTACTTGAATGTTTGGGGAGGGGGGAACTAGAAAACAAGGGAGCTGTCTGTGACAGCTGTGTTCTGATGCAGTGCTGAGTGTAGGCACTTTGCATACTGCCGATAGCAGTATGTAAATTGTCTGCTGATGGCAGTATGCAAATTTTCTACATGTTACCACTGCTGATTGCAGTGGTCTTTCACTTTCAGCTATATGCCACTGCATCTGAACTGCTGTCATAGACAGCTCCGACATTTATTGGTGCAGTGAGACAGCGCCTGCAAGAAGGAGCAGGGCATTGGGAGCTGAGTGGCACACCTATGAAAATTTATATGGTGGCACTATGTTTCTTGCACATGCATGCAAGCAAACATAAAAAAGCTTGATTCACAAAGCTTTCAGTGTGCCTGTGATCAATATCTACAATGTTCGGAGTTGAAGAATTTGAAGATGTGGAGGATGTTGATCAAAATTTTGATATTGGTATCCACCCATACCAATTTGAGCATCTAGTATCTAGTGATATTCCTAGTGAGGGTGCCCAAGCCCATTTCCCTACCTATTATATAAGCTGCAGATCCTAGTTAACCAACAGCCTAGTTCTTCCTACCCCCCACAAGGATTGCCTTTTGTCTGTCCCATGCATTCTTGAATTCCCTCACTGTTTTTGACCCCAGAACCTCCTCAGGAAGGCAGTTCCATGCGTCCATCAGCCTCTCTGTGAAAAAATACTTCCCCACATTGCTTCTGAGCCATTCCCCTCTATCTTTAAATTGTGCCTCCTTGTTCTTGCACATCACTTTTTCTGAAAGATATTACCCTCTTGAACTTTGTTGATTCCCTTGAGGTACTTAAAAGCTTCTATCATGTCCCCCTCTCCCTCCTTTGCTCAGGGGCATACAGTACATATTAAGCTCCTTTCATCTCTCCTCATATGGCTTCTCTTGCAGACCATGCACCATTTTAGTTGCCCTCTTCTGGACTGCCTCCATCCTGTCTATGTCCTTGCAGAGATGGAGTCTCCAGAATTGGACTCAGTACTCCAAATGGGGTCTCACCAACTGTCTGTACAGAGGGATAACAACTTCTTGTTTTCTACTGGTGATGCCTCTACCTGTACATCCCAGTATCCCCCCAGCCATCCCTACTGCCTTTTCACATTGCTTGCTAACCTTTAAGTCATCTGATATGATTATCTCCAGGTCCCTTTCTATTTTTGTTGTTATTACCTCTCCCCCAATTGTGTACTCTTCCCCTGGGTTTTTGTTTTGCATCTAGTAAGCTGCCTCTGATTCGGATGCTGACAATGACAGCTCCTATCAGTCCTGTTGACAGTCCCTTTTTAATGTCTTCAGTGGTGACATTGCAGAAGGGTTGGAAGGGAATGTTTGCCTGGTGCCTCCCTCCCCATTTGGAGATGACACCAGCACTCATACATGCAGACTGATGGGGTCACTCTGATCTGTAAAGTGCACCCACCCCCCACCCATATACAGTGAGCCATCCTCCCTGCACTAACACACATCAATGTAGCCAGCCTGAAAGAGGTCCATTCACACTAGCATTCATGCATAGTCTTATCAGGCCATTATTGCCTGTGAATCACACCAACCACCCCCAGTCTTACACACCCAGCTACCCCCCCACACACAAATATACACACCCACACACCCATGAACAGTGCCAACCACTCACCCCCAGCACACACACACACACACACACACACACACACACATACACACACATAAACACAGGGCCAGCCACTCACTACAATTCTCCACCCCCACACACAGCCAGCCAACACAAACCTAGCCACCACACACACACACACACACACACACACACACACACACAAATACACACACCAAGCCCCCCCGACAAACACACATGCAGTCAGCCAACACCAATAAGAACACATATATTTGTGTTGTAACCAATTTCCTTTTTAGTTGTTTGGTTTCCCATTTGTCTGCATCATGCACCAGTAATACTTGTTATTGTGAGTACAACTGACAGACAGCTGTAATTGGATTTCTTGTATGGAGATGGTGAAAAAAGTATCTGATTGACTGGATTATTCTTCAGCCAGAGTGTCCAGTGGACATTTTTTTACTGCCTTTTTGCATGCTCTGCTATAAACACACCTAAGTGTTTGCTACATTACATTGTGTGGAGACACACTTTCACAGGCATGGGCAGTTTGTCAGAGGTTTTCAAACTGTTCATGCTTCATTAGTGTAAAATTCCATATGCCTAATAAATCTATAATCATTCTGGTGTTTAGCACTGCCTGCTTTCCCACGAACAAATGAAAGTCACAACAACACGCACAGCATTGGAACAAATGTACACTGCCATTGTGAGTGTCAAGTGTACATTCACTTTGAGGCATTGTTAATCACAGTATATAGTGTTTCCATCTCCATTAAAAAATTAATTCCCACATTGTATTCCATAATGTGTACCTTTCAGATATGGTTTTGGACACCTTTGGACTGCTCTTGATTGCTGTATTCTTGTACCTATAATATGTTGGCATTATGTCACTATAACAGTGAAAAAGACACCTTTGGAATGCTTTGCTTGTTTTCATGTTGGAAATGTGTAGCTGACACTATCCTGCAGCTGATAGCAAGTGATCGCTGGCAATTGCACCCCTAATCATAAAGAAATTATTATAGATTCAGGCATAAGAAAGTGCAAATGACATCTGTGAAGGCATAAACAGCACTCTCACTGGCAAGGGACTGACAACAAGTGACGGCATCGGGTACATTAACTCCAGCATACGCAGTTAGTCTGAGGTTTTGGATCCTTTCAGGATTAAATAGTGACACATTAAGTTGTATAGAACTGTATAACATATATTCACTTTGAGGCATTGTTAGTCACAGTATATATTGTTTCTGCTTCTCCGCAGATGCAATAAGAATATTAATTCACACCTTTTATTCCATAAAGTGTACCACACAGATATGGCAATGTACATAAAATAACACAACTTCAAACAGTACACATAACCTTTTTTTATTATTGCACAAAGAATGCCAATGCCATGTGATAGCAGTCACCTACAATAGGAATGGCTTGGCAGAAATATACATGTTATGTGATGAAGGGCTGACAAATGATAGCGGATATAAATAATATGTATTAGTGCTGGTTATCTGTCGTACCAATTGTGTCCAAAAAGCATGAATCTATTCTGACATTGCATTTTTTTTAACTCATTGCAGTCTCGGTCCAGCGGTGGCCAGCAAGAGACAGTATTTATTCAATGACAGCATAGTAATGACAGGTAATGTAACTAAGATATATTGCTGTACCTTTGATATGTTGGCATCCTGTCACTATAACGGTCGGAAAAACACCTTTGGACTGCTCTTGACTTCTGTATTCTTGCACCTATAATTTGCTGCCATTCTGTCACTATAACAGTGGAAAAGACACCTTTGGAATGCTCTGCTTGTTTTCATGTTGAAATGTGAAGGTGACAGAGAGTGACAGCTCACAACTGTGCCCCTAATAATGAAGACATTATTATAGTTTTAGGCATAAGAAAGTGGAAAGGACATCTGTGAAGGCATAAACTTAGTGCTGGCACTTGTGAGGGACTGACAACAAGTGACAACATAAGGCACACTAGCTCAGGAATACACAGATAGTCCAAGGTTTTGGATCTTCTCACGATTCAATAGTGACACATTACATTTTACAACATTGCATTTATAAACTCATAGCAGCCCCAATTCAGCATCCACCAATGAGAGACACTGTTTATGCAAATAAAGTGATAGTGATGACAGCTAAAGAAAATAATATGTATTCTTGCAGGGGTAATATGTTGGCATTATGTCACCACAATGATGTGAAAGACACCTTTGGGCTGCTCTGCATATTTTTATTTGTTTTTATGTGACAGCTTACAATTGTGTGGATTTTCCTAAAGAAAAAAGTTTATTTTCTGGCACAAGAAAGTGCAAAGGATATGATAATGTGATTGTTGTGATTTCATAAGCTTTGACCTGCCACTATCAAGTGACTAACAACAAGTAACAACATCATCAGGTGCAGGATTTCAGTCCAAAGTCTGTCTCTGGAGTGAAAGGCCAGTTTGATGACACTTTTGGGTGGGGATTCCTGTGAGTAAGTGCTCTGGAGAGCATCACATGTACTGAAACAAGGAAATCAAGTGCACAAAAGGAATAAAGTAAAAAGATAAATTTAAAACAGCAGAATGGACAAAACTGGATGAAAATTCACAGGTAGGCTAATTGGGGGGTACACTAACTGATGTGTTTGCTTAAAATTTGAAAAACTTGCTGCTTAGCAAGTGGTTGTATAGAAACAAAACCAACAACCACAAAGAGTATACATAACAGTGGGGACCTATGCATGATGGGTGTGCACCGTGCAAAGGGCACGTAGGGATGGAGCATGAATGGGTATGTGGCTTTTGTGCACCAGATACTCCTTTACAGCATAGGGCAGTAACTTGCAGCCACGCAGACCCACCATATGCCATGTAAATGGAGATGTGCCATGTAGTGGCATTCCTATACCACTACAGCATGCATGCACAAAGCTGTGTATGATGGCTATGCATGGCGCACAAGGCACAGTCACCTATGCAAGCCAGAGGGCTGCCATAAGTATACCCACCCAGCAGCCAAACCACATGCAATACGGCATAGCAGAGGTGTGTGACTGTAGAGTGACTGCCACATGCCCATGATCACTCCACAGCACAGCACAGCCAAGGGCACAGAGGAGCATACAGCAGTTGTTGAGCTCCATCTGCCATAATGAACAAAGGGGCCACGCAGTGGTGCAATGGTGCCCACCATGGTGGTGGGTCCCCACAGCACAGATGGCAACAGTGGGTCTACTTGGACCACAGAGCACTGTTATGGAGGCATGTGGTGCAGGACATGAGCTCCGGCCATGTGCCAGCATGCCATGGATACCCCATTGTATAGTATTCAGGCCACTGTGCACACACCCAGTGCCCCCCAGGCCAGCAGGTAGGGACTGCCATATGGGCCATAAAGGGCCCTGACACGGTGCTGTATGTGGTCATGGACAGGGACACAGAAGTCTGGTTCCTCCCATGATGGCACACACATGCCTTCCCCCCTTGATGACACACCTGTGCCTGCCCCCCATGATGGCATACCCGTGCCTGCCCCCCATGATGGCACACCTGTGCCTGCCCATCTATGATGGCACACCCATGCCTGCTGCCCCCCATGACAGCACACGTAAAGATGCAGTGCTGGGTGTTATTCTTTCTATTACTTTATTATTTGAAACTTCCAGAAGTTGTAAGAGAATTAGCAAGATGGAGAAGTACTGGAAGTAATACACCTTACAGTTACAATTACTTATGTCTTTTTATACAAAAGAAATATGTAATTGTAACTGATTACATTTGTTTGAAAATAACTAGTAACTATTACTTTCAAAAAACGTAATCTATTATAGTTATTTATTATTTTTGTAATGTTTTTGTATAAAAAGAAATAAGTAATTATAAATGTAAGGTGTATTCCTTTTTCTATTACTTCTCTATCCTTGCTAGTGACTGCTTAGAGCTTCCTGGAACAAGTTTCCAAATATAATAGAAAGTAATACAAAAAGTAACTTACCCAACACTGTGTGCATGCCCTCCATGTCAGCACAGCCATGCCTGCCCCCAATGACTGCAAACCCGTGCCTGCCCCCCACACCTTGGAGATAAGAAACACACACATTGATGGCACAGGAAAGCTTTATTTGACACAGTCAGTGAAGCCAGATGAAAATAGCAGAATGTAACATAAAATGCAATACCACCACAGACATCCATGCAGGGCAGTGGCACATCACTACCAGTGGCAAGAGACCATTACTATGGGTGTAAGTTCATCACAGAGGTCACTGAGGTCATGTGAACTGTGATTTTTTTGGTGCCTCCATGAATTTTGACATTTTGCCAGTTTTCCCTTTCACACATGCGTAGTAGCGCTCTGTCCCTTTAAATCTGCCATTTTGTAAAGGGCAGAGCACTGAAATGTGCATGCATGAGCAATGTGACACTCTAGATCCTCAAAGAAAGGCCCTTCATGCAGGTGCTCACATATTGTGGCGCTATCTTCATCTGGGCTCGTAGCTATTCTCGTCGGTGGCACAGTGGATATTGAAGGTTTCTCTTGTGGCAAAAATTAAAGAATATAATCAGCCGATCGCTCTGATCCCAAGACTGCCTGCATTTCAGGGCTGACTGTTGGAGGCTTGGAGGGGGAGACAGAAGAACCACAGGCAGGTACAGTGTAAATATTGGACTGGGAAGGGAACATGAGTGAACTTGGGGGCCTGTGGGGGTTCTGACTAACTGAAAAAAAGATTGATCCCCAGAAGAAAGTTTCTATGTGGTGACAAAGCTGAAGGGATACAATAAAAAGAACAAAACTATGTGGATCTCTCAATTAAGTGACGGATCTGAGTGAAAATTTTGTGGCAGGCCTGAAGGGGGTTGCAGGAAAATTGTATTGTTGGACCGGGAAAGGGAAGAGAGTTCACGTGTGAGCTGGTGAACTGATGTGGTGCTCCGGCCAAGAAACTGGTGGCAAACTAAGGTAGCTGGGAAAAAGAGTGATTTGCTCCCCAGAAGGAACTGGCTGCATGGAGGACTGACTTGCTGGAAGATTGAAGGGGGAGGTAGCAACACAGTCACAGGTAGCATGCAGCTGTATTGAAAGTGTACTGCTGGACTGTTTAGTGTGGGAAGGGGAAGCCCTTCAAAGAGTAAAGCACTGGAAAACAGGTCAATGTACAAAATTGTATGTAGGCCTGGGAACATCATTTGAAAGCAACTACAGTGCTTGGAGAGAGATCTCAGAGGCAGTAGATTATTCGTTTATTTGGGGGAGTCCCATTTTAAAATATTCTCTGAAAATTAGTTGAAATATAGAAAAATAAGCATATGGATTAACAAATATAGAAATAAATAGGAGGGGAAGCCCTTCAAAGAGTAAAACACAGGTTTGAGTCCTACCAATGCCATTTTAAAGGGACACTGTCAACCCCATTTGGCCTCATGTCCCTAGTTTAAGAAAACACTTTTATGACTGTTTTCATTCTATAGAGACTGTTGATGTGGCTGGTTGTTTGATTCAGACTCCTTTTTCCTTTTAAAAAGAAAATAACTGAGTGTCAACTAGACTGGTGTTACCACACCAAAACATGCTTGTTTACATTTCTTGATTAACTACAATTGCATCTTTCCTGGACTCAGGAACACCCTCAGCACCATCTAGCTACCCGTTGTGCAGTGGGGAGTAGATGAGACTATTGTATCACAAGTGACTGTACTGTTTTTAGGCTGTTCTAATGTTCAGGAAGTATGCAGTAAGCTTAGGTAAACAATTTGGAGCAAAACAAAGCTGTGTATAACTATACATTTCCATGCATTTCAGTTCTAATAAGCAAGGAGGCAGATTAGACAACCAGAAACATTCATGAATTTTAGAGAAGATAAGCAATTATAAAATGTGTGTTTTTACCTTGAAATAATATGATGCAAAAAAGGTTGGCAGTGTCCCTTTAACCCTGTGTAACCTTGAACAAGTCAACTGACCTCCTTCTATCCAATCTTTCCCCATCCATTCCCAGCATTATTTGATCTTACCTGTAGCTGTCATTATTTGCTCTGTGTATGCAGTATGACTGCTGCAAATGATTCCCCAAAAATGATCTGGGACAGGGTGTGTGTGTGGAAAATACACATCAGATTGGTTCTAAAAGGTTTTACAAAAACTGTGTAAAAGGTATTCAAGGAAGTTTACACAGCAGTCTTTTTAAGGGGTGCCATGCACATTTGTTCCTTTTTTCCTGGCTGCCAGAAATGAATTATGGATCCATTATTCCTGGGGAAGAAGGAGGAATTGTTAATTTATGATGTGGCATACAGAGGTCCTCAACAACAGTCTCCTAGCACAAATCATGTGTATGTGCAAGTTCCAAGAAAAGGCTTGGTGGAATGGATGCAGTACTGTGATCCTGGGAACACAGGTTTAAATCTCACCACTACACTGTGCTGTGCTGTTTAACCATGTGCTAGTCAGTTGACATCCTTGTGCCAAAACCGCTCCCCAATCACCAATCATTGTTTCGTGTTATGTTTAGCATTCAACAGGATATTATGAAAATAGCTATATAAAATTAAATTATTTTTTTTTCCGAAGTGAACCTCAGCTGTCAGTAAACATAAATGAAAGGAAGTTGTGTCAATTTCCAAGCGCCCTTAGTTTTTTTTCTGTGAAATTTATTTACCCATGAGAATTCAACTGAGCTGCAGCATCTTATTTTCAGTGATGTCGCACAGTTGCAAGGTCTGAAGCCTGGGGAGATCAATTTACTTGCTCAAGGTCAAACTGTGAGCAAGTGGATCTTATGGAATTTGAACCTGTGTCTCCCAGTCCTCAAGACTGTGGTGTATCCTTTGTGCCATTCTGCCCTACCTTTCTGTCCACATCTTGAGGCCCTATGCATTCAGTGTCAAGGGCAGAAGCACTTGTCTGTCTCAGTGAGGCCAACTCACTGAAGGGTACTTTTTTAAAATGCTTATTGTATACTAAGGTATTTGGTTTTATTTTGTTATTTTTGCTGTAACAATGTCCAATAAGAATAAAATGGTATGTAATTGTGTTTGTCTTCCTGTTGACACCTGACAACTCATAGCATTTCCTAGAATGGATACAAAAGTGTGACCTGTGGAGCACAGGTTTGAGTCCACCAGTGCCATTTTTACCCTGTGCAAACTTAAATAAGCCAATTGACCTCCTTTTTTCCAACCTTTCCTACCCACCATTGTTTGATCTACCTGTAGCTGTCAGTAATTGCTCTGTGCATGCTGTATGACTGATCTAAATGATCATCAGAAAATGTGCTGGGACAGGGTGTGTATAGAAAACGCGCATCACATTTATTTGCCCAGGAGAATTCAACTGAGATGCAGCATCTCATTTTCAGCGATGTCATGCATTTGGGAGATTTGAAGCATTGGGAGATCAATTTACTTGTCCACAATCACACTGTGAGCAAGTAGATCTTATGGAATATGAACATGTGTCTCCCAGTCCTCAAGACTGTGCTGTGTCCACTGTGCCATTCTACCTTATCTTTCTGTCCACATCTCAAGGCCCTATGTTTTCAGTATCAAGGGCAGAAGCACTTTGCTGTCTCAGTGAGGCCAGCTCACTAAAGTACTTTTTCAAAACTTTTATTTAAACTAAGATCACTGGTTTTAGTTTTTTTTTTTATTGCTATAACAATGTCCAATAAGAATAAAATTGAATGCAACTGTAGGTGTCGGTGTTCCTATTGACACCTGACAATTCATAGCATTTCCTAGAATGGATACAAAATTGTGACTTGTGGAGCACAGGTTTGAGTCCCACCAATGACAGTTTTACCTTGTGTGAACTTGAATAAGCCAATTGACCACAGTTTGTCCAACCCTTCCTACCCCCCTTTCAATGCTTGGTCTTACCTGTAGCTGTCAGTAATTGCTCTGTGTATGTAGTATGACTGATGCAAGTGATTATCGGAAAATGTGTTGGAGTAGGGTGTGCATGGAAAACACACATCAAATTGTTTCAGACAGGTTTTAAAAGCCTGTATAAAAGGTACTGTATACAAGGAAGCAGACACAGCAGTCTTTGTTGCGGTGGTGCTGCGCAACTTATTTTTTTTCTGTGTCTGTCAGAAATGACTTACGGAGCCATTATGTATGGGGAAGAAGGTGGAATTGGGAATGTACAGTGTAGCAATAACAGTTACTCAAGACCAATCTCCTATCAAAAATCCTGTGTATGTGCAAGCAGGAAGAAAAGGCTTGCTAGAGTAGATACACTAGTGTGATCTTGGGAGTACAGGTTTGAATCCCACCACTACAATTTTTGTACTGTGTAGCAGTGAGCAAGTCAATTGACTGTGTTATGCCTAAATCCCTTGCCCCCAACCTGCAATCATTGTTTGGTCTTATGTTTAGCTTCCGACAGGATATGTATGAAAAGGGCTATCTGAAAAAAAAATGAATTCTCTTTTCTAAAATGAACCACAACTTGTGGTAAACATGAATGAAAGGAAGGTGTGTTGATTTCCAAGCAACCTCTGTTTTATTTTGTGTGTGTGTGTGTTTTTTGTGTTTTATGTTTGCTACTGTAAATTTCTATACCCAGGAGAATTCAACTGAGCTGCAGCATCTCCTTTTCAGTGAAGTCATGCATTTGGGAGGTATGAAGCACTGGGAGGTCAATTTACTTGCTTGGGAGAACACTGTGAGCAAGTGGATCTTATGGACTGTGAACCTGTCCTTCAGTCCTCGAGACTGTGCTAGTCCCACTTTGCCATAATGCCTCCACTGATCTGCAGGCCTTCTGGTTTCAGGGTCATGGGCAGATGTACTTAGCTGTTTTAGTGAGGCGAACTCACCTAAGGGTATTTTTTTGAATTTATATTGTATAATACGGTAATTTTTTTACTTCTATTTTTACAATGTCCAACATGAATAACATGTGTTGTAACTGTAGTTGTTTGTGCTCCTGTTGACACCTGCCAACTCATGGAATTCACCACCATTTTTATAACAGTTAAAAATGTAGTGTTAATTACCTTACATTGCAAGTGATGAAGATGACAGTTACATTCGGCCAAGTAAAGTAACATCACAAATCCCCCCTCAACCAGTATTGCAAAGCAATGGGGGGCATGGCCAGTTGCTGAACTGAATAGACATCTAAATGTGTAGCTCCAAGAAAAAAAACTCAAAATCCTGCTTTTATGGACTCGTTCCTGCGTAACGGCACAAAACTAAACCAATAACCTAATGGTGGTCATCCCGATAACTATTTTTTGATCGACACTTGGATATTAATTTGATTGCAGCCATGTATTGGGTGTCCTACTTCGTTTTTGGCCTACAAGTGCATCAGAATGGAGCCTGTTTCTACGCAGACAACACTGGAGAGCAATCTAATCGAAATATGGCAGAGTTTTTGCCGAAATTCTACACCGCATGGAGAGACTGGACATAGCTACAAAGAAAAATATGGAAGATATCGTAGATTTATCGCAACATGCCTGTATTTCTGAACATAAATTAGCAGAGGCTGAGGATCGCTGGCGCAAGGCTGGAACTAAATTACACGATCAGGAGCAGCTAATACAACTTCTTTGGACCCGAGTTGAAGATCTTGAAAATCGTAGCCGCTGGAATAAAATCAGGTTTGTGGGGTTCCCAGAGGGCTGCAAGGACAGTGATGTTATACTGTTCCTACAAAAAGAGCTTCCCCCTTGCTGGATGGGCGATGTGAAACCCCCGGGAGATAAACAGAGCACATAGAACCCTTGCTCCTCCCCCGGCCCCTGGTGGATGCCCTCGCACCATCCTAACCTGATTTCTCCAGTTCCAGGACCGTGAACTGATTACCCATTTGGCTTGGCAGAAAAAAGAACTGTTTTGGAAGGGCCATAAAATTCAAATTTTTGCTGACTATTTGCAAGAAGTCTCTAACAGGTGAAGGGCCTTTACAGTGGCTCGTAGGGTGTGTGCTGAGTTGGGACTCGAGTATTCTCTCCGATACCCTGCGTCTCTTCAAATTGTGGTTAATGGGTCACTGCGGGTCTTCGACAACCCAGCATCTGCGGAGGACTTTATATCAACCCAAGCCCCTAAATTAAATTGGGGCAAGTTACGTGACAACCACAGCTCTGGGGCCTTGCCTGCACACCCCGTCTCGATGGACACTGTTAAAGCCAGGGCCTCTGATGTGTTATCAGCTTCTACCCCTCATTCAGTCAAACAACCTGAGACTCCTACCATGGGCTTCTTCCCTAAAATCTCCTGGCAGCAAGAAAAAGAATAGGAGAAGGCCTATGATTAAGAGTGGGCATGTAGACAAAACTCCAAGGCTCCGTTCTAGAAGCAGAAGCCAAAGCTGTAGCCCCGAACTCAAGAGCTCTCAAGATACACTAATTCCAGATATGAGTAATAATCAGTATAAGGCACTGATGGATCTCCCTTTCTGAAGATGTTCCCCGTGATTTGCCTCTTCCTCCTAGATGCTCCTGCTCAGAGGGTTCAAAGTCTTCAGCTGCAAAACATCTTCTTTGGGCCGAGGGACCAGTGGGCACTCCCTCGGAAGACTATGCAACCTCGGCAGCTGTGCCAGCCATTGAAACATCCTCAGGCGATGTGGATATCTCTACTCCTGCTGTTGAATCTGCTGGCTGACTGTGGCTGTTATAGCCTTTTTTTTCAGCACCACGTTTGTTCGAGGATAGGGCAGCCCTCTCCTCTGATTAGGGAAGATACTCAGGGGCCCCAGTGTTAAGGGGGATCTGTCCCCTTAGAGGATGGCTGCGAACAGCCCATGGGATTATACATTGTTATTTATTTGGGACTTTACCTTTCCTTTTCTTTTTTTATATATATATCTCCTGCTGTTTCAATATGCTGAACAAGTACTATATGTGTTAGCCCTCTAACTGCGGTGACTGATGGTGCAGGGGGATGTATATATATATATATATTTTACTTAGGGCCCAATTATACTCATTCTTGACAACACTACTGGAGTGTGTAGAGGGAATTGGGTGGGCCTTTATCATTTCCTCCCATCAGCCTGATGGACGGCAGATTATAAGCTGTTGGTGCATGGAAGTCTTCGTTTCTCCTTTCATTTTCGTTTTATAGGGGTTACAAGGAGAACCATTTCACTTTTTTTGATACGGGTGTCTGGGGCCGCATACCTCCCAGTGACTTCTATTGGTGTCTGGGCCTTTTTTTAGCTGACACTTACAGTGGATGCTGGTCATGCGTGGGTCTGCGGGGTAGTGAACAGGGGGGTGTGGGATTGGGTACTGTTAATAAAAATGGTTTAAATTTCCTCCTGTCACTGGTGGTTGTAAATGTTAGGTGTTTTTTTGCTTCAGGTTAAAAAGTTTGTATTGTGGTATCGTGTCAACTCTTTTTATGGCAATCCTATTCATGGGGTGAGGATATGCTCCTCAATATTAAAAGAGGAGGTAAGGAGGGAAATGGTGCTAAACTCAGACCTTTTCTATATTGTTTCTGGTTACATATTCCTGTTTTTTTTTTAATGGTTGGTTTAAATGGAGACTAAGCTGATTTCATGGAATGTGAGGGGGCTATATTCCCCTATTAAGTGGAAGAAAGTTCTATTGCACTTAAAAAAACTAGGCCCTTTGGTGGCCTTCTTGCAAGAGACAAAACTCTCTTCCGGGGAAGCCATGAAGCTTAAGCAGGGCTGGATGAGTAAAGAACTTCACAGTGTGGCACCCTCCCACAAGAGGGGGGTCTCTATACTTTTTCATAAAAATTTGGGATGGAAGGTGAAGGACTATATATGAGATTATGAAGGGAGATGGATTATAGCAGAAGTTGAAACCCCTGAAGGCCCCCTGGTCCTGGCTAATCTATATGCTCCCAACCAGGACTGCCCAGAATTTTTTCATACAGTCAATCAGGCCCTGTTGGGTTTTAACAAAAATAGATCCTCCATACTTTTAGGAGAGGATTTTAATTTAACATTAGATCATTCAATAGATAGAAGCAATAAATCCCCTGAACCCCATAGACAGGCTAGGAGAGCAGTAAGAAAGCTAATGTCCAAACTCTGGTTATTGGATGCATGGAGGGTACTACACCCAGGAATGTATGATTACTCATGCTTTTCCCCGACTTCTGGAACTTCCAGCAGGATAGATCTCTGGCTAATATCTTCTGGGTTATACGAAAAGGTGGTCAGGGCCTTGATGCACCCAATTTATGTTTACGATCATGCCCCTCTGGAATTAGTTATAAAAAGGGGACAGGATTCCTACCGGTCCCTCACATGGTGTTTAGACCCTCTCCTGCTAGAGGACGTAACGTTTCTAGACTGGATTGGTCCGGCAGTATCAGAATACTGGACGGACAATGATAATGGGGAGGTATCTGATTCGACTTTATGGGAGGCCTTTAAAGTTACTATTCAGGACAGGATAATTGCCTTTGCTGCTGCCAGGAGGCACCGGCATGAAGCAGACCAGAGGGTGTTGGAGAAGCAACTATATAATTTGGAATCCCAGTACAAAACTCTCAAAAATCAATCCCCTTATTCAACTTTATTAGCACAATTAGCCAGCACACGAATTTCACTGAATACCCATTTATCTCGACAGGCTGAGCTAAATTTCCAACGTAACCATCATGCTTTTTGGGAAGGGGGAGAAAAGGCCAGCAAGCTTTTGGCCTACTGTCTTAAATGACAGCAAGCCTCCAAGGTGATACATGCACTAGAGGATATGAAAGAGGCTCCATGTCTTACGAACTCTGGGATAAACCTAATCATGTCTCAATTCAATGAAAATTTGTATGCTTCTCCAAACCCCCCAATCCAGCTAAGATCCAAGCCTTTCTATCCTCACTACCCATTCCCAGAATTTCTGGTGGTGAGATCAAACTGTTGGAAGTTCCAATAACAGCGTAAGAAGTGACTCAAGTGATTAAATCTATGAACCCATGTAAAACCTCAGGGAAAGATGGATTGCCGATAGATTTGTATAGACTTCAGGGAGTTGATTTGGCCCCAAATTTGGTTCAGGTATTCCAACACTCCTTA
This sequence comes from Neoceratodus forsteri, assembly GCA_016271365.2. Taxonomy (NCBI): domain Eukaryota; kingdom Metazoa; phylum Chordata; order Ceratodontiformes; family Ceratodontidae; genus Neoceratodus; species Neoceratodus forsteri. The sequence goes on along the minus strand of CM057449.1, from coordinate 517,143,400 downwards.
CTTAAGGGACATCTGCCCCCCTCCATGAGAGAAGCCACTATTACAGTGCTTCCCAAAAAAGGGAAGGATCCATTGTTTCCAGGTAGTTATCACCCCATCTCCCTTATTAATGCAGGTGCAAAGATATTGGCCAAGGTTCTTGCTGGCCAGCTTGAACCTCTTCTGCAAGGTCTGGTTAACCCATCCCAAGCGGGCTTTGTTAAGGGCCATCTGGGGTCGGATCACCATAGAACCCTAGGGTCCCTATTGCACTCTATCAAACTTTCATCAATCCCCTCAGTAGCTTTGGCCATCGATTTCGAAAAGGCCTTTGATTCGGTCGAATGGCCCTTTCTATTCCATACTCTCTCCATTATGGATTTCGCCCAGAATATATTGCCTGGCTAAGGCTTCTATATACTGCCCTTAGCCTCGGTATCGACCATCTGAGAGCTCCTGTCTCGGCCTTCCAACCACAGAAGGCACGAGACAGGATGCCCACTTTCCTCCTCCTTTTCATTCTAGCTATAGAACCCCTGGCCATTGCACTTAGGTCCTCCAATTGTATCCCTGGAATTCAAGTGGGTAATGCCAATTATAAAACATTCTTATATGCAGATGATCTCCTTATTACTACTGAACATACCTCATTAGGGATTCAGACAATCTTTAACATCCTGATTGATTTTACAGAGATATCAGGTTTAAAGTTAAAACAGTTCAAAACTGAAATCCTCCCATTGAACTCTTCAGCCTCCGGAGAAGAGTTTATTGCCATGGGTCTTAAATGGTCCTCCCAAGGTATAAAGTACCTTGGCATTATCTTACATCCAGATCCATCTAAAATGCTTGCAGCTAATTTCAATCCCCTGATTGATACCCTGAGGTTAGAATTCGAAAGATGGAAAGCATTGAAGCTCTCACTTGCTGGTAAAATTGATTCGATCAAAATGATGGCTGATCCTAAGATGCTTTACTTATTGGCTCACCTACCTTTGTCTATACCCCAGAAGTGGTTCCAGAAATTGGAGGCCCTGATGGGCAATTTCCTGTGGAAGGGCACACCCCCTCGATATAGTAAACTTAAACTTCGACAACACTGGAAAAGGGGTGGCTGGGGACTCCCCTGGTTGCAGCGGTATCATATGGCCTTTGTTCTGTCTCAGACTCTTAGATGGTTTTCTAAAATTGGACAGGCCTCTCCTAACTGGCTCCACCTAGAAGCCTCTGTAACTCACACTCCCTCTGAAGCGGTCACCCTATATGGTAAGAAGAATTTGCCCACGGCCTTTCTCCCGCTACATTATTATTGATAAAATATTGGAAGCAAGCAATGGCTCTGTTGGGCCATGACATGGCTCCTTAGGAACATATGCCTATATGGGACAACCCGGCCCTGAAAATAGGGAAGTCCTCTTTGAATTGGAAAGTCTGGATGGGACAGGGTATCTCTTCAATGCAGAACCTCCTAATCCCTGGAACTACCGTTATAGACTCTTTCTAATCTCTGAAGGCACAATACCATCTCCCTTCATCTCACTTTTGGAGATACCTTCAGTTAAGAGATGCCATATCTCACCTTCCAAACTTCCCCTACCACAATACACCAAGAAAAAGCCCACACCCCATTTTTCCATGGGGCAAACTTACCAAGAATAGAGCCAGCTGCATATATAGTGCTCTTAGAGAATCCACAACAGACCCCTCCCAAAAAGCCAGATTGCAATGGGAAAAGGAATTACAAATTTCCATTTCGGAGCAACAATGGGAACAAGGATGGGTACAAATCCATTTAGCCTGCCGGGATGGACGTACATGACTTATTATGAATAAGACCCTCCATAGATGGTATAGAGACCCGGCTAAACTAGTTAAGATGGGACTTATATTGGCAGGTACATTTTGGAGATGTGGTAACTCCGGTGCCCACCTGTTCGATATACTCTGGAACTGCCCCAATCTCCAGCACTTTTGGTCAGAAATTCAGGACATGTGTCAACAGGAGTTCCCCAATACTGTTCCGTACCCTCTTTTGCTCCTTCTGGGCTGTGGTAGCTCGACTGTGCCCAACTACAGTCCTGAGGCACAATGAATCACATTGGCTGGGGCACTGGACAAGAGACTCATATTGAGGAGATGGAGAACCCCAGAGATTCCGACTGTGCATGAGTTCCTCCTGGCACTTGCCCAAGAGGCCACATTTGAGAGGATCTCCAGTTTTGCCCAAGGCTCTCTAACCTGGTATGATAAATGTTGGCAGCCTTATTTAAGGTCTAAGTATTGTCACAATACATTTTCCAATTCTATTTCTTAGATTTCTCCCCCCTCACAATCAGGTCTGGGTTTTGTATCTGTAGTCCCCTTGTCCCTTTCTCCATCCTGGTTATATGTATGCCTCAGTAAAGATTGCCTCCTGTATATAGTTGATATTACAATCTGCAGGGCAGATGGACATACTTGAGGTAGAGAAGTTAGATTATGAATGAGGCCTATTTGTCCCTTCTCTCTCTTCTCTGCAATATATGTATTTCCTTTTTCACCTGGCTCCCTTCTTTTGGGGGGAAGCAAACCTACATCGGCTTGTCAATTCGTGGATCCAAGGACTGTAATATGGACATTATTTTAAATCATATGGTTTTAAAGTTTGCAGCCAATGGAGTGAATACATGTTAATTGTTCTCGCTGGCCGTACCAAATGTTGAGGTATGAGTCAGATCTGTATGTGCAATACTCTGCCTATATGTGTGTGTTCTGTCCAAAAATAATAATAATAAAATGTTAAACAACAAAATAAAGTATTGCAAAGCAATACAGTTTTGTATGAATAAGAGTGAAAGAAAGTGGTTATGGTTTAAACTGGTCTGAAGGTCCCTAAAGAGGATGCCACACAGTATGACCCATTTTGTCTCTTACAGTTAATAAGCAGTGTTCCTTCCCCCCAACAAGTAATAACTGTATGCCTGCCACCAAAGCAGCACCACATATTTGGCTATATAAAAAAGTATTGAGTTGAATTTTAAAAATATGATAGTGAAGCAATCTGGTTTGAAACCAGCCCCATTTCTGTTGGGCTCGTGTTTTCAAGTCTCTGCACGCCAGTCAACAGCCGTGTAAGTGGGTCGAAATGTGTAAGCCTGTAATGCAGATGTGCCTGACCTAACCTGAATGCTACTGCACCCTTGAAATGTCACAATCATGGGCATATGTAGTCATTTCCATCCTAATTTGGCAAGGTCTCTGGAATGAGCCTATGATCTTGTCAAATACATAGACAGTACTGATAGGCGACAATGAAAAGTGAGAGATACACACCGAAAAATGTTTTACAAAGAAAAAACAACAGTATAAAATGAAATATACACCGCAGTCTTCTGTAACGTGAGGCCGTGCATCTTATATTTTTTCCTGCTTTTTTCACAAATGACGAATCCAATATGTCAGGCAAAGAAGGAAGAATTGTTCATTTACTGTGTAGCAATGAGAGGGCATCAACCACAATTGCTGAAATTAACCTCTGATTTTGCTACTGTATATAAATTTAATGCACTGCTAGTGTACGATGAAAAGGGAAAGAGACATACATGACATTGTTTTTGAAAGGTTAAAAGTAAAATGCATAAAAGGTAATAAATGGATGTACTATATACAGAACAGTTTTCTTTAAGGTGAGGCAGTGCAAATGAATTTTTTTCCTCCAGCTGCCCCAAATGATATATGGGACCATTATTTATGTGGACAAAGTAGAAATTGTTCATTTGCATTGCAGCATATGGAGGTTGTCAGCAGTAGTATCCTAGTATAGTTATTGTGTATGTGCACGCACCAAGAAAAATCAGGCAACAATGGATACAGTAGTGTCATCATGGGAGCATATGTTTGGATCCCATTACTACCATTTTTATGTAGTGCAACCCTGATCAAGTCAATTGAACTCCTTGTGCCCAAGCCATTTCCCCCTCTCCATTCATTGTTTGGTGTTATCTTAATGATTTCTTAATCGATGTGTGTATGCAATATGGCTAATGTAACTGAGGACATCTTGGGACAGGGTATGTTTGAAAGGGCCATATGAAAGAAAATAAATTTTCTTTCCTAGAGTGAACCCCACATTCTGGTAAACATGAAGGTAAAAATTGGCTGGAGAATAGGACACAGAGAGTAATAGTAAATGGAGTCCACTCTGAAGAAAGGGGGGTTACTAGTGGGGTACCACAAAGTTCAGTATTAGGACCGGTCCTCTTCAATGTCTTTATAAGCGACATTGCAGAGGGACTGAAAGGAAAAGTATGTCTCTTTGCAGATGACACAAAGATCTGCAACAGAGTTGATGCACAAGGTGGGGTGGAAAGGATGAAAAGGGACTTGGTAAGGTTAGAGGAATGGTCAAATGTATGGCAGCTTAGATTCAATGCTAAGAAGTGCAAGGTAATGCACCTGGGAAACAAAAACCCAGGGGAAGAGTACACAATGGGGGGGTGAGATACTAACAACAACAAAAATGGAAAGGAACCTGGGGGTAGTCATATCAGATGACCTAAAAGCAGGCAGGCAATGTGAGAGGGCAGCAAGGAGGGCTGGGGGGATACTGGGATGCATAGGGAGGGGCATCACCAGTAGAAAACAGGAAGTTATTATATCTCTGTACAGACATCTGGTCAGACCCCATCTGGAGTACTGTGTTCAGTTCTGGAGACCCAGTCTTCGCAAAGACATAGACAGGATGGAAGCTGTCCAGAGGAGGGCAACTAAAATGGTGCAGGGTCTGCACCGGAAGACATATGAAGAGAGACTTAAGGAGCTTAATATGTATAGCCTCGAGGAAAGAAGGAGAGGGGGACATGACAGAAACTTTCAAGTACCTCAAGGAATCAACAAAGTCCAAGAGGGTAGCATCTTTCAAAAAAGAGGTGCAAGAACAAGGGGCACAATTTGAAGATAGAGGGAGCGGCTCAGAGGTAATTTAAGGAAGTATTTTTTTCACAGAGAGGGTTGTGGATGCATGGAACGCCGTCCGGAGGAGGTCGTGGAGTCAAAAACAGTGGTGGAAGTCAAGCATGCATGGGACAGTCATAAGGCAATTCTAGGGGTTGGGGGTAGAAAGAAGTAGGCTGCTGGTTAACTAGGATCTGCAGCTTATCCAGTAGGCAGGGAAATAGGCAGACTGGGTGGCCCAAGCAGTCCTTATCTGCTGTCAAATTCTATGTTTCTATGTTAAGTAAGTGGAGTCCATTCCAGGCCCCTTTTTTTCCCTAGATTTATTTACCCAGGAGAAGTCAACTGAGTTGCAGCATTTCAGTTTTATTGAAGTCATGCAGTTGGGAGGTTTGAAGCACTGGGAGGTTAATTTATTTTCTCAGAGTCACCCTGTGAGAAAGTGGCTCTTATAAAAGTTGAACATGGGTCTCCCAGTCCTCAGGAATGCGCTGTTCTTACCTTGGCATACTGCCTCTCCCTATTTCCAAGCCCCAAGTTTTTTTTTTCTAAGTGCATTTACCCAGGAGATTGCAACTGAGCAGCAGCATCTCATTTTCAGTGAAGTCATGCATCGGAGAAGTGTGAAGCACTTGGAGGTCGCTTTACTTGCTCTCACACTAACTGAGGCAGGAAATTGACAATTTTTTTATACTTCCAAAAAGGGGGGGATGGGGGATGCCCTGTACAGGCAGTAATACAACCAAACCCAGTACCTTTGGAAAATTAGAATTGCCTCTTGATCAATGCAAGAAGTCTAAACAACAAATCTGATGAACTTTTGTTTACCTTACGTGAGACCAAAATCCATGTATGTGCCATCATCAAGACATGATGGAGCCAGGGGGACACAGAGGACAAACAGATTCCTGTCTATGTCCTTTATAATGAGGATAGAACACACTCTAGGGGCAGTGTAGTTACCATGTATATACATAGCTGAGAGCATCATGTCCAAAAGTATGGATACTTCTCTGTGTGATTCACAGGACATTTTATGGGTTAAATTATCCTCCCCCATAAACCCCAAATAAATATTGGGGTAGTATATAGACCTCCTTCTAACTCACATTCTGAAAACCTATAACTCTTGGAGCTCATAAATAAAATAGCGGCTGCAGGGAATCATATTCTAGTGGGCGATTTTAATCTCCCAGGAATAAACTGGGATCTCCTAAAAGCAGAAACATTGAGAGAACAAAGTTACCTGGAGGCATTTATGTTGGCCGGTTTGGACCAGCATGTAAAGAAATGCTCCAGGGGCTCCCATATTCTGGACCAAGTTCTTAATAACATGGAAAATAATATTTAGGATTGCCAGGTTCTGTAGCCCCTTAGTTCAAGTGATCATAACATGGTGTTTTTTTTGTTTCAAAGGGAATATGGCTACATCAGCCGGCAATACAATAGACTTCAATTATGGCAGGGCTGACTTTAATAGTATGAGGAAACAGCTTGAAACTTGGAAATAGTGTATAGATTTTACTGGGTAACCTCTACACCATATGTGGACGGTGTTGTGTAACACAATCTTAGAACTAGTGCAGAAGTTCACGCCTAGTTTTAGAAAAAGTACAGATTCCCCAAAACATCCACCCTGGCTGACACCAGTAGTTAGGAAGGCTATAAAAAGGAAAAATAAGGCTTATCATAAGGCAAGAAAATGCAGACATCGGTCTAGTTGGGCAGTCTATAAATCAGCACTTAAAGTTTGGAAAAAACAGCGTATACAAGGCCAAGGCAAATTATGAAAAGAAGCTAGCAGTCAAAGTAAAGGACAACTATGAGTCCTTTTCTTATATAAATAACAAGAAGGGTAATAACAAAGTAATTGGACCACTGAAAGACAAAAATGGGGAACTATTGGCTGATAATAGCCCAATGACCAATTATCATAATAGTTCTTTCACCTCAGTATGCAATGCAAAAACCCAGGCAACCATGAAGCATCATGAACAAAAGGATATCCTGGCAATTAAGATCAGCATCAATGATGTTAGAGACAGGTTGATAGCACTGGACCAAAATAAAGCCGAGGGACCTGACAGTCTCCATCCCATGGTATTGAAGGAATTGGCTGAGATTTTGGCAGCTCCGGTAACTTTTTTGTTTCAGAATTCAATTCAGTGGATTACAGAGAAGTCCTGGATGAATGGAGACAGGTGGATGTGATACCTCTACATAAAAAAGAATCTAGGCAGGAGGTATCCAATAATAGACCAAAAAGTCTGACATCAATTTTAGAAAAATCCTTGAAGGAATTATCAAAACACATATTACAGATGCACTGACACTGATAGGGGGTACAGGCCGGCACCAACATGGATTCAAGAAGGGTAGATCTTGTCAGACAAATCTGTTGGAATTTTATGGCAAGGTTAGCAAGGCCCTTGATTCAAGGAATGCAGTAGACATTATATTCTTGGACTGTTCAAAGGCCTTCGATAAGGTTCCACATGGCCAACTAGTAGATGCCCTAATTCAGCATGGTATACATAGGAGCATAACCTGTTGGATAGAGGGTTGGTTGACAAACAGAAGACAGAGGCTTTGTGTGAAGGGATCCATGTCAGGATGGGAACATGTGACTAGCAGGGTCCGCTAGGCTTGGTACTGGGCCCCTGTCTTTTCAACTTGTACATCTCCTCAATGGAAACTAGTGCAGCCATTTGGTTATCTAAGTTTGCAGATGATACAAGGATTGGGTCTATAATTAATTTCCAGGGTGATGCCACAATTCTGCAAGCAGCCCAGGGAGAAGTAGAACAGTGGTCAATAAGGAAGAAATCCACCTTTAATACAGACTAGTGTAAGGTAATGCACATGGGCAAAAATAATAGCCAGCATAAGTAGACACTTAATGGGGAAGAGCTTCAATCAGTATAAGATGAGAGGGATTTGGGCACACAAATCTGAAATGACCTTAGCTTCAAGTCTCACTGTAATTGAGTAATTAAAAAAGCTAGTAGTTTGATGCACTGTATTAATAAGCATACTAAGTGCAGGGATAGACAGGTCAGGATGCTCCTTTGTACAGCACTGGCTCACCCGCATGTGGAGTACTGTGCCCAGATTTGGTCACCAGGGGGTAAAACTGAAACTGGAGCACTGGAGCAAGTACAGAGGAGAGCAACTAAGTATATCAGTGGACTAAATGGGCTGAGTTATCAGCAGAGGCTTCAGTCTTTGGGGCTTTAGTCCTTGGAGTATCGCAGACTTAGGGGTGATATGTGCCTAGTGTATACAGCATTGTTTGATGATGAATTATGGGCACAACTGGGATTAGAATTGAGGGCAGCAGTATATAATACTAGAGCACGCCCAGTCCAATTAAAGGGTACCACCTATCAGACAAAAAAAAGGAAATTCTGGTTTAGCGTCAGGGTTATAAAAATATGGAATGAGCTCCCACTCAAAGTAGTGGCTAGCAAGACCATGGCAGAATTTAAAAGAAGATTAGACAACCATTTGGTAACATCTAGAATGTTGGGTTAAAATTAACTTTTTTGACAAGCTGTTACAGACCTATATGTCTTATTAGCTCTGAAACTACCTATGAGACCTGTGAGGGCCACACTGTGAGCAACTGGCTGTTATGGAATTTGAACCTGGCTCTCTGGATTCTCAAGAACATGCTGTTGCCACTTAATTTTTTTTCCTAAAGTGAACCTCACCTTCTGTCAAACGTGAAGCAAAGGAAGTAGATATGAATCCAAGGTTCAATTTTTCCCCCATTTATTTACACAAGACAACTAAATTAAGCAGCAGCATCTGATTTTCAATGAAGTCATGCAGCTTGGAGGTTTGAAGCACTTGGAGGTCGCTTTGCTTGCTCAGGGTCACAATATGAGCAAGTGGCTCTTATGGAATTTGGAATTTGGGTCTCCCAGTCATCAAGACTGTGTTGTTCTCATTTTGCCATAAGACCTCCCCAGATTTCCAATTCTAAAGCTCCATTTTTTTAACTAAATTTATGTACCCAAGAGAATTCAGCTGAACTGAATCATCTCATTTACACTGAAGTCATGCAGCTAGGAGGTTTGAAGCATGGAGAGGATAATTTAGTTTCTCAGGGTCACAGTGTGAGCAAGTAACTGTTGTGGAATTTGAATCTGGGTTTCCTCAAGACTGTGTTGTTCCCACTTTGCCATGCTGCTTCACCCTTTTTACACTTCTCCATGCCCTCTGCTGTCAGGGTCATGGGCAGATGCACTTAGCTGTCTCAGTGATGCTAGCTCAATTTAGGGGTACATGTTGTAACTGTATATTGTAAATCATGCATCACTGACTAAAAAATAAACTCCATGACAATTAACAAAGACCTACTTCAGAATTTCCTACTTCCAACAAGAGACTTAAAAAAATTTGGTATACCCCCCGACAGTGTCATCAATACAGTGACCTACATTGCTGCCGACAAAAACAGTTAATCGACAGGTCACTGTATTGGTGCACCAGAGACAGGGGCACACAGTCTCCTGGTACTGCACCACCTCCCCAAATCAAATCCGACTCAGAGTTGATTATAATTAGAATGTGAGGTGTGTGGGAAGAGCCCCCCACATGGGGGGCTTGGTGGCAAAGCCCTCAAATAGAAAAACAGACCAGGAGTCCATCGAGATTTATGTCAACCGCAACCTGCGGTCGACATAAATTTCTTTTTGCTTTGATGCTGGTCAACGAAATTGTTGTCAAGCCAGCATTGTAGAGCCAAAAAATTCATTCTTAACAGCCTACCAATAAAATGCAGTGCCTGTACATTGTTCTTACATTATTACAATCAGCCATATTGCATATGAGGACATAAACAAAATTCACAGTGATTACTTCTCTGAGCCTGAACAAAATACAACACAACCACCAACTACTAAAACACCTAACCCAAAAAGCAAGAGGAGAAAACTACAATAATGTCCAACTAAACATACTATCAACAACTTTGAAACTAATTGTGCTACTAGTAACACATTTTGTATTACTGCATAACCCAGGCAGCGCCACATGGACAAACCACAAATTTGGACTATTCAACTTTTTACAAAATCAAAAGCTTGGATATAAGATGATCATTCACAGTGCTTCCACAAAAACCAAATCTGCCTCTACTATATGAATTGATTACCTTAATATCATTTGCATTCCACAATTTGTAAAATGCTTTTTTCTAACACTTTTTCCCCTATATTCACTAATAAACATAGATTACTACTTGCAGTTCATTGTGTTGCTACTTCATAACTACTCAATACTTCCACACACCATCATTACTATCATTATGCAGCTGTGTTGGCTCTGACCAGAGTTAATTTATGACTGCCGGTACTGCTCAGGACCCTCCTCCTCTGGCTTGGGTGGAAACTCCCTCTCTGTCTCGGCACGGGGTCAAAATGTTGCATGGCAGAATGCCGTGTGACTTAATCGCACAGCAGTTTCTCTTTATCTTTGTTTCTGTGGGGGCTCCTCCCACACCCTTTGTTGTGGGCTGCGCCCAAATCCCCCACTAAGAATTCTAACTCTGGGAGGGTCAAACTCAGAGAGGCAGAGGTTCAGGGTGCCTATAAATGCCATATGCAATTAAGCTGCATTTACATTATGAGACTGCACGCTCTGTCTCCTGTCAGTGAGAGTAGTTAATGTAATAAATGCTAGAGATCCAAGTGCCCTCAGCTTTGCTATGGAGATGAGATTGCCAAAACTGTAATAGAGGTACAATGGCTGTGTCTGCTACACCCATGAGCTTACAGTTTGGTACAATCATTTTGAAGCATTCTTCCATGTTGATCAAGGCTGGGATAAATCCCCCTGCTGCTACCTGACACCATACTTGTCCACCTCTCTGCGGCAGTCGGATACCATTGATCTTTGCTAAATAGAAATTTAAAGTGTTGCACTCCACTTTTATCTTTTACTTTTGGATCAAAATGACAGAAATGTGTTGGTATTGCTGAGCCTCCTGTAATTGCATTGTATACTTTCTATAACTGCCTTGCATGCTTACAAAGTGTGCTTGACTTCTAGGGTTTTAAACAAGAAGGAGGAGGCTGGAGCTACGGACATCCTTGTGGAGAACTCAGGTAAGGGACAACTAGCTGGACTCCCCCAACTAGTGGCATTTAAAGAGTGATGAGTAACTCAGGCAGGGAATGTGGCAGGGAGCTGCACCATGCAGCTGAAATTACAGACAGGGAGAGTAGCAGAGGAGAAAAAAAGCCAGAGGGATTGAATAAGAAAAGACTGGTCAACAGGTAGGACAAGTGAGGGAAACAGGGTTCCTGGATGGTGGTCTGCATAACATAACATTGAAAAAGAAAAAGAGATGTGCAAGAACAAGGGGGCACAACTTGAAGATAGAGGGGGGGACAGCTCAGAGGTAATGTGAGGAAATATTTTTTTCATGGAGAGGGTTGTGGATGCATGGAACAGCCTTCCTGAGGAGGTCATGGAGTCAAGAATAGTGGGGGAATTCAAGAATGTATAGGACAGACATAACGTAATTCTAGTGGGTGGTAGGAGGGAGGAAGTAAGCTGTTGGTTAACTACAATCAGCAGCTTATCCTTCAGGTAGGGAAATGGGCAGACTAGGTGGGACAAGCGATCCTTAGCTGCCATAAAATTCTATGTTTCTATAGAAAATTGGAAACTGATGGCAGATAAGGTGTGCTAGGCCCATCCTGTCTGCCCATTTATCATACCTACTGCAGAAGCTGCAGACCCTACTTGATCTCTGACTTTATCTTCTCATTCCTATCACTACGGTTCCCCTATGCCTGTCCCATGCTTTTTTTTAATTCCCCAACTGTGTTTTTCCCCACCACCTCCACTGGGAGTCTATTCCATGCATCCACCACCCTTTCTGTGAAGAAATACTTCCTCACTTTACCCCTTAGGCTACCCCTTTCCAACCTCATGTCATGTGCCCTTGTTCCTGACCGTCTTCTTTTCTGAAAGATGCTACTCTCTGGCACTCTATTTATGCCCTTTAGATATTTGTAGGTTTCTATTATATCTCCCCTGTCTCTCCTCTCCTCCAGGGTATACATATTAAGATCTCTCAGTCTCTCCTCATATGACTTTTGGTGCAGGCCCTGTATTATCTTTGTTGCCCTTCTTTGAACTGCCTCCACCCTGTCTATGTGCTTATGGAGATGCGGCCTCCAGAACTGGACACAGTACTCCAAATGTGGCATCACCAATGAGCTGTACAGTGGTATCACCACCTATTTTCTTCTATTGGTGATATGTCTCCCTATGCACCCCAGCATCCCACTGGTTCTTTTCACAGTCTTGGCACCTTTAGGTCATCAGATATGATTATCCCCAAATTCATTTCCTGTTTGGTGACCCTCACTACCTCCCCCATCATGTAATCCTTCCCTGGGTCACCCTCCTCAGAAACGAAATATTCAACTGCCAGGTTATAGCAGCAGACAGTAAGCCATATATAATGTCCAAAACAGAAATGTGGGTGCATCTAACCACAACAGTGGATCACAGTCCCTGGCTATTATCAGTTCAGGACAGGCAGGGAGAAAGGAAGGGAGTAGCACTGTATAGCAGGCAAGACATCAGGGTGATGGCAGATATGAACATATGAAAAATTCCAGCAGAATAAAGCCTAGCGGTCTATTGAGTCTGCTTGTATTGTAGAGTCTTAAGTAGACATTAAGGACTCCACCCCCCTTCCTCAACTGCTACCCCCCCCTTCTGATCATTTGTCTTTTGGCCCTGACCTTACCCTTTACTCTGTCCCTCCACCTTTTGAAGCCTTCCATTGTCTGCAGTGATACCACTTACACCACGGTCCCATTGCGCACTGCAGCCTACCTCTTTATGAAGAAATGCTTCCTGGACTCTCTTCCAAACCTCCCCCTCCAGTTTAAGCCAACGTCATATCATAGTTTTATTGCCACTGAGCCTGAAGAGGCTCTCCTGCTCACCTTGTTAATGCCCTTCAGATACTTAAAGGTCTCAATCATGTCCCACCCTCCCTCCTTCCTCTAAGAAGATGGGCAGGATGAGCTCTCTGTGGATTCAGCAGATGCTTGGGGAGGAGAGAACCTCCGAATGGGGGTGTCCAACAGGCCCAAAACCAGTTGGAAGAGATAGACAGGGCACTAATAGGGGGAGATGAGGAAGGCAGTGACAGTGGGGAACTTGTCCTGCTAGGAAATTTCAATATGCCAGATATGAATTGAAGCATTCCTGGAGCAAGAAACGCTGGAAACCAAGTGTTGGTGAATGCCTTATTATATTGTTTTCTAACACTGCATGTAGAGAAGCTGACTACAAATGGTGCAATTCCAGACCTAGTTCTGTCAAACTGAGGCAACATAGTGGGGTTAACAATGGAGGATGTCAAAGGAATGCCTATGACAGGTTAGGAAGAGAAAGATGCACAAGAAATCAATTTGGTTTTCCAAAGGAGGTGGGGGAAGCAGTCGAGACCAAGAACCTGGCCTTTAGAAGGTATCTTTCTGCTCAGTAAGAGGCACATAGGGAGCTCTGTCTCAGTAAAATGAAAGAGGCCAGCAAATATGTTAGTTTTAATTCACTTTTCTGTTTTGCAGTTTTTTTGGTTTAAAACTCCATTTGCACTGTGTTATTCAGGGGTTTGGGATAACACTTTTAATACTTGATGCATTGTTTCTATAATATGCCTGCTGAGGTTGTGGTTCAACGATGCCCATGTTGCCATAGTAACAGAAACAGGTATTTAACCAATCCCATTTAATGGCACTGCAGCTTTGAAGAAGGAATGGTCATCCCGACATGACAGCATTGCATGATGCGTGAACTTGTGCACTCACACAGAGTCCCTTGCTGCTGAGTCCGGAGAGTATGGGCTCATCTGTCAAAGAAAAAGCTTTTATACAAAATTTGTTTAAAGAAAGCAAGCAAACACATTTTTGACTATATGGATTAGGCCACTGAGCCAGTACATGGATCTTGCTGCTTTCCAAAGAACGACGAAAGCTGCATCACCTACACATTTTGCACTGTAACTGAAGCTAAGAAAAAGTACACAGATACTGGGTAAGATAAACCAGTCTCCGGATGTTTCTTTTAACACATTGTGCCAGTAGACTGTTACATATTACAACCTTATGGTTGTTAGTATGAATACTATCTTCAGGCGAGCAGCTTAGTTAGGACAGCTAACGCAGAGGAAGAGCTTTGAATAGCTGCAGGGATAAAGGGAAATGACAAAGCCTTTTCATTTTATTGATTTTTTTTTCATATATTTGATTTACCAGGAAAGTGGACTGGATCAAAGCCTGGGGAAGGGAGGAAAACAATAGGGATAACATTCAAATTTACAATACCTAAAATCAAGCTTGTTAAAAACAATTTAAAGGCAGATTCCCAACATCTCCCCTGTGTAAATTATCGGATGCTAGAACCCCGACACCACTACACCCCAGACCAAGATGAGGGTTAGGGAGATATCTACGCAGTGGCCAAGGAACACAGATAAGCATGTTTCACACAAATAAGCCTTAGGGCAGTTATTCACCTGACTTTAGGACATTCAGGGACTGGCATCCCTTTATCTTCACAGGAATTAAAAGAGCATATCCCCCATTAGATCAAAATATCAAACTGATGATTCACTGCAGGTATATGGTCTGTCTAGGGGAAGCTCAGATAATATAAGATGTTAGGTATGCACAAGTTCATTGAAGTAGTGAAGTAATGAACTGAGTACTGTATGTGGTCGTTCACTGTGGTTCAGCAAGTCTGTTGTCTGCAAACTGCACAGTAAGTGTACATGAAGTTTCTTTTCTCCTTCATTAGTCTATTCATCCATGTTTGTTTTTTTTTACCCAGCCAGGGCAAATAATGTTATGTCGCTGCAAAAAGGTATGTGTTAATACCAGATTGCATAACTGTATGTTGGAAAATTTTGAAACGTAATAAAATTATGAATTACAAAAAAAAATAGTCATTTTAAAATGCAGTTTGTACAGTTACAGCCTCAGAATATGTAGACGTAAGCACACAGTCACCAGGTGTTATTGTAGCAGTAAAAAACTGACAGTGCATCTAAATAATTCCTCACAGTGTTTTTAAATACATGCTTCTTTGTGTCAGCATCTATCCCCATTTTTATTAAGTCATTCAGTAACTTAGGACCATAAAAAGTTATTGAATGCTCAGCAACGTTTTTCTTCATCCTATTTTCTTGATATTGTTTTGTTGATGATGTTCGTAATATCTTTGTTGTTTTAACCCATGTAAACCTTTAACACTTTTGGAGTTTCCAAATTCAGAACTCTGTATCAGATCATCAATGTTGTATTTAATATTCTCTGCCTAGGTGTTATAATTCCAAACTTTTAATATAGATTACAATGATGTTCCTGTTTCTTACAGTCAGCTGAAAATCTTAGGATATGTTAAATGTAATGGAGCATCTTTAAAACAACAAATTTGGCATGTTCATTAGCAACATTGAATTGTACTCTAAAGCTGGCAGAAGTACTTGGTTTGCTATTGTCTTTTTAACCGGTATAGTTAAACCATTTTTATTTCTGTACAAGTAACTAATTTATTATTTTTGACACTTTAGTAATATGTTCATTTAAAGATAAAGTGCTGTCTAGAGTCACTCCCAGATAATTAAAAGTTAGCACCCCTTCCAAACCTATTCTGTTTTTAGGTAACACCACCACTGTTTTCAACCCTACCACCTCCTCTGGAAGGCTGCTCAGGAATCCACCACTCTTTCTGTGAAGAAGTACTTCCTCACATCTCTCTCCTGAATCTATCCCCCTCTGTCTTCACATTATGTCTCCTTGTTCTTGAGCACCCTTTTCCTGAAAAAAATACTTCCTTCCTGTACCTTATTTATCCCCATGATATATTTAAAGGTCATACTATCATATCTCCCTCTCCCTCCTTTCTTCCACGTTGTGAATATTAAGGTCCTTTAGTCTTTCCTCATAGGGCTTCTGATGCAGATCCTGCACCATTTTAGTTGCCCTCCTCTGAACCACCTGCACTCTGCCTATGTCCTTTCAGAGATGTGGTCTCCAGAACTGAACACAGTACTTTAGGTGGGGTCTTACCAGTGATCTATACAGAGGCAATGCCACCTTCCTCTTTCTGCTGTTGATACCCATCTCTATGCACCCCAGTATCCCACTAGCCCTCCCAAGTGCCTTGTCACACTGCCTGGCCACCTTTAGGTCATCAGATATGATTACCCTCCCAGGTCTCTTTCCTGTTTTGTGGTTATCTATACCACTGCCCCTATTTTGTAATCCACTCCTGGGTTTCTATGGCTCACGTACATTAGTTTGCACTTTTTTGCATTGAAATGTAGCTGCAATATCCTTGACCATTCTTTGAATTTTCTCAGGTCTCTACACATCCTTCCCTCTTTCCTGGAGTGTCCACCCTATTGCAGAGTTTGGTGTCAGCCACAAATAGGCAAACCTTCCCTTCTGGCTCCCCTGCAATGTCACTTATAAAGACATTAAAGAAGACAGAACCTGGCAATAATCCCTGAAGCATCCCACTGTTCACCCTCCCTTCCTTGGAGCAAACTCTATTTACCACCACTCTTGGCCGCCTATTCTCTAATCAATTTTTTACCCAGTTTACCACCTTTGTACCCACTCCTAAGCTACCCAGCTTGCTTACTAGTCTCTTGTGTGGAATGGTGTCAAAAGTCTTACTGAAATCTAGGTAGAACACATCCACTGCTCCACCCTAATCTACTTCCTTGGTCACCCAGTCAAAGAAATCTATCATATTCGTATGACATGACCCCCCACCACCACCACATCATGAATCCATACTGCCCTTGGGTTTTGTAATTCACTGGATTCAAGATATACAGTGGCCTGTCTCCCTGTCTCTGGGGTGACCCACAGGATCTTTGCCACCCCCCCAATTCCCCATATCTCCATTGCTTATATGCTTTCTGTCACATAAAGCACTACACCATCCTCCTTTCATTACCACCCTGTCCTTCCCGAACAGAGTATAGCCTTTTGTGGCCATGTTCCATTATGTTTTTCAGTGCGCCATGACTCTGTAATGGCCACAATATCCAGATTGGCCTCTGCCATAATTGCCTCTAGGTCCAGAATCTATTTCATAGACTTCTAGCATTCACACATATAGCCTTACAGATTTTGTTAACACTCTTCTTGTTATCCCCTTTTTCACCCTCCTTCCCACTTTCTTTTTAATGCTCCTGTTCCCATCTCCCTTCATTTCCACCACCTCATTTTCTTTATTATTCTATTATTAACATATTCATTTATTTTATCTTCCTCTAGTAACTTCCAACCTTTGTCTTTTCTTCCATTCTGGCTAAGCTCCAAGAACACCCTTTCTATCCCAACTCTCTCCTGAGGCCTGCTCCTCTGTGTCAATACATATGTATGTAGATTATATGTTTCTCTTTTCCTCTGCCCCAATCTCAAAAAACAACTCCAGCTGGACTTTAACAGCATCCAGTTTTGGTTCAGAGATATAGAGGATATACAATGGCCTGTGTTCAAATTTGCCATTTATTTCCATGAGTGAGGGGCAGGACCATAACTCATGAATGGCATAGCCACAAGTAAGTTATGAAAGTCCCACCCCTCCACGAGTGGAAATGAATGGCATATTTGAAAACAGGTCATTCTATGTTCTATGTATACAATGGTCTGTGTTCATGAAAAGTACTAGCTAGCTGCCCCCTTGAAAACTGTTGTAAAGTCAGGATCCCTTATCCAAAAGTACACTTCTCACTCTTTAAAGTAATACAAATGGGCAGTAGGTGAAAGAAATGAAAGAGAAAGAGAGAGAGAGAGAGAGAGAGCAACTGTCCCTGCCTGTTTTAGATGGAGACCATATGATCCATCAAGTTTGTCCTTGGTTTCCAACCTCCCCCCCTTACTTAGCTGCCTGCTTCAGTATCCCACATTGTCTGTCCTGTGACCACTTGAATTCCCCCACCGTCTTGACTTCCACCACCCCCCTGGCAGGCTATTTATTCCGTGTTTCCACAAGGTGCTCTGTGAAGAAGAATTTCCTCACATTGCTCCTGAACTTTCCTCCCATAAGTCTATGGTCATGTCCTCTAGTCCTGTTGTAGTCTTTTAACTGAAAAAGGTTCTGCACATGCACCCTGTTGTTGCCTTTAATGTATTTAAATGGTTTGATCATGTCCCCACGATTCCTGCATTTCTCTAGGGAGTAACCTTTGAGGTAATCTAGTCTTGCCTTGTACGGTTTCTGATGCAATCCCTGCACCATCTTTGTTGCGCTTCTCTGTACTGTCTCCAGCCTATCTATGTCCTTCCTGAGGTGTGGCCTCCAGAACTGGACACAGTACTCCAGATGAGGCCTTACCAGGGACTGATACAGGGGCATGATTACTTCATGCCTTCTGCTTGTGATGCCCCTCCTATGCATCCCAGGATGCCACTGGCTTTTAGTGCTGCCTTTTCACATGGTTTACTGACCTTGAGGTCATCTCATATAATCATCCCCAGGTCTCACTCCTGCCTAGTAGCCACCAGCTGCTCTCCTCCCATTGAGTACCGTTTCCCTGGATTATGTTTCCCAGGTGCATGACCTTGCATTTTTTGGCACTGAATTTCAATTGCCAGGTCCTGGACCACTCCTCCAGTTTTTGGAGATCGACTTCCATGCTATGCTGTCTCTCTGGTGTGTCCACCCTGTTGCTGATTTTGATGTCATCTGTAAACAGGCGCAGCTTTCCCTTCAGTCCATCTGCAATGTCGCTGATGAATATGTTGAAGAGGATCAGTCCCAGAACCGAGCCCTGCAGACCCCACTAGTCACCCTCCCCTCTTCTGACATCTAAATGTATTCTGAAGCCCCCAGCATTGAAACTACTGTGCAGGCTGGATATCCTCCCCAGAAGTACTATTAGCACTCAAATTGTAGTATTTAACTTTTTTGCAGAATTAGGCTGGAAACCAAGCATGTGTGTCCTGCTTATTTCAAAGCTGCGTCTCTGACTACAAAGTGAGTGAGCAGGAGAGTGAGTGTGAACTACTGGTCACTTGATCCTGGCTACATTAAAAAATTAAAGGGGACCATAGCCCTTGATCCCTCTCCTCCAATTAACCAAACTGCAGTTTGGTTCAAATAGCTCCCACCTCCCACCTTCTGAATGGGGGAAGGGGGCATGCAAAACCATTGTATGCTTTATGTTTCCATTTCTTTTTTCCTCTGCTCTGTCAATGCTGTCTCACCACGATACAGTACTGTTGCCCACTCCCTTCTCCTCAGCAAGCTTGCAGCAGCTGGTCTCTCCAAGACCACCACCTGCTGGTGCTGTTCCTATCTTATGGCTTGGACTCAGTCAGTCAGGATTTTCAACTCCCTCTCCCCCCCTCTCCCCATTATTACAGGTGTCCCTCAAGGTTTGGTACTGAAACCAGTACTCTTTTCAATCTTTTTTTTTTTGAATCAAATAAATGTTATTGTTTTTAACAAAACATATCACAACAAAAAGAGACACATTCTTAGTGATTAATCCATGGTACAAGAATCTGATAAATCAAACTTCCTACACATACCTGATCCCCCCAGCTTCCCTCACAATCCCTCTCCCCCAATATCCCCCACCCTGGTGAGGTATACAATATTGTAAATCGAGTGCTTGAAAACATATAAATCCTGTTAAGAAATCAGAGTGCAATCTATTTTTTAAACCTTTGTAAGTTGTCAGGGGCTCATTTATACCATCACGAAGCAATCAGGTCATGTATAGTGCATATAGCTTCCCCCACTTTTTGTTAAAAGAGGGAATATGGTGTCTGACACTGGCAATTAAGACTGCTCTAAGACTGAAGAAGAGTTCATGTAACCATTCTGAGTATGTGATGTTACCTGGTCCAACCAGTGCCGAAGAACCAATTTCTTGACCGCCAGAGAGATGAGTGCCATATGATACCTTCTTTCTTTAAATTGAATCTGTGAGAAATCCCCAATAATACAAATAGATGGGGTAAAAAGTCCTTGAAGACCTAGAAGCGGATCAAGCTGGTGTTCAATTTGTGTCCATAAGTGGGATACCTTCCCACGAGACCAAAAAATGTGCATTAAGGAGCCTTCTTCTTTATTACACCTAGAACATGGTGAGGAATCTAGACGGCCCATTTTTGCTAACTTTACTGGGGTGTAGTACATATTGTTTAATATTCTATATTGGGTCAATCTGAACCTGTCCTGAGAAGCATAAGTATAGAGGTCCTTCCAAAGTTGAGGCCAATTTAGTTCTATATCAGGTAAGAGGTTGTCCCATATCTTAGAACCTACTGAGAAGGGAGGCTGTGGGCTAATAAGCAAAATTTTGTATATTGCGGAGATTCCATAAGGATGACAGGCTGGACCAGAGATTTGTTGTAAAAACTCCCCAAACATAGGAGATTGTAACCTCTGCCCAAATAAGTTGATTAGTGAATACCTGAGTCGATATACCTTGAAAGATGAAGCTGGCTGTAGGCTAAATTTAGTTAATATCTATTGTGAAGTGAGTATGCTGGTGTTGGAATAAAAGTCTGAGATTTTAGAGTCTTGAGGTATGTTTAACCAAGATGTAGGGAGGGATTGACCCCTTATTTTAATATTCGGATTGGAGAAAAAGGGCTGAGAGAAGTCCTTGGCAGGGAGTAGCTTGATATGTCCATCTATCTGAGACAGAACTCTAAGGAAAATACCAACTGGGGAAGAATATAAGTCCTTTGGTAAAACTTTTGCTGGGGAATGAACAATCCTGGTTGGTTTCAACTTATTAATTGAAAATAGGTCGGATTCAACTTGTAACCAGATGGGTATGTAATCTGCCTGCTGCTGTATATGGGTTATGGACAACCATTTTCCACATTTATAAAGATGGCTAGCCCAGTAATAGAACAAGAAGTTGGGAAGACAAAGCCCTCCAAATTCCTTGGGCAAACATAATTTATGCTATGACCTTCTGGAAGTTTTATCAAGCCAAAAAAGGAGGCAACATCAGCATGTATACGTTTAAAGAAAGTTAAAGGCAACCAAGCATTGAGCATGTTCAGTGGGTAGAACAGCCTTGAGAGGACATTCATGTTAATAATGTTAATCCTTCCCCACAATGAAAGTGAAAGACTTTTTCATCATAGAAGATCTTGTTGGATAACATTCCAGAGATCTAAAAAGTTGAGTTTATACAGTAAAACTGAATCTGTAGTAAGGTGTATACCTAGATATTTAATATATCGAGGAGAGCACTTCACCCCAAATTGAGCAAAGGATTGCCTATGCGTAATGCGATTAAGGGGTTACATTTCTATTTTACTTAAATTCAATCTGTAATTTGAGTATTTACCAAAAGTGTGAATTATTTCTAGGGCTTCTATGACAGAGGAGACCAGATTTGACAGGTGTAGTAGAATGTTGTCGGTGTGAACCGATAACCGTGGAGTATGATTTCCAATAGGAATTTCAACAATGGAGGGAGAAGCTTTTAAATGCCTGAGTAGTGGCTCTAAATAGAGGTTGAAGAGAAAGGGGGAAAGTGGGCAATCTTGGTGTGTACTAGTGTTTAGAGGAAAGGAGGTAGAGTACACCCCATTACACTGAATTTTGGCTGAAGGGGAGGAATTGAAAGTTCAAATCCATTGAATGAACTGGGAAGGGAACCCCATTTTTTGAAGTGTCACCCACAAGAACGCTCAATCCACTCTATCAAAGGCTTTTTCTGCATCTAAAGAGATTAATGCCATTGGAAGGGGTTGAGATTCTGCTGCTTGGAAAATATGTGCGAGTTTACGGATATGGTCCGATGATGATCTGCCTGCTATGAATCCTACTTGTTCTGGACTAAGAAGAAAGGTCCAAACTTTTTATATTCTATTAGCTAGTATTTTTCCTAGACTCTTTATGTCACAGTTTAGTAAGGATATAGGTCGGTAACTAGCACGACAGGAGGGGGGTTTATCTGGCTTAAGAAGAATAATAATAGTGGCTTCTAATAGTGAAGAGTCCAAGATCTCACCTGAAAGCAGGTATCTATAGAGACGAAGGAGAATGGGGGTGAGTTCCTTGACATAGATTTTATAAAAGTTGGAAGGAAGACCATCAGAACCTGGGGCTTTATCTAGAGACAGAGTGGTAATAGCCATTTCTATTTCCTGTTAGGAGAGTCTGGAGAACAAGAATTCCTGATGCATGCATGACAAAGAAGGTAAGGCTGTAGAGGCAATGTATGCTGCAAGACCTTCTTCAGACGGGGTGGGGAGATACCCTCATGCCATAGAGAGAGGAATAAAACTGCTTAAAGATGGTAACAATATCCCCTGGGTGGGTTTTTATGGTACCATCAGGAGCTTGGACCTCTGGTATATTTCTGGAGGCCTCTGATTTCCTGAGATGTAAGGCCAGTAAATGACCTGCCTTTTCTCCATGATCTATATACTTTGTCTGAGTTCTTAAGATGGCGAATTTGACTTTTCCTTGAAGGATAGAAGCATACTGGTTACGTAGTATTAAAAGGGTTTTTAACAAAAATGGAGGGGAAGTAGCTGAGAGAGATTGTTCTAATGTATGGATCTGAGCTAGATGGGATACAGCCTGTGGTTCTCTTCATCACTTATGAGTGGACTCTAACCTTATAAATTCTCCCCTAAGAAAGCATTCTAGGACACACCATTCATGGTCTACTATTGGAATTGAATTGTAATTGTTCTCCACAAAGGACTGAATGAAAGAGAATATTCTAGAAACCGTGTATTCATCTTTAAGTAATTGGGTATTCAGTCTCCATGATGGGTCTTTTTGGTAATTGGGATCCAGTATAAGGGATATCCATGCTGGGACATGGTCAGATAAAACAATGGATTCTATTCCTGCATTATATAAACCAGAAAGGAGAGAACGGCTGAATTCTATTTAATCTAATCATGATGAAGAGTGGTGGACTATGGAGTAGAAGGAAAAAGTACGAGATGATGGGTTTAGTAGTCTCCGTGGATCACATAAACTTAAAAAAAATCAAAAAAACTCATGTACAGCTCGTTGTGCTGCCGATATAGGCTTTATGGGACCATTGTAGTGATCTAAGTCTTGAGTAGGAAGGAGATTCCAATCTCCTCCTAAAATCATTGGTAAGGACACGAAGGGGGATAATTTGTCTATGAGGTCTGCAAAGAAACTGGGGTCACTACCCACTGGACCATAAACACTTACCAATAATAACTTTGTGCATCTCAATGTACCTATTACTAGGATATATCTCCCCTGTGGATCTATAATGGTTTGGTCCACTTGAAAGGGTATGGACTGGTTAATCAGTACAGCAACCTCTCTACTGGCAGTCAAGTTTCCTGAAACAAAAACGTGGCCAATGTTCTGCCGATGGAGAACCGTAGCCTTGGATGAGAGCAGGTGTGTTTCCTGAATAAAGGAAATAGTGCATTGCAACAATGAGAGATGTTTAAAAATGTTATACCTCTTGGTACACTCACGAGCACCCCTGACATTCCATGACAGAAGTTTGGTTAGATTACTAGCCATAGTCGATGTTTAAAGTAGTGGACAATTGGTACACTAAATTCGGAATAAATACCTCTCCACCCCCCACCTCCTCACCAGCATGAAGTATTCCATAGACCTCTTATAGTAACACAATGCAGTGCTGTCCAGATAAACAGGTTTTCAACATATGAAAAAACAACCCAAGAAATATTTGTGTGGTAGAAAAAAAAAAAGACATTTTGGAGTAGTTATACAAACTGTATATCATTCTACTGATAAACCTGCCCCACCCCATCCCTCTTTTCAGTAGCCTTTTATTCATTAGCTTGTTCCTAATTAAACAGCTCCCTCCTACCCATTTCAATAAACTGTAACTATATGCATTGGTCCCCTGCTAGTTCCAAATGAGAAAACAGGATATGAGTACTACTAGCATGGGGTACCAACCCACTATTGTCTCAGCAAACACTCTCCTTGGGTCTGAAAACCATCCATAGGGATGGTGGAATAGGTATAAACTAAAGTAGTAGTAGTGACCAGCACCATTCCAATGTAAAAGAAGTAAATTGAGTGTTATGAGGCCAACCCCTCAAAAAATGAGTCCACTGTGCAGCAAGACCTGAGCCTGCACCGACTACAGCATCCCGCTCCCCCCTCTCCATTTATTTGTGTATAAAAAGATATTAAGTCCCTTTTATCTGCTGATGGAAAAATTAAATAATTTCTAAGGGAGCAAGTGTCAGACCCGGAAAGGCATACAAAATAATGACAAGACTTACCTTGAAGATCCGAGGCAGCATGTAAAGCAACTGTTCAAATCCTAATTATCTAAGAGGGCCCTATCCCACAGGAGGCAGCCACTCGTTATCCCTCCCAAGCCGCTTGCTTTATCAGTGATCAGCTTGCAAAACAGTAAGTGTGTCCATCGTAGATGCATACCCCACAAAAACAAAACAAAAAGAAGTAAACATTAGCCATAGGAGAGGGAGTAGAAAGAAACATGAATTCATTTCTTAGTGTGATGTGTGGGGCGTTCGTCAATGTAGTCTGCTTGGTAGATCTAGAAAGAAAAGTGGGAAGTGCACAGGGGGAAGCTAATAGATCTGACCCAAAAATGGTCCTAGGCACAATCTATCTCCTGGCAATTAACCCTCAAACAGAGGTTCCTTCTGGATGACTCAAGCTCGTGGCATATAGTACTGCCCCTAGTGTTAGCATTAGGGAAACAGACCGGCAACACTCCTGGGAGTCACCACCACACAGGGCCTCAGATCCCAGGTAAGATTCCTAATTAGCAACTACAGAAGGATTGTCAGCACAAAAGAAAAGCAATTCTGTAAAAATAAGAGCAAACTATTAGTCCCATAGCAATTAGACCCTATGAAATATAGGTGGAATGTTCAGCCTGGTTTAAATAGTTCTGGCAGCTTGGTGGTGAGATCAGTTGTGGCTTGTAGCGGTGATTCGTAGGAGATCCAACTGCCCGAGATGGAAACCTGTAATTTCGCAGGGTACAACATCTTAAATGGGATGCTGGCTGCCACTAACATGGTTACTGTAGGTGAAAGGCGGTTCACTTCTGAAGGACTTCATACGGCAGGTCCTGTGAAATGCGAAGCTTATTTCCTTCCCACATTACTGCTTTCAGCTCTCTGGTTTTCATCAGGATGTGCTGTTTTTCTATGTAGCTTAAAAATGTAATGATTTGAGGTTGAGGTGGTTCTCCCAGCTGGGGTCTGGGTCTGAGGGAACGGTGGGCCCATTCAATCTGGTAACAGGAGTGGAGTGGAGTGGTGATGGGCCTGCTATTTTCTCTAGGAGCTTTTGGAGGAATAGGACAGTATTGGAGCCTTCTTCTTTCTCTGGGAGGCCCATAATTAGGTTATTATTCCTCCTACTCCATCCCTCTAGTCTAGATCCTCAGTTTTCAGTTGTAGTTTTTGGACTTGTTGTCGCAATAATACCATCTCGGGATCTTGTTTATCTTGCCAGTTCTCTACTGATTTGATTTGGACCTCGGAATCGCCAATCCATTGAGTAAGATCAGACATGTCACTGTGTAAAGATTTTAATTCGGTGGCAATATCCTACAGAGTTGTCCTGAAAGGTTCAAGTTCTTTTAGGAACTGCTCCTCTGTGAGCAGAATTGGTTGAATCAGCGATGCTCTGCTTTTATCCCCCTGCGCTTTGGGTTTCTTAGAGTGAACTTTCTCAGACGAGGGAGGCGGCATATGTCTCAGTTGGGCCTGCCTCATTTCAACATCCATCGCGGGGCGAATGTCCCTATAGCGATGCAAAAGAGTACCGAAATCTATCATTGAAAACAGGAATCCAAATACTGTATGTGGCGGTTATTTCAGCAGTAAAGCGTGTAGAAATCAGCTGAAATGGTAATGAAGAGAGTAGAGGAGTGGGAGCTCCAAATCAGTGCTGCTTCTAGCTCACTTGCATCATGTGACTCCCTTCTTAATCCTTTTAAACAACCTACCTGCTACCTACTCATCAGCTAACATCCACATGTATGCGGATGCTACTGTTTTGTATACCTCCGGTACCTTCCCCTCTGATGTGATGGCCAGCCTACAGCTGGATTTCAATAATGTCCAGTGCTGGTTCTGCTTAAATCAACTGCTACTAAATGCCAGAAAAATGGTCTTTGTGACCTTTGGCACCAGGAAAAAGCTTGCCAGTCTTACTGCCACCCCTACCTTCTATACCCTCAAACGGTCAATATTGAAGGATGTCTCCTCCTTCAAATACCTAGGGCTCTAGGTCGACAGGAACCTCAACTTTGCTGGTCATGTGGATACTATCCACAAAAAGCTATTTTCCAAATGAGGAGCTCTGTACAGACACCTTAGCTGACTTCCCCCACCAGCCCGCTGAGACATCATCCAGAAAATGATCCTCCTAGTCTTTGACTTTAGTGACATAGTCTATAGTATTGCCCCTAAGTCCACCCTTGCCAGACTGTACTCCATATTCAGCTCCTTCTGTTGCTTTGCACTTGCCTGTCTACCTCGTTCACAACACTGTGACCTTTACACCACCCTCTTCTTTCCCCCACTGAGGGCCAGATGCCTTGCCCACAGTGCTTCATTGGTTGGAAAGTTCTGACTTTGCTCTCTTCCACTCTACCTCAACGACCTCCTCACCATCCCTCCTACCCCACCTACTCCCCCTGCAGGACCCTTGCCCTCCTTGCCCATACTTCCACTTTAAAGAGAGCTGCCTTCTCCTATCACTTTCCAAACATTTGGAACTCCCTCCCCTATGACGTCCATTCTGCCCCATCTACTCATTCATTGTCCTATCTTCTTTAGCAATACATTTCCCCATCCTGCAATTGCACCTGACCCACATCTCCTTCACTACCCCACTCTGCACTTACTTCTGTTTTATTTTCACTGCTGTACCCCAAGGCATGCTGAAAGCCTATAGCACTAGCTGGATTTGCACAGAGTAATGTTCATATCCTTGGGTTTTCGTGCCTGAGGGGAAGGCTTGCCTCCTCCCCACCTCTTCACTCATCTTCTATACCCAATCATTCCCCTTGTGGGGTGTACATCCCAGAGGGGCGAAGGTTATCCTAACTGTCATCTTATCTGTGTTGAAGTATTTTGGTGTATGCATATGATTATGTATACGTGTGTGTGTGTGTGTGTGTGTGTGTGTATATATATATATATATATATATGTATGTATATGTATATATGTATGTACATAGACTATATCTGGATGACTAGCGCTGCCTGCCCCTTCCCACAAAATGTTTGGCTTTGCTTTAAATGTATTTGATTGTATGTACTGGCTTAGCTAGCTCATTTGGATCTCATATTCAAATATGCAAAAATGTATCTCCTTTTCCCCTCTCCCCCAGAATGCATCTGGAAATGAGCTATTGTAGCTCAGTTTGCCTTTCCCAGTGAAACTTTTCAAAATAAATAAATAAACAGCATGAGCCACAGATTCTCGTAGTCCCACTTTATGTTACCAGGCAAAGTGCTCTTGGGCACGCTGCATTTCTCACACAGCCACCCACTGACACTTACTTTTCTTCCTTGCATTTAGTCAGTGCACATAAAAACTGCCTTCTCCATACTACCCAGATCTACATTTCACTCTGCTGCCATTTACTAACATACTAAAATGCCAGCAGAATAGGCCTAACGGTCTTTCATGTCTGCTCATTTGGTCAGCCCCCACCCTGGGTGCTGACCTTGCTGTCCCCCTCGCCTTCTCTGGCTTCTCCCTTCCCAGTTCCAGATATTCTTGCTGCATTGGATTTTGCTTCCAGAACCCTTCCCCTGTACCTGTCCCACCCCCTCTTGAACCCCTCCACTGTGTCTGCCTCCATCAGCCCCCTAGGCAGTGCATTCCATGGCTCCACCACCCTCTCAGTGAAGTAGCACCTCCTCCTTTCTCCCCTGAATCTTCCCCCTCCAGCTTCCACCCATGCCCTCTAGTGGCCCCCTCCTCCTTCCTTCAAGCACCCTGACTGTTCCTCCCTATTTACCCTCTTCATGTACCTGAAGACCTCTATCATGTCCCCGGTCCCTTCTCTCTTCCATGTGTGTACATATTTAGCTCTTGAGCCTCTCCTCATAGGTCCTGTCCCCAAGCCCCAAATCATTTTGGTTGCCCTCCCTCTGGACCATCTCCAGGAGTTAATGTCCCTCTTTAAGTGTGGCCTCCAAAACTGCACGCAGTACTCAAGGTGCGGCCTCACCAAGCAGTTATACAGAGGGAGTATCACTTCCCTCTTCTGGAGGTGATCCCCCTAGCGATGCATCCCAGCATCCTGTTGGCCTTGGCTGCTGCCCTCCTACAAGTCTCAGAGTTGTTCATCTTGACATCCACCACCACCCCCAGGTCCCTCTCAGCCATCAAGACTTGTAGCATTTCCCCAGGGTGTACACTTGGCCTGGGTTTCTGGCCCCCAGGTGGAGTACCTTGGATTTCCCTGCATTGAACCTCAGCTTCCACTTTCTAGACCATCTTTCCAGAGCCTCCAGGTCCCCTGTGAGGCCACCTCCCTCCTCCCCATCCACCACCGCCCCAGTTTTGAGTCATCTGCAAAGAGACTCATCTCACTCCTGATTCCTGTCCTTATGTCAGATCGTAGGCGTTGAACAGAAGGGCCCGAGACTGATCCTCTGGGACCCCACTAATGACCCTCCTTGGGAATGAGACTATCCACCAACTACGACCCTCTGGGTCCGGTCCTGGATCCAATTGCCTATCCATCTGACCATCTGGTTCCCCACCCCCATTTCTCCCAGCTTATCCAACAGGCTCACATGAGGAACAGAGTCAAATGCCTTGCTGAAGTCTAGAAAGAGGACGTCCACTGGTCTACCCAGGTCCAAGGCACTTGTCACCCAGTCATAGAACTCCACCAGGTTTGTCTGACACGATTTCCCCGGGATGACTCCATGCTGTCTATTGTCCAGGCACCCTGACTTATCCAGGTCCCCCCCTAGCCTCTCCTTGACAATGCCCTCCATCACCTTTCCCACCACCGATGTCAGGCTGACAGGCCTGTAGTTCCCTGCCACCTCCCTTGATCCCCCCTTGTGGATAGGCACTATATCGCCACCTTCCAGTCTTGGGGCACCCACCCTGTCCTCAGAGAGATGGTGAAAAGCTCCGCCAGGGGTTTTCGCAGGACATCTGCAAGTTCCTTCAGCACTCTGGGATGTAATTTATCCGGCCCCGGTGCTTTCTCCGTCTTAAGGGAGCTGAGGGCTTCCCTCACTCTCTCTGCTGTGATTTCCACTTCCGTACCTCTTCTCCTGCTTAGCCCTCCCCACCTGCCAGTGATGCCTCCCCTCTCCCAGACCCGCCAATCGGTGAGGTTCCTCTCCTCAGTATCTCTGTCTCCTCCCATGTATGATGCAGCACCCCATTTTCCTTGGTGAAAACTGAGTGAAGTACTCATTTAGTACCTCAGCCTGCTCCCCGGTCTTGTGCCCATCTCTCCCTGATTTAATCCTGCTAATCTTGCCCTTCACCCTTCGTTTTTCCCCAATGTATCTAAAGAACCCTTGTTCCTCCTAATTTCCCTGGCAGTTTCTGCTCCTTCCTTGCCTTAGCCGCCCTCACCACTCTAGTGGCCCTTCTAGCCATCAGCTCGTACTCCCCTCGATCCCTTTCACTTCTTGAGCACTTGAATTGCTTATAGGCTGCTTTCTTTCCCCACACCACCTCATGGACCTCCCTGGTCCACCAGCAGGGTTTTTGGACCCTACTGCATTTTCGTCTTACTCTTGCACAGGTGCTGGTAGCATCCTGCACCCCTCTCCTGATGATTTCCCACTTACTATCAGCGTCCATGTCTGACCCAATCCCATCCAAATGCTCCTTAAGGATCCTTCCCATTTCCTTAAAATCCGCCCCCCTGAAGTCGGTTACTTCAGTCTTTGTGCAGCCTTCTACCCTCCTAGGTCCAGGCAGAACCAGACCGTGGCATGGTCACTCCCGCCAATGGGTCCCTTACCTCCAGGCCCCAATCTGGTCACTGTCTGCCAGGACCACATCCAGTACCTGCGCCTCCCTGGTCGGTTCCCTCACCTGCTGAGTTAGGAACGTGTCTTGAAAGACATCCAACAACCTCTGTTCCCTGGTCACAGAGGATGTCATAGTCTCCCAGTCTGTTCCTGGCACGTTTAAGTCCACCAACACCACCACCGTTCCTCTGCCCAGTCTGCAGTGCCTCCAAACATCTGCCACCAGACTGTCCTCCAGCTCCTCCACCAGGGCAGGGAGTCTATACACCACTCCTATTTTTACTCTCTTGCCCCCCTTGTTATCAAGGTGACCCAAATTGCCTCCACGGTTCCCTCCGCCTCCTCTACTCCCCCTATGCCAATGCAGTTTTTGACTATCATTGCTCCCCTTCCTCCCCTTCCCTCCCTCCCCCTGTCCTTCCTGAACATAGTGTAACCCTCCAGGTTCAGGTGCCATAGACTTTGACAGCAGATAAGGACCGCTAGGCCCATCTAGTCTGCCCATTTCCCTACCTACAGGATAGGCCACAGATCCTATTTAACCAACAGCCTATATCTTCCCAGTCATGTCCTGCAGTGGCCCAAGTCTCAGTGACCGCTGCCACATCCACTGCTCACTCAGTTAGCATCACCTGGAGCTCAGGCATTTTATTGCCCAAGCTCCTGGCATTTAGCAGGACTACCTTCCACCCTTTCCCTATAGTTCTATTTCCCCTGCTCGTGTTCCCATGGGGATTCTGTTTTCCCCTGGTCTGCACTTTGCCAGTCGGCCTTTTCCTGCAATCCTCCTGGTCCCAGAGGTGTGAGACAGAGTCCCTCCTTTCGGCACCTCCTTGACAGCCTTTTCTCCCATCCGCCCCCTTCACAAGTTTAAACCCCACTTTTCACCAATGAACCCTCTATTTTCAACAAGGATTCCCTCCTCCAAATTGAGATGGAGTCTATCTCTAGCATACAGCTCCTTATCCTCCCAGGTCTCCCCAATCCCCCATCAACCCATACCCTCTGGCCTCACACCACTCCCTGAGCCACTGGTTTATCTCCCTAATCTTCCTTTTTGTGCTCCCCACTAGCCTTGGCACTTGCAGGATTTCTGAGGAGGCTACTGTGCATCCCTGTCATGACACACCCTGGCGAGAGCTCCTGAATCTTGCCTGTATCTCTAGCTCGCTATTTCCCTCAATGCCATTTGTACCCAGGTGGACCAGTATGTCTGGGAACCCCACAAACCTTTGCCAGCTGATATACCTCATGCTTAGCCCTGTGCACCGTTAGTCAGGA
Organism: Neoceratodus forsteri; assembly: GCA_016271365.2. Classification (NCBI taxonomy): domain Eukaryota; kingdom Metazoa; phylum Chordata; order Ceratodontiformes; family Ceratodontidae; genus Neoceratodus; species Neoceratodus forsteri. The sequence continues at coordinate 517,112,177 of CM057449.1, read as the reverse complement.
AGCATCTTGTTCTAACTGGCCAGGCTTCTCCTCCTCCCTATCCCATTTGATACCCTGATCATAGAATCCCCCAGCAGGAGCACTCTGACCACTCCTTTTCCTCCATTCCCCCTCCATGTCCCTCATCCTTTCTACCGGCCCCTCCACCCAGCCGGCTCCTTGTTCCTCCCTATCTGGGTGCCACATGCCACCCCTCCTTATTTACCATGGCCACCCCTCCTCCAATCTCATGCCTCCTCCTGAGTATCCTTCTGTACCTTGCTAATTCCCCTTCACTGCTGCAACTGGTCCTTCTCCCCATCTGCTAAACTAGCCTGGCTCATCCTCCCTTCCTTCCTGTCTCCATTTAGTTCCTCCTTGCTCATCGTGCTCCCCTGGCCTAAACCCTCAGCTCCCTTTACTGAATCCTCCTTGTACCTCTGGTCCTTCTCCTTTACCTTTCCTCCCAACTGGTCCTTCTCCTTGTGCTTTCCTCCCTCTTCCCCCTGCCCCTCCTGCTCTGATTCACTGCTCCCACCATTCTCCTGCATTCCAGGTCCCCCGTTCTTCCTGCTATCTGGCCCCTGCCTCCTGCCTCCCACTCCCTTTCTGTCTCTAACCACCCCTGTCGTGGCTACATCACCCCCCTCATTCTCGAGCAGAAGAAGAGAATTGAAGCGGTTATTGAGTGTAAGGTCTGATCCACCTCCTCGCCTTGTTTCCTTCTGTCCAGCCCTGGCCATCTGCCTACTTCCCTGAGAATGTTGTCCCTCCGTCCCTCCTTTGTGAGGTCCCCAGTTACCTGCCTGCTTCCTTGGTAGTGTCCTTTTGGACCCCTCTGCCAGGGTCCCTATGTGACCCTGAGTATTCTTCTGCACTCCTTTCCTATGCCCCCACCCCAGTGCTTGGTGCAGCCCGTAGGAGATTCCCAGCCCCTTCCCAACCATTACCACCCCCTTCTCCCAGCTTTCTCCTAATCCCGCAAGCTTCTCCCTAAGCTGTGCTAGCTGAGCACATCAGGCAACCACCAACTTCCAGCCCAGTCCAGTATCATGGCTGCCCACACCCCTGCACCCCACCACCCTCCCAAAGATGCCGGCCCTAATGATGTGTGGTTCCATCCCCTTCCAAATAGGTTTCCTTGGGTGAGCCACCAGTTTCCCCCCTAGTCCAAGATACACCCTGCAGCCTAATCAGTTCACCCACTAATCTTAGAGACAGTCCCACTGTACACCAGTAACCCTGTTACTAGGTGCAGTACAACACATTAAACTTATAAGGGAAATGAACAACTCCCTAAGCTCCTCTCTCCCAGCCTTTAAATCCAACCCCCAGTGGCTAGAACTACATGAGCTGCACCTGCAGCCCTTTCCTCCCCTATATATTTGCAGACTTCTGGGGAGGGAGGGCGGTATGGGCAGACACCTGACTCGAGAGAGAGTGTATCAGCCCTGTGTCTCCCCTCCAAGCCCAGCAGCCAAAGAACCAGGCCCAATCAAATACCACCAAATAGGTTTTAAATTAGAAGAAATAGGCCTCTACCAGCGCAGCCTGTTACACAGTGAAACATCCACAAAATGAGCCCCACTTACAGCCACCAAATCAGTTTTCAAACATCCAGCAGCCCCCAAAACAATACCCTGCTAGCCCCTTAGAAGTAAGAAAAGAACTAACCTACCAAATAAAATCCACAAGAACCCTGTGAAAACAACAGCAGCAGCTACTGTCCTGGAACACAACTGATCCTGTCCTCTTCCATTTCTTTCTGAGAAGACAAAGCAGCTAACACCTCAACCTGATTCAGCTCTGCCTCCAGCCAATTGGCTGAGTGAGACCTGGCCAGACCATTAACACCCCTCCCCCCACTATGAACTAACCTTTGCAGTTAGTGGAGTCAGCAAAAGGAATCAAAATTCAAGTCAAAGCCCCCAAAATATGTTTGCTGCCAAAGGAAACAGGTCTCCAATTTAATCAGCTTCACTAACAACACATCAAAATTGGCTTGAAATTAACAGATATAGGTCTCCAATTCAAATAACCATCTCCAAGCAAATCTCACCAAATAGGTTTTAAATCAGAAGAAATAGGCCTCTACCAGCACAGCCTGTTACACAGTGAAACATCCACAAAATGAGCCCCACTTACAGCCACCAAATCAGTTTTCAAACATCCAGCAGCCCCCAAAACAATACCCTGCCAGCCCCTTAGAAGTAAGAAAGAAAAGAACTAACCTACCAAGTAAAATCCACAAGAACCCTGTGAAAATAACAGCAGCAGCTACTGTCCTAGAACACAACTGATCCTGTCCCCTTCCAGTTCTTTCTGACCTTTTTGTTTTTAATTTGTGTCATCCAGCTGTGTACCATTTAAGTTGGAATGTTACCTCTGCTTCCAGGCGAAGAAGCCACGGGCCTGGTGCTTCTCAGAGCAGCCACTTGCTGACTCCCCCACATCCTTAGCATGTGCTTCCTTAGCAGCATAGGTGTCTTCTGCACCTGAGTGAAGATATTTGCACTTTCCAGGTGGTTGAGGCACTCAGCTGTGCCTTGTGCCTTACACGTCTCAACCCACCTGGGACATGCAGTAATTTAGCATTACCACACACCATGTTGTGTGTTAATGCTTACTTACAATTTACAATGTAGTCCTATGGGAATTTTATATCACACTTCCCAGATGGTTGAAGGCACTTGGCTGCAACTTGTGCCTCACAACCTACCTGGGGCATGCATCAGCTTAGCATTTCCGCATACCCTGCCATGTGTTAATGCTTACTTACAATTTACAATATGGTCCTATGAAAATAATATAGTGCACTTCCCAGGTGGCTGAAGGCACTCTGCTTCGCCTCTTGCCTCACAACCCACCTGGAGCATGCAGTAAGTTTGCATTGCTGCACATCCTGTCATGAGTTATTCCTTACTGACAATTTACAGTGTGATCTTATGGTAATTTTTTTTGCCGCAATTACCAGGTGGTGTGCAAGTGTGTGTGTGTGTGTATCCAAGGCTAAAGAAGTGCTGGTCTACAGTTGGAAGCTTCTGCTGCACATATCTAACTAATCTTAACTTAAAAAAAGGAGTTATATGCTTTTTTAACAGAAGATGACTGAGTTTAAACATCTGGCAGCATGTCCTTTACTACCATTAACACCGTGTGGTTGCATTACCCTACAACGGAACTCACTCGCTCTCCTCCCTCTACAGTTTGAGGCTTCCTTTACAGATATCTGAATAATCTTAAGTTAAACAAGCATTTGTCAATGCCGAATGTTGGCTTGCTGGCATTGGCATTGGTAGTGCAGGAGTTAGACAGATGCATCATAGGAATGACAGTGAAGTATTGAACTGATGCCAACCCACCCCCACCCTGCAGAGAGTGACAAGCATTAGGGTGTCCCTTTGGGTGTTTGGTAGTGCAATGCGGGAAAACATGTTGGGCAGGATGTGAGAAATGACAGCTGCACAGTTCATAAGGAGGTGTAAAAAAATGCCAGTGTTGAAAATGTGGCGTGTAAATATACCAAATTTGCAAAGCTACTAGGGTGTGTGGGAAATATGCAATGCACGCTTGCAACACTGCCATTTTATGGGCGTTCAGCACCAAATTTTCAACATAGGCATTTTAGCACCTCTGCTCATGTACAGTGTCACTGTTATTTCCTCAAAGTGTCCCAAGAAGTGATTTCTCACAGCGACCACGCTATTCTGCGCCGGAAGTGCGAAAACACATTTTGGGCACGATATGTCAAATGACAGCTGTACTGTTCATCAAGAGGTGTGGAAAAATGGCAATGGTGAAAATCCAGACTGAAAATATCACAAATACACGACGGTATGAGCGTGCATGCAATCTGCCAACGCATGCTCATAACACAGTTATTTTATGGAGTATCATCACCAAATTTTCAACATAGGCATTTTAGGTCCTCTGCTCATGAACTGTGTCACTGTCATTTTCATAATCTGGCCCAAACACTGATTTCCCACAGCGACTGCGCTATTGTGTGTCGGAAGTGCAGAAACACATTTCGGGCAGGATGTGGAAAATGACAGCTATACTGTTCACAAGGAGGTGTACAAAATGACAATGCTGAAAATCTGGCAGTAAAAGTATTGTGAATACGCGAGATTACGAGCCTGCGTAGTAACTGCATAATACTGCAACCTCGTAAAACAGGCATTTGTTGGATTTTTTCCACCAGATTTGGAACTTAGGCTTTTTAAGAGGGCACCTCATGAACACCACCACTGTCATTTCATTAATGGGCCCAGAAAGGTGATTTTGCACAGTGACTGCAAAATCACCTTTTGAGGCCGATAAACGCCATGACAGTGACAGAATTCATGAGGAGGGGCCCCAAAAACCCCATGTTAAAAATTTGGTGCAAAATTCCCAAAAAATGCCTGAGATATGCAACAAAGTTGAAAAAACCCTGTCTAGCCCATTATACAGCTTACTGGCATTTCCTCAGTTCGCGGTTGGCTTTGAAGAGTGCAGACGTGTTCCCAGTCCACCGAAGATCGTTGCGCCAGACTCTGGAGGTAAGTATGGGGTGAGGGTGTGGGAGGCAGGGTGCGCAGTGGGTGGGTGCGGGTTGTGGGAGGGGCAGGAGAAGCGCCGTGGGACCGTTTTTAATTTGCAGGTTTTAAAAAGAAAAGATGGCGGGATGTTTGCCACGCTGGGTGACTCCCAGCGTGCTATAAATGGCTGGGGGGTGTGTGGAGCCCGATGGGGATTGGCCACCCCGTCAGCCAGCATCAGTTGCCACGCTGGGGTGGGCTCCAGCGTGGCACCCTGTACTCGGGGGGAGGACAGTGGAGCCGACGGGGGATTGGGCACCCCCATCGGCCATGGCATCAGTTGCCATGCTGGGGTGGGCTCCCAGTGTGGCACCCTGTACTGGAGTGGGGGACGGCATGTAGTAAAGTGGACATAACTTCTAAACAAAGTGCAGCTGCATGATGAACTTGTCTCTGATTGCAGTGGCACTTTGTTTAGAAGTTATGTTCACTTTTTACATAATGTTGGTGTCAGCGCTAGCATGCTGGCTTATTGGGGAATGAGGGACGCACCTACTGATGCGTGCCCTGCATTCGCCCAATAGCAGCCGCACCCCCAAAGCTGCACTCTCCCAATATGTTGACTGCCGCGCAAGTGCGGCAAGCCAACATAAAAAGGCAGTTTACATACTTTTTTAATATAAAATGTATTATTTTAACCCTCTGCCAGCACATCCTTTACCACCATTCACACTGCACAGTCACTCAAAACTTCTACCCCAGGGCTTCTATACCAGTGGCAAACATCCAGCTTTGACAAATGCTTGTTTATTAGTTGGCAGCAATCAACAATTCATATCCATATTGCAGTTTTGGCTGATACTTGCCCCCAAATATATACAGCATGCTTTTACTAACATAAGGCAGTGGTAGCTAAGGCCTGCAATGGTTGAGACAAAAACAAGAAAAGTCTTGTATAAGGCTAGTATGTCACAAAAGTTCTATATTAAGCTAGACTTACAATCATGTCTAGTACAATATATCTCACAGACCGCAGCACAATTAGTACAGAAACGAACTCCCCCAATATGTGGGATGTCTTATGGCTAAGTGTTCATGGCAGGCTGAGGGTGAGGGGAACATGGAAGCACAACACATTAGAAGAAGGGCGAGAGGGTAGTGATGAGGGAATGGAGGGTGGATAGTCCTGAGGGAATACAGGAAATGCAGAGATTCTTGCAAAAGCTGGAGGAGTGGAGAAGGGTTTGGTAGTTGAAATTCAATGCCAAAAAGTGCAAGGTGATGCACCCAGGGAACAAGAACCCCAGGACAGAGTATCAGATGGGAGGGTGAAACTCAGTACCATAGCTGAGGAATGAGACCTTGGAGTTATCATCAGCAGCACCCTAAAGCAATCAAGTCAGTGCAGCAAAGCTTATAGCAATGCAAACATGATACTTAGATGTATTGGGAGGGGTATTGATAGCAGAAAAAGGTAGGTAATACTTCCCCTGTATAGATTCTTGGTGAGGCAACACCTGGAGTACTGTGCCCAGTTCTGGGGTCCTCACCTCAGGAAGGATAGGGATAGACCTGAGATGGTGCGGTGCAGAGTAACAAAAAATTATTCAGGGCTAACAGACCATGTGCTGTGGGGAGTACCTCAAGGCACTGAGGGCACAAAGGGCAGAAACCACAGCACCTGTTTGATTCCTGACAGACAACAGGTATAGTAGTAGCCACTGACATTGCCAGCTTTTTCAAGATAGTTCGTAAAATTTCTAAAGAGTGTATCTCTGCTGCCCCTACTGTGGAAATGCAGAAAATAGGAAATTTCTCCAGAAATGTCACAGAAATTTTGGGAAATAGCTGGCAATGTCTGTGACTGCTACTGTAGGAAATGATCCGGCCTGGCTCACCAGAGACTCAGACCATGCAGCACATGGAGGTGGTGGACTGGGAGATGAACTTGGCAGCAGAGATATCAACTGAGAGAACAGCGGGAGAGGTGCTACCACTACCAGATACTATCCAGGATAGTGGACCAGTGGCACAGGCTCTGACGCCGACAGAAGACAACATTAATCTGACTTGAGAACTGAGGACTTCATACAGGGACACTGGCAATCTTTTGGACCTGGAGGACTAGATAAGTACCCTGCTGTCTTTACTATCTTGCTTTGGGAGGGTTCAAGAGGTGGTCAAGGTATGTGGCACACTGGGAATGGGTACTAAGTTATCTCGCCCCAGGCCTGTCTTTACTGTCACGCTGGTGGTAGATGGACCATAGGCCTAAATGCGCCACACATTCCCAACCTCCCAACTGGTAAACACAGCAGGCTAAGGAGGGCATGAGGAGGACTGTAGTGCTTTTGCTATGCTATAGGACTTAAAAGAGAGGAAGATTGCACATCGGGGTATAGCTTTATTAGTATTTGTGCAGTCTGCAATAGGAGTGGGATGGCAGTGGCAGAGATGTGGAGTTGTGGAAAGAGATATATATGATAGAAGGGAAATATAGTGCATGCTAATGTGTATAATGTACTCAGCAGCCTCCAGAAATCCCCTCTTCCCTCCGCTCTCTGTGGATGCGCTGGTGACCTATGCCCCCCCCCCATGCTCTGTCCTAAGCTTAGACACTTTCAGAATTTGGAACAGGAGTCCGGGGAGGGCTGGGCTGCAAGAGTGACTCTGCTACTCCCACCATAGCACCAAGATGCCTCATTTCCTCTTGATGCAGGCCAGTAGTCTCTTCCACCACCCCAGCCCCCAGGACTGTGTAACTTGACCAGCACCTGTGCTGGTTCTAACTTTATCACTGTTGTGCTCACCCCATACAGAGCCAGCTACTGTCAGCAAGCTGAGGGATTGGATGAGCAAGGATGGCTGGCCATCTGTCATGATCCACATTCAAAACTCCCTAAGAAGCACCAGGTGGACCTTGAACTGTCCCTGCAGACAGTCAGCCATAGCCAACGAGTGCCCTCAACTTGGCACAGCAGTGCACGTTGTATGTAGTTGCTCAGGGCACATGCACAGGAATGTTGAGGTGACACATGAGCCTCTCTGATGGGTCAGTTACCCACTGCCATGCCAGCACAAGCTATATACTCTAACCTTTGGGGGGGATGGTGAGGAATATAAGAACCACCCCTACTTGGCACCAAAATACAGACTGGGGTTCAGGGCAAGCATCCAAGTGTGAACCTGCTGAATCTACACCCCTCTCTGTCAGATATCCCAGGACCAGACCTGGATAGAACCACTCCTGGGCTCCTGGGAGAGAAGGTGGGGACCATAAATAATATGGAGATGTGCACCCTGGGATCTGGGCATTGCTTGAAGTATTATCCCATTTCCTCTTGGATCATGTATACCTGTATCCATCATATAACTAGTATGTATCATGGAGATTATGGCTGATCTTAATTGATCACATGGAATGTGAGAGGTTTAAACACCCCAGTCAAGAGGAAAAAAGTGTTGTCATATTTAAAAAAGCAAAAAGCTCAGGTGGCAATGTTGCAGGAGAGCAAGCTATATAAAAGGGACCATGATCTCCTAAAGAGAGACTGGGTGGGTCAGGTAATTCATGCATCTGCCCCAAATAAAATAAGAGGGGTGGTAATACTCATTCACAGGCAACTACAGTGGTCTCCCATCAGGATAAAAGCGGACCCGCTGGGTCAGTGGATTTATGCTACTTTTCAAACTCCCAATAGGCCTATCCTTATTGGGAATCTACATACCCCGAATGAGTAAGACCCCAAATGTTTCCACCAAGCATCCCAAGACATACTTACCTTGAGTATGGGTGGAATCCCCACCCTGGTGGGAGGGATTCTAATCTGGTCCTGGACCCACTGCTTGATAAGAACTCTGGGGCAGGGGACACTCATGGGAAGAGTCACACTGCGCTACACACTCTGATGAGAGACCAAGGCCTCACTGATGTTTGGAGAGTATTGCACCCCAGGGGATGGGATTACACCTTCTACTCTGCGGTACATGGGACGCAAAGCCATCTGGATTTTTGGCTTTCCTCCTCTCAGATAATGCAGGAGGTAGTGGCAGCAGAGATCCTCCCTATAGTCATCTCAGCTCGTGCTCCGATAAGGTTCTGTATCTTGTGGGGTCCCTCCCCTCCAAAATCCACTTCATGGAGACTGGACCCCCTATTAATGAAAGACTCTGCTTTTGCTGACTGGGCTCAAAAGGAGGCCATGGCTTTCTTCCAGGAGAACTCCATTGGGGACGCTACACCACTGAACACATGAGAAGCCTTTAAAGCCACCATGAGAGGTGATATTATAGGATATGCAGATGCCAGAAGATGAAACAGGGAAGCTCAGCTGACAGCACTGAAAGGGGAACTGAAGTTAGTGGAGAGTGAACACAAGAAGAAGGCCAGGGCCAATTATCATATTCCTGTAGAGCAGAAAATACTGGGTCTGTGGATGGAGAGCAATGACTTACTATCCAGAAAGGCTGAGGTCTCCATCCTTAGACTGAAACAGAAGTACTGGGAAGGTGGGGAAAAAGGAGGTAAAGTATTGGCATACAGGCTATGGAGGCAACAAATGGAGAGACACATTGCAGGGCTCCAGGATAAGGAGGGAGAGTCCACACTGACACCTTAGGGTTGAGCAAGGTTTTGGAAACCTTTTACACATCCCTGTATGCCTCCTCCAGTGTGGTCCCCCTGCAGGAAATCCAAGACTTCCTACAATCAGTCCACCTCACAACTATCTCACAACAGTAGGCAGATAGATTTGCATTGGATCACCGAGGAGATACAGGCAGCATTCCTTGCCCTGAAACCTGGAAAATCCCCAGGAGGAGATGGCTACCCATAGAATTTTGGCAGGCCCTTGCTGACACCATATCCCCAGTTCTACAACAGGTCTATCTAGAGGCTGAGATTACAGGGGAATTCCCCCTCTATGGTGCATGAAGCGGTTATCACTGTCCTCCCCCAAAAAGAGAAAGATCTGACCTCCCAGGGCAGCTACCACCCCATATCATTGATTAATGTAGATAGCAAAATATACACACAAAAACAATTGCATGTAGGATCAACCCACCCCCTTACCACAACCAATCCACCCCTCCCAGGTGGGATTCATCCCTGGCTGCTGTGGCATGGATCATATTTGGACGTTAGTCAACCTGACTCATGTAGCTGCACACCTCCAAACCCCGACAGCTGCGGCAGCAATTGATTTTGAAAATGCCTTTGACTTGCTGGAGTGGGATTACCTCCATGCAGTCTTGCAACATCTAAGGTTTGGGCCTCAGTTTAGGATCTGCATAGAAACCATCTATAACTCCCCAACTGCCTGGGTTCTCACTAACTCCACTTTGTCACAAATCTTTCAGCTTGGGAGAGGTGTGAGGCAGGGTTGCCCCCTCGCTCCCCTTCTTTTTGTGCTAGTAGTTGAACCCCTAGCAGCTAAAATAAGGCAGCATACAGAGATCTCTGGTCTCATAGTGGAAGGGGAAGAATATTCTACTCTCATGTATGCAGACAACCTGCTAATGATGGTCTCCAATCTCCCTCAGGCCCTCCCCCCTCTTTTGGAGACCCTGCAGGCATTCCACAGATGGTCTGGGCTTTGACTAAACCAGATAAAAGCAGAGATTCTCCCTCTTAACTACCAATGCTCCCCCAGGACCTGGGTGCTTCAGGACTCAGATGGGTGGAGGAAGGAATCACTTATCGGGGGATCAGATTTTCTGCCAGACTCTCCAAATTATGGGAGCAAAATCTCTACCCACTATTGGCTGAAATAAAGGAAGATCTGAACAGATGGAACAAACTTCACCTGACAGCGGGAAAGATAGCTGCTATGAAAATGGTAATTGCCCCCAAGATCTTTTACAAATTAGCACACATAATCCTGGGACTTCCCCCTAACTGGGCTTTAAAAACAGACAAATTAGTGGGCAGCTTTCTGTGGGGCGGCAAATGTCCTAGATACAGTCAGAATAAAATGAAGTCACATTGGAGAGTGGGGGAATGGAATCTTCCCTGGTTTGAGAAATATAAATGAGCATTCCAAATGACACAGATGCTCCAATGATTCAGTCACAGGAAGGGCCTCTCCGCAACCCCCCCCCACCCCCAGTGGGTGGCCATAGAATTAGAGATCAGTCAAAAGATGTTGCTCCCACTGCTACTACACAATACTCCACCCCAAGCTAAATTACATCCCATCATGGGGCCTGCCATAAAGACATGGAAAAGGGTTCAGAAGAGGCTAGTGACAAATCTCACCCCAATTAAGTTGGCCCCTCTATGGGGGGGGACAAACATATCCCAATAGACAAGTGCCCAGTGCACTGGAAGGACTGGGAACACAAAGGCCTAGGGCGGGTGGAGGATTTGCTAAACCCAAAATCCACAACAATGGACTCATTTAGCAATCTGCTAGCATATTGGGACCTCTCTACCTCAGAATTTTGGAAGTATTTGCAAATCCGGAGAGCTGTTCAGGCTTATGTTACAGCACGACCCCTGGGTCAGCCTACTACTGCGCTTCCAATCTGGTTGGCCTCCCCCAAGGGTAGGGCCAGCAAAATATACTCCACAGTTAGGGACATTCTCCCCAGTCAGCCTGACCACTCTAGAGAGAAATGGAAAGGAGCCCTAAGGAGGGATCTCACCAACCAGCAGTGGAAAAAATGCTGGGTAGGGGTGCATAAGAACTTTGTGGATGCAAAGAGCAGGTTAATTCACAACAAAGTCCTACACTCCTGGTACCATACCCCGGAAGTGCACACTGTGCCAGGGTTTTGAGCTCCAATCTCTGCTGGAGATGTCAGGAGAGGGAGGGGGATCTCACACACATAGTTTGGGACTGTCCCAAGATACAAGGGGTATAGGACCATGTCTGCACACTGGGGGCTAAGGTGCTCCAAAAAAACATCCCCAGGTCTGCGCCTCTGCTTCTCCTGGGAATTAAATCCATAGCCCCACACCTGACTGGGCCACAACACAGATGGGTAGCTCTTTTAGCCATGCAGGTGAAGCGACTCCTTCTGAGCAGATGGAGAACCACGGAGGTATCCTTGGCCCCTGAGATCACGACTTCCTTGGTACAAATTGCATCCATAGACAGTTTTACTCACCTGACTGGGAATATGCTGGCAATGTATACTGCCTGCTGGTGACCTTCCTCTGATATGCCACTCCCAAAATGGGCATAGGTTGAATGCCAGCATTAGAGGCAGGAAGTACTATGTATCTGTTATATGACCTTAGGAGAGTGTTCAATGTGATAAACCCCATAAGGTGGCATGTAAACCCTGAATGTAAATAGCTGTGTTTGTTAGTAATTAATAGCAAGAATAGGGGTTCTTTGTGTTTTCTTATTTTTAGCATGAAGATTGCCTTGTAACTACACCACGTGGCTAGGAGTACTGAAGCCTTGCACCTCCAGCCTCCACTGAGAAAATGACACTTCATATATGTAGGTGAGTGATAATCTGTACCTTGGTTATAAATTGCAAAAGAAACTGTATACAGTAAGTGTAACCAGCAACCTACATCTGACAGACTGTGATTGTCTGTAAAAACTGAAACTCTTAATAAAAACTTTAACCATAAAAAAAAAAAAAGTGCCTGATCCTGGTGCAAGGAAGATGGCACGATGGAAAAACTGATAGTTCTGTAAAATGAGGGGACAGTACTGTAAAGACCTTTCTGGTTCCTACTTTCACTTATGTTAGTGCCATCTTCCTCAGAAACTGGAACCTAAGTTACTTAGTTTATTTTTTCAAATAGTCTGGAGTGGTGCATTAAACCCCATAAAAAAAGAGATATTTTATTTGTACTATTAGGGGATGGCAGTTTGGATATGCAGCCCTATTCACATTTAAGTATTTGCTTTCAGCATAATTTCAAAGTTTGGTTTACTGCAAAGAATCAGACAAGACATTTTTGGTAGCCATCTGGATGGATCCTTTATTAACAGAATGGAAAAGACCCAGGCCTATTTTAAGAAGGATATCTTAACACCTGAATTTTCGGAACTGTTTATAAGATTGGTAATGGAAAGAATATTAGATACAGTTCACAAATATGTAATGCATTCAGGAGGGTCAGCTTTTCAGCTACATCCTAGGGCTAAGCCATTTTTAAACATGCTTGGTCTTCCCAGCTGTATACAGCTGACATGACCCTTATTCAAGTGCCAATTCTGGTGGAGGAGGTGGTTTCTGCAGTAAATTCTTCAAACATAAAATATATCCAGGCACTGATGGTCTGATTAGAAAGCTTTGGCCATAGAACCAGTTGTACTGCTTGTTTTGAAACAATGCACCATTTATTTTTTGAGTGCCCATAAATAATGTCCTCTTGGTCCTTTTGAAGACTCTTGGACCACTACTGCTATTCTTTTGCATTGTGCATGCACTGTTCTTCTGAACCAGTGCTCAGCCACTAGCCAGGAGAGAGGGAAGTCCCCAATGTCTGTGGACTGAATGAGGCCTAGTCCTCTGGCCAGTCATCTGCAGCTGGGGTACCTATTAAGTTCCCTGTTTAGTTTGTTGGATAGGATGTCAGAATAGCAGTGGGACTAGTTTAGGCCATCCAGGCATCAATGCAATGTATCCTGACCTTGTCAAAACAAATATATGACTGGAACAAAAATATCTGGCCATTGTCCAGTGAGGTATGGAATAGGACACTTCTCAAATTGTGCAAAGCTGACATTATACTCTGATGGTAGGTGGAAGCAGAGTTTGATTAGATGTGGCTGACAGTATTTGGCAGGGACTCTGTAGGACTTTGTGGAGGATCGCCATGATGAATACCTTGCAGAAGCTGCAGGGCTGAGTACCTGAGGAGCTGGAGCACTGTCACTTGAAGGAAATCAAGTCACATGGGCCAGGCACGTTTGCCTACTGCGACGTTGGATGCAGTGCCTTCTAAAAGACTGCAGTGATAGCTAATTGAGAGGTTATCCCCCAACCTTATAGGTTCATAGGCTAAAATACAATTCAGATGGCTGTTAGAGCCATAATAGACTTGCCACTGAATCAGTGGTAGCAGTCCCTGATCTTATCCGCCATGTGTTTATCTAGCCTTGACTTAAACATATTAAGTGTGGGAGCATCTACCATCTTCTTTGGCAACGCATTCCACATGTTCACAACTCTCTGGCTAAACCAGTGTCTTCTCTTTATTGTCCTGTACCACTGTTCCTGTAGTTGCAGACCGTGCCCTTTATTAACCCTCACCATCTGTGTTTTTTACATAAGCCTGCAGATTCTAACAGGTTGTCATCATTTAATGCCCTATACTAAAATATTAAGTCTCCTCTCACACTCCTACAGTATATGTCAGGGAATACAGGGCATGATCCTGCAACCTCTCAGGGTAAACCTTGTTTCTGACACTGTGAACCCTTCTGGTGAATCTCCTCTGAACCTGTTCAAAAGATTTGATACCACCAATACTCTGTGGGGCAGAGAAAGGGTCACCATATTCCAAGACTGGTCTTGTTAGTGATTTGTAGAGGGGCACCAGGACTTCCTTTTTTTTTGCTTTGTATATTTCTAAATATATTTCCCATTATTCTGTTGGTCTTTTTAATGGACTCTCTGTTGTGTAGTTCAAAACTCAAATTGTTGGTAATATACACCCCCAAGTCCTTTTCACTAGATGTAGCACTTATAACCTTATTATTTATCGTATAAACTGCTTTTGAGTTATAACCAAAATGCATGACTCTACACTTACTTTCATTAAAATTTAATTTATGATGTTGGACCCACTGTTCCAATGGGTACAGATAGTTTTGTAATTTCTGAATAGATTTGGTGTTATTAACAATAGCTCCCACTTTAGTGTCATCAATGTATTTTTGTATCTAAATCCTATCCACATCTTAGATACTGTACACAAAGGTAGAAAAAAGAACTGGGCCCAGAACTGAGCCTCGAGGCACCCCGCTCATTACAGTACCCCAGTCTGAACTATAACCTCTAATCAGTACCCTTTAAAATCTGTTTTGAAACTAAGACGGGATCCATTTTTGAAGGCCAGTATCCACTCCAATATCTGATGGGACATCTAACAGTTTCTGATGAGACACTGAATCAAATGCCCTGCTGTAATCAAGGTAAATGACATCCACTGGTAACCCTTAATCCAGTGCCTGGCTCACCGACTCAAAGAAGTCCATAAGGTTGGTGACACATGATCTGCCCCATGAGAACCCATGCTGTGTTATATCTAGCATACCTAAATGTTTAAGGTCTTCTACCAGTAAATTGCTAACAAACTCTTCTAGCAATTTACCAACCAGAGAGGTGATACTTATGGGATGGTAATTTTCCACCAATGATTTATCTCCCATTTTGTGTATGGGGTAACGTGTGTGATTTTCCAATCTCTAACTACTACACCAGAAGCCAGAGATTTATTAAACAGCAGGGCAAGTGGACCGGCTAATTCTGCCACCAGCTTGCTCAGAAGCATAGGATGAATTTCATCAGGCCCACAACATTTACGGACCTCTAGTTTATTCAATTTCTCAAAAACATCTGCCTCCTTAACATTATATACTTTGTGTTCCCTGCCTGTGTTGGTATCTAGCTTAAGCCCTCCATCCAGCTTCTGATTCACTGATAAAAAATAGGAATTAAACTAATTTGCCATGTCTATCTCATCATTAATGATGATACTGTAATGAGTAATGTGGGAAAAATGTTTGTTCCCTGTTCTCAAACTCCCAATATAGTTATAAAACTGTTTACCATTGTCCTTAATGAGAGCTAGGTCATATTCCTCCTTAGTCTTTGCTCTCTTGATAGTTGGTTTACATTTCTTTGCTAAACTTGCATACTTCTCAGCTCTATAGTCATTTGGACACCTCCTAAACATCTTATAGGCCGTATTTCTTTTTCTGATTAATGTCTTGATTTTCTTCGAGAACCACCTAGGTATTCTCCCTCGTTTGTCATATTTATTCATGACAGGGACAAAGTTACAATTACAATAAAGTATTTTGCTTTTCACAGTGTCCCAAGAATCCTCCAGGCCTACGTCCTGTAGATCCTTTTTCCAATTCCAATCTCTCAGGAACTGTTTCATTCTAACAGAATCCATTTTATTGTAATTTCTCATTTTAAACAGCCCCGATGACTTAGTGGTTAATTTGTTCAACGTGCACATAACCATATATGATCACTACCTCCAGGAGGAGGAAGTGTAACTACATTTCCAATACAGCCTTCCATGTTACTTAGTATCAGGTCAATTATATTACTGTCTCTAGTCTTATCCTTGACAAGCTGTTGTAAGTTATTACTGGTACAGAGGTCAATAAATCTGTGTTCTAAGTTACTAGAGCCACACCCTAGGTCCCAGTTAATTTTAGGAAAATTAAAATCCCCAAATAAAATACAATTACCAGTTAAATTAGTTAGTTCCAAGGCTTCTATAAATTCAGCATTCTCTTTTTCACATAGACCTGGTGCTCTGTAACACACACCCAACATGATGTTTTTCCTAGTAGTCATAATTTTTAACCCACATTTGTTCAACATCATACCTGTGGGCAGATGTATTAACTATCTGTGGCTTGAGGTGAGAGGATAGAAAAACACCCCTCCACCAGCTTTATTCACCCTATCTCTATGGAAAAACTCATAGCCTTCTATATGCTCATCCCAGTCAGTCTGCTTCAACCATGTCTCTGGATGTCTGTGCTTTTAGAGAATATTACAAATTTTAATTCTGACATTTTGTTTTTTATACTCCTGGCATTTAACAGTAGTATATTGACTTCATGACTCATGGTTTTCTTTTTCACTGGTCCCTTTGTGGCATTGGTGCTAAAAGGAGGAACACCTGTCAGATTTTTAAAAGTTTTCCATGTAGCTCCTCCCCCTGTGAAAGTTAAAATTCTTGTCAATAACCTTTTTGAAAAGCTTACCCAGTACCTTACTACCAACTCTATTTAAATGTATTCCATCCTTGCTACACAAAGATCGATTGTTAAAAAAAAGGATTCCCAAGATATTATACATTGCCAATTATTCAAAGTACTACATCTCCTGGTCCAATTATTTATTCTTAAAATTTTACGGTTTAAGTTCTCAGAAGCTCTAGGTACAGGTAAAATTTCAGAGAAAATCCCTATGCCATTGATGCTCTGTATAATACTAGCAATGTTCAGCAATTCCATATATATTAGGTCCTCCCTGGTGTGCTTAATGTCGTTTGTTCCTGCATAAATGATTATGACCAGCCTATCATTTTTCTTTTTAACTATTTTAAGTAATAATCATGCCACATCTCATAATTTAGCACCAGGCAAACATGAGCTGGTAACCATCTCCTTATTATCCATTGTAGTATAAGCATCAATAAATCTTATGACAGCATCACCAATAACAAATACTCTATTGGAAATTTCAGGTGAATGGGTCTCCATATTCTCTTCCCCTCCCTCTTGAAAAGGCCCCCCAAGCAAAGGTGCTGTGATCAAAACGTCCCGAGTGTTATCTACATTATTACCATACTTAATCAAATTTTGGGCACAGATTGATTGTATTTCTGGATCCCCCTTGGAAGTTCCATCAAAACTTTCCTTCCCCTGACATTCACCTCCTTATCTCCCTCGCTTCTCAGTATATTAAGGATGTCCTGGGTTTCATTTTCTATCGAGTCCATTAGTTGCATGGGGGGGGGGGGTGAAACTATTTTTAGTGGGTAGGAGGAAAGTCATTGCTATCCTACCCTTATTAACATTTAAGAGGAACGTCCCTACCATCCTTCTTGTCTATTTCCTCTCTGACTCTCTTAGGGTTCTGGTTTTTCAGGCTCTGAGTCATTTGCTGTGTGTTATCACCCACTAATTTCACTTGCTTCAAACATTTTAACTCGATCTCCAAGCTCAAGACTTTTGCTTTAGCTCTTTAACTTCAATACACTGCTTGCAAATGTATTAAAGTAATCTTGAGCTCACCTTCATGGTAAAATTTCTCCATTCACTACATTTAATACCCAGTTCTTCAGTTTTCAGCATCACCATGAAACTGTCCATTTTGGGACAACAGACAGTAGTGATGTTGGAGTAACTAAACACAACAGCAGTTACCTTGTATACGTGCTGAGTCTATCTCTTCCTCTCCCCACCCCCATGCTCTGCGCATGTCTCTGCTCGCTGTGTTGCTCGAGCTCATGCTGCTCACTGAACAGGCATGTTTAAATGTGTACCATGACCCAGAAGCAGCACAGGGGTCACAGTCACACCCTACATGCCTGCACTTATTACTGCCCAGAAATAATATAAAATCTTAAAAAAACACCCAGTGCATGAGTGTAAGGGCTAACCCCCCCCCACACACACACAGAGCAGCAACAATTATAAAATCCTGCCAAGGGCAAGCTGTAGCTCCCCTCACATCTCCTCAGAACTACAGTGGTGTGCCCGGCCCAGTGGCGCAGAGGGTTGAGGCGCTGGATGCCACACCTCACATCACACCAGCGACTCGGGTTCAGGAGTAGACCTGGATCATCGGAGGTCGGCAGGGGTGGAGAGGGATTGAGCATCCACAGGACTGCTCCCCATCTCCGGGAAGGGGGTGTGTAGCTGTTGGAGCATTGGCGGCCCCTTGCGGAGGAAGGGGGTGAAGCAGTGTTTCCTGGCACTACTGGGGGACTTGGTGGGGCAGACGCTAGGAAGGAGTGCATGTAGAAGCATGCGTGCTCCTGTCCCTTGGCGTTATTGCATGCCTCACATGTCTGGGGTAATTTGAAGAGGGAAAACTGGGCACTGGTCATGGCATGGCATGATGGCCTCTCTATGGGGGAAGCTTCAGCTCCGAAGGGAGTGCCACAGCATTGGATCCTGTCCTGTTGGATGAGTAGAGGGAGGGCTCACCACCTCCCCATCATGGGCGGTAAGCCACAAGGATGAAGCTTCAGGACCCGAATAGGAGCTGAGGAAGGTCCTCAGGATGGCAGCCAGAAAACCACAGAGGATGCCAAGATGTGGAAGGTAAGGCTGACCGGCTGCCCAGGGGGAGAAAAATGATTAAAAAAAAAAAGAACTACAGTGGTGCTACAGGACAAATGCTCCTCCCTGTATTCCTGATTCCTCTGTTCAACCACACACACCCTCGAACAGATATAAGGGCAGAAGTAGTTTGAGTACTAAAAACAAGCAAGTGGCTACACAACTGTACAGACCCCCTGTCTCACCGCTTTTGGCGGTTCCACAGGTCCAATCTACACAAGAATGAAGCTACTCACTGAGCAGGTGTGTTTAAGTGTGTACCGTGACCCAGAAGCAGCACAGGGGTTGCAGTCAAACCCTACACACCTCCACCTATTACTGCCCAGAAATAACATAAAATCTTAAAAAAACAGGTTTTGTCATTCATGTGATTGCACCATAAGGGACTAAAGTGTACAAGCTTGACACTACTACTATTAAAGGACAAAGTTCCCAGACTGGTTCTGCTAGGCAGGAGGAAGGCTCGTTGGCATCTACTCTAGAAAAAAGAGCAGAAGCATAGCTTTGCACCGTTGCCTCTGTTTGACTTGTTTCAGAGAAAAGCAGAGGTTTGTCTTGATTTAAGTTATACTCTATACTTGCACTCAGAGTGGCAAGGTAGGGGTATGCACAGCTGAGGAACTTACTTCTTTCTCTCCTCTGTTTGTATGTGTTCTATAAATAGTCACACTGCACCCATGTGATTGAAAATGAAGTAATTATATGTGCAGCACCAGGTTGTGCATTGAAGAAAGAGTAATGTGTGCTCTTGGATGGCCCAGGTTCCAGTTGCCTTGGTGGTGCAGCTGGTTAGCATGACTGGAATGGTATTCCAGGTGACCTGGGTTCAAATTCCAGCTGAGGCACTTACTTCTTTCTCTCTTCTGTTTGTATTGTTCCATAAATACTCACACTGCACCCATGTGACTGAAAAAGTATACACAAGATTCTGGATTAAGTAAGATGAACTCCTGACACCTAGTCCTACAGAGAGAGTACCATTTTTGTTTCATTTTTTAGACTGGCATCCAATGAGGTGATCCAAAGACTGATGTTCTCTGATATCCAACAAGTCAGATAGAGGAAGAAGGTGATGAGACCAGGTATCCCTGATGGTCTAAAGACGTCATATGTGAGAAGACCCTACATTTGCAGTGCAATGTTTTGTTTATTAACTTTTTACTAGACAGTACCAGAGTTGTGTGGACCATAAGATGTTTATTAACATTTAGTAGGTATTACGTTAAAGTGTTGCATATACTGAATTCTTAGATGTACAATTAGGGCCACCTTTATACAGTTATGTTATGAAAAAACATAAAACTAGAGTCAAGTAGTAGTGTGCATTTACAATATGTATAGTCGTCATAACAGTGTAGTAGTCTGAGATTTCTTATGCTTTTCCTTTATTTATTTTTTTTGTAATTTATTTTTTTGCTGCCAGGCATCCCCTAGCCCCACAAATGGGCTTACTGGGCTCCGGCAACCTGCCCCCACATACTCGGGGCTTGCCCCCCCCCGAGTGGGTCTGCTAGTGGTGGACTGAGGCGGCCAGAGGGAACGGTACTGGAGCCGGCTCATTAGCAGGGGCCAGCATCTTTTTTGTGGTGCTGTGATTCCCTTGGGGGCAGGGACATGCAATGATGGCTCGCATCTACCTTGCCCCCTGTACATGCTGGCACTAATCACTGTGGTACCCCTGGCCTCCGCTAGGGGTCCGCATTGCATTGGGCACTCCACCCCACCTCCCCTAGAGTAGGACAGCAGGCCAGCGGATGCTCAATCCTACTCCGCCTGGCCGGCCCTCTGACTCCCAGATCCATTCTTGAACTCGGGACATCGGCGTCACAGACGGCAGCCATCCCTCTGTGCCAACAGGCCAGCCCTATGTTTTTCCTTTAAAGGTGTAGAAGATCATTTGTACCTTGCCTGGTGAGTGGTTCCTATGTGTTACATCTGGTCTTTAATTGTTTATTAATTCCATGTATTTTCAGGACTGTTAATAGTGCCTTAACTGGAGTATAAATTGTGGACCTAAGTGAATAATACATGCCTGACTATAGCAAAGCCACAAAGGTCTCAGTGTGCAGTTGTCAACATCCCTTAGCTTATGGTGAGGGACACATGGCTGAATTCCACAGCAATCTATTAAAGGATTCAGTGTGTTGTCACCAGTTTTCCCTTTATGCAATTTCATTTTGTGGGGATCCCCTGCAGTGTTCCAGTCTAGCCCCATAGGCTGGCCCATAAATAGCTAAACCTCCTTCTAGGTGTTCTGACTTGTGCTGGTCACAGGTAGAATGTGGCAGAAAGTCAAGGGAAGGTGAGTTGCATTGTCCAAAGCCTTGCTGTGGATAGCAAGTTTTAATGCAAGGGAGTGAGTAACCTCCAAATACCCCTGTAGGCTCATAAATATCTTGGTGCTGAAGGGTTAATCAGTGGATTCCTTCTGTGTATGTTGTTCCAGAATACAGGCAGTATATGTCATGGGGTAAAGCCATAAGCAAAGTGTGTCACTGGGTAAAGCCATACTTACTGTCTCTGTGCAGGGTGTAGGTTTTGCACTCAGTCAGTTGACTGAATAAGTTTGAGTTGGTCAGGAGCACGACTGGAGTTTGATTTCTCCATAGAAGACTGCTTGATTCTGCCCGGCTGATGTGGTGGTGACCATTTCTTCAATAGTTCCCTCAAAGGGGGTTACAGGCTGCAGCATGGCTCTGAGGTACTGAGATGGAAATTTGTGTTACTGAGTCAATGGGTTTATGGGGTGCTCCTCAGGCCTCACATCCGTTGTCCCATTTTTACCAACCTAGTGGACGCTGGCCAAGCCCCTCCCAGTGTGAAGTGGTCCATAATACCCGACTGCCAGGAGCTGGTTTCATGAGGATAAAATTCATATAATGCAGTTAGTGGTGAAAATTATATGAGCACCAAAACCTAAGCTATGAGCGTTCTTCTTAATCTGAGCATAGTTTTCCCTGTATTAGTTAAAGATGTGACATGGATGTCTTATAATGCTGACATAATTTTGAACTGTAATCATGATCTGAGTTTCATGAATGAGATCTTCTAAAGCAGGTCTTTGAGCTGACCATGCTATTAATGTCTGCAGCAGTGTTCCATAAATGTAAAAAAAAAATGATACAGCAGGGGGCAGCTTTGTTCTTCAATTATCCCAGCAGAGCAATAAAATACCAAATTTGAAAGGAGTTTAGAATTTTGAGTTTCAGATTATGTGCACATTTGTGCAGTTCTCAGCCTGAGCATACACTAGTGCAGCCTCTGCACATGGAGTCCATGTTCATTCTTTAATTGCATGTAATAGTTTTATTGCCACTGCAGATATACTGCTCAGAGTATCAAGTTTTCCATGCACTAGGTGCAACTCTGCCCTTGTTTCATCTATAGTATGGTAATATTTAAAAATTCAGATCTACTGACTCATGCTGCCGTTAAAGATATTGTGTGGTCTAGAAACAAAAACAAAGTAATATATTAAGCTGAAGGCCATGAGCCGGGATCCAGGCGAGAGCCACAACGTAACCACAGATTCACTGCTGAGACTGGGTTAAAGGAGAACTGCGCTGAACCTGTAAGTGATTTTTCCCACTAGATGATTTTTTTTCATATATTTGATCCCTTTCTGTTATTGTGCCATCTTTACTGGCTTTTTAGCAAACACAGTGGGTATTTCTGATTTACACTCTTCTGGTAAGTGCAATTTTAGAACTGTATGATGTAGTTTATGTCTCCTGTGAGCCACAGAGTTCCTGAGTACAACATGAATCATTGTGTTTGCTGATTTTATTATTGTTGTTTTATCTTGTTGTACAGTGCCTTGGTATTTTGAAAGGCGCTTAAATGAAAAATAAGGATTATTACTATTATTATGAATGCATTGTGAAAACAATGTAAGTTATTTAACAAGGATATAAAGTGTATCATACAGTTCTAAAATGGTACTGCCCACTAAAAGGTAAAGCAGAAATACCCAGCGAACTTACTAAAAGGCCAGTACAAATGGAACAAAAACAGAATGCAAACTAGTATTTGGAATGCATCTTCTACAGAAAATACAGGCTTGCAGATTCAAGGCAGTTCTCCTTTAAGCATGAGATACTCTTATGATTTGGTCCTCCCTTTTGGACAAATGTAAATGTTTACTGTAAATTAAATGTGTTTTAGTTTTTCCATCCATGCTTAAAATTGCACTGTAAACCGCAGTTCCTAATTTTATATGGGAAAATGGACAGAGTGAACACATCTTCCAACGTTTGTAATTCTAAAGACAATAATCTTTCTTGCAAATTAGACATCTTGGGTAAAAATGTGCCTTCAGGTTGGTAGTCAGTGAAGTGCTTAATACTAAAATAACCACTTTAGTTAAAATTTTAATGATGAAAGCCTGTTCCTCAAAATCTGCTTGCAATTCATTGGAAGTAATAGCACCACAGTGAACACACCTATCAAACATATGTTTTAAAAGTGGCTCATTTATTTGATAATGTACTATCTTAACGAGTTATATGCAAGACAGAGAGTAAAAACTGATGTGAAAGATGTGTAGTATAAGTACTTTCAACATTTCTTGATGTATCCACTGCACAGCTGAATCACTGGCGAATGCCCTCAGATAAAATAATTTAAGGTTTTCACATACGTATACCTGAGATATATGATTGTTAGTTTCCAAGTCCAAAGAATCTCTTAAAAGACATATTTATTAATGATCTTCCATTACTGGCAGAAAATATACCTTATAGAACAAAAACCATCATAGTACAAAGCAGAAGGGGGCAAAAGTTGGAGTAAGAGAAGATAATCCACGAGGCACTGAGGGGCAACAAAATACAGCCTCTTACTTAAATGAAAACGTTCAGAGAAAACAGTGACTATAATATGCCCACTGGCACTCAGATTGGATTGTGATATACTGCCAAAATTAGGAGTGTGTCAGATCCAGGGTTTTAAAATGGTCCTTTGACAATAATGAATAGGGGCACACTAAAAGCGGATGGGCTGTCAACAAGCAGGCAGACAACTTCTGTATCTATTATCTTGTACCGAATATGATGTCTCTTGGTAATGGGCCATTTTGTTGTGTTGGAAATATATTATGTTGGATTGGTTCTGTGCAGTTTAAATGTCAAAAAAGGGTCCTGCTGCCACAGGATCTTTAGTAATGCTGGATCTTCCACTGGAAATTAACCAGGTTTTGAGAGAGAAATCAATAGAAGGACATCAAATACAACATTTCTCTGGATGTTTGCTTCTCCTTCTAACAAAAGAAACTGAAATTCCTTGCAAATAGAAACGTGCTTGAACTTGACAACAGTTTTTTTTTCAATTTTGGAACTGCCAAGTGAGAATAGGTGGTAGGGCATAGATTTCTTTTGCTATGGATGAATTGTCAACATTTCTTATACTCTCAGTCTCAGCAAAGAAGTGTAGAAGAATCTTCTATGATGGATGCACATTTGATTTTTGAAAACAATGATTTGAATGTTAATGCATATTTGCCATCCTCTGCTGACTTGGATTTGCCTCATCTAGAGGACTTCATGGCTAGACATTATAATAGCTAAACAGGGGATTTCGTTTTAATACGTCACCTTTTTCTCTCTTTTTAGTTTCTTCACTTGTGACTCTGAGATTTGTTGAGAACAACTTTATAATTTAAGTGCTCTTTTAGAGTATTACTTTCCCATGCAGAAACATGAGGTACTTATACATTTTCATAGAGGCTTGATTGGTAATTGTAGTGGGCAAAACTGTGGAAATCTATTTTGTGCACTTTTAATGTACTTGCTCAATTTTTGCAAATTTTCATACAAAGTCACAAGTTGAGCACAGTTTCCTAGATATTCAAAAGAGTGCCCTGAATGTGCGCAATGGGATGTGCAGTGCAACCCAGGTGAGCCATAGGAAAACAATGCCATA
The DNA here is from genome assembly GCA_016271365.2 of Neoceratodus forsteri. Taxonomy (NCBI): domain Eukaryota; kingdom Metazoa; phylum Chordata; order Ceratodontiformes; family Ceratodontidae; genus Neoceratodus; species Neoceratodus forsteri. The sequence goes on along the minus strand of CM057449.1, from coordinate 517,087,744 downwards.
TTCAGCGGATGCACCACAGACATGCGCTTGTGCAAAACACACTGAAAGTATCACAAATGAGCCATTGTGCAACCAGACATGTGATGGAGCAACCTGGACTGTGCAGGAGCAAGTGTGCATGCTGAAACTAGCAGGTGGAGCAAGGCCCACCATGCACAAGTGAACACAGGCGGAGCTGCAGAAGGGCACAGGAGCAAGGCAGGGGTGGCAGGGTCAAACCACAAGGGGACAGTGGGCAAAAGGCACAGGACAGGCACAGGGCCAAAGTGCCATGGACAATGCCCAGCACCCCACACAAACCCCAGCGACCAATGTGACAAAGCAATGAACACCTGTGGAATGGACAGCTGCAGAGACTGGCCAGCCCATGACCACTGTCCCGACAGTCAACACGGGATGGGAAGATGCCGCAGCCACTGTATGCAGCACCACGCATGTACAGTGTACCACAGCCACACTGCCACACGTGCACCAGGCTGCATGATGCACACACCATGCAGACACACATGAAAACAGGACATAGCACTGCACAGCACAGCACACCAGCACTGGGAAGGGCACCATGGCTGGGGGTGAACAGGCCAGCACAGGCAGACAGGGACACATGGCACTGTACCAAGCACAGGGAGGTGCACAGTCCACACCCAAGGGCCTGTGACACAGATGGACATGGCACACAGACCACTGTGCACAGACAGAGACCCGGCCAACTACAGCAATGAACAACATCAGTATAGTGCAGCAGCATGCATGTGAAGGAGACACAGAAACACATGTGCAGAAAGTAGAACACACTTTACTACATAAATCAGAACAGAAAGCAGAAACAGAAACAGTGGTGCCAACAGGGAAAACACAGCAGCAGGTAATGGGACAACGCATGATGAAACAGAATGGGGGAAACAAGTGGAATGGGAAGGGAACAATGCAGGGTGAACAAGGGAACACAAACAACAGTCCAGGTGGGTGGAGGGCAGGGAGGAAATGGTAGTTTGGACAAAGTCTACTGGCTATTGCCGTAGCTGTCTAATTGCCAGGTGCATCCTGCGCACCATGAGACCAGCTCAATTGTGGCCACCAGGTGTCGCTGGCTGAGCTGGATGTACACTGCTGTGCATGTGATGAGCCACAGTATCAGGTGCTGGAGCTGCAGAAAACCTCCGCTGAGGACACCAACATGCCACTGTCTACCACTTGGCCCAGGATGACCTATGAAAGGGGAACACAGAACAGCCACTAAGTGTCAGCCCCCTCAGGGCAGTGTGTGCATAGAACAGCTGTAGTGCCCTCCCATAGACGAAGCCGCCAATGACACAGGCACAATGGACAGCCATAGCAGACCTAGCTGCATCCCACATACATACTGGGTGGCATGCCAGAGAGCGCCATGTACCCACCCCTGTGCACAGGTCCCCACAGTGTTGGAGCAATGCCCCTCCATGATCAAGACAAGAGAGCCACCCAGCAGCAACAGGTGCACACCGTGGGACACACACACACACGCACACACACACCACCAGTAACAGCAACAGGATGCCACCATACAGAGGCCCTGCACACATCCCTGCCACACACGCTGCCACTCAACACAAGCAGTGAAGCCAGTGTACCAACACATGCCATAGCCCTGCATGGCACCAGTGCCCTAGAGTTGTACCAACCCCACCCATCCCAGGCCCTGCAATACTGATGGAACCATACTGCACACACTCTTATACCTTGCATCATGCTGGATCTGCTGCAGCACCAACATCATGGCACTGGTCCCCACAAGTGGTGTCCTCCCTGGCCCTCCTGTATACCTCCAGCCCTGTGGATGAAACATAGACAGAAAGGGACATGAGTGGCATGCCAGGAACAGCCTCCACCCACAGGCTGGACACAGTGCACAGTGCTGCCACAGCCGGAGCAAGGACTCCATCCCATGTGCAGGGTATGGTGTCAGGGCCCCTGGTGCTGTGCAACAAACAGGCACACAGTGCTGCACTACCAGATACATACCACCCACCAGTGCTAGCCCACCCCATGTGCAGGTGCAGATGCACAGGCAGCACACCCAATAGCACAAATACTGGACGATGGCAACATGCACAATGCACAGAGACACCTACCTGGTTGTGGGATGGATCCGTGGCAGACATGGTCCTGCAGCCTCCTCAGCTGCTCAGGGTCATGACACTGCAGGTCACCATACTGGTGGCGACACTTCTCCCCCATCCGGACAACACCCATATGCTTCTCAAGGCCATGTGTCACACGGTCCCACACTTGTGACCATGCCACATTCAGATCCCCTGCCCCAAACAGCTGGTCCACTAGGGGTTCTACTAAAGCCACCAGGTTGGCCATCTCTACCTCTGACCAATTCCTGGCCCATCTAACCTGTCCTATCAACAACGCCATAGTAGCTGTGCAGAGCACCGGTGGTGCAGGACAATATAGCGTGCACTGGAAGCATGTGTAGCAGTGCTGCACCACATGTGCGACAGGAACACAAAGGCCATGATCACGCAACATGCAGATGCGTGATACACATGCACAACCGTGTCCTATCACACAGTACCGCACATGTGCAATGCTGGTAGTGCAGGTGGAAGTTTGAGGGTCACATCTGTGACCTGTGTACATATTGGCCATCACAGCTGCTATTCTGTGAAGGGCATGCGGCACCACACAGGCCTCACATCAGTGGTGTAGCAACAGCCCTTGCATGGTCACTGCCATGATGCAGTGGGTCCAGTTGCGTGGTCTGGCACTACAGTGCAACCATGCTGCATGCGTGGCACTCACCCATGGATGCATGCGAGATAGGACAGGCATGCATAGCACAATCAGATGCATGATATGCCACACAGGAAGGTGCCCTGCTGCTGATGCATGGCAGGTGCATATGCACATGCATCACGTCAAGAAGTGTGCGGGCGAGTTCCCGCAGCTATCAGAAATGACACAGTCCGCCGCACAAGGAACAATTTCACAATATTCAGCCAGTGTATGCAAATAGCCTCATGAGCCAATGCCAGGCGCAGTCGCTCACATTAGCATATCATTACTGGCTGCAGAGAAGCTCATTTGCATGGGTTGGGACATAAAAGTGCCACAACAAGCACAGGTCACCGACAGGTATTGCAGCCATTGAGGTATGTCTCTCCATACTGTGTTGGTTACTGTTACTGCTGTGCTGGGAGTCAATGCTGCACTGTGTCATGGAGTGCTACAATGCTGTTCATCGGTGCACCGTCTGACTGTCCACAGGTCACAACATGTCGGAGTCTGATGGAGCTGAGGAGCAGGTGCTTGCATGGAAGCACAGGCCAGACTTCACAAAGGATGAGAAGCAGGCCCTGTTTGAGGCCTACCTGGAGAGGGAGGAACTACTGAGTGGGGCCACTGGGACCATGCAGGACCATGCCACTGGGTGGGAGGAGGTGGCCACATATGTCAATGCTCATGGCCACCACAACCTCAGCACACAGGAGTGCAAAAAGAAGATGGGCACTGACAGGAGGCACATAAAGGAAAAGATTGCTGCCATCAGGGTGGCATGCAGTAGGATGGGCAGTGGCCCGGCTACGGCACCCATACTGACAGTGGGGGAGGAGCTTGTTGTGGCCACCATCAGCCATGCAGCCATCAAAGGTGTCCCAGGTGGGGCATTCCAGACAGGTGGCAGCCTATCACTGCACTGTGAGTATGTCGGTGGGTGTTGTGGGATGGGGGTATGTGTATGCCACTGGTGTGCCTGGGTGACTGCAGGTGTGATGCATACTCATGACCGGTGTGGCATGGTGTAGTGCATGCTGTGCATGGGCACACTGTGCATTGCCATGGCCCCTGTGTGCAGTGTGCCTGCTGCCTGGGCAATGTGCTGAGAGGGTGGGGCAGGGTCGAGGGTGTGCATGGCTCCTAACATGCCCTGTGGCTGTGTGTGCACAGTGGTAGGTGCCAGCGCAGGCAGGGCCACTGTGGTCACAGGCTGAGGTGCAACATACTGCATAGGGCATGGCCCTGGGGTGGGGCCAGGGTCCTCAAGGCCTTGGACACAAAAAAAGTACTTGGCGCCCCTTTTTAAAGTGAAAAATCTGGATAGATGTTCTTTGACACAGGTGCATAGACTATGATACAAGGACATGGGGTCCCAAGAAGGCTGGCATCTCTGGATACCTGATTCAGAGACACGGACACCCACCATCTAGGTCACCTCTATTGAAACCATTGTGCCCAGAGCCCCTCTGACATCCAGGCTCTCAGTTAAACCACTTCCTAGGGGCTAGTAGTAACAGTCTCACAGGGATGATAGCCCTAACTTCAATGATACTTCCCTTGTGGGATGACGTTCACTGTTTACCCAGCATTCAGAGCACTGAGTCTGGGAAAAGATGCTGGACCACCCCTTCCTTTCCCGCCTCCCCACCCAGGTATAAAACGGTCACGGAATCAACAGCTGCAAGACTAGGGGCTCACAGAACAGTAGCTGACATTCTCTGCACTGGCAGTAAAGCAGCACAGTAACACAGACACTGGAGGTTTTTCTGGAAACCAAGCACTCAACTTGCTACACAGTCAGCATGGAATCAGAACATGAAATACTATGTACACGGCAAACCACAGCAGGTAAGGCAGTTTTAATTTGCATGATGCTATCCCAGGGTAGAGATTTCCACAGGTTAAGTAGTTACGCTGGGTCCCAAAGCATGTACCTTATGCAGGCCCAATGCACTGAGCCTGGGAACACCGGCAACCCCCATCCCCTAAAATTTCCATGGCCTGTTTTTAAAATTTCCCTAAGGGCTAGGAATTCCAACATCACAGGGGTGATAGCTCTGACCTCCAAGATGATCTCACAGAGAAGAGACTTCCACACGCTTAATTATAACCCAGGGACCCAAAGCATATACCACACCCAGGGAAAGTGCTCTCAGCCTGGGGAGACCTGGTACCCCCACCCTCTAAAACTTCCAGGTCCTGCTCTTTACGCTTCCCGTGTGTCTAACAGTCCCACACTCCCAGGGGTAATGGCCCTCACCTCCCTGATGCCCTGCCATGGCAGGGACTTCCACAGACTTAGTTGTTACTCAGGGTACCAAAGCATATGTCTTACCCAGGAAAGGTGCTATCTGGCTGGGGAGGCCTGGTACCCCAACCCCCTAAAACTTCCAGGGCCTGCTGTTAACACTTCCCTTGAGTATAGCACTCCCAGAAATGCAGGGGTAACGGCCCTCACCTCCCTGATACCCTGCCATGGTAGGGACTTCCACAGGCTTAGTTTTTACCCAGGGTACCAAAGCATATGTCTTACCCAGGAAAGGTGCTATTTGGCTGGAGAGTACTGTGGCACGTATCCTGGTGACTTCCAGAATCAGCCTGCCTGGCTCAGCATCAAGCCATGCCCAGCAACCTGCATCACAGCCTGGCTAGACTTTCTAGAAACTCCCCTAGAGTGACTATTAAGCCCAACCACAGCTATTTAGAGAAATCCCAGCCAACAGCAATCAGGACCATCTGGTCTAACCAGCCCCCAGGGTCATCAAGTCACACTAGACCTCTGGGCCATCTAGTCATACCATCTCTCAGGAACATCTAGTCCCACCAGGACTCAGGGATATCTGGTCACACTTTCTCCCAGAGACTTCAGCTCCCACCAGGATCACTCAGTGCTCTCAGCCTGGCGACACCTGCTGGCATTCACCCTGAAACTTCCAGGGCATGCTCTTAACACTTCCCTTGGGTCTAGCACTACCAGACACCCAGGGGTAATTGCCTTCACCTGCCTGATGCCCTGCCATGGCAGGGACTTCCACAGGCTTAGTTGTTACCCAGGGTACCAAAGCATATGTCTTACTCAGGGAAGGTGCTCTCTGGCTGGGGAGACCTGGTACCCCAACCCCCTAAAATTTCCAGGTCCTGCTCTTTACACTTCCCTTGGGTCTAACAGTCCCACACTCCCAGGGGTAATGATCCACACCTCCCCGATGCCCTGCCAGGGTAGGGACTTCCACAGGATTAGTTTTTACCCAGGGTCCCAAAGCATATGCCTTACCCCGGGAATGTGCTTTCAAGCCTGGGGACACCTGCTGGCATCTCCCTCTAAACCTTCCAGGGCCTGCTTTGGCCATTTCTCTAAGGGCTAGGAGTCCCAGATTCACAGGGGTGATGTCACTGACCTCCCTGATGCCCCCCCCCCAAGGTTGGAGGCCTCCATTGGCTTAGTTGTTACCCATGGGCCCAAAGTATGTATCTTACTTTCTTTCTTTCTTTCCACAGTTTCACAGCATTCACCCTGAGGGTAGACATGAGCTTGCATCACACATGAGCCACAACAGCAGATGTGTACTATCGCCTGATAGGCAGCAAAGAGGAGAGCATGAGAGTGAGCCGACAAATATGCCAGTTAACCACAAAGGCCCCATGCACCACCATCAGCCCACATGCAGGTGCTCCATCACAGGTCTCTGGAGAGCAGTTGAATCACCATGGATGAACCAAGAAAAGGGCCATCTCTTTCACCAGGTACCTGTATTGCAACAAGAACAAGAAGGGGACTTAGCTCACAGGACATCTGCAGAAGCCAAGAGATGATGAGGACACACACTCCACCTATAAGGTCCCCACATTGCCAGCAATCCTTTAGTGAACAACAGCAACTGGCAATCAAATCTGCATTCGCAAGCCACCTTACACAAGGACAGATCAAGACAGCTGATGTTAAGTGCATGCTGCAGACTGACACCTCCTTCCTGGGTACCTTCCCCCTGTCCAGTCAACCCAAAGACTTGAAAAGGAATGTGATGCAAAGAGTATGGACTTTGATTTGTAGTCGTGCCAGAATGAAATCCAGCCAATGATTTCAGCTGTGTTGCACTTAAAAAAACAAAGTATTGAAATTATTAAATCTGCTAGGCTTCTTACTTCTAGGGGGCCCCCACTGCACCACACTTCCCACTGAAACCTCCAGGTCTTGGGTGAATTTCCTGCTGGGGATACCGCCAACAATCATATCAGGGACCTGGGTGTGGGCCATAGTGGGGCCATGCCTGCCAGCGCGGTGCCCGTGCAACCCCACATTCCACGTTACACGTCGCGGGTCAGCATAACTTGTGCTATGCCCGTGGTGCCGGCCACTCAGTTGTGCGCGGTGCTGCACAGCCATCCACTGGTGTGGCCTGGCACATTGGTGACATATATGCAGTGACTGCACAGTACATGGCACAACATGCACTGTGCCACCATCAACACTGATACTGCTCATTCTGTCTTCCAGCTCCATCGCACCTCAGGGGTACAGTGCAGGCAATGTGGGACCTGAAGAGGCTGTGCCATCGATGTCATCTAGCATTCAGGCCACAGACCATGGATGCCATAGCAGTATGAGGCTCATGGAGTTCCTGAAACTGGGTGATGGCTGACCTCCTGCTCACAGATGCCCTAACGGTGCTTGCGCCTGCAACACTGGAGGGGGACACCTCTGACAGTGATGATGATGTAACCCTGATCCTGGGCAGGAATGGAATAGTCACACTGCACCAGGCACAGATATCTACACAGGCAGATGATGCCAGCACGGGCAGTATGTCACCCATGCAGGCACCACCAGCCCATGGCCACACAGTGGCATGTTGCACCGCTGCTGGTGCCAGGCATGGCCAGAATGCTGGAGTGGGCACCTGTACCATGCGGCAGGTCCAGCAGGCTGATGATGTGCAGCAATGGGCTGCGAGGACCACTGTGTAGCCCCCCGCAGGGGCTGCTGGAGCACCCACTCAATCCCCACCACCTGCACAGATGCCTGTGCAGAGTTCCCAGATGAGGGAGGTTGCACAGCATGCCGCCACCCCTCTAGCATGTCAGTGGCAGCTCATAATGCACTAGGTACTGACAGGCTGGATGAGCATACCAGGCTGCTGTGGGCTTCTGTGGACAACCAGGCAACACTTGGGGCAGAAATATGTGCGCTGTGGGTGGAGGTGCATCAACTGGTAGAATGAGGGGACGTTGGACGTGCTCAGCTGATTGGTGAACTCCGGCAGCTGCGGGAGGCCATGACTGCTTTGCTGGGACCATCACTGCTGGATGTGCATCGCTGGCACCCACTGGGCATGGCAGAGTATGAAGGACTCCCCGTAATGCCACGTCAACACCACAGTCATGGTGACTGGTGAACCCAGCATGGCTGATCCCGAGCATCAATTTCCCCTTCCCCGACACACCTGGCAGTAGTCTGTTTGCTGGTCTCTACACACCCATGAGGACCCGGTTGCATTTAAAAACTTATTTGTATCAGTCTGCCTTTTTAGATCATTGATTGTGATGTGTTATTCTGAGATTGAAGTTTTCATCTGTGTTTTATTATGTTTGTACAGCACCTTGGAAATTTGAAAGGCGCTTTAGAAATAAAATTTATTATTATTATTATTCTCAGGCCTCTACACCCATCACTGTGTTGGTGACACCACCAGTGGCTGTTGAGCAGCCAGTGCCTGCTGTGTGGCCTCCCACATGGCCGTGGCAGCCTTGGCACCACATGGTAGGCCTGCTGGGTGTGCTACCCCATCCTGTTACCCACTGCTGTCGGTTGCTGTGCACATGACTGTGCATACCCCTGTGCATGTGCTGTTGCATACGTGTGGCCTGTGGAAAATCTACCATTTGTGCAGGCAGTGCTGCTGGACCGTGTGGCATGGGCGTGATGAGAGCAGCACCATGCTGGCCTTGCCTGTGTGCCGGCGCATACTCTCTGATCCATGCCACAGCCTGCTGTACTGCTGTGTGTGGTGCCACATCACCTACCGCACCTGTCTGTGTGTCCAACCAGCTCCTCTGTTCCCTGCTGTGTGCCCTGTGGCAGTAGTGGTGCATGTGCCAGCCAGGGTGCGGCCACCTGTGTGTCCAGCACATGACACAAGGGTGGGTGCATCCACTTGTGCTGCTCCACTGTGGTGTGGGCATGTGTCTGCATGCCTGTGTGTTACCTGTGCATGCTGTGTGTGTGCCTGTGTTCCTGCATACATCCCTGTGTGGCCGTGCGTGTCTGTCCGCGTGTGTGTGGTGTGCCGTGTATGCATGGATGCCGTGTATGGTACTCACCTGCAGTTCCCACAGTGCTCTTCTAGAATGGTCTCTCGATGCCTCCTGGCATGGGCTGCCAGCCTGGTATCCCTCCTCTCCATGGGTGGCTGCACACCCCCATCTAGCTCTTCCTCCCCATCATCATCGCTGCTGTTGCCCTCATCCATCTGGACAGCTATCCCACGGAAGGCATTCTTAGAATGGCAGAGAAAGGGGAGATACTGTTGATGGGAGACCTGGATATGCCAGATGTTAACTGGAGCACATTTGCTGCAGCCACATCCAAGAGCAGGGCCATTCTTGACGCCCTACAGGTGGCAGGCATTAGACAGCTAGTTTCAGAACCCACTCATGGGGGAGCAATCTTAGACCCTCATACTCTCAAACGGGGCAGTGAGAGGATCTCAGATCTAGAAGTGGGTTGCCATCTGGGGACAAGTGACCATCAGACAGTGTGGTTCACGTTAAACTCAGCTACAGAGTCAAGCCATACAAAAGTGAGGGTACTGGACTTTAGGAGGGCTGACTTTGCAAGATGGGAGAGTGCCTCGAAAAGCACTAGCAAACAGGCTAGAAGGAGGTGGAGCAACAATGGGGAATTATCAAACTGCCATCACAGAGGCAACAAGCCTTTGTGTGAATCAAATAAACAAATCAAAATGAAAGAAAAGCCACTATGGTTCTCAAGAGAGGTGGCTGTGAAAGTCAGGAAGAAAAAGATAGCATTCTGAAGTATAAGGAAACACAGAAGGAGCAGGACAGAGAGCTGTACCAGTTAAGGCAGAAAGAAGCAGGGAGGGAAGTCAGAATAGCAAAGGCCCAAACTGAGGAAAAGATAGCCAACTCAGTTAAGAAGGGGATAAAACCTTTTATAGGTACATCAGCAGTAGAAAGACAAAGGGAGGGATAGTGAGGCTGAATAGAATGAACGGTGGGTGGGCAGAGGGACAGTGAAAAGCAGGAATACTGAACGAATATTTCTGCTCAGTATTCACAAAAAGAGGAGGGGAAGTGCTAATCCAATTAACAGAAGCACTCTTGATAGGGGGTCGATCCCAGTCCTTTCACAGAAGAAAGGGTTCTGCAAGAACTCCTAAAACTGAAGGTGGACAAAGCAATGGGTCCTGATGGAATTCACCCCAGAATTCTAAAAGAATTAAGGAAGGAACTAGTGAAACCACTGGCTACTCTTTTAATAAATCATGGGAGGATGGTGTGTACCTGAGGACTGGAGGAAGGTGGATGTGATTCCCTTCACAAAAGTGGGACCAAGACAGAGGCAGGAAACTACAGACCTGTCAGTCTGACCTCTGTGGTAGGGAAAGTGATGGAGTCACTTCTGAAGGAAAGAATAGTTGAGTACCTAGAGGTCAGTGGAGCACAGGATCCAAGGCAGCATGGGTTCACAGCGGGAAGGTCATGTCAGACAAATCTAATAGATTTCTTTGACTGGGTGACCAAAGTAGTAGACCAGGGAGGGCTGTGACATGGCCTACCTAGACTTCAGCAAGGCATTTGACACAGTCCCACGCAAAAGATTATTAGTCAAATTAACCAGCCTGGGAGTGGGTCCCAGGGTGGTAGCCTGGTAAAACATTGGCTGGACAACAGGACACAGAAGGTAATTGTAAATGGAGTCCACTTGAAGAAAGGGCGGTTACTAGTGGGTACCGAGAGGTTCAGTATTGGGTCCAGTCCTTTTAATGTCTTCATCAGTGACACCGCAGAGGGACTGAAGGAAAGTATGCCTTTTGCAGATGACACAAAGATCTGCAACAGGGTTGATACACAAGGAGGCGTGGAAAGGATGAAAAGGGACTTGGCAAGGTTGGAGGAATGGTCAGACGATGGCAGCTAGGATTCAATGCAAAAGTGCAAATAATGCACCTGGGAAACAAGAACCAGGGAAGAATACACAATGGGTGGGGAGGTAGTAACAACAACAAAATAGGAAAGGACCTGGGGTAATCATATCAGATGACCTTAAGGTTAGTGCAATGTGAGAAGGCAGTAGGGAGGGCCGAGTATACTGGGATGTATAGGGAGAGGCATCAGCAGCAGAAAACAGGAAGTTGTTATCCCTCTGTACAGACAGTTGGTGAGACCCCATCTGGAATACTGTGTCCAGTTCTGAGACCCCATCTCCGCAAGGACATAGACAGGATAGAGGCAGTCCAGAGGAGGGCAACTAAATGGTGCAGGGTCTGCAAGAGAAGCCGATGAGGAGAGACTAAAGGAGCTTAATATGTATACCCTTGAGGAAAGAAGGGAGAGGGGGACATGATAGAAACTTTCAAGTACCTCAAGGGAATCAACAAAGTCCAAGAGGTAGCATCTTTCAGAAAAGAGACTTGCAAGAACAAGGGGACACAATTTAAAGATAGAAGGAGGGCGGTTCAGGGCAATGTGAGGAAGTATTATTTCACAGAGAGGGTAGTGGATGCATGGAACAGCCTTCCTGAGGAAGTTGTGGGGTCTAAAACTGGAGAATTCAAGAATGCATGGGACAGACATAAGGCAATTCTTGTGGGGGGCAGGAAGATATAGGCTGTTGGTTAACTAGGATCTGCGGCCTATCCTGTAGGTAGGGAAATAGGCAGACTAGATGGGCCTAGCAGTCCTTATCTGCCATCAAAGTCTATGTTTCTATGTTTCTATGTCAATGGCCATGTTGTGCAGCTTGCAGCATGTCAGGAATATGCCACAGGCTTTCACAGGGCTGTATTGTAGGGCACCACTGGATCTATCTAGGCAATGGAACCGCATCTTGAGCATGCCAAAGACTCGCTCTATGATGCTGCATGTTGCAATGTGTGCCTCATTGTACCGCTCCTCCACAGCATTGGATGGTTGCTGGATGGGTGTGAGCAGCCAGAGCCAGAGGGGATATGCACTGTCACCTGTGGGGGGAACACATATGTTGGTTAACACCTGACATTGCCTGTTCCCATGGCCACCCTCTATGCTGCACACTGCCACCCCCCATCCATTTGTGCCTTTGCCCTGGACACCCCTGCATGGCCCCTTTATCACCTCATTCCATGTCTTACTCACCTACTAGGTGCCCCATGGGGAATCACCCCACTCTCAAATCGATGGGACAGGATCAAATGGTGCCATATGAATGCATCATGTGTACTCCCAGGGCGTGTGGTGCACACATTGATGATGCACCCAGTGGCATTGCACACCACCTGGCAGTTGACAGAGGGGTAGCCCTTTCTGTTGATGTATACTGCCCCTTCCGGGCCAGGTGGTGTACGCATGGCCACATGGGTGCAGTCAATGGCCCCTATCACGCAGGGCATGTGTGCCACTCTGTGGAATTCCTGCATGTCTGCTGTATGCTCTGCCTGTGTGCTTGGGAATCTTATGTACTCGGAAGCATGTGGCAGAAGAGCATTGAGGACCTGGGTGAGGAGGCGGGATGTGGCTGACTGTGATGTGCCAGCGGTTGCCCCCACTGGTGTCTGGAAGGTGCCTGTGGTAGCCAGGCACATTAACGCTGTCACCTTGGTCTCCACCATCATGGCATGACTCCCTCTGGTGGGTGCCTGCAGCTCATCATGGCACAGCTCACATAGCTGCCTCAGAATTGCCCTGTTCTGATGGTACCGGACCACTATCTCCATGTCCCCGTAGTCCTCAAATGTGAGCCAGGCACAGTACTGTCTGTGCTGGGCATACCACCGCTAGGCCCTTCCTCGGCAACGCTGATGTTCCTCCTTCCTCCTCACACCCCTAATCACCTGTACCATAAGTAATGGTAATGCAACCATGGCCTATTCTCCACTGGCTCACACATCTGCTGTGTGTGTGGTCGAGACTCCTTTCATGTGCTCAAGTCTGTGTGGCGCATTCTCTGTGTTGCTCCTCAGTTGCGCCATGTGTTTTGGCTGAATATGCCATTGTGCAGCATATTCTTGGGCATGCCCTCATGTACTTGTGGTGCATACATTACTGATGTGCAGCAGTGCAATGGATATTGCACTTCACATTCCCACTGGTTGAATATGTCTCCGGGACACATTTCTGTGATAACATTGGCACAAGTCAGTTGTGCATTGCGCAACTCCTCTGAATATCTAGCCTAGTATATTTAAAAAGTGTAATTTTTCACACATAGCGCTCTGGGTAAAAAAAAAATGTGTGTTCTTGTTTAATTTGTTCAAGGTGAACGGTGTTAAAGAGGTCATAGATGTGAGCTTGTGATATGGAAGATAATTTCTGAGTGCCATGTGACTTTTTGTGCAAAGTAGTAAGTAGTAAGGGAACCTTCCCCCAGGCCACAATGGATGGTAGGAAGGGAACCTCCCCCATCCAGGGAGCACCAGAGCTACCACCACTACCTCAGAGGTTGCGAAGAAAGCACAGCAGTTGGACCACAGTGGGCTCAGAGAGGGTGGGGATGGTGGAACAGAGGCACACCCAGTCAGATGTTCCACACCACAATCCATGCACCATTCTGGGGGAGCATAGCCTCTATGGATGTACCCGCAGAGGAGACTAAGAGGCTGGAGGACAACTGTCACAAGGAGGCCCACAGGAAGGAGGCAGAGGACACCACAAGGAAAGGAAGCAGCTCCTGGTGGGACTCAGTTATTAGGGGGATAGAACTGGGGGGAGCAGGGAAAACTGAAGTAAGGTGCCCGCCTGGTGCCATGGCTTGGAGAGACAGGAAGCGCATCCTTGGGATCACGAGAACAGCTGCATGGGAGTCTGAGCTGGACATCATTGTCTACCTAGGGACAAATGACTTGGCTCATCATGAGATTAGAGCAGTGCAGAAGGACTTTGTAGAATTGGGGAGGGGCCTACAACAAGTGGCACACACAATATCCTTCTCTGAGGTGCTGCCTGTCAATGGCATGAGTGAGGCGAGGGTACTTTGCACCATGCAGTTTAATGAATGGTTGAAAAAATGGTGTGGAACACAGGGGTTTGGCTTCACTGGGGACTGGGGATCCACCTGAAGGGACACCAGCCTATACTGGCAGGATGGTCTGCATCTGTCCAGGAAGGGAACAAGTCTTTTGAGCAATCGGTTTAAATGCTTCATTGGCAAGCTTTTAAACTAGTCAAGGGGGGAGGCACTGATAAGCAGCAGGAAAATCCCAGCCTCTCCCTACAAAACAGGGTAATTAAATGAGAAAAGACCGAGGTAGAAAGGTCAGTGGGGGATGCTGCAAAAGAAGGTAAAGCCATCATAAAATGGAGAGCAATGAGTACCAATGCCCGTAGTCTGAGTAACAAGCTTCCTGAATTTGTGGCCTTGATGGAGGAGGAACATCTGGATAGTGTGGCAGTCACAGAAACATGGTACACACAAAACCATGACTGGGACGTAAACATACCAGGATACACTATCTACAGGAGGGACAGGGAGGGTAAAAGAGGAGGAGGAGTAGCTCTTTACATAAGGGAAGGAATCAAAGCAACAGAACAAAAGGGAAAACAGGGAGGAGAAGAACACTGTGGGTAAATTTGGAGACCGGCAATGGCACCACAATCCGCACAGGGGTTGTATACAGACCCCCTTCTCAGGGGGAGGAAATGGACAAGGAAATGATAGAAAGAATATTTAGAATGGCAGAAAAAGGGGAGATATTGCTGATGGGTGATCTGAATATGCCAGATGTTAACTGGAGTGCAGTTGCAGCAGCCACTTCAAAGAGTGGTGTTATTCTAGTTTCCCTACAGGGGGCATGCCTTAGACAACTAGTACTGGAGCCCACTCGAGAGGGAGCAATCTAGACCTGGTTCTCTCAAATGGAGATGAAGGAGGATCACAGATGTAGAAGTGGGTAGCCATCTGGGAACTAGTGACCATCGAACAGTATGGTTCACAATAAACACAGCAACAGAGTCAAGCCATACAAAGGCAAAAGTACTGGACTTTAGGAGGGCTGACTTTGCCAAAATGGGTGAGTGTCTAAGGAATGCACTAGCAAATGGGCAGGAAGGAGGGGTGGAAGAACAATGGGGAATAATAAAAACTGCCATCACAGAGGTAGCAAGCCTTTATGTGAAGCAAATAAACAAAACAAAATGATGTAAGAAACCACTCTCATTCTCAAAGGAAGTGGCAGTGAAGGTTCAAGAGAAAAAGAAAGCATTCAGGAAGTACAAGGAATCATAGAAGAAGCAGGACAGAGAACTGTATCAGTTAAAGCAAAAGGAAGCTGGGAAGGCAGTCAGAACAGCAAAGGCCCAAACCAAGGAAAAGATAGCCAACTCAGTTAAGAAGGGGGATAAACCCTTTTATAGGTACATCAGGGAGCCAAGGAAGACCAAGGGAGGGTTAGTGAGGCTTAATAAAGGTGAGGGAGGGTGGGCAGAGGGTGACTGTGAAAAGGCAGAGATACTAAACAAATATTTTTGCTCAGTATTTACAAAGGAAGAGGAGGAGGTACCTGAAACAAACAGTAGAAACACTCTGGATACAGAAGTTGATCCCAGCCCATTTACAGAAGAAAGGGTTCTGAAAGAACTCTTAAAACTGAAGGTGGACAAAGCAATGGGGCCTGATGGGATTCATCCCAGAATTTAAAAGAACTAAGGTAGAACTAGTGACACCACTGACTACCCTCTTTAACAAATCATGGGAGGATGGGGTGGTACCTGAGGACTGGCGGAGGGCAGATGTGATTCCCCTTCACAAAAGTGGGAGCAAGGCAGAAGTAGGAAACTACAGACCTGTTAGTTTAACCTCAGTGGTAGGGAAAATGATGGAATCACTTCTGAAGGAAAGAATTGTTGAGTATCTAGAGGCCAGAGGGGCACAGGACCCAAGGCAGCATGGATTCACAGTGGGAAGGTCATGCCAGACAAATCTGATAGATTTCTTTGACTGGGTTACCAAAGTAGTAGATCAGGGAGGGGCTGTGGACATGGCCTACCTAGACTTTAGCAAGGCATTTGATACAGTCCCACACAAAAGATTAATATACAAGTTAGCCAGCCTGGGAGTGGGTCCCAAGATGACAGCCTGGGTAAAGAATTGGCTGGAGAATAGGACACAGAGAGTAATAGTAAATGGAGTCCACTCTGAAGAAAGGGGTTACTATGGGGTACCGCAGGGTTCATATTAGATTGGTCCTCTTCAATGTCTTTATAAGCGACATTGCAGAGGGACTGGAAGGAAAGTGATGTCTCTTTGCAGATGACACAAAGATCTGCAACAGAGTTGATGCACAAGGTGGGGTGGAAAGGATGAGAAGGGACTTGGCAAGGTTAGAGGAATGGTCAAATGTATGGCAGCTTAGATTCAATGCTAAGAAGTGCAAGGTAATGCACTTGGGAAACAACAACCCAGGGGAAGAGTACACAATGGGGGGTGAGATACTAACAAGAACAAAAATGGAAAGGGACCTGGGGGTAGTCATATCAGATGACCTAAAGGTGGGCAAGCAATGTGAGAGGGCAGCAAGGAGGGTTGGGGATACTGGGATGCATAGGAGAGGCATCACCAGTAGAAAACAGGAAGATTATCCCTCTGTACAGACAGCTGGTGAGACCCCATCTGGAGTACTGCTGCAGTTCTGGAGACCCAATTCCACAAAGACATAGACAGGATGGAAGCTGTCCAGAGGAGGGCAACTAAAATGGTGCAGGGTCTGCACCGGAAGACATGTGAAGAGAGACTTAAGGAGCTAAATATGTATAGCCTCGAGGAAAGGAGGGAGAGGGGGGACATGATAGAAACTTTCAAGTACCTCAAGGGAATCAACAAAGTCCAAGAGGGTAGCATCTTTCAAAAAAAGAGGTGTGCAAGAACAAGGGGCACAATTTGAAGATAGAAGGGGTCGGCCAGAGGTAACTTAAGGAAGTATTTTTCACAGAGAGGGTTGTGGATGCATGGAACCACCTTCCGAGGAGGTTGTGGAGTCAAAACAGTGGTGGAATTCAAGCATGCATGGGACAGTCATAAGGCAATTCTAGGTGGTGGGGGTAGGAAGAAGTAGGCTGCTGGTTAACTAGGATCTGCAGCTTATCCATTAGGTAGGGAAATGGGCAGACTGGGTGGGCCAAGCGGTCCTTATCTGCCGTCAAAATCTATGTTTTTATGTTTCTATGAATGAAAGTGCCGGAGTTTACAGATTTAGATTTTTAAAAATGTGCACTTTCAGAAGCAGAAAAACTTGCACAATGTTACCAAATATCCCTTTTTTTTGAGGGGATGGGTTTTACCATGATTTCTGGTTGGCTTACACTGAGCATTCTCCAGTGTCTGTCAGCCACCTCTGTGCATTTTAGTGAGAGATGGCACAGAGTTATACTTGTGGAGATGCAATATTGAGTAATCTTTGAAAAAAATAACAATTTGAATATCTATTCTTTCTTTTTGCAATCTGCCCCATGTGACCAGATAATCCATTTTTAGCACTATTTTTGCTTTTGCAGTGCTTTCAGTTCATAGGGTGCATTTAGGAAGTTTTAATTTTGCAACAGCGAAGTTGTTAGGGAAGAAGTAACTTTTTTCTGTGCTTTAAAATTTAGCATACAATCCACAAGGAGGTCATGCACTGTGCACAGCAGCACAATATACGTGCAGTGCTCTAATTCCCATGCCATGGCACAGAAATTCACCATATAGCAGTAGTGCCGGTCACAGATATACAGATAAATTGTGCTAACCACTGTGTTAAAAGACAGTTTTTTTTGGGGGGGGGTCTACTAGTGGCAGTACAAGCACCCCACTCATGCAGGGGGCCCAGTGTAGTGTGTAACATCATACACATGCCGTGCTGTGATTCCCATGTGTCAGCACTGAAATTTTCTGTATAGGAGTAATGCTAGACAAAATTGTACAGGGGCATTATTCTAGCAGCTGCATATCCAAAAGGTAAACAGTGTATTTTTTTTTGTGATCAGCCAGCGCCAGTACAAGTGATTCACTCAAGCGGAAGTCCTGTATCGTGTGCAGCAGCACAGTGTGCATGCGGTACTGTCATTCTGAGGTGTCAGCGCTGAAATTCACCATATAACAGTGGCACTGGCATAAATTCTCCAGAGAAATTGTGTAGCAGCTGTATATTAAAAGGAAAGTAGTTTGGTTTGTGTAATCAGCCAGTAGCATTACAAGTGCTCTCTCCTAGAGAGGTACAGCATAGTGTGCAGTAGCACAGTCCATGCAGTGCTGTCATTACCAGGAATCAGCATCAAACTGCATCCGTCAGCAGTAGCTCCAGCATAAATTAAACAGGGAATGGTACTACTAGCAGATGTATAGTAAAAGGAAAACACTGGGACTTTTTGTGATCAACCAGTGGCATTACTTGTTGAATATAGCAAATGTGAATAATAATGCACATCTTCAAGAATTCACATTTTTAAAAATGTGCAATGTGAAAAACATGGTGTTATTTGCTGAAATTGTGCATTTTTGGAAGCTCACATGCTTAAAAATACACAATCTGGGGAAAAATGCCCAATTTGCGGAAAACATTTCTTTGAATTTTGACGCAATTTTGTGAATATTATAACTTCAGTACATGCTATTTTGTAAGGATAATAAAAATTGCACCAAGCACTGATCAGTTATGTGAGATTTAGTGTTGATTTATTGCTTCTTAGGATTTTCTGTTTGCTGTGTAATTATTTTTTTTTCTTTCTAAGGACAGTTGTCCAGCTGCTAGAAGAAGAAAATGAAGAACATGAGACTGAAAATGTGGACTGACTTGACCTTGATTAAAATGCTAATCTGTTTCTGTCTTTGGAAAATGAAAATACAAAATTATCTGTTATGCCTGTGGAGGGAAGTGGTGCTTATTCATGAAGGCGAGTGGATTATGCGCAAAAGGCATGAAACCACCCCATGCAGCTCCGCATCCCCTGGGGAGTTGCATGGTGGTCATATTCCTATACACTGGCCAATGCACATCTCCCATAAGTGGCCCCACCCCCCCCAATTCACAGCTTCACGGGGGGTGGTCGGGTGCGGAGCAGCATACCAGGGCAGGCAGCTAATCAGCTGCCCGACCTGGGTCCCACAGTAGATTTCCTGCACCTGTGGGGTGCCATGTTGGCAGCCAGAATGCAATGCACTGACAGAAAAGGTGGGGGATTAGCCTAATAGTCCACCCCCAGCCCTCCCAGAGTGCCCTGATGGCTGGGATGAACAAAGTGGGGGTCCGATGACCCCAGCCATCCCTGCTGCAACATGCGGCGGCATTCTAGGGGGCATGCGTAACTGTTATAGCTGCCATCAGATGGCATAGCTGTCACCCCCATGCACCACACTCTGCACCTTAGTGAATGCTGTGGAGTGCAGCCATGCCCCCGCCTCAGTCCTGCCCCTGCATGGAGCTGTGCATTCAGCCAGGGTTTCAGGTGCATGGGGGGGCATATATGTATTGTGCATGCTGCACAGGGGGTGCAGTGGGCATGGACAGGTATGGGGTGGGCCACACACCAGAGTTAAGCATTACAAAACCACTCAGCATCTTTGTGAATAGGCCCCAATGTGAATAGAGCAAACCAAGTAAATACTGTACAACTGATTTGAAGCCAAAGAGCTTGCTTGTCCTAAAAGTCTGATACACACAAACATTAGGTTGTTTGAATGTCTAATAAGACATGATTTGGAAAAACTGCCATCGGTTTCTGCACAACAACCATCCCAGGACCTGTCGGCTGCAGCATGGCAGGCTGTGAGAGAATTGCAATCTATGCATAATGTTACCATTAAACCAGCTGACAAGGGGGTAATGGTTGCAGTGGTGTAGCAAGAAATTTCCATTTTGTACACACTCCATCCTGCTGTTGCCATATTAAAAAATGTACATGCTTTCTCCAACTGCTGTCCCCATACAAAACAAAACAGATTGTTATCATATGTCTCATCTACTCTCTAAACAGATTGTACACATACAGTATCTATGTCTGAAACAGTAGAAGTTTAAGCAGATACAGAAACTACTCAGTGGTGTACTCTAGCTCAAATTCTCCAGATAAGAATGATAATAGTAACAAAAAGGCATATGGTTTGGGACAGGTACTAAAAAAACTGTACACAGATATGTACAGAAGTACACCTGCCTGCAGCCTTGCATGGTTGCTCTGCAGGACATGGAGAAATATGTACATTAAATTAAAAGACAGCTAGCTGATGACAGTTGCTATAAACCACTAATGTTTAATCCCTAATTTTCATATAAAAATATGCTGAAAGATATGGTTGATAGCACAGCTGCAGAGGGCTGCATAAATAACGAGGAGTGCAGGTTCCTTGACACTGATTTTCTCATGTTCCCCACTCTATGTATTCTACCTAAAGTCCACAAGTCTGTGTGGGACCCTCCTGGGCAGCCCATAATGTCTGGGTTGGGGTCAAGTTGAGGACCCGTTCAGATTTGTGAACCATTTTCTTAAGAAGATGGTACCTAAAGTGCCAATCTACATTCGGGATACAATGGACATCATTCACAAACTGGAAGGGTTGGTGTGGTCAGGAGAACTCTGGTTAGGTTACAATAGACATTCCATCCCTATATACAAGTGTAACTTGTGGTTGGCTCTGGCCAGTCAGTAGGCTCAAGGAACTCAAAGGGTTAACTCTAGCCAGCCTGGAGACTCCCAGCTGGCTGGATTGGCTTGGGAGTTTTCAGGGTGTGTGGCCAGCTCCTGGTGACTAGGGAGTCATCTGATGTGGTTGATTTCTCAGTTCAATTCCAGAAGAGGAGCTGGGAAGAGCTGCAGTCTGCAGTTGGAGGAACTAAAGGGCTTGCTAGAAGTATGGAACCCACAAAGCCTTGAGATCTTGGCCACAGCTGTCTACCTTGGAGTGCTCTGTGGGGTGGACACCCCACAGTATGCAGATCCTCAAGGGAAGGTATTTTATTACACACAGCTAAGTGTGCAAACTCTGTGGTAGGCATCTAATTGTTCTGGACTGTCAGTATTATATCAGGTACTTTGGTACCCCCCTTCCTACTGAGTAGGAGGAGGAACTCTGTAATGGGGTGTTCTGGATTTGGTCAGGGATCCTTTGCTCCATGGGGGCTAGTGGAGTAGGGAGTCACAGGGTGAAGTGGCAGGACTTGTTGAAACTGCAGTCCCCCAGAAAGACTTGCCTCTCTGTAGCCCTTCAGAATCATGAGATGAGCCACACAGGTCCTAGGCTAGCTGAGACCAAAGTCAGACTATGGTTGAGTACTGTTTGACTAAAGACCCCTGAGCTGGCTGTATAATTCCACAGAGTAGTAGACATATGAGAACCTAGTACTGGCTAGCAGAGATCTTCCCTTGGTGGCAGTGGTGAGTTGAGATCCTAGGTGTAGGGGCTGGTAAGCACTTACGGAAGAAAGCCCCATGCTGCACTGCATATGCTATAAGCTCCTGTACCTTATCCATTTTTCTGTGATGTCGCATAACTAAAAACCCACAGATATAACCCCTGTTGAGATCTGCCACATGGTGGGTACTCTCAAGCAATCTAAGTATGAAACACACAGCTACAGTTAAAGTTACAGAGCCCTAGGACTGTGCACAGCCCCAGAAAAAATGAAGATGCTGTTTAGTGAGCTAGTGGCCTGACAGCATACCTTCTGGAGTAGGACACTGACATTCCTAAAACACAATCATATCTGTAGGAATGGAAGTACCTGAAGCTCACCTGGCTGTGATTTATGATTTTCCGCATGTAATAATATGTTCATGAGCTTTTACTTTTATTATAAAGGATTCTGCTGGACTTTACCACTGATTTGGAGTTGGACATTCAATTACTAATTACAAAGTGTTTACCTGCTGACCAATTAATTTGCAGCATTCAGCAGCACCGAAGATTCTCCTGCACCAAAAAGGTCACACAAGGCCCGGGAGGTTAAGTAAGTGCTGTTATTATTTTCATGGGCTCACTCTATGTGGAACTAGTTACGAAGGATACCCTTAGGCTGGGAAGGGGATTACAGGAGCATAAGACATCAGTAGGGAATCAGGGCTGATAGTTTGGCCTCCGACCCAGACCTAGTCTCATCTCCACAAAAGTTTATTCTAGGCCTGCTTCATTTCATTAAATTTAAGTATATTGACAGGTTGAAAATTAGAAGGAACTGTTGAAATTCTGACATGTGTCCTGCCTGCAGTCTGACACCCCATAGCCCTTATAGTACTGTTAATTTCATCAGGACCACATTACTTCTTGGTGGATCAGATTTAGGGTTCTTCCTAAAATTAAATTACAATAGAATAAGTGCTTTCCAGTTCAGGAATGGATTGATAGTATGCTGCACCTAATCAGAACCTGATATTGTAGTCATCTGTGTGAGGTTTGTTTATGTGTTTTCAATACCAACAGTATTTTGCACTTCTTTAATCCACTATTAGTATCAGGTACTCTTGAATATTGTTCATAGGTGCTTGCAATTAATCAGTCACTCTGGACCTCATGAATATTTGTGTAATACCACTATAACAACCTGTGTGTGCCTGCAAACACCACCCCTTGATGAAGCCTCGAATGGAGGAGATGCATGTGGGGTGTTGCGTCTGCCTCTCGGTAGCTGACTCTGCACTTATGCACTTATAACAATAAAGTCCTTTAAAATATACTGCCTTTGGTGTGTGCATCTATTCGTCTTTTACATTTTACACAGCAAGACCAATCTTAAATCTCTGGGATATTATTACAAGATTGTAATACCTTCAGGCATTTCTCTGTGGGTTTTTTTTGAACTTATTGCTTTTCTTAAGATAAAGATATATGACATAGTATAAGCATGTGAGAGCATCCTTTGATCCATGGAATCCTTTACAAAATATGTCAATGTTCCAGGTGGTAGAGGCAGCTCACTAAAGCAAAAGCTTGATCTGTAAAAGGATGCTTAAAAAGATAAAGACAGAACAAACCTTTTACATACAACACAGTGCTATAAAGAATTATAATTGTTTTTGTAATGTATTTTATTTACAAATATCTTGCCTTTCCCACTCTAATATTGAGGTTCTAATGATTATAAATTATAAAAAAGGGTCTCAGAAATGCTGCAATCTGATTGGCTGTTAGGATCCCAACAGTCTTACATTAATCCATGTTATACTGTGATGTACAGCCTGATCACCATGGCACATGGATTCTTCCTGTCAGCATTCCATCCTCTAGCACTGCTGAATGACTGGAATGATGCATTCTGATTTTGAACCAACATTCTTAAACTGTTGGTGGAAAAACTATTTTGTTAAAAATCTCTCTCTAAATAAGGATAACATTCAAAAAGTATACTTTTAACACTTTTCTTTTGGAATATTTTTTTATAATTGCAGTAAGACACTCCCAGGAGTTAAACAGTCAATCACCCCCTAGGGGCAATATGGCACTCTGCTGCACCTCGTGTCACATTACGCCCAAGGGGGTGATTAATAGACTGTTAATCTAACCCCTAGTCATGCCTTATTGCTTAATTATTTTAATTACTTATGTCCATATACCATTCACTGTTGATTTTCAAATGGGCTGCATTAACTTAGAATATACTTTGTGTTTGATGCTGGTGTATTATGTACATGTATTTTAACATCATATGGAATTCATTTGGTATTATATTATATTATGCACAACTTACTATGTAAGCGAACACACACAAAGAGGTATAGGTTATGCTCTGAAAATCACATGCATAGGGGTGTAGTGAAGTACAAGGCTGCTGGCTGAGTGTCCTGCTGCATCTAGAAGTGCATTTATTAGAGCCTAAACCACACACAAGAGTGTGTCATTGCACGTTTAAAAGGGTTATCTAGGTAAACTTAAAAAAAATAAGAAAATTAGTCAAAGAATTAATAAAACATGAATATATACAATGAAGCTCGCCAGGATGAAACCCAATTCTGCAGCAGTTTTCAGCACTCTGCAGCATGCTGCAGCAGAGTTACTGTGGAAAACAATGTAATTTCAATGGCAATTAGTCCCTTGTGTCATGCAAGAAACTGTGACATTCACTTCATACTGGCAGTGGCACATTTTCCTGCATGACAAAAGGGATTAATTTCCATTGAAATTACATTGTTTACTGCAGTAACTCTGCTATAGTGTATGTTAGAATGTTGTATTCATTAAAAATCTAACCTTACCTAGTCTTGTTGTACCATCAATGTGACGTCACAATGTTGTTGTACCATCATGGGGATGTCACATCAATGGTACAACAGCTCTGCCCAAGTTTGCACATGTGCAAGTCGCGCTTCATATTTGTCGTTAAAATGGCCATGACACTTCAGCGTAGGCACTGGAGGACCTCCTAATTTAAAAGTAAGTGCCATTTTGTTCTAATCTTAGCCAGCATACATCGCAGAGCCAAACTATTATTAATTTAAAATGCAGACCCGGAGTAAGAGGAGTGTTGTCACTGGCATGGGCTCGGCGTGGGGTTCCTCTACATCAAAGCACGACTGTGAAAGAGTCCACAAGTTGTTTTTTTGTTACTTTTGCCCATACACTATAAAAGACAGTGTATAGGCAACAGTGAACAACGACAGTGCCGTTCACTTCTCGAGGTGTTATGACACCCTCAAACCTCTCAAGCTTCGCTCTCGAGGTTTCAATGGTTTACATGACAACCTCTCGCAGTGAACAACACTGTTGTTGTTCACTGCTGCCCATACACTATCCTCTATGCAGCATGCTGCAGAATGCTGTAAAAGTGGTTTTCATCCTGGCAAGCTTCACTGTACTTATGAAAAAAAAGGTCAAATAGTTTCTCTGCCTAAAATGGCCACAAGGGTTATGATGCATTTTGCTGATGCCCTGTGAATTATTGTGTACTGTACATGTACTGCTAACATACTAAACAAACTCTGGTCAGAGCCAATATGGCTGTGGAAAGCTTTTGGGATGCTTTTACCCATTATTTCTAATGAATTTGCACAATGCAGATCTGCTGAGAGGCAGTTTCAATGTGGTCTTCCTTTTACGCATTTTTACAATGTGTTTTCCTAGAATATGCCTGCTGATTGCTATATATTTAGCTTGGATAGTTCACAGAAGACGTGGCATCTTATTTTCAGTGGGGCTTTACGTCTACACAATATTATGTTGCATTGCATAAAACCAGAACACACTGAAAACAATATATAATGTATGGTAGAACGCGCTGTTAACCTTAGGAAATCATCATTTCCTAAGGTTGTTAACCTATTCATGTGACCTAGCAACGTTGTTAACCTATCGATGCTACTTCACATCGATAGATTAACAACAGCAATCGGTCTGCGCATGTGCGCGCCTTTTTTTTAAACGACGAACTGACGGATAAATGCAGTGGTTAGGGAAGGACTGAACGGCCGCGGTGGTGACTATTTGTCAAAAACTAAACAGCCGTTTACTTTTTACGTGGGACCATACACTATAAAAAATAATGTATGGTCCCTCTATCGGCAACCGATCACTGTAAACCGTCTCGAGGTTGCCATGGTAATGTAAACCTCTCGAGCTTCACTCTCAAGGTTTACAGGGTTGTCCTGGCAACCTCTCAACAGTTAACAGACCAGTTACCGATAGAGGACCATACATTATCCTCTATTTTATATCTTGACTAGGCTACCCTGAATAAATTATACTTATATATACATATATTATTACATTATAAAAACTGGTAAAATCATGACCCCACTGAAGATATTGCATCTAATCAGGGACATCCTGAGTAAATACAGTGCAAAAATGTGTAAAATGATGATCCCTATGAGAATGAGATGCAGCATCTCCCCTGTGCTATCCAGGATACAAGATATAGGATAAGAAATCTTTCAAGGAAATCTGCTATAATGTGTAATGGACTAGGCTACCCTGAATAAATGATTATATATATGTGTGTGTGTGTATATATATATATATATATATATATATATATATATAGACATTATAAAAATGGTAAAATAATGACCCCACTGAAAACAAGATATTACATCTACTCTGGGATATCCTGAGCAAATACAGTACAAAAATGTGTAAAATGAAGATCCCTATGACAATGAGATGTAGCATCTCCCAGCGCTATCCAGGATACAAAATATAGGATAAGAAATATTTAAAAGAAATCTACTGTAAACTGAACTTCACTGTGTTCACTGACATAAACAGTTTATTGTTTTATAACAATGTTAGATTGCATTATTTATTTTGAATATTGTGACCATGAGAATGGTGTGTACAGTATGTGTGTTTGCTGTAGCTCAATATATTTTTCCCCAAAAAGCATAGTAAAAAATGTCTGCTGATTGCTATATATTTAGGCTTGAATAGTTCACAGAAGACTTGGCATATGTCTGAGACAGTACTTTTTAGACAGTGTCTTAAGAGGCTAAGAAAACAGTGTAAATCTTTTTAGATTGCTGGGAAAGGGTGTCATTTATTAGGCATGAATCTTTCTTGAAAGACAATACCCGCCCAACTGAAGCAAGTAACAAAAAAATTTTTAAATGCTAAGTAAATTAAATGTGCAAGTTGCTGCATTTCGAAGAGGGTAAACACATCTCTAGTTTAATAGGCAACCAATATTTAACAAGCTGAGGAGGGGAGTATGAACTGATGACTAGAAGGGCCACTAGGGTGGTGAGGGCGGCTAAGGCAAGGAAGGAGCAGAACCTGGCCATGGAAATTAGGAGAGGGAACAAGGGGTTCTTTAGATACATTGAGGAAAAACGAAGGGTGAAGGGGCAGATTAGCAGAATTAAAACAGGGGAGAGATGGGCACAAGACCCGGGGGAGCAGGCTGAGGTACTAAATGAGTACTTCACCTCAGTTTTCACCAAGGAAAATGGGGGTGCTGCATCATACATGGGAGGAGACAGTGATACTGAGGAGGGGGGACCTTTACCGATCGGTGGGTCTGGGGAGAGGGAGGCATCACTGGCAGGAGGGAAGAAGGCTAAGCAGGGAGAAGAGATAGTGGAGGTGGAAATCACAGCAGATAGAGTGAGTGAAGCCCTCAGGTTCCTTAAGATGAAGAAAGCACCGGGGCCGAATAAATTACATCCCCGAGTGCTGAAGGAACTTGCAGATGTCCTGTCAAAACCCCTGGCGGAGCTTTTCACCATCTCTCTGAGGACAGGGTGGGTGCCCCAGGACTGGAAGGTAGTGCATATAGTGCCTATCCACAAGGGGGGATCAAGGGAGGTGGCAGAGAACTACAGGTCTGTCAGCCTGACATCGGTGGTGGGCAAGATGATGGAGGGCATTGTCAAGGAGAGGCTGGGGGGGGACCTGGAAAAGTCAGGGTGCCTGAATGATAGACAGCATGGATTCATCCCAGGGAAATCGTGTCAGACAAACCTTATGTAGTTCTATGACTGGGTGATGAGTGCCTTGGACCTGGGTAGACCATTGTACATCCTCTTTCTAGACTTCAGCAAGGCATTTGACTCTGTTCCTCATGAGGGCCTATTGGATAAGCTGGGAGAAATGGGGGTGGGGAACCAGATGATCAGATGGATAGACAATTGGATCCAGGACCAGACCCAGAGGGTTGTAGTTGGTGGGATAGTCTCATCCCCAAGGAGGGTCATTAGTGGGGTCCCACAGGGATCAGTCCTTGGGCCCCTCCTGTTCAACATCTACGTCTCTGACATAAGGACAGGTATCAGGAGTGAGATGAGTCTCTTTGCAGATGACTCAAAACTGGGGGCAGTGGTGGATGGGGAGGAGGGGAGGGTAGCCCTACAGGAGGACCTGGAGGCTCCGGAAAGATGATCTAGAAAGTGGAAGCTGAGGTTCAATGCAGGGAAATGCAAGGTACTGCACCTGGGGGCCAGAAACCTGGGCCAAGTGTACATCCTGGGGGGGGAATACTACAAGTCTCGATGGTTGAGAGGGACCTGGGGTGGTGGTGGATGTCAAGATGAACAACTCGGAGATTTGTAGGAGGGCAACAGCCAAGACCAACAGGATGCTTGGATGCATCGCTAGGGGGACCACCTCCAGAAGGAGGGAAGTGATACTCCCTCTGTATAACTGCTTGGTGAGGCCACACCTCGAGTACTGCATGCAGTTTTGGAGGCAACACTTAAAGAGGGATATTAAACTCCTGGAGAGAGTCCAGAGGAGGAAAACCAAAATGATTTGGGGCTTGGGGGACAGGACCTATGGGGAGAGGCTCGAAGAGCTAAATATGTAAACATTGGAAGAGAGAAGGGACCGGGGGGACATGATAGAGGTCTTTAAGTACATGAAGGGGGTAAATAGGTGAGGAGCAGTCTGGGTGCTTCAAGGAAGGAGGAGGGGCAACTAGGGGCATGGGTGGAAGCTGAGGGGGAAGATTCAGGGAGAAAGGAGGAGGTGTTACTTCATTGAGAAGGTGGTGGAGCCATGGAATGCGCTGCCCAGGGGGCTGGTGGAGGCAGAGACTGTGGAGGGGTTCAAGAGGGGGTGGGACAGGTACAGGGGAAGGGTTCTGGAAGCAAATTCCAGTGCAGCAAGAATATCCGGAACTGGGAAGGGCGAAGCCAGAGAAGGTGAGGTGGGCAGCAAGGTCAGCTCCCAGGGTGAGGCTGACCAAACGAGCAGACACGAAAAACCATTAGGCCTATTCTGCTGGCATTTTAGTATGTTAATATGCTAGTTTCCTAATAGCCATCTGATAAGCAGCTTGGAGTTCTGTCACCAACATTATAAACAGAAAGAAGGGATTATTTTATTTCAGCTGGCATAGTGATTTGTAATTGTGGAAGTATACACTGAAAACTTCAAAAATGTGTTCCATGATCTTCAATTTTTCCAGCTACAGACAGCAAGATGGCTGTACACTCTACCCACAGCCATACAAATGACAGACCACCAAAACCAGTAGTTAGAGGATCTTATTTAATCACTTTTTCAGTGATCTGGAGTCAGAGGGTAGCCTGTATGTGGTAATTTAGGCCACAGCAAGACCAACATTTTCTTGTGGTCTTTCTGGCAGAATCATACCTCTCTACCCCCTGCCTCATAAATCAGGGACAAGGCTTAAAAAAATCAGGGACAAAGAACCAAAATCAGGGACACAACTTCAGACTTGATAATATCCACTCAGGAAGCTGGTAGAATATGTGGCTTAGTGCAAAATGCATTTTCTAAGGAAGAACAGCTCTTTAACTTTAATGTTTGACATTGTTTTGTGCTTCCAACTCCCACTGTTTGATCACAGAAACACAATTTTCAGGAGGGACAGAGTAAAATTTTGAGGCAAAATCAGGGACATCCCTGAAAATCAGGGACAGTTAAGAGGTATGGGCAGAATGTTACCATCTGTAGTAGCAAGTTTCAAGAAACTACCAGCAGTCTGCATCTCACTGGGTGAGCTATTGCAGGTTGGGAGGGAGAATTAAGGAGAGCAGTCAGCTGATTGTAACAAAATGTTATTACAGTTCGGAAGGACAGATGAAGTGTTTTAATACTTTACTTGGCCTTTTTTTTGTTTATGGCATGCCAGAGAATGGGGATCTTAATGAGCGTGTAGCAGAGAAAAAATAACGGTTGCATGAGTGTTCTGAAAGTCGATCATTGCATCAGGATATTTGCTGTAAAAAGGACACAAGTACTGAGCCTTTTTTTTATCCATGTTTCTTCTGGGGAAAAAATGGATGGTCGGAAAGCTGCCTCAGCCAATCAGGATTCAGAATTGTCACTACCCATTTTGTAAAACAAGTAAAAGTAAAAAAAAAAAAAAAGACAATGATTTCTTAATCTTAATCTATTTACTGCACTTTCCAAGAATGTGGTGGGGCCAGCTTTGAAACAGATATTCTTTTTTTTTTTTTAACGTTCTTTTTCTGCCATCCCTGCTATGAACTTCAGGCCCACGCCTTGGTTATGCTACCTGCCAGCTTGACAACCCTGCCTCTGTCACTGTAGTTTCATTCATTACTGTAGATTGTAGTCAGCAGAGACAGAGGGAAGGGCTGTGTCGGCACCCACTGAGGGACATGAAATATCCTTTATTGGAGGCTGGTGGGTAGAGAAAGTTTCTGGGTGCCAAATGGTGGTTGGACAGTTGGAGTAATTTATGTTATTGGGCTGGGAGGGAAAGATATGTGGTGATAACACTACCAGTGGTGATAGTGGGCAACTAAACACAGGTAATTTTATTTTAAATTAAAAAAATCTGTGGTTGTGCACCTTATGGGTGGGGAAATGGAGAAAGATGCAGCAGTGGCAACAATGTCTGCAACACTGCCAGCAGCAGGTGTGGGCTCCCAACCACTGGTCCTTGTAAATACATTTTTATTTTTCACATTATGAGAGAGGAAGTGAGAGGGAGAAACACAGAGCTGCTGACACTACTAGCAATGGGGACAGGCTCCTGACCACCAGTTAGAGAAGCAGTAGTAGCTTTACTGTTTCCTCTACAGCTCTGATGAGGCTAATTCAAGGTCTACTGATTGTTGTGCATGTCAGAGTCAGTGAAGTGTGAATCATCCTTATCAGAACAGACTTTCATATTGGCCAGGAAAGGAATGCTAGGAATTATTTTGTGGTGTTAGTCTCATCCTGGTGTATGGTGTAGGGGGTATAGGAGGTCCTGACTGCATTGGTAGTTTTAGTAAATGGAACTTTGGTCTGGATACCAGGGGAAATTCCCCAACTCTTTCTGAACAGCGTTATGGGATACTGGACATCTGTGTGGTTATTTACACCCAAGAGGAAAGTTCCCCATGCACAGTTACCAACACCACTTCACTTGATATAGTTGGGGCCTCCCATGTAGCTGTGGGGGTAATAGCGGCACCACTTGCAGACATTAACCATTCACAGACCAAAGAGCTGTTCCCTAGAGACTGGAGAACAACAGCTGTGGTTCGTATGCACAAGAGCAGGAGAGACAAGCCAGGAAACAATAGACCAGTCAGCCTGATGTCTATAGTGGGTAAGGTAGTGGGGTCCACACAAATAGAGGAACTGGTAATATTTTTGGGAGGGCATGGGCTAATGCACAGCTAGTGGCATGGGTTCATGAGCGGAAGGGCCTACCAGACAAATCTTATTGACTTTTTCAACTGAGTGACTAGGGTGACTGACAAAGGCCAGGCAGTCAGTATAATATACTTAGATATTAGTAAGACTTTTGACTCAGTCTCCCACAGGAGACTTGTAAAGAAGCTAAAGGATTTGTAGGTGAAGTAAAAGTTGGTGACTTGGGTAGAAAATTGGTTGAGGGGAAGGACACGAAGGATTGTAGTAAATGGGGAGTCCTCTGAGGCAAGGGAGATTATGATGGAGTGCTACAGGGATCGGCGCTGGACCCTGTCCTTTCCAATGTGTTCATTTGCAACACAGGTGAAAACATTAAGGGCAAGATTTGCCTCTTCACAGATAATACAAGGATGTGCACAAGGGTTGGCATGGCGACAGGGTAAGAGCACTCGGGGGGGGGAATCAGGGCAGGTTAGAAAGCTGGTCAAAGATTTGGCAGCTATGCTTCAATGCAAAAAAAATTTAAGGAGTTGCACACTGGTAAAAGGAACACAAGAATGCAGTACAAAATGGGGCAGGGGGTTGTGGTGATGCTGGATTGCACCATGGAGGAAAAAGATCTAGGTTTCATGATATCAGAGTCCAAAATATACAACACACTGTAACAGAGATGTGGGAAAGGTAAACAGGGTGTTGGGAAGAATAGCACTAGAGAAGAGCAGCTGAAGTTGGGAGACGATCATCCCACTGTACAGATAGATTGCTGGTGAAGCCACACATGGAGTAATGTGCACGGCATGAAGTCTACACCTGAGGAAAGACTGCAACAAAGTGAAAGCAGTACACCGTAGGGTAGCCAGGATGGTCCAGGGACTAGGGGTAAGTCATACAAGGAGAGGGTGCAGGGCTTAGGTACAGTATGCACTCCTAGAAGAGAAGGGGAAGGATTGACATAGGAATGTACAAGTACCTGCATAGGATAGAAACCAAGGAACTTTTCTCCTTGAGCTCAAACATAGGGACGAGGGATTCCCTTAAACTAGTAGTGGGTAAAAAAATACATTCACAAGCACTTTTTTCTAGAAGGAGTGGTGGACAATTGGAAGAAGCTACAAGAAGAAGCCATAAAGACAATAAGCAGTTTAAAGCAAGGATAAGACTAGCATATGGACCTAGTTAGAAGAGGGGGTGGAAATTAGGGAGCAGGATGGGCACAAGGCCCAGTTCAGAGTAATTAGGTAGGGTGGAAAGACTGGATGGGCCAGTAGGCCTTTTTCCTGATATCACTGTCTATGTATCTGTGTATCTACTGTATATTCACCCAGAAATGAGCTGGTACACCTCAGCGTGCCTTTCCTGGCCCACTCCTTCAACAAACATTCATACCTAAGTAAATAAATAACCCATGTGATCCCTTTGCGTTACTACAACCCTGTTTTGTTTTATGGGGTTTAACAGCCAGCCTGGGCTACAAAGAGTTAAACATCGATGGCTCCCCAGTATCCCCTTTTTAGTTTTCTGACCAGAGGTTTCATAAGGGAAGGAAGGGAAAGGGAACAGTGTTTAACCAGAAGAAGCACACAAAGTTGAAGCTTGTTTCCAGATGTGACCTGGGAGCGCAAGGAAGTTAAGTGACTTGCTCAGGATCACACAGTATGCACCTAGGTGGCTGTGGGATTCAAAGCCAGGTCTCCAGATATGCAGCTCAGAGCCTTAGCCCACTGCACTGTAATTCTTCCTTAGGCTTCTAGGCTTTGACTGCTCTAGTGGGAGGGGCCTTGCAGCAGCAAAAGCCACAATGGAATACTGCAGTGGTTGTCAGCTGCTCACCAAGATACTGATCTCAGTCTGACCTAGGAGAGCATCATGCAAGGTGGGAACCTCTGACTGTCCTGCAGAAGGTCCCAAATATGTACACAGGGTGAGTCCATAGCATATGTTATGGTGGAGGTCGTCTCCTGTGGTGCCCCTCCTGGGGGCTTGATTCCTGAGATGCATATAGTGAAAGGAATCAGGAGTAATTTATGGGTACCTATCCCAGCATAAGACTTTAGTTTGGAGTTGCTGCCATGACTGGAAGAAACAGAATTATTTGCCCATGACGGGAATGCCTGCATGACTGAGGAGGTTTACACCCCAGTTTCTCTGAAGGACCATTAAAATAACTGTCCTAAATAGGTATGGTACTAGTCTCCAACAGACTACAGAAACAAGTACAACCTCACCCCTGCAGTAAACCCAACCCTCCCAAACTAACAAACAAACAAAAAAAACTGCTAGTATCCAGCCTCATCATCTCAGGGACTAACCATGATACAGTAATATACTCTGCAGCCAATAACACCATACTTGAAAGAATCTCAGTAGCCATCAACTGAGCCTGCCAATTTGCACTCAGCATGAAAGCAGGCTACCACCACTGCAACTTATACCTTTCCACCAGCTGGTTTCCTTTCCAACTCCAAGTTACCCTCAATGAAGTCATTCTACACAAGAGACTACTTCTTGGACAAATGCTGCTGGGTGTCTGCAACCTCTTCTCCCCAATCATGAACAAATATGGAACTTGATCGATGGGGGATCAAAAACCCCTCCTGCCCTTCAGAAAAAAATACTGTTGGTCAGCGTTCCTTTGCAACTAGAGCAGTCAAAACATAGAACTTCCTGCCCACAGCCATCACCTGCTTTGCCCCACTTTTCCCCCTTTAAGGCCCAAGTCACCTCCCACCTTTTCCAGAAACTGCACTGCATGTGTGCCTAGATCATATCTGCTAGTTGCATTAGCTTGCACCCCTTGTTGATGCCTCCTACAATTGTGGAAATCTGTTATTAACTCACTACTGCCTATAATATGATAATTATTGTCATACCTGTTGTTTATTGCAATGGTCTGTTGTTTATTATATTGGAATGCTGTTATATGTAACTTGATAGATCTGGACACCTTAGAAAAAAGGCTCTTGAGTGCAAAGGCCCTCTGACACAATAAATACATACATACATACAGTACATACTTAGAGTCTTCCGGTAGAACGTGAAGAGGATTTCCTGACTAGAAAATGTGGAAGGGCACCTGACTACTGAAAAGACGTAACTTGACATAGGAGTGCATGTTCTGGTCTCTAGTGCCTGAGGGTAAAACGGTGAAGTAAACCCAGAGGTGTCACAAGTTTGTAAGGACATGTACTGTCCTGGCTCTAATCCCAGAAGGGGTGGACAAAAGACTGTTTTTTCTGATTTCCCATATCAGGATTTAATTGGACACAGTACAGTATCAGCCAAATGTATTGTCTGCACCTGCACCTGCAGCCCCTTCAGGTCATTTGTCCCCTAATGCCAGATGTGAGCAGAATAAAAACCTACCGCTTCATTCTATGTTGAGAGATGACTTTGGTGCTTGTGTACAGTGTATGTTTCTGGTGCCTCATCAGGTTTGCAGGCTCCTCACAGCCCTGTTGCCCAGGTTCCCAGTGTAAATATACATGGTTGTGTAGCCCACCCGCGATACCTAAAAGGAGATACCCCTATCAGAGGGTGGGTCTTATAAATACATTCATAAATAAAAACTGTATTAATATAACTTATCAATATAGTCTTGACTTCAAAGTTTCATTAAAAAATAAGGTCCTATGCCTAACTGTTCAAAAGTTAACTGTTACTAAAGATTCTGTAATTTTTTGAAAGGGTATGACTTTGGAATCATTATGGTTAGGAACTTGACATTTACATGAAAGACTGCAGACAGGACAATATCATTAAGTTATACTGATGCAGTTATCATGTAATTATTATATAAAGATATTATTGATAATTATAAACTATATCGTGAAAATGTATCCCTAACCATTTCAGATACTGATGCATGATAACTGTATCAATATAAATGATTGACAGTGCCCTGAATAAAACTTTCATAAAAAAATTAAGTTACTGTCTCTAAACGCTCCAAAGTTAGCCTTTTCTAAAGGTAATTTATTTGAAAGTGGACAACTTTGTAACCAGTAGGGCTAGGAATGGATTTTTTTTTTTAATTGCACATTCAATACTCACTTTGTGTATGACCCTGAGTAAGTCATCAGTACTCCCCTTGTGTGTGCCCCTGAGCAAGTCAGTGCAGCACAGCATTCCCCTAGTACTGCACTCTGGTGCTAGCATTTATAGTATGAGCCCGATCCTGGTATGGAACTAGAACCCATGACCTTCTGGCCAGATGTGATTGTGTTGCCAACTGAACTATGCTAACACTTACCTGCTAATAGATGATTAGAATCTGAAGAGAGAAAGGGAGGAATGGAGAGAGAGAGAGAGAGAGAGAGAGAGAGAGAGAGAGAGAGAGAGACAGCATGAGAGATAGGAATGAAAATCCTAATTAAAATTAGAAACTCTGCCAGTTAGTCTGAAGGGAATTGGCTTTTTCTACTGCCTCTGGGCATTCCTATGTTTAGCAGCCTCTACCACAGAAGTCACCAACTACATACAGAATTGTGGACTGGTTACCATACACAACAACACTCTGTTTCCATCAGGGGGTTGAGATGACAGCATAGGGAATTAGAGATTGAAGCTTCAGAGGTCCATGCTGTCATCTCCACCCTGAGATGGAAACACATACCAAGCTGTTTGTATGGTCGTCCATATTTTATTTTGTACTGTATGGTACTGTCTATATTTTTGTACAGGAGTAAGTCCCACCCCACCCCACCCACCCCGTAAAAATGCTTGTAATTTCTTTATAGAAAAGTCTCACCCACATCCAACTGCTTACTATCCAAGCAGTATCAAGAGTTATACCTTTCAACTTTGAAATTTAATTTCTTACATAGAACATTTCAGTGATGAGCAGTGATGCAAGTGGTAGACAAGAAGTACAGGAACTCGGGCATTGGCAAATATGAGATGCAGAATGAAGATCCTCAATCTGAAGGATAGCTGTGTCAAGACACATCTATCTGTTTTGACACTAGTAGATTCAATTAGAGATACTGAAGTATGTCTAGGAAAAGTAGCATTGTTGTACACGTTAAATGTTGTTATGGAAACCCTGATTTCAGGTCACAGGCTCAGAAACTGTCATTATGTTGCTGGTTTAAGAATTTCAGTTCCAGTGTCAGTGGGAAGAAGTACAGAAACTCTGTTCCTGCTGCAAAAAAGGTACAGGAACCGAGTTCCTGTGCGTTTCTGTTCACTTTTATCACTGGTGATGAGCAACAGTCCTGTGATATTAATTGCTTCCATTTCAATAGTGCTGTTTAAATGGAAGTTCTTAATATGGTGGGATTGTCTCCCAGCATGAGCTGCTCTGTGTTCAAAATTGAATTTACAGACGTTTACAAGTTATAAGGGATAACTTTGGGCACTGAGTGGTTAGTAAGCACCTGGGTGCGGGGTGAAAAAGGAATTGACAATTTTGCAACCTTTGAACAGTGTAGAACAATTAATTGGAATAGCACAACAATACTTTAGAATGTGCACAACAGTTTAGAATGCCCACAAGGACTTTAAGCAATTAACAATCAGAAGACACAGCTACACTCGGGAGGATTGTGTGAAAAAATGAGCAGTGCACAGAAATTCCAATAATCCTTTATTGTCTTTGGCACAAAAGTAGAAAACTCAGTCGTAGCAGCCTCTTTCCACTCTAAATACCCACACTTGCCATAACAGGCGGAGGACACTACCCCCAGGGGGGCAAGTGTGTGTATTTAGCATGGAAAGAGGCTGTTACTGCTGAGTTTTCTACTTTTGTGCCAAAGGCAATAAAGGATTTTTGCAGCTGACTTTTGTTCACTGCTAATTTTTTCACACACTCTTCCCAAGTGCAGCTGTGCCTTTGGATTGCTACTGTAATTGACCATTCTCACGGTCTAGCCAGCCCCTTTCAGCTGTACCGGCTATCAGCAGTGAACGTGGTTCTTTCTTGAACCCTATTAGAAGGACTTTGAGCAGGCTGATTTTTATACAAAACAATAGCTAATTATCTGCCATATGGGTTTCTTTTCACCTTGCCTACTGCATGTTGATACACCTCAGCAGCAGCCCCTGTTCTTCCTGTCTGAGCTTTAGTTGGTTTGCTACCTCACCTCCTATTAGTGCAATAGCGTCAGCACCTTACCATGACTAGGGGTGCATGTGAACTGATGCCAATACTACCGTACTTTCTGAAGACAGCCGGCATGGGTTACTATCACTACAGAGTGATATATGGTTTGGGATATATAGAGCCGATATTTTGCATGGGATCAGGATCAAGATCAGCCTGTTCATGGACGATACCAAAATGGGAGCCATGGTTGATGATAGTGAGGGGTGGAAGGGGCTGCAGAAGGGTCTAACTAAATTGCAGGAGTGGGCAGAAACATAGCATCTGAGTTTCAATGCCAAGAAATGCAAGGTGTTGTACTTTGGAGCAAAGAATCAGGGGAGGTACTATCACTTGAATGGACTGCAGTTGGGAAGTACCACAGAGGAAAAGGACCTAGGAGTAATCACAACAGGTAGCATGAACAACTCAGCCCAGTGTAGGAAGGTGGGAGCACAAGCCAACAAAATGCTAGGGTGTATAGCAAGGGGATCTCTTCCAGAAGGAGTGAGGTTATATTGCCCCTGTACAGATCACTGATCAGGCCTCAACTGGAGTATTGTGTGCAATTCTGGCGCCCGTTCCTGAAAAGGGACATAAGGTTATTGGAGAGGGTACAATGCAGGGCCACAAAGATGATACATGGTTTGGGAGACTGGCCTTATGAGGACAGATTGAGAGAGCTGAAAATGTACTCGCTGGAAGAGAGGAGGGACAGGGGTGATGTGAGGAGACTTTTAAGTATCTGAAGGGGATTAACAAGACTAACACAGAAGGGTTCTTTCAGCTGAGGAGAGGGAGGGATACAAGAAGGCTTGGACTGAGATTAGAGGGGGGAAGTTTAGGAGGGAGGTAAGTCACAGAAAGGGTAGTGGACAAGTGGAATACCCTACCGGAAGATCTGATGTCCTGTAAGATGGTGGGCAGTTTCAGAAGGGGTGAGACAGAGTAAGGGGAAGGGATATGGTGATGGGGCAGGGGGGCAGCTGAAGATGAAGTGCTGGCTGCACACTCAAGCAGACTTGATAGACCATGTGGCCTGTTTCTGCTGGCGAGTTTGTATGTTCATATATGTACAGGGAATTACTGTGTTTTGTTTTGGACAACACTCAGACACTCAAGTCTTTTTCCAGACCTAGGTGGAATGAGTTACAGAATAAAAAACTGAGGTAGGCTAATCAATTTTACTGTACTTCCAGACAATCAGTGACCACTCCCCAGTAGAATGTGTATGGACTGCTAAAATCCCTAAGTACCCCTGAACTATCACCAGCAGGGTCCTTCACAAAGATAAAATTGCTGATTTCAAGGTGTGTGTGGCCCAGATAGACTGAAGCTATCTGTGCATCATTCCAGATATTGTTGTTGCCATTGGCTACATTTTAAACCAATTCAGAACAGCCTGTAGCAAATTTGCCCCTCTCAAAAAGCACGTGGTTCGAGGCACAGCAACAGGGTGGGTCACCTCTGAGCTATTAGCTTGAATGTGCAACAGGCATAACCTGTAGCACCAGGCAAGAGAAACAGGTGCTCCAATTGACCTACAAAGATACAAGACAGCTCACAATAGGTGAACCAGTTTGATAAGGCAGACCAAAGCAACACATTAAAAAGAACAGGAAGCTAGGGACTGGAGAAACGGGCAAAAAATTGGCAGATAGTGCAACTGAACTCCTTGGTAAAAATTAAAAAGCACCCCCCAAAATGCTCATTACTGATGAGGCTGTTACCCTGGACCCAGCTGAGATAGCCAACAAATTCAAAACAACCTTCACTGAGCTCAGCTCTGTCCTTCCTCCCAATAATGTGCTATGGACAAGTGACAGTGTCAGCAGAGGAATAGCTAATAGTTCTGATCAAGACCCTGGGTGCCCCAAATTCTATGTCAAGCCCATCACAATAGCAGATACCCTCAAATATGTTAAAAGGATTCTACAGAAAACCAGGGTGGGGTGACATGATAGACATAAAACTGCCATCCCAGGCGCTAGAGGAACTTGCCCTTCCCATTTCTAAGCTATTTTGCTATTCACTGCGGTATTCCCAGTTCTCTGGAATCTGGAAAACAGCATCACACCTTTGTCCAAAAGTGGAGACCACTCCAACCTGGCCAATTATAGGCCTATATCAGTACCCCCCCCCCATCCAAGGCCCTAGAGTGACTAGTTTCAAACCAACCAGTCAACTACTTTTGCAAGTAAAATATTCAATGCCGACAACAACATGGATTTAGGAAACATCACAGCACTAGCACTTCCCTATTAAAGTACACCAGCTTCTTGCACAAGGCCCTCAATGGTGGTCACCTGGTGGAAACCATCTATATTTACTTGACTAAAGCTTTTGACCTTGTCAACCATAAGCTGCTGCTTGACAGTCTCCTCTCACTTGACCTCTTACAGGACATGATAGCCTGGTTTCGTAGCTACCTCTCAAAGATTGACAGGTCTCTCTTAGATAATAAATGCGCTTTAATATGCATGATGTTAGGCTCAGTACTCGGCCCTCTCCTCTTTAGCCTATTTATAAACAGCCTGCTGGGGGCCTTCCAGACATCTAAGGTACTTCTAAATGCTGCTGATGCTGTTATCTTTACCAGTAATGCACACCAGGCGAAACTATGCACTGACCTTCAAAACAACTTTGAGGCTTTGGAGAAATGGTTCAAGCCAAATAAAGTGGTCTCAAATTACAAATAAACTAAGACCATGCTGTTCTCAGGGTCACAATTGAAAAAAAAAACAAAAAAACATTCCTCCCCTAGTCATCCTCAATGAGAAAGTTGGTAAATTGGAACAGGTTGAATTTTTAAAATATTTAGGAGTTACCCTGCATGACACCTTATCATTCACTCCACATGTGGAAAATATTGTTAGTTTTGCCAACAGAAAGTTAGGTGCACTTAGGAATTGCCTGACCCTCCCCACTGAAGCTAGGTGTCTTGTAATGTCCTGCATGGTCGTACTGCTCCTGGACTTTAGCAAGGCCTTCAGTACCGTCCTGCATAAAAGGCTAATAAACAAATTGAGCAGCCGGGAAATTGGATCCAGGGCTGTTAACTGGGTTAGAACATAGCTGAGTGGTAGGACACAAAGAGTGGTAGTGAACAGAGTTCAGTCCGTAGAATGGGAGGTGACCAACAGGGTGCCTCAAGGACTGGTGCTAGGCCCAGTCCTCTTTAATGTCTTCATAAGCGACATTGCAGAGGGGCTGGAGGGGAAGGCTTGCCTCTTTGCAAATGACACAAAGATCTGCAATAGAGTAGACAAACCAGGGTGTGTAAACAATGAGAAGGGACCTGGGCAAGCTGGAGGATTGGTCAGATGTATGGCAGATGAGATTCAATGCAAAGAAGTGCAAAATCATGCACTTAGGTCACAGGAACCCAGGAGGACAGTACTTAATGTGTGTGTGTGGGAGAGGGTACTATTGGCCACCAAACAGGAGCGGGATCTAGGAATAATTATGCCTGAGGACCTAAAGGTGGTCAGACAGTGTGAGAAGGCAGTTAGAAGGATCAATAAGATGTTGGAGTGCATAGGGAGAGGCATCAAAGGCAGAAACAAGCATTTGTTAATGCCGAATGTTGTCTTGCTGGCAGTGCAGGAGTTAGAGAGATGCATAACAGGAACGGCAGTGAAGTACTGAATTAACGCCAACCCCACCCCTACCCTGCAGAGACTAACAGGCATTGGGGTGTGCCTTTGGGTCATCAGCCATAATACTCACGCCATTTCACCTCACTCTACCCTGCAGACACCGACAAGTGTCGTGGAGTGCCTTGGGGTCTTCGGGCCTTACGCTCACCCCATTCCATAAGGAAATATGCTGAGATGGGTGAAGTATGGGAGAATAGGATGAACTTTGGGGCTGAAGAGTCCAAGGCACACCTAAATGCCTGTCATTGGCTGCAGGGTGGGGTTGGGGGTGGAATGCTGTGAGCATTACAGCTGACAATCCCAAGTCACACCCCTGATGCCTGTCAATCTCTACAGGGTGGGGCATTATGGTTGGAAACCCTAATGCCCCGGGCGTTTGTTGGTATTTTCACTCCAAATTTCCAACATGGGCTTTTTGTGACCCCCACCTCATGAGCAGCGGCACTATCAGTTTGTTAGCAAAAAGGTTATTTTGCACAGAGACTGCATCATTTGGCTCCACAGGTGCGAAAACACATTTCGGGCAGTATTTTGAAAAATGACAGCTGTACTGTTCATGAGGAGGTGTAAAAAATGGTAATGTTGAAAATCTGGAGTGAAAATATGAAAAATTGGTGAAGTCACAAGCGTGCGTAGAAACTGCTCAACGCACACCCATAATGCAATTATTTTGGGGATCTTTTACACCAAATTTTCAACATAGGCATTTTGGGACCTCTGCTCATGAACAGTGGCACTGTGATTTTGTTAATCTGTCCAACATTGATTTCCCACAGCGATCGCGCTATCAGTACCACTTGTGCAAAAAACATTTCAGGCAGGATGAGAAAATGACATCTGTACTGTTCTAAGGAGG
This sequence comes from Neoceratodus forsteri, assembly GCA_016271365.2. NCBI lineage: Eukaryota > Metazoa > Chordata > Ceratodontiformes > Ceratodontidae > Neoceratodus > Neoceratodus forsteri. The sequence continues at coordinate 517,046,201 of CM057449.1, read as the reverse complement.
TGTGAAAAATGGCAATGTTGAAAATCTGGAGTGAAAATATTAAAATTGTTGAGATTGAGGACGTGTGTGGAAACTATGCAATGCGCTCATAACACATCATTTTTGATTTTTTCACTAAATTTGCAACATAGGCTTTTTGGGGCCCACTCATGAACAGTGGCACTGTTGTTTCATTAATCGGTCCTGAAAGGTGATTCGGCGAGTGACCCAAAATGACCTTTGGGACCAAATAACAAAATGACAGTGACTGTGTTCATGAGATGGGGTCCCAAAACCCATGTTGAAAATCTGGGACCAAAACTCCCAAAAATGGCTGAGATATCTACCTAAATTGAACCCCCATTCAGTGCCATTATAGGACTTACCATCATTTCTTCAGTTTGCCTCGGCTTTTGAAGTGCAGGCGTGTTCCTGGTCCAATGAAGATCGCGGCTTCTGACCTCCATGAGTAAGTGTGGATGAGAAGGGGTGTAGGGGCAGGTGCACAGAGGAAGGTGCGGTTTGGGGGAGGGCCATAGGAAAGATGAGGGACCGTTTTCTTTTTTCAGGTTTAAAAATAAAAACGCTAGGGTCCGCTTTTTTTACAGGTAAACTATGGATTTCATCACACTGGGAGCCCATAATACTGAGGGGGGGGGGATCAGTGCCTATCTGGTGATTGGTCACCCCGAGGTCGGAGGATATGTGGGGAAGGGCACATCCGACACCTGTAGTGAACATCCCAGTGTCGGAAAGAAACACTACAGCATGTTTTGGCACACTCTGGTGGGCTCCCAGTGTGCCACATTAAAGGATGAGGAGGATATAGCTGACATGGGGATTAAGCACCCCAATGTTGGCAGGTGGGGGAGGGAGTCCACCAGTGCGATCGGATCATGCTTACAGTTAAGGTGGCTTCGGGCACTGACTATTCCCAGCCCTTATGAAGCTTAGACTGTGGCCTGCTCTGCATGGCTGGGAGAAACTTTTGCATCTGAGACAGCGGGACATGGATGAGGCAGGCAAGAAAAGCGCCTCCTCCCATCTTTCAGGCAGGAAGTGGTGGGGTGGTGAGGCGGAGATGTTAAAACACATCAGTTGTTTGCTCTCCTGCCACCAGCCAGCCGCTATGTTCATTGAAATGTTTCACCATGAAGGCACGTATGGAAGGTGTGTCATCTGTGCCGCAGCATGACAAGCTTGTCTCTGATTGCAGTGGCCCATTTCTGTCAAGTTGGTGGCACTTTGCATAATACTTGTGTCAGTGCTAGCATGCTAGCTAACTGGGGAATGAGGGACGCACCTTCTAAAGTGTGCCCTGCATTCGCCAACGCTCACACATCTCTGCATTTCTCATACTACCCCAATATGTTGATTGCAAGTGCTTGCAAGCCAACATAAAAAGGAAGTGGTGATGCCACTATACAGATCATTAGTGAGACCTCATCTGGAATACAGTGTCCAGTTTTGGAGGTCACACCTCAGGAAGGATGTAGACAGAGTGGAGGCAGTCCAAAGAAGGGCTACAAAAATGGTTCAGAGACTGTGCCAGAAGTCATACAAGGAGATGCTGAAAGACCTCAATATGTATTCTCTAGACATGCAAAGAGAGAGGGGGGCATGATAGAGATGTATAAATACCTTAAAGGGATCAGTAAGGTACAGGAGGGTAGCATCTTTCAGAAAAGAAGATGGACAAGAACTAGAGGACATTAGAAGAAGTTGAAGGAGGAAGAATCATGGGTAATGAAAGGAAGTATTTCTTTACACAGAAGCTGGTGGATGCTTCGAACAGCATCCCTGCAGGGGTGGTAGGGGCAAAAACAGTGGAGGAATTTAAAAAATGCATGTGACACACACAAGGGAACCCTAGAAAAAGGGAAGCGTGGGAAAGCCACAGATCAACTACAGTCTGCAGCAGAAGTTAAGGGTAGAAAAAATAGGCAGATCAGATGAGCCAGGTGGTCCTTATTTGCTGACAATTTCTATGTATCTATGTATCTATGGACTACAGCCTCTGAGTTTATGCGGTGGCTAGTGACTCTGTACTAAACAGAGTTAGGTTAGTGGTCAATAAGGCTTGTTGCTTTGCACTACGGGCTGACAAGCTTGCCCAGAGCTGCTCCCTTTATACCTAAGCTGTGTGGCTCCCCCTACAGGAAAGACTAAGATACCAGACTTGCTTGTTTGTAAAAATAAACATTACTGGGCCTTACCCCGCTGGTGATTCATAACTTTTTCCACCCAGTTAGCAACCAATACACTACCAGGAGTATGTCTAGAAATGCCCTAGAAATACCTTTCCATAAAACAAATCTGAGTAGGCATTCCTTTGCAGTAAAGGCGCCTCAATAGAAACATAGAAACAGATTTTGACGGCAGATAAGGACCGCTTGGCCCACCCAGTCTGCCCATTTCCCTACCTATTGGATAAGCTGCAGATCCTTAGTTAACCAGCAGCCTACTTCTTCCTACCCCCACCCCCTAGAATTGCCGTATGACTGTCCCATCGTCAATGGCTTAACAAAATACCTGACACCTTTTAGGCCTCCCAAATTTGCTCAATTCAAGAATGCACTTTGAATAGAACTCACAACAATTCCAAATGTTCTTGTTACAGCTAATTTGGACACCATGGTCCAGATATTCAAAAGACTGCCCTCGTGCAAACCCTAATTTGCCCGCCCAAACTGGGCTTTGTTCAGCTTTCCCATATTCAGAAGCCCAGTTAGCATGGGCAAACAAGGTTTGCGCCTGGGAAATATTCGGGGGGGGGGGAGGCACAATGGAAATTGAGAGGCAGGGACCTGAATATCAGCGCAGTCCAATATTCTGAATATTTGTGCTGCTTAAGTGTGTTTTGTGCTGTCCCTTTGTGCAGCTCAAATACCGCTGATCTAAACCATGATTTGCTCCCACGCAACCCTATCGGTTGACAGATGAAGTACACCCCCCCTCGCTGATCTCAGCCATCAAACCAGTGACCCTGATGTCCACTGGTCCCACGACCTGCCAATCACTGGCCCAGTGTTATAATAACCCTTTCCCTGGTGCTAGTGGTCCCCCCCACATTGATCGCTGGCCTGATGTTAAAATGTAAACTTTCTCTAGTTTCCAGTGGTCCCTTCCACCCACCCACACCCATGCCCAAAGTTCAAAGTAGTATTCCCAGGTGTCCAGTGGTTCCCTCATCCTGATCCCCTGTATTATAAAATAACACTATTCCCTGGTGTCCAGTGTTCCCCCAATCCTGAACCCTTGTAAAGTAAATTGTTACCATTCCCCAGTATCTAGCGGACCCCTCTCCCTATCCCCAGTCCCCTGTAAAATACATTGAATCCATTCCCTGGTGCAATATCTAGTGGAACCCCCCACCCCAGCAGGTAGTGCCCCACCACTCCACTCCTCCCCATCCTGACACTGAGCCAATGAGTGACACAGCCCTCTGCTCTCCACCATGGTTGACTGCTGACTGAGCTGTCAATGAGTGCATACTGTAACAGCAGATTGTACAGTATGCACTCACTGACAGCTCATTCAGCAGCCGACCTTGGTGGAGAGTGGAGGGCAGTGCTGGTTGCAGGCTCAGGGTTGGGATGGGAGGAGCAGGGCGGTAGGGCACTACTTCCTGGGGTGGGGGTCCACTAGACACTAGAGAATGGGTTCAATGTATTTTACAGGGGATTGGGGATAGCAAGGAAGGGTATGCTAGACACCAGGGAATGGCATCACTTTATTTTACAGTGGATCGAGTTGGGGGGACCACTGAACAGCACCAGGGAAAGATATACTTTCAACATTGGGCTGGCGATTGGCAGGGGGGGGACCACTAGCATCAAGGATAGTTCTCTGAGACCGGGCAAGTGAGGGGCAGCACTGCACTAAAGTGCCTGGCTGCCCATTCAGATGAGTCCATAATGGACATGCATATGGCCCCTTACAGCCTTGCATACCCAATGAGCTAATTTGCATTTGAATATTGGAAATTTAGCATGGGTACAAGCCACTGTGGTGCCCTGTTTCGGGATCCATGTCTCCTAAGCACTACTGTAAGTGGCTTAGTGCTGGGCTGACATGGCCCTATATTCAGTCAAATAGAGCCAATGTGCTATTCCATAGAATATAGCATCTTTGGGTTCCTGGGCAAGTGCAAGGAGCAGGGCAAATTTTTGCACTGCGCTTAGCACCTCTTTGAATATCAGGCCCCTTATGTACAATGTATCTTCTCAATTGCCTATGAAATTGGTACTGCTCAAGTGGGTACCTAAGGCTTCCTATGCTTACTTAAGCAGTAAGGTATGTCTGAGGGTTACGTTAATGGCCTGTTAGAATATGGGCTTGAAAAATAATGCATGCTGATTGGCTGAAAGGCCTTGCCAGGCATGCATTTATTTTTCATTATAAAAAGGGTCAGTGAAATTGAACTTTCTGATTGTCTCGAAGTATTCTACAAACCTTATGTTAACCTTTTATTAAATTACATATAGAACCTAATTATATGCTGACCAAAATTTAACACTGTTTAAAAAATGTTTTTATTATAACAGCAATAATGCACTCCCAGGGGTTATGTTAATGGTCATTTAATAACCCTTGAGGGGCATGTGGCACTCAGCTACACCTCGTGCAACGTTACATTGCTAGAGGGGAATTAACATACCATTAACATAACCCATGGACATGCCTTATTGCTTAAATAGATGCCCGATGAAAAACAAGTGCCAGTTCAGTGTGCCTCATTACCTAGAGTATCTTTGGGCCACCCAGAATTTGCAAACTGACCAGCCATTTTTTTTCTCATTTAGTGGAAGAGTTGGGGGCAAGCCGCCCACCCCCCCAAATCAGTCTCTGTTTAGTTTAAATAAATATTAATAAACACACACACACACATAAAACTGTCTACTGTGAAAAACACTAGATTAACCCTACTACAGCCTCCTGGTAGGCGTTTCACAACACCATCCCATCCGGATCACTTACATCCCCGAGACCAATCCATCTCAGACCATGGAACTTGTAAACAATGAAATGCAAATGGGCTGTCTCCTAAATTATGTTATTACAGCAAATTAAAAAATGTAATAGCGCTTCAGTTTTAAATGGCAACAAAAAAAAAATATTTACACTGCTACCATTCCTCAGTGTACTTCCCAGTTCTAATTCCTAGTTTTGCATCACAGGGTCACATGCTTGACTGCAGCAACTTCCCAGGGAAAAAAAAACTTACAGAAATGACTGAAAACTTGTTTTACTACAAGGCTAGCAAGAGACTGCTGGGGGGGCTGTACAACAGACACCATGGGCCAGATATTCAAACTGCGCCATTTTGTGGTGCAAGCCCTACCGCTCAAAATAATTACGCAGGGTGTGGCGAGGTGATATTCAGCGGAGTTAGCTATGCGCTGTATTTGAATATCGCCCCTAGTCACACCCACTGTGAATGGCGCAGTAGAACTGTGCCAGCGCAAGTGGTCAGAGTGGAGCATTGAGATGCGGTGGCGCAAGTTCCATTGCGCCATGCACAGCACTCCGATATTCAAAGGTGACATGCAAATGGGGCTATAATTTATGCAAGGTGCACGGGGGCCATTTGCATCTGATTACAACCATTTGCATGCCATTGTCATGGATCGCCCGATCGCGACCTGCGCCTGGCGCGCCCTGCCAGGTGGCAGCCATCGAGGACCGATGCCCCGTCAGCCCGATTGCGGGCATAACTGAAATGTCCCCAGTAGCTTGATCGTGGGCATAACAGCATTCTCCCCCATTAGCCCGATCGCGAGCATAACTGAAACACCCCAGTAGCCCGATCGCGGGCATAACAGTATTCCCCGAGTAGCCTGATCATGGGCATAACAGTATTCTCCCCTGGTAGCCGATCGTGAGCATAATAATATTCTCCCCGAATAGCCCAATCACAGGCATAACAGTATTCTTCCCCACCTGCCGGGCAGCCCGATTGCGGGCAGAACAGTATTCCCCAGTAGCCGATCATGGGCATAACAGTATTCTTCCCCCACCCCGGGCAGCCTGATCATGGGCAGAACATTATCCCAGTAGCCTGATCGCAGGCAGAACAGTGTACCCCCATCCCCGAGTATCGATTGCGGGCATCAGACCCCCAAAGTCCAATATCCCTGGTGGTCTAGTGGACGCGAGTAGCATGATGCAGGCGTCCTCACCCCCACGTCTAGAAATCCCTGGTGATCCAGTGGCCCCACCCCACCCTCCACGGGCACCACCACCCCGCTCCCCTGTCCAGCTGGCAGCACCCCACCCGCCTGCTGCCTCACCACCCGCCGACTGACAGCTCAGAAGGGCTGCACGCCCATTGGTTCAGAGCATGAGTCAATGGGCATGCAGCCCATACCGTACAAGTCAGTCCAGATATGGACTGACTAGTGGGTATGGGCTGCACGCCATAGGCTCATGCTTTGAACCAATGGTGCTGCCTACCGAACTGTCAGTCGGCGGTGGCAGGCAGCGGGGCAGCAGGCGGTTGGGGTGCTGCTGCCCGCGGACTGACGGGGGAGCGGGGTGGTGGGGCTCCATAGGTGGGTGGAGTGGGGGGCCACTAGATCACCAGGGATTTCAGACTTGGGGGGGTGAGGATGCCGCCCATGATCGGGCTACTCGCAGTCCACTGGACTACCAGGGATATTGGACTGGGGGGAGGTCTGATGCCCACGATCAGGCTACTGGGGGGGAAGAATACTGTTATGCCTGTGATCAGGCTACCGGGGAAGAATACTGTTATGCCTGCGATCGGGCAACTGGAGGGAGAATACTGTTATGCCCGTGATCAGGCTACTCGGGGTGACACTCAGCCCATGATCAGGGCATGGGGAGGCACTGCAAGAAAGTTGTGGAACAGAGACACCCACAGGTGGCAACTGCTGTGTTGCACCCTGCAATGCAGTAGCTCACCTGTGGGTGGCCCTCAACTTGTTCCTTTTTTTTCGGCTCAGCTTTGTGCAGGCGCAGGTAGGGGTTGCACCTGCATAACTCTGCACGGCCCAGGCTGAATATCGGGCTATGCAGTTTATGCATGGGCACGCCCCCCCCACCTGTGCCTGCATACATTACTGATGTGGGTCACATGATGGCAGCCAGCTAAGTGGCAGCTGAGGCCTAGAGCTCTTCCCTCCTGCTGCTTTAATCGCCAGAATCTGAATTCCCCGGTGCACCAATCTTTGGGGAAACAACCTTAAACGGGTGCTGATATATTCCCTAATGACCCGGAGTAAAGTGCCAGCAGAAATATATTGCCTACGAGAAAAGATGGATGTGGATGGGAGGCAGGCCGCAGTCAAGCACACGCTGCCTCCAACCCCCGAGAAGGCAGCCAAAAAGCAACGTAATCAGGGAGGCCTGAAGTCGGAAAGACGTGGGGAAAAGGCACAAGCATCTAATCCCTGACGGAGGACAGGTTCTGCAGGAGCTGACCCCATTGAAGGAAATTCTCCAGGAGTTAACTGGGGAGTTCAAGTCCCTACGGAGTGATCTTTCCTCGGTTTCAACACGGGTAGCTGATGCGGAGGCCAGAGTGTTTTCCTTGAAGCAGTGGAGGGCCAAAGCAGAGGTTGAGATGGCTGGATTTAATCAACAAATACGGAAGCTCCAGGCTAAAACCGAAGACCTAGAGGGGCGTAAATGCCGAAACAATTTATTGATCTTGGGCCTACCGGAGATGGAGGAGGGACCCGATCTTATGGCCTTCTTGCAAAGGTTTCTGGTTAAGGTGGTAGGCCCGTCGCCGATCAGCCCATCTTATCACCTTGAACGGGCTCATCGATCGCTGAGGCCTCGACCCCCATCTGGATCTCCTCCACGTCCCATCATCATGAAATTCCTAAGTTATATTGAGAGACAGCATGTGTACAGTAAATCTCAGGATCTGAAGGAGATTATGTGGGATTCGGTCAAGATTCGGATCGCCCAGGACCTCCCGAAGAAACTAGGAGAAGCAGCCTTCACCCTACAGTCCAGAAGCTAATTGCTGCATCCATCCCCTTCAGAATGTTATACCCCGTGACTCTCAAGGTTACAATCGGAGGTTCTACCTACAGCTTTAACACACCAGAAGCGGCTCTGAAGGACCTCTCTATCAAATTGCCGGACTTGTTTAAGACCCCTGGTTGAGAGACTGTTCACGTTTATACTATCGTAGTGTTGTTGACTTTAGTGGCTACCTGTTAAATGAGTTTTTATCCTCTCCTGTTATTTTAGCCTATATGCTGGTGGTTTTTACCAGCTCTGGCCCCGCTTTCCCCCAGAACTAACGTCGGATATCCCATAACTTCCCCGACTGCTTCTCATTTCCTTACCTGGGTTGCGGCTGTTTGCTGGCCAGGATGGCTGAGCGTTGTCCTGTGGGGTGGGAGCTGAGCATTTTAGACCGGGGTATTGTGATCCGCGGTTTATTCCCGGAACTCGTCTGTTGGGAAACAGTTCCCCGGGGGTAACTTCCTGTTTGACGGACCGGTTTGGTCCTATACGGAAACAGTACCCTCCGGAATCAAAGGGCCCAGCCTGTGAGCTCCCCTGGATATGGAGCCTGGTCTTCTGCTTCGAACTTCCCATTTCACAGACGCCTGACCCAGGGGGTGAGTGCATATAGAGATAAGATCCAGGCCGAGTTGGCTTATCGCGATGTGTCTCAATTAGAGGTTGGGGCTGCATCGGGGTCGTTTTTTCCCTATTTGTACATCCCATGGTCTATCTGGTGTTTTGGGGTGGGGGAGGGAGGCACTTGGGTCTGGGGCCTAGTGACTAGCTGAATGTGGAATTGCGAGCCTAGGGTAGGGGGGTTGGCTAACCTCGCCCCAGTCATTGGGTTACTGTTACTTATTTTATGTGGGACTGGGTTCATTTTTTGTTTTGGAGAGCCTGTGGTCTGGACCCATTTCCCACTGCCTGATCAGATTCAACTGGGGTTTCTGGGGTTTGCAAAGTGGGTTGGGTGGCCAGGGCTTGTCCTTTCTTACTGGAGTCCATTTCGCTATCAGTCCTGGCCCCTTGTTGTAAATAGTTGTTTGTTGGGGTAGGGAGGGTACAGGAGGGGTCAATGGGAGGATAACTGTAAACTTCTTTTCTTAGATCAGTGTCTGGATATGTGGAGGGGTTGGGGGGTGGGGTGGGAGAGGGGTACTGCCTGATATATACTGTGTTTTGCTATATATTAATATGCCGTTTTATGCAGTATAATTCATACTTTAAATGTCTTTGGTGGCATTTTGAGAGGGTGGTATTTTGGGGACTGTATTGGGAGGGGGTTTGGGGGAGGATTAATCTGCCGGTTTAGATTGATGTGTTACTATACTCTGGTTGGAACAATGCTGATTATTTTTCGGGTGTTTAATTCTGGTATATCCTGGCAGACTGTTGGGCTTTGGGTATACTTGATCTTAGTGTGCCGTTCCCTTTTCACCATTTCTGGATATTTCTGGTTCTATACTCCTGTACTTAAAATGCCTATTAATACGGTTAAAATAGTTTCCTGGAATGTACGCGGACTCAGGGATCGGGTCAAACGGTCTCAGGTATCTAATCACTGCTCATTGCTGCAGGTTGATATACTCTTTCTTCAGGAAACCCACTTGGGTCAAGCAGACACCAAATCCCTATCTCGCTCTGGCTTCTCACAGGTCTATTTGGCTGGAGGTTCTAACCTTAGTAAGGGGGTTGCAGTTCTCATTAAAAAACATGTTCTGTTTATGAAGGAACTGGTTGTATTGGACCCAGAGGGGAGGTTTGTCCTGGTTAAGGGTACCCTTAATGGGAGTACCATTGTTTTAGGTTCCGTGTATGGGCCTGTTGGGGGGAACCCTGAGTTCTTTATGTCCCTTGCGGACAAAGTTAGCACTCTCCTTCCCTCCCAGCTTATAGTGGGTGGAGACTGGAATGTTCCCCTCTCGTCTATATTGGATAAGGAACCTCAGGACAATCATCCCCCTACTCCTGCCCAAAGAGCCCTTCAGGATCTTTTATTAATGTTAGGGTTATGTGACCCCTGGAGACTCTTGATCCCCTCTTTCGGCTTTTCTTTCTCTCCCAACCACATAAATCAAGGTCGAGAATAGACTATGTGCTGTTTAGTAAAACTTTTCTTCCAGTCTTCTTCAGTCTGGTATTGATCCAATTATCCTCTCAGATCATGCAATAGTTTGGATCAAGCTTTCCTTAGATCCGGATTTCTGTCGAGACACTACATGGAGGCTGAATACTCAATTGCTTAAAGACCCCCACACGGTCTCGCATATAAAATCTTTGATCTCTTTCTTCCTTGCGGACAATCTTGAGTCTACCCCGAGATTTGATATAGTTTGGAGCTCATTAAAATGTTATCTCAGGGGTGAGTTGATTAAGATTGCTTCTGCAAGGAAGAAAGCCAGACTTGCAAAATCTCTTTCTCTGTTGAGTAAAATTAGAGAATTAGAAGCAAGTTATTCCTCAACCTCCTCACTGCTGTCCCTTAAGGCTCTCCTGGTAGCTAAGAGTGAGTACATGGATCTCCTGAAAGAGAAAACTGAATACTGCCTTGTGAGAACTCAAGCTAAATATCTAGATCATGGGGAGAGGCGGGGAAACTTCTGGCTTTGCGCCTCTGGCAGCTGGGCCAGAATAATCCCATCCTTGCATTCCTCAACTGGTTCCATTGAAACTTCCCCTAGAGGTATTGCCCGAATATTCGAAAAATATTATACGGACCTCTATAGCAAACCCTTATCTTCTGCTCCTATTTCGAGTATTACCACATATTTAGGGGACATGGATATCCCCCGTTTGTCAGTGTCCCATCATAAAATTCTGATGGCTCCCATCTCTCTTGAGGAGATAGAGAGAACTATCACCTCTATGACTTCAGACAAAGCACCAGGGCCTGATGGCTTCCCTGCTAATTTTTACAAAGTTTTTTCTAAAGAGCTGGCACCTACACTCCTTAAACTGTACGACCATCTTTCCACCTCTAGTGATATAGATCCCACTCTTTTTGAAGCCACAATTATTTTGATTCCCAAACCTGATAAGGCTCTCACGGACCCGGCAAATTACCGACCTATTTCCCTCCAGAATTATGACATGAAAATCTTCGCTAAGATCCTAGCCGAAAGAATTAAAAAGGTCTGGTCTGATTTACTTAGTCCCGAACAGGTAGGTTTTGTGTCTGCTAGATCCTCTGCGGATCACTTAAGAACCCTATCTCATATTTCCCAACAAGCTCAATCAGTCCCTTACCCTGTGGCATTGGTTTTCATGGACGCAGAGAAAGCCTTTGACCGAGTGGATTGGACTTTTCTTTGGGCTGTGATGGAGAGGATGGGGTTTCGATATCATTCTTAAATGGGTTCAGGTTTTCTATGGTGCCCTTCGGCCAAAATTTATTGTAACAGGGTTTTTCCTCCTTTTCCGCTTTATATACTGGCACCAGACAGGGATGTCCTCTCGCCTTTACTATTTAATTTATACCTAGAACCTTCTTATTAGACTTAAATCTTCTCCACTTGTTAGAGACTGCATGTTACAGCAGCAGATTGGTGCTTTCAGCTTAGCATGAATGACATACTCCTGCATCTGGGTGTCCGGCTGAGTCCTAAAAGCGGCGATTGATGTTATTAAGCAGTTTGGAGCCCTCTCTCAATAAAATTGAATATTTCCAAGTCTGAAATCTTCCCATTAAATGTGCATACTTGTAAACAGGAGTTTATTTCTTTGGGATTAGGTGGCTCCCAAATCGATCAAATATTTGGGGATTCATTTTACGATAGAACCCTCTCTTGAAGAACTCAATCTGGATAATATTAAAAATCTTGTCCACCAAGACTTGCAGCGGTGGTCTACCCTTCCCATCTCTCTCTCTGGGGCCGGATCAATATTATTAAAATGAACATCCTTCCCCGGGTCTTTTACCCCCTTAATTTGTTAAATCTATGGTTGCTCATCGCTTACTTTCAGCAATTCCATACGATGTTTTCCAATTTTATCTGGCGAGGAAAGGGTGTTAGACGCTCGTATGCTAAGTTATCTCTCCCTAAAGATAAAGATGGTCTTCGGCTTCCTAATCTCTTACTCTATCACTGGGCAGCCCACCTCTCTAAGCTAGGGAAGTGGTTTTCCATGGACCCCAACCTTCCATGTCCCACCTGGCTTCAGATTGAGTGCTCACTTCTCTCGGGGGCTAAACTAGATACCTATGCTATATTCTTTACCCTCCATCAGCAATTTTGCACTGGTTGACTGATAATATGATTTTGACATCCCTAAGTCACTTGCTCAATGTTTACTGTCCCTTAGCATTCTTGTTGGTTCGGATCTGGGCCAACGGTGATCCTTAATCCCAATATCAAGTTGGGTAACTCAAGGCTTACTCCTGATTGGCTCCACAACTTAGAGAGGCTAGACTGGAGCATTTTTATAGTCAGGATCCCTCCTTTCTTCTGTCGATATACTCGATAAGTTTGACATTCCTAGGAGAGATATTCAAAGTTTTTCAATTAAGGCATCTTATCGCTGGGAAATTTGGTACCTCCTTTAGTGAATCAGTGGTCTACCCTTTCTCTCTCAAATAATAAATCTCGCTTCTCAACCGCACTCTATTTCAAGTAATTTACTCCTTTCTTTTAAACTATAAATTTCCCGAGATAGCTGGGGCTCTAATGTCTGGTCATTTTGTTGCCTGAATCTCCCCTAAATTGGTCCCGTATATGGAAGGATCTTCATAAATATCATACTCAGGATAGATTAAGTTTAACTCAATATTATATTGTAAATAATTTGTACTATACCCCTGCAAAACTTTTTAAGCTTAAAAAACTTCCCCACCCTACCTGTTCTAGGTGCTTGCAGGAGGAAGGGAATCCCCTTCATGTTTTTTGGTCCTGTAGTAAGGTTGCTCCCCTGTGGTCCCTTGTCCAGGACAATCTGGACCCCCTTCTGGGTTTGTCGAGCTTTTTTACTCCTGAGATTTGCATTCTGGGTGAATATTCTCGCATAGACAGTGTGGAGCATCGGTACCATATGGCTTTGGTGTCCATGGCGGTCAAGAAGTTGGTCCTGAGGCACTGGACTGATCAATTGGCCTGACGCTCGCGACTGGCTGACTGAGCTTACTGCATACCTTAATTGAGAGTCTAATTGCCAGCCTGCACTGTCGTATGGACCTGTTTCAGAAGAGATGGGGTAGATTACAGTCGTTATGTTTGCATTAATGAGTTCATGACCTGATCCCTGTAGTCCGCACAGACAATGTATATTATGTCATGTGTTGTTCTTAGTAAGTTTACTGTCAAGGGAGATTTCATCTATGAATAATCGATGTTAGACATATCCAGATTACAGGAAATATTGAGAAGGCACACTTGTATAGGGACAGGAGGGGAGGGGTGGGTAAGTTGTTTTGGGTATGGTAGAAGTTTATGTTTCCTCTGCACATGTAGATTGGGAGGGGGAGGTGGGGATCTTCGATTGTGGGGGAGCTTTGGGGGTTTGGGTTTTTGGGGGCTTTGGTTTTACGGTATTTTCATGTTTTATTTACCTGGTGTGTTTTGTTATGTTTTGTAATTTTATATTTGAAAATCTAATAAATTTAAATTTCAAAAAAAAATACATTACTGATGCACCCCAGCACATCGGGATTTGTGCAGGCGCACTTTTCCTTTTTAAATATTGCACTGGGGCGCATCAGTGGGTTGCGCATGGTGCAACACTGTTGCGCCATGCGCAACCCTTTTGAATATCTGGGCCCATGTCTTATTCTGGAGTTGGTGGTGCAGGGAAGGGAATAAGTTGCACAGAATGGCTCTATGTGGGGGGGCAGGGGACAACAGGAGCTGAAACAACACGAAAAGAAAGGGACTACTTTACAAGAAAAAGATGGAAACAATTTTATTTTTTAATTTTTAAACTGTTTTTTTCATTTTCTTAAATCCCATGTAAAAATGACACAGGTAGCCCATTTTCTAAGTGCAATAATACCCTCCAGGGTGAGAGTGGGCGATATGGGGAATATCAGACCTTTCAGGGGCTATATGGCCCTCCGTCTGCAATGTGGGACCTCATTACACCCCTGGGCAGTCAAGTATTCCCAAATAGCGCCCACCTTTTTGGGTATTATTTCTTACTTAATCACACCCTGGGGGTGTAATGTGTCACGAGATATAGCCAAATGCTACATGCTCTCAGAGTGTGATAAACAGGCCATTAACATAACCCTCAGAGATGCCTTATTGCTATTATAAAACATAAAAAAAAATTGTAAAGCTGCACAGTGACAGGCTTGAATAAGACCCTGTTCCATTTTTTGAGTAAAAAGAGCTAAATGAAAGGATCTGTTCTATCCTCTGCCTTTTTGTCTCTTGTCTGACTGCACAGTCACATTTTTCTCTGCCTTCACTTACTGTTTCTGTCTTTTCTCTACTTCTTGAGCTGCTGCATTTCTTCTCTTCTCTGTTTCTCCATCTGTTTTTGTTATATTGCCCACCATTTGAAAAAGGCAGTCTGGCCTTCAGTTTCTGTCACTGCCTGTTCTTTCTTTACAGCTGCAGTAGGTGGAGCCTGCAGACCTTTTGCATGTACAAAAGGAGTGATGTCATGTTTTCTGTCCGTGGAACTGACTAAAGGTGTAAATAGCCTCCTTCACCTTACCCTCCTCTGAGAAATGTTTTCTGCCCTCAAATAAATATGCTTTCATATTAATCAGTGGTTGAAGGGTACTATTTTCTTTCTTAAATGGGTGGTACAAGAACTGGAACCTGAATAGTGGGAGGCAGCATTTTTTTGGGGGGGAGTAAGATCCACCCCACCTCCACCTGAGAAGCTCCTAAAGATCCACCCCTGCCTTTTTTTATTCATGTGGGAGGGGCATGAGGTGAATCTAGCATGTTGAAACAAGACTCATTAGTTTGGGATCTGGACCAAGGAACAGAACAAGTCTGTGGAGTCCCTGCATTTTGTTAAGGTCTAGGAGATCAGAAGATACTTAATGCCTTCAAACTAACTTAAAAACCCTTGGAACAAATGATTATCAGAGTCACCTGGTGTCTCAAAAGGAAAGACTAAGAAGTGTCTGAAACTACAGCTTCCAAGGAAAATAGACCCCTTTCTGGTTGAAAGAGCCACAGGTATTTCTTAAACATTTATATACTAAAAACAAAGTTCAGCTTTTCAGGATTGACAATATTTATTTACCATATATATATATATATTTATATACACTATATATTTTTTTCTCTTAAGTTTGAGAAGTGGAGTTGCCTTGCACATGTTAAAAATACCAGCTGCAATTAACAACTACTTGTAGAAACAAAAGGCTGTTTTTTTTTCCTACTTACTTTTTTCCTGGCTCAGTTTATATCAGTGAAAATAAAGACTTGAACAACTATCAGAGCTGCTATCCCCTTGGACAGGCTATTTATCACTCTTTTAAAATAAATAAATGTAGTTTCACAGTTTTACCATGAGGGAAGCAAGAAGATGAACCAGCATGGTTAACAGATGAATTCATTGACACCTGTGAATGAATGGGGAGGATCAGTTTTTGTAAAATTCCTGGTGAGCTTATACTCCTTGGAACCTGTTATTCATGATTTTTATTGCATCTTATCCCAGGCAATCTTCCCAGAGTGCAGTTTGCTCTATTGTTTAATATCTCCAGTGGAGGCCAGTGTCTTGCTACATTTTTTGTTTCAAATTAACCACAGACATCATGGCAGCCATAGGAGACACACTGAGTCTTAAGGTGTGTACAGCATAATTAACAGACAAACAATGAGGTGGAGCACCAGGCAATTAACTGTGGTGCTCATTTTGACAATAAGTAATAGAGGAAGTGGTAAGAGCACCCACAAAAATCAGACAGCACAGAACTTTGATGAAAAAATGAAGTAATTTTATTTAAATACAAAACTGCATATTACATGTGCACCAAGTCCCAAACATAAGTGGTAAAAGCTGTACCAACACTAACGTTTCCCCTGTTTTGCTGTAGTTGCACCCTCTTTTATTTCTGTACACAGTTTTTGATTCTTTATATGGATCATACGCCAGAAATATTTAAATGAAATATGAGGTAGCAATATGAAATAAAATTAGGTGCTGCAACTAGCAATGTATGAGCATGATAACCCATGTAAAGGACAACAGTGTGATTTAAATGTGCAGTTTAAAGTTCCACACAAACCTGGCTGCTATTTCAAATCTGAATTAATGATTACTAGAGTTGTTTATTGAAAACTGCTTTTAATAATAAAACTAAATTGTTTTTAGTTTATGATTGGTTTGAATTAATTAGTAACATGTAATTTAATCACTATTTATATGGAGGCACTGTTGTGATGTTTTAGATTCACTCTGATGATGCCTGACAGTGGTCAGGGGGAAACGTTAGTATTGGTACAGCTTTTACCACTTATTGTTGGGACTTGGTACACATGTAATATACAGTTTTGTATTTAAATAAAAGGACTTCATTTTTTTCATCAAAGTCCTGTGCTCCCTGATTTTTGTGGGTGCTGTTATCACTTCCTCTGTTACAGCATAATTAATAAGTTTTCATATGCATAATCTTTCCATTCATGTTATTGCTAGACATACTGCAGCTAGCTTGGCTTGAGAAAGGGTGAACATGGTCAGGACTCCTTAGCAATTGAGAGGCATATGCAGCAAATAAATCCAGATGTGCTAACTGCCTGCTGAATAAGTGAGGATTGCAGGAACCCAGGGAATGATTACGGGGGGAGGGGGGATGATGGTCATCAAAATGGAAAGGGATTTTGGTGTAATCATATTGGATGACCTAAAGGTTGCTAAACGATGTATCAAAACTGTGAGGAGAGCCAGGGGAATGCTGTGGTGCATAGGGAGAGGTACTGTATTATCAGTAGAAGGAAGGAGGTGGTGATGTCACTGTGTAGATCACTGGTAAGGTCTCATTTGAAATATGGTGTCCAGTTCTGGAAGCCGCATTTCTATCATGCAACTTTAAATCACAAATGGGTTAAATGGTTCTATTTTAGATTTCTGTCCCTTTCCCCTACTTCTCCCACTGGTTAGCCTTATGGAACACAACCAGAAAATATCTTGGCTAGCATGATGAATGTACCTACACAAGCTGCTTCTCAGTCTACAGCACTGTCTTTTTAAAATGCTAATTTCTTGTTGAAAATATGGTATAATTTTTCCATCCATGTCATTGTTAGAGATCCTATAGCTAACTTGGCTTGAGGAAGGGTGAACATGGTCAGGACCCCTTAGCAACTGAGATGCATATGCAGCAAATAAGTCCAGATGTGCTAACTTACCCTATAACTCTTAAATGTCACAGTTTGCATTTTTTTCTTGAAATGGTTACTTTTGCATTTATGTTTATTTTAAAATATTTAATATTCTGACCACGTGGTTATGTCATGGACCATAACTGATCTCCAGCCTTAAACCTCCCCCCATGCTCCAACTTGCATAGAAAATAATACTTGTAGACAAATCTAATCATTTTGCTGCTGTGTTCTGGCGTGTGTGTGTGTGTGTGTGTGTGTGTGTGTGTGTTACTCTTACTGAAGCAAGAAATGTACAGCTGTCATTTTTTACATCCTGTTCAAAATGTGTTTTTGCACCTGTGATACTTAATGGTACAATTGCTGTACAAAATCTCCTTTTGGCTAATGAACTGATAGTGTCACTGTTCATGTGGTGGGGTCACAAAAAGCACATGCTGAAAACTTGGAGTGAAAATTCCAATAAACACCCAGAGCATTAGGGTTTCTGACCATAACATCCTGCACTGTAGGGACTGACAGGCATTAAGGCTGTGACTTGGGATTGTCAGCCGTAATGCTCATGTCATTCCACCCCCATTCCCACCCTGCAGCCAGTGACAGGTATCAAGGTATGGAGGCAGTATAGTGCAGTGGTCTAAAGCTCTGAGCTGCAAATCTGGTGACATCCAGCAGACCAGACCTGGGTTTGAATCCCACAGCTTCCACTTGCATACTGTGTGGCCCTGAGCAAGTGACTTAACCTCCTTGTGCTCCCAGGTAGCTCCTGTAAAAAAGCTTCCAGCTTAGTGTGCTATACCTGGTTAAACAACTAAATAAAAAATAAAGGTGTGCCTTTGACTCTTCGGCCCCAAAGTTCACTCCATTCTCTTATACTGTACCCATTTCAGCGTATTTCCTTATGGGGTGAGTGTAAAGTCTGAAAACCTCAAGGCACACCTCGACTGTTGTCTGTGCCTGCAGGGTAGGATAAGGTGAAATGGCATGCATGTTATAGGCAATGACCCAAAGGCACACCCCAATGCCTGTCCATGTCTGCAGGGTGGGGGTAGGGGTAGGGTTCGCATCACTTCAGTACTTCACTGCCATTCCTATTCTGCCTGCCTGTCTGTGTCTCTCTATCTATATGTCTATGTAATTATCTATCTTTCTATTAATTGCATGTATCTCTATTTTTAGTTATCTCTAAAACAAATCTGCTTTTCACATTTGCCTGCACTCTGATCACATACTTATGAAACTGTGCATATTTGTACTCCACTTTTGTGTAGACCTCATACTTTCCTAATATTTCCATTATCACAAGCATAACTACCTTGCTCTTATCAAAAGCGACCCCATCTGAAAGTTAATATCACATTTTCTCTAACAGTCCATCATCATTACGCCTGACTTCCTGACATCAACTCATTGCTTAAATATAACTTGCATCACCTCATGGACAAAAACCCTGTTTCTCTTGGGGGAAAAAAAATTAATACACAATAAAAATGTGTAAATAATCCCAAGGCTAAACATATGCCAGCCATTACTTTTTCATGTACTGCCACCTTCTGTACCATCATGGGGATTTGCATATGTTTCCCTTGATGCTTTGCATTATTGGGATATGTGCAATTATGTTTTCTTTAAAATTTGGATGTCTGGCCAATATCATCCGGGATAAAACATACATCAGTGGCATTTGCTCTGGGGTTCATTTCTAAGCTTCCTATTCCTTCCATTAAAATGTACACCTCCATATATTTTCCTAATAAGGAGTATGCCTTCCTTAGAACAGAAATTTAAACAAATCTTACTACTTACAAATAATTATCTTGTTTTTTCATACCTCCCTAACAATTCCATACAACTTCACTAACTTCATTATGCAGGCATGGTGGATCTTACCAGAATTTGTTTCCATTGCTGGTGCTGGCTGTACAGTCTCAGCTTGGACTTCTGTCTCTGCTAGTTTGGCTGCCATCTTTCTGGTAAGGACTCCTGGACTTGCTGATACAGAATCCATACCTTTCTGCTATGCTTCTCTGGTAGCAGGTCCAGTACCCACACACAAAACTCCTGGCTTAGAGTATGCAAGGCGTAAATCTCACTGCTACCACCATCTGTCACTGAGGCACAGGTCAGGAACATAGGAAGACTAGGAGCAGGTATAAAATTCACAAGTACCATTTTATTTTTTTCCAATAACATTAAAATAAAAAAATAAAATTGTTAAGTATAAATATTTACAAAGGAAATACAAACACAGAAAACAAAGTCCTCCATCTGAGGCTGTCTCTAATTCCAAGTTTCAGTCTTGTTCTCCCTCTAGCAAAAGTATTGCTGCTTTTTAATTTTTTTTATATTAGTCTTTGGTAACTGGGTAAGGCCCACTAGGCACAAGTGCCTGTTTTCAAGGGTGACCTGGGAGCACTGGGTGGTTAAGTGACTTGCTCAGAGTCACACAGTATGCAAGCGGAGGTTGTGAGAATCAAACCAAGGTCTGGTCCGCTGGATGTACCAAGCTCATTCACAGCTAGTTACTCTTATCTCCAGGCTATACTGCCTTTTCATAAGTGTTTGCCTGGGAACTCATTAAGGAGACATCCTGTTTTCAGAAAATGTTATTGTCAATTTCCTTTCTTGCAGGTGCAGCAAAACAGTACATGATGTCCCAAAGCTGACCTCATGTTGACAGCTCTACAAAAGTGCTAGTGTTGCATTCCATGTTAATCCCCTAAGTTCCAAATAGCTTTTTGCAATCATTTCAACAATATAACTATATACATTTTCAAACCAAGGGATCCCAGTTTCACATAAAGAGTCACACATATTTTATAACTTCAGATACACAAGGGGCAGAAAAGATAGAAACAACAAGTCAAGGCAGAGAAAAATCTGACTGCGTAGTCAGACAAGAGACAGAAAAGAAGAGGATAGAACAGATCTTTGCATCTAGCTCTTTCTACATAACACATTTTTATTTTATTTATTTTAAATTTGTTAACCAGGTAAAAGCACTGGGCAGAAGCCCTTTTTCAGGCCTGACCCAACACAATAAAAAAAGAACATAAAACACATACAATAGAATAACAAACAGCAAAAAAATTTAAATAACATGAAAAATAGGGTCTTATTCAACCATGTTACATGCACCTTTTGTTGTTTTCTTTTCTTTCCTTTCTAGTTTTAGATGAAAACCAAAAATAGTTCTTCCACCTTGACTGGCGTGTAAAGCAAAGTTGGACTCTGAATGCGCTTCCCACTGCACCACCCCCACATTCTTTACTTGCCTTCTTTAATTTACCCTGTCGTGTCCAGCCCAGCCATGTGAGGTTTTGGTTTATGTGAATCAGAGTGGGACTTGTAAAGGGCTGACTGCCTGGATCTGTCCAGGAGGGGAACTGTGGTCCTCAGTGAATCATTTAAATGCTACATTAGCCAGCATTTAAACTATCCAAAGGGAGAGGCAGAAAGATGAAGGGAGAAATAAACTGTACCCCTCCACAGGCAAAGGAGGTCAACAAGCAGAATCCTTAAGGGATGAAAACCCAAAAAGAACCATATAACAAAGGAATCCAGGGAGTAGAAGACAAGAGTAATAATGAGATAGATAGTGGAGGAAACAAACGGGGGCAAATGGGAAGGGCGGTGGCAGCACAATCT
Source organism: Neoceratodus forsteri (assembly GCA_016271365.2). Taxonomy (NCBI): domain Eukaryota; kingdom Metazoa; phylum Chordata; order Ceratodontiformes; family Ceratodontidae; genus Neoceratodus; species Neoceratodus forsteri. Next base: position 517,025,304 of record CM057449.1, on the reverse strand, counting down.
GAAGAGCCATGTGTGCAAACACTCGAAGTGTAGGCAACAACACTGCAGACTTAGAGGTCACCATGGCAGAAGCAGACCTGGATATGGTTGCAATTACTGAGTCCTGGTGCAGTTTAAACTAGGATTGGGATGTGTCCATATCAGGGCATTCTCTGTTCAGAAAGAAAGACAGGATAGTTAAAGTAAAGTTGTAAGGTAATATTTACCAGTATTGCTGTGGATGAGTCAATAGAGGAGGCTTTCTGGTTCAAAATTAAAAAAAATTATTGAAATCGGACATTCCTGCGCTGAGTTATGGCTTTATTTATCATTCCTTCGTTATCACAGTATCTTCTGTGTTTACATTCGTCGGCCGTTCCCAGGATGCATTGCGGCTGCTTCGTGACATATCATGCCAGGTAGCGCTGCAAATGCGGGAAAAGTGTATTCAGTGGCGCCCACATTTGAAGTGTGCATCTGTGCTGTGCGATCATGTGATGAAGGATATTAAAACAATTCTTTTGGGGGGCATATGCTATTAAGTGCTGGTCTGAGGATAGACTGCTGCAATCCTTTGTTTTTTTCATGGTCTTTGCAACAGCTCATATTAGGCAGTGAGTGTCGAGGTGCCGCAGAGATGGCTTTCTCACAGTCTGATGTATGTGATGATCTGTGCTGTGACATTGCTGTGCTAATTTTATTTATCTTGCACCATTCATAGGCATATATTGTAGCAAATGGAAAGACTTGCTTATATTTCTTTAGTGATTTTTATTTTAGTGTGGTAACTTGTGTTCCCATTCAGTGTGCTTTGCTTACCTTGTGCAGACCCTGTCACTGTGGTGCAGACACAGTACCTCTACAGTTTACTGCATATTACTGTGTATTATCCTGCACTGTGAAAGGTGACATTAGCATCTGCCATTCTTTTTGCTGTGTAGTGAGTTAGTGTAGTTTTCTGTGAGACATGCTTGCCTTTGTGATGCAGTGTTAATGAATATTAATTTTCAGTCTTGTCATTTGTTTAAAGATTGGCCATATAAATGTTGCTGTTCTGTGTCTTTCATGCAGCAATACATGTAATTCAATTATTTTTTTCCTTCAAGTTTGCATCCCAGTGTTTACTGGTAAAGTATTGTATACTGCTGCAGTGCTGTGATTACAGTGCTTGTACTGTGTCACAGTGCATGTATTTTTGATGCCATAAAATCTGCTTGACGTACTGTTCATTTATAAGGCATATTGCTGAGTACATTTTTAGCTTTGTATTCACTATCAACTGTACTCTTCCATAAATCGTGAACCTGTATTACAGCTTCAGGACTGTGTCATCTTGGTGACAGTTACTGCAACTTTTTCATCTGAACAGTATTTGCACATAAAAATGGTGAATTATTGTGTCGTGGCAGGCTGTAGTAACAAGACTTCCATTCAGGTGTCATTATTTGATTTTCCCAAGAGAGACAGGTCACTCCAGCATTTTAAGAAATGGGTTAATTTTGTGAAACTGGACAGGAAATGGGATTGGCAGCATGTCCTGTCACCTACCATATGCTCTGTTCATTTTACACCCACTTTGTTCAGCAACCATATTCAGTTCCAAAAGGGGTTTGCTAAATATTTAAAGCTTGAAAAACATGCTATCACATATGTGTGTCCTGTAATAAACAGAAGCAAACCTTTTCTTACAAATGAGTATAAGCATGTGTATGATGTCAGTGGAACATCAGATGGTGCACCGAGAAGAAAAAGTCGTGCTGTGGACAAGCTAATGGTTCAACGGGTGAGCTTCATTTTCTGAACAAGATATTCTATGATGTATTGAACATCACTGCATTATGTTTCCATTTCATCAATGCATAGAACTAGTGCTGTGTCCTAACCAGAATCAGTCAAGTACTGTATTGTGATAGGTGAACATCAGCGATGGGACACAGAGACAGAGACAGAGAACAAGAGAAGGTTGAAATACAGAAAATTGTCCAGCATTCATAGAGGACCATAGGGGTTGCTAACCTGAGCTGAAAAATACATGTAAAGGGTTTTGTATAGTTTCTCACCTCACCATTCACATAGGAGCCACTATTTGCACACCAGGAAGCAAAATGTTGTGGTGACACCAGGAGGTGGGGGTGGGTGGTGCTGTACATGGAACAAGAGTGCTGTTTTATGCCCCCAAATATCTCTGCATCTATGTTCTGACTTGTGGCAATTGAGGGTTATTGTAAACAAGTCCTGCATAATAATGTGGTGAGGGTACCCTGTATATAGGGACCAGACAGGGGAAGGGGTGCTGAATATCCACACGTTATGAGGGACCCCAGGAGTTATCATTTAGGCAGATCAGAATGCCTTGATGCAGACCACAAAGACATCAAGAACTTCCAGTGACATTCATCACTGTCAAAATGCACCAGGGAGTGATCATTCGGGATGGGCTGAAGGCCTTCGTACACAGCATAAAGGCAGCATAAACTTTGATTGCCATGCTGGCGTGCATTGGCATAGGTAACACAGTAACATAAAGCAGTGGCAAGAAACCACTGTGGGTTATTTTAAACATGTCTGTGACATTCATAAAATAACCTTGAGGTGTGAGGGAGTGATAACAACAGTTGTTAGCTAGCATGCGAGGTGTTACACAAGTATTGGTGTTACAGGAATACTGGACGTCTGTGTCCCTCCTGATGTGACAACATCTTCTTATGTTCCACCTTTTTGTTATGCAGCTCTTTTTCATAACGGGCCCGATATTCAGAACTGCACCTGTCAATGGCACATGTTGTTATGGCGCCACTCAGGGATATATTCAAAGGAGATGAGAAATGGCCCATCCACTCTGAACATAACAGATTATGCGCACTGTGCAACCACTATACACTGTCACAACCCCCTCAACCAGGGCCAATACCAGGAATTGGAACTGCCTGATATTCAGCAGTCAGTATGCAAATGGAGCCATAATATATGCAATGGTGTCCATTTGCATATCATTATGGCCCAATTTGCATGTGCTGTGCAGGGTAGGCCACTGACTTGCATCTGGCACCCTACACAGCATGCATTGCACACAGGGGAAGACATAAGGAACCCCCCCATAGCGGCGATCACCATAATGTAACAGTGTAATCCTTAGCAGTCCACTGGTACCCCTTCCTTCCCTCCCAATGTCCTGCACCCCTTATAAGACGTATAAATTCACAGTCTCTTGAATGACTTCCACAGTATGCACTGCAAGCCCATTGGTCCATGGTGTGGACCAATATGCTTAGGTTTGCTACTGTAAGCTGTTATTCTGTGTGCAGCTGGGTGCTATGCGGGTGGGTTTGTGCTGCCTGCGGATGACGGTGGGGGAGTGTGGTGGGCAGGGTTTCCTGTGTGGGTGAGGGTTGCCAGTAGAACACCAGGGGTGAATATACAGTTATATTGTCAATTGTAGTTACCGGCGGGGTGGGGTGGTCTCACTTGACTACCAGGGATGAAGAGATCATTTTTGGGATTGCGGCTATGGGGGACGGAGGGGTGGCACTAGACTATCAAGGACATCAGTGGTTGTTTCTGCATCTCTGAATAGACTGATGTTACTGTACATACAGAGTGATATATCAGCTGTGAATATCCAAAAACAGCAGCAGTCACATCACTGATCCCTGTCGATCATCACTGCCAATAGAGATGACCATTCCCCCACAGCACCACTCTTTTGTGGCTTCCATTCAGCCACTTGTTGACAAATTTTATAATTTGTATGCTCCCATGTACTGCAGCTTCCCCCTCCACCCCAAAGTCTCATGCGCCTTTTAATCAACTGTTTTGCAGAAGTGCAAATACAGCAGATGAACTGCAGGGTCATAAATGAAGGTATGACTACAATGGAAGTAATTAAGTGTTCATTATTAGTTGTCAAATTCTGTAGGATACTGGTGGCATTACAAAAATCATATCATGTAAATCTCTGTCTAGCCATTCATGTAGTGCATGACAACCTTGCATGTGTCGCCTGTGTGGTACTGTCTGATGTCCATGTCTCACAATATGCTGTTTGTCACTGCCATACTGTATGTGTGTTTGTGATAATTTCACAAATTGACTGCGAATGCAAACATTAAGCACATATTCTAATACTACATTACTAACCAGATGTTGACAGAGGCACATCAATCAGTGTGTGTGACCAGCGAAACAAGTGAGATGGATATTTCACCTGTGTCAGAACCTTCAGAATCACAGTCTACGTCTTATCAGGTGTGTTTACTTTTCCATTGCTGTTGTTGTATACCAATAAATTCACAGTTTTTGTTCTGATTGCAAAGTAACATTACCAGTGCTGTACTGTGAAGAACAACTTTTTTCACTGTACAAAAGGTAATGGCAATAGACTGTTCATGGCACAGAAAGTGATGCTTGTTGAACTATCAGCGATGCAATGCTTCTGTGCTTCTGAGGTACATGCTTACCATGGTGCAATGCTCAACTGTGTGAAGAAGTGCAAAACAATTTTTCATTGCTTTCGACATTGTGATTCTAAGGTTTATGCTTGCTGCAGGACCAATGGTGGTTGCTCACCCATTTCTCCTAACATTCTTTCATCCTGTATACTGCTGTTGTACGCTTCTAAATGTAGCTGTGAATAAAACATATGTGTCGATGAAGCCCACATCCTTCATTTCACCATGCAGTGCTGTTGCGTTCTGAACTGCAGCGAGTGGCAACCACATGCCTTGACACAACAGGTGTACTCACCATGGAAGCATGCAGTAGTTGTCCAAAACTTAACACTAAAATATCACAAACTGGTTTCGCAAAGCACCTGTAGGGTGATGTATGTTATCTAGAAAGACAGTGTCCGAATACTTTGAATTAGGCCACCCTCCCTGGAGTTTGTAATCTGAATGAGGGGTGGCATGTGTGTTTAAGCCACTGACATATGTGTTGCTGGGTGTTAGAAAAACAGTAGCAAAGGAAGTGAGGAAAGTACTACTATTTTGATTTTCTGTTTCTGCGTGCTGGAGTTGTGCGTCAGGATGTTGGGCAAGCAGGTGTTGGGATCTGATAATATTTTTGTGCAAAAACCAGGATAGAGCAACAGAAATGTGAGTGGACACTGGCGTCAAACTGATATTTCAACAGTAGTGGAATGTTTTTGCAGAAAACATCCTCAGATGCACGTGTGGGCAATAACATACTGCACATGTAACAGCGAGTACTCTTACCCTGGACAGGGCAATATCGAGTATGGGAAAATCAGAGAAGGAGGGGGGTGAGGAAGGGAGCACTCTGGGTAGGCCAGCTACGACAATAAAAGTATTGGAAGTGGGTGGATGCAGGGAGCACTAGGTCACAAGGGTACGTTACTGCAGAACCGGAAGGGTGAGGGAGATGAAAAGGGAAGGAGTAATAGGAGGCCTGGGTGAAGGACCCAATGGCAACAGTTCACCCAGAGAAGAACTAAGGGAAGAGTTGGAGGGGGGCGACTAGTGATATTCAGGCTGTGAGGGGTGCAAGGAGAAAGCTGAGAGAGGGAGACAGAGGAGGGAGCCTTGATGGACACAAACAAAGTAGCGACGCTCAGGCTGTGGGATGGTCTAGGAACAAGCAGTGGGCTGTAGTCAGGAGGAGGAGTCTGGAAGGGCACACATACACTTGTGACCCCAACCCAAGGTTGCAGTGGGTGAGTAGGCTGAAGCAGTAGCCTGAAAGGGCACGCACAAAATGGAGACACCAGACCGGGGGGGGTGTGAGGAGCAAGCTGGGTGACGTAGACAGTAGAAGGAGTATGGAAGGGCACAAATGGGCTAGTCACTTGGTGGGAGAGGTGAAGGTGCTCCTGCTGGGTGACTCCATTATTAGACAAATACAGTTGGAGGTGGTTGAGGAGTGAAAATGCATCCCAATCAATGTTAAATGTATCCTATGCCTATCGGTACAGAATGCCAAATTCCTGCTGTACTCAATGGCAAGGGAATGAGGAGGTTCCCCAGACTTTGTAGTTCACATGGCAACAAATGCTTTAGCTGGAAAAAGTGAAGTGGAGATATAGGCAAGATTCTGGTCATTGGCCCTGGTTTGCCACTCTATAGGATGCTCAGTCTCCTTCTCTGAGATGCTGCCAGTACCAAGGGCAAGCAGGAAACATGTTAGAGTGGTGAACCAGTGGGTCAGGGAGTGGTGCAAGTCACAAGGTGATGGGTTGATGGGGGACTGGGGTGATACATGTGAAGACACGTGGCTATATAACAGGGATAAGCTACAACTCAACATGCAGGGGAGGGAGATCCTGAAACTTAAACTGTTGTGATTAATGGGTGATAGGTATGGTTTACACATGTAAAGGGTGGAGGGATACAAAGTCTGACAGCCCCCGAGGATGAAGCTCGGGGGTTCTGGACTACATCATGCAAAGGGGACCGCAGCCAGCATTAAAAGACAAGGAGGAACTGAGTGTGTAAGACAGATGGGTGTATGTGCTGGGGTGAAAAGAATGGGGAGGGTGAAGGGTGGAGGACTGTTCTGATCAATGCCAGGAGCATGGGCAATAAAATGCCACAGCTCCAGGCAATGCTGCTTATGAAAACCACATTAAAGATATGTGTGTCCGAAAACTGCCATGTCAACATTGCTCCACAACCCTGTTTGGTATGACATTGGCACTGTACCCCTCATCCAGGTGCACCACTTTGAAGTAATGCTGTGTTAATATTCTGCATCATGTCTGCATGTTGCCCGATATGTGTCCTTTACAAATGTTGGCACTAATCTGCGTTCAATGATTATATATTGAAAAAAGAACAGTTACTGTTATGGTAGTAATGCATTACTTGTCAGTGGCATAGGATGAGCAACTCATCTGTTTTGAAGCCCAGACCCCCTTGCAAGGAAATAATATGACCCCGTAGTACCATCTACTCAGCCATTTAACACTGTACACACACTGCATATGTAAGAATGGTATGCTTTTCATGTAACAGTGCTGTGCCTCCGACAATGCCGTTCTTCTGACAGTAAGTGATATTTATATATTTAATACTGCATGTGTCCACGTGTTGCTCATATGTCATGTGAATATTCCTCCTGTACCTTAGAAATCAGCTGAGGAAAGTCCTACTTCTGCTGACAATACAGACTATTGTGGAGAGAGAGAGAGAGAGAGAGAGAGAAAACAAAGATTCTGAACAGCCACTTGAGGATAATCAGGTATTCATTGACCGCTAACGCAACTCTATTACACAGTACGTCTCACATCGATATTAGGTCACTGTGGCGATGCACAGTTATGGAGTGCTGGTGCCATCTGTTTAGTACTGCTTGTTGTGAAATCAGGATTTCTTTCCTACTAAGGTTATACTGACATTTCCTAAGCATTTCAGTGTTTATAATGAGATCAGACCGTGTCAGTAATTATGTCATTGTTTTTTCAATGCGCCATCCAAACTGATGTCGTGATACCCTGATGTTCACAGCATGGCCCTTGAACTCACCACTGGGGGTACATTACTGCAGTACTGCCCATAAAGTACTTACAATAGTGCAATTACTCAGTTGCACAGATTAGTCCATCAGTGTTGAATGGGATCACACACAGTTCAGGAATCCACTGCACACCATGCTTTAACAAGTACACATGTCATGTGTGTTTCCAAAGGTAAACAAATGCAGTCACCCCGTGACACCAACCAGTGCATACACACACAGATGGTGTACATTCACCGTTACCCTCCTGCCACAGCAGTTAGGCCACGAAAATAGTGTCATGCACATGCATAAGACCTCTTCTGATCTTTTTATTTGGCTTCCAGGTGATAAGCTGAACGATCCATCAGTAAATTAGGATTCTGTACTGTAAGGGTAGAACCAATGACACAGCTGACTACTCTCTTTAACAAATCATGGAAGGATGGGGTGGTACCTGAGGACTGGAGGAGGGCAGATGTGATTCCTCTTCACAAAAGTGGGAGCAGGACAGAAGCAGGAAACTACAGACCAGTTAGTTTGACCTCAATGGTAGGGAAAATGATGGAATCACTTCTGAAGGAAAGAATTGTTGAGTACCTAGAGGCCAGTGGGGCACAAGACCCAAGACAAAATGGATTCACGATGGGAAGGTCATGACAGACAAATCTAATAGATTTCTTTGACTGGGTGACCAAAGTGGTAGACCAGGGAGGGGCTGTGGACATGGCCTACCTAGATTTTAGCAAGGCATTTGATACAGTCCCACACAAAAGATTAATACACAAGTTGGAGTCCACTCTGAAGAAAGGGGGGTTACTAGTGGGGTACCACTGGGTTCAGTATTAGGACCGGTCCTCTTCAATGTCTTTATAAGCGACATTGCAGAGGGACTGGAAGGAAAAGTATGTCTCTTTGCAGATGACACAAAGATCTGCAACAGAGTTGATGCACAAGGTGGGGTGGAAAGGATGAAAAGGGACTTGGCAAGGTTAGAGGAATGGTCAAATGTATGGCAGCCTAGATTCAATGCTAAGAAGTGCAAGGTAATGCACCTGGGAAACAAAAACCAAGGGGAAGAGTACACAATGGGGGGTGAGATACTAACAACAACAAAAATGGAAAGGGACCTGGGGATAGTCATATCAGGTGACCTAAAGGTGGGCAAGCAATGTGAGAGGGCAGCAAGGAGGGCTGGGGGGATACTTGGATGCATAGGGAGAGGCATCACCAGTAGAAAACAGGAAGTTATTATCCCTCTGTACAGACAGCTGGTCAGACCCCATCTGTGTGCAGTTCTGGAGACCCAGTCTTCGCAAAGACATAGACAGGATGGAAGCTGTCCAGAGGAGGGCAACTAAAATGGTGCAGGGTCTTCACCAGAAGACATATGAAGAGAGACTTAAGGAGCTTAATATGTATAGCCTCGAGAAAAGGAGGGAGAGGGGGGACATGATAGAAACTTTCAAGTACCTCAAGGGAATCAACAAAGTCCAAGAGGGTAGCATCTTTCAAAAAGCGGTGTGCAAGAACAAGGGCACAATTTGAAGATAGAGGGGGACAGCTCAGAGGTAATTTAAGGAAGTATTTTTCACAGAGAGGTTGTGGATGCATGGAGCGGCCTTCCGGAGGAGGATCGTGGAGTCAAAAACAGTGGTGGAATTCAAGCATGCATGGGACAGTCATAAGGCAATTCTAGGGGGTGGGGGTAGGAAGAAGTAGGCTGCTGGTTAACTAGGATCTGCAGCTTATCCAGTAGGCAGGGAAATGGGCAGACTGGGTGGGCCAAGCGGTCCTTATCTGCCGTCAAATTCTATGTTTCTATGTTTCTAGCTAGCCTTGGAGTGGGTCCCAAGGTGGTAGCCTGGATAAAAAATTGGCTAGACAACAGGATGCAAAGGGTAGTAGTAAATGGAGCACACAGTGAAGAAAGTAGGGTTACTAGTGGGGTACCGCAGGGTTCAGTACTGGGACCGGTCCTTTTCAATGTCTTTATATGTGACATTGCAGAGGAAATGGAAGGAAAAGTATGTCTCTTTGCAGACGACACAAAGATCTGCAACATGGTTGATGCACAAGATGGAGCAGAAAGGATGAGAAGGGACTTGGCAATGTTGGAGGAATGGTCAAATGTATGGCAGCTCAGATTCAATGCAAAGAAGTGCAAGGTAATGCACATGGGAAACAAAAACCCAGGGGAAGAGTACACAATGGGGGGTGAGATACTGATAACAGTAAAAATGGAAAGAAACCTGGGGGTAATTATATCAGATGACCTCAAGGTGGGCAAGCAATGTGAGAAGGCAGTAAGGAAGGCTGGGGGATACTGGGATGCATGGGAAGAGGCATCAATTGTAGAAAACAGGAAGTTGTTATACCTCTGTACAGACAGTTGGTGAGATCCCATCTGGAGCATTGTGTGCAGATTTGGAGACCCCATCTCTGCAAAGACATAGACAGAGTGGAGGCTGTCCAGAGGAGGGCAACCAAAATGGTGCAGGATCTGCACCAGAAGACATACGAAGAAAGACTAAAGAAGCTTAATATGTATACCCTTGAGGAAAGGAGGGACAGGGGGGACATGATAGAAACTTTCAAGTACCTCAAGGGAATCAACAAAATCCAAGAGGGTAGCATCTTTCAGGAAAAGAGATGTGCAAGAACAAGGGGGCACAATTTGAAGATAGAGGGGGGACAGCTCAGAGGTAATAAGAGGAAATATTTTTTTCATGGAAAGGGTTGTGGATGCATGGAACAGCCTCCCTGAGGAGGTTGTGGAGTTAAGAACAGTGGGGAAATTCAAGAATGCATGGGACAGACATAAGGCAGTCCTAGTGGGGGGTAGGAGGAAGTAAGCTGTTGGTTAACTTGGATCTGCAGCTTATCTGTTAGGTAGGAAAATGGGCAGACTAGGTGGGCCAAGTGGTCCTTATCTGCCATCAAATTCTATGTTTCTGTGTTACTACAGAAAAGTACATTGACCACAGTCACTGTGCTGAACTATCTATACTCCAATTATGTCTATATCAGTACCATTCCCAATACTTTTTCTCCTCCATTCTCTCTTTATATGCAGGATACTGGTCTGTTGATGCAGGAAATGTTTACTGGCCAGCTTCAGCAAAGTGGAATGCCATGTGCTGCACCCGAAGACAGTCTAACTGTATTGACAGTTATAGATGCCGAAGACTACTCATGCCTCTCATGTCAGTCTATGACAAATCCACAAGCCACAAATGATGTGTCAATTAACAATCAGACGTCACTACCTCCTAAGCTAAAGTGGTCTGTCAGAACACAAACTTCATCAAAGATGTTTATGAGAAATAAAGGTGATTTGATTGTTCCACTCTTACTGTTTCACAACTGCAGTTTGATAGATTGTGGGTTTATGTGACAGCATTGACACAATTCTTGTTTCCTTTAGGCACCATCACCAGAAGTCCTAATGTCAGATCAATAGGAGTTCAGTGCACACTATTAGATGATGCACCTATTTCTTGTTCAACTCCCATACAGAGTCTGGATGTCACACTGGATGAGGGCACAGCACTTGATGCAAAGGACACTGATTATGTATCATCTAATGTATCCTTGTTGGAGTCTGATCCAGACATTGGCACACCATTAATGCTGTACGATGTATTTTTAAATGGACATATCTATTACTTTATGCATACCTCTGCACACATACATACACATATTTACACATATGTGTGATTGTATATATACTGTATAAATATATATATATATATTTATATACACACACAAATATATACATATACACACACACACACACACACACACACACACACACACACACACACACACGTACATATGACTGAGCCAGTAGAAAAAAAACCTCCCGGTCTATCAATGTGTGCCGGGTCACACAACTACACCTCTAGGTAGCAGCTTCTCCACTGCCATCCACCATGATCATCCTTTGGTGTCATCCACCACGCCACATCCTTACTTGCCCACAGTCTATGTCCCTTGCCCTCTTGAAACTATCCACAGTCATCCTTGGTATTACTCTTTCCGGTACAGTTTTCCATCTTGACACCACCCCCTCTGTCAAGTAATTCATCCTCGTCTCCCTCATGCATCTTCCCCCCTCTAATCAGATTCCATGGCCTTCAGTGTCTCTAACCTTCCTTACCTTAAACAATATATACTGTACTCCCTTGTTGATTATCTTCAGGTACTTGAAAGTCTGTATCATGTCACCTCTATGCATCCTCTCATCGAATGTGTACATGTTCAGTGCTCTCTGCCTATACCTCTCCCCCCGAAAAGTTACATCTCCTGTCAGGTAAGGACTCAAAAATGACACACAGTACTCCAACTCCAGCATGACCATTGATCTGTAGAGGGCAAAAATCATCTCCCTACTCCTGGCTGTGAACCCTCTTGTTATCCTTGTTCACCTGTGCTGCTGCTTTACTGCAATGGTTTGTCTTGTTCATGATCCATATAACATTTACCCCTATGTCCTTTTCATCCTCAGTGACCCCCAGCTTCACCACGCTTAAACAGTACTCTCTCCTTCAGTTCCTTGACCCAAAGTGCATAACCTTGCAGTTCTTCACATTGAACCCTGGTGTCACCTGTACCATCACTCCTTCATGCTTTCTTAGGTTTCTTGATGCAGCATACCTTGAAGAAAAGAGATGTAGTTCAACATATGTGTACTAAAATGTTTTAATATACACATATCTATGTATATGGCATGCATTTCTCATGCATGCTGAGTACATAGGACACATATATGACAATACATGTTTGGATATATATTTCATATACATGCTAATACTAGAGTAACTGTATATAGTCGCACAGATATATGCATGGATGCAAGCCTAGACATTTGTACATATTTTTAAAACCATGACTCACATCGTGTTTCATAGTTACTGGCTTTATGTTTTTCTACAGAACTCCAACAAAGAATCTTTCAAGCCTCCTCATGAAGAGGACAAATTCATAGTTTTCAGGTCAAGCTTAGAAGAGCTGTTTACCACATGCGACATGTGCCGTGGTTTCAATAGGGCCACTTTTTCAACTGATGATCCGAATAAAAGACAGGGTGCTTTTCTGATGATCATTGCGCGGTGTCACGACTGTGACTATAAGAAGCAGTGGTCAAATCAGCCTTCAGTGTACCACTATGCCCTTGCAAACATAATGTTGTCCTGTGCAGTACTGGTCTCCGGATGCCCAATTACCAAGGCACTACGTATATTTGAATATATGTATATCCTATGCATGTCCAAGTGGACTGTCAACAACCAAATCAAGGCCAACATCTCTCCGGTCATTAAACGAACATGGGAATATGCACAACAGGAGATGTTCCAAGCTCTGCGCAGCATGGGTGGTTGCCTAATACTTGGTGGTGATGGTAGGGCTGACAACTGTGGCCACTGCACCAAGTATGGTTCTCATACTATGTTGGAGCACCGAATTAATTAATAAGGTTGTGGATGTCTGCCTTGTTCAGGTACATAGTTTATGACTTCATTCTGTGAAATACTAGTCATATGATGCAGTAAACAACATCCATATATGATATTTTTTTTAACAGAGTAATGAGGTCAAAAACTTTTCTTGGATGGAGTTGGAAGGCTTGAAAAAATCGTTACCATTCCTAGTGGAGGAGCAGGGCATGAAAATTGACTGTATGATAACAGACAGACATCAGCAAATCAATGCCTGGCTTGCAACATCGCCACTTATGGAAGATGTCAAGCACGATTACGATATCTGGCACGTTGCAAAAGGTTCACACACATAGCAATTCCATGTATTGATGCATGTTCAGGATAGTGTTGTAATTTTTAATTGCCCTGCATAAACAGTTCACCTGAAGCAACAATCCAACACTGGTAAGTTTAAAACATGGACCGTGGCCGGTGATATAATTCCTGGTATTTAGCTGTGCAGTAATGAACTGCAGTACCATGCCATCCATTTCTGCCTTGTACTGTCCCTGCAGCACTGCAGGTACTTCTGTAGGCCCTCGTGTGGTCGCAACATGGACCCAACATGTCATAAGAGAAGTGTTTTGTTTCTGTGAAGTGGTCATTTCAAATTCAGTTGTATTAAAGAAAGTAATGAGTGACAGTATGCTCCCCTAACACTTCAACTGTCACCTCAGTACTGTCCTTCTTATCCATGAATAGAATATGGCCTCAAATGACAGCGGGCATGAATTTCACAAACAAGATGCTTGGTGATGTACCCGATTATGTAACATACATTGCTTGTTTACTGATGCATGTCCCTGCAGTCTTGTTATAAATTCAGGCAACGTCCTTACCAATGTTATAGGCAATCATCACAGCACTGTAAGGTGTAATTGAGGAAATAACTGGTATTCAATAATAATCAAAAAATTACACCATGAAGTGAATGACCATCCTGTGTTTTCCTCCAGAGTGTAATGCGTCAGCAACCACATCGGACTGGTGATTGGACATACCTCAAAAAAACATGTGGTGTTCGGCTGATGTTGCTATGTAACCATAGTGTCCTTTTGTGAGGTTCGATGTAATTTGTGGAACACACAGTTACTCTCTCGGTGCACTAATCAATGTCCTGTCTGTGGGTTGTGTCATAGGACTGCGTAAAAAAATTGAAGCCCTCGAAAGCAAAGGGGCATGGAGGTGATTAACCCATGGAAAAGAACAATCAATAATCATGTATATTGGGTCACGATGACAACACCTGACAGCAATCCAGCAGTCATGGAGGGGAAGTGGAACTGCATGATACGTCACATTCGGAATCTACATGATGGACACGGTGATGCATACTCTCAGTACCTCATGGTCCACTGCACGGTACAGAACTGAAGAAGAAATGGTTGAGACCTAGTGAGTCATTCTGGATGCTGTATGCAGAAGTACCAGCAACTTCACTAACAATGTTCACAAATGGTCGTGGCTTCACAGATGTATACATGTCTGCATCAAAATTTAACTGTATACCAGCAGGACACACAATTGTCTCATGTGTGACACACAACTGGCATCACAACATATCACCCAGTGGGCCTGTAATCTGCATTGTGACACTGGGATGAATTCTATATTGCACCTGCTATGGGCATTGGCACATACTTGAACATCTCTTCCTCTGTCGTGGCACATGAACATGAACCATGCATACCACTGTAACGGCTGTGATCTGTGAACAACCTGCTACAAACAGGAACAGCCACAATTGAAACCACCAGCATATAAACGTGATGTGAAGCCTTGACAATGGAAATTGTAATCTTCATAATGCAATGTTTATATGCAATGCCAATAACTGGTAACAAACAAGTTCCTTATATATGTACCTACATCACTGTGCAGCAGTAAAAGGTGATGAGCTGCTGGACAATAACCGATAAGTGATAAATGTATAGTGAAGCCTGCCATGATGAATCGTGGTGTCACGTGTTTACTGCATTACCAAAGGTATGAACAAGCATTGGAATTGCACTGATTGCTGCATTACCTGTTCTTCATAATTCTGTGCTGCAACGCCGCATCATGGTACGCTTCACTGACACTCGTCCTTTCTTCACAGTGGTGGAGATATGTTTCTGTGTTTGTAAGGCCTATCATAGCACAGAAGTCATTCACCTTGAGTTTATGACAGTATTCTGTGCATCATGTGTCTCTGTGCCACCTTGTCATTCCATTGATGTCAACGTGCACCCCAGGACACAAACCATTACATGATCTGCCATAGCACTGTGTAGCGTATCCTAACTGTTGACTACTTTTGTCGATGTTGATTGGTCATAATGCACTGGTGCAACATCATATAAGTTGTCATCCATGGCACCACGATGTCAGTACTAACCTTTTTCTGTGTTTCTTTTAACACTCAGGTGAGGCTGCAACAGAGTCGTTGCTTTCTGTGCTTGAAAACAGGCAACTGGTACAAGATATTAGATGTCTGTCGCCTCATCACTAGACAGCCTCAGTAGAGGCATTTCACAGTACCATCATACAGTTCGCACCAAAGCAGACAGCAGTCAGCTTTGATGGAATGCACATTAGGTAAGAAAACACAGTATGTAAATGGTCTACTGTTCTGCTCTTGCAATAACATCACAGAACTGAATCTCACTTTGTTCAGCAGCATCTCAACACGTGCCGGTCCCGTAAGCTGAGGTAACCTGTTGTGCAAAACATGCAGCAAGCACATTGTGAGTGACATAGAAGCAGGTTGTTATTGTTAGAGGAGGGACAGCCACAGCTAGGATGAAGCTTGACTGTAAGTCAAGTTCTCGGCTGTACCTCATTAAGAAACTAGGGGACAAGGTCATGGGGAGCAATGAGTACTTGAAGTAAGCATTATCAGCCTCTCTACTTGCTGTGATGTCAGAAACCTGCAAATTCTATGTAGACAACAACCAACAGTGGCCAGTGCATGGCTCATGTTTTTTCTCGTAGAGTCAAGTTGGACAACTGGCCAGGATATGGCTTTGGTATCACTAAGAAATTCCTGCAATGCAGGCCTATAGTTATCCTTTTGCATAGTTTGATAGATGTTGAATAGAGACAAATGAGACATTTGCATGCAGCACAGTTCTGCAATCAAGAAATGTTTTGTTGGCCAGACAGTTTGCAATAATGGTTGAGGTGCTGGACGTCACACCTCACTCCACGCTGGCAACACAGTCTCGGTGGCAGACTCTGCCCACCGGGGGTTGGCAGTGGTTGGGGGAGACAGGTACTGACCACACAGCGGCGGCTGTCCATCGCTGGTGAGGGTTGTGTGCCTCTCCCACTGCTACACCATGTCCCTCTTGAACCTGGAATTGATGGTGAAAGTTGTGACATGCAATAGGAGGATCAGTGTTATTCGAGAGCAGTTGGAGGAGTCCCATCTGGATGCATGCCTCCCAATTGGCTCTCCTCCAGTGCCAGCAACTGTGGAGTGTGGGTTCAGTGCAACAAGGAAAATGGAACCTATCATTCATAGGTGATGACCCCTCCAAGGCCGACACACATCAGCAGCCAACAATCTGTAGTTGATGTCATTATGGGAATATGCACAAATTGTAGTAGTGACACAGTCTGTCTGACATCTCAGCCAAGGCATATATGCATGCATGTTATGTCGCATATTTTGTGATTTGCAGAAACAGTATATGAACTCATCATAATGCAAGATTGGTGTCATATGTGTACAGTAACTGCTTGTCTTGTTCCATGTCTACAGGCTACTTCTTGCAGCTTTACATTATAACGAGAATAGCTGCAGACCCCTCAAAACAGATGAACATGGAAACAGAAAAACTGAGGTGTACTTCTCAAAATCTAAAAAAGGGGAGCTGTCAGTCAGGACGGTGAAGTCACATGCAACGTATGGTGAGTTATTAATTGAAATGTTATGTAACTTTTTCAGACTGGCATTACTACGATGGTGGCGCAACATGAGGTTATGTACTGTGAACAGTGCAATGGTCATGCTGTCAGCACACAGCATGTGATTTTCAAAAATTGACTATGATCACTGCTGGCAGAAATGAAACTGGATTGCAATTTGCAAGTGATATGTCCTGTGCCCGCTGAGACCATGGACAACTACAGAGCTGAGTGCAGTAATAAGCAGCACAGCTGTAGTCTGTTGACGTAACCATGTACAGCCATGTCACTCATGTCATGACAAATACATGACTTTTGCATTATGCCACGAGAAACACAGTATTAGTGTCACAGCAGCATGAAAGTGCTGACACAATGATGCTGGTCACCTTCAGTTAACAGTAGAAAAGCTATGTTGATGGCCATTAACATGGTTCACTATCACAAGTCACAGAAAACAAAGTTGCCCAGCTATTGAGACTGCGCCTGGGCACAGCACAACTGGTCTGTGTAGGGGCTTGGATCAGGCCATATTCAACGGTGATGTGCCATGGTGTAGCGCTGTTCAATATGGCAAGAGAGGTGCACATACTGCACATGGCGAGCCACAGAGGGGGATGTGCCACTGTAAGTGACATTGCGCTATCTGCATCACTTGCAATATTCAGTTGGGGACATGCAAATGATGCCATAATCTATGCAAGGCACAAATGGGGCCATTTACATGTCATTATGGCCACAATTGCATGTGTTGCACAGAGCGCGCCGGAGAAATGCATCTGCCGCCCTGTCAGGCAGCTGTTGGCAGGGGTTGGGTCCCTGGTGGGCTATTGCAGTCTCCACCCCTCCGGTAAGCCCGATCATGGGCTGTTGTAATAATAAAGCCTAACCTGATGTTATAGTGGACCACACGCCATATGCCCGATTGCGGGCTGTAGTAATAATAGATATCAACCTGGTCATCCAGCAGTACCACCCTCCCCACCCATCCACAAAGGACCCCCAGACCACCCAGCCTCCCACCCCCATCATCAGCAGGTGGCAGCACCACACCCTGCGGCACACTGCATGACAGCATGCAGCATGATCTGTATGGCTACTGGGCCACTGTGCAACTGGACTGGATATGTCAATGAACGCATCCACACTGTGGCCCAGTAGGCATACAGATCATACTGTACATTGTCATGCGCGGCCACCAGGCGGTATGCGGTGGCGGTGCGCACCATACAATGAGGGTGTGGCAGGGTGGCGGAGGTCCTCTGTGGGTGGGTGGGTGGGAAGGGTGTGACCACTGGACCACCAGGTTGAGATCTATTTTGCAACAACCCGTGATCAAGCATACAGGGTGGGGTCCACTACCCCACCAGGTTACTCTTTATTATTACAACAGCCCATAATCGGGCATATGGAGAGGGAGGGAGGGGTGGCCAGTAAACTACCAGGGTGGGTCCTCATGCTTGTGGATGGTGTTCCTGCTGGGCAGGTGGCCACCAATGGCTGGCAGATGTTGTGTTGCACATTGCAATACAGCCACCCACCTGTGGGTGGCCAGCATTTGAGCCTATTATTTCCTGCTGAACTGTCAGCACTTGTGTTTGGTGCATGTTGGGGCTGCACCAACATGTGTGCCTGACATTCCGAAATATCGGGATGTGCAGCACATGCATGGGCACACCCCATGCATCTGCACTGCGTACACTGCCACTGCACCCCGGCACATCGGGAGTTGCATCTTATAACAGGCATCTTTGAATATCATGCCAGGGTGCATTGGGGTATTGCGCCATGTGCAACCACTTTGAATATGTAGGACAGTATGTATAACAAACAACACACAAAGGGTCCTTCAATATCCACCGTCATACACTGCATGATGTCATAACAGTATGTGACACCATGCTGACATAACATTTTTCTGTCTTGTACCAAACAGCATATGCACACAAGCTGCTGGAGTCTCTCATACAGTACATATCAACAGATGAAGGAAGAAAGGAGCTGAGGACGATTGCATAGAATGTCATGCTTCATCCACCACTGGCTGCAGCTTTCTCCGGTGTCGAATGGGAAGCTGCAAAGGTAAAGTTTTTGAGTCGGTTCAATCAATTCTGACAAAACACAATGGATTTCTTGTTCCCAGTTGCATTCCACTTAGCCAGGTGTCAGCAGTCATGAAATGCCACACCAACATATACTTCATTAGTCATATGCAGGAAGTGACTGTCTTTATAAGTGTTCCCAATGATTAGGTTGTTGTTAAAGTGCCACCTGACACATTGCAGAACTATTTGCGGAGCTGTAATTTATGAATTCTTACTTGCTCGGTGGCAGAAAAAGTTTTTGCTGATATACTGTATCTCCAGAAATGTATCTGGATGACTGTGATAGGTTTATCCAACAGTACTGTTTCTGTGAGGAAGGCTACATCTGCCTGTTTGTATTACAGAAGCATATATGAATGATTCACAGTGTGGCAAGTCTTGGTCATCTTCATGTGGGTTATACTTACTGGCAGCATTTCTGAGGTGCCGTCTTTCGGATGAGACGTTAAACCGAGGTCCCATCTGCCTGGATTGGTGGTAGTTCAGGTGGATGTTAAAGATCCCATGGCACTTATCGAAAAGAGTAGGGGAATTTCCCCGGTGTCCTGGCCAAATTTCCCTCATTCACTAAAAAAAAATATCATCAACAGCTTAATCTGGTTCAAGGTCAGTTGGCATTCATCTGTATCCCCCTCCCCCGGGTCGTGCCTGAAAATAGGCAGGATTTGTCTAGTGCACTTACCCGGTCAACAAAAGCTAAAATAAATAAAATAAAATAAATAAATAAATAAATATAGTTGAGAAATTTTGCATGGTGGAAAATCTGTAACTGTATAGGGTCACAAGGTAGGTTGTATGGTGGTCGTAAGGTAATGAATTCCACCTTGGCTGTTTGTCCCGCCATGAAAGATGCATCATCCAACTGTGCTTATGTGAATGATTCACAGTGTGGCAAGTCATGGTCATCTTCATGTGGGTTATACTTACTGGCAGCATTAATGTGGTGAAATGCTACATGGAAAACACAAGTTACTTTTTAACGTCAGCTCAGGTGGAAGACGTAGACCTGATGTGAATGCTTCACATGCGTTCACAGAAAGACAGCATTTTTGTAACGCATCAGTCTAGCAACCCACAGAATTTATTTG
This sequence comes from Neoceratodus forsteri, assembly GCA_016271365.2. Lineage (NCBI taxonomy): Eukaryota > Metazoa > Chordata > Ceratodontiformes > Ceratodontidae > Neoceratodus > Neoceratodus forsteri. The sequence goes on along the minus strand of CM057449.1, from coordinate 517,005,309 downwards.
TGCAGTGCCACCTCTTGCAGGAATTAGTGGCCTTCAACATACCCTTCCTCATGAGCTCCCATCTGTGTTCCATGTACATATTATGCTGCATCCTTGTCAGGTACCAACTCACTACCTCCCCATCTTTGAAAATATATTCACGTTGGGAATCCACCACGTTCCAGCTGGATGACACACCCTCGTTACTCATAATCACATTTTACAATTGGTTTGTCCACCTTGATAGCCCAGTAAAACTCCACATTTCTGAACACTACGTCAAGAGTGTGCAACACCTGTGTTGGTATCCTAACCACCTGTGTCAGGAAACTTTCCTAAAAGGCTTCTAGCAGTCCACACTCCCTGTTATTGCTGGTGGCTCTGTTTCAGAAATCTATTCATAGCAGGTTAAAGTTACCAACAACCAGCATACTCCCCTTCCTCAGTGCCCTTATCATCTTCCTTGCAAGTTCCCTGTCCATCTCCTCTGTCTGTGAGGGTTTCCTGCACAACACTCCCATTTAGAGAGAAATCTGACTCTATTTGTGTAATCCTGAATTACCACCCATAAGGACTGTGTTTCTCACTGTGCCCTGATGCACTTGGGGTCCTCCATTACGTGTGATGACACTGTCCCCCTTTTCCATTTTCCTGAATCCATGCATGATATTGTGTCCCATTACATGACAATGTGCCAGTCATTGGCATTGGGTGGCCCCTGTTTCTGTGATGGCTGCCATTCCCACCCCCCTGTCCACCATGCAAGCATATAAGTCACTCATTGCATCCCCCAGTGTCAGACCATTGATGTTGAGCAGCTTCCATCCATTTGACTTCCCCCACAGCCATCCTTCTGCAATCCACTTACAGCATCCCCTGTATTGCTTTGGTGTAGTTCATTAACATTGTAATCAACCTGCATTGAAGGTTGCTGTCCATATGTCCATGTTTGCACACTGAAATATATAGTAATCACCTTTTGGTGTGATGCAATACATGCCACATGACAGGCAGGATACATGTGTACTTAGCTGTATAATGCTGTCCCAACCAGAATACAATTACAGACAGTGACATACTTATGGGGAAGGAGCTACGTACCATTGAATGAAGTACATCATTAATTGCTGTAAAAGTATGACTGGTGGTTGGACATTGTACCTGTGAGGCATGCCACAACCAAGTGAGGTTAATGGATACTGAGTTATGACTTCCTTTACAAAAGCAACTGTTGAAATATGATGGCATTGTTTGGTTCATAATATGTGCCTGCACATGACAGACAATTGATTTTCAGTAAGTGATCCATGTCTGCCCTGGGGCATTACTGAAATGAACATATGCATGCATGAAGTACAGACTAACCATTGACTTTGTTTTTAGCTCACATGAAGTTAGCTTTATTTAAACAGTATAATTGTGTAAGGTTGACTAACTGTTACAAAAATGAGTCGAAGTATTTGCTCTAGAATGGTTACACACTACTGGTGCCATACTCAGTGACAAGACAGCATAAATGTAAGGGCACCATGACACATTATTACAATGATGATTCAAGGTGGCGTGATTCTTTCTGGTTTGAAATGTGTGTATGCCACACCAGGCTCGTTGGGGTAACGGTCCCGTATCTTCTGCACTGCACAGGCAGGGAAGGCTACACAGACATCCTTTCCCAAGTAACCCCACACCCAACGCACTAGTTGTCGATATGCAGTGTATAGATATTTCCTGTGTAGGAAACAGAAAAACACCTTGTTACTGTTTGTCATGCACAGCAAAAGCTCATTTACATATCGTGCTTTACTGTCAGTATGGCCTCGAGTGTCAGCACTGTGATACAACAAGTGAATGTGCGTACATGGCTTGTAAACTGTATGTGGGGAAGAATAGAGATGGTGGTGCTGTGCTGACATAACCCTAATGCCACACAGGTAAACAGTATGATGTTCCGCATGCAACGAGGCTGGTCAGTGGGACACTAAGGGGGGAAAGTAGGAGATGATATTTCAGTGACAGGGTGATGGAACACTGGAATGCATTGCCCATTGAGTATGTGGATGCTACAACTGTGGGTGGGTTCAAGAGAGACTGGGACAGGTATAACAGCAGGGTTCATCCCAAAGCCTTGCCAGGGAGTGGTGCTTCAACACTGTCAGACTTACCAGTGCAGTCTGTCATATCTGTCATATTTTTGACAACATACAGTGGCGTGAAAAAGTATTTGCCCCCTTCCTGATTTTCTCTATTATTGCATATTTGTCACACTGGATGTTTTCAGGTCTTTAGACAAAATATAATATTAGATAAAGGAACCTGAGTGAACAAATAACACTTTTTTTTTTTACTTATTTCATTTATTTAATGAAAAAGTTAACCAACATAACTGGCACTGTGTGAAAAAGTAATTGCCCCTAGTTAAATCAACCCAATTAAAGGGATAATTAAGTCAGGCTGATTGAACACAGCCAGGCTTGATTACAGCCAGCCCTGCTCAATATAAACCCTCACTTATTTTGGCCCTTACCATCAGAGTCATGTTGCCAGCACAAAGATTCAACAAGCACATTATGCCATGATCAAGGAAGTTCCTGAAAAGATCAGAAAAAATTTGTTGCCCTCTATCAGTCTGGAAAGGGTTACAAAGCTATTTCTAAGGCTCTGGGACTCCATCGAACCACAGTGAGAGCCATAATCTCAAATGGAGAACACTTGGAACAGTAGTGAACCTTCCCAGAGGTGACGGCCTGCCAAAAATTACTCCAAGGGTGCAGTGTAAAATCATCCAAGAAGTCTCAAAGGATCCTAAAACAACATCCAAAGAACTGCAGGCTTCTCTTGCCTCAGCTAAGGTCCAGTGTTATGACTCCACAATCAGAAAGAGATCGGGCAAAAATGGGCTTCATGTGAGAGTAGCAAGGTGGAAACCACTGCTAACTAAGAAGAACATAAATGCTCGTCTCTCATTTGCCAAGAAGCACCTGGATGATCCACAAGCCTTTTGGGAAAATGTTCTATGGACAGATGAGTCCAAAGTGGAATTATGGACAACATGGATCCCATAATGTTAAAAGCAAACACAGCATTCCACAGTAAGAACACCATACCAACAGTCAAACATGGTGGTGGTAGTGTGATGGTGTGGAGCTGCTGCCTAAGGACCTGGATGACTTTGCCATAATTAAAGGAACCATGAATTCTGCTCTGTCCAGAAAATTCTTAGGAGAATGTCCAGTCATCCTTCCGTCAGCTGAAGCTGAAGCGTAGCTGGTCTGCAACAAGACAATGATCCAAAAGCATAAAGCAAGTCCCATCAGAATGGTTAAAGAAGTAAAATTAAAGTTTTGGGTGGCCTAGTCAAAGTCCAGACTTAAACCCAATAGAGATGCTGTGGCAGGACGCAAACGAGCAGTTCATGCTAAAACCTACCAAATGTTACTGAATTAAAAGCAGTTCTGCGAGGAAGAGTGGTTAAAATTCCTCCACAGTGATGTGAAAGACTGATATTGAATTATAGGAAGTGTTTGGTTGCAGTCATTGCAGCTAAATATGGCATAACCAGTTATTAAGTGTAAGGGGCAATTACTTTTCACAAGTGCCAGTTGGTGTTGGTTAACTTTTTCATTAAATAAGTGAAATAAAAAAAAAAAACAAGTGTTATTTGTTCACTCAGGTTCCCTTTATCTAATATTACATTTTCTCTAAAGACCTGAAAACATCCAGTGTGACAAATATGCAATAATAGAGAAAATCAGGAAGGGGGCAAATACTTTATCACGCCACTGTATCTGCAATCAAGTTATCAACCTTACTTCACAGTATCACAATGCACATCTCAGTCTGTGCCTACTATGTGAAACTCGGGAATGCATTTTATTACATTTACTTACTGAAAATGCACTGCTCCACAGTGCAACTTGACAGTTCAAAAAGTGAAACACATCATTCACATTTATAACACTTCACAAGAGCACAGACAAGCTGTAATTGCCAGTGGCCACGTGGGTGTCGAGAGCAGCTGCAGCAGCCAGTGAGTGGAGGATGCGTTGGCGGCATTGAGCAGTGGGACTGCTGGCAGCATTAGTGGCAAGGAGGAGAAGCCAATGGCCACATCGGCAGGGGGAGCAGCTGCAGGAGCTGTGGAGTGAGCAGACACTGCTACAGAGAGACAGAGTGAGGAGGCACACTCAGCACACAGGAATCCAAAATCTGAAATCACAGCAGGGCTATAAAAGGGCAAGCCAGCAGCCTTGACTATAATAGTATCACGAAGGAGCTAATTGTTTCTCCTAGGACCCGACCCGTCCCAACCGTTAACTCAATGACATCATCAGCAGGAGAAATCACGGTACAGGGTGGAGTTTGGAGTTTGTTTGGGCTTCTGGCTTGGACATTGGAAAAGTAAAGTTCTGACTGGCACATTGCATGCTGGGTAGGGGTGTCTATGTCTAACACCCATAAGCTCTGGACGTTGAGAACCCAGTTTTATCTCTGTTCTTGCTCAGTGGGTGGTGGTTTGTTTCTGTAACAACTCCAGTGGAACCCAGATATAACTGAGGATGAGTTTTTCCCATTGCATTGTGGGCTTTCTGTCATAAACAGTAGATATGATGGTGACGGGGCCGCATATCACAAGAGTGGGAATCGCTGGTCAGGTGGTCTGGTGTGCGGGGTGTGGGTAGACCATGGTACTTCACTGTGCTTTGAAGTTCGGCGGATGCACAGTGTGCTACAGCTACCACAGCTCAGTAAGGAAGTTGAGAGGGTTAGGAGGAAGGTGGAGGAAATGGGAGTGAGAAGTTGGGGTCAAGCAGTCACCTACGTAGCTAAACCAGGTACTAATGTCTGTGGCATAGTGAGAAGAGCAAAGGTGGGCACCCAGGGAGAACATGGGGTGTCAGTTACAGATGGTCCAAAAGGCATGAACTTCAAAATAAGCAGGTAAATGTCTGGGTATGTCCAGAGGGAACTGAGATGGGTGGACTGTTGGGGGAATTTTGTGGACTGGCATTAGGCTTAGCAACAGTTGTGAATCAGCACATGTGGTGCAAGAGGAGGGGAGCATGGGTGGAGGATGCAGCCAGGACATGTGAGGATAAGTAGGACAATACAGAAGGACGCAAGAGGAGGGGACATGAAATTGGAGGAGCATGGGGGTGGCATGGAGTGATAGTATGTGAAGGGGCTTAGTGGGTGATCTGGACAGGCTGAGGGGATGGTGTTTGGGTGGCATGGCATGGAGGAGGATCAGGTGAATAAGGTGGTGGCTGCAGCAATTGGTGGTGCTGAGTGTTTGGCACAGGGGGCCATTGCAGACAGGGAGAAGCAAAATGTGAAGTGGACAGAAGGGAATAGGAGACAGGCTACTACAGCAGACAGGCACAGAGGGTAGGTAAGGGGGGTGTTTAGGAGGATAGGGATGCAAGAAAGAATACTCATGTGTGGATACAGGGTTTGAAGGGGTGAAAAAGGAAAGGGCATCATCCACCACCAGATTACAGGGGGGGAAGACAGGGATAAGAGGGAGAGGGCTGCATATCACCCCCAGATTGTGTGGTGTGCAAGGATCTGGCTGGGGGGTGAGGCCCCCCAAAAAAGGACAAGGACTAGCATGACAAGACTGGTAACTTGGGGGTGAACCCGGAGGCAAGGGGGAAGTAAAAGTGCTGCTATAGGGGGAATTCCACGAGTAGGGGGATACAGTGGGAGTGGCAGTCAGAGGGTCAAAACTGTCTAGTTAAGACCAAATGTTACTGCAGCCTGATGGTGCACAAGGCCAAATTAAAATTACTCAGAGTCAAAGCAATGTCAAGGTTAGACAGACATCATGGTACACCTGTGCACAAACGACATAAGAGACATAATGAATTAGAGATAAAGGCAAGGTTTCAGCAGCAAACCAGGTTTTTCCATTACATCAGATGCTCAGTCTCCTTCACTGAAGTCCTGCCACTGCCAAGGGATACTGTGGAGAACAAGCAAACAATTACAGTGTGGAACCAGTGGCTCAGAGACTGGTGTGAGGCTACGGGGTATGGACTCGTGAGGGACTGGGGTGCAACATGGGAGGATAAGAGGTTGTACACTATGAAAACACTGCACCTCAATTTGGAAATGATGGAAATTGTAAAGCTGAAAGTAGCTCGATTTGTCCCTGAAAGGAAGGGGTTGGACTTTTGTGGGGGGGGGGATGGAGGGAAGGATGGGCTGTTCCAGGAGGGCCGAACAAAGTACTTGGTTGCCGCACCATTAAGGGGATGGAGGGAAACAGTGAAAGGATAATGGCCAGGGCCGGGGGGAGGGACAGGAGGCCACACAGGACTGCGAGGGTTGGAGATGGTAACAGGGGAAAGGGCTGGCGGGTGGTCCTCATCAATGCCAGGAGCTCAGGCAATAAGATGACTGAGCTGCAGGCAATGCTAGTGAAAGGGGCAGTGAATGTGGCAGCTGACACTGAGACTTGAGCCACCAAGGTGCCAAACTGGGACCTAAACATAGTATAGCCTAGAGGTTAGAGGAATGAGGTGTGAACAAGCTTGGTACATCCAGCAAAACCAGACCTGAGTTCGAGTCTCACAACCTCCACTTGCATACTGTGTTACTCTGAGCAAGTCACTTAACCGCCCAGTGCTCCCAGGTTAACCCGTAAAAACAGGCACTTGTGTCTAATGGGCCTTACCCGGTTACCAACGACTAAAATAAATAAAATAAATACTTTACACATGGAAGGCTACGCAATGTTCAGGAAAGATGAGGGGGAGGAGGGTGAGTACCACTGGGAAGCTAAAGCAAAATGGTTACCTGGATGATAAACAGCATTGCTTCAACCCTGTAAGATAATGTCAGTCAAACCTTCTGCAGTGGTGGTGGGGGGGGCAGCAAAATGTGCACCCACTATGGGTGATGACTATCAAGCATACATGAAACACCATAAGGCCTATTCTTGTGGCATCTTACTATGTCCGGCAATGCATACTTGCATCCTGTGTTGCACAGTAGCCTGAATAAGCTACACTGTCATTTCCAGTCACTGTTATTACCAAAGTATACACTGCATTGCAGTCTGACATTTCTGGCCATAGTTACCAATGAGCTGTCTGATCTCCTTTTTGTACGTGGAGGGTTACCACAACAGTCCACCTACAGTAATCCTATACTTATAAGGTTTATGCATACCAGCATAATTGTCCTGCTACTATTGTTGCCAGAAGCCACCCCAAAGTCATTAAATCTTCAAGTGTGTAATTGTTCACATACCATGACCGTATTCACCTTTAGCATGAAAAGTTATTGTAGTTGTGTACAACTTCAATGCATTATTGAATGCCTATCTTCACATCCTGCTTAGTAGCAGTGGATCCTAACCTTGCTCTTCCTGCGTGAAAACTAATACATATTGTGCATTAATACATCAGCATGTTCCTTTTCTACTACCTTTGACAGTACAGGTACTTACTCATATATCCTTGGTGGGGCATTGTCACCATTGTAACGCTGGTGAAAACTATAGTATGTGGTTTGGAGCACATGTGGATCAAGCACCACATTTTCAAATCCTGGATGAAGTGTGATACAGTGCACCTCTGCATCCTCTCTTCGATAGGCATTCAATCAATCTCCACGCAGCACAGACATTCTAGCTTGTCCTCCATGACGTGACAGTTTCCACATGTGCACCTGTTAAGAAAGAATACAAATTGTTAAGACACATAGTGAGCACACAACGTGGTACATGCAAACCACAGGTAGCATTACCTTTTTTTTTTCTAAATTTCTATTCACAACTCCCAACCAGCAACCTTCACCCAGCCCACTCAGCAACTTCACCCCAGCATCCACAGGACTGACCTGAAGGTCTGTAGAGAGGTGGCAGCTTTTCTGGGGCGGCACCTCTAAGGGGCCAGGCATCATCACACCTGGCATTACTTTATCCTCAGTTTATTCCCATCCCCAGATGCCACTGGACAAGTCTTGCACTAATACTAACATACTAAAATGACAGAAGAATAGGCCTAATGGTCTCTCCTGCCTGCTCGTTTAGTCAGCCGCCAACCTGGGAGATTACCTTGCTGCCCCACCCAGGCTTCTCCCTTCACAGTCCAGGGTATTGCTGCTGCATTGCACTTACCTTCCAGAACCCTTCCCCTGCACCTATCCCAGACCCTCTTGAACCTTTCCACAGTGTCTACCTCCACCAGCCACCCAGGCAGCACCTTCCATGGTTGTACTACCCTCTCAGTGAAGTACCACCTCCTACTTTCTCCCCTGAATCCCCCCCTCCAGCTTCCATGGATGCCCTCTAATTGCTCCCTGCTCCTTCCTTCAGAGCACCCTGACTGCGCCTTGCCTATTTACCCCCTTCATGTAGCTGAAAACCTCTATCATGTCTCCCCATCCCTTCTCTCGTCCAATGTGTACATATGTAGCTTTGCAAGCCTGTCCTCATAGGTCCTTTTCAAAACTGTACGCAGTATTCGAGGCGCGACCTCAACATACAGTTATACAGACAGAGTGTCACTTCCCTCCTTCCTTATGTCAGAGACGTAGGCGTTGAACAGGAGTGGCCTAAGGACTGATCCCTGAGGGACCACACTAATTACCCTCCTTGGAGATGAGAGTATCCCACCAACCATGACTGCCTGGCTCCAGTCCATTAGCAAGTTCCCTATCCATCTGATCATGTGGTTCCCCACCACCATTTCCCCCACATTATCCAACAGACCCCCGTGAGGAACAGAGTCAAACGTCTTGCTGAAGTCAACAAAGAGGACATCCACCTGCCTACCTAGGTTCAAGGCACTCATCACCCAATCATAGAATTCCACAAGGTTTGTCTGACACAATTTTCCCAGGACAAAGCCATGCTGTCTATCATCCAGATACCCTTAGTTTTCCTGTTCTCCCCAGCCCATTCTTGACAATACCCTCCATCACCTTGCCCACCACCAATGTCAGGCTGACTGGCCTGTAGTTCCCTGCCACCTCCCTTGATCTACCCTTGTGGATAGGTACTATGTGTGCCACCTTCCAATTCTGGCACACCCACCCTGTCCTGAAAGAGATGCTGAAAAGTTCTGTCAGAGGTTTCGCCAGGACATCCTCCAGTTCCCTCAGAACTCTGGGGGGTAGTTTATCCGGCTCCAGTGCTTTCTCCATCTTACAGGACCAGATGGCTTTCCTCACTCTCTCTGCTGTGATTTCCACTTCTGCTTTCTCATCCCTCTGTTTTGTCTTCCCCCCCTCCTACCAGTGATGGGCCCCCTCTACTTAGACCCGCCAATCGGGACATGTCTCCACCTCCTCAGTTTCACCATTTCCTCCCATGTGTGATGCAGCTCCCCAATTTTCCTTGGTAAAAGGTGAGGCAAAGTACTCATTCAGTACCTCTGCCTGCTCTCCTGGGTCATGCGCCCATCCCTCCCCTGTTTTAATCCTGCTAATCTGACCCTTCATCCTTCTTTTTTCCCCAATGTATGTAAAAAACCCTTGTTCCCTTACCTAATTTCCCTGGCCAGGTTCTGATCCTTACTTGCCTTAGCCATCCTCAACACCCTCCTGGCCCTTCTGGCCATCAGCTCATACTCCCCTCGATCACTTTCACTCCTTGAGCACTTGAAATGTCCATAGGCTGCCTTCTTTTCCCTCACCACCTCCTGAACCTCCGGGATCCACCAGCAGGGTTTTTGGGCCCTACTGCATTTGTGTCTCACTCTTGCACAGGTGCTGATAACAACCTGCACCCCTGTCCTGATAATTTGCAATCTGCTGTCAGCATCCATATCCAGCCCTATCCCATCCAAATGCTACTTGAGGATCCTTCCCATTTCCTTGAACTCCACCACCCACCACTGGGACAGCTAGGTGACATAATAATTGCATGCACATGTAACATACTTATCACATATATACAATTCTTTACCACTTCAACTCGGTGCACGTTGTATGAAGGACAGCGACAGATGATCTTAAAATGTCACAAAACTACACAGCAGTAAATTATTTCCGGGAAGTGTTAGTGAAAAGCAGTGTTGCCATGGAAAGGCCCTTCCCGTTCGACACTGGAAAAATATAAAAAGGTTAGTATTAAGAAGTAGAATGTTATGCGACAACATGAAAGCACATAGACAGTAGCAGACATAAGGAGAAACACACAGTCAAATGAAGTGAGTCAGTAACAGAAATAAAAAATATTACAATCACAACAACATGAAGTGAAGGTAGGTTATCCTTGGCAGCACAGGTGTGATAATAAGGCGTATTCCAATGACTCCTGGCAATAAGCAACGGTAATGATGAGCTTTGCGTGCCATGAGGATACACTGGTAGGGCAGCATGTATTACTGTGAAGCTATAGCCACCCACAGAACAGGTGACATACCAACTGTTGACAATGTCACTGTCAACAAGCATTTGTCAATGCCGAATGTTTGCTTGCTGGCATTGGCAGTGGTAGTGTAGAAGTTACAGAGCTGCATAATAGGAATGGCAGTGAAGTATTGAACTGAAGCCAACCCCATCACCACCCTGCAGAGACTGACAGGCATTGGGGTGTGCCTTTGGGTCATCAGGCATAACGGCCTCGCCATTTCACTACACCCTACCCTGCAGACACTGACAAGTGTCACAGTGTGCCTTGGGGTCTTTGGCCCTTATGCGCACCCCATTGCATCAGGAAATACGGTAAGATGGGTACGGTATAGGAGAAGAGGGTGAACTTTGGGGCCAAAGAGGCCAAAGCATACCTTGATGCCTCTCACTGGCTGCAGGGTGTGGAATGGTATGCGCATTACAGGCAAGAATCCCAAGTCACACCCCTGATGCCTGTCATTCTCTACAGGGTGGGGCGTTATGGTTGGAAACCCTAACACCTCAGGCATTCGTTGGTATTTTCACTCCAAATTTTCAACATGTTTTTTTTGTGACCCCCACCTCATGAACAGTGGCAAAATGAGTTTGTTAGCCGAAAGCTGCTTATACACAGCGACTACGGCATTTAGCACCACAGGTGCAAAAACACATTCCGAACAGGATGTGAAAAATGACAGCTGTAATGTTCATGGGGAGGTGTAAAAAATGGCAATGTTGCAAATCTGCAGTAAAAATATTAAAAAAACTGGTGAAGTCACGAGCGTGCATAGAAACCGTGTAACGCACACCCATAATGTAATTAGTTCGGGAATTTTTTACTGCAGATTGTCAACACAGGCATTTTGGGACCTCCGATCATGAACAGTGTCACTGTGATTTTCTTTATCTGTCCCGAACAATGATTTCCCACAGCGACCACGCATCTCTGCGCTGAAAGTGTGAAAACACATTTCGCCATGTTGTGAAAAATGACAGCTGTACTGTTCATAAGGAAGTGTGGAAAAATGCCACTGGTGAAAATCTGGACTGAAAATATTACGAAGTCATGAACTTACGAGGATGCATGGAAACTGTGCAATGCTCACTCGTAACACAGTCATTTTATGGACTTTTGTTACCAAATTTTCAACATAGCCATTTTAAGACCTCTGCTCATGAACAGTGTAACTGTGATTTTCTTAATCTGTCCCAAACATTGCTTTCGCACACCGACTGCATCATTGTGCGCTACATGTGCGAAACACATTTGGGTGACATGTGGAAAATGGCAGTTGTACTGTTCATAAGGAAGTGTAATAAAATGGCAATGTGGAAAATCTGGAGTGAAAATATAGAAAATTCGCAAACTTACGAGCGTGTGTAGGAATTGCTCAACGCACGCTCGTAAAGCAGTCATTTTAGAATTTTTCACCAAATTTTCAACATAGCCATTTTAAGAACTCCTACTCATGAACAGTGCCACTGTGATTTTCTTAATGTGTCCCACACATTGATTTCGCACACCGACTGTGCCATTGCGCGCTACATGGGCGGAAACACGTTTTGGGCAAGATGTGAAAAATGACAGCTGTACTGCTCATAAGGAGGTGTGGTAAAATGTCAATGTTGAAAATCTGGAGTGAAAATATTGAAAATTCTCGAACTTACGAGCGTGCATAGGAACTGCGCAATGCACGCTTATAAAACAGTCATTTTTAGGAATTTTTCCACCAGATCTTCAGCATAGGCTTTTTGAGAGCCCACCTTATGAACAGTGGCAGTGTTGTTTCATTACTCAGTCCCAAAAAATGATTTCGCGCAGTGACTGCGAAATCACCCTTCGGGCCTGATTAGTGCCATGACAGTGAGATCATTCATTAAAAGGGGTCCCAAAAACCCCATGTTGAAAATTTGGTGAAAAAATTCCAAAAAATGCCTGAGATATGCAGCAAAGTCGAAAAAACCCTATCTATCCCATTATACAGCTTACCGGCATTTCCTCAGTTCGCGGTCGGCTTTGAAGAGTGCAGACATGTTCCCGGTCCACCAAAGATCGTCGCGCCGGAGTCCGGAGGTAAGTATGGGGGTGAGGGGTGTGGGAGGCGGGTGGCGAGGGTGGGCGCTGGTGGGGCAGAGATCATGTAGGGACCGTTTCAGTTTCAGGTTTTGTTTTTTAAAAATGATGACGCTTGGGCGTTTGCCATGCTGGGGTGGGCCCAGCATGGCACAAAGATGGCTGGGGCATGGAGCTGACGGGGATTGGACAACCCCGTCGGAGATAGCATATGTTGCCACGCTGGGGTGGTCTCCCAGTGTGGCACCCTGTATTCTGGGGGGGTGGAACCAGTGCAGCTGATGGGGGATTGGGCACCCCCGTCAGCTATATGATGTGTGGCCATGCTGGGGTGGGCACCCAGCATGGCATATGGAACACTGTTTTGGGGGGGCGCGCAGCACAGCCGACGGGGGATTGGGCACCCCATCGGCTACACAGTGTGTGCGTGGGGAGGGTGAGCATGCAGTATGTGTGTGTGTGCGTGTGTAGGGGGAGCATGCATGAGCAGGCGATATCTTATCACTGCTCACTGAAGCATAGCTCCCCCTTTCAACTGTACTCCACTGCATTTTGGACGCTGTCATAGACAGCTCCAGCAGGCATTGGAGAACTGCGGCCATGCCTGCAAACACACTGACTGAACTGGAAGAGGGCTGCCACACCTCCGAAAACTCAGATGATGGCACTATGTTTCTTGCACATGCGTGCAAGCAAACATAAAAATATGTTACTGCATGTCACACAATATCATACTGCAGGACATTTGTTTACTGAAACAGTAACTGTGCCTTGCAAGATGGCATTCAGTAAAGTGGTTAGCTGAACACACTGTCAACACAGGTTCACACACAGCACAGGCACCAGGAGCAGAGACATTTAGAGAGTGGATCTGCCATCATTCACTCAATGATTCCCTCCCAGGGGTGTGCATGGTCTGGTTGATAACTGCTGGGCAGAGTCAATCCATGGTTGGAGGATATGATGCATCACCATGCTTACCGCATATCCACACAAAAAATAACATAAAAAAATGAGATGAAAATAAAGTGACCCACACAAGTATAGCAACTTCATGATCATGGACCAAAATGTGCCAAAAGAACTAGATGACAATTCCTGGAAACTCACCAGCATGCAGAATAACTGGGAACAACACCAGCAGCACACAGGGAAAAAGAAACAGCCAGAAAGATAACATTAACCTTCATACCACTATTAACATAGTGTAAAGACAGTTGAATCGGACAATTGATGATGTCAACATTCCAGCACTAATGATCTGCATCACACAGTGGTGATATCAAGTATCCCTGATGGGTTTTGATTCCTATGATCCACCACACAGCAGACCACATTGAGGAACACAATTCACGTTGATGTAGACATGCACAACACACAACATACTGTGTCAGGTGCTAACCAACATCTGACTTACAGTGTTCAATACCAGTTGTGTCACAGCACCATTGTGCCTGTGATACAACTGCTATTGAACCCAAGTCAAATGTTGGAATGACTGTCAGCTTTTGCAGATTACAGCTATAGAACCCACAAAAAGCAGTACAAAAGTGATAACATCAGACTCAGCAGGAACCAGTACAGTACACAGCATGTACAGTATATACATGACACAATGAAGCACACTTTATGAAGCAGATAATCAGAATGCACCAAACAGACAGTAAATGTTTGCCACACATTCATGGTCCTCATGGTAAGCACACCACACCAAAACAATTCCTGTGCCCTGCATGACACATGTGCTGCTAATGCTGGCAAAAAAACATGACTACTACTAACAACACACTGCATGTTGATGGGGAGGTATGGGGAGGCACCATGCATGTGTATTAAATCACTGACATTAACCTGCTATTACTTGACAGACTGAAGATCTGGTGTAATACGTACTACAGCAACACTGGTATTTGCAGACCATGCTACAAAACAGTTGTGGAGCTGCATGCTTATTACAATTCCAGGGGACACACTGGTATCACAATCTACATGCATTGCTTATGAGACAGTAGCACACTCATCATAGAAGGGGTGGGGGCAGGGTACAGCATGCCAACATCAGCACATGGAAAAGTGGCACCAGACAATCACTGTAGTACCCACAGTGCTCACTGGATACTCCCTGTGATCCCCACTGACTTACACTACAACCTCATTTACAATTATGTCTGACCATACCAACACAGAATGCACACTTGAATTACAGAACAGCTTCCTAGAAATGCATTCACCATCAGCACAGTTACTACTGAGCCACTAAAAAAAAAACATGACACTGGTAGGCTAACATGCACATTTCAGGCATCTAAACACTTAGTTTGAATGCTGTGGTTTTAAATCAAGGTGAGGAATCATGGGGCAGTAATAATGAATGACACTGTACCAGTTGTTGTGCTGCAGCCGTCCATCTCCCCTATATGCCTCTGGGTCCACTTCCGAATCAGCGTTTGAGTTACTGCCCAATTCATCGCCTGAGGACACATCAGATTCATACGGATCATCATGATATGGATCCAGAACTGCAAGATGATGCTTCACATCACTGTACTCAGTTTCTGAGACACCAGAGAATGAACTATCGTCCGACATTGTACCGCGCTGCATGCTCTCTAAGTTTACTGCGGCCATGTTGCTGACAGTGATCCCTGGCCAGATGTCACATGCAAACTCTCGCAACAATGTCCATGATGTTCTCCCTCTTAAAAGCCTGTAATAGGAGATACATCACACTTCTGGGATTTCGGGGTATATAACTATGAATTTCTGCATGTCCCATCAATATATTACAAAAAGGTATGTCAACTATGTATATTTCTAACATGCCTGTCCCAACAGTGAAATGCAGGTGGGAATCTTACAATTTTACTTTAAAAAAGGGGGAGGAGTGGCAATTTATGTTAGGGACAAAATAAAAGCCACAGAAATACAGGGAGAGCAGGGAGGAGTGAGGTACTCTGGGCCACCATGGAATCAAATAAGGAAGCCATTATTCACATATGAGTGATCTACAACCCTCCAGCATGGGTGGGTAGATAAGGACATGCAAGGGGGAGGTGTTGCTGTTGGGGAACATCAATTTACCAGACGTGGATTGGAGCCTACCAGTTGCAGCAAGTAGGGACATCCAGGACTCAATGCAAGGAGCATTCTTCAGGCAACTAGTTAAGAAGCCCACTCATGGGAGGGTGATACTGGACTTGGTACTGACAAATGTGGACAGTGTTGCTGATGTCACGGTGGGTGACAACCTGGGGTCCAGCAATCACTGTACAGTGTGATTCAATGTAAGGACTCAGCCAGAACCAAGCCGCATTAAACAAGGGTCTGCTCACTCAGACCACAAACAGGCACCAGGTGCTTCAGGACTTACTTTAAAAAAAAACTGCAGAAGGGTATTGTACCTGTGTGGAGGCATTCCTGACCCCCCCCCGTTCTATGAGGGACAGGAACTTAAACAGGCACTGGTGTTTTGTGCTTTGTGGAGGCTGCTTTAGCCCTCTTGAGTGTTGGCTGAGCTGCCTTTTTAAAGGTAGCTCATATACATTGTTTAGCCCTGCAGGAAGGTAATTTTTGTTTTAAATCCAAAGCGAGCATTGCCATAGCAATGAGTGACATGACTCACTACCACTATTTAGCGCTCGGCTCCAGCGAGCTGAGTCAAGCATGGAGCAGAGGCACTGTGGGCAGAGGTCAGTGGCATCTGACAGCGTCAGACTGGGAAGCAGGGGAAGCAGTAGAGGATTGTGTGAATTGGTCTAGAAAGGGGAAGCTTATACTGCAGGAGAGAGAGAGGCCCAGGACAAAGGGAACAAATAGTTATAAGGAAATACAGTGTGAGATACAAAGGTTTGAAATTAAACTAAAAAGGGGAGGTCACATTCAATACAAGTAATATTTTATAGTCAGGTACAATCACTTACAGTACAAGAGAAACACATAAAAGTTCCTAGTGAAGAGTTAAAAAAAAAGGGAATATCGAACAATTAATAAAAAATAAGGAACAAACCCAACAGTAAAACATGGACACAAACATTGTAAGAATAGAGCGGGGGTGAGTTGGGCTTAAGATGTATCTGTAAGAAAATCTCTACTGAAGTAGTGAATGAATTTTTGATATACACTTGTAACGAATGTATACTTATAAAGGGATTAAGACAAATCAATTTAGCCTTAGAAATAAAACTGATTTCCATACAACAGAAAGGTATGATTCAGGCAGATCATGAAGACCTTGTAGACAAGAATAACTGAGAAATAAATATTAGTTCTGAAGCACAAAGGTGTAAAGAAAAGGATAGAAATTCGGAAGAGGAAGATTGGCAAATGGAAACAAGAAAAAACAAGAAAGGTAGAAGGGCTCTGAGATTCACTTTAGATACTACAAATAGATATACTGTAAGCAGTTAATAGATCTGGATGTCGATGTAAATCTAGATACAGACGGAATGGTTATAGTGGAGGATGTTTTTACAGGGGACAACATTAAAATGGGTGGAACTCTATAAAGTAATATGAAACATCATGAGGATAATGCAGGGTCAGATACACTAGACCCACATGAGAGAGGATCTCAAAGCTCATGTAGGGATTCAGAAAAAGTTTCTGAGAGAAATATAAAGTACAAAGGGGAGAATACTGAAATAATCATTCAACAACAGAGTAATAAGGTAAATCAAGTGGAGTATATGCCACTAGAGTCACAAAATGAGAGAATGCAGAACATTGGGGTAAACGGCATGGAAACAGGAAATGTAAGTAATACAACACATCAGATAAATGGTGAAATTTATGCTTATGTTCTGGATGACTCAATATTAAAATATACAGATAGGTATACATCAAGAGGAAATAAAGAATGAATAACAATAAGTTATTTCCAAGGGGCAAAGGTCAGGGATATACAGGGAATGTTGCCAAATGTAATAGAAGACAAAATAGGAATAATGTATTAATTTTACACCTTGGTGTAAATAATATAAAAAATCAAGATATAGATGATATTGAACAGGAATACAGAAATATAAAAGAGGAAGCCAGGGAATTAGGGTGCAATATTTATTTTTCTGAAATACTTCCAGTACCAAAAGAAAATGTGAAAAATCAAAAGAAAATAAAGGATTTAAATAACTGTTTGAGGTGTTGGACACTGCAGGAAGGTGTAAGATGTATCTACCACTGAGAGCAGTTTATAAATTATCCAGGATTGGTTTGCACTGATGTCTTGCATCTGAGCAAAAAAGGTAGTAGAAAGTTGGGGATAACAATAAAAAGAGTAATAGATACACATTTAAACTGAGAAATCAGGGGAGAGGGAAAAAAGAAGACGAGAAAAGTAATTTGAAAGTAAGCCCGATAGGAAAAGTAGCAACAAATCAAAAATGAAATAATACAAAAATGTTTAATGGATTAAAAATATGGTCTTTGAATGCAAGGAGTCTGAATGTGACAAAAAAATCAGAATTAGAAATAAGGTTAAAGTTAGAGGGTATTGATATATGCTGCATTACTGAGATCTGGTGGGAGAAAGAAATATTATGGAATAGGGAGATTGAGGGGTACAAACATTTTTCAAAAGAAAGAGAAAACAAAAAAGGAGGAGGTATCGCAGTATATATAAAGCAAGGAATAAAAAGTACACTATATAAAAAAATATGATCAAAGTGATGTTATCGAATCCTTATGGTTAGCATTACAAATTACACAAACTAAAAAAAATGATTGCTTTGATTGTTTTATCGACCACCCAACACAAACAAAATCCAAGATGAATTGATAGATGTTGAAATTAGGCAAATAGCAATGATAGAAGAAGTAGAAATTATAGGGATTTAATTTACCAGATATAAATTGGGTAACAAAAACGGCAAAGGATGCAAGACATAATAGGTATGTAGAGATGATGGAAGAGATGGGGTTAACTCAGCTGGTACATAAGCCCACAAGAGGAGAAAACATACTGGATTGGGTAATAACAAATAAAGAAAATTCACTAATTAAATTGAGTATTATTGACAATTTAAGCAGTGATCACAGTATTGTACAATTTTATTTTAAAAGGAAGTTGCTGTGCGAAAAAGGAAATACCATTTTGAGAGACTATAACAAGGCACAGTTTGACAAAATTAAAAGGGAACTAGCAGGCTGGAATTGGAAAGAAACATTTAGTGGAAAGAATGTAGGAGACATCTGGGACGTGTTTAAATATAAATTGCTTGAATTGGAAAATAAATATATTCCCCCCAAAAAAAGACTTTATACGAAAAGAGGGAAAAAAAAACCCAATGTGGTGTACGAATAAAATTATTGAAGTTATGTAAAGAAAAGGAAAGAGCTTATAATAAAATGAAAAAACTAAAGGATCCTGAGGCCAACACAGAATATAGAAAGGTACTGAGGAAGTTAAAATCAACAATAAGGGCAGAAAGAAGGAGATTAGAAATAAATTTAGTCTACAGAAAAGACAATGGAAAGGGATTCTATTCCTATGTAAATAATAATAAAAATAGTAAATCTACAGCACAGATAGGGCCTTTAATTGTAGGAGGCAAGGAAGTGGTTGAAACAGTAGAAATGGCAGAAAAATTGAACCAGTATTTTTGTTCAGTATATGAAAAGAAAGAGCAAAACAAGATAAAAATTAAACAAAACTGTAGCAGGAATTTGGACCTGAACATTACAGTAGATCACCTAGAAAAATTGTTGAGTGAGTTGAAACCACATAAATCGGTAGGGCCTGATATGTTGCACCCTAGGTTGTTGAAAGAAGTAAGGGAATATATAGCAACCCCCTGGCATACTTATCCAATCAGCTATTTTCCTCAAGAGAGGTACCTGAGGATTGGAAAAACGCTACTGGGACTCCACTGTATAAATGAAAAGGGGCCAAAACATCAGTGACTAGCTATAGACCAGTTAGTCTAACTGCAGCATTGTGTAAAATCGCAGGACATTTTCTAAAAGATAAGCTGGAATACAATCTTAAGGAACTAGGTGTAAATTATACAGGACAGCATGGATTCAAGAAAAATAGATCATGTCAGACAAACCAACTTATTTTTTATGAACAAATAAACAGAACGTTATATGAAAACAACCCAGTAGACGATTTTCTGTTGGATTTCCAGAAAGCGTTTGATAAGGTACCTCACGATCAGCTCATTTGTAAAACGGTAATGCTCGGTATAGATAATAGACTGATTGAATAGGTGCACAATTGGCTATGGGAAAGAAAGCAGACCATTAGGATTAGGGGTATATACTCCGGATTATCTGAAGCGACAAGCGGGGTGCCACAGGGGTCTGTGTTAGGCCCTACATTGTTTTCATTATACCTAGGGGATATACAACATAATATAAAAAATACTCTGGCTAAGTCTGCGGATGATGTAAAATTGGGGGGGGGGCATGTAAGCAATAAGTAGAGTATTCAGGATCTTGAAGGTGATTTAAAAAAATTGAAAAAATGGGCCTTAGAGAACAAAATGCCATTTGGCATAAAGAAATGCAGAGTGCTGTATATGGGGAAAAAGATTCCCCAGGCATATATATTACTTGAATGGTCAAAAAATAGAACCATCAGAAATAGAAAAAGACTGCGGGATAATATTAGATGACAGTTTGACTTTTAGACCACAGAGATCAGAGGTAATTAGGAACACAAATTATATGATTAAAAACATCAAGCAGAATTTTATAAATAGGTTAAAAGAATGCCTACTTCCTTTGTATGGAACATTTGTAAGACCACATATTGATTATGGGTCATTCTTGTGGAGTCCCTACACAAAAGGAGAAATAAATAGGATCAAAAGGATACAAAGGACCTTTACAAAAATGATATGGTCCATAAAAAAGGATAGTTATGAAGATAGGTTGAAGAAGCTGGGTTTATTTAGTTTGGAAAACAAGGAAGAGAGAGGATCTCTTACAGCTGTTTAAAATTATGAAAGACTCAGAATTAAAGAACAAAATGGGTATAAAGTTGAGGGAGAAACCGGAAGGTCTAACAGCAATACATTTCAAATAAAATTAGACACTGCAAAAGACCAACGTAAAATACTATTAATTTTTACATAGAACAGCAAGAATATGGAACGCTCTACCAGAGTATGTTGTTCTGAGTGATAGTTTGCATATTTTCAAAAGGGAAATAGATCAATTGATATGCTTAAAGTGATAATATAGAGCCCACTATGCGGGGAATGGTAAAATGGGCAATAATGCCTTCTCCCGTTCTATCTTCCAGTATAAGATCCAGTATAAGGGTCCTTGACTTCTGAAGGGCTGATTTCAGGAAAATGGGAGAATGCCTCAGGGATTCCCTAGCAGGGATAGTGGATCTGGGGGGAATCAAGGAACTATGGGCAAATATAAAAGGGTTATTGAAAAAGCAACAAATCTCTGTGTCTGGCAGGTTAACAAGGGCAAGAGAAAAAAAGAGACCGCTTTGGTTCTCTAAAGATGTAGAAGAAAAAGTAAGCACAAAAAAAATTGCATTCAGAAAGTACAAAAAGTCACAGAAGGAGGAGGATAGGGAAAACTAACAGGAGAAACAAAAGGAGGCAGGGAAGGCAGTTAGACGCACAAAGGCACATACAGAGGAGAATGTTGCCCAATCAGTAAAATAAGGGGATAAAACTTTCTTAAGATATACAAGTGAGAAGAGGAAGACTAGCGGGGCAACAGTAAGGATAGGGAGGGGAAGAAGGGGTTTGTGAGGAGGAGGACTGAAAGAAGGTATACATATTGAACAAATACTATTTTTCAGTATTTACAGAAGAAGAGGTAGGTGATGGGCCAAAGATAAGGGGCAAGGGCATAAATGGTAGGGAGGTGGACACCAGTCATTTTACAGAGGAGGAAGTCCTCAAGGTAGTAGAAAATTAAAAGTAGACAAGGCAGTGGGGCCTGGTGGGGTGTACCCCAGGATGCTGAGGGAGCTCAAAGAGTTGCTGGCTTCATATCTGACTACTCTGTTCAACTTATCATTAGAAACAGGGGAGGTTCTGAGTAACTGGAGTATGGCAGATGTGGTTCCTCTTCACGAAAGTGGAAATAGGGAGGAGTCAGGAAATTACAGACCTGTCAGCTTGACTTCAGTAGTGAACAAAGTAATGGAAATACTACTGAAGGAAAGGATAGTGGAATACCTTGTAACCAGTGGATTACAGGATCCAAGGCAACATGGTTTCACAGCAGGGAGGTCTTGCCAGACAAACCTGATTGAGTTCTTCGACTGGGTGACCAGGGTAGTGGATCAGAGTAGAGTGGTAGATGTTACCTACCTGGATTTTAGTAAGGCCTTCGACAGCATTCCACATAGAAAACTAGTGAACAAGTTGACCTGTCTGGGAGTGGGTCAAAAAGTTATAAACTGGGTAAAAAGTTGTTTAAACAACAGGAATCAGAGGGTGGTGGTAAATGGTGTCCATTCTGGAGAAGGCAAGGTGACCAGTGGGGTGCCTAAAGGCTCAGTACTAGGCCCGGTCCTCTGCAATGTCTTCATTAGTGACATCGCGGAAGGGCTAGAAGGAAAAGCATGCCTGTTCATAGATGACACAAAAATCTGCAACAGAGTAGACACACTGGGGGGTGGGGGTGGAGATGGAAAAAATAAAGGTGTTGAAGAAGTTGGAAGAATGATCAAGGGTTTGGCAGCTTGGTTTCAGTGCAAACCAAATGCAAAATTATGCACTCTGGGCACAGAAATCCAAGGGACTACATACCAATTGGGAGGGGAAGTTCTAGCAACCACCAAACATGATAGGGACCTGGGGGTAATCATTTTTGATGACCTAAAGGTAGCTAAGCAGAGTGATAAGGCAGTGGGGAAGGCTAGTATAGTGAGTGGTAACACCAGTAGAAAGAAGGAGGTAATATTACCCTTGCACAGATCACTGGTAAGACCCCACCTTGAGTACTGTGCTCAGTTCTGGAGGCCCCACCTCCAGCAGGACATTGTTAATGTGAAGGTGGTACAAAAGAGGGCTACCAAAATGGTGCAGAGCCTGCATCAAAAGGCCTATGAGGAGAAACTCAAGGAACTGAATATGTGCTCTCTGGAGGTGAGGAGGGAATAGGTGGGATAGGATAGAAACATTCAAATACCTAATAGGTATTAATAAGGTACAGGAAGGTAGCATTTTCCATAGAAAAAGAAGTCCAAGGACAAGGGGTCATGCTATGACATTGGGGGAAGGGGGCTCAGAGAAAATGTGAGGTAATACTTCTTCACAACAAGGGTGGTAGATGACTGGAACAGCCTTCCAGCAGAGGTGGTGGGTGGTGCCAAAATGGTGCATGGGACAGATACAAGGGGTCCTTGACAGTAAGGCAAGGGAAGGAGATGACCAGAGATTGAGTAGGATCTGCAGTGGCACAGTAGGCAGGGAAAATTGGGCAGACTAGGTGGGCCAAGAGGTCCTTATCTGTCGACAACTTCTATGTTTTGATATTTCTATGGGAGGCTATTGCTGTATCCCTCCCTCTCTCCCTCCCTCCCAACAGTTATTTCACCAGCAAGTGTTTAACATTTTAGAAATGGGCTAGGCTATCAGCTGAAATAGGTGGCACTTCTCTGGTTGCAGTTAGGGAAATTAAATGGCGGCAGTAGGGAACTGTTTGGAATTTTGCCATCAAATTCTTTTGAAAACAGGGACTTGTTTTAGCTTATTTAGCTGCATGTGAAATGTCTCTACATGGTTATTAATAAAAGATTAATGTAGGGCTACTAGAATGCAAGTAGCCAATCACAGCCCTTAATTTCTAATGCCCTTTTTATAATGCTGATTATGGCTCCTGGAGCTGCTGTTTTTATCCAGGTCTTCCTAATATTATCTGCTGACTGTGCTCCACTGGAGCCACTGGTTATGTGCTGTTTACTGTAATGATTATAGATTACTGTCTTGTGTATCCCCTTTTTGCCTCAGACACGGACCTTTGCAAACGAGCACTTCTGTTCAAAGGTGTTTTCCGAATGATGAAATAAATAAATAAAACTGGGCAATCTTTGATGAGCTGATGTGAAATAAGGTAGTGTGATCCAGTGCTCAGAGTAAAGAATAATAGCAGCTCTGGAGATCATAGGTTTAAGTCCCCCCTCACACATCGCTTACTGTACGACCTTGACCATGTTGTAACAGCCTGTTCCTTACAGTGTCACCTGACCCCATTTTGCTTCAGTCCTTTCATCTGTATGATTGGATTGAAACACCTCCATATGTAATTAAGTAGTCCGCCCCCAATCTCACAGAACCCAAGAAAAGGCTTGCACATTAAGTGCACAAAAGCAACGTGACCACAATATGCATATAAAATATATTTTATTGCTCACCATAAAAGTTAAAGGACAGAGAAATAAGCACTCCCACAGCCTGACTAAATGACCCGATGACGTTTTGTACGTCCAACGGCACTTTGTCAAGGGTGAAATTCACATAGTAGGTTGTTGCTTAAATACATATAATTGAGGATGTCATAACAGGTGAAATACATAGACATGTAAATGACCCTCCACATCTAAAAATCAATACCCCCCTTAAACATTGTTGAAGTGCAACACAAGAAAGGACCTAATATCTATTAACTGCAACCATTGTCAAGAACCACATTTATTAATCAAGCATTCTTTCATCATGCTTTTAATATGTTTTTAATTCTTTCAGTCCCAATATTTTAATGGGTAGATCAGCTCCTGCTTCTATCTTTGACTTGATCTGTGTTTTTTTCAAACTGTTTTTTTTCACTTTCTGGTGCAGTACTTGATTGCTTCAATCATCGGTAGTCCCACAGGATAAAATTACTGTACACACCAGTGTCTAAAAACAGGGAACAGTGAAAAACACAACTAAATCCATGAAACAAATTATTCATTTCATTTTCTCTTTTATACAAAAGAATATTTATATGTATAATACTCTTATGGAAACCTAGACAGCATAAACCAGCAGAATTGGGCTGAGGCAATTATAAATAAGGACTCAGTTCAAAGAGTTCATTTAGACCTGGAGTCTTAAACTATCCAAATGAAACATCCATCATCCTTCTTTTCTTAATAAATTGCATCTAAATTACCACCTCTAGCTCACAGAGTAACTTGTTCTAGGCCATAAAAACACCACTTGTGCAGTTCCTTATTGGTACTCAAATTTATATGTGCTGCTGTCACATTTTCATCCCTACCCGTATCTACTGTATATCCCTTATGTGTTCCCCTAAGCATAACTTTAAAGTCCTTGTGGTCTTTCCTATATAGTTGGCCCCACATTTACATTCTGCTCGATAGTCTACACCTCTGATGTCACAGATAATCAGTTGATTTATCCTGTATTCTTTCCCAGTGGTATAGTTCTTAAAGGTTTTACATTTTTTATATAAACGCAAAACTTGCATTTACCACAGGAGGCACATCCCACAATAGCCGCATTCTCAGGTTCTTTTCTCTTAACAGGTTGTAAGGAATGTGTTAACATATTACCCAAGTTTCTGGCTTTTTTATAGACAAACATAGGGGGCTCTTGTGTAAACTGGGCACATACAGAGTCCGCTTGTAAAATATGCCAATGTTTTAAAATGGCACTTTATACCTCATTTGACCTTTTATTATAAGTGGTGATATATTTCAGCCTGTCTGAATTTTCAGTCCTGTATACCTTTTCTCTTGGAGCAAGTGAGGTGGATCTGTCCTGTGCTGCTGCCCAAGTTCTTGCTATTGATATATCATTTTTAGCATAGTCACGTTCTTGAAATCTAAGTGTCATTTCAGCAGCTCTCTCCTCATAAAGATGGTCACTGTTACAATTTCTACATAACCGAAGGAATTGGCATGTGGGTATATTTTTCACCAAGTGTCTAGGGTGGCAACTTGAGACCTGTAATACTGAATTGGTAGCAGTCTCTTTCCTATACAAATCAATCAATCGATCAATCAATCTTTATTTTACCAGGTGAAACACCATTGAGTAAAACTCATTTGCAGGATGGACCTGGGTATGTTTACAAGACATTATAGGGAAATCATAACATAATACAGGGAGTAACACACACAATAAATAAATGTGTCAGGTAGAACAAAATACTTATAGAAACAATTTGCAGCTAAGAAAAACAACTATATGAATTGGTATATTATGTACACATTAGTACAGGGAAACCTGAGTGAGAAGAGTAGAGTAATCAGACGAGACGTAACAGTGGAGAGGCCTCACGCAGTAGAAGGAGTGTAAGTCAGGGCTGAAAACAGTTGAAAGTCTCAATGAAGAATCATGCCAGCAAAGATTTAAAGGTGGCCAGCTTGACAGGTAGTGCTATTTTTAGCTTCTTTTGGATGCTGTTCCAGAGAACAGGCTGGGTATGGTTTATGGAGACTTCACCAAGGCGTGTTCTGACCCTGGGAACAACTAAGGTGATATATGAGAGGTTCCTGAGGGGGTAGTTCCTCGCAGTACAGGCAGGCAGACAGTCCAGAATATATTCAGGCAGACTATGTGTTATTGCTTGATATGTCCAGGTGATTGCATTTTTCTGACATCTAAGTTTAAGGGATAGCCACCCAAGCTCTGAGTATAAGGAGCAGTGGTGGGTGGAGAATGGGGCACCGGTGATAAATCTCAATGCTCAATGGTAGAGATTGTCGAGCTTAGCCAGAGCAGTACTAGGGCCTTAGCCGTATGTGAAATCCGCATAATCGAGGAGAAGAAGAAAGGTGGATTGGACCAGATGGATTTTAGCTTTATAATATTAATAATTGTAATAATAATAATCTTTATTTGTATGGCGCCTTTCAACAACCAAGGCGCCTTAACATAATTAAAATCACAATGGCAACAAACAATAACAGACAATGTTAATCACCAAAAGCTTGGTTCCACATATAAGTTTTTAATGCTTGTTTAAACCCCTCCATGGTCATGCACTCCCGTAACCGACGGGGTAGAGAATTCCAAAGGGCAGGGGTGGCATACGTAAATGCTCTAATCCTAGAAGATTTCAAGCACACCCTTAGAATCTCTAGCAACCCCTCATCGGCTGAGCGGAGCAATCGCCCAGGGCAGTAGGGAACCAGGAGCTCTTTCAGATAGTCTGAGCCCAGTCCGTGTAGGGCTTTAAAAGTCAGAAGACTGACTTTAAAGTTGATCCACCACTGAACTGGCAGCCAGTGCAGACCACGCAGCACCAATGTAATATGACAGGACCGAGATGATCCTGTCAAAAGCTGGGCTGCCTCATTCTGTACCAGCTGCAAGCGACGGATTTCCACCCCTGTTAGCCCTAGATACAGGGAGTTGCAGTAGTCCAAACGCAAGGTCACAAAGGCTTGGATCAGAGTAGGAAGGTCACCAGATGGAACAAGGTGCTTAATCCTGGAGATATTCCTCAAATGGTAATATCTCCAGGATTATGAGTGAGTAGATGCCTGATGCAGAAGAACAGACTGAGCCTTTGCTTCAATTCTTTTGCAAGTTCCTCAATATGAACAGTAAAGGACAATTTATGGTTGACCCAGAATCCTAGGTACTTAACTTTAGTTATGAACTCCAAGTTTTCCCCAAGTAGGGTAGTAATTTGAGGTCCAAGACAGAGATTGGAAGTTTTCGCAGGAGGTGAAAGGAACATTGCCTTGGTCATTTTGCAAGAGCTTTAAATGAAGGCGATTTTGTTGCAGATGGTTGAAGTCTAATTGCAAGTCACTACAAGCAAGCTCCAGGGTGGGCCTGTCCAAGTAAAGAACCGTATCATCTGCAAAGAGATAAATGTTGGTGTACTTTATGCTGAGATTAATGTTGTTAATGTACTGTAGATCGCAAATAGTAAAGGACCTAAAATTGACCCTTGGGACACACCTCTCATAAGAGGTTTTAGCGGAGAGAAGTCCCCATCAGCTTTGATCTGCTATTGACGGCCAGTTAGATAATCAGAGAACCAGTTCAGTGCTTGGGCATCTAAACAAATGTTTTTCAAAGAAAGCAGGAGCAGGCTGTAATCCACAGTATTAAAGGCCTTGCTAAGGTCAAGAAAAAGGGCACGGACGAAATTTTTTGTGCTTTTAACCAATCATTAGAGATCTTGGCAAGGGCTGAGACCATACTATGATGTGGCCCAAAACCGGACTGCACTGGATTCAGAAGGTTGAAAGTTTCCAGATGCTGTCTAAGCTGAGAGTTGACAATTTTTTCAAGGATTTGAGAAAGTATGGGAAAAGAGATTTCAGCCATATTGGTCCTTGCAAAACTGGAGAAGATGGAAGGTTTGATACCTTTTATCAGACCAACAAGTGTCTTGTACAAAGATGAAATTATACACAAGCTTTTGGGGCAACACAGGTCCCTTCTTCAGGTTCAGAAAAGTATGCTTAGGAGAGCTATAGGTCGATAGCTGTTTAACTCACACAGATCACCAGATTTGAAAAAGAGGAATGACGTAAGCTGTTTTCCAGACCAGCGGGAGAAGGCCCTGTGAAAGGGACAGATTGAAAAGGTGTGTGATGGGAGGGGAAAGCACATGATAACCTATTTTTAGATAATAGGGGTCAATACTGTCAGCGCCTACACTCTTTCTGGTATCTAGACACAGAAGAAGAAGTTCCTCCACTTCTTTTATTGTGACCGTGCAGAAGGAAAAAGGAGCCTCACAGGCAGAAGCAGCGAGTGAGCTATTGGGTGAAGCCTGGGCAGCAAGTTTCATGCTTACGGTATTAGCAGGGGAGGAGTCAAATGCTAGCCCAGCAGTAACAAAATGGTTATTGAGAAGGTCTAGGATGGTTTGCTTATTGGTGGTGAAGGAGTCACCAGTGGAAATTTTAGCAGGGAGAGGGTTAGCCGAGTGGTGTCCTTCCACCTCCTTTAATGTTCTCCAAAATTCCGCATGGCAGTTAGTGGAAGAAGCTAATTCATCTCTAAAGTATCTAGCCTTTTCAGCACAAGTAAGTTTGGTGCATTAGTTCCTTATACTTCTAAAGGCAGACAAGTCTGCCGGGAGCTTAGTTTTCCATGCTTTTTTCCATAGCTCATCCCTATGGTTCAGCATGGTTTTAAAGTTAGTGGGAAACCAAGGGTAGGATTTTTTCCTGGTGCGAACTTTGATCAGCAGAATGTGTTGATCTAAGACCCCAAGAACTATACCCTGGAAGAGCTCATGTACCTCAGCCACAGAGGTGACCAAGTAGAAGTCCTGCCAATATGAGTTTTGGAGGTCGAAAAGGAAGGCATCAGGGTCAAAGTTATGGCAACTTCTTATATAGATATACCTGGAAGTGGATGTTTGCTTAGGGGTGGCCCTTATGCAGGCTATGGAACAGTGATCACTCAGGTTATTGAGAAATATGCCAGAGTGGGTAATGAGGTGGGGTTTGTTTATGAAGAGCGGGTGCTATGGGTTGTATTTTTATTGTTAGGATGGTGGATTCTGTGATAATTTGTGCCAGACCGAAGGTGTCACAGAGGTCTTTTAATGGGAAAGAACTTGGTGAGAACCAGTCAAGATTAAAGTCTCCCAGGAATAAGTCCTCCAAGGATAGCTTATCTATGATAGATGTCAGATGCTGTATCACCTTAAGCCATGCTGAAGGGAGCCTGTAGCAGCCAATAATAGTGAGGGATGTTGCAGGAGAAAGTAGTACCTTTAGTTGTCAGACATTCAAACTCCTTTGGTATAGAGGTGGAATCAACTACAGAGTCAGAAAATTTGTCATGAATATAGATCATGACCCCTCCCTCCCCCTCTAGTCTGCCTGTCTGCTCTAATGACATTATACGACGGGATATTAATTTCATGGTCTGGAGTGGATGGTCTAAGCCATGTCTCGGAGACCACTAGCATGTCTGGTGAGGTGTGACAGGTCCATGTCTGTAGGTAGGTGAGCTTCCTTAGTAAACTACATGCATTTAGATGGAGTAGCCTCAGTCCCTTTAGATTAGCCATTTCAGAAGGGAGAGATGGGCCCTGGGTTCAACTCCATGGTACCAGAGCAAAGAAAGTAGCAGGAGCAGAATTTTCTTCAGGGCAGTTAACAGTTTAAGGAGCCTGGTTCTACCCCTTTTATGGTAGTAAGAGGAGGGAGTGTTGTTAGTGGATGCTGAATGCCAGTTAATAGGGCCCAGGGATGCATAAAGTAATACCCTGGCAGATAGCGTAATGTGGGATAGAAACAAAGGACATGCATTGTGCCTGTAGCCAGGGGAAGGTGAACCTAACAGAGGGAAAGGGTGCAATGTTAAGACTATAACTGAAGGGAAGGCCAGTTTGAAGGGAGATGGACAATCTTTATTGTGGTCAGCGTTTTGTAGCTCTTTATAGGGGTCCAGGGTAATGATGAACAAACCAAGCAAACAGCAGAGGGAAAGCACAGCAGCTTGCATTTTGGCTTAAAGTGCACACTGGTATGCAGAGGCAAAAATATTCTTGGCCTTCACGAATGTGGGCATGAATGAAAAGTTTCCTCAAGGACTTCAGGCTAAATAGATCGGCGAATAGGG
Source organism: Neoceratodus forsteri (assembly GCA_016271365.2). NCBI lineage: Eukaryota > Metazoa > Chordata > Ceratodontiformes > Ceratodontidae > Neoceratodus > Neoceratodus forsteri. The sequence continues at coordinate 516,975,441 of CM057449.1, read as the reverse complement.
AGTAGGCATAGCCAGTGGGAGGGGAGACAAGCACATTTGAAGAGTGTCGGGCCGGGAAGGGCAGGCGGGAGAAAATCCAGAGTCTTAACTGATCAACAGAGCCCTGGTGTGAGTGGAAAATGACAATTCTAGCCTGAGAGAAGCCGACTTGAAGTGCTGGCCAATTGCAGCTACAGCTATAAAAGCATCCACCAATAGCGATCCAGGAGAATATATATATATATATATATATATATATATATATATATATATATATATAGCCCTACTTTGTTTTTTGTTAATAATCAAATGACGGTAATTGATAGCTGTATGGCTATATTTTGCAGAACATTTCAGAAAAGGGTTAGAATGGCGTAAATAATCTAAAAAGTCATGTAATTTTTTCCTCAGTGCACCCCCACACGAAAAACAAATCATCTATATATCGACAGCACAAAGTTATGTATCTGAAATATGGGTTTAAATCTGGTTCAGTATTGTAGTCAATTCCCACAAACCCATATACAGATTTGCATAACTTGGAGCAAATGTTGCTCTCATTGCTGTTCCAGTAAGTTGAAGATAGTATTTACCCAGAAAAATAAACTGTTTTTCAAAACCAATTCACAACATTTAACCAAAAACCTAACAAACACCATATCATATTCACCCAGTTTTTCCAGGTAATATGTAATGGCCTCCAGCCCTCCTTCATGCGGAATACTAGTATAAAGAGATTCCACATCTAATGAAACAAGAAGAGAATCAGGTGAAAAAACAGCATTATTTAGGTTGTACATGTCAGTAGAATCCCTTAAAAAAGATGAAAGGTGTGTTACCAATGGTTTCAGGAAGGAATCAACAAATTTTGAAATAGGTTCTGTCATGCTGTCAAGACTGACGACAACAGGGCGCCCCAGAGGGTCCACCGAATTCTTATGTATTTTGGTATATATATATATATATATATATATATATATATATCCTGTTGTCAGAACTGGATGTGCCACAGTCAGATATTTTAACATTGTATCATTTATTAAACCTTTCTCATGTGATTCCTGTAAAAAAGTGTCAATTCCTTCCTTTATCTCTCTAGTTGGATCCACAGACAATTTCTGATACACACCACTATTATTAAGTTGTCTCAGAACTTCTTTTTCATACTTTTCTGAATCCATAATTATCACCCACCCCTTTTATCTGCTTTTTTAATGGTATTCTCTTTGTTTGCTTTTAAGTCATTAAGGGCACATGTCTCTTCTTTACTCATATTTACAAAAAAATTTGGTCTCTCACTTTGCCAAATCTGTATAAGTTCCCTCTCACAAACTTGTTCAAAGGCTTTAATGACTGGGAGGGAGGATGGGACAAAAATTAGAATTATTTTTAAATGGATCCATATTCATGCCCCCAATCTCACCCACAGTGGAAGTAAGTTTAAAGAGAGCTATTGCCATAATAATATCCACATACTTCAGTCATGCAACCACTCAGGTTGGTAAATAGATTCACATTGAAAAGGGCCTTCTGCAAATTCAAACCATCTCATTACTTAGCTGACCCCAGAGACATAGACTGGACTAACTTTTACCTGGCCACAGACATCAATGATGTGACCTCTCTTTTCAACAATATCTTAGGTGCAATCATCAATAAACGTGCCCCTATGTTAAAATGTAGAACCCAGAAGCTTTCTTGCCCTTGTTTCACAGCTGATCTAAAGGCTGCACTTAATGTAAGTGATTGTCTCTTGGGCTACAGCCAGAAGGACCAAACTCCCAGCAGCCTGGGCAGCCTTCAGAGCCTGCCGAAACGCGTGCACCAAATAGATCAGGGCCGCAAAAGCTTCCTACTTCCTAGCTTCCTTTGAGTCTGCAAAGGGGAAACTCCAGCAAATTCTGATGTATCATTAAATCGTGGAAAGGCAACAAACCTTCCTCATTACCCAGTAAGATCTCCTTCAAGGGTCAGAGCCTTTCTGATAAGTCTGACAAACTAGTTTTAATGATCCCTTCTCCACTGCAGGCCTTGCATTTGATACATCAAAAGCAGCCACTCTAATATCCAACTTACCCAGACATTCCCTGCACCCGCCCAACAGCATCTTCTCCTTTACTCCCTTCCAGTTCAAAGAAGTAGAAGACCTCCTACTCCAACTAGATGTTAGCAAAGGTGCTGGTGCTGATGGAATAGGACCATACTTCATTAAAGTTGGCTTCAGGTATCTAACGGCCCCCATCTTGCACCTGTTTACTATGTCCATCAGTTCCAGCACTGTGCCTGAGCCATGGAAAATTGCCCAGGTACTCCCATTATTTAAGACAGGCGATCCTATGGACTTGAATAACTACCACCACCACATATCCATCCTTCCCTTGCTCTCTAATCTACTCGAGAAGTTGGTAAATGCCCAAATAAGAGACTACCTCGACAAAAACAACCTAATAAATCCATCCCAGTCCAGCTTCAGACCAGTTCATAGCACCACATCAGCCCTAGCCTCAATTACAAATGACTGGTTCATGGCCATTGACAAGAAACAAGTTACAGGAGCTGTTTTTTTTGACCACAGCAAAGCATTCGACACAGTCAATCATGCTTTACTCCTGGATACGCTATACTGGCATGGTATCTCTGGTCCTACATTGTCATGGTTCAACAGCTACCTGACAAATAGAATGCAACAGGTGAAAGCAGGTGGTTCCCTCTCCCCACTCCTTCCTCTTTTGAGAGGAGTACCACAAGGCTCAATCTTCGGCCCCCTCCTGTTTATGCTATACTGTATATCAACACCATTGGAAACAACATTAATAAAGCAAAACTACATCTATTCATGGATGACACCGTAATATATACAACCAATTATTTGGCAGCTCCAGTCAGAATTTGATCTCCTGCAGCTCAGCCTTGCACAGTCTAAACTTTTTTTAAATGCAAAAAAACAAAGGTCATGTACTTCCATTCCAATCATCAACATGCCACTCAAAGTAAACTAGTATTCTTGCCCCCCATAAAGACCATCCTTAAAGACAACCTCGAAGTACTTACCAAATTTAAATACTTAGCCTGCAACTTAGACCGACATCTAACATTCTCTGCCCATATTGCCCCCCCTTGCAAGGAAACTGTGGCAAAGACTTGGCTTCTTTTATAAGAATAAATCCCCATATACCAATGATGCCAGGCTTCGATTGGTCCAGGCAACTTTAATACCACTCCTTGATTATGCAGATATTCTTTATGGCCATTACTTAGACTCCCTGCTACACCAATTGGACACACTATACCATAGAGTAGTATGATTCATTTCAAATGCCCATCGTTGCACACACCACTGAGACCCATGTGCCTCCTTGGGTGGGACATCCTTAACTACCATATGGCTCTCTCACTCCCTCACCTGGCTATACAAAGCCCTCTTGTTAAAACTCCCCCATATATAACTAATCTTTTCTGGTGCACTACCTCCTCATACACATTACGTAGCGCCACTTACATTATGTTGGATGTCTCTAGCACCTGCTCCCACTTTGAGGGTTTGGCTATAAGCCATGCTCTACCAACTGCTTGGAACAAAGCCCACTCTAGCTACAAACTGCAACAGCTAGCCAGCCTGGTGGCGCTGAGGGTTGAGATGTTGGACACCACACCTTATGCAATGCCAGTGACTCATGTTTGGGAGTGAGCAGGGGTAATCGTGGGTTGGCAGGAGGGAGATGGATTGAGCATCCGATGGACCGCTCTCCATCTCCTGAGAAGAGGGGAACCTTGGTCACTGTGTGCCTGACCTCCAGCGGAGGCTCGGGATAGGTCATCATAGTTCCATAATTGTAGGGGGTGGAGCGCGGCAGAGGCTTGAGGTAGTGCACACAGGAGCATGCACATCTATGTCGATGGCATCATTGCACGCTGAGCACCACTTGGGGGTGAAAAATCAGGGGCTAAAATTGCGTCCTGGTTGCTGTGGCTTGATGGCCATGCTACAGGAGCCTCAGCTTCAAAGGGGGATCACTGGAACTGGTGGGTGAGTTGGCGGCTCCCCACTGCCCCACCATGGGGGGTAATCCATGTGGGAAGAAGGTGATGGCCTCTCAGGATGAAGCTGGGGGACAGACTGGATGGTGGCCGGATTCTCAAAGGATGCCTGGATAAGAGGTGTTGATCAGGAAGCCAGGGAGAAAGAAAGTAAGAAAAAAACTGTAACAGCTAATCCTCCTGAGCAGTTTCAAAAATATACTTGCTAGCAAACTACGTGACTCCTGTACATGCTGCTGTCCTCTAAGCTTGCCACTGACAGATTGTCAAACACCGCCTTCTTGTTACTGTATGAGTTACCTCACTCTCCTCCAGGTCCCTTCCCTCCACACTCACCCTTACTCAGCTACCCTCCCCCATCTCCCCATCCCTCCCAACTTACCCAGAATAAGCCATTCTGCACTTTCACCCTCAACGTGCTTTACCACTATGCTTCTTCCCTCATCCACCCCAATCTTCCCTGACCACCCTTGTTTACCTTTACACTGCTAACTATCCCAACCTTGTCTACTTACCTTCTCCATTTCCTTCCCTGCCACTCATGGCCAAATCCTCCCTTCTCAGTTCTCCTTGAATTTTCACGCATCACAACCCCAGGTTTCTCATCTCTACTATTTATCACTGGATGTTATAATCCTGCCTAGTGCAAGCTGTGCTACCTGTCGGACAATATGTTTCCAAGGTTTATTATGCAATCCCCAATATGATGAGCCACAATGTCCTAAACTTTGTAATTTTTTATTCCATGTAAATTTTTTCCCTAATTTTGGGAAGCTTCCTGGTGTATATTTCCATGTATGTGTATTGTCGTTGCTTATATTGTATGTGCATTGCACATTACTTGTCTCAGGACCTCCTTGTAAATGAGCCTGCTCAATGAAGTTATTTTTCCTGCCAATAAACCTTAACTTGACTTGACTTCATGCAGTGATTGAACATCTCCGTGCCCACTGAGAATGGAAACAGAGAGAAGTTCTGACAGAATTTTTATTTATTTATTAAAGAATTGGAATTATAAACCTTTGAGTCACGAGACTCTTTTGCAAAGGCTCCACATCAGGGTGGTACAAAACAATGATACAGATACTGAGACACATATATGGTACACAGTAACACAAAACAACACTTATACAGGATAAAAACTATCCAAGGTCAGTTAAACACATTTATGTATTTAGAATACCATTAAGAATGGTACCCCTTCGTGATCAGTATGCAAATACTAATGACATGTTTGTATTTTTCAGCAGATAGGAATATGTTTTAAAGAAATTAGACAATTCAAACCAGGGGCAGTCTCATTTTGAAGTGCTTCAGTAATTCTTAACACAAGCATTGACCAACACCAACTACGTACACTTGCTTGTGTTTGCTGTGTCATTATTGGGATGCATTGGGAGAGGCACCACCAGCAAAAAAAAGGGAAGTGGTGATGCCACTGGACAAAACATTAGTGACACCTCATCTGTAGTATAGTTCCAGTTTTGGAAGCCTCATCTCAGAAAACACATGTACAGGTTAGAGGCAGTACAGTGAATGGCTACTAAAATGGTACAGGGACTGGTGCAGTCCCTAGTCCCTAGAGGTTATATGAGGAGAGGCTGAGAGACCTTAATATGCATTCTCTGGAAATGAAAAGACAGAAGGGGGACATGATAGAGATGTTCAAATACCTTAAAGGGGCAAATAAGGTACAGGGGGTATCATCTTTTGGAAAAGACAATGTACAAGAACTAGGGGACATGATTAAAAGTTGGAAGGAGGTAGAGTCAGGGGCAATGTGAGGAAATACTTCTTTACAGAAAGGGTGGTGTACACATGGAATAGCCTCCCTGCAGGGGTGGTGGGGCCAAAAACAGTGGAGGAATTCAAAAATGTGTGGGAGACACATGGGAATACTAGAAACAGGGAAGGATGGGAAAGCTGCAGATCAGTTACAGTCTACAGCGTAAGTAAATATAGGAAAAATGGGCAGACTAGATAGACCAGGTGGTCCTTCTCTGCCAACAAATTATGTGTATCTTCTATGTATTAGGTATAGATAGCACAGTAGGGACATTATCAGGTTTTGACAGTATTTTTTGGTTCCCAGGTACTGACTAGACCAGTGTGCCTTACATAAGTAACACGCCTGCTGAAGTCAGTTGTGGCCCTTGATCTGTCTTAAATTTGTTTTTACTATACTGTATGTATACCCCCCTTTTTTCTCCGCTATAGCAACAAGCCCTGTCTCCTACTGTTATCCTCCATTTCCTTTGCACTTTGAATTATACTTCACTGATACTTCTTTGAAACCTGATCTACACTTGACTACCCCCCACATTTCTCTCCCCAATAGCAATAGTCATTGTGAAACCTCATCCTTGCACATATTGCACTTTATTTGTATCTCCACTATACCTTCTGGATTGCTTTCTATTCCTTATCCTTGCATAAATTTGCACAAATTTCAAAATTTGCTTATCGATTGTAGTTTAGTACATGTTTATTTTTATGTTTTCTTGAGCATGAGCAAGAACCATTTTGACACAGCTTAGGAGAGAAGTGGGGTTTTGGAGGCGCAGCACTGTGGGAACCAATTACCCCAGTGCCTTTTGAGGTCTGGCCTGCTTTCCCCAATGCGGTGGCACACTGCTGCTGACACTAGTTCAGCCAGCATGCCACCACCTTGAAATGTTTTCGCCACTGCAATCAGGGGCCACCTCATCATTTTTTTTCATTAATCTTTCTATTCAAAAGTTTTATAACAATACAATACTTCTTCATTATACAAAAGGCTGATGTAAAAAAAAAATACAGCAAGAAATTTGACATAAAAAGGGGGGTTTAGCAAAATAAAGTATTTTGCATTGTCTATTCAAAGTGTATAGAAAATATTACATATAAAAAGAGCAGTAGACATGAGTTGGACAAATTATTAAAATTATTGATGCATGAAGGGTACATAAAAACATAGAAATAAGTAGATATAAAATTAAAATTAGCACACATCAATATACTATAAGTAAAGCGTTCTTGCTGAATTAGATGTAAAAAGAAAGATTAAAAGGAAAAAAGAAAACTTAACAAGTGAGAGACAGCAGCATTTCTGAGTACAATATCTACAGTAAAGAGATATTAATAAATACTTATATAATACTTATATAATATACCTTAATTGTCAGTTATATATTGGAATTATTCAGATAGTTAAAATAGCACTGCCAACATTTTTTATACTCATCTAGTCGGCCTAAAGCAACAAATGTAATTCATTCGAAAGAAGCACATTGTGAAAGATTTTTAAGGATTTTTAAGGATATCAGCAAATTTTGGTATAGTGGGAGATTTCCATACTATTAGAATAAGTCGTTTAACTTGGAGAAATAGTAAGTTGGTCCATCTATGTTGGGCGGGAGAAAGAGTTATATTAGATGATGTAAAAATACCAAGCAAAACATATTTAGGATCAAACATGATATTGTGGCCAGTTACCTTATATACAAGATGGAAAACTTTATGCCAAAGTTTAAGTATAGGGTCACAGTACCAAAAGATATGGAGTAAATCTCCATTAGATAAATTACATCTCCAACAGTTATTATTTTGACTCAGGTCCATACGATGAAGCACTGCATGTGTTCTATACCATAGATGAAGGATCTTAGTTTGGATAAGGGTACTACGAGCATCCTTAAAAGTTTTATGACAGAGAAGCCAGCATTTGTGCCACTGAGCATCTGTTATGTTGTATTTTAACAAATTACTCCACTTGGATTTAGCATTCAAGGACTGATCCGGAACAGCATCTCTAATATCCTTATATATAATACTAGTTAGATTGGTAGTAGTCTTAGTCCAAAGGAAAATGTGTTGGTCATGAATAGAGTGTATGTGCAGGGAAAGGAGAAAAGCGTTATATGCAGTGCGTAATTGTAAGAATTTCCAGAAATCTTGTTTAGGTAGATCCCATTGCACGCACAGGTCTGAAAAAGATTTTAAGTTAAGAGAATTTTTTTCTAGAATGTCATTTAGGAATATAATGCCTTTATTTTTCCATGTCTGACTGAAAATAGGATAGTTTTTGAGAGAGATCTCTCGATTGCACCATAAAGGAGTATGAGAAAGAGGAATAGGATTAGATTTTTGAAGTTTGTGAATTCATCTCCAATAGTGAACAGAAGCGCCAATAATGGGGTGAGATCTTAAATTATAGGGAAGCGGATTATAGACAAAGGAAGTAGGACAGCTCCCTGGATAAAGAGACGCTTCCATTTCTACCCATAACTGGGTTTGAGAGGTTGGTTTGCAAAATCATCTGATGGTTTGAGTGGCTCTAAAAGCTAATAAATAAGCTGTAAACCATGGAAGACCAAATCCCCCTCTAGACCAATGTGAACGAAGTTTGGTTTGACTAAACCTGGGTATTTTGCATTCCCATAAAAAATTACCTATTAACTTATCAAGTTTGGTTAAAATATTAGAAGGAATAAGTAAGGGAATAGCGAAGAGATAAAATATTCTGGAAGATATAAACATTTTAATGGTAGATAATTTCCCCATAAAAGAAAGATTAAGAAATTTCCATCTATCTAATGTTGTTTTGATATTCGCTATTAATGGCTTAAAATTAGTTTCCCAGATTTTCCCTAAGTTAGGTGTGACCCTTATATCCAGATACGAAAGGCCTTGTGGTGCCCAGCGAAAGCCCAAAGCAGTGTTCATAAAGGGTTTACATAAGTAATTTAGAGATAATGTTTCTGACTTATCATAACTTAGAGCTAGACCAGAAAGTGAGGTAAATTTGTTAAGTATATTAATTAGAAATTAACCTGACTCTTCAAGGTTTTCTAGAAGGATTAAAAGATCATCCGTATAGGATAAGGAGGTATAACAGGAGTTACTGATGGAAATCCCTTTAATATTATTAGATTGTCGCAAATGGGCAGTAAGGGGTTCCATGGCCAGGATAAATAGGGTGGTAGATAAAGGGCAACCTTGCCTAGTCCCTCTCGCTAAGGGGAAGGGAGTTGATAAAATGGAATTGGTTAAGACTCTAGCAGAAGGTGAAGTATATAACAATTTAATCAAGGAACAGAAGTTATTAGTGATGCCAAGGTGTAATAAGGTGTGATACAAATAATCCCAATTTAAAGAGTCAAAGGATTCTACGGTTGTCTACCGTTTGCTGCTGGTTGCTCTCCTGGCCTATCCTTTAATGTGGAGAAGCTTATTTTTAGTTCGCCTGGATGTTTGTTCGCTCTGGGACCACGGATTTGCTGTCTGCTACTACTTGATGATTGGCCCCTACAGCTGGATGTACTGTTGAAGGACCTTTACAGTGATCATTTGAGGAAGAGCTGGATTAGTTGGTGTGATTTCTGTAAGAATTTGGGCCGAAAGGACAGTTGCTGGTGTTCTAATGTATCATGAGTGATGGGACCTGATTCATTGATCGGTGTCCTTCATTTCCCTGGGATCTTTAATTTTATTTTAAACTGTGCCTAATTTTTCTTGGGGAAGTAGTGCCACATTAGTGGTTTTGGTTTGGGGGGTTCTTACCCCCCCTTTGTGTCTGGGTGGTTTTGGGTTGTGCTGCCTGGGACCAAGCAGGAGCTGTCCTCGTTTCCCCTAAGGAGTTGGGGGTTATTAGGGGGGCTCCTAGGCTACTCCAAGGTCAGCCTTATTAGTCTGGCCTTGGGATATCTGAAGCTGCAGGTCCTGGTAGTACAATAGAACCTGATTAGGCAGTTTGGGTGTGTGTGTGGGGGGGAACTCCCATTTCTTGCAGCTGAGCCTGTGGATAATCTTGGCCTTATATGAGACATTTCTTCTCTATTTATGGACTCGCATTGAGATTGCATGTTGTTGTTCTCTGAATGTACATTTGGAGTAGTCTGGACTTTGATTTGGGACATCGTAATGCAGTTTGACTTTTCACTGGATCCTGTTTTCTTCATATGAAGGACAGTGTATGTAGTGAGAGGGCCTCACTATCCTTATATATTTGGATTCCATGTAATATTAATCATCATCGGCAGTGAGAGTGCCTAAAAACTGCAAATGGACCATTCACATTTGTGTTTTTGAATGTTTTTGTTCTATTGGTAGTGGGAGGACCTTTGGGATGAAAATTAGTTTTGAATTGTATTATTTTATTTTTTTTTTTTTCTTCCCTCCTCAGAGCCATGAGAGGGTTCAAGGGTGGGGAAGTTTTATTAACTTTTTTTTTGTTTATTGAATTATGTTATTGGGTGGGTTTTAGTTTAATTGTAATTGAGGGTAATTTATTCATGAGGTAATTAGGATCTTTATTTAGCTGTCTAGTAGTGAGTTTGTTTCCCGCTTGGGGTATGTGTTGTTTAGTCACCCCGATCATGCATTATTCATCCTCAGATCTCCGTGCTCTTCACCCTTCCCCCCTCCCATTTTCCATCTACTAGTGCTGTAGGGTGCTTGGTATTGTATGTAGGAGAGTTTGGGGTGGTTGTGACGGGGGATGCGGACACTGGAGGAGGAATGAATGGACCTCTCGTATAAGGCTGGTTAGGTCCAGAAGATGCCCTGGGGTGAAATGGAGCCTGGAACATGGAGATCCATGTCTAGTCCCCATACCCAAGGGTACCACCTGTTTAGATGGGCAAGTATTCGGGACAGCTCAGGAGCCTTGTCCAACTCGGGCAGTGTTGTGCAATGCCAGATCTATTAAAAACAAGTCTGCTGTTATTGCTGACTTTGTTGGGACAGCGAATCTGGCTTGCATCACCGAGACCTGGCTGGATGGAAATGCCGGACCCATTTTGGAGGCAGCTGTTCCAGTCGGGTTCTCGGTGATTCACCGCCTGAGATTGGATTGCGGGGGGGGGGAGTAATGGTCTGTTTTAAGACCAGGTTGTGGCTCATGGGTGTATCAGTTGAGGAAGCTGAATCCTTTGAGTGCACCATAGTAGCTGGTGTGGGTTGCAGGATAGCCCTCATCTACCATCCACCAGGAGACAAGAGGAAATTCCTGCAGGAAGTGGCAGACTTCGTCACCGATATGGCATTGGAGTCACCCAGATTGATGGTTCTGGGTGACTTCAATGCCTGGGTCGATGATGAAGTCTCAGCTTTTGGTCAACACTTCCTCAAAGTTGATGACATCACTGGGCCTTACATAGATTGTTTCTTCAGCTATTCATAGTTATGGTCACTCTCTGGATTTGGTTTTTTCTCCTGGGGATTGAGGCCTCTCATTTGGTGGTGGAATCTGTCAGTTGGTCTGATCATTACACAGCGGGCTTCAATTTTTGGTGCTCCTCTTCATAGGTCTGCCCTTGTGGAGATGGTTCGATACTGCCCTTTACGGGACATGTACCCTGAAGACCTATTGGTGGTATTAAACCTCTCAGAGTTTCCTGTTGCCAACGTGTGTCCGGAGTTTATGGTTTTGGCTTATAATCAGGCCATATCCTTGGCTCTTGACTCAATTGCTCCTGTCCTTGTTCATCCCCGCTCTCTCCATCCTCAGGCCCCATGGTTTGATGGGTCCTTGAGGGAGTTGCAACGTGTGGGATGATGGTTAGAGCGTTATTGGTGGAAATCTGCTCTAGAAGTCGACTGCCTTAGTTTGGAGGAGCATTACTGGCTCTACCAATCAGAGATCTCAAGTAAGAAGGCAGAATTCCTGTCTAGGGAGATCGCTGTTGCTCAGAATTGGCCAGCTCAGCTCTTCAGAACTGTGGACAGACTGTGCAACCCAGCCTGTCTCCAGATCTGTTGAGCATTTTCACAAAAGGAGTGTGATGAGATTGCTCAATTCTTTGCGAATAAGGTTGTCGACATCAGATCAGAGAGCCGCCTGAGACACTCTAAGGGGGAAGCTGTTGGTCGGCGTCTGGCCATAGTACCCTGAGCCTTCTGGAGTTCCTTTGACCTGCCGAGGCTCAAGGATATTATGCAGATTGTCCAGGGGATGAGCCTTACATGCTGTAGTTTAGATCCGGGTCCAACCTCCCTGATTTTGGGTTGTGTTGAGATCGTGGGCCCATTTCTGGCTAAAATAATCTGGTGCTCCCTAGAATTGGGTGAGTTTCCTAGCTCCCTAAGGGAAGTGCTGGTGACTCCCCTTTTGAAGAAGGCTTCTCTGGACCCAGATATTTTTGTCAACTACAGACCTGTCTCTAACCTTCCCTTTATTGGGAAGGTTATTGGGAAAGTAGTGGCAAACTAGCTGGAGGACCATTTGAGCATCCATAGTATCTATGAAGCTCTCCAGTCTGCTTTTCATAAGAGGCATAGTACTGAGACTGCTCTGATTCAGGTGCTCAATGATCTCTTGATGGTGAGAGATCAGAGAAACCATTCTATTTTGGTTCTTCTTGATCTCTCCTCAGCTTTTGACACTGTAGACCATGGGGTTTTGCTCGAGCGCCCGAGGTCCATCTGTGGACTGTCTAGCACAGTGCTCAGATGGTTTTCATCTTTTCTATCTGGGAGAACACCAAGAGTTGTGTTGGGGATTTTTTCCTCTGACCCTTTCTCTCTGAAATGTGGCATCCCCCAGGGCTCGGTGCTTCCCCTATGTTGTTTGCAGTGTATATGGTACCCCTTGGAGACATTATAAGATGGTATGGGCTGAGGTTTCACTACTATGCTGATGATACCCAGCTCTACCTGTCCTTTCCCCCCGACCAGGTTAGTGCTTTATCAGTATTTAATAGCTGCCTCACTGAAATCCATGACTGGATGAATTTGAGCTGATTAAAGTTGAATGCCGGAAAGACCGAGGTTATGGTTGTGGACCCGGGTCCCAGGATAGAGGGGTTGGGGACTGATCAGCCTTCTGGTTTATTTCTGGGGGGGATCAGATTCTTACCTCTGAACGGGTGCGTAACCTGGGAGTGGTACTTGATGGCAGGCTGAACCTTCATTATCAGGTGTCAGCAGTCATTAAGTCTGCATTTTACTATCTTAGGAACATTGCCAGGGTGAAGCACCTTGTTCCATCCAGCGATTTACCTGTGTTGGGCCACGCCTTTGTGACCTCTCACCTTGACTATTGCAACTCCCTGCAACTGGGGCTTCCTGGGGTTGACATCCACTACTTGCAGCTAGTGCAGAACACTGCTGCGAGGTTGTTGACAGGGGTATCAAGAAGGACCCACATTACCCCTGTTCTGTGCGATCTGAACTGGCTGCCTATACAGTGATGGATCACCTTTAAAGTAAGTCTTTTGACCTTCAAAGCCCTGCACAGACTTGGCCCCAACTACTTGAAAGAGCTTCTTGTTCTTTACAGCCCTGTACTAGAGCTGCATTCGGCTGACGAGGGGTTGCTGGAGGTTCCGAGGGTTATTTTAAAATCTTCTGGGGCTCGAGCTTTTAAGTTTATAGCCCCAACCCTCTGGAATTCTCTGCCTTGCCGGCTTCAGGAATGCACGACCATGGAGATTTTTAAGCAGGAACTCAAAACCCATCTGTGGAGTCAGGCTTTTATGGCTTGAGGTTGTTGTGATTATTCTGATTTTATATGTGTATTTTTGGTTTTATTGTTCATTTGTACAGTGCCTTGGTGCTTGAAAGGTGCTTAATAAATAAAGTTTTATTATTTTATTATTATTATTATTTTTGTGGATTAGTATTTCCACACCTTGCTTCTTCGAAGTAAAAGATGAGGCAAATATATGACTGACCCAATCCCTTTTTAGCCTATCGATGTCCTTTGCCATAAGCTTAGTTTCTTGTAAGAATGCAATCTTAGTCTTATGTTTCTTAAGATGTGATAGTACTTGCTTGCACTTACAAGAAGAATTGAGTCCCTTAACATTCCAAGTATGTAAAATTAAATCAGTCGTATTAACAATGCAGAAGAAATATATATACTCTCGGTAAAAGAAGAGACTTAAGAAAAGTTATGGATGAGGACATCATAGGATAAACAGAATTAGTTAGCAAGGTAGTAATACAGGATTGAGTATAGCAAAATGTACAGGGAAAAAAGGAGATTAATAAATGATTGTTTAAACAGCTAAAGCTGCTGTATCTCTTTAAAGTGTTAACTATATAAAGATATAATAACCACAGTAACAAGACTATCAAATACTAATGCAACACTAAACATTGGAGCACCTTAGATGTGCAGTGAGATATGAGTCAGAACAGCTGTTCAGGGACTGTCTCACAACACAACCAGGTAAGCGATAGAAATTAGTATTTTTTTAAGAAACTGGTTATATGTATATATGTATCCAAATTCTAGCAATGATATCCAGACTAGTTTTATAACAAGAGCTACTGAATTTAATACTGTAACAAGATAAATGAAAGTATTTTTAGCTAAGAGTACCAAACTCACCACTTCATCTGAGAGGATCGAATAAATCTAGTTAAAGTACATTAGAATAATACCATCCAGGTAAATATGTATATAGTATAACAAAAAGGTTATACCAACCTGCAAATATATAGTTTGTAAAGGAAAAAAAAGGAAGATTATCCGAAAATGATATAGCATAACAGAGTTAGATCAGATATTGAATTTGTATAATACTAATATAGTATATGGGAGGGAATTTCACCTTCGGCACACCAGTTAATTACTAATAGATGAGACCCTATTGATATGCCAAATTACTCCACAAGGGTGTAATAAGTAGAGGACAGAAAAAAATCTGAGATATATGACTAAAAATTATCATTATACATAGAGGGGTACTATATGCGGGCTTCAATGCTAAGATTCTATGAGACATGGTATAATTTTACGCAGTTTGTGCCTTAGCTGTTCAAACATTATCCATAATGGAGTTCCTAAGGGATAACTGGGTCTATGAGCTAGGCCCTGCTAGTCCCAATATGTCAGATTAGAGATCTCCTATTATGAGGATTATATCTCTAGGAGTTCGAGCTTAGGTCTTATTAAAAATCAATAGGCAGAATATAACCTTATTTGATTAAGATTATTGATAACATAGGAATCAGATGGCATGAATATAGCCTGTCATTTAGTAACTTATTTATATAGGGTATGGCAGTAAGTATATATATATATGAGGGGAAAGAAAAATAATCATGTATATATATATATGCACATATGCATACATGCACATACATACACACACACACACACACACACAGCCATGTACAAATATATTGATTTTTATATTATCAATTATTTTTGCAGATCATTTAGAGTATCAACAGTAAAAAAAAAAAAGTTCTTGAAGGAATAGGAAATCTTAAAGCCTATTAAGAAGGAATTGACTCCCGTATAGTAAAGAATATGGGTTAGAGATTTATAAGATATCATAGATGTATAAATATGATATCATAACTAAGCTCATTAAAAATCCATATTAGCGTGATGTACAGCCTTAATGATTCTGTACATGCTGACAGTGATAGCTAGAGGGCCACTCGAAAGATGCCTAGCTAAATGGATATAAGCCCAGAACAGGCAGAAAAGCTCAAAAAAGGCTATGTAAACAGGATCAAAGCAGAGTGCATAGCAACCCTGACAGATCATGTCATATTGACTCTGCAAACTGAATGGGAAGATGTGGAAGTCTTATTTCTGGGTTTGCCCTTGCGTTTCTTTTTCAGGGGCTCCAAGGATTTTATAGGAGAACTGGCGACAATCTCTGCCCTAAAGGAATCCACTGAAGTGGCCATTGGGTTAGAATCAGAGGGGTCTGCAGACTATGAGACACTAGAGTCCTGCGCAATATGCTCTTGAGAGGAATGGATATATTCCCGAAGTGGAGCAAACATGTTACTCAGGTGTAGCTGGGATTCCAGACATAGGACTCCCTTAGAAGAAGCTTGTGGTTTGCTGGAGGCTTGCTCTATACAGCAGGTAGGTCTGAATACTTGAGAATTCACAGCTTTTTTGTTTTGTATGCGGGTTGATTGTCTAGGTACTGAAGTTGTGGGGTACAAGGATTCTGTCTCTGTTTGGACGAATGAGGGAGCTCCGGCATTCTGCTCACTGCGCTCAACATTGGTGATGGAAGCATTCATGATCACCGGGTGAGCCTCCTCGCTAAAATTCAGAGAGCATGTCCCTTGATCCAGACCTGCCAAAAAGGAAGCCACTGATTCAGGCGAGTTGAAGTCTTTTACGGTGTTGCCCAGAAAAAGCTGCATGATCAGGGGGTACCTTTGCGCAAATCTAATACCTTTTTTATGCAGAATCTGTTTCACTGGTGCAAAGGCATGCCTTTGGTTAGACAGCTCTTTAGAAAAATCTCTGTTTATGGAAATTTTATACTCCTGCCACATTAAGACACCAATTTCACTTGCTTTCTTTAGAATAATCTCTGTGTGTGCAAAGTTGAAAAATCTTGCCAGAATGAGCCTCGGGTTTTGGTTCGGACCAGGTCTTGGGCCTAGTGAGCGATGAGACTATTCAATAGTTAAACTGAGATCAGGAGGAAGTCGCAGCATGGATGGAAGGACATGTAACAGTAGTGCTGTTGTGTCTCCAAGTTCTGATCCTTTGTAAATCCCAAGAAACAAAGATTATTTCTTCGGTTTCTATTTTCTATATCATCCAGTTTAGCTTGTAGACTTTTAATAGCTCGGTCCTGTTCCCTAATATTGGCTTTCAGATCTTGAACAGATGTCTTATTTTGTAGATATTTTGCCTCAGTTTGTAGAAGATGAGAATCTAATGCTTTAAGGGTAACAGCATTTTGCTGAGCGGTCGTTTTTAAGTCATTCATGTCAGAAATCAATTGCTGGAACATAGCTTCCACTCTTGATAAGGAAGAAAACTGTTCTTTAGATTCAGCCATAGTTGTAGACTCCTAGTAGACAGGCCCAAGTACCAAAATACAGCCACCACAAAAAGAGAAGCTCAAACCTTGTTATAATCTGAAAAATGATTCCCCGAGAGTATGTAGGAAAGATCTTAGTTGCAAAGTATAAAGTTGGATACTTTGTATTGCCTGGAGGGTTGCAGATGACATTAGATTAACAGTTCTCAAACTTTGTCATAGTGAGCCTCCCCTAAGCCATGGAAAAGATCTTGAGCCTCCCCCAAAATACTGAAATATTTTTGGGCATCCCCATAGAAAAACAGCCTACTTTTCACAGGTACATCAGGAATAAATCGAAACCTCTTTGCATAGCTGGCTCTCATGTTAAGCTTATTGTAACCCCCCTCCCAACAGGACAACCTACTTGCTCCAATATTTTGACTCTCGAACCATTACCCCTTACTGCCATACCTTCATGGATCAGATTGCTTTCCGTTTGCCCTCTAACTGGAATAACCTTCCTGATGACCTCTGCCTCTCCCCCTGCTCTTCAGCAACTTCTCAGGGATCATTTTGCTCCCTCCTGCTCTTATTCCTAGTACCTGTATGGTTAACTCTTGTATTTGGACAGTTCTGCTGCCAGTCTAATTGATCAATTGTTCCTTACATTGTTAGTTTATTGTTAATTTGTTTGCACTTTTATTCATTTTGTATTGCTTGAGTGTTTTGCAGTTACATTCTGAACTGTATTCTCTCACTGCCCTTCCCTAGGTACACCTGATATAAGCCATGGCTCAGCGAACAGTACCTTCCCTGGTCACAGACTTGTGAATAAATACATAAATTCACCTACTATTATCCTCTTTCAGTTTGCCTTATCCCCTCACACAAAATCTATAAAGTTCAAAATTGAAATACTTTTTCAAGACTTGCTTGAGCCTCCCCTGGAACAGGTTGGGGCCTCCCCAGGGAGGCTGGCCTCACCATTTGAGAACCCCTGCATTAGATAGTTGGTAACTCTTTTGAGAGAGAAGACTAAGCTGCCATCTTGATAAGAGCCAGGCCACGCCCCCCTCGCCACCTCATCATTGCAGCATCAGCCATTCGCTGCAATGAGGGAGTGACCCATCATTGCAGGTCAGTACCTTGCCGTCTGCATGCCCCCTACCCAGTTTAGTTGCCAACTGGGAGCCCAGTCCCTGTCAGCATAATGTCCCCATCCCCAAGTTTCTGTTGAATGCCGAGGGTGCCCAATCCCCCTCGGCATCATGCCCCCCAACAGTCTTTCTTTGCTGACGGGGCACTCAATCCCCATTGACTTCAGTTCCCCCTTCTCAGTTGAATTTTCTGATGGGGGAGCCCACTCCCCATTGGCATAATGCCCCCCCATTTTGTGTCTGCTGTGGGGGGTGCCCAATCCTTCTCGGCTGTTGCCACCCCACTCAGTATGTCTCGACAGGGGTGCCCAATACCCCGTCGGCTACAGCCTCCCCCAAAAAAACATTCAGGTGGCATGCTGGGAGCCCACCCCGGTGTACCAAATGTTCCTGGAAAAAAAACAGTCCCGTGATTTTTTATTTTATTTTTTTAACCCTGTAAAACAGAAAGTGGTCCCTCGTTAAGTCTGTGACCCCTCCCCAACCTGCACCCACCCTCTGCGCACCCTGCCTCCCCACATGCTCCCCTCACCCCATACTTACCTCCAGAGCCCAGCGCAATGATCTTCGGTGGACCGGGAACACGTCTGCACTCTTCAAAGCTGACTGCAAACCGAAGAAATGCCGGTGAACTGTATAATGGCATAAATACGTTTTTTTCAACTTTGGTGCATATCTCAGGCATTTTGGGGAATTTTGGCACCAAATTTTCAACATGGGGTTATTGGGACCCCTCCTCATGAAGTCAGCCACTGTCATGGCATCATTCTGCCCCAAAAGGTGATTTTGCAGTCACTGTGCAGAATCACCTTTTGGGACTGATTAATGAAATAACAGTGCCAGTGTTCATGAGGTGGGCTCTCAAAAAGCCTATGTTGCAAATCTAGCAGAAAAAATCCAAAAACTACTGTTTTTCGAGCGTGCATTGCATAGTTTAAATGCATGCTGGTACCTTCGTGAATTTGTAATATTTTCACTCCAGATTTTCAACATTGGCATTTTCCACACCTCCTTATGAACAGTACAGCTGTCATTTTTCACATCCTGACCAAAATGTGTTTTCGCACTTCCGGTGCAGAATAGTGTGGTCGCTGTGGGAAATCAGTGTTTGGGACACATTAAGAAAATCATCGTGGCACTGTTCATGAGCAGAGGACCTAAAATGCCTATGTTGAAAATTTGGTGACAAAAGTCCATAAAATGACTGTCTTACAAGTGTGTGTTGCACAGTTTTCATGCATGCTCGTACCTTCGTGAATCTGTAATATTTTCACTCCAGATTTTCAACATTGGCATTTTGCCATACCTCCTTATGAACAGCACAGCTGTCATTTTTCATATCCTGCCCAAAATATGCATTTGCACATCTGGCATACAATGGCACGGTTGTTGTGGGAAATTAATGTTTCAGACAGATTAAGAAAATCATAGTGACAGTGTTCATGGGCAGAGGTCACAAAATGCCTATGTTGAAAATTTGGTGAAATAATTCTACTATATGACTGTGGTACAAGCATGTGTTGAACAGTTTCCATGTACGCTCGGAACTTTGGGCATTTTTAATATTTTCACTACAGATTTTCAACATTGCCATCTCTTCACACCTCCATATGGATGGTACAGCTGTCATTCTTCACATCCTGCCTGAACTGTGTTTTCACACATCTGGCACAGAATGGCATGGTCGCTTTGGGAAGTCGAAGTTCAGGACACATTAACAAAATCGCAGTGCCACTGTTCATGAGAAGAGGTCCCTAATGCGTTCATGAGGTGGGGGTCACAAAAAGGCCATATTGAAAATTTGTAGTACAAATACCAACACACGCTTGAGGTGTTATGGTTTCTAACCATAATGTCCCACCCTGTACAGTCTGACAGACATCAGAGAAGTGTAACTTTGGATCACCGGCTGTAGTGGTCATGCCATCCCACCCCCACCCTGAAGCCAGTGACAGGCATCGAGGTGTGCCTTGCACTCGTCATCCCCAAACTTCACCCCATTCTCCTGTACTGCACCCATTTCATCATATGCCCTTATGAAATGGGGTGACTGTGAAGCCGAACACCCCAAGGTACACCTCAGCACTTGTCGATGTCTACAGCATAGGGTGAGGTGAAATGCCGTGAGCATTATGGGCAACGACCCACAGGCACACTCCAATTCCTGTCCATTTCTGCAGGGTGGAGGTGGGATTGGCGTGAGTTCACTACTTCACTGCCATTCCTATTCTGCACCTGTCTAACTCATCCACGTCCAATGCTAATATCAGCAAGCAAACATTCGGCATTAACAAATGCTTGCATGAAAATGTGGCTCGGAATAGGGGTGTTTGCACAAAAAGATGGAGAAAAGTGGGAACATTTGCATGATAAAGTAGTGTAAATAGTGTTTTCATGAAAAATGGACTTCCAGGTGCTGGTAAAATTGACCAGTGCCTTTTCTTACCAGTGTTTTCTGTTGAAAGTGGAAAATCTTTGGCCCTAGTCCTAGTATAGGCTCATGTAGATGAATGGGTATTTAACTTTGAGGCTGGAAAATATGTAGTGGAGGCCAACAAAAAAAGATTTGTAGCCAACGGAGTAAGACCTATACAGAGAGGCTGAAGAGTCTGAGTATGCTCTTACTGGAGGACAGGGTGACATGGTAGAAACTTACAAAAGCCTGGTTTGTTGAATGGCAGCTTTGAAGTGACCCCAGCAGATCACTAAAATACATCAAAATTTAAGTGAAAACCTACTCCCATTGACATCTATGGAGTATGACCCTGTGTTCTCATAAATTAAGATTTCACAGAAAGCGTGCAGGGGCAAAGCTATTGAAAGCCACCAGCCAGGAAGGTCACGGGATTTGGGCTGCCAATTCCTCAGAGCAAGAATTATGAACCCTTCCTCTCCTAAAATGTGAAATAAAAAAAGTTCTACAAATAAGATTAAGTTCTGAGGAGGCAGTCTACCACTGGAGCTTTAAGGCACAGAAATTGGTGCTCTTGAAATGCAGTAGAACCAGTGTTCCAGATCATGTGGGCATGTAAGGGTAACTTGCTTGTCAGTATTAAAATAATGGTGAGTGAAACAAAATTTGGATGTGAACAAGTGCTTTAAATCTGGAAAAAAACCTGCATCTTTTGTGTCCTCAATGGTGTTATGCGACACTGTTCTGTGGGGTGTGGAGCATTTCCAAAGGCGGGATGAGTATTGGTACTCAGTATTTCTTTAAAACTGGGGGAGTAGAACAGGACATTACACACCTTATCTGGAACACTGACTACAACTCACACACACAAGGTCATACTGCATTAGAACCTTAGTTATAACTGAGAGAAGTGTTTGTCATGACGGTTGATTCCCTATCTCTTACAAAAAGTACCATAGGATCTTAGCCTTCCTCCTGGATAATAGCCATACCACCAGAGATTGACAGAAGGGATATTAGCTTTAAGCAGAAGTGCATGTTGGGTCTGAAAATGTCACCTATAATTAAGTGATAACATTCAGTTATAAATGGCTGAAGAGGATGATTAAATAGCAATGCAGAAGGCCGAGGCCTTTAATCAACCACTGAAGCTGCTTATTCCTTTGTATATTCTGGCTAACTGGATGTTATTACTATTATACGACTAGAAATTTTGAACCGAGGATTTTAAAAGTGCTGTGAAGTGATTTGCCAGCAGTCATCTAGTGTGCAAGTGGTGACTGGGGGATTCAAATTCAGTTGTCCGGGTTTGCTGGTCAGAGGTCTTAACCCCTGTGCTATACTGGCTCCCAGGAAACTTCTTCATCTTTTGTCCATGGACTAATAATGATAATAATAATAATAATAATAATAATAGCTTTATTTACAGTATTGGGCTCCTTTCACATTATCAAGGCACTCCACACAATCACAGGCAATTCACTAAAACATAATTAAAATCACAACTCTTTAGTAAATTTAAATGTAGAAATATTGCTAAAGCAGGCTCAAATAGATAGAAGAAAGGCATTGTAGAAGACAGGAGTAAGAGGCAGTCTAAAGTGGAATAAAATCAACGTAACATGGACTGCTGCTTTAACCTGCCATCTAAATGAGACAGCATATTCAGCCATGCAGCACCTTCGCAGCACTGCATTGTTAGTATATGGTATTAACCCAAGGGTCTGATGCAGGACTAGAACCTACACTCATCTGATCTTTCTGGCCCTGATTTGGACTGCGACCAACTCAGTCACTGACACTGGTCTTTTGAAAGGTCTTGCATTCCAATACTGCTACGGTTGTGTGGGTTGATAGGCGACTTGAGAATTTAGAAAATAAGCTGTGCTCCAAACAGCCTGTGTTTTTGGCACCCCATTGCAAGCTGGGAAAATTACTCTGGAATTGTTAGTATAGAAAATGTGTACTTTCCCCAGCTGACTTCATTGCCTTTGTTTATGATAGCCAAGTGCTAACCATGACAGCAGACCAAGGGTCCAAATACTTATTTAGGACTGCGAAGCGTTTATGCTAGCTTCTTCGAGTTGGTTGTATTTTCAGCTAAACAAAAGTAATACCATCCATTGATCTGTCTTGGTCCCCCCACCCCAGGTCTCAACCCCACTGGGTGTCCACAGCCACTGGCTCTGTTTAATTCTGCTATGGTCTTGAGAAACTTCCCCACTGCTGTGGCCCTATTTTTAACATTTGGCGTGTTGCAACTGCCCTTCTAGCTAGCCACTGAGCAATTCCTGACACTATCTCCGGCTCTGTACACATCTGATACCGACACTTCTTTCTGTCACCACCTCTTGTGCTTATACTCTTCTTAGAGTGTGAATCCATAGCTGGCAGCATTACATGTGTTGCTGGTTGTGGGTCTGTATACCAGTATACTGTAAACGTGCAGGGTGGAAAACAAATTCCAAAAATCAGAAGGTGGGAGGAAATCATGAAAAATGGTAGTAGAATATATTTGTTTGTTCCCTTTATCCATCTCTTCCCCTGCAGCAGACCATGGTGTCACAAATACGGCAGTTGTGAGGTCAGTTTGGAACAGTCTGCCTTTTTTTTTCTTTTCTCTGACAGACACTGGGAAATGAGTGCAGCATTATGTGAACTACATTTAGTACATCAATAATGGAAAAAAATGAAAAAGCAAACAGAAATTTTAAAACACCTGAGTTAAACATAATTGTTCTGAATATATACCGAAAAATGCATTGGGTTGTGGGCACTGGAGGTGTGTGATGCTGCATAAACCCAGACAGTGAAGCTCGAGAGGCTTATTTAAGCATCCCACACAGAGGGTGAATATTAAATTTGAGTAGTTCATGCACCCACATGGTTATTTTTTATAATCACTCACAAATCAGTTTTTCCCTCCCCCACAATCACATTATGAGCTGTGCCTGCTTTCAGTAACAGAAAGACATATTAGAATCTGCACAGAAGCAGTGATTCCTTCATTTAAAAAAAAAAATGCTAGAGCCGGCCTGTTGGCACAGTGGTAGGGTTACCGCTTGCATCGGCAATGACCCAGGTTCAGGAATGGACTTGGGCGCCTGGAGGATCAGCTGGGGGGGGAGGAGGATCGAGCACCCAGAGACTGCTCTCCTCCTTCTGAGTGGGTGGGTCACTTGTTCCACCACTATACTGCCACCCGGGTGTCCACGGGTGGAGGTGCAGCGGGATGAATGGAAGAAGGGAGGGAGGACATTGGCTAGTAGCCGGAGCGAATGCATGTTCTGATGTGCTCCACCCCTAGGCTCTCCCAGTGAGCCAATGTCCTGGGTGGATGAGAAAACTAGGAAACACCCCACAGTGCTCCCAGTAGATGGAGCTCCTGGCCCTGATCTCCAATGCTCCTACCAGTGACAGCATCCCCGATGAAATACAGACACATTGGGGTGTAAGGGCCTCAACCTTACCTTTAGGAGGCAGTATAGCGCAGTGGTCTAAGGCTCTGAGCTGCAAATTTGGTGACATCCAGCAGACCAGACCTGGGTTTGAATCCCACAGCTTCCACTTGCATACTGTGTGACCCTGAGCAAGTCACTTAACCTCCTTGTGCTCCCAGGTCGCTCCTGTAAAAAAGCTTTCAGCTTAGTGTGCTATACCTGGTTAAACAACTAAAAAAAAATAAAAACCTGTACCTTCCTGGGGGATAATCAAGGCTCCATGGGGGATGGACTGTGCTGGTGGCTAGCTAGAGCAGCGGAGATGCACAAGGCCACAGGAGTCTCCTGAAGAAGGGGAGTACTGTGGCGAGAAAGGGGCATAAAGAGAAAAATTAAATAAAAAAATGTTGTCTGAGATACTGCTGTGTGCTGAGACAGAGATGCTCTGTGAGTTTTGAATGCAGCTGATTTGTTTATAGAAAATACATTCATCGATTGGTTTACTGTTGTGGTGTAGCAGGGAGGATTTCAAATTACTTTATTTAGTGTAACTCCCCCCAAATCTGGGGCTTACCTTCAGTGTCTCCCTCATCCATTCTGGGCTGATTCTTCACCCTCTGATCCCCTGGGACTGATGCACTGGAGACAGGCAGGGCAGTGGAGTTCTCTGTCAGGAGCCCTGGTGGGATGAGGACCAGGGCTCCATTTGAATCCATGAAAATTGCCACACAGCTTCCCCTGCTCTTGGCTTTCAGGATTGGTAGCATGGCGAAGGGGGGGGGGCACAAAAGAAGACGGCAGCAGATGTTCCAGGTTCCTGAGCCCAGGAGAAGATGCGGTCCGGGAACAGGACCCGAAGAGCACTGCATTTTATGGTTTGGGGGCTGCGTTGCTTGCTGTGTCACTTGCTTTGAGGAAGGGACTTTCTGGGCAGTTTATGTAATGTTTCCTGGGGGTGGTAGCCTTATCTCACTCACTAGGTACTCCATATCAGTATACTCCAGTGCAGCACATCCTTGGGGAACTCAGGCCTGCCTCCTCAGGAGAAGTGGAGAGGTGAACCCCGACGGCCGTGGTATGGCATCCATGTACATTAAGACACAGCTTTTGTATGGATAGTGATGATCTGGCAGTTTACACAGCATGTTTTTTTTGCCATGAAGAAAAAACACCTTTGAATTACTGCTGCACTCCTAGACTGTGGGTCTTGAACACAGCTACTTTGTGTGGTGGCGCATATTATGCCATAATAACCGGTCAGTTATTGTGGCAGATTACTGTCCATCACTACTGACAAAAACTGATGGCCAGTTATTATATATACATAATGTATGGGCAACGATGTATAATGAGTTTTGCTCACACACTCAGGGGGTGTAATACCACATAAACCATGAGACAGTCAAACTTTTATTGGGATGCTAGGAGGGCCTCCTGTGGATGTAAGTGTGACCTCATGTTTTCTTAGGCAAGAGAACTGTGAACCTAAGTTGAGGAATTATGGTGCACATAAGAGGTGACTTTCTAATACCCATAAGAGACCCTCCTAGTATCCATATAAAATTATTACAGATTGTGCGACAATGATTTTTTTTTAAATTACCTTTCTTTATCTATACAATGATCTTTTTTGCATTTGTTTGTGTGCATGCGCAAGGAATGTTTTGGGACAGTATGACTTTTTGGAGGTGTGTGACCCTCCTGTCCAATGCAGTACTCAGTGTAGCAGGCATGACCGTACGGCACCAATGGATACGCGAACTGTCTATGACAGCAGTTTGGCTGCAGTGCTCTTCGGTTGAAAGAAAAGTACCGCTGCAATGAGCGGTGGTAACCTGTGTCTATTTAGCATATTGACGGCACCCTTTTCCCTCTGGCTGCTAATGAAATCCCTCCCGCTTCCTTCCTCTGCTGCTGTCCTCCCCTCTCCCATGCTATTGCCCCCCACAACACATTGTATGTGCTGACAGGGTGCACAGTCCCTGTTGGCTCCAGCCCCCCTAAACAAAAAACTCATTTGTTGTGTGCCGAGAGGGGGTGCCCAATCCCCCTCAGCTCACGCACCCCCCCAAACACACTGTATATATCAATGGGGTGCCCAACCCCCATTGGCCCCTGGCCCCCCCAAACACCCAGGTGGCACACTGGGAATGCCCATTGTCCCTGTAAGTAAAAAACCATCCTGGAGTTTTTTTTTTAAACTTGTGAAAACAGAAAAACATCCCTCATTGTGTCCGTTGCCCCCTTCCCAACCCACACCCACCCTCTATCCACCCCACCTCCCCACACCTTCCCCTCACCTCATACTTACCTCTGAAGCCTGGTGTGATGATCTTCGGTGGAGCTTGAACACATCAGCACTCTTCAAAGCTGACCGCCAAACTAAACATACGAACATACGAATGTGCCAGCAGAAACGGACCACCGGTCTATCTAAGTCTGCTCGAGTGTGCAGCTAGCACCCTAGTTTGCAGTTGCCACACCCCATTTGTCATCCCACTGTCACCCCCACTCCCCCACCCTCACTCTCCCCTGTTCCCTGTCCCATGCCCTTTTGAAACTGTTCACAGATTTACATGATACCACCCATTCTGGTAGGGCATTTCATTTTGCTACCACCCTCTCTGTGAAATAGTGTCTCCTCATGTCCTTCCTAAATCTTCCCCCCTCTATTCTTAGCGCATGCCTCCTGGTGACCCTCCCCCCTCCTTAACTTAAAGACCCCATCTGCCCTATTGTTATTGATTCCCCTCAGATACTTGAATGTCTCTATCATGTCCCCCCTGACCCTTCTATCCTCCAGGGCATACATATTCAGATCTCTCAGCCTGCTGTCATAGCCTGTCCCTTCCATTTCACATATCATCTTTGTTGCCCTCCTCTGCACCCCCTCCAGTAGTCTGATATCACGCTTTAGGTATGGCCTCCAAAACTGCACACAATACTCTAAGTGCGGCCTTACCAGCGATCTGTAGAGGGGCAAGATCACCTCTCTTTGCCTGGACAAAAACCCCCTCGCTATACACCCCAGCATTTTGTTCACTTTTGCAGCTGCTCTCCTGCACTGGGCAGTGTTGTCCATGGTCCCTGTTATCATTACCCCTAGGTCCTTCGCCTCATCAGTGATCCCCAGCTTAACTCCTCCCAGCCAGTATTCTCTCCTTGGGTTCTTCACCCCAAAGAGCATAACCTTACAATTCTTTGCATTGAACTCCAGCTGCCACCTCTCTGACCACTACTCTAGCTTGCTTAGGTCCCCTGCAGCTGCTTCCATCCCTCCTCTCCATTAACCACTACTCCGATTTTGATGTCGTCAGCGAACAGACTTATCTTGCTCACCACCCTATGTGTAATGTCTGATATGAAGAGCCTGAACAATACTGGTCCCAACACAGAGCCATGTGGCACCCCACTCATCACCGGCCTTGGAGCCGAGAGCTCCCCTCTCACCACCACCCGTTGCAGCCTCCCACTCAGCCAGCTTGTAATCCAGTTCATAATTTTTGCCCCTACCCCTACACTAATTAACTTCCCCCCAAGCTGCCATGAGGCACAGAATCGAAGGCCTTGCTAAAGTCCAAGTAAAGAACATCCACCGCATGACCCTTATTCATCTCACAAATCACCCAGTCCCTAACCTACCACTTAAGATTTAGCGACTCACAGGACTGCCTGGTGCCAAAAACCCACACCCTTGTGGGTGATCGTGCTTTCACCATATATGCATCGAAAGTGTGGAACTCTCTTCCTGCCTTAATTCGCTCCACCTCCTCCTCCTCCTCCTCCCATCACTGCTTTAAATCCTCCCTGTGGGGCTTCCTAAAATCTGCCTCCACCTGTCTCTGTGCCTCATAGACCCCCTGCTGTGGCACACTTTTTCCCCTGTTTCAGACTGTTGGGGGTGAGGGTCCAGCGTATCATGCATTTCTACTCCTGTATCCGGCTTGGTAATAACAAACCAGATATCTATGTTTTTGCACTGGGCCCACTCCCAGCCCACCTGTCCCAGAGGGTTAACTTGGTAGCCCATCCCTATCTTTCTCCAGCTCTCTGTCCTGCACTTTTGTACTTCTCCTGTTACCCCCAGGTTTGGCTTACCCTAGATTGTCTGCTGTGCTGTTAATGGCTGTACTATTTTGTTTTATGCTGTTATCTAACTAATTCATCTTTGCGTATCTCAAAGTGGTATTCTAGCATTTAACCAGTTTTGCCTGAAGTCTTTCTCTAGCTAGCTGCTTATCAGTCTTTGTTCTGGCAAATGTTCTTGTATGACAATTTTGATTCTTCCTGATGTTCTTGTTTACATGTACCTTGTAATCCTCCCGGGTCACACCTGAAAATAGGCACTTGGCTGTCTAGTGTGCTTACCCAGCAAACAAAAGCAAATAAATAAATAAATATTGTATCAGGTTGGTTTGACAAGACTTCCCTGAAACAAACCCATGCTGCCTCACATCCTGGAGGCCATTGTCCTCCAGGTACGACAACAGTCTTTCCTTTAGTATTGTCTCCATGAGTTTGCACACTATCCACTCTCACTGGAGGTGAGACTTACAGGGCGATAATTATCTGGTTCATCCCTTGGTCCACTCTTGTGTAATGGTACTACATGTGACATCCTCCAGTCCAGTGGCACACATCCTGACTTCAGTGAGGTGCTGTACAGATCCTCCAGCAGCTCCGCCAACTCCTCCGCCATCTCCCTCAGTACCCTGGGGTGGATACCATCCAGTCCTGGTGCCTTGTCAACCTTCAGTGCCCTCAGTCCCTCTAGGACTCTACTTGCCTCAATTCTTTGATCTGTTGCCTCCTCTCCCCCTGTCCCCACCCTATCAGCCCATGGTGGTAGGGGTCTCCCCTTTTCTTCCGTGAACACTGAGCAAAAGTATTTATTCAGTGCTTCTGCCCACTCCTCACCCTTTTCCATCCATTCCCCACTCCTTTTTATCCTCACTATTGTTTCCTTGCACTTCCTTTTCTCCCTGATGTATCTGAAAAAGTCTTTCTCCTCCCCCATTAATTCTCTGCACTAATCTCAGCTTCCTCTGGGCCTTGGCTTCTCTCACTTTTCTGGTCACCTCCCTGGACCGTCTTGCATACTCCTCCCTGTCCACTTTTCTCCCTGTCTTTCTATACTTCTGGTGTGCCTCTTATTTTGCTCTCACCACCTCACCTTGCTGTTCAACCAGCATGGTTTTCTTGCTCTGCTCCTCTTACTCTGTGTCTTGGTGCAGGCTTCTGTTGTCTCTGTAATCCCCCCTTCTAATAATATCCCATTTCTGCTCTGCCTCCTTCTCCTGCCTTT
Source organism: Neoceratodus forsteri (assembly GCA_016271365.2). Lineage (NCBI taxonomy): Eukaryota > Metazoa > Chordata > Ceratodontiformes > Ceratodontidae > Neoceratodus > Neoceratodus forsteri. The sequence continues at coordinate 516,946,390 of CM057449.1, read as the reverse complement.
TGCCCTCTAGTTTCCTTTTCAGTACTTTCTGCATCCTCCCAAAGTCTGCTCCCCTGAAGTTTACTACCTGAGTAACTGATTTCTGTGGCTCCCCGCACATCGTTATATTAAACCACGCCGTTTGGTGATCGCTGTCGGCTAGTGGATCCTCCACCATTATTTCCCTTACCGCCTCCCCATTCGACAACACCAAATCTAAAGTGTTCTTTAGCCTAGTAGGCACACTAACCAACTGTGTCAGGAGGCCATCCTGGATTGCGTCCAGGAGCACTTACTCCCTAGCACTGGAGGTGACTGGAATTCTACAGTCAACCCCCGGCAAGTTGAAATCCCCCATGATGACCACCTTCCCTTTTCTACGTACCGTTCTGATTCATCCTGCTAACTCCCTGTCAAACTCTTCAGACTGAGACGGTGGCCTGTATACCACCCCAAACCTCAGTTTCTTACCCCTTGAGTCTAGGAGCTGCAGCCAGATTGCCTCTGTTCTCCTTTCTTCCCACTCGTCCCTTGTGCATTTGATCTCGTCCCTCACATAGACTGCCAGTAAGCTGTATATTGGCATAAATGTTTTTTTTTCAACTTGGGTGGATAGCTCGGCCATTTATGTGAATTTTGTCACCAAATTTTCAACATGGGGTTCTTGGGAGCCCACCTCATGAATTCAGTCACTATCATGTGGTTATTTGGTCCCAAAAGGTGATTTTGCAGTCACTGCATGGAATCACCTTTTGGGACTGAGTAACAAAATGACAGTGTCACTGTTCATGAGGTGGGCTTCCAAAAAGCCTATATTGCAAATTTGGTGAACAATTCCAAAAAATGACTGTTACGATCATGCATTGTGCTGTTTCCATGCACAGTCGTAACTTCGAGAATTTGTAATATTTTCACTCCAGATTTTCAACACTGGCATTTTTCACACCTTCTATGAACAGTACAGCTGTCATTTTTCACATCCTGGCTGAAATGTGTAAGACATCCAAGACAGGGCATGCCGGGTCACTGTGAAATCAATGTTCAGGACACATTACAGAACTCACAGTGACATTGTTCATGAATGGAGGTTCCAAAATACCTATGTTGAAAATTTGGTGACAAAAGTCCACAAAACAACTACGTTGCAAGCGTGCATTGCGCAGTTTCCATGCACACTCGTAAGTTTGAGAGTTTTTAATATTTTCACTCCAGATTTTCAACATTACCATCTCTTCACACCTCCCTACTAATGGTACAGCTGTAATTTTTCACATTCTGCCTGAACTGTGTTTTCGCACATGTGGCACAGAATGGCGTGGTCACTGTGGGAAATTAACGTTCAGGACAGATTAACAAAATCACAGTGCCACTGTTCATGATAGAGGTCCCAAGTGCTTTTATGGGTTGGGGGTCACAAAAAGGCCATGTTGAAAATTTGTAGTGCAAATACCAGCAAACGCCCGGGGCATTAGGGTTTCTAACCATAACATCCCACCCTGTACAGACTAACAGGAATCAGTGGTGTGCCTTTGGATTGCTGGCTGTAGTGCTCATGCCATTCCACCCCCATCCTGCAGCCAGTGACAGGCATAGAGGTGTGCCTTGGACTCTTCGACCCCAGAGTTCACCCCATTCTCCTATACTGCACCAATTTCAGTGTATTTCCTTCTGGAATTGGGTGTGTAAAGCCTAACACCCTAACGCATATCTCAACACTTGTTGGTGTCTGCAGGATAGGGTGAGGTGAAATGCTGTGAGCATTATAGGCCACAACCCAAAGGCACACCCCAGTGCCTGTCCATATCTGCAGGGTGGGGGTGGGGTTGGCATCACTTCAGTACTTCACTGCCATTCCTATTCTGCATCTGTCTAACTTATTAAGAAGGGGGGGAAGGACTTCTTTAGGTACATCAGGAAGAAAAGGAGCTGTAAGGACCACATAGTAAGGATTAGAAAGGAGGGGGGGTTGGGTGGAAGCAGGGTGCGATAAGGCAGAAGTGCTAAATGATTACTTCTGCTCGGTATTTACTAAGGAGAAGAGGGGGGTGATACCCAAGGGGAGAAGAATGGCAGAAACAGTGGGGAAGGGGGGTGACAGATGGGGAAATCATGGAAGGCAGAGTTAGGGAGGGTTTGAAGGAACTGAGGGTGGACAAGGCACCAGGCCCAGATGGCATCCACCTCAGGGTACTGAAGGAGCTGGCAGAGGTCCTTGCGGGACCTATGGCAGACCTATTTAATGCCTCACTACACTCAGGGTGTGTGCCTCAGGATTGGAAGATGGCTCATGTGGTGCCCCTCCACAAGAGTGGCCCCAAGGATGAACTGGGGAACTACAGACTGGTGAGCCTCACGTCCATTGTGGGTAAGCTGATGGGGACTATCCTGAAGGAGAGGCTGGTGGCCCTACTAGAGGCCAAAGGACTACAGGACAGCAGACAGCATGGCTTCATATGTGGCAGATCCTGCCAAACCAACCTAGTGGAGTTCTATGACTGGGTAACTAGGCAACTGGACTGGAGCTATGCAGTGGATGTCCTGTATCTGGACTTCAGTAAGGCATTGGACTCTGTGCCGCATGGGAGGCTGGGAAGTAAGTTAGAAGGCACAGGGGCGGGTACAAAGCTGGTGAGATGGGTAGGGAACTGGCTTCAGGGAAGGCAACAGAGAGTGGCGGTGGGTGGGGAGCTCTCACACCCAAGGGTAGTGACAAGCGGTGTCCCACAGGGCTTGGTGTTGAGACCAGTATTGTTTGGGATATTCATTGCAGACATATCATTGGACATCAAGAGCAAGATCAGTCTGTTTGCTGATGATACTAAGATGGGAGTGGTGGTGGATGACCTAGGAGGATGGCAGGAGTTGCAGGATGATATGGCCAAGCTTTAAACCTGGTCAGACACCTGGCAATTGGGGTTTAATGCCAAAAAGTGCAAGGTGCTGCATTTTGGAGTGAAACCTTTAAGTACATGAAAGGAATAAACAAGACAGGTACAGAGGGGCTGTTAAAACAGTAGAAAACAGGAAGTTATTATCCCTCTGTACAGACAGCTGGTGAGACCCCATCTGGAGTACTGTGTGCAGTTCTGGAGACCCAATCTCTGCAAAGACATAGACAGGATGGAAGCTGTCCAGAGGAGGGCAACTAAAATGGTGCAGGGTCTGCACCGGAAGACATATGAAGAGAGACTTAAGGAGCTTAATATGTATAGCCTCGAGGAAAGGAGGGAGGGGGACATGATAGAAACTTTCAGGCACCTCAAGGAATCAACAAAGTCCAAGAGGGTAGCTTCTTTAAGAAAAGAGACTTGCAAGAACAAGGGACACAATTTAAAGATAGAAGGAGGGCGGTTCAGGGGCAATGTGAGGAAGTATTATTTCACAGAGAGGGTAGTGGATGCATGGAACAGCCTTCCTGAGGAGGTTGTGGGGTCTAAAACTGTGGGGGAATTCAAGAATGCATGGGACAGTCATAAGGCAATTCTGGGGGGTGGGGGTAAGAAGAAGTAGGCTGCTGGTTAACTAGGATCTGCAGCTTATCCAGTAGGTAGGGAAATGGGCAGACTGGGTGGACCAAGCGGTCCTTATCTGCCGTCAAATTCTATGTTTCTATGTTTCTATGTTAAGAACCCAAAGAGGAGTTACCAGCTGGGGGGAGTGCAGCTAGCCCAGACAGAGGAGGAGAAGGATCTGGAGGTGCTCATTACAGGGTCAATGAACAACTCGGCACAATGTAGGAAGGCAGCTGCAAAGGCCAACAAAATGTTGGGTTGCATTGCAAGGGGTATATCCTCGAGGAGGGAGGAGGTGATTCTGCTACTGTATAGGTCATTAGTTAGACCGCACCTGGAGTACTGCATGCAGTACTGGTGCCTGTATCTGAGGAGGGACATTAAGTTATTGAAGGGGGTGCAGCACAGGGCAACAAAGATGAACAAGGGGCTGGGGGACTTATCATACGAGAGGAGGCGGAGGGAGCTGAACATGTACTTGCTGGAGGAGAGGAGGGACGGGGGGACATGATTGAAACCTTTAAGTACATGAAAGGAATAAACAAGACAGGTACAGAGGGGCTGTTAAAAGTAAGGGAGGGGAGGGACACCAGGGGCCATGATATGAGACTGGAGGAAGGAAGGTTCAGGAGGGAGATGAGGAGACACTTTTTTACAGAGAGGGTGGTAGCTGGGTGGAATGCGTTACCTGTAGAAGTGGTATCCAGTAGAACAGTGGACTGCTTCAAAAAGGGATGGGACAGGACAAGGGGGAGGGCCAATATAGGGTAAGGGTGGAAGGGAGGGGCAGATGCACAATAAGGGCTGCTAGCTGCACATTCGAGCAGACTTGATAGACCTCTAGGCCTTTATCTGCTGGCAAATTTCGTATCATGCACTTTCAGTGCTAATACCAGCAAGTAAACATTCGGCATTGACAAATGCTTGTTTTATCTGCTATGTAATTATTGTCTATTGTTCTGTTTGTTATTCATTACTCTCCTTCCCCCCTCCAGCAGGACACATCTGGAAATGAGCTGCTATCAGCTCAGTAGGTCTTTCCTGGTGAAAATTTTATAATAAATATATATTTTTGCCATAAAAATCACTTTCAGTTGGCCCCCTGTGCTTTACCTCGTTGCTTGTCTGACCGACTTCCTGCGTGCTCATGAGCTGAAGAAAATCTGCTTGTAATCAACATGGCCCCCAAACAGTTTACAGACTTATGCATGCATGAGTTACAGACTTTTTGTCCAGCATAAGATGACTGCACAGAGAGAAAGAAGGTTTAATATTGATAAGCAAAGTAAAAGTTAAAAACAAGCATTCTAACACTGTAAATGAGTCAGTTTACAATTGAAAGCATAATGTCAGAGCACTTGCTGAAAAGAAGTGGAGAAGGAGGAGGAGTCATTGAAGTAACAGACTTTAGAAAAGACAAGGTACTCCTGTGACTTAGCCAGAGAAGGAAGGAAAGAGATAGGATGGAAGTTACTAGGAGAAGAAAGAGCGCCACCTTTAGGAAGAGTGATGACAGTAGCTGCTTCCAGTCATCAGAGACAGTGGCAGAGGAAAAAGAGAGGTTGAGGAGTAGGGTAATTGGCAGGGCGATGGCAGAGGCTGAGAGAAGCAGAAGCTTAGGATCAAAACCATCAGGGTTTCCCCTCCCTTGCAAGGATTAAGGGTAAGCAGGGCCTTAAGGGAAGCAGAGCGAGTGGTAGGAGAGAAGGAAAAAGACAGAGGGGTGGAAGGCTGAGGGAGGGAAGAGAATGGGGCAGGCGAGGAAGAGACAAGAGACAGAGCATACAAGTAATGAAGTAGGAGATAAAAGAAGGCACAACAGAAGATGGGTCAAAAATGAGGAGTTACCACCTTTGACAGTAGGGGAGGGAGAATGAGTTGGACGGGAGAAAAGGGAATGGCTAACCATTAAGAACATGGAGTATGTGTCACCTTTCATTCTGTAAAATGTACAGTCACTGCTCCACTCTTCTCTGAAACAGTATCAAAAACCTAGCCTGCCCTGCTCCCATGCCTGCCACAATGGAGCCACACAGGGAACTCTCATTGGTGTTAAGAATGTTGAGAACTAAGCCAACCTAGTTGCATAGAAGGCTGAGGCACTGCAAAGCACCTTGCCTCTCCCATGCCAGAGACCCGAGTTCAGGAATGAACCTGGGTCACCAGGCTTCTACGGGGAGGGATGGGAGAAGATATGAGCAGCCATCTGGCAGCTCTTCTCCCTGATTGGGGGGACAGGCTGTCCTTACTATTAGCAGCCACCAAGCAGAGGTCCAGAGGTAGCACTGATGCTTGGGGCCGAGTGTTATGCTGGGTGGGTGGATCAGGGCTGGCAGTTCTGGAGTGCACGTGTACCTCCACGTACATGTGTAATTGAGTTTGTCATAGTCCTGGGGGGAGAAAATAGGTGGAAAATGGATGGGGAGACTGGGCTTCAATGAAGCCCTGCCCAAGGTGCCATGACCCACCCTGCCAGAACACCTGCAGGAGAAGGAGGAAAAGGAGATAAAAGGCTGGTCTTTGGCACCCGGGGACAGGCTGTTAGTCCACCCGGTCCCAGCCGAGGAGGATAAAACCAATACAAAAAAATTAGGCCCTTGCCACCTTGTACCACTCTGATTCAATTACGTTAACGAAAACTGAATACTTTATGTTGTGATATAAAAACCTGGGAATGCCACCTAACGTGCGAATGGAAAACAAACTGATCAAACTCTAGCGGAAAAATGCATACAGAGAGATAGACAAGGATGATTAGAATGTATGACCACTGGAATGCATGGTAGAGGATGATGATTAGAGGAGAGTTGAAGTGAATCAGTTGTTATTCCCTATGCTTGCCCATCCCCTGCCCCAGACTTGAGCCCTGTCACAAACCTTGACAGCATCTTTCCCCTGCATTCCAGCATCTTTACAGACCTAAAATCAGCCTTTGATGGGCAAGTCTAAAATTGTGCTAACACCTTAGTAATATCTGTCTAGAATTTTGGCTTTTAAAAACTATAATAAAACTACAAAAAGAAACCTGGGTCCAAATTAGATACACTTAAAAATAAATTCTACAGAACCCTTTAGTATAAACCAAGAAGTCAAATGGGACTGTCTTTTGGCACCAATTTTACATAGAAACATAGAATTTGACCACGGATAAAGATCACTTGGCCCACCCAGTCTGCCCATTTACCTACCTATTGGATAAGCTGCAGATCCTAGTTAACCAACAGCCTACTTCCACCTGCCCTCCACTAGAATTGGCTTATGTCTGTCCCATACATTCTTGAATTCCCCCACTGTTTTTAACCCCACAACCTCCTCAGGAAGGCTGTTCCATGTGTCCACCACCCTCTTTGTGAAAAAATACTTTGTTACATTGCCCCTGAGCCATCCCCCCTCTATCATCAAATTGAGCCCCCTTGTTTCTTTCTCATTTCTTTTTCTGAAAGATGCTACCCTCTTGGACTTTGTTGATTCCCTTGAGGTACTTGAAAGTTCCTATCATGTCCTCCCTCTCCCTCCTTTCCTTGAGGGTGTACATAATAAGCTCATTTAGTCTCTTTTTACGTGGCTTCTGGTGCAGACCCTGCACCATTTTAGTTGCCTTCCTCTGGACCGCCTCCATCCTGTCTATGTCCTTGCAGAGATGGGGTCTCCAGAACTGCACGCAGTACTCCAGATGGGGTCTCATCAACTGTCCGTACAGAGGGATAGCAACTTCCTGTTTTCTACTGGTGATGCCTCTCCCTATACATCTCGGTATCTCCCCAGCCCTCCTTACTGCCTTCTCACACTGCTTGCCTAACTTTAGGTCATCTGATATGACTACCCCCAGGGTCCCTTTCTATTTTTGTTGTTGTTACTACCCCTCCCCCCCATTGTGTACTCTTCCCCTGGGGTTTTGTTTCCTGGGTGTATTACTTTGCACTTCTTTGCATTGAATCTAAGCTGCCATACATTTGACCATCTGCAACCTTGCCAAGTCCCTTTTCATCCTTTCCACCCCACCTTGTGCATCAACTCTGTTGCAGATCTTTGTTCATCTGCAAAGAGGCACACTTTTCCTTCTAGCCCCTCTGCAGTGTCACCTATAAAGACATTAAAGAGGACTGGTTCCAGTACTGAACCCTGCGGTACCCTGCTATTAACCCCCCTTTCTTCAGAGTGGACTCCGATTATTATTACCCTCCGTGTCCTGTTGTCCAGTCAATTTTTTATCCAGGATACCACTTTTTATTTAATACATTCATTGATAAAATATTGGGTAATCTCAAATAATCTGAATTTCATTCTCCAATAATTTTTGGAGAACAATGTTCCCTTTTAGCATTTTCCAGCAATATTATCATTCTGTCAGTGTCCAGAATAGGGTTCTCAGGAAACTATCAAATTTTGAGGAACAATGTGACAAGTGGGCATTAAAAATTAATGTTGCCAAAACTAAGGTTTTAGGTTTCTGGGGAACTTCAAGAAAATATAAATGGAAACTGTGTAATACAATACTGGAACAAGTTAATGAAAATTGTCACAAATAAATTTGAACATATATCAGATCAGAGAGATCCTTATATTTTAAGAAGTCATAGAATAGGAGATAAAATAGTGCTTTGGATGGAAAACTGCTTCTAAAATAGGAGGCGAACAGTATTTTACATATGAACATATGAATGTGCCAGCAGAAACAGACCACCCTGTCTATCTGTCTGCTCGAGTGTGCAGCTAGCACCCCTTGTTTGCAGCTGCCCCAACCCCCCTCCCATTTGTCATCCTACTGCCACCCCCACCTCCCCCACCCTTACTCTCCTGTTCCCTGTCCCATGCCCTTTGAAACTGTTCACAGATTTACATGATACCACCCATTCTGGTAGGGCATTCCATTTTGTTTCCACCTCTCTGTGAAATAGTGTCTCCTCATTTCTTCCTAAATCTTCCCCCTCTATTCTTAGCCCATGCCCCTGGTGACCCTCCCTCCTTAACTTAAAGACCCCATCTGCCCCATCCTTATTGATTCCCCTCAGATACTTGAATGTCTCTATCATGTCTCTCCTGTCCCTTCTATCCTCCAGGGTGTACATATTCAGGTATCTCAGCCTGCTGTCATAGTCTGTCCTTTCCATTCCACATATCATCTTTGTTGCCCTCCTCTGCACCCCCACCAGTAGTTCTGATATCACGCTTTAGGTATGGCCTCCAAAACTGCACACAATACTCTTAAAGGGGCACTGTCAACCCCCTTAGGTTTCAAAGTGTCCCTAGTTTAAACAAGCATTTGCCAATGCCAAATGTTGCTTTGCTTGTATGTGCTGTGTAGGTATCTGAAGTCAGTGGAGTGCAAATATTGAAATTTGCAAACTTACGGGCGTGTGTTGAACTGCGCAGCGCACTCTTCGTGAAACAGGCATTTTAGGAAGTTTGTGACCAAATTTTCAACATAGCCATTTTAAGACCTCTGCTCATGAACAGTGTCACTGTGATTTTCTTAATGTGTCCTATAATTGATTTCTTACGACACGCCATATGTTTCAATATTGTAGGAAATACGTTTTGGCAAGATGTGTAAAATGACAGCTATACTGCTCATAAGGAGGTGTGATAAAATGACAATGTTGAAAATCTGGAATGAAAATATTGAAAATTCGCAAACTTACGAGCGTGCGTAGGAAGAGTGCAACACAGGCTTGTAAAACAGTCATTTTTAGGAATTTTTCCACCAAATTTTCAACATAGCCATTTTAAGACCTCTACTCATGAACAGTGTCACTGTGATTTTCTTAATGTGTCCCATACAGTGATTTCACACACCGACTGTGCCATTGTGTGCTACATGGGCAGAAACACATTTTGGACGAGATGTGAAAAATGACAGCTGTACTGCTCATAAGGAGGTGTGATAAAATGACAATGTTGAAAATCTGGAGTGAAAATATTGAAAATTTACAAACTTCTGACGTGCTTAGGAAGTGCGCATAACGCAAGCTTAGTAAAACAGTCATTTTGGAATTTTCACCAAATTTTTCAACATAGCCATTTTAAGACCTCTGCTCATGAACAGTGTCACTGTGATTTTCTTAATGTGTCCCATACAGTGATTTCAAGATACTCAACATTTTAATAGCGCTACATGAGTGGAAATATGTTTTAGGCGAGATGGAAAAATAACAGCTGTACTGCTCATAAGGAGGTGTGGTAAAAAGACAGTGTTGAAAATCTGGAGTGAAAATATTGAAAATTCGCAAACTTACAAGCGTGCTTAGGAACTGCGCAATGCAGGCTCGTAAAACAGCTATTTTTAGGAATTTTCCACCAAATTTTCAACATAGGCTTTTTGAGAGCCCACCTTATGAACACTGGCAGTGTCGTTTTGTTAATCGGTGCCAAAAGGTGATTTCGCGCAGTGACTGTGAAATCACCTTTAAGGCCCGATTAACACCATGACAGTGAGAGCATTCATGAGAAGGGGTCCCAAAAACCCCATGTTGAAAATTTGGTGCAAAAATTCCAAAAAATGCCTGAGACATGCAGCAAAGTTGAAAAACCCCTATTTATTACATTATACAGCTTACCGGCATTTCCTCAGTTCACGGTCGGCTTTGAAGAGCGCAGACGTGTTCCTGGTCCACTGAAGATCGTCGTGTCAAGGTCCTGAGGTAAGTATGGGGTGGGGATGTGGGGAGGCAGGGTGCACAGTGGATGGGCATGGGTGGGGGCCCAGACAGCGAGGGACCATTTTGTTTTGCAGGTTTTTGTTTTTTTTAAAACAGGAGGACGGCTGGAGACATTTGCCATGCTGGGGTGGGCTCAGGCGTGGCACAAGGATGCTGTTTGGGGGCGTGGAGCGACGAGGGTTGGGCACCCCGTCGGTGATAGCATCTGTTGCCATGCTGGGGTGGGCTCCGGCGTGGCACTGTCTTTTCGGGGCAGTGGAGCCGGCGGGGATTGGGCACCCGTTGGCTATCCATGTGTTGCCACGCTGGGTGGGCACCAGCGTGGCATGTGGTGGTTTTTGGGGGGCGCAGCACAGCCAATGGGGGATTAGGGACCCCTGTCGGCTATACAGTGTGTGGGCAGGGGCCAAGCACGCGGTATGCATGCGTGTGTGTGTGTGTGTGTGTGTAGGGGGTGCATGAGCAGGCGATATCTTATCACTGCTCACTGAAGCATAGCTCCCCCTTTCAACTGTACGCCACTGCATTTTAGACTGCTGTCATAGACAGCTCCAGCAGCGATTGGAGAACTGCGGCCGCGCCTGCAAACACACTGACTGAATTGGAAGAGGGCTGCCACACCTCTGAAAACTCGGATGATGGCACTATGTTTCTTGCACATGAGTGCAAGCAACATAAAAATACATTTTATGGTTGCAAAAATTCTGTAAAGATTGTTGATGTGGCTAGTAGTTTGATTCTGACCTGTATTTTCTTTAAAAAAGTACAAAACAGACTGCCCAACATACTGGTGTTATCACATCAAAACAGGTTTGTTTACATTACTTGATCAGCTCCAAATACATCTTTCCTGGACTTGAGAACGCCCACAAAACAGTCTAGCCCCTCATGATGCAGTGGAAGGTTAGGAGACTACTTCCTTATGCATGACTGCACCGTTTATTTGTGTTTCTAATGCCTAAGGAAGCATGCAGTAAGAACAGAACTAGGATTGTAAACAAAACAAGGTTGTTTATAAATATACATTGCCATGCATTTCAGTTCTACTAAACAATGAGACAGACAAAACAAACAGCAACATCAGTGAATTTTAGAGAGGGTAAGCAATCATAAAATGTGGGGTTTCAACTAGAAATATTATGATGAAAAACAGGTTGAAAGTGTCCCTTGAAGTGCGGCCTTACCAGCGACCTGTAGAGGGGCAAGATCACCTCTCTTCGCCTGGATGAAAAAACCCTCGCTATGCACCCCAGCATTTTGTTCGCTTTTGCAGCCACTCTCCTGCACTTGGCAGTGTTGTCCGTGGTCCCTGTTATCATTACCCCTAGGTCCTTCTCCTCATCAGTGATCCCCAGCTTAACCCCTCCCAGACAGTATTCTCTCCTTGGGTTCTTCACCCCAAAGAGCATAACCTTTCATTTCTTTGCATTGAACCACAATTGCCACCTCTCTGACCACTCCTCTAGCTTGCTTAGGTCCCCCTGCAGCTGCTTCCATCCCTCCTCTCCATTCACCACTACTCTGATTTTGGTTTTGTCAGTGAACAGACTTATCTTGCTCACCACCCCATGTACAATGTCTGATATGAAGAGCCTGAACAATACTGGCCCCAACACAGAGCCCTGTGGCTCCCCACTCATCACCGGCCTTGGAGTTGAGAGCTCTCCTCCCACCATCACCCATTGCAGCCTCCCACTCAGCCAGCTTGTAATCCAGTTCATCATTTTTGCCCCTACCCCTACACCAGTTAGCTTCCCCACAAGCGGTCCATGAGGCACAGAATCGAAGGCCTTGCTGAAGTCCAAGTAAAGAACATCCACCGCATGACCCTTATCCAGCTCACCTGTCACTCAGTCATAATATTGTATCAGGTTGGTTTGACAAGACTTCCCTGAAACAAACCCATGCTGCCTCACATCCTGGAGGCCACTGTGCTCCAGGTACAACAACAGTCTTTCCTTTAGTATTGTGTCCATGAGTTTGCACACTATGGAGGTGAGACTTACCGGGTGATAATTACCCGGTTCATCCCTTGGTCTGCTCTTGTGTAATGGTACTACATGTGCCATCCTCCAGTCCAGTGACACACATCTTGACTGCAGTGAGGTGCTGTACAGATCTGCCAGCAGCTCCGCCAACTCCTCCACCATCTCCCTCAGCACCCTGGGGTGGATACCATCCAGCGCTGGTGCCTTGTCTTCCTTCAGTTCCCTCAGTCCCTCTAGGACTCTACTTGCCTCAATTCTTCCATCTGTTGCCTCCTCTTCCCCTGTCCCCACCCTCCCAGGTGATGGTGGGAGCAGCCCTCCCTTTTCTTCTGTGAACACTAAGCAAAAGTATTCATTCAGTGCTTCTGCCTGCTCCTCATCCTTTTCCGTCCACTCCCCACCCTTTTTTATCCTCACTATTATCTCCTTGCACTTCCTTTTCTCCCTGATGTATCTGAAAAAGTCTCCCCCCCAATTAATTCCCTGAGCTACAGTAATCTCAGCTCCCTCTGTGCCTTGGCTTCTCTCACTTTTCTGGTCACCTCCCTGGACCATCTTGCATACTCCTTCCTGTCCACTTCCTTTCCTGTCCTTCTATACCTCTGGTGCACCTCTCATTTTGCTCTCACCACCTCCACTACCTCACTGTTCAACCAGCATGGTTTTCTTGCTCTGCTCCTCTTACTCTGTGTCTTGGTGCAGGCTTCTGCTGCCTCTGTAATCCTCCTTTTAATAATATCCCATTTCTGCTCTGCATCCATCTCTTGCCATATGCGCTCTAGTTTCCCTTTCAGCACTTCCTGCATCCTGCCAAAGTCTGCCCACCTGAAGTTTATTACCTGAGTAACTGATTTCTCTGGCTCCCCGCACATTGTGACATTAAACCATGCCGTTTGGTGATCGCTGTTAGCTAGTGGGTCCTCTACCTTTATTTCCCTTACTGTCTCCCCATTCGACAACACCAGATCTAAAGTGTTCTTTAGCCTAGTAGGTACACTAACCAACTGTGTCAGGAGACTCTCTTGGATTGCATCCAGGAGCACTTGCTCCCTAGCACTGGAGGTGACTGGAAGGCTCCAGTCAGCCCCCGGCAAGTTGAAATCCCCCATGATGACCACCTTTCCTTTTCTGCATACCTTTCTGATTTGTCTTGCTAATTCCCTGTCAAGCTCCTCAGACTGGGATTCTGTCTGTCTCATCCTGTATATCCTGCCCCCACTACTCTTGATACACCCTGTATTGTTAGACTTCATTTGTACTTTTGTCCGGCACTATTTTTGCTTAACTGTTGAACATTTGGGCTGGCAGTATAGCCTAGAGGTTAAAGTAATGAGCTGTGAACGAGCTTGGTACATCCAGCAGACCAGGCTTGGGTTTGATTCTCACAATCCCCACTTGCATACTGTGTGACTCTGAGTAAGTCATGTAATTGCCCAGTGCTCCCAGGTCATCCCTGAAAACAGGCACTTGTGCCTAGTGAACCTTATTCAGTTACCAAAGCCTAAAAAAAAAAAAAATTGTCCCACACTATTTTTGCATAACTGCTGTAAATTATGTGGCCTAATTGCCTGATTCTGCATTGTGCTACACCATCCATTCCCCTTCCTCCTGAAATCATTGTTTTTATTCTGTGTACTTTGGGTAGCATAGATTCAAGTTGTACTTGGCTTTAGGATGCTAATCATTTGTATTCCTCTTGTATCAGTGCTTTTATTGTATGTACATTGCCTTGTTTATACTCTAGTATTCCTCTTTACATTGTATTCCTTTTATATCAGTGCATATTTATTGTATGTGCTGTACATGGCTTTGCTTATATTTTTGTATTCCTTCTCCTCTGTACCCTCCCCTGGTCACCCCTGAAAAGGGACTGCATAGTCTCAGTGGGCTTACCCGGTTACCAAAATTCAAATAAATAAATAAATATTTTAGTAGGGCAACATTTTATAAGACCACCAAATGAAGTTTGCTCTCAAGCCTTGCTAGTGAAAAAATGCTATCCGTTCACAGTTTAAATGCTTGTTTCAGATGTTTCCAAGAATTAAATGTTTCTAGTCCCTGGGAACATATCAGAAAAACTACCAGTAATGAGCTCAGTTCAAATGCCAGTAATATAGGTTAAATATGAGTCAATGAACTGGAGTAACACTTTCAAGATTTCAAAACTTCCAACCAATAAAATGGTAAAGAAACAGAAACCAACATCAGGAGATTTTTTCAACCAATCAGTGCTATTTGTTTTTTGAGTGTTTTACTCTTCTGATACTGTAGATGAAACGTGTAGTATTCATACAGGAACCAGATGTTTAATGTGAAACAATACTGGGGACTACCGGAGTTTCAAACCACAACCGATGATGCATTTTGTGGTTACTGTAGATATGAGGTGTCAACACGGAAATAAATTACCCAATGAAATACAGTCCATTACAAAACAGTTGGCAATATGAGTGCTTGTAATTTTGGAGGTGTGGTGGCTTAGAAGATAAAGTTCTTTGTTTTTCCTGGGACCAGATGGTCCTTTTCCCCCTTTTTCCCTCTTTCTACATAACCAGCCTTCGTAGAATGAGTCACCACCCTGTATATTGACTCTGACTCTGACTAGTGAGTGTGATGGTCTCCACCAAGACCCTCACATGTATAGATCTATCTATGTTTTTTTAGCCCAAGGGGTTTATCAAAGCATCCCACAGTGAGGGTGTGCATAAAATTCTCATATCACCCCCTTCCCCAATCTTTTATTTTTTATAATACACTGGGTAGCAATTTTTTGCAGGCAGGATCAAACGGATCTAAAAAAACTATCCTGAAATTTCATGTTGTGGTGGCTCCTCGGTAAGCAAGAGACAGAGCCGCCATGTTTTTTGAACTGTTATGCCCACCCACAAGCAAGATAAGAGCCAATGATTGAAATGTCTTGTGAATGCCATAACAACCAGCCGGTTGTTATGGGAAATATCAACTGGTCCATCCCATAGGAAAAATTGCTGACCAGTTATTATACTGCTTTACCAACCATAGAACTCTCAGTCTGTTAATAAAGGGTTTAAACCAGGGTATAGAACATCATGTGCAAATAATATTCTATCTGCCATTGATAAAGGACAACTACTGGAAGATGTGGAGGCCACACCTGAAGTACTGCACACAATTTTAAACCCCCCACCTCAGGAAAGACCACATTAGCTTGTTAATGGTGCGGAGAAGGGACACTAAAATTATGTTGGGCATACTGGAAAAATCACATGCGAAACAGCTGGGCAACTTGAACATCTACTTGCTTGAGTCAAGATGGGAGAGGGGTGATATGATAGAAGCCAAAACTATATCCATGGGGTTAATAGAGTGGACTGGTCAACACTGTTCAGGCATAGTGAGGGATCAGGTATGAGGGACCACACGTGCAAGCTCATGGGGGCAAATTTAGGAGTGACATGAGGAAGTACTACTTCACAGAGAGAGTGCAGGACAAATGGAATAGACTTACAGGCACACTGGAAAGATCCAAGACTGTCCAGGGGTTTGAGATGGGATGGGACAAGTACAGAGGCATGGTCACTGTGGAATTGGGGAATGATGATACAAAGAGGATGTAGTGGGTATAGACAGAATTGGGCAGACTCAAAGGACTCTAAGACTTGTTCTGCTTGCCAAACTCCTATGTGTCTCTGTTTGTTGACTTTACCAAAGCCTTTGTCCTTGTCAGTCACTCAGAATTAATTTAGAGGTTATCTGGCTTGGGCCTTTGTGAAACTACAGTGCAATGGATTCAAAGAGATATCTTTAACAGAACCCAAATGGATCAACCGGAGAAAGTAGTCTAAAAGAAATCATATGACCTCTGGAGTCCTTCAAGGCTCTGTTCTGGGACTCATAACCTTTTCTTTATTTATTAACATCTTACTACAAGTGTTCCATGATTTAAAAATGTAAACGTACTGTATGTTAATAATACATTAATTTACTGTGAGTGTGAAGACAACTCTAGCATTCAGATGCACGATAAACTTAAACAGCAATTTACTGACCTACAGACTTGAAGAATAAAAAAGGACAAGCTATTTAATGACAAGAAAATGATCATTTTATGATCTGGCTTCAAACTGTTTTAAAAGAGGAAGGTACTACTTTGGATATTCTGTGTATTCATGGCACTACCTTGAGAAATGCTAAAAAACATGAATACTTGAAGTTGTGTTTGGACTCAAGTTTAAACATTTGTGTGCACATAGAACATGTCAAAAAGTGTATAAACTCTACCTCAGGCACTCTATCAAATGAATTTGCTTATCTAAATATGTCAGAAAAATACTTCCAGACATGTACTGTTCCTTTTGGGGAGAGCGGTAACATCTTATTACAAGATATAGCTGGACGTGAAGGCCCAGATATTCAAAAGAGTTGAGTCATGAGTAATAGGGTTGCGCCTGTGCAAGTCCAAAAATGCACCATTCTGCGATATTCAGCAGGAGGCAACTGCACTCCCCAAATCACGCTGAGCAACAGCGCAATGATAATGAATGCATGTGCAACTGAGGGGGGAGGAACCATGCATAAATGGCGCAGTGCGATATTCAACAACATGCGCCATGCGCAATAGGGGAGCCAGTGGAAGTTGCGCCATAGCAGAAATGAGCCAAAATAAAAGGGAGCAAGGGAGAGGTGCAAGAATGCTACAGGAAAGCCACATGAGAACAAAATCAAGGAGGAAACACTGGGTATCAGGGACACACAGCGCAGGTCAGGAAAGGGCACCTGGAAGCAACAGGCACTGGGGAAGGTGTGGGGATCCACAGTGCAGAAGGGGGAAGTACACCACACAGCAGTGAGGCCAGCACAGGCAGGTGTTCCCAGTGCAGGGAAAGTAGCAGCCAGGACAGCGGGGGGAATACAGAAACAGCAACTGGGGGTGTGGTGAACACAAGCCAGGGACATGACTAGTGCCACCATCCAGATGGAGGCCATAATGAGGGGGATGAGAAGGCGGGCAGCAGGGGGGTGTGGCTGTGGAAGGGCCTGTCGTCGGTATGCCCCCAACAGGCAGTACCGAGCCCGCACCATCATCGAGCTGTACAGTGACACTGAGATTGTAGGCCGGTGCCACCTGTATCGGGCAATTCTGAGGGGGCTCTGTGAGCTGTGCAGTGATGTGATGCAGGCACCCACACGACAGAGCCATGCCCTGTCAGTGGAGATGAAAGTCACAGCTTGCATGTGCTTGCTCGACAAGGGTACCTTCAGAGACCAACTGGGGACACCACAGGCATAACCCAGTTGGCCACATCATGCCACCTCACCCAATTCCTCAGCATACTGCTGCCACATGCTTCGGAGTACATCCATTCCCCCAGCACACCGGCGGAGCACACAGAAAACATACAGGAGTTCCACAGGGTAGCATGTATGCCTGGCATGCTAGGGGCAATAGACTGCACCCATGTGGCCATCCGCACACTACCTGGCCCCGAGGGGGCTGCATATATAAATCACAGGGCTATGCCAGCATCAACTGCCAGGTGGTGTGTGTGACAGGGGGTGCATAATCAATGCCTGTGCCACGCACCCTGGAGGAGCACATGATGCCTTCCTCTGGCACCAGTCGGCACTGTGCCACAGATTCGAGAGTGGGGATATCCCCACTGGCCACCTAGTGGGTGAGTATGCAAACTACGTGGACAATCATAGGGCCTGGGGGGGCGTGGTCAGAGGTGACATGGGTAGTGGCCTACATGGCCCGGGGCAGGGCGATGCTGATCACCAAACTAACCTCCACCCTCAACACACAGGTGACAGTGGATACCCTCTCCATCCCTGGCTGCTCACACCCTACCGGCAGCCCGCGACCCCATTGCAGCAATGCTATAATGAGGCACACGCCACCACACGTAATGTCATCGAGTGAGTGTTCGGGATGCTGAAGGTATGTTTCCGTTGCCTGGACACTTCCAGCAGTGCCCTACAGTACAGCCCCTCAAAGGCCTGTGGGCTATTCCTGGCCTGTTGCATCCTGCACAACGTGGCCAATGAATGTGGGATAGCCGTACAGGTCAAAGAGGGGGACAGCGATGGGGATGATGAGGACGCTGGTGACAATGGTGATGAGCAGCCCCCCCCTTGGCTGACGGGACCCACAACTGCTCTGGCTGGCACAGCTGCACCGGTACACCACCACGGAGGAGCACTTCAGCCAACCCAGGTAAGTCATGGGGCCATGTGCAACCAACAGTGGCTAAGGCACAACCCACAAACACGTATGGACACACACCAGGGGTGCATTCTGTCAAGGGAAGTGGCCGGGCATGGAGTCAAACACACAACCAGGGATGGGTGAGGTCTAACATGCCACGCAGATGGACACACACACACACACACACACACACACACACACACACACACACACACATATACACACACACACAACGCACCAGACATGCACAAAGGGTAGGAGGCACACCGACCCAGAATGCCACCCCTTGCCACACACATGTCCACAGACCACCACGCCCACTGCCTGTCCTTGTGTGTGTGTCAGATGCTGAGCACCATTGCACATTGCAGCTGAACCCGGTGTTGACAAGGAGAGTGTGCTGGCATGAGGCAGAGGGGTGGACAGTGCACTGCGTGGTGTCTGCGATGCATGGGCACATGACAGTGTGCCCATTGTGGCCATGACAGCAGTGAATGCCTATGTCTGCCTGTCAATGGCAGCGGTCACATCCTTCCACAACCAGTCCATCCCTGCCAGGATCAGAGCGGTGTCTTTGCTGCGACGCTTCTCTGCTCGCTGCAGAGCTGCACGCAGTGCATCCACCGACATCGCAAGCCGCATCTTCTGGTTGACTGATGCTTGCAGTATGCAGGTGTGCTCATCCAAGAGGTCATCTGCCTCCTTGGCATCCTGTCCCTAGGGTGTGCAAGGCCTTGATGCCCAGCACCCCTTGAAGGTGGGCGCTGCACACCAGGACCAGGTCTGGGCATGTCCACAGGCAGTGCACTGACGCTGCCCCGACCCTGTAACCCCAAGCCCATTGGTTGACTGCTGATGCTGCCCCTCTGGCTGCCGCTCACCAGGGCTCACTGGTGCTGCCGCAGTGGCTGCAATAGTCCCACTGTCCTGTACACACACCAGTGCTGCCCCACTGGTGCTGACAGGCACAGGCTAGGACTGTGATGACATGTAGGCCTCCACAGTGGCACCACCCACAGTCATGGCCGTGATGTTACCGGCTGTGTGGCCATCCTGTGGCACACACGTGTCACTGCCCATGCTGTTAGTGACATCATCATTGGTGACGGACCTGGCACCAGCCCGAGTCACATCATGCTGGCATCCGTGGATACTGGCATGCTGGGACATGGGCAGGGCCTCCTCCACACCTGTTTCAACAACATCAGTCTGGACAGCCAGGCGGGCCCACTGTCGCACTGAGCCACGTATACCTGTGGAGGTGGATGGGGCCTCCTCCATCTCCATCCGACTGTCCTCAGTGGACAGGCCCACCACCACTATGCCATATTACACCGGTCTTATGTGAATTGTACTGGCTGCCAGTCACGTGAAGAGTCCTCTTTAAGGTGGGTCTTCTCACCTATAAGGCCCTACAAGGGCTGGGCCCTGGTTACCTGTCAGACCTTCTGTTACTTGCCCTCTCCTCATGCCCTCTTCACTCCTCTAGTGGTGGCTTCCTGGCCATTCCCAGAACTAGGCTAAAATCTGCTGGCGATAGAGCGTTTAGTGCCATGGCTCCTGTTCTGTGGAATCCTTTGCCAATCATTGTCAGGGAAGCCCCCTCAGTAGATATTTTTAAGGCCCAGTTGAAGACTTTTCTTTTCTCTAAAGCATTTGATTTCTAGATGGACATTTATGGTAATGTTTCTGTTTTTATCAGATTTTGCATTTTATTGTGTATAAGTTGTATATTTATTATGTTTAAATGTTTGTTTTAAAATTTGTACGGCGCCCAGAGCCTCCGGGATTGGGCGTCTTTTAAATAAATTTTGCCTTGCCTTGCCTTGCCACTGACCCATGCAGATGCTCAGGATCTGTAAGGGAAAACAAAGTCACATTACTGCATGTGACCTACCCTGCCCCCCCCAATAGACAGACCATGACCTACCATGCAGTGTCAGGCTACCAGGAAGCCACCACCCAGAACACCCTCAATGGCACAACGCTGCATGCTTCCAGCAACCCTCTCCTCCTGTGGGGTCAGGTGTAGCACCTCCGGCTGTCCCCCACCTGTCGCAGCTCATGCTGCCCTGATGGTAGCCACCTTCTACTTTATCCTCCTCCTGTCTGTGCCCATCTTCTTCTTGCACTCCAGCACGGAGTGCTGGTGGCTGCCATGCAGGTTCACTGCACGCACCACCACCTCCTCCCATGCAGCAGCACAGGCCTGTGGTGTTCCCTGCTTTCCACTGAGAAGCAGCTCCTGATCCAGGTAGGCCTCAAACAGGGCATCGGTCTCGGCCTTGGTGAAATTAGGCCTCTTCCTCCTCCCACCACTGTGTTCCTCCTCTCCCACAACTCGCTTGGTCATTATTTAGCCTGTGAGAATGAAAGTTGTTACCTGTGACTGTGCAGTCCCATGCATGTTCCAGAATCCACAGTCCACACTCCCAAACAGCATGCAACTCACCAATAGACTGCAGTAACTGACTATGGCCAGTGCAGCCCAATGTCGCACTTTTATAGAGCAACCCATGCAAATGAAGTGAGGCACAACTTTAAGTGGATGCAAATTGCAGTGCCGCGCCATTGGATGGCTTATTTGCATATGACGACTGAATATCGCGCTGTTGCGCTTTGCACAATTGTGTTGAACGTGCTGAGAAAAGGGCGCAGTTCTGTGACATGCGCAGTACACACCTCACTGCGCATGCATGGGTTGCTGACGCAGGCGCTGCTGACGTGCTGTGCGCGGGAGGCAATGCAGGGCATGGCCACCATTGTGCCAGTGGCGCTACAGCGATGTTCACCTATATGGCGCTGTGGCACTGGGCCATCATAGGTGCACTGGGGCAACAGCATGGTAGGCCACTACTGGAGGTAGCACACAGGCAGCCAATCGTGCTACACACATTGGGTTCCAATGGCGCTGTGCCTGTCAGTGCGCCACAGACCCTTGACCCTGTGCCCGACCTTTGCCCTCTAGGCACCATGCGTCAGGAGTGGGTGCACCACTATCGCACTGTTCGGTGACAGCATGATAGGTAATGGCAGTGCTGTACCGCGCAGCATCTGCACGTGGTGGAGCCATGCTGCAGAGCGCCATTTTGATCCGACTGAGCAAGTGAGATGGCACGAAGGAGGGCTGCCCAGTGGACCCAAATTGAACTTGCCAACCTGGTGGCCATTGTTGAGCCACTTTATGGCCCACTGTTTGGGGAGGCACCCCTGGACAGGTCCAGGAGCCGGGTGTGGGAGGAGGTGGCCAATGCCCTGGAGGAGGCCACAGGAATAGGGTGGATGGTGGAGCAGTGTCGCCACAGGTATGACGACCTGAGGAGGAGGGAACCGGACCTGCTTGCCCACCTGCGGGCACGTGCCAGGAGGGGCACTGTGCCATGGCCAGGTAGGTGTTACGTCCACACACTTTTATCTTCCATATGGGTATCACGGTTGTATGTGTCTGGAACATGGGGGAGGGACTGTCCGGTGTTGGCTGTGTTGGTTTTATCAGGGTGAGGGTGGGTGGGTTTTGTTGGGTGGGAGTGCACACACATGGGGGCAGGGGAACTTTGCTACAGGATTGTATTGATGTTCCTCTCTCCATGTTTGCACCACAGGGCCAGAAGAGAGGTGTCTGGCCAGGGAGATGCGGTGCCAGCAGGACGACAGGGCCGGTAGGAGGGGCGATGGTCCACAGCACCCGAGGGACCGGCCTGATGATGGTGAGTGCCATACGTCCATGATTACTATTGCATGCTGTGTAACAGGGTGGGCAGCGGGGCATGGCCACAATCCATTGACACCACTGCCATGCACGCAACTTGTTACAGTCAGCACTGTCCAGTGGCACTGCATGTCTGGGAGTGCATTGATGGTGGTCCATGCGTGCACTGGGTACATGGCTGTGCCACTGCCTTCGCACCACATAGCCATGTCACTAAACGACCACAGTGGTGCTATGCATGACTTGGTCGGTGGGTGTGTGCAGTGGTCCGCATGGCTGTATGCACCTAGGTGGGCAGGTCTTGTGGACGTGATCACTGTGGGTGGTCACACACCATCACAGAGGCATGTCCCACGACCTTATGCCATGCACAGTGGTTGGGCTGTATGGGGCTGTGCATTCACACCTATTGACTGTGCTCCCTTGTCCTAGGTGTCCGCCAGCTACAAGAGATAAGGGAGACACTGCAGGAGATCCTCAATGTGGCCCAGGCATCTTTTGAGATCCTGCAAAGGATTGACCAGCTTGTGGTCCGGAGAAGGCACAGGAGGCAGAACAGCCGGAGTGGGGAGCGGGGCTACCATTGATCATCCCTCTACCCCTGATATCCACTACCCCCCTGGGCCCACCCTCACACCCTTCCTTTCCTGTCCCATTTGTTCAACCCTGCCCCTTCCCACCCCCACCTTGTTCGTGGCCCTCCCGCCCACATTTGAACATAGTTTTGTAAATAGTTATTTTTGATATGTTTGAATACAAATCTTTTGATATGAATACTGTGGTTGTCTCTGATTTGCAGTGGCCTATAGGTGCTCAGCTGCAGTGGTGTGCATGGCGTCAGGGGTGTTGCAGTCATGGGTATGTCTGCGTGTCCATGGGGAGGTGACTATGATGTGGGAGTAGCCATCAGTCAGTGTCTGTGGTGTGTGTGTGTGCTGTTCCCTGTGCACTGGATGACTGTGTGCAGTGGTCCATGGTGCATGCTCTGTGTCCATGGTGCCCCTGTCAGCCTGTCCATGACCTGTGCAGCTGACACACTTGCATGTCTGTGACCTGCATGGTCTGCTGGAATGTCAGTGGTGGCTGTCCATGCAGGGCAGCCACTGTACCCATCACAATGCTGGGTTGCCTGCTGTCACTGGTGTGGTGCATGTCTGCCTTGGGTGACATTGTGGCCTCTGCAGTTGTTGTCCCACCTCCATGCTGTGGCTTGTGTGTGTTGCAGGGGATGTGCACCACTGTCTGTGACTTGTGCTCTGGGCAAATGATGGTGGCATACAGGTTCACAGTGCCTGCGCAGGGTGGCTGGCACTCCTGTGCCATGGAGGACTTCAGGCTGTGTGTACACGGTTTCCATGGGCCCACGCTGGGGGCTTGGTTGCCCCGCTACTGCGTCCCTGTGTTGTTGTGCCCTTGGGTATGGATGGGTGTTTGTCCATGCACTGTGTTGCATCCGGTGTGGTGCATGCTTCCATGCACCACTGTGGGTGTCTGTGCTAGCTGTTGTGGCCAGTGCTGGGTCAGGGTGTGTCCTTGGGAGGGTGTTCAGGGTGCTGTACCACTGGTGGTGGTGTCCGGGACATGCCCTGTCATGTGTGGGGTACCTCATGTGTGCATGGTCAGTCTCTCAGTAGTACCTCGGAGGGGGCTGTGCATGGGGGCACTGTGTATGCCGTTGTTGCATCGCTGTGTGCTGCTACCTGCTGATGGGTGCTCATGGTGGGGCTGCCTTGCATGGTTCTATGCTGCACAGGGTTGCATTGTCACAGTGGGGGTGGTGGCATGCATGAGGTTTCCTGCAGTGGTGAATGCTGCTCCTGGGCAGGGTGTCTGGGGGTTATGGTGCAGGGTGTGCTCTGCATTGGGGGATGGTGTGGCACGGGGTGGTCTGCCCACCTTGTGTGCCGGTCACAGCTTGCTAGGGGGTGTGATGGGGCACCATGGCCCAGCTGTGGGTTGGTTGCTTGTCTCCATGGGTCAGTGGTTATTCCAGCCCTCCCCCAGTTGTGCAGTGCATGGGGTGTAGGGGGATGATATCTGTTCTGCTGTGTGTTCCTCTGCCCATCTGTGGCATGGGTGGTGGGCCCCTACATCCCTGGTTGTGCAGTTGCATTGCTGCACTGCTGCTGGGGGGGCATCCCTGGTTGTGCTGTGGTGCCTCTGGACTGCTCAACTGAACATCCCTTGTTGCGCTATAGTGCATCAGATCTGCTCAGCTTCCCCTCTGTAGTTGTGCTATGGCGCAGGTGGTGCGATATTCAGTCGTTGGCTGTAGGTGCATCTTGGCCGGCTCAGTTTTTGAATATCACACCTCTTGTGCATGGGCGCAATGGACTTGCGCTTACTCCTGCTATTGCGCATTTTTTGGGCGCAGTTTGAATATCTGGGCTGAAGTGCCCAAGCTTGACAAAGTTCTTACTAATATACAGTATGTACACCTCCATCTCCACTCTAAAACTGCTAATAACCTGACCTGCTCCTCACCTTGTTAGTTTCTACTATACCCTTCCCCTCAATACTTGATTTTCTGCATCCTCCTGCATCCCCTTCTCTAACTCCAGCAGATACTATGTCCAGTTCTACTGAACAGTAACCATATCATTGTGATTGTATTTGTATTTTATTTATTTATTTATTTTATTTGAGTTTTGGTGGCCGGGTAAGACCACTGAGACAATTACTGTCCCTTTTTCAGGGTCGACCCAGGGTCGCAACAAGTAAAGAAGCAATGAAATAATATAGAGAAGTAATACAATATAGGAAAAATTTACATTCGGAATAACAATATATACAAAAATATGTCAGAGCATGGAATAAACTTAAACAAAAATATAATTGCTAGACATATACAATTAAGAACTGAGGGCTATAGGACCTAGAGCATAAAGATATATTGAGGAAAGGGGAAGGGAAATGAGGCAAGGGACAGGAAGTAAAAAGGGCGTGGTTCAGGGTCAGGCAGGAGAAGAGGAAGGAAAAAGGGCATCCAGGGATGTGTCATCATTGGAAGCAAGAGCAGGATTTTATTTATTTATTTATTTATTGAAATGTTTCACTAGGAAAGATACACTGAGCAACTTAATGTCATCTCATGGTACGTCCTGGGGGAAGGGGTAGTGGGATGACAGTAGTAACAGTAACAAATCGTACAGTAATACTGAGCGTATACATGTGAGAGGCATCATTTACAATACAGGAGGAGCATAGATGACAGGTATACAATACATGATACATACAATTGTTAAGAGCAGTGCTGAGCCATGTGCCTAGGGGGAGTGCAACAGGATGTAGAGGCTGAGAGAGAGGTAGACAAATTAGACTAGAACAGAGGAAAAGAGGAACAAGACAGGACCGTGGAAGGAAGGGAGTTCCAGTCGGATACAGCAGCAAAAGAGAATGACCTCCTGGTGATGGCTAGATGCAGATTAGGAATGACTGAAAGGGGAAGTAAGGCAGAGCAGAGGGCACAAGGCATTTGTCTGAGGTGTATCAGTTCACTAAGGCAAGGAGGCATAAACTTGTGGACAAGCTTAAACATGAGACTCAAGGAGAAGTATCTCAATTTAGCTTCATATGGTAACCAGCCCAGAGAAGAGAGGACATCACAGTGGTGTGAATGGGTGTTAGCCCCCAAGGCAAACCTTCCAACCCTATGGTAAGCCTGGGATAGGAGGGACAGGGAGGAGGAATTTGCAGAAAGCAGAAGTGGACCACCATGGGTTAGGAGAGGAAGAAGGGAGGCAGAGGTGAGAAATGGATGGATTCAACAGAGGAGTCCTAGTTTCTGGTTCAGAGATTTAGCTGCATTTGAGACATCAGTGTTGAAGGAGAGCGCTGTGTCCAGGGTGATGACCAGGTATTTAAAGGAGTGGACTGTCTCTAAGGTATCACCCTCGAAAGATGTAATGTTAAGGAAGGGGAGAGTATACTTTGAAGTGGAATGATGGGAGAATAGCATACATTTAGTTTGTTTTGCATTAAGAACAAGATGATTATGGTTGAACCAGTCCTCAAGGAAAGTGAAGTCAGAGGCAAGCTCCCAGTTAAGTAGGTCAATGTGTGGAGAGGAGCAATAGATGATTGCATCATCTGCATAAAGATGCATGGAAACACCTCCACAAAAGTGGGGGAGGTCATTAATGAAAAGTGAGAATAATATAGGACCCAAAATGGAGCCCTGTGGAATACCATGAGTTATGGGCCTTAGTTCAGAGAGGGACCCATCCCTCTTTACTCTTTGGAAGCAGCAGGACAGATAGCTTTTTACTCAGGTCAGTGCATTGGTATCCAGATCAAGGACATGAAGCTGATGAGGCAGTAGACCATGGTTCACCAGATCAAACACTTTGGTGAGGTCAATGAAGATGGCACCTGTGGCATAACCTTTGTCCATTGCATGGCATGTCAGTTGTCACTTTTATCAGTGCATTTAGTGTACTGTGATTCCTTCTAAAGCCGTGCTGATACTGGGATAGTAGATTGTGAGATTTGAGATAGTCCTGAAGGTGGTTATAAACTATACGCTCTTGGATCTTTGCCAATGGGCAGAGAATGGAAATTGGCCTGAAGTTGTCAACAACAGTATTGTCCTCCCCACTCCTTCCATGCACTGGAACTACTACTGCCACCTTCCATTTATCTGATACAGAGTTAGAGAGGAAAGACCAGTTGAATAGGTCATGAACAGGGCGAGCAAGAGCTGTGGCACCCAAGCTGAGAAATGTTGGCTCAAGGGAGTCATGGCTGGGATAGCACTCTGAGTTTAAGTTTGAGAGAAGCTACTGTACTTCTTTGAGTGTGGTCAATTTCAGGTGGAACTCAGGACAAGCCATAGGGGTACTTGGAGGAAACAGGACAGAGTTTGGAGAGGAGGATTTATGGAAGAGCAAGGCATATTTGTAAAGATCCGTAAAAAAAAAAAAATTAAATCTGATGGCAATGGATGCTGAGTCAACAAGGGCGGAGTCATTGGCAGTGATAAAGCTCAGAACTTCTACAGCCTTCCCTTTTACCAGGGAGTTAACTTGCCTCCAGAATTCCTTAGGGTTGCAAAGGTGTTCCGTTTGTAGGGATTTGAAAAGGTGGCATTTGGCTTTGTGTAGGGAATTTTGTACTTGTTTCTGAATTGTCTATAGACTTGCCAGTCTGAGGGAAGTCCACTCTTTTATAGGTTCACAAACTTTATCACAGTGGCATTAGCATCAATGGCATAAGCATCCTAATTTCCTTGGTAAGCCAAGGAGCCTTGACACCCTTGGACCTACATTTGTTTTGTGGGGCATGCTGATTAACTATCTGAGTGAAGGTGGATATTAAGAAATCCAAGGCTTGATTTATATCAGGGAGTGTTTTGATAGGATGCCAATCAGTGTTTTTGATGGAGGTAATAAAGCTGTTAACATCAAATCTAGACATGTTCTGAACCAGGGAGATCCTGGGAGGGGGATTAGGACAGTTGTTTCTCCACAAACAAAAAGTGGGGAAGTGATCACTTATACAGTCTGAGAGTACACCCACTGCTTTGATCTTCTGTGTGCAATTAGTGACCATCCAATCAAGTAGAGTATATTTTCCAGACTCGGTGTTGATATGTGTAGAATCCTGGAGGAGTTCAGATAGGCTAGAGTCAGCAAGTGAGGCATGCATTTTCTGTGCATCTGGGTGTAGTCAATCTAAGTTAAAGTCACCACAAAGTATAAGGTCATGGCTGGGGAGGTTGGCTAAGGAAGCTAGGAGGGAGGGCAAGCCAGGGGAAGCTTGACTGGGTGGCATATATACACACCCAATTATAAGTTTTTTGATATTTCCAAGGGTTAGGGAAATGGAAAAAGACTCAGCATGAGATGAGCCCATGTCAGGATCAGGGAGTTCAATGACATCTAGATTAGACCTAAAGTAGATAAGTACACCTCCACCCTTCTTACCTATCCTATCTTTTCTGAGACAGCCATAACCGGGTAGAGACACTTCATACTGTTTACTAGCTGGCTTTAGCCAAGATTCAGGTATACATAATATGTTGGGTGACATCTGGATGGCCCAGGCCTCCAGTTCAGCCATTTTGGGGTGCATGCTATGAATATTCATATGAGCAACTTTTAGGCCTTTTGTCAGGGGTTTGGAAGTTGTAACATGGGTGAGGGGAGTATGACAGGAGATCCCAGAATTTGTCTCAATGTCCTCAGCATGAACCAGCAGGAGAAGGATGGATATGTGAACTCAAGACGAGGCAGAGGAAGAGAGCATTTCTTGGGTAGTTGTAATGTTAGGTATATGGAGGCGTTTGTGGAGCCAGAGCCCCAGTAGAGCAGTGTCCAGTTTAGGAAGACAAGTGATGTATAGGAGCACAAACAAGGATTCAGGCCAGACGTGACAAGGAGGGGAAGGGGAACTGTTACAAGAAGTGTGATGTATGGTCTCAGCGATAAGCCAGTCAGTACAACAACCAAGCAGCAGAAGGCAAGATAGAGAGATTAGCCAGCATAGGTTACCCATGATCAGGACACAAATAAAGTTGTTTGGAATGAAGAGAACCCAGGGAGATAAGTGGGTTATGGCAGTGCAAGGAGGGTACAGAAGGGGAGGAAAAAACCTAAAGGAAATATAGGGAGCACAAAGACAGGAGAGACTAAACAGTGAACAACAAGGCAGAGAGGGATTAGTTAAGGAGTAGCCGTAAGAAAAAAAGGACAGCTATGAGAGGTCAGATCAAAGACACATCTGGCACAGAGACAGCAGGGAGGAAAAAACACAGGGGAAGATAACAGTGGGAAGTAGAGATGAATAAGGATAGAGGAAGAATCAAGAGGAAGGGGCAGCAGGATGGAGAAAAACAGTGCTACAAGAAGCACAGTGCTTGAAGGGCTTGGTGAAGGTGATGCCAGGGAATAGAAGAGCGAGTAAAAAGTGGGCTGGCAGCAGCTGGTCAACTGTGGGAGAGATGGCAACAGCGAATGGGGAAGGAAAGGGCAGGGTTAGAAGTGTATTTAATAGAGGCCAGGGTTGGGGAGGTTGGGCAGGAGAAAATATAGACTTCAAAAACTGTAGTTCTGGGGGAAAAAAGCTGTAGAGAAAAGAATGCCATGAAATGCAACAGAAAGATAAGAGGTCAATCCCAGTGACAGCTGTAAAGGCAGAAGCCAATTGGGTGCAGGCTAGATGGCACAGCAACCAATCGGAATACAAGGAGTGTCCCTGGGTAAACAGGCAGGCTTACCCAGGCATTGGAATGCTTGAGGCGGGCCGAGGAGGGTTCGCGGCTGGCTGGTTTATCCAACCACAGCCGCTGGAGCTAGCAAGCGGTCCTCATGGTCAAGGGCACCTGGAGAAGGAGAGAAGAGCTAGGGATTAGTGGAATAAAAGGTACACAAGGACAAAGCAGGCCTGTTAGCTAAATCGGCTGGTGGGAGGAAAAATAAAGGGACAAAGGAGGTATAGGAAGAAACGAGGGGGGGGGGTCTGGCAGCCAGACAACAGAGGTGGATAACTGTTATGACCGGTGCCACCAAAAATTAGAAATTAAAATGCAGAGTCAGGAAGCCAGGGAGGGGGATGAGGCAGTCACAGTGAAAGGCATAGAATTAGGTAGGGTAGGACAGAGAAAGAGAGACAGAGAGAGAGGGGGGCAGAAGAGCAAAGAGTACAAATTCAGATTTCACAAATCACAGTAATGTCCCCTTACATAAAACAACTCAGTAATTCACTCCTAGACCAGCACTGTGGCTAACATTTTACATATTACAGGCAGTTCAGAAAATACAGACTTCAAAAACTGTAGTTCTGGGGGAAAAAAATCCATAGAGAAAGAAAGCCATGGAAATGCAACGGAAAGATAAGGGGCCAATCCCAGTGACAGCCGTAAAGACAAGCCAGTCGGGTGCAGGCTAGATGACACAGCAACCAATTGAAATCCAAGGAGTCTCCCTGGGCAAAGAGGCAGATTTACCTAGGCACTGGAGTGCTTAAGGCGGGCTGAGGTGTGTTCGCGGCCGGCTAGCTTATCCAGCCGCAGCAGCTAGCAAGTGGTCCCTCCCAGTCAAGGGCACCCAGGCACTGGAGTGCTTGAAGTGGGCTGAGGAGGGTCCGCAGCCAGCTGGCTTATCCAGCTGCAGCCGCCAGAGCTAGCGAGCGGTCTGCCCAGTCAAGGGCACCCAGGCGCTGGAGTGCTTGAGGCAGGCCGAGGAGGGTTCATGGCAGGCTGGCTTATCCAGCCGCAGCCGCAGGAGCTAGCAAGCTGTCCACCCGGTGATGGGCACCAAGGTGCTGGAGTGCTTGAGGTGGGCTGAGGAGGGTTCGTGGCTGGCTGGCTTATCCAGCTGCTGCCGCTGGAGCTAGCGAGCGGTCCACCTGGTCAAGGGCACCCAGGTGCTGGAGTGCTTCAGGTGGGCTGAGGATGGTTAGTGGCTGGCTAGCTTATCCAACTGCAGCCACTGGAGCTAGCAAGCGGTCTGCCTGGTCAAGGGCACAAAGGCGCTGTAGTGCTTGAGGTGGGCCGAGGAAGCTGGCTTATCCATCTGCAGCTGCCAAAGCTAGAAAGTGGTTCGCCCAGTCAAGGGCATCCTGGTGCTGGAGTGCATCAGGCAGGCCAAGGAGGGTTCACAGCCAGCTGGCTTATCCAGCCACAGCTGCTGGAGATAGCGAGTGGTCTGCCCGGTCAAGGGCACCCAGGTGCTGTAATGCTTGAGGCGGGCCGAGGAGGGTTCATGACCAGCTGGCTTATCCAGCTGCAGCCAATGGAGCTAGCGAGTGGTCTGTCTGATCAAGAGCACCCAGGCACTGGAGTGCTTCAGGTGGGATGAGGAGGGTTCACGGCTGGCTGGCTTATCCAGCTGCAGCCTCTGGAGCTAGCGAGCAGTCCACCTGGTCAAGCGCACCCAGGTGCTGGAGTGCTTGAGGCAGGCCGAGGAGGGTTTGCGGCTGGCTGGCTTATCCAGCCACAGCCACCAGAGCTAGTGAGCGGTCCACCCAGTCAAGGGCACCCAGGCACTGGACTGCATCAGGCTGGCAGAGGAGGATTCGCAGCCACCTGGCTTATCCAGCCACAGCCACTGGAGCTAGCAAGCGGTCTGCCCTGCCAAGGGCACCCAGGTGCTGGAGTGCTTGAGGCGGGCCGAGGAAGCTGGCTTATCCATCTGCAACTGCCAAAACTAGCGAGTGGTCCACCCAGTCAAGGGCACCCTGGTGCTGGAGTGCATCAGGCAGGCCAAGGAGGGTTTGCGGCCAGCTAGCTTATTCAGCCACAGCCGCTGGAGCTAGCAAGTGGTCTGCCCGGTCAAGGGCACCCGGGTGCTGTAATGCTTGAGGTGGGCCAAGGAGGGTTCATGGCCGGCTGGCTTATCCAGCTGCAGCCAACGGAGCTAGCGAGTGGTCTGTCCAGTCAAGAGCACCCAGGCACTGGAGTGCTTGAAGTGGGCTGAGGAGGGTTCGCAGCCAGCTGGCTTATCCAGCTGCAGCCGCCGGAGCTAGCGAGCGGTCCGCCCAGTCAAGGACACCCAGGTGCTGGAGTGCTTGAGGCAGGCCGAGGAGGGTTCATGGCAGGCTGGCTTATCCAGCTGCAGCCGAGGGAGCCAGCAAGCTGTCCACCCGGGGTGAAGGCACCAAGGTGCTGGAGTGCTTGAGGTGGGCTGAGGAGGGTTTGTGGCTGGCTGGTTTATCCAGCTGCTGCCGCTGGAGCTATGAGCGTCCACCTGGTCAAGGGCACCCAGGTGCTAGAGTGCTTCAGGTGGGCTGAGGATGGTTAGTGGCTGGCTAGCTTATCCAACCGCAGCCACTGGAGCTAGCGAGCAGTCTGCCTGGTCAAGGGCACAAAGGGCGCTGGAGTGCTTGAGGTGGGCTGAGGAGAGTTTGCAGCCAACTGGCTTATCCAGCTGCAGCCATTGGAGCTAGTGAGCAGTCCGCTGGTCAAGGCACCCAGGTGCTGGAGTGCTCAGGCAGGCCTAGGAGGTTCGCAGCCAGCTGGCTTATCCAGCCACAGCTGCTGGAGCTAGCAAGTGGTCTGCCCAGTCAAGGGCACCCAGGTGCTGTAATGCTTGAGGCGGGCCGAGGAGGGTTCATGGCCAGCTGGCTTATCCAGCTGCAGCCAATGGAGCTAGCGAGTGGTCTGTCTGATCAAGAGCACCCAGGCACTGGAGTGCTTCAGGTGGGATGAGGAGGGTTCACGGCTGGCTGGCTTATCCAGCTGCAGCCTCTGGAGCTAGCGAGCAGTCCACCTGGTCAAGCGCACCCAGGTGCTGGAGTGCTTGAGGCAAGCCGAGGAGGGTTTGCGGCTGGCTGGCTTATCCAGCCACAGCTACCAGAGCTAGTGAGCGGTCCACCCAGTCAAGGGCACCCAGGCACTGGACTGCATCAGGCTGGCAGAGGAGGATTCGCAGCCAGCTGGCTTATCCAGCCGCAGCCACCGGAGCTAGCAAGCGGTCTGCCCTGCCGAGGGCACCCTGGTGCTGGAGTGCATCAGGCAGGCCAAGAAGGGTTCGCGGCCAGCTAGCTTATTCAGCCACAGCCGCTGGAGCTAGCAAGTGGTCTGCCCGGTCAAGGGCACCCAGGTGCTGTAATGCTTGAGGCGGGCCGAGGAGGGTTCATGGCCAGCTGGCTTATCCAGCTGCAGCCAACCGAGCTAGCGAGTGGTCTGTCCGATCAAGAGCACCCAGGCACTGGAGTGCTTCAGGTGGGCTGAGGAGGGTTCATGGCTGGCTGGCTTATCCGGCTGCAGCCTCTGGAGCTAGCGAGCTGTCCACCTGGTCAAGGGCACCAAGGTGCTTGAGTGCTTGAGTCAGGCCGATGAGGGTTTGCGGCTGGCTGGCTTATCCAGCCACAGCCATCAGAGCTAGTGAGCAGTCCACCCAGTCAAGGGCACCCAGGCACTGGAGTGCATCTGGCGGGCAGAGGAGGTTCGCAGCCAGCTGACTTATCCAGCCGCAGCCACTGGAGCTAGCAAGCGGTCTGCCTTGCTGGCACCCAGGCACTGGAGTGCTTGAGGTGGGCCGAGGAAGCTGGCTTATCCATCTGCAGCTGCCAAAGCTAGCAAGTGCTTCACCCAGTCAAGGGCATCCTGGTGCTGGAGTGCATCAGGCAGGCCAAGGAGGGTTCGCGGCTAGCTGACTTATCCAGCCACAGCCGCTGGAGCTAGCAAGTGGTCTGCCCGGTCAAGGGCACCCAGGTGCTGTAATGCTTGAGGCGGGCCAAGGAGGGTTCATGGCCGGCTGGCTTATCCAGCTGCAGCCAACGGAGCTAGCGAGTGGTCTGTCCGGTCAAGAGCACCCGGGCACTGGAGTGCTTCAGGTGGGCTGAGGAGGGTTCACGGCTGGCTGGCTTATCCAGCTGCAGCCTCTGGAGCTAGCAAGCAGTCCACCTGGTCAAGGGCACCCAGGTGCTGGAGTGCTTGAGGCAGGCCGAGGAGGGTTTGCGGCTGGCTGGCTTATCCAGCCACAGCCACCAGAGCTAGTGAGCGGTCCACCCAGTCAAGGGCACCCAGGCACTGGACTGCATCAGGCTGGCAGAGGAGGATTCGCAGCCAGCTGGCTTATCCAGCCGCAGCCACCGGAGCTAGCAAGCGGTCTGCCCTGCCAAGGGTACCCAGGTGCTGGAGTGCTTGAGGCGGGCCGAGGAAGCTGGCTTATCCATCTGCAACTGCCAAAACTTGCGAGTGGTCTGCCCAGTCAAGGGCACCCTGGTGCTGGAGTGCATCAGGCAGGCCAAGGAGGGTTCGTGGCCAGCTGGCTTATTCAGCCACAGCCGCTGGAGCTAGCAAGTGGTCTGCCCAGTCAAGGGCACCCAGGTGCTGTAATGCTTGAGGTGGGCCAAGGAGGGTTCATGGTCGGCTGGCTTATCCAGCTGCAGCCAACGGAGCTAGCGAGTGGTCTGTCCGGTCAAGAGCACCAGGGCACTGGAGTGCTTCAGGTGGGCTGAGGAGGGTTCACGGCTGGCTGGCTTATCCAGCTGCAGCCTCTGGAGCTAGCAAGCAGTCCACCTGGTCAAGGGCACCCAGGTGCTGGAGTGCTTGAGGCAGGCCGAGGAGGGTTTGCGGCTGGCTGGCTTATCCAGCCACAGCCACCAGAGCTAGTGAGCGGTCCACCCAGTCAAGGGCACCCAGGCACTGGACTGCATCAGGCTGGCAGAGGAGGATTCGCAGCCAGCTGGCTTATCCAGCCGCAGCCACCGGAGCTAGCAAGCGGTCTGCCCTGCCAAGGGCACCCAGGTGCTGGAGTGCTTGAGGCAGGCCGAGGAAGCTGGCTTATCCATCTGCAACTGCCAAAACTTGCGAGTGGTCCGCCCAGTCAAGGGCACCCTGGTGCTGGAGTGCATCAGGCAGGCCAAGGAGGGTTCGCGGCCAGCTGGCTTATTCAGCCACAGCTGCTGGAGCTAGCAAGTGGTCTGCCCAGTCAAGGGCACCCAGGTGCTGTAATGCTTGAGGCGGGCCGAGGAGGGTTCATGGCCGGCTGGCTTATCCAGCTGCAGCCAACGGAGCTAGCGAGTGGTCTGTCCAGTCAAGAGCACCCAGGCACTGGAGTGCTTCATGTGGGCTGAGGAGGGTTCATGGCTGGCTGGCTTATCCAGCTGCAGCCTCTGGAGCTAGCGAGCAGTCCACCTGGTCAAGCGCACCCAGGTGCTGGAGTGTTTGAGGCAGGTGAGGAGGGTTTGCGGCCGGCTGGCTTATCCAGCCACAGCCACCAGAGCTAGTGAGCGGTCCACCCAGTCAAGG
Organism: Neoceratodus forsteri; assembly: GCA_016271365.2. Taxonomy (NCBI): domain Eukaryota; kingdom Metazoa; phylum Chordata; order Ceratodontiformes; family Ceratodontidae; genus Neoceratodus; species Neoceratodus forsteri. The sequence continues at coordinate 516,911,659 of CM057449.1, read as the reverse complement.
CACCCAGGCACTGGACTGCATCAGGCTGGCAGAGGAGGATTCGCAGCCACCTGGCTTATCCAGCCACAGCCACCGGAGCTAGCAAGCGGTCTGCCCTGCCAAGGGCACCCAGTCACTGGAGTGCTTGAGCAGGCCGAGGAGGGTTCATGGCTGGCTGGCTTATCCATCTGCAGCCACTGGAGCTAGCGAGTGGTCTGCCCAGTCAAGGGCACCTGGGCACTGGAGTGCTTCAGGTGGACTGAGGAGAGTTTGCAGCCAACTGGCTTATCCAGCTGCAGCCATTGGAGCTAGTGAGCAGTCCGCCTGGTCAAGGGCACCCAGGAGCTGGAGTGCGTAAGGCAGACTGAGGAGGGTTCGTGGCCAGCTGGCTTATCCAGCCACAGCCACCAGAGCTAGTGAGTGGTCCACCTGGTCAAGGACACCCAGGCACCAAAGTGCTTAAAGTGGGCTGAGGAGGGTCTGGCCAGCTGGCTTATCCAGCCGCAGCTGCCGGAGCTAGCAAGGGTCTGCCCAGTCAAGGCTCCCAGGCGCTGGAGTGCTTGAGGTGGGGTGAGAAGGGCTCATGGCAGGCTGGGTTATCCAGCTGCTGCCGCTGGAGCTAGTGAGCGGTCCACCTGGTCAAGGGCACCCAGGCGCTGGAGTGCTTGAGGCAGGATGAGGAGGCTGGCTTATCCATCTGCAGCTGCCGTAGCTAGCGAGTGGTATGCCCAGTCAAGGGCACCCAATCAATCAATCAATCAATCAAAGTCTTTATTTAACCAGGCGATCACCGTTGATAACAAAGAACAAGGGACAATATACATGGGATGCAACACACAAGAAAATTGTAATAATACAAATAAAGTGAGATACAATAATACAGTATATACAAAGTATCAGCAGGTAGCATTGACAGTAGTATATGTATATGAGGGTTTGCCGCCAGAGCTAGTGAACGGTCTGCCCAGTCAAGGGCACCCAGGTGCTGGAGTGCATCAGTTGGGCCAAGGAGGGTTCATGGCCAGCTGGCTTATCCAGCTGCAGCCAACCGAGCTAGCGAGTGGTCTGTCCGATCAAGAGCACCCAGGCACTGGAGTGCTTCAGGTGGGCTGAGGAGGGTTCATGGCTGGCTGGCTTATCCAGCTGCAGCCTCTGGAGCTAGCGAGCTGTCCACCTGGTCAAGGGCACCAAGGTGCTGGAGTGCTTGAGGCAGGCCGAGGAGGGTTTGCGGCTGGCTGGCTTATCCAGCCACAGCCACCAGAGCTAGTGAGCAGTCCACCCAGTCAAGGGCACCCAGGCACTGGAGTGCATCTGGCGGGCAGAGGAGGGTTCGCAGCCAGCTGACTTATCCAGCCGCAGCCACCGGAGCTAGCAAGCGGTCTGCCCTGCCAAGGGCACCCAGGCACTGGAGTGCTTGAGGCGGGCCGAGGAAGCTGGCTTATCCATCTGCAGCTGCCAAAGCTAGCAAGTGCTTCACCCAGTCAAGGGCATTCTGGTGCTGGAGTGCATCAGGCAGGCCAAGGAGGGTTCGCGGCTAGCTGACTTATTCAGCCACAGCCGCTGGAGCTAGCAAGTGGTCTGCCCAGTCAAGGGCACCCAGGTGCTGTAATGCTTGAGGTGGGCCAAGGAGGGTTCATGGCCGGCTGGCTTATCCAGCTGCAGCCAACGGAGCTAGCGAGTGGTCTGTCCGGTCAAGAGCACCCGGGCACTGGAGTGCTTCAGGTGGGCTGAGGAGGGTTCACGGCTGGCTGGCTTATCCAGCTGCAGCCTCTGGAGCTAGCAAGCAGTCCACCTGGTCAAGGGCACCCAGGTGCTGGAGTGCTTGAGGCAGGCCGAGGAGGGTTTGCAGCTGGCTGGCTTATCCAGCCACAGCCACCAGAGCTAGTGAGCGGTCCACCCAGTCAAGGGCACCCAGGCACTGGACTGCATCAGGCTGGCAGAGGAGGATTGCAGCCAGCTGGCTTATCCAGCCGCAGCCACCGGAGCTAGGCAAGCGGTCTGCCTGCCAAGGGCACCCAGGTGCTGGAGTGCTTGAGGCGGGCCGAGGAAGCTGGCTTATCCATCTGCAACTGCCAAAACTAGCGAGTGGTCCACCCAGTCAAGGGCACCCTGGTGCTGGAGTGCATCAGGCAGGCCAAGGAGGGTTCGCAGCCAGCTGGCTTATTCAGCCACAGCCGCTGGAGCTAGCAAGTGGTCTGCCCAGTCAAGGGCACCCAGGTGCTGTAATGCTTGAGGTGGGCCAAGGAGGGTTCATGGCCGGCTGGCTTATCCAGCTGCAGCCAACGGAGCTAGCGAGTGGTCTGTCCGGTCAAGAGCACCCGGGCACTGGAGTGCTTCAGGTGGGCTGAGGAGGGTTCACGGCTGGCTGGCTTATCCAGCTGCAGCCTCTGGAGCTAGCAAGCAGTCCACCTGGTCAAGGGCACCCAGGTGCTGGAGTGCTTGAGGCAGGCCGAGGAGGGTTTGCAGCTGGCTGGCTTATCCAGCCACAGCCACCAGAGCTAGTGAGCGGTCCACCCAGTCAAGGGCACCCAGGCACTGGACTGCATCAGGCTGGCAGAGGAGGATTCGCAGCCAGCTGGCTTATCCAGCCGCAGCCACCGGAGCTAGCAAGCGGTCTGCCCTGCCAAGGGCACCCAGGTGCTGGAGTGCTTGAGGCAGGCCGAGGAAGCTGGCTTATCCATCTGCAACTGCCAAAACTTGCGAGTGGTCCGCCCAGTCAAGGGCACCCTGGTGCTGGAGTGCATCAGGCAGGCCAAGGAGGGTTCGCAGCCAGCTGGCTTATTCAGCCACAGCCGCTGGAGCTAGCAAGTGGTCTGCCCAGTCAAGGGCACCCAGGTGCTGTAATGCTTGAGGCGGGCCGAGGAGGGTTCATGGCCGGCTGGCTTATCCAGCTGCAGCCAACGGAGCTAGCGAGTGGTCTGTCCAGTCAAGAGCACCCAGGCACTGGAGTGCTTCAGGTGGGCTGAGGAGGGTTCATGGCTGGCTGGCTTATCCAGCTGCAGCCTCTGGAGCTAGCGAGCAGTCCACCTGGTCAAGCACCAGGTGCTGGAGTGTTTGAGGCAGGTGAGGAGGGTTTGCGGCGGCTGGCTTATCCAGCCACAGCCACCAGAGCTAGTGAGCGTCCACCCAGTCAAGGCACCCAGGCACCGGACTGCATCAGGCTGGCAGAGGAGGATTCACAGCCACCTGGCTTATCCAGCCACAGCCACCGGAGCTAGCAAGCGGTCTGCCCTGCCAAGGGCACCCAGTCACTGGAGTGCTTGAGGCAGGCTGAGGAGGGTTCATGGCTGGCTGGCTTATCCATCTGCAGCCACTGGAGCTAGCGAGTGGTCTGCCCAGTCAAGGGCACCTGGGCACTGGAGTGCTTCAGGTGGACTGAGGAGAGTTTGCAGCCAACTGGCTTATCCAGCTGCAGCCATTGGAGCTAGTGAGCAGTCCGCCTGGTCAAGGACACCCAGGAGCTGGAGTGCGTAAGACAGACTGAGGAGGGTTCGTGGCCAGCTGGCTTATCCAGCCACAGCCACCAGAGCTAGTGAGTGGTCCACCTGGTCAAGGACACCCAGGCACTAAAGTACTTAAAGTGGGCTGAGGAGGGTTCGTGGCCAGCTGGCTTATCCAGCCGCAGCTGCCGGAGCTAGCAAGCGGTCTGCCCAGTCAAGGGCTCCCAGGCGCTGGAGTGCTTGAGGTGGGGTGAGAAGGGCTCATGGCAGGCTGGGTTATCCAGCTGCTGCCGCTGGAGCTAGTGAGCGGTCCACCTGGTCAAGGGCACCCAGGCGCTGGAGTGCTTGAGGCAGGATGAGGAGGCTGGCTTATCCATCTGCAGCTGCCGTAGCTAGCGAGTGGTATGCCCAGTCAAGGGCACCCAATCAATCAATCAATCAATCAAAGTCTTTATTTAACCAGGCGATCACCGTTGATAACAAAGAACAAGGGACAATATACATGGGATGCAACACACAAGAAAATTGTAATAATACAAATAAAGTGAGATACAATAATACAGTATATACAAAGTATCAGCAGGTAGCATTGACAGTAGTATATGTATATGAGGGTTTGCCGCCAGAGCTAGTGAACGGTCTGCCCAGTCAAGGGCACCCAGGTGCTGGAGTGCATCAGTTGGGCCAAGGAGGGTTTGTGGCCGCTGGCTTATCCAGCTGCAGCTGCCGGTGCTAGTGAGTGGTCTGCTCAGTCAAGAGCACCCAGGCACTGGAGTGCTTCAGGTAGGCTGAGAAGGGTTCACAGCTGGCTGGCTTATCCGGCTGCAGCAGCTGGAGCTAGCAAGCAGTCCACCTGTTCAAGGGCACCCAGGTGCTGGAGTGCTTGAGGCAGGTCGAGGAGGGTTTGTGGCCGGCTGGCTTATCCAGCCACAGTCGCCAGAGCTAGTGAGTGGTCTATCCAGTCAAGGGCACCCAGGTGCTGGAGTGCATCAGGCAGGCTGAGGAGGGTTCACAGCCAGCTGGCTTATCCAGCCGCAGCCACCGGAGCTAACAAGTGGTCCACCCTGTCAAGAGCACCCAGGCACTGGAGTGCTTGAGGTGGGCCGAGGAGGGTTTGTGGCTGGCTGGCTTATCCATCTGCAGCCACCGAAGCTAGTGAGCGGTCTGCCCAATCAAGGGTACCTAGGCACTGGAGTGCTTCAGGTGGGCCGAGGAGGGTTTGCGGACAACTGGCTTATCCAGCTGCAGCCATTGGAGTTAGTGAGCAGTCTGCCTGGTCAAGAGCACCCAGGTGCTGGAGTGCATCAGGTGGGCTGAGGAGGGTTCACGGCTGGCTGGCTTATCCAGCCACAGTCGCCAGAGCTAGCGAGCAGTCCACCTGGTCAAAGGTACCCAGGCACTGGAGTGCTTGAGGCAGGCCAAGGAGGGTTCACAGCCTGCTGGCATATCCAGCCGCAGCCACCGGAGCTAGCGATCGGGCCACCCAGTCAAGGGCACCCAGGCACTTAATGTTTGTGCTTCATTGACGATGCTCCAAATGTGCTGATAATTCTCTGTAACTCACTAATGTGGAACCTTATATCTGATTCCTTCCAATAATAAATATGTACTGTAGGTTTGCTTGACTTGTCTGTTGAATACTTTGGTTGTGCAACTACCTTTTCCAGAATTGACTGAATATTCTTATTCAGTAGACAAATATTTGGGTATTTGGTATTTGGATATTTGACTTTTAACCAACATCCTCCACCCTTACAGCACCCTCTATATACTCCTTCTGATCCACAACCATATCAGAAATGCCCCCCTTTTTCTCTACTACCATAGCACCCAAGCCACCCTGCCCCACATCTCATCCCCAACAAAGTTCTGAGTAGTTGGTTTGTAAGCAAAACAAGATAACCCTTCCTGCCACCCCCACCATTATAATACCCATTGTTCCCACCCACCTGCACCCTATTCCAGCCTAGTAAAAAGCTGATCAACCCCCCTCCACCCCCTAGGCACCCATCCCAACCCTGCCCCCAACAACCAAATATACAGTAATTAGGTTCCATGCAAGATAATCAGCACTACCCACCCTCATACCTCACCCAGCCACTGTCTAATGCATGAAAGTCTTTTGTGTGCTTGCTTTTCTTTAAGTATAGCAACTAGCTGATCAAAAAGCTGGTGACCACTTAATGCAAGGGTGCACAATTTGATTAGCTGCATCTTACTTTTATACCCAGGAATCTACAAGTTAATGACTTTTAAGATAAAGAGTTTTTATGTTAAGTAAAACAAAACATCTGTCAGCTTCTCTCAGTGTACACAGAGGGAGACAATGCTCTGATAGCTGCTGAGCTGGATCACATTTCACTCTGTGTACTGAACATGTCTTCAACCTTGGATGTATTTGTGAGAAACATGCTTTTCACAGTATTTTTAGCTTCAATCTCAATGATTAATAAATATGTCCATTGAGGGGCAGTGTCCCACATTTTCCCACATTTTAAGTGTCAGAGTCCAGCATATACCTCTAGGTGTCAGCAAGGCTCAGTTGGTAGAACATCTGCCTCTGGGCAAGAAGGCCATGGGTTCTAGTCTCACACTGGTTGTAAAACACAGAAACATAGATATCACATTCATACCCCATCGTTTGAGTGGCACATTATAGTAGTAGGATATCTGACCTAGATGTGCTTGTAGAGCTTCCCCAGGAATGCTCCAAGCCTGCAAGGGACTCTGGAATAAACTGATAACAAGTTCAATATCTATCTGAGGGGGTGCATAAGCAGGTGTGTAAGCATGTCCATGGGACATCCTATCTGGGGCACACATATATTGTGTATTTATATTTGAAAACAGTGCAGTTATATCTAGGAGGCTGCCTAACTGGGATAACCTCATAGTTTGAATACAAAACTCATTCCACTACAGTAAAAAACACAATGCAGTGGGGGGGGGGACACTTTAGTGGGATGTGGGGAAAGTGTAGGGGTGTGGGACAATGATGCCCAACAGAATGCTCTGGGAGTTTGACCACTGTCTCAGCTGTAGGAGGTTCCTGGACATGAGGATGGAGCTGGCAGCTACACATGCTGAAATATGCCAATTGAGAGCTGTAGCCACCAGGCCACACAGGGCACATCTACCACATCCAGCTCATAGACAGTCTCAGACTTGAGAAAATGGCAGGCTAGTAGTAGAGGTTGGGGGGGTGGCAACCCTGAGGAACTAGGACTGTGCATCGGCAATAAGTTCTTCTTATTGTAACAGAAGGTCCCCATTTCTCCTACAAGGTGAGAACAGAAAACTAGCATGCCCAGCAGGTAGGCTCTGCTAGATCACAGATCAGAGGGGGTTCAAGCCCCAAATGGGGTAAGAAGAAGGTACGTGTAGTGAGGGACACAATAGTAAGGGGCATTAGCAGGGAACCGGGTCAAAATGGAAAATAGGTGGTCTGTTGTTATCCAGGGTTGTAAACCTTATGATAGAGGGGGTGGAAAGGTCAGATCTGATTGTGCATGTGGGCATGAACCATCTGAACAAGCAAAGCATGGAACAGGTGAAGGCAGGCTTCTGTGCTCTGGGAAAGATAGCAATATAGAATATAAGATCAGTAGCCTTCTCTGAGGTATTACCATGGCCCTACCTGAATCAAAGGGATCAATTCCATTTGTTACCGTTACATGCATGGCTAAAGGATTGGGGCAGGGAGGAGGGATTTTCGTTCCTCAGGGACTAAGGCCCAACTTTGAGGGGTTGGAGGTTGTTCAGAAGGGATGACTTACACATCAGCTACAAAGGTAGGATGGTATTGTGAGAAAGGTGGACACAAAACATTGCTAGTTAAAACTAGTAATGACGTGAGTCCAAGCGACAAGGCAAACACAAAATGTCACAAACAAGAGGGCCTTTCTGGCATCCCCCAGTGAACTCAGCAGGATAAAGTAAACTCATGGAAAGGGCAAAGAGGTGGTGAATGGTATGTGCTAACACTAGGAGTCTGGGAAACTAAATTCTAGAACTTCAGGTACTGGTCCCAGACAGCGTACATGACCTGGTGGTGGTAACAGAGACATGGGCAACCTTGAACCATGACTGAGATATGACCATACCAGGCTATACCCTATTCATAAAGGAGGGAGCAAAGTGTAGGGGAGGAGGGGTAGCGCAGTATATTAAGGAGGTGACTGAAGCAATATAAATAACTAGTCTTGGGGCATCAGGTGACTCGGAAATCTTGTGAGTACTAGAAGGAACATAGAAGGGGAAACAAATCTGGATCAAGGTGGTCTTCAGGCTACTGGCTAGGATCAAGTGATAGACAGAGCATTGGGAGAGACACTTAAGAGGGAAGCAAATCTAGGGGTAGTGGTGGTACATGGGGAACAAATTCAGAGGGTATGTAAGAAGGGGGCTGTGGTGATCATTGGGGACTTCAATCTGCCTGGGGTGTATTGAAGTACCCCAGTCACCTCTAATGTTAGGTAGCAGATATTACTGGATGTGTTTTAAGATAGTCTTTTGGTGCAATTGGTTATTGTGCCAACTAGATTAGTTAATACACTTGATCTGGTATTATTTAATGGGGAGGCAGTCAGGAAACTTAGGGTGCAAGACTCGTTAACTGGGAGTGACCACAATTTGGTGTGGTTCAAGCTTAGCTTGAGCAGGGAATATGTAGGATCAGTGACAAAGATGGACAGCTTTAGACAGGCAGATTTTGGGAATATGCAGGAAATCATATTAGGGAACATTGTTTAACAAGGGAACATTGTTTAACCAGGAGTAGCACACTAAGCTGAAGCTTGTTTCCAGATGTGACCCGGGAGCACAAGGAAGTTAAGTGACTTGCTCAGGATCACACAGTATGCACCTAGATGGCTGTGGGATTCAAACCCAGGTCTCCAGATCTGCAGCTCAGAGCCTTAACCCACTGCACTATATTGCCTCCTTGAGGGGTTAAGTTTGGTGATGGATGTACAACAGATGTTGGATACTATCAAACTGGGGATGAAGGAAGCTACAGAGGCTTGTACTAGTACTATGGGAAAGAAGAGCAGAGCTAGAAAGTCAAGTTGGCTGAACAGGAAAGTATTGGAGGGAGTGAGGGCTAAGAAAACAGCATTTCAGAAATTCAAGAGGACTAATAGAGGGGAGGACAAGGAGTAGTACATGAGGATGACCAAGGAGGTAATCAAACTGGTAAGAGAGGTCAATGCTTCCAGAGAGTTAAGGTTGGCTTAGGGCATCATGAGAGGGGAAAATGACTTTTTCAGGTGCGTGAGAGAGAGAAAAGGAAGTGCAGGGAACAAATAGTGCAGATCAGGAGGGTTGGGGGTGGGTAGAAAAGGGTGCAGAGCAAGTGGAAGCATTAAATAAATACTTCTGTTCTTTTTTCAGCAAGGAGGAGGATGGTCCATTACCTTCATGGACTGGGAGGTTGGGGAAGGGGGGTTAGAGGTGACGGATAGGGAGATCACGGAAAGCAGGGTACTTGAGTGTCTGAAGGTACTTGGGGTGGGTAAGGCACCTGGTCCTGATGGCATTCATCCCAGGGTGCTAAGGAAGATGGTGGAGGTGTTAGCAAGACCATTGGCAGACCTGTTCAATACCTCCCTGGACACAGGATGTGTGCCACAGGACTGGAGGATGACTCACGTGGTGCCTATCCATAAAAGTGGCCCTATGGATGAGCCAGGTAACTACAGACCTGTTAGTCTCACCTCCATAGTGGGTAAACTTATGGAAGTCATTCTGAAGGAGAGACTGGTGACTTTTCTCAAGGTAAATGGCCTCCAGGATGGGCATCAGCATGGGTTCGTTTCGGGGAGATCTTGCCAGACCAACCTAATAGAGTACAATGACTGGGTTACAAGAGAACTGGATAGTGGTCATGCAGTGGATGTCCTGTATTTGGACTCCAGAAAGGCCTTTAATTCAGTGCCTCATGGGTGGCTGGGAGGGAAACTGAGATCCGTGGGAGTGGAGGCAAAGATGGCTTACTGGATAGAAAATTGGTTGAAGGGGAAGCAGCTAAGGGTGATGGCGGAAGGGGGACTCTCATCTCCTAAGACTGTGATAAGTGGGGTGCCTCAGGGATTTGTGCTGGGTCTGATATTGTTTGGACTGTTCATATCGGATATCTCATATGGAGTTAGGAGCAGGACTAGTCTGTTTGCAAATGATACCAAGATGGGAGCGGTAGCTGATGATGTAGAAGGGGGGAAAGAGCGACAGGGGGACCTAACTAAACTGGAGGAGTGGTCAGCAAAGTGGCAGCTGGGTATTAATGTGAAGAAGTGTAAGGTTTTGCACTTTGGGGCAAAGAACCCGAGGAGGGAATATTAGATGAATGGGGTGAGGTTGGGGGTCACTGAGGAAGAGAAGGACCTGGGTGTGATAATAATGGAGAGCATGAACAACTCTGCCCAGTGTAAAAGGGCTGCAGTCAAGACTAACAAGATGCTGGGGTGTATTGCAAGGGGAATCTCATCCAGACATAAGGATGCGACCCTGCCCCTCTACAGATCACTAGTCAGGCATGCAGTTTTGGCGACTGTATCTGAAGAAGGATATCAGACTGTTGGGGGGGTGCAGCATAGGGTGACAAAAATTATACAGGGGATGGAAAGTCCTATGAAGACAAGCTGAGACATCTGAAATTGTATACCCTGGAGGAGAGGTGGGATTGGGGGGAAGGGAGATATGATTGAAACATTCAAGTATATGAAGGGGTTCAACAAAACTGGGACAAATGGACTATTTAGGCTGAGGATGGGAAGGGACACCAGAGGACATGGGATAAGATTGGAAGGGGGTAGATTTAGGGGAGAGAGATGAGGAGGCATTATTTTACAGAAAAGGTGGCATTGAAATGGAACACCCTACCGGAGAAGGTAATATCATGTTGGATGGTAGGCACTTTCCAAAGGGCATGGGACAGGGTATGGGGGGGCATCTGGGAAAGTAGCAATGAGAATTTGCAGGTGGGGATGGATGGGGGGGCAGCTGTGACCTAGTGGTGCTAGCTGCGTACTCAAGTAGACTTGAGAAACCATAGGGCCTATTTCTACTGGCAAATTGTATGTATGTATGTATGTAAGTATTTGGAAGCAACAAGAAAAAGCACCAGAAAGGTGTGGAAAGCCAAAGCAGAAACAGATCTCTGACTGGCAATGAGGGTGAAGAAAGTGGATAAGGCATTATTCTGGTACGTCCAGGAGAAATGCAGGGTCAAAGGGTGTAGTGTGAGACTTAACAGCAATGAAGGGTGGGAGAAGGGAAAAAGGAGAATGCAGAGATACTAAACAATTATTTTTGAGAGAAGGATGGGCCACTGCCAGATTGTGTAGTTAGGAAGGGAGGGAGCAAGCATGCTGGGGCAAGGTTCCAGATAATGGAGGAAAGGGTGTTGGAAAAGCTAGCTGGGTTGAGAGCAAATAAATCTATGGAACCCGATAGATTACACCCAAGAATGCTATATGAGGTAGCAGGGGTTATAGCAGGGCCACTAGCAGACATTTTAATAGTTCATGATCCAGGAGGGTGGTTCCTTGGGGCTGGAGGACAAAGGATGTTGTGCCGCTACACATGAGTGGGAAGAGGGATACACCAGGAAACTATAGGCCAATCAGCTTAATTTCTATAGTGCAGAAGATCATGCATTCTATACTGAGGGAGGACCTGGTGGATTTCCTCGAAGGGAACATATATCAAACCAGAAGTGCCTTGCAATCATGGGAAATGAAATTCAAAAGGGCTGACAATCCAAAACATGGCCATGGCAACAAATATTTTGTATATTTTTTGTTTCTTTGCCAAATATACTGACACTGCAGTGCTACCACTCCAGTGCTTCAATCCTAATACAGGTCTTCATCAGAGGATGCAGTTAGTCCTCAGGAACCATGCTTTAAATTCTAAAAAAAACAGGGGCAAACTATATAATTGACCAATCTTAAAATTACTTAGTCACCTATGTGTGCATTTTATAATAACTACTGCCTAAACATGTAATAGTTAAACTGCCATATTATAGAAAAGCTATATTTAGGTGGATTAATGTAGTCATATAGTCAGCTATTGAATATTTTCCTGGATGAATAGGACTGACGTAAAGTAACCCACACAGCCACCAGGCTAGGTAAATCATTAAGGCACTTGTGCAAGTTATAAAGATGTTGATAGGTGCTGTTTGATTTCTCTTGGGATGCATGAACATTTGTCCAGTTGCTGCAAAACAAGTGTTGCATAATCCTCATTTAAAAGTGCCCTTTAGATGAGGGTACAGCTACCAGTTACTGGATAGATTGTGGGCCAATCCCTAAAGTGGCTGTGCTCTAAGAACACACATAATGTGGGAGCTCTAGAAAAATAAATTTTTGATTTTGGAGCTGTTTGGATTAAGGACAAAATAGTTAACAAAATGCTCCAATTAGAGTGTATTACAGTACATTTCCTATCTTGCCAGCTAAATGGTTGTACTGAGTCACAAATGTGACAATACTATGTTCCCATTTATTTTCTTCTTTGGGTTTCAAGAGGGACTCCCTATCCGTAAGTTCAGCTTTAACTTCTGCTTCTTTCAATATTTTTTCTCTATATCCTCATTTTTTCAGCCTTGCAAAAAGCTCTCCCCCTTGCTGTTTGTACATCTCTTGAACCATTTCTTTTAACCGAGAGCAACTGTTCATTTAGAATTGATTTAAATAATGCTGGTGGATGCGCACTTTCTGTGTACAAGAAGTTGTTAACCACTGTTTCTTTCCTGAACCCAGTGAAGGATACTTTTTCTCCTGGGTCCCCACATAACCTAATGTTCAAAAAAGGAATTACATTCTCTCTGCCCAAAAGCATGTGAAGTACAATTTCTGATAATTTATATTAATGCAATCAATGAATTCATTCAATGTTTTCACTTCCCCTTCCACACACTTATAATGTCATCTATGTGCCTGAAATACATGACTGTGTGGTAGGTACGTATTCAGCTGTCTGCCAAGTATCTGCTCACATTTCCAATGCCCCATGAAAAGATTGCCATAAGTGGGGGCTAGTGCAGTCCCCTTTTCTGTACATCTTCTTTGTAGAAGACATTTGTCATTAAATGTGAAGAAGTTATGGTGTAATACAAACTCCAAAGCTTCCATAATAAATATTTGTTGTTTATTGGTTCTAATGAGCTCTCATTAAAAGGAAATGCAGAAACTGATTCTAGCTCCTACTGATGATCAATGCATACATACATACAATGAGATTACAGCGATTGCAATCTATTTGTATTCCTTTTGCCAAGTCAAATTCAGCAATTTGTTGATTGTGTCAGCGGTATCTCTTAAGTAGTTTTCAAGATTTATGACAAATGGCCACAGATAAAAATCTACAAATTTAGAAACATTTTATGAAAATTAGCCCACCCTGACACAATCAGCTATCCTGGTGGATTTGACATGCTGTTATGGATTTTTGGTAGTATGCATAATCTCAGCGTTATCGTTAATTCCACCTTTTGGAGCAACATGGCCATCGGCAGAAAAGTGTCACTTTGTGGGAGCGTTCCCAAGTGTGTCATATATGCTGTTTATTCTTGGTTAAAACTTCTGTAAAACACTTTTATTTATTTTGTTTTTGTTAACCAGGTAGCTGCACTAGGCAATCAAATGCCTGTTTTCAGGCACAGACTGGGAGATTACATACAAAATGTTTTACAGAGAAAATGTTCACAAAGTCTGAACATATAAGGTGCTGTTGTAACAATACAGTATGGTATACTATAGAACAGTAGAAATGGTATATCAGACAAAATCAGCTAGCATAAGGAAGTGGAACAGAGCATCAAGAAAGTTGGTGTAGACTAAGCTTACACAAGGTACACATGAGAACATGAAGAATTACATTTTGTTTACATAAGTAATGATCATACAATATGAAAATATACAGTATAGGCGAACATGAGCATATGGTATGGAAATATACAGTATAGGAGAACATGATCATACAATATGGAAATACACAGTATAGGCAAACATGAGCATACGATTAAGAATTCTTGACCGGGTAGTACAATTCAAGGGCAGAAAAAACTACTGTCTGAGAAGATAAAGAACAAAGCTAACTCTTCCTCAAGAGATGCGTTCATCTCTCCTACCATTAGACCACATCTAAATAAATTCTTCTGGCCAGAACCCTTCTGGATTATACACTGAGCTGACTTCAAAGGTGCCAATATTGGTGTTGTATCCTGGATCAGTTAATACTATATTACCTAACAGCAGATCCATGTTTTTCATTTAAGTCCACAAGCAAAGCCTAGAGAAACTTCAATACCGGTGATACTGAAATATTCACAGAGCAAGGGGAGTGCTGATCTCAATCTTCCCTCTGCGGCCCTACAAACAGCAACTTTCAGGTCAAGTAAGATACAAATGGCTGCATCACCTGTTACTAGTGAAGATATTGGAGCTAGCAAATCTGTATTACAGACCTCCCCAAGCTTCTATTCTGGGAGTCCCTCTGTGGATTATACCCTGGAGTCACTCAGAAAGTCAATAGACCAAGAACTTACTACGTTAGAAAGGCAAGACAGAAAAAAAGATGCCTTTAATGCCAAACTTGATTTTCTGTAGAAAGAGATAAAACACACTAAAGAAACCTACAACTTTTCATAATGACTGGCTCTATTTTGAGTGTAAACAAAATCAAAGATGAGGAGATGGCATCCCTTGGACTTTACCAGATGGGAAGACAAAAGGATGGGCATTGCAATCTATAAAATCAGGATTTTGAGTACAAGTCCAGTTTGGACCAGCTCTCCAGGGAGGTGGGACCATCAGTGGCCAAAGATTTGTCAAATTCATGATGTCAGAGTGACATATTTGATGATGCATCATGGGCAGCTGGCAGCTCAAGCTTTTTGAGGACTTGCCAGACCCTGGCAAAGTAGTCTGGTTGGGACACTGAGCAGTTGCCATCTAAGGTTCGAATCTGCCCTGATTCGCTAAGACCCTGTGTGGTGAGAAATCTTTCTACTTTGCTAGGAGTTGAGAAGTTATAGAAAGATTTTCCTATGTGTTTCTTCTGCTATGTGCAAAGCATTTTCTTTTTGTCTTTGTAAAATTACTGTTCGCCATAGTCTTAGGGCTAGATATTCAAAGGGGTTGCACCTGGTGCAGCTGCTCCAGCACAACCCCAGAACTGTGCCCCAGGGCAATATTCAAAAGTGGGAATTGCACAGCGCAATTCCCAATGCGCCGGGGCACAAAGATAATGTGTGCAGCACATCTCCAGGGGGTGTGCCCATGCATATGTGGCATATCCCGATATTCAGGCCAGGATGTGTAGCACATCTGCTGGCACAACAAAGAGATGTGCTACATACGTGGGCTCAAAGTTGACCTGGTAAAAAAAGGCTCAAGTGCAGTCCACCCACTGGTGGGCCACTGTATTGCATTGTGCATCACAGCAGCTGCTGGCCGTGGATGGCAACCCCCCCATCACCGTGCACAAGCACACACAATAGTCCCTAGTGGACCAGTGGTTCCCCCTACCCGTCCTGACACTCCAATCACTGTAAATAAATAACAATGTCTTCCTGGTAGTCAATGATACCCCCGTAGCACTAGATCGCCATCAAATTAATAAAATAAATACCCGGTGGTCAGTGGTTCCCCCTCCTGCCAGAATCCCCGATCACCATTGAATTAATGGAATTACATTTCACTGGTGGTTCAGTGGTACCCCACCCCACAGGACCCCTAGTCCACCCAGTTTCCCCGGTCATTGGCGGCATACCCACCAATGGGCTTGCAGTGCATACTGTAATAATTCGCAACTTTGTGAATGAATGATTTCATTCACAATGTTGTGAAGTAGTACAGTATGCACTGCAAGCCCATTGGTCCACAGTGTGGACTAATCAGCTTACAGCTCCTACTGTAAGCTGTCATTCTACTGTAAGCTGTCATTCGGCAGGCAGCCGTGGTGGTATGCAGGTGGGTATGCTGCCTGCCGATGACCAGTGGGGCTTGGGGTCCTGTGTGAGTGGGGGTACCACTGGACCACCAGGGAAATGTAATTTACTAATTTTACAGTAATCAGGGATTCAGGCAGGAAGGGGGGACCACTGGACCACCAGGGGTATTTATTTTATTAATTTGACTGTGCTGTGTGCTATGGAAGGGGAGGGGGGTACCACTAGACTACCAGGGAGGATTAAACAGTGGAAATATGGAGATCTGACCTATGAGATGGGAGGGGTACCACTGGGCCACCAGGGATATTGATTCATACCACTACGGTGATGGGAGCTATGGGATGGGAGGGTGGGGATCTCTGGACCTCCACTGCCAGCACAGCATGGTGTACAGGGCACTAGGGGTATTCAGCCAGCCAGCCCTGCACAACTCATGCAAATGGGGCCATAATGACATGCAAATGACCATGTTTGTGCTTCGCATGCATTATGGCCCCATTTGTATATTGGTGTCTGAATATCAGGAATTTCCGTACGGCGTATCTCTGCTGCACTGGCATATTTCCCATTCCTGGTATTCAGCCCTATCTGGGGGATGCGCTGATGCATTGTATTTGTGCAGTGCATATTATTTGAAATATTCAGAAGAGATGCACCATGGCCCATCTCTTTTGAATATATCCCTGTGTTGCTCCAGCGCATCTCAGTTGCGCTGAGCACCCACTTGCACCATTGCCAGGTGCAATTTTGAATGTTGGGCCCTTAATGTTTTATCCTGTATTATATTTGTAAATATCTTGAAGTATTAAATATTTAAATAGTAATGCACAACAGGGTGTGTATCATGCTGGGATAACATCAAGCCTGGGATGGTTGGGCACAAGGTTGCAGGCTGAGTCACCCCAGAAGTGACATTATTTTGCCATGACACACACGCTGTGGAGTGCATTATTGCAACTGCACAATAATGTTTTTGTGAAAAATAAATAAACAAAAAGATCAAAAAATATTGTTTTAAAAGCATTTTTTTCCTACGAGTCGGTCTACATACAAAAAATTTCAAGAGAGTCCCTTGTTACTGCTATTGGCCAGTAGGTGGCAGTGTTTATTTCTCTCAGTCATTATTTCAACATCCCTCTGCTGTCTGTTTTGCTGTTCATCTTTTGTGCATCCCAGTACATAGTGAGCCCTGGTCTCCAGTATTTCTTTTTTCCAATTTGTACCAAGTTAAACTGCAGCATGCCATTAGGGATGTTTGGGTGGGCTGCTGAGTGAAGATTGCACAGGTTTCAGTGTCAGCATGTCAGGTGGGCTGGTGAGCAGAGAATGTCTTTCACTTGTTCTGCTAGGCTACTGAGCAGGGACTGCAGGGGGGGGTTGGACAATGGGTTTGAGAAAAAGTTACGTTTTTGCTCTCAGAAGAGAAACAAGCATTTGTCAATGTCGAATATTTGCTTGTTGGTATTAGCATTGGAAATGCAGGAGGTAGACAGATGCAGAATAGGAATGGTAGTGAAGTATTGAACTTCACGCTAACCACACCTTCATCCTGTAGAGATGGAGAGGCATTGGGGTAAGTGTTTGGGTCATCACCCATGATGTTCATGTTACGTCACCTCACCCTATTCTGCAGACACCGATATGTGTTGAGGTGTGTCTTGGGGTGTTTGGCTTTACAGTCACCCCATTCCATAAGGATATACGCTGAAATGGGTACAGCATAAGAGAATGGGGTGAACTGTGGAGCCAAAGAGTCCAAGGTACACCTCGATGCCTGTCACTGGATGGGGGGGCTGGAGGTGGGAAGGTATGAGCAGTACAGTCGGCAATCCAAAGGCACACCCCGATGCCTGCCAGTCTGTACAGGGTGGGACGTTATGGTTAGAAACTCTAATGCTCCAGGCGTTTGTTAGTATTTGCACTACAAGTTTTCAACATGACCTTTTTGTGACCCCACCTCATGAAAGCATGTGGGACCTCTTCTCATGAAGAGTGGCAGTGTGATTTTGTCAATGTGTCCCAAACATTGAGTTTGGGACAAAACACAACATGACCATGTTTGTGCTTTGCATGCATTATGGCCCTATTTGCATATTGGTGTCTGAATATCAGGAATTTCCACAACAACAAAACACGAAAACACAGATCAGGCAGGATATGAAGAATGATGGCTGTACTATCCACAGGGAGGTGTGAAGAGATGGCAATGTTGAAAATCTGTAGTGGGAATAATAAAAATGCTCACACTTCCAAGCATACATGGAAACTGCATAATGCATGTGCATTACACAGTCATTTTATGGACTTTCATCACAAAATTTTCAACATAGGCATTTTAGGACCTCTGCTCATGAACAATGTCACTGTGATTTTCTTAATGCAACCTGAACACTGATTTCTCACAGCAACCTCACTATTCTGGAAGTGCAAAAACACATTTCAGCCAGGATGTGAAAAATGACAGCTGTACTGTTCATAAGGAGGTGCATAAAAATGGCAATGTTGAAAATCTGGAGTGAAAATATTGCAAATTGGCAAAGTTATGAGCATGTGTAGCAACTGTGTAATGCACGCTCATAAAACAGTCATTTTTTTGGATTTTTCCCACCAAATTTGCAACATAGACTTTTTGAGAGCCCACCTCATGAACACTGCCACTGTCGTTTCGTTACTCAGTCGCGAAAGGTGATTCCACGCAGTGACCGCAAAATCACCTTTTGTGACCGATTAACGCCAAGACAGTGGCTGAATTCATGAGGAAGGGGCCCAATAACCCCATGTTGAAAATGTGGTGCTAAAATTCCAAAAAATGCCTGAGATATGCAAAAAAAAGTTGAAAAAACCCTATTTATGCCATTACACAGCTCACCAGCATTTTTTCAGTTCGCGGTCGGCTTTGAAAAGTGCAGACGTGTTCCTGGTCCACCGAAGATCATCGCGCCAGACTCTGGAGGTAAGTGTGGGGTGAGGGTGTGTGTGGGGAGGCAGAGTGCGCAGTGGGTGGGCACAGGTTGTGGGAGGAGGCAGGGAGACCACGAGGGACCGTTTTCTTTTTTACAAGTTTTAAAAATAAAAACATGGTGGGATGTTTTTTTCTTTACAGGGGCATTGGGCATGCTGAGGTGGGCTCCCAGCATGCTACTTGAATGTTTGGGGAGGCTGTAGCTGACGGGTGATTGGGCACCCTTGTTGGCACATATGGAGTGGGGAAGGGACAAGAGCCAAGGGGGATTGGACACCCCCTTGGCATAAACCAAACAATTTTGGTGGGGGGAACCATTATACCAATGGGGAGTGGGCTCCCTCATCGGCAACTTACATGGGGAAGATGTGAATGAAGCTGACAGGTATTGGGCCCCCCATCAGCAAAGCTAATTTCTTGGGGCACATGATGCTGAGGGGGGATTGGGCACCCCCTTAGCATTGGGAGCTGATGAATATTGTTTGTGAACACAGCGGCAAGCCACCACCATGTTCACAAACAATATTACAGTCAGCAATGTTCCACCCAGAAATGACAGGTCGCTCCCTCGTTGTAGCGGAATGGTAACGCTACAATGATGAGGCAGCCCTTGATTGCTGCAGCAAAAACGTTTCTACTTGGTGGCACTTTTGGAGACCAGTGTCATCAGGACACTGTGCCTCCACTGGTCCACCAGTGCCAAGCCCCCAAAGGTAATGCCTCCGTTGACTGCTACAGTGCCACGCCTCCACAACCCGCTTTTCTCCTAAGCTGCCACATAATGTTTCTTACCCATGCGAGCAAGCAAACATAAAAAGGAAACTGAACCTGTCATTTGTAACTGTACTGTGATGTTGAGCACAGGTGGCCACGTGCTGGTTGTATTCACCAACAGTCGGGATAAAACAACAAGAATTGTGGGAACGTGTGTAATACTGTTTTATGTTGAAAAATGAAACCGAGCAATTGGTAATTGAAACAAAGGGATTTTGGTTCTTTTGTTCAGCCACACAGAGTTGCAGTTTTGAAACTGTGGCCTGGTTTGGGAAAATAGGGGGGGGTAGAGGGGTATTATGAGTGTTCTGTTGGCTACTGTGATCTGCTCACAGTGAAAGTGGGAGAGTAAAGCCACTGGCAGCATAACAGTGGACTGTGGGTGTACGACTCTGAGCATGGTGGGAGTTTGAAAAAAATTGCGGTTTAGATGCCAGTTTGTGTGCTGCCTAATGGAGTTGTTTTATGTTGTTTGTTTTGTTTTTTTGCACCATGCTGATGGGGGGGGGGTCACAGTGATATTTTTTTAACAGTCATAGGCAAATATTAATTTTTAAGATTCATTCTTCATCTTTATTTTGTGAATGTATAATATGAATCAACAAGTTTAAAATCATATTTAGATGTGTCTTGTGTTTTTTCAAAGAGGTTCTCTACTCTGCCATGTTTTAGTTTCATGGTCACAGCCCAAAAAATTACATTTTTGTCTCAATCTCACCCAACTACTGACTGTCATTGATGTCATTCAAGGACTGATGTTGATGGCAGCAACGCATGTGTATACCAAATAGTTGATCAGAACAGCTGGCTCGAGATCAATTTACTGACATTTTTTTCCCAGCAAAAATTTAATGACACACATTATGTCCCTGGCTCATTTTATTTTTACCCTGTCAGCTCAAGTGTTGTAGCTGTATATTTTAAACTGCATTAGCACAAAGTCACTCTGTCAGTGCACACCGCGCCCTCCACACTAAACAAATCAAGCAATTGAGTTTACAGCCATGCGAGAATTTTTTGTAAACAGTTCTTTGCAGCAAATGTACAAGCTAGCAGTCAGACACATAAACTTGTTTGTCTGACATACTGCTAAATCTCTCTGCTTGTGCTTTCATTGTCTGTTACTTTTGTTCATTTTGATGACATCCTGGTAGCACTGTGCAAATCTTGGTTCACCCATGCTGCAGTGGCAGGCATGTTGCTGAGAACGATTTCGGTGCAGGCAACATGTTACCTAGCATTACAGCGCCAGGCGTTAAGCCTCCCGGGAATTACAGCACAAAAGCACTGTCCTGGGAAACAGTTTTTGCAGGGGGCTTTGGCTTCTGCACCCACAAAAACATATGTAACCTCCTCTAGGGTGGGTATACCATGAAGGGCATAGAAATTGTGGTGGTGCCCAACATGGCACGAGTGCGGGGTGATCTAAAATCAAGATCGCCCCTGTCACTCTCCCCCTTTTTGCAGTGACAACATTACCACACTGTAATGTTGTTGCCATGCTGACAGCATATGGCAAATCTTAGTTTCATGCAGAGCTGCAGCTCGTTGGCACTTCAACGGTAGCAGTCCTGTCTCAGAAAAATTTGTTCTCAGCTTCCTTGCATTTAAAAAAATTGTCCTTCAGTGAAAACTGCACAGCTTAGCAGTTTAATTTTTATCATTCATTTTAAATTTGTTTTAGCCCCGAGATTTTGCCCAGTTGTTTCTAACACACGACAATGACGGCCTGAGTTCTGCTTGTTCTCTGTCATTTTGCTATGTCCCTAATATGGTGATCATTATCCCTAAAGAAGAAACAATGCTAGAGAAGGGCACTGAGTATGACAGCTCTGTTGATTTTTTTTTTATAGAGATAACCCCCTATGCATTCAATCTGATAGCTACAGGAGATGTACTTATACCTGTGCTGGAAGAAGAGAGGGAGCGAGAGAGAGCACTGTTCAGTGTGCCAGTTGATAGTTATCCACTGGCAATGAAGAGGGCAGGATAGCAGTGGAAGACCAGGATACAATAAGACAGGATTGCATTTTTTTTTTTGCACATTGATATCAGAACATAAGCACAACTCATAATGTAGATGAACGGGTAAATGATTGTCACCACCTACAATTAACAAGCCAGCTGAAACTTTGCATAAACAAACTGATGCCCATTATAAACAGTGCTATGTGTGTGGTATGTTGAGGAAGTTCATCTTCTCAGAAGAAGCCAGAAGGTGAAGGAAGGAAACATATTCAATTCAGTGCTTCAGAGTAACTGGTAACTGGTATTTTTCTTTTAAACTTAGATTGTAGGCTTGTAGTGACACTATACTTTCTTTCTGTGTTGTCTTTACTTATAATTGTTTTTGGGCTGTTGAAAATGTAAAAAATAATGGTGGTGTAATTCTGTGCTGTCTTTAATTGCCCCCTCCACCCTTCCCCAACTCTTAATTATATGCCTGATAAATCTGATTGACAGGAGCTAAACACAGGGTATAGTAAGAGGTGTGAAGTAGGAGGGCATAAGGAAGAAGACCACCCTCAACGCGTCAAGTGTTTTGACTCATTTATTTATTTATTGGTTTCTTTTCCTTAAAAATATATATCTGAGGATCAGTTACAGGATTTTAATACTGTAAATAAATAAAAAGAACTAAGAGAGCTTCAGTAGCAGATAAGTAGTGGAATTGCAGTATAATGTGGGAGTGGTGCAATGTAGTGGCTGTGGGGCAGCCATATTCAGGCAGACCTTCTGGACACTGAGGTGCTGCCCTATCTGCATGCATCTCTCGGGACTGAGGATGAGGTAGCCAGACTCAGAGCGGAAGTAAACTGGGTCAGGAGTACCATCACCCTGTCCAGGAACCACCCAGTCAATGCAGCTGCCTCAAAGGATGCCGAGCGAGGAGCACTTGGATGACAGTGGGCTCAGGGAGGTTAGAGCAGTCAGGCAGAGGCACATCCCAGATCCTATTCTCCTCAAGAACTCATATGCCACACTGGCAAATGAGGACAACCAAATAGAGGTACCCAGGAAGTGGAAGGAAAGGATGTGGAGGTTAGGCAAGGAGGTGACCTCAGTGGGAAAGCAGTGGACCCCAGAGGAGGAGAGCGAATTCTGGTGGGGACTCCATCATAAGAGGATCAGCTAGGAACACAGGAGGGAGGACAGGAGGTGAGGTGCCTACCAGGTGCCACGCATGGAGGGATGGAAGGAAGATACTGGGGATCACTGGAAGGCAAGACAGGAGGTGAGCTGGATGTCATTATCCACCTAGGTACTAATGACTTGGCAAATGGGGAGCCAAAGGAAGTTCAGGAAGAGTTTAGGAAACTGGGAGGGGTCTCAAGCAAGTAGCTACTTCTGTCACTTTCTCAAAGTACTACCTGTGAAGCAAGGAGAGCATAGGAGTGCATGCACCAGGAACTTTAACTCATGGTTGAGAACTGGTGCTGTGAGGAAGGGTTTGGATTCATTGGTGACTGGGGACCCATCTGGAGGATGGAGGTTTGTTCAAGCCTGACTGCCCATCCATCCTGGGGGAATCAAGCACTCAATGATAAGTTTAAATGCTACATTGACAAGCATTTAAACTAGCAAAGGTGGCAGGCCAGCAAGGATGGTACCTACTTGCTCACCCCCACAGCTAGTAATGGAACCAGTGAACCAGAGGAGTGGCTATCTCTGCAAAGCAGTGTGCAAAAGTTGGAGATTAGTGT
This sequence comes from Neoceratodus forsteri, assembly GCA_016271365.2. Classification (NCBI taxonomy): domain Eukaryota; kingdom Metazoa; phylum Chordata; order Ceratodontiformes; family Ceratodontidae; genus Neoceratodus; species Neoceratodus forsteri. The sequence continues at coordinate 516,888,838 of CM057449.1, read as the reverse complement.
CAAAAGGTGGATAAGCAGAAAGAGGCAAAATTCAGCAGAAGGGCAGACAGCAAGGAGAACCAGGGATAAATGACAACCAAGGAAGGGGCTGGAGTAGAACAGTGAAGCAGTCTAGGGAGGTCAAATCATGGAAAGCCATGTGTGCAAATGCCAGGAGCCTTAGCAACAAGATGGAAGATCTGGAGGCTGTCATGGTACAGTCAGACCTGGACATTGTGGCCATCACTGAAACCTGGTGTAATGATAACCATGACTGGGAGATGGCCATACCTGGCTACAACATATTCAGAAGAGACAGAGCAGGCAGAGGAAGGAGGTGGCACTGTATGTGAAAAATGACATAAGGGCCACACAGATCCAGGAGGAACAAATGGGGAGAGATACTGTGGGTTAAGCTGGAAAGGAAAATGGGCCAGCCATCCGCACAGGTGTGGTCTATAGACCACCAGCCCAGGAGGAAGAAACAGATAGGGAGCTGATGCTAGCCATCCAAAGGATGGCTGACAAGAGTGAGTAGTACTGGTTGGAGACTTAATATACCAGATGTGGACTGGAGCATCCCAGCAGCAGCATCAACTAGGAGCAGATTTATCCTGGACTCCTTCAGGGTGCCTTCCTCAAGCAACTGGTCATGGAACCAACTCGGCAGAAGGCAATACTGGACCTTGTGCTCACAAACAGGGACAGTGTGATGGGGTAACAGTGGGGGAGCACCTGGGTAACAGTGACCACCAGTCATTGTGGTTTGAAATCACAGAAAGAGCAGAACCAAACCACACAAAAACACGTATCCTGGATTTTAGGGGGCAGACTTTGGGAAAATGGGAGATGCTTGAAAGAGGCATTAAGGGAATGGGACAGGAATCAGGGATTGAGGAACAGTGGGCAGTATTTAAAATGGGGATTATAAGAACAACAGATTATGCATTAAGCAGGTTAGCAAGAGGAAAGAAAGAGAGACCATTATGGTTTTCCAAAGAGGTAGCAAAGAAAGTGAAAGCCAAAGACTGCATTCAGGCAATACAAAAAGACACAGGCAGAAGGGGATAGGGAGAAGTACCAGGAGAAACAAAGGGAGGCAGGGAAGTCAGTAAGGGAAGCCAAAGCTCAGACAGAAGAACACATTGCAAAATCAGTGGTTAAAGGGACAAAACCTTTACAGGTACATAAGTGAAAAAAGAAGGACAAAGGGAGGATAGTTAGACTGAAGGGGAGGATGGGAGCAGCGTGGAGGATGACAACAAAAAGCTGACATATTGAACAGGTATTTCTGCTCAGTCTTTACTAAGGAAGAGGGGTAATGGGTCTGAAGGGAGCACAAGGGGTGAGAATGGTGCAGAAATGGACACAAGTCCTTTACACGAAAAGGGTCCTGAAGGAACTGGAAGTAATAAGAGTTGACAAAGCAATGGGGCCAGATGGGGTGCACCCAGGGTCCTTAAAGAACTAAGAGAGGTGGTGGCTGAACCTCTGGCTATCCTGTTCAGCCAATCACTGGAAACAGGGAAGTACCCAAAGACTGGAGGACAGCAGATGTAGTCCCCTTATACAAAAGTGGGAACAAAGAGGAAGCAGGGAACTACAGACCAGTTAGCCTCACCTCGGTAGTGGGAAAGATCATGGAAGCACTACTGAAGGAGATTGGTGGAACATCTGGTTGTCAATGGACTACAGGACCCAAGGCAGCATGGTTTCACCAGGGGAGGTCATGTCAGACCAACCTCATTGAATTTTTTGACTGGGTGACTAGGGAGGTGGATCAGGGGAGGGCAGTGGACATGGCCTATCTGGACTTCAGCAAGGCCTTTGACACTGTGCCACATAGAAGACTATTACACAAACTTGGGGAATATGGGTGTGGGCAGGACAGTAGTGTGGTGGGTAGGTAACTGGCTGGGTGGCAGGACACAGAGGGTGGTGGTAAATGGCTGTCACTCCACAGAGGAAAGAGTGACCAGTGGGGTACCACAGGGATCAGTGCTGGGACTGGTCCTATTCAACATCTTCATCAGTGACATTGCACAGGATCTAGAAGGCAGAATTTCACTGTTCGCTGATGACACAAAGCTCTGTAACAGAGTAGACACACCAGAGGGTGTAGACAGAATGAGAAGGACCTGCAGAAACTTGAAGAATGGTCAAGGGTTTGCAGTTGAAATTCAATGCAAAAAGTGCAAGATAATGCATATGGGGCACAAAACCCTGGCACAATATATCAGTTGAGGGTGAGGATATAGCATGCACCAAGCAGGAAAGGGATCTTGGGGTTGTCATCTCTGATGACCTCAAGGTAGAAACAGTGTGACAAGGCATCAGGTAAAGCAAATAGGATGCTGGGATGTATAGGCAGGGCATCACCAGCAGGAAAAGGAGGTCATAATTCCGCTATACAAGACACTAGTGAGGCCCCACCTGGAGTACAGTGTACAGTTCTGGAGACCATACCTACGTAAGGACATAGACAGGGTAGAGAAGGCTCAGAGAAGGGCAACAAAGATGGTGCATGGGTTGCATCACAAATCCTATGAAGACAGGTTGAAGGAACTGAACATGTACTCCCTGGAGGAGAGGAGGAGAGAGGGGATATGATAGAGACATACAGGTATCTTACAGGAGGAACAGGGTGCAGGAAAACACTATTTTTAAGCGAAAAAGATGTTTCAGGACTAGAGGGCATGGGATGAAGTTGGAGGGAGGGCGATTCAGAGGAAACATGAGAAAGAATTTCTTCACAGAGCAGGTGGTGGACAAGTGGAACACCCTGCCAGAGGAAGTGGTGGGGGCTGAAACAATCACGGGATTTAAGAATGCATGGGATAGACATAAAGGAATTCTAGAGGTCAGGGGTAAGGGGAAATAGACTTCTAGGAAAACAAACTGAACTTACAAGCTCAAATGGGCAGACTAGGTGGGCCATAGGCCCTTATCTGCCGACACTGTCTATGTATCTATGTATCTATGTATTAAAAGTTGCAATACAACAAAATAAAACTAACAATTGATGTGTGAAATGAATACAACAGAGGTACTGTGATGTTCAAAGTTACGTTCATAACATTGATCCATATTCACTTTACCTTTTTTTTCAAAATTATCAGTATTATTTTTTTCTTTTTAGATGAGGATACACAGACTGCAAGAGTTCACCGTGTTAGATAGCAAAACCATGGTAAACAAGCAGAACTCAGGCTGTAATTTTTATGTGTTAGAAACTATTGGCAAAAATCTTGGGGCTAAAACAAGTGCAAAATGAATAATAAAAATTAGACTGCTAAGCTGTGCAGTTTTCATTAAAGCACAATTTGTCTAAGACCGGACATCTCCCATTGTCAGCGCCGATGAGCTACAGCTCTGTGTGAAAGTAACATTCACACAGTGCTATGAGGGTACTATCAAAATAAAAAAAGTAAATGAAAGTACAAGCACAGCGATTTAGCAGTATATTGGACAACTAAGTTTATTTGTTTGACTTTTAGCTTGTACATTTGCTGTAAATAACAGTTTAAAAAGTTCTCAAGTGGCTCTAAACTCAGTTGCCTGCTTTGTTCAGTATTGGGGCATGCACTGACAGAAGCGATTTTGTGCTAATGCAATTTAAAATATACAGCTACAACACTCAAACTGAGAGGGTAAAAATAAAATTTTCTTTTGTCTGGGATATAAAGAGTGTCATTTAATTTTGGCTGAGGAAATACAGTATGTCAACAAACTGATCTTGAGTCAGCTGTTCTGATCAAGCTGTTTGGTGTACACGCCTGCTGCCATTGACGTCAGTTCTTGAATGACATCAGTGGCAGTCAGCAGTCGGCCAAGATCAAGAAAAGATGGGCAGTTTTTGAGGGTACCAAGAAACTAAAATGTGATATAGTAGAGAACCTCTTAGAAAACACAAGACAAACATTATTTAAAATATGTTGATTTGTATTGCACATTCACAAAATAAAGATGGAAGATGAATATTAGAAATTAATCTTTGCCACTGATCTTCAAAGTTTGGTGTGGTCATGTGTGCCATACCGTCATACAGTGATATTATGCTCAGATAACATCACTGGTGAAGGTGAGTACTGACCAATCAGGTGGTAGAAATCTTCTTGCCATTGTAAGCAATAAACATGACGGGGCATGCTTTGTCATAGGATATTAACGCATGGCTCGGTGTCTGCCTAAGTATACGCGCACCTGAGAGGTGTCGATATCCTATGATAAATCACACCTGGAGTGCATTATTGAGATTATGCACTGGATCGCCACAGTAAAGTAAAAAAAGCCTGGCGCAAACATTATGACAATGCCACTTGAAAGCTGCTTATGACTATTGAAGTTAGCGTGCCATATGATATTTTTGTTTGTCCCCCTCTGTTGTATCAACGTGATGTACCACCCATTGATTAGTACCGTTACTGTTTACCTGCTGTTGTATTGTGATCTGCCTTTATGTGACAAGGTACCTTTGTAAATGTGCCTCTGGCTCAAAGGTTTTCAAACTGCTGTTCAAATAAATAAATAAATAAATAAAGACACAAACAAAGGTCTAACAATTTTTTTCTGTTTTTAAATTGTGAAGTACATTAGTACATAAAATAGTCCAATACTGGAGTCATTAGTCAGGTAACTGTAGTAACTTTAGGTATGCCGACTGGACAACGACTCTGGGACGGCGAAGTCCTTAACATCGACAATGTCGACAGGTTTCCACATCAATCAATTTTTTATTTACAAAAGGCACCTTTTTCAAAACCAAAGCACCTGGACATCATAAAACAAACATATACAAATTTAAAACATATTTCCAAATACATAAAATTATGAACTCCCTAAAATACAATATAACCAACAAACTTAAAACATAGAAACATAGACTTTGACAGTAGATAAGGACCGCTAGGCCCATCTAGTCTGCCCATTTCCCTACCTACAGGATAGGCTGCAGATCCTAGTTAACCAACAGCCTATTTCTTCCTACCCCCCACAAGAATTGCCTTATGTCTGTCCCATGCATTCTTGAATTCTCCCACAGTTTTAGACCCCACAACCTCCTCAGGAAGGCTGTTCCATGCATCCACTACCCTCTCTGTGAAATAATACTTCCTCACATTGCCCCTGAACCGCCCTCCTCCTATCTTTAAATTGTGTCCCCTTGTTCTTGCAAGTCTCTTTTTGTGAAAGATGCTACCCTCTTGGACTTTGTTGATTCCACTGAGGTACTTAAAAGTTTCTATCATGTCCCCTCTCCCTTCTTTCCTCAAGGGTATACATATTAAGCTCCTTTAGTCTCTCCTCATACGGCTTCTCTTGCAGACCCTGCACCATTTTAGTTGCCCTCCTCTGGACTGCCTCTATCCTGTCTATGTCCTTGCGGAGATGGGGTCTCCAGCACTGGACACAGTACTCCAGATGGGGTCTCACCAACTGTCTGTACAGAGGGATAACAACTTCCTGTTTTCTGCTGATGATGCCTCTCCCTATACATCCCAGTATACCCCCAGCCCTCCCTACTGCCTTCTCACATTGCTTGCTAACCTTAAGGTCATCTGATATGATTATCCCCAGGTCTCTTTCCTTTTTTGTTGTTGTTACTACCTCCCCCCATTGTGTATTCTTCCCCTGGGTTCTTGCTTTCCAGGTGCATTATTTTGCACTTCTTTGCATTGAATCCTAGCTACCATACTTCTGACCATTCCTCCAACCTTGCCAAGTCACTTCTCATCCTTTCCACGCCTCCTTGTGTATCAACCCTGTTGCAGATCTTTGTGTCATCTGCAAAAGGCATACTTTTCCTTCCAGTCCCTCTGCAATATCACTGATGAAGACATTAAAAAGGACTGGACCCAATACTGAACCCTGCGGTACCCTACTAGTAACCCCCCTTTCTTCAGAGTGGACTCCATTTACAATTACCTTCTGTGTCCTGTTGTCCAGCCAGTGTTTTACCCTGGCTACCACCCTGGGTCCCACTCCCAGGCTGGTTAATTTGACTATTAATCTTTTGTGTGGGACTGTGTCAAACGCTTTGCTAAAGTCTAGGTAGGCCATGTCCAGAGCCCCTCCCTGGTCTACTACTTTGGTCACCCAGTCAAAGAAATCTATTAGATTCATCTGACATGACCTTCCCACTGTGAACCCATGCTGCCTTGGGTCCTGTGCTTCACTGGCCTCTAGGTACTCGACTATTCTTTCCTTCAGAAGTGACTCCATCACTTTCCCTACCACAGAGGTCAGACTGACAGGTCTGTAGTTTCCTGCCTCTGTCTTGGACCCACTTTTGTGAGGGGGAATCACATCTGCCTTCCTCCAGTCCTCGTGTACCACACCATCCTCCCATGATTTATTAAAAAGAGTAGCCAGTGGTTTCACTAGTTCCTCCGTTAATTCTTTTAGAATTCTGAGGTGAATTCCATCAGGACCCATTGCTTTGTCCACCTTCAGTTTTAGGAGTTCTTGCAGAACCCTTTCTTCTGTGAAAGGACTGGGATCGACCCCCCTATTAAGAGTGCTTCTGTTAATTGGATTAGGCACTCCCCCCCCATCTTTTGTGAATACTGAGCAGAAATATTCGTTCAGTATTCCTGCTTTTTCACTGTCCCCTCTGCCCACCCACCATTCATTCTATTCAGCCTCACTATCCCTCCCTTTGTCTTTCTACGCTCACTGATGTACCTATAAAAGGTTTTATCCCCCTTCTTAACTGAGTTGGCTATCTTTTCCTCAGTTTGGGCCTTTGCTATTCTGACTTCCCTCCCTGCTTCCTTCTGCCTTAACAATACTGCTCTCTGTCCTGCTCCTTCTGTGTTTCCTTATACTTCCGAATGCTATCTTTTTCTTCCTGACTTTCACAGCCACCTCTTTTGAGAACCATAGTGGCTTTTCTTTCATTTGATTTGTTTATTTGCTTCACACAAGGCTTGTTGCCTCTGTGATGGCAGTTTGATAATTCCCCATTGTTGCTCCACACCTCCTTCTAGCCTGTTTGCTAGTGCTTTTCTGAGGCACTCTCCCATCTTGCAAGTCAGCCCTCCAAAATCCAGTACCCTCACTTTTGTATGGCTTGACTCTAGCTGAGTTTAACGTGAACCACACTGTTTGATGGTCACTTGTCCCCAGATGGCAACCCACTTCTAGATCTGAGATCCTCTCACTGCCCCCATTTGAGAGTATGAGGTCTAAGATTGCTCCCTCACGAGTGGGTTCCGAAACTAGCTGTCTAATGCCTGTCACCTGTAGGGCATCAAGAATGGCCCTGCTCTTGGATGTGGCTGCAGCAAATGTGCTCCAGTTAACATCTGGCATATTCAGGTCTCCCATCAACAGTATCTCCCCTTTCTCTGCCATTCTAAGAATGCCTTCTATCATATCCTTGTCCATTCCTTCCTCCTGACATGGGGGTCTGTACACAACCCCTGTGCGGATTGTGGTGCCCTTTCCAGTCTCCAAGGTGACCCACAGTGCCTCCTCTCCACCCTGTTTACTCTTTTGTTCAGTTGCTTTTATCCCTTCCTTTACATAGAGAGCTACTCCTCCCCCTCTTCTCCCCTGCCTGCCTCTCCTGTAGGTTATGTACCCTGGTATGTTAACGTCCCAGTCATGGTTCTCTGTGTACCATATTTCTGTGACTGCTACAATATCCAGGCATCCCTCTTCCATTAAGGCCATCAGCTCAGGGAGCTTGTTGCCCTGACTATGGGCATTGGTACTCATTGCCCTCCATTTCCTGATGGCCTTACTCCATTTTGCCCCATCCCTGTCCTTCTTGTCTTTGTCACTTTCTCCATTTACCCCTGCTCTTCTCCCTATCGACACCTCTATGTTGGTGTTTGCCGCACTTACTACCATGATTATTTGGGGGCTAGGATTTTCCTGCTCCTTTCCAGTGCCTCCCCCTTGGCTAGTTTAAAAGCTTGCCAATGAAGCATTTAAACCTATCACCTAGGATCCTGGTTCCCCTCCTGGACAGATGCAGCCCATCATGCCAGTATAGACTTGCATCACTCCAGGTGGACCCCAGTCCCCAATGAAGCCAAATCCCTGAGCTCCACACCAGTTTTTCAACCACTGATTGAATCCCATGGTGCGGAACACCCTAGCCTCTCCTGTGCCATAGATGGGTAGCACCTCGAGAAGGTTACCATGCGTGCTATTTGACTAAAGCCCTCCCAATTCCACAAACTCTTCCTGCACTTCTCAATCCCTTTCTTAGCCAGGTCATTTTGTCCCTAGGTGGACAATGACATCCAGCTCCCTCCCTGTGCAGCTGCTCCGGCAATCCTGAGGATTCGCTCCCTGTCCCTCCAAGCCATGGTGCCAGGCAGGCACCTTACCTTCCTCTCCCCTTCCTCCCCAGTTCTACCTTCCTAACAATGGAGTCCCCCACCAGGAGTTGTTTCCTTCCCCTGCAGGGTCCTCTGCCACCCTCCTGTGGGTCTCCTTTGTGGAGGTTCCCAGCATCCTCCTTGGTCTCCACTGTGGGTGCCTCCATAGAGGAACCACACTTTGCCAGAATGGCATAGGAATTGTGGAGAGGTACAGCTGGAGGGATGCACCTCTGTTCCACCACCCTCACCCTCCTGGCCCACTGTGGTCCAACCGCTTCTCTTTCTTGGCAACCTCTGAGGCACGGCAGTGGCACTGGTGGTCCCCGGATGGAAGGAGGTCCCAAATCCTGGCCAACTCAGCCTGGAGATGAGCAACCTCCTCCTCAGCCCAGAGGGTGCCTGCAGATGGGACAACACCGCATCCTCCAAAACATCTCCCGGAAGACTGCTGCTCCACAGCCACTGCACTGCACTGCACCACTCCAATCATGTCTTATTTCTGGCCCTTAACTCTTTGCAATCCTTACTCTTTCCTCTGTTTTTCTCTCCTTACTTTCTGCCTGTGTGCCCTTTAAGCTCCTGATTGTCCTGTTCTGAGACAAGAATATCCTATATTTCACATAGACCACTTACTTGCTCAGAGGCAGACCTCCAGCAGCTAGAGGGGCGGAGGCTACTCTTGCCCTTCTAGGATGGTGGGTCCTTGGTGGTTCTGTGATCACTCTTCCTGCTCCTAAACAGGAAGTTCCTGTTGTCAGTCAAATCCTGTGCCTATAAAATAGAACTAGCTTTGGGTGGGGGTGGAGGGAGGAAGGAGGGCAATATAGTCCCAGCAGAAGTCCAGTCACACAGCAGTCCTTTCTCTTGGTGTCTTCTGCCAAGTTATTAGCAGAAACTTTCTAAGGAAGTCTTTAAATGTAGCTTCCTTCTAGCTAAGCCACTCCCCCTACTTACCAGATCTTTCTACAAGGGTAGGGGCTGCAAATGCAAGTGATCGAGCCCCAGATGTCTTCAGTCACACCCTAGGAATCTTTAGCAATCCCTTGTCGGTGGATCAGAGTGGTCGGGAGGGGCAGTGGGGGTGAAGTTGATCTTGCAGGTAGCGGGGTCCCTGTTCATGTAGGGTTTTATAGGTCAGCAAGTTGACCTTGAAGATAATTCACCATTACACTGGCAGCCAGTGCAGTTTGTGAAGCACAGGCATAATATGACTGGTGCTAGATGTCCCAGTCACAAGCCTCGCTGCCATGTTCTGTACCAGCTGCAGGCAGCTAATATCAACCCCCGGAAGCCCTAGGTATAGGGCATTGCAGTAGTCAAGGCATGTGGTCATGAAGGCGTGGACCAGTGTTAAGAGATCATGAGGAGGGACCAGGTGCTTCCCCTGGGCGATATTCCTCAGATGGAAAAATGAGGTCTTGACAACGGGTGACACCTGTGATCTTAGGGTAAAACCATCATCAAAAATAATGCCCAGATTATGCACTCGATCTGAGGTAGTCAGCTGAACACCCCCAAGCCAAAGCCCAGAGTGTTGTCTCGCTGACAGACCTACCTCCCGATGATCTGGGTCCACCACCAACACCTCAATTTTTGCTGGGTTCAACCACAGCCAGCTAGCACTCATCCAGTCCTGGATCTTGGAGAGGCAGTTGTTAAACACCAAGAAAACGTCTTTTTGCTTGAGTACAAAGGAAATGTACAGCTGAGTATCATCTGCTTAGCAGTGAAAACTCAAGCCATACTGTCTAATAATGTCACCTAATGGCAGCATATACACTGTGAACAACATGGGTGACAGAATGGAGCCCTGAGGTACCCCACAGGATAGGGGAAGAGGGTCAGAGGAACAAATTCAAGAGACCACTCTCTGAGTTCTACCCTCGAGGAAAGATCGAAACCATCTGAGAACCATACCAGACAGTCAGCAGATGAACCGCAGGTGCTCCAATAGCACCTCATGGTCCACAGTGTCAAATGCCGCCGAGGGATCAAGGAGGACCAAGATGGAATGAGACCTCCAGTCTCTTGCTATTAGAAGATCATTTAGCACCTGAACAAGGGCCGTCTCAGTGCTATGCCTCTTCCTAAATCCTTGCTGGAGGGAATCATAGATGTCGTGGGTAGATAAATAATTATCCATCTGCAGTGCAACTTCCTTTTCAATAACCTTACCCACAAAGGGCAGGTTAGAGACAGGCCTGTAGTTGGTAGGACAGTCTGGGTCAAGGAAGGGGGTTTCAGGAGTGGTTGCACAACCGCCTCCTTAAGCGGGTTGGAGAAGACCCCCAATGACCTCCAGACTATCTTGGCTAGGACCGGACTGATCACATCAATGCACACCACAAGGAGTCACGTTGGGCCCGGATCCAAGCTATAGTTGGTTGGCCGCAAAGTCTGGATAATGCTCATGAGATACGGCTGGCTGAAGTTAGACCAGGTAAACCAAGTGCTCGCAACCTCCCACTGACCTCCGCCACACCCATTAGAGGGGAGCATGCAGATCCCGGACCTGATGGTGGCAACCTCATCTGCGAAAAACTGAGCAAACTTGTCACACCTCTCTTGTGACAAGGCTCCACCAGAATGAAGACAGATTGGATTGCACAATCTGTCAACAGTCCGGAAGAGCTGAACTGGTAAATTTTACGCAGCTGCAATCTCCCTGGACAGGAATTCTGCCTTCTTACAGGTGATTATCAATTGATAGACTGTATAATGGTCCATCAATCTAAGCCTGTCAACCTCCAGGCCAGATTTCCACCAGGCCCTCTCTAACCTTCAGCCCACTATCCTCAGCTCCTTCAGGTACCATCAAACCATGGGACCTTGGGCGAAAAGTCTGAGGTTGAACACAAACAAGAGCAATGGAATCCAAGGCCCCATGTCACTGCCTTATTATAGGTGAGTACCAGGTCTCCCGGATCCAAGCATTCACTCGACAATCTCGATAGGCCCAGCACCACCATTAGGCCATCTGGGGTCACTCCCCTCAAAGCGCACTACTGGACCATCTCCATAGGGGCAGGCCTATTGGGGGGAGCCATGAAACTGAACCCTATCGTGTGATGGTCAGACCAACCTACTGGTTCCACCACCACATTGGAGGTCTCCATCCTCAGGAGGAATACCAGATCAATGAATGACCACAAATGTGTGTAGTGAGGTAACTACCTGTGCGAGGCCCAACAAAGTCATAAGTTGGAGGAAGTCTCAACCACATTGTTGATGTTAAGGACCCAAGGGCGGAAATTCGCACTTTCGCCATCCATCACCCCCCCACGAACTAACTCCGACTTGGAGTTAGTTATATTAAAATAGAGGGCTCAGCCTTCAGGGAGAAATACACTAATATCTAACAGGCAAAATTCCACCTGTCGACATTGGGGATCTCACCATGCCAAACTTCGACAACACTGTTGTCGTTTTGGCATGGTAAAACTGTGACTTTGATGATAAGTAACACATTAGAAGCAGTCAGTTTAGTGTAACATCAATACCAGTTTCCTTTTAGCAACACACAAAAAAAAAAGACTAGCTGCTGTGAATGCCCCAGTAGGTATAATAATACATTTCAAAACTCTTTAAGCCATTTTAATTGATTTCTTCGGGAGGAGTTCTGTCCGTGAAACTTCAAGCACGGAAACAATTTCCACATCCATACAGCATCTCCGTAATCCCTCCGACCCAAATCCCAAACCCGTGCATGGACGTTTTTGTTTGTCTGAAGTTGATATAAATTAAGACCGTATTCCAAAAGTCTGTTTTATTCTAAGCTTGTAGATGTCTATCTCAACTGAAAATGGGCACCGAAAGGCATTAAAACCATATAATGTATGGTAGAACGCTGTTAACCTTAGGAAATCATCATTTCCTAAGGTTGTTAACCTATCGATGTGACGTAGATATGTTGTTAACCTATCGATCCTCGTCACATTGATAGGTTAACAACAACCAGTAGTCTTGTCTTGTAGCGCTTTCGATGGGAACAATAGCGCGAACAGCAGCGGTTGAGGGAAGGACTGAAGAAGGGCTGGCGGTGACTACTTATGGAAAATAAGCAGCCTTTTGAGGTGGGACCATACACTATAAAAATAATGTATAGTCCCTCTATCGGCAACGGTCAATTTAACTGTCTCGAGTTGCCATGGCGGCGTAAACCTCCCCGACTTACGCTCCTCGAGGGTTATGTAAATGCATCTGACAACCTCGACTGTTAACTGACCCGGTTAGCGATAGAGGACCATACATTATCCTCTATGTCTGTAAAACTCAGCTGCGATCCCGAGCATGTGCATCAGTGGGGGTGCTGATGGGAATGCTCGGGGATCTCAGCTGATTGTTTTCTGACATGGTTTTAATGACTTTCAGGTGCGCATTTTCAGTTTGTGACAGACATCAATGAGATTAGAATAAAACAGACATTAGGACTATGGTCTTAATGTTTATTGGATTCAAACAAAAACGGCCATGCACAAGTTCAGGATTTGGGTCGGCGGCATTATAGAGATGCCTTTGTGATGTAGAGATGGTTCTGGCGCCTGAAGTTTCTCGGACAGAAGTCCTCCCTGAATAATTAATTAAAGTGGCTTAGAAGGTATTATAATGTATTATTTGCCTACTGGGAATTTACTCACAGCAGTTAGTTTTTTTCTAATTGTGTTGCTGAGGAAACTGATCCCACATGAGCAAAAATAAGGTGATGGGTTTCTCCAATGAAGGGTTTTGAGAGGGCATAGGGATATTGCTGTAGGTAGCATCTGCTCAAGTTGTTTTTAGCCATTCCTTTATGAGAGAAAATAAGTATGGGTGTGGAATGCTGTCGACCAATCAGCTTTCACGATTTTTCCTGTCATAATGCATAAATGTTTTATATATTTCTTTTTTTCTAAATAGATTTATTTTGTAGGTTTTTCTTCCCGTTCCCGTCCTGAGGCCCCGGCACACGGCCATGCATGTGTGTGTGGAGGCATTCACGCACACCATGGCACCAGCTCAGTCCCTTCCACCCACCCATATGATGCTGTCCCTCCTGCCTATGCTACCCACGGGCCTCCACCTAGTGGGAGCAGAACTATGTGGGGGGTGATAACCCACCCCAACCTCCCACAGGAGGAACAGCTGCCTACCAGCTAGCTCAATCCTGATCCTCCCTCTCTCCCCCCACGTGCTGGCAGTCCGATGATCCCAGGTCATTCCTGAACCCAGGTCACTGGCATAGTGTGAGGTAAGGCGTCTAGAGCTTCAACCCTCAGCGCCACTTAGCTGGCTATGTTTTTATATAGTTCATGTTTCTGCGACTGAGTCCTTTGAGGTATAGATAACTGGGTTATCAACATAAAATGTGTTCCGTCTCTGAATAGAAGGCTACAGTTACCATATTTTGTTTTTAATGCAGTGCAGTAGGGGCAGGTCACTTGCTATTTTGGTGGAGCACTGTGCTATGTCAGCAGTGGCTCTGGTAGGATTTGCACCTAGAGATAACTTGAGTGAAGCTGCAACTGAGTGGTGGTGGCATACCAAGGCGACTCTTTCAGGGGTCTGAAGGGTTGAGAAAGCTGGTAACAGTCACGGTCTGACTTTGGGAGGGACCTGTTTGTTACAAACTGGTGGCAGCAGTTGTGATGTGAAACAGCTGTGTCAGTATAAATATTGTCTGTTCCATCACAGAACAGGATATACAAAAAGGGGCTATATATTCTACCAGCTTTTTGTTGTTACCTGAAGAACTGAGAATGTGGTTGTTGGATAGAACTCCAGAGCTCCACAAGGGAGGCAGCAGAGAGGGCTGTTCATTTCATATCCAGCCAACCATCCACTCATCGCAAATGTAATGGAGTAGGGATATTGGTGGGGTTTTTTTATATTTTGTTTACTGAAGGTTTTGTAATTTCATTACAAACAATATAACAGTACAGTACCTTTCCACCATATTATTAGCTTTGTTTCTCCAGCTGAAAATTAATATTTTCTGGTTACACATATAGACATATTGTAATTACTGGTGGCATTACAACTCTGTAAAAAATGCATCAACCTGACACACACTGAGAATTACATATAGCAGATCCAAAAGAAGGATTAAGTCATTGATTACATTTGAGTGCTTTCAGTCACATCACTGTATCTCTTGACCTTCCTAAGAGAGGGTGTTATCTGTGCCTATCCCCCCCTTCTCTAATCATAGCTTGCTCCACCAGGTTAGTGAGTCAATAAAGGCCCCCCACTGATGTTCAGACCTTTCAGACTAACCTTTTGGGTCATACATTAGGTACTCAAGGGGCAGTGTCTTGACCAGCAACTCTCTCCGCATCCCTATTGTGGCTATGTTGCGGGGCCCAGGTATTCTGTATGCACTTCCTATCTAATATGAGTATTATCCTGACAGCCCTTGGATAGAGGTCCCACTCCTCCTGGTCTCTCTCCTCCACTCCAAATAACAGGGACCAGAAGTAATCTGTTACTCTCCTTCTCATATTCTGCAAGATACATTGGGCTATTTCGGACCAGAAAGGTCTGAGTTCTATACTTGTCCAGAAATAGTGTATGTACTGAAGGTTCTAATGCTGTGAATTGCATCTCCCACACACTGGTGAGACTCCTGCGTTAAACTTGTTAACTGCATTTACTGGCATGTATAGTCTCTGAAAAAATATTATACTGGGCCTCTTAAATCGATTACAGGCTAGCAGTCCCATACAGGACTCACACAATCCCCCCAAGGCCTTCTCGAGTATGTGACCCCTCAGGTCCCTCTTCCAGAATTCCTTAACCCAAAGTGGAAAGATCTGAGGTGTCTCACGATGCAATGATAACTTCTGACTATTGCCCCTCTTGGCGTTTGTTCTTGACTACAGTATTCAACTTTCTAGTTTATTTAAAAGGAGACTCCTTCAGGTCTAGGCTTCCCTCCTGCCAAACTCAGTGTCTGACCTGGAATTACCTAAATCTGTGTGACTGGGGGACTCCCAGTTCATCCATGAGTTGCTGCAATAGTTTGAGGCCTTGTGCTGTGAAGAGGTCCCCTAGACATCGACTCCCATCCTCTTCCCACTTCTGAAAGTC
Organism: Neoceratodus forsteri; assembly: GCA_016271365.2. Classification (NCBI taxonomy): domain Eukaryota; kingdom Metazoa; phylum Chordata; order Ceratodontiformes; family Ceratodontidae; genus Neoceratodus; species Neoceratodus forsteri. The sequence goes on along the minus strand of CM057449.1, from coordinate 516,873,461 downwards.
CTCATCTTCCAACTGTGGGAGGAACTCAGGATTGGTTTATAATGGGGTCAATAGTGTTCCCCTCTACTGCTCCTTAAGACTCATACTCATTTTATCCAATGCCTCTAGCATCTGCCTGACTAGGTCTTCCTGACCCTTTCAGCCTGTATGCCCTGGGTCCCCCCAGGCCCAAATGCGCTGTGACTTAATGTTCCATATCTAGTCTGTCCAGAGAAACCCAGTGCCCCTCTCTCCCTTCACCAACTCTGTCCATAACCTGACCTATGCTGCTTAGTGATATAGGGTGAAGTCCGGATATTTAAGTCCCTGCTTACAGGTCAGGTCCTTCAGTCTGTTAAAGCTTATCCTGGGACACCAAGATTGCCAAATGAAATCACTACAGGCCTTCTGAAGGCTATGCAGAGTTGTCTTATGAAGCCCCACTGCAGCATCTTAGTGTGGTGCATGACCAGAGGCAGCACATTCATTTAAATTAAATTCATTCTACCCATCCATGATATGGGGAGGCCCTGCCAGTGATGCAAGTCACCCTTTATTGTAGCTATAACTGGGGTGTAATTAAGGCCATACAGACTTGTCAGGGAATGCACCACCCTAATACCTAGTTATTTAGTATGGTCTCTGACTACCCTGTAGTTTCCTTTCCTCAGTCCCTCAATCTAATGTCCCGAATCTCCATCAGTTTTGATTTTTCAGTGTTAATCAAATCATATAACCTGAAAAACATATAAAGTCTCCTATGGCCCTAGTGACTGCTGGTACTGATTGGTGGGAAGTAGGAGCACATCATCAGCATAGAGTGAAATTTTATGATTCTTTTCCTAGGCACCTTACACTCCCCTGATGTCCCTGTACCTCCTGATGGCTTCTGCCAGTGGTTCTTTCACTATAGCAAATAATAAAGGGAGTGGGGGGCATACCTAACCTGTGCCCTCACCAGTTCAAAGGACTTCATCACCATCCCATTCACTAGTATATTGGCCCTAGGAGCCCTGTATAAGAGCCTAACTGTGTCGGTAAAATCATCCCCAAGCCCAGACTCCTACAGTACCAAAAACGGGTACCTCCATTTCACTCTGTCAAAGCCTTCTTGGCATCCAGAGAGCGCACACAAGCCCCATCAGACACAGAGAAGCCATATCGACAATATTCAAAAAACACCTGACATTGTGGAAAAGTGTCTATTGCTGCTAAAGCCCATCTGATCACCCTCACTAGGTTCGGTAAAATACTCTCCAGTCTCCTGGCCAATACCTTGCAAGGACTTTAATGTCACAGTTAAGGAGATATATAGATCTGTAGGCTGAACATTCTGCTGGGTCCCTACCATCTTTGTGTATCAGTGGATAGTGGCCAGGAAACATGTCTCTGGCAGTACCCCCAGGTCTTTAGCCTCCTTAAGAATTACATGCATATGCCTCCAGACAGGTTATTCTAAGGCTGTATAATATTCAATAGGAAGTCTGCAGGGCCTGCAGCTTTTCCCTTTGTGAACCCCGGTGCTGCCTTTCTTACCTCACTAATGGTTATGAGCCTGCCCAGGTGCTGTACCTGCTCCTCCAGTGGGAAGGTTCAGCTTTTGTAGGAAGGCCGTTATCTCTCCTTCATGGACTTCCCATTCCCCTTGTACAGTGTGGAATAAAATTCGACAAAGATTGTTTGAATGTCCTGAAGTCAGTTGATGAGCTCCCCTTCACTATTCCTGACTGAGGTTATCAGGTTAGATTTCCTTCCATCTCTCACCAATCTAGCCAGTAGAAGGCTAGACTTATATCCTCACTCAAAGAACCATTGGATAGCATATATGAGTGCTGTTGAGGCACCCTCCCATAAGCTCTCTCTTACTGGTTTCCCTAGGATTGTGCATAGATCTAAATTTTTACTCTGCTGGGTTCCAGAAAGACTTATATTCTAGATCTTCAATTTCTTTTTCAACTCCAGGAATATCTCCTTTTTTTGTGTATGTTTTGCAGCTATGAATGCTACCAAGTGCTTCGCATAAAGGCCTTCACTGCCTCTCAGAATATTGCCTTGGAAGGTGCTGCGGCTTCATTTGGGTCCACATACAGTTTCCAACTGTTATACTGATGTTCCTTGAACATCTTATCACTCAGCTTGTAGGCAAGGAACCATCAGTTATGATTCTGATGTTGCAGCTTGCTAGGCTTAATGGCCACGGTGACCCTGGTATAGTCTGATATAATTATGGGGCTTGTATCTGTTTTAACAACTCTATGATAACATGACTTAGGGACCACCAGATAAGCTGTGTGAGACCAGAAACAGCGTGGGTGAGAGAAAAAGGTAAATTATTTGGCTCTGGAGTTAGCCTCCATCCATATATCAGTAAGGTCCAGCTCTACTAATCCCTTCCCCCACCTGGCAATAGTAGGTTCCAGTCTATGTTTCCCACCAACCTGTCCAGCTGGGGGTCACATTCACAGCTGAAATCCCCTTCAAGGATCAGGTTGCAGAACTGCTCTTCCTGTAATAGGGACATACAGCTGGCCATAGAACACTGGGTCATGGTCTGCGGGGTACATACATATTGCCCAAGGTAACCTTCTGACCACCAATACTGCCCTATACAACAACATATCTACCATTTCATGGGTCCACCAGTCCTTTCTCTTTTACAAAGGGGAGGTTTCAATGCAGGAGTATTGCAACCCCTCAGTTGTAGCCACTGAAGGCTGCAGCATAACTCTGCCCACCCACTGTCTGGTGAGCTTAGCATGCTCCTTCTCTGCCATATGCATCTCCTGGAGAAATGCAATCTGCATTCCATGCCTCTTGAGAACGGTGAATAATTTCTTGTGCTTACTCAGGAAGGAGATGCCCATGACATTTTAAATGTACACTGTAATATTAGACATAACATATAAACACAATTAGGGGCTCTGGAGGAGGGATCCCCTACCAGACTCATATCCAGAGCCATCCCCGTTTTCAGTGCTCCTCCCACCCACCTCAGCATGGCACTCTCAGTCAGTTCCTGTGTTTAGTTCAGCATAGAGATTCTGTATGTCCTGATACAAACAAACTTAAGCAGAACACTGCATGAGAAAAATTTAATATGGCCCCACTGAGGCCGAGTTATGGTGGATGCAAGGCACCATCTTGAACCCCTGACTTGCCCACATTTATCCAACCAGTACCCCACTGAAGGCATGGCCAAGGTACACACTCTGTGTGTGTTAAGCTTTGTATACATGTACCACCACCCTTCCCCTGCTTCCCATTACCACCAAAGTGGCATGACCATTGCCAGAAAAAAACCCAGCATCCGCTTTAGCAGTGTATCCTCTCCGTCCTGCACATATCTTAGTTACTCTTTAATTGCCCCACCTCAGGGGGCTTGTGCCAGGCATTGCAAGCCTTGTGGCATGGTTACCAAATGGTCTAAACTCGGTGCCTACTTTCCTCTCAGCCCAACCTCCCCTCTAGGGATCCATCTCCCCACTTGCCACCCTTAAAGCAGTTTCTCAGGCATAATCACATACCCTTCTCCCCCTCCTCCCCCAGTCCATCACACTGCAAGGCATAACCCCAGAGTTGCAAATTGCATCACTGTAGTTTACTGACTTAGTGGTATCATCTCTGGCAACCCCACCATACATACGCAGCTAATAAAAGTCTCTAGGGTGTGACAAAAGCCAAATATTCTGTCCTGCAGCCCTTGATGCAGCCACCAGTCTTTGCACGCCCTTGTGACTGGTCGGGCAGGAGGAGACAGCAAACAGGGGTAGGGTAAGATTCACATGAGGACTGACCACATGGTGCTGCACCATGCAGCCTAAATGGGAGCAGTGAGCATGGTCACATCAGCCATGCAGTCACCATACTGGACATGGAACTGACAAGCTTAAAAATACAAAAGTAAAGCGTACAGAGATACTCACACTACAAGTCATCACTAATCCACCAATTTCTTCTGTTTACAGAAGCACTTAGCCTTTTCCAGATCCCAAAAGGAGAAGGATTGCCACTCTATTCTGATTGTAAGAGTCACCTGGTATGTGACTCAAAAGTCAACCTTCTTTGCTCTGAGGGCGTTCATGAGGGGGAGAAGGCTTTTCTCTTCTGCTGCACCATTTTGGAAAAGTCTTGAAAGAAGATTTGGGTGTCATCTACCACCAGCTCCCAATCTTTCTGGAGGCTTGTTGGATTTTCTGTTTGTCACAGAAGTGATGTAGATGCAATACAACTTGCCTGGCAGGAGCGTGTGGGAGGTTTGACCCAAAGCACCCTATGAGCTCTATCAATGTGGTTTGCAGCCATCGAGGAAAAACAGCTTTAGAATTCAGGAATCTAGGATCCAATATAGGCCAGAATGTCAGGGCCCTCTGTCCCCTCTGGGATTCTCAAGTTGTTCTAGTGCTGGCTAATTTCCCATGCATTCAGATTTTCACACAAGTCCACTTCCCAAGTCTCACCAACTTAGCAAGCAGGCCTCCCATGTTGTCCTCTATCACAGCAATTCTGGTCTCTGCCACCATAATATGGCCTGCTTGTGCCTAATAATTTGTCCCCAACTGATCAAGTTTGGAGGTGACCACTTCCAGCTTTGGTGTTAGGGCAGCCAGAACCTGTGACTTGACCGCTCTCCCCAACACCTCCACTGCCTCTCCGAAGTTAACTGGCTGGTGTCAGCTTTGGTCTAGCAAGACCCTGACGCTCTTTGCTTCAGCTTTTTGGACCACTTGCACTGATTTTGGCCCCACTGTTGTGAGATAATGATCAATTACCTTGCTTTGCAGAGTTTTAGCTCTGGTTGCAGATGTTTTTAGTATGGATGGATGCTGATTTAGTACTTAGTAACAGCAGGGGTTGGGAGCTCTCCAGAGCACAACCAGCTAGGTCATCACACATGCACAGTCTGGCATCAGGTGGTTTAAGGGAACCTTGGGGGCAACATAAAGGAACCAGCCTGTGCCTGAACAAAAGAGAAGCTTCCTGGTTTCAAAAGCTAGGAGACAGTGAACGGAGGTGCTTTATCTGTCAGAAAATGGGGCATTTGTCATTTTATTGCCAAAAAAATGTCAAAAGGTATAAATGCAGCTGGAGGGGGTAGCTAGACAAGCTCCCAGCAGTTAGTAGCCTGTACACAGAGTGCAGTGGCCACTAACTCCACTACATATGTGCACCCTGTGTTCGTAAATGGGAAGGTGACTGAGGGATTAAGGGTCGCTGGGGCCTCCATTCCTACAGTAAAGCAGGATTTGATTCAAGAGAGCATGTCCTACCTGGTCAGTTTTCTAGGTTTAGAAGTGATGGGTCATACAGTCTGATTGCCAACAACCCAGATCTTTCTATGCTGGGAAGGTGGCCATGCATATGGAGGTGGGTGTTGTACCAGACCTGTCTGTGGATGTAATCATGGGTAATGACTTTGACAGTAGGGCCAACAACGTGTGTGTCACTACCCATAGCAAGGTGAGGGAACCAGCTCCTGAGGACAGAGAGGTGGTAGTGCAAGTGGAAGCAACTCCTACCTCAGTAGCAGGAGAAGTTGTAGCTGAAGAACGAGCTAGGAGCAGTAGTTCTGAGCCACAGCTACAGACTGAGGAGAGCTCAGCCATGGGTGGCTCTCCCACCACAAAGTGTGTTTTAGGGATGGTCAGGCATGCAAAGCTGGGGAGAGCTGAGCAAGCTGATCCATCCTTACAAAAATGAAAGTAAGCCACCTGTGTGAAATACAAAATCACATGCCCCACAATGCAAAGCATCATGGGCTGCATATGCAAATCCCGCAAGAATATTATGCTTGTTCAACTTTAAGCAGAAATGCATGGTGCTGAAAGGCCTCTCACACAGTTTGCAAAAGGATGCCAACAGAAGACATAGACACGTGTTTCATCCTACCACGACTCATCAGTATGCCTCATCTGTTGACACCCCAGTGGAATGAACCAGCTACCCTAAGATGGTCTATCTGGGTTATGTTGTGGTGAACCCAATTAAACAAAAAACAATTTAAAAGACCAAGAACTTCTGTGCACAAGCGCTGAGGCAATGGTTACCCCAAAGGGCATTGGCCAGGAAGCCAAGTTTCAAAGAAATACAAAAATCACACATGCCCCCATAATGCAGAGCATTATGGGCTGCATATGCAAATCACCACAGAATGTTATGCTGGTTCAACTTTAAGCAGAAATGCATGGTGCCGAAAGGCCTCTCACACAGTTTGCAAAGGATGCCAACAGAAGACATAGACACAGATTGTGCATGAGTGTGTTCTTAAAGGAGGACCAGAGGTAGGGGTACTCCAGCAGATAAGTAGATACTGGTCCTAGATAAGAATCAGCTTCTGGCTTTATCCCATAACATACTCTTTTCTGGTCACATGGGTCAGCCGTACAAAAAGGCAGCAAATAATTTTTACTGGCCCAGTATTTTTAAAGACATGGCAAACTACTGCTGGACTAGTCCGCAGTGCCAGAGGGTGGGAAAGGTTGGAGACAAGGCTAAGGCAGCTTTCATTCCCCTGCCTATGATTGAAGAGACATTTTCATAAGTTGCTGTGGACATTGTGGGGCCACTCAGCACCCCAAGTCACACTGGCAAGTGGTACATAGATTGCACTACAAGGTACCCAGAGGCAGTGCTCTTGTCCATCATTGAGGTTGAGAAGATGGCTGATGAACTGCTGGGGATATTTACCCATGTCTTTTTTCCTCAGGAGCTTCTGTCGGACCAGGGCACTAACTTCAAGTCTGATCTGATGATTAGTACTGTATTTGGAAGAAGTGTGGGGTAAGGCAGCTCAGGTCCTCGCCATATCACATCTAGACTAATGATCTGGTCAAATGTTTCAATGAATCTCTTAAGGCCACATTAAGGGCATTTGCTGACCAGCATGCAAGAGAGTTGGACAAGTACTTACCCCATCTCTGTTCACATATGAGGAAGCACCCCAGGAGTCAACAGGGTTCTCATTCTTTGAGCTCCTGTTTGACATTAGGGTAAGAGGTCCCCTTGATTTGGTGAGGGATGAATGGGAGAGTGAGCTTGTTCTCCAAGAGGAATCTGCTGTGGATTATATCCTGAATTTCAGGTTACAGGTCCAGGAATGCATGAGTTTTGACCAGGAGAACCTAGCCACTTCACAACAGAGGCAAAAGACATGGTATGACTGTGGAGCCAGAGCCTGGGAATATGCAGTCTGGCAACAGGTGATGGTACTCATTCTCCTCCAGCAGAACAAATTACAGGTAGCTTGGGAGGAGCCTTACATGATGGTCAGGAGGGTAAATAATGATAGTTACATTGTGCAGCTGCCAAACAGGAGGTGCAAACGGTGAGTCTACCATGTAAACATGGTGAAGCCCTATCATAACCAGGATGAGGTGGTCCTGGCTGTGTGCAGCTATCTGGAGGAAGAGGCCATAGCAGATCTACTGGTGAATTTTCTGGGAGAGGTTAAGGGAGAATCCTCAGTGGATGCTGTCACCCTCTTGGAGTGGCTGACACCAGCTCAAGCCACTGAAATGTGTGGGGTACTGTATACATTTGGTGACATGTTCACAGGAAACATAGAAACATAGAAACATAGAATTTGATGGCAGATAAGGACAGCTTGGCCCACCCAGTCTGCCCATTTCCCTGCCTACTGGATAAGCTGAAGATCCTAGTTAACCAGCAGCCTACTTCTTCTTACCCCCACCCCCCAGAATTGCCTTATGACTGTCCCATGCATGCTTGAATTCCACCACTGATTTTGACTCCACAACCTCCTCCGGAAGGCCGTTCCATGCATCCACAACCCTCTCTGTGAAAAAATACTTCCTTAAATTACCTCTGAGCCCCCCCTCTATCTTCAAATTGTGCCCTCTTGTTCTTGCACACCTCTTTTTTGAAAGATGCTACCCTCTTGGACTTTGTTGATTCCCTTGAGGTACTTGAAAGTTTCTATCATGTCCCCCCTCTCCCTCCTTTCCTCGAGGCTATACATATTAAGCTCCTTAAGTCTCTCTTCATATGTCTTCTGGTGCAGACCCTGCACCATTTTAGTTGCCCTCCTCTGGACAGCTTCCATCCTGTCTATGTCTTTGCGGAGATTAGGTCTCCAGAACTGCACACAGTACTCCAGATGGGGTCTCACCAGCTGTCTGTACAGAGGGATAATAACTTCTGTTTTCTACAGGTGATGCCTCTCCCTATGCATCCCAGTAACCCCCAGCCCTCCTTGCTGCCCTCACATTGCTTGCCCACCTTTGGGTCATTTGTTATGATTACCCCCAGGTCCCTTTCCATTTTGTTGTTGTTAGTATCTCACCCCCATTGTGCACTCTTCCTCTGGTTTTTGTTTCCAGGTGCATTACCTTGCACTTCTTAGCATTGAATCTAAGCTGCCATACATTTGACCATTCCTCTAACCTTGCCAAGTCCCTTCTCATCCTTTCCACCCCACCCTGTGCATCAACTCTGTTGCAGATCTTAGTGTCATCTGCAAAGAGACATACTTTCCTTCCAGTTCTTCCAAATGTCGCTTATAAAGACATTGAAGAGGACCGTCCTAATACTGAACCCCGCGGTACCCCACTAGTAACCCTCCTTTCTTCTGAGGACTCCATTTACTATTACTCTCTGTGTCCTATTCTCCAGCCAATTCTTAACCCAGGCTGTCATCTTGGGACCCACTCCCAGGCTGGCTAACTTGTATATTAATCTTTTGTGTGGGACTGTGTCAAATGCCTTGCTAAAGTCTAGGTAGGCCATGTCAACAGCCCCTCCCTGATCTACTACTTTGGTCACCCAGTCAAAGAAATCTATCAGATTTGTCTGGCATGACCTTCCCGCTGTGAATCCATGCTGCCTAGGGTCCTGTGCCCCTCTGGCCTCTAGATACTCGACAATTCTTTCCTTCAGAAATGATTCCATCATGTTCCCTATCACTGAGGTTAAACTAACAGGTCTGTATTTTCCTACAAACCCGGGCCGCTGGGGGTCAGCAGGGGTGAGAGAGGATCTAGCATCCGGAGGACTGCTCTCCTCTCTCAGGGAGGGAAGGATTGTCATCCTGCCCGCTGATCACTGTCTGGTGGGGGCTGGGGGGCGATACAGGATGAGAGGCACATAGCCGGAGGGTGTGGTGTGCAGGTGCCCCCACACATGTGTGCTCATGCCAAGACACTGGAGGGGGACAAGAAAAGAGAAAAAATGGTAGCCAGGGGCTCCAAAATGCTCCAACCCCATGTCTTGCCAGTCTTCTGCCACCACCTGCCACGGATTTGGATTTGTGCTTGGGGGGCCCTTTCAACCTTGCCATGGGGCCAATCTCAGGGAGGGTCTAGGGGTGGGGCCAGGTGGTGGTTGGGCTCGTGGGCCAGTGGTGCAGGATTGAGACCCAACCCTGGCTGCCCAGAGGAGGATTAAAATACATATAGAAAATATGAAGTAATGCACAATGGGAAAAGGAACCCAAGGGTGCAATATGAAATGGTAGGGGTGATGCTGGATAGCACTCCAGAAGAAGCGATTTAAGGGTGATGATATTGGAACCCTAAAACTTCTGCACACTGCAACAAGGCAGTGAGTAAAGCAAGCAGAATGCTGGGATGCATAGGGAGGAGGATAAGCAGTACAGGGTGGGAGGTGATCTTCTTTGTACAGGTCATTGGTGCAGTTACACCTGAAATACTGTGCAAGCTACTGAGCCCACACCTGAGAGAAAACTCCAGTAAAGGGAAGGGAATACAGTGCAGAGCAATTAAGATGGTGCATGGCCTTGGGGATTCAACATACAAAGAGAGGCCGCAAGATTTAAACATGCACACCCTAGAGAAAAGGAGGGAAATGGGTTACATGAATGAGGCATACAGGTACCTGCATGGGATAAATACAGTAGATACCAGAGAACTGTTCTCCCTTAATTTAAACACATGGATGAGAGGGAAGTGACTAAATCTGGCAGGGGAGATTCAGAAAGGTTGTCCACCAGCACTTCTTCACAGAACAGGTGATGGACAAATGGAATAATCTACTGAAAGAAGTTGTGCAGGCCAAATCAATCCAAGCTTGAAGCAGGGATGGGACAGACATGAGTTTAATTAGAAAAAGGGAGAAAGAAAAAAAGTAGAGGACTGTCACCAGTGCAAGGCAGAATACTGTATTTAAGTAAGGTGTGCTGAGTGGAGGTGTCAAGAGGCTTTTTCTGCCTTTAATGTCTATATAGCTGTGTATGTACACAATGTCAGCAGAAAAAGACCATCAGTCCATCCAATTGTTCCCATTTTGTTACCCTATCACACCCTGTGACGTATTGTCTAGGTGGGTTTTCACCCTTGGCTCCCCCACCTTGTTCACTGCCATGCTGCTTCCCGCTGTGTAACTATCAGATCCTTTACATTGTCCATCTGTGCTTGAACTCATTTGTGTTTTTTGCTCCTACTACCTTAGCTGCTTGGCTGTTACACAGCTCAACACTCTCTGTGAAGTAAAATATTCTCACATTCTCCTGAATCTCCCTTGCCAGGTTCCTTCCATGCCCCTTGTTACTGACCTCCAATTCCTGTTGAATAGCTCCTCACAGTTTACATTGTTTATTCCTTTTAGGAACTTGAAGAACTCTATCATGCTGCCCCTCTTACATCTGACCTCCAGTGAGTAAATGATCAGTGCTCTTAGTCATTCCTCATAGGATCTGCCCTGTTGACCCTGAGTAATATCGGTTACCCTTTTCTGCATTGTCTCCAGCAAGTCTTTGCCTTTCTCAGGTGGGACTTCAGAACTGGATAAAGCATTCCAGATGGGTCTTCACCAGTGATCTATACAGAAGCAGTATTACCTCTTTTCCTCCTACTATTGAAACCCTTCCCCATTCACCCCAGCATTCCATAGCCCTACTGTAGGCCCTACTGCATCAGTTAGTTTGTTTGAGGATTCACTCATGATGACTGTCATATTCCTTTCTTCTTACATAGTGCCAACCTAGCAACTTCTACTAGCTACTCTGTCCAAGGATTCCTACTCCTTATGTGTATCACCTTGCATATCTTTGGCATTGAATCTTAACTGACAAACCTTAGACAATCTCCCAAACCTTTGTAGGACCCTCTACAACTCTTTACTCTACTCACTGTAGTCTAACCTGCCACATAGCTTAGTGTCATCTGCAAAGACAATTTTGCCCTGTATTCCTTCCCCTATGTCACTGATGAACATTTTGAAAATTACAGGTCCTGGGACTGATCCTGTAGCACCCACTGTGACCTCCTTTTCCAACAATTTGAACCTGCTACTCACCACCATCTGCTGCCTCCTCCCAGCCAACTTCTCACCCATTTAACCAGGACCTTTGCTGCAGTCCTCTGACTTCTTCAGCAGTCTTCTGTGTGGCACTATGTCGACTGCCATGCTGTAGTCAAAGCACACTATATCTACTACTTGATCTTTATCCAACCCCTCCTTAGGAACCACTCAAATAATGCTATCAGACTAGTTTGACAGGACCTCCCTGTCATGAACCCATGCTGTTTACTATCATGGAGCCCATTGCTTTCCAGGTATGTCATCAGGTCCTCTTTTACTAGTGTCTCCATCAGTTTATCCATGATGGAGGCAAGACTGATGGGCTTGTATTTTCCTGGGTCCTCCTATCTCCTCCCTTGTGGATTGGAATCACTTCTGCTATCCTCTCTTGGAACCAACCCTGACTGCAGCAAGCAATTGAATAGCCCTGCCAGGGGTTCATCCAGTTCTAATGCCAGTTCCCTTAACACCCTTGAGTGCATCCCATCTGGTCCCAAGTGCCTATCTACTTTCAGGGCTGCAACCCTTGTATTACTCATTCTACTGTTATCTCCATTTGCCCCATTTCTTGAATCATCATAGCAGCGACCTTTATGCCAGTTTCAGGCAGAGGCCTGCTGCCCCCCACAGTGAATAATGAGCAAACATAGTCATTCAAAACAGCTACCTTCTGATTGTTATCCTCTATTACCCCCCCAACAGCCTTACAATCCCCTCTCATCTTCCCTTTTCCAATATGGACAAACTTCCCCCCTCCCTTGATCCCCTCCACAGCTCACAGCTCTGAATCTGCCTCTGCATCCCTGACCACTTTCTTGGCTGCCTTCTTCTCAACCTGTTTTGTTTATTACAATGTGGTGATATTAATCCTAACCCTGGACCTGTACAGTCGAAAAATAGAAGAGGTATTTTGTTTAACCATGCTAATGTGAGGAGTATGTTGCCCAAATTAAATATAATTAGAGAATTCTCATATAAGAACATCCCTGATTTTATGTTTTTACGAAGTCTTGGCTGCATAAGGGAGTAGAGGATACTAGTATCTTACTTAAGGGTTATAATATTTTTAGGGCAGACAGGAATAAAAGGGGGGAGGGGTGTTAGCCTATGTATCTGATACATTTTTACTAAATGGCTGTCTTTGGAGATATGTCCAGATACTTGTGAGTACATAGTTTTGGAAATTGAGTTTACTTGGGGGAAAGCCATGCTTTTTGTGGGGATTATCCCACCAGGAAATTCAAACCAAAAATGAAACAATTGGAAACAGTGTTGGATGGTTATTTGGATACTCATGAAGTCCTTCTGATGGGGATTTTAATGAGAATTGGTTGCAGGGTAGAGTTGCATGTGTAATAAAAAATATAGCACTTTCTCTTGGGTTGGAGCAACTGATTAGTACACCTACAAGGGTAAATGTGAGAGTCCGATAGATTCAACATTGTTGGACCCAATTTTGACAAATGCTCCTCACAGTAATGCTGTAGGGTAAATGGAAGATTTCAATAGTGATCATAATACAATATTTTGTGTAGAGGGAAGGGCAAGGATTAGTACAATCCAGATTTATTTATTTTGAGAGACAAAAACTTTGATTATTTGTTATTTGCTAGAGATTTGGATGGAGTCATTTGGGATAGACTTTTCTTATCAGTGATATTGATTTAGCATGGGAATATTTTTGTCTGAATTATTAGTATAATTGATTATCATATGCCATTAGAGACAAAAAGATTAAGAAGTGTTAAGCTCCATGGTTTTCTCCTGCTTTGAGAAAGCTTAAGCAACGGAAGAAACAGGCATGGGAAAAAGCACATGCCACAAATAATAAACCAGATTGGGATTGTTATAGAAGACAGAGAAATATATATGTGGCAGCAGTGAGGGATACCAAGAGAAAGTTTTATAGTCTTAAATTAGAGGCAGCTGTAGGTGACCCTAGGGCCTTTTGGAAAGTTGTTAATGGTTTAAATGAATGGATTAAGGGATTTTGCATAACATTAGGATCCCTGAGCATGAAGGGCTGGTTCCCTTTGAGATGTTTTCAATAATTATTTTAATAAGGCTGGAGATATAACTGGGATATTGGGTTGGATGGGACTGATATGGAGGATGTGGATATTGAGTACTGTAAAGGTAGTTTCCCTTTGTATTTAGGAAAATAGAGGAATATGAGGTTTTAGAACATCTATTGGGATTGAAAATAAATAAGGGGGGGGATTAGATAGCTTGACTCCATACCTTTAAAGATTTCGCTCTGCAAATAGCCGCCCATTAGAGTATTTATTTAATTAGTCTATTAGGGAGGAGTGGTTCCAAAGGTTTGGAAGATGTCCAGGGTTGTCTCAATATTTAAAGGGGGCAGTTCTGTTTAATTGACAAATTATCACCCAATTTCCCTGTTGCCCCAGGTATCTAAATTGCTTGAGAGGCTGATGGCGGCTCAGCTTGTGGATTATCTGACACAGAATAACTTGTATGACAGATATCAGTCAGAATTTCATAAATCCCATGGAACAGTGGTCTCTATGTCAAGGATCTTGGATGATGTCAACAAAGCAATGGAAAGAGGGCATTTGACTGGTGCCATCTTTGTTGACCTCTCCAAGGCCTTCAACATGGTTGACCACCAAATATTGTTATTTAGGTTGAAGGATATAGGATTATCTATTTCTGCAGTGAAATGGTTTGCCTCTTATTTGGGAGGGAGATCTCAGGTTACAACTGTAAATGGCTCTACTTCTGACCCTCTTCCAGTTGTTCGAGGGGTACCACAGGGTTCAGTAGTGGGGCCCTTGTTGTTTTTAATATATTTGAACAAATTTGGGAATGCAGTTAATGGGTCGGCATACCATTTGTATTCTGACTATATGATATTATATACTTCTGCTAGGACTGTTCAAGAAATTGAGGTACAATTGTAACTAAGTTTTAATACCATACAAAAATACTTTGGTTGTTCTAAATTAAAATGAATATCTCTAAGATAAAGTGCATGGTCTTGGGGTCTGCACCAAAAATAAAAAGTAGTCCTGACTTAGTTATAATAGATAAGGGGGTGTTAGGTTGGAGCAAGTTAATCTGTATAAATATTTAGGGTATGGATTGATACCTCAGTAAAGTATAATTTCCATGTCAATAAACTTATAGAGTTTGGTAGGAGAATATGGGTGTTATATAGAAATAAAAATATATTAGGAAGTAAGTTGTTAAAGAAAATAGTTGAAACACAAGTTTTCCACTGATCGATTTTAGTGATATATTATATGATCATGCAAGTCAGGTTAAGTTACAAAATTAGAGGTTCTTTATAATAGGTTAGCAAGATTAATTCTTGATTGCCAAGAGACACCCATCACTGTCTAATGTGTGAAATTAGATTGGATCTCCCTAACAGATAGGAGGAAATATCACGAGATAAGTTTTGCATGTAAAAGTGCCCAGGGTGATATCCCTGATTTTCTTTTTGAAAGGCTGATGACTAGGGATCTAAATCCAACCTTGAGGAAAGCATTATATAGGGAATTGGTAGTACCGTTGCCAACTACTGAAAGGTCTAAGTCCTTTTTTAGTTACATGGTTCCACGATTATGGAATAGTTTGCCAATAAGGTTTTGTTTGGTGAATAGTAGACCTCTATCAATGAGAATCCTTAAACAATGGTTTATGGATACCGTAAAAAAACAAACAAAGAGACGCTGTGTAATACTTGGTTATATATGTTTAAAATGTATTTGTAATGTAAATGATTGTGTTTTCTATATTTGTATTTTTTGTATTTTGAATTGAGTAAGTTATGTATGTGTGTATTGTGTTATATGTTTTGCACTGAGTCACCATTTTAAATGAGTACTGTTCTCAATGGTCAAACCTTGAAATAAAATAAATAAAAATAAAACCTAGTGCTCATTAAGCAGGTTTAAAAATAATTTCTTTGTTTACCTCTGTCTTTAGTGTACTCCGGTAACACCTTCACTTTTTTTATGGTCTCTGCTTGCAGACACAAACAGGACATCATACATTCAGTTGCAGCAAAACAAGATTAACGTTATTTACAGTGTGCACAGGGCTTGTTGTTATTTAGTCATTCATTCAATATTGTTGACCAGTTTTCGGAGTATCCTTTCTCTCGGAGTATGTTCAACATTATAAGATTTACTAAAATTTATGAGACTAGTGAGGCTCCTTATTGGTTGCTGGATCAGTCATTCATGTCTTAGAAATGACCGTTCCAGTTGCCAACTGAAGCAGTGTGGCATCTTAAATGTAAGATGTATGTATGTATGTATTTATGTATGTATGCATTTTAAAAGTTTTACCAGGAAAGACATACTGAGCTTTTAACAGCTTGTTTCCTGATGCATCCTGGGGGTGGGGAAGTGGAGATCGATCAAGAGGTGGATAAAAACTGAACAGTAATAACATATTGGATTACAAAAATAGCAGTCATGTAAGCAGTACAGTATACCAGAAGAGAATAATCATAAAAATTGAAGGTGAATCAAAAAACATTGAAGGCAAATCAGTACAACAGATAAAAGTAGTAGATAAACTGAATTATGGTAAGCAGGAAGAACTGCTCAGTACAGAAATAGTCAAAATACAGTGGGGATCAGATGACAGGACCCAACAGAGAGTGATTTAAAGATTTAAAATTTAGACAAGTGGGGTCAGAAATCAATTTCATCAATTGTAGAGACTTTATATTTTTAGGAAATGTACTGTATCTGTATTGGGAAGAGTCGATTTTATTAAAGTCACCAAGGATATGTAGCACACCTTTGGAAGAGTTGGAGCAGATGGAGAAAAGAAGCATAGTAACCAAAGTAGAGGACAGACCAGGACAACCGTAAACCCCAGCAATTAAGATGGGAACAGAGAAGGAAAGGGAGAGTTTAAGGAGGAGCAGCTCATAGGAAGGGGAAGGGAAGAGACAGCAAGCACAGTCACAGATTGGATGCTGGTGGATATGTTAATAGCAACACCACTGCCCCTCTTGGTGAGATTCTTCCTGGCTAAAGTGTAGCCAGGTATAGGCATTGTAGAGACATGGACCTGAGAGGAGAGTTAAGATTCAGATATGACAAGTATGCCCAGCCGTAGGTTAAGCATGATAGGTTCTGGCTGGTCATTTTTGGAAGAGGCTTTGGATGTTTAAATGGGCAACCCTGAGGTCCTTTGGGAGGTTGTGCAGGCAAAGTTGTGATGGAGCCAGAGTTAGGTCAATGTTACCTGCTACCAAAAGCAGCAAGGTGTGAAGGAGCTTTTAAATAACCAGGATGCTGCCTGAAGGGGGATAGGGGAAGGTGATGAGGGAGATTAAGGCAGAAAAGGGACCGAAGTGCCAGAGAGCCTCAAGGTAAAGCCAAGGAGCAGGAAGAATTTGACACCTAGGATGCCAGAGGGAATGAAGGAGGTATAGAGGAGGAGAGGGAAGGATAGGTGATGAAGAGGGGGAAAGGCTAATAGAGGGGCATGAGGAAAGAATAGTAGATTGTGGAAGAGAGAAGAAAGGACAGAAGAGGGCAAGAAAAGCCAAAGAAGTTAATAGCATAGTGAAGAAAATGTGCAAAAAATTGAAACAACCTACAGTATTTAATTAGCAAAAACAGAGAGAATGATAAGGTAATGGAAGTAGCTAAACAGACAGAGGAAATGAAATAGGCTTTATCAGACAATGACTTAAAGGGAAAGGTCAAATAAAATATTGAGGTCCAAGGAATAATAGGCCTGACCCAGATGGACAGGAACAGGATGGTGGCCTCAACTAGAAATTCTAACGCAAAGAAGGCCTATATCAAGATAGTGTGGTATAGGTACTGTTAACCAGGCCCAGATAGGGAGGCAGCAAGGAAGCAGTCCTGACAGATAAGACTGAAAATGATAGCATGACCCAAATGGGAGACACTCAAACCAGAATAAAAAAGTAAAATGAAAAGGACTGGACTCATTGGGTGTGAGACAACATCAATAAGAAATATAAATAAATAAAAATAAACAAAATGGGAATGCTAAAGCAAGCAGGTGGCTGGTAAACACTATTAACTACATACTTCCATATTACAAGCAGATAGTCAGACAAATGAAAGGTAAATACCCTCTCACCAAAATAAAAGAATGTTAAGGATAACAGTCTACGGTGGTTAAACAGTAGAAACCGAATAAGCTAATTGTAAAAAAGAAATGCATGAATAACTAAGCAGTTTGTGTAAAAATATTCACAATAGTCTGCAAGTTCCAGCAGAGGGCTAGCTAAAATAAATAATATTATAAATAGAATAGGCCTAGCTAGCAGCAGAATACAAACAGCAAAATGCAGGGATGGTAATATATTTATTTATTTAGTTTGTGTTGACCGGGTAAGTGCACTAGACAAATCCTGCCTATTTTCAGGCACGACCCAGGAGAGGGGGATACAGATGAATGCCAACTGACTTTGAACCAGATTAAGCTGTTGGTGTTATTTTTAGTGAATTACAGTAGTTATACAATAACTCATGCCACACTGCTGGTGCCATACCACTCAAACAGCAAAAGCAAATTTAAAAAAGTTGTGTTATTGCGATTAGACATATTTGTTCTGTTAGTCCCATGCACTCTTCACACTGGGCATATCTAGAAATGAGCTGTTTACAGTTCACAGTGTTCTGAAGTCTTCTGGGCAAAGCATTAAAATAAGTCACAAAATAAATAAATTAGTAATAAGTACCGTAGTAGCACTGTAATGTAAGTTTGCAGTAGAGGTGCTTAAACAGTGGTATATCCAACCTAAGTACCATGTGATGCATGCATCTAGTATCCCGTCCATGTCCAAATCTGATCTAACTCAAATCTAGATCATTTCACTGGATTAAATTTAACTGCTATCAAATGAAATTACTGGTGTCTTCTTTAATGACTGGGAAGACACATGCAGTCCCAACAAGAGGTAATTTGGCACATCCAGGCTCAAACTGCCGTGGCTTGGGAAGGAGAGTATCATGTAAACTAACTAATTCTATATGTTTTAGTAATATTTGTCTTTTGGAGGAGATGCTAGTGGCCAAGATGCAATGCCTAGTGTCTTAAAGCTGTTAAAACATGGTACTACATTTCTTTGAGTTGATTTTATTTTTATTTAGTTTTTGTTGACCGGGTAAGTGCACTAGACAAATCCTGCCTATTTTCAGGCATGACCCGGGGGAGGGGGATACAGATGAATGCCAACTGACCTTGAACCAGATTAAGCTGTTGGTGGTATTTTTAGTGAATAAGGGAATTTTGGCCAGGACACCGGGGAAATTCCCCTACTCTTTTCGATAAGTGCCATGGGATCTTTAACATCCACCTGAACTACCACCAATCCAGGCAGATGGGGCCTCGGTTTAACGTCTCATCCGAAAGACGGCACCTCAGAAGTGCAGCACCCTCTCATGCTGCACTACAGTGTCAGTACTGGGATATTAACCCAAGTGCCAGATGTGGGAACTGAACCCACAGCCCTCTGATCTCCTGGCCTCAGAGGCGAGTGTGCTACCTACTGAGCCACTGACACTGCTGTTGATAGTGACAGGTCCCTAACACAACAGTATAATACCCATCATTGTCTATGCATGCAGTCCTGTGGTGGTCTGTCATGCCCAAAGACTATGGCACTGGCATATAACAGTTATTCCTGACACTCACCCAGACTGTAGATTTAGGCACACCTGAGAGCCAGTAAACCGGTCTTTCAGGGGGCCAGTGGCATGGAGGGCATAAATAAGGTACAGGAGGGTAGCATCTTTCAGAAATAGAGATGGTCTAAAACAAGTGGTCACACCATGAGGCTGGAGGGGGTAGACTAAGGGGTAACGTGAGGAAGCATTTCTTCACAGAAAGGGTGGTGCATGCATGGAAACACTTCCTCACGTTACCCCTTAGTCTACCCCCCCTCTAGCCTCATGGCATGACCACTTGTTCTAGAACATCTCTTTTTCTGAAAGATGCTACCCTCCTTTACTGTATTTATGCCCTTGAAATATTTGAAGGTCTCTGTCATATGTCCCCTCTCTCTGCTCTCCTCCAGGGTACACATGTTGAGGTCCGCCACTCTCTCCTCATATGACTTTTGGTGCAGGCCTTAGACCATTTTTGCAGCCCTTCTCTGAACTGTCTCTACCCTGTCTATGTCCTTACAGAGATGCGGCCTCTAGAACTGGACACAGTACTCATGATGTGATCTCACTAATGATTTGTACAGAGGCATCACCACCTCCTTTCTTCTGCTGGTGATACCTTGCCCAATGCACCCCAGTACACCACGGGCTCTCCCCACTGCTTTGGCACATTGTTTCACCACTTTTAGGTAATCTGATATGATTACCCCCAGATCCCTTTCCTGTTTGGTGGCTGTCAGTAGCTCTCCCCAAACATGTAAGCCTCCCCTGTGTTCCTGTGCCCTAAATGCATGATCTTATACTTTTTTGCATTTAACATCATCTGCCACACTCTTGACCATTCCTCCAGTTTAACTAGGTCTCTCCTCATTTTTCCACCCCTCCCAGAGTGTCTACCCTGTTGCAGATTTTAGTGTCATCTGCAAAGAGGCATACCTTCCCTTTCAGCCCCTCCGTAATGTCACTTATAAAGACATTGAATAGGATTGGCCCCAGAACTGATCCCAGTGGCACCAAGCCGGTCACCCTCCTTTCCTCAGATAAGCCACATTTACCACCACCCTTTGTTTTCTATCTCTTAACCAGTTTCTAACCCAATTTACCACTTTGGGACCCATTCCCAGGCTGACTAGCTTGTTCACTAGCCTCCTATGTGGAACGGTGTCAAAGGCTTTGCTGACATCAGGTAGGCCACATCCACTGCTCCCCCCAATCTACTTTCTTGGTCACTCACTCAAATAAATCTATCAGACTTGTTTGACATGACCTTCCCACTGTGAATCCATGCTGCCTCGGATCCTGAGCGCTGATGGATTCGAGATGTTTCACAGTCCTTGCTTTTAGCAGTGATTCCATTATTTTCCCCACCACCGAGGTCAGGCTGACTGGTCAGTAGTTTCCAGCCTCCTCCCTACTCCCACTTTTGTGTAGAAGGACTACATCTGCTCTCCTCCAGTCCTCTGGAACCACTCCTGTTTCCAGTAATTGACTGAACGGGGCTGCCAGTGGTGCTGCCAGCACCTTCCTAAGCTCCTTTAATATTCTAGGATGTATCCCGTCTGGTCCCATTGCCTTGTCCATTTTCAGTTTTGCGAGCTCCTTTAGAACCCTCTCCTCTGTAAATGTATTGGTGTCCACCTCCCTCCCCTTATTGCTCCTGCCTCATAACTGTAGTCCTCCCTTCCCCTCTTTTGTGAATACTGAACAAACATATTTATTCAGGATTGTTGCTTTTCCAAGTCCCCTTCCCACACTCCCTTTTATCCCCCCTTTAGCCTTACAATCCCACCCCTTGTCTTTCTCCTTTCACTAATGCACCTATAAAACATCTTGTCCCCTTTTTTTACTGCCGAGGCTATTTTTTCCTCCATTTGTGCCTTACAAGCATACAAAACTGCCAGCTGAAAAAGGACATTTGGTCTATCGAGTTTGCTTGATTTTGCAGCTAGCACCCCTACTCTTCAGTTGCCCCTCCTACCCTACCACCCTCCCATGACCCTTCCTTTTGCCCTATGCCAGCCCCTCTTGAAGCATCCCACTGTTTTACAGGCCACCACCTCTGCCGGTAGTGCATTCCACTCTACTACCACCCTTTCTGTAAAGAAATGCCTCCTCATCTCCCTCCTAAACCTTCCACCTTCTAATCTCATGTCATAACCCCGAGTGTCTCTCCCCACCCTCCCCTTGAACAGTCCCTCTGTGCCTGTCCTGTTTATTTTTCTCATGCACTTAAAGGTCTCAGTCTTATCACCCCTGTCCCTCCTCTCCTCCAGAGAGTACATGTTCAACTTCCTCAGTCTAACCTCATATGGTAACTCCCCAGATCCATGATCATCTTTGTTGCTCACGTTGCACCTTCCAGCAATCTAAAGTCCCTCTTTAGGTAAGGGCACCAAAACTGAATGCAGTACTCCAGGTGGGGTCTGACCAATGATCTGCCACTGCTGCTGCTTTCTACACTGTGCTGAGTTGTTCATTGCTTCCGTAGTGAACACCCCCAAATCTTTCTCCTCCTCAGTCACAGTTAGCTGCCCCCGGTTGGTAGCTCCTCTTGGATTCTTTGCCCCAAAATGCAGCACCTTGCATGTTTTGCAGAAACCAAGTTGCCAGGTGTCAGACCATGTCTTCAGCCCTGTTAGATCTTCCTGTAATCCCTGCCACCCTCCTTGGTCAACCACCACTGCTCCCATCTTGGTGTCATCTACAGATAGACTGATCTTGCTATTTACACCTACCAAGATGTTTGCAATAAATATCCCAAATAACACCGGCCCCAGCACTGATGCCTGTGGGACCCTGCTCATCCCTGTCTTTGGGGATGATGATTCACCTCCCACCACCACCACCCTCTGCTGCCATCCCTGCAGCCAGTTCTCCACTCATCCCACCAATTTTTCCCCCATTCCTGTGTCCCTTAGCTTACATGCTAGTCTCCCATGTGGCACCGAGTCGAATGCCTTACTGAAGTCCAGGTACAGGACATCCACCACATGCCCTTTGTCCATTTCCTTGCTCACCCAGTCATAGTAGTCCACTGGGTTGATTTGGCAGGATCTGCCCTTGATAAAGCCATGCTGCTGACTGTCCTGCACCTCACTGACCTCCAGCAGGGTCACCCGCCTCTCCTTTAGGATTGTTTCCATCAGTTTTTTCCACTATGGATGTGACACTCACTGGTCTATCGTTCTCTGGTTCATATTTGGGACCACTCTTATGGAGTGGAACCACTTGAGCCATCCTCCAATCCTAAGGTACACACCCTGAGTCCAGAGAGGCATTAAATAGGTCTGCCAATGGGCCTGCCAGGACCTCTGCCAACTCCTTTAGTACCCTGGGGTGTATGCCATCTGGTCCTGGTGCCTAGACCACCCTCAGTGCCCTTAACCCCTCTAGCACTCTATCTTCTGTGATTTCCCCATCAGTCACCCCCTCCCACTCTGATCCTATCCCCCCCCCCAACCTTAGGTATTCCCCTTTCTCTTTAGTAAAAACAAGCAGAAGTAGTCGTTAAGTGCTTCTGCCTTTTGGTCCCCTTCCACCCATTCTCCCTTCTTCTTAATCCTTACTATTTGGTCCTTACAACCCCTTTCCTCCTGTTATACCTGAAGAAATATTTTTCCTCTTTAATTCCCTTTGCCAGCCTGAGCTCCCTTGATGCCTTTGCTGCCCTCCCTCTCTGGTCACCTCCTTTGCTTCCTTCAGGTACTCCTCCCTGTCCTCCCCCCCGTTCTTCTGTATCTCCTATAGGCAACTCTTTTCCTCCTCACCTTGTCTATGACACCCTTGTTCATCCAGCTAGGTGTCTTTGCCCTAGTCTTTTTACTTTGGGCCTTGTTGCAGAAATTTGTTGCCTCCATTATCCCTAGCTTAATGAGTTCCCACCTCTGATTCATGTCCATATAAGGCTGAATTCTGTCCAGGAACCCTTGCATAACTTCACCCATCTTTTTTAAGTCAGCCTTTCTAAAGTCTAGCACCTTTGTGCCAGATGCCCCCCTCTCCCTGCCCAGCTGCAGCTGGAACCATACTGTCCGGTGGTCACTCCACACCAGTGGTTCCTCCACCCTCAGATCCCTCACCCACTCACCATTAGGCAGTATGAGGTCAAGGGTATTCCCTTCCCTAGTTGGTTCACTGACCAGCTGCATCAGGAGGTTATCCTGGAAGGTGTCTAGCATTATCTATTCCCTTCTACACTTGGTGGCAGATGTCCCCCCCCCCACTCCACTCCCAGCAGGTTGAAGTCACCTACTATCACCACCCCACCTTTCTTCCTAACCGTAGTGTCCTATTTTTTGGATCTTGGATTTGCATCCATAGAGCCTCTGTATCTTCCTTCTCCCCCTCTATCCTAACACACTTTAGCCCCTCCCTCATGTAGAGCGCTACCCCCTCTTTCCCCTTAACTCTATCCTTGTGGAATAGTCTGTAACCTGGAACCGCCAGGTCCCAGTCATGTGTAACCCCTAGGTGGTGCTATCCCAAGGGTTACTACCCCTGCCTGCTTGGCTAGTTGCAGATTAATGGGCCTAGGTTCTGATACAGGTGCCTCAGGGTTGGTAGTGGTCAAGCTGACCTGGGCACAGCCCTCCGGGACACTGTAACCCCGCTTTTCTCCTTCTAGTGGCCTGAACAGTACACAATAATCACTTTCACAATGACCCTTATTCACCAGGCAATTACCCACACTGTTTCACTTACCACCAGGGCTGGTTCCTCTAGCTTGACCCTGGGGACCCCCTGTAGAACAAGGTTAAGCACAGCAAATAACAACAGTACAATACTCTTGGCACAAACTGGAACCACAATCAGGTTAAATGCAAACAAAGTTAAATCTGATTTAGTCAGGGGACTTGAACAAGGGAGGGACATAATCAAGCTGATTTGCTTAAAAGCTAAATTAATCAGATGGTTATGCATGCAGTTCAGAGTCCCTACACAGTCACAAACTCTGGGTACCCAGGTAGGAAAACAGTGGGCTAGACAGGAATGTTGCAGCTGGTTGGGGCCCTGTGATGGAAGAAAGCAACATACACAACACACACTATTTGTAATCCGGAGCCGGAGGGCTCAGTTCATGAAAGAAAAGGCAACAATCCAATCAGATGACAACACTTTTAGATTTAGCTGTTGTTGCAGGGAGCTACCCTGATGTTTACTCATGATACCCAATACTGGACACAGGCAGGATGAAATCGAGACTGCAGGCTGTTGAGCAGGAGTGCCCGGAGAAGCAGGGCCCACACGAATCACCGAGGCATTGTTCTTGTTCAAGGCGTTGAGCAGGGGGCTGATCCCCAGGCCAGTCACTCGTCGATGACTTTCTCTGCGTAGCAGGTATTCTGGCTGGGCCAGTGTAGCAGGGCCCAGGCAAATGGAAATGGATACGGATTCAGTCTGTGGAGCTGGATACAGTCTCCAGCAAGCAAAACACATTTCAGACACACAGTGGGGAACCAAATCACGACCCACTATAAGCACACAGCACATTCACACGTAAGAAAATTCCACTGTACCAGGCAAATGGCTCTCCGGTCACAATTACAGAGTCTCTGCACAATCCGGGAGTTCAGAGGTAGCTGGAAGTCCTGACAGGCCGATCGCATTCTGCAAATCTTCAGTCTTCTTCAGGTTAAAGACTGGTCACAATTCAGTGGCTTAATTCGCTCTCCAAGTTCGAATTCAGTCTGAAAAAGAACACAAGTTCCCTCTCAGAAACAGCAGGCAGTCATGCAGGCCAAACTCAGGCCTTTCCACTGTTCTGCCGTGCAAATCCGCTATGGATTGCTGCTCGAACTATCTCAAGCTGTTACTTCTTCACTTCCCAACTCAGATCTAACTGAAACTGCAAGCAGTGTGGGTCTTTCCCCAAGATCCAAAAGGTTCGGTTGGCTGATCTGTCTGTCAGTCACAACAAGGGCTCCCTCTCCAGTATATTTTAGGTGCCAAAAGCCCAAAACTACAATTCCTACAAGTTTTGGCCCCACCAAGCCCCTGTAGGCAGGCTCTATTTTAGAGTCCCAAATGTACTGATTGGCCCATTCTGCAGTCCGGGACCAAGATGATAGAAACAAACAGAACTGTCCATGCTGCAAAGAAGGCAGGTTAGAACAAACTGCAATATTATTACTACTGTAACAAATGATCAGCAAACAAGTACATCTTCTATCAGAGCTCCTTCTCAGATTAATTATGACTGCAATCCAGGCAGCCCTTAAAGAGACAGTACACAGTGGCTATACAGGCACTCCCTGGCAATCACATTTAAACTGCTAAAATGCAGGACACCAGCCTGGCAATGAGCATTTAGGCAAGCTCAAAGAAGACTTTTCAGGAACCCCATTTGTGAGGTTACTCCTTCCCTACCTGGAGAAAACTTGGCATCTGCATCAAGTCTGTACCATCACAATATCAAAATGCAATATAAACGAGACATATATCATTAGCTTGTTACATCACTATAACTTTCAATATACTTAGCATTACTATATCCATATTGACAATACTTATGCATGTTTCATACAGGGAATGCTAATTCCACTATGATTAACACATTAGTAACATCACAATACTGCTTCAGGTAATAACTTCTTGCACATTAAACAATGTAAGAGGGGGCCATTCCCTATCAGCTAACTTGGGGCTGGATGGGGCAGGGGCACCATGGTGAGAGGGAAAAACAAGTGATCTGGAATTGGCCATCAAGCTCAATTTGAGCAGTGAGCTTGGTGAGATGTAAACCCCTTTGTGAACCACATTGAAAAGCAAATTCACTGGCCTCCCAGGGGAATTATAACTAAAGCATAGTACTGCCTTGAAGCTCAGCCTGTCTTTTTGGGGGGAGCAGCCACAGTCTCTGTACTTTCAGCACTAACTTTGGAGCTTTCGTCATTTGTGAGGGGTACCTCTGCATGGATAGGAATGTCCAAACTGGGAGCACTGTCAGCTCCTTGCTCTGTAGGCTCTGGTTCCACAACACTTTGCTCATTACTATCTTCTGACGAGGGCCCAGCTGGCTCATTTTGAGAAGGTTTAGGCACAATTAGGCTTTGTGGCACTGAAATGGGTCTATCAGCACTCTCATACTGTTCTTCAAGTTCTGGCATGTCACCAGGAGACTCAGACCATCAGCTCCTTCTTTGGGCAATTCACACAGATCCACAAAACACAGAGAGTCCGCAACCTCAGATGTGATGCTTTGCACCTCACTTTCAGGGAGCATTGGCTTCAAGGATGAAGCTAGGGGGTTAGGCATTCCAGAAGGCCCAGCTTCATCCCCACAATTAGTCACAGGGCGACCTCGAACAGCTGACTCAATTCATAGGAGGGTAATAGGCATTGTCACACTCACTATCATCAGAGGTGGACTGACAGTCACTATCATTCTGGGCCTGCTGCGGGAAACCTTAACTCTGTAACTACTGGGGTAGAGTTGACTCTGTCTCTTTTGCAGCAGCATGAGTCACCAGCCAGGGAGACAATGTCTGCTGGCTCAGCTTCAATAATAACTTGGCTGATAGGCAGCAAGTGGTTACGGTGCATGGTCTTGACAGCTTTGGAGTTATTCTCTGGGTGTACCTTGTATACTGGTAGATCATCCAACTTTCCAACTACTACATGAGGAAGATGGTGCCACCTATCAGCAATTTGTGCTTGCCATGTAGTCCCAAATTGCGTAACAACACCGGTATGAATCCGACCTTAGCTCTTGAACCTTTACTTTCTTGTTGTGCCTCTCTTTGTTGGCGAGATTTCTTTTAGCAGCCACTGTCTGGGCCAGTTGATGTGCGTGGTTCAATTGAGCTTTCAGTTTCTGCACATACTGCAGGTAGTTTTCAGCTCAGACCCCATCTGGAGAGACCCCAAAACAGACACCAACTGGCAGGAGGGCCTCCCCCCCAAACATGAAGCGGTAGGGGAGAACCCAGTAGCATCATTTTTGGTGCACTTGTACACGTGTATCAAGGTGCTAATCTGCTGGCTCCACTTATGCATATGTTTTGGGTGGAGGGTGCCAAGCATGTCTAGAAGGGTGTGGTTAAAATGTTCCGGTTGAGGGTCACCCTGCAGGTGATAAGGGGTGGTTCTTGACTTCTGCACCCCACAGAAAGAGCATTTATTTGATTAGCCTACTTTCAAAGTCTCTGCCTTGAGAGTGAATCCGCTGGGGGGCACCATAATGGACGAAGAATTTTTCCACTAGCACCTTGGCCACGGTAGAGGCTTTCTGATCTTTATTTGGAAAAGCTTGTGCATACCATGTGAAATGATCTGTAACCACTAACACATTGCCAATATTCCGTTGATCAGGTTCTAAACACAAAAAATCTATGCAGTCCAGTTTCATGGTGACACTGGTAGTGATATTGACAAGGAGGCAGCCCTCTGAGCAGGCTTTTCTTTGGAGGCAGACTACAGGTCTTTACATGGTGCTCAACATCGCCCTCCATCTTGGTCCAGTAGAATAGAGATCATACCAGGTTGAGAGTCCTGTCCATACCAAGGTGCCCCATGTGATTGTTGAGGGACCTCAGTACCAAGTGTTTAAAGGCTGTAGGCAGGACCAATTGTTGCTTGTCTACTTGACCACTGTGATCCACTGTCTCTCTGTATAACAACTGATTGAGTAACTTCAACCTGGGGCCTTCTTTAAACAATAGGGCAGTTCGCAAGTCAGGAGAATGCAACTTAGACACATCTTTCCCTGCACACAGGGCATGAAGTGTGGGTTGAATCATAGGATCTTGGGATTGAACCCACTGAATACTGTCATTGTCAAGTTGAGGTAGTGTACTAATATCTAGAGCAGAGAAATGGCAATAGGCAGCCAGTATGCAGGTATTAGGAGGGCCCAAGCAATCTACTAGACAGTCCACTGTGTCTGCAGACATCTGTTCATCTCTGTCAAACATTTGGCACAATGCTTGGATGTCAGGTTCAGATAACCTGAACCAATCACTCTTGGAGACTGGCCTTCATGACAGGGCGTCAGCATCAATATGGTTCAGTCCTGGCCTGTATTCGACAGCAGAATCATAGGTTGATAAAGCAGACAGCCACCGGTGCCCAGTGGCATCCAACTTAGCTGAAGTCTGTACATAGGTTAACGGGTTATTGTCGGTCTTCACCAATATCTTTGCCCCATAGAGGTACTCATGAAACTGGTCAACAATGGCCCATTTTGGGGCTAGGAACTCCAGCTTGTGCCCAGGATAGTTTCGTTCTGAAGGGGTCAAGCTCCTGCTGGCAAAAGCCACTGGTCTCAAACCACCCTCATGGTCTTGATACAGTACAGCTCCTAGGCCCTGCAGACTAGTGTCCGTATGCAGCACATAGGGCTTGGTAGGGTCAGCATAGGCAAGGATGGGGGCATGGGTGAGCTGGTATATGACTTCATGGAAAGCTGCTTCACATTCGGGTGTCCAGCGGGGCCTAAAAGGTTCACCTGTTTGGAAGTATACCTTCTCAGGTTCTTTGACAGCCCCTTTCTTGTGTTTACGGTTGGTAGGGGGGTAACCCTTGGTGAGATTCAGGAGCGGGTGAATCACCTAGGAATAGTCTTTTATGAACTTGCGGTAGTAGCCACAGAACCCCAGGAAACATTCTAGTTCTTTCAAGGTATGGGGCTGGGGCCAAGTAGTCAGTGACTCGACCTTACTGGGATCAGTCTCTATCCCTTCTGCAGATACTATGTGCCCCATATACTTCACAGAGGTTTGAAAAAAATGGCACTTGTCAATGGACAGCTTGAGGCGAAGTCTTTCAATTGGTCTAGGACTTTAAACAGTCGGTCTCTCTGCTCCTCTAATGTGTGTCCGAACACAATGACATCATCTAGGTACACTAGGCATTCCAGCAATTTCATATCTCCCACCGCACGTTCCATCAGTCGCTGAAAGGTGGCCAGGGCATCCGAAATCCCCTGTGGCATTCTCAGGAATTCATAGAACCCCAAAGAACAGATGAAGGTGGTTTTCTGAAGGTTCTCCATGGCCATCGGAATCTGGTAATATCCGCTGTGAAGATCCAATACTGAGAACCATTTGCCCCCATTCAAGCAATCCAGGACATCTTGTATACGGGTCATGGTGTATTGATCTGGAACAGTCTGCCAGTTCAGGGTTCGATAATCAACACACATCCTCACTGACCCATTCTTCTTATGCACAACCACAATGGGAGAGGCATATGGGATCCTTGATTCCTGTATCATCCCAGCAGCGAACATTTCCTGCAGGTGTCTCCTCACATCATCTATGTCCGCTGGGGCGAGGTGTCAGGATCGCTCTCGAAATGGCTGGTCATCATGCAGGTGTATATGATGCTCTGCACCCTGGACACACCTCACGTCCCATTCTTTTAACAAAAACACTTGGTCTCTCTGGGTGAGTTTCTTGCTAATCCTAGTCTTCCATTCAGCTGGCAGTGGGGAATCACCAAAGTCAAATAAGTCCGGGGTCAAACTCTCCTTTTGTCCAGAGTACTTGTTATTGTGTAATACTGCAGTGTCTGTGCAGTGTACTGTAGCTAGAGTGCACCCTCTGTTCACCCGGACATCCCGATCTGACACATTTCGAAACTGGACCATCACTCATCATGCATAGGCATGAGCACGGGCTGGGAAGATGCTGGGTTTAACCAATAATCCACCGGGCAACTTTCCATCACCTGGTGCATCCAACATTAATATTTTGTTCTTTACATTTCTCTTTAGGTGCGCTTCTCTATGGATTGTGCACTTAGCATTGGGGGCCAATACCAAGGAGTCAGGTTCCTTTTTCCACACTATCCCCACTGGCTCATCTGGGTCCTCTTTATTGGGTTTCTGTTGTAAGTCATGTGCCCTTTTTACTAAGGCTGGAATTCTTAGGGCTTGTCCAGTCAGTTGCCCTTGTTTCTCATGGCAGAGTTGTGCTAGTCTCCCAAACGTGTGGGCGTTTGTTCCAATTAAAAGGGGAACCCCATCATACAGTCTGGTGGGGGGACACACCAGGGCCAATGTCTCTACTTGCTCCTCTACACCAGTTACAGTTGCAGGAAAGGACAACCAGAGGCAGACATATCCTAGGTAGGGATAAGACTTGTCGCTCAGCCCCCACACAGGTAGGCCTTCTAGGGATTGTAATGGCACATCAGATAAGCGTTTGTCATACCAATCCTGAAATGCAATGGTCAATTGCGACCCACTGTCAAGCACAGCCTGAGTGGGAATACCATTCACAGCCACAGTAGTCTTCATTGAAGGGTCCACTATTTTGGACCAGTCTGGAGGGACAACAGCAGGGGCCTGGACAGATGATTTAGCCACAGAGGGGTTTGAGTTAGGATGGCCGAAGCCTTCACTGTGGTCATTTTGTGCACCCCTTGAACACTGACTTGTTTTCCGAAGCTCTCCCTGAAGCTGGTTCACCACTTTCTCTAAGTCCTTCTGAGACCAGCATTCCCTCTTCATATGGCCATCCTTCCCGCAATAGTGAAAAATGACAGGCTCTCGGGGCTCTTGCG
This sequence comes from Neoceratodus forsteri, assembly GCA_016271365.2. NCBI lineage: Eukaryota > Metazoa > Chordata > Ceratodontiformes > Ceratodontidae > Neoceratodus > Neoceratodus forsteri. Next base: position 516,843,066 of record CM057449.1, on the reverse strand, counting down.
GAGAATATAGCAGGGGATGCTGGAGCATCGATGGGAGATTGTGATCTGACTTCTGCTGGTAGTGTACCATGTCTGAAAAGTTCCTTTAGGGTGGCAGTCAATTCCTTGAGCTCAGCCGAGAAGCCACCCTTAGTAGAGGATGCCTGAGGGTGTACCCGCACCCCCATAACAGTCACGTCCTGACAGGGGTCAGGGTCTCTGTCAGCAGGGGATATCTCAGCAAACGCACCCAGTTGTACTTTTTGACTTCCTTCAGCAACTCCTTCCTTCACCGCTTAGCCCACGGAGGACACTCGTAGTGGTCTCCATTTTGGAAGGGCCTCCCAGTGCCATGATCACTTGGGCTGCACTCACCCTATAATTACAATCTCCCTTTTCACCTTCTACCTCCCAGAGTTCTTTTATCAAGTCACAGTAGTCAGGTGGGTTACCTCTCCTATCCTGGAGCCTTAACTGGATGATCTGCAGTTTAGAATGCTTGGCATGTTGCAGTATGTGCCCCAATCTCACACGGTTCAAATCACTGGCGGCTAACCCACCTTCCTGGTAAGCTTTCTGCAGAGCTCTTTCTAGGTGAGTAACATACACAAACAAACTTTCCCCCTTCCATTGTTTGGTACCTTGGAATTGCCACATCAAAGTCTCCCCTGACTCAATGCTCCCAAAATTGCCTTCAAGTACAGATAGGTACTTCTGAGCAGATGCATCAGGTTTCGTGGACCTCAAAAATTTAATGGCTTCAAGGGCGGGGCCCCTCAAACTTTCTATGATTCTCTTCTGCTTCTCAGCCTCCCGCACACTGCCACTCAGGTACCAAGGAGGCAACATAGTCAATCCAGGTATCCCAGTCATCCTCCCCCTGGGGGTAGGGAGGGTGCCTGAGAAGATTCTCAGCCTTCAGTAGGAGTCCTAACTAATGGCAGGTACAGATATAGGGGCCAGCATTGGCACAGGCACAGAAAGCAGGGCAGTAACAGCTGCTGGAGTGGGAGTGAGTGTTGGGGAAGGAACACCCCCAGGTGGCAGGAATAGTTTCTTAAAGTCCTCTATGGTTTTCCCTTCCTCCAGCAACAACTTAGCAAATTTCTCTTCAAAAGTCTCAGATCATGGTGGGAGCTCATCCTCCTCAGAGCCTTTACTGTCTTTTGTTATCACTCTCCAGGCGGCTATGACCCCTTCTGAAGCAATAGTCTGTGGCACTTTAGAGCTGTTCACGAGGTCACTACACTCTACCAAGGCTATGAAAGTTTGGGCAATCAAATCAGCCTGTTGACCCACCACCACAGAGTTTTTTAAACATACAACTTTGGAGAGTGCTCCCTCTACAGTGTCCTTATTGATACCAAGGGGAATATCCAGTATAAGCAGAGCATTTTGGGGTCGATCTCCTGCCCAGTACACCACCCCACCAACTGGCGTACAGCCATTTCTACGGGGGTAGCCATTAATCTTTAACAATAATTCATAATTTTTGGCCACTAGGCGGCACAAAATCCCAGTGGTGAGCCTCAAGATGTAACCCTAGATGACGCTATCCCAAGGCTACTACCCCTGCCTGCTTGGCTAGTTGCAGGATAAGGGCCTAGGTTCAGATATGGTGCCTCCACCCAGAGGTCAGGGTTGGTAGTGGTCAAGCTGACCTGGGTACAGCCCTCCAAGACACTGTAACCCTGCTTTTCTCCTTCTAGTGGCCTGAACAGTACACAATAATCACTTTCACAATGACCCTTATTCATCAGGCAGTTACCCACACCATTTGCACTTACCACCTGGGCTGGTTCCTCTAGCTTGACCCTGGGGACCCCCTGTAGAACAAGGTTAAGCAAAGCAAATAACAATAGTACAATACTCTTGGCACAAACTGGAACCACAATCAGGTTAAATGCAAACAAAGTTAAATCTGATTTAGTCAGGGAACTTGAACAAGGGAGGGGCGTAATCAGGTTGATTTGCTTAAAAGCTATATTAATCAAACAGTTATGCATGCAGTCCAGAGTCCCTAGACAGTCACACACTCTGGGTACCTAGGTAGGAAAACGGTGGGCTAGCCAGTAACATTGCAGCTGGTTGGGGCCCTCTGATAGATGAAAGCAAGATGCACAACACACACTATTTGTAATCCGGAGCGGTGGGCTCAGTTCGTGAAAGAAAAGGCAACAAGACAATCAGATGACAACACTTTTAGATTTAGCTGTTGTTGCAGGGAGATACCCTGATGTTTACTCATGATACCCAATACTGGACACAGGCAGGATGAAATCGAGACTGCAGGCTGTTGAGCTGGAGTGCCCAGAGAAGCAGGGCCCACACGAATCACCGAGGCGTCGTTCCTGTTCAAGGCGTTGAGCAGGAGCTGATCCCCAGGCCAGTCTCTTGTCGATGACTTTCTCTGAGTAGCAGGTATTCTGGCTGGGCCAGTGCAGCAGGGCCCAGGCAAATGGAAATAGATACAGATTCAGTCCATGGAGCTGGATACAGTCTCCAGCAAGCAAAACACATTTCAGACACACAGTGGGGAATCAAATCACGACCCACTATAAGCATACAGCACATTCACATAAGGAAATTCTACTGTACCAGGCAAATGGTTCTCGGTCACAATTACAGAGTCTCTGCACAATCCGGGAGTTCAGAGGTAGCTGGAAGTCCTGACAGGCCGATCGCATTCAGCAAATCTTCGGTCTTCTTCAGGTTAAAGACTGGTCACAATTCAGTGGCTTAATTCGCTCTCCAAGTTCGGATTCAGTCTGAAAAACACAAGTTCCCTCTCAGGAACAGCAGGCAGGCATGCAGGCCAAATTCAGACCTTTCTACAGTTCTCACATGAATCCACTATGGATTGCTGCTGAACTATCTCGAGCTGTTACTTCTTCACTTCCCAACTCAGATGTAACTGAAACTGCAAGCAGTATAGTATGGGACTTTCCCCAAGATCCAAAAGGTTTGGTTGGCTGATCTGTCTGTCAGTCACAACAAGGGCTCCCTCTCCAGGTTATTTTAGGCACCAAAAGCCCAAAACTACAATTTCTACAAGTTTTGGCCCCACCAAGCCCCTGTAGGCAGGTTCCATTTTAGAGTCCCAAATGTACTGATTGACCCATTCTGCAGTCCAGGACCAAGATGATGGAAACAAACAGAACTGTCCATGCTGCAAACAAGGCAGGTAGAACAAACTGCAATAGTATTACTACTTTAATAAATGATCAGCAAACAAGTACATCTTCTAACAGAGCTCCTTCTCAAATTAATTATGACTGCAATCCACGTAGCTCTTAAAGAGACAGTACACAGAGGCTATACAGGCACTCTCTGGCAATCATATTTAAACTGCTAAAATGCAGGACACCAGCCTGGCAATGAGCATTTAAGCAAGCTCAAAGAAGACTTTTCGGGAACCCCCATTTGTAGGGGGGTTACACCTGGTTTTGGGTGGCCCATGTCTCGGTGATGGTTGCCATATCCACCCCTCCCTCTGCCATGAGAGCCTGTAGTTCTGCATTTTATTCCTCAGGCTTCTAGCATTTAAAGATACCACCCTCCATCCCCTTTCTTTCCCCCTCCTCCTTCCTCCTCTCCCTTTATGGCCCTCCTTGTATTGTTTGCTCCTCTCCTTATCTCACTGTTATGGGGGACAAGTCCATAAGGTTTCCCATCCTGAGGCCTCTGAACACCTCAATCCCTTCTGCCACCCCCTCTCCTAGTTTAAATTCTCCTCAATATACTCCCCAAACTTTTGCTTCAGTACTTTCTTCCCCTCTTCATTTAAGTGCACTCTATGTTTAGAATATAGACTGCTGTCCTTCCAGGTCACCCCCACCCTCCTACCAGCCCATACCCCTTTTCCTGACACCAGGTTACCAGCCATTCATTAAACTCCTGAATCCTCACTTTTCTTGCCATACTTGCCCTTGGGACTGGAAGTACCTCTGAGAAGGTAACTGATCTTCCTGCCCTCTCGTAAACTGGACCTAAATCCTCAAATCTCCTCTTCACCTCATCTACCGTCCCATCAGCCAGGTCATTCATCCCGAGGTGCAGAATTAGATGTGGTTTTTCCCTGCCCTTTCTGGCATATTTTAGTACTGATTGCCCCACCCTTTCCGCTTTCATTACTGGCATGACTTCCACCCAGACCTGACTATGCCTCTCTCCCTTGCTACCCCACCTGACCCCTCTCAGTATTGAATCCCCTAACACTAAGATCCCACCCCTTTCTCCCCTGTCACCCCCATCCTCCCTTCCCCTCCCTGTCCTAACTCCTTCTTCCTCCTGCACACTGTTCTCCCTCTTTGCCCCATTACACTACCCTTGTTATTACTCCCTCCTGTGCTCATTCCATCTTGAAACACATTAGGTTCTTTTCCCTTCTCACCCCCTCTTCCTGTTCTATTTCTCTCTGTTACCCTGGACTGTTCTTCCACAGCACCTTCTCCCCATCTGTCATTCCCATCAATGGCCACTACCAGTTTGAGCCTAGTGTATGCCTGTGCCCCAGTTACTTTTGGCTCCTATCTACTGTACTTGTATCTCCCCCATTTGTCCCCAGTGTGGATTGTTCCCTCCATCTCCAGTCCCTACCCCGTCTCTTCTTCTGTGCTTCCCATTTCCTCTTCTCTTTGCTCTCCTGACTGCTTTCCCTGGCTCCCTCTGCTTATCCAGATACACTACTCTGTTCTCCTCCTGTGCTTCCTTGTACTTACTGAATGCCAACTTTTTCTTTCTTACCTTCTTGGCCACTTCCTTTGAGAACCATAGTGGTTTCCTTTTTCTTATGCCTTTGTTTATCTGCCTAACACAAAGGTTTGTTTCCTCCCTTATGGCTCCTTTTAGATGGACCCACTGTTCCTCAACTCCCCCTAGGTCCTCCCTCCCTGCTAGAGCTTCCCTGAGATATACCCCAACTTTGCAAGTCAGTCCTCCTGAAGTCCAGGACCTCGCTTTCATGTGATCTGACTCTGCCACTGCCACTGTACTCGTAGTGAACCACACTGTGCGATCACTGGTCCCCAGGTATTCACCTACCATGACATCTATTCTATCCCCATTGGTGAGTACCAGGTCCAAAATCGCACCCTCATGTGCGTGCTCAAGCACTAGATCCTGAGGCATGCCCATTGCAAGGAGTCAGTATGTCCCTGCTTCTGGTTGAGGCTGCAGCTATGATGCTCCAGTCAACATCTGGCAGACAGAAGTCACCTGCCAGCAGCACTTCCCTTTAGTCTCCATCTTATGACTTCTACTAAAACATTAACCAACTCTTCCCCTTGTGCCAGAGGTCTGTAGATCATGCGCATGGAATAGCGATGCCATTGCCCATCTCTGGGTGACCCACAGGGCCTCCGCCCCCGGCAGTCCCTGTATCTCAGTTGCTTTATACCCACCCTGACGTAAAGAGCTACGCCTCCCTTTTACCCTCCCGGTCTTTCCTGAACAGAGTATAGCCTGGTATAGCAACATCACAGTTATGGTTATCATTATACCATGTCTCAGTAATTGCAACAATGTCCATGTCTGCCTCTGCTGTCAATGTCACCAGGTCCAGGATTTTATTTCCCAGGCTGAGAGCATTCACACACATGGCCTTCCATATTATGTTTCTTCCACTCCTGTCATCCCCTCTTTTAACCTCGTGCTTTTCCTTATTTCACCACCCGCCTTTAACCCCCTTTCTTCTGTTCTCCGCCATTCTCCTTTTTCCTAGTTTAGTTACCATTGGCGATTTCCCAACCGTAGGATCCTCCATGCTGACTAAATTAACCTGTGGGAGTAGGCAGTTTGATTCTCCCTGCTTCCTTCTGCCACCCCCCTTGGCAAGTTTAAATGCTTGCCAATGAAACATTTAAACTGCTCACTAAGGACCAGGGTCCCCTCTCTGGAGGGATGCAGGTCATCATCCTTGTACAGTCCCTCATCCCTCCAGGTGGGTTCCCAGTCCCCAATAAAGCCGAAACCCTCCTCTCTGCACCAGTTCCTCAACCATGTGTTGAAGTCCCTGTCATTGACATTCCTAGCCTCCCCCTTGCCTTGGACAAGCAGCACCTCCGAGAGGTCACAGAGCTTGCTACTTGCCCAAGGCCCCTTCCCCAACTCCTTGAACTCCTCCTGCACTCTCACTATCCCTGCCTCACCCCTAGTGAGGTCATTCATCCCCAGATGAACAATAACATCCAGTTCCCCTCTCCTTGCTGCCACCCTAGTGATCCTCTGGATCCGCTCTTCATCCCTCCAAACTGTGCCTCCCGGCAGGCACTTAAACTTCCTCTCCATTCTGCTGCCTGTCCCCAGCTCCATTCCCCAGACTATGGAGTCCCCCACCAGGAGTTGCTTCTTCCTCCTCTGGGGTCCTCTGCCTCCTCCTTGAGGTCTCTACCCTGGAGGACCTCCATATCCATCCCAGCCACTACTTCGGGTGCCTCTGTGGGACTGACTCACCCTGCCAGTGTGGCATAGGAGTTATGTAGTGGTGTGGGATTTGGAATGTGCCTGTGCCCCAACACCCTAACCCTCCCTGAGCCTACCATTGTCCATCTGTTCCTCCTTTCTAGCATCCTCTGAGGAAGCGGAGGTGGACTTGGTGGTCTCTGAGTGGAAGAGTCGGTCCTCCTAACCTAAACCAGCTCAGCCTTGAGTCAGGCAACCTCCTCTCTCAGCCCAGAGAGGTGCCTGCAGATGGGGCAGCACTGCAGTCTTCAGATGGTCTCCCTGAAGACAGTCGCTGCACTGCAGTACTCCCATTATGACTACTCCTTATTATAAGACCTTATCTGCTTTCCTTAGAAAAGAGAGATTTTTTTAGTTATTATGTACACCACTCGACCCAAGGCTTGAAGCCCTCAGCTCAGTATGTCAATAATCCCACATCAGCTCAAATCCTCCCTTTATATGGCCTGGTGGCCTGCCCTTCCTGCTTCTTAACAGAAAGTTCTACCTCTGCCAGTCAACTTGACTTGCCTATAAACTACAACAAGGCTCAGGTGAGTGGGTGGAGGGGGAGGTGGAACATTCCACTTCCATTTTGCTAGTTCAGCGCAACCTCAAGTTGTTTGCCATTTGCTCTCTGTCTGCTGCATTCCTGTTGAGAGAAACAAACAGCACAATCCCTTTGCTGCTGAAGCCATTTTCTCTCTTTAGTCAACTGCAAACCCGGACAGAGCCTTTACTGAAATAAAGCACTACAGCCCATTCCTGAAAATAATAAAAATAATGGATTACAGCACACTCTTTCCAGTCAGCTACAAACCCAAACAGAACCTTTTTCTGAAATAAAACCCTACAGCCCATTCCTGAAAATAATAAAAATAATGGATTATAGCCTACCATTCCTTCAATAGAATGTTAGTAGCTCAAACAAAATAAAAAACAATCAGCAGTGCCCTCCGATCTTTCTGGTTGTGATTGCCACAGTTGGTCCTTTGTGATCCAGTGACCTCTCCCCACCCACACACCTTCTCCTGATCATAATATACCCTGCCCTCCTCTACCTTATCCTTTCCCTGCCCATCCCCATCTCCTCCTCCCATTTCACTTATCTCCCTCCATTTCCTCCTCCCTTCAACCATCCACCCTACTCCTCACCCCATACCCTCCTCCTTCCTATCCAACCTGGTTCTCTCTCCCCCTCCCTTAACCTGGGTTTCTTCACCACCACCTCTCACTTTCCTGCATCTTCCCTCCAGCCCCCTCATCCCACCCCACCCCCACACTAAGGGGTGAAATCCTCTCCATCTTCTTGCCCTGTTCCTACTTCTCCTGCCTGGTGCCTCTTCATTGCTTCCTGGTTCCCTCAGGTATCAGCTGAAACTCCTGCCTCACCCCGCTCCTGTTTCCCTCTCCTGACTGCTCCCCTTGCAATTGCATCATATCCCAGTGCAAATGACCAGTTCATTGCTCCTGTTTTGTTTTCCCATTTTGCACTTACTCCCATATTTATCATGTTCTCTGATTGCACTTTACTGTAATTGTGAGCTGTGTCTTTGCTTTGTATTTTCCATCCCCTATTCCCTTCCCCCAGATCACACCAGCAAATGAGCCTTGGCTCAGTGTGCCTTTCCCATTCACCAGTTTTTAAATAAATAAATAAAGAAAGAAATTACTAAATCTGTACTATCATGTGTCCTGCGGAACTCCTCTCCCTAGCTTTATTCCCCAGGGTATGTTTCTCTGGCATGTGCTCAGTGATGAAATCCATCCCCAGATGTCTTTCCTTCACCTGGTTGTCTGTCACCATATTTTCATCAATATTCACACCGGTCTTAAGCCCACCCAGCGATCCCAGCAATTACAGCCACAGTCAGCAACCCCAGCAACAGCAGCAATGTCAGCACCAGCCATGTCCAAGCGCAGCAATGCCATCCCAGAGAACCAACAACATCAGCAATGGCATCCCCAGCCTGGCTCCAACAGCCTGACGCAAACACCCACCAGCAGCCCCAACTATATCATATCCAGTCAGCAATCCTAGGAACAAGCAGCACTACTAGCTCCAGCATGGCTTCAATAGCCTGAAGCAAACACCCACCAGCAGCCCCAACTATATCACATCCAGTCAGCAATCCTAGGAACAGCAGCACTACCAGCTCCAGCATGGCTCTCAACAGCCTGAAGCAAACACCCACCAGCAGCCCCAACTATATCACATCCAGTCAGCAATCCTAGGAACAGCAGCACTACCAGCTCCAGCATGGCTCCAACAGCCTGACGCAAACACCCACCAGCAGCCCCAACTATATCACATCCAGTCAGCAATCCTAGGAACAGCAGCACTACTAGCTCCAGCATGGCTTCAACAACAGCCAAACTGGAACCAATGCCATCAACCCCAACAAAACCAGACCCTTCAAGCAACCCCAGCAACTACAGCAATGAGTTTCAGCCACGCTCAAACAGCACCACTTGAACCACCACCAGCAACTGCAACAATGCTAGACCCAGTCAGCAACCCCAGCAACAGGAACACTTCCAGTCAAAGCAGCCATCTCAGCCTGGCTTGAACCACTGCTAGCAACTCCATCAATGGTAATCCCAGCAATTGCAGTCTTAGTCAACACTAGCAACAGCAGCCCAGTTTCATCCTGTAAATCCTGAACTGAGCTCCTGGGACTAGAGATGCAGCAAAGTATTTTTCCACCTTTGAAGTGGACGCGAAGTCCACCACTCCGCATTGCGAAACACTACGTGAAGTGCATTCAGAAAAGTGGAATTTCGCCTTTTTGAATGCACTTCACATTGTGCCACTTCATCTTATTCCATGTTGTGGTAAAATAAGGCAAATTGAGTGATAAATAGGCCACAGATCACATGGCTCACACAGTCTCGCAGTCTTCAGGGCACATGTTTCCCTTCAGGTTGCAGCAGGAAGTCAGGAAGTGAAACAGTTTTACTTTCACCTTGCTGTAGCAGGAGCAGGAGCTAGCTGAGCTGGTGAAAACTGCTGGAAAGCAAATCAAATATAAACGTTGATTTTTTGTCCAAATGTGCTTTTTTGTTTTGTGGAGTGTGAAAGGGTATTGTAGCTTGTATATTTTTTGTTAGTTGTATGTGAATTTTTCTGTCAGTGTGTGCCTGTGTGAAAGAAGAGAGAGAGAGAGAGAGAGAGAGAGAAAGAGAGAGACACACACACACACACTAATGGAGGTGATCAAGGAAGAGGTGGTTTTAGGTGCGGTGTAGTGGGGGATCGTGTTGGAGTCCACACCTCTGGTGGCGGGCTCCGTTTAAAAACTGCAACACCATACGTGGATGTTCCCCACCTGAAGCAGTTAGTTCAGGGTTGGCAGCACCACCTCTGGATATGGTACATAGCAGCACCCCCCCATGCCACCACCACCTGCTATGGCCCCTGCACCAGTGCCTCATGTTTCGGCCCTCCATGCCCCAATCGGGAAGCAGCAGGTGGCAGTAACACCTGTTCCCCCCCCATGCCTGTGCCTGGTCCTCCCTGCAGCTCTGTGGTCTGGGAGTTTTTCACTACACTGCCTGGGGACAGCAGTGTAGCAAAATGCATCATCTGTGATGCTCTGGTGAGTCGTGGCCCTAGGGGCACTCACCTTGGAACTGGGGGACAGCACACCCACGTGCTGAACCATCACAAAGCTGTGTGGGATGCCAAGGTGGCAGAAGTTGCATGAAATGCACCTGCTGGCCCTTCAGGAAGTTCTGCCAAGATATTGCGGAACATTGTGCACCTGCACCTGCATGACGTGGTGTTAAGCGGGGGAATGCAAGCAGTGATGTGGCTGCTCCACCACAACCACCACAACCACAACCTGCAGCAGTTGTAGGTGATGGTGGTAACCCACTCCAACCCACTGCCACACTGGCCAATGTGGCCCTGTTGTGCAGTGAGATGGATGAAGTTAACCACCGTTTCAATTGTGTGGAGCAGCAGTTGGATTGAACTGAAGGTCACCAGTTCCAGATAACGGGATGCTCCAACTGCTGCTTGCCAACCAGAACATAGAAATCTAGTTTTGTTTAAAATGTTTGTCCTTCCTCCTGACTCCTTGCACCCACCACTCTCTCTGTGAAATATTACTTCCTGGTATTTTACCTCAATCCTCCCGATCCACCATCCATCTGTTTTCAAATTTTACTCCCTTGTTTGTTCACATCATTTTTCTGTATAATGCTACCCTCTTGTACGTTGATTATTCCTTTTGGTACTTAATAGTTTCTATCATGCCCTCCCTTTTCTTTTAGATTATGTGTAATGTCCTTTAGTGTCTCTTTCATTTTGGACTTCATTTTAATGTGATGGCTCCCAATGCGTCCCAGCATACCCAATCCCCAAGCCCTCCTTACTTCCTTCTCACATTTCTTGCATACCTTTATGTCATCTGACACAGGTCACTGTCCATATTTGTTGTTGTTATCCCCCTGTGCACTGTTATGTGTATAATATTAAGTGTGTGTTCTGTCTTTCTTTCGCAAAACTTTGTTTACCTCCCAAAAATGGTAAGAACCACTCCCCAAAACAGCTGAAATAAAATAAAGTACAAAGTGGTGTCCTTGCCCTCATTATATTCCTACTTAACAAAACCAGAAAGCCAGCACTCCAGATGAATAAATGCCAAAAAAAAAATGTTCAGTGCTAGTGCAAATGTATTTATGGCAAAGCAAGGCACACAAATGACCCTTGCACTTTGGCGGTTAGGCCTTCATTAGGGGCCCCCTAATGAAGGCCTAAGCACTGAATTGCAGGGGTCATTTGTGTGGGGCTTGTTTTGCCATCAGTACATTTACACTAGCAGTGAACATTTTTTCTTTGCATTTATTCATCTGGAGTGCTGGCTTTCTGGTTTCTCTTGGACTTTTGGAGCTAGCTGCTCTGTACCAGCAGCCGTCCCCAGTGTTAGAGCAGTGTGCTTCTGGACCTTGTGTATTCCTACATAATGTCTGTTTAACATGAAATATTTTTTGTGCCTTACTAATGTTTCCTTTCTGTTGTGGTTTGTTTGTTGAAAATCTGGAGTGAGCAGTGAAATAATGTGCTAAACAGCATGTGTGCACTATCAGGTGCACACTGCCCAGCCCCTGAAAACATATATGTTGGCTGACTTGTTCCACTGTTGATGGTATAAAGAATAAAGAATACATAATGTATATTTTATTTGTACCATCACTAACAGTAGTCCAACTCATATAATATGTTTTCAGGGGGCTGGGCAGTGTGTGGCTGATAGATTATTGCACTGCCGACTCCTGCTTTTCAACAAACAAACCACGACAGAAAGGAAACATTAGTGAGGCACAAAGAATATTTCATGGTAAACAGACATTTATTAAGTATGACTATGCAAGGTCCAGAAGCATGCTGCGCTAACACTGGGGACTGGTGCTGCTAGAGAGCATCTAGCTGCAAAACTGCAAGACAAAACCAGAAAGCAGCACTGCAGAGGAATAAATGGAAAGAAAAAACGTTAACTGTTACTGCAAATGTATTGATGGCAAAACAAGCCAGACACAAATGACCTCTGAGCTTCGGTGCTTAGGCCTTCATTAGGAAGCTGATTTGTGCCACTATTGATGGTAGAAACAAGAATATATAATGTATATTTTATTTGTACCATAAGTAACAACGGACCAACTCATATAATATGTTTTCAAGGGGCTCGGTGGGCAGTGACAACCTGACAGTGCACACACTGCTCACTCCTGGGTTTCCACACAAGCACAACGCAAGACAGAAACAAAACATCGCTGAGACCAGTAAAATAATTTTGTTTTGGAAACAGAGATTATTAAGTTGGAATACAACAAGGAGGGGAAGGACACCACTTTTTTATCTTATTTTATGTAGAATGTTTTGGCCAGTATTCGTACAAATCTTGGGATGTTGTCTCTTGTCCAGAAAACTCATGACTCCAGATGAAGATAAATGAGAGCATAAAATGGAATGAAAAGTCTCCATTAATTAATGGCACACTCAGTTATGCATGCAGTGCTGCCTCCCAGTCCCCAGAATTAATGTGCACCCCCAAAAATGCTGCTGTCTTATGTCCAGAAATTTCCCAACTCCAGATGAAGAGAAATGAGAGCATACAATGCAATTTCATGTAATGCTTATTGACCTGACTGGGCCGATGCACAGTGTCGTGCCAAATGATATGCTAGAAGGATGACCCGACCATTGAGTTAACCATCCATGATGACGTGATAATGCTGTTGGTTGCCCAAAGTCTGCTGCATTGACCCCAACAGGAAAAATGCCCTTTATGTAGACACTAATACTACCCTTGGTAAGTTAATGTACCTTTCACCATTATGGTTTTCCACAGAAGTGAGAGAATAGTGCGACTCACTATCTCCTTTCATTTAGACTGATGCAGTTCAAAAGGGCGGCCTGCCCTTCACATAGTGCAATTCTTGAGAAAAATTGCACTGTCATTATTGAAGAATGATGCTAGCCAAGAGAATTTTGATTATGGATTTTGATTCTACAACCTGGCAACAGCCATAGTAAAGACAAACTCCTGAGGAAGATTCTTGTTTGAATTGAAGCACTGGGGAGCTTGTGTTTGTCTTTACCGTGGCCATTGCCAAGTTGTGGAATAAAAGTCCACTTATAAAAATTATGTTTGCTAGCATCATTCTTTATGTGGCCCAAGTGCAGTTTTTTCAAGAATTGTGATTTTCCACAGAACCTGACCTTAAATGTTTTATATGTATATATATATATATATATATATATATATATATATATATATATATATATATATATTGTGTTACCATATTTCACTTTCAGTCAGGAGGCAGAAATCTTGAATCTGCAGGTTTTAAGCAGCTAACACCTAGTACTACAAATGGACAGTTGTGGCTAACTGTGTTTGCTAATGACAGCAGGGCACATTCTGTTAAGTTTAATCAGAAGTAATACAGAGGCGGAGAATGTAAAATAGAAGAACTGTGAATTTATTTGCACCAGATTGACAATATGACATAGAATTTGAGTCATTCTGGTGGGACACTGATTTAACGTTATGAAAAAAAACACATGTACCACAGAAAAATGTGACAGCCTTTAACCACTTAACTTAAAACCTACCAACATGAACCTAATCATCATCAGCATCATTCAGGAAGCTGCCCTCGCTGTCATCAATGTCTGAATTGTGCCCACTAGGGAATTCTTTCTCCATGATGTCATCTACCTCAGTGGTAGGCTGTTTCATGCTGCCAGTGCCACCAGGATGGTCTGTTTCTCCCACAGCACCACAACCATGACCATGCCAGGGTACAAATACAGAGGTTGCAGTTCGAGCTGGTATGTGCCTCTCATTCATTTTCAGGAACGTCAGCAAGCTGACATTTGAAGGAGAGAGGTTTGTACAATGATCCCAAACTATTGCACCCACAGAACTGAATACCCTCTGACATTTACACTGGAGAGTGGGCATGTCAGGTACTCAGTGCCACTGAGGTCAGTTCTGGCCATTCGCTGACCTTCCCACTCCAGTATAAAGAGGATCATCAATAACTGACAGATGCCTGTTTTCAGCCAAATATGAGTCAACCATTGCTGTGCTGCACAAAGTCCAGTGGTTGACTCATCATCCTATTCTCCAATTCATTGATGTCACAAATCCTAACTTGGAACAAAGCACTCTAAAGTGTGTTAATGCCAACTGGTTTTGATGACAGACCACCTGGAACTGCAGCCGCCTTACAGGATGTGCTTGATACTACTCCAATTTAACCTTCAGCCTGGAGTACAGTGTACAGTTCTGGAGACCATACCTACGTAAGGACATAGACAGGGTAGAGAAGGTTCAGAGGAGGGCAACAAAGATGGTGCATGGATTGCATCACAAGTCCTATGAAGACAGGTTGAAGGAACTGAACATGTACTCCCTGGAGGAGAGGAGGAGAGGGATATGATAGAGACATACAAGTATCTTACAGGGAGGAACAGGGTGCAGGAAAACACTATTTTAAGCGAAAAAAGATGTTCCAGGACTAGGGGCATGGGATAAAGTTGGAGGAGGACGATTCAGAGGAAACATGAGAAAGAATTTCTTCACAGAACGGGTGGTGGACAAGTGGAACACCCTGCCAGAGGAAGTGGTGGGGGCTGAAACAATCACGGGATTTAAGAATGCATGGGATAGACATAAAGGAATTCTAGAGGTCAGGGGTAAGGGGCAACAGACTTCTAGGAAAACAAACTGAACTTACAAGCTCAAATGGGCAGACTGGGTGGGCCATAGGCCCTTATCTGCCGACACTGTCTATGTATCCATGTTATGCTGCTGAGATTTGCTGACCTTGGCACATGCCTTCTGTGCCCCATGAACCAAGCGCATCAATTGCCCACTGACATTTTTAACCCATTCAGGCCCTCCCTCCAGTAGTGATGCAATTCCACATTTGTATTGTGGGTCCAACATTGTTGCTATTGAAAAGTCGTCACTGTGCTGAATGCTCAAGATTGTGGTCTTAATACTGTCAGCATGTGTTTCAGCAACACACTGCTAGTGCAGTCTCTGAAACCATCAAGGCTATGCTGTAGATACAGCAATGTCTGCCTCAACACCCACAGCAGTGGAATTGATTCGCTGATGGAGGCAGACTCAGCCACTCACTGCCTGTGTTGCGTGTTCAAAAAGCCTCAAAATTGTTATAACAGAGTTCATGAAGTGCCACTGTTCAGTCGTGAGAGACATGGAGGCCCCAAGTGTCACCGCTACTGTGCATGATGAGATATTTGGAGATTGCTTTGTATTGTTCATACATCCTCCTGCCAAGTATAAAGTGGAGTTCCACAGGGTGACAACTTCCAGCTTGAGCGGTGCTACGGGAGGCTGTTTTGGATCTGCAGCTACTGAAGTTGGTTATGTGCCTTTGTAGAGCATGAAAAGTGTGAACAGATACGTGTGCAACTGTCAACATTTCCTTTATATCAGGGTGCTGCAGAAACTCCTGGACCACCAGATTTAAACAGTGGGCCATGCATGGAATCCAACAAAGCCACCATTCATGATGCATTTAACCACATTTGACCCATTGTCACTTGCTAGAAATCCAGCTGTCAGGGGCAGGGGTTCAGCCACTCATCAATTTCAGTCAGTAGCAAGTCCAGCATGTTTTCACCAGTGTGAAACAGGCCACACTAATGCATTAAGCGTTACATGCTGACAAATTCCTTGAAGAGTGCTACCACGACAGTCCACCTTACTACAGTGATTATTCCACTACCTCCGGCACAAACAACCCCCAGCACCTGCACTCAATGTGCAGTTATACACAAATATGAACTCCCCACTGTGTTTGCCACTTGTCCACATATCCATACTAAATGGATGAATGGAGAGGAGGAATGTTGAAGGGCATGTCTTACAGAGTAGATCACAGTGCGGTATAACTTCGGTGACATCACGGTGGAAAAGTATGTCCTGGATAGGATTTTCCATTTTGGCAGGAGCATCGCATATCGTCGGAATCCAAATTCTCCACAAAGAGGAAGGGCAAAGATCAATTACCACCATTTTAGCTACAGAAGCATTAAGTTCATGTGACACTGCATTATTAGGTGGGTACTTCAGGTTACGGACAAAAACACTCTCCAGCGTGGGCTGACTTAGACATTTTGCACTGGGTGTGACAAATGGCTCTGCTCTGTGAATGGCCGGTGGTGGGGTGTGGACATGTGATGAAGAGGGCTTGATAGGTGACAAATCTACAAATGAAGTTATTTTCCTCATTTTATGTACAGGGATTGATGTACCACTTGCGCTAGACATACTGCACTGACCACCACCACCACCACCACCACACCACCACTGCTACTCTGACCACCACTTGACCAGATTTCTTAATTAT
Source organism: Neoceratodus forsteri (assembly GCA_016271365.2). Classification (NCBI taxonomy): domain Eukaryota; kingdom Metazoa; phylum Chordata; order Ceratodontiformes; family Ceratodontidae; genus Neoceratodus; species Neoceratodus forsteri. The sequence goes on along the minus strand of CM057449.1, from coordinate 516,826,749 downwards.
TATTCTCCCCCTCATCATGCCTGTAGTAATTCTCTGGTGTTATTTTATCGCTACTGCAGACATTCCTACTTGGTCTTACACTCATGGAAGGGGATAACATGCTCAGTAAGGTTGATGACGAGGGTGAACGCCCCACTATGGCATTAGCTGCCATCTGGTGCTGGGTCCACCATGCCATGTGCCTGTTTTTAAGATGTGTATGCTGGACTCCTGTGCCCAGATGACTCCCATTTTTACCTCGACTGACACGAGCATGGCAAACCTGGCAGATTGCAGCTGACTCATCATTTGCATCTTGCACAAAAAAATCCCAAACTAGAGATTGTGATCTCCTACTTTTAACATGTCCTTGATGCTGCTTAATGGACTTCTTTTTTTTAAGCCCTGAAATGGGGGGTGTGCTACATGATTTCTCAGGCTGGACACACTTGAACTCCAACTGACCTCCACGACTACCTATGATTATTACTGGGTCATCATCATCATCATTAACATCATCATCATCAACTGGAACAGCTAAATCACAACTTTTTTGAGGAGGGGATTTTTAACGCCAACAGACCCAGACACAGCCATCTTGAATTTCTTTTTCTCCGGTTCCCAACAGTGGTCACTGACATCATCATCATCATATTCATCAACATCATCTGCATCCACATTTTCAGCTTGGATGCTGTCATGAGGAGAACATGTTGAAACCACAGCAACATCGTCATCATCATCACCCAATATTTTTGCACCACACTTTGAATCATTGGATGGCAAAGGCATTACCTCAACAGTGCTGGAAGAAATGTGACATTGTGAGTTATTGTCGCCATGATCAGAATCATGTTCAACTACCATGGGGATGTTAATGGGGAGTATGACGTGATCTACTGTACACTGTCAGTCACAGCTTTAGACTCAGCTATATTTTTTGAAACAGTTAACTGGTCAAAGTAGAACTTGAGGCAGCAATACTCATGCCAGCAGAAACTGCATTAACATCACCAGCTGGGGCAACATCATCTCCTCCAACTATGAGTGAAGCTACAGATTGCGCTGTAAAAAACATTGGTGGAGAAATCCCTTTACTGACATCAGCAGCTATGCACTTCTGTGTACTATCATGCCCACAGACAATCTTGCCACTGGCAGCAGTGCCATGGCCCGAAACAGCTTTGCTTGCACGTCTCTTTGCAGGCATTTTGGGAGGGCTCACCAAGAAAATTCTAAACAAATTTAGATTTCTGAACTTTCAGTCTGGGTCAGTGGATGTGAAGCCAAAAAAATAGCAACTGTGGTTTGCAGATGGAGATTGGGCACTAAACAGATGCAAAAGCACAGACAGATTAAGATTGCACTGTGCAATCAAGAAGAGATGCAGACGCAAAATCACAACAACCTTAACCAGTGCTCACATGTCACAATCCGGGGGCATGCACTGTAGTAACAGTCCAAAACCAAGATACCACAAAGCAGGGCAAAATCACACAGGTGCGGTGGATAGCAGGTTCACACTGCTGAAATTTTTCTGTGGCACAATAAAAGGTGTCTGATTTGATGACATGCCGCACACACTCTACAAGTAATGCGTAGCAAATTGAAAGCTTCAGTAATATAACCAAATCTTTTAAACAAGTTGAAATTATGCACTGCTGCACCACAACAATCAGCAAAACATGTCTAGAATTATTGAAAATTACTGTGTGTACATTAACACAGTTATACAACAAAAATATATCAAAACACAGACTGCCTTTTCTCCCACTTAATCTACTACACCACAGATACACTCCTCCCCAAAGCACACTTCAAGTGTCTGTAGTACACAGACTGAATGTTCTAAATTAACATTCAAAATCCACGCACAAACAATAAACACTCGATGATATGAGCACAGGAGGGTTTCCTACAATCAATGTACTAAATTTTGAGCAAAATAAATGACTTAAAAGGCTTTTAACAGCTTTTGAGGTTTGAATCAGATCTCTGAGAACAAACTGTCTCCAGCTACCACTACAAACAAACTACAAAGAACTGAGACTGTGCAGAACAATCTAGAACCCATGTGACCTGCAATCCCATGAATCACTGCAAAATTTGCCTTGTAGCTCAATAACAAGGCAAAGAGATCCGAAATGCATTGATTTTTATGTATTTTGCATTAAATTTGGCACAGAAGTAGTTAGAGGAAGGCGGAGTAAGCGAAGTCCATTGATAACAATGACTTTGCGATCCTCATTATGATGCAAAGTACTCTGCTTCACATTGCGGAATACTTCACGGATTCCTCATTACTCAGTAAATTGCTTTGCAGAGTGAATTTTGCCCACTTCACCCACCACTACTTGGGACTAACTGACCAAGCCACCATGCAACACTATGTTCCTTGCTAGCAGTTGCAGACCCCAGAAGAAGTACTGAGAAATGAAAATAGGGTTTCAAAGCAGTGGGGGCAAAAGGTATAGGGTGCTGCAATGTAAACAAAAGGCAAGATCAAGCTGGTGAGCATGTGAGGTACTAAAAGACAGTGACTGGGTGGTGCTGGGATCAGCATGGCTGCCCTCAGCACTGCTCCGCATGGCAGCCCTACTTTTCACTGACTGACTGACCCACCTACGGTCCATTCTGTCTGTTCCTTCATGACTGGGCTTATCACCTACCTGCTGGCTACATACTGACAGATCATTCCACGGTCAATCTTCCCTGTCCCTTCCTGCATACCTGGGCTCCACACCAACCTCACAGTGCTCCAGTCCAGCTCCTACCTTCAGCAGTGACCTGCTTGGTCATCCCTCCTCCATGCCACCTCCAAGCCCAGGCTACACACTTTCTGCTGCAACTCTTGAGCATTTGACTGCTGGCCAGATCTGGCTCACTAACTAGGCAGCCAGCAGCGGTAATACCACCCAGCCTTGCTCCAACCTCAACCAGTGCTGGCCTTAGGTGGCCTGAAAAGCAACAATGCCAAACCGGGTCCTGCTTCAACCTCCAGCAGTGCCAGACATGGGTGGCCAGCACGGTGTTACAAACATCTGCATATGTGTGTAATTCAATCTTATCAGAATGATTTCATTGTTTTTGTTGTACTGCAAGTTTTCTTCATGTTTGTGGAATAAAACACTGATTGTAACTGTCAGTCTACTTCAACTACATATAAACAAGTGTTTGTCAGTGGTTTACAAGTGGCTAACTGTCAGTAATAACTGCAATCACAATTTTCCCAAAAACAATAAAGTATACTTTTACAAAACATTGAGTGTCATTCTATTTGTAAACCTGTATCAATACAAACAAACCTTAGTGAGAAATGAAGGCATGTTTAAAGCTTCCCTAAAATACCTGGTTACAATTTTGTGACATGTATCAGCTACAGGACATATAAACTCTGAAGAATAGCATGGTGTAGCATAGCGTATTGTCATCTGCATGTACACTACCTCACTGTTAGGAAACCTACACACTACTTGCCCACACTGTACCTGGATAAAAGCAAAATATCTGTGCACTCACGATGGGGTGAAGAATTAAAGAATTCCAGACCTTGACTTAGTGTCCCATAATTTCACCTATTGTCATGTAGGGTCAGAGAGCAGAGTCTGCTGCATGCTAGTTCATTATAATCATATGAAAAGTGCTCCTAAACCATGGGTGTTCAAAAACCATAATGAATATTGAAGAAAACCTGGTCTGAGCCTACTGAAAATGGGTGCTCCATTTATTATTTCAGCTGCTAAAAGAAAGTAATAAAGCAGCCTTAAAATAGGGAATAAGGGGTATCATACAAGCCTGGATACAAAGGACAATCTAAAATAGAATAAAAAAGTATGGGTTACATTTTCACTGCTTTCATGCACTGCTGTGTGAGGGGAAGTTGATTTTAGCCAGCACTGGTTTTGAGTCTAACATCATGACCATTGATTTCTTCACATTCAGGGTAAATTGGTTAGAGTGGCACCAGCAGTGAATGGCATCACAATCAGGGTGTGACTAACATTCAATTGTGCCACTAGCTCGACCACTGGTACAGAGCACTGTATCCCGATGTACACTTGGATGTGGGAAAAGAAACAAGCAGAGAGCAGGTCATTTAGTATGGGACCAGTGAGCATGGGTGCTAGAACATGGGGAAAGTGGGGAGCTGTAGTAATTACAAGAGACCATGATTACTTCCTTCTGGCCATGCATGCATTAAAGGGGCACTACAAATGCTCATGGGTAAAAGTGGGGTGCTGCCACCCCCTTGTCCGTAGGTGCTGGCACCTATCCCAATGAGTAATGACTGAGCCTTGGGGGACTTCTGCATCTATCAGAAGGGGGGCAGAGGTGAACCCACCTGCATAAACATATTAAATATTGTTAGTCAGGTAGGAACTGAACTAGGGGTTGCCTACTCTGATAATCCAGCTCTGGCTAGCTTGCTGTGGAGGAGAGGGTAAGAGACCATATTAAAAGCTTTGGCAAGATCAATAAAATCGAGCAAATGTCAGGAGTCACCGTTCATCCCAGTAAGGATGAAGTCTGCAAGTCAAAGAAGGATAAGGATAGTACCATGATTGTGGGACTTCAGACTAGAAGGTGTTGAGGATGGACAAGTCAGATAGGAAAGTGGTGTGCTGAAAGGGAAAAAGTACTCTGAAGTCTGGAAAGGACAGGGGAGAGAAACAGGCTGATCAGTATTTCTTTTTGTTGAAGGATCAACACCTTGTGCAGAGGATGATTTTTGCTACAGTATAGGTCCTTTTACATGACAGGCTCAGCACCACAGTGGTGCGTTGCAGAACAACTAGAACATTACCTTGATGTCCATGTAAAGTTGCTCTGCATGGCATCAAAGGAGATCATTCATTGTTCTGGCATATCCTGTTTTCCTGGGTTTACTGCTATGTATTTTCCATTTTGCACCACATCAGGCTGCTGAGTAATCACACTGCAACCCTCACATTGATTCACAGCAAGCCTCGAGCTCTCGGCTGGCAGAAACATAGCCAAAACTTTGGAAAGCTATGAGACCACTGCAGTGCTACTATGTTTAAATAGAATTGGCAGCAGTGTAGAAGAAGTGGATTGAGTGGTTGTAAATGCATCACTACTGAGCAGGGCTCTGTGTAAAAGGGCCTTATATTTCAGGCCCTGGGCACTGTCAAGGAGAGGAAGGAAAGGTTCAGGATGGTAAAGATGGGTCTGAAAATAGTCGAGGCTGCAAGGGATAACACTGCCCAGTCTAGGCCATTAGGGTAGCTGTTTTTTTAAATGGCAAAGAGGGCCCTGAGGTTGTTGGAGGGAGATACTAGAGAGAAAACAAGAGGGGGCCTGGGGAGGGTCATGAGGTGGCCTGAGTGCCGGAACAAGAAGACAAGTGTTTGTGTGTGTGTGTGTATGTGTGCCTGTGTGTTGGAGTGGGGTGCTAAAGTTCAAAAGGGTACAGGAAGCTTACAGCGTTCACAACACCCTACCAAAACTGACACTTAGCACCCTCGAAACCAAATGAGAGCAAGAATTAACAACCAGCATTATCCCAGAAAACTGGGGTAGAATATATCAACAGCAGCATAAAGGTTTCATACTCAAACAGTTGGAAGAGTTTGCATGGAAAACTGAAGTGCACCATTTCTTAACTCTGACTGTATTGGTAAAATTTAAATGATCCCCAGATTCTGAAAGTTAGAGATGTTGTGGTAACCAAACTGGTCATCATACATATATATTCTGGTCATGTGCCAAACTGACACAATATTGGTCAGATTTAGATGCAGAGACACATGACATTTGTCTTACTTTCCCTCCTCTAATTAAGGGATAATGCCCAACAGGGTGGGTGTTATGTTGGGATAACATCCCACCTTGGGTGGTTGGACCCGAGGCTGCAGGCTGAGGGCATCCAACATCCAAGAAGGGATGTTATCCCAGCATAACACTCACCCTGGAGGGCATTATTCCTTATGTACAATGGCTCATTTGTTAAAAAAAGGAAAAAGATAAAAAAAAAAAAAAGATTAAATAGTTTATTCAAAGTTTCTTTTGAATCATTTTTTTAGTGGGTAGGGATACTTTTTTAAAAAATAATCCTGATTATTCCATTGGGCCAGAGGGTGGAGCTGCTATGCTGTGTGGCTCTTTTTAGCTTGGTCCCACACAGCTACCTTACGTGGTCTACACTTGTTGCTCACTGCACTCACTTCTCTGTTCTCCTGTATCTTCATGTGTTTCTTTTTTTTTTTTGTCTGTGTAGCAGGACACTAGCAGGGAGAATCAGGAGAGTCTCAATCCCCTCCCCCCATCAGTGTTCACACTCGCATCGTGGTGACTACTGCCGGCTTCTGATATGGTGGTGACGGGTCAGTGAGTGTTTCTTCAGCTTCTCATTTGTAATGTTTTACAAGTAATAAACTGAGCAGTGCTGTGATTAACATAACAATCAGCAAGTGGAGGAAATGCAGTGCGCACACTTCCGCTTGGAGGGAGAAAGCCAATTTCACTAACCACTTTTTTTTAAAAACATTTGGCTGAAGTAGTGAATACTGTGTGAAATTCTGTTAGTGGGAAATATGGCACTGATGGGTGTTGTGTGTGTGGGCACACTGGGAGGGAAGATATTTGGCAGCAGGGCTACATGGAGCAGAGGATTTGTAGCCACGGCATTTTCAATTCGAGGAAGATGCTTCCTGTGGTGGTTTCTTTTTTTAATGTGATACGTTCAGTCTTCTGTGTGTTGGGAGTACAGTTGGGATGTTATGCTGGGCTAACATCCTGGTTTCACTCCAGTCTGGCCAATCAGGGACCAGCATTCTTTCTTGCCATTGGACTATCCTGCTAAACAAAGAATAATGCCGATCAGGTGGGTGTTATGCTGTGATAACATCCTGCCTCAGGTGGTTGGGCCAGAGGCCACCGCTGAGGGTGTCAACACCCATGAAGGAATGTTATCCCAGCATAACACCCACCCTGGAGGGCATTATTCCTATTAAACAATGGCTTGTCATTTGATACAGAATAAAAAAATAATTTTAAAGAATGTTTTGAAAGTGTATAAAAATATTTTTGTTTCTTAAAAGAAGATGTGATGACAAATCAGGTAAAAAATCAGCTGGGATATTATGCCAGGATAACATCCCTGTTGTGATGGCCAACTGACCAATCAGAAGCCAGAATTCTTTCTTGCTATTGTATAATTCTGAATAAACACCAGAAGTATCTTTTGAACATAGCTTTTACTACTGAGTAATGCACATAATGACTAAACGTAATGATTTTGTGCCATAAACAATGCAAGTTGCAACTTTTATTGAAAGACACATTCCGTACTGCATATTTAAATAGGGTTGTCAAGTGAATAGCCTCATCTTGTTCAGCTTTTGTATCTCCACTAGAAAAGTTATTTTAGCTTCCATCCACTGTTACACATACCGTAATATATATTTATTTTATTATTGCCAGAAATACTTTGTGCAGATATCAATGTAAACAAATGTGGATTGTAATACCTTTGTTATTAATTAAATAAAAATTAATAAATAAAAAAAGGCAACAGGGTAAAAAAGCTATTTTTGTAAACCACTGTTTTATACACAGAAAAACTGTATTAGTGTATTTTTAATATAAAAAAAGAGAAACACTTTATCACAGTTACCCACAAAAGCAAATCTTAAAGAGTTTAAGGAGTTTTTGGTCCCATAAACTCAAATGGAAGCAAATTGTTAAGCTTTACATCACATCAAGGCTTGTCAGGAGTTGCCTAGTCATTCTGTATCGGTGAACTTGACCATTTACAGTATTTATGTTGAATCCATAAGACCAAAAACTCTTAAAAGGACTTGCAATTTTGTATGTTTTTGATGAATGACATATAAAAGCTGCATTTCAGTTATTCACATTTGTTATTCAGTTATGCATTTGTAGTAGGGAGTTGGCCTCAAAACTGGTAGAACCCTTGACTCAGTTATTTCATAGCTCACTGGAGTCTCTTGAGTGGTGCCAGTAGTTTGGAAGTCTGTGGATGTAGTACGACTACCTAAAGGATAGGACAGGGAGGACCTGGTCAACAAGAGACTAGTCAGTCTTACCTCCATAGTAGGTAAGTTGACAGAGACCTTAGTTAAGGAAAGTCTGGCAGCCTGCTTAGGAAACAATGGGCTACAGGATGGCAAGCCACATGGGACTGTGTCAGAGAGGTCATGTCAGACCAACTTGATACTGTTTCTTGTTGGGGTCTCTAAGATAATAAACAAAGGGCAACTAGTAGATTTGCTCTACTATGATTTCAGCAAAGCCTTTGATTCAGTGACGCACCGGATGCTGCTAAAAAATGGTATGATTTAGGAGCAGAGAAGGGTTTTGTCAAGTGAGTAGGAAAACGGCTAGAGGGGAAGCATCAGAGGATAGTAGTACACAGGGCCAAATCTGGGGACAGGAGATAACAAGTGGGGTGCAGCAGGGACTGGTCAGGGACCTGTCCCATCCAATGTGTTCATTAGTGACATAGGGGTGGGTATCCAAAGCAGGAGGTGTCTCTTTGCTGATGACACAAAGCTATGCTACAGGATAGACAATGAGGAAGAGGTAAGGGAACATCAGAAAGATCTAGTCAAGCTGGAAAAGTGTTCAAAGATCTGGCAGTTGAAATTTAATGCAAAAAAGTGTAAAGTGATGCACTCAGGAAAAAGGAGCCCACAAACAGTGAATTGCATGGGAGGGCTTAGGCTGGCCACTACAGTAGAATAAAGGGATCTGAGGGCTTCTGGAGGCATCAGTGACTCCCTACAGCAAACCACCTAGTGCAATAAAGCCTACAGTAGGGCCTCAAGGATGCTGGAGTGCATCAGGAGGGGTTTTGATTGTAGAAAAAATGAAGTGATACTGCCACCATACAGATCGCTGGTGAGGTGAGACCTTCCGTGGAGTACTGTGTTCAGTTCTAGTGCCTTCACCTGAATAAAGGTATAGACAGGTTGGAGTCAATACGGAGAAGGGTCCCCAAATGATTCAGAGACAGCAAGGCAGATCCTATGTGGAAAGGCAGGTGGCCTGAACATGTACTCAATGGAGAACAGATTAAAAAGGGATGACATAATAAGAGACATACTAGTTTCTGAGAGGTATAAACAGGGTGAACAGTGAGGACCTGTTTGTTAGAAAAATGGACCCAGTAACAAGAGGGTATGATTGAAAGTTGGTGGGGTGGGGTGAGTAAATTCCGGAGGGATGTGAGGAAGTTCTATTTTGCTGAAAGGGTGGTGTAGACATGGAGCAGATTGTTGGTGGATGTGGCAGGGTAAGTACCCTAAATGGGTTCTTGAAACATGGCTGGGACTAGAGAAGTTACGAATTTAAACTTTGCCGGCAAAGTTGCTTTGAAGCAGCTAAAATTCGCCTTCACAAAGCTGTGCGAAGTTTCCACAGATCCTAGGAACTTTGACTTCACAGAAACTGAGAAGTTTTTATCACAAAATGGTATTTTCTTTTGGTGAAATGGCCACCTCACTAATGAATTTTGGTAAATTTGCCAAATAAAATGATAACTTCGCCAATCACAATTTCATGAATTAGGTGAATTTGCACTTTGAAAATTCTTCGGAACTCAGAAATTAATTCACAAAGCGAATTTTGGTCACTTTGTCTATTACTAGCTGGGACAGAGCTTGAGAATTTGTAGTCCTTAGGAAAAATATAAGAAGGGTTCGGAATTTGGTATGGAAACAGCAGGGGACAACCCACTGGGACAATAGGTCAGGGTGAGGTAGTATATTTTAGGCAAACTCAATGGACCATTAATCTCTTTCTGTTGACAGATTCTATGTATCTAATTCCAGATAAGAGGCTATTTGTCAGTATAAGAACATAAGAATTTTGTTGGCAGAAGGAGACTGTGCAGTTTGTCTAGTCTGCTCGAGATGTCTACCCCCCATCTACTGCTCTTGTTGAAGTGACTACATTGACCGTCCCATGCCCGTTTGAATTCTCTGACAGTCTTAGCTGCCACCACCTCAGGTGGCAGGCTGTTCAAAGGGTCCATGACCCTCTCTGTGAAAAAGTACTTCCTAGCATTGGTTCTGAATTTACTGCCAACTAGGCATAAGCTTTGCCCTCTTGAAAGAGGTTACCGGTATGTACTACATTTATCCCTTTAACAAATTTCAGTGTTTCTATCATGTCTCCTCTGTTCCTTCTCTGCTGTAGGGAGAATAGCTTTAACCGGCTGAGCCTATTTTCACAAGGTTCATGGTGTAGTCCCTGCTCCATCTTAGTGGCTCTTCTCTGCACAGATTTCAGACAGTCTGTCTTTTTTTAGGTGTGGCCTCCAGAACTGCACACAGTACTCCAAGTGAGGCCTCACCAAGGACCAATAGAGTGGGGTGATTATCTCACGCTTTCTGCTAGTAATACTCCTACCTATGCATCCAAGGATGCCACTTGCCCTTAGTGCTGCTTTTTTGCTTGGCTTTCATACCTTTAAATTGTCCAATATCATAACTCCTAGATCCCATTTTATCTTTGTCTTTACCAATTGCTGCCCTTCCAGGACATAGCTATTTCCTGGGTTCATCTTACCCAAGTGCATTACCTTACACTTTTTGGCATTGAATCTCAACTGCCAGTTCTTGGTCCATTCCTCCAGTTTTCTTAGATCTGCCTCCATTCCTTGGACCCCTCCTGTGTGCCCATCCTGTTGCAGAGCTTTGTATCATCTGCGAACAGGCAGACTTTCCCTTTCAGTCCCTCAGCGATGTCACTTATGAATATGTTGAAAAGGATTGGGCCAAGCACTGATCCCTGTGGAACCCCAATGGTTACTCTTCCTCCCATGCACAAGATGCCTTTTATCATAACTCTCTGAGTCCTGTCCTGTAGCCGGCTTTTTGACCTATGCCTGTTTGCTTCAATTTATTTGCTAGCCTTCTGTGTGAAACTATATCAAAGATTTTGCTTAAATCCAGATATTCTATGTCCAGAGCCGCACCTTGGTCCACTGGTCTTGCAACCCAGTCGAAGAATTCTATCATATGTGTTTGGCATGAACATCCTGCCGTCAAGCTGTGCTGCTTATGGTCAAGTTTACCACTTTCTTTCAGGTACTCCACTACCCTTTCGTTAAGCAATGTCACCATTACTTTACCCACCACTGAGGTCAGGCTGATTGGGTGGTAATTTCCTGCTACCTCCCTGCTACCACTCTTGTGCAATGGCATAACTGTGGTCCATCTCCAGTCTGGTGACACTATGCCATCTTTCAGTGACTTGTTAAATAGTTTCACTAGTGGGGCTGCAAGTTCCTCCAACGGTTCCTTCAGAACTCTTGGATGTATTCCATCCTGCCCCATTGCCTTTTCCACCTTTAATTTAGACAGCTCTTCAAGGACCCTTTCTTTTGTAAAGGTGCTGGTGTCTACGCCGCTGTTGTGGAGATGTGCCTTGGCTAGTACTGGACCATTACCTTTGTCATCATGGGTGAAGACTAAGTAGAAGAATTCCTTGATAACTTCTGCCTTGTCTTTATCTTTCTCTAGCAGCTGTCCCTCTTTAGTTGCTAACCTGGTTATTCCTCCCTTACTCTTTCTTTTTTCACATATATAATGAAAGAATGTTTTGTTCCCCTCTTCACTCCCTGCACTATTCTGTCTTCTGTCTGGGCCTCGGCTATCCTAATTGCTTTTCCTGCTTCCTTGAGTTTAATCCTGTATTCTCTCTATCCTTCTTGGATTTGGTCTCCTTGTACTTTCTGTAAGTTTTTCCTTCTCTCTAATTATAGTCGAACCTCTTTGAAAACCAGAGTGGGTTCTTTGATTTTCTGGATTTAATTGTTTTTCAATTACATAGAATTTGAATTTGAATTTGTACTGTGACTGTAGTTATAGCAATTTTCAGTTTTATCCAAGTGTTTTCCATATTCCTGTGACATTGGTTACCAGCAGTTCATTAATACTTTCCCTTATTCTTGGAAAATTTGCTTTTCTGAAATTGAGCACCCTGAGTTTGGTGTGACAAGGGTTCTCTGTGTTGTTTTTTTTATACGCTTTATTTTTATTTTCGTAAGACACATGGAGTATACATACATCATATAATCGTGAATACGTCAGCATTACAAAACAGCTAGTGGTTATCTGGGTAAAAGATATTCTTATTTCATGATATAACATGAAAATTTTGTCTGCGATACATAATTAAACCTCCCCACCCATTACTGTAGTGCAGAAGTTATACTGCTATCAAGTCCTTCTTTTCAATGAAGGGGAGTTCCCATATAGGCCGGCCAGACCCATCTTCAAAAGGTGAAGGACAGGAAAATCAGAAGAGGTAATTACCTCTATTTGATAGAAGAATAGTCCCAGCCCCTTCTGTATTCTGCCCTCCAGGCTTTCTAAGGCAGAAACTCAGGTCGCTTCTCAGAGATTAGAGGAACCAAGGGGTCCATCTATTCATTAATGTGGGAATTCTATTTTGTAATCTGGCCGTGAGATGCTCCATTTTATAAATGTCATATATAGTAGATTCCCATTGTGAAATTGCTTGGAGGGGTGGGTTTTAACTATAGACGGTAATAACTTTCATTGCTGCAGCCAGCAAGATAGAAATCAGATAAATTTGTTGTTTTCCTCGAATTTGTTTAGGGATGTGTAATAGTAATGCTAAGTCCGGAGTTAAGGCATCCAGTGCAGGGAAAAAGTCAAGATAGAATCCCCCCTACCTGTGCCCAAAAGGGGACTAATATCGGGCAAAATCAAAGGATATGGGAATGTGTTGCCACCTCACAATCGCATCCCCTCCAATAAGAGGAGTCACCCTGAGTAGTGTATTTAGCTGTAATCTGAGGTGTGTGGAAATATCTTACGGCCACCTACCAAGAGAACTCCCTCCACTGATATGAGTTTGTTGTTTAATGTTGGCAATGCAAAATAAATATCCAATCTTGTGGTGTTAATTCGACCATCAATTCCTCCTCAAAGTTGATCTGTATATTAGTCAATTCATCTGTAGGGGAACTAAGTATAGCTTTATAAAATCTGGACACCAGGTGTCTTGGGAAAGCTTCCCCCAACAACTGGATGAGCAAGAGGAATAATGGAGGGGGGGGGGGAAGTCAAATCTTCTGGTCCTAGCTCCACATTTAAGAAGTGGTGGATTGAAATAATGGAAAAAACTCAGACAGTATAGGGAATTCTTCTTGGAACTTTTGAAATGTTTTAAAAATACCCTCGCCATAAAATTGAAATGTGTGTATAAGTCCCAACTGCCACCAGTTCTCAAATCTCCTATCCATTCATGAAGGAATAAACTCAAGGTTACATCCCAGGACACCTACCCATTTAGCTGCAAAATGATTTTCTGCTGCCACATCAGATCCAGTCTTGGAGTAGCGCTTTGGTAAACATGGAACTCTGGTTCAGAGAGGGCACCATGTCTGGCTGAAATAATAGCTCCTTTGATAGAAGGAGGGTTGTCAAGGCATGTTCAATGGTCACCCAGCTCAGGGAATTAACTAATGGCAGGAGCCACTGCATCATATGCATCAGAGTAGTCGCTACTGAATATTTAGCAAAGTCTGGGAGTCTCTGTGTTGTTAATCGAGAGCCAGACTGACCTGTGGTCACTGGTGCATAGGTTGATCCCCACTTGCACGTCTGACACCCTGGCACTGTTTGTGAGTACCAGGTCCAGAATAGCAGATTCCCTAGTGGGGGACTCTACCAATTGATTAAGTCCCCCCCCCGTAGGGTGATGAGGAATTCTCTACTCCTCTCTGAGGAGGCAGTGAAGGTGGATCAGTCTACATCTGGTAGATTGAAGTCCCTAACCAGTAATAACTTGCCTTTGGTGGCCATCATCAGTATGTTTTCCAGGAGGTCTTTATCCTTCTCAATCTCCTGGGTAGGGGTCCTGTAGATAACTCCTACCCAGATAGGGTCCCTGTTACCAGCTCCCAGAGTGAACCATAGGGCCACTGCATCGCTGTGCAGTCCCTGGATTTCAGTTGCATTGATCCCATCTCTGATATACATAGTCACCCTCCCTGAAGAGAGTGTATCCAGGGATAACAATGTTCAAGGTATGGTTCTTTGTGAACCAAGTCTCTGTGATAATTTATTTCACCTGATCATACTTTACTCCCTTCCTTCTCCCCCAGTGACACATCTGAAACAAGCTGCTACCAGCTCAGTATGTCTTTCCTGGTAAAACTGAGATAGGGGATGGGCAGCAGGACACATGATTCCTGTCTACCAATATCTGCTCACCAATGTGGTGCATGGTGGGTTGTCTACATAGCATCTGTGCATCAGCTCCAGAAGCCACCCTCTTCAGCACAACCTTCCTGCTGCTTTTCTTGGTGCACTTAGGGTGGGGAACATAACTGTGGAACCTGGCACCTCACACAGGTCTGAAAAAGTTTTGAGGCTGGGGGATGTGAAGATAGGCTCAGAAGTCTGGGCCATCATTCTCTGGTGGTGCAAAACTGACCAGACCGGAAGAGGCTGCATGATCCAGGTGGGGAAACTGGCACTCAGGCCAGCACCACATTGTCACCATTGTCACCCCTACACTGCAACCAGTGGGTTCCTTCCTTTCTGTCTCTCTCTCCTCTGGAGATCAAAGGAGGCTGTATGATGCCAGTTTGACAACACTTTGTCAACAGCATCACGCATCAGGAATTATGTTGACCGCAAGTTGCAGTTGACATAATTCCCAATGTCTCCCAGTCCTTGTTTCTGTCAGGGGGCTTCACCCCAAACCCCATACTATTTATAATCAACTCCGAGTTGGGGTTGATTGGGGAGGCGAGGACTGGGGAAACAGTGTGCCTCTGTCTCAGGCACACCAACAGTGACCTGTCGGGTGAGCTGTCAATTTCTTCGACAGAGATGTAGGTCACTGTATTCATGTTATGTATAGGGGTATACCTCAAAGGAGCTATAGGGCAGAGAAGCTTGGGGAGAGTATGTCCTTATTGGTGACAGTATGTCTTTATTAGCGACACTGCAGAGGTGCTAGAAGGGAGCTATGCCTTTTGCAGATGACACAAAGATCTGCAATAGGGTAGACACTCTGGGGTGTGTGTGTGGAAAAAATCAATAGAGACCTTAGAAAGCTTGAGGAGTGATCAAACATGTGGCAACTAAGATTCAGTGCGAAGAAGTGAAAAATCATGCACTTAAGACACAGAAACCCAGAGGCAGAGCACATGATGGGGGGAATGGTACTGATGACCGCCAAGCAGGAAAGAGACCTGGGGTAATCATTTCAGATGACCTAAAGGTGGCCAAACAGTGTGACAAGGCAGTGGGAAGAGGTAGTGGGATGCATAGAGAGGGGTGTCACAAGCAAAAAGACAGAGCTAGTTATACCGCTGTATAAAACATTGGTGAAACCTCACCTAGAATACCGTGTTCAGTTCTGGAGATCACATCTCTGAAAGGACATAGACAGAATAGAGGCAATCTAGAGGAGGGCAACTAAAATGTTGTTGGATCTGCATCATAAGCACTATGAGGAGAGGCTAAAGGACCTCAATATGTGTACCCTAGAGGAAAGGAGGGAGAGGGGGGAAATGATAGAGATTTTCAAATAACTCACAGGTATAAATATGTTACAAGAGGGAAGCATTTTTCAGAAAAAAAGATGCTCAAGAACAAGGGGTCATGCTATGAAGCTGGAGTGTCAGAACAAAACTTATAATGGAATTCAAGAACTTATGGGATAGGCATAAGGGAGTCTTATTGGTTTGGAATGGGCGAGTTAAGCTGGAGACCAAGTAGGGTCTGCGATATTACAGTAGGTAGGGAAAATGGGCAGACAACGTGGGTTAAGCAGTCCTCATCTGCTGCAAATTTCTATGTTTCTATGAGAGGGAAGATAGGACTGGAACTATGAGTTTGGGCAGATAGACTTGCGCAGTCAACTCTATCCATTGGTTGACCTTTACTCTTCTAGTAGGCTGGTCAGGAATCAGGGAGGAGGCCGGGCCTGGATTGGCTTTGCTCATCCCATTTTCCCAAAGAATGCTGGGACAGCTCTGGCACAGTGTGGTGGGGGGGTTGGCATCTGGCATCTGGCATCTGGCATCATCCATGTCACTCAGCACTCCACTGACTGAAAGCCCCAGAGGTGGGGCTTAGCAGGAATAAGTCAAGCTTCCAATCAATAATAGGACAGGAAGGTGAGACTCAGGTGGGGGGGGGTTGTCTGAGGTTGAGAGGAGGAGGAGTGAATAGGAGGCTGCAGCCTGAGAAAGAGCCTTTCTTTGTTGCTGCAGCCACCTGAGAGAATACTTTTTCTGCCTTCCCCCCTTGTAAGAATAGGCTAGGAGTTCCTCCTAGGGATGGCCCTGGAGGGTGAGGGAAAAATGGGGCCTACCAAGAACAAAGGTTGGTTTTACCTATGGGCTTAGCATCAGATTTGGTTTGACCCTGTTCACAGCCAGCATTGGAAGACCTGGTTTCATAAATTCATAGATTCATAGATTCTGTAGGCAGATAAGGACCTCCTGGCCCCATCTAGTTTTGGTGAGTGAATGGCCAGGCGGACATTACTGTAGGTCGACTTGGCTATGACAAGCCTCGGTCTTCATGGAGGTGCAAAGGATGCCTAGTTCTCACCAGGGTCTTGCCATTTGTAAGGGACTCTGGTCCTCATCAAAGCCAATGTGGGTTTTGACAGCTCAACCTCTCCAACAATGTTTTGCCTTACTTGAGACTAAGATGGAATCAGGGTTCTAAGATCAAACTCAAGTATTAAACTTGTTTTCTCAGAACTTCTGCCAGTATGGGTGATAGATCTTATACAGTTTGTGCAGCAAAAAACTGGAATGCATTGCTTAACAATTTACTTGAAGTATCTAGTCATGCAACCTTTAAATTGTGTTTAAAGAAATATTATTGTAATCAACTTTCTTGTACCTGTTTTAAATGACCGTGTATTCTGTTATATGTATTGTCCTTGTATTAGTCCTCTATGTTTTTGTTTCTTATGTAACATCTTGGCTGTTGCAATAGCCGCGGGTCGTGCATGAAAAAGGGCCTTGGCTCATTACATTTACCTGGTTAACAAAAGTTTAAATAAACAAGCATTTATCAATGCTGAATGTTGCTTGCTTGTATATGCTGTTTAGGTATTTGGAAGTGATAGTTCCATGCCTTCCTCTCAAGACATCCACTGTGTCTTTCCGTTCAGTATTCACAGAAGAGTGGGAGGGGCAAGGGCCACAGCAGTACAGCAGTTGCCAAGGGGTGAAGAGGTGGACAGTGGTCCATTCAAAGGCAAAAGAGTCCTGCAGGAGCTCACTAAATTGAAGGTGGACAAAGTGATGGAACCAGATGGCATACGCCCAAGGATATTAAGAGAACTGAGAAGGGAGATAGCAGTACCTCTGGCAGCCATGTTCACTGAGTCATTCAACACGAGTGAATTGGAGGAGGGCACATGTAGTCCCTCTATACAAGTCCGGCAGCAAGGAGGAGGCAGGGAACAATAGGCCGTTCAGCCTTACCTCAGTAGTGGGGAAGATCATGGCATCTAGAAGCCATCGGAGCCCAGGACCATAGACAACATGGATTCACAGTGGGGACATAATGCCAGACAAATCTGGTTGATTTCTTTGACTGGGTGAGAAAGGAAGTGAATCAGGGTGGGGCAGTGGACAACGCCTACCTTGATTTCAGCAAAGCCTTTGACACTATCCCATGTAGGAAGCTGATAAATTAGCTAGGTAGGCTGGGCATGGGGGAAAGGGTGGTAAACTGGGCTAGAAACTGGCTAACAGACAGGAGGCAGAGAGTGGTGGTAAATGGTGTCGCGGTCTGGAGAGGGGTGACCAGTGGGGTGCTGCAGGGATCGGTCCTGGGGCCAGTCCTGGTCAATGTTTTATCAGTAACATTGCAGAACGTCTGAAGGAATTTTTCATCAAATTTTCAACATAGCCATTTTAAGACCTCTGCTCATGAACAGTGTCACTGTGATTTTCTTAATCTGTCCCAAACATTGACTGCGCACACTGAATGCGCCATTGCGCTACATGCACAGAAACACATTTTGGGCGACATGTGAAAATGACAGCTGTACTGCTCATAAGGGGTGTGGTAAAATGGCAATGTTGAAAATCTGGAGTGCAAATATTGAAATTTGCAAACTTACAGTGTCGCGTGAACTGCACAATGCACGCTCGTAAAACAGTCATTTTTAGGAATGTTTTCACCAAATTTTCAATATAACTATTTTAAGACCTCTGCTCATGAACAGTGTCACTGTGATTTTCTTAATGTGTCCCATACATTGATTTCGCACGCCGACTGTGCCATTGTGCGCTACATGGGCAAAAACATGTTTTGGGTGAGATGTGAAAAATGACAGCTGTACTGCTCATAAGGAAGTGTGGTAAAATGGCAATGTTGAAAATCTGGAGTGAAAATATTGAAAATTCGTGAACTTACGAGTGTGCGAAGGATCAGCACAACAAATGCTCGTAAAACAGTTATTTTGGGGAATTTTTTCACCAAATTTTTAACCTAGCCATTTTAACACTTCTGCTCATGAACAGTGTGACTGTAATTTTCTTAATCTGTCCCAAACATTGATTTCACACACTGACTGTGCTATTGTGCGCTGCATGTGCAGAAACACATTTTGGGTGCAATGTGAAAATGACAGCTGTACTGCTCATAAGGAGGTGTAGTCAAATGGCAATGTTGAAAATCTGGAGTGCAAATATTAAAAATTCACGAACTTAGGAGCATGCGTAGGAACTGCGCAATGCACGCTATTAAACAGTCATTTTAGGATTTTTTCACCGAATTACAACATAGGCTTTTGAGAGCCCACCTTATGAACACTGGCACTGTCATTTCATTAATTGGTCCCAAAAGGTGATTTTGTGCAGTGATCGCGAAATCACCCTTTGGGCCTGATTAACGCCATGACAGTGACAGAATTCATGAGGAGGGGTCCCAAAAACCCCATGCTGAAAATTTGATGCCAAATTCCAAAAAATGCCTGAGATATGCAGCAAAGTTGAAAACCCCCTATCTATCCCATTATACAACTTACCGGTATTTCCTCAATTTGCGATCGGCTTTGAGGAGTGCAGACGTGTTCCCAGTCCACCGAAGATCGTCGCTCCAAGGTCCGGAGGTAAGTATGGGGTGAAGGGAGGGTGTGGGGAGGCAGGGTGTGCAGTGGGTGGGTGCGGGTCATGGGAATGGGGCAGGGAGAAGCGCTGAGGGATAGTTTTTGAATTTACAGGTTTATGTTTTTTTTATAAAACGACGAGGGACGTTTGCCAAGCTAGGGTGGGCTCACAGCATGGCAGCTGGAAGGCTGTTTGGGGGTGCTAGAGCCGATGGGGGATTGGGCACCCCTGTCGGCCATAACACATTTTGCCACACTAGGGTGGGCTCCCAGCGTAGCATCTGGATGCTTTGGGGTGGGCGTGGAGCCGACAGGGGATTGGGCACCCTCATTGGCCAAAGCAAATTTTGCCACGCTGGGGTGGGCTCCCAGCATGGCACCTGGAAGCTTGGGGGCGTGGAGCTGATGGGGTATTGAGCACCCCCATCGGCCATACAGTGTGTGCGTGGGGGGGAGGGGGAAGGCGCATGAGCACGCAGTAGGCGTGCATGTGTGTGTGTGTGTGTGTGTGTGGAAGGGGGGAGCTCTGCTCACTGAAGCGAAGCTCTCCCTTTCAACTGCATGACCACTGCATTTTCAACTGCTGTCATAGACAGCTGCAGCAGTGATTGGGGAACTGGGGCCGCGCCTGCAAACACACTGACTGAATTGGAAGACGGGTGCCACACCTCCGAAAAATCAGATGATGGCACTATGTTTCTTGTACATGCATGCAAGCAACATGAAAATAAAATAAAAATTCTGTGATAGCCATTTACTGAACTGGTGAGCATGAAGGCAGAGTCTCACTGTAGTGTCTGAAACAAATACATTGTTGTGTGGAATTACAAAATTATTTTTTAGTTTCACTTATAAAAATATTAATGTTGTACAGAAATGCTAATAAAATGCACAGAGTAAGTAAGCACTACAGAATCACCAGACAAATATAAGAGCAACGTGGCAGTGACACAAAAACTCCATGCTGATCTGTACCTCTTTAATAGTTAAATTTTACCCTCCACTGAAACAGTATGCAAAAAGCACCGAAAATGATCCTCTAAAATACTTTTTTTTTATCACACTTAGAGTCTAGTCATTACATTATTTTTATTGAAACTCTCTCATGTGGTGAGAGTTCCAACAATTTGCAGGAAACTTTTTTTAGATGAAACTGTCAGAGCCTGTGTGTACTGCTTCACTGTCTCCCACAGTATGTGCCTCACACAACACCTGCCAAGAGTGATACTCATTCTGTGGGAGGCAGAGAATCTATTGATTGATAAACTGCAACTGGGAAAGACACACTGAGTCAAGGCTTGCTTTCACATGTGATCCTGGGGATGTTGGGGCAGAAAGTAATGCAAATAAGGTAAAAAAGAAGAAATATCATGAAGTAAGTATTTTATTTGTTAGGCATCCTATCCCACAGGCTCATGGAGCCTTACAGAATATACAAACAAATACAGCAGCTATCATTATTCTCAGACCATTTCTGTCATTAATTCTCATACTAAACTACTAATCCATTTAAGACTGGGCTAACATATATGATAAATATTTCACAAAATCTTAAATTCCAATTACCCTGATACAGATGACAATTAGACACTAAAACACAGAAATATAGAATTTGTTGGAAGAAAAGGACCACTTGGCCACCCAGTCTGCCCAGATGGTCCCTGCCTAGTCTGTCTCTGCAGACCCTAACTGTTCTCTGGTGATCCTCACTCCTCCCTGCCTATTTATTAATATTCTCCTTTGTCTATCCCATGCATGCTTAAAGCCCCCCACTATTGTTGCCGCCATCACTTCCTCTGTTTGTTACAGGCATCCTCCACTATTTCAATGGTAGTACTTCCTCATATCCCTCTTAACACCCCCCTTCCGCCCCAGCTTTCATTACATGCCCCTTGGTCCTGGTGCCCCTCCTACACCCTGTTCACCCCATGAGATACCTGTATGTCTCTATCATGCCCCCTCTCCTATATTCCAAGGTGTACCAGTTGAAATCCCTCAGTCTCTCCTCATTGCCCTCCTTTGAACTGCCTCCACCCTGTCTATGTCCTTTCTGAGGTACAACTTCTAGAACTGAACACAATACTCCAGGTGGGGTTTCACAAGTGAGCAATACAGTGGCAACACCACCTCCCTCCTCCTGCATGAGATGCCTGTCCCTATGCATTGCAGCATCCCACAGGCCCTACCCACTGCATTGTCACACTGCCCTGCCATTCTGAGGTCATCATAGAAACACAGAATTTGCTGGCAGAAAAGGACCACTTGGCCCACCCAATCTGCACAGTTTTTTCCAAGCCTGTTCTGTCTCAGCAGACCCTAAATGATCTTCGATGACCTTCTCCCAACCCTTTTTATTTGTTAATATTCCCCTAGGTCTATCCCACTCATGTTTGAAACCCCCACAGTTTTTGCCTCTACTGCCTCTTGTGGCAGGCTGTTCATCGTGTCCTCCACTCTTCACAGTGAAGCAGTATTTCTGCATACCTCTTAGATTTCCTCCTTCTAACTTCACTTCATGTCATCTTGTTCAGCTGCACTTTCTCATTTGAAACAGGCTTCCCACCTGTGCCCTTTCTCTTGTGAGGTACTTGTAGTCTCTATCATGTCTCTTCTCCCTCCTCTCTCTCCAGGGTGTACATATATTGAAATCCCTCAGTCTCTCATCATACAGTTTCTCATGCAACGCAAGTACCATTGTACCATTTTAATTGCCCTCCTCTGAACTGCCTCTGTCTCATCCCATCCCTGTCTTTTCTGAGATGGGCCTCCAAAACTGTATAGGGTATTCATGGTGTGGTCTTACCAACAATCTATACAGTGGTAATATCCCCTTCGTCCTCCTCCTGCTTGTGATACCTCTCCGTATGCATTCCAGTATTCCACTGGCACTGCCCACTGCCTTGTCACACTGCCCTGCAATGTTGAGGTTATCAGATATTAATACTTCTAGGTCCCTTTCATTGTTAATGGCAGACAGTACTACCCCCCCCCCCCGTTTGTATTCAGCTCATGGGTTTCTGTGCCCCAAGTGCATGATTCTACACTTTTTGGCCGGACGCCCCAGCTGCCCTACCCTTGACCTCTCCTCAAGTTTCCTTTTTTTAAATTTAGTAAACTTTATTTACTTACAATAACAACATTCGAACATAATATAGCCAGGAGCCAGGAATACATGGAGTTGTCCATACAATCAGTGGGAGAGAGCATTTTGTTTATACTTTTAATTTTTAATACTCCTCAAGTTTCCTAATCTCCCTTTTCATTTTATCAACCCCTTCAGTATCTACCGTGTTTGCAGATATTGGTGTCATCTTCAAAAAGCATACCTTCTTCCGGCTTTTCTGCGATGTCACTTATGTAGATGTTGAAGAGAACCAGCCCCAATACTGAACCTGTGGCACCCTGCTGGTCACTTTCCCTTATTAGAGTGAGTACCATTTCTTACCACCCTCTGCTGCTTATTCCTTTAGCAGTTTTTCCCAATTTACAACTTTGGCACCCACCTGAAGACTATCGAACTTCTTTATCAGTCTCCAATGTGGTACAGTGTCGAAGGCTTTTGTGAGGTCTGAACAGCCCACATCCACTGCCCTTTCCTGATCTATTTTTCTGGTGACTTAGTCAAAGAAATCTATAAGATTTTTCTGACATGACCTTCCCCTCATCAATCCATGATATCTTTGGTCTTGCAACCATCTAGATTCAAGATATTTCACCAGCCTTTCTTTTAACAGCTTTTCCATTAGTTTCCCAACCACTGATATGAGACTGACTGGTCTGTAGTTGTTAGCCTCCTCTCTGCTGCCACTCTTATGGGGGGGGGCTACATCAGCTCTCCTCCAGTCCCCTGGAACCTCTCCTGTTTTCAGTGATATGTTGAATAAGGATGCCACTGAAGCAGCAAGCTCCTCCCTGAGTTCCCTTAGCACCCTTGGATGTATCTCATCTGGTTCCATGGCATTGTCCACTTTCAGGTTTGCAAGTCCCTTCAAAACATTTTCCTCTGTCAATAGACTTGTGTTTACCTCCCCCTTCTCTGCTCTTGCTGCTCTTTGTTGGTCTGTTCCCCCTTACTCTCCACTGTGAAGACTGAGCAGAAATGTCTGTATGGGATGTCAGATTTGTCCTGATCAGATATGATAACCCAAGGTCCCTTTCCTGCTTGGTGACTGTCAGTACCTTCCCCCATCCTAAACTCAGCTCCTGGGTTCCTATACTCTAGGTGCATAAGCCAACTTGAACAGATTGCATTTTGAGCTATTTTAAACTGCTTCACTGAGGGAGCCTCTCTCATATATTGAGGTTATGATTTCAAGAGTGATTGGGCCACTACTGAAAACACATGGTCCATGGACTGCTTAAGACGTGACCTGGGAACCACCAATAGTCCCATGTCAGATGAGCAGAGATACTGAAAAGGTCAATTACATATCATCTGTCTGATTTGATTTATCACAGGTAAGTAATTAAGTAGTAAATAAGGGATATACATTGGGGGCCTGTGTGATTCATTATTAATCTACACAAGAGCAGTTTGGCCTTAGGTAACCTGACGAGTGGCATAAGCCATGAGTGAGGATGTCCAAGGTCAACCTGCATGAGTTTAGATATATAATGTATCACAAAGGCCTCCAATGTATGTCCTATTTACACAACTGGCTGACATTTTTTTGAGGGGGAATGATTGACAGATAGTGTTCATCACTAGCAGACACAGTTACCTGCATAATTCCAGATTCCACCCAAATCATACAAAAAAAGTCTATAATCTACAGTCAGGCAATTAGATACCATCAACTCTGCTCTGATGAGAGAACAAGAGACAGACAGCTCTCCACACTTCTGAATTCCCTAATTCAGCAGGGCCACTCTCCAAGACAAATTGACAGAGAATTTGAAAGGACCATACAAATAACACGAGACAATAGAAACATAGACTTTGATGGCAGATATGACTGCTTGGCCCACCTAGTCTGCTCATTTCCCTACCTACAGGATAAGCCACAGATCCTAGTTAACCAACAGCCTATTTCTTCCTACCCCCCACAAGAATTGCCTTATGTCTGTCCCATGTATTCTTGAATTCTCCCACAGTTTTAGACCCCACAACCTCCTCAGGAAGGCTGTTCCATGCATCCACTACCCTCTCAGTGAAAACATACTTCCTCACATTGCTCCTGAACCGCCACTCCTCTATCTTTAAATTGTGTCCCCTTGTTCTTGCATGTCTCTTTTTCTGAAAGATGCTACCCTCTTGGACTTTGTTGATTCCACTGAGGTACTTAAACTTTTTTGTCATGTCCCCCCTCTCCCTCCTTTCGTCAAGGGTATACATATTAAGCTCCTTTAGTCTCTCCTCATATGGCTTCTATTGCAGAATCTGCACCATTTTAGTTGCCCTCCTCTGGACTGCCTCCACCCTGTCTATGTCCTTGCAGAGATGGGGTCTCCAGAACTGGATGCAGTACTCCAGATAGGGTTTCACCAGATGTCTGTACAGAGGGATAACAACTTCATGTTTTCTGCTGGTGATGCCTCTCCCTATGCATCCCAGTATACCCCCAGCTCTCCCTACTGCCTTCTCACATTGCTTGCTAACCTTAAGGTCATCTGATATGATTACTCCAGGTCCCTTTCCTTTTTGGTTTTTGATACTACCTTCCCCCCAATCTGCTGGAATACAGGCAAAGACATCAAACTGACCGCACACCCCTAGTGGTCACTTACAGCCCCATGCTAAAACCCCTTCAGGAAATTGTCAAAGATCTACAACCCATGCTGAGAGAAGATGAAACACTGAAAGACATTTTCCCTGAACCACTTGTCATTGCCTATAAACTGCCCCCAGCCTCTCAAACGTAATAATTCATAACAAACTCCCAGCAGATCAAAATAACCAGAAAACAAGAGGGATAACACCATACAACATGGCAAGTTGTAAGACCTGCACCCACATATACACGCAGGTCACATTATTAAGACAAGCCAGAGCAACAAAAATACAAATTAATGGATCACTACATGTCAATCCAGCAATGTGGTTTACCTAATTCAATGCAAGAAGTGCACAGATGGATGCTATATTGGGGAAACTAGCCAACCACTGAAAACCAGGATGAATCACCACTGTCACACAATAGTAAACCAGATTATCAGCACTCCAGTAAGAAACCATTTTTCACAGACAGATCACTTTGTCTTGGATTTATCTGTCTTGATACTAAGAGGCAACTTCAGAAACACACAGGACAGAAGGACATGGGAATTGAAATATATTAAACAATTTAAATATAACATTTCTGGACTGAATTGGGACATTGGATTCATGACACACTATGGTAAACTGTAATTCTTTTTTATTGTGAACTAAATCATGTCATTTTTTTATCACACTTTGGTTCTGTATTTCTCTTCTTATTTTTTTTCTGAGTTCTGCCTGATCCATTTTTTTACCTGTAACTCACATCCTCCCTGCCTCTCCTACTAAATCTTTAGCTCAGTCCCTCCCACTCCATCTTGTTTTCACACCTCTGTTTTGTGTTTATCTAGGCCTTTTTTGTGTTTCTCCTAATTTCTTGACTTCTTGCATCTCTTAGGCATCTCCTGTCTATTCAACCCTTACAGCCAGCCTTTGATCTCGGATCCTATCTGTGTGCTTTTGTCTTCCCTTTAGCTTCCTTTCATCTCCTACTGACCTGTTCCTACTCAGCCCCTCCTCATTTATTCTCATGTTTTACTTTGCATCTTTGACTTTCATCTCCAGTCCCCTTTGTCACCTTCCTACTTCACTTCCTGATTTTTAATTGCTCCACAGTGGATATAAATACTGCTTATGTTGCTCAGTTTTGCTATTCACCTGAAGAAAGGGCCTGTGTGGCCCTGAAAGCTTGTGTATAATTCCATCTTTGTACAAGACACTTGTTGGTCCAATAAACGGTATCAAACCTTCCATCTTCTCCTGAGATTGGGAGTCAAACTATGCAAGCACGAACAACAGCCGATGATGATGGCATACTGAGGAGTCACCCACAGTGGTGGCTGGAAACAGAAATATAGAATTTGTCAGTAGAAAATGACTGCTTGGCACATCCAGTCTGTCCAGAAGGTCCCTGCCTATTTTGTTTCTATGGACCCTAACTGGTCTCTGGTAACCTTCCCTCCTTCCTGACCATTTCCTGATATTCACCTGTGTCTATACCAAGCATGCTTGAAGCTCCTTACTGTTTTTGCTTCCATCACTTTTACTGGCAGTCTATTCCAAGTATCCACCAGTCTTTAAGTGAAGTAGTACTTCCTCACATCTCTTCTACCCCCCCAGCTTCATTGCATGCCCTCTGAATCTGGTGCTCTTTCTCATTTGAAAGAGACTCCCCTCCAGCATCCTCTCCTCCCCCATGTGGTACTTGTAGGTTTCTATCATGTCCCTTCTCACTCTCCTGTCTTCCAGGGTGCACACTGAGATCCCTCAATCTCTCCTCGTACGGCTGCTGGTTCAATCCCTGCATCATTTTAGTTGGCCTCCTCGGGACTTCCTCCACCCTGTCTTTGTCCTTTCTGAGGTGCGACCTTCAGAACTAGACACAGTACTTTAGGCGCGTCTCACCAGTGAGTGATGTAGTGGCAACACCATCTTCCTCCTCCTGTTGGAGATACCTTTCTTTATGCATCCCAGCATCCCACTGGTTCTACCCACTGCTTTGTAACATTGTCTTGCTACTTTAGAGTCATCAGATCTGATAACTTTAAGATCTCTTTGTTGTAAGAAAAAGTAGCTGTGTTCAGAAAGAAGGGAGCATGGGATATTTAAAAAAATATGTGTTTAGGGAGACTTTTTTATTGTTTGCTGATTGGTGATGCCATACTTGGAGTGAGGGCTTACTGATTTTAATTAGGAATACTTTACTGGCAGAGCTGAAGGTGCCCATTACATGTGAGGATATTTTACTGGCAGAGCTGAAGGTGCCCTTTACATGTAAGGATATTTTACTGGCAGAGTTGAAGGTGCCCAACTAAATGTTTTGTTACAAAGTAATTACATTTGCAATAAGAAACAAATGAAAAAATATTGGGTGAGTGAGTAACACTACTGTCATCATACTGTGAGACCACTGTGTAGGGTGGTGAGACAGTTCAGGCAGTCTGTGCAACGGAACCTGACGTATCTTTTGTTTTTAATTTGTTTTATAACTTTAATGTGTTTCAAGCACTTAGTTGAGGCATATCTGGGAGCTGTAGTTCTGGTGTAAGAGAACTACTGCACTTCTGGGTTTCTCGAGGGACTGAGACATTTTTAACAGTGTGACTAAAATAACTCCTTTTTAGTTCTTACAACAGACAGACAGGCAGCATATGTTTTATGCCTGAATAAGGGCTTTTGAGCATATATTTTATTTGAGCAAGTCTTGTAGTAGAGCGAGTAGTTGGTGGTCACGTGACTCACTATTCCTGGTCATAGCCACATAAAAGGAGTACTCAGCATGAGCGGGGTGTGCTCGTGGTGCAGTGCACTGAGACACACACAGAGCCATGCATCAGCATGTTTGTATGTGTCTGCCATGTCCATCAGGGCAGCAGGGGCAAGAGCCCAGATTATCGACAGTGTTCTACAGGTATTCTTTTGTTTTAAATAGCTCCTTAGACATGTCTAAAGCCATAGCCTCAATAGATTCACTCTTTACCCTTGCTAGAGAAATAGGGGTCAAATGTAAAAGTTGTAATGTGTTTCAGCTTGTGTCTACAAACATAGCTCCCATGCAGGCATTTACATATGAGAAATGCATTACTAATGCTGAGTTAAACCAGAAATAGACTCTTTCTACTCTAGACTTACAGCTTTGAATCCAGAAAATTGCCATGGCCCAGTGTTTAAATCACTTCAGCCATCTGGACAAGTAAACCCCTTAGCTAGGTTTGATGTTCCTCTTAACAGTAATGTGTTGAAAATAACTGAACAAGAGGAAGGCATTTCTCCTCAGTTCAATTGTAACTTAACTTCCTCACTATAGCCAATAAACCCAGCATACCCAAATCTCCCCCTTGACAGTATAAGTAGCAAGCTAGGGGTAATATCCAAAAAAAGTATAAGAGTTGAGGAGGACGAGCCAGGACTTGAAGAAGACTGGTCAGTGGTTCACACCACCAGAGTAAGCAAAAAAGAGAGAAAGGCTGAGCAATTTATTTCTATATTCAATAGCTTTGCCCAACTATTAGTGGATTTAGAAAATGAAACAATTAATAATGCCACTACCATAACAGAAAAATATATTTTTTCAACAACTAATGTAAACAATAACCTCAGTAGTGATATACAGGCTACTCTAGGCCCCAGTAATGCATACAGAAAATCCACTAAAATTACCAGTCCAAATCTTTAACACTAAGGTCACTTGGGGTAATACTAAAATCACTGAGGATGAGTCATCTACAAATCCGGAAAAGCTGGTAGTTCCTAGTGCTAATAATGATCCCCGAGTTAGAAAGAACCCAAGGGCAAAAGAACATGAAAACATTACATCCTACCAATCCACTATGAATTTACATACTTCTTCTGCTAGTCCACCAGTACAGGCAATGGAGACAAATGAAACATCTAGCTGTACCACATGTCCAAGACAGGTTTACATCCTGGGTGATTCTATTATTAAACATTTAGACAGGGATATATACAACCCTAATAAATCATCCAGAACATGTTCCAGTTTCAGAGGGGCAAAAGTTGTTGAAATAAATTCAATGCTTAAGAAAATTTAAAAAAAATGCTGGCATAAATCCCTTAGTCATTATTCACACAGACACCAATGATATCAACCAAACCAACCTGGATGAGCTCAAACAGGACTGTGTACCCTTGAATAACATACTAACTGATTTAGGCTGTACTGTCTGTTTTTCAGAAATTCTACCTGTGCCCAGGGCATCTGCAATTAAAACTCAAAACATAAAGATACTTAATGAATGGTTGAGGAAACGGTGCTTTAAGCAGGAAATCACCTGCATTACACTCTGGGAAAAATTTATTGATAGACATTCCCTGTTCTTCTGGGATGGCCGGCACCTTAACAGATGGGGTAGTGCCCTCCTGGGCAAATCATTCCAGGCTGTTATTAATAACCATGTAAACTGAAATGCTAGGGGCAGAATGGGAAAGTTTCCACTTCTCTGAATAGGGAATACCTAGAGAATTCTTCTAAATCCTGTAAAATGCTAATGCTTGATTCCAGAAGCCTTAATAATATTAAAATAGCTGAGTTAGAAGCCAGAGCCTTAATATATGACCTTGGGATTATTGTCATAACAGAAATGTGGTGGGTCGCTTCTTCAAACCAGATTAGGGATATTCTGAACTATAAATTATATCATAAAGACAGAATGGGCAGACACGGAGGAGGGGTCTGTCTATATGTCAGAGAAGATATCACATCCTATGAATTAAACTACCCATCAGTGTCAAAAAGCATTTGGGCTAATGTTCAACTCAAGGGACACCCCAAACAAACCATTGGAAACTACTATAGACCACTGTCAGCAGATATTATTACTATTAAACATTTGCTCCAAGAAATCTCAGAGATATTGGACCAGGGAGGCATTCTTATTCTTGGGGATTTTAACTTCTCTAATATCAACTGGAATAAATTAAATGGTACAAGTGAGTTGGATAAACAGTTTATTTTCACTCTGGTAAATCATGGCCTTGAACAGTTGGTAGATAAGTCTACTCATAATAATAATAATAATAATAATAATAATAAACTTTATTTATATGCGCCTTTCTCAAAACCAAGGCGCATTACAATAAAATACAGAATAAAACATACTAAAACATATTTAAAAAACTCAGTTGACTACAAGCAATTAATCAGCATCCAAGTTATCTGCAAATGCCTTATTCCATAAAAAAGACTTTAAGCCCCCTTTTAAAACCCTCCACCGTCATGCACTCTAATCCAACGTGGTAGAGGAATTCCAGAGGGAGACCACAATTTATAATAGCTTCTACGGTGCCGGAGGATTTTAAATTACCTCGGGATCTCTAGCAACCCTCGTTGGCCGGCGGAGGGCAGGCCGGTAGGTAAGGCACCAACCTCTTTCAGGTAATCAGGGCCCAAACCGTGTAGGGCTTTGTAAGTCAGAAGTCTGACTTTGAAGGTGATCGCCACTGCATCGGCAGCCAGTGCAGATCTCGAGCACCGGTGTAATATGGGAAGAATGGAAGTCCCCATTAACAACCGGCTGCTGAGTTCTGCACTAGCTGCAAGCAGCAGATATCAACCCCAGGCAGCCCAAAGTAAAGGGAGTTGCAGTAGTCCAGATGTGAGGTCACAAAGGCGTGGATCAGAATGGGTAGGTCGCCGGATGGAACAAGGTGCTTGATCCTGGCGATGTTCCTAAGATGGTAAAAGGATACCTTAACAGCCACTGACACTTGCACATGCAATGTCAGCTGATCGTCAAGGATCACCCCCAGGTCTCGCACCCGTTCAGAGGTCGGGAGCTCCGCATCCCCCAGGAATAAACCAGAGGTTTGAGGTGCCCCCAACCTCTCAATCCGGCACCCATGATCCACAACCAGCACCTCCGTCTTCCCTGAGTTCAACTTCAATCAACTGGACCTCATCCAATCCTGGATCTCACTGAGACAGTTATTAAACACTGAGAGTGCTCTACTCTGGTCAGGCACAAAGGACAGATAGAGTTGGGTGTCATCGGCATAACAATGAAACTCCAGCCCATATCATCTTACAATGTCTCCGAGGGGAAGCATGTACAACGCAAACAACATGGGGGACAGCACAGAGCCCTGAGGCACCCCACAGGTCAGAGCAGTGGGATCGGAGGAAAAAATCCCCGATACCACCCTCTGAGTTCTACCTGTGAGAAAAGAAGTAAACCATCGGTGAACCAGGCCCGAAAGCCCACAGATGCATCTCAGGTGCTCAAGCAACACCCCATGGTCTACGGTGTCAAATGCTGCTGACAGATCCAGAAGGACCAAAATGGACCGTTTTTTCAGGTCTCTCACCATCAGGAGATCATTGAGGACCCGAACCAGCGCAGTCTCAGTGCTGTGCCTCTTTCGAAAGCCTGATTGAAGAGAATCATAGATGTTATGGATGGTAAGATGGTTGTCCAACTGGGCTGCCACCACTTTCTCGATTACCTTCCCAACAAAGGGGAAGTTCAAGATGGGTCTGTAGTTTGCCAGGGAGTCGGGGTCCAAGGATGCCTTTTTCAACACTGGTGTCACCACCGCTTCCTTCAGGGAGCGGGGATATTCACCAGTGTCTAAGGAACACCAGACTATCCTGGCTAGAGCCGGGAAGATAACCTCCCCACAGCCCATAATCAGGCCTGTGGGACCCGGGTCTAAACTACAGCTGGTGGTGCGCATACCCTGGACAATCCTCATAACATCCTAAATTTCCGGCCTTATGAAGGAACTCCAGGTGAACGGTGTGCTTGTGATCATAGGCTGGACCACCACAACTCCATGGAGGAGGTGGGGCAAATCTAAACCCTGATGTCGGCCACCTTATCTGCAAAGGAATAGAGCAAGCTCACACACTGCATAGCTTCTGTGAAAAGCAAGAGCGAACCTGTAGACAGGCTGGGTTGCACAGCCTGTCACGGTTCGAAAGAGCTGGGCTGTGATTTTCAGAGCAGCAGCACTCTCTCCGACAGGAACACTCGCCTTCTTATGAGTAATTGCTGACTGATAGAGTTTATAATGCTCTAGGAGTCTAAGATGGTCGGCATCTAAGCCGGACTTCCGCCAACATCTCTCCAACCTGCAACCTAATCTCTGCAACTCCCTCAGATCCTGATCAAACCAGGGGGATTGGGGGCGAAGGGAGAGAGGCAGCACACGGGTGGGAGCAATTAAATCCAAGGCGGAGGTGACAGCTTTATTATAGGCTTGCACCATCACTTCAGGATTAAAGCTCAACCCAGGAAATTCTGATAGGTCAAGAACCGCAGTTAGACCAGTGGGAGTAACATCCCGTAAAGGCGGTACTTGACCATCTCCACAGGGTAGGTCTCATGCAGGGGGTGCAAAATTGAACCCACAGTGTGGTGGTCAGACCATCCGACTGGTTCCACCCCACATCGGAGGCCTCCAACCCCAGCAGGAAGACCAGATCGAGAATGGCCATGTTTATGAGTGGCAGAGGTAACCACCTGTGAGGCCCAATGAACACATCAATTGGAGGAAGTGCTGACCAAATTAGAGAGTTACGTCATCGATCCAGGCATTAAAATCACCCAGCACCATCAACGTGTGAGCTCAAATACCAGGGTCGACGACGAAATCTGCTACTTCCTTTAGAAATAGTTTTCGTCAACGGGTGACGATAAGCGCCATTCTATAGCCCCCACCTGCCACCACGACACATTCAAAGGATCTGGTCTCCTCCACTGGAACACTAGCGAGGTCCAATTCGGTCTTGAAATAGACCGCAACCCCCCCACCCCTGCAATCCAATCTCGGGCAGTGAATCACCGAATACCCAGCTGGAATTGCCGCCTCCAAAACTGGGGCAGCATTACTATCCAGCCAGGTTTCGGTGATGCAGACCAGGTCCGCCGTGCCTACCAAGTCTGCTACAATAGCAGTCTTGTTCACAACAGACCTGGCATTGCACAACACCGCCCGAGTTGGATAGGACTCCTGGGAAGCCCGGACCACTTGCGCATCATTTAAAGAAGTGATGGTGCCCTTGGGTATGGGGACCAAACAGGAAGGACCACGTTCAGCACTCCATTTCGCCCCAGGGCATCTTCTGAACTTAACCACACAAACGTGAGCACCGCCCTCCCCCATCCCCAGCTGTTCACGCCCCCAGCCCCTCCGAACCCCACCACGCACAATTCCCAAAGCCCTACAGCGTTGGTAAACAGGGAAAAGCAAAAGGGGGGGCAAAGAAAGGGCGGAGGGCATGAAGAGCGGCGGATGAATAGTGCATGACGGTGGGGTTGGAATAACAGTATCTAGCAGCATCCACAGACATCAGGCCAAAACAATGATCTCAAAACACCCCAGAAATCCAATAAAATTGAGATAAAATATTAAAACTTAACCACACAAATCAACTTAGCACAATTAAACTATAAAATCAAAATATCTAAATAAACAAACAATAACAGTAATAATTCATTGAAAATAATAACCAGTTCAGATAAATATTAAAAAATCAAATTTGAAATAGTGGAGCTCCCACCTTCCACCACAAAAAATGTCCATATATGGAACCATGGACTCTCACTCCATGCTTCCAAAAACCAGCAAAGCAAATAGAACAGAGCCCAAAAAACAAAAAAAAGGGCCCCCCTCCAATTTGGACCCCACAAGGAGCTCTCACCACCCAGTGGAA
Source organism: Neoceratodus forsteri (assembly GCA_016271365.2). Lineage (NCBI taxonomy): Eukaryota > Metazoa > Chordata > Ceratodontiformes > Ceratodontidae > Neoceratodus > Neoceratodus forsteri. Next base: position 516,793,282 of record CM057449.1, on the reverse strand, counting down.
ATCAGAACAGGCAGAAAAGATGTCCAGAATAGTAAACTGAGGTCAACAGGTCCAGGAGAGATAATGAAAAAGCAAAAGTACAGTTAGATTTACAATCCCATATGGGCTCTCACCACCACGATGAATTGCTACTCAAACTGATTCATTCTTCAAAAGCCCCACGGAATTCAACTCGTCCTCTGGATGGCTTTAACGGCAGCAGCGAAATAAAAAATCTTCTTTTTTTTTTAAAAAAGACTTTCAGAGTTAGAATCATGGAGGAAGGCCGCTGCCGGTACTAGGGACTTACCCTAAGAACAACCCTCCTCTCAATGGACCTTACCGCCGCCTGGTCAGGTCTCCAGCTGATCCGGCACGGATCAGAAGAGCCAAGAGGTCTGCCATCAAATAGCCGCAGCCTCCCAGCCCACCACCTTCCAGAGGACAGGTGTCCGAAGGGCAGCCCACAGACATGGACAGAGGGCCTGCAAGGAGGCCAGGAGCTGCCAGCCCCCAAACTCTCTTTACCTCCAAAGATGAAATGAAAGGCTCAACACAGATCCAAACACTGCCAAGAAAAGGTCCCCTCTCGAGCTCCAGAATCCACAGGGACCCAAACGAACACCACAGGTCCAATCAGCAGTCGGAACAATCAATTCCCCATGGTTTCAATCCTTTGCTCCGACTCCGCTGCCCAAAGCCAGTTCCTTAATCCAGGAGAAACGACCTCCACCAAAGCACCGACACTATATCGGACAACAGCCAGCACTAGCGAAAAAGGGGGAGGACTCGAAAAACAGAGACCTCGGCCACAATTTTACCAGACAGTCCAATCAGTTGCAGTCCATCACTGTTTAACACTACAGGGAGAACACTGGAACACTGAAAGACCCCCGATTATTTTCCAGTGAAACGACCGCAGTACCGAAAATTCAAACGAAAAAATAACCGGAAAGATAAAAATAGCTATAAACGAACAAAACTTAAAGTACTAAAAACAAAATTACACGGATTTCCCAGGGCAGCGTAAAAACGTTCAGAGATCGCGCCACAGCCTCGCTGCCATCTTGCCACAATGCCATGGTAGTAATATTCATGGTAGTAATATTCTGGAAGTAATTATTACCAGTATTGAAAACTAAATCCTAGATGTTGAAATCAAAGAACCCCTAGTTAATAGCGATCATAATTCGGTTTATTTAATATATTAACTAATCATACCACCATTTCAAATCAATCTACCATAAAAAACTATGATAAAACTAATCTCAGTGAAATCATTAAAACCCTTAAAGGTTTCAACTGGAATAGTAGCTTTTCAAATCTTTCAGTGGATCAAGCATGGGAGAAGTTTAAATCTATTATTCAACAGCTGGAGTCCACCTGTGTGCCGACGAAAAATAAGTACTATATAAAAGGCAACATTCCCATATGGTTTAATAAATCAGTAAAAAACCAAATTAAAAAAAAAAGGAAAAACTATTCAAAAAAACTAAAACTAGTCCTGGAGAGGAATCTGTCTGATTGTAGAAAAAAATCAGTATCAACACTAAAGAACATGATCAAAAAAGCAAAACGTAATTTAGAATTTAAGCTTGCACATTCAAAAGATAATAAAAAAGCATTATTTTCCTACCTAGATGGGAAGAATCATGGTACAAGAAAGGTGGGCCCAATTATCAATGATGGCACTGTTCTGGAGGCAGATTTTGATACAGCAAATCATTTTCTTTTTTTTTTACTTATTATTTTTGCCCCCACTCTCTCCATGGCTGCACCACTCTTCAGGGTCCCAACGCACCCATGCTAGCTCCCATGAGTGCCCCACTCTCCAAGGATTCACAAGCCCCTGGATTACCCCTCGGTTGGGGTGGAGGAGTTCCCCTTCTCCCCCATGCCTCTGGAGGGAGCGTGCACTGCAGCAGCAGTTTAGGGACCCATCTATCAGCGCAGCTGTGGGGCTTCGTTTTCCTTGTTCTCTCCACCCCCTGCAGACATCAGTACACAGGGATGACCAATGAGCCAGAGACGAGTAGAGACACACCTCCGCTCCGATCCTCAGCCAATGCTTGGCCCTCCCTTGAGTTCTGCCTCTTCTGCTGCACTGGCACCACCTGCGGTCACCCAGATGGTGGTGCTACTGCAGCGAGGAGTGCTGCCCACCCCACCTAGAGAAGGAGAGAGGCCCGTTAGGTGCTCAATCCTTTTCCTCCGGCTAGCACTCTGATAACCCAGGCTCGCCCCCAAACCTGGGTCACCAGTGTCACAAGCTGTAGTGCTACCACTGCACCCGCAGGCTGGCTGGCAGCAAATAATTTTAATGATTTCTTCTGTTCCATTAAAAAAAAAATATTACTGTTCTTAGCCCTGATAATCATTTAAATAACAATCCATTGCTGTACAACATTCAAGAGGCAGATGTACTTCAGGCATTAAGAACATCAAAAAAAAATACTAGCCCAGGTCCAGATGACATTCATCCTAGATTCCTTATTGAAACCACATCAGCAATTGCTCTTCCACTGTAAATTATGTTTAATAAATCACTCAATAAAAGTCAGATCCTTTCTGATTGGCTCAAAGCCACAGTTATTCTCATTTTCAAGAAAGGTAGCAAGGCCTGTGTACAAAACTACAGACCTATTAGTTTAACCTTGATAGCATACAAGCTAATGGAAAGATAGTTAAATCATTGTTTGAACAAGAGATATTAGCCCTTGGTCTTACCGATAACACCCAGCATGGATTTAAACCAGATAGTCATGCACTTCTAATTTAATATCCTTTTACAAACATATTAGTAAAGGTACAGATGTTGGTATACCTGTGGATGTAATTTTACTAGACTACAGACGAGCTTTTGATACCATCCCTCACCTTAATCTTATCAACAAATGACACAAACTGGGATTTTCATACTGCCTAGTTAATTGGGGTAATATATGGTTATCAGACAGGTCCCAGAGAGTAAAAATAAACGGTGTCCTCTCCAGTGTTGGGGTGTTCAACAGTGGGGCTCTGCAGGGCTCGGTTCTGGGACCTATGCTGTTCAATATATACTGTACATCAGTGACATGAACATTAGTGAGTAGAACATCCTTTCAAAATTTGCTGATGACACCAAAATTAGGTGGAAAGGTTGACGGTGAGGAAAACACCGGAGTTTTAATTCAAGAATTACTAAATATTGTGCTGTGGGCCCATGAGAATGAAATGAAATTCAATGTAGATAAAAGCAGAGTCATGCACTTTGGCAAAAAAATCCTCTAACCTTGCATACTATCTAAATAACACCTTGATTCTCACTTCAACATGTGAAAGGGACCTTGGCATTCAAGACAATAATAAACTTACCCCTCGGGAGCACTGTATCAAAACTACAAGAGTGGCCAATGGCCTAATAAATGGAGTGAGACGTACCTTTATTACCAAAACTGAACAGTGTTTGATATCCCTTTATAGATCCTATATAAGACCTTATCTTAATTATGCCACCCCCTTTTTGGAGCCCCCATCTTAAAGGAGACATATATATGCTGGAACAAATCCAGAGGAGAATCACCAAAATGGTACCTAGGCTGTCCAGATATGATTACCCCACTACACTAAAAGAATCAGGACTGTTTTCCCTCCATACACGTTGACTTAGAGGAGATCTAAGTTTCACTTACAAAATGTTAAAAACACCTGAAATGATGGCCCAATGTGACCTAAAATTTTCAGAAAGACACACGGTTGGTAGACTCCATAATAAACAACTTGAAGTAATGTGGGCCAACTCTGCCAAAAGGGATAATTTTTATAATATTAGAGCTGCTAAGGCCTGGAATTTACTCCCCCAGGATCTTATCAACTTAAAACAGTTTCAACTCCTTTAAAAGTGGATTGGACAAATTGTTTACCACTATGCATCCATAGGAAAATTGCCCACACTGAGTGGGGAACAATGTCGGTAGGCCGTTTGCCTCCTTTTGTTCAGCTTGGCTAAGTAAACTAAATGAATTCTAAGCAGCTATGTGTGGCACAATTTTTTTAACGTTTAAAGAATTAGCAAGTTTCTGGTTTGGGAAGGAAATGCTCATTTTTTAATCACTGTGAAACCATATACAAATAAAATCGAAGGGGCCCAGATATTCAGACTGCGCCTGGCAGTGGTGCAAGCATGGGTGCAGTGCAACTGGGATGCACTGGGGCCAGGACCAGATGATATTCAATGGTGATGTGCCATGGTGCAGCATGGTTGAATATGGCACAGACGGCGCATGGCGCAGTGACATTGTGCACTGCGCAGTGGCACTGCGCTAGCGTAAGCCACAGATAGGAAGCACAGGGATGCACCAGCACAAATGCCGTTGCGCTGAGTGCAACACCCATGATATTCAGCAGAGGGCATGCAAATGAGGCCATAATATATGCATGGTGCAATTGGGGCCATTTGAATGTCATTATGGCCCCATTTGCATGCCTTGCCCAGGGCAGCCTGGCGAATTGTACCTGGCTTCCGGCACAGCATGACGTGTGCACAGTGGGGGTCCCGGGGCATCCGCCACCCCATAGCCGCGATTGTGGTAAATCCCCATAAGATACTTCCCTGGTAGTCCAGTGGTACCCCCTCCCTCCCTTGTCCCTGATCGCCATTAACGTACTGTACCTCTGTCCCTGGTAGTCCAGTGGTACCCCCCCCGGCCATGGTAAATCTCTGTAAAGTAATTCCCTGGTGATCCAGTGGCACCCTCCACCCCTCCCACCCACACAGAACCCTTTTCCCACCACGCTCCCCCATCATCATCGGTGGGTGGCTGCAACCAACCCACATGCCACCCGGCTGCCCACCGAATGACAGGTACAGTATGGGCTGTAAGCCCATTGTCCTGATGTGGACCATTCACATATTGGGACTGTCTAGTACGGTATGCCCTGCAAGCCTATACTGTACCTGTCATTCAATGGCGGAGGCCGAGGCGGGTGGGGTGCGGCCTGCCAATGATGGGGGAGGGAGCGGGTGGGCAAGGGTCTGTGTGAGGTGGAGGTGGGGTACCACTGGATCACCACGGAATTATTTTATGGAGCGTTACCATGATTGCGGCAACGGGCGGTGGGGCACCACTAGACTACCAGTGACAGAGGTACAGCACGTTAACAGCGAATGGAGACATGGGAGGGGGGTACCACTAGACTACCAGGGTGCTATGTGTGCTTGTGGACAGTGTTCTGGGTGGGCAGGTGACCACCCATGGCTGACGGCTGCTGTGTTGCGCCCTGGAATACAGCAGCCCACCTGTGGGTGACCAAGATTTTTTCCCACTATTCACGGGCTCAACTTTGAGCCCCCCATGCGGCACAATGCAGGGTTGAGCCAGCATATGGGCTGCACAACCCAGGCTGAATATCGGGATGTGCCACATATGCATGGGCAGGCCCCCTGCATCTGCGCCTCATATATTTTCATTGCACACTGGTGCATTGGGATTTGTGCTACATAGAAACATAGAATTTGATGGCAGATGAGGACCACTTGGCCCACCCAGTCTGCCCATTTCCCTACCTAATGGATAAGCTGCAGATCCTAGTTAACCAGCCGCCTACTTCTTTCTACCCCCACCCCCTAGAATTGCCTTATGACTGTCCCATGCATGCTTGAATTCAACCACTGTTTTTGACTCCACAACCTCCTTTGGAAGGCCATTCCATATATCCACAACCCTCTCTGTGAAAAAATACTTCCTTACATTACCTCTGTGCCAGCCCCCCATCTTCAGATTGTGCCCCCTTGTTCTTGCACACCTCTTTTTTTGAAAGATGCTACCCTCTTGGACTTTGTTGATTCCCTTGAGGTACTTGAAAGTTTCTATCATGTCCCCTCTCTCCCTCCTTTCCTTGAGGCTGTGCCTGGCTGCCTGTTCAATATCCCACTCCGGCACAGTGTGGGGTTGTGCTGGTGCAACTCTGTTGCGCCATGCACAACCCCTTTGAATATCCGGGCCAGTGTGTGCAATTATGCACAGAAAGGAATGTGTTCCACCTAGGGTTGTGATGACATCTGGGAGCTTCACTCATGATGTTTATGATGTCATCATAAACCCTTGATGGAAATACAGTCTTCTTGTGTACGATTGGTCATACATTATTCTGTATCTACTAGACATGCTCAAATAATCGGTGGCATCTTTTGTTCTACACACCCAGACAGCGATACTTACACTATCTGTAGATAAGCTCACTGTTCCTTCTAGCAAATCTACTGTTGGTCAGTCTGATTTCTCATATCATATGAAGACATTTACTTTTATTTAATCTTTTGTAACCATGTAAGGCTCACTAGACACAATTCCTGTCTTCAGGGGTGACCCGGGAGTACTGGGGAGGTTAAGTGAGTTGCTCAGAGTTACACAGTATGCAAGTGTAGGTTGTGAGAATCAAATCCTGGTCTGCCAGATGTACCAAGCTCATTCACAGCTCATTACTCTAACCTCTAGGCTATACTGCCAGCCCAAATGTATGTGAAAACAGAAAACCGAAAAAGGCCTTGCAGTCTATGTAGTCTGCTCGAGTTTGCAGACCAAACAGTATATGATGAGTGATCTGCCCCCCTGCTGTCCACTCCTCCCATCCCTTCAACATCCTGCGTCCCCCACAACATTCCCTCTCCCCATGCTATCCTCCCATTTACTTAGTCCCATCCCCTCTTGAAGCTATATACAGTCTTCAGGGAGACCACTTCCTTTGACAGCTCATTCCACTTTGCTACCACCCTTTCAGTGAAAAAGTGACTCCTCGTTTCCCTCCTGAAGCACTCCCCCACCACTTTGAGTCAGTACCCCCTAGGTTGAATAGTCCCTCAGAGTTCACTTTGTTGAAACCCTTAAGGTATTTAAAGGTTTCAGTCATGTCCCTCCTCTCATTTCTATCCCCAAGGAAGTACATGTTGAAGTTTCTAAGTCTTTCCTCCTATGGCCTACCCTGTTGTCCCTGGATTATCTTGGTCACCCTTCTCTGCACTGTCTTCAATAAGTTGATGTCTTTCTTCAGGCAAGGGCTCCAGCACTGCACACTGTGCTCCATATGCAGCCTAATCAGTCATCTGTACAGTGGCAAGATGACCTCCGCTTTTCTACTGGTTATACCCTTGGCTATACATCCTAGCATCCTATTTGCCATGGCCACTGTTCTTCTGCAGTGTGCCAAGTGCTTCATGTCACTCATGATGATCACAGCCAAGTATTTCTTGTCCACTGACCTGGTGACCTGCACACACCTCCGCCAGTATGTGGTCTCTGGGTTCTTCACCCCTAAGTGCATTATCTTATAATTTTTGACATTGAATCCCAGTTGCCAAACACCTAATCATCTCTATATTTTAGCCAGGTCTTCCCTAATGTCCTGTTTCACTTCTTCCATTTCCTCCCTCCCAAAGAGCTTTGTGACATCAGCAAAGAAGCATATTTTGCCTTTTACCCCTTCAGTAACATTGCTGATGAAGGTGTAATGACACTAGGCCAATTACAAAGCCCTGTGGGACCCCACTAATGACTGTTCTAGTGCCCGAGAACTCCCTCTGACCACCATCTTGTGGTTTCTGTTGTGTAACCAGTGTTTTATCCACCTAGTCAGTTTCACCCCGACCCCAAAGTCCTCCAGTTTCTTAATCAATCTCCTGTGGGGAACAGTGTCAAAGGTCTTACTAACATCCAAATACAGAATGCCCACTGCTTGGCCTTTGTCCACTGTCCTTGTTACCCAATCAAAGACGCATATCACTTACCAAAACTTTGGTCCTCCTTCCCCCCATCAATCTGTTCTGCATCTTCTATTTTCTCCCTGAAGTCTTTTCTTTGCGACTTTTGTACTCTAACCTGCAACTGTCCATGATCCTTTACATCTTGACTTCCTCCCCCCACCAACTAGTATTGCCCTTGACAGTTTGCTCCTTTCCCAACTATACCTGTATGAGTAGTTTTACCTGCCTATCAAAACTCCATTTTATCTACTACATGTACCTATTTTACAGATTTGCCTTACAGTGTTTAGGATAATACTCCTCTGATATACTATATTGCTGTACATGACTACTATTTTTATAATGCCATTAATACTGTTCATTTTTTCCACCTCTTGGAATATCTCCATTACCCCTTACCCCTAGGACACATCTGGAAACAAGCTGTTAGAGCTCAATATGTCTTTTCTGGTGAAATGTTTGACATAAATAAATAAATATTAAATGTTTGACATAAATAAATACATGTATATTGACATAGGGTGGTAAATTCACTATCCAAGTCTCTTTAATAATTACTATGTATAATTCTTCTTTAAAGCCTTAACTAATTTTTGTCCCATGATATAAATTTCACCTTGGTTGTCACTTCCCAAATTACCTTACATGCAGTTTAAAAAGTGCCATGAAGAGCACTGCTGCCAACCTCTTAGAGTATTATTAATATTTTTCAATATTGCATTAGGCTTCTGGATGCTTCGGTTCATTTTTGCTTGTACTGTAGATTACAAATAGACAACTCTGAGTCAGGTAACTCAGGATATAACAAGAGAAGAGAAACTGATATTACTGGCCCTTAAGTATAAAACAAGTCAAATTGAAAAATGAGAACCATCTGATATCAGTCACTTTCTTTCTCACAGGAGCTGGGGATGTTCTCCTGACTCAGTATCACATCTCATTTTTAATTTTTTTTTTTTTATTTATTGGATTATGGTAACTAGGAAGGTTCACTGAGACATAAAAGTCCCCTTTTCAGGAGAGACCTAGAACTAGTTGCATACGTTAGGCAAAGAATGCAGGAATAAACACAAGTTTTGAAAAATGTTCATGGGTGAAATACAGACAAAGACACACAAAAGTACAATAACCAGCGTTAATTACAAGTTGGCCACTCTACAGAGGCAAACAAAATAAAATGCAAGACAAGTCATGGACTGTATAAAGAATAGGGTCCTTGGCAGTAAGCTCAGTGGTATCAGGTACACTGATTACTTGCAAGATAAAGGCCTTTGAGAGCATATTTGAAAGTCACCGAAACATATTTGAATGTTCTTTTTGAGATGAGCAAAAGAAATATAATCTTCTGCAATATTGCATTAGGTCTTCTTGTTGCTTCTATTCTTTCTTCTGTACTGTATAGATTACATGTAGAGTTCTCACCCAACCTCATGGTCAGATTGAAATGTTAGAACTACTATATTTTCTCATTTTGTAGCCAAGGCTTCATTTAGAAATGTGTTTTCAACCGTGGCTATAAAGCGTGTGCGACTTGTAAATGGGGGTGATTCAATAAAAAAAAAAAAACATTAGTCTGCCATTGTGTTTCCTCACTTACCTCTACAAAATTAGTACCCCAGGACACTAGGCAGCCAATTCATAAATACTTAGCCATGCTGCTCTGTCATAACCAGTAAACACCCCTCTCTCTGCTGCTGCTGGATACATACTGCCCGATTTGTCTGCCGAACAACAGTCTCTTTCCTGATCTCCTGCACTCTCCTCACATCAGTGATAAATCTAAGTACCAATGGTGCGAGGAGGTGCCAATGTATGGATGCCTCATTTTTGTATAGTAAAGGACACATGTACATGCTAAACAATGTAAATGCAGATGCTACACAATACCGATGCATACATCCATATAAGAGCACATGTACTCCTCACAGAATAAATAAGCATACCCCCACACAATACACAATATCTGAACTTTTAACCTGATCAGTTCCTACACTAGGACCTCTGTAGTCAGCATGATCTTTTATAAAAAAGATGGTCTCATGAGTTATGACTGATAAGCCTCCCCTACTTCCTCTTATGATTGATAAGTCTCAATGGAGTGCTACAGTCATGGCCACTAACAGTTTCATGGTCTGAAAACCTACTCCAAGTCGTAAAGGCCCTATCTCTGATATAAGCTATGCCATTTAATAATTTATCTCATGCAACATGAATTGTAGTGAGAAAGAGAAAATATGCTCCACTGAGAATTGAACCCAGGCCCACCAAATACTGTCTTGTGCTCTCCCATTCCGCTATCACTTTAGATGGTTGGACACAGTTTCTAGACAAAGATGCATGCTATGGCAATGCATATCCTGCACTGAGTGCAGATCCCCCCCCACCACCACCATACACAGCTGCAGTGAAATTTAGTTATGAACTCTGTCAACTGGAAGGAATGCTTCCCAACAAGTTTCATTCAAATATGCACAATCCTCAAAGCCTCAGCTGGAACTAATTTAGTTGACTGCAACATAGAACTAACAGTTCCATGTTCTGAAATCCTATTTTAAACTCTGCTAAAACCAGAAGCACCACTTTTCATTGACAGTACATCTGCCGACATCCTGAGCAGCGAAGGTGCAATGCCGACACTCAGTATTGTGCCGACACTAAACAGTGTTTTTCATGGGGGTCTATGCTCCTACACCCCCACATTTAAATATGATCAACTCCAGGTTGGAGTTGTTTCAGGGAGGGGGAAAAACACTGGGAGAAGCTGCGTCGGTGAACCTCAGACCATTACAGCGACTTTCACTGTAATGGTCTTTTTTTGGCTTTTGCAGTGTTGGTGTTGCTGTACTGTGGGCCACTGGCTGAAACCCTATCACTGATATCAGCAATGACATCTAGCAATCTCATACAACAAAAACTGTAGCGAGAAAGAAAAAAAGCACACTCCACTGGGAATTGAAACCAGGCTTCCCAAATATTGTCCTGGTGCTCTGCCACGGTGCTATAATTTCACATGGGGGGTAGGCATAGTGTTGTTGACAAACATGAATGCTATGGGCATGATTATCCTGCACTGAGTGCAGATATTTCCCCATACAGACACATATAGATTGAAGAAGCATTTGGCTTTCCTTGGCCTTTTCTGAGATCCTTCCTTTTCTGGGGTGGGGAGAATGGGAAGAACAGAATAAGGTACAGTAGGCAGAGATCAAGGAGGTCAATGGATGATGAAGAGGCTGTGTCAGGAACAGATGCACCACTTTATTGTTGATTGGGAGTCTTCTAGGGCAGAAGACTCTTCAAATGTGATGACCTTCACCTGACAAGAGAGGGGACTAGTGCATTAGGAAAGACGTTTGACATCTAAATTGGAAGAAGGTTAAACTACTGTAGCTGTGGGGGAGGTTGGAGTGGAGGATTCTATTGTGGTGGGAGGAACAGAGGGGAACATAGACAGGACTTCCTCAGGAATAGGGGGAAGTGTTCATGGAGTAATAGATGGGAGGAAAAATTGCAGGGGACAGGGCAGGGTAGACACAATAGGCATGAAAAGAAGGGGAAAAACAGGATACCACGGTTATTAGAGAAGGGTGATGGGGAAGGTTGAAATCCACCCTACTGAAGTCAAGCACATCAGCCTTAAACGAGGGCTTACAGGTGACCAGGGCCACCTCTAGCCATATAGTATTGTGGTTGCTGGACCCCAGTGGTTTCCCGACCTGTACTCTGTCTACTCTTTGGTTGGCTGGTGAGTACCTCATGTAGAATGGCTGACTGTCTAGTGGGATCCCTGACCTGTTGTACAAACATGCTATCCTGCAAGACATCAAGCAAGGCCTGGCTTCTGGCACTCCTGGACACTGAGAAGTCCCAGTTGGTGTCTGGCAGGTTGAGCTCTCCCACTATTACAACGTTTCTCTTTGCTGCCTTTCTCTCCACTTCAGCAGCTAGTTCCTTGTCTCTCTCCTTCCTGCCCCCAAGCCTGTAAACCCCCCCATGTGAGTCTTCCTACCTGACAACTCTGTGAGCTGAACCCACAGTGATTTTACCCCCCCATGATAGCATCCTCTATTACCTTGATCCTGTCTCTGATGTAGATGGTCACCACTCCACCTCTACCTGTCCCTCTATCATGCCTATACAAGGTGTTGCATGGGATCACTATGCCTCACTCATCTAGCTCAAGTTTCTGTAACAGCCACAAGATCCAGCCCAGAGTCTTCCACCACAACTTCAAGCTCACAAATCTTATAACCCAAACTTATGGCATTGAGGAATACCACCCTCCAACATGTGCCCACATCGCTATTGGTTCTCACTTGCCCCCCCAACCCCAAGGACGCTGGCTCAACTTCTCTGAGGTCAGTGGTACTGAGGCAGTATCCTAGAGGTCTCCTGGCAGCAACACCATTGGAGTTAACATTTTTTTCCATTTTTGTACTCTGTCCACATTCTGAAAATAAAGAGGACTGAGCACTAAAAGTTGTGAGTACTAGTATTTTTTTACTTGCTGTTGGTTGAGTGCTGTCTCTTGATATGTGATCTGTGCAAATTGCCATCTACAGTTCTGCCCACTGACAGGAATGGATTTATTAGGGTTGGTCTAGTGCCTGATGTGGTGGTGGGTACTGAGTGGTTGGGCAGGAGACAATGATGTCATGTTGCATTGGGGATTGGGACAGGAGGGGAGAACCATTAGATTACCAGTGTTAAGATTACATTTTACATCAAGATTGGGGGAGGAGGTACCATTAGACTACCAGGGTTAAGATTACATTTTGGATTCATGATCATGCTGGATGTGGGACAACAATCAGACTGCCTGGATTAGCATTACAGTTTAATACCAGGCTCAGGGTGGAAGAGGGGTACTGTACCACTAGACTGCCAGGGTTAGGATTACAGTTTATGTCAGGATAGGGGCAGGAGGGGGGTACCACTGGACTACCAGGGATCCACTGAATTTGCATCAGGATCAGAGTGGAAGGGGGTACCACTAGACTGCCAAGGATTGTTTAATTAGGGGAAGGGTATCAGGTGAGAGTGGGGGGGGACAACCAAGGCTCTGCACAATGTCTCTGCACATGCAAATGTGGGGAGGCACAGTGTAGAGCTGCTATTGACCACATAATGAAATGCAAATGGCCACTTAGTGCATTGCATGCCATATGTAATAATTAGCATGCTTGCCTCTGAATATGACACCCTGAAGCAAATGCACTACCCCATTTGGTCTGTGCTATCCCCCTTTGCTCCTGGGTATCTGTTGCCAGCACACAGCTATGATGCCCGTGCATATGCACTGAGCACAATGCCACCACTGCCAAATATTCACACAGGCAGCACATGCTAGACATGGCACACTGCCTGTAAGAATATGCCTCCCTGACAACTGCAAGCCATATTTTGCTTGGTACAGATGGCCATGGTTATATGTAGGGGCTCATGGCTTTGGGAGAGGGATGCCAAAGCTAGAGCAATGCTAATGCAGCATTACACAATTGTGCAAACCTCACAGAACACCACCCTTCACATTAACCAAGAGCCAGGGTACTTTTATATTCTCACATTGCATTTCCCTACTTTTGAGGTTTTCGTGTTTCAACCCTATCCAATGCCTAAATGTATTTTTTGCAATGAACATATATTATGTGTGGTTCATAGCTCAGTGCTTATGTAACATAGTTGAATGATGAATATGATTGTTGGATACAGAGGCCAGCATACCTAGGACAATGTTTACTAGGTAATAGTATAGAATGTATTTGTGCTTAGGTACTTGGATGCTTGAAATGAGTCGTTTGATAATATTTGATGGTTTTGGCCTTTCTCTGTATCCCACCTGTAGGAAGGAAGCTTGGTTTAGAATTATGACAGCCCCCTCCGGTGGGATAAGAGTGCCGTAGAAGGAGGAGGTGTCAGGGAGGATGGTGGGTGAGTGCGACTCGCTCTAAACAGAGCGGAAGTCAACTGGATGAATTAAATAGGCTGAGGAGGAGGAGCTCTTCCCCCACATAATAACAGGCAATTCTTTCCATTATGTGTGGTTCATAGCTCATTGCTTATGTAACATAGTTGAATGATGAATATGGTTGTTGGATACAGAGGCCAGCATACAGAGGACAATGTTTACTAGGTAATAGTATAGAATGTATTTGTGCCTAGGTACTTGGATGCTTGAAATGAGTCGTTTGATAATATTTGATGGTTTTGGCCTTTCTCTGTATCCCACCTGTAGGAAGGAAGCTTGGTTTAGAATTATGAAAGCCCCCAAAAGAATAAAATATCAACAATTGTTCTGTAACTGAATGCTGAAGAAGTGCATGACAACACCTAATAATGATAGGAATAGACGATCACCTCCTCCAACTCCAGAGAGTGTGACCAGTAGCACTCAGGAGAGGAAAACCCCCTTGGGAGGAACCTCTGAGGACCCATGGCTACTGACCTGCCCATCCTTCTGGGCATACTAAAGGAGAGAGATCCTAATTAAACTAAATTAATCAGCTAATCTGATTTCTAATTTGTAGAATTTAATCCAGATAATCGGAGCTTAAGCAAGAACTGAATTGTAAATGTCCAGTGAAGTAATTTCCTCCTAATAAACTCCGAGTCCGAGAATCCATGTACAATTAGAATGATGGAGAGTAGATATATTGAACAACCGTCTTCCATACTTCAGTTGATAGAGGGCATAATCCATGGAATTGTATGATGGTGGAGATGAAGTTGATGACTGACAAACTCAATACAGGAGACCAGAAGATAGTTGCATCCAAGCTTTGATGTCAACGGAGACAGGACGAATAGAAGTAGTACGACTTCCAGGTTTCTAATAATAGAGGGCTTGTATAGTACAAGGAATGAGAAAGGCTTGAGGCCAGGCTATCGAGTGACGAATCCAGTTCTGATAAGTAAGTATAGTCTTAGGAATTGATATGAAGGCAACGGCTGTAGAGCTGAGCTGGAATAATGGCAAGCTGTAGAGGATAATCGGATACACTGGTGCGAGGTATGAAGCATCCAAGTAGTAGAATATGGTGAGCCCAAAAAGTAAGCAAGTCAGTTGGACTGCTAATCTGAAGTGAGAGGTAGTAGGAGCAGGAATTGCACCCACAAAGGCAGATGAGAAGGAACAGAACATGGCAATCAGCCCCTGAAGAAAGTGCAGCTGAACCGATAGCTGGGGAGGTAGGAGAGAGGCAGCTGATTCCAGCATATGAATCACAGCCAGACCCAGGAATGTCTGCTTGCAGAAATTGAGCGTGGAAGATAGTCCTTCGACGAGATGTGCAGCAATCCATCAGCTGTAGAGGTATGAGAGTCAAGCAGCTCTAGGTAACATGAATGCAGCTATACCTACGAGGGTCAGCTAATAAATTAAGAGTGGCATACAGCCTCCATGAGACGCATCATGAATCATCTTTGAGCACAATAGTATTGCAGCTGTAAGGCAGACTTAGAGAATGAATGATGCTGAGGAACGATATATCCAGATCAAGGAAGGCAGGGATCACATGGAAGAGACTGAGGCAGCGATATGGCAACTGGACGAGAGGAATAACATCCAAAACTGAAGGTATTCAAAGTTCGAGGTAGGAAAACCAGACGAGACCCATAGAGTCTCAGATGTAGAGAACCGAAGAGGCTGAATCAAATGAAGTAGCGTTGTCACAGGGTCTGAATTCACTAGAGCACAATTATGATAATGAAAGTCTGCAGGAGACGCCAACCAAGTGTCCTGGAAAGGGAAGCAGCAGTAATTCCATGGCTGAGGCAGCAGGGCAAAACATCCAAGAACATATGATGAAGAATAAACATCAGATGTAATCCAGTAAAAGAGCTTCTGGTCGGCCGACACGGCAGCAAGTAGGCGCATAATAGAAAGTGAGGATCTCCAGGCTTTGAGCAGGGCAGGAGAGAATAGCAGAAACATGAAACCTCCCAGCCTGAAGGCAGAGGCAGGTCATAAAAGCTGTGAATCGCCAGGCCTGAGCAGAGTGAGCGGACAAGAGTAGAAGTAGGTAAACCTCCAAGCCCAATGGGCAAAGGCAGGTCACAGAAGCAGAAGATCATGAGGTAAATCTCCCAGCTCAAGAACGAAGGCGAGTTGTAGAAGCATGCGAGTAGTAGGTAAACCTCCCAGCCCGAAGGGCGAAGGCAGGTCATAGAAGCAGGCGATTGGTATGTAAACCACCCAGCCCGATGGGCGAAGGCAGGTCGGAGAAGCAGGTGATTATGATGCAGTAACATATAGGAACAGAGGACCTCTGGGCCCGTAGGGGCACAGGCCTAACTAAATGAGATGGCTGAATGTCGAACTGCATGCAATGCAGAGGGCCAAGTCCTGGTAGATAGGGATTGCAGGAATAAGTAAACACAGGTTAGATGGATGCCAGCTCAGGAGGAGCGCAGTAGATTGTAAAGGCAGATTAGTCGTGATGACCTCGAAGCTCCATAAGGGCAAAGCAGGTAATATGAGCAAGTAAGGTAAGAACGGAACCTGTACGTAAATGTAGTAAGCAAGCTGCATGAGGAAGATGTAGAGCACGGAGAGCTAGGCAAAGCATGCAAAGAATGGATGAGGAATGTCGAAACATCAAATGTGAATCCATAGTAAGTAGCTCCTGGGTTGCCTGCCGCAAGCAGGTGGCAGGATTGCTGAGAATGGTATAGCCACGTTGCAGCGCTCAAGTGTCAATGTCATGGTATTCATAATGCTTGCAAATCCTGTCCTAGCAGTATGGTGGAGAAGGGCCGATTGAAGTACGGCTTGAACAATATCAAGCAAGGAGGCGTGCATGAGGTGCAGCTATAGGAACGGCGACAGACAACTAGGCCACAAGGAGCGGAAGCCAGAACAGGTACTCCATGAATGGAGTGGGTAGACAGGCTAAGGAGTAGCGAGGTGCAGTCAGGGAGGAAGCTGTATGCAGAAGGCCATGCCCCTTACTCACAGGTGTAAATCATAGCACTGGCTTGCGAATCATAGTGAGGGCCAAAGTAGCACGGTCTGAACAATACAAACATATATGGGAGAGGAGTAGATGGTCAGGGTCCTTAAGTTGAGAAATTGTAATTATGTAACCACCTGTACCGCTGGAGGAAGTCTAGTACGATGAGACAGGTGCATGGTGCCTTGACGTTAGAACTGTCACAGAAGGCTGAGGGCTTTGTCAAATGTCAGTGCCAGTTAGTGAAAGAGCTCCGTTAGAAGTCCAATAACAATAACCCAAAAGGTTCCAGATGTGTACGAATGTGAAGTGGGTAGTATGGGTAGGAAGCACTAAATTACAGGGCAGCCTAACATAGGAATGCTCAAGTTCGTCCCATTAATAATAACATCTTGTGCAAAATACATGGCGCTATGCTAAAGTGATAGCAATGGAGAGGTATGCGTAGGGTAGCAACCAGAGACCCAGCAGCAGAACAGTGAAGCAACAAATGGAGGCAGCTACAGATCCTGTGTTATGATGACCCTGAGAGCTGGAAATGTCCATGCACACAAGCATGAAAGCATGGAATGGAGCGATAGAAAAGTCCATATCATGAACCGTGGGCCGACGTCAGTGAGACGCACAATTGTGTATAATGGGAAAGGTAGGCTAGGCATACCGATGACATGCAGCGGAGGAAGCAGGAATGGATCCAAAGAGGAGGTCGGCGGCTCAGGCACAGGCGCTGTTGATGATGGCGTCCGGAGCTGCTAGTAACAGGGAGAAGGAGCCCAGTTCGGCAGCAGTGTGGAAATGCCGCAGGGAAGGCGTTGAGGGACGCAGTGCAGTACACGGCTTCCAGATATCGTAGTGGAAAAGTCCCAGCCAGAAGTAATTGCGAAGAAAGGCAACCATAGCAATTCCCAGGCATCCACAGCAAAGCAGGGAAATGAAGTTCTGGCGAACTGCAGGACAAGCGAGAGGTTCCAGACGGACAAACGCAGTGCAACAGGAAGCAGCTGCTCAGAAAGGAGGAATGGCAGGGGAAAGGCAAGAAACACAGAGGAGCAGAATGGGTAAGGCGAAACAAGTCCCGAAACGAAAAGCATGAAAACACCAGAGCTGGGGGGCACAAGTCAGACAAAGAATGGGGGAGAGCCAGGACATAGAACAGAGAGCAGCCGCGCACCAGCACTGCAAACTAGTGAGTGCGACTCGCTCTAAGCAGAGTCAGCTGGATGAATTAAATAGGCTGAGGGGGAGGAGCTCTTCCCCCACATAATAACAGCCAATCCTTTCCATTATAGTGGCATAGTAGCACCACTATCATTAGGATTAAGTAGGTACTTCTATGTTAATCCAGTGATTTTTGTCACTTTTTGTTCCATTTCATGCAACCTAGGGACATGCAAATTTGCATGCACACCTTTTGCGCCAGGATGTAATGATGCAGAAAAGTGGTAAAAATCTGTCTGGTTGTTTTAAATTTATGGGCCCAGAAATTCAAAATACTGTGCTGGACGCAAAGTGTTAGCTCCCATGCTGCACATGCAGTTGCACTGAAATCCCATATTCAGAGGGAACTGTGTGTGCACTATTAGGACCAGTGCACCAGTGCAGAGATAATGTATGCAGTGTGCAAATGTGGGGGTGGTACCCTGCATAAGGTGCTCAGAGTGATATTCAGTATGTTAGCACTGCACAGACAGGTTTACACAGGTCACATTGTACTGCACAATTACCACCTATAAAAAGGTTGTCTTAAACCAGGGCAAACCCTAGAAGTGGAGGGAGACACTGTAGGCAACACACCAAGATGGCACACATGGGAGCACACATTGTGTTCTTGATGAAGCAGGTCATGGAGGATGAGGAGAGAGCCAGAGACCACCCTGGGCCCAGACATAGGCCATAGAGGCATTATGCTGCAAATAGACAGTACTGTCCAAGGGTCACATTCAAAGTCCTCGGTGGTGATCAGATCGTGGGCCAGTACAGGCTCAACAGGCCCATGCTCAGGCAGCTGTGTGCGCTGCTTCATTACCAGCTCTGGACAGACACCCAGCACAGTCATGCATTGTCTGTAGAGCTCAAGGTGATGGCTGCACTGTTTCCTGGCCACCGGAGCATTCCAGACACTGGTGGGGGACACCACTGGTATCTTGTAGTCAGTCACCTTGCACCTGTTGGGTCAGTTCATAGACATCCTGTTGGCCCATGCTGTGGAGTTTATCATATTCAATACCACACCTGCAGCGCGAACAGCAACCATGCAGCAGTTCTGTTGGGCTGTGCACTTACTAGCTGTACTTGGTGCCATTGACTGCACCCATGTTGCCGCCTGGTCACTCACCGGTAATGGAGTGGAGGTCTATGTCAATAGGAAGCGATACCACTCCATCAATCGCCAGGTGCTGTGTGATGCAACAGGGTGCGTCATCAGTGTTCTGGAATGGTACGCTGGCAGTGTCCATGACACCTTCATTTGGTACAGCTCCATCGTATGCCAGTAGTTTGAAGATGGGGACACCCCTAGTGGCCACCTCATCATTGAGTAGACCCCAAAGGCCCCCCTCCTCCCCATGTTGCACACGATGACACTAGCCAATGCCATTTTCCTACATAGGGGACAAGGCCTGTCCCCTGTGTTCGTGGCTCCTCACACCTGCCCTGTGACCTGCATGTGTTGCAGAAGACAGGTACAATGCAGCACACAGTGTCATGTGCAACAACATTGAGTGTGTCTTTGGAATTTATTTATTTATTTATTGAAAGGTTTCACCAGGAAAATTACACTGAGCAACAAGATGCTTGTCTCACGGTACGTCCTGGGGAAGGGGAAAGGGAGCAATACTTAATACAACAGTATACATAAATCAGGTAAATAGCTTAAACTGTACATAGTCAAACAAATGAGATAACAAGCTCAAGAGTATTAACTCAAGTACTATGCTCAAGATACAGTTCCGGTGCCTTGATCGTTCCAGTGGTGCTCTACGGTGCACCCCTCAGAAGGCCTGTGCCATATTCCTTGCCTGTTTTATACTACACATCATGGCACTCAACAGCTGGATATGCATGCCAGCCCCAGAGGAACAACCTGCAGTGGATTCAGAGCCAGAGAACCAGGGGATACAGGAGCAGGTCTACTGGTCAAACTGGCTGGGACTAAACCCTGGGAAGACTGAAGTACTGCTGGTTGAACCGGGTCAGAGGGTTTGGTTTGGAGGTATCAGGTTGGGACTCTTTACTGGCCCAACAGAACTAGAGGCTTCACTAAGGGTGAAGAATCTGGGTGTTGTATTTGACAGCGAGTTGGCATTTGATGCTCAGGTGTTGACTGTTGTCTGAACTGGATTCTACCATCTCTGGAACATCACCCGGATCAAGCCCTTTGTCCCGTCTAAAGACCTGGTCACACTGGTCCATGCTTTCTTGACCTTGAGACTTGACTACTGTAATGCCTTCTACCTCGGGGTCAGAGGTGGTACGCTGCGATGCCTGCAGCTGTTGCAGAATGCGGTGGCATGTGTGTTGACTGGTCATTCTAGATTCAGTCACATCTCTCCAGTGCTGGGCGAACTACATTGGCTGCCGGTGCGCTGGCCCATCACCTTCAAGATGGGTCTTTTGACCTACAAGGCCCTACATGGTTCAGGTCCGGGCTACCTGAAGGATATCCTGCATCCCTATGTCTTGTCTCGCCCCCTCAGGTCAGCTACCGGTGCTCTCCTGGAGATCCCCAGAGTGAGGCTAAAGAGCTCTGGGGATTGGGCATTTGAGATGGCTGCCCTGGCATTATGGAATTCGTTGCTGGGGTACTTCTGGGAGGCACCAACTGCTGACATTTTTAAACATCATCTGAAGACATTTCTGTAAGCACAAGCTTTTGGGGTCTGAGGAGAGCCATCTGAGAACTGGAACAAGTTCAGCTGTTTTTAATTATTTTTGAGATTTTATATCAATCAATCAATCAATCAAAACTTTATTTATAAAAAGGTGCCTTTCTAAAAACCAAGGCGCCTGTACATCACATAATAAGACAATATTACTAAAAACATTAACAATTAACCAAGCTTAATCATACTTAAAAATCAGTATAAGCTTGTTTAAAAAGATATGTTTTAAGTGCTCCCTTAATATGTATGTTTTTATTATTGTTCTTGTTCTGTTTTATGTATTGACGTATATGTAATCCTATTGTAAGGGCGCCATGAGCCTTCGGGGAAGGGCATCCTAAATAAGTAAAAGCTACTCCTACTACTACTACTACTGGCATGACCCCAGAATGGCACGAAGGGTCCAGGAGTACAGAGTCTGGCTCATAAGAGACATCTTCAGACATGGAGGGTGAGTACAGACCACACAGGAGACTGTAATATGTTCACTTCATCTATTATCAAACACCAGTAATAGTACATACAGACCATAATGCCAGGCAGGGAGGTATCAAAAGGGGGAACAGAAATGCATTGCAATCAGGCAGGGGACAGCAAACAAGGTGCACATGCAAATATGGTCCATGTTAGCATGGGATCCTAAAGGGGTGTTAAGATAGATACTTGCCATCCAGGTGGGGGGACAAAGGAGGGTTGATGGAGTACATGCCTTCCAGGTGGGGAGTAGAAAATGGGGTATACAGAAAGACAAGCCACGTAGAGAGGTCAAAGGCTCTACATATAGATACCTACCAGCCGGGTGGGGGTTGCTTTAGTACAGGCCATCCAGGTTGGGGGTAGGAATGTCTGGGCTATGTCACAGGGACAGGCGGTGGCGTCACATGGGTACTGGGGGGATGGAGGGGTGAACATGTTGGGGGGTTGACCATGCGTAATGTACATGCATCCCCTACCACCTTCCCTGATACAGACAGTATGTCTGCGCTGTACCTGCTATGATTGGATACCTGGCATAGCTGGGGGGGGTCCTCATCCATTATATGGGGGATGAGCATGAAGATGGTGTGACCCACCCCTGGCTGTGGACCCATGGGGTACTGACTCTGGGGTGGAGCAGGTCATGACATGGTGTGCACAGTGTCCTTGGTGTTCTGGGAGACCCAGTTGTGCTGGGCATTCTCATTCCCGGCACTGTGTGGCATGGGTGTACACCGTGGTGTCTGTTGTGAGGTGGCACTACTCCCAGTGGACAGGCTGGGGCTGTGGTTAGAAACATAGAAACATAGAATTTGATGGCAGATAAGGACCGCTTGGCCCACCTAGTCTGCCCATTTTCCTACCTAACAGATAAGCTGCAGATCCTAGTTAACCAACAGCTTACTTCCTCCTACCCCCCACTAGGACTGCCTTATGTCTGTCCCATGCATTCTTGAATTCCCCCACTGTTCTTGACTCCATGACCTCCTCAGGGAGGCTGTTCCATGCATCCACAACCCTCTCTGTGAAAAAATACTTCCTCACATTACCTCTGAGCCGTCCTTTCTCTATCTTCAAATTGTGCCCCCCTTGTTCTTGCATATATCTTTTT
This sequence comes from Neoceratodus forsteri, assembly GCA_016271365.2. Classification (NCBI taxonomy): domain Eukaryota; kingdom Metazoa; phylum Chordata; order Ceratodontiformes; family Ceratodontidae; genus Neoceratodus; species Neoceratodus forsteri. The sequence continues at coordinate 516,771,145 of CM057449.1, read as the reverse complement.
CTGAAAGATGCTACCCTCTTGGACTTTGTTGATTCCACTGAGGTACTTGAAAGTTTCTATTATGTCCCCTCTCTCCCTTCTTTCCTCAAGGGTATACATATTAAGCTCCTTTAGTCTTTCTTCGTATGTCTTCTGATGCAGACCCTGCACCATTTTGGTTGCCCTCCTCTGGATAGCCTCTGCTCTGTCTATGTCTTTGTGGAGATGGGGTCTCCAGAACTGCACACAGTACTCCAGATGGGGTCTCACCAACTGTCTGTACAGAAGGATAACAACTTCCTGTTTTCTACTATTGATGCCTCTTCCTATGCATCCCAGTATCCCCAGCCTTCCTTACTGCCTTCTCACATTGCTTGCCCACCTTTAGGTCATCTTATATAATTACCCCCAGGTCCCTTTCCATTTTTACTGTTGTCAGTATCTAACCCCCCATTGTGTACTCTTCCCCTGGGTTTTTGTTTCCCATGTACATTACCTTGCACTTCTTTGCATTGAATCTGAGCTGCCATACATTTGACCATTCCTCCAACCTTGCCAAGTCCCTTCTCATCCTTTCCACTCCATCTTGTGTATCAACCCTGTTACAGATCTTTTTGTCCTCAAAGAGACATACTTTTCCTTCCAGTTCCTCTGCAATGTCACTTATAAAGACATTAAAAAGGACCGGTCCCAGTACTGAACCCTGCGGTACCCCGCTAGTAACCCTCCTTTCTTCACTGTGTACTCCATTTACTACTACCCTTTGTGTCCTGTTGTCTAGCCGATTTTTTATCCAGGCTACCACCTTGGGGCCCACTCCAAGGCTGGCTAACCTGTGTATTAATCTTTTGTGTGGGACTGTATCAAATGCCTTGCTAAAATCTAGGTAGGCCATGTCCACAGCCCCTCCCTGGTCTTCTGCTTTGGTCACCCAGTCAAAGAAATCTATTAGATTCATCTGACACGACCTTCCCATCGTGAATCCATGCTGCCTTGGGTCCTGTGCCCCACTGGCCTCTAGGTACTCAACAATTCTTTCCTTCAGAAGTGATTCCATCATTTTCCCTATCACTAAGGTCAAACTAACTGGTCTATAGTTTTCTGCCTCTGTCCTGCTCCCACTTTTGTGAAGAGGAATCACATCTGCCCTCCTCCAGTCCTCAGGTACCACCCCATCCTCCCATGATTTGTTAAAGAGAGTAGTCAGCGGTGTCACTAGTTCAGCCCTTAGTTCTTTTAAAATTCTTGGGTGAATCCCATCAGGCCCCATTGCTTTGTCCACCTTCAATTTTATTAGTTCTTTCAGAACCCTTTCTTCCGTAAATGGACTGGTGTCGACCCCTGTCTTCAGAGCGTTTCTCTTGTTTGGTTTAGGTACCTCCACCTCCTCTTCCTTTGTGAATACTGAGCAGAAATATTCGATCAGTATCCCTGCTTTTTCACTGTCCCCCTCTACCCACATTCCCTCCCCTTTATTAAGCCTCAGTATCCCTCCTTTGGTCTTTCTTTGCTCCCTAATGTACCTAAAAAAGGTCTTATCCCCCTTCTTAACATAATTGGCTATCCTTTCCTCGGTTTGGGCCTTTGCTATTCTGACTGCCTTCCCAGCCATTTTCTGCTTTAACTGATAAAGTTCTCTGTCCTGCTCCTTCTGTGTTTCCTTATATTTCCTGAATGCTATCCTTTTCTCCTTAACCTTCCCTGCCACCTCTTTTGAGAACCATAGCGTTTTTTTTCCTTCATTGTGTTTTATTGATTTGCTTTACACAAAGGCTTGTTGCCTCTGTGATGGCTGTTTTGATTACTCCCCATTGTTCCTCCACCCCTCCTTCTTGCCTGTTTGCTATTGCTTTTCTGAGGCACTCTGTCATTTTGCCAAAATCAGCCCTCTTAAAGTCCAGTACCCTTACATTTGTATGGCTTGATTCTATGGCTGTGTTTATTGTAAACCATACTGTTTGGTGGTCACTTGTTCCCAGATGGCTACCCACTTCTAAATCTGAGATCCTCTCTCCATCCCCGTTTGAGAGTACCAGGTCTAAGATTGTTCCCTCCTGAGTGGGTTCAATACTAGCTGTCTGAGGCATGCCCCCTGTAGGGCATCCAGAATGACCCTGCTCTTGGATGTGCCTGCAGCAAAGGTGCTCCAGTTAACATCTGGCATATTCAGGTCCCCCATCAACAATATCTCCCCTTTTTCTGCCATTCTAAGGAAGCCTTCTATCATTTCCTTGTCCATTCCCTCCCCTGAGATGGGGGTCTGTATACAACCCCCGTGCGGATTGTGGTGCCATTTCCTGTCTCTAAGGTGACCCAGAGTGCCTCATCTGCTCCCTGTTTACTCTTTAGTTCTGTTGCTTTGAGCCCTTCCTTTACATAGAGAGCTACTCCTCCTCCTCTTTTACCCTCCCTGTCCCTCCTGTAGATTGTATATCTTGGTATGTTGACATCCCAGTCATGGTTCTCTGTGTACCATGTTTCTGTGACTGCCATAATATCCAGGCAACCCTCCTCCATCAAGGCCACTAGTTCAGGGAGATTGTTACACAGACTACGGGTGTTGGTACTCATCACCCTCCACTTTTTGATAGCCTTACCCCTTTTAGCCCCATTCCTATCCTTATTGCCTTGGTTGGCCCTCACAATGCCTGCCACCATGACTGCAGTCTCCAGTACAACAACACACAGACCATCCATGCAGATGGTCATGTCCCATCACCGCAGCTCTATGCCTGCAGCCAGATCCTGGTGCAGGTCGCGAAAAGGCCACCATGAGCTCTGCATGACATTCCCTACACCTGCTTCTTGGTATGCTGCATGTCCTCATGCAGCATGTTTTTGTTTGTTTTTTTACCAGGAGAGACACACTAAGCTGAAAACTTGTTTACAGGTGTGATCTGGGAGCACAAGGAAGTTAAGTGACTTGCTCAGGGTCACACAGTATGCAAGTGGGGGCTATGGGATTCAAACCCAGGTTGTCAGGTTTGCAGCTCAGAGCCTTAGACCACTGCGCTATACTGCCTCCTGTGTGCTGGAGGCATGCCAGTTCCTGCTGCATGACAGTCTGTACCTCCATGGCCAAATGCAGCTGACAGTTGTTGGCCTCATCCTGTTGTTGCAAGGGACTGTCCATTAGGACAGGGTCAGACTGCACCCTCAGCCATTGTATGGCTGGGGCTGCACCACAGGTGATGCTGAGATCCATTGTAGGTGCTGCAGGCTGGAGGTGGCCAGTCCAGTGGGATGGGCGTGGGGCGGCAGGGCTGTGGCCATGCCAGTGGATGAATCATGCGGATGCACAGCAGTGGTTGGCCCTGTGGTATTGGCTGGGAGTGGCAGGGTGATGACCATGTTGGGTTTGGGGTCACGGGAAAGCACAGCAATGGCTGTGCCAGAGGCTGAGGGGGCTGCACTGCTGTGACCTTTTGGCTACATGAGGACAGCAGCTGGACCCCATTAGCATGAGGTCTGGTGGGTGGACAACTCCTGCTAATCTGGGGCAGGCCTCTCCTGTTCCCATCTCATAAAACAGGTTTCATTATCCTCTTCTTTCACATCCTCCTCACTGCTGTCAGCAAGCTATTGTGGACGGGTGGGTGGCAAGGGCAGTTGCCATCGAGATGGACCTGGGGCTTCCTCAGCCATGTCCTGCATGATGTGGTGTGCTGCTGGGAGAGGAGACAAGAGTTAAATAGCACAATAACATGCGGAGCTGTGTATTGGCTAAGGCAACATTTATGCCTGGCATATGGTGACTCTTCATCTTTGATGTGTGAGCATTGCACCGACTATATTCTCTGTGTTCCTACACACCACAAGCCCCTACACCAGTGAGCATACACCCCAGCACTATGCAGGTGCAACCCAGCACCAGTCAGCATATGTCCCAGCACCTGTTAGCACACATCCCAACACTAGTGAACGCACACCCAGCACCAGTGAGCACATATCCCAGCACCAGTGTGCACACACTCCATCCCCAGGAGCACACATCCCAGAACCATTGAACACAGAGGCAACAACACATGGGGCACAGTCATGGATTTGCACACAGATGACTACCCACCAGGTGACATAAAAATAGTAGTTCAGCCTACACTCAATGTGTCACCCTGCACTGGGATATGCATGCATTCATACATATATACACACATGGCTGATGAAACATCGCACTGGCAGTCACATACACATGGCTGAGCAGGTCCCACTTGGCTCTTGTAGTCACCACTCAGCATGCCCATCACCTTCGCTGGCCATAGGGTGGATGCTATGGCCTTCTCTGCAGGATCCAGGGTATGTGCAGCTTCCGATGCCTGTGACCCCACCTATTGCATGCAACTCCCAGTGGCGCATTGTCATGACCTACTTTGTCCACTTCTTCATGTCCCCAGAAGTGCTTCAATGCAGCTTCCTTGGGTCCGGTGCAGCTGTCAATGGCATTGACCTCATTGGTAATCTCCTCACAGGCCTGCCGCACCTGAGCATTTGTGGCCTTTCTCTGGGACAGCACCACAGCACCTCCTCCCTGGCCATGTAGGCCTGTGCCAGGCTGAGCTTGCAACTACTCCTTGGAGAAGAAGTGAATCTGAAGTCTGTCAGTGTCCTTCATCGTAACTGCTGGGCAGGGGAGTGGTACATGCAGCAGCACACAGCTGAACAATACTGTGGTGTAGCCCCCCATGGCAAAGTAGGTGTTCCAGCAATGCACGTCTTAACATAGCCATGGGCTGCCTGACACAGGCCTGCACATGCGCAGACACAGCCATTGTCCTGGTCATAGACAGACAGGAATGGACATGGGTAAGAGCTCACAGGAACCCAGTGCCACCACCACCTATGCATGTATGTTAGGGTGCACCTCTGCTGTCATTGTGCAGCATGGACTATGGTAGAAGGGTGCCTTCACCTAGACACGACAAAATCACCACCACTAAATGTAGATGTCAGCAGACACCATTGACACATATCCAGATTACCACTATACACAGGGGTAACATTAGGCGGGAGTCACAGGAACTCAGTTCTACCACCTCTCCAAAATGTTGATGACAGTTCCGACAACTCTGTCATCCTACCCCATTGACTACTATTGGAGAGTTCCTCCATTTGCAGTCACAGTTCCACCACCTAGACATCTGGATATGAGACTTACCCCATCTAATCATTTCCAGTGTAGCAGGGCCCCAGGGAAAGTGTTCCCATTGACTTACATTGGTTATACAGGGACACTGTGTATTTTGGCTTCAATAGTATGTAATGGACTCTACAGGAACCATAGGACAATTGCCTGTGAGGTACAAGCAGAATGCCAAATCAGTCTGGTAACCATGCTCTAGCCACGGCATGTACACAATTACATGCTCACCCATGTTCCTTTCTAGACCATTCTTGAGTAAATGGGAAAGGGAGGAGGGGGTGGCGCTATATGTGAGAGAGTGTCTGAAGTGTGTTTGGGAGGAGGGGGAGGAGGGCAGTACAGAAGTATTATGGATGCAAATCCAAGATTCCAAGAACAGGACTCTCAGGATGGGAGTGGTGTACAGGCCACCATCTCAGGCAGAAGAGCTAGACAGGGAGCTAGCAGGACAGATCAGAATGACCTGCAGGAAGGGTAATATGGTGATTGTGGGGGACTTCAACCTTCCGGGAGTGAATTGGAGTACCCCAGCCACCACAAATAGAAGAGAGCAGGTATTGCTGGATGCTTTCCAGAACAGCTTCCTGCTGCAAATGGTCAGCGAGCCAACCAGGTTAGGGAACACCCTAGAATCATGCTGGCGAATGGGGAGTTTGTAAGAGACCTGGGGTGAAAGAACCACTGGCAGGGAGTGACCGTCACTCAATATGGTTCATATTGAAAATGGGAGAAAAGGGAGTAGAATTAGGGTGTTAGATTTTAGGAAGGCCGACTTTGGGAGGAAGGGGGAAATAGTAAAAGGGTACCTGGCCAAAATTCAGCCTAAAATGGACACTAACCAGAGGTGGTGAACATAAAGCTAGGGATTGTGGAGGCAACTAAATCCTGCAGCAGGATCCAGAGTAAGAAGACTAGGGCCAAGAATACTGTGTTTTGATTTTATGGGATATTTATTGCTTGTTTTTAATATGTGATGTTGTTATGAAATCATTTTATTTATATGTTTTATTAATTGGTATTGTTTGTTGTGGTTTTTGATATGTTCAGCGCCTTGATATTCTGAAAGGCACTTTAAAATTAAAGTTATTATTATTATTATTATTATTAAGAAACCTAGCTGGATGAGCAAGGGGGTCTTGGAAAGAGTAAGGAGAAAAAGAGCCGCATTTAGGAGGTACAAAAAAACAGGGAGGGGGGAGGCCAGAGAGAATTACCAGAAGGAATTGAAGGAGGTGACAAAAGCAGTAAGAGCAGCCAAGGAGGCTAAGGAGCTCAGACTGCCACTGGGCATTAAGGAGGGGGAGAAGGAGTTCTTCGGGTACATCTGGGAGACAAAAAGTTGTAAGGACAAAACAGTAAAGATTAAGAGGGAGGGGGTGGGTGGAACCAGGGTGAGAGCAGGCAGAAGCACTTAATGACTACTTCTGTTCAGTATTTACTAAGGAGAAACGTTGGGCAATTCCTGGGGGTGGGAGGGGTGAGAGAGCAGGAATGGAGGGAGAGGAGGTGACAGATGGGTTAATCACAGAGGGCAGGGTACTGGATGGCTGTGAGAGAGCACTAGTACCCTTCCATAATTGTGCTCGCTTTGTATGTGTGAAGCCTACTGCAGTAGCATGTGTGTGCGACCTTGCTATTCTTTTTCTTTCTGGTCTATCCCTCGTTCCTTATTTCAGACTGGCCACCTGGAATGGGACATCTCCTCCTTTCTTGCTAAATCCTTCACTGTCTTTCTGCAGATGTGGAATTGTGGTGCTTGCCCCCCCCCCCAAAAGCAACAAACCATAAATAATGCTGGTGCAGCAGTCTGCAGCCTTAAAACATTTATTTATTGAGGCACAGGAATGTCTGCTGCTATTTTGTTTTGTTTTTCAGTTTGTTTATATTCCTTGTTTCTATAAAGAAGAAAGGTATAAGATGTAGTGCACTAACAGTTTAGTAACAAACTAGGTTGGTTGTCCAATCCAAAAAGGTTTTGCTGCTAAGTCTAGTGCTTTTCATAGCAATGCTAGTAAACAAACAAATGCAGCATTAAGTTTTTTTCTTTAATAATGTAAATTAATATATTGTGACTGAGGCTGAGTGAGGTGAGCCATGTAACAACTGCTGTGTGTGCTACTTGCTAGCCTTGCCCTGCCCTCTTTATTAGTTCAAGTTAGAAATTCTGACAATTGTAAACAGAAGTTCAAACATTTTGAAAATGTGTAAGTCACCTGCCTTAGTAACAAGTGTTTGGTCTCATTTCTAATACATGAAGTAAGCAGTTCTTACCCAAATAATGAGAAATCCAAGCCTGGTAACAGAGGTGGGTCTGTTTGGGACCTGTTCAGATCCCTGCTATGTTCTGCTAGAGCCAGCCATCCTCTCCCTCCATTTTATGTTGTGTGTAAGTGGAGGGAGGCTGAATCAGAGATAATGATGTTAAAATTGTTCAGGCTTGCTTCTTTTTGATTCTATGAATATGTTAGATGTATAAATATGTAGGTAGTGTGTCACATTTTTGGACCCAACGAAAGAAAGGTATATTTAAAAAAATATGTTTAAGGTTTAAAAGAGGTGGAGTCTGATGTGGTCACCTGATGGGTTCCTAGTATAAAAGGGAACTCATCCTGTGGAACATTCAGATTTCGTTGGAGGATCAGTAGGTGCTGGTCCAAAGTGTTAGTCTGCAACTCTTCAGACTAAGATTCTTTTTGAATCCAGGACAGCTCATTGCTGGAATAGTCCTTGGAAGACTGGAGTATTGTTTTGTTTTTTGTATCTTTTGTACTTCTTTTGACGTTGCAAGTTTGCAAGTTTTATTTGGTTATTTACTTGTCTCTACTTAATAAAAGATTTGGCTTGGTAACATTAAGCCTTGCCACCTTACTGTGGTCTCAGTGTCCATCATTGCACCCACACCCTTTGACAATGGCTTGAGAGCATTGAGGGTGGACAAGATGCCAGAACCAGATGGCATTCACCCCAGGGTACTGAAGGAGCTGGCAGAAGTCCTGGTGAGGCCATTAACATAGAAACATAGAAACATAGACTTTGACGGCAGATAAGGACCGCTAGGCCCATCTAGTCTGCCCATTTCCCTACCTACAGGATAGGCCGCAGATCCTAGTTAACAAACAGCCTATTTCTTCCTACCCCCCACAAGAATTGCCTTATGTCTGTCCCATGCATTCTTGAAATCTCCCACAGTTTTAGACCCCACAACCTCCTCAGGAAGGCTATTCCATGCATCCGCTGCCCTCTCTGTGAAATAATACTTCCTCACATTGCCCCTGAACCACCCTCCTTCTATCTTTAAATTGTGTCCCCTTGTTCTTGTAAGTCTCTTTTTCTGAAAGATGCTACCCTCTTGGACTTTGTTGATTCCACTGAGGTACTTAAAAGTTTCTATCATGTTCCCCCTCTCCCTTCTTTCCTCAAGTGTATACATATTAAGCTCCTTTAGTCTCTCCTCATATGGCTTCTCTTGCAGACCCTGCACCATTTTAGTTGCCCTCCTCTGGACTACCTCTATCCTGTCTATGTCCTTGCAGAGATGAGGTCTCCAGAACTGGACACAGTACTCAGATGGGGTCTCACCAACTGTCTGTACAGAGGGATAACAACTTCCTTTTTCTGCTGCTGATGCCTCTCCCTATACATCCCAGTATACCCCCAGCCCTCCCTACTGCCTTCTCACATTGCTTGCTAACCTTCAGGTCATCTGATATGATTACACCCAGGTCCCTTTCCTTTTTGTTGTTGTTACTACCTCCCCACCCATTGTGTATTGTCCCTGGGTTCTTGTTTCCCAGGTGCATTATTTTGCACTTCTTTGCATTGAATCCTAGCTGCCATACTTCTGACCATTCCTCAACCTTGCTGAAGTCCCTTTTCATCCTTTCCACGCCTCCTTGTGTATCAACCCTGTTGCAGATCTTTGTGTCATCTGCAAAAAGGCATACTTTTCCTTCCAGTCCCTCTGCAATGTCACTGATGAAGACATTAAAAAGGACTGGACCCAATACTGAACCCTGCGGTACCCCACTAGTAACCCCTAACAGATCTGTTCAATGCCTCCCTGGACTCAGGGAGCATACCACAGGACTGGAGGATGGCTCACGAGGTACCCCTCCATAAAAGTGGCCCCAAGGATGAACCGGGGAACTACAGACTGGTGAGCCTCACATCCATGGGTAAGCTGATGGAGACAATCCCGAAGGACAGGCTGATGTCCCTTCTGGAAGTCAATGGGCTGCAGGACAGTAAGCAGCATGGATTTGTTACTGGCAGATCCTGTCAGACCAACCTGGTGGAGTACAATGACTGGGTAACTAGGCAATTGGACAGGGACCATGCAGTGGATGTCCTGTACTTGGACTTCAGTAAGGCATTCGACTCGGTGCCACATGGGAGGCTAGATAGTAAGCTAGAAGGCACAGTGTCGGGGGTGAAGATGGTGAGGTGGGTAGTAAATTGGCTACAGGGAAGGCTGCAGAGGGTGGCGGTGAGAAGGAAACTCTCACCCCCAAGGGCAGTGACAAGTGGGGTGCCGCAGGGCTCGGTGCTGGGACCAGTGTTGTTTGAGATATTAATTGCAGACATCTCATTGGGCATCAAGGGCAAAATCAGTCTGTTTGCTGATGAAACCAAGATGGGAGCAGTACTGGATGACATAGGGGATGGCAGGGGTTGCAGGATGATCTGTCAAAGTTGGAGACCTGATCGGATACCTGGCAGCTGGGGTTCAATGCCAAAAAGTGCAATGTGCTATATTTCGGTGTGAAAAACCTAAGAAGGAGATACCAGCTGGGGTGCAGCTAGCCAAGAAAGGCAGAGGAGGAGAAAGATCTGGGGGTGCTCATTATGGGATCAATGAACAACTCAGCACAATGTAGGAAGGCAGCTGCAAAGGCCAACAAAATGCTGGGTTGTACTACCAGGGGTATAACCTCAAGGAGTGAGGAAGTGATTCTGCCATTATATAGATCACTGGTTAGGCCACACCTGGAGTACTGCATGCTGTATTGGCGCCCGTACCTGAAGAGGAACATCAAGTTACTGGAGGGGGTGCAGCGCAGGGCAACAAAGATGATCCATGGACTGGGGGACTTACTCTGCAAGAACAGGCTGAGGGAATTGAACATGTACTCACTGGAAGAGAGAAGGGACAGGGGAGATATGATTGAAATCTTCAAGTACATAAAAGGTATAAATAAGACAGTCACAGAGGGGCTTTTCAAATTAAGGGAGTAGAGGGACACTCAAGGCCATGATCTAAGATTGGAGGGGGGAAGGTTCAGGAGGGAGATGAGAAGACACTTTTTTTCGGAGGGGGTGGTGGCCGGGTGGAACATGTTGCCGGTGGAAGTGGTATCCCGTAAAGCAGTGGGCTGCTTCAATAGGAGCTGGGACAGGGCAAGAGGGTGGGGCATGGAAGGGGGGAGAGGAGACAGGGGCAGCTGCAGAATAAGGGCTGCTAGGTGTACAATCGAACAGACTCGATAGACCATGAGGGCTTTATCTACTGGCAATTTTGTATGTTTGTATGCTTGTATTCCACAGAACACCTACCTCCATCCATCTGCAGTTCAGCTGTTGAATCTAGGTGGTGCACTGTGCTCCTCTATATACTCCAGGCTCAGTCAGCCATGCTAATGTGTCCATACCTACCAGTAATGACATGCAGATGTGGTTGTTTGCCCACTGACTGTGAAACTGACACACTTGCATACCTCGACTGAGTATTGCAGTTTTGTCTGATGCACCAATGTGTTTGCACTAGCATGCTGGTTCATACTGCGTATGTGCTTGCACACTGTCAGGCTGTAGCACAGTCATGATGTCACTTTCTGCATATGATGTTATCAGACTGTGCAGCCCTGTGTGCCAGGCTGTTGTACAATAGTGGTGCACAACACTGTTCAGGGTCTTGCATGCACAACACACGCATGCTGGTCCTGTGCACATGCCACCCCATGCTTGGCGAGTGCTCCTGGTCCAGCCCCCTGGACATGCGTATTGTGTAGCGCACAGTGATATAGTGCAATGCTACCACAGCAATGTGCTGTGCAGCACTATAGGACACACCCAGACAGCCTAAAACCTGGCAGGAGCGCATAACAAGTGTTAGGCATAGTAGTGGGTAAAACTTTGTCAGCAAGATGATGCAGGACCATGCAGCAGTGGAACCACAGGTGGTCCAACACTGAGTTGGCCAGTTTGGTCACCCTGCAGTGGTCAGAGAAGACTGACTGGAGGGGGAGGTGGAAGGGTCAGACAGACCCCAGAGTGAGGTGTGAGGGGCATCTGTGAGGTAGTGCCTCACAGGAAGAACTGGGGTCATCCCCACTGGTGACCAGTGCCGACACTGATTTAATGACCTCTATAGGAGGGAGGCATTCCGCATGCAGTAGATGAGGGCAATGGTGGAAAGTGACACCCTGCCAAGGCCAGGTGACCAGGTGAGTAGAGATGGTTCCATGTATGGTATGTGTAATGTCCTGTGTGCAGGCCTGTCTGTTATAAGACTACCATCCCCGAGGCACTGTGCAAATTACCTGTGTACCCTTGTTATTCCTCTGCTTGCTATGGGACATGCACGGCCTGCCCATACTTATGCGGGTGCCTGGGTCCCCTGGCCCATGTGACATCCCTGTGCCCTATACATGACAGAACCCGCTGTGGTTGCCTCAGGTGTGCACCTGCATGGGTTTCACAGTTGTGGGCCACCACATTGACAGGGCAGCAGTGTCAGGGTGCATGCCAGGCCCATGTATACTGCCATGGAATGATATGCAGGGTCTGTTTATTGGGGATGGTGACCAGGACATTTCACTGCCTATTGCCAGGAATGACCGGGGAGGAAGCCACATGTGTCCTACATGTAGCTGTACTCATAGATGTCGCCAACAGAATGTGGACATGGCTACTGTCTGTGTCATGTGCACTGTCTACACTGTGCCAGATGGGCACTGGTATGCATATGCCAGGTACAGCATGGGGTACTATTGTACTGCACATGGGGTTTCAGACATGTTACAGCCACTGTGCAGAGGCACACCTACAGAATCTTGCACCCCCAGCCACTGCACAGTTATGCCTTATCAGCCATTGTTGTATGCAACCTGATGTACCACGCATACAACTGCAGACCATGCCATGTAAAGACCTGGCACCGACATGTATTGATCTGTTGTACAGAGGTTGGGAGGTTGGTAGGCTGTAGCTACTCTCTGGGCAGGCGTATGGTGTGCAAGGCCATATCTACCACAGGGGATGTATCATAACTGCTGTGCCTGAACCATGGCATGCATGTATGTGGTGCCATGGGTGCCCACACAGGGATGTTGTAGACCTTCCTGGTCCTGGCCAACTGCATCATGCAACTGTGGTGGCTGGTGCACAGTACAGGTGTCTGGGTGTGTTTACTATGTAGGGGGTATAGAACAGTGCACTGTGTTCCACTGCAGGATATGGATCACACCTCCCTTTTCCTCCTTTGCAGACCTCTGCAGACAACAGGCTCTGCTCAGGGACATGGATCAGAAGAATCATGGGAATGACAAGCCCTTAGAATCAGCAGACCGTGATGGGGTCTGGAGAAGCAGATCAGAAGAGGGGCATCCATGTAAGTAACCCCCGTTGAGTGTCGCACTAGGGGTTGCATGTTCACACTCATATGTCCTGGAACAAGTTAGACCATTATGGCCATGGCCATATCACTGTCATGACATAGAGGGACTGACTCTATCAGGTGATACAGTCATAACAATATAGTACAATGGAGGACTGTGCCTTGCAAGTGCAGCATGTGATTCACTGTCATTTACTTATCACCCTCGGTGTGTCATGTACGGTGTCAGCAGATTTGTGGCCAGTGACGGCCTAAGTATTGATGATGAGGATGAGCCAGTGCATAGCCTGCTGGGTCATGCACAGTGGTTAGACTTGACCAATATTAATGGATGGGCATGGACTGGGGGGGGATCAGGGCACAGCGAGATGCTGTCAGTGGGTCAGGAGGACCTACAACACATATAATACATCTGTTGGGGACAACAATATGTGTGTGTGTGTGTGTGTGTGTGTATGTGTGTGACCTCACTCAAGGGGGCAGAAGACTCACCGCTTACATCCTTGGCCCTGCCACGGTTTACATTCTTCCACCACTCATGTCTACACTATGCTGCATGCCTCTATGGCCTGCGATGGGTGTCCATTTGTGGTACACTGTGCAGGCTGCATGCCTGTGGGGGCTTCTCTCCTGCAGGTGCGTTCAGGACACTCACCCTGCACTTGCTGCATTTCCCCCACCAGTGACACTGTTGTGTATCATGGTTTGTGTAATCTACTGCTGTGACCCTACAGTATGTGCTGCTGGCACAGTGCCCTGTGTTAGTCTACTGTGCCATGTCATGCCATTTGCCATGAAGTGCTACACAATTTGGGGTGCAGGTGGGTTCCCTTCAATAAGTTTTAAGTCCTGTTTATGATAGAGGGGCTGGTATGTAGATGCATGTACAATCCAACAGTTTTGAAAGGATCAACCACACAACAAAATATCTTTAAATAACTCTTGTCCTTTATTCAGGAAAGTTTTTCTCAGTTAGATCCCCAGATGATGACCAACATCTCACCTCTAGAGGCTTCTTCAGGGACTAAGATCTAAAGTTTAAACAGGTATAAAATATTGTTTAGAACACAATGAAAGAAACAATGAAAAAACTTAAAAACAAAAACAAAATTGTACTATCTCTGTAAAATTTCCTGTTCCCAGATAGTGACATCAGGAGTTGTCCCTCTTAGCTTACATATATTTAATATATTTTTAACTATGCCATGTTAAATCAATTTGTCCAAATCCATGCACTGTAGACACTATAGGACTATTAAATAGATAAAATAGTGTAGTTATTGTCACAAACCCACTCCTGAGGTCTGGTCCACTGAGCTCAGATTGCCCACCCCTAAGTGCAATCCGTGATGGAGGGGACAGGAATACCCTCCGTGTGTCCTTCCAGAGTGCTTGCTAAGTTCGCAACTGAACACCAACCACGAGGTCCCAGGGCATCCCTCTTTAATCTTCAGATAAGGGTACAATACTAGTCTTGAGTCTTGTAACCACATGAAAACCCGTCTATGGTTGTTACACAAAGGGGGAATATCCAGGCATTACACACTCTTTGGGGTAGCCATGTGACCCTGATTTTGTCTTCTCCCACAGGACATGTAATAACCTGGTTCAAATCCTCACAAACTCTTCCCTGAGACTTTTGTATTCTCCCTATCTTTATCCAGATTTCCCATACAGACCCTTGCTTGACTGATTGCTTATGGTGGCACCCCTTTAGCTATAACAGTCTGGTCGCAGGTTATTAATAGACATTCCGCAATCACACAGGTAATATAGGAAATCTCGCTCAGGCAGGTTTTCTTAAAAAAACAAATGTTTTTGCTAAATATTTAAACAACTAAAAGATGCATAAATCTGGTCATAGAATAACACAAACAAAGATGAATATGTACAAGAAAACACACTATAACTTATCTAATTTCTACCTTAAATCCGTAGTGAATTGAAGTCCACAAGGGTAATTGTTTTTCCAAAGGTTTCAGTCCTTTCTGTAGCAGTCTTGCTTCTGGTGCATCAGGTGTGTCACCTACTAAATCTTGAGGCCTTTCTCCGGTGCTTAAACCTCCATGCTCCACCCCCTAGATGCAGAACAAATAGCTGCAAGCAATCCCCCCATCTCTCCATACCTCTTCTACTTCTACTCCTGGCAGGTGACATACATCAATAACCCTGGCCCTTTAGCATCTAAACAAAACCATGTCAGCACACGCACCCCCACCCAGCCAGTCCTCGGACTCTCTCCCCAAGGGCCTCCGTATATTTCACATTAATGCTAGTAGTCTACTCCCCAAATTAGATGCCTTCACCGTCTGGGCCAACCAGTACCAACCAGACATACTCTGCATCATGGAATCATGGCTATCCGCCAAAATCCACAACCCCTCTCTTGCCATCCCAAACTACATCTTGTTCCGGCAGGACCATGGCAAGTGAGCCGGGGGCGTAGTGCTGTAAGTCAGGCATTCCATTACTTGCTCCATTATTTTCAAGAAATCCTGCCCGTCCTTCCACGAATCCATAGTTGCTCACCTATCCTTTCCCTCGTCCACCCCCCTTTATATTGGGGTTCTGTACACCCTGCCAAAGCCCCCACCCAACTCCCTCATCATGGCCATCTCAGCAATTTCCTCCAGCACTTCAAACGGCGAACTCATTTTACTAGGCGACTTCAATCTCGACTGGCTCTCCTCCTCCACCAAATCTGTTGCCCTGAGGAT
This sequence comes from Neoceratodus forsteri, assembly GCA_016271365.2. Lineage (NCBI taxonomy): Eukaryota > Metazoa > Chordata > Ceratodontiformes > Ceratodontidae > Neoceratodus > Neoceratodus forsteri. The sequence goes on along the minus strand of CM057449.1, from coordinate 516,755,697 downwards.
TGAAGCCCTAAACCTCTCCCGCCTAATCCAGGAACCCACCTGCCTAAACCACCAGTCTCTAAACCACTCCGTTCTGGACTGGATCTTAACTACCCATCCTCACAGGATCACTGCCACGGGCATCTTCTCTGATGCCTGTAGCAACCACTGCATTACTTATTGCATTGGCAAAATCCACTCACTGCACTGTCACCTCAGATTTATTTAGTTTGCCCCCTACACCTTCTCAATGAATCCGCCCTACAGCGTGACCTAACAAACACAGACTGGCTACCAGTCTTTACCGCGCTAGACATTGACCTTGCCCTATCCCACTTCTGCAACATTTTCCTAAGTACTTGGGACTGCCACGCTCCCCTCAGGAAAGCCAGAATTAAATGGTACCATCACCCCTGGATCACATCCAACCTCATCGCCTTGTGTCATGCCAGGGACAAGGCATGGAGGCTATACAAAGCCTCCCTTGCCACTTGCGACCTCCAATCCTACAAACACCTCAGAAACAAATGCATCAAAGCTATTCAGCAATCTAAAGCCTCCTACTTTAAAGCGCAGCTTACCCAGAACCAAGCTTCCTCTGCATCTTTCTGGAAGGTGATCAACTCCCTTATTGACTCTCCCCTCAAGCAAGCCAGCCCAGTTCTCAACATTGATGGCAGAACTGTCTCAGATCCTGCTACTATAGCTGAACTTTTCAACTCGTTCTTCATTTCTTGCACCCTGCCCGACTCACCCCCTCCTCCACCCAACTCCACCAAATCCTCGCCCTCCTACCCTGGCTTCCTCTCTCCTTCTTTCATACCCTTGGAAGTCTACATTGCACTTATCTCTCTAAACCAGTCCAAAACCAGTCCTGACGGCTTGCACCCCAGACTGCTCCGCATTTCTACCTTGGCCATAGTCGTACCCTTGACACACATACTCAGCCTCTCTCACCACAGCCACAGTCCCCTCTGCCTGGAAACTGGCCAAATTCTTCCCTCTGCATAAAAACAGAGACCTCTCCCTACCAGGAAACTACAGGCCCATCTCACTCCTCCCTTCCCTCGCCAAAATCCAAGAATCCCTCATGCTGTCCAAACTGTCAACGTTTCTCTCCACAAACAGTTCCCTCTCACCCTTTCAGTTAGGATTTAGAAAACACCACTCCACTATCACCACCTTGTTACGAGTAACTGACTCAATTCTCTCTGCCTTGGACAACAGTAAAACCACCACCACCATTTTCATTGAGCTGGCGAAAGCCTGCAACTCAGTCTCTCACCCTCTGTTTCTCCGCAAATTTAGCTCCTTCGGCCTTGCCCAACCTGCCATCAGCTGGTTCCACTCTTACCTCCAGAATAGGCAGCAGTCAGTACAAATAGGCAACACCCTCTCAACCTATCCTTCTACCTATCCTCTCAGGCATCCCCCAGGGCTCTATCCTTGGCCCTATCCTTTTCTCCCTTTTCATAAACAACCTCCCCTCCACCTGTCTCTCCTCAAACGTACATCTGTATGCCGACAACACTATCATCTATGCCTCAGGCCCCTCCCATGACAGTGTGCTCTCAAATCTTCAAAGCGACTTCAACCGAGTCCAAGCCAGGTTCCTGAAAAACCAGTTTAAACTTAATGCCAAAAAAATCAGTCACCATGGCATTTGGTTCTAGACAAAAGCTCGCCTCCCTACCTGACCCCCCAGCAGTCTCTACCCTGGATGGCTCTCCCCTCAAGTCGGTCCCCACCTTCAAGTACCTGGGAGTCTGGCTGGACAGCCACCTCTACTTTTTCACCCACGTCGAGGCCATCTGCACCAAAGTCCAGCCCAAACTGGCCATCCTCTCTCGCCACAAAGCCAGTCTTCCTCTTCCCATACATAGCAAACTCATATGTAAAACCATCTTGCCAGAGCTGGACTATGCGGACGTCATCTATGGTACAGCCCCAACCGTAAATGCCCAGTACCTCCTTATTGTAAACTCTGTATCAATGGAAACCTGTAATGTATGTATATCTTAGCCCTTTTATTGAATATTCTGTATCATTGTGAACCTGCAATGTATGTAATTCATCCTATGTGTCTCTCCACCCTATTTTCCCCAGGCCACATCTGGAAACGAGTGGTTTCTCCGCTCAGTATGCCTGCCTGGTTAAACTCTTAAATAAATAAATAAACCTCATCCCTCTCTAAACTTGACATCCTACTCAACTCTTTCTGTCATTTTGCCACTGCCTCCCCCCACTTACTCATCACTGCCTCCTCTACTCCACTCTATCCCTGACCCCACTGTCACACAGGAGAACCATCCACAGTGTCTACCTCATAGTTAAATACTGGTTAGGCTCCCTACCTCCTTACCTCACTTCCCGCCTTTCTCCAACCAATTCCATAGGCTACTCCCTCCGCCATTGGGACACATGCGCTTTCCACCTCACACGCCCCCTCTCTGCTCCCGGTCAAGCTGGCTTTTCCTACCGTCTCCCCCTCCTATGGAACAATCTCCAACCCAACCTTCACCAGGCCTCCTCCCTTTCAGTCGTTAAACAACTCCTCAGGCTTCTCCCTCCCCTCCTTGCCTAAGATGCTCCACGGGACCCACCCCAACTCAGGTCTAGCCTACTCTCAGAGGCCTCTTTGGGTCAATATTGCACACGTCAGCCTCAGATGTATTTCTGCTTATCTACTGTACAATTTCTGTACTAGTTTATACAATACTGTGATACTGCTGCTTGTAAATTCTGTAAATATAAATGCTTGTAATATACTGTAAATACCAGCGTTAGTACTGTAATGTCTTGATGTACTTAACGTCTGCAACAAACAATTGTTGTACTTCTCTGCTTTCATCAGTATACACCTTGTACCCGAGCCACACCTGGAATGAGCCTTGGCTCAGTGTGCCTTTCCTGATCACCAATTTTAAATAAATAAATAAACAAATATGGATTTTGGCATATCCTTGTTGAGCAGCTCTTGAAGTAATTTGGCTTCCTGCCCAGCAAGTGTCCCCCTCAGGTCACAGAGAAGGTCAAACATTTGAAAAATCTAGTCACTCTCTGCATGTGACCCTTTCATTAACACTGAAAATCTTGTGGCATTATGACATACACAAAATCACATAGAAATATACAGAATGTATCTGAAAATATGACTGGCAGTGGTTAGCTAGCCAGTTATCATAATATTAATTTCTTTATTTTGGTCACTTTAACAATTCCTTATACATCATACCTGAAAGATAGTTGAGTCATATACTTATAAACCAGTGTTCAAGACTGGATCTTGACCCTAATCAAAATTAATACAGCATTTCTAAGTAATAAGGATAGGTTCTTAGGTTTTTTTCACATCATTTTGTTCACAAAGTTGTACTCATATTTCAAAGGTATTTCATATAAATTCATAAATCAATACGCATTGTTCTTACAGTTCTGCTTATATGTATTTCAGTTAACCTTGTATCTCAATATCATTATTTTATAGAATTTTCTAAACATCCACTATTCCCTTTGATAAGCATAAATATTAATTCATGTATAGGTTTAAATTTAGAATTTTATGGCCTCATACACAGTTAATTAATTTATCTACATCCTGTATTTCTCTAAGTTTCAATCGTTTCTCATACATAATGTATATTAGTGTTGGGGGCACATACCTACTTGATATTCTCTATTGTCTCTTGTATTCTGTTTCCTTCTTTATCAAGGTAAAAACACTTTTTTCACAGTGACGTTTCTGCCGAGTGTTAGAAATATAAATGCTTAGTTACAAATTCGTTAAACTTCAGTCATTAATTTCTCTCAGTGTTACTTTCCTTTAGTGTGTTAAATGCAGAATTCCATCCTTCATTAGCTCAGTTCTTTTGCAGCATTCATACTGAACTGTGCTGAAGACTGACTAGATGCTGTGTTTTAAAGGAGGCTGTTGCATAGGGCGGATCTGCCTGCCGGTCAATCGGCCAACATCACATCACCAGACTCAAAATCTCACATTTTGCCATCCAGCCCCAGGACTCACAAGCAGTTTTTTGCTAAGCAACTAGGAAGCTCCGAGGCTGGAAACCACAGAGAACTGGAGCAAGCCTCTGTTTATCTAGATCGGCCTTTCCACCCCATGTGCAGCAAGGTGAAAGCCAATGTTTGCAAGTTTCAGAAGTACTGCAGGATTACCTGGAGAGATCACAAGCATTTTTTTACCATTTTCAACCATTTGAAATGTTGACTCACAATGTTGATCTCCACTTAAAGGGGCAATTCAAATTAGAATGGCCATCATTTGTTCCTACTGTATATCTATTTTTGGAGATTTCTAAACGGACTTATTATTATGATCTGTCTGTTTATGGATGTATACAAAAGGTACAAGATTGAGTGTGTAATTCCAAATGTAACATGATTCACATGTCCCTACGGGCAGATTGTTAGCGGGGCACATAAAGTGAAAGGGTCCTTAATGTTATTTTTTGCTTACTATCTTTGGTATAGTTTTTTTCTAGAGGTAGTTCTTCAAGGATATTTGCCATAATATGTCCATGATCGGACAGTAAAAGTCTCCTTTAATCAGTCAGCTGGAGTGTCCATGGGGGTGGGGGGTGTGGAAAGAATATTTTGACTACATGATCTCCAAACATTTTTGATGTTAGCAATAACCCAGATATTGAGGTTCTAAGTTCCTTTTCATTTAAATCTTTGGAAGGCAGTATTTTGTGGTGCGTCATTTCAACAGAGTCTGTGTTTATTAGGCTCTATATTTGTTATTTGCTGGGTAACCGCAGACAGAACCTATTACTGACGTGCAGTCCAATTTGCCTCTTCATTCACTGTTAATCTATCATTTGTGGTGTCTAGTGTATAAATCCTGAACATTTCTCTATGTTCCAATAGCTTGTTCCAGCCTCCTCCCCACTCAGGAGGTTTCACTCTATTCTTCAAAAATGTAGGGAAGCCGCTGTGTGATGTTCAGTTGCAAAATGCATGACTACAGGGGAAATTACAGATTAATGTTCTAATCCTACTCTTGTGTTCGCTAATCCTGTTTTTTTTTTTGTGGCCTAGTTGTTTTACCAACATAATACTTTGAACAGGTGCAGAAAAGTACATATATGACATGGTCAGTGTCACAGTTTATGCAGATCTTAATAGCATAACTAGTATTTCAATTAGGATGTGCTATCTCCTTTTTCCTTGATGTGTTGCTGCAATGGGTGCATCTACCATAAGAATGCATGCCAGGATCTAGTGGGCCCAGCAGCAGTTGTTGTCCTTTAATAGTCCTTTCTGCTTTTAATTCTGAATGCACCAATCTGTCATTTAAAGTTTTAACCTTTTGTGATGCAATAATTGGTCTATTGGAGAACTTCGGTATGCCTGTGGCCCATAGTGTGTCCCAGTGATCATCCACACTGTCTTTTATTTGTTTTGTAAGGTCAAAATAGCCCAGGGCAAAGACTATTCTATCACTGTCTGTTTTGTCATGCCTTTCTGTTCTTGCTTTACAAGCATTAGCTCTCTCTAATGCTTTATCCACTGTCCATCCTGCGTATCCTCTGTCAATTAATATGTCTGCCATGTTCATATATTCAGTTTCTCTTTCAGTTGGCTCACTATGATTTCTTCTTACACTGAGAATTTGTGAGTATGATATGGAATACTTTCAGTTAGTGGTTTTGGATGGAAACTGGCTGCATGTAATATGGTATTATAATCTGTTTCCTTTCTGTAAATTACAGTGTTCAGTTTTCCATTAGCTCTATAGATAGATAAGTCTAAAAAGGCTATCCGTTCAGTACTGGCTGTCATAATGAATTTCAGGTTATTGGCAAGAGAGTTTATGAAGTTATGAAACTCATGTAACTCATTCAGATTGTTCCTGTCCAGAAAATTAGAATATCATCAGTAAAGCGTCTATAGGTTTTAATGTGCTTAAAAAAAGGGGTATACATGGGCTTTGTAATACACTGGGTCTCGAATAGGTCCATGTAAAAGTCTGCATATGTGGGAGCTAACATGCTCCCCACAGTTGTTCCTTGCTTCTGTCTGAAATATCTCCCTTCAAACCTAAAGTAGTTTTCATGGAGAATGATTCTTGCAAGCTCACTAGGCAGAATCTTCAATGTGAAAAAAAGTTTTTTACCTTGATAAAGAAGGAAACAGGATACAAGAGACAATAGAGAATATCCAGTAGGTATGTGCCCCCAAACACTAACATATAGCATGTATGAGAAACTATTAAAACTTAGAGAAATACAGGATGTAGATAAATTAATTAACTGTCTAATTATGAGGCCATAACATTTTAAATTAAACCTATATAGGAATCAATATTTATGCTTATCAAAGGGAATAGTGGATGTTTAGAAAATTCTATAAAATGATATTGAGATACAAGGTTAACTGAGATACATATAAACAGAATCCTGAGCATTTGCTCACAGATGTTAGCCAATAAATCAATCAATAAATAAATAAGAACAATGTGTATTAATTTATTAATTTATTTGAAATATATTTGGGATACGAGTAAAACTTTGTGACAAATTGATGTGAAAAAAGCCTAAGAACCTAGCCTTATTACTTAGAAATGCTGTATTAATTTGTTTAGCGACAAGACCTGATCTTGAACACTGGTTTATAAATCTATGACTCAACCAACTTCCAGGTATGATATATAAGGAATTGTTAAAGTAACCAAACTAAAGAAATTAATGTTATGATAATTACACTATTTTATCTATTTAATAGTCCTATAGTGTCTACAATGCATAGATTCTGGTGAATTGCTTTAACATGGCATAGTTAATTATATATTAAATATATATAAGCTAAGAGGGAGAACTGCTGACATCACTCTCCAGCCCAGCTCACAAGCTTTCACATTGAGGGGTATTCAGAGCTCCCTAAAGGTAATTACTTCCTGACCTGCTGCTATCTCCAGGGGGTGTTAGCCTATCAATGCGTCATGTTGACTGCCCTGCCTAGCAGGACTAACCCTACCCCCTGCTAACCCCATCATTTCTGCTCCTCTACCACCATGGCCTCCCCACTACCCCACCCCCTCTCACCAACAACCCCCTCCGCTTTCGAGCGTACACCCATTCCTTCTTGCTGCCCCCCTTGTCTTTGCCCTCTCCATTCCAGTTATCATTCCCACTCACAATCACCTATCCCTACTCGGTTCCAGTTTCTGCAAGCACTCCCTGCAAACTTTCCAGAGGGCTCTTCTTCTCCTACTCCTGCTGTTCTCTGGTAACATACACCCTATCCTGGGCCCTATCGCCTCATTCCACCCCGCCTGTCTAGCATCTGATGGACTGTGCATTGCTCTCATTAACATCTGTAGTTTGCAGAAAAAAATGTGACTGCTTCCAGGGTTGGATGATCCAACACCAACCTGACATACTCTCCCTTGTGGAAACCTGGCTCTCCAAAGTAACCTCTCACTCTGCTGTCTCCATCCCAGGGTGTTTGCTCTACCATGCGGATAGGATCAGAAAGCGTGGTGGTAGCTGTGCCTTCTACCTCGAGACACTCTTCAGGCCCAAACACTTCCACCTGCCCAGCTGGATCACGGTGCTCAAGCTCTCACCCTGAAAGTCTCTGTCAGTGCTGCCACTGCCCCCCTCCTCATTATGTTTACATCCCCCCTCAGAACCAAAAACCTGCATTTCACTCTACTCTGAACTACCTCTCCCACCTGCCCTCTAAAGCTGAATGCATAACCCTTGGTAATTTCAACATTAATTGGCAGTCTAGCTCCTCTGCCTCTTACAAAGATGCTATCACCGCAATGTACATCACGCAAGTTTGCCCTACACCCACTCCGATAAAGTCCTAAGACTGGATCTGCCTCCCTTCTGGACCTGATTCTTACCAATCACCCCAACAGGCTTACTAGCATCTCAGTACTTCCCAATTCCTTGAGTGACCAGTCTCCTGTGCTTTGCACATGGTCTTGCAGGGTTAAAAAAATTCTACCCAAAGTCATCTTCCAATGCCATCTAAAACCTGGTAATCTTAGGCATTTAAAATGTCTTTTCACCCTCTGGGATTGGTCCCCCATCAACAATGCTCCCGACATTGACTTGGCGCTCAACTACTTTATCCACTCCTTCAACTATGCCTGTAACCTATTTGCCCCCTTCATTAAATGCCTTGTCAAGGGCCCACTCCTCACCATGGATCTCCCAAACTCTCCTTGACTGATGCACCACCGTGACTCCCTTTGGCAAATAGCCACTGACACTGCTAACCAGCAGACAGACAATGGTATCCTGCTGGTAGAAATGTGTATGTGGGAAATACGTAAAGCCAAGGCTGAACACTGTAGGCCATCCCTCACCTCATCTTGGGGCTCGAGTAGAAAGTTTTGGGACAATCTAAAGGAACTCAATGAGAAAATGGTTTCTCCCCCAAATTAACTCCAATGGCAATATTACCACTGACCCCAAACACAGAACTGACACCCTTAACACCTCCTTCTCGGATCTTAGCAATATGCTCCCCCCTCACTTCTTTGATCCTCTAACCTCACCATCACCCTCCACCCACCCACCTCTCCCCTTTTTGCTTCAAAACAATTTCCCTAAGGGAAGCCAAACCCTACTTACTAAAAGCCTTCAGGAATTCCCAGTTTAGCAGTGACTCCCTGGACCTTAAACTCCTACACCTGACCCTAGACGAACTTCTCACCCCCCTAACCTCCCTACTTAACCACTCCCTCTGCCTTAGCCAATTTCCTACCAAATGGAAAGCTGCCATTGTTACCATAATCCACAAGGTGGCAACCACACCTCTGCTGGAAACTAACACCCTATCTCTATCCTCCTCCCCAAGGCCTTTGCGAGGCTCATCTCAGACCAACTCACTGAGCACCTCTCTAAGCACAATCTCCTATGTCAAGAACAGCATGCCCATGCTCTCAGCCCTAGACAAGGTATACCTAGCAGGAGCGGTCTTTGTGGATTTGTCAAAAGCCTTCGACACCATGAATCACTCTCTCTCCTCTTGTCCATCCTCTCCTACTCTGGTCTTTCCCAAGATGCCACTGGCTGGTTTACTCATTATCTAACTGACAGCTCTCAACAAGTTAAGGTTGGCAATGCTCTCTCCTCCAGACTTTCAGTTAGATCAGGAGTGCCCCAGGATTCCATACTCAGGCCCCTTCTTTTCAGCCTATTTCTAAATATTCTCCCCAGCACCTGCTCCTGGAATGTGCTCCTTTACACTGCGATGCAGTCCTCTTCTCCTCCCACTCTGACCCACACATGCTCCAGCTATCCCTCCAGAAAGCCTTCTCTGATGCTGAATCCTGGTTTTCTGAGCACTGCTTAGTATTAAATTATAAGAAAACCAAAGTCATGGTGTTTGCTCACCATCAGAGCATGCACAAAGGCCATCCCCTGCATATCGTCAACTTCCAGCTACAGCCCCTCAACCAGGTAGACACCTTTAAATACCTAGGTATTACCTTGGACTCCTCCCTTAACTACCATGAGCACATCCATCTCCTCAGCATGGCCATCATACCAGAATTGGTCTTCTTCACCACCACAAGCACTGCCTTAACCCTCAGGCCTTCTGCCTGGCTGTCTCCTCCTCTATCCTCTCCCTTATTGATTATGGTATTCTGCTCTATGGCACAGCTAACAATTCCTCCCTCCACTGAATAAGAATAGCCCTGAACAAAGCCTGCTGCTTAGTTTTTGGATGTGACTGTACCACACACACACCTGCTCCCTTTACAATCTCTCTAGCTGGCTCCACTTTGATGACAGGCTTAAGTATCAAACTTGCCTCCTCGCCAAAAAGATCTCCTCAGGGCTATCCCCCACGGGTCTCTTTCCCCTTCTACAACATGCCACTGTACTAAAAACCACAAAGAACTTTCATCTACAGAGCCCCACTCTGGTCGAATGCCTTCCCTAGTACCATAGCTTCTGAAAATGAGCTTGGCAGCTTCAAATCTCTCCTCTGGGAACATCTCCTATCTTCTGGCACCTGTGACTGCTGCTAGCCCTGGCTGCCCTCTCCCCATCCTCTCCTTATCCCCTTCCCCCTCCATCCCTCCTCTCCCCTATCTCCATCCTTTCCCGACAATAGATTTTCATCCTGCCTCTGTTACTGTGGCCTTGCCAGTTAGCTTGAGCAGTCTTTAACTGCTATATCATTGGGGTTATCGAATGCCGAAAATGTAACCCATTGTATAACAAACCTTTGTTTTTATGTTTATTGATCTTTAATGCCTGTGTACATGTTCCTTGCCAACCGGTTTGTGTAATTTATGAATACTATACCCTATTGTGATGCTTTGTCCTATGCTGTTACCCTCACTGTTCAACAATTCCTGAATTATTGTCTGACTGTACGTTCTCTGATGTGGAACCTTTGTGAAATTCTCTGACTCAAAAGGTAAGTCTGATATGCTCAATAGATAAATAAACTATCTGGGAACAGGGAATTTTAAAGAGGCAGTACAAATAAATTAATTTATTAAATTTTTTGAGAAGTTTTTTCTTTTTCTTTTTCATTGTGTTCTAAACAATATTTTATACGTTTAGACTTTAGATCCCAGCCCCTGAGGAAGCCCCTAGAGAGGAAACATTGGGCATCATCTGGGGATCTGACTGAGAAAAACTTTCCTGAATAAAGGAGAAGAGTTAATTAAAGATATTTGGTTGTGTGACTGGTCCTTTCAAAACTGTTGGATTCTACCGTGAAGTGGCATGCCCCATGTCGCCAATCATGTACCACAGGTGGTTGGTTGTATCGCTCAGAGCACTAGGTGCAATGTCATCAGTGCTGGTCAGGTCTGTACCACCAGATGCTTGGGATTATGTATGCATGGCTATCATTATGAATGAGGCATTAGCCACTGTACTACCAGTACAGCACCATGTCCTGCTGTGCACATCATACAACAGTAGTGGTAGTCCACCTGCAGTGGGGCCATCTCTGATGCCATATGCACTATGTGACATGCCTCTGTGGCTCACCAGAGCCCTAGATATGCAGCATGGGGTTGGAGGACAGTGGGGCCATTGGTGGGCAGTGCATGTAGTGTACCATATGTGATCAACATTGTTATTTTTTTATTTTATTTATTTAGTTTTTGTTGACCGGGTAAGTGCACTAGACAAATTCTGCCTATCTTCAGGCACGACCCGGGAGGGGGGGGATACAGATGAATACCAACTGACCTTGAACCAGATTAAGCTGTTGGTGGTATTTTTTTTTTTTAGTGAAGGAGGGAAATTTGGCCAGGACATCGGGGAAATTCTCCTACTCTGTGGACAGGTGGAGTAGTCCGTCCATCTGCAGAGATGGCTGAGCTCGTTTCGGAGCTAGAAGCTGTTGGTGCAGGCTGCATTTCCAACAAGGCCGCACTCTCTCTTTCTGCACCTTTGCCTGTGGAATTGGAAGCTGCGACTGATGCCCTAGAGGAAACTGGGATTGAATCTTTTCGTTTGTCTTGTACGCCAGTCATTTCTACGGATAGTGATTCTCTCTCAAACCTCAACATGGCAGCCACGAATATTTTGGAAGAAAAGCGATCTTTTCTGCAGCAACAATTGTTTCTTTTAGACGAAGAACTATGACTTAAAAATTTGGAAATGGAATTGGATCGTAAATGTAAATGCAATCCTGAATCTACTTCATCGGCTACAACATTTTCGAAGATTTTTGCTGTAGACTCTGTTTCTAAGGTGAATGACGCTAGTTGCTCAGAAAGCATCTCAGATGCCCGGAGAACCTGGATGGATGCCGGAAAAGGCCCTACAGGATGCCAGTTGGGTTCAGATGGCGTCGGGTGAATGGAGTGCTGTGTTACCGGATCCACACTCTCCTGTGGTGGCTGTTGTACCACCGGAGGTTATTTCTTCTTCAAGATTGACTTTAAACTTGCCTCTCATTCAGCCTGTGTCTCCTGAAACTTTGGTTCCTGATGCTACTGTTCTTCCTTCAGGTAATGCATTGCTTGCTTCAGACTCTCTTCCTCCTTGTGCAATTCCAACTGCTCCTTTGGGTTCCTCTGCCCCCCACCTCCTACTGATGTTACTTCTCATTTAGACCCCTCTACTTTACCTATTTCTACCGAAAAAACTTTTAACCCACTGCCTGAAGCTGCTCCTCGATCTACTTATGCAGATTTATTTAGAAAGCCTCTGGAGTTGGCAAAATGACAGAAAGCTGTTCGTCTACGATACTTAGGGGGTATGGATCCAGCTCCTGATAGATACTTTGTGGGTTGCGATTTGTTAAAACAATCCTTGGGTTTTACTCCTTCGGAAGTTTATGCCCTTATTCATGCAACTGGTGACTCTACATTTGATGTTAGTTTTCAGACTCCTGAGCTCCTGGAACGTTTCTGGGTGTAGCATATGACGGTGAAAACAAATCCTTTATGGACCCCTTTCCAAATTATCCCTTTGACTAAACAACCTTTTAGAGTGATTACAATCTTGTTTCGTAATGAAGGGGTGAATATTTCTGATATACTTTACTGGTTAGAAAAGCATTGTGATTTACAAGGTACTCCGGACCCAATTTTAGATGCCGAAGGTTTCTGGAATGGGGGGTGGAAAATGAAAATCAAATTACGTCAAACAGCTGACGGTTTGGAACATCTCCCTAATTGTTTTTATATAGGGAGGGATAAAGGTTTCATTTTTTATCCTGGGCAGATAAAACGTTGTTTCAAATGTGGTTCTTCTAGACACCTCAGCTCCACTTGTACTGTTCAAATTTGCACATATTGTGGGGACACGGGTCATGTCAATATGCATTGTATAAACAACCCTAAGTGTAATCTTTGTGATGATAGTGGGCACTGCTTTAATGATTGTCCCTGGGCTGCTCACAATACGAGTGATGCTGATTATGGTATACAGGATTTTTATGTTCATAGAGCCACAAAACCTTTGCCTTCCAGTGCCTTAGAGCCCCAACCTCAAAGGAGACAGTCGGGGATTCCAAAGTCACATTTTACCAAACCTCCTACTCCTTCTACTGACTCGGTTGCCGGAAGTGTCTTGCACTCTTTTCTCTCTACCCTGCTGGACACCTGTATTATAGATCCAGAGTCAAATGATTCTATTGTCACGATTATGCCTCCCCCACTCCCCGCTTTGGTAGTTTCAGCTTTACCTATGCCTCTCCCTATGGAAGTTTCTGCACCCAGACTTCTGGATTCTTCTACTGAACCCCTTGTGATGGGGCTACCTGTGTCAATTAATAAATTTTCGGTTTTGTCACAGGAGATGTCTGGAATAGAACCTGATTCTGATTCAGCATCATTTACTTCTTCACAAATGGAATTGGTCTCTGATACCGAAATTTCTAGTCAGGTTAAAAAAAAGAGAGCAGTATTAAGCCTCGAAAGGGTACTAGGAAAAGTGCTAGACTATCTGCTGATGTTATCTGATTAAATGGGCTCTTCTGTTGATGGTTATAATTTTAAGATAGCCACCCTGAATATGAATAGTATTCGTTCCATGGTTCGTATGTTGGCTACTTTTGATTTGTTTTCTTCCCTATTTTTTGATATCATATATTTTCAAGATACCAGATTGTATACTGTCCAAGATTTTACGAAAGCATCTGAGGCTTGGATTTGGGGTCCCAGTTATTGGTCTGGGGGGGAGGATCTTTGTTCAGGAGTAGGGATTTGTTTTACCTCACCTTCTATTAAAGTCACTCACATGATAGATATTTCCCCCGGTCGTGCTCTTTTGTTGGATATTACTTTTGCCTCTTTAGATTTTCGCCTAATTAGTGTTTATGGTCCTCAGATGAAGACTGGTAGAATTTCATTATTAAAAAAGATTCGGCCTTTTCTTTTTACAAGTAAAAATGTTTTATTTGGTGGTGATTTTAATATTAACCTTTCCACAAAAGGTAGACATTTTGCCACTTTCAAACTTTTTTGTGATACCCATTTTTTACAATCCTTGCTTACTCAAGCTGGTTTGATGGATATTTATCAGCCAAATACGGTCATCCCTCATACTTTTTTTCAAGGACAAGGATCTTCCCGCATTGATTATTGGTTTATTTCCCATTCTTTACAGGTCACATTGCCAAAAGTCTCATTGGTAGCAACTTCAGATCATGCCTTACTCAGTGTTACTCTTTCCAACTGTCATACAACATCTAGGGGGTTTGGTTATTGGAAGCTGAATTTGTCTTTACTTGATATCCCAGAAGTCAAACAAGGTTTTCATGATGTTATTAGGGCTAGACAATCAGTATATTTCTTGTATGATGATAGCCATTTGTGGTGGGAGGATACTAAATTTGATTTTCAGACTTATTTCAAGTCAATTGGGAGATTACTTGGTAAACATAAATCACATGAATATTCGGCTGCCAGACAATCTTTTCTTGTTTTTCAGGAACGTATTGTTAAAGGCTTGGATTATGATGTTCATGAATTTCGTGATTTAAAACTAAGATTAACGAAATTACAATATGACCGTATGTCTTCCTTGCGACAAGAACAAAGATTTGGGATTAGTGGGACATGGGCTCATACAAACCCTTTTGATTTTTGTTTGCCTCTCAATTGAGAAAAGATATTACCACGTTACTGAATTCTTCTGGTGATGTTCTTTACCAGAAGGACGATATTTTACATGAGGTGAATGAAAAACTGTCTTCTTTATTTACGGCAGGTTTTGAGCCCACTGATCCCTGTATTCAGGAATGGCTATCCTCTTGTCCTCCCCCTCAGATTCCTGAGCATTTAATCCCTGGTTTACTTAAACCTGTATCTGAGAAAGAAGTCACAGATGTTGTTGTTCACTCTCCTATGGGTAAGACGCCCGGGTTTGATGGGTTACCAGATGAATTCTATAAACTTTTGGTTCCCTGGTTAGTGAAGGAACTTACTGGTCTTTTTACATATAGTTTAAATATTAATTTGTTGCCCCCTAGTATGTATATAGGCCTGGTCATCCTGTTACATAAAAAAGGTGTTAAAACCTGTTTAGACAATTGGAGACCGATTACTCTTTTAAATTGTGATTACAAACTTCTGTTGAAAATACTTGGTAATCGTTTATCCATTTGTTTACATGATATAATTCATCCTACTCAGTTTTGTTCAGTACCGGGTAGATCGATTCAGGATGGTCTTATTTTATTGTGTGAGATTTTTGCTAGGGGACAGTCTGGAGACCTTATGGGTTTTGTTATTAGCCTTGATCAGAAACAGGCTTTTGATAGTGTTTCTCACAACTATTTATGGGCATGTATGTCCTTTATGAATTTTCTGATAATCTTTATAGATTGGCTAAAAATGTGTTATACTGCAGCATTAGCACTTCCTTTTGTAAATGGTTGGGTAGGTTGTCCTGTTTCGGTCACAAAAGGTGTTCGGCAAGGTTGTCCGTTAAGTCTCTTATTGTACATTATTTCTTTAGAACCTCTACTTACACATCTTAATGCTTCTGAAAATATTAGAGGATTGTCTTTTAATAGTACATGCATAGAAGTTAAAACTATTGCGTACGCTGATGATGTTTGTCTTACTTTGGCAGATCTCTCCTCGTGCCATGTCTCTGCGGCCTTGCTGATGGCATATCCGAAGGTTTCTGGGTCACATATAAATCTCTCTAAAAGTAAGTATTTCACTCTAAATTTAGATCCTGTGATAGTATTGGATTGTCCAGATATCCCGATCTGTGTGGGTCCTGGTAAAATTTTAGGCCTTTATTGGGGTGTGGTGAATCCAGCTTTGTATAACTGGAATTTATCTATCAAGCAAGCACAATTTTAAGGTACAGACTTGGAATAAGTGGAAAATGTCTAAAAAGAAGAGGGTTTTTATGATTAAATCCTTTTTGTTAAATATGTTTTTATATTTAAGTGTAATTTTCCCCCCTCCGTCTTCCTTGGACACCACCATTTATGGTTTATTTTTTTCTGCAATTTGGGGTAGTAGATTGAATCCTATTAAAAGGGGTATCTTGTATCAGGATTTTCAATTAGGCAGTATCAAAATGGTCAATCCTATTGTGTTCTTTTTTTCATTATTTTTTTCTAAAAAATTTTTTCCCTTACTACGACATTTTGGGAAAATATGGGAGTCCTGGGTTGGAGACACTGTCTCCCCTTGGCTTTCATGCTGGGAGTTACATAAAAGTTTTCCAAAGCAAATTTCGCTGAAAGGGCTTCCTGAACATTTTCAATCCTGTTTTTCGAAGATTAAAACATGGGGTCTTTTCAAATTTCATTTAATCTCTTACCAGAGGAAGACGTTATATGAGAAGATTATGGAAAGATTTTTGATTCCTTCAGCCTTTTCTGTTTACTCAGTGGCTGATGTCTTGCATGTTAGTAATATGTTAATTTCTAAAAGGATCCCTGCTTATATGTGGGATGTGGTATGGCTTACAGCTCATTTGAAATTAAATGTGAAGGGTAATTTAAAGCATAAAGGTGTCTTGGAGAGAGAGAGTGTCCTCGGTCACTTTTGTGTCATGCCCCTTTAGAAACTGTGCAGCATTTATTTTTTGAATGCCCCTATGTTATTGAATTTTGGGCCTACTCTGCCACTCAATGGCCTTTTCTACCTTTAAACTCATTAACAGATCGGATTCTCATTTATGGAATTTTACAGGCCTCCTGGAGTGTTTTTTACCCTGATACAGTGTATGTACTTTTTGCCTGTATTAAATATCATCTTTGGCAGGCACGTTATGCTTGGTCTTTACAAAAACAATATTTGTCCCCTGATCAGGTGTTTTGGAAAATACATCATTCTTTTTTTCAGATTCTACAGTTTGAAAAAAGACAATTTTCTGAAGCTATGTTTAAAAAATTTTTGGAAACATTTGCACTGGTTGGATACAGGGTGAAAGTTTTTAAATGAAACCCTCCCCCACTGTTTAGTGGGACTGTGTTGGAGGTTATGTGCATATACTTATTATTTCTGTTTGCAGTTTTATGTCTGTTGTGTATCTTCTTTATGTTTTCTGATTCTATACATTATGATTTTGTATGCAGTAATACTCTTTTATTATTGTGTTCTGATTTTTCAATAAAACTTCCCCAACTATTATAATGGGGAGGGGGAGGGGGTGGGTCTACATTGTTTCTCTTTTGTTTAGAATATTTGTATGAATTAATACTTATTTTTTTTATTCTTTACCTATTATGATTATGTATAATATGTTTTTGATTTGTATAACTTTATGATTTGTTCAAATTTCAATAAAAAATTCCCCTACTCTTTTCGATAAGTGCTGAGGGATCTTTAACATCCACCTGAACTACCACTAATCCAGGCAGATGGGACCTCGGTTTAATGTCTCATCCGAAAGACGGCACCTCAGAAGTGCAGCACCCCTCTCAAGCTGCACTACAGTGTCAATACTGGGATATTAATCCAAGTGCCAGATGTGGGAACTGAACCCACAGCCCTCTGATCTCCTGGCCTCAGAGGCGAGTGTGCTACCTACTGAGCCACTGACACTGCAAAGCGGTTATGCAGTTATGCAGAGGCAGTGGTGTCTAATCAACACTGTGACTAGGCTACAATTACCACACTATAGTCATGTGGGGCCATGCACATGTTCAAGCTTTACAGGGTCTTTGCAGGGCATATGTCCTTCACTGGCACTGTATGAGTGGCTGCCCTATACCTAGGGCAGTGACGCAATCTTTTGGGGGGCACCAGTCCTGTGTCAACAGGGGAGTGTGTACAATGCACTACCTGTGTATGACACCACAGACCTCATTTGGTACACTGTGCATCATAGTGGTACCATCCACAGACAGCTGAGCTGTGTGTCACACATGTATGACTGGCCTGGACCCTGTAACCAGCAAGCTGTCCATTGTCCTGCACACCTGTCTTGGGCTGTGCACTGCATGGCATGTGTGCTGGGCTCAAGGTGTACATGTGGCCACCTGTACCCCTGGCTATTCCAGGGCCTATGGCACCCTGGTTTTGCTCTGCTGTTGCTTGTACTGCAGTTCCACTTCTGGCATGCCTGCCTGTGTTGTGTGTGCCTTGCAAGGCTGTGTTTTCTGTGTATTAGCACAGTACACCCATTGTATGCACAGTCCCCTACTGTGGGATCCACCATGTTGTCTCTGGTATGCCATGCCCATCATCCTGTGTCTGTTTGACTCCCTCCACACCATGTGTGTTAGCCATGTGTTAGCCAGTTGTACCTCTCTAGAACACAGAATGCCAATTCCATGTCACTTGTCCTGTGTACCCTACTGGCTAAGTTGTTTGTCTTGATCTCCACAGATGCCCATTGACTGGAAGGTTGTTATCCAGACATGGAGGAAAGGGAGGCAATGGACAACCTCTGGTGACAATGCTACCTCCTCTGGCTGCTGGTGTGGCATGTATAAGACAACACCACGACCCCATCCAGGAGTTTGCAGTGGAACTGCAGCCACAACATCCGCTGCCAACATGAACAATGACAGAACACCCCTGATCAGGAGATGTCGCCAGCAAGAGAATGGGTGCCCCAATTGCATTGTTTCTCCCTATTTATGAGCAGTTACCCTGGTTTGTTTTCCCTATCCCCTGTGTTCTAGTTGCTGCTTTATTTTTGATTTGTATGGCCTGTTGCCTGTTTGTTTCATTAAAGTCTATTTTTGCTACATATGCTGCTACGTTGTGTGTCTATAGGAGGCAGTATAGCATAGTGGTTAAGGGCACTGATCTGCAAACCTGGAGACCTGGGTTTGAATATCATCAGCCCCCACTTGCATACTGTGCGACTCTGAGCAAGTCACTTAACTTTCTTGTGCTCCCAGGTCACACCTGGGTGCAAGTTCCTGTTTAGTATGCCTTTCCTGGTTAAACAATTTCCCCTTTCCCCTTCTGTCATTTGTGCCCTCCTCTCCCACATTCAGCAGCCCCAGTGTTCAGCTCTGTACCCAGTGCTCTAGTCATGGCTGCAACACTGCATGGTCCCCTGTTTTGAACACTATCCTCAGTGCTATATTCAGAGAAGCACTGCAATACTTAGCTGCACAAGTGCTTGTTGTTTGCACAGCATGCAGTCTACCCTGTATTCATAGGGTTATGCACCGGCACAATGCCTCTAAAAACTGGAATGTGCAACCAACTACAATGACAGCATGGCACTTGTAAACAGATCTTGAATTATGGTATACTGCAAGAGATCAGGGGCCTGATATTCAAAAGTTTGAGTGGGCATTAACCAGTGCTTGCCCATGCAAACCAGGTATTGCGCTGGAGTCTAGTATTCAACATGCGTAGTTGTGCTGGCAAACATGGTTAACACCTGTGCAAACCAAAATAGAGAGGGTATGCAAGGGGGGGATCAGGGACAGGAATATCATTGCAAGTCTACATTCAGTGGATTTGCACCACATAAAAGGGTTTAACGCAGTCCTTTTGCACTGCACAAATACTGCCAAACAAAACCCCCTCTTACTCCATGCAACCCTAATGGCTGCCAGAGGTAATGCAGCCAACTAGCTGGTTGGCCACTGGGGGAGCATCCCCACCCCCATGGTCTGTGGCCTTCCCCCAATCACTAGCTCATAGTTACAAAAAAACTCTCTGGTGCTAGTGGTCCACCCCAGATCACCAGCCTAGTGTTTAAATAACACTTCCCTGGTGCTAGTTGTCTCATCTCCCTGTGATCACCAGCCCAATGTTTAACTAACACTTCCCTGGTGCTAGTGGTCACACCCATGTGATCATCAGCCTGATGTTTAAATAAAACTTTGTTGTTACTTGGGATTCCCCCTCCCTCTGATCACCAGCCTGATGTTTGAATAACACTACTCTGGTGCTAGTGGTCCCCCGTCCCCCTCCGATTGCCAGCCAGATGTTTAAATAACACTTCCCTGGTTCTAGTTGTCCCCCCTCCCTCTGATCACAGCCTGATATTTAACTAAGACATCCCCGGTGCAGTGGTCCCCACTCTGTCCAGTCACCAGCCCAATGTTTAACTAACACTTCCCTGGTGCTAGTGGTCCCCCCCATGATCACCACCCTGATGTTTAAATAACACTTCCCTGGTGCTAGTGGTCCCCCCCACCAATCACCAGTCAGATGTTTAAAGAACACTTCACTAGCGCTAGTTGTCTTCCCCCCCTCTGATCGCCAGCCTGCTGTTTAAATAACACTTCCCTGGTACTAGTGCTCCCCCTCCCTCTGATCACCAGCCCAATGTTTAAATAACACTTCCCTGGTGCTAGTGGTTCCTCCTCCCTCCCAGTGCCAGCCCATAGTATAATTTAGACCCCCCCGGCACCCAGTGGCTCTCCACTCCAGTACCAATCCATGGTACCTCTGGTCACATGTCTGTAATCCCTGGCATCTAAAGGGCCCCCCCACCATGGCACCAAGCACCCACCCCCTCAGTCACCTTACCAGCATCTTTGATGCCAGGGGTCCACATATGGCACCCAGCGCAGCCCTCCTCACACCAACTAGACTGGCCACTGTATGTCCAGGCATGGAGTGCATGCCTTATTTACAGGACAGGGTGACACATGCTGCACATTCCCTGCCTGGACATACAGTAGCCAGTCTAGGTGGTATGATGAAGGCTTCTCTCATCCCCATATTTGGACCTATAACACCAAGGATACTGGTAAGGTGACTGGGGTGGATGCCGTACTCAGTCCTGTGGTGGTGGGGGTGCTAGACACCAGGGATTAGAGACATGTGACCAGAGGTACTGTGGATCAGTGCTGGTGGGAGAACCACTGGACACCAGGGGAGGTTTAAGTTATACTATGGGCCGGTGATCAGAGGGAACCACTAGCACCAGGGAAGTGGTATTTAAACATCGGGCTGGTGTTCAGAGGGAGGGGGGACCAGTAGCACCAGAGAAGTGTTATTTAAACATAGGGTTGGCATCTGGCATCAAAAGAAGGGGGTCACTAGCACCAGGGAAGTTTTATTTAAACATTGGACTGGTGATTGGAGGAAGGGGGGACCACTAACTCCAGGTATAGCTACATAGATCTTGGACCAGGGAAGGTGGGTGGCGCCATGCCATCCTACCTATGCTACCCATGCAAATGGCCCCTTAGTGCCTTGCATGCCCAATGGACACATAAAAATTGCAGAATGCACTCTGCTATTATCCACTCTTGAGGCCCACTTTAGGATACATGTCTGGGCAGCACTACTTGACTTCACACTATGCCAACATGGCACTATATTCCATCAGATAGCGCCAGTGCCCTGTCTGACTGAATATAGCATCCTCAGACCCCTGGGCAATTGCAAAATGCCACGCAAACCTTTGCGCTCTGCTTTGTGCTTTTCTGAATATGGGGCTCCAGCTGTCAAGTGTTGCACATAAACTCCTTTCTTCACAAAACTGTGAATTCCTTCACAAAAGCCTAGTTTAACCAACTTCATTGCTTCCACAGAAACATTGTTGATGCTGTCTCATGAATATTCAAATTCTGGCAGCTTGCCATCACAACAGTTCCTGAATTTATGTACATTTCCTCATGAATAAGATATCAAACAGCATTATTATCCCCTTTTAGGTGCCAGCAGCATAGCTGTCATCACCTACTGTTGTCATGCATACTCTTTTATGCATTTTGTCAAGTGTAAGGTTACATTCAATCTGAATGATTCAGCTGCATGATATCATTGATGATGGCAGTGATAGGGTGTTTAGGTCTAGATGTAGAGATTCAGACCTACACAAGCCTGGGTTTGATCCCTTGTATAGCAGATTTGTTCTTTATCACTACAATTTTTGTTGTTTGAAATTGTTAGATGTCATTGCTGATGTATTGAAGGGTTTCAGGAGAGCTAAACAGCAGACTTTCAGATTATTGAAATTAGTTCTACAGTGTGTTGTAGTCAATTAAATTAGTCTCTGCTGAGGATTGTCTAGGTTTGAATACAATTAAAGTCACCTGTTTTGCAGGTTGTGGTATAACCTCTCCACCATAGGAATTATAGCTCCCTTACATGTAGCTCAGTGGCACACTGAATTTGTGTTTGTTTAGCAAACCAATAATCTATGGTTCAAATCTTGCAAGGACTCAAACCTTTTTTTTGTAAGATAGAAACTCACATGAGTTGTGATTCGTGGTGTTGTGGAGTTCGAATAGCAAATTATATGAGAAGTAAATTTAGCTAAGAACAACAATATGTGAAGGTAAATTGCCTACTAGAATTAGATCACCAGTCACCTGTTTTGCAGGTGTGATATAACCTCTACATCATATGAACTGCAACTCACTAGCTTGCTTTTCAGTGACACATTGAATGTGTACTTGCTTAGCAGGCAAAGGATCAGTGGCTCGCATCTTAGCCGGTACGTAAGCATTTTTTTTTCACTTTTTTGTGTAAAATGGAAACTCACTTGAGTGGTGATTCATAGTGCTCTGGAGTTGGAATTGTAAATTATGCAAGCACATTCAGCTAAGAACAACAATTTGTGAAGGTAACTTGCCTGCTGGAATTATATCTCCAGTCACCTGTTTTGAAGGATGTGACATGCTTATAGGAATGGCAACTCCCTTGCCAGCAGTAGGCAAGGGGTCACTAGTTCAAATCCTGGCAGAAAGATTAACATTGTTTTGTAAGATGGAAACTCACTTGAATGGCTATTCATGGTGGTGTGGAGTTGAAACAGCAAATTATATGAGAAATAAATTTAGCTAAGAACAGTTTGTGCATGTAAATCACTTGCTAGGATTAGATCCCCATTCACCTCTTTTGCAGGTTGTGACATACCCTCTACAATGTAAGAAATGCAACTCACTTACCAGCAGCTCAGTGGCATACTGAATGTGTGCTGTTTAGCAGGCAAATAATCAGTGGTTTAATTTCAGGTAGGCATTGTCTGAATCCTTGCAGAAAATGGAAACTCAGTTGAATATTGAGTCATGGTGGTGTGGAATGGAATGGTAAATCATGAGAAGTAAATTTAGCTGAGAACAACAATTTGTTGGGTATTATACACTGTGAGACATAGGTGGGACTTTGTCCCCAAAGAGGATGTGAGTCCAGTATTATTAGTGTGAGGGGAGGTATGCCCTGCAGGCTCATGCACACGTGTCTTACATGGGGCAACAGGGGATCATGTGTGGTAATCTGTGCTAAATATGCTGGCATAGATCACTTGTTTTGTAACTACCCATGGAATTTTACTCCTATAAATCCAGGTGATCCTCCCCATTCATTCTGGACAGCATGCTTTTCTAATGGTGCTGAATAATTTTTGAGACCTGTACTTGAAACTTATTTTATATTTATGTTTGCATTAAGTCTCAGATTTCTCTGTGGTTACTCAGCACTGTACCCCTTACCTTAATAGTAGGTTCCTCTGTGTACATGATTATAGGAACTACTTTTGTATTTTTAAAACAGCAAGCATTGTTATTGTTAAGTTTACTGTTCAATGTTATCTGTTTGTATTTTTTAGAAGAAAACATAAATAAATTCAAAGTTAAAAAAACACAACAGTTTGTGAAGATAAATCTCCTGCTGGGATTAAATCCCTATTCACCTGGTCTATGGGTTGTGACTTAACATCTACATCACAGGAACTGCAGTTCTCTTACCTGCAGCTCAATGACATACCGAATGTGTGATGGCTAAACAAATAAAGGAGCTGTGGTTTGAATCAAAGTACATTATATTGTATTGTAATACACAATTATTTCACACTTTACAAACCATGGCCCAGATATTCAAAGGGACTGTGGCTGGTGCAACACAGTTGCACTAGTGCAACCCCATATTGTGTCCCAGTGGGATCTTGAGAAGGCTGCCCAGTGCAGGGAAAATCCTGATGCACCAGGACACAATGTAATTGTATGTGGCGCAGATGCAGGTGGCGTTCCCATACATATGTGGCACATCCCGATATTTAGCCTGGGATGTGCAGTGCATATGCTGGTGCAGTCCTGTATTGAGCCACATGGGGGGCTCAAAGTTGAGCCTGTGAAATGTGGGAACAAATCCCGGCCACCCACAGGCAGGCTGCTGTATTGCAAGGCACAACACAGCAGCCCAGCTGTGGATGGCCATCCGCCCACCCAGAACACCATCGGCAAGCACACACATACCCTGGTGGCCCAGTGGAACCCCCTTGCCTGGTGCCACGATTGCGGTAGATGCCATATAACCCAGTCCCTGGTAGTCTAGTAGCCCCTCTCCCGAGTCCCCAATAAATGTAAGAACTGACCATCCTTGGTGGCCTAGTGGTCCCCCTCTTACCAAATTCCCTGAGAACTGTGAATATGACCTTCCCAGGTGGTCTAGTGGACCCCCCGTCCATTGCCATGATTGTGGGAATCCTCTGTACATAAATGCCCTGGTGATCCAGTGGCACCCCACCATCCACCCATACTGAACCCCTTGCCCACCCTCGCCCCCATCATCGGTGGGTGGCTGCAACCCACCCGCATTCTGCCTGGCTGCCCACTGAATGACAGGTACAGTATGTGCTGTAAGCCCATTGGTCCCCAGTGTGGACCAATGGGCTTGCAGGGTATACTGTACTAGTCAGTCCCAAATATGTGAATGAAGTCAATAGATTATCAAAACACTAAAGAAATGCTTACACTAGGGCCCATGGCATACATGGGATATGCCACGGGCTGCCTAGAAATAAACCGTTTATTTTTTGTCTCCGCCAATCATAACGTCGACAGAGGTCAAAACCTGAGACAAAAAATAAATGGTTTATTTCTAGGCAGCCCATGGCACATCCACTAATTATTTACTTGCCGACACTTTGAGCCCATCCATGGTGTTAGCACATGCTGTTTGTTTACTTTCTGACACTGGGTGGCTATTCTTGGTGTCAGCACATTTAGTTTGTTTACTTGCTGACACGGGGTGACCATCCTTAGAGTCAGCACATGTTTTTGTTTTTTTGCTTTCTGACATGGGAAGGCCATTCTCAGCGTCAGCACATATAGTTTGTTTACTTGCTTGCACTGGGTGCCTATCTCCTGTGTCAGCACATGTTGTTTGTTTACTAGCTGACACTGAGTGCCCATCCCCTGTGTCAACACGTGTTGTTTGTTTACTTTCTGACACTGGGTGCCCATCCTCAGTGTCAGCACATGTTTTTTTTTTACTTTGTGACACGGTGAGGCCATTCTTGGTGTCAGTACATGTTGTTTGTTTACTTTCTGACACTGGGTCCCCATCCCCTATGTTGGCACGTGTTGTTTGTTACTTACTGACACTGGGTCCCCATCTCCTGTGTCGGCACGTGTTGTTTGTTTACTTGCTGACACTTGGTGCCCATCTCCTATGTCAGCACATTGTTTGTTTATTTTCTGACACTGGGTGCCCATCTCCTGTGTCAGCACGTTGTTTGTTTACTTTCTGACACTGAGTGCCCATCTGCTGTGTCAGCACGTTGTTTGTTTACTTTCTGACACTGGGTGCCCATCCTCAGTGTCAGCACATGTTTTTTTTACTTTGTGACACGGTGAGGCCATTCTTGGTGTCAGCACATGTTGTTTGTTTACTTGCTGACACTGGGTGCCCATCTCCTGTGTCAACACATGTTTTTTTGTTTACTTTCTGACACTGGGTGACCATCCTCTGTGTTTGCACATTTCTTTGTTACTTGCTGACACTGGGTCCCCATCCTCAGTGTCAGCACATTTTTTTTTTACTTTCTGACACAGTGAGGGCATTCTTGGTGTGAGCATATGTCATTTGTTTACTTACTGACACTGGGTGCCCATCTCCTGTGTCAACACATATTGTTTGTTTACTTTCTGACACTGGGTGCCCATCCTCTGTGTTTGCACATTTTCTTTGTTACTTGCTGACACTGGGTACCCATCCCCTGTGTTAGCACATGTTTGTTTACTTGCTGACACTGGGTCCCTGTTCTCTGTATTGGCACATGTTTGTTTACTTGCTGACATTGGGTGTCCATCTCCTGTGTTGGCACATGTTTGTTTATTTGCTGACACTGGGTACCCATCCTCTGTGTTAGCACATGTTGTTTGTTTACTTGCTGACACTGGGTGCTCATCCCCTGTGTTGGCACATGTTGTTTGTTCACTTGCTGACACTGGGTGCCCATCCCCTGTGTTGGCATATGTTGGTTGTTTACTTGCCGACACTGGGTACCCATCCCCTGTGTTGCACATGTTGGTTGTTTACTTGCTGACACTGGGTGCCCATCCCCTGTGTTGGCACATGTTGGTTGTTTACTTGCCGACGCTGGGTACCCATCCCCTGTGTTGCACATGTTGGTTGTTTACTTGCTGACACAGGGTGCCCATCCGCTGTGTTGGAACATATTGGTTGTTTACTTGCTGACACTGGGTGTCCATCCCCTGTGTTAGCACATGTTGGTTGTTTATTTGCTGACACTGGGAGCCCATCTGCGTGTTGGCACATGTTGTTTGTTTACTAGCGGACAACAAGAGTCCATCCGTGGTGTCGGCACATGTCATTTGTTTACTTGCTGACACTGGGTGCCCATCCCCAGTGTTAGCACATGTTGTTTGTTTACTTGCTGACACTGGGTGCCCATCCCCTGTATTGGCACATGTTTGTTTATTTGCTGACACTTGGGTGCCCACCTACTGTGTTGGCACATATTGTTTGTTTACTTGCTGACACTGGGTGCCCATCCCCTGTGTTGGCACATGTTGTTTGTTTATTTGCTGACACTGGGTGCCCATCCCCTGTGTTGGCACATGTTGTTTGTTTACTTGCTGACACTGGGTGCCCATCCCCTGTGTTGGCACATGTTGTTTGTTTATTTGCTGACACTGGGTGCCCATCCTCTGTGTTGGCACATGTTGTTTGTTTATTTGCTGACACTGGGTGCCCACCTACTGTGTTGGCACATATTGTTTGTTTACTTGCTGTCACTGGGAGCCTATCCGTGGTGTCAGCACTTGTTATTTGTTTATCTCCTGACACCGGGAGCCCATCCACAGTGTTGGCACACATTGTTTGATTACTTGCTGATACTGAGAGCCAATCCCCTGTCAGCACTAGGGCTGGGAGAACTCGATGAAGTTCTGACCCTTATTAAATAAGAACCAGACCATGGTAAAGCTCTGATTTATCCTGATTAGTTCTGATTTATTGATCAATATTTGAAAAATGCAAAAAAATGCATAGTGGCCAAAGTCACTCACATTTGACACAGAGGCCCAAAGGAAATAATTTAATGGATTATTTGTATAAAAATTAAAGTAAAACTGCTAAATAAAAAAAACAATCTGTCACTACTAGCCCCTTCATGGCTGGCCTATAGTGGTGGCATATCTTACTCAGGCCCGTGACCTGAGTGTGCTGGGAGAGATGGAGAGAGAGCGAGAGAGAGAGAGACAGACAGATGCAAATACCTATATCATAGCACCACCAAGCACTGTAGGCACAGCCAGGCAGCTAAAATTTATTTTTTGATTAATGGTGTTGTGTGGGTATTATTTTGATGGATGTTCCAGTCAGAGTTGAACAAGCCAAAGAAATGGATATGAATGATCAAATGAGCAGCACTGACAGAGCCCACCCACCCTACCCATGTGAATGATACAAGTGCTTTGCATGCCCCATTGTACTGTGGTATATGGTACACTACCTTGTCCAAGAGGTGGTAATGTTTTCTAGTAGTACTGTATGACTACTTCTACTGAATCTGAGCAACATGCTGAGGATGCTGAATCCTTAAAGAAGAAAAATGAAAGACATAGTGATCACCATCCAGGCAGGCAGCCAGTCACACATCACACTGGACAAAAGTGCAGTGCAGTCATAAAAAATGTTACCACTACATCCTGAAGACCTGATGACACACAACACAGCACAGAGACATCCTTCCTAATTCCACAATTGCTCACTGCCAGCCACTGCCAAGGAATTTAAGTATCACAAATAAAATACAGTAACGACTTGTATACTATGTGACCATGAGGCAAGGCAAGGCAAATTTTATTTTACAGCTGTCCAATCCCAGAGGCTCTGGGTGCCACACAATCAAATACATCAGGAACAATTAAAACACTATAAATAAAATATAAAGCATTCCAATGAAATACTTAAAATCAGACCACCAAAATGGGGGTCTGACCTAACAATAGAATTCTAAGGGGCCATTACGAAAAATATCTCAAAGATAATATCTAAAGAACAGTGTCTGGGAATGCCCAGCTGAATAAAAAGGACTTGAGGTGGTCTTTGAATGCCTTAACTGATAAGCAAGTCACTTAACTTCCCTGTGCTCCCAGGATGCACCTGGGAACAAGCCTTGGCTTAATGTGTCTTTCCTGGCTAAAAAAATGTAAAAATACAAAATAATAATCTCAGCTCAGTTACCGTAAATGAGATGTAACCAGGCTAGCATAACATGTACACATACAAACAATAAAGAAGTTATATAAATATTCAATTTAGTAGCATTTTGTTCTGTGAAGTATTTGTAGCCAAATATCGGGGACGTGAGAAATATACAGGGGGTGGGATATTCAAAGGGGTTGCACATGGCACAACAGTGTTGCACCATGCGCAACCCACTGATGCACCCCGGCGTGATAATCAAAAGGGAAATATGCTCCGCGCAAATCCCAATGCGCCAGGGCGCGTCAGTAATATATGCAGGGCAAGTGCGGGGGGCATGCCCATGCATATTCTGCACATCCCGATATTCAGCCTGGGATGTGTGGTGCATATGTTGGTGCAACCCCTTCTTGCGCTGCACACTGGTGCTCAAAGTTGAGCCTAAATGAAATAGGAGCAAGGGCTGGCCACCCACAGGTGAGCTGCTGTATTGCAGGGTGCAACATGGCAGCCTCCAGCTGTGGGTGGCCACACAAGCTCTGGAGCCAGGGTCTGTTGGCATTGCACCCCCCCATGCCTGATCACGGGCATATGTATAAATGAAAACACGTCCAATATCCCTGGTGGTCCAGTGGACCCTTCCAGCCCGATCGCAGGCATAAGTATATTTGTAAACATGTCCAGTATCCCTGGTGGTCCAGTGGACTGCTTCCAGCCAGATTGTGGGGAATAGGTATAATAAATAACATTATATTATCCCTGGTGGTCCAGCACCCCCTCCCACCCGCCCACTGAGCCCCGCCCAACCCACTCCTCCTGGTCAGCAGCGGTGGTAGCAGCTCAGCCACAAGCTTACCTGGCCGCCTGCCGACTGACAGCATACAGCAGAAGCTGTACGCTCATTGGTCCACCATGGGCCAATGGCATGCAGACCGACTGCATTACACGGTCCAGATATGTGAATGAATCCATACATATTAGAGTCCTGATTATGCTAATTACTTGGGATAACAAGTTTCTTGATGTTTCCTTGTATAGAGGAAGATGTTTTCTACTTTATTGTGTTATGAACCTCTATGATATTTTGCTGTGGAAGTATGATTGTAATCTTTATTAATGTTGAATATTAACAAAATGTTTACATACAAAAAAAATTAAGACAGGCATTTAATCCACTGTAGCTCCAAAAAGATTGACAGCTGAAACATGAAACTTTCACCTGATTCAAGGGGTGAGAATAGATGGGCAAGAGCATAAAGTACACTTGTATCTGGACAATGTCTTGCTTCTTCTAACTGACCCAGAGCAATCCTTAGTTGAATCCCTATCCCTACTGGAGCAATTCAGCTGTTTTTCTGGCTATAAGATAAAAACACACAAGACAGAAGGGATGTTGTTACATTTAACCCCCACTGGTGATCTGAAAGGAAAGCTTCTCCTACAGTGGGACCAGCGAACCCTAAAATACCTAGGATTCACATCCCTAAAAACCTGAGGGACCTATGTAAGGTAAATTACCCAGCCCTGACAGTGCATATTAAGACTGACCTCCAGCGCCGGATGGCTATGCTTTTGGGTTTGATACACAGAGTACAGTCCATCATCATGGATATTTTGCCTAGACTGCTCTATTTCTGACATTACCTGTGGCAGTCCCCAAGGGGGGGGGGTGCTTCAGAGAAAGGAACAACTTAATCTCTAAATTAATATGGAATAACATGCAACCACGGGTCAGATTTAAAACCCTGTATTTTTTTTCAGAACTCCCAACTATTTATACCCTGCTTTTGTACTCTACACTCTGTTTCTTACCTCGCCTTCTTAAAGGGAAAGGGGAAATTGTTTAACCAGGAAAGGCACAATAAGCCAGAGCTTGTTTCCAGGTGCGGCCTGGGAGCACAAGGAAGTTAAGTGACTTGCTCAGGATCACATAGTATGCAAGAGGAAGCTGTAGGATTCAAACTCAGGTCTGGTCTGCTGGATGTCACCAGATTTGCAGCTCAGAGCTTTAGACCACTGCACTATACTGCCTCCTTAAAGTCATAAGATCATCTAACTGTGCTCCGTGGTAGGGTGGGCTGGGTGGGGATGTTGGTTGGGGAGAGAGGACTGAGTGGGTTTGTGGGTAGTTTTTTTTTTACTGTGGAATTTTTTGTGTATGTTGTTCATTGTTTTTTGTAATTTGTGAAAATATTAATAAAGTTTATTAACTTGGGAAAAATATATATCCTTACCGAAGGAAAAAGGAGGGCTTGCTCTCCCAGCTTTGGAAAAATATTACTGGGCAGCTCAGTTACTTACAATATTTTATTGGTGTTCCCCAGAGTATACAGTGAACTGGAAGTCATGGAAGTGGACACTGGAAGAGACCTGCTTATTCCAGAAAGCGTATTCAATATCAGGATGCCCCTACAGATACTGGGGCATGGGGAACCCTGGACAAGGGACACCATCCTATTATGGTGCAAACTGGCAGGTAAACTGCACTTTGCAGAACATCTAAAACCTTTTCATCTGCCCATGCACCCAGGCTTCATACCTGCCAGACCAGAGCATAGATTTCAAAGATGGGCCACATTGTGTTTATATACCCCAGCACACTTGTCCAGTGGCTCTAACATTAAATCATTTACTGAACAGCAGTCAAAATTTGGTTTACAAAGACTTGACTTATATAGATATTTACAGATACAGAAATATGCCTTGACACTGACTGATTGGGTAAAAGACACTAGCTCTCTCTTGGCACTGACCATCTTGCCCACTACAACTTTACAGAGTTTCCTGGGAGATAGACTGATCTCATGACCTCGTCAGGCATGTGGGGCCTTGGACCAGGGGGACACAGGTTATATTAAACAGAAGTGGGAAACAGGATGGGACACATGGAGGCAGTATAGCATAGTGGTTAAGGACACTGAGCTGCAAACCTGGAGACCTGGGTTTGAATCCCATCAGCCCCCACTTGCATACTGTGTGACACTGAGCAAGACACTTAATGCTCTTGTGCTCCCAGGTTGCACCTGGAAACAAGCTCAGGCTTAGTGTGCTTTTCCTAGTTAAAACAATTTCCCCTTCCCTTACTGATGAGACATGGGAAGCACATAAAACCACTACTGCACTAGTGTACTGACATAGCGGAAAAACACTGGGAAACATCTTATTTGGTTCTTTAGAACCCTTGTCATACGGTCCAAATTCCTGTCTCATTGATAGAATACTTGTTGGAGAGACCATGTGGAAGGCAGGGCAGATCATACACACATTATGTGGGCATGTCTGAAAATTAAGGAATACTGGGAACAATGTGTGTCTGTGATTACTGGGATCCTGGGCACTGTAGTTCCATGAGATTCATGTTATGCATTTTTGGGTTTGCCCTCTAGGCCCTTGAAGGACAAGAAACGAAGGATACTACTGTTAATTCTCTTGGCCACAGTTTTGAAAAAACATAACTTGAAATTAGCTCTTCCCAAGAATTCCTTCTGTCTCAGATTGGCAAAACCTGGATCTTGAGCTGTATAATATAGAAAAGACTACATTCCAGAAAAATCATCACCTGAAAGCATCTGAGAATACATGGGCTTTGTGGGTACACTGTTACTTGGACTCTGTCCCTGACTCTTTGCCCTGAGAAGAATCAAAAATCTCAGTCTAGCCTGTACCTCTGAAGATAGTAGAGAGGACTCTTGTAGGGTCTCAGACACTCCATGAAGAGCCGGGTGGTCTTTTGGCCCCACCTTCCCTGCAACCTGTGTTTCAAAGCTTTCTGGGTGCCATCATGTAGGCCTAATCCAGAGTCACTGCCTTTTACTTTTTTGTACATAGTTTCTCTGCAGTTACAGTGTGAACACAGAGCTTTAAAACCTGATTTGACATGTACTTGCTTTGTCTTCTGATTGTACTATTACCATAAAGAATACTGCCCAGGAAGTTGGAGTCTAGATGGCTATTCCCATCTGGAGCACCACACAGCATTAGTGGAGACATTCCTGGCAGATTCCTGACACACAAGATCCTGGGATACAGATAAGTACCTTATTTCAATTTAGTTCTGTAGAACTGCACTTTGCATTAGGTAAGAGGCAACAATCTGCAGATATATGAGCAATGCTGACCAATGTCATATAGAGTGAAGTCTTTGAAATATATGTTTATCTTAAAAACTTTTAGTAAAAATTTGATTAACACAAATAGGATGGAAATGAGAAAGGAATAGTGTGGCTCACCAGGAATTGAATCCAGATCCCTGGTAATACCGTTTCAGTGCTCTAACCATTACGCTATGGGCTCACATGGTCAGCAGGCCTTAGGCTTTCCTTAAATCCACATAAATTCCTTTCCTCATTTCCTCACTTCCATCCTTGATTTAAAAATATGCCTGGCAGGGGCTTAGCTGCACTGAGAAGTGGTCTGTTTTTATTTACAAAAAAAGAAACTTTCACCTGAAATGTTCAGGTTTCTTGTAGTTTGACCCAAGAAAGTGCCTTTGATAGGCACCATCACTGGAAAATATTTAGTTTTTAAAATATTTTAGTTTTAAAATCCCATTGTCACACATGCACTGAACATTTTCTCAGATGTTCTATTTACTATGCTTTTTAAGACAATGGGATTTTCAAGTGACTTTAATCAAAAAATCATTTTCCTGCTTTTTGCTTTTGTGTTTTTTAAACTTTTGGCTATAAAATGGTTTTAGTTATTTCAGTGTTTTCTGATTTTCTTTTTTTTACCATATTTGTTCAATTTTTACTCATAACTAATCTTTTTTCACCCCACCTCATGAACCTCATAGCTGTTTTTTTTTTTCAAATCCCACCTTAAATGTTGTTTTGTGTTTGTTCTGTGAAACAATTTTTCAAGTCAAGATCAAGGGAAACACAGAATAAAGACAGAACAGTGTTCTCTACACAATTCAGTACTGCTTTCAGACACATTAAAAACATTATTGAAGGTTACTGGAGAATATTAAGATCTAATGTGAGGGGTGGCAAAGTATTTAAAAATCCCCCTTTAATGGTTGCCAAGAGAAATTAAAGATTTAAAGATAGGTCTGTACATTGTAACTTTCAATCACTAACAGAGAGAAACTCTGGGTTCAGCTTTGGGCTCCCTCCCCTAAATAACCCTTGCAGGCACCTTATTCAGTGTTGTAATGCGTACACATTATTTGAGTTTAACAGCACTTTTCAGAATGAGTGAATAATGACTGCACAAAGAATTGCATGCACCAGCACATGTGTGGTATACCTCATAAAATGCCCAATGTGACAAAATGTACGTCAATGAAACTACGAGAGAACTAAGAAACAGGATCTCCAAATATAAATCAACCGTTAGAAGGAAGGATAAACCTCAAGCCCGGCTAGGCAGTTTGCAATTAGGGACATCAAATTTCCTCACTATGTTTTTGTGGTATAGAAAGGGTGGATCCCCTGATGAGAGGGCAATTGGGAGCAAAAACTCCTACTGAGGGAGACATTTTGGATTGAAAGCTTTGGTTCATTTCAGGCAGTGTTGGAATTGCACTTTCAGAGCTTCTGGGGGCCTAAAAAGTTTGGATCCGGGATTATCCATGGCTGTTTTAAATCGGTGTGTAGTGCACCCAATGGGTCAGATGGAAGGCACACTGGATTCAACAGTACTCATTAGTTTGTGTTGCTCATTTTTTCTTAGTAAAAATAAGCATACAGTGAGAAGCCTTGTGTTACATGGCTTCTAATGCATTTTCTAAAAACTACATATTTGAGCATGGCATGTCATTTATTTGTAAACTACTGGAAAGACACACTGAGCCACAACTCATTTCTAGGTGTGATCCAGGACAGGGAAACAAGAGGGTACAAAGTTAAAAAGAAATAAAAGCAACAGCACACACTTAGTTATTCATTTATTTACTTATTTATTTGAGGATTGGGAAGCGGGAGAGCACAGTACACTCTAACAAGGTGCAATAAATACAAAATAATAACAACTGTAAAAAAAGCAAATACCAGGTGTGGAGAAAGACTGTACAATAAGGTGTATGAAGTTAAATAAATTTACAAATGTACAAAGGCAATACACGTACAGAGAAGAAACAATACTGTAAACTGGTGAGGGTGGATAGGGTGATGAGTATACAGTGAAAATGCAGGGTAAGAAAGAGCCGTGGTTGGAGGGTGGTGGTTAGCAGTTTTTGGCATGATAAATTATATCAAGATAAAACAAAGAAAATGCAGTTATAAATTGAATAAAATGTACTATACAGCAGTACAGCACTACAGCATATACACCATACAGCTAAGCTTTGTCATTTAAAGTGCAGCTGCTGGCCACATTTTCTGCTCCTAGAATATATAAATGCTTCCTATGAACATACTGTATTGTGTTCTTGACAATGAATTTGTGTTTGCTGCACTTGACTTGCATAAACACCTGTAACCTAATCATAAATATGTGCACAATTATATATAATTGTTGTATGTACTGTACATAAATGTCTGTATACCTGGTTCTGAATTCTTTGAAAAAAAGTACATGCCTGAAGCATTTTATGTAAATAAAAACAAAACTAGAGTAAATGGCAGAATGTCATATATTGTCTTCCAAATTTATGGTTTGAAAAGCAAAGTGGGTATCACTGTCTGAGCTTGAGTAATGCAAAACCAAAAAAAGTTAAATAGGAACATTGTTAACCCCCCGCCCCAAGAAATACACAATACAGTTGGAAGTAATATTGCAAGGTCTATAAAATGGGTAGAGTAAATTCAGGCTACTGTTGCCTTAGACAGGTTGACACCAGGGCATTTATCTTGGCATTTGCATACCATAATGCCATCTAAGGAAAATGTACCAGTGCCAGTCTGCCCTTGGCTCATCACCTAAAATATCACACTGCCAGTATAAAATCTACATTTCAAAAAATGTCATGGTCCCCCACCTAAAACTGTTAGCAAACCAAGGTGAAGAAAGCTTGTCTACCGCTGTCCATTCACCAATGGTGAAGAAAGCTTGTCTACCATTGTCCTTTCACCAAGATTCAATCAAATTTATTACATTACTAAATTTTACAGGAGTGTCTCTGCTGCGTGTGTGATGCAGTAGCAGAAAAAATATGATCTAGTGCACCCCCGAGCTGCTTTAAAGAACCTACGTATCACCCATTTTGCAAAGACAACAAAGACATGACATGGTGGCCCATATGCTGAGATAACCACCCTTCCAGGGGATGTAAGGCCCTTTGCCTTTGTTGGGTCTTACAACTCCTCTAGGCAGCCATTTAGTCAGTTATCTCTGTATAAGGCCCACCACCACTCTGTCATGTATTATTGCATGCTGGATTATGAAAGACCCATTCCATACAAGCTCACCAAAACCTTTTCTTTCCCCTTTACTTCTGAATCCTCTCCCACCATCCAGTGTTTTAGACAGGATACAAAAATCCAAAGTCAGGTGCATCACTTCCAATACCTTTTTGCTCAGGCAAACCGATAGGCTGCAGGTCGTGGCTTGGTGCCCGGAGTCCATGTCTGCCCAAAATGCTTATCTGCCCAGATAGAATTTGTGAAGTGCCCAGATCAACCCCTCGGAGTGGCAGCAAGGGTCTTGGTCAGGCCCAGGGAGACCACCCCTTAACTGTGTCCCCGGGAGGTAGCCGAACCATGTCACGCCTGCTCTGTGAGGAAAGAAAATTGCAGCAGTTTCAAATGGGAGTTGTGCTGTTAAAGTGGTGCCCATGAAGCAAGTAAAATCTGGACATAGCCCTTTATGGTTGTGAAACTGGGAGGTCAGCATGGGCAGTATATGGGTGCCTTTGCCCGTAAGGATTTGCTCTGTGGTTTTTGTCATCCACTGAATAGTCAGAGCACTTTCTGCTTCAGTGTGCCTGAGGGAATCTCTCTATCAGGATTTGTACCCAAAAGGACTGGTGCCATGGCTCTGGCTGTAGATCAATGTGTGCTCTAAATCAATTGTGCCCTAAAGCTCCATGGAGCAGAATGTCTTTGCTTGAGCTTTCCAAAAAGTTACTGAGGGAGAAATCAAATAAACCCCTTGTTGTTTTGAAACATATTTCTGTCAGGACCATTTCTCTATTTCTGCCTTCTAGGTTACTTTGTCAGATTAATTGCTAGAACCCAGGTCACAGAACTAGTACAACTAATTATTTCAAAGTAGTCAGAGATTTATGGTGTGTGGGTGTGTGTGTGTATGTGTGTGTGTGTATGTGTATGTGTGCGCACACATGTGCATATGTGTGTGTGTGTGTGTGTGTGTGTGTGTGTGTGTGTGTACCTATGAGGGGTTACTATGCCAGCTCTAAAGATGAATGTCTTACAGCTGGCAGCTGAGGAAAATGAGAAATTACTTTAATTGTATTCTGCAGCTGGGGCTTTTGACTTCTTCCAAACTCATTCCACTGCCAGAGTTTCATTACTTATTTATATTGGATTTTCCAACATGAATGACTTCAAATAAATCTTTTTATCAAAATGCTTATGGCCATGCTGACCTACCACAGATATGAGATAATATTTGTACATAGTTCTCATAATTGCTGTAATATTTCATGTTTTATTTATGCATTTTGGAAACTGTACTAAAAATTATATTACATAAAAAAAATATTAGCGTGCCTTGTTCAGCTGCAGTCAGTAAAATGACTATGACCAGTGAATGCTGGGAACAAAAGCTCCAATATGTGACACGAAGAAATAGCCTGGTTTAAGACTAATCATCCCATGTAAAATCTAATTATGCCATATGAGGGTGGTAGAAGACACTGAGGAAAAGTCTTGCCATAGTCTACCTGTAAATACAATATGAAGTAAGAACAGAGACTTGGCTGGGAAACACTTTAATAATGTTTTGGAACATAACCCTGATGACTGAATATCAATGCTCTGCTATATTTGCAGGCCCTTCATAGGGTTACATTTCGTTAATTACATGGATGTAGTGGAACCTGCCACTGTGTGCATCCATCAGCTTTTATTCTTACTGTAGCAACCCCCTTCCCTAATGCTAGGGAGCAGGGTTGTTACTAGATATACACTTACAATAAGTAGTAGTAGTAGTTTGATTTCTATTTGGCGCCCATCCCCAGAGGCGAAGGGTGCCTTAAATAAAGTACAGGAGTAACATTACATAAAGTGCCGAAGTAAAATATCAGTAAACGAATCAAACAAATAAATCAGCATAAAACTATTAAAATAAATAAAAATGTAACTGGGATGGTAACCAGAATGTAGAAGGTGTTACTCCTCAAAAGACTTGACTAAATAAGTAAGTCTTCAGACTCCTCTTAAAGGCCTTCATTGTGGGGGCCTCCCTAAGGACCCTTGGCACCATAAGACAGGGCCAGCCACCTTGAAGGCCTGGTCTCCCGAGGTTTTTAACCTGGCTCTTGGCACTGCAAGGAGGCTCACCTCAGTAGAGCAAAGAGAGCATAAAGTCATGTAAGGGTGCAGGAGATCTGTCAGATTGCCAGGGCCTAACCCGAGTAGGGCCTTATAAGTTAGCAGACCAACTTTAAAAGAGATATGCCACATTATCAGCAGCCAATGCATTTCACAAGGCACAGGGGATATATAACACATCTTAGAAAGGCCAATCAGTAGCCTGGCTGCTCTGTTCTGCATCATCGGCAGAAGCTGAAGCATATCTTCACTGACCGCAAGATACACAGCATTGCAGTAATCAAGCCTTAGATGTCATGAATATGTGTACCACCATCGCCAGGTCTTGGGGAGGGATTGTAAGTTTTCTAATCTAACTGATGTTCATCAGATGGTAAAAGCCACTCTGGATCTGGACTGTTACAGTCACTCAAGTCTCAAGTGTCATCACCTGTCCAGAATGACCCCCAGATTTCTCACCTTAGGGAAAGCAAACAGCCAAGAGGAACCAGGCCGAAGCCCTGTTTCCCTCTCAGTTGTGGCCACTCTTCCCCTTTGAACTTGACTTGGTAAACAGCACTTCAGTGTTGTCAGAGCTGAGTCTTAGCCAGCTCAATGACATCCAATCTTGCATCTTGGCCAAGCATTTATTAAACACTTCCACCACACCAGGTGTCCCAGGTGTAAATGACTGCTAGCAGGGTACCATCTGCATAGTGGTAAAATCCCAGTCCCTACCATCTAATAATCTTTCCTAGGGCAGCATATGCACTGCAGACAGTATGGAGGAGAGGACCAAGCCCAGAGGTACAGCATAGGGTAGTGACACTGGGAGTGAGAAAAAATTCCCAAGACACCATTCTCTGAGTTCTGTTCCTGAGATAGGATTCAAACCAGCAGATGACCTTGCCAGCAAGTCCTACATACTCCCTTAGCTAATCCATGGTCCAGTATGTCAGAACCTGAAGAGAAATCTAGAAAGATGAGAATAAGAACTAACCACTATTCTCTATTTCTCCCCTTGAGAAGGTCCTGACCAGTGTGGTCTCCGTGTTTTGCTTAGACCTAAAACCAAACTGGAGAGGGTCATAAATGTCAATGACAATGAGGTGTTCCTGAAGTTGCAATGCAACCATCTTCCCAATAACCTTGCCAAAAATGAGGATAGAGACTGGTTGGTAATTCACCACGATGTCCTTGTCCAAAGATGATTTTTTTCAGAAGAGGTCCCACTAGTGCATCTTTCAGTGAAATTGGGAAGACCCCCCCCTCTAACAAGGTGCACCAAACCATCAAAGCAAACACGGGTCCCAGCTGCCCAACACAACTTACCAGTATTTCACAAAAGAAGGCAGCTGCCCGAAACCTTACCAGTGCCTCCACGAATAAACAATAGCACATGCTGGGGAGTGGAGCAACTTGGTAAACTGACTGTAAAAGACTTCCAATGCTAGATCATGTTTACCAATCCTAGGTCATGTTTAAAATCACTTTATTAATGAAAAGTTGACAAGACACAGTATCTCATCAACGTTAATGAAGCACTTATGCTTTTTCTGGCGCTCCACCTTGAAAAAGCGTAAGTGCTATGTGAAACGTTGGTGGAGGGGTGCTGCTTGTCTTTGTCAACTTTTTCATTTAATAAAGCGATTTTTAAACATGCTCTAGCACTGCAGATCTTTTGCAGTCGGTTTACCAAGTTGCTGCGCTTTCCTGCATGTACATTTCGGAGAGATCCTGACCCAATCAGAGGACACCTTGTTTGAAAAGAATCAAACAAATTACTCACATTTAGCGGGTGAAAAAACTCAAGTTGACTCCAGACAGGCAGGAAGAAGTAACCAGTCCAAAGTTTAAAAGAGGTGAGCCAGTCAGCTTTTCCCAGTAGTAGTCTACCTGAACAAAAACCCTGCCTACTTCAGGGTGATTGTCCTTTGGCATGCACCGTAGTGAATACTCAAAGTCAGTCTGTTTTCCTGAGCTGGAGCTCTTCCAACAATGCTCCAGCCTCTTCCCCCTTGCTTTCATTTCCCTTAGTTTACCATCCTACCATAGGGAGCCACAGCATGAAACCAGAGACCATACACTAGTAAGTGCCACACAATCGAAGGCTGCTTTGATAGCCCTATTATAGGCCACCACAGTCTTCTTTGGCCCCATGGCATATGCTGTAACCACATCTGAGATATCCAGCACTGCCAGGGGTCCTTCTGGTCATAGCCCTCTTAAAGGGCAGAACAGGACCAACTCCACTGGGGGTGGACACCAATCAGGAGGGTATCAGAGGGAGGGTATCAACTCTGTGGGATAAATGGGTGAGATGAGCAAAATGTTATATAAGGGGCCCCTGTGGCCAATGTTGTGAGTTCCATTTCAACTCTTTTGTGCTAGTAATTTAGCTGTAGCAGGAGTAAGGGTTAGCTAGCCCAGCAGGTAGGGGAGAGGGTGTCATGGCCAATGAGCCATTGCTGACTGTTGCCCAGGTGGGGCACTAGTCCTGTTCCCCATTCCAGGGTGCTGGCCTGGGGATGCTCCACATTCATACCCACTCTTTGGTTGGATGCACTGAAGTACTGAAATGCTGTTGGAGGAATGGGCTCAGGATGGGGTTCATCAGTATGGCTATCAGAACATGAGCTAGAGAAGAACAGTTCATGATGTAAGCTCCTGCTTGGGACCATAGTTCTTTTCACCCTCCAAACCCGGTGGTGGCATGGGTTCCAGATACACCATCAGTACAGCGGTGTTGTATGGCACATCTGGATGCCTGTCATGGCAAAGATGGACCTCAGGCGCTCAGACATTCCTCAACCAGAGGATCATAGGCGGGAGTTGAATCCATGGCCTAGAGTAGAAAGTTAGAGGGATCCCAAGGAGGGGAGAGAATCTTGGGGATACACCTTCAAAGACTACCACCTAATGACCTGTGGGCCTCTGCAGAACTCCCACAAAGCCGGGTCGCAAATATGTTTGGCTGTAGGAGTAACATCAGTAGACATGCAGCTAGGCTATCCAGGGACAGTAAAGGATGGAAACAAACAAGGACTGGAGCTGCATGCTGGGTCATGTCAGGAGAGTGTTTCCAAGGTACAGGTAGTAGATCATCTCTGAGAATGTGGGAGAAAGTCCCAAAACAAGATAATGCTGGGCACTTGTGGACACAAAAGAGGGTAGTCCCCAGAAGGGTAGGCTGCAAGTTACTGCTGCAAAAGTGGAGCTTTACTTCACATGGATCTGATATGTGTTCTAGAGCATCACAACCTCTTGGGCTCTGGGGCACAGTCAGATACTGATCTGGTGGGCTTAAGGCATTTTGTTTTCTCTAAATATTACTGGAACCCTTGTTTCAGCATGCAGGTACAGATTTCACACATTATTAGAGTGCCTACTAAGGGCAGCAGGGTATCAATTAGGGGAACTGAGACTACCTGTTAAAATAGCAAAGTGGGATGAGGAAAGGTGTTCAAAAGGTCTGAATCGGCTATATCAGTATAACCGGGAGAGTCAAGGACAATGTACAGTTCAGGCCTCAGAAGTCGTGCAGGGACCATGGAATATTTGAAGGAGTTTTCATAATTAATTGTGTTGATGTCAATCTGATTTAAGTCTCTGTCACCAGAAGAACGAACTGTTCTGCCCCACATACCAACTGCCTCGACAGAGGATCATCAAACACTAGAAATATCAGTGTCTGGGTGTTATTTCCACCAAACCATAGTGCCTGTTTCACAGGCTCCTAAGTAATGGAGAAATGGTGAACAGGTCAAATAGTGTGATTATTTGAAAGGAGCTCCTGTTGACATCCCAGCTGAACTGTCAAGATACCCCTAAATACAGTAGTACCCTGGGCCATGTCCACCCCCCATCAAGGGCACAATCATGTTGGTTTGCAAACTGAGTGAAAGGGCAGTTGCTTCATTATAGAACTTCTATTTACAACTATGATTTTGACTATGAAGCATCTAAAAGATGTGTTGCTGTCTGTGGTACTGTCCATTGGTTAAGAAGTTACACATCAAGGGTCATTATGGAGATGAGTGTACCTTTTAAAAAATTATGACATATGGGGGTTATCATGACCTCGTTGTCGTTGTGTTAGTTTAATGAATGCTCTAACTATGATTGACTTAGGCATGAATTTCTGAATATTGTTTAGGCCTACTGCATTTTACACCTGAGGACAACATTAGTTGTAAGTGACTGCAGATCATTTTTATAGTAGCAGCAAGTAGCAGCATGGAAATGTACTTTCCACTAACTGATTGCAACATACCACTTGATAACTCACAGAGGAGAATTTTGCTTTCAGAGCAAGTAACGGAAGTCTAGAACTACAGCTTTTTTACTGATAAATCACTTCTATCTCAGCAGGAGTCAGTGCCTGTTTGGATTAAGCAAACATTTTATTAGAAGAAGGGGGTCTCATTTAAGTAAAAAAAAAGAAAGTCACTGTGAGGAAGGGGGCTGTATCACCTTAATTTACTGAGTCAGTAGCAGAGGGTGAAGCTTACTGGGGTATGTGGCTTAGGAGCTTAGGAGTACAAAAGCAGATGTCTCCAATTACAGCTTCCTGCTGTTTTTGACAGAGGAGAATTTTGCTTTCAGAGCAAGTAACAGCTGTCTAGAACTACAGCTTTTTTACTAGTTGCCCTCCTTCCCACCCCTTCACCCTCCCACCCTAAGCCAGTTCTACTTTTATAGCCACTGGATTTCACTGGCCACAGGAGCTTCCTGTTTGGCAGTAGGAAGGGAAGGATCACTGAGACACATTAGTTTCATCAACCTTGAAGGAACCTAAAAAATAGCTCTTTTTCCCCCCTGGCTGCTGGAGGTCTGAATCCAAGCACGGAAGAAGGACACTACTGAAGACTACAGGAAGTTCCTGTCCCAGAACAGGAAGGGCGAGAGCTGTAAGGGCACATAGGCAGTAGGAAAGTAAGTGTAAAAATACATACAGGGAGGAGACAGTAAGCATACAAAGCAACAGGAGAGGGGACACAAAATAAGTCAAGATGGGAGTGGTGCAGTGCAATGGCTGTGGGGCAGCAGTGTTCCAGGAGACATTCTGGAGGCTGTGATGCTGCCCTGTTTGCAGGCACCTCTCTGGTCTGAGGGAGGAGGTTGCCCGTATCCAGGCTAACCTGGGTAGGATTTGTGAAACCTCTTCCCCAACCCAGAGACCACCAGGGCCACCACCGCTACCTCAGAGGTTGCCAAGAAAGAGGAGCGGTTGGACCAAGGTGGGCTCAGGGAGAGAGAGGGTGGTGGAACAGGGGTGCATCCCTCCAGTTAAACCTCTCCACAATTTATATGCTGTTCTGGCGAAGAGTGGTTTCTCTATGAAGGCACCTGCAGTGGAGACCAAGGAGGATGCTGGGAACCTCTGCAAAGGAGACCCAAAAGAGGGTGGCATGAGACCCCACAGGAGAAGAAAACAACTCCTGGTGGGTGACTCAATCATTAGGGGGTAGAAGTGGGTGAGGAAGGGGATAGGGAGGTAAGGTGCCTGCCTGACACCATGGCTAGGAGGGACAGGAAGCAAATCCTCAGGATCACGGGAGCAGCTGCACGAGGGAGTGAGATGGATGTCATTGTCCACCTAGGGACAAATGACCTGGCTGTGAATGGGATCAGAGCAGTGCAAGAGGAGTTTGTGGAGTTGGGGAGAGGCCTTAGACAAGTAGCATGTATGGTAACCTTCTCTGAAGTGCTGCCTGTTTATGGCAAGGACAATCCTAGGGTATTCCACACCATGGGATTCAATGAATAGTTGAAAAACTGTTGTGGAGCTCAGGGTTTTGGCTTCATTGGGGACTGGGGAGCCACTTGGAGGGATGCAGGCCTATACTTGTGTGATGGTCTGCATCTGTCCGGAGGGGGGAACCAGGATCCTAGGTGAAAGGTTTAAATGCTTCATTGGCAAGCATTTAAACTAGCCAAGGGGAGGCACTGAAAAGGAGCAGGGAAATCCCAGCCCCCACCCACAAAACACAGAAGTTAGAGAGGTAAACACCAAGGTAGAGAAGTCAATAGGGAGCAGGACAAGGGTAAATGCAGAAAAAAGCAGCAAGGACAGGGATGGGGCTAAAAGGGGTAAGGCCATAAAAAATGGAAGGTAATGAGTAC
This sequence comes from Neoceratodus forsteri, assembly GCA_016271365.2. Taxonomy (NCBI): domain Eukaryota; kingdom Metazoa; phylum Chordata; order Ceratodontiformes; family Ceratodontidae; genus Neoceratodus; species Neoceratodus forsteri. The sequence goes on along the minus strand of CM057449.1, from coordinate 516,711,954 downwards.
CAATGCCCATGGTCTGTGTAACAAGCTCCCAGAACTAGTGGCCTTGATGTAAGAGGGATGCCTGGATATTGTGGCAGTCACTGAAACATAGTACACAGGGAACCATGACTGGGATGTCAACATACCAGGATACACAATCTACAGGAGGGACAGGTTGGGTAAAAGAGGAGGAAGAGTAGCTCTCTATACAAGGGAAGGGATTAAAGCAACAGAACTAATGACTAAACAGGAAGTTGTTGAGTCACTATGGGTCACCCTGGAGACAGGAAATGGCACCACAATCCACATGGGGTTGTGTACAGACCCCCATCTCGGGGGGGAGGAAATGGTCAAGGAAATGATAGAAGGCATCCTTAAAATGGCAGAAAAAGGGGATATACTGTTGATGGGGGACCTGAATATGCCAGATGTTAACTGGAGTACCTTTGCTGCAGGCACATCCAAGAGCAGGGTCATTCTTGATGCCCTACAGGAGGCATGCCTCAGACAGCTAGTGTTGGAACCCACTTAGGAGGGAGCACTTTTAGACTTGGTACTCTCAAATGGGGAAGGATAAAGGATCTCAGATTTAAAAGTGGGTAGCCATCTGGGAACAAGTGACCACCAAACAGTGTGGTTCACAGCAAATACAGCTATAGAGTCAAGCCATACAAAAATAAGAGTACTGGACTTTAGGAAGGCTGACTTTGGGAAAATGAGAGAGTACCTCAGAAAAGCATTAGCAAATGGGATGCAGGCCTATACTGGTGCGATTGTCTGCATCTGTCCGGGGGGGGACCAGGATCCTAGGTGAGAGGTTTAAATGCTTCATTGGCAAGCATTTAAACTAGCCAAGGGGGGAGGCACTGAAAAGGAGCAGGGAAATCCAAGCCTCCCCCCACAAAACATGGTGATTAGTGAGGTAAACACCAAGGTACAGAAGTTATTAGGGAGCAGAACAGATTTAAATGTAAAAAAGACAAAGGCAGTAAGGACAGAAATGAATAAAAGGGGTAAGGCTATCAAAAGTGGAGGGTGATGAGTACCAATGCCCATAGTCTGTGTAACAAGCCCCTGAACTAGTGGCCTTGATGGAAGAGGGTTGCCTGGATATTGTGGCAGTCACAGAAACATGGTACACAGAGAACCATGACTGGGATGTCAACATACCAGGATACACAATCTACAGGAGGGACAGGGAGGGTAAAAGAGGAGAAGCTCTCTATGTAAAGGAAGGGATCAAAGCAACAGAACTAAAGAGTAAACAGAGAGCAGATGAAGCACTTTGGGTCACCCTGGAGACAGGAAATGGCACCACAATCCGCATGGAGGTTGTATACAGACCCCCATCTCAGGGGGAGGGAATGGACAAGGAAATGATAGAAGGCTTTCTTAGAATGGCAGAAAAAGGGGAGATATTGTTGATGGGGGACCTGAATATGCCAGATGTTAACTGGAGCACCTTTGCTGCAGGCACATCCAAGAGCAGGGTCATTCTTGATGCCCTACAGGGGGCATGCCTCAGACAGCTAGTATTGGAACCCACTTGGGAGGGAGCAATCTTAGACCTGGTACTTTCAAATGGGGATGGAGAAAGAATCTCGGATTTAGAAGTGGGTAGCCATCTGGGAACAAGCGACCACCAAACAGTGTGGTTCATGATAGACACAGCCATACAATCAAGCCATACAAAAGCAAGAGTACTAGACTTTAGTAGGGCTGACTTTGGGAAAATGAGAGAGTGCCTCAGAAAAGCACTAGCAAACAGGCAAGAAGGAGGGGTGGAGGAACAATGGGGAGTGATCAAAACAGCCATCACAGAGGAAACAAGCCTTTGTGTAAAGCAAATCAATAAAACACAATGAAGGAAAAAAAATGCTATGGTTCACAAAAGAGGTGGCAGAGAAGGTTAAGGAGAAAAGGACAGCATTCAGGAAATATAAGGAAACACAGAAGGAGCAGGACAGAGAACTTTGTCAGTTAAAGCAGAAAGAGGCTGGGAAGGCAGTCAGAATAGCAAAGGCCCAAACTGAGGAAAGGATAGCCAATTCTGTTAAGAAGGGGATAAGACCTTTATAGGTACATTAGGAGCGAAGAAAGACCAAAGGATGGATACTGAAGCTTAATAAAGGGAGGGAATGTGGTAGAGGGTGACAGTGAAAAGCAGGATACTGGAACAAATATTTCTGCTCAGTATTCACAAAGGAAGAGGAGGGGAGTTAACTAAACCAAATAAGAAAAACACTCTGAAGACGGGGGTCAATACCAGTCCATTTACAGAAGAAAGGGTTCTGAAAAAACTAATAAAATTGAAGGTGGACAAAGCAATGGGGCCTGATGGGATTCACCCAAGAATTCTAAAAGAACTAAGGGTAGAACTAGTGACACCGCTGACTACTCTCTTTAACAAATCATGGGAGTATGGAGTGGTACCCGAGAACTAGAGGAGGGCAGATGTGATTCCTCTTCACAAAAGTGGGAGCAGTACAGAGGCAAGAAACTACAGACCAGTTAGTTTGACCTCAGTGGTAGGGAAAATGATGGAATCACTTCTGAAGGAAAGAATTGTTGAGTACCTAGAGGCCAGTGGGGCACAGGACCCAAGGCAGCATGGATTCTTGATGGGAAGGTCATGTCAGATGAATCTAATAGATTTCTTTGACTGGGTGACCAAAGTAGTAGACCAGGGAGGGGCTGTGGACATGGCCTACCTAGATTTTAGCAAGGCATTTGATACAGTCCCACACAAAAGATTAATACACAAGATAGCCAGCCTTGGAGTGGGTCCCAAGGTGGTAGCCTGGATAAAAAATTGGCTAGACAACAGGACGCAAAGGGTAGTAGTAAATGGAGTACACAGTGAAGTAAGGAGGGTTACTAGTGGGGACCGCAGGGTTCAGTACTGGGACCGTCCTTTTTAATGTCTTTATAAGTGACATTGCAGAGGAACTGGAAGGAAAAGTATGTCTCTTTGCAGATGACAAAGATCTGCAACAGGGTTGATACATAAGATGGAGTGGAAAGGATGAGAAGGACTTGGCAAGGTTGGAGGAATGGTCAAATGTATGGCAGCTCAGATTCAATGCAAAGAAGTGCAGGTAATGCACATGGGAAAAAAAAACCCAGGAAAGCATACACAATGGGGGTGAGATACTGACAACAGTAAAAATAGAAAGGGACCTGGGGGTATTATATCAGATGACCTAAAGGTGGGCAAGCAATGTGAGAAGGCAGTAAGAAAGGCTGGGGGATACTGGGATGCATAGGAAGAAGCATCAATAGTAGAAAACAGGAAGTTATTATCCCTCTGTACAGACAGTTGGTGAGACCCCATCTGGAGTACTGTGTGCAGTTCTGGAGATCCCATCTCTGCAAAGACATAGACAGAGTGGAGACTGTCCAGAGGAGGGCAACCAAAATGGTGCAGGGTCTGCACCAGAAGACATACAAAGAAAGACTAAACGAGCTTAATATGTATACTCTTGAGGAAAGAAGGGAGAGAGGGGACATGATAGAAACTTTCAAGTACCTCAAGGGAATTAACAAAGTCCAAGAGGGTAGCATCTTCCAGAAAAAGAGATGTGCAAGAACAAGGGGGCACAATTTGAAGATAGAGGGGGGACGGCTCAGGGGTAATGTGAGGAAGTATTTTTTCACTGAGAGGGTTGTGGATGCATGGAACAGCCTCCCTGCGGAAGGTATGGAGTCAAGAACAGTGGGGGACTTCAAGAATGCATGGGACAGGCATAAGGCAGTCCTAGTGGGGGGTAAGAGGAAGTAAGCTGTTGGTTAACTAGGATCTGCATCTTATCTGTTAGGTAGGAAAATGGGCAGACTAGGTGGGCCAAGCGGTCCTTATCTGCCATCAAATTCTATGTTTCTATGATTCTAAGAAGGAGGGGTTGAGAAACAATGGGGAATAATCAAAACAGCCATCACAGAGGCAACAAGCCTTTGTGTGAAGCAAATCAACATAACAAAATGAAGGAAAAAAACAATATGGTTCTCAAAAGAGGTAGAAGGGAAGGTTAAGGAGAAAAGCATAGCATTCAGGAAATATAAAGAAACACAGAAGGAGCAGGACTGAGAACTTTATCAGTTAAAGCAGAAGGAGGCAGGGAAGGCAGCCAGAATAGCAAAGGCACAAACTGAGGATAAGATAGCCAGCTCTGTTAAGAAGGGGGATAAAACCTTTGATAGGTATATTAGGGAGCAAAGAAAGACCAAGGGAGGGATACAGAGACTTAATAAAGGGGAGGGAATGTGGGCAGAGGGTGACAGAGAAAAAGCAGGGATATTGAACTAATATTTCTGCTCAGTATTCACAATGGAAGAGGGGGGGTACCTAAACCAAACAAGAGAAACACTCTGAATAGGGGGTTGTACCAGTCCATTCACAGAAAAAAGGGTTTTGAAAGAACTCTGGAAACTGAGGGTGGACAAAGCAATGGGGCCTGATGGGAGTCACCCAAGAATTCTAAAAGAACTAAGTGTAGAACTAGTAATGCCACTGATTACTCTCTTTAACAAATCATGGGAGGATGGGGTGGTACCTGAGGACTGGAGGAGGGCAAATGTGATTCCACTTCACAAAAGTGTGAGCAGGGAAGAGGCAGGAAACTACAGACTAGTTAGTTTGACCTTAGTGGTAGGAAAAATGATGGAATCACTTTGGAAGGAAAGAATTGTTGAGTAACTAGAGGCCAGTGGGGCACAGGACCCAGGGCATCATGGTTTCACAGCAGGAAGGTCATGTCAGACCAACCTAATAGATTTCTTTGATTGGATGATCAAAGTAGTAGACCAGGAAGGGGCTGTGGATATGGCCTACCTAGATTTTAGCAAGGCATTTGACATAGTGTCACACAAAAGATTAATGTACAAGCTAGCCAGCCTTGCAGTGAGTTCCAAGGTGGTAGCCTAGATAAAAAAATGTCTGGACAACAGGACGCAAAGGGTAATAGTAAACAGAGTCCACAGTGAAGAAAGGAGGGTAACTAGCAGGGTACCAGAGGGGTCGGTACTGGGACCAGTCCTCTTTAATGTCTTTATAAGTGACATTGGAGAGCACCTGGAAGGAAAAGTATGTCTCTTTGCAGATGACACAAAGATCTGCAACAGGGTTGATACACAAGGTGGGGTGGAAAGGATGAAAAGGGACATGGCAAGGTTGGAGGAATGGTCAAATATATGGCAGCACAGACTCAATGCAAAGAAGTGCAAGGTAATGGATCTGGGAAACAAAAACCCAGGGAAGAGTACACAATGGGGTGTAAGTTAATTACAACAACAAAAATTGAAAGAGACCTAGGAGTAATTATATTAGATGACCTAAAGGTGGGCAAGCAATGTGAGAAAGCAGTAAGGAGGGCTAGGGGATACTGGGATGCATAGGGAGAGGCATCAACAGTAGAAAACAGGAAGTTGTTATCCATCTGTACAGACAGTTGGTGAGACCCCATCTGGAGTACTGCGTGCAATTCTGAAGACCCCATCCCTGCAAAGACTTAGAGTGGAGGCAGTTCAGAAGAGGGCAACCAAAATGGTGCAGGGTCTGCACCAGAAGACATACAAGGAGAGACTAAAGCAGCTTAATATGTATACCCTTGAGGAAAGGAGGGAGAGGGGGACTTGATAGAAACTTTCAAGTATCCCAAAGGAATTAACAAAGTACAAGAGGGTAGCATCTTTCAGAAGAAGAGATGTGCAAGAACAAGGGGGCACAATTTGAAGATGGGGAGACGGCTCAGAGGTAATGTTAGAAAGTCTTTTTTCACAGAAAGGGTTGGGGATGCATGGAACAGCCTTCCTGATGAGGTTGTGGAATCAGGAACAGTGGGAGAATTCAAGAAGGCATGGGATAGACATAAGGCAATTCTAGTGGGGGGTAGGCGGAAGTAAGCTGTTGATTAACCCGAATCTGCAACTTATCCATCAGGTAGGAAAATGGACAGACTAGGTTGGCCAAGTGGTCCTTATCTGTCATCAGATTCTATGTTTCTAAGTTTCTATGCAGTTCTGTAGTACTCTTGTAGCTTGTACATTTCTATTTCACTTCTTAACTCAGTAGAACAGATTGTAGCCTGTGAAAAATTAGGTCAGCCAATATTTGCACTAGTTCCTTCTTCTTTGGTTATTTTATCAGTCCTTCAGAGTGTAACTGAGAACCAGCAATTTTCTTCTGTAGTTAACTTTTAATGTTGTTATTAAAATATTTGGAAAATCAACATGACGATTCATATTTTACTGTCTTTTCAATACCCTATCTTCCTACGTATAACAGTGCAATATAAAACTGAACAGAAACTTAACATAACTAAACATTTAATCTGTTATTTTATGTTAAAAGAATAATGCATAACAGGGTGTGTCATGCTGGAATAATGTCACACCTTGGGTGGTTGGGCATGAGGCCGCAGATCGAGTGTGTCTAACACCTGAAAAGTGACATTATCCCAGCACGACACACCTTGAAGTGCATTATTCCTACAGTATTATACAATGGCTCATCTGTGTAAAAGCAGAAAAAATATTTAAAAAGTACATTTGAAAATGGATTTTAGTAGTTTTTATGGCTGTGGGCGGAGCCTACAGCCATCCTGCTTTCACTTGAAAAAAGGGTCTTTCCGTGAAGACATCTTTTAGGAGTTGTCAGTGTATCCTTCCATTCTGCAAATCTCCATGGCAGTTAAATAAATACTACCTTCTTTCCGTTTAATTAAAATGATGGACACAGAACTCCAATCTTCTTTTCTCTGACAGCAAATGTCCACACCCTTTAAACAAATCTAAATATCTGTAAAACTATTTAAAGTGCACAAAAACAACCAGAGTGAAAGCTGTTTAGGGCAAAAAAGACCTTTCTCATGAGGGTAGTCACTAATCTGAATTATTTATATTTTATAAAATATGGTCTTCCAAACAACCTCATTTTTTCTCTCTGAGTAAACACAGAGTTATCAAACAAATGTAATATCTCTCAGAAAGTATACATCACTAATATACAACTCAACATGAAAGAAGTTCAGGACAAAATGACCTTCAACTGAAGGTTGTCACTAATCTGAATTCATTAGATTTTTTTAGATATAGCCATCCGAAAGGTGAAAATTGTGATGAAAAATTAAAATTCAGGCAATCAGATGGCCATAGTTTAAAAAATATAATTAGTGCAGCTTAATGAATAGGCTTATTTGAAAGGTCATTTTGTCCTGGACAACGTTCGTCCTGATTTTTTATGCATAACTCGTATACTTTTAGAGATATTTATATTTGTTTGGCATAATTCCTATGAAAAATTAAAACTGAGGTAATCAGATGGCCATAGTTTAACAAATATAATTCATGCAGCTTAAGGAATAGGCTCATTTGAAAGGTCTTGTTGTACTGAACAGCTTTCGCATGGTTTATTATTTGTAAGTTGTATACATTTAGATATATTTACATTTGTTTAGCACAACTCCTATTATACTTCTAAACAGCTTCAGCTTTTTAAATTACTTCACTAAGACAGGATTAGTTCCATCAAAAGAAAGCTATCCCAAGGTCAAATTTAATTGACTTGAAAGCTCCCTCCTTGACACAAGCTATAAACCAACAGAAGCTTCATTTTAAAACCCTCTGTGTGTGTTAGTGCTAGCATTAGTAAGTGACATTGATTAAAAACACAAGGAAAAATAAGCTTAAAGAGCAGCTGACACCTTCAAGAGAACTTTAACAAAACATAATATTTAGATAAAGTTCAGCTTGTATTTCGCATTAGTTCTTTATTCCTCCTCCCCATTATTTATTGCTAAGGTCATTTGCAGGAAAATAGGCTTTTTGCTCCTGAAGAGTTCATCTATTTCTGTTGCTGTCTCCATACCTGAGGTCATAATGCACTGCTTGTAACATCACACTCTCATGGCAACAGCTTGTAATGTCACAACAGAGCATTATGTCTTGAAGTAGGGAGTAAGTTATAGAAACAGATTAACTTGAAAATAACTGCAAGGGATAAAAATCATGTATTCATGCACATTTTCTCAGTAATAAATAATGGGGAGGAGAAACCTAGAATATAATTTTACCCAATTATTATATTTTTCAAAGTTTTCTTTGAAGCGTCAGTAGCTCTTTAAGCAATACATAGTAAATAGTGTTTAAAGTCTTATAAATACAAAAATATTTATGTGTTAAGTGAAAAATAGGTTAGGAGACAACCTGCCCTACCATAATTAAAGCATTCGCCAGCTGTTTCACACAGTGGTGTCAATCAAATTTTACACAGTGTACTGTTCAGATACATTTTTCTTGAACTCTGTATATAATAAGTCCATATTACTCACGAATAGTCAAACTTATACTATGTTAAACATGATATATGTGCAATTCTGTAACCAATGACTAGTGTGTGTGTACATTCAAAACCCAAACCAAACACAGACCCCCCTTGTAATTGAGATACTGTTATCTTAATATGTCCATGTATCAACATGTGTCCATATGTACCTAATCTGCTGCTGTATTAAATAACTGTTTTACAAATCAAAATCAAAACAAAACACAACTGTCAGCTTCAGCTTTTATTCAGGCACAGTTAAAATAGGGATCCTTTAGAGGTATGAGTATAATTTATAAAAATAGAAACATTTCAAATAGCTGCACATAAGTAATGAATTCCTGTCCCCTTTAACTCAAGGGGTCCATTTAAAAAATCTGATGGTGGGTCCCTTGAAAAGGTACAAAGAACATTTACAAAAAAATCAGTTCTCAAATTTCTATCCTATGAACACAGGTTAGATACTCTGAACCTCATGTCACTCTCTACTAGACATCTGAGAGGTGATCTACTATTTTTATATAATGTTGCACATGATCTTTATATCATGACTGAGTTAGGCCTTGAATTCAAGTTATCTTCACAGTATATCAGAGGTCACCATTTTCAGTTAATTGGGAAACCTTTTAAGCGTAAAAATTGGAAATATTTTTTACTCTTCGTACTATAGGGCCATGGAATAAGCTCCCATCCTCTGTTGTTATGAGCAACACTAAGTACATTTTTAAACAATGCCTAGATAAGTTAATTAACTTGGGGTAAACTTAACATACTATCCTTTGGTCTAGCATAAGAGCGTTATGGGCCTCGGCCTACTAGCTCTTTTTTCTCACCTTTGTATGAACCTTAATGTGGGTCATTTCTAAAATGTGCAGACGAGCATGGGGGCCACCTTTTTTCAGAGCATGCCACCACTGACAGCAACCACTTCAAGACTGCTACTACCTTTCCTCAATACAATCAGAGGAAAACCAGAAGTAGTCTACCAGCACTGAGATCAATATGGTTAAGGCACATTTACCAGAAATTTCTGCTTAGAAAAGAATGAGAAAGTAACTATGATGATGAACAAATCTGAGACCAGATCTCTAGTTTGTTAATAGTCTCCTCCTGAGTCTGATTTTTATGGTTGTGTGGGTCAAGCTCCACAAATGTAGTAGTAGTAAAACAACTTTATTTATACAGACGATTATATAACATAGGGTTTAAAAAGCCTTGTTTTCAAGGCAATCCTGTAGGTTACTTAGGAAGTTTCAGCACAAGGATAATAAATAAAAATACACAGCTATATACAAGTTTATAACTTACAATACAAAGCAGTTAACATAATACAAATTGTATACACAAATACAGTCTCTGTTGTATGTTATGACATCATCAGATTTGTAAAAGAGCACTGTGGAAGCATATAACTGGATCGCTGTTTGATGTTTTGCCCAGTGCTCCAACATAGTTTCCAATGATTATGTTTATGCAGCTCTTCCCCTCTGCAGGCCGCATAAACATACCCGCTTCCTGGCACTACTTTTTCTTTCCGCAACTGCGTACATGACAGCCGCTGTATACAACATGGTGGCACAGACTTAAATTGTGAATGCATGAGTATCATGCATATGTATGTAACCCCCACACCACCTTTGGCTAGCTGGCACCCCCCTTAAACTAACTACTGACAACTACTTGACATAGAATTTTCTTTTGGCAGAGCTACACTCATAGTACCACCCCTAGTGTTGGAGTGTATACCAGGCTCATTATTGAGAGGATGGGGTGTGGGGGTACATACTAAAATGGACCTTTTTATTTACAACCAGGTCCAGGGGAGGGGATTCTAGGCATATGCTAGACCTAAATGCTGAGGAGCCCCACTAACGTTCACAGTAGAAGCAGTAAGTGGAATGTTCAAAGCTGTAACTGGGATTTTACAGTATGGCTTTATTTACAGATGTTACTTACAGCAAGGGTGGTCCCCCAAATATTTATCACTGCAATACAGGCACACTCTCTTTTGCAGGACACTTTGCTAGGCAGTACTGTTTTCCACAAAAAAAAATTATATCTCTCTTCCAAAGTTGATATCTGTGGGATGTGCCACACACTTCAGACATTTTCCACACATTTCCATTTCTGAAGTGTATATCTGTGGGATGTGCCACACACTTTAAAATCCTCCTGGTGCATGGTCATTGCCCAGGGAATACTGGTGTCCATCCACAAACCACTTAGCCCTGCCTGAAACTCCAGATGGCACTCCTCACCCTTTGCCCCAAACAGCCTCTGCCATTCCTTCAGGTTACACCAAATGAGTTTCCAGTCCCCAATGAATTGCTAAAGACTCCCAACTTTAACTTTAAATTCATCACAGTTGTGTTGAAAGGGGTCCTGACTGGTGTGACCTAGCCTCCTCTAGGGCACACAGACACACCTCAGACAACTCCCTCAGAGAACAGTCTCAAATGCTGTACTCACAGATTAGTTGTTCCTTCCTCCCAGTTGTGGAAAGAACAAAAGGCACCTTTATTTCTCAGGTAGCTGTCAGATTCTACTCATTGTTCTTCCTTAAGGCAGCTGTGAACTTCAGGAACTTCAGGGGATTGCCCCATGGATCCACAAGAACTGCATTCCATCTCACCCCCCCTGGAGTGAAAAGAGTCTTACAGGCAAATTGAAGATTGTGTCAACCTAGGTGAGAAATACCAGGGCTCCCTTTGACAGAGCTCCAGTGGCAGACCTCCTGCCAGTCTAACTACCACACTTGAAGTTACTGATGAACATTCTATGCTCCCCAAGAGCAGCTGACTCTAAAATGGTTATGCTGCTGTGAGAGTTCTAAATGACATAATCATCCTACTCTCAGGCTAGCTGAGTAAACAATGATGTAATTATGTAGAAAGCCCCTAATGACCTCCCCACCAGCTGCCTTTTCCTACCTGCCTAAGACGAGTACTAATAGGATTCTAGTAACCCGAGGGGTCTGGGTTGTTACACGTAGTTATGTCAGCACTGCCATGTTGCGCAAGGCTGACTCCAGGGCAAACTGCACATGTGCAACTATCATGCATGTGCAGTACTGTAATTGCTGCAGTATTACAGCTGACTACTGTGCAGCGAGAGCGCAGCATATTCTGTTCACTGCTCTTGCCATTCTTAAAAGCTCTCCACAGTCATATTGGCTCTGACCAGAATTTGTTTTAATGGGTAGGTATACATGGGGAAAAAAGTGCAGATTTAGTGTTTTGTCTTGTAGGTTGGGCTACTGCTACAAAACATCTTCCTCAGTCTTAGAGTATCTCTGCCTATCTTCTATTGTGTTATTTTCCTTTGTCCTCCCAACCAATTTTTGGAAAATCTTGTTTAGACTACCTTTTCATTAACACCCTGCCTCTGAAAACAAATTTCCATTTCAGTAGGCGTTTCAATGGCAGTCACTGAAACTGCACATTGAATTGCAGTGAAGAAGTGTAAAGGATGAAAGGAAGAAGAAATTATAGATGTCCTAGGATTGGCCAAAAGACACAAAGCCCCAGGCCCAGATGGCATTCCAATAGATATACTTTTAAATTATATCAATTTATGGATACCTTTTTTGAAAAAAATTATATGATTGCATAATAAAATCTGGAGAAATGCCTGAAACATGGAAAGAAAATATAATTATTCCAATTTTTAAAAAAGGAAAAAAAAACTAACCCAAAAGATTATCATCTAACTAGCTTATTAGATACATCCCTTAAAAATATTCTCAAAAATCATACACAAGAGAAGTATGGAGTGGATACAGGAGAAAAGAATAATAGATGAAACCCAAGCAGGATTTATGCCCAGCCACTCCACAGTGGACCGGTGTTTTGTGTTATTTCACCTTATACACAAATATATTAATATAAAGAAACAAAAATTGTCCTGTGTTTTTGTGGACCTTTGGGCTGCATTCAATAAGGTACAAAGAACTAAATTATGGAGGGTATTAGAAGAATATGGCCTCGATCCTGCAATAATTGGGATAATAGTCTCTATGTACAGTGAGAATCAAACTTGTGTAAGATATAATAAAGAAGGGGAACAAACAGAGAAGTTTGAGTCAAGTTTGGGGCTGAGACAAGGATGTGTCTTATCCCCAGTTTTATTTAATATCTACTTGAATGAGATATTGGAAGGATTCTATGATGCCAGTTTTCATATGCCAAGAGTGGGAGGGAGGTTCTGCCCATTCCTGGCATATGCAGATGGCATCGTTCTAATGTGCACAAGCTATATTGGAATTAAAATAAGTTTGAAAAAATTTTAATCTACAGTAGCTGTCAGGATGCAGCCCTGGAAATAAATCTTGAAAAAACTAAGTGCATGATATGTTGTAGGAAAGTAGTGAGGAAAGGAATGGACACAGTGTTAAGATGTAATAATTATATAATAGAAACAGTACAGAATTTTTGTTACTTGGGTATAATTGTTGCTTATAACTTGAATTGGACAGAACATAAAAAAGAATATAATTAAAAAAATAAATACATTTACTCCAGCAGTAGAAAGGTTTACATACAGATTTGGAGGACACTCTATTGAAGGGAACATAAGAGCATTGAATGCAAAACCTAAGAGCCAAATCATGTACAGAGCAGAAATATGGGGGAATGGAAACAATGAAGAATTAGAGGTTCCCCTGAACAAATATTACAAAAGAATATTAGGCTTACCAAAGGGGGAATCCTCTGTATTAACTAAAATGGAATTAGGGCAGTTCCCAGTGAAATGTTTAATAGAACAAAGATTAGTTACATGTTGGATAAAAGTATTCAGAATGGAGGAAGAGAGACTACCAAAAATGTGTATGGAAGAGGCAATTACATATAGAGACAGTATATTTACCTGCCCAAGTATGACCATTTTAGAAAATATTATTAAACCCTATGGTTTGTTAAACTACTTGGTGGATAGTCTAATAAAACCTGTGGAATATGTAAATTTTGAGATTAAAAATAAAATTAAGGATAGTTATATTCAATTAGAAAATAGTTTGTCCAGTGCAAGTAAAATAAATAATTGACTGGGGAAAAACAAAACGGGAGAGTTTGGGTTGGAACCATATCTAACTATAATAAAAAATTCTGATAAAAGGAAATGTTTCACAAGATTTCACTTTGAGTATTGTAAATCTCAATGGATAAAAGGAGTATACACCAAGCAGAAAGAACCAAAATGTGGGTGTGGATTGGGGTAGATGATAACGTACATTTATTAATATTGTGCCTATTGTATGAATACCAACGTATGTTATAGCTAGGTAATATCCTAAGTAAATTGGAAATGGAACCTCAATACCAAGCAAATCACCTGCTGAAATCAACTAATGAAGATGCTTTGAAACATGTAGCTAAATTTTGTAAAAATATTGAAAGGAAAAAAATCCATTTAAAAAACTGTGGAAATAATTAACTAGGATCAAGGGGCAAGTGCAATAAAAAGTAATGGCCGAGAAGGATCCTGTGGTTGTATTAATAATATTTATTGCTCTAGGGATTTATAGATAGTATTGATTACAAGTATAGAGGAGTACTATTTATTGATTGTATTTATGTATTGCATATCATATTTGTAACCACAATATTGTTTGTCACACAATAAAAACTGAACTGAACCGAACAGTGAAGGAGTGACTGGATGTCAACTGAAGCTCATGTGTCATCAAGTGAGTGGGAATTGCGGTCTGTGTTTAATTTCACCTGGGAGCGAAGGTCGGGTATGCATTGGATGGGAGAAATTAAAAAGGTGGGTTTTGCCAGCAAAGGGCATTTTTGGAAATGGCCGCAGTGTGTGGCTTTTCAGTGAAGAGGGTGGCTATGGACATGCGCAGACTGTTGGTACAGAGAGCTCATGTACTGTGAAACTGACTGCTCACCTGGCTTTGGGAGGCTAAAGCTAATGAAACACAAAAAAGAAAGCAGTAAAAAAAACAGGTTTATGTGTTTGGGGGAACAGTGTGTGTGTGTGACATGGTGGGTAGGAGGCTTGACTGCTTTGTTTTTAGTTTTGATTTCACCAACGAAAAACTGGGAATGTAACATAACTAATGGGATTTTGTGCCAAGTGGGACATGGTGTATTTCTTCTGCATGATTTTACTACTGTAATAATGGAAGAGAGACTGAAAGGGAGGATTTTATGTTTCAAATAAAATAATGAAGTGCTGGCAAACTGCAGACCAGGCATGTCAAGTGTGGGCAACTTGGTCATGCCACGTGCAGTAATTTGTTTTACATCTGATGTGATCTTGTGGGTGCCTGTACTATATCAGTGATGTTATGCTGGGATAGCATCACGGGTCCAGCCCCAGACTGACCAATCACAGGCCAGCATTCTTTCTTGCCATTGTATAATATAGGACAACAAGCACTGGACAATGTCTTAATGTTTGCATGCACATTATATTCATGAATATGTTATGCTTAGTAAGTAACAGAGGAGCAAGTGCTCTGATGGATCAGGGAATCCTGAGGACATAGGAAATGTGGTAGGGACCTGATGAAAACCAAGATGAGAGGAGGTTGAGGGGACAGAATGGCCCAAAGTTGATAGAGGAGAAAAGCAGAGATGGTGATTGAGGTGGAGGTGAGTGGCAGGTCAGCACGGACTGCCATCTCAGGGTCAGATGGGGGAAACTGAGAGGTGGTTACTGGGGCCATGAGTGGGAGTAGGCCACTTGAGTATTAGAGAAAATGTAAAACAAACAAATTGTGAACAGGAAGGAGGTAAAAATAGTTCCGGGGAGCACTTGTTTTTTTCTGTGAGGGTCATGTGCATGTGCAAGTTTAGCCTGCAATACTTTTTGAGATACTGTCCATTGTTAGGCTTATTGCCTGTCATTAGGGACTTTAGGAGGCAATAATGCCTGCCATTTCTGGTCATGTGACCAGGTTATGATCAATTACATGGCAGGATTTCTATCTAAGGATTAATATTTTGCATTAAATTGTAGCCAGCCTGGGGGTAAGTTGAGTGAATTGCTGGTGCTGACAAATCAAGCAGTGAACGGGGAACAAACTCACAAGGGGGCTAAAACTGATACTCTTTTTCACATTGATACTCTACCTACCCCACATAGGTAGTAAGTGTCCATGGGAAACCTAGGGTATGGACCCCAGAAGATGTACTTGGGGTACCTGTAAAATGGAGGCTTAAAAAGGAGGCACAAAGGATCCACAATGCTTAGGATGGGAAATAAAAATCAATCAATCAGTAAATAAAATTCAAATTGCTTTTCTCAGCAGGGCAATAGGTCACTGGGGCAATGTAAAGTAGGTGCAATAAGTGCAGACTCAGTAGACCTTTGGTCTCCTTCTGCCATCAAATTCTATGTTTCAATGGACAGAACTGCTGGAGACATGGGGGGGGCATGGTCTGGCCACTGACAAGACAGCTGCCTAACTTCAGAGCTCTCTCTCCATGCTGGCTGCATTACTTGCTCCGGTACCATGATCCTGGGACATCACCCTCTAAAAAGTTTATTCTACGAATGGGTAGCCTCCCTCCTACCTCCCAGTGATACATGAAGCATAATCTGATGCAATTTATAGTATCTGTAGTGCCGGTCTTCTGCCGCCCACACAGTACCAGCTAGGCCGCATAGGCCTGTCTCCAGCTGCCTTCTAATGTGCTCCCCCTAGCCAGCTATCTTAGACCCCGGTGATTCATCTGTGGCTGTGCAGCTGTAAGGCATGCCCCTGTCACTAAATACAGCCTGTTAGTAACCTGTGAATGTGCAGAATGTCTTCTCTGGGTGTCTCCTCTCAGTCATCCCCTGGGCCTTCTTCTCCCTCCTCAGCTACATCGGTGGGTGACTCCCTCCAATATATTACTCACATGCTACAGAGCCTCCTCACCAGAGTCGATGACATTAGCCACTCACTATCCGGTACAGTTGCCAAAGTCAAGCATCTCCAAGATAAAATTAATGTTACTGAGCAGCGTCTCAACTCTTGTGAACAACAGCAAGCCAAGCTCTAGCACCAGGTCCACTCTCAAGACAAGCAGCTCGCAATGCTGTGGGCCAGGATAGAAGACCAGGAAAATAGGGGTCGGCATAATAATTTGCACATAATAGGATTGCCTGAGGGAGCTGAGGGGCAGTCAATGGAGCACTTCCTCAATGAGGCACTACCTGTGATGTTGGGGGACAGATGGAGAGGCCTAGTTGATGTGGAGAAGACCCACCGGGTGCCTGCCAAAAATGATTGAACAAGTCACTCTCCTATGCCCATTGTGGCCTATTTCTTCCACTTCACCATGAAGGAGCACATTCTACGTGCTGCTAGGGACCTGGGAGAAGTTAAGTGGCAAGGAGCTCAAATTTCCTTTTACCAGGACTTCGCTCAATAGACTGCTGCTCAACAGAGGGCTTTTGGGCCATTGAAATGTTTTCTTTACCAACATGAATTTTGTTTCAAATTTAAAGTAATCACCAAATTGCTGGTAGCTAAAGATGGAAGGGAACTTTTGGCTGAATATCCCATTGAAGTGGAGTGCTAACTTGGTAAATTCTGGCCCAATCTTCCACCCCCGATTACAAGTGCCAGGAAACTCTGGGAGCCAGGGAGAGCTCCGCCCTCTTCCAGGAATCAAAATTTGGGGCAGTGTACTCCGGGGGACAGATTTCCTATTGGACAGGTACCAACCGCTCCACGTTCCTCCAAGCAATCTCCTCTGGCAGCTAATGCTCAGCTCTCCCACCAGTCTTCATCATCTGCTCCTACTGCAGCATCCCAGCAGCTTCCCCAACTCCCGCTCTACTCTCCTCCCAGGCCCTGACAGCGCACAGGAAGTGGATGCTCTCCACCTCCCGATCTTTGTTTGAGTGCTCCTCCTGCCAAACTATCTAGGGATCAGGATGACTTCACTTCTACCAATGCATTGGCTACTCCAGAGGATCCCTTGGCGATGGACACCGCACTGCCCTCTGATTGGGCTGACTTCCCTGATTCTTCATTGGTGGAAGCTGTGGACTTGTCTGTATCGGTGAAACCTGGTTTGCTTAGCTATACAGTGGTTGTAGCTTCAAAGGGGTCCTCCTCTGAGGAAGTCCCCCGGGGCTCCCCCCGACTGGCCAAAGGATCTCCTACTTACGTCCTGTACTGTATTGCATGTTTTTTTTGTCCACTGTTAGGAATATATACTAGGGGTTGTAAGTCCATCTATGCTGGGGAGGTGTTCTGCCTGTCTAGGCCATTTTTTTCTCCATTTAAGCACAGGCAATCCCAACCATGGGACTTAGTTAGGGGAGCTCATATTGCTGTTTATATGTGTTTTACACCCCCCTGCTTCACTCTATTGCATCCCTAACCATAGGGCATTCCCTGCTGGCTTCTGATGGCCTATAACTGAGAAGGTAGGAGAGCACTCCTCAACCCTTTGTTTTCCTTTCCCTCCATCCTTTCCCTCTTCCTCCCCCTTCCCTCCCATTTCTACCGATCCCTCTCCCCTGTCCCGCTACTACCCTCCCTCATTATTAAACCTCTTGTCTTGTCTCGTCCCATTGTCCCAGTGAGGTAGTGTATCCAGCCTAGGAGAACTCATTCCCTGCTGGTTCCTATACTTCTCCCCATTGGGTTCTTTGAACTTGCATAGCTGAGGATAGCTGCTTCCAGTTACCATCTTTCACTTTGGCTCTGAATCCTTAGCATGCTTGTGTTAATTGCTTGTGGATAGTTCGTATTGGGGAGCTTTAGCTCAGTTAATATACCAAAAGTTGTTCACATAGGTAAGTAGTGCTTATTTGGGCTCTTGTACTGTGCTGACACTCTCTCTTGTTTTTGCTTTTTCTAGTTCATACTGAGTGTGTAGTCACCCTATTTGGTTTGTATTGGGGCTTACACTTTCTCTCTGGGACTGCTGCTCTCTGACAGACGTGTTCTTGGATAAGAACTCCTTCCATTGGGCTCCCTTCCCACCCAGTGTTTCTTAATTTGATCTGAGTAAGTACCCTCTATATTCTATATTATACTTTGTAAGTATGTTGTACCCTTCCACTCCTGGCACCCAGTTCGTTTCATGAAATGTGAAGTGGCTCAACCACACTATTAAAAGCACCAAAGTGTTACAGTTTCTCCAGACCATACACACGGACATTGCCCTTCTGCAGGAGACTCATCTTCTTTATAAATCTGAGTTGTGGTTGAGGAAATCATGGGTCAGAACAGTCCTGGCTAGTTCTGCAGCCTCTAAAACTAAAGGGGTAGCTATTTTGATTCGTAGATCTTCACTATGGGTTGCAGAGGAGGTTAAGAAGGACTCTCAAGGCAGATGGGTTGTGGCCAAACTTTCCTCCCCAGGTGGTCAATTGTTCATTGCCAATGTGTATGTCCCGAATGAGGACCATACTGATTTTTTTCCGGCCCTGAGCAAGGCTCTCTCTACACTTTCCCCACCTGGTGCCCTCATTCCGATTCTGATTGAGGGGGATTTTAACATGGCCCAGGACATTTTCCTGGGTGAATCCCAGCCTATTCCCCTTGCATGCCCTAAAACACACAGGGCTATCCATGATATGCAAGAAGAATGAGGCGTGGTGGACATCTGGAGGAGGGACCACTCCTCTGGGTGCAATTACTCATTTTACTCTTCAGTGCATTAGAACCATAGCCGGATTGATTTCTGGCTGGCCAATGTGGTCGCGGCTTTGGGGGTTTCAAACTGTAAAATTGGTCAGATTTTGATCTCTGACCATGCTCCAGTTTTCCTCACTTATATCCTAGGTGGTCAGCAATCCTCTCGTACTCGGTGGATCTTCGGGACTCTGACTTCCTCCAGATGATTACCCATACGGCTAGAGACTATTTTTCCCTTAATTCCGACTGCGGGGTTACCCATGCTACAGTTCGGGATGCTTTTAAAGTAGTCCTCTGGGGGTGCATTATTGCTTATGCAGCAGCCAAAACCAAAGCCCGCAAGGCAAGCCTTGGGTCTGGCAGTATAGCCTACAGGTTAGAGGAACGAGGTGAGAACGAGCTTGATATATCCAGCAGACCAGACCTGTGTTTGAGTCTCACAACCTCCACTTGCATACTGTGTGACTGAGCAAGTCACTTAACTGCCCAGTGCTCCCAGGTCATCCCTGAAAACAAGCACTTGTGCCTGGTGGGCCTTACCCGGTTACCAAAGACTAAATTAAAAAAAAAATAAAACACCCTAGTGACCCTTCTGACTGAGCTGGCCACCCTAGAAACTCAGCTCCAAGATTCCACCCCCCCCCCAACGTGCAGAGATCCATCTCTTCTTCGATGGATAGTCGGCCTGAAATATCAAATCCACTCTATTCTCCATCAGAAGGCCAAATGGCTCCTCCTCCATTCCAAACATGCCTACTGGGATGAAGGTAAAAATGGTGGTAGACTATTTACTTTCTGGCCGCACAAACAACAAACGTTGTCCCGGATTCACGCCCTTCGATCCCCATCAGGTAAGACTGTCTCTGATCCATCGGAAGTTAACTGGACTATGCAACAGCTCTATGAAGCCCTGTACCAATCACATTCATCTCTACCCCTTCCCAGTTAGAGCATGGGCTGGCTAAATTCTGTCAAGGATTCAGCAAGCCTGCTCTTACCCCAGCCCAGGTTGCCAGTCTGGATGCCCTGATTTCTGCTGC
Source organism: Neoceratodus forsteri (assembly GCA_016271365.2). Taxonomy (NCBI): domain Eukaryota; kingdom Metazoa; phylum Chordata; order Ceratodontiformes; family Ceratodontidae; genus Neoceratodus; species Neoceratodus forsteri. Next base: position 516,692,018 of record CM057449.1, on the reverse strand, counting down.
TGAACTGCGTCAGGCCCCATCCTGTATGGCCAAAGGAAAGGACTCAGGCCCTGACGGTATGTCAGTGCAGCTATACCAGGCTTTGGGGGACGAGATCGCTCAACCTCTTTTGTTGGCTCTTTGTGAGGCCCACACCACTGGTACCCTGCCCCTAACCATGAGGGATGCCCTTATTACCTTACTACCAAAAAAATCCCAATGACCCGCTTAACTGTTCTAACTTCCGCCCAATCAGCCTGCTACCAGTGGATACTAAGATTCTAACGAAGGTCCTGACCACCAGGCTATTGGATATACACTACCATCCATGATCCACCCGGCGCAAGCCATTTTCATGCAGTACAAATCTAGGGCAGACAATACCAGACTGTTCCTAAACCTCAAATGGGTCACCTCCATGTTCTCCCTTCCAATGACCGCACTTGCCATTGATTTTACCAAAGCCTTTGAGTCAACTGAGTGGGATTATTTGAATGAGGTCCTCCATTTCTATGGTTTTGGTCCTCAGTTCCACCACTGGGTGGCCACCCTATACAATTCTCTGATGGCAAGGATCTTGACCAACTCCACGATTTCTTCCCCTTTTCCACTCCATAGAGGAACCCGGCAAGGGTGCTCTCTCTCTCTCTCTACCCTTCTTTTCTTAATTACATTAGACCCCTTGATTAGGGTCTTTTTAGCCTCACCTGATGTCACCAGCATTGAGGTTGCAGGCACATCCTATTTGGTAGCAGCCTATGCAGATGATCTTCTGCTTACCCTCTCTCAGCCCCAGCAAGCTCTGCCAACTGTTTTGTCTTTGCTGCAGCAGTTTGCTACTCTGTCTGGTCTGCAGGTAAATAAAAAGAAGGCCATTATGGCTCCTCTCAATGGTACCTGTTTGGGAGACTGGGCATGCAGGGCATGGAGCAATCATGGGCCACAAAGGGATTCTCCTATTTGGGTCTGGTTATCCCCTTTAGATGGGCTGAACTGGAGTCAGCTAACTTCTCCCCTCTTCTATCCCAGTTCTCCATGGAGATACAGAGATGGCGCAAATTACAGCTATCCCTGCCTGGTAATGTGGCTGCAGTACACATGCTTTTTCTACCCTGACTCGTGTATCTGTTTAATAAACTCCTATCAGTCTCTCGCCAAAGCTTTTTGCATCCCTAGAGAAGCTTATGTACAGGTTCCTTTGGGATGGAAGATCCTCTAGATGGAATAAACACAAGTTGAGAGTGCACTGATCGAGGGGGGGCCTTGGAGTCCCCTGGCTACAAGGCTACCACCTGTTCTGCCTGGTGGCACAGGCCAATAAGTAGTTTATTCCATCATTCTCTCCTCCTCCGCTTTGGCTGCAATTGGAGTCAGACCTGCTTAGCTGGTCTAATTTGGATGGGCTCTTCTACCCCAAACCCCACTTACAGACAGCTTCACCCCCTATTCTGGCTCTGATGAGGTTGGCCTGGCACTGTCTCTTGTCTCTTTCGCATACCCCTCATGGAACTTGGACCCCCTGGTTTGGTAGGCCCCTTTTTGGTGCAACCGACACATTGGTGTTGGTGGCACCACCCTGTCGTGGTCCACTCGGGAGGCGCAAGGTATTCAGCAGGTTTAAGACTTTTATTTGCCTGATTCTGATACACTGATGTCCTTTGACCAATAGAGGGAGAAGTTCCACCTTCCAAGCAGGGACCTATAGCGATACCTGCAAATCCGTAGCACCACTGGGGCTTTCTTTTGCAAGTGGCAGATGGATAATAAATAGGCCTGGCTTAGTACCCTGCATAAATCCCCATCTTCTAGAGGTCTGATTTGTATATTTTACAGGACATGGAGAGATTCACAGCCAAAACCCACAGCCTCTTCACACCTGAAATGGCAGAGAATTTTGAATCTTGATATCTCTGAGAGACTTTAGTCCCTTATCCTTGGGGAGGCCCACAGAATCTACTAGGATACTAAGAGTCGCTTTCTTCAGTTGAGGATCTTGCTTTTCTGGAATCACACCCGGTGATCCTACACCCCCTGGGACTCTTGGGGCTCTCTAACATTTGGTGATGCCATCAGCCAGATGCCCATCTGTTTCATGTGGTATGATCCTGTCCACAACTTACAGTCTTCTGCACCTCGGTAGCGTCGGACTATACAAAGGTGCTGGACTCTCCCATTTCCTTTTCAGACCCTAAGCCCTTCTTGGGGGATACTTCATCCTTACATACTCTGTCAAAGCCCCAGCATGACTGGGTTGCTCTGGCTATACTGGAAGCCAAAAGACTGCTATTAATGTACTGGTGCCAAGTGGCCACTCCACCCCTGCCTTTCTGGCATGTGGCCTTAGCCCACCTAGCTCTTTTTGAATGCCTTCCTTATGCTCATGTAGGCCGTATGGACCTTTATCAAGCTAAATGGGATCCTTATCTTCACTCTCCTCTGTGTAAAACCCCTCCCTTCCCCCAGTAACCCTCCCATGTAATACTAAGCCAAAACATGTTGTACAGTCTTTACCCATTACTCCTAGCTCTCTCAGTTAAAGTGTAAGCCACCTGTTCTTACTATCCAACTGGTTTCTTATAACTGCATGCCTTTCTATGGAACTGGTTTGGTATTGGTGTCACATCAGTTTATTATGCTGCTCGTTACATGTTGGTCATTATTCTATGTAACAGTAGTGATATCTTGTGAACTTTTCAATAAAATCTTATATGTTAAAAAAAAGAACTGCTGGAGGCACATTAACAATTATGCACCCATGTATGGAGGGGACTGGGACAGTGCTGCACTGCTGACGGTTCCTTAACAATGTCCCCTTCGATGGAGGGGGACTGAAAAACAGCCATGCTGCCAGCATCATATTAACAATGGAAGCAGACTGGTAAATGATTTGTATTATGTATATTTATATGTAACTGTATAATTTTCACCTTATAAATGAGCTTGCTCAATAGTGATCGCCTGGATAAATAAAGATTTGATTGATTGATTGGAATAATGGAGAAAAACAGTTTTTCTAGATACATTAGTGAAAAAAAGAAAAGAGAGGAGGGAACCACATGGCTAGTCAAGGGGAGTAGGGGGATAGAGGAGGAGGATGGGTAAAAGGCCACTGTCCTGAAAAACTGCTGTTGCTCAGTTTTTACTAAGGAGGAATGCAGGTCCATGCCAGAAAGTGGCATCAAAATGGCCACAAAGGGACTCCCGGCAATGAGTCAGCCATTGTTTACTAGTGAGAGGGTCCTGAAAGGGCAGGCTGCCTTTAAGATAGATAAGGCCTCTGGTCCAGATGGGTTGCATTTGAGACAACTTAGGGAATTAGCAGCAGAACTGGCTGAGCCACTGATTGGGTTGTTCAACAGCTCAGTCAGGTCTGGGGAAGATCCAGGGTATTGGAAGAAGGTGGATATTGTGCTGCTACTTAAGTGGGATAAGGAGCAACCAGGGAATTACAGGCCAGTCACTCTGACTTATATTTTGGAGATGATGATGGAATCTCTGATCAAAGAGGACCTTGTAGACTATGTCGAGAGCAATGGACTCCAGGATAGCTAACAACATGGTTTTGTGGTAGGAAGGTCTTGTCAGGCCAGCCTAATAGTTTTCTTTGACTGTGTGATAAGGGAGGTAGACAATGGCCATGCAGTGGACCTGCTGTACTTTTGACTTCAGTAAGGCTTTGATTCCATACCACACAAGACATTGCTTAAGGAGATGGAAGACCTGGGCATGACTAAAAATCTAGTTAAATCAGTGAGAAATTGGTTAGCAGGGAAGTAACAGAGGGTGGTGGGCAATGGGGTTAAGTCAGAGGAGAGGGAGATAACAAGTGGGGTTTCATGGGAATCTATCCTGGGACTGGTCTTCTTAAACATGTTCATTAGCAACATTGGAGAAGGAAACCAGGGCAGGTTGTGTTTCTTCACAGATGACACAAAATGTTGTGGGAGGGTGGACAGTGAAGGAATAAGAGATATGCAGAAGGACCTTCAAAAGCTAGAGGGGTTGTCAATGGTCTGGCAGTTAAAGGTCAATGCTAAAAAGTGCAAGGTAATACACCTAGGGAAAAAGAACCACTAGACAAAGTACTGGATGGGAAGGGAGAGACTCAGCACTACAGATGAGGAATGGGATCTAGGAGTTATAATCAGCAACTCCCCTTAAACGAGCCAGTGCAACAAAGCCTATAGCAAGGCTAACAGGAAGCTGGAATGTATCATGAGTGGGATTGACAGTAGAAAAAAATAGGTGATACTTTCCCTCTACAGATCCTTGGTGAGGCCTTACCTGGAGTACTGGGCCCAGTTCTGGACAGGTTGGAGACAGTGAAGCATAGAGTGGCTAAAATGATTTAGGGACAGCAAGGTAGATCCTATGAAGAGAGTCTCAAGGCACTAAATATGTACTCATGGGAAGTCATTAGGGAGAGGAGGGATATAACTGAGACCTTCAAATTCCTTAAAGGCATTAATAAAGTGAGTTGCGGGGAATTATTTAGTCTGAATACCAGCTCGCGGTCACGTGGACACGAGTGGCGATTAGCAGGTGCGAGGTTTGGGAGGGATGTGAGGAAGTACTTCTTTACTGAAAGGATGGTGGAGCCTTGGTACAGTCTGCCAGCTGAGGTAGTGGGACTGAATGCAGTCAGGGGAATTCAAGCAGGCCTGGGGTACAATAAAGGGAATAGTGGTTGGCCGGGGCAACAGTTCCAGGAAAGAGAAGGAGAAAGGACCAGGAGGTTTAGTGCCCTGGAGTAACATTAGGTTCCAAGGAAGGTTCCAGGAATTCAGGGAACTTAGGCAGACTGGATGGACCTTTGGTCTTTTTCTGTCATCATTGCCTGTGTTTTTATGACATAGTTGCGATACTGGTGATGTGCTTAATACAGTGTCCCTTTGTACAGAGGGGAACTGGGACAGAGCTGCACTGATGGTTGGATGTTAACAATGCCCCCCTCTACTGAGAGGAATTGGGATGCAGCCACACTGTAGATGAATTAGTAACAATGTTTCCCTTTATGGAGGGGGATGGGGACAGAGTTGCACTCTTGGTGGCATATCTAGCAGTTTCGCTCATATAGAGGGGGACCAGGACAGAGTTGTGCTGCCAGTGGTATGTTAACAGCATCCCCCTCTCTGAAGAGGGACAGGGCCAGATTCGTGGAACCCCAATGCAAAGCCAGATACTGTTAATTAAGGCAGTGATGTATATTCCAACTGTCTTGTTTGGATAGCAATATTTATTTAATATTAATTTGTTAACTGGGTAAGGAGCACTGGACCAGTGTCCCTTTTTGAGGTTCAAGCTGGGCCAAAGGAATACAAATGATGGTAGTGCATTATATCATTAATACACTACCATCATTTGTAGTGCATTATATCATTAATACAGACAATGAATACAAAAGACACAAAATTAACAACAATACAAATACAGGTCTCAGATAAATACTTACACAATCTGAATTGAAATGGGTTTATGGAAGTAATATTATGCAAGACAACAGGAAATGCATTCCAAAAACCTGATACAGAGATAGAAATAGCCCTGGAGTCCACTTTTATTTTCCTGACATTAGTGATTAATTGAAAACACTCAAAATGATCAAAGAGCAGTATCTAAATGTGAAACTTTAATTAATTCCTCAAGTGAGTTGAGACTGTTGGAAAAATTGCTTTATGGACCATACCACCAAAAAAATATTTGATACATGACACTGAAGAGAGAGATAATTAAGTTGAGAGTAAAGAATACAATGATGATTTCTGGCTAGTGCAAGGAGGACAACGGGACATATATTATTATAAATAACCTGTAATTTTTGAAGCTCTGCTTGACTAATATTAAGAAACAAAGCCTTATATGAACAGAAGTATGGTGGGGTGAGGTAGTATAGTAAAGGCAGACACAGTGGACCTTTGGTCACCTTCTACCATCAAATTCTATGTTTCTATGGACAGAGCAGTACTACTAGCAGCATATTAATAGTATCCCCATCTATGGAGAGGGGGTTGGGACAGAACCGTGCTGCCGGCAATGTGTTAACAATGTTCCCATCTACAGAAACAGACTGGGACAGAGCTGCAATCCTAGTGGCATGTTTAACAATGTTCCCTTCTACAGAGGGGGAACTGAGAGATCTGTGAAACCCCAGTTCAAAGCCATATAGTATTAATTAAAGGAGTGATGCGAATTCCAAGTAATTAAAAATAGTTTGAAAACCTTTTCACAATGCAGTACAGCATACAGGACGGGAAACAGAATGGTGGAGTGTATTAGGTAGGCTTTAAGAAGTTGCAGGAGAGAAATGTACTGCCACTGGTCTGACCATTGGTTTAACCACACCTGGACTGCTGCACGCAGTTTTGGAACACACATCCAGTCTAGCCGAGATCCTTATTTATCCCTGGGGCCTACTGTTCCTTCAGAGTCCTAGCCCTCCCCATCCTCCTCCATTCTCCTCCAAAATTCTGATGCTTTGAGCAACCATTATACCCTTCATTCTGTTCCAGCCATGCTTAAAACCACCAATGGATTTTGGACCCACCAACTCAGCTGGCAGCCTGTTCCATGGTTCCATCACCCTTTCTGTAAAATAGTATTTCCTCACATCTCTACAGAACCTCCCTCCTGTTGGCTTCCACTCAAGACCACCGGATCCTGAGCTGGTATTCAAGTTAAATAGTTCCTGCAGTTCACCCTGTTAGTTCCTTTCAGGAATTTGAAGGTCTTTATCACATATCCCCTCTCTCTTCTGGTCTCCAGTGTGTACATGTTCAGTGCCTTGAGGCTCTCCTCATTGGACATGCCCTGCTGGCCCTGAATTATTTTTGTTACCATGCGCTGTACCATCTTGAGCTTATCCATATCCTTCCTGTGGTGAGAACCCCAGAACTGGGCGTACTTCTCCAGAGGATCTCATGAGCTACTTAGACAGCAACAGTCTCCTGGATAGAAAGCAGTATATATTCATGGCATAGAGGTCTTATCAGACTAACCTGATAGTTTTCTTTGACCGGATTATGAGTGAATTGGATAGGGGTCACATTGTACATTTGCTCTACTTAGACTTTAGCAAGGCTTTTGACTTGGTACCCCACAGATGCCTTCTGAAGAAGATGGAGGATGTGGATGTGACTAAGGTCATTTCGTAGGTAACTGGCTAAATGGGAGGCAGCAGAGGGTAGTGGTCAATGGGGTTAAATAAGAAGAGAGGGAAGTAATGAGCGGGGTTATACAGGAATCTGTCCTGAGTCCAGTCCTCTTCAACATGTTCATCAGTGACATTGGTAAGGGGATCCAGGACAGACTGAACCTCTTCGTAGATGCCACTAAACTCTATGGAAGGTTAGACAGTGATGAGGGAATAAAAGGAAATGCAAGGAGACATGCAAAACCTGGAGAGGTGGTCAAGAGTTTGGTGGGTGAAATTTAATGCCAAAAAGTGCAAGGTGATACACCAAGGGAACAAGAACCCAGGGCGGAGTACTAGATGGAATGAGTGAGACTTAGTACCACGGCTGAGGAATGAGACCTTGGAGTTATCATCAGCAACTCTCTAAAGCAATTGAGTCAGTGAAGCAAGGCTCATAACAAAACACATAGGATGCTTGGATGTAATGGGAGGGGTACTGATAGAAGACTGGAAAACATCTGATCAGAGATTATGAAAGCTCTACTATGCACTACAGGCTACTGTATCCTCCCACTGCTGCCGTCTTCTCTGATGGCAGCTGCAGGGGATTCTGGGATTTGTACTAACAGATGTCATCCTAGAAGTAATCAAAATTAGTCTACTACAATCTACTATACAACAGTAAACAGTAAGCAAACCAAAATGTTTTTGCGCACAAAGTGCACATTGGGACCAGAACCACACTTGAGTGTGGGGCCCTTTGTGGTGACTGTTCTCCTTTACAGCCATGCATTTAATACAAAAAGACGTATGTAGGAGCTTTCAGGCAGACAGCATGGGTTTGGCACACATCTTATTAATGGTATTGAAGGTAAAAAAAAAAAAAACATGAAAAAGCCCACCAATCAATGGAAAAAAAACTTTCAATTTATTTTCTTAAACTCAGCTCATAAAATAGAGAGCAGTCCTGAACGGAATGTTCTCTGATGTCAGAAGGGACACTAGTAGGGTGTCACAGGTGTCTGTCCTAAGGCCATTACTTTTTAACATGTATTCTGTATTAGTGACATTGGAGAGGGATTATAGGGGAAAGTGGGTCTTTTTGTAGATGATATGGAACTCTGGAAGGGCAGATAGTGAGGAAGCAACTGGCAGCATGGAAAGGTATGTAGAGAGGTTGAAGCAGTGGTCTGAAGTTTGGCAATTAAATTTCAATGGCAAAAAATGGAATCAGTGAGATCAGTGTGGACCACAAGGGAGGAAAGGGACCTAGAGGTGATAATTAACGATAGTTTGAAAACCTTTTCACAATGCAGTACAGCATACAGGATGGGAAACAGAATGGTGGAGTGTATTAGGTGGGCTTTAAGGAGTCACAGGAGAGAAATGTACTGCCACTGGACAGGTCATTTGTTTAACCACACCTGGAGTGCTGCACACAGTTTTGGAACACACATCTGAAAACAGAGAGAGAGAGAGAGAGAGAGTGAGGATGGAGACTTGGACAGCATTAATATGTACTATCTGAATGACAGGAGGGAAAGGGGGAACATGATAAAAAATGCAAACACATACAGGGATACGACAGGATGGACTCCATAGAGCTGTTTGGCTAAGGAACAGTACAAACACCAGACAGCACAACTTCAAGCTGGAACTGGGAATTCAGAAATGGCATCAGAATTATTTTTTCACAGAGTGGGTGGTGGACAGTTGGAACAGTCTACCCAGTAATGTTATCAATGCTGGGAATATACCAGGGCTCAAAATGCAGTGGGACAGTTTCAAATGGGTTATTATGAACAAGAAGAAGGCAGGGAGCAGAAAGGACTCTTAAGGGGCAGATTAAATCAAGTAGGGTATCAGGGCAGATGCGATAGACTCATAACCTTTTTCGTCCTTATTTATCCATGTATCTAAAGGATCAGAGATTATTAGTGGGAAGGGAGGTGATTCTCCCGATCTTCAACTATGGAGACGTAGTCTACAGTGCTGCACCTAAGTCCACCCTAGCCAGACTGGACCCCCTCTTCCACTCCTTCTGTCATTTTGCCCTTGACTGTCCTCCAACCACTGATCACTGTGTCTTATACCAAAACCTAGACCTCCCCTCATTGCTGGAGCGGTGTCACTCCCACTGTGCCAGTATCATGGCCAAATATTGGACACAGTCCTTCCCTGCTTATCTCATCTCTGTCCTCTCTGCCCCTACCTACCCGGGTTACACATTCAGAAAAAATGACTCGCGTCTCCTGTCTGTTACACTTATGGCCACCCCGGCAGGCCAGTCAGCATTCACATATCGCACGCCTAAACTTTGGAACTCACTCCCCCAGATATTCGGCATGCCTCCCCCAGTCAGTGCCTTAACTCCCTTCTCAAAACAAATTTCTCCCCCATCTGTACATGCGCCAATGTTAGCTCTTGACTCTGAAATCAGGAATCCTAGCAATAGGGTTATATTAATTTTATGTAATTGTTACTATATTTCATTGACATGTGCCTTGTAACTGTACTCTTACTATATTTCATTGTCTAATGATCTGTACAATCTGCTGCAGTCCTACACTTTCACCTTGTAAGAATGTCTTGTAAAGTTGTCTGAACATATCTATTATGTGTGTACACCCTTCACTCTACCCCCAGGGTGCATCTGGAATCAAGCAGTAACCTGCTCAGCTTGCCTTCCTGGTAAAACCTTTAAATTAATAAATAAATAAATGTAGTTCAGTAGAGGCTAGGGCAGGAACAGAAGTGGCGTATGAGTACTGAAGAGCAGTTTGAGAGAATGGTAGAAAGGAAGGTAGGGAAGCAGTGCCACAGGAAGGCCAGTTGCTCAGAAAAAGCAATTTGACCGGTGATATTGCAGCAGGAAATGGCAAAGTAATGGGAGTCAGAAGAGTGAAGTGCATAAAAGTAGGGGATGGGGTTGGGAGGTAGTTAGGGTGGTACATACAGTATGCTTCCATGCATACATCTTCATCTAGAATTTCTGTTATTCCCTAAAGAAAACTCAGTCAATTCCTCCTATATGTACTCTGTTGAGGACAGGAATATTTGTGTATACATCCAAAGCTGCATATATCCAAGAAATGAACTATACATTTAAAAGCCTGCAGGAAGGCAAGTTTAGTAGTATAGTATCTTGCTTTATTCCAGGCAGGGAAGATTTATCAAACAGTTGTACCTCATGCTCACTGAAAAGCACTGTCCTCTTGGTTTTCCTAATTGTTTGGCAGCAGCAAACTAATTGCTAGGACTTCTCATACCTTTTAAGCTACAGCTACCGTACAACATCATTTTACATCCAATTTCCTCCAGAATCTGAGCACCTATCATCTTTGTCCGGTACAGATACCAGGAAAAGAGGCAAACAATCTGCATACAACCAAAATTTGCAATGCCTACAACCAAATAAATAAACAGCAGAGAAAAGGAAGTGAGTCGGGACTGTAGACAAATGGTCATACAGTACAGTGTATCCAAAAATTGCATACATCTGAATTACATAGAAGTGGAATTGACTGTATTATAGACTCATATCATTGTAAGTGGTGATTTATTTCCCAGCTTATTATTTTCACCATTAATTTGCCTACTACTAATGTAAAGTTAACAGATGTAGTTTTCTGGCTTATTGCTCACCCATTGTTTTGAACAAAGTTGTAACATTATTCTACCCTTTACCAGTCCTATGGTACGGCATCTTTCTCTAAAGAATTCTGAAACATCAGTCTGTCTGCTCTTTCCTTACTGAACACCTTTAATTAAGCAATAAGGCATGACCAAGGGTTATGTTAATGGTCTGTTAATCACCTTCTAGGGGTGTACTGTGGCACGAGGTGTAGCCGAGTGCCACATGCCCCTAGAGGGTGATTAACTGACCATTAACATAATCCTTGGGAGTGCCTTATTGCTATTATAATAAAACATGTTCTTAAACAGTGTTAAACCTTGTTCAGCATATGGCCAAGCTGTACATGTATGTTAATAAAAGATTAACATAAGGCTGTTAGAATGTTTGCAGCCAATCAGAAAGCTCAATTTCTCAGACCCTTTTTATAATACTCCAAGTTGTTTACCATCTAGTCTTCAAGACAATGTTTAGTGCCTTTAGCCATTTAAATACCTTTTGGGATTCTGCACATGCCTAATATTTTTTTTCTTCCTTATCCTCAGCTCTTGGGAAACTTGCATCACTCTCTGCTGCAGTAGTCTTACCATCCTCATTTTGAGGGACCACATCCTTTCTTACATTGTTATACTATTTGTTATGTGTTAATAAAAGTTTTTGTGGTTTCTCTTTTATGTTGACTGCAAGGTTGTTTTTATATTTCCTATTACTAGCTATCTCTGTTTTCCTTTTTGTTCCCACTTACTGCTTTTTTTAGTACAGTATATCTCTAGATTCTGTTCTGTGCCAATTGCCTACACATTGTCCTTTGCCCCTAAAGCTTGGAATATATAAAGTTATAAGAGATGATATTGATTTTTGTTATGTAATTACAGTACTTTAGGAATGCTTGGCATCCAGAAATTGAATAAAGCAGTTATTTTTATTCATTAATGATGTGAAGGAAGAAATTGCTAAAAATATGCTAACCCTTGGGAATGTATTGGAATTTTTGACAGGTCAGTGAAGTCTCAAAAAGAAAAAAAAAACTAAAATGTATCTACAGATTTTGTACAAGTGTATCATATCTATGCATTTAAAGTTTGTTCGTTCACTTTGCATGCATTGATGTAAAATTTTTCGCACACATCATGTTGAAACAGTACATTTTAAACACTTCTGCTCTCTATTTTAATAAGCTTATCATACCCATGCAATTAACATGATATAACATTATTTTCCTTCCAGATATTGTTTTCATTATGATCCAGGCTGAGGTAGTAGTCGCCCTTGTCGCAGATTTCTGCTCATGGGCCTGCCAGGTTAGCAAAAAAATCAAATCAAAATCAGAACATAGCATACTACTGCAGTTCAATCATATTATTTACACTATTTAATCCACCTTTCTTAATTCATGTTAGCATTTGTTTTTATAACTTATCCAGGCTAGCCTGAGTTGCAACAACTTGTTCTCAGTGGAGTTTTGCTTTTACCCATTTTTAGGGCTACAGAGGGCATTGCCCTGCAGACCTCTTGCTACAAAAAAGGGAGACTTTTCTGATCAAACAACAGTGTAGAGTTCTATCACAGTCACCTCCGCGTCTGTGACGTACTCCGTACTTTCTATTAGCAGTCAATATTTTTTTCCTTTCTTCACCTGACCCTCCCTCTCAGCAACCCCCCAAAACACAACAGTGACATTGGGGGGTGCCCAATCCCCCAGTGTCCCGATCAGCAATCCTCTGTTTTTTTTAACCCCCCCCACACATGCATGATTACTTGGCGTGTGTGTGTTTTATATATTTTTCCTCCCCGACCCGACCCTCCCTCTCAGCACCTACCAGCCCACCCCATCCCAGAAACATAACAGTGACACATGGGGTGCCCAATTCTCAATGTCACAATGGTGATTCCTCTGTCCTTTTTTTTGTTGTTGTCCCCCCTCCACTACTGTGCATGTTTGGTTACTTGGTATACATGTTTTTGTTTTTAATATAAGTATATTTTCCTCTTGCCACCTGAACCTCCCTCTCAGCACCCCCAAACCACAACAGTGACACTGGGGGTGCCCAATCCCCCAGTGTCCCGATCAGCAATCCTCTGTTTTTTTTAAACCCCCCCACTATCGCACATGTGCAGTTACTTGGTGTGTGTGTGTTGCTTGTTTTTATCCTGCATGGCCTTCCCATGGCACAGCCAAGAGATCGACCCTGTGTCAGCACCCGAGGCACTCCGCATGCAACAGGGCCTGCCCTGGACCCCACCACCAGCAGGACAGCACCCCACACACCCACCCAAGCACACACCCTGTCCCAGCACTGGCTCCAACAGCCAGTACAGATGCCCACAGTGGTGCATGGAGGCATGCGCCATACAGGATGCAACACAGGGCATGGATAAACACCCACCCAGACCCAAGGGCACCCCAACACAGGGACATAGTAGCGGGGCAACAAACCAGCTGGTGTTCGACCACAGCAGCCGTGTACCCACAACCAGCACCCCACCATGGCACAGATGTACCAGACAACCTGTGCATGCACCATGAAACCGTCTGCCACCAGCATGCGGCCAGAGCACAAGTGACAGACATCGGAACACAGACCCTGCAACAGACACCAGCAACAGCATGGAGGGGGGACAACAACAGCAGAGGCCACAGTGCCATCCAAGGCAGACATGCACCATACTGGTGACAGGAGGCAATCCGCCACTGTGCCAGGTCCAGGGGGTGGCCAGCATGGACAGCCACCACTGACATGCCAGCAGACTGTGCATAGCACAGACATGCAAGGGTGTCAGCTGCATGGGCCATGGACATAGTGACAGGGGCACCATGGACACAGTGCATGCACCGGGGACCACTGCACACAGGCGTCCAGTGCACAGGGAACAACACACATACCACAGACAGTGACCGAGTCCCCCAACCACGCCATAGGTGGGTCCCTGCTGGACACACACATGCCCAGGCCTGCACCACCCTTGACACCATGCACACCACTGCAGCCAAGCACCATTAGCCCACTGCAAATCAGAGACCACCACAGTTGTCATAACAAAATGGATATATTAAAGGATTGTGAAACATCAAAACATATTTACAACAATATACAATGGAGGGAAGGGCCACAAACCAGGTGGGGGTGGGCATGGGGCAGGGGTGAGCAACTGGGAGAGGGATGAAGGGGTGTGAGGGTTAGTCCCGGGGGGAATACAATAAGGGGGCATGGAGGGCCTATCACCAGCCCCTCTCCCCACTTCTGTGCCTTCACTGTCTTCTGTGATGCCATACACCATCCTTCTCCATCCTTTGCAGGAACTTGAGGGTGGCTCTGGTGAGCTGCAGCAGCTCTTGTACACCTCTCTCAAGTGCTGTCCAGTGTTGTCCACCTACGACAAGGGAGCAGAGTCAATAAGTGTGACTGGCCAGACCCCAGCAGCCCACCCATTGTGCATGGCAGACAGCCATGGGCCATGCCCCTGTGATGGCATGCAACCACCCACAGTGACCGTGCCCACAAGGCCCACCTACCCAGGCACCCACAGCCATGCAGACCGCTGCACACACCCACCTCCCATGTCCCGCACAGTACCACCATGGCCGTACAGTGACATGGCTATGTGGTGCAAAGGCAGTGGCACAGCCATGTACCCAGTGCACACATGGACCACCAGTGATGCCCACCCACACATGCAGTGCCACAGGACAGTGATGAGTGCACCATGTGGCATGCATGGTGATGGGGCCAAGTGCTGGTAGCCAAGCCACGCCGCCAACCCTGCAACACAGCATGCACAGATGTAAGGGGAAAAATGGCATTCACCTGCATCCAGGCCAGCCGGGAACTGCTGGCCCATGGCCCCTCCTCCATGACTCTGCTGCAGTTGCGGCGCACCATCCCTGTCCTGCTCGGCTCAGACTTGCCTCACCCTACGGTACTCCTCTGGGCCTAGGATGCAAACACGGAGAGGGGAACATCAGTACAAACCAGTAGCAAAGCCCCCCCCAGTGTGTGCTTTTCCGCACAGCCCAGCCATGCCACAACTGCACCACCACCACCACCACAGCCCCCACTAGATGGTCCCCACCTCCCTGCAGGGTGGACATATGCCCACCACGATACCCAGATGGACGGACGCTACCAGTGTACGGATGGAACACCTACCTGGCCATGGCATGGCGCCTTGCTGGGAGCATGCCTGCAGATGCCCCAGTCTGTCTGGGTCCCTCCGCTGGAGGTCGCCATACTGGTGGCGACACTGCTCATCAGACCTGGTGATACCAGTGGCCTCCTCCATGCCTTCAGCAACCTCCTCCCACACAGCACTGCGTGGCCTGTCAAGTGGGTCCTGGCCAATCAGGGCCTCAGCATGGGGATCAACAATGGCCACCAGGTTGGCCAGCTCTATGGTGCTCCACTGCTGTGCTTGCCTGCGTGCCATCCTGCAGTGAGTACCGATAACAAAATGGCACTCTGTAGCGCATGTCCCCCACGTGCTGAAGCTGCACAGCACTGCGCTGCCATTCCCCATCACGCTGTCACCGAACTGCATGATAGGGTGCACCCACATGGACGCATGGCACCTATGGGGCAAAGGTAGACTGCAGGGTCAAGGGTCTGTCCGCACATGGAACACCACAGCACTATTGGGACTCCCTGCATGTAGCGCGGTAGGGTGCCTGTATGTGACGCCCTGCAGTGGCCTACCGTGCTGTAGCTCCATGGTGCCTACGGCGCACCAGGGCACCAGCGCCACATGGGCGAACAGCTCACTAGTGCCGCTGGCACAGTGGTGGCCCTGCCCTGCATTGCCTCCCGTGCACAGCACGTCATCAGTGCTGCACGTGTCGGTGTCAGCACCCTGGGCATGTGCCATGTGGTGTCTACTGTGCACATCACAGATCTCACCATAGCCTGAGCACGCTCAACAACATTGCACAAGGCGCAACAGTATGATATTCAGCAGCATATGTAAATCAGCTCATCAGCAATTCCATGGCGCAACCACTGCATTAGCATCCACTTAAAGTTGCTCCTCGCCTCATTTGCATGCGTTGCACTATATGAATGTGACATGGGGCTGCAGAGGACATAGTCTGGTATTGCAGTTTATTGTGGTGGATTGCATGCTGTTTGGAAGTGTGGACTGTGGTTTGTGAGGGCTGAATAGGACTGCACATTCAAAGGTAACACCTGTCATTCCCACAGGCTCGCTCATGACTGAACGAGAGGATGAGGAGGAACAGGGACAGGGGAGAAGGAGCAGGCCCAACTTCACCAAGGCTGAATCAGATGCCCTGTTCGAGGCATATCTCAACAGGGAACCACTTCTCGGAGCACAATGGGGAATGCCACAGGCCCGTGCTGCAGCGTGGGGTGAGGTGGCACGTGCCATGAACCAGCATGGCAGCCACCAACAGTCCATGCAGAAGTGTAAAAAGAAGGTCAGCATGGACAGGAGGAGGATCAAGAATAAGGTGGCTGCCATCAGGGCAGCACGTGCTGCCACCGGTGGTGGACATCCAGATGTGCCACGCCTGATGCCACAGGAAGAGTGGGTGACCTGCAGCATGTGACATTGTGCTATAGAGGGCATTTCTGGTGGTGGCTTCCAGATGGGTGGCAGCCCATCACTGCATGGTAGGTCCTGTGCTGTCAATGTGTGTGTGGTGGGGGGAATGCCACAGGGCAGGGCGGAGACAATAACGCTATTGTGTTCCCTTACAGCTCCTGAGTGTCTACATGGGTCAGCGGTGGTGGGTGTGTCCACTGAAGGTGATGCCCTGGACATGGAGGAAAGCCCATCCACCTCCACAGTTGTCCAAGGGACCAGACCACTGCATACCTGCCTGTCTGTCTGGACTGAAGAGGGTGGTGAGGGTGTGGACGAGGCCCTGCCTGTGTCCCAGCGTGACAGCACCCACAGTCTCCAGCGTGCTGGGACACAGATTTTGGCCGGATCCGGCACTGATGATGATGGATCACACATCCCGGACAGTGATACGTGTGGGATGCAGGATGATCCCACAGCAGGCAATGGCACGGGCATTGCCGTGGGTGGTGCCACCGCCGTGGAGGCCTGCATGACAACACAGTCCCAGCCTGTGCCTGTATGCCCCAGTGGGGCAGCACTGGTGCGTGTCCAGGCCGGTGGGGCTGTTGCGGCCCCTGCAGCGGTGCCAGTGAGCCCTGATGATCGGCAGCCGGAGGGGCAGTGCCAGCAGTCGGCCAATGGCAATGGGGGGACAGTGTCGGGGGCAGTGGCAGTGCACAGTGTGTGGACGTGCCCTGGCATGGCTCTGGTGTGCAGTGCCCATCATCAAGGGGTGCTGCCCAGCAGGGCCAGGAACACCACGAGGGACAGCATGCTGTACTAGCAGATGACCTCTTTGACGAGCACAGCCGTCTAATCCAGGCTTCAGTAGACCAGCAGTTGCAGCTTGTGACTGTGGTGGATGCACTCAGTGTGGTTCTGCACCAGGCAGAGGAGCATTGCAGCAGAGACCACGGTCTGCTCCTGGCAGAGATGGCCTGGCAGTGGGAGGATGCCATTGACAGGCAGACGAATGCATCCACGGTTGTCATGGCCACATTGGGCACCCAGTTCAGTGCCCATGTGCCGCAGACACCATGCAATATCATGTCCACCTCCCATTCCTGGTGCCGTGTGACACCTGCTATGTCAACATCGGGTTTGGCTGTGGGCATACTGAGCATGCCTGGCGCGGGCATATTCGGTGAGCTGCAGACCCCTGCATGAACACGGTTGCATTCACGCAGCGGCACCCCTGGGGGACCATTGGTGCCACCCCATGAGGCCAATGGTCAGCCTGGCATGGCTGGCAGGTCTCAGTGGGGCCACCCACGCATCCGTGGTGGCTGTGGCACTGTGCCGCATGACTGACCTGTCTCACACCATGGCCACTGTCTGCCACTGCCCTATGTGAAGTGTGGTGTGCATTGTGCAATGCATGGGTGGGGTACCCAGCCCTGCACACACACACAGTCCCTGTGCACCCTCTCCCAGATGCTGGCCACTGTGGCATGTGCATGATGATGCCTGCGTTGCACAGTCTGCCAGTGTGCAATGGTGCTCAGCATCTGAGGCACGCACAGTGACGGCCACTGGGCATGGTTGTGTGTGAACCTGTGTGGGGGTAGGGTGGCAATTGGGGTTGGCGTGCCGTCTACCCCTTGTGCATGTCTTGTGGTGTGTGTGTGTGTGTGCATGTGTTGTGTTCGGCCCTGCCCATCCCTGATGCCATGTGGGGTGCCACAATCAGACCCATTCCCTTACCGCCGTCCGCCCCTTAGGTTCTTCCCTGCCTGTCTGTGGGCTGTGCCCTTGCCATTGGTGGTTGCGCATGGCCCCGTGACCTGCCTGTGTTGACCAAAGTGCTCTTCTGTAATAGTGTTCCGGTGCAGCTGTGACATCCGGATCAGGTGAGGGTCCCTTCATTCAAGGGATGGCTGCTTATCACCGGCTGGACCGGTGTCCTCATTGTCCTCACCGCTGTCCCCCTCTTTGACCTCTACAGCTATCCTACAGTCATTGGCCATGTTGTGCAGGATGCAGCAGGCCAGGAATAGCCCAAAGGCCTTCAAGGGGCTGTACTGTAGTGCACCGCCAGACATATCCAGGCACCGGAAATGTGCCTTCAGCATCCCAAACACCCACTCAATGACATTCCATGTTGTGGCGTGTGCCTCATTGTACCGTAGCTGCGATGGGGTCGAGGGGTGCCAGTATGGTGTGAGCAGCCAGGGAAGGACTGGGTAGCCAATGTCACCTGTGTGTAGAGAGTGGACATTAGTATGGTGGTCTGCATCACTTTGCCATGGGCCGATAATGCTGGTACCCATGGCACCTCTGACTATGCACCCCTCCCACGTCTGCTCATGTTGTCCTGCATGATATGCATACTCACCCACTAGGTGGCCAGTGGGGATGTCCCCACTCTCAAACCTGTGGCACAGTGCTGACTGGTGCCAGATGAAGGCATCATGTGCTCCCCCAGGGTGCATGGCACAGACATTGGTAATGCATCTCCTGGCATCGCACATCACCTGGCAGTTGATGCTCGCGTAACCCTTCCGGTTGATGTAGGACACACCATCTGGGCCAGGTGGCATGCGGATGGCCACATGGGTGTAGTCAATGGCTCCGAGCATGTCAGGCAACCATGCTACCCTGTGGAACTCTTGTTTGTGTGCTGTGTGCTCCGCCTGTGTGCTGGGGAAATGGATGTACTCCGTAGCATGTGGCAGCAGTGCACTGAGGAATTGTGTGAGTAGGCATGATGTGGCCGACGGGGTTATGTCTGTTGTGTCCCCTGTTGGTCTCTGGAAGGTGCCCGTGGCGAGCAGGCACATGACGGCTGTCACCTTCATCTCCACTGACAGAGCATGGCTCCGTCGTGTGGGTACCTGCATCTCATCACTGCACAGCTCACAGAGCCGCCTCAGGATCACCCGGTTCAGGTGGTACTGGCCCACAATCTCTGTGTCAGAGTAGTGTTCGAATGTGGTGTGGACTCGGTACTGCCTGTTCTGGGCGTACCGCTAACTTGCCCTTCCACAGCCACACCCCTCTGCTGCCTGTCTTCTCACACCCCTCATTACCGCCTCCATCTGGAAGGTGGCACTGGCCATATCCCTGGCTGGTGTCCCCTCCCGGTGGCTGTTATCCCGTTCCCCCCGCTGTCCATTTCTGATGCTTCCCCTGCACCGGGTACACCTCTAGCCTTTGGCTGTGGCTGTCCTGCCTCCTGCCACTGCCTTCAGTCCACTGTAGCACTCCACTATCTATCCTGAACAGTGGCACAGGCTCCCCACTCCTATCCTGTTCCTGGCTCAGTTCAGGTGTGCCCTGTCCTGCTCCTGCCCAGTCCTGCTCACTGCTACCCTCTGTACAGCCCTTGTCTCTGTCACCACTCTCCCACCTGTGGCTTCCCTGTAGAGTTCTTGCGCCCCTCTCTTGCTCCTTTTTATTTTGGATCATTTCCACTCTCGCGCAACTTCCTCTAGCTGCCCTATTGCACATGGCGCATGCTGTTGAATACCGCACTGCGCATGTTATTCATGGTTCCGCCCCCTACAGTTGTGCATGCATTCATTACTATTGCGCTGTTGCCCGTTACTACTTATGCTGCGCAGCTGCCTTCCACTGAATATTGCACAATGGCGCATTTCCGTACTTGCGCTGGCGCATCCCTGTTGCTCATGGCGCAACCCTTTTGAATATCCGGGACTCTATGTTTTGGTAAATCATCTGTTTCAGCAAGTGGTGCAAACTGATTAAATAAAGGTAACTGTATTTCCAAATGCTCGTCTCCCTTTCTTTCTCAGCATCCTATCCACAAGTGTCCAATCTGTGTCTTCTGAATCTGCTATATCAGTTTTATTGGGGGGTTCCTTCTAAGTCATCCTCGTTAACACTACATTCCGCCTGGCCATCTCTTTTTCTCTTATCTTTTGGTGCTATATTGATAGTTTATAACATGTGCCCCTTTGCTTGCTCTTTTAAAGGTGATAGGAAACCATTTTTCACACTTCTAGATGCCCTTCAGTTGTTCTTTTATTGGCTACCTAGTATTCAGATATGTTTTTGACCTTTTTTGTTAAATTAATAATCTAATGTTGTTGTCTTTTTAGCTACCCTGAATCCCTCTCTCCTCAGCAATTGCTGCTTTCTTTTCATACTGCCTGAACATTTTATGATATCACAAACTCCCATTCCAGGGCATTTAGATGAATAGCATGGAATGGGAGTTACTGATGTCATAGAATGTCTTAGACATATGAAAATCAAACCCAGTAGCTGGTGAGGAGAGTGGAACTCAATGTAGCTCTGAGGGCACCCCAAAGCTAGATTATTTATTTATCAAAAAGTCATCAAAGCATATCAGAATACATAACTGGCATGGAAAGGAAGATGGAAGGGCAGTTAACTATATAAAAATCATTTTCTATCTCCTTTAAGGTTTCTACCTCTTTAAGTAATTTTCCCACATCTGGACACTTTTGGCAAATGACGTTCTCGTAGTGTATATCAGATATATTTGTTGCATACATAAGACAACGACTGCACTTTTTAACAGTGCCATCATTGCACAAGATTGTTAAAAAGTCCTCTGAAGGGTCGTAGGCCTCCATTTATGTTATTCTTCTTTATATTCCCCCCTCTATCTTTATTGTGCTTATACTTTATGGTTTGTAGGCTAACAGGTTTTTAGGCAAGTAAGATCCTTAACTAGTGCACTTTATAGTCTACCTTGACAAGAGACTGTCACTTACATGTAATTTTGGTGGGTTTAGTGCTCTGCCCTGTTCCCCTGGTCCACGCAGGACACGCAAGACATGCACTAAGATGTACATGTCTCTATGCACATCTCCACACATGGTGAATGCACTCTCGTCTGCTCGCACAGCACACTAAATTTATGTGGTTCGTGACCCAGAAGTGAGACCAGGGTCACATGACCATGCTACCAAATTTTGTTATTTTGGGGCTTTAAAATGTTTTTTCACACACCACAGTAGCTTTTGTGATGTGCTAGCAAGTTAACCAAAATAATATGGAGTTATTTTATGCAGGTAACTGATCCTTGTAGTCCAAGAAGTAGCTGTATGGACTACAGCTCTCAGCTTACTTCCTGTCTCCTAGCTCAGTTACTAGGCTCCCTCACTCCCACAGCCTGCTTTTAAATTGAAAACTCCAAAAACACACTCTAGCATAGAAATAGTCTCTGACTCTCTGTCCCACAACCTATGCTGTCCCATATAGTTGTCAGAGTATTTTTTGTTTCTCTCTGATTGCTCAGTACACTAAATTTATGTGGTCCATGATCTGGAAGTGAGCGTGAGGTCACGTGACCATGCTACCTGAATTTTAGTTATTTCTGGGCTTTAAAACATTTTTTACACAGCACAGTAGGTTTTGTGATTTGCTAGCAAGTTAAACAAAGTAATATAGAGTTGTTTTATGCAGGTAACTGATCATTGTAGTCCATGAAGTTAGCTGTATGGACTACAGCTTCCAGCTCACTTCCTGCCACCTAGCCCAGTTACTAGGCTACCTCATTCCCACAGCCTGCTTTTCAAATGAAAACTTCCCAAACACACTCTAGCATAGAAATAGTCTCTGACTCTCTGTCCCACAACCTATGCTGTCCCATAGAGTTGTCAGAGTGTTTCAAAGCGGTTTTGAACTTACTGGCATAACTTGCATATTTTTGGCCCAAATTTTCAGCATGCCTTCTTTGGGGTGCTACCTCATGAACAATTGAACTGTTGTTAGGCTTTAGTTAGGTTTAGTTGTTAGGTTTTAGGGCAAAATTTGGACTCCCCGCTGTTCTGTCTAACCCTTTATGTGAATCCACTTTATTAACCCTCACTCTCCTTCTCTCCCTCAGCTGAGAAACTGTCGCCCAGGCTTCCAGCTCCTAAGTCGCGGGATTCCCGGCTACCGGGCGGTCAAGCGCCCTCAGCGATGCTCAAGACACAGACATGGACCCAGGCCTGAGTCACAGCAACTGCCCGCAGCTTTTCGACCCCCTTCCCCCACCTCCGCTGATTATTAAATACAGTAGCTCCTGCCAAAATATTAGTCCACGCCCTGGCGTGTGCCCCACCAATAGAGACTTAGCTCATGATCCCCTCTTCTCTATCCAGCCCTCACAGGATCCAACTCTCAGGGCTCATGCCACTAAAGCATAGGCTCTCCTTGGCTGTGCCTTCACCACTAAATATCTTTAATGCTATCAAATTTGGGTCGACCTGGATCGGAAAGCTACTGATAAGCTGCATTAATCCAGCAACCCCACTGGCCCTTGAGCTAATTGAGTGGCTCCTTTTTGAGGTACCATCATGTCTGGCCCTATATGGCTCCTTTTACTGCCCCTTCTTCTGCTGATACCAGCTGCCCAGCATTGGACACCTGAACTACCATCATGTTTGGTCTACAACGGCACCTTGTGCTGTATACCACATGGCAACTTATCCTTTAATTGCTCCCATGATTCCAAGTACCAATACCTCGAACTCTGCTCTTGGACCACACATACCAGTAGTATTTATAACACTCCCCCACCACAAGGCCCACCTCCCACCAAGCAGACTTCTATCTCCTCCCCGCCTATTGTGGTAGGGGTACTAGCTCTTGCTACAACAGATCAGCTCTCTATGGTGGCTACTTTCCAGTCCCTAAAAACATCAGATCTACTAGACGGGAGAAAGGCAGGAATTACAAGCTTATAATTAGCGCTCTTAGAAAAATCCTACTTATCCTCCTGCTTTGTTCAGGCAATGTAGAACTCAACCCTGGCCCCCCAGAAGCTATTGCTTTGCCAGCAGAACTAGCAAATTTAAAAGGAATAAGCTTCTTGCATATTAACATATGTAGCCTCCTTAAAAAGATAACCTTAATACAAACCTGGGTAAATCATACCTCTCCTGACATACTTGTGATTTCCGAAACTTGGCTTAGACCCAGCACCACTGATAGAGAAGTAAACATACCCAACTATGCCTTGTTCAGAGCTGATAGGCATGACAGAGGAGGAGGGGTAGCTATCTATGTTAATGATAAATTTTCTGCCTCCTGCTTATCCTCGGCATCTGTCGTCAGCGAATTCGAATGCCTAATTCTCAAAGTGGAAATTACACAGACTACTGCACTCTTCGTAATAGGATGCTATAGACCACCGCCTGCTGGCCTACAGCTTGTGTCATATCTAAGTGACAAGTTGGGACAGGGCTGCCAGAAACTATTATTTTAGGAGACCTCAACTTTGACTGGCTCTCTAACACAGCTGCCCCCCTTGCATCCTTCTGTGATGAACATGGGCTGACGCAACTTATTACTGAACCAACACGCCCAAACGTGAAGAACCCCAGTAAAAGTACACTTTTGGATGTGCTAATGGTGAGCAAACCTCATCTCTTCTCCCACACTGATGTCTTCTTCTCAGACGCCAGCGACCATTGTTTTATTGCAGGAGTAAGATCTACCAACAACCCAGCACCCATCAGCAAGTTCTCTATAAAGAGATCCAGGCGCAACTTCAATGAACATGCCTACCTAAACGAGCTTAGGTACTCCCCTGAGTGGCAAGATTTCTACCTGGCCAAAACGATTACGTCAGCTTACAATATCTTCCACAACATTCTATCAAGGGCCCTTAATAAGTATGCCCTTATTAAAGTTCGAACTAGGACCAAAACCTGTAAATGGTTCACCCTCAGATCAAGTCCTTGCTTCTAGAAAGAGATAAGCTCTGGAAAAAGCACGAGACTGAACACTGCAGAGGATTGGAACCAGTTCAGGAGACTATGAAATTTATGTACCAAAACAATCAGAGAATCGAAGGCCACCTTCTTCAAATCCGAACTCGACTCTGCCACAAAGAGCCCAATCAAGCTCTGGAACACAATCAGTGATCTGCTAGGCCACTCCCCAGGAAATTCACTCCAGACCAAGATTACCTCTGGCAACTTGACTATAACCGAAAAGATGGATATACTTGACGCATTCAATAACCACTTTGCTACTGCAGGCATGGCATTTGATAACTCCCCTGCAAACATACTTCGCTCCCAGACTGCCAGCCAACTGCCTGAAACTCCGATAGCTTTGCCGCCTTTCTCACTTCAACCTGCCACACTGAAAGAGGTAGAGGACCTCTTGCTTCAGTTGGATACTAGAAAAAGTGCTGGGGCCGACTCCCTTGACCCTTACTTCCTAAAAATTGCCTACCACGTACTAGCAATACCCATCACCCACCTTTTTAACTTATCCCTGTCTCAGGGCACCTTACCACCTGTATGGAAGACAGCACATGTCATACCACTGTTCAAATCAGGTGACCATGGCGATCTCAATAACTACAGGCCAATTTCCCTCCTTCTGGTCCTGTCCAAGCTCCTAGAGAAAATTGTAAATGCACAGCTGAGGACTCACCTTGAGTCTAGGGAACTGCTAAATCCTATGCAGTCCAGATTCAGAGCTAAACATAGCACTATCTCAGCCCTCGCCAAGTTACTAATGACTGGCAGCGTAATCTTGAGAGCAAAAACTTTATTTGTGCTGTTTTCCTTGATCTAAGCAAGGCTTTCGACACCATCGACCATAGTCTGCTCCTCTCCGCCCTTCAAACCATAGGTGTGGACCCCTCCTCTCTTTGTTGGTTCACTGACTATCTTACAGGGCGCCTTCAACAAGTTAAAGCCGAAGGAGGCCTATCCCCCTTAAAAACTCTGCAAAGAGGGGTACCTCAAGGTTCTATATTAGGGCCCTTACTTTTTGCAATCTACATTAATAACATTGACTACTGTATAAAAGAAGCCAACATCCATCTGTTTGCAGATGATACAGTTCTCTACGTGAGTCGCCCAACACCTGAAGCTGCCTGCAATGACCTACAGTCAGAATTCAACCTTTGCAAAGCCAACTCCAAAAAGCTACTCCTTAATGCCAAAACTAAAGCGATGGTCCTCTCCTTTATCCGCATAGCTAACCCTGTGTCCAGTGAGACAGTTCCTCAAATTACCACAGTTCTAGGTGAAAAACTAGAATTTGTTACAAAATTCAAGTATCTGGGAGTTTGGATAGACCAAAGACTCTCCTTCATTGAACATATCGAGGACTTGCTAAAACGACTTTGGCAAAGGCTTGGACTGTTTTTTAGAATCAGCCAATTCCTCACCAGAGATGCCAAGAAACAACTGGTCCAATCCATTTTCCTATCATTGGTTGATTACGCTGACTTCCTCTACAGCCAATGCCCTAACTCTTACATGGCTAAACTGGACACACTCTACCATCGAGCACTGAGGTTTATAGCGGGACTCCCCTTGAGCACATCACTGCACCCTATATGCGGCAGTGGGATGGACATCACTAAAGTTCAGGCGCCACAGAAACACTGCTCTCTGGACCTATAGAGCCATCTCTAATAAGCTGCCTTACTATATCGCCTGCTGTCTTCCCCTGAGTATAATTGGGAAATACGCGTTAAGAAGTTACTCAGCTATTACACTTAAAGTACCCAAAGCAAAATCCTGCTTCGGCAGGGCAGCCATAAGGTTCGTGCTACCTACCTTATGGAACGATCTACAAAAACCCCTCAAATTAAGCACTCTAATCGGTATAAATGCTTTCAAGATGCTTTATTTCCGTACAATTGGAGAAGTATGTAACTGCTTCACCCACTCAGACCCAGTACCGGTGTCTGCACTGGTATATAGCCACACCTAGACCCAATTTTAAGTACTGACCCCCCCAGCTTGCTCCTCACCAGCCTAATTGTTCTCTCTCTTATCCCCCTGTCTTATCAACACTAGGCCCATCCATTCCCTTATTCTTCCTTTCCCAACCTCGGATAGGAGCTCACTACCCTGGGTTGTGACATCCTACCATGCCCCGTACTTTATAGCATTCAATCCTGGGGCTCACACATACTCCTTTTCTCCATCCACCTTCTCTACATCCAGCTTTACCAACTCCTTTCTGTGCACTGTGCCCTCCTAGCCTTTCTCCCCTACTTCCCTCCCTCTCTTCCCCATACCTTCACCTCTACCTGGTGTATATTTTTATTTTTATTTTTTTCTTCCGTTACTTCCTCCTGCAACCTTAGATAACCTGCTTTATCTTCCTATAGACACTTCTATGTATGTAAATACCGTGTAATCTGTACAATATCTGTATAATTCTATATACATATGAACTTTTTTCTTCCTCTCTGTAAAGAGTATATCTGATTGCCTTGTAAATACCTGTGTTGACCTGTATATACAATTGCTCATGCTCCACCCAGGTCCATCTTGCAAATGAGCTTCTGCTCAACGATGAACGCCTGGTTAAATAAAGACTTGATTGATTGATTGATTGTTAGGCAGATCTGTCCCGAAAGGTGATTTTGCAGTCCCTGTGTGAAATCACCTTTTGGGCAGGAGTTGAAGCTTTTCTCCACTCTTGTTCATGAGGTGGGATCATAAGAAGGCTATGTATGTGGTGAATGTTTGGAATGGTCTCCCTAGGCAGGTGGTGGAAGCTAGTAATCTGGCCAGTTTTAAGAACTTACTGGCTAGGTATATGGGAGGGAAAAAAATGGAGCTATGTCCACTGAGTTAGTGGCAGGTTCTTTATATGGCTCACTGTAGCTTATGGACCTGAATTTATCTACGAACCTATGTTTAAAATTTGGTGTAAAAATTTAAAAAAACAACCAAGTTATGAGCCTACATTGAATTTTGCAAACGCAGGCTCATAACACTGGTAATTTTCAATATTTTCCCCCAAATTCACAACATAGCCATATCTTTACAGCACCTCATGAGTGTGACAGCTGTCATTTTGCAGATCCTGGCCAAAATGTTTTTTTTTTACATCTCAAAAGTTGATTTCGTGGTCCCTGTGCAAAATCACTTTTCAGGCAGGAGTTGAACATTTTTGCTGCCCTTGTTCATGAGGTGAGGCCATAAGAAGGCTATGTTGACAATCTGGTATAAAAATATCTAAAAAAAATAAAGTTATGAGCTTACATTGAATTTTGCAAATGCAGGCTCGTAACATTGGTAATTTTCAATATTTTTACCCCAGAATTACAACACAGCCATTTCTTTACAGCACCACATGATTGTGACAGCTGTCATTTTTCAATTCTGGCCCAAAATGTGTTTTTGTGTCCTGAAAGTTGATTTTGCAGTCCCTGTGCAAAATCATGTTTAGGCCAGGTGTTGAACATTTTCTCTGCCCTTCTTCATGAGGAAGGGTCTTAACAAAGCTAGGTTGAAAATTCGGTGCAAAAATATTAAAAAACAAATTTTAAATATTTTTACCCCACATTCCTCACCTGCAGCCCTATCAGCTCTGGCCAGATTTTGTTTCAGTTGGCCGGACCGAGGCACAAGGAGATTAAGTGACTTGCTCAGGATCAGACTGAGTACATAGCTGGTGGGCTTTAAACCTGGGTCTTCTGCTTCTTGAACCTAAGCTCTAACTACAATATGAGACTGCCTCTGTCATTGCCTTCATAGGCTATATGTAAGCAATAAGACACAACAGGGTGTGTTTCTCTGAGTTACAGTAGCACACCTGAGATGGTATGGCACTAGGCAAAGCCAAGTACTTTACACTATTCAGCAAGTGATGATATCCATAGGAACATCCAATTCAAGAGACAAATATAGTCCCTCTCCCCTATCTTAGTAGATGTACTGTGCCTAGTCTGAGTTGCTGTAGTTGTCATGTGCTTGTGCACACTGTACTGTTTTCCATTATGATTCTGGCACTGCTGGCACTGAGAAGAGGAAGAACCATGCAAGGTGGAAACCTCTGGGGGTACCCAGGGTTCAGTGGATCCACCTGCTCCTCCTAGGTACGCTATAAATTTTACGTATGTGTGTGTGTTGATAAAAGCTGCATCCTCTCAGTTTATTCAGCTCTCATAACCTAGAATGTTATGTTTCAAGAATGTCTCTAAACTAACTTTAAACATCTTTATACTGCTTGATTCCACAGTACAGTAGCATCTTGTTCTACATACACACTATTATCTGAGTCAAATAAAAACAAATAAATAAATTAACTGACATTTTCTTTTATCCTTTATCTTCTTGATAATCTTTGTTATTGCTAAGAAACTGGGTATTTGTTACCACTGTGGTATTCGTGGTGGGGAATGGGGGCTGTTTCTGGATAAAGTCCCTACTGTCTGCATGAAGTTTCAGAGTTCTGATACATCATCATAGCACAGTACTCACATTTTCTCACAGATGTGAATCATATTTAGTTTAATCAACCAAGTACCAAATCTTTCATTTTACCAATATTGGGGAAAACTACAAGCTCACAGTTTCATCCTTCACACTGAAACCCCACTGTATCTAAAAGAGGAACTGAATAGGAAAAAGCAGGCATCTGGAACATTTTAAGAGTCTGTTCTGCTTTCATAATTAGCCTTAGCATCCAACTTAGTGCAGCCTGTGCTCAGCCCTTACCTTTACGCTGCCTGTCTCTTCCTCAATCTGCTGACTTCCTAGCTATCTCAGCTGGTGCTTAAACTAGACCTTCCTCTCTCTCTCTCCTCCATCTTCCCTCTCACTAGCCCCTCCCGAGTAACGGGTACAACTTCAGCTGCTAGATTACTGCTCGCTGCATGCAACTTGAGCTGCTAGATTACTGCTCCTGCATGCCACTAGCCATGACTCTACTGCTGGATTACCTACCCCTACTTGCTATGCTAATTTTCTGCCACCCACCACTCCTCCCCAACATGCCACAAACTTACCCTAAACCTCAACCTCCCTGTTTGCTTGACCTTACACTGCCCCTTTATCACCCAAACTCTGCAACCTCCACGCCCCGTAACCTTACATGGGCCCACTCAAACACGTGCCCCCTCCTCTTTCCTCTTCCCTCCCTCGCTAAACCAGCTGATCCTGATACAAATTAGCTCACGTAGTACCTCCCACAACCACCCGCGTTCCCATACAAAATGGCATTCTACCACTTATAGGTGGCTAAAACTTATTGGACACTACCTCTCTATTGCCCTCCTGCTCCTTGCAGTTGGGGATATACACCTGAACCCAGGTCTCCATCACACCCACACCCTGTAAAATTCACCCAGACCCTCTCAAAACTCATCCACATACAACAGCAGCAGCCCCCTCCCACATGGCCTGTGCCTCATGCATCTAAACACACGAAGCCTAGCCCTCAAACTTGACTCCCTACAGGTACTTGTGACCCACTATGCCCCCGACATCTTCATCCTGTCCGAAACATGGCTAAACAAAAATATTGCTGTGCCCACAGTATCAATACCTGGTTACACCATGACCCACCAGGACAGGGCTAGCAGAGGCGGTGGTGTGGCCATTTATGTAAAGGCCGAACTACACTTCTCCATTGTTCTAACCAAGACTGAACCTCAGGCCCATGAACTTTTACTGATTCAACTGGATCTACCTTTCTCACTCCCTATCTACATTGCTGGTGTATACTGCCGGCCGGGCATGCCAGCATCTTCTGTTACCGACTTACTCTCGCAACTCTCCTCCCTAACCCCGAAGGGGGAATTATATGTTATGGGGGATTTTAACCACAACTGGTTATCTCAGTCCCTCAGCAAAACCTGTAGTGCCATCTCGGCCCTAAACCTGGCACAAACCATCACTGAGCCCACCTGTGTAAACTTCAGATCTGGGAACCACTCTCTAATAGACTGGGCTCTCACCTCCCACCCACACCGGGTCATACAATCTGGTCTGCTCCCTGATTCTCTGAGTGACCTCCACATAATTTACCTGATCAGGAAAATTCACCGCCCCACTTCAGTGCCTAGGTTTCTAATCCAACGGTCCTATAAATCCCTCAACCTTGCTGCCGTGCTCAAAGATCTAGCCCTTGCAAACTGGATCACACCCACTTTAACCAGTTCCCTTGACGATGCCCTTTTACACTTCCATGGCACGTTCCTAAATGTCTGGAATTCACATGCCCCTTTGCGTCGCTCAAGGGTACGTGGCAACCATCTACCATGGATCACCCAAGAACTTATAGCCTGCCACAAAGCCCACGATAAAGCATGGCAAGCACATAAATCTTTGCACCTCCCACAAGACTTCAATAAGTACCGTGTGCTGTGTAACAAATGCACCAGAGTGACCCGGTTCACTAAAACTGAATATTTCAACTCCTTCCTTCAGTCAAATTTAAACAGCCCTTCCAAATTCTGGAAGGTCATTCACCCTCTTCTCCCCCCCCCCCCGGCTGCTAATCCAACACCACTCTTAAAAGTAAACAACTCACTCCTCTCTGACCCAGGGGCAGTGGCTGCCAAGTTCAACACATACTTTACCCTCCATGTGCCTCAGCTCTCCTCTCCTCCCTGCCCCCCCTGCCCCACCCGGTCTTACCGTAGGAGTCTCAAACACGCTCGGGTCTTGCACCTTCTCCTTCTGACCTATCACACAAACTGCAGCCCTCTTGAGGCCCTGCTGTCACTAAGCCCGTCTAAAGGAAATTCCCCCGATGGGCTGGACTCCAAACTCCTCCACCTCTCTGCACCAGCTATAGCCACTCCTCTGGCAAATCTCTTAAACCTCTCCTTTAACAATGCTGCTGTCCCACAGGCCTGGAAACACGCCGTTGTCATTCCCTTTTCGAAAGGGGGCCCACCCTTCCACCTCAAACTACTGCCCTATCTCCCTCCTCCCAGCCCTTGCAAATCTTCAAGAGCACCCGGTGCTTGCCCAACTTACCTTCTTTCTCTTGGACTATAACTTCTTCGCACCATTTCAGTCTGGCTTCAGGAAGGGCCACTCCACCCCATCCTCCCTGTTAAGACTCACGGACACCATCCTCTCCGGTATGGATAGAGGGATGATCTCCTCTGCTATATTTGTCGACCTTGCTAAAGCTTTTGACATAGTGTCCCACCCACTGCTGATGACAAGCCTCAAGGAGGCAGGCCTCTCTACCTCAGCCACAAACTGGTTCAACACCTACCTCTCTGGAAGGACACAATCAGTAAAAGTTGCTAATGCTATATCCTTCCCCCACCCCATGACTACTGGTATCCCCCAAGGGTCGGTACTCAGTCCCATACTTTTCTCCATTTTCCTCAATAACCTGCCACAAGTCTGCACAAATTCATCTATACACATGTACGTGGATGACACCGTCCTATTCTCCACCGGCTCCTCCCCTGAAGAAGTAGGATCAAATCTCCAGACAGACTTGGAAAAAGTCCAACTCTGGTTCAGCTCGCATCAGCTCTCTCTCAATGCAAAAAACTGTCACTATGACCTTCAGCATGAGACAGCAGTTAACCTGACTCCCTCCCTCCCCTTCCACACACTGGATGGGACAACCCTGGAGGACATCACTTCCTTCCGGTATCTAGGGGTATGGCTCGACCGTCACCTTACCTGCTCCGACCACATTGACACAATTATCAAAAAATTATTCCCCAAGCTTGGAGTCCTCTACAGGAACCACTCTAGCCTCCCTTTCTCAGCTAGATGGGAACTAGTTCAGAAAATGATCCTCCCTTCCTTATACTACTGTGACATAGTCTATGGTGCGGCACCAATATCCACCCTGTCTAAACTAGACCCCATTTTCAATGCATTCTGCCGCTTTGCTCTAGATGCCACACACCATTCCCACCACTGTGACCTCTACCGCTCCCTCACCTTCCCATCCCTAGAGAATCACCGAAAACTGCACTGCTCCAAGTCTGCCTCAAAATTCTGGCTTGATGCTCTCCCCTTCTACCTTTCCTAAATACTGTTGTCAGCTCCAACCCCCCCCCCATGCTCTCCGGTCCCTTGACTCCCGACTACTAAATATTCCCAGTCGAAAGACCTCCACTGGACAAACAGCCTTCTTGCACTGATTCCCGAAGCTCTGGAATGCTCTCCCCCCTCAAATTCGTCACTCCTCCTCTACCCATTCCCTAGCAACTGCACTGACAAACTACTTCACTGTGAACTGTGTCTACGCACAATAACTAATCCCCCCCACTTATTCCCAATATTCCTCTGTCTGACCAGCGGCACCATCCTATCCTTGGTAGCTGGCATATATACCTATTTCTATAAAAAAAAAATTGCCTCTTACTCGCCCACACCCTGGACTCTCTCTGGCCTGCCTAGCTATAGCCTATGGATCAATCTACACTACAGCACCAGCCTGTACTCCATAAATGTATGCAAGCATTGTATGTATGCATAGCAGTTACATGTAGTTCTAGAGCACGTGCTTTTAGCTGTCTGTTGCAAATTTGTAACCAAGTAATACCTTTCTTTCCTGTGTAACTGCCAACTGTTATTATGTCATATGATAACCTGCATGTTATCCTCCCCTTGTACCCTCCCCCCAGGTCACACTGGGAGAGGAGCATCGTTTTTGTTCAGTGTTCCTTTCCTGGTGATGCAATTCAATAAATAAAAAATTACAGACTGTTTACATGGCATCTGCTAGGGAATGGCAATTAGACACCGTGGACTGGTGTAGTCCTTTTCATGTGCTGAGTTTATCACAAAGGTTCTAGCAGTGGGTTTCCCTTTGTTTTGCAACTCCCATGCTACCTCCATATCACTCCTTCAGGATAGCCAGCACTCAAACTTCCACTGTGGTTACTTGTGTCTCAGGCCAGCCACCTCAATCCATGAGGGATCCATTCAGTTCCCCCTGACTCCATACCTGTTATATCTCTAGTGTGGTCACCCTCCTTATACAGTGTGGGCAGGCAACATGCAGGACAAATGAAAGTGCGTGAGTGACCAGTAGGTAAGCTGGAGATTTCAGAGCAGAGGGTCCTTCAGAATAAAGTCACAGACCCCTTAACATGGGTAGGGAATACAGAAAAAACATCCAGTGCCTTTTCATCTACAGACCCATCCCCCTGGAGCAAAGTACCTGAAGTTAAGCCACTTTTACAGGCATCTGCCATCAAATTCTATGTTTCTATCAGCTGTTCCCTGCATCCTCATTTAAACATCAGCTCCATGGGTTGCCTTAACTAGGAGGCAGCTTCATAGAGTTTTCCACTCTTTTCCTCCCCTAGAGAGAAAAGGGTCCAACGATGTGTGTGACAATTCCCTGCCAGCATCCACTCCTGACTTCCTGGGCTCAAGGCATACATTTGGGTCACCAGCATGCTATCTGGTACCATGGAACCTGTTGATTCCCCTTGTAAGTGCTAGGGGGCATGGCAGGATACTGGGCTGGGTTTTCGGGAGAGGTGGTAAAATGTCACCATTAATCTGGATACCTTTGAAATGCTAAATCCATGTTCACTGAATTTCCTCAAAGCAAATTCTGTAGTAGCAGTGTCAAACAGGGTGTTATTCAGGGTTTGTGCCCCCTTCTGCACATCTCTGGTTACTATGCAGGTGAAGGTTAAAGATCTCATGGCCCCTATCAAAGAAAAGTAGAGGATTTTTTCATTGAGAAATACAAAATAACTAAAGCTCACAATCAGGTAGATTGCAGAACAAAATTATAGCAATATATTGGACTGTAAATTGGCAGATTATATAGAGATATATGTTCATGGTTACCCATAAACCTGCTGTGCTGGTAATCTCAGAGTCTTGGCTATCTTCCAAGACCTCAGATGCTGTTGCCATCCCAGCTTTTTCTATCATCAGACAGGATTGTGTGAAGAAGAGGGTGGAGTGACTTTTTACCTTTCCTCTCACATCCAGTCTGAACTTGAGCTGCCAGTCATATCACCTTCTGCTTATGAGATGCTCATCCTCAAACTTTTTCTCCCCTTCACAGTTCCCATTTTCATTGCTGGAGTACATTGCTGCCCTGATGTATCTCTATCCTTAGTCACTGAATTCCTCACCACCATAGCCACTCATGTCTCTTCTGGTGATGTACTGATCCTTGGGGACTTCGATCTCAATTGGCTGTTCCCATCCCGTTGTATTTTTTGCCACAGTGTAAAGTCCCTACAGATCTCCCAATTCATCTCTGACTCCACCCAATTCAATCACAAGTCCCTCAACCATTCCCTCCTGGACTGGGTCCTCTACTCTCACCTGCACCATACTGTGGATGCTGGCACCCTTCCCAATGCTCTCAGTGACCACCATATGGTCTACTGCATGTGCAAGATATATTGCCCCTCATCTCCCCCTAAATACATCAGTTTCTGATCTTTCTGATCTCTGGACCTGTCCTCCCAGCATGCTAACCTGATGGCTACTGACTGGTCCTCCATTTCAGCTGCTAGCAACACCCACACTGCCCTTGAGTCATTTAACTCCAAGTTCATGTCTGTCTGGGACTACCCTAATATTTTGAGGAAAACTAGGGTTCGAGGTTTGTACCTTACCAGGATCTCGACAGAGTTGCTGGCCTGTCATCAAGCATGTGATCTTGCCTGGAGGATTTACAATTCCTCTGACTCCACTACTGACCTTACTAGTTAAAGGGTCCACTGAAATGGGATAGTTTGGATTACCCCCTGATAGAATTAAGGATATGTCATTTCTCTTTGAACCCCTCCAGTCTACTGCAGTAGCATTTGTAAGCTTTTCTGAATAACTATTTTTCATTTTCCACTACTATGGGTAGGCCACCCATAATAGTACCTCTTCCCCCTTGACTATTCCCTCTTTTTATTCCTTTTCCTCCCCTACCATAAGCCATTATGAGAATGAGCACTAGAACAGCAAACTGACATAAAGAATAATGACTAAACAAATAAATAGCAGGTGTAATCTGCACAGAGTTGGTCCTTGTTTACTGTGGTATGTGTCCTTAAAGAATTTAATAAATGCTTAGTTAAAGACAGGGCAATGTCTTTGTGGGCACTGTTGTGTTATTTTATATGTAAAATGTGCCTCGAAGCGTGTTTATGCTAAAGAAAGTGCCCTGGAGTGAAAGGCAGTAAGCGAGTGTCCTCTATGTAAAGCTACACTCAGCTGCAAGAAATGTTTTTAGCAGCCGATCATTTTTAAGTCCTTTTCGGTCAGCAAATGTAGCATTAAGGGGGCACTGTGGTCTCACTTCCTAGCAACAGTGCAGGAGGTAGAGCGACTGATTGTACAGTCAGGTGCAGTGTGGTGCATTCGAGCTGGGAAAGTGAAGGTCGTCACTTTCCCTGACTCGCACCTCCCGACAGGAAACATAGCAAGAAAGAGATGTTTCAGTGGCAAAGAAAGGAACTTTCACTGCAGACTAAACTGACTTAGTAATATGTTTCCTACATAATATTAAGTCAACAAATGAAAGTTGTTTCCAACGGCCTGAAATTGCAGCCGTCGGGTGTATTGAATTCTGATGAGGGATTTGTCTTTATATAGCAGCTTGTATGAAAACACCCTTCAGAAGACATGAATAGTGTACAGAAACTAATAATAGGAGTGTTGTCTTTAGTTGTCTTTGTCTATGCAGAGAAAGCTCTTACCTGAGCTAAGTCTTCTTGGAAAAAATGCACTTCTAGGAGCCAGCAGCCCCATAAGGAGGCTGTTTTATAGAAACTCCCCAGCTGTCACTCAGCTGAAAAGGGGCGGAGTTTCCATGTTTAAAAATAATTAAGAGGTGTTCCTCAACAGCTTTGGTTATAGATTGTAGAAGACAGAATAAAATCACTCCTTAAGACTGTATGTTGTACATCTGTATATACAGTCAGTCTGATCCCCCATATGTTTATACTAGCCAGGATATTTCCATGTATTAGAAAAGGGGTGGATCAGCTGACACTAGTGTCATAGGAGGACTGCACTATAAAGGCTGCCACTGTGCTAAGGTTAGGCAGATTATCCTGGGAGAGTGTCCTGAGAGGTTGGTCTGAGAGCGCAGAAGTCAGTAGAAATTGTACTGTTTAAAGTATTCTACACTGTGGCAGAATCATTGGAGGGAAGTAATTCTGGAGCTTGAGGAGAGTTCATTTATTTCTTTATTTTTTTTGTGTTTATAGTCTGAAGTCTAAGACAGTATTACTTTATTATTGATTTGTTTTTATTTTTGTATAGCATGATTTGCTTTATATTATTTTACAAAAATAAACATCACACAAAATTTGTGTGTTGAAATCTTGGAGTACCGTGTATGCTTTAATTACCCTACCCCACGAACCCTACCACACTCAACATGTGTACCAGAGCTACAGTACTAGGCTTGTGAAGGCCAATTTCTTTGTATCCACACTCCAGAGCAACGTTAACCACCCCTCTAAGTTCTGGAAAGTCATTTATGTCCTCTTCTACCCTCAGTCCTAGTCTCCTTCCCCAGTCCTCAAGGAGGACGATACCCCTGTCTCATGCCTGACTGCAGTTATCTCATTTTTCAACTCTTTTTTTACCTCTTGTGCCCCCTCCCTACTTGCACATTCTTCAACCTCCTCCTCTCCCCCTCCCCTTTTGCCCAAGTCCCTCCTCCCAGCCACCTTCCTCCCTTTCTCCTTTTCTTCCACTACTCCACAACTTCCATAGAATTTCTGTGGGCAGATAAGGACAGCTTGGCCCATCCAGTCTCCCTGTTTTTCCCTACCTACAGTATCACCATAGACCCTTCCCTCAAAGCCCCCTGACTCTAAACCCACACAAAAGTGGGAGCCCTGATGGCACTGGCCACAGACTCTTGTCCCTCTTTGATTCGGCCATTGCTCTCCCTACCACCCTCCCCCTAACCATTCCTTTTCCCTAGCCTCCATCCCTGACACATGGAAACAGGCTATGACCATCCCCCTCTGCAAAGGGAGTGACCTCACTCCTTCCCTGACAACTACTCCCCTATCTCCCTTCTCTTCACTCTAGCTAGACTCCAGGAACACCTACACAGAAACACAAAAAAGCAACAATGCACACAGGATCAAGACATTCCAAAAACAAGTAAATTTATCAGTATGACATACAGTGGTTCCCCGGTACTTTGAGGGCTAAACTCTCTTCATGGGGGGGGGGGTGTGGAACCACACAGACAGGTGCATTCTTAAATAGCCATAATGCCATGTGATGTTTTTCAAAGGAATTGATTAACCTATCATATTAAGTAAAATGCAAAAATACCATAATCAACCATCAAATGAAAATTACATTAAAAAAAAAAAACTTATTTATAACACACACACACACATACACACACACACACACACACTGGTACAGTTCATATTCATAAATTCACTCATTTCAAATTTGTCAAATGTTAAAAAGAAAAACTATAAAGTGCAGAAGTGCAGATTAATTTTTACATTACTGGTCCATGTTTAGCCATACTTAGAATCATAAAGCTTATTGTACACTGTACCATAAGGAGATGGCAAAAATGAAAATAATTGTAGCTATTATTGTTCTACTATCTGGCTTATACTTAGCCTTTCATAAAACCTATGATTTAAATGCTGCATTATTAGGAAAACTTGGCTCAGAGAAGAGACTCAGTGATAGCCATTATTATTTATATATTGCATATTTTTTAGTGCGATCTACCAAACGGTGGTCAGCAGCCCTAGTTATTTATACATTAGCATTTTATTGTTACAGTATTAATTACTCTATTAGTAACTCAGCTAAACCAAATGGAACAGCTAACATAGTGAATCTGTTAAGCATATAAAAGAACGCCAACACCAAACAGAAATCCAAAGGTTAATATATAGGGATAGATCAAACATCAGAGAACAGGAAAAGTTAAAGGTAAACACTTAGGTCGAGGCCTTTATTTTAACCTTTTGGTGACAGAGTATCTAAAGTAAAGATCCATTTTGATTCCTTTTGTAAAAGAATCTGTCTTCTGTCACCCTTTCTAGGCAAAGGT
Organism: Neoceratodus forsteri; assembly: GCA_016271365.2. Taxonomy (NCBI): domain Eukaryota; kingdom Metazoa; phylum Chordata; order Ceratodontiformes; family Ceratodontidae; genus Neoceratodus; species Neoceratodus forsteri. Next base: position 516,654,000 of record CM057449.1, on the reverse strand, counting down.
TTTACAAATGCCAGTATGGTGAACCTGAGGGACATTGGATTACTGTTATGTGCATTCATATAATGCACTGCCACCGAAGATTCCAAGTTATTATTCCTGATGTCCCTCAGGTGCTCCAAATATTTTCCTTAGCTCATCTGATAGTGCACCCAACATACAGCAAATTGCATGGACACTGTGATACATAAACAACATAGTTTGTGGAGCAATTCACAAAATCAAAGATTTTTACAGATAGTTCTTTTGTAGGATGTACAAATATTTTTTCCTCAACTACATGTTTGCAAGCCATGCAATGGCCACATCTGAAGCACCCAATGGTTCATTCTGGTAACTGTGTACGTGGGCATACTTTATCAGGCATGTAGTGACTACTACAAATTATGTCACCTATATTTTTTGCTTTACTAAAGGTGTCTCTTGGACTGGTTGAAAATAAATTAGGCATGCTGCAATGTTCAAGTAATGGCCAGTTCTTCAATAGGATGTTTTTTTGCTTTTGGAGAGACACAATTATACTCTGGTACAAAATTCATTTTTTCTGTATTTTCATTTGTCTTACTCTCGGTCTCAACAATGTAGCCCTGTCCTGGGAACTAGTCCTCACTACAGCTTCCTTCATATCTATTTTACATCCTCTTTCAGAAAACCGTTTTAACATTTCACCAGTTTGTTGTTCAAAGCTTGTTCTGTCACGCAGTTTCATTTCAACCGTAAAACCTGCCTGTATGGGATCAATTTAATAAGTGCGGAAGGGTGTGCACTATCTGTGTACTGCATACAGTTGCCCACAGTGGATTTCCTGAAACATGTAGTTTCAATTTTACCATTTGCAGATGGTATCAGTGTTAAATCTAAGAAGTCTATTTTTTCACTGTTAATTTCAGAGGAAAACTTTAAATTCATGTCATTCTCATTTAAACTCTCTATGAAGAGTTGTGCATATGCTTTTGTCTCCTGCAATATAATGAGCAAATGATCAATATATCTACTCCAATATGTGATATTCTCTAGATACTGATTTTTTGTATTAAAGATGCATCTGCTCTCCCACCACCCCAGATATAAATTTGCATAAGTGGGTGCAACAGTTGTACCCATTGCTGTCCCCCTATTTTGTAGATAGTACCTTCTATTAAATAAAAAATAGTTATGTTGTAAAATAAATTATACAGCATACAAAAGAAATTTGGGGGGGGGCATCATGATACATGGTGCTGTTTGAAAAAACCTTAATGCCTTGATACCCAGATGGTGAGGAATGCAAGTATAGAGTGAATTTACATCCACTGTGATCCATAAAATTCACTCTGCCACTGTAATGCATCCAATTTCTCCAAAATGTGAAGAGAATCGCTAGTATAGGACATAAATTGTAACATCAAAGGTTGTTAGAAAAAGTCACAGAACCTGGAGAGATTCTCGGTCAGTGATCCTATACCCGAGATGATCGGCTGCCCAGGGGGCCTTTCCAGATGTTTATGTATTTTTGGTAGGTAATAAAAGGTTGATATAACTGGGTATTCAGCCTTTAAATATTTATTCTCACTTCCAGTAATAAAGTCTGTCCTGGAGGCCTCATCTATCAAATGGAACAAAGCATTCTGAAAATTAAAAGTAGGATCCTCATTTAATACAACATAAGTTTTTGTGTCTGAAAGGAGTCTATTTGCCTCAATTTCTTAATCCTCCTTGTTAAGGGCAACTATGTTGCTGCCTTTGCTGGCTTGTTTAAATACAGCGCCTTTAAGATCTTTGAGGCGCTGTAATGCTTCATTTTCTGACACTGAAAGATTACCATTAGTGTTGTACCATCTTTTTAAAAATAAATGGTCTATCTGTTTCATTACCACTTGCAGGTAAATTTGTCTTGCTGGATCAAAAGTACCTGGACAGAAAATTGACTTTGGTTTAAACCTAGAGCGTCTATTGAGGCAAAATAAATCATCAGTTCTCACATTTTCACCATCAGTTACATTACTTACAAATGCATCACCTTGTGTATCAATATCAACCAATTCTAAAATGTTCACATGTTCAGACATCATAGAGGTGGAAGGGGAACCAAAATCCACATTTCCCCTCAGAATCAGATGTATGCAAAATATCCATTAGTTCTCTTAAATCTCCACAGTTTAGTTCTTGATTTTCACAAGTGAAATTAGGTCACCCCATATTTTTTGCAGCAAAGAAAAATGTAAAATTTATTTTTCTAAAAATTCCAAACAGCTCTACTTGCAAAGAAAATCTGTTACTTTGGGGGATGGTACAAGCGAAAACCCTTTCTGGAGAATGCTCAATTCAGCATTACTAAATTCATATGAACTTAAGTTCACAATTTCGGTTGAAGTACTCACTGTGGATTGCTCACTATTTTGTTCAATAGATGAGTTTGTTCCCTGAGGAGTTTTAGTTGTCTGTCCCTCTGTGTTCTCTGTATTGGTACTGGTATTTTTATTCTTGTTACTTGCTTTGTTTTGTCTCCAATTTCTCGAATTGCTGCATCTCCTATTCCATCTATTTCTAGATTGACTACGGCTGATGTTGCTACCCCTATTGTTGATACGTGTTGGCCTGTTCCAAGCAAAGACTACTCCAGGAACACTTGTTTCTCTACCAACGTTCCCCTTTCCTTGATTCCTCCTACTTCACTTTCCACCAATCTGATTTTAGGAAGGTCCATTCCAGCTCCACCTCCCTGTTATGGATCACTGATTCCATTCTATCAGGCATGGATCATGATCTGGTCACCTCAGTCAGCTTTGTTGACCTGGCCAAAGTCTTTGACACTGTTGCCCATCCCAGCCATCTGGACAAGCTTAAGGCAGCAGGGCTCTCTGCCTTCTCAGTTGAGTGGTTCTGCTGCTACTTAGAGGGCAAGTTCCAAGCTGTCTGCATTGGTGACATCATATTCCCTTCACTTCCTATCTGCTCTGGTGTACCCCAAGGGTCCATCATTGGTCCTATTCTATTCTCCATTTTCCTGAACAATCTTCCCTCTGCCTGCACTTCTGCATTGATTCACATGTATACAGAAGATACAGTTCTATGCACCTCTGGCTCCTCTGCATTTGACCTCTTAGCCCGGCTCCAGCTGGACTTAGGTTACATCTAGCACTGGTTCTGAGTCAATCAGTTGTCACTCAATACCAAAAAACTGCTTACATGAATTCTGGCATAAGGCAGAGGCTTGCTAGGTTCTCCCTTCTTCTTCCTGCCATACCCTTGATGGCAATGTGATAGGGGATGTTTCTTCCTTTAAATACCTTGGGGTTTGGTTGGATCATTACCTTGATTATTCAGTTCATTGGATGCCATTCACAAAAATGTATACCCAAACTAGGTGTGCTTTACAGGAGTAAAGTGTGTATCCCACTTCCTGCCCACAGAGAGAAATTGTTACAAAGATGATTCTCCCTATCTTTGATTATGGTGACATTGTTTACAGTGCTGCTTCCATGTCCACCCTAGCCAGTCTGGTCCCCCTCTTTCACTCCTTCTGCTGTTTTGCCCTTGATTATCCCCCTAGAACCCACCACTGCTCACTATGTCCTTCCCTCTTCTTACCATCTCTTGACATCAGACTCCTTGCTCATTGCACAGCCTTCATCTCTAAACTGTAGTTCAGGACCCTTCCCCCCCACCCTTTCACCCTCCTCAGTTCCTCCTCTCCTACCTCCTACTCCTTTCACAATGTTAGTCCTCACTCTTTAGTACCCCCTCAGTAAAATCCTCCTCAGATCAAGTTGCTTTCTTCTTCCACTTCCCTGAACTGTGGGGCATTCTTCTCCTTTTTATTCTCACTGCTTCTTCCTTCTACTTATTCAAATCCCTCCTCCGTGTATTCTTTTCTCACTCCTGCAGTTGCCCCTGACCCTCACTTGTGCTTTATTTATTCTTAGAAGAGCAGATTGGAAAAACAAGGCCCACTCGCCCACAATTTTAAGACAATTGTATTCATATATTGAAGTCTCCAGGGTAAGAAAACCCCAGTGTATTAGCCAATCAAAACCTTAGCAAGCAATAACCAACATTTCTGAATAAAGTTCCTTGCAAAGGGTTGCACTAATTTAAGTTTTAAAATAAATTAACATATTTAAATTGATATCATACTGTAGTCTGGATAAAAAGGTGAACACATTGTACCACCTTAAACTTATACTTACATGTAAATCTATGTAAGCAAGTACAAATTATATCCCCTTCCCTCTGGATACCTATTTAATAATCATGAAAACTCTTAAATATTTCCCCAATTTAATTCTTCAATAATAGAAATAATCCCTGCAAAGTTCATTTGCATGAAGAAAAATGTATGGGACTACCTTAAATTTTTCTTGATGTGGTTTTCCTGGCTCTTTCTGTTTCATAAAGAAAATTCTATTAATGATCAAATAAAGATCTGTTTATCTGATCAAATTCATCATCACTTTATTTATTAACATGTTTTATATATATATATATATATATATATATATATATATACGCTAATCAGAGTGTGTTAAAAACAAGGGCTACCTTAAATTCATCTGAAATGCTTGGTTTCTACTTATGAAAGGAATTGTATTCTGTATACTGTTGTTAAGCATTATTTGCAGGTTGCGCCTCACTGTCTTCTAGAAGCTTTGTTAAAAATATTTGATAAACATTTTATGTCCACCATAAAACACCAAGTGCTGTTTACCTTTATAGTTCTCTAGGTTACTTTGGTGCCTGTTTGGAAAGAGAGCCAGAAGTGTATGAATCATTCTCCAGTTCCCAAATTCAAAAGAGCTGTTAAATACTGTATTCAAACTCAGTGACTGATATAAGTTTATTACAGCGCAGCACAGCTCCTACTCTCTCTACCTGGGTAAGGCAGCATGCTTGTGAATCACTCACCCTTTTATAGTGTAAGCCAGGACTGGAATTGGGTGTGTATATGTCTGCACACAGACTCCCATGATATCACTCTATCACATAATGCAGGCTTGAGCATGGAAGTGCTTGGTGGCATGCCCATTCTGCATGAATGCCAGCACCTAGTATCGATTTCAAAACATTAGATGTCCTTAACACACTAGATAACAACTCAGTGGATATAAAATATTAAATTTAAACAAAGTAGTTCCATGTCTTAAACTTCAGACATATTTGAACCCTTCTTAACCTTTACCACTGAACTGCTATGTAATCTGTCCTAATGTTTATGATGTTTAAAATACTAAGTACTCCTAAATGTAGCATAGCTTGGCATCGGTACTCATCAGATCAAGGTCATCCTGATGCACACTGTACCCAGTCACACCCCACATCAATACTTGCATCAATACTAGATTAATTATTTTTCCTAGTCAAGTAACATGCCTTCAGTTCCCAGAGTGACTTCTAAATTACCTTAAATACATGTGCTATAAAATGCATATAGACAGAAAACTAATAGGATGGGGACTTTGGAATAGGATAGATATGTACATAGAGGCAATAGTGATGTGGGCTGTAGACCAAAATTCTGTTGTCCCGTTTGAAAAACCAAATTCATAAAGATACTGAATGTATGGATTGATTTATAAATTATTACCATCATTATGGATACAGTGGGGGATAAAAGAACAAGAGGGACTGATGGGGATAAAAGAATAAGATGGGAGAATTGGGGGAGGGTAATAGTAACCAGTTTCAGATAATCCACATGTCAACTCATCTGTTTATAAAAAACTACAGATCTAGCAGGTCTCTCTTACACGTTACAGCTCCTATAGGATGGGATGTCAATCTGTATTGTCATTAAGTCCATATTTTGGATTAATTGCCTGAAATCTGTCAGTGTAAAACGTCTCCCTCAATAGCAGTTTTTTTACAATAGTCCCCTCTTCTAGAATTAGGTTCCACTTTTTCTAATCTAAAGAATCTTGAAGTGGGCAGTTAATGCTGTGCTTTCAAAAAATGCCTGATTAATGATGAGGTGATGTCCTGTCTTTGTGAGACACTCTTCACAGAATAAGAGTGTCTCATATGCAGAGGAAAGGAGTGATCTGATTGGTTGGGAGCACACTGTTGATCTATAATAACCTTTTCACTAACCTGATTTTTCCATTACACCATTTCTTTTTGGGTGCACTAGAAATCTTCAATACTTAGTGTTTCTGATGGCTCTTGTGGTCTCACTTCATGTATTTGTAACTCATGATTATAGTGTATGGAGGAACGCTGTTGTGTATGGACAGCCATACACCATAAAATGTCATTCTGGTGCGCAGTAGTGACATAGCTACTAATGCAGAATTACTTTTTGTTTTGCATTAGTAGGTATGTCACAATGTGAGAATCCTCACTGTTGCTGTTGATAAGGCTAGTGGTGATTGAATGGTCACGGGAATGAGATGGTCAGTGAGCAGTTGGCGGTGAAGTGCAGGCTGCTGAAAGCAAGGATAGTTCGTTGGAGAACAAAAAGCAAATGATTTTTGTTGGTTTTGGTAGCCACAATACACAACCATGCTCTTATTACACCTTGTGGTTACCATGACATCACAGAGACCTCTCGAGCTTTGCTCTTGAGGGCCTTGATGTCATGGTAACCACTCAGTGTGAAAATAGTGTTATTCTGTATGGGCTACCATACACTCTCCTGTATATTATTTCTTTTTTAGTGCCTGCAATATTGGCATTTTATTGTAAACATTATTGTAATATTTAAAATGAAGTGTTGTGTCCTTAACTAAATAGCACATAAACATGCATGGATGGGACTAATCCCCATTCCTTGACAAAGCCTCACTAGCAAAGTTCTGTGGCTGTTTGTGCCATGCTCTCCTGTGCCTCCTTCAGCCAGTAATATAGAGAAGTTTTGAACTACATGCCTTAGCACAAATTCATCTGTATGCATTGCTTTTGTGCTTTTGCAGTCCATTTCTATTTACAGCTGCACTGGTCCATGGAGTGGATGCTGTTTCCTCTGTGTGCTACCAAGTAGTAATACTTTAAGGCAAACAAGGATTGGATGTGGGGAGAATTTTATTTTTTTTATTTAATTGAAGATGGTATTAGTGCTGCAGGGGTCATGCGTGCTTTGTTGAGAGTAGTTTTGGAAGCTTAAAACAGTCTTGCCAAAGCAGCCATTTACCACATCCAAAATCCTTTCAATACAGCACTGTGCCCTGCATGCAAATGGTTTCCCTCATTTTCATAGGGGCAATGGTGTATTTAGTATGAGTGTACTTTGAATATATCAGCAACCTTATTAGCAGGCTGTCAGCCACACTGTATCCACAATGCTGCATAACTGAATACATGGGAATATGTTTTTAAGGGGGGCTAACTTTGGAATCTAAGGCAAGCAACCTAATTTTTTTAAATTGAAAGTTTGAAATTGGCTCTGTTGATATAGAGATATGTCATGGTGTTACAGTGTCCATATATTGATAAATACAAATATGGGTGGGGAAGCTTACCTCAGCTGGACTATGGGCTTTCTGTTAAAGGCACAAATGATCCCATGGTCCTTGGGTTCTGGGGATCATGTTACATGTAATATATCTTAATAAATATTTGGATGTTAGAGATGATATTTTGCCATTTGTGATGGAGAGCAAGATAAGACTCACAACAGGCCCTATGCATAACCAGGCTCGGCATGCACCACAAAGGGCATGTGTGAAGTGTGACCCATGCACCTGGCTTGAGTCAGACATGTGGGGCTGAGATTCACTATCTCTGAATGGACTGATGCTCAGCTTTGACGTTCTGCACCAGGTAAGGTGTTACCTGGAGGGGTAGACCTCAGACGGACTATGGACTTTTAATTGGAAGGCACAAATGGTCTCATGGTCTGTGGAGCAGTGGATCATGGTATACAACAGTCCATGTAAGGACTGCTGTAAGGCCCTGTGAAAAGTACATTAATAGTTACCTCCTGCTTTGCACAGAGTCTCAAAAGGCATACATTAAGGAAGTTACCATAGTAATTTCTTAAAAAGTAAGGCTGGTCCATTAAAAGGTATCAAATCCTTTGCTTCTGGATCTGTTCTTACAAGGACCAATATGGCAAACACTAAATCTAGATTTTAAATAAAAAGGACAACTATGGCAAACAACAATGTTGATGCTTATTAGGGTTGCTACAGCACAAAACTCAAACCCCACAAAGATTGGAAATAAACTATTATAGGTGTCAACCCCATGCCCACAAAGTTTGGAAATGTGCTGTTAGGGTTGGTAAGGCTAACGCCCACCCCCTCATATATCGCTCACTGGGGAGGCCCCACCAGGAATACTGTGTGCAGTTCTGGAGGCTGCAGCTCTGCAAAGACATTGAAAGTGGTACAGAGGAGGGCAACCAAAATGGTGAGGGGGTTGCATGAGAAGCCATATAAGGAAAGGCTGCAGGAACTCAACAGGTACTCCTTGGAAGAGAGAAGCGTGAGAGGGAACATGATTGAAACCTACAAGTACCTCACATGAGTGAATAAGGTGCAAGTGGAGGGTCTGTTTCAAAGGAAGGCACTAAAACAAGGGGACATGTAATGAAGCTATGAGGAGGAAGTTTAGGAGAGATGTGCAGAAATATGTCTTCACAGAAAGGATGGTGTATGACTGGAACAGAGTGCCACAGGAGGTAGTGGGGGTAAAGACTGTGAGGAGCTTCAAGAATGTGTGGGGTAGGCATGGGGGCATATTTGGTAGAGGAACAGGGGAAGGAAGTGACACCTATGACCAACTAGGTTCAGTGATAATGAAATAAGTAGGTACAAGGGGCAGACTGGATGGGCCTAAAGGGCCCTTTCTGCCAACAGAGTCTATGTTTCTTTCTTTTTATGTCCCCTACCCTCATGACCCAAGGTCAGTGTACAGGTACAGGGCCATGCAGCAATGGTCTGGTTTTTCATACAGGGTCAACATATTCAAAATTTGTAAATAGTAACCCTAATCCCCACCCCTATCCATTACCCTACCCTCTTCAGCAGAGTAAGAACTAGCAGGTGGGCAGGTAGCCAATGGCCACTAGAAGTGTTACCATAGATATCAGATTCTGAACCTTACCAGCCAACTGGGCATCTGACCATACAGTGATTTTTGATCCCTTAAAAATGATAAGCACTAAAAACAATGATTTAGCTACCAGATCTTGAAAGCTAGTGGCCAAACTCACCGCCAGCTTGCAAACTGATTTGTCCCACCATGCTGGTTGTGTTGGTTTATGTGAGTCTCTGAAGGTTCAGTGCTAAGTTGCTCAGTTACCACATAGTGGTATGTTTGTTGTTTCATATGTTGTGGACCATGTATGTAGTATGACATATATTTAACAGCAATAGTTTGTGTCATATGTTGCCTAGTACTATGTGTACCATACAGTTTTAACTTGTTTCTTGCTTATGCAGCTACAACAAGACCATGTGTAAAATGGTATACATGACTTTGTAAAAAATAGTATACGTCATGTTTTGATTATTTCCAAATATGTATCCTAAAGAAAACAAGCTGCAAGTGTGCAATATGTATTATTATTACAAATGTGAAGCAATTCCACTGCTTTGTGCAGGATCTACAAAAGTCAGTGCAAAGCTGACAACAAATCATAAATGGATGTAAACCTCTATCGGTGTGCACCCAAAAGTATTCTAATTACAGATCTAGAATTCAAGGGATATGTACAAAACACCAGATCTGTGTGGCATAACTCTGGACATGTAGCTTGCTCTTGGGGCTCAAGGGTAAGATGGGGGAGGGGTGGGGATTACAGTTGCTATTTACCCTATACTGTATGAGGTACCAGATTATTGGTGAATGCCACTGTACCTGTACACTGGCCTTAGGTTATGAGGCTAGAGGACATGGGAGTGAGGTAGGAGTTAATTTTATTTAAGATAAAAACCCTTTAGGCATGTGCTTATTTTCAAAGAGTTTAGGGTCAGGTACACACAATAAGAAATAAACAAATATACATTAGTGGACACAGGTAACAATGATGTACACATAGCACTGGATTTTATTTTTAAATATTACATGACAATTCGTGTTACCTAAATAACCATAATAGCACATTTTATAAACTTTGTGTGCATGGGGTTGATGACTCTAATAATTCATTTCCAAACTTAGTTGTGTTTGAGTTGTGCAATACCATCCCAAAACGTATTAATGTAGTTTTTTTTTGCCATAGGCATGTATACATGTACATACATACAGTCACAGTGAAATGTACTAATTTGCGTTGAATGGCAAAAGGGCTTAATTGCCACTGAATTAAGCTGTTCCCTGCAGCATACTGCAGCATTTTGTGATTTACTGCAGCATTACTGTATTGCAGCCTGGGAAACCTTGTAAATGCACCAGTTAGGATTAAAGTGACAAAAGTAGGGACATGTGGTGTTAGGGTTTCCAACCCTATCACCCCACCCCCACCCTGCAGATAGCAACAAGAGAAACCACTACAGTTTGCCGTCTCCTGCATCTTCACAAATCAGGTGTGGGTTGTGTTTCAGGGTTGTCAGCCCTAACGCCTACCCCATTCTCATGTACTCTGTTCATCTCAGCTTCTTTAATGATGGAATGGGGGGAACATTAGGGTTGATAGCCCTGGGGAACACCCCACACCTGATTTGTAAAGATGCAGGAGAGGGCAAACCATAATGATTTCTCCTGTTGCTACCTGCAGAGTGGTGGTTGGGTGTTAGTGTTGGAAACTCTAATGCCACATTTCCCTACTTTTTTTGCTTTAATCCTAACTGGTGCATTAACAAGTTTTTTTTGCAATGAATTTCCTTACTTTTTGAGATGTATATTCAAATCCTCATTTGCCTGTGGGAGCTTAGATGTGTACAGGTATCTTACTGTGGAAGTGCAGGGCCCTCTGGACTCTGCACTTGCATTTGTGCCAAAACATCAGTTTCTTTCCTGAATTGTATGGCTTGTCAAACTTCAATGCTGTTCTATGGGATATTGCATTTTAATTTTTTAATATTGTTTCTAAATCATTTTTTTGGGGGGTGTTATCCTTGTAGTACTCATTGAGATCTTTGTATTGATATGTAAATTGTCTCTTAAGGCCAAATACTGAGGGAGTTATGCTTTTGGAAAGTTCCAATGTTATCCTATGGGAATATGCGTGTTGTACTGTTTGTGTTTTTGTTTTGATATATAGATTGTCCCTTAAGTCCAAATATTGAGGGAGTTCTGGCATCTCAAACTTCCAACGTTATCTTATGGGAATGTGCATTTTTTAATGTTTGTGTTTTTTTTTATATGGCCCCTAGACATTTTGAGGGGGGTTATGTCTTATTCCTGCAGTATCCAGTAAGACCTTTGGTTTGATGTATAGATTGTCCTTTAAGTCTAAATATTGAGGGGTTTATGTCTTGTTGAAGTTCAAATGGTTAAAACATCATCCAAAATCCTTTTTCAGTAACAGTTTATTTTAAGTGTCCTAAACTACAATGTAACTACTGTAAAACTACATTGTAACTGCACTGTAACTACTATGTAGTTACATGTAACTACTATGTAGTTGTTAACTAGTTTTATATTTGCATGTTGTGTACTTACACACAATTTACATGAAGTAACTACACTGTAACTGCACTATAACAACTGTGCAGTTATATGTAATTACTATCTAGTTGTTAACAAGTTTTTATATCGGCTAAAATGCTGTTGTACCACATTTCAAAGGTCATGGGATGCTGTTCAACCCTTTTGTGGTACAACAGTGTTCAAACTGATTTCAGAAGCATACAAGCCACATCAACAGAATCTGCAGGATCAACCAGATCAGAGGAGGCAGCAACAAAAGGGACAGACAGGCGTGCAATCTTGCAGATGCAGGATCAACCAGATATGGTAAAATAATATGCAGGATCAACTAGATAGACTATCCTATTATGAAAAGGGCAGGATCAGCCAGATATTTACATTTATTTACAGAAAACACTTGCTTTGGCCATGTACTCTTGCTAAGCATGAAATACATCCGCCATTGTTTTTTTCTGAAAAATTCCTCCCAACCAGATTTTTAACCAGTGGGAGTGCACAACACAAATGTAGGGATGTCTGGTCCCTAAGAACCACACCACTGGTCCTAGCAACCAGATGTACCTCTCGGAAGGAGATGCGGATGGCAAAGTCTTCTTCTACTTGAAAAAATTAAATAAAAATACCCTGCTAAAACTACATAAAAATTGATGTCAGGGAAACCATACACCCTAACAAATAGTGGATGGGCAAATCTATGCAGAACCATTGTGTTCTGCCACCTCTGGGATCTGATTCCCATGGACCTCTCAAGATTCACTCTCGAGGTCAAAGGGAATCAGAACCCCTCTGTGACAGAGCACATTAGTTCTGTATGGTTGCCCATCCAGTATTCTCTATGTTTTCACAATTAATGCCTAGGTAACATGTATTTGCAAGTGTGTACACTTACATTTACCAAATCTCAGTACTGAAGCTGAGATGTAAGTTCTCATTCAGATATCAGTCCCTCATGAATGTACCACTTACTAAGCATGCAATCTAATATTAGAGCCTATTCACATAGGGATCTGTGCATCAATGGAATCCCAGGTACCTGCAAAAGGAGCATACCCAGCGTGTGCAGCTGTGCAACCATGGATTGCTGTGCAGTGGCTGGTATTCTCAGTTGCCGGCCACAGTGCACCTCTCATCCATGGCTCCACCACCCAGTGTGCTAGTGTATTGGGATGCCCATTCCAGGTCCATGAGTATATCCCTTTCTCCAGATGGAGCAGGGGATGCTGGGTGGGACACAGGGTTGAAATATTCCAAAAGTGAGAAGTTTTCAAAATCACTGGCACTTGCCTGAGCAGCCATCACCAGCCCTCTATGATGTCCCTGAGGAGTTTTCACAAGTTACTGCACTCTAGCAAAGCATTGCACTTTCCACACATAGGAAAAGATTCCAAAAGTAGTCTTTATTTCATCAAAGGATGAATGCTGCCACACATAGGAGTCAGAACTTCTCACACCAGTGCTTTGCCAGAAAGGCTTCATCAGGGAACTGCTAACCCCCAACAACGTCTCAACAATTTCCACATGTTGCTGCCCTCTAGTAAAGCATTGCACTGTCCACACATAGGAAAATATTTCAAAACTAGTCTTTATCAAAGGACAACTGCCACCACACATATGAATTGGAACTACTAACTCCAGAGCTTTGCTAGAAAGGCTTTTTCTACTAAGATACTACTGGTTCAGTCTGGGATGGTTGTCATTGAGGGCTGGGGTGGCATGGTGGGGTGACAGCATATGTCCACACATCTGGTGGCTGTACCTTGGGAAGGAGCATAATATTTATGGTAGGGTCCCCCCTGCTGTAGCTTGCACCCCCTCACCTGGTACTCTGCACCTTAGTGAATGGCATGGAGTGTGGGCAAGCCCACTGCATCACCACCAGACTGGCCCTACATGGACCTGCATGACTGGTCTGGGGATTGCGTGCACAAGGGATGCATGCTTTAGAGCATGCCACTGGGATCCACTGGACCACCGGTGAGCTGCTTTCTGGCTTTGGGTCACCTACACCTCTCAGTTACATGGTGTATAGGTGATAAGATCATTTTGTGCATAGGCCCCAAAAGCAGCAGGGAATGTTTCAAATGTGCATACCCAGGCCTGGTGATCAACAGCAGCCATCCAGTCAGATTAACTGCCCACAAGCAGACTGGATCCTGCACTCTGCATGGAGTGGGGCATTGTGGGATATGGCTGGTCTTCCCAGTACTGCTGTTTTCCAGTAAGGTTACCTACTGGTCTGTATGTGTTCACCACTGTGCCCCAAGTCCACATGGTATAGTCAGAGGACTGTGGTAACTTGGTGTGAAGGATGTGCCATGGCTGCCACCTCATTCAGCCAATGAAAAGGGCATGTAAAGGCTAAGGAGGGGTCCTTGTATGTGTATCTGGCACCACCCACTATCACTGCACATAGCAGATCAGAGATAATGCATGGCATGCAGCCATGCCCCACCCCCAGTCACCTACCTAGGCAGCAGCAGGACAAGGGTGTGGGTGCAGAAAAGGTGTGGGTTAAACCCACAGTAGCTTGATGTGAAGGGTAGTGCCATGGCTGCAGACAGCCGAAACAGTGCACAAGACCTGTATTTATATGTTGCTACACTTGTAAGAACAGATTTAATAATGCCAAAAGCAGTAACATAGCAGTTACACAATAGATTTGTTGCTACAATTTGCAACACTAATTAGATGTGTAGTTGCCCTTATAAGAATAAATAACATAATGCCAGAAGAGATAGAGTGGCAGTTGCACAATAGATTTTCTGTTACACTTTGCAACAGCTATTACATGTGTAATTACACTTGTCAGGATGAATTGATTTGTGCCGAAAGGGAGACAGTAGTAGTTGCACATGTATGCAAATTATGTAACTACACAACACTCAAATATGAAACTAGTTAACAACTACATAGTAGTTACAGTGCAGATATAGCATAGTTATACAGTAGTTACAGTGTGGTTAGGGATACTTAAAATATTGTGTTACCCCTTTTTCCTATGAAGGAATCCTTTTTCGTAAGAAGCTAAAAAAACATACAAAAAAGCCTCTCTTAAAATGATAAAAGAATCAGAAAAAAAATTAAATCCAAAATCTTTTTCTGTATGAAGGGATCCTTTTTCATATGAATGAAAAAATCATAAGAAAAAGGATCCCTTCAAATGAAAAAAGAATCAGAAAAAAAAATAAGTCCAAAATCAATTTTGTATATGAAGGGTTCCTTTTTCATATGTTCAAATTCCTTTTTCACATGGCAATATGAAATGAATTCTGACCAGAGCCGTGTGGGCAGCATGGGAGGAATTTGGGGTAAGAATATTTAAAATTACCAAAGTTAGGAGCCTGCATTAGGAAAATATAATGTAGGCTCATAAATTTGTTGTTTTGTAATATTTGTACACCAAATTTTCAACATAGCCTTGTTATAACACTACCTCATGAAGAAAGATAGAGCAAATGTTCAACTCCTGCCCAAGAGGTGATTTCGTGTAGGGACTGTGAAATCAACTTTCAGAATGCAAAAACACATTGTGGGCCAGAGATGAAAAATGACAGTTATCAAATTCATGAGATGCTATAAAGAAATGGTTATGTTGTAAACCTGGGGTCAAAATATTGAACTTTTCCAAAGTTGCGAGTCTGCTTTTGCAAAATTCAATGTAGGCTCATAACTTTGTTGTTTTTTTAATATTTTTACACCAAATTTTCAACATAGAATTATTATGACATCGCCTCATGAACAAGTGCAGAGAACAATTTCAACTCCTGCCCAAAAGATGATTTCACACATGGGACTGCAAAATCACCTTTCGGTATGTAAAAAAAAACATTTTGGCCAGGATTTGAAAATTGGCAACTGTCTCATTTGTAAGGTGCTGTAAAACTATGGCTATTTTGTAAATTAGGGGTAAAAATATTGAAAATTACCAAAGTTATGAGCCTGAGTTCACAAAATTCAACATACTGTAGGTTCATAACTTTGTTGTTTTTTAATATTTTTACACCAAATTTTCAACATAACTTTCTTATTTTATCACCTCATGAACAAGATTGTGAAAATGTTCACATTCTGCCCAAAAGGTAATTTCTCACTGGGACCACACAATCACCTTCTGGTACAGATTTGACTAATGACAGCTCAATTGTTTATGAGGTAGGGTCCTAAAAAAAGCATACATATGATACGTCCAACTTGCTTAAGAGGAGATTTAGGTCAAATTAGGAGGGAGATTAGCCTGCCAACTTGCTTAAGAGGGAGATTTGGGTCAAATTAGAAGGGAGATTGGCCTGCTAGTAGGGAGATGCCGGAACGTCGTGAGTTTGTCCTTAAATGGCGTCAAAAAAATAAGAAAAAAGTCATTACAAAAATGTAATGTATTTCATTTTGTCAAGAATAAGCACTAAAAAGAATAAACAACTAGTTATATAAAGTTATCAGATATATTGTTCATCATTGATTTAATTTTTATGTGTCTTTATCTGCTAAAAAACATGGATATTGTGTACAGAATTTTACTTAAGCAGGAGATTTTGTTTCCCAGGAGGGAGGAAGGGAGTTCAGTCAAAAAAACAGGAGTCTCCTGCGTAAAGAGGGAGATATCACATGTATGAAAAAGGCATGTTGAAAATTTTGGGCCAAAAAAATGAATAAATTGCCAAGGTATGCCAGTAAGTTCAAAACACCATTGAAATACATTAAACTGCATGCCTGTTTCTACAGTTCATGATCTGGCTTTGAAGAATGAAGATGTGTCTGCGGTCCAGAAAGGATTATGGTGTTGGATCCTGATGCATAAGTAAGGGCTTGGGGGGGGTAGTGGGTGCTGAGTGGGAGCACCGGCTGGAAGGAATGCAACGGCCACAAAAGACAGGGATGGACATTTTTTCTTTTAAAAGGAAAAAATGAGGATTCCTGCACTGGGAGATTAGGCACCCCCCCAGTGCCACTGTTACATTTCTGGGGGAGTGGGGGTGTTGAGAGGGAGGGTCAGGTGGGGATATGTATAATTAAAAAGAAAAAATAAATTGACCATGGACAGTAAAGTAGTACAGTGTGGATTGCTTCACAGACATGGAGTTGACCATTTGGAACTCAAGCATGTTGTTTGTTCCCAGGGAATGCAGGAGTCCTTTTCTTATAGCAAGAGGCCTGCAGGGCTACACCCACTGCAGCCCTAAAAAGCAGAAGCAAGTCACGAAAAAGGATGTAAAAATGAAAAAAAAAAAACATATTTGAGGGTCCTTTTTGCAACTGTTAAATGCAGAATCCAACTAATGCAGCCCCGATTAGCAAGATACATTTCTTGGGGTTTCTGCAGGATGTCATTGTTGTGGGTTTTGAAGATTTTTTTTTTTGAAAATACAGAAACAAGATGGAGGCCATATGGACACTGATTTTTTTCTCATGAAGAAGGATTGGCCCCATATGGAAAATGATCCATTTTTTTACGGTCATATTCCTTTTTCGTTTCAAACATCTATCTTGAAGTACCTACGGAGCATGCTCAGAACTAAAATTATACAATGCAATAACTTTGGAATGGATTAATATTTTTCAACCAACCAGTGACAGACACAACTCTGGGACTGTTCCTTTCTACCCTGAAAATTCAGACCACAATTCCAAACCATCTGGGTGCTAGGGGCCAACAAAAGACAGCAGCAAACTCTAATTTTCATATATTTTGCATGGAATCTGCACACATCTGATTGGAACAAAACTTGGTAAATCAAGAGACCTTGGGTTTTTGACAACACATGCAAAAGTGCATGTAAATTTGTTGAATAGGTGTGAAGTTATTAAAGTGCAAAAATTGGGGTTTAACATTAAACACTCTGCTCAAACACACCACTATAATATGCAGTATTTATATATATGTGCGTCTGTCTGTCCATCTACCTGTCTGTCTGTCTGTCTCTCTATCTGGGATATGCCATGGCCCCTGTGGAGATATCAGTGCTATTTATCCCTCATGCAGTTTGACCCTATGACATCACAAGTGGCAGAGCTATGAATGATGTCAAAGTTCAAACTGCACAAGGGGAAATATCACTAATCAATCAATCAGTCAATCAAAATCTTTATTTAACCAGGTAGCATCATTAAGCAAACTCATTTTCAAGATGGACCTGGACATTAAACAAAATACATTATGAACTGGGGATCAAAAATCTAGGAAGCTGATTGGCCAACAGCTCTTTGAAGCCGTAATGATATCTAGCTACATCATCACAGCTTCAAAAAGCCTCTGGCCACCAGCTTCCTCACTCTCTGCACATTGTTCCTTTTGACTGTGCCCACAACAGAAGGCAGCAGAACAAAAGCTGCTGACAGAAACAATGAGTGAGTGCGTCTTCAAAAAAAAAAATCCACTCTCTTCATTTCTCCACCAACATCCCTGTAACCTAACCCTGCTGTTGAAATTTGCTGCCACAACTCAAACCACTATGTTTTACAACAGACTTTTCAAGTAAGCGCAACCGTGCATGTTGTGTGAGGGGAGGCGAAGAAGTGGCAAAAGTCATGGAATGGAAAGGAGAGAACAGGTTACGATGAAGAGAGAGGGAGTGGGCATTTGTGAAGGGTCTTCAGAAAATAGTTTTACACTGCTAGAGAGGAAGAAGGTGAAGGAGGGAAATGATGAAATTAGAGGAGTAATTGATAAATGCCTGGACCAAACTGGAGCAGGGGGAAATTCTGCTCAGAGAATTGCAACAGGGGTAAAAAGGGGAAATAATGTGCAGGAGGAAGAAGAGCTGGAAATGAGAGATGGAGATGAATGGAAGCAAGCAGGGAGTAAGAGGGTTGGAATCTTAGTGCTGGGGGACTCAATACTAAGAGGAGTCAGGTGGGGTAGCAAGGGGGAGAGGCATAGTCACAGTTGGGTGGAGGCCATGCTAGGAATGACAGCGGAAAGGGTGGGACAATCTGATCTGAAATATGCAAGAAGGGGTAGGGACAATACTCATTTAATTATACATCTTGGGACAAATGATCTGGTTGACAAGACAGTAGATATATTCCAGAGGAGGTTTGAGGAACTAGCACAATTATGTGAGGGGGCAGGAAGATCAGTAACTTTTTCAGAGATACTTCTGGTGCCAAAGGCAAGCACAACAAGAAAGCTGAGAATAGAAGAATTTACCAGATGGCTAAGAACCTGGTGTTGTGCTAAAGGGTATGGGCTGTTGGTGGGGTGGGGAGGGACCTGGGAGAACAGTAGTCTCTATGCCAAGGACAGACTACACTTGAGTGAGGAGAGAAAGAAAGTGTTGAAACAGAGGATGGAGGAGTACATAGAGGAAGTTGGGAATTTAAACTAGGGGTGGGGTAGCAATTGGGAAGAGATATGCAGAGATCACAGGTTGGGAAACTGAGATGAGCTATCTCCATAGCAGTGACAAAGGACAAATGGCAAGTACTATTGGTGATGCTAGGAAAGGGGGCAGGATGGAGGGAGAAAAGGGTGGAAGGTGGCTACACTTAATGCTAGGAGCCTTGGGAGGAAAACTGCAGAGTTACAGGTTCTCATGGCAGAGGGAGAGGTGGACATTGCAGCCATCACAGAAACATGGGCCACCCAATACAATGACTGGGACCTGTCTGTACCAGGGTACAGGTTATTTCATAGGGACAGAGTGATTGGGAAAGGAGGGGGGTTGCACTATATGTGAAGGAAGGACTGAAGTGTATAAGGGAGGAAGGGGAGGAGGGTAGTATGGAGTCACTTTGGATGCAAATCCAGGATTCCAAGAATAGGATTCTTAGAATGGGAGTGGTGTACAGGCCACCATCTCAGACAGAGGAGTTAGACAGGGAACTAGTGAGACAGATCAGGAGGACCTGCGAGAAGGGTAGTGTGGTGATTGCGGGGGACTTCAACATGCCAGGAGTGGACTGGAGTACCCCAACAACCCAGAACAGAAGGGAGCAGGTACTGCTGGATGCCTTCCAGGACAGCTTCCTTCTGCAAATGGTCAGTGAACCAACCAGGTTAGGGAATACCCTTGACCTTGTGCTGGCAAATAGGGACTTTGTGAAAGGAACCGCTGTCAGGGAGTGACCACACTCAGTATGGCTCACATTGGATATGGGCAAGGAAGGAGTGGAATCGGGCACAAGAGTGCTGGACTTCAGGAGGGCCAACTTTGGGAGGATGGGGGAAGTAGTAAAAGGGTACCTGGCCAGAATTCAATCTAGTATGGACACTAACCAGAGGTGGGAGCTCATAAAGCTGGGGATAGTGGAGGCAACCAAAACATGCTGCAAAGCCCAGAGCAACAAGGCTAGGGCTAAGAAACTGAGCTGGTTGAGCAAGAAAGTTATGGAAAAGGTAAGGAAGAAAAGAACTGCCTTTAGGAAGTACAAGAAAACAGGGAGGGGGGAGGACAGGGAGGGGTACTTGACAGAATCAAATGAGGTGACAAGGTCGGTAAGGACAGCCAAAGCATCTACGGAACTCAGGCTGGCACAAGGCATTAAGAAGTGGAGAAGGACTTCTTTAAGTACATCAGGGAGAAAACGAGCTGTAAGGACCACATAGTAAGGATTAGGAAGGAGGGGGTTGGGTGAAGCAGGGTGGGATAAAGCAGAAGCACTAAATGAGTACTTCTGCTCAGTATTTACTAAAGAGAAGAGGGGTTGACACCCAAGGTGGAGAAATGGCAGAAACGGGGGGAAGGGTGACAGATGGGGAAATCATGGAGGGCAGAGTTCGAGAGGGTTTGAAGGCACTGAGGGTGAACAAGGCACCAGGCCCAGATGGCATCCACCCAGAATTTTCGAAGGGAGCTGGCAGAGTCCTTGCAGGACATTTGGCAGAACCCATTCAATGCCTCACTACATTCGGGGTGTGTACCTCAGGACTGAAGGATGGCTCATGTGGTGCCTCTCCACAAGAGTGGCCCCAAGGAGGAACCAGGAAACTACAGACCAGTGAGCCTCACATCCATCGTGGGTAAGCTAATGGAGACTATCCTGAAGGAGAGGCTGGTGGCCCTCCTAGAGGCCCAAGGACTACAGGACAGGATACAGCATGGCTTCATACGTGGCAGATCCTGCCAAACCAACCTGGTGGAGTTCTATGACTGGGTAACTAGGCAACTGGACAGGGGCCATGCAGTGGATGTCCTGTATCTGGACTTCAGTAAGGCATTCGACTCTGTGCAGTATGGAAGGCTGGGAAGGAAGTTAGTAGGCACAGGGGTGGGTGCAAAGCTGGTGAGATGGGTAGGAAACTGGCTTCAGGGAAGGCAGCAGAGGGTGGTGGTGGTTGGAGAGCTCTCACACCCAAGGGCAGTGACGAGCAGTGTTCTACAGGGCTCAGTGTTGGGACCAGTGTTGCTTGGGATATTCACTGCAGACATATCATGGGACATCAAGAGCAAGATCAGTCTGTTTGCTGATGATACCAAGGTAGGTGCGGTGGTGGATGACCTAGGGGGATGGCAGGGGTTGCAGGATGATCTGGCAAAGCTTGAAACCTGGTCAGACACCTGGCAACTGGGGTTTAATGCCAAAAAGTGCAAGGTGCTGCATTTTGGGATGAAGAACCCAAGGAGGAGTTACCAGCTGGGGGAGTGCAGCTAGCCTAGACAGAGGAGGAGAAGGATCTGGGTGTGCTCATTACAGGGTCAATGAACAACTCGGCACAATGTAGGAAGGCAGCTGCAAGACCAACAAAATGCTGGGTTGTGTTGCAAGAGGTATATATCCTCGAGGAGGGAGGAGGTGATTCTGCCACTGTATGGTCATTAGTTAGACCACACCTGGAGTACTGCGTGCAGTACTGGCACCCGATCTGAAGAGGGACATTAAGTTACTGGAGGAGGTGCAGTGCAGGGCGACAAAGATGATCAAGGGCTGGGGACTTATCATCAACGAGAGGAGGTTGAAGAGTTGAACGGATACTCACTGGAGGAGAGGAGGGACGGGGTGACATGATTGAAACCTTTAAATACATGAAAGGAATAAACAAGACTGGTACAGAGGGCTGTTCATAGTAAGGAGGGAGGGTCACCAGGGGCCATGATAGAGACTGGAGGGAGGAAGGTTCGGGAGGGAGATGAGGAGACACTTTTTATAGAGAGGGTGGTGGCAGGGTGAATGCGTTACCTGCAGAAGTGGTATCCAGTAGAACAGTGGACTGCTTCAAAAGGGGATGGGACAGGACAAGGGGGAGGGTTAACGAAGGGGAAGGGTGGAAGGGAGGGGCAGCTGCAGAATAAGGGGTGCTAGCTGCACATTCGAGCAGACTTGATAGACCTCTAGGCCTTTATCTGCTGGCAAATTTCATATGTTCATATGTTTACAGTCTCCATCTTTCTGTGGCACACTCCTATGACAGACGCATGCTTGGCCACCCATTTACCGAACGCATTAGCCTTTACAAAAAAAAAATGACAGTATTTACTTCCTCTGCTACCAGAACCAAGCTAAATACTGACAATCAAACTTAGTCTGTAGTCAGAAGACTGGATGACAGGAAGCAATTGCACTTCCTACTCGGTCTACTCTCTTTCAAACTTTGACTTTTACCCATTCTACTGGTTCCAGTAACATTATAGCAGTGTCACCTGCTGCTCATAGCATTTCAGGAACTTTTTTATCAAAAGGTAGTCCTCCAACACCCCAAAAAGTCACCTTCAAAATGTTTAAATTTTTTTTAACTGATAAAATGTTTAACCCAGTTCATAGACATAATAGCACAGGTGTGAGATCATGATATCATCACTTCTCGGGTCGTTGGATGCACTCGGCCTGCAGCTTCATGCCCAACCACCCGAGGTGTGATGATATCCCATGATATACCACACCCTGTCATGCCTTATAGCTTAATTATAGGGCTCAGAGGTTACAGCAGTACCAGCCAATGCAAAATTGAGCTGGAGACAGTACAATTAACAATAAGATTAACCGTAAGAGCAAGAAGCCATAGAGCATCATCAACAGCAAAAAGACCAAAAATATAAGCATTTCCGTAGATATAGACAATATTTACACAGTAGACCTGAATCGGATCAGGGGACAGCAAGAGCAGATTCATAAGTTAGATGTTAAAATAGGGTGACTGTATAGGAGACCGGGAGGGGGAGTGGATGAGGGATGATTATACAAAGGTAGGGAAAGTGGGGAGGGGGAGAGGATGAGGATGAGGGAGGAGAGCTCACTGTGATGAGGAGACCCCATTTGAGACCACCAGAAAAAGTGGAGCCTAAAAGTGCATCATATTGAATAGCATACATTCTCCAAGGTGGGAGTAGTGAAGGTCATTTGATAGTGCGCAGTCTACACGAAGAGGGTAGTAAGGGTTGTTTAATAGTGAGTGTGCCTAAGGAGTTGGCAACATACACTATACCAAAATTAGTATGACATGCTAGAGCGGTACACTAGGAAGAGGTAGGAGCAGGTAGAGGACAGGATGATAAGAGGGAAGCAAGGGAAGACTTAAGTATAAGGCAGGTGGTGAGGAATCAAGAGGACACAATAACCTAGTAGAGTAAGTGGTGAAACAAGGTAACCGAGATGACAGGATGATAAGGGGACAGTAAGGAAGATTTAGCTTCTAGGGCACAAGAAGAGGATCAATGAGGACACCATTAACTGGGGAGGTGGCAGGAATCAGGAGAAACAGTTACTGCATTCCTTGAAGGAGTGATTATATCTTGATTTAAATTTTGCTAAGCTGTTAGGGTGGAGCAGTTTCAGAGTTTTTTGCAACTTATTCCACAGTAGTGGTAACATACCACTTATGGCTGTCCAGCCAAGTGTGATCTGACCTTGGGCATAGTCAGAGAGATGTATAATTGTATTTTTATTTACTTATTTATGTCTAAGATTACAAATACCTTTGAGCTGGGGCTCTTTTACAAAGGTTCCACATCGGTTAACAATTCGAATACAGTAAGACAAAATGACAACAGTATAAGCAAAACAGAAACAGTAATCTGAAAACATATAGTTACAAAGAATATAAAAAACAAGCAAATTTAGAGGAGAGTAACAGGGGAATAGTGAAAGCGGTGTGAAAAGGTTAGAGGGCACAGAGGGAAAAACAGTAGGAGGAGGAGAGGAGAAGGAGGGGAATGCAGGGAGGGAAAGAGAGTAAAGGGGAGGGGAAGGGGGAACAAAGGAAGAGTCAGAGGAGCTGAGGGGATTGTTAAGACAAACAGGGGAAGTGCAAGCAGGGGGGAGGGGGCTCGTAGGGGGTCCAAGTGCTAAATTGTAAGGAGAAATGAATGATGCTAGAGCAATATTCAAGGGGGTCAGCTAGCTGAGGCAGTCACAGGAGCTGGAGGCAATGACAGAGAGGCGGAGCCTTGATTTAAATGCACCAAGTGTGGGAGTGGAGGAGATGCCACTGCAGAGTCCATTTAGCCAGCTAGGTACCCTGTAAGCAAAAGCTCTTTGACCTTGTGTTGTGCAACAGTGGGGAACTTGCAGGAGCTGTGGTTTAGACCCCCTGGTTTTGCGGAGGTTATTTCTAGGCATAGGTATAAGGCACTTCTCAGCCCATACCTGGTTATAATGCTCAGTGGTGAACAATCTGAAATATAAGGAGGCAGCTTCTGAATGATGGTGCTATAAGTCCATAGGGCAGCGTTTCTCTGCCATCTATAGTTTAGGGAAGACCAACCCACAGCTGTATATAGAGAGCAATGATGTGTAGAGTAAGGGAGACCAGTGATAAACCTTAAGGCTCGGTGGTAGAGCGTATCCAATTTAGCAAGTGCAGCAGTGGGACCCTGACTATATAGAAAGTCGGCATAATCAAGCAAGCAAAGGAAAGGTGGATTGCACCAGTCTCTTCTTTGCATCCTTAGTAAGGAGGTGCTCAGTCCTGTAGAAGAGACCAAGTCTGTGTCTGAGCTTTTTTGACAACTCCTCAATATGATCATTAAATGAAAGTTTGTGGTCATAGACTTTGACTTTGATGGCAGATAAGGACCACTTGGCCCACCCAGTCTGCTCATTTCCCTACCTATTGGATAAGCTGCAGATTCTAGTTAACCAACAGCTTACTTCCTGCAACCCCCCACTACAATTACCTTATGTCTGTCCCATGCATGTTTGAATTCCCCCACTGTTTTATACCCAACAAACTCCCCAGGAAGGCAGTTCCATGCATCCACCAGTCTCTCCGTGAAAAGAAATTTCCTCACATTATCCCTGAGCCTCCCCCCCCCATCTTTAAATTGTGCCCCCTTGTTCTTACACATCTCTTTTTGAAAGATGCTACCCTCCTGGACTTTGTTGATTCCCTTGAGGTACTTGAAAGTTTCTATCATGTCCCCCCGTCCCTCTTTTCATCAAAGGTATACATATTAAGCTCTCTCAATCTCTCTTCCTATGGTTTCTGATGCAGACCTTGCACCATTTTAGTTGCCTTCCTCTGGACTGCTTCCATCCTGCCTATGTCCTTGCATAGATGGAGTCTCCAAAACTGCACACAGTATTCCAAATGGGGTCTTACCAACTGTCTGTACAGAGGGATAACCACTTCCCTTTTTCTACTTGTGATGCTCCTTCCTATGCATTCCAGTATCCCCCTGGCCCTCCTTACTGACTTCTCACATTGCTTACCCACCTTTAGGTCATCTGATATGACTACCCCCAAGTCCCTTTCCATTTTTGTTGTTGTTAGTACCTCCCCTACTATTGTGTACTGTTTCTTCTGGGTGTTTGTTTCCCAGGTGCATTACTTTGAACTTCTTTGCACTGAATCTAAGTTGCCATATGTCTGACCATTCCTCCAACCTTGCCAAGTCCCTTCTCATCCTTTCTGCCCCCACCTTGTGTATCAACTCTGTTACAGATCTTTGTGTCATCTGCAAAGAGGCATACCTTTCCCTCCAGACGCTCTGCAATGTCACCTATAAAGATGTTAAAGAGGACTGGACCCAGTACTGAGCCCTGAGGTACTCCACTAGTAATCACCCTTTCTTTGGAATGTGTTCCATTCACTTTTACCTTCTGTGTCCTGTTGTGCAGCCAGTTTGCTACCCAGGCTACCACCCTGGAACCCACTCCCAGGCTGGCTAACTTGATTATTAGTCTTTTGTGCTGGACTGTGTCAAATGCCTTGCTAAAGTCTAGGTAGGCCATATCCACAGCCCTTCCCTGGTCTATTACTTTGGTCACCCAGTCAAAGAAATCAATTAGATTCATCTGACATGACCTTCCTGCTGTAAATCCATGCTGCTTTGGGTCCTGTGCCCCGCTGGCCTCTAGGTACTCAACAATTCTTTCTTTCTTTCAGAAGTGATTCCATCATGTTCCCTACCACTGAGGTCAAACTTACAGGTCTGTAGTTTCCTGCTTCTGCCTTGCTCCCACTTTTGTGAAGGGGTACCACATCTGCCCTCCTCCAGTCATCAGGTATCACTCCATCCTCCCATGATTTGTTAAAAAGTGTGGTCAGTGGTGTCCCTAGGTCCTCCCTTAGTTCTTTTAGGATTCTGGGGCGAATCCCGTCAGGCCCCATTGCTTTGTCCACATTGAGTTTTAGGAGTTCTTTCAGGACTCTTTCTCCTGTAAATGGACTGGTGTCAACCCCCCTACCCAGAGTGCTTCTATTGTCTGGTTTAGGTAACTCCTCCCTATCTTCTTTTGTGAATACTGAGCAAAAGTATTCATTCAGTATCTCTGCCTTTTCACTGTCTCCCTCTGCCCACCTCCCCTCTCCTTTATTAATCTTCACTGTTCCTCCCTTAACCTTTCTATGCTCCCTAATGTACCTATAAAAGGTTTTATCCCCCTTCTTAACTGAGTTGGCTTTTTTTTCTCAGTTTGGGCCTTTGCTATTCTGATTGCCTTCCCCACTTCTTTCTGCTTTAATTGTTACCGTTCCCTGTCGTGCTCCTTCTGTGATTCCTTATACTTTTTGAATGCAGCCTTTTTCTCCTTAACCTTCTCTGCCACCTCTTTTGAGAACCATAGTGGTTTTTTACTCCGCTTTCTTTTCTTTATTTGGCTTGTTGCCTCTAGGATGGCAGTTTAGATTTTTCTCCATTGTTCTTTCACCCCTCCTTTTGGCCATTTGCTAGTGTATTCCTCAGGTATTCACCCATTTTGCCAAAGTCAGCCCTTCTAAAGTCCAGTATCCTTGTTTTTGTATGGCTTGTCTCCATGGTTGTGCTTATTGTGAAGCACACTGTGCAGTGGTCAATCCAGACCCCCAGATATTTAAACTTGGCTACAAATTCCAGGGATTCACCAAGCAGTGTAGAAATCTGTGGAAAAGTTAAATTTGTTGCATGAGCAAGGGGTGAAAAAAGCATCACCTTGGTTGTTTTGCCATTTAGAAGTAATTTCTGGTTTAGAAGCTGTAGCTGCAACTGATTGAATTCCTGCTGTAGATCACTACAGGCTGCTTCATGGGTAGGTCTGCTGATATAAAGCACTGTATCACCTGTGAAGAGGTGTATATCAGCATCTTTAATACTGGCATCAATTCTGTTGATGTAAATTGCGAAAAGCAAGGGACCCAATATAGATCCCTGAGGTACACCTCTCAAAAGGAGTTTTCGTGGTGATAATTCCCTTCCCACTTTTACCAGTTAAAACTGGCCTGCGAGGTAATTAGAAAATCATCTCAGGAGCAAGACTGAAAAGGGAGGAGGTGCTGGCTTCTGTTCTGCTGGCTTCAGGAGTGCTGTGTTTAGCTCAAAATGAACCATGTAGCAGTCTGGGGCAGCAAGGAGCTGTTTCAATGCAGTCGTGGCAGGAGGGGTCTTGTTCTGGGGAAAGAAAAGCCTCAAGATTACGGCTGTGTCCTTGTGAAGTGGTAAGAGAAAGGAAGTTTTAAAAATTGAAGGTGTCGAGATGACCGACTGGCACAGCGGTGGCACTACTGCTTGTGATGCTGATGACCCAGGTTCGGAAGTGAAACCGGGAGTCAGAGGGTTGGTTGGCAGTGTCTTATGGACTGCTCTTTTTCTGCAAGGGCAAAGGGTGGGGACATACCCAGTGCTCAGCTGGCCCCTAGTGGAGGCTAGGGGTCCAACAGCCAGAGCTTACAAGCTTGGGGGGGGGGGTGGCAGATGTTCAGCTACGTGTCATCACATCATTGCATACCATGCCTCCCAGGGGAATTAGCATGCCAAAAATTACCAGTCTGGGCAGGAGGATGTCATCCCTGCCAAGCTCCATGCTGCAGACCAAGGCACTCTGCCCCAGATCAGCTTCGGTTTCCGATCAGGGAGTGCTGCCCCCTCCCTGATGGCCCCACCCTTGGGGTAAGCCAGGGTGCACTGCAGGGGTGGAGGGTAAGTCCCGGGGCATGGGGTGGCAGGGGGTGGACTAATGGAATGTGAGTCCATAGCCAAAACAAAAGCGAAAGTGCTGAGCTGAAATGGGGCATGAGATGTTTTCAGTTTAACTGCTGATTTAAAAACTAAACTGTTTGGCTAGAGTTGGTGTGCAAGCCAGCTGGGGGAATGTGAAAGTAAAAGCATGCTTTTCACACTGCAGGCTGCAAGCAATCAGAACCAATAGTGAGAATAGTTTTGCTCATGAGAACCTAGAGTGAGAATATTGAAATATTCTCGGTCTTGGTCTGGAGTGAGCAAAATTATCAATGATGTGTGCCAGAAAATACACTCACAAGTGTTGTGTAAACATATATGTGTATTTAAGCAACAGGCATGGTTTAAAACTGCTCGAGATGTCACTACTATCTCACTGCCTACTGTGAAGATAACTATGCTGTCCTGCAAGTTGATAAGTCACGATGAAATAATGGAATACTGAACCAATCAGATAGCGGCTTTAACAGTACTGATGACATCACAATAGCTATGTTCAACACTAAATCTAACAGATGTGAGATGCTTTGGGGGCACAGTCTACATTTTGCACTTCTTTCTTTTGTAATTTTTTTATCATTTCTGTCAAAAAAACACCTAAACACCTGTTGTGCAAATCAGACTGACATGGGTGAGTGTGAGATGCTTTGAATGGCAGAGTTTACATTTTGTACTTTTTGCCTTTTGCAAGTTTGTATCAGTTCTATCGCAAAATCACCTAAAACACCAGCTGTACAAATCAAATATGACATGGGTGACAGTGAGATAGTAATAATACCTTCACTCGCTATACCTGATCTCTTCTGACTTCACTCATGGCTTCGCCACTTGTAAGGTCAGGAGGTCAAGTATAGCTCGTGAAAATATTTCTACTATCTCACTCTCACCTATGTCACAGCCTATATTTATAGAACATATGTTTTAAGGTAACTGGGCAGACAAAAACTGTTATCTCAGTCATCATGAAAAAATTTTATAAAAAGGGTTTTCGAAATGCCGGGTTGTGATTGTCTGATATGATCCCATCAGCCCCATGTTAATCTTTAATTAATTCACCTATCGAGCCAATGCACAAAAGTAGTGATTTGCAAAAGTTAAGTTCTCACCCTACTTGAGCTCTTTTTTCAGAACCTTGATCTGCCATTGAAGTTATCGCTAGCATGGTGAAAAAACATCACAGACAAAAACAAGAATGAATATAAAAACACGTATCTAAAAGTCTTTAGTTGTTAAAGAAAATGTTATTTTTTTTCTTGCCACTACAGCCTCTGTCTCCATACTGGAAGTCAGACCAGCATGAATTAAACAAATACTAAAAAGCATTTTTTCATTATACCGTCACCCGCTGCAGTAACATGCCCATCAAATATGAGTCCCCCACACATACATAAAAATGATTGTTAATTGGGAGCGAGGGAGGGCCGGGATGCTGCGACAGCCTTCCCCTCCCATTAATGTGAACCAACATCCAACAAGGCTGATTTGAATGTGAGTGGGTGCAGGAACTGTAGAAGAAGGCAACAGTGTGCCGATTAGGTAATCTGTATTTTGCCCACTTAAGCTCAGTAGCCCATTATATTTCCCATTCCCTGCAATCTGCATCTGCTTGTATTAAAAGGCACACAGTGAATGAACATGTGTGTGGGGGATCTGCTTTGTATTTAGCTTTTTATCCACTTTGTGGCTCTTCCCTGTGTATTCTGACTCACATTGTACTTCCCACTCAACCTGATGCTGGTTGCCATGACAGCGTGTTTTTTTTTATCAAACTCCATGGCAACCAGTCACACACCTGGGGTCACAGTCCTGACATCTAGTGTGTATCTAGGCAACTGCAGTAACTGGGCAAGCAAGTCATGCAAATCTCTTGAAGACGGACATTCCACTACTCCTTATTCAAGGCAGAGGAACTGTTTCTCATTGTTTTTCAACTACAAATTTAAAGACAACAAAAGGTGCATGTGTATAATCATTTTTTTAAGCAATAATGTATTCTGAGGGTTATGGCACTGGCCAGTTAATAACACCATGGTGGCATATGGCACTTGGCTACACCTCATGCCACAGTTAGTCGCATACTGCAAAGTCACAAACACTTTTACACATTCCCAGTCATATGTATTCTAAAACAGTCTGTATAAACAGAGCATGACTTGGGGAGAAGAATTTATGGATATGATAAGGCTACCTCCTACAAGAAGGCTGCTAGACCTCATACAAAAATCACTCCAAAAAGTCACCTAAAAAATTATGCCTGCACCTACTTCAGCTGCAGGCATACATAAAAAGATTGAGAAGAAGTATATCAGGTGGATGGACAGGGGATGGAATACCTGTATGCCCGGCCATGCTGATAATGAAGGTGTAATCCAAGCAGCTACTTGTGAGAGGGCTAAGGTTTCCTTCTCTGCACAGTCCCATGAAAAGGACTCCAGAAAATTGGATACTATGGTCAAAAAGGTATATACAGTGGCTTCCCTGCTCATTAGGTAGGCAGCTTACTTAGCATCTACGGCCTAGTACCAGAAAGCACTGTGGAATACAGTGCGGGCACTTACGGATAAGGTGTACGATGAGGTGGCACAGGATCTGGCTGCCACAGCAAAGTCAGCCCTGAATGCCACTAAATACCAGTTCCACGTGGCTATAGACACTAATGACTCTGCTTCTAGGGTCTTAGACCATGCAGTGTCATTGAGGAGATTCTCCCAGTTAAGAGCAACCATCCTTTCCCAGGACACTCAGACCAAAGTCATGGATTTCTACTACAAAATAAATTCACTTTTTGGTGACAAAACAGAGGCATACATGAAAAAAAAGTGGATGAATACAAAACCACTTACAAAAACAATACTGATAAAGAAAAAGCCTCCACCCTCTGTAGGCCTTATGGTAGGGGAGGCAAGGGCAGGAGCTACTACTCCAGACCCTACACTCCCTATGAATATCAACCCCAAAGAGGCAAAAGGGGATCCAGGCATGTTGCTGTGGCACCAGCCCTCAACCCCAGCCAAACCAAAACCCTTCATAATTCTGCCCAGGTCATCCAACCATTGCAAGTGGGGGAACATCAGGTACACTGCTTCCAGGAATGGGTAAACATTGCCACAGACAACTGGATCCTCAAAGTAGTGGGCCTGGGATTGTCCCTGCAGTTCAAAAGGTTGCCAAAACTGCAGAAGCACAAACACGTTCTAGTACATTCAAGTATAGAAATAATTCTGCTTTAATTGGAAGCAAACAAATGGCTGGAGGCAATAGCAGTAGAAAAGGTCCCTGCCTCACAGTGGGGCAAGGACCCGTTATCATGATACTTCCTGTCTCACAAGAAAAATTTGGAGCGGTGACCAATTTTAGACCTAAGACATCTGAACAAACATCAAAAATTAAAGATTCAAGATGGTTACACTGTGCACAATACCTTCCTCACAACTGAGGGATTGACTAGGGTCACTGGATCTATATGATGCCTAGTTTCACATCACAGTCAGATCTACCCACAGCACATACCTCAGGTTCAGGCTAGGAAACTGCCAGTATTAATTTCTAGCACTTCCCTTTGGCCTCACCTCAGCACCAACGGTCTTCATATAGTGTTTAGCCGTGGTAACAGCACATCTGAGAAGGCAAGGTGTGGTGGCTTTTCGCAAAACAAAAGGCAATTACTCAAGGGGAAAAGAAATACAACTTACAACTTATAACTTTAATAAAGTCAATGCCTCATTGTGAGACATGGGGCACGAGAGTCAGCATCGTTTTGGTTCACAATGAGGCATTAACTTTATTTAAGTTGTAAGTTACATTTTTTTTTCTTTTGAGTGCTCTCCTTTTGTTTTATGGACATACTTGGTGGTTAGTGACCCGTAAGTAGCACTGGCCTGACATCTCTGAAGCACCCTGCAGTCTTTTTTGTTTTGTTTGGTGTGGTGTTTTTTCTCTACCTGGATAACTAGCTAGTCTTAGGGAAAACAGAACAAGAGGCAATGTGCTCTCTCCAGAAGGTGAAAAAGCACCTTGGAAAGCCTGGAGTTCCTGAAAAACCTTCAGAAGTACTAACAAAACCTGTTCAGGTGGCGGACTTCAAAGATGCAAAACTAGATACCCTGCATGGGGAATGTTTTCCTCCAAAAGGAAAGGATATCAAATGTGATTGGCACTGCAAAATCCTTCACATTGCACCAGCTAAGGCCTGCAAGGGATCTCCTACAGCTACTGGGCTGCATGACTGCATCCACAGCAGTGGTGCTGTAGGCCAGGTTTCAGATGAGGACATCCAGTACCACTTAAGGGACCACTGGTCTAAAAGATGGGACCCCCCCCTCTCCAAGCTAGTGCCAGTCACAAAGACATTGGTATGGGCACTAGAGTGGTGGAAGGGCAAAAGCAACATTAGACAGGGCATTTCCTTCCTCCAGCAATCCCAAACAAGTATCCTCACAACAAATGCCTCACTCCTACAGTGGGGTGATCACCTGTAGGACCTCATAGTAAGTGGCATCTGGAGCTACAGGAGACTTGGGAGGACATCAATCGCCTGGAACTCAGGGCAGTATTGCTTGCAATGCAGTCTTTCTCCTACCAGTTACAAGGTCAATCTGAACAGATCCAAACAGACAACACCACAACAATGTATTGCAGAAACAAGCAGTGAGGAACAAGATTCTCGGAGGTGTGCACAGAGGCTATGAGAATCTGGGATCTGCTTATTATTTAGATGTGAAGATATCTGCAGTCCATTTACCAGGCAAAGACAATGCCCTGGCAGACTCCCTAAGCAAAATCAGCCAGGGGAAACTATGAATGGAGCTCGAACCAACAAGTGCTTGCCTCAGTTTTCAGAAGAGGGGGTACTCCAGAAATAGTATCCACGCAGGAATCCAGTGCGGCCTGCCATTTGCAATGAAGAAAACACAGGGAGGAGTCTGCTCCAGATAAAGCCTGTCTATGCCTCTGCCACCTCTGGAGTAACAGACTCACTTACCATGTGTATTCTTCATTTCCCACAAGTTTATTAAATAACCAAACAGTCACAATACTGGTAAGGTTGCCAATGTTTCGAAGGAAAAATCCTTCTTCCTCAGTGCAGTTACTAACATATTAAAACATAAGACATTCTTCAAATACACTATATAATTCACCATACTACCTAACTAACTCTATATGTATAATGTCACTTTTTTAGCTCCTACTTATTACTTCAGAATCTTGCAAAGAATTAACAAACCATATTAAATACTACACTCAAGAAATCAGGAATATATGTGGTGGGTGCATCTGTTACTCCAGAGATACTAGAGGTACTCCAGAAATAGATCTGTATGTCTCTTTAAAGAACAATCAGCTCCCACAGTTTTGTTGCAGATCACCAGCAAATGGCACAGTCCCAGATTACACCCTAGTTGTAGACTGGACAGGGAGGTCCCTGTATCCCTTTCCACCATTCCTACTCGTACAGGCAGTGCTCACAATACTTAGGAGGGAGCCAGCAACAGTGATCCTGATATTCCTGGACTGGGCCAGGCAGGCTTGGTACTCTACTCCCCTTGTCCTGTCCAGCAGGAATCTGATCAACCTGTCACGGAGATACAACCTACTGACTCTGTCTCAGGGCAGAATAATATTCCCGGACCTCAGGATATTATGTCTACAGGCATGGTTCTTTTTTTTTTTTAAATTCATGTTTATTGCATATTTCGGCACAGTTGTACATTAGATCAAGGTCACTTTCAGCAGTTCTGTTTACAAAGGTACACATACTATACACCAAAGACAATCTTGTGCATATTCATACTTTATCAGCTGAGTCTCTCTCCACCTTGAGAGTCTCAATTTGTATTGTTAGGAATAGAGGTTTTAATCATACCCTTCAGATGGTCACAACCAGGCTTTCATAACTCCATATCCCTCTCTTGGTGCTCTCCCCTCCCATTCTGTTGCCCTCAACCCAAAAACACCAGCCATGGGGTCCATCTTCTCACAAAGACTTGTGTCCTCAGATTTATTCTGTAGGTGATCTCCTCCATGTCTTTTATCTCTCCTACAATGGAGACCCATTCTCGGTGAATCGGAGGGGACTGTGATAGCCATTTTTTTGTTATGGCCTTATGAGCCGCCTCAAGAAGGATGTTCCACATGTAGAACCTGTCCGCCCCCCTCATCCCTTCTGGTTTCATTCCCAAAATCAGATTTTTAGGGCCTAAAGCAGACTCTAAGGAGAGTATCTGTTTTATCGATTGATTAATTTCTGCCCAGTAGTTCTTGAGGTTCGAACATGACCAGAAGATATGGAGATAGTTTGCCATAATTGCCCCACATCCCCTCCAGCACCCCCCTGTACAGTTCTTGTCCCATTTACTTTGAACGTTTGGTGTGATGAAAAATCTCATTTTTACTTTCCATTCATATTCTTTCCAAAGTGGGGATGATGTGGTCTTAGCGGTCTGTGCAAGAGCCGTGGTTCACTCTTCTTCCCCCAAACTCCCCCCAGCTCCTGTTCCCATCTACTTTTAGTTTGGGAGGACTTGTTACCCCCTCCCTCCCTCAGAGTACCATAGATAGATGATATTTGCCCTTTTATCTTTGTTAGATTTATTATTTCAGTCATCGTATTTAGCAATCCACCGGAGGGTTTGGTTTGTCTGGAGGAAGATTGTAGTTTATGTATGTGGGCTCTTATCTGTAAATATCTAAAATAGTCTCCTCGTCTTAAGGAGAACTTTTCTTTGATTCGGCTGAATTCCCTAACAATACCGCCCTCTATAAACTGGTCCAGGGAATACAGTCCCAGTCTCCCCCATCTTTTAAAGGTGAGGTCTTGTCTAGAGGGGAGAAACTGTGGGTCCCACGCAAACCATCTTAATGGCCAGGCCACGTCATCGATGCCATACTTGGCCCATAGACGTTTTAAAGAGCCCAAGGTATTTTTTTATTGATATCAGAGATATCTCTCCGTCTGTGGTCCATGAACCTGGTGTCAGGGCTCGTGCCCCCAAAGGCCTACCATCCATCAGGGCTTCTTCAATCCTCTTCCACCGGGCCGTGTATGTTCTGGCCGACCATAGGAGGGCCCATCTTAATTGGGTGGCCATGAAGTAATCTTCCAGGCACGGAACGTTTCTACCCCCATATTTTCTACTTGTCTGCAATATTATATTCTTAATTCTTGGCCTCCTGTTATTCCAGATAAATTTTATAAGCATCCTTTGCCATATTTGGAATTGGGTTTTATGTATTTTTATTGGGAGACATTGAAATAGATATAGGTATTTAGGGAGGATGTTCATCGATACTGTCTGTATCCTTGAATATAAGGGTAGGTTCAAGGTCTCCCATCTTTTAATGTCATGTCTTATCTGGGACACAGTTGGTTCAAAATTATGTGCGAAAAGCATTGACAAGTTTTTTGGGATTTGGGTGCCAAGATATTTTATTTTCCCCCTATTCCAGTTCGTATCCAATAGCTGCTTAATATTGGGTGGAGGGTTATAGTGGAATTTCAATACTTTGGTTTTATTTTTATTTAGAGTATATCCTGAGAACTGGCTAAATTTGTCAATTATAGACCAAATTTCGGGGATGGATCTGTTCGGATCAGTTATATATAGGAGAACGTCATCTGCATATAAGGAGATTTTATGGTCTCCTTCACCTATCTCTACTCCTATCACCTCCTTTGCTTCCCTTATCGCCTGTGCTAAAGGTTCTATGTAAATATCAAAAAGAAGTGGCGACAACGGGCATCCCTGTCTGGTACCCCTCCAACAGGCATGGTTCTTGAAGAACTGAAGTTTTCTACTTTGAATCTGTCAGAGGAGATGCTGAGGGTGCTTAGGTTTCCAGGAAACCAGCCATCAGGAAATCATATTCCTCTAAGTGGAAGAGACTCTCATACTGGTGTGCTGTCAGGATGACAATCCCAGTGCAGGCAGGGCTGTCTACAGTCCTGTACTACCTGATACACTTACAGTCCTTAGGTCTGAGGCCCTCAGCACTAAAGACACATCTGGCAGCACTGGCAGCCTATAAATTAGCAGGCAAGGTCAAGTCTT
The DNA here is from genome assembly GCA_016271365.2 of Neoceratodus forsteri. Lineage (NCBI taxonomy): Eukaryota > Metazoa > Chordata > Ceratodontiformes > Ceratodontidae > Neoceratodus > Neoceratodus forsteri. The sequence goes on along the minus strand of CM057449.1, from coordinate 516,618,140 downwards.
TGGCCTCACAACCTGTTTTTAAAAGATTATTTAAAGGCCTCAATCACCTGTACCAACATGTAAGGCACCCAGTCCCTCCATGGGACCCAAATATCTTTCTCGCCTAGCTGATGGACGCTCCTTTGGAATCTATGGCTACTGCTGGTTTAAAATATGTCACATGGAAAACAGTTTTCCTGACTGCCATAACATCTGCCAGGAGGGTCAGTGAACTGCAAATTTACTGTTCAGAACCAAACTGCATAATCTTCGACATGGACAAGGTAGTCCTTAGAACTAACAGGAAATGCCTACCTAAGGTGGTGTCAGCATTTCACTTGAACCAGTCAGTTGTCCTTCCTGTGCTCTACTCTGAGCATTCTAGTACAGGTGAATAGGAACTGCACTGTCTGGATGTAAAAAGAGCACCTGGACCGTACAAGGGATGTCAGGACTCAGAGTACACAACTCTTTGTTACCTATGGTAAAGTGTGCAAAGATAAGCCAGCAACTAAGATGTCCTGTTGGATAGTCTCCTGCATTCAATTCTGCTATGAAAAAGCTGGAAAAATTCCTCTCAGAAGTCATTTGACACATTCCACAAGGGGCACTTCTGCCTCTGTGGCATCCTCAAGGGGCATCCCCTTACCAGACATTTGTAAGCAGCTACCTGGAAAACAGTGCACACCTTAAAAAAGCTCTACTGTCCGGAAAAAACAGTTGAGGAGGGATGTCAGTTTTGGAACTGCTGTCTTGCATAACTTTTTTCCTAAGTAGGTTGTGGACACAGCCTCCCAAGGTACTGCTAGAGAGTCTGCTTGTTGTAAAGCATCAGTGATAGATTCATGGTGTTAAAAGAAACAAGCATTTGTCAATGCCGAATGTTGTCGCGCTGGCATTGGCAGTGGGAGTGGCGTAGCTAGAGACACATAGTGCTGTGATTTTGTGAATTTGTGTGTCTAAAGGTGGTTTTGCGCAGCGAGCACGCCATTGTGCGCCACAGCTGTGGAAACACATTTTGGGCAGGCTGCAAAAAATGGCAGCTGGACTGTTGATAAGGGGATGTGCATAAATGAAAGTGGTGAAAATGTGGCATGAAAATATTGCAGATTGACGAAGTTACAAGGGTGCGTGGAAACTGCGCAATACACGCTTGCAACACAGTCACTGTATGGAGTTTCGGCACCAAATTTTCAACATAGGCATTTTAGGACCTCTGCTCATGAATAATGTCACCGTCATTTCCTCAAAATGTCCCAAAACTGATTTCGCACAGCGGCCGTGCAATTCTGTGCCGGACATGCGAAACCACATTTCAGGCAGCTGCAGTGTTCATAAGGAGGTATGGAAAATGCCAATGATGAACAGCTGGAGTGAAGGTATTACAAATTCACAAAGTCATGAGTGTGCGTGCAAACTGTGCAACGCACGCTCATAAAACACTCATTTTATTGACTCGCGTTCCCAAATTTTCAACATAGGCATTTTAGGGCATCTGCTTGTGAACAGTGTCACTGTCATTTTCATCATATGTCTCGAACACGGACTTTCCACAGCGACCATGCTATTCTGCGCCAGAACTGCGAAAACAGATTTTGGTCAGGATGTGAAAAATGACAGCTGTACTGTTCATTAGGAGGTGCAAAACAATGGCACTGTAGAAAATCTGGAGTGAGAATATTAGAAGTTTGCGAACGTATGAGCGTGCGTGCAAACTTGAGCAACACAAGCTCGTAACACAGTCATGTTATGGAGTATTGTCACCAAATTTTCAACACAGGCATTTTAGGACCTCTGCTCATGAACAGTGTTACTGTCATTTTTGTAATGTGTCCTGAACACTGATTTCGCACAGCAAACGCGCTATTCTGCGCCAACAGTGCGAAAACACATTTTGGCAAGGATGTGAAAAATGACAGCAGTACAGTTCACAAGAAGGTGTAGTAAAATGCAAAATTTGAGAATCTGGCGTGAAAATATTGCGAATGCGCTAACTTACGAGCGTGCATGGCACAGTTGCTATGCACCTCGTAATACAGTCATTTTATGGAGTATTGTCACCAAATTTTCAATGAAGGCATTTTAGGACCTCTGCTCATGAACAGTATCACTGTCATTTTTGTAATGTGTCCCGAACACTGATTTCACACAGCAACCGCACTATTCTACGCTGGAAGTGCAAAAACACATTTCAGCAAGGATGTGAAAAATGACAGCTGTACAGTTCACAAGAAGGTGTGGTAAAATGCCAATGTTATGAATATGGTGTGAAAATATTGCAAAAGCACTAACTTGCGAGCGTGCATTGCGCAGTTGCTAGCACGCCCGTAAAACAGTCATTTTATGGAGTATTGTCACCAAATTTTCAACACAGGCATTTTAGGACCTCTGCTCATGAACAGTGTCACTGTCATTTTCGTAATGTGTCCCAAACACTGATTTTGCACAGCAACCGCACTATTCTGTGCCAGAAGTGGGAAAACACATTTCGGGCAGGATGTGAAAAATGACAGCTGTACGGTTCACAAGAAGTTGTGGTAAAATGCCAATGTTGAGAATCTGGCATGAAAATATTGCGAATTCACTAACTTATGAGTGTGCGTTGCGCAGTTGCTATGCGCGCTCGTAAAACAGTCATGTTTTGGATTTTTCCCACCAAATTTGCAACATAGGGTTTTTGAAAGCCCCCCTCATGAACAGTGGCACTGTCATTTCCTTACACAGTCCTGAAAGGTAATTTCATGCAGTGACTGCGAAATCACATTTCGGGACTGAATAACACCATGACAGTGCAAGAATTCATGAGAAGGGGTCCCAAAAACCCCACGTTGAAAATTTGGGCCCAAAATTTGCAAACATGCCTGAGATATGCACTAAAGTTGAAAACCCCTATCTATCCCATTATACAGCTTACCAGCATTTTCTCAGTTCAGCGTTGGCTTTGAAGAGTGCAGACGTGTTCCCGGTCCACTGATGATCATCGTGCCCAGCCCGGAGTTAGGATGGGGTGGGGGTGGGAGGGCAGCGCAGGGTGGGTGCAGGTGGGGGAGGAGGCATGGAGACTACGAGACTGTTTTCCTTTTACAGGGTGAAAAATAAAATAAAACATTGCATGGACAGTTTTATTTTCCAGGGATTTGCACGCTGGGGTGGGCTCCCAGCATGTCACCTAACTGTTTGGGGGTGTCTCTAGCCAGAAGGGAATTGGGCACCCTCATCAGCAAACAACACGGGGGTCCGAGTTCTATGCCGACGGGATTGGGCACCCTGTCAGAACACAAAGAAAGGGGCACAGAGTGGAGGGGATTGGGCACCCCTCAGCATTAAACAATTGGGGGTTATTTCTGCTGAGGGGAGGGCTCCCTCATCAGCACACAAGGGAAAGGGGTGGGGTAAGAGCTGAGGAGATTGGGCACCCTCGGCATTAAACAATTGGGGGTGCTTTATGCCGGCTGAAGTGGGCTCCCATTGCACATTCACAGTGGCAGGGGCAGCCGACAGGGGACTGGGCACCCCTAAGTCGGCAGTTCTATCACAGAAATCATTATGTACATAATGGCAGAAGCATCGGCAAGAAAGGACCGCTGTGTCTGACAAGCTTTGCTAAGATTGCAGCGGATGTTTTCTTAGATGTACTCACCCCATTATGTATGCATGGTGTGGCGCCGGCATGCAGGCTGATTGGGGAATGCGAGATGCACCTACTGGTGCATGCCCTGCATTCGCCCAACAGTGACCGCACCTCTAAAGCTGCACTGTCCCACTATGTTGGCTGCACAAGTGTGCCAACATAAAAATGACTCCCTGTAGTAATGTTGTTTCTTCTCAAGGATCCATCATTGTGATTAACAACAAGCATCCTCCTCCACACAGAGTGTGATGCTCTGGAGATAGAACCTTATGCAAATTATGGAACTTAGAACTAAGGCTCCAAGTCTGCACTTTGGTCATGCTCCTCCTCTAGCCCTAATGTCAGATTTGTTTCTATAGCTAAGGGGAGCTGTGACTACTAAAACTAGTAAACTGACTACCAATAATTTTTAAAAATTATGGGCTTGATTTTCAAAGGGAAAACTATGATGCAAGGTGACTGCACCAAATGGGTATGACGCAAGTGGCACCTTGAATCATAGTTTGCAGCAATCCTGATTTTCAAATGCCGTCTGCAGCAAAATTGGGATGCAGTGAGGTAAAGCCCCCCTGCGGCACCCTTGAGGCAAAAGCACCCATGCACCAGGTCTCAAGGGTGGTTGTGCCACAGTGGGGCTGCACCATTCCCTTGTTTGCTTGTTCTGAAAGCCCTGCTGTGGCCACAACAGGGGGCTGCTTTTAGGTCATCCAGATGGTGGTCTAAGGGCCTTGTGCTGCTGCCTGATAGGGTGGTGATGGGGGGACTGAAAGGAGGTGACTGGGGCCAGATGGAACCCTGGTGGTGCCATGGGGGGTTAGGGCAACACAGTGGCAGTGGGAGGAACATGTGGAGGCACCGGGGGGAGAGATGCCATGTGCCGTGCCACTCAGCTGATCGGGCTGATGGTGGGGAGCATGGCCAGAACATCATGTTGCAGACCCCAGTGGACAGCAGCCCTGGCAGCTGCCCCACAGAACCCACAGGCCCCATCATTGTCAGTGGGCATCCTCCAGCCACCACACATGGGGCTCTGTATGTGGGTAATGTCACGGTGCATAGGGCACATCCTCGGCCACCACATGCACCCTGCAACCTGCACCCACTGCCACCCCCCAACCTCCACAGGTTGGCTACAGTTGTGCTGGGGGGGTGACACATCTGTCCATCAAACTACATAGGTACGCCACATATTTGGCACAACCCTGCAGCTGTGGCAGCTCCTGGGTCTTCAGCACAGGGACACCTATTTTTACAAAATAGGACGTAGGGTTCCTGATGCACCTGGAGTTCATCACAGCCCTAGATTGCTGCAAATTGTGGCAGTCTAAGGGATCTATGACAATCAAGTCCATTGTTTACAATTTTGGAAAAACAATAATTTTTAAGACAGACAACATGTAGAAATATTTAATGGACCACATTTTATGTTTGTTAAGGAACTGCAATAAGTATTAATCAAGCAACCTCAAAGTAGAACAGATTCTTGTAGGAACCCATTTTCAGGTTCTGGAAGGGTAGACCGGGTCAGTGATTGTAAATCACAGTAAGAAACATCCTACTGTACTATTAGTGTAGATATATTGTCCATCATCACCCCTATCCCTCATCCAGATAATCAGGCTAGCTATAGCTGTACCCTTTCTACTGCCAGGAGGGTAGGAAAGAAGCACCTCACCTCTGCAATGCACCCAGTCCCCAGCTGGACACAGTGTGGAAATCTGGATTGATTTTTTGTTGACCGGGTAAGTGCACTAGACAAATCCTGCCTATTTTAAGGCACAACCCGGGGAGGAGGATATAGATGAATGCCAACTGATCTTGAACCAGATTAAGCTGTTGGTGGTATTTTTTTAGTGAATGAGGGAAATTTGGCCAGGGCACCGGGGAAATTCCCCTACTCTTCGTAGGTGGAGCCTATGCTACTGGCTGCCTGATGGCCAGTTGGCACAAATCCCTGGAGGAGATGGATGTCGCTAGTACAGGAGAGTGGGCCTCCTCCCCTGTGCTTGAAACTTCTGAGGCCCCAGAGAATGATTTAGCTATTGCTATTTATGGCGGTAGCACTGATATTGCAGATAACGCTAGTGGCAGTATACTGTTTGAAGGATGTGTGAAAGTTACCGACTCTTCAGTTTCTTCTTCCTCACGTTCTACGCTGGAAGAAAAGCGAGTGGCTCTGCTGCAGCAAGTTCAGCTGCTGGACGACAGAATTTCTGCATGCGATAAGGCACCTGAGCGGTCTACTAAGTCTGGAGACGCCGCTAACAGTAAGCCCCTTGCTGACGCTTACAATGCGGTGTCTCCTATGCTCACTTCCGCATTAGCGGTTGTTCCGACGGAGGCTGGCAGTTTTTTACCCAACGATGCAGTGTGCCTAAAGCCTGGAACCATTTCTCCACATCCTGACTACGGAGTACCAGGAGAATTTGTTGCCGGTTCTATTTCTGATGTCTCCGCGAGTAACTCAGTCGTGATTGTGGGTAACGAGATCAAGGAAAAAGAGGTATTCATTTTTTCTGCAGACAAAACTCCTGGTTGGAGTAAGCGTGGAGGTTTACTTTTTAAAGAACATAAGCAAGCACTTGACGCACTGTCTACTCCTCATGTCTCCTCTGCTTGGTCTCTGGATAATGCTCTTGTTAATGCTGGTTGGGAGAAAGGGGAAGGAGGTGTTTGGACACCAGATTCTCAGGACCCTACCTATTTGTTAATGTTACAAAAAGCTACTACTGCTGCAGCAGCTAAAATTTTGAGCTCCAACGAACCCCGGGGTACTAATTGTGCACATGTTAATCCTGCTGTTACTATTGTAGACACTGGTGAAAATGTTATACAACCTGTAGTTAGAACTGTGCCCTCTCAAGGCTGTAATAGGATTGCCCCAGCTCCTGAGGACTTAACCTCTGTTTTACCCCCAAAGGTTCAGACAGTTTTAAGTTCTGCACCAAAACCTGTAGTTCAGACTACTGATAGAGTACATACAGATAAACCTGATAGTTTCAGATTAACTGATCTATTTAATTCTAAAGGTGAACCTGCCCCCAGACGTAATGCGATTCGTCTCCTTTATAAAGGTGGTTTGGAAGAACCCCCAGACCGTATATATATTGCTAGACAACTACTTAAAGGGTCCATGAAGTTTTCCGCTATGGAAATTTTTGCATTGATTAACATCGGTAATAATAATTTTGATATTAGTTTTAAACAGGTTTCTAGTCTGGAAAAATTCTGGGCCCAGTACGCAACACTTCAGACTTCCCCCCTTTGGGCACCTTTTCAAGTCATCCCTTTAACTAAACCTGCAGTTAGGAATATCACAATCATTTTTAAAAACGAAGGCGTTAATGTGGAAGACATCTTATTTTGGTTGAATAAAAGGTGTGAGGTACTTAATAGACCCTCCCCAATGTTAGATAGTGAACAGATTTGGGATGGTAGCTGGAGGGTGAGAGTTAAATTATTTTCCTCTAATACAGGACCAAAACACTTACCTAGTTTTTTTATTTGGGTAAGGATAAGGGCCTTATTTACTACACTGGCCAACCTAAATAGTGTTTTAAATGTGGCTCCCGTACACATCGTAGTTCAGCTTGTAGCATCCTGAAATGCAGTCATTGTTTCGAATTTGGTCATTCTTCTAATGCCTGTTCTAATCCTTTTAAGTGCAATTTATGTGAGGGCACGGGACATGCTTATGGTCGATGTCCTTGGGCCTCTCACAATAGGCTTAACTGTCCTTCACATGAAGGCTTAATTACAATTGCTCAGCAAAAGCATTTAATTACTGTTCGTGATGTGGATGACCATTCTACTGCTGTAGTAACGCAGGTCCCCTTAGTGTTGGAGACGACTAATTCTGGGTTGTCCTCGGAGATAGTACTCCCGGTTGAAACTGTTTCCCCCCCAGTTACTGATTCCACCTTACAACCTTCAGTGAGTGATAAGCCAGACGTTGAAATGCCCCTTTGCAATTGGCTTCTGATTTAGATTCTTCTGGCTTTACCAAGTTACCCATAAAAGAACTAGAAAGGGTCAGGCTGTTCATAGTCGAAAACAAGTAGTTCCTCGAACATGGCAATCCCCCAACAAATTTGCCATTTCAGCTACGGATCTTACTGATAAAGACTCTGGTGGAAATGAGACGGATACCTCCTCTATCCAGTCCTGCCCTGAACCTGAAGGTAGCCAAGATTTGGACCCTATAGCAAAAAGGACCAGACAATGTCACAAGAGTAAATCTCCTATTGATACTTGAATCAAATGGCATCTCTGTCAATTTGTTCCCTTAATGTTAATAGCATTAAGGGACAAAAGAAATTAGGTGGTATTTTTTTGACTATTAAAGATTTAAAATGTGATATCATATGTTTGGTTGACACTAGGCTCAAATCTCACAATGAGCTACAGCAGGCCTCTCGTGCCTGGACTACTGGCCAGTCCTTTTGGTCTTCAGGTTCAGATACTTGTGATGGTATAGGTATCTTATTTTCCAACCCGAACTTTCATGTTTCTAGATTGATTGACATTCTACCTGGGAGGGCATTATTGCTTGATTTCACTTATTTTAAGGAGCTTTTGCCTTGTGGCAGTTTATGCTCCCCAAACCAAGGCCCAACGGTCTCTTTTATTTAATCTAGTAAGACCTTTTTGCACACTTCTAGATTGGACGCTGTGGGTAGGCGATTTTAATTGTGGCTTGCAACTGGAAGACAGAGGTCTTAAGACTTCAAAAATGTTTTGTGATTCTGTTGTCTTAGAGATATTATAACTACAGCCCAACTTATTGATGCATATGGGATATGTCATCCTAAAGGGGACTTTACCTTTTAAAGGGCCCTAACGTTGCTCATATAGATTTCATTTTTATCTAAAGTCTTGAGTCCTCTCTTGTCGAACTATTGGGATAGAATTCTCTGATCATGTCACTTTGTGCGACTTTCTCATGGGAATCAGCACCTGATGTAAAAGAACTGCTGGCGCTTTTAATGACTCCTTTGGATACTCCTCTTTTCAGAAACTATGGCAGAAAGAATGGATGGCTAGGTTATCAGTTTTTGAACTATATGACTCTATCATGGATTGGTGGGAAGATTCTAAGTCCCGTTTGAAGTCTGTTTTTCAAACTATGGTGGCTGTTTCTCATAACAGGAAATATTTAAAGTATTTGGCCCTTAGACAGCAATTTCAGCATTTATTGTCCCTGGCTAATACTACCTGCCACGATTTTAGTGATCAAATTACGGTTATTTGCTCCCAGATGAGGGAAATGCAGTATGATAGAGCTAGTACTTTGGGTCAAGAAGCCAAATTTGGGACTAGGATGGACAAGAAGGGATTAGACCCTTTGAAGACATGCAAGAATCGTGTTACATCTAAATTAATACAGTGCTTAAAATCCCCTAACGGTTCATTGATTACTGAACCCGAAGCTTTAGTGCAACTTGTTGAACAGCATATTTTTAATATGTTAGGTAGTAAACCTGATTATGTGTCTGCTAAATCCTTTTTTGAATCGCTGCATCTCCCTCTACTTTCTGTTTCGGATCAAGAAAAACTACAAGCAGATATCTCTTGAGTTTGAAGTTAAACAAGCCATTGAAAAATTATGTTTACATTCTGCCCGTTCGATGGCCTTACAGCGTGTTTCTTCAAAACTTTTCATCTGATTTGGCTCCTACTTTAACTTTGCTGTATAACGAGATTTTAAGTCTGTTTCTTGCCTAAATCAATGAAGGAAGCCATTCTAATTTTGATTTTTAAAAAGGGGGATGCTACTGAACTCAATAATTGGCGACCCCTCAGCCTATTAAATGTGGATTACAAGATATTAGCTAAAATTCTTTTGAATAGAATGCTTAAGGTTGCATTCCTTTTAAGTCCTTACCAGACGTGCGGTATCCCCAGCAGATATCAGCAGGACAATTTAATACTCTTACGGGAATTATTTGTTTCAGGGGATAGGAAAATGGTGTCTGGTTTTGTTTTGGGCATAGATCAAGAAAAAGCTTTTGATTGTGTTCTTCATGAATTTCTGTTTTCTGTATTAAAAGCTTTTGGATTCCCAGATAAATTTCTTTTTTGGATTCAGTCTTTGTATAAGGGGGCTTTTATAATCCCAAACGTTAATGGTTGGTTTGGGAATCCCGTTTCAGTTGTTCGGGGTGTTCGGCAGGGATGCCCTTTAAGCCCCATACTATATGATTTTTATATTGATACATTAATAAGGGCTATTTTACTGTGTCCAAATATTATTGGAATACAAGGACCCCTTAATGAACCTCCCATAAAGTTATTAGCTTACGCGGATGATTTGGTAGTGGTAGTGGATAGGAGATCTAAAGAAGAACACCTCTTTCAAATTCTTAAGACTTTTTCATCCTTTTGGGATCCAAAATTAATTTTGATAAAAGCGGGGTACCTGTAGGTCATACTACTCTTCCGCTAATGGTACTTTGCTGGGATTCATATTAAGAATGACTCTTTTAAATATTTAGGGGTTATTTTGGATCTGGTGATACATCTACTCACAACTGGTTTAGTGTTATTAAAAGGCCAAAGGCCTGGTTGCCAGTTGAAATCATCTTTAATTGGGAAAAAAAAAGAGAGTGGTTTTACTTAAAACTTTAATCTTGCCACTTTTTTTGTATCTTTGTTACGTTTTTCCACCTCCTTCTGTACTCTTTTCAAAATTAAATGGTGTCTTTTTTCAAGGGTTTTGGGGGTCACGGCTTAACCCAATCAAACGGGTTTTTACATACAGACCCATAAGTGAGGGTGGGGCTAATATGATCCACCCTATTGGCTTTTTCTATAGTCTATTTTTTTACTATAATTTTGGTAAGGCCCTTAAACCTGGTGATTGTATTTGGAAGCCTTTCTTTCTATCATAGTTTTCATCATGTCTATCACATTGGGACCCTGTCAATAAGAATATTTTTTCCCGTTCCTCAAATATTCCAGCTTATGGTAAGGAAAGTTTTAAATTGGCATTATCTTGGGGTATTTCCTCATTGGATTTTTGTACGTTTACCAGGAAACTGATTTATGATCACATATGGAGGTGTGAAGCCTTTGAACCTGTTACCTTTCCCTTCTGTCCAGTTAATCGTATAACCTGGGTTATTAAACAGCTTAATAATCCACGTCTTACTTCCTTTGTTTGGGATATGGTGTGGCAAAGTAACTATGGTAAATTGGGAGTTAAGGGAAATCATAAACATAAGGCCCTGAATGCTCGTTATTGTCCTAGAGTGTCCTGCCAAGAGGTTCTTGAAACCCAGCAACATTTGTTTTTGGAATGTCCATTTTCTAGGGATTTATGGTCAAAATTAGGGGATATGTGTTTAGAACCTTTATTTTCTCAATTATCTTATGATCAGATTATGTTTTGCACTAATACCATTTTGAACTCCAAATATCATGTTGATACTTTATATGTGTTTTTTGTTGTTATTAGGTACCATTTATGGCAAGCAAGATGTTTGTTGGTATTGCATCAAAAAGTGCTTACTTTAAATGAAGTTCTTAATAATATTTGTCATGCTTTGAATTCGATTAAGTTACGTGATTTTCAAACATTACCCAGTGCAAAATTTCATCTTTTATGGCACAATTGTACTTTCTTCTTTTCAGTATGATGATGTTTCTTTTTCTCTTTGCTGTTTTTCTGTTATATTTTGTTTATTACTAATCTATTGTATGAGTTGTCTTTTTTGCTCTTTGTAATGAAGCCCAACATTTCTAAATAAAATACCCCTACTCTTTTCGATAAGTGCCATGGGATCTTTAACATCCACCTGAACTGCCACCAATCCAGGCACCTCAGTGAGGTGGGACCTCAGTTTAACGTCTCATCTGAAAGACGGCACCTCAGAAGTGCAGCACCCCTCTCACGCTGCACTACAGTGTCAGTACTGGGATATTAGCCCAAGTACCAGATGTGGGAACTGAACCCACAGCCCTATGATCTCCCGGCCTCAGAGGTGAGTGTGCTACCTACTGAGCCACTGACACTGCTGAATCTTGCGCACAAACCCCTATCTCTCAGTTGACAGCGCAATATGTTACCAACATGCCACCGGTCCAGCCCAAGAAAGAATATTCACATGTTCTAATGAGGAACTATGTGGGAACTATGCATCTATAGCATGATAGCACTAAATTCTATGTATAGACAACCCTCATATGTAGGGCCTTACTGTTAAGAGTTTCTCTCATTTTGCAGCTGTGGTAAAAGTGTTTAAACAATTAAGCCTTAAAGGAACAGTATTTGTTAGTCAGTAAAAAACCTTAACTTACAGTTTTTTTAGCAAAAATATATTTCTGACATCCTAAGATTCATGCTTAGTATATTTTTAGTTTTCTCAGACATTGTTAAAACAGCTTTTACAGCAAATTATGTAATTAATGACACATCATTAAAGATAGTGACCACTTGCAATTTATGAAGACCTCTTCTGCTGAGGTCACCTGTTGCCTGAACATACAGTACTAGATTCATACTGTGGGTGTATTAGGATGGTGCTGCCACATGTTTCTGATGGTAAACAGCACAACAGTGTACCAAGATATTTAATTTTTTTTTTTTTTGTAACCAGGAGAGACACACTAAGCTCAAAGCTTGTTTACAGGTGCAGCCTGGGAGCACAAGGAAGTTAAGTGACTTGCTCAGGGTCACACAGTATGCAAGTGGGGGCTATGAGATTCAAACCCAGGTCTCCAGGTTTGCAGCTCAGAGTCTTAAACCACTGCACTATACTGCCTCCTTATTCATAGCAGTATGACACTGAAGTGGTAAATTTTAAAAACTTCAAAATCATGTATGTTGGTTCTGGAATGAAACACAGAAAAATATAATTTGACAGCAGATAAGGACCTCCAGGCCCACCCAGTCTAACACTGTTCGCTACCTACAATATCACTGCAGACCCTGCATGATCTCCAGCTCTTTCCCCCTCCCCCTTTCCTAGCTACTAAAATTCCCTTATGCCTATCCCATGCATTCTTGAACTCCACCACTGTTTCTGCCTCCACCACCTCCACTGGAAGGCTGTTCCAGGAATCCAGCATTCTTACTGTGAAGAAGCACTTCCTGACATCTCTTCTGTTCCTCTCCAGATTCATAGTATGCCCCTTTGTTCTTGAGCATAATTTTTTCTTAAAAAATACTTCCCTCCTGTACCTTATTTACCCCTTGAGGTATTGAAACGTCTCTAGCATATCACCCTCCCTCCTCTCTTCTAGGGTGAACATATTGATGGCAATTAGTTTCTCCTCATAGGGCTTTTGATGCAAACCCTGCACCATTTGTGTTGCCCTCCTCTAGACTGCCTCTACTCTGTCTATGTCCCGCCAAGGATGTGGGCTCCAGATCTGGACACAGTACTCTAAGCGGGGTCTTGCCAGTGACCTATATAGGGGCAACACCCATTCTGCTTTCATCACCCTTCCCTATGCACCCCCATCATACCACACAAGCTCTCCCAACTGCCTTGTCGCACTGCCTGGCCACCCTTAGGTCACTGGATATGATTACCCCTAGGTCTCTTTCCTGCTTGGTGGTCATCAGTAACACTCCCCCCATTTTGTACTCTGCCCCTGGGTTTCTATGCCCTAAGTGCATTATTCTGCACTTTTTTGCTTTGAAACCCAACTGCATACCCTTGACCACTCCTCAAGTTTTCTTAGGTCTCTGCCCATCCATTCCACCCCTCTGGAGTGTCCACCCTACTGTAGAATTTGGTGTCATCTGCAAAGAGGCAGACCTTCCCTTCCAGCTCCTCTGCAATGTCACTTAGAAAGACAAAAAAAGAGGACTGGTTCAAGCACTAATCCGTGAAGAACCTCGCTGGTCATCCTCCCTTCCTCTGAATGAACTCCATTTACCACCACCGTCTGTCGCCTATCCCTTAACCAATTTCTAACCCAGTCTGGCACCTTTGGACCCACTCCTAAGCTACCCAGCTTACTTACTAGTCTCCTATGTTGAACACTGTCAAAAGTCTTACTGAAATCTAGGGAGGCCTTGTTCACTACTCCGCTCTGAACTAATTCCTTGGTCATCCAGTTAAAGAAATCTATCATACTTGTTTGACCCCCCCCCCACACCGAATCAATGGTGCTTTTGGTCTTGTGACCTATCAGGTTCAAGACATTCCACAATCTTTTCCTTCAGCAGTGATTCCATTAACTTTCCTACCTCCAATATCAGGCTGACTGGACAGCCTCCTCCCTGCTACCACTTTTGTGAAGTGGGACTCCATCTGCCCTCCTCCACTCCTCAGGAATCACTCCCATTTCCAGTGAGCTGTTAACTAGGACTGTCAGAGGTGTAACTAGTACCTCCCTGAGCTCCCTCAGTGCCCTTGGATGCACCCCATCTGGCCCCATTGCTTTGTTCACTTCCAGATTAGCACGTCCCTTTAGTACTCTTTCCTCTGAAAAAGGACTAGTGTCCACCTTCCTTCCACCAAAGCTCCTGTTGCTTTTTTGTGTTCCCCCCTCCTTCCTTTGTGAAAATTGAACAAAGGTATTTTTTTAGGATGTCTGCCTTTTCCTGCACACACACACACACACAGTCCCCCTTCCCTTTTTAACCTCAGAATCCCTCCCCTGGCTCTTTTCACTTACATGTCAAGAAAATGTATTTGTCCCCATTTGTTACTGCATGGGATAGTGTCTCTTCAGTTTGCATCTTCACTGTCCTTACTGTTTCCCCTGCTTCCCTCTGTTTCCCCCAATAAAACTCCTTATCTGCCTCCATCTGCATTTCCTTATATCTTCTGAATGCTACCCTTTTAGCCTTTACCTTTTCAGCCACATCTTTCAAGAACCATAGCAGTCTCATTTTCCTCTTGCTTTTGCTCACTGGTTTGACACAGAGATTTGCTACCATCACTATGCACCATTTTTGCTTTGCCCACTGTTCCTCTGCCCCACCCAGATCTTCCCCCCTGCCAGGTCATCGCTTAGGCATTCACCCATCTTTACAAAATCTGCCCCTCTGAAGTCCAGGACCCTCACTCTTGTGTTGTTCTGTTCCACAGTAATCCTTATAGTGAGCCACACTTTATGGTGATCACCGGTTCCCAGGTGGCCTCCCACCTTGACGCCTGCATCATTGTCCCTGTTGATGAGTACCAGGTCCAGTACTGCCCCATCATTAGTGAGTTTGCAGACTAGTTGACTGAGGAACAGCCCCTGCAGGGAGTCCAGGACATTCATGCTTCTAGCTGAAGCCACAGCTGGGAGGCTTCAATCTACAGTACATCCGACAGACTGAAGTCCCCCCACCTTCAGCTTCTCCCCCTTTTCTGCCATCTTGCTAATGGCTTCCACCAGTACCTTATATAACTTCTCCTCTGTACTGGAGGTCTGTAAGACATAAAATGAAAAGAAATATGTGTATCCTGATATTTTTGTCAGACAAACATTATTGCTTAAGAAACTATATGGTTACTAACAAATACTGCTGCTTTGAGAGGGTACTGCAGTTCCTATGCCAAGTCAGTGTCAGGCCTGGCTTGAGGAAAGATACTGTAGCTAAATGGAGATGCAGTGTTCTGCTGTGAACTGCCACATGCTAGGTACAAGGCTGAAGCTTCAACTTTCTTTCATCTTGTAACCTGAGCAGGATGAGAGCCACTGATGGACAAACCTTTATGTAAGTTCACATCAGTTCCTTCCAATCTGAGTAAGAAATGGTTTGAGGAGATTCATGCTTACAAAAGGATTTTTTTGAACAACAATCACCAGTACTTTATCTCTCTCTCTCTCTCTCTCACTTCCCCACATGAGGGGGATTTTCTATAGTTCCTCTTTCTCCAGGGTGTGTGCCAAAGCTCAAGCGTGCATAAATGTTTACAGGAAACATAAACTATGTTGTCTGCATTTTTAATATCATAGAAAATGTGGGTATATGTGTAGTAGGTTTAATCACTGCAATGTATTTGCATGTTTTAAAATATTTGTGTTTGATTTGTAATATTTTATCTTATTTAGGGCCCCATATAAATGCAGCCTTTTTCCCACCCAACATTCATTTTTTATTTACTTAGCAGTTCCGGAACCCAGTGACATCAGTTGAGTTGAAGAGTACAGTGAAGCGGAACCCAACAGCAGTGAAGTCAGTAGATTCTGTTCATAGTAGTTTTCAGCTCGACTGATGTCACTGAGTTCCAGAACTGCTAAGTGATTAAAAATGAACACTTAGTGGGGAAAAGGCTGCATTAAAATGGAGCCCTCAACAAAGAAGAAACATAGACTTAGAATCATAGAAATAATAGAAGATGATGGCAGAAGGGGACCTGTAGTCCATCGAGTCTGCCCAAGTGAGGAGAAATGGGACTATTTCAACTCATAAAAAATACACTGGGGTGATTACATAGACTTCACACACATGTCCACATTTACAATTATATTCAAAAATGTAAACTACAAACTTTATGTTCCCTTTAAAGAATACATTTATTTTTAAATTCCAATACATTCTAAATGATTTGGGAAGAAAGGATTGGCTTGGATCAGAAATATAAAAATGGCCTAGTCTGAATGGCGAGCGATCTTTCTTTCTTTCTTTCTTTCTTTCCTTCCTTCCTTCCTTCCTTCCTTCCTTCCTTCCTTCCTTCCTTCCTTCCTTCCTTCCTTCCTTCCTTCCTTCCTTCCTATAAAAGGTTCACTCATTCCCTAAGTTGAGCCTGGGCTAGTAGAAATTAATGACCAGGGCATTGTTACTGAAGCTCATAGTTTTGCTGCTTTCAACTACTGCCACTAAAACACATACAACCTACAGGACAAGGACTAGAACACCCCAAATATTTTTTAAAAAGCCAGACAGAAGCATGATTCTTTTACTCTTTGGGCCTGATTTTCAAATGGGGATGCAGGGCTTGTCATCAAGCCCTGCGTCCCTGCAGTTTTCTGCACCTGCGTCCAAAGGTATAACGCAACTTGCACCCATTTTAAGAACCTGGGGCACATGCTGCAACAGTGCCCTCAATTTATGGCAGCTTGTGCCAAAGCTGTGGTGCAATCCCTGTAAACTGCCTCCCCCAAGGATGCAAAGTTTAGCCAGTGGGGAGCTGGCACAACTATGCTGCATCACCGCAAGGGACTTGCAGCAGAGGGGTTGCGGCAAGCTTCTGTTGAAAATTACACTGCAGCAAGGTAATGCACCTGGGAAACAAAAACCCTGGGGAAGAGTACACAATGGGGGGTGAGATACTAACAACAACAAAAATGGAAAGGAACCTGCGGGTAGTCATATCAGATGACCTAAAGGTGGGCAAGCAATGTGAGAGGGCAGCAAGGAGGGCTGGGGGGATACTGGATGCATAGGAGAGGCATCACCAGTAGAAAACAGGAGTTATTATCCTCTGTACAGACAGCTGGTGAGATCCCATCTGAGTACTGTGTGCAGTTCTGGAGACCCAATCTCCATAAAGACATAGACAGGATGGAAGCTGTCCAGAGGAGGGCAACTAAAATGGTGCAGGGTCTGCACCGGAAGACATTTGAAGAGAGATTAAAGGAGCTTAATATGTATAGCCTTGAGGAAAGGAGGGAGAGGGGGGACATGATAGAAACGCTCAAGTACCTCAAGGAATCAAACAGTCCAAAGAGGGTAGCATCTTTCAAAAAGAGGTGTGCAAGAACAAGAGGGCACAATTTGAAGATGGGGGAGTGCTCAGAGGTAATTTGGAGGAAGTATTTTTTCACAGAGAGGATTGTGGATGCATGGAACAGCCTCCAGAGGAGGTTGTGGAGTCAAAATCAGTGGTGGAATTCAAGCACATGGGACAGTCATAAGGCAATTCTAGGGAGTGGGGATAGGAAGAAGTAGGCTGCTGGTTAACTAGGATCTGCAGTTTATCCATTAGGTAGGGAAATGGGCAGACTGGGTGGGACAAGTGGTCCTTATCTGCTGTCAAATTCTATGTTTCTATGAGACCCCATCTGGAGTACTGAGTGCAATTCTGGAGACACAATCTCCGCAAAGACATAGACAAGATGGAAGCTGTCCAGAGGAGGGCATCTAAAATGGTGCAGGGTCTGCACCAGAAGACATATGAAGAGAGACTTAAGGAGCTTAATAGGTATAGCCCTGAGGAAAGGAGGGAGAGAGGGGACATGACAGAAACTTTCAAGTACCTCAAGGGAATCAACAAAGTCCAAGAGGGTAGCATCTTTCAAAAAGCGTGCAAGAACAAAAGGGCACAATTTGAAGATAGAGGGCGGCTCAGAGGTAATTTAAGGAAGTATTTTTACAGAGAGGTTGTGGATGCATGGAACGGCCTTCCAGAGGAGGTTGTGGAGTCAAAACAGTGGTGGAATTCAAGCATGCATGGGACAGTCATAAGGCAATTCTAGGGGGTGGGGGTAGGAAGAAGTAGGCTGCTGGTTAACTAGGATCTGCAGCTTATCCATTAGGTAGGGAAATAGGCAGACTGGGTGGGGCAAGCGGTCCTTATCTGCCGTCAAATTCTATGTTTCTATGTTTCTAGCACAGGTTTGACATAATTCACCACTTGCATCAAACTGTCTGCTGCAAGTCCCTTGTAGCAACCACAAGTTGTTAGAAAATCAGGCCCTTTGTCTGGAAATTAACATTCATAATAATAAGCCCTTTAATGTGAATGTGTACCTTCAGATAAAAAAAATTCTACTATTAGTTGCACCCTGCCTAAACTCTTCAGTCATTGTGAGAGCAGCCAGTTCAAAATGTGTTTTAGGAGTGCGCCATGTTCAGGAAGTCTGGGTGTTCTCTATAATGCCAATAACCAGTGCTACAGAGCAGCCAGAAATCGCTGCACTAAACTAATTTGGCTTGCCAAAGCCAACTATCACAAAGCACAGCTTGCTAACTCCTGGGGTGATGGCAAAAGGTTCTGGGATAGCATCAAGAGCATCCTTGGCAAGGAGGACAAGATGCATCCCCATTTACTTAACACCAGTAACAATCACATCACAGACCCCCTAATCATAGGAGAGGCCCTCAACATGGCCTTCACTGATCTCACTGCTGTACTACCACCAGCCTACTTCCACCCAGAGCAGAGTCAGACCAACATCGGACTCTCGGAACACCCTCACCCACCCTTCTACCTTAAAAGGGTGACTGTGAAGGAGACCCTAGCTAATGTCAGCAAAGTACTGGGCAAGACAAGACAGGGTAGTGATGGGATCAACATGAAACTGTTATCCCTTACCCTGGTTGTCCTCATAGTACCCATCACCTGGCTGTTCAACAAATCACTTATTCTTGCTCAATTCTCAGGGGTATGGAAGCAGGCCCTAGTAACACCTGTGCATAGGGGTGGTGACAAATCCCTGGTAGCCAGTTATAGGCCCATCTCAATACTCTCTCTGCTGTCCAAAGCCCTGGAAAAGATTGTGGCTGGCCAGCTCATGGACTACCTCAACAAGTATAACTTACTCTGTCCTAACCAGCATGGTTTCAGACCAAACCACAGCACAACCACAGCTCTGCTGGACTTTACAAACTATGTATAGAAGGCCTTGGATGAAGGCAAACTGTTTGTTTGTTTGTTTGTTTATTCGCTTAACGGGTAAGCACACTGGAAACAAGTTCCTTTTACAGGTGCGACCCACATATATTGCATACAGACAATACATAATCAAACATACATATACAATGCAGCAAATTGCAGACAAAAATGTCTTTGTTACGTATAAAATTCATAAAAAAAATTCATAAAAAACAGTTACAATTAAATTGAGATTCAAATATATCCTTAATGCATCGGCAAACTTTTGACAGAACACAACCACCTAATATCTTGAGGAATTTCATTCCAAATAAATGGAACAATATAAGCAAAGGATCTCTGTCCACTTTAGATTTCATAAAGGAATCTCAGAAACCTACTGTCTGACCTATGTCTAGAATAATGACCATCAATATATGGTCTCAAAACTTTGAAATACTATGTGGAATTCCAGAGTCCATAACTTTATATATGAACTTGGCCAACAGTATCGGAAATTTAATGAAACCGTAACCAGCCCATTTTTCAAAATCACACAATGATGAGATGACTTAGAACAATTTAAAGCAAACTTAGCTATCAAGTGAAGTAAAGTGGATTTCTTTGAAATCACTGTCGCAGAAGCAGTGTCAGTAATCATAGCTGCATAGTTCACAATAGAAGTACAGCAATTTGAAATAACCAGCCTAGACTCAGGAATAAGAAATGAACGGATTCTGTACAAAGAACCTAATTCATAATGTATTCTTGAGGTAACCTCAAAAATGAAATTCATAACTTAAATGAGAATCAAGTAATACCCCAAGATATTGAAATGTATCAACATAGTCAAACAGTAATCCATCAAGAGATTTAACTTCCAAAGTACCAACCTCAGATCTCAGTCTAGGTGGGGTACCAAAACCATCACCTTCGTCTTAGATTTGTTTAAGAGTAATTTACAGGCCATAAGTGAAGACTGAAAATTGCACATTTCTCTGTTAAAGAAACACCTAGATCTCCAACTGACAAACCCTCATGATAAATTACTGCATCGCTAGCGTAAAGTGTTAGAGAAGCATTATTAATCACACTTACTAGTTGATCAAAAACAAAGAAAACAAAAGTGGCCCCTAAAATAGAACCTTGTGGAACCCCACACTTAACCATTACAGAGTCTGATACAGCACCCTATATTTAACCCTTTGAAACCTATTTGTTAAATAATCCTCGTCCAGTCCAAGAAAGACTCACCAACTCCCAATGACTCAAGTCTAGAAATCAACAATTGGTGATCAACTGACTGAATGCTTTGTCAAGTCCACGAACCGGCACCCTGGCAGACACCCTTATCCATGCCATTAAGCACTGCTGCTCGTGAACTCACCAAGGCAGTCTCAGTACCTTCCCTTTCTAAAACCATGTTGGTTCTGAGACAATAATCCAAAGCGATCCACATACCCAATCAACTGATTATAAACTATTCTTTCCTGAACTTTAGCTAAAGCAGACAAGATAGAAATAGGTCTGTAGTTACAAAACTCATGTTGTGAACCAGATTTAAATATAGGAGTGACCAAAGTATGTTTCCATATATTAGGTATAGTACCTGTAACAAAAGACAAGTTGAAAATAATACTAACTGGAAGTGCTATAACTGAGGCAGCATCCGCAATAAACTAGGACATAAGCCATCAGAACCAGCTGAGCTGTCCTCTTAATACAACGCAACAATTCTTACCTCCTTCGAGTATAGTCCTTAGTACAGTTTAGGATTAACTGTAAAATCTTCAGTCAATCCCAAGTAGTTCACCTTGGACTGGTCACTAAAGGAATCAGGCAATGTAGTAAATTTCAAATTAAACTGTTAGCTATCTTCAATGGACAAGACAACGAGTCACCGCTCAACCTCATTGAACCTGGTTGACAAACATTAGGCCTTATGAAATTGTTAATTGTTTTCCAAAAGTAGTAGCATTAGATAACCCTTCACATTGTTTATGACGAATATAGTCTGTTTTAGCCTTCTTATCTTAGCCTTACATTGGTTCCTTAAAGTCCTATACGCATGATAACCAGAAGCAGAATGGTTCATTTTATACGCTTTCCAGGCCTTGTCTCATTGTCTCATAAGTTTAATCAAAGGAGGTGTTAACCACCCACAAGTTTTCCTCGGACCCTTCTTTTAACAAGGGAGCTAACTGGTCCAAAACATGTAAACTCAGTAATGAAAAATGCAATGCAGAATCCACATCAGGATAGAATATAAAAAGACCAATCTATTTTACCCAACTCTGTACAAAAAGAATGTACATCAAATTTAGAAAAGATCTCGAAACTTATAATTGGCTTAGACTTTTCAGTCCCCCATGTTTCCAAATACAGAAGACTGGATGATGATCACTTAACGAATCAGAGGTCAAACCACATTTTATCATATTAATAGGTCTATTTGTTAATATCCAGTCCAGCAATGTGTGATTTCCTGATCTATTATTGTGTCGAGTGGGCAAAGTAATAATTTGGTGAAACCAGACTGAGACAAGACCGTATTTAACTTTGTTATATCTGAACCCATCCAATTTAAATTAAAATCCCCAGTAGTATTAACTCTAGAAACCCCAGTATTCAAAGCATTTACAAGTTCTTGTAAGCCTGATTTGCTACCATTAGGTGGAAGCTATACACAACAAATAGTTAATTTTTTTGACAAATCCCAACAATAACTGAATAGTAATATGTTCACAATATTCCAAATTACTGTTAAATATAGTGGTCTCATTTACCATTAAATATTCCTTAACATAAAACAAAACCCCACCCCCTGATGGGGTCTATCTTCATAGACCTCACCAAAGCCTTCGACACAGTCAGTCAACCCCTGTTACTGACCAAATTGTCAAACGTGGGGAGTGGCACCTAGTGCACTATGTTGGTTCAAAGATTATCTTACAGGCAGAACTCAATGTGTCAAGATTGGACATACAGTTTCCTATGCAAGAGAGATATCACTGGGGGTGCCCCAGGGGTCAATTCTTGGGCCCCTACTCTTTAGTATCTTTCTAAACAACCTCCCCACTGAATGCGATACCAAACTGATACTCTATGCTGACGATGCTGTGCTCATGGGAAGCAACACGTCCCTGGCTAATCTGCAACATGAGCTTCAGGCATCCTTCTCCACATCAGAGAACTGGTTCTGCAGACATAAGTTGCTTCTGAATTATAAAAAGACCAAGGCCATGCTTTTTTCCAGTACATGCAAAAAAATCAATCAAAACCCCCTCATCATTACAAACTCCTGCAGGGAGCCACTGGAGCAGGTCTGCACGTTCAAGTATCTGGGGATAACTCTGGGTATCTGGGGAAACCCTTACATTTGCCCGACATATCAACTCCCTGATCCAGACAGTCAACACCAAGATTTGTGTCCTTTATAGGCATAAGAAACACCTATCCCCCGAGGCCCTCCGCCTTGCAGTACACAGCTCCATATTATCACATATCGACTATGGAATAGTGATATATGGGGCGGCAACGGATACCGCATTGAAACAGCTCCAGGTGGCCCTAAACAAGGCCTGTAGATTAGCCCTAGGTTTACAGCATGATATGCACACATGTATACTATATGAGCTCACAAACTGGCTATCTCTAAAAAACAGGGTCCTACAGCAGACGTGCACCCTAGGGAAGAAAGCGCTAATGGGGAAAACACCACTTTGTGCTGGCAATCTACTAGTGGCTGCAAACATGCAACAGGCCACTGAGGAAGGTCAAGAGGGGCCCTGACCATTCCCTTCTGACATGCCTTGCTCAGGCAATGGGCATTTGCCTACCGTGCCACCATGTGGCTTAATGAATTACCCGATCACCTCCTTGCCACAAATAGTCTAGCCAATTTCAAAACTAACCTCAAACAACATCTTATCACAATCTCTAAATGCTCCAGCAACTAATCCCAGGCCTCAAAATCCATTGCCAATTTATGATTGACACAGCATGTGCTCCTCCTTGTCCCACACCCTCCTGGCTGCTCTCTACCAAGGCAAGCCCCCCACGGCCTACGCTAAACTCCACTGCTTTACAATTTCCTCTGACCCCTAAGGACTTCCTCACCCCCCACTCCCCAATGACAAGGCTCCATGGGGCTGTACTAGTCTCTGGCTTATAACTGTGCTGTTGAATCCTACCATTCTAACCTGTAATCCACAATGTCTTTGCTCTTATGCTAAATTGTTGTATTGTCTTACCTTATGTTTTCTTTCCTACAATAATTACTTTGTACCTTGTCTTGTCACTGACAGGGAACCTTTGTAAATGAGCTTGGGCTCAAAGGTATATTCCGAATCAATAAATCAAAAATCAACCAATACCTCACCAACTCATATGTCTGCAGTTGTAGGAATGGGAGTTGATTAAGCACTAATGCCATGGAGAGATCTAAACCCTCCAAAAACCCAGCTTGGATATGGACCAGTGCTATAGTAGACTAATGAAGAAACTCAGACCTGTCTGCCATCATATGGTGACTGAGGAGTACAGTCAGGGCGGACTGACGTATTGCATTTTCCATTTAACAAAAAAATGTCTTTTGCATAAACTGTAGTGGGTTTGTTACACACACAGTATACTATCACAAGGACATGCTACCACTTGATTACAATTAAAAAACATACAGTCCTGAGGGAAAATACTATGTTGCAGAGTGAACTAATTATTTGAGGGTACATGTTACTGTTTGCTTCATTCTTATGAAGTGTTGTCGTGGCAGGAAGCCTGCAAGCTGAAAGTGAGAGGTGTCTTCCTGTGTGAGAACAGTGCAGATCATAGATCATTTGTGAATGACGCACGGTCATTAGATATTTAACAAGTATAGGCGGCGTTGCTTTCATTGATCCATACTACATCAAATCTCAGTTTGTCCCTGTGGAATGCAGAAAGAGGAGCCCTCACTGAATGCACAGTAGAGTATCAATTTACACCCAGACAGAGATTAGAATTAAAACATGAGGGGAAATTAACAAGAAATGGGTAGACCAGGATGCTGCCCAACTCCCTCTCCAGACACGACTGCATTCTCTTTCTCTGGAAATCAGAGCCATTTGCGGCTCAAGTTTGAACTGAAGCTTTGGATTTGCTAGTGACCCTGTTATGACAAAGTCCAAATGATGCAAGTGTAGTAGCTAAATTACTGTAAAAAAAATTAAAAATGATTAAATACCACACAATTACATATTTTAAACATTAAATGACTTGAAGAAAGCACATTATTGGTGGCAGTATAGTCAAGAGGTTAGTGTAACGAGCTGTGAATGAGCTTGGCACATCCAGCAGACCTGGGTTTGATTCCCACAACCTTCACTTGCATACAGCGTGACTCTTAGCAAGTCACTTAAACTCCACAGCGCTCCCAGGTCACCCCTGAAAACAGGCACTTGAGCTTAGCTGGCTTTACCTGGTTACCAAAGAATGAATGAATGGATATGCAGGGGCAACTAGGCTCTGTCATTTCATCATGGGTCAGATGTGCCACTGACCAAGTTTTGGGTCAGTTGGGAAAACAGATATTTTCGGCAAATTTGAGTAAATCAAAACTGTTTTGAAAAAAAAGATCAAGTCAGAGCTATAATAATAACCAGAAAAAGGGTGTGATTCTCCTTAATGGAATACCAGTAGTGTCTTCTGCATGCAGTACTTTAACCTAGCAATTCAGGGAATCATCATTTTCCCCCATCTTCTGGCAAAGCCTTATGAAGTGTTAGAGGTGACAAAGATACAAAATCAGCTTTATAAGGATAATGTACATCAATACACTTGTAAGCATAATATTATGGTAACTGTACCAGGGTATGCTCTTTACAGGAGGGATAGAGTGGGTAAAAAGGAAGGGGGGGTCTCCTTATGTTAGGGAAGGCATAAAACAACTGCAGTACAGGGTAGATAGGAGGAGGTTGCTGAGGCATTGTGGGTCACCCTTGAGCCAGGTAACGCCACTGCAGTTTGCATAGGCATGATCTGCAGGCCTCCAGCACAGGGGGAGGAGGTAGATAGATCAATGGTAGAAAAATCCATGAGATTGCAGCAACAGGGGAGGTATTGCTGCTGGGTGATTTTAATATGCCATACATGGATTGGACCATTCTGGTGGCTGCATCAGCCAGTAGCAGAGACATCCTGGAAGCCATACATGGGGCAGACATCAGAGAGTTAGTGCTAGAACCCACCAGGGACAGTGTGGTTCTGGACCTGGTGTTAACCAATGGAGACAGAGTCAAGGAAGTTTTGGGTGGAAGGGCACCTGGGGTCCAGCGACCACCACACAGTGTGGTTTAATATACACTAGGTACAGGGACACAGTCAAGCCACACAAAGGTGAGGGTCTTAGATTTCAGGAAGGTGGACTTCACTAGGATGGGGATATGTATCCAAGAAGCCCTGGCGAGGAAGGAAACCAGAAGGGGGTGGAGGAACAGTGGGCACTCCTAAAAGGAGCCATAGTGGAGGTAACAAGCTAGTGTATTAGGCAAAGAGACAAGGGCAAAAGAAGGGAAAAGCCACTATGGTACTCAAAGGATGCGGCTGAGAAGATAAGAGCCAAAAAGCTGACTTTCAGAAAACATAAGGATTCACACAAGGAAGAAGATAGGGGGGTGTACCTAAATAAACAGAGAGAAGCTGGGAGGGCACTTAGGAGCACAATGGTGCAAATGGAAGAAATGAGAGCACAGACAGCAAGGGAAAGGGACAAGACATTTTATAGGTACATCAGCAGAAAAAGGAAGGCTGGGGTGGAGTTGTAAGACTCAGAAGGGAAGAAGGGGAGTGTGTGGAGGTTGACATAGGAAAGGCATAAATACTGAATGAATACTTCTGTTCTGTATTCACTGAAGAAGGTGAGGAAGGGGACCAACAACTAGCCACTAGAATCAAAGGGTGGGGGGAGGTGAACACCAGTCCTTTTACAGAAGAGAGAGTCCTAGAGGAACTCACAAAACTGAGGGTGGACAAAGTAAAGGTGCCAGATAGCATACTCCCTAGGATATTAAAGGAACTAAGGATGTTGCTAGCAGCACTGCTTGTAGACTTGTTTCAAAGAATCATAGAATCTTGTCATCAGAAAAAGACCCTCAGGCCCATCTAGTCTGCCCTTCCCACCCCATTTATTCTGCCCCCTTCTCTGCTGCCCCTTTCCTGTTCCCACATAGCCCCTTATGTCTGTCCCATGCCATCTTAAATTCTGTCACTGTTATGGCCCTACCACATCCTCTGGAAGCCAGTTCCATGCCTCCACCACCCTCTCTGTGAAGAACTGTCCTCTCATGTCACCCCTGAATCTCCCCCCTGTAGTCTCAGTCCATGGCCCCTAGTTAATGCACCATCCTTTCTATGGAATAGACTCCCTGCGTTAACTCTATTGATCCTCTTGACGTATCTGAACATTTCGATCATGTCCCCTCTTTCCCGTCTAGTTTCCAAGGAGTACAGCCCCAGTTCCCTGCATCTCTGCTCGTGCGGTTTACCCTGCATACCATGCACCATCTTAGTCACCCTCCTCTGAACTCCCTCCAACCTGTCTCTGTCCTTGCGTAGATATAGCCTCCAGAACTGCACTCCATACTCCAGGTGCAGCCTTACCATGGCTTTGTAAAGGGGCATCAGTACCTCACTTTGCCTGATAGTGATGCCCCTACCAAGACACGGCAGCATCCCATTTGCCTTTCCCACTGCCTTGCTGCACTGGTTGCCCACCCTGAGGTTGCTGAATACTATTACTCCCAAGTCCTTCTCCTGCTCTGTCACCCTAATGTCTCCCCACAGCGTGTATCTTGCTTCCAGGTTGTTGTGCCCTAGGTGCATCACTGCACACTTTTTGACACTGAACTTCAACTGCCAACGTCCTCAAGTCATGTCTCATGTCATCCACCCCCCCCTTCAGAGTCCACCCAATTGCAGATCTTTGTATCATCTGCAAAAAGGTCCACTTGCCTTCTCAGTCCTTCTGCTATGTCCCCTATGTAGATGTTGAAAAGGAGGGAACACAGTACTGATCCCTGGGGTACCCTGCTCATCACCCACCCTGTCCCCGAGTAAGCCCCATTTACCACCACGCTCTGGCTTCTACCTGACAAGAAGCATTCAGAAAAGTTTCCAGCACACACAAACCACAAAGCTGGGACACATAAATAAATATTCAAACCATGGATATAAAGTTCAACCCATATTTAATAAGTTAAAAGCTCCCAAGCATCCAAAAAAGTTTTCAGCACACACAAACCACAAAGCTGGGATGCATAAATAAATAAATATTAAAACCATGGATATAAAGTTCAATCATATTTAATAAGTTAAAAGCTTCCAAGCATTCAGCAAACATTACGTCTAGTCTCTGAGGAAGGATGTGAAATCCGAAACGTTAGACATAATGTTTGCTGAATGCTTGGAAGCTTTTAACTTATTAAATATGATTGAACTTTATATCCATGGTTTGAATATTTATTTATGCATCACAGCTTTGTGGTTTGTGTGTGCTGAAAACTTTTTTGGATGCTTCTAACTTGTAATTTCTAAGTACCGTGTCCCAGTCCGCACTCATTTGGCTACTTTTACCTGCCAACCAGTTTTCTACCCACCTAGTTATTTCATCACCCACACCTGTGCTTTCCAACTTGTTCACTAGCCTCTAGTGGGGAACGGTGTTGAAGGCCTTGCTGAAATCCAGGTAGGCCACGTCCATCGCCCCCCCCCCGGTCGATTATTTGAGTCATCCAGTCAATGAATTCAATTAGGTTTGTCTGGCAAGACCTCCCTTTCATGAATTCATGCTGTCTGTCATCTAGGATTCTATTGTCCTCCAGGTAATCAATCACCCTCTCCTTAATGAGTGCCTCTATGACTGTTCCCACCACTGATATGAGACTGACCGGGCAGTCATTTTCTTTCAAATCCCTGCTGCTCCCCTTGTGCAATGGCACCACGTTCGCCTTCTTCCAGTTCTCTGGCACCCTTCCCCGAATCCAGCGACAGGTTGAATAGCCTTGTTAATGGGGCGGCCAGCTCTTCCCCCAACTCCCGGATAACCCTAGGGTGCAGACCATCCGGCCCCATGGCCTTATCCACCCAGAGCCTGCCTAATTCCTCCCTAACTCTCTTGACTCTGGACGGACTTGGGTTAATCCCTCCTCCCCGTCCCCCGGAACTTTGGCCCCCTGCTCTCACCTTCCACAGTGAAAACTGAGCAAAAGTACTTGTTTAGTTCTTCTGCTTTCTTATTGTCTTCTTCAATTTGATTTCCTCCCTCCCCCTTTAGCCTTGTAATCCCCTGCTTAGCCTTTCTCCTGTCCCCCACATATCTAAAAAAAATGTTTTGTCTCCTCTTTTGGCGTGTTTTGTTATTCTCTCCTCGGTCTCCGCCTTGGCCCTCCTTATTTCCTTCCCAGCTAGCCTCCTCCTCTCCCTATAGGCTTCCCTGACCTCTTTTTCTGCATTCACTTGTAATTTCAGAAGGCCCATCTCCTGTCTCCTACCACCCCTCACCACCTCCTTTGTGAACCACAGTGGTCTTCTCCTTCTTGTGCCCATCCTTACCTGCCTTAAGCACAAGACCATTGCTTTCTGCACCAGGTTCTTTACAAAATCCCATAGCTCCTCCACATTGTCTATACCCTCAATGCCAGTCAATTCATTCCTCACCAGCCATCTCATCCTGTCAAAGTCCACTCTCTTGAAGTCAAGGACTGTTGTTGTTGTGCATCTTACCTCCCTCCCTCCCCACTCTAACCCTAAACTGAACCGTCTTGTGGTCGCTGTTCCCTAGTGCATCTCCACCTCCACCTCCTCCACACTCTCCCCATTTGTTAGTTCCACATCTAACAGGGTGTTTCCCTTTGTTGGGTCCTTGACTAATTACTGCAGGAATGCACTCTGCAGCTTCTCCAGTAATCCCCTGCTCCTCGCCAATGTGGCCTCCGAGATGGACCAGTCCCCATCCGGGAGATTTAGGTTCCCTACCAGTAATGTTTCTCCTTTGAAGACCATTCTTTCTATAGCTTGCACCAGTTGCCTGTCCTCTTCCTCCCCCTGCGAAGGTGGTCTGTATGCTACCCCTAGCCTTAGGGATTCCTCTGTCTCACTGCACAGCATGAACCATAGGCATTCAGTTGCCCCACCCCCATCCTCTCCCACCACAGCCCTGATATCATCTTTAACATATAAAGCCACCCCTTCCCTTCCTGTCCCCCCGTCCTTCCTAAATAGTCTATACCCAGGGATTGTTGTCTCCCATGTGTGATATTCCATCCACCATGTTTCCGTGACTGCAATTAAGTCCAGTCCCTCATCCTATATGATGGCTTCTAATTCTACCATCTTTCAGACCCCAACATGTTGCCCTTATCCTGGGGGGAGGTCAACAGCCTCCCATTTTATTTGCTGTTCAGAAACGTGTTAATCCTGACCCCCCCCATTTGCTTAGTTTAAATTATATGACTTTTCAATGTAGTCCCCTAGTCTACGCTTCAGTACAGTTGCACTCTCTCTGTTTAGGTGCAGCCTGTCTGGGGCAAAGAGGCTCTTGTCCTCCCATGTGGCCACCCAGCTCCCTACTAGCCCATACCCCCTCTGACCACACCATCTGGCTAACCACTCATTGAACTCTTTGAGCCTTAGCTTCCTATCCATGCTAGCTCTCAGCATTTTTAATACCTCCGAAAAGGCTATTGATCGGAAGCACAGGCTGCTGCAAAACCTTGCAAGTGCCTTAAATCTTGCCTGAACTTCCATCAGACTGCTTCCTGCCAAGTCATTTGTCCCCAGGTGAAAAAGAAAATGCAATTTTTGGTCCTGTTGCTGACCCCATGAGGGGATATGGTGTGTCATCTCCAATGCTGTCATACCCGGCAAGTATTCCACCCAGACTGGACTAGGTTTCCCCCCCACTTGATACCTTTAATGATAGAGTCCCCTATAATCAAGACTTTACCCACATCTCCCCCCGTTTGTTCTGCATTACAGATCCTCTTCTCCGAGTTGCTGGTCTCATTCTTACTTCATTCACCCTCCCTGACTCCTCCTCATGTCCCCCAGTCCTAATTTCCTCGGCTGCTCCTCATTCTCTCTCCCTATTGGCAGGAGTTTTCTTCGATCTCGTGCCTGCCCCTCCACGTTTTACAGTTTTCTCCCCATTATTCCCCTTTTCGATCACCTCCCTGTCATCACATGCTCTTGAAGGGCATGTAGTCTCTTTAGTCTCTGTCATAGTATGTTACCCAAGGCCAGTGCCACCTTGAGTCATCTGCGTTCCTCTGTGCTCCTTCTCTCTCCCTCTTTACCCTCCTTCTCCCTTCACTCCCCTTCCCTACCCCTTAGCTCTTCTTCAGTTGACTGATCTTTCATTCTGCATTCCTCCCCGCATCTTGTGACCTTTGCTGTGTTGGCATCCATGCCTACCACACTACCTCTATTTTTCCTCTTGCTCATGCTACTGCAGTTATGCACACCAATTCCCTGTTGGCATCCTTGCCTACCACACTACCTCTGTTTTCCCCCTTGCCCATGTTTGTTTTGGTACCCTTACACCTTCCCCCTCCTGTTTGTCATCTAGGGCCTCTTTCTGGCTGCTACCTCCAGTGCCCCTTCCTTCTTCTGGGGCCCTGTCTTCCAAGACGCCTACTAGCGGTGAGTACCTATTGGAAACCGTAATGTCCTCTACAATGTACACATTAATTCCCTTAGCCGGTGAGGTGCTTGTCCACTTTCTTGCCTGTGGAGCCCCCCTATCTGTAGCTCCTAGCATCTGCTAGCCAGTTTTCTCCTCCCCTCTGACTAGGACCGTCAACCTTTTGTCCCCTGTCCTGGTTTCCCCTCATGTCTCCTTTGTCCCCAAGTCCTTTCGCCTCCATGCCAATTCTTCCTTTAGAATGACCACGTCAACTTCCAATTTTTGTAGTCTGATGCATACAGGGCAGCATCCAAACCTCCACAGTGTGTTCATGAACATGGCTGCCCACATCCGTTACACCCCATTATTCTACCCCCCCATCCGTGCACCATGGACCTTCTCTCAAACCCTGCCACTCCATCCTGCCAACCTCCTATTTCCACCACTTATCTCTCCCCCTTGCACTACCTATGTGGCCTCTCCACCCCCCAGTGTGCCTCTGTCCTGACTCATCCCTCCCCCAACTGCCATCCATCCTCCCACAGACTCGGCTACCTCTCATTTGAGCACCAATTGACTCCTACTGTAACTTAAAAGTTTAAGAATTTCTATAATACTAGTTGTTGTAGATATATGTAGCGCTCACAACTATCATGCACAATCTTATTTCCCAACTATAGCCCCCCCCCACACACACATTCACTGGCAATGAGATGACCCACACATTCACTGGCAGTGAAATGCCCCTCAGACCATAGATTAAGCATGTACCCAATTCTTAAACTATGCAAGTTACAACTATACAGATTTTTTAAAATATGCAAGTTACAGGGTCACTGCCACTTTATATGTCCCCAGCTGTGTAGAGTCAACCTAGTGCAGCTGTACGTAGCTTCTTCCCCCACTGCCACTCCCCTTGCTCCGAGTTGCTCAGCCCCATTGCT
Organism: Neoceratodus forsteri; assembly: GCA_016271365.2. NCBI lineage: Eukaryota > Metazoa > Chordata > Ceratodontiformes > Ceratodontidae > Neoceratodus > Neoceratodus forsteri. The sequence goes on along the minus strand of CM057449.1, from coordinate 516,586,442 downwards.
TGTGTGCAAGGTCTGAGCATCCACCCACTGGATAAGTATGCCCCACCTCCTTCCATGGGGATTTAACAGAGGTCGGGGCCAGGGTGGGTGGTTGGGGCCGAGGTGGCTGGGTGGGTGGGACAAAAAAAAACTCTCTCCCCCCCCTCTGGCAGTGAGTGGGCTCCCCTGCTCCACCGCTGCTCCTCACTCAGCTGGCAACAACAGCTCTTTCCTGACAAATTTCACTCCTCGCAAAGCCGCCGACTGAGGCCCCTCAGGTCCCTGCTGCCACCGATGAAAGTGTTCCTCCTCAATGCTGCTGACTGCGGTCACTTGGGTCCCTCTTGTGTTCCACATAAGAGGCTGTTTAATGAATCCCTCAATGCAGGTGCAGTTCCAGAGGATGGAAGGAGGGCACATGTAGTCCCTCTTCATAAAAGTGGAAGCAGGGAGAAGTTCAGAGAATCAGAGAATTAGAGAACTTGATGGCAGAAAAAGACCCCATGGTCCAGCCAGTCCACCCCCCCAGACTACCTTCTCCCTCCCTGAGAACCCACCCCTCCACCACATAGCCCTTTATGCCGGTCCCAAGCCATCTTGAATCCCATTTGCACTGTCTCCACCCCCATAACCTCCTCCGGAAGCCTGTTCCAGGCAGCCACCACCCTCTCTATAAAGAAATGCCCCCTCATGTTCCCCCTGTAGTGTCCCCCTTGCAGTTTCAGGCTATGCCCTCTAGTAGTGGTAGTAGTGGTGGTCTTCTTCATTTTGAATAAGCCCCCCTGTGCCCCCTTTGTTTAACCCCTTGACATATTTGATTATGTCTCCTCTCTCCCCTCTAGTCTCCAGGGTGTACTGTATAGCCCCAGCTTGCAGCATCTCTGCTCATATGGTTTGCCCTTCATCCCTGGCACCATCTTGGTCGCTCTTTGCTGAACTCTTTCAATGAGGTCTATGTCCTTTCACAAGTGAGGCCTCCAGAACTGGACTCTGTACTCCAGGTGCGGTCTCACCATAGCTTGGAACAGGTACACTAGGACTTCTCTCCTCCTGCTGGTGATTCCCCTGCCAGTACTAGCCAGCATCCCATAAGCCTTCCCCACCACCTTAGTACACGGTTTCCCCACCATAAGGTGACTAGAGACTACTATACCCAGATCCTCCTCCTGCTCCGTTGCCCTGATGTCCTCCCCTCCCATTTTACACTCTGTCCTCAGGTTACCATGCCCCAGGTGAATAACTGCACACTTCCTGATGCTGAATTTTAGCTGCCAGGCCTCTGCCCACTCTTCTAGCATCCTTAGGTCTTACCTCATGTCCTCCACCCCACCCTCAGTGTCCACCCTATTGCAAATTTTCATGTCATCTGCAAAGAGTGCCACCCATCCTTTTAGTCCATCCACAATTTCACATATATGGATACTGAAGAGGAGCAGCCCCAACACCAACCCCTGGGGTACCCTGCTCATCACTTGCCCCTCGCTAGAGTGCTCCCACTTCACTACCACACTCTGAGTCTTGTCAGCTAGCCAGCTTTGCACCCATCCAGTTATTTTGTCCCCCATACTTCCCAGTTGATTGACTAATCTTCTGTGGGGGACAGTGTCAAAAGCCTTACTGAAGTCCAGGTAGGCCATGTCCACCACCACCCCTTGGTCTATTTCCTGCGTTATCCAGTCGAAGAATTCAGTAAGATTGGACTGATATGACTTCCCTCTTGTGAATCCGTGCTGGTTGTTGTTCAGCAATCCATTCCTCTCTAGGTACTGTGCTACCCTCTCCCTGATGAGTGCTTCCATGACCCTCCCCACCACTGTGGTAAGGCTGACTGGACAATAGTTCTTCTTTACCTTGCTACTCCCCCACTTGTGTATTGGCATGACTGTGGCTCTCCTCCAGTTCTCCAGCACTTTCCCAGGGTCCAAAGACAGGTTGAATAGCCTTGCTAGTGGGGCAGCTAACTCCTCCTTTAGCTCCAAGATCACCACCAGATGCAGTACATCCAGTCCCATGGCCTTGTCCACTTTCACCCTACCTAGTTGTTCCCTGACTCACTCCATACTAAAAGGACTCATTTCCACCCCAACTCCTCCCCCCTCTTCCTCATCCTCTGCCCCTCCCCCTTCATAAAATTTGAGCAGAAGTACCTGTTCAGCTCTTCTGCTTTCATGTAATCATCTTCCAGTGACTCCTCTCCCTCCCCCCAGAGCCTTGCAATCCCTTGACTAGTCTTCCTCCTTTCCCTCACATGCCTAAAAATGTCTTCCCCCCCCTTTGCTTGACTCGCAGTCTGTTCCTCCATGTCAGCCTTTGCCTTCCTAATCTCTTTCCTTGCTAGCCTCCTCAATTTCCTGTAGGCAGGGCCCCTGGTGTTCTGCGGCAGAATTTTCTGATTTCTGCGGCAGGGCTCCTTGACTTCTGCGGCAGCATTTTCTGATTTCTGCGTCATGATTTATTCATTTCTCTGGCAGAATGCAGTCCTGTCATTGGCTAAATATGATGTGATGTCATCGATGACATCATATGCTGATCATAGAGGAGGGGCTTCAGGATAAACGAGGTGGGAAAGAAAACCTGACACTATGTAAAAACAGTATATTTATATGAAAATTCACCAAAAACACTGAATTCTGCGGCACTATATATATTCTGCGGCATGATGCAAATTCTGCGGCAAATTCTGCAACCGCAGAACCGCAGAATTCCAAGGGCCCTGCCTGTAGGTTTTCCTGTCTTCCTCCTTCTGTGTTTTCTTATATTTCCTAAAAATGCCCTCCGCCTGCCCCCTACTACCCTCGCTACATCCCTGTTGAACCACAGAGGCCTCATGCTTTTTGCTCCCTTCCTTACCCTCCTTATACACATGTGTGGCCTCCTTGACCCAGTCTCTAATAGCCCCCCATAGGTCCTCCACTTCCCTTATATCCCCCATACCACCCATCACTTCCCCCACTAACCTTCCCATCTCGTTAAAGTCTGCTCCCCTGAAGTCCAGTACCACTGTGCTGGTCTGGACCACCTCCCTTCCTGCCCTCAGCTTAAACCTGGTGGTACTATGGTCGCTGTTCCCCAGCTCCTCCCCCCCCCACCACCACCACCTCCTCTACATTCTCCCCATTTGTTAGGACCACAACCAGTAGGTTGCGGCCCCTTGTTGGTTCCCTGACTAACTGCTGAAGGAACGCCCCCGTAACACCTCCAGAATTTCCCTGCTTCTAGTTAAAACTGAGTCAGGGATGAACCAGTCAATGTCTGGGAGGTTCAGCTCCCCCACTATTAACGTTTGCCCTTTTAGAGCTACCCTCGCTACATCCTGAGTCATCTTCCTATCCTGCCCTTCCCCTTGGGTGGGTGGTCTGTACACCATGCCAAGCCTCAATGACTCCCCTGTCCTTCTGCCTATCGTTGCCCATAGTAATTCAGTCTCCCCATCATCCTCCCTTCCCCCAATATCTTCCCTTATATACAAGGCCACCCCCTTGTCCTTCCTGTCCTTCCTGATCAGTCTGAATCCTGGAACCTGTCTCTCATGTGTGGAGCTCCATCCACCAGGTCTCCATAACTGCTATTATGTCCAGCCTATCATGTGCAATGGTGGCTATTAACTCCTCCATCTTGTTTGACAGGCTTCTAGCATTGACTTCCAGGCCCCTGCACCATTTCCCCCCTTCCACAGTTTCCCCCACTGGCCTACTAGAGCCCCCATCTTCAATTTTGTCCTGGGAGGGCATAGGGTCCTCTGGCTCGGTCATGGAACTGCGAGGCTCCACATCCAGCCTCCTCTCACTCAGTTTAAATTACACCCCTTCGCAAAGAACTCCCCCAGTCTGCACCTCAGTACAGCTGACCCATCCCTGCTGAGATGCAGCCTGTCTGTGGCATAGGGGCTCTCATCCTCCCAAGTTGTCGCCCATCCCCCTATCACTCCGTACCTCATCTGCCTGCCCCATCTCTCCAGCCAGTCATTGAATTCTTTTACCCTGTGCTTCCTCTCCATGCTAGCTCTTGGTACCGGTAGTACCTCTGAGAAGGCTAAAGACTTAAAGCCTAGCCCCCCCTGCAGAATCTAGCCAGAGCCTCAAATCTCACCTGTACCTCCATGAGGCTGTTGCCATCCAGGTTGTCTGTACCCAGGTGGAACACTAGGTGTACATTCTTATCCTGGTCCCTGCCCCATGATGGGATGTGGTGGATTACCTCCAATGCTGTCATCCCTGGCATGCACTCCACCCACACCCTGCTTCCTCTGCCCCCCACTTTGATCCCCTTCAAGTTAGAATCCCTATCAGGAGTATCCTTCCTCCCTTTTCTCTGGTTTAGCTGTGTCCTAGTTTTCCTTCCCCATGGTGCAGGTATCTGAACTACCTTCCTGACTCTTGTCTCCCCCCTTCCTGTCCCAATGCCCTGGTCCCCTACCCCCTCATGCACTGCATCCTCTCTTTCCCTTTTCCCATTTCCTGCCTCTTCCCCCATTCTCCCACCCTACTTCTCACCTTTTGCCTAGCTTCTGCCTGCGATCCTCTTCCTGGTATCCTCTTCCAGCTCCTTCTTGCTCTTCCCATTAACTCCAGTGTTACCCTGTTTCTCCATTTCTCCTTCCGGTGCCCCCCGTAGCACCCCCTTCCCCTCATCCAGGGTAATGTCCTTCCCACTTCTGCTGCTTGCTGGTCCCTTTTTTCATGAGAACTCTCCTTCCATGCTGACCCATCCTCTACCCTAACCTGTTCCACCTGACCTTCATCTTCTCTTTCCATTCTTCCTCTGGACCCTCTTCGCATCCTACTGTCACCCCTCTTGGTCCCCCTATTGCTTGCCACCTCCTGTTCCTCCTCATTCTTGCCCCCCCGCTCCGCGTGTTACTTCTGAGTCTTTGTCCTGGTTCCCTCCTGCCATGGTCGCTGCCAGTGGCAGATACCTACTAGATACAGTGATCCCACCTTTAGTGTGCTTACCTTCTTCCTGCAATTCTGGGCTCCTTGTTTGGACCCCAAAGCCCCCTCCTTCTATTCCCTATAGCCCCTACTATGTGCCATCATTCACCTTCTCCCCAGTCCAGTCCCCCTGGCCCCACTTCTCCTTCCCCCCCCGTGCTGGCCTGGCCTTCCCTGGTTCTGGCTGGCTCTACACCCCTCAGAGTCCTCCCCCAGCCTCCCTCAAACTGTCATTATAGATACATCTCCCACCCCTTGCCTCCTTGCCTTTCATCCAACTCTCCAGCTCAACCTCAGCCTACACAACTCTGTCTCCAATCCTTTTAATCTGGCACATATAGGGCAATGGCCTGTCCTCCATAGTGTATTCATGGCCATAGCCGCCCCACACCCACTGCATCCCACTAGCCTGCCTCCATCCTGTACCAGCAGTCCTCATGCCTGCCCAGTAGCAGCCTCGCTCAACCCAACTGCTCTGTTAGCCTTTCCTGCCTGTGCCCCTTTCACTGCCATTGCCCCCTCACCCACCCCCTCACCCTCTTCTCCTGAAGTTCTCCCATCCATTCCCGGATATTTGGTCTCTCAAGTAGTACCTTTCCCTTAAGAGATGCACCTTCAAATTTGTTCCCTTCCTTCCTAGTTATGCCTGTACACAGTTCCAAATATTGGCAAAACTTGGCAATGTAAGCAATTCGGTCCCAAGAGTTGGTCAACAATAGGCCAGTCAGCCTCACCTCAGTAGTTAGCAAGATTATGGAGGCGCTTCTTAAAGAAAGGATTGCAGAACACTTGGAATCCAGCAGAGCTCAGGATCTGAAGCAGTATGGATTCACAGCAGGGAGATCATGTCAGACAAATCTGATAGATTTCTTTGACTGGATGACAAAGGAGGTGGATCGGGGCAGTGGTGAATGTCCCCTACCTCAATTTCGGCAAGGCCTTTGACACTGTCCCACATAATAGACTGGTAAACAAGCAGGGGAGCTTGAGTGTGGGCCAAAAGGTGGTGAATTGAGTCAGTAATCGGTTAAGGGACAGAAAGCAGAGGGTGGTGGTAAATGGGGTCCAATCCAAGGAACAGAGGATGGCTTAATGGGGTACCACAGGGATCAGTCCTGGGGCTAATCATTTTTAATGTCTTTATTAGCAACATTGCTGAAGGACTGGAAAGGAAAGTTTGCCTATTTGCAGATGACACCAAGATCTGCAACAGTGTAGACACTCCAGAAGGGGTGGAGAAAATGAGGAGGGACTTAGGGAAGGTGGGAAAATGGTCCTAGGTATGGTAACTAAGATTCAATGTGAAGAAGTGCAAAATCATGCACCTGGGGCACAAAAAACTTGAGAAGAGTTACAGGATGGGGGAAGGGGGCAGTTACTGATGGTCACAAGGGAAGATAATCACCTCAGATGACCTAAAGATGGACAAGCAATGTACAAAGGCAGTGGGGAGGGTCAGTGGTATGCTAGGGTGATAGGAAGGGGGTATTACTAGCAGAAGAAGGGAGGTGGTGATGCCATTGTACAGGACGCTGGTGAGATCTCGTCTGAAATATTGTGTTCAGCTCTGGAGGTCACATCTGCAGAAAGACATAGACAGGGTGGAAGCTGTTCAGAGAAGGGCAACTAAGGTAGTGCAGGGCTTGCAACAGAAGGCATATGAGGAGAGATTAAAAGACCTCAGTATGTATACTATGGAGAAGAGGCACGAATGGGGGGGATATGATTGAAACCTTTAAGTACCTTAAGGGCTTCAATAAGGTGCAAGTGGGAGACATCTTTCAGATTAGGAGATGTATATGAATGAGGGGGCATGATATGAGATTGGAGGGGAGCAGAATAAGGGGAAATGGGAGAAAGGTTTTCTTCACAGAAAGGGAGGTGGATGCATGGAACAGCCTACCCCAGGAGGTGGTGGGTGCAAACACAGTGGGGGGATTCAAAAATGCATGGGATAGGCACAAGGGAACCCTAGAAGTGGGAAAGAGAGAGTCTAAAACCAATGACCATGTAGGGTCAGTGGCCGCTGATGTAGGTAAGGAAAATGAGCAGACTGGATGGGTCTAGCAGTCCTTATCTGCTATCAAATACTATGGTTCTATTTTCAATAGCTGTTAATTGACGCTCTGTGTCATTGGCTCTCTGCTCTAAATTAGCCACATCTCTATAGCGTTCGTTGTAGGTTTGTTTGATCTCTGCTCAAAAGAGGACTAGCGCCTGATAAATTGTCTCTTATTTCACCTTCTTCTTTTTTGGGGTGTGAGGCTGTTTCAGACCTTCAGTATTTGTTGCACCTGTGGCCTGCTCCAAGGTTTGGGACAGCTTGGAGTCAGATAACTCCGTCTGTGATCCATGTCCATCCTCCACACCATCAGCTGTTTTACTCCAATTTGAGTGCCCCATGTTGCAGGATCCCTTACGCAATCAGATTTAACAGACTGTAGTATTCTATTTCTGGTTTTAACTGAGATTTCTATAAGAGGGGACCAGAAGCTAATTCTTCAGGCAGCCATAGTACCTGTGAAGTCACCAGAAGTCTGAAACTTTCAAATTTGCTAAGGTTTGGGACAAGGATGATTCTTTGCTAATCAGGTTTTCCAACTTTTACAATTTTTGAGATATTTGCAAAAAATGTGTTCTGTTGTTGACCATGCGTAGTAGCAGAAATAAATGTTCTGTGGAGAAGTAAATTTGTGCTAATGTCTTTTTTTATGCTTTCGTGAAAGAAAATAGCTTTCATAATGTGAAAAATTGCTTTCCTGAGAGTTATTGGTCATGAAACCATCACAAAACAAATACTTTTTGCACTATGAAAACAGAAAATTGAGATGGATGGGTTGTATGTGGTTTGAGTGGTCGACATATTAGTGTTAAAGAGCAGTTGTCTACTAAATAAAATGCTAAAACTGTGAGATTTCCAACAATTGTGTTTAACTTACGTGTTTTCTGGTTTCTTTTACTTTCTTTTGTTCTTGGTCTACTAAATATTTCAGATAAAGCTGTACATATTTTACTGAGTCATTCACATAGTATCTGTTTCTAACTGACCTTACACTTTCTGCAGTGTTGGGTAAGTTACTTTTTCTATTACTTTCTATTACATTTGGAAACTTGTTCCAGGAAGCTCTATGCAGTCACTAGCAAGGATGGAGAAGTACTAAAAAAAGTAATACACCCTACAAGTATAGTTACTTATTTCTTTTTATACAAAAACAATACAGACATAATAAATAACTATAATAGATTAAATTTTTTGAAAGTAATAAGTTAGTTACTAGTTACTTTCAAATAAATATAATCAGTTACAGTTACGTACTTCTTTTGTATAAAAAGACATATGTAATTGTAACTGTAAGGTGTATTACTTTTTCCAGTACTTCTCCATCCTTGCTAGTGACTGCACAGAGCTTTCTGGAACAAGTTTCCAAAAGTAACAGAAAGTAATAGAAAAAGTAACTTACCCAACACTGACTTTCTGCTTGTGACATCAAAGTCTGTTGTCATGGTGAGCGCTATGATATTATAAACAAAGGCACTGCAAGGCCAATAGGGATATGCCAATGCTTTCTATATAGGCTTTTTGGATAGGCTACCAAAATGTGTTATAAACCCTTGAAAGGAAATTAAAAAATTATAAAAACGCATTGTGTAGTAAATTGTAATAGCTGAAACATAATGTTTATCAGGGTATATGCAAAAGTAAAGAGTTGCTTTTTAAAGGAAGATTGCTTGGTACTTTTTGTCACTAGATAGTGTCTTTTTTGCTTTAAAGAGCAAGGGCTCAGTTCTCAAAACGGGTGTAGATTGGCACAAGCTGTGGCAAACAGTAGCTTGCACTAAAGCCCAGTGTGCCAGGGACCCTGAACCTGATTCTGGTACAGGAGTGGTCTCAGTGCCTACGTTTCCACACTTGTGGCAACCCCTCCCATGTTGCAAACACATGGTGCACAGAAGGGTTTGCGGTAAAGGCAAGATGCCCCTTCCTGATCCCCATGTTCTCATTATAACAACATAAAAGGTAGCCCCTCTCATTGATGGTCCAGTGGCCCCCTCCCTGATCCCTGATGTGCCCCTATATTTAAAATATAAATGAGCATCCACTGGTAGTATAGCGGTCCCCCCTCCTAGATCCCTGATGTGACCCATATTTAAAATATAAATGAACCCCTCATTGGTGGTATTGTAGCCCTCCACCCCAATCTCTGATGTCCCCCGTGATTAACATATAGGTATATTCCCCTGTAATTGGTGATATAGTGGCTCCCTCCCCAATCCCCGATGTGCCCCTATATTTAAAATATACATGAACCCCTTGTTGGTAATATAGTGGCCCCCTGCCCTGATCCCCAATGTCCCTGTCATTATAACATAAGAAACAGACCCTCACATTGGTGGCCCCCACCACAGCTGGTAGTGCTCACCACCTCACTTCCCCCACCCCAAGACAGAACCAGGGACCAGCACAGCCCTCCTCATACCTCTGTGGCCAGTCCATGGCTGAACTTTCACTGAGTGGACCATAAAGTGTACACACTCAATGTATATTTTAAATATAGGGGCTCATTGGGGATCAGGGCAGGGGGCCACTATACTATGAACAAGGGGTTCATTTCCATTTTAAATATAGGGGTACATCAGAAATCAGGGAGGGGGGACCCAAGACACTGAAGAGGACTGACCCCAGTACTGAGTCTTGTGTCACCCTGCTGGTCAACTTCCTGTCCAGGATTGAAATCCGTTAACAACCACCCTCTGTGTCCTGTTACTCAGCCAATTTCTGACCCAGTTCACCACCTTGGGACCCACTCCCAGACTGCCCCGCTTGTTTACTAACCTTCTGTGTGGGACGGTGTCAAATGGCTTGCTAAAATCTAGGTAGGCCATGTACACCCCCCCCCCAATCAACCACCCTGGTTACCCAGTCAAAGAAATCTATCAGATTTGTTTTACAAGATCTACCTGCTGTGAATCCATGCTGCCTTGGGTCTTGTGCCCCACTGGCCTCAAGATATGCTACATCCTTTCTTTAAGCAATGATTCCATTATTTTCCCCTCCACTGAAGTCAAACTGACTGACCTGTAATTCCTAGCCTCTGCCTTGCTCCCACTTTTGTGTAGTGGTACCACATTCAGCCTCCTCTAGTCCTTTGGTACCACTGCCTCCTCCATTGATTTGTTGAATAGGGCTGTCAATGGTGCACCTAGTACTCCTCTGAGTTCTTTCAGTTTTCTGAGATGCACACCATCTGGACCCATTGCCTTGTCCACTTTTAGTTTCAAGAGTTCATTTAGGACTCTCTCCTCTGTGAATGGACTGATGTCCACCACTCTTCCATGTATGTATGTATCTACTGTCTAATTTTGGTCCCTCCCTTTCCCCTTCTTTTGTAAATACTGAGCAGAAGTATTCATTCAGAATTTCTGCTTTTTCTAGGTCCCCCTCCACACCCCCCTGCCAACTTAGCCTCACAATCCCTCCATTGGTCTTTTTTATCTCCTTAATATACCTGAAGAAGATTTTGTCTCCTTCTTTTACCAATTTTGCTATTCTTCCTTCAGTCTGTGCCTTTGCACTCCTGACTGCTTTCCTCACCTCCTTCTATTTTGCCTGATACAGTTCCTTATTGTACTGCATACTCCTCCCCCTGTTCCCCAGGACATAGCTGGAAACAAGCTGTTACCAGTTCAGTAAGTCTTTCCTGGTGAAACTTTTGAAATCAATCAATCAATCAATCAATCAATCAATCAATCAGTCAGTCAGTCAACCAATACATAAATTCTGATAGAAAGCAGACTTTTATCCCTATATTTCTCCCCGAGTCATCCCTCCTCCCACCACCCCTGGTGTCAGCTATAGTCTCCATCAGCCTCGCAGGGTGCAGCAGAATGTGTGCATACACAAACCTTTGTGAGATGCTGCTATCTCCCTCCCTGGGCTGACCTGCACTGCAGGTGGCAGCACTCTTCAGCCTGGGCTGCAGCTGATTCTGTCACCCAAGTCCACTATTGAACCTAGGTCACTAACTCAGAAGCACAATATGCTTCTCTTGAGCCATAAGTCGGGCCAAGAAAAGTCTTTCAAAAAACTTTTTCTTTATAGCATGTCAGCTATAACCTTACTAGTCAGCATGCTATGGTTATGCAGTTAAAACATGTTGGCTAGAAAGATCATTGCTGACACAGCAGCAAACAGAAGGAAAGTTAAAAAAAACTTCACCAGTCCAGTATCATGCTATACTAATATGTACACCCTTAGAAGAGACCAGGAAGTGCTTAGACAAATATTTTTGGTAACATTTATTAATGAGGAAGATTTAGAAAAATATTGAAAAATATTATTTTGGGAGAAAGAGTGTTGGATTTGTGGAATAAATTTCTACCTAACATAGTATCAGCTGCAACCATCCAAATAGCAGGCTGGAGGCCTGGGGTTTGGTGGGGATGCACTACATAATCCCAAAATTAATGTAGGATTAGTTTATAGGCCACCCTCCAGCTCACATTCTGAAGATTCACAGCTTTTGGATTATATCAACAAAATAACTTTGGCAGGCAACGTCATATTATTGGGTGACTTCAGTCTCCCAGGGATCAACTGGGATCTTCTGAAAGCTGATACTGTAAGTGAACAGAACTTCATGGAGGCTTTTATTTTGGCAGGTCTGGACCAATTTGTAAATGAGTACACTAGGGACAATCACATTCTGGACTTATCATTAGCAGTATGGAAAGCAATATCCAAGAATGTCAACCCTGCAATCCCTCAGTTCCAGCGATCACTACATGGTGGGGTTTTGTTTAAGGGAAATCTGGGCAAATCAATTGGTAGCATGCTACTATATAACTATGGTAAGGCAGACTTCCATAGCATGAGAACAAACTTAGCATTATGGGATTGGGAAGCTGACTTTGTCAACCAGCCCCTGCAGAATATGTGAAATACATTATGTAGTAAAATCAACACTTTGGTACATCAATTCACACCATGCACAAAGAAATACAATGGCACCAAAAAAAAACACCCCTTGGTTAACATCAGCAGTTAAGAAAACTATCAAACAGAAAAACAAGGCCCACAGCAGGGCCAAAAAAAGTGGACAGTAAACATGTTGGGCAGCATAGAAGTTAGCCCTAAAGTCACACAAAAAGTGCATACACCGGGCTAAAGCAAAATATGAGCTGAAATTGGCAGCTAAAGTAAAAGATAATGTAACCCCCAGACCCCTGCCTTTTAGCAAAAATGACAGGTGGCATGCTGTTGAAGCTGACAGCAGTACCTGGCGGGGACTGGGTTCGGGGAGGATAAGGTTACTCGGCACAGGGGACCTAGGTTTGGCTGCTCTGCACAGGGGCACCCAAGAAAATCCAAACACAGGAAGCAATAACTGTAATGTCCAGAACCAGGAATGGGATTCTACAGTGTGGCTTTTATTCACATCCAAGCTGAACAAACAAAGCATAGATGGACCCCCATGGGGCTACATTCCTGGTAATGCAGATTAGAGACAACAGAACCACTTCTTCACTATTTCCAGCCCTCAGGCTCTGAACCCACCAGGCACACAGCCCGGACTTGCACACAGCTTTGGGTACACAGCCTGACTTGTACACTACTTGGGTTTTCCCCACTGGCCCAGCTCCCCGGCCGGCCACTTGATCCGCGGTGCATTTTGAGAAATGAACCAATTTTCCTGTTGTGGCTCCCCAAACCACCTTAGAGCCTACAACTCCTAGAGGGAATTTTCCTTCCAATCCCATGTCTGGGTACTTCCCTCATCACTGGCCAAGTGCATGAGGCAAAGTAAAAATCCACAGAGCAAATCCGTAGAGGTGGACCTGGTCACTAAAGATGGGGGGTCTCTCACCTGCAGTTCCCACAGTCCATACCCGGCCATTTCTCTGGAAACTAAACAACTCTTTTACTGAAAGCTTGGCAGTGTAGATTACTGGGTAGATGTAAGTCACATCTCCTCTACATAGCTTGACTTCCCATAAGTGCTGGACTTGAACATACTTTTAATTTTTTTGGCTAAGCCTATTACTCTAGGCCTCCCACTGTTTCAGTAGTCCAGTCCCCACTATCACACAAGTCCCAGGTTGAAAAACATAGGCCCTTTAGAAAGAGCAGACACTCACCCTCCGGTTGCAGGTGCCCCACAGGCGATTCACAAATCTTCTTGTTTCCCAAAAACTCTTGAACAAATAGGCAGCTTCTTCACTAGCAAAAGACCAGGTGGTTGCCCCTGGAATATGCAGGAAACCCTTTCCTGCCCCATCCCCTGAGGGATGGGGCACTGAGACCCGAATCAGCGGTCTCCACCACTTCAACTATCTTCTGTGTCTCTCTTTTGGTGGAAACACACACTTTTTTTCTGAATGGTAGCCCTATGTCAGGGCTGAGGCTCCACGGGCCTACACTGAGCTGCTGTGCTCCTACCTCAGCAAGCTCCAAACTCCAACTGACCTACAGACTACCGTTCAAACCTCCCAACATTCTATTCCAACTCCCTGCTGCAGATTCCATTGTGGCTCATGCAGCTGCGGCAGTTCTATGGTGATGTCATCCCTCAGTCTCAGCTGAGATTGAGAACAGAGTGAGACAGTGTGAAATTCATTTAACTGGAGTTTCACAAGCTGCCTTCCCTACCTACCACTAGGTCTTAGTGGGATTCTAGTAACCCCGGGTAACAAGGGGGTTACAATAATTACAAATCCTTTTTTCATATATAAACAACAAGAAAGGTGGCAATAAAATAATTGGTCCTTTGAAAGACTCCAGTGGGGCACTAATCACTGATAATGGTTTGATGGCTGAATACTGTAATAATTATTTTTATTCAGTTTATAATGTCAAAACGCAAGCCACACAAAAGCATCATTACAAGGGTAAAACATCATGCAATAACACTTGATATTAAAGACGTTAGGGATAGGCTTAATTTATTAGACCATAACAAAGCCCAGGGTCCTGACAGACTCCACCCTAGGGCAATAAAAGAGCTGGCAGTCGTCTTGGCAGCACCGATAACATTCCTATTTCAGGAATCTATAAACAGCGGCATGGTACTGTAGGCCTGGAGGCAGGCAGTGGTGATACCACTGCACAGAAAGGGGCCTAAACAAGAGGTGGGGAACTACAGACCAATAAGCCTGACATCAATTTTAGGGAAAGTCCTGGAGGGTATCGTCAAGACCCATATCACAGACACACTAATTCTGGCAGGGGATATTGATCCACACCAGCATGGTTTTGAAAAGGTCAGATTTTGCCAGACTACTCTATTAGAGTTTTATGGTAAAGTCAGCCAGGTCCTAGATACCAAGAACTCAGTGGACATAATATTTTTGGAATATTCCAAAGCTTTTGATAAGGTTCTGCACGGGGAACTAATTGATAATCTTATTGAGCATGGTATTTGTGGTAGTCTCTCCCTCTGGATAGAGGCATGGCTGTCCAATAGGAAGCAGAGGCTATGCATTAAGGGCTCAAACTCCAGTTGGGCTGAGGTGACTAGCGGGGCACCCCAGGAATCAGTGTTGGGCCCCTGCTTTTTCAACATTTATATTACATCTATAAGATTCAATACATCAATCTGGGAATCTAAATTCGTGGATGACTCATGGATAGGGTTTGTAGTGAATACCGAAGAAGATGCTGATACCTTACAGACAGCTTTAGGAGTTTTAGAACCATGGGCCAAACATAAGAAATCTACTTTTAACATTGAAAATGTACTGTAATGCACATAGGCAAAAATAACAAGCAGCATAAGTATAAACTGGATGGAGTAGTGAGCTCAGGAAAGTACAGGATGAGAGGGACTTGGGCATAAGGGTTAGCAATGATCTTAGCTTTAAACTACATTGCAATCAAGTTATAAAAAAACTAGCAGTATATTTTACTGCATTAACAAACATGTTAAAAGTAGAGATAAGCAGGTTATACTCCCCCCTTTACACAGCCTTGGTTCATCCCCATGTTGAGTATTGGGCCCAGTTCTGGGCCCCAGCCAGCAAAACAGAAATTAAAGCACTTGAGAGGGTGCAAAGAAGAGCCACAAAATCAATAAATGGGATTAGTGGGTTAGACTATCAACAGAGGTTGACATCCTTGGGGCTATACTCGCTGGAATACCGTAGACTTAAGGGTGACATGTGCCTGATCTATAAAACACTATATGATGATGAATTATGGAAGCAGCTGGGACTCGAGCTAAGAGTACAGGTGTATGGTACAAGAGCACACTCATTACAACTAAAAGGGGCCACCTACCAGTCTAACAAAAGGAAACACTGGTTCAGTGTTAGAATAACTAAGTTATGGAATGAGCTCGCTGTCGAAGTAATAGTTAGCAAAACCATAACGGAGTTCAAGACCCTCCTGGATACCCATCTAATGGCTAATAACATTAAATGATACGTCTAATTACTGGCGAGCTATAATGGACCTAAAGGTCTTTCCACAGCTCTGTATTCCCCTATGAGACCTATGAGGTGACTCCTGCCACACCCCCATTGAGTACTTCATAAGCGCACATGCTCAGGCGTCCTCCAGATGCCTGCTTCCTTGCAGTGGATCGCAGCTGCTAGCTTCCTGCCTGCCCTCCGCATCTTCCTTACTTTGCTGCACAGTCACTGTCTGGGGTATCTTTCCTCCTCATGCTCCATCTGGTGATCTTCCCACTCTTCAGCAGTGATTTGCTGTTCTGCCTGCTGCCTGGCAGCCTCCTGTCTCCTTCCTGCCATGACAGTTCTTTTGCTGTGGTTGCTTCTCCTGGTCCTGCTGCTACTGTCTTCTAGTGCCACTGGGGCTGCTACCTTGCTACAGCTCAGAAACAAAGGGCAACTCTAGGAGGCATATGCCAAGTGAGGTTCAGCCCCTAGCCTTACTGTCTACTGAGCTTCACTGATCTTCACCGATCTTCACCGACTGGGAGAAAGACCAATTTAATTAAAAAATTTTTATTTTTAACCTGGAGATATACTGGGCATAGTTCTTTTTCAGCCATGCCTGACACTAAACATTACAATACAAATTCATATAACAAGACAGTTATTCACATTTACCTACATTACCACAATACAAAATATTTAACAGTAATGCTTAAAGTGCAATACAGATTGTGCTTTCTGAATCGACTCTCCATACTCATTTAAAATAAAAGGAGCATACCACATAAATGCTTTCCTGTTCATTTGAAGTTTAAAAGCAGGGATGGTATAAGTGGTCAAGCCACTTCATCTTGTGTTCCGATGACATTCATTAACAACTATTGAATTTGATAGAACTAGAGGAACTCCAGAGCTAATAATACAGAAAACATAATTTGCTACCAAGCCCTTTAGGTGTCTCTCTGGAGAGAGTACCTCTAAAGTTGCGTATGACTGGCAGAGATGGGTTCTAAACAGAGCACTGATGGCAAACCTGCAAATGTTGTTATGAATAATTTTATATTTGGACTCAGATAAATGATTACTGTCCACAAATGCAATACTACCATAGTACATAGTTGGGGAAAAGACTTCCTTAGCTATGATATGCTGGGCCTCATCTATCAAAGAATTGATGTTTCTATGAAGGAAACCAAGTTTCTGATTTATCTTACTACTCAGCTTCTCTATGTGAAAAACCATGCTAAGGTTTGGATCTAAATACATGCCCAAATATTTAAATGATGTAAGTGAAGGGAGGGGATGGCTGCCAAGTCCCACTGTCTGAATGGAATCTAATTTCTGAAGCTTCTATGAGGAAACAAATAACATTACATTTGTTTTAGTTTCATTTATCACATTTTGTTTGACTGAATCCAGTTTGCAAAAACATCATATTTACTTTGAGGGGAAACCTGAATATCATGGCTATGTGTTCCTGAATCCCAAATAACAGTATCATCAGCATATAATATACTGTTTTTAATAGTAAAGGGATGAGGTAAATCATTTACAAAAAAATAAAACAAAAGAGGGCCTAACATAGACCCTTGAGGGACCCCTGTCTTAACCTCCCTTGGTTATGATGTAAAACAATCAATTCTTGTTCTTTGAATGCAATTTGACAAATAGCTCCTAAACCAATCATGTTGAACATCTATAATTCCCAGGCTCCCTAACTTATAAAGAAGTATTTCATGATTCACTGTATCGAAGGTGCTGGCCAAGTCCACAAAGACTGCACTGGTGGCTCCTCTAGCTTCTGTAACCACAAGTAGAGAATCCGTGAACCCTGCCAGTGGCTATCACAGAGGGAAGGCAGACTCCAACAGTTGCAGAATCAGGGATTCCTTGACAGCAGTTCTACCTGAGTGAATCCCCCTTGGAGTGCACAGTCCAGGCTCCTATCTCTGCTGAGGCAACTTCTCTCCTCGATTCCTCTGCTCAAACCCAGATGACTAACAGAAAGCTCTCAGCTGGAAACAACAGCTAAGACACAAAGAGCACCCCTTTGAAATCCCCACTGAAGTACACTGCAGGAAGAACAGCATCTTAATGGCACCACCGCTTTCTAAGAGTCTAGTGGAGCTCCATCAGTACCTGCATATACAGCTTGTGTGGAAAGGCTGTTTGTTGCTTCTGGGCACCTTTTTGCTCACCTTTCTGTTTCAGGGCTGGGGTCTGCTGACACTGCTTTGGGGTTCCTGCAAAACTCTCCCCACACTTCACAACCTAAAACTGTAGAAGGTGGCAGAGGCTCTACTCAGTGACAGCAGCTCTCATGGGGTAAAGGGAGGGGTGGCAAACAGCTACTATGAGCTGCGCTAGACTTTTCTTCATTTTTTCCTTACCTTACCTGATTGTTTTTTTTTTGTCCTCCACAGGAGCAAGTCATTTAACCCACCTTTTCTCCCCCTAATCCCACCCTTCCCCAGGGTAACTCCCCTTATACCTGATCTACCACACCCACTTCCTACCCAGGGCTGGAAGTAATCACATACTGCACTATATTCTATAGGCTTTCCACTTTACTCTCCACAGCAGCTTATCTCATCTTCATCCAATCCTACTCCTTCATACCTACTGTACCTACTATAATGGAATTTTGTTTTTCATCCACATCCTAGTCCTTGCAACCTATGTCTACCAGTAGAAGAAGAGGACAAGTGGAAAAAAAGTAACACCTTGGCCTCTATTTCTTCCGCATATTCCTTCCTCTGTTCATATCTCAAGGCAGCAACCAATCCCTGGTAGGACACCTGGCATCTAGCTCAGCATAAAACCTGTTATTCTTTATTTTAGGATGCCAATTACCTCCAGCCAATCCAATTTTTCACTCCAGAGGAAGTAAGTCACTATGGACCTTATAAACTGCAACAACTGTGGCACACTTTTTACCAAAGCCTTCATTTACAGAGTGGGACACTGTCCAACATGCCCCACAATTAGGGACCTTGGATCCCAGCTAGAGGCAGCATGGGCTGAGAGAAAATACCTCCATGCCAAACTAAATCAATACCCTCTGGGTAACAATGTGGCACCTCTACCTTCAAGACCCACTTTGCTAGCATCCCTACTCCAAAGGCTAAACAGACCAAGGGGCAGGTAGCAGGTTAGGAATCGTAAAACTGGCACAAAAGCCCCATTGGAAGAAGGCATCAAACCAATTCAAATGTCAAATGGCCGAAGGTCCTTGTGCTTGGGTAAAAAGTTACCTGTCTAATCGGTCACAGGCTGTAAAAATATCTAATGAACTCTCCGACTTCAAACCAGTTCTCTCGGGTGTACCACAGGGATCAATTCTTGGACCGCTCCTCTTTAGCCTGTTCCTTAACTCCCTCCCAGATATCTGCCAGGAGAAAATAATCTTATACGCTGATGATGCTGTAATTCTCTCTTCCCACAAGGATCCAAACTCTCTACGAAAAAGCCTGCAACTTGCTTTCTCTAGTGTTGAAAGGTGGTTCCTGGATAGTAAACTTGTGCTAAACCACAATAAAACAAAAGCCATGCTCTTCTCCAATCACCAAAACAAAAATAGGCATACTCCACTCACCATACAAACCTCTGCGGGAATTACACTGGACCAAGTAAATACTTTCAAATACCTTGGCATCACTTTTGACCAAGGGCTCACCTTTGCAACCCACATTGACAACACTGTGAAAACAGTGAACCTACACCTTGGAATACTATTCCATAACCGTCAATTTCTAAATCAAGCGGCATTGAGAATAGCTATATAGAGTTCCATAATCTCAATCATTGACTATGGCCTTATTATTTATGGCTCAGCTACCTCCACTGCTCTAAGGCGTATCTCAATCACTCTAAATAAGGCCTGCTGCCCCTCACTGGGGCTCAAAGACTGACTCACACGTGTGATCTGTACTATGAATCAGGCTGATTGAACCTATCAAATCATCTTATTTGTCTCACCTGCACAATGGCAAAAAAATCTATCTTGGGACTGACTCCATTATGTATTCAAAACCTACTCCAACTAAATCCTGGCTCACGACCCTCCACCAGATCTGAACGCCAACCTTTCCTGGTTCCGAGATGCCGGACTGCACAGGGACAAAGATCTTTCGCGACAGGGCCCCAACATGGTTCAATGCGCTTAGTCCACCTACTCTATCCTCAACCTCGCTTGAAGCTTTCAAATCCATGCTCTATGCCCACCTCACCACCACTAGCAACTGTGATTGCGCTAGATAAAGACTACTACTCCTCATGTCCATCCTCACATCTGAGGCCTCTTCCTCCCTGACTAATGAACCCTCTGGTACCTCTACTACTTCCTGTCTCCCACCCAAACTCACTCCCCCCCTTTTTTCCTGTCCTCTCACTTACTCTCCCGCTCACCACCTTCCTCCTCTCTAGCCTCCTTTGCGCCTAATGATCACCCTCTCCTGGAAGTTTCTTAACCTCAAATTGTCTACTCGCTTGAACCTGTTATAGCTTGTTTTTCTATGAAACTTAAAAACGTTACTGCCTTAAACTGTTAATAGCAAATTTATGATGTAACTTTCCTGTCTGGTTTTACCTGTAATGTGTATCGTGCTTTGTTAAATGTTCTTTGTGACGTGGAACCTTTGCAAAAGAGCCCTGGCTCAAAGGTATTAATTCCTAGACTAATAAACTAAACTAAACTAAACAAATCAGTACACTGCACTGTGTTCTAAAATGACAAGTGTAACAGACATCGAAGGCTCTATGCACCCAGAGCAGCACAAGAAGGTGTACTCAATTACTAAACCCAACAAAGAGAACAATAGAAAACAGGTACTAATAATCAGAGAATCAATGATTAGTGGTGTAGAGACTCACCTTTAGCAGAATCATGCCTCCATTTCAGTTAGGAGCCTCCCCGGAAGGTCGGCATGAAGGGACATCAATCGCATAGAGGAGATCATTCGAGGAGTGCAACATGACATGCAGGTTATTCTCCACATAGGGACAGATGACCTAGCCAGTAAATCAGTGGTGGTAACAAAGCAAAACCTCACCAGGCTAGGTGACAAGATTGCTTCACTTTCATCCGGTATTACCTTCTCTGAAATTCTGCCAGTCTGCAAGAAAGGAGACAGCAGGCAGAAAATCAGAGAAGGGGACATCTTGGAGCTTAATACCTGGCTAAGGAGCTGGTGCCAGGAAAAATGTCACCACTTTATCGGAAACTGGCAGGTCTTCTAGGAGCGGGAGTTCTTTAGGTTTGACGGCATACACCTCACAAAGGAGGGAACCCAAGCACTAGACCAAAGGTTTGATGTACATATCGATCAGTTAAACTAGTGGATGGAGGAGGGTTGGCACAGGCTTCCCTAGCATCAACAGGGCAGCCAGTTACCCTTCCCCTATCACCTGCTAGTCCAGCACAAGTACATACCAATAATACCCAGACCAGACATTGCCACGCAAGTTCACAGTCCAAAAGGGTTAGTCACGCAGCGGGCCAATGAAGACAAGAATGTAAGGCACTGTGTGTAAATGCTCACTGTCTGCTAAACAAAATACCAGATCTCACAGCCATGATAGCAGAAGCAAAATTGGACTGGGTCACAGTTACAGAGACCTAGTTTACTGGGAACCACACCTGGTATTTCACCACACCGGGTTACACGCTGTTCCGGAGGGATCGGGTGGGGAAAAGGGAGGGGGAGTGGCATTGTATGTAAAAGAAGATATCTGTGTGACAGAAATCCAGGGCACTCATGGTAAGGTGGAAGCCCTTTGGGTTACAAAGGAGCTGGAGGCAAAACCCCTATCTGAGTGGGAATCATCTACAGACCCCTATCCAAGGAAGCTGATATGGACAAAGAGCTCTTAGAAATCATCATGATGATGGCAGACAGGGGCAAATTACTGCTGGTAGGGGACTTCAATCTGCAGGATGTGGATTGATCATCATACTCGGCATCCTCAGATTGGAGCAAATATTTCCTCTTTGCACTGAGGGGAGTAGGTCTGCATCAACTGGTGAACTCACCCACCAGTGATAGAACAATAGTGGACCTAGTGCTCACAAACTGCTCTTTGGTCTCAGAAACCCAAGTAGGATGGAGTCATTACTAAAATATACAGGACAGTGGCATACCTGAAAGATACCAGAAAAATGGATCCAAGGCAACATGGCTTCACAGCGGGATGATCTTATCAAACCAACATGATCGACTTCTTCAACTGGGTCACCAGAATAGTGTCTCAGGGAAGGGCAGTGGACATTGTATACCTGGATTTCAGCAAGGCTTTTGACACCGTCCCTCACAGAGGGCTAACAAAAAAGCTGGAACAAACAGGAGTCGAACAAAAGGTGGTTAATTGGATCAGCAACTGGCTAAACGATAGGACCCAGAGAGTGCTAGTAAATGGATCTCTGTCGAGGGAAGGTAGGTTAACCAGTGATAATCTATAGGGGTCAGTGCTGGGACTTATACTATTCAACATCTTTATAGGGCAAGAAAGCTGATGTGGACAAATAATCTTTGTATTATGAAGTTAGAAAAACCTTACTGGCAAGGTTGGCAGGATATTTTAGTGGAAAAATGCAAATCTGTTTTTGATTTTTATAGAGAAATAACACTTTCTACTATCAAAATGTTATACACTTAATAGAAATGTTTGATGTTTTTTCATAACCCGTGATCTTTTATTATGATTTAGCAGGTGACATTTTCTTCCTAACCAGATTTTACTTGGAAAGAAGAAAAGAGACGCAAATTTGTTTCAAAAATGAAAAATCATACAGCTGGTAAACAATAGTGCAATCATGTAAAAGGGAACGTTTGTTGCTGAAAAACACACCTGTTTCTTTTGAAAAAGATGGAAAACAATATTTAGTTTCTCATTGAAATACATTGGGCTCCTAAGTACCTGGCAGTTTCTGACATCACAATACTAACATTTTATTGAATTATTTTTTATTAGCAGTGAGAAAAGCTAGGTGAAACCCCACTTGTTTCACAGTACAAACAAATATTTTATTATAAAAGCAGAAATTAATTACTAATAAGCAAAACACAATAAATAAACTAGCCAACTGTCTGTTTCTTAGAAGTGAGCACCTGCTTTTTAAATATGATTTTTTTTAAATTGCAAGTAATGATACCATAAAGTAGTTGATGGTTTCATGAGTATGGTTTCAGCACTCACATTTATGGTTCTGTCACCCATTTATGGTTTTGTGACAGTCTGAAATGCTGATAATGGATTATGTAGTAACAGAAAATGAGGTGAATTTCATGGGTGTAACTTGTGTGTATGACAGCTTAATATTTGCGTGGGGGATTCTTTTTTATATGTTTTGTTGAAAAATGGCTCTTATTTTAACTAAATAATGAAAGTTTCCTGAGTCACAAGTGACAAAACCAAAGCAGATTTACTGTATGATTTTGTGAGACTGATTTCGTGGCATATGGACATGGTTTAATGAGTTTTTATGTTTGCTTGCGCATGCGCAAGAAACATTTCGGCACAGCTTAGGAGAGAAGTGGGGTTTGAGAGGTGTGGCACTGTGGGGGCCAATGGCCCCATTGCCTTTTGAGGCTTGGTCTGCTTTTCCCAATGCGGTGGCATGCTGCTGCTGACACTAGTTCAGCCAACATGCCACTACCTTGAAAGGTTTACATGGCGCTGCAATCCAGGGGTCGCTTCGTCATTGGTAGAACCATTCCGCTGCAATGAGGGAGCAACCTGTCATTGCAGGGCGGTACCTTGCCCTCCGCATGCTCCAGACCCAGTTCATTTGCCGACAGGGAGCCCAGTCCCCGTCAGCATAATGTCCCCACCCCCAAGTTTCTGTTGTATGCCGAGGGGGTGCCCAAACCTCCTCGGCATCATGCACACCCCCAACAGTCTTTCTTTGCCGATGGATCATCCAATCCTCATCAGCTTCAGTCCCCCCTTCCCAGTTCAATTTGCAGATGGGGAAGCCCACTCCCCATCGGCATAATGTCCCCAATTGTTGTCTGCTGAGGGGTGTGCCCAATCCCCCATGGCTCTTGCCCCCCCACTTGGTATGTGTCGACAGGTGTGCCCAATCCCCCGTCGGCTACAGTCCCCCTCCAAAACACTCAGGTGGCACGCTGGGAGTCCACCCCAGTGTGCCAAATGTCCCTAAAAAAAAAACAGTCCTGCAATTTTTTTTTAAATTCCTTGAATCTGGAGCTGTTGGGATATGGGACTAGCACCAATGAGGTGAGAGGCTAGCGTGTTCCAAGTTTCCAGAGATAGTGTGAGTCTTGTGGGACTATAAGAAATGTAGCATTGCAGGATCAATTGTACTGTTTTGGATAATTCAGTTCAAGTTTATTGCAGGAAAAACTCCACTGAGCAGACTCATTTACAGAGAGTTCCTGGTTACAAAATCATTGTCAGGGAAATAGGAGAAGTAAGGGTAGGTGGTATACAAACATGCTTAGTAACAAAGAAACACTGGAGTCACAAGATGTGGAATAATTACATGACAGTAATAGAAGTCATAGTGTGGCCCCTCCCCCAACCCATGCCCACCCTCTGTGTACCCTGTCTCCCCACACCTGGCTCACCCCTTACTTACCTCCGGAGCCCAGTGTGACGATCTTCGGTGGATCGGGAACACGTCTTCACTCTTCAAAGCCGACTTCGAACTGAAGAAATGCCAGTAAGCTGTATAATGGCATAAATAGGGTTTTTTCAACTGTGGTGCATATCTCAGGCATTTTAGGGAATTGTGGCACCAAATATTCAATATGGGCTTATTGGGACCCCTCCTCATGAATTCATCCACTGTCATGGCGTTATTCGGTCCCGAAAGGTGATTTCGCAGTCACTATGCGGAATCACCTTTCAGGACCTAGTAATGAAACGACAGTGCCAGTATTCATGAGGTGGGTTCTCAAAAAGCCTATGTTGCAAATTTGTGGAAAAAATCCAAAAAATTACAGTTTTACGAGAGTGCTTTGCGCAGTGTCCACGCATGCTCATACCTTCGTGAATTTGTAATATTTTCACTCCAGATTTTCAACCTTGGCATTTTTCCACACCTCCTTATGAACAGTACAGCTGTCATTTTTCACATCCTGACCAAAATATGTTTTCGCATTTCCAGCACAGAATAGCGCGGTCACTGTGGGAAATCAGTGTTTGGGACACATTAAGAAAATCACAATGACACTGGTCATGAGTAGAGGTCCTAAAATGCCTATGTTGAAAATTTGGTGACAAAAGTCCATAAAATGATTGTGTTACTAGCATGCATTGCGTAGTTTCCACGCATGCTCATAATTTCGCGAATTTGTAATATTTTCACTCCAGATTTTCAACACTGGCATTTTCCACACCTCCTTATTTTTTTTGTATTTAGTTTTTGTTGACCGGGTAAGTGCACTAGACAAATTCTGCCTATTTTCAGGCCACGACCGGGAGGATACAGATGAATGCCAACTGACCTTGAACCAGATTAAGCTGTTTGTGGTATTTTTTTAGTGAATGAGGAAATTTGGCCAGGACACTGGGAAATTCCCCTCTCTTCCGATAAGTGCCATGGGATCTTTAACATCCACCTGAACTACCACCAATCCAGGCAGATGGGACCTCGGTTTAACGTCTCATCTGAAAGACGGAATGAGCAGTACAGCTGTCATTTTCCACATCCTGGCCAAAATGTGTTTTTGCACTTCCGGCGCAGAATAGTACAGTCGCTGTGGGAAATCAATGTTCAGGACACATTAAGAAAATCATAGTGCCACTGTTCATGAGCAGAGAACCTAAATGCCTATGTTGAAAATTTGGTGACAAAAGTCCATAAAATGACTGTTACAAGCGTGTGTTGCACAGTTTCCACGTGTGCTTGGAAGTGCACAATTTTTTAATATTTTCACTCCAGATTTTCAACACTGGCATTTTGTCACACCTCCTTATGAACAGTACAGCTGTCATTTTTCATATCCTGCCCAAAACATGCATTTGCACATCTGGTGCACAATGGCGCAGTAGCTGTGGGAAATTAATGTTTTGGACAGACTAAGAAAATCATAGTGACAGTGTTCATGAGCAGAGGTCACAAAATGCCTATGTTGAAAATTTGGTGAAATAATTCCACTAAATGACTGTGGTACAAGCATGTGTTGTGCAGTTTCCATGTATGCTCTGAACTTCGAGCATTTTTAATATTTTCACTACAGATTTTCAACATTGCCATCTCTTCACACATCCCTATGGATGGTACAGCTGTCATTCTTCACATCCTGCCTGATCTGTGTTTTCGCACGTCTGGCACAGAATGGCACAGTCGCTGAGGGAACTCGAAGTTCGGGACACCTTAACAAAATCGCACTGCCACTGTTCATGAGAAGAGGTCCCAAATGCTTTCATGAGGTGGGGGTCACAAAAAGGCCATGGTGAAAATTGTAGTGCAAATACCAACACACGCACGGGGTGTTAGGGTTTCTAACCATAACGTCCCACCCTGTACAGACTGAGAGGCATCAGAGGTGTAACTTTGGATCACCAGCTGTACTGCTCATGCCATCCCACCCATCCTGAAGGCAGTGACAGGCATTGAGGTGTGCCTTGCACTCTTCAGCCCCAGACTTCACCCCATTCTCCTGTACTGCACCCATTTCAGCGTATGTCCTTATGAAATGGGGTGGCTGTGAAGCCAAACACCCCAAGGCACACCTCAACACTTGTCGGTGTCTACAGGATAGGGTAAGGTAAAATGCCATGAGCATTATGGGCAATGACCCACAGGCACACCTCAATGCCTGTCCATCTCTGCAGGGTGGAGGTGGGATTGGTGTGAGTTCACTACTTCAGTGCCACTCCTATTCTGCATCTGTCTAACTCATCCACGTCCAATGCATATATCAGCAAGCAAACATTCAGCATTGACAAATGCTTGTTTGTTTTGTTACTGTTTCAAATGGCATGAAATGATTGTACAGTAACAACTTAAAAACAAGACTAATTGCATGGCTGTAATTTGTGTGTTTGACAATTTAAGTTGTGTGGGGGGTTATTTTTGATGTGTTTTGTTGAAAAATTACCCTTATTTTGACCCAAAATGGAAAACTCGTAAAGCACGAGCGATGAAATCAAAAATAGGTTTATGATTTAGTGAGACACGTTTTGTGACATATGGGAAATGGTTTTGTGTTTTTTTTGTTATTGTTGTTTCATGAGTGTTTTTGTAAGGAGT
Source organism: Neoceratodus forsteri (assembly GCA_016271365.2). NCBI lineage: Eukaryota > Metazoa > Chordata > Ceratodontiformes > Ceratodontidae > Neoceratodus > Neoceratodus forsteri. The sequence continues at coordinate 516,559,919 of CM057449.1, read as the reverse complement.
TGTGGGAAATATTTTTTTTTAAACTTTATTTTTTTATCGTTTTATCATAGACATGACATTAAAGAAAGCATATAGCAAACATCAAGTAAAACAGCCATTGGGAAACATATCCCTTAATCAAAGAAAGTCTTATGCATCTGCTATATAGTGGTACATCATTAGGTGGACTCTATAATTACTATATCCACAATTATATCCATATTGTGCTGCTATTAAGAGTCCAAGAGCTACTTGGCTAAAGAAAATGTAGTAGGATTGTCCAGCAATTCCAGTCCAAGAAAATAAGTATCCCAGAAGGGACTATTGTTGCCATGTTTCCAACCTTAATGAAAAAGAAAACACCTCATATTGATATTCTTGTAGCAGGATAAATTGCAAATCAATAGGATAAAACAATCTGCCCTCCTCCTCCCCATTTCTCTTTTTCGTTACATTAAGTACACAGTAACCTTTTCTTTTGCTCAGGAAGGACTACCCCTGTAGAAAGCAAAAAAAACATAATGGCAAATTAAGAGCCTTCTCATAACATGAAACAGACATTTGACCCTTCACTGTATGAAATTACTACTAAATAGAACTCAACTTTGCAGGCCCACAGTTAAGCGGAGCTATACCATTTAGTTTTGAGCATTGAACTGTGTCAGAAATTAAGTCCAGTGTCCCAATTATGTTACTCAAGTGGCTCTCAAATCATCCTCATCATTAGAATCCACTATTCGACTATGAGATTCGGCAGCCCTTCGATCAGCCCACTTGCCAGCTTCAACAGTATCCGAAAATATGTAAACTTTACGTTGGAAGATGATCCAAAGCCAGGCAGGGAAAATCATAGTATGCAGCGCTCCAAACTCCTGCAGGGCCGGTCATACTCCATCGAATTTCTTCCAGTGCTATCTCATAGTGTAGCTTATATCAGGAAAGATGTGGACCTGGCGATCATCCTGGGACAGAGGGGCAGCTCGATGTGCACATCTAAGGATCTTGTCCCATGCTCTGACTCCCAAAGTTACCAACATTAGGGTCTGGGGCTCATCCAGATTCTGTGGGCATCCTCGGGGGGGTTACTCCATACAATTTCTGAACCTCTCAGATACTATCGGCATCTTCGGGCAACAATTTTTCAGTGAGCTAGTCCTGAATGAACATTAACAGGTGGTCACCCTCGCATCCCTCAGGAAGGCCCACTATGCGAACATTGGCAGATCTGGTTTGGTTCTCATGTGCTTCTAGCCATGCTCTTAAGTGTTAATTCTCTTTATCCATGAGGGTGGCTGCTCCAGTAGAGACGTCAGCCTGCTTGCACACCTCTCACATGTCTTCTTTAAGTCCATCAACTGCTATCTCTAAAATAAGAACACCCCCATTAAAATCATCCACTTTCTGATTAAAGGCTGACATAGAACTGACTAATGTTTGGAGTTTATGCCCCAGAGAAGTAATAGTTTCCCTCGAGCCAGATGCCTCTTCGGCTGATATGGCTTCCTCAGGTCTCAAGGCCCTGCCAGTTCCTTTACTTTTTCCAGCCCCGCCAGTCACTTTTTCTCTCTTAGGATTACCCATGTTTATTAAATCAAGGTTGCTCTTTCCACAGATAGGGTCAAAAATCCAATCCAGAGCCCAGAAAAGAAGGATTAGGGCAGATTTCCAAGCAACTTGTAGAGAACTTGTATAAGCTGCTGCTTGCTGCTCAGGCTCCACAGCGCCACACCGTGGGAAATGTTTTGATTGACTCAGTAGGATATGCGTGCATGGTTTTGTTTTGTTGGTTAGTTTGTTTTATTTAGTGTCCACAGGGCATCACGAGATAGGCTCTGTGATTTCTGCAAATGGTTTTGTGAGGTTGTTTTGATTTTGCGAGTGTTTTTGGCAGAAATTGTAGGAGATGTTTTAATTGGTTCAGTAAGCTATGCATGTTGTGGTTTGGATGTGTAGGTTAGTAAAGGAATAATGCATGACAGGGTGTGTGTCATGCTGGGATGACGCCATACCTGGGGTGGTTGGGCATAAGGCCGAAGGCCGAGTGCATCAACACCCCCAGATGTGGCATTATCCCAGCATGACACACACCCTGGAGTGCATTATTCCTATTATACAATGGCTCATTTGTAGAAATGAAAAAATATAAAAATTTACTTAACTTTCTTGGGTGTAGGTACGTTTTTAAAAAAATCCACAGTTTCTGGTTTGTCCTCTAGGTGGTGTTAGTAGTACATAATGCCTTTCATGATGCCTTCTCTTTCCTGCTGCACTTGTTTGCTTCTGAAATGTCTGTGTGGCTTTGAGTCTCTCTGACACTGTCAATGTCTTAATGCTGGACCCTGCAAGTGTCTCTCTGTACTGTAAGTCAATATTTATTTGTTCTGTTAAGACCTCAGCCATAACTACTACTAAGAAATGGGGCTGGCTAAAACTATCAGTGGGTGGAGCCCATACTGGTGGTGGTGTTGTGGACACGTGCCAGAAGAATCACACTGGTTAGCAGATAGAAAGCCAATTATAGTTACGGCTTTTTTAATATGCTACTGCCTTTCTTTTTCTTTAAGTATAGGATATTGGAGCTAGACAGGGCAGCACAGGTGGTGAGATGTTGCAGCGATAGTGTGTGCATGCGGTAGAACAATCGCGCTTTCTTCAGAGGAGAAAGCAGCAGCCGATTTTGGTTTATGACAGCTTTACACGTAGCAATGGGAAGTGTGGAAACTGGCAGGCAATATGGGTGTTAGATTGTGAAGCCGATATGATGACTTTCAGTGTGTCAGTGTGTCAGTGTGAGGCAGAATAATGCAGTGGGTTAAGGCTCTGAGCTGCAGATCTGGAGACCTGGGTTTGAATCCCACAGCCAACCAGGTGCATACTGTGTGATCCTAAGCAAGTCACTTAATTCCTTGTGCTCCCAGGGTGCATCTGGAAACAAGCTTTGGCTTAGTGTGCTACTCCTGGTAAAACAATGTTCCCTTTCTGTCTATTCAATAAAAAAAATCAACACTTCTATTGTGTTGTCGGAGTGGAGACTGTCTGTAAAGAGAGTGAGGGAGTACTTTTAAGCCAACCACAAAGTTGGCTTTCACTTGGCTCCTTTTTATGACTGTGGGCGAAGCCCACAGGAGTATTGCATGTACAAAAGGAGTGATGTCATGTTTTCTGTCTGTGGAACTGACTGAAGGTGTAAATAGTCTCCTCCGCCTTACCCTCCTCCAGGAAATGTTTTCTGCCCTCAAATAAATACACTTTCATGTTAGTCAATGGTTGCAGGGTACTATTTCCTTTCTTAAATGGGTAGTACAAGAACTGGAACCTGAGTAGTGGGAGGCAGCATTGTTTTTTGGGGGAAAGTAAGATCCACCCCACCTCCACCCAAGAAGCTCCAAAAGATCTATCCCACATTTTTATTAACTCATGTGGGAGGGCATGAGGTGGATCTTTCATGTTGAAAGAAGAGTCACTAGTTTGGGATCTGGACCAAGGAACAGAACAAGTCTGTGAAGTCCCTGCATTTTGTTAAGGACTAGCAGAACAGAAGGTACTTAATGCCTTCAAACTAACTTAAAAACCATTGGAACAAATGATTATCAGAGTCACCTGGCGTCCTAAGAAGTGTCTGAAACTACAGCTTCCAAGGAAAATAGACAGCTTTCAGGTATTTCTTAAACATTTATATACTAAAAATAAAGTTCAGCTTTTGGCATTAACAATATTTGTTTACCATATTCTATCTACTGTATATATATATATATATATATATATATATATATATATATATAGTTTGTCTTGTTAGTAGTTTCAAAACCTTGAAAGCATTGGTGTTAGTAATGCGTTCAGAAAAGCATTTTTTAATTGTCTTTACAGATAAATTATGCAGGTTCATGTGAGGGCACACTTTTGGGGGGAGGGGTTCAAATTATTTTAATCATGGGCACAGTACTTGGTAAACACAGTCTGTGATGAAGTGTATTTTCCTTTTTAAGTTTGACAAGTGGAGTTGGCTTGCACATGTTAAAAATACCAGCTGCAATTAACAACTACTTGTAGAAACAAAATGCTGTTTTTTTTTCCTACTTTCTTTTTTCCTGGCTCAATTTATTTCAGTGAAAAGAAAGACTGGAACAACTATCAGAGCTGCCATCCCCCTGGACAAGCTATGTATCACTCATTTAAAATAACACAAATGTAGTTTCACATTCTTACTATGAGGGAAGCAAGAAGATGAACCAGCATGGTTAACAAATACATTCATTGACACCTGTGAATGAATGGGGAGGGGTCATTTTTTCTAACATTCCTGCAGAGTTTATACTCCTTGGAACCTGTTATTCCAGTTTTTACAACTGTGGTCGGAGCCATCAGGAGTATTGCATTCAGCAAAGGGCTGATGCCATCTTTCCTACCAAACAACATGATATTGTGGTAAAAATAGATTCCTCAGCTGAAGCCTCATTACTATACTGCCTGTGTGTGTATAGGAAGCTTTAGAGCACTATTTTTCCTGTGACTTGAGGAGTTAATTGAGCCCACAGAAAGTTAACTCATTATCTTCTGGGAGTCATTCTGTGTCAGATTACCAATGGATAGTACAGACATCATAGAAAGCTATCAGAAGTATAATGGGTTAAACACTTCCTAGAACTTTCTGCATAACAAGTTCCCCTAGGCACCTCACAGCACCTCATTAAGTCATTTGACACCACCATCCTAAGAACAGTCAGTGTGCTACTTTTTTTATTTTTTTTATTTTTTAGTCTTTGGTAACTGGGTAAGGCCCACTAGGCACAAGAGCTTGTTTTCAGGGGCAACCTGGGAGCACTGGGTGGTTAAGTGACTTGCTCAGAGTCACACAGTATGCAAGTGGAGGTTGTGAGAATCAAACTCAGGTCTGGTCTGCCAGATGTCCCAAGCTTGTTCATACCTCATTCCTCTAACCTCTAGGCTATACTGCCAGCCCATACTTTGCAGGACATTGCATAGCAAGAGACCCAGCCTTGCCTTTTTCCAAATAATATACCAACTTCATTCTCAGGCAGGCAGTTCTGGGCTACTGTTTATATTCTACTGAATCTTCTTAACTTGCAGTTTGTGACTATAGGTGTTTACAACTGAATGATAATAACCACATTTGCTTCACTTGCAAATAGGTTGGCATTTGTGTGTCTAATTTCTGTTTGACTTAAAGTAGGTTACACATAGAATCTGAAAAATTCATAACATGCTGTATAGTGATTCAATGAATTGATACATGGAGATTTTGGTTTCTTTTACAAATTCATTTTTCCCGACCATGGATATACTAAAACAAAGAATTCTCAACAAAATGTTTTTAAATAAAGAGTTTAGCAGTAATTTAGTTGATATGGTACAAAGAGCTGCTCCCTGGAAAATTATCTGGTTGGGGGGGGCAGCCACAAGCAGAATGGGACTTCACAGATGGGGGAACTCACAGCAGCAGAAGAAGCATGTTGGCATTAAAAGCTTAGTGGTGTGCATGTAGAGGCACTAGTATTCAAGCATGACTTTGGTAGAGGATTAATTGTGACTGGGGATGAGGGAGGGAGAGTGAGTCTTCATATTTTTAGCATAATGGTTTTCTGAAACTTCAGCCTTCAATGGGTTAGACTCTGCAGCCATCTGTACAGTATATCACTAAGCCACATGCAGTGTGGTATGGTCAAAACCCAGATCACCAGACCAGGATCAGTGCTGTAAAATCTGCACTGGGCACAGCTTGTACAAATATTGCTGATCCAGTGGAGCAGCAATAAAGTATTGCATTCAGAAAAGGGCTGATTTTTTCTTTGCTACCAAACAACATAATAGGGTGTTAAAAATAAATTCCTCCACTGAAGCCTCATTACTATGCTGCCTCTGTGTGTGTGTGTGTGTATGGGAAGTTTTAGAGCACTATTTTTCCTCTGGCTTGATGAATTAATGGAGCCCACAGAAAGTTAACTCATTATCTTCTAGCAGTCAGAACTTTCTGCATAACAGTTCCCCTAGGCCCCTCACAACACCTCATTAAGCCATTTGACATCACCATCCTAAAAGCAGTCAGTGTGCTTCTTTGCAGGACATTGCATTGCAAGAGTCCCAGCCTTGCCTTTTTCCAAATAATAAGCAACTTCATTCTCAGTCAGGCAGTTCTGGGCTGGGCTACTGTTTATATTATCTTCTTAACTTGCAATTTGTGACTATAGGTGTTTACAACTGAATGATAGTAACCACATTTGTTTCACTTGCAAATACGTAGACATTTGTGTGTCTAATTTCTGTTTGACTTACTGTAGGTTACACATAGAATCTGATAAGTTCATAACATGCTTTATTGTGATTCAATGAACTGATAAATGGGGATTTTGGTTTCTTTTAAAAATTCATTTCTCCTGATCATGGATATATTACAACAAAAATTTCTCAACAACATTTTTATAAATAAGGAGTTTAGCAGTAATGTAGTTGATATGGTGTAAAGAGCTGCTCCCTGGAAAATTACCTGGTTTTGAGGGTGGGGGGTTGCCACAAGTAGAATGGGACTTCACAGATGGGGGAGCTCATAACAACAGAAGTGGCATGTTGGCATTAAAAGCTTAGTGGCATGGATGTAGAAGCACCAGTATTTAAGCATGACTTTGGCAGAGGATTAATTGTTATGGAGAAGAGGGAGAGTGAGTCTTGGTATTTTAAACATAATGATTTTCTAAAACTTCACCCTTCAATGGGTTAGACTTTGTAGCCATCTGTACAGTATATCACCAAGCCACATGCAGTGGGGTATGGGTAAAAGCCAGGTAACCAGACCCAGGCCAGAGCTGTACAGTCTGGACTGGGCATAGCATGAGCAAATATTGCTGATCCGGTGGAGAAGCAATAAAAGTTAAACTATGCAATACCCTCAATAATACACCTACCCCAGTTTACATTTACCTGATGCCCATTGTTAGGCCTTATATAGTAATATCTTCCTTCAAGAGAACAGCTTGTAATGAAATGTGTTGAATTTACATTGGCATTTGGGCATATGCACTTTTATATTATATGAATTTTGTGCTTGAACTGTATATCAGTCTCTAAAAAAAAAACAATTAAATGCATCAAATGTCTTCAAAAACCTGTCTCAACATTGTGTTTATCTTCCACGTTGTCACAACATACAGCTGTCTCAGCAGTGTTTTCAGTTAGGGTACAGTACCTTCATGTATATGATGGCCTGGTTCTGTTGAATTGATTGCTATAACAGTGCATAGAATAAAATGCAAAACATATAGGTAACTGTAATACAGATGGTGGCATTATTTTTAATTATACAACAGCAAGGAAAAATGTAAGAAGCTGATTGGCTGCTGAACCATTGAAACAGTGATGTTATTACACAATAACATCACCATAGCTTTGGATTTGGATCATTCCTTGCATTTTCTCTTAAGAAATAGTTTTCCACGCTAACAAAAATGTCCTTTAAAATGTATTTTTTATTCTGTATATAACAACAAACCATTGTATAATTGCAATAAGGCACTCGAGGGTGTGTGTTATCGTGTAATAACGTCACTCCGGGGTGGTGGAAGCACTAGGCTTTGCCTCGTACTTCAACCTACCCCAGGAGTGACTTTATTACATGATAACACACACCTTGTCATGTCTTATTGCTTAAATATGCCCTTTCTCAATTTACTGTACTTTGATTCCGTTAGTGTATGCAACAGCCTTCATGTGAACACTCTGGGCTTCTCTTTGACTCCTGATGTCTATTTGCTTTAGCTATTGTATACAGTTTGAACTGCTTTGGTCTTCTTGATGTGGTGCCTGTGTGCCTAAACTATGTAATCTGTTTATCTACTGCTATCCATGTATCTCCAGTGCCATTGTTTTTGACTTGTTAACTGTGCTGTCTTTGTATTAGTTTCAATGAGGTGCCTTTGTAAATGAGTATCTGATTCAAAGGTTTGTAAATCTGATATTTTTTAAATAAATGTTTATGTTTAAGCCCATGAAACACCCTTACCTAGTTAATGCATTCACAGTAGTAGTGGCAGCTCTGCCAGAGCTTGTTTTTATAGTAAGAGAACAAAAGTTTTGGGGGAATGTGTGATGGTTCTGGGTGTCATTTTGTTTATTTTATGTGCTGTGGGAAGGAGGGATTTAAACGTACAAGTGCTATGTGAAATACAAGCAAGTTGGGGGTGGCTTGTTCAGTGATTGTTTCTCATGCCATTTGGTCATATGTGTGCTGGGACTAGATCCATGATGTTATGCCAGGATAACATCACAGGTCCAATTCCAGACTATGCAGTGTCCACAAGGACTTGTGTGAAGCTTTTGACGACCAGACACACTGTTGTGTGCATTCTGGCATGACAGTGGTTAGTGTGTGCCTGTGCAAAGGGCCCACAAGGTGCTTTGTGCAGTCAGGCAGACTGTTGTGTTGGTGTAGGGTCCAAAAGGCCCCATGTGTTCTGGCATGAAGGTGATTGATGTTTGGCTGTGTGCAGGGCCCATATGGCCCTGTACATAGCCACACAGACTGTGCTGCTATACAGGGTCCAAAGATCCCTGTGCATCCTTTCATGGAGGTGGTTGATGATTTAGGGCTCAAACAATGTTAAATATTCTGTTTATATTTGAAAGGGAATGGATCACCCTACAGGCAGTGGAGTCTTGCTTCAATTTCAAGAACAATAGCATAGAACACAGGATCAGCACTCCTCGCCATATGGTACAGAAACACACCAATCCATAATCTTCATGCAGCCTATTTTATTTTTGAATTAAGTGCAGAAGTGAGTGGCAACAAGTAGTGCAGTTAGAAACAAAAGGACTCCTTGCATCCACTGACCTTTACAAATAAAGGGTGCCATGCAGCCACTGATCAGGTTAGTGGATGAATGGTGTCATTTTATTTCTAACTACATACTTGTTTGAACTGATTTCTTCACTTTACTCAGCCAGGTTAATGGATGGATGGAGTAATTTTGCTTCTAACTACCTACTTGTTTCTACTGATTTCTTCACTTTATTCAAGGAAAAAAGAGACTGCATGAAAAGTATGGAGTGACATGATTCTATATTGCATGGGGTGAGTGCCAATCATGTTTTGTATGCTATGATTCTGTCTATTCTGTTGGGACCTGTATGAGTGAGGATAAAATTCCACTATTAGAAAAAAGAAGGATTAGCCGGCCAGTAGTGTGGAGGGCTGAGACATCACTGCCTTACCTCCTGCCATGCCAGCAACCCGTGTTCACAGTGCGAGTGGGTCACTGGGGGTTGGCCGGAGAGGGAGAGGACTGAGCATCCAGAGGACAGCTCTCCTCTTCCGGGGAGTAGTGGACTGGAGACTGGTACATGCCTGGCCTCTAGCAGTGGCTGGTACACTGGCTCCAAAAGACAGGGGGCAAAGACCAAGCAGATGCCCGGCATGCTGCATACAGAAGCAAGTGTGGCTCAGCCATTGGCATCATTGCACACAATGGGTCCACACTTGGAGAGGGGAAGAAACACAGAGGCTGAAATACCACCGACCAGTGGGATTTTGCTAGCCCCCAGCAGGCACTGCACCCAGCCAGCTGGCTCCTCAATGCCAGAGTTAAGTACCAGTAGATGCCAGAGTGATGGGGCTGGGGGGGGGGCTGGTAATCTAACAATTTCTGTCCATTCATAAAAATATCCAACCTAAGACTGCAGATAATAATGTTGTCATTAAAAAATATAGTACATTCTGGCAATGCATTCCATGTCCCTTTGACTCTTTGAGTGAAGAATTGTTTTCTCATTGTCATTTTAAAGTGACTACAGCAGTGCTGCCTGCTATGTCCCCTAATTCCAGTTGTGGTTTTGTTGAAGTTTAGGCCAAGTTTGTCAGTAAGGTCATTATCAAAAAATATTAAAGTGAAGTAGGAGATCACATCTTAATCTTCTCCTATGCAAACTAAAATGTTCATGTTGAGTCTATCATTATATTTCATATTTCCCACACCCCTGATCATTGTTTGACTTCCTCTGGACTTGCCCTAATTTATTCTGATCTGTCTCATCAATTAATTGTGTGGGGTAGTCCAAATGAGGCCTTACCTATGTCCTCTAAATGGCAAAATTACCTCAGCAGATTTATTTAAAAAAATGTCTCATCATTAAATTAAGTAGCCCATCAACTTTGTGACACACAGAATTACAGTGTTTATTATTTCTGAAGTCATTGGAAACTGATATACCAAGGTCCATTTCATCTGCAGCTTCAGTAAAAAAAAAATTCATTTAAGATATAATTATATTTCTCATTTTTAACACCAAAATATAACACTCTACATTAATTTCTGTTAAACGACATTCCCGGTTCATTTGCCCAATTACCCAGTGTGTTTAAAACCAATTGTAATATGACTTGTTCATCTGGACTCTTTACACAGCCCCCACTTTATTTACCATCAGCAAACTTTACACATGTGCTTTTGATTTCCCTACCCAGTCAGCTCTATAAAAGAAAAATAGCAATGGACTCAGGATGGACCCCTGGGGTACATCTCTAGTTATGAAACATTCTCCAGATTTGAAGCTATTTGCTCTAGCCTTTTGTGTATCCTTATGTAGCCATTCCTAAACTAATGTCCCACTTAAATCTACAGGAAGTTAATCAATTTTCTAATCTGTTTGTCATGGGGCACAATATCAAAGGCTTTGCCTCAGTCTACAAATATAACATCCACTAATTTCCCATTGTTCTGAGCCTGAATGATAGGTTCATACATCAGAGTAAATTAGTAACACATGCACAACTAATAATGAATCCATGCTGCATTTTATATGCCAGTGCCAACATCCCCATATGGGCATTAAAACATTCATGCACTTCAACCTACATGAGTTTACAAACATAGAGAATAATGGATGGGCAACTATGCAGAACCAGTGTGTTCTGCCACAGAGGGGTCCTGATTCCCTCTGACCTCGAGAGCGAAGCTTGAGAGGTCCATGGGAATCAGAACCCCGAGGTGGCAGAACCCACTGATTGTGCATACAGTTGCTCATCCTGTATTTTTTATAGTGTATAGTACAGTGTGAATTATGTGTGCATGAGTTCTTTTGCTTTCAAAATGAAACTGACTCATGCAGTTTCTTGAGGTTCTACAATGGTATTCTACCACAGTAGGATAGAATCACATTCCATGACCTTTGGAACTGTGGTAGAACAGCGTTTTGAAAAGGATGGAATTCTATACAGAACAGCACTCTACTATACACTATAATGAAAGTGCGGCTGATAGGTTGGCAGTTATCTGGCTTGTGCTTGTATACCCTTTTAAAAAGCAGTACCACCTGGACCTTTCTCCTGTCATCAGGAACCTCCCCCTTAGATAAAGACTTGGTGCAGATGTATGAATGTGTAGCAGTAATTGAACATGCAGATTCTTTTAATTGTCTGGGAGTCAGACCACCTGGTCCTGCAGAATTTGTTAAATTGAGCTTATTTAGACTAAGCTTAGTATCAGTTTTAGTCATCTCAATCTCTATGCCCACCTCCCTCCCACAGCCCCAAGCCTCATGATCAAAGGACAGGCTACAGATCCAAAGCATGTAGTCACTGTATAAAGACAGTTATGAATGATCTTCTGCTTTGAAAGTAATAATTTATCACCTGCTACACACAGGACCCAGAGGGCCCAATGTGAAGAAAGCAATGAGTTATCCATTGCTTTACACAAGGTCTTCAGGGTACTGCATGGAGAAAGGTATGGCTGACTGTGCAGGCCCCATTTGAGGAGTCATAGCTGTCTAGCTCAAAGCACTAGACCTATGAGGCACATGCTTGCACCTTGGACCTGTAGCATGTCATAGGGTCATGAGACTTGGGGCTGGGATGGGTTGGGCATTAGGGCTGAAAACCCAAAGGAACATGACACTACTGATTTTCTAAGCATCCTGAAACTCCAACCCCTAATTTTTTCATGTTCTTACTTTATCTGCTTTGAATTCTTCAACCTTAATGTCTGTATTAACATAGTTTTCTTGCAATGAATTATTGTCTATACCAACAGGATAGACCATGCTTGCACAACTCCCAAGTTTTGGTTTAAAACAAAATCAAGGTTTAATGCTAAATGGTTCCAACATTCACTTTTTCTTTTTTGCATTATTTCTTAATTCTTCTCACTTACCCAGAGCATGTCACTCCTTCAGGCTTTAAATGGGCTGGATCCTGCTGCTCACCTGACACACCCACCAACTCTGTCTCCAGACTCCTGCTGGTACTCCACTGGTTTTATGAAGCCATAAATGAACCCAGCAAGCTGCTGTCATCACTTTTTCTCCTAGACCATGACCTCAGTGCATGCATACTATGATGTCCTGAGGAGATGCTCAGGAACACATGGTCACCAGTGCTGCCTAGGGTACCACCACCACCTGATACCAGGATTTACTGCATACAGTACTAATGCAACACAGACCTCATACCCCAAGAGGACAGCGTCCAAGGGTTCCTTTAAATCCTCCCTGACATCCTCTGCACATGACGTCCTGGGCTTGGGATGTGAACTCAAGTTGCCAGCTTACCAGACCACTCTTTTATTGCTCAGTACCATGGTGCTGGATCATTAACCCTTTCGAAAGGAAATATCTCTGAAAAGAGCTAAATTTGCAACCTGTAGGACTAGAAATATTTATAGATAAACCATCAAAGTTGTCAGTAATGGGCAGGATTCACATAGCTGTTTGGGACTAAGTCCCACGTTGCAACTCCATATGCAGACCAAAAACTCTGCAGCTGCAGAGATTGCTATCCATGACCCCAGACGTTGCGAATGATGTTACAGCTGGTCCCACCAGCCATAACAGTTCTCCACAGCTGCAGAGATTTTCCTGGCAACACCTTCTGCAAGCTATCATAAATCATGGAGCTAGCTGTAATTCAGCTTCACCTCTGTGAATACCCGCAGTTGTGTGAAAACTGCGGCGACCTATGGATCTGCAAGTGGCAAACCACTTGCACTGAGTTTTTCCTGCAATTATGGGTATTTCCAGCATTTTGTGAATTCAGCCCAATATTTTTAAATGTCAATAATTGCAAACTGTATCAATACAACTATTTAGGATAGGATTGGATAGGCAGGGAAGAATGGGCAGACTTATAAATGAAAAGGAAGGTGAGCTGAAGATGCCACTGAGTGTTGGGTCAACTGCAACAAAGCAAGTACGATATGAAAAAAAACAGAAACAGTGACACACGAGCTGAAGTTCTAGCTTAAGTGCACATTTATTGAGTGTCCAAAGTGGTTTGCAAACCATTTTGGACACTCAATAAATGTGCACTTAAGCTAAAACATCAGCTTGTGTGTCGCTGCTTCTGTATTTTTTCAAGAATGGGCAGACTGGCTGAGCCAAGTGGTCCTTGGTTGCCATCAAATTCTATGTTTCTATATTTCTATACTCTATGTTTCCCTGACACCAAGCTTGCATGTAAAAAAATACCATTTCTAGCCCTTACTGTTCCAGAATAAGCCAAATTAAATGAAATTATCTTTAGAGAGAGAAAACATTGGAACCACTGGGGCTAAAAACTTTTGCTTTTTTAAACAAAAACTCAAAGCCAGGACGGTGCAGACTAGTTATATCAGTACAGTTTTCAATTATTCTCAATAAAATATGTTATCAATAATTTTGTGTTTATCAATATTTCTAGCCCTGTTTCCAAAGTTAGCCCTTTTCTAAGAAATTATCTTTAAAAGGGCTAACATTGAAACAATTAGAATCATAATCTTTTTTAAATAAAAGCTTGGAGTAAGGGCAATGTAATCTACATACTGTAGAATAACATAATGGCACAGTATACAGCAATGCTGTTTTCTCTTCAAGGGGTACGATGAAGTCATAGACTTCAAGACTGAAGCTCAAAAGGTTTTCCTGATGTCATCACACCCTAGATGGAAACATCAGCCTTGTTGTGTACGATTGTCCTTGCATTACTTTGTATAGTATGTTTTTTTTTTAATTCATTTGTTTTCTTTCTAACTCTGTCTTCAACTGTGGTCAGATGAAAAGAAAACAGCTCACAACAGGATAAACTTAAAAACATTTACTGTGATTTAAGTAATATCTACATGAACTAGCAACATTTCAAGTTCATCTTTTAATAAACAGTTCACGGGGGGGGGATTCAGTCTTATTGATATCTTTGTTATAAGAACTCTGCAGTGTAGGTAAATATGAGTAATCTTAACAGACATGGAATTCTCTAATGGTGTACCATGGCAGTGACATAGCTACTGTAATACAGCAACATTCTGACATCACTACTGTGGTCCGACAGCATCTGGCACTGTATGGACTTCCATATACAGCAGCTCTGAACCATATACAAGTTTCAATAATTTTCTAAATTACAGTTTATTAATTTTCTACATAATTGATACAGTTTTAACAGCAGATAGAACTGATGTGACATAACTTCATTTTTACAGCAAGGATAGTACATGCCCCCACACTTGCTACTACATTGGGAGGTAGCAAAATAAACAACAGTACATCAGGCATGATTTCCTCATTTTTCATAGGCTAGATGTTGCCATGAGCAAGGAATAAATTAAGATCATACAGCATTGTGCACTCTTTTATATGGTTTGAGCATCCCTCTACCTACTTCATCAGGATATACACTGCACTACATATACAAAACAAGCATTTGTCAATGCTGAATGTTGCTTGCTTCTATGTGCTGTTTAGGTATTTGGAAGTCATTGGAGTGCAAATATTGGAAATTTGTGAACTTACGAGCGTACGTAGGAACTGCGCAATGCACGCTCGTAAAACAGTCATTTTTAGGAATTATTTCACCAAATTTTCAACATAGCCATTTTAAGACCTTGCTCATGAACAGTGTCACTGTGATTTTGTTAATGTGTCCCATACATTGAGTTTGCACACCAACTGCGCCATTGTGCGCTACATAGGCGGAAACACGTTTTGGGCAGGATGTGAAAAATGACAGCTGTACTGCTCATAAGGAGGTGTGGTAAAATGGCAATGTTGAAAATCTGGAGTGGAAATATTGAAAATTCGTAAACCTACGAGTGTGCGTGGGAACTGTGCAACACACAGTCGTAAAACAGTCATTTTTAGGAATTCTTTCACCAAATTTTCAACATTTCCATTTTAAGATCTCTGCTCATGAACAGTGACACTGTGATTTTCTTAATGTGTCCCATACACTGAGTTCGCACACCGACTGCGCTATTGTGTGCTACATGGGCAGAAACATGTTTTGGGCAGGATGTGAAAAATGACAGCTGTACTGCTCATGAGGAGGTGTGGTAAAATGGCAATGTTGAAAATCTGGAGTGAAAATATTGAAAATTCGCAAACTTACGAATGTGCGTAGGAACTGCTCAACACAGACTCGTAAAACAGTCATTTTTAGGAATTTTTTCACCAAATTTTCAACACAGCCATTTTAAGACCTCTGCTCATGAACAGTGTCACTGTGATTTTCTTAATGTGTCCCATACATTGATTTCACACACTGACTGCGCCATTGTGTGCTACATGGGTGGAAACACGTTTTAGGTGAGATGTGAAAAATGACAGCTGTACTACTCATAAGAAGGTGTGGTAAAATGGTAATGTTGAAAATCTGGAGTGGAAATATTGAAAATTCGCAAACCTACGAGCGTGAGTAGGAACTGCACAACGCACGCTAGTAAAACAGTCATTTTTATGAATTTTTTCACCCAATTTTCAACATAGCCATTTTAAGACCTCTGCTAATGAACAGTGTCATGGTGATTTTCATAATGTGTCCCATACATTGATTTCGCACACCGACTGCACCATTGTGTGCTACGTGGGCGGAAACAGGTTTTGGGCAGGATGTGAAAAATGACAGCTGTACTGCTCATAAGGAGGTGTGGTAAAATGGCAATGTTGAAAATCTGGAGTGAAAATATTGAAAATTTGCAAACTTACAAGCCTGCGTAGGAACTACGCAACACACGGTCATAAAACAGTCATTTTTAGGAATTTTTTCACTAAATTTTCAACATAGCCATTTTAAGACCTCTGCTCATGAACAGTGTCACTGTGATTTTCTTAATTTGTCCCATACATTGATTTCGTACACCGACTGTGCCATTCTGCGCTACATGGGCGGAAACACATTTTGGGTGAGATGTGAAAAATGACAGCTGTACTACTCATAAGAAGGTGTGGTAAAATGGCAATGTTGAAAATCTGGAGTGAAAATATTGAAATTTCGGTGAACTTATGAGCCTGCGTAGGAACTGCGCAACACATGCTCGTAAAACAGTCATTTTTTGGAATTTTGGCACCAAATTTTCAACATGGGGTTTTTGGGACCCCTTCTCATGAATGATGTCACTGTCATGGTGGTATTTGGGCCCAAAGGGTGATTTCGCAGTCACTGCGTGAAATCACCCTTCGGGCCCGAATAGCGCCATGACAGTGACATCATTCATGAGAAGGGGTCCCAAAAACCCCATGTTGAAAATTTGGTGCAAAAATTCCAAAAAATGCCTGAGATATGCAACAAAGTTGAAACCTCCCATCTAGCCCATTATACAGCTTACCGGCATTTCCTCAGTTCGCGGTCGGCTTTGAAGAGTGCAGACGTGTTCCCGGTCCACCGAAGATCGTCGCGCCAGAGTCCGGAGGTAAGTATGGGGTGGAGGGTGTGGGGAGGCTGGGTGCACAGGGGGTGGAGTGCGGGTTGTGTGGGGGCTGGGAGCGCGCATGTGGGACCGTTGCGTTTTACAGGTTTAAAAAAAAAAGATGTCGTGGGGATTTGCCACGCGAGGTGGGCTCCCAGCTTGGCAGGGATGTTGGGGCGTTCAGCGATGGGGATTACGGCACCCCCATCGGCCATGGTGTTGCCACACTGGGGTGGGCTCCAGGTGGCACAAGGATGGGTTTCAGCCGACGGGGATTGGGCACCCCTGCCGGCCAGTGACTGCTTGCCACTCTGGGGTGGGCTCAGCGTGGCAACTACTACTGGGGGATGCAGCTCAGCCGATGGGGATTGGGCACCCCGCCGGCTATACAATCGTCGCGAGCGCGCGCCTGCGCCTGCGTGTCTGGGGAGCTGAGCGTGAGCAGCCGATATCTTATCGGTGCTCATTGAAGCGTAGCTCCCCCTTTCAACTGTATGCCACTGCATTTTGGAGCGTGTCATAGACAGCTGCAAAATGCATTGGCTTACAGGGGCCACGCCTGCCAGCACACTGACTGAATTGGAGGAGGAGGTGACACACCTCCGAAATCTCCGATGATGGCACTATGTTTCTTGCACATGCATGCAAGCAACATAAAAACAGCCCTAAGTACCTCACAGACATTTCCCCTGATGTTTTAACTTGCAAGTAGATTTTAAACTTTACTTAATCAGTCTAAAGGCTACAACACAGATCACAACAGATATATTGAAAAGGAGCCTAGTAATGGAGTCCTTTTTTAAAAACATTCATAAATGAAAAAATTGCTCCAAAACACTAGATTTCCCACATCTCTGCTATACTTGCCCAAACTATTGGCTCTATAACCTTGAGAGAACATATTAGGTAGAGAAAAATGACGCTGGCCCAGCGGTGCAGCAGCAGAGCTACTGCTCGTGACACTGGCAACCCGAGTTTGCTAGTGAGCTTGGTCTGTCGGAGAGATGGCCAGGGTGAGGAGGATTGAACGTCTGTAGAACCACTCTCCTCTCCTCTCCAGAAAGGAGGGATTGCAGAGCCCAGTGCATGCCTGCCCCAGCAGTAAGCTAGGGTAAAGGCACCCAGGACTGCCACAGAGTGCATAGGGGGCTGGTAGAGGCCAACACACAGCACATAGGTGTGCAGGTCATGTATCATAGTGTTACTGTATGCTGCGCTCCTCTGGGGGAAAAAGTGAAAACAGGGAACCCATGGTGGCAGGAAGGTGCATGGACCCTCGCAAGCCCTGCACCTGTCTAGCTAGGCTCACCAGTCCAACTACTGGATCTATTTCATGGCAGCAGATTGGGGGATCCCACCAACCCCACCAGGGAGGGCAAGCACTGAGGTACTGGCTGGCGGTAAGTTCCAGTAGACACAGGGGTGATGGGACTGGTGTGTCCAGTGGATGGGGGCTGTCTGAGGTGAGGGGAAAAATGTAAATTAAAAAAAGTCAGAACAAGTTTAATGATCATCCTACAACAAAACTTGGAGTTGAGCTAAATCACCCTTAAAGTCCAGTTTGATAGCATGCCAGCATCTGTTTGCAAAAAGACTGCCTCTGGTCAAGATGTTGAGGTGAGCAGATGTTGTGGTGAGTAAAAGACAGGAAATCAGTTATACAGTAGGAGAGGAACATGTATGAAAACACTGTTACAGTAACATTTTGTACTCATTGTGTTATTAGTCCCGATTTGAAGCAACATAAAAAATAAGCAATCTCACCTTATTATCTGGCAGCACATTTAAATCAAAAAGACAGTACTATTACACAGGAGTACTAACTGAGTCTCAGTTTCTTGAAATACCACCCCTTTACACCCCATTATGCTCTTTCTTGCATGTTAAGAAAGTTACAGACATTACCTCATGCTTCTTCTTCTTTGGCACCAGATTCAGCTTCATCTCGGGCAGAAAACTCCCACTGACTTTTATCAGTTAGTTTTGTGGCCTTCGAAGGATCAACAAACTGAAAGGCCTTCCTCCTTATAAAATATATAAGCTGGCAGGTAGCAACATTAAATGATGGGCACCTAACTGTAGGTGGCATGCATGGACACCATCGAAACTGAGGTCAGGAAAATGTGAACAGACTTCTCCTACCACACAAGCAGCTCTTTTTGCTTTGCTGCTTGAGAACTCTGTCCCTTTCAAACAGTGGCCATAAAGATACCAACAGTATTCTTGAAGAGGGTTCATTAGTAGCCTCCCACTGCCTCACTCCAAGGGGCATAATTCTGTAAGTCTTCAGCACTGATATTTTCTCCTCACATTGTAGGATATCCACCGGCCATTATCTTATGTAAGCCCTTGGCATTTCTGCTTCTGCACCCACTGCTAATCCTAATACTGTATGCGGGTTTGGGATGATCATGCCCTGTCCTAAAGATTTTTTAGGTGCTTGTGGAGGAACGTGTTTTCTTTAGTTAGGCATTCTGAAGCCACAAGGGTCTTTTCTGCCATCCTAGTCACTCTGTTAGTGTATGCCACCAAATAATTCAATTGAGAGTCCAAAACCTCTACTTTGATCATGTAGTCCTCAAATTTTATATCAATACTCTGAATGGCTTTCAAAAACGTGTTGTTGGTTGAGTGGAATCCGAACTGCTGAGCGGGACTGCCATCTCTTTGCTGACATCCTGCTGTGGCTCTTTCAGCCTAGTGCCATCTCCTCCAATTGCCGACTTGTTTACCCAAGCCATTCTTCTATCCAGATACCCAAACAGCTTATTTTTGTATTAGTCTACGCAGGATGCTGTAAGCTGTAAAACTCTGTAATTGTAAAGTCATTTGCAAGTCTTTAAAGTAAGGTTTTATATATAATATCATGAAGTCTGCTAAATCTTTCAGGAATTGCAACTCACAGCTCAGTATCTAGGCACTCTACCCCAGGTTACAATGACTGATTATTAAAATCATCAATAATTCTTAAAGTTTATCAATTGTTCTAGCTCTAATATTCACAGAGGTAGCCCTGTTTTAAGAAATTGCATTTTATAAAGGACTACCTTTTGAAACACTGGGGAAAAACCTTTTTTTAATTAAATCTTCAAGTCAGAATGACATAGAATAGTTTTATTTATATAGTTTGCAATTATTAATATATTAAAATAATATTAATGCTTTCATGATGTTTCATTTTTAAATTAAAAGTTGTATTTTTCAAAATTTCCAGATTTTAGGTTCACATTCAGTCTAAATAAATAAGACTTTTCACTTATTATAGTTATCATTATTGGCAAAGTACTGCAATCACATAACAAATATTGCAGCAGTCTTCATTATATCCCAATATCTTCCTCACCTTTATCAGTCTTTTCCTGCAAAAGTTGTAGAAGATGACTAAAAAAGGATGTGTTACTTCTTCATTGAAACAACCACTAGAACCTTCTGACCTTAAAGCTTCTGTAATCCACCCACCCCCAAGGTGAGGGAACTTACATAGTCTTCCTTGTGTTCATGCCCAGTCACCAGGCAGCCAATGATTCTCTCCAGTCCCTTGAGGGACTGTGCAGAAGGGACCAGAAAAGCAATGGAGAAATACAGGATTCTTTGTCACCTCCGGTGCCCACATTCAAGTGATTCCCTGCTGCACATCAAAGGTGCCACCCACTGCTACCAGTGGCTGAGGGCAAGCAAACTCATGATTAGGGATGGGTGAAGTGGCCAAAATTTGCTTTGTGAATCAATTTGCAAATTCCATGGAATTCATTAAGTGCAAATTTGCCAAATTCACAAAGTTCTGACTGGCAAAGTTGCTGTTGTTTAGATGAATTGACCACAATTTACTCACGAAGTAGCCACTTTGCCAAAAAAAAAATGGCCACTTTGAAGTAAAAACTTCACAATTTTAGTGAAGTCGAAGTTCTTAGGGTGCACTGAAACTTTGTGAAACTCCATAAAGGCAAATTTCAGCTGTGTCATGGTATCTTCACTGACAAAGTTTAGATTCACAACATCTCTGCAGTAGTCTTGATGGAACGGGGATTCAATCAATGCCCTGACTGCACCAGACAACTGTACAACCTGGGCAAACACCAGCAAGTGCAATAGGAGCAATTTTTAGAGCAGTAGCCCTAAAGAATAAAGACATTTAGGGCCAGTTCCCCCAGTCGCCATAGGCCACTGTCATCTTGGTGCACTCTGAACTCACCTTTACAGAAACATGATCAGGTGTGGTGCATTTGGCTCATTAGGCTATAGAGCCTGAATAGAAGATACATGGAGCTCCTTGGGCACTGATGAACAGATGTACATTCTGGCATGAGTCTGAAGCCAATCATGTGTCATGTAATGGACCTATAACACAGTCCTGTGTGATTGACAGCTTCAGGGACCAAGAGAACTGAATTCTCCCAGCATTTAACAGGGGCTGTTCCAGATCCAGGTCAGTATGTGTCAGACTCTGGCCAGGAGAACAGCTCAGGAAGAATTGCTGCCAAAAACCACAATGTCTAGGACCAACCTGAGTTTGCATAGCTGGGGACTGGTGGCTGAATGCTGACCCATATATCCAAGAGAGTAAATTGGAAAAGGAGAAGGAGAGAGAAATCTAACTACAAACCTGAAAAGAAACCTCATAACAAGTTGGGAGAAATCTGACTGCATGGGAGTTAGAGCAATCTGATCAAAATTGCTGAGGGAAACAGACTGAGTATCGGCACGAAAAATAGAAGTGTGAAGCAAAAACGGTGAACATCGAAAGAGATGCTATCATGCTCTGAATGCCTATTGAATGTGACGTAGACTGCTGGAGCTGTAAGAGTGATGAAAAGACTTTTGTTGTACTGCAGTCTGAACTGCAACTGAGTGCACCTGATGAGCACTGCTGCTAGGTGCTGGTTATAGCCACCCCTGTGGAACTGGACAGGCCATTCTTGAGTTGGTGCTCACCAACACATACCTTTTTTTATTCTTTTGGTAACTGGGTAAGGCCCACTAGGCACAAGTGCCTGTTTTCAGTGGCAACCGGGAAGCACTGGGGTGGTTAATTGATTTTCTCAGAGTCACGCAGTATGCAAGTAGAGGTTGTGTGAATCCACAAACCCAGGTCTGCCAGATTAGCCAAGATCATTCACAGCTCATTACTCTAACCACTAGGCTATACTGCAAGCCACATGGTGGGTAGAGTGAGTAGAATGAGGGTAGGGGAGCCACTGGAGTTCAGTGACCAGAACTCCATTGGGTTTGGGCTGGCCCTAAGGACCACAATGCCCCTATCAAAAACTGAAGTCCCAGATTTCAGAAGATCAGACAGCGGTTCTTAGACAAACTGACCAGGGTAGACAACATCAGAGCTGTAGAAGAAAGATTGGGGCAATCAAGGGGACCATTCTCCAGGCAACAAAGTCATGCACAAGAATTGTTACAATACTTAAACAGGAACAAGAGACCAGTATGGTTCTCAGGAATGGTCAGCAAAGCAGCGAGGGCCAAGAAAAAGGCTTTCATCAGGTACAGGGAAAGCAGCAGGAGGAGGAATGGGGAGAGTACCAAATAAAAACTAGGGATGCAAAGAGGATGGCTGGGCATGCAAAGGGAGACATGGAGCTTCATACTGTGAAGTGGATCAAGGGTAGGGAAAACAATTCTTCAGGTACAGTACATTAAGAATAAAGGAAGAGAGGGGGTATTGTTAGGCTACAAGGGTGGGGTACAAAAAGCAACCATCCTTAATGATTACATCTGCTCTGTCTTCACAAGGGAAGACAGTGGGCCCCTGCCTGAAAATCACATCAAGGTGGCTGTCATGGGCATTTCTGAAATGAAGCAATCAGTATTTACCAGAGAAAGAGTCCAGAAAGGGCTTGAAGCCTTAAAGGTAGATAAAGCACCAGGGCTGGATGGGATGCACCCAAGGGTTCTCAAGGAATTGCCTGTAGAATTGGCTGAGCCCCTAGCAGTGCTATTCAATAGCTCAATTCAGATAGGGGTAGTTCAGAAAGACTAGAGGGTAGCGGATGTAGTCCCACTACACAAGTTGGGGGGCACAAGGAGCAACCAGGGAATTACAGACCTGTCAGGTATACCTCTGTAGTGGGTAAACTGATGGAGTCACTGATCAAACTGGACCTTGTGAACCACTTAGAGTGCAATGGTCTGCAGGATAGTAAAGAGCATGGATTTGTGGCAAGGAGGTCTTGTACTGAGAAATGTTGGGAGACACAGGCAAAATGGTTAAGAACACAAGGGGGAGGTGGTACTGGTGGGAGACTTTGATCTGCCAGATGTAGAGTGGAGCCTACTTGCTGCAGCATCAGCCAGAAGTAGAGACATCCTGGACTCCCTGCAGGGGGCATTCCTCAGGCGGCTAGTCAGTGAACCCACTCGGGGTGGGGCAATACTGGACCTAGTACTTACTAATGGGGACAGTGTTATGGACATCAGAGTGAAAAGTCATCTGGGGACCAGTGACCATCACACAGTGTTGTTTAATATAAGAATAGCAGCGGAACCCAGTCACACAAGGGTGAGGGTCCTGGATTTCAGAAGAGCTGACTTTATAAAGATGGGAAAATGCCTCCGGGAGGACCTGGTGAAGGAGATATCATGGGTGAGGTGGAAGGCAAATGGGCCAGATTAAAAGAGGGCATAGTAAAGGCAACAAATCTGTACATTAGGCAAATAAGCAAAGCCAGAAGGAGGAAGAAACCATCTGGTTCTTGAAGGCACGGGGTCATAATGTCATGGTCAAAACCATGCACATCAAGAATGGCGCATACAAATCAGCAGGTAGCAAAATAACGTTGGCACAACACGCTGACCAGCACAAGAAAAGTGCACACCAGAGAAATATTTTTGTTTTGCAGGGGGCTGTGCCCCTCGCACCCTCAACATCAGGGGCTTCGCCCCGACACCCCCTGTACTATTTATAATCAACTCCATGGGGTTGTGGACTTTGGGGAAAAAAGAAAATTGGTTAGAGAAAATGCCGTGTTTTGCAAATAAAAAGAGCCACATCACAGTGGGACCTGGGGAGAACTGAACTATAGTCCCAGGTCCCCAACGACACTGCTGGAGGCAGGTGCTCTAGCCACTTCACCATGGGAGTGGCTCAGCCAGGCACTGCCCCAACAGCATCCTTCACCTTCCCTAATGGCAGCCTACAGTGACAGGGGTAGTGGTTCTTACCACATGCTGAAACAACCCCTGTCGCTGTAGAACCATTCGTGCTTCTTACAGCGCAGTATTGCATGAGCGGTTTTGTCCAAGCTATATTGACCCAGTACCATTCTTGAGGAAAGTGGCAGAAAAGGTAACAGCAAAAACAGTGGCTTTCAGAAGGTATAAGGAGATCCAGAGAGAGGAGGACAGGGAAGTGTATCTGGGGAAAAGGAGACAGGCAGGCAAAGCAGTAAGGAGTGCAAAGGTGCAAGCTAAGGAAAGAATAATCCAGACAGTATCGAAGGAGGACAAGACATTTTTCAGGTATATCAGCAAGAAAAGGAAGAAAAGGGGATATTTTAAGGTTAAAAAAGGGGGTGGTACAGAGAAAGACCAAGAAAAGGCAAACACCTTAAACAAATACTTCTGCTCAGTGTTTACAGTAGAAAGGTTAGGGGAGGAACCATAAATAACCACCAAGAGCTTGGAGGGGAGGAAAGTGGACACTAGTCCCTTTTCTGAGGAGAGGGTCAGGAATGCAGTTGCTAATCTGAGGGTGGACAAAGCCGTGGAGCCAGACAGAGTGCATCCAAGCAGTGGTGGCTCTACACCAGAGCCCGCCAGGGCACTTGCCCCGGTAAAAAAATGCTGTGCACCAGTTGGTGCAGAGCTTCCCCCATAGTAACAATATATCAGTGCCCTGGCTGCCATCTGTTGTGCCCCAGCTGTGCCCTGGTAACCATTTGTGGCTAGAGCCGCTAGTGCATCCAAGAGTGCTGAAGGAACTCAGGGAAGTGCCAGCTGCATCCCTGGCAGACTTGTTTATCAGTTCTCTGGAGACTGGCATGGTCCGGGAGGACTGAAGAAGAGTGGACATAGTTCCACTTCACAAAAGTGGTAACAAGGAGGAGGCAGGAAATTATGAGCCTGTCAGCCTGACATCTATAGTAGGGAAATTGATGGAAACACTATTAAAGGAAAGAATCGTGGAACACCTGGAGTCCAATGAACTGCAGGACCTGAGGCAGCATGGCTTTACAGAGGGGAAATCATGCCACACAAATATAATAGATTTATTTGAAGGGATAACCAAGGTGTTGCTTCAGGAAGGGGCAGTGGACATGGCCTACCTGGACTTCAGCAAGGCCTTTGATACCATTCCACATAGGAGGCTTGTAAACATGTTGGGTAGCATGGGGGTGGGCAATAAGGTGGTAACCTGGGTAAGAAATTGGTTAGGGAATAACAGGCAGAGGGTGGTGGTAAATGGAGTTCACTCCAAGGAGGGGAGCATGACCAGTGGGGTACCACAGGGGTCAGTACTGGGGACAGTCCTCTTTAATGTCTTTATTAGTGACATAGCAGAGTAACTGGAAGGTCTGCCTTTTTGCAGATGACACCAAGATCTGCAACAGAGTGGACACACGGGGGGGGGTGTGTGCAAAGGATGGAAAAAGATTTAAAACAACTGTAGGAGTGGTCAAAAGTTTGGCAGCTAAGGTTTAATACAAGAAAGTGCAAAATAACGCACTTGGGTCACAGAAACCTGGGGGTGCAGTTCAAAATGGGGTTAGAGATACTTGCCATGACCAAACAGAAAAGGAACCTGGGGGTAATCATGTCGGATGACCTGAAGGTGGCCAGACAATGCAACAAAGCAGTTGGGAGAGCTAGATGGATGCTGGGATATATAGGTAGGGATATCACCAGCAGGAAGAGGGAAGTGGTGTTGCCCCTATATAGGTCATTGGTAAGACCCCATCTGAAGTACTGTGTTCAGTTTTAGAGACCACATCTCAGGAAAGACAGAGACAGGGTAGAGGCTGTCTAGAAAAGATCTCCCAAGATGGTACAGGCAGGGCCGGATTAAGGCATAGGCAAGATAGGCACAGGCCTAGGGACCCTGCCTGCCAGGGGCCTCCAACAATCCCCAACATGTATTTACTATATATCCTTTTCTTTCTGCCTGAGCTGCATGTTTTTTATCAAGGACTCAGCCACTGAGTAAGGCAGAGGCTGAACTATGACATGACTCACCTCACTGATTATGTGTTAAGTGCAGCTGACAGCTTCAGGGGCCCCAGCCAGGCTGACCTTTAAGGTGTGAACAAGCCAATTTCCTTTGCTTTGTCTCCAGCACCCATTTAGAATCTCAGATTAGAATTTTACTCTTAACTATAAAAGATCGGTTGTAATTCCAAATGTTATTAAATAAATAAAATAAAAAATAAATGCTCCACCAAAATACAAGGTCCCATTAATACTATACGTATGCCCTTATTGTTGTTTGACTTGGAGCCTTTGTAAAGGAGTCTATGACTCAAAGGGTTGTAATTCCAAATGTTATTAAATAAATAAATAAATAAAAAATTAATGGTGCAATCCAAAGTGTATGCTTTATTTTTAATCTCACTCCCCAGATTAAGAAATCTATAATAAATTTCAATGGTACAATTAAAAATCATTTTTTTTTATTCTCTCATCTCACGCATACTGAAGTTCTGACCTTGACACAGCTCTGTTTTCTGGGTGAACAAATGAATATATTTCCAGATTCCTATCAGTAAATCTTGCCATTTATGGATCCTGGCTTACTTATCAGTAACAGAAATGTTTGATCCTGGGAATGATTTCCAATACTTCCAATAATCACTTGCTTTGCAGTATAATCTCTAAAGTTCATAACCCCCCTCCCCAGTAAACCACAAACTGAACTCCTACACCACCCATGACCTAGCCTCTTTTAGAGGTGGGTCTCTACCCTGCCCAACAAAACTCCCTCATCCTGGTTCATACTACCTGACAGGACAATATCATAACACCCATACTGCGAGTGCACACACGTGTGTCTGGGGGTGGGGGACTTTGGAGAAGCACAAATCATGACATTTTGCATACTAAAAATTATTTTTACCAGGCCAATTAGTAATTATTTTCCTCTAAATTATCAAAACATTTTCTGGCCCGGTGGCATAGAGGGCTGAGGCACTGGCGCCTTACCTTGACCCACGCCGGCGACCCGGGTTCATGAACGGATTTGGGGCACCGGGGGTCAGCAGGGAAGGGGAGGATTGAACATCTGGAGGACTGCTCTCCTCTCCTGAGGTGGGCTGTGGGAGTGCGTCACTCTGCAGTGACCTCCGGTGCAGACGGGGGTAACGCAGATGCGCGCAAGAGAGGGAACATTACCAGAAAAGCGGAAACTGGCTCCACGCTCGACTGGATAATGGCCACCTGGCAGTCCAATGCCATCAATGTTCCGGGAACCATCCATCCCTCAGCAGTACCACAGGGCTAAGTAGTGCACTTGCCTGCCCACAGGTGCCTCTCCCCTTGGAGGAGGGGGCCCGCCCGGTGAAGGGTCATGTCCGGGTTACCCTGGTGATGACTGCAAATATGAGGGATGGGGGCACGGGAACAGGATGGATTGGAGGTGCCTTGGCATAGCCTGAAAGAGTGGCTGAGAGAAGCAGCACGTGGGGGGAAAAGATAATACAAAAAACAAATGATCAAAACTCAGGCTATTGTTATTTTTCCATACTGATAGCATTAGTTTCATTAATTTTGAAGCATTTTTATGCCACTTTTTAGGGACAGTAAGAAAATGTTTTTCATGTTTCAGTAACTGATATGTAATAGCCAAGAGATGCAGTCATGGCAAAGGGGCATGGTTACAGTGAGGGGGGGTCCCAGATTTCTGTTGGACCTAGGGCCCCGGGTTGTCTTAATTTGGCCCTGGGTACATGGTCTGCATCAAAAGCCCTATGAGAAGAGAATGATGGAGCTAAACATGTACATTGTGGGGAGAGGGGGGGCGAGACCTTTAAATACCTCACAGTGGTGAATAAGGTACAGGTGAGAGGTATTTTTTGGAGGAAAGGGTACTCTAGAACAAGGGGCCAAGATATGAAGTTGGGGGGTAGGTTCAGAAGAGGTGAAGAAATACTTCTTCACAGAAAAGGTGGTGGATGCCTGGAAAAGTCTTCCAGCGGAGGTAGTGGAGGCAAAAATAGTGGTGGGATTCCAAAAAGCCTGGGATAGGTACAAGGGAATCATAAGGGATAGAAAAGGGGTGAAAGAGAAAGTGCTGTAGCGTAAGGTTGGAAGGGTCCGCAGTGAAAGCAGCACAACAGAAAAGGGCAGACTGGATGTGCCAAGTGGTCCTTTTCTGCCAGCAGTTTCTGTGATAGTTTTCTTTGACTGGGTAAGAAAGTAGTGGATAAGAGTCATGCTGTGGATTTACTTTACTTCGGTTTCAGCAAGACTTTTGACTTGGTGGCACGCAGATTGCTGAAGAAGCTGGAGGAGTTGGATGTGGCTAGGGACATAGTTAGATGGATAGGAAACTAGATGAAAGAGAGACAGTAGAGGGTAGTGGTAAATGTGGTCATATTGGAAGAGAGTGAGGTCATGAGTGGGGTGCTGCAGGGATCTGTCTTGGGTCCTGTCCTCTGCCATATGTTCATCAGCGACATTGGATAGGGCATTTGGGGCAAGTTGTGTCTCTTTTGCAGATGACACAAAGTTCTGTGGTAGGGTAGCTAGTGATGAAGGGATCAGGGAGCTGCAGAGGGATCTACAAAGCCCAGAGAGGTGGTCCAAGGTTTTGTAGCCAAAACGTAACACCAAAAAATGCAAGATTATGCACCTGGGGGGAAAAAAACAGGACTGAGTACTGGATGGGAGGGGTTAATCTGAGCACTACGGCAGAGGGAAGGGACTTAGGAGTCATCATTAGTGACTAGTTAGCCAGTGTAACAAGGCCTATAATAAGGCAAATAGGACACTAGGGTTTATCAGAAGGGGTATTAACAGCAGGAAAAAGGAGGTACTAATACCACTATATAGGTCACTGGTGAGGCCCTACCTGGAATACTGTGCTCAGTTTTGGAGTCCTCACCTAAGGAAGGACAGGGGCAGTCTGTAGATGGTGCAACACAAGGTGACTAAGATGATTCAGGGCCAACAGGGTAGATCTTATGAAGATTGTCTCAAGTCACTGAGCATATACTCCCTACAGACCAAGCAAGAGAGGGAGGGAGGATATGATAGAGATCTTCAAGTTCCTGAAGGGAATGAACAAGGTGAACTGTGGGGAACTATTTAGCATGAGTATAGAGTCAAGAACCCAAGATCACAAGTGGAAACTGATGGGGGGGGCAAGGTTTAAAAGGGATGTGAGGAAGTTCTATTGTATGAAAAGGGAGGTGGAGCCATGGAATAGTCTGCCAGAGGAAGTGGTGGGCACCAAGACCATAAATGATTTCAAGCACGGCTGGAACAGAGTGAAGGACTGGTGGTTGCTCAGGTCTGTAGCAGTAGGGAGGGGAACAGGGGGGTGACTAGGAGGGATAAAACCCTGCATGGACAATATTTTGTTGGGCAGATAGGGAACTCTGGTAAAACTAAATGGACCTGTGGTCTTATTCTGCCATCATTGTCTATGTTTCTATGGATGCCTAGACCTGCTGGGGAAGACAGACCCCACTGTGGAATACTGAGAGAGCTGCCTGTGGGGAGGAAGAGATGGTGACCGACTGTTGAAGCCAGAAAAGTCCCTAAAAACAGCATTGGAGATAATACCAGAGACTGCAACACCACCAGCTGAAGCCTGATATCGAGTGCTGACCCCACACCTTGACCAACAGAGGGAAAAAGAAAGAGAATGAACCCCATCCTGGGATGGATCGCCAACTGCGTTATTAGCCCATGCACAGAGAAGGAGAGCCACTGAGACCAGGAACTGTGAGTAACCCTAGGGTAGTCCCTGCGAAAAAAAAAGTAAAATTGTTGGGAAGCGGTTGTTGGTCTTAGCCATCCAGGTTGAAGTACAAGTACCTCACTTGGAGGTTTAGAGCTTTTGATATTGGGGTTTTGGGTTCATGTGGCATTGTTACTTTATTTCAAGTGAGCCACTGCCATCCGACCACGTGTAATTACAGCAGGCCTACATCAGTTTCATGGCTGGGTGCCTAAACCATTTATTCATTTATCTGCAACTTGCAGGGCATCTTAAAGAGATCAGGTATTGATCTAGGCTGGGTCTGTGAGGGCACCAGAAGACCAGCCAACTGTACATTCATTACCTTGTCTGCTAACCATTCTTTTCCATTTAGGGTATTGTGTCCTAAGGCCTAAATAAATATGTTGCTTTTCTGTTTGAATTCATTGTTTGTTACTATTATTTTAGAGGTACCTGCTGTGGGGGATTTGCTATGGCATTGGAAGGGTCCACGGGAGGAGTTTTGTAGTGAGGAGATAGGTAGGTAATTTGTCCCAGGGCATGGTACTGTACTGATACCAGGCCCACTTAAGCCTTCTCTATGGGTGAGGGCACTATGTTAACTTTACTGGATATGAATCCCTTAATTTGGAGTGTGATGATCCAGGTCCCTGAACCTTGTGCACCCCCAAAAGGCAGTGATACTAACCACAACATCCACAGTGACCTGATGACATTTACTGTATATGCAACATAATAAGTGATTAGAAGCTGCTGCTAATCAAGGCCGCATTTGATTCATAAATAACATTTTTGGGTAACAAGCTGTGATGTGAACCCCATTCACAAACGCAGCCTTGATTAGCAGCAGTTTCTAATCCCTTGATGGGGCAACCTGTGAGCAATAGGGAGGTTAAGTGACTTGCTCAGGGTCACACTGTATGTGAGTGGAGGTTGTGGGACTCAAAACCAGGTCTGCTGGATGTTCAAGGTCATTCACATCTGGTGCCACATATGAGGCTTATCCAGAAAATGGGGTAAATATGACTAGTTAAAGGACTTACAAAGTGGGTTGACTGCTGGTTGTCACACAGAACCCAAAGTGTGGTCCTGAATGTCAAATTCTGTGATGTCAGGAAGGTCAAAGGTGGAGTGGTAGGGGAACCGGTACATTTCAATATCTATACAAGCATGTGTCAATGTCGAATGTTTGCTTGCTGGTATTGGCATTGGTAGTGCAGTAGTTAGAGAGAAGTATAATAGGAATGGCAGTGAAACATTGAAGTAATGCCAACCCCCACCCCCACCCTGCAGAGACTGACAGGCATTGAGGGTGTGCCTTTGGGTCATTGGCCATAACACTCACACCATTCTACCTCACCCCATCCTGCAGACACCAACTAGTGTTGCAGTATGCCTTGAGGTCTTCGGCTCTGATGCTCACCCCTTTGCATAAGGAAATAAGCTGTGATAGGTGCAGTATAGGAGAATGGGGTGAACATTAGGGCTGAAGACCTCAAGCGTTATGGCTGGAAACCCTATTGCCCCGTGTGTTGGTTGGTATTTTTGCTCCAAATTTTCAGCATGGGCTTTTTGGGACCCCACCTCATGAACTGTGGCAGTATCATTTCATTACTCAATCCCAAAAGGTGATTTCACACAGCGAGTGTGCCATTTGGTGCCACAGGTGTGAAAACACATATTGAGTAGGATGTGAAAAATGACAACTTTACTTTTCAAGAGGAGGTGTGAAGAAATGGCAATGTTGAAAATCTGGAGTGAAAATATGAAAAAGTGGTGAAGTTACAAGTGTGCGTAGAAACTGTGCAACGACGCCATAATGCAGTCATTTTTTGAAACGTTTTCACCAAATTTTCAGCATGGCCTTTTTGGGACCTCCCCTCATGAACAGTGGCACTGTGATTTCGTTAATCTGTCCCAAAAGTTGATTTCACACAGCAATCACGCCATTCTGCACCACAGGTGCAAAAACACTTTTTGGGAAGGCTGCAAAAAATGACAGCTGTACTGCTCATAAGAGGGTGTGAAAAAATGGCAATGTTGGAAATTTGGAGTGAAAATACAAAAAATTGATGAAGTTACAAGTGTGTGTAGATACTGCGCAATGGACACTCGTAGCGCAGTCATTTTTTAGAGTTTTGTCATCAGATTTGCAACAAGGGCTTTTTGGGACCCCACCTAATGAATAGTGGCACTGTCATTTCATTAATTGGTCCCAAAAGGGGATTCTGTGCAGTGACTGTGAAATCACCTTTTGAGACCGAGAAATTAAATAACAGTGCCAGTGTTCATGAGGTTGAGTCAAAAGAAACCCATGTTGAAAATTTGGGACCAAAACTCCAAAAAGTGGGTGAGATATCAACCTAAGTTGTAAACACCCCATTGACTGCCATTATAGGGCATTCTGTCATTTCCTCAGTTCCCGGTTGGTCTTTGAATAGTGCAGATGTGTTCCTGGTCCACAAAAGATCACTGCTTCCAATCTCCGAAGGTAAGTATGGGTGAGGGGGGTGCGCAGAGGGAGGGTATGAGTTGGGGAAGGGGGTATGGCAGGAAAGACAAGGGACTGTTTCCTTTTTGTTTCAGGTTTAAAAAAGGCATTGTGGGACTCTTTTGTTTTTTTATAGGTGAAATATTAACAAAATGGATTTCAGTACACTGCAGTGGGCTCCCAGTGTGCCAGAGTACTGGGGGGGGAATCAATGCTGACCCAGGGATTGGGCACCCCGAGGTCTGCTGAGAACATAGAGGTGTGGGGGGAGTGGCGCATCCGACACCGGGAGTGGGCATCCAGGTGTCAGAAACATCAAACAAGTATTTTTTGGCATACTGGGGTGGGCTTCTAGTGTGCCACATTAATAGGGATTGGGGGATACATGCTGACATTGGGACTGAGCACCCCGATGTCGGCAGAGGATGAAGAACAGAGGGTGAGGGGTAGGCAGCAACAGTGGGAGAGAGCTAACATTTCAATGTGTTGTCCTGCTATGTGCCTGGTTGGGAGGGAGAAGGACTGCTGCTGCAATGATGAAACTGCCCCTGATTGCAGCAGCATATTTCTTTCAAGTGTGGTGCTCTCTCTGAAACTGCTGTCATCGGCAGGTTCAGCATTAATTGGTGGCCAAGGGATGCACCCATTAAAGCGTCCACTGCATTGGCCACAACACTGCTGCACCTCTGCAATGCTCTACTATCTCAATATGTTTCTTGTGTGTTGCATGCGCAAGCAAACATAAAAAGTGCATTGAAGTGGGGTTACAGGGTAAAGTAAGTCTGTTTGAAAACAACACAATACTCTGCAAAAGATTAGATGATGATGAGGGGACTACCAACATAAAAAGGAAAGCAGAAAATCTTAAGCAGTGATCCAGAATAAAACAGTTAAAATTTAAGGTGCAAAGAATTTGAAGTGTTGTAGACTGGCAGCAAGAATAAGCATCAAGAAATAATGGTGGCACATTCAAAAGATGATAGGGACCTAGGGGTTATAATAAACAGCAAGTTAAAATCCTCTTTTCAATGTGGGACAGCATATGTGAATGCTAATAGGATGCTGAAATATGTCAGGTAGGGTTTCATCTGTGGAAACCAAAAGGTGATATTGCCACTGTACAGGTCATTGGTTAGGCCAGACCTGGAGTACAGCATACAGTTTTGGAATTCTCATCTGAGGAACATTATAGAAATGCTAGAAAGTTCCTGAGAGAGGCAGCAAGGTACGACCTATCAGGAAATATTGGATAATCTAAACATGTAATCACTAGAGGACAGGAGAGAGACAGAGGTGGAGTAGGATGTGATAGAAACCTACAAATACATTCAGGGATACAACAGGGAGGCCTCCTTGGGTTTATGTAAATCATAGAGTTTCACAACCTCCCGGTGCCACAAACCCAAACTGGATGGGGCACATTCAAGAAGGACTTAAGGAAATATTTTTTTTCCAAACTTACTATAATTTTTTATTCAATGGCCTACACAGCCAGTATAGTGTTATGGTTGTGCAACTGTGTTAGTTTGGTTGTGGCCATTCGCACTCTATTCCAGAGGAATTACTACCCTGTAGGGGTACCAAAGCCAAGGAATGCTCAAAGAGGGTTCCACTCCTAGAGGTGCCAAGGGACAATTCCCGTGGCTAAAGGTACCTTAGGAAGGATCTCAAGGAGAGCAGTGCTGCCGCTGGAGGAGGAGGGGAGGATGGTGGGGCAAAGAAAAAAGTGCTTCCGAAGGAGGCTGAGAGGAACTGCTTATATAGCTTAGGAAAGTGGGAGTGGCTGGCTGCTTGTCCATTGAAATACAGGCCAAGCCTTCCAATTCAATGGTCTATGCAATCAGTACAGTGTTATGCTTGTGCAACTGTGTTAGTTTGGTTTTGGCCATTCACACTCTCTATTCCATAGGAATTACCACCCTGTAGGGGTATCAAAGGCAAGGAACCCTCGAAGAGGGATCCACCCCTAGAGGTGCCGTGGGATGATTCCCATGGCTAAAGGTACCTTAGGAAAGATCCCCAAAAAGAATGAAGTAGTACAAAGCATATAAGCAAGCAGTAGCTGTGATGTAGTAGTAGATAAATCATCAGGCAGCTTGGTAACGTAATGAGATGCCTCAATAACGTAATGAGATGCACAGGTTACCAACAACATGAGTTCAGTGGGTAGCACTAGAGAATGAGGGAACCTCCTAAGGAGAGAGGGAACAGCAAGTAGGGACACCATCCACCTCCATTCAACAGTGGAACTTACCTAATAGAACTAGGAAACACTAACTACAGCTAACTAACTTTTATGACCTGAGGCATTGTGGAGAGAGAAAAAAAAACCTTTGAGGAGGAAATCTCTGGGGATCCAAGGCCTAGGTTGCCTTCCCTCCAGGTTGGGATATTTTATTTAGTGATGGCTCTGCAGCTGCAATTTGGAAACCCAATTAAATGGAGGTGGAAAATACTCAAATTTGGTGGAAAGCCCTCACTCAATCCCTCTAGTGGGAACACCATGGAAGGTTGTGAGAGTGCTCTGCAACATCAGGGGCAACCAAGGCGGGAAGAGGAGAGCAACGACTGCTGAGGCACTCACCTGACCTACTTGCCCTAAACACAAACCAGGTGAACCAGAGGTAGTTGTACGCAGTATGCGGTGAAGGTACCTTGCTAGGGAAACCACTAAAGCCAATGGATAACCATTGTAGTGGAACCACTACAGCCAAAGGAGATCAGAATAACTACCTCTCACAGATAGTCTTAAATTCTACACCAGGAGCTTCTGTTGTATCAGCAAACAGCTAAAGCCAAGCCCGGAGTGAAGACATTCCCAGCTATGGGCCAGGTGAGAAGGACTCCACCCCAAGTTGGGCACGCTCAAGATGTGGACTTCTAATGCAGAGTGAGACCATCAGCTGCAGGGAAACCCTGTGCCAGAATGGTATGGCTGGCATGCCCCAGAACTGAGAAGGAGCTGAATAAGCATTAAGTGCTGAGACCTTGCAAAGGTCAGATGCAATAGTCAGTGCAGCAGACATCCCAGAGGCTGAAGCTGAGGGGATGGTGGTAGACATGAAGCAAAGATTGCATAAGCAAGAGTGGACCTGCATCTAGGTCAGTAACAGTGTAGCAATAGTCGGACCTGAATGTACTGTAGGTCTACAAAACATAGTAGCAATGAAGCAGCACTGTGAATAGTGGGGCTATCCAGCCAGTTATTCAAAAAGCCAATAAAGGTGACACATACTCTGAGGATTTGTTGGTATTGGAGACAGGATTTAGAACATAAGTAATTAGCCACACAGGGCCATGACTCCCCAGAAACCTCCAAGTCCCTGCTGTAGGAAAAACAAGAATGTGATGGAAGGGCTGAGACCCACATGCAGGTATTGAAACTAGTTGACAGCATCAGCAGTAGCTTAGCTGACCTCAGAGTATAACAGAGTGTACAAACATAGAAGCAGCATCTGTATGGAATACACTGAGTTGTAAACTTCAGTAAACATAGAAAGAAAGGAGACACCATGCTCTGAAGCAGCTATCCCTGTTAGTGCAATGAAACTGCAGCAATGAGGTAAGTAGAATGAGTTAAGAGAGCATGATTGAGCTGCATAGCTACTGGTTCAGAGTGAGCCTGAATTGGGTGAAAACAATTAAGTGCAGCATGGAGAGTAGCTATGGTTGAGCTGAAACACACAGATAATTGTTATAGTTGCATTGCAAGTAATTTGAGAGTTGTGAGCAACTGAAAGTAAGTAATATGAGCTCTGGAGTAGCAATATGCTAGGAGCTTAGAAACAAAGCCCCAAAAGACAAAACCAAAACACACAAACACTTAGAACAGGGAACAAGGCCCAAAACAAAGACACACAAACACAGAAAACAAGGAGTAATGACCGAAAGAAGCACACAGCCAGGGGCAAAATACAAACCAGAAGCAGGAAAACAAATGCAAAAGTCTAGCAGAGGCAAACAGATGCAGCTGGGGTGGGGGTGCACAGGCCCCAGGGTAGGCCCCAGCCAGCTGCAGAGGACAGGCAGCTAGAGCCTCCTACCAGCAGAGAAAAAAGTGCTTCAGAAGGAAACTGAGAGGAACTTCTTATACAGCTCAGGAAAGTGGGAGTGGCTGGCTGCTTGTCCGTCGAACTACAGGCCAAGTGTTCCAAGTCTATTGTGCCTCACTGCAGATGATGCCTTCCTCCAGCTCCCATCCAGGGTCTCCATCCTAATCAGCATGTTTTTTCTTCCAACAGTGACTCTTGCTCACCACTGTTTCCTCCCAGGAAAAGTCTCTGTTTCCAGCAGCCTCCTACTGCACTCCAAGGTGGGTTCAGTATCCCCGAGCCATGGTCTGCATGTGGGGTTGGGGGATGGGCTTTCTGCTTGCACAACAGATGAGGGTGAGGAATTCTATATAGTCATTAAAGGGTAGGCATCAGTCTTTTTCTGTCCTGCACCATCTATGCATACTAGATGGGGCTCCTTAATCCTTTGATTGTGTGACCTACAGTAGTTTCTAGATGGCTCTATAATTTCCCACTTACAAAACCAGCAAAATAAAATGATCTATTAGAGATCCCCTATGATGGTGGTACTGTATGTATCCAACCCTCTACTGGTTATCCTGTAACTCTTTTAATTTTTATAAGTACTGTGCTAAGATGAGTACAATTGGTTCTGTCATGATTAGAGATGCAGGGAATTTAAATTTCACCAGCGAAGTGAATGCGAAGTGGGCACTTCGCGTTGTCACTCTGCTTCACGGAGTGGCCAGCATGAAATGCCCACTTCGCCTTGTTATTATTACTTCACGTTGTCATTCCACCTTAATGCGAAGTAAGGCAGAGTGACAACAATACTGTCAGCCCCCCACACACACACAGTCACTAGAATTAATGTGCATCCCCAAAATGCTACTGTCGTCTTGTCTCCAGAGAATTCCTCAGTGCTGATAAAGTGAAATGAGAGCGTAACAAGAATTGCAAAGTCTCCCAGAATTAAAGGCACACTCAGTCATCCGGGCAGTGGTCAGACATAGTCACCAGAATTAATGTTCATCCCCCAAAATGCTACTGTCTTGTGTCCAGAAAATTTCCCAGTGCTGACCAAGTGAAATGAGAGTGTAACAAGACATGCAAAGTCTCCCGTCTTAGAGATGCAGCAAATTTAAATTCCAACGGTGCAGTGCCCACCAAGTGGGCACTTTGCGTTGTCACTTCGCTATGCAGAGTGGCCAGCATGAAATGCCCACTTCCCTTGTTATTGTGATTGTGACTTCTCATTGTCATTCCACCTTAACCTGAAGTAAGGCAGAGTGACAACAATATTGGCAGCCCCCGGGCCCCCACACACATCAGATGGCTAACAGTACTGTAACTCACATGCTGTATAAGAATGCAAATGCCTACGGCTGTAGTTCCCTGATGGCAATGACCTGTATCACAAATAGAGATGCAGTGAATTTAAATTCCACCGGTGAAGTGCCCGAAAAGTGGGCACTTCACGTAGCTCTGTGGCCAATGCAAAAGGCTCACTTCATCTAGTAATTATTAGTTCGTGTTGTCATTCCGCCTTAACTTGAAGTAAGGGGACATGAAAACAATATTTGGCAGACCTTCACACACACAGTCACCAAAATTAATGTGCATCCCCAAAATGCTCATGTCTTGTGTCCAGAAAACTCCCCAGTACTGACGAAGTGTAATGAGGGCACAAGAAATGCAGTCTCCCAAAATGAATAGCGCACTTAGACATCATGCATTCAGTAGTCACACACAATCACCAAAATTAATGTGCACTCCCAAAATGCTACTGTCTTATGTCCATAAAATTCCCCAGTGCTGATGAAGTGAAATGAGAGCATAACATGAAATGCGAAGTCTCCCAGAATTAATGGCACACTCAGTCATGTGCACAGTGGTCACACACAGCCACCAGAATTAATGTGCATCCCCAAAATGCTCATGTCTTGTGTCCAGAAAACTCCCCAGTGCTG
This sequence comes from Neoceratodus forsteri, assembly GCA_016271365.2. Lineage (NCBI taxonomy): Eukaryota > Metazoa > Chordata > Ceratodontiformes > Ceratodontidae > Neoceratodus > Neoceratodus forsteri. The sequence continues at coordinate 516,521,919 of CM057449.1, read as the reverse complement.
ACGAAGTGTAATGAGAGCACATGAAATGCAAAGTCTCCCAAAATTAATAGCACACTCAGATGTCATGCATGCAGTAGTCACACACAGTCACCTGAATTAATGTGCATCCCCAAAATGCTACTGGGAGCATAACAAGAAATGCGTAGTCTCACAGAATTAATGGTGCACTTTGTCATGTGTGCAGTGGTCACACACAATCACCAGAATTAATTTAATTCCTCAAAATGCTACTGTCTTGTGTCCAGAAAATTACCCAGTGCTGTCGAAGTGAAATGAGAGGGTAACAAAAAATGCAGTCTCCCAGAATTAATGGTGCACTCCGTCATGTGTGCAGTGGTCACACACAGTCACCAGAATTAATCAGTATCCCAAAAATGCTACTGTCTTATATCCAGAAAATTCCCCAGTGCTGACGAAGTGAAATGAGAGTGTAACAAGAAATGCAAAGTCTCCCAGAATTAATGGTGTACTGCAAATGCACAGACAGATTAAGATTGCGCTGTGCACTCAGGACGCAGACGCAAAGGCACAACAACTTCTAAGCAGTGCTCATAAGTCACAAATCCAAGTCTGGAAAAGTATACTTTTTGCTGGTTTGGGTGTGTGTGTGTGGGGGGGGGGAGGAGTAGTGCACAGCAGTAACAGACAGTCCACTACCAGTAAAGATACCACAAAGCAGTATAAAAAATTCATGCAGGTGCGGTGGATAGCAGGTTCACACTGCTGCAGTTACTCTGTGGAACAATAAAAGGTGTCTTATTTAATGGCACGCATCACACACACACTCACACACACTACAAGTAATGTGTAGCAAATTGAAAACCTTTAGTAATATAACCAAATGTTTTTAACAAACTGAAATTATACACTGCTGCATCACAACACTCAGCAAAAATAGTCAAGAATTACTGAAAATATTACTGTGTGTACATTAACACAGTTTTACAAGAAAAATATAACCAAAACAGAAAGACTGCCTTTTTCTCCCTGTTAATCTACCTACACCACAGATACGCCCTTCCCCCAAAGCACACTTCACAGTACACAGACTGACTGTTCTAAATTAACATTCAAAATCCACACACAAACAATAAACACTCAATAATATGAGCACAGGAGGGTTTCCTATACTCGATGTAGTAAATTGTGAGCAAAAAAAATAACTCAAAAAGGCCTTTTAACAGCTTTTAGAGGATTTGAATGCAGAGCTCTGAGAGGAAACTGTCTCCATCTTCCACTACACACACTACACAGAACTGAGGCTGTGCAGAATAATCTAGAGCCCATGTGACCTGCAATCCCATAAGCACTGCCAAAATTCTCCTTTGGAGCTCAAGAACAAGCGAGGAGGCGGTACATTGATTTCAATGTACTTCGCCTTAAAACTGGTGGAGTAGTGGCTTGGGGAAGGCGGAATAACGCAAAGTCATTGTTTCCAATGGACTTCGCCTTCCCCATTATAACGCTAAGTACTCCGCTTCACATTGTGGAGCACTTCACGGACTCCGCGTTACTCCTCAAATCACTTTGCAGAGCGAATTTCGGCCACTTTGCCCACCACTAGTCATGATACAAGTGTCATGATACAAGTACTGTATACTGAAATTATAACATCTGTATTGGTGATGTGCTGAAGGGAGTCCCATGCTCTACTGTATAGAGTTGGTTGTTAAATTTGCTCCCAATAAAACGAAGTGGCAATTAGAGGTGTGCAAAGTCACCCAAATTCGCCCGGCATAATATTTCACGAGATTTGCCTTTTTGTGAAATTTTTCGCCCGGCAAATTCCTAATTTCACCTTTAACAGTGAAATTGCATACTTCGTTTATATTGTGCCACTATCAGGGATAGCTACAGTTCCATAAAATGCTAATTTCACTGGCAAAATTATCTCTTGGTGCGAAATTCGCACTGCAGTATGGGATAGGATGTCATATGATGCTCCAGGGGGTCACACATTGCTGAAGAGCCTATAGGAATCCAAGTAGGTTGTGTTTGAGTGCAGTGTTGTTGAGAATCACTTAGAGGGCACATTGTGTTAGTCTGACTGGTCATTAAGTACCTGTTAAAACATTAACAAACCATTAACTTTGAATTACATTTTGATCCAAATTTGTTTGTGAGTGCCTTGTGCATACACAGTATTGTTTTTTTATTCACTCATTAATTAGATAGTGTAAAGTATGTGTTATAGTTTCTGCAATTAGGAGGAGGTTTCTGAGGATTGTGTGGGGGAGGGGAGCAGCAGCATTGAAGGAGGCTAGGTTTAAGATCTGTGTTTTTTTTTTTCCTTGTTTCATAGTTAAGCAATGGACTTCTTGTTACATGTTGTTTCTGTTTCTCTTCTTGCCATATTTCCCACCGCTGAAGTGAATCCCTGTGTTTTTGGCATTTAAAATACTGCCGAGTGTTCTGTTTCACTTGCCAGATATCACTCACCTGCAAAAAAGCCCTGCACTTTTGACATATAAAAATACTAATTGAGTGTTCTGTTTCACTTGCCAGATTTCCCTCAGCTAGAAAAAAAGAACTGTGCTTTGAGTGTATAAAATACTGATTCAGTGTTCGGTTTCAGTCGCCGGGTATCACTCAGCTGCAAAAAGCCCTGCGCTTTTGGTGTATAAAAATACTGATTAAGTGTTCTGTTTCACTTGCCAGATTTCACTCTGCTAGTAAAATAAAAGATCCATGCTTTGGGCATATAAAGATTGAGTGTGGAGTTATCCATGTTGTGACCTATAAAAGAATTCCTTACCGTTAAAACAAACAGGAATCATGACTGGCAAAAAAAGGGCAGGTAAAGGGGGCGCCCATGCACCAGAGAAGAGTGCAAATTAATGCTCCACTCCATAAATCAAAGTCTGTGCCCATGTTATCATCTATTCCTGCGTGTTCGGGGGCTCCTGGTAGTGAGAGTACTGGAGCTGTTAGCATCGGTGGCATATCTGTTACAACATTTTTCAAAGCTAAATCTGTGGCAGCCATGCTGGTGAGTGCAGTGACACCTAATGAGAAAGGTAGCAGCATCACAAGTTCCATCAGGCAGGAAACAGTGGAAGAAGAGAAGGTAGTCTGGGTATCTGTGGGTGGTGTTGATGGTCATGCTTCTGAGACAGACTGTGTTGAGACAGTGGTAAACATCAGAGATGCAGAGAATGTGGCTGAGACTGCATGCATAGAGGTTGAGGAGGTTGAGGTGGACATACATGTTGAAGAGAAGGAGAGCATTGTTGATGATTATGATGATGATAATGTGCAGGATCCACTATGGTAGCCTGACAGTAAGAAACATAAGTAATATGATTCAGATGTTTTTGAGAAGTATGTTGCATCCAGTAGCATCACAGCCAGTAAAGAAAGAACCCCCTTAATATTTTTGATGTGCCGAAATCAGCTCAAAAAAACAGTGTCTCCATACTTTCCCTTCAGCTGTCAGTCCTCCTGGCACCATGGAAAAAGAAGGGTAATTAAATCCTCTGTCTGGGATTTCTATGTTCTTGACTGTGCTGATGAGTCGGTTGCGATCTGTCAGCTGTGTCAAGTGTGAGTAAGCAGAGGTAAAAAGTGAAGCTATCTAGGCGCTGGTGGGCAACTCACCCACCTCAAGAATGGACACCCTGTACGCTGGTGTCAGCATGAAAAGAAAGTCAGTGAAGAAGGTCACAGTGTCAGTACAGTTGAAATAGTGTTAGGAGGGTCCACAATGTCAAGTGCTGTGGGCTACATAGTAGAGGAGCAGGATTCAATTCTGTCTAGTAGTACGGGACATAGCAGCAGTGCTACTAGTACCACCCCTTTGAGTCATAGAAGTATAGTCACTGTATTGTAGAATGAAGCTAAAGTTAGTATTGAAGCAGCAGCCCATAGCACTCCACCAATGCCACTGCAGCAATTCAAATTGTTTACTCCAACAGAGCAAAGAAAGGTCCCGCACACACTCCACACCATGGTTGACCAGCATTTAAAATTCCCACCGAATCACATGACTGCATGTGAGCTCAATGCAGCAGCTGCTGAAATACTGGCAATTGATCTCTTGCCATACTCCTTTGTTGAGAATGCAGGTTTCCAGTGGTTCAGGACCCATGCATGTCCCAAATTGCAAATGCCATCTCGAACATACATTGCAAAACATGCTATTCCAGAACTGTAGTGGAGAGAGTCAGATATGTTAAATCATGCCCTTATTCATTCAGTAATGCCTTATATACATCTGAGTATGTATATGTGGACCAGTGGCAAAACAGCTGGGAGTTCATATTTGTACATTACAGCTCACTGGGCGTAGATGCCTGGGATACTGTTCAACTTGGGAAGTGGGAAAAGTTGCAGCAAGGCAAATTGTGGTGGTAGCAACATTCTGGGTCTTTGTCAGCATGCTACACTGATGATGAAAAGCATACCAAGGTCACACATAGGTGAGAAAATGCTGGAAGCACTGCTTTCTGAAATTGATGACTGGCTCCACCCACATTCACTGAAGGCAGGTTTTATTGTCGGTGATAATGGATCTAATGTCATCAAGTGTATTAGTGATGGTTTTTTTTCAGGGTGCCATGCCTAGCACACTGTCTGAATTTATTTATTTGTGAAAATCAGTTTACAACCTTTGAGCCAGGGGCTCGTTTCCAAAGGTACCTCGTCACATTGAGGACATACATAGCATTTTAGGTTACATAGCACAGGTTTGCTGAAATAGGCGTTCATCAGAGGCATCACGTCACACTGAGGTCAAACAAAATACATTTATGTTACAGGGTACAAGTAATTGAAATAGGTCTTACACAAGTTGGTTTCATATATTGAGCAATCTACTGGCATTACCATAAAACAGCAGGCACTGGCCAGGTTATGCATAGGTATGGTGTGCTGAGGAAGAAGTGGTGGGGTGGACTAGGTGGAGAGCCGCCCAGCAGGCGTTGTCATGAGTGGAGAGGTTGAGGTCGACACCTCATTCAGAGACAGGAGCAGCTATGAGTTTTGAAGAGTTGGCTTCAAAGGGTGGTTTTGAATTTGGAGATAGTGGTGGCATTGGTGACGGGGGCAGGGAGAGAGTTAAACCAGGATGGGGCTCTGTAGCAGAAGGACCTCTGACCATGGATGGTTCTTGATCTGGGGACCAGAAGAGCGGTCTTGTTGGAGGACCATGTTGCAATAGTAGGTGGGATCCGGTGGATGGATGCTGTCACCCCTGGAAGGGAAAGCCCAGTAGTTTTTTTTTTTGTGAGAAGGCAGGTTTGATAGTGAAGCCGTTCATCAAGGGTAAGGAGTTTAGCTGTGTCATACAGTTGACAGGTGTGTGTGAGCCTGGGGGCACCAGTAATCAGACTGCAAGCCTTATTGAGGGTTATGTGAATTTTTTTGAGGGGAGTCGTGTCGGCAGCACCATAGACTGGTAGGCCATAGTCTACAAGGGACAGTACTGAAGATGTAATAACGAGCCTGAGAGCATTTGGGGGAAGGCAGTTTCTATGGTGGAAGAGGATGCCAAGCCGTATGTTAGCAGTGGATGCAAGGGCATCAATGTGGTCATGGAATGTGAGGGCTGAGTCGAAGGTAACCCCAAGGTGTTTGTAGGAGCAGACTTGCTCCAGTGATTGTTTGCTACTAGGTAGGATATGGAGTGGGTGGTTGCTAGCTTTGTTTTGTGGGTGGGCAAAGAGCATAGCTTTGGTTTTTAAGATTAATGATAAGTCTGTGCTCCTTAAGCCGAGCCGAGCATCATTGAAGGACTGTTGTGGGAGTCCTGAAGGAGATGTATTACGGTGGGGTGGCAAAATGACAGCATCGTCTGCATACAGAAGAATTTTGCCAGAGCAAGCACTGGACACGGTGTTCAGATAGAGTGAGAAGAGAAGGGGGCCCAGGATGGAGCCTTGGGGAACCCCCAAGTGTATGGGATGGGTATCGGAGAGTGTCCCATTGATTTTAACACACTGTGAGTGAGCGTCTAGATAGCTCGAGCACCATGCTAGAGGGTCAGCCGAGAGACCAGTGTGGCAGAGGGCGTTCAGCAGAAGAGGGTGGGAGACAGTGTCGAAAGCCTTTGATAGGTCAATGAATACTGCACCAGCTAGGGAGCTAGTGTCCAGGGAGGAGTGTAGGAAATTGGAGAATTCAATTAGCGCAGTGCTGGTACTGTGACCAGCATGGAAGCCATGCTGCTCTGGGCATAAGATGTTATGCTTAATCAGATATTCAGTGATTTGAATGGCCACCACTTTTTCCAGGGCTTTGGGGGATGGAGATTGGTCGGTAGTTGTTGGCCGAGGACCTGTCACCCCCTTTATGAATGGGCATGATTATGGCTGTTTTCTAAGCAGAGGGAAATTGTCCCAGGCAGAGCGATCGGTTTAGTAGGCTGGTGAGCAGGGCAAGGACTTCATCTAGCACCAGCCTGAGGATACTGGGGTCCAGTGAGTCGCTGCCAGGACTGTTGCCATTTAATGCTTTGATTAGGATGGGTCTGGCTTCCCAGGCAGATACCTTGTGCAGGTGAAAGCTGGGGCGGTGGCGGACAGGGGAGGTTGGTTGGGGGAGGTTGGTTGGGGAGGGTCAAAGAAATTACTGGGGAGGACTGCGCTAAGGTCAGTGAAAGCGGTGTTGAGGCAGTTAGCTATGAAGGCAGGATCGGTGGAGGTAGTACCATCACTAGTGAGCTGGGATGGGGAAGGGGAGCATGATTTTCCATTTAACTGTTTAATATTATCCCAGAAATTCCGGGCCGAGCCCCAGGAGGAGGTGAGGGTGGCCTGGTAATGGTCAGCCTTGGCTTTTCAGACTGCCCAGGAGCACTTATTCTGGGCTGCATTGTATGCTTGTCTATCAGACAGCCGGCCCATTTCAGTGGCAAGGTGCCAGAGGATATCTCGATTTCTAAGCAATTGTAGAAGGGCAGGGCTAACCCAGGGTGCATTCTGTTTTTTGGATTGGATTTTGGTGAAGGGTGCAAAGAGATCAGAGGCTTTGTTGAAGGTTTGGGAGAAGAAGGCAAGGGCAGTGTCAATGTCGGGTGCGCGATGAATGGGGGACCAGTTTATCTGGGTGAGAAACTGTTTAGGTTTTTTCAGCCCACCAGGGCGGAGGCACCTGCGGAAGGTGGTCTGAGCTTTGGGTTTGGGATTGGGGACTGCCCAAAGAAATAGGATAGGGGAGTGGTCACTTAGGGAATCCGGTAGGACCTGGATGTTTTGGATTATTTTGGGTCGGTTGGTGATGAGTACATCCAGAAGGGAGCTGGTTCCTCTTTTTGGGTTTATTTTAGTGGGCTGGGTGATGAGTTGCGTCAGGTCTTGGGCAGCAAATGAGTCTTGGATCGTGGAAGAGGACGTACTGAGACAGTTTATGTTATGGTCACCAACTAGGATTTGCTCCGCCTTATGGTGGAGGGTGGCCAGATAGTCAGTTAAAGATACCAGTGCTGGGTTCTGGTTCTTTGGGGGAACGTAGGCAGTGGTGAAATAGAGAGGGCCCCTAGAGGGGTCAGGGGTGAGTTTGAGGGTAAGGGTCTGGGCCCCATTTACAAGGGCAGGGGTAGGGAGTGATTGTCCAGTAATTGTGTCCCTGGTGTAGATTGCACAGCCTCCCCCTCATTTGCCTACTCGGTCCTCCCAGTATAAGGTATAGCCAGGGAGGGAGACAAATAAGTCAGGGGTGGATTTAGACAGCCAGGTTTCAACCAGGGCTATGATGTCTGGTTGATGTGCCATGGTCCAGCACTGGAGGGCGTCAAATTTTTTCAGCAGGCTGCATATGTTCATGAAGGCTATTTGGAGGCCAGTGGGCCAAGTAGGCGGGTGGGAGGGGCTGGGCCTGGGTTGGGATGTATGCTGCCAGATAGTAGTAGAAGGAGGACCAAGGCTCTGGTCTGGGAGTGGCAGCAAGTCAACTTACGTGGTGCACACTGGGATGGGGAGGTGGCCATGGCGGAGCAAGGAATGGGCAGGGTTCGAAGGTTTGGGAGGGCAAGGACGAGTTCCAACCATGGGGAGTCAGGATAGGCAGTGGGTGGGTAGATAGGGGGTGGGTGCCATGGGCCAGGGTACATGGTCAGTGTAGGGTTCGATCGGACTAGGTCAGGGGGAGTTGGGGGTGCTGGGATAAGTGGGCCTGTGAATATGCCTGGCTGATGGGATGTGTGTACTAGCAGGAGAACGAGGGGGAGACATTTGAGGAGAAGGTGTGCAAACATAATGCCTATGGTAGCAGCAGGGCAGAAAGGGTTCAAGTATCTTGGCTGTCACCAAGAAAGCGTGGATACCACTTTGGATTAGTGGTAGTGTCATGGACTCTGGTGGTCAGGGTACAAGGTTCAAATTCCTGGTAGGGCTAGTGAAAAAGGACCTGGGCGAATGTGGGATTCCACATTCTGGGTGGTTCAAAGCTGGCTGGAATTGGGCCAAATCCAGGGTGAAAACAGTGACTCCCAGTGGTCACTGAGGGTTAACGTCATGCTAGGGTAGGGTCTGATGGTTGGAATCTCGTCGTACAGCAGTTTCTCACCCATTCAGATGTTAGGGAGATTTAGGCTGTTGTGTGTTGCATCTGTGTACTCTTCACACAGTCCAGAAAGGCACATGACCTGCTCCATGAGTTGCTGATTCACAACAATTTGCCTCAGCACCTCATGAAAATGGATGCGGTGACAAGATGGAACTCCTCCATGTACGTACTGGATCGCTTATACAAGCAGTACAAGGTGATTTCCAAATATATGCTGGCACATACTAGCCAGGACAGTGCTGGTGCATTCATGAGTCTCACAATTGTTTAACCAGGAGCAGCACACTAAGCTGAAAGCTTGTTTATAGGTGCAACCTGGGAGCACAAGAAAGTTAAGTGACTTGCTCAGGGTCACACAGTATGCAAGTAGGGGCTGTGGGATTCAAACCAAGATCTACAGATTTGCAGCTCAGAACCTTAAACCACTGCACTATACTGCCTCCCAAATGGACCAATGGACAATGGACCAGTGGTGGCAGATAGATGGACTCATCATGATTCTCAGGCCATTCGAACATGTCACTCAGGCCGTGAGTGCTGAGAGTGCCTGTATGAATCAGGCAATTCCACTTCTGCATTTGCTGAGGCAAACACTGTGGAATGTCCAGCAACAGCTGGAAGCAAGTGCTGACACTGGTAGTTGTGATTTGATAGATCACATGCTCAACGTGTTGCAGACCAACACACTTATTAACAGAATTCTGCACTCTGAAGAGTTTGGCATCACCACAATGCTTGACCCACGATACAAACCTGGTGTGATATCAATCACTGAAAGTGGGCACCAGCAGGTTAAGAAGTTTACAGACCTTTTGATAAGAAGGGAATGTGATGCACAGATGCTAATAAACACAGGTACATGAGCAAGCAAAACATGACACAACTCATAGACCCAGTGTTGCTACCACCTCACAGGCCTCAAATTTGAATGTGGCATCCAAAATATGTACTGTGAATGAAAAAATTACAAATCCCATTTGGGATGTCTTAAGCCAGGTGGGTGTGGCAGACATGCAAGATAATGAGGAGGAGACTGATGATGAATCATCAGGAATGCAAGCAGCACAACACATGATTGATACGTATATGGCGGACACAAGGCACCTAAGCATTGGAGATGAACACCTGATGGTACTGGAGCACCATGGTCTCTGACTGGCCAGCACTGACATCATTGACCATGAAGTACCTCAGTTGTCCAGCATCGAGTGTAAGTGCTGAATGAGTATTTAGTTCAGCTGGTGCCGTAGTGTGGGACAGGCACTCCAATCTGTCCCCCAAAAATGTACACATTATAGCAAAATCAATAATTTTTTTTTTAGTCTTTGATAACTGGTTAAGGCCCACTAGGCACAAGTGCCTGTTTTCAGGGTGACCTGTGAGCACTGGGTGGTTAAGTGACTTGCTCAGAGGCATACAGTATGCAAGTGGAGGCTATGAGAATCAAACTCGGGTCTGGTCTGCTGGATGTACCAAGCTCATTCACAGCTCATTACTTTAACGTCTAGGCTATACTGCCAGCCAATGTCTGTGTTCAAGCCACATAACGGCAATGAAGATGAAGAGGAAGAGGAAGGTACTGTCAGCACACTCAGTAGTATAGGAGCAAAAGTGAAGTGGGAGGAGCAGTATTTTTATTTATTTATTTTTTGTTGACCGGGTAAGTGCACTAGACAAATTCTGCCTATTTCAGGCACAACTCGGGGGAAGGGGGATACAGATAAATGTCAACTGACCTTGAACCAGATTAAGCTGTTGGTGGTATTTTTAGTGAATGGAGGGAAATTTGGCCAGGGCACCGGGGAAACTCCCCTGCTCTTTTTTGCCAGTAGTGGGATTGCTGGCCAAGGAGATGGAGGAGCCAGATGCAGATGAGGCAGTGAATGGGATGGCTGGGAAGTATCCTGTGGAGGGTGGCCAGCATAGCGTCCCTGAGACTGCATCCTCAACAGCTTCAGAAACCAGAGTTATGGAGACAGAACCTGAAGCAGAAATAGCAACAAATCAGAACAATATCCATGTTCAAGAGGCAGAAAGGCAGCTAGAAAGGGCTACCTCCAAACAAAAAGCAGAACTCATGGCTAAACTGGCACAACTAGAGAAGGATTACACTACACAAAGGCAACAGCTCCTACAAAAAAAAACTCGAATGGAAATACCGGCAAACCGAGTACTCACAATGGAAATGCACAATCGATGAAGAAAATCCTTGTATTCGGGGCTGATAACCCTCCGGAACCAAACAGGTCAAACATACAGCATAATCCTCCCCAAACGGGGTTAGAGACTGACTGAACAGCTAGCAAAGCGCTAGAAAGAGCAGACTGGGTCCAGCACACAACCGGGTCCTGGATTCCAGACCCAGAGATCCCACTTCTGGGATCTGAATGCTGGGAGGCACAAATCAGTGATGCAGTGGAACACAGCCAGGCACTGCTGCAAACAGAAAATCTGCCTACATTCGTGACAAACCCACAAAACCATGGAACAGAAGCAGTTCAAGATATGCACATGAGCACGGTTATAGAAAATGACGAAACGCTGTTGGAAACGGTGACTACAGGATCAGAGCACAGGGGAGTCCACCTCAACAATGAGCTGGCACCAGCAAGTGCTTCACAAGGTGCAACAACAGAAAACCAACAGAAGAAAAAGGCAGATCAAAGGAAAATGGGACCCTGAACTTCACAACAAGGCATTTCACACTCACCTCTAGAGTCATCTTCTGAGATATTCTTTGAAGCTCTTACAGATGTGGCGCCACCACTTATAAATAGTAACCAAAAAAGAGTTAATGATAATGAAACAGGGGTTCACCCAAATAACTCAGGAGATACCTCAACTGGAAATGGTAATTCAGAAGAGACTTTTACTGAACAAGTAACATATGCAAGTGATTCAAAACAGAGGTTGCACATGGAATAAAGGTGCAGGGATAAAGGTGAGCAGAAATAAAAAAAAAAAAAAAATCCTGCATTCAAAAAACAGAATAAAAGGACTGCTTCACCAACGTCTAAAAGTGCTTCATTTTATTTAGCTGCCATATACCGAGCCCTGATGCGTTTTGGAACCAATTTCCTTTCTCAAAGCGTCTAATGTGACATTAAAGCCACTGCCTTATATACCATACAATTGATGACATCATTATACAGCGTCAATTACAAAGTAATCTCACATACCCCTACGGGCCCCTTTTCAGGACATCCCACTCACCAAACCCACTTTTAAGATTATAACCATTTTATTTAGAAATGAAGGAGCAAACAATACAGATATTCTGCATTGGTTAGGGACAAAATGAGATGTGCAAGATACACCAGAACCTATAGTTGATGAAGAAGGATTTTGGACAGGAGGCTAGAGAGTCAAAGTAAAATTTTATCAAGATGATTCAGGTATTAAGCCTTCCCAACTGTTTTTATCTAGTAAAGACAAAGGGGTATTAGGGGTAGACAACAACGAATATTTGAACTTTTACAGCCTGTAACTGTGTTTTAAACTGGGGAAAGCATAGTCCTTTTAAGGGCTGTTTGTCTGAGGACGTGCAGACATTGTTGGGGAAGTGAATAATCTGGCACTGTACTGAGGGGTAACTCTCAGTAATAGGGAACATATATACTTAACCTAATTGATAGTCCTGGTACCTGCAGCTTGTTGTTAGGGATGCCCGGTATTGGTCACGTGATCTCTGACGTCCGGGTCCCTGGCTACAAAATGCTCATGGTAGTGAGCGGGGAGAGTGTACAGCGTCTCATGCGGAGATGCGCGCAGAGACACGTGTGTCTCTGTGCACGTGTCGAGCGTGTCTATTGGGAATAGCTGTATAGTGGGCAGACAAACTGGATTTGCAGTAAATTATTTTTGTTTAAATTATTACGTGGCTTATCTAAGCATAGACTGAGTTAAGTATTTTAAAATGGGTGAAGCTATTGTGAAGATAAATCTGTTTACTCTTCAGTCAGGACATATTTTATCAGTCTGTACTATGTGTAATCATGTATTATGTAATGCTGAAACAGTTTCCTGTTTACCCACAGATACAAGCTGTTCCTATTGCTTGGAAATGACATCTATGAATAATAAAATTGTAGCATTAAATAAGGAACTTCAGGCTGCCAGAGAAATTAAGGAGCTTGAAAATTTCCTGGATAACATGGTCAGAAACCTTCCTATTGTCTCTGATTCTGCACATGAGATTAACCCCTTGAAAGTTACTAACATTATGAATGAAAGTAAACATCATTCCCCGGCTAAAGCTATTATTACATTAACCAAACCAAATTATAAAGAGTCAGAAATTAGTGATAGTCAATTACCTATTTTAAATCACTCCAACTGCCCCTCTGCCCCCCCCCCAGCTTCTAATAAGGGAAGTAGAGATTGTCTTTCTGATGAAAATTGGGAAACAATTTCAAAAAGAAAATACAAAAAGGGGAGAAGAGCAGACTATGTCTGCTCAGTGCCATTGGATTGTCCTTTTTTGACAAATCAAATGGATCGGGATATCCTATCTCATAACAGATATAATACTTTACAGCATGAGCAAATGGAACATGATATGCATGCTGCAACTATTATAGGCAATCTTCCAACTATCATAATTGGTGACTCAATAGTAAAATACCTAACTTCTCATATAAACAATTTAGAGAGTAATCAGGTTCAAGTGTTTTGTTTTCCCGGTGCTAGAATAGACGATATTGTACTTAGAGTAGATTCATTTATAACTTGTCCATCCAATGTTATTTTTCATGTTGGCATAAACAGTGTGGGCTATACACATGAAAAAGACATCTGTTTTGAACTGATTAAAATGGGAAACAGAATTAAACAAAAGGATTGCAATGTTTTCATTTCTGACATCCTTCCTATTCCTCAAGCAACACTTGTAAAGAATAAAACCATCAAGAGAATCAATGCCAGACTACTAAACTGGTGTTCCTCTAGTAATTTTGTTTTTATTGATCATTGGATGCATTTCAGTAACAGTTTTGCTAAATATGCCAGAGATGGTTTGCACTTGAATAAACAGGGTGCAATTAGGCTCTATCAGAATTTTCAAACTCTGGTCCCTTCAATCAGTTTAAACCAACAGGGATGGGGGAAACATATATATCTGACTCTCTATTAAAAGTCCAGGTTAATAACAAACAAGTATTTAGTCATGATTTAACATTCCTGCTGCTTAATGCCCAAAGTTTGGGCAATAAAATGGATGAACAAAGAACAAGGATAAGCAGTGAGAAACCTGACATCATAGGTATCATTGAAACCTGGTGACCCACTGAGCAGATTTGGGAAGTGTATACCCCAAGTTACACACTATTTCATTGAAGTAGGTCAAATCGAAAAGGGGGTGGTGTTGCTTTCTTCATTTCCTCCTCTCTGCTAATACATGACATATCTAATAAAAATAAAAATGAGTCTAGCTCAATAGAGACTGTATGGTTAACCATAAAAATTCAGAATAATAAAAATCTTACTCTGGGTCTTTGCTATAGACCACCTAATTCAAAACCAGATTTATTAGAATAAATTATTTCTGAAATGGTAGCAGCTGCTGATTTAGGGAACATCTTATTTAATGGGTGATTTAAGTCTAGGAGACATAGACTGGGTAAACAATTTTGCTATGTCTAGAATTTCAAAAGATTTCCTGCATACATGCAAAGAACTGAATTTAACTCAATATGTAACATTTCCAACCCGGGGTTCAAATATTCTGGATATTGTTTTATGTAGCGAATCAACTGACATTAAAAAATGCACTGCAACAGCACCATTGAGTAATAGTGATCATTGTTCTGTTAGTTTTATACTTCACAATCCATATCTAAAATTAATTAATGTCACAGAAGTGTTCACTTTTCACAAAACAAACCATCAAGTTCTTAGCGAATATTTGTCAGACATTGACTGGTCTGCTTGTCTGAACCAAGACAATATAGAGGATGTATGGAAGTTCTTTACTTCTATCATCATGGATGCTGCAATTAAATTTATACCTAGAATAAATAAAAATAAATCTCATGTTCATCCAAATGGCTTAATATTAGACTACCGAAACTAATTAAAAAGAAAAAGAGATCTTATAAGAAGTACAGTGTTAATAAATGTGAAAGAACACAAATGGCATTTAAAAAAATTAAAAACAAATGCAAAAAGAAAATTAGAAAGGCAAAATTAAATACGGAAAGATCTTTGGCTAAACATACAAAGAAATCAATTGCAAAATGTTGTTTAGTTATAGTAATTCCATGAAAAAACAGGAATGCAGGGTTTATCTGATCACTACTAATGACACAGTTCTCCAACATCCAAAGGAAATGGCTGAATTTTTAAATTCTCACTTTTGTAAAGCCTTTAACATTGGTAAAGATGTTGATAGCCATATAGTTTCAGATAGCCAAACCATCTATAACATTAACATTCCATTGCATTTCATTAAAAATAAATTAAATGAAACAAAGAAAAGTTCTTCTGCAGGCCCAGACAGCATTTATGGCAATTTAATCTTGGCTATGAAAGACTGTCTGTGTGTACCCCTCAAAATCCTCTTTTACAAAAGTCTTAATGTGAATGTGATTCCACTGTTTAAAAAAGGTGCTAAGAACTCTCCAGATAATTATTGTCCCATTAGCTTAACTCCTATTTTTTGCTAAATATTGGAATGGATTATTAAGGATGAATTGAGTTTAGTTGTGTCAGGTTTGGATGAATTACAGCATGGGTTTATAAAGGGGCAATCCTGCACAACAAATTTAGTTAGTTTTTACAATTTCATCAGTGAAAATATGGATAAGGGTATCTCGTGTGACGTTATCCTGTTAGATTTTAAAAAAGCCTTTGATTCTGCACCACACTGGGCATTAATTCAAAAGTTACAGCTTTATAACATCAACCAGGTATATAATAAGTGGATTTCAAATTGGCAATCTGACAGGAAACAAAGAGTGATAATAGATGGTCACACATCAGCCTGGCAAAATGTAGAAAGCAGTATTCGACAGGGATCTGTTCTGGCCCCTTTAATTTTTCAGATTTTTATATATCTGATTTATCTAATGGTATTCATAGCAACATTACAAAATATTCAGATAACTGCCACCCATTGCAACTTACAAGAAACAAATGTAATTCTAAGAAAAGGGCATACTACCTCTCTCAGAGAGTTGTTAGACCATGGAATATGTTGCCATTGAAGATTATTGTTAGTGACAATAAGACCACTTTTAAAAACAGACTGGACTGTAACATGAGACCAGAAAAACAACTGGAATATTATATGTAAGCTAAGAAGCGTCATGGGCATCATAGCTTTTTGCTTCTATCAGTTCTTAGTATGAATTTTTTTGTATTTTACCAAGGGCAACCTAGACAGTGTTACAAGTGTGGTTGTCACAGGCACTTAAGCAACAATTGTGAGGTGCAGAGATGCTTACATTGTGGAAGTGTAGGGCATACACGTACAAGGTGCATGGTACTTCCAGTGTGTCATTTATGTGAGGAAGCAGGGCACTCTATCTTTTCTTACCCTTGGGCCTCACACAACAATGGGAATGGGGATTTCACAGAACAAGATTTTTTATATTAAGAGGGCTACCAGACAGGGGTCAGCATCCCCCCTCCCAGAGAACAGAGAAGACAGCCTCAAGCACCCAGAACCTCTGGACAAGAGGCACAGCAACCCCCGTCAGGGGATTCAGGACAAGGAATAAGACAGGAAGACAGAGAGGAACACACAGAACCACATACCCAGAATGTGCAAGCAGGGACTTCCAATATGGAAATGCCACCCCCCCATCCCAAACCGGTACAGCCTTTCAAACAGTATCCTCCAAAACACACACAGAGAAACAACAACATGAGGAAGAGATACATAGAAACATAGAATTTGACAGCAGATAAGGACCGCTTGGCCCACCCAGTCTGCCCATTTCCCTACCTAATGGATAAGCTGCAGATTCTAGTTAACAAGCAGCCTACCTCTTGCTACCCCTATCCCCTAGAATTGCCTTATGACTGTCCCATGCATGCTTGAATTCCACCACTGTTTTTGACTCCACAACCTCCTCCGGAAGGCCGTTCCATGCATCCACAACACTCTCTGTGAAAAAATACTTCCTTAAATTACCTCTGAGCCACCTCCCCTCTTTCTTCAAATTGTGCCCCCTGTTCTTGCATACCTCTTGTTTGAAAGATGCTACCTTCTTGGACTTTGTTGATTCCCTTGAGGTACTTGAAAGTATCTATCATGTCCCCCTTCTCCCTCCTTTCCTCGAGGCTGTACATATTAAGCTCCTTTAGTCTTTCTTCGTACGTCTTCTGGAGCAGACCCTGTACCATTTTGGTTGCCCTCCTCTGGACAGCCTCTATTCTGTCTCTGTCTTTGCAGAGATGGGATCTCCAGAACAGCACTCAGTACTCCAGATGGGGTCTCACCAACTGTCTGTACAGAGGGATACCAACTTCCTGTTTTCTAATAGTGATGCCTCTCCCTATGCATCCCAGTAACTCCCCAGCCATCCTTACTGCCTTTTCACATTGCTTGCCCACCTTTAGGTCATCTGATATAATTACCCTCAGGTCCCTTTTCATTTTACAGTTGTCAGTATCTCACCCCCATTGTGTACTCTTCTCCTGGGTTTTTGTTTCCCAGGTGCATTACCTAGCATTTCACAGTGCCAGTGGCTCAGTGGGTAGCACACTGCCTCTGAGGCCAGGGAGACTGAGGGCTGTGGGTTCAGTTCCCATATCTGGCACTTGGGTTACTATCCTAGTACTGACACTGTAATGCAGCATGAGAGGGTGCTGCATTTCTGAGGTGCCGCTCTTCGGATGAGACATTAAACCGAGGTCCCAGCTGCCTGGATTGGTGGTAGTTCAGGTGGATGTTAAAGATCCCATGGCACTTATCAAAAAGAGTAGGGGAATTTCCCTGGTGTCCTGGCTAAATTTCCCTCATTCACTAAAAATACCACCAACAGCTTAATCTGGTTCAAGGTCAGTTGGCATTCATTTGTATCCCTCTCCCCCGGGTCGTGCCTGAAAATAGGCAGGATTTGTCTAGTGCACTTACCTGGTCAACAAAAGCTAAATAAATAAAAAAATAAAATTTCTTTGCATTGAATCTGAGCTGCCATACATTTGACCATTCCTCCAACCTTGCCAAGTTCCTTTTCATCCTTTCCACTCCATCTTGTGTATCAACCGTGTTGCAGATCTTTGTGTCATCTGCAAAGAGACATACTTTTCCTTCCAGTTCCTCTGCAATGTCACTTATAAAGACATTAAAATAGACCAGTCCCAGTACTGAACCCTGTGGTACCCCACTAGTAACCCTCCTCTCTTCACTGTGGACTCCGTTTATTACTACCCTTTGCATCCTGTTGTCTATCCAATTTTTATCCAGGCTACCACCTTGGGACCCACTCCAAGGCTGGCTAACTTGTGTATTAATCTTTTGTGTGGGACTGTATCAAATGCCTTGCTAAAATCTAGGTAGGCCATGTCCACAGCCCCTCCCTGGTCTACTACCTTGGTCACCCAGTCAAAGAATTCTATTAGATACATCTGACACGACCTTCCCATTGTGAATCCATGCTTTCTTGGGTCCTGTGCAGCTCTGGCCTCTAGGTACTCAACAATTCTTAAACACTACACTACTATTAGCAGTTGTCATTTCTTGTTACACACTATCAACCATTGGGACAGCATGCAGCATGATGTGGTGGCATGCCTAGTTTAGACAAGATACTGTAGAAAACTTTTTTTTTTGTGGGTGCGTTACAGCAGCAAGAAATTAAACAAATGTTATGAACGTGTTTACTTATAATTTGTTATTCAATTTTAAATTGCCGCTTATTTACTTACTCGAGTCATGTGATACCATTCTTTCCAAAATTTGAGTCTGCTTCAGTACTTATTTTCACATCTACAATTTTAAAAAAAGGAGCGCTCCTTTTAACATGGCTAGGACCAGCTTTTCAGCAGTTCTCATAGCTGTGTTTGTACATGAATTGTTGAAAATCACTTCTGCAGTGACTGAAATGAACTACTATGCAGCAGGAACTTCTCCATGACATTATGAGACAGTACGTGTTCAAAAAATGCTGCGAATACTGATGAAAACCAGGTGTGGACCATATTGAAAGGAATCTTACTTTTATTATTTCAAATGTGAAACCAAAATAGAAGGCAGACTCATAATTGAGAAAGAATAGTATAATAGAACAAGTGAGTAGACAAGGGGGAATATAAAATTGCATACAAAAGTATAGGACAAATGTTTCACAACATTCATGCACTGCTGCTTAATATATTTTATTTTTTGGGGGGTGCAACTACAACTCTCAACAACAGTAGAAAAAAAGGAGACTTCAGAAGGATAAGGAAGATAGAAAAGTGCTGTAGAGGACATAATATTCACTGTCCCTTTATGTTCGCTATTTTCGCTATTCTGTTTTATCAGTGAAAATTAAGGGCCAGTGAATATTATAAGACAAGATGCTACACTGTGTACAATATCTAGTATTCTGTATACAGTATACTGTAACATTCGCTGCTGTATTATTACCATTTTGGAGTTTTTAGTTAGTTTTAGGTTTAGTTTTAGTAAATTTTGTGACAGTACCTTATCCTCCAGACCTGATGAACAGCAAGCCACGATTGAGTAGTGAGTAGTGGATGGTCGAGTGTAATGTTGCCTCCAAAAAATTTGCAAAAAGATTTGTTGTGATGCCTAAAAAAATGTATTAGTGCAAAATCCACACAAAACCCACAGAACCCAGAAAATAAATCTCCAAAAGTCCAGAAGTAATCGTTTTCATCATTTCAATCGAACTCATGCGACTTGGCGTTGTCGGTGTTCCCTGTGTCTTCCACATTCCCGACCACGTGGTCCTCCTTGTTGGCACCTGACATCATGCTCACCCCCGATACTCCCGATGCTTGTGATGCTGCTCCCTTTGCGCTTGTTGCTGTCCATTCATCCTAGAAAAAAATTTAACAAAGTTATACAGGTACGATTCATGTGCACAGATAAACAATATTGATACAGTACTTACCCACACTAAACAGTTGGTGTGGGCGTCTAGAATGCCGGCCTCCACAAATCCTCTGATGCAGTCTTCCCTCCATGTACACAATTCAACAAAACTCTGCTCCAACCAGGTTGCATGCCTTTCTTTTAAATGCTGTTGTTTGAAGTTGATTTTAAACTCCTGACTCCCTTTGCCAACAGTCCCTGCCACCAGCCCAGCATACCAGTTTGTAAAGCATCGACGCAGGCTGTCTTTGAGCAGTTTGTTCATGCTAATATCAAGGGGCTGCAGTAGATCAGTACAGGAGGCAGGTATGAAGATGGGTATGATGCTAGCATCCTGTAAATGATTTAAACAGAGGTGGTGGTGTGAGCTCTGAACAAATCCATGAGCAGCAGAGCTTTTTGTTCACTTGGCAGATCAAGTTTGATTTTCATTGATGAGAAGTATGGAATAATGACATCTTCTATGTACTGTGTGGTCATAAACTCATTTGCCCAGTGGTTGATAGAGTGAGTAATGGACCAACGAGGTGGAAATTTATGGGAAGGGTGGCATGCATTCCTCTTCCCTTTGTATATCACCTGAACGGGGAGAAGATGTCCTGATAGTGTGCACCCCAGTAACAATGATATCTGTGGCTTGTCCCCTAGCCCAGCTACAGAAACTTGATGAGAACCAGTGGCTGCCATGGTCCACTCGGGCACTGGTACCATGTTAACACCAGTTTCATTGATGTTTATCACAAGCTCTGGGAGGATGAGCTCCTGTGCCACACATTTAGCAATTCTGCTTAAAAAGGAAGCCTTAAGGTTGTGGAAATCGGATGTTTTTTTTCTAGCAGTTTTGGTGCCTTTTCTCTTACTGTACACCATCCGATTTAGAAACTTCCATGCCCATTTCCTAGTCAATTCAATTGTTCCACCATTCTCTTTTAACAGTTGAGGGGGACTTGTTTTAACAATTCCCTGGGCAATGGCTAGAACCACTGGTGCATTTACAACTGCACCCTCTGAGCGCAGAGTACAAACAATTTTCTGTAGCTGCTCAGTGACATCAGTCATTAGACGCATTGGTCTACCTCTGGGCTTTTTGGGCAACTCAGCAGCAAGGTGTGCTGGGTTTAGTATTGTTTTCAGACAGTCCAGGTAGTCCTTTTTGAACGTCTTAATTGTGCTGTCATTAATGTAGTTTTTAGTTTTGGATTTATAGAGATGCACAGTGGCCATCACATCATTATCAGCCGCATACCTGCCATATTCGAACCATACCTCTGGAGTATACTGCTGGTGGGTCTCCGGACGTCTTTTCTTTGCAGGCGGGGGGGCACATGACAGTTCCTGGGCTACCACTGAAGCAACTGGTGTAGCAACACCAGATGTCTGCGCTAAACTGCCAGGGTCAACTAGGACAGTAGAGACATTGCAAATAAATTAAGAATACAGTAAGAACGCAGCCAGTAAGTAAATAATAAGAGTATTAGCAAGCTGCAGACTCATTGTGCTCACTTTTTAAGAGGAGGCGACATGTAAATTAGGCAGATGCTGAGCCAAGGCGTGTGTGTTAATTCTTGAAGCCGCAAAAGTGTTTTGACAGCTGTTAGCATGAATAAAACAGAACGCAAATTAATTGTCCTCTACAGTAAGTAATTTAGTGGTGAAAAGATGTTCGAGAAGTAAACGTGTGTATGACAGAAAATTGTTTTGGTTTTTATTTTCATCGTTTTTATTTTTTTGTGTGTTTTTTGGGGGGTGTTGGGAAGGAAGAGGGAAGTGAGAAGAAAAAAAATAATTATATACAACTACACCAAAAACAATCAAAATAACATAATATGACATATATATCAACAAATTACAGACAAACTATAGACAATCATGGATGTCTCTCAGGAGACTTATTATTGTCTCCTGTTTATCAAGAACCAGAACCTGTAGAGTGTCTCTAAGTTCTTCAGTGACCTCCTTGTGGAGATCATCTAACTCAGACCAAAGAATGGGGAGGTCAGCTTAAGTGACAGGTCCTCCTGGTGTGCATGGAGGCCAGGAAGATTAGGTGGATGGAGCAGATAGTGAGGTAGATTGGTTCACCCTCACACTTGTAAGTCTGCTCTCAGTCCTCCTCCTTTTCCTGGCACATTTATCATGCCTGGCACTTTTGTGTTCTGCTCCAGCCACTGCTACAGGAACAGACATTTTTGTTCCCTCCTACAGCCTGGCCTCCCACTCTGCACGGTGATGACAAATAAGATGCCTTCTTTGCCCACCCATTCCAAGGTGGCTTTTGCTGTGTTGGACATGCATCACACAAATATTGCATTGCAGAACAGTTGGATACTTCTTGGGTATCTTGAAAAATTCCCACACTACAGAGTTCCTTGCTGGACCAGAAAGGGTGGGGGCACCAGGTGTGATGGTGATGGGCAGATCTGCAGGAGAGGCCTGGGTGATAGCTGCTGTGGCAGAACAAACAGGAGGAGGGGCAGGCACTACAGGCTGCTGTTGCTGTTCTGGCTGCTCTGGCTGTTGGGGCTGTTTAGGAACTGCTTCAGTGGCGGCACCACTAACAGAGGCAGAATCTACTGCTGCTGCTGGAGCATCTACTGCTGTCACTGCTGATACTGCTGTTGCCACTGCCACTGCTGCTGGAGCATCCAATGCTGTCACTGCTGATGCTGCCACTGCCACTGCTGCTGGAGCATCCACTGCTGTCACTGCTGATGCTGCCTCTACCACTGCTGCTGGAGCATCCACTGCTACTACTACTGCTGCTGCTGCATCTACTGCTGCCACTGCTGCTGGAGTATCTACTGCTGTCACTGCTGCTGCCGCTGCTGCCATTGCCACTGCTGCTGGAGCATCCACTGCTGCTGCTGCTGGTGCCCCTTCAGGTACATGACCAGATAAAAAAGGATGGTGGTCGAACTTTATGGCTCTCCCACACTGTGTCCTTGGGCCTCCCTGCCAACAGCTTTCACCTCTTTCACTTCTCCTGCTATACATTGCATCTGAAGTTTAACTTTAAATGAACTAAGGGGTCAGGAAAGAAAAAGAAAACTTAGAAGAGAAAAGTTTAGTTGTAGTTACAAACTGAACAAGAGGGAATCAAAAAAATTAACCTTGCAAAGAAATTAGGTTCTCAAAATTCATTTTACTAGTGTATAAAAAGATTAGAGTCAAGGGTAAAGAAAGTAAGGTTAGAAAATATACAAAGATAAAGGTTGTTTTTTTTAGAACCTCTCAGACACTCACACAGACAAAGACACACACACACACACACACACACACACACACACAATGTTTTCTCTGCTGCTGTGAAACTGAACGTGAGACACTCACTTCCTGTCTCAGTTACTTCCTGCCCATCATGTGACCTGATGAAAGGCAGACATGTGATAAGACCTTGTTTTGGCTAGTTTCACCAAGAATACACAATGCAAAATTAGTGGGAGAGATATAAGGCGAAATCAGAACGCGAAATCAACAGGGCAAATTTTGGGTTCAGTGACACAATTTCGTGAAATGATGCGTGGTTGCGAAATTGCAAATTAAACTTTGCTGCATCTGTAGTGGCAACGAGTAGTGGAGACACATTTACTAACAATTTGGCAGCACATCACTGATCTACAACATTTAATTCCAGTTATCACATTAAACAGCTTTTTAATCTAGAAAATATTAAATCAGTGCTCTAATCTGGGTGCATTACAGTCCACAGTTCTTGCACATAGACTTCAGACATTTCAAAAACATATGGTCTATCCCAGACAACAAATTGACGCTATTGTGTAATACACTGGACGAAGAGCTCCACTATTTAATTACCAGATATGCCATATTTGTACAAAGCTGAAAGCTACCTGTAAGATGCAAAAGTGGGAAAGGAAAGACAAATAATGAACAAAATAGGTTTGTCTTTAAAAGTAAATGTTTGGAAAATAGGAAAAACAATTTTACTTTTGATTTGATACGTTTACTGTTTGCAAGCATGATATAAAAGAAATCCCAAACTGAGCATGGCCAGACTCTAGAGGTGGATAAGGCACTCTAAAAACAGCTATAATATTAATGAGACTACTTATAAACAAAATGTCCAGTTTTGAAGAGGGAATGCACTTATTTACAATAGCACAGTGTATGAGTGTATAAAGAAATTTAGCATCTGTAGTTATTATAGTAAACTAGAAGACCAAAAAGCATAAACAGGAAAACATGATTTGGGAAAACATTCATCTTAATGGCTGACAATTCTAACAGAGGGTGAGGTAATAAAAAAGTTAACTTGGACTATATGATAGTAATTAAGAGGAAAAAAGCCTTTTACTGGAATATGAGTTGCCTTTTTATGGTTTCATTTTGAGGATGCTGGCACAAAAGGTTCTTAGTTTTAAAGAACAAGGGACTTTCCTTTCTACATCTAAATGTAGCTTCATGTTTGGTATATATGTAGTTTGTAACCACTGTTGAATATAATAGGTTTAACAGGCACAAATCTCAAACCAGTGTTGACTCTCAGGCTTTTTTGCCACTTCGTTTATCCCTCAGTCACTATGTCACCACCGAGCTCCCTCCAGACTCTTCTCCAGCAGTACCCATCCTCGGAGGATCCACAGGGCTCTCTATATCATGCTGGATCATGTTGGGAGGCTTCTCAGGGTAATTTCTGCCACAGATCTGTCTTGCATGGAGGATCATGGCAAGGTGGGGTGGTGGGGCCTGGATGTGTCAGCATGATTCTGCCTCACTTTAGGGTTTTCCACTTTCTGGTTCCCCTCAACCAAGGATGTAGCCAGTTATGACATCATGGTGCACTGGTGCATACAAAATGTGCCTGTGTACCAAAGTCAGGCAGTGTCCCCCCTTCCCCATGCACCTTCAGCTGTATCTCCATAGTGGAACATCATCTTGTGGAAACCCAGGTATGTAGTGTTATTGCAGTGGAGCCTACAGTCCACCCTACTCAGAAGAAGATAGCATCCTCTGGGATGCTTGCTTCTCCTCCCCCATGAACCATAATCATTCCCATACCCTGGTTGCCAGGATCATGATTAGTAAGCCTTCTGCTGCACTGACAGACCAGTTAGACTCTGAGGCTTTTGAATGTTTTGCTGCTCTTATTTGTTTTTGATAAGAAGGTCAGCCTTACAAAGATGTGATATCAAGATAGCCATGTTAGATGACATTCATCTTCAGTAACTGCATGATGTCTAAAGGAGAACATAGAAAGCATTTGCAATGGGGAAAGCTTGGACAGTACATCAAGGCCTGCCACTTCTGCTAATCCAAAACTAGCGTCCATTTACTATGCATGAGTGTGTGAACTAGCTAAAAACAGTTTGTTTTAGTTTAGTGTTTTTTTTTTTTACATAAAACCCTTTAGGTATGTGACTATTTTCAAAGGGTTCAGAATCAGGTGGACAACATCAGTTGCAAACAATACAGGTTAAGTAACCAAAGTACAGTAAGGATTGAACATTACATGTTAGCAGGAAAAGCAGTATACATAGGATACATTCTTGGTTACATGAGGTGCTCATTAGAAGCATTTACAAATTCCTGAAGTGGTTAGCATAATCAACGGTTGATTTCTAAAGGAATCAATGGAGCTATGCGCTCTTAATCTTGCAGTCAAGTTGTTACAGTGTTTGGAAAAATGATAAGAGAAGAAGTTGTGACCCAGTGTGCTTCGCCTGCACGGAAGCAGCAGTGAGTGGTGTACCACCCCTCTAGTAGCATATTTATTGTCTATGTATTTGAACATGGACTACAGGGGTAAGAAAACCTAGTAAGGCTTTTTTGCCTATGACCACGATATGGAATAGGACTCTAGAACTTAGGTTTAGCCAGTTCAGCTTGCTGTATGGGTCACAAGTATGGGTATTAATTTTGAGGTCGAGTGCAAACTGGTAGGCCGTGTTCAGCAGGCCACTGACCTGGGATACTATGCTGTCATTTGCTAACCCATAGATCTCAATGTCATAGTCAAGGCCACTGTTTTTTGGTTTTTACCGGAAAATCTGGTAAAATTCCGGAATTAGGGCTGCCTGAAGACCGGTAAAAACAAAGATTTCATGGAATCTGGCATTTTATATCTGATCAGTAGATCTACAAAACTTGTGTTTTTCTTTTAATTCCTTCCTCTACTATTTTCAGTTTGCTCTATTTAATGCTCTGTATATTAAGCCTTCTTTAATTCTGATTACTTATGCACATACTAAAAGAATGATAGCAGAATCCCGGTAAAATCCGGAAATTAGAGTAACAATCACCGGTGTAATTCCGGACTCTGAAGTCTTGAAAACGGAATTTCATTATCTTAATCACCGTAAATCAGTGGCCTTGGTCATAGTAAACTATACTTATTATAAGCATTGGACCAGGAGTATTTTTTATGTCTGGTAGGAGTTTTGCCTTTTGCCTGTAGAAGATTCCAGTTCTTGAATTTACTGCCTTAACTAGATGGTCCACATGGTATGCAAAAGACAGTATACTCTCAAGGATCTGGCCCAAGAATTTAAAGTTTTTAACCTGCTCAAGAGTTTCACAAGTTGAGGTAGAAATAGTGAGGGCAGGGGAGCTGTCAATCATATAGCAAGTACCAAGTAACATACATGTAGTCGTCTTCCCATTATTGACAAGAAGGTTTTCAGTAAACCAGGTTTGAATAGAGTTGAAGTCATCCCGAAGCCTCAACATCAGGCAGTCCTGATCCTTGTCACTGGAGAAAATAATGGCATCCTTAGCATATAAAAGTATGTTGGAGGCTTTGTAGAGAGCAGGGAGTATGCTGAGGAATAGGTAGATGCCCAAGAATGGAGCCCTGGAGGACCCCACAGTGATCGGTCTGCTGCCACATAGCGCATTCCAGCATTTTACAGATTGGGATCTGCTGGACAAGTAATCCCTAAACCAGCAGACTGTGTCAGCTGAGAGGCCCAGAGCCAGGGCCTCAGTCAGATCAATGAATATGAAACCAGCCAGTTCACCTCAGTTCAGTGCACTATGTACTGACTCAGTAAGTGCTGAAATTCTTCATGAATTCATGCTGCACTTTTGCCTGTAGTATATGTTGGCTCAGGAAATCTACCACCTAATCATTAATCATCCTCTCTAGTGTCTTTGATAAAGGGGGAAGGGTAGAGATAGGTCTGTAATTTGTAGGCAAGTTCACATCACCTCCCTAGAAAACAGGGACCATGTAGCTCTTTTCCAAATACCCAGTACCTTACTAGTGGCCAGAGACAGACTGAAAATTTGTGGTATAGGTTAGGTAACTTTCTGAAGTCCATAACTTAAGATCTTCATGTCTATGCTATCCATTCCTAGTCTGTTCTTAACTTTTTAAACTTTCCTTTTTTTATTTAGGTTATAAATTAAATACAAAGTAAAATCTCCATTTGGCATAATAATACAAGTGATAGTCTGACATGACCCATACACATGATACTCGTACAGCATTAGGGAATTACAACAAGTATTTTACAAAAGGAAAAATTGAATAAAAGCGCAACCCCTCCTACTACATGTGACTCTCCATCCAACCACTTAAAAAAATAAAAAACATGAACCAGATAGAGTACTTTATAAAAAAGGAGCTCGTGTAGCAGAGTGGGAGATCCCCAATAGAATACTGAAAGAACACACATTTACATTCTAATAATAGTACAGGGGGCAATTCTAGCTAACCTCATGGCTTCCCTAACATCCTATTACCAAGCCATTGGTAAGGCTGCAAGAGAAAAATAAAGATAAAATCACAATCCTAACACTGAAAAGGAAAAGCCCCAAATCTCCTGTATTCCACATAAAAAATAGGTAACCAATGTGCAGACCCACACAGTAAGAGGAGAAAGAGGTGTAGAGATTTATAGCTAATACACCAGGTAGAAAGGAAATATAAAACAGGAATCAAAATGAACTCAAAACTCCTCTCCCCACAACAAATCAAGCCAGCAGTGAACCTGTGGTAAGGTTAAGCAGAGCTCTAAATCAGAATAAGTCCAAAACCACCCATGTTCAAAAACAAAGAGCACTGACCCAAAAGAAAGCCAACAACTATGTCCAGAATGCAGGCATCTTCAGTCTGCTGATTCTATCCCTCCTCCCACTGCTGCCGAATTGTATCCAACAAAGAAGAAGCTTGCTCTGGATCAATAAACACAAAGGGCTTGGTTCTCAAAGGCATTGGATGCTGCAAGCCCGAGGTTGACTGAACAGATGGTGCATAGGGCTAGCGCCATTCCCTGGCTGGCAACTGGGATTCTCGATCTCGTGCGCCACATGCCACGAGTTAGACCGGTTTTTTGCTGGTCTGACTTTGTGACCCTTTCACGGGGTTTGCACCACATATTTGGTGCAAACCACAGTAAAGGAGGTAGAGTGTTGCAAATGCTCACAACGTTTGAGAATTGGGTGCAAGGTGTATCAATGTGTTCGGCGCAGCACTGGGTTTGATGCAGGACTTGTTGCAAGCATGTGTCAACCTTTGAGAATTGAGCCCAAAAGGGTTACCCTTGTAAGTCAGTTACAGTCTAGCAGGATAAAACAGATGGGCTGGGAACCCAACTGTAAAAATAAAGTCTTACATACCAACAGTTTTGTTTGACATTGCAGGGTCTGGGCTGAAACATCAAGGAAAGTAAGCAGCTTAATCCCCTGGTCTGTCCAATGATCCCAGCTACTGCTAGCATTGCAGCAACACAAGTCATTCCTCCAGATTTCTCAGCTGTGCCTCCACCCTAGAGCCTGAGCCACTGTGAGCCACTGTCCTCCTGTCTCCTGCTCACAGGCAACCAAAACACCCTCCGAACTTCCACTTGATCCTTAATAAAAGGCCATCACATAGAGAAGTCTGAAGCACTGTGAACAAACCTCCCTTAGGGATCGAATCTGGGAGTCCCAACACTCTAATATTTGCACTGGCCGGCCAGGTTATTTATTGAATTATAATAACTGGTGACCCCTGATATCAACCTGTTTTTGAGACTTGTAAATAGTCATATCAACCTGCAAGTTGATACGGCAAAGTCGTATCAACCTGAGAGTTGATATCGCAAAGTCATATCATCCTGTGAGTTTATATGGTTTTTACTGTCTCATGCCAGATTGTGTGTACCATGCTAAGTTTCTTACCGACTCAGAAAATGTAACCGTTCACAGTTTTTCTAAAAACTTTAAACAATGAAGAAGCCGTTGAACCTTCACCATGTCATCATAACAACCAGCATGCCATGGAGCCCATACAGAGGTCGAATCAGCAACGCAGGAAGCATGTAATGCTAAGACTCTGAGCTTTGTTTATATAGCACCAGTTATAAAATTAACACATATGAAGGTGTGTGATCTGCATTTTTGTACACACCCTCGGTGTGTGACAATGTATAAACTTCTTGAGCTTCGTTCTTGAGGTTTATATATTATCACATACCTTGAATGTGTAGAAAGACTGCATATCATGCACCTACATATGAATTATTCTCTATTTACAATTTAATTTAAAAAGCATTATACAAATCAAGTATTAATGAAAGACCACAAAAGAAAAATAAAACGTGGTCAATTATGTTTTATTTGTAACATGAATATGTTAGTATTTTCCAGAACTGGAGGGCCTGTCATCTGCCATTTCTCTCACTCATGCAGCGAAAAATGGATGCTGGCTTTGGATTAACAGACGGTCATGAAGACTGTCTTTTAGTCATTTAGCGGAGTTGATTTGAGTGGAACGAGTATTAGAAATTGACGAGTTCATGCTGCAGTGATGATTCTAGCTCATGGACTGATGCAACTGTGACATACAGTATTATGTCCTCCACATGCATATGAGTGAGTGAGGAGACAAGACTAAATGTACGTCATTTAGGAAGATGGAAAACAGAATTGCACACAGGATGGCACCCTGGAGGGAAGCATGAGACAATGGGGAAGAGTGTAGTACCTACATAGATAACAGATAACTTACATCCAAATCATTGCTTCAGCAAGCAGTGAGGCATAACAGGGTGGCCTTGCAATGAGGTAACTGCCCACCCAGGGGCATAGTGAGGCCTGACATCACAGGTGTTGTCTCAGCATAAGGATCACCCTGAAGTGTCTTATTGAGCTTATAAAATGGGATACTAGGCACATTTTAAAAATAGAGAAAAACATATGGCACATTTTAAAAATTAAAAAAAGATCTTAAATGGTTTTGAATTTATTGTTAGTCAGATTTATGCCAGATGGGGGCTACACTATACTTGGAGTACGCATTTTCTCTGCCCTCCCCCTTTTCACTTTTAGATTAGCTCCTGATCTGGATATTTGTCTGCTAATGTTTGTTGACAACTCTTGGGTTCAGGAAAATTTACACCATGTAATTCACTGCTGCAGGCAAGAAGTGCACACCGCATGCCCTTTAAAATTTAACCCCTAACTGTTTCTCAGTGTAAAGAGAAACTGTAACTTCACTGTAGATTTTGACACTCAGGCAAATGATCTGGAGAAGCATAGAATTTGTTGGCAGATAAGGACCGCCTGGCACACCCAGTCTGCACATTTTCACTACCTTCTGTACCACCACAGACCCTACTTGAATCTCCAGCTTCCCTCCTTTCCTTACCACTAAGGTTCTGTAGTGCTAGAGTCTTTAATCCTACTACAGTTTTTGCCCCCACCACCTCCACTGGGATAATGTTCCAGGCATCCACCACCCTTTCTGTGAAGAAGTACTTCCTCACATCTCCACTGAGGCTACCACCCTGCAGTTTCATAGCATGTCCCCTTGTTCTTGAGCATCTTTTTTTCTGAAAAAGGCTTCCGTCTTGGACCTTATTTATACCTGTGAGGTATTTGAAAGTCTCTATCATATCCCCCTCCCCACTCCTTTCCTCCAGGGTGTACATATTAAGGTCCTTTAGTCACTTCTGATAGGGCTTATGGTGCAGACCCTGCACCATTTTATTTGCCCTCCTCTGGACGGCCTCTACTCTGTCTATATCCTTCCAGAAATGTGATCTCCAGAACTGGACATTGTACTCTAGGTGAGGTCTCACCGTTGATTTATATAACGGTATCAACATCGTCCTCTTTCTGCTGGTGATACCCCTCCCTATGCGCCCTAGCATCCCACAGGCTCTCCCCACTGCCTTGTCACACAGTTTGGCCACCTTTTGGTCATCAGATATGGTTATTCCTAGGTTCCTTTTCTGTTTGGTGGTCTGCAGTACCACTCACCCCATTTTGTACTCCGCCCCTAGGTTTTAGCACCCACAGTGTATGATTTTGCACTTCTTTGCATTGAAACTTAGTTGCCACACCCTTGACCACTCCTCAAGCTTTCTTAGTTCTCTGTTCATCCCCCCCCCAGAGTGTCCACCCTACTGCAGAGCTTAGTGTCATTTGCAAAAAGGCATACCTTCCCCTATAGCCCCTCTGAATACATGAAAGAGGACTGGTCTCAATACTGATCCTTGTGGCAACCCGCTGGTCACCATCCCTTCCTCAGAGTGAACACCATTTACCACTACCCTCTGTTGCCTATTCCCCAACCAATTTCTGAACCAGTTTACTATCTTTAGACACACTCCTAGGCTGCCCAGCTTGTGTATGAGTTTTCTATGTGGAACGGTGTTGAAGGCCTTGCTGAAGTCTAGTTAGCCCACATCCACAGCTCCACCCTGATCTAACTCCTTGGGAACCCTGTCAAAAAAAATAAATCAGATTTGTTTGATATGACCTCCCCCCAGTGAATCCATGTCACCTCAGAGCTTGCAAGGCACTGGATTCAAGATATTCCACAGTCCTTTCCTTCAGCAGTGATTCCACTAATTTCCCCACCACTGATGTCAGGCTGACTGGCTGTAGTTGCTAGCTTCCTCCCTGCTACTACTTTTATGAAGTGGGAATACATCTGCCCTCCTCCAGTCCTCCGGGACCACTCCCGTCTCCAGTGAGTGGTTGAACAGGACTATCAGAGGTGTAGCCAACACCTCTCTGAGCTCAATCAATATCCTTGGATGTATCCTGTCTGGCCCCTTTGCGTTGTCAACCTTCAGATTTGTGAGTGCCTTCAAGACTCTTTCCTCTGTAGATGGACTAGTGTCTACCTCCCTTACCTTCAATGCCCTTCACTCCTTACCTTTCCTCTGTGAACACTGAACAAAAATATTCATTCAGGATGTCTGCTTTTTCCTTGTCCCCTTCTACATACTGCCCCATCCCTCCTTAGCCTTACAAATCACTGCCCTGGTCTTTCTTTTTTCACTTACGTATCTGAAAAATGTCTTGTCCCCACTCTTTATTGCCTGAGCTGTTTTTTCCTCTTTTTGTGCCTTTGTACTCCTGACTTCTTTCCCTGCCTCCCTCTGCTTCACCTGATACACCTCCCTATCCTCCTCCCTCTGTGTCTCCTTATACCTCCTGAATACTAACTTTTTTGTCCTTACATTCCAGGCCACATCTTTTGAGAACCATGATGGTCTAATTTTCCTCTTGCTTTTGCTTACTGTCTTGAGGCAGGGGTTTGTTGCTTCCACTCTCCCTGCTTTTAGTTTCTACCACTGTACCACCATTCCACCCAAGTTCTCTCTGCCTGCCAGGGCATCCCTAAGGCATTCCTCCATCATTGTACAAGCGGCCCTCTTGAAGTTCAGGACCTTCGGCTTTGTGTAGTTCGCTTCTGTCACAGTCCTTATATTGAACAACACCGTACTGTGATCAATGGTTACTAGGTGGCCACCCATTGTGACATCTTTAACACTGTCTTCGTTGGTAAGTACAAGGTCCAGTTTTGCTCCTTCATGTGTGGGTTCCCATACTGGTTGCCTGAGTAATTCCCCCTGTAGCGAGCCCAGTGTCTCCCTGCTCCTAGCTGATGCTGCAGGTGGGATACTCCATTCTATATACAGCAGACTGAAGTCCCCCACCAGCAGCACCTCCAACTTATTTGACATCTTTTGGATGGCTTCCATCAGAACCTTATCCATCCCCAATCCCCACTCCCCTGTGCTGGAGGTCTGTAGATTATGTCAGTGCAAATAGTGGCACCATTCTCCGACTCTAGGGTGATCCATAGTATCTCCTCCCCTATGTGTGTTCCCTGTAGTAATGTTGCTTTTATACTATCCCTCACATAAATAGCCACTCCTCCCCCTTCTTACCCACCCTGTCCTTCCTGAACAAGGTATAGCCTGGTATGGCTATGTCCCAGTCATGTTACTCATTGCACCATGACTTGGTAATGGCAACAATGTCTAAGTCAGCTTTGGTCATAATGACCACTACGTCAGGGAGTTTACCTGCCAGATTTTGAGCGTTTGTACACATGACCTTCCAAATTTTGCTGCCACCCTGCTTGTCAATCCAACTTTTCCCTTTTGCCATCTTCCCTTACCCCATCTCTTTTATTTTCACCCCTATTCATTCTTATCGTTTTGCTTTTCTTGTTTTCAGGTGCCAGTGGGGATTTGTTTCCCTCATGATTCTCCCTAATGACTACTTTAGCTTGGGGGGTTGTATGTCTCCTTGCTTCCTTCTGCCACCCCCCTGTACTAGTTTAACTGCTCTTCTATGTAACATTTAAACTGTTCACTGAGGACTTGTGTTCGCCTCCTGGATGGATGCAGGCCATCAACCATGAATAGACCTTAATCCCTCCAGGTGGGACCCCAGTCCACAATGTAGCCAAATCCTTCCCCTCTGCACCACTGCTTCAACCATCAGTTGAAACTCCTGGTATTGAGTACCCTATCCTCCCCCCTGTTGTAAACAGGCAGTACCTCAGAAAAGGTCACTGAGCATGCTACCTGTCTAAGACTCCTTCCCAACTCCCTGAACTCCACCTACACTATCCCACCCTCGTCCCTAGTCAGGTCAACTGTATCTATGTGGACAATGATATCCAGCTCTCTCTCCCATCCTGCTACCCTAGCAATCCCCAGCATCCACTTCCCATACCTCTGAGCATGGCATCAGGCAGGCACCTAACCTCCCTCTTCCCCTCCCTTCCTACCACCAACTCTATCCCCCTCATATTGAAGTTTCCCACCAGGAGTTGCTTCTTCCTCCTTTGGGGTCCTTTGCCACACTCCCTGGGGACTCCATTACGGAAGTCCCCTACATCTTCACTGGTGACTACTACAGGTGCCTCCCTGGGACAGTCCCACTCCACCAGGGCATTGTAGAAATTATGCAGTGGTACCGTTCGGGGGATGTGCCTCTGAACCTCCACTCTCACCCTTCCTGAGCCCACTGTAGTCCAGCTGCTCCTCCTCCTCCTTAGCACCCTTTGAGGCAGTGGTAGCAGACTTGGTGGTCCCTGGGTGGGGGGAGGAGATCCCCCAAAATCTTGGTCAGCTCAGTCTAGAGTCTAGCAACCTCTTCCCTTAGCCCAGAGAGGTTCATACAGATGGGGCAGCACCACAGTCTCCAGAAAGTTTTCCTGAAAACCGCCGCCTAACAGCCATTGCACTGCATCACTCCCAGCATATCAATTTACTACCCTGCCTGTTTTTGTTATTGCTTATTTGCTTCCTTCAAACTCTTACTTTTGTCCCTACCCTAGATAGAGTGTTACACCTATTCCTAAAATTATAAAAACGTCTGAGAAATAGAGCTATCTGAACGGTTGTAAACATTCTATCAGCCCTATGTTAATCTTTGATCTTTTAATCTTTAACATAACCCGTGGTCATGCCTTATTGTTTAATTATGTAAGACCCTTACTTGCTTCAAACCCTTTTTGATACCACTACCCTAGATAGGGTGTTTCACATATTCCCTAAATTTTGTGGACTACTAAGTCTCCTCACTCACTTGCAGTGTTAGCGCCACCACTAGTTTAACAGTACATTTACCTCAGTTGTGAGAGAAGTGTCAGTTGTCATTTCCCAACAGATTTTTGCAATTAATAATTAACCAGATAATAGACTTTTACTTTGATGGCAGATAAGGACCACTTGGCCCACCCAGTCTGCCCATTTCCCTTCCGATTGGATAAGCTGCAGATTCTAGTTAACCAACAGCCTACTTCCTGCAACACCCCACTACAATTGCCTTATGTCTGTCCCATGCATGTTTGAATTACCCCACTGTTTTAGACCCAACAAGCTCCCCAGGAAGGCAGTTCCATGCATCCACCACTCTCTCTGTGAAAAAACTTTCCTCACATTACCCCTGAGTCGTCCCCCCTCTATCTTTAAATTGTGCCCCCTTGTTCTTACACATCTCTTTTTCTGAAAGATGCACCCTCTGGACTTTGTTGATTACCTTGAGGGTACCTAAAGTTTCTATCATGTCCTCCCTGTCCCTCCTTTCATCAAAGGTATACATATTAAGCTCTCAGTCTCTCTTCATATGGTTTCTGATGCAGACCCTGCACCATTTTAGTTGCCCTCCTCTGGACTGTTTCCATCCTGTCTATGTCCTTGCGTGGAGATGGAGTCTCCCAAAACTGCACACAGTATCCAGATGGGGTCTCACCAACTGTCTGTACAGAGGATAACCACTTCCCTTTTTCTACTTGTGATGCCTTCCCATGCATGCCAGTATCCCCTGGCTCTCCTTACTGACTTCTCACATTGCTTACCTACCTTTAGGTCATCTGATATGACTACCCCAAGTCCCTTTCCATTTTTGTCATTGTTAGTACCTCCCCTGCTATTGTGTGCTCTTCTCCTGGGTTTTTGTTTCCCAGGTGCATTACTTTGCACTTCTTTGCATTGAATCTAAGTTGCAATATGTCTGACCATTCCTCTAACCTTGCCAAGTCCCTTCTCATACTTTCTACCCCCCCTTGTGTATCAGTTTTGTTACAGATCTTTGTGTCATCTGCAAAGAGGCATACCTTTCCTTCCAGACCCTCTGCAATGTCACCTATAAAGATGTTACAGGACTGGACCCAGTACTGAGCCTTGAGCCAGGTATTCCACTAGTAACACCCCTTTCTTCGGAATATGTTCCATTCACTATTACCTTCTGTGTCCTGGTGTGCAGCCAGTTTGCTACCCAGGCTACCGCCCTGGAACCCACTCTCAGGCTGGCTAACTTGATTATTAGTCTTTTGTGCGGGACTGTGTCAAATGCCTTGCTAAAGTCTAGGTAGGCCATATCTACAGCCTCCCTTTGGTTACCCAGTCAAAGAAATCAATTAGATTCATCTGACATGACCTTCCTGCTATAAATCCATGCTGCTTTGGGTCCTGTGCCCCGCTGGCCTCTAGGTACTCAACAATTCTTTCTTTCAGAAGTGATTCCATTATTTTCACTACCGCTGAGGTCAAACTTACAGGTCTGTAGTTTCCTGCTTCTGCCTTGCTCCCATTTTTTGTGAAAGGGAATCACATCTGCCCTCCTCCAGTCCTCAGGTACCACCCCATCTTCCCATGATTTGTTAAAAAGTGTGGTCAGTGGTGTCACTAGGTCCTCCCTTAGTTCTTTTAGGATTCTGGGGTGAATCCCGTCAGGCCCCATTGCTTTGTACACCTTGAGTTTTAGGAGTTCTTTCAGGACTCTTTCTTCTGTAAATGAACTGGTGTTAACCCCCCCTACCCAGAGTGCTTCTATTGTATGGTTTAGGTAACTCCTCCTCATCTTCTTTTGTGAATTCTGAGCAAAAGTATTCATTCAGTATCTCTGCCTTTTCACTGTCTCCCTCTGCTCACCTCCCCTCTCCTTTATTAATCTTCACTATTCCTCCCTTAACCTTTCTATGCTCCCTAATATACCTATATGGCTATTTTTTCCTCGGTTTGGGCCTTTGCTATTCTGACTGCCTCCCCCACTTCTTTCTGCTTTAATTGATACAGTTCCCTATCGTGCTCCTTCTGTGATTCCTTACACTTTTTGAATGCAGCCTTTTCCTCCTTAACCTTCCCTGCCACCTCTTTTGAGAACCGTAGTGTTTTTTTACTCCGCTTTGTTTTCTTTCTTTATTTCACACTAAGGCTTGTTGCCTCTATGATAGCAGTTTTGATTTTTCTCCATGCATTCCTCAGGTATTCACCCATTTTGCCAAAGTCGGCCCTTCTAAAGTCAAGTATCTTTGTTTTTGTATGGCTTGTCTCCATGGTTGTGCTTATTGTGAAGCACACTGTGCAGTGGTCACTTGTTCCCAGATGTCTACTGACTTCTAAATTTGTGATCCTCTCTCCATTTGAGAGTACCAGGTCTAGTATTGCTCCCTCCTGAGTGGGTTCCAACACTAGCTGTCTAAGGCCTGCCCCCTGCAGGGCATTGAGAATGACCCTGCTCTTGGATGTGGCTGCAGTATATGTCATCCAGTTAACATCTGGCATATTCAGGTCCCCCATCAACAGTATCTCCCCTTTTTCAGCCATTTTGAGAATCCTCTATCATTTTCTTGTCCGTTTCCTCCCCTTGAGACGGTGGTCTGTATACAACCCCTGTGCGGATTGTGATGCCATTCCCTGTCTCCAAGGTGACCCAGAGTGCCTCTTGTCCTCCCCCTTTACTTTTTAGCTCTGTAGCTTTGATCCCTTCTCTTATGTAGAGAGCTACTCCACCTCCTCTTTTACCCTCCCTGTCCCTTCTGTAGACTGTGTACCCTGGTATGTTGACATCCCAGTCATGGTTCTCCATGTACCATGTTTCTGTGACTGCCACTATATCCAATTTTTCATCTTCCATCATGGCTACTAGCTCAGGAAGCTTGTTTCCCAGACTACGGGCATTGGTACTCATTGCCCTCCATTTAATGTTGGCTTTATCCTTTTTTCTCCCATCCCTGCTCTTATTGCCCTTGTCTATTTTTCCATTTACCCCTGTCCTGCCCTCTGTTGAGCTCTGTACCTCAGTTTTCACCTTACTACCTGCCATGTTTTGTGGGGGGAAGCTTGAATGCCAGACAAAAAAAGATGATCTTGTATTAGGTTCACCTCAGAGAAGGGCTGAGAAAGAGAGAGGCTATGACACCAGGTTGCTGGCTATAACCAGATAAAAAGCCACAATGCTTGCAAGAAGAGAACTAATAAAACTGAAAGAGTGGGAACCTGCTAACACTCAGTCGGTTACATTATCAACAGATTTTAAATTGGTGGCTGGTAAAATTGGCTCCATTGTGCACAAATACTGGGGAATTTGAAATGCAGGAGAGACTTATAAAATGGATTTGGGTGAAAAACCATGAGGGATGTTCAGGCACCCTCTAACATTAGGGACAAAATAGTATATAGCAGGTACCAGCCACCAGCACTGCAGAATTCTCGAGATTGGCTGCCTCCCATATCCAAGGACTTCCTCTGCATATCTCGCAATCTCTCAGCTGAGCTTGAACAAGTTAAGAGGAGTCCCAGGGGAAGCAGCCACCTGAGGGTATTACTTTACACATAGGCGGCAGAGGGGTCAGAGGGGTCAGAGGGGTCAGCTGACCCCTCACTTTTAAAAGTAAGGGTCAGAATATACATTCTGACCCCCCCATACACACACACACACACTTCTGATGGATTTACTAGCCTGTTATGTTTACCCTGTATTTTGTGTGGCACACCCCACACACATTCACTGGAAGTCAACAAGAGCTAGGTTCAGATAAGCTCACTAAATTGTCATGAGTAATTGCTTTGTACCCTTCCCCCACTGGCACACAAAAACTGATGTTTTTCCCAGCTTTTTCCCATACTTTTTACTGGATCAGCAAGAGATTTAAAGCCAAACTCTTCATCATACAGTGATAGACTTTGCAAAGAACTCACTTTAAATACATTAGGTAGAATTGGTATCATTCAGAAATAAAAAAAAAGGTGTGTAATCCTAGTTGTGCGTAAATCAGCGTTTCCCTATGAATGGAATGTGACAAGGGCTATAAATTATCAACCGCTTAATTGCCTCCCTGAAAATGGACACCAAAGTGTGTGTGTGTGTGTGTGTGTGTGTGTGTGTATATGTGTGTTTTGTACCTGGAAAAGGCTTCATTGAGTGATGCTTATTTACAAGGTGATTCTGGTTTTAGTACAACCACTTTCCTGTAAAGTCATGAAGCACTGTCTGCTGCATGCTAGTTTGCTTTAGTCACCAGAAATGATGTTAATGAGGATTCACTCATCTAGCACCTGGGAGCAACTGTTCAGGGTCATGCAGTATGTAAGTGAAGGCTGTGGAAGTCAAACCTAGGTCTGCTGGATGTACCAAACCCTTGTTCACAGCTCCTTAGTCTAACCTCTAGGCTATACTGCCAGCTCAGTGCTGGAAGTGTAAAGCAGACTCAAAATGAAGAAAAAAGGCTGCAGTGTTCATTTCAGAGTGGAGGATTGGGAAAAGTGCCACACAGTTTTCAATTTTGACCCAAATAAAATGTTATGCTTGCTAATGCATAGCAAAGCTAGAGCACTGTAACCATGCTGGTTGCAGCATAGAAACACAGAAATTGTTGGCAGATAAGGACTGCTAGCCCCATTCAGTCTGCCCTAAGCTCTGCACTATTTTGCAGCTTTTGACACTACCTGGGCAATTGCTTTTCACCCCTCCTCCCCTCTTCTAAGGTTCCCTTATACTTGTCCCAGGCATGTTTAAATACAGTACCTCTACTTCGCTTGCTCCCACCACCTCCTGTGGCAGACCATTAAATATGTCCACCACCCTGTCTGTGAAGATGAACATCCTCACATTTCCCATTAACCTGCCACCTTCCAATTTCATATCATGCTCCCTCATTCTTGTACTCCTATATTGGACAATGTCTCCCCCCGCACCTTGTTTATATCTTTAAGGTACTTAAATGTTTCTGTTATGTGCCCCCGACCCCTCCTCTCCTCCAGCGAGTACATACTGAGATCCTTTAATTGCTCCTCATGTGTTTTCTGGTGCAAGCCCTGTACCATCTTAGTCACCCTTCCCTGGACAGCCTCCACTCTGTCAATGACTCTGTGAGGGCGCGGCCTCCTGAATTGCTCACAGTACTCTAGGTGGGGCCTAACCAGTGTTTTATGCAATGGCATCACTACCTCCCACCTTCTGCTAGTGATACTTTTGCCTATGCACGTCAGCATGCCACTGGCACTCCCTGCAGCCTTTGTACTCTGCTTAGACATTTTTAGGTAATCTGAATTGATAACCCCCAGATCCCTTTCTTCTTTGGTGACCATCAGCAACTCCCCCCCCCATCCTGTAGCTCTCCCTAGGTTCCCTCGTACCAGGTGCATTATTTTACTTTTCCTTTTAATTGAACCTCAGTTGCCACACCTCTTACCATTTTTCAAGCTTCACCAGGTCCCTTCTCATTCTCTCCACCTGATCTGGAGTATCCACCCTGTTGCAGATCTTGGAGTCATCTGCAAACAGGCAAACCCTTCCCTCCAGCCCTTCTGCAATGTCACTAATGAAGACATTGAACAGGACTGGCCCAAGGACTGATCCCCAAGGTACCCCACTGGTCACCCCTTCTCTTCTTCAACTTAAGACCTCGGGTGCTTGCTCTTTTGCTTTTGTGGCACCAATGCTGTGGAATTCTCTGCCTCATCGGTTAGAGAGTGCCTGACCATGGAAAGCTTTAAATCTGCTTTAAAGTCATACCTTTTTGATATGGCTTTCCCAGACCTGTCTAGTCTATAATTGGTATATATTTTAGTGATATGCTGTTACACTTTGTGGTTTTATCTTTTGTCATTATAACTTTTTGTAAAGCGCTTTGATCATCTCTAGCATTGCGCTATATAAAGCTGACTTGACTTGACTCCCCAGATTGTATCCCATTTACCATCACCCTCTGCCTCCTGTCAGTTAGCCAGTTTCTAACTCAGTTTACCACCTGGTGCCCCATACCTAGACTACCCATTTTGTTAACCAGCCTCCTATGTGGGACGG
Source organism: Neoceratodus forsteri (assembly GCA_016271365.2). NCBI lineage: Eukaryota > Metazoa > Chordata > Ceratodontiformes > Ceratodontidae > Neoceratodus > Neoceratodus forsteri. The sequence continues at coordinate 516,481,583 of CM057449.1, read as the reverse complement.
TGTTGAAGGCCTTGCTGAAATCAAGGTTGACTGTTTCCCAGTATAGTAAGGAAGGGATAGCCCACATTCAGGACGTGCACAAGGCAGTGCACAGTGGTGGGGGAACAGAGAGGACAGAGCAGCATTTCAAAACAAGTTTGATTTTATTCTGTCTCTGTCTCTCAGTCTATGTGCTGCTTGCTCTCTTTTTCCCTACCACACACAGTTAAGTGACAGGACCGCGTCCAGCTTCTCTCTCTCTCTTCTCGCAGAATGTCTGTCTCTGGAAAACAGCACGGTGGCAGGGGAACAGAGAGGACAGTGCAGCATGTCAAAATTACAGGTCCTGTTACAGCCTCTTGTTGCTGTCTGCTACTGCCGCGGGACAACACTTTCACTTTTTTCTGCCCATGCATTCATCAACCCGATCATCACACTGCTAGAAGCCAATGCACAGATGTGAAACACACCCACGGGACAACAGCTACAAGCCATGACAGCTAAATATCTCTGTCACACTCTCTCTCTCTACCTCATTAGTGGCATTGACATTAACTGACGGTATGGAGAAGGAGCAGATCGACACGGGACAACTTTGGTAGATGATGGAAGGGGGAATAGAAACATGGCCATCTCTATCTCAGACTCTGTATCTCACCATCAGGAACAACATCACAATGCTGGCATGTCTCTCTCTCTCTCTCCCTGTCCCTCTGTCTCACACTCAAAGTTGGGGTCAATCTCTTGGGGGGTGACCATCACTCTCATCTCAACAGGACATGCCTAGGGGGGAAAGTTTTATGTATAAAAAGATAACTGCCTCGGTGCACATAACTGCTTCAGTGCATGCACAGACAGGACTGCTACTTAGATCCATGTCACCTGCCCATGTAATAGCCATGGGGAAAATGGAGCTCCCAGGAGTGGGTGGGTGGGTAGACTTCTTCATGCTGCATAGGAATGGACAGGAATGCCTGTTGGGGGTCATGTTACCACTCCGGGGGCTGGGGGGGGTTGCTATGTGCTGGTGTGATGTCTTGTCTGGTGAGTCGAGATCTGCAGGGCAGGTGGGTAGGCAGCCCTCTGCATGCTACAGAACACTGGACAACAACAGCAAAAGCATGATAACAGAATGGAGTGACTGTATGCTGCACATGTATGCCTCTGGGGTAGAACAGTACTCATAAACCGCTGCTGGCTCCGTCTCGCTTAGCGAGGAATTTAATAGCTGCCGTATACTGCAGCTCTGCCTGCACTGTGAAGACATCCAGGTGCTCATCACAGATTGTGCCACTGGGACTACTCACTCTGACTGTTCGTAAACAGTGATTAACAAACAGTCACATGTTGATGCCTCAGAAAAGCACTAGCAAACAGGCTAGAAGGAGGTGTGGAGCAACAATGGGGAATCATCAAAACTGCCATCACTGAGGCAACAAGCCTTTGTGTGAAGCAAATAAACAAATCAAAATGAAAGAAAAAGCCACTATGGTTCTCAAAAGAGGTGGCTGTGAAAGTCAGGAAGAAAAAGATAGCATTCTGGAAGTATAAGGAAACACAGAAGGAACAGGACAGACAGCTGTACCAGTTAAGGCAGAAGGAAGCAGGGAGGGAAGTCAGAATAGCAAAGGCCCAAACTGAGGAAAAGATAGCCAACTCAGTTAAGAAGGGGGATAAAACCTTTTATAGGTACATCAGCGAGCGTAGAAAGACAAAGGGAGGGATAGTGAGGCTGAATAGAATGAATGGTGGGTGGGCAGAGGGACAGTGAAAAAGCAGGGATACTGAACGAATATTTATGCGCAGTATTCACAAAGAGGAGGGAGAAGTGCCTAATCCAATTAACAGAAGCACTCTTGATGGGGTGATCCAGTCCTTTCACAGAAGAAAGGGTTCTGCAAGAACTCCTAAAACTGAAGGTGGACAAAGCAATGGGTCCTGATGGAATTCACCCCAGAATTCTAAAAGAATTAAGGGAGGAACTAGTGAAACCACTGGCTACTCTTTTTAATAAATCTTGGGAGGATGGTGTGGTACCCGAGGACTGGAGGAAGGCGGATGTGATTCCCCTTCACAAAAGTGGGACCAAGACAGAGGCAGGAAACTACAGACCTGTCAGTCTGACCTCTGTGGTAGGGAAAGTGATGGAGTCACTTCTGAAGGAAAGGATAGTTGAGTACCTAGAGGCCAGTGGAGCACAGGACCCAAGGCAGCATGGGTTCACAGCAGGAAGGTCATGTCAGACGAATCTAATAGATTCCTTTGACTGGGTGACCAAAGTGGTAGACCAGGGAGGGGCTGTGTACATGGCCTACCTAGACTTTAGCAAGGCATTTGACACAGTCCCACACAAAAGATTAATAGTCAAATTAACCAGCCTGGGAGTGGATCCCAGGGTGGTAGCCTGGGTAAAACATTGGCTGCACAACAGGACACAGAAGGTAATTGTAAAATGGAGTCCACCTGAAGAAAGAGGGGTTACTAGTGGGGTACCGCAGGGTTCAGTATTGGGTCCAGTCCTTTTTAATGTCTTCATCAGTGACATTGCAGAGGGACTAGAAGGAAAAGTATGCCTTTTGCAGATGACACAAAAGATCTGCAACAGGGTTGATACACAAGGAAGCGTGGAAAGGATGAAAGGGACTTTGCAAGGTTGGAGAAATGGTCAGAAGTATGGCAGCTAGGATTCAATGCAAAGAAGTGCAAAATAATGCACCTGGGAAACAAGAACCCAGGGAAGAATATCACAATGGGTGGGGAGGTAGTAACAACAACAAAAAGGAAAGGGACCTGGGGTAATCATATCAGATGACCTTAAGGTTAGCAAGCAATGTGAGAAGGCAATAGGGAGGGCTGGGGTATACTGGGACGTATAGGGAGGCATCAGCAGCAGAAAACAGGAAGTTGTTATCCCTCTGTACAGACAGTTGGTGAGACCCCATCTGGAGTACTGTGTCCAGTTCTGGAGACCCCATCTCATAAAGACATAGACAGGATAGAGATAGTCCAGAGGAGGGCAACTAAAATGGTGCAGGGTCTGCAAGAGAAACCGTATGAGGAGAGACTAAAGGAGATTAATATGTATACCCTTGAGGCAAGAAGGGAGAGGGGGGACATGATAGAAACTTTTAAGTACCTCAGTGGAATCTACAAAGTCCAAGAGGGTAGCATCTTTTAGAAAAAGAGACTTGCAAGAACAAGAGGACACAATTTAAAGATAGAAGGAGGGCGGATCAGGGGCAATGTGAGGAAGTATTATTTCACAGAGAGGGTAGTGGATGCATGGAACAGCCTTCCTGAGGAGGTTGTGGGGTCTAAAACGGTGGGAGAATTCAAGAATGCATGGGACAGACATAAGGCAATTCTTGTGGGGGGTAGGAAGAAATAGGCTGTTGGTTAACTAGGATCTGCAGCCTATCCTGTAGGTAGGGAAATGGGCAGACTAGATAGGCCAAGTGGTCCTTATCTGCCGTCAAAGTCTATGTTTCTATGCTTCTATATGATAGACAGCCAATTGAGATCTTACATTTCCTACCCCATGTTATACGTATGGGTCTATAATTAACCCCATACATGTAGAACTGCCAGCAAAAATAATGTAGCTACATTTGAAGAGCTCCCCAACCCCCACCAATCCTATTCACACTGTTTCTACATAAAACGCCTGAAAATCCCTTGGCCTTCCCTAGTTTGTATCAACATTAAATGTATTTTAGGGGCTGGGCCGCAGCTGCAGCACTCTATGGCTGCTTGGCTCATACACAAAAGTTACGAGTCTGGCAAATAAAGGTACATATATTTATTAGAGTACTATATTTAGGGAGAGATGGCATAGATGAAAAAACACCCCTCTGAACTGGTTAAAAGACCAGAAAATAGTGGTATACCATGAACCATTGATGGTAGTGTCACCTTCCCACAGTATTGATGGCATGGCATCCGAGACTGTGAAACTGTCATATCATGATATCATTTATTCTGACCCCCATACCTCTCAACCTCCTACCTCATAAATCAGGGACAAGGCTTAAAAAAATCAGGGACAAAGGACCAAAATCAGGGATACATCTTCAAAATTAGGACTATCCACCCAGAAAGCTGGTAGAATATGGGGCTTAGTGCAAAATGCATTTTCTGAAGAAGAACAAGTCTGTAACTTTAATGCTTGACATTGTTTTGTGCTTACAGTCCCCACTGTTTAGCCACAAAAACACAAATTTTAGGAGGGACAGAGTAAACTTTTGAGGCAAAATCAGGGACGTCCCTGAAAATCAGGGACACTTGAGAGGTATGCTGACCCCCCACACACACTTTTTGAACCGCTTCTCCACCTATGACTTTAGTAACAGCCATCACTGATTTTCTGCTTGAACTCTTTGAAACCACCTAAAATTGTCAATGTCCCAGCAGAACTGCCACAAGCTCCTGAAAAGCCTGGAAAATTATTTCACAGACTCAGTCCTTAATTGCCTGTACATGGCTGTCCATCTGTTCTCCTGTCCTGTACAGCATTCTGATTGGCTCCTTAAGCCTGCCAGTCTATTTGGGAGGGCCTGTGACATCATCTTTCCTGCAGTCCTTCATTATTGGTTGCTAGGGCTTTCTAGTCCTCTAATTGGCTGAGCTGCAGTGTCAGATGTTAACAACATGGCTGCACCCATGTCATTATATGAGCCCTGTGCTCCAGACTCTATTAATTCTGTTTTATTTTGCTGCATTCAAGAGTGCTGGCCCCCTGAATTCTGTTGCATCCTTCCTGGGCTGTTGTTAAATCTGTCTGTGACTTGAACTGGGCAGTAGGTTCATGAGTTGGTGAGCTGGGTACAGTAGAGCTGGGAGCACTGGAGAGGAGCCCCTTTTTAGCATGCACTCCAGAGCAAGAAAAGGTAGCCATCTTGTGGCTGACGTATGGGGAGTGAAGAGAAAGTGTAGTAGTTTGGTGGTTCTCAGTCCCCTCTGCCAGGTTTGAGGGACTGGGAATGAAGAATGTGTAACTCCACATAATGAGTCCCAGTGTTCATTTTGTAGTTTAAAAAGAATTTCTCAACTCAATTGAAAGCAGTAGAAAATATGGGGAGTGAGTGCAACTCGGAAAGCCACATGAAGCAAATGAAGAATGTGGCCACAATCACCGAAAACAGAGGAGCACAAAAGGCAATGGAAGTTGCAGTGTGACTGTGCTTTCTCTCCATGCCACACATGTGAGTGAGCCAGGCAGAGAAAAAGCCAGCTGTAGTCATCCGCAGCAGTGCTTCAGGAGCCTTGTGAGGAAAGCAAGCAGCAGTTAAGGTAAGCCCCCTCCCCAGGGGTGTGCTACACTCTCCACTGGGTCATGAATTGTCACTCATGCAGTTGCACAGGTTCTGCCCAGTACAGATCTGAGAAGCACAAAATATGCAGCAACAACCATACTGTACTAACAATTCTTCCTAGACAAACTGTTCCAACATTCCTGATGTTCTTCATCCCATTACTATTTCCCGATGTTTTTCATCCCATTACTATTTCCCGATGTTCTTCATCCTATTACTATTTCCCAATGTTCTGCATCCCATTACTATTGCCCAGGACTAGGGAAACCAGTACAGGGTATGGTAACCGAGCTTCGGGCACATCTCTTATCAGGACCACTGTCATAGGATCCAGACCTTCAAACACACACCAGTCATCTACAGTACCTCTTGAAGAAAAAATGCCACTTTTGCAGAAATTTGTGTGTGGAGGGAAGGGGAATCAATGGCAAAAGGTCTCTGAAAAGCCCCGAGGAGTATCCAGATATCTCAAAGGAGATCCCAGTGGTGCATCCGATGTGTGACACCCCAACTCTCGGGTCACCGTGTCCTGGCTGACACCCTTCCTGGTGAGCGTACATGGCCCACCTGGTTGAGGGAGTTGGGTTTGTTCTTTTTCTTGTGGTGGTGGTGGTGGTGGTGGGGGTGTCATCCCAGAACAAATAATAAATAATGTGATGCCTCCACCCAGAAATAATAAGTGATCCAGATGTCATGTGCAGTACCAACCCCTGGGATTCAGTACCCACCCACCTCCTTACACTGGACTGAGGTGTAATTAAAATAATAAACAAATAGCAAGTTACGGTTGCAGTACAAAGAGGCACATTTAGATACTAACTCTAATTACTCAATAAAATATACAGTAGACATGATCAAGCGAACAGGTACACAGATTAACAGATCTAACACTAAAACACTAAAACAATCGAACATATGAACATACGAAGAAGCCAGCAGAAGAAGGCATTTGGTCTATCAAGTCTGCTCATGTTGCAGGGTCCACAGCTTGAGCTAATGTTCTTACCCTCCCTCCCCACTCCTCCCTTCCTCCCTATCCATGATCCTTACTTTCTCCCATGCCTATCCTAGCCTCTCTTAAAGCTGCCCACTGTCTTCAATGTGATGACCACTTTTGGCAGTGCATTCCAAGTGTCCACCACCATCTCTGTGAAGAAATACTTCCTGATCTCCCCCCTAAATCTCTCACCCTCCAGCTTAAGACTGTCTCCTAGTGTTATGGTTGCCACTCAGCTTAAAGATACTCTCCATATCAACCTTATGTATCCCTTTCAAGTACTTGAAGGTTCCAATCATGTCCCCTCTCTCTCTCTCTCTCTCTCCTGTCTTCCAGGGAGTACATGTTCAATACCCCCAACCTCTCCTAGTATGCCTTACCCTGCTGACCCACTATTATCTTCGTAGCCCTCCTATGGACCTTCTCCAGCAGGTTAATGTCCTTTTTAAGGTATGGGCACCAGTACTGAACTCCATACTCTAGATGCAACAAACAATGTACAAAAACCTATTATTAAGCTGCGGTCAAAGGAGTGTGATTATTGGAAGGGTTGAAAGTCTGGGGTGCACAATGTGGTCATGTGCAAGTACATGAGTGAGTAATAAAGTCATGGAGGTGGAATCTGAGAGAAGAGATGTGTAAGGCAGATACAACAACAGGGGTCAAGGAAAGATCCAAGCAGGAAATGGAAGTAGAACACAGCCTGGCCCGCAGATGATTTCATGTGAGAGAGAGTGAGGGAGTAAGAGACAATGTTACAAAGGGAGTACATGGGGGCAGAGAGAGATGAAAGAGCAAGTGTCAGTGTTACAAAGGGAGTATACGGGGGCGGAGGGAGACGAAAGGTAGGGGGAGTGTGAGAGCCAAGCTAGAATTAGGAGATCAAAGAAATGCAGTGGGAGAGATGCTGGGCATCAAGGGAGCAGAGGGACAGAGAAGAGTAGAGGGAGAAATGGTGAGTGCCAGGGGAACAGGCTAGGGCAAAGTGGCAGAAAGGAGAAAAGAGGGTGTCCAGTCTGACCAGTATGAACATGAGAGCTGCTTTGTAAGAAATGTCACCATAATCAATAATCATTTTTGAGAGGCTTTTTCTGCTTCCAGGAAGTGGAATTTACACTTTGTTCCTGTAAAGAGACCTTATTTGGGTATCATTTAGGGGAGAGGTGTTAACAACAACAAAACAGGAAAGAGATCTGGAGGTCATCATATCTGATGACCTGAATATTGCAAAGCAGTGTGATAAGGCTGTAGGGAAGGCTAGTAGGATGCTGGGGTGCGTAGGGAACCAAGGCAAGGCAGTTTTATTTGTAGGGCGCCCAATCCCAGAGGCTCTGGGCACCTAACAGGAAGTAAAACAAAGCATAGTGAGAAACATCATAAATCAATAAAACAGTAACAATGCATAAATGCAAGTATAACGATTTAAAATAGATTAAAAGAAGTCAGAAATCTGGAAAAGCCAAGACAAAGAGGTGGGCTTTCAGCCTGTGCTTGAACACCTCAACCGAGGGAGCCTTCCAGATGAAAGGTGGTAATGAATTCCACAGGGTCAGCCCAGAGACGCTGAATGCATGATCTCCTGATGCCTTGAGCCGAACCCTGGCAATGTCCAGGAGGCCTCTTGAAGAGGAGCCGAGGAAGCGAGCAGATGTCACTGGTGTCAGGAGCTCCAACTGGTAGCCAGGACCCAGTCCATATAGGGCCTTGAAGGTGAGAAGACCCACCTTGATGAGGACCCTTCACCTGACTGGCAGCCATTGCAGAGTCCACAGGACTGGGGTCACATGACTGGACCTTGAAAGGTCCATCAGTAACCAGGCCACCGCATTCTGCACTAGCTGAAGTCCACTGAGGGTCCCTCCCATGACAACAAAGTATAGAGAGTTGCAGTAGTCAAGCCTGGAGGTCACAAAGGCATGCACTAGCATTGGCAGGTCCTCAGACGGAACGAGGGGCTTAATCTGGGTAATGTTCCGTAGATGGTAGAAACTGCTATTGACAGCAGATGATACCTGATCTTCAAAAGTCATTCTGTCATCAAGGATCACACCCAGATTTCGCACCCTTGGGGAAGCCACCAATGGAATAGAACCCAGGAAAATCCCTGAATCAGCCCCAGGTGGCAACCCATCATGTCCGTGATCAGGCTTGATCACCAGTACCTCCTTCTTGGCCGGGTTAAGTCTAAGCCAAGCTGGAAGTCATCCAGTCATTGATTTTAGCCAGACAATTTTTAAGCACTTCAACCGCTCCTGATGTTCCAAGTGCAAAGGGCAAGTACAGCTGGATGCAATGTTGAGTGCCAGGGGAACAGGCAGATATCACCAGCAGAAAAGGGAGGTAGTGGTACCCCCTATATAGATCATTGGTGAGGCCACACCTGGAGTACTGTGTCCAGTTCTGGAGGCCCCATCTCAGGAAGGACATAGACTGGATGGAGGCAGTACAGAGAAGGGCAACCAAAATGGCGCATGGCCTGCATCAGAAGCCCTAAGAGGAAAGACTCAGGGAATTAAATATGTAATAACTGGAGGAAAGGAGAGAAAGGGAGACATGATAGAAACATTCAAATACCTCAAGGGTATCAATAAGGTATAGGGGAGTGGCATATTGCACAGAAGGAGATGTCAAGGACAAAGGGTCATGATATGAAGCTGGAAGGGGGAGATTTAGAGGCGATGTTAGGAAATATTTATTCATGGAACGGGTGGTGGATGCCTGAAGCAGCCTCCCAGCAGAGGTGGCAAGTACCAAAATAGTAACAGGTTTCAAACACACATAGGATAGACACATTGGGACCTTAGTAACAGGGCTGGGGGGGGGGGGTAAGGCCGGAGATCAATTAGGGTCTACAGTAGCACAGTAGGTAGGGACTTTAGGACAGACTAGGTGGGCCAAGAGGTCCTTTTCTGCTGACAGCTTCCATGTTTCCATGTTATTTTAGGGTGGTGCTTTTAGTGAATAGTGTCCACATGCACTGAGAAATTGAGCTGGTGGTCCAACTACACCCAAAGATACTTGAAGGAGGAGAAATCTTCAGTCAACACACCATCAAGGGTATTGAAAGAGGGGTGGAGTAAATATCTGGCCAACCTCTGCTTAGTGCCAAAGGTCATTGAGATTGTTTTCTTGGCATTGACGGGCAGTTGATTTTCCTGGAAACAATGCTGGATGCTTAGAGAAATCCAGTTGGAGCCAAGCAGACAGGTTGGGAGTACAGGCATCAGAGGAATAGATTGCCATTTCATCTGCATACATGTGGATGGTTGCAGAGGTACAAGCATTTGGGAGGTCATTTAGGAAAATGGAGCATAGCATTGGGCCCAGGACACAGAGCCTTGGGGGCACACCTGAGCAGATAGGAGAGAGAGTAGGACTGTGCCTTCAATCGGGACAGCTTGGGACCTGCCCCCTAGGTAGGAGTGGAACTAAGTAACTGCAAGGTCAGAAAGCCCAGCCTTTGAAGCTTGTCCAGAAGAAGGGGGTGTGCAACTGTGTTGTAAGCCTTGGCAGGGTCGACAGACACTGTGGCTGTAATCAGGCTCAAGTCCATTCTGGATAAGATGGAGTCAGTAAGCTGGAGGAGGGAGGTGGAGTGGGACTTCTAGAAGCCAGACCAGTGTAGGAAGAAGGGAAATGGTCCAATAGTTCCCAGGAGAGGAGATTTAACTCCCATTAGGAAGGGGGACAACTGTTGCCCATTTCCAATCATCTAGGACAGCAGACAAGGAGAAAAGAAGTTGAAGATAGTAGTGATGGGGAAAGTGATGGTAGGAGTAGAGAAAGGAGGACCTCAGGGTCTAGACATTCAGGGCTCCAACCTTTCAAGGAATTATGAGCTAGAATGACCTTGATCGAGGTAGCTGAAGTGGTGAGAGAGGAGGAGAAGGGGAGGAAAGAGAACAGCAAATGGAAGAGTGTAATTTAAATTTGGGGACCCCACTAGGACTGAACCCAATATACTGCAGGTGACAATTGTTACAAATTCTGAACACTGAGATGGTAGTTAGTTATTAGTACAGTATTAGTCACTGCTTTGCAGTTGCAACACAAATTGTCATTAAAGAGAAATAGTCTGGCCTAACTGGGATTTCAAAACATGACCCTGGAGTACTGCCATGGTGTTTTAACAGTGGCTAATACTGTACAAATAAGTAACACATTACCACCTTAATTATTCTTAGTTGCAGGATAAGCAATTAGAGAAAACAAAGTAACTGTGTGGGACCCTCAAGTTTGTTTATTTATTTATTATTTTGTAACCAGGTAAGGCCCACGAGGCAGAAGTATCTATTTTCAGGGGCCACCCGGGAACACTGGGGCGGTTAAGTGACTTGCTCAGAGTCACACAGTATGCAAGTGGAAGTTCTGGGAATCAAACCCAAGCTCATCTGTAACTCATCACTCTAACTTCTAGCCTATACTTCCAGCCCAAAGCTGCTGTCATGTGAGCCTGATATATCAGTGCTACAGCACCAGGATGTTATTCTAGGGGCCTAGGTTCAGTTCCCAGTTAGGTCACATTATTTCTTTCTCACTGCAATTTATGTTTCAATTGCTAAGCAATAGCTTATACTGCACCAGCATCTAATTATCATCTCAAGTGTTTCTAGGTGCAGGGTATTTATTTATTTGAAAACTGGTAACCAATAATGGCACACTGAGACAAGGCTCATTTCTAGGTGTGACCCAGGGGAGAGAGGGAAGGGGAAATACTGTAATTAAAACATACACAAGTTACTAATTTTTGGTACAAAGTAAAGTGCAGTGTAAACAGAATACAAATTAACATGGTACAAGTCCACATACAAAGTAAACAGAGCAAAGCAAAGGTGCAATGAGCAACTTTGATGTGCTGAAACAAAAAGAGACCAAAGCAGGTGGAATGAATTACAGTGCAGATGTAGAAAAGTAAGGAACCTGATACAAGCTGAAACAGAACCCAGGAGGGGGCCCAACAACATGGATGGTAGGGGCTTGTACAGGGGAGGATTGGGGTGGGGAGGCAGGAAGGAGTTTTAGCCGGTGCCTAAGGGAGACAAGCGAAGGGAAAGACAGAGGGAGGAGGGAAGCAGGTTCCAGAGGGTGGGAAGGTGATAGGAGAAAGCTGATTGCTCAGCAGAGGAGTGAGGATGGGGAAAGGAGAAGGTGTGAGGATCCCTGCAGCGGAGGGAGTACGAGGTGGAGGAAATGGGAAAGAGGAGTGAGAAGCGAGAACAGGTAAGAGGGCGGATACCCAAACCAGAATTTGGAGATGAAGGCGCTGTGGTGGGACTGTTGAAGTGAGGGTAGAGGGAGAATGGATAGGAAGGAATAGACATAGAAATGTAGAAACATAGAATCTGATGTCAGATTCTCTTGACCCACCCAGTCTGCCCATTTCCCTACCTACTTCATATACTCTGGGCCCAGATCCTAATTGATCTGCAGCAACTCTCTTTCCTAATAATAGGAATGTTTACTGATTTATTTATTTGAAATATCAGATTATACCTTTGAGCACAAGTGCTCATTTGCAAAGGTTCCACGCCCTAGGTTTAATGAATACAATCAAGATATCCAGGCAATACAGTAACTCAAAGGCAATACAATCATGACATAATCTTAGACGGCTCATATGGAGCATCGTCAAGTAAAACTGAACAGTAGTAGCACTGTACCAACAGTCTGGGGCTTGGCAGGCTAGGTTGAAAGTAACAGGAGGAGAGTAGAAAGCAGGTGGAGTGGGAGGAGATCATTTGTGACAGTCACAGACGGGGTTAGGTGTGAGAGACAGTTTTAGCTTTTTCTTAAATGGTGATAATTTTGAGAGACAGAACATGGAGTCAGGCAACTCATTTAGTCAGTGTGGGGTCCTGGCACCGAAGGCACACATGGCTAGACTAGTTCTGTGGTACAGGATAGAGACAGCATTTCTTGTCATGCTCCTAGTAGTATGGTATCACGTGAGGTGGGCACCTGAATTAAAGCACCGTCCGACATGGCGACACGATGTGGCGAAAGCCGTGGATGTGTATATGTACGTAATGCCGGAGGCCAGTATGTGCAAGCATGGGCTGGGAGGGGCACAGGGGATGTGGGGATGGTGCTGTGGTTAACTGCTGAGCTGTGCCGTGGCATCGGGGTTGGCCTCCACTTGTGGTGCGTGGGGTACGGGTTCAGATCTGGGTCTGGTCGCTACTGCATTTTGTTGTGCCTGGTCTTAAAACTTGTGTTTTGCTTTTGCCCTCCCCCTCGACATGCACCCCCTGGAGTTGAGAATCCTTTAGTAGAGGTGCAGGGTGTGTGTGTGTGCAGAAAGCAAAAAAAACTATGTCCCTGGCACTGTTCTTCCATGCGCTGAGGATATCAGGGAGGCAAAAATGTTTTCGCCACCCTGACATCGCGATAACACGACTCGCCGTTTGGCAGTCGCCGTTATCACATAGAACCTGTAGTACAGTGATTTTCGACAGGAATGAGCAGGTTTGTGATTGATGAGTGAGTAAGGCTCAGTAGTGCTTTTTTCCCCAGTAGGGTAGAGGAAGTAGTGATGAGTATGGGAGGGCAGGTAGCAAAGAGACAAATGGCATTACAGGATATGCAGTCAGAGACAGAAAGGTGACTGTGTGGGACCCTCAGGTTGTTGCCATGTGGGCCTGACATCTCAGTGCTAGAGCACCAGAATAGTATTGTAGGGGCCTGTGTTCAATTCCCAGTTTTGGTCTCATTATTTCTTTTTCACTACAATTTGCATTTCAGTTGCTAAGCAGTGGCTTATACTGTGCACCAACAGCCAGTTACTATCTCAATTGTTCCTAGTTGCAGGATATGCAATCAGAAAAAGAAAGTGATAGTGGTAACCTTGTTCTGTTGTCATGGGAGCCTGATAGCTCACTGGTTGAACACTGGGATGGTACTTTAGGGGCCTGGGTTCAACTCACGGTAGGTTATTTTTTTCTCATTATAAATTAGGAACCCTTAAAAAAGTCAACCATGTAATCCATAAACACTCTTACCACAGATTGCTGATGGAGACAGAGACATTACAAATCCTTCTACATAAACTCCTTCACACAGTACTTGTCTCTATGATGGCAGAAGTACAGTAGTCCTATACCTGATTAAACAAGCACATTTGTTTTCCCAGGATAGGCCAGATGAGATGTAATGTTTCTAGTGGAGGCCTGCTGCTACTCATGTCCACAGCTGGGTGACTGAAGCACTTACATTTAATGACTTTCCACATTGTACAAAAAAAGTTATGACTGATCCTGTGGACCCTAAGTGAGACAGCGGATTTGTGGGCAACAGTTCTGAACCTGTATCTTGAAGCAGCAGACCAGTAAAGCATGGCTTCCGACCTGTAGCTTGGCCTTGGGTCATGAGGGCAGGGGCTAGGGGAGGGAGTGGGTGTCAGGGTTTATTTATTTATTTAGCTTTTGTTGATAGAAACCCTAACACCATATTCCCTTCCTTTTATGGTTTTCTAACCCCAACATATACATTAACATCATTTTTGCAATAAATGTATATACAGTAGAGCCCATCAGGGTGTAACACAGTGCCTCCAGTAGAAGTGGGCAAAGTGGCCAAAATTTGCTCCGCGAAGCAATTCACGGAGTAATGCAGAATCTGAGAAGTAATCTGCAACGTGAAGTGGAATACTTTGCGTCATAATGAGGAACACGAAGTCCACTGATAACAATGATTTTGCCTTACTCTGTCTTCCCCAACCAGTTCTGCACCAATTTTAATGTGAAGTACATAGAAATCAATGTACTCGATCACTTTGCCTTGTTATTGAGCTCCAAGGTGAATTTTGCAGTGATTCATGGGATTGCAGGTCATATGGGCTATAGATTGTTCTGCACAGCCTCAGTTCTGTGTAGTGTGTGTAGTGGTAGATGGAGACAGTTTCCTCTCAGAGCTCTGCAATTCAAATCCTCCAAAAGCTGTTAAAAAACCTTTTGAGTCTTTTTTTTTTTTGCTCAAAATTTAGTACACTGATTGTAGGAAATCCTCCTGTTCTCACATCATTGAGTGTTTATTGTTTTTGTGTGGATTTTGAATGTTAATTGAGAACATTCAGTCCGTGTACTGACAGACACGTGAAGTGTGCTTGGGGGAGGGGCGTATCTGTGGTGGAGGTAGGTTAAAACTAGGAGAAAAAGGCAGTCTTTCTATTTTGGTTATATTTTGCTTATATAACTGTGTTACTGTACACACAGTAATATTTTCAGTAATTCTTGACTTTTTTTGCTGATTGTTGTGGTGCAGCAGTGCATAATTTCAGTTTGTTTAAAATATTTGGTTATATTACTGAAGTTTTCAATTTGCTACACAGTACTTGTAGTGTGTATGTGAGTGTGTGTGTGCGATGCATGCCATCAAATCAGACACATTTTATTGTGCCACAGTGTGAACCTGCTATCCACTGCACCTGTGTGATTTTGTACTGCTTTGTGGTATCTTGGTTTTTGACTGTCACTGCAGTGCACTGTACCCCCTCACCCCAATCGGCAAAAGGTATTCTTTTCCAGATTGGATTGTGACTTGTGAGCACTGGTTAAGGTGTTGTTGTGACTTTGTGTCTGCATCTCTTCTTGATTGAGCAGTGCAATCTTAATCTGTCTGTGCTTTTGCATCTGTTTAGTGCCCAATCTCCATCTGCAAGCCACAGTTGTTGTTTTTTTTTGGCTTCACATTCACCAGCCCAGACTGAAAGTTCAGAAATCTAAATTTGTTTAGAATTTTCTTGGTGATCCTCCAAAATGCCTGCAAAGAGACGTGCAAGCAAAACTGTTTCTGGCCATGGCACTGCTGCCAGTGGCAAGATTGTCCATGGGCATGGTAGTATGCAGAAGTGCATAGCTGATGTCAGTAAAGGGATTTCTCTGTCAATGTTTTTTACAGTGTAATCTGTAGCTTCTCTCATAGCTGGAGGAGATGATGTTGTCCCAGCTGGTGGTATTAGTGCAGTTTCTGCTGGCATGAGTATCGCTGCCTCAAGTTCCACTTCTGACCAATTAACCATTTCAAAAAATACAGTTGAGTCTAAAGCTGTGACTGACAGTGTAGATGATGTCATTTTACCCATTAACATCCCATGGTAGTTGAACATAATTCTGATCCTGGCAATGATAGCTCACAATGCCATATTTCTTCCAGTACCATTGAGGTCACACCTTTGCCATCCAATGATTCAAAGTGTGGTGCAAAAATATTGGGTGATGATGATGATAATGATGCTGTGGTTGGATCATGTTCTCCACATTTTATTTTTATTTTAGTCTTTGGTAACCAGGTAAGGCCCACTAGGGACAAGTGCCTGTTTTCAGGGGTGACCTAGGAGCACTGGGCGGTTAAGTGACTTGCTCAGAGTCACACAGTATGCAAGTGGAGGTTGTGAGACTCATATTCAGGTCTGGTCTGCTGGATGTGTCAAGCTCATTCACACCTCGTTCCTCTAACGTCTAGGCTATACTGCCAGCCCACATGACAGCATCCAAGCTGAAAATGTGGATGTGGATGATTTTGATGAATATGATAATGATGTCAGTGACCCCTGTTGGGAACCAGAGAAAAAGAAAGTCAAGATGGCTGTGTCTGGATCTGTTGGTGTTAAATCCCCCCCCCAAAGAAGTTGTGATTTAGTGGTTCCTGTTGATGATAATGATGATGACCCAGTAATAATCATAGGTAGTCGTGGAGGTCAGTTGGAGTCCAAGTGTGTCCAGCCTGAAAAACATGCAGCACACCCCCCATTTCAGGGGTTAAAAAAATGGAGTCCAATAAGCAGCATCAGGGACATGTTAAAAGTAAGGGATCACAATCCCTTGTTTGGGATTTTTTGTCCAAGATGCAAATGATGAGTCAGTTGCAATCTGCCAGCTTTGCCATGTGTGTGTGAGTTGAGGTAAAAAGGGGAGTCTTCTGGGCATGGGGGGCCAGCATACACATCTTAAGAATGGGCACATGGCACTGTGGACTGGGCACCAGATGGCAGCTAATGTCATAGTGGGGCATTCACCCTCGTCATCAACCTTACTGAGCATGTTATCCCCTTCCATGAGTGTAAGACCAAGTAGGATTCTCTGCAGTAGTGATGAAATAACACCAGAGGACTACTACAGGCATGATGAGGGGGAAGATAATGATTTAGAAATCTTCTCAAGTGGTGGTCAGAGTAGCAGTGGTGGTGGTGGTCAATGCAGTAGATCTAGTGCAAGTGGTACAACAACCCCTGCAAGTAAAACAGGGAAAACAACTTCATTTGTGGACTTGTCACCTGTGCACCCCTCTTCATAACACTTCCACACCCCACCCCAGGCCATTCGCAGAGCCGAGTCATTTGTCACACCCTATGCAAAACGTGTAAGTCAGCCCATGTTGGAGAGTGTTTTTGCCCATAACCTCCTGCTTGCCTGCCTGAAGCATGTGACCTACACCGTGTAACCCATGTGATGTGTGTGGATTGCCTGTAAATTCTCACTCCACCTTAAAGTGAAATTAGGTGGAGTGCACAACGCAAAGTCATAATTACAATGCAGAGTGGCGAAGTGAGGGTTTAAAATGGGCACTCCACGTAGTGGAATACTAACGTGAAGTGGCCACTTGGTGATCACTTCACATGTGGAATTTTACTTTACTGCATCTCTAGCTTTGAATTACTGCATGACAAAAGGGATTAACTGCCAATGAAATAGCCTTGTTTACTGTAGCAGCTCTACTGCAGTATGCTGCAGTATTGTGTTGCATCCTGGTTGGCTCCACTATAAGCACAAAAGTAAGAAAAAGGGACATTACGGGTTTTGAACCCTAACTCCCACACCCCTCATCCATTCCCATAAAGTTCTGAAGCCTACCAAATGGAATGCCAAAGCATAACACAATATCTTCCAGGTCCTCTGAAAGCCATGCACAATGCAGCTGACCCTTTTGTTAGTGCTACATTATGGACTATTAGTAGGCTTTGTGTATGACTCTGTGGGCCACACACAAAGCAACTGAGCTGTTTGACACTGCCCCAGGTGGTTCCATATGATAATGACAATCGTAGAAAGGTGGTCACTGTTAGGTCGATGTACATCACCAAAAATCAGTTTCGCGATGTATACTCCTCGGTGCACAGCAAAGGGTGCTTGAATTTTTTGGGGCTGAGCCCTCCACGCCCCCCCACCACCACGGGGAGCATCACCCCACACACACACCCACTAAAGGATTCTCAACTCCAGGTGGGTACATGTCGGGGGGTGCAAAAGCAGAATAAAAAAGAACGCGTGCCCAGAACCGAACATGGCACCCTCACAACCCTAGCCTGCCACCCACCGACCATGCCACAGGGCAGCTCAGCAGCCCACCACCACACTATTCACCACAAACCCTCCCTCCCCTTCCACCCATCACATGGGCTGCTCACTCCCCCCCCCCAGCGCGTGTACATATAGTGACATTCTGTCGCTATATTTGACAAACCCCCCCCATCGGTCACTCTCCCTGCTCTGCTTGGTTGCCCTGTTGACAGGTGCCACGATTGAGTTGCCCTTTTTGAAAGCTCCCAATCATGGTCGTCATTGTCACAGGCTACCTCCCAGGCTTATACAGTAGCTTGCCTTGTGTGACACCATGGGCCATACACAAAGCAGCTGATGTGTCTGACACTGCCATGAACCTATAGCTTGCACAGCTGACCTGTCAGATACTGTGTTGAGCTTTGGCATTCAATTTGGTGGAGTTAATTGAGTGAAGAATGTGTGGAGTGGGAGTTAGCATTCAGAAAATCCTTAACATCACATTTCTTTACTTTTTGTGCTTTAATAATAAGTTCTAACTTTTGCCTTAATGTAGTTTTTAGCAATGAATTTTCAGTCAGTTTGAGATGGACTTCCATTCTGGCTTGCAAGCAGGTACCCTGCTAGGCATGACTTTGGGCCTGTAGCTTGCCTCGGTATCCTGTGATAATAGCTACTGCAAAATAGCGAAAGTCAAAATAGCTACTGCAAAATAGCGACTGACACAGAAGAGCAACTCATAATAATGGTGTTCCGAATATGTAATTCTCTCTGAAATCAATGAGCGGCATGGTGTTAGAATCTTTAAGATGGGGGGTGTGGGGGGGCGCAGTCCCCCGCATTTATTTCACGTAATCATGCAAAAAACAACAGTTGAAGGAAAAGGTTGTAGTAGCTGCTATTGGCAGTGGCAGTCGCTATTTTGACAGTCGCTATTTTGCAGTAGCTATTATCACATGGAACCGTTTGCTTTGCATAGGGCTATATTTAAAGCAGCTAACCCATAATGCACAGGCCTGGCCCTGCCCCATACCTCTAGCTTATTTTGCATATGGTCTTATGGGCCATACACAAAGCATGTGACCTGTTGAGCATGGTCTCGAGCCTGTAACTTGCTTTGCGCTTGGCTCTGTGGGAATACACAAAGCACTGACCCATAATGCATGTGCATGTCTCTGTAACTTGCTTTGCACGTAATACTGCAGGCCAAAGGAGGTTCTACCTTGCACACTAATAAATTGCTTTATGTCTATGATTCAGGAATAGTCCAGACTGAAAAACAA
Organism: Neoceratodus forsteri; assembly: GCA_016271365.2. Classification (NCBI taxonomy): domain Eukaryota; kingdom Metazoa; phylum Chordata; order Ceratodontiformes; family Ceratodontidae; genus Neoceratodus; species Neoceratodus forsteri. The sequence continues at coordinate 516,462,739 of CM057449.1, read as the reverse complement.
ATATTGTACATGGTGGGTTAATGAAGACACTGTAGCCGCAAAACATTTCCCCATGTTGCCTGCATCCTTATTTATTTATTTTTTTTTGTAGTTAATTTGTCTTATTGAGTTTGCAAATATTTGGAAAAGCAAAACATACAATACATGACTATTTTATACTAGTACAGAGTATCCTAGAACTTACATCATTGTTAAATCCGGAAGCTACTCATACATTGTACAATATATAGGTATGCATATCTGTAACTGGTTATACTGTTAATATATGTTACATTAGATATCAAATACCGGTGTTCAGGGCCAACGGCCCTTGGGGGGGGCTCTCCCTCATCACACTACTAGATGCTGAACAGTCATTTTATATCTCAAAGAAGCCATAGTGTTCTTTTAGTCTGTTACCAGAAGAGAGGACATCTGATCTTGAAACCTGTTAGCAGTTACTCATGGAGTCAGGGTGGCCATTGTAGGTCCTTGGATTGGGCATTAGGCAAAGGGAAGGGGGACCCTAACATGAATTGAAAAAATGGGGCCCGGGTCTTATGGAAATTTTTTATGTTGTACATAAAGAAATGGGACAGCCTTGAGTTGGAGGCTAGTATGGCCAGAGATGTTCTCCATTCCTGAAAGGATGCTATATCCTTGGTCCTCCATCACCAGAGCAGGAGTTGTAGCTTCAATGGAGGCTAGCCGTAGCCATGTCTGCTGTGAAGTTTAAAGTTGTGAAGGTGGGTCAGGGATCCCAAGCAGGATCAGTGTGGGCTTATGAGGAACTGGGTTCTTGAGAATTTTAGAACAATGATCCAAAATGCTAGTCCAGTAGTTTTGGATCAAGGGGCAGGATCACATGATATGAAGCAGGTCAGCTGTTGGCAAGTTGGATCTGCAACAGTGATCATGCTACATAGGGACCATTTTTTTGAGCTGTATTGGGGTCTGGTACCAGCAGAGCATGATCTTATTTTGGATGAGCAAACTGCATTGGTACATGAGCTTCCAAGCTTGGGACCAGGCTATATCCAGGACAGACATTTATAATGTTATCTCCCATTTAGTTTTAGGAGAGATTGATGGGTCAAGGATAGAATCTCATAGGGATCTATTGATAAATTCCACTAGCCTGGGCTGGGCTTTGAGCCATGTCAGAATGGATGTTGCAGGTAGGCATAAATCTGGTTTGTTAATGCAGGTGGAACAGTCACATTGCTGCCTACCCTTGAGGGAATAGAGACTATGTTTTTGTAGGGATCTCCAAACGTCCACCTTAGGTATCCCAAATCTATTCTGCAAGGCCTTGAAGGAGTCCATCATGTTAGATAAGGGGGTAGAGAGGTCACCCAGGAAATGTATCTGTTTAGCCTTTCATGTAGGCCAATTAATGGAGTGTAGGCCAATAGCACAGTGTGGGTTATCCCCTAATGGGGTGACAGCCCCAGCTGGGTGTAGTATTTGGCTATCTCACCAACCTTTCTCCAGGCCTCATTGCCTGCAACTATAGTGTGCTGTTTGCGATAGGTTTTGGGTAGGACCTGGCCTAAGTGAGTTGACTGGTGGGTGCCTCCAAGCAACTCTGTTTTGATTTCTATCCAAGCAGGTGATTGTGGCCCTGGGTGTCATAACAATTTACAGGTTTGGGCTGTGAGGAAAGCATAATGGTAGCGTAGAAAGTGAGGGAGACCCCAACCTCCCCTTGACCAGTGGGCATACATCTTGGCCAGGCTGTAACAGGGGTCGATCCTGCCCATAAAAATTTCCCAGTAAGGCTATCTATTTTTTGAAACCATTTGGTCCCAATAAGGATCGGTAAGTGGGCCAGGATATGAGGGATCTGTGGGGCTGCAACAACTTTAATGGCATTTACTTTCCCTGCAAGGGAGAGCTTTAGTAGTCCCCACCTTGACAGTTTGTTCCATAGTTTAGTGGTTAGGGGCTGCAGATTGGCAGTGGCTAATCGAGTGACATTAGGAGTTAAATGTATTCCAAGATATTTAATAGATTTGAAAGCCCAAGCAATGCCAAACTTCAACAGCTGCTCCTGATTTGCATTGGAGTTTAGAGGGAGTATCTCTGTCTTAGCTGTGAATGACTGTAGGATGTTAAGCAAGATAGGGATGGTCATAGTGATATCCTCACAAAAGTTAGGCAGTCATCTGAATGTAACCTTACCTGGAATTCTTTCTATCCAATTTGGATGCCTTTTGCATCAGGATGCTGCCTAAATGCATCGGCCAATGGCTCTAACGCTATGCCAAAAAGAAGTAGTGATAATGGGCATTCCTGACGTGTTCCTCTAAAGAGGGTTAATGGATCCGATAGGGTATTGTTCATGAGTACACGGCTATGGGGTTATTATAAAGCATCTGTACCCATTTTATAAAACAGGGGCCGAAGTTGAAAAGACTGAGGAGTGCTACCAGATAATCCCACTCTACCGAGCTGAAAGCTTTTTCAAAATTGATGGCGATGGCTGCTGTGGGGCTGGGTATATCTGAAGCTGCCTGGAGTAGGAAGACTAATGCTCTCAAATGATCTGAGCTTACTCTAACTTTGGCGGGCTCTTCGACACCGGTTTGACAACTTCGTTGTTGATGGACGTTACAGAGCAAATTAATAAAGAGATCAACAGCAATAAGCATATAATTAAACATCAATTCAGACATTTAGGGTATAGAACTAAAACACAGAGCCTGGAAGATTGCAGCAAACTTTTCACAATGTATGGGCTTTTTAAGCTACTAGCTCGGTAGGCACATGACCTGAACTTAAGGGCAAGTGGGTGTGGAATGTGGATCTAGTTCCTCACTGCTCTGTAATGCATAAGCAGGCTGTAGCCTGTACTCTTGCCTCATCTTACCTGACAATATACATACAGCATGGTTGATTTGGGTGGCATAGGTGATGAGAGCTGCGTTTGGCATAGGTGATGAGGGCTGCATTAAATCCATTGGTAAGGACTCCTGGCCATGCGGTTTGGATGGCAGCTACACTGGTATGGCATTCTCAAAATCCACCAACCATAGATAGAGCTCAGCTTCCCTGGGGGTTTGGAAGATTGTAAAAATCCCATTCACCTGAATGCAGAGTATTGCTGGGTATCTCAAATATGTGGGAATGTTAAGTTGCTAGAGCCTTTGCCGTACCCCAGCAAATCCTCTTTGTCTGCATGATAGGTCTTGGGAGAAATCTTGAAAAACTTGAACTGGATGTCCTTCCCAGTGCAACATTCCTCTCTCCCATGCCAGATGTATCATAGCTTTCTTGACAGGGTACCTAAGTAATTTACACAAAATAGGGTGAGATTTATCTCCTGGTCTGGGTCAGGGGACAAGAGAATGATGATCATACTCTATGTCAGGAGGAGGGCAGTCATAAGCTTGGAGAATGGTTAGTAATGCTCCCCTCAGGAAAGACATCACATTGCAGCCCTCCACACCCTTCAGTATGCCCACTATGCAGAGATTGTTTTGGCGGGCTCTGTTTTCTAGATCGTCCACATTGTCTTTCAAAAATTTTAATTGCTAATGGTGGTCTTTCAGTATCCTTTCATAATGGTCATTAGTGTCCTGTTGTTTTTTAAGAGACTGCTCTGTATTCAAGACTTGGGATGGCAGGACCACTAGATCCTCATTCGTTTGGTGGGTTGTGGTTTTTAACTTGGTTGTGTCCTGGAGGATCTGTGTCAATATGTTTGCATTTGCATCATATCCATGGCAGAGTACTTTCCTGATGTACCCATTGTAGAGCTGATAGTGGTCTCATTCTTTTTATGTTTCAGTCAGCAAAGTACACATACATGGGAGCTCAGCTTTTTTCAGGTCTGTCTGCTGTTTAATCCTGATCCGGTGGATTTGGCTTTTTAATATCGGCAGTTCTTACTGTGGGTTCACAATATTATTATCATCAGATAGCTCCAAGTACCAGTTCTACGTTCAGTATTCTGAATGTTGGCTTCCCAGCTGCGACTTGAAGGATGGTGTGAAATTCTCCCTTGGTAGATCTATCTCAGTACATTAACAGGGGTCAACCGTAACTTTTTTTGCACTAGCCAGCAGGGCAAGTTGATTCAAAATTGCACTAGCCTGAAGATGGTTGCACTAGCCCTCAATTATAATGATAAACTTTGATCACTTATACAGGAAACAATATAAGGCAAACAATACTCTGATTATTGCACATTTATCCACTCCCACATTGCTTCCAGCTCCCCAGCAGAAAAAAAGACTGCAATGCCATCACACACAGTGAGCCCCCCAATAGTTTTTTGTATCAGTGCCTGCTCTCTTCCTCTTTCTGCCCCCACCCACCAAACCAGAGGACATCACAACAGTAAATGTTCAATCAAGCAGTCCTAGCTCTGCACACACAATAGCCAACATCATCATGCACCTCACCACACTGTCACCACCACCCCCAGGACAATGAACAGAGTCAGGCAGAGCAAGACACTTTCAGCCCCCAGCCTAAAGTCAACTGGAGACTTGCAATTCTGGAAGTTGTTGTACAGTCTCTAGTGAGCCAGGAGCACATCTAAGATTTATTTGGGTTGAGGTTACACAAACCTAAGGGGCTTGGGAAATAGAAAACTATGACATTTTTATTTTTAAAAGCATTGATTTTAATATGCTCTGCCCCAACAATAGCAGATTTTTCTTTAACATTGTCCTTTCATCAGCTCAGGGGGAGCAATACAAAGACATAATGCTATACTATCTCTGTTTCTGTACAGGATGATCTATGTACCCCAGGAATGCTTATTTTAAGCTTTCAAATTATGTATTTTATTAAGGTTTATTTTTGTACCACACATGATCCAAAGCTTTGTTTTTATGATGAAAGAACATGCTGGGCGGGATACGGGTGAGACTGTATTGATGGTGATGCCTAGTATGGCCCATTTAGAAGAGCTGGGGACCCCCTACACTTGCCAGTAATGGCAGCTATGGTTCTGTGGATGGTCATTTCAGAGTTTGGTCTGCAGTGGTGTCCAGGGAAAGAACAGCATTAAGAGATTTGGAGGGAAGAGGGAAGTTATGGTGAGGCTGGGATAAACCCCACCACCTGCAGGACTGACCCTGTATACCTCCTCATATTTCGTCACTGAAATGTCGGATACAGACACTCAAAATGTAGGGAAATGAGGGGCACTGGTCTTAATAATGTGGGACAAAATGTTAGACAGAGACACATTCAGAAAACTGGAAGCTAGTGACTTAACAGCACTCTATCATTGATCACACCCTGAACACTAGCTGAAAGTCCTAACAGCGGAGTGATAATGACTCACATTGAGTCTTTTTTGGGATCCCCTTCTTGATCTGCCAGATAATTGCAGATCTCGATGAGCTGTTAATCACACCAGGCCATTTGGAACATTGAGAGAGATTTGCATGAGGACTAGAGCCTGCTAAAGTAGAGACATTTTTAACTTCATTAACAGCCATGAAACCGGCACTAGTCAAGATGGACACGTAGAAAGTTAGCTGCACTAGCCCTGGTCAATTTGCACTAGTGTTTGGGCTAGTAAAACAATGTTAAGATCGACCCCGTGTACATTAAGCTGTCACCATGCTTGACGGCAAGCTCCACCCCTTACCTGCATCCTTAAAAGAAAACTCACAGCTTGACTTGGGCTACCACAGCATCATCATCACTTATCACCTGGCATGCTGCCAAGAGTGCTGCCTGTAAATCCCTTGGAGATAAGAAGGGCTTCTGTGGCATTATCCAACCTTCCTCCCACCACTGCTTATTCACCTCCTCAGCACCATGCTACCCTTAGGCATTCCACCACCAACTTGAAAGCTTTTTAAGATGCAGCAGCCAATCAAATAGCTCCATCGGATGATTCAGCCAATCAAAAAGTGGGTGGGTGGAGTTTCTTGAGCCCACCAGTTTTTTAAATCAAAATGAATGTTTCTCAGTGTCCTACTGCCACTCATCTACTGAGAATGCTGCTGAGAAGTGCCTGGGGGATGAGAAGGACTTCAGCTGTGTTATCCAGCCCTCCTGCTACCAACACTCACTCTCCTCCTCAGTGCCACGCAGCCTCTTGGTGGTCCCAGCACCAGCCTAAAGACCTCCTAAAATGCAACCTAATCAAACAGCTCGACTGCTCCTGAAAGGCAGCTCCTATCTCGTGGTCCTCCATGCTGTGGTACTCTGTATGATGGGCCGCAGTGTAAAGGGCATCATTGGAGTCTGTCCAAAGTGCTTCAGTACAAAGGGCATCATGGAACCTGCCTAAGGAGGCATGTGGGGAGGCAGTTGGCAGTCATCCATGTTGCTCAAAACATTAATGACCCTGGCAAGAGTTGCATGAACTGTATGCTAATAGAATCATTCTAGCTTGTATACATGTAAGTACTGCAAAGCATCATGCGCTGTAAATGCAAATCACCACAAAATATTATGCTGGTTCAACTTTAAACAGGAATGCATGGTGGTGAAAGGCCTCTCACACAGTCTGCAAAGGGTTCCAACAGAAGACACAGACATGTTTTGTCATACCAGGATTCATCAGTGTACCTCACCTGTATGTGTGCGCATTCCATCAAGCATCTGCCCCGCTTTCCTACCCAGGTAGATGAATTTATACTATGTGTGCACTGTCACCACATGGATTGAATGACTGCTTAGATAGTACTGTTTTTTTTTTATAAATAGTTACATAACACTGAGACATTTGTTAAATTTAGTAAGAGATGAATTTTGTGGCAATATATTTTTTTCACACCTTTCCTCCCCCCACCCCCGATACAGCAGTTTGGATGCATATCATATATATTGGACTAAGATAAAATTGGACATGTGTCTTATAGTTTGAATTTATGGATCAGTAACTTGATTAGCAATTTTATTTAGAATGTGTTTATATTATTATTGCTATGTCATAAATTTCATAACAGTTTGTTAAATTTTGCTGTATGGCTCTTGTATATAAATTTGATTTTTAACATTAGGTAACTTTCACTAGGGGATTCATGTGTGTAACATTGATTAATATTAAGACAGCACCTGTACCAATAAAATTAGTGGTACATGAGTGTAACCTGTATTTACTGGAATAGGGTATTGGATCACTTATCACTTTAAATTCTTCAAATAAATGCACTATCAGGAAGCACCAAAGCCACTCCCCCTGACGAAGAGTCATACCTCGGACTCAAAGTGCTGTGGTTAGCAGCCACAGGCTCCTGGTCTGTTAACCTATTTTGTGTCTGGTGGATTTATTTGCCTAACTTTATGTTCATTTATTTCCCCTCTGAGTTCTGCTAGTTTGTGTATTTATCTGAAAGATTCCACTGATTCCAAGGATTCCCCTGTAATAGACTGAATTTGAAGTGTGTCTATGCGGGACAATTTTGGGGAAGGATTGAAAAATAGCATTGCTTTAGTGTTTTTGCTGTTTAAGTCTAAGTGATTCTTATGGAACCAATTCTCAAGAGTATTGAAGTCACTTTCCAGGTTATCATTGAGCCACAGTGTGTTGCAGGAGGACTGGTAAAAAACAGCATCATCAGCATAAAGTTGCACCTGGGACCCACACAATTCATGGGTAAGTTATTTATAAACAGAGAGAACAAAAAGGTCCCCAGGATTGATCCCTGTGGTACACCGTGGGTTATAGTATTAAATGAAGAGAAAACCCCAGACCATTTTACCCCTTGGGAGTGTCCGGACAGGCAATTTTGGAACCAAGAGGGAAACAGTTGGTCCAGCCCCAGAGAGTGTAGGTTGTGCAACAGAAGGTTATGGTTTACCAAATTGAGGGCCTTAGTTAGATCAACAAATTTGGCCCTGGTATAAAGCCCTGTGTCTAGTTAGCTGAGATTATCTGAGGTTACCTTGGTGAGGGCAGTGAGGGTGCTATAATTCTTTCTGAAACCATGCTGACAGTTAGATTGGAGGTGATGACATTCCAGGTAAGACTGAAGTTGGTTGAAAATAATACATTCTTGTATCTTCGCTAAGGGGCAAGGGATAGATATGGGTCTGAAAATTTCAACTGCCAAAAGACCACCCTTGTGTAATGGAATGACAATTGCAACTTTTCTTTTAGCTGAAACATTACCAATGATAAGAGACTTATTTATCAGATTACAAATGGGAACAGCAAGGGCTGAAGCACCTAGTTTCAGAAAATGAGGTTCTAAGGAGTCAAAACCATGGGAACTATCTTCTTTTAGTTTTATCCCAATCAACAGGACCACTCCAAGTAAATGGGGGAATTTCTTATTTATGCTGCTTCCCATCTCAGTTTCAAAAATCACTTTCCAGCAGGATGCAGCCCCTAAGTCACATGAGCTCATATCAGTGTCTTCTCCTTCCCCCAGTCTATACCCATAATCATCAATGGAGTATACTGTGTTCCAGGGAAATCCCCAGACAAAATCACAAACCAGCTCTAGAAAGCTATGAATCCCACTCCAAGTGGAGAACATATCATCCTTGGAGACTTTAATATCAACTGGGGAACAGGCCCAGGCTCTCCCTCTCACCACACCACAACCTCCACTCCAATTCAAGGCACTCAGCCTTAGACAGCTAATAGCATCACCCACTCGGGTGAACAACAGCACCACTAACTACAGCTGAACTGATTGATTATTGTTGTTACACTCACAGAGGATCCTGGTAGCGGACACTATGCCCAACATATTCAGCAATCATTGCATGACCTTTTGATTCCACAAAATCAAAACAACAGAAGCCCCATCTAAGGTAATCCATGTAAGGTGATTTAAGACCTTCAACCCAGAAGAGTTCACCCACAACCTCACCTCATCTAACTGAACCCCATCCCAGCAGCCCACAACTCAGAGGAAGCCACCGTGATATTTGGTGCTACCTTCACAGGCATCTGCGACAAACATGCCCCCTTCAAAAGATCAAGAGTATGGGGCCACCACCAGCCATAGATCACATAAGGAATAAGATACGATGAAGTGTAGTTTATGGCCTGATAAGAGCACCCCAGGTGCATACTGAGGCACGAGAAGCTTGTGTTGAGTGCCTTTAGCACCTAAGAAGTGCTCTTATCAGGCCATAAACCACACCTTGGAGTGTCTTATTCTGCTTATAAAATGGGCCCCACAAAAAAAAACATTTATAAATGAAGTTATTTGTAATAAAGTCAATAAAAACATGTTAAAAACTTTTTTGTGTGTTTTTTTTTTAAACAAAGTAATTCACATGCACAGTAGGTACTTATGTGTAGTGAGTAGCACAGATTGCCTTTAGAGGGTACTGTATTTTTAACCTTACTGTGTTGTTCCATTTTTATTCTTCTTCCCCCCTTTTCCCACCCAGAGGTGTTTGTAGTGTTGTTAAACTTTTGATAGCAGTGGTGTTAAAGGCAAGTCATGAGTAATGAGAGTGGCATTCACAGAAAGTCAAGCCATGGGTAATGAGAACTGCAGTCAGTGAAAGGCAAACCACAGGTGATGAGAGCGGTGTTCACAGAAAGGCAAGCCATGGGTAATGAGAGCCACAGTCAGAGAAAGGCAAGCCATGGGTGATGACAGAGACACTCAATAAGCGAGAGTGTCTGAGTGAATAAGTCCGGGGAGTAAGTGCACAGAAGTGTTAGGACGCATAATAGTTATACCTGTAAGCGTGTCTGAGCACATTATTGAAAGGCATTAGTTCACGGCAGTCATGAACAGTAATTTACTGGGTTTCTTTTTCCTACTTTGAATTAACATTAGTCCTATGCCAGTTGGTTCAAAGACACTGCATTTCTCATGGTGGAGGTGAGGATTCATTGAATCAGCAAACAGGCCACTCTGCAGGGGGGTGGTGGTGTGATGCAGACTTGCAGTGACTGTAGACTACTGGGACAGCTGCCAAAAAAATTTTGTTCAAACCTTTCTGGTAGGCATGGATTTCCAGAGGTTCTGCATCCTGACTGACCGACTGAAGAGGTGCCGGTTGGCACAATATGCCCTGATAAGCACACAACCACAGGTACCTCTAAACCAATCAGGACACAGAAAACTCCTGACCCATTTCATAACACTGACATAAAAAACTGGTTCCAGCAACAGGATGAGGCCTAGGCCAAGCTGAAAGCCACAGGATCCACCTCAGACAAACAAGCCTTCACCACACTCTGAAATCAGTGCACCAGGCTTATAAGCAGGGGTCAACCGTAACATTCGTTTACTAGCCCGGGTACTAGTGCAGATTGCTGCAGGCTAGTGCAGAATCTCTGTTACTTGCCTGGCTGGGCTAGTGCAATTCTTCCAGTGGAAAGCCGCAGTTCCATTCTTAACCCGGGTAGCAAATAAATAAACATGTAAATACATAAATATAACTGTTATTTAATTTAAAGCCAGGTCCTTTTCATGGAGATTTAACTATGTGCTGCCTTAGCATTAGTGAAAATAAAAAAATAGATGTCCGTCCATAGTGCATTTACAAACTGCTTCATTTTATACTAACTATTGCTTTTATTTTTTGCTGGTAAAGATCCTTTCTCCTTTTCCTTTCCTTGTTTAGCTCAGTACTCATGGCAGGCAGATTTGTGACTGTTTCCAGGGGCAGCACAGTTCTAGGGTTGCCACCTGTCCAGTTGTAGACTGGATAATCCAGTTTTCAAGGTCCTTATCTGGTCATCCAGTTTTGATTAAATGTAATCCAGTTTTGGGGCCATTTTGAGTGCTCAGATAGTATTAAAACTGATTGTAGCAAATCATTCACTGTTGCATGCATGCCCAGGTTACAAAAAAGTTCTGCTGTCGCTAGTCACAGGCCTTTGTTTGTAAAAAAAAAAAGTATTGTCTAGGAGGTGGAAAGTATGGTCATTAAGACCATTAGCAGTGTTCTTTTCAACTCTGAATTTTAAGTATGGTTATTTACTGCCACGATAGGGAACAGTTTTTACACCTTTATATGCTGTAATGGGTTCTTTTTTGTTTTTCCCATATTCTTGTATGTTTTAGACTCACTTTTTCAAATTAGCTTTCACATTTTTCTTGCCTTTGTCACTGTGCTGATTATTTCTCTCCTACGTCCTCAGCAGTTGCTGCTCTTATTTTTATACTACCAACCTGAGCATTCTGTGATATTAGCTACACCTTTACAGGCCATTGGAATAAATAGCATGGAATGGTGTGTCTGAAATTGTGGAATGTGATGTCTTAGACATTTGAAAAGAAACAGCAGTAGCTGATGAGGTAAAGGGAGCACAATGTAGTATTGAGGATACCACAAGTACTGATAGTTCAATTATCAAAAAGGTGGTCAAAGCATATCAGTATACATGGCTGACATAGAGAGGAAAACTGAGAGTGTTTAACAGAGAGAGCAACAGATTGTGAATAGGCTTTGTACATCCAGCAGATCTGGGTTTAAATTCCCACAGCCTCCACTTGCATACTGTGTGACCATGAGCAAGTCACTTAACCTCCCTGTATTCCTGGGCCACCCCTGTAAATGGGTATTGTGCCCAATGGGAGTAACCTGGTTGCCAAAGAATACAAATACATAAATAATAGTATGGGTTGATGCTAATTGAATTTATCCTTACTTTTTTTTGTGAACATTTTTAAATAGAACTGGCACAATCAAGAATTTCTGGGATCTGTGGCCAGGGTGGGAAAGGAAGGAAAGGGGGAAGAAAAAGACACATACACTTCATGACACAACTTTATTAACTACAAATCTGAAAATGTGGAAATATACTAAAGAAGTCAGTAGCCCAGCTGACATTAATAGAAAGCATGTTGATGAAGACAAACAAATAAAAGATCACGAGTATGAAAAGACAAAGCAAAGCCGTTGGTTCCAGCAATGTTGGCTAGAAAAATATGACTGGTTGGGGTACAATGGAGCAAAAGATCCGACGTTCTGCCATTTGTGTATCAAACATGAAATACAGTTGAGTAAGGTGGGCAACAACAATAATTTTGTTTAGGTACAGATAACTTCTGGCTTGACTCTGTCTCATCCCATAATATCTAGGGCAAAGGAAAAGGACGATGCCAACACTGCTACTCCAGAGACAAGTAATGTGGAGGGAATGCTGAAGAACATGAATGAAGCAATGCTTAACCATCTGGATAAACTGTTTCACACATGCCATGCAATTCATAAGAAAGGACGTTCTTTCACAGACTTTGTGTGGCTGTGCTGCCTTGATGATATGAAAGGGCTAGATATCAGTTCAGCATATCAGAAGGACAAATTAGCCTGCGACTTTATCCACTATGTAGCCAAGGTTGAACATATGGCACTATGAGAAAAAAAATTATGGGCGCAAAGTTCATTTCAGTCATCAGTGACAAAACCACTGACTCTTCAGTCACAGAAGCTGAGATAGTGTATGTGCAGTTTGCAGTTAAAGGCACAGTGCAAAATCAGTTGGCATGTGTCCAGACTGTTGGCAGGACAAATGAGATTTTATTTGCCTTTCATTTAACAAATCATTACTACCTATACTGACTGCGGGCTACTGCAGACTTTTGCAGGCTAGTACAAAACAAAGTTAAGGCTGACCCCTGCTTATAAGGCAGGTCAAAGCAAACTACTTCCAAAACAAGCTCTCAACCTTGGATCCATCCAAATTCTGGAGGATAACCCATATCCTGCTTAACCCCTTCTCATCCACTGGTGGAGACCAGTCCAACCCAAATGCTGGCCTCTTTGCAGCAAATTCAATTGATATTTCACAGAAGGACTGAAGGCCCTGATACTAGACTCTAAAGATGCACAGCAAATCCATCACTACTCGACCGTCCCCTTCACCCTTCTGGAAATCCTAGCCCAAGAAGCCCTCAAAAAACTAATGGATCTTGATGCATCCTCCTACTGTGGAGCAAATGGCCTCTTCCCCAGATTCTTTAGTAAGTAAGTAAGTAAAAATGTATATCCGCCTGATATAAATCATAGATACATCTACAAGGAAAAGTTCCTTATTAAGTAAAGGTAATATTTTGGATTTGATGTTTGTTTCACCTGAATTGACAATTTTGGAGAAAAGTGTATGTGCCCCTAGTTTAGGAGATCATAATACAGTTAAGTGTGTATTCTCTATGATTAAAAATTCTGTTCCCATAAAATCAGTATCACAGATATCTAAAAGATGTTATTCAAAATTTAATAGTTTATCATTTAGAAAGTATCTTCAGGGACGTCCTTGGTATAGGATTTTTCTTATCCCAGATTTAAATGAGGCTGTATTGGAATTTACAACAATGTTTATTAATGCTTGTGATAAATTTGCTCCATATAAAAAAGTAAATCATAGGAAAAAACATTTACCATTGCTAACTGTAAAAATAAAGAAAATGATTAGGATTAGAAATCATTATTGGAAAAAAGCAAATAAAACATTAAACAGTGAAATTTGAGAACAATACAAAAGGTTAAGGAATCAAGTAATACAGGAAATCAGGAAATCAAAAGCTCGTTATTATAAACAGCAGATTAAAGAATCAACAAATCCAGGTTCCTATTGGTCTGTTATAAAAAATCTTATGAATCCAAATAGTAAGCAAAGTGAAATAAAATTGAGTCAGAATGGAAACGTGTTTGAAACAAATAAAGCTGCAGAAATTTTCAATGATTATTTTATAAATCTCCTCGATCTGAAATTAGATTTCATAACTAAAACTAATACCTTGAATGAAGTAAAGGGTGAGAGTCCCCAAGATGAGAAAGAACCTAAATTCAGGTTTAAGAGAGTAATAAACAAAGAAGTTCTAAAAAAACATAAATAGATTCAAAATAAATAAAGCAAGTGGTCCAAATAGAATAGATAATAAATTATTAAAAGAGGCTGCTATGGAATTGCCATCTATACTTAGGGACATTTTTAACTGGAGTCTAAGAGAGGGACAGTTTCCCTCTAGTTGGAAATTAGCCAAAGTGATACCAATAGATAAGGAAGGGGATCCAAAGGATGTCTCAAATTACCGTCCAATAGCCTTGTTGTCCACAGTATCCAAGTTATTTGAAAAAATTGTCCATGATCAGTTAATGGACTACTTGGAAAAATATAATAAATTGACTCAACAACAGTATGGTTTTAGGCAGGGTAGGTCCACAGCTACTGCACTCTCTGACTTTTTGGACCTTATAGCAACAACCCCTCTTGGGGAAGCAAAGTCTGTGGGTGTGGTATACGTGGACCTATCTAAAGCATTTGATTTAGTAAACCATAGTATTTTGATAAACTCATTAATGAAAATAGGGATGGAGGAAGAAACCTGTAATTGGTTTATATCATACCTTGATAAAAGATCACAATTTGTTGTCCTAAATGGACATCAGTCAAGAATGGACTATGTAACAAGAGGGGTTCCCCAGGGATCTATCCTGGGCCCCCTTCTGTTCATAGTCTATTTAAATGACTTGCCAAAGAAAATTGGACATTCAAAAATTCGTCTATACACAGACAATACAGTTTTAGTAGCAGAGGGAAAAACTATAAGTGAAGTAGAACTAAACTTACAGAGTGACTTTAGCATCATGCAAGGTCACTTTTTGTCTCTGGGTTTATTAGTTAATAGTAAAAAGACACAGGTTATGTCATTTGCATTGGACTTAAAGGGAATTTCAAAATTAAATATAAAGACACAAGAGGGCAAGTTTTTAGAACAAACTGAAACATATAAATATTTAGGGGTACATATAGATCAATGTCTTACTTTCCAATATCATATAACAAATTTAATAAAGAAAACACATGTTAAGATTTGAGCTATGAGACGAGTATCAAATTGTATGACAAGAGAAACAAGATTGATTATGATCAATCAATTAATAATGCCAGTTATTGACTATGGAAGTCATATTTACAGACATACAGCAAGAAAACATTTAAATAACTTGGATACACTTTATAATAAGCTTGCAAGATTTGTGTTAAGGTGTGATTTTAAAACTCATCATTGCACTATGTATATGGATTTGGGTTGGATTCCATTGGACTTACCGGCTAGGGGAATCTGGCTAAATCAGGTTCATAATATATTTAAAAATCAGTCCTTAGATAACTTAAAAAACAAATTACAAAAACCAAAACATGCTTTAAATTTAAGAAAAACTGGTGCTAGAGATTTAATAATGCCAAAGTTAAAAAATCGATTTAGTGAAATGACCCTTCAATATCAAGTAGCTAAAAGCTGGAATTGTCTTCCTCCTTCTTTACATGAACTAACAATTACTGATTATGTTTTTAAAAATTGCCTGAATCACAAACTTAGTTTTCATTGTTGTCGTAATAGGTGAAATTAATGTAAATCTAAAAATGCTAATATGCCTGTTATTGATGAGTTTGTA
The DNA here is from genome assembly GCA_016271365.2 of Neoceratodus forsteri. Classification (NCBI taxonomy): domain Eukaryota; kingdom Metazoa; phylum Chordata; order Ceratodontiformes; family Ceratodontidae; genus Neoceratodus; species Neoceratodus forsteri. The sequence continues at coordinate 516,447,457 of CM057449.1, read as the reverse complement.
AACTCTGATGTATTGTTTTGTACTTTTTTGTAACCTGTATTGTTATAAATGTATAGCTGTAATAATGTTTGCATAATGTAGACAGGTAAGCCTTGTGAACAGGGATTTTCTGAACCCTAATGGCTGTATCACTGTATAAATAAAATGTTACCATACCATACCATGTACACAAACAAAACCATCATTTATGCATCTGGCCCCACCATCAACTCAATTGAAGAGCCCCTAGCCCAGGAATTCCCCACAATTCAGAACTGTTTCCAAGCCAACAAGCCATCTTAAAACAGAAAAAATATCTCTATTTTGTTTGCATTCAGACAATGGCTAGGACCAGCCTCTACCACACTGAACATCTCCACCCAAGGATATCGTCTGAACTCAGTCTCAATCTTCAAATACTTAGGCCTCCTCCTGGATCAGCATCTAGACTACTCAGCATACTGTGAGAAAACCATCCAATCCAGCAAAACGGCTGCACTATACAAGAACTGGCCAATGCGTACCACAAAGGAGGTGGCTTACCTCCAACAACAACAGAAAAAACAAATGCGTGATAGCACACAGAAGGAAGACTGAAGGCAAACTTATTTTTAAGCCTTAATGCACAGCTTCAAAACATAACAGCAGTTGTGAGCAAATTTTGGTGGCACAGCTCTAACCCCCAGGTTTTTCTTTACATTGAGAAAACTGTTGCTAAATGCTACACAAAACATGGCACACTTTACAGGGTGAAAAATTGTCTGCAGCTCCACATCAGGAAATAAGTGGTGGAGCACTCCATAATTCCCGTGATGGATGTTGTTTACTCTGGGGCAACCTCTTCCACCCTGACCAAGTTGTCCACCCTATGCAATGTCCTGTGCAGATTCACACTGGCCTTCCTCCTCGCACCCACCATTGCTTAAGGTACAGTGACCTCATATGGACATCACTGGAGGCAAAAAAAATGATGTCTGCTGTCCTTGTGAGTGCAAAGTTCTGAATGGGTAAGCTTCCATGCTTCCTAGCGAATCTACTCTCTCTGGTAACTAATCTGACTTACTCACTCAGCTCTGAAGATAGAAAATGACTCCAAAACCCAAGAGACAAACATAATCTTGGGCAAGCCTCATTCAGCTAATTGACTACTTTGAACAACCTACCTTCCAACACTACCTTCATCCCATCATTGCCAGTAGGCAAGAGGCTAATTAAGTCCGACTTTGCAGGTGCAAGGTCCTGCTATAATGTCTTCTGACTCTTTGCCAGGCGGCCTGAACTACTCCCTGCTCTGAAAATATACCAAGGTATACTATCTGTACTCTGTCAAGCACTTTATCCCTGCTGCACCCTCATCTAACCCATGAGCACCAAGTGAATTACCCTCCCCTGAAACTGTGATCTCTTGAAATGATTATGTCCCTAGGAAGCAGAACTCAACTGAAACTGAAATGTGACTTGAACTGCGCTGACTCACATGCACGTGTCTCTTCACAACTGTAATCCCTGTGCTTGTACTGTATAACTGTAAGCGTTGAATCATATATATGTATTTGCCTCACAATTGTACTTGTATGTATATACATTCCTTCCATAACTACCCTTCCCCTTCCTTCTCCCCCAAGTCAGAGCTGGAAATGAGCCTCAGGGCTTTGTTGACCTACCTGGTAAACTATGTTCTAAATAAATAAATATATGCCTTAGATATTGTAAGTTCTGCTCTCATTTTATATATAAGCCTCCCAAGTGCATGTTTATGAAGACATTTACTTCACTGGAATGTCAGTTTTGAAATCGAAGTGTCCTGTAATCCCCCAATAACATAGAGAATGAACCACGCTTGAGTGCTAATGGCAAACTCCAAAGCTTACGATACTGTGGGTGTCACTGGGTGTGGGTATTCAGGATAAAAAATACAAGGCAGACTCAGATCACAGTGCATAAAAAATGCCCAGAGGTATTTGTCATTTATTTTAGTGAGTCATTTTTATAAAATGAGAGAAAATATCTACAGAAATCAAGGGGGAAAAATGTCAAAATAAAGGTTAGTTTTATTAAGACCACTGCTTTGCTTTAGCAGACTCTAGGCTTCAATCAGCCTGACCGGTGTGAGCCCACACCACTAGGAGGTCTTTCTCCTACCTTCATCAGTCTCCTACTGACTCCTTAACTCCTATCTATTTTCTAGCCCCTAGTGGCTGGTTTATATACTGTCTAACAGTGACATCATAGTCAGCTAACCAGATAATTATTTGTTGTTCCTTTATTTCTTTTGTTTATAGGAGAGGTTAAACTTGATTCACCCTGTTATCTGCTGCCTTTCATTGGTTTGTGTTACACCTTATACTCTTGCCCAGTAATAGGTTCTGCAGTGCCTGCAGTACTTAATAGTAGCTTGCATACTCATTATGTGGTTATGCCCTTCCCTCCTATACTGACATAACATTTCTACAATCACTTAAAAACATTCAGACTGTGGGCTGCCAGCCCTATAGAGTCCACACAGTTGGCAGCTACATGCAGTACAAAGGTAAGGGATGTACTCAATGTTCCCCTAAATTGTACTAAAGGAAAATAATATCTTGTGTAGTACACTGAACAGTTAACATAACCACAGACACAAGTTTGTCTCTTCTTACTTTATAACTGACCCATTATTTTATAGCTGCCCTTTTTACTTTGTTTATAGGGCCAAAGACCTATGGAGGAAACTGTAGATATATATATATATATATATTTTTTTTTTACCCTGGACACCCGATGATTAAGAAAGCCCTTCTTTTGGGTACAGGAGTACCAGTAATCATACCTTTTCCTCTGACAGCTACAATTTCAGCATATCAGCTGCAACTTTCTTTTGGAACCTTTTCCTATTTACAATTTTAAGATGATCGCATGTATTCGAGAAGGGCAGGGTGGTCTTCTAATAAAAAGTGAAAGTGACTGCCACCCCGCTGAGAACTGCACCACAGCATGAGGAGAGTGAGAGCGAGTGCGCTCCTCTTACTCTTACTTTACTTTTATTTCTCCTCTCTCTCCCTCTCTCTCTCTCTCTCTCTCTCTTCTTTAGATACTTTATTAGACCCCATAGGGTATCTTCTTTATGAAGGGGCAGCAGAACGAAACACTGTAGACATGGAGCAGTTCTTACTGGTTGTATCCTCCATGGCTTGGTTGGCAACATAATTTTTATTTCAGAAGAGCCAGCAAGCCGGAAGCCTTCTCTTCTATTATTTTAATATTTTTTTGGCAGCAATTAAAAAGGCGGCAGCAATTAAAAGGGAGAAGAGGCGAGGAGTGCATCGCTCCTCTTCATTTTTTTCAAGCCTCTCTTCTTCTAACCCCACAGTTGGGAGTCTATCTAGTTATCAATAAAAAGGGGAAAATACACACACTGGATAATTCCTTCTGTGTTCCAATGGCTGCAATTGCCAGCCATTGGCAAACTTTGTTTCTGACCCCACAGGGTTTTTCTTAACAATATTTATGTAGGCCATGGGTTACTAGGTTATGGAGTGGCAATGGCAATGAAACAAAGTTTTCAGCCATTCTGTAACACTTTCCCTAGCTCCAATTTGAGAATGGAGCTCTTCTATTATGGGGCAGCTTTCAAAAACAAAAAGAATTGCTTTGTCCATTCTGTTGGACTCTGTGGCATTTTTTTGTTTCTTCACAAACGTTAGCAAGCCAGTTCAGAGTTTTATTTTACTTTAAATCTAGAACAAATGGTTTGATACTTTTTATTGGACCAAAAAGGATGTTACAAAAAGAACAAAGAGCTTTAGCTTTCAGACCAAGTCCTTCTTCAGAAGCTTAATGAGAGTTATTTAGAAAAATCACATATTATTATTAACACTTAGAACATGCAGAAAAAAACAGAAATCATTTTCATTGGTTTAAAACAGTCCTTCAGAAATAATTAAAGTGACATTGGAGAGATTGAATATCTAAATTTCTTTTACTTTAAAAATCAGACTGTCCTGTTTTTGTAATTCTCTAAAAGAGGCAATAATGGGGCTATTATAGAGCTGCTTGCATAAAATAGAATCTTTATAGTGTGCACCAAACCATTAGCAGTTCTATTTCCTATAACTATTTCTTTTCGTTTTCCTCAAAGGTCATAAGGTCATGAACTCTACTAATTAATTTAGTCTAGTGCTTTAGTTTCCTATAGCTTGTACATCAGTTAAGCACTTGGCAGTTTATTCATACTGTATGTACTTTTATTTTCTAAAGCACTAAATGGGGGGGTAACTGTGGGCCTATATCTCCTTACGGGGTACACACCAATGACAGGGGTCACCCTGTCACAGTGGGCTTTTCTGACATGAGTACTGTAGCCACAGTCTTAAAAATGAACAGCTTGTAAGAGCTGACTCAGTGGCATGGAGGGCTGAAGCACTAAGTGCCTTACCTCCTGCCACACTGGTGACCTGAGTTTGTGAACAGACCTCAGTCATTTGGAGGCTGGACAGGGTGGGAGGATTGAGTATCCCAGAGATGGATCTCCTCCCTTGGAGGAGGGGGGATTGTGTGACCAGCTGCTTGCCTGCCACTTGGAGATATTCTGGTGGTAGCACAGTCTGGGCACACTAGCAGAGAAGCCAATCATAAGTGTTCAAGGACATCTTCATGGAGGCAGAGCATGTCGTAATGCCATTGCACGTGGGTGGCTTCGGGGGAAAAACTAAGGAGGAAAAACACCTTTGCCTGCAGGATGATGTCCAGGCCTTCTCAGGCCATGCACCAGTGACTGGGCATGCTGCCATAAGTCCTGTTAGTGGAGGATGCTGGGTGGGAAAGTAAGTCCTGGGGAAGTTGGGTGACAGGGCTGGAGGGACTGGACAGAAGGGGGCAGGCCAGAGGTGACAAGGGAGATAAAATGCTGATTTAAATTAACAACTTGTGTAGTCATTACTTCATCAGGATAGTAATATTTCAGTTTCCTATACACTGTGCCTGATTACTTTCTGAGATAATTTTAACTTAAAGATATTTAGCTTAAAAATGTTTTTTTTTTAAATGAGGTGGTTTGTACCCTTGTAATGCTCTTGAATCCTGTTTACCTTCACAAAGTCATTAGGCTTATGCCCTTACAGGTCAATTCCATGTTTTCCTGTGGAATGTTTGGAAAGGGGGTAGGCTGAGCCTCTTTAAACTTGGTACTTAAAGGGAGTAGTACAACCAGAATTTGTAAAAACACATGTTGTGCAGAGTGTTTTGATCTGTGTCTGAAATTCCAGTGTGTCCTTCCCTCTGTCTGCTATCAGGAGTTTTTCCTAAATTAGCCTTCTAGCTTTATAGTAGTTTTACAACCCCTGGGGATCTCCATCTCAGCTAAGTTTATTGATTTTCTTGTATCTATAGTGCATCCTGTCTCATGTGACAGTGATGTAGCCGAGCTCATAGATTCAGCAACAAGCACTGCTTTACAATACAACAGCTGAGATGGCTATATTTTAAAAAAACTATACAGAGTTCAGCTTGATGACAACCCTCATTGTAAAGGTCTTTTTGTTGTGAACAATTTTGAAACTGGTTGTGTATGTGTAACTTGTGTGGTTTTCAAGATATTTACACTTGTTCAGCATGCCTACTTGAGTGCTCACTCAGAGAGACAAAAAGCATCTGCTGTTTGTAAGTGCATCTTCACACATGCCAAACAAATCTAAATATCTTGCAACTTCACAAGCTACACAAAAACAACCAACAGCAAAGTTGATCAGGATAAAAAAGACATTTACAATGAGGGTAGTCACTAAGCTGAACTCTGTATAGTTTTAAAATATAGCCATCTAATTAACCACATTTCCATTTTTTTTACCAAATTTCTCACTTTGGAGGGCAAATATTTTAAAAACTGTAAGGAGTTCAACTTAGTTACTACCCTATTTGTAGCAATCATTTTGTCCTGAACAACTTTGTTGCTTGTTGTTTTTGTGCAGCTTGTATAGTTTTCAATATATTTAGATTTGTTTGGCATGTGTGCAGATGTGCTTACTGTACAAACAGTAGATGTTTTCTTTCTGAGTGAACACTCAAGTAGACATGCCAAACACATGTAAATATCATGAAAATCATACAAGTTACACATACACAACCAGTGTCAGAATTGTTCACAACAAAAAGACCTTTACAATGAGGGTAGTCACCAAACTAAACTAAGTATAGTTTTTAAAATATAGCCATCTCTGCTGTTGTATTGTAAAGCAGTGCTTGTTGCTGAATCTATGAGCTTGGCTACATCACTGTCACATGAGTCAGGATGCATTGTAGGTACAAGAAAAGTAATAAACTTAGATGAGATGGAGATCCCCAGAGGTCATAAAACTACATTAAAGCTAGCAGGCTAATTTAGGAAAAACTCCTGATAGCAGACAGAGGGAAGGACACACTTAGACTTCACACACAAATCAAAACATGCTGCACAACATATGTTTTTTTACAAATTCTGGGTGTACTACTTCTTTAATTGCTGAGCCTTTTATTGTATACCTGTGGATTGGTGGGAAGCTGGCAATGCATTTGATCCATGGAGTATCCAGACAGTATTTTCCTAAAACTATATTTTTTCATTTTCCATTATGTGTGAAATTGCAAAGAACCTACAAAAAATCATTTTTTCAAGATGGAAAAGCCTTCATTACTGGCAAGAATCAGGAACAGAACTCACACTCAAGCACAAACAGAATGCACAAGCTCGGGAAGTTAGTACAACATGAGACAGTATTTGAAAATAGCATGCAGTGTTCACAAACCACTCAGCATGAAATACAAAGCACACTTTATTGTGCGTAAATCATGACATAGTATGACAGGCCCAACCAGCACTCCCCAGCACTTTGTACAACCCAGGCCCTATATAAAGGGGTGGAACTAATGATGGATCCTCCATACCTTTTATAGTAGTCAGTTTAAAGTGATACTATATTTATTGCTTTTGTTCATACTATTATGTGGTTTCTACCTTTACTTAATTTACAAATTTTCCTCTCTTAGAACATTTATCACCTTATATAGAACTGAGTTGTATCAAACAACACAAACAATTCATGATTTTGTGTATTCCTGTACATAGTGTAATTAAAACTAGCAGATAGTTGTATTTGTTTTGTTTTTGTTAACCAGGTAGGTGCCTATTTTCAGGCACAACCCAGGAAGTGCCAAATTTCAATTGAAATTACTTAATGCTTCAAATCACAGACAGTATTACATAATGTTTCAAATCACAGACAGTATTACATAATGCAGAAGATACTAAAATACAAATGCAACAAGAGTAACAATGTCTTACAGAGCAGATAAACTGCATAACAGCACATGTAAAGCAAACATGGGCACACTGTGAAATACATAATGCATCACATACATCTTTGCAAAATGTTGAGGATAATAACATAAAAATGTGACAAGAGTAGACAACAAATTACAAAGCAGGGAGTAAACAGTAGGCGCACTGCAGCACAAGTAAGGCAAATGTGAGTACATTGGTGATGGCAAAATAAGTCAATTGCCAGTACAGTACAGGATATCAGTTACAGGAATGTTTATCAGTGGAACTTCAGAATGTGTGAAATTCAAAATAACAAATCCCTAAACAAAAACAAAGAAACAAACACAGCAACACATCTATCAGAGGCAAAAATAAATGATGTCAGACAGAGTTTAAGAGGTATATTGAAAAAAAAAAAACAGGAAGCAAACCAAGAGTTATAATTCATGTCAGTACACACTACATAGGAAGAAAGTCAGTTAATTGGATGACTGGACATACAAAGATAACTTGAAGTTAATAAAGCACTGGGACTTATTTTATAGCAGTAAGCACCTGTTTGCAAGAGAAGGTTTTCACTTAAGTGCACTGGGGCAAAGAAATTGAATGAACGATTCAATATTTTTTTTTGTGAAGGATATAAACTATTCACCAAGGGTGATGGGGGTAGGGAAAGCACATCAAGGGAATTTATGGATAAGAAAAGGATATTTAAAAAGAAAACTTGATCTTACAATTCTCTCACTTAATGCAAGAAGTTTGGATAATAAGTTTGATAGTCTAAAAATTCAAATAGTACATCATGATCAGTATTTAGTGGCAATTATAGAGACATGGTGAGAGAAAATGACACATGGAACAAGGAAATAGAGGGTCACACCCTATACCAAAAAACAGAGAAACAAAGGGTGGGGGTGGCACTGTATATTAAGGACATCCTCAGAGGCAGTGAAATATATTGGACAGGCACACACAAATTAGAATCTGTCTGGATTAAAGTTAGCAATATTATCCCTCAAAAACTAATAGTTGGGACCATTTACATACCGGCTGGGAAAAAAAGTGAGAACTTCATTGAGTACATGAGGCAAATTATACATTTCAGTGATTTGAGGGATGTCATTTTTTAGGAGATTTTAATAAACCAGACACTGATTGGCATTTAAATAAAGCCAGTAATACTCAAGGTAATGCATTTATTGATGTAGTAAGATAATGTAGCTTGGAACAGGTTAATAAACACAGTACAAGGGGAGAGAATATTCTAGATCTAGCACTGTTGAATTCAGGTATACAGAACTCTTATAACATGTTGGATTCATTGGCTAATAGTGATCATTCAATTATTTTGATGAAAATAGACAGGTGTGTGCAGCTGAGTATAATTCTTGACAAGCAAATGATATAAAATCAGAGTGGAAATAAATGGATGGGAATGGAGAACTGATTTCAGTAACGATATTACTAACAATTGTTGGGAACCGTTTAAAAAGTGGATATGTGATCTACAAAATAGATGGGTTCCACATAACCAAATATACAATAATAAAGGTAAGATACCAGCATGGTATTCTAAGAAACTACAAATTTTGCATCAAATAGTCAGACAAATGTTTATAAAATGATGATGAAATATCCTAGTAGGGGTAATAAGGATAAATATAAGGTGAAGGTTAAAACACCAAAGAAAGAAATTACAAAGGCAGTGAGAAATTACAAGATTAAACCTGATACAGTACAGATACATCAAATCCTAAGGCCTTTTACAATTAATTAAATTCATGTAAGAAAAACAACATTCAGTGGGACCACTAAAGATAAGTGATAACATAATGGGGGAAAGGAAATAGCAGATAGCACGAACAGTTATTTCTGTATAGCATTCCAGAAAAAGACAGTAAATGAAACGGAAGTTAGTAATACTGTAGGTACAGTTCTAATTGACAAAGGAGATGTACTCAGGGAACTTAAAATTTCTGAAAATAGATAAAGCAGTGGGATGTGATAGAATATCACCACACACACTTTAAAGGAACTATCTGATAGCTTGGCTGCCCCCTTAACTTATTTATGTAATATGTCTGTGAATACTGGTAAGGTGCTGGAGGACTGGAGAAAGGCAGAGGTGGTGCAAATTTATAAGAAAGGTAATATACAGGAGTCCTAGAACTATAGGTCAAAAGTATTACATCTGTTGTAGGCAAAATAATGGACTCGGCATTAAAGGAATTAAGTATATCTACCAGAATTACAAAGAATTACAAATAACAATGCTGGCAGATAACAACATGACTTCATGAAGGGGAGGTCCTGTAATACAAACTTGATTAGCTTCTATGAGCCAGTAAGCAAAGTGGTGGATGAAGGGAATGCGGTGGGCATCATTTACTGGGATCTTAGCAAAGCTATTGACATGGTGCCTCATGATAAATTAATACAAAAACTGAATATCAATTATCTTAATAATCATCAGAATGTAAAAATCTGGATTACCAACTGGCACTCAAATAGAACTCAGAGAGTTAAGATAAATGGGTTACTGTCAAGAGAGGGTAAAGTGACCAGAGGAGTCCCTCAGGGATCTGTGTTGCACCAGTATTGTTTAGATTATTTACCTCTGACTTGGGAAGTGGGGTCACAAACTGGCATAACAAGCTTGCGGATGACACCAAACTTGGTGGCATGTCAATAATTTGGAGTAGTACAACAGTTTTCAGAAATATTTAGATCATATGGCAGCATGGATTGATGTGGAGGAATAAAATAGAATGAAAAAATGCACTGTGATTCACATGGGTAAAAATAATCCATGTAGAAATAATTTTCTTAACGGAATACAATTTACACCGGTCATATCAGAAAAAAGACTTGGAGGTTATGATAAGCTCTGACTTTAAGGCTAAGGAACACATAAATCAAGTTTTAAATAAAACAAACTGTTTAATAAACTCAGTTAAGAGACACTTCAGTCATAAATCCAAAGAAGTACTACTGCCTATTTATAAATCATATATAAGACCATACAGAGATTATTGTTCACAGTTTGGGGGTAAATATAAGGGGTAGAATAAAATTAAAATAATTCAACGCAAAGTTACCAAAATGATGATAGGTCTGGAAAACCTACATTATGAAGACAGACTTAAAAAATTATCACTGCATAGCATAGATAGGAGAAGAATCAGAGGAGACCTCTCATTATTTTACAAAATACAGTATGAAGAAGAAGTATTAAAATATCTTAATATTTCCTTTAGGAATGAAGCCCATAATACCAGAACTAACAAATAAGCAAATAGCGAAAACAATTTTTAGGATGAACAACAGGAAATTGTACTATATGAAGAGAATAACTCAATGTTGGAATTTGCTACTGGATGAAATAATAAATAGTAAGAACATTCTTTTAAATGAAAGTTGGATAAATTTATGGATGAGAGTAACTTAAAAGATTACTATACCTAATATCAGGCTAACTAAGACTACTGCTGCCTTGACTGCTTATAGTATTACTTCTAGTATATGTTATGTAAGTAATAATACCTGACAGAGTGGGTGTTATTAGAGTACAATGGACCACCCAGGGGCGTAATGAGGCCCTATGCCACAGGTGGAGGGCCTTATAGCCCCTGGAAGGTCCATTATATCCCATAATGCCCACCCTGGAGGCTATTATTACACTTACATAATGGGCTAAAATAATTTTTTTAGTAATTAAGTGTATAAAAAAGAGGGTAAAATATGAATAACAATGAACAGAAACTGCACTTTCTGTAAAATAGTTCATTTAGCACCACTAGAGGGTGCTGCTGGTTATAAGAATGTCATGTTTTGTGTATTGCAGTGGAGTGTCTCACTTATATGGCTAGTGGTAAATATTTTTTTTACTTTTCAGTACCCCCACCCACCCCCATGAGTTTTCCGATTGGGCAAGTGTTAGATATTGTTTTGTATTGTAAAAAAAACTATTTTGTTTTGAGACTGTGACCGGGGAGCAAAAGAATGGCAGTGGTGTAATGAGAATGGTGTTAGGCACAATTGTAGAAGTCTGTGCTGCTGAAAAAGAAGGTATTTTTATTTAAATTACAGGTTGGAAACTTGTTGATGTGCAGATTATATGATTGTGGGTAGATGGAAGGTTTTTGTTTTCAGTGCTACTGCTGTTTGGGATTTCAGTATGGTCGTGGCAGGAGAGAAGCAGGACTTCTCTGAAATCAGTGCCAGAGAAGGAGTCACGCTGCTGGGTAGCATTGGTTGCGACAGCGGGTGGTGAGCAGAGGATGGGAGTAGTTGCAGCCATGCTATGATGCGTATGTAGTAAGTAAAAAAAAAAAAGGAAAATACTTTTTTGTGTTGTTAACATAATGGTGTGAGAGAAGGTGTAGGGACCATATTGAGGAATGTGGTGGTGGTGGTGGGGGGGTTGCAGAGAGCCTGCACATCAGTGTCTTGCTAGTTGATGAGAAAGAAATGGTGATGGAATGTGGGCAGAGGGATATCAAGTAGTAATGAATGGTGGCAGGAGGTATTTGTTTTTCAGTGGGCTATTGTTGAGAAATAACAGCCCGGGTGGCAGGGTGTTCTAGGCAGTCAGGATGCTAGTTTTTTTTTCATCCATTATCTAAGCTGATATAGTCTTCCATTAGTCATTAGTTCCAACCTAGGCCATTAAAACACCATTGTGAAGCACAGACTTAGCAAAGGAACAAGAAAACATTACAATACTTTATTTGTAAAATTGTGTCTCAGTTTAAGTTCATTATTAACCGTTCACTTAAGGACTACTATAACTTTAAAAAGAATCCCTTACAATATATAACATTAGTTGTTTAACTTTATATGCTGAAAATAGTACACTGGAATAAACACTGGCAAATCTATTAATTATTAAGATTTTTAAGGAAACTTCTAAATCCCCTCATCCTCCATGGAATACGTTTCCTGTACCCTAAAAGTTCTCAGCATTTTCTATTCCTCTACTCTAATCTAGACATTAGTCTGCCTGTCCCTTTTATAGGAAGGATATAAAATTCAGCTCTTCATTTAACCCATTTGTGGACAAATTTGTAAATTGAAAACCAATTAATCTCTCTTTTGATCAGGCTTCACACCCTATTCCTCATTCTGTTTCTGGGAGTTACATCTTCAATGCCTGAAAATCTTAATACCTCAGGATTTCAATTGTGTCCTGCCCTAAAGTGTGCACCCAGGATACTGCCCAGTTTACAATTCAAAATAGGTCTGACGTGCTCCTTGACGCATGCTTTCAGTGGATGTATGTTTCACCCTACCTACACTTTCTGGCAAGTGCATCAATGACATAAACAACCGAGGCAGTGGAAAGGGTCATGAAATAAGCAGTTTTCATTGGTTTCCCACTTATGACTGGTTCCCTCACTGTACACCCTAAATGTACATATTAGGCTATGTTAAAAAATACTTCTGGTCTAGCTCATAACCATTTACGTACTCTTGTGTTTTCTGGCTCAAAATGACTGCAAGTTATCATGTTTTTGCAATTTGTACTTACTTTAAATTTTATTCTAGGTTTTGTTTCTGGGCATGAGTTTAGAGTGGCTTCACATGTAAGAACGTACCAATTTTATGTTAATACAGTGAAGCCTGCCAGGATGTACTGCAGTGCAATACTGCAACATTCTGTAGCAAGGTTACTGCCGAAAACAAGGAAATTTCAATTCAGTAACCTGACAGACTGTGTTGCATCCTGGCAGCCTTCACTGTATATTACAAATACTGCTAGTCAAGTGATTAAAATGAGTAGAAAATGCCATATATTTCTCACTCATTTTGTAAGCTTCAGTTATAACAGTGAGTCTGTATCTATTTTGACTGTCATAACTTGTCACTCATCCAGAATATCTATACTGTACCATCTTTCAAAAAAAACTCTCCTTCAGTTCACCAACCTGGAGTTCAAACTTCTGTATTCTTGATCTGTTCCTCTTTATTCTCAGTGTTAGACCATATGGTATGGAGTGGATCAATTTTCTGGGATGTGCACCAGGCAAGCAATAATACCCAACAAGGTGGGCAGTATTGGGCAATAGCGGACCACCTAGGGGCATAATGAGGCCTGATGTCACAGGCGGAGGGCCTTATAGCCCCTGGAAGGTCCAGTATTCCCCTTACCGCCCACCCTAGAGGATATTACTGCACTTAGAAAATTGACCAGTGTATTATATGTGCTTGAAATCAAGTAAACTTTATGATTACTTGTTAAAATTGTTAGCTGTTTGATTAATTTTGTGATCAAATAATTCCTCCTCCTGCATTAAAATACTGTTTTTTTTTTTTTTTACATTGGGATGTTTGTCATACAAGGGCCTCTGTAGATAGTTGCAACTAGTTGTCAAGGTTACCCCCATCCACACAGTCACTTCCCGTTTTCTCTCTCACTCTGTTTATTTGATGCTGTTTTTTTTTCTTTAATGTTGTTTCCTATTCCCCCCCACTATGTTTCACTTTTTTTCTCTCCTAAGTCGCTCCCTGTTCCTGCATACCGCGCTACGATCAGAATGGAGCAGGATGAATGTGGCCAGAACAGTTATCAGATGTTCTTCGTGACTGAGCAGGCAAAGAAGATGACTGAGTAAGTACTGCTCAGTTATTTACAGGGTTGCTCGTAAATTCTGATGGCCTAGGAGAGCAGCAGTGGCAGGCAGCAGGGGCAGGCAGCACTTGTGTATTTCACTGCTGTGAAGAGGCTCACGGTGCCTTTTTGAAAGCCACAGTAAAATGAAGTCAGGGGAGCCAGTTTGAACATTCAGGGTATCTTTTTGTTTGTAAATCTGACAACAGCAAGTATGAGCTGGGCTAGAGCGAGGGGGGGGGTCTTTCACTAAGTGAGTAGCAAGAAATGGCAGCTGTTGAGTTTGAAAATCAGGGTACCCATGGATACCTTCAGTTATAGGGCACCCTGAATTGGCACTTGTCATGAAGCGGGCGTCTATGGAAAGTTAATGCACCCCTCTGTAATTGCTCTCAGCCAGTCAGAGAGCTGCATGTATTTAGCCCAGTTTCTAATAGCATATAAAATGCTGGCTACTGCTGTAGGTACTCTATAGCCAGTTTTAATGATCCTTTCTGTAGTGTAAAATTTTAAATTAACATCCAGAAAATTGATCTGCTCTTGTTCAAACACACACAGCACCCCTATCCTCTGGACTGATGATCTGGTACTATTTTTGACCTCTAAAAGCATAATAGAGGTCAAGAATTGGTTGTCCACTGACCTCCAAGAGGTTCAAAAATGTCTTGTGGTAAATAAACTCCTTCTGAGTACAACTAAAATACGAGAAATGTTATTTGGCTCTGTTCCTAAACTTAACAATTGTCAGACTCCTAACGGAAATAGCTTTGCTCAGGTAGATTTGTCTTTCTGTTGGTAACTTTCTGGAAATTTCTGAGCTACCCTCAGCTAGGATCACATTCCAGATGCTTGTGTTACATTCTTGTGTGTTCTTTCTTCTGGCAATAGTACCTGAATTTGTTTAATACAGTTGTTTTTGTGATTTTTATTGTGAGTTTGGGATTTATATTTCAGCAGGCATTGTTAGCAACCTTCGGGAAGATTCTCTGTTTCCCCCTCAGCTAGAATTAGTTTACAGCTAATTGTGTTTAAATACCTGTGTGTTCTCTCACATTGCAGCAATGCTAAACAGAAGTAGCCTGGCTCAGGTAGATTTGTCTTTCTGTTGGTAACTTTCTGAAGGTTTTTGAGCTACCCTCAGCTAGAATCACATTCCAGGTACCTGACTGTTTTTGTACAGTGGATGGGCAAGAAAGGAGACACCCCCCACCCACCCCATTCCCATTCTCCCCCGTGTGCACTGCCTTTATAGACAGCAACAGAAACACACCTACTTAAAGGCACAGGGAACATTTGTCAGCATGCCACAAGATAGGGCCTATCTGAGAATACAGGCAGCAATACAAGAGAAGAGCAGTCAACTAGGTTAGCAAAGGGGCTTGAAGCAGAAAACAGAGGAGTAATTTAGTTGGAAAGGGGAGAAAGGGAAGAGAAGAAATTAACTGAGAAGAAGGGTAGGTAGTAGTAAACAGGTTCAGGATGATGCAGGGAGTGATGCAGTGCTCTGGGTGTGGTGCAGCAGTCTTCAGACAAACATTCTAGATACTGCAGTGCTGCACCATATGCAAGCACCTCTCTGGGCTGAAGGCAGAGGTCACCCGTCTCCAGGCCGAGCTGGCAGGAGTACTGGAGACCCTTGCTTCCACCCAGAGGCTGCCATGTCCCCAGCCTATGCCACAATGGCCACCCAGGCAAATGGCAGCATGGGCTCAGGGAGATTCAAGGAAGGGGACAGAGACACATCCACTATCCTGTCCAGCTGAAAACCCCCTTCACTGTTTTGGAGGAGTGGGAGAGTCCTGCAAAGGAACCCAAGGCTGAAACCAGGGAGGATGTGAGGTTCCTCCAGCAGGGAGACCCAGTGATGTGAGGAAGAGAACCTCAAAGGAGGAAGAAGTTACTCCTAGTGGGGGACTCGATTGTCTGGGAATGGATCTGAACACAGACCGGAGGGAGGAAAGGGAGGTCAAGTGCTTTCCAAGAGGCACAGTTCGGAGGGAGGGGGAGAAATCTAGAGGATCACTGAAGCAGTGGCAAGGAGGGGGGCTGGATTTCATTGTCCATCTGGGAACAAATGACGTATTCAAGGACAGGGCTAGCTTGGAACAGGTGAAACAGGGCTTCATAGGTTTGGGGGGGGAGCCTGGGGAAAGTAGCAAGCTCCATGACCTTTTCAGAGGTGCTGCCAGTCCATGGCAGCGAGGGGGATAGGAATGTCCATATTAGTAACTTCAACTCATGGTTGAAGGCCTGGTGTAGTGAGAAGGGGTATGGCTTCATTGGGGACTGGGGTCCTACATGGAACAATGTGGCCCTGTACAGTGGGGATGGGCTGCATCTGTCCAAAAAGGGGAAAGCAGCCCTCAATGAACAGTTCAAATGCATCACTGATGAGCATTTCAGCTAGCCAAGGTGGGGGGGCAGCAAGAACAGGCAAGTTCTAGCAGCCCACCCCCACGTGGTAGAGACACCAGAATGATGTTGCCAAGGTCACCTGGACCAGGCAGAAGGGGAGAAGCAAAGACATTGGAGACACATGTTAAAGTTAACAGGGAAGGGAGGAAACTGCAGGGGACCAAAACCAGGAGTGGAGAGAGGACAAGCAATAATACTTGGAAGGCCACGGTGACAAATGCCTGCAGCCTGGGAAATAAAATCCCAGACATGGAGGCTGTGATAGTTGAGGCAGACCTGGACATGGTAGCAATAACTGAACTCTGGTACACTGCCAGTCATGGGTGGGAAGTAAATCTACCAGGTTATACTCTGTTTAGGTGGGATAGGGGAGGCAAAAAGGGGGAGGAGTTGCCCTGTATATCAAAGAGGGTATAAAGGCAAAACAGATTTAGTGCAGGCAGGGGAAGGGTGAGGCACTGTGGGTCACCTTTGAACCAGGAAATGGCACAGCAACATGCACAGGAGTGATATTCAGGCCTCCAGGTCAGGGGGAAGAAGTGGACAGGGACCTTGAGGATGAAATACACAAAATGGCAATGAAAGGTGAGATTCTGCTAATGGGGGATTTCAATATGTCAGACGTGGATTGGTCCACTCAGGCAGCTGCTTCAGCAAGAAGCAGAGGCATCCTGGATTCCCTACAAGGGGCAGGACTCAGGCACTTGGTGCTTGATCCCACCAAAGACAGGGCGATTCTTGAACTAGTAATGACCAATGGGGAAAGAATCACTGATGTCCTGGTGGAGGGGCAACTAGGATCCAGTGATCACCACATAGTGTGCTTTTATCATTCAGACAGGGATTTAGTGAAATCACACTAGGGTGAAGGTTTTTGATTTCAAAAAGGCAGACTTTGCTGAAATGGGGAGAGTTACAAAAGTGCCCTGGAGAATAGGGAGACCGGGGCAGGGAGAGCAGTGGGAGAACCTAAAAGGAGCCATAGTGGAAGTAACAAACAAATGCATCAGATTGGCATCAAAAGGCAAGAGAAGGAAAAGGCTACTATGGTTCTCAAAAAAAGTAGCAGAAAAGGTAAAGGCTAAAAGGGCAGGGTTCTGAAACTATTAGGAGAACCAAAGGGAGAAGGACAGAGAGGTGTACTGAGAGTGTCTAAAGGAAGCAGGGTGGGCAGTGAGGAGAACAAAGGCACAGACTGAGAAAAGTTTAGTGCAGACAGTAAAGGGCATCCTGTGATAAGGGCATCCGCATTTGAGCACTTACAAAAAGGGTGACTCAATAGGGGCACATGTTCACAGGGCTACTGAATGGAGGGAATACGGATATAGTGACATCCTGTCACTATATGTAAACATACGTGGGGGGGGGGAGCGAGCATGCCATGCAATGGACAGAAGGGAAGGGAGGGTTTGTGAGGCATAGTGTGGCGGTGGGTTGCTGATCTGGCCCTGTAGCATGGAGGGTGGGTGGGTGGCAGGCTAGGGTTGTGAAGGTTCTGGGTTTGGTTCTGGGTGCACATTCATTTTGTTGCACACCCTGCTTAAATATTTTTTGTCATGCTTTGTACCCCCCAACTTGCACCCCCCTGGAGTTAAGAATTTTTTGGTAGGGGTGGGTCAGGGGCACAGACCCCCTCATAAACGAAAAAAAAAGTCCCCGGCACCCTTTTGCCATGTGCCAGGAGTGTACATTGGCAAAATTGATTTTCGTTGATGTACATTCACCCTAACAGCGATCACCTTTACACGATCGCCATTGTCACATAGAACCACAGTAAATAAAGGGTACAAGACATTCTACAGGTACATCAGTGAAAGGAGGAAAACTGAGGAGGGGGGAGGGAGTGGAATTGTGAGACTTAAAGGTGAGGAAGGGGAGTGTAAGGAGGGAAACATAGATAAGGCAGAAATACTGAATAAATACTTCTGTTCAGTATTCACAGAAGAGGGAGAGGGACAGGGACCACAGCCGAGCATCAGATGCCAAGGGGGGAATGAGGTGGACAACAGTCCATTCACGGGGGAAACAGTCCTGCAGGAACTCCCTAAATTGAAGGTGGACAAAGCAATGGGACCAGACAGCATACACCCAAGGATACTATGGGAGCTGCGAAGAGAGCTAGCTGAATCTCTGGCAGCATTGTTCACTGAGTCACTTAACACAGCAGTGGTGCCAGAGCATTGGAGGAGGGTACATGTCATCCCTCTACACAAATCAGGCAGTAGGGAGGAGGCAGGCAAGTACAGGCCTGTCAGCCTCACCTTGGTAGTGGGGAAGATCATAGAGGCACTACTTAAGGAAAGGATAGTGGGATATCTAGAAGCCATCAGTGCCCAGGACCCTAGGCAACATGGTTTCACAGTGGGTAGGTTGTGTTGGACAAATCTCATAGACTTCATTGACTGGGTGATGAAGGAAGTAAATCAGTGGGGTGTGGTGGATGTAGCCTAACTCGATTTCAGCAAAGCCTTTGGCACCACCCCTCAAAGGAGACTGGTTAACAAGATGGGTAGTCTGAGCTTGGGAGGCAAGGTGGTAAACTGGGTTAGGACTTGGCTAATGGACAGGAAACAGAGGGTGGGTGGTAAATGGAGTACAATTTGGGGAGAGGAGGTTGACCAATGGAGTACCTCAGGGATCAGTCCTTGGACCAGTTCTGTTCAATGTATTCATCAATAAATTGCAGAAGGGCTGGAAGGAAAAGTCTGCATATCTGCGGATGACACAAATATCTGTAACAGGCTGTATACTTCTGAAGGGGTGGAGAAAATGAGGAGAGACCTGGAGAAGCTTGAGAAATGGTCTGCAGAGTGGCAAGTGAGGTTTAATTCAAAAAAGTGCAAAATTATGCACCTGGGACACAGTAACCCTGGGGAGAGCTACAGGATTTTGGTGGGGGGGGGGGAGTTGCTGACAGTCACCAAAGAGGAAAGAGACCTGTCAGTTATTATTTCAGATAACCTGAAAATGTCCAAGCAGAGCACAAAGGCAGCAGGGAGGGCCAGTGGCATGCTGGGATGCGTAGCAAGGGGTATCACTAGCAGAAGGCATGAGGTTGTGATGCTGTTATACAAAATCCTGATCAGATCTCACATGGAGTACTGTGTGCAGTTCTGGAGGCAGCACCTTGGAAGCTACATTAACAGGCTGGAGACGGTCCAGAGAAGGGTGACTATGATAGTACAGGGCTTGCCCCCACAAGACTTATGAGGCAAGATTAAAGGAGAAATCCACCTAGAATGTGCAAAAACATATGTTAAGTAGAGTGTTTTGATATGTATGTTAAGTCCTAGTATGTCCTTCCCTCTGTCTGCTATTAAGAGTTTTTCCTAAATTAGCCTGCTAGCTGTATGGTATTTTTACGACACCTGGGGATCTCCATCACAAATAGGTTTATTGGCTTTCTTTCTCTTAAGATGCACCATGGCTCATGTGACAATGATGTAGCTATACCCTTAGATTTAGCAGGATCTGTCACAGCTCAGTCACAAAGATATTACTTCTTTCAGAGAAGTCACACTGCTAGATTTTGAGTGAGTGTAATCATTATTTTTTGATATTAGTACCTTGTCCTGCTATGTTACAATCTATAAGGTGATGTTAAATTGTTGCTACTTAGTACCAGTGCAAAAACTGAAAGTGACTGAGAGAAATAGAGTAAACAGTGACTTAATTCAAATACGCACACATACACACACACACACACACACACACACACACACACATGCACACAGCAGAACATAGCAGGACAAGGTACAATATCAAAAAATAATAATGATTACGCTCACCCAAAATCTTGCAGTGTGTCTTCTTTGCAAGAAGTATTTTCTCCATGGCTGAGCTGTGACAGACCCTGTAACAAGATACTGGCTTCCTACAGGGGCAATTAGACATCACACCAAAGGGCACTCTGGGAAGACTGCAGGCCATAAAAGAAACCAGAATGGCAACCTCTAAGGGCAATGAAACAGTTAGGGAAAGTTAGAAAAAACATCTCTCACAGCCAGAGGAAAAGAAAACATTGGGAACTGGTTAGAACACAGAAAAAAAATACCACTACATATCTTTTTCTGATTTTAACATGGAGTTTTACTTTAAGGGACCTTAATATGTACTTGCTGGAGGAGAGGAGGGACAGAGGGGATATGATAGAAACATTCAAGTACCTCAGATACATAAACAGGGAGTGTGTGTGTGTGGGGGGAGTAATCTCCCAGGTTGTGCCTGAAAACAGACACTTTTTTGCCTAGTGCACTTATTTGGTTAACAAAAATAAAATAAATACATTGTAAGTTAAGTTGGTTCTTGTTCAGATATTCCACAAACATTGATGCATCTTCCTGACCACACCATACAGTCAGTATGTTGTCCATGAGACACACAGTGTGTGTAGGTTTTTCACAAACTGGTTATTATTCATATTATAAACATATTACTGTTTCCACCATCCCCAAAACAGTTTGGCATAGGTGAACGTCACTGTGGCGTCCATCAGTGTACCACATACTTACAGCTAGTAATTAGAGTTAAACACGAAAGCCATTATGAGTGCAGCTGGATGTAATAAATAAAAATCAGAATTTGTGGAATTCCACTGGAATTCTGTAAAATTCCATGAAATTCTGTGGAATTTCATTGGAATTTGAGAACGTTTAGAAATTTCTTTTTGTGGTTATAACTTGGCCTTCTATTGAGTTAGAGACCTGAAATTAGGTATGAATACTCAGTATATATACTAAAGATGTACCAAAAGTGTTGACATTTGGATGAATTGTTTCCAAATTATAAGAGTTGAAAATACGTTAGGGCAAATTCCATAGAAATATGTATTTGCTTATAACTTACTCACCTTTGGAGCTAGATATGTGAGAATTAGCATGCATAACATATCTGTAGCTAGAGGGCATGGAATGAAGTTGGAGGGAGGGTGATTCAGAGGAAATGTGAGGAAGAATTTCTTCACAGAAAGGGTGGTGGACAAGTGGAACACCCTGTTGGAGGAAGTGGTGGGGGTTGAAACAATCATGGGATTTAAGAATGCATGAGATAGGCATAAGGGAATCCTGGAGGTCAGGGGAAAGGGGTAACAGACTTCTAGAAAAGCTTCAAGAGATCTTACGAGCTCAAATGGGCAGACTGTGTGGGCCATAGGTCCTTATCTGTAGACAGTATTTATGTATCTATGTATAATATCTATAAGGGTTATAGAATTGACTAAGTATGGAGAGATTTGTTTTAGAAATGTTGAAGTTATAGGGGTTAAACATTTTACTATGTAATACTTAGAGAAATGTTGTAAAAACTTTCTAGAAACTTGGATGCTTGTAATTTCTCTGCTCCTGCAGATATAGACCTGAAATTTGTCACGCATATCCAATGCCAGTATTTCCTAGTATCTAACAACACTGGACAAAAATTGGTTTAGCAGTTTCAAATTTCATCATACATCAGCAAAGAAATTTCCTGTCCTCTGATTGGTCAGTGTGTACGTGGAACAGTGATGTCATTACATAATAACAACACTGTATAAAGTTCAGGCACACACATTACCGCATGACAGACTGTGAAATCTTGCTTCCCATCCAGAAGTTACAACCGCTCCAAGCTGCCACTCTAAATCAATGCAGCTCCCCTCCCCAAGGTTGTATGTTTATAACATAAAACCTCCCACCCACTACATCACACACTGTCCCTGAAACACAAGAGCTGTATTTTTTTAATAGTGTAGCTGAGACTGCCTGCTGTAAAACACCAAACTGTACCTGCAACTGTTGCTCCATGCAGTTCCATTGTTGGCATTTATAGCATACTTCAGGGATGCTTGCGGTTGGCTGCCCATTCACTTAACATTATTTTCAACTTTAAAAAATAACATTTTAAATCAAAATAGAGCCAATACTTATTCTGCTCAATGCCAGGATTGTGTAAGCATGTGGCCACTTTAAACTCACACTGTACAGCTTCTGAAAGGCTTGACATCCAGAAAAAGAAAAGGACTCAATTTAAAATGAAAAAAAAAAAAAAAACTGGGGCGTGGCTTGGGCCCAGAAAAAATGGCAGCTTAATTTTTTCACTCTGCCCCAGCCTGACGAAAATCTGATAGAATCCGTCATGATGTTGGTCTGAAAACTTATCATCACTATGGATTAACTTCCCACACCACTGTCACCGATCTGTACCAACCTTTTCTGGGGGAACTTTTGTCTTTGCCGCTGTAGGAGTGCTGTGCAGAAACCGGAATCCCTGGCATCGCAGGGCCGTATAGGCCCCCGCGTACTGCAAGTAGAGCCCTGCTCCTATGATAGGGATCTACTGACTTTACGTCTCATCCCTCTTAGTATTTGCCGAGTGTTGGAATGAGCTTGAGAAAACCAGCTATTGCAGGCGCATTTACAGCTGATTGGGAAGTTTGAGGTGTAGACATTGCAGGCCAGCTGTTTAGGGATCGGAGCACTGATTTGTAAACTACCCATAGCAGAGTGATGGATCCCTCCTTGAGCAAGCAAGCTGGCACCTCTAATCTGGATAAGCCATTGGTGACTGACCAAGCCCAGGTGGGAGAGGCCTTGGCAAACATTACAAAAATGCTTGAAGAATTGCTCCTTAGATTAGATATGATTGGTGCATCACTAACGGGAACAGTGGCAGATGTGCGCTGGTTAGAAGACCAGCACAACGTTCTTGAGAAGAGAACCAAGGAACTGGAGCAGCAACATATGCATATCATTCAAAAGTTGCGAGATCATGAGACTAAACTGGAATGACTGTGGTTCAGGGCAGAAGATCAGGAGAACCGCAGCAGAAGAAATAATCTACAGATATTGGGAGTACTGGAGGGGGATGAAGGGCCAAGCATGGAGCATTTTTTGAATGAGTGGATTCCGCAAGTACTTTGGGAATGCTGGAAGGAGCAAGTGGGGGTGGAACGTGCCCATCGGGTTCCCAGTAGCATACACAGCACCAGAGGACCCTGGACAATTATCACACACTTGCTTCGCTTCTCTGTAAAAGAGTGACTGCTGCGTGCTGTGAGAGACCTGGGAGAACTAACTTGGAGAGGCAAGCCTATTTCATTTTATAAAGACTATACACAAGAGGTGGCAGCTAAGTGCCGAGCGTACAATCTGCTAAAAAAATATTACAGGCTAACTCTGTACTCTACCACTTCAAGGGCCTTACTGCATTGTACTTTTCAAAAAATGGACAATCTTTTATAGCCGAATCACCTAAGGATGCTGAGGCCTGGATTCAGTGCCACTGGCCGGGCTTGTTACCGAGAACTACATACCCCAGACGCCTCTAGGAGCCAAGTGGTGGTAAGGAGAGGGGAACCAACAGACAGGGATCCTGCACTCTGGGAGATCTTAACTGTGGACAGAATGACTCGCCCAAGAAGGGCCCCCTCACCTGAATCCAACCGGAAGCCATCAGGGAAATAGAAAATGAGAGCACTCAGCCTGATACAATCAAGTCATTAAAATATGATAGACCCAAAGTAAACCCCCTCCCTCAATGACAGGATCCTGCCTCCCAACCACTGGCAATTAGACAATGGCAACAGTCCAGGAGTCCCCGACTGCTCACACAGGACAACACGAATGCCTCTCCTCCTGCTAAACTCCCGAGAGCGGAAGCATACTCCAAAACTTTATGATGAGAATGCAGATACCCTGATGGTCAGCTTAAAGAGGCAAATGACCTGATCCCCATAGACTGGGCTACCACTATGGATCACTCTGAAGAAGAGCTTGCGGCAGCTAACTAGGGCCTGCTTAAACCGGGACTTATGTCTTTTGTGGGCACACTTGCTTCACATGCCACTTCTGTTGGAACTATTTCGAACTCTTGAATTGAAGATTCCCTGACAATGCCTGTCAGCTACTTATGTAGTTGCTCCTGTGCCTCGGTACACCATTGCCATGATCTGTACCCCCTCTTAGGAGGTGCTGACACGATAATAGCCAATCACTAGAAATGCCACTGCCTTTATGGGACCCTCCCTCCTTTTTTTTTCCAGATGTGATGACCCTATAGAATACACATTCCTATATTCCCCACAACCTGGTCCCTGGCTTTAAGCTCTCTGAGTTGTTCCTGTCATTCTGCTGGAAATATGTCTGATGTTTACTTTGGGGCATCGCGAAGACCATATGACAGCATGCAACATATTTGGGGTGGCATGATCCTGTATGTATCCTATAAATGCTACTAGTGTCACATTTAGCTATCGCCCTCCTTGATCGTATATCTGAAGATTGAGTTAAGGATGGTTGACAAAGGTCTCCCTCTCACCTTTCCCATTTCCCTATTCCCCCCTCCACATAGCTGAGCTTCACCTGTTTTCTATCTCAGGCTGGGCACGCCAAATTATTGGCATAGCCCAACCTTTCAGATCTGGCCTAATACATGGCTAACAAGAATTGGGCTGGGACAGAGCCCCTATGACTGGTGTGCCCTCGCGTACGCCTCTGTACTGACGTCTGAAGCAGTGTGGCCTGTAGGGCTAGTCCCTTATCACACGCTCACCTCAACACCAATCTTTAAATTTTTCTTTATTATTTGGTTGACACATTCATATTGTTGTTGTTATAAATCACTTTAGTATAGGAAAAATTACTGTTGGTTATAATAACTTGTGATATATTCATTTAGTCCATCTACACAACATATATAAGAACCTTTTAACATACTTCTACTGTCAACTTTTTTCTTCTAGCCGACTCTAATTATATCTGTACTGTGACTAGCAGGAGTGTCAGTCCTAACATGAGGTGGTGGTAAGACGTTAGTGCTATCTCCTCTGCTTTCTATCTATACCCCTGCATATAGGGTAAGTACAACTGCTCTCCTTTTGTCTGTCTGGTGGTGAACATTAATGGCAGCTCATCCCAATGCACGGGGGGACTGGCAATACGTCTCCTGGATTATCAAAGGACTGAATCATCCTGCTGAGCACACCAAGGTGCTGCAGTTTTTGCACACCTTGGGGGCTGATATAGCCCTGCTACAGGAGACGCATCTCATGACTCGCACAGTGCAATGGTTAAAGAAAATGTGGGTGGGAACTGTGCTAGCAAGCTGTGCCACTAACAAGTCCAAGGGGGTCACCATTTTCCTTTGAAAGATGGGACACTGGGCGATGGAGGCCCAACGGCTATATACCCAGGGGAGAGAGTCCAACCCTCCACCCCAGCAGTTGCAAATTTGGGCTACCCTGCCATACAAAGCATGAAGTGCAGAGCAAGAGGTTCAATGTGGCAGGGCAGCATAGAGTGCCAGTGTTGCTCTTTAAAATTATAAATACAATATTATGAATATAAATGCTGCTGTTCGAGTGTTTATATGACAAGCACTGATTTACTGACTTGGTAAACTAAATCAGTGTTGAAATTCCACCCGTGAGCACCAACTGTATCAGCAAACGTTGAAACAGCTACAGCATCTCCTTAGTGTACCATCTGTTTGTGCTCTGATATGCGAGTTCAAAAGACACGGTTTGATAGTCCAAACTCATACAATCATGTATTTGCAATTTGCAACTGCTGGGGGGGGGCGGGAGTTGGACTCTGGCAAAGCTATTTCTTTTTCAAACAACGGTGGAAAAAAATGTAAAACAAACTTCCTATTTTGTTCTCAATGTGGTAAAGGGGGGGAGAGAACAGAATAGCTGTGTCAGGGGGCATTAAGACACAGAACAGCACAAAAAAAGAGGGACTACTTTACAACATAAAGTCTTTAACTTAATAGCTCTCTTTTTTTATTTCTTTATTAATTTTATTAAGTGTCATAAAAATGTAACCCATAACTCATTTTCTAAGCGCAATAATACCCTCCAGGGTGGTCGGAATTGTGCTATACCGGACCTTCCAGGAGTTATAAGGCCCTCCGCCTGTGGCGTCAGGCCTCATTAAGCCTGGGCGGTCTGGTAGCTCTCACTCTGACAGGTATTATTGCTTACAAATGCACCAACAACCACATCCCCTTTTTGCTTCTCTCGCATCTTACTCTATTTAATATTCTGACCTTGACAGTTCTGCGCCTGGTTTGCAAATGTAAAGCTGCTCTTATGACCGAGAAACCTCTTGTCTTTCTTTACAGTTACACCAAAATGCTACAGGAAAATAAGTGATAATCGTTTGACTCTAACGATTAACCTAAAGAAAACACATACACATTGCTAACAGCTAACCAGAAACAAGGATTTGTGACTGAATGTTTTTTATCGTTGAGCATCGTCAATGAAGGGCGGCTGGTAGTTTTCAGTCTGAGGGTAGCAGATAGTCCAGGAGCATGTGGTGAGATAAAGGTGAGCGGAAACTAACGCGGCAGCAGTCGCGAAAACAAATGTTTTCTTTTTTTGATTGTAGACTTATTGGCCTGGCTTCGCTCCTTTGCTACCCCTCCCCAGCTACCCTCACCATGTTGAGTCTTTTGAAGAACAAGGGCACAATACAGCTGATGATCTGTCCCCGAGCAGCAAAAACAGCATTATAGATACTTGAGGAGCTTCGTTTTCACTTTCCTCTTCTTTTTTTATAGTATAAGTTGGAAAGCAGGTGACCACGTACAGGAGGGGGGCACGAGATATGAAGACTGTTTGTGTGGGTGGCAATGAAACTGCCATTTCAGTGGTGGGCAGGGTTCTGCTGTATTTGTCTGTTGCAGCCAGTCAGTGTTTCGTCAGTGTTACCCAGCAGAGAAAATAGCAGTTTGTGTCAAACTAGCATAGGGATACAGGATGAGAAAAAACAAATGCCAGCTTGTAGCGGTAGGTTATATGGGAGGGGAATGGTTGCATGACCATGGCTGGGTGTGAGCTCTTGCTAAGTGAGAGAGGAAAAATGGCGGCTATTTGAATTAAAAATGAGGACTTTTAACCAATTAGAGAGCAGGCTGGGCACCAAGATTCTGGTGATGGGGCTGGCTGGGCTGGTACTTTTTAATAGGTGGGCATCTGTTGTCTGATAGATGCCCACCTAGAGAAGTCCCTCAGCCAATCAGAGGCCTCAACTACCTTTACCCATTTTCTAAAGTCAGATAGACTACTGGCTGGCCAACAATGTAGCTATGCCAGGGGTAGGGGATGTAAATATTGGCAGCATGATTATCTCTGACCATGCCCCAGTGACGATTGCCTTCTCCCTGCCAGGGCAAAGCCCCCCCTCCACAAGATGAAGATGTAATCCTCTTCTGCTACAAGATGAGGCCTTCCAAGAGTACATCACGAGAGAGAGGCTCAATTATATTTTTCTCTTAACACTCTCAGAGAGACTCGACCGACCACTATTTGGGAGGCCTTCAAGGCGGTTCTCAGGGGAAGAATTATCTCGTATTCTGCAGCCAAAAATAAAGAGTGAATGAAACACATTCAAGAGTTGCAGAGTGAACTCATTAAGCTGGAACAATAGTTTAAGGCTTCTCTGAGAACCCTCTTAATTCCTCGCTGCTGGCCCAGATCACTGGTCTGAAATATCAGATCAATGTGTTACTGAATAGGAAAGTCAGAGTGGCAATTGATCCGGGCTAAACACAGATCCTAGGAGGGAGGGGACAAGGGAGAGAAACTTCTAGCCTATTGGTTATGGAAGCAACAAGCTTCCTCTAGGATATTAGCCCTTAAGAATAAGCAAGACAAATTAGCAGTGACACCTAAGGCAAATAATGAGAAGATGCTCAGTTTTTATCAGGAGCCTTATCAATCTCGGAACGAGACTTCAGGTGAGCAAATTCTCCAATGGTTGCAGGCCTTCTGTCCGATCACATCAATCCCTTAGCTCTCAGCTGACAACTGTAAAAACCTAGATGCCCCGATTACAACTAAAGAGCTGCGTACTGCTATGTCCCAGATGGCGAAAGGTAAAGCTCTGGGGTCAGATGGAATGTCGGTAGAACTCTACCCGCTCCTTCAAGACAAAATCACTGACCTGCTACTAACAGCCCTTCAAGATGCCCAAAAATAAGGTATGCTGCAGCCCACTATGCGTGAGGCCCTTATTACCCTAATCCCCCAAAAAGCCTCAGATGTCCTGCTCTGTGCAAATTTTAGACCTATATCATTAATACCTGTAGACACAAAGATAACAGCAAAGGTCCTGGTGACTAGGCTATGTGGTATCCTGCCCACCCTGATTCATCCTTCTCAGACTGAATTCCAGAAAGGGAAATAAAGCGCTGATAACATCAGGCTAGTCCTAAATCTTAAGTGGCTGGTACTCCAGTCCAAAACTCCAACAGCTGCTTTAGCCATAGATTTTGCTAAGGCATTTGATTCCCTGGAATGCGTGTATCTACATAATGTTCTCCAATTATATGGGTTTGGGGCCTCTTTCTGCTCCTAGGTATTGACATTGTACCACTCACCTACAGCTCGCATTATTACCAATAAGGATACTTCTCACCCTTTTACGCTGCAATGAGGAACCAGACAGGGTTGCCCCCTTTCCCCACTTCTTTTCCTAATTGCCCTGGATCCATCAATCAGGAAATTTATAAATATCCCAGCTATTACTGGTATCTCCGTGAAGGAATCATCCTACTTACTCAACGCATATGTGGATGAAATGCTTCTTGTCCTCTCCAACCCTCAAAATTCGATACCTAAGATACTGACTATCTTACAAGAGTTTGCTTCACCGTCGGGACTAACAATAAATCAAAAGAAAACTACCTTTTCTCCCTTGAATGGGGCATGTACCCAGCACTGCCTTGTTGGCACCGATATTACCTGGGCCCCTCGGGGATTTCCTTACTTAGGAATTTACATTTCCTCGTCCTGGAAAGACATAGAATCAGCTAATTTTACCCCCCTTTTTGACTTCCCTAGTGACTGAGGTCCAGAGATGGAGAAAGCTGAAATTGCCTCTGAAAGGCAAGACAGAGGCAATCTAAATGCTTATTTTCTCTAGAATCTCTTACCTAAATAACCTTTCCATTGCACTCATGTCAAAGCCATTCAAAGCCCTAGATAATTTAGTTTCACTTTTCTTATGGAAGGATAAAGCCCCGAGATGGGGACATACAAAACTGCAAGCCTACTGGACCAAGGGTGGGCTTGGTCTTCCATGGTTCTTGGGCTATCACTTGGCCTTCAGACTGGCCCAGGCTGCCACATGATTCCTTCCCCGTACTTCCCCTACAATGGGTTAATCTAGAAGCTGCTTTATCTACAGCCAACCCCTTATACTCCTTACTGTCGAAAAAGAAATCTAGAGATCACCATCTCACACCGATCATGACAGTAGGTCTTGGCGTCAAGTGATGGCACTCACCAGGACCCCAGGCCCAGACTATCCCCCCCCCATTATTTATGCTCCACTATGGGGTAACTCTTGTCACTGTGGACCACAAAACACTCACGTGGTCCACATGGGCTACTAGTGGTATCCAAATGATAGGGGACCTTCTTCTCCCACATACAAGGACCCTCATGTCCTTTGAACAGACCAGAGATTGGTAGGGGTTACCACAGACGGACTTTTGGAAAATTGTTACAGATTAGGAGCACCTTAACTCCCCATCTAAAGCAGCAAACAGTTCAACCCTCATGGCATGGCTCCTGGTGGCCCTAATGGAGGCCAAACGTGCCATTCTCATGAAGTGGCAGCAGCCTACCCACCCTTCTTTACTACAATAGCAAGCAGCCATGGCCAGATTAGCTGTTTTTGAGAGACTCACTGCCATGGCCAAGGAATAGCTCAATAAGTATCGCAAAAAGTGAGACACATACCTAAACTCCCACATCTGTTCTGTGGCACTTCCTCCACTGCAAAATCCCCCGCTTCACAACATTGTATAAATGATACCCAATAAGGCACCAAATTTGAAGGCCTATTTGTTCCCACCACCTTCTGTTATTTTACTAGCTTACCCTATTCTACCTTCTGATGGTACCTGTTAACACATATAGTTGTGGCACTGCCTTGATTGATGCCAGGCAACTGAACCCATTTAATCATAGAAAAACAGGTATTGTAGACATTAGAACATGTCATACCACCTTATTGTGTCTTCCGATAGTATTCTTAGATACAGGGAGCCCATGGAGATTGATAGGTATGGCAATTATAACTTTTTTCCCTTAGTATCTGACATGAGACCTTTAATTGTGTTAAGGATGTGTTAACCTTATTTATTTATTAAATTTTGATAACTGGGTAAGCCCGCTGGGCCTCGAAGGTCCCTTTTTCAGGGGCGATCCAGGGAATTACATGGAAATACATGGGGTAGCATACAGCACAGGTACATTACACTAGATAGCGAGGAACATAATACATAGTAGTTTTTCAGCAGTTACATTTAAGAGGTAAGACATAGTAGCTTTTTAGCAGTTAGCATTTCCTGTGTAAGCTCTACAGATGGGGTGCAGTGCTATATAGATAGGGTGCAGTGATAGTCACTATTTCCATATGAGGGAGAGGGGTGGGCTTCCACTTACGAGCCTTTCACTTTAGCAGTTGTATATGGAGATGACCATCATATGAGCCTTCAGCCTTGTGTATAAAGCGTGGGTAGAAGTAGCATCCTGAACACCAGGGGGCAGGAAGTTCCATAGAATGGGCGCTGTGATGGCAAACTACTTACCCCCCACCTTGGTTCTAACCCTTGGCACTGTGAGGAGGGTTCTGTCCGTTGTTCTGAGGAGCCTAGGGTTTCTGTTTTGGACAATGAGTCCAGTGAGGCTGGGAGGAGGGGATGGGCTGAGTAGTTTATGAGTGTGGCAGAGTAGGGGGTATTGGAGCCAGGCCTCCCAGGAGGTCCAGCTTAGTTGGGACAGAGTGTCACAGTGGTGAGCCTGGGAGCTGTCTTAGGGTGGTGAAGTGAGCCACCTTGTGATAGAGAACTTGTAATCTGTTCGTCTCTTGTTTGGCAGCTCCCTGTATCACCGGGGCTGCATAGGAGAGGGTAGGGAGGAGGACGCTTGTGACGATGGAGGCCCTGGCCACGGGTATCAACTGGTCTTTCAGCCTATACAAGGTCCCGAGTTTGGCGTGAATATTTTTGATTACCTGGTCGACATGATCCTTGAGGGAGAAGCACTGATCCAGGGTGAGGCCAAGGTATTTTATCGATTCAACCACGTCAAGTCTTTTTCTGATTTGGTCATCAGCCTGAGATGTGGCCTTCTGTCTCAGCCGAGGGTTCTTGGGCCAAATAGCATGGCCTTGGTCTTGTTAGGGTTAATGATCATTCTGTTGGTGACAAGCCATTGCTCAAGGGAACCCAGGTCTTCCTGCAGCCAGGAGCAGAGATCTCCCAGATTAGAGGAGGGGTGGTATATGACCACGTCATCTGCATACTGTACCACTGAGCTACCCCCACAGTGTTTACTGAGATCGTTTGTGAAAAGAGATAAGAGAAGGGGGCCAAGGATAGATCCTCAGGGCACCCCATCCGTTAGAGGGAGAGGCTCTGACAGGAAGTCTTTCCATTTTACCCTCTGTGTCCTCCCTGTGAGGTAACTGTTGAACCACGACAGGGAGTGGCTGTAAAACCAGACCTGGCTCAGTTTTGTAAGGAGCAGGTTGTGGTTTACAAGGTCAAAAGCCTTGGAAAGGTCAATGAAGTCTGCCCCAATGGGGGGATCCCTTGTCCAGTTCTCTGAGAACATCTGTGGAGAAATTGACAAGCGCGGTGTCAGTCCCATGATTGGTTCTGAAACCGTGCTGGGAGGGGGCAAGTAAATGGTGGAGCTCTAGGTAGTCCCAAAGTTGTCCATAAATTAGTCTCTCTTGAATCTTACCAAGGCTAGATAGCAGGGAGATGGGCCTGTAATTGTTGGTAGTCTCCCTTGAACCACCCTTGTGGATGGGGACTACATGGGCAAGTTTCCATTGTTCTGGGATGGCACCTGCGATAAGGGATC
The DNA here is from genome assembly GCA_016271365.2 of Neoceratodus forsteri. Classification (NCBI taxonomy): domain Eukaryota; kingdom Metazoa; phylum Chordata; order Ceratodontiformes; family Ceratodontidae; genus Neoceratodus; species Neoceratodus forsteri. The sequence continues at coordinate 516,415,318 of CM057449.1, read as the reverse complement.
GATTGAGGAGCCAGGTGAGGGGCCTGGCGAGTGCAGGGGCCCCCTTCCCTTAGTATTAGGGGGGGATGCCATCGGGTCCCATAGCTCCCGACATTTTGAGGGACTTTAGTAACAGGGGGACTTCGTTTGGTCTTACAAGCCGGATGTGGAAGGTTGGGCAGTCCAGGCTTTGGGGGATGGGATCATTCGAGACTGGGAGGAGGAGTGGCAAGTCTGCTTTGAGCAGGTCCAAGTTTGTGAACTGGTGGTTGAGAGCCATGGCGATGCTAGGGTCATCATTAGTTAATTGGCCAATGACATCTATGGGGCAGTGAGTGGTCTTCCCACTCCGCTTTATAAGCCCATTTATGTGAGCCCAAAAGAGTCTAGGGTTGCCTAGGTTCTTTTTCTGTAGATCTGTGAGGTAGTCTCGTTTGGCCACTTTGATGGCCAGTTTGCACTTATTTCTCATCGTCTTGTAGCAGTTTAGGTCAGCCAATAGGGAGGAGAGCTTGTATTGTTTCCAAGCAGTGTCCATAGTTTTCATCAGTGTTTTCACTTGAGGGGTGATCCACTTGCAGCAGCTCCCCCTTGGTCCTTCTGTAGTTTAATGCTCCTGTTGAGATGTAGGAGACTTCTAGGATAATGTTGTGTGTCAGTTATTGCAGTAATTGACTATATTTGAATAGGATATGTATGTACAGGTTAATAGCTGTTTGTATATAGAAAAGACGAAATCAATAAAACATTATATAATAAAAAAAAAAATAATGTAAAAAAACTCTCCCCTTCAAGCACCATCCACTAGTACATGGAAGCCAACGGCCAGGAAGAGAAGAGGGGAGAATGATAAGACACAGCACAGCACAAAAACAAGAAAAAGCTCTGGGGACTCAGCAAGCAAGATTATTCTGTCAACAGCTCAACCTTGTGGTGGAAGAAATATTCCAGACTTTTGTTTTTAAACATACACCTACACCCACAAAAATCAAAGACAAAATTGATTGAAAAGTATTTTTTATTTCTGTTTTTTTAAATTAACAAATGACCAATTGTATAATAGCAATAAGGCACTCCAAGGATGTGTGTTGTTGTGTAATAACAGCACTTCACGGGTGGTTGAATGCACTCAGCTTGCAGCCTTGTGCTTCAACAATCTGAGACGTGACGTTATTACAAAATAACATACACACACTCATGCTTTATTGCTTTATTATCAAAATCAACAATTATTATTGGCAATGTTTTCTCAAATATTTATGGTAGCGCAGTAAGTAATCCCATCAGAATTTGTTTTGGAAATGTTAACAGTCAAAATGCACACATCACTACTTCATCTGATAAGCTGAGTTGAGTTGCTCGCAGTTTGGTGGTTACTTCAATGATGACTTTTGGCCCCTTTTCTCTCTTAGCTTAACCAGATAGACTAAGTGGAACTACTGGTCTCCTTGATTTCCTCCTTGTTCTTTACAGTAACTCATCCCCTTAAAAAGAGATCCGTCTACTCCTTTTCCTGAGAGACTTATTCCTTTGGAATAGCCAGAATTGTTCCATCTTGGAGCTCCAGACATTTCCTTCCCCCACTACATCTTTCTGAATATCATGATGTCCTAGACTTACAAGTACATCTGACTCTCTGGAGAGTCAATTTGCTGGGTGTGGTACTTATATAACCTACATTTAAGTTGGAATTGTTGACACACTGTGCTTCCTTGCTCCAGCTGACGAACTGCTAATCATGTGTTACTCAACTCAGCTGTCTGTTTCTTGGTTAAACCATACATTTAATTCTGCAATGGGTGACAACCTCTACTAGCTCCCTCACCAAACCCTATGTTTCATTTTAATCCCTAGACTTCATGTCCCTTGACAAGACCAGTACCCTATCGCTCAGTTGGAGCCCTTTCAGGTTCAAGTAGAATTCCTATTGGTCCAGTGCAAATGTCCAACTTTACTCAGCATTGCTTTCTCACCAGGCAGAATTTATGCATGTGCACATCTTTCAATGCAGCTCTCCCAATTTTTACTGCACCGCCACTGGAATTTGACTTTAAGTATTGATGATATTTTGCCATGTTTGGCAGCTTATAACATGGATGTCCTCTAAACAAGAGATTTATAAAATTGAGACATGTTGGCTCCTTGTAAGGTCTCTGAAGCTTCCAACTTTAATGTTATTGCATTTTCTAGTTTTGAAGTTGCAGAGATTTATAATTTTTCAGTTTACATACCATCTCTTTGCAGATGACACAAAAATCTGCAACAGGGTTGATATGCAAGGTGGGGTGAAAAGGATGAAAAAAGGGGCTTGGCAAGGTTGGAGGAATGGTCAAATATATGGCAGCTTAGATTCAACTGAAAGAAGTGCAAAGTAATGCACCTGGGAAACAAAAAACCAGGGAAAGAGTACGCAATGGGGGGTTAGATACTGACAACAAAAATGGAAAGGGACCTGGGGTAGTCATATTAGATGACCTAAAAGTGGGCCGGCAATGTGAGAAGGCAGTAAGGAGGGCTGGGGGGATATTGGGATGTATAGGGATGTATGCATCACCAGTAGAAAACAGGAAGTTGTTAGCCCTCTGTACAGATAGTTGGTAAGATCACATCTGGAGTACTGTGCACAGTTCTGGAGATCCCATCTCTGCAAGACATAGATAGGGTGGAGGCTGTTCAGAGAATGGCAACCAAAATTGTGCAGGGTCTGCACCAGAAGACATATGAAGAAAGACTAAAGAAGCTTGAGATATATAGCCTAGAGGAAAGGAGGGAGATGGGGGACATGATAGAAACTTTCAAATAACTCAAGGGAATCAACAAAGTCCAAGAGGGTAGCATCTTTCAGAAAAAGAGATGTGCAAGAACAAGGGGGCACAATTTGAAGATAGAGGGGGGACGGCTCATAGATAATGTGAGGAAGTATTTCTTCATAGAGAGGGTTGTAGATGCATGGAACGGCCTTCCTGAGGAGGTCGTAGAGTCAAAAACAGTGGGACAATTCAAGAATGCATGGATCAGACATAAGGCAATTCTAGTGGGGGGGGGGTAGGAAGAAGTAGGCTGTTGGTTAATTAGGATCTGCAGCAGAGATGGAGTCTCCAGAACTGCATGCAGTATTCCAGATAGGGTCTCACCAACTGTCTGTACAGAGGGATAACAACTTTCCATTTTCTACTAATGATGCCTCTTCCTATGCATCACATTTTCCCCCAGCCCTCCTCACTGCCTTCTCACATTGCTTGCCTACCTTAAGGTCATCTGATATGACTACCCCCAGGTTTCTTTCCATTTTTGTTGTTGTTAGTACCCCCCATTGTGCACACTTCCCCAGGGTTTTTGTTTCCAGGGTGCATTGCTTTGCACTTCTTTGCATTGAATCTAAGCTGTCATACTTTTGATCATTCTTCCAACCTTGCCAAGTCCCTTCTCATCCTTTCCACCCCCCTTGTGTATCAACCCTGTTGCAGATCTTTGTGTAGTCTGCAAAGAAGCATACTTTTCCTTCCAGCCCCTCCACAATGTCTCCTATAAAGCTAGATTTTTGAAATTTGATAGACTTCTACATGTGATATGGACCTCTATACTGCATACTTTTGAAATGAAAGTAAAATAACAAAAATTCAAATTGTTGCAAAATACTTCTGAATTTTCATTAAAAATTCTGTGAAATTCTATGAACTTGAAATGATGATTCAACTGTAATTCTACAGCCCTAGTTATGCGTTATCACACACTCTAGTACCTCTAAAATGAAGGAGTCCCAGTTGACACAGATGAATGCAGGCAACAAATAATATCTAACAGCGTCCATTCCCTTTATGCCTTATAGACATGCACTGTGTAAGGCTGTCACACTTACATTAGGCAAGGCCTAGTCTGGTTCCCGTGCAAAGTGTTAAAAATGTCTGCAAAACATGTTAGGTAACTCTAATCATGGAGATACCTAACCCATACGATATGTAAGCAATAAGACATGACAAGGTGTGCATTATATATAGAATAATATATGGGGTTGTGCGCTTAACAAGAATTTTACAGACACTCGAGGTGTTGGATGCTACAAAAATCCTGATAGTGAAGCTTGAGGGGTTTATTTAAGCATCCAGCACTGTGGGTGTGTATAAAATTCGAGTTTTACACACAACCCCATGTTCTATTTTATATAATTGCTGGGTATCATTTTTTTTGCCTCAGCAACTATATAAAATAACAGGGCATCTTGGCTTAGCTGTGGTTCAATCGAGTTGCCTCGGGGTCCGCAGTCAGACGGTCAGCTTGAAAAAAACAAAGTTTACCTTTTTTGCCTTTTTTAAAAAAAATTAGCCTTGTTTAAGCATTTTTAGACAGGAGATTCTTTGTGTCATTTTAAACTGATTTACTGACAAGTCAGAGTGGTGGTGAAGTATCCGATGTTAAGTCCTGGCATCGGCGATGAGAGAGGGAACAGCGGCGGCTGGCACATGCGCAGGGGAGGGGAAGCACTCCTTTACAGCAGCAAATTACACCATGGGTTCCCCTTAGGGAAAAAACGAGAGCCATTTATTATGGGGAAATAACTGCATGCTTTATGTGTGTGTTGTTAGGTGTGAGCCACAGCTGAGTGGCATTAAATGCACTTGAGAAGTGTGATTATATTATCATAATGGCACACACGTATACTATAGCACGTAAATATTTAACTTAAATTAATAAAAACACGAACTTATTAAACAAAAAGATAAAAATTAGGACCATTAATTGAAAAATGTTTCCATTTTAACTTTGAAGACATAAAATAATCTATATTCTGGTAATGGGGGGTTAATTTAAAAGCAATAAAGGACAATGAAAACCATGTATGGCATGCTTTTTTATATTACAAAAGGTGTTACTTTATTTGCATTTCAAACCAGTACAGTGTAGGTATTTTAACTGAAATTTGTTCAAAACTATTGAACCTGCCAGGTAGTTTGGTGTGGGTAAATTTCAGCTGAAAACACCCTGAATATGATTCAAATGCATGTGCTTTTATGAACTGCAGGGTTTTATTTATGTAGTTTGGACCTTGCTCTGCCTGTAAGTATGTTTTCCCACATTTCCTCTCTTTTCAGAGACCCCATCTCTGCAATGACATAGACAGGATAGAGGCTGTCCAGAGGAGAGTAACTAAAATGGTGCAGGGTCTGCACTAAAAGACATATGAAGAGAAACTAAAGAAGCTTAATATGCATACACTCGAGGAGAAGAGGAAGAGGGGGGACATGATAGAAACTTTCAAGTACATCAAGAGAATCAACAGAGTCCAAGATGGTAGCATCTTTCAGAAAAAGAGATGTGCAAGCAGAAAGGGGCACAATTTGAAGACAGAGGGGGGGACGGTTCAAAGGTAATATGAGGAAGTATTTTTTCACAGAGAGGGTTGTGAATACATGGAACAGCCTTCCTAAGGAGGTAGTGGACTCAAAAACAGTGGAGGAATTCAAGAATGCATGGGACAGACATAAGGCAATTCTAGTCAGGGGTAGGAGGAAGTAGGCTGTTGGTTAACTGGGATCTGCAGCCTATGCATTAGGTAGGGAAATGGGCAGACTAGGTGGGCCAAGCGGTCCTTATCTGCCGTCAAATTCTATGTTTCTATGTTTATGTTTTTGCTGCCCTTGCTCACTCTGTTTCTTTTTTCTCTGTTTCCCCCACATTCATCACACATTTCCACAGAACACAGAGATTCAACATTCTGCACAATTCCACTGGTAGAATGTTCCTCTCACAACATACTTCATATACACACACACACACACACACACACACACACACACACACACAACACTTATGCATGCACACACGCATACACACACCTCCACTTCTCAGCATTGAAATGCATTGCACTGGCCTATAAAATTCAGAGCAAATGGCCAGAATGTGTAGTACTTTCTTATTTTAAAGAATGACATGTCTAAGCATGGTGGGCCCCATATGTTTAGTTTTGAAGAATGCATTTATTAAGTTGATTCCATGATTTAATAGTTTGTGTACAGATAAAATACCTCTAACATTATGATAAACATCAGTAAACTTTCCCCTTATGTGGAACCATAGCTTGAATTTTGTCTCTGGTAGGGTAAGCAGCAGAGATTACTCTGGTAAGCAGGTAAAGGCAGGAAAATGATTTTTCATTGTCAGCAAAGCAACATTAGTAATGAAAACTATGAACAGTACTGAACTTAAATTTTCTAAAAAAAATGTGTGTAAGGAGAGTTTGATGATCAGGGAAACAACATTTAATATTTTTTTTTTATTTAAGATAGTTTTATATACAATGCATAGTTACATATGAACATATGAAATTGCCAGCAGAAAAAAACCCACAGGTCTCTCAAGCCTGCCCTATTGTGCAGCTCTTAGTTTCCTATCACTACTGCCGCTCTACCCCCACCCAAACCCCCTCCCTTCCTTCTCTTTCCCAGTCCTTCCCCTCTTTGCGTTCTTGTCTGTACTAACCCTGCCCTTGATAATATCCCAATTCCACTTAAAGCTATCTACTGTCCTTTGAGATTAACTACTCCTGCAGTGCATTCCAACCTACCATCACTCTGTGAAGTAGTGCCTCCTCATCTCCCTCCTAAACTTTCCCTTTCCCACTGCAGACTGTGCCCCCTAGTGACCCATCCCCTCTTTAAGCAGAACATTCCTTCCTCCCTAACTTTGTTTATGCCTTTCAAGTACTTAAAGTTCTCTATCATGTCCCTTCTTTCCCATTCTCTTTTCCAGCGAGTACATGTTGAGCTCCTTCAGCCTTTCCTTGTTCTGCAGCTCCTCTAGTCCCATGACCATTTTTGTAGCCTATGCAGCATCCCCTCCAGTAATCTCCCATTCTTTTTAAGGTATGGGCCCCAGTACTGTACACTGTACTCCAAGTGTGGCCACACCAGTGATCTATACAATGGCAGGATGACATCCCCCTTTCTAGAGGTGATCCTTCTGGCAATGCACCCCAGCATCCTATTTGCCCTTGCTGCCACCCTCCTATATTGTGCTGATATCTTCAAGTCCCCTGTAACTATTACCCCAGATCCCTTTCCTCCTCTGAAGCTGTTATCTGTACTCCTCGCAGCCAGTAGCTGTTCCTGGGGTTACTGGCTCTGATGTGCATGACTTTGCACTTCTTAGCGTTAAACCCCAACTGCCACTTCCTATACCAGTGATTGAGTTTAGCTAGATCCTCTCTGAGTGCCTGCCTCATTCCTCATCGTGCACTTTTGCACAAATCTTAGTGTCATCTGCAAACAGGCTGATTTTACTCTTGACCCACTCTGCAATGTCTCCAATAAAGACATTGAACAAACCAGGGCACAACACTGAACCCTGTGGTACCCCACCTGTTACTTGCCTTGGCTTGAATGTCTCCCCCTTACAACTACCCTCTGTTGTCTGCCCTGCAGCCAACTCTCCACCAACCCCACCAGTTTTTTCCCCGCTCCCATGTCCCTCAGCTTACTCATTAACCTCATGTGCGGCACAGAGTCAAAAGCCTTGCTGAAGTTCAGATACAGGACATCCACAGCATGGCCTTCATCAACCACCCTACTGACCCAGTTGAAGAAGTCAGGTTAATTTGCAAGATCTTCCTGTGACAAACCCATGCAGTCTCTCATTTTGTAGACCATTGCTACTGAGAAAGGTTATCAATCTCTCCTTCAGAATGGTCTCCATCAACTTCCCCACTATGGAAGTCAAGTTCACTGGTCTGTAGTTGCCTGGTTGGTCCTTGGGTCTACTTTTGTGAAGGGGCACCACATGCACCATCCTCCAGTCCATGGGTACATTCCCTGTCTCCAAGGAGGTGTTAAACAGGTCCATCAGGGGGCCTTCCAACACCTCTGCCAATTCCTTTAGGACCCTTGGGTGTACACTATCCAGTCCTGGTGCCTTGTCCACCTGCAAGGCTTTAAGGCCCTTTAGAACTGTATCCTCTTAGATGACCCCATCTGTTATCTCCCCCACACCCTTGCCCCATTTCCCCTTCGGTATTGGGCCATCACTTTCTTTCTGCCTGATCATCTCCTTGTTTTACCCACCACCCCTCTTGATTCTAACAATATCTTTCCTACAACTCTTCTTCCTTATGTATTTAAAGAACCCCTTTTCCCCTCTCCCCTCTCTCTGATCCCCTGAGCCAACTTCAGCTCCTTTGCTGCCCTTGGCTGCCCTGATTGACCTAGTCACCACCCTACATGCCTTTGTGAACACCTCTCTATCCTCCTCACGCCCTGATTTTTTGAACTTAATGAAGGCCAATCTTTTTTCCCTCACCTTCACCTCTACTTCCTTGCTGAGCCAGTTAGCTTTTTTTTTTTTTTAATCTGGACTGCTTACTCTGAGATTTGGCACATGTGTTTGTGGCCTCATTCAGCCCCTTCCTAATGATTGCCCACTTCTGTTCAGTATCCATACCTGGGTTAATTTTAGCTAAATACCCTCTAGGATACTGCTCATTCTGGCAAAATCTGCTTTCCTGAAGTCCAGCACTCTTATCCTGGTCTTAGTCGACTCCTCCCCTGGTTAAGGAGGAACCACAATGTGTGGTGGTTCCTGCTAGAGGGTCCTGTACTACCACATCCTGGACTTGATCCCCATTTGTTAGCACCAAGTCCAGTATGTTCCTCTCCATAGTAGGATCCATCACCCCTTGCATTAGGTAGCTGTCTTGGATACTTCTAGCAGCACCTGTTTCCTGGTGTGTGTTGTAGTTACTGTGTGCCAGTCAACCCCAGGTAGGTTGAAGTCTCATACATAGATACATAGATACATAGACAGTGTCGGCAGATAAGGGCCTATGGCCCACCTAGTCTGCCCATTTGAGCTTGTAAGTTCAGTTTGTTTTCCTAGAAGTCTATTTCCCCTTACCCCTGACCTCTAGAATTCCTTTATGTCTATCCCATGCATTCTTAAATCCCGTGATTGTTTCAGCTCCCACCACTTCCTCTGGCAGGGTGTTCCACTTGTCCACCACCTGCTCTGTGAAGAAATTCTTTCTCATGTTTCTCTGAATCGTCCTCCTCCAACTTCATCCCATGCCCTCTAGTCCTGAAACATCTTTTCGCTTAAAAATAGTGTTTTCCTGCACCCTGTTCCTCTGTAAGATACTTGTATGTCTCTATCATATCTCCTCTCTCTCCTCTCCTCCAGGGAGTACATGTTCAGTTCCTTCAACCTGTCTTCATAGGACTTGTGATGCAACCCATGCACAATCTTTGTTGCCCTTCTCTGAACCTTCTCACCTGTCTATGTCCTTACGTAGGTATGGTCTCCAGAACTGTACACTGTACTCCAGGTGGGGCCTCACTAGTGTCTTGTATGGCGGAATTATGACCTCCCTTTCCTCCTGGTGATGCCCCTGCCTATACATCCCAGCATCCTATTTGCTTTACCTGATGCCTTGTCACACTGTTTCCTACCTTGAGGTCATCAGAGATGACAACCCCAAGATCCCTTTCCTGCTTGGTGCATGCTATATCCTCACCCCCAACTGATATATTGTGCCAGGGTTTTTGTGCCCCATATGCATTATCTTGCACTTTTGCATTGAATTTCAACTGCCAAACCCTTGACCATTCTTCAAGTTTCTGCAGGTCCTTCTCATTCTGTCTCACACCTCTGGTGTGTCTACTCTGTTACAGAGCTTTGTGTCATCAGCAAACAGTGAAATTCTGCCTTCTAGATCCTGTGCAATGTCACTGATGAAGATGTTGAATAGGACCGTCCCAGCACTGATCCCTGTGGTACCCCACTGGTCACTCTTCCTCTGTGGAGGACAGCCATTTACCACCACCCTCTGTGTCCTGCCACCCAGCCAGTTACCTACCCACCACACTACTGTCCTGCCCACACCCATATTCCCCAGTTTGTGTAATAGTCTCTATGTGGCACAGTGTCAAAGGCCTTGTTGAAGTCCAGATAGGCCATGTCCACTGCCCTGCCCTGATCCACCTCCCTAGTCACCCAGTCAAAAATTCAATGAGGTTGGTCTGACATGACCTCCCCTGGTGAAACTTTCTGCCTTGGGTCCTGTAGTCCATTGACAACCAGATGTTCCACCAATCTCTCCTTCAGTAGTGCTTCCATGATCTTTCCCACTACCGAGGTGAGGCTGACTGGTCTGTAGTTCCCTGCTTCCTCTTTGTTCCCACTTTGTATAAGGGACTACATCTGCTGTCCTCCAGTCTTTGGGTACCTCCCTGTTTCCAGTGATTGGCTGAACAGGATAGCCAGAGGTTCAGCCACCACCTCTCTAGTTCTTTAAGGACCCTGGGTGCACCTCATCTGGCCCCATTGTTTATCAGCTCTTATTACTTCCAGTTCTTCAGGACCCTTTCTCGTAAAGGGACTTATGTCCATTTCTGCATCATTCTCCCCCTTGTACTCCCTTCAGACCCATTACCCCTCTTCCTTAGTAAAGACTGAGCAGAAATACCTGTTCAATATGTCAGCTTTACTGTTGTCATCCTCCAGCGCTCCCATCCTCCCCTTCAGTCTCACTATCCCTCCTTGTCCTTCTTTTTTCACTTATGTACCTGTAAAAGGTTTTGTCCCCTTTAACCACTGATTTTGCAATGTGTTCTTCTGTCTGAGCTTTTGCTTCCCTTACTGACTTCCCTGCCTCCCTTTGTTTCTCCTGGTACTTCTCCTTATCCCCCACTATAACTGTATTCCCTTTGCCACTGACCTTCCTGATTTGCTCCCCCAGCTCCCTACCCACCTCCTTACTCTGTGAGGGTGGCCTGTACACCACCCCCATTCTGAGCTTCTTACCTTTAAGGCTTTGCAGCAATACCCAGATGACTTCTGGCCTCCCCTCATTCTCCTCCTCTCTGCTACACAGTAGCCCCTCCCTGACATAAATAAACACCCTTTCTCCCCTCCAATCCCCACGGAACACCTTGTATCCTGGGATTGTGAGATCCCAGTCATGGTATTGGGTGGTCCAGGTGTCTGAGATGGCAGCAATGTCTACCTCTTCCTCTGCCATCATTGCCTGGATCTCTGCCGCCTTGTTTGCTTAGGTCCTTGCATTCAAGGATACTGTAGTTCACTTTGTGTCATGCCCCTCCTCTTCCTGTCTATCCTTTTCCACTTTTGTCTTGGTAACTTCCTCTCTTTCTCCTCCTCCCTCTCTGGGGGTCAAGGCCTTCTCAGGTTCTCCTGGAATTGCCTCCTCCCTGCTATCAAATTCAGCCCTCTCCCAGTTTAAATCTATGTTGTTTTTAATGTACTTCTCCAGCCCCTGTGCCAATGCCCTTGTACCTTCGATGCTGTGATGCAGCCTATCCTTGGCATAAAGCCCCTTATTGTTCCATGTCTCACCCCACTCCCCTACTACCCTGTATCCCATTTCTGCACACCACCCCTTCAGCCACCCATTAAATTCCTGTATTCTTAGCTTCCTCGCCATGCTTGTTCTAGGTACCGGGAGTACCTCAAAGAATGTCACTGAGCTTCCCACCTGATTGCAGACACCCCCCACTTCCCTGAACCTCTCTTGCACTTCTTCCACTGTCCTGCCCTCTAGGTCATTTGTTCCTAGGTGCACAATGATATGAGGCTTCCCTTGCATCTTCTCCACACATTTCTAAGTGCATTGTCCTACTCTCCCCACTGTCATACCTGGCATATACTCCACCCAGGTTCAGCTCTTCCTTGCCCCCTTCCCTTCCCATCTCATCCTCTTGAGCATAGAATCCCCTAATAAAAGTATTCACTCCCCCAACGCTTGCACTTCCCCATGGTTTGCCCTCCTACGAGCCCCTTTTCCTCACTGTCCTCTCATTTCAGTCCTTGCCCTTCCCCCCTCCCTTCTCCTTCATTTGCACCTCCACCTGCTCTCCTCCTCCTTCTTCCCTTCTGTACTTGCTTCCATCCACAATCACGCCCCCTCCACTAATTTATGTCCTCCCACTGCTCCCAGCATTGTGCCTCCCCCTCCCCCTCCCAACATGTTTTGGCTTTCCTCCACATTTGTTTAGTGTGTTTGTGCCAACTTGACCTACTTCTCTGCCCCCTTTACCCCCCCAGTTTTCCCTCTCTCCTTGTACCCTGTATTTCTCCCTCCATCCTAGTCCCCTGAATCTTGTTCTATGGTGCCTTCCCCAACACCCTGCTCTGTTTCATCAACCAGTACTGCATACCTATTTGTTGTCTCCAACCACCTACCCTTGCCCTGCCCTGAAATCCCTTCCTGCCTCTGCTTACCCTGAACTTCTCTTCTAGTTTCTCTCTCTGTCTACCCATGTTCCCTACCACCTGCCAACACCCACTTTTGGTGCTCCCAGGACCCTGTGGACTTGTCTCCCTGGCTAAGTGCCCCCTTCTGGCCTGTGGCAGTCTGGTCCATTCTGCAATGGAGCCCTCCCTGCCCCTCTGCCCCATCTTCTCGTCCTCACCCCATACCTGTCCCATCCCCGCTCCCATCTCAAGCTCTCTATCTCCAGTGTAAGCTGTCTGAACATCCTGCACACTGGACACCCCCCCACCTTCCACTAGGTTCCCAGAAACAGTGCTGACCCACACCCATTGCAACTCACAAGCCTCCCAGCCTCTCTGTGCCCCCAACCCAAGTCATCCCTGCCTCTCCACTCCCCCCATACATCCACTTGCATCCTTGCCCTGGCCTCCACATCCCCCTGCCTCTGTTAGTCTCTAAATATTCCACAGCTCTTTACAATTGCATCCATATTTCTATGAGAGCTCTAAACCTGTAGTAGTGCCACAAAAATCTTACTTTCTCCTTCTACAGGGACTTACAGTTTCTCTCTCCTCCTCTTGTATGTACCCTTTGGACCTAGTTGCCAGCTACACCCTTTGTAATTCTGCATATATCAGCTAGGCTACTGCTTGTGCTGTGCTGCCTAACTATTCCTGCCACTTTAAATAGGTGTGGCTTGGCCTTCTACTACAAAGGCAGAGCACCCGGGGGTGGTTGGGGAATGGAGTGGGTGGGGGGGCTGTTCCTTTAACAATCAGGTAAAAAAAGACAGTCTTCTGTAAACTACAGGACAAAAACTCACAAACCTACCAGCAAACAGAGTCTCCTAGTCCTGCTCACACAAACTGGCAAATCCAGCTGAATGTCAGTTAGGCATACACTTTGATTTCAACCCTCCTTAATCCCTTGCTGAAATGTGATGTCTGCAGTTAAAGTACAACCTCAGCCAATCTCAAAAACTCACACACCTATCAGCAAACAGAGTCTCTTAGTCCTGCTCACACAAAGCGGCAAAAGGGTTTCAGTAAGTAAAGGTGTAAGTTATGTTTGTGATGGCAGGTCAGTTCTGGGTATTGATAAGCTAAGTGTGTGATGTGGCTAGTGAAAAATCCAGACAGGTGTAGGACCAGGATGACTGTGTATTATACTTTAATAATGCACATTCACCTGACTGGTTTACCTAATTTAGTTTATTTGATTTGTAGACCCATTTTATAAGGATGACTATCTGACAACTTATAAATGGGAACTCAGAAGAACTGTTTCATCCAGTAGCCATGCTTCCACAAGGAGCAACTGGCAATCATGCAATATACCACATGCCTATTCCACAGTGCTAGACACCTATGCCAATACAGGGGCAAGGTCGTGTCAAACAAACCAGATAGATTTCATTGGCTGGGCAACCAAGGAATTAGATCAAGGTGGAGCAGTGGATATGGCCTACTTAGATATCAGTAAGTCTTTTGACTCCATTCCAGACAGGAGACTAGTAAGCAAGCTTAGTAGCTTAGGAGTGGGTCCAAAGGTGGTAAACTGGAAAATAAATTGGTGAAGGGATAGGCAACAGAGGGTGGTGATAAACAGAAATCACTTTGAGAAGGGGAGAGTGACCAGCGGGGTGCCACAGGGATTAGTGCTGGGACTGGTCCTCTTTAATGTTTTCATAAGTGACATTGCAGAAGAGCTGAAAAGGAAGGTCTGCCTCTTTTCGGATGACACCAACATCTGCACTAAGGTGTGGAGGGTGGAAAGGAAGACCAGAGACCTGAGAAATCTAGAAGAGTGGTCAAGGATATGGTAGCTGGGTTTCAATGCAAAAAAGTACAAAATAATGCACTTGGGGCACCGAAACCCAGAGGTGGAGCACAAATTGGGTGGAGTGATATTGACGACTATCAAACAAAAAAGAGACTTGAGTCATCTAAAGTCCTCCTGGGTCTGTGTGGTGGCTGCTTGTGTTTGTCTGTGTCTGTAGCTTAGTTTTTGTGGATTTACATGTTTTTCTGCTTGGATAACTACATCATTCTTGCTCACTACATCCATGAAAGTCTCCTGGACTGGATTTCTGCAAAACATCATCACCAGGCATCTGCATTTTTCATTTTAAAATCAACTTTTTGGAAGCTATCCCAAGCAAAACATAAGTCAAACAACTAAGTCTGACAAACTCAGTGACTCTGGGTCCTGCTTGAATCCACATTTTCATCTGACTTGCTCCATGATCTGTATGTGGGCTTTTCAACAACCTCTTTGAATGACAAAGAAACATGCAGACAAAAGGATTTCACATCCTGCATATGCACAGGCACAGTTCATCACCTTCAGGAATTCTAACACATTCTGTGACTCTGGACCTCAGGGGTTGATCATTTCTTTTGGCTTTTGACTTAACCACCAGGTATCAACATTTTCAATTGAAATCAACTCTTAATGTACTTGTCTCTAAGGGTTATATGTCCAATGACCATTTTGAAGAACAAATGAACCTTTTGGCCTATTCTCAAAACCACTGCAACTGTACTCTTACAGCTCCTTGCTGTTACTAACTGGTCACTACCTCATGCATCATCCTTATGGAAAGGAACCTGTTAAGAAAAGGGCCCTGCTGCCCCACAGAAGCAACTTTAAACCCCTTTTAAAACATCTAATACTGCTGCTGTTGCTCCTCTCAGGCAACATTCACCCTAACCCTGGCCCACTTCAACTTGGCCACAAGGTTAACGGCAGTGCAGGGTCACTCTCCTTGGCAAGTATCAACATCTGCAGCCTCTTCTCCAAACTTGATACCCTCTTTTCCTAGCAAAATCCAGACATCCTATCAGTGCTGGAAACATGGCTGTCTCTGAAGATATCTGACTCCGCAATAGCAATTCCCAGATATGCAGTTTTCAGACAGGACAGACTTACCAAGAAAGGAGGAGGCTGTGCCCTCTACCTTAAAGAGTCCCTCATGGGTCCAGTCATGCCCTTGCCCATCTCTGGAAATGACGTCCAAATCCTTGCTGACAAAGTACTTCTCGGAACTCATAACAAGATCCTGACTAGTGTCTCTGTCTATATACCACCCAAGTTGAGCAATCTGGTTTTCACACCCTCCTTGACTATATCAGCTCCCTGGATCAGAACATAGAAGTTATTCTGCTTTGAGATTTCAACATCAACTGACTTGCCTCCAGCTCAAATAGTTATAAGGATGCCCAAGCTGCTGCTAACTTCTCAAAAATGGTCAAATCACCTTCTAGAGTAAACTACAGAACAGGGACCTGCTCACTTCTGGACTGGGTGCTAACTAGCATATCTCTGAAGCTACAGTCCACCCAGACTATTTAAGTGATTATTCCCCTATCTTGTGTATCTGGACCAACAAATACACCAAACTCCCCCCCAAAACTATTAACAGGAAAATGATGACCCCCGGTCATCTTGAGTCACTTAAAACACTCCTTTATGAACATAATTGGTCACCAATTGATACAGCCCCCAATGTAGACACAGCACTTGAATACTTTATCACCTGTTTCAACTCAGCCTGTGATGTTCATGCTCTGTTCAAGAAGTGTAAGATCAAGGGTGTCAATATCCCATAGATGACACTAGACCTCCTTACACAAATGAAATCTTGAGACCAGCTCTGGTATCGTGCTAAGGCTACTGGCACCCAGACTGACATCCAGGCCTACAAAACAGCGAGGAATGCATGCACCAGAGCAATCCACCATGAGAAGGTTAACTATTACAGGAACACCTTAGCCAGCACCTGGAATGATGGGAGTAAATTCTGGTGTAACCTTGCTGAAGTGACTGGAAAGGATCCCAAAACAATACCTACAATGTTGAACATCGATGGTACCATCACTCTTGACCATGTAATCATTGCCAATGCATTTAACACCACTTTTGCTGACCTTAGTCATGTGCTACCCCCTAACCTTTTTGATCCCACCACAGTCAACCCAGCCCCTGTTGGTTCAGGTTTGCCACCAGGGCACCCTCCTTTCCATTTCAAAGCAATCCCAGAAAGGCTAGCTAAAAACACATTCTTAAAGTGCTTGGAAAGTCTACAGTCAGTGGCAATTCACTGGATATGAAACTTGTCACCCTCACCATTGATGAAGTCCTGTTCCCACTAACCAAAATCATCAACCGTTCCCTCATGCTCTCCCAGGTCCCCCAAAAGTGGAAACTGGCAGTGGTGACTCCAATCCATGAAAGTGGTGACAAGACTTTCACGAACAACTACAGGCCTATATCCATCCTCCCCCCTGTATTCAAAGCATTGGAATGGATAGTGGCTGATCAGCTCATGGAGTACCTTGTAAAATACAGCCTGCAATGTTCCCAGCAGCATGGCTTTTGCAAAGGGCACAGCACTACCATGGCACTCCTCGAATTCACCACACGTATCCATCATACACTTGATCAGGGCCAGTTGGTCGGCGCCTCTTTTATTGACCTGACTCCATTCTCCTCGAACAATTATCCCTCCTTGGTCTTTCAAGTGAAACTATTCTCTGGTTTCAAAGCTACCTCAGTAACTGGACCCAACAGGTCAGGATTGGTGAATTTCTCTCATCATCCCTACCAATCCACTATGGAGTACCCCAAGGTTCTATCCTGGGTCCCTGGTTATTCAGCATATTCTATCTCCCTGCCTCCTGCCATGACAGAATGTTACTGTATGAAGATGATGCAGTAATCTTCACTTGCTACACTGACCCCACCTCCCTTTAGTCTCAACTATAGAAAAGTTTCACAGAAGTGGAAGACTGGTTTTGCTCACATAAACTCATCCTTAACTACAAAAAAACTAAAACAATGTTGTTCCATGGACTCTACAACAAGTACAAGGACCATGAGCTCATAATTAACAACCACGAAGGCGTCGCCCTTGAGCAGGTTGATATGTTTAAATATCTGGGCCTGACCCTTGACTGCTCCCTCTCGTATACCAAACACATTGACAATATCACTAAAACTGTGAACTCCCGTATAGGGCTACTATACAAGCATAAACATTGCCTAATGGCTGAAGCCCTGAACCTCACTATTCACAGTTCTATTATCTCAAATATTGATTACAGGCACATTATCTATGGATCTGCTACTGATACTGCACTCCGTAGCCCTTAATAAGGCATGTAGACTCCTTATTTCAGCTGCCCACCTTTCTCACACATGTGACATTTACAAGCAAGCCAACTGGCTCCAGCTATCCAGCAGACTAAAGTATCAGACCTGAATACTAGCTAAGAAGACATCACTGGGCCTTATGCCCCCGGAGTCCAATCAATATTGACCCCACAGCATGTCCGCCACCTAACTAGAAGATCGGACAGTCTAACCTTTACAATACCTTGCTGCTGGAACTCTCAAGCTCAGCATTCTTACCTTGACAGAGCCTCCACCTAGTTTAACTTGCTACCTACAGAAATCTCCAACATTGCCATGATTGGTGCTTTTAAGTGTAAACTACGTCAACACCTTGTGGTTAGTGCCTTGTGTGACTGCTTCTTATAATCCCCTTCAGGCATACTACCCTCAAGCATCCTCTCACTGCCTCAGCCTCCTCCTCTACTACCCCTATTACTGGGTATAGGATGAATCTGTCTCTCTTCCTTTCATCCCCCATTCCTCCTCCTTGCTATTTCCCATCTACCATATACCCAACACAATGCCCTCCTATTTCTCCTCCTCCCTCTCTCTCTCCCATACCGCCCCCTCACCACCACTCTTCTTTCTCTTTTTGCACTAACCCACTCCTAACAAAGCTTCACTGAGCTGCCTATGACTTGTACTGTATAATTAACTCACAACACAATTCCTTGACAATGCCTTTGGCTGCTATTATTGTAACCTTACTTGTCTTTTTTTTTGCAAGTTCCATTGTAATGATCATGCTATGTTTTGTACCTTATTGCCTTTATTTCCTTGATGTGGAACCTTTGTAAAAGAGCCCTCGGCTCAAAGGCGTCATCTGAAATACAAATAAATAAGTAAATAATCGTATTAGATGACCTAAAGATGGCCAGACAGAGCAACAAGTCAGTTGGGAGGGCTAGTAGGATGCTGGGGTACATGGGGGGTATACTAGCAGAAAGAAGGAGGTGGTGTTGCCCCTGTATAGATCACTGGTAAGACCCCACCTAGAGTACTATGTCCAGTTCTGGAAACCACATCTGCAGAAAGACATAGACAGAGATGAGGCAGTCTAGAGGAGGGCAACTAAAAAGGTGCAGGGTCTGCACCAAAAGCTCTATGAGGAGAAACTAAAAGACCTCAATATGTACACCCTGGAAGAGAGGAGGGAGAAGGGGATATTATAGAGACCTTAATACCTCACAGGGTAAATAAGGTAACGGAAGGAAGTAATTTTCAGAATAAAGGAGCACAAGAACAAAAGGACATGCTATGAAGCTGGAGGAGGTAGATTCAGGAGAGATGTGAGGAAGTACTTCTTCACAGAAAGGGTGGTGGATTCTTGGAACAGCCTTCTAGCAGAGGTGGTGGGGTTAAAAACAGTGGTGGAGTTCAAAAATGCATGGGAGAGGTATAAGGGAATCTTAGTGAAAGCAACATTACTAGATAAAAAAATTGGATCTTTTGCAACAGTTTCTTCCCCGTGCTCTTTTGAGTACTTACCTGGTAATCTATCTTGTTTTCACTGTACTATCACCCCATAATTTGCTGTTTTTCTTTGTTTTTGATTACATTTCTCCCACCTGCCATGCTGAACTGGAACCCTCTGCTGCCAACTGCGCACGCAGATGACTCTCAGTACTAGACAGGGATAGCAGGAATGCGCAGCACAGGGTCCCACGGAAATAAATAAAAGACGTGATGCAACATGAGACGGGGAGCTCAGCTGCAAATTAGGCTCCAGCCATATTTGTTGTGGATCCACAATAGAAATAAATTTTAAATATCTGAAAAAACTAAAGATCGCTAGAAAAAAATATTTACAGATATGGAAACCAGAACTATGGCTCCATGCTTCCATCCAAAAAGCAGAACTTCCTGATTATCCAGTACTGCTACTTGAAAAGGAAGGTGGGGGAGAGAGAAAGAGCAAGAGATCAAGTAGGGTCTGCAGCAATACTATAGGTAGGGGAAATACAGGCAGACTGGGTGGGCCAAACGGTCCTTATCTGCCATTACAATGCATGTTTCTATGTTTCTAAGAAGGAAGATTGAGGGTATTGCACACATTTCTACTTAATGACTGTATTAAAAATTCTAATTGTAGTCAATTTAGGCCTCAAGCAGGCAACTCCTTGTCTTGAGTTGCCTAATCCAAGGTATCCAGTGATGTGGGTGACTCAAATTGAGAGACTCAATTTTGAGTGACTCAATTTGAGTGCCTGTAAGGATAGCAACCGTGAGAGCATAGCGAGGGTAGGGAAGGGTGAGAAAATAGCAAGGAAATAGTGAATGGATGATGAGTAGATAGCTAGGGAATGTTAGGTAGATTGAGTGAAGTGGGTTTGTTGGAGGAGGTACTGCTGAGCTGCTTGTATGGCATAGCGGGTAGGGTCATGACTTGGAATGTTTGTGGACCTGGGTTCAGGTCTGGGCATAGGCTTTATTGTTTTATTATATGTGGGGTTTGCATTTTAATTTTTTTTGCAATATGAGATGGCCCTTTCTCCAATATTGTTGCCTCATACTTCCCAGGTTGTCCCCCCAATGTTCTCCCCCTCCCGACTTTGTCTTCCTCCCTGAGTTGCGTCCCTCATTGAGTTTCTCCCCCTTCCTAACATGTACCCACCCTGGAGTTGGTTATTTAAATATAGAGAGTGTGGGGGCACAGACCCCCACATTGACAGTAGGTAAAACTTCTGTGCTGTATAAAATCTATGTTTTTGTAGCTGTGTTTGTGCTTGGTGGAGTGTGCATTGCCATTTCTGATTTTTGGCACTGTACACTTGCTGTTTAGCGGTCGCCGTTATAACATGGAACCCTAACCCAAGGATATAATAGTGTCAGTTGCTGTTTAAAAATCTAGTGTACTGCCCAAAACTAACATTAGTTTTTTAAAAGCAGTTAATTTTTATATTTTATATATGAGGTACTTTTTCTCTCCCTTTGGCTAATCAGAAGATTTTTTTTTACCTGATGTTAGTAGGTGTGATGTACAGAACAAGGCTTTGTTTGGCTACTGACATATCTGGCTCTCTTCCTCCTATTTCATCACTCCCCAGCCCTCCACTCACTGGTGCAGCCACCCTCTTGTAGTGCCCCAAACAACGACCAGCATAACCCTTCCACTAACCATCTCAGCCATCTGAATGATAAGGCGTAATGATTCGCCAACTGTAGAAACAACTGTAGGGTGCTTTACTGCGGATTTGAGCTTACAGTATTCAGTAATAATTTAAGT
The DNA here is from genome assembly GCA_016271365.2 of Neoceratodus forsteri. NCBI lineage: Eukaryota > Metazoa > Chordata > Ceratodontiformes > Ceratodontidae > Neoceratodus > Neoceratodus forsteri. The sequence goes on along the minus strand of CM057449.1, from coordinate 516,394,721 downwards.
ACAGGTATGGGACTCAGTCAATCTTAAATCAAGACATACTGCCCAGTTAAGTAGTCAATGGTAAAACAGTGGTGATTCTTAATTAGGAGTAGAACAAGCATGTGTGCTTGGTGATGAACAAGGGGGAGGGAGACTGGGGGAGAGACAGATGAGTACCTGTAGGGTACACAGGTCATACTTAATGATAGGAAAGTAACTGGGGAGACAGGGCAGACAGCTAGGCCATCCTCTCTCATTCGATTTTCTGTTTCTATGTTTTCAAATGTAGCAGCCACCGCTGCACTGACAATATAGTAAAAGCTGTTCACCAGGTCATATCAGGTTTGCTGAAGTCTGCTACTTAAAATATAACTGTATTATGTTATGAATAAATACAAATTAAAAAAAAAAGTCCTGTGTTTTCACTGCAGAGGGACAAGATGAATAAAACTGTTGCTGGTTACCTGCATCCAATAATTCTAACAGTTGAATATTTCTCCTGAGACTTTTAAAACAGAACTCACAACTATTTTCTGACTGAATTGTATTATTAAATTGGTACAACGTATTGGCCAGGTAATGCTATGAAAAGCAAACTGTCATGCACATACAGTGTATCTCCTTTCTGTTTTCTGAGTCTATCTATCTTCTCCCCCACCACCACCACCAATTATGCCTTTATTGGTTCTGTAACCAGTAACATTATCAGTTCCAATCCATAAATGGCTCCTGATGCTAATGCAGCTACCTTCATGGGGTGCTGCATTAAAAACAAACTCTGGTCAGAGCCTACACGTCGGCATGAAGCTATTCAGAGAGCATGGAGGTGATGGTGGAAAGGGTCTCTATGTTACGGTGTTCAGGGTGTAAGTGTCTGCTACTATATATATATATATATATATATACTGTATATTTATATATATATATATATTTATGTACATATGTATATATAAGTATTATTTTCTTGACCCTCAACCCCCCAGTTAAATCTCTGTCTCTCTCTGGTGCTTTGTGTAATACAGCAGCAGTTAAAGAACACAAATTGCAGCCTTACATTTTTTTATCAAACATTGGTAAGCAGTACATATATCGTACATGGGGGTCCTGACTGAAGCAAGATATGAGAAATGTAATCATGAAATACTTTGTTTAATGAAACCAGTCCTGACTGAAGCAAGATATGAGAAATGCAGTCATGAAATACTTTGTTTAATGAAACCAATCAATACATAGAAGTGTCAATGTAAGGAAATGTGGCATTATAGTAATTTCTATCATTATTACCCACCGTCCAATCTGCCATGGAAAAATAAATGAGGAGCATGAATGAAATTTACAAGTATTCACAACTCTCCCTGTCATTTTCACTCGCGCTCGTCACTAGCAGTGGTTTGCGTTAAAACTGAAAAAGATTACGTTCAAATGTATGTGAAGATACTCAGCACTCAGCTGGATGTGTGCCAAATTCCCCCACCCACTTCTACCTGCAATTGGCCAACACCACGTTGGAAACCATCATGCTGCTACTGTACTGGTTATTTTTAACGTCAAACAAATATGTATGATCGACCACTCCATACCATAACAAAAACTTCAGGCTCCAAGCATAGGTGCATGTAGTAGTCATGTGTACGCAATTTGCTACAAAGCATTTGGCTCATTAAATAAATAGTCCACCAAACCACCAGGTAAAATGCAACGCTCTGCACAAAGGTCCATCCCTTGTGTATGTTTGCTCGGCCAATGGCTGGAAGGGGCATTAATGCTAACCTGCACATTTACCTTTGCAAGCAGCTGCTGCAGAGCCGACACAAATCTCCATTGGCATTGGCATGCTCATGCTCTCCTGTAGCACCATTCCCCCAGTGCGGCGCCACCCAGCGGATCCGCAGCACTCTGTCGCCCAACTATGTAGAGAAGATGGGGCATGGGGGGCTGCTGTGACACGCCACAGAACTAGTTTTTTTAAATGGGACTGCTTTCTCTCTCTCTCTCTCTCTCTCTCTCTCTCTCTCTTTCTCACTCAGTCTCATATTGAATTGTTGACAACAACAACATTGTAGTGCAATACATGACTACAGTGTATTACTGATAGGGAAACTTTTTTTATAACTGTTGGTGGCTAATAAAAGCAGTCTAATGAGCAGTTTCAATCTATCAATCAATCAAATCTTTATTTATTCAGGCGAACATCATTGAGCACAGCTCATTTGCAAGATGGACCTGATAAGGTCAAGGTTCAATAATTGGTACATGTATAGGAAGATTTAAAACACATATATACTTATATACAGTAATCAAGGTTCAATAATTGGTATATGTACATGAATAATTAAAACACTTATATACAGAAATCAAGAACAGAAATTGTTTAAAACATAACAGGATATGGTAGGAACATATGAGATGCACTTAGGTAAACCAGTATAACATATCAACATTGGCAGTAAACATGGCATACATTCAACATGATATACCCAAGATTCCAAAGATCCAAGGGAAGTCAATGTGGACAAAGAGAAATAGTGATTGGATGACTGAAAGAGGTGGTCATAGACTGAGACAAGTGACATGGTAGGAAGGGGTATGCATGACTAGAGCAGGGGCTGGTGCTAGAACTCGGAGGTGAAAGGCAGTGATAAGGGCTAAGGTAGGAGCCTGGAGTTAATGGGAGAAGATTATACCCAGGGGGTGAGGTATCTGTGGAGATGAATTTGGGAAGGAATTGCCATGATATGATGGCAGCCTGAGAGGGAAGGAAAGAACTGTGAATAAACTAGAACTTGTGAAGCAATTGCATTTTTCAGGGAAGAGACTTAGGTATAGATGCTTGAAGGATGCTAAGGATACCCGGTTGATCAGCTTCAAGGACTTTTGAATCGTGTTCCATGATATAGCTAGATTATAGCTGATAGCAGATCTCCCATGCCGGTGTTGACTTTAGGCACTTTGAGCATAATGAAATTGTAGCTTTAGGGCGTAGGTGCCAACTGTGGCCTGTGCAAGCAGTCTAATATATAGTTTGGAAGCATCTTAGTCAAAATTCTGTATGTCCACACTGCAGCATTTCTGTTTCTTCTGAGATGTAGAGATGTCCAACCGACTGCTGCATAGAGAGCAATGGTGAGTGTTAAATGGTAGATCTGTTATGAACCTCAGAGCTCTGTGGTATAGTGTATCCAATTTGCATAGGTAGGAGATAGGGCAGTGACTATAGAGGAAGTCTGCATAGTCAATTACTGAGTGAAATGTGGCCTAGACCAACCTCATTTTGGAATCTCTGTTTAGAAAGTGCCTTATTCTAAGAAATAGACCAAGTCTCTCATGAAGCTTTTTAAAGTTCTTCAATATGAACTGTGTAGTCAAGTTTTTATCTATCCACACCCCAAATACTTGAATTTTTCTACATAATCAAGGCTTTCACCAAGGATAGTGGATAGCTGGGGAGGTTGTTTAGTAATGAGGATTTGTATGGCTTTGGGTGGAGAAAACATTGCTTTTGTTTTCTTTGCATTTAAAGGAAGCTTTTTCCAATAATTGATGTTGTAGTATAGAGAATTCTGTTTGTAGAACTTCACAAGCTGTAGCAGGCGATGGGTTGCTGACATATAAAACAGTGTCATCTACGAACAAGCGTGACAGTGGCTTTGGTAAGATTCGAATCAATATTGTTAATATAAATGGCGAAAAGGATAGGGCCCAGGATAGATCCTTGTGGAACTCCTCTTAGAAGTGGTTTTAGTGGAGATAGGTCTCCTTCAGCTTTCACTTGCTGTGTTCTTCCTGTTAGGTAACACCTGAACCATGTAAGGGAGGATGGATCCAAGCCTATGGAGTGCAAGGAAGAGAGTAGCAGCTCATGGTCCACCGTATCAAATGCCTTGCTTAGATCAAGGAATACAGCACAAACGCTATTCTTTTTATCCAGTTCGGTTTGCCAATCGTTTGTAACTTTAGCCATTGCAGAAATAGTACTATGCTTAGACCGAAACCCGGATTGGATTGTGCTAGATTTAAAAGATTAGATTCTTCAAGGTAATCTCTTAATTGGATGCTTACCAGTTTTTCTAGCAGCTTAGATAGTACTGGAAGGATAGAGATTATCCTATAGTTGTTAAGGTCCATGGGATCCCTTGATTTCAGTAGAGGGAAAACTTGGGCTGTTTTCCAAGTTGCAGGAATAGAACCAGATTTTAAGGACAAGTTAAAAAGGTGTGTTAAAGGAACTGCAAGTGCATGCATTGCAATCTTTAGAAAGTAGGGGTCAAGGGAGTCAGCACCTGCACTTTTTTATATCCATCTGCGTAGATTAGATCCTCCACTTGTTTCAACAGAATCGGTTTGAAGGAGAAGGAGGATTCAGCTAACTGAGATCCTGTATACTGGGAGCTTAACTGAGCACGAGCAGATTGGCTGGAGAGGTATCAAATGCAAGGCCAGCGGTTGTAAAATGATTATTGAATGCATCCAGTATTTCCATTCTGTCCAAGATTGTCACCTTGTTGTGGTGCATTTGAGCTGGTAGTGAAGTGCTAGGATCTTGTCCCATTATGCCCTTAATAGTGCTCCAGAACCTGACAGGATTGTGGTATGAGGAGTCGAGTTCAGCCATGTAGTAGGCAGCCTTAGCATCCTGTACTTTCTTGGTACAGCTATTCCTGGCTTTCTTAAATATCAACCAGTCATTTGGGTTCTTAGTCTTCCTTGCCTTTTTCCAAAGCTTATCTCTCACACGCAGGGCTGATTTAAGGTCAGGTGAAAACCAACAACAAGATTTGTTTTTAATTCAAACTCTAGTAATTGGTGCATGAGTGTTAAGGGCATCTAGTATTATGCTATTTAACACCTGATGAGCTTTTTCCACTGAGTCTGCTAGGTAGAACTCTTGCCATCTTGTAGAGTGATTTAGATCATGAAGATATGCCTCAGAGTTGAAAGTTTTCTTGGATCTCCTCAGTAGGAATTTAGCTGGGGGTGTTAGTTTACCGGATGACCTTATTCCAGCAATAAGGCAGTGGTCACTTATGTCACTGAACAGCACTCCAGCGCATGGGAAGCGGTGGGGTTTGTTCACCAGCATGATGTCAAGTAATGTGCTGTTGCTCAGATTTTTTTTGTTGATTCTTGTTGGTTCATATATAAGTTGTGAAAACCATATGTATCACAAAATTATATTAAAGGAGCCATGCCTTGGATAGCCAATTAAGGTTTAGATCACCTAGGATTATGGTCTCTTCAGTATCCATCTTGATTTGATTCCCCAGGTGGGCTAGAAGCTTATGATCCACTGAAGGGGCCTGTAGCAGCCAACTAGCCAAAATGCTGCAGTGTTGGAGAGAGCCACTTTGAGGATAGACATTCAATTTTTGGGCATAGATGTTGCATCTAAGCAAGTTACAGATATATTGATTTGACATATATAGCAACTCCCCACCCCTTGTCTGGCGATCCGCCTGAATATTTGATAATTGGGTAAGTTTATGTCTCTGTCTGCTGTGGCAGGTCTGAGGCCATGTCTCTGATACCACAAGAAAGTCTGGCAAAGTATGGGCAACCCAGGATTGTATCAACGTGAGCTTTTTAGCAGACTGCAGGCATTGATATGTAGAAAGCTTAGACCTTTGGTCGAGGCTAAGTCTGCTGGTGAGGTATGCACTGTGGAGGTCCGGGGTTAATTTCACATTTCCAACACAGATCAGGAAAAAATTAAAAGTTTCATAAGGGCTTCAAGAGAGAAAATGAGGAGACTATCTTGGTCCTCCTTTTTCTATTCAGGGCTTCTGTTTTAAGATAAGCCAGTCAGGGTTATGGGTTCGTGCTAATACACTCAATAGCAATCTGGTGGTCAGGCATAATGGGGAACTGTATACCCAATAATGGGGTACTGAGCGATATGTTGATAGAGCAATTATGTCCCTACATGGAGGTTACCCCACTGGTTAAATTGTGGCATAGGTAGTGCATAGATAAGGATCCGGTCCTTCTTTAATAATGGTGAAATAAGCGAGACTAGGAAGGTGGGATGCACTTTTCAGTGTGACAGTGGCAGGGAGGATGTCTTTTCCCTGAACAACATGAAGAATATAGCCAGGAGTATCCAAAGGATCCCCATTATGAAAGCAAGGTTGATGATTAAATGGAACTAGGAAACAACAGTGTAGTAGCAGGGAGAACAATAAGGAAGGGTTGCTGATTTGGCAGTACAGCAGTGGCAATGAGACAGATTACTGGATAGCGTGGCGTTGGGGGCAGGAATTGTAATTTGGCGGGAAAATGCCTATAAAAATAACATCTGAGGAGGGGGCAGGGCAGGTGGGCATAAATTTTGCAGCTTTCCTGTACCTTCCCTGGCTGTCCCTCCCAGTTTTCTGGTCCCTGGAGGCAGCTAGGCAGTTGCTGCCCGCCCGCTGGCAGAGCATAGCCCTGGCTCACAATGAGGGCTTCCAACAGGGAGCTTCGACTGGGAAGAGACAGAGGATGGCACAGGAGTTAATATTTAGGCAGGAACAAGCGTTTCTGTTGGGCAATTCAGACTTAAATTATCACAACAAAAGGCTGTGGGGGGGCTGGGTGCCGTAACGTCTGGCCCACTTTAAGTTAACAACAGGATGCTATAATCACTTAACCACAGTTACACTTAACAAAAGCCCCAAGGATTTCACAAGTACATGAAAACAGCTCTTTTGGCAGGATTTAACAAATTAAACTTAATCCAACAACAGCTTTTGCCATGAAAAATCAAGCAATGCAAGTGAATGGAGTAAGGGGACCAATCGGCTGTGAGGCCGCAAAAATGATAATGCAGGCCATATTGCCAGCGAGTGAGTACAGTGATTTATGTAGAAGACCAAAAATCCCTCTAGTGGCAGGTCTGTATAACCTGCTAATGGAAAACTGAAAAAAAAAAGGTACTTAGACTTATCAGAGCCAAGGCAGAGTGCTTGGATGGGGGGCGCTGCAGGAATAGCAGTCAGACAGAAGAGGTGTAAGCACTTTAAAACAGTAGTAGAAATTACAATCCAGCTAATACAGTTGAAAAACTTCTAATAACACAGTTAAAATGTGCTTAGCTCTATTGAAAATCTAACAAAGTGCCAGGTGTCTATAGCAGGGGAAAAGTCCTGGCCAATCAGAGTGGGTTTGCTGGAAGCACCCATGTTCTGATTGGCTGCGCTGTCCCGTACCTTCCAAGGAGCTGCAGGTGGGTGTCCTGATCTTGGTCGGTAGCTGTCTGAGTGCCGGCTGACTGTGGGTGAGCTGAAGCAGCCCTGTTCAGGGGCAGGCAGCTGGAGAGAAGAAGACAGTTTAACAGTCATGTGTTTGCATGATGATTGTGGGGACCACTGTCATGCTCACAGATAGAGTTTACTTTTAAAATGTTGATAAACAATGCAGTTTTAAGATTTATACCCAATTAACAATATCTGATTTGTGATTTAGAGAGTTTAGAAACAGTGAAACACAAAGTTAAAGAATGTACTTAGTGATGCTTTAAGTTAATAGTAGGCACAACATGCTGTGAGAGGTAGTCACCAAACATTGGCAGGGATTTTTCCAATACAGACTGATGCTCAATCCCTGTCACATTATCTGTCTGCCCACCAGCCTATGTGTTTTTGAAGTTTTAATCTGACCACTTAACAAGCTGAAATATAAAACTCCATGGGTGCGCTTTATATCTCAACAAGCAGATCCCAAGACCAACTACCACATAAATGTAATAAAATAATTTAAGTGCATCAGGAAGGAAAATATATGAATGGATACTGTTTCTAGAAGAAAATTGATACAATTTGAAACAGAGATGTATTGAGTTATGTAGTGCAGAGAAATAGCTGATGGCGCCGGAAGTAAGTCTTAGAAAAAAAAATTCCAAGAAAAATTCATCTATATTTCAAGTTTTCCAGCTGTCTTTCAAATGCCTGCTGAGTGACAATTCATCAAGAGCAGTTATTTATTTCATCATTTCGGCAGGTGTGTAGGTGTATGTGTAATACAAGGAAACCTTGTATCAGAAGTGGTACACAATTTCAATTTGCTGATTAAAATTGAACATTGTTTGTTTCCCTGCACGGTTACGCAAAGGCTCGGGGGCTTTCATGTGGTGGGAAGGGAATGGGACAGATGTGTACCGGTAGCTACACAGGGATGCAGAAATATAAAAAAAAAAAAAAAATCACCCATAAAAACAAAAAAGCCCACTGTGATATAGTGCAGTGCTGCTGTCCATAGGGACAACATTGGTGGATTGCTTCTTGGGGGAGAGTCAGGTGGAGGAAAAACAGTTCCACGGATGGAAAACATGACGTAGGTCCTTTTCTGATGCAAAATGTCTGCAGGCTCCGCCCACTGCAGACGTAAAAATGGAGTGGATCTTTAATGTGTTCAGTTTTCATTTAAGTAGTAAATTATACAAGTATCAGTGTCCAGAGCCAGTGACTGACTTAAAGTTACCGATGATGCCTTTTTTAAAAATTGCATTTATTGAAATGTTTCACCAGGAAGGCACACTGAGCAACATGTTTCTCATCTCACATTGTGACCTGGGAGGAGGGGGATTACAATAATGATGGAAAAGTGATGTAGTCAAGTTGCATAGGTCAACAGTAACATACAGTTGCATAAGACAGTTGTAACATTCAGTGTACCATACAATAAGGTACATTGAGAGAACAATAATAAGTGTAAGGGGAGGTGGAGAAGGGGACAACACAGGCATGGACTGAAATACAAAAATAAGCAATGGAAGAAGGAGTATCGCTAATAAGAAAAAGAAAAGCAAGGTGGAGCAGAGAGATACACCAAATGAAATAATTCAGGGAAGAGTGAAAGGTAAAACAAGTGCTAGAGGGACAGATGGATCTTAGCATATCTTAACACTTACAATGGCACAATTGGAAGGGGGAGCTACATAAAGAGTTGGTTATAAAGAGAGGAACATAAAATAATATGAAATACAATGAGATATACAGACAGAGAACAGAGGTGGAGCCAACATTCTCTGGGAATACAGAAATGCTTTCCTTCCCCTATAAAACAAGTGATATTTTGGGGGGAAAATTACACATTTAACAATTGTTTCCAGTCTGTAAGTGAAAATAGTAGGTAAATCAATATTTTCCACCAAAGACTTGTTCTTATCAATGTGTGTATATGTTATGGTTAAATGATCAAAATAATTGATTAAAGGGCTGGACATGATTTTGGACTGAGTAGTACATATTAAAACAATTAAACAAATAAGCACAGAAAAAGTAATTAATAGTTGTTACAAAGATCAAAGAAGGTCTGGCAGCTTCTTAGAAACATGTGCAAACCAGTGATGTTACCTTCTTGACCTAAGTGCTGACTATTTTATTGCAGTGGATAAGATTTTCCTCAAATACAATTGCAGAGTAAGCCAATGTAACATTTAAGGGAAGAGTGTTTTGCAATACTTGAGACCTATTAGCAAGGATGTAGTTATATACAGATACTTCAGTTTTCAAAATAAAGGCATGATCAGTCCCAATAATTTTTCACTGGAGCATTTAGAATCATGCAATCATTCCATCTTCCACCATTCTTCAGTTCCCTAGCATGAACAGTATGTATCATCCCTCAGTATTTCCTAATAGTCAAGTTTTTCTGACTTTTTGCTGCTCTATGCTGTACCTTCTACAGCTCTACAGTACCCTTTTAATGCAATGGTGATCATCCCCGGTGAGCCTTATCAGGTTGGAGCCTGATCATGTCAGATCTCAGAAACTAAATAGAGTTGGGGCTGGTCTGTAGCTGTATGGAAGACCCACAATAAAAATGTGGCTTGCAGGAAGTGGTGTCAATAGCTCTACAGTGAGCATAGTCACCTTGGTAATAAGTAACCATACTGTTCCCCAGTGTGGTGTTAGGGGGATAGAGTGCTGTTGTAAGTTCAATCTTTTGGATGAGATATTTTACTGAAGTCCCTTCTGCCTTTTCTGGTGGTTGTTCAAATGGATATTAATCATCTTACTGAAGTTCCAGAAGAGTAGGGGAATTGTTTATTAAATCAAAATGGGAAAAATACAAGAAACAGACAGACAGTAAAAAATACAATAATGGGGAAAAACCAAAAAAGAACACAGAATTACAGAAACAGTTACGGCACTTTGAAATAAAGGAAACTAGGCATGAAAATCTATTCCATCATACAATACTGAGGAAGGAAAAAAGGGAAAAAAAGGTAGCCCAACAGCAAGAACCAAAGAAAAGCACAAAATCAACTGTAATAAACTACTAGAACAGCATCAAATGTAAAAAAAAGAAAACAGACTAACTGCCCTGGGGTAGTGGGGAAAAAACAGGCACTTTAACCAGATGAGATGCTTCCACCAAACCTTAAATTGTAGGAGGGAGGCATGACATTGTTCAGCCTCCTGAATATGGGAAATGTCCTGTAAAACAATATGAAGCAATTCAATTTGGACCAGCCATTGTTGTAATACAACTGACAGCTAATTTGCCAAATCCAGTACTTCAGACAAGCAAAGAGTATTCTGAGACAACTAATATTATACATGGACCACTAGGAGTGGAAGCAGACCTAGACAAAAATTGTAGGTGACAATTTATGAAAAAGGAGTGGTCCCTATCTATTGGATAGAAGAATCCAAAAGGAAAGGACATAAAGGCAGGCCAAAAAACAGGTGTTCCATAGATTTAACTATATTGGAACAAGTAGGTCTGGGGTGCATAAGTCTTCCCCCATAGACCAGTAGGATCCCCCCAATGACCAGGCTGAAATGGCATTATTGATATTTGCAAGGGATCAAAGTCTGGTATCCTGGAGAGAAAAAAAAATGCCATACAAACAATGGTCCAGCACAGTGAAAGCAGCCACTCTCCTCTAAACGGCCTTGATACTAAAACTAAAATCTTGGACTTCAGATGTACAGATTTTGATAAAATGAGGGAAATGCTCAGACTTAACCTGACTAAATTAACATGGACAGAGGGAGTAGATAAGTATTGGGCATCTCTAAAGGAAGCTATCATAGGAGCATCAAAACAATGTATGAAATGTGTGAGTAAAGCCAAGAAGAGAAGAAAGCCCCCATGGTTCTCCAAGGAAGTGAATGCCAAGGTCAGGGAGAAACGGATGGCCTTCAAAAGATAGAAGCAAACAGGATGTGAAACAGACAAAGACACATACAAGGAGAAACTGAAGGAAGCAGGGAAGCAAATCAGGGCGGCTAAAGCACAAACAGAAGGAAGGATCACCTTAGAGGTCAAAAAGGGAGACAAGACCTTCTTTAGATATATAGGAGAAAAGGAAAACCAGTGGAGGTATAGTCAGACTTAAAGGGGAAGATGGGGAATGCACAGAGGATGACAAGGACAAAGCAGAAATCCTTAACATATACTTTTGCTCAGTATTTACTAAGGAAGAAGAAGGTTGTGGTCCCACCTTGACAGAAAAAAGTGCAGACAGTAGCATATGAATACGAATTCAGCAACTTTCACAAGAGATAGTGCCCTGAAGGAGTTAGAACAACTTAGATTTGACAAGATCATGGGTCCTGAAGAAATACACCCCAGGATACTGAAGGAACTTAAGGAAGACCTGGAGGCACCGCTGACTGAACTGTTCAACCTCTCGCTTGAGGTCGGGGAAGTTTTTGCGGACTGGAGGAAGGCCACAGTTGTCCCTCTTCATAAAAATGGCAGTAGGGAAAGTACTGGTAATTACAACCCAGTAAGCGTGACCTCAATTGTGGGCAAAACGATGGAAACCCTAATTAAGGAAAAAATTATACCCTTTCTCAAAGAAAATGATATAATGGACCCAAGGCAGCATGGTTTCGCCACAGGAAGATCATGCCAGACAAACATTTTGCAGTTAATCTTTTTATTACATGATTTCAGAATTTTACAGATACTGAACCTTTAAACCAAATGGCTGAGCTAGTTGTTTACAACCTTACCACCTTCATACAAGCAGCCAAACATTATGGCATACTGCACAAATAATCCACTTCAACATGCATATTCATCTGACTAGCAGAGGAAAGAACAAGCAATAGCTATAAGGAATGTTTAAATACCTGCTTGACCCTGCTGTGTCTCTAATTAAGAGAATTCTAAAAAGTACTTACACTGGATGAAATGGGTTCAGGGGTAGCAAAGCTTCTTCCAATATTCATAGGTTTCATAGGCAACACAAGCTTCATTTAGACTTACGTCCATTGAATGCTTGCCAATAATATTTATGTCATACTATATTATCCAAAATATAATTATCTAATCTTTTTTTAAACAACTCGATAGTTTTACTAGTAACCACTTCTGTTGGTAGACTATTCCACAGAGGGACGACCCTTTGGCTAAACCAATTCCTTCTTTTAAGTAATCTCCATTGTGTAGAAACTGGGGGGGGGGACCTTGTGACCATCCACAGGGGAGCACTCAAGATAGCTATGGAGAGAAAGATTATAATATTCTTTAATAATTAGTCAACCATTTCTGCTTGGAGTTTCAAGGGGGTCTAAGTTTGTTCTTCATATACCTGGAGGATAATGCAAAGTTAACAGGGTCAATATAAGTGTAACCCATATGTCCATTTTTGTAACATGGATATACATATGTATATCTACAGGTTCGGGGAAAGATGAGGTTACCTGGCACAATAGACCTAGGTTTGGCTACTCTGCACAGGGGCACCCAAGTAAATCCAACTACAGGAAGCAATAACTGTAATGTCCAGAACCAGAAATGGAATTTTTCAGTGTGGCTTTATTTATTAACTCACTGAACATAAATAACGCACTGTATGGTCTCCCAAAGGGCTACGTAACTGTAATGCAGATTAGACTTTAAAACACAGCAGTCCATTTGAGGAATAAACACATTACAACAGTTGTCTGGCTTTGGACCCACCAGGCACTCAGCCCAGACTTTGCATGCGAATTGGATACACAGCCTGACTGGCCCGGCTCCCCTGCCGGCCACTCGACTGACGGTCCACTTGAAGAATGAATCCAAACTTTACTTGGCAAGACATCCTATCACACAAGGAGGCTCCCAACTGTGGCTCCCCACACCACTTGAAGTATGTGACTCCTAGAGGGATTTTGTTTTCGTACTTCCAAATCAAAACTCCCACCAAATAAGGAGTACTCCCATCCAACAAGGAGTAATTTTCCCATCCTGTGGCTCCTCACACCACTTGAAGTCATCGACTCCTAGAGAGATTTTCATGCTGCGACCCACGTCTGGGTACCCACCCCATCACTGGCCAAGCGCATGAGTCGAGTAGCAAAAACAGAAGAAATCCATAGAGGTGGACCTGGTTACTAAAGATGGGGATTTATCCACCTCCAGCTCCCACAGCCCATACCCGGCCATTTCTCTGAACACACAGAAACTTTAGGACTGTAACATGTAGATTGCATGGTGGATGAACTGATGCACCCCCTGTACTGCGAACTCTAAATCCATTTAAACTTTAAACTGACTGCTCCATTTGTTCATCCTAGTGTATATAGTCCTCCCAAACAGCAGTCCCCAATAAAACCATTTGAAACTTGAAACTGAATTGACTGCTCCATTTGTTCATCCTAGTGTATATAGTCCTCCCAAACAGCAGTCCCCAATAACATTTCCTGACTGAAAAAACAGTTGTTTGCCCCTTAAACTGGAGCCAAACACTCACCCAATCGTTGCAGGGCCCCACAGGTGAAGTCCTTTAACCTTTGCTGTATTGTAGAACAGCCAACACAAAATCAGGCAGCTTCTTTCCTTGGCGGGTGAAGAGGATTGCCCCTGGAACCCACAGAGACCTTTTCCTACCCCCCCCGGAGGGAGGGGGCACTGAGACTGAGGGGACAGTCTCCACCACTTGAAGAATGGTGAAACACAGAAAAACTTCCTTCTGTGAGGAGGCAAAACTCAAACTACAGACTGATGCTTCCTTCTTGCTCAAGGACAAAACTAAACTGACTCTCTCTTTGAATCCCAAAGTTCTAAGAACTCTCTGAGCTGAAGATTCCAAATGTGGCTCATGCAGCTGTAACAATTCTATATAATGATGTCATCTCTCCAGTCTCAGTTGTGACTGAGGACAGAGTGAGACAATGTGAAACCCATTTAACTGGAGTTTCACAAGCTGCCTTCCCTGCCTACCACTAGGTCTTACTGGGATTCTAGTAACCCTGGGTAACAGAGGGGTTACATAAGCAAAGTAAGGGGCCCACACATCATCAAACTTGTTTAGACACCTGTTCTTATAGCGGGACATTTTGGTTAGGGTAGATATTTTTTCTTAGGCTTTGAGCCAATCTGTGGCCTGTGGGTCCTCTAAGGTTCTCCATCTTTGTATGATGAGTCTTTTCCATTCCACAAAAGCCTATATAAGCCACAGGGTCTGAGCTTTGGATAGGATCAGAGATTGAGGCATGATGCCCTGTATCCCTAGACCAGGGTCCACCAGTATGGATGATTTCAGTATTTGGGAGCAAATAATTATTACTGCTGCCCATAAGGTCTTCAGAGGGGTACAGGACCACAGGATGTGATGCAAATCTGCCTCAGAAGCATCACATCTCCAGAAGTTGTCTGTAGATAGAAGACCTATCTTTTTTAGTTGGGCAGGGGAATGATACCAAAGGTAAATTATTTTGTTCTGTAGGAGATGGCTTTGGGGAACTCATCAGGCCTGGTGTGTTCTCAACCAGCACTGTTGCATTGTGGATCCATAATGGATACACCTAATGTTATTGCACATTTGGCCTTAGCCAGAGATGAGGGGCTGGGAGCACTATCCCTCATGAACCTCTGTATGGAGCCAGCCCTGCCTTTGGGGTGTGCAACCCAGGCCTTAATCGGAATAGGGTAAGGTCTGACAGATTTTAACCTTTTACACACTTCACAAGTACAGCAGTGTTTAGCCCAAGAGTAGTAGAGGCTTCTCATCTGGAAGTATTTCCAAAAGTCACTGTAAGGCAGTTCATACCTGGATTGTAAACCCTGGAACAAATCCATGGCAGTGTTTCCAGGAATGCTCAAATCCCCTAGATATTTTATTCTTTTGGAGATCCAATCCACCCACATCAAAAGTGTATTATTAATGCAGAGGCTGGAGTTGTGCCAAAGAGAGGTGTATATCCCCATGTTAAGACAATGGGAGGTTCTAAGCTCTAGCTTTTGCCAAGCCAAATAAAATTGTTGGATGAAATCCCAGTCCTTTAGGGATTTTGGTAAGGGATGACTCTGTAGTGCCGATACAGAAAGGCCCTTCGTTAAATCTCTTTCTATGTGAGTCCAGGCTGGAAAATGAGGGGGGAGAGAGTGACCTTCTTCCTTTAAAGACTTTGCCACCACAAATGCAATGGAATATTGATAAAAGTCGGGTAAGTTCCAATCACCTCTCAAGTTTTGAGCCCTCAGCTTTGCTCTACTGTATCTAGGCCTAGATGAATCCCATATGAAGGAGCTGAGCAAAGTGTTCAGCTTCTGATTCCAGACTTTGGGTAAGAGAAAGGGAAGATGGGATTGTAGGTGATACATCCTGGGGACGAGCATCATTTTGATTGCAGAGATTTCCCCCACCATTGAAAGGTGCAAATGAGCCCACCTATCAGTATCTTTATGGAGTTTGGTCAGCAGGGGGTTGAAGTTTATATCCACTAGAGCTGTAAGTTTGGGAGTGAGTCTGATTCCCAGATATTTTATTTCAGAGTGTGCCCACGCTAGGCCCAAATTCCCCAAGCCAGCAGGCAAGGTTAGGGCATTCAAAGAAAGGATTTCTGACTTTGCCATATTGATTTTCAGGCCTGAAAATTCCCCAAATGTTTTTAGTGTTGAGAGAATGTGTGGAAGACTAAGGGGTAGGTCTCGAATCAGAATCAGGCAATCTTCAGTGTATAGCTTGGTAGTATAGCACTTGTCCACCACCTGTATCCCGTAAATGTATGGGTGGGTTCTAAGGGCTGCAGCAAGGGGTTCTATAGCCAATACAAAAAATAAGGGGGATAGTGGGCATCCTTGTCTGGTCCCTCTCTGCAAGTGAGAAGGGTCTGATAGGGTGTTGTTGGTGAGTACCCTGGCTGTAGGGCCTGCATAGAGGGTTTTGATCCAGGTGGTGAAATGTGGGCCAGTGTTAAAGCTGTTCAGTACCACATGTAGGTATTCCCACTCCACCAAGTCAAATGCTTTCTCGAAATCAGTTGTAACCACTGCTGCCACGTGGGAAGTGATACTGCTAGCTGCATTAAAGGTACCAGTGCACAAATGTGGTCTGAACTTATCCTGTCCTTAATAAACCCCACCTGGGAGGGGTGGATAATCTCTGGTAAATATTCCTCCATTTGGGAAGCCAATATCTTGGCCAGTATCTTGACATGGGCATTGATTAACAAAATGGGCCTGTAGCTGACTGAAGGGAGTGATCTGTTCCTTCCTTTGACAGAACAATAATTATGGCCTCAGATAAGGTAGGGGGAACAAACTGCATGCATGGACCTCATTCAACATATTTGCCAGAGTAGCTGTAATCAGGGGTTGGACCAGTTTGTAAAAATCTACTGGGAAGCCGTCCCCACCTGGAGCTTTATGAGGGGCCATATTGGTTATTGCTCGGCAAATTTCATATTCTGTGATGGGACGGTCCAGAGTCTCTTTCTGGTGGTTAGTTAGTTTTGGAAGGGACAGGGCCTCCATGAACTGGCTATAAGAGTTTTTATCCCAGCACACCTGGGAGAAATATAGTGTTTTATATAAATCAGTCATGATATTATTAATGGTTCCAGGGATCTGTGAGAGGTTCCCTATCCCATCTTTTAAGCTAAGGATAGATATTTCAGCTTGTTGCTGTTTCAGCCTGTAGGCCAATAGCTTGCTGGATTTTTCTTCCTCTGCTTGGTATCGGTGTTGGACTCTGTCTACGTAGAGTTCAGCCTGTCTTGTTACTAGTGTAATGATTTTTAATCTAGTGGCTGATGGGGTAACTATTACTGAAGGTGATGGAAGGGAAGAAGGCTTTGTTTTATATTTGGCCTCCAGGTTTTTTAAAGTTCCCTCTAGTTGTTTTAGCTCCTGATCTCTTTGCTTCCGTCTGTAAGCAGCAAAACTGATGATTCTTCCTCCTCTGATGGTAGCCTTGAAGGCCTCCCAAGTGCTTGCAGCAGAGGCAGAAATAGGGTGATTGTCCTGGAAGAAATCTTCAGTTGCCTTCCAGAGCCACTGTACAAAATCCTTATCAAGCAGTAGGAGGGGGTCTAACCTTCACAGCAGTGATTTGGGGGTTTGCATGGCTGATAGAAAGGTAAGGAAGATTGGGGCATAGTCAGAAATGTATATCTGGGATATATTTACCCCTGAGGTAGCAGCAAATAGTTTAGGGGGAAGTAAGCCAGAAATCCAATCTGCTAGCCATGGATCATGGCGCAGAAAAGAAGGTAAAATCTCTCACTGAAGAATTTAATACCCACCATACATCAGATAGCTGGTGCAAAGAGATGAGGTCTTGTAGGGCATGAAGGGATCTACAGTGGGGTTCAGACCTGGCTTTGGACCTGTCCATTAGGCGATCCAGTACCAGTTAAAATCACCTTCCATTAAAATATCTGGATTGTCATACGATGTATCCATAATTTTTTGAGATATGTTATAGGAAAATTCTGGAAAGTCTTAATTTGGGCCATACGCATTTGCCAGGATCAGGGGACCAAAGGGAGTAGATACCTTCATGATGATCCCTCTGCTCCCCCCCCCCACATGCACCTCTTTGGGTTGCCATTGCAATGTTTTGTGCAGCAGAGTGGAAACACCCTGCTTGGCTGACCCTGCCGTGCAATGAGCTTCTTTGCCCACCCAGTCTCTTACTAGCTTAGTGGCTTCTTTTGAGCTCAGTTTAGTCTCTTGTAAAAAAGCGACTTGGGTGCCCATTTTCTTTAATTGGGAAAGTACTGTTTTTTCTCTCTTTATAGGAGAGTTCAGACCCCTAACATTCCAAGAAGTGGTTGTTATACCTGGAAGGTTAGCCATAATCAGGTTGTTTCCTTTCTGCATGCCAACATAAAAGAACTACCATTAATACCATCTTGAGTGTAGTTAATATCCTACATACATAATCTGATAGTAGTATTTGTTTCCCCACCCTAGGAGAGCCTCTGTAGCAGCCCCAGGATAAGCCAAAGAGTGCAAAGCACAGGTCCGAGTGGACTCTGAGATCACTTTTCTTGCTTTTGATTGAACCAATGGGATGTCAAAAGGGTTGATATATAGGTGTAAAACCCTGGTGTGACAAAGGTGTATATATAATACAACTTCATCGCAGGGGTCTGCACTGCTAGGGAAGAGGGCAATGTCTCTACGGAAAGGTGGGTCACTGGAGTAATGCCATAACAGAGACTATGGGCTTGAGTAGTTGCCTGACATGTCATTGTATTGGGGGTACAGGACCTACAGACCAGGGAGAAAAGCAAGACTCCTACACCTCCCAATGGTCAGATACTGCTCCCGGGGATGGGGGGAGGGGAGTACAAGGTAGAGGTGGGAACCTTGTCCCTTACTGTGGTCAGCAAAATATACACTTTGCTCACCAGATAGAGGTGCAGGGGGTACCAGCCATCCATATCTATCGGACAGCTGCACCATTTTTCATCCTAGGAGAGTTTGTGCCATTAGTTGGGGGGGGGCAAGTCTCAAGTACTCTTAATCTGCTGATGCAAAAAGTAGATTTGCAGATGATGGAATTAGCTTTCTGTCAGGGTATTGATTGAGCCCTCTAACAACCAACACAGTTTCTTATCTACCACTTAGGAGCTATCTGCTATTTACCTAAGCACCATTTGTGTTCAAGGCATCAGGCTGTTTAAAAAATTGGGGCAGCAGTGTATTTTAGCTCGAGAATACCAACGGATTTATGCCAGCATCCCCTAAAAGAGACCAGAATTGCCTGCTTCCCTTTTGGGACCCAATGAGTCTCCTGATATTTGTTGGGGGAAATCAGCCATTGAAATGAGGTAAACCCTATGCGGAAGTGCTGGGAATTGTGAGTTTGGTACAAACAAACACAGCCCAGAGGGACATTTATTAAACAGAAATGAACTATGCGAACATTTTCAACTTTAAACATGGCATCAACAGTCTACAACCTGTTAAGGGTCTAAAAACATTGAATCCCATCAATAACAAAACATAGTAAACATTTCAAACAACCATACGAATGCTGTGCAAACTAACACAAATCATCTATAAGGGAAAGCGAACGGTGTGGCTAAGGGAGATAATTATTACCGCCATGGGGTATGATTTAGGAGAGATCTTGGTTTGCACCCATTAATTTGGCCCCGAGGCCTAGGCACAAACGAAGGCGCACATAGCACCATATTTACTGATGAGCTCCCAGGACTTTAGCCGCACCCCTTACCTTACTACGCATTCACTAATGCTAGGGCCCAAAGACATTCATCCTTCCTGGATCTATTCCATCGGATTCATAGCTCTTCATTCCAGTTGGGGGCTTAGAGGTTCAGCTGCCCAGTCTTTATCGATCGGAGCCCAGTCTGCAGTCAAGTCTTCATTTGTCAGGCAGGGGTCTGCCTCAGGACTATCGCCCATTTTTGCTAAGTCCAAGGCCGCTGGCAAAATATCCCTCAGCGGCTCATAGTGATTAGTGTTTTTTACCAGGGTAGAGTAGGCAGATGAGCCACTGCTGCCAGACATATGTTGTATTTGTTGGCGATTCCTATACCGTTTTCCTTGCAGTGTATCTGAAGGCGCCGGGATGTTTCTACCAGTTCTGGGGGAGGCTTTCTTCCTCTGTCTCACTCGGTGTTGCATTTGCCAGTTGTTTCCTGTTTTTGGCCCAGACAAGGGAGTGACATTGCGGCTCAGAGAGTTTTCATGATGATCTGAAGTGTCCATTGGCAGCAAGGCCTCTCCACGAGGGATATGAGATGAGCTCTGTTGAAGCCCCAGTTTCCCAGCTATGTCTGCCAGGAAAAGCTTCACTTCTGCAGGAGAATCAAAGGTGAGCTGTTCCCCTTTGTAAAGCACTCATAGTTGCAAGGGATAATGCAGAGATGTGGGCAAGTTCAACTTATACAGAGCTTGATTCACTGGGCCACATGCCCTGCCTCTCCGAGAGAAATCATAGGAGTAATCTTGATATATTTGTACGGGAGCCCCATTCCATCGAAGGGTTTTTAAGTCCTGAGCTGCCCATAGAAACAACTCTTTGATGGGGTATCTAGAGAATTTGCAGAGTATCAGGCATGGCCAATCTCCCAGTTGCGGTTTTGGGGATAACGACCTGTGCACTCGCTCAAGAGGTTGGTTGTTTAATTTTAACATTACAGGGAGAGAGCGTTGCAGGATAGAAACCATATCTGGGCCTTCAGCACCCTCAGGCAGTTCCACTATCCGGATGTTTTTTCTTCTCCCCCGGTTCTCCAGGTCATTCACTTTGGCCAGTAAATATTGTATTTGGCTATAGTGATCTCTTGACTGAAGGAACTAATCATGTAAAATCTCCCCTTGTCATTTTACTTGGTGTTCTGGGTCTGTCACTCTACTAGTTAATTTCTCCACATCCTTCTTAGTGTTAGAAGTGGTAGTAATAAGCACAGTAGTATCAATTAACACTTTATTTAGCAGAGTTGTAATGTTGCCCAGCTGTTGTTCCGCTAACTGGGTGGTGGGAACCTGAGGTTCATTGGGGTGGGAATTCTCCTAAGGTAGGTGCTGCATGCCAACTCAGGCCTGGTGGTCTGCAAATGACACACAGGCTTATGGATGCAGTGAAGTAGGCTATTGAAAATTGAATAGAAACGCGATCCCTGGTCCGATCAGCACAATTTAGGTATCTTTAGCTTCAGCTCACTATGCAGAATATATATCTGTAAAAATATCCTAGGGAAGTAGGTGCTGAGATTTCAGATGCATCAGGATGGATGAAACTGGAATTGCAGCAGATTAGTTGCACAGCTTCCGTCTTGGCTGGCTAGCTCCACCCCCCCATGCCAGAAAAACCTAATACATTTCTTCAATTGGATAACAAAGACAGTAGATCAGGGCAGTGCTGTGGATGTAATATACCTAGACTTCAGCAAAGCCTTTGACTCGGTCCCACATAGAAGACTATTGAAAAAACTTGCCAGTACAGGAGTTGGGCATAAAGTGATAAACTGGGTATGGAGCTAGCTTAGTGGAAGGACTCAGATGGTACTGGTAAACGGCCAATTATCAGAGGAGAGAGAGAGATAACTAGTGGTGTGTCACAGGGATCAGTGCTGGGCCTAGCCTCTTCAATACTTTTATCAGTGACATATCTGTGGGCCTAGAAGGCAAGGTGTATCGATTCACAGATGACACAAAGATATGTAATAGGGTAAACACTCCAGTGGGAGTGGAAAAGATGAGGGCTGATCTTCAAGGACTAGAAAGGTGGACAAAAATTTGGCAATTCAATTTCAATGCCAAAAAGTGCAAGGTCATGCACCCAGGGAGGAAAAATCCTTGTGAGGAATACCTCCTGTGTGGAGTGAAATTGGAAGCCACAAAGCAGGAAAGGAATCTGGGGGTGATTATAACAGACAACCTGAAAACATCCAAGCAGTGTGAAAAAGCAGCGTTAAAGGTGAACGGTATGTTAGGCTGCATAGGAAGAGGAATTACAAGTAGAAAGAGGGAGGTGATTATGCCACTGTACAGATCAATGCTAAGGCCTCACCTGGAGTACAGTCTGCAGTTCTGGAGACCTCACCTCAGAAAAGACATAGACAGACTGGAGATAGTGCAAAGGAGTGCTACAAAAGTGATACTTGGACTCCATCACAAGACATATGAGGAGCGTCTACATGACCTAAACATATACTCCCTGGAACAGTGAAAAGAAAGGGGGAACATAATCAAAACCTTCAAGTACCTGAAGGGAATAAACAACGTCCAGGTTCAGGACCTATTTCAGATCAAGAATCATGCAAGAACCAGCCCGGTGGCACTGAGGGTTGAGGCGCTGGGTGCCACACCTTGCACCACACTGGTGACCCGTGTTAAGAACTAGCAGGGGCCATCGAGGGTCCTTGGGAGGGGATGGTTAGAGCATCTGATGGACTGCTCTCCATCTCTGGGGGGGGGACCTAGGTCACTGTGCGCCTGACCCCTAGTGAAGGCTGGGGGTTGGACATCATGGTGCTGCAATTTCATGGGGGTGGAGCATGGCAGAGGCCTGAGGTGGTGCGCATGGGAGCACGCGAGTTTACATCGATGGTGTCATTGCACGCCAAGCACCACAGAGGGGTGAAAAATCAGGGGGAAAATGGAATCCTGGTTGCTGCAGCTTGATGGCCATCCTACAGGCACCCCGGCTTCAGAATCACTGGAATTGGATCCTGCCCTGTTGGGTGAGTAGGAGGCTCCACACCATGGGGGGCAAGCCTTGGGGGAAGAAGGTGATGGCCTCTCAAGATGAAGCTGAGGGACAAACTGGATGGTGGCCAGATACTTGGAGGATGCCTGGATAAGATGTGCTGACCAGGAAACCAGAGAGAAAGAGAGGAAGAAAAAAAAAATTATGCAAGAAAGAAGGGGCATGGCATGAAGCTGGAAGGAGGCAAGTTGCAGGGTAACACAAGAAAGTTCTTCTTTACCAAGAGGGTGGTGGATACTTGGAATGGCCTTCCACCAGAGGTTGTGAAGACTAGGTCAGTAGGATTATTCAAGATGGCATGGGATAGGCACAAAGGTATTATAACACTGAATAGCAATTAAGGGAGGGAGGGGGGCTAGTCTTATGGGTAGACTAGATGGACCATGCGGTCCCTTCTGCCATCACTGTCTATGTTTCTATGATACTGTTAACATGGAGGGAGGACAGGGCCAAGGTAGAAAAGACAGCCAGAAGATCAGGTGAAAAAGGATTACTTCATAGTCGCAATCTTAAAACAGGATCTCATTCCCCATTTCTTCTTCAGGGGCTGTGGGCAAGATGGAGACACTTCTTCCATATCAGAGGTCAGGTACTGGCATGATGGTCTGCATCTGTCCAGGAAGGGAACAAGTCTTTTGGGCAATCGGTTTAAATGCTTCATTGGCAAGCCTTTAAACTAGTCAAGGGGGGAGGCACTGATAAGCAGAAGGAAAATCCCAGCCTCCCCCTACAAAACAGGGTACTAAATGAGAAAAAGACCAAGGTAGAAAGGTCAGTGGGGGTTGCCGCTACAGAAGCTAAAGCCATCAAAAAATGGAGAGCAATGAGTACCAATGCCCGTAGTCTGGGTAACAAGCTTCCTGAATTAGTGGCCTTGATGGAGGAGGAAGATCTGGATATTGTGGCAGTCACAGAAACATGGTACACACAGAACCATGACTGGGACGTAAACATACCAGGATACACTATCTACAGGAGGGACAGGGAGGGTAAAAGAGGAGGAGGAAAGCTCTCTACATAAGAGAAGAAATCAAAGCAACAGAACACAAGGGTAAACAGGGAGGAGAAGAAGCACTGTGGGTCAATTTGGAGGCAGGCAATGGCACCACAATCCGCACAGGGGTTGTATACAGACCCCCCTCTCAGGGGGAGGAAATGGACAAGGAAATGATAGAAAGTATATTTAGAATGGCAGATAAAGGGGAGATATTGCTGATGGGTGATCTGAATATGCCAGATGTTAACTGGAGTACAGTTGCAGCAGCCACTTCTAAGAGTGGGGTTATTCTGGATACCCTACAGGGGGCATGCCTTAGACAACTAGTATTGGAGCCCATTCAAGAGGGAGCAATCTTAGACCTGGTTCTCTCAAACGGAGATGAAGAGAGGATCACAGATGTAGAAGTGGGTAGCCATCTGGGAACTAGCGACCATCGAACAGTATGGTTCACAATAAACACAGCAATAGAGTCAAGTCATACAAAGACAAAGGTACTGGATTTTAGGAGGGCTGACTTTACAAAAATGGGTGAGTACCTAATGAATGCACTAGCAAATGGGCAGGAAGGAGGGATGGAAGAACAATGGGGAATAATAAAAACTGCCATCACAGAGGTAACAAGCCTTTGTGTAAAGCAAATAAACAAAACGAAACGAGATAAGAAACCACTATAGTTCTCAAAGGAAGTGGCAGTGAAGGTTCAAGAGAAAAAGAAAGCATTCAGGAAGTACAAGGAATCACAGAAGGAACAGGACAGATAACTGTATCAGTTAAAGCAAAAGGAAGCTGGAAAGGCAGTCAGAACAGCAAAGGCCCAAACCGAGGAAAAGATAGCCAACTCAGTTAAGAAGGGGGATAAAACCTTTTATAGGTACATCAGGGAGCAAAGGAAGACCCAGGAGGGATAGTGAGGATTAATAAAGGGAGGGAGGGTGGGCAGAGGTGACTGTGAAAAGGCAGAGATACTAAACAAATATTTTTGCTCTGTATTTACAAAGGAAGAGGGGGAGGTACCTAAAACAAACAGTAGAAACACTCTGGATACAGAAGTTGATACCAGCCCATTTACAGAAGAAAGAGTTCTGAAAGAGCTCTTAAAACTGAAGGTGGACAAAGCAATGGGGCCTGATGGGATTCATCCCAGAATTCTAAAAGAACTAAGGATAGAACTAGCGACACCACTGACTACCCTCTTTAACAAATCATGGGAGGATGGGGTGGTACCTGAGGACTGAAGGAGGGCAGATGTGATTCCCCTTCACAAAAGTGGGAGCAAGGCAGAAGCAGGAAACTAAAGACCTGTTAGTTTAACCTCAGTGGTAGGGAAAATGATGGAATCACTTCTGAAGGAAAGAATTTTTATGATCTAGAGGCCAGAGGGGCACAGGACCCAAGGCACCATGGATTCACAGCGGAAGGTCATGCCAGACAAATCTGATAGATTTCTTTGACTGGGTGACCAAAGTAGTAGATCAGGGAGGGCTGTGGACATGGCCTACCTAGACTTTAAAGGCATTTGACACAGTCCCACACAAAAGATTAATATACAAGTTAGCCAGCCTGGGAGTGGGTCCCAAGATGACAGCCTGGGTAAAGAATTGGCTGGAGAATAGGACACAGAGAGTAATAGTAAATGGAGTCCACTCTGAAAAAAGGGGTTAGCAGTGGATACCACAGGGTTCAGTATTAGATCTGTCCTCTCAATGTCTTTATGTTTACATTGCAGAGGACTGAAGGAAAAGTATGTCTCTTTGCAGATGACACAAAGATCTGCAACAGAGTTGATGCACAAGGTGGGGTGGAAAGGATGAGAAGGGACTTGGCAAGGTTAGAGGAATGGTCAGAAGTATGGCAGCTTGGATTCAATGCAAAGAAGTGCAAAATAATGCACCTGGGAAACAAAAACCCTGGAAAAGATTACACAATGGGGGTCGGGATAGTAACAACAACAAAAATGGAAAGGGACCTGGGGGTAATCGTATGGCAGCTTAGATTCAATGCTAAGAAGTGCAAGGTAATGCACCTGGGAAACAAAAACCAAGGGGAAGAGTACACAATGGGGGGTGAGATACTAACAACAACAAAAATGGAAAGGGACCTGGGGGTAGTCATATCAGATGACCTAAAGGTGGGCAAGAAATGAGAGGGCAGCAAGGAGGGTTGGGGGATACTGGGATGCATAGGGAGAGGCATCACCAGCAGAAAACAAGAAGTTATTATCCCTCTGTACAGACAGCTGGTGAGACCACATCTGGAGTACTGCATGCAGTTCTGGAGACCCAATCTCCGCAAAGACATAGACAGGATGGAAGCTGTCCAGAGGAGGGCAACTAAAATGGTGCAGGGTCTGCACCGGAAGACATATGAAGTGAGACTTAAGGAGCTTAATATGTATAGCCTCGAGGAAAGGAGGGAGAGGGGGGACATGATAGAAACTTTCAAGTACCTCAAGGGAATCAACAAAGTCCAAGAGGGTAGCATCTTTCAAAAAAAGAGGTGTGCAAGAACAAGGGGGCACAATTTGAAGATAGAAGGGGGGCAGCTCAGAGGTAATTTAAGGAAGTATTTTTTCACAGAGAGGGTTGTGGATGCATGGAACAGCCTTCCAGAGGAGGTTGTGGAGTCAAAAACAGTGGTGGAATTCAAGCATGCATGGGACAGTCATAAGGCAATTCTAGGGGGTGGGGATAGGAAGAAGTAGGCTGCTGGTTAACTAGGATCTGCAGCTTATCCATTAAGTAGGGAAATGGGCAGACTGGGTGGGCCAAGCGGTCCTTATCTGCCATCAAATTCTATGTTTCTATGTTTCTATGTCTCACTACAAAGAGTAAACCAAGGAGGCATCCAAGTCATCCCCAACCCCACTGTAAGGACTCGTACTTGTTCCCTAAAGGAAAAGTGCAGCTCACATTTATTGTCTTTTTCCTCTTGCCTTTCCTTTTCCTCACCGAAAAAGTTCAGAACCAGGAATAGGAGGGGGGCATGGGAGGAGGGAGGGGCACGATCTCAATAGATGTAACCACACAATCCAATGGGGATATGGTAATTTGTGAGGTAGAGAACTCTGGAAGGCAGTCCTGGACATCATAAGGTGAAGCAGTAAGCAAATGGAAGTCACTAGAAGCAACAGGGACAACAACCGGTAACAAAGAGGACCCAGAGGATGATGTAGAGACAGGACCAGGTGGCAGCATTGATGGAGCAGGGCTGGCAGGTTGGCAGAAGCATACACTTTCACTGCTTTATGGAAATAGAAGTCCTGCTCTATATAGTCTGCATTGGTAGTACTGTGTACAGTCCAAGGGCAGGATTAGAATGTATGGCCCTCCTCTGCACACAGATTACACTTGGGGACAAAGGTTCAGTGGAACCAGAGTTCCTCATAATGTGCACTTAACCTGGTCACAGGCATTACTGATGTGATGTAAAGAAGCACACTTATAGCAGGACTTTGGTTGATACAGGTAAAACAGAATACCTCTGTCCCTCCCCAAGGAAACAAACTCTAGCCAGAGCCAACAGGGCTGTGAAGAGCTACCAAGTGACCAAAGTTACATGTACATAGGAATTATTCAACACCCAGGTGTAACTTGGACATTTTTTAGAGATGGTACACCAAATTGTCAACATGTCCTTTTTGGGACCCCTCCTCATGAAGAGTGCCAGTATCATTTTGTTCACTTGACCTGAAAGGTGATTTCGCAGAGTGAACACGCTATTTTGTGCCACAGGTGTGAAACACATTTTGTGCAGGTTATGGAAAATGACAGCTGTACTGGGAGTTGTGCTGGGTTGGGAGTTCCCCTCTGGCACCAGTGGCTATTGACTTTGTGTCACCTGGGACCAAGCAGGAGTTGCCTCTTCTAGCCTCTGGGGAGTCGGAGGGGAATTGGGGCTCTTCTAAGATGCCCAAGAGGTGGACCTGGCGGCCTGCCCTTGAGAGCGTCTGTAGCTGCAGGTCGCGGGTGGCCGGAGCCCGAGATTTACCCTATTTAGTGCAGGTGGGGGGGGGCTCCCTTCATTTTTCAGGTACTGCTCACTCCCAGCTGCTTATGGCTCTGTTTTTGGGATAAGACACTGTCCAGTGGGGGACCGCTCTGTTAGATTTGGCCCTTCTATTCTATCTGGTCCTTGGATTACCTGTGGAATTCTGTGGTCCTGAGTGGCCGTTTGCTGACTGAATTGTGTCTGCATTGTGGATTGACTGTCCTCTTCCTGGGTGGTGAGAGTGTCTTTTTTCTTATCCTTTGAAATGAGGAATTACTGTGTCTCCTGATTTACTGTGGTCTATTTTGGATCTTTTCTCCCCTAATATTCGAGAGACGTGGTCTGGCTGGAATCTTTGGGATTCTTCACTGTTATTGGTACTGCTATTGTGATCTACTTAGCGACCATTATTCTTGTGTTTCAGAGACTATTTTGATTTTTTCTTTTCTGTGGTCTCTTCCCCCACTACATGAGAGGTAGTGGAGGTCGACCAATTTGGACATTTTAACTAGAGTAGTGAGATAACTCTGGTTCAGAACTGGAACATGCATTTTTACTTATTACTGGTTTTTGTTTGTATTAGTGGACTTATTTGTTGGACTATTTTTTAAGTATTTTGTTTATTATTTTGTATTTTTCTTTGGAGTGTGTGGTTTTAAGGGAGTATTAGTGTATAGGTTATTATTTTATAACTTGTATTTCAGCTTTTTTTAGGAGTATGTTGTAATTTTGTATAGGTGCATTTTGTGTGGGTGTGTGGGGGTACATTGCCTATTGTTTATTTTTTGGCAGTTCTTTGGGCCTGAAGATGTGCTGGCAGGCTGTTCTTGTGGTCAGGCACTCCTCCTCCTCTGAACTCTGGGACCTCCGCCCTTTTAGTGCCCCCCCCGCCAGCAGCGGTCTACAGATGCTGCAGGGCATTAGGAATAGTTAGCAGGAGGTGCAGGCGGGATGAGGGTCCTGCACCTCGGTGGGGGGGGTGAGTGGCCATATCAGGGTAGTCAGGACCAGGCGATGCCCTGGGGCAAAATGGTTTCCAGAATGTGGGCTCCACATCTGGTCTCCATAGCCAGGGGCTGCAGTGTTTCTGGGCTGATAGCTCGGCTGGCCCCAGAATCTCGTCTGATATGAGTGGTGTTATGCAATGCAAGGTCTATTAGGAACAAGACAGCAGTTATCGCTGATCTTTTTGGGACAGCAGACCTGGCTTGCATCACCGAGACATGGCTGGATGATAATGCTGGTCCCATTTTGGAGGTAACTTTTCCAGCTGGATTCTCAGTGATACACCACTCAAGATCGGACTGCAGGGGTGGGGGTGTAGCCATTTGTTTTAGATCGGGATTGGGCTTTACTGGTGTGCCAGTTGAGGAGATTAGATCATTGGAGTTCACCATGGTAGCAGGTGTGAGCTGTAGGATCGTTTTCATCTACCGTCCACCCAGTAGTGAGAAACTGTTCTTGCAGGAAGTAGCAGACTTCATGGTCGAAGTGGCATTTGAGTCACCCATGCTGATGGTCCTGGGTGACTTTAATGCCTGGGTTGATGATGAACTCTCACCATTTGGACAGGACTTCCTCCAACTTATGCATTGGCTGGGGTTCGCACAGATAGTTGCCTCTGCTACCCATAATTAAGGTCACTCACTTGACCTGGTTTTCCTCCTGGGGATGGAGACTTTTGACTTGGTGGTGGAACCGGTCAGATGGTCTCATCACCACACCATGAGGTGAAATCTCCAGGCTCCCCCTTATAGGCCTACCCCTGTGGAGATGGTCAGACACCTCCCTTTGAAGGACTTGAATCTGGATGGTCTACTGGCAGTGTTAGGCCTATCGGGATTTCCTGGGGCAAGCGAGGATCTAGAGACTTTAGTTCAGGCCTATAATAAGGCAGCTACCGAAGCTCTGGATTCTATTGCTCCTGTCCATATTCATTTGCTCTATTTTTGCCCACGGTCCCCTTGGTTTGATGGGACCTTGAGGGAGCTGAGACGAGTTGGATGAAAGTTAGAGTGACACTGGTGAAAATCTGCTCTTGATGACCACCTTAGATTGATGGATCATTATCAAATCAATCAATCAATATCTTTATTTATCTAAGCGGGCACCATTAAACAAGCTCATTTACAAGGTGGACCTGCGGTCCTACAGTAATAATACAGAAAGAGAAGTTACAATAGTACAAACAGTAAAAATAGCTGCTATAATAGTAAAAATGCACATTTACAAGTAATATACATTGAACATAGAATGACAAGGAGTCATGGATAATGAACTTGTTCTGGATCCAAGCCTAAAAACTGTGCATTTTGTAGTGGGAAATGTTAGGGAGAGGGTAGGCATACCAGATAGAAGATATCAAGCACATAATGTAGAGAATAATAAAGCAATGGGGCCAGATGGGGTGCACCCCAGGGTCCTTAAAGAACTAAGAGAGGTGGTGGCTGAACCTCTAGCTATCCTGTTTAGCCAATCACTGGAAACAGGGGAGGTACCCAAAGACTGGAGGACAGCAGATGTAGTCCCCTTATACAAAAGTGGGAACAAAGAGGAAGCAGGGAACTACAGACCAGTCAGCCTCACCTCGGTAGTGGGGAAGATCATGGAAGCACTACTGAAGGAGAGATTGGTGGAACATCTGGTTGTCAATGGACTACAGGACCCAAGGCAGCATGGTTTCACCAGGGGGAGGTCATGTCAGACCAACCTCATTGAATTTCTTGACTGGGTGACTAGGGAGGTGGATCATTGGAGGGCAGTGGACATAGCCTATCTAGACTTCAGCAAGGCCTTTGACACTGTGCCACATAGAAGACTATTACACAAACTGGGGAATATGGGTGTGGGCAGGACAGTAGTGTAGTGGGTAGGTAACTGGCTGGGTGGCAGGACACAGAGGGTGGTGGTAAATGGCTGTCATTCCACAGAGGGAAGAGGACCAGTGGGGTACCACAGGGATCAGTGTTGGGACTGGTCCTATTCAACATCTTCATCAGTGACATTAGCAGGGACCTAGAAGGCAGAATTTCACTGTTTGCTGATGACACAAAGCTCTGTAACAGAGTAGACACACCAGAGGGTGTAGACAGAATGAGAAGCGACCTGCAGAAACTTAAAGAATGGTCAGGGTTTGGCAGTTGAAATTCAATGCAAAGAAGTGCAAGATAATGCATATGGGGCACAAAACCCTGGCACAATATATCAGTTGGGGGGTGAGGATATAGCATGCACCAAGCAGGAAAGGGATCTTGGGGTTGTCATCTCTGATGACCTCAAGGTAGGGAAACAGTGTGACAAGGCAGCAGGTAAAGCAAATAGGATGCTGGGATGTATAGGCAGGGGCATCACCAGCAGAAAAGGAGGTCATAATTCCGCTATACAAGACACTAGTGAGGCCCCACCTGGAGTACAGTGTACAGTTCTGGAGACCATACCACGTAAGGACATAGACAGGGTAGAGAAGGTTCAGAGGAGGGCAACAAAGATGGTGCATGGATTGCATCACAAGTCCTATGAAGACAGGTTGAAGGAACTAAACATGTACTCCTGGAGGAGAGGAGGGAGAGAGGGATATGATAGAGACATACAAGTATCTTACAGGGAGGAACAGGGTGCAGGAAAACACTATTTTAAGTGAAAAGATGTTCCAGGACTAGAGGGCATGGGATGAAGTTGGAGGGAGGACGATTCAGAGGAAACATGAGAAAGAATTTCTTCACAGAACGGGTGGTGGACAAGTGGAACACCCTGCCAGAGGAAGTGGTGGGGGCTGAAACAATCACGGGATTTAAGAATGCATGGGATAGACATAAAGGAATTCTGGAGGTCAGGGGTAAGGGGCAACAGACTTCTAGGAAAACAAACTGAACTTACAAGCTCAAATGGGCAGACTGGGTGGGCCATAGGCCCTTATCTGCCGACACTGTCTATGTATCTATGTATCTATGGGAAAGGTAGGGAATAGGAGTGCAAGCAAAGAGGACCCAAATGTTAGAGCAGAGTGAGGGATTGGGAGGGCGGAGGACTGTACGAAAGGCGATGAAGCGATTTTTGCCCCAAAACGTGGGGACATATGGAGGTGAAAAGCTGCCATTGTACCAAGTGCAAGAGGAGAAATATAGTAGCAGGGGCATAACTGGGAGGGCCCTGGAGGTTCTGGCAGAGGGAGGTGTTGGATGGATGAGGGACTGAATATTTTTTTGGGTGAAAGATGATAATTATCCCCAAGTGCAGTAGCATGTGCTAGAATCAGGCTGCAGCTGTTCAGAGCATCAAATAATAAGATATGGAAGTTCAGCAATAAATCCTGTGGATCTGTTGGCGGGCATGCTAGAGGCAGAGGCACACATTTCAGCTGGGGTGGGGCTGCCATTTGTGGGCCACCGTTTGAGGAAGGGAGGTTAGTTATTGTCTAGTAATGCAGTTGCAAATTTCTGTAATGCCATCATAGTAAAATCTATCAGTCAGACATCGCCAGTAAGAAGGCAGAGTTCCTGTCAGGGGAGATAGCTGCTGCTCAGAATTGACTGGCTCAGCTTTTTCAAACTTTGAACTGTCACAAACATACTCAGCAGGTCAGACCCTCTGCTCCCACAGTGGCAACCTCCAAGCACAGTATTGTGAACAGGTAACAGAACAGGGTAACCCTCTTGTCTGCTTGCGGGTCCAAATTACCTTTGGTCTCAAGTTCTGGGGGGATTCAAACTGTGAACCTTATGCTAGCATACCCAAATGTACAGGCTCAGATAATCTGCTCTTCGGGGTGGGGCATATATCTTTTGCCTAAGAGCACCTAACCAGGTATCCAAAATGAACCCTTAAAACTCTATAAATGACCTTAGGTATATTCTTACCTTTTCTCAGTTTGGTAACACCATTCAAGCTTCTGAACAGTTTTGTCAGATCTTAACCCTCAATACATCACATGCAAAAGAAAGAACTTGGAAGAACCAGGCCGTATTTGGAATAAAAGGTTTACTTAAATGGATAAAAATATGTCAAATGTAAACACAGAACACTATATCACAAAGCAGACAATCACTTAAAAGAAACCAAGGAAAAGTACAAACACTTACCAACATACAGTTAGACTTTTTCTGTCTAATGTATACCTCTACCATTGCCTTAGTTAGATCTGAGATCTTGCTTCTTAGGAGTCCAAAAAGGAATGTTTCTCTTCAAACATGGTATACAGTTTAAAAGTCTGGGTTTCCACATCCCTTCTATAATGTCATCTAGCTCCTCCTTGTTGAATATAAAAAATACACAAACAGGATTCCTATGAGGAGGTATATTGAATAAGGTAAAATCAGCAAAAACCTATTTCCCAATATGACTCCTTAATTAACTTTCCCTCTTTGCTCGCGAGCATTTCCTCTTCCAATGGCACTTCAAAGGATTTTATGACTTTTAGCACCATAGTGATATAACAATGTTTTTTCCTTTTAAAACATCATAAAAGTTTACGATCCCTATATCCTGTTAGCTGGGTCAGTTCCAATTAAGTCAGATAAACAGGAGACCCTTAATTAAGGCTCTCTAGTCTTTTTAATTACCTCCTTGTTTCAGGTTAATATATCCTATTCTATTTTTTCCACTAAAACCTGATCCATGGCACAGCTGCCTTATGGAGACAAATCACACACTACATTTTCATAACACAAATATCAAAGAAAAATCGTATCCAGCTGGCCAAACATCACAAGCTCTGGATTCTAGTGCTCCTGTCCATATTCATCTGCTCTCTCTTTGTCCACGGTCCCCTTGATTTGATGGGATCTTGAGGGAGCTGAGACGAGTTGGATGAAGGTTAGAGTGATGCTGGTGGTAATCTGACCTTGACGCTGACAACCTTAGATTGATGGAGCATTATCAAATCTATTAGTCATCCATCACCAATAAGAAGGCAGAGTTCCTGTCAGGGGAGATAGCTGCTGCTCAGAATTGACTGGCTCAGCTTTTTCGAACTGCGGACAGATTGTGCAACCCAACCTGTCTGCAGGTTCGAAGCGCATTTTCATAAGTTAAGTGTGATGAGTTTGCTTGGTTCTTTGCAGATAAGGTGACTGACATCAGGGACAAGATCTGACCTGTGCACTCTATGTGGGGGTCGGTGATGGTCGGTGCTTGGTCACTGCACCTCGGTTTTCCTGGATATCTTTTGACCGGCCGGAGATCATGGCCATCATGTAGATTGTCCAGAATATGTGGCCAATGTGATGTAGTTTGGATCAGGGCTCAACACACCTGATAATGGGGTGTGTTGACTCTATCGGCCTTGTCCTTGCGAAGATAGTTTGGTGCTCCTTTGAGTTGGGTGAATTCCCTAGCTCCCTGAAGGAGGTGGTGGTGACACCGCTCCTTAAGAAAACTGATCTGGACCCAAACTGCTTGGCCAACTACAGGCCTATCTCTAACCTTCCCTTTATAGGGAAGGAGATTGAGGAAGTTGTTGCGCCGCAACTGGAGAACCATCTTACCATCCATGATGTCTACGATCCTCTCCAGTCTGGTTTCTGGAAGAGGCATAGTACCGAGCCTGCTCTGGTTCGGGTGCTCAATGATCTTCTGATGGCAAGAGATCAGAAGCACCGTTCCATCTTGGTACTTCTGGATCTCTTTTCAGCATTTGACACTGTGGACAATGGGGTTCTGCTCAAGCGTCTGAGGGTCATTTGTGGCCTGGCCAGTTCAGTCCTTGGCTGGTTTCAATCTTCCTCACTGGTAGATCTTTGAGGGTGGTGTTGGGGATATTTTCCTCTGACGCATTCTCTCTGTTGTGTGGGGTTCCCCAGGGCTGGGTGCTGTCCCCTATATTGTTGGCAGTGTACACGCTGTCCCATGGAGACATTGTAAGATGATGTGGGCTGAGGTTTCACTGCTATGCTGATGATACCTAGCTTTGTCTGTCTTTTGTACCCGACCAGGATAGTGCGATCTCAGTTTTTAACAGCTTCCTTATGAAAATCCATGACTGGATGAAATCCAGCTGGTTGAAATTGAATTCCAAGAAGACTGAGGTGTTGGTGGTGGATCCAGGTCACTGGATAGAGAGGTCAGTAGCACGGTTGCCTTTTGAACTTTGGCTCAAAGGTACCCAGTTGCCTTCCTCTTAACAGGTGCGAAACCTGGGGGTGATTCTTGATCATGAGCTGACATTGCATTCGCAGGTGTTGGCAGTTGTCATGTCCTCTTTTTACCATCTGAGGAACTTTGCCAGGATTAAGCACCTTGTTCCATCTGGCGACCTTCCAACACTGATCCACACCTTTGTGACTTTGCACCTTGACTACTGCAACTCCCTGTACCTAGGGTTTCTGGGGGTTGATCTCCTCTGCTTGTAGCTGGTGCAGAACTCTGTGGCACAGCAGCTGGCAGGAACTTCTCATTCTAGTCATATTACTCCCATGCTGCATGAGCTGCACTGGCTGCCAGTTCAGTGGCAGATCTCCTTCAAGGTTGGACTTCTGACCTATAAGGCCCTGCATGGACAGGGTCCAAGCTCTCTACAAGAGCTCCTGAACTCTTACTGCCCCAGCTGTCTCCTCCGCTCAGCTGATAAGAGGTTATTACAGATTCCCAGGGTACGGCTTAAAACATCTGGGGCCTGTGCATTTCTGTACAGAGCCCCCCACCCTGTGGAATTCTCTACTTCATCAGATTCGAGAGTGCAGGACAGTGGAGAGCTTCAAGACTGCCCTGAAAACATACCCTTTTCTGCAGGCATTTAGTGACTATGCAGTATAAATGTTGTTGTATTTTTATAAAATGTTGGAATTTCTGATTTTTTATTTTTGTTGTTCTTGATGTATTTATTATTGTAGAGTGCTTTGATTTTTGAATTGTTCTTAACAAATAAAGTTTATTTTTATTATTATTATTACTGTTTTGAAGGAGGTATGCAAAGATGGCAATGTTGAAAATGTAGAGTGAGAATATTAAAAACTGGCAAAGTTAGGGGCATGCATAGAAACTGTGCAACACACGCTCATAACGCAGTCAATTTTTGGAACTGTTTCACTAAATTTGCAACATAGGCTTTTTGGGACCCCACCTCATGAACAAGTGGCACTCTCATTTCGTAAATCGGTCCCTAAAGGTGGATCCATGCAGTGACTGCAAAATCACCTTTCTCTACAGAGTAACAAAATGACAGTGACAGTTTTCTTGAAGTGGGGCCCCAAGAATCTCATGTTGAATTCTGGGGCATAAATTCCAAAAAATGGCTGATTTATCAGCATAAGTTGAAAACCCCATTGAACAGCATAATGGCACGCTTACCTTAGATTCTTCAGTTTGCGGTTTGGCTTTGAACAGTGCAGATGTGTCCTGGTCCAGAGAAGAAGATGGTGCCCACCTCTGGAGGTAAATATAGGGTACATGGGAGGGTGGAGATGGGTAAGGGGGACTGCAGTGATGATGAGGGACCATTTTCTTTTTTAAAGGAAAACAAAATGAGTGCAGCGATGATGAGGGGCAGTTTTATTTTTTACTGAAAAAGAATACATTTTAGCACACTGGGGTGGGCTCCCAGTGTGCCACATAACTGAGGGAGGGGGTTGTACAGGATGCCGACATGGGCATTGGGCACCCTGAAGTCAGTGGGGTTAGGGGGGAAGAAAAAAAAAATTAAGCACACCGCGGTGGGCTCCCAGTGTGCTACATGAGTTGGGGGGGGTCACAGAAAAATGTTTTGGCACACTGAGGTGAGCTCCAGTGTGCCACTTGAGTTGATGGGTGGGGACAGAATGCCGCCGAGCTGGTACCAGCGTCTCAACTGCACATGCACGGCACTTACATATGCACAGTTGTGATGAATGGCATCTTGCCATTCAAATGATGGTGCCAGCAGTACTGCAAATGTGGAAGTAACAGCCAAAATAATGTAGCTGTTATTCCATAGCAGCTGATCATGGTGGAGGGGTTCAAGCTCCATTGGGTTTTTGGAAGGATACTTCCAAAAGTCCAATGGAAGGTTCCACGATTGGCCATGTTTTAGAGCTACTGAACAATCGCAATAGTGCTGTAGGCTCTGCCCACAGTCCTAAAAATAGCCAGATAATTGCTGTATACCAGAGTCCGAAGTATGAAGCTTAACACAGAAGCATCAAACCCTGATCCAAAACTATTCACTATCCAGGATTGTGTCTGGCATGCCCTGTATATCACATTTTCTCTAACCAGTGCACAATGTCTGTGACATTCACCCCTTCATTGCGGAAAAGAATGGTTACAGTCTTAAAGGAAAGTTTAGCGAGAAGAATGGCAAAAAAGGGTGCCTAAAGAGGAATATTTTTAAGAGTATTACAAAGGTTCCAAAAATTATCCAATAGCAATTCAGACTGAAAGCTCATGTCAAAAGGTTGGTCCCCAGGAGCATGAATAAAGGCATAAACGTCAGCTGGTGAAAAGGGTAATGATTGTTTGATCAAGTGTTTTCCCATGTAAAATCTATCTGGAGGAGCATCAAGTCCTCCTTTGTACTGGAGACAAACCACATGTCTCCATTTTCCAGGTTCCACTGGCTGATGAAATAGGCTTGAAAAGCTAGGGAAGTTGACTTGCCCTAAGCAGAGTCAGAGTCTGAAAGGATAGGAACAGGAGCCACCCCACATGTCAAGGTTGGTATTGTTGAAAGTATGTTAGCATTTGGGTCGATAACCATGACAACTGGGCCCAAACCAGAAAACAAGGTGGGAGAAACAGTTGGAACAGCTAACAGAGCACCAACGGACAACAGAGCAAAGTCACAGAAATGCACATCCTCTAGAGACAGATCTGTGACAATCGAGAGTTTGTCACTTTCTGCAGGGCTCAACGTGGCTGCGGCCATAGGTGGCAGAGGTACTGAAAGGTTCGGTAACCTGACCAGGCTACCAGCAGTGTCTGACACTGGCAAGTTATCCATGCAGGAGCCAAGCAATGAAACATCAGGGTTCGGGACTCAAGTCCCGTCGGTGAATTGCAACCAACCTGCATTCTCCAGAGCAATCTGTAGAGACCACGTAGCCTCAGGAATAGAGGTAAGCACAGTTTCTTCAGCAGTTGTAGTGGGAAGGGTCTCTGGTCAATGCTCAGCATTCAGGGTCACTGGACACTGCAGAGGTATGTGACCAGATGAACAAGAAGTACCAAGTATTATACACAGCCTTTGTTTTTCAGTATCAAGCTTACTCTTTTCTTTGAAAATGTGAATTTCAGCCTCAGTCATCAGTTCTAAGAAATATTGTTTCTTTTCCTCAAGATCTTCCTGAAGTTTTCATTCCGTGACTAGCAACACATCATTTGGTACCTCCCCACATACCTCTCAACTGCTATGAGTTTCGCATAGTGCTATGATTTTCACACTCAAATTTACCCTTGCTCTGTACCGGTTTATTGATGTTCCTCAAAATGTTAGAGCTATTTCTGGACACACAAACTACTAAATCACTAAACTAAGTTGGTAGAATCATCCCCTATCATGTGACCAGAAGACTATGGGTGGCAACTGGCAGTATGTTGGGGCAAGATAAGGAAGGATGGGTAGGAGTAAGAAGCTGCTAGCAGTGTACAGGACATGTAGAGAAGTAGAGGACCTATAATAAATAAAAACAAAGGTAGGAAGAGCTAGCCAATTCAAACACTGTTGAATACATAATGCAGTACTACAAATGTAAAATTATAGTAGGTGGCACCATTCTATGGAACATGACACAGTAATAGAATACAGTTTTGCATCTAAGTTTATGTATTTGAATATCCAGGGGAAAATGCTAATACCAAACATAATCAAGTCCTGGGACAATCTGTTTTTTGCTGGAAAATCACCATCAAAAAATGAGTTACTATTCCACAGAGAGTGATTAGAACATGTCTACTCTGCAGGGTGTTCATCAAAAAAAAGGTGAAGTTGTGTTATTAGTCTAAGGGGGATCCAACTTAATGCAGGTTATAGCGGATCCTCAAGGTAGATACTGTCCGTATGCCACGAGACCAGTTAATATACATGGTCCTAATATCGACCAACCTACTTTTTTACAAAACTCTCCCATCTCCCTGCTTCTTTTCTAGTATACCCCATGTCTATCCCATGAATACTTGAAGTTTCCCATTGTTTCAGCATCCACCACTTCCACTGGAAGTATGATCCAGGTGTCTGCCACCCTTTTAGGAATACATATTTCCTCACATCTCTCTTGGATTTCTCTCCTCCAGCTTCATCACATATCCCCTGGTCCTGATGTTCTTTCTTATTTGAAAAGGCCTCCCCCCACACCCTGGTCAACTCTTTGACGTCCTTACAGATCTCTGTCATGTCACCCCTCTCTCTCTCTCTGTCTCTGTCTCATTCTTTCCTGTCTTCAAGGGCGCATATTTTGTTTTTTCTCAGTCTTTCTTCGTTGGGCTTCTTGTGCAAACCCTGCACCATTTTAGATGTCCTCCTCTGGACTGCCTCCACCCTGACTATGTCCTTTCTGAGATGTAGTCTCCAAAACTTTGCACAATACTCCTAGTGGGGTCTCACCAGCAAGTGATACAGTGACAATGTTACACCACCTCCCTCCTCCCACTGGAGATACCTCTCCCAAGGCACCCCAACATCCCACTAGCCCTACCCACTGCTTTAATACACTGCCCTGCTACCTTGAGGTCCTAATATATGGTAACCCCAAGGTTTCTTCCCTGTTTAATGACTGTTAATACCTCCCATGTCCTATACTCAGCTCCTGGGTTCCCACTGTATGTCCTAGGTGCATGAATTTTCACTTTTTACCACTGAACCCAAAATGCCATGCTTTTGACCAGTCCTGAGTTTCCCGAGATTCCTGCATGTTATCTTCACCCCTTCCTAAGTGTCCATCCTATTACAGATTTTGGTATCATCTGCAAGGATTACCTTCCCTTCCAGTTCTTCTGCAGTGTCCACTATAAAGAAATTGAAGAGGATTGGTCCCAGTACTGAGCCTTCTGGTACCCTGCTGGTCACTGTACATCATTAGAGTGAGTGCCATTAACCACCACCCTCTGTCTCCTATCTGTTCAATTTCTTTATCAGCTGCCTATGTGGCACAGTGTTGATGACCTAGCTTATGTCCAGACAGGCCATGCCCACTGCCACCCCTGTCTATTTTCCTCATCATGCAGTCTAAGAAATCTATTAGATTCATTTACATGACATCTCCTCCAAATTCTGTGCTGCTGGTGGTCTTGTAGCCTGTGGGATTCAAAATACTCTGTTAGTCTCTCTTTCAGTAGGGTTTCCATTAACTTGCTTGCCACTGAAGTAATACTATCTGGTCTGTAGTTGCTAACCTCCTTCCTGCTGCTGTTGTTATGTAGAGGGAGCATGTCAGCTCTTCTCCAGTCCTCAGGAACCATGCACATTTCCAGTGAGCTGTTAAACAAGGTTATCATGGGGCAGATAGCACCTCCTTGGGTACTTTTAGTACCCTTGGATGTATCCTGTCCAGTACCGTAGCCGTGTCAACCTTCAGAGCTGCAAGTCCATTCTGGACTCTTTCTTCTGCAAATGAATGTGTGTGTCCCTCCCCCTTTCTACTACTCCTTGGTGTTCTGTCCCCCACCTCCAACCACTGTGAAGACTAAGCAGAAGTACCTGTTTAGGATGTCAGTTTCTTCTTGGTCCTCTTCTGCATGCTCTGTCTCTGTTTCTGCCCTTCTAATCCTCACTATCCCTCCCTTCCCCTTGATTTCTTCTTCTCATTTATGCATCTGAAGAAAGTCTTATCCCATTCAATGGCCCCTTTGCTGATCTTTTCCTCTGTCTGTGCCTTTGCTCCCCTTGCCAACATATCTGCTTCCTTTTGCTTTTCTTGCTATATATTTATCTGTGCTCCTCCCTCTGTGTTTTTATTTTCCTCCTGAATGCCACCCATGTAGCTACATCACTAATCCATGTATGTAATCCATATGTGGTGCAATAATATGCATGCTACTGATTGCTTATTAATAGTTCAGGACTACGCTTTTCAAAGTTTCATTGTCAATACATTGTTAATGCACGCTAGGCCCCATTCTCATTCATAAAATTATGATGTAAAGTTCTTGTTGCTATAGCAACATGATTGCAATTCATTGCACCAGCAAATTTATTTAAAATTTGATAACCGGGAAAGGCACCATGAGCAGAAGCTTGTTTCCAGATGCGACCCGGGGGCAGGGGTACAAACAGAAAGTAGACAAATGTAAATTACATGGTAGTGTAATCTACATTAAACAATTAACAAGTGACAACATACATGTAAAAAAACTGACACAGATACAGTATTTACAAATATGTAC
Source organism: Neoceratodus forsteri (assembly GCA_016271365.2). Taxonomy (NCBI): domain Eukaryota; kingdom Metazoa; phylum Chordata; order Ceratodontiformes; family Ceratodontidae; genus Neoceratodus; species Neoceratodus forsteri. Next base: position 516,354,075 of record CM057449.1, on the reverse strand, counting down.
AGTATAATACAGAGTATATATATTCACATATACAGGGTGATTTTTTTGTTTTGTTTTGTTATTCTGGGCCAGTGATTTACATAAGGAGATCAGCTATATTGGGAACAAACAGACAGGAGCCTGCTAGCACCTAGATTGAGCCAAGCCTCCTAAAACAGGGAAGGTGCTAAAGAGAAGCAAGCAGGGGGCAGAAGGAGGAGAAGCATTAGGAGGGGGAGAACATGTGCAGGAAGAGGAAGGGGAGGGTCTGAGTAGGAGCTTAAGGGCAGGAAAAGAGGGGGTGAGGTGGATTTGGGGAGGAATGCTGTTCCAGAGGGAGGAAAGCCTATAGGAGAAGGCTAACTTGCCGGCCAAGGTGCGGACACATGGGAGGGCAAAAGAATGGTCACTGACTGAACGTGAGTTATATGGGGGAGGTGGCAGATTTGAGGAGAGAGGCAAGGTATGGAGGGAGAGTCCCAAACCAATATTTAGATATGAAGGTGGCGCAGTGGGAAAAGTATCTCTGGGAAAGAGATTGAAGGGGTAGGGAGGAGTAGAGGTCACAGTGGTGTGTCAGATGGGGGGAGTTCGAGGCAAACCTGCAGAAGGCATGGTAGAGCACATCAAGTTTGGAGAGGGAGGTTGCAGGGGCAGTGCTGAAGACAATGTCAGCATAATTGAAGGCAGGGAGTATCCATTTAACCAGTAGGTTGCAATGGAGAGTGGAAGGCTAGTCTTATGTCAGTAGAGTAATCCAAGTTTAGAGCACGTTTTCACATGGAGAGCACTGAAGTGGGAGGAGAAGTCAAGTGAGGGATCAAGCCAGACTCCAAAGTACTTAAAAGAGAGAACATTTTCGAGGGGAGTGGATGCTTCAGAGAGGAAGTAGGGTAAGGTGTGGAGCCTGGCGAATTTTTGCTTGGTTCTGAAAGTCATTGCTACAGTTTCTTAACATTTAATTTTGGACAGTTTGAGTTAAGCCAGGAGGTGACAGCTGAGAAGTCATTTTACTGAGGAGTTTGGATGGCCAAGATGGAAGGCCAGAAAGAAAGAGGATGGTATTGTCTGTATACATGTGGATCTTAGCATGGGATGATGCTGAGGGGAGGTTATTTATGAACAGAGAAAAGATTATTGGCCCGAGGGTCGAGCCTTGGGGTACACCAGCCAGAATGGGGGAGGGGACAGAGCATTGCAGATTTTGATGGATTGTGAATGGCCCATCAGATAAGATCTGTACCAGGACACAGAAGATGGAGAGAGACCCAGGGCACCATATTTGTTTAGGAGGAGAGGGTGGGACATGGAGTCAAAGGCCTTAGCGAGGTCAATAAAAATGGCTGAGATAATCTGGACTTGATCCATGGTGGAATGGAAGGTATCTGTCAGGCATAGAAGGAAGGTGGAGGTAGAGATAGAGTGGTGCTTCCTGAAACCAGATTGAACAGGGAATAGAGAGTTCGAGGCCAGGAGAAAATTGTTTAGCCTAGAGAGGACTAGGGACTCTTGTACCTTGGCAAATGAGGGAGAAGTGAGACAGGGCAGTAATTGACAGGGACAGTGGCATGACCCCCTTTGAATAGAGGGAGGACCGTTGCAAATTTCCAGGCAGTGGGAACAATAGCAGAGGAGATGGACAGGTTGAGAATAAATGTGAGAAGTGCAATTATGGAGGAGGCAGAGATTGTAAAGAACTTAGGGTGCAGGCCATCAGGGCTGGATTTTGCAGGATTGAGGGAGACAAGAGCTTTGAGGAATTCAGAGGGGAATATCGGTGGCAGCTGGAAAACAGGAGAGCGCAGGAGAGAGGTAGAGGCACAGGGTGTGAAAGAGGGGGGATCTTGCGGAACAGCAGAGGTAGAACTTATTTAGAAGTTTTGCGACAAGGGTGGGGTCCGAAATAAGTGAACTCACTTCGCAGAGCGGTGGGGGTGGGGGATGCATGGGGAGGGTGGAGAAGTGATTGGATATTGTGCCAGAAGGAGGTCTGGGTGCTGGTGGTGGCTTGCAGGTGAGATCTGAAAAATTCAGCCTTGGCCTGGTGAATGTGCTTGGTACAACTGTTATGGAGGACATGGTAGGTCTGCAGGACTGCAGTGACTTGTGAGGATTTAAAACGAGACCACAAGAGGTCATGGCATTGCACATAGTCAAGATTTCAGGAGTGATCCAAGAGTGATGAGTGCGCTTTACTCTGATAGTTTTAAGGGGGGCATAGATATCCTATACATTTAGAAAAATGGCAGTGAACTGTGTAATTGTATCATCAACCGATAGGAAGTAGAAAACTGGTGACTAGTCTGTTGTTGCCAGATCATGGAGCAGTTTGCTCAAATCTAGGGATCTGAGCAGGTGGTACTGGATATATTTCAGAGGGTTGGAGAGGGGTATGGATCTTTCTGATGCAGAATGTGGGACAGTGGTCACTGAGAGCATCAGGTAGTATGCCAGTGGAGCAGATGCAGTGTGGATGAGTTGAAAGCATCCAGTTGAGCAGGGAATGGGACTGGCTTCTAGGGTTTGGGCGAGTGGGTTGTTTTACGAGCTGTGACAAACTTAGGACTTCTATCTGATGGAAGAAGTTGAGTGAAGAGGGTGAGAGCCAGTCATAACTGAAGTCTCCGAGGAGGATGAGTTCACCTGAGGAAGCAAGAGAGGAGACAGTGAGACACAAGGGAAGATGGTGGAAGTTTCAGTGAGGCATAAAGAATACCCCCAAAAATGGGCACGGTGGAAGGAAAGTGGAGTGAGGCTAATAGGAATTCATGTCAACAAGGGATCGCTTCCCGATGGGAAATGGTATAGGACAGGGAATCATGGAAGTAAATTACTACACCACTAGCTCTTTTACCACTGTCTTGCTGCTGGAGGTTGAAGCCAGGGAGGACCAGCTGAGTGTCAGCAATGCAGGAGGATAACCAAGTTTCTGTGACATGTAGTATATCAGGAGAGTGCAAAGTGACCTATACTTTTAAGTCGTCCAGCTTAGGGAGCAGGCTGTGGATATTAATGTGGAATATTTTTAGGCCTTTTGGGTACATAGAGGGGGAAGCGGGGGGGATGGGATTGGGAGGGCCAGGACTGAGCTTGACATCACAAGCCAGAAATAGGAGAAACACCAGAAAGTGAAGGTGAGGTGTGTAATGTTTATGCTTAAGTCGGAAGCCTTTGGGGGGAGAAATTGACGTGGGTGAAGAGGTGCACAGGCAACGAACGGCTTCGAAATTTAAGAAGGAGCCTATAAGAAGTCCAGGGTGAAATAGGAAAGTGTGATAGTAGGAGTTGGAGAGATGGGGAGTAAGAGGGAAGTGGAAGTGATAATACAGGGAGGGCAGTAGGCAGTAGGGGGTAAAGGAGTGTGTCAGGAAAAAGGCAGGAGGAATAGTCAGAAGAGTGAGAAGAAAGGTGAGGAAGGAAGACAGGAGGGTGCAGTTGATGGCCATGGGGTAGTTTAAGTTATGACAGATGCAGGATAGTGAGAACTGCTGCTTAGGAGCTATAGAAATATCAGATAAGGATAGCAGATAAGAAAAGGCAAAGGCTGCTACGGGAAGGGCAGTACATTGAAAGAAGGAGGTTAGATAGTTTTCTGGGTATGCATATGTATGCAGCAGTGAGCAGTGAAGTCCCTCTAATGGTGGGAGAATATAAGGAGCCAATGGGACAGCAGGCAGATAGTGCTTTGCTCTGATTGGTTTGCCTGTTTTATAAAGCTAATTGTTCAGATAGGGTGGGAGGGAAGACATCATGAAGCGACATCAGGGATTACTAAATTGCTGCTCATGTACCCACAGGCTCAGGCTAACCACTTTTTTACTAATTTAGAAGCTGGGTTAATTTATAAGCTGGATTGCCATGTAAGCCATCCAAGAAAATTTCAATCGGGTTGCAGCTATTTTTACTAATTTATATGCCAGGCTGCCGTGTAAGCCTTCCTAGAAAATTTCAGTCAGGTTGCAGCTTAAGGCATTTGCCGAAATAGTAGTACCAGCCAGCGACAAGGATTTAAGGATTGATTTAAAAACTAGCAGCTGGTGGCAGGAATTCATTTAAAACTGGCGAGTACAGCCAGTAATAGAAGCAGAGTTAGTTTATTTTATTATTGTCAGAGGTGGCTTAAGGTCGAAAGGAATTCAAAGTCCTGGGCGCCACTTGAAAATGACACCAACATTTGAAAGTGGAGAGGCAGTGCACCTCCAAGGGCAGGTCCATACCTTGCTCGGCAAGTGTGTGGTCCGAGCATGGAGCAGCTCCGTTGGGGCGGACGGCCTGGATGGAAGGCAGCTAGGGAGACAAGAGAGGGTGTTTAAGTAACAGGAATTTTGTAGGGGGAGGAGGCTGAGAGGGAGAGAGAGAGTGCAGAGGGACAAAAGAAGGTAATTCAGGTTACAGGAGGAGGGGACAGAGAAATGACAGGAGGGGAGGGCAGAGCAGGAGGGGAGAGAGAGCAGATGGAAGGGTCCAAGAGGGTAGGAGAGGTGCTAGTAAAAAAAAGGAATTTCAGCCAGGCATTCAGAAAGTAAAGGAATTTGAACAGAAGAAATAAGAAAAAAGAGGGAGCTCATCTCTAACTAGCAGCTGTATCAGCAGTAAACAACCTGAATAAAGATAGCTTAAAATAACAATCAGAAAAATAACCAGTGAACTAAGTAGTAACAATAAATATAGGGCCGTGTGAACCTCTAAAAGTTCTACCATGCAAACTTTCTGAGTAGAACCAAAAAAAGTTCTATCTGGTTCTACCTGGTTCTACCAGGTAGAACCCAGTAGAATTGGGTTCTACTAGGTAAAACTGGGTTCTACCATTTATAATCAAGTTCTACCAAGTAAAACCAGGTTCTACCAAGTAGAACCAGGTTCTACCAAATAAAACTAGTTCTACTATGTAAGAAAACAAGTTCTACTAAGTAAAACCGGGTTCTACACGGTATAACAAAGTTCTATAATATATAATGCAAAAAAAAATGTTTACATGGTTCTACTTCATTAAGAAGTCCACAGTATTGTTTTTTGTTTGGACAAGTACATGTAGTACTAAGAATGGTATATACAGTTAAGTATTGCAAAGCTTTGGTGCATAGGATTCTGTCTCGGTGCTCGAAAGCTTTGCAAAACTTACCATTTTTAAAGTTAGAATCTTAGTATTACATGTATATTCCCAAACATGCAAAATCAAATATGTGGATTTTTTTTATAGTTAAGTAGAACCAGGTGGAATGTGCTTACTGCTTATTTATTATAGAACCACCTGGTTACCCAGCAAATGCTTAAAAATACTAGTGTTGAAACAGATTTAGCAAGCGGTAAAGGTCAGGGATGATATGTGACTCGTATATTATCCCTGACAACTTTAGCTTTTTAAATCTGGTCACAGGCAGCCCAAAGGGTTAACCCCCTGAGCTACACCCTGTTACAATAATTTTAAATCTTCCTCCACTGTTAGACTCAGGTACTAATAGAACCCAGTTCAAAATAACTGGCGCCTGTGGTACCTATAGCGTCAGCTGCTTTAGTACCAAATAAGTGCATGGACAGAAGTTTACAGTACAAAATGTATTTAATCCACACAATGTGGTAAAGCAAAATGCCACACTGCCCCAGCACTTCTGTACCTTACCTTCCTCAGTCTCCCCCTCCCCCGGGAAAGGCATGGTGCCGACACGCTGGGGTAGTGTGGCATTTTGATTTACCACATTGTCTGGATTAAATTATGTTTCTACTTTAAATTTTGTCTGTGTAGTTATTGGTTTGGGGCTTTCTGTTATTCTGAGTAACTGTCAATGTTAGTAATACATTTTTCTCTTTTCCCTCTAGTACACTCTCCTGCCCTGATCCCTATACCTCCCATAGGTAACTATGTCAATATTACTTCATTTGTCCCACCCTCCCAAACATCTGCCCCTTCCTCATCTTTACTCAGAATAATTGAAAAACCCATAACAGTATACCATCTGCAAATTGTGTTTATGATGCCAGGTCACATGCATGGCTTGGTGTCTAACAATGGAGGGCGAATTGTATTTGTAAGAGGGAGTGTCCCGGGGGTTTGGAGGGCTTGGAGTTTCGGACAGGGGCTAAAGTAAGATCTGTGACTTTTTTTATTGTCATGATAGTCAGTTAGTGCAGTATGTGGGAACATCATTTTGTAAAATCTATTTTTTTCATTTCCGTTTTACAGGTTATGATGAAAACAGTTTCTATCTGGTGAATGGTTCCTTCAGATCAAAACATTGAATGTCATTTATTGGGTTCAACACTAAAACTAGGAATGTATTGTAAAGTCGAAATTTTACAGCAAAAAAAAACATTTTTTTAATTAAATTCCCATCTGTAATTGAACCAGAAGAACAGTTATTTATTATTTATTTATTTTATTAATGTTTTTGTTTGTTAACAGCCAGTAATAAGTATTCATTGAGTGTGTATTTTGTAATAAAAATCCAATAAAACAAATGGATGAAGACAGAGCTGTGTGACAATGTGTAGTCATTTCTGGTTATTTTAGCTGAACTGCCATATGCAGTGGTCCTTCAGTTTCTGGTGCTAGATCAGATTGGGCCTTAGTGGCACATGAAAAGTCGAACCAGTAGTGGATGTTTGTTTCTGAAATTAATGGAACTTGAGGATGAGGAGGAGACAGGGGGACCCACCAGTGGAGGAAAGACAGCTGGAAAGGCTAGTGGCAACAGTTTCCTTCACCATCATTGTCGTCATCAGCGTGGCATGATGCCATCTGTGTGCTGTCAACCTGCATAATTTTGGGACAGTATATGTTTCTGAATTGAGGCAGGTCCATTTTTTAAAAAGTGAGCCTTTCTACATTCTTCATGGAAAGACATGTTCTTTTGTCATTCACTATTGCCCCAGTAGCACTAAAATTCTCTGAATATGTGCTAGCAGGTGGGCAACTGAAGTATTCAATTGCGAGCTCAGTTAAAGAAGGCCATATCAATTTTTTCTTTTGCCAGTAAAGCAATGGTTCATCACCTGCAGTGAGATGTACAGTTTTCTCCATATAATCCTTAACCATTTTTTACAGCAGGGACTTCTGGTACCACTATTGCTGGCTGAGCCTTACCAGCTGTCTTTATTAGACCAAAGTCTGACAGCATGTCCCACAGTGGTTTGTCCTCTTGTGGTGTAGAAGCAGTTCTGGTTTGTGTCTGATGAGCCAAAACATCAGTAGCGGTGGTGGCAGCAGCATCAGCAGCAAGAGCCAATTGTGCACCCTCCCTCTCCACCAGATTTTGGTCAGAATTTGAATGTTGCCAAAAGGGCACTGATGATGTACTACTTTTCTCAACAATACTTGCTAACACTTTCTCAATTAACAGTTCATGATAGTGTTCCAGGTCTTTAAAGTCATGTGGTTTGAAGAATGTCTCAATTGTATCCTTAAACCGAGGGTCCAGAAGTGTGGCTAAAATGTAATGTTCTGCTTTGCACATATTTACAATGAGCTCGTCAGCCAGGAAGGCTTTTATAATTTTTCCAACAAGTGATGCACCATTGATGTCATCATTGTCAAGGAACTGTGACTCGAGACACTGTAGTCACATCCTGATGAGTGAAATTAAGGGTAGGATCTAACTTAGTCCAGCACCATCGAAGCTCATCACTCAGGTAGCCTCCTCAAAGGGTTTAAGGATACAACAAAGATTCTCCATCAGACACCACTGATTGGGGCTGACATTCACATCTCCTTTCCCAATGCAATGTTGGACTGCATATTGATGAATGGCTTTCTGTTGTTCAGGCATTCTCTGCATCATATAGTAAGTGGAATTCCACCAGGTTGTAACTTCCTGTATCATCTGGTGGAGAGGGAGGCTGTTTTCAATCTGAATCTGCCGCAACAACTTTTGGCCTTTCACAGAATGACTAAAGTGGGTACACATAGTGCAGGCAGCTGCAATCAAGTTCTGCACATTTTGGTCCTCACTGATAAAGTCTTTTACCACCAAGTTAATAGTGTGTGCAAAACATGGTATGTGTGTAAACCTACCAAGTCTTACTGCTTTCACAATATTTGAAGCATTGTCAGACACTATAAACCCTGGTTGCAAGGACTTTGGAGTCAGCCACTCAGCAAACTTTTCTTCAAGGCCCTCCAGAAGATGTTCCACTTTGTGGTCTTTTTCAAAACCATAAAACATAAAGCCACCTGCCTTTGAACTGTGAAAGTCCCTTGCTTCTTGCTGCTGCTGCCACCACCAGTGCTACTACATGATGATGATATGATAATGATGATGAGGAGGAGGGAGGAAAGTTTACCCAATGACTAGTCACAGCCATATAGTCAGTCGTCTGACCACTGGTCCACATATCTGTCATGACATGAACCTTTTTACTCACTGAACCTTTCAGAGCATCAGACACGCTTTTCCGAACAGCATCATACAAGTCTGGAAATGGCAACACTGGAGATATATGTCCGGCTGGGGACCTGATACTTTAGTACAGCAATTTCCATGAGTGCTTTAAAACCTGGGTTACCCACAAATGAGAATGGGAGCAAGTCAGTGGCTATCATATCCCCAACTGCCTTTGTCAATGGCCTTGCCTCAGGCCTGTTGGGCTTATATTTCTGTGACCGCTCAAAGCAGTCTTTCAAAGAAATTTGATGCTTGCTGCTATCACCTGATTTTCTGGGCTGCTTCCCTTGACCTTTACTACCATGAGGGGTGGATGTTGTGGCCATGGATGGTATATGACTCTGGTTGGGCTGTGGTGGTGGACTCAGAGGGGTAAAGAAATGTGAAATTGAGGATTTGACTGGAAGGAAGGCTTTCATCATCCTCCACCTCTGCTTCAGTTACTTCATTGTTTTGGTAAACATCCATTATCTCATCCTCCTCAGCTGAGTGCTGAAGTGCAACAACTTTGTGTTTTCCTTTTGTGCTTTTTGATACTGATAAATGTGAGACTTGTTCATATGTCTTATCACTGTTGATGTTCCCATTCGAGCACCCACTTTACCCTGACTTAATTTTGTTTTGCATAATTTGCAAACCACATGGCTGCCAGATGATTTATCTTGTGTGAAAAATCCCACACAATGGATTTCACAGATTTTGTTGCACTGCTACTTATAGGGAGGATTGATTTATTACTACCAATGCCATCACCACAGCCACTACTATTTCCACTATCTCTTTGAGGTCTTTCCATGCCCATCTGCATGTAATTTTGAAGATGCACAACCTCTCTGACTGGTTGAACCGCATCTCTTCCTTCCCCTCATGAAGCCTGTCCATCTTCTGTCCTCTGTTGTTCCTCTGCATGTGTGGGTGTCTGACTCTCTAAGTTACGCCCCACTATCATTAATGTTTTTTTAGCACCACAGCCATTCTTCTGAGAATTCATTTTTCATCCCACTCCCCAGAGCTACTGCTACTTGACATATTGACTGCTGCCTTATCTACTACAAACTCAGGATCTGTTCCACTGATTCCCCCTCACTCTCATCTGTTTTCTCCTCCTCCTTATCATCATCCATCACTCTGCTTACTAAAACTAGCTGCCGCACTATTATGGCCCTTGTGCTCATCATCTGAGTACCACGACGGGTTACTCCTGCAACGTCCTGAATTTTCTGTACTGTTGTTACTGTTGCCTGGATTGCCTGAGAAGTGCTGCCATTTTTTTTTACCATGCATGGCTGCATCAAGTCAAGTACTTTTAGTAAGACACAGGGAACAGCACTGCTGGCTGCATTGAGTCAAGTACTTAAAGTAGTAAGGCACAGGGATATTTTTCTCCCTAACAGGTAAATACAGCCCTGCTTGCTGTGTTGAGTCAAGTACTTTAAGTAGTAAGGCACAGGGATATTTGTATCCTAACAAGTAAATACAGCCCTGCTTGCTGCGTCGAGTCAAGTACTTTAAGTATTAAGGCACATAGTTTTTTAGTAAAGAAAGATGGCAGAGACTCATGCCTTCCCCCCCAGTACTACTTGTACAAATTCAAAATGATATAAATTGTTATTACTAAGTACTGCTGCTAATGCTAACTAAGTACATCATAGGATGTCGGGGGGAGAAAAAACAAGAGTAGTAGTAGTAGTACTTGCTGTTGCTGTGATGTGCGACAAACTTTACTTTTTTGGGTTGTTTTGCCTCAGCTGTGACTTGTTTTTATTTTAAATAAAAAATGTATATGATCTTGAAAATTGAACTAGAGCAGAAAACTGAAATAAATTTAAAACGTGCTCCTCGAGGTAAGAGGTATCCTCCTCCAGTCCTTATCGTCACACTCAGTCACTCTCTCACTAACTGTGACATACTCAGTCTCTCAATCCACTCAATCAAGTGTGTTTCTCTAAAAGAAAAACAAAATGAACTACTAAGAATGATTATATTCTTTTTTCCTCTGGTGATGAGAGATTTGTTTAAGTCTACAGTACTGCGATGAACGATTGGGAAAGAGAGCTATTAGCTAATCAAGCTTGAAAGCGTCCTGCTCACATCACTACACTCAGCACTGTGACAGAAAAAATGGAGCAGGGTCTAAGCCAAGACACCGTGGTGTGTTGTTCACATGTTTGTGTGACCTGCTCCACCAATGATTACTTTACTTGGTTCCCTGGCTGAAGAGTGGGTAGTGTGTGAATTCCTTCTTCCTCCAATTAAAGAATATCTTACTGGAGGAAGGCTGGATGACAGACAGCTTCACTGTCTTGTGACTCTCCTGTCAGTGTACCACGTGGGAAGGACTCTAAGAGAAATACAGATCATGCACTGGAGAAAGAGCCACAAGATATGAAAAAAAAAAATATTTGTTTTTAATTGGCAAACTGTGAACCAAAGTTTGCATTTTTATTACAAATATTCGTGACCCTCAGACAAGCACGAACTCGGAGAGTTCGAGCATTTACTGGGATAGGGCAAACTGAACTTGCAGCCCTAAATAAATACAATATAATAATAAAATGCCAGCACAGACTCAGTCACCAAATTGATACTCGTGTACCAACAGGCTTAGGCAAACCACATTTTACTAATTTAGAAACATAGAATTTGACGGCAGATAAGGACTGCTTGGTCCACCCAGTCTGCCCATTTCCCTACCTAATGGATAAGTTGCAGATTCTAGCTAACCAACAGCCTACTTCTTCCAACCTCCACCTCCAAGAATTGCCTTATGTCTGTACCATGCATTTTTGAATTCCACCACTGTTTTTGACTCCACAGCCTCCTCAGGAAGGCTGTTCCATGCATCCACAATCCTCTCCATGAAAAAATACTTCCTCACATTACCTCTGAGCCATCCCCCCTCTACATTCAGATTGTGCCCCCTTGTTCTTGCACACCTCTTTTTTCTGAAAGATGCTACCCTCTTGGACTTTGTTGATTCACTTGAGGTATTTGAAAGTTTCAATCATGTCCCCCCTCTCCCTCCTTTCCTTGAGGCTATTAATATTAAGATCCTTAAGTCTCTCTTGATATGTCTTCTGGTGCATATCCTGCACCATTTTAGTTGCCCTCCTCTGAACTGCCTCCATCCTGTCTATGTATTTGTGGAGTTAGGGTCTCCAGAATTGCACACAGTACTCCAGATGGGGTCTCACCAGCTGTCTGTACAGAGGAATGACAACTTCCTGTTTTCTGCTGGTGATGCCTTTCCCTATGGATCCCAGTATCCCACCAGCCCTGCTTACTGCACTCTCACATTGCTTGCTCACCTTTAGGTCATCTGATATGACTACCCCGAGGTTCCTTTCCATTTTTGTTGTTGTTAGTATCTCACCCCCCATTGTGTACTCTTCCCCTGGGTTTTTGTTTCCCAGGTGTATTACTTTGCACTTCTTAGCGTTGAATCTAAGCTGCCATACATTTGACCATTCCTCCAACCTTGCCAAGTTCTTTCTCATCCTTTCCACCCCACCGTGTGTATCAACTCTGTTGCAGATCTTTGTGTCGTCTACAAAGAGACATAATTTTCCTTCCAGTCCCTCTGCAATGTCACTTATAAAGACATTAAAGAGGACTGGTATTAGTACTGAACTAGGTGGTACCCCACTATCAACCCCCCTTTCTTCAGAGTGGACTCCATTCACTATTACCCTCTGTGTCCTGTTCTCCAGCCAGTTTTTTACCCAGGCTACCTTCTTGGGACCCACTCTCAGGCTGGCCAACTTGTATATTAATCTTTTGTGTGGGACTGTGTCAAATGCCTTGCTAAAGTCTAGATAGGCCATGTCTACAGCCCCTCCCTGATCTACTACTTTGGTCACCCAGTCAAAGAAATCTATTAGATTCATCTGACATGACCTTCCCACTGAATCCATGCTGCCTTGGGTCCTGCGCTCCTCTGGCCTCTAGGTACTCAACAATTCTTTCCTTCAAAAGTTATTCCATCATTTTCCCAATCACTGAGGTTAAACTGACAGGTCTGTAGTTTCCTGTTTCTGCCCTGCTCCCATTTTTGTGAAGCGGAATCACCAGTCTTCAGGTACCACCCCATCCTCCCATGATTTATTAAAGAGGGTAGTCAGTGGTATCACTAGTTCTACCCTTAGTTCTTTTAGAATTCTGGGATGAATCCCATCAGGCCCCATTGCTTTGTCCACCTTCAGTTTTAAGAGTTCTTTCAGAACCCTTTCTTCTGTGAAAGGGCAAGTATCAACCCCCATATCCAGCGTGTTTCTGTTGTTTGGTTTATGTACCTCCCCCTCTTCATTTGTGAATACTGAGCAAAAGTATTTGTTTAGTATCTCTGCTTTTTCACAGTCACCTTCTGCCCACCCTACCCTCATTAAGTCTTACTATCCCTCCCTTGATCTTCCTTTGCTCCCTGATATACCATAAAAGGTTTTATTCCCCTTCTTAACTGAGTTGGCTATCTTTTCCTTGGTTTGGGCCTTTCCTGTTCTGACTGCCTTTACTGCTTCATTTTGCTTTAACTGATACAATTCTCTGCCCTGCTCCTTCTGTGATTCCTTGTACTTCCTGAATGCTCTCTTTTTCTTCCTAACCTTCCTTGCCACCTCCTTTGAGAACCATAGTGGTTTCTTACATTGTTTTGTTTTGTTTATTTGCTTCACACAAAGGCTTGTTGCCTCGATGATGGCAGTTTTTTATTGTTCCCCATTGTTCTTCCACCCCTCCTTCCTGCCCATTTGCTAGAGCATTTCTCAGGCACTCACCCATTTTGGCAAAGACTGCCCTCCTGAAGTCCAGTACCTTTGTCTTTGTCTGGCTTGACTCTACTGCTGTGTTTATCGTGAACCATACTGTTTGATGGTCACTAGTTCCCAGATGGCTACCCACTTCTAAATCTGTGATCCTCTTGCCATCTCCATTTTAAAGTACCAAGTCTAAGATTGCTCCCTCTCGAGCAGGTTCCGATACTAGTTGTCTAAGATGTGCCCCCATGTAGGGCATCTAAAATGACCCCACTCTTAGAAGTGGCTGATGCAAATGCACTCCAGTTAACATCTGGCATATTCAGATCCCCCATTAGCAATATCTCTCCTTTTTCTGCCATTCTAAGGATACGTTCTATCATTACCTTGTCTATTTCTTCCCCCTGAGATGGGGGTCTGTATACAACCCTGTGCGGATTGTGGTGCCATTGACTGTCTGCAAATTGACCCACAGTGCCTTCTCATCTCCCTGTTTACCCTTTTGTTCTGTTGCTTTGATTCCTTCTGTTATGTAGAAAGCTACTCCACCTCCTCTTTTACCCTCCCTGTCCCTCCTGTAGATGGTGTACTCTGGTATGTTTATACCCCAGTCATGGTTCTGTGACTGGCACAATATCCAGATGTTTCTCCTCCATCAAAGCCACTAATTCAGGAAGCTTGTTACCCATACTACGGGCATTGGTACTCATTGCTCTACATTTTTTGATGGCTTTATCTCTTGTAGCACCATCCCTATCCTCATTGACGTTGTCTTTTCCAATTACCCCTGCCCTGCTCCCTACTGACCTTTTTACCTTGGTCTTTATCTCATTTAGTACCTGGTTTTGTAGGGGGAGGCTGGGAATCTCCTGCTGCTCATCAGTGCCTCCCCCCTTGACTAGTTTAAAAGCTTGCCAATGAATCATTTGAACCAATTGCCTAGTAGATTGTTCCCTTCCTGGACAGATGCAGACCATCCTGCCAGTACAGGCTGGTATCCCTCCAGGTGGAACCCCAGTCCCCAATGAAGCCAAACCCCTGTGCTCTGCACCATCTTTTCAACTATTCATTGAATTGCATGGTGTGAAGTACCTTCGCCTCACCCTTGCCTTAGACAGGCAGCACCTCTGAGAAGGATATTGTGTGTGCTACTTGCCTTAGGCCCCTCCCAAATTCTACAAGTTCCTCCTGCACTGCTCTAATCTCATGTTGAGCCAAGTCATTCATCCCTAGGTGGACAATGATGTCCAGCTCAGTCTCCTGTGCAGCTGTTCTCATGATCCTGAGGATACACTTCCTGTCCCTCCAAGCCATGGTGCCAGGCAGGCACCTTACATCAGTTTTCCCTGACCCTCCCAGTTCTGTCCCCTAACAGTTGAGACCCCTACCAGGAGTTGCTTCCTTTTCCTGTGGTGTCCTCTGCCTCCTTCATGTGGGACTCCCTTGTGACAGTTATCTATAACCTCCTTAGTCTCTTCTGTGGATGCATCCATAAGGGATCTATGCTCCATCAGAATGGTGTATGGATTGTAGAGTAGTACAGCTGACTGGGTGTGCCTCTGTTGCACCACTGTCATCCTCCCTAAGCCCACTGTGGTCCAACTGCTGCACTTTCTTGGCAATCTCTGGTGTAGTGGTGGTGGCCCTGGTGCTCCCTGGGTGGGGAAGACTCTTTTACTACTGTCCAGTGTGGCCTTATGACAGGCAACCTCCTCCCTCAGGGCAGAGAGTAGCCTGCAAATAGGACAGCATTTCAGCCTCCATAAAGACTCCCAGAAGACTGATGCCCCACAGCCAGTACATTGCACTACTCCCCACATGTTAGTCTACCTTCCTGTTTATCCTTTGTAAGTTGTTTTTTTATTTGTCCCTTAGTTATTGTTTTGTATGTATGTATGTATGTATGTATAAGTTATATATAATGTGTATGCTTATACTGTCAGTGCAGTATGCTGGAAGGGATATGACAGTGGTATGCACCTTGCCCTCTTGAGGAAATGATGTCAGAACCCCTAGTATAAAGAAAATAGTAGCAGGGGTGGGTGGGGTGAAGGGTAGGGAGGATTTGGGCCCAAACTGTGCCCTCTCGAAACAATCAGCTAAAAGCTCTGACCCACCAATATGATGCGTGTTGACCTTAAACCAACAGAAACACAAACAGTTTAGTCAAACACAGGTAAACCTCCCTAGCCCAGTGATTTGTGCACTGAAAGCAATCAGCCCCAAAACAAGTCAGTAGTGCACAAGAAAAGACACAGTAAACTATTTAAAAATAATTTGATGCAAACTGTCACAGAATACTAGTAGACAGTCCAGTTACTCACAAAGGAAAATCAAATATGCAGTTATTTCAACACTTCTGAAGTTACTCACAAGATCAGCAATTTTGAAAAAACCCTTCCTGATTTAAAAACTCAAATAATTAAACACAAAGCAATACCAATGTAAGACAGTAAAGTAAGGAAAACCTCCCTCAGATGTAAGCAAGAGTGAGATTTGTTGCAGATTTCTAGTCCAATGTAGTATCTCCCATGTAGCTCTCGGTTGTTTCCAAGCACACCCTTTTACACAACTTCAAGAAGATGGGCTTCTATCTGAAGCTGGATCACACCGGTAGTTTATAATAATTGATCAATGCTGGAATGTTCTACCCAGAACAATTGGCTATGACGCAGGCCTCCCTGACTAGTGAAGATAATTTCCTCCACTTGAGGCTCTGTCTGGATTCCAATTACAAACTGCAGCCTTTGCTATTAGAAGTAAACAGCCACCACCACCAGTAAATTATTTCAAAATATTTTGATGCAAACTGTCACAGAATACTAGTAGACAGTCCAGTTACCCACAAAGGAAAATCAAATATGCAGTTATTTCAACCCTTCTGAAGTTACTCACAAGATAAGTAGTTTTGAAAACCCCCTTCCTGATTTAAAAACTAAAATAATTAAACACAAAGCAATACCAATGTAAGACTGTAAAGTAAGGAAAACCTCCCTCAGATGTAAGCAAGAGTGAGATTTATTGCAGATTTCTAGTCCATTATAGTAACTCCCATGCCGGGTTAATTTATAAGCTGGGTTACTGTGTAAGCCTTCCTAGAAAATTTGAGTTGGGTTGCAGCTATTTTAACTAATTTATATGCTGGGTTGTCATGTAAGCCTTCCTAGAAAATTTCAGTCGGGTTACAGCTTAAGGCATTTGCTGAAATAGTAGTACCTGCTGGTGGCAAGGATTTAAGGATTGATTTAAAAACTAGCAGCTGGTGGCAAGAATTAATTTAAAACTGTCGAGTACAGCCAGTGCGTGGAACAGCTCCATTGGGGTGGATGGCAAAGAGGGGGGAGGGAGGGCAGCTTGCTCAGCAAGTGTGTTGTCCGGGTGTGGAGCAGCTCCTATGGGGTGGATGGCCTAGAGGGAGGGAGGGAGGGCAACTTGCTCAGTCAGTGTGTGGTCAAGACATGGAGCAGCTCCATTGGGGCAGATAGCCCAGAGGGCAGGATGACAGCTTGCTCGGTGAGTAGTATGTGGTCTGGGCATGGAGCACCTCTGTTTGTGCAGACAGCCCAGAGGGAAGGATGGCAGCTTGCTCAGTGAGTGTGTGGTCCAGGCATGAAGCAGCTCCATTGGGGCAGACAGTCCAGAGGGAGGGCAGCTTACTAGTTGAGTGTGTGGTCCAGGTGTAGAGCAGCTCCATTGGTGTGGATAGCCTGGAGGGAGAGAGGGCAGCTTGCTCAGCGAGTGTGTGGTCTGGGCGAGAAGCAGCTCTATTGAGTTGGATGACCTGGAGGGAGGTGGGAAGGGCAGCTTGCTGGTGAGTGTGTGGTCCGGGCATGGAGCACCTCTGTTGGTGCAGACAGCCCAGAGGGAAGGAGGGTAGCTTGCTCAGCGAGTGTATGGTCCAGGTGTAGAGCAGCTCTGTTGGTGCGGATGGCCCAGAGGGAGGGAGGAAGGGGATCTTGCTCAGTGACTGTGTGGTCTGGGCATGGAGCAGCTCCATTGGGGCAGACAGTCTGGAGGAAGGGAGGGCAGCTTGCTCAGCGAGTGTGTGGTCTGGGTGTGGAGCAACTCCATTGGGGCAGATGGCCTGGAGGGAGGGACAGAGGGCAGCTTGCTTTGCAAGTGGGTGGTCCGGGTGAGAAGCAGCTCTATTGAGGCGGATGGCCTGGAGGGAGGGAGGGCAGCCAATGACAAATAAAAAGGGTTAGCCTGCACAACAACAAAGCAATTGCACTAGGTATCAGGGCAAATGCAATGGCTGCTGCAAAGGTTGTCATGCATATCTGTAACCCCTAGGTGGCACTATCCCAAGGGCTACTATCCCTGCCTGCTTGGCTTGTAGGAGGTTAAGGGGCCTAAGTTCTGAAATGGGTGCATCCACCTGGAGGTCAGGGTTGGTAGTGGTCAAGTTAACCTGGGTACAGCCCTCCAGGACACTGTAACCCCTCTCTTTCTTTATTAGAGGCCAGAACAATATACAATAATCACTTTCAGAATACCCCTGATACACCACACAAATACCCACACTGTTTGCACTTACCACCAGGGCTTTCCTCTGGCCTGGCCCTGGGTTCCCCCTGTAAAACAAGATTATACACAGCAAATAACAGCAGTACAGTACTCTTGCACAAACTGGAACCACAGTCAGGGTAAATGCAAAAAAGAGTTAGATCACATTTATTTATGGGGCTTGAACAAGGGTGGGGCGTAATCAGGTTAATTTGCTTAAATTATCTATCAATCAAACAGTTATGCATGCACTTCAGGGTCCATAAACAGTTACACACTCTGAGTACCCAGATGGGGAATGGTGGGCTAGTCAGGAATGTTGCAGCTGGCTGAGGCCCTGTGATGGAACAAAACAACATGCACAACACACACCATTTGTAATTCAGAGCTGGAGGGCTCAGTTTGTGAAAGGAAAACAACAAGACAATCAACAGTCAGATGACACACTTTTAGGTTAGGCTGTTGTTGCAGGGAGCTACCCTGATGATTACTCATGATACCCAAGACTAGTCACAGGCTGGATGAAAATTGAGACAGCAGGTGGTTAATCTGGAGTGCCAGGAGAAGCAGGGCCCACACGATTCACCGAGGCATCATTCCTGTTCAAGCATGGAGCAGGGGGCTGATCCCCAGGTAGGTCTCTCGTTGGTGGCTTTCTCGGTGCAGTGGGGTAGTCTGGCAGGGCCAGTGTGGCATGGCCCATGCCCAATGGAGATGAACACGGATTCAGTCCAATTAGGCTGGATAAAGCTTCCAGCAGGCAGAACACAGTTCACACAGTGGGGAGCCAAATCATGACCCACTTTCAATACACAGCACATTTACATGTAAGGAAATTCTACTGTACTAGGCAAACCGCTTTCCAGTCATGATAGCAAAGTCTCTGCACAAACCGGGGATTCAAAATAAGCTGGAAATCCTGATGGGCCGATCACATTCAACAAATCTTTGGTCTTCTTTGGGTTAAAGCCTGGTCACAGTCCAGTGGCTTAAGTAGTACTTACAACTCAGATTCAGCCCAAATAAACTCTATTTTCCCTTTCAGAGACAGCAGGCAGACAGAAGGCCAAAACTCAACGCTTTCACAGTTCTCCCTTGCAAAACTACACAGAACTGCTGCTCAAAATCACTTGAGCTGTTACGTCTTCGCTTCTCAGCTCAAAACTGAAACTAGCTGCAGCAGCCTGGGAAATTCCCCAAGAACCAAAAGATTTGGTTGGCTGATCCTTCTGTCAGTCACAACAAAGGCTCCTCCTTCAGGAGCAAAAAGGCGCCAAAAGCCCAAAACTACAATTCCTACAGATTTTGACTCCAGACAGCTCCTGTAGTCTGGTTCCATTTTAGGTCCCACTAGTACTGATTGGTCCAATTCGCAGTCCAGGACCAAGATAGTGGAGATAAACAAAACAGTCCATGCTGCAAAGAAGGCAGGTTAGACAAACTACAGTATCATCATCACTCTAAATGATTTTCAGCAAATAGTTACGTCTTTCAACAGAGCTCTCTCTCAGATTACTTATGACTGCAAACCAGGTAGCTCTTAAAAAGACAGTGCATAGACTATACAGGCACTTTCTGGCAATCACATTTAAACTGCTAAAACGGAGGACAGCAGCCTGGCAGTGTGCATTTAGGCAAGCTCAAGGAAGACTTTTCCTAAACCTTCATTTGTAGGGGGGTTACACCCTTCCCTGCCTGGAGAAAACTTGGCGTCCACGTCAAGTCTGTATCATTATAATATTGCAAATGCAAACTATATAAGACATTTATACCATTAGCATGTTATGCAAGTGACATCTGCTACATCAGTCAACGTAAACTTATACCTTTACTATATATATTCTCTACACTTCACAATACTGTATCCATTCTGACAACACATTTTGTAAATTTCACACAGTTAAACTGAACATTACTATACTGAATTAGGTGATGACTTCTTCTACCTTAAACAATGCAAGAGGGAGCCCTTCCTGATCAGCTAACTTGGGCTAGAGGTGGCAGGGGCACCATGGTGAGAGGGAAAGACAAATAACCGGAATTGGCTGTCAAGCTCTATTTGGGCAGTGAGCTCGGTGACGCATAAACATCTTTGTGCACCACATTGAGAGGAAAATCCACTGGCCTCCCAGGAGAATCACAACTGAGGCATACTACTGGGTTGACAGTTCAGCCAGTCTTTCTGAGGGGGACAACTAAAGTCTCTGTACTCTCAGCACTGGTCTGGGGACTCTCATCACTTGTGAGGGGTGTCTCTGCCTGGATGGGAATGTCCAGACTTGGAGCACTGTCAGCTGCTTGCTCTGCAGGCTCTGTTTCTACAACACTTGACTCATTTTGCGAAGGCTCAGGCACAATCAAGCTTTGAGGCACTGAAGGGGGGTGGTCAGCACTCTTATAGTGTTCTTCACGTTCTGGTACATCACCAGAATGACTCAAACCTTCAGGCCCTGCTTCAGGCAAATCATACAGTTCCACAATACACAGAGACTCAACATCTTCAGATGTGATACTTTGCACTTCACTTTCTGGGAGCATTGGCTCCAAGGACAAAGCTAGGAGGTAAGGCAGTCCAGAAGGCCCAGCTTCATCCCCACAATTTATCAGGAGGTCACCTCAAAACAGCTGACTCAGTTCATAAGAGGGGTAATAGGCATGGTCGTATTCACTTTCGTCAGAAGTGGACTGACAGTCACTATCATTCTGGGCCTGCTGTGGAGGAAACATTAAATCTGTGACCACTGGGGTAGGTTGACTCTGTCTCTTTCTTGCAGCAGCATGAGTCACTGGCCCAGAGGACTCAATTTCTGGGGGTTCAGCCTCAATTATGACTTGGCAGATAGGTAGCAAGTGGTAACGGTGCATGGTCTTGGCAGCTTTGGAGTTCTTCTCTGGGTGCACTTTGTACACAGGTAAATCATCCAACTTTCCAACTACTACATGGGGAAGATGGTGCAACCGATCAGCAATTTTGTGTTTACCATGCAGTCCCAAATTGCATAACAACACACAGTCTCAAGGTTGAAGTTCTTGAGCCTTTACTTTTTTATAATGCCTCTCTTTGTTGTTTAGATTTCTCTTAGTGGCCATTGTCTGGGCCAGTTGATAGGCATGGTTCAATTGAGCTTTCAGTTTTTGTACATATTGAAAGTATTTTTTGTCTCAGACCCCATCTGGAGAGATCCCAAAACAGGCATCAATTGGCAGCTGAGCCTCTCTCCTGAACATGAGGCAGTAGGGGGAGAACCCAGTAGCATCATTTTTTGTGAAATTGTATGCATGTACCAAGGTGCTAATCTGCTGGCTCCATTTATGCTTCTCTTTCGGGTGGAGGGTGCCCAGCATGTCTAGAAGGGTGCAGTTAAAATGTTCTGGTTGAGGGTCTCCCTGCGGGTGATAGGGGGTGGTTCTTGACTTTCACCCCCCCCATACAGACAGCATTTCTTTGATTAGCTGACTCTCAAAGTCTCTGCCTTAATCAGAATGAATCCGCTGGGTGGCACCATAGTGGACAAAGAAATTTTCCACTAGCACCTTGACCACGGTAGATGCCATTTGATCTTTGATGCGAAAAGCTTGTGCATACCATGTGAAATGATCTGTAACCACTAACACATTGCCAATGTTCCGCTGATCAGGTTCTAAACACAAGAAGTCTATGCAGACTAGTTTCATGGGGGTACAGGTAGTTATATTAACAAGGGGGGCAGCCTTCTGAGGCAGGGATTTTCTTTGCAGGCAGTGACTGCAAGTTTTTACATGGTACTCAACATCAGCCCCCATTTTGGGCCAGTAGAAGTGAGATTGTACCAGGTCAAGGGTTCTGTCAATACCAAGGTGCCCCATATGATTGTGGAGGGACCTCAGCACCAAATCTTTAAAGGCCGTGGGCTGGACCAGTTGTTGCTTGTCTGCTTTGCCACAACAATCTACTGTCTCTCTATACCAAAACTGATTGAGCAACTTCAGTCTAGAGCCTTCGTTAAACAATAAAGCAGTTTGCAAGTCAGTGGAATGTAACTTAGACACATCTTTCCCCACACGCAGGGCATCAAGTGCTGGCTGAATCATAGGATCTTGGGATTGAGCCCACTGAATGCTGTTATTGTCAAATTGAGGTAGTGCACTAATATCTAGAGCAGAGAAGTGGCAATAAGCAGCTGGTATGCAGGTGTCAGAAAGGCCCAAGCAATCTACTAAACAGTCCACTGTGTCCGCAGACATCTGTTCCTCTCTATCCAACTTTTGGCACAATGCTCAAATGTCAGGTTCAGACAGCCTGACCCAATCACTCTTGGAAGTGGGCCTTCGTGATAGGACATCAGCATCAGTATGGTTCGGACCCGGTCTGTTTTCGACAGCATAATCATAGGTTGATAATGCAGAAAGTCACCGGTGCCCAGTGGCATCTGACTTAGCTGAAGTCTGTACATAGGTCAACAGGTTATTGTCAGTCTTCACCAATATCTTTGCCCCATAGAGGTATTCATGAAACTGGTTAAAGAAGGCCCATTTTAGCGCAAGGAACTCCAACTTATGCACAAGGTAGTTTCGTTTGGACGGGGTCAAGCGTCTACTGGCGAATGCTACTGGTCTCAGGCCATCCTCATGGTCTTGATACAGTACCACTCCTAGACCCTGCAGACTAGCGTCCATATGCAACACATTTGGTGGGGTCAGCATATGCAAGGATGGGGGCGTAGGTGAGCTGTTATTTGATCTCATGGAAGGCTGCTTCACAGTCAGGCATCCAGTGGGGCCCAAAGAGTTCACCTGGGCAGAAGTATACTTTTTCTGGTTCTTTAACAGCCCTTTTTTCGTATTTATGATTGGAAAGAGGGCAGCCCTGGGTAGGGTTCAAGAGTGGGCGAATCACCTTGGAATAGTCTTTTATGAACCTGCAGTAATAGCCACAGAACCCCAAAAAACATTGTAGTTCTTACAGATTATGAGGCTGGGGCCAAGTAGTCAGTGCTTCATCCTTACTGGGATCTGTCTCTATCCCTTTTGTAGATACTATGTGCCCCACATACTTCAAGGAGGTTTGGAAAAAATGGCACTTGTCAATGGACAGCTTGAGACCGAAGTCTTCCAGTTGGTCTAGGACTTTAAACATTCCATTTGTATGCTCCTCTAAGGTGTCCCAAACACAATGACATTGTCCAAGTACACCAGGCATTCCAGCAAATTCACATCTCCCACCACACATTCCATTAGTCGCTGAAAGGTGGCCGGGGTGACCAATATCTCCTGTGGCATCCTCAGAAACTTGTAGATACCAATGGACAGATGAAGGCTGTTTTCTCATGGTCTTCCACGGCAATTGGGATCTGGTAGTATCCACTGTGAAGATCCAACACGAGAACCATTTGCTCTCATTCAAGCAGTCCAGGGCATCTTGTATACGAGATATAGTGTATTGGTCTGGGATGGTCCGCCGGTTCTGGGTTCAATAATCAACACACACACTCACAGACTCATTCTTCTTATGCACAACCACAATGGGAGAGGCATATGGGCTCCTGAATTCTTGTATCACACCAGCAGTGAGCATTTCCTGCAGGTGTCTTCTCACACCATCAATGTCTGCTGGGGCTAGGCATCAGGATCTCTCTCGAAATGGCTGTTCATCATGCAGGCGTGTGTGATGCTCCACACCCTGGACACATCCCACATCCCATTCCTTCAATGAAAACACTTGGTCTCTCTGAGCAAGTCTCTTGCTAATTCTAGCCTTCCATTCAGCTGACAACGGGGAGTCACCAAAGTCAAACAAGTCTGGAGTCACTCTCTCCTTCTCACCAGGGTGCTTGTTGCTGGGCAATACTGCAGTGTCTGTACAGTGTACCATAGCTAGGGTGCACCCTCTGTTCACCCAGATCTCCCGATCTGACACATTGTGAATCTGAACCATCACTCGTTGTGCATAGGTATGGGCATGAGCAGGCAAGATGCTGGATTTCTTGCTTCTGCCAATTTTCCATTGCCTGGCACATCCAATATCAGTATTTTGTTCTTGACATCTTTCTGGAGGGGGACCTCCCCTTGAATGGTACACTGGGTGTTTGGGGCCAGCACCACTGAATCGGGATCCTTCCTCCGCATGATCCCCACCAGTTCATCCTGGTCTACTTCCTCAGGTTTCTGTTGCAAATCATAGGCCCTCTTGTCAGAGCTGGAATACTCAGCGCCCTCCCAGTCCGTCGCCCATGTTTCTTGTGACAGAGTTGTGAACATATGGGCATTTGTCCCAATTAACAGGGGATCCCATCATACAGTCCAGTGAGGGGACACACTAGGGCCAGTGTCTCTACTCATTCCTCTACACCCGTTACAGTTGCAGGAAAAGACAACCAGAGGTGGACATACCCTAGGTAGGAATAAGACTTGTCGCGCAGACCCCATACATGTAGGCCTTCCAGGGATTGCAAAGGCACATCAGATAAGTGTTTGTCATATCAGTCCTGGAATACAGTGGTCACTTGCAACCCACAGTCAAGCAGAGCCTGAGTATCAATACCATTCACAGTCACCGTAGTTGCCATTGAAGGGGACCACTATTTTGGACCAGTCTGGAGAAGCAGTAGCAGAGGCCTGGATAGATGATTTACAGTAGCTACAAAGAAATTTGAGTTAGGGTTTCTTGAACCCACACTGTGGTCATTTCTGGCACCCCTTGACCATTGATTTGCTTTTCAGAGCTCCCCTTGGAGTCTGTTTACTACTCTTTCTAAGTTCTTCTGAGACCGGCATTCTCTTTCATATGGCCATCCTTTCCACATTTGTGACAAATGATAGACTAGCTGGGTCATCCTGGGAGGGGAACATCGTATGAGGAACTGAAGCAGTAGTAAGAGACTGGGGTCTAGTATCTGCTTGCAGTGGTGAGAGTGGTGCAACGTGTCTTAACAGTTCCTTTAGAGTGGCAGTCAATCCAGTGATCTCAGCCCTTGGCGCCACCCTCGGTAGCGGATGCCTGAGAGTGCACCCCCACCCCCATGGCAGTCACATCCTGAAAGGACAAGAATATTGTTCCATGGGGGAAAGCCTTGCAGAGGCACCCATCTTCAACTCTCGGACTTCCTTTAGTAGTTCATCTTTCCAATGCTGGGCCCAGGGCGGGAAAACCTTTGCATTCTCAGAGTGCTCGTAAAGTGCTGACTTTGCCCTAAGCCTCACTTGGCTGATTAGTTTCGGTCACTTGCACAGCAGCAGCAGATATGGGTGCAATTTCCCCATGGGGTCATCTTTGCTCAACCCCTGAATTTCTTTCATTAGCTTGTCATAGGAGGGTGACGATTCCAGTCGGGTGGCAAGGCGCAACTGCAGCAGTAACAATGCTGAAAATGGAGCAGATATAAGGATCCGGTCCTGTCTAGTTCGATCTAATTCATTTGATGGCAAACTACCCTTTCCAAAGCACTCTTGTAGCAGCTTTTCAAGTCGAGGTACATACACAGACAATGGCTCCCCTGGGTACTGCTGAGCGTTTCTTACTCTCCACCACAGATCCTCATCTGAATTGGTGCTCCCATACACATTTACCAATGCATCAAGACAATCCTGTGCAGTTACTTTGGGGTTATTGGCCCACTTGACATGGATGGTAGCCAGGGCAGGACCTCTGAGGTGCTCTCACTCAACCTCTTTCATTTCTCTGCTTCTGAGCATTGCCATTCAAGTACTAGAGGGGCAACATAGTCTATCTAGGTCTCCCAGTCATCCTTCCCTTGGGGGCTGGGGAGGATGCTCCAGAAGATTTGCAGCCTTTGATAGGAGTCGTGACTAATGGCGGGTACAGATATATGGGCCAGCATTGGCATGAGCACAGAAGGTGGGGCAGTAACAGGTGCTGGAGTGGGAGGCGGTGTTGGGGAAGGAACACCCCATGATGGCAGGAATAGTTTCTTAAAGTCCTATACGGTTTTCCCTTCCTCCAGCAACAACTTAGCAAATTTCTCCTCAAAAGACTCAGATAATGGTGGGAGCTCATCCTCCCCGGGGTCTTCATTGTCTTTTGTTATCACTCTCTAGGCAGCTTTAACCCCTTTTGGGGCAATAGTCTGTGGCACTTTAGAGCTGTCCACAAGGTCACTACACTATACCAAGGCTACGAAAGTTTGGGCGATCAAATCAGCCTGTCCACCCACCACCACAGGGTTTTTCAAACATTCAACTTTGGAGAGAGTTCCCTCTGCAGTGTCTTTACTGGTACCCAGGGGATTATCTAGTATAAGTAGAGCATTTTGGGGGTTGATCTCCTGCCCAGTACACAACCCTATGAACTGGTGTACAGCCATTTCTACTGGGGTAGCCATTAATCTTTAACAATAATTCATAATTTTTGGCCACTAGAAGGCACACAATCCCAGTGGTGAGCCTCCAAAATGTAACCCTTAGGTGGCGCTATCTCAAGGGCTACTGCCACTGCCAGCTTGGCTAGTAGGAGGTTAAGGGGCCTGAGTTCTGAAACGGGTGCTTCCACCCAGAGGTCAAGGTTGATAGTGATCAAGCCAACCTGGGCACAGCCTTCCAGGACACTGTAAGCCCCCTCTTTCCTTACTAGTGGCCGGAACAATACACAATAATCACTTTCACAATACCCCTGATACACCACAAGAGTACCCACACTGTTAGCACTTACCACCCTTTCCTCTGGCCCGGACCTGGGGACCCCCTGTAAAACAAGGTAATACACAGCAAATAACAGCAGTACAGTACTCTTGCAGAAACTGGAACCACAGTCAGGGTGAATGCAAAAAAAGAGTTAGATCTGATTTATTTAAGGGTCTTGAACAAGGAAGGGGTGTAATCAGGTTAATTTGCTTAAAGGCTCTATCAATCAAACAGTTATGCATGCACTTCGGGGTCCATAAACAGTCACATACTGTGGGTACCCAGATGGAGAATGGTGGGCTATCCAGGAACATTGCAGCTGGTTGGGGCCCTGTGATGGAAGAAAACAACTTGCACAACACACACTATTTGTAATCCAGAGCAGGAGGGCTCAGTTCATGAAAAGAAAACAACAAGACAATCAGATGACACACTTTTAGATTAGGCTGTTGTTGCAGGGATCTACCCTGATGATTATTCACGATACCCAGGACTGGACATAGGCTGGACGAAAATCGAGAGAGCAGGTGGTTAATCTGGAGTGCCAGGAGAAGCAGGGCCCACACGATTCACCAAGCCATCATTCCTGTTCAAGCATGGAGCAGGGGGCTGATCCCCAGGCAGGTCTCTCGTTGGTGGCTTTTCTGTGCAGTGGGGTAGTCTGGCAGGGCCAGCATGGCATGGCCCATGCCGAATGGAGATGAATGCAGATTCTGCCCAATTAGGCCGATCACATTCAGCAAATCTTTGGTCTTCTTCAGGTTAAAGCCTGGTCACAGTCCAGTGGCTTAAATAGTCCTCACAACTCAGATTCTGTATGAATAAACTCAATTTTCCATCTCAGGGACAGCAGGCAGACAGGCAGGCCAAAACTCAGCCCTTTCACAGTTCTCCCATGCAAAACTACACAGAACTGCTGCTCAAAGTCACTTGAGCTGTTACTGCTTCACTTCTCAGCTAAAAACTGAAACTAGCTGCAGCAGCCTGTGAAATTCCCCAAGATCCAAAAGATTTGGTTGGCTGTTCCTGCTATAAGTCACAACAAAGGCTCCCCCTTCAGGTGCAAAAAGGTGCCAAAAGCCCAAAACTACAATTCCTACAAATTTTGACTCCAGGCAGCTCCTGTAGTCTGGCTCCATTTTAAGTACCACCAGTACTGATTGGTCCAATTCGGCAGTCCAGGACCAAAATAGAGGAAATAAACAAAACAGTCCTTGCTGTAAAGAAGGCAGGTTAGACAAACTACATTATCATTATCACTCTAAATGATTTTCAGCAAATAGATACATCTTTCAACAGAGCTCCCTCTCAGATTACGTATGACTGCAATCCAGGCAGCTCTTAAAGAGACAGTGCACAGAGGCTATACAGGCACTCGCTGGCAGTCACATTTAAACTGCTAAAACACAGGACACCAGCCTGGCAGTGAGCATTTAGGCAAGCTTAAGGAAGATTTTTCGGGAACCCCCATTTGTAGGGGGGTTACATATGCAAATACTGGAAGTGCACATTGTCCTGCAATTGGTACAAACGATATACACAAAACCAATGTACATTCTGAGAACCAAAAGGCAAATTTCCAGAAGTTTACTACTAGGAAAAGCAGTTCTAAACTACCTTCTAGCACAACATTTCTCAAATGAGGCCACCAGCATAATTTTCAGTGGTTACAGAGCTCATAAGAGCCCTAATTACAATGGTAATGGAATGGACATGTTCTTACCTTTAAAGAAACATATGAGATACATTTCCAGTGGAAATATATCAGGGAATTAATTTAATGTATACTGTGTGAAAAGAAATATGTTATGTTGTGGGATTTGGAGTATAACAGGAGGTCTATGGTGAAACAAAGAAGGGTTAGGCCACAAGTAAGCTCTGCTGGACGCACTTTGAGGCCCTTTGAGGCCAACAGGATTTGGGACTTGAAAACCACTGCCTTAGAACCACAAGCACAAACACTTATAGGGCCACAACCTGAAGAAGCACACAAGTAATATAAACACACATCCCAGGATGGAAAACAGCTTAATCATGTAAACATACAGCCCAGGATGGAAAACAACTTAGTCATGGAGGTGGGTAGGGGAGGCTACAGTTAGCTTGTGCACCTTTACCCTATGATAGATTTTAGTGAGAAGAATCAATCACACAGTTATTTAGCGGTAATTTTATTTATGCAGCAGGCATCAGGAAAAAAAACAGCACATAACTCTGTTTATCTGAGTCACTGTGTGGATAAATGGCTATGACATAATCACTATAGGAATAACTTCAAGTTATTCCTATAGTAATTACATCATCCCCCATTTATCCACACAGTGACTACATCACTCTCCCCCCCACCCGCGCCCGGTCACCTGTCCACCGGCACTACTTTACCTCTCCCAGCATGTCTCTTAACAGGGAGTCTCAAACTGCACTCCTGAACTTGCTTGTTCTCCTTGTTCCTCAAAGCTAACCACAGCACAGAACATCAGTGTACAAATCCTTTCTGCCTCCTTTTTTTACTGCCTGAACAAAAAAATAAACAGCTTACTACTTAGTTGAAATTTTTTTCGTCCTCCATATGTCCCCACAGCTCCTGGTTCCACTCACTCCACTAGCACCGTTGCCGTCTTAGGAGAACACCACATCCTATTACAAGTGTCACAACAGCTCACAAAGAAAAAAGAAAGAAACTTGTCCCTTATTCGCTCCTTCCAGCAGAAAGCTAATGGCATAACTGCCTTTTCCACTCAACATACAAATGCAGCTGCTGTTATTAATGGATCTGCCACCTTCCCTCAATTTTTTAAACTCACCCCTTGTTCAACCAATCAGCAGTAATACGGTGACGTTAACATGACATCCAAATGCTGAGTACACGGCAACCACCTTAGCAACTAGTCTCAAACAATGGATGCAGGTTACAGTTTGCTGAAAAAATCCCTTTCAATTTCCAAAATAAAAAACAAATGCTTCACATCTGAAACAATCAAGGCCTTCAAACAAGGTCAAGGCCTGTTGCATAGATTAAATATGTGGGGAGTGCCTGTGGGATAAGCTTCGCCACTCATGAGGTTACTCGAGGTCACTGGCAACTGAACAAATAACTTGCTTATCCCACAGGTGCCCCCTGCATATCCCTTATGTATTTTCTTTTGAAACATTTGTAGGTGAGACCTGGAAAAGCAAAGAAGAGAAGGGGTTGGGTAGGGGAAAAGATGTGTCTGTAACATATTCACGAGCATAAAATGAAAGTGTATGTCAATGAAAATGTTTAACATGTTGGAGAAATTATATGCAATAGAACCAAAATAAAGAGAAAGTTTAAAAAAAGATAACAAGAATGTTACATTTTTTATCCCATTTTCGAAATGTAAATATTCTTTAATACCACATAAGCCTAAAGGGAATGTTTTCTTAACTGGGACAATCTCCAGGTCATCAATTAAGTAAAAAAAAAATTATCATACAATCCAACACAGCTATTTAGGAAACAACTATGTGAATTATTGAATGAAGCTGTAATTAAAGGAGACATAAATGATCAAGAATTTAACTATCTATATTGTGAATATCCAATAGTTCCTACTTTTTATTGTCTCCTGAAAATTCACAAAAATATAACCAATCCACCAGGCAGACCAATTGTTTCCAGTATAGGATCTATCACTGAACATTTAAGTGAATTTGTAGATTTATATCTGCAACATAGTGTGGTACAACTGCCATCCTATCTAAGGGACACAGGAGACACCATTTGCAAGATATGCAACCAAACATGGGATAAAAATTACTTATGGATTTGTATAGATGTAGAAGCTTTATACACATCCATAAGACATGTGGATGGCATTAGAGCAGCTAAACATTTTTTACTAAGAGATCAGGAATCAACTGGTGCCCCAGTAGAATTTCTAAACAAAATTCTAAATTTCATTCTACATCATAGCTACTTTGAATTTAATAATGATTTTTACTTGCAAGTATGTGGTACCTCAATGGGAGCATCAATGGCTCCATCGTATGCAAATCTTTTCCTGGGGTTATGGGAGTCAGAAATACTTTATAATTCTGACTCAAATCCATATATAAAAAATATCATACAATGGAAAAGATACATTGATGATTGTATTTGTATATGGGACGGGGATAGAGAAACAGCTGGAAAATTCATTCAGTGGCTAAATGAGAATGATCGAAATTTGAAGTTTACAGCAGTTATGGATGAGCATAACATTAACTTTTTGGACATTACCCTACAGGGGGATAAAATGACTGGGCTTATCTCTACAAAGGGATACAAAAAAGAAAGTAGTACAAATGCTCTATTAAGAAATGACAGTTCACATCCAGCTAAACTAAAAAATTCCATACCATATGGACAATTAGTAAGACTACGGAGGAACTGTACATCAGATATTGACTTTGATTTACAAGTAGAAGATCTGATGAAAAAATTTAAAGAAAAGGGCTACAAAGAGTCAGTTCTAAATAAAGCCATGGTGAAAATTAAAGGTAAAAACCAAAAAGATTTCCTAGTTAAAAAAACAAAAGGGCCACAAAATGAGAATAGTCAAATAACTTGCTCATTGGAATTTAATGCAATATCAGGAGCAGTAGGCAATATAGTTTGGAGCAGTTGGGATATACTGAAAAGTGATCCTGAAATAAATAATCTCTTACCTGAAAAACCAAGAATAACATTTAGACATACGTCTAACCTTTAAGATAAACTAGTAAATAGTCAATTTTCAAAAAGTAACTCAAAAAGAGAGATGTGGTTACCTCAGAAATCTATAGGAAACTATAAATGTGGTAACTGTAATATTTGTAAATACATGAAAGTAGGTAAGGATTTCATATTACCAAATAAAGTTATAATTCAGGTTAGAGAGTTTATCAATTGTAAGACACCCTTTGTTGTATACATGATATGGTGTCACTGTAAACTGTTTTACATAGGAAAAACTGTTAGACCATTGAAAGAAAGAATCCAAGAACATGTAAGGTCTATTACCAATGGAAAAATGGATACACCATCGGGAAGACATTTTTCACTAGTGCACAATAAAAACACCACAGGCTTAAGCTTCATGGGACTGGAACAAGTGAACATCAGTTCCAGAGATGGTAATAGACCTAATAAATTACTACAAAAAGAAAGCTCTTGGATATTTAAAGTGAACACAGTCACACCTTTCGGACTAAATGAAAGGTGAGACCTCAAACCCTTTCTGAAAGAATAGATAGAGTTTCTTTAAATAAATCCTATTGAAATAATTGATGTGTTAAAATTGACATAATTAGCATTGTTATGATCAAGATTAATTATTGTGTTGTTTTCTCTTTCTTTTTGTCTCTAGAAATCTTTAAAGGTTTCAAACTAATTTAAAAGGAAGACTTCTGTTCGGTATAGATGGCATTACAAATTACGAACCTTTATTGGTTCAGATGTGTACTCTTGAATTCTTTTGAATCTATCCCTCTACAATTGCTGACCATCACAAAAGTAAAAAGCTGTCTTTGTTTTATATACTATTATTGAGAACTATTGTATCCTAAAGTGCTATACAAGCTACGAACAACATACAAATTGAAAATTGATGTAAAATACTGTATTTGAATATATTCATTGTTCTAGAGCTTGAACTAATTATATATAAGATTGGTGTATCCCTTATTCTTAGGTGAACCCTCTATATATAACAAACAGAATAGCAATTGGGGTACATAAAATCTCATAATTAGGAAAAAGTTTTATTTTTTTTTTGGCTGTAGTCAATAGTATATGTATTTAAAGTTCAAGATTTGTTTAAAATTAACTTATCTTTTTCATTTTTAATTTTTTCTATAAAACTCCTTTCTTTCTCCCCCCCCCCTTTGGAAACTTCTAAATTCTCCATTTTGATTGGATAATGGTTATTTATAAATTGTGATTGGTTAAATAATGTATGAAGTCACTATTGGTATTGGTATTTAAAGAGTTGTAATTAGTGTTTTAGTATTATACCCCCTTGAAGGCACTTTGCCGAGGCTCTAGGGGTTCTCACAACTGGTGAAAATAAACAGATACTTATTCTGGTAAATGTGCTTCCTTTGTAGTTGTTGAGCACTACTCATTTTGGAAACTGGTCGGAATCTTTTTTTAGGTTCACTATTTAGTAGCGAACTCCTCCGAGTGTGAGCGCAGGTATCTTTTCTTGGAATTTCATCAATTAAGTAAGCAATAGCCTACGACAGGATAGAGGGTTACTGGGGATTAATCAACATCCCGGGTGTGTTGTGAGGCATGAGGCCACTGGCTGAGTGCCCTCATATTTTTATTTATTTATTTATTAGATCATAGGTTTACAGACCTTTGAGTCAAAGACTCATTTACAAAGGCACCTCGTCAAGAGAGCAATACATCACAGCAAACAAAACAGTACAGTACAAAATGCTTAGATTGAAAAAGCAACCAGTGTTACAGGCATTCACTGGTGGTACAAACTTGGTAATAGGTAGATCACAGTAGTCATAATATAGGTACACGAGTACCACATCAGGTAGCAACCAGAGATATTTTATTACATTAGTCAGCAGATGTTGCCTGAGAACCCAGGCATATACAGCAAAAGTAGACAAGGCATACCCAGCCTAGGGATGAGGGTAAGGGGCAGGTCGGGGATTATGTGCAGTTGCAGCAGCGAGTGCTAGTCAGATGGCTTCTGAGGGAGACCTTGAAAGGACCAAGCTTAGTGAAGTCAGCTATGTTGGCTGCCATAGTTCCCGGGGTGTTGCTTAATCCCCAATCACCACATACCCTGTAGTGGGTTATTGCACTTATAACATGGGGTGTGTTAAAAAAGAAACTGTTTTATAACATTTAAAATACAAGAAATGTTACTGTATTCTGCTGAGTGGTAAAATGGTCCCCAACATCTAATGCATTGAGAGAGATAGAGAGAGAGAGAGAGAAAAAGAGAAAGAGAAAGAGACTG
The DNA here is from genome assembly GCA_016271365.2 of Neoceratodus forsteri. NCBI lineage: Eukaryota > Metazoa > Chordata > Ceratodontiformes > Ceratodontidae > Neoceratodus > Neoceratodus forsteri. The sequence continues at coordinate 516,320,877 of CM057449.1, read as the reverse complement.
TTGGTTCCCCACTGTATCTCTCTCCTCCTGTGACATGGAGACTACAGGCAATTAGCACTGTGGCTCGGTGGCTCGTGCTCTTCCTCTCTCTCTTGCCATACACAATCTCTTGTCATGGGCTGCCTATCAGAGAAGGAGGGGAGAAAGGGACACAGCACAGAAACCCATCTGGACACAGGAAACAACTATGAGCTGCTGGTCTGTAATCTGTCTTGCCATGGGCTACCTGGGAAGAACTATGAGCTGCCAGCCTCTCAGAGAGCAGTCATTGGGGGGGGGGGGAGTGCACTGAACCCTCTGCCTTGTGGCTCTCTCTCTAACTGTCTGTCTTCTGTGGGCCAGACACTCACTGTCTCATGGCATGGCTGTGATGTCCCACTCTCTCCCTGGTATTTCACTCTCCTTCTCTCCCTGCTGCTCTCTGATACATCAAGGAAGATTTACTGGCTCTGAGGACAGGGGAGCAGACATCGGGGGTAATAAGCAGGACAACTGTCTGTCTTCTGCATGCTGCAGACGACTGGAAATGCCTCTGCTCTGTCTCAACACTCACTCTCTGGGGGGGCTGGGGGCCAGTCAGAGAAAGGAGACTGTGTCTTGCTGACACTGAGACTGACAGAGGACACTGCCTGTTGCTGCCACTCTGTCTCTCTCTAAAGCACGCTGTCTCTCTCCTGAGTGCTGTGCAGTAGAGTGAATCTGGTGTTCTTGTCCTACTTGTTACTTTTTATATGGCTGCCATTTTCTTTGCTGCAGCAAGCAGTGCTGACAGCATTTGGCAAGCCCGGGGATACAGCTGCCTGCTGGCTCACAGCAACTGTGCATGTATCAGGCATTAATGCACAGTCGGCTGATGGTGTTGTACCAATCTGCTGAGTCCTTTTCAGTACCCCATGTTATAAGTGGCAGTGTTGGTCAGTGTTCATTCCTTCTCTTAACAGGAACAGATGTGCTATTTAATTGGGACTCTTGAACATAGTCTACAGACCTCTCCCTCATATTAGCACAGTCACACATTAGTTGCCTCACAATGCTAAGCTGTAAAATTAAGTTTGCAGGCTGAAACAGCACTTAGTAATCAATATTCCAACATCCCCCAGCAATCTCCTATAATGGCAGCACCTAAGAGAGTAGAACTTCCTCTGTCTGAAATGTCAAAAGTTATCTAGGCTCTCCAGCAACCCAGCACATCACTTTCGAAAGCAGACATAGATGTTTGCTTTTCAAAGAGTCGCTAGATATGGGAGTGATCAAACATTTTAAAGGCCACTACAGAGCTCATTTCTCCAGATGCATAGTAGGCATCATGACAGCAGCTCTACAGCTTTGGCATTGGAAATCACAAGAACAGTCAATTTACTGTATACTATATTCATGTGCACAAAGCATGGGCTGCTTTCAAACAGAGCACCATAGCCAACTGTTTCAGAAAGGCAGGCTTCAGTGTGGAACAGGAATCTACTGCACCGTCATGGACTGTCATGGTGGAGGAGGCAGAGTCTGACATCACTGGAGATCCACTCGCTGATGTCAATAGGCCCCCTACCCCATATGACAGACAAACAATCCAAAGCCTTTAGGGAACTGTGATGCCCTAGAAGAAACTGATAGTTATCTGTTGCTAGATGAAATCTGCACATATGTGAGACTACTACAGCAAGAGTCCAAAAACATAGCAGATGATATCAACAATACAATGCTCCAGTAATTGGAACCGGTGTCTGAGATTGTGATTGATGTAAGTTTTATTTTTTTTAATCACTTTTCTAAACAACCAACAACACAACTTTCATAAAAAGCTACAATCACTACAAAAAGTTGATTGCTTGTTGCTTATTTTGTGCTGTTCTGTTGCTACATTCTGTAGACTGCTCCTGTCACTAACTGCATTGTGAAAACTGCTTCTTCTGTTAAATGAAGTGGTCACTTACATGGGATGAAAGGCAGTCCATAGAGCTGCCCCCTTTAAGCGGCTTCTAATGTAGTGCAGTATATGCTTATCTGCCTAAGTTCTTTTGAAAACTTTATTTTAACATCTGCACTATTCACATTAGAGCATCCACCACATAATCCTGAATTTTACCATATGTACAGTAACAACCCCCTCCTTACAGTAGGGGAGGTGGTTGTTCACCAGATGTGCTCTGGCATCCTCCTCATCTAGTATAGCCCAGGGATCTACAAGCTTTTTAGGACTGAGAGTCACATGTCCTACAGATGTGCCAGGTCTGTTCACTAGAGAGGCACACGAGTACATGTATAGCAGATGTCCTTTGTAATACATAAGCCTACTTGTATTCATCACAAAATGATACTTAAATGAAATGTATGTTATTTAATTTGATTTCTAAACAAAGCACACAGACTCATTTCAACAGCAGAAATATATTTTCATTCTATACAACTCTGCAAAAGCAGAGGGTATGCAAATGTACAAATTACAAAGTACCTCACAGGTTACTGCTCATGGCCCAAACATCAATCCCCCGTGGCACATATTGTTTATGCTGCATACACAGCCCATGCAGACATTAACAAGTTTATCCTTGTATATCTTTTACTTCCTCAAACCATCCCTTAGAGAACAGAAGAAGTCTTAGCTCTGATTCTGTGGCATCACGGTCATAATGACTAGTAAGGCTACCTTAATTCCTGATACACACACATAGACTGAAATGCAAATGCCAGCTATTCTGTTTGCTTGATAGCTACAGATTCATCATGTGCAAGAGAAACAGGCTGTAGTAAGCTGAGCTAATACACATAGATACATAGACAGTGTTGGCAGTTAAGGGCCTACGGTCCACCCAGTCTATCCATTTGAGCTTGTAAGTTCACTCTATGTTTTCCTAGAAATCTGTGTCCCTTACTCCTGACCTCCAGAATTCCTTTATGTCTATCCCATGCATTCTGAAATTCTGTGATTGTTTCAGCCCCCACCACTTCCTCTGGCAGGGTGTTTCACTTGCCCACCACCTGTTCAATGAAGAAATTCTTCCTCATGTTTTCTCTGAATCATCCTCCCTTTAACTTCATCCATGCCCTCTAGTCCTAGAACATCTTTTTCACAAAAAATAGTGTATTCCTACACCCTATTCCTCCATGTAAGATTCTTGCATGTCTCTATCATATCCCCTCTCTCCCTTCTCTCTTCCAGGGAGTACATATTCAAGTCCTTCAACCTCTCCTCATAGGACTTGTGATGCAATCCATGTACCATCTTTGTTGCCCTCCTCTGAACCTTCTCTACCCTGTCTATGTCCTTACATAGGTAAGTTCTCCAGGACTGTACACTGTACTCCAGGTGGGGCCTCACCAGTGCCTTGTATAGTGGAGTTATGACCTCCCTTTTCCTACTGGTGATGTCCCTGCCTATGCATCTCAGCATCCTATTTGCTTTACCTGCTGCCTTGTCGCACTGTTTCCCTACCTTGAGGTTATCAGAGATGATAACCCCAAGATCCCTTTTCTGCTTGGTGCATGCTATATCCTCACCCCTCAACTGATATATTGTGCCAAGGTTTTTGTGCCCCATATACATTATCTTGCACTTCTTTGCATTGAATTTCAGCTGCCAAATCCCTGACCATTCTTCAAGTTTCTGCAGGTCCCTTCTCATTCTGTCTACACCCTCTGGTGTGTCTACTCTGTTACAGAGCTTTGCGTCATCAGCGAACAGGGAAATTCTGCCTTCTAGTTCCTGCACAATGTCACTGATGAAGATGTTGAATAGGACCAGTCCCAGCACTGATCCGTCTGGTACCCCACTGGTCACTCTTCCCTCTGTGGAGTGACAGCCATTTGCCACCACCCTCTATGTTCTGCTACCCAGCCAGTTACCTACCCACCACACTACTGTCCTACCCACACCCATATTCCCATATTCCCCAGTTTGTGTAATAGTCTTCTATGTGGCACAGTGCCAAAGACCTTGCTGAAGTGCAGATAGGCCATGTCCACTGCTTTCCCTGATCCCCCTCCCTAGTCACCCAGTTGAAAAATTCAATGAAGCTGGTCTGACATGACCTCCCCCTGGTGAAATCATGCTGCTTAGGTACTGTAGTCCATTGAAAACCAGATGTTCCACCAATTTCTCCTTCAGTAGTGCTTCCATGGTCTTCCTCATTACCGAGGCAAGGCTGACTGGTCTGTAGTTCCCTGCTTCCTCTTTGTTTCAACTTATGTATAAGGGGACTACACATGCTGTCCATCAGTCTTTGGGTACCTCCCCTGTTTCCAGTGATCGACTAAACAGGATTGCCAGAGGTTCAGCCACCACCTCTCTTAGTTATTTAAGAACTCTGGGGTGCTCACCATCTGGTGCCATTACTTCCAGTTCCTTCAGGACCCTTTCTCATGTAAAGGGACTTGTGCCCATTTCTGCACCATTCCCACCCCTTGTACTCCCTTGAGACCCATTACCCTCCTCTTCCTCAGTAAAGACTGTGACGCTTGGACAGCTGGTTCTGATTGTGACGCTTGGACAGCTGGTTCTGATTATTCTATGATTTTTTGTAAATAAAAATATAGTGTGATTGTCTGTCATGAGAAAGACTGTACACCTGGATGACTCCCCCCCCCCCGCCTCACAGGTTTCACTTCAAAGGGCAGGATACGTTAACAGCAGATCTCTGTAAGGTAATTAACTTGCAAAAACTCGCATTTTATAGCCATATTTAGGATCTGGGTTGTTTGAAGCTAAAAACTAGGAAGTGGAATATCCATTTTATGATGTCCTCAGGAAAACCCAGTTAATTGACTGGTGTCACAAAGCTTTTGACACCTCAGTGAGATCTGGCAGAGAGTCATAAAAAGTCATTTGATGTCCTTGAGACAGGAAGACACTCTAGATCAAAAGGACATGAGGAAACAAGTTTTTGCCGATGTCACCTTCTGAAGGATGAGACATCCTGTTTTGTATAATTTTTATATTCTGACAGGGAGGAGCTAGGTGACCTCATGCAAAGAGGTTGGCAAAGCCAGTTTTAAACTGTAGTCTGTATTCCATTTAGACACACACATGTTTGGACTCTGAGGAAGAAACATCTACAGCACTATAAGAAGATAGGTAGACAGGTCTAAGTGTATTATTGGTAGGAATTTGACTTTTTAAACCTTATTGTTTTAAAAGATTGTAGGTTTTGTGATATATGGTTCTGTATTTATATTTTACATTTTTATCTATTTTTAAGTAAACATCTCATTTTAGAGACTACTTGGTGTGCTTTTGAAATTATTTCTTTGACAAGTGAAGACTATATGGTTACAGTGACACTGTACATCACCTAATGGTAATACCAAACTGGGGAAAGGTAAGAGTTTATTCTGATGTCTTTAATAGAGTTCTTAAGGATTCATTTTGTACACCTGGTTGGGTGCCAGTAAGCAAAATATATCTGGCCCCCCAAAGAGCAGAATTATCTGAGCCTGCACATTGGGTACACTAGCAAGAGGTTCACAATTTGAATCCCTCCAGAGCTTGAAACCAAAGGTTGATTCGAACCCACAAAATAGACAGGAGGGTTACCCTGTTCTGTTAACTGTTCACAGTTCTGCACTTGGAGGTTGGCACTGTGGGAGCAGAGGGCCTGACCTGCTGAGTGGGGTTGTGACAAAGACTGAGCAGAAATACCTGTTCAGTATGTCAGCTTTACGGTTGTCATCCTCCACACGGCCACCATCCTCCCCCTTCAGTCTCACTATCCCTCCCTTTGCCTTTCTTTTTTCACTTATGTACCTGTAAAAGGTTTTGTCCCCACTACCTACTGATTTTGCAATGTGCTCTTTTGTCTGTGCTTTGGCTTCTCTTACTGACCTCCCTGCCTCCCTTTGCTTCTCCTGGTACTTCTCCCTATCCCTTTCTACCTGTGTCTTTTTGTATTGTCTTAATGCAATCTTTTTGGCTTTCATTTTCTCTGCTACCTCCTTGGAAAACCATAATGGCCTCCTCTTCCTTTTCCCCTTGCTAACCTGCTTAATGCATAATTCTGTTGCTCTTGTAATCCCAATTTTAAATACTGCCCACTGTTCCTCAAGCCCTGATTTCTGCCCCATTCCCCTTAATGCCTCTTTCAAGCTTTCCCCCTATTTTCCCAAAGTCTGCCCCCTAAAATCTAGGATACGTGTTTTTGTATGGTTTGGTTCTGCTCCTTCTGTGATTTCAAACCACAATGATTGGTGGTCACTGTTCCCCAGGTGCTCCCCCACTGTTGCCCCCATCACACTGTCCCTGTTTGTGAGCACAAGGTCCAGCATTGCCTTCTGCCGAGTTGGTTCTATGACCAGTTGCTTGAGGAAGGCACCTTGAAGGGAGTCCAGGATAAATCTGCTCCTAGTTGATGCTGCTGCTGGGATGCTCCAGTCCACGTCTGGAATATTGAAGTTTCCAACCAGTACTACCTCACTCTTGTCTGCCATCCTTTGGATGGCTAGCATCAGCTCCCTATCTGTTTCTTCCTCCTGGGCTGGTGGTCTATAGACCACACCTGTGTGGATGGCTGGCCCCATTTCCTTTCCAGCTTAACCCACAGTATCTCTCCCCCATTTGTTCCTCCTGTATCTCTGTGGACCTTATGTCATTTTCACATAAAGTGCCACTCCTCCTCCCTTCCTACCTGCCCTGTCTCTTCTGAATATGTTGTATCCAGGCATGGTCATCTCCCAGTCATGGATATAATTATACCAGGTTTCTGTGATGGCCACAATGTCCAGGTCCAACTGCACCATGACATCCTTCAGATCCTCCACGCTGTGGCACCTGGTAGGCACCTCACCTCCCTGTCCTCCCCCTCCTGTGTTCCTAGCTGGATCCCTCCTATGATGGAGTCCCCCACCAGGATTTGTTTCCTCCTCCTCCTCTGGGGTCCACTGCTCTCCCCACTGAGGTCACCTACGTGGCTAACCGCCACATCCTTTCCTTCCACTTCTCTGGGTACATCTATTTGGTTGTCCCCATTTTCCAGTGTGGCAGATGAGTTCTTGAGTGGAATAGGATCTGGGATGTGCCTCTGTCTGACCACTCTAGCCCTCCCTGAGCCCACTGTCATCTAAGTGCTCCTCATTTTTGGCATCCTTTGAGGCAGCAGCATCATTGGACTGGGTGGTCTCTGGACAAGGGTGGTGGTACTCCTGACCCAGTTTACTTCTGGTCTGAGTCTGGCTACCTTGTCCCACTGTCTAGAGAGATGCATGCTGATAGGGCAGCACCTCAGCATCCAGAAGGTCTGCCTGAATGTGGCTGCTCCGCAGCCACTGCCATGCACCACTCCCCACATTATACTGCACTTATATGGCTGTTCCAGTATTTGTCTGTTACTGAAGATCTCCTAGTTCTCTTTTTATTCATTTACTGTCCTAAAAATCCTGCCACTGATACTTGATTCTTTCTTTAAACAAGGAGAAAGGAAATAAACAAGCATTTGTCAATGCCGAATGTTGCTTGCTTCTATGTGCTGTTTAGGTATTTGGAAGTCATTGGAGTGCAAATATTGAAAAATTGTGAACTTACGAGCGTGCGTAGGAACTGCGCAACGCATGCTCGTAAAACAGTCATTGTTAGGAAATTTTTCATGAAATGTTCAACATAGCCATTTTAAGACCTCTGGTCATGAACAGTGTCAGTGTGATTTTGTTAATGTGTCCCATACATTGAGTTTGCACACCGACTGCGCCATTGTGCGCTACATGGGCGGAAACACGTTTTGGGCAGGATGTGAAAAACAACAGCTGTACTGCTCATAAGGAGGTGTGGTAAAATGGCAATGTTGAAAATCTGGAGTGGAACTATTGAAAATTCGCAAACCTACGAGCGTGCGTGGGAACTGCGCAATACACACTCATAAAACAGTCATTTTAAGGAATTCTTTCACCAAATTTTCAACATTGCCATTTTAAGATCTCTGCTCATGAACAATGACACTATGATTTTCTTAATGTGTCCCATACACTGAGTTCGCACACCGACTGCGCCATTGTGCGCTACATGGGCGGAAACACGTTTTGGGCAGGATGTGAAAAATGACAGCTGTACTGCTCATAAGGAGGTGTGGTAAAATGGCAATGTTGAAAATCTGGAGTGGAACTATTGAAAATTCGCAAACCTACGAGCGTACGTGGGAACTGCGCAACGCACACTCGTAAAACAGTCATTTTTAGGAATTCATTCACCAAATTTTCAACATTGCCATTTTAAGATCTCTGCTCATGAACAGTGACACTGTGATTTTCTTAATGTGTCCCATACTCTGAGTTCACACACCGACTGCGCCATTATGCGCTACATGGGCGGAAACATGTTTTGAGCAGGATGTGAAAAATGACAGCTGTACTGCTCATGAGGAGGTGTGGTAAAATGGCAATGTTGAAAATCTGGAGTGAAAATGTTGAAAATTTGTGAACTTATGAGCCTGCATAGGAACCTGCAACGCACACTGTAAACAGTCATTTTTAGAATTTTTTCACCAAATTTTCAACATAGCCATTTTAAGACCTCTGCTCATGAACAGTGTCACTGTGATTTTCTTAATTGGTCCCGTACATTGATTTCACACATCGACTGCGACATTCTGTGCTACAAGGGCAGAAACACATTTTGGGTGAGATGTGAAAAATGACAGCTGTACTGCTCATAAGAAGGTGTGGTAAAACGGCAATGTTGAAAATCTGGAGTGAAAATATTGAAATTTTGCGAACTTACGAGCCTGCGTAGGAACTGCACAATGCACACCAGTAAAACAGTCATTTTTTGGAATTTTTGGACCAAATTTTCAACATGGGGTTTTTGGGACCCCTTCTCATGAATGGTGTCACTGTCATGGTGGTATTCAGGCCTGCAGGGTGATTTCACAGTCACTGTGCGAAATCACCCTTCGGGCCCGAATAACGCCATGACAGCGACATAATTCATGAGAAGGGGTCCTAAAAACCCCATGTTGAAAATTGGTGCAAAAATTCCCAAAAATGCCTGAGATATGCAATAAAGTTGAACCCCTCCTATCTAGCCCATTATACAGCTTACTGGCATTTCCTCAGTTCACGGTCGGCTTTGAAGAGTGCAGATGTGTTCCCGGTCCACCGAAGGCGTCGAGCTGGAGTCCGGAGGTAAGTATGGGGTGAGGGGTGGGAGGCTGGTCTGCGCAGTGGGTGGAGTGCGGGTTGTGGGAGGTCAGGAATATGCTGGGACCGTTTTTACAGGGTTTAAAACAAACAAAAAGACTACGAGGATGTTTGCCACGCTGGGGTGGGCTCCCAGCGTGGCACAAGGACGGGGGGGCATTCAGCTGATGGGGGTTTGGGCACCCCCATTGGCCAAACAATTTAAAAAAAAAAAGACTACAAGGGACGTTTGCCATGCTGGGGTGGGCTCCCAGTGTGGCACAAGGACGGGGGGGCCGTTCAGCCGACGGGGGATTGGGCACCCCGTCGGCAAACAACTGATTGCCACGCTGGGGTGGGCTCCCAGCGTGGCACCAGCTATGGGGGATGACAGCAGCTCAGCCGGCGGGGATTGGGCACCCTGTCTACAATGTATGATGTGCAGGGCATGCACGCCTGTGTGTGTGGGGGGGAGCTACGCTTATCGGTGCTCACTGAAGCGTAGCTCCCCCTTTCAACTGTATACCACTGCATTTTGGAGCATGTCATAGACAGCTCCAAAATGCATTGACTTACAGGGGCCGTGCCTGCCAGCTCACTGACTGAATTGGAGGAGGAGGTGACACACCTCCGAAATCTCCGATGATGGCACTATGTTTCTTGCACATGCGTGCAAGCAACATAAAAATGAGTCAAAACACTTGTTGTGCTGAGGGCGGCTTCTTCCCCCTTATGGCCCTCCTACTCCACAACCCCTACTATACCCTGTGCTTAGCTCCTGTCAATCAGATTTAGCACAACATATAATTTAAAGTGGGGAGCATGGGAGAGAATGGGGGGCAGGGGAGGTAGGGGGATGAAAATTTGAAGCAATTAAAGACAGCAAAGGAATACACAATCACTACAAGCACACCAAACTAGGTTTTACATTTTCAACAGCCCACAAACAATTCTAAGTAAAGACAGCAAAGAAATTACAGTGTCACTAAAAGCCCACAATCTAAGTTTAAAGCAAAAATAGCAATGAACAGTTACTGTAAAGCACTGAAATTAATCTGTTTCCTTCCCCTTCTGGGTTCTATCTTCTTCTCTATGTAAGCAATATGACACAACATGGTGTTGGTTGTTATGTGATAATCGCACACCTAGGTGCATGGTAAGGCACAAGGCCAAGTGTCCTTCCGCACCTAGGCATGCGATTATCACATAACAACTAACACCCTAGAGTGTCTTATTGTGCTTATAAAATGGGATATAAATATGGAAGATAATGACCCATGCAAGTAGTTTGAATTTTTAAACTTTTGTAACATTTATTTAAACAAAAAATAGAGGATAACTTTAAAAAAGGAGAAAATATAGTCCCTAACTAAACTGTTTGGGATGGTCAAAATAAGAAACCACTTAGAAATAATTTTTTGGTATTCTTGAATGGTGACATTTACAGAATTGCTATGATTAATTTCAATTCCCCCCGATGCGTGCTATGTATTGTCTGCAGCAGCTGTCTCGTTGCCATTAGAGTTCCTGCTTGAATGATTTATGTTTATGACAGCAGCTACATGAATGTGCAATCTGACAAGCTTCAACACTTTTACAATCATTGTGCGATTGAGAAGGAGTTAACATGGTCAGCTTACACATTCCTACTGTTGGTTTAAGCTTCATGTAGTATGTTGTATTAGGACATGTTCGGCAGCAGTGTTAATGTATTTACACTTTTTTGGGGGAGGAGGCATTTACAAACTGTCTGCTTCCTGGTTTCTTACTCCACCCCACCCTTACGCATATCCTGTCCATCAGTGGGGCTGGTTCTGGTAGACTGCTGTTTACTCACCTTGACCAGCCTGCTCTGTAACACTGAACCATTTTTGTAACTGCAAAAAACAAACAAAAAAAACAGTTACTCTATCTACTAATGGATTGTTTGTTTGCCCATGGATATCAATGAATGCAGTAACTGCGGTCAGTGAACACTTCTAAAAGTAATGCCAGTGACAGCAGTTGGTCGGTCGGTGAGATGCCTTGATAGCCATACCTAAGAATGAGCATTACTTCCACTTGCTTCCTGGGGATCCGCAGCCTGCACTTTGAAAAGACTGATAAGTAGCTTTTAAAGGTCATTAGTTAAGAGAAACTGCTGGTCAATCTGCCAGTGTTTTTGTGTTTTGTCTACTAGATACATAGGTACTGTCAGCAGATAAGGGCCGCCAGGCCCATCCAGTCTGCTTGTTTATGCTACCTGATGAAGTGGCCAGTGACCCTATCTGGCCATTGGCTTTAGCTTTTTCTCCCCATTTCTAATATTCCTTTATTCCTGTCCCATGCATGTTTGAAGCCTGTCACTGTACAGGTGGTCACCACTTCCTGGGGCTGGCTATTCCATGCATTCACCACCCTCTCTGTAAAAAAGAATTTCCTGATATTTCCCCTTAACCGGCCACCCATCAATCTCATGTCATGTTCTCTTGTTCTGGCACTGCTTTTAAACTGGAATGTGTTGTCCCCTTTTACCTTGTTCATGCCCTTGAGATATTTGAAGATTTCTATCATGTCACCTCTCTCCCTTCTTTGTTCCCGCGTTTACAAACTGAGGTCTCTGACTCTTTCTTGATAAGGCTTGTGATGTAGACCCTTCATGATTTTGGTCACCCTCCTCTGCACTGTCTCTATTTTGTCAATGTCTTTATGAAGATGTTTCCTCCAGAACTGGACATAGGACTCAAGGTGAGGCCTCACCAGGGTTTTGTACAGAGGAACTATTACCTCCCTCCTTCGGCTTGTGATTCCCCTTCCAATACACCCCGACATCCCAGTGGTTTTCACCACTGCCTTGGTCTTCTGTCTTGTGGCCTTCAGGTCATCTGTATGTTTTATTATCATATTTTATACACCTTTTCAGTGTTTTTATGAGTGATGGCACTTTATGGCGTTTCAGTGAATTACTGCACTAAAATATCTGACTTAAATTCTTTTCTAGAACAGAGGAAAGCATTTATTTCTCTTTGCACTGCTAATTGATTGCCGAAAGAGTTCCCAATCTAGTGGTTGTTGCTCTTTATGGCACTAGAGTTTGAACCCCCTTAGCCAATCAGAGTGAGGGAAATTCCCTATGCATTTTATAACATAAAGCTAAGATTCCACTTTGCAAATGCTTTTCTGTGTATGCTTCTGAATCTGGCATACAGTCCAGTATGGCTGTTCTTTAACCTCTGCACACAGGTATGGGTCCAGTTCCAAAACTGTATCTTTCACAAACTACCCATCTGTAAAAATCAGCATCCACAAAGCAACTGCAGGGCTCCAGTGAAAGTTGCTAGATGCAGATCATGAAGTCAAAGCAATGTTTTATCTGCTCAGTTTATTTCCAAGCTCAGAATATGTTTTCTTCATTGCCTCTCTTTCAAATCTACTAGCATATGCTGAACGTGTGACTGTAACATGCCTCTGGAGTTAGATGTCTTACCAAGACCTTCCCTAAAAATCACATGGAGCATACTTTCATTCCTTTTGATGAAGCCAAAAGCACCCCAGTCTTCTAGAAATGTTCTGTTGTCATCAACTATTGTTCTTCTTCATTGCAGAATTTGCCATTCTGTCATTGAAGCACTTATGGCCAATCCATTGGCACCACCATCACCTTAACAATATGGGTAAAGCTTTTGTTTTTTTATTAAAAACAAAGTGTACTATTTCTTGCAGTCTACACCAAGTCGGATAATAAATACGGCATACCATATATTTTGCATTTGGTATTTTTGCTGTGGTGTGAGTGCTAGATTGTTTTTGTTTTGATTTCAGAATGTGTTATCTTTAGCACACTGTAGTCTGTTTGATTGGCCTTGGTATTTTATGTATTGCTTGTTATTGGTAATGCTTGGGCAAGCCCATTTGGTTTGTGATTACTTTTAAAAAGCGTTTAGCAGCATGAAGACTGTGTCAGAAGAATCTACAGGAAAAGAGCAGAGAACTAGAAGTTTCATGGACTTCTTACTAAACCTGGGTTTGGAGATAGTCTGATGTGGGAGATGTCAGCAGTAAACACTGGCTTGCAGGAGCAAAAGCCAGTGCAATGCCCAGTCAAAATCCACAAGGCCTTTGTAACTTATGAGAGGGTGTCCTTGAAAATCTGCAGGCTCATTTTGCAGCAAGTAAAAACAGAAAAGTACTTGGAGGTTGGTCGAGTGCCCAGGGGTCTCCCTTTGGTAGGGACTATACTGAATTATTTGAGCCCTGGAAACAGGAACCAGATGATTTGTCACTAAGGTTGATCAGCGTTCGGATCAAGTTAATTGTGACTGACACAGCTTGCATACAGGACCATTTGGCAGAAGACCTCAGGGAGAAAGAGGCTATTCATAGCTTCTTTTCAGATCCAGCTGAATTTCTTGATTTAAAAACTAAACGTAATAAGACTGTTGAGGCTTTTAATAAAAAGGTGCAAGCATACAAACATAAGATGTGGCTCCAGGACAAGAATGATTACTTGAATAATCAAGCATTTCAATGGAAAAAGAAAGAGCAGGTACCAAAATCCATTGTCAAAAATGGTCAAACATTTGTGGCAAATCAATCAGATGAAAGTAATTCCAAGGCAGCATCCTCCCTTTTTTAGACGCTGCTCTGTCATTAGAAAAGAATACAATGTCACTACCTCGACACTGCCCATGAATCAGATTCCATGAAAGAGGCCAACCTGGCGGGACTGTAGGCGGCAGCCAGAAGAAGCAGACATGCTGTTATTATCTGCAGGGGAAAGGAAGACCGCAGCAGCACTGAAACCCACAGCACTAGTGACAAGTAAAAGTGATTATTATATTGTCTCCAAGTTTTAAGTGATGCTGAACTCTCAGTTTTGAACTGGGGGTTAAAATTTGTACAAACATAGAATCTGAACTACTTCAAACATTTTTGATCTGCAGAAATGTGTAAGGAAGTTCTGCGGTTCTTTAACTTAGGCTATTAATGTTTTCCTGTTTTCCTGACCAAGCACTGTTGTATACAACTACTTAACTGGACACACCAGTGACTGAATATGGAACAAGTGGGATCATTAATACCTTTCATCCCAGATCCCATTTCATACCATCTATGAACCCCACTGTATCTGTTCTATAAAAGCATGTGAACAAGAGCTTAACGCATATGTTAATGAGGGCATTAGATCTGATTATGTGAACATGAATAAAGCAGAGTTTGATGCTTCGGAAAAATCTTAGCTCCAATGCAGCCATTGTCATCAAACCAGCCAAAGGTGGTGGGGGGAGGGGTAGTGCTGTAGTCTTTGATACCTACACATATAAGAACGAAGTCTTGAGGCAACTCAGGAACACAAGATTTTATTGCAAGTTGTCAAGTGACCTGACACTGTCCTTTGAAAAGAAAATTGATGGATTATCTTAAAGATCAGTTGCAGCCCGATATTGTAAATACTCAAGTTTTTTTGCTTTATTCATTCCCATATGGTCCCCATGTGCTGTAATCATTGTTTTGAAGTGTTATTTTTCATGGTATGTACAGTTTTTCTACAAATTATGTGGTGATCTGTCTCTGCAGTTTCATGTCACTACTGAATATTTAGTCTGCATGACCTTTCACCCTGTGTCTCTGTAGTGACACAAAATTTGTCTCAGTGTATGTGCCGTGATCAGGAAGTAGCAGTAGTCAACTCTTGGCGCTGGCAATGTCCTCCGATAATGACTTTGAGACCAATGCCATTTTGGTATTCATGCCTATTGACCCATTTGCTTCTGAGCCACTTGCACCACTAAGGGACACAGCAAGCAGCAGCGAGGACAGAGAGTTGGGCAGTAGTGAGGAAGTGCAGGTTTCTCAGCCTGTGGCTGACTGGTAAGTGGGTTTGTCACCTGTTCTGTTTTTGCCAAGATCATGGCTTTCCCATGAAATCTTTAAATCTTTCTGGGACATTAAAAGTCCTGTCTTTTTACTCTACACAGTACTAATTTCTGCTTTTATGTCATTCTGCTGTCTACGGCACAGCAGCTGCCACCAGCCCCCCTCGGCTCCACTACACTGTACAGTGAGAGCTGCACACAAAGCAGCAGGCTCTCGCAGGGAGGAGGTCACAAAAACAGAATAAATAAAAAAGGCAGACACCCTTTACATTATTTGACATAATTTAGCTTGTTTTTATTTGTTTCTTCATTGAATCATTCATTCATTCATTCATTTGTTCAAGAAGGTACGATTATGAAATCATTCTTCATGTAGCCTTTTAAGGAAAAAGTAAATCATGAATAAAGGCTAAAGCAGACTGATTTTGTAACTGTACTGGTGTGGTTTCCATTTTCAAACTTTTACAACCATCTTGTGATTGTGTCTGGGTCTGGAAATTAATCAGTATCAGTTTAATCATAGATGTCCATTGTAGCAAAGCACAACAAAATATCCTTGAGCTGTTTACATAACTGACAGCCTGTCAGACTATGTCCTGAATGTACTATACAAATCTCACAATACTTTCATTCAGGAAGGAAAATGCAACTTGCTGTGCATGCTGGCATAAGTGTAAAGAGCTTATTCATTTTGTCAGTCGCCATGTTGGTGTCCATAATCTGTTTGCTATCCAACAAATGAAACAACTTTAGATTACTAAAACCAAAATCGATGAAAGGAAAGGCATGATTAAAACAATAGGATAGATGCTTGCACTTCATACACTAACACACAAAGTGTGAAATCTCAGCGATTCACTTTTATTGAGTGAACAAGAATGCATGGCATGTTTAATAAATTCACATTTAATATAGGGAATATTAATAAAACAGATTGAAATTAGAATTACCAAAGAAACTGATGCTGAATAAATTCTAAGTGTAACTTTTGACACTTTTCTCAGGCTGATTTCTTCAATCAGGAAGTTACAGGCTACAGAGGCTGTAATGTTAACATTAGTAGCAGCCCACTTGTGCTGGCTGCATTTGCTGACTGAACACACTACATTGTACTCCATTCAAAAAACAAACCACTAGCAGTAAAATATTAAAGAACGCTAGTATGTCTTTGTTTCAGAAACAAGCTGCCTGTTCATTTGTTATGGATCTAGTCTCAGTCTGATAAATGACCTTGTCATTTCATCAAGCTACATGCTGTTATGAGGCCTCCTTTCTTACAGTAACCTAGCCCCTGTCTGCCACTCAGGTTACAGGTGAGGGAACAGGTTCCAGCTTGTCAGGCAGATGGCATCTAGAAAAGGCACAGGACAACTGGTTGGGGGTGGGGTTGGGGTGACTCAGAGTGCTTGATGAGCACTCTCCTCCCAAGGAGCACTCGACACTGGCATGGAGTGTTCATAGTGTCTGATGGACACTGTCCTCCCAGGAGGGTTCACACAATGCTGACAGGGAGGGATCAGAATGTCTGATGCACACTGTCCTCCGGGCGGGGGGGGGGCAGAGTGTGTCACACAACGCTGGTAGGGATTGTTCACAGTATCTGAGGGATGGTTGTTCTCCTTCTGGGGGGGAGGCATTCGACGCTGGCTGGCAGGGTTCTGACTGCCCAAAGTGTGCTCTCATTCTGTGGTGGAAGTCAGTGCTGGCAGTGAGGGTTCTGAGTGTCTGATGTGTGCTCTCATCCCCCACGGGCACTATTCGCTTGCAGGGAGGGTTTGTAGTGTTTGATGGCTGCTCTACTCTTGGGGGGGGGCACTCAACGCAGGCAGTGAGCACTCAGTGGGTTCAGTGTGCACTGACCTCTCAGTGGAGCACTCTGCACTGACAGGGAGAGTTCAGACTGTCTGATGGACACTCTCCTCTGGGGGGGCACATGACACTCACAGTGTGTGTTCAGTGTGGCTGATGGCTGCTTTTCTCCCTGGTGGGGGGAGTGGAGCACTCAACGGTGGCAGTAAGTGGTTCTGTGTGCCCGATGGGTGCTCTCCTTCTGGGGAGGTGGAAATCAATGCTGGCAGGGAGGGCTCAGAGTGTCCATTGTACACTGTTCTCCTGGAAGGGGGCACTCGATGCTGGCAGTGTAGCTCAGAATGTCAGACTGGTGCTCTTCTGGAATGCACTCAACATATTTCTTTTTTTTTTTAAATATATATATTTGCTTTACTTTTTCCAGCAGGTTCTCCATCAGGCTCTGCCCTGGTCATGGCCCCCGGACTCCCACTTACTGTCAACTGCCAGTACGCTCGCTGTCACCCCCAGCTTGCCCCCAGAGAGTGGAGCCGCAGTTCTGGTTCCCCCCTTACACTCAGCACCGCAGAACGAGTAACTAGTTGGGAGAGCCGGCGACAGTGGCTAATTGAAGCTCGGGGAGGACTTCATGTAGAAGGAGGACCCACCCATTTTTACTTCCCCTTGTAAGCAGGGGTGGGGACATGCAATGACATCCAGCATCCGCCCCACCCCTGGAGTTATTGATTAGATGTCAGTGCATAGTGGTGGATCCAGCCTCCGCGGGGTGTCACCACTGCACCGAGCAAACAGACCCCCTTCCTCCCATAGAAGAAGAGCTGTCTAGGGATGTTCAATCCTTCTCCCCCGGCTGGTCCTCTGATGATCCAGATCCATTCCCGAACCCAGGTCACCGGCATTGCAAGCAGAAATCCAAACATTGCACCGATGGGCCGGCTTGCACTCAACATATTTCTGATGGGCACGTTCCTCCCAGTGTTGCACTCGGCACACTGCTTTTGCAGAGGCTGCTAGTGGTGGTGTGTCCATGGTGCCATTGATGGTATGGGTGGTGATACACCATTGCGTACCCACCAGGCCAAGATATGGAAGACAGAGGAGTGGTATGCAGAGACTTCAAAATACCTCACAGTAGTAAATGAGGTACAGAACTAAACTATTTTTCATTAAAAAAAAAGCACTTCTCAGCAACAACGGGGCACGCTATGAAGCTGAATGTGGGCAGATTCAGGATATATGTGAAGAAGGAATTATTCAAAGAAAGAGTGGTGTATTCCTTGAACAGCCTTCCAACATAAGGGATGTGTTTAAAGACATTGGTATGGTTCAAAAATGCATGGGATGGGAGAAAGGCCTGTAGATACAACACAGTCTTCAGTAATACTATAGTTAACCAAACCAAGCATTTGTCAATGCCGAATGTTTGCTTGCTGGCATTGGCAATGGTAGTGTAGAAGTTACAAAACTGTGTAATAGGAATGGCAGTGAAGTATTGAACTGAAGCCAACCCCACCACCACCCTGCAGAGAGTGACAGGCATTGGGGTGTGCCTTTGGGTCGTCAGGCATAACGGCCATGCCATTTCACCGCACCCCATCCTGCAGACACTGACAAGTGTCACGGTGTTCCTTGGGGTCTTTGGCCCTTATGCACACCCCATTCCATTAGGAAATACAGTGAGATGGGTGCGATATAGGAGAATGGGGTGAACTTTGGGGCCGAAGAGTCCAAGGCATACCTCGATGCCTCTCACTGGCTGCAGGGTGTGGAATGGTATGAGCATTACAGGCAAGAATCCCAAGTCACACCCCTAATGCCTGTCATTCTCTACAGGGTTGGGCATTATGGTTGGAAACCCTAATACCTCAGGGCATTCGTTGGTATTTTCACTCTAAATTTTCAACATGTTTTTTTTGTGACCCCACCTCATGAACAGGGGGAATATCAGTTTGTTAGCCAAAAGCTGCTTATGCACAGCGATTACGGCATTTAGCACCACAGGTGCAAAAACATTCTGAACAGGATGTAAAAAATGACAGCTGTACTGTTCATGGGGAGGTGTAAAAAATGGCAATATTGAAATCTGCAGTAAAAATATTTAAAAAAATAGTGAAGTCACTAGCGTGCATAGAAACTGTGCAATGCACACCCGTAATATAATTAGGCTGTTTTTTTTTTTTTTACAGCAGATTGTCAACTCAGGCATTTTGGTGCCTCCGATCATGAACAGTGTCACTGTGATTTTCTTTATCTGTCCCAAACAATGACTTCCCACAGCGACCACACATCTCTGTGCTGAAAGTGTGAAAACACACTTCGGCCATGTTGTGCAAAATGACAGCTGTACTGCTCATAAGGAGGTGTGGTAAAATGGCAATGTTGAAAATCTGGAGTGAAAATATTAAAAATTCACGAACATACGAGCGTGCATAGGAACTGCACAATGCACAATCGTAAAAAAGGAATTTTTAGGAATTTTTTCACCAAATTTTCAACATAGCCATTTTAAGACATCTACTCATGAACAGTGTCACTGTGATTTTCTTAATTTGTCCCGTACTTTGATTCCACACACTGACTGCGCCATTGTGTGCTACATGGGCAGAAACACGTTTTGGGTGAGATGTGAAAAATGACAGCTGTACTACTCATAGGAAGGTGTGGTAAAATGGAAATGTCGAAAATCTGGAGTGAAAATATTGAAAATTTTGGAACTTTTAGCGGGTGTAGGAACTGTGCAATGCAGCGTCTAGAATAGTCATTTTTTGGAATTTTTCCGCCAAATTTTCAAAATAGGCTTCTTGAGAGCCCACCTTATGAACACTGGCAGTGTTGTTTTGTTAATTGGTCCTGAAAGGTGATTTCACGTAGTAATTGCAAATTCACCCTTCGGGCCCGAATAACGCCATGACAGTGACAGCATTCATGAGAAGGGGTCCCAAGAACACCATGTTGAAAATTTGGTGCAAAAATTCCAAAAAATGCCTGAGATATGCAACAAAGTTGAAAAAACCCTATCTATCACATTATACAGCTTACCGGCATTTCCTCAGTTTGCGGTCAGCTTTGAAGAGTCTAGCCGTGTTCCCGGTCCACAAAGATGGTTGCACGAGTCGGAGGTAAGTATGGAGTGAGTGGGGTGTGGGTAGGCAGGAGTGCGCAGTGGGTGGAGTGCAGGTTGTGGGGGCAGGGAGACTGCGTGGGACCATTTTTTCTTTACAGGTTGTTTTTTTTTTAAATTGATGACGCAGAATGTTTGCCACGCTGGGGTGGACTCCCAGTGTGGCACAAGGATGGCTGGTTGGGGGGGCTGGAGACGATGGGGGATTGGGCACCCCTGTCAGCCATAGCATCTATTGCCATCCTGAGGTGGGCTCCCAGCGTGGCACCCTGTACTCTGGGGGGACAGTGGAGCCAATGGGATTAGGCTCCCCGTCAGCTATACTGTGAGTTGCCGCGCTGGGTGGGCAACCATCGTGGCACATGTGGAAGGCTTTTGGGGGCGCAGCACGGCAAGCGGGGGATTGGGCACCCCGTCAGCTATCATTGTGTGCATGGGGGGCATACGCGGTATGCGTGTGTGTATTTGTGTGTGTGTGTGTGTGTAGGGGAGCTGCGCGCGGGCAGGCGATATCTGACCGCTGCTCACTGAAGCATAGTTCCCCCTTTCAACTGTACGCCACTGCATTTTGGAGCTGTCATAGACAGCTCCAGCATACATTGGCGGACTGGGGCCGCGCCTGCCAACACACTGACTGAATTGGGAGAGGGGGTGACATGCCTCCGAAAACTTGGATGATGGCACTATGTTTCTTGCACATGTGTGCAAGCAAACATAAAAACAGCAGACTGAGTGGGCAAAGCAGTCCTTATCTGCCATCTAATGATGTGTTTATAAATTTCACCTTGTGTGCCCTGTCTGTCCTTGGCTATACTGGCTACTTCCCTTACGCTCCCTGCTTTCCTACTAAGATTCCTTTGTGCCTGCCTAATGCATTGTTGAATCTCACAACTGTTTTCTCTCACACTCCCACTGCCACTGATGGTGGACTACACCAGACATCCACCACTATCAATGAAGAAGTACTTACTCAAACACCTTCGATGATGAAGCTCCTTCTTCCTTTCACTGCATGCTGTTTTGTCCTCCTGTACCTTGTCTTCTGAGAAACATTCTCCTCCTGTACCTTGTTCACCACTGTGAGGTTCTCATATAGCTCTGTTATGTCCCCATTTCCCACCTCTTTTCCATGGTGCACATATTGAGCTACCTCATTCTGCCGTCATTGTGCTTTTGATGCAGTTCCTGCTCCATTTTAGCTACCCTCCTCAGGACATCCTCCACCCTGACCATGTCCTTCTTAATATGTGCACTCCACAACCAGACACAATACTGCAGGTGGGGGACTCTCCACTGATCAATACAGTGGCAACACCACCTCACTCCTTTTGGTGGAGATTCCCCTCTCTGTGTACCCCAGCATCCCACTGGTACTGCCTTCTGCCTTGTCGCACTGCTACGCCATCTTGGGGTCATGAGATATCATAACTCCAAGGTTGGTTTCCTGCTTTGTGTCTGTCAATAGCCCTCCTCCTCCATACCTGGCACCTGTTTTTCTTAGGCTTAGGTGAATGATTTCTTCTTTTTTTCATGGATATTTTCTCGCGTCCGGGTGACAGCAGGCAGGTACTTCCACCCCTGCTCTGCCACCTATGTCTGTCTACCACTCCCAGTACCATGAAGCCCCATGTCCCCCACTGATTTTCCCCTGTGGTGGAACTGGGGAGGGGAGGGCTGTCCTCCTCCCACCTAGGACTCATCATCCAGATTGGGGCTTCTGGTGATCCAAGAGTGGGCTGGGATGCCGGTTGGCAAGCAGGGCTTCACATAGCCTGTGGTCACCTACCTTTTTCCATTTTCCATCCCTCCAGCTTCACAGCCATGAACACAGACATGTGGAGATGTGTGCATGCCACTTAGCCATAATCTTTGCCTCCCTAACTCCAGTGCTGCCCCCGACCTCCACCAGGAGGCAGCCTAGGAGCAGGATGACCTTCTCTCATTCCCTTTGAGAGGAGAACAGTCCATCAGATGCTCAATCCTCTTCCTCCCCTGCTGACCTTCAGCAGTCTGAGCTTTCTCCCTAGCCCAGGGTCATCAGTGTGGTGTGAGGTGTGACATCCGGCACCTCAAACCTCAGTGCCACCGGCCCGGTGCATAGATGAATGATTTTTAAAATATTTGCATTAAAACCCACCTGTCATACCCTCAACTTCTCTGACAGTTTCTGCAGGTCTCTACTTAGTCTGTCCACCACCTCTGGAGTATCTACCCTATTGCAGATTTTGATGTCATATTCAAAGAGACAAACCCTCTCTTCCAGCTCTCCACCCACACCCCCTGGCCTTGTGTACCCCTTACTACCTTGTCATTCCTTTCATTCATAACTATGTACATATATGTCACAAGCCGACTTTCAATGAAGAGTTTCTTTCTGTTATTTCATTCATTCAGGTGAACTTGTTGAGTCTGTCAGCCCATGCAACAGCTGACAAATGCTGGTGATGTCACTCCTATGTCCCTAGTAGAGCAAGGATATATGTGTTCCCCAACATCAACTGCATTATTGATCACCCTGGCTTCTGGAGCTTATGTCTTGATGAATACATCCTTGAGAAGATCTTAAATGAGTTCATCTACCTTGACAGTCCCATTTGGGACAACAAAACAACAGAACAGCAAGTGTTTTTCACTTTCTACTAATGTCTTCCCTTCATAACATGAATCATGGTTATCTGTCAAGGAATCAGTTAGATTGAGTAAGACTATAATTTTCCCAATAACAGTAATTTCATCATTTAATATCATCTTTGAAAGTTCCATTTTTTTAACATCACTCCATGGCATCTTCAGAGACAGTATTATGGCGTGTGCCGCATACACACCTGGTGCCACATCTTTGTCGCTATCTATCACCTTGAAACGGTCTTCTCTACAGTCATGTCTGTCCACACTCCCACTCCCCCCCCCAACCAAATCTTCCTGGGGGCATGATACTGAATGTTACCCTGTTGATGTTTAGTGCACATATGAGACTTATAATGCATGTCTGTTCACGCCGTGTTTGTGTCACACCAGTCAATTTGATAACAGTGTTTATTTAGCCTCAGCTACAGGAGGAAGCACGCTGCCCATCAGCAACCTGCCCCCCGAAGTTTAGGCACCAAGTTGCAAGCCTCAGCTACAGGAGGGAACACCCTGCCCATCAGCAACCTGCCCCCCAAAGTTTAGGCACCAAGTTGCAAGGTAATTTGCCTGCTTGCTGTAGGAGTACTCTGTTTGCCTTTGTCTGCTGATTAGCACACTTTTGGCACCCCTTTTCATGGGATTGTGACCCAGGGCTCTAATGGCTAAACAAGCCTGCTGATCCTCGATTAAGTAACTGGATTTTATATCCCAGTGTGTGCTCACCAGGCAGGAACCTTAGGAATCTGTCTGCAATGGCTTATCTTTTATACTGTAGAGCTGCCTGCATCTGAAGTGAATCCGGCACCAATTTTAAAACCTGATCTCCTTCAGTCAATGAATTTCTGCTGCACCGCGCTGGAGACTGCTGATTCTGACTTTCTTTACCTGTTTTTAAATTAATTTGCATCTAATCTGTAATTAATCTGCATGAGACCAGATCTGGAGACAACATTTTTTGGTATTCACCTGCGAGGACACTACAGCCCAAAGCGCAGCTCCTCCATATAAGGCTGCCGCTTGCTGTAACTGGGCTAAGAGCTCAGAGCCAAAATTGGTCCTGTAAATTCATAGCTTTTGGAAATACAGCCCTTATATTTTATGCTTACTTTTAAGAAATGTGCATACTATAATTTGTAGGTCTCCTTCTTGTAGTTTACTGCCTAATACCTGACTAATGCATTTGAACTGAGTTTACTGTTATGCCCATATATGCAACATTAAATTAGGAGATTTTCTCTCTGTGTACAAATCTCAGCCAACTTTCAAAGTTTGTAACCTATTTTTCCCTCCCCTTCCCCCCACCTCTTACACTCTCCACCCCTTCCCCTTTGCTCAGCAAATCACTGCTTTTCTGCTTATCCGAATCTGTATTTAACTAACCTGCTTACCTTTCTCCTTAGCCTCGGCTACAGGAGGGAGCACCCTGCCCTTCAGCAACCTGCCCCCTGAAGTTTAGGCACCAAGTTGCAAGGTAATTTGCCTGCTTGCTGTAGAAGTACTCTGTTGGCCTTTGTCTGCTGATTAGAACTTTGGCACCCTTTTTCATGGGACTGTAGCCCGGGGCTCCAACGGCCAAACAAGCCTGCTGATCCTCGTTTAAGTAATCGGATTTTATATCCCAGTGTGTGCTCACCAGGTGGGAATCTTAGGAATATGTCTGCAATGGCTATTTTTTTATACTGTAGAGCTGGCTGCTTCTAAAGTGAATCCGGTGCCAATTTTAAAACCTGATCTCCTTCAGTCAATGAATTTCTGCTGCACCGCGCTGGAGACTGCTTTTTCAGACATTCTTTACCTGTTTTTAAATTAATCTGCATCTAATTAATCTGCTTGAGACCTGATCTGGAGAAAGCATTTTTTGGTATTCACCTGCGAGGACACTGCAGCCCAAAGCACAGCTCCTCCATGTAAGGCTCCCGCTTGCTGTAACTGGGCTAAGTGCTCAGAGCTCCCTCCTGCAGATGCTTCGGGTCTGCTCCCCACCTGCCCCCACCACTCCCACCCTTAACCGGCTTCTGTTATATAGTGTAGGCAAGCTCAGGGAATGCCTAGTGGGCATTGTTGGTTTTATCTCCTCCTTTTTCCATTTGCAGCTTATGTTTCTTCACCACTAGGGGAGTCTGCACACTCTGTCAGTAATCTGAAGCCTCCACTCCCTTAAGCTGTAAACTTCACTGTATTACAGCATCACAGTCCAGTTCTCTTGATCAACCACGAAGGTTCCACCTAAGTGTAAGCCTATACCTTACTAGGCTCCAATCCTGAAATAATGGCTTTCGTAGTTAATAACATACCAGCCATGAATCCTTGCACACTCCCCCTTCTATGCTTCTTTCTTGCTTGCTCCTCTCACTAGGATCCCTATGCCATGCTGCCCACCTTCTTGGAATTCTCACAACACATATCCTAGGGATTCATTTGACTACAGCAGAGCCACACAATCTTACTTGCCCATAGCCAGCATACCTCTCTTTATGCCTAACAGGTTCATTTACCATGTAGCTTTCACCCTACCTAAATCCCTGTCCTGCAACCCCACTCTGCCTGCTCCCTTCATCCATCGTAAACTGTGGTATCTGCTCCTACTAGCACTTATGTTAGCTGGAGATATTGAATTAAATCCAGGGCCCGTAGGATAGTCACCCTACTCTGACACAGCTTCAGTTCACACCAAGGGCCTCTGCATTACTCACCTTAATATCAGGAGCCTGTCCTGCAATCTAATTGAACTTGAGGCTAGGGTTGCTCTACATAACCTTGACATTCTCTGCCTGTCTGAAACCTGGCTGAAACCATCCACCCCTGATTCCCAGTGCTAGTTACCTAATTATAAACTAATGAGACAAGACAGGCCCCTAGCTATGTGCTGTATTGGTGTTGCCATTTTCTAAAAATCTCATCTATCACTATCAAGGATCATCTCCTCCCCCCTCACTCTCTGTGAAACAATTCATGCAATCCTCCAACTTGGCTCTAAGAAACTGCACATAATGTGTGCCTATAACCCACCTGACGGCGGCATCTCTGGTCTTGAGGAACCCCTATCCCAGGTGGACACAATGATCGGACGAAATGAGGTTCTCATACTAGGGGATGTTGACTTGAACTGGACCAGTAAAGCAAACCAGCTCTTCCACACCATAGTACAGGGCCATAACCTTCACCAGATAATCACTGACCCAACAAGGATCATGCCCCCGGTTCAGCTCACTAATTGACTGGGTCCTTACCAACCGCCTTGACAGTTTAGCCTCAACTGGTACCCTTGCAGATGCAATAAGTGATCACTCCCCTACCTTCTGCATCTGGCACACCTCTAATCGGCCATCCCCTCTCCCAAAACTTATCTCCTTCCGCAATCTGGGTAACTTTAATCAGACACAGTTTATGTATGATCTCTCTATGACTAACTGGTCACCAATTTTCACTACCTCTAATGCTCAGTCAGCTCTTGATTTCTTCCTATTAAGATTTGGACTTCCCCAGGATATTTAGGTCCCCAGACTCACCCGCCGCATATGCGGAACTCAAACAAAGTGGTTAACCAAGGACCTTCTTTCTCAAATAAGGGCTAGAGACAAAAGTTGGTGGTGCTTCAATGCCTCTGGACTTCAATCTGATCACGACACCTACGGGTCATTGAGAAATACCTGCAAAAGAAATATCTGCTTAGCTAAAAACGCTTTTTGCAAAGACTTATTAACAACAGCCGGAGGTGACTCAAAGAAATTCTGGTCAATCATAAAAACCCTCCTGGAAAAAGATCACACAGTCCCTTCAAATGACATGCTGCTAAATGGCACTCATTGTAACAACTCGGTGACCATCACCAATTCCTTCAACCGTCACTTCTCTGACCTATCAAGTCATGTGGCCTCCCCGGAGGTACTACATCCTCCCCCACAGACACAAAATCCATGCCCACCCATCCACCTTTTTGGTTCCAGGGTATTACAAGAACTGAAGTTCTAAAGCTACTACTCTCTATCCCAGACACCACCAGCTCTGGGTCTGATGGGCTTGAACCCCAGCTTCTGAAAGTAGCTGCCCCTATCATTGCCTCCCCCTTAACCAAAGTCTTTAACTTGTCACTGTGCCATGGCACCTCTTCTAATATCTGGAAAATAGCTAAAATAACACCAATTCCTAAAAAAGGTGTTCCAAAAGAAATTGCCAGTTGTCGACCCATTGCCATTCTTTCGGTGCTCAGCAAAATCCTGGAATAATTAGTGGCTACTCAAACCATAGTGTATCTTCAGAAATATAACCTCCTTTCTGGTGCCCAGCATGGCTTCTGCAAAGGCCAGAGCACCTCCACTGCCCTCCTAAAACTAACAAATGACATCTATGCTGCCATGGATGCTGGCCTCTTGACAGGTGTGGTTTTCATCGACCTGACCAAGGCTTTTGACCTGGTCAACCACAGCCTTCTCATTTCAAACCTTTGCTCCCTTGGTTTCTCTGCTGAAGTGGTGGCATGGTTTAAGAGTTACCTCTTAAATAGGAAACAAGCCGTAGTTTTCAATTCTGCCATGTTGGACCTCTCCTCTATTCAAGTCGGTGTTCCTCAGGGCTCTATACTGGGCCCTCTGCTTTTTTCTATCTTCATTAACAACCTCCCACTGCTAGCACCAACCTGCTCATCTCTTCTCTATGTGGACAACCTTGCCATCTACTATAGTGTCAAAAATATCTCTGATATAAACTACTCTCTTGCCTCTGACTTCTTAAGCATACAATCCTGGCTGACAGAGAACAAACTAGTACTCAGTGTCATCAAAACTCACTCTGTGCTCTTTGGCTCTTCTGTCAGACTTAAAGGAAATCGAAACTCCCTCTATATCTTGTCTGCAGATGGCTCCCCACTTGTCACTTCCAGATCCTTCAAATACCTGGGGATTCTGCTTGACGAAGCCCTGGATTTTGATCAACATATTACCGCCACCTGTAAATCTGTCAACTCAAAAATTGGAGGGGTCTACCATACTAGCTATGCCCTCACCTCATCTGCCAGATTTGCTGTCGCACAAGGCCTTCTACTCCTGACTCTGGCCTATGGTGCAGTCACCTACCTAGGTGCCATTAAGTTCTCCCTCCATAAATGGGACACCACCTTTAATAACATCTGTCGCTACGCCTCTGCATCACCAAGATATAAACACCGCTGCCAGCTCTATTCTAACTTAAACTGGCCCTCTCCCACTGCCCATTGACTTCAGTCCTATGGCTTCCTAATTGACGGAATAGTTAGAGCAGGTCTCCCACAATCCCTTGTTTCCATGCTTCACTCCTAGTCCCCCTCTTATGGGCTCCACTCTACTGACCTAGTCCCTTTCTATATCCCCAGATGCAAAACCTCAATGGGCGCGCAAGCTTTCTCTCAGTCAGCTCCAAAGTACAGGAACTCCATACCTCAAGCTATCCACCTAGCTCCCACCCATGCCAGTTTCAGGAAACTCCACCAAGATCATCTACGTGCCTCTAACCCCTGCACTTGCTTCCACCCGCCGTAGATCCCTCTTCCATTTCCTCATTACCCCCCCTGCATCTACTGCCCTCCTATCTGCTTTATCACCTCTCTCTATGACCCTCCCCTAGTACACTCTCCACTGCCCATCACCCCTTTCTCCCCTGCCTCTACCATATCCTCCTTTCCCTCCTCTCTTAAAGCTTAACTATCACTAAGGCACTTATTGTATATTGTATATATGTTGTCCATCTCATCCATTTTTTTGAACTCAGTATTTCATCTGTTTTGCACTTGCCCATACCTTATTAACCTTGTCTAATGTTGTACTGCTTGTACCCTGACCTTGTTCTAAACTGTATTTCGCTCAGCCTCTAATGTTGGTTGTTCTGACCCCTTCCCATTGTATTACCTATTTCTTGTGATGCATCACATGGTGTGCTTATGTCTTGTCTACTTGTATTCTGCCGAGTTGTGCCTGAAAATAGGCATTCCCATGCCTAGTGCACCCACCTGGTTACCAAAAGCAAATCAATAAATAAATACATTTATTAATTTTGTTTATTTTAATCTAGGATTACAAGTACCTTTGAGCCAAGGCTGTTTTACAAAGGTTCCATGTCAGTTGCAGTACAATAACAAACAAACAAAAAAAAACAACAACAAGACAATTAAGTAACAAAGGCAGGATAACAGGTTAACAATCAGTTACATGAATATGAATGCATACATTTGGGTTAAACTAAAGCCAGAGGCGTTGATGGGATAAATAGTGTTACAAGACATGGCAAGGACACAAAAGGTAAGAGCAGCCAGAGGCATTGTCACATCACAGAGAGAACAACAGGCAGTGGAGGTGGTGCAAGGGTGAGTGGGTTGTAGGAGATTAGGGGTAGATAGTAGAAGTGCTATGTAGAAAGAGCTGAGACAAGGACTGGGTAATTGTAAGGAGGGCTAATTAAAGGAGACAGTCACAGGTGCTAGAGGCAGAGAGGAGTAGGCGGAGCCTGGATTTGAACAGGCCAAGCTTAGGTATGGAGAGATGTCACTGCTGAGACCATTCAACCAGTTAGGGACCCTATGAGCAAAGGATCTTTGTCCCTGGGTGGTACGGCAGTGAGGGACCTGGAGGAGTTGAGATTCGGATCCCCTAGTGTTGCAAGGGTAACTACTGGGGCAAAGGAGAGCTTGGACTCTCGGGGGTGTTTGGCCCATGGTTATTTTCTTTGCTATAATGCAGGTTTGGTACTTTATGTGGTTTGAGAGTTGTAGCCAGCCAGCTCGTGCACAGAGGTCACACGTATGAGTGAGAAGGTGAGCTCCAGTGATGAGCCGACAAGCCTTGTTGAGAGATGTGGATATGCGTCTGAGGGCAGTTACAGTAACAGAGCCATTTATGATCCAGCCATAGTCAATTATGTCATAGTTATGGACATGACTGAGCTCTGAACAGTGAGCCTTAAGGCTTCCGGAGTAAGGTGTTGTCTGTGCCTGTAGAGTAGTCCAATGCGAATATTTGCAGCTTTGGTGATGCTATCAATGTGGGCACCATAGGATAGGTTACAGTCAAGAGAGATCCCAAGATATTTAAAAGATTGCACCTGTTCGAGGGCAGCTCCAAGGCAGTTTGTGATGGTCAGGGGGTGTAGCCTGAACTTGTTGTGAGAGCTGCTGAAAAGAATTGACTTGGTTTTCTTATAATTTAGGACCAATTTGTGCTTACCAAACCAGTTCTCAACTGAGGCAAAGCCTAGCTGTAGATTGTTTTGTAGGGGTTGGGGATCCTTATGGGTGGTGTGAATTACTGCATCATCAGCATAGAGGATGATTTGTTCTGGGCAAGACTGTGAAAGGCTGTTCAGGAAGAGACTGAATAGTAGGGGACCTAGTATGGATCCCTGGGGTACCCCTGAGTGGACAGGTCTCGTGTCAGAGAGGACATCTGCAATTTTTCCTTTTTTTTATACTTTTTTTTTATTCAAAGAGAAAAAAAAGAATTTACACAATGTTTCAATAACATATATGTTATAGAAACATTGCGGACATCTGCAATTTTAACTCTTTGGTATCTGTTTTCCAGATAGCTTTTAAACCAGGCCACGGAGTCAGGAGAGAGCCCGGCATTCAGAAGCTGCTCAAGTAGTAGACGATGGTGGTAGGTGTCGAAAGCCTTAGTTAAATCGATAAAGACTGACCCAGCTAGGAGACCATTATCCAGAGAACTGTGGATGGTGTCAATGAATTTCAGAAGGGCAGAAGTGGTGCTGTGCCCTTGTCTGAACCCATGTTGTTGAGAGCACAAGATACTGAGTTGCACTCCCCCCTTTCCCCTACCATAATACAATCATAAGAAGGAAAGACAAGTAAGGTCTTATTCATTGCTGCTGCTCACTCAGTGGTGGGAGGTTTCTTCCATTTGTCTGTCAGAAATGTACAACCTGCCACCGAGTGAACAATTTTACAATTGTCATGCTCTCCTCAGAAACTATATGTGGGGGAATTTTTGAAGAAACATGGATTATATGGCTTGATTGGATGTGCACAGCCATATTTGTCTATCTTCTAACATTGTTTCTTTAGCATATCATTAGTTACAAATGTACTGTTTTGCCCATAATGGGGCACACATGGTCAAGTAGGTGTATCTATTATCATTAGTAGTGCCAACATCAAGGGATGGACCCATTACAAATGCAGAAAGATTATATATCACCAAACCAGCAGACAACAGCATAGATACACAGTTTATAATGCAACAGTATTGATATACTTATTCTCATCTTCTCTTTTTACAGACTGTATCATCATCTGGCATATAGGAAGTTCATGATTTAGATATTCAAGCATCTCAGAAGAGGAAACCGGCGCATCCTACCAGAAAGTGTAGTTCAGGCAATCTGTCATCAATTTCCTTCAGAGATATAGTTTAGACCCTACGGTTATTGGGCTATGATGTATGTGTATTGTGGTTTGATAGTTTCAGTTACAGCTAAATTCAGCTGATACTTGCTACAGTAAGTCTGCACAGACAATGATAATGTTTGTGCATTCCTTATTTCCAGGACATGATCAGACTGTGGGGACAATAAGCTGGCCACCCAATACTGTCCCTGATATGAGTTCTTTAACACCACAGGTGCAAAAACACATTTCCAACATGATGCGAAAAATGACAGCTGTACTGTTCATGAGGAGGTGTAAAAAAATGGTAATGTTGAAAATCTGGAGTGAAACTATAAAAAAAACCTGGTGAAGTCATGAGCATGCATAGAAACTGCACAACGTACAACTGTGATGCAATTATTTGGGGAATTTTTTTCACCAGATTTTCAATGTAGGCATTTTGGGACCTCCACTCATGAGCAGTGTTACTGTGATTTTCTTAATCTGGCCTGAACACTGATTTCCCACAGTGACTGCTCTATTCTGCACTGGAAGCGTGAAAACACGTTTCGGCCAGGATGTGAAAATTGGCAGCTGTACTGCTCATAAGAATCTATGCAAAAAATGCCAATGTTGAAAATCTGGAGTGAAAATATTACAGACTTGTGAAGTTACAATTGTGCGTAGACACTGTGTGATGCACGCTCATAACACAGTCATGTTATGGACTTTTGTGACCAAATTTTCAACATAGGCATTTTAGGACCTCTGCTCATGAACAGTGTCACTGTCATTTTTTTACTCTGTCCCAAACATTGATTTCCCACAGTGACCACGCTATTCTGTGCCAGAAGTGCAAAAACACATTTCAGCCATGATGTGAAAAATTACAGCTGTACTGTTCATAAGGAGGTGTGAAAAAATGCCAATGTTGAAAATCTGGAGTGAAAATATTACAAATTCATGAATTTGCGAGTGTGCATGGAAATTGCACAACACACGCTTGTAACACAGTCATTTTGGGGAATTTTTTCACCAAATTTGCATCATAGGCTTTTTGAGAGCCCACCTCATGAACAGTGACACTGTCATTTCATTACTTGATGCTGAAAGGTGATTCCATGCAGTGACCGCAAAATCACCTTTTGGGACTGAATAACCAAATGACAGTCACTGAATTCATGAGATGGGGTCCAAAGAACCCCATGTTGAAAATTTGGTGCAAAAATTCAAAAAAATGACGGAGATATGCACCGAAGTTGAAAAAACCCTATTTATGCCATTATACAGCTTACCGTCATTTCTTCAGTTCGCGGTCATCTTTGAAGAATGCAGACATATTCCCACTCCACCGTAGGTTGTCACGCTGGCCTCTGGAGGTAAGTATGGGGTGAGGGAGGGGTGTGGATAGGTGGGGTATGTAGAGGGTGGGTGCGGGTTGTGGGGGGGCAAGAGAGTCAATGAGAGACCTTTTTGTTTGTTACAGGTTTTTGTTTTTTTCATGTTACATGGACGACGTGGGACTTTAGTCATTCTGGGGTGGGATCCCAGCATGGTTCCTGGAAGTTTTGGGGGCAAGTGGAGCCAATGGGGGATTGGGCACCCCTGTTGGCCATATGCTGTGGGGGGTACACATGAGGATGTTGGACTTCTGCCACGCTGGGGTTGGCTCTCAACGTGGCACCTGGAAGTTTGTTTTTTTGGGAGGGACACTGGAACCGAGAGGGATTGGGTACCCGCATCGGACATACAGTGTGCTTGGAGGGGGAGTGCATGAGCCAAG
The DNA here is from genome assembly GCA_016271365.2 of Neoceratodus forsteri. NCBI lineage: Eukaryota > Metazoa > Chordata > Ceratodontiformes > Ceratodontidae > Neoceratodus > Neoceratodus forsteri. Next base: position 516,288,238 of record CM057449.1, on the reverse strand, counting down.
GGTGATTGGGCACCCCCTCAGCACACAACAAAGGGGGGGGCACATGCATACAACCACCACTACAATCAGTGGTAGTGACATGGAGGCAATTTGCATACTGCTGATGGCAGGACAGTATGCAAATTGCCTACCCATTACCACTGCTGATTGTAGCAGCAGTCTGCTTTCAACTGTACACCACTGCAATCTGAACTGCTGTCATAGAGAGCTGGGACATTCATTGGTGTGGTGCGGCCCACCTGCAAAAATTCTGAGGGCATTGGAAGCGGGGATGCCACACCTACGAAAACTCATATGGTGGCACTGTGTTTCTTGCACATGCATGCAAGCAAACATAACGAATGAAAGATAAATATGAGTAACATGTATATAGAGTACAAGAGGCAGTATAGCGTAGTGGTATAAGGCTTTGAGCTGCAAACCTGGAGGCCTGGGTGTGAATCCCACAGCCCCCACTTGCATACTGTGTGACCCTGAGCAAGTCACTTAACTTCCTTATGCTCCCATTTCGCATCTGTAAACAAGCTTTCAGCTTAGATTGTCACTCCTAGTTAAAAAAAAAAGAGCACTTCCTCACTATAAAGAACCCCTCTATATCAAACTCCCTGTTATAGAAAACACCTTTCATGGCCCTCATTGTTCCCAAAGTAGATATTTTAATGCCTTGTTATAGTGAACATCTTGCTGTAGTGAATACCTCAGCTGGCTCCAGAAGTGTTCATTACAGAGATGGACAATCGTATTTATATGTTGCTCTTATCAGTTGGGGTAGTAGGGTAGGGTAGTCCATTAATCTGCCAAGTGATTTCTGACAAGGAAATGTTGTCGCCAGGATGTTGGTGCAGGCTGTCAGTGCTGCCTTGGTTTTGTGTCACCTGGTATGTTTGCCAGTAGTGTCATGAAAGAGCCGGGCATTGTAGGTGCATCAGTGTTGGCGTGCTGTTAGCAGCTGGTGTTACTGTATGGTTTTCTTTTCTTCTGTTCCCAGATATTGTAAATTTCTCATGCATGATGCTGTGGCAAAACGTGCATTAACATCCTCAGTAAAATTGCTCTACAGAAATTATATGGGGATCCTGTTATTCTTTCCTGAGTGTTTATGTGCCTTCTCTCGAGTTTGCCAGGACTCGGAGGTTGTTATATAAAATAGTGGGGTGTGTGACTGACAGAGCCCCCTGCAATAATATACGTTCATGCTGCTTTGCTGTATTATGGATGGTAAGCTGGTGAGGCATGTATTTTTCCAATTTCCCCTGTTCTTAGATCAGATTCTTCCTTAGGTCCTGCGCTGTACATATCTGGCAACGAAGTGTCATAGCACACCATTTGCTGTCAGCCAGATGCTTGCACTATTAATTACCTTACTATAATAGATGTCACTGCAGGATGGGTGAACAATAGGGTAGAACTGGGAGGCTAGATGGTTGGAACACTAAGATTGTAGGGTTGATGGCAGCTATATGTATATCGAGATGACTAAATATGGGTCTCTTAAAAGCATTCTTGCTTGTGGCTGCTTTGGTTTTGATGGGAAGGACATTCCAGGCAGATTATGTCTTAGTGGTCTTGTAGCTTTTTGGTACTTGCAGTCAGTTCTCTTTTTGGGACCTTAGCATGTATTACTGGTTTGCTTTTTGTGGAAGGCTGCCAAGGTAGTTTGGATATCTTCCATAGATACATTTATAAACAAGCACAGCCTATCTCAGTTCTTGCCTCTTATCTAGTGATAGGAGACCAAGGCAGTTGTAAAGAAAACAGTGGTGGTTGGATTTACTGTAGACCAGCACAAATCTGCACATGTTGTTGAAAGTCATGTTGTTTTTGTGCAGTGAGAACGCTGGGCCCATCCTGGAGAATTTATTGCTGTATTCTAAAGCCAAGGGCAGGGATTCTCTAATAATCTGTTTTGTTGTACTTAGTGAGAGACTGACATGAATGTGGTAGAATTCACATAGTGTTAGATATACACTCCTGGTAGGTTTAGTGATAAGGTCAAACCATATACATATTTCATTATGCACAATATAATATATAAATTCACCTTCACCCCCAAACCACAGTTCATCACATTATTATTTATACACCTAATAAAGTCACCAATCAACTTCTGGTCAAGCATAAGTGCCTCGACCCTCTAATATCATGCTACCCACTAATGGCAATGGACAACTCAAAATAGCCTCAATAAACATTTGTAGCCTATTACCTAAGATGGACCAGCTCCAAGTGTGGGTCACCCAGCACAACCTGGATGTGCTTTCTCTCAGGGAAGCCTGGCTCACCCCAAAAACCCCGGACTCTGCCATCACCCTAAATATATGCAATCTCTTTAGGCAAGATAGGCTAGGCAAAAGGGGTGGAGGCTGTTTAATCTACATAAGGGGAACACTCCATGGTCATGTTCTCCCAAATAGATACTGGTAACATTGCTCGGATCCTAGCTATCAGAGTATTACTCGGTCCCCACAGAAAAACACTCAGAATATTTTCAGTCTACCTTCCCCCAGGGAACAGTCCTGCAGCCTCAACCAAGTAATTGACTATGTAAAAGGTCCACTCCAGAACTGGGAGTTTGTAGCCTTTGGTGACTTCAATATTAACTGGCTGTCACATGAGGCAACACCCTACAAAGATGCCCTCTCAAGTACTTGCATCTCCCAAATGCTTGACATCTCAACTAGGACTAACTATCGGACAAGCACAAAAACACTTATTGACTGGATCTTCACAAATCACTTAGAAAGAATCTCTAACACTGTAGCCCACATGGATTCAATAAGTGATCACTCCCCAGTCACGTCATTGATCCAACAAAACAACTAAAGTTGCCCCAAATTTACCATGAGTCATGTCCTCAAACATGGACAGCTAAACTCCTTTAGGTCCCACCTCAGACAAGTTGACTGATCCTCCCTGGACTCCTTCCAGGATGTTGAACTGTGCATTCGAATATGTCATCGCCTCCTTCAGTACGGCATGTAATATGTATGTCCCAGCAAAGAAAAGACAATTAAAAGTGGAAAAATAGCACCTGGATCACACAACCCTTCATTGAACTTATGGGTTCCAGGGATCATTTCTGGCAAGTTGCAAAGGCCATGGGCAAGCTAGCTGATATCCAGAAGTATAAAGCTACAAGGACCACCTGTACTGAGGAGATTCAACTGGACAAGGCCCAGCACTTTAAAGATACTGTCTCGAGGACATGGGGTGATGGCAAAAAGTTCTGGACTAACTTAAAAAAACTCATTGTGAAAGAAAATAAGTACTCCCCCTCCATGCTAATGATAAATGGTGAAATCACACAAGATCCCAAAACCATAGCTGATGCCTTCAATGTCACATTCTCAGACCTCAATAACATTCTCCCTCTGGAAAAGATGGGCAACATGGATGGCACCACATCTGCCTATATCCTCCCTTCTAATATTCCCCTCTTCTATTTCAGGGAACTCTCCAACCTTGCAGCTAAAAAATAACACAACGCTCCTTTGGCAAAACAGGTTCAGCAATGACTCCTTAGATCTAAAGATTATTGCCCTTTCCCTAGATGAAGTTGTACCCCCACCCCACAAAAAATACTCAACCTCTCTCTTAGACTCAGTCAGTTCCCCAAACTATGGAAAGTTACCATGGTCACTCCAGTTCACAAAATGGAGATAAGGCCCTGCACGCAAACTACTGACCCATATCAATCTCCCCCTCCCTCTAAAGCCTTAGAATTGATTGTCTCTGATCAACTCATTGAATACATCAAGAAATAAAATATTCAGTGACCCCAACAACATGGCTTTTGGAAGTCACACAGCACCACTACAGCATTAGTCAAATTTACAGATTTTCTTCATCAGGCACTTGACAAGGACCAAATAGTGGGGTCAATGTATATAGATCTAACCAAGGCATGTGACACTGTCAACCATATGGTCCTGCTCTGCAAACCTTGAGCCTCTGGGCTCTCTTCTGACACCATAGGGTGGTTCCAAAGCTACCTCTCACATAGGACACAACAAGTTAAAATCAATGACACCCTCTCAGAAAGCAGGCATTTAAACGTGACCCTCAAGACTCCATCCTATGTTCCCTCTTATTTAGTTTATTCCTCAATCAACTTCCCTTAGCATGCCCTGACAAAATCTTATTATATGCAGATGACATGGTCATCTTTTCCTGCAGCCCACACCCTGTTCCATTAGAAGCCAAGCTGCAAAAAAGCTTTGCTGCTGTTGAAGCTGGTTTCAACAGAACACACTCCTCATGAACTATAAGAAAATCAAAACAATGCTGTTTGCTAACCCACAAAGTAAGTACAAATCCCACCAACTATCAATTTCTCAACAACAAACTGAATCCGCTCGACTGCATCACTACCTTTCAATACCTAGGAGTCAAACTGGATAGTTCCCTCTCACACACGCAGCATACAGACTACTTCATTAAGACCATAAACACAAGATTCAGCCTACTCTTTAGACACCACCACTGAATGACCCCTGAAGCCCTGTCCCTGGCAACCAACAGCTTGGTCATAGACTAAAGGATCATTATATACAGCTCCACCACTGACACAGCACTAAAAAGAGTAAGAATGGCCCCTGAATAAAGTGTGCAGACTGGTCCTCGGAGCCCACAAGCGTACGCATGCCTGTGACTTGTGCGCACACCCAAATGGTTTAACCTCCAGGGGAGAATCAAATATCAGGTGTGCCTTCTTGGAAAGAAATCCACCCTCCATCTAACCCCACCCTCCATCCAAAACCTTCTCACTGCTGCTAATAGTCAGCATCTGACAAGAGGGACATCTAGGGATGCACTAACCATCCCCTTCCACCTTAAGGCCCTAGCACAGCACTCTTTTGCTTACAAAGCACCAGGCTGGCTAAATGCTCTTCCCACTGATATTACCTCTGAACCTAAACTTGGACCCTTTAAGCACAAACTAGTCCAGAACCTGACCACGCTGCGTACCTGCAACTTCCAACCCTAATTTCCACCTGCCTACCTGTCCTGGTCCTGAGTATCTGTGACTGCCAGCCCTAAGCTAACTCCAACTCCGCCCACCTTCACACTCTCCACACCCTCCCATTCATCACCTTCCCCATGTCCCTCTGTCCCACATCTCTGATAGTCAACTCTCCCATCCCCCTACCTCTTTCCCCACCCCCAAATCTCTAGCATTCCTTTTTTCACACTACCACCCCCTACTCCCTTACTACCACCCCTTCTACTGCTTCCTCCTCACTACCCTCACTCCCTACTACCTACCACACATGGACAATGTCAACATTTGACTGCTCTGTTTAATTCCTATGTATGTACACAGATGTAATCCTTATTGCACAATATTCTTGTCCTGAAGTTCACTGTATATACAGTTTTTGTATTCTAGTATTGTAAATGCAATTTGTTATCCTTGTTGAATTATAGTCTATGTTTCTTGTCTTTTCTGAATGTCTCATTGCACCCATTTATTGTATTGTATTGTCATGATGTGGAACATTTGTAAATGAGCTTTTAGCTCAAAGGTTATAACTCAGAAAGAAAGAAAGAAAGAAGGAAGGAAGAAGAAAAGAAAGAAAGAAAGAAAGAAAGAAAGAAAGAAAGAAAGAAAGAAAGAAAGAAAGAAAGAAAGAATGAATCAATTGGTTTATGTAGTGAACATCATTAAACCATTCCTATATAAAATATGCAACATGCATTATAAATGTACAAACATTAAACATGGAAAAGAAGCACAGAGCACCATGTTGGTTTGCTAACAATGTAGCATGAGTATTTTTTTCAGTTGTATTGAGCACACTCCCTGCATGTAAACAGTACCATGTTGTAAAAACCTAGACCTTGTTAATAAATCTTTGACACAAAAGTAAATTTTTTTGTGTGTGTCAAACAAAATCAATCCTTTATTTTAATCAAATGGGTTATAATCAGCCACTGGGTGGGTGGGGGGACACAGCATCCATTCAAAACGGTATCCAGTGATGTGGGCAACCACAATTGAGTGACCGCTGAAATGGCAGCTCAATCGTGGCGCATGCTACAAGGGTGACTGGGCACCTGCAGTGACCGGATGGGGTGGGTGACCATAGCAACGGGAAGTTGCTACAGGTACGAGCGTAAGGGTGGGTGGGCACGAGCACATCCGTCGAGGGGCGGGAGAGGTTGTGAGGGGTGGCATTGCAGTAGGCTGCCGAGCTGGCCCCGTGGTATAGTGGGTTGGCTAGCAGCTTTGGTGGATAGGGTGCTGGGTTCGGGTCTGAGCGCAGGTTCATTTATGCTGCGCCCGGCCCAAATTTTATTTTTTTACATTTTGCTCCCCCCCAACATGCACCCCCCTGGAGTTGAGAATCCTTAAGTAGGAGGGTGTGGGGGGCATGGGACACAGCCCCCACATAAACCTATAAAATACAAGTCCCCGGCACTGTTTTGTTGTGAGCCGGGGAGTCAGAGTGCCAAAATTGATTTTTGGCACTCTGACTGTGCCATAAAGGTGATTTGCCTTTCAGTAGTTGTTGTTATGACATGGAACCCTTCAAAATGTAAAACTTTGGCAAACTCATGACTGTCACCCTTTCACCCTGTGACACTTTTTCTTATGTCTGCATTTATTTCATAGTCACAAAAGACTGCTCCAGTGAGACGTTCATAATGTGTAAATGTAAAATGTTAAATCCCTCTTGCCAGTATGTGCTTCAGATCCTATTTTGCAACATCTATAATAAATGCTTTTCTTCTCTACCACAAGCATATACTGATGCAGAATGAACCACGGTCCAAACAGTCAGCTGGGATAAGGTGTTTTCTGTACAAGGGCTGTACTCAGGGTTAACATACTTCTGATAGACATAAGATTTTCTCATGGGAGAGTGGTCTCCCCAGTCCTGGAAGCTCTTGTTGGGTTACTTCCATGATCAGCTCTTAGAGAATGCTCCACACTACTGCATTATTTAATTAATAATGGTGCAGTCTTACTAATAGACTCTTTATTTTTTAACTGTTTTATTGATAAAGTCCAAAAGCAAATGTTCAAAATAATACAAAATGTGCTTTGTCTTCAATTTAATATCCCATCATCACATTAATGCATCAACAGCAATGAAGGGAGAAACACATACTGTTTGGACTATAGTGCCTACAACCCACTGTATAAGTACATCAATGTTATGTATCAAGTTCTTAGTTATTAGTATTATCGTTGTGCTACACACAGTGTCATCTGTCAAGCCTGCATTTATGCCTTGGACAGAAATGGATGTCTCCATGTGATAATTAGATTACATTTAGATGAATATATCCCAGTATATTGTTGAAAGGTACTCTGATTGGGTTCCATGTCATAATGGTGACCACGGAAAGGCGATCGCCATTATGGCACGTGTACACTGCCGAAAATCAGTTTTGGCAATGCACACTTGCAGCGCAGACAACAGTGGCACCTGAGACCTACAGGTCTCATTGTTGATGTCGGGGGCTGCACCCCACAACCCCCCCTGAACTCCCCTACTTAAGGATTCTCAACTCCCGGGGGGGGTGCATGTCGGGGGGGGTGAAAAAATGTAAACAAATACATGCCACCTGCCAAAAAAAAAAAAACACTGTGCCAAACCCAAACCCTATACTCTGATACCCTGTGCCTCCCAGTCAAGCACCCTCCCCACCACGCTAGCGGACCAGCTCGATTGCTACCAGCCACATCCTATCTCACATACAATCCCTCCCCTGCCTCTCCACCCCACGCATGTGCGCACATATTCCCGCTACTTCCTGTTGTGGTATTTGTCAACCCCAGTATCCGGTCGCCCACCTGCTTAGTAGTCGTAAACACAGGAGCCATAATTGAGTCACCATTTTTGTTGGCACCCAATTTCAGTCACCTTGTTCACTGGATACTCTGCTGGTGTGTTGTTTTTCTTTTCTTTTTTGAAGTTTTAATAATTTTTCTATGTTTAATGTTTCAGACTCCTGCTTTTTCTTGGCAAAATCACCCAATCCTTATTACTGTAGTGTTTGTCGCAAACCTCACTGCCAATCAAATGTTTTGATTTTTTGTAATGTTTTTCAGTTTGCCAATGAACATGAAACTGACACCAGTTTTGACAATGTTCCAGAGAAAAGCCTCATTCAGTTATGACACAACATAACAGTGACAGCTGGACAAGAGAACATTCTGTGTGTGTAAATCCAAAGTGTCTCACCTCCATTAATAAAACTGTAAAAGGATGTTGTATTTAACATTGAGAATAATACATTGTAAACCTTGTTCACTGCATGGTTCATTTTTTTTGCTCCTCCCTGCCCGCCTGACCGGCCAGTCCTTGGGCCACCTAGGACCCTTGGTCACCCCCTCCTCCGATGCCATCCGCTGCCCCCACTGCTGCCAGTTGTTCCCCTAGCTAACCCGATGAAACCTTTCATCAGATGGGCCCCTCCCCCTCTGGGGGAGAAGTGCCCTTAGGCACAACTGCTTAGCCCAGGGCCTGGCAGGAGATCAGCACTGGGCTATCCTGGGCCACTGTGGCATTGAGAACCATTGGCCATCATTCGGTTTCTTCTGGGGCCTTTTTCCATTTTCTTTGCCTGCCCACTCTACCCTGATTGGGTCTGCATGGGGACAGTGACCTGGGGCAGGGACATGCTGGGGTGTGTTGAGACTTCACGCCTCCTAGCATACCTTTAATCTGCTGTCAGGAGCCAAGGCCTACCTCCTCCTTCCCCGGAGGGAAGTACCCAATGGATGCTTTGGATCCCCTCCCTGCCAATCTCTGCTACTGAGACCTGGGCTCGAGGTGCGAACCCGGGTTGGCAGTGTGCTAAGCAAACTCCTTCACTTGATGCCACAGAGTTGGATGTTCACTGCATAGTTTAATTGGAGGTCTCAGTGCACCTATCGACTCATGCTTCATCTGATCATGTTGCTCAGTGAATTCACAATTGGCAGTTAATATTACCAAATCTTTAGCTGGCCTGGTGGCACAGAGAGGGATGAGGCACTGGACACCTTACCTCACTCCACGCCAGCGACCCAGGTTCAGGATCAAACTCAGGTTGTCGGGGAGCTGGCACGGGAGGGAGGGTAGGAGCAGGATTGAGCAGCTGGAAGGCAGCTCTCCTCTCCCTGGGTGGTTGCTGCCCCCATAGTCCTGCTGCCACCAGGTGGCGGTCCAATGGTCAGCATAGGCAGAGGGGGCAACATGTAGTGGGAGGGCACCTCAAGACGCGGCATGCACATGCCTTCACAAGCGGCCAAGGCACGGGGATGGGTTACTGGGAGAAAATGGGAAAAATCACTATAAAATATATACGGGAAAAATATTACTCTAGTATATAAATGTGGGGGCCATGCGATTGTCTGGAACTATATGCCAATCTCTGCTCTCTCCCCCATCCCGAAGACTCTGCAGAAAATTGTTAGTGACCAGCTGTTGGGTTATATTTCTGCAAGACATAGCACAACACCAACTTAGCAAAATGCCTAGTACAGCAATTGTTGTGACTGAACTAACTGTGGAGCTCCGTGTAGCTTTGGACAAAGGGGACTATGTACAGAAGGTGCTGCCTTTTTAGATCTATTAAAGGCTTTTTATTTAGTTAATAATGAGTTGGGCCTGTCAACCAGTTCAACTGATTGGTTCTCAGACTACCTGGCAAACAGAAAGCAAAAGACAAGGTGTGGTGATGTATACTCCATGTTACAACCACTGGCAATTGGAGTCCCCCAAGTATTTATTTTGGGACTGCTGCTGTTTCGTCCGTTTGTTAACAAAGTCCCAGCAGTTTGGGACTACTCCAAAACAATACAATATGCAGAGGACAGAATCATTTTTACAAAATATCATGATTTAGCAACTCCAAAGAAACATCTGTAAAATGATTTTAATAAGGTGTGTAGTTAGTTTACAGCTGGCAACCATGTCATTATTTCCCCCTCAAAAAAAAAAAAAAAAACAGTGTTGTTTGTGAGTAACTACGGCTTGAAGGATAGTCATGGGCTGCACATCACCACGCCTAAAGTAGACTCAATTGAGCAAGTCATGGTCTTCAAATATCTGGGTATTTGCCTGGACTCCATGCTGTTCTTTCCCCCACCCCACGTGAATTCAGTGGTTATGAGTATCAACCAGCGCCTTGGCCTGCTCCATAGATACACACTTAATTTTACCAAAGAGGTCAAGAAACATAGAAACATAGAAGTTGATGGCAGATAAGGACCACAAGGCCCATCCAGTCTGCCCGCTAATCTATGAGATTAGTTTGACAGGACCTTCCTGTTGTAAGCCCGTCTTCTCTTGGATCCTGTGCTCCTATGGATGCCAGGTGTTGCACTATCTTTTCTTTAAGGAATGCCTCCATAATCTTGCCCACTACTGAGGTAAGACTGACTGGTCTGTAGTTCCCTGCCTCCTCCCTGCTACCACTGTTGTGGAGCGGGATGACATGAGCCCTCCTCCAGTCTTCTGGGTCCTCTCCTGTGCTCAGAAACTCACTAAACAGTTATGCTATTGGCTCTGCTAGTTCCACCCTTAGCTCCTTTAGTACTCTGGGATGTATGCCATCAAGTCCCATTGCCTTGTCCACCCTGAGCTTATCGAACTCTTGTAGGACCCTTTCTTTTGTGAAGGGACTAGTGCACACCTCCCCCGTGTCCATGGTGCTGAGCTGTGGGCCCTGCCCTACCTTCTCCTGAGTAAATACTGAGCAGAAGTATCTATTTAGGATTGATGGTTTTCCTTGGTCCTCCTCCACATACTCTCCCTTATCCCCTTTGATCTTAGCAATACCCCCTCTGGACTTTCTCTTTTCACTAATGTAGCTATAGAAAGTCTTGTCCCTTTCTTTTACTGTTCGTGTTAGTGCTTCCTCGGTTTGGGCCTTTGCCTACCTTACTGCCTTCCCTGCTTCCCTTAGGGAAGTTTCGTATGCCTCCCTATCCTCATCCTGTTGCATTCCCTTATATTTTCTGAAGGCCAGCCTTTTGGCTCTGACTTTTTCTGCTACTGTTTTGGAGAACCAAAGTGTTTTTCTTCTTCTTTTGCTCTTGCTTTTCTCTCCAACACAATGGGATGTTGCTTTAAGTATTGCATCCTTAATGCTTGCCCACTTTTCCTGTAGCCCCTTACTAGTATTTCTTCTTGCCAGGGGTAGCCTAACTCTGTTGGCCATCTTATTAATGTCAGCTCCTCTGAAGTCCCATATTTTTGCCTTGGAATGGGATGATTTACCTGGAGATCTGTGATCCTTTCCCTGTTAGTCAGTACTAGCTCTAGGATAGCCCTGTCTCTTGTGGGTTGTTGTACCAGTTGTTTGAGGCCATCCCCCACTATGTGTCCAGTTCTGGCAGATGTTCCTGCTGGTATTGCCCAATCTGTATCTGGCATGTTGAAGTCTCCCATTATCAGAACCTCCCATTTAGCTGTCATGTTTTGTAGCTCTTCTAACAGTAATGTAATGTGTTTATGTCCTCCCCCTGGTCTGGAGGCTGTAGACAACCCCAGTTCGTATGTCTGTCCCATTTCCTGTTTCCAGGGTGACCCACAGTTCTTCTGGCTCCTTATGTGTATTCTGAATTTCTGTAGCTTTGATATTTTCATTGACATAAAGAGCCACTCCCCCCACTTTTTGCACCTCGGTCTCTTCTGAACAGCACATAGACAGGTACTGAAGTCTCCGAAGTGTGGTTACTGGTGAACCATCTCTCTCTAATGGCTACTATGTCTGGTTTAGCGTCAGTCATTGTTGCCTGCAGATCTGGGATCTTGTTTCCCAGACTGCAGGCATTTGTGTACATGATTTTCCATTGGTCAGATTTCAGTGTTAGTTGTTGGGCAGAGGTCCGGCATTTCCCCTGCATGTCATATGGGGAGCCGGACCTTTTTCCTTACCTGGTGATGCAAATGAACTACAAACATGCTGAATTCTTGTCTGATCACTAGCTGATCAAACTCTTGTTCTTTAGCCTCACCATTTCAATCATAGACTATGACTCAGTGAGTTATTTGGCTGCAAATAACACCGTTCTGGAAAAAAAATCTGCATTGCCTTTAACCGAGTGCGTATGTTTGCACTTAGCCTAAAATTCTTTGCAAAAAAAATTAATTAATGCATCAGTTAGGGTTACAGCAACAAAAGTCCAAAAATGTAGTGTTAGGGTTTCCAGCTGTAACACCCCATCCGATCCCCACCCTGCACACAGTGTCAGGGAGTGCCTTGGGGTTGTTAGCCCTAACACGCACCCCATTCCATGAGTAAATAAGATGAGATGAGTACAGTATAGGAGAATGGGGTGAGCATTAGGGCTGACAACCCGATGGCACCCCCCAATGACTGTTGGTGTGTGCAGGGTGGGAGTGGGTTTGGGCATTAGGGTTGGAAACCCTAACACAACATTTCCAAACTTTTGTTGATATAACCCTAACTGATGTATTAACAATGTTTTTTTGCAAAGAATTTCCTTACTTTTTGAAAAAGTATAATTGTAGCCTTGTTTGCTTGCCTCTTGGCCCTGCACTCTCATCATCCTTAGGGAGATTGTAATTGTATCCTTATTTTCTTGTGGGAGCGCAGGGCCCCCATTCTGAGTGTACAGCACCATAAAACACCTCACATTGCAATCTTATCCTATAGAAAACACAACATAATTTGAAAGCTGTGTAACTGTACACCAAATTAATATATTTTCACAAAATCACCAAGAGGCACATCGGTGGCACAAGTTCTTTGTGCTCTGAAAAGTTTAGAGCAAAATTTCAGACCATTTCTTAACAGTGTAGTAACAAAGAAACGCCTCTGTAAACCTTTCATTTCAACGTTATCTGATTGGAAATCAAGCAAAATTTAAATCAGCAGAATTCTAAACCATAGTAACGCATTTTCACCAATCCATCAAAAGCCACATTTGTGGAGCAAGCCCTTTGCACCCTGAAAATTTCAGTCCAAAATTCAAAACCATTTCTTTGCTATGAAGTGACAAAGAAACAGCTATATATAAATTATTTTTTCGCAAATTACGAGCAAGAATCCAGTTTCACGAATCCTTTTTCACAATTTGCAGTAAAAAAAAATCCTTTTCTGCAAATTGTGGAAAAAGATCCTTTTTCACAGTGTTTATTTCCCGCAGTTTGCAAAAAAAAGATTTCTGCAACTAACAAATGCACATTTCTAAGTAATCAAAAAGCTAACCCCATATTCAGATTCTACAGGCCTCGATTAGGTAAACACAACTGTTGGTGTTTTCTAAAGCTCTCTATTTTTTTCCCAGTTTACAGTAAGTTTGTTGTCACTGCTAACTGAAAACAAGATGGCGGCGGTACGAAAAAAGATTCTGCATTTGCAGCATAGGACTCTGCCTTTGCAATAAAGAATCTTTTTTTGAGGTGAACATCTAACTTTTTCCATACAAAATAATGTGAAACTTTGAAATCTAATAACTTTTTAACGGACTAATATTTTTTCACCAAACCTGCCAAAGGCACAACAGTGACCCAAAATCTATATACACTAAACATTTTGGACCAAAATTCCACACAGTCTTTGCACAACACAGTAACAAAGAATTTGACAAAAAATGGCAATTTGCACGTTTTCTTGACGCTCTGGCCCAGATATTCAAAGGTGTTGCACCTAGCACAACAGAGTTGCACCGACACTACACTGCATTGCACCCCAGTGGGATAGAGAAAAGGCTGCCCGAGACAGCACATCTCCTGATGCGCCAGGGTGCAATGTCAATATGCACAGCGCAGATAGAGGGCAAGCCATGCATATGCGGCACATCCCAATATTCAGCCTGGGATGTGCGGCACATATGCTGGTGCAACCCTGCATTGCACCGCATGGGGGACTTAAAGTTGAGTGCTTGCAGAATAGGAACTACTCCCAGCCACCCAAAGGTGGGCTGCAGTATTGCAGGGTGCAAAACAACAATCCAGTCTTGGGTGGCCACCTTCCCACCCAGAACACCGTCCACAAGCACATACCAAACCCTCCCGCCTGTAGCCGCGATCGCGCGGTATATGTATAAGAAGAAATTCCTGGCAGTCTAGTGGCCCCCCCAGTCCCTGATTCCCTGAGAAATATTATACATGTCCATCCCTGGTGGACTAGTGGAACCCCTCCCACCCTATTCCCTGATATATGTTACTATGTCCATCCTGGTGGTCTAGTGGAACCCCCCCGCCCGTTGCGATGATCGTGGTAAATGTAAATTACAACATTCCCTGGTAGTCTAGTGTATCCCCTTCCCTCCCTAGTCCCCAATCATGGTAAATAACCCACATGTACGTCCCTGGTGATCCAGTGGCACTCCCACCCCTCCACCCACCCTCCTCCCCCCCCATCATCGGTGGTGGCTGCATCCCACTGCATGCCCAGCAGCCCACTGAATAACAGGTACAGTATGGGCTGTAAGCCCACTAGTACCCTGTGTGGACCAGTAGCTTGCAGGGCATACTGTACTAGACAGTACTGAATATGTGAAAGATTAATTCACATATTTTGGACTGTCTAGTACAGCCATGCCACAAGCCCGTTGATCCACACTGAGAACAAGCTGTACCTGTCATTCAGTGGGCAGCTCAGCGATGTGGAGCGAGATGACAGTTGCTGCCAATGACGAGGAGTAAGGTGAGCAAAGAGTCCTATGAGGGTGGGAGGGTGGGGTGCCACTGGATCACCAGGGATGGTCATAGTAACATATATCGGGGACTCGGGTGGTGGGGGACCACTAGACCACCAGGGATGGTCATGCATAATATATATCGGGGAATTGGGGACTGGGCAGGCCACTAGACTACCAGGGATTTCCTTTCAAACATATAGCATGTGATCACGGCTACAGGCCGGGGAATGCCCCGGGATCCGCACTGCACATGTCATGCTGTGCAGGGTGCCAGATGCAAGTCACCGGGCTGCCCTGAGCTAGGCATGCAAATGGGACCATAATGACATGCAAATGGACCCATTTGCGCCTTGCATATATTATGACCTTATTTGCATGCCCCCTTGCTGAATATCGTAGGTGATGCACCTAGCGCAACTGCACTTGTGCTGGCACATCCCCATGCTCCTTATCTGTGGCTTGCGTTGGCACAGTGCCACTGTGCCATGCACAGTATGTGCGCTGGCCCTGCCATATTCAACAGTGCTGTGCCATGGCACCTCCCCGTTGAATATCACCTGGACCTGGCCCCGGCGCATCGCAGTTGGGCTGCACCCAGGCTTGCGCCACTGCCTGGTGCAGTCTGAATATCCAGGCCTCAGTATCACCACACCTGCACATCTGACCAGAATGAAACTTGCCACATCAAGAGATCTTTAGTCCCTGATGGCACATGCCAAATGTCATGTGAATCGCTTGAATGGTTGTGAAGTTATTAAAGTGCAAAATTTCAGTTTAACATTGAAGTGAAGATCTAACCCTAACTATAGGGGCGCTACTGCCCCCCTATAATATGACACTCATTGGTGCAACTTTTAAATTACCACTAATATGCTTTTTTCCAACTTAGAGTATCCTTCCAATTAGCACTTCTTTTTGCAAAAGATCACTTTTGGGCCTTATGCTCCCTGGTGTTCAAAATCTGTTTAATCTGGTTGACAATAAATACATTACTCTCTCCATGGGTGGCAAAAGATTGCAAATGCCGTTTAGGAAAACAGACTGTGATCAACAATCTTTTGCAGTAAGACCTGTCAAGTCATAGAACTCCATATCTCACAGTTGCTTGAGTTTGCCTCCTTTGATTCTTGTTAAACAGAATTATCTACTTTCTTCCTAATGAAGCTTGATTGTAAATCTATATACAGTAATACTTGTATTTGTATGATTTTATTAGGGGGGGAATGTGTCCCAAGCCACAGATGAGGGACGCCTCCCTCATGCTGGTCATTAATCCAAAGAAATGACCAGCTCTGAGGATGGTATTGTGATCATATGTCTAATCACAATAACAATTTTTGGTTTTGCATTTTTATTCTACTTACTCTTTTTATGTTTACTTGCATGTATGCACAAGAAACATTATGTGGCAGCTTAGGAGAGAAGTAGGTTGTAGAGGTGCGGCACTGTGGCAGCCAACGCTGGCACTGCATTTGTGGGCTTGGCACTTTTCACCCAATGCAGGCCAAGTGTCCCGATGACACTGGTTCTGCAGAAGTGCCGCCAACTTGAAATTATTTGGACACTGCAATGAGGGGCCACCTCGTCATTGCAGTGTCAGTCATTCTGCTGCAATGAGGGAGTGACCCATTATTGCAGGGCAGTACCTTGCCTGGTGTAACATTTCCCTAAACATGGCAGTGGCATAGCTGCCACCTCAGAGCCCCATGAAAGCCAACTGACTGGGGTGCTTAATCCCCCTGTCAGCATGTCCCCGTCCCAATTCATTTGCTGACGGGGGAGCCCACTCCCTGTCGGCATAATGCCCCCCCCCTTTGTTGTGTGCCAAGGGGGTGCCCAATCCCCCTCGGCATCATGTGCCCCTCCCACATGTTTCTGTGCTGACGGGGGGCCCAATCCCTGTCGGCTTCAATACTTCCACCCCCAAAATGCAGGTGGCATACTGGGAGCCCACCCCAGTGTGCAGGTAGCAAGCCTGCAAAAAAAAACCTTCTCACAACGTCTTTTATTGATGTTGTGTCCCTGAAACAAAGAAAACAGTCCCTTGCAGTCTCACATGCACCCTCCCCCAACCCATGCCCACCCACTGCGCACTCCACCTCCCCACACCGCCCACACCCTATACTTACCCCTGGAGCCTCGCGCAACAATCTTCGGTGGACAGGGAACATGTCTGCACTCTTCAAAGCTGACCACCAACTGAAGAAATGCCAGTAAGCTGTATAATGGCATAAATAGGGCTTTTTCAACTTATATGGATATCTTGGCCATTTTTTTGGACTTTTGGCACCAAATTTTCAACATGGGGTTATTGGGACCCTCCTCATGAACTCAGTCACTGCCATGGTGTGATTCGGTCCTGAAAGGATATTTAACGGTCACTGTGGAGAATCACCTTTTGGGACCGATTAACTAAATGACAGTGCAACTGTTCATGAGGTGGGCTCTCAAAAAGCCTATGTTGTAAATGTGGTGAAAAAATCAAAAAAATGACTGTTTTATGAACGTGCATTGCGCAGTTTCCACGCACAATCATAGGTTCACAAATTTGTAATATTTTCACTCCAGATTTTCAACATTGGCATTTTTTCACACCTCCTTATGAACAGTACAGCTGTAATTTTTCACATCCTGGCCGGAATGTGTTTTTGCACTTCTGGCGCAGAATAGCGTGGTTGCTGTGGGAAATCAATGTTTGGGACAGATTAAGAAAGTCACAGTGACTCTGTTCATGAGCAGAGGTGCTAAAATGCCTATGTTAAAAATTTAGTGACAAAAGTCCATAAAATGACTGTGTTATGAGCGTACATTGCGCAGTTTCCATACACCCTCATAATTTCACGCATTTGTAATATTTTTACTCCAGATTTTCAACACTGGCAATTTTCACACCTCCTTATGAACAGTACAGGTATCATTTTTCATATCCTGATCAAAAATATGTGTTTACACATCTGGTGCAGAATAACGTGGTAGCTATGGGAAATCATTGTTCAGGACAGATTAAGAAAATCATAGTGACAGTGTTCATGAGCAGAGGTCACAAAATGCCTATGTTGAAAACTTGGTGAAATCATTCCACTAAATGACTGTGTTACACACATGTGTTGAGCAGTTTCCATGTATGCTCGGAAGTGCAAGCATTTTTAATATTTTCACTACAGATTTTCAACATTTCCATCTCTTCACATCTCCCTATGAATGGTACAGCTATCAGTCTTCACATCCTGCCTGATCTGCGTTTTCATACATCTGGCATAGAATGGCATGGTCACTGTGGAAACTCAAAGTTCGGGACACATTAACAAAATCACACTGCCACTGTTCATGAGAAGCGGTCTCAAATGCTCTCATGAGGTGGGGTCTCAAAAAGGCCATGTTGAAAATTTATAGTGCAAATACCAACAAACGCCCAGGGAGTTAGGGTTTCTAACCATAACGTCCCACCCTCTACAGACTGACAGGCATCAGGGGTGTGCCTTTGGATTGCTGACTGTAATGCTCGTGCCATGCCATGGCACCCCCAGCCCCCAGCCAGTGACAGGCATTGAGGTGTGCCTTGGACTCTTTGGTCTCAGAGTTCACCCCATTCTCCTACACTGCACCCATTTCAGCGTATATCCTTATGGAATGTGGGAACTGTAGAGCTGAACACCCCAAGGCACACCTCAACATGTGTTGGTGTCTGCAGGATAGGGTGAGGTGAAATGGCATGAATGTTATGGGCAATGACCCAAACAGATTCCCTAGTGCCTGTCTGTCTCTGCAGGTTTGAGGTGGGGTTAGCGTGAAGTTCAATACTTCACTGCCATTCCTATTCTGCATCTGTCTAACTCCTGCATTTCCAATGCTAATACCAGCAAGCAAACATTCGGCATTGACAAATGCTTGTTGTTTTTAGTGGTGTGACTCAAGCTGTGCATAATGACTATGTCTTACATTCAAGATATTTCATGCTTCACAGTGTCAGTTGGCAGCTGGACTGGTAATTTCTAAGAAATTAATGGCCAGTCTAGTAGCCAGTTAGAAGCATTGCTAGGCTTATAAATATTTTTTTAGACTTTACACAGTGAGGCTCCCCTTGTGGGTGCTGGTGGTCATGAGGGAACGAACTCCTTCCCCGGAGCCGAAAACTAAGCAAGGGACCCTCAGTTTGAATTATTAAGGGACCCGCATTTGCCTCCTTGGAACCGAGCAGCAGGTACAGTGGGGAACTCTACAAAACCATGCACTCTCTGCAGTAGTACTATCCTCGCTGACGCTACGTGTCAGCTGCCCCACCGCCCCCACCACCACCCTTGGTGGTGCTCTCCTTAAATACACACGGAGAGCTCTTTTGATTGGTGTGGCGCAAAAAACAATCAGGCAACTTCTCCATTAGCAGGTTATTGGGACCTGCCACCAGGGGCTGCCATTGCTTCCACAGCTGATCTTTCACTCTCGGCTCTTTTAACTACTACATGATTTATCTTTTGGTGTGAGCCCAAATCAACAAAAAAAAAAGAATTATTACAACCAGCATGGGATCTTTAAGTTAAGCTTAAACTCTCTCCCAAGCATGTCTATTATAATCACCATATCATCATTCTCTGTCCACATTGCTGCATCATGGCTTACCCTCCTCGTTTTAACCCTCCCGTACAACCCACTACCCCCTGCCTTCTTCATACTAGTCCTAGCACTACCCCCCTCTGCCCCAATTTTACCTTCTGCGTTAACACGACCAATAATAACCCCCTCATCAGTTACCATGTCCTATATCCCCTTCCCTCCTCTCTTCTCATGTCACCCCACCTCTGATGCCATGATTACCCCATTACTTTATGGACAGGAAATACTATGCTTTACCTGCACCCATATTTCCAATAAACTGCTTCATCATGTGGTCACATCTCGACGCACCTCCAAAAAGATCTGCAAAACTATCCTAACCAGGACAGCAATCATCCTCCTGCTACTTGTGGGCAACATTCACCCAAATCCTGGTCCCACCCTCCATTCCCCACGGCTACCAGCTAAACAAAAGGGGCTGCGGCTGGCCACCATTAATGTTTGAAACTTGCCTCATTTCAAGCCTGGGTCTGCCTCCACTACCCTGATGTAATAGCCATTGCTGAAACATGGCTGTCACAGCATATCCCTGACTCAGCTGTAAGCATACCTGGCTACACATTGCTCAGGTCTGACAGACTAAAAAGATGGGGCAGGGGTTGTGCTCTGTATCTTCGAGATCACCTTCAAGGAATAAACATTACAACCATAAGCCCCTCGGAAGGTGCACAGTCTCTCACTGTCTGGGTTGAATTTGGGAACTCAAAGAAATCCCTTTACATAATGTCCATATACAAACCCCCTCGTAACCAAAGGGATGCCTTCACATCCATCCTAAATATAATCGATCAACTCCCAAAAAATTTGGAAGTCATAGCCCTAGGTGATTTTAACTCAAACTGGCTTGCCCCCCAGACATCCCCCCTCAGGGATGCAGCTGCTGCCCAAAATTTGTCCCACATGGTTCTCACCCCTACTAGAGTGAACAAAATATGAGCCACAGCTCCCTCCTTGACCTCATACTCACAAACCATCCTGAGCACATACTGGATGTCCAGGTCCAATCGGACTCCATCAGTGATCACTCCCCTGTAACTTGTCTCTGGACAAATAGCTGGAAACCATCCCCACCTAGGTTGTCCATGTGTCACCAACTCAAGAAGGGGGCTCTAAAACATATCAGAAACCTACTTCGGAATTTCGACTGTCCCCTCTTGATCATGTGACGTCAGTTGATGCCTCCCTGTCCTTCTTCATTAGTTCCTTCCAATCCGCCTGTGACATTTTCGCCCCCCAAGTCAAATGGATTGAAAAGGCTAAATCATTCCCCTGGGTAACTCGGACTTTGCTCGATCAAATGAAGGCGCATGATGACCTGTGGTGCAGAGCTCTTCAGTCAGGTCAACCCACTGACCGACAATGATATCATGCCACCAGAAATACCTGCACCTGGGCAATTCGGCTGGCAAAGGCTGCTTACTACCAAACAAAACTCACTGTCACCTGGGGTGATGGAAAGAGGTTCTGGGATAATATAAAGGACCTTAGTGTAAAGTCTCCTTCCCCTCCCCCTGCCATGCTTATTCTAGATGGTACCCCCACCCAAGAACCCAGCAAAACAGCAGATGCTTCCAATATATCATTCTCAGACCTAAGTTCTATTCTCCCTCCTGTCTTTTTCAGTACTGATGCGGGATATTTCCTGCCACCCCCCAGTGTGCCACCTTTTCGTCTCAAGACTATTTCCACTAGTGATGCCTGTGCATATATTTCCAGGTTCCTAGGTAAGACCAGACATAGTGGTGACTCACTAGATGCTAAACTGCTATCCTTAACCCTTGATGCTGTTCTAGTACCTCTCACTAAATATTCAACATGTCCCTCTGCCTGGCACAATTCCCGTCTTTGTGGAAAAAGGCGATGACTACACCTGGACATACAAGTGGTGCACGTACTTCTACTAGTAACTACAGGCCCATCTCCATATTCCCCCCTCTCTCAAAAGCTTTGGAGAAAATAGTGTCTGATCAACTTACTAACTACCTAGATGCACAACACCTAATTTGCCAACAACAACACGGTTTTAGAAAAGGTCACAGCACCACCACTGCCCTACTAGAACTCACCTCCTTTGTTCATGATACTCTGGACCATGGAGACCTGGCTGGCTCTGTCTTTATAGCTCTCTCCAAGGCATTTGATACCATCAATCACACCATGCTTATAAACTCCCTCCTCTCTGTCGGTGTCTCCAATGAAACTACTTGCTGGTTCCCCAGTTATCTCTCTGGTTGCATGCAACAGGTGATGATAAGAAACACCCTCTCCGCTAACCTTCCCGTCCAATCGGGTGTTCCACAAGGGTCTATCCTCGGTCCATTCCTTTTCTCACTTTACCTGAACTCATTGCCGCTGGCCTCCTCTGGGCGTCTTCTCCTTTATGCCGATGATGCTGTGATCTTCAGTCAGCACCCTGACCCCATGCAGCTTCAAAAATCCTTGCAGGGCTCTTTCACTTAAATTGAAGCCTGGTTTTTCTCTCACAAGCTCGTACTCAACACAAAAAAGATGAAAGTCATGCTATTCGCCCACCCACAACATAAGCACAGCACCACAAAATTATCTATACATAATGTGATGGGCACCACGCTGGAACCTGTTTCCAATTTTAAATATCTAGGGGTTACCCTAGACTCCGCCCTTACCTATCGTGAGCATGTCACATCAACTTGCACTGAAATAAACAAAAGAATTGGCCTCCTCTACAGGCTTAGGCCATGTATACCTCCAGAGGCTCTACGCTTAGCTATCTCCAGCTCCATCCTTTCACTGGTAGACTATGGCATAATCATCTATGGGGCCACCTCTGACTCAGCACTGTCCAGCATTAGATGTGCCCTAAACAAAGCCTGTAGATTGGCCATAGGCTGTGATCATCTTGCGCACATCTGTGACCTCTATCTGCGCTCATCATGGCTAAACTTCCAGGGGCGTCTAGTTTATCAGACCTGTCTACTGGCCAAAAATCCAGTTGGGCCTAGCCCCCCCCCGGCTGTCTTCAACTCCTCCAAAAGAACCTTCCAGCTCGCTCCATTAGACACTCTGACACCGCCACATTCCGTGTCCCCGTCGTGAAGACCACTGCTGGCCAAAGGTCTTTTTGCTACAGGGCCCCACTCTGGATGAACTCAATCCCTGACTCTATTTTATCAATCCACAGGCTTGGGCCTTTTAAACCTGAATTACTTAATCATATTACATCTAACTCCCACTGTGACTGCAGATGAAACTCTAAAAAATGTTTAATGCACTAATACTTCACAGCTGCTGATGTTCCATGTCTGTGCTTATGTATTTTTTCTTTCATTTCAGTATGTTACTGTCATTTTTTGTACTAGAGCTGATGTCTAAATTGTATATTCCAATTTGTACTGTGTTCTAATCCATTTTTTGTATGACGTGGAGCCTTTGCAAATGAGTCCCTGACGCAAAGGGTTGTAATTCCTAGACCTTAAATAAATAAATAAATAAATAAATATAAAATGCAATGTTGGATCAAGAATATGCATACTATACTAAACCTCCTGGTCATACTGCTCCTTCTCTTCTGCTGTCTCTTCATATAACTGGGGCCAGGTGAGAGTGAGGTAACAATGATGGCTTGGAAAGTGGTGATCTTGAAACAACAAAGGACATTTGGGCACATTTGGATACCAAATGCTGGTGCCACTTGGACATTTTGGAAAAAGACTTGGACTTGCTACCAGAATACATGATGCATGCTCCAGCCAGGGAGACACATATCCTGTGGCCATGCCCCTTTTTCAAGGAGTACTGGTCTGAGATTATATCTGAGCAGAATGATATATTTCACAAGCCTGAATTATTGACACCGACCTTCATCCTGACTGCGACTCCTCCCATGGGCCTCCCATTGGCGGGGAGGGTAATATAAGCTTATTGTACTTCTGGTCTTGATAGCAAAAAAAGTGATTACCAGACTTTAATTTACTAAGCGTAGACTGACCAGAGTGATCTGGCGAAAGCTGGTTTATGAAGTACATAGATTAGAACAGATAGCAGGTAAACTAAATAATTGTATGATGGGTTTTCCGAGCAGATGGAGTGTCTGGACTCACTTCCACTTAGAGCAATACAAAGATTCTGTACCATGATGGGGAAGATAAGGCCGATGGCACATTCATAAGGTAGAAAAAGAAATGAGCAGACTGGATGGGCCTTGCGGTCCTTATCTGCCGTCAACCTCTATGTTCCTATATAAGATATAAATTACCTTCTTTGTTCCATCCTCCTTATGCAAAAGCACGAACTGGGAGCCCTGGGCTTGGGGTCACATAGGACTGAGGAAGGTACTGAAATGGGTTACGAACCACTAGAATATGCCTGCATACAAACCATGCTTACTTACCTGTGGTGGGGAATGAAATTAATGTTCTTGACTTCTTCTCCTCCTCCTTTTGCCTTTTATTTATATAATGTGAAAACTGAATTGGAAACTGTACTGCTAATGGTCCTATGAAATGTTATTATATACTGCTGCTACGTCCTTATTTATGTACCTGTACTGCACTGTATGAGTACTATGATCTTTTTTGAAGATAATAAAAATTTAAATTTTAAAAAAGAATACATGATGCATGCTTATCTAGCAGATTCACTGTCTCGCACAAATAGAGACGTATCAAATTCTGCCAAGACAGGCAGGTTATTGGACTTGCACTGGCTAAACTGACTTTGTTTTTTCTTGAATGCCCTCCAACTTTGGTCACTTCAGATAGATGCTTCAGTAGCACTGGGGGTGTTGCCTCACTGCATTGCTCATGGCTAGATCCATAAAATCTTGAAGTCTTAGGGCTCAATCTGCAAAGGAATCCATGCCCATTGAGGGGTTCCTAACTTGGGCAGGATGTGTGTGCAGAGGTCCCACTCCACACATGTGGAAGACCTCTGCACACCCCCAGCCCTGTCGGTGCGCCTGTGTGATACTGCATCCACATTCACATGTTATCACCAGTGAGCTCAATATCAACAGGTGTGCATCTGAGCACACAAAGCCAGTTTCATTTAAATAAGACATGTCACCTGACCCGCCATGGTATGGTGAAAGAATGGGTGACCTGACCGGCTATGCAGAGGAATGCACATTTCTCCAGTCAGACCATGTGTAAACATTAGACCATGACAGCTTTGGCTGCTAGCAGGTAGTGTTTCTTTTTTAATTTAAGCTTAATTAATCTAAAAACCAAAAAATAAATTTAGATATAAAAACATTAACAAATGCAAATACCCATCCATGGATGAAAAATATTGTGAAGAGAAATATAATGTCCTACATTTAAAGTCTTTTTCTTTCTTTTTAAGCTTTTATTTTTTATTAGGACTTGTTTTTCTTTGAGGTGTATTATTATTATATAATTTTGAATGTCAATAGGGCAAGAGAGAATATAGTAATTGGCATGAAGGCAAACCAGAGACTACAGGGAAGTATACACCTTGAGGTCAGCAGTGAATAGCTACTGTAGCTCACGCTGGGCCATGGGGTCTTAACTTAATGGATTTTGCTGACTGCCAAACCACAAACAGCAATCCACAGCAGACATATACCAACACCAGCAGCCACATGTAAGCTGCACTAATTAATATTCATTGCTGATCTTGAGGTTTTTTTCCAACTAGTTGTAGTCTGCTATAATCCATGTCACTTACTGCACTGGCAGCCAAAGTAGTTCAGCAAAATTAATGAAGCTGAACCAAATATTCAGGCCCTAACTCAAGGCTGAACCAAACTTGGATCTTGTCCAGTTCTCGCACCCTTACATACCACACCAGAAAGGGCAATTAAAGAACAAGAACAGCATCTACAGTAAGCAAGATGCTGCACCCATAAACATTTTCTTTATATATATATATATATATTTATATATATATATATATTACGGTAGCATGGTAGTGCTACCATAGTTAGGGTTGAGGAGCCGTTTACATGTTAAACCTAAAACTTTGCACCTTAATAACTTTGTAACCATTTAACAGATTTGCCTGCAATTTTGGAATACACAATCAAGACCCAGATGCCTTGGGGTATGCCACATTTTATACCAGTCAGACATATGGTTGTGGAGTTATTAAGCATGATCTGTGTGTGCTTTTACGCTTTTTTTTTTATTCTACGGTCATGCCTACAGGTTGCATGGTTTGCGCAACCGGTCCAAAATCTTCAGGGAACATGCGGCGTGGTCCCCGATGTGCCTTTCAAAGATTTCGTAAAAAAATATTAAATGGTCCAAAAGTTATTCAAAAAACAAGTTCCCATGATAAGTCAATGGGAAAAGTTAAAAAGTTTGACAGTGTCGCAAATGCAGTTTTTACTTTTGCAAATGGCCCTTTTACTGTCGCAAATCTGCCATTTTGTTTTCAGTTGGTGATCAGAAAAATGCTTGGCATTTAAATTTGGAACCCTGTAGCAGACTAATTCTTTTTTGTATTCACCTAGTCAGACCCTGAGGATGCTAGCTATGTCTTTCTTTTGGGGTAGAACACCCCAGAAATGTTTTTCACATTTCTGGAAAAAGTACTTTCACAAAGTACTTTCGCACTTGTGACACTGTCAAATGAATTTGAGAAAGCTTGATAAGGCTATACAAGGATGTTAGGTGGGACCGTTATAGAGTGCTTCAATTTCAGATATTACAGGATCTGTATTACACCCCTGTAAAACTTTGTAAAATGGGTAAGCTTCAGTCAGATCTGTGTACCAGGTGTGGAACTCAACGGGGCACACTGTTTCACATTCTGTGGGAATGTGATAAGGCATCCCCCCTCTGGGAAAGTATCCGCTCTAGACTTGACTCATTATTAGAACTACAAAATGCTTTTCAACCAGAGATTTGCATCCTAGGGGACTCGGGGAACATCTTTATTGGAAACCAAAGGAAACATATGATGTTAATCTCTTTATGTGCTAAGAAAGTGTTATTACATCACTGGCTGGACCAGCAGACTCCCACTTACACAGAATGGCATAAAGAAATCCTCTTCGCCTTACAAGCAGAACACCTCTTAGCGAGTATTTCCAAAAATAATAAAAAATACCAGAAGATCTGGGCACCTCTGCAGACTCTACTATGTATCTAACACTCCCCATACCTATAAATAGGACCGACCTGGCTCCTTGGAGCCGAATCCAATGGGCATCAGTTGTTCCAGCTGAAATAACCCATATTACAGACTCGATGAGCATACCCCAAAATATATGGAACATAGCTGGAACTAGGTGGAGGTTTCCCTTTCTGTTCCCTCTTCCATTCTTTTCCTTTTTTTACTTATTTTTTCCCGGTGGTGAAGGAAATTGGGGGGGCATGGGGGAAATATAGGGTTAGGGGTGGCTGGGGTTCTCTCTTTTTGGTGGGGCTTGTTTTTTGCACCATTAAATACTTAATAGTAACATAATTTACTCCTTTTTAAGGTGCCAAAAACTGGATATTGATCTGCAATAATGATATAATGGATCTGTGTTACTGGAGTATTGTTTCGAAGCATGCTATGTAATGATGTTTTGTGTACTGCTTGTGAAATGGCAAAAGCAATAAAGCTTACTAAATATGAAAAAAGAATTTGTGAAAGCTTTTGTGAATTGCGACAGTACTTTTCTAAGCTGTGGGAAAATGACAGCAATTCTTTGGCACCCCACTGCAAAAGAATGGTTTGGTGTTTTGGGCTGAAATTTGGAGAGAACACAACCAATATCTCACAGATATGCCTTTCATATTTTGTTGAAAAAATATTACACAGTGGCAAAGTTATGGCACTCCAAAGTTGACACTTTTTTCCCATAGGATAACATTACGGCGTCCGACACATTGCAGCAATCCTTTGGCGCCCTGCTGCAAAATAACGGTTTGGTCTTCTGGGCTGAAATTTGGAAGGAAGACAGCCAACATCCCACAGATGTGCCTTTTAGTGGTTCAGTGAAAAAATACTACAGGGTGCTAAAGTTATGGCACTCTGAATGTCTCTTTCTTTCCCATAGGATAACATTACAGCATTTGTCACACCTTTCAGGGCCCATATCTTGGAAAAGGTACGAGATACGGAGTTTTCATTGGAAAAAACTTTGCCCTTTAACAGGGGCTCAGTACAAAACTAGCCAGGAAAGTCATAAATCAAATGACTTTTAAATTTTTTTATACATCATACGGTTCCTGAGATATAAGCAATTTAGTATTCCAACTCCTCATTTTCTGCTTCGAGACCCATTATTATGTATACATTCTTTGTACTCACTGTCTTTCTCTATGAAGCTTTTGGGGAAAACCAGCCCGTTTGCTTACATTGCTGTTACCATTTCCCTTTCCGCTTGCGGTTCCGTACCCATTTCATTTACCGTTCATGTCTACGCCACCATGTGTGTTATCCTTTGCGTTTTCATTTGCGCTTGCATTTCTGTTATTTTTTATCATTTGTGTCTACAGTACTGTTTCTCTTTCTGTTTCACTTTGCGTCATCATGCCCATTACCATTTGCGTTTGCGGGCACCATGTTACTATGTGACAAGACATCACATGGCGGACGATTCCCATCTCCACCCCCATGTGCATTACCCTTTCTGTTCTCATTCACGCTTGCATTACCATGTGCACCACTGTTAGTGCTTCTGTTTGTGTTGCTGTTCCTGTTACTATGTCACAAGACATCACGTGGCAGGGCCCTGTACTCCCGCCGTCACATTACATTCACTATTTCTCATTATCATTCTCAAAAAGAAGGGAAATTAGTGGCAAAAACTCTGTTTAATGCATCAGTTAGGGTTGTTTCACATTGACAAAACTGAGAGAAATTTAGGTGTAGGGCTGAAAAACCCCCTTGGACCTCCCAGCCCACCCCAACCGGCATTGGGGTGTGCATTGAGGTCTTGGTCCCAACTCCACCCCATTCTCCTATACTACTTGCTTTTATACATGTAATGGGTTAAGAGTTAGGGCTGATGACCCCAATACGCACCCCAATGCCAGTTGGGGGGGCTGGGGGTCCAAGGGGCTTTTCAACCCTAACACCGAATTTTCTCACTTTTTGTTGTTGTGGAACAACCCTAACTCATGCATTAAACAGAGTTTTTCGTCTCTAATATATACATATATATATATATATATATATATATATATATATATATATACATACATATGTGTGTAGAGTTATGCCAGTATAGTTAGGGTTGAGTCGGCAGTTTAATGTTAAACCCCAAATCTTGCATGCTAATAACTTTGCAACTGTTCAGTAGATTTGGACGAAATATGGAATGCATGGTCTGGTATGGCAGATCTCTTGATTTGCCAAGTTGTGTTTTGGTTGGGCTTACAGGTTTTGCGCAGTGAAGTGCTGAAAATGCATTTTTTGCCACTTTTTGGCACTTTTTTGCCCATCGCATTGTGACCACACCATTTGAACTTTTGGTCTGAAAATGTCAGAGTAGAAAGAGTTTGAGTCATAAAACAATCTAGCGTTAGTTTGGTGAAAAAAAATATTAATCTTTTCCAAAGTAATTTAATTATTAATTTTTTGATTCTGAGCACGCTCAGTTCACTCCAAGATTTATATGTATTTTTGCGAAAGGGGATTGGGCTCACAGTCAAAGATTTTGTAGGCTAGTAATAGGGATTTAAAAAATCCCCATCTTTGAGGAAAAATTCCCCTTTCACGAGTCACCATCTTGCTTTCATTTTTCCCCTCAAACAAAATGTCATAGCTTTCTCCACTGGTGACTTTTTGTTGTAATAAGGCATGGGTTTTGTTCAGGCTGACACCCTCTACAAACCTATACCTTTGGCTTGCTTCATTTTGGTCAAAAAGCATCTGTTTTAAATTTTAAAATTCTTCATCCGTGATTCACATTCAATCCTCTTTCACAAGGTGACAAAATCGCCATCCGCGAACCAATCCCTTTTTGCGAGGTAGCAAAATCCTGGACCATGAGTTAGGAACCAGATGGCCATTCTCACGATGAGGACTGACTCATGGTCAGGGATTTTGCTACCTTGAGAAAGGGGATAGGCTTGCAGATAGGGATTTTGTCACCTTGCAAAAGGGGACTGGGTTTTTGAATCACCTTTCGTGAGCTGACAAAATCCCTTTTCATGAGCTGACAAAATCCCCATCCGCAAACCGATCCCCTTTCATGAGGTAACAAAATCCTTGAGCGTGAGTTAAGAACCAGATGGCCAAAATTTGACAGTCAATTATTTTTCGCAGATGGCGATTTTGACAGTTCATGAATGGGGATTTACTTCACAGTTGGGGAATTTGCTACCTCACAAACTAAGAATTTTTTAACTTTTAAAAAATTTCCCACTGCATTATAAATTAATGGTTTGGTCTTTTGACTTGAAAATTGCAGGATGTAAAGGAGGTGTCCCAGAGATGTGAATTACGCTATTTTGGTGTGAACAAATGTATTGGTTCCATTAATATGCCACCACAAGGTTGAGATTTTCCCCATAGGATAACATTGTAGTGCCCATAGTCACTTTTGGAGCCCGTATCTCGAAAACAAAGCGAGATACGGATTTTCCGCTACCCAGAGCTGAGATCACCTTTAGGTGAACTAAGCATGCAAGAAAGTTTTGAAGTCATAGATTACACCTGCAATGGAATTTGCTTTCCTGCATTGTACAGCAACTAAGATATTGGCAAATTAGTGTTACAAGGGATCCTTTTCAGGCCTACTAGTCTACTGTATGTCGCTGTTGTTATGTGTAAGTGGAAATGCAGAGCTCAGAGGTCCCACTCTCCCAGAGATACATATCATTATGCACAAATGGGCAGTTTGGTGGGAACACAGGGCCCAAAGAGCTCGCGCTCCCACTGACACATACCAGTTACCAGGTACATTACACTGTTAATAAATAGTTTGTTTTTTTGGCTTGAAATTGCAGAGTATAAAAGGGGTATCCCAGAGATGAGAATTGTGCTGTTTAGGAGCAAAAAGAATCATTGTTTCCATAGATATGCCATAACGGAGTTGAGATTTTTTTCCCATACGATAACATTGCAGCGAGATCATGTAATGCAGATAACCTGGTGAAAGCTCCATGTTCTAGCTCCAGCCTCCTGATCACTTTTTCAATAAATTCTCAGAGCACATAACTAATTAAACTCACTACAACTGGCTTAAAAGACTTCTGAATTGCTGTACTACAATCAACTAGTAAAATTTTCTTCATGGAGGTCGAAATGCGGAAAGCTTTACCTAAATGAACTCTGCCTGCAACTCCAGAGAAAGGCCCAAAGAAACCCAGGGCTTCTCATACTGCTGACTCTTCGGATGCTAGTAGCCATTTCTCAGACCAAGAACCACTTAACCTTAGCAGGCTTCCTGGCTGAGTTTAGACCATTTCAGGAGGAACTCCGTTCAATCACTTTGGAGATTAAAACTATCTGCAGTGCTCTAGAAGATATCTCCAGACACTCTACAAACTCAGAAGTGCAGATCTGTTTGGTACAAAAATGCTGCAATAAACTTGACCCTGAAATAGTTGTTGCAAGGCAAAAGATCGTTAAAATGGAGCTAAAGAAAAAGGATTTGAAGGGCCGCAGTCGCAGGAATAATGCGGTTTTCATTGGATTTCTGGAGGCTGAAGAAGGGCAGAATCTATCCTTTTTGTGCAAAAGTTCATAGAAAAAGTCACCGGGCCCTCTCCTTATGGCTCCAAATATATGATCGAGCTGGCCCATTGAGCCCTCAGAGCAACCACACCAGCTGAATCCCCCCTCCCAAGACCGCTCATCTTTAAATTCCTTAATTTTTTGGAGCATCAGCATTTCCTGGCAAAGGTGAAGCAAATACAGGAAGTCCACTTGGAGGGTATTAAGATTAGAGTGGCACAAGAGCTACCGGCCACTATACGTCAACAGAAGATGGCATTCCATCCCCTGGTGTCCAAACTTATCGCAGCTGGGGTTTGTTTTCAAATGTCCTACCCCGCAAGGCTTCAGGTATTAATCAAAGGCACCTGGCACAGTGTTGAGGATCCTGAGGTGCCATGTGAAGATCTCAAGGAAGGTTTGCCCGACCTCTTCTTCGACACTTGATTTTTCTGCAGGTGAATGCCCTGTGCCATAAATCATAAGAGCAAGTTACTGTAATCTTCTTTATTAGCTGGGGAGAGGAGGCTTAGATTTGGCCCAACAGACTTTTGACCTGAAACTACCTGAGCCCTCTGATTTACACTCCCGCAGTAGATCGCTAACTTTCTTCGATTTGCAGCATCACCGGGAGCTTCGATCTACTACTGGACTAATTTGGATTCCAGTCCATGGCTCCAATTTTATGTTAATACTTTTCAGGTACCTCCTCTCTCTACTCAGGCAGAACTTATTATTTTTAAACACTACTAGAGGGTGTTCATCTCTCTCTCTCTTTTCTGGGAGCTATTGGTGCCTCTTTACTCTGGCAGAGCTAAGGTTACAATGCTAATTATCGCTTATAGTTTTTGAAGGGTTGACTATGTTCTGACAGGAAAAAGTTTCATAGTTAGAGTTTAGAAACCTGAGTTCTTTGTCTCTGTTCTCGCTCTAGCTAAGATTAAGCTGCAATTTGTTCAACAGTGAATTTAATTGCTGACCAGAGTTTTTTAAAATAGGGAGAAGTTTACTATCCCTGCCTAATGTTATTCAGCTGAGCAGTATTAAGGTTTCTTTTTCCTTCTCTCAGCATATTAGATTACAATGATTTGTTGGGATAGAATCTGGAGGGGGGGACTTCTGAATAACTTTAGGATTAAAAGTTTGCATGCTACCTTTTGGGGCTTCGTGGATTTTATTTTACTTGTTTATTCTACTATGTTTCATGTCTCAGTCCCCACCCCCCAGTGCTTGTTTGTTTGTTTGCTGGTTTGATGTTTGTTTTTTCTCTGGGTTGCTTCATCCCTTATCCTCGATTCCCCATTATAGGGAATAGGATCTGGCAAGGTGGTTGGAGAGAAGAAGCAGAATGAAGGGAGATCTTCGGAATGCAGTCCATAATAATTAAAGGGATTGGGGGGGTTGGGTTTGTTTGTTTGATTCCACTTCACTATTTGATATTTTTATGGGCTTGGGAGATAGGAGGGTCAATATTTGAGACTGGGGAGGGTGGGTGGAGGAAATACAACACGGACCCTTGAAGATTATAATGCTGGCAACTTCAATACCATCTCTGTACTAATGGGCTAACTCTATGTATGGTATAAAGTATAGTGAATAATATTAAATTTGTTACCTGGAATGTTAAGGGAGGCAGACAGAAATTGAAGCAATGTAAAGTACTGAAACATTTATCCTTGCTATCAGCAGAAGTTACATTTATACAGGAATCTCATTTACTGGATTCAGAAGCCATTCAGATAAGGAGACTGCAAGTGGGTCAAGTGTTTTCAGCTGAGGGTTTCTCACAAAGTTGTGGAGACATGGTTCTAATATCCAGAAAGATCCCATTCTCACTCATCTAGATAGTTAAAGATCCACAGGATAGATTTATTCTAATACATGGCACTTTCTATACCACAAAGATTCTGTTAGGCAGTGTTTATGGGCCAAATTTGGATTCACCAGGGTTTTTCATCCAGCTGGTTGTTGTTCTTACCCCTTTTCTTTCCCTACCAACAATACTAGGTGGGGACATGAACCTTGTATTTGACTCCTCTCTGGACTGTTCTGGCTGCTCTCATAAGGGCTCTCACCTGCACAACGGGCCTTCTGGGAGCTTTTTGATCAAATTGGCCTATGTGATGTATGCAGTGTGCTTAACCTCACGGAAAGGGGTTATACTTTTAGGTCACCAGTTCACAATTCTGCTTCCCATATTGACTATATTCTGCTTTCCCATACATTAATGCCTGGTGTTCTCTTTTCCTCCATTGAACCAGGTCCATCCTCTGACCACTCTCTAGTAACTTGCTAATTTTTCTCTCACCCCCTCTCATGAGAGTAACTCATTGGAAGATCACCAACCAGGTGCTGAAGGACCCTGAGCTGGTCACAACCATTTCTAAGCATATTGAGCAGTTTATGGAAGTTAATCTTTAGTCCACTTCTAGACCAGATTTAGAATGGTGTGCATTCAAAGCTTATGTTAGAGGGATTCTCATCAGTTTATGTGCTCAAAGGGAAAAAAAAGGGACCAAAGACTATCCAGCCTTCTTTCTCAAATTCGAACAGTTGAAGCTACCTTAACCCCTCATTCTCCTGATACTTTTAGACAGGAGCTAGCCAAATTAAAAGATGCCTACTTAGAAATGTTAGGAGAAAAAGCAGAGTTTGCAATTTTACAGACTAAGGCATTGTATTCAGATCAGGGGAAAAGGCAAGGCACCTTTTAGCACTTCGGATCAAACAGCTGGAATCACCTAGATACATCACATCTATCCACTCCCAAACCGATGGTTCCCTAAAAACATCCTCTTCAGATTTAGTAACAGAATTTCATAATTACTAAAACAACTTATATAATCCCATGATTGACCCACCCCCTCAATCAAATCCTCTATGAGCATCTGGCTACAGCTAACCTTCCTTCTCTTTCTGTAGATCAGCACTGTGGCCTTACAGCCCATATCTCCTCAGTTGCACTGATCAGAGTTATCCAAGGTCTTTCTTCTGATAAATCCCCTGGTCCAGATGGATTTTCTGCCAACTTTTATAAAACATTTCACAAGCAACTTCTTCCCTTGTTATTGGCCTTATTCCAATGCATCTTGTCAGGAACATCTGTGAACTCTTCCTTATTAGAAGCCCTAATTGTCCTATTGCCCAAATCAGATAGGAATCCAGAGCTGGTTTCCAGTTACCATTCCATCTCCCTATTGAATCAGGACATCAAAATTTTAACTAAATTAATTGCTGTTCATATCAGCATTATATTACCAGAACTTATTGGGCTAGAACAGGTAGTTTTCATGAAGAGGCAATCCTCAGTTGATCATCTCCAAAGTTTGTCGCACATCCTCTCAGTGAACAGAGATGCCTCCTTCCCTGCAGTTTTGATTTCTCTGGATGCCGAGAAGGCCTTTGACAGAGTGGATGGGACCTTTTTGTGTCATATTCATCATATCTTCAAGTTTCCTTTGCAATTTCAGCTTTGGATACAAGCACTATACCACTCCCCTATAGCTTGGGTCATGGCTAATGGGGCAATATTAAGCTCCTTTCCTTTATTGTCTGGTACCAGACAGGGCTGCCCCCATCCCCACTGCTATTTAATTTATATTTGGAGCCTGTTATTTAGTTACTGACAGCGTGCGACAGGATTCAAGGAATATCCATCCTAGGTCATGAAGTTAAGGTCTCTGCTTATGCAGATGACATCCTTCTACAAATATCACACCCAACTGCCTCAATTCCTCCCATGCTATCTCTCATCAAAAAATACAATGAAGTGTCCAATTATAAACTAAATCTGGATAAATCTGTAGTATCCCCTCTCAATCACAAGGCGCTCAAACATTCTATCGCTGCTCTGGGCCTTTCCTGGAAACAGGATTCATTCTGGTATCTGGGTATAGAAATATCGAGGAACCCAACACTTACCCAGAAACTGAATCTGGATTCCTTAGTGAAAATGATCACTGGGGATCTTGAGAAATGGTCTAAATTTCCAGTCTCTCTCTCTCTCTCTCTGGGGCAGGATTAATCTAGTCAAGATGAATGTTTTCCCTTGGCTTTTTTATCCTCTCCACTTACTTAATATCTGGTTACCTTTAACTTGGTTCCAGAATATTCATGGTGTTATTACCAAATTCATTTGATCTAACAAACAATCCAGATTAGCCTATTCCAAACTTGCTGCCCCTAAGGTTAAAAGATGGTTACGCTTACCTCACTTAGCCTTCTACTACTGGGCCAGTCAAGCCACCAAGTACCTTCTATGGCTATCTTCCCCTGAGGAAATAACTTCTCCCCTTCTACAACCCCACTGGCTTAGAATTGAGTTGGCTCATATCTTGGCCTGTGCCATATCTCCGGTCAATCTTTTACATATTAAAGCTAATGCTATTCCTTCCAGTTTAAAATTGACCCCAATCACAATCTCAGTCAGGAGTCATACGCAACTGTGTTCCATCCTTAAATATGAACACACTCTAGACTTAGCACAATCCATATGGGGTAATCCTAAGCTCAGGATAGATAACAAAATGCTTAATGCTCATTGGCTGCCACACTTGGGGGATGGTAACCTTTCTCTCTTTGTGACTGAGGAGGTGTCTTGGCTCTCCACCACTGAGATTATAAACAAATGTAATGTCCCCGCCATCAATGTTTCCAAGATATTTCAACTAAGGCATCTGATTCTGAAGGTGTTTGGTTTAGCCCCTCCCCAGCTGGCTAATATTTTTTTCTTACAGGAACTGAAGTCTTTGGTAGATGCTCTGCAAGCTGTATCTAAAATCTATGGGATCCTGTACAATTGGGCCTACCCGAACGTTTTTGCTCCCTTAACATACTGGTCCATCGCTTTCCCCACTCAAGATCTAGATTGGGCCGCTCTATGGCACAATTGCCATAAATACATTACACATGATAGGCTGCGCAGTACTCAATTCCACATATTACATTAATTTATATTATTCCCCACAAAAGCTATTTAAATTTGGTCATCTTCTTCCATCCCCTACCTGTGTCCATTGTCACCAAG
The DNA here is from genome assembly GCA_016271365.2 of Neoceratodus forsteri. Lineage (NCBI taxonomy): Eukaryota > Metazoa > Chordata > Ceratodontiformes > Ceratodontidae > Neoceratodus > Neoceratodus forsteri. The sequence continues at coordinate 516,252,389 of CM057449.1, read as the reverse complement.
AAGAAGGTTCCATGTTCCATATATTTTGGACTTTTCCAAAAGTCTCAGTACTCTAGACTACCATTCAACAAAGAGCGGACCCCTTGCTAGGTCTGAATACCCTATTTACCACAGAGATTTGTCTACTCTGTGATTTTTCTGAGATCTCGGTATTCAATTGAAGATATCACATGGCCCTCATCTCCATGTCTGTCAAAAAGGTGACACTGCATCACTGGAAGGATGATATGGACATATCTTATTCCGAATGGCTTCAGGAAATTCTTGCAAATCTCAGAACGGAGAAGGCCATAGCTAGTATCAGTAATAGGCTGAAGAAGTATAGGAACATCTGGGACTCCCTGCATAATCTTTATTCTATATAACCTCCTTAGGCCAGCATAATCTCAATCCTGTGTCTCGACTGTTTGTAGGTGTTGTGTAGGGTGGCAGGTGGGTAGGAGGTGGGTTGGGATGAGGTTGGTGGGAAGGGAAACAGTCCCGATATTTTGTTTTGTACCAAATGTCTGTATTTTTCATTTGTTGGTTCTGTTCTCTGTATTGTTAAAATGTAATAAACTTTAAATTGAAAAAAAAAAGGATAACATTGCAGCACCCCCAGTGGTTTTCAGTGCCTGTATCTTGGAAACTACGTGAGATGTGGATTTAGTTGACTATCTTGTATGGGGGTTTCACTGTCATGATTACAACAGCACTGACATTTTTTTTCATAGCTGCTATGGTTGTTGAGATATTTGCAAATTAGTGTTACCAGTGTTCCTTGCCTTATAGGGCTGCTGTATGGCTCTGTAGTTATGTGTAAGTGGGTGTGTAGGACCCAGGGGGCCCATGCTCCCAAAGACACATGCCATTATGCACAAATTGCCAGCTTCGGGCCCCCACGCTCACACCAACACATACTATTTACTAGTTATATTACACTTTTTGCTGAAATTTGCCAAAAAAGAGCTGTAACTACTTTTCTCCTTAGCTTTAAGACACTTATCCTTCTGTTTAGAGTATTACATTTAGGGATACAGTGTGATTACACTACTTTTGAATTTCTGTGCTTGTGTCAGCTCCCTACATGAGCAGCTGATTACTTCTCCCTACTGAAGTTCCTACTAAGCCTCATCTTATGTCCTCCTTAAATATTACAGAAGCACTCTGAACTGATATGACTGATGTAACATTGAATACTTACTTGCATTAATTGCATTTTCACTTGTGTTATTTGGCTCTATTATAAATATCTCTGTATGAATAGTACCATTTGACCCAGAGCTTATCAGGTCCATTTTGTAATGAGCTTGCTCAATGATGTTCACTGGATAAATAAAGATTTTGATTGATTGACTTTTTCAAAAAGTAAGGAAATTCACTGTGAAAGACTTCGTTAATGCGTCAGTTAGGGAAAATGAGATGTTAGGGTTGAGCCCCTAACCCCTCCACCACCTCAACCCCACATCCTCTACAGATCGACAGACACCAGGGTGCACCATGAGGTCATGAGGCCTAACTCCCACCCCATTCTCCTTTATTGTAACATGTCAACCTGTTTACTCATGGAATGGAGTGAGAGTTGGCCTCATGACCCCATGACACACTCCGGCGTCTGTATAAGAAAACACAAATTTCACATACGCCTATAATGCAAAGCATCATGGGCAGCATATGCAAATGTCCATGAATTAATTTGGACTGGCTCAATTTTAAGCATAATTGCATGGTGCCAGAAGGCCTCACAATATAATCAGCAAAGGCTGAGAACAGCAGACACAGACACATGCCCAAGGTTGTGGGACTGTTTCAAAGGGACTTACAGTGCATGCTGAATCAATCTGAATCAAATTAGACATGCCAGTCATTTGTTAGATTCATGCCCCACCCTTGTTCACGTCCCCTAAATAAACCAGATTGTGGGTTTTCACGTTTAACGTGGCTAGTGTGTACCCTCTTGGTTTGGTTACAGCATTATTATTGTATTGTTGTTTCACTGGTCTTATTTTCCAGGGGGTCTCCAGGGAAGTTGCAGAAGATCCAGCCCTGGTGGTTAGTGCAACATGAGCATATTATTACTGTTATTTGGGGGATGTGAATGTTCTATTGCTTTACTGTTCAGGCCACTAGAAGGGATGGTGGGTGATTATAGCATCCTGGAGGATTATACTAAAGCAGCTACGCTACCTCAATACCATTCCTGCTGGTGGAGGCATCCATTCACTGAACTCAGGATCCTCAACCTATGGCAGACACGTGTTTTGTCCTCATTTGGACTCATCAGCGTGCCATAACTGTACCTCAGCCCAGGGAGAGATAGTCAGCCACCCTATAGGGGATCGATTGGGTCAGTGTCCAGACGTCTGTGTTAATTGCTTGCTGACTCCCTTCCTGTATCTCTGAGCATCCTTGTGAGTCAAAAGACAGATTGCTGCTGTACCGGCTGGTTGCTAGGCAACAGTACACTGTGTGTGTGTATATATGTGTGTGTGTGCATGTGTGTGTGTATGCTTTTTTTTTAAATTTAAAGTTTTTTATTTTAACAACTGTAACAGCTTCAGTCAGTGAAATGGATACGATGACAAGAGCAGTTAGGAAAATGACAGTAAAATATAACAGTAGGTATTATAACAGAACCAAAATAAATTAAATGATCAAACAGAAATAAGGGAACAAAATCAAACCCACCCCTCAATCCCCCCTTCCCCCCTTGGAGTCTGCATAAAAGGAAAGAGAAGGGCATTACTATCTTGGAAAACAAGTATGAACTAGGGTAATAGCAACAAGGCCAGAAGGAGTACCCCAACATTAAGATAAATATAAAGCATATAACTTGCCCCATTTTCTGTCAAAAAGTTTCATATTGTGATGGGTGCTGGCAAGAAAATGCTCGGTTTGAAAATATGAGGTGAGTTCCCTTAACAAGTCATTATAGGAGATAGTCAGTTGGTCTATCCAATGTCTAAGAACCCATTTTTTAAACACCATCGATATAACGGCCATATGAAATCTCCTCTCCTTAACAGTAATACCTGAATAGAACCCAAGAATGCAAATTTCCGTAGTAAACAAGTCATGAAGACCCAGAATAGGGTCCAATTTAGATTGTATAGTTTGCCAGAGGGGAACAAGTTTTTCACAGGACCACAGAATATGAAGGATATTTGCGTCTTCTTTGCCACATCTAGAACAGTTAGGAGAAGGGAGCTGGCCCATTTTAGCCAGTTTAAGTGGTGTATAGTACATATTATTAATGGTATAGTATTACGAACATACGAAGATACAAAATTTGCCAGCAGATAAAGGCCTAGAGGTCTATCAAGTCTGCTCGAATGTGCAGCTAGCACCCCTTATTCTGCAGCTGCCCCTCCCTTCCACCCTTCACCTTCATTAACCCTCCCCCTTGTCCTGTCCCATCCTCGTTTGAAGCAGTCCACTGTTCTACTGCATACTACTTCAGGAGGTAACACTTTCCACCCAGCCACCAGCCTCTCTGTAAAAAAGTGTCTCCTCGTCTCTCTCCTGAACCTTCCTCGCTCCAGTCTCATATCATGGCCCTTGGTGTCCCTCCCCTCCCTTACTTTGAACAGCCCCTCCGTACTTGTCTTGTTTATTCCTTTCATGTATTTAAAAGTTTCAATCATGTCACCCCTGTCTCTCCTCTCCTCCAGTGAGTACATGTTCAACTCCTTCAACCTCTTCTCGTATGATAAGTCCCCCAGCCCCTTGATCATTTTTGCCTCTTTGCACTGCACCCCCTCCAGTAACTTAATGTCCCTCTTCAGATACGGATGCCAGTAATGCACGCAGTACTCCAGGTGTGGTCTAACTAATGACCTATACAGTGGCAGAATCATCTCCTCCCTCCTCGAGGATATACCCCTTGCAATACAACACAGCATTTTGTTGGCCTTTGCAGCTGCCTTCCTACATTGTGCTGAGTTGTTCATTGACCCTGTAATGAGCACACCTAGATCCTTCTCCTCCTCTGTCTGGGCTAGCTGCACTCCCCTAGCTGGTAACTCCTCCTTGGGTTCTTCATCCCAAAATGCAACACCTTGCACTTTTTGGCATTAAGGCCCAGTTGCCAGGTGTCTGACCAGGTTTCAAGCTTTGCCAGATCATCCTGCAACCCCTGCCATCCCCCTAGGTCATCCACCACCACACCTACCTTGGCGTCATCAGCAAACAGACTGATCTTGCTCTTGATGTCCCATAATATGTCTGCAATGAATATCCCAAACAACACTGGTCCCACCACCGAGCCCTGTGGAACACCACTCATCACTGCCCTTGGGTGTGAGAGCTCCCCACCCACCACCACCCTCTGTTGCCTTCCCTGCAGCCAGTTTCCTACCCTTCTCACCAGCTTTGCACCCGCCCATGTGCCTACTAACTTCCTTCCCAGCCTTCCATGTGGCACTGAGTCGAATGCCTTACTGAAGTCCAGATACAGGACATCCACTGCTTGGCCCCTGTCCAGTTGCCTAGTTACCCAGTCATAGAACTCGACTAGGTTGGTTTGGCCGGATCTGCCAAGTGTGAAGCCATGCTGTCTGCTGTCCTGTAGTCCTCTGGCCTCTAGAAGGGCCACCAGCCTCTCCTTCAGGATAGTCTCCATTAGCTTACCCACGATGGATGTGAGGCTCACTGGTCTGTAGTTTCCTGGTTCATCCTTGGGGCCACTCTTGTGGAGGGGCACCACATAAGCCATCCTCCAGTCCTGAGGTACACACCCCAAATGTAGTGAGGCATTAAATAGGTCTACCAAAGGTCCTGCAAGGACCTCTGCCTGCTCCTTCAGTACCCTGGGGTGGATGCCATCTGGGCCTGGCGTCTTGTCCACCCTCAGTGCCTTCAAACCCTCTCAAACTCTGCTCTCCATGATTTCCCCATCTGTCACCACTCCCCACCCTGCTTCTGCCATTTCTCCCACCTTGGGTGTCACCCCCCTCTTCTCTTTAGTAAATACTGAGCAGAAGTGCTCATTTAGTGCTTCCACCTTATCGCACCCTGCTTCCACCCAACTCCCCTCCTTCCTAATCCTTACTATGTGATCCTTACAGCTCCTTTTCTCCCTGATGTACTTAAAGAAGTCCTTCTCCCCCTTCTTAAAGCCTTGTGCCAGCCTGAGTTCCATAGATGCTTTGGCTCCCCTTACTGCCCTTGTCACCTCCTTCATTTCTGTCAAGCACTCCTCCCTGTCCTCCCCCCTCCCTGTTTTCTTGTACTTCCTAAAGGCAGCTCTTTTCCTCCTTATCTTTTCCATAACCTCCTTGCTCAACCAGATTGGTTTCTTAGCCCTAGCCTTCTTGCTCTGGGCTTTGCAACAGGTTTTGGTTGCCTCCACTATCCCCAGCTTTATGAGCTCCCACCTCTGGTTAGTGTCCCTACTAGACTGAATTCTGGCCAGGAACCCTTTTACTACTTCCCCCATCCTCCTAAAGTCGGCCCTCCTGAAGTCCAGCACTATTGTGCCAGATTCCACTGCTTCCTTGCCCATATCCAATGTGAGCCATACTGAGTGGTGGTCACTCCCTGACAGTGGTTCCTCCACTATAAGTTCTCTCACAAAGTCCCCATTTGCCAGCACAAGGTCAAGGTAAAGGTATTGGGTGAGTCTAAACTTGTCCTGAGTATTATATATATAAAGACCCTTCCATATCTGGGCCCAACTAAGAGAATTATCAGGTATTAAAGAATCCCATATCTTAGAGCCCTTCAAGGGTTCTGGGTAGAAAATGGACAAAAGATACGAGTATGTACAAGAGATTCCATGAGGAGCCTTGTCTAATTCTGACAGCTGGGACAAAATGGGCTGTACAACCAGTGATTTAGGTTTAATACCAAAAAGTTGGACTAACAAGTGTCTCAATTGAAAGATTTTAAAGATATGAGCCTGGTCTAGGCTAAATTTAGTCAGAATGTCAGAAGAAGGAAGAAGGGAGTTATGAGTGTAAAGTCAGAGACAGTGGTATCTCATAGCTGAAGTAAACAACTGGTAGAAAGAGTCTGGCCACCAATGTTAATAAGATGGTTGGAAAACACAGATTGGGATGGGTCCTTCGAAAGTGGAATCTTCAAGGAAGAGCAGAACTGGGAGAAAACCCTGATGGAGGTGCCAATATATGAATATTTCGGAGAAGGTGATAGGGAATTCCAAGGTAGATAGTATAAAAAGGGAGAAAATTCTGTTGTCATATAATATGATTCTCAGTCTGGAGCCAATGGGAGGTATAATCTCCTTTGATCATAGATAGCCATCAACTACATATGGAGAAATGACTGGCCCAGTCGTAAAAAAGAAAATTTGGAAGGCAAAGCCCTCCATCCACCCTGTGAAGACTCAGTTTGAGAAAAGAGCATCTGGGAGTTTTATGTAACCAAATAAAGTTAGATATAAGAGAGTGAGCATGATGGAAGAAGGATAGGGGCAGCCAGATGTTCAGCATATTCAAAGGATAAAAAAGCCTGGGTAGAATATTCATTTTAACAATGTTAATGCAGCCCCATAAATAAAGTGGAGGGGATTCCCATCTCTGGAAGTCCAGTTAGATATTTGTCACTAAATCATCTAAGTTCAGCTTTTTGAGAAGAAAAGGGTCCATGGAGAGGAATATACCTAAGTATCTTAAAGATTTAGCCAACCATTTCATACCGAATTGCATGAAGTCAGCCTTGTAAGTGAAATGGTTAAGGGGAAAATCTCAGTTTTGTTAAGATTTAACTTATAGTTAGAAAAATGACTGAACTGGGAAATCACCTGTAAGGAATGTGCCAGTGAGGATGAAGGTTGGGCTAAGTGAAACAGGATGTCATCCGCATAAGCCAAAAGGGTATATTCTGCACCACCCACCAAGATACCACGTATCTGGGGGGGGATTTAAGAAAAGGTGAATGTAGGCAACCTTGTCTGGTACCAGTTAAGAGAGAAAATTGAGAAGAAAAAAACCCATTACAGTAAATTCTCACTGAGAGAGAAGAGTAAATAACTTTGAGCCTGCATAAAAATTGGGTGTGGATGCTCATTTTCTACAGCGATAGCCAGAGAAAACTCCAGTCCATCCTGTCGAAGGCTTTCTCTGCATCAAGAGATACAAGAGCCATGGGGGAGCAAGCGTATTGGGCTATATGAAAGATATGGTCTGTTTTACGTAAATGATCTGAGGAGTACCTACCCAGGACAAATCCAACTTGCTCAGGACTGAGTAAAGGAAGCCAAACTTTCCTTATTCTGGTGGCTAAAATTTTAGTGAGAATCTTAATGTCGCTATTCAGAAGGGGGATATAGGTCTATAACTCTTAGGATGGGAGGGGTCTTTATTCGGCTTAAGGAGAAGGACAGTTGTAGCTTCTAGAAGTGAAGGATCAAGGGAAGTAGAATCCAAAATGTAGGTCTATAGATGGAGTAGAAGGGGGGCAAGTTCCTTGGAAAAGACCTTATGAAAATTAGACGGGAAGTCATCCGGTCCTGGTGCTTTGTCCAGGGCCAAGCCATTGATGGTTTCTTCTATCTCAGCAATAGTAATCACAGTAGAGAGAGATATTCGGCGTTGATCTAGAAGAGTTGGTAGGGGGAGGGCATCAAGATATGCTTCAGGGGTTGAAGACGGAGATGGTTTACCATAAAACTGACAGAAATAGTCCTCAAAGACTGAAGCTATGTCCCTAGGAAGAGTTTTTCTTGTACCATCTTGGGCTATAATAGAAGGGATTAGTCTAGATCATTCTAATTTCCAAAGGTCAAGAGCCAGACATTTCCTGGCCTTTTCACCCTGGTCTACATATTTGGATTTAATTTTTAAAAGGGAGTATTCGGCCTTCTCCCACATAAGGTCTGAATATTTGTCTCTTATATTGAGCAATGTTTTAAGAGTGCCTAGAGGGGAGGAGGATGACAGAGATGATTCTAGTGACCTTATTTGTGATAGACGGGACAAAGTCTGGGATTCACATAGTTTTTTTCTCCCAGAGGTGAGCTTAATGAATTCACCCGTAAGAAAACATTTAAGCGCGCACCATTCATGGTCAATTCTAGGTCTGGAGCCCTTATTAAGTTCAGTAAAAGTCTGAATGAGAGACTGAATATCCGAAATGATAGATTTATCTTTCAGGAGCTGGATGTTGAGCTTCCAAGTAGTGTCTTTCGGGATATCTGGGTTGGAAAAGAGCTCTATTCAGGCTACTGAATGGTCTGAAATTACAATTGGTTCAATTCCTGTATTGCCAAGACCAGAGAGAAGAGGGAGACTGATTAGTAGGTAATCTAAATGAGACCAGGATTGGTGAATAGCTGAACAGAAAGTGAAAAGGTGAAGTGAAGAATTAAGGATATGCCAAGGATCACAAAGGCCCAGAGTGTCCATGAAATTTCTCAGAGCCTTCTGAGTAGAGGTAATAGGTTTCAGAGGGAGATAAGTCCTATCGAGGTCCTGCGTAGGAGATGTATTGCAGTCTCCACCTAGAATCAACGGGGAAGAGAGTAAAGTTGGCAAGTTATTTGCCAGGTCTGCAAAAAAGTGAACGTCACCCCCGACTGAGCCTTATATACTACTCAGAACAACTTCCTTACAATTCAAAAGCCCCTTGACAAAAATATTGCATCCTTGCTGGTCTGCAATAGATGTTCTTGTTTGGAATGGAATGTTTCCCATAACTAGGATGGCCACCCCTCTGCTTGAGGAGGAATTTCCAGTGGTGAAAATTTGAAATACACCCTGCCGTCGGAGCCAGGGGCCTTCTTGAGTCAGAAGATGGGTCTCTTGTAAGAATATAATATGTGTCTTTAGAAGAACGCAACATTTCAAAACCTGAAATCTTTTAGTGGGGTCCCTCAAACCTCTTACATTCCATGTCAAAATTTTATACATGTTACTTGTCACATTTAATGCTCATCAAAACAAATGTAATTAGTGAAAAAAGGAATAACAAGCCCTTATTAATGCGCACTCCATCCCACCCCCCCCTCCATAATAGCTCCACCAATAGAACAAAGCCCGGTAATAATATAACAACATAATAATATGACACCCATAGTACATGTGATGTGAGAACGAGCAACTTGTCTGATTCAGCATAATGCTATCAGGGACAACCAGATAGCTATGCTCACCCCTGTCAACGATGAGATAGCAGACTGAGATCTTGTAGAGGGTATACATGATAAATCAGAAACTCTACAGGTCAAATGAGTTGAAGAGGATTATAGATACTACAAAAAACAGTCCTATAGTTGGTGAATGTGAATGTGTGATCAAATCAGGATAGATACAACACAAACCCCTTAAACCATGTCCTCAAACCCATGCTTATGTCTGAAATCCGGTAAAACTTTTACCAGTAAGTGTCCCACCCTTCTGCCCTATTAATCCCCTAACTATGTACAACCTCTTTCCTCAAGGAAAAAATATATATCTAGGGGACGGGTACTGTAGGAAAGAGGAAAAACCCCAATGTGCCTGGTAGAGTCCCCAGTGATCAAATACTTCCCTGCAAAAAGGAAAACAAGAAAAAACATCAAATAAGACTTAAGCAGGCACAACTCCCCCAACTACCAGAATGTGATGCAAAATAGCATGATAGCTAACTATGCCCTACAGCCCCTCAATCTGGATTTGATCACCTATAATCATAGACAAAGGATAGAACTACCATAAAATTCAGGATCTCGTAAGTCGGTAGTAAAATAGGTTTCATGGGAAAATGATGCCTTTTCAGGACATTAATCCACGGAATAGTGTCTGTTGCAACACAGAAGGTGCCCCTGCCTCTGGAATGGTTGTTTGAGCCCTGCCCATGATAGTTAGAAAGGTAATTGAACCCCAGTGAAGGGAAACCATAAGGTAGCAGGTAAATCTGTCCAGGAGGATTAAAGGCCACTTTCAAGAAGTGATACCTCCATGTCTAATGGGGTAGACAAACCTCAACAGGTTGAATGAGACCCTCATTGCCAGTCATAGTCCTGCAAGGCAATCGCCGTGAAGGAAACCAGGTGGGGGGAAAAACTAAGGGAAGGACAGGAGTAACAAACCTGGGTTCCCCAGGAAACAGGTCCCGAGCATTACATTCCAGGAGGATGCGCCCCCACCTAGGGACACTGCGGTAGTGAACCAGAGGGAACACAAGAAGGCCACAGCCTCCTGCAACCTAAGCCACCAGACCCCCACAAGCCCCATTCACAGGAGACTCCAGCTCTGACAAAAAAAAGGCAGAGCCACCAAAGTAAGCTGGAAGGTCAGTAAAACACCTAAAGGCCAGCAATGTTAACCAATATAGCATACAATATAAACATCCAATGAAAAAAGACACACTTAAGCCACAATATTGAGAGTTCTACATTCAGGTACTGTGTATGGGAACAAGTTAGATAATTGTGTAGCCAGTTCTTTCTTCGCTAATGCTGGGTTTTCATAAGAGAGCCAGTTCCCATTGTGTTGGATCTGTAGCCTTGCTGGGTACAACATTCAGAACTTGGTCCTGGTGGCGATCAATTTGGAGACCTCAGGGTGAAAGGTGATGCATTTCTGCTGAACTTCCAGGGGCAAGTCTTGGGTGAAGCAGATAGATTTATTTTCCCATTGGATGGATTACGACTCTCGGGTTTTAGCAAGCACATTGTAGCTTTTCTAGGTAGCTTATGAATTTTATTATCAGTTGCCAAGGAGGAGCATCCTCCGTGGGTCTCAGGTGAAGTGATCTGTGTGCCCGCTCAATCTGATAACTGGGACTGAAAGGAGAGGGACCGACTATCTTGGAGATAAGCTTTTGAGTAAAGGTAATCACATTGGGACCTTCCTGTGATACTGGTAGGCCCAGGATAATAAAATTGTTCCTACAGCTTCTGCCCTCAAGGTCTTCTGTTTTAGCCTGAAGTTTGGAGAGTTGCTGTCATAGCTTGACAATTTCTGTGTCCGTCTGATCCTTCCAGCCTTCCAAGGAGGTAGTTTTCACCTCCACGTCCCTGATTTTCCGATTCATCTCCCCCATATCGGCACAGATAGATTTCAATTCCGCGGAAATATCTGCTAGAGATTCTCAAAAGGGAAGCAGCTCCAGGAGGAAATGTTCTTCTGTAAGGGGACCAGAGGTCGAAGATGGTTCTGGGGGCAATTAGAGTGGGTCCCTTGGGTCTTGTCCTTTTTGGGAGTTTTGACAGGTGAGACTGGTGGTTTACAGTGCAGCAAGGCCTGGCGCATCTCTGTCTCCATCGAGGCTGCTAAAGCAGGAACAGCAATGAGATAAAGTTCCAGCTAGATACAGATAAGTATAGACAAGAGCAGGGATCTTCCAGTGTAGGAAATAGCAGCTATGTAGTTAGGATTGCAGCAGATATAGGAGAGAGAGAGGAAGGAGCTCCAGCAAAAGGCTGCCACTAGGCTACAGGCATCACGTGATCTCCCATGTGTGTATGCTTTTAACAGTTGTGGCTTGTGAAGGGGCCATATTTTAAGTATTTTTAGTTGGGATTCTGTCCTCACAGCTCACTAGAAATCCATCACATGAGGTGGCGGGTATTGCTAGCCAGGGAATCCCACAAATGAATCTAAAGGTGGGGTTAGGAGCACAGCGAGGAACTGGAAGTTAGTTCTAGCACTTCCGGGCATCTCCTATTTTTGGCAAGGCCCAAAAGAGTGGGGTGAGCTTAAGAGGGGCAGCGCATGGAGACGTGCCCAGAAAAACATGTCTCTGCACGTATCTCCTGTGTCAGCTGGGACAGAAGGGGCAGTAGGTCAGTAGACTTAATAATTCAAGTGGGAGTAAGTCTACCTCTTCTGGATATCATGGAACTGAAGGTATATACCCTATCCACTGGGGAAATTGGGCTACAGTGTCAGCAATGTCATATGCTAAGTTTTCAATATGAGATATTATTCCCAGATGGATGTGTCTGCCAAAATTGTTCAAACCTTATAGCACTAGAGGACAAACTCCACTCCTGTGCAGGGGAAACAGATCTCCTAAAACAAGAACTAAAGGCTACCAAGTTAGATGTTATTAACAAAACAATAAACAGTGGGGGTGCAGGTGGTAAAAGGACAAGAGTTCTAGAAAGTGAATCTGAAGAAGAAAATGAGAAATGATGCCTTGTAAAACATAGTGCTAGAACAAAAAAGGGAAGAAGATGTATGGGAAACACGATAACAGAAAATAGATATACCCCACTGATAACCCTTATCAATTCAGCAGAGGCACACACACAAGAAATCTTGGATTTGGCCAAAGATGAACAGATCAACCACATTGATAGACGTAACCCTGCCTTATCGGTCTTTGCCAAGGAAACCGATGACAGTGGCTTAATTACAACAGAGGAAAGGAAAGCACTTCAAAATATGTTAACACACCCCAGGGGGCAGTGGTAAGGAGTCAGGTTAAATTGGAGAATAATGGTATAAGATCCAATAAGGACATTCAGATAATAGAAGTGGAGGGGGACTTTAATCCTCAGAACCAAACTATGAAAGTCCACGAGGAGGGGCACATACCACAACACAACATCAACCTGAGCAATTTTTTATCTTGACTGATTCCATGATAAGGTATACAGACAGGGCTGCTACAAGGGGGAACAAAGAAAACATTACAAGTTGCACATATAGAATCAATTATATAGCAGGGATGCTACTAAATATACTTCAGAAAGTGGAGGGGCTTAAGACCATTTTATTGCATGCTGGTACTAGTGACCTCAGTATGCCTAATTTGGATAATACGTTAAGGGACATGACTAATATTTCTATGATGGCAAAGGGTTTAGGGGCTAGAATTATACTATCAGAAGTCGTGCCTGTGCCATGAGGCAGTAGAGCTCGAATAAAAAGAATTAAAGACTTCAACGATTGGCTATGAAGATTTTGTCTAACAAATAGTTTGGACTGTATAAGATCAGGGGAACTTTTTATAGATAGATATGACCTCTTTAGCAATGATGGACTTCATTTAAATAAGAAAGGCTTTAGGCTCCTGGATAACATGTTCTACAGTGCTATTAACAGCACAACCTATTGTCCAAAAAATGAGTACATTCAGGGCAAATGGGTAGTAAAACATTGGCAGTGGTGCCAATTGTAGGATTCATATTACCAAAAAAAGGATAACCCAGTGGGGGGGCTGGGATACTGCTACTAAACGCTAGAAGCTTGAGCGACATTAAAAAATCCAAATTACAGCTCATACTTCAGCAGAAAAATGTTGATATTGCAGCTATCACAGAAACCTGGTGGTCAGATGCTAGTGACTGGAACAGAGACATACAGGGTTATAAGGTGTTTCACAAAGATAGGCTAAGAAAAAGAGTTGGTGGAGCTGCCCTTTATGTAAGGGACAACATACAATCAAGGAACATCACAAAAAAGGATATAGATAGTGAGATAATGTGGGTGGAAATCCTCAGAAATAATCAAAGGAAAGTTACAATTGGAGTGTGCTATAGAGCTCCAGACTTAGCACCAGAGGATTAGACTGAGCTGTTAGTAATATTAGAATGCAGTTGTCTGATCATGATGTAGACCTCCTCGGAGATTTTAATGCACCCAACGTCAACTGGCTAAATGGTAGTACCAAAAATAGGCAGGATCAAGAACTATGGGATATGTGTTCAGAAAATGGGCTACAATAAATGGCTCACACCCCCCACAAGATGTAGTAACAGCTTATATTTGGTATTAATCAATAATCCTGAAACTATAGAATATCTAAGTGTCTTGAAACCAATTATTGGATGTGATCATAATATGGTCTATTACACAATGGCAAGAAAGAATCCAGGGCACTGACTGGCCAGTCTGGGACTGTACCCATGATGTTATCCTGGCATAATATCACGGCTGTAGTCCCAGTGCAGTTATGACCACATCACATAAACAAGCAAAAAGAATCATTGCCCACTGGCCAGTACTTGCACTGCCCTGTGTACTGCTAGAAGCAGCAGACATCCTTCTGAAACATTTAGTTGCTCCATTACTAATTTTTCAGTCCACACATAGCCCTAGCAAGTTCAGAAGTGAATCCCAATTTTGTTTGAAAAAAAGCAGCTACACATAAAACAAATCCCTGAATCCAGCGGTTCTACATTTCCTGGGAGCTGTTGTACGAGCATTTCCCCCGACTTCAAAAGTGCCGCGCTCTCTCTTACACAACAATAGCATTTCCATGAACATGTAGCCCCCCCAATACACATAAATATAATTTTCTCCCCAGTATGTCTGTGAATTTAATCACCTAAATGGTACAGAATTGACAAAAGAGCCACTCCATGTGAGCGGCTTCATCATGAGTGAGCGACCAAGCATCTCTTCAAATATCCACCACGCGGCTCTCACTCGCACACTCACTGCTAAGTCACTTTATTTCTAGTTTTTACTTTAAACCCTACAGTGAACCGAATAACAAGTATTCTCCCTACCTCCACCCTACATCTGTTCTTCTCATCTTCACTGCGTTACACGAGTGGTCGAAACCATTGGGGGTGGCAGCCGATGGCAATGTCCTATTCATACCAGCAGCAGTACTATGAACACTGATCAAGAAAAATGGAAAGATGCAGAAAAACAAAATAAAACCACTGGAAACCCTCTCCTGAAAACAAAGCACATACAACAAGGGAATAGGGTACATCAAGAAAGAGCAGTAGCACCAACAAAATGTTCCTGTGTGGAGTACAGAGCCACATAAAAATGCAGCAGCTCCACCCAGTGGCTGAAACAAGAAATACACACTTTTTTTATAATGTAACCTTGCCCATTAAAACATATGGCAATAATCTAATTTAAATGCAGTTTTTCAATTTCTTTTTCCTTTCTTTTATAAAAGAGCCATTGTATAATAGGAATAATGCACTCCAGGGTGTGTGTCATGCGGGGATAATGTCACTTCTGGGGTGATTAGTCGCACTCGGCCTGTGGCCTTGTGCCTAATCACCCCAGGCGCAATGTTATCCCAGCACGACACACACCCTGTCATGCATTATTCCTTAATATTAGACTAGCAAATAAAATTATAAGAGACCAGGGCATAACTATAGCAAAAAACTACTCCCTGGGCAACTTTAATAAGATCAGGGATGAATCACAAAATTGGCAGTTGGATATGAATCAACTGACAACTGAGGAGAGCTGGTTGCTCCTCAAACACGAATTACTTGAACTGGAGGAAAGATATGCACCAAACTGAATGTTAGACAATAAAAATGGCAAAGTGCCTCAATGATAAACTAGTAGGGTTAGATGCCTTATAAGTAAAAAAAAAGAATGCCTATAGAGCACTTAAAAGGGATAATAGTGATTACAATTTAAACTGATATAAAAAAACACTTAAAGAAACACAAAATGGCAATATGGAATGAAAAGATGAAAACTGAGTTTAAATTAGCCCATCTTTAGGATAATGGGAAATCCTTCTTTGCATATACTTTTTATCACAACTTGATTTTTGCGCCTTCGCCGACAGCCTCCATCCAACTCACTGCCCCGCCCCGTCCCACGGGAATTACTGGGCTTACCTTGCCCAGCCTGGGAACAACACCTGCAGGGGGTCGGTCTTCATCCTGCTGCTAGCATATTTTCCCCTCTGGTTTTTCTTCCAGGGGCCCCAGGAGTATGCACGCGTGCACATGGAGGCACGCATGTGCCGTACAGCCCCGGTTATGACCCCTTTCCCCCACCCCATCCCATGGCCTAATGCCTGGGCACAATCTGAGACTGTGCTTCCCCTAGCCTCCACTGGGGGCCACCATCAGCTGAGGGATGCCACACTACTTCCCCGGAGAGGAGAGCTTGCCTGCCAGCAGCTCCATCCAGCACCCCCCCGGTTGCCGACCTCCGACAACCCGGGCTCATTCCCCAACCCAGGTCACCAGCATGGGTCGAGGTAAGGCACCAGCTCTACACCACTGGGCTGGCCCTTCTTTGCATTTATTAACAACAGGGCAGCTAATAGGGCCATTGGCCCACTAATAAGTGGAGGTGATGTCATTACAGATCCAGCAATACAGACCTCCTTATTTAATGACTATTTGTCTTCAGTTTATGCCCCCTGTAAGTCTACCACAACTGAAGTTCATACTAGTACTACTAATGATCAAGATATAGTTGTATCCAGGGAGGATATTGAGTTGGAACTTAATAAAATTAATATGGCAAAATCTGCTGGTCCTGATGGACTATGTCCTAGGTTGATTAGGGAAGTTGGAAGATGGTTGGTAGGACCACTATTTTATTTGTTTAATAAATCCCTGCAAACCAGAGATGTCCCTCAGGATTGGAGAACTGCAACCATTGTGCCTATTTACAAGAAAGGAGATGGGGTGATGTCATCAGCTATCGGCCCATTAGTCTCATGTCAATATTGGCAACGTTTTCGGAATCCCTGATCAAGAGTACATTACAACATGAAATCAATAGTAGTGGTCAAAATGACTTAACACAACATGGTTTCAGGCCCAATAGATCATGCCTTACCAATAACTTCTATGAAAAAGTCAGTAAATAGATTGATCAGCAGTTGCCTGTTGTTGTCATCTATTTGGACCTGAAGAAAGCTTTTGATAAAGTACCCCATGATATACTAATTCAGAAAATGGTCAAAATGGGGATAAATAATGTACTAGTTAGATGGGTGAGTGCATGGTTAAGTAACAGGACATAATAAGTAAGAGTTTGGGGCTATAGGTCTGGCAGAGACCCAGTGATGAGTGGGGTTCCTCAGGGGTCAGTTTTGGGGCCAATCCTGTTTAATTTGTTTGTTTCAGATATGACATCTCAGGTAGGTAACTACTGTACAAAATTTGCAGATGACACAAAAATAGGTCATGAGGTTGGGAACAGTGAGCAGACAGAAAACCTCAGAAATGATCTGAAGACAATTGAGGAGTGAGTTAATAAAAACAGGATGCAGTTTGATCTCCGAAAGTCAGTTGTTATGCATTTTGGAGTAAAAAATGAAGAGTACAAATATTGATTAAATGGTGTTTGGCTGAAAACAATAGAAAATTAGAAAAATCTCGGGGTGATGGTCACAAATAACCTCAGCTTTGACAGGCATATCGAAGAATTTATTAAAAGGACCAATAGGATTATTGTTTGTATTGTCAGGGCCTTTACAAATAGGAACAAGGCTTATATCTTCCCAGTTTACAGTGCTACGGTCAGGCTCCACTTGGACTGTTGCATGCCTTTGTGGAGTCCACAGCTGAGAAGGAATATTGATGGCTTGGAGAGAGTCCAGAGATCAATGACCAGATTAATAAATGGAATGCAAGCATTAAGTTATGATAACAGACTTAAAAGCCTTGACCTTTATTCACTGGAATTGAGAAGAATCAGGGGAGACCTGCTATTAATGTACAAAATCTTGAAAGATAAGGACTTAATGGACAGTCTTGAGCTACAGTATAATAATAGGGATAGACCACTAAGGAGTCATAAGCATCAGCTTAGATTGACCTATCCTAAAAGGAACTTGAGAAGAAATTTTTATATGCAAATGATTATTCCACTCTGGAATAATTTCCTGAGGGACGTAGCTGAAGCTAGTACCTTTACAACTTATAAAAACAAGCTAGATAGTCATCAGTTATTTGAACTTGGGTTGAGATAACCTGCTAGTGCAGGAGATGAACCCTATGGGCCTCGACCTTCTGTTCCTCTGAAACCTTCCAAATATAGTTCCTAGTATCTTATTGGTTTGGGTCATGGCCAGTCCAAGGTAGAGAGAGAAGAGAACAACAAAAGAACCACAGAGCAAATATATTTTAGCCAGTTCAAATTAATTCATGGGCATTTGCATATGCTTCCCATGACACTTTGCATTATTGGGGTATGTGAAATTTGTGTTTTCTTTAAAATTTGGCTATATGGCCAACATCCTCTGGGATAACCCTTGCCCCAGTAAATTTGCTATGGGGTTCTTTTGTTGTATATCTATCTATCTATCTATCTATCTATCTATCTATCTATCTATCTATCTATCTGGGATATATGATGAGCACGAGTGGAATATGGAAAATATTTTCACTCCTGCATAGAGAGCCTGGATATTTCATGAGTGCCAAAGGCAGGAGTGAAATATACAGTGCTCACGAGGCAGGAGTAAAAATATTTTTCATATTCCACAATGTGCACATCATGTGTCCTATTTACACAATTGGACCTCACTGTTGCAAAATGTACAATTTGAGCGGCTTGCGTTGAGTTAGCATGGCTTTGTGCAGCTTTGTATGAGTTTAGTACAGGTTTTGGGGGAGTAATAAGTGGTATTTATTTTAACTCTGCTGATGTCATCAGGATTTATTTCACTGCAGTGAAAATAACATGTTTATTTCACTGGAATATGTCTCACCCCATTGTATAAATACATAAATATATATATATATATATATATACATACATACACACACACACACACACACACACACACACACAAAACAGGTGTGGGTCTATAGCAATAAAGATGTAGAGAATAATGCATATGTAGGTGTGTGATATGCAGTTTTGTCTACACACCCAAGATATGTAATAATATATAAACCCCGAGAGCGAAGCTCGAGAGGTTTATGTATTGTCACACACACTGAGAGTGCATAAAAAAAGCTGCAGATCACACTCCTTCATATATGTTATTTTTTATAACTGGTGCTAAGTAAACAAATCTCAGAGTCTTTCATGGGCAAGCAAGGTACACACAACCTGGCGTGAGACAATAAAAGCCATATCAGCTCTCAAATTGATATGACTTTGCCAGATCAACTTTTTACAGGTCTCAAAAGAGGGTTGATATTGGGGGTCACCAGTTATTATATCACTGATATCTTATGGGCTACTAGTAAGTATCAAAGATATCTTCATTCTGGTAAATCACAAAAGTTCGGAACTCATTTAGAATGTTCGGCATCAGTAGCAGTATTAACTGTATTAAAAGGCAAACAACTTTAAAATGAAAAATGATAGCATAGTACTGTGAGCACTAAAGTTGTTCAGCACAAAAATATCCACAAAATGAGTGGTGTTTCATTTATAGCTACCTTTTATTTTTGTTTATAATTAGCACAAAATCAGCAGAAAATTAATTTTCTTTTCACTTTTTCTACAAACAAATGAGAATAACTTTAAAGTGAAAAATGATAACATGGTACTGTGAGCATGAAATTTGTTCAGTACAAAAATATGTACAAAATGAGCGGTGTTTCATTCACAGGTGCCTTTTATTGTTTATAGTTTGCAAAAAACAGCAGACAATTCATTTAATTTTCACTTTTTTGACAAACAAATGTGAATAACTAAAACAAAAAAAGGATAGCATGGTATTGTGACCACAACTTTGTTCAGCACAAAAAGATTTATTACATGAGCGGTGTTTCATTTACAGATACCTTTTAGTTTTTTATAATTAGCAAATAACTGCAGAATATTCAATTTCTTGTTTTACTTTTTGCAACAAAAAAATGCAAATATTTCATTTAATTTCATTTATTTATAATTGCAGGTAAGTACACTGGAATAATAACATTCTATTTTCAGGTATGACCTGAAGTCAGCAGTTATAACATACAAACATTAACTGACAGCAGAGATTACACATAGTTTAACAATTTATGCATACAACAAATAATATATCAAAGTGCACAGGTACACACATTCAATTTTTGAAATGATTATAAGCATCAGTAGAAAAAGTGCTAATAGATGAAGTAAGCATAACAGCTTCAGGTAAGGAATTCCACAGCATGGCAGCATGATAGGCAAAAGACCCTTTTTCCAGAATTTGTATGTACCAGGGGCAGTGCCAGTTGATGTTTGTGGGAAGACCTTGAACTATACGGAGTGTAATATGTATCCAGAAGAACACATAACGATAGGGGAATTCCTGTATGCAATAATTTAAACGTGAATCATGACATGGCCAAATTATAACTATCTTGTATAGTGAACCAGTCATGGTTAGCAAGTATGTGACAGTGATGAGTTAGTTGGGAGGCCAACATGACAAATTTGTCCAGTTTTGTGCAGCAGCGTCTCCTTCCTAGATACTATAGAAACTGATAAAGTGTCAGTTATTAAAGATGCATAATTTAGTACAGGAAGTAAGCCCTGCTTAATAATTATTTTCCTTGATTCTTTGGTTAAAAATTCAACAATCAGTAAAGGGTACCAATTTTAGAGTGTAATTTACTTGTAACCTTATCCATATGTATACCATACTTCAATGCGGGATCTAAATATACCCCAAGGTATTTAAAAGAGTTAACAACATTGATAGGCTCTCCCCTGTCATTCTCACAGAGAAATTAGTCAGATGTTTCCTTAATTTAGGATCAGAGCCAAACAGCAAGGACTTTGTTTTACTTTTATTCAACACTAGTTTGTTTTGTATGAACCAAGATTCCAGTACATGAAATTCTCTACTTAATGTAAGCTTAATGTCAGTGACCATTGGATTTTATATGAATAATACTGTGTCATCCGTGTATAAAAGTAGGTCACAGTGCTCCACCTCTTCTATCTCTGGATATAAAAATAGAGAAAAAATCAGGGTACCCAGTATGGAGCCCTGAGGGATCCCATGGTAGGATGAATATGCTCCATTTAATTTTACACTCTATGACCTGTTTGTAAGATAATCACTGAACCAAAGTAATGTGGAATCACCTACTCCCAGGTTCTCCAAACTATCTATTAATAAAATGTGATCTATAAGGTTGAATGCTTTGGTCAGGTCCACAAACACTGCCCCAGTTAGACCACCATTCTCAGTGGCCCTGTGGACAGTATCCATGGACCTGACCAAGGCAGTCTCAGTGCTATGTCCCCTCCAAAACCATGTTGGTTGGGGGAGATTAGATTATGAACCCTAATATAATCATTAAATTGTCTATAAACTATTTTTTCTAGTAGTTTTGACAATGCGGATAGTATCGTGGTTGGTTGGTTGATAATTACAAAATTCAGTCCTTAGACACAATTTAAATATTGGCACAATATAGGACTTTTTCTGTAATGAAGGTAACTGCCCTGTTTGAAAGGACAGGTTACAAATCAAGCTGATCTGGTAGGCCAAGTGAGGAGCAGCGAGAGCAAGTAATTTTGGAGAAAGCTCATAGCAGCTAGGGGTCTTGTCTGTTTTCATACTGTTTAACAATTTTAATACCTCAATACATTTAACAGTTTAGAGGTACAACTTAGGTCTATTTAAATTAACGGCCTGAGTGTTCCAACTACAGTCAAATAATTCAGTTCTGTAAGAATCTAAGTTAGAGAACTGAGCATTGAACTCCTAAGTAATAAGTGTGGGGTCTGTCATCAGTTCCCCATCCTTGTTCATGCAGGAGAAATTGTCACTAGAAAGGGAGAATAGATGTTTAATAGAACTCTAGAATTGTTTAGGATCGGACAAATTAAGTTATTGTTGTTTTTGCCTTTTTGCATAAATTTCTTCTAAACCGATATGTATTTAAATCAACAAGTGATTTGGTTTTCCTATACTTTTTCCATGCAACATCTCTTTCTCTTATAAGGTTGTTTTTATTAATCCATTTAGTTTTACT
This sequence comes from Neoceratodus forsteri, assembly GCA_016271365.2. Classification (NCBI taxonomy): domain Eukaryota; kingdom Metazoa; phylum Chordata; order Ceratodontiformes; family Ceratodontidae; genus Neoceratodus; species Neoceratodus forsteri. The sequence continues at coordinate 516,230,872 of CM057449.1, read as the reverse complement.
ACCACTAATTCTTCTAACCATGGGAGTGAATTTATTAATCACATCCATAAAGATCTAATAAAAAGTCCAAGGCACAGTCTGTAGCTTTTAAAATGACCAATCAATTAAAGAGACTGCATTAAAAAAGCCAGGGGTATCCATTTTTGCATATTTCCTAGATTTGATGTATCAGGGCGGGGGGTAGGTATACTACCTCCTTTCCAAATACCAAAAATTGGATGGTGGTCACTGATGAAGTCAGAAATGAGACCATGGGATATTATATGGTAAATTCTATTAGTCAGAAACCAGTTCAAAACTGAATGCCTATTAGATTTAAAATTAAGTCGTGTGGGATTTGTTATTAACTGTTGCAGTCCAAAATCCTTCTGTGTAGTTTTATAATTAAGAATATTATTAGTGTCCAACTTTAAGTAAAAATCACCTACAACTATAAACTCACCTCTAACTCTATTCCTGACATCTTCTTCAAAATCTACAAGACCCTGATTGTAGATGCAGTAAATGGTGAGTTTTTTTAATGATCCAATGCTAATTCATAATCCAAGATATTCAATTCAGTACTGATTCTGCTCTAAACATGGGATAACCTCAGCTTTAAGTGTATTTTTAATATAAAACACAACCCCACCCCTTTACCTATAGTCCTGTCCTTTCTATGGATACAGTAGCCAGGAAGCAATACATTAGAGTCAGGTATCGATGGTCAAAGTCACATTTCTGAAATGGCTAAGATATCTGGGTTATAATAGTTTACACAGGCCTCTATTTTGTGCATTTTAGAAGCAATGCTTTTGGCATTTAAATGAATAATTGTTAGCTCCCTCTCCCCAAAGCTGCAAAATAATCCATGTTTTTTCAAAGGAGGTAGCAGCAAGACCTGGGCTAGTCTTATCATCACCAGACAACATCAATAAACTCATTAGAAAGAAACAAGGCACAAGACCCATGTCAGTCAATAAATTAACTAACACTGGCTTCCTAATAAGGAGTCCAGTGTTATTTGCCAGGGTTATATAATGTACACCCAAAAAGTTAACATGGTTTGGGCTAGGGGGATTAATTAACAAAGAAAATGTCCAATTTTCCATTTTGTCCCTTGGTAAGGGGACATGTATAACACTTGAGGCTATCATGTAGTCTAAAGAAAGAAATAACACTATATAAAAAATGACCCAATAAAAAAAAACCTTCTTGCCATGACTTTTCTGTGTCAGTATCAATACAAGCAAGTTAATAACACACATTATGAACTGGTGCCCACAAATGGAGGAAGCTGATTGTTCAAGAAGTCTTTGAAGTCATGATGATATTGGGCTACATCATCACGGCTTCAAAAAACCTCTGGCTACCAGCCTGCTCACTGGCTACAAAATCCTCCGAATCTTACATTGCCCAGGACCCACGGTATGAAGCAAATGAAACCTGCAAGTAGCTGTTAAAAAATAAAATAAAACCAGCAAAGCACTAAAACTCCACAGTACAACAACGAAAATGCCATTGAACGGCCACAACAAGGAAAACTCTGCAACTTGCCATATTGGGCAGGATGGCATGAGTCGCGGGCGTGGCTCAAACGACTCTTTAAAATGAACAAATTTACTTCCAAACTGACCACACTACTAGTGTCTTTTTTGGCTGATTTCACCTTTTAGTAACCACTTTGGCTGACTTACCAGAAAACTGCCATTGTTCCCTTTCATATTGTGCTTCCTCCTTTTCAGTTAAAAAATAATAAAAAAAATAAACTTGCACACATCTTCACTGGGCAGCTGGACAACTGAAATGCAACAACACAGTTAATTTCCTGGTGTACGACAGTGACACAGAGCAGCAACTCCATAAACTCTACTTATAACAGTGCCACCTGCTGTCCAGAGCCCTCCAGGAACTTTTTTTGTTAAAATGTAGTTTTCTGACACCCCAAAAAAGGCATTTCAAAAGAATTTAATTTTTTTTTAATGATTAAACTTTTGAGCACATTCATAATAGCAATAATGCACTCCAGGGTGTGATATATCATTACTTCTCGGGTCATTGGACGCACTCGGCCTGTGGCCTCATGCCCAACCACATGAGGCATGATACTATCCCATGATATACCACACCCTATTGTGCATTACTGCTTAAGTATAATATTGTAAGTGCAAACCATAAACTGCTGACTGTACTACTAAAAAATAATAGATAGATATGATTCCAAGTAACTTTATAACTTTAAAATGGAAAAAAAAGAGAAACCCACACTTGTTATACAAATCAAATATGACATGGGTGGGAGTGCGATAGCACAAATATCTTCACTCATTGTCACTGAACTCTTATATCCCATTCATGGCTTTGCCACTCATGGGATGTCAAGAGTTCAGTGACAGTTCATGAAGATATTTGTGCTATCTCACTTTCACCCATTCCATATTCCATATTTATGCAATATGGGTGGGAGATAAACAGATTGTGATAAGTCCTTTTATCTGAGTAACTATGTACATAAATTTCATTTATGTATACAGTGCTTATGTCTCAGCCGTTTAGCCACACAGTGCTTATGTCATCAATCATTTATCTATATAGTGCTTATGTCAATTAGAATGCTTGGCCTCAGTAGCAGTATTAACCATATTGAAATGCGAATAACTTTAAAATGAAAAATGATAGCATGGTAGTGTGAGCACGGAAGTTGTTCAGCATGGAAATGTCTACAAAATGAGTGGTGTTTTATTTATTGATACCTTTTAGATTTTTTGATAATTAGCAAAAACCCAGCAGAAAATTACATTTTTTTTTCATTTTGTCCCCAAACAAATGTAAATAACTTTAAAATGAAAAATGAAAGCGTGGTACTGTGAGCACATAGTTTATTCAGCACAGAAATATCTACAAAATGAGTGGTGTTTCATTTGTAGATACTTTTTAGTTTTTTCAGAATTAGTGAAAAACAGCAGAACATTCCGGGCCAGATATTCAAAAGGGTTGCGCCATGCGCAATAGGGTTGTGCCTGCTCAAGTCCAAACTTGCTCCATTCTGCGATATTCAGCAGGAGGCAGTTGTGCCACAGAAAACATGCTGAGCAACAGCGCAATGCAAATGAATGCATGCTGAACTGGAGGGGGAGGAACCATGCATAAACTGCACAGCCCGATATTCAGCCAGACTGTGCAGAGTTGTGAAGGCACAACCCCCAACCTGCGCCTGCAGAACTTTGAGCCAAAAAAAAAAGGCTTAAGTTGAGGGCCACCCACAGGTGAGCTGCTGTATTGCAGGGCACAACACAGCAGCTGCCACCTGTGGCTGGTCCCCAACCCAGTCCTTTAACCCCCCGCAGCCCGATCGTGGGCATAGTGTACTCCCCCACCAGCCTGATTGCGGGCATCAATGCCCGGCTTCCCCCCTCCTGGTATTCATATCCCTGGTGGTCAGTGGACTGAAATGCTTGTCATGGTGATGTGTATAATAACTCCCACCCTCCCGTTCCACATCCCTGGTGGTCAGTGGACGAAATGCCCGATCAGCGGGTGGTATGTGTGATAAAACCACCCCTCCAGACGCCTTAGCCCTGGTGGCTGGTGTCCCCCACCCTACCCACCCATGAAGCCCCACCACCACGCTCTCCCCGGCGGCGGCGGGCGGCAGCATCCCACCCGCCCAGGCGCACCTACATGCTAATATGGCATGCAAATGGGGACATAATCACATGCAAATGGCCCCCTGCGGCTTGCATGAATTATAGCCCCATTTGCATGTCACCTTTTGAATATCGTGATTTTGGCGATGGCGCATTGGTACTCGCACCACCGCAATTTGAATGCTCCACTCTGTCAACTTGCGGTGGCGCAAGTTCCACTGCGCCATGCACAGTGGCTGTGGCTGGGGGGTGATATTCAAAGGAGTTGCTCAATAGCGCAACTCCTTTGAATATCACCCAGGACACACCCCTGCACAACTATTTTGCTCAGCTCAAGGACTTGCGCCTATGAATGGTGCAGTTTGAATATCCAGCCCTCCATTTTTGTGCACTTTTTCATCAAACAAATGCAAATAACTTAAAAACAAAAAAATGATAGTGTGGTACTTGGAGCACAAAAATTGTACAGCATAAAAATGCCTACAAAATGAGATGTGTTTCATTTCTAGATTACTTTTAGATTTTCTATAATCAGCAAAAATGGCAGAAAATTCAATTTGTATTCACTTTCTTGATTAACAAATTCCTCCCACAAAAGCAAAAACAAAAGAATTGCATAAATGGAATATGCAATGGAAAACTCATGTAATAAATGATTTCTCTGCACTCCAGCAGTTTTGACCTTTCTGAATGCCCTGTCTGAGTTTTTATGTATTGTGCCTTTTTAAAACTGCTGTACCTTTTTGTTTCAGGTCTCTGTGACTCTTGCTTCCCCCCACAAACAGAGCTCCTGCTGCCCTCCATGCTACAGCTCACACAACGCCAGCCTGCAGCAATACAGCAAGGTTCTGTGTTAGGCTGTCGAGGCTTCACATCAACTGCCCTGCCCACCCTAGGTTGGCTCTTAATTTATAGGTCACTCCAGTCACTTGATCACTTGTTTGGCCAGATTATATCTCCCCACTTGTCCATTTACAGGTTATACTGCTTGATCACTAGTTGGCTCCCTATTGCACCTCCTATTCCCTTAACCTTCTCCCTAATTTCTTTCTTGTTTTTTTCTCCCCTAACCACTAGGAGTCGCTCAAGTGCTCCCTTTTTCTCTCATCCCCAATATACTTTTTTTCTTACTTCTCTTACCCATCTCTCATCTGCCCCTTTCCTTCCTACTCCACTCCGACCTTAGCGATCACTCCCTTGTAATTTATTTTTGGTTCAACAAAGTTTCCAACCCCCCCCCCAAGGTTCACTACCATCATGTCTTAAAAAAAAAAGGCAGTCTTAAGCAATTTCAATGTTACCTGCAGTGTTGTGGCTGGTCACCTATTTACATGGCCAACAATGTTGATTCTGCACTTGAACATTTCATCAATACCTTTAATACAGCCTGTGATACCTTCGCCCCTCTCAGAAAAAGAAAAACCAAAGGTGCCTGCAACCCTTGGATCTCCCCCTATTTACTTAATCTAATGGAGGCTCATGACCATCTACAGTACGGCATATTGCCCATGCCACAGGAAACCCTTCCAACAGGCAAAAGTACAAGGCTGCCAGGAACAACTGTACCCAGGCTATCTGCCTTTCTAAATCTGAATATTACAAAAAAGTACTCTCAAACTCTTTGGGAAACAGCAAGACCTTCTGGGATAACATCAAAGACCTAACAGGCGAGCCCAATAAATCTGCCCCTTCCCTGCTCAGCATAAATGGAGTTTCCACTCAGGATCCATTACTAATTGCTGACACTTTCAATGATGCATTCACAGATCTTACTGGGGTTCTTCCACCGGACTTCTTTAACCCTGGTCCCTTTTCCCCCATACCTTCAACAGCCCTGTACTGTCTGACACCTCTCCCCACCTCTCATTCTTCTACTTTAAGGGAATCACACCTTCAGCTGCAAAAAAGTACTTACTTCCGGTCTGCATCAAGTCGCAACACAACAGTGACTCCCTTGATTTAAAACTGCTCCGTCTTGTTTTGGATGATGTTCTGCTCCCCCTCACCAAGATTTTAAATCTGTCGCTATGCCTAAATCAATTTCCCAGTCTCTGGAAAGTGGCTGTTATGACCCCTGTCTTCGAGAGTGGAGCTAGGGCCTTACATTCTAATGACCGCCCCATCTCTATTCTCCCCCTCTCCAAAGCACTTGAAAGGATTGTCGCTGTCCAACTCACTGATTACTTAACTAAGTACAACATTCACTGCCCACAACAGCATGGTTTTAGGGCTAATCATAGCACCACCACTGCTCTTCTTGAATATATCACTTTCATACGTTTTGCGCTTGACCGTGGTCACAAAGTTGGGTCTGTTTACGTTGACCTAACTAAGTCATTTGGTACTGTCAGTCACTCTCTCTTCTAATTTCAACACTCCCCTTCCTAGGTCTCTCCCACAATGCCACTACCTGGTTCCAGAATTTCCTCACTGGCAGCTCATAACAGGTGAAAATTTAGGGAACACTCTTTTTCCAGTGACCAGTCCTATCCGACGTACCTCAAGGGTCAATCCTTGGCCCACTTCTCTTCAGCATCTTCCTTAATGCCCTTCTCTGAGCCTGCCCCATCCAACTTCTATTTATGCAGATGACGCAGTCCTCTTCATGAGCCACCATGACCCAACCTGCCTTACCTGTGCCCTGCAGCACAGCTTCTCCCAAGTTGAAACTTAGTTTACCCAACACAAGTTGATTTTAAACTACAAAAAGACTAAGGTGATGCTGTTTGCCAGACTTCACAATAGGTTTAAATCTGCCCAACTAATGATCCTTAATAACCGAAGTGAACCACTGGAACAGGTGCATAACTTCAAATATCTTGGTATCATACTTGATTATACCATATTATATAATGATCACATTCACCTCATCTCTAAGGCTATTAATATCTGGTTAGGTCTCCTTTACAGGCACCATCGCAGTCTCACTCCTGAAGCCCTCTGTGCAGCATTTTCCAGTTGGTCCTTTCCTTGCTAGACTATGGTCTCTTAATCTATGGTGCAGTATCTGACACCTCTCTTAAACATATCAGAGCTGCCCTCAATTCTGCTTGTCGACTTGTACTGGGTGCCCATAGGTACACCCACACCTGTGAACTCTTGGCATAAACCAGCTGGCTTAACCTCCAGGGCAGAATTATGTATCAGACTTGCCTCCTGGGTAACAAACTCTGTCTTGGTCTAGCCCTGCCATCCACTCATCACCTTCTTATTCCTGTATCTAACCCCCAGAGGCACAATAAGCACAGACAAGCTTACCTTTCAAGTTCCCTTCTGCCATACCTCACAAAGGCAGCATGCTTTTCTTTATCGTGCTCACTCCAGGCTCTCAGGGCTTCCTTAGGAAGTACTCAATAAACCCAAGACGGGATCGTTTAAATACAACCTCAGGCACCTCCTTCTCAATCTCAGCACCTGCAATTGTCCATTATAATTGCTGTTTTCCTGCACGTCCTCCCCTTCTATCCCCAGCCTAGGTAATTTTCTCTTACACTTCCCCTCTCTCCCTGCTTCACCCCAGACACCTTCTCTATCCCTATCTTCTCCTTACCACTGTTCCCTCCACCCTGGCCCACATCTCACTAGACTCTCACAGTTTTATTTCCTTCTTAATCTCACCCCTCTAGATGTTATACTCCCTCGGTCTGCTTTCTTATTCTCCTTGTCTCCCTTCTATTGTACCTTAAACTTTAAACCGCACCTGTGTTACCTCTGCAACTCTAATTATGACTGAATTCAAATGGTCAGCTTGTAAGCACAGTATTAGTCTGTTTTCTGTAACCCAGATCCAATCATTTGTCATTTATAGTCATGGTTTGTTTTCTGACCGCTCCTTTCTGCTGTAGAATTATTTTTCTTTTCATCTTTTTTACTGCAATTTTATATTGAGTAACCTGTTTTTTTATACGAAGCAACTTTTTCATACGACAAGGCTGAATATCACTGACTGCTCTCTGCAGCTAATTCTCCCCTTCTATTTTTTGAAGTTGCTCATTTCGCTTTGTATTTTATTATTGTTTCTACTGTTCTATCATTGTTGACATGGAAACTTTGTAAATGAGGGCAGGATTCACAAAGCACTACCTATATGTGCTGCCCCTGCTAATTTTACACTAGCACTACTTGTTTCTCTAGCTGGAAACACAGGCTTTTTCTTCCTGTTGGCCGAGTTCCTCTAGTGCTGAACACTAAGTAATGTCCTGATTATGGCGATTCCTTCTTCCTTCTCTCTCATTCCACTGTTTCCCTCTCACTCACTATGTCTCTATCCTCACCTTGTCTTCCTCTCTCCTGCTTCATTGCTCTCTGCTGTCCTTATCTCACCCACGGTCAGACTAGGGTACAGGTGCCCACCTGGAAAATCAATAAGGGAGGACCCATAGTGACACATTCATATCAATATTCCACTTACATTTGATACACTAGCTCTATGTTTGCATCTTAAAATTTATTTGCAGTGCTCGAACAATCCCATTTAACTAGAAAGCTGATGACAACTGCAAAGATTTTCAGAGTTCAGAAGGTGGCCAGGTACTCAACAGACGGGGGCCCACCTGGAAATTTCCAGGTATCCAGGTGGGCCAGTCCAACTCTGATCTCACCCACACCCCTGAACCCTCTTTATCTGACTCTATATAGCCTTCCTGGGTTCAACCCTTCCTGGTTCTACATCCCTCCTTTTCCCACATGGAACCACTACTCCTCCTATCCGACAGGATCTCTCTTTCAACGCCTGACATATTTCCCTCTTTTACTCCTACGTAAATTCGAACCTCCTCCCTCACATTCTTCCACTTCTTCTGTTGCATTCGTCGCTCTCTACCCTAGCACAAAAGTGCAAAGCTCCACTTTGTCATTATTGCTCCCCTTCTATTGTCCTCTGGAGACATAAACCCAAATTCAGGACCCCGCCTCCCACATCCTATGGCTTCTTTATTTGCATCCCCAGGTGCTCCACCTACTTGCTACTTTGCCCTTCCCCATGATCTAAAAATCATCTATCTAAACATATATAGCATGCTCACTAAAATTGATCTTCTCCAACCTCTGGTTCTCCCACTTGCTCCAGACAGTCTCATCATCTCCAAAACCTGACTTAATAATAACAATCGTTAGCATGCCACAAGGCTTGACCCCGGACATAGAAGCAATCCTCATAAGGCTCACTCTAGGCGGGGCTAAGCACCTCACAATAGGCTCCGCCTATAGCCCCCCCACCAATGTGCTCGGTTCTCTGGATGTGCTCCTGAAGAACCCAGCAGTAGAATCTGCTTCTGAAGTTATCTTACTGGGTGACTTCAACCTAAACTGGGCCCTTGAGGCGAAATCTGCCATCAATGGTATATTAAATGACTCCCATCTCACCCAAGTCATCTCCACCGAACTAGAATGAACCATGCAACAGGAAGGCATACCATAATCGACTGAGTCCTGGCTTCTACCCCAGCAATGTAAAATGGCAGGACCTTGGCCGATGCCTTGAGTGACCACTCGCCAGTATTTTATCTGGAAGAACTGTGCAACAAAGTCGCCCAGGATTATTACCACCAGGACCACTTAATTTCCTCCCCTGACCAATTCATTGGGTACTTAAATGGCATCGACTGGAGCAATGTAAGACACCTTCCTAACCTGGAGGATGCCGTTAAATTTTTCCAGACATCCCTCACCAGAATTACGGACCTCTTAGCTCCTATGAAAACCCACAGAGTAAAGGGAAGCTGCTACAAGTGGATCTTGCCTCCTCTAAAAGCCCTGATGTCCACCCGGGACAAGGCCTGGAAAAAGTACAGGAAATCAAAGCTACCGGGCGACTTAGCCGGCTACAGGGCCCTTAGAAACCAATGTAAAAAGGCAATAAAGCTAGCTTAAAAAGTCTATATCACCAACCTTCAAAAAACTAACCTAGGCAATCCCAGGCTCTTCTGGATGCACATTAGTGAACTCCTCAAAGGGAGCAAAAAAACTACTCCCAGCCCAATCTTGGCTAATGGGCAACTAATCGATGAGGGATCTCTCATTGCTGAGACCCTTAACAGTTACTTCACGAACCTGGATGCATACAAGCAGGGACCCCCTGACAGGAGGAGTGAGCTGAATGCACAACAGTTCTTGACCTTGACCCCCTTTGTTTCACCTGAGGCTGGTCAGGGAAAGAAAGTTTTGATCACACTTAAATCCCTACACTCCAACGAGGAGGATCTGGGGCCCCGACAGGATCAAACCAGAATCCTCAAGGAGGGCCCAGCTTTAGCTAAGCCCTAACCTGGCTGATCAACCGGTCCATTATGGAGGGTCTGTACCCAAGCTTTGGAAACAGGCTCTAGTGATTCCCTATACACAAGGGTGGGTCACAGAGCCCATTGAGAACTACATGCCCATCTCGCTGTGCGCCATAGCAAAGTACAGGAGAAGCTAGTCTACTCCCAACTCCGAGATTACCTAGAAATACACCGGGCAATCTCACTGTCACAGCACGGCTTCAGGGCCAAGCATGGGAAGGACACTGCACTAACTAAATTCTCAGCAGAAGTACTGAGCAATAATGACGGAGGGGTCAGCACAGGGGCGGTCTTCATTGACCTATCTAAAGCATTCGACTTGGTAAACCACAACCTCCTACTACAAAAAATTCGCTCACTTGGCCTTGACACCCACTCACTGGGATGGTTCAAGAGTTATCTCTCTGGGCGCTGCCAGAGGTTAAGTGGAGATAAAGTCTCCAAGCTAGCTCCACTCAAAGAAGGGTACCTCAAGGGTCAATCCTCGGCCCCCTTCTCTTTACACCTGTTCATAAATGATCTGCATAAACACTGCGGGAGTAGCAGGAGGGCCATCCATCTGCAGCGGATGATGCGGTCATTTACAGAGCTTCCCTAATTTACTAGAGCTGGAGACAGCCTCCAAGAAGACATCCATCAGATGGAGGACTGGCTCACTCTGAACAAAATGGTTTTAAACACCAACAAAATTAAGGTAATGCTCTTTGGCCCTAGATCCCTGGGAACTGAGAGGTCACATCTCCTACAACTCCAGTCCAGGGGGGGTGTAAAACTTGAGGTGGTCACCTCCACCAAATACCTTGGCCTTACCCTGGACCAAGGCTTCACACTAAAAAATCACGTAGACCAACTCACCAAAGCCATCCATGGGAAACTTGGAATCCTCTATAGACTAAAGGACCAGATTATCCCGGAAGCTAGGGTAGCCATTGCCACTAGTGTACTCCTCCCAAAGCTCACATACGGAGCCCCGATTCTTCAGGGCTTGGCCGCGACGGAGTTAGGAAGGCTGCAGACCTTGTACAATAAGATAGTCCACTTTGCCACCATGTCACACCAGGGACTCACCACTCGCGAGGCCCAATCCAGGCTCAGGTGGCGTCTCCTGGGCTTCGCCTCTCTACCCAGCAGCTCTGCCTTACATTCAAGCTACTGGGTCCCTCACCTCCCCAGCCTGAATGGTCTGTCAGGGTGAAACCCCTAACCCACAGTGCCTCACGCTCTTCAGGCCAAACTCTCCTCTGGTTCCCAAGACTAGGACTAAAAGCTGGGTCTAGGTCCTTTGTGTACCGCCCTTCCATCTGGAACAACCTCCTTGGAGGTCTGGGAGGCGAGTCAGTCACCAGCTTCGGACAAAGCTTAAGGGACACACCTGCTCAACAGGAGCATATGTCTTTGCCACAATACCTGACCTCGTTCAGCCACCCTGGTAGCTCAATAGACCCTGCCAACCTCGCCATCCTGGCAGCATAACAGTCCTCCCCAAAGGGGGTGCACTTATGTCCCAACTTATCCCCTTCCAATTTGCCCACACAGAAGCTAACCTAGGTCTTTAGCTACTGCCTCGCCATTCAGAGCACTTTTTTAATCTAATCACTAACTTACGATTTATAATGGTCTCATTATGTGTAACCTCTATGTCCTTACAGCCTACATGTCTTCCACTACCTGCTGCCCGTAACATATGTATTCTTACTGTTAAAAACTTTCAAATCTCCTGACTGTACTGATCTGTTACCTGTAAGTTGTTGTTTCACTCGGGTCGCCCCTGAAAAAGGGACCTCCGGGGCCCAGCTGGCCTACCCGGTCATCAAAATTCAATAAATAAATAAATAAATAAAATAAGTGATACTGTACTCTCTATACCAGGTTACCCTATTACTCAGCAGGGCTGCTCAGGCAGAGGTGGAGGTGTGGCTATGTACATCTACTCCTCTATCCAGTTCACCCCCATCCTGTCCACCTCGGCCCCCAAATCTTATGAGGTCCTCACCATTCAGCTAGCCCTTCCTTTTTTCTCAAATTCCACAAACACAGAGGAGACGAACTCTGTACTGACTCACTGAACAACTACAGTGCTTTTGCTTTCACTCTGTCTCTCTCCCTCTCGTCTGTCTCTGTCTCTAACTGAATAAAGGCCACACCCTATGATTCTCACTGGCCACTCACAAGGCTCTATTGCTGTGATGACACTCTGTAGTTTATGCTACTTGATAGTCACATGACTATCAAGTAGCATAAACTACAAAATAGGTATCCCACAATGCACATGGGTGGCCCAGAAGAGTAACTCAACTGTCTGTCATGTGACACAGCTGGCTGCTGCAGTCAGAACATAAATGAGAATAAAAGTCCCATCCTGCAGTCTGCTGCTAATCTGCACAATATCATGCTGTATTCCTTCTAACTAACCGAAACTTCCCTGTGTTGTGTACTTTTCACTACCGCAAACTGCAATAAGGCGAAGTTCAACTAATCTGAATAATGTTAGAAGGCATGAGTGTAGCTCTCAGTACTCCACATCAGATCAGACAGCCTTCCATAAAGTAATCCTATAAATCACTATGGGAAGTACCATACAATTCTCTGCTGGTGCCATGTGTATTCATTCTATTGCTGGTTCAATCTTATAGAGACATAAGAGAAAGAAAAAAATTGTTTTTGGGGAATAAACACTACTATTCATGATAACATTTGCATGTGTTTTACTTGAATCAAGATCTTGTAATAAGTGCTCATTTCAGGTTATGACTCTGTGGCAGGAGTACAAGTGGATTAAGAAACTTGCTCACCCGCCCGCCTGCTGGTGCCGTGGCAGCGCCACTAAAATTAAAATCCCCTCCTCTGATTCTGCAAACTGCATCTATTCTGCAAGCAAGCAGCATGCGACGATGCTGTGATTGGACTCCGACTACTCTGACAAGATATGCCACTGTCTACTGGCACACTGACGCTGGAGGCGAGGCATTTTATTTTTCTTCAGGCTCCCGACTCCTAAACAGTACTTGCTCGCTCCCACTCCCCCTTTGAGTATGCACTGTCACTAGGGCAACCACACAGACTCCCACCAATCAGAAAACAGTCTGAACTAGGAGCTGTGATGGTTGCCATGGCGATGCGACGACGGGGCCTAAACGAGCCAGGCTCAGTCAGTGAGCATTTCTGTGTGTGCTCATCAACTGATAACTAAAGTAAGTAATTCAGGCAGCTGGGCTGCAATCTGCAATGTGTTGTTTTTTTTTTTAAACGGGAAGTGGGAACACCACCAACAAAAAAACATTTGGGGCCCCAGACAAAACATTCTGGGCTCCAGCCCCGGAGGCCCAGCCCTAGCAATGCCTCTGCCTTGTGCATGATCCCCTGCTCCTCTATCCCTGAGCTACCTCCTGTCTCCTAACTGAACCCTTCCTTGGATTACTTCCTCACATGCTACCTCCTATTATACCCCTCCTCCCACCCCCTACCACAACCTACTGAGCCATTTCGACACTCTACTACCATCCACAACCAACTGTGCTATTTTGACACTCTATGGCTATCCTTCTCCCCCACAACCCTCTCTTCCCCCCTACTGATGCTCTTCCCTTTTTCCATTCCTAGTTTACTCCTATTTTCTCCAGCCTCCCTGTCCTTATCCCTCTTCTCCCTGACGGTCACCTGTCACACTCCACTTCTCCTCCCTGCCCCCTTCCTTCTCTCCCCTCCTTTTCTGTGTGGTTCTGTCCCCTTGCAAGGTTCTCTTCCTTTCCCCCCATGTTATAATCCTGACCCCCTTGCAGGTTCTCTGCATCCTGAAGGGTATAGATTGTCTCTCTCTCTCTCTTTCTTCCCCTCCTTCCCCCCACTTTCAAACCCATGCCAAGCCAACCTCCTTCTTTCTTATCCCCTTCTTCCCCTCCTGTTCCCCTTCCCTCTCCTCTATACCACCCTGTTCTGTTTCTCTCCCTCCCTTTCTGCCTGGTCCTAACCCCCTTGCAGAGTTCCCAGCAACCCAAATGGGTATAGATCTTAGCTGTCCCTCTTTCTCCCTCTTCCATCCCTCACCCTCTACCCCTCGCCCATCCACCTCCTCACTTGTCTTATAACTGCCCTCCCTTGGGTATACAATAGCACTTCAAATCTTGTGCTCAGCCAACTACTTCTGGCACTTCAAATGTGTTATCCGTCATCTAACCTTTACTCTACTGGATCACCTGCTCTTGGGTTGCTGCAATGTATGCTATATCCGAATATGTTTTGTTTACCCTGGCTGGCTGGTCTGAGTTATTTTTGCTCTGTAATTGTACTACAATGTTTTGTTTTAGTAATTGTACTTGTATTGCTATATGTTTGCTTGTTCTCCCAACTCTTCCCCACCCAGACAGTTCTGAAAATGAACTGTTTATAGCTCATGTTGTCTTTCCTGATGAAACATTTTCCAAATAAATAAATAAAAATAAATAACATCCTGTGCCTCCACCCTACTATCCTCCTTACCCCCTCCCCAGCCCTCAGTCCCCTCCTCCTCTCCCTGCCATCCTTCTATGCCAAAGTGTTTCTCATTCTCTCATATTACTCCTGAGGATACCCAGGCTGCCATGTCCTGTCTCGACCCTTCCAAATGCAACTCCCCTGCTGGTTTAGACCCTAAGCTTCTATGCTTATCAGCACCAACTATCTCTGCCCCACTTTCATTCTTACTTAATCGCTTTTTTGATTTGGCAGCCATCCCCGTGGTGTGGAAGCATGCCATTGTACTTCCTCTTCCTAAGGGTGGTGATCCCTCTGCACCAGGGAACTATCACCCCATATCTCTCCTACCCACACTTGCTAAGTTTCAAGAACAGATTGTCCTCTCTCAACTCTCTTCCTGTCTTACTGATATGAACTTTTTCACACCTTTCCAATCTGTGTTTCAGAAAAGCCACTGCACTACTACTTCCCTGATTAGATTCACAGACTCTGTCGTCTCTGGGGTGAATCATGGCCAAATCACGTCTTCTATTTTTGTTGACTTGCAAAGGCTTTCAACACTGTTTTTCACTCTCTGCTGCTAAATACTGTCTCTGCTGTTGGCCTAACTAACTCTGCAACAAACTGCTTTCAAGCCTATCTAGATGGTAGAACCCAGTCAGTCAGAAGAGCCGATGCCATGTCCCCCCCCCAGTTAATATGGGCGTCCCCCAGGGATCTGTGTTGGGGCCCTTTATTTTCTATCTTTCTAAATGACTTGCCTTTGGCTTGTACATCTGCCTCTACTCATATGTACTCTGATAATATGGTCCTTTTCACTTCTGGCCACTCTCCTGTGGAAGTTGCAACCAGCCTTCAGCATGACTTCAATAAAGTTCAGTACTGATTTTGCTCCCACCAATTCTCCCTCAGTGCTAAGAAGACAGTCTCCATGACCTTTGCACTGGTCAGAGACTCTCTAGGCTACCTTCCCTGCACTCCTTCCATACCCTTGATGGGACGGTTCTGAAGGACACCTCCTCCAGCAGATACCTAGGTGTCTGGCTTGACCAGCATCTAAACTTCTCTGTTCATATGGAAACCATCCTAAAAATACTTCACCCCATGCTTGGTGCACTATTTAGGAACCATAGCTGCCTCACTCTACCGGTAAGGCATGAACTTGTTCAGAAGATGATCCTCCCTGTCTTTGACTATTCTGATGTAGTCTATAGTGCCACTCCCAAGGCTTCCCTAGCCAGACTGGACACCCTGTTTATCTCCTTCTGCCACTTCGCTCTCAACGCTCCCCCTCACTCATCACTGTAATCTCTACCACTCTCTCAACTTTACCTCTCTTGAAAACAGGCACTTCCTCCATTGCGCTAACTTCATCTCTAAATACCGGTTTAGCTCTCTCCCCTCCTATCTTACTACCACTCTCTGTCTCTCTCTCCCCCCTTTCCACCTGCCCACTCCCTCAGATCTTATGACACTCATTCTCTTGCTGTCCCCCATCGCTCTACCTCTGTCAGTCAGGCGGCCTTTTCTCATCAATTCCCTAATCTGTGGAATGCTCTTCTCCCTCAGATTTGCCACTCATCCTCCCCTTTCTCTATCTTCTCAGCCCTTTGCAACCACTACTCTGTAAACTGTTCCTGCAACCATCTTCCTACTTTTGATAATCAACCCCTGTTTTCTTGACTGTTCACCATCAAAATTGTACTATTGTTTGCATTTAGCAATTGTTCATGCTAGCATTTATACTGTGTAATTACTAATTGTAACCTTAATTTGTATCCTTATCTTATCTTGTAATGATTGTGCAATGTTATAACAGGTTTCATGTATGTACTGTGCTTCTTTCTTCAACTTCCCCCCCAAGAAGTACCGGAAGATGAACGACTTGTTATTCAGTGTGCCTTTCTTGGTGAAACACTTCAATCAATCAATCAATAAATAAATAAATAAAGCAGTTGTGCCTGGCGCATCTGAGATGCACCAGAACAAATGAGATGTACCATGCCTAAACAATGGGATTCACAGAAGGATGCAACCACAAGATGCACCATGCGCATCCCCACTGTGAACACCACTGAAGTGCCATGGTGCAACCTGAATTCCTCTAGTGCAACCAGGATGCACAGAAGCACCCTGGACCACAAAACGATGAATCATGAACAAGTCAGCAAGGGACACAGGAGCAACAGGGGAAGACAGCACTGGCTTGAAGGTTGCTGGTGAACAGTTCATCAGGGAATGGGTACAGGGTAAAAGGGCCGGACAGTGGCCTGCCAAAGCAGACAAGGTGCACAGATAAAGCACACATGGTGACACCTGACAGCACCACAGAAACACAAACCACACAAGGGACTAACAGGCACAGATGCCACACACAGGGGTGACTGTCAAGGTGTGGCACAGCAGCAGAGGTGCACCAGTCAGCATGGCAGAGGCAGCCACACGTGCCCCAGTGCACAGGAACACAACAGGATGTACATGAGAGCAGCAACACAAGTTCACACAAGGGGACAGGCACAATGGCACACAGGCTGAAGGCTGTGCCCTGCACAGGAGGAACATGCCCACAGGCACTGTGGTTCATAAGAAGAGCACCACAGCCACAGAGGACCACCAGATCATAATAAAACATCACACACCACACACAGATCAGGAGCACTGTGCAAGCCAGCACAAGGGAAGGCCACCCAACAGGCCAAATGCAACATGGTGGGCACACACTGTAGCATGCATGAAAGGTGGATATGGTGCATGGATGCACAGTACCACAGGGGCACATGTGTGAATGGGAACAAAGGCACTGTGGAAACTAGCAAGCACAACAGGGCATCAGCACAAGGTAAAATGAATGACCACAGACACTGTCAACAATATTAAAATATTTACTGATGCAGGTAAAAGAAATAGAACAGCAATACGTACAACAGTAGAAATAACCAATAACAGGAATAGGGTGGTGTGGGATGAACAAAGGAACAATAAGCAGTGAACTCCTGAGAGTGATGCTTAGTGTGGGGGGGGGAGCTGGGGAAGAATGGTAGGAAAGGGGATGGTCATGGAGGATAGGAGACAGTGAACAAAGGGGCTATGTATAAAGGGCCCAGTAGCCTACTGTCCATGATGGCATGCAGCCCTGCATCCATGTGGTCTGCCCTCTGCCTGAAGTACCCTCACAAGCAGGGTAATTGCTTGAAGTAACTGCCCCTACCTCCAGTATAATGGCACCATGGCCCTTCTTATCACCCTTCGCAGCTGAATCCCTGCTGGCCTGATGAAGATCCACCCTCTCCTCCTCCCCAACATATCAGGCTGCACTCTCCATGAACCTACAGTGGGGACACAGACAACAAGAACTCAGTGCCATGGTCCACACTTTGTCCCACCCATTCCCCTGACCACCATGTGAGTGTGATGGGGGCAGCCCCCACAGCAATGGCTGACAGCATGCCATGCGCACCCCACACCAGCAACAGACTGGCACACAGAGCCACACAGTGACTGTGCAATGGTACTGAGACAACACAAGACCCCATGTGCATGCAGAGTGACACACAGAGGGGTAAGCAGTCATGTCCCACACAGCATATGCAAATGCCAACAGGCTGCACAACCATGCAGGCCCCGTCTGACCATGAATAGAGCACCACAGTGTCCACATGGCCCTGAGTGGATGCAGACATGGTGGATGGACACACCGGAGCCATATACACTGTAACCCTAGCACAGGCCACCAAGGTGACACCCCATGTGTGTATGCAATGTGCAGCACATAGACATGCACATGTGGCAGGCAATAGCCTGCTGTGGGCATGGCCCCCCAGTGAACACACAGAGGAAGCACATGCAGCACAATCACCTGTACCTACACCACCAGACCCTCAGCCTCCTCCACTGGCTCTAGCATTCCTGGCCTCCATCAGCATCACAGCCCTCCACCTGTCTGCCAGCCCTGCAATGGAAACACAAGCAAAGAGCACCATGAGGTGACAGTAAGAATGTACACAGCCCCCCAACCAGTGACCCGCAGCAACATCACAGGTGCCAACATGCAGTGATGGACCCACCCCCCACATGACCCAATGTAACAGCACCCTGGGCAGCGGGCAGCACCAGACTCAACCCCAGATTGTGTCCACCATGTCAGTGTGTGGATGGATGTGTGCCATGCCACTGTCAACACCACAATGCTCCTGCCACAGTGCCAATGCAACCCCCCTGTCGTGCACAATGGCGCACATGTGGAAGCATGGTGTGCATGGCTACACTACATAGGCATCGCCAGCAGGGCTGTGTGTGTGTGTGTGTGTGAGTGTGTGTGGTTGTGCACCAGTGCACACTACACCACCCCCCTTGAATTGATCACCTGCCTGCTAGACTAGATGTAAGTTGTTGTGACTTACCTGGGTGTGGCACCATACTCCTGTATGCCTGATCTCGAAGGCTATGAAGCCAGTCAGGGTCCCTCCACTGCAGGTCACCATAGTGGTACCTGCACTGCTCCCCTGTGTGTGACTCACCAATCCTGCACACCAGACACTCTGCCACCCTTGTCCACACAGCAATGCATGGCTCATGAAGGTCCTATGTCCTGAAGAGCTGCCCCTCCAGTGGCATGACAAGTGCCATCAAGTTGGCAAGCTCCACCTCCCACCAGTTCATGGCTCTGGATCTAGCTAACTGGGCATGTGGCATTGTTCTATGCAGTGCTGTGGTGGTAGGTGTGCACACTACAAGTTGCAGGAGTGCTATGGCTTATTCATGCCACATGCGCAATAGGCCATCGAGCAATGGTCAGCGCATCACAGGGTTGCAGTGTGGCAATGCACGATTGCCACCAATTGCATGTCACCACGCATGTGAAGTGCTCACAGTATGGGCAGGGGACCAGAATCAGCGGTCACACCCGGGTCACGAATGCATGGCCCACGCGATATCGCCATATTGTGAATGGCACACTTTGCCACCCACAATGCACTGTGACTAGCGCATACTACCATGCATGTGCTGTGATCTGCAGGGGTGCATTGATGCAACATCACACTGATGCACCATACCCGCACAGTATGAATCATGCAGCACAAATCCAATAGCACATGTCTAATGACATGCTGTGCTGACAGCAATCACGCTACCGCCAACACCAAACAGGATACACTATATATGGCATGCTACTGATGACACATCACATATGCATGAGGATACACTGTGCAACATGTGCTGCATTCAGAAAATGCCCCCATTGCAACCACGTATGTGCAGGAATGCGCCTTAGGGGAATGCTCTGAATGCACCAGTTGCACACTGTTGATTGAGATGAGCTGAGGGCAATTATGCAATCCGCAGACAATGCTCCCAAATCAGCTCATTGCCAAATTCAGGGTCTTCTCACCTGCTTTGCATCTCATTACAGTTGCTCCTAACCTTATTTGCATGCTCCTGGTTATAAATGCTCCTGAATGCACCTCCCCGCTCCACAGGTGACCGACAGGTACTGCAACCTTGAAGGCAGGTCTGTTTACATTTTACCATGCACAGCTTGTCAGCATCATCTAACAGTAGGGTTTTGAGGCCATCTAGAGGGCTGTGACTGTGCATCTTCCAACCACGTTGCTGGCACACATCCACAATTGCCTGAACTGTGCTGATGCCTGCATATTTGCAGCTGTGTCCGATTGGAACTCCCCCAACCCCATACTCTCCTGTTTTTCCCTCTCCAAGTTTAAAACTCAGCTGCTGGCCTCCCTCTCAGTCACTGCACTTTGTTCATGCTTCCGCTAAGGCCCTCATGTCTTCCCTCCTTCCTGACTTCTGCAGCCTCTACCTCTAGCTCAATTCCTCTCCACTCCCACTCCCCACCACCACTTCCTACCCCTTTGATTCCTGCTGACTGAAGTCCTTTGTAGAATTCAATGTGTAATATTCTAGCTCTTGTATCTCATTTGTTTTGTTCTGACTAAGTCAACACTTCCCAAACTTACTTTGATCCTTTTATTATGTTGTACATTTATGCCTGAACTCTTACTGTATAATTTAGTTATTTATTATCGTCTATAAATGTTCTTGTAATGCTCATTTTTTATTTGCTTATGTAATATCCAGATCAACCCTGAAAATGGGACTGTATTTGTCTCAGTGGTCTTACCCAGTTACCAAAAGTCAAATAAATAAATAAATAAATATTTCCAACCACAGGAATCACAATGTCCATACAGGATGACGCTGCAGAACGGATACATCATAACTTTACATCTGATGAGTACAGTGCACTGCTGGAGGCCTACTTCCCTAGGCAGAGCATCCTGTCTGGCAGGGGTGGCAGGCACCAGCACAGGAACAAGGTCTGGGAAGAGGTTGCCCAGCACATGAATGCCCATGGCATATACAACTGGATCTAACTGGAGTGCTGCAAGCACTTTCATGATGAGAAGCGGAGGGCCAAGGAGAAGATGGCCACCATCAGGGCTTCTCTGGGGGTGACAGAGGGTGGGCCACAGACAGCGGTGTGCCTCACCATGAATGAGGTGAGACTGGAAGCAATCATGGGCCAGATCACAGTGATGGGTGTTCCAGGTGGTGGCTTCCAGATTGGTGGCAGTCCATTGCAGCACTGTGAGTATTCATGTTCCAATAACTGTGCCGGTCTGCATGTGCATGCCATGGTTGCCTTGACGTGCTCCACTATGGCCCGCTATGTGCCCATGTGTCATTTGCACAGTGCATGTCGACGTCTATCCCTGTCCATCCACAGTGTGCTGCTGACATGTTATGTCACCCCTGTGCAGTACCTGGGGGGGGGGTGCTGCCATGGGGGTGGGTGAAGGATGCTTGCTTGGGATGTTGATCCCATGGGTGATAGGCATGGGGGGACCACCACTTAGTGGTGTGCTGTCCAACACATGTCCCAGAGTGATTGAACTGGCCACAGTGCATGGCTGCTTGTGATGGTGCATGGTTGTAGTGGTGTTCCCTATGGGTGGCACTCACCTGTGTGGCAAGTCAGGCGTACCACTGGCACATGTTCAAGGCTCCCTCATCATACCTGTCTGTACACACCATTGACACATGTCACTAACCATGTTTCCATTCTCTCTTTCAGCTCTGTCACACCACGCGGGTGCTGCAGGGTATGGGGGACACTCTGATGACCCGGCAGGGGAGGAGGCTGGACCATCACACTGTGCCACAGCTGGGGCTGTGGCAGTGCCTGTGCTGAGTATGTCCAACACCACCGCAGCCCCAGACATGGTGGAGGATGGTGCTGGGCCATCAAACCCCTCCATATATAGCTGGTGCCACAGCTGGTGACCATGGTAGCACATGGCTGTTCAGTCTACTGGGTCTTGCTGGTGAGGACCCTGTGGACAAAGTTGACATTGAGGATCACCTGCTAGTGCTGGTACTGGGTATAGAGGGGGTGTATGATGACAGTGATGTTGACGCCACACAGATTTGGGGGACATGGACAACATTAGCCTGGCAGTGGCACATGTGCATGTGCAGGTGGCACCACACAGCGCTGGTGGTCCTGCAACCCCATGCACACCCACAGGGCCACCACAACTACTGATGGTGGCAGATGTTGGTGGCCATGTGTCTGGTGCTGCTGTGGGGCCATAGACTGCCAACACTGTTCAGCAGGGTGCTGTGGAGCAATAGCAGGAAGCAGGGGACCATGATGCGGGTGTCCCTAGCCATGCAGTGGTTGCCCATGCCCAGTAACCACCCATACAGCAGCCTGCTGTGCAGCATCCATCTATGGTGGATGCAGCATAGCAGGCCAGAAAACCACCTGCCCATCGGCACTGCCCCTCTATTGCATTCCCCGCCAATGAGGTGGAGGGCTATGCACGCCTCCTATGGGACACCATGGAGGGGCAGGCATTCCTCAGGGTGGAGCTGAGGGGCATTTGGGTGCAGCTGGTCATGGAGAATGAGTTGTCATGTGTGTGGCATGCCCAGATGCTGGCAGAGGCTCGCCTACTGTGAATGAGCAAGACTGTTGTACTGGAGCGGATAGCACTTGCTCCACTTCCACTTGCACTTGCTAACGGTGTGCCATGTGGATACTGGGGTATGAACTGCACCAACAGGAGTACCTACTGCACCCCCAGGTCACAGCATCAGGTGAACCCATTGCTGCTGACACTGTCACCATGCCTAGCCAACCCTGACAACCTCTGATCCAACCTGGGTCATGGGAGCAACACATATGCAAACATCCATTCGCAGTCTCACTTCAGTACTCCACCAGGAATGGTGGACATCCCCCCCGAGGCCAGTGGCATGGACTCAGTGACCATAAGGTGAGGGCATGGCCACCTATGTGTCTGGGGTGGCCGTAGGGGCTTCCGCTGCTAACTGGGTTGCTTGCTCCCATGGCCCCTGTAACCTGCACCTGTTGCAGCCCACACACCGGGCTGACAGTGCCTGGCACCATGTGTTGTGGCTCATGTCTACCCCATACAGCACCTGTATGAGACACCTGTGTGGTGCACTGTGCATGGATGGGGCCACTGGTGTTGTGCTGTGTGGCATGAGTATGATGAGTGCAACCCTGTGTCTGCTGTGCATGGGCACCGGTGGATGTACACTGATCCATGCCATCCCCAGCACTGACATCGTGTCCACCCTGTCCATGACTGGACTGAAGTGAGTGTGTCTGTGCATTACTGACACCCTTCATGAGTGTGCTCTGCACCCACTGTGTAGTAGTCATCAGCGCATGTGTGTGTCATTCCCTACACACACTTGTGTGTGTGTGTGTGTGTGTGTGTGTGTGTGTGTGTGGTTGTGGGGGAGCTATCACCTGTTACCCACCTGTGATACTTACCTTCGGTCACCAAAATGCTCCTCCACTATGGTGTCCCTGTGCTGCCGGGGCCTGGCAACCAGGCATGGGTTCCTACATCCCAGGGGCAGCTGCCCACCTCCTCCATGGGGCACCTGCTCCTCAGCCTCCTCACCCCCGGAACTGTCACCCTCCTCAGCCTGGACAGCTATTCCACAGTCAATGGCCATATTGTTAAGCATACAACAGACCAGGAATATGCTACAGGCCTTCACTAGGCTATATTGTAGGGCACCACCAAACCTATGCAAGCACCTGAAGTGCATCTTCAGCACACTGAAGACACACTCAATGATGGTGCATGTAGCGATGTGTGCCTTGTTGTACCACTCCTCTGTCTCAGTGCCTGGACAGTGATAAGGGGTGAGAAGCCAGAGTCAGAGGGGATACATTGCATCACCTGTGGAGGGACAAATCAGTCTGTCAGTGCCACACATGCATGTACATTTTGAACCGCAGCCCCCCCCCCAACCATCACAGCATGGTGGTGCAGCTGCTGCCTGTCCACCTCTGTACCTGTGGCCCACTACTCAGTGCAACCCTATGCCACCACGGTAGAACAGCACATACATGCTCTCACCACTGACTGCAGTGTCCTGACTGTCCTCTTCTGCCCTGCAATTGTCCATGCCCGCATCCAGGGCTGACTGCACCTGTCCAGTCCACCATTGGTACCCTCCATTGGGAGGCATGTGGCGCATTATTCTCTGCCATCCATACCTGCTGTTCCACATCACCTCACCTCCTGTACTGTGTTGTGCTGCTACACTGTCCCCCTTTTTGTGTGTGCCATCCCATCAGTGTGCCCACCTCCACTGCCCTGCATGGGTGTGTACCCTTGCATGGTCCCTGTCATTGCCCCCACACCCCATGCACTACCTCCCGACATCTGCTGTGCATCAGTGTGCTGTTAGTGGGCATGTTTTCATGCCCCACTCACCTACTAGGTGGCCGCTGGGGATATCCCCAGTCTCAAAATGGTGGCACAGGGCTGAGTGGTGCAATATGAAGGCATCATGTGTAATCCCAGAGCGTGTGGCACAGACACTGCTGATGCACCCTGTGGCATTGCACACCACCTGGCTGTTGATAGATTAGAATTCCTTGTGGGTCATATAGGGCATCGCCTCATTGCCAGGTGGTGCACAGATTGTCACATGGGTGTAGTCAATGGCCGCATCATGCTTGGTGTCATGCCACACTGTGGAATTGCTGCATTGCTTCTATCCACTCTGCCTGTGTGCTTGGGAATCAAATGAACTCAGAAGCATGTGGGAGCAGTGCAGTGAGGAACTGCATGAGGGTCTGGGATGTGAATGGCTGCGATATGCCAGTGGTGTCTCCAGCTGGCCTCTGGAAGGTGCCCGTGGTGAGTAGGCACATTGCTGTTGTCATCCTGGTCTCCACAACTATGGCATGACCCCTTCCGGTAGGTGCCTGCATTTCATCATGGCACAGCTCACAGAGCTGCCTCAGAATTGCCCTGTTTAGGTGGTATCGGCCAACTGTTTTTGTGTTTGTCAGTTGTTCAAATGTTAGTCTGGCATGATACCATCATGGGACAGGCCACTTACAGTGCCTTCCACCACCATGTTGTTGGTTTCCCATCTTCTCATTCCAGTTAACATGCCCACCATCAGGAATGGTGCTCCATCCATTTTGGTGGCCTCTCTGGTGTTGCTGCTGCTCCTAGCCTGATGGCTGCTACTGGGGACTTGCACTTAAGCCTGCTTCTTTTATACTTATCTCCTTAATGCATATATGGGTGAATGTGCTGTGTTTGCGTATTCATTTTGTTTTGTGAATGTGGATGTGTCATGTATGCAGCTGCACGCCTCTTCCAGATGTGCCGCATATCATTATTTTCAGTCTTTGGTGCATTCTTGGCAGTGCAGCTCATCCAGGATGCACTGGGGCATCCCTGGCCTGTATGAATCTCATCAGTGCACATCTCTGAGATGCACTGGCACATCTCAGGTGTGCCATATACATCTCTTTTGTGAATCCTGCCCCGAGTCACTGACTCAAAGGTTGTAATCTTAAAACCATAAATAAATGAATAGCAAGGTACAGAAAGGTGCAAAAATAATATGACTAGAGCAGTTAAAAACAATTAGAATCAGGGATGCAAGAAATAATAAAACAAGAAATGTTACACTGTACATGGGCAAAAGAAGCAAGCCAGACTTTGATCAGCGAAAACTTCAAAAATTATACACAGCCCCCCCAAAAAATTAAACACACTTGCAAAGGAGACTGTGCAAAAAAGAAAACAATGACAAAATAAATACAATTTATACATGAATACCTTGAATAAAGTAAAGCTATATGCAGTAAAACAATAATACAGAAATCAAACAAAAGTCAATGGCAGAAAAAGCTAAAAGCTACACAAAGTAGAATGTACAGATTTGTTGCATTCACATCTAAAATACTGGAATTAAAATACTCTAGAAGCAAGCTTAATACAGTATATATGTCTGTAAATATACAGCAGGATGAAGTTCAAGAATTTAATCTATTGGCTCTGGTCCACATGAGCTGGCAGCACAGTTTCCATTCCTGCAACTGGAAATTTCTTTCACAAGGTTCAGTGTTGCTAGATCTAGCTGTGTCCAAAGTTTACTGCACTTCTTTTTACTTTACATTCCTTCCCCATTTGGGAGGACTAGTCACATTTCATCTGTATGTATTAATATATCGCATGGCAATTCATTTTGCACGTGATTTTAAAAACTTGTACTTCAGAGTGAACTGTGAACTACAGTAAGTGCAAGATTTCCAAAACAATCCTTCAATTCCTGCAAAGTTTTGAAGTATGACACTTTACATGTCAGTCAAATCAGTATTTAAAGTGCGAGCATGCACAGCTGCTGATTTGTTTATTTATTTGAAATGTTTTACCAGGAAAGACATACTGAACTGGCAGCAGTTCATTTTCAGGTGTGTCCAGGAGGTGAAGGATAGGGGGTGGGGGGGGTATGGAGTACTCAGTACAAGAATGTCAAAATAAAGATAACAATAATGAAGGAACAATAGTAAAACAAAATACAACACAACAAAAATACATTACAATTACAAAACAGTAAAATAAAATAGTAAGGAATACATAGCAGTTATTCAGCCACAATGCATAGGCAGATATTGCTAATGTAAAATAACGATACAAACAGATGAATTAAGATATAAATGCAAAGTAAAATGCTGGATATGAATTTAGGGTGGCAGAGAGAAAACAAGAGTCAGTGGTCAGGTAAAGTTGCAGGAATAGATAGTACTTTATTCTCATGCTTTATTCCTCCTTGCTGTAGTACACCTTGTTATATTATATTTTCCTACTAAGAATGTCGTAATCATATTGTATTCCTCAAATATTTAAATCTTTGTAGCTGTACTCTCTGTACTTTATAGTTATACTCACCCAGGTTGTACCTGGAAATAGCAATTTGATTACCTAGGGTGCCTACCTGGTAAGCAAAAGCTAAATAAAGTCACAGAGAAGGGACCTGAGAGAGGAGAAGGATGAGGCTGAGAGGAGAGATTGGGAGAAGGGAGGACCGGAGCTTAAGGATGAGGCTGAGTGGAGAGATTGGGAGAAGGGAGGACCAGAGCTTAAGGATGAGGCTGAGTGGAGAGATTGGGAAAAGGAGGACCAGAGCTTAGGAAAGCAATATGAGAAGGCAGCTTGAACTGCTGAAGTTTTTCTGCAGGGTATGGTGTGAGGAGCAATGTTGCAGACAGGGTAGGAGGTGGGAGTGGGGGAAGATAAGAGAGCAGAAAGGTAGGTAGGGATGGTGTCAAATCAGAATTTGGGGGTGGAGGAGGCATAGTGGGTGAGGTGTCTGGTTTCAAGGGAAGGTAGGTAGAGGGAGGAGTACAGAGCAGTAGTGAGCATGGGCAAGGTAGTCCAATGCAAAATGGCAAAATGAGTGGAAGAGAGGATCCAGCCTGGCAAGGACTGACTTGGGAGCAGCGCTGTAGAACGTATTGTAACCAAAGACAATAAGGGTCATCTTTGTAACTAGCTCCCAGCAGACAGGGAGAGGGATGCTGCCTTTGTTTCTAAAACACAAACCCATTGTGGGGTGGAGCTTGTAGTGTATGGAATTAATGTGCACTGAGAAGTCAACATGATGTCCAACCAGACCCCCAGGTACTTAAAGAAGCGTAGTACCATCAAGGGCGTGGAAGGAGAGAAGGAGCAAGCCAGGTAAGCTTCTGTCAGAAGCCAAAGGTCATGAAGACTGTTTTTGTGACACTGAGGGTTAGACAACTGGAACAGAACCAACACTGAACACTGTCAAAATCCTGTTGGAGATGGACAGCAAAGTCAACAACAGAGGAGCCAGGAGCAAACAGCACAGTGTCTGCGTACATGCAGATGGAAGCAAAGGAACAAGCTAAAGGAAGGTCATTTAGAAATATGGAGAAGCGTATGGGGCCCAGAACAGAACCTTGGGGAATGCCTGAGCAGATGGGGGTGAGGAAAGGTGTCAGCAATATGGACAGCTAGTAGTGACCTGGCCTCAAGGTAGGAGTGGAACCAGCTGACTGATGAGGCTGAGAGTCCTTCTGCCTTAAGCTTGTCCAGGAGGTGTGACACAGTTTTAAAGGCTTTGGCCAGATCAACAAAGATGATGGAAGTGACCTGATCCTGATCCATGCTGGATATAATGGAGTCAGTCAGCTGGAGGAGGAAGGTGATGTGGAGTTGGACTTCCTGAAGCTAGACTGAAAACAAGAGAAAAAGGAGCAGGAGTCAAGAAAAGAGGTGAGTTGTGAGAGGACAAGTTGTTCCTGGAGCTTGGTTAGGATTAAGAAGAGGAAGATGTGGTGCTAATTACTAGGAGAAGAGGGGTCACCCCCATTTTATGGAGTGGGATGACAGTAGCCTGTTTCCAGGCATCAGGGACAGAGGCAGAGGAGAAGGAGAGGTTAAGGAGAAAGGTAATTGGAAAGTGATGGCCATTGCAAAGAAGTCTAGAAGCTTGGGGTCAAGGCCATGTGCACTCATGCCCTTTTGGAGTTGATAGCTATAAGGATACTTTAGTGAGGCAGAGGGAGTAGTATGATAAAAGAGAAGAAGTGAGAGGAAAGAGGGGAACAGAGGGTTAGGAAGGAGGGAGAGAAGGGTCATGGATGGTGAAGAAGGAGTTGAAAGAAGAAGCAACAGAAGCAGGGTCAGTGACGTGACAGTTGCCAACCTTCAGGATGGTTCGGGCAGAGGACTGGGCCAGACAGAGAAGAGGGGGTGTATGACTTTCCAGAACTTGGGAGGGGTGATAAAGGCTGTTCGGGAGTGTGGACATGAAGTAATTAGATTTTTGCAAGCCTGGTAGCATTTATGCAAGCATTGGGAAGGGTCAAGTACTTTATCACTGCACCAGGGGAGCTGGTGATCTTAAAACCGGAAACCGTCCACTTTCTCCGGCTACACTCTGATTGGTCACCTTTACTCTCTCTACTTGCTTGCCGCCTGGTGCAGTTAAACTCTGCTGTTTAATACTGAAAACTGCCAAAAAGACCTGTAATTGCCATAGAACTGTGAAAAATTGCCTAAATCTGTTTGTAATTAAGTGACCTGTTTAAAGTTTAAGTGATTCCAGCCCTTTCCTAAATACTTTACGCTCACTTAGCCCCTTTGGCGCCTAAACCTTTGTCTTGCAATTTCTCTTGTGCTATGTCTGTCTGCTGCTCTGCTCCCACTCAGCTCTTAAACCCAACCTTCTCTCTCTCTTCCTAGCTGAAGCCACCCTTTGATCAGGGCTCACAGCTCAGCCAGCCCTCTAGGACTTGGCCCCCTGGATGGACGTCATCCCTGGAGCCACTGCCCAAGACCGCAAGCCTGGCCAAGACTGCTCAAGGTACTGCTGCTGCCCCGGCCGCTGCATGCCAGCCCCACCCACCCTCCAATCTCAGCATTTTCATTTACAGCTAAACCGAGTCACAAGTTTCCTGTTTTTACTAACAGCCTACTTTCCCATTGGCTCCTTATATTCACTCACCACTGCCAGGCCCCTGCAAATCTAGATACAGGGCTACCATCCTCTCTGCTCTCCCTATATAGCTACCTAATTTATATCTCTTTGCCATTATGCCGCCCACAAACAAGTACCTGTTACATCTACATCTTCCTGTCCTAACAATATTTATTAGTATCCTTCCTGGCTCATCAATCCCGCCTGCATCCTCTGCTATATTCCCTGTGCCCCAACTTGATACTGACTCCATTAGCTAAGCTGGCACACTCCCCTACACCCTGTCCCTGGACCTCTCAAAATACCCACCTTGTCTGTCGAAACCGTGTGCTTCTCTGACTGATCTCCATGATCTAGTGGTCACATTGCTTGAAATCTCCTCATCAGTCACCCAATGTGTAAAACTGGTCACTCCACTAGGTACTACTCTGTATACCTCAAATACCGTAAATCTAGACTTCTCACTCTATTGAGCCTCCTGCTGCTTGCTGGCGACGTCCACCCTAACCCTGGTCCACCCTCCACAAACTCCCCAACCTCCCAAGCCTCCCCCTCTAATCCCCCAGCCCTTCCAAATGGCCTAAAAAGTATCCACCTAAATGCCCGCAGCCTAACCTGCAAACTTCCCATGATGCAATTAATGGTTCTTGAATATAAACCTGACATAATCATTATCTCTGAAACATGGCTCTCTGAGCATATCTCGGACCAAGAAATTTCAATCCCTGGGTTCATTATAACTATCGACTCGGACGAGGGGGTGGAGTGATGATCTACGTCTCTACCTTCCTCCAGCACTCAATTGTGCTGAAAGTCACTTCTCCCTCCTCTCACGAGGCTATCCTTCTCAACTTGAAGGTACCTTACTCCGCTCCTCTTTTTATCATAGGGGTTTATTGTCATCCTGGACAATCCCTCTCCCAAGTCACAGAGCTACTAAAGCAGCTAAAGGCCCTTGCTCACTCTGGTGAGCTGTACATTCTGGGCGATCCTAACATCAGCTGGCTCTCAAACAAACTAACCACAACTCGCTCCTACATTGAATCACTTAATCTAACACAGCTAATCCAGGAACCTACTCAACTAAATAACAAAACCAAAAACCACTCCCTTCTTGACCTTGTCCTCATAAGACATCCCCACAGGGTCAAGGCCACAGGCCTTCTGCTTGATGCACTAAGTGACCACCATCCTGTCTATATTGTGCACAAAATACACAGGCAAAAAATATCACACCAAATCCTCCTAATCCACGCTTACCTCTCTCTTGACACTTAACCTCTTCATAGTGACCTCGCCAACTCTGACTGGTCCCCACTCTCAGCCTGCTCCTCGATTGATGCTGCTCTCCAGTTGTTCAGTGACAAATTCCTTCAAGTTTGGAATCTCCATGCTCCCATGCGTAAAACCAGAGTCCGTGGAAACCATCTACCTTGGGTATCACCTGAGCTCCTATACTGTCAAAGAGCTTGTGACACTGCATGGCATAAACACAAGGCAACCAATTGTCCCAGGGATCTCCAATGCTACAGGAAGCTATGTAATAAATGCACCAAAGCAATTGGTCTGGCCACAGCAGAACACTACCAGGCTACCTTCCAATTAAACACAAACAAACTTTCTAAGTTTTGGAAAGTTGTCCAGTTCCTGTTTTCCCCTTCTACCAAACCCCACACTCCTGCCCTTAAGCTAAATCACGTAGTCATCTTGGAACCCATGGCAGTCCCTAAATGCTTTAATACCCATTTTACATCCTGTGCCTCTCTGCTCCAAGCTGCCCCTCCACTGCCCCCACAGACCTCCGGCCTCCCCCCCCCTCGGTGGACACCTATCCGCTTGCTCCCTCCTCCTCTCCCCCTACAACCCCTCCTTCCTCGACCTCCTTTCTATGCACACACATCTCCCCTGCTGCTGCCTTAGAAGCCCTTTTGTCTATCAACCCTGCCAAAGGCTCCTCGCCAGATGGACTGGACCCCAAGCTCCTCTCTCTCTGTTTGCTCCTGCTATCGCCTACCCTCTCTCCCTCTTATTAAACCTCTCATTTGCCCTATCCTCTGTCCCAGAAGCTTGGAAACATGCTACAGTTCTACCTCTCCCTAAGGGAGGTGATCCCTCATCCCCTAACAACTACTGCCCTATCTCTCTCTCCTTCCCACACTTAGGGAAGCAGTATAGCAGAGTGGTTTAAGGCTCTGAGCTGCAAATCTGGAGACCTGAGTTTGAATCCCACAGCCCCCACTTGCATACTGTATGACCCTGAACAAGTCACTTAACTTCCCTGTGCTCCCAGGTTGCACCTGTAAACAAGCTTTCAGCTTAGTGTGTCTCTCCTGGTTAAACAATTGCACTAAACTCAAGGAACATGTAGTTCTTGAGCAACTCTCCTCCTTCTTACTGACTCCACCTTTCTCACTTCTTTCCAAGCTCGTTTTAGAAAGCACCACTCCACCACCACATCCTTGCTATGGCTAACTGATGCTATCGCTATGGGCATGGACAATGGCCTCATAACCTCCGCTATTTTTATATACTTAGCCAAGGCCTTTGATGCAGTCTCTCACCATTTACTCCTATCCTGTCTCAGACTGGCTGGTCTTTCCCCTAAAGCCACAGATTGGTTTAAGTCTTATCTATCAGGCAGATTCCAATCTGTCCATATGGATGATGCCATCTCCCCACCGCTTCCCATCACTAAGGGAGTCCCACAGGGCTCTGTACTTGGGCCCCTCCTTTTTTCTATTCTTCCTTAATGACCTCCCTCTGGCTTGCACAACAACAAACATGCATATGTATGCAGATGACACAGTACTGTATACAACTGGCAAATCAGTCCCTGATGTCACCTCCAGGCTCCAACTGGACTTCAACAATATACAATACTGGTTTAACAAGCACCAACTCATCCTAAATGTAAATAAAACAGTCTCTATGTCTTTCAGAACTCAGCAGAGGCTAGTCAGGCTATCCTCCTTACCCTCATTCCACACCTTAGATAGTTCTGTACTAGAGGACACCTCCTCCTTCTGCTACCTTGGAGTTTGGCTGGACAGAAACCTAAATTTCATGGTGCACATCGATGTCATTCAGAACAAACTCTAGCCTAAGCTAGGGGTCTTATACCAAAACAGTAAATGTATGCCCCTTCCAGCAAAATGCAAATTGGTACATAAAATAATTATGCCTATTTTTGATTACTGTGACTTAGTTTATGGAGCTGCCCCCCAATCCTCCCTATCAAGGCAGGGCCCTCTTTTTAACTCATTCTGCTGGTTTGCATTAGATGCTCTAGCCCAGACCCACCACTGCCTACTCTACTGCTCTCTGAACTTTTTCTCCCTTGCTGATAGGAGAACCATGCATGCAGCTAAATTCACCTCAAAATTTTGGCTAGGTAAGCTCCCTGCCTACCTCTCTTCATCCCTAGCTCCCCCTCTCCCCTCCAAATACACCCTCAGATCTGATGACTCATGTTCACTGAATATACCCTGTAGAAGCACTACATCAGGCTAAATGGCTTTCTCACATCAATTACCTAAACTTTGGAATCAACTACCACCACAAATCTGACACTCCTCCTCAACCAATTCTCTCTCCACATCCTTAGCAAACTACCTAGTGACAAACTGCAGTTGCACCTAGTCTCCCTAATCTGGTCTCTGCTGATGGTCTATTTCTACCCCACCCTCCAGCAGAACCAACTAAGCTCTCTACAATTCCCCAAAATATCCTGCACTATTTCCACAGCTTGTGATCTCTTGCTGATTTGTAACTATTCCACAGCTTATGATCTTGTTGTAACTTGTCTATGTACAGTGAAGCTATTTCTTGCTGATTTGTAAATTTGCACAGCCTGTGATATCGTTTAATTGACCATGTACAGTGAAGTTATTTTTCCTATTGTGCTGTATATTGATGTACTATGTAAATACTCCCTCTCCCCCTTCCCCCAGGACGTACCGTGCGACGAGCATCTTGTTGCTCAGTGTAATTCTCCTGGTAAAACTTTTCAATAAATAAATAAAAAGGCCCACCAGTCTAGGTCATGAGCACAAAGACAAGCCAGCAGCTTAGCAGAGCTCCAATGAAGGTGGCAGCCTGCGACCCTGGTTTTCCGGGGGCGGGGGGGGGGCATAGCGGTTCCAGACAGCCATAAATCTAGAATGGAATGATTCAAATGCTGAGTTGTTGTCAGTGGTTGTACAGCTGTGGGACCAGTCAACTGCCAAGTCAACATGGAAGGAAGACTGATCAAGTGACGTGAAAGACCAGAGGAGGTGGATTTTAGGAGGGTTTTGGGGTGATGGAGCTTGCTCAATCAGTAGGTCATATGGTGGTCATGGTGGACATCAGGGAGGATACTTGTGTCCACAATACAGTGGGGGTGTGAGGAGAGTACCCACTCCAGCAGAGTGTAATTCAAGGATTTGTGATGAGGGGATCCGCAATTTGTTAGTTCTGTATAACTGGAGGGAATTTACATTTTGACAATGTTAGTGCACAGTGGGGGACACCAATCAGTGTTAAAATCTCCAAGAATCAAGACAGCTTGTGATGCTGAGGGCTGAGGTGCTGGACGCCTTACCTCACGCTATGCTGGTGACACGGGTTCAGGAATGATCTCAGATCAACAGGGTGCCAGCATGGGGGGAGGGTGGGAGCAAGACTGAGCATTGACTCTCCTCTCCCAGGAGGAAGAGGGGCACCCCTCCGTATTCCTGCCATCACTGGACAGAGATCCAGTGGCAGGCATAGCCAGTAACAGAGCAACTAGTAGGGTGGGCATCCCATAGGGCTTGATGTGCATGTGCCTCCACACGTGTGTACCTGGATGGGGATGCGTGGGATAGGACTGGGGAGAAAAAAATATAAATACCACAAAGTAGTTACGGGGGGAAAAAATCTCAAAGAATCAGCAACTCATCAGAGGAGGTGTGGGACCACATGGAGGAGAGGATTTCAGTGACAGTAGCAGGGGACAAGCCAGGGCAACAGTAAACTCCTGTTATGAATAGAGGGATTATAAAGGAGCAAGAAAGTTTGGGGAGGAGCAGCTCATAGGTGGGGAGAGACCAGATTCAAAACACAACTAAAACATGTTTAACTCCAGAGCTCCAGAGTGTCTTCTCACTTCTTTTCTTGTTTCTCTGCTTGGAATTCATAATATCTACTTCACAAAATGAGACAACCCTTGCATTATACACAATAAAGAAACACATTGTTAATAACAGGCTGGGCTGAATTCTTAAACCTTGTGGGTTCTTTGATAGCAGGAGCGCCTGAGCTTCATGCTCAAGCTCAGATAAGGTCACAGAACCCACTCAGTGTTATGAATCAAACTGTTCTTTACACTTGTGGATTAAGTTTCTCCCCCCTCACTCTGTGCCTTTAGATATCGACTAAGAAAACTCATTGCACCATCCTATTCCTGTAAACACCCATCCTAATCTCATATCCTCTTCCTTGACCCTTTCCTGTCAGCCCCCCTTCATTTGAGGCTCTTTAGCATAGTGCGTGCCCCAACATGCACTGTGCACTTTGCTTAGCTTATGTCTAGCCACCAATCATTGCTGTATTTATGCTGCTATTTTGTTTCCACTCCACTGGCTGCTACTATTGTGTTTTTTTATGCAGTAGATCCATATTTCTGATATGTATTTGTATCCATGTTTTGCTATATAAGTTATTCCTCCTGCCCTCAGGTTGTACTTGGAAATGAGTGTGCTTTTCTTGGTTACTAACTTTTGAATTAAAAATAAATACATTATTCTATGCAAGACCACAAGGACACCTTGGGCTTGTACTGACATTATAGTATCTCTCGTGCTTTGCTCTCATGGTCCTGTATTGTCACAAGGACCTTTCAGTGTCTGAACAACCTTGTTCTTCACAGTCAAAAGTAAATTATTTTAATTCAATCAAGGTGATTTAGGTAACTTCATAAACACTAAGAGAGAAGCTCTGGAGGTTTATGATATCAGTGAACTCCAGTGAAACAATTTTTAGCCCTATTTATTTATTAAAGCGTTTCATCAGGAAAGACATAATGAGCTAAAATAGCTCATTTCTAGAGGCGTCCTGGGGGAAGGGGGAAAGGGAACAGCTAAGAGAACAAATAAAAATATAATACATTTGCACAAAAGTTTAGATACATCGGCCCACATATTCAAAGGAGATGCGTGGCACAGCACTAGATGTGCCCTCACGTCTCTGGACATGGATGGCCACCAGGGGCGTGGCAATATTCAGAAGCCCCAGATGTGCCACGAAACATAACTGTGCCATGGCACAGAATATTGTGATGTGGGCATGTGAATCTGGGTCCCTCATGCATATTACCCGCATCGCAATATTCAACCCTCCCCTGGTGAAGACATGATCAAATGTGCCGGCACAAAATTAGGACACTAAAACCCTGTCTTAATGTTGTGCCGGGCAGGATGGTGCCCTGCGCAAAATCCATGGCCAGTCATGTGATCCCCTCTCCCAGCTCCAATCCCTGTTGCATGTTTATTTATTTTATTTATTTTAGTTGTATGACCAGGAGTAGCACACTAAGCTGAAAGCTTTTTCACAAGTGCAACTTGGGAGCACAGGGGAGGTTAAGTGACTTGCTCAGAGTCACACAGTATGCAAGTGGAAGCTGTGGGATTCAAAACCAGGTCTGGTCTGCTGGATGTCACCAGATTTGCAGCTTAGAGCCTTAAACCACTGCACTATCCTGACTCCCTTTTACAGTTTACAGAACTGTCTATCTCCCATTTGCCATAGTCTTGTGGACCCCCCTCCCAGCCCCAGTCCCATACTGATAACGAACTGTAGCGCTGCTGCCCACATTTCCATAGTGTAGTGTCCCCCCATCCCTGATCCCTATTATAATTACAAAATGTAGCCACCAGACCCACATTTCCATAGTGTAGTGGAGCCCCCCCAGCACTGACCCCTGAAGAAATACAGTAAAATAGTTTCCCCATTTCCATAGTGTAGTGTCCCACCCCAGTCCCTGATCACCTACCTGATAATAACAAATACCCTCTGTAGTGTAGTGTCCCACCCTGGTCCCAGATCACCCACTCAATAATAACAAATACCCTTTCCTTAGTGTAGCATCTCATCCCAGTCCCTGATCGCCCACCTAATAATAAAAAAATACCCTTTCCATGGTGTAGTGGCACACCCCAGTCCCTGATCACCCACCCAAAAGTAAACATATCTGTTTCCATAGTGTAGTGGCCCTCCCCCTTCCCAGATCCCCCATGAAAAATACAGTTTTCCATAGTATCGTGGTCCCACCCCCCAACTCCATCCCCCGATCCCTGAACCCATGCAACCGAGGAAACTCTGGCAGTCTAGTGGATCCCCCCACCTGGTAACAGTCCAACCACCCTGCTCCCCACCAGCCCAACCCACAGCCAGTGACCAGCACAACTCACCCCTCAACACAATGGCTGGCCACTGACTGAGCTCCAAATGACCGCACAGCACTGTATAGAGTACAGCCCCTCGATCATTCCATCCATCATCTCCTCCCCTCCCACCCCCACTCTCCCAGTCCATGGTGGTAGTGGACCATCCTTCTCCTTTGTGAAGACAGAACAAGAGTATTCATTTAGTACTTCCACTTGTTCCTCTCCCCTTTTCCACCCACTCTTCTCCCCACTTTATCTTCACTATATGTTCTCTGAACTTTCTCTTTTCCCTGACATATCTAAAAAAGTCCTTCTCCCCTCCCTTCATGTCTTACATTAACCTTGGCTCCCTGGAGGCCATGGCTACTCTCACTCTCATAGTCACTTCCTTGGACTAACTCACATAAGCAGGGCCCCATGTTTTCTGTGATTCTGCAGTTGCAGCAGTGGCTGCAGAAATCAGAACTGACTGCAGGAATCAGTACTGTCCACAGAAATCAGTAAAAACAGTCATATGGCCAAAAAAATGCTAACTATGATATACGGTGACACAAGGAATGGGCATAGCTACTGATATGTTAAGTATGGAATGGCATACATAGTCATTAGAAGGGGAAGCAAACTGATGCCACCCGCTACAAAGCTGAAAAGCTATTGGCTGCATGACACCTTGACTCATGCTGGCTCTTGTTACACAACTCAATCCAGACAGTATTATGGGGGGGGGAGGGGAGACTGACGCAAGAGTAGCAGAGCTGGATTATGTCCACAGCAGTTATGATTTGCTGTTGTGTAGGTGTGGCCAACTCAGCCATGTTAATTTTTCTTTGTGAGACTGCTGACAGTGCATGCTGAATCCCTGGAAGATGAATTGGGAAGGAAGAACTGAGAGAACGGCGAGCACTAGTCAAGAAGTGGGAAGAGTCAGTGGTGCCCATGGAGGTGGAATCAGTGTTGGTGCGGTGGCAGGTATCGGAGGAGGAGATGATTGCAGAAACATGTGGCTAGCAGCAGACTGGGAAGAAAACTCAGTCCCTATTGATGGACATCGATCACAGTTTTGATTTGTGGGCTGCAGATCTGTTCCCGTAAGTGTGAGAGTAATTTCATGGCAGATTTGAACCTGCGGCCTAAGTGGTGGCATCAAGCTCAATTCTTAAGGAGGGTCAAGTTGCCCAGCTGCAGTAGGGTTGGAGACCAGGGTATACTAGAACTGGAGCTAGCAGATAAGGAACAATATCAGAATGGAGAGTTGTATTGATTGCTGCTATATATAAGTGAAATGAGGGTCACTGACTGAAGAACACCACAACCCCCTGAGTTGTGAGGAGAAGAGAACATGCTAACCAAGGTTACTCCAGTTTAATAAGAATGACTTGCTTGCATTTTTTAGTGTGTTTCCCAAAAGAAAAATCAGGAGTCAACAAATCATACAGACACTGCAAGTAATGCCCTCTGTCGCTATTATAGGAAGATAATCCTCCTCCCACTCAGATTTTCACAGTGTACTCAAGATGTTTGTTGCAAGACAGCTGGGGTATTCCTATGTTTTAACATTGTAATCTAAAAGAACGTTGATCAAAATAAAAAACATAAAAATAAAATGTCTTTTAAGTTGGAGTCTCTCTTTATTTCTGCTAACTGTAAATATAAACCAGAAGAAATCCAAGCAGGTTTTGCCTTCTGTGCAGTTTTTGCAGAGTGTTTCTGTTCTCCTGCAATAATAACCTAGGAGAACAGCAAAAGCCACCAGTGTGCAGAAAAACAGATGAGCCTTCAAATTCTGGGTGGGAGGGAAAAGTTATTAAAAGAGAACACTAGGTTTGGGTTATTGCAGTTTAATATTCGTGATAAGAAGACTCCATGCTGTTAAATGGCTTGCTGTTGTACTTTCAATTTCAATGTAGTGGAATGGTTGCACAAAGGCAGTCAAAGGGTAAACTAAGACTTAATCCCCAGATTCATCCCAGAATTCTAAAAGAACTAAGGGAACAATTAGTGACACCACTGACTACCCTGTTTAACAAATCATGGGAGGATGGGGTGGTACCCGAGGACTGGAGGAGGGCAGATGTGATTCCCCTTTCACAAAAGTGGGAGCAAGGCAGAAGCAGGAAACTACAGACCTGTTAGTTTAACCTCAGTGGTAGGGAAAATGATGGAATCACTTCTGAAGGAAAGAATTGTCGAGAATCTAGAGGCCAGAGGGGCACAGGACCCAAGGCAGCATGGATTCACAGCAGGAAGGTCATGCCAGACAAATCTGATAGATTTCTTTGACTGGGTGACCAAAGTAGTAGATCAGGGAGGGGCTGTGGACATGGCCTACCTAGACTTTAGCAAGGCATTTGACACAGTCCCACACAAAAGATTAATATACAAGTTAGCTAGCCTGGGAGTGGAATCCCAAGATGACAGCCTGGGTAAAAATTGGCTGGAGAATAGGACACAGAGAGTAATAGTAAATGGACTCCACTCTGAAGAAAGGGGGGTTACTAGTGGGGTACTGCAGGGTTCAGTATTAGGACCGGTCCTCCTCAATATCTTTATAAGTGACATTGCAGAGGGACTGGAAGGAAAAGTATG
This sequence comes from Neoceratodus forsteri, assembly GCA_016271365.2. Classification (NCBI taxonomy): domain Eukaryota; kingdom Metazoa; phylum Chordata; order Ceratodontiformes; family Ceratodontidae; genus Neoceratodus; species Neoceratodus forsteri. Next base: position 516,191,695 of record CM057449.1, on the reverse strand, counting down.
TCTCTTTGCAGATGACACAAAGATCTGCAACAGAGTTGATGCACAAGGTGGGGTGGAAAGGATGAAAAGGGACTTGGCTAGGTTAGAGGAATGGTCAAATGTATGGCAGCTTAGATTCAATGCTAAGAAGTGCAAGGTAATGCACCTGGGAAACAAAAACCCAGGGGAAGAGTACACAATGTGGGGTGAGATACTAACAACAACAAAAATGGAAAGGGACCTGGGGTAGTCATATCAGATGACCTAAAGGTGGGCAAGCAATGTGAGAGGACAGCAAGGAGGGCTGGAGGGATACTGGGATTCATAGGGAGAGGCATCACCAGTAGAAAACAGGAAGTTATTATCCCTCTGTACAGACAGCTGGTGAGATCCCATCTGGAGTACTGCGTGCAGTTCGGGAGACTCAGTCTTTGCAAAGACATAGACAGGATGGAAGCTGTCCAGAGGAGGGCAACTAAAATGGTGCAGGGTCTGCACCGGAAGACATATGAAGAGAGACTTAAGGAGCTTAATATGTATAACCTTGAGGAAAGGAGGGAGAGGGGGGACATGATAGAAACTTTCAAGTACCTCAAGGGAATCATCAAAGTCCAAGAGGGTAGCATCTTTCAAAAAGATGTTGCAAGAACAAGGGGGCACAATTTGAAGATAGAGAGGGGTGGCTCAGAGGTAATCTAAGGAAGTATTTTTCACAGAGAGGGTTGTGGATGCATGGAACGGCCTTCCGGATGAGGTCGTGGAGTCAAAAACAGTGGTGGAATTCAAGCATGCATGGGACAGACATAAGGCAATTCTAGGGGGTTGGGGTAGGAAGAAGTAGGCTGCTGGTTAACTAGGATCTGCAGCTTATCCAGTAGGCAGGAAAATGGGCAGACTGGGTGGGCCAAGTGGTCCTTATCTGCCGTCAAATTCTATGTTTCTATGTTTCTATGAAGGTATGCTGTTTAACCACAATTTATCTGCTGCAGAATGGGCGCAGACTCAGCAGTTGTTCTGCCACAGGAAGTACGAGGTCCTGCCGCAGAATGTGGGTCCACTTTGCCGCAGTAAACATGGGGCCCTGCACATAAGCCTCCCTGTCCTCTTCCTTCCTCACTCTACTGAACTTCTGGTACACAGCTCTCTTCGCCCTCACCCCCCCAACACTTCTCTGTTCAGCCAGCATGGTTTCCTGGTTCTGCACTTCTTGCTCTTAGTCCTCGCGCAAGCTTCTGTAGCCTCTGTTAGACCAATTTTAATAATTTCCCACTTTTGCTGAGCATCATCTCTGGCCTAATACCCTGAAGTCTCCCTTGTAGTATTTCTGTTATCCTCCCGAAGTCCACCGTCCTAAAATTCACCACCTTTGTTACGATGCATTCAGTCTCCCTGCCCAACTTGAGAGTGAATCATACTGTTTGGTAGTCACTACCAGAGAGTGGGTCTTCCACCCTGATTTCCCTCACTGCCTCCCCATTGGACAGCACCAAGTCCAGCATGTTACCTAGTCATGTTGGCCCACTGACCAGCTGTGTCAGGAGACCATCCTGGATCACATTCAGGAGCACCTGTTCCCTGACACTGGAGGTGGCAAGGGTGCTCCAATTTACCACCGGAGATTGAAATCCCCCACAATCACCACACTTCCCTTTCTACACACTCTCCTTATTTGCTCTGCTTACTCCCTTCCAGTTCCACTGATTGGGCTAGTGGTCTGTACACCACCCCCAGCCTCAGCTTTCTACCCTTGGAGTCCAGAGGCTGTATCCATAATGCCTCCGTCCTCCCTTCCTCTCCCTCATCCCTCGCACATCTAATCCCTTCCCTCACATAGACTGCTACCTCCACCCCCTCTCCCAACCCCCACGTCTTTCCTGTAAATTTGATACCGCAGGATTTCCAGATCCCAAACATGGTACTAGGTGGTCCAAGTCTCAGTCACTGCAGTGATGTCCACACTCCCCTTCGCAAGGAGCTCCTGAAGCTCCATGGTTTTATTACCCAGGCTCCTTGCATTTAGGGAGACCACATTCCACCAGTTCCCATTCATCCCCCCCCTCAGCATCTTAGTCTGCACCTCTCCTCTCAGTGGTCCCCTCCCCTTGCCCTCAACGTTATCATGGGAAGGGACAGCATGTTTCACACTCCAACCTGACCACCCTGCATGCTAGCTGTGCACTCACCTCCCCCCCACCTTGTTTAAATGCCCTCTTTAAACAATATAATCCTCTAATTTGCTCTTTAACACCCCCTTACCTACTGCATTCAGGTGTAAACAGTCCCTTGCGTACAGTTCTCTGTTAGTCCATGTATCTCCCCATCCTAGTACCAACCAATACCCTTGTGCTTTACACCAGTCTTTCAGCAAGGAGTTGAACACTACTATCCTTTCCTTTTTTGCCCTGCCCGCTGGTAGCACCTCCTAGAATGCCACAGACCTCCCTATTTCCAAGTATAGTTTCCCTAGTTCCTCAGACCTTTCCTGTACCAACTCCACCATGCAGCCCCCCAGGTCATTTGTGCCCACATGTACCACCATGTGAAGTTCCTGCCATCCTCCCCTAACACAGTTCCTCAGAGCCTGCCCTGCCCTGTCTGCTTTCAGGCCCCTTTACAGGTTTCACACAAATCTGACTGCGTCTTTCACCCCTCCCCCAACCTGATCCCTTTCAGAATAGAATCCCCTATCAGTATAACTCCCCCCCTTCCACACTCCCTTCTGGCTGCACCCCCACCCTTTTCATAGCCTTCTGCCTTCCCTGTCCCTTAATTTCAGCAGCTGTTCTTACTCCTTCTTCTCACCTCTAGTCCAGCCTCTTGTCCATGCTTCCACCCTCTCTCCTAAGCATCCGTTCTCCCCCTGTGGTCTGCCCCATCCCGCTATGCACCCTTGTCCCCTTTCTCCTGGGCACTCCCTCCTACCATTGCCATGACATTTCCCCCTCTCCTCAATGTATCAATGTCCCCCGTGGCACTGGTCCCTCTGCCTCTCTCATCCCCTCTCCCAAGCATTTCACTCCCCCCTGCTACTTCAGTTGCAAGTACCTTGTACCTATTGCATGACCCCAGTCCCTACCCCACCCCCTGCTGTGTCCTCACTCCTACTCTATATTTCTCCTTGGCATCCTTTCCTTCCCCTTGTGCATACCTACTCCACCCTCTCTGACCATGTTCTTCAACCTCCCTATCTCCACCTCCATCCAATGGATCTCTGCCTCTAGGTCTGTTATCCTTCAACATATGAGACACTTCCGTAGCCTCTATAATGTGCCCATCCAGACTGCCAGGAGGAGAGGAGTAGAAAAAAAATGAGGGCCAATCGCATTAAGTGAAGTGACAGGAGGGAGAGGTACGGGAGTGGAATAAAGAGATTAGAGAGGATTTGGAGGGGGTGGAGTGAATGGGTAGAGGGAGGGAATTCCAAAGTTTAGGAAAGAGAAAGCAGCTTGACCAGTGAGTGATTTACGAGGAGGGGGGCGAGACCCAGAGTTACGAAGGGAGTAGGGGGAAGGGGTGGAGGGTAAAAGGAGGGAGTCAAGACAGGGGGTTAGGGAGGAAAAAAAGAAGTTGGAAGTTAAGAAGGCACAGTGAGATACAGTATATGGCAATCCCCAAAGGAGAGAATGGAGAGAGCAGAGTAAAGAGTAGAGTGGTGGATGTTGGGAGGACAGTTAAGAGCGAAGCGGCAGAAAGAGTGGAAGAGGGGATCCAGTCTGGCCAGGGTGAACCTAGGGGCAGCTCCATAGACTATGTCACCATAATCAATAAGCATTTGTCAATGCAGAATGTTTGCTTGCTGGCATTGCCATTGGTAGTGTGGGAGTTACAGAGCTGCATAATAGGAATGGCAGTGAAGTATTGAACTGAAGCCAACCCCACCCCCACCCTGCAGATACTGACAGGCACTGGGGTGTGCCTTTGGGTTATCAGGCATACTGGCCATGCCATTTCTCCACACCCTACCCTGCAGACACCGACAAGTGTCATGGTGTGCCTTGGGGTCTTTGGTCTTTATGTTCACCCCATTCCACCAGAAAATACAGAGAGATGGATGCTGTATAAGAGAATGGGATGAACTTTGGGGCAGAAGAGTCCAAGGCACACCTCAATGCCTCTCACTGGCTGCAGGGTGTTGGTGGGGGTGGAATGGTATGAGCATTACAGGCGACAATCCCAAGTCACACCCCTGATGCCTGTCAATCTCTATAGTGTGGGGCGTTATGGTCAGAAACCCTAACCCACCAGGCATTCGTTGGTATTTTCACTCCAAATTTTCAACATGGTCTTTTTGTGACCCCCACCTCATGAACAGTGGCAATATCAGTTTGTTAGCCAAAAGCTGCTTTTGCACAGCAATTACGCCATTTGGCACCACAGGTGCGAAAACCCATTTTGAACAGGATGTGAAAAATGACAGCCGTACTGTTCATGGTGAGGTGTAAAAAATGGCAATGTTGAAAATCTGCAGTGAAAGTATTAAAAAAACTGGTGAAGTCACGAGTGTGTGTAGAAACTGTGCAACACACACCCATAATGTAATTAGTTTGGGGATTTTTTCACAGGAGATTGTCAACACAGGCATTTTGGGACCTCTGCTCATGAACAGTGTCACTGTGATTTTCATAATCTGTCCCGAACAGTGATTTCCCACAGTAACCACACATTTCTGCGCTGGAAGTGTGAAAACACATTTTGGCCATGGTGTGAAAAATGACAGCTGTACTGTTCATAAGGAAGTGTGGAAAAATGCCAGTGGTGAAAATCTGGTCTGAAAATATTACAAATTCATGAACTTACGAGGGTGCATGGAAACCGCGCAATGCTCATTCGTAACACAGTCATTTTATGGACTTTTGTTACCAAATTTTTAACATAGTCATTTTAAGACCTCTGCTCATGAACAGTGCCACTGTGATTTTCTTAATCTGTCCAGAACATTGATTTCACACACTGACTGCACCATTGTGTGCTACATGTGCAGAAACACATTTTGGATGAGATGTGAAAAATGACAGCTGCACTGCTCATAAGGAGGTGTGGTAAAATGGCAATGTTGAAAATCTGGAGTGAAAATATAAAACATTTGCAAACTTACAAGCATGCGTAGGAACTGCGCAATGCACGCTCGTAAATCAGTCATATTTGGGAATTCTTTCACCAAATTTTCAACATAGGTTTTCTGGGGGCCTACCTCATAAACTGTGACACTGTCATTTTGTAAATCGATCCCGGAAGGTGGTTCCATGCAGTGACCGCAAAATCACCTTTCAGAGCTTATTAATGCCATGACAGTGCCAGAATTCACGAGGAGGGGTTCCAAAAACCCCATGTTGAAAATGTGGTGCCAGAATTCCAAAAATTGCCTGAGATATGCATCAAAGTTGAAAAAAAAACTTATTTATTCCATTATACAGTTTACTGGCATTTCTTCAGTTCACGGTCAGCTTTGAAGAGTGCAGACATTTTCCTGGACCACCGAAGATCGTCTCGCTGGCCTCCGGAGGTAAGTATGGGGTGAGGTGGGTTGTGGGGAGGTGGATGCGTGGAGGGTTGGCATGGGTTGGGGGCAAGACAATCATTGAGGGACTGTTTTTTTCTTTTCAGGTGTTTGTTTTCTTTTCAGGAGGACGATGCGGGACTTGTGCCATGCTGGGGTGGGCTCCCAGAGTGGCAGCTGGAAGATTTTTTGGGGGGACAGTGGAGCCAGCGGGGGATTGTACACCCCTGTCGGCCATACAGATGTGTGCCATGCTAGGGTGGGCTCCCAGCATGGCAACTGGAAGTCTGTTTTTTTTGGAGGGGGTTAATTGAGCTGGCAGGGAATTGGGCACCCTCGCCGCTCCTCCCGGAAAGATAGTCCTAGGAAAAGTTCACTTCAAACTGAATTTATGTTCCAGGAAGAGAAAGCAGAGATATATTCAGGCAGCATTGCCGGCAATATGCTAATCAACACTATCTTATCACTGCTCACTGAAGCGGAGCTCTCCCTTTCAACTGTACGACATTGCATTTTCAACAGCTGTCATAGACAGTTGCAACATTCATTGGTGAACTGTGGCCGCACCTGCAAACACACTGACTGAATTGGAAGACAGGGTGCCACACCTACAAAAACTTGGATGATGGCACCATGTTTCTTGCACATGCGTGCAAGCAAACATAAAAATGGGGACATCATCTTGGTTAGGATATCTCGGTGGGCAGGTAAGGGGATGCAATTTTTGTACCTATAGAGGGCACCAAGTTTAGGATGGAGCTTTTTGTATATAGCTTCTATGTCCTGGGAGAAATGGAGGTGCCAATCAAGCAAGACACCAAGGTAATTACATGAGGATACATCATCGAGTGGGGCTCCATCTAGGATGAAGAAAGATGGCAGGGAATAGAGTTTTGAGAACCTTGGTCTAGTGCCAAAGCACATGGAAACCATCTTTTTGGTATTTAGTGACTGCTGATTTGACCTAAACCACTTCTGGGCTGAGTCAAAATCAGATTGGAGCTTGGACCTCAACTCAGTCGGAGAGGACCCAGAGACAAACAGGGCCGTGTCATCAGCATACATGTTCATAGGTTCATAGGTTCATAGAAGTGTACGAGCAATGTAGGCAAATGTAAGGGATGCCCATTAATTTGCTTGTCACCCATATATCCTATGGGTAGAAGTCAAACTTTTTGTCACCCATATATTTATCTAATCTCTGTTTAAAAGTACTTAGATTAGTACTATTAACAACACTTTCGGGTTAGTTATTCCACATTCCCACAACTCTTTGTGTATAAAATAGACTCCTTTTAGTGGATATGCATTTCTGTCCAATGAGTTTATGTCCATGGCTCCTAGTCGACTTTACGTTGGAGGCTGTAGTAAGTCCAATTGTTGTTCTTAGATAATCACGTTTTAAAGTTTGGTATACTAAAACTAAATCTCCCCTTATTTGTCTATATTTAACAGAAAATAGTTTTAGTTTTTTTAATCTATCTTCATAACTTTTATTATGTAAAGTTGAGACTTTCTTATTAAATTTACACTGAACGTCCTCTGCTAGTTTTAAACCCCAATTGTAGCTGGTGCACAAAATTGGGAGCAGTATTCCAAATGGGGACGTACCAAAATGGTGTAAAGTGGTATAATAACTTTGGAGTCTCTGCTTTTAAAATTTCTTAAAATTGAGCAAATTATTTTGTTACATTTTTTAACTTTGATTATATTATTTTTTTCAAAGGTTAAATTATTTGAGATTATAACTCCCAAATCCTCTTCTTCCGTAATACTTTATAAATTAACATTGTTTAGGGAATGATCGAAAGGCATGTTTTTTTGCCCAGATGCAAAACTTTACATTTGTCAACATTAAAAAACATTCCATAAGCCTTTGCCCAGTTAGATGCTTACCAAACTACCCATTTTACAATCATCAGCATATTTTGTGACCCATATCTTATCAGTTGTAGGCATTGTAGAAACCATAATATTAAATAATATTGGATCCAGAACAGAGCCCTGGGGAACACCACTAGTTACTATACCCGCCTCAGATAGGTGACCCTTCACTGATACCTGTTGTGTTCTGTTATCCAGCCATGACTGAATCCAATTTATAATATTAGGTTGCAACTTAATTTTGACCAATTCCTGTAATAACACTTTATGTGATGCTTTGTCAAAAGCTCTGGAGAAATCTAAAAATATTGCTTCCACCAGAATTCCCATGTCCAAAGCAGCACTCACTGGTTCAAAGAACTGTAGTAGATTGGTCAAAACTGATCTTTCAGTCACAGATCCATGTTGAAAGATATCAACTATTTTATTCCTTTCAATATTGTTTATAATATGAGTTTTAAGCAGTCTTTCCATAATTTTACCTATGATGGAAGTCAGGCTTATAGGGCGATAATTATTTGGGTCATGTCAAGATCCACCCTTATGAATAGGGGTAACTATTGCCTCTCTCCAGGCCTGAACAACTTTGCCTTCACTGATGGATGCATTAAATTACATAGCTAGTGGACCAGAAATTAAATGACTAATGTTTTGCAAAAATCTGGGTGGAATACCGTTTGGACCTGGAGAGCTATTTGGTTTTAATGATTTAATTAGTTTTTCAACCTCCATTTTTGTAAATGCAGGAAAACTGGTGTTATTTGCAAGAAGGGGGCTATTTGCAACTTCCTTAGTTTCAAAAACTTTTAAAAATGTCTCATTTAGAATTGTAGCAGTGGATGTTTCATAAAAAGTAGGAATGCCGTTGATACTAAAGGGACCTATTGTTTGATGTCTTTCTTTCATGGAACCAATACAGTTATAAAATTGTTTTTTTATTGTCTTTAACTTTTGTAACTAAGTTTAATTCAATTTTAGATTTAGACCATTTAATCATGTGTTTTAATTTTTTGGCTGCAATTTTATACTTATCCAGGAGATTCAGCTTTTTTATATTTTCTGTATAGTTTTCTTTTTTTTAGCAATTGTTTCTTAATTTTTAAAGACCACCAAAGAGGCACACGTTTATTGTTGCAATACTTGGCTCTATAAGGAACCCAATTGGAAAGACAGATGTTAATTTTATTATTGATTTTATCCCAAATTTGTAATAAATTCAAGTTATTTAGTTCAGACACCCAATTCCATTTGGATAGAAAATCATTTATTTTTATATAGTTTGCCTTATTAACATTTTTGATTTTGGTAATACCATTTGTGCATGACAAATCTGTTATATATTCATATTTAACAATACAGTGATCACTATCACCCAAGGGAGGGAGTATTTTAGTGTTTTCTATTTTCTCATTAACATTGGTGAGTACAATATCAAGGATATTGTTTCCATGGCTAGGTTTATATACTATCTGTTCCAGGTTAGATTGAAGGAAAACATCCATAAACTTATTTTCAATATTTGAAGTTGATGTATAATTGTCCCAATTAGCAGTTGGAAGATTAAAGTCACCCATCAATATATAGGGAGTATCAATGTATACCTCAGATATTTCTTCGATTAAGCTATGATTCTCATCGTTAGTTAGACTGGGAGATCTATATAGTAACCAAATTACTAGTGGACTTTGGGGGAGAAAAATGTTAACCCATAAACTCTCATTGGTACTTACTTTAGTATTAATTATGTTCACCTTCAAGTTTTCTTCAATATATGATATAACACCTCCACCCTTTTTATTTTCATTTCAGTTTTTGTAAAATTTACTATATCCCTTTATGTCAGTGTTCCAATCATCATCCTTGTACCAAGTTTCAGTAACTCCACAAATTGATATTTTTTGTGATTGTAGTATGTCAGTAAGCTCTTCTTTTTTATTACGTAGACTTCTGGCATTAGTTAATATAATATTTATGTTTGATTTAAGAATAGAGCCAGTAGTATTCAATTGAATGGAGTTTTGGTTACTTATGATTGTGGGATTAGGAAGAGGTTTAAATGCTTGAGGTTCAAGAGGTGTATTTAATTCATACAACTCCTCCTTTGCTGGAAGTTTAAACAACCATTAATGAAGTGAGCTATACTTTCACCCAAGAGCCTACTACCCCTCCTACTAAGGTGAAGTCCATCCCAACAATAGAGGTTCAATTTGCCATAAAAGTCCTCCCAATGAGTGATAGATTGTAAATTCTATTTAAGACACCAAAATCTCAACCAGTTATTTATTTCTCTCATTTTACATTGTTGAGAATGATTAACTCTGGGAATAGGCAAGCTTTCAGACAGAACTACCTCACATCCTAAGTCCAATAGTTTATTTGTTAATGCTACATAATCATCTTTTAGTTTTTGAATAGAATCATTTAGTGTATTGTTGGCTCCTATGTGAACTATTACCAAGGGTTTAGAACCAGAGTTTTGTAAGATAGTGCTGGACATCTCTGTGATATCAGTAATGCCAGCACCCCTGAAACTAGAAAGAGTTCTATTAGCATTATCAGGATTGCAAATGATTCTATCGATATGTTTGATGATGGAGTCTCCTAAGACTATTACTTGCCTTTTTTTGTTGCAAGCATCATCTTGGTTTAGGTCCAGATTATCACAATTTTCTATATCTAGAGAAATCAAAGGATTTTCATCAACTACGTTATGATTAATAGTTTCTCTAGTATCAATAACAGTTTGTGCAATGCAGGGAAAGGGGGAAGGAGAGTTAAGCTCAGCTTTTGAAATATTTACATTTGTTACAGTAAATATTGAATTATCTGTATTAATAATATTTTCAACAGTAGGGGCACTTGTTGATTCTGGGTTGTAGGCTATATCCGAAATATATGTTAAGGGATCGAAAGAATTAAAAGTTGAAACCATATATTGGTCTGCTCTTCTGCCCTTTTTTGGATTTTTTTGAGTTTGTAGAATGTACCAATCTTTCATCTGCATTATCAGATGGATCTTCTTCCCTTGTTCTTTTAACACTAACACTTTTTTTGTTTTTTGTTCGGAGGTATTTCAGTAGTTTCTTGACACAAGGTGATAGATTCATTTACTTTCTGACACTTTGATAGTGATTTAAGCTTTTTCCCCTGTTGTTTTGACTTTTTATCTACTAATTGATGTTTGGAGGATTGAGAAATATCACCTGATTTTTAAATCTACTAGACATTTCTTGTTGACTTGATTCTAAAAAGCTCAACCTATTATTAAACAATTTGAGTTCAGCAGTTAAATCATGGTTAACTTTACATTTTATACAAGTAAAGGGCAAAGTAAAGTTGTTAATTTCAGATATTAAATACATATTACAGGACTGACATCTGCACCCAAAGCATTCTTTATTTATTTGGATGATATCCTTCATAGTGACAATGGACCAACACAAATCCAAAACAGAAAAATAAGTTGTTTCTTTTTAAGAAACTAATCGATATTTAACTGCCCAAGCTTTGTGTCTACAACAACAGAGCTCACAGACAATAGTAGTTTAGGGACTGTAGTGATTGTTAGAATCACAATTGCCTTCCACCTTCTTCCGCATACGGACGCCAACAGACGCTGCTGGTCTCTGCCCGAATCACCTCCGCTCCATGCTCAACTCCGCTCGCTGGAGCCTACAGTTTTATAGCGCAATCAGCACTGACATCACCAGTTGCTATGGTGATGTAAATTTCAACACAAAAGTAAAGGAGTGGGGCCGAGCAATGTATATAGCTCGCCTTTAAAAAGGCAAGTTAGCCAACACCAAACCAGCTACAAAAGGCTGGTTTTGAGCACTGAGAAGCAATGAATGCCCAGTTTTGTAATCCCTCTGCAACGGGGGGTTAAAAAATGCCACAACACTGTTTTTTCTTCCTAAATAGTAGTTTTGTTTAAAAAGGAGAGCAATACCTGCTAAAAGTGCTGAGAGAACTGATTTGAACAAGTGAAATGCTCGCTGGATGGACGCAGATGAGAAGGCAGATGGAAGGTCATTAAAAAAGATGAAGAACTGGAGGGGTCCAAGTGCAGAGCCTTGGGGATGCCAGTGGGTATGGGGAAGTGAGGGGATATGGCATCACCAAGTTTCACAGATTGAGATCTACCAGTGAGATACTAGCAGAACCAATTAGTGGCAGGGACTGAGAGGCCTGCTGATCTCAGTTTATGCAGTAGAAGGGGATGGGAGACAGTGTTGAATGCTTTCTTTAAATCAATGAAGATGCTGCCAGTGAGAAGACCCTGATCCATTACAGTGTGGATGGAACCCATGAGTCATCAGAGGGATGAAGTAGTGGAGTAGAGTTTGTGGATAACCAGACTTGATAGGGATGAAGAATGAAGAGGAGTCAAGGAAGAGAGAAAGTTTGGAAAGAACCATGTGCTTTTGGAGTTTGTATTGGGTAGGGTAGGGAGGAGGGATATAGGACAGCAATTCACAGGGGATGAGGAGTCACCACTTTTATGCAGGGGAATGACAGTAGCATTTTTCCTAGACACAGGGACAGAAGCAAGAGAAAAGGAGAGGTTGAGTAAGGAGGCAATATGAGAAGCAATGGCAAGGGCAGAGATGTGCAGGTGCTTTGGGTCAAGCCCATTCAGGCTACAGCTTTGTAAGGGGTTGAGGACTAGAAGAGCTTTCAGGGAGGAGGGAGGGAAGGGAAATCAGTGAGAAGAAGAAGGGGAAGAAGTGGGGAGGGAGGAGGAGGAGGATGAGGGAGGAAGGAGAGCAGAAGCACATGTGGTGAAGGAAGTGTTGAAGGCAGAGACCACAGAGGGAGGGTCAGAGGCTGAGGAGGCACCAAAATTTACAATGGGGGGGCAGACTAGGTTGGAGGAGAGAAAAGAGCATGAATGACTTTCCAGAACTTGGAGGAATGACTTATATTCCTCTGGAAAGAAAAGGAGAAAAACTCAGCTTTGGCAAGCCTGATATCTCTGGTGTAAGAATTCCACAGAGTGCTGTACCTGTGAAGGTCAGCAGGGGAGCTGGAGGACTTATAGAATTTCCAGGCCAGGTCACATGCACAATGGCAAGTTGGAAGTTCTGCTGAGATTGAGGGGAAGTGGGAGCTGAGGACCCTGGTTTTGCGTAGGGGAGCATGCTTATCCCAGATCTGAATAAATTTGGAGTGGAAGTATTCCAGGTCAAAGTTAATATCAGTGGCTTTGTAGAAAGGGGACCAGTCAGTAGACAGCAGGTCATCATGGAGTGAGGATAGGTCTAACAAACAGAAGGAGCGGAAATGGACAATTTTAGGGGGTGCATTAGGGCAGTGAATTTTGCTCACACAGTATACCAAATGGTGATCACTGACTGCATCAGGAAGGGTGCCAGCATCAATGATGTGGTGAGGGTGATTGGTGAGGACCTAGTCCAGGAGAGACTGGTTCAAGGATTTAGAGTTAAGATGGGTTGGGTTTAGAGATGAGTTGGGTAAGATGTAAGGATTTTACATTTTGAGAGAATTTAGAGTTGGAGGGGAAAAGCCAGCTAATGCTGAAGTCACCCAGGATGAGAAGATCACCAGAAGGGGTGACAGAGGAAATAGAAATCAGGGGCTCAGAAACCAAAGAGGCAGATAAGTCAGGTCTACTGTAGACACCTTCCACATAGATAGGGAGAGAGAAAGGGAGTGACAGTTTGAGAACAAGGAGTTCATAGGCAGCAGGAGAGGAGACAGATAGTGCTGTGGAAAACTGAGTTGAGGAGGAGAGGTATATGGTGATACCACCACCCTTATTTGGGCAGTCTTGAAGGGTGAATGTGAACCCTGGGATAGTGATAGCAGAGTCAGGAATTTTGGGGGAGAGTCAGGATTTGGCAACAATAAGGACAACAGGTTGGAGAGAGAGAGATGACAAGAGGTTGAAGGAGATCATTTTTGGGATGGAGGTTGTGGATGTTGATATGAACCACTCGGAGACCTTTAGGAAGGTCATAGGGAAGGGCATGGACTGGGCCAGGGTTAGGTTCAATATTCCTGGCCAATAGAAGTAGGAGGGGGAGCAGAAGCTTACTAGAGAAACTGGGGCATCTAAGGTGAAGAGATGGAAGTGAGGATGAGAAGGTAGGAGGGGTGGGAGGAAAGGAAAGATGGAAGTGCATAAGGTGGAACCATGAGGAGACAAGGGAGAAGGGAGGTGCCTGAATGCCAGAGGGAGTTGGAAAGAAGGAGGGAGGCAGGCAGGAGGAAGAGAGAATAGGGGATAGGGAGATTGGAGAGGGGGTGATAGAAGGTGAGAAAAATGGGGTATGCAGGGAGGGTGGCAGGTGGGAGGGAGATGCTAGGAAGCAGGCAGAAAAATAGTAAAGAGATAAACAGAAGAAAGCTGGCTAAATACATAATGAGGACTAGGTGGTAGTGTAGGATAACGTGCAAGAAAGGGTAGAAGGCTATATGTATAATCCCAGGTAGAACACTTGCTGGCAGTGTGGCCTGATGGAAACAGAACCCTTGGTGGCAGTGTTGTCTAGAGCAAGAAGGGGTAGTAAGTTATAAGTATAATCCCTGCAAGCACACTTGTTGGCTGAGTGGCCTAATGGATAGAGCACCAGGCTGCGAAGGAACCAATCATCACCAAACTGGGTTTGATTCCTACAGTCACCAACTTAATCCTGTGACTTGGGATTGATCATTACTCCTGCGAGTGGTGGGAGTATACGATTTAGATATGCGGTATTCCAAATGAGAGGTGGAAGGATCCAAGATCATTTCAAGGAAGGAGTTACAAAGGATGGGGGTAGGGGAGAGTGGAAGGCAATAAGATCACCATTCAGGCAGGGGTGCAAAAGTGGGCTGATTGGTTCCTAGTGCTTGTAAATAGAAACCGTTGAACTGTGACTCTTGGTCTCCCAGGAGGTTATGGATGATCCTGTACCTGATCCTGACTGAGAACTACTTTCTATTTGATTCCGAGTGTAATCTTCAGTCTTGTGTTTTGGCCATAGAGATGTAAATGGCACCATCATATGCCAACCTTTTAAAGGGGTTAGTGGGAGGATTCTGCCATCTATGACCCCATGGAAAACCAGATTTTGGATAGGATCAGTACTGTGGCTAATATGTAAGCAATAATACCCAACAGAGTGGGCGGTATTGGGCAATACTGGACCACCCAGGGGCATAATGAGACCTGACGCCACAAGCGGAGGGCCTTATAGTCCCTGGAAGGTCTGGCATCACCCATACTGCCCACCCTGGAGGGTATTATTACACTTAGAAAATGGCCTGTCTGTGGCATTTTATGTGGGATTAAAAAAAAAAAAAGAAAATCAAAATGAAAAAATAGAATAAGAATGAAGTTTCATTCTTTTTCTTGTAAAGTAGTCCCTCTTTTTCTGTGCTATTCTATCTGCTGTTGCCCCCCCCCCCACACATACACACAGCCATTCTTTTGGACTTATCCCCGCACCCCACCCGCATCACCTCCTCCCAAACAAGACACAAAGTTCCCCCCCAGCAATCTTTTACCATGAGTGTTTTATGCTCTACTTGCAAGACGCTTTTTTCACTCTTCCTTGAAATTTGTGGTAGTTTGCTGCATGACTTTACCTGATCGTGCAGTGTAAAAGGAAGAAATGTATAGTGAGAGGTACGATGTGGCACTATAGCACTTATTTCTGCCCCCCCCTTTTATCTTTAATGATTAGTGCTGAGTCTGCCTGTTACTTTTTACATTTGAGGATAACAAGGTAACACATGACACAGCCATTGCTGATAACTTCTGTAGTGCTTCCGTGACTATCACAGTGAGTCGGCATCGGAGAGGTGTCTGCTTGAGAGTGAGTTGAGGGGGGTGAAACAGTCGAAGAAGGAAATGTCAGCTGGTTGTGCATTTTTCATCAGTAGCGGTTTGTGTTCTTCATTTGTTTTCGGTGTGCAAAAGTAAGACTGAGTCGTTGTGAATACCCATAGGGGAGTCTTGCCACAAATACGGTTAACCCTCCATCTTGGTTGGCCGATGATTTGGAGTAACTGATTCTTTGTGGTTTTTTTTTTCCCTTTTCCTTTGTGCCCATTCTTTAATTCTTGCATCTTAAAATTAAGTCAAATTTGAGAGGGGGTGGGTGCTTGACCAGGTTGAGGGAGACCAGTAGCTCTGGCTAAGCAAGAGAAAAACACGGGGAGCATTTTAAAATTTCCAGGGTGCTTTCAGCCTATTAGAAAGCTGGTTAGGCACCACTTCAAAATGCTACACAGTGAAGTGGCACTTGTACTGGCACTTACTTTTGACTGGGCATCTATTGAAAAATAGATGCCAAGGTTAGAAGTGGTTTTAGCCAATCAGGAAACAGAACACATTCTTGCCATTTTCTAAATTGTGCTATTTTACGTGTATGGACGGGGGCAGAGGAAGAAGCAAATAAATTCATCAGGTTCCTTAAAGGGGTCAGTAAATGTGTTGCTAACTGGCAGCAGTTAGTAATGCTCCTAGTTAAAAAAAACAGGAAATACATAACTTCAATTATTCATATTTAACTGTATCTGAATAAACACCATAGTGAAAAACTTGTTTTGGATTGCTTTCTCTTTATGGACAACATTCTGCACAGTTCTCTTCATGTAATCAATAATCTGGAGATTTTATTATGTTATGGTTTGTGCTGAATGCTAAACATGAGCTGTTGACCTATCAGACCCATGCTTAGAGTTCTATACACACACCACAGCATACAGTAGTTAAGACTCCTGACCACTGGTTCCAAGAAAAGAACTGTAACAGAATGCTGTTATTATGA
Source organism: Neoceratodus forsteri (assembly GCA_016271365.2). Lineage (NCBI taxonomy): Eukaryota > Metazoa > Chordata > Ceratodontiformes > Ceratodontidae > Neoceratodus > Neoceratodus forsteri. The sequence continues at coordinate 516,175,555 of CM057449.1, read as the reverse complement.
ACAAAACAATGTGAAATACAGTTTTTCTAAAAACTTTTACTCAGGTACAGTTAAATATGGATAACTTAAGGGCATTAATATAATTTCTGAAAATTGTACTATTATAAACAGCTGCCAATTAGAAATCATTTTATGTCCTCCTTAATGACCATGTTTTGAATTCGGTATTCACTTTCTCCCTACTAAGGAAAGAGGACATTACTTTCTTAGATATAACTTTGGTTGGGAATTAGAATAGAAAAGTTGACACTGAGGGTTATCAAAATCTGCAGTGTATCAGGAAACATCCTCATTAGGGCCGAGAGCGCCCATCCTCAGCACCTCAAACAGGGGATTTCCTTTGGTCAGTTTCTGCATCTATGCAGGCACTGTTCTACAGATAAAGCCACTGAAGCCTAGACATCAGAACTAAAGGATTGTTTAATGTAAGACTGTATAAGGAGGAGATCTTTGAATGAGCCTATCAGAAGGTAAGAAATAGGGACCATTCTAACCTACTGGCCCCTAAAACCAATCTTCAGGGTGGATTTGGGAGGATCAACTTTTTTAATGATTTTAGTCTGAATGCCTCTAGGATATTATCAAGACATTTTTGCATGTCACACATACATGCCAATCACTATCAGAAATAGTGGCTCACCTAAACTGGATAGTTTTCAGAAAGGATAAATGTATAAATGACTCAGTAGTGCACAGCCACTTTATCTTTCTACATTCACCACAATCCTAATCGCTCTGTGATGATGCCCCATATGCAGGACAATACTTATGAGAGATGTGCATTGCATCCAGCTTTGCTGCAATAAAAATTTAACTTGACACTGGTGAGTGTGCCATTTTTATGATCACCATACGTGTGTGCATGCAGCGAACATCTTACTATGGTAGTTGGCTTTTGAGGGGAGTGACACTGTCTGTCCAGTGCAGAGTGGTGTTTTAGGGGCACAACAGTGCCATACCAGTCATCAGCCAGGCTGATCATGACACAGTTTTGGCTTGCTGGACAGAGACGTGTACTTGAAAAAAAAAGCTGACCCAATCATGGGTCAGCTTTTCATTTGATCTACACTGCCCAGCGACCAGATCTGATATGTGATGATCAGCATCGAATTTCAAACATCCAGGGGCTCAAGCCAACTGTAACAGAGAAAACTGTCCATCAATGTCTGTTACTGGCACCCTGCAACTGTCCCCTGCACCCGACTCTCCCTCTCAGCGCCCACCCCACAAACATAACACTAATACTGGGGGTGCCCAATCCCCCAGTGTTGCCACCTTGAAAACCTGCACAGTTGGCGGGGGTCTATTGCGTCATTCCCAATGCTTGGTTACATCTCTCAATGGTGTTGAAGCACCAGAAGGTCAGTTCATGTTGCTGCTGCCCCGTAACTGTCCTGCCCACTCGACCCACACTCTCAGCACCCACCACCCCATAACTCTCCTCAGAAGCATAACACTGACACTGGAGCTGCCCAATCTCCCAGTGTCACTGCTGGCACTGAAGTGCCAAAAAGCTCATTGATATTGCTGCTGCTCCTGTAACTGTCCTACTCACCTGACCCTCCCTCTCAGCACCCACCCACCTCACAGCCCCCCCAAAAATATAACACTGACATTGGCGGTACCCAATCCCCCAGAGTCCTTGTTGCCATCTGAAATAATGTAAAACATCCCTCATCATTTTTCTTTTACCCTGTCAAATAGGAGACCATCCATTGATGTCTGTTTCAATGATTGTCCCCTGACCTGACTCTTCCATTCAGCACCCAACCCACCAAGCCCTTACTTTCCCACTGGGGATCCAACATCATAATCCTCTATGGACCACAGAGATGTCTTCACTCTTCAAAGCCGGACCATGAACTGAAGAATTCAGGAATGCAGTTGAATGTATTTCAGTGGGGTTTTGAACTTATTTGTTTATTTATAACTTTGATAACCGGGTGAGTGCACTGATCCCAGGGACTGTTTTCAGGCACGACCCGGGCCATAACACATGGCACAGGGTGATAGTGGAGTACAAAGTAACAGTAATACACATGAAACAGATTTGATACAAGCAACAATAGTAAGCACAATATACAGGTTTGATGCATAGGTCCATTTGAGAACAGTGAATACAGGGTTTCACTATCGGACAAGAGGAGATTTGGTACAAAACAAACAAATCGTAGGCTCAGTGTACAATGTGTGACTGCATCATCCAGTGAGCAAGTAATACACAGAATACTCAGTAAAAAATATATATACAATATGTACAGGCAAGGAAGTCAAATATTACTGTGAAAAATACAATATAACAGTTGTAGGCAGGGGAGTTGACTAGTGTGGGTAGGTGTGTAACCTCTGGGCTGGGGAGTTGACTAGTGTGGGTAGGTGTGTAACCTCTGGGCTGGGGAGTTGACTGGTGTGGGTTGGTGTCAGACCCCTGGGAGCAGCAGCAGGATGAGTTTGCCAGGAACCTTTCAGGCAGGAACTTAGTGGCAAAACTTGGGTTTTAATTTGATTTTTTGAATATTTTTACCCCAAATTTTCAGCTTGCCATTTTTTGGGACACCACTTCATGAAAAATTGCAGTGAAATTAGGCAACTCTGTCCCAAAAGGTGATTTCACATTCACTGCACAAAATCACCTCTCAGGTAGGAATTGAACATGCTCTCTGCCCTTGTTCATGAGGCAGGGTTATAAGAAGGCTAAGTTGAAAATTTGGTGTAAAAATATTAAAAAACAACAAAGTTATGAGCCTACGTTGAATTTTGCAAATGCAGGCTCATAACTTTCGTACTTTTCAGTATTTTTACTCCAGATTTTTAACACAGCCAGTTCTTTATAGCACCTCATGAATGTGACAGTTGTCATTTTTCAAATCCTGGCCAAAATGTGTTTTGTGTCCTGAAAGGTGATTTTGCAGTCGCTGCACAAAATCACCTTTCAGGCAGGAGTAGAACATTTTCTCTGCACTTGTTCATGAGGAAGGGTCATAAGAAGGCTATGTTGACGATATGGGGCAACAGTATTACAAAACAACAATTATACAATGGCAAATAAGAATGCTGGCCTCTGTTCATTCAGTCAGAGACTGGAGCCATGAAGTTATCCTGGCATAACATCATGGCTGTATTCCTAGCACACTGATGACCACATGTAATTTAAAAAAAATTGCCCCGCTGTCTATGACCAACTTTCCCAGTCTCCGCTTTGCCGCTTTACTCGCACAACCAGAAACCCGCCCCCAACGCACTGACCATAAACCCGGAACAAAACTCAGACCAAATAATACCCACAGCCCTCACAGAATGAAATGAAACAAATTTCCCTCGATTTCTTTTAAAAAGCTAATACGAGACAGACTGAGCATGCCTAGCCCAGTGATCGAGTGAACGAGCAACTGCATTTTCAAACAGTCACCACGCGGCTGTCACTCGCTCGCTCCTGAAAGACATTTTCCTCCTGTTCTTCTTAAAACAAAAATGTCACCACATAAAACACTTTCTGAAGCATCTCCCTACCTCCCATGCAGGCATCCTCACAGCAGCGTGCATGTAGCCGGCTGAAAATGAGTTGGGGGAAGGAGTGGAGAGAGAGCAGCCTTCTTGAAACAGTAGCACCATGCACACGGAGTTAAGGAAACACAAATAAAGACATAAATAATCCTGCAGACCAGAACATAAACCCCAAGGGAATAGCACTGATCTGGGAGGCTGATTTATAAACGCTGGCATAAGTAGCAAAGACTGCTGTCAGGAGCACAAAGCCACATCAAAACAGTACAGCTCCGCCTACTGGCTAAACAAAAACCCTTTCCTTTTTTTTATAATGTATTCCTACCCATTGCAAAGAAATTACAAAAAATCTACTTTTAATATATTTTTCTTTTTTTTTTTGTCTGTTTTACAATTGAGCCATTGTATAATAGGAATAATGCACTCCAGGGTGTGTGTCGTGCTGGGATAATGTCACTTCTGGGGTGATTAGTCGGGCTCAGTCTGCAGCCTCGTGCCTAATCACCTCAGGTGTGACGTTATCCCAGCACAACACTGTCATGCATTATTCCTGTAATTTATGAGCCTGCATTGAAATTTACAAATGCAGGCTCCTCACCTTGGTAATACATAAATCACAATGTGCACCACAACACATCTGGTACCCCAGGGCTTCTATACCAGTGGTGAACATCAAGCATTGACAAATGCTTGTTCTGTTTTGTTTTTCAGTCAGTTGGATACATGGCAAAACCTTTAACTCCTGGTATGCCCACTTTCTTTGCTTTCCAGCTACAATCCTAATGGTCGTGGCGGCCTTTCATTAGTGCTTTTAGATGAAGCAACTACAACATATTCAAATATGCTGCTCCAGACAAGATTTTCCAAAATCCCCTAGAATCAGTGACTTATGAAGTAATACTATTTATTAACTGCTGCACGTAATTTGTTACTTATGTCATAAGGTGCAGCTGCTTCACCCTGTGTATCAGCCATACTATTCACCCTTTAAAGTGATATAGTAAGGTTCCCCAAATGCCTTTTTCACATAGTATGCCATTGCCAGCCATGATTCAGATGTTGCAGCTGCAATTTGAGTTGTAAAAAAATCTGTCATAGTAATTTTTTTATGTTTTATCAGCATTTTGTCCTACAGTTTTCTGTGTGTGGCCACACCCCCAGAATGATGTCATACCAGGGAGCTGTCAATGTTTTACATACAGCAACAAGGACTTCTGGGTAATTTATAACATTGATTTAAATGTTCCTTACTCAGAAGTATAGTCCTATATGTTGATAGTGGTGAGAACTTATATGTAAATGTACATAGCAAGGCATTTTGGGTAAAATAAGAACCTGTTTTCCAATTTCCTTACTGTGAGATGCTGCCTCTTATTTATGTAGTGGTGTCAACAATATAAGCTTGTGTATGTTTATTATCAGAACAATGCATTGTGCACACCGTATCTAGCTGCAAGACTTCTATGCTGAGATATGTAGTCTCCTACTTCTGCAGTGAGCACAGAAATATAATAGCCTGTATACTAATGTACATAGTGAGGCATTGTGGGTACAGTACAGAGCTGATTTTTCTATCTAAAACTAAAAAGTGACACTGTCCCTTTAATAACTTTGTTTCCCTGGTATGATGCCACAGTTGGGTGGTGCAACACAGAGAAAAAAAGGTTAGGTTATGCAAATGAAGCAGAGCACCAAAAGAAAAGGCTTTTTTCATGGAAAATAGCACTATTTGGCAGTTCAAATGGTAACAGACTGATTCACAACACCTACAGTTTACTAGTCCCATTTGTTATGGCATACATCGGTAAATCCCTTTAAACAATGGCGTAGATTATGGGGGGAGGGCAAACTGCCCCCCTGAGCAAAGAGACCGGGACATTTTTTCATTCTGCCCACTTTCGGGTTTTTTCCCCTCTTCTGGACCTGGCTGACTGGAATGGGAGATGAGACGAGATGAGGCAGGCGGGGGGGGGGGGGAGCAGCTTATTGTTGCATGTATTTTAAAATCTGACTCCCATCCTGATGATTGTTCCGAAGATCCCCATTTCCAATTGGCTGCAATGTGCACCTTGCAACCAATCAGAGAGCACTACAGCCAGTGCCACAGTGAATCAAATGCACGCCTGCATGAACTAACCATTCGGTGCCATTTTTTGCCGATCGTGGTTACCAGGTCGCCTCAGACTGGTTGGTCCAGCACCCGATTCCACCACTGATTCACCGTTCCTGCCATTCTCCTGAGAAAAGAGAAATTCTCCTCAGTCGCCACCTTTCCAATGGTCCGTGACGTCCGTCTGATCGGATAACACATTTTCTCTCTCCCCCTCTGGTCCACACTGAGAGGCCCGCCAGTTGCCAGAACACACACCACTGACAAGCCCTGGGAAACAAACTGCTGCTGAGGAGAGAGGAGTCAGAGAGAGTCATGTTGCGCTGCTGGGCTTGTCTGGCCAACTCCTCCGGGCCAGAATGGCAGGCCACAAGATGGGAGGAGGAGGAGAAGGAAGATAACTTTTAGACCGCCGTGGGGGAGACCGAGTCTTAGTCCGGGACTCAACTTTGGAGGATTTGTACTTCGATGGGAGAGCCAGAGCAGAAGAGAAGGGCCAACTGGCTGGAAGCCATGACCATGAGCTGTGCGAGAGCCCAAATTTGTCTGCTGCAGTGCAGCCTCTATGCCAAGAGTGCCCGAATGTGAAGGAAGGAGCCGGGGCCGGAGGTAAGGTGTCCTTGGCTAAGCTTGTATTTTGTTCTTTGGCTAAAATGTTGGATTACAGACATTCAAGTGTGGGAAAATGTTGGTGGATTGGGGATTTCACTGGCTCAGACTCGTACAATCTGAACTGTCTAGTCCAACATGCAGGACCATGCAACTTGGATGGTCATAGCATGACCAAACAGGTTAGCTAATCAGTCTGGTTATTACCTATCTGGTCCAGTACAGCAGACTGCCAGTCCATTACTTTCCTCACTCCAACCTAGTCAATATTGGATAGGCCTGAATTAATAGGGGGGCACATGCCCCAGGGCCAGGACCCCCCACCAAAATGGGGCCCCCAGTTCTCCTGCCACCCGTGCTCTACTTGCATTGCTCAATGCTCATAGCTCCCAAATGCAACTGTCTGTGTCCCAACTCCTTCCTGACTACAGTAAGACTTTGCATGAAAAAAAAAACATACCAGCTCAGCTAGCTTTCTGGGGGGGGGGGGGTGGACCTTTGGAATGTCATATGGTAACTGATTCTGCTGATAGGGGTAATGTAATCCCTGCACACAGGCTTAGCCAGGTTAGAAAGGAAGGCAAGGCAGGGGGAATATAGTAGGAAGCCAGTGGGACCCTAGTAGATACCAGACAATTATTGAATGAGGATTTGAATGGGTGGTGTGTGGTGTCGAGCAGCAGTTGAAGGAAATGGCACAGATGGGTGGTGGGCAGTGGGCCACAGGTTGGTGTGTGGCAGGCTGGACTTTGCATCAGCAGGCAGCAGCTCTGATTCTCAGGGTCTCATCTCTGCCCTCTCTGAGTCTACTCTGGGCCAGCAGCCTCACAGAAATTCATTTTTTTATTGAAACATTTTCATTCTTTTGTGAGGCAGCCTGCTGTTGTGTTGGGACTGGATACTGTGGCAAGGGCAGGTGGGTGTCAGTCAAGTCTTGAGCCGAGGAGGGGAGTCTTCACTCTCTTGATGACTTGACGACTAAATGAGCTTATGTCTGACTCGGCCATGTGTGGTGTGGTGTGTTGGTGGTGCAGTCAGTGACTGGTCAGTCAACCTTGACTGCAGCACAGTCTGCTGAGCAGTTCCTTCCTAAGCTGCATGTTGTTCCATGCTCCCTCCCAGTCCCTTGTTCACCATCTCGAGGCTCCCCAGTGGCAATTATATAACTTAGTCTGCTACACTGATTTTGATTTAAATAAATCATTTATTTAATTTAAAAATGTCTAGGCTGCTGCTTAATGCTCAGGCTGGGCAGCTGCTGAGTGCCGGCTGTCAAATAAAGCAGTACAGAGCGTGCAGTTGCCAGTTGGGTAGTTAGTCTGAGCTGAACAGTAGGAAATAAGTCAAAGCAGACTGCTCAGCTGGCAGCTCTTACCATGTATGCAGTGATCAGCTTTGCCCAGTGTGTCTGCAGTGATTAAAAAAATTAAGATACCTTGATCCGGCTTGGAAGAGCAGCAGACCTAACAATAAATGGCCCATGCATGCGGTTTAACTGCCACTGATATTGAGAAATCAAAAAAGGCACAGCACAGACCCAGCACTTTTGTTGTAGGATCTACTCTTCTCCTTCTCTAATGCCTTTCTGCTATACCTGGACTGCTGCTAAAATTAAAAATGTAATGAATCAGTTTTAATTAAAATTCAGTTCTCACACCCAGCCCTAGAAACCAGTATCTGTTCTGGGACTACTGTGGTGCCAGGCAGCAGACTTGACTATTGACTGACAGTGCAGTAGTCTCTCACCACAGTCTGCTCTCCTCCTGGCCACATTCTGATGTTATTTAATTGATTAAAATATGAAACCAGCATGAACGAAGAATGATCATGATGGTAGTGTCACCCTGTCTGTTGAAAAAGAAAGGCAGACTGCATGGGATGGCCTGGCCTGCATATTTAGCTGCTGGAATTCAGAGTCGGACAGTGGGCTACTGGACTCAACCTGGCTAAATTGAGTAAAGGTGGGACTGCAGCTGCTAGTCTAACTGTGCAGCCTCTTGGCACTGTCTGTGTGTGCCTTTCAGTGATGATCATCTTTGCTCGGCATTTTAATCATCCTGAATAAACAGTCACTTATTGAATTCTTTATTCACCAATCACCACCATTCAATGTAAGCAAAAAAAAAAATGTTTCTCAAAAAAATAACTTGTCAGTTATTATTGGCTTGTCCCATTCCCCTACCTCACCCCATGCCCTTTCAATTGATTCTCTTGTGTTGTGTCTAACGATAAATGACCCCCTCCTTCTCTGCCCATTCCAGTCAGTGTGTGATACAATACATTCCACTGTGACTAGTTTCCCCCTTCATCCTATCCCATTTTGAACTTATTCCCAGGTGCTAAGTGCTCCCTTCCTCACCACCCCGACTGAAAAAATGTATGTTTTTTGTTTCATGTTGCACCCCACCCTTACAGCTACCTTGTACACCCTATCCCTCCCAGTCAGTCCCGTGGGTTCCATTGACAAGTTCAATTTCCCCAGATGTGGTGACCAGCACAGAGAAACACAAACAAACACAGTTCTGCTTTTCATATGACAAATGACAGTGTGATCCTTTATCGGGTTGGCAGTATAGCCTAGAGGTCAGAGTAACGAGCTGTGAACTAGCTTGGTAAATCTAGCAGATTAGACGTGGGTTTGATCCTCACAACCTCCACTTGCATACTGTGTGACTCTGAGCAAGTCACTTAACTGCTCAGTGCTCCCAAGTCACCCCTGAAAATAGGCAATTGTGCCTAGTGTGCCTTACCCCAGTTAACAAAGACTTAAAATAAATGTAATGTGCTTTATGAAATACCAGGTCATTGTGTTTTATTAAGAAAATGTGGCTATATAATGTGCATTTATGAAATACATGCACTAAGAAAATTATTTCATCATGATAAAGGATTCAGATGGTAGCCAGTCTACAAGGTGAACAGAGAACTGTGCTGTGCTGATGGCTATCTGGGGGGGAGGAGTGTAGGACTTGCCAATGGAAATAAAGGGATTGCAGTAGTGATATAGGGATTGAGGAGGTGAGAGTGGGGAGACAATATGAGACCAGGCTCATACATTGATCAGGAGTGGGTGGGTGAGGGAGCAGTGAAGGGTGGCTACTAGATACTAAGGAATCACATTGAAAAAGGAATGGGATGACAAGGAGGGCAACATAAGACCGGTGACCATTTTCCTTTTTTTTATGAAAAAAGAAATACACAACAAATATGTGGTATAGCATAACTTTATTGTGGACATTATTGCTTGTTGATTGTACTTAGTTGAGACTACTATGTAAAGGAAGAGGGGAAACAACTTTTTTATCCAGAAGAGGCACACTAGCCAAAGCTCTTTTCCAGGTGCAACTTGAAGCACAGGGAAGTTAAAGCAGCAGTACTACCTAAGTAGGAAGTGATTATCAAAAGCAGCTATAGGTTATCCATATTTGTACAAATAACCAATGTATGTTTACATATTCAGATCTTGAAAGTACATACAAATTTGCACTATCCAAATATGTGAATATGGAAACATACAACCTATGATTTGAGTCAGTGACAAGTAATCTTCCAGTATAAAATGTCACTTTTTACAGTAGAAAAAAAAAATCAGAAAATTATAAGGAAACCCCCCAAAATGCACCATTTTCAACCTTTGTTTTCAAAATTTTCTGGGGGCATGCTCCACCCCCCCCCACTATTGGTTGTGGATTTTGACCTCTCAAACACTATATACATTGGGGCCCCCTGAGTTCGACAGCCCCCAGTCCTCCTAAAGGCTTTATCTGGCCCTGGGAGAACTGTTTAATTGACTGATTGGGTATATGTTTTTAGTCTCCCTCCCCACACCAGTGAACAGAGATAAATCCATTCGGTAACCTCTGTTTTTAGAGCGAGGGCATGGGGTGGCTATCTGGCTATGCACAATGTACACAACCAACTTGAGGCATCACTCTAAGACTAGATGGACCACTGTTAGATCAGAGGCTGTGTTTATCCTCTGAGTCCTCACCCCACTTGGATGAAGCCTGCAAACTCAGAAGCTGCTGAAGCAATGAGGAGCGGGAGGCCAGAGTCAAAGGCAAGCCATCACCTGAACCTGCTACTATGGGCCATCAAAGTTCGAGGACTCAATTGTAGTCAATGTGTGATGCAACTGATCCCTATCCAAACTGGGCAGCCAGTAGTAAGTACTCTACAGGATAATCCTGGGTGAGCTGCAATTCTCTGACCTCTGGGTGCACATTTGGGCCTGTAAGCACTCTCCATTTCTCTCTGCATTACCCCCAGACAATGCCTTTGCTTTCTAGATGTTCTACGTGCTGGCAGGAATACATGATGATGAAGGACACATGTATTCAATTCCTGTGAAGTGAGCCTTGAGATACACGTGGTCTTTGTTTAGAGATATGTCAGCCCTCTGAGATTATTGGCTCATTTCTTTCACCATTATTGCAGAGGATGTTGTAGTTGTCTGCAGTTACAGGGTTTTGATTATAAATAGCATACTGTATGTTCTAGGCAGGTTGTGGAGTATTGGTGGGGGGGGCGGGTTACTTATTCATATATTATTGCAAATTAGTTTTGTAGGGGTAATCATAGTATTCCTTCATGTCCTCAAGGGGGATTTTGCTAGCAATTTTATGGGCATGTGTTTCATTTTAGCCTCATGTCAGTCCACCTCATACACTGCACACTTGTTTTGTGGCACAGCGGTTTATTTGGCTATATTATTCTAGCTTACTTTTTTGTCAACAGATGCCATATTTGTCTGAGTGGATATTATTATGTACCTATAACTCAAGGTGGTGCCCAAATAGAACCCCCATCCCCAGTGCCCCCCATGAATAGCCCCTCCCACCCCACTCACTTCAGCTTGTGACATGGTTTTCATCCAGATCCAGAATAATCTGAATGTCTTGTCCACCATGATGGCTGACATCTTACAGTACATCACACATGGAATGTGACAGGGCACAGGGATCAACTTTCTTATATACAAAAAAAAAATGTATTCTGTTTTAAAGGTATTAGATCCAAACAGATTTTCTGAACGTTAGACCTGCTGCTGATGCATGACTCCCTGATCCTGTCATGGATTTAGTTTGAAATCGCTGCATTTCAGTAACAGAATGGCACAGCGTAAATCTGTCTGTAAGCAGACACAGGCAGTGTGGAGGTAATTTGGGCAGACTGAAATAAGTAATGGGTCCAGTATGGAGCCCTGTGGGACCCCTGCTAGAATGGGAAAGGGGGGAAGGACACCATCCACCTGAACTGACTGTTTATGGTATAAGCAGAACCTGTCCACAGCACATGAGCTGAAAGGCCAGAAAAATTCAACTTGTTCATGAGCAACTGATGGGGCAATGACTTAAAAGTTTCAGCTAGCTTGATGAATATGGCTGTTGACATGTCCCTGATCCATCCCCAAAAGGATAGAATCAGTTACATACAGCAGAGAAGAGATGGTAAGGAGGTTCCTACTAAAGCCAGACTGGTAAGGCAAGAGGAAACTTGAGGAGTCAAAGTCAGGGATCTAAGAGTACACAATGGACTCTTGGAGCTTAATGTTACTGTAGGTGGGAGGATTGAAATTGGCCTGTAGTTGCCTTATGAGGAGGGATCACCTCCACCCCGGCACCCCTGTACAGAGACAGACTCGTAGCTTTTTAACAGGCCTGAGGAACAGCACTGAGGGAGAAGGAGAGGTTCAGAAGATAGGACTTGTCTTGTAAGGTGGGAGGGCTAGCTCAAGCAGAAGTTTCAAGAAGTTCAGGATACACCCATCAGGACTGGATTTAGAAGGGTTATGTAAGCAGCAAAGTGGGGGTGAGAGACTAGTGAGCTATCCAACTAAAGGATGGGGTGGGGGCAAAATTAGGTCAAGACTGATTTGAATTGAAGCTGAGATGAGGTCCTGTCCTGCTGAGAAGGAAGGTAAGCAAGTTCCTTAAATATTTTCAGCTTTTCAGGTAAGTCCCACTCCTGAGGCCCAAGAACTGAATACAAAACAAATCTTGTATCTTGGGTTGAGCAGGCAGCGAAAACTGGGGATCTGACTTGGCCTGTTCCCTCAGTTGTTCAGTTGTAGTCTTAAACATTTTTTGGGCATTATTTAATGCTGATTGACTTGTTTGCATTACGTAGGCCACCTGTCCTCTTCACTGTTGCGATGCGTGAAAATCAGGACTTTTTTGTTACTTTGCCCCCCCTGTAAAAATAACAAACTATGCCTCTACCTTTAACAGTAAGACTTCAGGAACATGTCAGGAAAATTGTAAGGTGTCATTGTGGCTCAGCTGGTGGCACATCCATCTCTGGGCCAGAAGGTTGTGGGTTCTAGTCCCACACTGGAATTCTGCTTATGCCATAGAAATACTGGTATCCAAGTGCAGTACTAAGGGGATGCTGTACTGTGAGGGTGTGCCATCCTAGATACATGCATAGATGTTGATGGCAGATAAGGGCCTACAGTCTGCCCATTTATGCATGTAACTGTGCTTCTTCTTTAAGCTTCCCTAGAACTATGGTTGAGATGTTAATAAAATGAGGTCCCATCTCCTGTTTTGGTGGCTGTTCAGATGGTCGTTAAAGATCCTGTGGCTCATCTCAAAAAGAGATGGAGAACTTCCTCAGTATCCTGGCCAGGTTTTCCCCGGTCACTAAAATACTACCAAAAGCTTAATTTGGTTTGATATCAGTTGGCTTGCATCTGTATCCACCCCCACCTCCCCACCACCCCAGGACAATGCTGAAAATAGGCAGTATAGTCTAGCCCTCCCTTCCAGGCCAACAAAACAAAACAAAACAAAAAATAAATAAACTGTCAATCACAGGTGTGACACATAGGCGCCGGGTTGTATGGGCCTGTGGGGCATTGGCCCCATCAATGTTTATTGAACTGGGCTGAGCCCCAGCAATATTTTTCAATGCTGCTGCTTGACTTTTTTTCCCCGTTTAAGGCCTTCTGCTGCTATGTGACCCACACCAGCTGCTGGCATGGTTCGCCACCCCCCCATGAGGCTCTGTCCCAACCCCTTCCCTCCACTCTGCTGGAGGGTCACCCTCCTCATCAAATGTTCCACCTCAGGGCTGTATCAGTTCAGGACTTGCAGAAACGCCTAGCTGTGCTCTCCCAGTATGCCAGTCCTGGCCTAGACAACCTGGAACCTAAACTCCTTAAGCTTGATGCTGCACACATTGCCTCACCAGTAGCCTTTATCTTCAACCTATCCCTTGGTCTGGGGACCATCCCAGACAGCTGGAAAGAGGCGAGGATTGTCCCTGTACTGAAGCAAGGAAATCCCAAACTGCCTGACAATTATCGACCGATTGCCATTCTCCCCACCGTTAGCAAGCTCCTTGAAAAGGTAGTGGGTGAGCAGCTTTTGGAATATATCCACTCTCATGAACATCTGTCCCCAGCCCAGCACGGCTTTCGTAAGGAACACAGCACCACCACAGCCTTAATCTCAGTTACATCAAGTATCTGGACAGCCATGGACCAGGGCAAACTCTCTGGTGCAATATTTATCGACCTGTCCAAAGCCTTTGACCTCGTTGACCACAAACTGCTTGGTGCACAGTTGTGGTCACTTGGCCTCTCCCTCCATGCCATGAAATGGCTAATGGGTTTTCTACATGGCAGAAAGCAGCGTACCTGCTTCAATAAAGTCCTCTTCGAGCCTCTACCGGTGACCTCCGGAGTGCCTCAAGGCTCGGTACTGGGTCCCCTCCTCTTCTCCCTCTTCATCAATCAACTACCCATGGTTACTACCAGCTGCAGCACCACCATGTATGCAGATGATCTGGTAATCCTGGCTCACTCCCAGAATGCCACTACCCTAAACCAGAACCTGACCGATGACTTTAACAGGGTATTGTCATGGGTTACTAGTCACAAGCTGGTCCTGAACACAGGCTATGCTCTTTGGCTCAATGGCTAAAATCAAAGCCTCATCGGCCTGCTTACATGTCACCAGTGCAGATGGATCCTCACTACCCATAGTGAGCTCCATCAAATATCTGGGGGTAACACTTGACCCCCAACTTGGCATGGGTAATCATATCCTTAACATCTGCAGGGCAGCAAACTGCAAACTGGGTATGGCCTATAGGGCCAAGTATAACCTTACACCGGCGTCAGGCTTGCCCTAGTGAAGGGTGTGCTCCTTCCCTCCCTCAGCTATGGGCTGCACCTATTTGCTCACTCTCCAAAGACACATCTCACCCGGTGGTACACTGCTTACAATAACATTTGTCGTTTTGCCTTGGCTGCCCCCCCACTCACCCACTGTTGCGAGCTATATGAGAAACTCTGCTGGCTCTCACCAGCTAGATACCTTGATTTTGGTTTGGGATGCCTCTCTGGGAAAGTGATAAGAACTAGCACCCTCCAGGGGCTGGCATGGCTTCTGCCTAAACTGAATCCCACCCCCTACCAACTTAGGTCTCTCACATCAGGGATGTTCTAAGTCCCTCCTACCCGGACCCTCATGGGGGATCAGGACTTTGCCATAAGTGCGTCCAGACTCTGGAATTCGCTGCCTGTGGATATCCGAGCTGCCCCCTACTATCTGAGTTTTTGAAATTCCCTGTGGGGTTTCCTAAAACTAGCATCAGAGTGTGACTGCCCCAAACCTCCCTAGAGTAAAGTGTCAAATTGTTTTGTCTGAACCTCCCCAGGGTGTCTCCATTCAATTCCTGGAGATATTTCCCCCACTGTATCAATGACTTCTGACTACTCCTGCCTAAAAAGCCTTGGGCATTTTTACACCCATTATTGCTCCATGGTCATAGGCTAACCATGACATATTGCACCTTGGTCACTTGGTAGAAATATGTACTACCTAGTGTTTCTGTTACTGTCTAACATGTGCATATTTAGAAAAATGTGATGAGCTGTTTATACTTGTCCGCGATCCAACTACCCTAGGGGGTGTATATGACAATGCAGGGTTTTAAATAATTGATTAGCAGTTTTTTTCTTGGGACTATACTACCGATACAGAAAGTATTTATATAGATTTTCTGGAAGTGCTGTGTTTGTTAAACACAGTGAGGCAAGAGCTATGCATTTTCACAAAGATTTAGCACTTTTATGAGCAAAACGCTAATCAATTTTTAGAGTTAAATAAATCCCTGCAATGTTATAAGTTATATTAAGACCAATCCAGTCCTTGAACTATGCTTCACTCTTATGTATGATGACCTGTATATATGTCAGTTGAACTAGCTAGTCTAGAGTGTATAATCTGAAATGTGCTTACTACTATATGTTTCCCCTAGCCTCAAATGATGTATTTCCCACATGTTTGTTTACTGTGACAAAAAACTGTACTCTCTTTGCCATGTCTCCTTGACTGTTGTTCCTCATGTTGTATTCTCCTGGGCAGTTCCTGAAAATAGGCATAATACTTGTCTAGTGTACTTACCCGGTAAACAAAAGCTAAATAAATAAATAAATAAATTTGCTGGTGCGGATGTGGCGCTGACATTATTAAAAATATGTGCCTTTCAGTTTGCTTGTCAACCCCCCACCCCAATCATCATGTGACACTGTCTGCTTCTGGATGATTGGTGGCTGGTGGCATTTTTCAGTTTGCCAGCATGCCACACTGTGATTGACCAGAGGGAGGACTCATTAGGCACCATACGCATGTGTCTTGGCGAGGGTAAGTGGCATGCAGCACGGGGAGCCGGGGAGAGAGATGATGGTGATGGATGAGTCGTGAGGAGTGGGTCGAGTGATGGCCAGGTGCTGGTCAGCAAAGCACCAACAGCACAGTCAGCAACCTTTCGGCAGGCTTCCTTGCCAGATTTGGAGGAGTCGGGTCACATGGGTGGCTCATGGTGCATTGGTGATGGTTGGGATGGAGTCCAGGTCTCCGGGAGAGAAGAGCACTAGCAGCCAACAGAAGATGAGAGGTGAGGTGGTGCACTGGTGTGGCCAGAGTTCCAGGTGGTAGGTCAACAAACAGGATCTCGGAGCATGGGTATATTTTATTTTTATTTATTTATTAAATTCTAGAATTACAAATACCTTTGAGCAGAAACTGCTCATTTACAAAGGTTCCACGTCAAAGGATGAGGGTCAACATACATACAGAGGTAGTAAAAGAATGCACAATAAACAACCAAAACAACTAAAAGAAAAAATAAAGATACTCAGTTATAACATACTTGGAGATAATATTCATATAACGAGTAGCTTGAGCAGGCATCTGGATGCAGTAACAATAAGAGACAGAGGGCACCATAGGCAGTTAGTATTGCAGGCGTGTGACCGGGAGAGGAAGTTGGCAGGCTAATGGGCCACTGTCCGATGGTGGTGGAAAATGTCTTATAGGAAGTGGTTGGCTGAAGGAGGAGCGAGGAAGTTTGGTCAGGAACTTCAGGGATGAAATAAAAAAAATAAATACATTGAATAGTGGTCACAGGCTGCCCCCAAGTGTGCAAAGTGTCAAACAAGCCACTGGTCCATCGTGGCTGGCATCTATTGTGCCACTACAGAGTGTCAGAATGGATTCCTGCACTGTTTGACAAGACTTGTTACTTTCTATGCTGCACTGTATTGAATCAAGCACATTAAAAATCACACTGCTAGAATCCATGCTGACAGACTGTAGTGGCATAACCACAATCTCCCCACTATGTGGAGAGTTAGCTGCTTAAGCGGCAAAAGTAATTTGACTTGGACACTGGCAAGATTTTGAATAAATTATTACCAGCAGCAAACATAACCTGTGTCAGTGACTCAGTGTGTGTGGCATATGAATCAACTGGGCCTCTTTTGTTTTGTAAGAGGATGCTTTATCATGAGATGGATAGAAGGACCTTGACCACAAAGGGCGGGAGCATAATCTGAGATCATTTACAGTTTGGATACTTAGATTTAGCCTCTTGTAAGCTGTTGCCTCAAGATGTAATGTGCACTGAACAATGATGTTAGAGATCTGATTAAATGAAAAATGGATATCAGCTTTAATGAGGCAGAGCAGGGGGTGCTAAGTAATGGATCTGCTGATGTTACAGAAAAAACCCTTGCAGAGAAGGTGATAACAGCTGGCCATGGGGAACAAAAGCATAGTCTGGCATTTCCTTCTGCACTAGTGATCCTTAAGTGAATTATGGGTCTGGAATCTAGTGTTTTTCTTCATGCTGCTGCCCTCTGGTCTTTGTTTTTCATAGTGAAAGAAGCTTTGTTGCAACTTAAGGTGTCCTACTGACATAGTCACAATATCCCCACTTTGAGGACTAGTTGGTGTGTGGGGCCAGGGGCAGGCTGGATATGGGTAGGTGGATGGAGAAAATGGAAGCCTAGTTTGCTAGTAAATGTGTCATTGAACAGAAGCTTTCAAAAGAGAACTTAGATGAGAATTCAGGTGGTGGATAGTTGAGGTTTTGAATTTATCTCACTGAATTTGTGGGACTTCAAAACTGACTGATTTTCTTTTGGGAACAGAATCCTATTCATCCTGCCTACTTGATCTTATGAAACAGTTTATGTTGGCATTATTAATGTTTTTGATGGGACATTTATAGCAATGTGGATGTATCTGTGTATGGAGGATGGGTATATAGTATTTCTTTTTCTTACAGCGGCACTGACTGCATCGCTAGGCACCATAATGGGGTTACATATGCCTTCTACCATGGTTCCAGGGCGATAGTGAAGAACACTGGACCTACCCTGGACCTATAACGTAACTGTGGTTCAAGAATAACAGGATGCAATGAAAAATTCGTAACTGGATGTGCCTACGTCACATAAGATGCATTAGTTTATTTGAGTTGTGGGGCTTGCCCCCACCACCTTTCTTTTCTTTTTTTTTTTAAGGGGGTGGGAGAAGCCACCCTACTCAAATAAACTAATACAAAAAATAACCAGAATGTAGTTCTGAGAGAGTAGCGTAACTTGAACTCTATGCTAATAGCGTAGGTCCAGGGTAGGTCTGGTATTCTCCACTATCGCCGGTTCTAGTTGATAACAAGATATTTACAGTCAACAGAAGATCCTAACAGTTGCAGCCTCGGGGGAGGGACTATTTTTATTTAGGTTCTCTGTCCAGGGTATGAACATTAACGATCCTAACCATTTTCAAAGTGATAAGGTTGTGTTGGTATTTGCAGTGTAATGGGGGTGGGGGTGGAGCAGAGGGCTCATGGTAGCGTCAAAGATTCCCTTTATGACTTCAGCATTTTTTTTTGGTTTTGCTCCCCAAGGATCCTGGCCAGGACATTCTTCCACCAACCACCAGTGTCCTGTTGCTGTACCCTGAGATCCTCTAGCCTCAACTCCTGGCACTCCTAGGCCCAAGCACAACACAATGCTGTGCTGCCCCTTCCCCAGCCTACCCACAGACATTGGTTGCCCTCAGCTCCATGGCTACTTCCTCTTCCTAACTGGCTACCCACAGTGGAAGTGAAGGCCTGGAGTTCCTCCAGGAGCCATCTGCTAGAGACAGGGATAGACATGACATGAGGGACAGATGGAGGCTTCATCTGTATGTGCCATCCCTGTGTTAACCTTTTTGTCTTGCCCACTCAACAGGAGTGGGGTGACTTCATTGGATGCCAGTAGTACCCCTGATGCATCTAATGACAACTGCGCTTCAGCTCCGTCTACAAGCTCCACTCCCTGCACCTCCACTTGTGGTCACCCAGGTGGGGGTTGAGCAGTGGGATACAGGTCCATCACCCAGGAGGAGGGGGGTGTCCACTTGGACACTTAATCCTTCTCACCCTGGCTGGTATTCCAATGGTCCAGGCTTGTTTCCACAATTTCAGCTTTAAATGGTTAAACAGCAGTCCTCATTGATTGCTTTTCACAACCTACAGGTATATTTTCTCCTAAACTGATACAACCACAGCCACTGAAGAGGCTGGTAATAATATCTTTCTACTGTTTGAAGTTTATGGACATTTAAACTTGATTCCCCACCTCCTATTGTACACGATTACATGGTATTGGTTTTATGTACAGTATATCAACTGTTCTGGTAATGAGTAAATTTTCAAATGGCTAGTAATCCTAAAATGCTCTAACATGGATGCTGCCCTTACGCACTTCCAGAACACCTTCCTTACCTCCTGGGACAAACATGCCCCCCTGCACCGTGCTAGGGTCCAAGGGTCTCACCTTCCCTGGATATCATCCGATCTGATAGCTTGCCAACAAGCCCATGACAGGGTGTGGCGTATTTACAAATCTACGCTCCTCCCAGGTGACTATACTACCTACTGCATGCTCCGGAACAAGTGCACAAAGGCCATCCGCTTAGCAAAGTCCGAATATTTTAACACCCTAAACGCAAATCTTGGGAGGCCTTCTAAATTCTGGAAAGTCATCAACTCCCTTTTCTCCCCCCCAATAACAAATCCCCCCCCCCTTCTCGCCTGAGGGACTCTACTCTCCGACCCCTGACGGTAGCCTCCGAGTTCAATTTCTACTTCACTACTTGTGCCAAGACCCTCCTGGATTTCTTTCCTCCTGTAACCCCACCCACTCCCCAGACAGCTACCCCCTACTGCCTGGCCAGAACCCTTTCTCCTTCAGACACATCTCTACCATCAAAACCTTAGATGGCCTTGGCTCCCTGAATCCCACCAAAGGTAAATCTCCCAATGGTCTCGACAATAAACTCTTCTTCCTATCTGCCCCTGCCATCGCTATTCCCTTCGTTGCCCTGCTAAATCTTTCATTCACCACTGTGTCACTCTCCACAGAGTGGAAACATGCCACTGTTCTACCTCTACCAAAAGGAGGTGATGCTACCTCCGCTGCTAACTACCGCCCCATCTCCCTCCTTCCCACTCTCGCCAAACTCCAGGAACACCTAGTACTATCTCAACTCTCCCACTTTCTCTCTGAAACTAACTTCTTCACTCCATTCCAGTCCAGTTTTAGAAAAAACACTCTACCATCACCTCCCTACTAAGACTCATGAACTCCATCCTCTCTGGGATGGACAAAGGGCAAATTACTGCGGCTATTTTCATCGACCTAGCCAAAGCATTCGATACGGTATCCCACTACCTCCTACTATCCTGCCTATCAGGTGCTGGACTATCAGCATCGGCCACAAATTGTTTCAGTGCCTACCTACAAAATAGAACCCAATCTACGAAAATAGCTGACTGCACCTTCCCCCCCCGCTCCCTATTACCACCAGCATTCCCCAGGGCTCAATCCTTTGCCCCATTCTCTTCTCCGTCCTACTAAATGATCTGCCAAAGGCTTGCTCCACTACCTCAATACACATGTACGCTGATGACACGGTCCTCTTTACTTCTGGCCGTACCTATGAAGAAGTCACCTCTAATCTTCAGACCGACTTCAACAAAGTACAACACTGGTTCAACTCCAACCAACTCTCCCTAAATGCCAAGAAAACAGTCTCTATGTCTTTCAGCACTAGACAGAGACTATCCAGACTTACATCCCCTCTGATCTTCCGTACCCTAAATAACACCATCCTTGAAGACGTGACCTTCTTTAGGTACCTGGGGGTTTGGCTTGATCGCCACCTCTCCTTTTCTGCACACGTGGACGCCATTCTATCAAAACTACGCCCTAAGCTAGGCGCCCTCTGTAGAAACCACACTAGTCTCCCACTTCCTGTGAGACGCAAAATAGTCCAGAAAATTATTCTACCCTCATTTGACTACTCGATGTTGTCTACAACTCTGCCTCAAGTCCACCTTTCCAGACTGGACCCCTCTTCAATGCTTTCTGTCGCTCGCACTCGATGCCCCCGCACCCATCATCATGCAGAGCTCTTCCATTCACTGCCCCTTCCATCCCTGAGCAACCGGCGCCTACTTCCCAGTGCTAAATTTGTTTCTAACTTCTGGCTCGTCCCCTTCCGCCCTACCTCGTCTCCTCCCTATCTTCCCTGCCAACTCCCACCCACGCCCTCAGGTCTACTGACTCCAGGCTATTAGTAATCCCTCACTGAAGGACCTCTGCAGGCCAATCGGCTTTCTCTTACCTCCTCCCTAAGCCTGGAATGACCTGTCGGCCCAAATCTGCCATTCTTCCTCCAAACACTCTCTATCCTTTGCCCTCACTAACTTCCTTGCACCTAATTGTACCGGCCCCGACCCCCCCCCACTGATGGATTCTCTTCCCCCCCTTGATCCCCTCCTCCTTAAGCGCCTGACCAGCAGCTCGGCCTTCACTCAAATGACTGGCTTATACATTGCCCTAAACAATCTATGCACTTACCCTCTAATGACACTTCTGCTATCTCCCTTCTTATTCCCGCCAATGTCTTCCCTAAGTCAACCCCCTTATCTTTCCCAGTGTTTACTATCCAGACCTGTCACCTCTCGCTGGCCCCAAGCTCAGGTTTCCATTTCTCTCTGCCAACTTGGTTCATCATACTTCAAATCAATCTCTAGATATAGGCACTTATGTAATTGTGTATAGTTCTAGATGTGTAATCAAATATGTTATGCCACCCTCCTTGTGGCACATGTATGTACTGTTTCCTCATGTAGCAAGTTTGTAATTAACCACACTTAACTATGTAACAATTGTTTGAATTGCTCGACTCCATGTTCAACCTACTGATTGTTTTATGTATACCCTCATTGCTTGTACCCCCCCCAGGTTGCACCGTGAGACGAGCATCTTTTTGCTCAGTATGCCTCTCCTAGTGAAACATTTTCAATAAATAAATATTTCTAATACCATGTATGAGAATGTAATGTATTTTCTGTATTATTTGAAAATAATTAAATAAAATTAAATAAGAAATTTCGCAGTAATCTGAGGCTGCCCAGAGGCCAGCATGATATTGAAGGTTAACAACTGTGTGTTTGCGGTCTGCAGCTGGTTATTCTATGGGTCCCAAAGACCACATGTGGTTTTACAGCCTTACTGTTGCTTCCCCTTTTACACTGGAAGAAGCAGCCTGACAATTGATCCTTCTGAGGTGCTAGGGGCTGTATTACTGAGTGTGTGTGGTTACAGGTGCCATCTGTTTCTAATATTTTTGTGTAGTTTTTTAACTCCAGAGAATGTCTGTGAACAGGTTTCTGACACCCCTGGTCTGTGGCATGCTAGGGGAACCATATGAGGTATGTGGCTGTTTTTGTGTGGTGTTTTGGTGTTGGTCTGCCACTAGGACCCTTGTCTTCTCTTTCTGTCTGCCTTGCCCATCTCTTGCTGCTGTGGCAGATGTCATCTTGCTAGACCCAGGAGAAGAACTTAAATGGACACAATGGAAAAATCAATGAAAAAAGTGTTCAGCTATGGGGACTTCTGAACAACATGAGGCATTGCCTCCGACTGAGAGGTTTCCCTGAGCACATGACATAATATATGGCATTGCCTGGCAGTGCAACTGTTTGTTACAACAAAGTTCTCATTGCACTTGAGACAGTATAGCACAGTGGGTTAAGGCTCTGAGCTGCAGAGCTAGTAAACCTGGGTTTGAATCTCACAGCCTCCTAGGTGCATACTGTGTGATCCTGAGCAAGTCACTTAACTTCCTTGTGCTCCCAGGTTGCATCTGGAAACAAGCTTCAGCTTAGTGTGCTATTCCTGGTTAAACAATGTTCTCTTTCCTTTTAAAGGGGGTGGCAGCTACAGACAGTTAAGTTCCATGCCTGACTGTACTTTACATATGGGTTCTGTGTTTGTAGGATTACAAAGGCATACAGTTTGTGATATTCATCAAGTCCAGGGAATCCCTGATCCAGTGTGTCAGAGGGCTGACTGACTAAGCTCCCTGAGTTATGTGTCTCATGTTAATGTTTTTGTGTGTGGCATGTGCGCACTTGAATATGAGGTCTCTCTTTGGCCCACCCAGTCAGCCCATTTGAGCTTTTTAGTCCCTTCTATGTTTTTCTAGAAGTGTGTTGCTCGTGGCCCCTGGTCTCCAGAATTTCCTTATGTCTGGCCCTTGCATAGACCCCTGATGGTGCTGGGTTGACCTCTGACCCCAGACCATGGGCAGTGCTTTAACACTTAGAATACAATGGTTCACCTCTGACCCCTGGGCCAGTGGGCAGACCCTTGACCCCTGGGCTTGGGGTGGGGTCTTGACCCCTGACCCCCACCAAATATTTTAAAAACCTGGCTCCTGTGAATGTAAGGGTACTGCAATGGGGACCACTTGCCCCCAGCCTGGCCTGCCTTTATGTCAGTTTATGAGAAGAGATGTTTCTGTATAAAAATGAACTGTACAGATGTCATGCTGTCTTTTGGAAGCAGTTTATAGATGATTGCTTCCTTATCAGTTCGGGCACACATCTTCAACTGGAGGAGTTCATAGAACAGATGAATGGACTTGACTATAATCTCAAATTTGTGACCCAGTCAGACTCCCAGGAGTTATCATTTCTGGACTTGTTGATTTATAGACATGGCGAACAGCTAAAGACAACTCTATTGAAAACCAATGTGCAGAAATATCCTGCTACATCACGAAAGTAGTAACCCCAGAAAATTGGTATAAAATATACCTGGGGGCCAGCTGCTCAGAGTGAAAAGGGTGTGTAGCACTGAACAACAATTTCAGAAAAATGCAGTAGAAATGGCTGGCAGATTCATGACTAGAGGGTACCCTGAAAGCTGTGTTGTGAGAGGTGCTGAAAGAGCCGTGAACACAAATAAATTAGATTTATTGAAACCAAGGGAAAGAAATAATAGAAATGACCAGAATCATATCACATTTGTGACTGATTTTTCTTTCCAGACAATTGAGGTGTCACATATTACTCACAAACACTGGCATGTGTTGCAAGAGGATCCCACCTTTAGAAAATAAGTATATCAGAAACCACGTGAAACAAAAAGACAGGGGAAAATATTAAGGACTTACTGGTGCACAGCTTTCATCCACCAAAAGAACTGATAAAAATATGGATTCTGTCCCTACCAAAAGGTCATTATCGATGCAGGAACTGTGCACAATGCCATAACACAAATGATGTGAAGGAGTTCAAGCACCCCCATACAGGTCATGAGTTTTGATTAAGGATTTTATTAACTGCTGCACGACAGGAGTGATCAATATGTTAACATGCCCTTGCAGGATGAGCTATGTTGGACAGACAAAGAGACAACTGAAGTGCAGAATAAGCAAACATAAATCTGCAATACGAAATAATGTGCAGACAAATGCTATGGCAAGACATTTTGTAGCTGTTGGTCATGGCTCTCCAGCTAATCTTAAGTTTGCTGGTATTGAAAAAGTGGGGACTGGGCCAAGGGGTTGGAGTCTAGCAAATTACCTTGATAGAAGAGAGTTATTTTGGGTTTTTAAATTAAGCACTTTAAAACCTAAAGGTTTGAATGACAATCTCCCTTTGCAGTGCTATTTATGAATATATAGGAATGTGGTGCTTTTGATGTCTATTTTCTGTTTGTTTCAAATGTTTTTTGAAACTAAAATGCTATTTCTTCTTTGAATTTTTTATCAGATGTCAGGGATGTGAGTTAAATGTGTGATGTATTTATGCTTGTATATAATATTTTGAATGTGTATGTGAAAAGAATTTTGGAGTGGCAGTCGTATTCCGCAATACTCTACGCAGACCTAATGAATTATGCAGTTTTGCACTATTTGAATGGAGGGTGGTTAGTGGATCAATCATCTCTGAGGAAGGCTTGAGCTGAAATGTCCGCCGATCCTGTGCATCATCACACACGTGGGCTGTCTGCCTGACCGCCTGGTCTAAGTTTGCACTACGGTTGCACCATAATAGTGTCTACGGAGTTTTTGTTTGAACCAGCCAGTAGTCCACCCGCTTAGCACTTTACTTGTTACGGTTGGAAAAGTAACTATGCACTTTAATAAACTGGAGGTATGTTAAGTTTTTTCTCCATCTCTTTTTTATAGTGCTATATACTTGTCAGTCGAGTGCTGCAGATTTCTGCTGATTCAGCAATGCTTTTCACTTCAGTGTCTGTACTGTAGACACCTTCTTCTGAAAAACTCATCATGAGTGAGTAAAGCCTCTCTTTGGTTGTTTGTTTGGTGTTACTCAATTGTGGAAGCCATGTTCACTGGATACCCTTTTATACAGTTAGAATGGTAAACCCATGGAATTTATTTATTTGTTTTCGGATTACAATACCTTTGAGCCTGAGGCTCTTTTACAGAGGTTCCCCATCGAAAGTGAATATACAATATAAGAACATTATACAATGTAATACAGCCATTAGCACCAGAGTGTTACAATAACAGAAGTACAATGTTCTGACAGGCACTAAAGGGTAGGCAATAAAATACATTTTGGAATAAGTATAAAATATGTGAACACAGAGCAGTTAACAATGGCCTTGTTGTTTGAGAGCAAGTGGGGAAAAGGAATGAGGGAAGGGGAATATCAGGGGGATCAGGAAAAAGGACAGGAGGTGGGAGGGGGGGCCATTGGAGAGGATTGGTCTAGGGAAGTATGGACAGTGGAGGAGGAGGATTCAATACCATTGGAGTGTATAATCAGTAAATCAAAATTAGAGTTTAAAAATAAACTGGATAAATATGTCATGTTTGGGAATAAACTCTATTACTTGCTCATTTCCTATCCTAGTATGAATTCTACTATGAGTATAAACATAGAAAATTAACTCATAGTGGTGGGCAAAAGAATCATCATACTTAAAGAGCTGAGACCTGAAATGCTACAAAGACTTCACATAGCACATCAAGGAATACAAAGGTTGAAGGCCCAAGTCAGAGCTGTGATGTATTAACCAGGCATGAATCAAGAAGTAGAAATGATGGTTCAAGAATGCAGCCCTTGCCAGGACCTCTTACCCAACTACCATAAAGAGTCCACTCATCCTCATGAAATACCTGACATGCCATGGTTAAAGCTTGGTGCAGACATTTTTGACTATGGGGCACTCCAACTTAATTGTAGCGGACTATTTTTCAAAATGCCCTGAGGTACTCAGCATGCCTGACTAGACAGCAGCTACAGTTATTGCAAAATTAAAAGCTGTGTTTGCAAGACATGGAATTCCAAAGAAATTGGTAGCAGATCATGTACCATTCACAAGTAATGAAATGAAGCAATTTGCAAAGTTGTGGGAATTCAAAATAACTCATTGCAGCCCAGGATACCCACAATCTAATGGGTAAGTTGAAAGAATGATACAAATAGTAAAAAGAATCTTCCTGAAGTCTATGCAGGATCAGACAGATCCACATCTCAAATTGCTCAGTCTTAGGAATACACCAGGCACAGGATTGAACTGTACACCTTCTCAACTGTTAATGGGCAGAACATTGAGGATGACATTACCTGCAAATGCAAGAGCATTGCGACCTGAAATACCTCAGGGAGCACATAAATGTCTTAAAAGGCTACTGAAAAGACAGAAACAGTACTATGATAGAAATGCAGCTCCACGTACACCATTTAGAGAAGGGAAAGGGTATGCATGGAGACTTCTAGGGGGTGGCAACCTGCTATGCTGGAAAGAATCTGTGAAGAGCCAAGATCATATAGTGCGATTACACCTGCAGGAGAGCGATACCGCAGGAATGAGAGGCACCTGAGAGACACCGAACAGTCACTTTGAGACTGAACAGCAACAAGCGGACAAGTCAAAAGCAGACAAGTCAACTGAATCTGTATTGTCACAAACTGTGGAATCCAGGGGCAATAGCCAGGAACAGGACACTTGTGAAGAGTATGAACAACCTGAAATGGAACCTGTTGTTTTCAATGACACTTTGCCAGAAAGTCCTGATGCAGTGCCAGGTGTGCAGTCTACTCAGATGACTGGAAGCATGCATTAAGGATAAGGTTCCTGAAAGATGCAAAGGTTTTGTTATGACTTGAGTCAGTGGTGAATACTGATTTCAACAGAAATGAGTAGCAGTGACTTTAGATCCTAACTCTTTATAAAGTAAGACTCAACCATTATGTTATCAGTGCTTGGTAATGTTTTTTCATTGATATGCAAATCAAACTCAAGGTAATTGCTTTCTTTTACTACAAGGGGCGCTGTAGTATATGGTAACTTACCCCAGTAACATTGTAGAATGGTTTAGTCCACATCCCCCTTGCAGTTTTTGGGCTAATGGTATGTCTTGGGTGGATACTGGATTTTAGAAAGTGCAGGAGCAAAGTGTGTCAATAGTTTTCCCTGACTGATGCCTGCTGATTAATCTGCTGTATGATTACTGAATAAACCTCAGAGCTGTTAGAAGTTATTTATTGTATCCAGTCATTCCTGAAACCAGCAGTCCATTAAGAAGCAATTAAAGTGAAATACTATATCTACCATTTCCCTAAACTTTGGAATTGCCTCCCCCTAGCCACCCTCTTTGCCACCTCTCTACGCTCACTCTCACCTCATCTCCATGAGTTCTATTCGCACACCTGCAACTGCTCCTGATTCTTCCTTCCTTCTGCACTTTCCCCCACCTATTCTTCTCCCCCACTGTCCCTTTCCCATTTTTCCCACTGCCATACCTCTCTACCCTGCTTCACGAAAGTTTTATAAGTTACCTATGTATTTCCCTAAGTTGTTGAAATACGTCTAGCTGCTTGCCTTTGCTGGGCAATTGGTGCCGTTAAAGTCGATTCCCATATGAACTGCTATCACCAACTGTACATACAATTCAAAATGTACCTTGTGAAGTTTGCATATATTGCACTTCTGCTTGTATATAGTGCATAACATTCTTCTTAACTCTGTATAAGTTTACTTCTTGCCATTTACATTGTTCAATTAATGTTTTTTTTTTTTTTTTCATTTCTTCCTTGTCCCCTACTCCCCAGGACGCATCTGGAAACAAGCTACTAGCCCAGCTCAGTGTGTTTTTCCTGGTAAAACTTTTGAACTAAATAATAAATAAATCTTTTGGGGATCTGCTGTAATTTCCCGTGGGTCTGTTCAGATGGTGCCAATAAGTGTGGCAATTTGCTGCACCCTAGCATGGTAGGCTACTTTTTCATCAGTCTGCTTTTTCACCAGATTCCCAGTGTTTATGAGTGGCAGTAGAGGTGATACATTTAAGTTGGTACTTTAGCTCAATAATCTCTCAGTAGAGCTGATGTGAGTGAACATCTGGTTTGTAATAGAACTCTTCCTTTCTTTTAAGTTCTTTCTCTAGGCCCTCTAATTGACATTTTTTCTGACAAGATGCAAAACCTACAATTCTACCCCCTATATAAGCTTTAAGGGCATCCCAAACAAGTTCTTTGGGGACATCAGGAGTGTTGTTAAGTTGCAGAAAGGAGGCAATTTTCATAGCTAACCATGGTCTAAATTTGGGGAGTGACAGAATGAAAGTGTCCATTTGCCACCTGGGAGTGACTGGGCCACTATGACCAATGCCTAGAGTAAATGGACACAAGTATGGTCTGAAATAATTATAGGGCCCATTACAGCGTGATAGAAAACTTGTAGATGTCCTTTCTTTTTCTTTCTTTAGTTCTCCCCCCCACCAACCAGCCTCCTTCCACTGACCTCCCCAGCCCCATCACCCCAGCATCGACTGGTGCTTACCTGTGGCATTGAGGTGTAAGCTGGCTGGGTGCGGCACCTGTGGGGGACCAACATCATTCCACTGGTCGGTGGAATTTGTGCCTATATTTTACGCCCCTTCCTGAGTATGGAGCCGTGGCATGCAATGACACCAGTGGCTGAGCCACACATGCTTCCACACGGAGCACACTGGGTGTCTGCTCGATCTCCGCCCCCTGTACTGGAGCCACTGTGCCAGCTTCAAGCCACTGCTAGGGGCCAGGCATGCACTGGTCTCTGATCCCACCCTTTCCAGGGAGAGTAGAACCGTTCTATGTATGCTCAATCCTCTCCCTCCCTGGCCAACTCCCAGCAACCTGCTTGCACCATGAACATGGGTCGCCGGCATGGCAGGAGGTAAGGCAATGATGCCTCAGCCCTCCACACCACTGGGCCGGCCATGGATGTCCTTTCTGAATTAAAAAGAATCAATCCTGCTAGCACTATGATGAGGAGAAGAGTGGCAGGAGAAGTCCCTACCAGTTCCAGCCAGGAATCCTGCAAATTAAACTCTGACACCAAGTTTTATCGAGCAACCCTGGTTTTGGTGGCTTCTGTTGTGGGACTCCTAAGGCATTCTAATATGAGGTCCTAGACTTCATTGGTGTCCCCTCACACCACAAGGAGATCCTGAGGCTGTAGTAGAGCTGAAATTCATTGTACAGCCTCTGGGTAAAAATCCATAGTACCTCCCCTGGGCCATAAATACATACAAATAGGACTGTCTAAGCATTAACTAATGCACAGACCATTACCCATCTCCCTTTCTTAGATCTCTCTGTTGCAAGAATTTGTGCTTTAAGGTTCTTATGAAGTAATATGGCTACACCCCTGGCCTTAGTAGGAAATAAACTCCCTACCACCTGGCATACCCAGTCCCTGGCAAGCCTTTTATGTCTCAGCAGGGAGGGGTTCAGTTTCTTGCAAGAAGGCCACATCACTTTTTTTTTCTTTAGGTGAGAAAGCACCTGTTTCCTTTTAAAATGAGACTTCAGGCCCCGGACGTCCCAAGTAGTTATACAATACGATTTAAGTTCCAAGGTCATAACTAAAGGTTGTCAATAAAGTGTATATAGGCCAGTGACTTAAATACAGTAGTGTGTGTTTTGATTACTAATGATCTTCCCACCCATAACATCAAGAGGGGAGAGAGAAGAATGTTAGTAAAGAAGTCTTGAAGATTACATTTGTGGCTCAAGTCTTGAGCCAGCTGTAAGTATCGGTTCAATGAAACATAGAAACATAGACTTTGATGGCAGATAAGGACCGCTTGGCCCATCTAGTCTGCCCATTTCCCTACCTAGAGGATAGGCCACAGATCCTAGTTAACCAACAGTCTATTTCTTCCTAACCCCCACAAGAATTGCCCTATGTCTGTCCCATGCATTCTTGAATTCTCCCACAGTTTTAGACCCCACAACCTCCTCAAGAAGGATGTTCCATGCATCCACTACCCTCTCTGTGAAATAATACTTCCTCACATTGCCCCTGAACTGCCCTCCTTCTATCTTTAAATTGTGTCCCCTTGTTCTTGCAAGTCTCTTTTTCTGAAAGATGCTACTCTCTTGGACTTTGTTGATTCCACTGAGATACTTAAAAGTTTCTATCATGTCCATCCTCTCCCTTCTTTCCTCATGGGTATACATATTAAGCTCCTTTAGTCTCTCCTCATATGGCTTCTCTTGCAGACTCTGCATCATTTTAGTTGCCCTCCTCTGGACTACCTCCATCCTGTCTATGTCCTTGTGGCGATGGGGTCTCCAGAACTGGACACAGTACTCCAGATGGGGTCTCACCAACTGTCTGTACAGAGGGATAACAACTTCCTGTATTCTGCTGCTGATGCCTCTCCCTATACATCCCAGTATATCCCCAGCCCTCCCTACTGCCTTCTCACATTGCTTGCTAACCTTAAGGTCATCTAATATGATTACCCCCAGGACCCTTTCTGTTTTTGTTGTTGTTACTACCTCCCCACCCATTGTGTATTCTTCCCCATGGTTCTTGTTTCCAAGGTGCATTATTTTGTACTTCTTTGCATTGAATCCTAGCTGCCATACTTCTGACCATTCCTCCAACCTTGCCAAGTCCCTTTTCATCCTTTTCACGCCTCCTTGTGTATCAACCCTGTTGCAGATCTTTGTGTCATCTACAAAAGGCATACTTTTCCTTCCAGTCCTCTGCAATGTCACTGATGACGACATTAAAAGGACTGGACCAATCTGAACCCTGCAGTACCCACTAGTAGCCCTCTTTCTTCAGAGTGGACTCCATTTACAATTACCTTTTGTGTCCTGTTGTGCAGCCAGTGTTTTACCTAGGTTACCACCCTGGGACCCACTCCCAGGCTGGTTAATTGACTATTAATCTTTGTGTGGGACTGTGTCAAATGCCTTGCTAAAGTCGAGGTAGGCCATGTCCACAGCCCTCCCTGGTCTACTACTTGGTCACCCAGTCAAAGAAATCTATTAGATTCGTCTGACATGACCTTCCGCTGTGAACCCATGCTGCCTTGGGTCCTGTGCTTCACTGGCCTCTGGGTACTCAACTATTCTTTCCTTCAGAAGTGACTCCATCACTTTCCCTACCACAGAGGTCAGACTGACAGGTCTGTAGTTTCCTGCCTCTGTCTTGGTCCCACTTTGTGAGGAATCACATCTGCCTTCCTCCAGTCCTCGGGTACCACACCATCCTCCCATGATTTATTAAAAAGAGTAGCCAGTGGTTTCACTATTTCCTCCCTTAATTCTTTTAGAATTCTGGGGTGAATTCCATCAGGACCCATTGCTTTGTCTACCTTCAGTTTTAGGAGTTCTTGCAGAACCCTTTCTTCTGTGAAAGGACTGGGATCAATCCGCCTATCAAGAGTGCTTCTGTTAATTGGATTAGGCACTTCCCCCTCCGCTTTTGTGAATACTGAGCAGAAATATTTGTTCAGCATCCCTGCTTTTTCACTGTCCCCCTCTGCCCACCCACCGTTCATTCTATTCAGCCTCACTATCCCTCCCTTTTTCTTTCTACACTCGCTGATGTAGCTATAAAAGGTTTTATCCCCCTTCTTAACTGAGTTTGCTATCTTTTCCTCACTTTGGGCCTTTGCTATTCTGACTTCCCTCCCTGCTTCCTTCTGCCTTAACTGGTACAGATCTCTGTCCTGCTCCTTCTGTGTTTCCTTATACTTCTGGAATGCTATCTTTTTCTTCCTGACTTTCAGCCACCCTTTTGAGAACCATAGTGGCTTTTTCTTTCATTTTGATTTGTTTTTTGCTTCACAAAGTCTTGTTGCCTCTGTGATGGCAGTTTGATGATTCCCATTGTTGCTCCACACCTCCTTGTAGCCCGTTTGCTAGTGCTTTTCTGAGGCACTCTCCCATCTTGCTAAAGTCAGCCCTCCTAAAGTCCAGTACCCTCACTTTTGTATGGCTTGACTCTGTAGCTGAGTATAATGTGAACTACACTGTTTGATGGTCACTTGTCCCCAGATGACAACCCACTTCTAGATCTGAGATCCTCTCACTGCCCCCATTTGAGAGTATGAGGTCTAAGATTGCTCCCTACGAGTGGGTTCCAAAACTAATTGTCTAATGCCTGCCACCTGTAGGGCATCAAGAATGGCCCTGCTCTTGGATGTGGCTGCAATAAATGTGTTCCAGTTAACATCTGGCATATTCGGGTCTCCCATCAACAGTATCTCCCCTTTCTCTGCCATTCTAAGAATGCCTTTTATCATATCCTTGTCCATTCCCTCCCCCTGACATGGGGTCTGTACACAACCCCTGTGTGGATTGTGGTGCCTTTTCCAGTCTTCAAGGTGACCCACAGTGCCTCTTCTCCTCCCTGTTTACTCTTTTGTTCAGTTGCTTTTATCCCTTCCTTTACATAGAGAGCTACTCCTCCCCCTCTTCTCCCCTGCCTGTATCTCCTGTAGGTTATGTACCCTGGTATGTTAACATCCCAGTCATGGTTCTCTGTTTACCATGTTTCTGTGACTGCTATGATATCCAGGCATCCCTCTTCCATCAAGGCCACCAGCTCAGGGAGCCTGTTGCCCAGACTACGGGCATTGGTACTCATTACCCTCCATTTCCTGATGGCCTTACTCCCTTTTGCCCCATCCCTTTCCTTCTTGCCTTTGTCACTTTCTCCATTTAACCCTGCCCTTCTCCCTATTGACACCTCTATGTTGGTGTTTGCCGCACTTACTACCATGATTATTTGGGTGGCTAGGATTTCCCTGCTCCTTTCCAGTGCTTCCCCCCTTGGCTAGTTTTAAAGCTTGCCAATGAAGCATTTAAACCTATCACCTAGGATCCTGGTTCCCCTCCCAGACAGATGCAGCCCATCATGCCAGTATAGGCTTGCATCACTCCAGGTGGACCCCCAGTCCCCAATGAAGCCAAATCCCTGAGCTCCACAACAGTTTTTCAACCACTGATTGAATCTCATGGTGCGGAACACCCTAGCCTCTCCTATGCCATAGATGGGCAGCACCTCAAAGAAGGTTACTGTGTGTGCTACTTGACTAAGGCCCCTCCCCAATTCCACAAACTCTTCCTGCACTTCTCTAATCCCTTTCTTAGCCAGGTCATTTGTCCCTAGGTGGACAATGACATCCAGCTCCCTCCCCTGTGCAGCTGCTCTGGCAATCCTGAGATTCGCTCCCTGTCCCTCCAAGCCATGGCACCAGGCAGGCACCTTACCTCCTCTCCCTTCCTCCCCAGTTCTACCTTCCTAACAATGGAATCCCCACCAGGAGTTGTTTTCCTGCAGGGTCCCCTGCCACCCTCCTGTGGGTCTCCTTTGTGGAGTTTCCCAACATCCTCCTTGGTCTCCACTGCGGGTGCCTCCATAGAGAACCACACTTTGCCAGAATGGCATAGGAATTGTGGAAGGTACAACTGGAGGGATGCACCTCTGTTCCACCACCTCACCCTCCCTGAGCCCACCGTGGTCCAACCGCTCCTCTTTCTTGGCAACCTCTGAGGCAACGGCAGTGGCACTGGTGGTCCCTGGATGGAAGAGGAGGTCCCACAAATCCTGGCCAACTCAGCCTGGAGATAAGCAACCTCCTCCCTCAGCCCAGAGAGGTGCCTGCAGATGGGACAACACTGCATCCTCCAGAACATCTCCCATATCCCATGTTTGTTCTGGGATAGTGGGACCCCATGTGGGTCCGCCATGGCCATAATATGCATGAACGGAGGTAAGGAGGCAAGACCCCCACTTGAGTCTGCCAGGAATCTTATGGAATAACATTTGAGCAATGAGTAGTGCTCCATGTGGGGCATGTTTAATTGGGATGGTAGAACTCCCATGTGGGTCCACTAAGGCCGCAGTATTGAACAGTCTGAGGTAAGGAGGGCAAGACCCTGATGCGAGTGTGCCAGAGCGATATGGAAATAAGTTTGAGTAATGAGTAAAACCCCCTCGAGGGGCACGTTCGCTTGAGATTGTGGGACCCCCCCCGTGGATCCACCATTGCTGAAGTATGATGTGGTCTGAGATAAGAAGGGAAAGATCGGTTGTTCGGGATGGCGGGACTGCACGTAGTCCGCCATCACTGCATTAATAGATGGATGAGCAATGTCTCCTCACGGGCACTGATGAGTGGGATAGTGGGACCCTCCCTCAGGTCTGCCATTGCCATGGTAAGTGCTGTCAGAGCATGGATGGGGAGACCCTCTCCGTGGGTCTTGCTTAGGTCTGGTTTCCTACTGGGCTTGTGTTTAGCAGGAAGAATGGCTTAATACAGTCTTTGATTTTCTCCAAACTGTGTGGTATTTGAAATAGATTATTTACCCTCTATGTTTATCTTTATCTTTATCTGCTTTTCCTGGTGGGATGATGATATGTTATATGGGGGAGGGGTCCAAGATTACTCTGGGGAGTATCTCGTGCAAAGTCCTAAGATGCTTTATATTTTGGTACACCTTTTCCTTTGTTCAGGCCGTTTAGCATTCAGTGTGGCAAATCCATACATGAGAGCAAGGAGTCAATAGCAAGGAGGGCCAGCTACCTGCTGGTAGCAGCTTTGGCCACACTGCTGCTGGAATAGTTCTACAAAAAGCATTGGAGTAAGCCCATCATGTTGGTTCCCTTGCTCCTCCGGGGAGGCCAGTAATTCTTACAATGTTGCACCTTCCCCAATTTGCCAGATTGCCTAGCTTGGCAAGAATGTACTGACTGTGTTTTTATGGAAACATGAGGTTTCTTCCAAATTAAATAAAGAGTCTTCCATTACTGGAATGCATTTTCTTTAGTTAATTCCCCCTCCCTTGAAATGTCCAAGTCATTTTAAATCTGAACTATGGATACCTTCAGGAGCATCGTGGCCCTGAAGAAATTTTCGAATAACAGGAAAATAACAAAAACTTCTTTGCCTCTGTAGGAGCTGTTACTCTGTCATCTTGCGCTGGCTGGGACTCAGAAGTCAACTTATCCTGGGCATATTCTAGTTGTTGCAATGGAGGTCCTTCCGAGACATCACACCGAAGAGCCGCTTGGTGATGGAGAGCAGGAGCGGTCAGCCTGGAGGCCCACAGTCAGAAAACTCTGACCTAGAAGCAAAGCATGATCAGAATCGGAAAGTGAGACTTGAGAATGGAGATGCAGCTGCAGTCTGGTAGCTGGTGAGGGAAGGAAAACCCCAAAAGAAAAATGGGGGAACAGAAGGACAATGGAGGGAGAGGTACTGGGTAGAAAGGAGAAGTGAAGGAGCAGGGAGAAAATGAACCAGGGAGGAAACAGGATGGAAGAGCGAAAGGGGGTGCAGACCAGAGGCAACCATTGAACATGAAAACAGAAGAAAAGGAGGGGGAAGGGGGGCACCTCGGAGGAGGAACAAAGGGAAGAAGAGTGGGAAACCCAGTCCCACCAGTCATGCAACCTGGGAGCATTTTTGAAATGCTCGAAGCTGAGAGAACGGAAGCACTGGGGTTTAAGAAGGGAATTTGGGAAGAGCTACCCCCCACACACACTGAACCACAGGCTAATAGCCTTCCAATAGAAATGTACTCCAGCATATTTCATGTTATCCAAAAAGACTTAAGCAAGGTACCCTCTGGAATATAACAAAATTCTATCAGTATGCCTATGTAAAAGTATTATACACAGTACATATAAACATATCCCAACTAATAACAATGTCTTCAGTGGAAAATATAACCTATAAGTGATAACCTCAGGTTTGTTTACATTACAGTAACAGCAAATAAAATAATTCATAAAAAAAAACTGTAACAATAGTAATCTAAAAAAAATTGAAACATCATACCAAAGATAACAATACTGAACCCTCAAGGGAGAGGTCAGCTGTACAAGGCCTGGAGCTTGTAAAAGGGAGTAAGGTAGGACCTCTTTAACCCCAAGTGCTTGTCATTGACACCAAAGCTCACTGAAGACAGTTACCTTCAGCAAGCTAGCCCTCCCTCGAGCTCCAAGAGTGTACTAGAAATCTCAGCTATCTCTAATATGAGATGAACATTGGCTTCAAAAGCAGTAACACATACTAGGATCTATGCCCAGCAGAAAGGCTGTAGCCAAGGAAGGAAGTATACCTCTACAAAATATGGAGAACATTTACTACTACTACTGCATATAGTATGTGCTCAATGAATGAACTCTCATTCATTGAGCGCATACTATATACAGTAGTATGCGCTCAGAAGGAGTTCAGTTGGTGGCTGGCAGCGGAGGTGAAAGGTGGGCTGTGCCAGTTGTGTGCTGGCTATGGGTCAGGAGGGAGAGTGGGGTGGATGGGCACTACCGGTTGGGGGTGTGGGTGGCCACTAGACTACCAGGGATAATGGGTTATGGAATTTATTTGTCACAACATTTGTCATTTGTGGGTGGGCTGGAATAGCGATCAGCGATCAGAGCTTGGGGCACGGGGCTTGCTTAGCTCTGTGGGGCTTTATCTACATCAGGGGATCATGGCATGGGGCATGAATAGATGTTTAGCCCTGCTGGTCTTTATACAGACATCGGGGATCGCCTTGCAGAGGCATGTAGATATTCCAGTCCTGCAGGGCTTTTCTTTGGGGGACTGGGAGCATGGAGGATACAACCCCCCTGCAGGTCGTATTCAACTCTTGAGGGATTGTGACTTGTGACATATTCTGGAACCCCTTGTGGACACAAAGTACACTTACACCAGCTATTAACTGGTGTAAATGTACTTTGGCGGATGTCTTCCGGGGGTTGTTCGAGAATAGCATATTCGGTTGTCTTGGAGGCTGCCCTTCCAGAATTGGGCACAACTGCTTCCATAAACCCCCTAGCACCATGTTGTAGGGGGTTTATGGCATAACTGTTGGAGTAGGTCCACTTTGGCACAAGCAGCCTGCGACATGTTGCAGGCTGCTTTGCAGAATGCCAAATGTCGCAACTGCTGGTGTAACTTGCTACATGCACCATTTTCTTTGATGCAAGTCAAATTACGCCAGACGTACCTTTTAAGAATCATGGCTGATGTCTCTAACTTTGTCGCTTCCCATGGAGGCTGGAGCGACTTCACGTTGGATGCAAAAACTCCACTAGCCCCATACTGGGGATCTCAACCCACCACACAGAGGCAAGACAAACAGCCAAAAAGTGTGATTCTAAAGGGCTGTTGGTCACAGCTCTCTATACTGCTTTAGAAGCCTCTGAGGTGAGGTTTTGTTCCCTTGAACTGCAACACTCCGCTCTTAAAAAATAGATGGGCTTGCAGGCATCTGAATGTCTTAGGAAAGAGCAGAAACTAGAAGTGGAACTTCAGTCTCTGTGGAGTAAGAACGAGACTCTTTGGCATTGTTCTGTACAGAATACTGATCAAGAGTTATCCATGTTGAGAGAGGATTGTGATAGGTTGAAACAGGATAAGGGGCAGGTTTTGCAAATGAATGATTTTTTGAGTGAAACTAATGAGTCTTTGCATGAGGAGAATGAGGAATTGAGAGAGGACCTAAAACGGGTAAGTGAGGAGTTGGATAGAGAGCTTAGGGACAACTGCGAATTAAGTGCCGCATGTAGGGTGTTGCAGAAAGAGGTTGCACAAGGTGTTGGTCAGAACAATGCAAAAGTTAGTCACATACAGTGCAGAGCTAAGATGGTGAAGCTGTGTCATCAGTGAGAGGTGTTAGCTGGTCACGTCAAAGCGATGGGTGGGTTTGATTACACATCCATTGACTTTACATCATTTGGAGATGATGATTCTGGTGATGACAGCATCCAAGATGGTGCCCATCCACACCCTCAGTATGGTGCTTCCCCCACCCACCATTCACAAGATGGCAGTTCTTTACGCTATAATATGCGACCCTAAGTCATGAGAAATATGGTGACTCTCATGTGTGTCACCAAGATGGTGACCCCATAATGGGGGAGAAGGTAGAGGCTGAGCACCTCTGATTGCCATCATGAAAAAGGAAGACAAAATGGAGATCAATCAGATAATCGAGGCAGCCCTCGCTAGGATACAGACAACTGAGGAGCAAAGACAGGTCTACTGAGAACACATAGAAAGCATGTTGAAGAAAACTGCTACTCAGCAGTCGCTTGTCCTCTCTGTGGCTGACGCCACAGTGGAGGCCGCCCTTCACAGTGCACACTCCAATCCTTTTCCTGATCCGCATCCCATAATTCAGACTAATCCTCTTCAGGTGGCTCACTCTGTACAGTAGATTGCTGACAGCATAGGCCGCATGACCCCCAATGACAATCTCAGCTGTCATTTGGAAAACGTTTGTTCCAAATGTGAGATGCTCAGTCTACCGGTGGGCTACCAAGTACAGATCCTTCGGCAGACTGAAGGCCCCAGCCTCTGGGCAAAACCCTCAGAGGAAATCCAACAAGCCACAGATGCAACTTTTGATGATGTCACCACGGAACTCATTGCTGCACACTCCCCAATCGTGGTTGTCATTATGTTGGCCCATCCTGTCAAACAGTATGCCATGGAAAGTCCACCATCATGCCATCAAAGATTATGGTTGGCCTACCATACTGGCAAGGTGCTCTCACAAGAGATAGGAGACAGAGACCAAATTTAATATAAGACCTTGTTTATTTGGAACATGATTCTGGCCAAGCGTGACAAGGTTGAGCCTGTGGTTTTCCCCAGAACTCACAAATTTTCAGAAATTCTTGCAAGGATGGAGCGTGTCTATCAGTTCTACCTCTGAGATATGAATTCTGGCTTAAAATCCAAGATGGCCATGGTACAACCTGCTAAAGATCCCACAACCCACTACACAGTGGAGAGCAAGACCTAGAACAATAAGGCCACACCCTCTAATAACAAACAGACCTATAAGATGGGTGGAAGCACAACATAGAAACATAGAAACATAGAATTTGATGGCAGATAAGGACCGCTTGGCCCACCCAGTCTGCCCATTTCCCTACCTGATGGATAAGCTGCAGGTCCTAGTTAACCAGCAGCCTACTTCTTCCTACCCCACCCCCTAGAATTGCCTTATGACTGTCCCATGCATGCTTGAATTCCACCACTGTTTTTGACTCCACAACCTCCTCTGGAAGATAGCTCCATACATCCAAAACCCTCTCTGTGAAAAAATACTTCTTAAATTACCTCTGAGCCGCCCCTTCTATCTTCAAATTGTGCCCCTTGTTCTTGCACACCTCTTTTTGAAAGATGCTACCCTCTTGGACGTTGTTGATTCCCTTGAGGTACTTGAAAGTTTCTATCATGTCTCCTCTCCTCCTTTCCTCGGGCTATACATATTAAGCTCCTTAAGTCTCTCTTCATATGTCTTCCGTGCAGACCCTGCACCATTTTAGTTGCCCTCCTCTGGACAGCTTCCATCCTGTCTATGTCTTTGCGGAGATTGGTCTCCAGAACTGCACGCAGTACTCCAGATGGGGTCTCACTAGCTGTCTGTACAGAGAAATAATAACTTCCTGTTTTCTACTGGTGATGCCTCTTCCTATGCATCCAAGTATCCCCCAGCCCTCCTTGCTGCCCTCTCACATTGCTTGCCCACCTTTAGGTCATCTGATATGACTACCCCCAGGTCCCTTTCCATTTTTGTTGTTGTTAGTATCTCACCCCCCATTGTGTACTCTTCCCCTTGGTTTTTGTTTCCCAGGTGCATTACCTTGCACTTCTTAGCATTGAATCTAAGCGCCATACATTTGACCATTCCTCTAACCTTGCCAAGTCCCTTCTCATTCTTTCCACTCCACCTTGTGCATCAACTCTGTTGCAGATCTTTGTGTCATCTGCAAAGAGACATACTTTTCCTTCCAGTCCCTCTGCAATGTTGCTTATAAAGACATTGAAGAGGACCGGTCCTAATACTGAACCCTGCGGTACCCCACTACTAACCCCTTTTTCAGAGTGGACTCCATTTACTATTACTCTCTGTGTCCTATTCTCCAGCCAATTCTTTACCCAGGCTGTCATCTTGGGACCCACCCCAGGCTGGCTAACTTGTATATTAATCTTTGTGTGGGACTGTGTCAATATGCCTTACAGATCTAGGTAGGCCATGTCCACAGCCCTCCCTGATCAACTACTTTGGTCACCCAGTCAAAGAAATCTATCAGATTTGTCTGGCATGACCTTCGCTGTGAATCCATGCTGCCTTGGGTCCTGTGCCCTCTGGCCTCTAGATACTCAACAATTCTTTCCTTCAGAAGTGATTCCATCATTTTCCCTACCACTGAGGTTAAACTAACAGGTCTGTAGTTTCCTGCTTCTGCCTTGCTCCCACTTTTGTGAAGGGAATTACATCTGCCCTCCTCCAGTCCTCGGTACCACCCCATCCTCCATGATTTGTTAAAGAGGGTAGTCAGTGGTGTCACTAGTTCTACCCTTAGTTCTTTATAATTCTGGGATGAATCCCATCAGGCCCCATTGCTTTGTCCACCTTCAGTTTAAGAGTTCTTTCAGAACCCTTTCTTCTGTAAATGGGCTGGTATCAACTTCTGTATCAGAGTGTTTCTACTGTTTGTTTAGGTACTTCCCTCTTCCTTTGTAAATACTGAGCAAAGTATTTGTTTAGTATCTCTGCCTTTTCACAGTCACCCTCTGCCCACCCTCCCTCCCTTTACTAAGCCTCACTATCCCTCCCTTGGTCTTACTTCACTCCTGATGTACCTATAAAAGGTTTATCCTTCTTAACTGAGTTGGCTATCTTTTCCTCGGTTTGGGCCTTTGCTGTTCTGACTGCTTCCCAGCTTCCTTTGCTTTAACTGATACAGTTCTCTGTCCTGCTCCTTCTGTGATTCCTTGTACTTCCTGAATGCTTTCTTTTCTCGAACCTTCACTGCCACTTCCTTTGAGAACCATAGTGGTTTCTTACCTTGTTTCATTTGTTTGTTGCTTTACACAAAGGCTTGTTACCTCTGTGATGGCAGTTTTATTATTCCCATTGTTCTTCCACCCCTCTTCCTGCCCGTTTGCTAGTACATTCCTTAGGCACTCACCCATTTTGACAAAGTCAGCCCTCCTAAAATCCAGTACCTTTGTCTTTGTGTATTCACTCTATTGCTGTGTTTATTGTGAACCATACTGTTCGATGGTCACTAGTTCCCAGATGGCTACCCACTTCTACATCTGTGATCCTCTCCTCATCTCCATTTGAGAGAACCAGGTCTAAGATTGTTCCCTCTTGAGTGGGATCCAATACTAGTTGTCTAAGGCATGCCCCCTGTAGGGCATCTAGAATAACCCCACTCTTAGAAGTGGCTGCTCAACTGCACTCCAGTTAACATCTGGCATATTCAGATCACCCATCAGCAATATCTCCCTTTTCTGTCATACAAAGTATACTTTCATCATTTCCTTGTCCATTTCCTCCCTGAGAGAGTCATATGTCTAACCCTGTGCGGTTGTGGTGCCATTGCCGGTCTCCAAATTTACCCACAGTGCTTCTTCTCCTCCCTGTTTACCCTTTTTGTTCTGTTGCTTTGATTCCTTCCCTTATGTAAGAGCTACTCCTCCTCCTCTTTTACCCTCCCTGTCCCTCCTGTAGATAGTGTATCCTGGTATGTTTACATCCCAGTCATGGTTTTGTTGTACCATGTTTCTGTGACTGCCACGATATCCAGATGTTCCTCCTCCATCAAGGCCACTAATTCAGGAAGCTTGTTACTCAGACTACGGCATTGGTACTCATTGCTCTACCATTTTTTGATGGCTTTACTTTCTGTTGCAGCATCCCCACTGACCTTTCTATCTTGGTCTTTTCCCATTTAGTACCCTGTTTTTGTAGGGAGGCTGGGATTTTTCTGCTGCTTATCAGTGCCTCCCCTTGACTAGTTTAAAGCTTGCCAATGAAGCATTTAAACCAATTGCTCAAAAGACTTGTTCCCTTCCTGGACAGATGCAGACCATCCTGCCAGTATAGGCTGGTGTCCCTCCAGGTGGAACCCCAGTCCCCAATGAAGCCAAATCCCTGTGCTCCACACCATTTTTTCAACCACTCATTAAACTGCGTGGTGCAAAGTACCCTTGCCTCACTCATGCCATTTACAGGCAGCACCTCTGAGAAGGATACAATAGAAATAAGAACAGATAGAGGAACAGGAATAACCCTAATTCTGATCAGAATGACAACTGGGGCAATTAAAATTTTTGACAAGGTCCTTCCTATCGTGATGTAGTAGCAGAGAATAATAACCTCCATACACTCCTTGGGAATGTCCAATCAGTGGTCAAATCTATCCCAAAGCAGATCGTTGCAGCATTAGCTCCAGTAACCCAGTCCCTACTAGACCAAGGTGATAGCAGAATCACCTCTGGCCAGGCTGCAGCAGGCCATAACCCTGAGGCATTGTCTATTGCTGCCACTACCAGTGCCCAGACTTCCCTATATCCTATGCAGGACCTGGAAGATGCCCAGCAAGATCCTGCTGGCATTCATTTTCAGGAGCCACCTGAAAACACCAGTAATAGTTCAGATTGACAATTACAGGCTCCAGTCTGTATTGTGAGCAATATTACTATTGACACAAACGGGTGGCCTTGTACCAAAGCCATGGTCAGGGGCCGCTGCATTTTCGTATTGCTAGATACAGGCATGGATGTGACTGTACTACATGATGAGGATCCAGCTAACCCCTCTTGGTCCACTGGATGGAGGACAAATGCTCAAGGTGTGGATGGCAGGAGATTGCCTACCTACTGCTCTATTGTACTCTCCATGGTGTTGGGTACCCTCAACACGAATCACACTTTTGACCTCATGGTATTATGTCATCATCCCAGTATCCTAGGAATTGATTTCCTAGCACTACACAGCTATGTTGTAGATTTGGCCAATTGACTCTTTATCCAAATCAAAAAACAAGACCATACGGTAATGATTTCTGATTCCCACTTGGCTGCTGCCACTGCAGTCAGAGACAAGGGATATGACATCATAGCTCTATTCCAGACACATGAATTCTTCAAAGAACTGTTACCCATTCTGCAGAAGCACCTTGATGTTTTCACAATACACAAACGTGAAAGTGGGAGAATGTCATTGAAGTCTCAGGCCCTGAACATGACCGACAAAAGCAATGACCTTTTCCTGCAGAGGCCTTACCATCACTCAGAGAAACCATTCAGTCACTTCTTCTGCAAGGTGTGATCAGGCCTTGTGTCTCAACCCTCAA
Source organism: Neoceratodus forsteri (assembly GCA_016271365.2). Lineage (NCBI taxonomy): Eukaryota > Metazoa > Chordata > Ceratodontiformes > Ceratodontidae > Neoceratodus > Neoceratodus forsteri. The sequence continues at coordinate 516,132,242 of CM057449.1, read as the reverse complement.
CTCACCCATCTGGTCAGTGAAAAAGCCCAATGGATCTTGAAGACTCACTATTGACTATAGGAGGCTCAATCAAGTCACTCCTAGCTGCTCCCCTACAGTAGTGTCAGCACCAGACATGCTCAAATTACTAACACCAGATCATAATCCCTACTGTACCACATTGTATATCATCGGGGCTGTCATATGGACTCTACCTACTGCCCATATGCTAAAAGAAAAAACAAATTATCACTATTGGACCTGCGCCTCTGTTCAATGAAGCTCCTCCTACTTCTCCTACTGATCTTGGGCAACATCCATCCAAACCCTGGCCCAGGCTGTTAAAGCCTTCTGAAAAAGGCAGGAGCCCTCAGCATCGAAACCATTAACATCTGCAGCTTGTTACCAAAGCTTGATGCACTCCAAGCCTTTATCAGCCAACATAATCCTGACATCCTTGCTGTAGTTGAAACATGGCTGACACCAAACGTTCCTGATCTGGCAATTACCTTACAGGGCTATAATGTTTTCAGACTGGACCGTGTCTCTAAAAGGGGAGGGGGCTGTGCCATCTACATTAAGGATAATCTCCTGGGGCACCTTGTTCCAACCCCCGTCCCTGCCTCTTTGGCCTAGCTTCTACCCATTAAAATTCTTCTAGGTCCAAATCAAAAAGCCCTCAATATTGTCTCTGTATATATTCCACCTCAAGATCAAGATCTTGGCATCAAAGAAGTTCTTAACTTCGTCAGCTCCCAACCTCCTGGCTCTGAACACATTCTGCTTGGTGATTTCAATATAAACTGGCTCACATCTGATGTCTACACTCATAAGGATGCCCTTGCAGCTGCCAGCCTCTCACAATTGGTCACCACACCAACTTGGATAAATTACAAAACTGGCACCAGTACCCTGCTTGACTGGGTTCTCACCAATCACCCTACCAGGATTTCTCATACCTCCATTCTCCCAGACTCTCTCAGTGACCACTCCCCGATTTATATGAATGGTCTAATAAATTTCTAAAGCCATCCCCTATAATCATTACCAGCAGAGTCCTCCCCTGTGGTCAACTTACCCATCTCAAACAGTACCTATCCTTGCAAGACTGGCTGCTCATTTACAAGTCGACGGATGTTAATCTTGCCCTCGGCTATTTCATCACCGCCTTCAATAAAGCCTGTGACCTCTTTGCTCCTTCATAAAAAATGGAAAACAAAAGCCCTCTGTAACCCTTGGATTACTGCAGAGCTCCTTTCCCAGCTGAACTCTAGGGACCACCTGTGCGCAGTGGCTAAAACCACAGGCAAACAATCTGACATCCAAAAATATAAACATGCCTGTAATGCCTGCACAAAATCCATTCATCTCACAAAAAGCTCATATTATAAGGACATCCTCACCAACACCTGGGGAAATGGTGGTACTTTCTGGGAGAACATCAAGGACATTACTGGGAAACAATCAAAGTCCCCTCTGGCCATGTTAATTGTTGAAGAGTCCACTACCCTTGATCCCATGGTCATTGAAAATACCTTTAACACAGCTTTTACTGACCTCAGTACAGTTCTGCCACCTGATTTCTTCACAGTCAGTCACATCCCCTCTAGCACACCCTGCACTCTGTCAAACCACCCTCATTTCTACTCCAGAGAGATTAAGATGAATGAAGCTCGACGCCACATTGCCTCAGCCATCTCCACTTTCAGAATCAGCAGTGACATCCTGGACCTTAAGCTGCTATCACTTACACTTGATGAGGTCCTCAGTCCCCTAACTAAAATTCTTAACCTCTCTCTCCATACCAGCACATTCCCTGAAATATGGAAAACTGCCACTGTGACCCCGGTCCACAAAACTGGGGATAAGACCTGCCACTCTAACTACCGCCCGATCTCCATATTGCCACCTCTATCCAAGGCCCTACAGCTTATTGTTGTGGACCAGCTCACTGATTATTTGGACAAATATAATATTCTGTGCACACAACAGCATGGTTTTAGAAAAGGACATAGTACCACCACTGCCCTCCTTGAATTTACTGGTGCAGTACATAGTTCCCTAGATAAAGGACTTCTTACAGGACTGTCTTCATCGACCTCTCGAAGGCATTTGACATGGTCCATCATCTGCTGCTGTATGACCAACTACTGCTTGCTGGCCTCTCACCAGACTCAGCCCGCTGGTTCAAAAGCTACCTTGACAACCGCTCTCAAAGAATAAAAATTGCCAATGCTATCTCGGACACCTTGCCTGTCAGCTCCGGAGTACCTCAGGGGTCCATACTGGGCCCTCTCCTTTTCAGCCTCTTTTTAAAATCCCTACCGCAATCCTGCTTGGAACAAATTATCCTGTATGCAGATGATGCTGTTATCTTTTCTATGCACAAGGACCTTTCACCACTACAACACAGCCTCCAACTCGGATTCAGCGCCATTGAAACATGGTTCTCCAATCATAAACTAGTCCTCAATCACAAGAAAACCAAGTCATTGTTATTCTGCAGTTCACATAACCATTACAAGCAACACCCCCTTGCCATCTCCACCAAGCAGGGGACTGTCCTCAAACAAGTTCACTCTTTCAAATACCTAGGGATTCTGCTCGACTCCAATCTCTCCTATATGGCTCACATTGACAGCGTGGCTAAAGCTGCCAGCACACGCCTTGGATTACTCTACAAGCACAGGCAGCATCTCACCCCAAGGGCCCTGAAGATTGCCATCCAGAACTTTGTGGTGTCAATTATTGATTATGGCCTCATTATCTATGGCTCCGCCATAATGTCCGCTCTCCGACATGTAACAACTGCTCATAACAAAGCATGCTGACTCACAACTGGTGCCCACCGCCTCACCCACACCTGTGCCCTTTATGAACAATGCAGATTGCTCCAACTCTCCAACTGTATAAAGTATCTCACATGTGCTACGGCGGGAAAAATCAACCTTGACCTCACACCCCTCGGTGTTTCTGCCTTGTTACATTAAAACACCAACTGACAGAACACCAGGAGCTTGACAACCCAGATTCTACAAGTTTCTTGCTGTCGAACTATGCAGGGCCAATGCTCCTTCACCTATAGGGCTCCTCTATGGATGAGTGGTCTCAGCCACACCACCTCCTCTGCCTCAACACTAGGTCTGTTCAAAACCAGGCTCTGGGCCCATCTCATTGCCTCTAGCTCTTGTGACTGCCTCTCCAAGATGATGACCTACATAGCTTTAATCCTAACTTATATACACTGCTTAACCCCAAGCCCCCAGTCCCCCTTCCCCCAGCTCTTGAGGTGCCAATTCAAATCTCAGGTCTTCATACCACCTCATTAGTCTCTCCTTGCCCCATTACAGAACTTATCCCCCACCCTGCCCCCTTTTTCTCTTCTATCACTCCTTCTCATTTATTTTTTGACAAATGCCTCCAGCTGCATCTTCATCCTCCCCCTCTCCTCTCATCCCAGTTTCTCTGCCACCCCCGGGTGCCTGACCCTACCCATTCCTTGTGGGCATAAGCGTCCTAGCTGTGTTCATCATCTTACTATAGCTTTCTCTGTTAACTACCTACACTTCTCCTCCTCCTCTACACCTTACTCTTCCTATAATTGACTCCTTTCAATAGCACTGTTGTACATGAATTGTTTACTGTTATTTCACTGTGGCTTCCTTGTTGTTTGTTATTTCTGACATGGAACCTTTGTAAAAGACCCTTGGCTCAAAGGTACTTGTAATCCTAGAATAAATAAATACAATAAGTGGTTTAGACCCTTAACATCTCCAATAGGTTTTGGTCACTGCCCCATGCTCAGGGGCAGTGTTCAGTATTCACAAAAGAGGAAGTGGGGGAGGTGCCTAATCCAATTAACAGAAGCACTCTGGAGAGGGGGGTTGATCCCAGTCCTTTCACAGAAGAAAGGGTTCTGAAAGAACTCCTAAAACTGAAGGTGGACAAAGCAATGGGGCCAGATGGAATTCCCCCCAGAATTCTAAAAGAATTAAGCAGAGAACTAGTGACACCACTGGCTACCCTTTATAACAAATCATGGGAGGATGGTGTGGTACCTGAGGACTGGAAGAAGTCTGATGTGATTTCACTTCACAAACGTGGGAGCAAGACAGAGGCAGAAAACTACAGACCTGTCAGTTTGATCTCCGTGATAGGGAAAGTGATGGAATCACTTCTGAAGGAAAGAATTGTTGAGTACCTAGAGGCCAGTGGGGCACAGGACCCAAGGCAGCATGGGTTCACAGCGGGAAGGTCATGTCAGATGAATCTAATTGATTTCTTTGACTGGGTGGCCAAAGTAGTAGACCGGGGAGGGGCTGTGGACATGGCCTACCTAGACTTTAGCAAGGCATTTAACACAGTCCCACACAAAAGATTAGTAGTCAAATTAACCTGCCTTGTAGTGGGTCCCAGGGTGGTAGCCTGGGTAAAACATTGGCTGAACAACAGGACACAGAAGGTAATTGTAAATGGAGTCCACGCTGAAGAAAAAGGGGTTACTAGTGGGGTACTGCAGGGTTCAGTACTGGGTCCAGTCCTTTTTAATGTCTTTATAAGTGACATTGCAGAGGGACTGGAAGGAAAAGTATGCCTCTTTGCAGATAGCACAAAGATCTGCAACAGGGTTGATATACAAGAAGGCATGGAAAGGATGAGAAGGGACTTGGCAAGGTTGGAGGAATGGACAGAAGTATGGAAGCTTGGATTCAATGCAAAGAAGTGCAAAGTAATGCACCTGGAAAACAAAACCCAGGAGAAGATTTCACAATGGAGGGAGGTAGTAACAACAACAAAAATGGAAAGGGACCGGGGGGTAATCATATCAGATGACCTTAAGGTTAGCAAGCAATGTGAGAAGGTGGTAGGGAGGGCTGGGGGATACTGGGATGTATAGGGAGAAGCATCACCAGCAGAAAACAGGAAGTTGTTATCCCTTTGTACAGACAGTTGGTGAGACCCCATGTGGAGTACTGCATCCAGTTCTGGAGACCCCATCTCTGCAAGGACATAGACAGGATGGAGGCAGTTCAGAGGAGGGCAACTAAAATGGTGCAGAGTCTGCAAGAGAAGCCATATGAGGAGAGGCTAAAGAAGCTTAATATGTATACAGTTGAGGAAAGGAGGGAGAGGGGGGACATGAAGGAAACATTTAAGTACCTCAGTGGAATCAACAAAGTCCAAGAGGGTAGCATCTTTCAGAAAAAGAGATGTGCGAGAACAGGGGGACACAATTTGAAGATAGAGGAAGGATAGCTCAGGGGCAATGTGAGGAAGTATTTTTTCACAGAGAGAGTGGTGGATGCATGGAACAGCCTTCCTGAGGAGGTTGTGGGGTCTAAAACTGTAGGAGAATTCAAGAATGCATTGGACAGACATAAGGCATTTTTTGTGGGAGGTAGGAAGAAATAGGCTGTTGGTTAAATAGGATCTGCAGCTTATCCTCTAGGTAGGGAAATGGCAGACTACATGGGCCAAGAGGTTATCTGCCATCAAAGTCTATGTTTCTATGTTTCTAAAGCCAAAACAAGTTTACTTTCACCTTTGAGGGTCAGCAGTACACCTGGACCTGTCTCCCACAGGGCTTTCACAACAGACCTTCCCTCTTCCATCTACACATGATGGATGCCTTGCAGTGTTTCTCTGCCCCACAATGTCTTCTGCAGTATGTGGATGACTTATTCCTGGCAAATGCCACCAAGGAACAACATTTTACCTCCTTGATGAGCTACTGACTCTCTTATAGAGAGCAGGTCTCAAGTGCAATCCTGCAAAAGCACAATTGTGCCAGAAAGAGGTTATCTTACTTGGCCTGCATATCACAGAACAAGTCAGAAGCCCAGCCAAGAAGAAGATCCAAGGCCTACAAGATTTATCACTTCCTACCAGTGTGGCAACACTCAGACATTTCCTGGGAATTATCAACTATTTCAAGGATTTTATTTGTGAAATTACACAAAAGGCGGCCCCTCTGTATGAGTTCTCCAAAAAAGATGTTCCTGGGACTTGAGGTCCCATTCACACCAATGTTGTGACCCTTCTGAAACAGACTCTGACCTCTGCTCCAGCACTGGTTAACCCCAATACAGCCTTACCCTTCCATCCAGAAATGGCTACTTCAGACATTGCCATGTCTGCAGTACTTGCTCAAAAGGTTAATGGCATTCTGAGACCTATTGCCTATGCTTTCCAGATGCTGTCCCCAGTAGAACAGAAGTACAGTCTCTGCAAAAGACATCTTCTGGCCACTTACTGGGCATTAACTCATTGCCTCCACAGGAGCTCTCTGAAGTTGCAGCACTTGTCTCCTGTATACTGTTAACAGTAAATCCTGGGCCTTTCTAAACAAAATCAAGCCATAATTGGCATGCCACAAACAAATGCTAATAGCACAGAAAACATAAGTGCTAGACACAAAGTATGAGTGGCAAAATTGTTTAGCATAAAATTACCTTTCCAATGGTGGCATGCAAGGAATAATTGGTAATTTAGTTTAATTTTTGTGCTGGTCAAAACAGCAAAACAAAATATTTTTTTCACTAAAAAATGCACCATAAACCTTTTGCTTTTTGTTGTGAAATATGTAACATATCAACAACAAATTAAGCATCCAGACATTAGATGTAATTTTAATAATTTGTTTGTAAAAAAATACAGCTATTTCTGTAGTATTAAACATAATTTTTCCCCATTTGAGTCAAAGTGTGTTGGTGAGGTTTGAGTGACAAATCTGAACCATACACACCATACCCTAAACAAATGCATATAACTCCTAAAGTATTCATGATACACACAACGTATCAGTGGCATAGTTGTTCCACATAAAATTGCCTTTCCAACAGTGCTGTGCAATCAACTGTACTCAATTCGGTTTTTGTTTTATACTGGTTGAGATACCCAGAATGTGTGCTTTCTTCAAAGCGCGAAGGTGGTTCTAGATTGACAAAATGTCATAAACAAATGTGAATAACTCCTTATGTGAACATGATACACACAAAGTGTCAGTGGCAAAGTTGTTCAGCACAACATTATCTTTCTAATGGTACTATGCAGTCAAGTCTAATCAACTCTTGCTGGCGAGTAATATTAAAACATGTGAGTGACTTCTCCAGACATTTCTAGGGCACACAGAAAGTCTGTAGGTGACTTCTGTAGGCGTTCTGGAACACACTGCAGAAAATTTGCTGATGCCTACAGGTATTTCTAGGAGGCAATGAGTTAAGCACTTCTTGTACATCATTGGGTATTCACCCATCATTTTGCCTACCAATCATACCCCTACAAACTCTGTGTGTCAGAGTGAAGGATGGCTCTGTAACTAATGCCAGATTAACTCATTGGTCTCTTCTTCTACAGGACAGTGACATACAGGTTCACACTGCCAAAATGCCCTTGATTCTGGCCCATGGTCTCCTGTACCAAGAAGCTGCACATGACTGTACACTCCAGCCTCCTGATTTGCCTGATCCAGGCCCCTTTCTTCCTGCTACATTAAAACTCCTGCTGTCACTTCACTGTGTCATGTCTTTACTGATGTCTCTGCCTTGTACTATCAAGGAGAACAGGAAGCTGGATTTGTAGTGCTGTCATGTACCCTATTGGTAACACTGTCCATGTATCCAAACACTCTTCTCAGTATTCAGAATTGGCAGCTGTGGCCTGTGTTCTTGAACTAATACACCATGGTACAACAGATGCCATCCTCTTTATAGACTCTAACTGGGTCTGCTGCTCCCTAACCAAATTCTTACCATTCTGGGAGAAGAACTCCTTTGCATCTTCTGATAGCACCCCTGTAAAATACAAAGCACTTTTCACATACATTCTTGCTTTGACTCAACAGTTAAAGCACAAGCTGTTCTATCACAGAGTAAAGGCCCATTCAAAGTCTGATCCATACTACTGTTTTGATGACCAAGCAGACACTCTTTCAAAAGAGGTTGCTTGGGGGGGGGGTCACGTGGGACATGTCTCACCCTGTAGCTCTGGTAGCTATACACATAGCCACTATGAAAAAGAAGAAAACTGAATTTTTGTGCCACTGGACTTGTCCACAGCACAAAAATCTGATCCTCAGTTGAAAGAAGTGTTCAGATTCCTAGACAAAGGAACTGAACAAGAACTGCAGACCAACAACCCCTATAAAAGACATGCAGACAAACTGCATCTATCACATGATAATAAGCTGATATGGTATCAGCCCAACAACCGGAACCACAGGTTGTGGATAGTTCCCAAATCACTACAATCTGAGTTCATTCATCAGTTCCATGACACTCCAACTGGTGGATACCAGGGGGTGGAAAATACAGTCCAGAGACTGAAATCTGTGGGTTGGTGGCCTGACATCACTTGGGATGTCAAACATTACATCTACCTCTGTTTAGTCTGTGCACAGAACAACCCGGCCCCAACCAAAAGGAATGCTAAATTACTTCCCAAGAGACAGTCTGGTCCCTGGCATGCAATTCAAATTGATTTCCTTGGCCCTCTGACCACCACCAGCAGGAACAACAAGAATGCTCATGTGGACACTGACCTATTCTCCAAATTGGTTGAGGCTTTTCCCACTCAACAATGCACAGTGAAGGCAACTACAAGAGTTCCTGTAGAACAATTGTTTTCCAGGTGGGGCCTACCTCTTAAGGTAGACTCTGATCAAGGAACCAGCTTTACAGGTGAGTTGATGAAGAAACACTCAAACTTTTTGGTGTATACTGGATGTTTCACATTCCTTATCACCAACAATCTTCAGGTCAGGTGGAAAAAGCCAACAGATGGATAAAGCAAATGCTATCCAAAGTCATTGAGGACAATCCCAAGGATTGGGATTCCCTTTTGCCTTTATTCCTTATGGCAATAATTTATTTATTGAAACTGTTCCACCAGGAAAGGCACACAGAGCAACAAATGCTTGTCTCCTGGTGCAACCTAAGGGAAGGGAGACAGTAGGAGAATAACACACAGGTTATCAAATAATATACATTTAGCAAGTATGCAGTGGCATGTGGTTACATACTGAACAGTTTAACAGCTGCAAGAGGTACATTTGTGCAAGTTACAGATATAAACACTTGGTTACAATTAGAAGCATAGCACTTGGTATATAGCCCATGGAAAACATGTCAAGGAGGCGACTAGACAAAGACAAAGTTACTTATGCAGATAAGACAATGAAAATAAGTCCCATATAGGACAGAACAGGAGAGCACAAGACAGGTAAGTGCATGCGTTGGGCACTATAAGCCAGCTTCCATAGCGTAAGCTAGGTGCCACTGTTCAGGTAGCAAGAGGTAGGATATGGGCTGGCACTTGATGGGATCAAGTGCAGGGGCAATTTACAGTGAGATAATTTTCCAGAGAGGAAGATAGGGAGTAGGTGGAGTGGTGAATTTGAGGGGGGAGTTCATTCCAGAGTTTAGGGAAGTGGTAAGAAAAGGCTGCTTGGCCAACATTGATTGTACATCTAGGGATTAGTAATTGATGGGAATCAAGGGACCTGCGGACATGGGAGGGGGTGGGGACTGTCAGTAGCATGGAGGAGAGGTAGGATGGGCAGGTACCATGCCAGAATTTTGAGGCAAATTTGGTACAGTTCAGGAGGCAGAGATTGTCCAGAGATGGGAATGCTAGGGAATGGTAGAGATCACAGTGATGGGTGTGGGGTGGTGCAGCGAGGGCAAATCAACAGAAGGCATTGAACAGGGGGTCCAGTTTGGCTAAGGTGGACTTGGAGGCAGCACTGTAGACTATATCACAGTAGTCAAATGAGGGTAGGATCATCTTCTGCACTAGCTCATGCCTCATGGGAAGGGGGAGACTATTGAGGTTCCTATAGAGTTTGCTGAGCTTTGGGAGCAGCTTTTTCGAGACAGCATCAATGTGGTCATAGAAGGATAGATGGCGGTCAAGCCATACCCCTAAGTACCGGAAGGTAGTGACATCCTCCAGTGTTGTCCCATCCAGGGTGTGGAAGTAGGGGAAGGAGGAGAGCCTGGACAGATGTTGCCTTATACTGAAGGTCATGGTGACCATTTTTTTTAGTGTTTAGGGAGAGCTGATGGGAGCAGAACCAGTTCTGAACTTTGTTAAAGTCTGTCTGGAGGTTTGTAGCTATCTCTTCTGAGGAGGAGCTGGATGCAAATAAGACAGTGTCGCTGGCATACATATGGATAGATGTGGATGAGCAGATTAGAGGCAGGTCATTAAGGAAGATAAAGAACAGGATAGGGCCAAGTACTGATCCTTGAGGTATACCGGTTGACTTCGGGAGGGGGGAGGAAATGGCATCTGAAATTCTTACTGATGGTGTTCTGCCTGTGAGGTAGGCACTGAACCAGTCAGTGGCAAAATCAGACACACCAGAGTCCAAGAGGCAGGACAACAGCAGGGGATGGGAGACAGTGTTGAATGCTTTAGCAAGATTGACGAAAATGGCCGAAGTGATTTGCCCCCTAAGATCTTCAAGCAACGCATCTTTTCTTCATGGCTGGTTTTCCATATTTGGCTTGCACCTCATATGAACTGTGCTCTTGGTTGCTCTTTCATGAATTATGTTCTTTATGAACTGTCAATATTTATGCAAAATGTGCACTTTTTACAAAAAGCTACACCTGTTTGGGTATGGCTATTCCATTGAAACATTCGATGGATATTCTCATGCAATCCTTGCCAAGGCCTTTGCCAATCCAGCTAACCAGCAACCAGCTACACGAATATTACCTTTCTTACTGTGCTGGTACATGTCTGCACAAACCCATGTTCCATGTATGCCCTATGGGTTACAAACTTTCAATGAATGGCATTTCCAAAGTAAGTACACTGCTTTGTGGTTACGAACTTGAATGTTATGGACTGGTTCCTCTTTAAGGACATTGTTATTAGATCCTTCAATCAATAACGTATGCTGCTGTCCCATACACCACTGTTATCTGCCTTTTGATACTCTTAATATGGGCTATTCTTTATGAATGGACAATGACTTTAACACTGTTTTTATGAATGATGTTCTGTGATAATACACATCAACAATTTTCTTATACACATATCCACTGTGTTGTTGACATACCTAGTTTCTGTTTTGTATTTTATGATCTGACCACCTGTGATTACCCCGTGTTGCCTACTGAATAGGTTTACTTTCACAGTCACATTATCTGTGTACTATAGAATTGTAATCCATTTACATTATGAGTTTTATGTCCTTTGAAAAGCAGTTGTTCAAGTTAATGTTTTAAAGCTCAATAGTAATTTATATCCAGTTTTCACTCATCCACTACTACACTTTTGCTGTCTGAGGTGTACATTTATCCATTATCTTGCATGGCTACAGTTCTTTTACAGGGCTTGTGCCTCAGGCTTATTGATACATTCTATTATGCCATTACTACAGCTAACCTTCTTTTTGCTGTGTTGCCCTGTGAGCAAGGCAACAAAGAGGGGACTGTTATGCCTGGGTTATATACCCCCAAGTGGCCCACGTGTAATCATAACCGTATACATAGTATTAGTGCCTTACACAGTCTTAGAATGTTTATCTTGTTTTATTACTTATGTTAGTGTTCTTTATTTATATTCGCTATGATTATATCTGTTTGAAATACATTTACCTGTATGCTATGTTTCTGCCATATAGTCTGCTATACTCATAATCACTCATATTTTGTAGTTTTCCACTATTGTGACACATTGTATGCTTTTTGATGACACTGCATGTGTTCTCAGATGCACTGTGTCCAGTGAGACTGACAACAGATTGCAGCCTATGAATTTCCATTATTTAGACATTCACAGATTCATTCTTCCTTACTTTGCAACTTTATTTCTTATGTAACTGCCTAGGGGAGCCACCTTATTTACATGGCTTATCCAATGCTGTATGTTTATCATATCTGTAACTGTACTCATATATTTGTATGCACATCAGTTCCTCTGAGAGAAAGAGGGATCATTCTCGAGAAATGGTGGGAAATCGGCTCCCTTGTGTTTGCTTTGTGTCACTTGTTATGGCGTGAGTTATGTAATAAACTTATTACTGCTACTTGTTGTTATCTTTGTCCAGCATACCATGCAAAGAACCTAAGCTGTTATCTTTTCACAGTGTAACAACCCCTTGTCTAATAAGTGGGAAAAGCCCTACCCTATCATTGACAAGCTCAGTCCTGCAGTCTACCAAGTTAGACCACCAGAAGAAACCTACTGATAAATGACTGCATGCTAATCAGCTCAAATTGTACAAAGAAGAATAATCACTTTTCCTAACCCCATTGGACAGAATAGTACCTACTGACCTTTTCTTTCTTCCTTACAGGTTCCTATGCAAGATGGCTATCTTGCATTTGATCCTCCTTCTCAAAGCGCTCCCTTTGTCCATGGCAAGGATATGAAAATTATATCCGACTGAATATACATGTAAGACAACTCATTCCACTTCTTGGACATCCTGAGGAGAGATATAACACCCCACAATACAAACCCATCACTATCCCTGAAGGAGTCAGTATAGATGTTCCCAACAAATTAATCACTGTTCAGGAAGGCATGGACACCTACCTGACTGCCACGGTTGTGGCACCTGACAAATCATCCCTCTAAATTGAATGGCAAACTGACAGTCATGGATGTACACTTCCTGTTGCCCACCTTTACAAAGGCACCTTCCAAGGATGGCCCAATACCAGAATTGCCCCAAGTGGTACCATGTCTATTTGCCAAGCTAATTATAGACATTCTGGTCTATACAACCTTGCTGTTTTGATTGGTCCCACTTTTTGTGATAAATACCCAGAAGACTCTGCAAAAGACTTTTGTGTTTGCAATTATATGGCTACAACAGCTGAGTTTTTGTCTGTAGAACCCCCTGCTGAAACTGAACTCACTGACTGTCCCATACAGAAATCTGGCCCACTTAGTGGTCTGACTGCCACCTCACTCCTAGGCACCCTTGTTAACAATGTGCAATTTATGTGCATTCCTGCCATTTTTAATCTCACACATTGGAATATGGCTGAATTTGGTATGTGTTCGAAAACTAACACTTCTAGGTTTTTCAGCACTATGTTATTGGATAGTCTTGCTGCATACCCAACATACACACAAGACCCTGTGGCTGGTCCACATGCTACTGAACATTAGGATTATTCAGGTCTTGACCTGACCCTAAATAACAATAAAACCTCCTCATTATGCAGAAGGCGTGCCACTGCTGATATCACTGGTGTGACTGGCATCATATCTGGACTCTTCAGTTCTGGCATGTCTATCTGGAACTGGGCAGACATTGCTGCCATTAAAAGGCAAACAGTTAAATTCCAGTCTGGAAGGAATAATTATGTTTTACCACCCTTATTGCATGGTATAGATGGGCTTAGTCAGGAAGAGAGATACACTGTATACAACATGCATGACATTGCTAAAAGTTTTAATGACACTAAGAATAAAATCAGTGAACTAGTTTTCCAGAATAATAAGGAGGCAGACAAGTAATATATTGTCAGGGAACTTTTGTGCTTTGCTTATGGCTCTTATGTCATAACCACTATCAATAATCTCCTTCAGGATTTGGAATCTGGATGTATTACAGATATTATCCATGATAGATGACTTGCTAAGTTGTACTGTCCACATTGTACATCCACTGCTTGTATTACAATGTGTATATCTAGATCTCTTGCTATACCAATGTCTACAGCTAGAAATCTAGGTTATGTCACACGCCATCCTAATAGGGGCTTATGCTACACTGCCAATCATTGCACCATCCATAACATCATGTTCATGACCTTCACTGTCTCTTTGCCATGTTTTGATCCAGAAACTGCTATTTTAGACTGACTGGCCGCCATCCACTCAATTGGGCATCTCAATGAGGACATCTACTGAGAAAGGATCAACCTTCCAACTCTTCTGGTCTTCCATCCCACCCTAGAAGCTTGGGTGGCACCTCATACAGACTATTGTGCCACAAAGGGAAACCACTACTTATGTTGCTGTGACGTATTTGATGTTATCAAGTCAGTTTGTGGATATTCACCAGACAGCATTGACTGGTCTTTTACTTTGAATTTTGACATTCCTTCAAATGCAACCAGTACCCCTAGGGCAACAGCATCTTTAGCTTCACTGACATCCTCACCAGTGGGCAACACCGGACGTCTCTACTAGAACTACACAGAAGAGGTTCATTGCTTTGCTACCAAACTCACAAATCAATCTTTCACCTGCCCAATTTGACTGCAGAAATGGAGGATTCCTAGAGTAAGAGTTTCATATAATTCTGATGGCCAGTATTGTGTGGTTACTAACCATAAATCCTTCTTCTATGGGTCCAAAACTTGTGACATACAATTTCCTAATTTCTGTTTTATTCTTCATCAGACTACTGTGATTGGTCATACAGTGATTACTCCTGTTTCTATCCTGGAATCTGATGTTATTTATAGTGACCCTGAATATTTGCATGCTCTATCTCAGTATTTACCCATTTTTAATGTCCATATTGATCCCTTGACTTTGTCACTTAAGACAATTTTAGATAGGAAGGATACCCATCTTATCTACATCAGCAATAATATCTCCAAAGCTGGAGAGGCAGTTAACACTCTTGATTTAAGGACCGCACTTTACAATACCTGGTTAAAGTTCACTTTTAAAGTTTTTGTTATTATACAACTGTTTTTGATTATATTTGATTCTGACTCTTTGCTGTCTATGGCACACTCTAAAACAACACTGTGAACAACTCATATTCCTTTTCATGGCTTGTGTGTCAAGTCTGTGAACAATAGATATTGCATCCACTACTTTCCCACTAGTGTTGTTACCTTTTCAGTAAGGCAACGGAGGGGTGAAAGTTAGACTTGGCCCCCACACCCTTATTGGCGATCCAATGTGCACTGCTGACAGTATCTATTATGTTATATTCATAATCAGTACTAACATTTAGTGCATTTGCACTTACCATATAAGAGTAAGTTACCAGGGATATAATTATGATTATTGCCAATATTATCACTATGCTTCTTATGGAAATGCATAAGCAATGTGCTGAGAATGCATCTCTGTGTTCTTTGTACATTCTTCTGAGAAGTCATTGTATAGTGTACACTGCCATCATGCAGATTTATGTAACATCACACCTATTTCCTATATTTTGTATGGGTTCTTTGTTCTTATTTTAGCTGATTTTACACTTTTTGTATATCTCTAGACACACTGTAGAGCCACCTAACCTTTGACCAACAAGGCCTGTTCTATGCATCTAACTTTTGCACAAAGTAATAGTTGTTATGGTAATTATCTTACTATATAAGTTACTGCATTACATATTCTCTCTGAGACCGTCTTCATACCTGGGGTATTGGGAAACTTTGGCTCCCAGTGTCTATTTTGGTAAGACCTGTTTTTAGGGCATAAGTCTGCTCTTGTGTAATAAGTTTATTATCGCATATGCCACTTGCCTGTTGTTTCTTCTGTTGGTTTATTACCATCAAGAACCTGAGATGGGCTTAAACCCATGACAAAGTTATAACATTTGCAAGTAGCATTTTATTATGATTACCCACAATAAAATAAAAAAAATAAAATACAAATTGTACAGGATAGCTTTCATTCTATACAGGCAGTACAAAAAGAAGTCCTCATTCTAAGTCTCTCTTTAAAATCTCAGCCTTTCTCACTCAATAAAACATTGTTCTTTTTTCATAAAATGTGTTTTCCCAGCAGTTTAAATGTTGCATCCTGTTAAGTCTCAGAACTTTTTCAACTTCTTTCCTGTGACCAACCTGAAGAGTACATCCAGTCTCAACAGGTGCAGTAAAATAGAATACTGCATCCCAGAAATGGTTTCTGTTGACAGTTCTGTTAACAAGCTTGTGGAGGTCAAACTGCATCTCAAGGTTAACCTACTGTGTCCAAATTGTCACCTTTTAAAGAAACCCAAGTAGCTTTCTGTGATCATTTCAATATACATACTTATATTATTACATTTGCAAGCCAAGGGATTCCAGTTTCACGTAAAGATAAAAATATATATTTCTTAATCATGGAGAAGCAACGGGAGACAGGAAGAATAGAATCAGCAAGTGAAAAAAGGCTATAACAGGGAGAAACTGTTGGACCATCGGAGTGGCCAGGTCCAGGGTGACACAAGGAAAATCTGCTTCCGATATCAGATAGGGAAGAGATGGACAAATGGCAGAAATTGGAGAGGACAGAATAGATTCCTGCTTTTAACTCTCTCTGCATAACAAATACTACAGGGTCTTATCTAACTCTGTCATACACACCTTTCTTTAAGAGGAAACCTATTTTTTGTTCCTTTTTTTCTTTTCATCCATAAAAAAACAGGTTTCCATAACCTTCCTTTTTTCTCTTTTAACATTACCTTATAACATTTGAGCATGAACAGTACAGTGCCCACAGTTCTAAAACCATGAAGTGACACAGACAAAACTCTAAATCCTTGGTTCCATGAAAAGAACTGCACAGAATGTTGTCCATACAAAGGAAGAAAGCAATACAAAGCACAACTGACAGCTTCAGCTTTTATTTAGGCACAGTTATATAAGGATCCTTTAGAGGTATGAATATAATTTATGAAAATAGAGACATTATAAGTAGCTGCACATAAGTAAACAGTTCCTGTCCCCTTTAAGCCAACAGAGAGGACTGTGATCTGTTAAAATATGAAGTCAACTCTTAATAGAAAAAATGTGAGAGACTCCATTGCCTGTTTTGCAGCAAGGCATTCTTTTACAATAGTGGAGAAGTTTTTCTGTCATGCAGTTTCCTACTGATACACAGAATGGGATGCTCCTTCCCATCTATATTCTGTCTTAGGACTGCACCTAAGCCTACCTCTGACGCATCTGTCTGTAATAGAAATTGTTTCTCAAAGTCTGGGTTTTAAAAAAAAATGGTGTGAACATATTGCAGCCTTGATGGTCCAAAAAGCATCATCACACTCTGGAGACCATTTCATATTATTCAGGTACTGTTTTTTTGTAAGTTCAGGGAGGGGACTAGCTTACTGGCCAAAGCTGGGAACAAATCTCTGGCAGTAGTAACCAGACAACCCTAAAAATAACATCACATGTTTGTTTTAGGGACAGGACTGTTGGCTACAGCTTCTACATTGGAAATCTCTGGTTTTACTTCTCTGTTTCCCAAAATATAACACAAATATCTGAGTATTTTTTTTTGCATGCCTAATGCACACTTGGTAGAATTAATGGTCAGACCTGCATTTTTGATAGATTTAATAGCTGCTCGTATGTGTTCCAGGTGAGTTTTCTAGTCTGGACTGTACACCACAACATTATCCAGGTATTTAGCATGATAACCAGTGTGAGGAGCTAAAATTATATCCATATACCATTGGAATGTAATGGGTGCCCCATGTAATGCAAATGGCATGTTGGTGAACCGACAGAATCCAACTGGAGTGGAAAATGCAGTTTTTTTCTCTGGATTCTTTAGCTAGGGAAATTTCCCAGTAACATTTGGTGAGATTGAGGGTGCTAATGTACGTGGCACTTTCCAGTCTGTCCACTAAATCATTTATTCTGGGCACAATGAGACCTGTCAAATTTGGACACTTGATTAAGTTTCCTAACATCAAGGCAGATTCTTACACCCTCTTCTTTTTTATTTATAATCACCAGTGGTGATGACCAAGCACTTTGTGATTCTTCACTGATACCCAACTCTTTCATTTTTGGTATTTCCTTAACCATTTCTGCTCTTAACCACTCTGGTAATCTGTATGTCCTTTGTTTGATAGGGTGATCATTTTCTATCACTATTAGGTGCCTGTTAGTTTTGCTTGGCATAGCACTGTGGTAAAGGTACTTTTAAATGTCTTTATCAAGTCAGCTCAGTCATGTAGAGGGTTGAGGTGCCCAGTATCTTACCTCTCCCATGTCAGAGAACTGCATTTTGGATCAAGCTCAGGCTGCCGGGGGGTGGTAGTAGGATTGAATGGCCATCAGTCAGCTCTCCTCATCTGAATTGGGAAGGTTGATATTCCTGGTGATTGGCTGCTTCTGAGTGGCAGCTCATTAGTAGTGTAATGCAAATAGGGAACCAGTCACAAGGCCAGGTAGGTAGAGTGGGGTCACTAGTTCTGAATCTGGAATGCATGCATGCCTCCATGCACATGCTTGACCATGTGACCAAGACCCAGGAAAAGGGAAAAGTCCATGTTCCCCTGCCACCATATAAGATGGCCCTTAGGGACTCTCAGTTCTCACACTGTATCGATTCTGGCTGATTTGACAGCGGCAGACTGGATGGGGGACACCAAGCCAGGGCATGAAGAAAGGAGCAGGTGGTGGCGAGTGGGCAAAAAGTTGTATAAAAAATGTCTTTATCAAGTTATTTTATTTCTGCAGTTTGTTCTGTGGATAAGGAAACATTCACCTTTACAGCATCATAAGTTACAGTTTGTTTCAGTCTGTCATAAGAAACATAGAAACATAGAATTTGATGGCAGATAAGGACTGCTTGGCCCACCTAGTTTGCCCATTTTCCTACCTAAAGGATACGCTGCAGAATCTAGTTAACCAACAGCCTACTTCCTGCTACCCCCTCACTAGAATTGCCATATGTCTGTCCCATGCATTCTTGAATTCCCTCACTGTTTTTGACACCACAACCTCCTCAGGAAGGCTGTTCTATGTATCCACAACCCTCTCCATGAAAAAATACTTCCTCACATTACCGCTGAGACGTCCTCCTTCTATCTTCAAATTGTGCCGCCTTGTTCTTGCACATCTCTTTTTCAGAAAGATGCCACCCTCTTGGACTTTGTTGATTCCCTTGAGGTACTTGAAAGTTTCTATCATGTCCCCCTCTCCCTCCTTTCCCCGAGGGTATACATATTAAGCTACTTTAGTTTCTCTTCATATGTCTTCTGATGCAAACCCTGCACCATTTGAGTTGCCCTCCTCTGGGCAGCATCCATCCTGTCTATGTCACCAACTGTCAGTACAGAGGGATAACAACTTCCTGTTTTCTACTGGTGATGCCTCTCCCTATGCATCCCAGTATCCCCTCAGCCCTCTTTACTGCATTCTCACATTGCTTGCCCATCTTCAGGTTATCTGACATGACTACTTCCAGGTCCCTTTCCATTTTTGTTGTTGTTAGTATCTCACCACCCATTGTGTACACTTTTCCTGGGTTTTTGCTTCCCAGGTGCCTTACTTTGCACTCCTTTGTATTCAATCTAAGCTGCCATACATTTGACCATTCCTCCAACCTTGCCAAGTCCCTTCTCATCCTTTCCACCCCACCTTGTGTATCAACCCTGTTGCAGATCTTTGTGTGGTCTGCAAAGAGACATACTTTTCCTTCCAGTCCCTCTGCAATGTCACTTATAAAGACATTAAATAGGACCATTCCCAGTACTAAACCCTGTAGTACCCCGCTAGTAACACCACCTTTCTTTAGAGTGGACTCTGTTTTCTATTACCCTCTTTGTCTTGTTGTCCAGCCAATTTTTGACCCAGGCTACTACCTTGGGACCCACTCCAAGGCTGGCTAACATGTATATTAATCTTTTGTGTGGAACTGTGTCAAATGCCTTGTTAAAGTCTAGGTAGGCCATGTCCACAGCTCCTCCCTGGTCTACTACTTTGGTCACCCAGTCAAAGAAATCTATTAGATTCATCTGATACAACTTTCCCACTGTGAATCCATGCTGCCTTGGGTCCTGTGCCCCACTGGCATCTAGGTACTCAACAATTCATTCTTTCAGAAGTGATTTCATCATTTTCCCTACCACTGAGGTCAAACTAATAGGTCTGCAGTTTCCTGCCTCTGTCTTGTTCCCACTTTTGTGAAGTGGAATCACATCTGCCCTCCTCAAGTCTTTAGGTACCACACCATCCTCCTATGATTTGTTAAAGAGAGTAGTCAGTGGTGTCACTAGTTCTACCCTTAGTTCTTTCAGAATTCTTGTGTGAATCCCGTCAGGCCCCATTGCTTTGCCCACAAGAGTTCTTTCAGAACCCTTTCTTCTGTGAATGGACTGGTATTCATCCCCCCAATCCAGAGTATTTCTATTGTTTGGTTTAGGTACCTCCCTCTCCTCTTCTTTTGTGAATACTGAGCAAATGTATTCATTCAGTATCCCTGCTTTTTCACTGTCATCCTCTGCCCACATTTCCTCCCCTTTATTAAGACTTAGTATCCCTTCCTTGGTCTTTCTTAGCTCCATAATCTACCTTTAAAAGGTTTTATCCCCCTTCTTAACAGAGTTGGCTATCTTTTCCTCAGTTTGGTCCTTAGCTGTCTGAGGCATGCCCCATGTAGGGCATCAAATATGACCCTGCTCTTGGGTGTGGCTGCAGTAAATGTGCTCCAGTTAACATCTGGCATATTCAGGTCCCCCATCAACAATATCTCTCCTTTTTCTGCCATTCTAAGGATTCCTTCTATCATTTCCTTGCCATTGCCTCCCCCTGAGAATGGCATCTGTAAACAACCCCTGTGCAGATTGTAGTGCCATTTCCAGTCTGCAGGGTGACCCACAGTGCCTCCTCCCCTCCCTGTTTACCCTTTAGTTATATTGCTTTCATTCCTTCCCTTATCTAGAAAGCTACTCCTCCTCCTCTTTTACCCACCCTGTCCCTCCTCTAGACTGTGTACCCTGGCATGTTGACATCCCAGTCATGGTTCTCTGCGTACCATGTTTCTGTGACTGTCACAATGTCTAGGCATCCCTCTTCCATCAAGAACACTAATTCAGGAAGTTTGTTACCCAGACTATGGGCATTGGTACTCATCACCCTCCATTTTTTGATGGCCTTACCCCTTTTAGGCCCATCCCTGTCCTTACTGCCTTTGCCTTTTTCTGGATTTACCCCTGTCCTGCTCCCTATCGACTTCTCTACCTTTGTGTCTACTTCACTAACTAAGCTATATCAATGTCTTATTTAGCAGCGTCTGGTAATACTAACAAAGTAACCTTTGGTATTGTTTCAGCCCATTTCTTCTGGAGGTTAGCATGATATACCTTGATAGTTTTCTTCCTATCAGGGGTCTCATTCTCATAATTAACTGTCCCAGTATGTCTAATAACTTTATAAAGCCCTTCCCACTTCATTAACCGTTTGTTTTCTGTAGTGGGTAAGAGTAACAAGGCCTCTTCCCCAGCTCAAAAACCTTTTTCGTTTATCCCATGCTTTTAATACACCTTCTGCTGTTTTCAATTTCAACATATTTTGCCAGTTTCTTTCTCAGTGCAAACATAGAAGATGTAATTGATTATTTCTGAGTGGAGTTGCCTTCTCATATTTCTTTTATAACATCTAGCGGCCATTTAGGTTGCGTACCTTACAACATTTCAAATGGTGAAAAACCTGTTGTTGTTTTCGTCACTTTTCTTTAAGGAAAACACTAGTATGGCAATTACTGGTCCCAGTCATTTCCTTCATGTTTCACAAACCTTTTTAACATGTGTTCTAGTGTTTGATTAATATGCTCAACAAGATCATCTCTCTGAGGGTGATAAGGGAAGGTTCTTATGACAGTGATATCTGGTAGTTGGTACAGTTCTTTCAGCAATGCAGTACTAGAATGATTACCCTGATCAATAATAATCTCTTTAGGTATGCCCGCCCTGCTGAACATTTTGGCAAGTTCTGCTGCCACTTTTGGGGCTGTGACAGTATGCATTGGAATTACTTCTGTGTATCAAGTAGTATAGTCACATGCTACCAAAATGAATCAATGACCCTTTTTACTTTTGTCTAAGGGGCCAACTACATCCATTGCAATTCTCTCAAAAGGCACATTCATCATGGGTAGGGGCACCATGGGTACCTTCTCTTTTTCAGTCACTGGAGCTACTTTCTGAGAGTTAGCACAAGAAATACAATAGGTAGCAACATCCTCATGAAACCCAGACCAGCAAAATGTATACAACAATAGGGCAAGGATGCGGTCCCTCCATGAGTGACCAGCAATAGGACTATCATGTGCTGTCTGGAACATCTCAGTTCTATACTTTTTTGGTATGACCAATTGTTCTACACTATCTGTTCCTGTGGCTGAGGATTAACCCAAATTCTTTATAGTAGCCCATTACATTTTTTAAACATTGGTTCACCTTGTTTTTGTTTCACCCCCAGTTGCTTAAAATAACCTTGGAAAGAAACATTGTTAGTTTGCTATGAAATAAAGTCAGAATCAGTTATCAGTTTAGGTTCAGCATTTTCAGATATCACCCCCTTATGTCCATCAGTCTTTCGTTGCCACTGCTTTTTTTTCATGCCTTCTTTCTTTCCTGGACTTTTGGATCTTGAAGCTGTGCTCCAACAAATCTGAATCCAAGTGACCTAAAGGGAAAGCATCACCAACATCTGAAATTTTCTCTCTTTGTACTCTTGCTATCACAGCTGCTAAGACAGCAGGGTTTACTCCCTCTGTGATTAACGTTGCAAATCCTGGAAAGTCATTTCAAATAATCACAGGTACAGGTAACTTTGGTGCCACCCCCACATTAATATGATGCAACACCCTTTTAATATGCTGAGTCACTTGGGTGTGGGATAATATTGGATGTCTCCATGGATGCAGGTGATCCTAGTACCTGGTCCTTTAGCACAACCTTTTCGCAGAACTTCGACATGCACTAGGGTCTGTCTGTTTCCTAAATCTATAAGTCCCTTTACAGTCATATCTCCCACTTTGACATTTGTTAAATACTTGTCCCCATTTGCTAAGGCCAAATTTGCTTTAATGTTACCCTCCTTATTTTTATGGTAGTTTCTTGCAATATGGCATGGCTTATTACAGTTATTTTTTCAGTTAAATGTTTTATTGGTTTTCAAAAAAGAAAAAGTAACAAAATACACAGTACAGAAAAAAATAACAACACTACATTTACATACAGATGTGTAGGCTGGCATTATCACTTAGGCAGGATATCATACAGTGGGACCACCTGGTATAATACAGTGTGTAAAAAAACATTCAGCTGGACATGTAAAAAGGAACTTCCCAGACTGCTGTGGGATAAGGCACCTACCTAGTCTTGCAGAGTGGGCAACCACGACCAGGTAAGAGGTGCCGTTGCTGATACAAAGTCAAGGCTTAAGGTTTTCAGAAACATGCACCTTCCAGTGGTCATTCTTCATGCTGGATCTAAAACAAAAAAAAAGAAGAGCATAGAAAGCTGAGAACTGTCCAGCTAAGAGAGTATCAGATATCAAACTATATACAAAACAGTCTATATAAACAAAACTAACTGCTGCTTAGATGTCTATTACAAGAAGAAAAATCAGTATCCATACAATCAGTTGCTGCTAAGGTATAATCCAGTAGTTATTATGAATTAGCCTCAGCCAATGCCTGCCCTGGGAGCCAGGTATGCAAAATATGGTGCCCAACATTGTTGGAATTTCCCTGCCTGTCCAAGCACTGCATGGGAGCATCTGTCCAGTTTGTGCAATGCAGCAAGAGCTGAGAAAACTTCTGTAACAGTGGGTGTGGTGGGGCTTCTTCAGTTTCTAAGAATAATACATTTCATCTGCATAGTGAGCAGCATTAGGCATCTGAACTCTGGAGAGGTAAGGTATGGTGTCTCTGATCTCATGCCAAGCAACAGCAGAGGAGCTAAGGGTGGTATAGGATGATAAAGAATCTTACTGGCCTCTTGCAAAACATTTAGCCATATAGGGGAAATTAGGGGGTAATGCCAGAGAATATGAGAGAAATCCCTTCCAGGCTGTTGGCAATGCCAGCAGATGTCTTGTGTAATTACCTTAGCTTTATTGAGAACTACAGGGGTCCTATACCAAAAGTGCAGCATTTTATTGTGTATTAGTCTGCTCTGGGCATTCCTGTATGCAGTATGTCTGGCATTCCAACACTGTGCCCATTTGGTGTCTGAGATCTGTATGTTTTAGGCTTTTCCCACTTAATCTTGGATAAGGAAGCTGGGTTTGGCAGGGCATCCTTCACTGAGGTGTATATTACCCCTGCTAACCCTTTCAGTAAATAAAGCCCACTGCTAAGTTTAGAGGGAGCTCTGATTGGGCTTGTGACAGGGAGAAGGAGGGGTTTAACTGTGTCCCATAACTGTAGATACCTCCAGAAGTCAGATGTACTGTAGGTAGGGACCACCGGAGTTGCAGGTTTTGGAAGGTATCCACTATCCTAATGTTGAGAGTCAGCAGATCTCTGAGAAAGAAGATGCCCCTGTCCCTCCACTTTGGCCATAGTATAGAGGAGCCCCCTATCCTAATAGAAGCATTACGCCATAGAGGGGTGAGGGTGGTGGAGCATGTGGTGTCCTCAATTTTTTGTGTAATGTCTTACAGTAATGCATAGAAGTTCCTAGGGTAGAATGAGTTTGAAGTGTATGGGATTTGTCAGCCCATAGTAAGAATGCCAGCACAGAGGTATCCTGAAGTATTTGTTCTGTCTCTAGTCACTGGGGGAAACAGGTAGAGTGGGTCTGAAACCTTTTCAGAGTTTGAGAACAGTGTAAGCCAACTTATACCCTTCCATCCAGGGTAAACCCCAGCCCCTTTGAGACCTGTGTGCCCTAAGCACATTCCGACTGTAGAGAGGGCAGACAGCACCCCATAGAAAGGAGTCAATCTTCCCATTCAACGTCTGGTACCAGTGTGGAGGTAAGTGTAAAGGAATGTGTGATATTAAGAGAACAAATTTGTGTGCCATAGACATTTTAAAGGCGGCACTCTTGCCAGCCATGGTGAGGTTTAGCCAATTCCATCACTCCAATTCTTCCTTACAGTCAGATATCAAGGGGCCAAGGTTATTATCCCATCATTAACAGGTATTGGCCCCCACTCTGATACCTAAGTAATGGTGTCTTGTGACCATTTAGGATCAGAATGGGGGATACTTTGAGGGTGACAGTAT
Organism: Neoceratodus forsteri; assembly: GCA_016271365.2. NCBI lineage: Eukaryota > Metazoa > Chordata > Ceratodontiformes > Ceratodontidae > Neoceratodus > Neoceratodus forsteri. The sequence goes on along the minus strand of CM057449.1, from coordinate 516,107,366 downwards.
GAACTAAGGGGAGTATCTCAGTTTTGTTTTTCTTGACTTTAAGCCCTGAGATGTGTGTAAATTGTTTTAGAATGGCCAATGGGGGGATTGATGACTGTGCATCCTCTAGGGGGACCATCAAATCATCGGTGTACATCAGGGTGGAGTAGTGAGACTTCTCCAAATGTATTCCTCTAATGTATGGGTCTTGCTGGATCAAGGAAGACAGGGGTTCAACAGCCAATACAAATAGGAGGGTGGAAAGGGGGCACCCCTGTTGAGTTCTCCAGTGGACTTGGAAGGGATAGGATAATACAGAATTGGTTAGCACCCGAGCTTGAAGGGAGGTATAGAGAGCCATAATGGCAGCCTGAAAGTTGGGTCTAAATCCAAACTTTGTAGGACAGTGTGAAGGCAGTCCCATTCGACTGAGTCGAACACCTTCTCAAAATCAATTGTCATAGTAGCTGCTGGGGTATCCACCCATTTGGCTAGATAAATGAGATTGTGAAGTGTTCGAATATGGTCAGTAATGTATCTCCCTTATATAATTTCAACTTAGGATGGATGAATCAGGGAGGGTAAAAGGGGATTTAGTCTGTTGGCCAGAGCTCTTGCATAAACCTTACTGTCAGAGTTTATCAAAGACATGGGATGGTAGCTGGCCGACTCAGTTGGATCCTTCCCTTTCTTGGGGAGAACAGTTATTATTGCCTCCCAGAGAGTGAGTGGTAGCATACCCTTGTCCTCAGACTCAGTGAACACCTGGTGGAGCAATGGGGCAATCATAGGTGCCATAGCCTGAAGGAAGTCCACAGAGAAACCACCCCCCAGGGCCTTCCCCTTTTTGAGAGATAATAGGGCAGCAGAGATCTCTTCGGTGGTTATGGGGACCTCAAGGGCTGCACTTTGGGCTGGAGACAGTTTGGGCAGGATATGGAAGCTAGGAACTTCCAAGTGTCAGATCTGGTTTCCGCCCAGGAGGAGGTATACAGCTGCGAATAAAATGCTGAAATGATGTCATTTACCTGCTGAGGCTTAGTACAGACCTTCCTGGATAAAGGTTCCTTAAGCCCAGTAATGTACCTATTCGCTTGTTGCTTGCAGAGTTGGTATGCAACTATTTTCGCACTTTTGTCCCCCCTTTCCTAGTATGCAGGTCGTATTCGAAGCATAGCCAGATTGGCCTTCCAGGATAGAAGTTCATTTAGTTTCATGGAGTAAAAGGACCTGTCAGCTGCAGGCAAAATGGGAGGTAGAGTGAGACATGACCTTAAGCACCTGTTCTGGGGTGGCAAGCTCCACTTCCTGTCTAGTCAGCTTCTGCTCTCTATCCATCATCCTATGTGCCGCATATCCCATGATCTTCCCCCTAATGTTGACTTTATATGTGTCTCAGGTATTTTGAGCAGAAGTATCAGAAATAGGGTTCTGTTGTGGGAACATTCTGGTTACAGACAGCCCGGTCTATAAACTGTTGGGTAAGCATAAGGAGAGGGTCGAGTCTCCATGTGGGAGAGCGGAGTGAGGAAATGCCACAGGATAGTATCAACTGGACTGGGGCATGGTACAAGATGACAGTAGGGAGCATTCTAGAGTCAAGGACAGATTGGGTGAGGGTTTGCGAAATCAGTCAGAAATCCAGTCTGCTGAAGGTGTTATGGGCCTCAGACTGGAAAGTGTAGTCATGTTCCTTGGGGTGGGTGAGGCGCCATATGTCAACTAACTGGAATTCAGAGCTCAACCGCAATGTAGCCTGCACCCCTCTGGTGTGCATCTCTTTGCCCTGGTCTCTCCTGTCCAGAACTGGCACCAATGTGAGATTGAAATCCCCCCCATTATGATGGGTGTATCTGGCTCACTCATCGCTTCTATTTTGGCCATTAGGTTCAGAAAAAAGGTGGATCCATCTTCATTCAGGGTATAAATATTCACCAAAAGCACATGCTCATTGGGGTATCAAGCAGAGCCAGCACCCACCTGCCCTGGGGATCAGATTTACTCTGAAGGATGGACCATGGTAGGGATTTGTACAATGGGATAACAACACCACTTTTCCTTGTAGGGGTTCTAGCATGGAGCTCCTCCCCCACCCAGTCTCTCACCAGATGTGCATGATCTTGCCTGATTAGTTTTGTTTCCTGCAAAAAGGCAACCTGGGCTCTCACTCTCTTCAGCTGCGTCTGTACCTTTTTCCATTTTATTGGAGTGTTAACCCCCCCAACATTCCAGGTAACAAAGGAGAGGTCAATCATAGTCAAGGGCACAATGGAAAATCAGTGAGGATATGGCATGAACAACAGGCATGAGCACTGGCCTGACTGAGGACTCCAAGGCAAGTGAGGTGCACCACTGCTGAGTGGGAATGACCCTGAGCAGTAGCAAATAGTGGGTAGAGGTAGATAAATCCTTGCACAGTAACCAGCAAGCAGAGAGCAAGTCGAAGAGTATAATAAACATTAACAAGAACACATTAACATAGTATAAACTATTTGCAAGTGGTGTGCATAACTGCACAGTGGTAGAGGTCAGTTTAGCAGGCCAAGGACACAAGATCCTCCCAGGCCTAACCCACCTTTCCATTGGGGGGTGATTTGGATGGGAGATCCACCGGGAAGCAGGGATCTCGCACCTACAAGAGTGTTAGAAGTGTAGGGGTAGATGCATGTTGGCCTCATCTGGGCCACGCCATCCCAGGGAACTGAGCTCAATCGAATTCTTACACCACATGTTGACTGCCCCATTGGCCTGAGGGTACCTGGGGGTTAGTGGTATTGTAACAATGAGTAGGTCGTGGCAACCATGGTAAGGGCCTTATCCTGCATAATTAGCAAAAAGGCCGCATCAGTGTACAATAACTCGGTGCCCACGGCAAGTCCCCCTGCCAAGATGTGGGGGGGGGGAACGGGGGGGTACCAGTGAAGAAAACATCTTCCGTGCTGTGTAAAAACAGTATTAATTATTCAGCTGCCCTCCATCAGGAAAAGGTAGGCCAGTGCCATGGTAAACTGCCTCCCCCGAAAAAAGGATGGACTGCCTGTATCAGTTCACAGGTCTGCTCGATAGATTTCCCTCCCTCCACCCTCATCAAGAGGCAATTAAAATACATCAACAGGTGTAGCCAAAAAAGACCATAACATTTTTTAAAACTGGCTGGCTGGAACAGTAGAAGTAGATATATATATGCACTAGACAGTGTCCTAGGAGCACTTTTCTGGTCAGTTGGGCAGAGACATAGGCCTAGACTACCTGACTGGGTAGTGGAGGGGATGAGAACTATGGACTTCTCAGTGTTAACCACTAGTTTACCAAAACATTACAAGCGGTGGCCACCCGGGTACCTTCCCCTAAGCCCTGAACCATGCTACGACCTCAAGAAAAATAAACAAAAGACACTTATCTATGTCTGGTCCTGCAATGTCTTCACCTGGGGTTCTTCTGCTCTGACTGAAGACTGGGATGCCCGCTTGCCTGGGCCAAGATCCATGGGCTGTGGTGGGCACTACGATGGAGGGGATGCTGTGCTAGGAGGCTCCTCCACAGTCCAGTGATTTAGTTCTGCTTCAGTAGCAGAGGCCTCATGCACCATCTCCTCCTCCAGGTAGTCAGTGAACTCCTTGGATCCAGACGGTTCCATGGGGGCCAGTTTTGCATAGCAATTTGGGGTTGAGAACTTGTTAATGCTCGAGTCAGGGATCACTTCTGATTCTTCCTGCCAATGTCCTTGCTCTGCCTGCTGGTCTTGTGGATGCATCCATCTGGCATGTCGACCTGATTGTTGCTGATTGCGAGATCGAGCTGGAAGGCCCAGAGCCCCTCCTTTGAAGGTGTAGCTGCACTGGAAATCTCCTCCTGAGTTTGATGTATCAGTCCTCAGGTTTCTTGCCCCAGGGTGATCAGAGATGTTATTTTGGTGTACTGGGGGGTCAGGTCTGGTCTGAGGAGGCCAATTACGCCAGCATACCTCTCAACTGTACCACATTACGAGGAACGTTCCTCATTTTACTTCACAAAAGCTCCCTGTTCCACATTGTGAGGACTTGTCCCACATTCAGTATTAACATTTTAAAGCAAAAATCTACAGTAAATGATGCAAAAATTATATTGTTCAAGTAATAACAGACTTTCTTAACATAAATGCAAACATTTTAACAGTGTTCTGAGCTTCCTAGGTAAAGATTTGATTAAGTGTTCCACATTTTGCTCATTTGTTCCACATTTTGAGAGGCAATGTTCCACATTTGGGGGACAAAAGGTTGAGAGGTATGTACGCCGGAGGTAGTCCATAAGAGCATCTGGGGTTGAGAAGGAGATGGGGGCTCCATTTACTTCCAGGCACATTGTGGAGGGGTATTACAGTGAGAACCAAATACCCAGCGAGTGCATCAGGTGACAGGCTTCAGTATATTCCTTCCGCTTGGCCACCAGTTCATGAGAGTAATCTTAAAAAATTAAAATTTTATGGCCTTGCCAAGAAAGGACCCCAAGCTCCTGGGCCCTAGAGGTAATCCATTCCTTACTGGCAAATTGGGAGCCATGAGGGTACGAGGCCTCTCCCCTGGTTTGGGTGGGGGATTAAGGGTAACATCTCTGATCACCCCAGGGCCGATGTCCGCAGCAAGAAACCCAGATTCTTCCTCAGCAAAGGTAAGGTCCCATGCCAGCCAACCGGATCGCAGGCACCTTTTGAATCAAGCCCTGATTGGTCCAGACCTCTCCTGCTTTGCCCACGCCACCTGACACTGTATTTTCTCTATAGGATCTCATTCTCTGCTAGTTTTAAACTTATTTTAGAAGTATTTAATCTAAGAACAAATTTTCCTGCATGGTTTGAACTGTTTTAGAGCTGCAGAATTATTATCAAGTGATTTACAGCCCTGTTAAGTGAAGTCAGATTGCTCTGCTTAACCCCCCGCTGTCCTTGGCGCCTAAATTAACTTCTCTATTGTCCTACTAATTTCTTGATCCCTGGCTTCTCTCTCTCTGACCCTTTGTGTTAGCCCTGTATAAATCCCTGCCTTTCTCTCCCCCCAGCTGCTACCCTTTAGCAGGGCTAGTCCACGCTCCACTTCAGGATTCCAGACCACTGGCCCGACAGCACTCCTCTAGCCAACGGCCGCAGCCCGAAACCCAGATTCTTTCTCAGCAAAGGTACGGCCCCAAGCCAGCCAACCAGATCATGGGCACCTTTTGAAACAAGCCCTGATTGGTCCAGACCTCTCCTGCTTTGCCCACGCCACCTGACACTACTTCTTCTCTATAGGATGTCATTCTCTGCTAGTTTTTCGTCCTACCCCCACCACCCCCTCCCAGGCCTCCTTTAAATACACCATAGCCACACCTTCCTTGAGTCTCTGACATCCTATAGGCCCACACTAGGGACAAAGACCACACCACCTTTACCCTCATATTCTCCAAGCCTTACTTTCCACTCACCTCCAGACTATACTCTTCCTAGAGTCATGGCATATTTCATCCCTGCTATATTGCTGCTCATATGTAGTGCTCCTAATGTAGACTATCCTAATAAAACTCACTATTTGAGCCCCGCCCTGGAACTATTCATTTACATTACTTCCTATTACTGTACTACTCTCTTCTCTATATACCCCCCAACCTTTATTCAAACATCACCTTCTTCCTCTTCACTCTTACTACTCCCTTCTCCCATGGCATTTAAAGATCTCCTCCTTTTAGCCCAAAATTATCAAGCAAGCCTGTCCCTAACTAACCCCAGCTGACAGATTCATTCTCATCTAACAACCAGTCACAAAGGAAAAAAGTACTTAGAATTAATTTAAATTTCCTAAAAAAACTGTCACTCCTGCTTCTCTTTTGCTTAGGTAATGCTGAGCTAAACCCCGGCCCTCCATCGCAGCTCACCTCTCCTTCAGATTTTGGAGCAACACCCAGTTTAAAAATAATGTTGGTCAACATTCTGAGCCTGCCAAAAAAACTAGCCCAATTACAAGCATGGGCCAGCCACACCGAACCTGATCTCATCATTGTCACTGAAACTTGGTTAAGGAAAACCACTATTGACCAACAAATTAATCTTGTGGGCTATAATCTTTTTAGGGCAGACAGGGACTCGGGGGGTTGGAGTAGCCATTTATGCTAAATCCAAGTTCTCAATTAGTGATATCTATTGCACTTCAAAGCAGAAGGAATATGAGATTGTATCACTGAAGCTCTGCCTTCCTTCTACAGAAAGCATCACTATTATTGGTGGCTATAGGCCTCCTGCTGGCGGGACTGATGTCCTTAACATCCTCAAATCTCTTGCCATCAATGCCAATACAGAAACAATAATCCTTGGGGACTTCAACCTGGACTGGCTGTCCCCAAATTGCTCAGCTTGAAATCCCTATGTGATGAACTTGGCCTTGCTCAGCTAATTAGTGAACCTACTAGGACCAATACTTCAAAAATTGAAAGTAGCTCGCTCTTAGATGTGATATTATCTACTCATCCCCACAAAATTTCATACCCAGCAGTCTTCCATAATGACATGAGTGACCATAGTATTGTAGTCTGTACGAGGTCGCAAGCCAAAGCACAATACCAGCCCAATTTCTTCATCAAACAGCCCTTTCGAAAGATCAATGTCTTAAACTATTTGACAGACCTAAGCAAGGTTAGATGGCAAGATCTGTTTCTTGCAAAATCAGTCCATGATGCTGTTACTGTCCTCAGTGATAACCTCACTAATCTGGCTAATAGACATGCACCTCTGATCAAGGTTCAGAGGTGTAAAATCTCTCATCCCTGGTTCACTTCGGATCTTAAGCTCACATTGACAAACTGTGATAAACTCTGGGCACAGGCTAGGAGAACTAAGAACTCTATAGATTGGCAGGCCTTTAGAGCAGCCAGGAACACCTGTGTTAAAAGTATTCACACCACCAAAGTGAACTTTTATGTTTCGACCCTAGAACAGGCTAAGGGGAACCCCTACAAAATTTGGAGGACCCTAAAGACCATCGAAGGTCGGTCGACTGCCCCCTCTTTTCCAACCAAGATCCACAGCAATGGCATGGTTGTGGATGGTAATCACCAAATACTTGAAGAATTTAATTCCCACTTTGTCACCGCCGGCCTAGCCTTTGATTCTTCATCATATGCTGCTCGTAGTAAGACTCAGGACAGTTCAGACACAATGTTGCCCACATCAGCCTGTTCACTTCAGCTGCTCCCCTTTACCTTCAAAGAAATTGAAGACTCACTTATTAACTTAGATACTAAAAAAAGCACTGGTGAAGATGGACTTGAACCACTTTTCCTAAAACTTGGTTACTCTTACCTCACTGCTCCTATCCTCCATATTCTTAACCATTCTCTATTTCCTCCACCACAGTTCCTTCTTGTTGCAAATCTGCTCACGTCCTCCCCCTATTTAAATTGGGTGACCCATGTGACCTAAAAATTACAGGCCCATTTCAATTCTGCCCATCCTCTCAAAAGTTCTCAAAAAATTGATCTACACACAACTAAAAAATCATATTGAAACCCATTCTCTTCTCAACCCTGCATAATCTGGTTTTCACCCTAACCACAGCACCATCACAGCCTTGGCCAAAGTTACTAATGATTGGTTCGCTGAAATGGACTTGAAGAAAATAACGGGAGCAGTATTCTTAGATCTCAGTAAAGCTTTCAACACCGTGGATCACAAATTATTAGTGAATAGCCTTATTAAAATAGGCTCCACTCCTTCCACTGCCCAGTGGTTCAATAGCTACTTATCCGGAAAGACTCAGAAAGTCAAAGCAGGAGGCTTCTTCTCATCCTCTCTGCCTATCACCAGGGGAGTTCTGCAAGGCTCCATCCTAGGTCCCATTCTCTCCTCCATATATATCAATGATCTTGGCCATAAGATATCCAAATCAAATCTACATTTCTTTGCAGATGATACAGTTCTATATACCTCTGGCCCCACATTATCTGGAGTCAGAGACCTCCTTCAAGCTGACTTCGTGCAGTTAGAAACAAACTTAATTAATGCTAAGCTGCTACTAAATGCCAAGAAAACTAAAGTCATGATTTTCACCCCACACACCTCCCACTCTACTTTGCTCAACATATCTAAAGACCTTATCATCACCTCTCTAGGAGAACCGCTGAAAATTATTTCTAAATTCAAATATCTTGGCATCTGGCTCAATAACAAGCTTTCCTTTAATGACCACATTGATGACCCATCCCGGAGATTAAAAGTCAGGCTAGGTTTCTTCTTCTGCAATAGGTCTTTCTTTCCTTTAGAGACCAGACTCAGGTTTGTCCAGGCCACATTCCTCCCCCTTCTTGACTATGGCGACATAATTTACAACTCATCAGCAATTACCAATCTGCATAATATAGATACCTTCTACCACCATGCCCTGTGCTTTATCTCCAACTCCCCGTACTAAACTCACCACTGTGATTTGTACGCAACAGTTGGGTGGACCTCGCTAACCTTAAGGCATGTGCTCCATGCTGGTACCTGGACCCTAAACCTTCTTCTGAATAAACTTCTGAGCTACCTAACTTTCCTTATCTGTATCTTCCGCAGTGTTTACTCACTCAGGAAGTCAGACTTCATCTTCCTAGATGTACCTAGGACTCGTACCTCCTTTGGTAAATGCACTATTTCATGTTCCCTTCCAACCATCTGGAATCGGTTACAATCCTCACTGAAATTAATCAGTATTATCCCTGTTAACCTCTTCAAAAGGATAGCACTTGACAAATTAAAAGATACATGTAACTGCTTTTAAACTCCCTCTCCCTCCTCATTTGGTCACTTCCAATCCTTTTTTACATGCTCTTACTCCCTATTCATCTATTCCTCCTGTTCTTTACACCTTTCCATAGGTTCATGCTCTTTATACCAAGACTGTTACTTTATAACCAGAACATTATGTACCACACTTAATTTTTTTTTACTGTTATGTCATTCTTTATAAGTATTGTACACCTGTCTGTAAATCTGTAACAGGACCTCCTTGTGAATGAGCTTGCTCAATGGAGTATTCCTACAATAAACTTGAACTTGAACTATGGGCTTGCTAGATTGCCAGGCCAGGAGGTAGCTCATGTTGCAGGACTTCAGGCAAGACATCGTACAAGAAGTCCAAAGGATTCCCCCGTTCTGCACCCTCAGGGAAACCTAGGAGCTGGAGGTTATTACTCTGGCTCCTGTTTTCCATGTTGTTGATTTTATTTTGCAGCCTGTGGATAGTTGTTCCTTGTTAATGAACAGTGAAGCCTAATGAGTTCAGTGCTTCAGTATTGCAGTTAACTTGAGATTCGGTTTTGCAAACTCTGGCATCCATATGTTGAATGGCCATGGTAGTGTTGTTTGAAGCAGGGTGACCTCAGCCATGTGTTGCATCAAAGCAGTGAACATATGGTTGATCTGCTGTGCATTGAGGCCTGTGGGAGCATCCAGACTGCCGCTGTGAGCCATGCTGAGAAATGCAAGATGCAGTCGGCACAGTAGCATTTGTGGCTGAAAGGTAGCGATTGTAAGTAGAACGGTTTGTTCCTAGATGATTCAGGATTAATTGTCTCTGCTACACCTCTGAAGATAAGTAAGTTAAATAGTGTAAATAGCAAAAATGAACCCCTGGATTGGCAGAGTGCTTGATTCAGGCAGCCATCACATTAGGAGCTAGGCCATGAGGATGGCTTGTTATAGTCATAGCAAATAAAGTCTTTGGGTGCAGATTTGTTCCCCCATCAGAGTTCTTATGTGATCTGGATTAAACTGGGAAAAAGAGGGTCTTACCTGTCCTTGGCTATTACTTAACTGCTGTGGGGTCTGTCTGGCCATCTGATATAGCTCAGCCAAGGAAATGGCATTTTCCCTACTTTCTGGTCCGTGTTCTTTTACACAAAGCTGCAGGTCTGTGAGAGGGATGTTGAGGAATTGCACAATTGAAAATACAGTATGTCAATTATCTCTGGGATTATTTTGCCCTCTGGTTGGAGTCATTTAATGAAGTGCTCTCTGAGTCAGGTGAAGGTTTCTCAAGAATTGTCAACTTAGTGGTACTTCAGGAACTGGATTCTCCACCTATAGATCTCTCCTAAGATGTCATACCTTTTAAGAATTTCTTGTTTCACAGTGTCAGAGTTTTCTGACTGCACAATGTCCATATTGCTGTAGGCAAGTCGGGCTTTACTAGTCATATAAGGTACCAGCCTGATTGCCCATTGCTGTTTTGGCCAATGGCAGGCTCCAGCTACCCTTTCAAAAGTTATCAGGCATGCTATGATATCATCCAAGGGACACAGCTTTGTAAGTTTAATGTTTCTTAAGTTGTTTGTGTTTTGTTGATCTGTTGGGCCTGTACTAGATCCTCCAGCTTTGATAGCTTGCAAGGCATCCAGCAATCGCTACTCTTGTCACCTCATCTCTTCTCTTCTCTGTTGCTTAGTCTGGCTTTGTTGTATAAGCCCACCATTTGGAGAAGGTAGGCATGCTTTCAGGTTCTGTCCCTGCCTGTTCTTCTTCTCCCATCACTTGTAAAAGCAGTGTAGTCTCAGTCTGCACTTTTGTTTCTGCTTCTAGTTTAGCTGCCATTCTTCTGGTAATCACTCCTGGGCTTGCTGTTGCAGGTTCCATACCTTATTTCTATGCTTCCCTGGTAGCAGAGCTAGTACCCACACACAAAACTGCTGTCTTAGAGTATGCACAGCATAAATCCCACTTTGTCTGACACCAACTTTCATAGAGGCATAGGTCAGAAAGCATAAGCATATCAGAAGTTACAAAATGTGCAAGTAGTGTTTTATTCTGATTGACAGCAATAAAATAAAATAAAAAAAATTGTACAGGCTAGAGCTTCATGCTGGCAGTACAAACAAAAATCCTTCCTATGAGTGTATCTCTAAAATCTCAGTCTGTCTCTCTGTCTCTCTGTCTCTGTCTCTCTCTTTCTCTCTCCTCTCTCTCTCTCTCACACACACACACACACACACACACACACACACACACACACACACGAACATTGCTGTCTTTTTATGAGATGTATTCTCCTGGTAGTTTAAGCTTTGCATCCTGTTAAGACTTGGAACGTTGTCAATTTATTTCCTGTAACCAGCCTGAAGAGTAGAACACAGTACAACAATGTAGAACATTGTGTCCCAGAGATGGTTTCCTGTTGACGAGTCTGTTAACAAGCTTGTGGAGGTCAAACTACATCTTAGGGTTAATCCCCAGTGTTCCAGACTGTCACTTTTTAAGAAACCCAAATAGCTTTCTGTAATCATTTCAAATAATATAACTATATACATTTGTAAAACAAGGGATACCAGTTTCACATAAAGATTTTAATGATTTTTTTGGCCACAGAGAAGCAAGGGGAGACAGAAAAATTAGAAAAAGCAAGCAAAGAAAGGGAGATAGTAGGGAGAAACTGTTGGAGCATTGGAGTGGCAAATTCCAAGGTACCTCAAGGAAAATTGGATTGTGCAATTAGATAGGCAAGAGACAGACAAGTGGCAGAAATAGAAGAGGACAGACTAGTTCCTTGCTTTTAACTCTGTCTGCATGACAAATGAGGCAAGGTCTTATCTAACCCTGCCACAGTCATGCAGCACTCCCATGTGGTTCTGCCTTGATTTAATTATGCACCTTAGCAGTGGGGTGACCTTGCTTTGTTGTAAACTTGAGGGACACATGTGAAATAGGTGGATGTCAACAGCTATGTGGGAGGGAATGTTGAGCTAAAGCTGCAACTTCAGAAGGGTACAGCTGTGCCAGCCTCCATATATTCAAACTTACAGGGGACCCTTCTCACCTGACTGGCAATCTTTTCCTTTACAGATGATACTAATGTGTAGTGTCTACAGTTTCTCATTGCACCCAATATTGTGGCACTCTGTCTTGTGTGTTGAGCGTGTATGGAGTGGAGAAGCCCAGACCAGAACCAAACAGAATATCCAACAGGATCAGATAATGTTAGTGAACTTTATGAACTCCCTGTAGAAACCTACCACAGAAACAAAATGGAGATTTTATCAGCACTGGGAACAGTTCTGTTTCTGAAATAATTTGTTATTGCAAGGTCACCTGTTGCTTAAAACTTTTATTTCTGTTATCCCTGTAACTGCTATTATACTGTATCTGTTCTGGCTGTTTCTGTAACTTCTAACCTATTAAGTCACTTAGACAATACGGCAAGTAGTTGGAGAGCAAAGAATACCTGACAACAGCTTGCAGACTTCCTCACCATTGACTCTACCCCTGAGTGTGCTGTGCTGCAACTGGGAGCAGTGACTGTGTTGGGAGGGTGGAGCTTGCTGAAGTAAGGAACGGGTGGCTTTTGAGTGCTGCCATTGCATTCCAACCACAACATCAGCTAATCCGGTGGCTTACTGGCTGTCAGAAAGGAGAAGAGATCAGTTGGGCTACAGTCATCTGGTGGCATGCCAGAATTTTCAGCACCAGCCAGAATCTAATATGACAACAGCTTGCAGGCTTCCTCGTCATTGGCTCTACCCCATGTATGCTGTGCTTCAATCAGGGCATGGACTGTGTTGGAAGGGCAAAGGTTGCTTAGAGTATTTCTGCACTTTGGCCTAGCAGTCCTCTGCTATGGATCTTAAGCTAAAGGGACGAACTTAATGGCTACACACTTGGGGTGACAGTATGGGGTGCAGCCTGCAGGGGATGCTGTCCTCAAGTACAAAATCCTAAGCTACTGTTTTCTAATTACAGAGTGTAATGATACCCAGCATCAGTACATCAGACACAGTAAGTATAAAAGTGGGCTTAATTTATACAGTCTGTAAGGTATTTTATAAATAAGGGTTTGGTAATCTGTATTTCAACTTGCAATAGGCATTTAAAGGTAAACCTGGTATTGTACTTAAATAATAGAATACTTTTCATTATTATTATTTTTGTAATATGGTAGTGTACATGCATTGATGCTGAAGTGTTTTTAATAATTATTAGAGTGTGTTTAAAACATTTAAAGGGAACTGTTAGCATTCCCCAATTAAAAACATGGGACCTACAGTTCCCAGTTTTCTAAAGTACGCTATCTGTAATTGTTTTAAATATCTGAAATTGCTGATTTCTGAAGTTTATATGGTTGATCCAGCCACTCTCCATCCACAATTATTGTGCCAGAATCCCCTGTGGCCAGCCCTCTGATGACGTAACTGACGGACTAAGCTGCAGGGGACTCCTATGTTACAGTATAGTTGCCATAAAATGATAACTAAGAAGCTCGTGTTTATGCTTCTAAGGCTGGTGCTGATTGACTGAGAGTGGAGGAACTGTGAGTTAATTAAAATGGGGCACAGTGAAGGCAACAAACCTATGCATCAAGCACATGAGTAAATGCAAAAGGGAAAAGGGATTGCTATGATTTTTGAAGGAGGCGGCAGAAAAGGTAAAAGCTAAAAGGGTAGCATTCAGATGGTATAAAGCGATACCTAGGGAGGAGGATAGGTAGGTGTATCCGGGGAAACAGAAGCACAAAGGCACAAACTGAAGAGAGAATAGCCCAAGCAGTGACTAAAGATGACAAAACATTATTTTAGGTACAGTATGTAAGTGAAAAGAGGAAGATCCGGCATGGGTGTAGGCAGGCATACTCCAAGCACTCCATGGTGTGCAATTTCATTTAAGGGGGGGTAGCAAATAGGCTCTGAACTGCTTCCCTTTTCCATAAAAACTAAAGAAAATACTGAACCTTTCTGTAATTTTATTCATAGGATTCGAAACTAGAAGGACTGGTCACTAATACTCTCTTTGCATCCCAAGGACAATACAACTTTACAGGCTCTGGGCTGGTATGTGGGTGTCTTAGGGAACAATGCATGGCATTTGTATTTACCCATGCACGGCAACAACCACTGTCGTGAGATACAAAAGTTGTATTTATTGTGCCAAATGAGGCAACAAACATGGTCCTGGTGTACATTTGTATATTATCTGGTTACACCGGGGAGGGGTGGGTAGCTCACCCTAATGGGGGGGGAGCAGTGAGTCCACTTGGTGTGCAGATCTGAAATCCCTGGCTATACCGCTGAGATCCGGGAAGAGATTATAAGGTTAAAAAGGGAAGGGGTAACTGTGCAGAGAGGACCACAAAAAGACAGACATCCTGAACAAATAATTTTGTTCAGTGCTCACAGAAGAAAGGGAATGGGAGGGGCTACAGAAATGTAAAAGGAGCTCTGGATGGAGGGAGGTGGACACTAGTCCTTTTTCAGAGGAGGGAGTCTGAAGGGACTCCCTAATCTTAAAATTAACAAAGTAGTGAGACCAGACAGGGTGCATCCAGGGGTATTTATAGAGATCAGGAAGGTACTGGCTACACTTCTAACAGTCCCATTTAATAGTTCACTGGAAATAGGGATGGTTCCAGAGGACTAGAAGAGGGCAGATGTCCCACTTCACAAAAACGGTACCAGGGAGGAGGCTAGCAGTTATATGCCAGTCAGCCTGACATCAGTTGTGGGAATGTTAATGGAATCATTGCTAAAGGAAGGGATGGTGGATTATTTTGAATCCAGTGGTTTGTAAGAAGTGAGATATCATGGATTGGGGGGGATGTCATGTCAGACATGTCTGATAGATTACTTTCAATGGCTGACCAAGGAATTGCATCAGAGTGAAGCTGCAGATGTGATCTACCTTGATTTCAGTAAGGTTTTCGACATTGCTCCAGATAGGAGAATAGTAAGCAAGTTGGGTAGCTTAGGAGTGGGTCCAAAGGTGGTGAACTGGATAAGAAATTGTTTAAGAGATAGGTGACAAAGGGTGGTAGCAAATGGAGTTCACTCTGAAGAGGAAAGGGTGGCTAGCGGGGTGCCTCAGGGATCAGTGCTGGAACCTGTCCTCTTTAATGTCTTTATATGTGACATTACAGAGCAGCCGGAAGGGAAGGTCTGCCTCTTTGCAGATGATGCCAAAATCTGCAATAAGGTGGAGACTCTGGGGGGTTGGGGTGAGAGAATGGATGAGCAGAGACCATAACTCAAGGAGTGGTCAAGGGTGTGGCACCTGGGTTTCAATGTGAAAAAGTGCAAAATAATGCACTTAGGAGACAGAAACCCTGGTGCAGAGTACAAAATGGATTGAGCATTACTGACAACCACCAAGCAGGAGAGAGATATGGGGCATTCATATTGCATGAACTAAAGGTGGCCAGGCAGTGCAACAGGGCAGTTGGGGGGGGGGGGCTAGTGGAATGCTTGGGTGCATAGGGAGGGGTATCACCAGCAGAAAGAGTGAGGTGGTGTTGTCGCTTGATAGATCATTGATAAGACCCCATCTAGAATACTGTGTCCAGTTCTGGAGAGCACATCTCTGGAAGGACATAGACAGAGTGGAGGTGGTCCAGAGGACAGCAACTAAAATGGTGGGTCTAAAAGGGTCTGCATCAACAGTCCTACAAGGAAAGACTAAAAGAACTCACTAAGTACACCCTGGAAGAGACATGGGGGGGGGGGGGTATGATATACATCTTTAAATACCTCACTGGAGTAAATAAGGTACAAGAGGAAAGTATTTTTCAGAAAAAAAGGTGCTCAAACAACAAAGGGACATGCTGTGAAGCTGGAAGGGGTAAGTTCAGGAGAGATGTTAGGAAGGACCTCATCACAGAAAGAGTGGTGGATTCCTGAAACAGCCTACCAGTGGAGGTAATGGGGCAAAAACTATGATGAGGTTCAAGAATGTATGGGATAGGCAAAAGGGAACCTTAGAGGAAAGGAAGGGGGGAGGGATAAAGAACCAAAGATCAAGTAGAGTCTGCAGTGATAGGGTAGGTATGGAAAAATGGGCAGACTAGGTGGGCCAAACTGTCAAATTCTGTGTTTCTGTTTTGAAGTTACTGTTTTTTTTTTTTTGTTAACTTTTGTAACCTCACTATTTAAAAAATTCTGAGTTGTACTGAAGCCAAATATTAACACATTGGCACATAAACATTTTTTATATATTTCCTATAAAGACCAATAATAGTTATCAGATTCCCTATAATATTTTCTAAAGTTAGAAGTATTTGCAATCTTACAGTACCTGCCAAAAAAAAGCAACATGAAGTATTGTAACCACACTGGCAATAGTTCTGCACAAGGACTTTTAGGTTAATGCAAGGGTCACCTAGCGTACTCATCCTCTCTAGAGCATTATCACTTCCGGGCTATGTTTAGGAAGGCATCCCATCATCCCCAGTTGTGCAATCCTGAAAACAGCTGGTACTACAGAAACTGACAAAAGGACTGGAGCGTGTGCAGTTGCCATTGGAAACCTGGGCCTTTGGTTCATGAGCAAGTTAATCCACATGACTCTATTCAAATAAGGTTCCAATATTTTCATAACTAACCTTTAATAATATTTTGTCATTTTGGGCACAACAATCTTAAGGAAATTCCCTGGTGTTTCTGTACACCATTTCAGATTTATGATATTTTGCCAAAGTGCATGATGATCACCCAAACATTTTAAATCCACAAAATAAACCGGATATTCCCACGCTTGTTCTAAACTACGTGCTGAGACTTCCTTCCCCTTGCTGGAAAAACATTAGTAAGGGGTCATATTAGTTATTTTTTTTATTATTAACAACATCACTGGCTTATGTGTCAAAGTGGATGCTAAATAAAAAATACAATAGAGACACAGCATTTGTTAAAATATTTGCTTCATTTTCCATCAATGTAAAAATAAACTGTAAATAAGACTATGACACCTTGATTGCACTAACAATCCAGCAGACATCAAGGCAAGGCAAGTTTGTTTTTAGATGCCCTTTCCCAGAGGCTCAAGATGCCGTACAAAGATTTATTTATTTATGTATGTAGTTTTTTTTATTTATTTGAAAATTGGTAACTGGGAGAGGTACACTGAGCCAAGGCTCATTTTCAGGTGCAACCCCATGAAAGAGGGGAACAGTGGGAGAACAGCAGCACAATACACAGTAGCAAAACATTTGGACAAGATTCAGTTAAAATTAGTACAAAATTAGAATAAAGACAGAGTTGTATGTGCAGAGAATAAAGAGCGGTGCAGCTCAACGTGAATTCCTAGTAAGTGCATAATCAGATGAGGCAGCAATGCTTAGTGAATAAGAACAATACTGACAACAGGCAATTGAACTCATGTGCTATTATTGCCTGACCTTGTAATGGAGTGAGAAGCTGTAGCGGTGTGGAAGTTAACCTAATGCAGGAGCGGGGGCCCAGCCCACTGCTTACCAGAATAGTTTAGGCTCAACCATGGAGGCATCAGGAGGAAGGTTTGCAGGAACAGGTGGGGAAGGGTTGGAGTTTCAATTGGTGTCTGAGGGAGCCAGGGGATGGGGAGAGGCAGCGAGAGGAGAGATATGGTTCCAGAGTGAGGGAAGGAGATAGGAGAAGGCAGATTGCCCAACAGAGAAGGAGGGTGAGGAGTGACAAAAGTGTGATGCTCCCTGGAATGCAGTGAACAGAAAGCAGGAGGAGGTTGGAAGAGAAAAGATAAGAGATGAGAGGTAAGAGGGAAGGGAACCAAACCAGAATTTGGGATATGAAGGAGGCATAGTGATGAACTTTTACAGGGAGGGGGGATAGGGATGAATACAATGAACAATGATGGGTGTGGGAAGAGGGAGTTTTTAGAAAAATGACAGAAGGAGTTTCAGAGGGTGTCCTGTCTGGTGAGGGAGACAGACAGGGCAGTGCCATAGATCACAGCTGCATAGTCGAAGTGGAGAGCACCTTTTGGGTAACAATCTCCCTGCGGACATGCAGAAATAAGCAGTCTTTGTTGTGATACAGGGTACTGAGCTTGGAACGTAGTACTGCATGGGTGGCATCAATGTGTACTGAGAAGTCAAACTTACTGTTTAGCCACATGCAAAGGTATTTGAAGGTCTGAACTGTTTCAAGAGGTGTGCATCTAGAGTGGTGAAAATAGGAGAGGTGGGGGCAGTGAGTCTGACCAGTTTCTGACTGGTCCTAAAGGTCATGGACACCATTTTTTTACTGTTGACTCTGAGTTTGTTGGATTGGAACAAGTGCAGAATGCTGTTACCCACTGGAGAAGGTCTTCCACTGCTGTGCTGGAGGAACTGGAGATAAAGACGACTATGTTGTCTGTATATATGTGTATCTACAAGTTGGAACAGGCAGAGGTAAGATTGTTCAGGAAGATGGAAAAAAGGATGAGACCCAGGATGGAGCCCTGTGGGACCCCAGCCTGTATAAGAAGGGGAGGAGACAGGGTGCTTCCAACTTGTACTGACTATTGTTGGCCCATTAGGCAGGAATGCATCCAAGAAATGGCAGGAGCTGAGAGGCCACCAGAACTCAACTTTTTTAGGAGGAGTAGGTGGGACACCAAGTCAAAGGCTTTGGCCTGGTCAAGGAATATAGTGGCCAAAATGTGCCCCTGATCCATCCCGGAGAAGACAAAATCAGTGACTCTCAGCAGAGAGAAGACAGTGGAATGGTGCATCCAAAAACAAGACTGGAGGGGTGAGAGAAAGTTGGAGGATGAAAGGAAGTCAAGGAGCATAGAGTGGACCGGTTTATTTTGCGGCTTAGAGAGGGAGGGGAGGAGAAAGATGGAACAGAAGTTGCCAGGGGAGGAGGAGTCATCCCCTTTGTGAAATGGAATAACTTTGGACATCTTACAGGATTAAGGAATGGCACTGAAGGAAAAGGAATGATTGAGAAGGTAAGGGCAGCTACAGTGGCGGGAGTTGAGAGGTAGAGGAGCTTGGGATCCAGATTGTCAGGTCATTGTCAGATTGGCACTTTAACTAGTTGGGGGAGGAAAGGGCAAGTTGTATTTCCTCTGGATAGTGACACAGGGAAGAAGAAACCTGATGAGGGATCAGGGAGGGTAGCAGGAGGGGAAGGAGAGGAGCCAGGAGGAGGAGAAGAAGGGAGGGCACAGATTGTGAAGAACTCATAGAAGACAGCAGCAACAGTGCCAGGATCAAACACAGGTAAACCATTCATGCGGAAGACTGGGGGAGTGGACTGGGCAGGGGTGTCAACAAGGGAGTGGATAACCTTGCAGAATTTAGCTGGGGAGTTAAGGTTTTTCTGTAAGTTGGCCTTTAAATAATTGAGATTTTGCAGCCTGGATAAGCCTTTGTACAGCTGTTCCTCAGGGCCCTATAAGAGATTAGGTCAGGAGAGGAGTGGGATTATTCTTAGTAGGCCCAAGTGAGGTCTTGGAACTTGCAGAGATCGATGATTCTGGTAGTAATCAAGGGGTCGTGGGAAGTTTTTACTCTGGATTTCCTCAGGGATGTGTTCTTGTCCCAGTTGGAGAAAATTAAGTAGAGTAGTGTGAGGGTCACTTCAATATCTGAGGCAAAGAGAATGGCTGGCCATTCTGATGCTGCAAGGTCACTCACTAGAGCACTGATGTTTAACGACCGTAGAAAACTTGAGATGTATTTTAGCGAGGAGGAAGAGGGACACCAGATTGTTCTGAAACAGAACTTCATGCAGTGGTCACTAAATGAGTCCTGCAAGATACCTGCTGCAACACTGCAGTGGAGGTGGGAGGGCAGGACCTAGTCCAAAAAGGTATGAATGGCTGAGTGGTGAATTTTATTTACCACGTAGGTGTACTAGACAAGACATTCACCTATTTTCATGCATGACCTACAAGATCACAACAATGGAAATTGAAACAACAATGCACAAAAATACAGACAGGGTCTATACAATTGTCTAAAAGTAATACAGAGAACTAAACCAAAACAAAATACAATATGTGGTAAACCTGATGCAAGATACAGGGCAAGGAGCAACCATAAAGTACAAGTAACAAGTATAATCAAATCAAATCGAATCAAATCAACGTTATTTTTATAGTGCCTTTCAAAACCAAGGCACTGTACATAAAACCAATTACATAAAAATAAAATTAAAACAAGAACATTAAAACAGATCATTCATGACTAGGGGAAAGCTAGGCTAAATAAATAAGTTTTTAACTCAATTTTAAATCTATCGACAGTTGGGCATTCTCTCAGCCAATGAGGTAGACAATTCCACAGGGTTGGCACTGAAAAAGTGAAGGCACGAGAACCAGATGTCTTCAATCGTACCCAGGGAATCTCCAGCAATCCCTTGTTGGTGGAATGGAAAGGATGGAGGGAGCAGTAGGGTACCAGGAGAACTTGCAGGTAACCGGGTCCCTGATCATGTAGGGCTTTAAAGGTTAGCAAGCCAACCTTAAAGGTGATCCACCACCAAACAGGCAGCCAGTGCAGCTCGTGGAGAACAGGCGTAATATGACTGGTTCTAGAAGTCCCAGTCAAAAGCTTGGCCACCGCATTCTGCACCAGCTGCAGGCGGAGGATATCAGCCCTAGGTAGAGGGAATTACAGTAATCAAAACAGGTAGTGACAAAGGCATGGACCAATGTTGGAAAATAATCTGGAGGAACCAGGTGTTTCTCCCAGGTGATACTCCTCAGATGGTAAAAGGAGGATTTGACGACAGCTGACACCTGAGATTTTGGGGTCAGACCATCATCAAAAATAACGCCCAGGTTATGCACCTGATCCGAGTTAGTGAGCAACATACCACCAGATAATAAGCCTGATGGTTGATCAGCCCCCAAACCCGCCCCTGGATGACCTGGATCCACTACTAGCACTTCAGTCTTATCTGGATTCAGTCTCAGCCAGCTGGAACTCATCCAAAATCTGATCTCAGTAAGGCAATTATTTAGCATGGAGAGTGCATCATCCTGTCCGGGCAGAAAGGACATATATAGCTGAATATCATCTACATAGTAGTGAAAACTCAGACTGTATCACTTAATGATATCTCCCAATGGCAGCATATACACTGCAAACAACATGAGGGCTAAAATGGAACCCTGCGGTTCCCCACAAGGCAAGGAGTGAGCACCAGAGGAATAAATTCCAGTGGAAACTCTTTGAAACCTGCCTGTGAGGTAAGAATGGAACCATTTAAGGACTGTACCAGACTGCCCACAAAAGAGACACAGGCGCTCCAACAGCACGCCATGCTCTACAGTGTCAAATGCAGCAGAGAGGTCAAGAAGGACCAGAATGGTACGTGCCTTTCGATCTCTAGCCATTAGGAGGTAATTCAATATCCGGACATAAAAGGATAGGTTTCATATATAGAGTTGATAATCTGCAATATACACAAGTACAATAATTCAAAGTAACTACTACTGATTCTTTGCAACCTGCAGACATGTACATGCAGAGGCCTTGAGTAGGAAGGAGCAATGCCCACTCTTAAAGGCATGGCTGGATGAACACAGTTGGACAATAAACGTGATGAAGTTCCAGGGTGCGGAGGCAGAGTAGGAAAAAGACAATTTCACAAACTTAGTTTTAGTTTTGGGGATGACCAGTGAGTCAGGGACATTAGACCTCAGGGGATAGCATACACTATCAGGTAAAATAAGTGAGGCTACGGACAGCGGAATCTGTTTAGTCACAACATTATGAACAACACTACCCATAGTGAGTTTGCACAGGGCAGATGGTGGAAGCCAACAAGTCTGGAGTAGAGGGTACAGTGGTTAATATGTTTGTGGCCAATGGTTAATATGGTTTGTGGCCAATGGTTAATATGTTTGTGGCTAATGATTAATATGGTTTTTGGCCAGGGCAATTCTACAGATATTGTTATAGGCCACATCATGTATTAGTGACTGAGTAGTAGACAGACATCCCATGAGTAAGTTTAGGGAGCATAATTCCACGTGTGATGGCTATTTAGGTTTTAGAAGTGAGGTTGTTAACTGATCTTGTATTACAGCCCCAACCTGATATTAACTGCCTTACAAACAGCCGATATATGCATTGAGAAGTTCAGTAATGTGTCAAGTGTGACGCTTAGGTAGCTGAAGGAGGAAATGGTGGTGACACCGGATCCATTTGTACACTTCACCATCAAAAGGGAGAGGCATTTTGTTACTCTTGGAACTGAGCCAAATAGCATGGCCTGGGTCTTTGTAATATTCATAAGGAGCCTGTTAGACTGTTGTAATCCTTGAGTTGACTGTAGATCAGAGAACAGCTGGTGATTTAGATTAGAAACGTTCCAAGAGCTTGTAAAAAACACTAGTTCATAAGCATACAAGATGGGAGTGCTGTGTGAGAGACTGGCATGGATTGTGTTGATATGATGAGAGAAAAGGAGGGGGCCCAGTATTGATCCTTGAGGGGACCTGACTGAAGTAGGAACTGAATCAGACAGAGAGTTGTCAAATTTAACATGATGGAACCTATTAGCCAGATAACTTTTAAACCATGATAGAGCAGTGGAGGAAATACCTAATGCCCTAAACTTTCTAAAGAGTAGGGGAATGGTCAACCAAATCAAAGGCTTTGGTGAGGTCAATAAAAACCATACCTACAAGCTCACCCCTGTCCACAGCAGAGGCAATGTTGATGGTGAGTGATTGCAGGGCAGTGGTGCTGCTGCTGTCTTTCTGGAAACCATGCTGTGCAGTAGACAGAAGGCTATCGTTATTAAGTTACTCTATCAGCTGAGAGGTTACCAATTTCTCAAGTATTTATTGAGTACTGGAAGTATTGCTATGGGCCTGTAGTTCTCAATGTTGTCAATGAGGCAGTAGAGTGCAGTGGTTTAAGACTCTGAGCTGCAAACCTGGAGACCTGGGTTTGAATTCCACAGCCCCAACTTGCATACTGTGTGGCTGAGCAAGTCACTTAACTTCCTTGTGCTCCCAGGTCACACCTGAAAACAAGCTTTGGCTTAGTATGCCTGTCCTGGTTAAAAAATTCCCTCCTTTTCCCTTTCTTACTATCACTTTTCTTACATACTGGTACAATGTGTGAGATCTTTCATTGGTCAGGTATGGTGTGCGATATTAGAGACATGTTAAAGAATATAGTTACTGGTACAGCAAGTACATCAGCAGCCCTCAATATTTTTGGTTCTATACATCAGAGACAGCAGACGTCAACGATGGGATTTTCTTAAGACGTTTATGCACCTCAGTGCATGTCACCGTTTTGGGCTGGAAGGGGGTTGGGGCAGTCATTATCAATGGGAGGAGTAGGGGTGAGACAGCAGGGAGAGAGAAGGCCCCTGTGTAGGATACAAGGTCAGTAAAGTGCTGGTTGAAGGCATTAGCTATGGTAATAGGGTTAGTGTAGTTGATTCCTATATAGTTCGATCTTTTTTTGCATGAAGTTACAGGACTGGCCTAAAACTTGATAAATGTTTTTCCAGAATTTGCTTAGACTGCCAGTCAAGGAATCAAAAAATGATTTGTAATACAGGTGTTTGCTTCACCAGATGTCCCTTTTCCACTCATTTCTGAGTTCCCTGTATTTTGCCTAATCAATAGTGGACTTAATGACTTTAAAGGTGAACCAGCTGACATCCCTTTGTTTTAATAGTGCTAGCCACGAATAATCCAGCCATTTAGTGACTGGGCCACATACTGGGTTAGTGGTCTTGGGCACATAGTTGTCTTGCATACCAAGTATGACCTCATTGAAGATGGAGAGGGCCTGGTTTACATCACTGGTGGCCCACAGCTGAGACCAGTCTGTACTTGCAACCTCCTGTATAAATTGTCCAGCGTCAGCTATGAGATATCATGGAAGTGTATGAACCTTGTGGGGACCCTGGGGGTCTTTGCCTTCCAGACACAGTAGATGAGAGAGTGGTCACTAATCTCATCAGGAAGGACACCAGAGCAGGAAATTCTGTCAGGCTTGGGGGTGAGAATCCATTCAATTAAGGAGGAGCTCTGGCCATTGTTTGATCTTCTAGTAGGTTTATGATTAGTCGGTGAAGCAGAAGCTGGTTTAGGGTCAATTCTGCATTTTTTGCTTTACCGCCAAGCCAATCAATGTTAAAATCATCAATTAGGAAAAACTCAATTGTTTTGGACCAGTGGGCTGACAGAGCTCAGAAGTAAGGGAAGAGCTTGTTGACTATCTGCTAGTGGTATGTACCTGTATATACAGAGGACATGCAATATTTTGGAATTTTCCCATAGCAGGATTGCATGACAAAGTTCAAACAAAGGACTGCAGGTGGGTAGGCAACTAGATGCAGAGATGTGTAGATGATCCCTATACTAGATCATAGTCCCCCACCTCTCTTAGTTGCAGCAGGGTCTGATCTAATGAAAGTGTAATCTGGCAATGCACAGACATCATCAGGAATGTTCACCTTTAACCAAGTTTCAGTAATGCCAACTATATCAGGTTTGTAGTGGTTAACCCAAACTGTGAGCTCACTAAAATTTTTGATTAGACTCCTTATATTGATGTGGGCACATTTTAGTTCCTTAACACAGTGCTGGGGGGCTGCATGGGACTGGAAGGCACAGCTGATTGGGGCCTTTGCCTCAATATCACTAGCTAATAGAAGAAGAGATAGTATTAACTGGTGAGGGAGCAAACCTTAGGTGACAGGGATATTAATCAGCCCCTCCAGCGCAGCATAAGAAGGTACGCAATAGCCCTATGCAAGTCCCTAGACACAAGATGGTGATTTTTGCCATACTTCTGAATTTTAAGAGCTATTAGTACATTAGACATTGTGAAATCAGAGAAAGTTGTGGGGCCAGCACAGGATATTTGATTGGGAGGCAGGCTATCAGCCAATACTAGCAGACAGGCAAGAAATGCTGGTAAAATCCAGTAAACACTTTAGGAAACCTATGCTAATATGGAGTTTAGGTAACAAAAATACTAGCTACACAGCCCTTGCTTGGGGCTAAGGTAAATATGCACAAACTTACTAGGCAGAGGTTAATAAAAATATAATGATGACTGAGCCTATGGGCAATCTACCCTGCTAGAGGTTACAGCAAAGTAAGGCATGGCCAGGCAAGTGTTATTTGTATAATGCCCAATCCCAGAAGCTCCGGGTGCCTGACAATAAAACAATGCAAGCACTGGAAGCAAAAAATAAATGTTAAATAAAATCCAGAACACAGTTTAAAATATATCTGTCGTCAGTGTTTTGTACAATCTCAGATGGACGGGCAGGGGCTGTAAGTCTGGGTAAGCCAGGCAGAAAAGGTGGGTCTTTAGCCTCAGTTTGAATACCCCTATTGAGGGGGCCTTCTGAACTGCAGATGGTAGTGAGTTCCACAGGAAGGACCTAGCGACACTTAAAGTATGATTGTCTGATGTCTTGAGCCGGACCCTAGGAACATCCAGGAGGCCCCTCGAAGAGGAGCGGAGGAAGCGGACAGAAGTTGCAGGTGTCAGAAGTTCAGTCAGGTTGCCAGGACCCAGTCCCTATAGGGCCTTGAAGGTGAGAAAGTCCACCTTGAAAAGGACCCTCTACCTGATGGCAACCAGTGCAGAGCATGCAGGACCAGGGTCACATGATTGGACCTGGACAGGCCCATCAGTAACTGGGCCACTGCGTTCTGCACCAGCTACAGTTTGTGGAGGATTCCTCCAATGACCCCGAAGTAAAGAGAGTTACAGTAGTCGAGCCTAGAGGTAGCGAAGACATGTACCAGAGTCGGCATTTATTAGGGCAGAATGAAGCGCTTTATCCTGCCAGTGTTCCTCAAGTGGTAAAAAAACACTTTTGACTACAGATGATACCTGATCTTCAAAGATCAGTCTGCTGTTGAGGATCACAGCAAGATCACGCACCTGCAGGGAAGTCATCAATGGAGCAGACCCCTGGAAAAGACCTGGGTTAGCTCCAAATGGCAGCCTATCATGCCCACAACCTAGCTCGACCACTAGTACCTCTGTCTTATACGGGTTAAGTTACAGCCAGCTGGAAGACATCTAGTCATTGATTTTAGCCAGACAGGTGTTTAGCACGTCTACAACATAGGATGTTACAGACGCAAATGACACATACAACTGGGCATCATCTGCATAGCAATGAAACTCCACGCTGAACTGTCGAATGATCTCTTCCAGGGGCAGCATGTACACTGCAAATAGCAATGGTGACTGGATCGAGCCCTGTGGCACTCCACATGATAGGGGCATTGGGGAGGAGGAGAAATTCCTCATCACCACCCCGCTGCACCCTATCAGAGAGATAGGACTCAAAACATTTGATGACAACACTGGTAAGTCCACAATATTCACAGAGCCAATCGAGAAGCACCAAGTGATCCACAGTGTCAAAAGCTGAAGAGAGATCAAGGAGAACAAGAATTTACTTGTCTCCTCTATCTCTATTGTTGTTGCATGAAGCAACAACAATCAGTTTACCCTGCTCACAGTATTATTATGGCTGACTACAAGTAATTAGGAAACAATCAGTCAGGTACAGGTTAAGAAACACCAGCAAGTGTAAAACCCCAAATGAACAGCAAATACATCAATATAAAACTGAGTAAATAAATAATGAATGAATGGGTACCTGAATGAATGAATGAATAAAGAAATAGCTCCTTTGAATAATTCATTCTAGCTAGTAGTGTACGCAAATATAAAATCAAGTTTGGCAGTATGTTAATTGGAAAAGATGGGACTTTAAGGACCCTTTAAAGGCCTCCTCTGAGTAGGCGGAATGAATGTGAGATAGCAAGGAATTCCAATGAATAGGTCCAACCAACACAAATGCTCTGATCCCAGACAGTGTCAGCCTTGACTGGGGTACTACCAATAAGCCATCATCAGTGAAGAGGAGAGGAGAGGGCAGACATATGCATTTAGGATCAGGAGATCTTTCAGGCAACCAGGTCCCATAACATATAGGGTCTTGTACTGTATATCAACAAGCCTATCTTGAAGCTGATATGCTACTGAATGGGCAGCCTGTGCAGATTGGGCAGCACCAGAGTGATGTGATCCCTACGAGATCAGTTGAGTAGTTCTGAACCAGCTGCAAATGATACATCAGACTCCCAGTTAACACTAGGTAGAGACAGTTACTGTAGTCCAGCCTGGCTGTGCTGAAGGCATTGACCATCATAATCTAGTCATCAGGCAACAGATGCCATTTAATCTGGGTAATAGTTGGTAGATGGAAAAAGTCATTACGGATGACCACTGACACTTGATGTTCAAGTGTTAGCCTGCTATCCTCAGTGACTCCTAAAATTCTAACTGTGTCCATAGCTCCAAGGGTGACACCATTATGGTATGGTAACTAGGTGTCACTCCATGTCATTGGTGACCCACGTGAACCCAGTTCCATAATCATTACTTCAATCTTGCTTGGGTTGAGAGTTAACTTGTTGGAGGTCACCCAGTTGTTGATCTTTTGCAAACAATGATACACCACAGGGCCCACATCTACCCATCTGGTGTACATGACAAGTATAGAAACATAGAAACATTGAAGTTGTTGGCAGAGAAGGACCTATTAGCCCACCTAGTCTGCCCTATTTTCCCCTACAAACTGTGCCACTGCAGACCTACTCGATCTCCGGTCTCCCCCGCCTGCCTTGTTTCTAAGGTCCCCTTGTATCTATCCCATGCATGCTTGACTCCTGTTACCATTTTAGCACCTACCACCTCAGCTGGAAGGTTGTTCTAGGTATCCACTGCCCTTTCTGTGAAGATGTATTTCCTCACATCTCCTCTAAGTCTCCCTCCTTCCAGCTTCATAGAGCGACCCCTTATCCTCAAGCATTTTTTCTATATAAAATACTATCTTTATGTACCTTATTAATACCTCAGAAGTTTTTGAACATTTCTATCATGTCCCCCCCCTTTCCTTCCTTTTCTGTAGAGAATATATATTTAATTCCCTGCATCTTTCCTCATAGGGCCTTTGATGCAGGCCAGGCACCATTTTAGTTGCCCTCTTCTGTACTGCCTCCACTTCATCTATGTCTTTCCAGAGATGAGGCCTCCAGAACTGGACACAGTACTTGAGGTAGAGCCTCATCATCGACCTATACAGGGGGTAACACTACCTCCCTCTATCTGCTGGTGGTACCCCTGCCTATGCACCTGAGGTATGCCTTCATTACAGCGACAATTTTACCATGATTGATGCTACAGCAACAACAGCACCAGGACACTGTAGTGTCAGCACGGGACCCCAGCATTGCATTCTGGGGTCTTGCACCCCCTCCCCGAATCAACTCCGACTCAGAGTTGATTATTTTAGTTATGGGTGGTGTGGTGGGCAGAGCACCTCAGGTAGAGGGTTTGGGGGGCAAAACCCTTGAAGAAAACACAGTCAAAACTGACCGCATTTATGCCGACCGCAAATGCAGTCGACATAAAGGTGTCACTGTAACGTCGGTCAACAACAAATTTGTCAACCGACTGTCATGAATCCTGCACCCAAACACCCTGCTAGCTTTCCCAACTGCCTTATCACACTATTCTGCTACCTTCAGGTTTTCAGAAATGATTACCCCCAGATCCTTTTCCTGTTTTGTTGTTGACAATGCCTCCCTGCCCAATTGGTACGTTGACCCCGGGTTTCTGTGCCCCAAGTGCATGAGTTTGCACTTTTTTGCAGTTAAACTGTTTATTGACTTTTCTTTTTACAAAAACTTGGACCAGTGCAGTTACAGTAATTCAGATCAGGATATAGCAAGGTGAATCAAACCGATGTTGCATATTCAGTGCATCGTAGGATCATTAAATGTTAGACAATTGCATAGATACACTCACCCATCCTCTTCTGTCTATGGAAAGTTATGCACCAAAAGTGGGTGATGAACCAGGCAACAGTCACCCTGCAAAAAAATAGATCAACAACCACAAAGAATGGCAGCAATGACCAAAATATATAAAAAAATGTAAACAGACTACCTAATAACTATATACATCTTGAGATTCTAACTTAACATTGATCCTGCCTTCATCATATCCAATGCTTGCGCCATTAAATGAAAGTGTAAAAGAGGGGGGGGGGACCCTTCATCTGATCCCTGTTTGGGAGGGTCACGTACTTGACAATGGGTAGCCAGCAAGTCTCATACTCTGGCAAGGTATTCGTGGCTATATGAGACAGACAGTCCATTAAGGCCAACTGGGTGAGCACCGTTAAGATCTCTTGCATAGAGGGTATATGTGCTTGCCTCCAGCTACAAAAAAGAAGGTATTTGAGTTGCACAAATAATAGTGCC
This sequence comes from Neoceratodus forsteri, assembly GCA_016271365.2. Classification (NCBI taxonomy): domain Eukaryota; kingdom Metazoa; phylum Chordata; order Ceratodontiformes; family Ceratodontidae; genus Neoceratodus; species Neoceratodus forsteri. Next base: position 516,078,379 of record CM057449.1, on the reverse strand, counting down.
ACCCATCTAGATTCTGGCTTGGTCAGGTGAGGTACCCTGGACTGCATTCCTAGTAAAATGAGTGGTGCTGACAAGTGGGATGTTTTTCCCGAGTACCTGAGTGGCTAGCTGGCTTAGCTGTATCCATAATGGCTACACTTTGGGGCAAGCCCATAATATATGGAGTATGTCCCCTCTTGGGAGCTGGCATCTCCAGCAGAGATCATTATTTAACACTCTTGCTTTGTGGAGTACCACCGGGGGTCCTGTACCACATGTGTAGTATTTTGTTCTGAATTAACCTACTTCTGGCATCTTTAAAACACCTGTGACCTAACCTCCAACACTTTTGCCACTGTCCTTCACTGATCGATATTTGTAAAACCTGTTCCCACTTGTTCTTGGAAACACCAGAGTGGGGTGGGAGGGTGTCTCTGATTTGTAGGTAAATTTTGCTGGCCAGGTTTTTGGGGCTTGAAATCCAGCTTACCACTGTGGTTGTGCTCCCCCTGTATACCTTCAGTCTAATATATGTTTGAATGGTGCTACGCATCTGCAAGTACCCCCAGAAGTCTTTCCATGGGAGCCCCATTTGGTTCTTAAGTTTGAAAATGAGTTCAGACTTGTAGACCCATCCACCAGGAGGTCTCTGATGGTTTGGATCCCAGTCTTGGCCCAGTGCATCCATATTATGGGGTCTTTGTCAATGACTATCTGGGGGTTGCCCCACAAAGGTGTAAACTTCATAGGCATAAGGTTGGCATCCAACTTTCGGACCAGCTTAGCCCAGTATTTAATTGAGGGGCTAATTGTGAGGTGGGATAGCCAAGTTTTCTTTCATGGGCTATAGACCAGCAGGGGGAGAGAGTGGGTATTGATCTGCATGGCCTCCATGTATAACCATTTTGGTGAGTCTTCACACCTTGGTTGAAACCTGAGTATTGTTTGTATGACTTGAAATGCCATTTGTAGCCCTTGAACCATGGAAGGCACCATCCCCCTTCCTTCCAATGTGCCCAGAGTTTACTACAGCTATAGTGGGGCTGCTTGCCCTTCCATAGAAAATGCCCAATCTGTTTGTCTGTCTTGGGCCACCAGCTGGCGAGGAGTTTGAGAGGGATGTGTGAGAGTATATAAAACAGTTTGGGAGCAGTAAGCATTTTAACAGCCACAATCTTCCCTGCCAAGCTTAATTGCATTTTACCCCATCTGGCCATTTCAGTGGAAAGGTCAGCCAATAGAGGCTGTAGGTTTATTTCCCATATCTTAGCCAAACTGGGGACAGTTTTAATCCTGAGGTAGCCCAGAAAATTAGTTATGTTGCCATATTAGTCCTTGTGAGAAAAGATCCAGAAAAAAGAGATGATCTGATACCTTATATCGGACCAGCATAAATGTAACAGACGAAACTAGATGCTTGAGCTTTCGGATTATATAGAATCCTTCATCAGAAAAATAACAGCTGGTTTGGAAGAATGCACTTTCTTAAAGTCCAGATCATGCATAAAAAAAACAGATAAAAAATTGTTAAAAATCTCATTATCTTAAACTGCTTTCTAAAATCATCATGAAACCAAGACAGCAGAGTTCCATCACAAGAATGGTATGTCAGTGTTAAATGTCATGGAATAGATAAGCTTCTTCCCTGAGAACAGCCATAAAACATACAGATGAAATTAACTGATAGACTACATAGTATATAATGTTAAAAATCTTCTAAATAAAAACATATCTTTGTGTTAAGCAAATATTAGGGTTTAAAGGCAATCTGTCCTAGTGTAAATTAAGCATTAACCAGTTGTTTCCCACATTTACACAGTGTAAGTACTATTCAGATAAGTATGTCTTAAAACCAGTGTACAACAAGTCAATATGAATATTCAAACTTATACTGTTTAAACATGATCTATCTGCAACTATGTAACACGTGACTAATGTTTCTGCACATACAACACCCAAAGCTAATACAGACCCCCTTGTAATTGAGATGCTGTTATCCTAATATGTCCATGTGTCAACATGCATCCATATATACCTAATATTCTGTACTATTAAATAACAATTCTATCAATCCAGATCAAAAACTGAGGGAATCAACATTCCACCACCCCACCTAACCTCTTCCCACCAAGTATTCATGTATCATTAAAAAATCAAACTTAACAAAACCCCTCTAGTAATTGAGATCCTGTATCCTAACATGTTCATTGTTTTATAACAGAAACATAGAAACATAGACTTTGACTGCAGATAAGGACTGCTTGGCCCACCCAGTCTGCCCATTTCCTTACCTATTGGATAAGCTGCAGATCCTAGTTAACCAACAGCCTTCTTCCTCCTACCCCCCACTAGAATTGCTTTATGTCTGTCCTATGCATTCTTGAATTCCCCCACTGTTTCTGATCCCACAACCTCCTCAGGAAGGCCATTCCATGCATCCACCACCGTCTCTGTGAAAAAATACTTCCTCATGTTGCCCCTGAGCCATCCCCCCATCTTCAAATTGTGCCCCCTTGTTCTTGTACATCTCTTTTTCTGAAAGCTGCTACCCTCTTGGACTTTGTTGATTCCCTTGAGGTACTTAAATGTTTCTATCATGCCCCTCCTTTCCACATTGGTATACATATTAAGCTCATTTAGTGTCTTTTTGCATGACTTCTGGTACAGACCCGTGTAACATTTCAGTTGTCCTCCTCTGAACTGCCTCCATACTGTTTATGTCTTTGCAGAGATGGGATCTCCATTACTGCACTGCATTATGTGTCACTATATAATTAATCTGCTGTATATACAGTACCAGTCCTAGAAATCTGAAACAAAACCTAAGGGACTCTACCCCCCCCCCCCGGTACACCAATGTATTGATAACTGGTCAGACAAAATCATATATCCATTTTGTATGTTAACAAATAGACATCACATAACTTTACCCCACTGTGTCATGTACTAAACGGCAAGAGTTTGTGCACATAAAAGAAACAGGCACAAACACCAATTATCTAGTAAATGAGATACTGTACCTAAAATGTCCATGTATGAACATGTATCTATATGTAAGCTTTAACCCATACCACCAACCCACCCCACACCCTCATTTTTTGGGGGGTGAAACCAGTATAATGATAACCAATTAAAAGGGATTCTATATCCATTTAGTAGCTGCCGACGACAAGATATCTTGTCCTAAAAACCTATGGGTTCTAAATCTTCTGGCAGCCTAAGGGTTAAAACATACAACAAAAACACAATGCACAACCATTATACATCCATTCATTGTTCCTGAAGTAGGTGAAAGTTTAAGTAGTGTAATGTAACATAAAACCTAAATCAATGTTTATACTACAGGTATCTCCCACCATATTGAGAAGTAAAATGAGATTGATCTTGAAAGCCGATCTCTGTTGTGTATTTTTGAAATGTTCTTTCAAAACCAGGACTGGCTTGTCTGAGATGGAGAGATCAGACTGAGATATGTTGTCCCACTGGTTTATCAGTCATCTTCATTTTAATAGTATGTCTGTGTGAGGTCATTCGGGTGTGGAGAGGTTGTCCTGTTTCTCCCACATACCCTGACTGTGGACATCTCCTGCACTGAATGAAATAAACAACATTTTGAGATGTACATGTATGATTCCCCTGTACCCTGAATTGTTTGATTTTGTGGAGTATTGATGCAATCAGAAGTATAAATGTGCTCACAAGTCTTACATCTGGTGAGACTGCAGGGTCTTGTACTATTTAATGTTATGTTGTTTTGTTCTGGTGCAAGTTTATTCTTAACGATCAGGTTGGTTAAATTAGGTGGTTGCTTAAAAGACAATAGTGGCAGTTCTTGAAAAATGCATTTTAGGGTCCCATCCTCATTAAATATTGCTTGGAGGTCCTTAATAATGTTATGTAGATGCTCAAGGTCAGGATGATATGTTACTACTAAGGATATTCTGTTGGTGGTAGTGTTTTCTTTATACTGAAGTAGTTGTTCCCTTGGTACCTGCATTGCACATTCTGCCACTCTGTCAAATTCTTTAGAAGAGTGTCCCTGCCCAATAAAGTTTTTTTTTTTTTTCAACTTGGCCAAATGTGTATCTCTGTCCTCCTTTCTTGAACAGATACAGTGATAGCAAAGCACCTGACTGTACTGTACATTGCAGATATTTTTGTTTGGATCAGGGGATTACTATTTCTGTGACATTATCTTTGTCTGTCCATGGGTTTCCTGTAAATGCATGTCTGCAAGGTTCCATCTTTGAAGGTGACTGGGGTGTCCAGAAAATTAACACTGGTTGCAGAATATTACAAGGAATGTTTTTTGGATGGGTGGAGGTTGTTAAGTTCCTGATGGAACTCCTGAAGTGTGTCTGTGCCCTCTGTCCAAATCATAAACAAATTATCAATGTAATAGAAATAAACAAGTGGTTTTTGTGTGGAGTGCCTTAAAAAATCCTCCTCCAAATTTGCCATAAAGAGGTTGGCATATTGTGAAGCCATCCTGGTACCCATTGCTATTCCTATAGTTTGAACATAATGTTTACCATAGAAACTGAAGTTGTTATATGTCAAAATAAATTCAACAAGTTTCCCTATCACTATAGGGTCGATGCTTTGATTGATTGATTGATTGATTTCTTTATTTATAAAAAGCACCTTTCTAAAACCAAGGTGCTTGTACATTAAAATAAAATAAACACCACAGTTAAAACCAATATTTAAGTAAAATTTCAACAATAAATATAAAGTTAATCAAATCAAAGGCAGCTAAAATAAATATACTGCACTAACCATCAGTCTCAGCCAAATTCAGAATAGGCTAAACTAAATAGAAGTGTTTTTAGCGCTATTTTAAAACTCTGGACTGTCAGGCACTCTCATATATGATGAGGTCGAGAATTCCACAGGGTCAGGGTCACAAAAGCAAAAGACCGGGCCCCTAATTATTTCAAACAAACCGTGTGAATCGGTAGCAATCCCTCATTGGCAGATCAGAGAGGACAGAGATGGTGGTGTGGGCGAAGGAGATCTTGCAAGTAGCGGGGTCCCTGATTGTGTAGAGCCTTATAGGTCAGTAACCCAAACTTGAAGGTGATCTGCCACTGTACTGGCAGCCAGTGCTGTTTGCAAAGAACAGGTGTCACATGACTGACCCTAGAGTTACCAGTCAATAACCTGGCTGCTGCATTCTGCACTAGCTGCAAGTGGTGAATATTAACCCCCAGTAGCACTAGGTGAAGGGCATTACAGTAGTCAAGGTGGAAGGTTACGAAGGCATGGACCAAGGTTGGAAGATCTTTGGGAGGAAACAAATGCTTCACCTGGGCAATATTCCTCAGATGGTAAAAAGAGGATTTGACAACAGATGACACCTGTGATTTGAGGGTCAGGCCATCATCAAAAATAATGCCCAGGTTCTGCACCCGATCTGAGGTAGTCAGCTGAGCACTCCTAAGCCAAAGCCCAGATGGCTATCCAGTTGACAAACCCACCTCCAGTAGATCTGGGTCCACAACCAGCACCTCATATTCAACTGCAGCTAGCTGGCACTCATCCAGTCTTGGATCTTGGACAGGCATCTTGGACCAGCATAACATTCTGTGGTGTTTTGCATATGCAGCCCATGATGCTTTGCATTGTGGGGGCATGTGTGATTTTGTATTTTCTTGAAACTTGGCTTCCCAGCCAAATGCCCTTTGGGGTAACCCTTGCCTCAGTGTTTGCACACAGAGGTTCTTTGTCTTTTAAATAGTTTTTTTATTTTAATGGGTTCACCACAATATATCCAAGGCACACTGCCTTAAGGGTAGCTGGTCCATTCCACTGGGGTGTCAAACAGATGAGGCATACTGATGAGTCCTGGTAGGATGAAACACATGCCTATGTCTTCTGTTAGCACCCTTTGCAAACTGTGTGAGAGGCCTTTTGGCACCATGCAATTCTGCTTAAAGTTGGACCAGCATAACATTCTGTGGTGATTTGCATATGCAGCCCATGATGCTTTGCATTGTGGGGGCATGTGTGATTTTGTATTTTCTTGGACAGACAGCTATAAAATACTGAGAGGATCACATCTTGTCTGTGCACAAAGGATATGTATAGCTAAATGTCATCTGCATAGCAGTGAAAACTCAGACTGTACTGCTTAATGATCTCTCCCAACGGCAGCATGTGCACTGCGAACAACATGGGTGCAAAAATGAAACCCTGTGGTACCCCAAAGGATAGGGAGAGAGGGGCCAAGGAATAAATCCCAGACACCACTCTTTGAGTCCTACCCTTGAGGAAAGATCGAAACCGTCTGTTGACCCCCCCAGATAATCCACAGATAAACTGCAGGTGCTCCAATAGCACACCATGGTCCACAGTTTCAAACACTGCAGAGATATCAAGGAGGACCACAATGGAATGAGTCCTCCAATCTCTCACTATTAGGAGGTCATTTAGCACCCAGAAAAGGGCCATCTCATTACTATGCCTCTTCCTAAATCCTGACTGGAGAGAATCATAGACATGCCGACTGGACAAATGGTCATTCAGCTGCAACACACCCACCTTCCTAATAATCTTTTCCAGAAAGGGTATGTTTGAGACAGGTCTGTAGTTGGAAAGACAGTCCAGGTCAAGGGAGAGCTTTTTAAGGAGGGGTTGAACAGCCACATCCTTAAGGGGATCTGGAAAGATCCCCTTCTCCAAAGACCTCCAGACTGTCTCAGATAGGACCGGGCCAATGTAATCTACACACTCTAAAAAAAGGGGCATAGGGCCTGGGTCCAAACTACAGCTGGTTGGCCGTAATGTCTGGATGACCTTCATGATGTCTATGGTTTCCAGCTGGCTGAAGACAGACAGGTAACCTGAGAGCCCGACACCTCCTGCTGACCTCCGAAATATTCATTAGAGAGGGCTAAACAGATCCCCAACCTGATGGTGGCAACCTTATCTGCGAAGAACTGAGTGAACTCATCACACTTCTGTTGTGAAAAGGCTCTACCGGGCTGGAGACAGACTAGATTACACAATCTGTCCACAGTCTGAAAGAGCTGAGCAGGTCGGTTCTGCACAGCAGCAATTTCACTGGACAGGAATTCTGCCTTCTTATAGGTGATTGCCAATTGATAGACTGTATAGTGATCCATCAACCTAAGTCTGTCATACTCCAGGCCTGATTTCTGCCAGCCCCTCTCTAGCCTTCGCTCCACACTTCTCAACTCCTTTAAGGTCCCATCAAACCACGAGAACCTTGGGTGAAGAGTGAGTGGGTGAACACGAACAGGAGCTATGGAATCCAGGGCCTCTATCACTGCCTTTTTACAGGCAAGTACTAGATTTACTGGATCCATGCATTGACTTGGAATTCCCAATAGATCCAGCACTGCCGTTAGACCTTCTGGGGTCACACCCTCAAAAGGCGGTACAGGACCATCTCTCTAGGGGCAGGCCTACGGGAGAGCCATGAAACTGAATCCCATGATGTGATGGTCAGACCATCTGACTGGCTCCACCACCAAGTCGGAAACCCCCATCCCTAGAAGAAACACCAAGTCCAATGAATGACCACCAATATGAGTGGCAGAGGTAACAACCTGTGTAAGGCTCAACAAACACATTAGTTGGAGGAAGTCCTGACCAAACTGTGAGAGTTCATTGTTCACCCAGGCATTGAAATCCCCCAGAATCAACTATCTGGGGGATCCCAATACCATATCGATGATGAAGTCCACTACTTCCTCTAGGAAAGCTTTCCCATCTCCTGGTGCATGGTAGATGAGAAGTATCCTGCACCCTACACTTGCACCCATGATACATTCAAAGATGTTGTTGATCCCTGCTGATACCTCTGTAAGGTCCAGGTCAGATCTAAAACAGATGGCTACAACCTCGCCCCTGTGTTTCAACATTTGAGCGATGTATCACCGAGTACCTTGCTGGAATAGATGAAGCCTATAATGGACCAGCATTGTCATCCAGCTAGGTCTCAGTGATGCAAGCCAGGTCCGCTGACCCAAGATCCGCTATTAAAGTGGTCTTGCTCTTAATAGACCTGGCATTTCATAACACCGCCCGAGTATGATGGGCAACCAAGGAAGACTGCGTCACTTACCTGCACAAAGCAGAACCCTTGGGTATGGGAACAAGACAGGAAGGACCGCTCTCCTCTCCTGCACTCATTTTGCCCCAGGGTGTCTCCTTGTTCCCATCACACTGATCCATCCGCTCCTTTCCAATTCTCCCCCAGGCCGAACCCCGGCCCACCCCTTCTTCCTCCTGACTATCCCTAGGGCCTGACATACCCAATACATTTTTGGGGACAGTGGAGGACAGTTGAAGGGGTGGAGATCCCAGATCCTGGTCGGGGAATAGTGCCTGACCATCTTCATTTCTACCCAACACATCCTAGCAGACAAACAACACACACCACAGTCTTCAAATCCACTCAAATATTCTCACAATCCACACATATACATCAAATTTAAAACCTACACAATCCAATAAACCTACCCACACCAACTCTCCACTCACATCCCCCATGCCACAGCAATCATTCAATTTAGCACATACACCCACACCTAATCATAACCCACAACCACAACCCACAATAACATTAACTCTCCCTAAAGAACCCACCGAAAAATAACAACTCACAATACAAACAAATAATTATGACTAAATAAAAATCTTACTGCAGAATGTCCGTATGTTGCCAAGAAGCAGGAGACAGTCACTTAAATCTCTTCAGGCCAAGTAGTATTATTGTTCATCAGAGCTCTCACCTCCTCAGGGCAAGACCAAACAAATGCCTCAGACCAAGTCAGCTCTCACCTTTACCTTGGAAATAGTGCACAGGATTAATTTTCAGAGTTAAAGCAATTTACAGGCACTCTCACTGTCTAAAAACGTTTACTGTAGGACAGGCCTTTTAAACAAATAATCTAACCAATATAGACAGTAGTGAGTTCTGATTGAATCCTTTCATTATATCCTGTCATGGAATAAAATGGTCTTCTTATCCCCTTAGATATTTCCCCAATAAATCCACACTCCAGCATATATATATATATATATATATATATATATATATATATATATATATAAAAACAATCCAGACAGTGGAAATTTACCAGATGAAAGCAGGCAGGAATAGCAATCGGGAGCAATTTTGGTTCTGTCCTTTCTCATGCAGGTATTTAAGACAAGCTGATAAGGTATTAGGTTGTAAGTCCTTATAACCAGAAAGTTTATGCAGGAAGTGTGTAGTGTTCTGGATGTAGCTGTCCCTTTCTATAACAAGTGGTTTTAAAATGGTTTTTACAAAACCTGAGATCGCCTTTGTCCCTTTGCCAGGGTACCATTGCCAGATATTATGGTTCTCCCTGGATTGCCAGGTTTATGGATTTTAGGCAGCATGTAGAAAGTCCCTGGCTTGGGTTAACAGGGATGAGGCCAGTTAGTCTGTCTTGGACATGATTTGGAAAAGACCCAATTACGTCCAATAGGTCCCTTGTGTACTTTGTAGTGGGATCACTCAGCAATTCCCTGTAGTAGATATGGTCTGTTAGTTGTTAGCTTCATAAACAGAGTCCTCATGGTTTACGATCATCACAGCAGAACTGTTATCAGCTTTTTTTATGACAATGTTGTGGTTTGAATTCAGTCATTGTATTGCCCTCCTTTCCAAAGCAGAGAGGTTGTAGCGTGTCTATTTTTGCCTATTAAGGATGTGGCAGTTAACTCTCTGGCTGAAACAATGAACATAGTTGTCCAGTTTCACATTACGTCCACTTGGGGGACAAAATTGGATGATCTCTTTCTCTTATCCACTGAATCCTAAGGTAGGCAATGCCCTCTCCTGTACACTGGAGTCGTGAGTTGGTTGTGAAATGGGCTGTACATTTTTGGTTTAAAGGGAGAATCTCCGTTTTGGATTGATTGATTTTGACTCCAGCATGTGATGCAAAGTTTTGGAGCATCTGAGTAAGGGGGGATGTGGTGGAGGGCAGGTCAGCAAGACTGGCGAGTAGGTCATCTGCATACATAAGGCTACTAAATTCCTTCACCCCAGTCTTGACCCTCTGTATTGTGTCATGTCATCTAATTGCGGTGGCTAATGGTTCTACGGCCAGAATGAAGAGGAGCAGTGCCTCTTCTCAGCTGAAAGGTGTCAGACAGTGTGGAGTTAGTCAGAATTCAGGCAGTGGGACAAGTGTATTAAGCTTGTACCACCATTTTGAATCTGTTTCCCATGCCTAGGTGGTCCAGCACCAGATGAAGGTAGTCCCATTCTAGGGAGTCAAATGCCTTCTCTAAATCAATTGCTACCGCTGGTGTAGGGAGGGATCCTGCAGTCTGGATTATATTAATCAATGACCTGATGTGATCAGCAACATATCTGCTCTGCACAAGCTCTACTTGTGTGGGGTGCAAAGTTGTGGAAGGAAAGAGTTAAGTCTTCAGGCAAGTATTTTTGTTTAGATCTTGCTGTCTACTTTAATTAAGGATATTGGCCGATAACTGCTTGGGAGGGTGGGATATTTTTCTTTTTCGGGTATTACAGTAATTTTGACTTCTCTCATTGTTGGGGGAAATACTCCTAAAATTTTCATCTCATCATATACCAATTTTAGTATAGGTGCTATCAATGGGCCTAGAGCCTGCCAAAACTCTACCGGGTAACCATCTCTCCCTGGTGCCTTGCCCAGATGGAATGCCCTTAGGGCCTCTTTAATCTCCTCAGCCATTATTGGGGCCTCCAGCATGGCTACTGCCTCAAATTGGGGGAGGTCTTCAGAAGTGTGGCCAAGTTCAAGAAGGCTTTAATGCTACTTGGGTTTGGTATCCAGGATGACGTGTATAACTTTGTGTAGTATGCTTTCATAATGCTGTTGACTTGTTCTGAGGTGTTATGCACCTTCCCATTTATGTTCTTTAGCCCGGCTATGCGTCTTTCTGTTTGTTGTTGCCTCAAACTGTAGGCCAGCATCTTACCCCTCTTTTCACCCTCCTCCCAATATTTGTGCTTCAGGTGCAGGATAGCTACCTCTGCATTCCATGCCAGCAGCGTGTTAATCTCGAGCTGCAGAGCGGTGAATTCTTTACTCAGGGGAGAGTGCAAATTGGGATGTGCCAGGGCCTTGAAACAATGTTCTGCCTTTTTTAATTTCTGTTCTAACTGTCACAGATGTTGCTCTCTATCTCTGCATCTATGTGAAGCATACCCTTTAATCCTGCCCCTCATGGTGGCATTATATACTTCCCAAGCGTTACCCACTGATGTGTCCTGGATCAGGTTTTCAGAGAAAAATATCTTCATCAATCCCTGAGCCGATACAAGGAAGTCTATCTCCTTTATGAGCAGAGTGTCTAATCTCCAGGAAGGGGACTTTGGGATGGGGCTCCCCATAGAAGGTTGAGATAAATTGGAGCATGGTCCGAGATGACCATTAGAAGGATGTGTGAGTCGAAGGCGGCTTGGGTAATTTGGGGTGACGTAAGCCAAATGTTGAGTCTACTGTGTGAACCATGAACCAGTGAGTAGAAGGAGTAGTCTTTGTCCCTAGGGTGGAAGACTCACCATAAGTCCATTAGCCCATGCTCTGTCATGAGCTGCTTTATGGCCAAGTGCCCTTTGGGGTGGTTATCTGTGGAGTTAGAGCTTCGGTCTAAGATGGGGTCTAGTGAGAGGTTAAAATCCCCTTCCAGTATAGTAGCCACATTACCTGCAACCAGGTTGTTCAAACTCTGGACCAAGGTGTGAAAGAAGTTAGGATCATCCCCGTTAGGGGCGTATAGATTGCCCAGAAGTATTTGCCCAGTTGGGGTACCAAAATGAGCCAGTACCCACCTCCCTTGTGGGTCCTGTGCTTTCTTGTTTAGTTTCCACCTTAGGGATTTTATAGAGGAGTATTGCCACTCTTCTTTGCTTGGTGGGAGCAGAGAAGTGATGTACTTGCCCCACCCAGTCTCTTCTCAGAAAGGAATGGTCCTTAGCCATGAGCTTAGTCTCCTGCAGGAATGCCACCTGAGTTTTACACTTTTTTTAAATGAGACAGCACCTTTTCATGTTTCATTGGTGTGTTTAAACTTTGGACGTTCCAGGTATAGCATATTAAGTCAGCCATAATCCAGGCAGGAGTGGGCTGTGTAAGCTCAGCTGGGGCACGGTTGCAGGAGAACCAGGCTAGCAGCTGGTGGTGGGTGTCTTATATTGCTCCAGGGAGGCTTGTATTGTGTCAGGAGCATAAGGCTTTGTATTTTGAAAATGTTTCCACCGTGGAGCTGGGATACCGTTGGGGGAAGGCTTTGATAGGTCCTCCAATTGGAATCCTGTGGGGCACCTCCAGTTGCTTACTGGCTCTTTGCTCCCACCTCACAATATATACCAAATACAGCAGCAATCCACAGATATGCATGAGAGGACTGGTGGTCAGTAAAAAGGGATCTCCATAGTAGCAACTACAGCTTCTAACATTGAACCTATTTCCATCAATATGTACACCTTTATAGGGGGGAACCCATTGAGACTCAGAAGAGAAATGGCCATAGTCTGTTCGGACAAGGTAGGCCTCCCCTTGGGCCCTGGGGGTGTGCTGGTGTTAGGGTGAACAAGTGTACCTTGGGATCCTATGATAGGGGACTCCTTAAATTGCCTATTGGGTTATGAGTTACCTTAGACAGTATCGTGGGGGCGATATGGCAGTGTAACAGTAGCGCTTGGTGCTGCCCAGCCTCCTATAGGCCCTTAGCATGGGGGTACCTGAAGGGGTATGGACCTGCACCTTATTATCAGTATTGTACCCCACTGGGGGATGGGGTGCTTTGAGAGCAAGACTGTTCGGTGTGTTTGTTGGTGGCTCCTTTAGAATATATCTGAAGCCACTTGAACTCTTCTTGTTCCTCTGCTCTCCCACAGCACCAAGCTATTGACCAGGTCAAAGAGTGGGTGCTGTTGCCTTGGGCTCATTAGCATCTCAAGGGGTGGGTTTCCCTGGGGGATTGCCTTTTTTTGGTGCTGTATCTTGGAGGAGGTGATGTGCACCTCACTCGGTCATACTGATACCCAGGTTTAGGGAACATAATCAGACCTTTCCCTCCCCAGCTGCACTCCCATACCTACAACTTTGGCTACAGCTTGTTAAATTCAGAGCAGCAGATTAGCCTTTCCCCACCCATGTTAACCACCCTGCCTCCTCAAAATCTCAGCCCCTCCTCTCCTTACTGGAATATAACTCGCTGCTTTGCTTCTTTCCACAGACTGGAGAGATCATGAGGGCAGATCGAGTCACCCTCCCCCAAGCACCCGGCTCTCAAAATCAGGTACAGTAGGACAACTGGAAGCAGAGAGGCAGTCGGTTATCGCCACCACTCCCACCACCACCCTTGGTGAACTCAATAATATATAGGAGTGACCACGTGGTGAAATAAACCAATCTACTGCCTTTTCTGTCAGCAGGTTATAACTGCAAACCACTAGTGGCCGCTATAAGCCTAAACCACCGCAACCACCCTATTAAGGGTAAAAGTTGCCAATCTAGCCCAAGAGGACGGCACAGTGATTCGTACTGTCACTCACGGGTGTTTTACCCTCAGGCGAACCTACACCTGACCAACCACCCCTACCCTTGCCAGCATCAATTGTACACTCCAGCTCCTCTCCCTTACTCAACCCTCCCATGGGCTGCTGATTGCCACTACCTCTTTCTCCAGCTATATACTCTAATTAGCCCTACTCAAAAAAATTTTAAATAAACGAAGAAATCCATGTAGATGCAGCACAAGATGTTGTTCTTTTCAACACTTATGCTCTGCTTTGTGGCAGTAGTAAAGCAGGAGGCTGCGCACCTCCAGGACCCCCACAGACACTATGTAATACCCCATTTGAGATGTTCACCAAAGGTGGTACGTATGCAGATCCCCTCCTGCACCAAGCTCACAGTGTCACACCTCAAAATCTAAAATACTCAACTCCCATCAGAATCTCTATAGCTGCATTACTCCACTGTCGCACTCATATAACTAACCTTAATGAGCCTAAGCTCACCAGGAGAAAGCACACCCGCTCATCATGGGGACTCTGGGCATGTTCTTTCAGAAAGCTGATCCTGCTACTACTCCTGATATCTGGGAATGTGCACCCAAATCCATGGCCACCTCATGCAGGACACACACCAAAAGCAGGACAACTAAAGATTGTCTCCCTTAACATAGGGCGCCTCCTACCTAAGCTTGCACAATTCCAGGCCTGGGTGGAGATGATCAAACCCAACATTATTGGTCTCATGGAGACCTGGATCTCCACAAAAATTACTGATGAAGCCTCTCCCTGGATGGCTACAACTCCTTCCGCCAGGACAGATTGTCAAAACTTGGCGGTGGCTGTATGGTCTACCTCCATAGTGATATTAAAGGACAAACCCTACACTCTAGCCAACATACCAAGGAGGCACAATTTTGAACATAAAGCTAACCATAGGCCAACAGAACAAAACCTTACTGCTATCCACAGTGTACATACCCACTGGCTTTCAAAGAACTGGCTTCCTACAGTTCATAAGTAATCGACAGCAACTCAGAAAACAGTGGGAAAGGATTATTGTTGGTGATTTCAACACCAACTGGCACTCCCAGGATGCAGCTGCAGCCAGAGGTCAAGTTACTGGCCTTTACCTCACCCAACTGGTGATACTGGCCACAAGACAAAACTGTAAAATGGGTTCTAGTTCACTCTTAGACTGGATCCTCTCCTCCCACCTGGAACACATCTCCATGGTGTTAGTCCTCCTGGACTCCCTCAGCAATCATTCCCTAGTGCTCTGTACTTGGCTGAACAACTTTACTAGGTGCCCCCCAAGTCTTGAGAAGCAGATCCCTGAGACCGGGGCTCCTGGATGCCTTTAAGCACTACCTAAAACAGACAGATTGGATCCCAATTGATAAAGCCAAGGATGGAAATCAGGCCCTAGATTACTTCCTTAAGGCATTCACAAGGGTCTGTGACATCTTTTCCCCTTTCAAGTCCAAAACGGTAAAAGGGGCCTCTAACCCTTGGCTCTCGGGATCCCTCATAGGACTCATGTGGCACAAGGAAAACCTGTGGCACAAGGCCAAGAAGTCTGCGATGCAGGCTAACATATTTGCATTCAGAGCAGCCAGAAACAATTGTGCTAAACTGATTAACTTAGCCAAAGCCTCCTACTGCAAGGACCTCCTAAACAAAAGCTGGGGAGATAGCAGGGAGTTCTGGAACTCAATTAAATCCCTCACAGGGAAGGCCTCAAGAGCCCCACCTGATCTGATAATAGCAGATTCCAAGCCACTCCAGAAACCCAGTGATACAGCTAACGCTCTCAACACAGTCTTCACAGACCTATCCGCTGTACTGCCAAGTGTGTATTTCACACCAGCACTAGTGGCCCCACCACCAACTTCCCCGTCTAATGACAACAATACCACCTTTCTACTTCAAACCCCTAACTAAACCAGCGACGATTAAATACATCAGGAGGGTCCTTGGGAAGACCAGAATGGGGAGCGACCAAGTCGACAAGAAGTTGATCGCCCTCACACTTGACATATTAGTAGACTTACCCACAAAACCATTCAACGCCTCTTTAAGATCAGGTGTGTTCCCCAACAGATGGAAGGCAGCGCTGGTCATACTGGTCCATAAAGTAGGGGATGGAACAAACACAGCTAACTACAGGTCCATCTCTATTCTACCCCCCCCCCCATCTAATGCCCTTGAAAGGGCTGTCTCAGACCAACTCATGGGGCACTTAGAAAAGCACAGCCTACTCTGTAAACAACAACTTGGCTTCTAAAAGAAACACTCTACCCTCACTGTGCTGGTCGATTACACCTCAAAACTCTATGTTGAATTGGATAAAGGGATGGCTGTGGGGTCTATCTTTGTAGACCTCACTAAAGCCTTCGATACCATCAACCATTCACTCCTCCTAAACTGCCTGCTGGCCATTGGCCTGTCCAGTGATACTGTTACCTGGTTCGACAGTTACCTCTCCCATATTACACAATATGTCAGGATCAACGGCATACTATCCAAACCCAAGGAGGTTAGTCTAGGAGTCCCACAAGGGTCCATCCTAGGCCCACTCCTATTCAGCCTCTTCACAAATTCACTCCCCTCAGCCTGCCCAGCACATATAGTGCTTTATGCTGATGATGCCGTCATCTCGGTAGCTGGCAGTGATCAATCCTCAATCACCATTGAGCTACAAGATAGCTTCTATATGCTTAAAACCTGGTTCACTCAGAACAAGCTGATGCTCAATCTTAAAAAAACAAAAAGCATGCTTTTCTCTGTGCTGCAAGAGAACAAACTCAGCCCTTTGATGGTCCGGAGCAGTCAGGGAAACCTTTTGAAACAGGTATTCACATTGAAATACCTCGGGGTATACCTTGACAGCACACTCAGTTTCACAACCCATATTGACCATGTGCTCAAAACTACAAATATAAAGCTGGGTGTTTTCTACCACCACAAAAACTCAATGACCGCGGCAGCCCTGAAAGTCGCCACAAGCAGCTCAGTCTTGTCCACAATAGACTATGGCCTGCCCATCTATGAGGCTGGCTTTGAAACTGCCCTAAAAAGAATAAGAAACCTCCTAAATAAGGCCTGCCGACTGGCCCTAGGTGCTGATCACCTAACTCATACCTGTACCCTTTACAGCGACACAGGATGGCTCCCGCTCCACCTCAGAGTGCAATACCAAACCTACATACTAGTGAAAAAAGCAACATTGGGACTCATGCCAGCCATGATCTGCAGACTTCTTAAAGCTGCAAAACCAATTCAACAAACCAGGAGAGTGAACAGAGGAGGAATCCTAGTGCCTTTTACATACACAAAGCTTGCCCAGAAATCCTTCTCCTACCAGGGAGCCAGACTTTTCAATGAGCTACCCCAAACCCTCACTGATGCACAAAGATCAGTCTATTCAAAACTGGGCTACAGGCTCATTTAGAGCGTGAAAAGGTCTGTCAATGACCAAAACAATAATCCGCCCCCCCCACTGCTCGATACCTTGACCATCTCTAGCACTTACAAAAAAAAAAAACTTTACTGCCCCATGCTGCACTCAACTCCTCCCATATATCCCTCTCTTTCTTCACCCCTATCCAAACCCCTCCTCCCCTCCCTCCCCCAACCCCTATGCACTTAACTGCTGTTCCACTTTCTCTCCTCTACAATGCCTACTCTGGCTGCACTACCTTAGTGTTTCTATTACTACACCTCCTCACTCAGGGTCTCCATCCTGCCTGTTGGTCTCCCTGCACACTTGCAACATGTACTCAGCAGAAGCAGTGTGCCTATTTCCTTTGCGCCCAGACACCAAACTGCCAGCCTCTATACTTCTCCTCTAATCTATATCTTTGAATTACATGTTCTGTGTTGAAACATTGTTTTCATCTGTGTTAACTATGTGAATATATCTGACTGTGTTGCCCTGTACTGTATTTGAATTTATTGTTTTTGACTGACTTGGAACCTTTGTAAAAGAGTCCCAGACTCAAAGGTGTAAATCCAAAACTGAAATACATAAATAAATAATCCTAGACATGGCAGTCTGATATATTAAGTAATCCAAAACACCATTTACAGTTTGTATGTAGTTAGTATGACTGCCCCCCCCCTTCTCACCGCTCAGCGGCTAAGTGGGCTAGGGTGATGAGACCTAAGAAATTAGTCCCCATGCCCGCCATGCACTTACTTCTATTACTTAAAGAGCAGCTGACACCTTCAGGTAAACTTCAGCAAAACATAATCTTTAGACACAATCAAGCTTGCATTCACATTAGTTCTGCATTTCTTCTCTCTATTATTTATAACTTATATCATTTGCATGAAAACAGGATCTTTGCTATTGAAGAGTTCATCTATTCCTGCTGCTTTCTACCTATCTACCTGAAATAATAATGCATCCCTTGTGACATCACAGGCACTCCCATGACAACAGACTGTGAGTAGGGAGTAAGCTATAGAGGCAGATGTACTCTAAAGGAACTCTTAAGGGCTAAAGATCATGTATTCATGCAAATTTCCCGAGTAAGAAATGATGGGGCAGAGAAATATATAGAATATATATCGAATGCAGGCAGAATTCTACCTAATTATTTTGTTTTTTGAAGTCGTCTTGGAGCCATCATTAGCTCTTTAACTAACAACAGTCACAGTGATTATTATACAACAAGCTTAGACCTTATGAGGGTACTGACTGTAGCAGTCTGGGAAAGCTACATCCAGACACTTATTGACTGCACCCAGTGTCTGTCTTGGGCGTTAGTATAAATGTACTCACGAGGCGATAGGCCCAGAGGGAAAGTTGTTTTCTATGTACCTCTGAGGGACTGTCCTGGCAACATAGGGTGAAACGTGCACACGGGCCTTCTCAACACCAGCAGAAAATTACTAGAGCTCGGTGATCGAATCCTCGTGCTGGCCCAGCATCTACTGCCATGGGGGGGGGGGGTAGTTCACCATTATTACCCTGTCCCAGTCAGAGCTTTGAGGGATTTCTGTGCATCAGTCTGGGTATTGTTTATTCCCCCCATCCCCAAATACGTGACCATAAAATGCCACTTATTTGATTTAGTGTTCTTTCCTGCCTTTGGATGAGTGGGTCGATGGGCTGCCCTCTTCTGGGCAGGGGGCTCTGGTTGGGGTGCAGGGTCTTCCCATATCCTGAGACTTATTCCAGGGTACATCAGTGGGTTGATCAGCTTCGGACATTGCTGTGGCCCATGAGATGGTCGCGGGCTGTCCGTCCTCTGGAATGGGTGGAGCTTGAAGTGTGTGTTGAGAATTCTGATCTTCTGGCAAGGAAACTCCTAAGGGGCCATATCTGTTCTGCATCAGAGGGAGGCAGGAGGCTTTGGTATCATTGTAAGGTTGGGGCTCCTTGCTGCCACTCCATTCATTCTGTCTGCTACTGGGGTGGTCCCATTGCTTGTGGGAGGTGTTCCTCTTCCTTTTTCAGTTCCGTCTGGGGAGGGCCAATCCTTCATCTGGTGTGCAGTGATGTGAGTGAGTTTTACTGAGTGCCTCAATATGAGCGACTCAATAAAACTGTTCGTACTAAGGGCGCGTGGTGAATAACAGCTATGACTGCCTTAGAGTGAGTGTAGCTGTACGCTACACTCACTACTAAAGGAAATTGGGATTTGTTGTTCCAAGCCCTCCTTAGCTGGTTGTTAGGCATAGTAGCTTAAGCCACCACCCCTGAGCTGGTGGATCCGGGTTTGGGTCTTGGTTGGCTGTACAGGAATTTTTTTTTATGTTTCTAAGTTTCTTCTGAGTCCACCCCCCCCCCGAGTTGATTATATTTGTGATAGGGTGGGTGACCCTACCCCAGTTGGAAAACTGTAGTGATGGATAAAGCAGCTCGGCTTCAACAAAGTTTACCCCATGATGCCAAACTGGGGATATGTATGGCATGCAGTAGTCCCTGGAAGTAAAATAAAGATGTAGTTACCTTTTCCTTCCTCTGTGT
Organism: Neoceratodus forsteri; assembly: GCA_016271365.2. Taxonomy (NCBI): domain Eukaryota; kingdom Metazoa; phylum Chordata; order Ceratodontiformes; family Ceratodontidae; genus Neoceratodus; species Neoceratodus forsteri. Next base: position 516,058,901 of record CM057449.1, on the reverse strand, counting down.
AAGTTTGCTGTACTTTATATTTTGTTTATCTTTGAGCCTTGCTAGCTGGCCACTATCAGGGTAGTCTTCAAACTAGTTCATGTTCTGCAATTCTTCACCCCCCCCCCCAAAGAAGGTGGCATGCTGGTATATAGAGATCACCATAAGAAGTATTACATGAGGGCTTTGCTTTTAAATAAGAGTAAAAAACTGCCCAAGGGGTGTAATCTGCCAGCTAACAAATGAATACAGTTCTCCTTGCTGTAGAAACTCTGAGCATGGCAGTTGGCTATGTAATGGGAGATGCAACCCCACCCCCAAGTACAAGTGTAACAAAGTGCTGAGCAGTAAATCCAGGCAAATATACCTGTGCTAAATAGTTTGTTGTTTACAGGCAGCTGCTGATTTTAGGAAACAATTGAGACTATATTTCTATGAAACAAAACGTGATATAAGGAAGCATTTGATAGCTATAGAAAAGAGATGTGTATAAACTATAAAAGTACACGCAGGATAACAGTTAAAGGTTGAGTTCATCTCTAGAAGAATCTGTGCCTTTTAAAGGTAGTTTGTACCTGGAAGCTGGGAGTTCAGAAGCTCCTGGGTCTGTGTTTCTGTTGCTGCTGCTATTTCAGCAGCTGCAGCCATCTTAGAAAGATGTTCCCTTAGGGAAGGGCTGCCCCTTAATTGCATTAGTATAAAGGGAAGGCTTGAGTCTGGTCCTGCCAGGAAGTGATTAGTTTAGAAGGATGAAATTTCTGAAAAGGTTATTTGTTTGTATGTTCTTATGTTTATGCTTTTGTAAGGGGCTTAGCATTGTGTAACAATTGCCCCCATATATGTATCCTGTATATTTCTTTGAAAATAATGTAGTTGTGTGAATTATAAATATAGTATTCCTTTAATTCTTTAATAGAACATGACTGATAAATCATTTGACACCTGAGCAGTATATAAGGGATGCTCAGGTAACCTACAGTTTAGATTTACTTTGGGCTGAGGAGCAGAGAGGAACCTCAGGGAGAAGCAGTGTGGAGCCAGAGAAGCAGCCAAACATGAGAGAGACATGCAGTGTTGAAGTGCTGAGATCCTGGTTACCCAAAGGTGAAGGTGAGGCAAGCTTAAGATGGAGCTCAGGTTGAAAGTCCTGTAAAGCCTAAAAGCAAGGAGGAATCACTGTGGCCTGGGATTGGCCTTGGACCTCCAAAAGTCAGATTTGGGCTACCTGGATGCTAGAAGCTGCTCACCTGGAATTTACCAAAGGGAGAGGACTCAAGCTGGTGAGAAGCTGCAGAGGCCTGAGTGGGTAGATACTCAGACTGCAGAGGAACTTGCAGAAACCCAGGGGGTATTAGCAGGGTGACCATACCATGTGATGGGTTCAGTTCCTGGTCTCTAGAAGGCATTGTAAGGTCCAACTGCAGTGTTCTAGTGAGAGGTCTCCTAGCTAAACTCCCAGCCCATACTGTTTATTGTTTTTCTTATAATAACCTAACAAAAGCTTATATCTGAAAATGCCATCTGTACAAACCTGGCAATAAAACAGCACCTCAGGGTGCTTCACATGATATTTTATGATTCCTGCTGTCTTTCTGAATTGAACCCCATGACAAGATTAGAAACTTTTCCTACCAGCGGTCCACCCCCTCCCTCACGTTGGTGGCGCTTGTGAAATAGTGCGAAGTACAAGATACTTCACTGGATTCGGATTCAGAGCCTGGACGGCATGATTACATGCATAGGACAGTTCAGTTAAGCAACATTTTGCATGTTGTACCAAAAAACACCTGATGTGGACTTTGCTTATCTCCAAGTCCCTTTTGCAGGCTGATATATTATTTTCTTCCTGTATTATTTCATCTGCCCATGAGAGGGGGGGTATGTGGTGCGTGAGTTTTGCATTTGTATGGACTCCCACCTCAGTAAGTCTCCTTCTCTCATTTTGGTCAGCTTTTTGATGGTTTGTAGTTGCGCAACCAAAACCTCACTAGGTATGTGATACTTTACTGATCGTTTGTTGAGGCTACACACTTTTATAAGAGTAGAGCGCAGTTGTCCCACCATTTATTTTCTTAAAGTTGCCACACTGATCTTGTGATCACAGGAGATCTGTAATAGACTCAAAAATGTTATTCAAAAATGTTTTAGTTGTATGTTACTTTCTTTTTATAATATACTTAAAGGGGCTTCTAGTTATACTGTTTGTAGACTGTTCAAACCTGTATACATCTATGGCTGTTCATATGTTTTATTCAGTCTAAAGAGTGCTGCTTTTTTTTTTTTTCAATTGACGTGTACAACATGGCTTCAATGCTTCTCTTATTTGTTCGGGATTTAGTACCATAAACTATAGTTCTACCATTAATCTTTTGGAATTTATATTATGGTTACACTAGGGTTAGGGTATATAATGTTCTGGTACTTGCTATAGCTAATAGGCTTTATTATTATCTGTCAGAATGCTTGTTGCACAATTTAGTTGTTATTGTAAAGTTGGACTTAGTACATAAAGTTTTTGCGGGCAGCTGGTGGGGTGGGCGAGAGGAGACAAAGTGTACTGTTGGGTGAGAGTCATGATAAAAAAGGGTGGTGAGTGGGCTGGGTATTCTGTTTGGTATATACATTCTACTCTTTGCAGATTTGGGGATTTTTTGATGGGAAGAAGAGGGGAAGGGATGGGAGGATAGGGATATTGTTGTAGCTATGGGGAAATCTTGCACAGTTAGGACTAGATCTGTGTCACTTTGGGCAGGGACCTACCTCCTCCTTCAGTTTAAGGACATAAATGTAATTAAAGGGCCACTGGGCCTGGATAGCCTTAGATTTGGGTTAGCTAAAGCAGGTGTCCTGCCTTCACGTACTTGAGGGCCCACAATCTTAAGTATTAAGGTTTTATGGCCAGGAATCTAAGGTTTGCCTTGTGGAATGTCAAATGGGCAAGGCACAAGCCAAAACAATATAAAATATTAAAGCATCTACAATTGCTTAAAGTGGATGTATCCTTTATTCAAGAAACACACTTGATGATCCCAGAAGCAACAAAAATAGATGTCAGCATATTGGTCAAATTTTTGCGGCTGAAGGGACCACTCATAGTTGTGGGGTAATGGTTCTAATAGCCCGATCTATTCCATTTATCCCAGTGAACATCATTTCCGACCCTCATGGAAGGTGTATATTTGTCCAAGGGAAAATTCATACCATAGACTTTTTACTGGTCAGCATCTATGGTTCAAATGTTGACTCTCCTGGGTTTTTTGTACAGTTGATTAACACACTAACCCCCTTCTTGTCTACCACAATGATTCTGGGAGGTGATTTAAATTTACCATTTGACGCTAATTTAGACCGCACAGGGAATACATTTAGGGGTCTTTTCACCTGCACAAAGAGCATTAAGGGAAATGCTAGACCAAGTTGGTTTATGTGATGTGTGGTACATCCTACATCCATCTGATAAACAATACACATTCACTTCCTCGGTTCATGGTACATCTTCCAGAATCAACTATATAACGCTCTCATATAACTTGCTTCCTGGAGTGTTGGACTCAGTTATACAACCTGGTCCTATTTCTGATCATGCTCTCGTCACCTGTCAATGTTTGCATCTTTACCAAAATCCGGAGGGTGTTGGCAGCTTAACAATCAACTTCTGAAAGAACCAGACACAGTTCAATATATTTCTGAACATATTCAAGACTTTACATCTGTTAATCATAATTCTGTAGGGAATCCTGATATTGAATGGTGTGCATTGAAGGCATATCTAAGGGGACTGTTGATAGGAGTTGCTTCAAACTGTAAAAAAAAGAGAGAAAGCTTATTGCTTAACCTTCTTTCCCGCATTAGAATGATAGAAGCCACTTTATCCCCCACTACACCAGATTCTCTCAAACAAGAACTGATTCAGTTAAAAGATTCCTATCTGGATCTCCTGAGCGAGAAGGCAGAATTTACAATTCTCAAAACTAATGCTTCATATACTGACCAAGAGGAGAAGGCTGGTCATTTGCTTGCACTATGCCTTAAACAACAAGAATCCTCTAGACTCATTACTGCCATTAAGTAATCTGCGGATGGTTCCCTGAAGCTATCCCCAGCTGCATTGTATCAGAGTTTCATAATTATTATGAACTTCAATACAGCCCTATGGTCAATTCTCCCTTCATAGAAACTCTGGACAATTACCTTAAGGGCTCTCTTCTGCCTTCACTCTCAGACTCTCAAAGATCACTTTAATGCACATCGATTTCCCAAATGGAACTCTTTAATATAATACAGGAGCTTCCTACAGAAAAGACTCCGGGGCCTGATGGGCTTTCGCCCAATTTCTATAAAACCTTTGCCAAGCAATTAGTTCCTTTATTACTTCCCCTATATCAGCACATTTTGTCCAGAACTGAAATTAACTGTTCATTATTCGAAGCTTTAATTGTCCTTCTTCCCAAACCTAATAAACCTTTAGAGCTTGTCACTAGTTATAGACCCATTTCCCTTCTTAACCAGGATATAAAAATATTGTCCAGACTTCTAGCTGATCATGTAAATATAGTCCTCCCAGAACTTATTGGTCCAGAACAAGTGGGTTTTATGAAGGGCAGAACTTCCATTGACCATCTCTTTTCAGTATCCAAGGAGGCGAAATTTCCAGTAGCCCTAATTTCCTGGATGCCGAGAAGGCATTCAGCAGAGTTAATTTGAATTTCTTATTTCGCTCCTTTCATGCATTTGGTTTCCCTAAGGAATTTCAGAAATGGGTTGGGGCTCTTTACAAATATCCATTGGCCCATGTAACATGTAACAGAGTTATAATGTATGTTAGAACGCTGTTAACCTTAGGAAATCATCATTTCCTAAGGTTGTTAACCTATCGATGTGACGTAGATATGTTGTTAACCTATCGATCTCGTCCACATCGATAGGTGCTGCTGTGATGCGAGTAATGCGCGGCGCTTTTTCAGCGGGAACCAACTGAAGAAACCGACGGGGAAGGACTGAAGGGCGGCGGTGACTTTTAAAAGCGTCAGCTGCTTAATTTTGATAGTGAGACCATCGCTATAAATATAATGTATGTCCCTCTATCGGCAACGAGTCAATTTTAACCGTCTCGAGGTTGCCATGGCGATGTAAACCTCTCGAGCTTCGCTCTCGAGGTTTACATGGTCGCCCTGGCAACCTCTCAACTGTTAACTGACCAGTTAACGATAGAGGACCATACATTATCCTCTATATTTCCAGTCTTTTCCCCTTATATTCTGGAATACAACAGGGCTGTCCCGTATCCCCCCTTCTTTTTAACTTATACTTGGAACCTTTAATTCGCCAGTTAGTTAATTGCCCCAGGATTCAAGGAATACACATGCTGGACTATGAAGTTAAGGTCTTGGCTTATGCAGATGACCTTCTACTCCAAATTTCCCACCCAGCTTCCTCTATCCTGCCTATCCTGAAAAGCACTGAAATTTACAGCACTCTCACTCTAACTATAAATTGAACATTGACAAGACAGTGGCATTCCCTCTTAACCATATAACTATATGTCAAGACATCATAAGCCTAGGTCTGTCCTGGAAAAAAGATTCCCTGAGATGCCTAGGGGTAGATCTTTTTAGAAATACAACTGTTCTCCAAAAGAAAAATTTAGATGTCTTGCTATCAGCCCTTACGCTAGATCTCAAAAGATGGTCCCTTCTCCCGTTATTATTATGGGGTAGAATTAACACATGATCAAAATGAATGCTTTCCCCGACTTTTCTATCTAATTAACTTACTAAATTTATGGTTACCTTTATCCTGGTTTAAAAAGATGCACTCTCTTTTTATTCATTTTGTTTGGGCCAATAAAAAACCCCAGTTAGCTTTTTATAAATTAACTGCTGCTAAACTTAATGGAGGCCTCAGTCTCCCACATGTAGGTCTTTATTACTGGGCAAGTCATACCAGTAAATACCTTAGATGGCTAACTCCAGAAGTAGCTTTAAACACGCTTCTCTACACTCCAGTCTGGCTTAATATTGAATTAGCCCAAATGAAACAACACTCCATTTTCCACTCCGCACTTTTATATACTAAGGTAAAACTACTTCCTAAAACATTACGCAACACCCCAATTTGTATTTCTACTAGAGCTCAATCTCAACTGTGTGCTTTTCTAAAATATGACTATTCCCAGGATTTGACACAGCCTCTATTTGGTAATCCCAATCGCAAAATATATGGCAAGATACTTCTGCCTTCATGGCTCTCATGTTTCACATATTGTTCCCTATCCTATTTTATTCACTCAGAAGATGGTTCCTGGTTATCTTCAATTGCCATTATTGTCAAAGCAGGTATTCCCACTTCCAATATATTAAAAATTTTTCAATTACATCACCTATTGATAAAAACTTTGGGACAAGCCCCTTTACTTTTAACAAGTTCCAAGTTTGAAACAGAGATGGTTCCCTTAGTTGGCTTTCCCCATGCAGTATCTAAATTATTTAATTTTTTGTTTACCTGGTGATACCCAGGGCATTTTGGCTCATTTACTTACTGGTCTTCCCTTTTCCCTGAGGAAAATATTAACTACTCTATCTTATGGCAGGGATGTCATAAATACATTACGCAAGATAGGCTTCACCTTACTCAGTTCAATATATTACACAATGTATACTACATGCCTCAAAAATTAGCTAAACATGGGTGTATTTCTTCCTCTACCTGCTTGAGATGTTTACAGCCTGTCTCTTCCCTAGCCTCCAGACTGTCTGCTTTGCTCTCTGACCCTGCCCACTTATATTATTCTCTTTGTTCTGATGTAACCAGCTTACTCCTCCACCCTTTAAAAATCCTGTTTTTCTACTTTATTTCAGGGATCCAGCATGCCTTGACCAGGCCACAGACCCCTCAATTTCTGGAACCTAAACAGTTTTTCAGAAATCCTCTGTACTGCAAGGTACCAGCCCTGACTTTTGGATTTGGTACCAGTGGAAGCTGATTTCCAAGTGGCTCACACTATCTCCTGCTGAACACATCTCTAACTACTGTATCTCCCTCTGTGCCTCTTGTTGAATCTATGTGCCAGGGTTTAATAATTTGTTTAATCCTTACAGTCATTTTAAGTTCTGAGTTGATATTAGAAGTGAATTTTGAGCCCTACTGTGTAAATCCTTCTTTTGCTTTCTCTCCTGCAACCTCTCTCCTCCCCAGCCTCCAGACCATGTGATTTGCTCTCTGACCCTGCCCACTCTATCATTCTCTTTGTTCTGATGTAACCAGCCTTTTCCTCCACCCTTTAAAAATCCTGTTTTTCTCCTTTATTTCAGGGATCCAGCATGCCTTGACCAGGCCATGGACCCAAGGGTGCCGGAAGATGGTAAAAGCTGAGGGGGCTGAGAATCAAAAAGGCACTAATAAGGGAACAAAGGGCACTTTTTCTACTAGTTTTTGTCATACAGAAATAAAAAGTGGAGGGGCTCCCGCCCCTTCCGCCCCCCCGGTTCCGGCACCTATGCATGGACCCCTCAATTTCAGGAACCTAAACAGTTTTTCAGAAATCCTCTGTACTGCAAGGTACTATCCCTGAATTTTAGATTTGGTACCAGCAGAAGCTGATTTCCAAGTGGCCCACACTATCTCCTGTTGACTTTTCCATTAGCAGATTATATCCTCTCACCGCTAGAGGGCTATATCTCTATCTCTATCTCTATCTAGTACGTAAGCCATGTGGGTTCTCTCTGCCTTTCTCTTGCCTCTCCTCCTCCTCCTTGCCCTGCCCCCACTTCTCTCTCCCTGATCCTAGCACCCCCAACCCCACCACCCTCTACTCTGGTTTCCTCTGCTACTCCAAGGGAACTCTCCACTTCCACTCAAGACTTGTGCTCGGTGCACCATTTGGATATTCCTGGTTACTTAATCCAACCACTTCTCTTAACAAGTGTGGCCACCTCTCTACACTGTGCCACCTTGCAGTCCATATGGGATACCACCCAGAACCTTGCAACCTCTACTCCCGGAAACAACAATCAAAACTATCTCTCAAAGAGCTGCAACTCTGCTCTTTAAAACTCCTACTCCTCCTCCTTCTCATCTCAGGCAGTGTCCATTCCAATCCTGGCCCTAGAAGCTCGGGCCACACACAAACTCCAGGTGCCCTTATCCTTGCAACCATTAATATCTGCAGCCTACTTCCAAAGCAGGATATACTCCAAGCCTTTATATGCCAACACAACCCTGACATCCTTGCAGTGGTGGAAACTTGGCTGACAAGTTTCTGACTCAGCAGTAACAATACAGGGCTACAGTGTCCACAGGCTGGACTGGATATCTAAAAAGGTGGTGGTTGCGCAATCTATATCAAAGACTTCCTGTCTTGGCACCCTGTAGCAACTCCATCACTTTCTGCCTCGGCCCAGATTCTGCCAATAAAAATCATCCTAGGTCCCAACCATAAAGCCCTGACTATTGTTTCTGTATACATCCTGCCCGGGGACCCTAAACATGGATTCAACAACATCCTAAACTTTATCAACTCTCATCCTTCCGGAGCTGAACTTATTCTACTAGGGGATTTCAACATAAACTGGTTAGCATTGAGTGCCAGTGCCTATAAAGACTCCATCTCAGCTGCTAACCTCACGCAAATGGTAAACTCCCTTACTAGGATTAACTACAAGACTGGCACCAGTACCCTCTTGGATTGGCTCCTCACCACTCATGCCACATGGATTTCTTGTACGATCATTCTCCCAGACTCTGTCAGTGACCACTCCCCAGTCATGTGTGCATGGTTTAACAAATTCCTTAAGCCCCCTCCCAAAATTATCACTAGCAGAGTCCTTCCTCATGGAAAACTTCCACATCTCAAACACCTGCTTCTGCAAGACTGGCTACCCATCTATGAAGCAACAGATGTTAACTTGGCTCTTGATCACTTCATCTCAATTTTCAACAAAGTCTGCGACCTCTTTGCAGCTACTAAAAGACGCAAAAGAAAATCTCTCTCTAACCCATGGGTCACTGCAGCTCTTCTTTCACAGCTGAAACTATGGGATCACCTCTGGGCAGTTGCCAGGGCCACTGGCAAACAACAGGACATCCAAAATTACAAACAAGCACGAAATACCTGCACAAAAGCCATACGGCTAATAAAATCCACCTATTACAAAGACCTTCTCACCAATACATGGAGAAATGGTCGTGCTTTCTGGGACAATATCAAGGATGTCACAGGGAAGCAGCCAAAAAACTCTCCAGCCATGTTAATGATTGATGGCTCCTCAACCCTCGACCCCAAGATGATCACAGACATCTTTAACATGGCTTTTTCAGTCCTTAGCACTGCTCTAGCCCATGACTTTTTCGAAAACAGTGCCTACTCCACAAATACCTCAGCCCCTCAGTCTAACCATCCCCTCTTCTACTTCAGGGAGGTAAGGCTGAATGAAGCTCACCGCTATATTACTTCAGCTATCTCTAAATCTAGATCTAGTAGCAACACCCTGGACCTTAAGCATCTGTTGCTCACCCTTGATGAGGAAATTCATCCATTAACAAAAGTCCTAAACCTCTCTTTCAGCTGTGGAAAATTCCCGGAACTATGGAAAACAGCCACCGTGACACCTGTCCATAAAAGTGGGGATAAGATGAATCACTCAAATTATCGCCCTATCTCCATACTGCCCCTACTCTCTAACGCACTCGAATGCATCGTGGCTGATCAACTTACTGACCAAATGGATAAATACAATATACCTTTTCCACAACAACACGGCTTCTGGAAAGGTCACAGCACCACCACCACAGCCCTTCTTGAGTTCACTGGAGCTTTGCACAAATCCCTTGACAATGGCCTTCTCACAGGGGGTAATCTCCGTCGACCTCTCCAAGGTCTTCAATACAGTACACCATGGACTACTAACACACCAACTACTGAATGCCGGGCTATCACCTGACTCTTCTCTATGGTTTAAAAGCTACTTAGAAAACCGGTCGCAGAGAGTAAAAATTGTGGACGCTCTTTCTGACACTCTGCCTGTTTACTCGGGTGTCCCACAGGGATCCATACTTGGCCCCCTCCTTTTTTTAGCCTTTTCTTAAAGTCCGTCCCTTACCACTGCTCTGAGCAGATCATACTATATGCTGATGATGCTGTTGTATTCTCCACTCACAAAGATCCTGCAACTCTTCAACACAACCTTCAACTTGGTTTCAGTTCTGTAGAAACATGGTTTCTTAATCATAAACTGGTCCTCAATGACAAGAAAACCAGATCTATGCTCTTCTGCAGCTCTCATAACCCACACAAGCTACATGACTTGGCTATCTCCACCACCCAGAGGAACACTCTAGATCAGGTGGGGTCCTTTAAATACTTAGGGATACAGCTTGACCCTAATCTCTCCTATGGACTTCATGTAGATAATGTAGCTAGAGTTGCTAATACATGGCTTGGTCTCCTCTACAAACACAGACAACACCTCATGCCAGAAGCTTTGATGGTTGCAGTCCTGAGCTCTGTGATCTCTGTAATAGACTATGGTCTCATCATTTATGGCTCGGCCACAACCACAACCCTTAGGTGCCTCTCAACTGCCTTAAATAAGGCATGTCAGCTCATCACTGGTGCTCACTGTCTCACCCACACATGTGACCTGTACACTCAGACTGGCTGGCTCCAACTATCAAACCGCATAAAGTTTCTCACCTGCTTCATGGTGAAAAAAATCTACCTTGACCTTGCACCTTCTGGGGTCTCAACTCTGTTACAACACTGAATTAACAAATGGTGCCTTAGGAGATCCATGCTACAGCTACTGAATGTCCCCCACTGTCACACTTCACAGTGACAACACTCTTTTGTTTATCGAGTGCCACTCTGGTTCGGTGGCCTCAGCCCAACCATCTCCTCTGCCCCAACAATTGGTATATTTAAAACTAGGCTCCGGGACTATCTCACTACCAACAGCTCCTGTGACTGCCCAACTTAACCTTGTTTCTCCACTTCCCTTCCTGCTCTAGTGGCCCCCACCTCCTCACTGGATTCTACCCTCACATCTTGGTATACCAAATGCTGCACTTTTCACCCTCTCCCCACCCTTCCTACATTCCTTCTCTCCCCTCTGCTCTTCCCTCTCCCTATGACTCTGGCACTTCTGATCTGTTGTCTGTTTTCTCTGGCAAATGCTGCTGGCTGCCTTGTTACAATGCTACCCTTGAATTGCATTAATCTGTAATCTGTTTGCAATGTCCACATTGTTGTAATGTCTGTCTTGCTGTTCCCCATAATTTGCATTTCTCTGATGTGGAACCTTTGTAAAAGAGCCAAGGCTCAAAGGTATTTGTAATCCTAGACTTCATAAATAAATAGAAAAAAAAACAACAACATGAAGGTAATCTTCTACATATCTTTTGGTCTTGTCCTAAGGTAATCCCTTTATGGTCCTAGATCAAACCGAGGGCAGATCCCCTTTTAGGACTTAATGATTTATTTTCTCCAAAAGTTTGTGTCCTAGGGGACTTCTCAGAGATACCAATCAAAACTTGTAGGTTCTAGATTACCTTAATTTCCATGTTTGTTAAAAAGTTAGTTTTAAGGCATTGGAAGGATACTGAGGTAATTTCCTATACTGAGTGGTTGAAGGAACTATTAGCTAACCTGAGAACTGAAAAGTTGATTGCAAGTCTGCGTAATTACACTACCAAGCTTGAAAAGCTTTGGGCCCCTTTTCAAGCCCTATATTCTCTGCAGCCTGTCTAGTGACATACTATTTAACAGTATATTTCTTGTCATATATGGTTCTCATATATTTTTAATTGTGTAAGTTTGAGGAGGTGGGGTGGGAGGGTGGGGAGGCAAGGCTTACTATTTCTCAGATACTGACTGTATATTACGGTATGCGTAATGTTTTGTCCTCTGTATTGTAAAACTGGTTAATAAACTTTGAATTGAAAAAAAAAGATAGTTAGTTACTCTTGTTCCCCCATTTAAAACTTGAATTTATTGCTGTTGTTGTATTTCCTGGAGTGTACATCACCATTTTTGATTTTTGGTGATTTACACTTGCTGTGATGGCAGTCACTGTTTATCAGTTGCCATTATGACATGGAGCAATTTTTGGGGGTACGGGGCTATGGCTCCCACATACAAATTTTAGTTTTCTTGTTTTTGTTTGGCAAATTGGTGACTGTCACTGTTTGTGGCAGTTGCTCTGATTTTGATTGCCCTTTTGACATTGGGAGGTTTTTGAGTCACTTGTATTGGTCGGCAACATAAAATACTCATGTTTATCACATAAATCCTTCATTTGCATCCTCGGATGGCACTTTTATCTCAGCAGACTGCTGTTCAGCAGAAAGTCATTCATGGGCCTGCTGCTACAGATGGTCAGCTGGGTATCCCGTAAAAACTGAGACCAAAGAACTGTGATGCATCAGAAGGCAATGGAGTCACAGCACCAACACTTTCATGCAACCCTGTTTCCACCCCCATCCCCAGGTTGTGCCCTCCCCAGAGTTAGAATATATAATAAGGGTGGTGTGGGGGCAAAGCTCCCCACAATAGGGAGTGCAGGGGCAAAGTCCCCCACAAGAAAAAACTTTCCTAAAAGTGGTCACAATGTGATTTCATCGCCATTCTCATGCGTCACCATTCCATAGTCGCTATCATGACATGGGTCCAGTGAACTAGGGATCGGGGATGGCCCATGCTTCAAGATTCCTTGGGCCAGTGTTTCTTTCAAAATTCCTCCAGTGCCTTGGGAGATGTAAGATTCAGTACAGTGCCATTGTGGGAGGCTCTCATCACCTCAGGTTATCACAGTGAATATTTCAGACCTAACTTGAACATCAGATGCTGAGCAGCAGTGAAGGCCCTCCATCAATTAGACAGGTCCTGGGAGAAGTCCTGATATATTTGTATCGGATGGCCTGGCCAGTCTAGCCTCCCCAGTTCACAGGCTTTGCCCATAATGAATTGCCAGGTGTTGTAGCTCAGGAACTTAACGAGTATTGGCCGCAGTTTCTCTCCCCTTTGAGGTATGGGTGAGAGGGATCTGTTGGGGGGGCTCAATATCAAATCTGTAGTCCCTTTTAAGACAGAAAATGATTTGAAGAGTGTGCTGTAAAAATCCCATCATGTTTTTCAATTCTGCTCCCTCTGGGAAACCTAGGAAATCATTTCCTTTACCCTGCAGGGTCTGACATCTGCTCTTCTGTTCCCGCATGGCCCCTTGTAGTTCTGCAATTGCCGCATTGTGGGAGGTGAGTCTCCATTCCGTATGAAAAAGTCTAGTTTCAAGTTGCTGGATGGCCTCTGTAGTTTGATTGGACACGTTGGTGACCGCTGCCATCTGGAGCATTAGCTTTGAGAACATGTCCTCCAAGGCTAGCAGTTTCTGTGCAGCCATGTTGAGATTGGCCTCAGAGCCATGCGGTCTGCTTTTTGTTAGCTTTTGTTGGCTGGGCAGGCTGTTTTACTTTAGTGGTTAGATATTTATGAAGCAGAGCCTGAGTACTGATGAGCTTAGAGTTCAATGTAAAAGAATAATGTCTGTATATGTATATATAGATATATATATATATATATATATATATATATATATATTATGGTAGCATGGTAGTGCTACATAATTAATAAATATATATATATATATATATATATATATATATATATATATATATATATATATATATATATATATATTATGGTAGCATGGTAGTTGAGGAGCCATTTACATGTTAAACCCAAAATTTTGCACCTTAATAACTTTGCAACCGTTCAACAGATTTGCCTGACATTTGGAACACAGAATCAAGACCTGTACACCTTGGGATCTGGCAAGCTTTGTACTGGTTGGATATACAGCTGCAGAGTTAAGCGTGATCTGCACGTGCATTTACACTTTTTTTGGAATTCTACGGTCGAGCCTACAGGTCACACGGTTTGCACGACCGGTCCAAAATCTTCAAGGAACATGCAGCTGGGATCCCTGATGTGCCTTTTAAAGATTTTGTGAAAAAATATTAAAGGGTTCAAAAGTTATTCAAAAAACAAGTTCCCATTATAAGTCAATGGGAAAAGTTAACAAAAAGTTCAACACTTTTGCAAATGCATTTTTACTATCACAAATGTCCCTTTTACTGTCGCAAATCCACCATTCTGTTTTCAGTTAGTGATCAGAAAAATGCTTGGCATTTAAAATTGAGACCCTCTAGCAACCTCATTTTTTTGTATTCACCAAGTCGGGCCCTGAGGATGCTAGCCATGTCTTTATTTTGGGTTAAAACACCCCAGAAATATGTTTTTCAGATTTCTGGAAAAAGTACTTTCGCAAAGTAGTGTCGCACTCATGAAAGTGTCGCAAATTTTTGCGAGGGCTTTCGCAAATCATGACACTACTTTGCGACACTATGCCCAAAATAACAGTACATTTTTGGCATCCCGCTGCAAAAGAACGGTTTGGAGGTTTGGGCTGAAATTTGGAGGGAACCCAGCCTACATCTCAAAGATGTGCCTTTCAGTGTTTTGTTGAAAATATATTACACAGCGGCAAAGTTACGATACTCCAAAGTTGATGCTTTTTCCCATAGGATAACATTACGGTATACGACACATTGCAGCAATCATTTGGCGCCCTGCTGCAAAATAACGGTTTGGTCTTTTGGGCTGAAATTTTCAGGGAATACAGCCAACATCCCACAGCTGTGCCTTTCAGTGATTTGGTGAAAAAATATTACAGGGAGGCAAAGTTATGGCACTCCAAACTTCTGTTTTTTTCTCACAGGATAACATTACGGCATTCGCCGCTTCTTTCAGGGCCTGTATCTCGAAAACGGTGCTAGATACAGACTTTTCATCAAAAAATATCAAAATCGGGGTGTGCATTGGAGTCATCGGTCCTAACTGTCACCCCATTCTCCTATTCCTCAGCTTCTTTCCACATGTGATGAGGTGACAGTTAGGGCCGACAACCCCAATGTGCACCCTGATTCCAGTTGGGGGAGTGGGCTGGAGGGGTGCAAAGGGGGTTTTAACCCTAACATTGAATTTCCTCACTTTTGTCACTGTGGAACAACCCTAACAGATGCAATGAACAGAGTTTTTTGCCTCTAATATATATACTGTGTGCGTGTGTGTGTGTGTGTGTGTATGTATGTATGTATGTATGTATGTATGTATATATATGTATATATGTATGTATGTATATAGGCAGGGGCATCACCAGCAGGAAAAGGGAGGTCATAATTCCACTATACAAGACACTAATGAGGCCGCACCTGGAGTACACTGTGCAGTTCTGGAGACCTTACCTACGTAAGGACATGGACAGGGTAGAGAAGGTTCAGAGGAGGGCAACAAAGATGGTGCATGGATTGCATCACAAGTCCTATGAGGACTGGTTGAAGGCACTGAACATGTACTCCCTGGAGGAGAGGAGGGAGAGGGGATATGATAGAGACATACATGTATCTTACAGGGAGGAACAGGGTGCAGGAATGCACTATTTTTAAGTGAAAAAGATGTTCCAGGACTAGAGGGCATGGGATGAAGTTGGAGGGAGGACGATTCAGAGGAAACGTGAGGAAGAATTTCTTCACAGAACAGGTGGTGGACAAGTGGAACACCCTGCCAGAGAAGTGGTGGGGGCTGGAAACAATCATGGGATTTAGAATGCATGGGATAGACATAAAGGAATTCTGGAGGTCAGGAGTAAGGGGCAACAGACTTCCTGGAAAACATAAACTGAACTTACAAACTTAAATGGGCAGACTGGGTGGGCCATAGGCCCTTATCTGCCGACACTGTCTATGTATGTATGTATGTATGTATGTATATATATATATATATATATATATATATATAGATATATAGATATATAGATATATAGATATATATAGATATATAGATATATAGATATATAGATATAGATATATATATATATATATATATATATATATATATATATATATATATATATATATATATATATATTACTTGATGGATTCAGTTCTCAATATTTCAGTTACTCAGTTATGCTGCCATCTTGGTTTCAGCAAAATCATGACCCCCATGATTTTGCACTTTTGTGCATTGAAACCCAGTTGCCAAACCCTTTACCAGTCTTCCAGCTTTTTCAGATTGTCCCTCATTTTTTCCAGCCTCTCATTGTGTGTCCACTCTGTTGCAGATTTTTGTGTGATCTGTGAACAGTCATAGTTTCCCTCCCAGCCCTCCTGCAATATCACTAATAAAGACACTGAAGAAGATCATGTCTAGTACTGACCCCCACGGCACCCTGCTGGTCACCTTGCCTTCTTCAGGTGGGTATTATCCTCATACTAGTGAAACTCCAGACCATACTGTCCTGTGATCTCCCACAACAGCAGCATGTACCTGGCAAAGAACATAAGGGACAGGATTGAGCCATGAAGTACACCACACTGAAGAGTAGTTATCACAGAGATAAATTACCTAAGACAACTTTGTGTGTTCTTTTGGTAAGACAGGACTTGAAGGAGCACAAAACAGTGATGATGAGTCCAACATAGTGCTCAGGTGTTCCAGAATCACCCCATGGCTGATTGTGTCAAATGCTGAAGAGAGATCAGAATGACACACATGGAATAATGCTCCCTGTCTCTCATCATGAGGAGATCATTGAACACCTTGACAAGTGTGGCTTCTGTGCTGTAATGATGGATAAATCCCATCTGCAGAGGCTCATAGATGTCATACCTTTCCAGGTGAGCATCCAACTGCATTGCCACCACCTTCTCTACGATTTTTTTTTTGCAGTAAAAAGTTTATTGATTTTAATAAGAAGAACCTTAAATAGCAATACCAGAAATTAATATGTCAGGAACTGAAAAAAATTGAAAAACGAGAGCAGAATATTACTGCGAGCAAATCATAACCATATCCAGATACATCAATCCTTTCTTTTGTTGACTCCCAGAATATATGGAAACCCCTGAGTATGCAATGTAATTAAAAAGGATTAAAAATTCCTAAAATTGTTGACAGAGTGGTCCAATATACAATTTCTATGTAGTTATTGCATCGTAGATTATTAATAACATAAACTACTTATTCTAAATACTCAGGAAAGGACCCTAAATTGAGTTGAACATATCAAGTTTGCTTAATAATCTGTACCTAATCCTCTCATTATTAGCTGTTGTACTTATGTCATTATTCCAGTCTTCCAGGGTGGGGGGGGGTTATACCTGATTTCCAATTAGAAAGGATTAACCTCTTGATACACAGTGAAGCAGCTAATAACCAACTAGTTTTATGTTTAGTTAAATAAATGTCTGGAAATATGTCCAGTAATAGCATTGCTGGATAAGGAGGAATATTAATGTTTGATAACTGGAATATAGATGTCAATACTGTATTCCAAAGTTGTTTAATTTAAGAGAAGGGCCAAAACATATGAGAAAGAGCTGCATGCTGTGAATTACACCTCAGGCATCTTCCTTGTGGCTGTAATCCCTTATTTTCTAATCTATTTTATAAGGAAGACTAACTCCTTTCCTTAAATTAGCTAGTTTAATAAGCTGGGGATAGTCAGGAAAATCTGAAAGAGTGTATTTATATCAAGTGTGTAACTCAGGGATTCCAGACAGATGTAGAAATGAAGGTTATATGTGAAAATGGCACAAAGAAAATGATGCTTACAAAAAACAGTGAAGCAAAAACATCCCCGAGCAAAACAGTGCAGAGTACTACAGAATGCTCCAAAATCAGCACTGACACACTTGCTTTTTCTGTGGTGGGGCTCCACCCTCGCAACCCTCATCATTAATATAACTATCATGGGGGAAGATAACATTGAGGGACATGGAAAAACTTGGGAGGGGGGCTACTCCACAGTGAGACACAGGTCAGGATAGGGAGAACATTGGGGGGGCAACCTGTGGGTGGGGATGTGGACAAAGTTAGAAGGGCAGGCAGAACAGAAGTTAAACAACAACAACAACAAAAATTAAACAACCCCACAAAAAAACACAGCCAGTCCCAAACCTGGGTCAGCCAGCCCACCAACACACCATGCACTTGCAGAACCATTCTGATGCAATGTACTGAATCAGACTGAGAGATCATACTGACTGTCAAAGGTCATGCAAGTGAGATGTTCTGTTTAATTCATATTGTGTGTGTGACATTTCAGGAAAAATGTTTTGAACAAGGTTAAACGCAACTTTACACATCAGATGCCCAATATATGCATCAGCATCCAACACAGCAGCACAGTAGAAGAGCCGTTCAATGCCATACCTCAGTTGCAGTTACTATACAAATGTTAGCACCTATCCCAGTGCCCCTCTCCCAAGAGACAGTAGGTGGACCTGGAGTCAGCACCAGCATCAGCAGCCAACAGATACTATATCATTGGGTTTGGTGGTGTGTGTTGTGTAGTATATAACTGTGGGACACTGCTTCGACATCACAGTTGGAGATCCTTCACCCCTGGAGCTCAATTTGGAGATTAAACTTGACCCTGTGTCTGAGAAGCAGATCTGATACACTTGCTCTGTGTTCACATATTACATTTACCTACTGTACATTGCCCCACATACTGCATTTAATTAAAAAGTAAGATGATAAATGCATAGAATTTCAGATTTTAAATGGTGTAGATTATGCCTTGTTGCCAGAGCTTTCATAGCAGAAATTAGGAAACTTACTGCATTTTGTGATGACACCCCACCCCTACAGACAGGATTAGCAAACCTAAAATCACACCTCAGGATGCTGCCCGGTGCTAGAATCTGACACTGCAAGACAACCTAGGTTACTATTCAGTAGCTCTAATGAATTTGGAAAAAGTTTATGAAATAATTGAGTTGTTTGCTCAGAGAAATGAACTGCATTTCATATTTATATGACATGTGTGGAAACAAATCCAAATGTAAAAAAAAATGGTATCCCCACATATCCAGTACAGTACTGAATGCATGATAAATTTTAGAGCAAGGATGTTGGATAAAAAGTACCCTGTACTATGTCCATCTTTACCCCTTTATGAATTTCTGCTTTACAGATGGAATACATAGCAGCTTCTGTGTGTGAACAGCACCTTTTACTTAGTGATTCAGTGGGCCGGGGGTACAACTTTGACTGAGGAGAGGGGGCACTATGAAACACGCAGAGACATTACCAACGGAATATGGGGGGGGCACCTTGTTAAACACTCTGTGTAATTTCCAAATGAATATATAATGAATCAGCCAACTAGGAGATACAGCTTTGGCTGAAATTAAGGATGTTTTTTCACATGGCTCCAATGTATATACATAGCTTAATTTAAGGTGCTAGAAATGCATTGTGAAAGTTATTTGAATGCAGGTGGAATAGTTTGTTCTTTGATGCTGATGATTTCAGGGACATGGTCATATTTCTTGCTGTACTTTTTCCTTCAGCCCACTGCCTCCTTCCAAATGACTCCTGCAACCTTGGTTTTTCCCACCCCAACAGAAAGGATTAGCAAACCTGAAATCACACCTCAGGATGCTGCTCTGCAAGGCGTTAGAACATGACACCGCAACACAACCTGGGCTACTGTTCAGTAGTTCCTCAGACTCTGACACCTATCCCACACAGCTGTGATTAGCAAACCTGAGATCACACCTCAGGATGCTGTCAGGCTAGGCATTAAGCTAGGGGTTACATCCTGACACAGCAAAGATGTGGGATACAGAAAAAAAATACCAAAAACATTTACTAATGGAAAAGCAAAGTTTAATTTTATTAGTATTACATTGCAGGGGCACTGCTGTTTTTAATGAATGACTGGCATCATATTCACGTGATCAATATATCTATTACAGTCTTCAAAGATCAGCACTCTCCTCCAAAAGAGTCTTATGCCCCATATTAGCTAAGCACACTTCCTTGGCTTAACGCACCTCAGAATATAGTGCTGCATCTGAAGACACACTATCACTGGGTTCAGGTCTGATGATTCAGGTGTTGTCCTGACCCAGTTCACTCCCTGGTCCTTTATGTGTACCACATATGCTGTGTGCCTTGGCTCATTATCTATACGAGAGAAATAACACATGTGCATTTAAACACATAGAATACTGTGCCATTTATTCCCACCATGGACACAGAGAAACTGTCAGTGCAAATTGCGCTGCCAGTAATAAGTCTTGGAAAAGTTGATGCCCATCTGCAAACATTCACTCAATAAAGGGCACCAGTATATGGGACACTGTCTTCTCACTGAAGAAATCACCCTTCATGATGCCACTAAATAGTAGTATCAGCCCTGACCAACAACATGAGATGGCACACTGGATGTGTATTTTCAAGTGGTGTTTTGGTCATGGTTCCAGTACAAGAAATTATTGTGTCCTGTTAAAGCCATGGGGTAAATGATTGCATCATTATGGTATTGGCATTAGTAAAAAAATAATATCTGCAACTTGTCCATCTTCTTCCATCCACATCCACATCTTAGCTTGTTCCACTGTTTATATTTGTCGGCTTCATGAATGAGAGGGCATATACTGTAGGTTAGACAAACTCTGGCCAGAGTCAATAGGACTGCAGCCAAGGAATTTGGGGTAAAACATTGAAAATTATCAAAGTTATGAGGCTGCATTTGCAAACTTAATGTGGGCTCATAAATTTGTCATTTTGTAATATTTTTACACCAAGTTTTCAACATAGCCTTGTTATGACTCAACTCATGAAAAAAGGGCAGATAAAATGTTTAATTCCTGGCCTAATGATGATTTAGCACAGGGACTGCAAAATCAACTTTTGGGCCACAAAACACATTTGGGGCAGGAGTTGAAAAATTACAGTTGTCACATTCATGAGGTGCTGTAAAGAAATGGCTATCTTGAAAATCAGTGGTAAAAATATTGAATAATAGCAAACTTACAAGCCTGCATTTGCAAAATTCAGCATAGCCTCATAACTGTTTTTAAAATATTTTTGCACCAAATTTAGAACATAGCCTTCCTATGACCCTGCCTCATGAACAAGGACAGAGAAAATATTTTTCTCCTATCCAAAAGATGAATTAGTGCAGGGACCTCAAAATCACCTTTCAGGATGTAACAAAAACCATTTTGGCCAGAATTTTTTGTAATTCACTATACTTTATTAGAGTTTGTTCAGCCAGAAGATACAGTACCATGATGTGTTTGAGGTCAAACAAGTTGTAAATTCTCAGATACATTATTGTATCTGCTGACAACAGTAAAAACATAACATTGTTTACATTTTATAATATAACCACTAACCACTCCCCCCCTCACCCTCCACCAACCCTAGCCGAGTGTTATGTGCTGTGAGTGGAAACTAGGATTGACAGATCCAAAAGGGATTTTTAGGAGAGATTAACATTTCCATATTGACAACAAGGTTTCAAGAGGACCCCATGTACTCAGAAAGGATGTAACCTTATTGCGCATGGATGCAATATGTTTCTCTAATTGCAGGGCCAAAAGAACTGCTCTGTACCATTTTGACACTGAGGGCAATTCTTCGGCTTTCCAATGTCTCATGATTATTAGCTTAGCCATTGAGGTACTCATAGACAAATGGGCCTTTCTAATTCTAGGGGTGCCATAGGGAAAAATATTCAGTGAGCAAGATTCAGGGATAAATAGGGTATTCAGGCCTAATAATGGGTCTAAGGTTTTTGAACAGTGCACCAAAAAACCTGAACATAATATGTGATAAAGGGTACCTGGGGATTCTCCGCACCTTGGACAACTAGAGGTGGGAGTCCTACCTAACTTATAGAGCTTTACTGGGGTAAAGTATAAATTATGCATGATGGCAAACTTCACTAATTGGAGCCTGTCTTGTTTAATTAATTTATAGTTATTTTGACAAAGTATTCTCCACATCTCTGTGGTTTCAGGCAGCACAAGCTCATGAGCCCAGTAATAACAGATACCTGAAGGCAACAAAGGATCAAGGGCTTGTGAATACTTATGTGACATGGAAACAGAATGCTGTTGGTCCGCAACCTGAAAGATTGCAGATATTTTATGACTGGGGAGCGCAAGTCGGGATTTTCCTCATAAAAGAGGAGATAGCAGCTCTTATCTGCATAAACTTAAATTTTCAATCATTTGGCACTTTATAACGTGCCTGAAAGTGTGAGAAGGGAATCATGTCCAGTCATCTAAAAAATCTGAGATCTGGCACCTGCACAATATGGCCCAAAAAGAGGGAGATATAGGTTTATATTTTGGCCAGAATTTGAAAATTGACAGCTGTCACATTCGTGAGGTGCTGTAAAGATATGGCTATATTGTAAATTAGGGGTAAAAATATTGAAAATTACAAAAGTTATGAGCCTGCATTTGCAAAATTTGATGTAGGTTCATAACTTTGTTGTTTTTTAATATTTTTACACCAACATTTCAACATACTATAGCCTTCTTATAACCGCACCTCATGAACAAGGGCAGAGAAATTTTTCAGCTCCTGCCTGAAAGGTGATTTGGTGCAGGGACTGCAAAATCACCTTTTGAGATGGAATTGCCTAATGTCAGTGCAACTGGTCATGAGGCGGGGTCCAAAAAAAGGCATGTTGAAATTTTGGGCCAAAAATATGCAAAAATGCCCAAGTTATTGCACTAAGTTCAAAACACCACTGGAATTCTTTGAACTGCATGCCTGTTTCTTCAGTTTGTGGTCAGGCTTTGAAGAGTGAAGATGTGTCTGCAGTCCAGAGAAGATTACGACACTGGACCCCTGATGGGTAAGTAAGGGCTTGGGGTGGAGTGTGGGGTGGTGGGTGCTGAGTAGGAGGGTCGGGTTGGGTGACTGTTAATGGCCGCAATTAACTCCGATGGATGGCTTTCTTTTTACAGGGTGAAAACATAAATAAGTACCTGAGGATTTCCGCACTGGGATTAGGTACCCCAGTGTGCTATAGCTATTTCTGAGGGGTGCTGAAAGCAAGAGTTGGGTGGGTGGGTGGAGTTAGAAAAATGAAAAAAAAAAAAGAGATTGGTTTCCTGCACTAGGAGATTGGGCATCCCCAGTTAAACAGACTGAGGATTCCTGCACTGGGAGATTGAGCACTCCCAGTGCAACTACAACATTCCTGGGGGGTGCTGAGAGGGAGGGTCAGGTGGGAAGAATGAAAAAAATGTAAAAACTAAAGGGTCACATCTGCGGTCTTGCTGGTGGAGGTCCTGGCCAAGATGGCTGCCAAACTCTATTGAGCATGGACAAGTATTTGCACATATGCAATATAGGTTGCCAGCCATCTTGGACACAACAGACTGTGCCGTGCTTTGCCATGACCTCCAACTACAGAAAATAGTGCTGTGCAACTAATAATGGACAGCACGGAGTGTTTCATGGACATGGAGGCGACTGTGAGGCAACTCCACACTGTTGTTCGGTCGGAAAAAATCTTGTTCGATCAGAACAAATTCTCCCTTTTTTCTATTGCAGGAGGTCTGCAGGGCTCTTCCCACTGCAGCCCTAAAAAGGGCAACCAATATCTTGCCTTTTTTTTAGGTAAAGTACATTACCTGCAATACATACAGTATAATACATAAATTCTGATACAGTTAGCAACTACATAAGCAAAACATGAAGAACTTACAGAACTAGGCAGGTTTTAAATGACTTTTATAGAATACACTACTCAGAAAAATCAATAACATATATACATACAGTGGGCACAGCACTGCACTTACCATGCTCTGCCATAACTCCAGCCATTTTGGCAATTCATTCATCTGATTGATGATTTGGACATTTATTACTGCCATCCTGCCAGTTTCTGACAGACTTCTACTATACTGCCCTCATCCACCTCCATTGTTAGCAGACCAACAATGTGAATTAAATCACGCAATTTTAACATTCATTGCTATGTATTTTTTTGTGTTGCTAAAGGTTCAGCCCCAGACCATCTCACTGTCTTGTAGTGTACTGTGGCTTGCTCAAGGCAACAAAGGGAGTCCTACTTTTGTGCATTTCATGGACAGCATTGCTATGTCTCTTGGCCAGATTCTTGGTCATAGTAGTATTGTAAAGGTGGTGGTTTCTCAATCTGCAAATCTCCTCCAAAAGACATGCCACAAAAATGTACAGTATTTATACAGCAGAGGGGCAGATACAGTAAGCATGGACATGAATTGTGATGACTCACAAGTTGGGAATTAAGGAGCAGACTAATCAGATGTTGAGGATCTGGGAGGCATGCTCAGAGAATCAGCACCAAGCCAATGGATGTCTTGAAGTCAGGGAACAGTATATAATGGGGGCTTTGTCAAGCTTCAGAAATGAGATTACATACTGCACATCTGACTGAGAGGCAGTACTTTGTAGGACTGTGTATTGGATTGAGGGTAACTACCAGATTCAGAACTGCAAATTTTTATGGGACCCCAAATCTACCCAGACCTGACAGGAAAAGAAAAGTGGTAACACAACTGAAGAGCAGCGCATTTGTGAGCAGAAAAGAGTGGGAAGGAAAATTCTGCACCACCAGCAAAATGCCTTTCCAGTATAAAATAAAAATGAAATGAAATAAAATAAAATGAAATTAAGGATTTTCAGAAAGCAGACCAAGAAATACATAAGACAATATTATTTGTTATTATTGTTTTGAATAATTACTATTCAAATAGCTCTCAACTGCTATGAATTTTTTTATAGTGCCATGAAGTTGACACACACATTTTTTCTGTGCTCACCAAGTGATGAGCTTTATAATGTTAACACTCTTTATGCACATACAAACTGCCAGAAAATGTAAATAACTTGAGAGAAACTGTTCTTAACACTAAACATATGGTGATCACAATTTTTAAAATTATTATTATTTTTATAGGTGTGTCCCCAGTCCAGTTTTACAGATGGGCACCCTGCAACTCAGTCAGGCCCTGATAAGTGTAGTTCACAGACAGGCAGGCAGGCAATATTATGGTTTAAGTATTTTGATTTTAACCGCATTTCTTTGTTCCAAACAGTGTGATATCACTGCCAGGGACAATGAACAGTCCTTTTATAAAGAGTGTGAAGAATACCTCATGTCAGCATCCCACACAGAAGAGGAGGCAGCAGCACAGGACAGGACAGCACTCAAGCAGCAGGCCCATCCAGAGGACATGGAAGCATCCAAGCAGCCAGCCCACCCAGACAATGTGGAAGCAGCAGAGCAGCTGGCCCATCCAGAGGACACAGAAGCACCAGAGCAGTTGGCTCATTCAAAAGACATAGAAGTAGCCAAGCAGCTGGCCCATCCAAAGGACACAGAACCACCAGCTCAGCTGGCCTGTCCAGAGGACAATTAATCACCTGACTGGTAGGCTTGTCCAGAGGACCAGGATGCAACACAGCATCAGACAGAAGGCACTTGAGGGAAAAGGGCAGCTACAGAGCACCATGGGACAGAGGCTAATGTGAAAACAGCTATAACATGGAAAAGAGTGGGAGAGAGTGAGCCAGATTCGAGTATTTTATGTGAGAAAGCATAAAAGATGGAAGCAGGAATGCCAACCGGTGAGGGTTACTATAGAACCTATAAAGGCAGAGCAACTCCATCTACAGGCAATGCTTGAAGATCTGAAAAGGGAAATGAGGGAGATGCAGCAGCAAATGTCAATACCAAGGACATCAACAGCACTGGAGAAGCACTGTACAGCTAGTCTTTTAGAAGAAACAAACAAAACAGAGGCGGAGGAAATGCAAGACTCACTGCAACACAGTGACACAGTGCCAGAGGCAATGGTAGATGAAAGGACACCTGTGTCAGTTCCACTCTGAGCAGTCCATGGTCACATCATGGGGACAACAAACATTCTGCTGAATATGGACATTGTGCCTCTGACAAGCAAAAAAGAAAGGGGCCATAGGTCTGGAGTGCAAACAAACCCGAACATTCTGCAGCATTGATTTTTCATGCCCTTGTGCTGTACATCATATGTGTGCAATGGCAAATAAACTATGATGGCACAAGGGGAACAAAGGACCCCCAGAAACCTGATCAATGTTATCTTGACTCATGTCAGGCAACACTTTGATTTAACACCATCAATTCTTGCATAAATGAGGAGCAGAATAAATGAACAGCTATGGATGCTGCAGAGGTGAAAAGCACAGCCACTAATACATTACTGCACCACCTGACCATGAAATGACTATTTTCATACTGACTTCTAAATATTTTTCCCAGTTGCATATGTGTGTTTCTGCAGTGTGTTTGTGCTTTTGTTCCCTGAAATGTGGGCTGGCATATTACTGCCTTAAAACATTTATATGCACTGTGTTCTGCATGAACAACATTGTAAGAAGTGCGGTGCAATGTTATGTAATATCCTGCTGTCCCCTTCAGTTTTCACCAAAAAAAGCAGAGCACTGTATTTGTGAGTTATTAATTGTTTGCTTTGCTCCTTGCTGTATATTGAAATATTTTTATGTTGCAGAGTGTGCTGTCCTGTATAAATACCAAAAGGCCGAGTATTTGTATGTTTATATTTTTGCTTATGCAATACTGTTATGTTATTTGAAAATGAAAGTCTTCAAAGGAATCAGACTTCTCGGTTACTATGTGAAAAAAAAGTGTTTTTATGATAATAATAGTCTGACACACCACAGCTTGGGGGGAGGTCGAATATAGCAATAACAAAAAGAGGGATGGGATGTATTGGCTAATATTTGTTAAAGCGGGTGTTCTAATGCATAGACAACAATTTTATTTATTGTATCTTGATGTGTTTATAATTACTTTTTTACCCTTTATGATAAAATATTTGAAAGCGCACTGAAGGGGTTTTCACCTTTGCTTTTCACACTGCTAATAAAATAAATTCTTACAAATCACTTACTGTTTAATGTAGCTGTGGATTTTTGGCTTGACATTCTAGCTAGATGTGGGGATGGGGAAGGAGGTGGGGAGGAAGGTTACAAGGGTGACCGTACACAAAATTAGGACTATCAGACACAAATGTGTATCGGCTATTACGTGTTGCATCTTAAATGTATACTGTTTCACCAGTGGCTATGCAACTACTTCAAACTGAGCAATGGATTACAAGATACTTAGCAACAGGCTAAAGAAATACAAAATCCAGCATTTCCTCCTCCAATATCAGATGGCACATTCATGGACCGATAATGCACTGTTGTGTGCTATAAAATATGATATCTTTAAAAGTGGCGATGACTATCACTATACCTTACTCAGAAACATTAAAGGTGGCGATGACTACCACTGTGCCTTACTCAGAAACACGGAAACATTAAAAGTGGTGATGACTTACCACGTACTTACTCCGAAACATAGAATTTGTCAGCAGAAAAGGATCA
Organism: Neoceratodus forsteri; assembly: GCA_016271365.2. NCBI lineage: Eukaryota > Metazoa > Chordata > Ceratodontiformes > Ceratodontidae > Neoceratodus > Neoceratodus forsteri. The sequence continues at coordinate 516,031,630 of CM057449.1, read as the reverse complement.
CTTGGCCCACCCAGTCTGTCCAAAAGTTCCCTACCTATTCTGTCTCCACAGACCCTAAGTGGTCTTTGACAACCCTCCTTCCCCCCTGCCTGTTTGCTAATAATAGCTATGTCTGTCTCATGCATGTTTGAAGCCCCTAACTATTTTGCCTTCAGCACTTTCACTGGCAGTCTGTTACAAATGTTTACGGCCATTCCAGTAAAGAAGTATTTCTCGCATCTCTCTTACAAGAGTAGGCATCAAGAGAAGTTTTAAGATTTGAGATTTTGAATTACAGGCCTGTAATTCAGAAGGATGTCAGGGTTCTAAGGTGGTTTCTTTAGGAAGGGCTTCATCACTGTCCTTTTCAGGGCAGCAGGGAAAACCTCTTTCCTATGAGGTGACATGACAGCCTCAAAAATAATTGGACTCAGGGCTTCCTGGCCTTTAATAAGCAGACCCTAGATCCAATAGAAAGTAGGTGGGATGCAGTCCCAGGGTCATCTTCTAGAACACCTCCTCATCCACAACTGGATAAAAATCTTCCCAAGATGGCTGATGTGCTCATCCTAGGAATGGTACTGCTAGCCCTTGATAGGCCACTTCAGAAAATCCCATGCAGTATTGAGGGCACCTTGCCGAGGAAGAACGGATTAGATTCATCACATTTTTCAGATAATGAGACTCTCTTGGACCTCAGACAGGAGAGATTAAACAATCTGTCTACTGTATGAAAGAGCTGAGATGGACAGTTCTTCCCCTCATCAATCACCCTTGACAAGAACTCTGTCTTTTTCAGAATGATTGCCCACTAATACTTATGGTAGTGGGTTTTTTAGTGCCAATTTGTCCTTTGACATGCGGGACCTCTGCCAAGAATGCTCTGACCTCATCCCTTTGTTTTCAACTGTACCAGCCCTTCACAATACCATGGGGAGCTGCAGCAGGATGTCAAGGGGTGAACATCAAATCAAATCAAAATTTATTTATAAAAAACACAATTCAGCATCTATCAAAGCACTTGTACAAATATCATAAGAAATAAAATAAATCACATATAAAAACAGATAACAACAGGCAGCATAGATTTCATACTTCAGGAAATGCCAGATTAAATAAGTCTTTAGGGCAGATTTAAAGGTCTCAGTGGTCAGCCACTCTCTAATCCGATGAGGTAGAGAATTCCACAGGGTTGGAGCTGCAAAGACAAAAGATATAGCTCCCGAAGTTTTCAAATGGACCCTGGGAACCTATAGCAATCCCTCGTCAGTGGAGTGGAGTGGAGAGAGTGGAGGGGGTGGTAGGGGCAAAGGAGATCTTGCAGATACCACAGTCCCTGTCTATGTAGGGCCTTATAGGTCAATAATACAACCTTAAAAGTGATCCTCCACTTAACCAGTAGCCAATGCAGGCCACGGAGCACAGGTGTAGCATGACAAGATATCGATAAGCCAGTCAACAACCTGGCAGCCACATTCTGCACCAGCTGGAGGCAGTGGAAGTCCACCTCCAGTAGTCTTAGGTACAGGGCATTGCAATAGTCTAGGTGGGAGGTCACAAAGGCATGGACCAATGTTAGAAGGTTATCAGGTGGAACTAGGTGTTTTTCCCAGATGATATTCCTCAGGTGGTAAAAAGAGGTGTTGATGGCGGCCAACACCTGAGACTTAAGTGTCAGCCCACCATCAAGAATAACACCCAGATTTCACACCTAGTCTGAGGTCATCAGCTGGCAGCCACCCAGCCACAAACCAGATGGCTACCCAGCAGACAACCCCTCTACCTGATGACCTGGATCCACAACCAACACTTCAGTCTTATCCAGATTCAACCTTAGCCAGTTGGTACTCATCCAATCCTGGATCTTGGAGAGGCAGTTGTTGAAGACCGAGACAGCATCACCCTACTTGGGCACAAAGAACATGTACAGCTGAGTGTCATCTGCATAGCAGTGAAAACTCAGGCTGTACCACCTTATAATATCTCCCAATGGCAGCATATATACCACAAACAACATGGCTGAAAATATAGAGCCCTGCGGCACCCCACAGGACAGGGGGAAAGGGGCCAAGGAAAAAATCCCAGACTCCACTCTCTGAGTCCTGCCTGTGAAGAAAGAATGAAACCATCTGAGGACTGTCCCAGAAAGACCACAGATCAGCCACAAGGAAGGAATCAAAGCAACAGAACTAAAGAGTAAACAGGGTACAGATGAGGCACTCTGGGTCACCCTGGAGGCAGAAAATGGCACCACAATTTGCATGGGGGTTGTATACAGACCTCCATCTCGGGGGAGAGAATGGACAAGGAAATGATAGAAGGCTTCCTTAGAATGGCAGAAAAAGGGGAGATATTGTTGATGGGGACCTGAATATGCCAGATGTTAACTGGAACACCTTTGCTGCAAGCACATCCAAGAGCAGGGTCATTCTTGATGCCCTACAGGGGGCATGCCTCAGACAGCTAGTATTGAAACCCACTTGGGAGGGAGCAATCTTAGACCTGGTACTCTCAAATGGGGATGGAGAAAGAATCTCGGATTTAGAAGTGGGTAGCCATCTGGGAACAAGCGACCACCAAACAGTGTGGTTCACGATAAACACAGTCATACAATCAAGCTATACAAAAGTAAGAGTATTGGACTTTAGGAGGGCTGACTTTGGGAAAATGAGAGAGTGCCTCAGAAAAGCACTGGCAAACAGGCAAGAAGGAGGAGTGGAGGAACATTGGGGAGTAATCAAAACAGCCATCACAGAGGCAACAATCCTTTGTGTAAAGCAAATCAACAAAACATAATGAAGGAAAAAAACACTATGGTTCTCAAAAGAGGTTGCAGGGAAGGTTAAGGAGAAAAGAATAGCATTCAGGAAATATATGGAAACACAGAAGGAGCAGGACAGAGAACTTTATCTGTTAAAGCAGAAAGAGGCTGGGAAGGCAGTCAGAATAGTAAAGGCCCAAACCGAGGAAAGGATAGCCAATTCTGTTAGAGGGGATAATACCTTTTATAGGTACATTAGGGAGTGAAAAAAGACCAAAGGAGGGATACTGAGGCTTAATAAAGGGGAGGGAATGTGGGTAGAGGGTGACAGTGAAAAAGCAGGGATACTGAATGAATATTTCTGGTCAGTATTCACAAAGGAAGAGGAGGGGGAGTTACCTAAACCGAACAAGAGAAACACTCTGAAGATGGGGGTCAGTACCAGTCCATTTACAGAAGAAAGGGTTCTGAAAGAACTAATAAAATTGAAAGTGGACAAAGCAATGGGGACTGAGATTCACCCAAGAATTCTAAAAGAACTAAGGGTAGAACTAGTGCACTGCTGACTACTCTCTTTAACAAATCATGGGAGGATGGGGTGGTACCTGAGGACTGGAGGAGGACAGATGTGATTCCTCTTAACAAAAGTGGGAGCAGGATAGAGGCAGGAAACTACAGACCAGTTAGTTTGACCTCAGTGGTAGGGAAAATGATGGAATCACTTCTGAAGGGAATAATTGTTGAGTACCTAGAGGCCAGTGGGGCACAGAACCCAAGGCAGCATGGATTCAAGATGGGAAGATTGTGTCAGATGAATCTAATAGATTTCTTTGGCTGGGTGACCAAAGTAGTAGACCAGGGAGGGGCTGTGGACATGGCCTACCTAGATTTTGGCAAGGCATTTGATACAGTCCCACACAAAAGATTAATACACAAGTTAGCCAGCCTTGGAGTGGGTCCCAAGGTGGTAGCCTGGATAAAAAATTGGCTAGACAACAGGACGCAGAGGGTAGTAGTAAATGGAGTACACAGTGAAGAAAGGAGGGTTACTGGAGGACTGCCACAGGGTTCAGTACTGGGACCGGTCCTTTTTAATGTCTTTATAAGTGACATTGCAGAGGAACTGGAAGGAAAAGTATGTCTCCTTGCAGATGACATAAAGATCTGCAACAGGGTTGATACACAAGATGGAGTGGAAAGGATGAGAAGGGACTTGGCAAGGTTGGAGGAATGGTCAAATGTATGGCAGCTCAGATTCAATGCATAGAAGTGCAAGGTAATACACTTGGGAAACAAAAACCAGGTGAAGAGTGTTATATCAGATGACCTAAAGGTGGGCAAGCAATGTGAGAAGGCAGTAAGGAAGGCTGGGGGGATACTGGGATGCATAGGAAGAGGCATCAATAGTAGAAAACAGGAAGTTATCCCTCTGTACAGACAGTTGGTAAGACCCCATCTGGAGCACTGTGTGCAGTTCTGGAGACCCCATCTCCGCAAAGACATAGACAGAGTGAAGACTGTCCAGAGGAGGGCAACCAAAATGGTGCAGGGTCTGCACCAGAAGACATATGAAGAAAGACTAAAGGAGCTTAATATGTATACCCTTGAGGAAAGAAGGGAGAGAGGGGACATGATAGAAACTTTCAAGTACTTCAAGGGAATCAACAAAGTCCAAGAGGGTAGCATCTTTCAGAAGAGATGTGCAAGAACAAGGGGGCACAATTTGAAGATAGAGGGGGGATGGCTCAGAGGTAATGTGAGGAAGTATTTTTCACAGAAAGGGTTGTGGATGCATGGAACAGCCTCCCTGAGGAGGTCGTGGAGTCAAGAATAGTGGGGGAATTCAAGAATGCATGGGACAGACATAAGGCAGTCCTAGTGGGGGGTAGGAGGAAGTAAGCTGTTGGTTAACTAGGATCTGCAGCTTATCTGTTAGGTAGAAAAATGGGCAGACTAGGTGGGCCAAGCGGTCCTTATCTGCTGTCAAAAAAAAGTAAAATTCTGTGTTGGTGCTCCAGTAACACACCATGATACATGGCATCAAATGCCGCAGAGAGATCAAGGAGGACCAAAACTGAACGGCTCCTCCGATCTCTTGCTATCAGGAGATCATTAAGTACCCAACCAGTGCTGTCTCTGTACAATGCCTCTTCCTGAAACTGGATTGGAGTGGATCATAGACATCATGGGTGGTAAGATGATCCTCCAGTTGCAGCACGACTGCCTTCTCAATAACCTTGCCAACAAAAGACAGGTTAGACACAGGCCTGTAGTTAACTAGACAGTCAGGGTAGAGAGAAGATTTCTTCAAAGGGGGACATACCACCACCTCCTTCAGAGTGTCCAGAAACACCCGTCTCCAAAGAACACCCAACTATCTCAGCCAGGACTGGTCCGATGACCTTCACATACCCCACCATGAGGTGCATTGGACCTGAGTCCAGACTACAGTAAGTCAGTCGCAAAACCTGGACAATCTTCACGACGTCTGTGATTGCCAACCAGTCAAAGTCAGACCAGACAAACTGGGCACCTGTAATCTCCCACCAATCATGGTATGATGCCAGGAAGTCGAGGGCAGTTATAAGAGTCACATTTTTGCAAGACTTTAGATTATATTTAGAGGGTGATATCAGACCATCTCCATAGGGGTGGAAGATTATATGGGGGCCCCACAGAGGAACATCATTGCATGTTGATCAGACCAAATGGCAAGATCAATTGACCTTGCTTATGTCAAGACCCGATGAGAAGACCGGGCCCAAGGTGTGGCCATTCTGATGGGTGCCATGCCAGGTCATACCAGTGGCAACTGCTTTTGCTAGGCCCAGCAAGATCATCTGCTGAAGAAACTGTTGACCAAATTTCAAGGCTTCAACATTGACCCAGGCATTGAAGTCAGCAAGACCAATCGGTCATAAGGTCAGCAACAAAGTCCACTAGTTCCAGCAGGAATTTGTGCCCATGTCCAGGAGGCCACTACATGAGAATAATCCTGCAATATGCACTTGTCCCACTCATAACAGTCACACAATCAAAACTCACAGTTTATACTGAGGGGCATGCCGCAAGTCACAGATTGACTCTAAAACAGAGGATACCCTGTCCCCTCAATGCTCCATTCCAGGCAATGTACCACTGAGTATATGGCCAGGATGTATATCTCCAAAACCAAACCAGCATCATCCCCTAGCCAGGTATCTGTGATATAAAGTCAGCAGAAGAGTCAGCAGTGAAACACTCCATCACCAATGTTATAGTCCTTAGTGACCTTGCCTGACATAGAATGACCCACAGGGGAGGAGCAGAACCAGCTAGTTTGCTTACCACCTGCTTGTTTATTATCAGTGGAGTGTTGGGTATTGGAACCATGCAGGGGGAACCCATAGCCCAGTTCCAATTCCTACCAGGCATCTCTATGACCTCAGAACCTTAATCTTACCCTCCCTATCTCCTCAGACTCATCCCTTTTTTCTTGCCATGCCTCCAAGGATCCCCAGTTCTGTATAATGACTGATAACCCCTGAAGGCAGATTAGAGGGGACCGTATAAAGGGTCACAGTCACCAAAGGTGGTCCATGGAGTAGCTGTACCAACCACGGACCCAGCAGCAATACATGTTGCCTACAGTAAAATCTAAAACAATATTTCTAAATAAAACGCCTCCCCAAACCCTCAACCCACAACACAGCACACATTGGGAGGGCTTTAAGCCCAAGGTTCAATGTGGGAAAATAGCTCCTCCCACATCTCATTAAAAAACCTACTTCTTGCAGCACTTCGTGCTTAGAATCAGGAACTCACTTTTTTGGTGTTCCTCCTGAGCTTCTGCATTGTGTGTATTGCATTCTGTTTTCCTATTCATGCCTGTCATCCCTAGCTTGCTCCCCCAGGTTGGTCAACTGTATTGTGGCTAGTACATCTCTTCTCCATCACCGTCCAGATTCCTTCCACATGGCCGAGCGGCCGCTTGGCCCCTCTCCTTGTCCTTCTTCTGCATTGGGTCATTCCTCCAGCCTGCTTCACGTTGGTTTGTGTTTCTCTCCTTCCTGAAGGTAGGCCACCAATTTTCTGTCCCTACCCATGATTTACATAGAAACATAGAATCTATCAGCAGATAAGGACTGTAGAGCCCACCTAGTCTGCCCATTTCCCTACTTGGTTTAGCAATCCCTACTCTTATCTGGACTGTCTCACTGCCCGTTTTCCCAGCCCCCTTTGTTGCTTCCCTGCTCTGGCCTCACCCATTTTTTTGCATTCGGCACCGCCCCCTCCACCTTGCGTGTACTTCCTCTCAGCGGTCGCCTATCTCGCATAGCGTTCTTGCTCCTCTCATGCATTCGGTTGGTCCACTTCTCCACTGTATGCCAGACTCATGCCATTTTCATTTTCTGGTGGGTTTTCTGAGCATCACTAGACCTCTCAGTCTCGCTTCTTTTCTCAGCCACCTGTTGGATCCTTCATTCCCTCGCCCCTCTGGCCCCTCCTCAGACTGTTGAGCCTCCCACCCCTCATTTGCATGCCTATTTGCCTGCTTTGTGGCTCGCATTCTGCTCACAGTTCCTAATGCCATTCTGCTGCTCATTCCCAAGGGTGGCGACCCTTTGACTGGCCACATTTGTGCTGCTTCTAGCCCCATGTCCCAGTACATTTCTTTCCTTTTACCTGATCTTTCACACATGTTTATGCCTTTCCCTGGTTCTCCAGTGCTTGTTCAGTTTCTGGTTTTCTTTCTGCTTCCTTGTCCTCTTCTTTTCTCTGTTTGGCAGTGAGCTGTTCCTCTTGTGGCCATCGCCTGGTGTTGCCTCCCCCACAGCTTCCTTGGGCACTTGCCTCTTTTACCTGCTGTAACTAGCTATGTCATTTCCATCATGCTTACATGCAACAGACTGTGTTTGGTTATTGGGGTTGCAATTTTTAGCTATGTTTTATCTTTTTATAATTTTGCACCTAGGTGTACTTCTAACAGCCTATTCGGACTGGGATATGCCCATCACCAGGGTCTGTATCCTACATGGAGTGGTTCTCTACTACACAAATATTTGGTGCCCGTGGGGCTTGTACTCTTGGCATGTCCTTGGAGTGTGACTTAGTACTTCTCAACATCATTCCTATGGGACCACCCCATGGGACATCCCCTTTCCCCGCAGAATAGTCTTCCTACACTAGGCTTGTGGACCTCTACTGGCATCGTGCAGCATCTGGTACTTTTAACCATCCAGTACCACTTTCCCTAGTTCCTGCTGTTGCTGGACTGATCTAACCATTGGCGAACATTGCTTTCCTCTCCCTACGGGCATGCCTGGCTACTTCATTTGTTTCCCTTTCCTGGTTTTTAGTTTTCTGTCCTCCACGCTGTACTACTGATTCCATTACTATCAGTACATGAAATGAAACACACTAAGAAAAAAAGAAAAAAAACATTTTTCTATCCCTGCCTTACCATTTGACAATTCTCCTTGTTTTTCCCCTTTTTTTGCACCTAGGTGTACTTCTAACAGCCTATTCGGACTGGGCTATATCCTCCACCTGGGTCTGTATCCTACACGGAGTGGTTAAGGAGGGAGGGAGAGAGTTGATATGATTGAAACATTCAAACACCTTAGAGACATTAACAAGGTGAAAGAGTCTAACATGTTTCAATATAAGAAAAATAGCAGGACAAGAGGACACAGAATGAGATTAGAGGAAGGCCGATTAAGGGTTAATGTGAGGAAGTTCTTTTTCACAGAAAGGGTGGTGGATGCATGAAATGGCCTACCTCAGGAAGTGGTGGATATGAATACAGTGCAGGGCTTCAAACAGGCATGGGATAGGCATAAGGGAACAATACAGATGAGTATGAATAGATAGGCCATTGACAGGGCAAAGACCAATGGCACATTCATAAGGTAGAAAAAGAAATGGGCAGACTGGATGGGCCTTGTGGTCTTTATCTGCTGTCAACTTCTATGTTTCTATGTTTTTAGGTCTTCTGGTGCTGTTTCCTCAGGATTGCCTGCTGTCATTGGCTGGATTCCCCTGCCTAGTGCTCCCATTGCACAGCTTCCTTCACATCTGGATTCCATTTTCCTGTGGTAAGATCCCACCCCTCCTACCCATGCTTTTTCCTTTTCTCCCTCCTCCCATGTCTCCATTGCTCCCCCTACCTTCACCTTTCTTTTTCTGTCCTTAGGTTCCTTTCCTGACCATGTCGTCCGTTGATGATCCATCCGTTGAAGACCTTTCAATGGCTCCACCTCCATCCACTGCTACAGCCATCCAGAAACGCACCTCCAAGTCTTGTCATTCCATCAAGGATTGGACCATGCCTCGGCTTATGTTGGAGCTCTCTAGGAAGAAGAGTATATACCCTGCCTGCTTCTGCCCACAAGCAGGAGCTGTATGACCTGCTCCTGGCCTCTACCACCGGCTGGGAGCCCCGCCCTAGCTCCAGCCTGCCTGTTCCTCATCCTGTCTCGGATTTGCTTTCTGACATTAGAGATTTCATGGCTCAGATGACTGCCTCCATCACAGATGTCCAGACTTGCCTTTCTGCCCTTGAGGCCTGCCCACCTGTTCCATCTCCTTCTCCAGCTCCTGCCCTGCCCGCTGATGAGTCATCCATGAGCCTCATCTCTCTCTGCCAGCCTCACTTTCTCCTCTGGCCATGGTGCCTTCTTCATCTATGCTTCCTGCTGTTCCTTCAGGCTCATCCCCCATTCCTCAGCCTCCATTCATTTCCCCCGTCCATCCAGTGCCAGCCCACATCTGCAAGGACATACTGGATGGTAAGGATATCAATTTGGTGTCACTGCTCATTTCTTTTCATGAGGTCATGGACAATCGTATTGTTTCTTCTGGTGATGTCTCGGTCACCTTGAAGTCTAAGGACTCTCATTTCCTTCATAAGATGACCATGTCAGAATTCGGATTGGCCTTCAGCCTGTATCAGGACATCATTTGTTTGGCCTTCCCAGCCACAGCGAGGAACTGGACACTAATCTCTACCTCCTGGTCAACCTCAACATCCACCATGGTGGCACACACTTCTATGACTATTATCGCTCTTTTTTGGACAAAGCGACATCTGCTTTGACACACTACAACATGAAGCTGAATTGGGCAGTATTGGACAATGAGCTATTTTGTTGGCATTTTGCAGGCCAACCTGCCTGTTCCTGTTCCCTTTGTGGTTCGTCAACCATTTTGCTCCCCTATGCCTCCTGGCTGTGTCTCCTTCATCCTCCTCCCCATCTGTCTTCAGGCCTTCTCACACTCCCAATTCTCCATCTCATTCCAGCACCGCTCACCCAGTTTCCAATCCACGAGCCCGTTTCGACTGGCACGGCTGCCCCATAAGGAACATTGGCAGCAAATCTATCTGCAACAACTTTAACGACCAGGGTTACACCACTCCTGGATGTGTCTTCCTGCATTTGTGCTGCCTTTGCGGCGATGCACACACTCATTACATCTGCCCCAAGGCTCTGAAACCATCCAAATAACATCCAGTCCATCCTTTGACTCCCATCAACCTACTGGCCCTGGCCACTCTCCTGATTGCCCATCCTTCTCGGGAGTCAGTGTGTCCTCTGCTATTGGGCCTCACCCATGGCTTCCACATGGGCATATCTGTTCTCCCTTCTTCATCCTTCGTCTGTGCCAACTTGCAGTCAGCCATCCAGGAACCCGAGGTGGTTCTTTCCCTCCTCCAGAAGGAACTTGCCAAACACTTCATTTTGGGACCTTTTTTGCATCCTCTATTTCCCATTTACAGGATCAATCCTATTGATATTGCAACTCAGAAGTTCTCTGGTAAAAAGCATCTGGTCATAGACCTATCGACTCTCTGTGGTTTATCTACCCTGACCATCAATTCCCTCATTCCCGCTGATTACTTTTCTTTATCGTATGCCTGCATTGATGATGCCTTCACCATAATTAAGCAATCTGGCCATGGATTTTGGATTTCCAAGGCAGACATCTCTGATGCTTCAAGCTCCTCCCAATCCATCCTTTCCTGTGGCACCTCTACAGTATGTCTTGGGATAATGCCTTTTATTTTGCTGTTCACCTTGCCTTCAGCTGCAGAAGCAGCCCTAAGCTGTTTGACACCTTCGCCGAAGTCCTGTGCTGGGCTCTGCTCAATGTTTGACATCAGCCTACTGTCCTTCACCTGCTGGATGATTTCCTCCACATTGACCTGCCTGCCTTACCCCCAGTGCACGGTCTGTCTGCACTCATGCGACTATTCGAGGACCTGTCAGTGCCTCTGGCAGCAGAGAAGACGTTCGGCCCTTCCACTTCCCTTGAATTCCTGGGCATCGTGTTGGATTCTGACCGTTGGAATCATGTCTTCCTCAGGATAAGCTCTCTCAGATTCAGGACCTAGTCTCTTCATTCTCTAACTCGATCCTTTTGCACCAAGCTTGACCTGCTTTCCCTTTTGGTGTACCTAAATTTCACAAAGAGGATCATTTCTCAAGGTCTCTCTTTCATCCCTTATCTTCTTACCCAAGCTTCATCTGTTCCAGAGCTTCATCATCACATCTGCATTACAGCATCTGCTAAATCTAACTTAGCCATGTGGTCCCTTTTTCTTGCCAGATGGAAAGGATGCTTCATGTTCCATAAAGATACATCTCCCCAGGCCCATCCTCGAATATTCACAGATGCATCTCCAACCCATGGGTACGTAGCCATATTTTCTCAATCTTGGCTAGCTGCTTCTTGGCCTTCAGATGTCACTTCATTATGTGATTTTTCTTCTACTTCTCCATTATTAGAAATATACCCCATCGTAGCAGCTGCAGTCCTATGGGGGCATCTATGGTCACACCAATCAGTATTTGTATATTCTGACAATCAGTCAACAGTAGCCATTGTTAATAAAGGTCACTCATCCTCACCTTCCATCATGTTGCTCACGCGGAGGTTAATCTGGCTTTCACTCATCCATGACTTCATCATCACATGCTATTATATTCTTGGTGTCAAAAACAAAACAACTGATGCTCTTTCTCAATTTCATTTTCAGGATTTCCGTCATCTCCATCCTTCAGCAGATCCCATCATGACTCCTCCGCCATCATATTATGATCTCATCATGACATAAGTCACTATCATCATCAAGCATCTCTCCTCATGTGGTCCACATTGGCTCCTTCCACTAGAGCTGCCTGCATGACCACTTGGAACAAATATGTCTCCTTCTATGCTTCATCATCCTGCAACCCAACTGTCATCTCAGTCGATTTGGTGCTTGCCTTTCTGACATTTTGCTATCAAGCTTTAAATCTTTCCCATGGCACCGTTAAATTGTATTTGTTTTTTCTGTCCCAATACTCTCTATCTTCACCATCATTGTTCTCCAATCAATCAATCAAACTACTTTTATTGGGCTTTTAATGATCTTCCACTCCTAATAATCCTCTATTTCATAGTTTGCTGGACTTACTGATTTCAAATCTATTCGATCCTAATTCCAGTCTCATAGTGTCTTCAGCAATTACCCTCGCCTTCTATGGATTTCTTTACCCCAGAGAATTCACTACATCATCATCTCACTCATTTGCTTTTCTCAGAGCATCCAACCTCAAAAAGCATAATGACAGTTATATATTAACTCTACCTTCTTCAAAAACTGATAGACAACATTCTGGAATTTCCATAACCCATGATTCCAGTCAAACAATTGGTGTCCAGTTTCAAGACTAGCAAAGCTCACGCTGCTCCACACCAGGTCTAATCCTTCTTTTCCCCTATTAACTTCCAAATTCAATGTACCTATGCCATCTAAATGGTTCCTAGACCACACAAGAACCCTTATCCAAAGACTCGGACTGAATCCATTCTCCTATTCTGGTCATTCATTTAGAATAGGAGTAGCGACCTCAGCATCTCATCTTAACATTCCTGTTCACATCATCGAAAGACTAGAGAGATGGAAATCATCTACATTCAAAGTATACATCCCTAATCCTACTGCCGAACTTTAAAATGCTTTTTCCATTATCTCTTCTTAGTTTGCTAATAGGACCAGTAGGACAATAGCCATGAGTCCTCAGAGGTTTTCTCCTTAGGGTTTTTTTTCCTCTCCTGAGTGTTCCTGATCCTGATCACTCTCTCTGGAGTTGAAGGAGGTAATTCTTTTGGGGCCTCTATTCCCTACAGCTACCCAGCTATTCTACCAAGAGTGGGAATAGAGGAAAGCCACATAATAAATCATTAAAAGTCATCAAACTTCATAGTATCACCAAGCACTACATATTTCACCAACATTAAATGGGAGGGCTTTAAGCCCGAAGTTCAATGTGGGGGAATAGCTCCTCCCACATCTCGCTCAAAACCTCTATCAGAAAGATTTATGCTTAGAATCAGGAACTCAACCTCCATCCTCCCCATTGACCTCCTTCTTCTCCGACACTCTATCCACTCTTGTGTAGGGCCTCTATTCCCTACAGCTACCCAGCTATTCTACCAAGGGTGAGAATAGAGGAAAGCCACATAATAAATCATTAAAATTCATCAAACTTCACAGTATCACCAAGCACTACATATTTCACCAACTCTGAAACTCTGAATCACGCAATAAGTACAAACAGCCCTAGATCAATCACACTCCCAAGTCAATATTACATGAAGAAAAAAGGAAAGAAACAAGAAATAAACAAAAAAAATGGTGGGAGGGGCATCCTGTATCAGTAATAAGACCAGTTTGTAGGCTTAGTAAGTTCTGTTTAGCATCTATAGGCAAACCATTAAAGCTGTATCATACTACATCTGCTGCCACCAGCTGAAGTAGGAACCATCCTCCATTTTTCTATATTGCACTATATAGCATCTAACAGAAGGACAAAAGTTGGCAGAAGGGCATAAAAATCATTGCTGTCTGTAGCATAAGAGTTCATGAACAGGTGAGAGTACCAGCACAGTGTTCAGTACTTTGGGATTTAGGCACTTCCACAGCTACAAAAGGCAGTCTCACATTTGCCATCAGTCAGGACTTTTTAGAGCACAGTTCAGTAGTCGGGAGATACACACCCTTGGCCGCTCCCTAGTCCCTTGCGAAAACCAAGAAAAGAAATGCTGCCATCACCTCCTGGTAGAGGCACTACTCTCTCACCACTGAGCCATTCTTGAAATATTAGATATGCTTTGAACCAGCCTGGGATCCAGTAGCTCTCCAGCAACAGAAAGATCCACAGTAGGGCTCACAACCAAAGGAGCCTGGGCCCCAGACTGGATTCCTCTCCTCTTTGCACATTCCTCCATGCGCACTCCCAACACACAACAGAAGCATGAGTGCACCAAACCACCAGTCCAACAGGTAATTAGTCTCCAAAGAACGCTCACCCATCTGAGAAAATCCAAGGGAGGTAAGACTGAGATAAAGTAAAAACCTCAATGTGATATTAATTGTGTACACAATTCAGATGCATAGATCAGCAGTAAAAGCTGGATGCTTATTCTATGTAAGTATCTCACATTTTATAGTAAAACAGCTGATGCATACAGTACATAGACTTTGACTTTGACTTTGACAGCAGATAAGGACCACTTGGCCCATCTAGTCGGCCCATTTCCCGACCTACAGGATAGGCCGAAGATCCTAGTTAACCAACAGCCTATTTCTTCCTACCCCCCCACAAGAATTGCCTTATGTCTGTCCCATGCATTCTTGAGTTCTCCCACAGTTTTAGACCCCACAGTCTCCTCTGGAAGGCTGTTCCATGCATCCACTACCCTCTCTGTGAAATAATACTTCCTGATATTGCCCCTGAACCGGCCCCCTATCTTTAAATTGTGTCCCCTTGTTCTTGCACATCTCTTTTTCTGAAAAATGCTACCCTCTTGGACTTTGTTGATTCCACTGAGGTACCAAAGTTTCTGTCATGTTCCCCTCTTTTCTTTCCTCAAGGTATATATAGCTCCTTTAGTCTCTCCTCATATGGCTTCTCTTGCAGGCCCTGCACCATTTTAGTTGTCTTCCTCTGGACTGCCTCTATCCTGTCTATGTCCTTGCGGAGATGGGGTCTCCAGAACTGGATGTAGTACTCCGGATGGGGTCTCACCAACTGTCTGCACAGAGGGATAACAACTTCCTGTTTTCTGCTGGTGTTGCCTATCCCTATGCATTCCAGTATACCCCCAGCCCTCCCTACTGCCTTCTCACATTGCTTACTAACCTTAAGGTCATCTGATATGATTACCCACCTGCCAGTCCCTTTCCATTTTTGTTGTTATTACTACCTCCTCCCCACATTGTGTAATCTTCCCCTGGGTTTTTGTTTCCCAGGTGCATTATTTTGCACTTCTTTGCACTGAATCCAAGCTTTCATGAAGAAGAGCACTGTTTTAGCCTTAGGTCTTTCTCAGCCCCGTGTTTATACTGAGGACATCAAGATTAGATCAGAAGTTTGATGAGTTATGAGCTTTTTAATCCAATTCAGATTCAGCAGAAAGCACAGTCCAGTAACTAACACTATTTGTTGGATGTAGGCACTATCCGATGGCTTAAAACTCCATTGTACATTTTTCAGTTTCCACTAATGAAACATTACTATTTAAACAAAAAACTGGTGCTGTACTGGCATGACAAAAAAGGCAAAAGTAAACAATGAAAATAACATGCAGATAGGGCTTGGTGACATTTGCAAATTTTGCTTTCACAGAAATTGTCACAGAATTTCCATGAATTTTATAGAATTGCATGAAATCTCATGGAACGTTTTCAATTTTTTTTATTTGCCATACCTTGGTCATTCTTATAGCTACAAAGTTGTGATTTGGCATGCTTATTTTCTGGACCAAAAAGGGAAGTCAAGTTTCATGGCATTTGGATAATGGGTATGGGACTTCCAGGGGCTCAAAGTCTGGCAATTTATTATTTATGTGAAAATTGATATGCTTACAACTTGTCACCATTGAAGCTAGATAATATAGAACAAGTTATATTTGATGTAAAATAATTATTGCTATTTTCACTTAAGTGACAATCACACTAAAATAAAATGGTGCTAATTGGCCAAAATTGTATATTTTGAATGGGCATAAATTAGGAGCTAACTGAAAAGTGTCAAATTAAATTTGAGCAATTGCAGCCAATTAGTGCCATGTGCTAAATATGACTTGCACAAGCATAAACAGTTCTACGGTAATTAAAAATTATACAGTATGTACACTTTCTTTTTTTTTTTTTGTATCATTTCTTTCTCCCCTACAGTGGTCCCTTAGGTCTCTCTCCAGCTCTACTAACCTGCCCCGGTGTCCCGCTCTGTCCGAGGCTCCCCTTTGCACTGACTCCAGCAGTGTCTTACCATTCCGACTATGTGACAAGCTTCCCAGCTCTAAGCCCCCCCCCAAGTTAGGACCACCAACTTCTCTGGTGCTCTATCTTACAGGGGCAAAGCTGCTGCCTGGGGTTCAGAAGGACAGAGAAATACAGTACTTTGGGTGAGTCCTACACTGAGCATGGCTTTGAGCGGTGAGTAGACCTTCACCTACCCGGGTGCCAGCTATTTTCCCTTTTTCTTGGTTTCCCTGGGAGTTTGGATGTGCAATGATGTCCAGCGTGAGACAGGCATGCTCCCACACCCGCTCACAGGACATCCTCCACAACTTCCATACCCCATTTTTTTGCCTTCACCACTCAGATTTCCAGCCACTACTAGAGGTCGCTCCTGCAGCAGAAGATGTTGCATCCCCTCTCCCAGGAGAAGAGAGCAGTCAATGGACACTCAATCCCCAGCCCCTGCCAACCCCCGGCATCCCAAATCCATTCCCAAAACTGGGTTGCCAGCATGGTGCAAGGTGTGGCATCCAGCTCCTCAACCCTCAGCACCACCTGGTCAGCTTCATGTATACACTTTCTTGGAAGAGTCTTAGAAGTTGCTAAATAGGGAGGTAGTTGGTTACATAAATTGTATGTTACAGTTGATAAAAATTTTTATTTACAATTTATTTGTTAAATTGTATAAACATTTTCAAAATATTTGGATGTTTATTGTTCCACTTCTATTACAAGTATACAGCACACATTTAACATGCATACATAAAGTAAATAGGTTCTGGAATCAAATAAAGTTGGATACATGTTGGTTAGTAAAATGTATCATGGAAATTTTAGAAATTACTAACTGGCAAAATGTGTGCAAAAATTCATGGACACATATTAGGTAATGCTACTAGAATTCCACTTGTAGAATTTAACTTTCACACACCACTTATCACCACTGAATTCATTTAGCTGTGCTAAGCTGTTTGCAGTCCTGTAGTTCCTTTCTGGGTGACTATTTTGTCTCCCCTTTATTTTTTTCTGAGCGTGACCAGATAAACTCTGTCAACCTGCTTGTCATTCTGATTTCCTCCTTGTTTTTCAAAGACAAGCTTACTTCAAAATGATGCCACCTACTCCTTTTCCTGTAGAACTGATCCCTTAGGAATAATTAGACTTTTTCCTTCTTGGTTCCCCACCAGGTCCCTGAGAGCTCATCTAAGTTTTGGACTTACAAGTGAATTTGGTGCTCACAACAGTCAATTCTGTGGGATGTGATTCTCATACATCTGGCTTTCAAGCAAGAATTGTCCTTGTGTGCTTTTCTGCTTCAGCTCATGGTCTGCAATTCATTTTCTACCCAACCCAGGTGCTCTTCCCTTGGAGAAGCTATGAATCTAACTCCTGCAACTGGTGATCCCTGTACTAGCAACAGTACCTCCCCTATCCTAGTAATTCCCCTTCACAAAAGTGGGAGCAAAGCAGAGGCAGGAAACTACTGACTTGTTAGCTTGACCTCAGTGGTAGGGAAAAAGATGGAATCACTTCTGAAAGAAAGAATTGTTGAGTACTTAGAGGTCAGCGGGGCACAGGACCAAAGGCAGCATGGATTAACAGCAGGAAGGTCATGTCAGATGAGTCTAATCGATTTCTTTAACTGAGTGACCAAAGTAGTAGACCGGGGAAGGGCTGTGGACATGGCCTACCTAGACTTTATCAAGACATTTGACACAGTCCCACACAAAAGATTAATAAACAAATTAGTCAGTCTGGGAGTGGATCCTTGGGAGTTAGCCTGGGTAAAAAATTTACTGGACAACAGGACACAGAGGGTAATAGCAAATGGAGTCCACTCTGAAGAAAGGGGGGTTACTAGAGGGATACCACAGGGTTCAGTACTGGGTCCAGTCCTTTTTAATGTCTTTATAAGTGACATTGCAGAGGAACTGGAAGGAAAAGTATGCCTCTCTGTAGATGACACAAAGATCTGCAACAGGGTTGATACACAAGGTGGGGGGTGGAAAGGTTGAGAAGGGACTTGGCAAGGTTGGAGGAATGGTCAAAAGTATGGCAGCTTAGAGTCAATGCAAAGAAGTGCAAAGTAATGCACTTGGGAAACAAAAACCCAGGGGAAGAGTACATAATTGGGGGGGTATTAACAATAACAAAAATGGAAAGGGACCTGGGGGTAGTCATATCAGATGACCTAAAGGTAAGAAAGCACTGTGAGAAGGCAGTAAAGAGAGCTGGGTGGCTTACTGGGATGTATAGGGAGAGGCATCACCAGTAGAAAACAGGACGTTGCTATCTCTCTGTACAGACAGTTGGTGAGACCCCATCTGGAGTACTGCGTGCAGTTCTAGAGACCCCATCTCCACAAGGACATAGATAGGATAGAGGCAGTCCAGAGTACGGCAACCAAAATGGTGCAGGGTCTGCAACTGAAGCCATATGAAGAGAGACTAAAGGAGCTTAATATGCATACCCTTGAGGAAAGGAGGGATAGTGGGGACATGATAGAAACTTTCAAGTACCTCAAGGGAATCAACAATGTCCAAGAGGGTAGCAACTTTCAGAAAAAGAGATGTGCAAGAACAAGGGGACACAATTTGAAGATAGAGGGGGTACGGTTCAAGGGCAATGTGAGGAAGTGGTTTTTCATGGAGAGGGTGATGGACACATGGAATGGCCTTCCTAAGGCAGTCATAGGGTCAAAAACGGTGGAATTCAAGAATGCATGGGACAGGCATAAGGCAATTCTGGTGGGGGGTAGGGAGAAGTAGGCCGTCGGTTAACTAGGCTCTTCACCTTTTTCAATAGGTAGGGAAATGGGCAGACTATGTAGGCCAAGTGGTCTTTATCTGCCATCAAACTCTATGTCTCCATGTTTCCATTGTTCAAATCCCCTTGATTTCCCCTTTCTTTGGCACAACGATACTTCCTCCCTCTTTCCAGAACTTCAGTCCATTTGGGTCAGCTATCGATCACATCCATTTGACTTGCATAGCAGGTAGGCAAATCACCTTACCTTCATTATCATCATGATCCTGTAATGCCCTTCCAACACTCTTGTGACAGTAATGCCCAGAACCATGCTCCATCATGACTAATACTTCTCTCACAATAGCCTCATTCACAACTATTTGTAATGCTTGGTGTTATTTGGTGCCAAAGGTCTCCAATGCTAAAAAAATACATTGTTACCTCCTGGGTTGTTAAAGTGTCAGCAGATAGCATTAGACAGAAACAATGCTGCACATACATGTGCTTCCACAAGTCATTTAATCATTGAGCTGTAGTGATCAGCTGGCAAATTGCAAGAGGGCGGGCAAGTGTACAGTGATGTTCATGACTATTCTTCATGGTTCTTCACTCAAGATAATGACCCAGAGCTGGCCTGGTGGTGCCGAAGGTTGAGGCACTGGATGCCACACATCACGCCATGCTAGTGACCCATGTTTGGGAGAGAGCTCGGGTCACCAGAAGTCAGCAGGGAAGGAGAAAGTTGGAGCATCCATAGGCAGATCACCGTTTCCTGTGCAAGGAGGGATGCAAGAGTTGGCAACAGTGCACCTCCCAGCAGTGGCTGGGCTATACTGAGCCAGCTCCAGCTAGCAATTGGGAGGTGGAGCACGGCAGACATCAGCTGGAGCATGTGCAGGAGCATGCACGTCCCTACCTGGACATCATTGCATGTTTGTGTTCATTATGGGAGGGTTGGGTGTACCTCACAAACAAGATCCAGATCCTCCATGCCACTGTCCAGCTCCTGCAACAATTGGATTTCAAGGAGGGCCAAAGCAGTGGAGGAAGCCCCGCATTGGGGGGTACAAGCCAGTGGGTTGCTGTCAGGTAAGGGCTGGTAAGTGGAGCTCTGGGAGGGGACCCTGGGTGGGGAACTCTCAGGCAGGACAGAAACTGCCGAGGGATGTTTGACAGAGATCCCTGGGCAACCAGAGGGAAAAAGAGTAAAAAAAAAATAAAAGATAATGATCCAATTAGCCTGGTGGTGCTGAGGGTTGAGGCACTGGACCCCACACCTCATGCCATGCCAGTAACCTGGGTTCAGGAGAAAACTTGGGTCTTCGGGGGCCGGCATGGGCAGGAAAGAATTTAGCATCCAGAGGACTGCTCTCCTTTCCAGGGGGTGAGTGGGTATGCTTGCCACAATGCTGTTGGCTCCTGGTGGTGACTAGGGGTGGCGCGACATGTGGCATACTTTTCTGGGGTGAGGAGCTGTGGTGGACACTTTACACACAAATGCAGGTACATGCCCTCTGCATGCAGGGTGTCATTGTACATCCACACTCCAGGGGACCAAACAGCAGTATGGAGAAAATCCCTGGCACCACAGATATGCAACAACAACCTCCAGTGCCCGCCACCGTGCACCCACTGGCGAACTTGTCTCGCTGGCTCTGCCGATCCACTCTCTTGCCTTGGGTCCAGTTTGGGAGCCCCCAGATCGGGGTCGGGTGGGGAGTGTCTGTCCCCGATTTCCTGGTGAACGAGGATCAGGTAGCATGGTAGAGCGGTTGTGTAGAGTGGTGTCTGCCTGAGAGAGTTCTGTGGAAGGCATTGCAGAAAGAAAGTCAACAAAAAAAAAGATAATGACTCGATGATTGGCTTTCACTATGTAACCCCTTGAGAATGCTACTTTATTGCCACTCTGCCCAGCCTTTACCTTCCTCCACAAGGGCTGCTCAAGTTTATGCTTGGGTAAATGTATGGATATGCTTCAACTAAAGCACCACAGAATGCCACAATTTCACCAAAGCTTGCAAAATTCAACTTTAATTAATGATGTTTTTTGGAATCTGGCTGCTTATAACTTGCCCAGCCTTACATAGAAGCATTGAATTTGATGGCAAATAAGGACCACTTAGCCCACTTGGTCTGCTCATTTTTCCCTTCCTATACTGTCACCACAGACCATACTTGATCTCCGGCTTTCTCCCCCTTGTGTACCACTAAGATTCCCTTGTGCTCATCCCATGCATTCTTGAATCCCACCACTGTTTTTACCCCACCACCTCTTCTGGAAGACTGTTCCAGGCATCCACCACTCTTTCCCTGAAGAAGTACTTCCCCACAACTCTCTTAAATTTACCTCCTTTCAGCTTCATTGCATGTTCCCTTGTTCTTATGCATTTTTTTCCTCTGAAAAATACCCCCGTCCCAAGGCTTATTTACCACAGTGAGGTATTTTTTGATCTCTAACATGTCTTCCCCCTCTCTCCTCACTTTCAGTGTGTATATCAAGCCTATCAATCTGCAATCACCTGTAAGAAGGCAGAGTTCCTGTCCGGGGAGATTGTAGCTGCTCAGAATCGACCAGCTCAGCTTTTTCACACTGTGGACAGGCTGTGCAACCCAGCCTGTCTACAGGTCCGAAGGGCTTTTTTGCAAAGGGAGTGCAATGAACTTACTCGATTCTTTGCTACTATGGTTGCCGACATTAGGAAGGCGTTCCAACTGGCACACTCTAAGGACGTTTCTTTGGATCAGTGTAAGGCTGCTGCCCCTCGGTTTTCCTGGAGTGCCTTTGACCGACCAGAATTCATGGATATCATGCAGATTGTCTGGGGTGCATGCCCTACATGCTGTAGTTTGGATCCAGGACCAGCTTTCCTGATTTTGGGTTGTATTGACTCTATTGGTCTGGTCCTAGCATGGATAGTCAGGTGCTCCTTGGAAACAGGAGAGTTTCTGAGCTCCCTGAAGGAGGCGGTGGTAACACCCCTCCTGAAGAAAGCTTCTTTGGACCCCGACTGCCATGAAAACCACAGACCAATCTCTAACTTTCCTTTTTAGGGAAGGTAATTGAGAAGGTAGTGGCTGTACAGCTGGAGAACCATTTGACATCCATGATATCTATGAACCCCTCCAGTCCAGTTTTCAAAAAAGGCATAGTACTGAGACAGTGCTGGTTCGGGTGCTCAATAATCTCCTGATGGTCAGGGATCCAAGGAACCATTCCATTCTGATTCATCTAGATCACTCAGCAGCCTTTGACTCTGTGGACCATGGGATTCTACTTGAGTGTCTGAGGTTTATCTGTGGATTATCGGATGTAGTCCTTAGGTGATTTACATCTTACCTCACTGGAAGAACGCAGAAAGTGGTTTCCGGGGTTTATTCTTTGGATCCAGTTTCTCTATCTTGTGGGGTTCCTCTGGGCTCTGTGTTGTCCCCCATGTTGTTCGCAGTGTATATGCTGCCCCTCTGAGACATTATAAGAAGGTATGGGCTGAGGTTTCCCTGCTATGCTGATGATACCCAGCTCTACCTTTCCTTTTGCACCTGATCAGGATGAAGCTTTCTTGGTCTTTAATAACTGCCTTAGTGAAATCCAGGAGTGGATGGGTTCGAGTTGGTTGAAGTTGAACTCAGAAAAGATGGAGGTGTTGGTAATGAACCCAGTGCACCGGATAGGGGGGCCAGGGGTTGGTTCACCCTCTGGACTTCATCTTGGGGCTGTTTCACTCCTGATCTCTGAGCCGGTGCATAACCTGGGGGTAATATTTGGTGAGGGATTGACTCTACATTTACAGGTGTCTGCTGTCAAGTCCTCATTTTACCATCTGAGGAATATCTCCAGGATTACGCATCTTGTTCCGTCCAACAATCTTCCTATGCTAGTGCATTCCTTTGTGTCCTCATGTCTGGACTATTGCAATTCCCTTTATCTAGGGCTTCCTGGGGTTGAAATCTGCCACCTGCAGCTGGTGCAGAATGCAGTGGCCTGCTTTTGACTGGTATCTCTCTGTCCAGCCATATTTCGCCAATGTTGCGCCAACTGCACTGGCTGCCAGTGAAGTGGTGGATCATCTTTAAAGTTGGTCTTCTGACTTACAAAGTCCTACATGAACTTGGCCCTGACTAAGTGAAACAGCTGCTAGTCCCTTAGTGCCCTGGATGATTGCTCCACTCAGCTGGCGAGGGGTCGCTAGAGATCCCGAGGGTGTCTTTGAAATCTTCAGGGGCTCATGCATTCATGTATGCAGCCCCTACCCTCTGGAATTCTCTACCCCACCAGTTACGGGAGTGCATGACCTTAGAGGGATTCAAAAATGCCATAAAAATGTATCTGCGGACCCAGGCATTTGGAGTTTGATTGTACTTATCTGGTTGCTGTTTTTATTATAATATGTGAAATTTTGACTGTTTCCTAGGTTTCTTGAAAGGTGCCATAAAAATAACATTTTATTTATTTATTATTTATTTATATATTGAGGTCCTTCAGTCTCTCCTCGTAGGGCTTTTGATGCAGTCCCTGACTCATTTTAGTTGCCCTTCTCTGGACAGCCTCCACTCTGTCTATGTCCTTCCTGAGATGTGTTCTCCAGAACTGGGCACAGCATTCAAGGTACTGTCTCACAAGAGAGCTATACAATGGCAATACCAACTCCCTCTTTCTGCTAGTGATAGCCCTCCCCATGCACCCCACCATCCCACCGGCCCTACCAATTGCATTGATGCACTTTCACACCACTTTGAGATCATCAAATATGATTACACCCTGGTTCCTTTCCTGTTTTATGACCATCAATTCCTCTTCTCCCATTTTGTACTCCGCTTCTGGGTTTCTGCACCATAAGTGCGTGATTTTGCACTTTTTTGCAATGAAACCCAGCTGCTATGCCCTTGACCACTCCGTGAGTTTTCTCAGGTCTCTGCATATTCTTTCTACTCTCTCTGAAGTGTCAGTCCTGTTGCAGATTTTGGTGTCATCCACAAAGAGGCATACCTTCCCTTCTAGCTCATCTGTAATGTCACTTTTAAAGTCATTAAAGAGGACTTATTCCAGTACTGAGCACTGAGGCACCCTGTCACCCTTCCTTTCCCACAGTGAACTCTGTTTACTACCACCCTCTGTCACCTATCCTTAAAAAAATTCTTACCCAGTTTACCATCTAAGGACCCACATCTAAGCTGCCAAGTTTCCTTATAAGTCTCCTATGTGGAATGGTGTCGAAAGCTTTACTAAAATCTAAGTAGGCCACATCCACTACCCCACCCAGGAAAAGAAATCTATTAGACATGTCTGATATGGCCTCTCCACCACAGATCTGTGCTGCCTCGGTTCTTGTAAACCACTGGATTGAAGATACTCCGCAGTCCTTTCCTTTGGCAGTTATTCTATTAACTTCCCACCACTGATGTCAGACTGACTTGCTATAGTTGCCAGTCTCCTCCCTGCTACCGCTTTTATGAAGCAGGACAACATCTGCCCTCCTGCAGTCCTCTTGAACCACTCCTGTTTCCAGTGAGGTGTTGAACACGGCTGTCAGAGGTCCAGTCAGTAACTTCCTGAGCTCCCTCAATTCCCTTGGGCATACTTTGTCTGGCCCCATAGCTTTGTTCACTTTCAGATTTGTAAGTCCCTTCGGGACTCTCTCTCCTCTCTAAAAAGACTTGTGTCTACCCCCTCCCCCAGTTTGAAAACATCTGGTGATGGTGCTTTTGAAGTCACTGGCCTAGCCCTCTGGAACTCGCTTCCCACCTCTGTTAGGGAGGCCCCAATGGTGGAGGCCTTTAAAAGGATCTTAAGACTCATCTCTACAAGCTGGCCTTTCCAGACTAACCAGAGTTAGTTTTATTAAGGTCATATCTGTTATTATTACTGTACTATATGTTGTTTTAATGTATTTATATCATGAAGTCTGTTTTATTATGTTGTGTACCCTGCCTATTATTATGTAACTCACCCAGAGCCTCTGGGATTGAGCACCATATAAATAAACTTTGTCTTGCCTTGCCTTGCCAGTGCTGCTCATATATGGCCATCCCCTTCCCCTTCCCCTTTCTCTGTGAAGAATGAACTAAAGTATTTTTCAGGCTGTCTGCTTTTCTCAGATCCTCCTCTGCACAACTCTCCCCGCTCTTCTTAATCTCACAATCCCTCCCTGGTTTTCCTCTTTTAACTAATGTACTTAAAATGTCTTATCTCCCTTAGTTACCTCCTGGGCTATTCTTTCCTCAGTTTGTGATGTTGTACTCCTCATTGCTTTCCCTGCCTGCATCTGCTTCTCCTGATACACCTCCTTGTCCTCTTCCCAATGCATCCTTTTATACTTCCTGAATTCTACCTTTTTAGCCTTTACCTTTTCCACCACTTTCTTTGAGATCCATAGCAGTTTCCTTTTCCTCCTGTTTTTGCTCACTTTGTTTGCACATATGTTCATTGCCTTCACTATGCCTTCCCTTAGTTTAGCCTTCTATTCCTCCACCTTGGCCATGTCAGAGGTTGTCTCTCAGACATTAACCCACTTGTTTAATACCACCCCTCTGCCCTTCTGAAGTCAAAGACCCTCATACTTTTGTGGTTTGCTTCCACTGCCATCCTTATTTGGAACCACACAATACAGTAATCATTGGTCATCAGGTGGCCTCCCACCGTGATGTCTGAAACACTGTGCTTATTAGTGAGCACCAGGTCCATTATTGCCCCATCATGAGTAGGATCCCAGATTAGTTGCCTGAGATAAGTCCCCCTCCCCAGGGAGTCCAGGAAGTCCTTGCTTCTAGCTAAAGTGGCAGCTGGGTGGCTCCAGTCTACATCTGTAGACCGAAGTCCTCCACTAGCACCACTTAATCTTTTCTGCCATTGTGCTAAAGGCTTCTGCCAGTGCCTTGTTTAGTCCCCTTCCCTTTTTGGAGGTTTGTAGATTATGCTAGTGTAAAAAATGGCTCTGTTTTCTGATTCCAGTGTGATCACCAGTAGCTCTAACCCCTCCAGTACCCTCTGGAATTCCTGTGACTCCATCACCTTGATACCTTCCCTTACATAAAGCACCAACCTTCCTCCCTTAATTTTCACCCTATCTTTCGTGAACTGAGTATGGCCTGGTATGGCCACGTCCACGTCATGGTTTTCTGTGCACCATGACTTAGTAATGGCCATGATATCTAGGTCTGTCTCAGTCACAATGGCCTCTAGGTCCAGCATTTTATGTCCTAGACTTCTTGCATTTGCACAAATGGCCTTCCAAATGTTGTTACCCCTCTACCTGCTACCCTCTTTTTTCCTTTTTGTCCTGCCTCCTTTTCCCCTCTCATTTTACAGCTTGTGTTCCTGTCCTCTTTCATTCCTACCACTCTGCTTTTTTCTTTATTTTGCACTATGCGGGATTTACCTCCACTAGAGTCCTCACTTCTGTCTGCTTCAGTCTATAGGGAGGTAGTTTATGTCTTTCATCACTCCACTCAGCTAGTTTGAATGTTCATCAAAGTAACATTTAAACCATCCATTGAGGATTGCTTTTCCATTCCCAGACACATACAGACTATCACCCCTGTATAGATCCTTATCCCTCCAGGTTGGTCCCCAGTCCCAAATGTAGTCAAAACCCTCCTCTTTATTCCAATACTTTAACCATGAGTTGAAGCTACTGGTGTGGAGAACCCCATACTTCCCCCAGTCATAGACAGGCAGCACCCTGGTGAAAGTCACTGAGTGTGCTACCTGCCTAAGACCCCTCCCTAGCTTACTAAAATACCATTGCACAATTCCAGATACATCTCTATCTAGTTGTTAGTCCCCAAGTGGACAATGAAATCCAGCTCCCCCTCCTGCCCCACTGCCCTAGCAATCCTTAGGATCTGCTTTTAATCCCTCTGAGCTGAGGCACCAGGAAGGCACCTCACTTCCCTCTTTCTGTTCTCAAATCTACTACCCTGATGATTGAGTCTAGCCTAGAAGGTGTTTCCTCCTGTGCTGGAGTCCTCTACCTCCCACTTTCAGGCCTCTCCTACAAAGGACGGCCACATCCATCCTGGCCACTAAAATTCATGCCTCCTTCCAGCAGTCCCATTGCCTCAGAGTAATGAATTAGTTTTGTATTGGTACTGGGTGAGGAATGTGCCCATGAACCATCATCCCCACCCTTCCAAAGCCCACCACAGTCCAGCTGGTCCTCCTCCTAGGCATCCTTTTGGGCAGTGGTGGGAGACTCAGTGGCCCCTTGGTGCAGGAAGAGGTCTCTGAAATCCTAGCCAACTTGGCCTGGATTCTAGTGACCTCTTCCCTCAGCCCAGAGCAGTATATGCCGATGGGGCAGCACCTCAGTCTCCAGAAGGTCTCTGAAAACAGTTCACCAATATCACAACATCAATCTGGTCACCAGAAATTAGGGCACCAGAAATATGTCACCCGCAACTACTGTGTCCCATACATTGCACTGCAGCGCATATCTCATGGATATACTTTGTTCACAGGGATATACCCTGACTAGGCCAAACCGGGCCATCATTTAGATGGCTGCCATGTTTTTCTCTCACTTTTTTTTTTATCTCCAATCATCCCTGATAGGGTGGTGCCTCTATCAGCCTTGCACAGCCACATATTTCCTGACAGCAGAAGCAATCTCCTTGGCTTAGCCACAGGGGTCACTGTGTTGGCAGAACCCACTGCCAACCATCTCCAAATGAAATGCACTGGCAGTGACAGCTGTCTCAGCCATGGCCTGCCTCCCACTATGAATTCCCGGGGTTATGAACCAGGGTTGTCAGCACGGCAGCACAATGCTATTGGGTCAGCCTCACAGCCTCATTTTTAGGGTCAATGACCCTAACAAGAATGGTGATATTCTGTTCTCTAGTTCTAAAAATATAGGGTCTTAAACTTTTGCAGATGGCATACTTACAAAAATGCATTTTTTAAATTTCAGAAAGTTTGGAGGCTTATAACTCAGTCACCATGAGAGATAGAGATTTGAAGTTTCGCATACTTCTTCATGATCATTGGTAAACACACCATACCACATTTAGAGCAATTTGAAAATCACATTTTAAATTAGATGGAAATAACTTAGAATACAATTTTGGAAAATTTCACACATTTTCATGTCCAGAAGCAAATGATTTGATACCTTTTAATGGACAAACATAGATGTAACAACAAGAACGAAGTGCTTTAGCTTTCGGACCAAAGCTAAAGCACTTTGTTGTTCATGTTGTTACATCTATGTTGGTCTATTAAAAGGTATCAAATCATTTGCTTCTGGATCTGTTCTTACAAGGACCAATATGGCAACTACTAAATCTAGATTTACACATTTTCATGGAAATTTCATGAAATTACATGGAAATTACATGGAAGCAAATCATAATTTTCTAAACGTTTTGTCAGCATTCTGCCTGCAGAAGACAAAGTTCACCGAGCCCTATACATCAAAGAATGGAACAGAAAGATTAAAGGGACACTGTTATGTTTGGGGGAGATTTTCATCAACAGTGTGATGATAGTACCTGCTGCAAGCATTTTGTTTTTTGAATGATTATTGAATGATTACTGTGCCTTGTGGTTAAAGTATCAGACCATGTATTTAAAAATTGCAAATATTACCTTTTTAGTGTCCTAACTTTAACTCACCCCCAGCAGCTGAAGTGCATTGCTTTGCATGTTATTGGCTCATCATGGCGCTTTTGTGCCAGTAAACTTGAGCATGCATGAGTTCTTCATTTTTAATCAATGCAGAGTAAATAAATATATTTGTAGCAGAAAGTCCCCTGAATATAAGAAAATGACTGTGGCGCTAAAATGAGCATAAGAAGGTAGTGAAAATGGATTTTGAAATCTGAAGCCATGACACAGAGCAGTAGGTGCTTTGGCACTGATTCCAATTTTATAGTACATTTTCGCTACCTTCTTACGCTTGTTTTAGCTCCACAGTCACTTTATGATATTCAAGTCCACAATTTTTCCACAGTTCTGTGGCTGTGGAGATTGTAGCAGAATTTAATGTATACTGCAGAAGATAATTAGAATATTATTCTGTGGTTTACATGAACTACAAAATATTCTTCCGTGGGCTACATGAATTACAGACTATTATTTCATGGTTTACATGAGTGGCGGTATATTATTCCATGGTTTACATGAACAGTGGAATATTATTCTGTGGTTTATATTAACTGCAGAATATTATTCAGCAGTTTACATGAACTGCAGAATATTATTCCATGATTTACATGAAATGCAGAATATTATTCTGAAGTTTATAGTGAAGAATCTGTATTTATTTATTTGTTTTTGGTAACCGGATGGGTGCACTAGACATAGAGATACCTATTTT
The DNA here is from genome assembly GCA_016271365.2 of Neoceratodus forsteri. Classification (NCBI taxonomy): domain Eukaryota; kingdom Metazoa; phylum Chordata; order Ceratodontiformes; family Ceratodontidae; genus Neoceratodus; species Neoceratodus forsteri. The sequence continues at coordinate 516,002,553 of CM057449.1, read as the reverse complement.
CAGGCACGACCCGTGAGTATACAAGTGAAAGTACATGAGCAGTACAATGTGACACAGCTCAAGGGAGAGGTAGACAATAGGACAATAACAATACAAACAGTATTTGACAAGTAGATTGTTTTAAAGCATTCAAAAAATATTGCCAGTTGCAGCTAGAACAGTACAGCTACCCAGAACATATATACAATGTTAGCGCTAACAGGTTCAAAGTAATAGTAAGTGCCATCAAGTGATGTGAGGTTTTAAGAGAGGAAAGATGCGGTAGAAGACAGGGGGAGAGAGGGTAAGAGAGGGAAGGCAAGAAGGGTAGAAGGTAGAGGTGAGGTGAGTGGAGTGGGCTATGGTGGCTGGAAGCATTTACAGGGGTTAGAAGCCAGTAGATGTCGGCAGTGGAGTTTCTTGAAATGGGCATGGGTGGGGGCTTGGCGAATAGATTGTGGGATAGCATTCCAGTACTTAGGTGCCAAGTAGGAGAAAGCACGTGTACCCATAGAGGTTTTGCATCTGGGGATGAAAAGAGGGGTGTCGTCATTTGATCGGAGACCATAGGTGGAGGTTTGGGAGTATAGAAGTGAGAGAAATCTAGGTAGACCTGAACTGTGTATACCGTGTAGTAGAGAGCCAAAGGCTAGATGCTGGTGGGCAGAGGGACTAGGCCATTTTAGGTCAGCATAAAGCTGACAGTGATGATTGAAGCATGGTGCCCCAGAGGCATAGCGGCAGATGCTATTGTAGGTGGTGTCCCATCTGAGGAGTGAGGTTTTTGAAGCTCCTAGGTATGTGACTGAGCCATAAGTCAGAGCTGGAAGTAGAAATCCTTGTGCCACAGCAAGCCTGGTGGATGGCGTGAGGGCATAACTTGTATGATAGGCTCCTCCAAATTTTGCATTGATAGATTTACAGGTGGAAGTGATATGAAGGTCAAAGTCCAGGGATTCATCAAGGAGGATGCCCAAATATTTGAAAGAGCTGGTACTTACTACTGTGGAGCCATTTGCACATGAGATTTGAAAGGAATTACGAGCTGATTTGAGTCTGACAGGAGAGCCAAAAAGCATGGGGTGTGTTTTGCTCTCGTTAAGTACCAGATAGTTATCACTTTGGCAGATTTGAATACAGCAGAAGTCTTCTGTTAGGGAGTGAGTTATATCCATGACATTTCTTCCGCTACGGTAGATGACAAGATCATCCACGTAAAGTAAGGATGAGCAGTCAGGAACCGCAGAAGGAAGATGATTTATAAAAATGGAGAAATGTAACGGGCCTAATACAGAGCCTTGAGGAACTCCCATCTGCACAGGGGAAAGATGAGATATGGCTGAGTTAAAGACTACCGCCTGGATTCGGTTGGTTAAGTAGTTGTTGAACCAGTCAACTGTGTTGACAGAGAAACCAAGCGAAGAAAGTTTGGGAAGGAGAAGGGAGTGACTTGATCAGGTCAAATGCCTTTGTGAGGTCAATGAATATGGCTCCTGTCAGAAGGCCAGCTTCCATAGCACAGTAGATGTCATTTGTGAGTTTTAGTACAGCTGTGGTAGTGCCTTTTTGGAAACCATGCTGGGAGCTTGACAGGAGGTTATACTTCTGTAGATAGTCTGAAGTTTGGGTTGCCACTAGTTTTTCAAGGATTTTACCAAGGACAGAAAGAATGGCAATAGGTCAATAATTTGACATTTCTTTAGGATCCCCTTTCTTAAGGATGGGAGTTATTCTGCCTATCTTCCAGATATTAGGAACAGTGCCATGACTTATCGATAGATTAAAGATTTTAGTTATGGGGAGGCAATAAGGAGAGCTGCAATTTTCAGGAGCTTAGGTTCCAGCCCGTCAGCACCGGGGCTGGTGCTTTCGGAGATGGATAGTAACAGTTTTAGGACTTCTTTTGTGGAGGTGATCCGAAAATGGAACTGTGGGTGAGGGGAGGAGGTTGAATGTCCAGGAGCTATTTGTGAGGGGACTGGGGAGGAGGCTGAATAGCTAGATAGGTCCAAGAAGTGACAGTTTAGAGCACTGGCTATGGTCTCAGGATTATTACAATGTATGTTATTTATCCGCATGCCATTTGCAGTGGGTAATTTATTGGTACCAAGAAGGGTTTTTATAACGGACCAGAACTTCTTAGGGTCACCAGCAGATTTCTTGAGTAGATCCTTAAAGAAAGAGCTTTTCGCTAGTCTAATATTCTGTTTACAAAACTTTCTCTGGGTCCTATAAGCATTGAAATCTGCTGGGAGTCCCAAGGCCTTAAAACGTGACCAGCTTTTATCCCTAGCCCTTAGTTGAGAGCGGAGAGCTTTAGTGAGCCACTTAGTCTGTTTTCCATGTAAGCGGTGAGTGACTTTGGGGGCGTGGGTGTCCTGTAGGCGTCCAAACTTAACCAGAAAGTAGTCAAGAGCTGATTGAGAGTCTAAGGCAGCAAAGATAGGGGACCAGTCTATCATAGAGAGGTCAAGCAGAAAATGTGCCTGATTTAGCTTAGCCATATTGCGGAAGGTAATCAGTTTCAGCGGAGGAGATGCTGGTATTGCCAATCACCAGATGCAATATATTGGTGAGTGATCAGTTATTACATCGGGCAGAGTACCAGAAGAGACTATGCTATCAGGATGGTTCATGAGAGCCCAGTCAATTAAGGCACTAGAACGAGGAGGGGCAAGAACCCTTGTAGGGTCAGAGATTAGCTGGTGCAGGTTATGACCATGAACCATAGTGTGAAAGGACTAGTTAGATTTGCCATTCCAATTGATATTTAGGTCCCCATAATGAGGACCTCATTTCGACCAATGACCGAGTCCACCTGTGATAACAGTTCCTTGAGTCCAGCAGTGCTACCCTTAGGGGGATTATAGGCACAAACTATATGCAATTTCTTAGAGCCTAATTGTAGGGTGGCATGAATAGCTTCACACTGCAACAGGGTAAGGGGGACATTAAGATGTAGGGCTAGGTGAGCTTTGAAGAGGATTACAACACCCCCTCCCCATTTAGATGTAGATCTGTCCTGTCGGTGTATTTTGTAGTTGGGTCGCTTGCACAAGTGATCAGGAGTGGAGGGTTTTAGCCAGGTTTCAGAGAGACATAGGATGTCAGTATGTAGCGGATCTGCTGGCACTGCTGTACCACTACCGCTGGCGATGCCAATGACCCGGGTTCAGGAACGAGCCTGGGAAGTTGGAAGGCCAGCCTGGGGGAGGAGGATCGAGCTTCCTATGGACTGCTCTCCTCCTCCTCCTCCTCCATGGGAGGGGGGAAGTCACTAGTGTTTGGGTAACCCCTTGTGGTAGAGTCGGGTATGACAGCTGGGACTGACTATGTTTGGGAGGCATGTCAGAAGTTTGGTGTGCCACCCCTACATCATTGCATGACACTCCTCCCGGGGAGAGAATGGGAAATGGAGGTTCTGCTGCCACATGACAGTGTCTGCCCCCCATGTTGCAGACCCCACACCACAGCTGGGGCTCTCACACCTGTTCTACCATTTAGTCTCCATCAGGGGAAAAGGGCACCCAGTGGCCCCAACTCTGGGAGGTAAGCCAGGGGCATTTGAGAGTGAGGTAAGTCCTGGGGTCTGTGGTGGGGCTAAACATGTGTAGACCAGACTGATGGGGGCCAACAGATGAAAAGATGAAGCATGGTAAATTAAAAAAAGAGGAAGAGTCAGTACAAAATGCAAATAAAACAAATCTGCAGTTTGCATTGACTCTGACCAAGGAAAATTATTCCATGCATCATATAAACTCTGGTTGCTCCATGGTTCATATAAATCCCAGAAAACTATTCTCTGGTTTCTATTAAATTCTGCAGAATGCTTTTTGGATTGTTGTGGAATTTAAAAACCAAAATCTGAAAAGTATTTTGAAACAGTTCCTGCCCATTAGTTTGTCTGCTTGGGCTTTACCTTAAAAATCAGAACAGGTAAATCCCCCCATTCAGCTCAGCCTCACCATCCTCCCTACCCCACCCAGAGAACCTCCTTGAGTCCCTTTATTACTCATGTTTCTCATGCTGTTTAGGTAGGAGAAGGCACTAGGCCCATCAAGACTACTTCCCTATCCTAGTGGGTGGATTAATTATAGGCCAAATAGCCATTTGTTCACTTCTAGCTTAAATTTGCAAACCTCTTCAATATCAACCAGTTTTTGTGGTAAGGGGTTTCACAATCTGCATGCATGTACTGTAAAGTAATTATCTCTCTTATTTGTTTGAATCTGTTGTACTTGCAGTTTTTTGTTATGTGGTCTAAGGCACATAGGTCTTGTCAACCTATATGTATATTAAATTGTTTTAATAGATCTTCATCTCCTAATACAGTATGCATTTGAAGCAGAAATATTTTTACCAAGTCCCATACTGTGCAGTGATCCTCATCCTTCTAATTTCACCGCCGGGCCCAAATTCTGATTTCTTGTCCCAGAAATGCTTTGAGCACAGCTGCACAAAGCACTACTGAAATGAGAAACTGGCATTCTGGCCTACTGGTAAAACTAGAAAGATGAGAATCATTGTGCAGTGTGGTAGCTGATAAAAAATATTACTCATTCAAATTTGGTAACCCTGAGGACTCAGGCTGGGTTTTAGTTTATTTCATTTTTGTTGACCAGGTAAGTGCACTAGCCAAAAAATGACTATTTTCAGGCATGGTTGGGGAGGTTGATGGGGCTGAGATTGATGGGGTAGATTTTTTACTTTGTAATACTAAGAACTCAAGAGTTAATTGACAACCTTCTCTAGGTAGGTCCCAGCCCAAAAACTAACACTTTTCCCCTCCCTAGGTGCTTTGGGGTGGGGGGTTGCTGACTGCTACCGAAGCCCCAAACTGTTGCTGTAGAATTTCCTCAGAAATAGGAAACTAATGCCCAGACATTCCATGGCAACGGGGGACTTGCTGCAGAATTTAAACCCAAACTGCTGCAGAAAAATTGGGGCCTTGTTATATTAAGGGGACTTTCTGCTGCATAAATATTTATTTACTCTGCATTGTTTAAAACTGAAGATCCCATGCATGCTCGAGTTTACTAGTGTAAAAGCACCATGCTGAGCGAAGAACGCACATGGCAATGCATTCAGCTGCCGAGGGGGGTTTAAGGTTGGGATGCTTAATAAAGTAATTTTTGCAATTTTTAAATAAAAGATCCCTTGTTTTGAACCACAAGGCACATTAATCAGTCAATAAACAAAATGCTGGCAACAAGCACTATCCCCACAGTGTTTATGAAAATCCCCACCAAAAAAATGACAGTGTCCCTTTAAAGTCAAAGTTTTAGACACATCAGACCAGATATTCAAAATGTTGCCCCAGGGCTAAATTAACACTGCCCGGTGGGCAAACTTAGCCTGGAGCACAAAGCAAGCTATATTCAAAAGGAATAGCCCGGGGCAAATAGCTTCTGAATATAGCATGAGAATGAGGCTGGGCAAACTGGGCTGGGAGTGCAGAGCAAACTTAGCTCTGGAATAAGACAGCTCTGAATATAGCAACCAGGAAGTGCAAACCACAACAGCAACACAGTGCACAGTAACGTGAAGGTAGGTAGAGGTAAACTATGTGGCCAATGTGTGTGCCAGCAAATGTGTGGACCCAGTACAGCTGCAGGCAGCAGCACATGTGAAAGTACAGTGTTCAAAACTTTATAATATTCCCCGAACTGTTTGCGCAGTGCTAACATGTTTGCACGGGTTTAGCACAGGGCTAAACTGTTAGCCTGGTGCAAACACGTTTGCCCGGCACTAAACTTTGACATATTCAAAAGTGACATGCAAATGAGGCTACTTAGGTAGTCTCTGGGCAAACATCCAGATTAGCATCTCATTATGCCCTGATTTGCATGCAGTTTGCACTGGGCTAATGGTTTAGGCCTGCTCTAAACCCGCACAAACGAGTTAGCGCTGCGCAAACAGTTCAGGGAATATTATACAGTTTTGAACACTGTACTTTCACATATGCTGCTGCCTGCAGCTGTACTGGGACAACACAGCATAGGCACAGATAGTGATGGTGCTGCATGCAACTGGCACACTGCAGGTCATGCTACAGTACACAGCAGACACTACAGAAGCAAGGGGGCCAGTAGTGTGTGAACACAGCACTGCCTATGGTATGTAGAGCAGTGCTGATGACTGCACTATACACAGTGACGGGCCCAACATGCAGGCTTTTACTGACAGTAGACATTACTGTTATGCTCTTGTGTGACCCACAGATGCGGCACCTCTGGCATGGGATGCTCACAGTGACATATACACGTCCGGCTTTGTGTGCTGTGGCAGTTGCACATGCCATGCGGTATGTGGCCGGGGGGCATATATTATCAGAAAGGCACACTTGTGCCGGAGTATTCTCAATACTGGCCCATGTGCACTGCACAATGTGTCCCAGCCTTGTGGTCACACCTGGTCTGTGGCACAGCCTGGCCACCTGTACACTCTCCCCTCAACATCCTCCATGCCCACAGTTCTGTAAGTGTATGCTGGCATCTGTTGGTGTACACAGAAGAGTGGCCCGCAGGTGTGTGCTGTATGGCCACACTGTCATGCTGTCCACTGGTGGCAGGGTCACCACTTACTGCCTGGCATGGCTGGGACTGGTGGCAGATGATGGCATCATTGTGATGCCATCAGTGAGCAGCATGTTTCCTGTATGTCTGGTGCTGTCTATGTGTCATATTTATTTGTTAGGGTCGCGCAAAGCCACGCAAAGCCACGCAAACACTGCACAAAGCTGATTGCCCAGGGTTAAGACTACCTTTTCCTGGGTGGTAATGTGCAACATGCTAAGTGTCATGCTAAGTCACACAAAACCACTTTGCGCGGCGCTAGTCGCTGAATATAGCATTGCACCTGTATTCATGTACACACACCCTCAGTTTGCCCCTTGCATACATTATGATTTTGCCCGGCGCTATTGCAGTTTGCGTGCGCTATTTGGCCTTTTGAATATAGCAAACCTGCTTTAATCCCATACTAAACCTGTGCAAACAGTTTTTGCTCGGTGCAAAGATTTGAATATCTGACCCTATGCCTTCTTCTAGAAATATATTTGGTCAAAACTAAGAAAGGGTCATATGTGTATGACTTGGTACACAAATAAGTCCAATCATTGGGGAAGGAAGGCCGCTTATCATTATTGCTGAACATGTCAGGAAAAGAAAAGTGAGATGAAAAGTACAATCAGAAGTTCCCTTGCAGTGTTTCAACTTCCCTACTTTGTGGATGTGGGTGGATAAATGGGGCTCTTGAACACTCACATCTATACAAGGTCAATGTAGTGCACTTTTAGCAACGGCAGGAAAACTAGATCATTCCTAAAGTGGCTGATCATTTGGTCTGGGTTCCTCTTTTGGGGCTTTCCATTATCCTGTGTGTATGCATAATTTTTTTCTAAGAAAAGTCTATTTTTTTGCGCAACACAACTTTTCCTTGAGCATGAGAAATAAGCATGCTTTGTTACCCAGTTATTAAAAATAATGTTTCTCTTACTCTGAAAAAAAAAAGCTAATGTAAATTGCATGTTTGCCAGTCTCAATAGCCCTGATTTGTATTGGTCCCAGTTAATGCTATGGATTTTCAATGGGGTGGACACACCACTTGCATCTGCATTTCAGATGCATGCTGCATCCATGCAGATGTTTTCAGATGTCTACACCCTATTCATAGACATTTGGATGCATCTGCAATCATTCCCACAGTTTTCTGCAATTTCTGCTTCAGCTGCAGGAATCACATCCATTTTTCAGACACAACTGTGAAATTCATTCCTGGGAGTTAGATCATCTTCTCATGGTCTAACTTCCAAGACGGATGTCGGCAACCACATCCAAAAACATAGCATGGCTTTTTGAAAATCCGCTCCAGTGACTAATGTGTAACAAAAAATTCCCTTTTAATGTGGAATGTTTGAGGTGTGCATATTTCTCATTTGCAGAACATTTAAGGGATTTTAAAAATAATTTTTAGAATTGTACCCTGCACAAAGTCCCCTAAGTGTAATAGAAACATAGATTTTTTTGCAGAAAACAACCTCTAGGACCATCTAGTCTGCCCCTTGTACCTGCTTATTTCTTTACCGCCGAACCTAGTTGGTCATAGATGTTACTCCCTTCCCCTGTTCCTCTACCTGATACACCCCTGTGCCTATCCCATGCATGCATGAAGCTCCCAATGGTCTTTACTCCCACTACCCCCTCTGTCAGGCTGTTCCAGTCATCCACCACCCTTTCATGAAGAAATATTTCTGCACATTTCTCCTAAACTTCCTCCTTTAGCTTCATTGCATGCCCCCTTGTTCTAGTGCATTCATTTCTATGAAATAGACCCTACACTTGCACCTTGATCACTCCTGTGAGGTATTTGTTTAGGTTGCAGTCATGCCCCCTTTCACTGTCCTCTCTTCCAGGGAGTACATGTTGAGTTCCTGCAACCTTTCTTCATATGGCTTCTCATGCAACCCCCTCACTACTTTGTTGTACTCCTCTGTACTGCCTCCACCCTTTCATAGTCCTTGCTAATGTGCGACCTCCAGAAATAAACATGGTACTCCAGGTGGGGCCTCACCAGTGAGCAATACAATGGCAGCACCACCTCCTCCTCCTGCTAAAAATCCTTCTCCCAATGCACCTCAGCACCTGCTAGCCTTCCCCACTGTTCTGCCACACTGCCCAGCCAGCCTGAAATGACCAGATATGATGATCTGTAGGTCTCTTTCTTGCTTAGTGACTGTAAGCTCCACTCCCTCCATCTTTTACGCAGCCCCTGGGTTCTGCAGCCTTAAGTGCATAACTTTGCACTTTTTGGCATTGAAACCCTGCTGCCAGAACCTAAATCATTCCTCTAGTTTCCTCAGATCCCTTTGCATTTTCTCCAACCTTCCTGAGTGCCAACCCTGTTGCAGACTTTTTGTATCATCTGAGAAAAGACCCACCATCCCCTCATGTTCCTCTGCAATAACGCTTATGAAAACATTGAAGAGGACCAGTCCGAGCACCAAACCTGTGGAGCCTCATTAGTTGCTCTCCTATCACCTGAGCAACTACCATTTACCACCACCCTTTTCCTACTATCCCTTAACCAGTTTGGCACCCAGCTTGCCACTTTCTTCCCCACCCCCAGGCTGCTTAGTTTCTTAACTAGCCTCCTGTGTTGCCTTATTTAAGTTCAGAGAGGCCACGTGCATTGCTCTCCCTTGAACCACCTCCCTGGTAACCCTGTCAAAGAAATCTATGAAATGAGTTTAACAAGACATCTCCCCTGTGAAACTGTGCTGCTGGTGGTCCTGCAGCCCTTTTACCTCCATGGACTCGACTAGCCTCTCTTTCAGTAGGGTCTCCATTAACTTCCCCAACACTGATGTAAAACTGACTGGCCTGTAGTTGCTAGCATCATCCCTTCTGCTGTGTTTGTGCAGAGGGACCACATCAGCCCTACTCCAGTCCTCTGGAGCTTCCCCCATCTCCACTAAGGTGCTAAAAAGTGTTGCCAGAGGGGCAGCCAGCACCATGCTCAGTTCCTGTAGGACCCTTGGATAAATTTCATCTGGCCCCAACACCTTATTCACCTTTAAGCCTTCCAATCCCTTCTGGGCCCTCTCCACCAAGAATGGACTTGTGTCCATACCAACCTCTCCCAGGTGCTTACCACAGCATGCTGGTCTGCCCCCCACCTACCTAATGTGAAGACCGAGTAGAAGTAATTGTTTAATATTTCTGCTTTCTCTTGATCTTCCACTGAATAGTGCCCCCTGCCCTCCTGATTCTCATTATCCTTCACCTTGTCTTCCTCTTCCCCCACATACCTGAAGAAAGTCTTTTCCCATTTGTTGACCTCCTAAGCTACATTCTCCTCTGTTAGTGCTTCAACTGCACTTACCCTCCTTCCTGCCTTTCTTTGTTTTGCCAGATATATCTCCCTGTCTTCATCCTTCTGGGTCCCCTTGTACTTTCTAAATGTTGCTTTCTTCTCCTTTACAGTCTTTGCCACCTCCTTGGAGTACTATAGCAGCCTCGTCCTCCTTTTTCCCTTTCTCAGTTCCTTCAAACAGCATGCCATTGTCTGGGCTATACCCACCTTAATCTTTCTTCACTGAGCCGTCAACCCTCTCCAAGGCAATCTCTGAAGTTTCCCATTTCTTTACAATCTGCCCTCCTGAAGTCCAGGATCCTTGTCTTATTTTTTTTTCCTGTTCTATCTGTATGCCAAACCACATGGTATGGTTATCACTTCTACCCAGGGGACTGCCTACTGTGATGTCAGCAATGCTGTCTCTGTTTGTAAGTACCAGGAACAGCACTGCCCTGTATCTAGTGGGTCCAAAACCAGCAGCCTGAGAAGTGCCCCTTATATGGAGTTGGGGGATGGCCCTGCCTCTTGATGTAGTGGTGGCCAGGATGTACCAGTCTACATCTGGCAGATTAAAGTCCCCCATAATCAAAACATCCACCTTGCTAGCCATTTTGGTAATGGTTTCTGTCAGGGATCTGTCTAAATCCTCCCCCTGTGTTGGAGGCTTGCATACCACACCAGTGTGAATAACAGCCCCTGACCCCATCACTAGGCTGATCCATAGTACCTGCAGTCCTTTATTGTCCCCCTGTTACCCCTCAATCATAGTGTCCCTTCTACCCTCCTTCACATATAAAACAAGCCTTTTGCCTTTCTTCCCTGACCGTTTGCCTTTCTTCCCCTGATCTATTCTTCTAGGCCTTAGTTGGCCACTTCCCAGCTGTGGTTGTTCATACACAATGATTCTGTTATGGTCACCAAATCCATGTCTACTTCTGCAATGATTGCCTCAATTTCAAGAATTTTGTTTCCCAGCCTCCTTGCGTTGGCACATACAGCTTTCTATTCTCTTCATCCCTCTCTCCCTCTAATATGCCTCCTCTTCCTACTTCCCCTGCCTTGCCCCCTCTGTTACCCCAGTCATGCCCTCCCCTGCTAAATTGTCTTACTGCTTTCCCTCCTTCCCTTCTCTTCAAACTTTCTGCCATGCCCTTCTCTTTGTTTCCATCAACCTCCAGGAAATTTCTTCCCTGAACCAAATACATAGTTACACCAGGGAAGGTCAAGGACCTACTCCGATGGGGCTGGCTAGCCACCACTTCCATGATCAGTTCCAATGACAAAAGTACTCCAACAGATGAACTCAAAGGACTCAAAAATGTAATAAACCACTTTTAATACACTTTTAATAATGCTTACATTAGTTGCTTCTCTTAATTGCATGTTTTCCTATTGTATCCTACTTTTTGTATGTAACTATATGTTCTGTTTTTGTTGTACCACTTTATTAACTGATGTGGAATTTGTGCAAATGAACATTTGTACTCAAAAATATATATCCAGCCACTAGAATTAATAAATAAAATAAATAAATAATAAGGAGTCCGAATCCCAAGCATAAAGTACACCCAAAAAGCAACAGCACCTCAGTGCTTCACCTGAATGAGCTTCATCAGGAGGTGGAGACTATTGTTAACCAATCACATTTTCAAGTCAGTCTTTGTCACATCATTGGTTGAACTGTCCAGTCAGCAGTGCCATACATTAGGACATAGTCTCTTAAAACTAATAAGGACATTTTTTGAAACCAATAGGTACTGCGTCATGTAAACAGGAAAGTTTGAATGACCTCCCAGAATGTACTAAGTAAATAAACAACAAAAATAACTTTTTATACAAAAGAGTAAATAAACAAATAATAACGCCAAAACAAAAACAGAAAGGTTATCCCAATCTGGTTCATTTATGCAAGTCAGAATTGTTTCAAATGTCTAATGCTAAATATGTTGTGATCACCCACTACAATCAAGGCATAAAAATTCCTGGGGATCCACAGTGGTTCAGCCTCTGACATCCAATCCAAACTTGCATGATGCAAAGCAAAAGATCAAATTATACAATGGGGGCTGAGAATTCTTTACTCTGATTAGCTGACTGGAACATTTTACCTGTGGTAAATCCTATCATATACCAATGGGAAAAGGCACCAAACACCAGTCAGCCACAGCAGGAGCCCCCCTGAAATCACTCCTACCACGACAAAGCCAAAACTGGCAAAGATGGCAATGGTCAGACAGTGAGATCCAGAACACGGCCAGAGTTAGACCATGACTCTCTCTCCAAACAGAAATTAATGTGGCACAAAGCAGAAAATGGCAGACAAAATCCTTGCTAGCTGTCCCCACTACTTCTTGCTAGTAACGTTCAAGAATGCGGACTGCACTTTACACCACGGCTCTCTTCCCCAGTATGCCTGACATACAAGCAATCCCTTCACCCACATAACAGTCCTCCCAACCCTGACAACACCAGAAGGCCATTAACAGCATCTATCACTTAACTGAAGCCCTTTAGTCTGTCACAATTTCATTCAAAGAGTACACCCCCAAAAAAAGATACAAGTTGCACTGTTGCTTCTCTGTCAATGGAAAAGCCGCACTAACCCCAGAACCACATCTCTTGTAACTTGCTGTCCCTCAGCATACAGTGTTCCACTCACAATCTGCCAGCTGCTCATTTCAGCATCCACGCAGCAGACCCTTACTGTCCTTATGCTGAGTGAGGGAACGTCATAGCAAACAGGACACTAGGGGGTTGGGGGGTGAATCAAAACAACTGAAGGCTGGCATGCTCTGTCATCTTAGGCAGCAGACCCTTACTGTCCTTATGCTGTGTGTGTTTGGGGGGGAGACGTTGTAGCAAGCAGGACATGGGGGGGTGAATGAAAACAACTGAAGGCTGGCAGGCTCTGTCATCTTCTAACTGTATGACAGTTGGGATTTATTCTACTGATCAAACAGGAACTACTTTTTCTGGTGCAATAATAATTTTAATACAAATTATTTAAAGTACTAATAAACAACATTTTTTATAATTTTTTGGTAATTAAAAAAAGGGAGGCATTGAATAATCACGATAAACAACTCCAGGGTCTGGGTTATGCTGGAATTTACCCATAGCTGACCTGATTTTACCACGAGGCCACCATACCACACCAGCCATGGGTAAATCCCAGCATATCCACACCCTGTTGTAGTTTTTTGCTAAAATATAAATGGGACCTAGAAAAGGACATAGAGAGAAGTCAGGCTTCAAAATAACTAATCCATAATTCTCATTCAGTTTTTTATCACTATAAAATAATAAGGAAAAAGAGTCTCACTGACTTAACCCTCAAAGCATAGATAGTACAGGGAGTAGGGTGAAGAGGGGTTGGGGAAAATGGGTATTGGGAAGGGAAGGGTGGGTTTGATTTTATTAAAGGAGTTTATTCCCCATGGTTAACCTTCCCTGTTGCACCAGTCTCTGTAGCGGCAATCTCTACTCCCATCAGTCTTTCTGCCCCCCACCTGCAGTAGTTTAAATGCTCATTGAAGTAGCATTTAAATCTTCCACCCAGGACTGCCATTCCCCTCCTGGATGGATGGAGGCAGTTTCCTTTGTACAGGCCTCCATCTTGTCAGGTATGACCCTGGTCCCCAATGTAGTCTAAGCCTTCCTCCCTGCACTATGCCATTAACTGCTCATTGAAGGACTTAATGCAGAGTTCCCTAGCCTTCCCACATCTGTGCACAGGTAGCACCTCAGTGGTTGTCACTGTGCCAGCTACCTGCTTCAGGCTCTTCACCAGCTACCTAAAGCTATCCTGCACTACCCCTACAGCTTCCCTTGCCAGATCATTTCTCCCCGGGTTTTTATAAGATAAAAGCAATGCTGAAATGTTTTCTTGTTCATGGCAAAACACTCAAATATCAACCACCAAACAGTTCCTAAGATCTTTTATTTATTTATTTAGAAATGTTTGTCCAGGAAAGGCAGGCACACTGAGCCAAGCCTTGTTTTCAGGAATGACCCCAGAGAGGGGGATACTTGGAGAAAAATGGATAGGAATATGTAGTTAAATATACATATCAAACAATGCATACTATAAAGTCAGGTAACATAAACAATACAATACACCAAGCAAAAATAAACTGTGTGTGCATAAAAATAACACCGGTAGTAGTAGTAAATGTTATTTGTAAATATCGTCACCCTTCCCCAGAGGCTCATGGTACCATTACAATCAGGGCAACATACAACAGAAAAATGATACATTACAATAACATAATAAAACAAAACATGCAACTAAATAAAAAATATAAATAAATTCTAAAACTACTTTAAACTAGCTCTATCATTCAGTTCTAATTAAACATTAATTCTGCTGGTAAAATAATATATAACAAATAACTAACTGTCTAGCTAACTATCTAAATGACCAACTAAACAAATAACTGCATGACTAAATATAGCCTGGGTGCCAAGATGGAACAGGGGATTATTCTTCAAAGGCCTGAGTAAATAAGAAAGTCTTCAGGCCTCTTTTAAAGGCCTCCATCGAGGAGTTCACCCTCAGGGCTCTCAAGTCAGTATTTTTAAGAAATGATGTGAACTTTAATTAGGTAATACACTCATATTATAAACTAACAGAGCAAGCCCTTCAATGTTTCACAGTCAACAAGGCTTCAGCAATGGGTATCATGAGCTATCTTGAATGTAAAACATTGGGGTGCGTTGTAGGGTAGGTTGTGAAAGGAACAGTAGGCAGGAATTCAATTTAAATTACTCATCCCTTAGGGCAGCAATTTTCAATGCTTGAGCAAAACAGTAAGTAGAAAAACTATGAGCTAGTACTCAGTAGATTGTTTTTCACCAGACTTGACTTAGTTGGGGATACCTTTTTGGGGATTGGCTTCTGCTCACCTGGGTCTCCACTTGGGTTTAACCAAGGCACTGCAGAGTCACGCTTATCCTTACTTTAGCCACAAGTCAACTTTCCAGGACCAGAGTTCCTTGAACCTAGGGCAACTGCTTTCTCCTCTTTTCAGGTGTCCTTTGTTGTTTTCACCTGTGTCCCAACAAGTAACCATCCTTCCCCAAATTACAGACACATTGCAACAGTGGTCAAACCTACCAACCACAGGAAGAACTGACACTGGACAGTCCCACCTGTGTAAGACCAACAATGACTCAATCCAGAACTTACCAGATCTGGGAATCGGCCTCCCTTTGCAAGCTGGTATCACTCTAGTTGGTTATCACACTAGTGGCTTTGCAGCCCAGTGCAAGACAGACTCCAAGCTGCTCATGCAGCTTTTTTTTAACCCAAGCGAGGTCACATGACCTGTAGATCAGAATTCAAATTAGTTGTAATTAACATGTTAAAAGCATAAAGCACAATAAAAAACACAATATTGCAGATACCACATTCCGAAAATACATTTATCCAAATATAATATCACATTTAGTTTTCTGCATGACTAGGATAGACATTTAAACAGATTCCCCTAAATTAAACAAACCTTTCCTTTCTACAGAATAACCTCTGGGAGATAGATTCATTGTACAGAGGCAACAAAGTGGGCTTATGCCTATAGCAACAAGCATGGCACACTTGTCAGGTGTTCCCAGTCATCTTAATATAGAAACCAAAAAGACTCACAACTGTGGAGTTAAAGGGGACAGGAAATGCATCCTAATTGGCAGCAGTTAGCAATGTTCCTAGTAAAAGAAATGATAAACTTATCTCCAAATGAATCATATTTAACTGTACTTTAATGAACACTGATGTGAAAAACTGTGATTTCAATTGTTTTCTTTTTATGCACAACATTCTGAACAGTTCTTTTCATGGAACCAGTAATTTGGAGTGCTTACTATGTCACGGTCTGAGCACAGAATGCTAAACGTGAGCTGTTGTCTTGTCAAACTGTGACATAGTTAAAACTCCAGATCACTGGTTCCGTGAAGAAAACTGCAATAGAATGCTGCTCATAAAAACAAAACAATGCAAAATACAGTATTTCATATCACTTTTTGTTCAGGTATAGTTACATATGGATCATTTAGATTTATGGATATAATTTCTGCAAACTGGAACATCATAAACAGATACCAATTAGAAATAATATCCTGTCCTCTTTAAGTCTTACTAAACAAGAAAAACATTGTTAATAGTTTTTATTTTAAAAGGAGTCATTTAATAATCTGATACCTTGTTACTGGACCAACATATACAGTATCTAGTACAAAGATGGTACAGTAAACAAGCTTTTGAGGCTCAACAGGTCCCTTGATCACAAGCAGGTATTATTTTAAAGGCCAAACATTCAAAGAAATTGCATGTACATATATAACTTGAGTATTGATTATAACAGAAATGTATGCATTACTACACAATGTAAGTCCATCCTGCCCATCCACTCTTCATCACTAGAAAAGGGACAGCAAAGGAAACCTTATATAATGTATGTTGGAACGTTGTTATACGGTCATTTTCTTTTTACTAAGTTGTTATGCCATCGATGTGACATCACATTGTTGTTAACCCATTGGTGGTTCGTCACATCGATGGCATAACAACCATGATCACTCTGCTCATATGTCCATCACGATGTGATGGCCTAACTAAAACATCCACGGCGGTGATAGCATGACCTCATGTGGAGCAGCAGTGACAAAATTTGGACAGTAAGGATCATTCTGCTTAATTTTTAACTAGATGTGTAAGACCATACGCTATAAAATATAATGTACGGTCATATATCAGCAATCAGGTTGAATAACCAGCTCAAGGTTGCCATGGTGACATAAGCCTCTTGAGCTTTGCTCTCGAGGTTTACACAGTCACCATGGCAACCTCTCACCGGTTAACAAACCAGTTACCAATGTATGCCCATACATTATCCTCTATGTTTCACCACATTTTATGATGCAAGATATGGTGATTGGTAAAACAAGCTTATTTGCATTAAATCTGAACTGTCTGATCCCTACATGATAGGTCTCTCCTCAGGGATCTACTTTTAACCTCCACCTTCCCCTTACCACCCTCAATGGAGGGGAAGCAACAAAATCTATAATTTATTTAGTTTAATTTATCCACATACCAGAACTAAGAAATAAGATGGAAGGGACAACTTCCCAAGGTAAAACTGCACAGCAGAACTTGCACTCTTCACTTTCACAGAGTGCTTACAAAACACTCTCAAGCCTTTTGCACACAGAGGTAACCACTTCCTTTGTAGGACTGTCTTGTCCATAGCCCCCAAATTCTTATGTAGTTTATCTTGAGCTAAAGAAACCTGTACAAGTGTTATCTAGTGTTCCCTTTAGATGACTTTTAATTGTGTGCCCCCCACACAACAATTTCTTGATATGATGGCCCTGCTCCTTTACATCAGCAATACAATAGGGGGGTTAATGAGGATAAAAGTAGAGAAAAAAAGCAATGAAATGCTTTCCAGATGATGAGTCTGAAGGACAGAAAAATCTGAGCTTAAAGACAGAAGAATGCAATGCATACACACAGTAAAAGGTGAAAGTCGCATGCATTTTACGTTTGTAATACTGAACCTAGTCTTTTTTTTACT
Source organism: Neoceratodus forsteri (assembly GCA_016271365.2). Lineage (NCBI taxonomy): Eukaryota > Metazoa > Chordata > Ceratodontiformes > Ceratodontidae > Neoceratodus > Neoceratodus forsteri. The sequence continues at coordinate 515,985,145 of CM057449.1, read as the reverse complement.
GTATTAAGGATGATGTGATGCCAAATTTACATTTGGTGACTATGCTGAGGTCTGATATGTTAAACCCTGGCAAAGCAGCTGTGAATGAACTTGATTTCCCTTCAGCAATCTAGCACTTCAGCATCATGACCCAGCACTTGTTACAAAAGCACAAACTAAGCATGTCAGAGTTGTTGGCCACATGATCTGAAGCAGCCAAGCAGTGATACTGGAGGACATGAACGCCTCATGTTGCTTATACCTCAATACCATTTTCAGCTCTCTCTCACAGGGGAAGGATATGACTACTAAAAGGAACCCCTTTTATGGAAGAAAAGAGTGACTTTTGGTCAGAAAAAAGTTGGAAATAATCAGAGAATTGTGCATCATCATTCCAGTAAGCCAGTGCGCTTTATTAAACTGTAGTTCCAGGCAGGCAGGATAGTAAAATAATGCTTCAGGGGAGGAGAGAGAGAGCATAAAGAGGGCTTGCACTGGCAGCTGCAGGTACTTCAGTAGGAACAGGCAGAGTATGGACCAACTCATAATTTCTTAATGGACCAACTCGAAATTTCTTACAGTGAATGGCTGAATGATCTCTAAATGTGCTTCAGGACTGAATGCATGATTGCCAGCTCCCATAATAGACTCAAGCTTTTTGACAAAAGATGGTGCAAGTTGTATGCTCTTTACTTTCGCTAGTTGTACCAGATTCTCCACCTCCTCTTATATCTTGTTCTTCTGTGTCTTCATTTGCATGGAATGCTGTATCTGTATTACCTCCTATGAGCACACTCCAGGGTGGGTTGGGTGGGGGGGGGAGGAAGTGGGGGGATAGACAGTATTTTGTGTTAACTGTTACATTTTACAGTCTATGCTTCAATGTATGTTGGACTTATTATTATTATAAAAACAATAAAGAAGTTGAATTTCAAAAAAAGGAACAGGCAGAGTAAATTTATTAGTCAGCTGAGTTCGGGGGAGGGGGCCGGGAACGGCCAGAACATTTTTTTTTTCAAGATGTGTTTTGCAATCAGTTTTTCTTTTATTTACTCTTCCCTGGTGTTTCATACCTCTACTGTGTTTTCAAAGGGTTTTCTTGGTCTGTAAATAATATATTCGCTATTTTATCATTCTTTCATATTTTTTAAAATTTTGATATATACACACTTTAAATAATTATTTATATTTACCATCATGTTTCTACTTCTGATTGTTTCATGCTCATTCTCCTTCTGTGACCACTGTTTGGTGCTGTAAAATGGAATCAAACACACAAAAACATTTTCTTCTATCACAATGTGACTGCAAAGCTCACTGCTGGTAAATTAGTTTGTAATCCACAGTACTTTTACACAGTTAAAACATTCCTTGTTTTGCCCTACACCTTTAACTTGCTGCTTATATAAGAACTAATTTACCAGCAATGGGCATGGCAGAGCCCCACCCCCTTCATGAACTCAGCTGACCACTTTCAGTCCTCTAGCGGGGGAGAACACAAAACATTTCAAACACCCCACTTCTCATGGACTAGGAACTTTTTCCCTCACCCCAGCAAGAGTGAATTTATTAGACTGGGAAAGGTGCAGGGGGATTTGTAAAAGTCTTATTTGACTTTTTTTTTGTACTGTGTGCTGATGGTGCATAGGCCACAAAAATCCATATTAATTTTTCTATTTAGTTTTTGCCCCCTGCCTACAGCAAAAAGAGAGCAGCATGAATTGAGAAGGCAGGGAAATGTGCAGGAGGAACTTAAAGGATTGATTTGATAAATTATTTGACTGCTTCATTATTTGCCTGTGAATGAAAACCAAGTGAAGTAGGCCTCTGCAGCTTTTCTGTGATGGTGAGAAGTACTCAAGGATGCATCAGTGGGTGTCATTATAGGGATATAGGTTTTGGGATCCAATGTCATTTTGTATAGAAACCATAAGGAAAAGAACTGGAGAAGGGGTTGCAGGAGGAGGAAAGAAGCAGGAATGGGTGCCACCATGCCAATTCCACCAAGTACCAAGTTCTCTCAGGTTTCTCTCTCTCTCTCTCTCATAAAGGAGTAGTACCTCATTGCTGAGGCTTGTGCCTCATGTCTATTAGGACCTCTGGGACCGTATTATGCCTCCTTTCTCCCATCTAAATCATCAGGAGACAGTTCTTAATGTGTATGTCTTAATTACTACCCCATACCCATGGTCCAAAAGCTATACCCAGCATGGGCATCCCAGGACCTGGTCACAGTGCTGTCACCCAAAAGACCCCTTCTTGGCACAGTACATCCCTGGATTCTTTGCCCACTTTATTACCACTAAAGTATGTGTGTCCAGCAAAAGGCTAGGCTCAAGACAATTTTAACTCTCACTAGGCCACATTACTCACTTTCTGCTACTACTCCTCCTATTTTTGGGCAATATTCACAAAATGAAAACGCAGGCATCCAGCAAACGAGTAAGGCAATGATAGAAAAAACTAATACTGGAACAGCTCTTAAGACTACTCTTGCTTCTCCTACTCTTGATGTCTGGCAATGTGCATTCCAACCCTGCCCCTCAAACAACCCACAGTGCTAAACAGTGTAAAACTACAGGTCTTGTGTTCTCATTCCTAAACATCTGCAGCCTCATTCCAAAACTTGATAGTCTCAAGGCTTGGGTCTCTCAACACCATCCTGATGTCCTACAGTATCTGTTGTGTAAACATGGCTTTCCCCAAAAACACCAGATACTGCCATATCCCTGCCCAGCTACACCTTGTACTGACAGGACCAGTGCTCAAAAAGAGGTGGAGGATGTGTCATTCACAACAGAAATACACTCCAGGGGTATGTCATACCCCCACCACCCAGCAATGACAATCTCCAGATACTAGCCATCAAACTAATGCTAGGAGCGCACAACAGAGTGCTCACTCTATTATCCATATATCCCACCTAAACAGAACACATCTGGCATCAACAACCTACTGGACTACATCAGCACACTGAGCCTAATCACTGAAACAATGCTGTTGGGAGACTTCAGTATCAACAGGGTCTCACCTGCTGCTTACATCACCAAAGATACCCTTGCCACAATCCACTTTTCCCAACTGGTGGACATGCTGACTCAAACCAATTACAAGACTGGCACCAGCACACTTCTGGACTGGATTCTCTCAAACTGCCCTTCCCACATCATAGATCTCACCATGCTCCCTGACTCATTGAGTGACCACTCTTCTGTCAGTTTCCTCTGGAACAACAACTACCAGAAACCCATTGCCAGAATAGTAAAAAAACACCTACTCCTAAAGGGCCATCTTCTGCAACTAAAGCACAACCTAAAGCAGCAGGATTGGTCATGCCTGTATGGAACCACAGATGTGGACACTGCACTAGATCTCTTCATCTCAAAATTCAGTGTGGCCTGTGACATTCATGCTCCCATCACAGAGAGAAAAACCAGAGGACTTATAAATCCTTGGATTACCTCAGAACTACTAGTGCAACTAAATGCAAGAGACCAACTCTGGCAAACAGCGTGGGCACATGGCACACCAACTAACATTCAAAGGTATAAAAAGGCCCACAATGAGTGCATAAAGGCAGTCCATGAGGCAAAAAGCAGATTCTACAAGGAAGCGCTCACTAACACCTGGAATAGCAACAAATCATTCTTGACAAATCTAAATGATATCACTGGGAAGGACCCTAAAATAGCCCCAGCCATTCTAAATGTTGAGAGCATCCTTGCCTTGGTCCCTCTGCTCATCATTAACTCTCTAAACCTTGCCTTCTCGGATCTCAGTAGTGCACTCCCTGTGAACTTCTTCAATACCCCTGCTCCAGGGGTCAATGAGAGTACCCCAGCACAACCAAACCAGCCACTCTTCCATTTTAAACTGGTCTCTGAAGCTGCTGCTAGAAAATACCTTGAAAAGCCCTCAGCAAATCAAGGCACAGTGGGGACTCTCTAGACCTAAAATTTGTTTGACTAACACTAGACAAAATACATAGTCCACTGACAAAGATAATTAATCTATCCCTCTGCCACTCCAAATTCCCCCAAATCTGTAAAGCTGCCACCATCACCCCAGTACACAAAAGAGGTGACCGATCTCTTCAAAGCAACCACAGGCCAATCTTTATACTCCCCTCACTCTCCAAGGCCCTTGAAAGGATTGTGGTTGACCAGCTGGTAGAGTATTTCAATCAATATCAGTTTCTATGCCCAGAACAGCATGGTTTCAAAGCCTGCCATGGCACCATCTCGGCTGTCCTGGAATTTACTGGATTCATACATAGTGCTCTTGACAAAGGGCACATTGTAGGGGTGGCCTGTGTTGACCTATCAAAGGCATTTGACACCATCCACCATGCTCTCCTCCTTGAACAGCTCTCGGACATAGGGCTAGCCCTAGAAACCATAGAATGGTTTTATAGCTACCTTAGTCTGTGATCACAGCAAGTAAAGATTGGGGACATCCTATCAGAAAGTCGACCGGTCAGATCAGGGGTACCACAAGAATCCATACTCGGGCCTTACTCTTCGGTGTCTTCTTAAATAACCTCCTGGCTGCTTACAATAACCGCATGCTCCTCTACACAGATGGTGCGGGGATCTTTACTAGCAACCTTGACCCCATACTTCTGGAATATGACCTCCAGAGCAGCTTCGCAGCAGCTGAAAAATGGTTCAAAGAGCAAAAACTGGTCATGCACTATAAAAAGATCAAGCCCATGCTCTTTGCTACTGCTCTAAACAAGCTAAAAGGCTATCACCTGGCAATTCAGAATGACTCTGGTAATGTCCTGGAACTAGTCCCCCATTTACAGTCCCTAGGAATTACACCGGACACAGCCCTGTCTTACACACAGCACACTGACATCATAGCCAATGCCTTTAACACCTGGATCAGCATCTTCTACAGGCACATACATTGCTTAACCTATGAAGCTCTGAACTTGGAAATTAACAGTTTACTCATCACCTTGATTGGCTATGGCCTTGCTGTCTATGGCTCCTCTACTGACAAAACACTTCAATGGCTCTCAACAGCCTTAAACAAAGCCTGCCACCTGCTCACTAATGCCCCAAAACTCACCCACACCAGTGAGCTTTATGCGTAAATGGGCTGGCTTCAATTGAAGGACAGAATACTTTATCAAACCTGCTTACTTGCAAAAAAGGTCTCACTAAATGGCCCAGCAATCCTTTGCTCACCAGGCCCCCTTGTGGACAAATGGTCTACTACCTGACATAGCTGGAGCCACAACCCTTGGTTCCTTTAAGCGCAAACTCCATCAGCACCTCACCAACAATAGTATCTGTAGGTGCCTCCACTAGTCTGTGCCTTCAGCTTTAGTCTTCCTCAGCACTTCCAACTCCTGATCCGCCAAGTTAATTCTTTGCCCAAGCACTTGCCTCCCACCTCTTTTGCCCTAGTACTTGCCTCCCACCCCTACCCTTTGGCTCTTTTCTTTCCCTCTACCTCCCTATCCCAGCTCCCACTGCCCCTCCCTACTTCACCCTAACAGTCTGCCTCTGCCTCTCTCTCTCTCTCTCTCTCTTCATCAGGATGCTGGCATACCATGTACTATGTCTTAGCACAGTTTGTGAACTGTTTGTCATTGCAGCCCATGTAATGCTGAATTATTTGTTTTCTGTATGTATAATTTACTGTAACTATGTTGTGTCTTCTTTAGTTAATGTATCTAAAGTGGAACATCTCAATGAGCATCTGCTCACAGGTGTCACCCAAGACTTCAATAAATAAAATAAATAAATGATAGCACCAGTTCTATAGCCAATGGCAGTGGAGAAGGAGAAAGGCTAGAGACAGGGAGTTACAGTGGTAGGGCTGGGCCTGCACTACAGGGAAGGACTAGGGTTGGATGTGTGATAGTCTTTTTAAGCAAATCATGGTTCATTAGTTCCTAGAAGTCAACTGGTTCCATGCTTGCTACAAGCAGCAGTGTTCCCAGTCAGTCTCAGTCATCTAGTACATCTAGTGATAAAAGCACCCTGAGCCAACCAGGAATACTCAGGGTTCCTACTGTTCCTCTGAGTCCTTTGAAGTCCCTGACCATGAGAATATAAGAGCTCCATACCAATCTATAAAGATGAGCCTCCCCGTTCATTGTGTACCAACATCCTACCAGTTACCAGTGCCAGTGGTACCAGCACCACCACAGTCACTTCTGTGCGATGGGTATGGACAAATGCCTGTCTGGCTTAAGTCCCACTATAATGCCCCCCTCTGCCCCAGCCCCCAAAACATGCAACCAGCAGCAGTAGCATCACCAAATCCAGTTCTGCTTCTGTCATTGTTTAAGAATGGTTACAGTGAATCTGAGTCTGGCACTGATACTACTGTACTGTTATGTTATCCCCTGATGAAAAAGTGGACTTACTTGTGTTATGGTGAGGAATACTAACTCTACAATTTAATAAAAGCAAGTCAGTTGCACCAGTACCAAAGCAGTTAACAGAAGAGGAGAGTGCCAGTAAGGATGATATGGAAGTGGAGCTGCCAGAGTATGATTGGCATGAGAGTGCAGTAATAGCTCCACCCACTACATGGATGGCCTGGTACTTTTTATTAATTCCCAGCTTAATGCTGACCTTTGAAGTGTCCAGTGCTGACTTGAGAAAACAGCCTTATCCCAAACATGAAAAAGCCCCAGGACTTGCTCTTTGTGGCCTCAGCCAAGGTTAAATCTTGTCCTGGACCACTAATGTTATCCTGTGTTGACGGTTCACTCCTCTTGTCCATACAATACTTTAAATACCTAGAAGTCACCTTGGATCCCCAACTTGACTTCACCCAGTACATTCATATGTGCGTAGGGCCGTTAATATTAAACTTGGCTTGGCCTACTGGGTTAAGCACATCCTCAACCCTGCTGCTAGACGAGTACTTCTCTCCAGTCTTACACTAAAGGGTGAAAGAGTAGTGGAGCAGTGGAACAGTCTACCAGCTGATGTGGTGGGTGGCAAAACTATCAGTGGTTTTCAACATGGCTGGAACAGAGTAAAGGGCTTAGTGGTTGCTCATAGTGGTAGCAGTAGGGTGGGGAACATGGGAGACTGATAGTGTGGGTTAGAACCTTGTATGGACAACAGGTTCCAAATTTGTTAGGGTTTGGGCAGGCTGGATGGTACAATTATCTTTTTCTGTCATCATTGTCTATGATTCTACATATGTGCTAATACCTTTTGCATCTGCTGGCAAAATGATACTGGCCAAACGGGAAACTACCTACAGTAATATACTGAAGTTCTTCCAGTCAGAAGCCCATCTCACTCACCACTGTGACCTCTGCAGCAAGTTAGGATTTCTGTCTCCTGAAAACAAGTTCCAATTTATCCTGGGCTGTTTCAGATCAAGATCATTATACCTATCTCCCCCCTTACTGACAGAGATGTTAGAATACCCCAACCGGGTGTATATCCTTAGTTCTACCAAACAGCCTTTACTGGCTGTACAAACAAAACATACACTTACAGTATGGAAGACCAGGCTTCTGCATCACATGTGCCTATGCTTTGGAGTGCTCTACCATTGGGAGTAAAGAGCCCCCCATCAGAAGCTCTTTATGGAACCATCTGAAGGCTGACTCAAGATGCCACTGTACTTGACATTTATTTTAGGGTACTGTATTTTACCACCTTGTTGTGTTATTGAGGTTGCTTTCTCTCAATAAAGCTCCTAGCTTTGATAATGGCACTCTCTTATGAAGCTCCATTTTATGATGCACCTTGGTATCTGTAATCTTTATGTCTCTTTGTGTTGCCTTACTTACTTTATGTAGTAATTCACTGACCTACGCAGCCAGTATAGTGTTATGCTTGTGCAACTGTGTTAGTTTGGTTTTGGCCGTTCGGACTCTCTGTTCCAGAGGAACTACCACCCTGTAGGGGTACGAAGGCAAGGAACCCCTGGAGAGGGTTCCACCCCTAGAGGTGCAACGGGATGGTTCACGTGGCTAAAGGTACCTTAGGAATCCCCCTAAGAATAGATTGCTGCTACAGGAGGAGGGGGGAAGATGGTGGGGCAAAGTAAAAATGTTTCACAGTGAGGCTTAGAGGAACTGCTTATATAGCTCAGAAAGTGGGAGTGGCTGGCCGCTTGGCCACTGAAATATAGGCAAGTCTTTCATTTCACTGGCCTATGCAGCCAGTATAGTGCTATGCTTGTGCAACTGTGTTAGTTTGGTTTTGGCCATTCGCACTCTCTATTCCAGAGGAACTACCACCCTGTAGGGGTACAAAGGCAAGGAACCCTTGGAGAGGGTTCCACCCCTTGATGTGCAATGGGATGGTTCCCTTGGCTAAAGTTCCTTAGGAATCCCAAAAAAAGAAATGTAGTATCATCCCCCAAAAGGAGGCAACATGAAGCATATGAGCAAGCAGTAACTGTGACATAGGAGTAGTAACTGTAACATAGTAGTAGAGAAGTATAGGCAGTTTGGTAATGCCATGAGATGCTCAGTAGTTGTAATGACTGGCCAGGTCTGTGTAGCATGATACTGATGGTTTGTTTTGAGAGTTGGGGACTCTCTAAGGAGAGAGGGAATGGCAGGACATCCTCCATCTCCATCCAACAATGGAAACTACCTAAAGAAACTAGGGGAAGCAATTAAGCTAAGTGTTATGACCTGAGGCAATAGAGGAGAGAAAAAAACACTATGAGGAGGAAATCTCTGGGGATCCAAGGCCTAGGTCACCTTCCCTCCAGGCTCGGGATAGTTTATTTAGTGATGGCTCTACAGGTGCAATTTGGAAAACCAATTAAAGGGAGGTGGAATATATTCCAATTTAGAGGAAGGCTCTCACTCAAACCATCTAGTGGGAACGCCATGAAAGGTTGCAAGAAAACTCTGCAACAATTATGTGCATCCAAGGCACAGGGGGAGAGCAACAACTGCTGAGGTACTCACCTGGCCTACCCACCCTAAATCAAACCAGGTGAACCAGAGGCAGTCATAGGGAGGATGCTGTGAAGGTGCCTCGCAAGGGAAACACTATATAGTGGAACACTAGAGCCAAAGGAGATCGTTGAAACCTCCCTTCACTGCTAGTCAAATTCTACACCAGGAGCTGCTGTTGAGTAGCAGGCAACTAAAGCCAAGCCCGGGGTGAGGACATTCCCAGCTATGGGCCAGGTGAGAAGGATTCTGCCCCAAGTTGGACATGCTTGAGATGTGGACTAAAGCAGAGCGAGACCATCAGCTGCAGGAACCCTGTGCCAGAACAGAATGGCTGGTATGCCCCAGAAAGTGATTGAGAGGTGAAAAGCTGGTGAGCTGAATGAGCATGGTGTGCTGAGATTGTAATGAGCATTGAGTGATGAGACCTTGCAAGGTCGAATGCAGATTGAGTGCAGCAGAATCCCAGGCTGAAGCCAAGGGGATGGCAGTAGGCATGAAGCAATGGTTTGTGCAAGCAAGGAGCAATGGTTGCATAAGCAAGTGTGGACCTGATGGGTCAGTAAGCAGTAGTAGTGATAGGTGGACCTGTGTAACATACTGTAGAGCAATTAAACAGCACTGAATTGGGGGCAAGCCAGCCAGACATGAATAGCCAAATCAAGGTGACAAACACTCTGAGGATTTTTGGCGGCAAGGCAAGATTTAAAAACAAAGTTATATTAACAACCTCAGCAGGAGCTTAGTTGGCTGACCTCAGAGTTGTAACTGCAATGAAACAAGGAGACAAATGCTTTGAAAGCAGGTTTAGCCAGGCAGTGCAATGAAGCTCAAGTAGAATGAGAGCAAAATCAGCAGCACAGTTAGGGTCAGAGTAAACTGTGTCAGGTGAAAAGAATTAAGTATGCAACATGAAGCATCAATGGTTGAGCTGAAACACACAGATAATAATAGCAGTTGCATTGCAGTAGTTTGAGCGTGGCGAGCATAGTGTAAAAATACAAGCACTGGGTACAATAGTAAGTAAAGTAAACAGCAGAGGCTACAATTGTAGGTAACTGAAAGCAGTAGCATGAGCTCTGATTAGGTTTGCAGTTGCAGTACAAATAATTTGAGAGTTGTAACTGAAAGCAAGCAATATGAGCTCAGAAGTAGCAGTATGCTGGGAGCTGAAAAAAAGCCACCCCTCAAAAAAAGGAAAGGAAGCACACACAGCCGAAGGCAAAATATAAACTAGAAGGAGGAAATAAACACAGAAGCCCAGTAGAGACAAGCAGGAGCAGCGGGGTGGGTTGGGGTGGGCAGGCCCCAGCCAGCCAGGAAGGCCCAACCAGCTCAGAGGACAAACCGACAGAGCCTTCGACTGCAAAGAAAAAGTGCTTCACAGTGAGGCTTAGAGAAACTGATTATATAGCTCAGGAAGTGGGAGTGGCTGGCTGCTTGGCCACTGAACTACAGGCAAGCCTTTCATTTATGATTTTGTATATTCTGACCTGGCACCCCTGCTATGCAATATTCCATTACTTCTGTACTATTGTAAATGGTGAATATGCTTTGTCTTTCTCTGCTCTGTAACCTCCTGTTTCGTCCCTGAGAACAGACATATGTTTGTCTTGTATGGTAACCTGGTCAATGAAAACTATAAAAATAAACAGAGGAGGGGAAAGCAGGAAGCACATGAGGGGGAGGTTGCAAAAGGCCAGGAGAAAGTTGTAGAATCACACAGCACTGAGGAGAAGAGGCATGGGAAAGGAGAAAAATTGAAGCAGGGAAGCTCAGCAGGAGAAAAGAAAGTATGAGATGATGAAGAAGGGGTTGAAGTCTGCTGTCAGTTACACCTTCTGGCTATGATGATGACTGTGTTTTGCACCTGCACTTAATATGCTGGTGAGTCATGCCTGAAAAACATGCACAGCTAATAGATATACTTGACACTGTATGGAATATCAGTAAATATTTTCTTCATGCTCCCATATGCGTTGAACTCCTTGGCCAGTACCAGCAGTAGAACAATGTTGTGCAACATTACTTAATTAAAGATGAGGCGACAAAGTGGAACTCTATCATTTATATGGTGGACAGACTGGTGGAACAGAAAGCTGTGCTCTGGGCTATGGAATTCAGTGATGTGGCCTGTTTGGAAATCTGTCTAGGGTAAAGTGATGTGTGCTGCAAAAACTTGTTCTGCTTCCGAGTCCTTGAGAGCACCTGTGCAGAATGTTATACCCGGCTTTTCATTAAAAGCTTAAAACTTTTCAGAAGCCTCATGATTTCTGAGATTTGGCCAAGGTTTTCATGCTTATGTAAGATTATACAGTTTCAAAACACAGAAATTCTTGAACATCCAGCTTTCCTCAGCTTTTCTGAATCTTTAATGTCTAAGAACTAACATTGTTCTGGGAAACTATTGGACTTCTAGTATGAGGCAATTGGAAGCTGGGATTAGCAGAGAAAAGTTTGTATAATCTTATTTACACTTTAGCAGTTTCTGAGTATTTTATTTATTAGCTTTTGGTGACCAGGTACGTGCATTAGGCAATAACCCTGCCTATTTTACATAGATACATAGATACATAGACAGTGTCTGCAGATAAGGGCCTATGGCCCACCCAGTCTGCCCATTTAAGTCTGTAAGTTCAGTTTATGTTTTCCAAGAAGTCTGTTGCCCCTTACCCCTGACCTCCAGAATTCCTTTATGTCTATCCCATGCATTCTTAAATCCCGTGATTGTTTCAGCCCCCACCACTTCCTCTGGCAGGGTGTTCCACTTGTCCACCACCCATTCTGTGAAGAAATTCTTCCTCACGTTTCCTCTGAATCATCCTCCCTCCAACTTCATCCCATGCCCTCTAGTCCTGGAACATCTTTTTCACTTAAAAATGGTGCATTCCTGCACCCTGTTCCTCCCTGTAAGATACTTGTATGTCTCTATCATATCCCCTCTCTCCCTCCTCTCCTCCAGGGAGTACATGTTCAGTGCCTTCAACCTGTCTTCATAAGACTTGTGATGCAATCCATGCACCATTTTGTTGCCCTCCTCTGAACCTTCTCTACCCTGTCTATGTCCTTACGTAGGTAAGGTCTCCAGAACTGCACAGTGTACTCCAGGTGCGGCCTCACTAGTGTCTTGTATAGTGGAATTATGACCTCCCTTTTCCTGCTGGTGATGCCCCTGCCTATGCATCCCAGCATCCTATTTGCTTTACCTGCTGCCTTGTCACACTGTTTCCCTGCCTTGAGATCATCAGAGATGATAACCCCAAGATCCCTTTCCTGCTTGGTGCATGCTATATCCTCACCCCCCAACTGATATATTGTGCCAGGGTTTTTGTGCCCCATATGCATTATCTTGCACTTCCTTGCATTGAATTTCAACTGCCAAACCCCTGACCATTCTTCAAGTTTCTGCAGGTCCCTTCTCATTCTGTCTACACCTCTGGTGTGTCTACTCTGTTACAGAGCTTTGTGTCATCAGCAAACAGTGAAATTCTGCCTTCTAGGTCCCTCTGAATGTCACTGATGAAGATATTGAATAGTACCAGTCCCAGCACTGATCCCTGTGGTACCCCACTGGTCACTCTGCCTCTGTGGAGGACACCCATTTACCACCACTCTCTGTGTCCTGCTGCCCAGCCAGTTACCTACCCACCGCACTACTGTCCTGCCCACACCATATTCCCCAGTTTGTGCAATAGTCTTCTATGTGGCACAGTGTCAAAGGCCTTGCTGAAGTCCAGATAGGCCATGTCCACTGCCCTCCCTGATCCACCTCCCTAGTCACCCAGTCAAAAATTCAATGAGGTGGGTCTGACATGACCTTCCCCTGGTGAAACCATGATGCCTTGGGTCCTGTAGTCCACTGACAACCAGATGTTCCACCAATCTCTCCTTCAGTAGTGCTTCCATGATTTTTCCCACTACCGAGGTGAGGCTGACTGGTCTGTAGTTCCCGCTTCCTCTTTGTTCCCACTTTTGTATAAGGGACTACATCTGCTATCCTCCAGTCTTTGGGTACCTCCCTGTTTCTAGTGATCGGCTAAACAGGATAGCCAGAGGTTCAGCCACCACCTCTCTTAGTTCTTTAAGGACCCTGGGGTGCACCCCATCTGGCCCCATTGCTTTATCAACTCTTATTACTTCCAGTTCCTTCAGACCCTTTCTCGTGTAAAGGGACTTGTGTCCATTTCTGCACCATTCTCACCCCTTGTACTCCCTTCAGACCCATTACCCTCCTCTTCCTCAGTAAAGACTGAGCAGAAATACCTGTTCAATATGTCAGCTTTACTGTTGTCATCCTCCACACAGCCCCCATCCTCCCCCTTCAGTCTCACTATCCCTCCCTTTGTCTTTTTTTTTCACTTATGTACCTGTAAAAGGTTTTGTCCCCTCTACCCACTGATTTTGCAATGTGTTCTTCTGTCTGAGCTTTGGCTTCCCTTACTGACCTCCCTGCCTCCCTTTGCTTCTCCTGGTACTTCTCCCTATCCCCTTCTGCCTGTGACTTTTTGTATTTCCTGAATGCAATCTTTTTGGCTTTCACTTTCTTTGCTACCTCTTTGGAAAACCATAATGGTCTCCTCTTCCTTTTCCTCTTGCTAACCTGCTTAATACATAATTCTGTTGCTCTTGTAATCCCCATTTGAAATACTTCCACTGTTCCTCAACCCTGATTCCTGCCCCATTCCCCTTAATGCCTCTTTCAAGTATCTCCCCATTTTCCCAAAGTTTTCCCCCTAAAATCCAAGATAAGTGTTTTTGTGTGGTTTGGTTCTGCTCTTTCTGTGATTTCAAACCACAGTAACTGGTGGTCACTGTTCCCCAGGTGCTCCCCCACTCTTACCACCATCACACTGTCCCTGTTTGTGAGCACAAGGTCCAGTATTGCCTTCTGCCGAGTTGGTTCCATGACCAGTTGCTTGAGGAAGGCACCCTGAAGGGAGTCCAGGATAAATCTGCTCCTAGTTGATGCTGCTGCTGGGATGCTCCAGTCCCGTCTGGAATATTGAAGTCTCCAACCAGTACTACCTTACCCTTGTCTGCCATCCTCTGGATGGCTAGCATCAGCTCCCTATCTGTTTCTTCCTCCTGGGCTGGTGGTCTATAGACCACACCTGTGCGGATGGCTGGCCCCATTTTCCTTTCCAGCTTAACCCACAGTATCTCTCCCCCATTTTGTTCCTCCTGGATCTCTGTGGCCCTTATGTCATTTTTCACATACAGTGCCACTCCTCATCCCTTCCTGCCTGCCCTGTCTCTTCTGAATATGTTGTAGCTAGGTATGGCCAACTCCCAGTCGTGGTTATCATTATACCAGGTTTCAGTGATGGCCACAATGTCCAGGTCTGACTGCACCATGACAGCCTTCAGATCTTCCATCTTGTTGCTAAGGCTCCTGGCATTTGCACACATGGCTTTCCATGATTTGACCTCCCTAGACTGTTTTGCTGTTCTACTCCAGCCCCTTGCCTTGGTTGTCCTTTATCCCTGGTTCACCTTGCTGTCTGCCCTTCTGCTGAATTTTGCCCCTATTCTGCCTATCCACCTCCTGGGTGCTAATCTCAATCTTTTGCACACTGCTTTGTAGAGACAGCAACTCCTCTGATTCACTGGTTCCACTGCTAGCTGTGGGGGGGTGAGCAAGTAGGTACCCTCCTTGTTGGCCTGCCACCCCCCTTTGCTAGTTTAAATGCTCTTCAATGTAGCATTTAAACTTATCATTGAGTGCTTGGATTCCCCTCCAGGATGGATGCAGGCCGTCAGGCTTGAACAAACCTCCATCCCTCCAGGTGGGTCCCCATTCACCAATGAATCCAAACCCTTCCTCACAGCACCAGTTCTTCAACCATGAGTTAAAATTCCTGGTGTATGCACCCCTATGCTCTCCCTTGCCTCTCACAGGTAGTACTTCTGAGAAAGTGACAGAAGTAGCTACTTGCTTGAGACCCCTCCCCAATTTCCTAAACTCTTCCTGAACTTCCTTTGGCTCCCCATTTGCCAGGTCATTAGTACCTAGGTGGATAATGACATCCAGCTCACCCTCCCGTCTTGCCTTCCCAGTGATCCCCAGGATCTTCCTTCCATCCCTCCATTCCGTGGCACCTGGTAAGCACCTCACCTCCCTGTCCTCCCCCTCCTGTGTTCCTAGCTGGATCCCTCTTATGATGGAGTCCCCCACCAGGATTCGCTTCCTTCTCCTCTGGGGTCCACTGCTCTCCCCGCTGAGGTCACCTCCTTGGCTAACCTCCACATCCTTTCCTTCCATGTCTCTCGGTACCTCTATTTGGTTGTCCCCATTTGGCAGTGTGACATATGAGTTCTTGAGTGGAATAGGATCTGGGATGTGCCTCTGCCTGACTGCTCTAACCCTCCCTGAGCCCACTGTCATCCAAGTACTCCTCGTTCTCTGCATCCTTTGAGGCAGCTGCATTGGACTGAGTGGTCTCTGGATAGGGGTAATGGTACTTCTGACCCAGTTTACTTCCACTCTGAGTCTGGCTACCTCATCCCACAGTCCACTCCATTTTCAAGCATGACCCGGGAGAGTACAAGATACAGGCATCCAATCAACACAGTATGAATAAGAAAACATTCCATAAATGCTTATAGTCATTATGGGAGTGTACAGGGGTTCAAACAGACACAGGCTGAATACAAGAACTGTCCATTAGATACTACAATAGTTCCCCCACAGTTACCCCACAGGAAGCATCTTGGAGTAACACATACAAGTAGTAGCCATCCACACAGGGGATGATAAAGACAGTGACAAATCCAGGTAATACATATGACATTAGGGAAAGCAAGTAATGCTAGACAGGAAGAAGCAGGAACAGGATGCAGTGAAGGTTAGGAACAGTCACAGGAGTCAAGTGCATAAAGGTAGGAGAAAAGTGCAGTCTGGAAGGACAAGTGTGATAAGGAGTGCTTTAAGCTGACAGGCCGGGAGTTCCAGAACTTGGGGGCAAAGTAGGAGAAAGCTTGCTTACCCATTTTTGTTGAGCATTGTGGGACTGAGAGCAGAGGGGAGTCTGGTGACCTCAGAGTGCAGAAGTGAAGCACAGGGGTAAGTATAGCACCAAAATAGTCAGGCAAGTGGTTCTGGACATGGAGTCGATGAAGCAACCCAGTGAGAAGGAGTGCAGGGATTTAGGGGACAACCAATTCAGGGTACAGTAAAGGAGGCAATTATGAGTAAGGTGGGGGATGATAGGGCAAATCTACAGATGTTATTGTATGTGGTGTCCTATTTATAAAGAATATTAGCATTGTCATGGGAAAGGGTAGGGAGGGCATATTGTAGCCTTGGGAGCAGGACACTTCTTGCCAGAGAGATCTTGGTGGCAGGGGTTAGGGAGTGTTACACATGGTAGGTGACACCTATCTTGATGTTAATGAATCTACATATCTCATTTATGTGAGAAGAGAAATCAAGTGCAGGATCCAGCATCACTCCAAGGTACTTAAAGGAGTCAGTGGACCTGACAGCTGAACCATCACAGCAAAGCACCTGAAGCTTGGGGGACTCGGCATGGACTTTTTGGGAATACCCAGATAGTATGGCCTGAGTCTTGGGTAGATTGAGGATAAGGGAGTTGGAAGGGAGACAGAGTTGAATCTGTTGGAATGCCAATGACAGGTGAACATTAAGGTCAGTAACAGAACAAGAGGCAGCATAGAGCACAAGGTCATCAGCATACATGATGGAGCTACAGTGGGAAAAGGAAGTGGGAATGTCACTAATAAAGATGGAGAAGAGCAAAGGTCCCAGGATGAATCCTTGTGGGATGCCACAGGAGATGGTAGCAGGAGATGAAAGTACCTTACTAAAGGACACAGATTGGGACCGGTTAGTGAGGTAGCTTCTGAACCATGATAAGGTAGTGCCAGAGACACCAAGTTAATGCAGTTTATACAGGAGCAGTGGGTGATTAACCAAGTCAAAAGCTTTGACGAGGCCAATGAACTCAGCACTAGTAAGTAGGCCTTTTTTCATGTTGGACTTAACCTCACTGGTGAATAGGATAAGGGTAGTAATAGTGCTGTGTCCAGCCCTGAAACCATAAAGGGTTAAAAGAGTAATGACTACAAGAGTGAAAAAAATGTGTATAGTTCATAGGTAATGAGAGCTAAAGTGTAGGCTTTTACTAGTTGACAAAATATTTTCTATAATATTTGATTAGTCATTATACAGTGGTGATTGTGCAAAAGTATACTGTTACCACGTACCCTGCATCATTGCTCGGTAGCGGTATATATGTAATTCAATGGTACTGCGTAATTGCATGGTAGCAGTATACTGTGCTACAGGTATCCTTTTGCACGATCACCGCTGTACATTTCCGACTGTATATGTTTTCTTATTATTCTCAAAGGCACTTTAATATACAGAATCTAAGCCTCAATACATTTGAGTTGCTTTCATGAGTCTAAAGATATGGCTGCTTCCTCTGAGACAAGGTAAGGGTCAATCCCTTGGTTTGACATTTGCCTATTATTCAGTTTACAGATGTGCGCCACAAGCTGGGTATGCTATTACAGATGCAAGCAGTTTAGATTTCAGAATTCATTTGACAACAGTTCTTCGAAAAATGTATTGCTTATTTTAGACAAGTTGTGGTTTTGTCATATGTAGTAACTGTTTGACATTTATCTTGCTTTGCATCAGATAATGAACTGAATTGTTTTCTAACTTTCTCAAACTTGTGGTAATAAAATAGTCTATTTAAATTTGTGTTTTAGCTGTTGTATGTATGAGAGGTGCAACTTCAAGCTGATGATGTTAGAGGTGAAAAAAACTGAGACAAAACCACTCCAGGGGATCTAAGGCTGCAGTGGGAAAATCTCATGTTTGCCAGGATCTACAATGCAAACATATGGGTCATAGCTGTGCATTTAAAAACAGTTCTCACTGAATGATACAGTGCATAGGGTAACAGCACAGATCTGTAAGACAATGGATTGCAGAGTCAGTCTCCTTCAAGGCCACAAACAATGTTGTCTAAGGAAATCTGAGCTGAACTTAATTTGTTATGGCTACACAGCAAGAGCTATGCTGATGTCTTGCTATTATGTAGTAGAAAAAAGGAGGCTCTGGAAGCATGTGACCAGATTCTGAATGAAGCACAAATTGTGGAGTTGAAGCACAATCGCTACGCTAGTTGAAGCACAATCACTCCACTGTCTCCGTTCAGTGCTGCCTCTCTCCCCAAGCCAGACTATTTTCTTGCTGCCGACCCTGCCGCCTTCCCTCTCCATTCACTACAGTGTGTTTCTTGTCAAATGTGGACCTGTACCTTATACAGTTTTTTTTCTTATACACACAACCCTCAGTCAGTATCACCACTGTCCATATTCATCTGAAATTCCCCCTATTAAAAACATGACTGCAGCCCTCTACATTGCCAGTTACTGTATACATGTTGAAAGGATGCCATGATATACCATTATTTTAAAGGTTTTAATGGAAATGAGTAATCCTGGAGTCCTGCCTTTATCTCCATCTGCCTGATGTTAATGTGCATTCACTGGCATGTTCACACCTCTACACAGTGCCGAAGCTCTGAGAGTTCAAGCATGGATGACTTTGACAAAATTTAAGATGCATCAAGTTAGCATGTGTTTAGAGACTAGACAAAGAGGAGAAATTACTAGAGAGACTACTTTAAGAAACGAGCGCCGTAGAGTGGTTAAATCTGTGTTTGAAAGGGAAGCTGTGACACAGGGCGTGTGCATGCAAGTTGATGCTAATGAGCATGTCTGTTGCCATGACATTTTGTCCAGAGAGAAATGACTAGTCTACGTGACTACCACATAACTAGTCCATCCACTTTCACTGGTCCCCAAGATTCTGCCATGCAAGTAGCCCCGTAGCCCACCACCAGTACCGCCACTCACTTGCAATTGGAAAATGGAACTTTCACATGTTTCATCATCGTTTTCGTCACATAACCCCAGGTGCTGTCCCTGTCATCGATGAGTTCTCCATGTCCAATCCAAGTCACTCAACCCACTCACTGTGAGTGAGTCACACACATGCACAACACTAATCAAGTCCTGCATGATCTTCCTTTACCCATCCTTGAATGACCTCCTGTGGCCACTGCCTCCAGCCCTCTACTAACTCACTAATCCTCCAGAGGCCATGCTTAACTGCTAGCATAGACCCTTGCCTGTCATGGGGCCTATCTCCTAGTCCCTCACAGTGTGACCTGAGAACAAAAACAAAAAGTTGGATTGACCACCCATCTGGCCCACTAAAACAAACTCTGTGTGCACAATGTACAAGATGCCCAGAGATAACGAAAGTCTCCCCTCACCTAACTAATCCTCTCCCCGACCCCCTTTTTTCCCCACCTGTGGCATCCCTTACCTACCTCTCTCCCCAGACCTGACCCACCTCCTACCTCTACTATGCACTTTGGTCTGAATGTAGGCATATTTTTGGAATGGGTATAACCAACACTTGAATCCATGTATTGTATTGCTGACAATGCTTATTTGCTGCATACTGCTCCCCCTTTCTAACTGTAACTTCTGTAATCATTTGTAACTGCTGTATTCATTTTCCTTCTTCTGTTGGTTGCTTTTTGATGAGAAACCTTTGTAAATGATCTTTTAGCTCAAAGGTGTTATTCCATCTCTTTGAAATAAATAAATAAATAACTAAGTTAGGTGTTTGGCAGTGTGGTTGTTCAGTCTGTGTAGGGTGGCAGAGTTGAATGGGAGTGAGTATAGTCATCAGGACTCGGAGTAGGACAGGGCCATATAGTGACAGGATGGAGGATGCTGCTGCACTGGAGGGTCTAGTCACAGTCACACAGTGGCCAGTCAGTCACAAGGAGGATGGACTGGATGGAACAGGAGCAGTGTAATGCACTGGGATGATGAATTGGTGTTGGCTGCATGACACACCATCACCACCAGCTTGGGGTGGTTGTTTTAGTGTTGGACCTCGCAGATTCGAAGGACAGCCTGATGTGGATTTGTGGACAATACATGGAGGCATCTTCTGGGTGGACAGTACTGACTGACATTGGAGGAGCCCAACCATAATATAGTGCATGGAAGATGGGAGAAACAAACTGGGGAAAAGCCATGATGAGGGCTTTGTTTTTTTCTTTTAATGCCAAATGGCAAATTGGGTTGGGGGAGGTTTGTGTAGGCGTCAGATATGGAATCTGAAATTCTGATTCAGACTCCATTCTGTGGAATCTGATGCCAATCTGTATTGGATGCAGAATCAGAGCTGTATTTTCCAATAGTCTGATGGGTGCACACATAATGTATTCCACCAAATCCAGTCACCCCAAGCAACACAGGCTGGCTTATTACTCCCAGCAGTGCTGGCAGTGCAAAGACTAGAGTATGACACACCACCACCACCACAAATTCTCCTGAAGACAGCACAGCTTTTACAATTTCATCTCCAGCAAAACTTGATGCGGTCAGGCATGATGCTTGAATAACACTTAGTCATTATCGTCTAAAAAAGACCTGTCATCTTATCCAAACCACCATCAAGGGATGGTGACCCTGAGATCAAATATGTTACCAGTGATGGTCGAGCACAGATACACAAGTTCCTTTGTCTCTGGGAATGTAAATGTAATGCCTGAAGGGGGAACAGCCATCTTTCAGAAACCAACACATAAGGGTGTGGCATGTCCCATTTTGCAGTTTGTGTGCAAAAACTTTTTTTTGCAACTTATTATTCACAGCAGTATAGTAGGTTGTATCAGGGTTATTCTGCTGATTCCTAGTTTTTTTGGTTATTGAAACAAAAATGAGGAAAATCCTCAAAGGTTCTGTTTGCCAGATAACCCAAGCAGGTAACTCCCTGCACTAAATAAAAGCAACTGAGGTGAGACAGGTTCTTTCCATTTGTGCTTATTTTTCTCCACTCTATCAGTGTAACTGAAACAATAACTAAACTGGTTCTCTTACAGTAGTATAATAGTGCTGTTTATTAACTCTGTTTTCATTTTAAAACATAGCACAAGCCAGCCATAAACATAGAAATGTGGAAACACAGACAATTGTTGGCAGAAAAAGACTATTGGTCTATCCAGTCTGCAGAGTTATACCCTATCCTACACCAAGACCTATTGCCTAGTTTTTGCCCTTGTCTCTCCCCTGAACCCTGCCTGTTTGCTTCCCCCTGAGTATATGTATATCCTTTATTGGAATCGTTAATGGTTTTTGTGCCCACTATCTCTGCCAGTGGGCTCTTCCATGGCTCAGCCACTCCTTCTGTAAAATAAAATTCTCTCACTTCCCTCCTAAATCTCCCCCCTGCCAGTTTTCACTTATGTCCCTCTGTTTTTGACTCATCATTCCTGCTGAACAGTTTCTTGCAGTTTACCTTGTTTATTCCTTTCAGGAACTTGAATGTCACCATCATATTGTTTCTTTCTCTTCTGGCCTCCAGTAGATATACAGTATGTTCATCGCCCTAAGTCGCTCCTTGTAGGATCTGTCCTGTTGGCCCTGAATTATTTTGGCTACCTTATGCTTCACTGTCTCCAGTTTGTTTTTGCCTCTTTTTGTCTTTCCTTCAGTGGAGACTGCAGAACTCGGAACAGTATGACAGATGGGGCCTCACCAGTAATCTATAGTGTGGTTGTATTACCGCTTTCCTTCAGCTATTGAAACCCCTCCAAATACACCTCAGCATTCTGGTTGCCTTGCTGCCAGCCTTGTTGCATTGACTAGAATGTTTTAGGGAGTCACTTACAATGACCTCCAGGTCCCTTTCCTCAGAAGTAGAGTCCAAATTAACCCATCCCATCCAGAAGTCTTTCCTGGTGTTCTTGTTCTCTATGTGCATCACCCTGCACTTTTTCAAGTTGAATTTAAACTGCCAAACCTTGAAGCCCCTCTCTAGAATTGTTGGGTCCCTTCAACTCCATTACCTCCCTACTCACTGTCTACCCTGCCACAGAGCTCAGTGTCATCTGCAAATAAACACATTCTGGAGAGTACTTCCTCTTCTAAGTCACTGATAGATATGTTGAAGAGGCTGGTCCCTGGACTGACCACTGTGAAACCACCTTTCCACCCATCTAATTAAGCCCTTTGCTGCACCCATATCAGAGGTGCCAACAGCATGGGTGCTGGGGTGCTTGAGCACCAACAAAGTTTAAATGAGCACCCTCAATTCTGGGTAATCCAGCCCGCTCAGCTCCCTAATCCCCTCAACCCGCCCAATACTTCCTTTCCCATCTCAAGTTCCTCAGGTTTCACTTGTAGAGGAGGAAGCCCCAACCAACCCATTCAGCTCATCCCCTCATCAACACAACCATTTTCTTGCGTCCACCAACCACCGCAGCGTCACTCACTTGTAAAGGGATGACAGCTGTCATCACAAGCAGTGTCAGTCTTCCCGTCTACTGTGTGCAGCATCCAGATCAACTTGCTTCTTTGGCTTCCCCAGTGACCAAAAACAACAACAGACCCATCTCTGATCCTAGTGGCAACTTGCAAGGCTGGGCTCCTGACTCAAGTTCTGATGAGTCCTGATCCGACTCTTGTCCCACCTTCCTCCGGACTCCGCTGTGAGTGCTTGCTGGCTCCTCCAATCCTGCACCGCGATGAAGATAAGAACATATGATCTGTCAAGGGGAAGGTCATGTGATGCAGGCTGACAGTGGCTTCACTGTATAGCTGCGTAGTTAGAATCCTCTCTCAGTCAGTGAGCGAGCAGCAGTTGAAGACTGTGGATGTGCTTCCTTGTGTTGTGAAGTTAACAGAAGAGTGACTTCATTGAATTGTGTCTCTTGTTTAATTTAGCAACTTCATAATACTTTAGCTGGACTGGAGAAATAAACAAAAAAATGTGCAGTAGTTCAGTCACAGAGAGAGAGAGTGGGTTTGACAGAGACTGTGTTCGTCTGTCTGTGCCTCAGACTGTGATGACCCATAGTACTCAATGTATTTTGTGAGCTCTGCAGCAACAGCATATGAACAAACAGCATTTAATTGTTTTTATTTACAAAAAAAGTCTGCAGTGGGTTTAGCTGTGTGAGTTTGAACTGTCTATAGTCTAGACTAGTACTTACTTTAAGAGCAAAGTAAATAACCAACAGCAATCATTTAATTTTACATTTTATTATTTACAAAAACGATAACAAAATCTGCAGTAGGTTAAGGGTTGAGCCATCTAGCCAGACCAGTGTTTGTGGTGTGTGGGGCTGTGTCTAGTCTAGTCAGTAGGAGGAGGACTGCTGCTGTCTGTCTGATGGAAGTGAACAGTCATTGTTTGCTGTGACAAGCTGCTGCCTGCAGTCCTGCCCAAGTAGTTCACCTGACCTTTGCAGTGTGTGTGTGTGTTCACGCCAGTTGCCCTTTAACCTCCTCCCAAAAAAAAGTAAAATAAATAAGTACTACTAGGGTAGGGCTTTTGGTAAACATTAAAAAAACATTTGGCAGTAGCACTGGTCTTCTGCTCTAGACTGTACTAGAGTATGTGGCGGTGACCACATGTACATGTGACTGAGGGTGAGCTGCTGAGCCTTAAAGTAGTCAGCCCAGATTGTGTGTAGTGGATTGAGGGTCTCTGTTGTGGCAAAGTTAATAGAAGGGATTGGGTTGGGGGTTAAAAAGCAATATTTGGCAGCAGTGGTCTGTCTGTGGGTGCCTGTAAAATCTCTATGAACAGAGTGTGGATTTCAGCGGAGTGTTTTGTGTCACTCATCATTAAAGTGAACAGGCAGTGCTGAGTCTTATCCAGCCTGCCCTGTCCATACAACTGTCTGTCCATCCGAAAACCAACAAAATACAAATAAAATAAAAACAGAGTATGGATTTCAGAGGGGCCTTATCCAGCCTGTCACAGTCCTCCTCTTAAGTCTGTACAAGTGTCTGTTCAGCCAAAAACCAACAAAATACATGTGAAATAAAAATAAAGTCAGAGTGTGGGTTTCAGAGGGGTCTTTTCTGTCAGAATTAAAGTGACCATGCAATGCTCTGGGTGTGGGTACCTGTGAACTCTACGTGAGGGTGAGCAGCAGAATCTTATCCGGTCCTGTCCGTAGTAGTGTCTCTCTATCTGAAAAGCCCTAAAAAAACTAATTACAAATAAAGTCAGATAACAGATTTAAGAGGGGTCTGCTGTTTTAAAAGTAACAGAGTTGATGCACAAGGTGGGGTGGAAAGGATGAGAAGGGACTTGGCAAGGTTAGAGGAATGGTCAGATGTATCGCAGCTTAGATTCAATGCTAAGAAGTACAAGGTAATGCACCTGGGAAACAAAAAACCCAGGGAAGAGTACACAGTGGGGTGAGATTCTAACAACAACAAAATGGAAAGGGACCTGGGGTAGTCATATCAGATGACCTAAAGGTGGGCAAGCAATGTGAGAGGGCAGCAAGGAGGGGTGGGGGGCTGATACTGGGATACATAGGGAGAGGCATCACCAGTAGAAAACAGGAAGTTATTATCCTTCTGTACACACAGCTGGTGAGACCCCATCTGGAGTACTGCGTGCAGTTCTGGAGACCCAATCTATGTAAAGACATAGACAGCATGGAAGCTGTCCAGAGGAGGGCAACTAAAATGGTGCAGGGTCTGCATTGGAAGACATATGAAGAGAGACTTAAGGAGCTTAATATGTATAGCCTCGAGGAAAGGAGGGAGAGGGGGGACATGATAGAAACGTTCAAGTACCTCAAGGGAATAACAAAGTCCAAGAAGGTAGCATCTTTCAAAAAAAGAGGTGTGGAAGAACAAGGGGGCACAATTTGAAGATGGGGGGGCGGTTCAGAGGTAATTTAAGGAAGTATTTTTTCAGAAAGAGGGTTGTGGATGCATGGAATGGCCTTCCAGAGGAAGTTGTGGAGTCACAAACAGTGGAGGAATTCAAGCATGCATGGGACAGTCATAAGGCAATTCTAGGGGGTGGGGTAGAAAGAAGTAGGCTGCTGGTAAACTAGGATCAGCAGCTTATCCATTAGGTAGGGAAATGGGCAGATTGTGTAGGCCAAGCGGTCCTTATCTACCGTCAAATTCTATGTTTCTATGTAAAGTGATTAAGATTTGGTCTGTCTGTGGCTGCCTGTAAACTCTGTGTGAGGGTGAACAGCTG
This sequence comes from Neoceratodus forsteri, assembly GCA_016271365.2. Taxonomy (NCBI): domain Eukaryota; kingdom Metazoa; phylum Chordata; order Ceratodontiformes; family Ceratodontidae; genus Neoceratodus; species Neoceratodus forsteri. The sequence continues at coordinate 515,960,183 of CM057449.1, read as the reverse complement.
AGCCTTAACCAGCCTGTCAGAGTCCTCCTGTCCTATCCATAGAAGTGTCTGTCCATTCAAAAAGCAATAGAAAATATAGAAAATTCCAATAAAGTCAGACTGCCAATTTAAGAGGGATCTGTTTGTTGTGTCAAAAGTAAAGTGCCCTCCAGGACAATCTTGCACCCTGTGGGGTGGTAGCGCTGCAGCCTAAAATCACAAAGAGAATCCTTTCAGCACCTGGGACATCAAAGAGCCCTCCAGGGCACTGTTCCATGTCTTCTTGCAGCTCCTGGAGGCATCAAAGAGCCCTCTGCGACACTCTTGCTCCCGGTGGGGTGGTGGTACTACAATTGGGCATCCTTAGAGCACCTGGGAGCATCAAAGAGCCCTCCAGGGCACTCTTGTACTCTGTAGGGTGGTGACACTGCAACCTAAGCTCACAAAGGGAATCCTTAGAATACCTAGGGCATCAAAGAGCCCTCCAGGGCACTCTTCCATGTCTTCTTGCAGCACTCAGGTCCTGCAAAAAGACATGGAATAGTACCCTGGTGGGCTATTTGATGCCCCCACATGCTCTAAAGATGTCCTTTGTGATTTTAGGTTGTAGTGCCACCACCCATCCCACTGGGTGAAAGAGTGCCCTGGACCAGAGGGCTCTTTGAAACCTCCAGGTGCTGCAAGAAGACATGGAAGTGTGCCCTGGAGGACGCTTTGATGCCCTGTGTGCTCTAAGTATTCCCTTTGTGATTTTAGGTTGCAATGCCACTACCTTACATGGTCTAAGAGAGCCCTGGAGGGCTCTTTGAGGCTAGAGGAATCATAGAGCCCTCCAGGGCACTCTTTCACCCTGTGTGGTGGGTGGTGGCACTGCAACCTAAAATTACTTTTCTGACATGCTTGTAAAACTGAGAGCATGATGAAAGATCCTTCCATGGCACTCTCCTATTGATTGTAGCACCTGCTCAGGAATCAAAGAGTCCCCAATGGCACCCTGGCATCCTTTGCAGTGGAGTAGTCATGATGGTAGCATACTCATTACAAAATGTACCAAAATACCCCAAAAATGCACCACAAAGCATGAAAAACCCTATAGCTTCTGGGGACTTAGGCAGCCCCCAGTCCCCCAGTCTTTTATGATTACCCTGAGCACCCACACAATTTTTAAAAACCTGGCACCCCTGACTCGTATTCTCTAACTTCTCCAGCAACCCTCTGCGTGGTACCAAGTTGAATGCCCTGCTGAAGTCAAAGTGAAGTAAATCCACTACTTGTTCCTTATCCACTGCCATAGTTACCCCTAGAAAGAATATTACCACTTGGTCTGACAAGACTGTCATGCCACACAACCATACTATTTGCTATTCTGTAACTATTTTTCTCTAGGTAGACCACTAGCCCCCTCACCCTTGACTAATGTCTCCATCAGTTTACCCACATGGGAGGTAAGACTGACAGGCCTATAGTTAGCTGGTTGCTTCTTGTTCTCTCCTTTGTGAAGCAGAACTATATCCTCTATCCTACAGGCTTTGGAACCACCAATGACTGTAGTGAGCTATTTAATAGACTTGCCAGGGGTTCTGCCAGTTCTGACGCCAGTTTCCTGAGCACCCTTAGGTGCACCCCATCCAGCCCTGGAGCCTTGTCTATTTGCAAGGTTCCAAACTCTTTTCTGACTCTTTTTCCTGCAATTTCCACCTACACCATTTCAGGGATCTCCTTGCAGCAGCCATTATGCTGCTCTCTGACAAAGGTCCGTTATCCATAGGGAATACTGAGCAGAAGATGCCAACAAGTACAGCTGCCTTATGTTATCCTGTTTGCTTATTCTACTCCTCTCTGTTAGTCTTATAGTTCCCCCTTTCATCTTCCTTTGTTCCCTAATGTATCTGAAAAACTGTTTTCCCCTCCCTCAACCATTTCTGCAATGTGTAGCTCAGTGTCTGCTTTTGCATCCCTGACTCCCTCCTTGGCCTCCCTTATCTTTTCTTAGTATGCACGCCATTCCTCGTCCCCCTGTTTCTCTTTGTATCTGATGACGGCCCTTTTCCTGGCACTCACTGCCTCCCTGACCTTCTTAGAGAACCAGATTGGTCCATGTATTGACAGATCAAGGCTGCAGCAGCAGGAAATCCAATAGCTTGCAGTGCATGGAGAGTGTTTATAAGCTCTGATCTTTTGTTTTCTGGTCCCACAGTCCTTCTAGGGCTAAGCACAGTCACATGACTGTACTTATCTCTAGGAGCACAGTGGACCAGCAGACATCTGATCTGAGCTTATAAAATCTCTAATATGCACTGTGGGTTATTGAATCACCCACTGTTGCTGCCCTGCTCAGATGGCAGGTGCAAGAGATTCTGAGATTTAGAGTTCTGTTTGCAGCAGATGTTATGCTGGAGGTCAGTAGAATCTGTCTGATCCAATTTACTATGCTGCAGTAAACAGTAAGCAAAAAAAAGAAACAATTCTGCACACACAGCACAAATTGGGACCAGCTCCACACTTGGATATTGATATTTTAGTTCTAAGTGTTCTGCTTCAAATTCACTGCTCATTGCACCGTGTCTTGTCTTCATCACACTGGTCACCCTCAATTGCTGGGTGTGGGGGGAAGCTGTGACTCACCTCAGACAGGTTGCTTGCCATGGCCTTCCTCTCCAACTCCAGGCGCAAAGGGAGTGGTAAGCCAGAGCCCAGCAAGCAGCCCCTGCACATGGGGCACTCCTCTTGTCTACCTGGCATTATGAGCTCAAACTTGGACCCTGCATTAAGACAGATGGTGCCTACCCTGATAGCCACTAAAGCTTCACTGGGGAAGGCCAGCCTCCCCATTAGATGCATTCATAGGACTCAGTTCCATTCTCAGCACCACACCACCTTGAGCCTAAACGCCACATCTGGCACTCCAGAGTCCTATTGCTCATGAGGACATAGTTGATGCCCCCTTTGGCCCTGGGGTTAGGGTTGACTTCCTATTACTGGAGCAGTACACTGAGGGATGACAGCCTACAATGGATGCAGTTTAAGCACCTGGACAATCAGTGGTAGTATCCCAATAAGCTCTTCATCAGTCAATACAGGGACCAAGGATAGAACAAGTAAGTGATAATGTGGAGAGAACACAAATAACAATATAGAAATGAAGGTGGGAACATTTGAAGCTGCACAGACTAGTCTTGAAATCAGAATTACAAACATTCTAACAATACCCATAAACAGCAATGGAGCGACTGAAGCAGTGACTCCAGGATCTTAGCTAGTGATTCTTGGCTAGGATTTGTCTTAAGAACCACCTCAACTATGGAGTTTTCTATTTCCATAGCATGACAATAGCAGAGGGTACAGTTACTGGTTACAACAGTGATATTCCACATTGATGTCACAAAAAAATATGAAATATCTAAGAGACTCTTTTAATTTGGGCAGCCTCTGATTTATAGAATAATTATTTGGAGCCCACATCTCTTCTGTGCCATTATTGTATTTTTTTCCCCAAAATAAACATTAAGTACTAGATCTTTAGGCAGTGTCAGTCTAGAGGAATCACATGGAATGATCACCATTAACATTCTTCTCCCATAGCAGTGCGAGCCCACTGTGAAAGGCTTCACATTCCTATCACTACATTACCAATGAAAGTGCCTCGTCAGAGCATTACATGACATTTGCACAAGTGACACCTGTTCACTGGAATCAGCTGTGTTTTTTTGTTTTCAAGCATAGGGTGGCACCCTCTGTGGACATGTTTAAGTGGGGGTTAACTTGAAACATAATTTATTTTTATTAGCATACCCCAGCTATGTTTAAACTCTACTGTACCATGCTGTATTTTAGCCTATGTTGTTTATATTAATCTGCAGTGCTGTTGTGTATATATGCTGTTTTGTACTTCCCTATCTTGCTTCTAATGTTGTCTATGTGTTTTATTTCTTTTTTCTTATATTCCTGTCTTCTATCTACTGCAGTATATGGTGAACCACCCATGAAATTAGATTTACAGGGTATATTATCCCACACTTAGAAGTTGTTAGGCTGTAAAAAGGAACCTGTTTTTTTCTAAAAACTAGGATTTTGCTAAAAGAATAAATGAACTCTGAAGACAGGAATGGGTTATTGTATACACACATGTACTAAAGTTATTTTTTACTTGTTTATCTCAGAAAGCTCAAGAAGGACAACTAATTGAGTGCGGTGTGCTGAAAAAAGGCCACAGGGAGGCCAGATGAGAAAAGCAATATGTAGTCATAGGAAGGCTGCAGGAAAGGGGGCTCGCTACACGTGCTGAACTTTCTGAAATGAAGGGACATACTGCCTAAAAAGTTGGGAGCAAGAAAGGCCTAACCTAATAAAGCAGGTTAACCCAAAGCTGCAAGTAATTTTTCCTACTGCTTAGAAAGGGGGTCTACAATTTTGATACAAGCAAGAACTTTTAAAGTAGATACCCATGATCTACTCCCCTTAACACCTTCAAAGCGATCTATGATAATGCCAGAAGTGTGAAAAACAAAACAGACCTAATGAGAACTTCGGTTAAAAATGAAATACCTGATGTTATAGCGATAGCAAAGATCTGACTGATTGAAAAAAAAAAACATTCTAATGAAATAGAATTTCAAAATTGCTTCACACATTGGGAAGACAGAAAAGGAAAACGGAGAAGAGGTATTATTTTATACACCAGCTGGGATTAAGGTCAAAGAAATATTCTTTTTTCAGGCATAGTAGAGAACATTGAATGCATTTTGGTACAACTTAAAAAAAAAACTGCAATTAACAACAGGTCTAGTATATTCACCTCCTAAAGTGAAAATCTCTGATTATGGTAGTTTATCACAGATACTACAGAAGTACACCATGGGAACTGACCTTTTGTTATTGGGAGATTTAACTCAGTCTTGAATAAACCTAGGGGGAAATGCCCTGAACCACAGCCTAAGCCATTTAGCACAAAAATAAGTAGCCATGTCAACCAGGAAAACAAATCTAAACAGTGCAGGAAACTTCCTAGACCTTATTTTTATTTCAGATAATATGAAAGTGATCTCTGCCCAAGTCAATAAACGCATGCTGGGAGATCATTGTTCAATGACCTGCACTTGTGCAGAAAATGCAAAAGAAGGGAATTCTCCAAAAGAAGGTTAATCAAAAATAAAACATTGAAATTTTTAAAAATTATAGCAAAGAAAAACTAATCTACAAATTGACAAATATAAAATGGGATAGACTGTTTCTAATCCTTGATTTGGAATGGGCTGTAAACAAATTCGATACAATGTTTTTTAGAAATATGCAACAATGTTGCTCCCTTTAGAAACATTACAACAAAAAAAATTTCACTTGCTATGGATTACTGAGAAATTAAAACAGGATATTGGAGTAAAGAATAGATTATGGAAAAGAGCTAATAAAACCCTAGCTACAGAAGATTGGGACAACTATAAGAATGTTCAAAATAAACTGAAAACTCAAATCAGAAACTCCAAAAAACTTATTACAAAAACAAAGTGGAAGAAAATACTGATCCTTGTAAATACCAGGCCCTGATCAGGTCACTTGAAAAAACAGTTGACTATAGAATGCCTATCCAGATTCAATACAATGTGAATTTATTGTCCCCTATGAAGTCAGCAGGCAAATTAAATGAATATTTTGCCACACTACCAGACACAGACATTCCAAAAGATGGAAAATATTGGGAACAGGAAAAACTTAAAAAGAGGCCTTCAGAAAAGCTGAGGTTCAGATTTAAGTCTATTTTCTGTAAATGAGTAAAAATGGAATTAAGGAAATTTAACCTGTATAAAACCCATGGTTTAGATCAAGTAGAAAATAGATTCCTGTGGGATTCATCAGAAATACTAGGCCCAGTCTTAACAAAAATATTTAATTGGAGCTTAATTGAGAAAAGATTCCCGACTCTGTGGAAAAGATCCAAAATAATACCAATTCATAAAGGGGTTTCTACTTTTGAATCCACAAATTATAGACTAATTGCCCTGTTGTCTATGGTGTTGAAGATACTGGAGAGGCTGGTGCAGAGGCAGCTGAGTGAGCACCGAGTAGTGCTCATTGCTGATGTGCTACCAGTCTGACTTTCATAAAGGCCACTCCATGAACACTGTGCTCACCAACCTTGTAGACATTATAGCCACCCAGATGAATGGGGCAGAGCGGTGGATGCGGTGCTCGTGAACCTCTCCAAAGTTTTCAACACCATGCAGCACAATTAAAAAATACGCAGAATGGCAAAATTAGGAATGAATGAAGAAACTCTTCCCTGGTTCTAATTCTACTTAACTTCTAGGACTTGCCAAGTACAGGTAGGCAGTTCTTTATCTAAGCCTGCCCTAGTCCAGAGAAGAGTCCCATAGGGCTCTATTTTAAGGCCTACATTATTTCTTATCCATATAAACAAGTTGGTCAGCATAGCAGCCCAGATGAGTGTGAGGCTGTACACTGACAGTAAATCCATTCAAGAAATGGAATATGGTTTACAACTGGATTGTATAAAGAGGTTCTGGCCATATTGGTCCTTGGAAAGTAAGAGATGATGGAAGGTTTGATTGGACCAACAAGTGTCCTGTACAAATATAGAATTCTACACAAGCTTTCAGGGCCTCACAGGTCCCTTCTTCTGGTGAATAGCAAAACTGAGTAACATAAGCAGTATATATATATATATATATTTATAAAATGGGTAGGAAATTGTTGTTCTTTTATTGGATGATGAGCATCACATGACCATGCGTATATCAGAGCATGACTGCACACCTGCACTTTTACCCTCCTCCAAAACAATTTTGACATTTTATAAGATAGATAAACCACTCTGAGGTGTGCGGTCATGCTCTGATATACGCATGCCTTGGGTGGTTGATGCACTCGGCCTGTGGCCTTGTGCGTACAGTGCACACCAAGACTTGCATATATCAGAGCGTGACCGCACACCTCAGAGTGGTATCTCTATTACATACACATAGATAGATAGATAGATAGATAGATAGAAAGATATCCACTGTGGAGCAATTTATAAAAAAATTGCAGAAAGTGAAGTAAGAAAGTGATAAAAGGGGACTAGAGATTAAAGTTTATATAAGCAGAAAAGTAAAAAAAAAATATGAGACAAGAAATGGGGGTACTAAATAGGAACAGTAGGAGAAGAAAGGAAGCTAGAAAGGATGAAAAAAGGACCAGGCAGAAACACAGATAAGAAAGATCTGAGATTAAAACAATAGAAGGTATGCTGAAAGGGTAGAATAGACAGGAGATGCCTAAGAGATGCAAGGAAGCTAAGAAATTAGAAGAAACAAAACAACAAAGGCCTAGATAAATAGAGTGTGAAGTCATATAAACAGTGAGCTGTGAAAACAATCCGGGGCTGAGCTGAAGAGTTTATAGGAGAGGCAGGGAGGAAGTAGGTCATAGGTAATAAAAACAGAGCAGGCAGGAACTCAGAAAAAAACAATAACAAGAGAATTACAGTTTAGCATAAAGTGTCATAAATACAATGTCTTGATTCAGTCCACAATAAAATTGTTATAAATATTTGGGAGTCTGGATTGATGAAGGATTGAAGTTTGATCTTCACATATATGATCTGGTTAGTAAAACAAATACAAATGTGGAGCCTTTCAGAGATCAGGGTTCTGTATTGATCAGAAAATGAGAACTAATATTGTTATTCAGTTAATAGCTCCATGCATAGATTACGGGAGTCAAATTTATGGGGTGGACTATAAAACAAGCCTAATAAAACTAGACATAACCTACAATTATCTTGCCAGATTTATCTTGAAATGTGATTACCATAAACATCACTGCAATATGCCAACTCTTTACATTGGCTATCACTGGTACACAGAAGGATATTGAAATGGCTGTGTCAAATTCATGGGGTAATACACTTTAAAAAGCCTATATACTTAACTAATAAATTGGAACTAAATGAATATAAACATAATTACAATCTAAGAGACTTCAATAACAAATACATTCAAGAAAATATAAATAAAATATTTGGAAACATAACATTTGTTGCAAAAGTTGTAGAAACATGGGAACCAATAAACAGTAATCTGAAACAAGAACAAAGCACAAAACACTTGATGAATTCCATAAGACATGAGCTAAATCTGAGATATTTGTGCAGTGACTTATGACAGTTATCGCCTAAGGACACTTGTACTTTAAAGTAACCTTTAAACGTTTCTCAATTTCCTCTAGTAAAACATTTGTGGGAACTTAATGAACTTTTGTAATTGGTTCATATGTTATTTATGTTGTATCTTTTAAATACAAAACAGAATCATCTTGAAAATTGGTCTTTGACCTGATGATGTATTGTAAGATCTTTTTCTGTATAAAAATAAAGATTTACTACTACTACTACTACTATTGTACAGAGTGCAAAAGACTTTGCTGAACCTTCCGTTCATAATTGATGTAAAACAGCTACCAAACTAGCTTTCCAAGCCTGTTTAGAATTCTGAAGACAAACGAGAAAAAATATTTTGCATTGTGTTTTGAATAAAACAACACTATTTGAGACTCATCCCTTTTTCCCCATAGTCTGCTTGTACTTCCTGACTCACTTCTCCACCACACACAGCCATCTACCCTACAGTTAGAAGCATCCAGCGGATGCTTTAAATGCCTCTTTGATGACCTCTGATCCTGCTACCCCAAAATCAGGGCAGAATATAATCCTGGGTTACCAGTGTGCACGAGCAATACCCCTTTGCTCAGCATCATGGAGACATTTAGCAACCTGTTTTTCGTGACACCAGAATCACATTCAACCATCTCTGAAACAATTCTAAAACTGTTGCACAGAGAGTTGAAGCATTTTTTTTCCTGAACATGGATGTTTTCACTCCTATGACAGAATGAGTCCACCAGAAAAGCTTTGCATTCTTATCATTAAGTTACCCATGACTGTTTCTCACCTGAGCTTTAAATAAAATTACTTTTCAATATAAAAATATCAATTTGTTTTGATTAGTGTGTTTTCCAAAATGTTACAAACACGGATTCATATTGTTTTACAAAATTAAAGATAATGCTTTAACATGTCAGAAAGCATTACTGTTGATGATGGAAAGTATTGCAGTCCAGTGGCTGAAGCACTGAATTGTTAAATAGAAGACAACAGGTCCAGATCCCACTAGCATGGTTAGTGTGACCTCAAACAAATCATTTGACCTCCCCTTTCTCCAATCCCATCACAGCCACTGGCTCAGTATGAAATTGAACAGTCCTTTGACATCATTGAGCTTTAGGTGTCAGCTATAAAAAGCATTAGAAGTTGTGCCTCATTGAAAGTGGATATTTCATCCTAATTGGGTTTACTTGTAGCCATAATTAAGACAATAAATATGGCAGAAACAAAACAACTGCATTAAGTCTGTGGATATAAAATTACTGTATGTATTAAGTTCACTACCCACAAGTTAAGACTTCTGAGAGCTTATTTACTATGAAAATGATAAATATTTAGTATTAATGCCCTCTTTATAGGGGAGCACTGGGGCAGCAGCCAATTAAAGCAGATTATGAACATATACATTCTAATCATAGGAAGTTCTAAAAAGTACATTCAGCTTGATGCAGCTGAGTTGGTTTGAAGTATAACATTTGTTTTTCCAAGTTAAATTACCTGTCAGCTAGATGCAGTAGTTTCACTATTTACCAGAGACCCTGTATAATATGTTCATTAGTATTTTTAAAAAATGAAAAAGAGCATTTTTGGAAGAGTATGGATTTATGTACTGTACCATAGAAGTGATAACTAACACTCCATACTGCCAAACCAGTGTGATCTGAACAGGTGCGGTATCATTGCATTCAAAGTTGAAAGTCAGGGAATTTGTTCCCCTACTATGGGAAGACTGTCTGCCCAAACTGTGTAACACCACAGGAGGTGATGGCAAATATTGTGAGGGAAGGCCAGTTGGAGAGAAAATTGAGAAACCTGTAGTACCATCTACATAATGTTTGCCGGCACTCTTAGGTTTCATTCATTAATAACCCTGTTGGAGAGCTGGTGTGGATAGCAGCTGATAGGAGAGGGAGGTTGCTGGGTGAGTCCAATAGACTAGACTTGAAGCCCAAGCAGACAAGTATTGTGAGACAAAGAGCTCTATAGAAAAACCTGCACCCCATATTGGAAGGGTATGTACCTATTTACAAATCCCAAATCCTTAGCTGCTCCTAGTGCTAAACTGAATGGAATAATCCATCACTATGTCTTGGTTCTACTATTGTGGAGAGGAGTGGGCCATAATTTGAATATGGTCTTGAGACCACAAAGCTGGATGACTGAGCAGGAGCTATCTCCAAGTTCACATCTGTGCAGCTAGGCAAGCTTATTTATGTAACTTTAGGGGCTGGTAGCGGCTCAAATGCAATGGCCTACCTCCCCAAACAATAGCTAAGGGCTTCCACACATGAACATATTTTTTAACAACTGCACTTAAAGAGCATTATAAAAAGGGTCTGAGAAGTGGAGCTTTCTAATTGGCTGCAAACAGTCTAACAGCCTTATGTTAATCTTTCATTAACCTACATGTAGAGCTTAGCCCTATGCTGAGCAAGGTTTAACACTGTTTAAAAACATTGTTTATTATAAATAGAATAATAGATACATTCTGGTGTATTACAAGGCAGTAATTCATCGAGAGGATCTGGGGGCACAGTAAACCTCGAGAGTGAAGCTCAAGAGGTTTCAAGTGCCCCCAGATCCTCAAGATGAAGAACTGCCTTGTAACTCAAGAATGTATTTGTTATTTTTTGTAATGTATGGATGTGAGGAAATTGCCAGTGCTTACCTTTGCCAAAGAATGAGGGATCTTCGATTGGGGTGCTGAGGTGATTTTCATGTGAGAAGGAGCCAGTGATTGTGGCAACATTGAAAACTTTTCAAAAATTCAAACAGCTAAACTGTGCAGTGTTAAATTGCTAAACAAAACAGCGGAAACAACTTTTTTTTTCTCGAGTGACGGTTGCTGTGGACACTTAGTCAGACTCCGAGTCAGAGTAGTGAACTGAAGGAACAATTTTCTCTCACTGAGTGAGAGATGCCCACCATGTTTTTTTAAATAATTGGTCTGCCCACAAAGAAAGCGCATCCAGTCAGGAGGTGCGGTTTGAGGAATGTCACCACGCACATCTTTGGGGATGTCAGGAAGTCGCCTACAATCTTGAGTTTGTGCTTTTCAAGTTTTGAGATAATACTATCGTTCAGAGCTCAAACTAAAGTATTACGAGGTCCGAACGATAGTATTATCCCTTGCCAATGATGGTGTTATCACTTTGGCTCCAGTGTATTACTGGAAATTTTTTATATGCTTTTCAATGGTATTATTTTAAATATCCATATATTACAATAGCAATCAGGCACTCCAAGGGATTATGTTAAAGGTCAGTTAATCACCCTCTGGGGGCATGTGATACTCGGCTACACCTCGTGCCACAGTACACCTCTAGAAGGAGCAATGTGAGAGGGCAGCAAGGAGGGCTGAAGTGATACTGGGATGCATAGGGAGAGGCATCACCAGTAGAAAACAGGAAGTTATTATCCCTCTGTACAGACAGCTGGTGAGATCCCATCTGGAGTACTGTGTGCAGTTCTGGAGACCCATTCTCCGCAAAGACATAGACAGGATGGAAGCTGTCCAGAGGAGGGCAACTAAAATGGTGCAGGGTCTGCACCGGAAGACATATAAAGAGAGACTTAAGGAGCTTAATATGTATAGCCTCGAGGAAAGGAGGGAGAGGGGGGACATGATAGAAACTTTCAAGTACCTCAAGGGAATCAACAAAGTCCAAGAGGGTAGCATCTTTCAAAAAAAGAGGTGTGCAAGAACAAGAGGGCACAATTTGAAGATGGGGGCGGCTCAGAGGTAATTTAAGGAAGTATTTTTTTCAGAGAGAGAGTTGTGGATGCATGGAACAGCCTTCCGGAGAGGTTGTGGGTCAAAATCAGTGGTGGAATTCAAGCTTGCATGGGACAGTCATAAGGCAATTCTGGGGGGTGGGGGTAAGAAGAAGTAGGCTGCTTGTTAACTAGGATCTGCAGCTTATCCAGTAGGTAGGGAAATCGGCAGACTGGGTGGGCCAAGCAGTCCTTATCTGCCGACAAATTCTATGTTTCTATGTTTCTATGTAAGGTGGATAACAGACCATTAACATAACCCCTGGTCATGCCTTATTGCTTAAATAACAAAAAGCATTGGTCAATGTTCACTTGCTGATATTTGCTGTATAGTGGTGGAGGATAGACAGTGCAACAATTATGTATGCATGCTTAATGTATGCTATGACAATGGGACGTGGTGCATGCAGACAGGTTTTTAAAGGGAAACTGTCTGTTTTTCACAAACATATGAATATACAAAATTGCCAGCAGATACAGACCCCATGGTCTATCCAGTCTCCTCGATTCTGCAGCTCATCAGTCCATTACATTGCAGCTGCCCTCCCTCCAACAATTCCCTTCCTCCTCCCTCTCTCCCTCCCTTCGGTTTGTACTCTGCCTTTGAATCTGCCCCCCCGTGAAGTTCTCCGCTGTCTGCAATGATACGATTTCTTCTGGCAGTGAATTCTACCCTATTACCACCCTTTCAATGAAATACTGTCATCTCATTTCCCTCCTGAATCAGCCCACCTCCTATTTCAGAAAGTGCCCTCTGGCTTTCCTTCCGGTCTTCAGAGTGAGCACACACCTGGTGCCCACTCTGTTGATCCCCTTCAGGTTTTACTCATATCCCCCCTTGCTCTTCTATCCTCCAGAGTATACATATTGAGCTCCCTCAGTCTTTCCTCGTATGGTCTATCCCCCCATCCCCATGATCATCTTTGTTGCTCTTCCCTGCACCACCTCCAGCAGTTTGATGTCCTTCTTTAAGTAGGGGTGCCAGAACTGCATGCAGTACTCCAAGTGTGGCCATACCAGGGAGCTGTACAGGGCAAAATTACCTCACTACTTCTAGATGTAATTCCCCTTGCTATGCACCCTAACATCCTGTTTGCCTTTGCCGCTGCCTTCCTGCACTGTGCTGAGTGGTTCATTTCCCTAGTCACAAGCACCCTCAGATCCTTCTTCTCCTCAGATGTTAATAGTTGGACACCCTCCAACCAGTAGCTATAACTTGGGTACCTGGCTCCTAGGTGCATCACTTTACAATTCTTGGCGTTGAACCCAAGCTGCCAGGTGTGTGATCATTCCTCCAGTTTTGCCAGATCCTCCTGGAGTACCTTGCCCCCTTCACTCTCATCCACCTCAGCACAGATCTTGGTGTTGTCTGTGAAGAGACTGATTTTATTCTTGATCCCCACTGCTATGTCAGCAATGAAAATGTTAAACAAGACTGGTCCCAGTACCAAGCCCAGTGGGATACGACTTGTCATTGCCCTGGGCTCCAATGCTTCACCCCCAACCACTACCTTCTGCTGCCTCTCCTGCAGCTAGTTTTGGACCCATCTGACCAATTTCCTCCCCACTCCCAGAAACTTTAACTTGTAGGTCAACCTACTGTGCAGCACTGAATTGAAGGCCTTGCTGAAATTTGCTGTGTAGTGCTTTTTTTTTTTTTTACATTTCTTAAATAGAAATACAGAAACATAGACAATGATGGCAGAAAAAGACTGATGGTCCATCCAGTCTGCCTATGGTTTCCTATCTAACCCCGGGACTTATTATCCAGACAGGGCTCCAGCCCTCCCTTTCCATCCCCTTATTCTCCTCCCTGTTACTGTCACCAAGAGTAGCCACTATACCCTTTACCCTCTCCCATGCTTGAAACTAGTAATGGTTTTGGTGCCCACCACCTCGGCTAGTAGAGTGTTCCACAGTTCCACCACCCTTTATGTAAAATCATACTGTCTCATATCCCTCTTGAACCTCTCTCCTGTCAGTTTCCACTTCTGCATTTGTGATCTTGAACCATTACTCATGTTAAATAATTCCCCACAGTTCACCTTGTTTATTTCTTTCAGGAGCATGAAGATCTCTATCATATCTTAACCACACATGCAGTCTGGCCTGCCTGCAAAAGTAAAAATACTCAGGAGGCGTTTGTTCCAGATGCTAGTAGACAACTTCATACAACAGATAAGTCCAGACTAAATAATGCTGCGCACCACGTTGTAATAACTTTCAAATTATTTTATTTATTTTTATCCACGTGGTCATACACCAATGTCAAACTCAAAATGTATCAATGTCACCACACTGCTTTATCAGAAGTAGTGATGACCTATATACATGTAGAAACATTTATATAAAAATGCAGTTACCAAGCACAAATTAATACTGTTTATATTAAATATTTTCATTTCAAATGTATTCCCATATTTACCTTTGTATGGAGTATTTCTTATTCTTTATGTATTCAGAAATGCATTTTATTTCATTTCTCTGGTCGCTACTCTATGGAAAAGACAAACATTTTAATTTTCACCACTATTTAAACTATAAAAATCAAACAGTTCCACTGGAAAATTAACTTGGTTTTAAATCATGCCCCTTTTATTTTATATCTTTTCTTTCCTCCCTGTAGGTCAGCATATGGCAGTACTTCTGTAACCAATACAGAAAACCAAAACTAAAATCTCCATTTTAATTACATGTTACGTATTTTCATTCTGATTTAAATGCTCTTGGTTAAGTACATTTAGTCTCTGCCCATTTCTACTGACCTCAGGGTTCAGTTTTCAAACAGTCATAGCCTGACCTGTAAGATGTATGAGCAAGTGGTTTTGTAATCCTTTATTACTTTCTTAGCATACAGTTTAAGGAACTAACAGCTTTCAAAAAATTCTCACCTTAATTTAGTTTTATCTTTCACCCAAGATGACAGGCAGTGGCTGAAAAATGCCAGAATCTCCTTTCATAAAAGAAGTAGGGCCCGATTTTCAATGCCGGCGTGTCTGCTGCAAGGGGCTTGTGGCAAAGAGCTTGACACAAGTGGTGACTTGCTTCAAACCTGTGCTGCAGTGCAATTTTTTTTTCCATATATTTATTTATACTCCTCCCCGAACTGCCCCCATCTGACCGGCTCCCCCAGCTCCGTCCTTATGCCCGGTCCTGGGGTGGTGCCGGAAGAGTCAGTTGCTATCCTGCCACCGGTTTTGTTTCATCGATTTTCTCCCTATTTTTACCCACGGGCCCCAGGAGAAGGTCACATGCATGTGGAGGCATGCATGGGCCTTACAGCCCTGGTTATGACCTTCCTCCACCCACCCTATTGGCCTATCACCGGCACCCTGCTTGTGCAGCCCCTTTGCCTCCACCAGGGGCCAGCCATGAGCGAGGGATGCCATTCCACCTGCCCGGAGAGGAGAGCTGCCTGTCGGTTGCTTCATCCAGCTCCGCCCTTCCCACCCCGTGTCGACATCCGATGACCCAGGCTCGTTCCTGAACCCGAGTTGCCAGCGTGCAATGAGGTGAAACATCCAGTGCCTCAGCCCTCTGTGCCACCGGGCTGGCACCTGCAGTGCAATTTTCACAAAAAGAGCTTGCTGCAATCTCTCTGCCACAAGTCCTTTGCAGTGAGGCAGCACAGTTCTAACAGCTCCCCCCCCCAGAGTAACTTTGTACCCATATGGGAGCCAGTTTATAGGGCTTGTGCCACAGCTTTGGTGCAAGCTGCCATAAATTGAGCGCAATGTTGCAACCTGCATCCAGGGTTCTAAAATACATTGCAAGCTGTATCAAACAAAGCCAGCTTGGTGGCGCTGAGGGCTGAGGCACTGAACACCACACCTTGTACCACACTGGCAACCCAGGTTCAGGAATGGGCTCAGGTTATTGGGGATCAGTAGGGGAGCAGTAGGATTGAGCAATTGGAGGACAGCTGTCCTCTCCTAGGGTGGGTGGATTCCTCCTTGCACAGTACTGGTGACCCCTGGGATGCTGGGGAGAGTTGCAGCCTGTGTGGGGACATAGCAGGGGATTGGGTGGTGGTAGATGTCTTTCACACAGGTGTGGGAACATGTCTGGTTTGAGCAGGATGCCATTGCATGTCTGTGCCCAGGCAACAAGCAAGAAGAAAGAAAAATCCCTGTACCTTGGATAGGTGACGGCATCCTCCAGTGCCTCGCTGTCACACTCCCAATGCTGGGTCCACTTCAGTGGCTCTCCCAATCCCCTCAGCTGCCTGGTGGGATGGGGCTGAATGTCTGGCTAGGTAGGTGGGGGAGTGTCTGTCCCCAATTTCCTGGTGAGGTGGACTTCAGATAGGAGGTAGCACAGTAGGCAGCGAGTGGGGATCACCTGGGAGAGTTCCAAGGGGTGGGTGCAGAAAAAGAGTTAACAAAAAAAAAACTTGGGTCAAACCCTTGGATGCAGGTGCAGCACACTTTGCAGGGAGGCAGGGCTTGGTCACAAGCCTTGTGTCTCCATTTGAAAATAGGGCCTGTAGGGAGTCCATGTGCACTCAAACACTTCCAGCCGATGCAAATAAAAAAGCCATAACTTGAACAACCACACAAAAATGATGGCCTCATTCCTGTAGAAATGGCAATACTCCAGTCTACTGGAAAAATAACTTACGGTTTATGGAACAGGCAAGTGAAAAAAGATATAGCACTGAAAAAGCCCTGGCACCTTGGGTCTAAACATGACCTTTTGTTAGGGGGTGTAGCTACCTGAGAAAATTACTGGATTTAAATAAAAATATACAAAAGGTGTTGTGATTTTGTTTCTCACCTTGTCAATTTACGTTGTCCCTTTGGATTCTGTTGTATGCCTGGATTTCTGACTTTTCCTGGATAATCTATAATAATGAGGCAATTTTTGTTCTTTGCCATTTAAACTCACAGGGGCCAATTCTCAAAGCCCTTAGAATGATGCAAGGTGCCCGCTTCAAACATAAATGATGCAAGTGGCACCTTGTATAAAATAATGTCCCCTATGCTATTCCCAAAAGCAACCTGCAGCAAATGCAGGTTGCTTGTGGCAAAGAGGGCTTGCACCAGCCTAGTGCCAAAAAATTGGCTGCGTCATGACACTATGGGACTTGCGGCAGGTGCAAGTGGCCAAATCCCCTAATTCATTATTCTAAGACATAGAAACATAGAATTTGATGGCAGATAAGGACCGCTTGGCCCACCTAGTCTGACCATTTCCCTACCTAATGGATAAGCTGCAGATCCTAGTTAACCAACAGGCTACTTCCTCCTACCCCCCACTAGAATTGCCTTATGCCTCTCCCACGCATTCTTGAATTTCCCTGCAGAGGAGAACTGTCTAAGCAGGGGTTAATCTTAACATTTATTTACTAGCCCAGGTACTAATGCAGATTGCTGCAGGTTAGTGCAGGATCTCTGTCACTTGCCCAGTTGGGCTAGTGCTGTTCCTCCGGTGGAAAGATGCAGTTCCATTCTCTGCCTGTTGTGCTGTATGATGCTCATGCGGTCGCAAAGAAAAAAAAAACACCAGCATGAAGCTTGGTTGGAGAAGTGGGATCTTAAAGAGGTAAAGCAAAAAGCAAAAAACAAAATGGGATTGGACAACTGATTGAGACTAAAAAGAAGTCCCCCCCCCCCAGTCAAACTGAACAACACCACAGCAGCAGCATTCAGTACACAGCGTGGTCGGAAAAGTGAGACTACAAACTGTGCATAATTAAAGACCAGCAGCTCAGTATTTAAGTCAAGACTAGTGATAGGGCAGCATTTGCGCATAATGTTGGGTCAGAAGTAAATAAAGACAGACTGCTTAAGCTGAAATAAAGTTAGCTTAGCTAGTAATGCACTCCGACCTTATCTCGGCTGTTCCATTTGTTTTAGCTTTGTCACTGTCACCCTATGTTGTGGTCACCATCTGAAAAGCTGCAAAGCAGCAGTGGCAGCAGATAATATGTACAAGTGAGAAAATGGGCTCCTTCAAAGGAAAAACATGACCGGAGCACCCCCCTCCTCAAACTGAACAGTCAACACCCCACAGCATTCAGGAGTCAGGACACAGTGTGGTCAGAACAGTAAGACACCTTGCCCTGACTCTGCCACCCTGTGATGACCATCATTCTGAGAAGCTGCTTCCAAAACTCTGAAGCAGCAGCTGCAGCAAATATGTGCCAGTGAGAAAACAGGCTCCTCCATCCTAACTGTAATAGCTGGTCTCTCTCTCTCTCCACAGGCAATAATGGTACAAAGACAGACCCTTGAGTCAGCCCCACCCAAAGTAAAACAGCATCGCTAGATTTGCCAGCATTTATACCAGTGTGCAGTCAGAACAGTGAGAGATCACAGCGCTAATCAAACAAGAAACTAACAGGCTACAGCCTAGGAACACAGGGAGGTTAAACCAGCATTCCAACTGCCATTGTTCTTTTCAGCCTTGTCACTGTGATCTGTCTGAGTGGAGAGTGACTGTGATAGCGATACAAGTGTGCTTGAGAGTGAGCCACACTCCCCTGACATCACACAATCCAGTAACATTTAAGGATCGCTTATGGGTGAAAGATAATATGAAATATTTGGCAATATATCTTTCTACAGATAATTTGCAAATGAAACAACATAATTTGGATAACACTTTATCCCAAATCCAAAAAGATCTTAATCACTGGGTCACACTTCCAATATCTCTTTGGGGGAGGATCAATGTAATAAAAATGAATATTCTTCCCCGTTTATTGTACCTCCTCTATATGACCAATTTGATTCTTCCCAAATCCTGGTTTTCACAGGTGAATCGTATAATTGCTAATTTCATTTGGGGCAAAAGAAAACCGAGAAGATCGATTGCAAAACTCCAGTGTAGCAAAGTTAAGGGGGGAATGCAGCTACTGGATTTCCTCCTTTATTATAATGCAATTACATGTTCAGTAATATTAAGATGGAATCAAGGGAGGTTGGTGGAGGGCAGTCATATCTATGTTCCGCAATGGCTTCAAATTGAAAGTGATTTATGTTTTTCTCATGGTATAGACATCAGTACTCTGATCTATGCAAAACATAAGAATGTACCCAGAGTTCTATATGGTACACCAATTGGGACTACTATACAGGTCCTTACTAGGATAAATGCAAAATTTCATATATCCTTAGAGAAAGATACCTCACAACCAATTTTTAGGAATCCTAACTTTAAGATAGGAGGTAAGCCTCTAAATGAAAAATTCTGGCCTTTCCACCCTAACATTAAAGTGGTTGAGCTATTAAGTGAGTACTGCTCTTTGACATTTCAGGAGATAAAAAATAAATATCAAATACTGGTTAACTATGTATTCATATATTTTCAGTTATCTCACATGCTTCACTCACACTTTAGGTTGAAACCCTGGGATAAATATCAATCTGGACCAATACTGCAAAATGTCTCAGCGCCTCCCACATCACATTTTATGTCTTACTTTTATTATCTTTTGAGAGTGCAATTGGAGTTACAAAATCGCCATCCATGGTATGTGTGGGATCAGCTGTTGCCGATAGCTGCTCCAGAGGAGAGGCCCTGGGATAGTATTTGGCAGCATTTATACCGGGACGTGAGATGGGATAGATATCGTCTACTGCAGTTTTTTGTTATCCATGATTTATATTATACCCCAGCTAAATTACATAAATTGAGGCTACTTACCTTAAATTTATGTTCTAGGTGTGAGGTGTTGCCTGTTAATCTACTACACATACTGTGGGAATGTAGCAAGGTAGCACCCTTTTGAGCAGCTATCAAGGATAGTTTAGACCCCCTTTTGGGCCTTTCCGAAGCATTTATGGCTGAAATTTGTATTTTAGGTAATTATGGATCTGTATTAATTGGGAAGCAGTTTAAGCATATGGCTATGATATCCTTGTGCGTAAAAACAATTATTTTATGACACTGGCTTGACCAAACACTACCTTCTAGAACTGAATGGATTAAGGAGGTTCTCTTTGCCTTACAGGCGGAAAAAATTATAGCCCATATGTCGGATAGATTACATTATTAAAATGAGGTGTGGGCACCTCTGCATACTTTATTGACAGCCTAGCTAATTAAATGTATTAGTTGTCTTTAAGAATCTAAATATTAGAGTAGAGCTATGTAATTCTCCTCAGTAAGTTACAATGTTATGGTGTACCGGGGGTGGGAGGGAAATAGGGATAGAGGTTGGGAAGGTGGAGGGAGAAGGGTGGGGGGTAGAATAAGTAGAATCAGTTGTGTTAAAATAGTATTAAGGAATCAGTCACCTCTTTTATTCCATTTCAACTTTTCTGCTTTACTTTCCTTTTTACACATTATCCCATTATCTTGTAATTTAAATGGTGTTATATTGTAAAGGATAGAAATCTACAAGAGAACTTTATATAGAGATTGTCAATATCATCTGTAATCTCTTATTATTTCCTTATAATCTGTTCTTTCTACATTGCAACTGTATATATATTTAATGTGGTATATGGTTGTAGATATATAAGCTAATAAAGTTTATTTAATTTGAAAAAACATTTAAGGATTGTTTGACTTTTATATTAAGAATTTTAAGACAATGACATTAAGACACTGACTTCACTGAGTGTTATATATATATATATATAAAGTATTTTATTTCACAAAGTTCATGTGTAATTTAGATTTCAAATAAGTTTAGACACATGTTTGATTCATTTCAATTTTATTTGCCTTTTGTTTAACAAATCACTGTGAACCATACTGACTGCAGGTTACTGCAAACTTCCGTGGGCTAGTGCAATCTCTGGTTCACTAGCCCAGCTGGCTAGTGCAAAAAGGTAGACCACTGTGTCTCAGCACCATTAGATCAGCCAGGGGCTGGTCTAAGTGTACATAGTTGTCCTCTGGGGGTAGCACCAATGTGCTGCCAGGGTCCCAATCCCCCTAGAAAATGCTGCCCTGGTAGTCTATGGCACCTCCCAAGCCATGATGTCTGATCCTCCTGTAAAAAAGAAATGTAAATTGCCCTGTATGTATAGGGGACCCCTGCAATAGCCCTGATCCCTTTTAAAAATAAATGTAATTTGCGCTGTACATCTAGGGCACCCCCCAACCCCCAACAGCCCTGATCCTTGATCCCCTTGTAAAAAGAAACTTACATTGCCCTGTAAATCTATGGTACCCCCCAACAGCTCTGATCTCCATGAAATCTATGTAAAACAGTCCCTGGTAGTCTAGTGGTCCCCCCGCCCCAGTTGGCAGTGTCCCACCACTCTGTTCTCCCCTATCCCCAAGCCGGTGACCAGCAAAGCCCTCCTCACACCTCCATGGCTGCCTGCTGACTGAGCTATCAATGAATGCATACTGTACAGGCCCAAACTTTGTAATCTTGCAAACTTCTTTTCTACTTTCTTTCCTTAGGGCATTTATTTTATGCACTTTTTGAATTGTGCAACATATCTTAGTACTGTTGATATATACTTGTAATGTGCTAGCCTGTGATGTCACTTTTTGAATATTCACATATATTTGTATTTAAGTCCAGTTATTGGCTCCTCAATAAACCGTGAGTTTTTTCCACTAGATTGGAGTATTGCCATCCTTTTTTTTGGTTTTTATACTTTTTGTATTCCTCCCTTAATGGAATGTCAGCATAATAACGTACATGCTCATAAGCATGACGATGTCATGACATTTGAGTTATAGTGGGAATGAATGTCCAGTGACTCCTAATAGTCACTGACATTATCTATTTCCACTTAAAGGCATACTATTCTATTTTATGAACCATTTCTCAAAACAGTTTTCATTTTAAGTTGTACTCTTGCAGCCAGCTTGCCGGTGTAATGATGGTGCTGCCCCTTGCAACACTGATGATCTTGGTTCAGAAGTGAATCTGGAGTGTTGGAGGGCCTGCCAGGGGAAGGAGGATCAAATGTCTGTAGAACTGCTCTCTTCTTTCAGGTGGACAGCAGTTTTACAGAGGATCAAATGTATGTAGAACTGCTTTCCTCCATCAGGGGGGTCAGTGCCTGATGTATGCCTGGCCCCTGGCAGAAGGTGGGGGAAAGACTGCCTGGGCCAGAAAAGTTGGGAAGTGTGGCAGACATCAGCATATGTTGCACGGGAGTGTGTGGCATGCACCATGATGTTCTCACATGCCACACCTTCCAGGGGACACATAATAGAAAATGCCAGTGATATGGCACCCACAGGTGCTCGCAGTACCTGCCCCTGACTATCTGGACTTGCCAGTCTGAACTGGATCCAAACAATAGTGGGAAACCCACGGCAAGCCCACTAGGGATGCAAGCCCTGGGGGAAGATGGCTGGTGGTAAGTCTCGGCGGAGCTCGGGGTGGAAGGTCTGGGGCATCCACTTAAAGGAGGACTGCCAGGGAGGAGACTTATGCTGCAAGATTCCTAATGACAGCTCCTATACAGAGGGTATCTGCTATTTTCTTCTAATACCTCTCACCCTTTCCTGTACTCACCTCATCTCAACAAAGTTCTCAAAGGAACTGAATCTGAATACCACATCATTCATTAAGAAACATTTTTCAAACATCAAATATTTACCAATATTGTTTACAATGTTTCCTATATCTTACAGTAGAGTTATTCTGTTTAATCCAGACCAGGAAAAAATCAGGCTGTCATGTTTACTACCATACTACTCACACCTAAAACAGTGTAACTCAATTAATTTCTTTGTTTAACCCAAATATTGGGTCAAGAGTATCTAATCAGTTTGTCCAGTGCGCTTCTTTTAACAAGATCTCTCTCTCTTCCAGTTTTCATCCCTTGCAGGTTTTCCTACCTTTCTAACCCCCAAAACCTCAGCTGGAGCAAAGTGTGATTCTTAAGCTTAAAATGACAGGCTATTGGAGAGGGCATATCTTCACAACAAATAGCACTTTTGTGCTCAAAAATTTATTTTGTTAGTTCCCTGGTGGTCATGTCCACATAAATAAGGTAACAAGGACATTTAATTTTGTGGGCATGCTTTATGATGATTTTGTCATATGTTGCTGCATTGTTGAAATCTTTCAATATGTATTTGAGCACTGATTGTATTTACCACAGGGAAAACACCATGTAATATTAATTTTCAACCAATCCGGGCCCTTTGTCACTTCAGGTAGGAACTAACACAGTCTGTCTCACAAATTCCTGACTTTTTTTGATATTATTAATGGTCTTTCTTTGACATATTTCATACCCTGTAGGTGTGACCCTTTAGTTTTTCCTGCGCTGGCCTCTTTTCTGCAGTAAATCACTTTGTGACAACTTGTCCATGTCTTCTTGTGTTTTCTAGAATATTTCTTTTTATACCCACTCCATAAAAATATTTCTGTCAAATCATCGCTAGCCTTCACATAATCATGTTCTGTACTATTATTTTTCTTTATTCTAATGCATTCACCCTAAGGTAAATTTGAGAGTATATGTGATTGATGGAAGCTGCTAGCTCCAAGCAAAGTGTTTTTATGTGTCACTTGACTCATTTTTCTGTACAATCTCACTTCAGATTTGTTTTCTTCTCTGTATACTCTCAAGTCCAGAAATGGAATATCTTTCTAATTCCACTCCACCATGAACTCCAAAACACTTGTACATGTCTGTAAATATTCTATCAATTTCTGTAATCTTTCCTCAGCTCTTTGCCATATAAAAAATATATCATCAATTAACCTCTTCCACACTGCCATTTCAGTGTGGAAGAGGTTTCTTTGACTGTCAAAAATGTAGATGTCCTCAAATAACGCCATGGTTAAATTCAAGAAAGGTGGTGTCACGGGTGAAGCCATGGCAGTCACTTGTTTTTGCAGATAATATTTCTGTTCAGAACTAAACTGGTTCTTTATTAAAACCAATTTAGCTAACTCCAAAGTTAAACTGCTAGGTGGTCTTAAATCAGCCAGTCTCTCCAGGAAATGTCCCAGAGCCTTCAGACCAACCTCATGGGTATCAATGTATAATTATCAAATGGGCTTTAAAATCCTGAAATCTGATTGGCATGATTTAACCATTGTGAATCCTGGCATTACCAATGGGAAAAATTGCCAGTCAGCCACATCAGCCCAAAAATCGATCCAACACCTGAAAATCATAACAAAAACTGCCGTATTAATTTCTCACTAAAGCACAATGTGAAAGCAAGAGAAAAGAATCACTACAATTTGTTATATATAACCCCCACAGCCCCCAAGCCCACTTCACATACCCTATTTAAAAAGAAAAAACACTTTAACCTTAGGGGTCCCAGACTCATCGATGCAGCACACTCACTCCCAGCTAATTGGCAACAGAGAAATCTGAGGTGGAAATGGATTGCATTTTTTACCTCACATCACCGACACTGATATAGGAAAATGCCAGCAATGCTCAACATGTAGATGCAATTCTATTCCAAAAACAGTTGGGCAATGAACATATGGGCCAACACACTGTAGCAATTCCTTTACTGTAACCGTCCAGACTGCACCCACACCTCACCTCTTGCTGAGTCTCCACTGCACTCTCACTCTCTCCGCTCCATTCACAGTCTCTTTCAGAGGTGCAGTCCCACTGTCGCTCTGTCTCATACCACTTGCAGCAAATAAAGAATGCAAATTAAAAAGGCAAAAATCTCCCCACTAGTGACATCATTACTGCATCCTGACCACGAGGTTGAACCTGGAAGTACACACTGTCTGATGGCACCACTTAGCACTCGAAGTACAGTGACAGTTCCCTCTTTTAAAATAACTGGTCACACTAGAGTGACAGTTCTCCCTTTTAAACAAACAAATAAATAGCCAAAAACTCACAGGCCTTCTCTTTAAGGAAACAAAACGAATGGCATAATACAACTCTGTATATGGAGTTCCATTATAATGCATGGGCAGCAATACCGCAGCCATGGCAACAGCCCTAGCAACCAAGGACTATTTCTTCTGGCAGACTAACAAATGGAGTATAACTAAATTAAAATGCAAAAAAAGGAAAAAACCTTTTATTTACTTGTTTTGTATGTCATAAAAAGGGGGACATTCTATAATCGTAATAACATCATCATCCATTAATAAAAATCCAAAACCTCTCTCTCAGCTGTGGAAAATTCCTGGACCTATGGAAAACAGCCACCATGACACCCATCCATAAAAGTGGGGATAAGACGAATCACTCAGATTATCACCCTATCTCCATACTGCCCCGACTCTCTAAGGCACTTGAGCACATCGTGGCTGATCAACCTACCGACCACTTGGATAAATACAATATACCTTGTACACAACAACACGGCTTCCGGAAAGATCACAGCACCACCACAGCCCTTCTTAAGTTCACTGGAGCTTTGCACAAATCCCTTGACAATGGTCTTCTCACAGGGGCCATTTTCGTCGACCTCTCCAAGGCCTTTGATACAGTACACATTGGACTACTAATACACCAACTAATGAATGCCGGGCTATCACCTGACTCTTCTCTATGGTTTAAAAGCTACTTAGAAAACTGGTCACAGAGAGTAAAAATTGCAGACGCTCTTTCTAACACCCTGCCTGTTTGCTCGGGTGTCCCACAGGGATCCATACTGGGACCCCTCCTTTTTAGCCTTTTCTTAAACTCCCTCCCTTACCAGTGCTCTGAGCAGATCATACTATTTGCCGATGATGCTGTTGTATTCTCCACTCACAAACATCCTGCAACTCTTCAACACAGCCTTCAACTTGGTTTCAGTTCTGTAGAGACATGGTTTCTTAATCATAAACTGGTCCTCAATGACAAGAAAACCAAATCTATGCTTTTCTGCAGCTCTCATAACCCACACAAGCTACACGACTTGGCTATCTCCACCACTCAGGGGAACACTCTAGATCAGGTGGGGTCCTTCAAATACTTAGGGATACAGCTTGACCCTAATCTCTCCTATGGACTTCATGTAGATAATGTAGCTAGAGCTGCTAATAATAGTAATACACGGCTTGGTCTCCTCTACAAACACAGACCACACCTCACACCAGAAGCTTTGAAGGTTGCAGTCCTGAGCTCTGTGATCTCTGTAATAGACTATGGTCTCATCATTTATGGCTCGGCCACAACCACAACCCTTAGATGCCTCTCAACTGCCTTAAATAAAGCATGTCAGCTCATCACTGGTGCTCACCGTCTCACCCACACATGTGACCTGTACACTCAGACCGGCTGGCTCCAACTATCAAACCGCATAAAGTTTCTTACCTGCTCCAAGGTGAAAAAAATCTACCTTGGCCTTGCACCTTCTGGGGTCTAAACTCTGTTACAACACTGAATTAACAAATGGTGCCTTAGGAGATCCACGCTACAGCTACTGAAAGTCCCCCACTGTCACACTTCAGAGGAACAATGCTATTTTGCTTATCGAGCACCACTCTGGTCCAATGACCTCAGTCCAACCATCTCCTCTGCCCCAACTATTGATATGTTTAAAACTAGGCTTCAGGACTATCTTACTGCCAACAGCTCCTGTGACTGCCCAACTTAACCTTGTTTCTCCACTTCCCTTTCTGCTCCAATTGTCCCCCCCTTCCCTCCTCACTGGATTCTACCCTCACATCTTGGTATACCCAATGCTGCACTTTTCACCCTCTCGCCACCCTTCCTACATTTCTTCTCCCCCCTCCCCTCTTCCCTCTACCTGTGACTCTGGAACTTCTTATCTGTTGTCTATTTTCTCTGACAAATGACGATGGCTGCCTTGTTAAAATGCTACCCTTGAACTGTATTAATCTGTACTCTGTTTGCAATGTCCACATTGTTGTAATGTCTGTCTTGATGTTCCCCATAATTTGTATTTCTTTGATGTGGAACCTCTGTAAAAGAGCCATGGCTCAAAGGTATTTGTAATCCTAGACTTAATAAATAAATAAATAAAAAAGCAATATACCACTCTAGTATGTGGGTTATGCTAGGATTTTACCCACTTCTGGTGTGGTTTACTTACTCGGCCAGCAGCCTCGTGATCAAACTACAGCATGCATGAGTAAATCCCAGCATAACCCACACCCCGTTGTGATATATTGCTTAAAGGTCTTTCATGTACACTGTGCACAATATATTTCCCCTTCTTGACCTTCCTGTATCTCAAGTTGTTCAAGTAGGTTCATGATAATATTTTGTTTCCTTCACTAGGTCCTTTATATGACCGTCTAGGTAGGTAGAAACAGGTTCCAATATGGAATCTATTCCAGCTACTGTAGGTCTACTTGGGGGGGCATTCTATATTTGTTTATCTTGAGTGATGTCTAGTAGACAGGCATCATTAGAGTCTCTTTTAACAATATTTTTCTCGCATATTCTGTTAGCCAATTTTCATTCCCCACCTTTTTCCAATGTATTCCCCACTATATTTTTTCTCTCTAACATTGAATTTTCCTTCACCTATTCATATGTGTCCCAGACTCCTAACAGCCTAAGGTATTCCTTTTTTTAAATTCAATATGCTTTATTTAGGTTTTTTAACAAGCCAGCCAGTACGTTAAAACCAGACAAACATAAACACAAGAATAATACAGTAAAGATTTGGAAAATCTGAAGTGTGAGATACCTCATTACAAAAACAACCTCTAACCACCTGCTATCCCATCACCCACCCATGGTCTGTGACCCTACTTCATTACGAAACCCAAAGCAGGATAGGCACTGCCATCAGCTCACTAATATCAAGAGGCAGGAAAAGCACAGAATAATCAAGTGCAACAATTGGATCCTTTGAGGGACAGAAGGGTATAAAGGGGCTCCCAAGTATGGGAAAAGATCCGCGGTCTCTTCCGCATTGATGCAATATACTTCTCCTGCATGAGAGCCATTTGGATCTCACAGTGCCATTCCAGGTAGGATGGAGGGGTAGCATCTTTCCAATGTCATACAATGACAAGTTTAGCCATGGCAGCCACGAGAGACAGGTGTGCATTTTGAATATTAGGGATGCTGGGTAGAAAAATACTTAGTAAACAACCCAATGTGGTAGAAAGCTCATCCAGCCCCAGAAGAGGATCCAAAGCCTGTTTAAGGGAGTTCCAGAAAGGTTGAATCTTAACATACTCCCATAACATATGATGAAGGGAACCATCAGCCTCTAGGCAGTGGGAGCATGCTGGGAAGGATAATTTGCCCATCCTATACAATTTTGGGGGGGTAAAATATAGGTTGTGCATTATATTAAACTGTATTAGCCACAGCCCATCCTGCTTTATATGCCTATACAGATTCAACCAAAGAACCCTCCAATATTTCTTATCATACGGCAAATGAAGTGTGTGTACCCAGTAATAACAAACCTTAGTAGGCAGGTATAGATCTAGAGACTAGAAATGCTGGTATAGAGCAGTTACCAAGTGAGGTTTCACAGCTAACTGTAAAAAGAAATCCACCCCCTCTAGATGCATCAGGCACCAGAGTTTAGGACCCATAAAAGCAGCCACTGCATTTTACCCTGCAAGAACTTAAACAGACCATTGCTTGTTAAATGAAAATGAGCCTGTAGCACCTGATACTGGAAAACCCCCTCCTCATTAAGGATTTTGGCGAGTTTACAGGCACTCAGTTGGGGGAAGAAGAAATTTGGAATTGGGTGGTTGACTATTTTAAAAAGGGGATTGTTAAACACCTGTTGGGAGGCGGATGTCATCCAAGACAGAGATAAATATGCCTGAAGTTGTGCCCAAGCTTTAAGAGACCACTCTATGGGACTGGAGCATAGAAACATAAGCTAGAAACATAGACTTTGATGGCAGATAAGGACCGCTTGGCCCACCTATTGTGTCCATTTCCCTACCTATTGGATAATCTGCGGATCCTAGTTAACCAGCGGCCTACTTCCTCCTACCACCCATTATAATTGTGTTATGTCGGTCCCATGAATTCTTGAATTCCTCCACTGTTTTTGTCCCCACAACCTCCTCAGGAAGGCTACTTGAATCCAAGGAAGCTGAGAAGGCCTAAGATAAAGCAAGCTATTGAAAGAACAATCAACTTTAAGGGCTAGGGCTCTCTCAACATTTAGCCAGAGGAGGGTGTAAGCAGAGGGGCCAGTCTGGGTGTCCAAGGATACCCACCTGAAAAATGTGCTCACATGTTGGGTACCGTAATATAAAATTA
Source organism: Neoceratodus forsteri (assembly GCA_016271365.2). NCBI lineage: Eukaryota > Metazoa > Chordata > Ceratodontiformes > Ceratodontidae > Neoceratodus > Neoceratodus forsteri. The sequence continues at coordinate 515,931,206 of CM057449.1, read as the reverse complement.
CTATGGGAAGAGACAAACACCCATTTATCTTAGGGACTACTTACTTAGTGTATGCCCTACAAATGGATGATGATTTCCACAGGAAGGAGCTGAAGAGCCACTGTAAATGAGTAAACCATAGTTTAGGGAGATGGAAGCCTAACATCCCCAGTGGATATAGCAATTGGGGCAAAGCATTCATTTTAAGTATGTTAACTCTCCTCCACAAGGATAGTGGAAAGGCTGACCATCTCTCAAAATTGGACTTAATCAAGTCAAGTAATCTGGTACAGCTTTCTTTCATCATGCTCAAAACAGAGCGGGTAATTTTGACCTCCAAATAGGTTTGGCCTAAGGCATTCCTTTTGATAATCATTGAGGCGTAATACTGTTTCCCCACCATCTTTGTCTGCCTTTTTTATTATGATTTCTCGATCATTCTCCAAGAATGCTGATTATTCCAAATTCCTTTGCTGTTAAATTAAAATATGCATTTCTATCTGTAGTACTATACTTATTTCTCCAGTTTCATTAGTTACCATTCTACATTCTTTAGAAAAGTTTCAATGTTATAAGGAATTTGTCCACATGGGACAAAATACGATCTTACTCCCGAACACTGTTCAGTTTCTTTCTTACTCATTATCTCCAACTCTGGTTCTTTACTCACATTTAACATTTCTAATGATGTGCAAGCCTTTGAGCCATACTTGCACCTCCCTTTGAATATCCAGCCGCTAGTGACCTACAGAGAGAAAAGATGTAAAATAAAAGAGGTATGATTTAATACTGATTTAATTTTCTAGAGAACGGTTTGATTTGTATGGTTTAAACAGTGGTGGGGATTAAAATGTTTGCCTTTTCCATAGAATAGCAGCAAGTGAAATTAAATTACATGTGTTTCTGAATATATAACAGATATTAAATAGTCCATATAAAGGCAAATATGGGAATACACTTGAAATTAAAATATTTATTATAAACAGTATTTATTTGTGCTCGATGAATGCCTTTTCTATATAAATGTTTATACTTGTAAATAGGTCATCACTACTGATGATCCATAGGGGTGACACTGAGAAAGGTTGGTTGTATCATAGCTCCTATTTCCTGTCTGGTCTCCAGTGAGCACATGCTCTGTGCATTAAGGCAATCCTCGTATGACCTGCTCTGTTGGCCCTGAATCATCATTTTCACCTTGGCTGCACTCTTCCCAGCCTGCCCTTATCTTTCCTGAGGTCTCCCGGACTGGGTACAGTACTCCAGGTGTGGCCTCACCATAGATCTGTAAAAGGGTAGTGCAGTATTATTTGTTTTCTTCTGTGGTCAATACCCCTCTTGATATATTCCTATTTGCCTTATGGTAGGCCTTGCTACACTGGCTTGATTTTCGGAGGGAGTCATTAATAACTCCTATGTACAGTTCCTCAGCCATAGTGCTAAGTCTTACCCCACCCATCTATACTCTGTCCTGGGGTTCTTGTTTCCTAGGTGCATCACTTTGCACTTTTTGACACTGAATTTCAACTGCCAAACCCTAGAACACCACTGAAGTTTTTGTGCATCACTCTGCATTTCCCTGATTCTCTCATCACTATTCACCCTCCCATGGAGCTCAGAGTCATCTACAAAGAGGCACAACCTTCCCCAGACTGATTCTGCAGTGTTGCTGCTGAACACATTAAAGAAGACTTGGCCAAGGACTGATCCCTGTGGTACACTGCTCATGACCGCCCTCTCTTCTAATTTGACCCCATTAATCACAACCTTCTGCTACTTCTCCTTTAGTAAGTTATCTACCCAATTTACTATGTTCCAAGCCTCACCAAATCCTCCATCTTCTTCAGCAATCATCTGTGAGGCACAGAGTTGAAAGCCTGAAGTAGAATAAATCAGTGTCATGGTCCCTATCCATAACAAAACATAAATATATAAGTGCACTTTTTGCCATTGCCCTTGTGACAAAAAACATCAATGCCCCAGGCTTAATACAGTATTGCCATTTATTGATTTATTATGAAAATTTTCAATTTGAAAGCAGCCTCCTTGATGGTCACCAGACAATGCTCCCATGCATCCACAATGCTGAGTCATGGGTCAACTCACCTGCAAGTCAGTTTGGACTTTTTTAGTGCATATAAACAAAATGTAGTTTCTGATAATGCTTATTTTATTTCTCTGCTAATGATTTTCTATTCAAAATGAGTGCTGTAACCTGGTATATTTCACGTTCAAAAACTGAAGCCATGACTCAAAGTACGTGTATTAGTGTCAATGCTAATACACATGCTCAGAGTCAGTGCTTTAATCTTGAGAGAGTTTACCTGCTGCTTTACACCATGGACATGCTGGAGCATTTGCCAACTGCCATTAAGGGCGGGTTACTTAAAATTTAATATTTCATAATAAATCAATAAATTGTAATATTATGTTACCCCTGGGGTACTGATGTATTTTGTGAAGATGGCAATGGAAACTGGTCCACTTGTAACATTTATTTAGGAACCCCCCCCAAACAAAATAACAGCGTCCCAACTAGTGTCCAGAGTGTTCTCTTTGTGAGTGTTCCCCAAGACGCTGGCCAGTTCGTTACCCCATCACAGTGCCCCAGTGTAAAAGTAAAGCAGCAGAAACAAAAGCATGAGACAAAGTTTCAAGCACAGAAACCTTGTCAGCTTGCATTTTCTAGCACTGTGACTGGACAAGGTCTTCAAAGACAAATGAAGCAGAAAGGCAGAGAGTATGCATAATTATGGAGACGAGTCAGTATTCTGAAGCTGTGAAAGGTGGAGGAGGGGCACATCCCACAAAAAGCCCTTTCATAGCAGACTGATAGCAATATGTTCATGTTTTGCAAATGAATATAAAAATATACTGTCTTTACTCATTATATACATGCACACTTATTTTACCTTTCTCTAAAGTACTTAATGAGCTAACATTGGTGCCATATAACTCTTGTTCTCTGCTATGAATTCCTTCAGATATACAATATCTAGTTAGATAACTTGCTTTGCGTATGGAAACTGTATGATGCAGGAAATAGTTGATGTTTACTGAGTGCCTGTTGCAGCTGTCTACAAGCAACGTTAGAACCTAATACTAGTTAGAGAGAAACCTGCTGTAATCATAATACATAGAGTTCGAGCTCAGACACAGACAACAGCTCACTATATATTGTTTTCATAATCCGAATATATTCATAGATTCAGAGGTTTATATAGTCAGAAAAAAAATCAAAGAGGTTTACCCTGTCAGTGTTTTGTGCTGGGCAGACTGCGCCTATACTTTGAACTAGGGTGGCTCACATTTCAGATACATTATTTGGATACATCAGATTATGATCTACTTGCAGGATTTTGGATTTTCAGTATTCATTACCGAAAATCCAAAACTCTAAATAATGTAGTTTTTATCTAAAATCCTAATTTTGCAGCTGAGAGCTGGAAACAGGAAGTATCATCCTCTTCTTCTGGTTTGGTGGTTTGTAGCAACATTGCATTTTTCCATGATTTCCATGCTGCATGGAGATGTGAAAGGACTGTGCCCTTTGCCATCAGCCTTCCAAGAGGATTCCCAATGGATGTTATGGATACATCCATTTTTGGCATGTTTATATTATGCTACTTGCACAGCTATGTTTTTAGTAAAAGTGGTTGCTGCTGCATAATTTGTGTATTTGTCATAGTTTCTGTGCTTTTGTGCTTTTTGTTTTCTATCTGGGACTCTGTGCTAGGCCCCTGATGTGTGCATGGTCATTCTAGGGCACATTTGTCTTTTCTGGTCAGTCAGTCATCCAGGGCAATAATGTCTTTTCTCATTCTCCATTTTTTTTTGTCTGGGACTCTTGTTTGGCCCCCCAAAAATATCTGTCAGTCCTATCAGAACATCTTCATAGCTGCTCCTAGCTGGTGGCTCATCTATTTCAGGCAGAAATTATCTGTGCATGTCTCTGTCACTGACTGTCACTACTGCCCGCACTTATTGTGCAGTTCGTGTAATGTGCTGCTGGTTGCAGAAGTGCAGGTCTGCTGCTGCCAAGCCTTAGTGCTGTTCTCCATCTGACTAGTAGTTAGTGAACTTGTCAATAAGTTGTGGTGTAAAAATACATTTATTGGACTTACCAAAAAAGCAACCAAATTTTGATCATATTTGGGTCTTGTAATTGTAAGTGAACCATGAAGAAAATGTTTGCTGAGGTAATGGCTGCAGTCTTATCATCTGAGGGTGATGATAATCAAACTCCAAAAAGCTGGAGTGGAGAGGAAGAGCAGCTCTCACAGAACTGGTGCTGGTGCTGGTTTGGATATTGGAAGACAGCCCTAACAGCAACTGGCAGTGTTCCGACCAGTAGTCAGGCCCTGTCTTCAGCTGTCAGTGGTAGTTTGGTGAAAACATCTGTGGGAAGTACATTCATCATCCTCCTCCCCATCATCATCATTGATGTCAACAGTGACATCTTCTGCTCCAACTTGAGTTTTTGTGCAGCATATTATTGAGCACTTTGTGGTGGAGAAAAGAAAAAACAAACCTGCAACTGTGTCTCAGACAAGCCATGTCACACTCAAAACACATTTTGTTGTGAAGCATATTGCTGAAGTTCAAGAGAAAATACAGAAATCAGTGGAACACGTTTCTGAAGGCAGTGCAAAGTCCACTGGCACCACCAGTCAACAGCATGATGAAGGTGATGATGATAATAATGGTGATGCTGATGGTGAGGGCATCGGCCCATAAGTGAAAGTGAACTCACTCATAATGTTCCTCAAGATGAAACTGCTGAACTTGAGAAGCATAAGGAGGAAAAAGTACAGCTGCTAAAAGAGTCTATCAGTGGCTATGCATTGCCTGTCCTGGCTTCAGATGATGATGATGATGATGTAGATTATATTGTACCATCTTGGGAACTTACTAAAGATGATGAGACTGATGAAGAGAACGAGGTACCCCAACAGCAGCCTATGAAAACTCATCAGACAAAGAAAAAAATTCAAAAAGTGTCACCAAAGCAAGAAGGGCATCTGGGAGGAAGGCTTCCAAGTGTGTGTCAGCTGTACCCAAAGGGAAAGGTGGTGCTGATGGAGAAACAGGTGGTGTTCCAGGTGTGCCTGCACTGCCTCATGGCATTATTCTGCCCAAACATAAAAGGGGTTCAAGAGCCTCAGACTATTTTGAGGTTTATCAGTCAGATTTTACAGTTGCTCAGTGTGGTATTTGCTTGATGAAAATAAGTCATGGATGACCTCCAGCCCTTGGTACATCAGAGATGTGCACACACCTATGCTCTCAACATCATAATCAGAGGATGGAGATGACTGGGGTACAAATGTCTGGGAAACAATTTGGAAAGGCATTGGAAGAATATAACTGTTCTGTCTGATCCAGGGCATGAGGATCCACAGACATCTACACCACCACAACCACCTGTTATTCCATCAACACCATGGTATCAGCTGACCATGCAGCAGTGCACAGAAAGAGCTAGCAGATTTGCACCAGAGCATGTGAAATGTAAAGAATCAAATTCTGCTGTTGCTGAATTCCTTGTTTAGAATCTTCTTCCATTTTCCTTGATGTCAAGTTCTGCATTTTGTAAAATGCCGCATAAGGTGGAGCCTTGCTCCCCAGTTTTATCTAGGTATTTCTTCATATGTGTTGAAATGTCTGACCTGTACCAGCAGGTGTGTAGGGAGGTTCACTGTAGACCAAAGCAGTCTTCCTATCAAAAAGTTCATGCAACTACTGATATGTGTTGAGTGTCCAGGTGCTGGACTACATGGCAGTGACTGACCACTGGGTGTTCTTGATGAGGGTGCTGCTGGTAGTGCAACTGGTGGCAGGTCTCAGTTTTGTTATCAAGTTGTTCAGAGAGTAATGAGTTTTGAAAGAACCCAGTTATCATGAAATCTACTTGATGCTTTAGGGGAGTTGTTTGGCTCTTGCTTGACTGCAGAAAGCCATGAGCTTGGTATCACTGTCACAGGAAATGTATCAAATATATCCAAAGTAAAAGATAAAGGTGGATTCACCTATGTACCCTGTTTGGTACATTGTATACATATGGTTGTTTATAAGTTCCTTAGCAACAACAGGATGGTTGAAAATGTTGGTGCTGTGAAGAAGATTTGCACACACTTCTCACACACCATGGAAGCTTGTAAAGAAATGAGGCACCTACAGCAGGAGAAGAACCTTCAATTACATGTTCTGATTAAGAACTATGTAATTAGGTCAAACTCGTCCTTCCATCTTCTGCAATGCTTCAATGAGCAGAAGGTGGCCATTCATGATTATCTGCTTCATAACCAGATAGGTGGTGCTGATATCAAAATTTCTTCAAGCAACTGAACAGCCATCCAATCACTCATTGTGTTGCTGAAGCCATCTGAAGCTAACAGAACAGAGACCAATTCTGCCTCATCATCCTTGAGAGTGATCCTGCCACAAATATGATTTTGCACTCATCGCTAAAACAAAAGATTAATATGCAAAGGATCTACATGTCAGTTGTGATGCTAAATGGCTTGGTGAATCACACCTTCATGTCTTGGCTAATAACAGCCATCTTCAGGACATGTTTGATGAGGAACAGTATATGCTTTTCTCCATGATGGATCCTCACTTTAAAGACCAGATGTTCAAGATATTGCCACCTGATGTAGATGTTGAGTTCGGGAAGCATGTTGTTTGGGGCAAACTGCTGCACTTGCCAGCTGTGCCAAGAAGCACAGACCCAAAAGAAAAAGGCTTAGCAGCAGAAAACATTACAGAAGAAGACTCTGTTGTTGAAGGAGGTCAACATATGTCAGTGTTCAGTGCATCATTGCTGGATCAGATAACAATGATGGCAGTCATGGCATCAAACCACACATCAACATTCAATAGAAGTTAATTGTAAAGTGACACACAGGTTACCAAATACTTTCTTGATTGTCCAGTGTTTGCCAAAGGTTCTGCTCCACTAAAATACTGGCAATCAAAAATGAAAGTACTGTGTGGCCTATATTGTGTAGTTTGACACTTTATTATCTCTCATGCCTGTGCTCAACCATCCAATCGGATCATGTATTCAGTGCTGCTGGTGCAATTGTGACAACAGTAAGACATGCCTCAGTGTCAGGATGATGAAATGTGCACATTTCTGAAGATGAATATGCACGACTTTCCCAATAAACCATCTCCATCAACAATCAACTTGGTGTATGACAGTTCAGCACAGGAAAGGCATACATGGACACAGGGTGGGTTGACAAGGAAGTTGAGACAGTTTAGTTGGTGCTAACTTATTAGCAGTATGGCCATAATAGCTAGTAGTCTCATTTTCAGTTTAGTACCATTCCATCCTTTTATCAATATCCAGTTGTCTGTCTTCTCCCATGGCCACTAATCCCACATTCTATGCGTTAACATCATTTGACCAGTAAATGTGAATGATTACATAATTTAGCCCACCTCTTCTGCTGTGTCTTCTTACAGTATTTTCCTTTCTGTTCTTATACGTTACTGTGTGACAGAGTGACAGTACTGTGGCTGCTTGTTACTGTTGCATCCAACTGAGCAGAGTTGTTGAAATTTCTAAAGAAGTTTTTTCATTTGCTGTTTCATTTCGCATCATTTTTCAGCCTGAATGTAATATTCAGCCCAGTATATATGATTTACTGTATGTTCATTAATGCTTAGGATGTAAATGCTGACTGCAGACTTTGTGCAATGTGTTGATGATGATGATTTATGTCTACCATATAAAACATCTGATCATGAAGACAGCAGCAGCAATTACTTACAGTCGTATGTGTGAAGATATGGTTATTGTTATTTTCTGAATATTAATGGCACATGCTCTGTGTGACATCATAACATTTGAACCCTGTATAAATATTGATTGGTAGGCTATCACACATCTGATTCAAACAGTCTGGCTAGCTGTAAGGTGTAATGTTGAATTAGGCAGTAAAGCATTGGAATTCAAGTACTTTGCCTCTGTGTCTGATTATCACATGGTGTCCGAAGATGGAGTAGCTGTCACCAGCACCCAATTTAGACTTCACTGGTAACCTTGCTGAGAACTGGCAGCACTTCAAGCAACAAGTGAAGCTTTTTTTTTTATGGCCTTGGGAGTCTCAGAGAAGTTCCTGAAGATTCAAGCCATGATGTTCCTGCATGTGGCTGGCCCCGCAGCCTTGAAGGTTTATAATAAGTTTGATTGGGTGCAGGAAGAAGACAAAACAAACTTGACCCAGATTATGTAGCAGTTTGAGAGATACTGTAACCCACAGAAGAACATTACATATGAAAGGCAACTGTTCAACACTCATAACCAACAGCCAGGTGAAACCTTTGATGTTTATCTTACAGACTTAAGTTTACAAACTAAGTCATATGAGTTTGGCAGTCTGACTGACTCATTGATCAGAAACAGAATTGTTTGTGGTATTCTGGATGACTGTGTGTGGTGCTGACTGCTCCACAAAATGGGCTTGATTCTAGCCCAAACCATTGACATTTGCAGGGCTGCTGAATTAAGTGAGAGGCAAATTAAAATTATGAGTCTGCCCCCAGTTGAAGACACTGCAGTGAATCTTACTACTTTCAAAAAAGGGGTGAGGGTAGAGAGATTATACAAAAAATGAGAGTACTGTGCCAGCCAGAGAGCCTAGAATGCAGAGTGTGCCAGCTAGAGAGCCCAGCATGTGTAGATGTGGAAAATGTGGGAGACAGCACAGACCAAACAGATGCCTTGCCTATGGTCAAAGATGTCGAATATACAATACATGAAATGATTTTGCAAGAATGTGTACTGTAGAGCAAGGTGCCAAAGTGTACGTAGTCAATAAAGAGACTAGTAGTGAAATTGAGACTGCTTTTGCTGTTGAAACATTAAGTGACATGACTGCGGACACTAACTGGAAACCTCACTTGAGTATTAATGGGAAATATATGATTTTCAAGCTGGGTACTGGGGCTCAGTGTAATGCAGTGCCTATGAGCATGTATCAAACTGTGTCAAGAGAACCTATTCAAAAGACAAAAGCACAATTGGTGCCCTATTTTGGCCATCAGTTGAATGTGAGTGGGGAAGATCTGCTGGTTGCAGAACTCAAAAATCAATATCACATTGTTCCATTACAAGTTGTTGATACCAATGAAATGCCGGCACTTGGTTTGCCTGCATGCTTTGAGATTAAATTTGTCAAGAAGTTGGTTTTGAATAATGCAGATAGTGATTCAATTAAAGAGATATTGTCTATGTTTGCTGACATTTTCCAGAAGCTGGGGTGGCTCGAGGGGGAACACCACATAAAGATGCTTGCCAGCTTGTGCTGGCAGTATAGCCTAGAGGTTAGACTAACAAGCTGCGAATGAGCTTGGTGCATCCAGCAGACCTGGAGTTGATTCTCACAACCTCCACTTGCATACTGTGTGACTCTGAGCAAGTGACTAAACCTCCTCAATGCTCCCAGGTCACCCCTAAAAACAGACAGTTGTGCCTATTGGGCCTTACCTAGTTACCAAAGAATAATAAATAAATAAAATAAGATATACAAGTCCGTTAGTCCAGTGATACACCCACCTAGAAAAATACCATTTGCTTTAAAAGATAAGGTCAAGGCAGAGTTGGACAACATACAGACGCTGAGTGTTTTTGAAAAGGTAGAGAAATCTACTGTGACACACAGACAGTTGGTTCTGATAACTCTATGTTTTTTGTAATATGAAAATGTAGTGGGATTGTCTGTCATGAAAAATCCTGTGCCTGGGATGACAAAATCCCACCTCCCAGGTATCAGTTCAAAAGACAGGATATATGTTAAACCAGCAGATCTCTGAATGCAATTAACTTGACAGTTTGCTTTGAAGTCAGGAACTAATATATCCATTTTATAACGTCCTCAGGAAAGTCATTTAATTGCACCTGGTGTCATAAGGGAGTGGAACATCCATTTTACGACAGCTTCAGGAAAGTCAGTTGATTGCAACTGGTGTCATAAAAAGTCCTTTGATGTGTTTGAGGAAGGGAACTACTCATGGATCAAAGGGACTGAGAAATTACAGTCTTAATTAAGAGTGTCATCATTTGGACAATGGGTCTTGCTGGAGTTACAGATATATATATATTTTTTTTTATGTATCCTGAAAGGGAGGAGCTAGATGATGACATCATGAAGAGGGATGAAACACAGCATTTTTAAACTGTAGTCTGTATTCCACTGAGAGACATTCGTATACTTGGACCGAGAGAAGGAACATCTAAGAGCACTAAAAAATTATAAGAAATACTTTAGATAAATAAGTCTAATGGTTGGTAAGAATTTTGCACTTTTAACCCTGTTTTGTTTTTAAGATTGTACGTGTTGGGATATTTTGTTCTGTATTTACTGTTTACCTATTTTTATCTATCTTAAAGTAAATATATATATTTTAAAACAGAAACTGCCTGGTGTGCCTTGAAACTTTTTTTTTTGTAAGTGAAGCTTAGATGGTTAAAGCTGACACTGTGCTTATGCTTAATGGGATACCAAATTGGGAAACAAGTAAGAGTTTCTCTAAGGTCTTGCATAGAGTTTTAAGGGTTCATTTTGTAATACCTGGTTGGGTGCCCGTTGGAGAAAGATTACTGCCATTTCCCCAAAGAGCAGAATTATCTGAGGCTGTACATTGGGTATGCTAGCAAGAGGTTCACCTTCCCTCCAGAACTTGAGACCAAAGTTTCATTTGAACCCACAAAACAGACAGGAGGGTTACCCTGATCTGTTAACTGTTCATAATATTACACTCAGAGATTTGCAATTTGGCAGTAGAGAGCTTCCCTGCTGAGTGGGGGTGTGATAGCTACAAGCTGGGTTAATTTAATGGTGGTAATACAGAAGACTGGTATAGTGAGAGTATTTATTGACCCCTGAGATTTGAACTAGGCAAGAAAGGGAGAACACTATCAGATGAAAACTGTCGAAGAAGTAGCCACAGGGCCAGCTGGCACCAGTATGTTCTCAGTGCTTATTGCGGGACATGCGTTTTGGCAAATAATACTTGATGGGCCCAGCTCTAAGTTAATGACATTTAATATACCATTTGGGTGATATAATTTAAAAGAATGCAGTTTGGAATATGCTCAGCCCCAGAAATGTTTCAAGGGAAGATACCTCAGATATTCAAAGGCACAGTAGGTGTAAAGACCTACAAGGATGAAGTATTGATTTGGGGATCCAATCTGCAAGAACATAATGGAAGGGCTTTAACCCCGAGGTTCAATAGGTGGAGCAACTACGTCACTCCCCCATCAGGCTTATAAGGTCACTCATCCTGGGGTTCTCCAGGATTCATTTCTCATTGCTGCCGGTGGTGCCACTCCTCCTCCCTCTGTTGTGACTTGTTTGTGGTGCCTCTGGCTGCTGGCACTGTTTCTGCATGGTTCCTTCCCCTCGCCTTTTCCACACCCCTTCCCACATTGCTTTCTAGCCTGCTGCTCCTTGGAATTTAGCCCCTCACTCTGCTTCCTCTGGTGCTCCCTTACTGTTCTCTATGCCATTTGGTAGCATTTTTCTTCTCTCGCGTCCCTCTTTCCCCGTGCCTTGCTCCGCCCCTTTTTCCTCCCTCCTGTCTCACGTTTTCCTCAAGCTTCTGGCTGCCTGCTCCTCCTCCTCCCCTCTGGCACTGCAGGTCTGACTTCCCATGTGTGCACTCGGCACCTCGTTTCCCGCTTCTTTGCTTTTCCATCATCTCACCTGTGGCACTCCTTTCAGCTCTTGCCCTTTGCCTCCTCGTTCCCTTGAGCATGTTCTGGCTCACTGCTCATCACTCCAGTCACAGCCAGAGAGCATCTACCTCATCCTCTGCTCCCCCCATTGTTCCTTTGAACCATGTTCTGGCTCACTGTGTCACTACTCTCTGCTCTGTTCTTTTCATGGAGACACATTTGCTTTGGGCACTGCAGTCTGCACTCCCCCTCATCCTCCTCACCCTTGTGTTCCCTCATCACTCCAGCTCTACTGATCTCGGCCTTTTGCCATACAGGGCTTTCTGTTCCCTGATCTGGATGTCTCTTGTCAGGACCTTTTCAGTCCTGTTGAACTGTTTTCAGCTGCTCCGTCTCTTTGCTCCTGCTCTTTTTCCCCTCATTTTTCCTTCAATGGCTCCCTTGACCCTGCCTCTCAGCCTCTCTAGGTTGTGCATCTTGGCATCAGCCTCCTACCTCTCTACCTTTTACCTCTGAATTGAGAGACACGGACTCTCACAATTAGGGATGATGAGGGACACTGCAGCTCATAATGAGGGACGCATCCTCCTCCACGTGATACAAGCTCGGTACACTGTGGTAACCATTACCTTTATTTGGACAACGTTCCTTTTATTTAACATTTTCCTATGTTATTGAATTCTGGTTTATAGTCTGATGTTTCAGCACCTCTCTTTGCATGAAAGCTCCATTTCCATGTGGGACGAATAGGGCCAGGCCAAATTTGAGGAGCAATTACATTACCTGTTCTGGATCTCTTCTGCTTCTGTGCAGACTATCTACCTATCTGTATCTGTAGCTTTTACCATCTATACCACACATTTGAATCAATTATAGAATTTTACTGTATGTTATCACATATCTGCCTTCTGACTCATTTCATATTTCTGTTACCAAGTACTGCTACCCCCTTGATTTGCAATACCGGTACAGTGACATTTCTTACCTCCCTACTATTTCCTCAGTTGCTCAGCATAGCTCATTTTGATAATACAAGGCTCCATGTTTTACAGGTATTGTTCTGCTTTATGGCCTTTGTTGTGCTTTTGTGGGATGTGCTTTTGTTTCCTTACCCTCCTGTTCCATCCTCCCTTCCTTGCTCCGTATCAGTTGCCGTTGTCAGTTCCTGACTACTGTCTTGTCACCAGTTATCAAGGATTCCCTCCAAACCAGACCTACAATTGATATTTACCTGTTTCAGCCTTCATGGCTTCCCTCCATCATCATCCATTGTTTACTTCACTCCCATTGCTAACTCGAGCCTTCGCTTTAATCCTGCATACTTGTCATTAGGTCGTAAGGTCCTATCGTTACCCATTTACTCTACCATCCACATCATTTGCCATTTCTGGCAGACTCCATCTGGCCTTCAATCAAGTCTGGTCTGCTATTGGTATTTCTTTTGGGCATACCTATCATGAATCATATGCCACCTCCTCGACTCGCGGTCCTCATGCCACATGTATCAGGTTCATGACTCCGGTCATCGTTCCCTCATCCTTACCTCATGGTTAATCTAGTTCCATCTCTACTTGAACACTGTCTTAAGCCTGCAATCAAGAATTCTTTTTGACCTGCTCATCTATTTCAATCGCTTAATCAGTATGCCTCGGCTGACTGGCATGCCTTGGCTGCCTCCATCTGGCCTGCAATCATTATTTCTTTTGGGCTACCTCTCATTAGGTCTCATGCTACCTATTCAACTTGCTGCACTCCTGCAGCAATCATCATCATCCATCTTCATCTTCCTCAGTCACCTCTATTCAACTCTATCTCCACTCATGGCCATGCCTTCCTGCCTATCGCCCTTTGCTACAGGCTGGCTGGCTGCTCTCCACCATCATTCAGGTTCAATTTCAAGTTCATTTCCTGTTTCTTCTTTCCCGGTCTTCTCATATTGAACTGCTGCACTCCTGCAGCAATCATCATTATCGATCTGCATCATTCTCAGTCTTCTCATGAGTGCATCTGGATACCCCTTGCTCTTCTGGCTTCTACATAAACAATAATACCCAACAGGGTGGGCGGTATTGTGCTATACTGGACATGGGGGTGTAATGAGCCCTGGCCCAGGCGGGAGGGCTTATAGCCCTGAAAGATCGGTATAGCACAATACTCTACCACCTAAGGGTATTATTGTGCTTAGAAATGGGCACTGTAAAAAAAAATAAGTTCAATAAAAAGAAAATTAATAAAAAATTAGTTTAAAGTAATTTTGTAAAAAAAATAGTTCCTCTGCCTGCATTAGAATGATTTTTTTTTTGAGTTAGGGTCTTTTGTCCTACTGGAGACTCTTAAGTTTGAAAAAGAAGTCTCTCCTGGGGAGCTCTATAGTGCAGCAGCAGGTCACCCATCAACAATTTTTTTTGTGTGTCTTTGTTTGATTTTAAACCACAGAAAGAGGCAAAGGCAGCAGCAGTCTGTGTCTATAATAGGTTTAAACATATTAACTAAAATGCTATTAACTTTAGTACCCAGCAGCACCTAAACAAAAAATTAGACAGGCACACTGTCAAATGCTAATCACTTCCTCTATTCAGCCAAAAGTAACATTTCAGCAGGCATGCCGATTCACCATTCCTAGTCCCATCTCTTGCTCTCACTAGTGTCTTATTCCAAGACTCATCATTTGCTTACTTCGTAGCTGCACCTGCCCCTGCCTGTTTGGGGTAAGGGCGGGTGGGGGGGAAGCAGAGGAGGAAAACTGGAGAACTGCTATGTATAGGAGGACTGCAACATATTTTTTTCCAAGCTTGGACATAGTAGCGGGATCCACGGCTCATTTCAATTGCTGCTGTTGGATTTCTGAGGGGTCATTCCAATGCAGTCACATTTTCATGATACGGAAATGTCCTCCTTTTTTTTTCACGGGCGCGAAGAGATGGGGTACAAGGAGGGGGAGGCAGCAGTGAAGGCCCTGCAGAACTGCGGCACGCTGGAGGGGCTGCGACTCTAGACTGTCACAAGCTTTGGTGCCAGGTAAGACCACAGCATTGGCCCTTTTATGTACAGAAAAAGGAGCTACAGCTAGGGACAAATCAGTTGTAGAGCTTGATTATCATTCAGAACAAGCTGCCAGTCTAGGGGATGTATTGGCGGTTTATGATAGTGGCTGTTATTTGTTTGCTGCTCAACTGGTAAACAGTATACTGATTTGCACTGCTTATGGTTTATTAGGCTTTTTTGGTTGGCGCTGTGTTGTGGTGGGATGAAGAGCTAGGGAAGGGTGATAAAGGACAGCTACTGTATTAATTTCTGACACAGAGCGAGAATGAAGCTGTGGTTTACTTTATTTGGGGGACTTTGTAAGACAACTTTTGCTGTTTTACAGAGATGGCATTTCTGCTGTGGATTTATTATCTTTTCACATTGGCAGACAGCTGGAAACTTTCATAGGGAGGGAATGCTGATTCATGGTCTCGCTAAGTGCATTGTGCAAATGGCGGCAAGTTTGAAATTTTCCATTCACGATTTGGCCAATTGGAAAGCAGGGTGGGTGCTGTGATAGTTCAGTGAGTGAAGGGGTACTGTGGCCTGGCTTTCATTTTTAGGTGGGCATCTATTGTCTGATAAATGTCCACCTAAAGATGTGTGTCAGCCAATTGGGTAAGGGGATTTTCTTTGCCCATTTTCTAACTGGATCTAATCCTTCCCATCAACAACTCGAGCATTCCCTTCTCAGGTCCTTGCTGCCTCATGTTCCTTCTTCAATCTGTGCTTTCTTTTTGGGGTTTTCCCTATCCCGTCATCATCTTCCCTACTCATATTCTTCTCTTTAATGACATACATCCTTAAATCAAACGTCAGCCTGGAGAGAAGATGGCGTAGGCCTTGGATTCCAAGAGGTTTCCTCCTAAAAAAAAGGTGTTTTTTTTCCTCTCCACTGTGCCAATGGTCATAATATTAGTTAGAGCTTTCTTAGGTTAGTTAGATTCTGCTGTTGGATGGAGGCGGATGGTGGCCCAGCTTTTCCTCTCTCCTTAGGAATTCTGCCTTTAATCATGTTCAAAGAATTCATTCATTCATTCATCATCCTCACCTCCTCGATGCTCAATACCTGACTGAGTATTCTTTTTGGGCTTCTTCCTAAGCTACCTTTAGCTGATGCAATCATTCCTGTGGCACCTGTAAGGGGGGACCCTCCTCTAGGGTTCCTTGCATTGTACCCCTACAGGGTAGCATATCCCATGGATAGAGAGGCAGAAAAACCACAAAGTAAATCAAGTCACACAAGCATCATCACATCTCATCTAGTTGCGTAAGCACAATTGAATAGGAGGGCTTTAAGCCCAAAGTTCAATATGCAGAGCAACTATGTCACTCCCCCATCAGGCTTATAAGGTCACTCATCCTGGGGTTCTCCAGGATTTGTTTCTCATTGCCCACCATCCACCCCTCCTCCTCCAATGGCTCATTTCTCTTACCTGTGGGCTTCTTCTTAAGGTACCTTTAGCCAATACAGTCATTCCTGGGAACCTGTAGGGGGAACCCTCCTCTAGGGTTTCTTGCATTGTAGCCCTACAGGGTGGTATATCCCATGGATAGAGAGGTGGAAAGCCACAAAGTAAATCAAGTCACACAAGCATCATCTCATCTCATCTAGTTGCATAAAGCACAAATTAATGAAAAGTTACAGACAGTATTGCAGAGAGTGTGAGAGAGCCTCCTAACCTTGAAAAAAAATCAGATTGGACTATAAGAAATTCCTTACATTGGGTACAGACTGACTCAAAGTGGGCTAGTAGCAGACTTGGAGAAAACTAAAACTGTGGTGGACATGCCCCCACTCATGAATGTCATAGAACTACAAATGCTCATAGGGATAGTTAACTACCTTGACAAAAATTCACCCCCAACATGTCAACATTGAACAAACTGGTAAGAGAATTGCGTGAAAAAAAAAAAACGCATGACATTTGGACCCCAGGCATGAACAGGTCTGTCGTGAATGAAAGAATGTCATAACGCACCCCCTGCTGCTAGCCTTTTACTACCTGTACAAGCCAGTGGTCCTGTCTGTCGATGCTTCTTCTGAAGGACTGAGAGCGTGCCTATTGCAAGCCAAGAAACCAGTTGCACTTGCCTCAAGATCCCTTACAAGAACAGAGAAAAAGTATGCCCAAATCAGAAAAGAAATGTTGGCTATTGTGTATGGAAGCACTAAATTTCATCAGTACATATATGGCAGACAGAAAGTGCTTGTCGAGATTGATCACAAACTCCTCGAAAGCCTGTTCAAGTAACCCCTGAATACTGCCCCACCTCGAATATAGAGAATGATGTTAAAGTTACAGAAATATGACCTGCAAGTCATGTACAAAACTGGAAGAGAGCTGCACATTGCTGACGCTCTGAGTAGAGCAGTACAAAAAGGAACGTTACCAGAGACTGACATTGGCAAACACAAAGTGCATACCATTGCTAAAATTCCATTTACTGATGAAAAATTGAAACAGTTTCAAGAAGAGACAGCATGAGACCCAGATTTGCAAAAGCTAAAAGAGGCAGTGTTACAAGGTTTGCCAGCTGAACAGTCACAACTAGATCCTGCCATTAGATCATATTGGCTATTTTGAGAAGAGATCGCAACTGAGAGTGGTCTAATCCTTAACACATTGTACTCAATAGCTCCGTATGAAGTCAGCCATCCACTGATTCCCCTGATACAAAATGGCCACCCAGGCTATAATGAAAGGCGAGAGACTGATAGTGCCAGCTTCGCTGCACAAAGAAATGCTAATGAAAATACACAGCAGCACCTCAGTATAGAAAAATTTAGGAGAAGAGCAAGAGATGCTTTGTTTTGGCCAGGAATGAATAGTCAGATTGGTGATCTGGTCACCAACTGTGGCATCTGTGCCACCTACAGGAAAGCTCAACCTAAGGAGCTACTGCACCCCCATGATATACCAGAGAGGCCTTGGTAAAACGTGGGAGATGACTTGTTGAATTTAACAGAGAAATGTACTTGTTGATCATAGACTATTATTCAAAATTCAAAGTCCGGTTTACAAAATACCACAGGCGAGACTGTGATTAACCATATAAAATCCCAATATGCATGGCATGGAATACCAGAGACTCTCATTATGGACAATGGGTCCCAGTTTTTCAGCTTTGAGTTTCAGACTTTTGTCAAAAAATACAAATTCCAGCATATCACCTCCTCACCCAGATACTCCCAGAGTAATGGAATGGTTGAGAGAGCAGTCCAAACAGTCAAGAATTTATTCAGGACAGCCATGACAGACAACAGAGATCCGTATATTGTGCTGCTTGATTTGAGAAACACACCTATTGAAGGCTTGGGATCCCCAGTACAGTTATTAATGGGTTTTTGTAACAACATTGCTTCCTACGAAGCCTGAAGTTCCAAAGCCTAAAGTTCCAGAAACAAATGCATGTGC
Organism: Neoceratodus forsteri; assembly: GCA_016271365.2. Lineage (NCBI taxonomy): Eukaryota > Metazoa > Chordata > Ceratodontiformes > Ceratodontidae > Neoceratodus > Neoceratodus forsteri. The sequence goes on along the minus strand of CM057449.1, from coordinate 515,913,086 downwards.
TATGCCTGGGGAGACTTTAATGATAAATAAATGATGAAAAAATATGTACGTGCTATACTAGAGTGTGCCTAGAGAAAGCAACAGTATTGTTATTACAGAAATGCACATTCCTTGTCTCAGCTGGTTCCAGGACAGCAGATGCACATGCTCACTGACCAACACAAATGATCCCCTGCAGTTGTGGTGTTGCCTACACAGATCCCCAGTTCTGTATTGTTTCTGCCAATGGTAAGCACTACTGGCATAATCACTGAGACCTTTTGGGACCTCCAGCACCACAGTCCAGTCCACTGAGGGTACCTGCCCCCTCATCTTGCAAGGAGGGAGAGGAGAGAGAAATGGAATCTGAAGAGGAGATTTGTCCCGAGGGAGCATCAGATGGAGAAAGTATGCCGACAGCACCGATAGCAGGAAAAATGGCAGCACACCCTTACCTGTTCCCCAGTAAGGATCCACTGCTAGTGATGGTGGCTGCCCCAACGAACCTGCACAGCCATTTAGCAAGCCTCACTTGGTACAGTAGGGTTAGTGTGTACCCAGTCAAAATGTCTGCATGTTACAGGACTTAAAGGGACTTGGACTAACAAAACTTTTCCAAATGTTATAAATTTAGTAATCATATGGCAACATACTTAAGGGGGGGCATTGCAAGGATATGGCTAATGTTATTTTATGAACATTAACGATGCATGCTCTGCATGATGTTATAACATTTGAACCCTTGTATAAATATTGATTGGAGGGATATAACCCGCCAGATTCAAACAGTCTGGCTAGCTGTAAGGTGTAACATTGATCTGACTAGTAAAGCATTAGAATTCAAGTACTTTGCCTCTGCATCTGATTATTACAGTGTGCATCTACCAACAAAATATGACTCGTTGTGATGGTGCAAACCAAGTAACTAAGAGTGTATTACTTGTGTAATTTTTATAAGAAAAAACGCACACATACTCACAAAAGCACACAAAAGGAACATTTTTTATTTTTATTTTGAATAAGTACTGTTTAAAGAGGGACTCCTGCCAAAAGTGCTACATTGCAGAATTAGAATAAGCATACCCCCAATAAATCTCATACTAAAATAAAGGTTTCTGCATTACTTCATTTTAAAATTATGAGCTATTTTGAAACCCTGATTTCACTACCTATTCGAAAATGCCAGTTTCAGTCAAGAGCCACTGACGATGTCATCTCCTGAACTCACATTCTAGTCTTCCCTGTCAGTAACCTTATAGGACCTGCTTCTCCAAAGTTTAAGAAACTGTAGCTGTAGTAATCCTTAAAACAATTAAATAGTGCTGGCTGCAGTAACAGCATTTTCTGAATGTTCAAATGCATGGTACTGTACTTTAGAACATGTCAGAAGGTGGCTTTGGAATGCAGCCCTGAACCAAGGCATAGAAAGTCAAGGTGGTGCACAATTTTAAAATGTTGAGGAGATACGTGATCTCAGATTATACAATGGCAAAGAAAAATCCTGTGCTCCCATTGGTCACTCTGGGACTGGACCCGTGATGCTATCCCAGCACAACATCACGGCTGTAGTCCCAGCACACAGATGACCACATGAACCTATTTTAAATCACTACACACTGCCCACAATGAGTGGTCCCTCTTTCTGTAGGCAGCCTGCTCGCAACCCACCTTCCTTACTCCCAGCTGTTTCATCATAAAACTAAAAATCTCCAAAACAGAAAAAGATTTCCAGTCCCGAAATGTACCATTTTATATTGGTACAGCTGTTTCCCAAGCGGCTTTAAGTTCAGTTCAAATTCCGCCTTCACATTAGTGCTCTCCTGCTCACAGCGCACACAGCCTCGTGCAGTAACTGCAAGACCTGAGCTTCACAGCAGTTTTTCCCCCGGAAACTCTGGCTCCCATACACAAGTTAAAACAGTTACAGAAGCCCTCAGTTCAATCTGCTACCCCCCAAGTCTAACTGCACCGCTCACTGCATTCCTCGCTGACAATCCTATACACACACACTAACAGCAAGTGAGAAAGCATGCCTCAGTGTGTCTTACCTGATCGTTGTTACTCACTGTATTTAACACCGCAGGACTGACAGATGGGGAAAGACTTAAAATAAAAAAAATGAAAGCTGAAAAAAAACCACTGGACTTAACAGTACATTTGAGCAAAGCAATGACAAAAAAGAAACAAACAACACATAAAGGTTGCTGTGCAGACTCAGACTGCAGAGCTACACATAAACAGCTACTGGCAAGAAATCAGCATTTTTTTTTAAACAGTACACCTCCTCATTAAAAAAACAGCAAACAAACTAGTTTTAAACATATTTCTTCATCTTTTTTTTTTTTTTTGACTCATGAGCCATTGTATTATAGTAATAATGCACTCCAGGGTGTGTGTTTTGCTGGGATAACATCACTTCTGCGGTGATCAGTCGCACTTGGCCTGTGGCCTTGTGCCTAATCACCCCAGGCATGATGTTATCTCAGCACAACACACACCCTGTTGTGCATTATTGCTTAAATGTGACAGAGATAAAGACCAAATGGGTGCTGCATCAGTTTCGAATGCATAGGGACACACACATCCAGGAATTTGGTGGGGATTGGCAATTTAGAATCTTGTGGGCATGCACATGGTGAGAATGTGGCAGGACACACCATTTATTCTAAAATTGCTTGTCCTTGCCACATTCCAGAAATGTGTGCACCCATGATCATATATCAAATTTGTACATCACATCCCTGCCACATTCCAATATTATGTGTCCTGATCACATTCTAAAATTATGCATCCCTGCTACATTGTGAAATTGCACATCCCTTCCCCATTCCCAAATTATGCATCCCTGCTACATTCTGAAATTTCACATCCCTTCCCCATTCACAAATCGTGACACATTTTGAAATGGCACATCCTCGCCACATTCCATAATTGCACATCCCTGCCAAGTTGTATTTCAATGCCACATTCCAAAATTGTCACTGCAATTTTCCCAAATTGTACATTACCACCATATTCCAAAATTGAGCATTACTGCCACATTCTAAATTGAGCATCACTGCCACATTCTGAAATTGCATGACACCACCAAATTCCAAAACTATATGCCACCACCACATTCTGAAACTGTGCGTCACTGCCACATTCTGAAATTGTACATCACCACCACACTCTAAAATTGTACATCATCGCCACATTCTGAAATTGTGCATCATCACCACACTCCAAAATTGTGCGTCACTGCTGCATTTCAAAATTGTACATCGCTGCCACATTCCAAAATTGCATATCGCCACTCCATTCCAAAACTGTGCACCACCACCGCATTCCTAAATTGTACATCACAGGCACATTCCGAACCTGTGTCACCACTGCATTTCAAAACTGTGTGTCACCGCCATATTCCTTAATTATGCATCACCACCATATTCCAGAACTGAGCATCACTACCACATTCTGAAATTGAGCTTCTCCACTATATTCAGAAAATATGCATCACTGCTGAATTCTGAACCACGTGCCTCACTGCTGCATTCCAAAATTATGTGTCACCACCACATTCTGAAATGTCTGTCACTGATGCATTCCTACACTGTGAATCACCACCACATTCCAAACCTGTGCATCACCACCGCATTCTAAAATTGTGCATCACCACTACATTCCTAAATTGTGCATCACCTCTGCATTCCAAACCTATATGTGACTGCCGCATTCTGAACCTGTACATCACAGCTACATTCTGAACCTGTGCATCACTGCTGCATTCTGAAATTATGTCACTGCTACATTCCAAAACTGTGTCTCCGCTGCATTTCTAAACTGTGCAACACCCCACATTCCAACCCTGTGTCACCTCTGCATTCTTAAACTGTGCATCGCCACTGCATTCTGAAAATATGCATCACCACTGCATTCTAAACCTGCACATCACGCCCACATTTCAAACCTGTACATCACCACTACATTCCAAACCTGTGCATCACTGCTGCATCCTGACACTGTGCGTTACCGCTGCATTCTGAAATTGCTCCTCACCACTGTATTCTGAAATTGTGTGTCCACTGCTACGTTCTGAAATTGTGTCTCACCACCACATAAATTGTGTCACTGCCACATTCCAAAACTGTGCCTCACCTCCACATAAATTGTGCATCACTGCAACATTCTGAAATTGTGCATCACTGCCACATACTGAAATTGTGCATCCCTGCCACATACTGAAATTATGTGTTTCAGTTACTTCCTGATACTGTGTCACTGCTGCATTCCACAGTTGCAACATGGTGACATTTTGAAATCTCATACCTGCAGTATTTTAATAATTGCACACAACTTTGCATTCTAAAGCAATTTTTGCCACTGCATTCCATGCCTCCCCCGTCACATTTCTGAAGTACTGTACCTTGCATCTACACATTATGGAAGTGCATGTGCTGACTTCCCCAGTGTAAGTTTTCCTTTTTTAGATGTTTATTACGCCTACAGTTTTAAGTAACATTGGATAAATAATTCATATAAGGTAGCTTGCATGGAGGACTAGGTTGTAAGTTCAGGAGATGACATCAGCAGCATCTCTTCACTGAAACTGGCTTATTTGAACAGACCATGAATTAAGGGTTACAAAATGACTTGCAACTTTTAAACAAAGTAACTTACAGGTCTGATTATTGGCATGAGACTGATTGAGGATATGCTGATCCAAATTCTGAATTTAGTGATGCCAAAAATGTTGGCGTCAGTCCCACTTTAAAGAACAACAATTGAGTTGATCTACATTTATCATAAGTCCCCAAACAACCCATTGCTAGCTTAACAGCTCAGGATGCTAATTTCATAATTTTATGCCGGCATACTGTACTTAGTGTAGGGTAACGGATCATAAATCTTTGTGTTGAGGAACTGAACATCAGATAACTTGCTCCTCCTGGTCCACCTTACTTAAGAGTTCTGCCCCTAGCTCATTTGTTTTGTGATGTATGAGTGTGGTGAGCACAGTGGAGTGCTATACTACTTTCCAAGTTTCAAAGTGTAGGCATATTGTAACAAGGCTCTTGTTAGTTGAGTGGTGACATTGAGTTAAACCCAATGACAACTTAATGAATAAAAGAAGTTTATAGTGTGCCCCACATTTAGCAATACAGTGTGCCACTACACTGTACAGTCTCATACTTCACAAAATGTGTGAGCTCTGGGGCGGAGCAGGGGCATAACAGTAAGCAAAGTGGACCAGTAGGGGGAAGCAATCTAGAGGTTAGGTCCTCAATACAAGGATTTCGGATCCCTTTCCCCACACCAAGTATGCAGGCAATAGTTTTAAGATTAACACTTTGAACTTCTGAGCATTTAGCTAACAGTAGGAGGGCTTGGAGACTGCACCAAAAATGGTGTTCTTGGTGTTGCGTGTGAATGATGCTTATTTGTTTTCAGTACTGCTTCTGTCTTAACCATATTGAATGTATATGTAGTTACTTATTGTATCAATTGTTTGCCACGGCCACAGTCAACAAGCTCTAACAAGACATCCAGTCGTGATGGTGACAAATTTGATGAACAATGTTAACTTTATCAGTCTCTGGTAGTCTAATATATAATGGGCAAGGAAATTCCTGTGTCCTGATTGACTGAGACTTGGTTCTAGCAATGGCAGTAACAGAACACCACCAATGGCTAAAAACAAGTCCCTGCCAACCAGGGCAATTCACAGAATTCATAAGCCTCTTATTTCTTAATTTCCATCACAAACATGGCTGCAACCTTTACTCACACATAACAAACTTCAACTAGGTTATAAAAATAAAAGTTCATTAAATTAAATAAAGTAAGTAAATAATTTAATGTTAGTTTCACTCAAGAGCCACTTCTTATACACATACACAAATAAAAAAAAAATCAAGTACTATTCAGAGTTTCCATTGCTGCTGTTTTTTTGATGACCATGAAAAATCCCCCTTCTATCCCTACCCATTTGCCAGAGAACTCCTTGCTCCTTACCTGGCAATAGATAAAATTGGGGTTCTGGCTCCACTTAACAATTGGCAATACACTATCCTCCAAATCTCCTGTCCTCTCAGGGGACCCACAAGGGTTCATTTTGGGTTCCCTCTTTTCAGCCTCTTCCTAAACTCCCTTCCCGCATCCTGCACCTCCAACATATTACTCTATGCAGATGATGCTGTCATCTTCTCCTCCAGCCCAGACCCCTCTCAACTCCACCACTCTCTCCAGTCCTCCTTCAGTGCTGTTGAAAGCTAGTTCGCCTCACAATGCCTTATTAGTAACTAAAAAAAACAAAGGTATGCTCTTCACACATCTGCAGAACTCCAGGAAAGAGCTTTTTTCTCAAATACTATCAGCGTCCTTGACCCCCCCTGGAATTTGTGCACACATTTAAATACCTGGGCATCACTTTGGATACTGGCCTCACCTATCATGAGCATATACTTCAATTATCCAAGGCCCTAAACATTAGGCTAGGGGTCTTGAACCGCTATAAACATTACCTTACCCTGGAGGCCCTTAAACTTGCTATCTCCTCCTCGGTTCTCTCCCTACTTGGTTATGGCCTTCTAACTTTTGGAGGGGCATGCCCCTCAGCCCTTGATAGTCTTAGACTTGTGCTAAACAAGGCCTGTCATCTTATATTAGGGTGTGACAGACTCACCCATACCTGTGTGCTATATAAGGACACTAATTGGCTTAACCTTGATAACAGAATCAAATTCCACACTTGTATCTTAGCTAAAAAAATCACCCTTGGCCTCTCCCCCACATCACTCACCTCCTTAATCACCTTGGAATCTAAAGTTAAGCATACCCATAGCTTAGATACCCTTTGTTTCTCCATCTCTCCCTGTCGCACAACTCAATTCCAAAGATCCTTTTGCTACAGGGCACCCTTGTGGGTGAATAACCTACCCTCCTCCTTGTGTCTACATCAAAGAATTGGCCACTTCAAAATGCATCTTAGGGCCCATCTTCACTCCTCAAGTGACTGCGACTGCATATGAACTGGTGCCCCTGTCCCTCTATTACTGACAGTGGCCTCTGGCTTGCCTCTGCATACTGGTCTCAGCTCCACTAACTCAGGGATGTTGTTTCTAGTCTCTTTTTAACTGTTTCAAACTGTACTAGATCCTGAATGTTAACCTAGCATTCCTGTTGTAACTTAACCTTACTCTGTAATAATCACTGTATTTGTATCTGTACTAACTGTATTTGTGTAACTGATTTGTTATATGTGGAACCTTTGAAAAGGAGTCTATGACTCAAAAGTATTTCTGATTCTTCTGAAATAAATAAATAAATAAATAAACTTGAGGGGTGTGTGTGTGTGTGTGTGTGTTGTGTGTGTGTGTGTGTCCATGCCAGTGGAACTCTGAAGAATTTTGAATTCATGTATTCCATCTTACCATTCCATGTGTGTGTGTGTGTGTGTGTGGTGGGTGGGAGCATTCTACAACTGGAATAATGCAGAGCTTTGAATTGTTCTACTCCATGATAAATGTTGAATGTGAAGAAAGACAGATGGCTGACATAAAAAAAACATCTGTGGAGGGACTATTTTACATTATTTAGCAACATTTTATTATATTTTTTGTAGCTTTGAAAACTTTTAGAGTGTTAATTTTTTAGAAGTTTCCTATGGGACCATTTTATATAAGCAATAAGCACTCCAGGGACATTGGTGGTACTAGGTTTACTCTATGGTCAGGGGGCTGAAGACACTTGACTTCACCTCATGCCACACTGCTTCCCTGACCATGGGATGTACCAAGTACCACCAATGCCCCGTTATGCCTTATTGCTTAAATCCCCCACCTCACCCGATCCACGTTACATCAATCACACTGTTTCACTTGTTCTAGCAGGTGTGGCTGCCTGTTGTCAAGAAGTACCCTTACATTTAGAAATTTTGAAGGTTAAGTTGAGTCTTTTAAATTGATTTACCTGCTCCTAGCTGGCCACAACTTACACCAGTGCCTATGGTGCCTGAATGGTGACCACTTTCCAATCCCTTACCATTTACTGAGTGCCTATAGCTAGAATATCTGCAGAAATTTCTAGGCTGCTAGTGACTCTGGAAAGTAAATTAGTAATTGCTGTTAGGAGTGCTTACTTAGGTAGATAGTTGGTTGGGTATGTCTGTCTCTTCTTGTATTTATTTCTTCCCATATGGTGTTTACAGAAGTGGTGGTATTCCGGCCCTCCATCTGCTCAATTTTTTATTATGTGATAACTAGCTGGCTGAAGGTATATTATTTAATTTTTTACCTAGTGTTTTAGTATGCCATGAGCTCCACTACTGCTCACTCAGACCATCTGGTCTGCTAGAACCTTGTTTGAGGGGTTGTGTGTCAGTGCATGAGATACAGTTGGATGTGAAAGGCTGTGTATGTGCTTGTGAATAAATGCCTTGTATAGGCACTTCATGACAGTTTGGCACCTTCTCAGATACTGTCTGTGCTACCATACAACACTTTCCACAGTTTTTTTCTTGTGATCATTTATACTGAGTACTGTCACCCCATGTGGGTCACACCCCATCCACCATCGACAAAGTCTCCTTTGATGTACAGTATTGATATTTTTGGTTGGCAGTGGCATCACACTTGGCACCACCTCTCTCTTGAGTGCATCTAACGTTCAGAGGCTCCCTGTCCACTACAATCTTCTGAGGCAGTTGGAAGATTCAAGTGTGCTGGCACATGCTGGAACATGTGAGCCTGATATGTTTTATATTCTTGCTGTACTTCATTTTTGGTTTCTTGCTCACCTGGAAATAGTGGATATTTCAGACGTGTCTGTGTGTGTGTGTTACTGAGTGCTGCACAGTGCACATGCACAATGCTCCAGACTCTGTACATCTACAGGCTGTGTTACCCGACCCAGAAACATACCAATACAATGATGCCTTTACTGGTAGAACTGGCAATGAATGCCGGTCCAGTGTCATGGTAGGATGAGTAACTTCTTAAATTAGAGCAGTCCGCTGAACATCTTACTCTGTCACCCTCTGAGTAGTGGACACATAATGCAGCTTGTATGTCCTCATGAAGCAGAACAACATTCCTCATTGTTATTGAGGGTCTGTCTGGGGACATTGTAGTATCATTAGCGGCACTGAGCCAGTTAGAGCTTGGTGGTATACATATTCACATTCTTCAGTCAAACTAATGTCTCCCTACTCATTCACCAATGTCTTATCTTCTTATACAGTCATTTGCATGTGTTGTTAATTATATGGAGACAAGACCAGGATGATTGATGTAACCCAGACTGGGTGAGAAATAGCTGAAATGAGGGGGAGGGGCACTTGACTATCAGTGACGATGAAGTGGAGAGTGCCATAAGATAAATGTTGACGAATTTCTTTTCACTGTGTTATCGACACATCCCTGTGTTTCATGTTGTAGAATTGATTGAACATTCACAGTAAGTTTTTGAATATCGACTGTGGTTGATTTGGCAAGGTGATTGATTAAATCACCATGTAGTAAGATTTAGGATGCAATAAATGTTATCTGGAGTTGAAATAAGTGTGCCATTATGGTCTGTGGTGTGGTGGATAAGTATAATGGTTGTGGGCTTCACTCTGACATGCTCAAGGCTCAAGACAGGTCTGTTTGTGATAATGGAAGTCAGTTTATTTCAAGCTCGACATTGAGTAGTAAATGTATCTATGAAAGTATTACTGCAATGATGCTGATTTTATCATGTGTTTTTTTATGGCTTTTGATAATCATTATCATGCCAGTACCAATGTTAATATAGTGGATATTATTAATGACACACACTGGTACTGGTGAATATACTGGACACATTAGGCTACTGGCATAGCTGCAGATAATGGGTGCTATGCACCAATGGGTGGGTAATACATGCCGCAGGCACATTACCCGCCCCCAGAGCTCCGTACCTGTGGACAGGTGCACACTGGTGGCATTCATGACTGCCACCCATCTGTTTATGGCCCCACCCCTTCCAGCTCACAGGACTCTGCAGTGCAACCAGTGGCAGAATCGTGGATCTGGCAGGGCATCCAATCAGATGCCTGGACTGGGTGGCACAGTGGATCCCTTCCACAGCAGGGAGCATGTTGGCTGCGCACCCCATGGATATCTGAGGGCCAGTGGCAGGTGTGAGGAGGGCAATGCTGCTGTCCCTCCCATGGCACCGGAGCAGTGCACGGGGCTGGATTGGGGCCAGGGGGACTGTTTGCCGGTGGTGGTGGGGCACGTACCGCTTCGCCGTTAGCAGGACGTGCAGGTGGTGCTGGGGGGGTGGCACCAAGGGCAGCACCCTAGGGCTGATGGCCCTTTGAGGTGATGTGTGTGGGGGGGGCATGATTGCGGTGTGCAGCCGCACCAGTCTGTGTGCTGGGGTGGGAGGGAGGTAGCAGCCCCTTTATGAGATGGCCCCGGAAGGTGAGTGGGCACATTGCCCTGATGCCAGGTGGGTTTCCAGGTGTGCATGGGGAACATGTGGGGGGTTTTATGGCATGGTCCTCTTGGGCATGCCCTGTGCTCCTCTATGCACCCCCACAGCCAGCACTATGCACCTTTGTGCATGGCGCGTAGTGTTGGCACCCCCCCCGTTCTGCAGTCTGCAGCCCTGGGGGATTAGGCTCATACTGTCTGCATGCTCCCTCCATTGTGCATACCATGCAGGGGGTGAAATGTTTGCAGAGTGGCTACGTGCCCAAGACACACAGTGGGTAGCCACTCTGCCCCTACATGCATAGGGGCCAATGTGTGTTGCTGATGCTATATGCATTTCCCTTTGACTTTCATGAAATGCATTTTATCTTCTTCATTATATGTGCAGCATGCACAGTGATGGATGCACAGTGTACCTGCATTCCAAATGTACTGTACCTGAAATGAAAAATGCAGTATATGACAGTCTGTTGACTGATATGTTACAACTCCCCACTGTGCCAGCTCAAGTCATAGTTAATGTCAGGTATGAAATATCTGCTCTTACTAGGCAGGTGTTTCCTTCTACTTGTCAAGTCTAACAGTTCATCGGATGTGATCAAAGTCCATTGACCTACTGGTCAGTTTACAATTGGACAAACCATGTGCTGATGTCATTGTCAAGGTACAGTATGTATGCATTTATGACTATCTTACATACACAAATCTATGTTTTTTTTAAAGGGATGTTGATCAATTTACAGTTTTCCCAGTATATTTACTTTCAGGCACTGTTCCAACATCTTACACTTTCTAGTCCTCCCATCAACCCAGCACCAAATAGCACCAGGCTGTAATCTAGACTCCTTGGCCAGCATAGAACCCAGTCAGTACTGGCAAAAACTTCAGAAGCCAGCCACCAACCAATACCACTAGACAGCACTGACAAGCAGCTGGCAAGAAAGCCACCTCAAAATACACTGGGCTGAATTTTCCAAGCAGCACAGCGGACATAAGGCGGCCTGCGTCAGTGATCCATGGCGCACGGCATGCCTGCATCAAAGTACCATTACACAAGAGCCTATTGCATCAAGACTTAAGGCAAATCCAATTTTCAACCCACAGCTGTGTTCAAAACGCTGCACCTTGAGTCAAGGTTGCTTGCGCTGCCCTTGTGACACAAAAATGCCTCCGACACAGAGCAAGCATGACTGCACTAAACATAGGCCCTTAAAGTATGGGATATGCAATTATCAAATTACATTGGTGAAGCAGCAGATGAAAAAGTGCCTACACCTGCTGGACCAGTCAGTGCTGGTCCAAGCAGCTTAGAGCACATAAAGCAACACACAGCAGAGTCAGCCCTCAGTAGTGTGAATGACACAGTTGTGTGTAGACCCACACTGTGGGACTTGAATGACAGTATAATGCCAGGTGCAGCAGTCCTACTTGTGATTGTGATGGGTAGGTCATTGTGGAGGTGGCACCTTGCCTGATGACAATGGTGTGTTGCTGCAAGGCTGCAGCAAGCCATACGACAGCAACTGGTGGTAGCCCACAGGTGCTACACACCATGGGTGTACTGCAGCCGAACATCATACTTGGACCTCAGTAAGGAACAGTGCCTGGTAAGATACCACCTGTCAAGGGTGGCCATCTCAGACCTCTGTGATGTCCTGAGGTGGCAGCTGACAAGCTGGACCCAGAGAAGCAACCCCATAGTGGTTGAGGTGAAGATGAGTGTGATACTATGGTTCCTATCCACCGAAACATTCCAAATTCCAACTAGAGACACGCTTGGGATATGCCAGTCCTCCGTATCAAACTGCATATGACAAGTGGTGGAGGCACTAGTATGGCAGGCAAGGGAATATATAACCTACCCACAGGATGCCCATGGACAGCTTGCCCTGCAGCAGGGCTTCTGTAACATAACACAGCTGCCAGGCATGCTTGGTGCAATTGACTGCATGCACATCGCCATCAAGGCACCAACAGTTGATGATGAGGTGTACATCAATGGCAAAGGGTTCCATAGCATCACCATGCAGGTCATAGGTGACAGCTGCAACCATATAGTTGACATAGTGGTGCAGTACCCTGGAACGTCCCATGATGCCTACATCTTCAGGCACTGTGGAATCACAGAGGCCTTTGAACATGGTGATATGACAGATGGCTGACTGATAGGTGGGTGCAGGTACAGCACAGCTGCACACTCATCACAACATACCCACCACACATGCACTGCACAGCAACATGACACCATACCACTGCACCATGGCCATGGGACAAGGACTGGGCACTGTGCAGGGAACACAGCATGTACGACGTGGACACAGGGATATACCTGCTGACACTGATGACAGCCAATGTCACTGAGGTGATGGTATGAATGGTTAATGCACACACTGACACATGGACAGTGGCGAGACAGTATGCACAGAAGTCCACATGCCCCAAACAGTCAGGTATACAATTAGTGGGTACATCATTAAGCATGCTGGCCATCCTGGTGCCAAACAGCACATTGAAGGGCACACTGTGACAGAACCAGACAGCATCATACATGTCATGAGCAGGCATATTCCCAGCTGGCCGGGATACACAGACACAGCGGACACACAGATACACCCTTCCAGACACCATGTTGGTGCGCACATGCAGAGCACATGACACATGCCATAGACACTGAGGGGCACACGCAGATGTAGAAGTGTAGTGTGCAACACACAGTGACACACATCACAGGCACAGCCACACACAGTAGCGTGACAGCACAACATGCCCATGGCACCATGTGGTGCAAGCAGACACCGGCACATGGCTGCACACCCCATGCAGGTGGTGCTCAGAGCATGGCACAGGGACACAGCCACAGTGGTGGATCCAGCAGGGTAACAGTGTCTCTGGGGACATCCAGCAGACACAAAAAGCATTGCACATGAAAGTGCATCACACCCACGTAGCTGCACACCACACCACCATGCTTGAACTGCCAGAACACACAAGCTAAGCAGAGACACAGAAGTCAACCAAGTGCAATGCCACCTGCATGCTAACAATGACCTATGTCTCCACAGGTGACAGTGGATACCCGCTTCTGCCCGGGCCGATGACATCATTCAGAGCACCGGCCACAGAAGGTGAGAGATGGTACAATGAGGCTCATGCAGCAACACGTTCAGTGATTGAGCAAACATTCAGACTCCTGAAGATGCGCTTGACTTGACCATTCAGACAGTTTGCTGCAGTATGCCACTGCCATGGTGTGCAAGATCGTCATTGCGTGTTGCATATTGCACAATATAGCCGTTAAATATCTTATACACTTGCCTGAAGATGACAGCGACATGGATGGCAGCAGTGCTGGGGATGGAACAGATAATGATGACGACGATGATGCCAAGGTGAACAATGCAGCAGTGCGTAGCAATGCTGCAACACTAGCAGCTGTGGGATGCTGGACATGGGCAATGTTTGTCCGAAACCACTTTGACTGAGCCAGCAGCACAGAGTGACAGCTGCATGCAACAAGGGGCAGACAGGCAGTGACACCCGTAGCCTGGACACAACACATAGACCACTGCAACAGTGTTACCCGCTACTGTATGCATGCACATGAGCAAGATCATACACCCAGGTGGAGGACAGCATGCCACAGTCCATCATAGAGGCATCACAGAGGGAAATGCTGCCACCTGGGATAGGCGTCACACTGCATCCAAGTGTGCATATATCAAACTGGGTGCTGTGTGGCAGCTGTACCCAGGTGGCAGCACTACACTGCACAGACAGCAATTGTTACCAGCAATGAAGCCTGCACAAACTCAGCAGCATACAGGATGATGGCCATGCATATCCATATCAATGTACGACTATGATGCCACACGTGGCCATGGCCCCAGAGATGGTCATGTGTGCAGCGCACCTGTGCCAATGTCATGACCACTGTGCCGCACAGTCCCAGCCCATATGTGTGCACAGTGTGCCCATTAAGCAGGCACAAGACAATGACAGCACCCATCCCCATGCACTGGCACACATGTAAGCAGTGCATGGCACTAGAAATGGAAAGGTAGGTTACAGGCATGCCCATGAAAGGTGCAAGGCCACATGCATGGGGGATGTCAAGTGATGTATGACACTGCCAACAAAAGGAGCAAGATGCCACACAAGTGCATGGCATGCATGGCTGTACAACACAGGCACAGAGCAAGGTACAGGATGGCTGTGCACATGGGCACACCGATTCACACCCATGCACACCATATGTGAGGGCCGCATGACAAAGGATACACAGGCATGACATAACACACTTACTGCCATTCCAAACCCTGCCCACAACAAGCACTCCAGGCAAATATCACCATCTCACATATGGCAATGCACAATGTTTACATGTTGCAGCACAGCTGTAGGGCACAGTACATGCAGCAAATGGCATGTGAATATGCCTGCCAGTGCCATCATGAGGATGCAGACACACATGAGCAACACACCCCTGCACGGTCACCAACTGTACCATAGTCCACATGACACATGGTTGGGGTACGCACACAGTATGCCCACACATGTCCCCGTGGTCACAACAATGTACGGTGATGGACGCTGCATCCTAGGGCACCAGTATGTGCTCATGCATGTTGCCGTGCGCTGTGGCATGCATCACCATAGACTCCAGTGCCTCATGAAAGCAGCACACCGAACATAGCCTGTGTGCACACACAGTCATGCATGCCATGTGCCACTGCTGTATCTCCCCTATGATGGCCACCCCAGCATGGATGACCCTGGCAGCACAAGCCTGCTGCCCATGCCATGTCCCTCAGTCCAGTGTCTGAGGTCTGCATATGTCATAACCTAACCCTGCTGCCAGTGCAACACCCGCCAGCACTGCAGACAGGGGACCACTGTATCAGTCAGCCTCATTGGCCCCATGGGACATGTTTAACCACACTGCTGCCTCAATCATAGAAACATAGAAACATAGAAGTTGACGGCAGATAAGGACCGCAAGGCCCATCCAGTCTGCCCATTTCTTTTTCTACCTTATAAATGTGCCATCGGCCTTTGCTCTGTCAGTGGCCTATCTATTCATAGTCATTTGTATTGCTCCCTTATGCCTATCCCATGCCTGTTTGAAGCCCTGCACTGTATTCATAGCCACCACTTCTTGTGGTAAGCCATTCCATGCATCCACCACCCTTTCTGTGAAAAAGAATTTCCTCATTCCTCCTTAATCAGCCTCCCTCTAATCTCATGCTGTGTCCTCTTGTCCTGCTATTTTCCTTATATTTAAACATGTTAGACTCTTTCACCTTGTTTATGCCCTTAAGGTGTTTGAATGCCTCGATCATATCACCTCTCTCCCTCCTTTTCTCAAGGTTATACATATTGAGCTCCGTTAATCTGTCCTCATATGTCTTCTGATGCAGTCCCTGTACCATTTTGGTTTCCTCTTCTCTGGACTGCCTCAATTTGGTTAATGTCCTTGTGAAGGTGTGGCCTCCAATACTGCACGCAGTACTCCAGATGGGGCCTAACCAGTGTCTTGTACAGAGGGATTATTACCTCCCTCTTACAACTTGTGATACCCCTACTAATACACCCTAACACCCCCAGCCTTACCTACTGCTTTAGAGGTCTGTTGGATGATTTTAGGTCATCAGTGATGATGATGCCCAAGTCTCTTTCTTCCTTTGTGACTGCTAGCAACTCCCTCCCAGCCTATAGGTGGCTTCAGGGTTTCTCTTCCCTATGTGCATGATTTTGCACTTCTTGCATTAAATCCCAGTTGCCACTCTTCTGACCATTCTGCTAGTTTATCCAGATCTCTTCTCATTCTGCCCACGCCATCTGGATCATCTACTCTGTTGCAGATCTTGGTGTCATCTGCAAACAGACAAGCCTTACCCTCTAGTCCATCTGCAAGGTCACTAATGAAGATGTTGAAGAGGACTGGCCCCAGGACTGATCCCTGAGGTACCCCACTTGTGACTTGCATCTCTTCTGACAGTATACCATTTACCACCACTCTCTGTTTTCTGCCCGTCAACCAGTTTGCCACCCAGTTGACCAACTCTGACCCACCCTGAGCCTACCCAGCTTATTTATCAATCTTCTATGTGGAACAGTGTCAAAAGCTTTGCTGAAGTCAAGGTAGGCGACATCAACTGCTCCCCTTGGTCCACCACTCTGGTTACCCAGTCAAAGAAATCTATGAGATTAGTTTGACAGGACCTTCCTTTGTAAACCCATGCTGTCTTGGATCCTGTGCCCCATGGATTCCAGGTGTTGCACTATCCTTTCCTTAAGGAGTGCCTCCATAATCTTGCCCACTACTGAGGTAAGACTGACGGTCTGTAGTTCCCCGCCTCCTCCCTGCTACCACTCTTGTGGAGGCGGGATCACATGAGCCCTTCTCCAGTCTTCTGGGACCTCTCCTGTGCTCAGAGACTCACTAAACAATTTGCTAATGGCTCTGCTAGTTCCTCCTTTAGCTCCTTAAGGACCCTGGGATGTATGCCATCAGGTCCCATTGCCTTATCCACCTGAGCTTTGCAAGCTCTTGTAGGACCCTTTCTTTTGTGAAGGGAGTAGTGCTCACCTCCCTCCCCTGTGTCCATGATGCTGAGCTGTGGGCCTGCCCTACCTTCTCTTCAGTAAATACTGAGCAAAAGTATCTATTTAGGATAGATGCCTTTACAGGGTCCTCCTCCTCACATGCTCCCTTTTCTCCATTAAGCTTAGCAATACCCCTCTGGACTTTCTCCTTTCACTAATGTATCTATAGAAAGTCTTGTCACCTTCTTTTCTGTTTGTGCTAGTGTTTCCTCAGTTTGGGACTTTGCCTGCCTTACTGCCTTACCTGCTTCCCTTAGGGCAGTTTGGTATGCCTCTATCTTCATCCCGCTGTGTTCCTTATATTTCCTGAAGGCCAGCCTTTGGCTCTGACCTTTTCTGCTACTGTATTTGAGAACCAAAGTGGTTTTCTTCTTCTTTTGCACTTCCTTTTCTGTCTAACACAATGGGATGTTGCTTCAAGTATTGCATCCTTAATGCTTGCCCACTTTGCCTGTACCCCTCACCTGTGTTTCTTTTGCCAGTGCTAGCTTAACTCTGTTGGCCATCTTATCAAAGTCTGCCTCTGAAGTCCCATATTTTGCCTTGGAATGGGATGATTTAGATGTAGTAGACAAATTGAACCATACCATGTGATGGTCACTGGCCCCCAGGTGACCTCTACCTGGAGATCTGTGATCCCTTCTTTGTTAGTCAGTACTAGATCTAGGATAGCCCTGTCTCTTGTGGGTTGCTGTACCAGTTGTTTGAGGCCTTCCCCAGTGAATCCACTATGAGTCTAGTTCTGGCAGATGTTCCTGCTGGTATTGACCAATCTGTATCTGGCATGTTGAAGTCTCCCATTATCAGAACCTTCCCTTTAGCTGTCATGTTTTGTATATCTTCTAACAGTAATGTGTCTATGTCCTCCCCCTGGTCTGGGGGCCTGTAGACAACCCCAGTTTTATGGCTGTCCCATTTCCTGTTTCCAGGGTGACCCACAGTTCTTCTGGCTCCTTATGTGTATTCTGAATTTCTGTAGCTTTGATATTTTCATTAACATACAGGGCCACTCCTCCCCTTTTGCACCTCGGTCTCTTCTGAACAATACACAGCCAGGTACTGGTCTCCCAAGTGTGGTTACTGGTAAACCATGTCTCACTAATTGCTACTATGTCCAGTTTAGCCTCTGACATTATTGCCTGCAGGTCTGGGATCTTATTTCCCAGGCTGTGAGCATCTGTGTACATGATTTTCCATTGGCCAGATTTTGGTGTGTTAGTTGCTGGGTGAAGTTTGGCATTACTCCTGTGCATCGTATGGGGAGACAAACCTTTTTTCTTACCTGGTGATGCAAATGAATGGCAAACATGCTGAATTCCTGTTTGACCACTAGCTGAGGGGGGAGGGGTGTTCTTCCCATTCGATGTATGGGGTGCTGAACCCCTCTCCCCATTTGCTAGTTTAAATATTCTGCAAAGACGTCAAACTTCTGCCCCAATGCACTGACTCCCTCTTTAGTCAGATGCAGTCCATCAAATTTAAAGAACTTTCGCTCCCAGAACTGTTGCCAGTTCCCTA
The DNA here is from genome assembly GCA_016271365.2 of Neoceratodus forsteri. Lineage (NCBI taxonomy): Eukaryota > Metazoa > Chordata > Ceratodontiformes > Ceratodontidae > Neoceratodus > Neoceratodus forsteri. The sequence goes on along the minus strand of CM057449.1, from coordinate 515,894,544 downwards.
CAAATCTGTGTCCTTTTTCCTGGCACCAGTCCTTGAGCCACGTGTTTAGCTCCCTATCTCCCTTCTCTGACCTTCCGTCCATCTGCTCCCTCTCCCAGACTGGCAGGATCTCAGAGAAGGAGATGCCGGACGAAATAGATGATAGTTTGTCACCCAGCCTAGTCAGGTGTTCCTTGGTCTCCACAACTGACCGGCTGGCGAGATCATTAGTCCCTATGTACTAGGACATCAATGTTTTCTCCTGCTTTGTGAACAATTTTAGTAATGCAGGTCAGTGTCTCTCCATGCTGATGTACCTGGGGACATCTGACCATCACCCTGGCTGGAGATGGGTATCAACTCCCTGAATCATGGAGTCTCCTATGATCAGAAGTTTTTGGATTTCCTTTGTGCTTGTCTAGTTTTGGTTCCTGATTTGGGTGAGTTTTGTTGTGCTAGCTCCTGTGCAGTGTTCTGCTCTGCAGTGTCTTCTGCCTCTTTATTTGATTTCGAGATAGAGGCAGATACCTGTTTGTAGTGTTTATATGGTTTTGGAGGTAATGTGTTGGAGAGCAGAGAGTGATGGGGCACCTGATTTGCTCCTCCTAACCACCTGCCAACCTCCTGGACCAACTACCCTCTGCGGTCGAGGTTTTTTCTTTGGGTGCTGGGAAATGGCAGGTGGTTCTTATAATGTATTTCCTCTTCAATATGAAATTTGAGGCGTGCAATCTCTGCCCATGCTGCCCGGAGCTGAGCCCTAAGATCTCCAAAGGTCCAGCATGTAGGACAGTGTCCTAAATCCTGTAAGACTGTCCTTCTGAAAATTGTTCCACAGTACCTGCAGTTAATGAAATCCATTCCAAATAAGTTGCTGGGTTTGTAACCTAGTCAGAGTAATTAGAAGGAAAAAAAAAAAAGAAAAAAAATGCAAGTAATGGTTTAATTGTGCTTTGTTTAACTTGTTATAACAAGTTAAATTACTAGTGCCCCTGTAAATGAGATCACCTTGTGGAGGCTCCACTGATCCGCCCCTTCCTGCTCTGCCACAGGAAATGTCACAACTGTGGTACCCTATAAAAGGAGTGTGGCGTGGGGTGGTTGGGGATGGGATGGGGGGGTGGGGTGGCCCTTCCCTGCCTAAAAAGAAGAACCACGGACGAAAGAACAAGGAGGTAAGAGCAGAAACAATCAGTCAATAACAAATGCAGTAACCCTGAAAGCTTATCCTAATGTTAGATGAAACTGTAAAACCTGTAAAGCACCACCTGTAATAATTTCAGAGAAGATATATGCTGTAAGAAACACTTTGAGAAACACTTTGAGAAAAATAAAGCAGTAACAGAAGATATACCTTGCAAAAGACAATTTGAATCAGAAGATTACAGGAGTAATCTGTTGGCACACACCTGTAGGCACACCTTGTAATAATGCAGAAGAAGGTATACCAGCAACAACAATTTGAATCAGAGAAAAATAAAGCAATGAAATGTTAGCAACAAACAGTAGCAATCCCTGTGAGTAAAAAATAAAAACACCACCACACAGTAAATCTGCTTAGCCAAACTAAATCTTAATCCTTCTCCCTTGCTCTGGTAAGTTTCTCTACTCTGCCTTTCAAGCAGTCTTAGAAGGAAAAAGCTCAGGTGAAGCTAGGTGCCTTGGCCAGCAAACCAAGTCTTCTACCTCCAAGATATCAACTAACCTGACTTTTTAACCCTTCTTTCTGTAGGAAATTACTGACAGTTTGCCAGCTCCACCCCCCAAATACATACCTAATCCTTTGGAAGATCTGTGGGAGGAAAAGCAATTAGCTCCTTCATTGTGAGAAGGAGACTGAAACACCTCTGAGACAACAAACCTTTTCAACAAACAAGAATAAAATAAAACAGTGTCAAACAGTAATTTTGCTTAGCCCAATGATAAAAAAGTCACAAAATGTAAGCTCCACCTGTAATACAGTAATTTCAGAGAAGATATACGTAAGAAACACTTTGGAAACACTTTGAGAAAATAAAGCAGTAACAGAAGATATACCTTGCAAAAGACAATTTGAATCAGAAGATTACAGGAGTAATCTGTTAGCACACCTGTAGGCACACCTTGTAATAATGCAGAAGAAGGTATACCAGCAACAACAATTTGAATCAGAGAAAAAAAAAGCAATAAAATGTTAGCAACAAACAGTAGCAATCCCTGTGAGTAAAAATAAAAACACCACCACACAGTAAATCTGCTTAGCCAAACTAAATCTTAATCCTTCTCCCTTGCTCTGGTAAGTTTCTCACTCTGCCTTTCAAGCAGTCTTAGAAGGAAAAAGCTCAGGTGAAGCTAGGTGCCTTGGCCAGCAAACCAAGTCTTCTACCTCCAAGTTATCAACTAACCTGACTTTTTAACCCTTCTTTCTGTTGGAAATTACTGACAGTTTGCCAGCTCCGCCCCCACATACACACCTAATCCTTTGGAAGAGCTGTGGGAGGAAAAGCAATTAGCTCCTTCAATGTGAGAAGGAGACTGAAACACCTCTGAGACAACAAACCTTTTCAACAAACAAGAATAAAATAAAACACAGTGTCAAACAGTAATTTTGCTTAGCCCAATGATAAAAAGTCACAAAAATGTAAGCTCCACCTGTAATACAGTAATTTCAGAGAAGATATACGCTGTAAGAAACACTTTGCTCCAGAGAAAAATAAAGCAGTAACAGAAGATATACCTTGCAAAAGACAATTTGAATCAGAAGATTATAGGAGTAATCTGTTAGCACACACCTGTAGGCACACCTTGTAATATGCAGAAGAAGGTATACCAGCAACAACAATCTGAATCAGAGAAAAAATAAAGCAATGAAATGTTAACAACAAACAGTAGCAATCCCTGTGAGTAAAAAATTAAAACACCACCACACAGTAAATCTGCTTAGCCAAACTAAATCTTAATCCTTCTCCCTTGCTCTGGTAAGTTTCTCTACTCTGCCTTTCAAGCAGTCTTAGAAGGAAAAAGCTCAGGTGAAGCTAGGTGCCTTGGCCAGTAAACCAAGTCTTCTACCCATCTATCATCTGCTGCTGAATCTATTTCCCCACTGCATGTGTCACCATCTGCATGGTGCCACAGTGGAAACCATCCTGACATATTTGTGGCACTTCTTATTGAGCGCGTGTGTCACCAACCTCATGGTGACACAGTGGATCCCCATCAAGATGTAGTAGTGGCATTTCCTGCAGTGCACATCCATCAACAACTGCATGGTGATGCAGTGGATACCCATCCTGATGCATGTGCATTATTACCCGTGAACTGCGGTATGCAGTCCCATGACCTGAATGCAGGAGAGCACCCGCACAAGTACAACGTTGGTGACAGAAACAAGCACAACAGATGCCCAGCGGTCACATCAACTATGTAGCTGGTAGCATCATCACTCATGCTGCACATGTGTTTGCCACTCACTGGCATCATGTACCAGACCTGACCTTATTGCATCGGGTACACCGCTACATGTGTCACCAACCACAGGGTGATGCAGAAGGGCTGCATTTGCCACAGAAGCACTGCAGTCGAGGTACGGCCATGTGCAGGGGCACATCTTCACCACATTCAATGTGCTTGTGCCACTACTGCATCAGAGTAGGGTCATGATACTGTTGGGGTGCTGCATTGGCCTGTGGTCACCAATGCCCTGTGCTACCCTGCACATGGACTCAGCCACATGTACATCACATGCCCCCTAGATACAACACATTGGTCTATGTTGTCTCAGACCCCTCTCAAGCTGCTACCTGGCTGCCACAGCATAGGGTGTATTGTAAATACAACACTGCTGGGTGTCCACATTGGACAGTGGGACAGCACTACAGGGCATGTGCAGCAAAGGTGCAGCATCACCACACGGTGCCCAGCTGATGTACCAGATGGCCGAACTTCACCGATGATGAGACACTGCTTCTGATCAGCTGTGTCCAGAAATGGGCATGGCTGATAATGCCCCCAAGTGCATCACAGTGAAAACAGGGTGTAGTGCATCATCCCCAATAGGCTTCAAGCACTGTCTGGTGTATCCTGCACAATACGCCAGCTGAAGCACACGATAAATGATATGTCCCTACATGAGCCCGATGTTCTGCAGTGCCTTTGGGACCAGGCCATGGAAGCAGACATCACCATGCGTGACTGACACCGCAGGCAGATGGATGTGTGTTGCATGGGTTGTGTGCATGAACAGCAATCACTGCATTTGCTTACCTCATATCATGTGTGCAGAGGCATGTACTGCCCACTGTACTGTACATGTCCCCACAGATGCAGGACTGGGAGTGACTGCAGAGGCTGTAGGAGTGGATGTCACCAGCAACACGAACAATGCCAGAGGCCGTGACTCATCTGCTGATGCATCACAAGGTAGGTGTTAAGCTGCCACATGTAGTAAATTGCCCCTTAACGTAGCCTCTTGACTATCATGGTTGGGTGTGTGTGACATGGTGTGAACATGGTCCTGCATGCTGTGCCACAACACAAGCATCCCTGCAGGTACCCAGGGCAGACACTTTGGCACCACACAGCATGCACGCTCCATACATGCAGCAAACATGTATTTGGCACATATGGCCCACAATGGCACTGTTGTACTGTGCATATGCATATGAGGCTGTGCCCAGCATGCATTGCAGTCTGTGTGCCCTGGCACTGGTCATGCATGCAGCCCACACATGCACAATAGCACGCAGTGCTGTGGTGGATACACAATGCCACCATGCTGGACAACCTGTGCTGCACAGTTGTGTTAGTGTTGCACATTATGTGCAGTAAGCTGAGTCCCATCATGTCATTTCAGATGATGACACAAAGGAAGACATGGAGGGCCCTGAAAGTGTGCGTTTGAGGAATCTGCAACAGGCCATGGCAGAGCTGAAGCACAAGGAGGCCCACCAGTATGCAGAGAAGACACATCAGATGCAGCATGAACAGGACATTAATTCCTCTGGGGACATTGGAGCACAAAGGGGACTTGATGATGGCACAGCTGCGGCCAGACAACGGACTGCTCAGGAACCACAGAGTACACAGGAATGACAGGCACATGCAACATCTGTGCATGTCATGCAATCACCAGCAACAGTTCAGAATGATACTGGTGTGCCTTCAACAGATGTGCATGCTGCTGTGTTGCAGCCCACAGGGGATACGGGTGACAGTGGCTGTGCATGTGAGGGGTCAGGGGTGCTGGGCCATGTGTCTCCATGGCTAGGCCTAAGGATGATGGGATCATGGAGGACTTTGTGGGGACACTACATAGGCATATGAAGTACATTGTCCTGAAGCTGTCTACCCTACAGGCTCAGTACAGGCTGTACTGGGGACACTGTACAGGTATGGTGTGCAGTCATAAGCTGGTCCACTGCACATGTGGGTACTGTTTGGGTGTACCACTGCTGCATGATTTATGAAGGCCTGTGGTATAGCGTGTTTAGTTACAATATGTAGTGAAGGTTTCACATATTGCCTTGTTTAATGTTGTAGATTTTGTTTCCTGTAATTGGGTGTATGCATATATCCATCTAGGTAGTTTGTATCTGCTGTTGTGTTTGGTGTTGTTTTGGATGTATATTTTTCAGTCATACAATAAACAATTTAAGTTGTTGGACATTGTTTGTGTGCTGTGTGGTTCTTGGGCAATGGGAATTGTGTACTGCAGCATGCCATGAAGGGCTATATGCTGTATTGTTTGTGGACAGATGGGGTAGGTCCATACGCTGTGTGCCCCATGGGCATACTATCATTACTATTGTGGGTTCAGGTGTGAACTGGGCTTCTGTCTGGAGGTTCTGCTCTGAGTGGGATGGTTATTGTTATGCATTGGCAGACAACCATGCACAAGGTATGTGGTCAGTGGCACAGAGGAGAGGAAAAACTCCAAATGGAAGAAACTTCTGGGACCCATGGCCACTGTGCCACCTGTCCTCCAGGCTCACTGTGCTGGCCTTGTGGATTGCAAGGATGTTACAGCACTGCCATGCTGTATTATGTGCATGGCATGCATGTCACTATCGAGGGCACGTGTGTCCACCCATGTATAGACATGCACAGCATGGTGGCATCGTGCCACCACACATGGCATCCTGGTGCTCTGCCAGGGTGCTACCATCACTGTGTGCTGCATGGACATGGTGTACTGTGGACTGTGATGGCCGATGCATATGTGTATGCATGGCTGCATGCCATGATATGTGTGTCCATGTGCTAGGCTATCCATCATATGTGCAACATCACAGTGCGCATGCCATAGTGTAAGTGTGAGTGTCTGTCTCTCTGTGTGTCCAGTGTGTGGTGCAAAGATAGCCATGTCTTTTGGTGTCTCCAACGCACATGTGGCAGTTACTTAGATGCAACACTGCATGCATCACTGGAGACAGCCAAACATTTGGAATGTCAAGGAGACTTATTGCTGGGGATTGGTTGCTGTTGGCCGGCAGGCCTACTGACTGCAGCTTATGGTTGTAACTGTCCTCCACTTGGTCCAGCTCCACTTGTGGTGTGTGTTGTTGCCTCCAGCCTCCTCTTCCTGCCCCATCCACTGCCTGTGCATGCAGTTTGTGCAGCCATATTGGTGATGGCCTGGGACATGTACTGTGTGCCGCTGTACCTGACAGTTGATTGACCCCATCGTATGTTGCTGTACTAACACGACCACTCATGCAACATGGCATATGTCCAATGGAGCCCAGGAAGGCCATTATCATACTGTCAGTCCACCCAGTGGTGTACCGATCACCATCGACTGTGTATTCTTCTGCTGTTGCAACTGTGATACCTGTATCCACTGGTGTGTGTTCACATGTTGACCCTTGTCTCCTTGGCAATGTTAGCATCTGTGTGGTGTTTTCTCATGCACCTGTGTGTCCCCCCACTGCATTCTGCTGGCATCCTCTGGGATCACCTTTTCTGACATTCCCACTATGCTGCTGACGATAGGCATTGCCTTCTGGGGTTTCTACATGTCATGTGGGCTAGTGTGTCACACCAGTCTTGTGCTGCATGTCCATGAGCTTATCCTGCATCTGTGCTATGTCCAGTGATACAAACATTCAAAGAAGCCAGCAGAAGAATGCAATTTAGTCTATCAAGCCTTCTTGTATTACAAGGTCCACAGCTTAAGCTAAAGTCCCTGCCCTACTCCCCACTCCTCTCATCCTCCCGACCCATGATCCTTACCTTCCCCCTATGCCTGTCCCAGCCTCTCTTAAAGCTGCCTACTGTCTTCAATGAGATGACCTCTTCTGGCAGCACATTCCAAGTGTCCACCACCCTCTCTGTGAAGAAGTGCATCTTGACCTCCTCCTAAACCTCCCATCCTCCAGCTTAAGATTGTGCCTCCTCATGTTATGGTTGCCACTCAGCTTAAAGAGACTGTCCTTATCAACCTTATTTATCCCTTTCACGTACTTGAAGGTCCTAATCATGTCCCCTCTCTCTCCTGTCTTCCAGGTAGTACATGTTCAGTGTCCTTAACCTCTCCTCATATGCGTTACCCTGCTGACCGGCTATCATCTTTGTAACCCTCCTTGGGACCTTCTCCAGCAGGTTAATGTCTTTTTTGAGATGTCGCACCAGTACTGAACTCCATACTCTAGATGCAGCCTTACCAGTGACCTATATAAGGGCAGTATAACCTCCTCTCTCCTACTACTGATCCCCCTAGATATGCATCCCAGCATCTTGTTGGCCTTTGCTACTGCTTTCTTGCACTGTGTAGAGTGCTTCAGGTCACTAGTGATCATCACTCCCAGGTCTTTCTCCTCCTCCTGTGATGCTGTACCACTGCTGCAGGCATGTTACTGCATGTCAGCTGTGGCAGCGTGACTGCTGCCTCCAATGCTGTGGTGATCATAGGTGGTAGTGGGACTGGCACTGTGTGTTCAACCATGGGTGCATTGGCCAGTGTGGTTGTTGATGCCTGTGTTTGTGCCTGCTGCAGATCCACCAGTTCTCTTTGCTGTTCTATACAGCACTCCATCAGTGCAGCCATGTGCTCTAGAGTGGATGCCTACCACTGATGCACAGGACCTAAGACCATGCATTTCTGAAAGTAGCTGTAGATTGCACTCTCATGTGCTCCAGCTGGCATCAACCATGGTGTCCCGTATGGCAGAAACAGCCTCTCCGATGCTAGCGAGCTGATTGTCTGCTTGTGGGTTCTGTGACTCGAATTCACTGCGTGGTTCCTGCAGATCTGCTGTGATTGATGCCTCCACTTGTATGACCTCCTGGCAATTCTGGCCTAGGTCAGCTTCCAGTAGCGGTGATGGTACCTCAGTCCCATCCCATGGCTGTGTTGTGGCTATGTGCTGTGCAGGCAACATGGGGCTGCTGATTTCCATTGCATCTTGTATGCTTCCCGCTGTGACGCTGCTGTTGTCAGGCAGCTCCTCATCACTGTGCATGTCCTGTGTGGCACTGTGCTCACTGGCAGTGGGGCTTGCCACTGCATCCAGGCATGTTGTTTCACTGTTTGCCCCTGCATAGTCCTGGATGTCATCTCCCTGTGGAACATTGGACACAGTGTCGGTGTTGCTGTGTGCTGACATATCCTGCTGTTGCTGCCATTCATGTTGATGTTGTTGGACTGCAGTGCATGTGCTGCTGCTGCTGTCACTGCTGCATCCATTACTGCTGCTGCTGGTGCTGCTGCTGTCAGTGTCTGTGTTGTTGTCATCAGCATGACCATCTGCAGGTGAGGGATACAGCATTACATGTCTGTGTGTTCACAAGGTGCACACATGTGTACCCCAGTGTAGTGCGGACCCACCTTCCCACCCGTACTGCATCCTTGCCTTGGGACGTTGCAGTTTTTTTGCCACTTCATGGAAAATTTGACACAAGCACATTGACACAGGGTTCTTTGCTGCAAGTGTCAACTTTGACGTGCACTATGCTGTTTATGGGCTATGTTGGAAAATCCTGCCCCCTGACTCTTGGATCAGCATAAGATCTGTGGACAAATTACCACCAGCTAGCACAAACAATCAGCTACCTCCAGCAATCCAGACACTTGTGCTAGTGAAGAACCCTTGGCCAGCTAGTCACCAGCCAGCACTATCATTTTTTAACAGTTAGCAATACACACTAAGCAAGTAAATGAGATAATGACTGGCAATTAGCATAACAAGTTTTTTAGTTTTTTTATTTATATTTTTATTATTTATATGAAGTGCACAAGGATATTTAATTGTGAACTAATAATTAAAACATGGCAGACTTGAGCCTTGCCCAACACTACTGAACTGTGTTGATTCAAACTACCTTTCCCATACTACTAGGCTACTGCAAAGTGTAAGCCTAGCATAATAGTTTTGATAATTGTTCTTTCATGTAAGTTACACAAAACACAGGAAAAAAAAGTAAACTAAGCTATCAGCTTATATATTTATATCTGCTTACTGTCGTCATAACAGCCAGAAAATTCCCTCCTTCAGTCTACTCTCAGCAGTTTTTTTGAAACGCAACAAGGGAAAACGAACAACCCCCAAAGGATTTCTGAGACTGTTCTTTGCAATTGCTACTGTGAAACATAGAAACATAGAAACATAGAATTTGACGGCAGATAAGGACCGCTTGGCCCACCCAGTCTGCCCATTTCCCTACCTACTGGATAAGCTGCAGATCCTAGTTAACCAGCAGCCTACTTCTTCCTACCCCCAACCCCCAGAACTGCCTTATGACTATCCCATGCATGCTTGAATTCCACCACTGATTTTGACTCCACAACCTTCCTCCGGAAATGCTCCATGCATCCACAACCTCTGTGAAAAATACTTCCTTAAATTACCTCTGAGCCGCCTCTATCTTCAAATTGTGCCCTCTTGTTCTTGCACACCTCTTTTTGAAAGATGCTACCCTCTTGGACTTGTTGATTCCCTTGAGGTACTTGAAAGTTTCTATCATGTCCCCCCTCCCTCCTTTCCTTGAGGTTATACATATTAAGTTCCTTAAGTCTCTCTTCATATGTCTTCCAGTGCAGACCCTGCACCATTTTAGTTGCCTCTCCTTGGACAGCTTCCATCCTGTCTATGTCTTTGCAGAGATTGGGTCTCCAGAACTGCACACAGTACTCAGATGGGGTCTCACCAGCTGTCTGTACAGAGGATAATAACTTCCTGTTTTCTACTGGTGATGCCTCTCCATACATCCCAGTATCCCCCAGCCTCCTTGCTGCCCTCTCACATTGCTTGCCCATCTTTAGGTCATCTGATATGACTACCCCAGGTCCCTCTCCATTTTGTTGTTAGTATCTCACCCCCATTGTGTACTCTTCCTGGGTTTTGTTTCAGGTGCATTACCTTCACTTCTTAGCATTGAATCTAAGCTGCCATACATTTGACCATTCCTCTAACCTTGCCAAGTCCCTTCTCATCCTTTCCACCCCACCCTGTGCATCAACTCTGTTGCAGATCTTAGTGTCATCTGCAAAGAGACATACTTTTCCTTCCAGTCCTTCTGCAATGTCGCTTATAAAGACATTGAGGAGGACCGGTCCTATTACTGAACCCTGCGGTACCCCACTAGTAACCCTCCTTTCTTCTGAGTGGACTCCATTTACTATTACTCTCTGTGTCCTATTCTCCAGCCAATTCTTTACCCAGGCTGTCATCTTGGGACCCACTCCCAGGCTGGCTAACTTGTATATTAATCTTTGTGTGGGACTGTGTCAAATGCCTTGCTAAAAGTCTAGGTAGGCCATGTCCACAGCACCTCCCTGATCTACTACTTGGTCACCCAGTCAAAGAAATCTATCAGATTCGTCTGGCATGAACTTCCCACTGTGAATCCATGCTGCCTAGGGTCCTGTGCCCTCTGGCCTCTAGATACTCGCCAATTCTTTCCTTTAGAAGTGATTCCATCATTTTCCTATCACTGAGGTTAAACTAACAGGTCTATAGTTTCCTGCTTCTGCCTTGCTCCAACTTTTGTGAAGGGAATCACATCTGCCTCCTCCAGTCCTCGGGTACCACCCCATCCTCCCATGATTTGTTAAAAGGGTAGTCAGTGGTGTCACTAGTTCCACCCTTAGTTCTTTTAGAATTCTGGGATGAATCCCATCAGGCCCATTGCTTTGTCCACCTTCAGTTTTAAGAATTTTTCAGAACCCTTTCTTCTGTAAATGGGCTGGTATCAACTTCTGTATCCAGCGTGTTACTACTGTTTGTTTTATGTACCTCCCCTCTTCCTTTGTAAATACTGAGCAAAAATATTTGTTTAGTATCTTTGCCTTTTACAGTCTCCTCTGCCCGCCCTCCCTCCCCTTTATTAAGCCTCACTATCCCTCCCTTGGTCTTCCTTCGCCCTGATGTACCTATAAAGATTTTATCCCCTTCTTAACTGAGTTGGCTATCTTTTCCTCAGTTTGGGCCTTTGCTGTTCTTGACTGCCTTCCCAGCCTCCTTTGCTTTAACTGATACAGTTCTCTGTCCTGCTCCTTCAGATTCTTGTACTTCCTGAATGCTTTCTTTTCTCTTGAACCTTCACTGCCACTTCCTTTGAGAACCATAGTGGTTTCTTACATCGTCTTGTTTTGTTTATTTGCTTCACAAAAAGGCTTGTTACCTCTGTGATGGCAGTTTTTATTATTCCCCATTGCTCTTCCACCCCTCCTTCCTGCCCATTTGCTAGTGCATTCCTTAGGCACTCACCCATTTCGGCAAAGTCAGCCCTCCTAAAGTCCAGAACTTTTGTCTTTGTATGGCTTGACTCTATTGCTATGTTTATTGTGAACCATACTGTTCGATGGTCGCTAGTTCCCAGATGGCTACCCACTTTACATCTGTAATTCTCTCTCCATCTCCATTTGAGAGAATCAAGTCTAATATTGCTCCCTCGAGTGGGCTCCAGTACTAGTTGTCTAAGGCATGTCCTGTAGGCATCTAGAAAGACTGCGTCAAGTGGCAGCTGCAACTGCACTCCAGTTAACATCTGGCATATTCAGATCACCCATCAGCAATATCTCCCCTTTTTCTGCCATTCTAAGTATACTTTCTATCATTTCCCTGTCCATGTCCTCCCCCTGAGAAGGGGGTCTGTATATAACCCCTGTGCATATTGTGGTGCCATTGCCTGTCTCCAAATTTACCCACAATGCTTCTTCTCCTCCCTGTTTACCCTTTTGTTCTGTTGCTTTTATTCCTTCCCTTATGTAAAGAACTACTCCTCCTCCTCTTTTACCCTCCCTGTCCCTCCTGTAGACAGTGTATCCTGGTATGTTTATGTCCCAGTCATGGTTTTGTGTGTACCATGTTTCTGTGACTGCCACGATATCCAGATGTTCCTCCTCCATCAAGGCCACTAATTCAGGAAGCTTGTTACCCAGACTACGGGCATTAGTACTCATTGCTCTCCATTTTTTGCTGTTCGTAATACTAGTCAGTCACAATTGTTGATTTTTTAGTCTCTCTCCAAATGAAAAATTAGTGTAATATATAAATCACCATCTGTCAGTGACTCAACACTGCTCATACAACACTGATCCACCTGCTCTGGCAGCTAATATTGTATGGCACCATGACTCAAGAATCTGCTTACCAAGTGTAAGAGATCCTTGAATTCATTGGCTTTCCCCCACGTCAGTCATTTTTCCAGGGGTAGGGACTGGCAGTCTGTTCACTACTACTGATGAGTCTTCAGACTTGTCCCATTCCCTACTGTACCCCTCCCCACATGATGCAGCAAGCAGAACACACAGTCGTGATTCAAGACTCAGACACCTCAGCATGTTGTACTTGAGCAACTGACTCTCTCTCCTAAACTGCCTGCTGTATCGGAGGGGTCCAAATCCTGTAATGTATTTCAATGTTATCATTTATTCCCACAGCGCAGGCTCTGACTATTTATTTAATTTATTTATTTATTTGAAAATTAGTACCAGAAAAGGCACGCAGAGCTAACGCTCATTACCAGGTGCAACCCAGGAGCGGGAATGGGAACTAAAATAATAAAAGCATTCACGGTATTAATGATTAGTACAAGGTAAAGTGCAAACAGAGTATATTATGGTACAGAAATAAAGTAAAGCAAATGTACAATGAGCAGATTTGATGTGCATGTAAGGAGATGAAAGCAGGTGGAATGAATGGCAGTGCATATATGGAAAAAGAAGGAGCCTGGTACAGGCTGAGGTAGAACCCAGGAGGAGGTCTAACAACAGGGATGGTAAGGGTTCCAAGGGGAAGATCAGAGAGAAGGATGACAAGAGCAGGTAGGGACAGGAAGAATTTTTAGCTGGTGCCTAAGGGAGATGGAGGAGGGGAGAAACAGAGTGAATAGGGGAACAGGTTCCAAAAGAGATAAGGCAATAGGAAAAGGCTGGCTGCACAGCAGAGGAGTGAGTCTGGGGAAGGGAGAAGGTGTAAGGATCCCTGGAATGGCAGAAGTATGAAGTGGAGGGGATGGGAAAAAGGAGGGAAGACAGGTAAGATGGCATGGACCCAATCAGAATTTGGAAATGAAGGAGGCATAGTAGGACTGGTGATGAGAGGGTTGTGGGATGATGGCTTGGGAAGAGTAGAGGAAACAATGATGACTACAAGGGGGGAAGATGGTGGCAAAGCAACAAAAGACATTGCAGAGGCTGTTCAGTCTGGGCAAGGGAAGAGAAGGGGCAGTGCTGTTGACTACATCCAATAGTCAAAGACTGGAAGCACCATTTTGGTAACAAGGTCCCAGTGAACTTGAGGGGACAAGCAGTCTTTGTTGCAGTATAGAGTACTACGTTTAGGGCAGGTCTTCAAGTGGATGGCACAAAGGTGTGCAGAGAAGTCAAACTTACTGTCTAGTTACACACCAAGATAATTGAAGGAAGAAACTTATTCAAGGGGGTGCAATCCAGGGTGGAGAAGATAGGATGGGGGAGAGCCTGGCAAATTTCTGGCTGGTGCCAAAGGTTATGGACACTGTTTTTAATGTTGTCTCAGAGCTGGTTGGAGTGGAACTAGTGAATGATGTTGTAGAAGTCTCGCTGGAGCAAGCTTTCTACTGCTACGGTTGAAGGTCTGGAGATGTAGAAAACTGTTTCATCTGCATGCATGTGAATATACGAGCTGGCACAGGCAGAGGGAAGTCATTTAGAAAAATAGGGAAGAGGATGGGACCCAGGACAGAGCCATGTGGGGCCCTAGCCTGGATGGGCAGCGGTGATAACAGGAGACCCACTACCTCTGTACTGACTGTTGACAGCCCATGAGCTAGGAACAGAACCAGCGACTCTTGATGGTCCATGAGGTAGGAACAGAACCATTCAACAGTGGGTGCTGAGAGACTGGTAGAGCTCAGCTTGTCCTACTCCTCAACTTGACTATTCTCTGAGTAATCATGTGGTAGCAGGTAGGTAGCATTTTAACTTTCAGCTTGTGCTGAGCCAAAGTGAAATAGAAAAAAAAAGTCTGGAATTGATACAATAATAAAATTCCATTTGAATGTGGAAGCGGAATAGTATGTGTATAGGGTTAAGACTAAGACACTTATTTTCAAGACTACTACTTGTTTCAACACATTCATATAGTCTGCAAGCTACTGTAAGAGAATAAAGCTAATATTTTTTGTAGAAAATTACATATGCAAGGTTTTACAAGTACGTTATCTGAACTACCCTACCTGGCAAAAATGTGCACTCACCTGAGTTTCCTGATCTAGTTATAGATTCAGTAGCCCATCCAGCGACACAATATCTTTGTTATGACCGGCCACCCCACAGCAATTTATGGAGTAATGCTTGAATCTCTGTCTCTGTCTCTCTATCTCTGTCTCTCTCTCTCTCTCTCTCTCTAAAAGTGTTGTTGGCACTACCAGCACCAATGCAACTGCACACCATATCATTTATTTTTGTAAAGTTATAATTATATAGACACAGTCCCACATTCAAAAGGTTAGTGTGGGCATTAACCATGTCAGTGCTGCGCTAACTGGGAATGACATGATCAGATGAGGTGGGGCCATATTCAGAGGCCCCAAGTGTGTGTCGCTGACCTAACAGTGTGGATCAGCAGAATATAGTGCTGTGACAATAAAAATGAGGGATCTCCTTTTGCATACAGGGCACGGCAATGTAGTTAAAGGTTTTGAAAGCACTAAACAGCCTCTATCACAGGGCTGTTTAATGTTTTTAAAACCCTACTCTTGTCCGGCCTGTTGGCGCAGCGGTGGGATTGCCGCTTGCGACATCGGCGACCAGATTCAGGAACGGATCTGGGTTGTCAGAAGAACTGGCTGGGGAGAAGGATTGAGCCTTTGACTGCTCTCCTTGTCAGGGAGGGGGGGCAAGTGTTCAGTGCAGGAGTGACACCTGGTGGAGGCTGGGTTGTCACAATGCACCATCGCCTGTCTATCTCGGGGGGCGGATGCTGGTCATCATTGCACGCCCCCACCCCTGCCTACAAGGGGGTAAAACTAGCAGGTTGGCTGCCTCCATGAAGCCCTGCCTCCAGCTTTGATTAGCCTCCCAGGACTGGCTCTACTGGATAGTTACTAGTCTTGTGGCACCTATGGGGAGCGGTACTGTGACCCCACCCTCCGGGGGGAAGCCAGGGGTGCCAGGGAGAGCACCGGTAATAACTGGGAGGTGGAAGCTAGGAGGTCCATGACCAAGGCAGAGAATTGGTGGCCAGCTGCAACAAAAAAAAAACTACTCTCATCACTACACACAGTTGTGGGCAAACCACCTTTCACCAAGTGCTGGGTAGTGGACTAACAGCAGGAGCTGTCTGTTCCTTCCAGTGCCCCACTTTATTCCCCAATCGTTATACTTATGCCTCATAATCCCTGGCTCTGTCTCCCCTCCATCAGTGTAAATAGGCTCTGTACAACTGTTGTATAATTATCCCTGGCTTTAGGCAGTATAGTGTAGTCATTAAGGACACTGAGCTGCAAACCTGGAGACCTGGGTTTGAATGCCATCAGCCCCTACTTGAATACTGTGTGACACTGAGCAAGTCACTTAACTTTCTTGTGCTCCCAGGTCACACCTGGAAATGAGCTCTGGCTTAGTGTGCCTTTCCTGGTTAAACAATTTCCCCTTCCCCTTCCTTTAGTAGTCACTCTGCCACTGACCACCATATATATGCTACCATACAAGTGTTTTATAATTATTCATGGCTCTTGTGATCTACCACTCCTTGATCATATGCCCAGTATGCTTAAATAGAATTTCTTGGCAGCCACTGGTCCTCTGACCCACTGATTTCTTGCATGGTATGGTAAAATAGAAGTCCCTGGCATCCAGTGACCCCCCCCAACTGCATGCCTGGTATACTATAATAGAATTGTCTGGTGCTCAGTGGCCCCCCTCCAACTGCATACCTGGTATACTATAATAAAACTGCCTGATGTCCAGTGGTCCCCCAACAGAATGCCTGGTATACTATAATAGAACTGCCTGGTGTCCAGTGGTCCCCTCCAACTCGTATGCCTGGTATACTATAATAGAACTGCCTGGTGTCCAGTGGTCCCCCCCTCCAACTGCATGCCTGGTATACTATAATAGAACTGCCTGGTGTTCAGTGGTCCCCCCTCTCCAACGGCATGCCTGGTATACTATAATAGAACTGCCTGGTGTCCAGTGGTCCCCCCCTCCAACTGC
Organism: Neoceratodus forsteri; assembly: GCA_016271365.2. Taxonomy (NCBI): domain Eukaryota; kingdom Metazoa; phylum Chordata; order Ceratodontiformes; family Ceratodontidae; genus Neoceratodus; species Neoceratodus forsteri. The sequence continues at coordinate 515,877,947 of CM057449.1, read as the reverse complement.
ATGCCTGGTATACTATAATAGAACTGCCTGGTGTCCAGTGGTCCCCCCCTCCAACTGCATGCCTGGTATACTATAATAGAACTGCCTGGTGTTCAGTGGTCCCCCCTCTCCAACGGCATGCCTGGTATACTATAATAGAACTGCCTGGTGTCCAATGGTCCCCCCTCCAACTGCATGCCTGGTATACTATAATAGAACTGCCTGGTGTCCAGTGGTCCCCCCCCTCCAACTGCATGCCTGGTATACTATAATAGAACTGCCTGGTGTTCAGTGGTCCCCCTCTCCAACGGCATGCCTGGTATACTATAATAGAACTGCCTGGTGTCCAGTGGTCCATTCAACCCCTGATCACTGATCCAATCTCCCACACCCACCATTAATAGACAGTTTGACACCCTGTACTGCCAATACTGGACCCCCCGCAATCCTCCTTGATTGTCCCCACTCATCCAAGAACTCTGGGATCATCTTTGTGGTTTGAACCCACCCTCACCAGGCACAGCCACCCACCAGCTGCCCACTGAGGAAAGGGGATTGCTTTTCCACCCCGGGTGCAAGACTATCCTCCCAACAAACTGTGTTCATGGTTTGAACCCACCCTTGCCAGGCACAGCTGCCCACTTAGGAGACATACAGAGCGCTGGACTTGTTCTTTTTGAAAACTGGTGCCTAATCTTCCTGCTGGCGCTCGCTCCAAGCCAAGCTGGAAACTCCAACTCAGAACTGCAGCTCCAGCTCCAAATTGTTTTTCTGGGGAAGCCACGCTCACACTGTGCTGCTCTCTTGGTGCTGACATTTTCTCCTGCCCACCCTCCCCGCCCGACCAGTATTAAATGCACTCGAGCTCCTCCCTTCTTACACGCCCCACCCTCTCATTGGACGCTGACTACTAATGATAGGAACATCCTTAACTTCCCTTCCCAAACCTTGACTGCTGCCTACAGCAGCTCCTCACCACACAGGGCTGATAGATTCCTCTTTACTTGCTCTTGATTATTGTTTATTTTACTTCCTTCACAAACATGTGACAGCAGTGGTGGCTTGTTAACAAGCACCTGTTGCAACAACCCTCACAAGCCCCTTTGCAAAAAACATGCTGCTTAACAGCCAGCATGCAGATGCATCTCAAAATGCTGCTCTCACTATCACTTGTTCTTTGCCTCAGGACAGCAGTACTTAGGGAGAAGGGTACTCCCTCTCTGGACCATCACATATCACACGAAATATCTTTGTACAAGAGGGTTACTATGGGTGGAACAAATGTGGATCCCTTCCTGCAACAAGTTTTCAGCATCCCTCCTCAAAAATTTGAATTCCCAGCAGCCCCCAATTTCCCCATAGCTGCATTACTTCACAACCGTCTCCTGTAACCAACACTAATGACCCTAAGCTGCCCTGGATGAAGCCCACTCGCTCACCCTGGGTACACTGGTCAAGTTTATCCTACTACTATTCCTAATATCAGGGAATGTGCATCCAAACCCAGGATCCCCCTATGCAGGACTCACCCTGAAAATGGGACAACTAAAGATCATCTCTAAGCATAGGGAGCCTCTGGACCAAGTCTGCACAATTCTAGGCTTGGGTGGATATGATCAATCCCGACATTATCTTTCTCCTGGAGACCTGGCTCTCCCCTAACACTACTGATGCAGCAGTCTCCCTAGATGGCTACAACTCCTTCTGCTAGGTCTGTCTATCAAAGCACGGAGGTGGAATGCATGGTCTATCTCAGAAGCGATATTAAAGGTCAGACTCTTCCCACCAGTCTAGTTACCAAGGAGACTCAAATCTTTTTTTTTCCAATTTATATTTTCTATGCCCTGCCTACCACCAGGCATCTACCCAGTCACAGACCCTCACAGCTGCGGCTCCCCCACATTAGCCTCTCTCCCGGGACCCCTGGATTGTCCCCCACGGCGGGGTCATAGCACCCGGCCCTAAGGTGTCAAAAACAACAGGATAGGGCAGGAGACAGCCTGGGGAAGCCAAGTGCAGCCAGGGGTGGGCTTCATAGAGGTGGCAGGTTTTTTTTCCCTGTTTGTAGGAGGTGGGAACGTGCAATGATGCCAGAGTCCATCCCGCCCCTGCATTCCTTGTTGGCGCCATCTGCTGTGGGACCCCTGGCCTCTGACAGGGATCCCCTATGCACTGGTGGCATCCCATGCCCTCCCCCCAGAGAAGGAGAGCAGTCCCTGTGATGCTCAATCCAACGCTCCTCAGCCGGCCCTCCAATGACCCAGGTTCATTCCCGAACCGGGGTCACTGGCGTCGCAAGTGGAAATCCAACTGCTGCTCTGACAGGCAAACTTAGGAGACTCAAATCTTAAACTTAAAGCTAACCATAGGCAAACAGAACAAGACCCTACTGCTCACCACAATATACCTACCACCTGCTTCACGCACTGCTGGCTTTCTGCAGTTCATCAGTAACCAACAGTAAGTTGGGAAACAGTGGGAAAGATTATTGTTGGTGATTTCAACACCAACTGGAACTCCTATGATGAAACATCAACCAAAGACCAGGTAGATAGCCTCTACCTTACTTGGATGGTTTCATAGCGACAAGACAAAATTATAAAATGGGCACCAGTACCCTTATAAACTGGATCCTCTCCTACTGCCTGGAACATATCTCTGAGGCATTAGTCCTTCTGGACTCCCTCAGTGATTATTCCCCAGTGAGTTGCACCTGTATGAACAGCTTCACTAAGTGCCCTCTCTGCGTCTCTAGGAACATATCCCAGAGACCTGGGCTTCTGGATGCTTTCAAGCATTATGTAAAACAGACTGATTGGACCCTACTTGATAAAGCCAGGGGTGAAAACAAGGCCCTGGACTACTTCCTTAAGATCTTCACTAGGGCCTGAGACATTTTTGCCCCTTTCAAGTCCACAAAGGTTAAAGGGGCCACCAACCCCTGGCTCTCTGGATCCCTCACTGGGCTCATGCATCACAGGAACAACCTGTGGCACAAGGCCAAGGAGTCTGGGAGGCAGAATAATCTATCTACCTATAGAGCAGCTAGAAATAATTGTACAAAACCCATTACTCATTACTCATCACTTAGCCAAAGCCTCCTACTACAAGGACCAATTAAGCAAAAAGCTGGGGATCTGGTAGGGAGTTTTGGAACTCCATTAAATCACTCACAGAGAAGGACTCAAGAGCCCCACCTGACCTGATAATAACTGTATCTAAGTCACTCCAGGAATCCAGTGACATAGCTAATGCTCTCAACACTGCCTTCACTGACCTCTCTGCTGTGCTGCTGAGTAAATACCTCACACCATCTACAACACATCTGCCCCCAATCTGCATACCCCCCCAGCCTCAAATAATAATACATTACCCTTCTATTTCAAACTCATAACTAAGTCAGAAACAATTAAATATGTCAAGCGAGTCCTTGGGAAGCCTAGAATGGGGAGTGACCAAGTCAACATGAAGCTGGTTACCCTCACACTGGATGTTTTAGCAGATCCACTCACAAAAGTGTTCAAAGCCTCCTTTAGGTTGAGTGTGTTCCCTGATAGAAGGAAGGCAGTGCTTGTCACCCCAGTCCATAAAACCAGTGATAGAACCAGTACAACTAACTATAGGCCTCTCTCCATTCTAACCCCCCCTTTCCAAAGCCCTTAAAGAGGTTGTCTCAGACCAATTCACAGAGTACTTGGAAAAGTACAACCTACTCTTCACGTTACAGCATGGCTTCTGAGAAAAGCACTCCATCCTTACTGCCCTGGTCTATTACACCTCCCTACTCTATGATGCCTTGCATAAAGGGATGGCTGTGTGGTCTATTTTTATTGACCTCACAAAGGCATTCGACACAGTCAACCATCATCTTCTCTTGAACTGCCTGCTGTCTATAGGAATGTCTGCCAAAACTGTTGCCTGGTTTGACAGCTATCTCTCCCACAGGTCACAATGTGTCAGAATTAACGGCATACTCTTGGATCGCAAATATGTAAGCCTAGCAGTCCCACAAGGGTCCGTCCTAGGCCAGCTCCTTTTCAGCCTCTTTATAAATTCCCTTCCCTCTGCTTGCCTGGCATATATTGTGCTCTACGCCGATGATGCTGTCATCTTGGCAGCTGGAAGAGAGCTATCACTCTATCACTACTGAGCTTCCAGAGAGTTTCATTAAGCTTGAAGCATGGTTCACACAGAGCAAGCTGATGCTCAACCATAAAAAAACAAAAGTATGCTCTTCACTGTACTGAAGAAAAAGAACAAGTACAACTCCCTAATGATACAGAGTCAGCAGGGAGATCTTATGGAACAAGTATACACATTCGAATACCTCGGGGTACACCTAGACAGCACACTCAGTTTCACCACTCATATTGACCATGTGGTTAAAACTGCATACATAAAACTGGATGTCCTTTACCATCACAAAAACTCACTCACATCTGCCACCATGAAACTGGCCACAGGTAGCTCTGTGTTATCATCAATAGACTGTGGACTGCCAGTTTGTAGGGCTGGCTCTGACACCACCCTAAAAAGAGCAAAACCCCTCCTAAATAAGGCCTGTCAGTTGACACTAGTGGCTGACCACCTGACACATATCTGTTCCCTATACGGTGAGACAGGATGGCTCCCACTCTACCTCAGGATCCAATACCAGACCTGCCTACTAGTAAAAAAAGCAGTACTGGGACTTATGCCAGATTCAACCTGAAGACTATTTAAAGCTGCAGAACCCACTCAGGAAAGCAGAAGAGTAACCAAAGGTGGACTCCTGGTGCCTTTCAAGCACACAAAGCTTGCCCAGAAATCACTCTCATACCAGGGACCCAGTTTGTTTAACCTCACAAAGCGTACCAAGGTCAGTCAATTTAAACCAGGGTTACAGTTCTACCTTGAGCAGGAAAATATCTGTCAATGCCCTAACCAATAATGGCCCCTGCAATCTCTACCTAGTTCCCCCCAAACACCCCACCTTAACCCCTCACTGTTGCATCCTCCCTGTACTCCCCCTCTAATCCCTGCACTCCCTCTCCCCATCCATCCTAATCCCCTTATCCCCTTGCCTCATCCCCCCCAAAAGCACATCACCACGCTGCCCCATGGTCTCTTGACAAAGCCTTCTCTGGACGAACTACTTCTGTATCCTACCCATGACAAAGCCTCTGGCTGCATACCACTCCACCAACTACTGGGACTCCTCCCAACCTGTCGGTCTCCCAGCACTTTCACAATGACTTTTAACTGCACTTGCAGTGTGCTGATCAAATGTAATCTGAACCCACATTTTTTGCCTCTGGAATTTCCGCCTTTTTTTAAAAACTTTGATTATATTATATTTTCGCTGTTATGACATTACCTGAAATCAACTATAACAACAGTGTGTTTCTGTCTATATGGTTATGCCCTGTATTGTATCTTACTGTATGGTGTTTGACTGACATGGAACGTTTGGAAAAGAGTCCCAGACCCAAAGGTATTAATCTGAAACTGAAATAAATAAAATAAAAGCTTCTCACTACCTTAGACAGATTCTGCCTGAGTGATAGGGTTCAAGTGTGTGTGTGTTTCTACAGTGATGTATGGGGAGGAGGTTGAACTGTCCCTCTGGGGTGGGGGATCAGACTAGCAATCAGGGATGGGGACCACTGGATACCAGGAAATCCTATTCTAGCAGGTGATGGGGGAATCACTGGATGCAAGGGAATTCTTAGCATGCCAGGCATGTAGTCGAGTGTGGTGGGACCACTGGATGCCATTGAAGCCTATGATAGCATACTGGGCAAATCTTGGTGGAGGTGGTCATCAGACCACTACAGCCAGGTATAATTATAAAACACTCTCACACTCTGAATAAAATTTCCTCTATGAGATGGAATCACTGGGCCCCACACAAGTGGTTACTTCTGTGACCCATCAACTTGATCATGCCTTGGACTTGTGTTTTCCCTGGGACTCAAGACTGACGATCTAGAAATTGTTCCAGTCAGTTGGTTAGAATATTGCATGCTGAAGTTCTCTTTCAGGATCCCCCCTGTAGTCCACCCTCTGTGGACGTGGTACAATATTGCCCTTTGTGAGGGCTAAATCCAGGATTTCAGATGGTGCTGGACATTTTTGGAATGCTGGAAGCATGTGAGATGAGTTTAGAAAAAGAAGAAGCAGTGGTGGCTTATAAGAAGGCCATCTCTGTGGCTTTCGATGGTGTTGCACCGATCTGTATATGTCCGTTGATCTCCTGTGAGGCTCTCCATGGTTTGATGAGCAGCTGAGGGTTTTAAGACCATCAGGCAGAGGTTGGAGCATTGCAGGAGGAGATCCAGGGCCAGTGAACAACAAACTTGCTTTGAGTATTCATTACTATGAATACAAATGGGCAATTATCCAGAAAAAGGCAGCTTTTTTTGTCTAAGATTGCTGCTGGGAGGAGTTGACTGGCTCAGCTCTTTCAGATATTGGACAGGCTACTTCATCCTGCCTGTCTGCATTCTCTTAGGGCTAGTTCATCTGCAAAGTGTGAGGAGTTAGGTTACTTTATCTGGCCTGTCTGCAGCCAGTTAGGGCTAGTTCATCTGCTACAGTAAGTGTGAGGAACTTGCTGTATTCTTCTCAGACAAGGTGTCCTCTGTATGGGTGGTGATTTCATTGCGCCAGCTGCAGCAACCCAATGGAATTTAGCCTGCTCTCCAGAGATGCAGTCATCTGTCCTGGGAGATGTTTAGGCCAGTTATGGTGGGAGAGGTCAGTTAGGTAATCTTGGAGCTACAGCTCACATTCTGTGCCCTGGGCCCAGGCCTAGCAAGGTTACTTGTGAGCTGCATGGGGCAACTGGGTCCTTGTCAGAGGGGGTCTTTCTGAATGCATTGAAAAATGCATTGGTGGGGCCCCTCCTGGAAAAAAATAACATCTCTAGACCCAGATAACCTTTCTAATTTTTTATCAGTCTCTAATAATGCCTTTCTGAGTAAAGCAAGGCAAACTTTATTTATATAGTGCCCAGTCCACACAGGCTCTGGGCGCTTTAGAGTTAGACAATAATCATCACAAATCATATTAAAAGCAGTAACCAACCAAATAAATTCTAAATTATGTAAAATTTAATTTATTCTGTGAATACTTGATGAAATAAAAAGGTTTTCAATGAGGCTTTATAGGCCTCCAGTGTGCTAGCCAAGCAAGTGTAAGGAGGGAGGGAGTTCCAAAGCACAGGAGCAACTATTCCAAAGGCTCTGTTACCTGAAGATTTAAGCCTGGCAAGGGGGATGACTAGCAAACCAGCATCAGTGGAGTGGAATGGAGTGGGGAGGGCAGACTGGGTGATAGGGAATCAGGAGCTCTTTCAAGTAGTCCAGTCCCAGACTACATAGTGCCTTGTATGTTAACAAACAGATCTTGAAGGTGATGTGCAAACACAAAGACAGCCAGTATAGTGCACGCAGTGCACACAAAACTGGTGTGATGTGGTCAATCAGCAAGAGTAACATTATTGAGAAGACTGGTGGGAAGCAGCTTGAGGTGCTTCTTACAGTCTTTGACATCTATGAGCACCTCCAATCAGTTTTAGGTCAAGGCACAGCACTGAAACCGTGTTAGTAAGGGTATAAAATTACCTCCTCAGGGTAAAGAATAGAGGAGAATGTTTAGTTCTCATCCTTTTTGATCTCTTATCAGCTTTAGAAACGATAGGCCATGGGTTGTTGGTAGAGCAGCTGAAGGAGTATGTGGGACTCAATGGCAAACTCATCTGTTGGTTTAAGTCCTACTGTTCCTCAGGGATAGGTCACAGAGGGTGATGATAGGGAATGTCTTCTTACGCCTTTGCTACTGCCCTGTAGTGCATCAATCAATCAATCAATCAATCAATCAATCAAATCTTTATTTATTCAGGCGAACATCATTGAGCACAGCTCATTTGCAAGATCGACCTGATAAGGTCAAGGTTCAATAATTGGTACATGTATAGGAAGATTTAAAACACGTATATACTTATATACAGTAATCAAGGTTCAATAATTGGTATATGTACATGAATAATTAAAACACTTATATACAGAAATCAAGAACAGAAATTGTTTAAACATAACAGGATATGGTAGGAACATATGAGATGCACTCTAGGTAAAACCAGTATATACATATCAACATTGGCAGTAAACATGGCATACATTCAACATGATATACCCAAGATTCCAAAGATCCAAGGGAAGTCAATGTGGACAAAGAGAAATAGTGATTGGATGACTGAAAGAGGTGGTCATAGACTGAGACAAGTGACATGGTAGGAAGGGGTACGATGACTAGAGCAGGGCTGGTGCTAGAACTGGGAGGTGAAAGGCAGTGATAAGGGCTAAGGTAGGAGCCTGGAGTTAATGGGAGAAGATTATAGCCAGGGGTGAGGTATCTGTGGAGATGAATTTAGGAAGTGAATTGCCATGATATGATGGCAGCCTGAGAGGGGAAGGAAAGAACTGCTAATAAACTAGAACTTGTTGAAGCAATTGCATTTTTCAGGGAAGAGACTTAGGTATAGATGCTTGAAGGATGCTAAGGATACCTGGTTGATCAGCTTCAAGGACTTTTGAATTGTGTTCCATGATATAGCTAGATTATAGCTGATAGCAGATCTCCCATGCCGGGTGTTGACTTTAGGCACTTTGAGCATAATGAAATTGTAGCTTCTTAGGGCGTAGTTGCCAGCTGTGGCCTGTGCGAAGCAGTCTAATATATAGTCTGGAAGCATCTTAGTCAAAATTCTGTATGTCCACACTGCAGCATTTATGTTTCTTCTGAGATGTAGAGATGTCCAGTGGTTTAAGGCTCTGAGCTGCAAATCTGGTGACATCCAGCAGACCAGACCTGGGTTTCAATCCCACAGCTTCCACTTGCATACTGTATGACCCTGAGCAAGTCACTTAACTTCCCTGTGCTCCCAGGTCACACCTGTTAAAAAAACTTTCAGCTTAGTGTGCTACTCCTGGTAAAACAAATAAAATAAAATAAATAAAAATAAATACAAGTCAGTCCTATCTTCCATGTTGTTTCTAGTGTACATGCTGCCCCTGGGGAGGATCATTAGGAAATACAATGTGGGCCTCCACTGCTATTCAGATGATACCCAGCTGTATTTGTTATTTGCACCCAGGATGCCTGATGCAGTGGAGGTTCTAAATGTGTATCTAGCTAAGATCCAAGGTTGCATTGCATCTAACTGGCTAATACTCAACCGGAACAAGACAGAGGTACTGGTGATAGACCCAGGCTGGACAGTGGGTGAAGGCTCCTGAAGAGGTGATGGGACTTCTACTTGGTCCTTCTAGGCTGGAGTCCTCCATTAAGGTGAAAAATCTGGGTGTCATTCTGAATGGATGGATGACACTCGAGACTCAGGAGCTGGCAGTAGTCTGTAGTGAATTTTACCCTTCGTGGAACATCAGCCAGATTAAATCCCTTATCCATCCTGAAGTTCTGTCATCACTGGTGCATGCGCATGTGACATCCAGGTTTGACTACAGTAATAGCCTTTATCTCAGGGTCAATGTTGGTACTCTGTGATGCCTACAGTTGGTGCAGAAGGCTGGGATGAGGTTACTGACAGACCTTCCTAAGTCATGTCATGTAACCCCAGTCCTACGCAAATGGCACAGCCTGCCAGTGAAGTGGCGTATCACCTTTAAAGTTGGATTACTGTAACCTACAAGGTTCTACATGGACTGGGCCTGGGCTATCTGAAGGAACTCCTGACTCTTTATTGCTCATCCTTCCCTCTCCATTCTGCCAAGGTGGGCCTCCTATCAGTTTCCAGGAGGCAGATTAAAATCCTTTGGGGATCAGGCTTTTGAAGTGACTGGCTCTGTCCTGTGGAACTTCCTCCTTGGAGCCCTGAGGGAGGCTCCCTTTGTGGATGTCTTTAACAGAGATCTCAAACTGTACCATTTTAGAATGGCCTTTGGCAGCACATGATGGCCCATCTGCTTATTAATGTATTTGAGTGTTGAACCTGCTAATGCCATTTTATGTTAATGTGTTTTGTAGTGTTGAGATTATTTATCTGTATTCTTAAATGTTTTCCTGCATTTTTAATTTTTTGAATTGTTTTAATTGTTTTAAATTGTATGGCACCCCAAGCATCCAAGGAAGGTTATAAATTAAATACTACTACTACTAGTGCCTTCAGGAAGTGGCAGAATTCGTCATAGACATGGCATTTTAGTCACCCAGACTGATGGTTCTGGGCGACTTCAATACCTGGATCGATGACGAACTCTCACAATTTAGACAACACTTCATCCAGCTGATGACATCTGTGGGTCTCACACAGGTGGTTTCCACTGCTACTCATAAACACAGACACTGTCTTGACTTAGTCTTCCTCCTAGGGATCGAAGCCTCTGATGTGGGAGTGGAACCAGTTGGGTGGTCCGATCATTACACCGTGGGGTTTAGTTTTAGCACCCCCCTTCATAGCCCTCCCCCTGTAGAGTTGGTCAGGTATCACTCTTTATGAGATACAGTATAAGTTCTCATAGCCTAGCCACAGTACTTGACCTATCGTCCTTCTCAGTGGCAAGCAATGACCCAGAGACCCTTGTGATGGCTTATAATATGGCTGTCTTGAGGGCTCTGGATTATGTTGCTCCAGTCCATGTTTGTCCTCTCTCCCTTCACCCTCGATCCCCATGGTTTGATGGGACTTTGAAGGAGATGTGGTGACTAGGACGAAGGTTAGAGTGTTGCTGGTGGAAATCTGCCCTTGATGCCGGCCACCTCAGATTGATGGACCATTATCAAGCCTATCAATCCATAGTCTCCCATAAGAAGGCAGAGTTCCTGTCCAGGGAGATTGTAGTAGCTCAGAATTGACCATCTCAGCTGTTCTGAACTGTGGACAGACTGTGCAACCCAGCCTGTCTCCAAGTTCGGAAAGCTTTTTGACAAATAGAGTGTGATGATCTTGTTCAATTCTTTGCTACTAAGGTGGCCAACATCAGGGCAGTGCTCCAACCAGTACACTGTATGGCTGTTGCTTTAGATCAGCATGAGGTCAGCGCTCCTTCATTTTCCTGGAGTACCTTCAGCCACCCAGAGTGCAGATAGTCTGGTGCTCCTTGGAATCTGGAGAGTTTCCTAGCTCCCTGAAAGAGGCGATAGTGATACCGCTCTTGAAGAAGACTACCTTGGACCCAAACTGCCTTGCCAACTGCAGACCAATCTCTAACCTTCCCTTTTTAGAGAAGGTGATTGCGGAAGTAGTGGTGGCACAACTGGATGACCATTTGACCATCCATGACATCTATGAGCCTCTCCAGTCTGGTTTTCAAAAGAGACATAGTACAAAGACAGCGCTGGTTCAGGTGCTCAGTGATCTCCTGATGGCTAGAGACTGGAAAAGCCGCTCCATCTTGGTTCTTCTGGATCTCTCATCAGCGTCTGACACTGTGGACCATGGGGCGTTGCTCAGCCATATGAGGTGTATTTGTGAACTGTCAGGAACAGTCCTCAGGTGGTTTACATCATTCCTCACTGGAAGAACTCAGAGAGTGGTGTCTGGGTTTTTTCCTCAGACCCAGTTCTCTGTCTTGTGGGGTCCCTCGGGGTTCAGTATTGTCACCCATGTTGTTTGCAGTGTACATGCTGCCCCTCAGAGACATTGTAAGAAGGTATGGTCTGAAGTTTCATTGCTATGCTGATGATACCCAGCTCTACCTTTCTTTTGCACCTGTCCAGGATAGAGATCTCTTGGTCTTTAATAACTGTCTCAAAGAAATCCAGGAGTGGATGGATTTGAGTTGGCTGAAGTTGAACTCTGGAAAGACTGAGGTGTTGGTTGTGGACCCTGGTCGCTGGACGGGGGTCTGGTGGGTGGGTCACCCTCTGGACTTGTTCTTGAGGGTGCCACTCTCCCGACCTCTGACCAGGTGCAAAACCTGGGGGTAATCTTTGATGAAGGGTTGACCCTGCATTCGCAGGTGTCAGCTGTCATCAAATCTTCCTTTTATCATCTAAGGAATATCTCCAGGATAAAACATCTGGTCCCGTCTAGTGACCTTCCCGTTTTGGTCCACGCCTTTGTGTCCTCACGCTTAGATTATTGCAATGCCTTGTACCTAGGGCTTCCTGGGGTAGAAATCTGCCACTTGCAGCTGGTGCAGAGCGCAGTGGCCTGGCTTCTGATGGGATCATCATGGTCCTGTCATATTTTGCTGGTGTTGCTTGAACTGCACTGGCTGCCATTTCAGTGGTGGATCACCTTTAAAGTTGTCTTGCTGACATTTAAAGCCCTATATGGGGCCCGGACTAACTGAAAGAGCTCCTGATCCCTTACTGCCCTGGGCGATCATCCCGCTCAGCTGGTGAGGGGTTGCTAGAGATCCCTAAGGCATGTTTGAAATCTTCAGGGGCCAGAGCATTTATGTTCATGGCCCCTACACTTTGAATTCTCTACCTCATCGGCTATGGGAGTGCACAACTGTGGAGGGTTTCAAGCTAGCCCTAAAGACTTTTTTGTGGCACCAGGCATACAGTTATTGACTGAATGAATAATGATGATATGGTGATGTTCGATTTTATGACTGTTTTAAGATTTGTTTTGTGATTTTAAATTGTACGGCACCCTGACATTTGAAAGGCGCCATAAAAATAAAAATAATTATTATTATTAGTGCCAGGGATAATTATACAACACAGGTATGGGCATATTTAGGGTGCAAAGGGTTGGGGGCTGGCATACCTCTGCACCGTGCCTTCCACATAGTTGTGCATGGCAACATTTTTGGCATGCAAATAAACAAATAATGGCATGCAAATAATCCCCTAGCAGCTTGCATGCCTTTAAGCATACCAGACTAAATATGGATCACAGTAGCAATGGTACAGTCCTGTTTGGGATGTGCTGTCTTCATTCCCTCCTCTGGGCCATACTCAAGTATGGGGCCATGTACGCACTGCACATTGTCACCTTGTACTGTGCTGACACTGCCTGATATAGTCAGACATCATTCTCCACTGGGAGTATGCCAGCTATCTGAATATTGCACCAGGCTACTGGATGAACTGCACAACTAGCCAGCACTGAATTTGGGGCCCATAGTAAACTCCTTAAGGATTAGTTCATAATAACTGGTTAGAAATGTTTTCAGAAGCTGTAGTTTGGCATTATACACTTTATTTTTCATTTCAAGTTATTTTCTTTGATCATTAAAAAGGTCATGAAAAAATGGATAAAATCAGTGAAAGATGTATGCAGGGTCACATCATATACTATACATTTTACACAGACATAACAAGTAATTCATTTTATGCTGAAACAGCAAAATGACAGTACAAACAGTTAAAACTCTACCTGTGCAAAACAGTCACCACTCACATTTCTGTTACCAATCAGTTATGACCAGTCATTGCAAGACATTTACTCTCTTATTTATGTGTCTCCTCCTGATTTTTACATTCGCTTGCGTGCATGCGCAAGGAACATTTTGGGAGAGTAGCACACTTGGAGGTGTGCCTCTCCCATCCAATGCACTGCTCCCTTGAGCAGGCATGGTGGTCCTGCACCAATGGGTGCAGGAGCTCAGTATGACAGCGGTGTTCCTCTGCTTCAAAGGAAAGCACCGCTGCCATACCAGCGCTGCTATCCCCCGCCGTCACGCGCTCCCAGCTGCGACGTCATGCTGCTCCCCAAAGCTTTGCGCCAGGCTGGGAGCCCACTGCGTGGCAACGTTGTTTGCCGGACGGGGTGTCCAATCCCCATTGGCTCCATGGCCCCCAAGCCATCCTGCTGCCACGCTGGGGCCCACTCCAGCGTGGCAAATGTTCTTGTTTTGCCGGTGAGTGCCCAATCCCCGTCAGCTCCTCAGCCCCCCCGTAGTTTGCTGACAGGGTGCCCAATCCCATCGGTTCCTTGGCCCCCACGTTTTATGCCATGCTGGGAGCCCACCCCAGCATGGCAAATGTCCCACGCCGTTTTTTAAATCTGTAAAATAAAAACGGTCCCACTGCGAGTCTCCCAGTCCCCTCCCACAACCCGCACCCACCCACTGTGCACTCAGCCTCCCCACACCCCATACTTACCTCCGGACTCTAGCACGACGAACTTCAGTGACCGGGAACATGTCTGCACTCTTCAAAGCCGACCGCAAGCTGAGGAAATGCCGGTAAGCTGTATAGTGGGCTACATAGGGGGGTTTCAACTTTATTGAATGTCTCAGTCATTTTTGGGAATTTCTGCCCCAAATTTTCAACATGGGGTTTTTGGGACCCCTTCTCATTAATGATGTCACTATCATGGCATTATTCCAGCCTGAAGGGTGATTTCACAGGCACTGTGCAGTCACTGCGTGAAATCACCCTCGGCCTTGAATAACGCCATGACAGTGACATCATTCATGAGAAGGGGTCCCAAAACCCATGTTGAAAATTTGGGCAAAATTCCAAAAATGACTGTTTTATGAGCGTATGCTAAGTAGTTCCAGATTTTCAACATTGCCATTTTATCACACCTTCTTATGAGTTGTATAGCTTCATTTTTCACATCTCACCCAAAACGTGTTTCCGCCCATGTAGTGCACAATGGCACAGTTGGTGTGCGAAATCAATGTATGGAACACATTAAGAAAATCACAGTGACACTGTTCATGAGCACAGATCTTAAAATGGCTAAGTTGAAAATTTGGTGAAAAAATTCCTAAAAATGACTGCCTTATGAGCGTGCGTCGCGCAGTTCCCACGCACGCTCGTACGTTTGTGAATTTTCAATATTTGCACTTCAGATTTTCAACATTGCCATTTTACCACACCTCCTTATGAGCACTGCAGCTGCCATTTTCCACATCTTGCCCAAAATGTGTTTCCGCCCATGTAGCGCACAATGGCACAGTCGGTGTTCGAACTCAGTGTATGGGACACATTAAGAAAATCACAGTGTCACTGTTCATGAGCAGAGATCTTAAAATGGCTATGTTGAAAATTTGGTGAAAAAATTCCTACAAATAACTGTTTTATGAGTGTGCGTTTCCTATGCACGCTCGTAAGTTTGCGAATTTCCAATATTTTCACTCCAGATTTTCAACATTGCCATTTTACCACACCTTCTTATGAACAGTACAGCTGTCATTTTTCACATCCTGCCCACAACGTCTTCCCCCCATCTAGTGCACAATGGCACAGTCGGTGTGCAAAATCAATGTATGGGACACAGTAAGAAAATCACAGTGACACTGTTCATTAGCAGAGGTTTTAAAATGGCAATGTTGAAAATTTGGTGAAAAGATTCCTAAAAGTGACTGTTTTACGAACTTGCATTGCACAGTTCCCACACACGCTTGTAGGTTTGCGAATTTTCAATATTTCCACTCCAGATTTTCAACATTGGCATTTTACCACACTTCCTTATGAGCAGTACAGCTGTCATTTTTCACATCCTGCCCAAAACGTGTTTCCGCCTATGTAGCACACAATGGGGGTAACAAAAAGGTCATGCTGACAATTTATTGTGCAAATACCAGCAATCGCACAGGGCATTAGGGTAAAGCACCATACATGCCAAACACCACTGCAAATACCTGCAAGCGAACGTTTGGCATTGACAAATGCTTGTTATAACTGCTAGAAAGAAATTGGCTGCTTTAGTTATCGTCACCTTCTGTTGCTAATAGAACATTTGGTGCTTTTTCCTTATCAGTGTCAAGATGAACATTGCAGAAATACAGGCAAGATTCCATGAGAAACAAATCTTGTTTACAGAACATTGCAAGCCATAATTACAACAAGACAATAAATATGAGCTCAATAACAAACATACAAATTCAACTAGCAAAACAATTACTGATTGTTAGTGCAGCAAGTTTTTAAGCCATGTTGAAAAGTGCCAAGAGTAAAGGAATGTGTAGGCTGAGGGGACAGATTGTTCCAAGGCAAAGGGGCCCCATATGAGAAACATTCTTTACCAAAATGTAAATGAAATTTGGGCAAGGGAAAGTCATTATGTGGCACAGTTCTGAAACCCTATTTGTGAGCAAGGGCAATGAATCTTCCAGATAAATAAGCAGGAGTTTGATTATTGGCTGATTTGTAAAAGATAGATAACCAGTGAAAATTATGACTGGAAGAGGAAGTTAACCAGTTTAGCTGACATAGTAAAGAAAGAGAAATTATGCTCATCCCATTTTGATTTTAAAATAAAATGCAGTAACTGGAAATATACAGTGTTTAAAATTAAGAGATGCGACTCAAGGGTTTGGCAAAAATGCTATCGCCTTAATCAAAATAGGGAGAACTGCTTGCTCAATGATGTGTTTGCGATCCAAGCTTGACAAGTAGTGTCTGGCATGCTTTAAGTGTCTCAGACACTGATGAACCTTTGAAATAATTTTATCAATGTGTGGTTTAAAGGTCAGAGAACAATCAGAAATGAGACCGTGAGAGAAAACAGACCTAGAATTGTTTTTTTTTTTTTTTACTATGCAATCACACTTAAGGATAACTCACATTATTTGACACAGCTTTACTTTATCTTGAATAAGCAAGAGCGCTCACCTCTTAACAAAGTAAAAGAAAAATGGGCAACAGAATTAGGTATTCACATACACTTGGTCCAGTGGGTTAGAAGGTTGCAAAGTGGCTGGCAGGTAACAGCACCTCCCACCTGGAGAGAATTTAACTGGTAACTATTAATCCAGTTCTTCTTGACCCCAACTATTACCAAACATTTTGGGACTTCCCAATCTAACGTATGTTGGAGGAGTTGTGGGGAAAGTGGGAGACATGGCCACTTTTTTGGGGCCTGCCCATGAATACAACCATTCTGGAAAGGAATACATGCACAGATTTAAGATCTAACAGGACTTCAAGTTCCATACTTGGACATAGATCTAGTATTAGGTTTCCCCACCTTACTTACAGGTAATAAACTAGCAAGAACCTTGGCTCAGAGTGGTGGCACTGAAGTGCATCATTTCCAGATGGCTGCCCCCCCCACAATAAAAGACTGGCAAACCAGAATGGGGGAGCTGAAGAGGATGGGGATATCTCTAGCCAATTACAGCTTCAACAAGAGAAATTTTTGGAGATTTGGCGTCTGTGGCGCCAACTAAATATTGATCCCACACTTTAAGACATATAGACCATTAATGTACAAGTCTGGAGAAGAGAAGTGAGAGTAGGAGAAAACGTGCATAAGGAGATTGTTAATGTTTGTAATACTGCATTCAAATTTTAAACTCATACTAGAATCTTATTTTTAGTGAAATAAGATACTTGTATGCTTGTATTGTAAACAAAACCTGATTACTTGATGATACTGCACTTACTGTACATGAGGTCATACTGTGTTACCAATGCTATTGTAAGCACATTGTACTGTAATACCCCGTAGTGTTATGTGACCTGATTATAAGATCAATAAAATCTTACGAAAAAAAAAAAAAAAAAGAAATGAGACCGTGCTACTTAAATTCAGTAACGAGTTCCAATGGGTGTTTTTTCAAGAAAACATTCATACAGGAGCCAAGTCATTGCTGCCTAGCGTTGTTATACCATGGACAAAGTCATACTATGTGTATGATGTCCTCCCTATCTCCCAGGGAACAAATGTAGTTGAAATTTATTTAAGGGTTGTCTTTAATATATCTAGCTAGCAAAACTTTACTTTCAAATTTCTCAAATCTAAACATTGTATAGGCTTTCCTTAGTTGAAAATCTTCCATGGCATCCAGATAATAGCTGTATCCAAAATAGCAGTTATTTATGGCCAGGCAGGGTGAAAATCTAGATTTTTGTATACTCTAAAGTTCCCTCACAGCCCAATAATTATTTACCTTGCATTTGATGTATAACTTTTTATATTTTAAGCTTAAGGTAATTTCTCTATCAACATATCTTTTTTAAGCTGGCCTGGTGGTGCTGAGGGTTGAGGCGTTGGACACTACACCTCACATCACGCAGGTGACCTGGGTTCAGGAATGGACTTGGGTCATCAGGGGTTGACAGGAGAGGGAGGGGATCGAGCTTCTGGAGGATTGCTTTCTCCTCCCAGGCTGGGTATTGGGGCTTTCCTTGCTTCCTAGCAGCCCCTAATGGAGATCGGGGGGCCTGCAGGAAGTGATACCATATGTTGGGGGTGGAGCAGTGGCAGACATCTGCAAATTTGTGCACTGACGCCATTGCACATCTATGCTCTGAGAGAGCAGCAACACAAAGCCGAAAACTCCAGAGGATCATGAAGGTGATGGAGACCCCAGGAACTGGTTCCCACATCCAACTACTGGAACAACCCTCCACTGACCCTGACCCAGGACTGCAACTCTAATCCCAGACAGGCCGCCAGGTAGATGGGGTAGGGGGAGGTGATCGGGTGTGCTGAATGAGTCCATTATTTTGGAGCAGGGGTCTCCAAGGAGGGTGGTTTCAGGTCAGGAGTAGAGGCATCAGTGGAGAGGGCACTCCTGAGAGATGCCCTGGTCCACCAGAGCAGAAAAATAGTCCACAAAAAAAAAATATCTTTCTAAGACATATAAATTGTATGGGTTGGATGTATATTTAAAGAGAGCTGCCTGAGATGCATCTGCTGCTATTTTCAAAGTAGAAATGAGTATAGACCTGTTAGACCATCTGTTAAATGGCTTAACAGCATTCAAAGTTTGACTCCAAAAATGGACGAAACTGCATCCAAAAATGAATAGAATTGCACTTGCATCCAGTTTGGATGCAACTGCATCCATTTTTGGATGCAAACTGTAACTTCATGTCAAAAACAGATGCAGTTTCTGAAAATAGCAGCAGGAATGCCTGTACACAAGAAAATGGACACATTGACACTGTTTGCATCTGCACCCATATCCAACCCTTTAGAAAATCCTACCCTATGTGTCTACTTTAGTCACTGCTTCCCTTAGTGGTTTAGAAGCGAGTGCATCCCAGCTTTTCCCATGACTTTTTCTCTTTACAGCACCTACTGGGTATTCCATTGTTTGTCATTCTTGTAATTTGAATCCAATAACTGATTTTTCTAATATCAATGCTGGCCACAAAGTTAGTCAGGCCCAGTTCAGTTCTTATATTGCAGGTGTTAATTTACTCATACCCAGGATTTATCTAAACAATTGATTAACTGGACCTGCTAGTTGCTCTCTATCTTTTGTATCCCAAATCTTAGTGCCATATGAAACCTAAGTAGAGATACAGTGAAATTTTATTCCGCCAGCAAAATTATGGCAAAATCTCCAATTTCACCTAGTGAAACATTTTGAAAAATTATGGCCTTTTGATGAAATTTCACAGCCAAAATTTCACCTCCAGTTTTGCCTGCACATCTGAGGTGAAATTGGGCATTTTGCTCTGCTGGTGGTCACATGGTTGAGTCTAAACAGGCAGTAAGTGAGTGGTTCATTACCTGTGCTATGTATCTTGAGAAAGCAGGCAGCATTTTTATATTCCCTGGACCAGATATTCAAACTGCGCCACAAAGGTGCGTAATAGCAGGAGCAAGCACAAGTCCACTGAGCCCATGTGCAACATGTGCAATATTCAAACACTACGCAGGTCAAGATGCGCCTGTGGCACATGACTGAATATCATGCCAACTGAGCCATAGTGCAACCAGGGATGTGCAGTGGTGCAGGTCAGATGCACAATAGCAAAACCAGGGACACCTATTGGAGCAGGGCAGCAGCACAACAGCACAACCAGGGATGTGCAGGGACAGGATGCAGTGGCCCACCACCCATGGTAGGGATGGGCAAAGGAGCACACAGCAGAACAGACATCACCCCCCCCACACCCCATGCACTACACAACCGGAGGAGAGCAGGAAGAACCACTGGCCCAGGGACACCAGCAAGAAACCCACCGCCGTGGCATGGTGCACCAGCACACCCCCTTGCAAGCTGGGACCATCACACATGGATGCTCGTCCACCCCATGCCACACCATCCCACCAAGGCAGAGCACACCCTGCACCATGATCCCCATACACCCTGCCCAGGAGTAGTGCCCAACAATGCAGGACACCCCAAAAGCATGCCACCACCCCCACTGTGACAATACAACCCTGTGCACCACAGACTCATGCAAGGCAGCTCCACCATGAGCACCCAACAGCGTGCAGCAGCAGACAGCGAAGCAACGTCTGCATACACAGTGCCACCATGCACGTCCCTCCCAGGTACAGCTGTGAGGCTGACCATGCGTCTGCACACGAGGTACCACACATGTGACAGGGCATGCCCCAGACCCCACCATCAGTGTCACAGTACACTGCACCCCCTCCCAAGGGCACACCCCATCCCAGCACTGGCCACAACAGCCAGCGCAGACACCCACAGTGTTGCATGGAAGCATGCACCACACTGGATGCAACACAGTGCACAGACAAACAACCACCCATACCCAAAGGCACACCAACACAGGGACACAGTAGTGGGTCAACCAAGCCCCCAGCATGTGGCCATGGCAGCCATGTACACGTGGCCAGAACTCCTACATGGCACAGGTGTACCAGCAACCCTGTGTAGGCACCACAATGCTGTACGCCATCAGCATGCAGCTGGAGCACAAGTGACAGACAGTGGAGCACATCCCCTGCAACAGACACAAGTGACAGAATTGAGGTGGAACAACAACAGTGGAGGCAACAGTGCCACCCGAGGCAGATGTGCACCACACCAGTGACAGGAGGCAACCCGGCATCACGCTGGGTACAGTTACAGTCCAGCATGGGCAGCCACCACTGACATGCCAGTGGACTGTGCAGGTCACAGATATGCAAGGGTGGCAGCTGCACAGGCCATGGACAGTCTGACAGGTGCACCATGGACACAGTGCATGCACCGTGTACCACTGCACACAGTCATCCATTGCACAGAGAACAACACACAAACCACAGACAGTGACTGAGAGCTACGACCACACCACACTTGCCTCCCCTATGGACACACACACTCACACACACACACCCATGATAGCACCACCCCTGACACCATGCACACCACTGCAGCTGAGCACCATTAGCCCGTGCAAATCAGAGACCACAACAGTAGGCATAACTAAACAAATGTATTAGAAAAGTATTAACAAAACTATGTACATATAGACAGTTAAAAGGGGTGAGGGCCTCAAACTGGGTGGAGGTGGGTAAGAGGCAGAGGTGAACAAATGGGAGAGATGTCATGGTCCACAGGCGGTCCGTCTTCAGCGGGAGCCCTGCTCCCCGCTCCTATGGTGCCTCCTGCCATGTCTACACCACATGCCATGCAGATCCATCCTCTCTAGTATGGCCAGAGAGGCCCTGGCCACCTGCAGCAGCTCCTGCAGGGCCCTCTCAATATGGACCACCCTCCATCCACCTAGGAAGAGGGAGCAGAGTCAATAGGTGTGAATGCACAGCCCCCTGCAGCCCACCCATTGTGCATGGCATACAGCCATGGGACACGCCCCTGTGATGGAGTGCGACCACCCATAGTGATCGTGTCCACAAGACCTGCCCACTCAGGTGCACACAGCCATGCGGACCACTGCACACACCCACCGCCCAAGTCCCACAGAGCACCACCATGGCTGTACAGTGACATGGCTTTGCAGTGCGAAGGCAGTGGCACAGCCATGTACCCAGTGCATGCATGGACCACCAGTGATGCACTTCCACACATGCAGTGCCACTGGATAGTGCTGACTGTACTATGTGGCATGCATGGCAGTGGTGTCAATGGATGGTGGCCATGCCCCGCTGCCCACTCTGCTACACAGCATGCACAGAAAATCCTGCATGTAAGGCACTCACCATCATCAGGCTGGTCCTGTGCGCTGGGCCGGTATGGGTCCTCCGGCATTGGGATGTGCCTCACGCCATTGCCTCTCCTCCATCACATGGCGGCACTTCTCAGGGTCTAGGGTGCAAAGATGGAGAGAGGAACATCAGTATAATCCAGTAGCAAAGGCCCCCCAACCCTGGGTGTGTGTGATCCCACACAGCCAAACCCTTCTGCCCCCCATCCCTGTACCACCACCACCACTGCCCACACTGGATGGACTACACCCCTGTGTGGTGGACACATGCCCATCGCGATACCTGTATGGATGTACCCAGTGTATGGATGGGGCACCTACCTGGCTGTGGAACCGCGCCTCTCCTGCTGTGTGCCCGCAGATGGGCAAGCCTGTCCGGGTCCCTCTGCTGGAGGTCCCCATACCAGTGCCTGCACTGCTCTGCTGTTCACTGGAGCCCTGTCGCCTCCTCCAGGGCCACCGCCACCTCCTCTCACACGGTACTTCTGGCCCTCTCCAGGGGTGTCTCACCAAAGAGAGCACCAGCGTGGGGCTCAACTAAGGAGACAAGGTTAGCCAGTTCAACCTGGCTCCCAGATAAGTGCCCATCTCCGTGCCATCTTTCCACCGAGTGAGAATCAAAATGGCACTCTCTAGTGCACATGCACCACATGTGGATGCTGCGCGGTACTGCACTGCCATTCCCCAACATGCTGTCACCAAACAGCGTGATGGGGTGCACCCATGCAGATGCTGGGCACCTAGAGGGCAAAGATCGGCCACAGGGACAGAGGTTCCTCATGCATGGACCACCACAGCGAGATTGGTACTCACTATGTGTGGAGCGGTAGGGTGCCTGTGTGGCACTTTCTGTAGTTGCCTACTATACTGTGGCACCACGGCACCTATGGTGCCCCAGGGCAACAGCACTATACATGTGAACAGCACACTAGCGCCACTGGCACAGCGGTGGATGTGCCCTGCACTGCCTCCCCGCACTCAGTACATCAGCAAAATGGCAGGCATCGGCGTCAGCACCACGGGCATGTGCCGTTCAGTGTCTACTGTGCATGTCATGGAGCTGAGCCCCTGCCTGAGCACGTTCAACACAATTGTGTAAGGCACAACAGAGCGATATTCAGCCAGCATATGCAAATCAGCTCATCAGCAATTCCACAGCACAGTTACTGCATTAATATTCACTTAAATTTGAGCCTCGCCTCATTTGCATGCGTTGTGCTATATAAGTGTGACATAGGGCTGCAGAGGCCATAGTCTGATATTGCAGTCTATTGTGGTGAGTTGCATGCTGTTTACCAGCGTGGACTGTGGTGTGTGGGAGATGCATGGGACTGCACATTCAGAGGTAACAACTGTCATTCACACAGGATCAATGATGACCGAACGTGAGGTGGAGAAGGAGGAGGAACAGAGACGTGGGAGATGGAGGAGGCCCAACTTCACCTGGGCAGAATCAGATGCCCTGTTTGAGGCCTACCTTGACCAGAAACCACTGCTCAGCGGACAGCGGGGAACACCACAGGCCCATGCTGCGGCATGAGGTGAGGTGGCACGTGCCATCAACCAGCATGGCAGCCACCAGTGGTCCTTGCAGGAGTTCAAGAAGAAGGTGGGCATGGAAAAGAGGAGGATATAAGATAAGGTGGCCGCCATCGGGGCAGCACAGGCTGTGACTGGTGGTGGACAGCCGGCCGTGCCACGCCTGATGCCACAGGAAGAGTGGGTTGCTGGCAGCATGCAGCGTTGTGCCTTAGAGGGTGTTCCAGGTGGTGGTTTCCAGAGAGGTGGCAGCCCGTCACTGCATGGTAGGTCCTGATCTGTCACTGTGTTGGGGGAATGCCACAGGGTAGGGCAGAAACATTAATGCTACTGTGTTCCCTTACAGCTCCTGAGCATCTACATGGGTCAGCAGTGGTGGGTTCATCCACTGAGGGTGATACCCTGGACACAAAGGAGTGCCCATCCACCTCCACAGGTGTCTGAGGGTCAGGATGACAGTGTTCCCACCTGGCTGTCTGGACTGAAGTTGGTGGAGCTGGTGAGGAGGAGGCCCTGCCCATGTCCCAGCATGACAGCGTCCATGGATGCCAGCATGCTGAGAGTCTGACTGGTGCTGGCTCTGTCACCAATGATGATGGAGCTCACATCATGGACAGTGACACATGTGGGCCACAGGATGGCTCCACAGCAGGTAACAGCACGGGCATAGCCATGGGTGGTGATGCCGAGTAGGCCTGCGTGACACCACTGTCCCAGCCTGTGCCTGTCTGCATCAGTAGGGCAGCACTGGTGTGCGTCCAGGACAGTGGGGCTGTTGTGGCCACTGCAGCAGCACCATTGAGCCCTGGTGAGTGGCTGCCAGAGGGGCAGTGTCACCAGTCAGCCAATGGCAACGGGGACAGTGTCGGGGGGCCGCATCAGTGCACCTTATGTGGCCATTCCCCAGCATGGCTCTGGTGTGCAGCGCCCATCATTAAGGGGTGATGTCCTGCAGGGCCAGGGACACCATGAGGGATGTCATGCCAATCTGGTGGATGACCTCTTTGATGAGCACAGATGACTACTCCAGGCTTCTGTGGATCAGCAGTCACAGCTTGTCAGGATGGTGGACGCACTCAGTGTGGTTCTGCACCAAGCAGAGTGGCAGCGCAGCAGAGACCACGCTCCACTCCTGGCAGAGATGGCCCGGCAGCAGGAGGATGTGACTGCTGCCATTGACAGGCAGACACGTGTGTTCACAGCTGTCATGGCCACATTGGGAACACAGTTTGTTGCCCATGCACCACAGACACCATGCAATGACATGTCCACCCCCCGTTCCAGGCATTGTGCGACATCCTCCATGTCGACACCGGGTTCAGCTGTGGGCATCCCTAGCATGCCAGGTGCAGGCATGTTCGGTGAGCTGCAGACCCCTGCTCAAGCATGGTCACGTCCCCGCAGCAGCACCCCTGGGGGACTGTTGGTGCCACCCCATGAGGCCAATGGTCAGTCTGTCATGGCTGGCAGGTCTTGGCGGGGCCGTCCAAGCATCCATGGTGACCATGGCACTGTGCCACTTGACTGACCTGTCTCTCACCATGGCTACTGTTTGGCACTGCCCTGTGTGCAGTGTGTTGTTCAACGTACAATGCACGGGTGGGGTACCTGGCCCTGCACACACACACTCGGTCCATGTGCACAACCTCCCGGCTGCTGGCTGCTGTGGTGTGTGCATGATGATGCCTGCGTTGTGCTTTCTGCCACTGTGCAATGGTGTCCTGCATCTGAGACACGCACAATGATGGGCCCTGGGTGTGGTCATCTGTGGAAGTGTCTGTGACTAGGGGTGGTGGTCGGGGTCAGCGTGCCTCCTACCCTTTGTGCATGTATTGTGGGTGTGCATGTGTGTGTGCATGACCACGTGCCATGTTAGGCCTTGCCCATCCCTGATGGCATGTGCGGTTCCACGCTCAGCCAATTTCCTTTACGCCATGTGCTCCTTGGGTTTGTCCATGCAAGTTTGTGGGTTGTGCCCTTGCCATTGGTGGTTGCACATGGCCCCATGACTTACCTGGGTTGGTTGAAGTACTCCTCTGTGATGGTGTCCCGGTGCAGCTGCGACATCCAGATCAGTTGGGGGTCCCTTCATCCAAGGGGGGGCTGCCCATCACCATCTGCACCAGTATCCTCATCGTCCCCATCGCTGTTCCCCTCTTCAACCTCTTAAGCTATCCCACAGTCGTTGGCCATGTTGTGCAGGATGCAACAGGCCAGGAATAGCCCGCAGGCCTTCGAGAGGCTGTACTGTAGGTCACCACTAGATGTGCCAGGCAATGGAAACATGCCTTCAGCATCCTGAACACCCACTCTATGACATTGCGTGTGGTCGCATGTGCCTCTTTGTACCATTGCTGTGATGGCGTCGTGGGCCACCGGTATGGTGTGAGCAGCCAGGGACAAAGTAGATAGCCACTGTCACCTGTGTGTAGTGGGTAGACATTAGTTTGGTGATCAGCGTCATCCTGCCATGGGCCATCTAGGCCAGTACCCATGGCACCTCTGACTGCCCCCCCCCCAAGATCCATGTCTTCCTGTGTGATTTGCATACTCACCCACTAGGTGGCCAGTGGGGATGTCCCCACTCTCGAACCTGTGGCACAGTGCAGACTGGTGCCAGATGAAGGCATCATGTGCTCCCCTAGGTTGCTTGGCACAGACATTGGTTATGTTCCCCTTAGCATCGCACACCACCTGGCAGTTGATGCTGGCATAGCCCTTCCAGTTGATGTAGGCAGCACCTTCCGGGCCAGATGGCGTATGGATGGCCACATGGGTGCAGTCAATGGCACTGAGCATGCCAGGCATACATGCTACCCTATGGAACTCTTGTATGTGTGCTGTGCACTCCGCCAGTGTGCTGGGGAAACAGATGTACTCTGCAGCATGTGACAGCAGTGTGCTGAGGAATTGTGTGAGTAGGCATGATGCGGCCGACTGAGTTATGCCTGTTGTGTCCCTTGTTGGTCTCTGGAAGGTGCCTGTGGTGAGCAGGCACATGACAGCTGTTACCTTTGTCTCCACTGACAGAGCATGGCTCTGTCATGTGGGTGCCTGCATCTCATCACTGCACAGCTTACAGAGCCGCCTCCGGATCGCCCGGTTCAGGCGGTACCAGCCCAAAATCTCTGTGTCACTGTAGTGCTCAAAGCTGGTGTGGGCTCAATACCGTCTGTTGGGAGCATACGCCGATGGGCCCTTCCACAGCCACACCCCCCTGCTGCCTGCCTTCTCACACCCCTCATTACTGCCTCCATCTGAAAGGTGGCACTGGTCATGTCCCTGGCTCATGTCCAACCCCAGGCAGCTGTAATCCTGCTCCCCCCACTGTCCTTTGTGATACTCCCCCTGCACCGGGAACACCTCCGAGCTTTGGATGTCCTGTCCACTGCCACTGCCCTCAGTCCACTGTGGCACAGGCTCCCCACTCCTGTCCTGTTGTTCTATGTTCCCAGGTGTGCCCTGTCCTGCTCCTTTCCAGTCCCACTCACTGCTTCCCTTCTGTAGCTGTCACCTTACTACCACCTCTGGCTTCCCTATAGCGTTCTTGTGCCTCTGTCTTGTTCCTTTTTAGTTTGGATCATTTCCGCTATCGTGCAACTTCTGCTTGCTCCTCTATTGCGCATGGCGCATGCTGTTGAATATCACACTGCACCATTTATTCATGGTTCCTCCCCCCACAGTTGCACATGCATTCATTACTATTGTGCTCTTAGTGCATTGCAATTTGGGGCAAGGCTGCCTCCCACTGAATATCGCAGAATGGCGATTGACTTGCACTAGTGCATCTCTGTTGCACATGGCACAACCATTTTGAATATCTGGGCCCCGTGCCTTCAGACTGCACTTTTACACTTAAATTGCTTAATTTGTGCTATTTTTTTTTCTTGTTTGTTTTTGTCATAGTTTATATTTTAGTACCTGGTGATTGTGTCTGTATATGTGTGTGTGTGTGTGTGTCCCAGCTCTTTCTGAGTCTCTAGCTCTGTTTCTTTTTGTTTGCTTGTTTATTTGAATTGGTGGTGTTTGTGGATTGTTGACATAATGGAGCAGGGCGAAGACAGTGGAGCACCTGTACGAGCATTTCAGATAACCATCACAAATGAAATGCCACAGCAGGAGGCTTTTTACTCTAGCACCAGCACCCAGCAGCAACCTGTGTCTCCTCCCCAGCAGCAGCTGGAGACAGTGCCCCCTTCCCAGCACCAGGAGGATACTGTTCCTCCACCCAGGCAGCAGGAGACCATGCCCCCTCCCAAGCAGCTGGAAAAGTCAGTGCCTGGGGCATTATCTGTGGCACCCCCCCCATGGCTTCATCATTCCTGAAGTTCTCCTGTCTGGGATTTTTTCTGCTTAATATCAGTTGGTGACCCAGTGGTCACCTGCAGTCTATGCAGGCAGGATGTGCATTGTGGAATGTGTGGATCCCACTTTGGGACAACAGGCCAGCATAACCACATGGTCCACCACCACCTGCCACAATGGTACCTCAAATTGCGGGAGGTGGGGGTGGCGGCATGATCAAGTGCAGCTCTGGGGGGGCACTGTGGGTGGAAACACTGAAGCGGTGAGCAGGAGAAAGGCATGGTTGGACCAGTTAAAAGTCCTTGCCATGCTCACTGTACCAAAAAACAGCAGCAGTCAGTAACATCAAGACTCCTCCAGGGCCTTCCCTGTCCAAAGCCAGCAGCACAGGCTGTCCCTGCCTTACCAGCAGTGCCAGTGACACATACAGACTTATCCACTGTCCTCTATGAAGTCCAGAATTTTCAACGAGAGTTAAATGATTTCAGACAGGAATTTAATGATGGCCGGTGGGGGGGGGGAGAGATTTCTAAATTACAACATGATGTTGACAAAATCATGTGCATCCTGTCAGAACTCCGTGGTGATCCCACTGGCACTTAATGTGGCAGCACAAATTAATTTGCCTTTTTTGTTTTCATTTTTCTATCTTCCATTCTGTTGCTTATATGTTCCCCTCCGCCATAAAAAAAAAATATTCTATCCTCTTTAATCTACATCCATTCGTTAGGTCCTTCTGTTTCTTTATTTTGTATGTGAAATAATTTTATTGACCATTGCTATTGTTTGCTTCTGTATTATGCTCCCTATACAATTAGGTCCCTATTCTTGTTCTCTCTCTATTAGTTTTCCCCGCTCATTGTTGTATTACCCTTGTCCTCCAGATCCTGCCTGTCATTCGTTATGCTTATGCTGCACCGTGTCTGTGTACCCATCCTCTAATAAACACCTTATTCCCTTATTATTTGTGGTGCGTGTTACTTCTTAGAGCTGGTTACACCTACAAGATTCCTTTTAACAACATGATGATGTGTAATGCAGTTACATTCCCTATTTATTGAGTTTGCAAATGAAATGCCAGCTTCTGCCAAAGGCTGTTGGCCATCTGGGCCTTGTGCACAAACTAGTACACATTTTTATTTTGAATTCAAATACACTGTGTGAGCTGCTTCAATTCAAAGTTAGATGTGATCACCACAGCACATGCCCATAAGGCGCCCTTTCATTTTTTACATTGTTTACATGCCACACTGTAATAAAGAAAGAGCACTTTATGGACATGTGCTTGTGGTGAATGCTTCTTAATTTGAGTCAAAGCAGCTCACACGAGGTATTTGAAATAAAAAATACAGACTCTGTGCACAGGGCCCTAACAGCCCACAACTTTCGACAGGTGCCAGCCTTTCCTTTGCAGACTCCATATATGGGGAATGCAACTGAATTGAGGGTCAGTGTTATATTTTGTTAAAGTTATGTTGAAGGCATCACCTACTCTTTAATATGTTTCCTCCTCCTATCCACAGATGTCAAGTATTGTGTCTATTAGAAAACTGTTTGACAATGCTGTGTGATGTTGCATTACAAATTGTTGCGTGCAACATTAAGAAGATGCAACACATCTGGAGCCTGCACTGACAACATGCCCTAGAAGGCCTGGATTCCTCGAAATGTTTCCCAGAAAATGTTACAGTACATTAAGACAGAAATCGGGTGTTACACATGCAGTTACACGATTCACATCCACCATCAGGAGGACCCAAATCTGTTGTTTTCTGCACCATTTCTATTGATTTTTAGGCCTCACCTTGATGGTGCCACTGCCTAACATGCACCACTTTCAGAAATGCTTCCCAAAACATGTTACAGTACATTCAGACAGAAAGCAGGTGTTAAACATGCAGTTACATGGTTCACATCTACCACCAGGACACAGAACTGCTGTTTTCTGCACCATTTCCAATGATTTTCAGGCCTAACCGTGGTGGTGCCACTGCCTAACATGCCCCCGTATATAATAGGGTCAGGTAGTAAACACCGGTGGTGTAACGGGAGTAACAATGACAAGTTAAATAGAAAACAGAACGCTGCAGTGCAGAGGTTAGATCACAATTTTAATTTCTGTGAGCAATTTAACAATGCAGTGTACCTGGATATGGACAAGTCAAGTGGTCAATGTACACAAATACTTCCAATAAAAAAATAAAGCACAAAAGTGATGAAGTAAAGGGAAACAAGAACAGAACTACTCAGAATGAGTAACTGTTCAGATAAAGTTACCCCAAAAAAGGGTCAATATGTAAGAAAAATATAACAAATAAGCAGCACACCAACAAAAATATTAAGACTTAAAAGAAATTACTGAAACTCACTCACAACTTATGGCAAAGCTGTCAAATATTAGGAACTAGCCTGCTCTGCTTTCAAATACACACACACACACACACACACACACACACCACACGGTCGACCCTCCCCCACTCAAGTCCCTCACAAACTCAGACACAGAGAAAACTGAAAACACTACTTAAGTTTAACGAAGTATTATCCAAAGACACCAAAACAAAAAAAGGTTCACTAGCAGCACTAGGAACTAAACTGAGATTTTGGGAACAATTAACTCTCAAAAATCACAAATAAAGAGGTTTTGAAGGGGTTATTGGCTGTGATGCATCACACTGAATTGCTCTCCGATTCAACAGTCAATATGCTGTGCATGAAACAGCCTGCACGAGATAGTTCAGCTATCTACCCACAATGCATTGCAATTTCACTGGCGAAATTAAAAAACATTGGCAAAATTAAGGATAATGGTAAAATTTTGCCTTACGCATAAGTGAAATCAAAGGTGAAATTACTTTGCATAATGCGGGAATTACGCAAAATATTTCGCTAGTTGACATTTTCCAATTTCACACATCTCTACACCTGAGTCATGTACTTCACTCTGCTTCTTTCAGTGGGCTTACTGTGTTCCCACCATACATATAGTTGAATTTCCTAAGGCCCTGTTTAGTTTTCTTAATCTTACTCAAAGTGTTAAAAGTATGCTTTGCCTAGGAACCATTTGACAAAAAAGGTGAGTCATAATCATTATTCATTATACATTACAAATCCCGTTCTACACAGTTGTGATGTCCTACTGATGTAAAATGGGATTTTTGAAATCTTGAAAAAAAAAACTTCAGCTGGCAGTTTCTTTTTTTTTCTTCAGTCCATCCTTTTCTCCCTGCCCCCCACATAGTCAACATTAAATATGCACCTACCAAGCCCCCAACCCACACACACTCAGCAGTGGCTCATAGATAACTTTTAGGCTGTGAATTTGATTTTGTAACACTTTTGTTTTAGAAAATAAAACAGTCATTATATAAAGTAAAATCTGTCAGCTATGTCAAATTCATTAATTTTGCACTCTCTTGGTTTGTGAAGTCCTTCACTCTTCTAATTTATAAGACCATCACAAACCTACAGTTTGTAAAATACCTTTGTTATACATGCGAAAGTGCAATACTTTTTGCTGGCATTTTCTTTTTTTTCTTCAATCATTCCTTTTCCCCCTGCCCCCCACCCCCCAAGATTCAAATATGCCATGCTACTGTGCTTAGCATGGGCTCAGCTACTCCATACCTTAGTTTGACAAATGCATGTCCACTAACAGACTGAACATATCCACCACAGAAAGCTTGTCACGCAAAATGCACAGTACAAATTTTTTCTCTGTGCTCTTCACCTTCTTCAGCACAGTGTACATGGTGTCTTCATCTGGTGTGGAGGAGAGTGATAAGCATTGCAGCATATGTAATTCAACAGTGTTTGTGGGTGGCAAGTGTAGCACTAACATAACACACATTACTCATAGCACTACAGGAAAGCATAACATGCTTTTAAATAGAGTTGCCACAAAAGCACTGTTATATGATCAGACCACTAACTTTTTAATAGCACCAGTGCAGATGCACAGACACACACAGTTGCAGTGTGAGCATGTGGAACAAGACCAACCAATATGGCCCATTTCATAACATATACTATGCCTGCCACTTGTGGCATATGTTACATTTTGCAAGTCCTCTCCCCCGTCTTCTGGGGGTGTCTCTTCCAAGTCCAGACAGCTGGTCATCTCCTCATCTTCCTCTCCTCTGGCATCCTTCTGTTCAATCTTCGCCCTCATCTTTGGCCTGGTCACTGGGTCCTACCCAGGATATAGGGCAATCCCAGACTGTTCAGCCATCCTTCACGTCAACATGCCTGTGGCCTTGTGGATGCTGTTCTCCTGGAGCATGTAGCCAGTCCACCTGGGATACCCAGGCAGTATCCCAGGTGGACTGGCCATATCCCACACTTCCACAACCCCCATTTATTATTCACTACATTTCACTTCAGGGATACATTCTGTAGTTCAGCCTAGTATACAGTATGTCATGTAACTAGAGATGTTAACAGATGTTAAAGTGACTGCATCATATCCCCCTCCAACACACATACAGTAACTGGAATTCCCACAGATTGTATTGTTTATATAACTTGCTGGAAGACTCTTATGGACACCTGCACCATTTGTTCTTGCAGTTTCCCAAACAAATTCCTTTAGGATTTTATTACTGGATTTTAAAAGGAAAAAGACATTCTCAAAGGTTAATAAGAAGCTGCCTGTTTAGTTTTCTAGTTTACAATTTATTTTTCTCTTCCTACTTCAGCAAACCCAGATAGTTTTGTTTGGACCATGCCTGCCCCTGCTGTTCCCATCTGGTTCCAGAGTCCCTGTGACCTACCAAGTCAGACCCCCAACTTCTGGCAAAGCTCTGGAGCTTACCTCCCTGATGGGATCTGGGCAGTGGATGTGGGATAGGGGAATGGAAGCAATCATTAACATCTAACAATACAAACATTCCTTCTTTCATCAATAATTTTGTCCTCCCTGTCAGACCTGGCCAACATCAGCCCCATCCCCAAATCTCTGTCAGCTGCCCAGTGCCTCACCTTCTGATCCACTGGTTACAATGTCCCCTGGCTTACTCCTGACAGTGGGGCAGGGGGAGAAGGCTGTCCTCCTCCACCCTCAGTGAGTCTCATCCAGAAGTTACTCTTAGGATCAGAGGTGGCAGGGTGGGCTGTGATGCCTCATGTGGTGCCTCACAAAGCCCACGTCCATCATTATTCCCTCCCACTTTTCTTCCTCAGTCCTAGCACTGTGGTTGTGTGGATGAGACGTATGTGCTTCCAGAAAAACAGCCCCTTCACCCTTCTGACTTCCCTGCCTCCTGATGTACAGTATGCTCTAGCACTAGGCCTCCACTGGGTGTCAGCCAAGAGTAGAGGAAAACTCACTACCCCAGTTGAGAAGAAACTAGAAGGGTATTTTTTTTTTCCTTGTGGTAGCTACTGTTGCTTTTACCTGTACTTGGCTACTGCATAACAAATTTTTTTGTTATTTTGACTGCATAACCTGATGATGGTGCCATCTTTTTCTGTCTCCGCTCTGCTTGTCCCGAGTTAGGAACATTCATTCTTTGGAGCCAATCCATGTGGAGACATTGTAAGCTGAATTTTTTGTCGAACAAGTGCTCAGAACAACCAGGAACATGTCAAGTACTGGTGATCATTGTTTGCCACGTGACTGTGACAGTCTAGATCGACTTTTTAATTCTTGTCATGTCTGGTGGATTTAATGATTGCAATATTGGGGGCTACACAAGGTCAATATCTGATGCTATATTTGTTGTTCCTGAAGGCACAAATCTGTTTGATGATTATAGGCCAGAGACCCCTGAGCTGAGTAGTTCTAATGACCCAGAGGGAAGTAATGGTATCCATGCTAAAAATATTCACATAGTATATTTAGAACTTGAAAGGTGTATATTGAAAGCTTGCAGAACTTTTTGGAATTTAACCTCACTGCAAGCTTATGAGCATGTTAACAGAGTTCCCAGAGGCCTTAGAATTTTAAAATGGCTGAGAAATGGACAAGAAGTCAATGTATTTATGGATGATTGGACTAAACAGTTTACTTAATAAATTAATTATTGTAATTAATTATTTTATTAAAGTCTCATAATCACAATACCTTTGAGCCAGAGACTCTTTTACAAAGGTTCCACATCATGAGATACAAATCATACAGACAATAGGAAAATTATAGTAATATAGTTAACAGATTTCAAAGCAATAGAATAAGGGAGTTACATAACAGGAGGTTACAGCAGATACCAGCAGATAGAAAGCAGAGGGTACTGTAGTAGTGATGACATTGTCAAATTATAGAGTTGCTGAGCTACAAAACAGCAAAAGGTACAGGTGGCAATTAAAGGATAAGCTAAGACGTACAAATAGGTATGAGGTGGTGGGACAGTTCCAAGATGGTTCAATGTTATTGATGACTTTAATCATTAGAGACTATATACATCAGCAAAGTGAAATAGAACCCATATTGGAGGACTTGAAATACAAGTTTGCTACTTTCTGTGAACATAGTAATTTTTATGAGTATAAAAATAAACTGAAAGGGGCCCTCAAAAAATAGGATGATTGGCTAAAGGCACAGAAATTGAAACAATTCAAAAGGACAGAGTGGACAGCCCTAAATAGGGTATTTACCTGGAAGGGAGCTAATAAAAATAAAACAGCAGGTGCCTCTAAAAAAAAAAAACAAGAAAAAAATATTCTTAAAAAAATCTAACACAAGCTTTCATTCTTCAGAATCTGTAGGGGATTCAGGGAAAGAGTGTCCAGGGAGGGAGGGGGGCCAGGGACCAGGCCCAACTTCTGTGAATCACAGTGTCCGATTCAACCTCCCTGCTGATGAATGAGAATCTTACGAGGTGGTCGTAGGGTGTACACATACAGGGTCCACACCAGTAACAAGGAAACAGACCAAAAAAAAGGTCCCAAATGAACGTTAGCAATCTTTCATCCTTTCCCCTCATGGCACCCCAGACTTCTATTCTAAATAAAGAACTGAGTTTCATTCCAGCTTTTAAACAAAATAGATTTGAAACATTTTTGGATGTAAAAAAACATACACAAAAACTTAATCTGAAAGCAATCTTTAGCAAGGCAAAAATGGGTACAGCTACTAATGTGCAGACTGATGTGCAGACTCCGAAGAATGTAGCTGCTAAACCTCCCTATTTAAATGCCTCTATCAGTACTCAGGAACAGACAGATAACTCAACAGCTGATGCAGATGGGACCAGGGAAGATCATCTTTGTACTTTCAGACCACAGTCTTCATTTACACCACCACCCAGTATTGTTGTGGCAACTTTTGAGAAGGCATGTCTAAGAGATCTGGAATTACGTTTTCAGATTGGTGCTGATCACCATCACTACTGTGACATTACACAGGAGGAAAGACTGGCACTGCAAGAACTTGAAGGTAATAGAAATATTACCATAAAATCTGTGTACAAGGGTGGGGCAGTAGTGGTCCTAGATACAGAAAAATACATATTGGAAGTGGAAAGACAACTAAGACAGGACACATACCTCAAGCAACTAAAAAAGGACCCCACAGATGAAATCAAAAGAAAGATTAACCATATCTTGCAGGATGCCTATGATAACAGTGTTATAAATGAACGTATCCTTGACTTCTTGATGGTATTCCACCCAATGAGACCAATCATACATGCTGTCCAAGGTACACAAAAGCTTGGTGGAACCCAAGAAGGCTGATTGTGCATGTATTGGATCTCTGACTGAGCCGGTGTCTCAGTATGTCATTGCACACATCAAAGACATAGTGACTAAATTACCTTTGTACCTTAAGGGCACCACTGAGCTCTTGGCCTTCCTGGGGGATCTACAATTAGAGAGTGAATGGCTCTTGGTTTCAATTGACCTGGAGGAGAAGAACAGAAGGTTTTTCTAATAACATCATCAGAACTGGTGTTGACTTCCAACATTTTCATTTTCCAAGGGAAATATTATCACCAGGTGAAGGGAACTATAATGGGGGCCACATTTGCCCCCAATTATGCAAGTCTTTAGCTGGGACATTGGGAAATGGATTTTATTTACAACAGGGAGGTCAACAGATTCTATGACCTTATGGATCTAT
This sequence comes from Neoceratodus forsteri, assembly GCA_016271365.2. Lineage (NCBI taxonomy): Eukaryota > Metazoa > Chordata > Ceratodontiformes > Ceratodontidae > Neoceratodus > Neoceratodus forsteri. The sequence continues at coordinate 515,842,294 of CM057449.1, read as the reverse complement.
GGAGAAGGCACATAGATGATGTGCTGATGGTGTGACAGAGTGCTGAGGAACAACTGTGGGAATTTATTTAGTATTTCCATTATTCAAAGCCACAACTTAAATTTAATGAGGAGGCACAGCAAACTACTATAAATTTTTTGGATATTACTATTCACAGATTGGAAGATGGTACAATCAGGACAGACCTGTTCAGAAAAAGTACAGACAGGAATACTATTTTATACACCATAGCTGTTACCCCTGCAACATCATCAGCAATATCCCAAAATTTCAGTTCATGAGGCTGAAAAGAAATTGTAGCGATACAGTAGATTACCAAAATGGTGTACATGACATGACATGACAGAGAGGTTTAAAGAGAGGGGGTATGATCAGGGTATCATTCAAAAAGCCAGGGAATCAGTTGAGGATATGTCCAGAGAGCAACTATTGACATACAAGAAAAAGCAAAATGAGAAGAAAAGATACTTTACATTTTTATCACCACATATGCCTCCTTATCAAACAAAATTAGGGAAATAATTAACAAGAATTGAAGTATTCTCAAAGCTGAACCCCTGTTGGATTCAGAAACCAAGAAACACCTTAGGATGATTTACAAAAGAGTCAGCAATTTGAGTGACCATTTGGTTCACTCGTTACAACCAATTTTTATTAAACAGATTACTTAGATGCCCCCTCCACCTAGCCATTGCTTCCCCTGTGGTAAGTGCAAATTTTGTGGTGTCATTGGAAAGAAGACCCAATTCTCCAGTACTACTAGCGCTAGGATTTTCAGAATTAGGCAAACAATAAACTGCACCACCACAGGGGTAGTATACCTTGCCACATGCACCTGCCAGGCTTTTTATGTCGGTAAGACATAATGTAAGCTTAAGGAGAGAGTAAGTAGTCACCTAAGTGACCTTCGGTGCAAAGTAGAAAAGAATGCATTGCATAAGCATATAAGAGATCATGGCACTGATCATTCCTTTACTTTCCTTGGGATAGAAAAGGTTAGCAGTGGTCTGAGTGGTGGTGACTTGGAGAACAAATTGCTCAGAAAAGAGTCTTGTTGGATATTTTAGCTGGGTGCCCTAGATTTTCCAGGCCTTAGTGATGCCTTTGAGCTTTCACCTTTTTTAAAGGGAAATTAATAACTTTCTATTATTCATGAGTCTTCTATCCACTGTTTTCGGTAGTTGTTGTGTGTATAGCCTATGATGCATAATGTATCTGATTTGTGATGCCATATCTACTGTTTTTTTATCCTAGGTTCTTTTAGAAGACACTGGAATCTTGTGCCTCCGCTGTTTGCTTCTGTCATTGATTTTTCTGAATTATGGAATTAACTCTTTCTTACCATTTGAATTTATATAGCTTCTTAACATTAAAATTCTAATAGAAAAATAGCGTTATTTTTTGGCCATTAGATTTAATCAACAGCTTGCTATACAGTTGTTAAAAATTAATTTGTAATAGTAATAATTGTCATTTAAAATTACTTTGCTGTGACTGATAAAATTATCTATGGCTTTCTTTTGATATACGAAACTCTGCTTTTAACCTCTCCTTTTATTAGCACATGAGCACTTGCTATGTTATTAGTATGGCTTGCACTATTACATTAGCACTGTCACTTTAAGAATATAGAGTATTTAACAGAAAGTGTAACTCACAAACAGCACACACCTCTGAGGAGGTGCGCATGCATGAAACCAGTAGGGTTGTTTTTTCCTTGTGGTAGTTTCTGTTGCTTTTACCTGTACTTGGTTTCTACACAATAAATTGTTTTGCCTTCTTGATTGTATATCCTGGTGACACTGCCGTCTTTTTCTTGCTCCACTCAGTTCAGAAGAGGAGAGCTGCCAGGCGGCTGCTCAATTCTCTCCCAGCCCTTCCCTCTGCTGATTGCTGGTGACTTGAGCCCAATCCTGAACTTGGGTCACTGGCATGGTTTGAGGTAAGGCACTTAACATTACAAACATTCTTAAAACACTGTGAGGAAGATCTGGCACAGCTGACAGAAACACAAAGAAAAGAGATATTTAACCATTTGTCTGAAGTGAACGAGGAGCATTGGAACTGCTGACTAAGGATACTACAGCTACAAAAAAACAGCAAGCAAAGGTGGTTCCGTGTTATAATTGATACTGCAGAATATACCAATGAGATTTATAGGCAGCTTCTTGATAAACAGCATTATAAAGTACAGACCAGCGATACCATATTGGACTTTAAGACAAACATTGACACCTTTTTGGGGCATTTACAGGATGAGGAACTTGTACCAAGGAATACTGCTGAATACTTAACAGAAGAAAATCATAGAAAGGCTATTTTAATGTCTTCCCAAAAATACATACATTTTTGACAGACTCCACCCCAGGTAGACCTATCATCTCAGGAAAAGGCTTCCTTACAGAGTTGTTATCTAAATTTGTGGATTTCTACCTGAAGGTCTGCTCAGAAATTCCTGCATCTTAAAGATACAGGAGACAGTCTTGATGTCCTGGAGACTCTCTCCACTGAACAAAAAAGTTGGCTGGTGACATTCAGTGTCATAATGTAATATGAAAATATTTCATGCAGTGAGTGGTTCAAAGTGATAGCCTCCTTCATCCCTGGAGGATATGACATGTCCTACCTTTGGAGGTTCTAGTGGAACTGATATATTTTGTATTAGATTGTAAAACATTTGCCTTTGATGGGAAATAATTCTGCAAAAGAAGGTGTCACAGTCTTATTCAGTCCCAGAACTAAGTGTGTACTGTTGCCGATTTTCACAGTCCCTCATACACCTGAAAGTGTTACATTGGTATGCTGCTACCACTCACTGCAGCCTCATTCAGGGTATTATTTGTTCTGAATCCCACCAGAGCCACCGCTCACACATTATATAGTGCTCCTTATCAATGGGCAAATGACCTACCCCTTGAGTTACAGCTAACAACACATTTGCTTTAGATATGGTAACTATAGCTTACCTCTTTGGAGATGGATCACAGACTTGCCAGTGTACCCCTGGTTATCTATACCTGAAATGACCCAGTCACAGAAAGCATGAAGTATATAAAAAAATACAATAATGGATAGATTAGTGTACATTACAAGGTAGTAGAACCATTGAGAGGTTCTGGGAACACTGGAAGCTTGATAATGAAGCCTGAGAGATTCCAATGTCCCCAGAACCTTGAGATGGTAGTACTACTTTGTAATGCACACTAATCTATCCATTATTTTTCTAATATATGGATCTGATTTGAAAATTTAATCAGATCAAAAATGGGTGCCTGACTACTTCACGTAACACTCACTACAGGTGCCCAACATCTGCTCTATACACTCCTTACTGGAGACACGAGCACTGCATTGCACTGAACAGTCACTCACTGTGAGTCTTACCTTCAGTGGTGAGGTGGCTTCAGTAGCAAGATGAGTGAAAGCAGGATCAACCAGATAGTTAACATAATGGTAAAATAAAAAAAATTATTTTAGTTATTTAGTTTTTGATTACTGGGCAAGTGCTCTAGACAATGAAATTGCCTATTTTTAGGCACGACCTGGGATAAAACGAAACAAAATAAAAAAAATTGCTGTTCCTAGTGCCAAGGATATTTCTCTCGCTAAGTGCAAGAGTGACAGAGATGTCATGTTTCAAAAGTTGGTCTGCCCACCCCCACAGAAAAAGTGACCAAACAGAAGACATACTTTGGAAGCCATCGGGAGGCAGACTTGTGCTTGGCCTGTTGACTTTTGCTGATTATACTACCATTCAGGTTCTGAACGATAGTATTATGGCACTTGAATTATAGTATTAACACTTGTGAACTATGGTATTGCCATTTTGGGAACAATGGTATTACTGAACATTTTTTGTATGCTTTTGGATACTATTATTAAGGGGTATCCATATATTAATAATATTTAATTCTCCAAGAGACAGTATTTACATATGTTACAGGATAATACATACTAAAGTCTATGGGGAATACTGTATTTCTACAGAGATAAAGATAAGCATTTGAAAAAATAGAGGACACACAGAAGAATCTAACTCAAAGCTACAGTATCTCAATTCTAAGTACAGTAGAAGAAGCTTTCCCCAACTAGTGAGTTACAAAAGACTCAGACCATGGTGTTGCTAGTTTGATACCCCAAAACATGACTGAAACTCTAAGAGTTAACACCGAAGATATGCTTTTTGTCTGGCCAGCCCACCATGTCACATCATCATACATGCCTCTGACAACACAGTTTTGACTATAGACTATTTCACCCATCCCACCCACCCCATGCTCATCATGCCTTACAGCCAACTACTTCATGCAGGTGTGCACCTGACCCCAAGTGATGTACTCAACTAATACACAGAAAGAGAGTGAAAGAGAGAGGAAAAAAATAATTTATGTTAAGATAATGTAGTTGGCATTACAGGGGGAAATCAGTCAGTTAACATAGCTTTAGGTATCAACAAGGTGTAAAGGGGGATAGCAAAAGAAACAGGAAGGACAGCATAGGAAAAAAAGGATTAGCAGGGGCAGGGATAGTCTGTGAAAGTAGGATTCAAAGGCACAGGCACTGGATGCAGATAAATTAGGTGGTAACATAAATCAGAGCAGGGGGCAGCATGCAGGAATTGGTGCAGTGCAGTGGGTGTGGAGTAGCAGTTTTCGGTAGAATGTTCTGGGTGCTGTGGTGCTACCCCATATGCAGGCACCTCTCTGGCTGAGGACAGAGGTTGCTAATCTCCAGGCTGAATTGGCATGAATTCTGGGCACTTTCACACATACTCAGAAGCCACCATGTCCACAACCATTACCTGAGAGGTTGCTCAAAAGAAGGAGTGGATGGACTATGGTGAGCTCAGGGATGGTGAGGGAGGTCAGCCAGGGATACATCCCCCAGCTGTTCAAACTAAGCAACTCCTTCACAGTCCTGCAGGAGGGACAGAGTCATATGCAGACACCCATAGACAGGATTAGGGATGATGTAAGGACACTCCAGAAAGGAGATCCAATGGCTCCTCAAGATCAGATGGAGTCAGGAACTGGAATGAAGGGAGTGGCTATAAATAAGAAGAGGATGGATAAGGGATTGGGCAAAATCTAGGGCCCCAAAGAGGGACAGTAAGACAAGAAATGAGAAAAGGACAGATAGAATAGATCGGCAGCACCAGTGGGAGAGATGATAGCAATTCAGGTCACAAGGGTAAGGACACCAGTACACACTGGTACTTGAACTCAGGAGACAGGGGCAGGTAAGAGGAACACAGATTCTAGCAGGCAAGGAAAATGGCAGGCTATCAGGACTAGGAAATCAGATGCTGAAACCCTAGAGGGAATCACAGGGAGTGAGGAACCAGTTGTTAAGGGTGACAAGGTAAAGAGGAGTGTGCAAGAGATTCAGGCCAAGGCTCAGAAGGATGCAGTAGTCACTGGAGGACAACACAGCGTGGGTGGTGGAGTCATCATACTGGGGAATCCATACTAAAGGGCATCAAATGGGAAGGTAGGGATGCCAGGAGGAGTTCTAGCTGGGTGGATTGCATATTATGCATGACAGCACATAAAGTGAAGCACATAATTCACACATGTGTAAAAAGACAGTAGGAGAAACCTCACTTAGTAGTGCACCTCAGTACAAATGATTTGGAAGGGAACAGTGTACATAATGTGCAGGTAAGGCTTAGAGAGCTGGGCAGAATATGCAGAAACGAGGGGAAAACAGTTGCTGTTTTCCAAGTTCTACCTGTACTGAAGGCAAGCACAGCCAGGAAACATAGGATCAGAGAGGTCAATGACTGGTTGGTAAAATGATGTGGAACCATTGGGATCGGACTGGTGGGTCACTGGGGGTCAAAGTGGGAGAACTGGAATCTATACACCCAAGTTTGGCTTCACCTAAGCAGGGAGGGATTGGCAGTCCTGAAACAGAAATTGGAAGAATTTGTTACATCCACATATCATTTAAACTAAGAATGGATGGGGGGCTCAGACTTGAGCAACAGTCCAAGACACAAGGAATGGGAGGCCATAGGCCTCCTCCCTAGCTAAATAACTGAATTTATACAGTGTATGGGTCAAGGAAGAAGAGATGGAAGGGAGAGGTTGGGATCACACTGGAAGGTGATCTCATTAAATGCTAGGAGCCTGGTAAACAAGTCGGAGGACTTGCAGGCTATAATGGCAGAAAGTCATGTGGACATTGCCATTGTTACTGTAACCTGGGCCAAACAGTACCAAGATTGGGACCTAGCCATCCTGGTGCTTAGGCTATATTGAAAGGACAAAGGACAAGGGAAGGGAGGGTGGGCTAACCCTGTAAGTTAGAAACAGTATAAGGTATAATAGGGAGAAAGGGGAGGAAAGCAAGTCCGAAGCCTTATGAGTACAACTCCAGGACTCCAAGGGCAGGAAAATTCAATTGGGGGTTGTATATAGGACCCCCACAAAAAGAGGAGATAGACAGGGATCTGGGGGAACAAATAAGGAGGCTTAGTGGCATGGGTTCCACAGTGGTGGTTGGTGATTTCAGTCTACCTTGGGTGGACTAGTATGTCCCTATCTCCTCATGTGCCTAACAACAGATTCTCCTAGAGGCCATCCAGGACAGCTTCCTGTCACAGAATGTAATGGAACCAACCAGGGAGGAAAACATCCAAAACCTGGTGTTGCTAGATGGAGAGCAAGTACTGGATGTGAGGGTGGAGGATCCCCTGTAAGGAAGCAACCACTGCACAGTGTGGTCCTCTCTCAGTCTGGGAAAGGAGGTCACTAAAACAAAAACAAAGGTTCTAGGCTTCAGAAAGGCAGATTTTGGTAGAGTGGCAAGTATTCTGGAAGGGCATCTCGCTAATATTTGTCCCATTATGGATGCAGAGCAAATATGTGCAATCATTAAACAGGGGCTGGTACAGGCGACTAACTCCTGCACAAGGAGCCAGAATAAAAAATCCTGAATCAGCAAGCTTAACTGACTGAACAAAGAGGTGATGGACAAGGTGAGGAAGAAGAGGAAGACATTTAGGAGATTCAAAAGTTCCAACCATGAGGAAAGTAGGAAGGAATATGTGAGGAAATCCTGTGAAGTAGGTAGGTTAGTAAATGCTGCCAAGGCCTCAAGAGAATAAAGGCTAGCATAGAGGCTCAAGAATGGAGAAAATGATTTCTTCAGGTATATAAGAGAGAGAAGAGGAACAGAAAGGATCAGATTGTTAGGCTTAGGAAACAGGGTGGATGGGCTGAAAAGGGTGTAGGACAAGCAGAAGTACTTAATGAATACGTCTGTTCAATGTTTACCATGGAGAAAGATGGACCCATTGCCAAAGGGTCAGGAGGGGTGGGCATGAAGGGAGAGGGTGCTATAGATGGAGAAATCCCAGAAAGCAGGTTGTTTGAAAGCCTCAAGGCCCTCCAGATGAATAAGGCACCAGGGTTAGACAGGGTGCATTCTAGGATACTGAGGGAGTTGGGAGGGGTCCTGGTGGATTCACTGATGGACTTGTTCAACACCTCACTGACTTCTGGGTGTGCCAAGGGACTGGAGGTGGCACATGTGGTGCTCCTCCAAAAGAGTGTTCCTAAGGATGACCCAGGTAACTATTTATTTATTTATTGTTTATTTATTGAGAATAAGTGGAATTACAACCTTTGAGCTAAAAACTGTTTTAGAAAGGATCCTCGACAAATGAGGAAGGGAAAACAAATGCATGAGTAGGGGAGATAGTAGCAGATAATAGGCTTTGTCAATAAGTCATCAATTAAGAACACAGAGTAATCAAATGTATTGGATAATATAGGCAAAAGCATCACACAATCCATGGTGTGGATACAGAGTACATGGGGATACAGTCCCCTTAGCATCCTAGATAATTAAAAGTGCAACAGTCCATAAATGTACAAGCTTGATTGAGCATAAGTTGTAGCTATACAGCATTGTAAGTATCCTATAGGATACAATTGTAGCATCATCCAAATGAGTCTGTATAGCTGTTGGGGGAAGTAGGCAACAAGGTAACGGGGCAAGGGGGAGGAATCAGATGAGGTGACAGAACTAGAATCAAAAGAGATAAGCAGGTGGAGCACATTGGGGAAGGTAGGGTGGGAAGGGGAGGGTATATGGTAGGTAGGTGAGGGCTCATCAGGGGGAGGTGTTGGGAGTGGATGAAGGGTACAAGGTAGGTAGGCAGGGGCAAGTGGGGAGTAGCGAACTTCAAGGACCAACTGGACAGTACAACATGATCCTGAGCATGGCCCAGGGTACAAGGAGGCTAGTAACAGCTAGATTAAGTGTGACAGTAGCAGTGTTCAGGAGGGGAGATAGAATCCCTAAGCTTGGACTTGAAGTGATTGAGGTGTTTAAGACTTGTAGTAGTGTATGAGAGACCATTTATCCAGGTGAGTACCCTTACTGCAAAGGCTTGCCTCCCTAGGGTAGTTCTTCAGAATGGCACTGCTAGGGCTTGTTTAGTGACACTTCTCGTGGCATGTTCAGTTGGGGCAGGACAGAATAAAGCTTGTAGGGAGGAAGGTACAAGTTCTAGCAGGGCCTTCTTACCTAGACGGCAGCAGTGGAGCTTAATGCGATCCATGAGACGAAGCCATTTTGTCTAATGTATAGGTCGCACATATGTGTTAGGCAATCAGCACCTAAAACAAATCTACAGGTTTTATTGAGGGTAGTGTGGACTCTGAGCAGGCTTGAGTCAGAGGCTGCACCATATACCATGTTACCATAGTCCAAGATAAGTAGGATTGTACCTTTAACTGCCTGGAGCCTAGACTCGGGTGTGAGGCAGAATCGAAGCCTATAAAGGGCCCCTAGTTTCCTGTTGATGGCAGTGGTAATATTGTGTATGTGATCATCAAATGAAAGGGACTCATCTATTGTGATCCCTGGATACTGGAACAAGGATACCTGCTCCAAGGTGGAGTACAAGTTGTAGAGCAATTGAGAAGAGTGCAGTAGATCTCCTCTGTTGATGACCGGCAAAGAGCATTCTCTTGTTTGTTTTTTTTTGCTGTTGAACACTAGCATGCTATCTTTGAACCAGTCTTGTAGAATGTTAAAGTTGTACTGCAGTCCTAGTGAGTGCTTCTTGGCAGGAGTTTTGAGCGAATACTACCATGTTGTCTGCAAAGAACAGGATCTTAGAAATGGGGCACACGTCAGGGAGGTTGTTCACAAAGAGGTTGAACAAGAGCTGGCCCAGTATAGACCACTGGGGGACCCCTACTCTGACTTTGCTGGTGTCAGAGATGGCTCTGTTTATTTTTACTTTCTGAGAGCACCCAGACAGATAGCTGGAGAACCACCTGACCATGTCGGGGGACAGCCCTAGGCAACTTAACCTGTGGAGCAGCAGCTGGTGGTCCACAAGGTCAAAAGCTTTGGTTAGGTCTATAAAGATTCCCCCAATCAGGTGGCCCTGGTCAAGTGCCTCATGCATGTAGCCAGTGAAGTCAATTAGGGTGGTATTAGTGCTATGCAACTTTCAGAAGCCATGCTGTTGGGGGCAGAGGAGGTTGTATTTATGCAGATGGTTCATGAGTTGATTGACTATGATACTTTCCAGTGCTTTAGAGAGCAGGGATGAAATTGAGACGGGTCTGTAATTGGATAGTAGTAGCTGGTTGCCTCCTTTATGCATAGGTGTAACCAGAGCAGTTTTCCAGGTAGAAGGGAAAGTGGACAGGCAGAATGACAGGTTGAACAGCTTGGTGATAGGTATGATGACCTCAGGTAGGGTGATAGAGATCAGTTTCCTGTTGGTACCATCACCTCCCATCCTTGTTTTGCTTAGGACTCTTGCAAGGTATTTTCTTGTTTCCTTGATGGTTACCCATATGAAGTAAAAGGTTGGGCAGGTCCTAGTGTTGTGCGAGGAGGGAGAGTAATCTGTGGCCAGTAATCCATCAGGGTATATAACTGGTCTGGGGATAGAGGACTGCGCTGTTGTCAGTGAACACTTTGTTAAAGATATTGGCCATTGTGGCATCATCAAGTATGACTTCATCATTGTGGTCAGACCAGTAAGTCTCATTGCAAAAGTGTGTAAGATCATGAATAGGCCTTATCTGCTGAAGAAAAAGGCTGCAACAATTTGCTGTACTGCAAGAAAGAAAGCATACTCATATTTGGAAACTGAGAACCTGGAGAAAGGCACAATATTGCTTGGGACTGTAACTTTAATTTTTGCTTGTTTGAATCAAGAAGGGGCTTACAGGACTGAGTATCCATTTAAAGGTTGTTAATTTTATATCGAGAGGGAGTGATATACTACTGAAATTGCTTTTTCCTTTGGACTGCTGGCTGGTGTAGCGAACTATTATTTTTAGTGACATTTTTACAACAAACCTTTAGAATTGTACTGGTGGCCAAGGAATGATTTCATGTTAATTCCTGGGTTCAGTGAAGTGGTTTGTAGCGGAGTGGTCTGTTAAATTGTTGTGCTGGTTGTCTTACTGAAAAGAAAAACAGTACTCACTGGAGTGGTGGGTCAGAGGTGTAGTTGATTATTTTCTGAAGGCCACAAGCTTGGAACCACCCACCCCCTTCCCCTCTCCTTGCCCACCTCAGGCATGTCATTTTCTTTATACCCAAGGTTTGGACATCACTTCCCCAAGCGGGCAAGGTGAATACATTTGTCATATCCTTAATAACCCAGCAAAGTGCATAGAGGATAAGCGCACATACACATGAACAAAAAAAGACACACAAAAATGTGTATATATATTAAGCAGGAAGGGAGAGAGACATGTGGTGAGTGGTACAATGCACTGGCTGTGGGGCAACAGTTTTCCAGGAAACATTCTGGAGGCTGCATTGCTGCCCTATTTGCAGGCAACTATCTGCTCTGATGGAGGAGGTTGCCCATCTCCAGGCTGAAATGGCAAGAAGTAAGGAAGCTTCCCCCACGCAAAGAACACCAGTGTCACCACTGCTGCCTCAGAGGTTGCCAAGAAAGAGGAGTGGTTGGACCACACTGGGCTCAGGGAGGATGAGGGTGGTGGAATAGAGGCACATCCTTCCAGTTGTACCTCTCCACAATTCAAATGCTGTTCTGAGTGTAGTTCCTCTATGGAGGCATTTGCAGTGGAGACCAAGGAAGATGCTGGGAATCTCCACAAGGGAGACCTACAGGAGCATGATAAGAGACACCAAGGGGGAAGGAAGCAGCTCCTGGTGGGGGACTCAATTGTTTGGGGGCTAGAACTGGGGGTGGGAGGGGAGAGGGAGGTAAGGTGTCTGCCTGGTACCACATCTTGCAGGGACATGAAGCAGCATCACAGGAGAGGGAGCTAGACATTGTCCATCTTGGGACAAATGGCATAGCTGGGCATGGGATCAGAGTAGTGCAGGAGAAGTCTGTGGAGTTGGAGAAGGGGCCTTAGACAGGTAACATGCATGGCAACCTTCTCGGAGGTGATACCTGTCTATGGCATGGGTGTGGCTAGGGTATTCTGCACCATGCAGTTTGATGACTGGTTGAAAGACTGGTGCAGAACACAGGGTTTTGGCTTCACTTGGTACTGGGGGTCCACCTGGAGGGATACAGGCCTATACTGATGTGATGATCTACATTTGTCCAGGAGGGGAACCAGGCTTCTAGGTGACAGGTTTAAATGCTTCATTGGCAACTTTTAAACTAGACAAGTGGGGAGGCGCTGATATGAAGCAGGAAATTACAAGCATCCCCCCCCACAAAACAGGGTAGTTAGCGAGGTAAACTCCAAGGTACAGAGGCCGATAGGGAGAAGGACAGGGATAAATGGAGAAAAAGGCAAAGGCAGTAAGGGCAGGGATAGGGCAAAAAAGGGAAAGGCCATCATAAAATGGAGGACAATGAGTACCAATGCCCGTAGTCGGGTAACAAGCTTCCTGAGCTGTTGGCCTTGATGGAAGAGGGACATCTGGATATTGTGGCAATCACAGAAACATGGTATATGGAGAACCATGACTGGGATGTCAGCATACCAGAGTACATAATCTACAGGAGGGACTGGGAGAGTAAAAGAAGAGAAGGAGGAGTAGCTCTCTACGTAAGGGAAGAGATCAAATAAATGGAACTAAAGGGTAAGCAGGGAGGAGAGGAAGCACTGTGGTCTCCTTGGAGGCAGGTAGTGGCACCACAATCCGCACCGAGGACCCCCATCTCAGGGGGAGGAAATAGACAAGGAAATAATAGAAGGCATCCTCAGAATGCAGAAAAGGGGAGATATTGTTTATGGGGACCTGAATATGCCAGATGTTAACTGAAGCACATTTACTGCAGCCACATCCAAGAGTAGGGTCATTCTTAATGCCCTACTGAGGGCATGCCTCAGACAGCTACTGTTGGAATCCACTCTGGAGGGATCAATATTGGACCTGGTACTCTCAAACGGGGATGGAGAGAGGATCACAGATTTAGAAGTGGGTAGCCATCTGGGAACAAGTGACCACCAAACAGTGTGGTTCACAATAAACACAACCGTGGAGTCAAGCCATATAAAAGCAAGACTACTGGACTTTAAAAGGGCTGACTTTGGAAAAATGGGGCAGTGCCTAAGGAACATACTAGCAAATGGGCAGGAAGGAGGGGTGGAAGAACAATGGGGAAAAATCAAAACTGCCATCACAGAAGCAACAAGCCTTTGTGTGAAGTGAATAAAGAAAACAAAATGAAGTAAAAAAACACTATGGTTCTCAAAAGAGGTGGCAAGAAAGGTAAGGGAGAAAAGATAGCATTCAGTATGTATAAGGAATCATAGAAGGAGCAGGACAAAGAACTGTATCAGTTAAAGCAGAGGGAAACAGGAAAGGCAGTCAGGATAGCAAAGATCAAAACTGAGGAAAAGATAGCCAGCTCAGTTAAGAAGGGGGATAAAACCTTTTATAGATACATTAGGGAGCACAGAAAGACCAGGGAAGGGATAGTGAGGTTTAATAAAGGAGAGCAGAGGTGTGCCAGAGAGCGACAGTGAAAAGGCAGAGATACTGGACGAATACTGTTGCTCAGTATTCGCAAAAGAAGAGGAGGAGGTACAGTACCTAAACCAAACAATAGAAGCACTCTGAGAGGGGAGTCGATACCAGTCCATTCACAGAAGAGAAAGGGTCCTGAAAGAACTCTTAAAACTGAAGGTGGACAACGCAATGGGGCCTGATGGGATTCATCCCAGAATTCTAAAAGAACTAAGGGTAGAACTAGGTACACCACTGACTACCCTCTTTAATAAATCATGGGAGGACGGGGCAGTACCTGAGGACTGGAGGAGAGCAGATGTTATTCCTCTTCGCAAAAGTGGGAGCAGGGCAGAAGAAGAAAACTACAGACCTGTCAGTTTAACCTCAGTGATTGGAAAAATGATGGAATCACTTCTGAAGGAAATAATTGTTGAGTACCTAAAGGCCAGGGGGCACAGGACCCAAGGCAGCATGGATTCACAGTGGAAGGTCATGTCAGATGAATATAATAGATTTCTTTGACTGGGTAACCAAAGTAGTGGATCAGGGAAGGGCTGTGGACATGGCCTTCCTAGACTTTGGCAAGGCATTTGACACAGTCCTACACAAAAGATTAATATACAGGTTGGCCAGCCTGAGAGTGGATCCCAAAATGGTAGCCTGGGTAAAGAATTGACTGGAAAACAGGACACAGAGAGTAACAGTAAATGGAGTCCACTCTGAAAAAAGGGGTCTTGCTAGTGGGATGCTGCAGGGTTCAGTACAAGGACCGATCCTCTTTAATGTCTTTATAAGCAACATTGCAGAGGGACTGGAAGGAAAAGTATGTCTCTTTGCAGATGACACAAAGATCTGCAACAGTGTTGATACACAAGGTGAGGTGGAAAGGATGAGAAGGGACTTGGCAAGGTTGGAGGAATGGTCAAATGTATGGCAGCTTAGATTTAATGCTAAGAAGTGCAAAGTAATGCACCTGGAAAACCCAGAGGAAGAGTACACAATGGGTGGTGAGATACTAACAACAACAAAAATGGAAATGGACCTGGGGTAGTCATATCAGATGACCTAAAGGTGAGCAAGCAATGTGAGAGGGTAGTAAGGAGGGCTGGGGGATACTGGGATGCATAGGGAGGGGCATCACTAGTAGAAAGCAAGAAGTTGTTATCCCTCTGTACAAACAGCTGGTGAGACCCCATCTGGAGTACTGTGTGCAGTTCTGGAGACCCAATCTCCGCAAAGACATAGACAGGAAGGAGGCAGTCCAGAAGAGGGCAACTAAAATGGTGCAGGGTCTGCACCAGAAGACATATCAAGAGAGACTTAAGGAGCTTAACATGTATAGCCTCGAGGGGGGGGCTGTTTAAAAATAAGGGGGCACAATCTGAAGCTAGAGGGTGGATGGATCAGAGGTAATGTGAGGAAGTATTTTTTCATGGAGAGGGTTGTGGATGCATGGAACAGCCTTCCTGAGGAGGTTGTGGAGTCAAAAACAGTAGTGGAAGTCAAGAATGCATGGGACAGTCATAAGGCAATTCTAGGGGGTTGAGGTAGAAAGAAGTAGGCTGTTGGTTAGTTAGGATCTGCAGCTTATCCATTAGGTAGGGAAATGGGCAGACTGAGTGGGCCAAGCGGTCCTTATCTGCCATCAAATTTTATGTTTCTAAGGCAATTATAGTGGGGGCTAAGAAGGAAGTAGGTTGCTGGTTGACTAGGATCTGCAGCATATCCAATAAGTAGGGGGATGGAAAGACTAGGTGGGCCAAGCAGTCCTTATTTGCTGTCAAAGTCTGTTTCTATGAATCTATCCTTAATGAGCCACTGACATCAAAAGTGCTACATTGCAGAATCCAAATAAGCATACTCCCAGCAAATCTCATACCCAAAATTAGATTTTTACGTTACTTCGTTTTAAAGTTATTAGCCATTTTGTAACTTTGATTGCACTATCTGTGCAATAAAAGTAGGTGTCAGTAAGGAGCTGCTGATGATATCATGTAGGGACCTCAAAGTCTAGTAATCCCTGTCAGCAAGCTTATGGACCCATTTCTCCAAAGTTGTAAAGAACATGTGCAATAGTTTTCACAAGTAAAAAGGCAGCACCAGTCAGTAAACAATGCTATAAAAACTATAAATGTTTCTGGTTGTGTAACAAAGTTGATAAAACTGTATTATTTAATGCTGTTTTGATGTGGTTTCACTTCTCCAGGGTTACTGGATGCTAAGTCAGCATGCCTCCAGGCTGCTGAAGCCATTTGTAGTGCTACTAATTGCTCTGCTGTTTGTCATTGTCTGCTTTACAATATGTTGTAATAGATGCCTTATATGTGTTAATTCCTACTAGGGGTGGAAGTGTTAGCTCTGGTAAAATGTTCATTGTAATTTAGAGTAGAACATAGAAGAGCCTGCCCCTCCCTCATTGACAAGGAGATGGGGATAATTGTTTTAAATTGCTAATCTTGGAAGTTGCCTCAATTGAGTGATAGTTGTGAATGAGCTCAGCCTTTCACCACATCAGAAACTTATTCAGTCTGCAAACCTCTCAACAGTGTGCTATGACCCAACACTCAGCAACTCAGAAAAAAGGGCTTCAATAAAAAGGCACCCAGACAAAACATTGTCAGTTTTGTTACAGTCTAAAACACAAAGTTTTTAAAGCAATGTTTACTAACTCATGCTGCCCGTTTTACTTATGAAAACCACTGCACATGATCTATACAACTTTAGAGAAACAAGTCCTATAAGAGTGCTGACAGGGAAGACTAGACTGTAAGGTCCCTAGATGACATCAGTAGCAGCTCTTCACTGAAACAGGCTTTTTTTGAACAGGTAGTGAAATCAGGGTTACAAAATGGCTAATAACTTTAAAATTAAGTGACACAGAAATCTACTTTTTGGTATGAGACTTACTGGGGATATGATTATTCTAATTCTGCAATGTAGTACTTTTGGCCAGATGGTGTCAGTGGCTCTTTAAAGAGAGGATGGTGAAATTTCTCAAGGACAACAGACTCCAGGACAGCATTCAGCATGGATCTGGACTGGGAAGATCCTGCCAAACAATTCTAGTTGACTTCTTCAATGGGGTAACAAGGTCACTGGATAAAGGCCATGTGGTAGATGTCCTCAGCCTGGATTTCAGCAAAGCCTTTGACTCAGTACCTCACAGAAGGCTAATCAGTAAGTTGAGGGACCTAGGAACAGGGAAACAGCTCATGAGGTGAGTCAAGTCATGCTTACGGGTATAGACAGCAAAGGTTGGTAGTTGGCGGAGAACTTTCAGAACCTAGAGCTGTAACTAGTGGGTTCCCACAGTGCTCGATACTAGGACCGATACTGTTTAACATCTTCATTGTAGACATATCAGTGGGTATAAAAAGTAAGATTAACCTCTTTACTGATGACACGAAGATCTATTCCTACTGGGTATTCATACTGGCATTAGAATGGAAGGAGGCTATTAGCCCATAGTCACCATTCCCCACATCAGTGGGTCCATCTAGGTTCATTACTGGTCAGCCACCTATCTACTTGTTTTTTAAAGACTTGTATTAAACTACAATTTACTATCTCATTGAGCAATTTATTCCAAAGCCTACCTACTCTATTTATGAATGAATAATGTTTCATGTTATTCTTTGCTGTGTCTAACTTGATTTGTTTTTTATGTCCTCTAAAGCCTATAGATTTCTCCTGTACTAGCACACCCATTTCTTCCCTTAAGCTTGTGTCCTTTACTACTCTATACATTGACATTAAGTCCCCTGTTATTATTCTCTGCTATAAGGTGAATAATCCCGTTCTTAATGGTTGGTCCCTATAACTGTATTTCCTGAGTGATTCCACCATTTTTGTATTGCGTCTCTGTATTTTTTCTACCCTATCAATTTCTCCATGTGATTGTGGGTTCCATAAAATAGACCCTTAATCAAGGTGTGGCCTTACAGTTATAGTTTATACAATGGCATCAGACATCCACTATTTTTATTTATGAAACTTCTTTTTATACACCATCAACATCATCAAATGTATTGTTGACAAATGCAATTGTCATCACAATTAAAAAAACATACACAATATCCAATCATTTTATAAAGGAAAAACACAAATATAATAAAAAATATAACACAGGTAGACATATACAAAAAACACACATCAGCTTGTATTGCACAATAATATACTCTATTTCCCCTTATAGGTATGTCTTTTTTGCTTTCCAGAAGTCTGCCAAACCTTGCTGCTTTATCCACTATAACTTCTTCTTCTGAATTCAACAAATACTTAATCTGATACAGAGGTTCCATATCCAGGGTGGCAAGAATGTCCCCAAGCATTTGTATTCTCTTTTTGTTATATAGGGGGCAGAACAAAAGCAGATGAACTAAATCAGCTTTGCTTTTTTGACAAGCACATAAATCCGAATCTATTTTCCCATAAAAGCTCCTTAAAGTCGGACTGTCAATATAGCCAAATCTAAGTTTGGTAAATGTCTTCCTTAAATTAGGATTCTGTATTATAAATAGATATTTTTTATCCCATACACTCTCATATTGTTTGTGGACAGCCAACTGCTTAATTTGACATTCTTACCAAGATCCATTTCTCTCTGGACATGGATATTTCTAACTCTGATTTTAATTTCTTGCTTAATATCTGATATTGGCTTTACCAAACTCTTGGTTATGGACTGCAGAAGGCAATAAGGCTTAATGACCTCCTGCAATGCATATAAACCGGGGAATTTATATTCCAGATTGTTATAATATAATGTCTCCTCCTAACACATTCTAGGTAACCTTACACTGGGCATGTTGTATATTTTCAACCAATATGTGCATAATCTCTGTTCGATATTATTTCTTATAGGAAGCTGTCAAATTTCAAATCTTTTTAGTACAGATGCTGCACTGTTTGGTAATCCCAATATTTTTTTATAAAATTTGTTCATACTGGATTCAAGCCCATTCGTATTATCCTGTCCCCAAATTTCTGATCCATAAAAAATTTGTGATTTTTATCTCTTCATTAAATGCCTTTAAAGAGCCTTTAATAGACTGGCCCCCATATTTATAGGTAAATGACTTAACTGACGGGGTCAAACGTTTAATTTTCTATGGTATAGTAGACATGTGCTCTTGCCACCCTAGATTATAATTAAAAACTATACCCGATAACAGAATCTTCACACGTACTCAATCTTATTTGCACAAAATAAGGCAGGTATGTTATTAGATCTCAAATGATTTCTGTTCGATATCATAAACTTTGTTTTTTCAGAATTAATTATTAAATCAGCTCCATCAAATTTCTCATAACATTTCAACAAGCTCCTTTTAATACCCAAAAAGCTAGTCGCCATTAAGATGACATCATCTGCATATGACAGGTAGGGACATCGCCTGGAGCTCAACCTAGGCTTGTGCAGCCCTGAGTCATCCAACTCTTCTAACACTTTATTTAGAAAAATATTAAAAAGTATAGGCGATAGAATGCAGCCTTGTCTCAACCCGATATTTGATGGGAATCTTGGGGTGCTGTCACCTTCCTTGTTGTATCTTATAACTGTAAAATTATCACTATAAAGCAATTTAAGTAAACAAATTATTGAGTCCTACAACTTATATTTTCCCAAAGTTTCCCAGAATTATTTCCTATTAACTCTAATAAAGGCTGATTTAAGGTCGATGAATACACAAAATATTTTTTTTAATATGAATATATTTATGTACCAAATAAGACAATACAAAACACTGACCCACAGTAGAGTGATCTGGTAGAAAGCCTGCTTGACCCTCATTCAAAATTTCCTTTTCTGTTAACAAGATCATTATTCTACTGTGGATTATGTCAGTGAATAATTTGTGTGTTGTATCTAATAGGCTTTATAGGCTTATAATTGCTTGGATTAGATTTATCACCCTTTTTATGGATTGGAACAATGATGTTTTATTGCCATGATTGCCGAATCTTTCCTGTTTCACTTATAAGGTTAAATAACCTCATAAGAACTGGGACCCAGAGACCTGGATCATCTTTTATAATGTCAACAGGAATTCCATCAGGTCCTGGAGCTTTATGTCTTTCAGCTGAACTAATAGCAAAGTTAATTTCTGCTTCCAAGGTTTTATCTTCTAGAGGTTTCCAGTTTTCCTTGGAGAGAATGTTTTTCCTATTTCTGGGATGTGAAAGAGATTTTCATAATGACTGAGCCACAAACTGGGCTCAATGTGGTTCTCTACTGCATAAGGTTTATTATCTCACCCATGGGTTGCCATGTGCCAATATTTTTTATCTTTTGCCCAAGCAGCTTTCTCAAACTGCTAACATAGTCTCTTTCTACAGTATGACTATGTTTCTCATTTTACAATAGTTATTTATACTCTTCTCAGTCTATTTAATTTATATTTGTTAATTTTACTTAGGTATTTTAGAGTACATCTAGCATGGCTGTTTATCTTCGTTTTTTGATATTTGCACTCCCCATGATACCACTTGCTTCCCCTTCTTTCCTTAAATATCAAAGTTTTGACAATGATCTTGGAGATTGTTTCCATAATCTTTATATATGACTCAAGAAATTGCTCATAGGGTACATACTGTAACATATCTAGAATGTAATTCCTTATCCCATTATCTTTTAATAATTCTATTGATTTAAAATTCTGCAATAAGTCCCATTTGATCCCTTTTTTGACCCTTACAATACCTTTATTTGGCTCAATAGGAGCACTTTTACCTTGTTTAACTTGAAATGTCATCTCTAGTGGATTATATTCCTCTCTGAGCATGTGCCTAGAGAAAAGTCCATGAAAAACTTTATTAAATCCAAGGTTATCCAGCAATGGTCAATTATGGAAGCACCCCTTACCCCCAAATACATAAATTCTCCAGAGTGATCTCCAATAGAACGTCCATTAATTAAAAGCATATTGTTATCTTCTAATTCTTTTACCAGTTTTTTTCCCTCTCTCACATCCCTTCTTATCTTTTGCCACCCTTCCCATTTTTAGGTTGTGTGTCCCAAGGGCTGTACAAACTTCCCAAATTTCCTTTGTGGGCTCCAGGCTGTGTCCCACCCTGGCATTAAAGTCCCCCAAGAGTATAATACCAGCTTCCAGCCTGTGCAGTTTCCACCTTTCTATTACAGATATAAGCTTTTCAACATTGTTCTTGTTTTCATATTTAGATCCAACTGGAGGGAAATAGACATTGACAATGAGAGTGCTCTTGTTATTTATTGCAACAACAACTGCAAGTATATAATTAGAATTCACTAAGATTTCATCATACTCAGTTAACTTTACAATTTTGCCCCAAATTATAAGGCCTCCTGATAATCTGCCAAATTTGCTTATACTACTTGCCCCTTTATTAAACATTTTATAACAGTCAATGTGTATTTCCTTTTTGGTCCAGGTTTCTTGCAAACAAATAATATTGAATGCTTTAGATAAATTACAAATGCTGGATCTGCTAACCTCTCTCCTAGTCCAGCAGCATTCCATGATAGAATGTTGAAATCTAGATTTAGGGAAGTGTTAGATTTATTTCTAATGTTTCCATCTGGCTATCAATCAGCATCTATATCCTGCAAAATCTGAAATCTATTTGCCATCTTAATTAAGTTTAACCACATAACATTGTCTCTGTTTTCCCTATTGTTCCATAACACCTCATTTTCTCCTTTTAAATTTATATCAAACTTATCCAACCCTTCTGAGTTGGAAAGGAGGAGCTTATAATCTTGCTCACTCCTTACCCAAATTGTTATTTGTCCTTGATTTTCCCATTACTTTGCTTACAATATTATTTTATGCAGCTTATTATCCTTTAACAAATTCTGTAGTAAATCTACAGTCTTAGGATGCAGGTTGTATGTAGTCTCATTCAGGAAATTACCAATCCCAACAATTGAAATTGGGTATTCCTTCTTCATCCTTGCTTTATTTTCTGAGAATTACTTAGGAAACATAGACTTCACAGTTACCACGCTGTCTATTTTAAAGCCTAGATCTTTCATTTTCTTCTTTTGATTTTCTATCGCTTTAAGTGCATAATATTGGCCAGAAAGTAGAAGTACCAATTCTGTGTCAGGTAAAGGTCTAATGGCACTCATTTATTATGTTCCTATACCTCCCATTCCCTTGTAGGACAGCCTCCAAAAGTTTCTTCAAATGGGAGTTAAGCTTTAGCTCTGTTTCATCAGGCATTATTGAGATTTTAAACATAGGTAACACAAAGTCAGTTTCCAAAGTCCTTCCCAGAAAATGTTTCGGTCAGAGCTCTACCTCAATATCTTTCTTTATACTATTTTCAACCTCTTGTATCTGTCTCTTGTTTTCTATATCATCTGATATGGTATAACCAGTTATCTCTGTATTAATACTTTGAACTTTAGCTTCTCTTCCTTTTTATTTTTATTTTTTGTCAGTGTTTGGTCCTTTACTTTATTCTTCCTTTTCAAAGTTCTAGCCCCTAATTTTTGATTGAACTTCTTATTATTAGGTCTATTTTTTTTCTTGACTTACTTTGTTTTCCCTTCTCTTCCTTTGTTTTGTTATTTATGTAGGATTCTACAGTTTCATGACCCTTGTCTGTGCTTAGGCTTTCTAAACACTCCCAGTCATGATTTTTCCCTTTAAGTCTCACTTTCCTCTCTTTTTCCTTGAACTATCCCCTTTTCCCACAGTTCAGGAGTTCCTGCCTTCATTTCTTCTATTATGCTATCATGATCTTCATAACCTTCTGGTAGTATAATCAATTCAGAGTCCACCTCCAGAGTTTTTTCATCTTCATTAAGGATGGAGTATGACACATCACCTATGCTCGTATTTGTTTTCTCAGATTACAAGGATAGGTCACAAACTTCTACAGTCTGTCTCAGATTGGTCCTGGCTGCATTGCCTTGTTCTATCAGATGTTTTACTGAGAACAAGTCATTCTGTTCTAAACTCTTAAAAATGTAATCAATAATTTTTTTATTTTCAATACAAATTTCCTTGATGAATGATAATTTCTGTTTTGACAGAATTAATTGTTCATAAATCATTACATTTGCTATCAAGAGATTCTGTAATGCAATAATGCAATCCCTAGTCAATGTTTTCATATCTGGCATGCTTTCTTCCTCTGGGCTCATATACAATGTTTCATTCTCCACTCTCAGCTGTATGTTGTTATCCTTATTAGCAGCTTTGAGTTCTTCTTCCCTATAACAATCAAAAATAGCCCCCTGATTGATGTTAATTATACCAGGGTAATAGAATCCATCTAGATCATCCTTCAATTTATTGAAATCCCTAATTTTCTGTTCAGTCCTGCTATTTATTTTAATTGTTCCCCTTATGTTTCCAACTGTTTTAGTTACTTCACTATTTACCAACTCAATCAAATGTGGGCTTTGTCTGGCAAAACTGTTGTTGTCCAGAGCTTCTGGACATAAGGTTTTCTTTTTTTGTTCCACAAGTTGTTCCCCATCATGTTGTTTTTGTTTCCATAAATCACTAATTAGGGGTTGAAACATAATTTTCTCTTTTTCAATCTCAAGATTCACTTCTTTACTGTATTTTAAGGGGCAAGTTATAAACAATTCTGTGCCTTTCTCTACATCACCTATCTCAATTTTCCTTTTCAAATGTACCTTATTCTTCTGAGGGATCATTTTATCTTTAGATGTTTTCCTACTTTTATTACTTTTACCAAATTTAAACTAACTTTCATAGGATGTTATTGCATTAGAAGTTGTTTTATTCATATCCCTGTTCATTTTATTTCCATAAGCATATTTCCTGCTTCTTATTTCCATAGGCATGTTTAATTTGTAACCCGACTCTAAAATGTAATAAATTGGAAGAAGCAAAACCAAAGTTTGGTGGATATGAACCTCAAAAGTGCTTATTGAATAGTGAAATTAGAGCAGCTGTTTCATTTGTAGGTTTCACCTAAACTCAGCCGCTCATCACAAAGTGTGAGAAGTCAAAAGACTAATAATTCAATCAGTCACCACTCATCACTAATCAAATCCAAGGTTCAAAAATCAAGCTAATAATTATAGAAGAAATAAAAAATGAGGGCACATACTGTATAACCTTATATACCCAATAATGCACTGTAAAAAATCAGCATTAACCAGCATTATATAGGTATAGAAGGGTATAAAATCAGCAGTCCTAGTACCCAACACCAATTATTATAATAATTAAAGCACTCAGTCAGGAAAACGCAGAAGCATTCAATATCTCACTCCTTTATCCACTTGCGTCCGGTCTTCTTTTGCAAAAATATTCAAATACTAAGCCTAATGTCAATTATCATCGTAAAAAAGCCAGGTAATAGACCCAGGGAATTCAGAGAATGTCAAGGAATGTCTTCCTGATCTTTCTGACCTTGACTCTACTTAACCTCGACAGTTCCTTATCACAAATCTCCACAGATCTTGGGAAAGCCAAATTCAGATCCAGTATCTGCTCAGCCTTTGTTCTGAAATGTTTATCAGTCCTATCCACCCTTGATCTTCTTTCCTGTTGCTGCAGCTTTAACCTCCTTTCCTTAACCTTTCTCTTGATCTTTTCTATATCCACAACTTCCCTTTTACAGCCAAACAAGAGGGCTTCAGGATTCACTAGGGAAGTAGGGTAGAGGGTGAAAACACAAAACACTAGCTAATAAAAAGGTAAACGATCCCATATAAGTATAAACAAAACTGAGTATCTTAACTGAAAAACAGGGTAAGAAGAAACATCCATATCCCCAAGAATAAATCATACCTAACCCAAAACAAAAAACCTAAAGAAACCCTATAAAATACCTTTTAATTATCTAAAAATAATTTAAACTTGATAACCACTCATTTTTAAATATTAAAACTCTCAACTTATATATACAAATATATAAAAAAGAGCACACACCATGGATGGAATCCAACAGTTTTTCCTGCTTTCTAAAACACAGCTAAAAAACCCTTCCCAATCCATATGTGTAAGAGAATGACAAAGCACGTATGATTTCTTGATAAATTCTTCGTAGCTTACTTTTTGAAGTAAAGTTCATGTTGCAGTGAGAAGAAGCACTCTGGCAGCACACCAAAAACGACCTCACAAACTGCAAGGAGGGAATGCAGCAAGCTCTTTTCAAACAATAGTGGCACAAAGTTGAAATTAGCAAAACCAGCAAAATTGACAAGTCAGCAGAAACAGTAGTGCCAGCACACTGATACACAATAAATTCACTGGAATCCACAGCCATTAATACTTATGTTCTCCCTCTATTGTGAGCTGCTGCTCCTAATCCTGAGGTTGGTGTTTGAATGACTGAGTGAGCTGAATTACAACACTTGAATCTGTGCACTTATATGCTCCAAATCATGTGACCCCCAAACCCCAATGAAAGCAGGGATTTCTTTCTGACCTTGCTTCCTAACCTTGTCCCAAATTTGCTATATTTTTAACCAACTTGATTATCTAAGTTAGTGAGTTAATTTTATATTCTCTCCCTCTGTGACCCACACCAATCCCTCCTCCCCAACAACACCAACAATCGCAAACAGCAAAACAACAAAACAAATCATCGCCCTTAAAACCCCACACACCAACCACCAGGCAGTGGTGGGGAGGCCCACCAAATGGGGAACACATGCGGGAACACAATCCACACACAACCAAATAACAAAAAACAAAGGTGTTGCACTAGCGCAGATATCTATACCAAATATCTTCGTTGGTGTAAGTGTAGATGTATGCAGTATAAGTGTAAATAGATGTGTGTAAGGCCTCTGGTAAGTTTCAACTGATAAATTTCCAGGACCAATAAAGTCAAAAAAAGACTAAGGTTTCAATCTTGGTCTCAATAGAATTATACAGGATTATTGCCTAACTCCTTAAACCAGAAACTAGCAAGATTCAAAGAGAGGAGAGAGGGAACAAGGAACAAGCAGGTGCTTAAACCCCACCGGGTTTTACTGGCTCTTGCCCTCAGGGTAGTGTGGCTTCACAACCACACAAGACTCCATAGCTCCGCTGGGGAGAGATCAGAGGCCTGCAGTGCTTTTCCCCTTATAGCACACGCCAATCCTCCTTCTTTTTTCTCGAAGGTGGAACCAAAGACGGGCTGGAAAGGTCAGCAAAATCCTTTTTACTTTAGCGGCAATGGTGGCACACCTGTCATAAGTAAAAATTGCACATTTGCAGATGTTCCTCCTCAGCATATGAGCATGTTCCACCTCCTAACCTCCAAATCTCAGTTGTACATACCAAATTTTAATTTTACTTTACAAGGCAGGAAGGTAGGCAATTAACAAGATGACAAAGGGTGCACAAACACTCAGTTACATAATATACAGATTAGTATGCTAGTTGGTATACAAAGTACAATGTCAACTTCTTTTTATATTTTTTTATCATGTAATTTTTTTATCTACTAATCACATTTGTCCTTTGCTGCTTAAAGTTAAGCTTACTATCAAACCAGATTCCACAGTCTTTCTCCAGGACAGTTACTTTAATCGCCGTTCTATTTAGTTGTTTGATTGCTCTACATAATGTTTCCCTAAATGCATCACTGTACATTTGTCCAGGCTTAGTGGCATTTTGTTACATGATGACCACCTTTCAATTGCTTCCAAATCCTTTCTGAGTTCAATTTGCCGTTCTTCTGTTTTCACAGGTCCGCCCAACTTTACACCATCTGCGAATCTGGTAATCCTATTCTTGACACTGAGATATAAGTCACTAACGTATAGTGAGAATAAAACAGGCCCCAACACTGAACCCTGTGGTACACCACTGGTAACTGCAGCTGGCTCTGAATATTCCCCAAGGATCCTCACCTTCTGTGTTCTACCAATCAGTCAGTTCTGTGTCCAATTTGTTATTCTGCTATCATATACAGACCATTTTCATTTTGCATATTAAATTAACATGAGGTACCTTATCAAAGGCCTTTAAAAAGTCCAAAAGTATAATGTCCATTGGAATGTCTTTACTTAGATTTTTATTGATGTACTTATAAAAGCACAGAAGATGCATACTACATCCCCTATTCTTTTTAAAACCATGCGGTTTGCTGTCCTCCCAGCCTAAGATGGTAAGGTTATCCTCCAATTTTGCTTTCAACAAGGTCTCATCTACTTTACCCAAAATATATGTCAGGCTGACTGACCTGTAGTTTGCTGTCTCAGATCTACTACCTTTTTTATACAATGGGATGACTACTGCCTGTCTCCAGTCATCTGGGAACCTCACCAGATGCGAAAGATTTATTTATAATCCTAGCCAGTGGATATATCAGATGTTCTCCAACTTCCTTGATTAGCCTAGGGCTAATCTGATCAGGGACCGATGACTTGTTTGCTTTCAATTTCCTTAAAATATCCATTATTTCTGGAGTGTTAATGTTTACATCCAATTTGTCGCAAATGTTTTCATTTACCTTTATTCTGCTAATATCCTTTGTTTCAAAGACTGTGCCAAAATATTTATTAAAAGCCTCTGCCATATCCTTGTTCTTATGTAATTCCATTTCCTCAGATGTAATAGGGCCTATTTGATTTCTCTGTTTATTTTGGGCACTAATATAAGTGTAAAATCCCTTCCTGATGCCCTTCTTATGGGCTAAATTGAACTTTATTATCCTTTCATGTTTGCTGGTTTTTATTTAGCTTTTTTAACAACGTTCTGTACTTCTCCCTACTCCCTTCTGTTCCCTTGCTTTTCATTTTAACAAATGCCCTCTCCTTTTGTGCGCTTAACTTAATAACCTTGTTTGTGTACCAAGCTGGTCTCTTTCCCCTTATGTTATACATCTTTGTTAGGTATATATAAATTCTCTAATCCCAGTAATTTACTCTTAAAACTAGTCCACATTTCATTCACCCCTTTAAAGTCATTCTCCAGTCCCATTTATCTAATTCCTGTTTAATTCTAACCAAGTCTGCCTTTTTTATAATTCTTGATTGTAGTTGATCCCTGGCAATACTTTTCATTTTCTCTTAATGACAAACTCGATTATATTATGATCACTAAGATCTATGCGGAAGTAGATAGTGAGATGGATGGCAAGATTTCCCAAGAGGATTTGGTTACACTAGAGATATGGTCAGACGCATGGCAGCTAGGATTCAGTGCAAAAAAGTGCAAGGTTATGCTCCTGGGAGCCAGAAACCCTGGGAATAGCTACTGGTTAGGTGATTCGAAGCTACCACCTACTATGGAGGACAGGGATCTGGGTGTACTGGTAACTGGGGAAAGAAACCATTATGCGCAATGCAGGAGGGCAGCAGCAAAGATGAATAAAATGCTTCTGTGTATCACTAGGGATATTACATCCAGACAGGAGGAGAGCATTCTGCCACTGTAGAGGTCCCTGGTTAGACTGCACATGGAGTACTGTGTGCAGTACTGGCAACCCTATTTGAAGGGGTTCAGAGAAGAGCAATGAAATGACCTAGAGGCTGTGGCAGATGCCTTATGAGGACAAACTGAGAGAGCTCAACATGTAATCCATGGAGGATAGAAGAGTGAGGGGAGTCATGAAACATAGAAACATAGAAATTGTCAGCAGATAAGGACTGCTAGTCCATCCAGTCTGCCTATAAGCCCTACACTAGTTTGTAGCCTCTGACCCTACCTGGTCAATCACTTTTCACCCATCCTTCCCACCTCTAAGGTTCCCTTATGCCTGTCCTATGCATGTTTCAATCCTTCCAGTGTGCTCGCTCCAACCACCTCCTGTGGCTGACTATTCCATATGTCCACCACTCTCTCTGTGAATAAAAACTTCCTCACATTTTCCCTTAACCTTCCACCTTCCAATTTCATATCATGCCCCCTCATTCTTATACTCCTTCTATATTGGAAGATGTCTCCCCCGTACCTCATTTATTCCCTTAAGGTACTTGAAAGTTACTATCATGTCCCCCTGATCCCTCTTCTCCACCAGTGAGTACATACTGAGGTCCTTTAATCTCTCCTCATATGTTTTCTGGAACAAGCCCTGTACCATCTTAGTCACCCTTCTCCGAAGTGGTATGCATCCCCCATGGTGAAACCCCTACAGTGACATACATCTCTACTGACAACAGCGACATGTCACTGTAGGAGTTGTGCCCAGGACCCAGTAACACTTTGCCCTGTCTTGCAACCCCTCCTCGAATCAACTCTAACTTGGAGTTGGTATCCTTAGGTATGGGGGTTGTGGGGGGCAGAGTCCCCCCCATTGGGGGGGTTCAGGAGGTGAAGCCCCCACAAAGAAAAAGCAGACCCCGCTGTGAGCTGCTCCTTGATGACTTCAAATTGCAGTTGACAGGGAGCCTGGTGCTGTGATGCTGGTCGACGAGTTTGGTGTCAACTCAGCATTGTAGAGTCCTCTGAACTGCCTCCACCCTATTAATGTCCTTACAAAGGTGTGGCCTCCAGAACTACACACAGTACCTTAGGTGAGGCCTTACCAGCATTTTATGCAATGGGATCACTACCTCCCACCTTCTCTTAGTGATACCTCTGCCTATGCACCCCAGCATGCCACTGGCCCTCTGTGCAGCCTTTGTACTCTGCTTAGACACCTTTAGGTCATCTGAAATGGTAACCCCCATGTCCCTTTCTTCCTTGGTGATCATCAGCAACTCCCCTCCAACCCATAGCTTTCCCCAGGGTTCCCTCATCCCAGGTGCATTATTATGCACTTCTTTTAATTGAACCTCAGTTGCCACAACTCCAACCATTTTAAAGTTCCCCCAGGTCCCTCCTCATTCTCTCCACCCCATCTGGAGTATCCAGCCTCTTGCAGATCTTGGTGTCATCTGCAAACCGGCAGACCTTTCCCTCTGGCCCATCTGCAATGTCACTAATGAAGACATTCAACAGGACTGGCACAAGGACTGATCCCTGGGGTACCCCACTTGTCACCTCTCTCTCCCTTCCCAGATTGTATCCCATTTACCAAGACCCTCTGCCTCCTGTCCATTATCCAGTTTCAAACCCAGTTTATCACCTTGTGCCCCATGTCCAGACTACCCATCTTGTTAACCAGCCTCTTATGTGGGACGGTGTTGAAGGCCTTGCTGAAATCAAGGTAAGCGATGTCTATGGTCACCCCCACCCCAATTTACTTCCTTCATTACCCAGTCAAACAAATCTATCAGATTCATCTGACACAACCTACCCACTGTAAATCCATGTTGTCTCGGGTCCTGGGCTCTGTTGGATTCCAGATATCCTACTATTCTTTCTTTAAGCAATGCCTCCATGATTTTTCCCACTACTGAGGTGAGACTGACAGGCTTATAGTTCCCTGACTCCTCCCTGCTGCCAGATTTGTGTAGAGGGACCGCATGTGCCCTTTTCCAGTCCTCTGGAACCACTGTGTTGAGTGACTCAGTGAACATGGCTGCCAGAGGCACTGCTAGCTCTCTTTGCATTTCCCTTAATATCCTTGGGTGTATGCCATCTGGACCCATCACTTTGTCCACCTTCACTTTAGTGAGCTCCTCCAGGACTCTCCTCACCGTGAATGGACTGGTGTCCACCCTCCCGTTGGTATCTGTTGCTCAGTTGTGGTCCCTGACCCCCCCTTCAGTGAATACTGGACAGAAGTATATGTTCAGTATTTCTGCCTTTTCTGGGTTTCCCTCTTTACACTCCCCTGTAGCCCCTCTAAGCCTTATACCTCCCTCCTCCAGTTTCTCATCTTTTGCTAATGTACCTGAAGAATGTCTTGTCCCCTTTCTTCACCTTCAAGTACTTAAAAGGCATTAACAGGGTTAACACTGAGGGTTTTATTTATTTTTTTATTTATTGAAATGTTTCACCAGGAAGGCACACTGAACAACAAGTTGCTCATCTTCCAGTGCAACCTGGGGGGAAGGGGTACAAGGAATATACATACAAGAAATGCAGAATATACATACATGAAGTACAGAAATGCTACATATACAGTCAGCTAGTCAGTGACCAGATAACATGCATGAGTGGTAACATACAACAGTTAGCAGGCAGCTTACACAGTAATTAAACACTGAGTGCATGCTAATTTGAAGTGCAGTTGTGTTATAGTTTTCAGTCACATATATTGGGGGTAAGAGGGTAGAGAGTCGAGCATTAGGATTGAGAAAAGCAGGAGCAGTTAGAGGTGAAGTAGTTGTGTAGAGCAGAGGAGAGGGAATGGGAGGCGGAAGAGTGGTTCATTTGATGGTGAAGAGAGTTCCAGATTTTAGGGAATCGATGTGAAAATGCTGATTGGCCTTCCAGAGTGGAACAGCAGGGGATGGCAAATGTGTGTAAGTTAAAGGATCTTAATGAGTGAGCAGGAGGCAGAGGGATAGAGCGGGAGGAGGATAGGCAGGAAGGAAGTGAACCAAGCCAGAATTCTGAGATCAGTTTGGCACAGTGGGAGAGTCACCTGTTAGTGAGTGAAGGGAAAGAGAGTGAGTGAGGTCACAATAATGAGTACAAACTGAAGCGTCCAGCGTGAAACAGCAGAAAGAGTTCAAAAGGGGGTCCAATCTGGATAAGGTGGGTTTGGGAGTGGCACTGTAAACTACATCGCAGTAGTCAAAATTAGGGAGGATCATCTTTTGGATAATCTCATGCCTTGCTGTAAGAGGGATGCAATTATGGTTCCTTCCCCCATCACTCTCTCAGATCAATCAACTCTCATACTATGGCTGTCCCTCAGTGCACCACCACTATAGGACAAGCTGCATTCTCAGATCATTTCCCCAAACTCTGGAACTCATTACTACCTCAATTTCAATACTCCTCATCCCTATCATCCTTGTCTTTGGCCATACTTAACTTCTTCCTTAACTGCAGCTGCTCCTAATCTTTCTTCTTTAACTCTTACACTAATATGCTATGTCCACTCTCTCTCTCTCCCTTACCCTACAACCAACCCTAAGCACTTATCTTCACTTAGTCTTTTGTTCTATTTGTGCAATTTTGTCATGCCCATGCTTCAATCAAATTGTGTAATATCCTGTTATTTTGTATGACAAATGTATTATTTTGTTTTTCATCGTATTTTGTGTAGCCAGTATTGGCAATTGTACGTGTGCTTTTCTTCTGTAACCTCACCCCCAGGATGCACCGGGAGATGAGCAATCCTCATTGTTCAGTGTGCCTTCCTGGTAAAACTTGTCAATAAATAACACAAAATAACTGTCTACAGGACAGAAACAGTAGCTGCCCCCACCCAATCTATGTGAGAATCCCTCCAAGTCACACCACACCCCCCACCTTAGTTGAAATATGCACAGAGGCCAAGCTGATCACACACAGTAAAATACATCACAAGTTGATTCAGGACAGAACAGCAATGATGGCATGAAGGTACCATTTGCCCTCAGTCATGTTTATCTCTTTTTGGGCTAGTGGAAAATTGCAGTAGTCTTCAAACAAGAGGCTAATCCTTTTTGCAGTAGGGTAGACCTTTGGAGAGGCTTCATAGTGTCATGAGCAAGTGGGAAATTGAAGGGATCTTCAATCAAGAAGCTAATCCTTTTTACAATAGTATAAACACCTAATGGCCCAGCATCTGTGAAGATAGAAACATACTGGGAGGAGTCTGCTTCAGAAAAAAAAGCCTTATACAGTGGAGCACACTTAAGTACACATTGGATAAGTGCACATCCAGCTTAAATGCACATTTTTTCCATATCCCAATTTTTTGCTGTTCATTCAGTGTTAAATGAACCTCTTAAGTGCACTACATGTAAGGGCACATTTTGGTTAAATGCACATTTTGTTTTTATTTTGCTATTGATTTTTGGTCCAACCCAGCTTTTAAGTATACATTTTGTACAGTACCACCTTAAATAGTTCACCTTAACATCTTATCTGCAGCTGTGGTGCTGTCTTGCATGGCCAGAGTAAGAAAATTCATTTTGTCAAAAGGAAAGACTGACTTTAATCTTTTGTTTAATTTTGAATCCTACACTGACACTTAGAAAGCAAAAGATTACTGATTTTTAAGTTCACCATGCACACGCATGCAGCAAACTTCTTGCAGTTGAGGGACTTTTGAGGGGTGTGACGCTGTCTGTCCAGTGCAGAGTGGTCTGCAAGGGGCTTGACAGTATCACACCAATCATCAGCCAGGCTGGCCATGACACTATTCTGTCTTTGCTGATGTCTAGCTGAAAAGAAAAAAATGCACCGATCACATGCAGCTTTTCCTCTCTATCTGTAGGACACTGCCCAGCAAACCAGCCTGGCTGACATCACCCGCTGAAGCATTTCTGATTTCTGCTAGTGCTGTCTCTCAGATCTCTCCTGTGACTTGT
Organism: Neoceratodus forsteri; assembly: GCA_016271365.2. NCBI lineage: Eukaryota > Metazoa > Chordata > Ceratodontiformes > Ceratodontidae > Neoceratodus > Neoceratodus forsteri. The sequence continues at coordinate 515,810,094 of CM057449.1, read as the reverse complement.
GTGTGTTTTTTTGGTGGCCAGCGGATTCGTTTCCACTACCCCTCTCTGCATGTAGCACGAGAGCACATTTCAACTGATGAAGCATTTCTGCTGATGCTCTCAGATCTCTCCCATGGCTTGTGTGTGTTTTGCCACTCAACTGTAGGGAAAGCAGAGGCAGATTGAGCAGCCCCCCTCCACTGTGAGACTGAATGGTGAGCAGCCATTGTCCCACAGCTGACTCTCAGCTCACATGCATCGGATTTCTAGGTGAGCGGTCCTCACAATCGAACAGCCAACAGCTGGCAGCTGCAGCCAGGCAAAATGCCTGGGTTCAGGACTTCATCCACATTGCACGGTCCAAAAGCCAATCAGAGCCTGGGACAGGTTATAACACTGCAGCATCCCCCTTCCTGGGAATCAGTGGGAGGCAAGCCCCCTGAAACACCAATCCTGAGGTTGGTCTATCAACCTGTACTCCCACTCACAATGCCACCCAAGTTCACTGCCCACTACCACCTCCCCCTGAAGGCAGGCCTCACACCCCACCCATTGTCCTGACAACCTGTCTTCAACTGAGTGCTGTAACCATTGCTCATGGAGGCCACTTTCTGATGTCCAATCAGCTGGCATCCTAACTGTGTCCATGGTAACCTTGAAACTAGGCACAACCTAGCCAACAACACAGCAGCTCTCCTGTACGCTTATTGGGCTGACCCGCTTTGGTACCTATCGAGTGGTTGGATGAGCTGTCAATCAGGCATGGAGTGGGTGCAAACAGCCTTTGTTTCAGGTTAGGTTTCCCAGCATAGACTAACTGAGAAGTTCTCTCTGGGCTGAAGTTTGTTGACACAAGAAGCAGATAACAGAGGCCAGAAGATGAGGGGAAATTAATTACACTATACAGTATATACTCTTGGGGCAACTTTTACTAGACTTCATATGTGAATCGATAATGAGGAACACTGGGAGAAGGCTATGTGATAAGGATTTCAAATGAAGCTTACAATTAAAATTATTCCAAGAGAAATGTGCTTAAAACAAAACCTGTAACCTTTCCTCTGCTAAATGGAAGCTATAGACATTGTGTTGACTGTAATTTCACTTATATAAAGATTTTTTAATACTGCTATTGTATGAAAAACAATGCAAAAGGGATGAGGAGGTATTGCTGCAATATGTTGTGTGGTGGTGGTGGTGGTGGTGGGGGTGTGTGTGAGTGTGTGTATGAGGGGTTAGATTTCAGGATACGTCATACAACGTGATGATGATATATGTCCCTAAGATGAAGTTCATTTGTTAAATAGTATTTGTGTATTTAGAGGTTCACAGACACAGGTGCACAATATTTCAAACATCTTGCTCTTTCTCTGGATAAAGGAGGAGTCGATAAAAATGTCAATCTGTTTACCCATGAGTATCCACATCTTTTGAGATTTCTATCCATCACCTTAATGTCATTTACTTACTTATCACATACAGTAAACTTTTTTACTGTGGTTCCAAAGCAGACTGTTTTATGGTACACAGCTATTATAAATAACCTCCCAGCCAGGAGCACAGATCTTTAATGGAAAAGGCTCTGCACCTTATCTGTATTTATTCATGCATCCGTTTGTTATTTTTCTGCACTGTATCAATTTGCACTGAGCTGCAGCATATAATCTTCAGTGGTATCTGTTGCCTACCATAATTACAGCTATAATATGAAGACTGTAATACTGAGAGATCAAATGACTTCCTTGAGGTCACACGATTAAATAAGTCAATGTCACAGGAGGTATTTGAACCTGTGAACTCCTGTTTTCACAGTTCAGGGCTTTAATCACCATGGCAACTGCCATCCAGAAAAGCCACAGGATGAATTTACAGAAGAAACAGAATGCTATGATTTCACACTTTCCTTTGCTAGCATCTTCGCAGAGCAAAAGTTCAGAAGGTAATGATGCCATTCTGAATTTGTCCCAGATTGTTTCATTAATTAGAGCAACATTTTCTTTATAGAACAGACTAGGAGTGGTTCCATTTTAAATACAAGTGTACTGTCATACTACTTCCAGAAAGACACAAATGTTCCAGGTTTCATTTTGATTGTAGAAAATATCTTCAAGCGGTATGCAGTGTTACAGCTTGACCTAAACATGACTTGTTTCCCCTTTTCTACTTATCCTGTTCCGAACCTCAACATTTTCTGCCTTTGGTACAACATTAGTCAGCAACAAAGACTGCAGGTGGCAATCTGTTCTTTGATAAATAATCCAAACATTGGAGCCAAAACTTGTTGACCAATGAAAATCCTTGTGTCTGAATGGATTATAGTCAGTAACAGGACCTTCCTCCTTATCTCCCCTACACAATTTAATAGCCAAGCAACTACATCAGGATGAGGGCAAGATGGCTGCAGTGCTGCTCCGCTCCCTGCAGCTTAGCGTTCTCAGTTTGTAACTTCTTGCTGGCAAAAAACGCTGTCCTTTGTTGGTTTGGCTGAATGAAACTTCTGTTATTTTACTACTCGATATACATTTTTTATTGTGTTTCTTTAACTGAGTGTTGAAAAAATGTTGAGAAAGAAGTAATGGTTAACTTTGAGACCGCTCAGTTCTGTTTCTCATTTGGTGCCAAGTTTTATCTTGTTGACTGACCAAAGGAGCATTGTTATTACGTGCGCCCAAGTGGTAGTAGTCATTGGCGGATTGCTGAGCCCTTTTTGGGAGGCATTCCTGGGCTGTCCATGCTCTTCCCTGAGGATTAGAGAGAAGAGGAGCTAAGAACCGGAAACTTTGGGAACCCTGATAGCATGCTGTGCTAATGTACTAATTTGCACCATTAAAAGGAATGCTAACGTTGCCTACGTTGCCTAAGAGAGACTTAAGGAGCTTAATATGTATAGCCTCGAGGAAAGGAGGGAGAGGGGGGACATGATAGAAACTTTCAAGTACCTCAAGGGAATCGACAAAGTCCAAGAGGGTAGCATCTTTCAAAAAAAGAGGTGTGCAAGAACAAGGGGGCACAATTTGAAGATAGAAGGGAGGCGGCTCAGAGGTAATTTAAGGAAGTATTTTTTCACAGAGAGGGTGGTGGATGTATGGAATGGCCTTCCAGAGGAGGTTGTGGAGTCACAAACAGTGGTGGAATTCAAGCATGCATGGGACAGTCATAAGGCAATTCTAGGAGGTGGGGTAGGAAGAAGTAGGCTGCTGGTTAACTAGGATCTGCAGCTAATCCATCAGGTAGGGAAATGGGCAGACTGGGTGGGCCAAGTGGTCCTTATCTGCCGACAAATTCTATATTTCTATGTTTCTACGGGACGAGGCTCTACTGTTGCTGACTTATATTACTGAATTTATTATGCTCAGGGAAGTAATTTCTTTCTTTTTATTTTTCAGGTTAACACAGGTGCTAATAGCTCTGTGGGGAATACAGAGAAGATGGAGTGCAGATAGAGGAGCTGCTGTGAAGTGGCCCAAGACTGTTTAGAGCTAAACGCTGGAGAGTGTCCACTAAGCCAAATGAACTCTTGATATGGAAGACTGGAAAGCAGGAAAAATATCCAGTGTTTATTGATTGTTGGAGATGTGTGGAAGAGGCTATAGGAGTTCAGAGGCAGGAGCTAAGTACATTTATCCTTACTATTAGCATTTTGAAAAATGCTTTTTTGATGAAAAAATTAATTGTTTGCTAGGAAAACCTCTTAAGAAGGTAGGTTTAAACCCTCTGCATATGGCCTATGGCCAGTAATTAATAATAAGTAGCTGGAAAATGGGACCGAGGAGGAAAGGACCATACGATTTAGCACTACTTCCAGAGAACTTTCGTATTTAGTAGTATAATTTTATTTTTGCCTGATGAAGACTCTGTTCGAGGAGCCTGACTTTTACTAATTTCCAAAGACCTTTTTGAAGTCAAGGTTGTGTGATAATTTAAAGGACTCCTTTTGCAGCTGTGTATGCCTGCTGGTGAAACCTTTTTTGTTTAAAACTTTTTTTTTGTTTAAAAGAGCTTCTTGCTGTTAATCAATCAGGTACCTATTGCTTATATAGAATATCAATCAATCAATCAATCAAAATCTTTATTTATCCAGGTGAACATTGTTGAGCAAAGCTCATTTACAAGATGGACCTGGTTAAGCCGATCAAAATAGAGTTACATACAACAGTAACAATAAAACATTAAGGCAACAGATAAATACAGAACTCATTTACAGGATGGGCCTGGTTAATACCAGGACACCATAGATTTATATACAACAGTGACAGTACACTATATGATACAAATAATACAAGGTAGGTGATCAATGCAGCGGCAGTGTAAAACAAAGGGAATAGTGAGGGTTGGGAGCTGGGAGGGCACAGTGGGTAAGGGAGTGCATGAGGGAGGAAGGTAGAGGGCCTAAGCTGGAATACAGGCAGCTAGCAGGCAGTTGCAACCTAACTGGACAGAGGAAATTAATGTGTTTGGTCACAGCTTGAGATGGATCCATAGGGCCAGCAGTACTCTAGTCTGTACTGAAGGCAGCTGAGAGTTGGGAGCCTAGGACTCAGGATAGGTTATGGAGCAAGGGAAACAGTTGCAGTGTTCCCTCACAGTTCAGGCAAATAAGATCTTGAAGGAATCCAAGCTAATGGGTACGTTCAATTGCAGAGATTTTTGTAATTTATTCCATAAGGTGAGCAGTACAAAGCTAAATGCTGCTCTAGCAAAGTGGGAAGAGACCTTGGGAATACAAAGAGTGAAAAATGAGGCACTTCTTAAGGCATGAGTTCCTGGTGTGCTTAGCAGGAGACAGTCAAAGATATATAGGGGAATCATTTTTGTGACAGCTCTAAGAGTCCAAAATGCTGCTTTTCTATTTCATCTAAGCATAAGGGAGGACCACCCTATGGCAGCATACAGCAAGCAGTGGTGGGTAGAAAGAGGAAGGCCTATTATAAATCTGATAGCTCTGTGATAAAGTGTGTCCAGTTTAGCAAGGGAAGCTTTTGGGCACTGACTGTATAAGAAGTCTGCATAGCCAACCAGAGATAAGAATATTGATTGGACCTTTTAGGTGCTTTTTAGCATCTATAGTCAAAAACCGGTTAATCCTAAAGAAAAGGTCCAGCCTCTGCCTTAGTTTCTTAAGCAAGTCCTCAATATGCCCTGAAAATGAAAGATTTTGGTCCAGCCACACTCCCAGGTATTTGAATTTCATGACAAACTCCAGGTTTTCTCCGAGGACTGTAGTGATGTGAGACAATGCTCTAGTACTAACTAGGTTCATAGCATGACTGTAGTACGAGAAAAGCATCGCTTTTGTTTTTTTGGCATTTAACAGGAGTTTTTTGAAGAGAAGCTGATTCTGAAGACAGCTGAATTCCTCCTGGAGGTATGCACAGGCAGCTTCAGGAGCCGGGCGACTAAGGTACAGAACCGTGTCATCTGCAAACAGGTGTATATTTGCCTTGGATATACTATTATCAATATTATTAATGTACATAGCAAATAGTAGGGGGGCCAAATATTGACCCCTGCAGCACTCCCCTCTGGAGAGGTTTTAGTAGGGAGAGCTCACCCTCAGTTTTAATCTGCTGGAGCCGTCCTGAGAGGTAATCAGTGAACCAATGCAATGATACTGTGTCCAGACCTATGCTCCTCAATGATGAGAGAAGTAGGTTGTGATCCACAGGGTCAAAAGCCTTGCTTAGGTCTAAGAATATGGCACAGATACGTTTTTTACTATCCAGATCATGGTACCAATCATTGGTCACTTTAGCAAGTGCCAAGATAGTACTATGTCTTTTTCTGAAACCAGATTGCAAGGGATTTAGGAGGTTTTTCAATTCTAGGCAATTCCTGAGTTGGGTACTTAATATTTTTTCTATAAGTTTTGATAGAACTGGAAAGAGAGATATCAGTGTGTAATTATTCAGATCACAAGGGTCTCCTGACTTGGATAAAGGAATGATGTGCAATTTTCCATATTGAGGGAATAAGCCCTTGCGACAAAGATAGATTAAAAAGGTGAGTGATTGGCATAGCTAGAATATAATATGCAATCTTAATGACATAGGTATCTAGTGAATCAGCACCAGCACTTTTCTTTGAGTTCAGCTGAAGTAGGAGGTCTTCGATCTCTTTCAGAGATACAGGTTGGAAGGAGAAATCAGGAGCAGGGACATCAGAGTCATCATTTTCTACTCCTAATTGAGAGTGTGCCAAGTATGAAGGAGAGTTATCGAATGCAAGACCATCCATAGCAAAATGATTGTTAAAGGAGTCAAGGATCCCCTTTTTCTCACATATGGTAGTATTCCCTGAGATGATTTTTGTAAGTAGGGAGTTGCCAGGTGTGTGCCCCGACATTTCCTTAATAGTACTCCAGAATTTAGAGGGGAATTTTATGGCAGAGTCCAGTTCATTATGGTAGAAGGCAGCCTTTGCTTCTCTGATCATTTTTGTATAAATGTTCCATGTCTACCTGAACTGGCACCAGTTTGCATCCAACTTGGCTCTGCAAGCCTTTTTCCAAAGTTCATCTCTTGCTAGCAATGCAGCTTTCAGTTCAGATGAAAACCAATGACACGCTCTGTTCCTTACACGAATTGTTACCACCGGGGCATGTAAGGTGGACATGTACCAGGATAATTGGGATGAACAACTATTGCTTAGATATTTATCTAAACTAAGCTATTAGGGTACCCTTTAGGTTGGTGGTGCTTGAATCACTTGTTTGCATAGGGTTTTTGTGCCTGCCTGCATTATTAAGAAATGAAATTGCCCTGGGGGATGATGCTTGAAGTAAAAACCTCATAGGAGAATTTTCTCTAAAAACTTCTAGCTACTGAAAGAGGTTAAGGCAGAAAAACTGTTGCAGTATGATAATGGGTCTTTAGCTGGTACAGAAAATGTGCATTAAGTATGCAGACTTAATTCTGCCTAAGAGTTCTCAGTTGAAATGCTGACTAAAGTACCCAGGTGTCAGACTGGACAAGACAGAAAAATGAAGTACAAGTATGTTAAGGGCTAGTAGCCAATACAGAAAGTATCAATATGTTAAGTATGTAGACCAAGTGCTGGCCAAGGGAGGTTTATTATGCATAGGAATGAAGAACTATAAGGGGCTAGATATGGTTAGTAGAAAATACTTCACACAAGTATGTTAATGAGCTTTCGGCCTATACAGAAAGCAACAAGATAAGTATGCAGACTAATTTTGGTAAAGTGTTGTTTAATTTGAATATTTCTTCTGGAGAGTTACGTGTTCAGCTTAGGCTTTAGGCTCTTTTAAGTTCTGTATTTATGTAAGGCTGTACTTGGAAAATGGGGGTATAATGAATGTGGTAGGCAGTACTATGAGGGAGTTACATCTTGACATTTATTTGAGTACTAACAAACTGAAATGGATTTTATAGGGATGAAGCAAGAAACACATATTTTTGAGTAATGTTATGTATTTCTCATGTGCTTATCTTTTTAATAAGGATTTTGCCATTGATTATAAAGCTTATAGAGAGATCAATGCTGTTTAGTAATGGGAAGAAAGTAAAGGTTCTCAATGAGATTTTATATTGCTAGGATATGTAATTGTACATGTGTGTATGACTAACTGTACTGATTATGTTTTGTTTGATTGTTTTGCTTTTGTAATGGTCTATGAATGAACAAATAAAGCTCTAATTAACTAAGATCAGGGTGAGTCAGGACTTTTATCTGCTTGGAATTCACTTTATTCCCAATATCTGGAGAACAGTTCTGCTCAGCTTCCCTCCCTCAAAAGCATGTGCTGTATCTGAACAATGCACCTAGATAAGCAATAATACCTAACAGGGTGGGCAGTAATGTGCTATACCGGACTGCCCAGGGGCGTAATGAGGCCCGACACCACAGGCGGAGGGCCTTATAGCCCCTGGAAGGTCCGGTATAGCACAATACCGCCCACCCTGTTGGGTATTATTGCGCTTAGAAAATGGGTACTGTAAAAAAAAAAATTAGTTAAAAAATGTTAATGAAAAACAAGTTTAAAGTAAGTTTTGAAATAAAATAGTTCCTCCACCTGGATAGTATTATTCTGTTGCAGACACACACACCTTCCAGATAAAACTGCCTCTGGACATCCCCCACCCCATCATATCTGTGGCAAACTACAGTAGTAGGCACATTTAAAAAAATAAAATAAGAGAAAAAAATAAGACTTTGTGTCGTCTTCTCTCCTGACCTGCAAGTGTCCATACTTGACTCTTGCAGATTGGACTGCATACTCGCCCTCCCTCCTTCAGCTGTTCGCCAATGCTGTTTAGATTTAAAAATAAAAAAAGAAATACTGCAGCATTTACTTTTGCAGTCCTGGCTAGACAGAATTCATCCTTTCTCCCAGCCGCAATCATATCCTATGGCAGCAATCTCCAGGTCACATTCTTACACTGTGTGACACCTGCTGCACTTCTTTCTTTTTTTTTTCAGTCGCCGTTGGAGGATGAGTGTCTAGCACGTGAGGACTGACGGCTTCATTTTCATTCAGCGCAGTACTGAAACAGTGCAGTCGGGAGAGTGGTGCTGTTGTATAAGAACACGGCTGTTAGAAATTACTGTTTTACCACTCTTCCTGACCGCAAGGTATTCAGAGTGTGGGGTTTGTTTACTTTCTTGCACTGAGATGGCGGGGATTCAAAATTTTGCCGGGTGCTTTCAGCCAATGAGAAAGCAGGCTGGGCACCAGTACACAAGGATACCTGGTGAAGTGGCACTTGGAGAGGCTCTTATTTTTAGCTGGGCATCTACTGAAAAATAAATGCCCAGCTTGGAGCCAGTGTCAGCCAATCAGTTATCAGAATGACTTCTTGCCATTTTCTAATGCTAAGTAGAATATTCTAACAGAATTCCATAGAATTTCAGAAAATTCCATCTAATTCCGAAACTTTTGTCTGTAGCAGAATTTCAAAATTTTGAAAGCAGAATGATTTTCATGGATAACTGGGAGAACAGTCACCCCAGAGCAGTGCCCGATTAAGAGGGGGAAAATGGGGCAGATGCCCTGGATCACCTGCCAGGGGCCCTCCATTAAAACAGTGCACACTGTGGTCACAGACATAATAATATCTTATTCCTAAGTGAATCCTCCTCCCCTATCAGTCCAGATGTGTGTGCACTCGTGAAAATGTTTTTTTTCCTTACCAGCACTGGGCACATGCATGAGCCTCAGTGTCTGCAGGCAGTAGGGGTTGGTGGCATGTCGGAGACAGCAGCAGTGGGACTCGGGGTGCCAGGGAGACTATGTCACATGGTGCGCCACTACAGAGTCAGGTGGTACAGCATAGCCAGCCAAGTAAAGTGCCTTTGTAAGCAGGGGAATCAGGAGCCATGCAAGAGGTGGAAAGAATAAATGGAGAGACACAGATGTGTGTTTCTCAGTGGCCAGAGACTGGATGCCAGGACATGCTGGTTTTGTCTGGTAGGATCAGGTTTTGCAGGCTGAACTGCCCTGTATGCATATGAAGATTGACTACTGATTGTGGAGGTCAGTAGAGACCTTGTTTGGTCCAGAGAAAACAGCCATCTGCCAATGACACTGCCAGCTTATGGAGAGCAGAGAGAGAGAGACAGAGAGAGTGAAACCAGCCAGAGAGGGACTCGCTGCAACTTCAGTATTACCCCTGTGCATCAAGAGAGATCCATGAGTCTGGAAAATCATGAGTAAACACAGGGCTTGCCTTGCAACAACATCCCTCTGTATCACAGTTGGGGAAGCATTCAATGGAACAGGCCATCAGGATGAGAATTACAAATACACCTTTTGGGAGATTTTGTTGCAGAGCATTGCTTTATTTGATGACATGCATCACCGCCAGCTGACCACGTGTAACATCATTGGGCCTGCTACACTCCCACAGTCTGGTACCCAGTAATGCACCGGGAGCTGCTATGAGCTACTACTTAATAGATGTAAGGGCACTCTGGTGCCAAAAAGCAGCTGTACTGTGCATCATGTGATTCAGGGGCAAGCTCTGTTATTGGTCTGAGTCTAGAATGGCACCGGAAGCACAGTCCCAGGTTATGTGTTACTGTGGCTCTACCTAGAAGGGCAAGGGAAGGGCATGCCTTGTGTAATATACATAGGCTGAGCCCAGAGGGGTACAGAAGAATCAGTCAGGACTGTACAGATTACCTCACTGACTAATCTACTTTTCCCACATTAGTGTCTTGAAGCAACCCTGATAAAGTCCCTGTTATCTTAAGTACAATAATCGCTCGAATGCATATCACTTTAAAGTATAAGCTGCATGCTTTGTGAGGACTGTTACTGCAGTGAGTTGGTCCATAAGGGTGTTGATCTGTTCCCCACACCAAATAAAAGAAACACCATCCCACTGTCTCCATGTTCTGTCTCACCCCCGTTCCCCTCCGCCAAATACAAGACCCCCCACTCTCTCCATGTGCTGTCCCACCCCTGCCCTCTATTCCCATCCTGGTGGATGAGTGTTCAGCTTTACTCTGGTAGGTGAGGAGGCTGAACTACTTGCACCAACCTGGCAGTCAGTAGCAGGTCATCCCGAGAGCCCGCCCAATCAGTGTCCCAATGAGTAAGGGTGTCTACCAAACAACAGAAAAAAAACTCCTGCTCCCTCCCTATGAGCACTGTTCTACCCCCCCGTTCATGTCCAGAAAATGCAAGAAAAACCCTCCCACTCTCTTCATGTGCTTTCCCACTCCCACTCTCCCTTACCATCTGCCAGATAAAATAAAAACCCTCTCGCTCTCTCCATGTGCTGTCCTATCCCTGCCCTCCATTCCCGTCTGCCTAATACAAGAACCCTCCATGCTCTCTCCATGTGCTGTCCCATCCCCACCCTTCATTCCGATCTGCTAAATACATGACCCCCCACTCTCTCTGTGTACTGTCCCACCCCTGCACTCCATTCCCATCCCCAAATACAAGAATCCCCCTGCTCTCTCCATGTGCTGTCCCACCCACACCCTCCGTTTCAGTCTGCCAAATACAAGAACCCCCCTCCATGTGCTGTCCCACCACGCACACCATTTCATACCAATTGCACCACCAACAGAAATACCAGAGGCGAACTTTGGCATTAACAAATGCTTGTTTTAAGTAGTGCTATGTTGTAGGATAGTGCAGTAATGTCATTTTAACTTGAGCACCTAGTATTTAATAAAGAATATTACAGAAACAGTGAAATGTGCCTGGAAGTGATTTTCTGGTTAAATGCACAGCTCACTTATGTGCACAAAAAACATTTATCCCGGGGGTGTGCACTTAAGAGGGCTCCACTGTACTGGCTTAATTTCCTACAATGGGTACCATAAATGTTCTGTAATGGAATGTCAATGGCCTCAAAACAGTAGTGAAATGGAAAAAGAGTGTGATCTTACATAAAGCGAGAAAGGTGAGATGTGGTGCTTCTCCAGGAGGTACACATGGCAAAACAGGAGGTGGACAGACTGTCCTCCATGTGGGGAGGAACCCTATTAGTGGTCCCATTCACATCTAAAGCTCGAGGCATAGCAATATGGTTTTGACCTGCACTATGAGCAAAGGTCCACTCCTCAGTGGCAGACCCCCAAGGAGGTATCTGATAGTGGATGCAACAGTAGAAGGAAAGAGATACACCTCTGTGCCTGTATATAGGCCTAATTATGATTCCCCAGACTTTTTCCACCATATGGCAGTGACAGTAGCCTCATACCTGTGAGCTCTATGCTTTGGCTGGTATGCTAAACTTCCAAGGAAGACTTAAGTACCACTCCTGTGTCCTGGCGAAAAAGATACATCTCCAGCTGTCTCCCATCGGCCTTCTCCCCATAGTCAGCGTAGCCCCCCCCAGGCGTAATACAAGACTCGCAGCACCCTCCTCATTTCTGGTTCCCCATTGTATAACTTTCCTTGGGCAAAGATCCTTCCGCTACCATGCCCCTCTTTGGCTAAACACTCTACCACCCCCCATCTCTCAGACCCTTAGCCTTTCCCTATTCAAAACAGGCCTCAGAGCCCAACTCCTTGAGTCAGAAAAATGTGACTATGGCTAACTCTTTGCCCTCCTCTGGTGTTTTCTTACCCCCCAAAATACTTGACACAGGGTCTCTATAGATCCCAAGAATCAGCATTCTGCATGTCTCAGACAAGGATTATCTAGAATCGCTGCCTACTACTACCATCGGTTAACTAAGATTGAGCCTGGACTGCAATTACAGTACTGTTATACGAATTTCTGCTTGTTTATTGTGCGTTCTCTGTATTTGTTTACCCTCCACCTTCTGTAACCGACGTGGAGCCTTTGCAAAAGAGTCTGTGACTCAAAGGATTGTAATTCCGATTGTATCCAATAAATAAATAAATAAATATAGTTATGGGGGGTGACTTCATCACCTACTGGCATGTATCACTTGATCACTCTGGTACGAAGGTAAGACTCCCACCCAAGAGTGTTTCAGCCCTTAAAAATATGGCCAGAGAGAGAGAGCCCTAGTGGAGGCCTGGAGGTATTGCCATCCAACTAAGCAGGGATACTCCTTCTATTCACATGCACGTCACCTATACACTAGATTAGACTACCTTTTTGTATCCCCCTCTCCATGGTGCAGCGAGGCATAGAAGCATCTTATGGGCCAATTTTGGTGTCAGACCATGCCCCTCTGAAGATTATACTGGTGCCCAGTCAGGATCCCCACAACCCCAACAGTGGAGACTAGACACTACCTTACTAAGTGACCTGCATTTGTTACACACATATCAAACAGTCTAGGGGAATATTTTACTAATAATATTGTGGCTGACACCTCTATTTCAAACATATGGGATGCGATAATGGTTTACATTCTTGGAAAGATCATCTCCTATGCTGCCTTTAAGGGGAAGCAGGAAAGGGAGGAGGAGGAAGAGAAACTAGAAAGGGATATATTGGACCTAGAGCAAAGGGTGATATGAGGTGACAAGACAATTGATAGAAGCACATTAAAACACAGTGCATGAATTATAATGAAAAAAGTGGGGGGCCCAACAGCCCATATTCAGAGGTGTGCCTGGAGTCAGAGAAAAGGAAGTGCAAAAATTCTCACAAAGCTAGGGGGGTCTGAGGTCATGCTTCCCCAGGAAAGTTTTTAAAACATCGCTGTAAATGGTGCATTTTCCTGCACTTTTGAACTAAGTAAAATACATTAAAGCCCACCCAGATTAAACATTTCATGATAAGGATGTTACTATTTCCTGCAAAGGTTATTTTAAAAATTAAACTGTTTATGAAATTGCATTCTTTGCTTCGTTTGTAAAGCGGATTGCTTCTCACTCCCCATTTCTCTCACACTCTGTGAAACAGGACCCCCAGATCACATTTATTTATTAGCTTTTGGTAACCGGGTAAGTGCGCTAGGCAACAGACCTGCCTATTTTCAGGCACGACCCGGGAGAGCACAGGACATTGGTTACAATATGCAGAAATGCACAGACATAATATAGATGTACAGGAGCAAAACAAGATATACATTGGGTAGCACAGTAACAGTTACATAAGGGTACATTTTAGGCATAGATCATAATAAGGATGTAAAATAAAGCAATTAGGGTAACCATAAGACAGCTGAGGACGGTAAAGACATCAAGGTTCATAGCCACCCTAGACAAGCGTATTGCATGGGAGAACATTAGTGTAGTACTCAGGGTCAGACCCGACAGCCTGCAATAGGACAAAAGCAAATTAAGAGCATTTGCATTGGCCAGAGGCTAGGAAGGTGGGTGAACGAGTTTTGAATTCTCGATGGGAGGATGACGTTTTCACCATAAGGGGAGTGAGTTCCAGAATTTGGGAGCAAAATGGTCAAATGCCTGTTCACCCATTTTGTCATGCAAGGTCTAGTGGAGAGCATGGGGACAGAGGAAGACCTGAATGCGGGTGTGTGAGGCAGGAGTCAGGAGGTTGGCAAGATAGACAGGGCAGGAGGTCTAGACAGGGAGTCGATAAAGCAGCCCAGGGAGTAGGCTCGAATATCCTTAGGTGACAGACAATTTAAGCCAGCATAAAGGAGACAATGATGGGTAAGACGTGGGGCAGTTAAGGCGAATCTACAGATGTTGTTGAAGACAGTTCCCCATTTGTGGAGTGTAGCAGAGTTTGCAACAAAGAGGAGTGGCAGAGCATATTGGAGCTGGGGTAAGAGAATACCTCTCGCAACAGAAAGTCTAGTGGAAGGAGTGAGGGAGTGGCGCACGCGATAAGCTCCGCCTAGTTTTAGCATTAATGCACGGCACACCATATTGACATGTTGAGACAGGTCAAGTGTGGGATCCAAAGTGACCCCAAAGTACTTGAAGGACTCAGTGTTTGAGATGAGGGAGCCATCAAGGCATTGAACCCGGAGCCTGTTCGCAGGGGCAGACAGTTTCTTAGAGGATCCGAATAGCATAGCACAGGTTTTTTCCTAGGTTTAGGATTTGGTGGTTGCTAGAGAGCCAGGTCTGCAGGAATTGGAAGTCATTAGTGAGAGTGGAGTTGATGGCAGCAACCGATTTTGACCCAGAGTAGAGAACAAGGTCATCTGCGTACATAAGAGTGCAGCTATGCCAGGACATGGTGGGAATATCATTTAGGAAGAGGGAGAAGAGTAGAGGTCCAAGAGTGGATCCCTGGGGAACTCCACGGGAGATGTTAAGGGGGGAAGAAAGGGCCTTGTGAAATGCTACCGCCTGAGTCCGATTGTCAAGATAGCTATGGAACCAGGAGAGGGCTTGGTCAGATTGCCCCCTTTCTTCCAGCAACACCAACCCCCCAGGAATTTTTGCTAGCCCACTGCCTACAAGTTACACACCATACCCCAGTCTCAAGAAGTGGACAAGCAGGTAGCTTATGTAAAGAATTATTATCATATGGGCTGCCATTCTGGTGTGAGCACAAGAAAAAAAGGGACACAGCAGCAGAGCACTAGAGCAGCAGGCAATGAAAGGAAGGGACCCAGTCCGCTACTGTTAAGGGACAACCAAAGGGTGATTTGTGCATTATGATGATAAACAGACTATTAAGAAAAGATTAAATTAAACTTGAGGATGAATCTTGCACCAGTTAACAATGGGATCTCTCCCCCCCACACACACACACATACCACCACTTTATTTCTTAAATAAGACTGCTATACATTATGGTCTCTGAGGTTCACTTAAGTTTGGATGATTGATGTCAAAAACTTCAGTGGTTAAAATATGAAAGTCATTACAGTTTTGGAGAAGTCAAAATACTTCTCAGGTTACAACTTTGGAAGCCAAAATAATGTTGTCAGAGATAATTTTGTAATATACACATTACAGATAATGCCATGCCCCGCATTAATTCAGAAAAATATCACACCATTGTTTGACTTCCATACATGCAAAATTCAAAGTCATCTACATTTTTCGCTATAAGGAGTCAAATACATCCTCCTGAAATGATTAAATAAAGCCCCTGGCTGATGGCATGTCCCACCTTCTCAAGGGTCACTGCTGACAGGTTTAGGAGACAGTGAGATTAACTTGTGTCTTTCCTAACACATGCAATATTCCCTTCCAGGTCTCCATATTTTCAGGAGCTCCTTTTTCTTTGACCAGCCCCCACCCCCACACATCTCACACAGTCACACCACTATCCAAAATATCCATAATTCATAGGGTCTTCTCTTTTACTGGTTCTAGCACTGAACATCTGTCGTGTTAAACACATATAGGTTAGCTTTCCTTGATTTACTGGTCAAAAATCTGAGAATGTTGCTGATATGCCTCAGCTGCACTATGTAAATCACTTGGGATGCATTACTCGAGTAGGAGAAAGCAACATACTGTCTATAATAAAGCCTGTCCATTGGTCTCTGGATGTGACAGGTTAACCCACACATGCGAGCTTTATAGGTGCACAGGCTGGCTAAACTTCCAAGGCAGGTTTAAGTACCATACCTGCATACCTGCAAAAAAGATACAACTTAAGCAGGCCCCAGTCGGCCTACACCTACTTACACAAGCAGCCCCGCATAGAAGGGCCCATAGGCACTCTGCAAACTCTACTCTCGTAGTCCCTCACTGTAGAGCATCCATTGGAAAAAGCTCCTTCTGATATCGTGCTCCATTATGGCTGAACAGCCTCCCAACCTACATCTCCCAGGCCCACAGCGTCAACCTATTTAAATCAAGTCTCAAAGCCCTACTCCTTGACTCCGCAACCTGTGACTGTAAATAATCACCCTCTCTTGTCCCTCCGGACCTGTATCTTGTCTTAACTCTGACCCGGGACCTTCTTTAAGCTCCCTAATGATATAACCCTCCAGTTTGTAAACTCATGTGATGCATGACTATGTATTACTTGATATTAGTTATGCATGTGTACTATATGTTTTTCATCTGTATTTGTATTTTACTTTTAACTGACGTGGATCCTTTGCAAAAGAGTCTATGACTCAAAGGATTGTAATACTGATTCTATAAATAAATAAAAAATAAAAATAAATATTTTCTATAATATACATATTTCACCTGGGCTCCAGAGACACAAAGCACTCTCTCCAAAGTCATGCATCACATGAACTCCACAGACACATGGCACCTCCCAGACCTGGCTTACTCTGACATGGGTTCCAGAGACACACAGAGCCCTCCTGCCTTGCTGTACTTCACATGGGCTCCGGAGACACAAAGCAACCCCCGGCCTTGTCTTACCATACTTCACATCAGCTGTGGAAACAACCCCCAGCCTTGCCTTACTTCACATGGGCTCAGGAGACAAACAACCTCTCTTCAACCTAGCCTTACTTCATATAGGACCCAGAGACACAAAACACCCCCTCACCAGCCTTTCCTTATTCTACATGGGCTCTTGAGACAAAACATGACCCTCTCTCTAGGCTGTTTACCCTACTTTACATTGGTACAGAAGACAAGTACCCCCTTCCCAAGCTTGCCTTACTGCACAAGGGTTCTGGAGACTAAAGTAACCCCCCCCCCCGTATGCAAGGTCAGGCTGAGGAGGCCAAAAGAGTGTAGCCCTGGCCCATTCAGGGTCTCTGTCGCTCAGCTCTCTCTATGGTGGCAGCTTGTGGTGACACTGCCAGATGGTCCAGGATCTAGTGCAGCTTCGCATCTGGCCCTACCCCACACTCAACCCTGGCCAGCTAACACTTGCTTGCCCACCCCAAGTTCCTCTGAGTCCAGACTTATTCATCCTAATTTCTGCATATCCCCCTGCCTAGGAGTGGGCAAAAGTTACGAATTCCACTTTTGTGGAACTTTCAAGAAATTTCAGAACTTTCGTGGAAATTGCGGAACTTTCGCCATTGGCGAAAGAAGGATTTTCCATGGATTTTCGCCGAGTTCTGCAGTCTTTTTTTATGAACTGCGGAAAAATGCATATAAACTGCAGAATTTATTCTCTCCACAGTTTAATGAACTGTCAGTGAATGATTGCCTGCTTATACAACCATGCAGTTATTCACTGACAATTCAGTGGGCCACTGGTAGTGGAGGAGAGGGGAGTGCTGCGCTGGTGGCCTGCTCAGGGACAGGGTGGGGAAGGGAGGGGAGTTGGGTGGTGGCAGATGAACTGTCAGGGTGGTGTTTGTGGGGGTCTAATAGACATCAGGGATTTGAGATTATTTTTTTACAAGGGATCTGGGATGGAGAGGTCCACTAGACACCAGGGAATACTGGGAGTAGAAGGGGATGAGTTGGTGGACTGCCGACTGTTTATTTGTGGACTAAGGAATCCAGGATTGGGAGGGGGGTCTGCTAGACATCAGGGAAAAAAAATGTTTTGTGAGCCATGATCGGTGGGTGGAGGGGGCACTAGAAACTATGAGGGTCCAATGAAGGGATTGGAGGTCATTACTAGGACCCCTGATTAGTGGGGGGGTGGATTATGAGTTAAACTGCAGTTAAAAAAAGACTCAGAAATGACGACTGGCAGTGATCCTTTCTGCAGAATTTTTTTCTGCAGTTTAATAAATTATTCTGCAGGTTTTTATATTTTTCTGCAGTTTTAAGGTGGAATTTCCATGAAAGTTCCAAAAATAATTTCTGAACTTTCACGGAAGCAAAATTTGCACTTTCGCCAAAATTCCGCCAGCAGAAATTAATTTTCACACATCCCTACCCCTGCCTTTATTAAAATAAAAACATATTTACATACCGTCTGGAGTTGTGTGCTCCTGATTTTCTTATCTTGTCTAAAATAACAAGACTTCTTCCACAAAACAGCCAACAGTAATCTGATTTTAACAGGCAGTACAGCAGAGGTGACACAATAGTCCTCTGTGCTCCCGAAACTGTGCTTTCTCTCTCTCTCTCTCTCTCTAACAACTCATTGACAGTGAACAAATACGTTGTTCCCAGGGGCTCAGTGTAGGGGCTACTGGCTACTACTTTTACCTCTGGTTTAAGTCATCTATAGTCTGAACTATAATGAACACCCCAAATGTGCTTGTTCAAAGTGTCATGCTGACATCAAAGAAGGCAGCACAACAGCATTTTTTTACAATAGTAAGGTTAAAGATAAGGATCTCTGACTATCACCTTTTTAAAGTATCTGTGAAGGACTAACATTGGTGCCAGCTGTAAATACTACTTTTAGCTGTGGGAGGCCTTTGTTTATTTGTTTTCAGGAAAGCAGCCATCAAAGCAGTCAAGCAATGGCATGCTATCACTTAAGGCTTGTTTACACCACTGACTTTGCATTGCATCAGCCCATACGTACAGGATGATGTACTGCAAAGTCAAATTTGTAGACACTTTCCAGAGTGCCATAAGTGTGCTTTGGATCTCTTTTCTGCTGCACCTCAATTGTGGGTACCTGTATTAGAGTGAGCTTGTTAACCAATGTTGTAAACCCTTTGATGCGCTCACTCTGATGGGAAGCCTTTTGTCCCAGTGTCTCTCAGCATCCTCTGCTGAATTTACAGCCCCTCCTCAGAGTGACCTGCAGCGCTGCAAGGGCAGGTTGTGTAAACACTAAATTAATGGAGGAGCAGCCAGCACAATGGGGAGGGAGTAGCACAAATGCAACAGCACTGCAACCCTGTAAACACGGCTTTAGATAAATATCTGTCTCAAGTATCACTTAACTCACTTTGATGCTGGTTGTGTGGCTATGGGTTGGGGAGGCTATTGTTTTCCTGGATGTCTGTTAAAAGGGAAAACATGGTGTTAATTACTTATTTTTCACTCAGGCAGGGCTGCTGCAATTTGTGTTCCTGACTGGAGATTAGCAGCTTCAGCAGTGAGAAGTGGGCCAAAACATGCCCCATCCCAGCACCTTTCAATTACATAGAATTGAGGGGGCCCTCCAAAAAAGTAAGGGGTCCTGGCCCCTTCAGGCCCCCCCTGCTATTCGAGCACTGTTAAAACACATGAAAGGTACTCTAAATCAAAAAGCTTCTAGGTGTGTAGAGAGGGCCCTGCTGTATACCCAGTCATGTAATGATTTTGAAGGGGATAAATCTGGCAAATAGCTTGCCTGGCAACTCAAAAAGCTAGGATCGGATAGAATAATCTTAGAGATCGAGATGTCGGGGGAACATATCCTCAGATCCCAAGGTAATAAATGACACATTCCTTCAATTTTACCAGGAATTGTATATTTTCCCAGGCCCCACAACATAGTGACCCTGAAACCTTCCTTGGGACAGTGACTCTCCCATTCTTGGACAGTGAAAGACAATCAGCACTGGGCCAACCAATCACTAGGGAAGAGGTAAAGAAGACCTATGTTCCTCGAGGTCAAATAAGGTCCCAGGCCCTGTTGGCATGCTGACTGAATTTTATAAAACTTTCTGGGCTGTCCTCAGAGAACCAAAGCTTCAAATGATCCAGTCAGCCCTAGATTCGAGGGAATTGCCACGAACACAGCTTCTGGCTACAGTCGCTGAACTGCCCCAGCTGGGGAAGGACCCTAAAAAGTATGGCTCATATAGGCCAGTTTCTCTATTAAATGTGGACTATAAGATGTTAGCTAAAATTTTGGCAGAATGAATTCAAGATGTCCTACCCAGCTTGGAGCATCCAGACCTGGGGGGGGGGGTACCAGGCAGGTAGACAAAGCACAATATTCAAGGTACATTGAACGTTATGCATCTCTGGGTGTGTGTGGTGGGTGGAGTGGCAGCCAGGATCTCCTTGCTCTTGACGCTGAAAAAGTCTTAGACCATGTAGAGTGGCCCTTTGTGTTTGTGGTACTGGCTAAATATAAACTTCAACCTCTATATGTTCCTGGATAAATAGCTTATACCTCTCCCCTTAGGCTCAGATCTTGTCAAATGACACCATTTCTCCAATATTCCACCTCACAAGGGAAACCTGCTATATGTTCTGACTATAGAGGCTCTGGCAGCTGCTGTTGGAACTCACCTGGATATTCAAGGTTTCCAGAAAGGAGACACGGAACATGTCATCTCCCTTTTTGCTAATGATGTTTTACTATTTCTGGCACAACCAGACACATCTCTTGTGGACTTGACTAAACTCTTCGATCATTATGGATCACTTTCAGGGCACAAGATAAACTGGGGAAAGTGTGAGTGGCTGCCCCTGGGTGATAAAAAATTTCATATTAAAGTAGTGGGGATGGATATCACCCCCACCACGGAGATTAAGTACCTGGGGATTAGGCTTTCTGGAACCTTAGCAAAGTTACAAGAATTGAATTACAGGTCACTCATAAATAAAATAAGGGATGATTGCAGAAGATGGCAGGCGCTGCCTCTAACTCTTCTAAGCCGGGTTAATTTGGTCAAAATGAGCATACTTCAACAATGTTTTACCTGCTTCAAACATTGCTTATACACTTCCCAAATAAATATATTAAAGTCATTGAAGGGGCTATAACCTCGCTAATTTGGCAGGGGCGCCAACCACATATAAAGAAAGCAATTTTGTGGCATCCAGTGAACAGGGGAGGCTTGGGCCTTCCAAACATTAAGTTATACTATGTGGCTACACAGCTGGCTCATGTACAAGATTTGGTATCGCAAGAACCCACCCATAGAGCCTGGGTGGATCTGGAAACCCCAGAAGGAGGGATCCCTCTATATAACCAGTTATTAACCTCAGCAATTTTTAATGAAAGGTTGGGCAAGACTAAAAATCCCTTCACCCGCTCCACTATTAAGACTTGAGTTCAAGCCCATTAAATTATAGACCATAGACCTACTCTGTCACCGGATGCCTCCCTAGTGTCAGTTCTGAAGCCCCAGAGCAAAACTTTATCACACTGTAATACAATACTAAACCACTGGCATCAGAGGGGTTTTACACAGATTTTCCAGCTCTAAAGAGATGGGAGTATTGCAGTCTTCCCAGAGCTTAAGAGGGAATTTGGCCTTAGTACTTCACATAATGTTATGTACCTGAAGATCAGCACTAGACTCCAGTTACTGTTAGATGACCCACAAGACCCTCTACAATTCATAAGGTCCCCACTGGAAGAGATATTTAAGCAGCCGACTAGCCATGTTCCACTGAAACCACTGAGCAAATGTTATGGGTTACTCGTAGGGGCTCTCCCTGATCTTTTCACACAGATGAGAGGGAAGTGGGCATGGGACCTCCCGGAGGAGTTAACTGAAGGGGACTTGTGTGAGATCTTTAAGAAAGGTATGTCCTGCTTGGTTAGCAACAGACTGAGAGCTATTCACTATATTACTCTGCATAGAAATATTACCCAGCTTTGGCACACAAACTAGGCCTCACCATCTCAAATGTATGTCCTAAATGCAAAGTGGCATCAGGCACCTTTTCCCCATAATATGGTCATGCTCCAAGGTCTAGTCCTTCTGGGAGGAGATATTGGGTCTACTATCTAAGATACTAAAAGTGCCTGCCCAATGGACCCCATAGATGTGCTTTTGGGCTACCAGGGGAGTTGGAGAAAAGCCACTGAACCACCCACTCAGACATTTAGGCATTGTGGGGAAGCAGGTCCTGGCACAATATTGGATCCCTGAGGCCCCCCCCCCAATATTGCACTGGGTACGTTCCCTGATGCAAAACATGAAACTAGAACACACTCAATACCTGGTCAAGAACCAGATTCCAACATATCAAGAAATCTGGGCACCACTAGAGGAGGCAATGAGCCAGCATTGTTTTCCATTATTTTAAGCAACCTTTCTAACTAATTGCTAAAAATTATAAAGAGGCCAATATCGACGTCCCATGTCAGTTATAAGAAGGCTGCTGAGGTCACCTTGCCATTAACTAGCAAGACATCAATCAATTCTCAGGTGCCATGGAGAACCCAGTGAGGTATGACTCCATTTGATGGGAAAGCTATATGTAAGGTTTTACTCCTAATACATTCTGTACCTAATGTACTTGCCACCATATACAAAGCTGGAATGGAATTTATTGCTTAATCTGTTCTTTATGTAGTGCTGACTTTTAAATAAAGTTTACAAAAAACAAACAAGCCAAAGCCCTCATGTGGTCAGCATTATCTTTCATTACTCAAGCTACATATTCTATAACCTGGAAGAAATATACATTGTTTTGTGCATTTCAGTCAATTCATATCTTTCCATTTTCAATCGATCACATAATAGCATTCATTATTTACTGCCATCCAGCCAGCTCATAAGTTATCTTATGGGACAATAAAACAATATTTATCTGACATATAATAGCTCCTTTCTCAAGCAAATCCATCTATGTCCTCTATTTTATCATGCTCCTTGGTTAATCTCTTCCAAGAGCTCCTAAACGTAAGCCTATCAATGGACCTATATTTTGGAAGCTATAGGACTTGCTCCGTTCTAATCCCTTTGAACCTACTACCAACATTATGATATCTTCAGCTATTTGCTTAGCCTCTTATGGTTTTCTTCATCCAGGAGTGTTTACAGTTCCATCAGCCTCCTCTACTACATTTCTACATTTGCCAGTATAAGAAAACAAGCAGACCATTATATCCTGCATTTGCCAAATCAAAATCGACAGACTACATAAAGAAGTTTAGAGCACATACTTTCTAACTCATAACAATCGGTGTCCAGTACAGAATATTCTCCTATGACCACCAAACTGTTTATGGAGCTTGTGGGAAACTTATTACAACATCTTGGACTTAATCCTTTTCTTTTCAGGTAATTCATTTTGGATTGGAGCAATTTATTCAGCCTCTCAAAATACTTTTCCAACCCATATAATTAAAATGCTTGGAAAATGGACCTCCTCTTGTTTTAAAACCTACATTCCAACCCAGAACAAATCAGACAAGCCTTTTGGATTATCTCCTCATAGCTTTCCCAGAGGAAGGGCAGTCCAGTAGCCATGACTTCTCAGAGGCTTCCTCCACAGGGTGTTTTTCCTCTCCTGTGTGCTGCTGTTCACACTCTCCATGAGTTGGAGGAGGTTATCACACTCTTCTTTTTTGGGCCTTCATTGCCATAATGCTGTTTGGCTTTGTTACTGAAGGTGGAAATGAGAAAGGCCAAATTAAAGTTCGCACAAGCACTACATATTCACCAAACATTGAATGGGAGGGCTTTCATCCGTGATTCAATGTGGGGGAATAACTCCTCCCACCTGACCTATTTAAATTTGCCTTCCCCTTCCATCTACACTTAGTGCATTTCAAACTCTCCATCCTCCCTACCTCTAGCACTCTTCTCACCCTTAATGCTGGGCTTTCGTTCCTGTAATGCCATCCAGCTCCTCTGTCAAGGGGGGGAATAAAAAAGTCCAAATAAAAGTTTGCACAAGCACTTCATATTTACCAAATATTGAATCAAGAACTGTACAAGCAGACTACCTTTATTTGATTATGATATTAGCTTAAATTTTGAGTTGTTTTTAATCTATGTAGTGGTAAACTAGTTATTGTTTTTTTAATATGGGTATATGAACCATGGTTTTATGAGCAATTATTGGTGACACCCGGTTAGAAGAGCACTTCCTTAACAGCGCATGTTAAGAATAGAGAAACAAGGACAGCGACAGGGTTAGAATAGTGAATGGCAGTTATCACTACCCCTGAAGCTATCATATCACAGGGAGTGACTGGAGAAGTAAAGAAGAGCTGGAAAAAGTTGGTGGCTAGCTGAGCTGCTGCCTTGATGGAGAGGACTAAGGCAAAGAGCGCCTCAGCCAGAGTAGTTCTGGAGACCAGGGTTCTGGTCCCAGTCTGCTATATTTTTCTGTGAGATGGGTTTACAAATTTTTTTACAAGTCCTGTCTCACAGTCATCCCCCCAAGTTCACATTTCCCCCGATATCCAGCTCCCCCTTGGAGTTGATTATTTTAGTAACAGGGGGTTGGGAGGTGCATGGGGTGGAGCACCCCCAAAAAACATAAATTGAGTATTTTGTTTTATATCCATGGTTGCAGTCCTCAGTGCTGTTTGGACCACTAGCATGTGGATGTGTGTGTTTTCACTGGGCGCTGTTTTTGCAGGCGCCGTTGTTGCTGCACTGTTCTGGGCAGTGCTATTGTTTTGTTTGCGCTTCAAACCTAGTGCCATTATTGGCCTATGCACTTTTTTATGTAGGAAGTCACTTACACTTAGGTGATCCTGAGCAGTTAATATTTCCTGATTATAAAATCTGGCATGTGCCTTTAAATGTAAACTACAAAAGGTGAGAGGGTCCACTATCTTTGAGAAATCTCTATTGGTTCTAGTGTAAAATGTGTCAAGTGAACCAAGTGGACTCTTTGCTACTTTTTGCACCTGCTGCTAAACAATTGCATTTTGCAATAAAAAAATTAAAAAAGTTTGCCAAGTATCACTCTGGTGGCATGAGTATATCTCTCTTGTATACCTGCTTTCAGTTTGTGTGCTGGTCTCTTTGTTTTTAAGAGAGTTTATTTTTGCAGTTTCCCACAGAAGCCCACTTGGGATTTTCTTATAGTATTTTAAAATGAAAGATGATATTCTCAAAGGTTAAGAAGAAGCAGACTTTTTTTTTAAATTTATCATTTCTTCTCCCCTTCCTACCTCATCTAGTCCAGCTGGTTTGTCTGGGCCATTCCAGCCCCTGATGTTCGCATCCATTCTCTGATCACCCTGTGTGACCTGTCAAGCCAGATCCTGACTGCAGGCAAAGCTCTAGAGCTTGCCCTTACTGATGGGGTCCAGGTAGTGGATGTGGTGGGGGGAAGGAGGCAACTGTCACTGGTGGACAGAAGTAGTGTTTACATTTGTTTTAAGCACAGTCCCTCCCATTTCCCCATGATGAACTTCATCTGCTGCATCACCTGCAGGGAAGGAGACTCAACTGATATCATGCGATTACCAACAATGTCAAGGCACTCCCAGACTACAAGAGATGATGCAGAGCGAGTGGCTTCAACCTTGTAACTCCCGTCGCCCCAGGCTTGTGCAGGTTGCCTCTGCAACATTCCCAAGACCTTACCAGTCTGTAATGTGGGAGTCACAACTGAAAGTTAGGGTTGCCACCTTTGAATGAGGCAAAAGCCAGATCCTAAGCTCCGCCCCTAGCCCCATCCCTTTTCATGACTCATCATGCACTGTTCCTCCAATAAAAGCCAACACTTAAAGCAGCAGTGAAATTAAAATGTTAAGATACTGTACTGTGCCTGTTAAAGTTACTTTCCTAGATTCTTCCTAATTAATTATGTATTTAGTTATTGACATTGGTTTACCAGATAAACATACAGAGATACAATAAATTTCATTTACATTTATGATCTGGGGGAGACAAGGGAAATACTATAAATAGCATACAACAGTATACATACTTTATATCTTTTTCTGCCTCCATTTCCTGTTCTTGTCCACAGTACTATTTCAAATCCAAAGAAGTGACCATACTTTTTTCTTGTGGGAAAAATAATTTAAAACATTTAAAAATGCCTAAATTCTGTTAGAGATGAAAATGTTTACCAGCAAATGAAAATGGAGGACAACTGGCTTTGTTACTGTTACAAAAGGTGAGGGCAGCTGTGCTGCTATGCCACTTTAAGATGCAGTGGAAATATTAGGTTAAGTAAATGCTAATGGTGCTAATGGCCATACTTTACACCTCCCAGGGTGAATGTATTCATTAACAAAAGGCTACACTGACAACAGAACTTGTTTGTAACCTGGACATGTAGCTGAAACAATGAGTGATGATAGGACAAAATTTGTTTCAAAAGTAAGTGAGCACTCAAAATGGCTCAAAAACCTGACCAGCATAGAGCAAAACTGGATTACCTGATAGGGACCCTGAAAACCTGATCACCAGGCAAAAACCTGACAGGTGGCAACCCTACTGAGAGTTGATCCTGGGCATACCTCTCAACCTTTTGTCCCCCAAATGTGGAACATTGCCTCTCAAAATGTGGAAAGAATGGGCAAAATGTGGAACACTTAATCAAATCTTTACATTAGAAGCTCACAACACTGTGAAAATGTTTGCATTTATGTTCAGAAAGTCTGCTATTAATTAAAATTATATATTTTGCATCATTTACTATGGAGTTTTGCTTTAAAATGTTAACACTGAATGCGGGACAAGTTCTCACAATGTGGAACAGGGAGCTTTTGTGAAGTAAAATGAGGAACGTTCCTCGTAATGTGGTACAGTTGAGAGGTATGATCCTGGGTCTCACTTTGAGATAGTGCAGTACAGTACCAGCAAGTGCCACTGGGCTGCCTACCTGAAGCTACCTATTCAATTGGCTGGTTTCTCTTCCACTTCCAGTAAGGAGAAGATACCATGAACTTCATTCAGGTCTCGTAGATAATTAGCAGAAGTTGCTCAAATCATTTACTGAAATATAACTTTTGCCTCACTTAAAAGAAATTAGGTCAGTAGTTACTGTACAGTATATCTAAAGAGTCATTAGTATGAGACTAGACCTGCACTCATTCACAGTCAGACCCTTCCAGCATTTACAGATATTGTATTCATTTTATTTCATGTTCCAGGATGTGTAGTATCAGATGAGAGGCAAGTAGGGGCGTTTCAAGACAGGCCCTCAGGTCTTGCTGTCAATATATTGTTTATTCATTTTTCATTTAAAATGTACTCACTGAGAGAATGGAGTGAATCAGAGAAAAGCTCAATTTGCAGCCCCATCCAAGGGTAGCACAAAAAAGGCTAGAAATACATCATGACATACAATGAGTAAAAATCAGTGACATTGCAATTGAAAATGTAATTCCTTTTATGGATCAAAATTTTTAGCAGTGGCATGAATGCATCAATCAATCTTTAGACAGGCACTTGAGAACTAAAAATGGTTTTAGTTACGATCTTATTGCTATGCAGCTGCTATTCTATGTTATTGATATTTAACTGAATTATATTATATTAAATATTTATTTACTGCCGTTTATCTTATATTAGGTATTGATTTTATTTGACTGTTTTTGTTTTACTATATTCCTGTCTAGGCCTGCATGGCACCCTGGGCCTCCAGAGAAGGGTGCCTTATAAATAAACTTACCATTGCTACTTATTTATTTGTATAATGTCTATCGCACAATTACCTCTACATACCACACAATAAACACACCTCACAATATACATTATAATAGTCCCTGAGGAAAACTTTAAGCATACATGCCAGTAAATACAGATAATAAAGGAATAATGCATGACAGGGTGTGTGTCGTACTGGGATAATGTCATGTGAGTGCATCAAATACCTGAGAAGTGACGTTATCTCAGCACAACACACACCCTGGAGTGCATTATTCCAATTATACAATGGCTCGTTTGTAAGAAAATTAAAAAATAAACACATTAAAAATATGTTTTAAAATATTTTTAGTCCATTTTTTATGGAGTAGGTATTCATACAGGTACATACAGGAAAAAGAGTGTTGTTGTATTGTTTGCCCAGTAGATGTGCTGTTTCATTTTTTTTCACTATGGTTGACTTCTTTTATCACCCCCCCAAACACACAAAACTCTTTTCTGCCCTTCAAGTTTAATTGACCTGGTCCCGTTGCTAGCTCTGGGACTGGGCGAAGACATTTTTTTTTTTCCAGAGAAAGGCATGATCTGAGCACTGAGGAGCAAGCATCCACCTCTTGCTCTGAATATCAGACAGGCAGACACACACACACACACCCACGTGCACGCACACACACAACTCTTTCCTGCTCCTTGAGTTTAATTGACCTAGTCTTTTTGCCTGCTCTGGGACTGGGTGAAGATGTTTAAAGCTGACCTCCCCTTCTCTGTCTGAAGATCAGAGGGACAGCAGGGGTCTGTGTGTTATTCTCCCAATACAGTTGGTATCTGGGTTGTACCAGGAGAAGAAAGAGAAGAAAGAAAATAAACCAAACTGTCTCTGGTTTGAGTAGCTGATGCATGTAGCTGAAGTGCGTGCTCGGGGTGGGTGGGGAGAGCTGAAGCCAAAGGCAGTGACGGCTTCATGGGAATGCTTGGCTTAATTCACATTTCTTTGTTTGATTTTTTTTTATCAGTATTTTTTATGAACTGCTTTACATTTGATAATGAGCAGAGTCTCTGAAGTCGGCTGCTGACCAGTAACAATGAAGTCAATTGCACTGATGGCTTAACTTTCATCAAGTGATTTAAAAAAAAAAAACATTTTATTTGGTCATATGTGTGCTGAGACTAGATCCATGATGTTATGCTGGGATAACATCACCGGTCTGGTCCCAGACTGACCAATAGAAACACAAAAACATAGAATTTGATGGCAGATATGGACCGCTTGTCCCACCTAGTCTATCCATTTTCCCTACCTGTTTCACATACTGCGGATCCTAAATGATCTGTAGCTTACCCTCTCTTTCCTACCACTAGAGTTCCTTTATGTCTGCCCCATGCATTTCTGAATTCCCCTACCATTTTTGCCCCTCTCTGCTGGGAGGCTGTTCAGTGCATCCACCACCTTATGCATGAGACAATACTTTCTCAGGTTACCCCTAACTCTATCACCCCCTATTTTCATATCATGGCCCCTTGTTCTTGAACATCTTTTTTTCTGAAAGATGCTACCCTCTTGTACCTTATTTACATCCTTGAAGTATTTGAAAGTCTTTATCATGTCCCTCCCTCTCTTTCCTCTCCTGCAGTGAATACATGTTGAGATCCTCCACTCTTCCCTCTTATGACTATGGTGCAGCCTCAACATCATTTTTGTTGCTCTTCTCTGAAGCACTTTTGCTCTATGTCCTTCCGGAGGTGCGGCCTCCAGAACTGGACAGAGTACTCCAGATGAGGTCTCACCAATGTTCTATACAGTGACATCACCATCTCCTTCCTTCTACTGGAGATACCACTCCCTGTGCACTCCAGCATTCCACTGACTTTTCTCACAGCCTTCTCACATTGTTTGGTAACCTTTAGATCATCAGATATGATTACTCCCAGGTCCCTTTCCTGTTTGGTGCCTATCAGTACCTTCCCACCCACCAAGTACTCCTCCCCAACATTTCTGTGCTCCAAGTGCATGATCTTGCACTTCTTTGCATTGAATTTTATCTGCCACACCCTTGACCACTCTACAAGCTTGCTTAGGTCCCTTCTCATTTTCTCTACCCCTCCTGGAGTGTCAATCCTGTTGTAGAGCTTTGTGTCATCTGCAAAGAGATAACCTTCTTTTCCAGACCATCTGCAATGTCACTTATGAAGATATTAAAGAGGACTGGCCCAAGCACTGATCCCTGTGGGAACCCCCTGGTCACCACCTCTCTTCGGATTGAACTCCGTTCACCACCACCCTCTGTGTCCTATCACTCAGCCAATTTTTGACCCAGTTTACCACCCTGGGACCCACTCCTAGGATGCCCAACTTGTTTACTAGCCTCCTATGTGGGATAGTGTCAAAGGCCTAGCTGAAATCCAGGTAGGCCACATCCACCACTCCTCCCTGATCTACCTCCCTAGTCACCCAGTCAAAGAAATGTATCAGATTTGTTTGATGAGATCTTCCCGCTGTGAATCCATGCTGCCTTGGATCCTGTACTCTACTGGATTTGAGATATATCACAAACCTTTCTTTTAGTGGTGATTCCATTAGTTTTCCCACCACCGAGGTCAGGCTGACTGGCCTGTAATTGTAAGCCTCCTCCAGGCTCCCAGTTTTGTAGAGAGAGAGAGACTATATTCACCCTCCTCCAGTCCTTTGGTACCTCACCTATTTTCAATGAACTGTTAAACAGGGCTGCCACTGGTGCTGCCAGCACCTTCCTGAGTTCTCTTAATACTTTGAGATGTATTCCATCTGGCCCCATTGCCTTGTCCACTTTCAGATTAGTGAGCTTCTTTAAAGAGCCCCTGACATCGCTAGAAAAACTTAAAAAAAATGTGAGATTTAGACAGTTCAGTTGACATTTCATGTATTTTCTATAATTATTTACCTATCTTTTTTACTACTGAGGACAGCTATATGAAAAAGGCTTACTGTCCCTTGGACTTTATCTGCTCTTTTTGCTATCCTACCTATGACATCATAATCTGGATTACATCTGGAAACGAGCTTCTGGTCATGGTGCTTTTCCCAGTTACCAACTTTTAAATAAATAAATAAATAAAATAAATAATCCCCCCTTTATGGCATCATAATTATCCCCACAGCAAAAGACTGATGTCATAAACAGAACTGTGGTGTCATATGTAGGCAAGCAGCTAGAACAGATGGGGCAGTGATCCTGTTTACATGCAAATGTCCTTAATAATAAAGAAGAATGAGAAATACAGAAACAATATTAAAATTATAAGCTCACTTGTGTTAAACATTACATTTATCAAAGTTGTCAAAACCATGTCAGGGGCTCTTTAAGAATCTCTCCTCCTTAAATGGACTGGTGTCCACCTCCCTTCCAGTGCTGCTTCCGTTACCCAACTTTGTTCCCTTCCCTTATCCTTCTTCTGCGAATACTGAATAAAAATACTTGTTCAGGATTTCTGATTTTTGTTGTCCCCCAACCCGTACACTTCCCTCTTTCCCTTTTTACTCTCACAATCCCTCCCTTAGTTTTTTTCTTTTACTGACATACCCGAAAAGTTCTTGTCCCCTTTTGTTATTGCCTGGGCTATTTTTTCTTCTGTTTATCCCTTTTCACTCCTGACTGCTTTCCCCACCTCCATCTACAATCAGAGCCCAGCATTCTTTCTTGCCATTGTATAATTAGGAATTATAGTTGCAGTTATTTCTTTTCTCACTACAGGTTAGGAACGATAGGAATTCAATGTCCATAGTTTACACAGCAGCATAGCGGGATCTAACAACGGTATCTCAGTCCCAAAAAGGTAGCAAGAGTAGTTTATTGCAGTTTGTTATGCAATATGTGTTCATAAAGAAAACAAGCTAACATTCTGTTAGTCATGGTAACGTCACCTTAACTACAGAAATGAAGCCCAGAGCTGCCGAGCAGCCATCCCTTCATGTAATCCAGGTCCTCGCTTGCATACCAAGGGTTCACAATCAAAGACCAAATACCCTCACAATGTACCCACCATGGCTACTCAAAAGAACTGCTCCAGGGTGCCACCACTTCCAGGCCAACTGGCCTCATCATTGTCTATCCTCATACCGAGGGGCACTGTGGGGGAGAAACCACTTCCTAACCAGAACACCAAATGCTAGTTCACTAGCAAGGAGTCACTGAGAGGAATGAAAGGCCAGACTCTAGGATCTCCAAATTTGATGCAGGTGAGGCCACAAAGGAAACTTTCAGACTATTGATTGTTGATGATTTTGGGATTCACACATCCGGATAACCAAAACAAAAAGATCGCATTTTTGAATTGTATCTACTGTTCTGATTTTCAAACTATTGTGTGACTCTTATTTAATCTTTGAGAATCAGCATGCTGGAAGAGATAGAGGAAGCCTGGAACTTGTAATGACAAAAAAAAAAAAAGAAACTTAATCATACATCAAATAATTTTCTCCATACCCAGTGAAAAAATATGGGGCAGTGCTCTTGTACCTTTTCTACTTCAGTGTGATGGAACTCTCTGCTTCCTAACCTGAGGCTATGAAAAATAGATGATACTTTTAAAGTGGGTCTAAAGACATTTCTATGTGAACAAAATATTTGCAGATGTTTCCCTTGAAATGTAGAATGCATATTAGGGCTGGGAGAACTCTGTTAAGTTCTGACCCTTATTAAATAAGAACCAGAACACAATGGAGTTTTGATTTGTTCTGATTAGCTCGGATTATTTATAAATATTTTTTTAAAAATGTGATAAAATGCATAAAAGTGGCCAAAGTTGGTCATATTCAACACAATGACCAAAAGGAAATAATTTAATGTATGCTTTGTATAAACATTACAGTAAAACTGCTAAATAAAAGCAATAACTGCTAGCTGCTTCATGACTAGGTTGTACTGGTGGCATATCCTGCTCAGGCACATGACATGAGTGTGTTGGGAGAGAGATAGAGACAGACAGACAGAGAGAGAGAGAGAGAGAGAGAGAAAGAGAGAAAGAGAAAGAGAGAGACAGACAGACAGATGCAAGCACTATTTTGCCTGCCTGCCTGCCTGCCTTGTGGTATGCTGACACTACCTCAACAATTCGAGAGTGACCGACACTACAGCGAAAACAGTGCCAGGTCACTGTAGTGTTGGCGTGGGACCCTGACACTGCTTTCTGGGGGTATTACACCCCCTCCCTGAAACAACTCAGACTTGGAGTTGATTATTTTACTAGTGGGGGGCAGAGCTCCCCATATAGGAGGTCGGGGGGGTGAAGCCCCCTGAAGAAAACAATCTGCCCTGTGACTCCCTTTATGCCAACTTCAAATGCAGTCGGCATAAGGGAGTCACTGTAACGTCAGTCAGCAAATAATTTGTCAACCGACTGTCAAGGATCCCTGCCCTGTACAGCATACACACACTGCACAGCCACACTGAGGCCAAGATTAATTTCTTTATTTGTGATTTCTGTGACTGTAGAATTTCTCTTTGGCCCCCAGTAGTCTCTCTCAGTATCTTTCTCCTCTGGATGGTGGCAAAAGTCAAAGATTTATTTTGCCAGCCTGCTCTTGCCTGTGTGCACACATAGCCACACTAGGGCCAAGAATAAACTTTATTTGTGATTTCTGTGACAATAACATTTCTCTTTAGCCCCCAGTAGTCTCTCTCTCTCTCTCTCTCTCTCTCTCTCTCTCTTTTTCTTCTCTGGATAGTGGCACATGTCAAAGATTTATTTTGCCAGTGTGCCCTTGCCCTGTACACAACCAGCTTCAATGAGACCAAGGATAAACTTTAATTGTGATTTCTGTAACTATAATATTTCTCTTTGGCCCCCGATAGTCTCTCTCTCTCTCTCTCTCTCTCTCTTTCTTTTATCCTCTGGATGGTGGCACAAGTCAAAGATTTATTTTGCTAGCCTGCCCTCGCCCGGTACATAACCAGCCACAATGAGACCAAGAATAAACTTTATTTGTGATTTCTGCAACTATGATATTTCTCTTTGGCCCCCAATAGTCTAGCTCTCTTTTTTTCTCCTCAGGATGGTGGCACAAGTCAAAGATCTTTTTTGCCAGCCTGCCCTTGCCCTGTACACACAACCAGCCACAATGAGACCAAGAATAAACTTTATTTGTGATTTCTGTAACTATAACATTTCTCTTTGGCCCCCGATAGTCTCTCACTCACTTTCTCCTCTGGCACAAGTCAACAATTTATTTTGCCAAGCTGCTTTTGCCCTGGGCCAGTACAAAACTCTACTCTCCCCTCTTTCTGGTATTCAATATATGTTCCAGACCCACAAAGGATAGGCTACAACAGTCAGGTAGTTTGTGAGGTACTACTTACCTAAGTCGATCTCCACTCCAAGGACAAGACCGACAGCCAATCTGAGAGTCAGTTTCAGTTTATTGTTTGACTTAAAAGTCATCAACAAATATTAAAAACACATTAAAAATACAAATACGTAAGTATACATTCCAATACATGCACTCAGAGCATCTATATTTCACAGAAGGAAAAATGCAGTACTATTTACACAGTTAGCCTCAAATTGTAATGTATGTAATACAGCAGATGTTCATAGATCAGTTGAACTTTTCTCTACCCTTTTTTAACCTTGTAGAGCGCCTTAAAAAATTTAATCAGCCTTTCAATTGTCCAAGTATCTGCAGTGTGCTGAAGAATGGTTGTTAATTTGAATACATCTACTATGAAAGAAAATGTAAAAAATCATTTCAGCCAATAGGTACATTCTTTATTGAACCAAGAATATTTCCGCATAACATGACAGAGATCCTTGGTACCTCCTACAGCACATATTCACTTATCTGATCTTTGGAGGGATTTGTTATAGCGATATTTAAGTACATTACTTGGGAACCTTTCAAATTTGTTCATAGTAAATAATTTACATTCATTTGGACCAGTTAAGATGTCAAGGTATGATTTCATATCAAAACAATAATTATTTGCTGCAAACCATTTTGAGTATGCTGATTTATTAATATACTCTAAGTCCTTATTATCCCAATGTTTGGTTACCTTTTTGAAATGTATTTATTATATTTTGGGCTAATCCTGATCCTCTTAGCTATTTATCTATTTAATACCTACAAGTTATGCTTTTTAAGTAAATTTACTACAGTTGTATACCAAAATATAGCAATATATCCCAATGTATACCATTCATCTTTCTCTTGCAAACAGAGATTAGTTGGTCTGTGATTTTCATGTCATAAAATTCTCAGCCAAAATTTTATTTTTCTTGTCTCAATTCTGGTATTAATATTCACCAGGCCCAGTTCTGCCCTGACATACTGAGTAGGGCATGCTGGCACCAGACCTAGAACTTTCCACAGCATCTTATTTAGTGGAATATGTAAACATTCCCTAGTGTGAATTTCCCAAATCTCAGAACCGAATAATAATTGGGCCTGATATTTTACATTGATTACCTCCACCAAGGTCCTTACACTTGAATCACCATACTAATAATTGAATTTTGCCAGGCCTATTGCTGTTTTTTTTTCAAGGTCTCTAATGTTTTCAAATAATGGTCATTCCACATGGTATTTGCACTAAACTCTATACCTACTGTAAGTATGTATATGATTTAACCACTTCAACTCTTTGAAGGCCAAGGGTCCATATTCCTTTATTCTGAGTAGAGATACAGCGAATTTAAAATCCGCTGGCGAAGTTAATGCAAAGTGGCCATTTCACGTTAGCACTTCGCTACATGGAGTGCCCCATAGAAAAGGCTCACTTTGCCTTGTTATTATTACTTTGCATTTTCATTCCGCCTTAAACGTGAAGTAAGGTGGAGTGACCACAATATTGGCAGCATCCCATCCACACAGTCACCAGAATGAATGTGCACCCCCAAAGTGCTACTGTCTTGTGTCCAGAAAATTCCCCAGTGCTGATGAAGTGAAATGAGAGTGTAACAAGAAATGTAAAGTCTCCCAGAATTATTGGCACACTCAGTCATGTGCGCAGTGGTCAAGTCACACACAGAGTCACCAGAATTAATGTGCATCTCCAAATTGCTACTGTCTTGTGTCCAGAAAATTCCCCTGTGCTGATGAAGTGAAATGAGAGCGTAACAAGAAATGCAGTCTCCCAGAATTAATGGTGCCATGCAAAAACACAGACAGATTAAGATTGTGCTGCACACTGAAGGGATGCATACAAAAAGGCACAACAACACCTAACCAGTGCTCACAAGTCACAAATCCAAATCTGGAAAGGAATACATTTTGCCAGTTGGGAATTAGTGCACGGCAGTAACAATCCACTACCAGTAAAGATACCACAAAGCAGTATAAATAATTCATGCAGGTGCGGTGGATAGCAGGTTCACGCTGCTGCAATTACTCTGTAACACAATAAAAGGTGTCTGATTTAATGGCACGCATCACACACACACACTCACATGCACACTCAAGTAATGTGTAACAAATTGAAAACCTTTAGTAATATAACCAAATGTCTTAAACAGACAAACTGTACACTGCTGCACCACAACAATCAGCAAAAAAATTTCAAGAATTACTGAAAATATTACTGTGTTTACATTAACACAGTTATACAAGAAAAATATAACCAAAACCGAAAGACTGCCTTTCTCTCCCAGTTAATCCACCTACACCACAAATATGCCCCTCCCCCAAAGCACACTTCATAGTGCACAGACTGACTGTTCTAAATTAATATTCAAAATCCATACACAACAGTAAACATGCGATGATATGAGCACAGAAGGGTTTTCTACAATCGATGTACTAAATTTTGAGCAAAATAAATTTCTCAAAAAGGCATTTTAAACAGCTTTTAGAGGTTTTGAATTGCAGAGCTATGAGAGTAAACTGTCTCCAGCTATCACTGCACACACACTACCCAGGCCAGAGCTGAGGCTGTGCCGAACAATCTAGAGCCCATGTGACCTGCAATCCCATGAATAACTGCAGAATTTCACTTGGAGCTCAATTACAGGGCAACGTGAGGCAGATTACATTGAGTTCAATGTACTTCACCTTAAAATTGGTGGAGAAGTGGTTTGGAGAAGGCGGAATAATGCAAAGTCATTGGTTTCAACAGACTTCGCATTCCTCATTATGAAGCGAAGTCCTCCGCTTCACATTGTGGAGTTCTCTGCGGATTCTGTGTTACTCAATGAATCACTTTGTGGAGCGAATTGGGGTCACTTCACCCACCACTACTTACAGTACTGTAACTCACATGCTGTACGAGAAGGAACATGAATGCCTATGGCTGTACTTCCCCAATGAGCTGTAGCACAAAACTCCCCAACTTGAAAATGCTTATTAATGAGTACAATGGTGGAGTGGTGAAGCCTGGAGAGATACTACAAAATATGCTTATAATGCATCCAAGTAACTAGTAAAAAAAATTAATGTTGTGATTCATGACATGATCGTGAATCATGATTTGTGACTGCATTTGTGTCCATGATGATGAAGAACATGATTCGGTGTCAACAGTGTGAGATAACCAATATGGAACTGTTTTGGGAACACGAATGCTTATGGCTGTACTTCCCTGATGAGCTGTAGCACAAACTCTCCAACTTAAAAATGCTCATTAATGAGTACAATGGCAGGGTGGTGAAACCTGGAGAGATACTACAAAACATGCTTACAATACAGCCAAGTAACCAGCAAAAAAATGAATGTTGTGATTCATGACATGATCATGAATCGTGATTTGTGACTGCATTTGTGACCGTGATGATGAAGAATGTGATTTGCATCATGAGTGACTGGTGATGATGGTCCTGACTTAAAAATGCATATTAAGGAGTACAGTGTTCATGCAGAATTATGTACCACACCTGTCCAGTACTCTGTAGGGAAGCCAAAGAAATAAATGTGACATAAGTTACAGATGGAGATTGGGCCCTAAAGAGATGCAAATGCACAGACAGATTAAGATTGTACTGCACACTAAAGAGAGGCAGATGCAAAGGCACAACACCTAACCAGTACTCACCATCAGAAATTCAAATCTGGAAAAGAATACCTTTGCCATTTGGGGCGGACTGCCGGGGGGGGGGCAGTGTATTGCACTGCTGCAGTAACAGTCACTAGTACTAGTACCACTAAAGATACCAAAAAGGAGTACAAAAATCACACAGTTGCAGTGGATAGCAGGTAGGGCTGTGCACAGCCTGAATATTATTTTCCGAATACCATGGATAATGCACCATTCGTTATTTGGATTCCAAATAATGAATAGTTCACTATTCATTTGGTATTCCGGAAACACTGTTTAAAAAAAAAAACAAAGACCAGAACTAGCCCCCCTTCCTCCTCCTCTGCCAGCTCATAAAAACAGTAAAATCCCAGTCCTCCACCCTTTGTCAAAAAAGCATACTCCCTCCCTTCCCCCAGCACCCACAAGTTGTTTCATTTTTTGTTAAATGCCCCCAATAAAATAGTAATACAAACTGAGAGTATGGGGTGACTGCAGCTCTACCCACCCACTTTCATGGTCGATCTGTAAACTTCTGTGCTCTGTCTGTGCTAATTAAAAAAACATAATACATCATAACACCTCCCCCATATCCATAGCACCTATCCCTGGCACCCACCCAGTCCAGCATCCAGGCAGAAATCTAAAATCAAGCTGAGAATGTGCCTGGCACAACCCTCCCTCCTCCACGGCTGGCTGCTTTCTCTTGCATGAACGCACTCACACGCTTCCTATAGTAAAACCAGCTGATCATGTGATCAGCTGGTTTTACTATAGCAAGTGCAAGAGCACTTTCATGAAAGAGAAGGCAGCCAGCCATGGAGGAGGGAGGGTTGTGCTAGGCACCTTCTCAGCTTAACTTTGGATTTCTGCCTGGATGCTAGACTGGGTGGGTGGGTGCCAGGGACAGGTGCTAAGAGTGTGTGAGTGTGTAGGGTCATGATGTATTAATTTTTATAATATTTTTATTTTATAGACAGAGCGTAGAAGTTTATAGATCAACCATGAAAGTGGGTGGGTAGAGCTGCGGTCACCCGATGCCTGCAGTTTGTATTACTATTTTATTGGAGGCATTTACTGTATGACAAAAAAAAAAATAACGTGGGTGCTGGGGGGAGGGAGGCAGTATGCTTTTTTGACAGAGGGTGGTGGGCTAGGGGTTTTGCTGTTTGCATGGGCTGGGAGAGGAGGGAGGGTTCTGGTTCTTATTAATTATGTCACTGGTCGAATACCGAATAATGAATACCGAATATTTGGCAACTGAATACCGAATATTCGAAAAAAGGTATTCACACAGCCCTAATAGCAGGTTCACATTGCTGAAATTATTATGTGGCACAATAAAAGGTGTCTGATTTGATGACATGCATCACACACATACTCACACACAGACTAAGTAATGCATAGCAAATTGAAAATTTCAGCAATATAACTTCATATTTTAAACAAACTAAAATTATGCACTGCTGCACCACAACAATCAGAAAAAAAATGGCAAGAAATATTGAAAATATTACTGTGGGTACATTAACACAGTTATACAAGAAAAATATCACTGAAGCAGAAAGCACTGTCTTTTTCTCCAAGTTAATCTACCTACACCACAGATGCGCCCCTCCCCCAAAGCACACTTCCACTCTCTCTCAGTACACAGACTGAATGTTGTACATTAACATTCAAAATCCACAAACAATAAACCCTCAATGATATGAGAACAAGATGGTTTCCTATAATCGATGAACTAAAGTTTCAGCAAAAAAAATTACTCCAAAAGTATTTTTTAACAGCTTTTAGATGGTTTGAATCACAGAGAGCTCTCAGACCAGATCGTCTCCTACAGCTTCCTACACACACTGCCCCAAACTGAGGCTGTGCAGCACAATCTAGAGCCCATGTGATCTGAAATCCCATGAATCACTGCAAAATTCACCTTTGGAGCCTAAAAACAAGGCGAAGTGAGGCGAAGTACATTGTTTTTGCCTTAAGAATTGGTGGAGTAGTGAGTTGGGAAAGCGGAGTAACATGAAGTCATGTGTTTTCAATGGACTTCACATTACCCATTATAATGCAAAGTACTCCACTTCGCGTTGCGGAGCGCTCTGTGAATTGGCCTTCACTCCATGAATCACTTCACGGAGCGAATTAGGGCCACTTCACCCATCACTAATTCTGAGATTTCCCAATATTATAAAAAACAAATACAACAATTTTTGTTTTTGTTAGATTCATTTTCAATTGCAGCTCCAATGATTTAGTATTTATAAAATATAACTTTTTCTGAAGGCCTTTTTTAGAGAAAGAGAGAGAAAAAAGGGCTAAATCATCCCCGTCAGCCAGGACTGCACAATTACGTTGTTTTTTTTTTTTAGTTGAGTCTGAGACAATCAGTTCCAGATCTCTTAACATCCTGTCAATATGTAAAGCAAAGTAGGGGCTAGAACATAGACTTGTCTAACTCCCTTATTAATGTCAGATGAGGATGATAACTGTTTACTTACTCCCATCTGGATTTTAGCCCAACTATTAGCAAAAAGATTCTGTACTCTATATACTAAGGCTTTATCTATGCCTTTTTCTAGCATCTGTGTCCAGAGTATCCTTCTAGCAATGGTGTCAAAAGCTGTAGAGTAATCTGTAAATACAGTGTAAAGTTTTTTTTCGTAATTTTACGTATTTTTCAATTAAATGGTGCAGAATAAAAACATTATCCAACATCAAGTATTCAGGCCTAAAGCTGGCTTGGTAAGGTGATAGAACACCAATTTGATCTATCTGATCATTCAGTCTTTCCAAAATAATCTTAGAAAAGATCTTCAGATTCACATCCCATAGACTAATTGGTTGATACATGGCTGGATTACTTCTATCACCTTTTTTATGTATAGGGATAATGTTTGCTCCTTTACAGGATGAAAGAAAGCTATATTCTTTTACACATTTATTGTAGATGACTGTAAGGGTTCTACATCATAAACCAGTGTGACAATGATAGACTTCAGGTGGGACACAATCAGGACCAGGAGCCTATGTAATTTAAGAGTATTAAGTGCCCTGTATACTTCCTCTGACTTAACTGGGGTCACTACATATTCGGTACTATTTTCTATGAGAAAAGAGACATTGGCAAGTGGATCATAAAATATTTATTAAAAAAACATTATCCAATCTGATTTGGTATATAGGAGTCTTGAATCCTTGTAGTTACTAGTCCCTTTTGCAACTGACAGTGAAAACTTCTTGCTATTTTTAATTACTACGGCATCAAGCATTTCCTTCCACTGTTTTTTATAATAAAAAGGTTTTGTTTTGTCCTTCAAAAGCCCTTTGTATTCTTTTCTTTTATGGTTTATTTCTTTAAATATCAGTTTGTTTTTATTTGTTGTATAGAATTTATATAATTTTCTCAGTTCGATCTTAAATGCCCTACACTCTTTGTCAAACCAGCAATTATTAATTGTTTGCATATTGGTCAAGTTAATGGGGATTTCTAAGTTGTTCTTTATTTTTTTCAAAAAATATTGTGAGGCTGTTCAACAGGCAATCCAAACTACGGCTTTCTAACCAAGTAACCTCATAAAAGATGATTGAACTTATTAGTAATTCAGAAAAAGGAAGGCAGTATAGCGCAGTGGTTTAAGGCTCTGAGCTAAAAATCTGGTGACATCCAGCCAGCCAGATCTGGGTTTGAATCCTGTAGCTTCCACTTGCATACTGTGTGACCCTAAGCAAGTTGCTTTACTTCTTTGTGTTTGCAGGTCGCTCCTGTAAAAAAGCTTTCAGCTTAATGTGCTTCTCCTGGTTAAACAACTAAAAAAAAAAATAGTTGACTCTGATTCACACTTCTATAAGATTCTCTAACCAGATCATATTTCTGTATACAGACATGCCTCTGTTTGGGTTCTCTGTACAGCCATGTTTAATAGATTACTTTTTATTATTACAGGGAAATGGTCACTTTCAGAGCCTATGAGTATTTTTAAGCTGTCCCGGCAAGTAGTTGGGCCTGACCAGAGAATTAAATCAATGAATAAGGATCCTTTAACCCAAGAGTCAGTGACTGGCTGACCAGCTAACCAACTGACTGACTGACCACAGCAACTGCAGCCTGTGCTCAGATATCCAACACACCTGACTGTGATGAGTGGTCTCCTGGTCCTGGGCTTAGCTCCACTTCTCTCCTCAGTCTTTTTTGTTCCACCTGGCACCATCCGTTCCTCCTTACCACCCCATGGGGCACCAGGCATGCAGAAAAAAAAGCCTTGCTTTCTATGGACCCGGAACTGGACTTCTGCAGTGAAGTCTATATTTATCCAGGTCTGTGGATTCAGGGTTTGATCTGGGGGTCCGGATTTTGGATGGTAGAGTCTGCCAAGCCCTAATGCATATAAGACATAGACAATGAAGGCAGAAAAAGCCTCACAACCAATTATGTCTATATGTTGTGAACTGCAATGCTGTCATAAGAAATCTATGTGAAAAAAATATATTTGTAGGTGTTTATATATGTGGGGTTCGTGCTGTATACTGTAAGTCTATAATATATGTTAATATTTCTCTTGCCATGTTGAGTACAAGCAGAATACTATACTTTTATACCCCTCCCCCTTCAGATGGTGCATGTACAATATGCATTCTCCTGCTTCACTGCCTTGGAATGGGGGTAACCAGAGCTCAGGGAAACTCCCTTGTCTTGAGGTATCTCTTGCAAGGAGCTAAACTGCACTTGAGTATTTTGGTTGTTTCTCTCTAGAGCTTGACTGACTTTGTTGATCACTCCTGAGAGCCAGTCATGATGTGGTAAATAAACACATGCATTCCCAAGTGTCTAAACACTTGTTTTCACAGATGAAAAACAAATTCCTTTCTTTTGTTCTTAGTTGTATTAATTCTCATAACAAATATGGCGGTTATTATTTGTGTTAATGACAAGTGGGGCTACTTCACAATATGCCTTTGATTAATACTCAGATTTCATGAAACATTTCTGTCCTCTTTGGATAATGGCCTTATAGAATGGTATATGGTGTCCAAGCACAGAAAGAAGTCATGATGTGTGCTTGGCTGCATCTACAGCTCCCCACTGTAGCACTATATTCTGTATATCCACAGAATTCTCAAACTGTGATATGTGCTTACCTAACGCTCCCATTCCACCAACTGTCGCATCTTTTTATTTTTCACTGACCAAATTGGATCCTTCTGTTTGTTATCAGTGCTTTAAACAGTTATTCTTTGTAACTCAGTCACTGTGCAGATGCTGGATGTTACTCATGGTTACTACCCTCCCTTAAGCCTGTTGGTGCTACAAACAAGATTGAGGGGCCAGGGCTTGTTAGACCCCTCAGACTGGAGGGTTCATTGCTGGAAACAGTAAAGAATAGCATGGTGCCTCCACCCAGAGAAAGATACATGGGCCTGATCAAATGTGCAATTCTGCCCCCTTGGAAGCCTTACCAACCCACCTCCTCACTGGTTACGGACAACACTCTGAGACCACCCAATATCATTACGTGTTTTTGGCAAAAATGCAATTTGGTACACTACCAATAATATGATCACTAATGATATACTCACACACAATATTACAAAAAATAACTATGGCAATTCATTAGCTGCAACAAGCCCTCTAAAGGAAAGGGGTGGTTGGGCAGTAAGTAGTAATGGTAGTTATTAAACATTATACAATGGCAAGAAAAAATTCTGTTCTCTGATGGGTCAGTGTGTGGCTTGGACCGTGATGATATTAAGCTATAACATCACTGTATTAAATTCAGGTGCACAACTGACTGGGCAACAGTGAAAAATCCCTCCCTGGCCACGCAAGCTACCGAGAAGCCAACAGTCCCTGAAGCCATCACAGCTTAGACTACCTTGCCCCCCAACCAAACACACATTGTCTGCCTTCCTCACTCCTTCAGTCAATCAAACAAAACCAACAAGATTTAAACAAAAAAATTGCAGAATTGTCCATTTTCAACTTCACTGTAGCTGCCTCTGAGTATGAAACCGCGCGCGCGCATGGCCGTTTCAACAAAACCGAAACACTAGCAATCACATTTTAAACCCTTACCAGCTTCTCACAAACCCCACAATTTGACGCTTTTCCCCAAAAAAAAGAACAGTTGTACTAAAATAAAAAAAGTCGAGTAACTTACAGCTTGTGCTAATGAGCAGTTACGGAGCGGAGCGGGAAACCGGAAGTAACCACTTGGCTTCGAGATTTTCTTTTTCGCTGTTCATAGCTAACAAAATTAAAGAAAATAACATGTTCAACTCTTCTCAGAACAAGCAGAGGCAGCACAGTGATAGAATGTAATACCAAACCTAAAAGATACTACATGACGAGTGTGTATGTGGGGGGAGGCAGGATGACCATGCACAAGAAAAGCATGTATTAGTAGCAGCACCACCTAGTGGACTACTTTTTCTTGTATTTGTAAAATATGCATGTCATACAAAAAACAACACAAATATAAAAAGTGTTTTTTTTTACTTTTTATTATTATTTTAAAATGAGCCATTGTATAATAGCAATAAGGCACTCCAGGGAGTGTGCTATTATCTAATAACATCACTTCTGGGGTGGTGGAAGCACTCGGCTTCACCACATGCTTCAACCCACCCAAGGAGTGACGTTATTAGACAATATCACATACCCTGTTGTGCCTTATTGCTTAAATATAGACCCCACTGATGGGAACAGTCTCTTCTTGCACCAGACATGGGATCCTTTAGTGAACCTTTAGTGAACTTCTGATAACCTCATAGTCTTCAGGTGAAGCTACCTCTGGCTGCAAGCTGCAACACTGGACTTAAGATTTGCAAGAAAGTGAGTAGTGCTCACAACAGAGGGAGGTGAACTTTACAATTTACAATTGTCTTTGGTTTGAAGCAGATTCCTTAGGAAAGTTAAGATTCTTCAGGTGGAGGATACTTCTAACTGAAGGGTGAAATAAGCAACTTAGAATTATCAGAAAAGGCAGTCTTTCAATCAACAGAGGGAGGTGGAGTTTGCTTTACTTGTGTTACAAGTGTTAAGGTTTTCAGTGCAGGAAGAGTTTAAACCCACATAGGCTAAATACTGTTTTCTGTGTCTGCCCTTCTGCACAGCTGACGGGTTTTGGGGCTGACTGTTTTCAGAGCACAAGTCACCAGGCTCTTTTGGGGCTGGGGAGGTTTACCTGCATCTGACTTGGATGTTTGGATTTTTCTCTGTTTGATTAGCAGGGTATTTTCTCTGTCAAATTGGTTTGAAGCAGTATTACAAATTGTCGTGTATGGCATCTTGCTGACAGGAAGGCACTCATCGCATCGGTAGGCCAGAGCATTTAACTGATCGTTTCGTGGGGGCACAGTTTAGGCCCAACCCCTTCCCACCCTCACCCCACCCACCCCTGGAAATAGTTCATTTATACCTGGGGTTCTGACATCATTTCCTCAAGAGGGCAAGGTACACATCACTGTCATATCCTGTCTAGCACACTGCACTGACAATATAAGCATACACATTATATAAATACATATATTTCTATATAACCAATCACACACACACACATACACACACAAAAAAAAAACTAAACAAGGTAGACAGTTATGTGGGGAGTAGTACAATGTAATGGCTGTGGGGCAGCAGTCTTCCGGGAGTCTTTCTGGAGGCTGAGATGCTGCCCTGT
This sequence comes from Neoceratodus forsteri, assembly GCA_016271365.2. Classification (NCBI taxonomy): domain Eukaryota; kingdom Metazoa; phylum Chordata; order Ceratodontiformes; family Ceratodontidae; genus Neoceratodus; species Neoceratodus forsteri. The sequence goes on along the minus strand of CM057449.1, from coordinate 515,765,108 downwards.
TTGCAGACAACTATCTGCCCTGAGGGAGGAAGTTGCCCATCTTCAGGCTGCACTGGACAGTGGCAAGGGAACCTCCCCCATCCAGGGAGCACCACTGCCACCACCACTACCTCAGAGGTTGTGAATAAAGCACAGCAGTTGGACCACAGTGGGCTCAGGGAGGGCAAGGGTGGTGGAACAGAGGCACACCCAGTCAGTTGTTACACTCCACAATCCATACACCATTCTGGGGGAGCATAGTTCCCCTATGGATGCACCCGCAGAGGAGACTAAGGAGGGTGCAGACAACTGTCACAAGGGAGGCCCTCAGGAAGAAGGCAGAGGGCACCACAGGGAAAGAAAGCAGCTCCTGGTGGGGGACTCAATTATTAGGGGGATAGAACTGGGGGGAGCAGGGAAAACTGAAGTAAGGTGCCTGCCTGGTGCCATGGTTTGGACGGACAGGAAGCGCATCCTTAGGATCACTAGAACAGTTGCATGGGAGTCTGAGCTGGACATCATTGTCCACCTAGGGACAAATGACTTGGCTCATCATGAGATTAGAGCAGTGCAAAAGGACTTTGTAGAGTTGGGGAGGGGCTTAAGACAAGTAGTACACACAGTATCCTTCTTAGAGGTGCTGCCTGTCAGTGGCATGAGTGAGGCGAGGGTATTTGCACCATGCAGTTTAACAAATGGTTGAAAAAATGGTGTGGAGCACAGGGGTTTGGCTTCATTGGGGACTGGGGTTCCACCTGGAGGGACACCAGTCTATACTGGCAGGATGGTCTGCATCTGTCCAGGAAGGGAACAAGGCTTTTAGGGCAATCGGTTTAAATGCTTCCATTGGCAAGCCTTTAAACTAGTTCGAGGGGAGGCACTGATAAGCAGAAGGAAAATCCCAGCCTCCCTACAAAACAGGGTACTAAATGAAAAAAAGACCAAGGTAGAAAGGTCAGTGGGGGTTGCCGCTACAGAAGGTAAAGCCATCAAAAAATGGAGAGCAATGAGCACCAATGCCCATAGTCTGGGTAACAAGCTTCCTGAATTAGTGGCCTTGATGGAGCAGGAATATCTGAATATTGTGGCAGTCACAGAAACATGGTACACACAGAACCATGACTGGGATGTAAACATACCAGGATACACTATCTACAGGAGGGACAGGGAGGGTAAAAGAGGAGGAGGAGTAGCTCTCTATATAAGAGAAGAAATCAAAGCAACAGAACAAAAGGGTAAACAGGAGGAGAAGAAGCACTGTGGGTCAATTTGGAGGCAGGCAATGGCACACAATCTGCACAGAGGGTTGTATACAGACCCCTCTCAGGGGAGGAAGTGACAAGGAAATGATAGAAAGTATACTTAGAATGGCAGATAAAGGGGATATTGCTGATGGGTGATCTGAATATGACAGATGTTAACTGGAGTGCAGTTGCAGCAGCCACTTCTAAGAGTGGGTTATTCTAGATGCCCTACAGGGGCATGCCTTAGACAACTAGTATTGGAGCCCACTCGAGAGGGAGCAATCTTAGACCTGGTTCTCTCAAATGGAGATGAGAGGATCACAGATGTAAAGTGGGTAGCCATCTGGGAACTAGCGACCATCGAACAGTATGGTTCACAATAAACACAGCAAAGAGTCAAGCCATACAAAGACAAAGGTACTGGATTTTAGGAGGGCTGACTTTGCAAAACGGTGGTGCCTAAGGAATGCACTAGCAAATGGGCAGAAAGAGGGTGGAAGAACAATGGGAATAATAAAACTGCCATCACAGAGGTAACAAGCCTTTGTGTAAAGCAAATAAACAAAACGAAATGATGTAAGAAACCACTATGGTTCTCAAAGGAAGTAGCAGTGAAGGTTCAAGAGAAAAAGAAAGCATTCAGGAAGTACAAGGAATCACAGAAGGAACAGGACAGAGAACTATATCAGTTAAAGCAAAAGGAAGCTGGAAAGGCAGTCAGAACAGCAAAGGTCCAAACCGAGGAAAAGATAGCCAACTCAGTTAAGAAGGGGGATAAAACCTTTTATAGGTACATCAGGAGCAAAGGAAGACCAAGGGAGGGATAGTGAGGCTTAGTAAAGTGGAGGAGGGTGGGCAGAGGGTGACTGTGAAAGGCAGAGATACTAAACAAATATTTTGCTCAGTATTTACAAAGGAAGAGGAGGTACCTAAAACAAACAGTAGAAACACTCTGGATACAGAAGTTGATACCAGCCGTTTACAGAAGAAAGAGTTCTGAAAGAGCTCTTAAAACTGAAGGTGGACAAAGCAATGGGGCCTGATGGGATTCATCCCAGAATTCTAAAAGAACTAAGGATAGAACTAGTGACACCACTGACTACCCTCTTTAACAAATCATGGGAGGATGGGGTGGTACCTGAGGAATGGAGGAGGGCAGATGTGATTCCCCTTCACAAAAGTGGGAGCAAGGCAGAAGCAGGAAACTACAGACCTGTTAGTTTAACCTCAGTGGTAGGGAAAATGATGGAATCACTTCTGAAGGAAAGAATTGTTAGTATCTAGAGGCCAGAGGGCACAGAACCCAAGGCAGCATGGATTCACAGCGGAAGGTCATGCCAGACAAATCTGATAGATTTCTTTGACTGGGTGACCAAAGTAGTAGATCAGGGAGGGCTGTGGACATGGCCTACCTAGACTTTAGCAAGGCATTTGATACTGTCCCACACAAAGATTAATATACAAGTTAGCCAGCCTGGGAGTGGGTCCCAAGATGACAGCCTGGGTAAAGAATTGGCTGGAGAATAGGACACAGAGTAATAGTAAATGAAGTCCACTCTGAAAAAAGGGGGTTAGCAGTGGGTACCACAGGGTTCAGTAATGGACGGTCCTCTTCAATGTCTTTATGTGACATTGCAGAGGACTGAAGGAAAGTATGTCTCTTTGCAGATGACACAAAGATCTGCAACAGAGTTGATGCACAAGGTGGGGTGGAAAGGATGAGAAGGACTTGGCAAGGTTAGAGGAATGGTCAAATGTATGGCAGCTTAGATTCAATGCTAAGAAGTGCAAGGTAATGCACCTGGGAAACAAAAACCCAGGGGAAGAGTACACAATGGGGGGTGAGATACTAACAACAACAAAAATGGAAAGGGACCTGGGGGTAGTCATATCAGATGACCTAAAGGTGGGCAAGCAATGTGAGAGGGCAGCAAGGAGGGCTGGGGGGATACTGGGATGCATAGGGAGAGGCATCACCAGCAGAAAACAAGAAGTTATTATCCCTCTGTACAGACAGCTGGTGAGACCACATCTGGAGTACTGCGTGCAGTTCTGGAGATCTCCATCGAAAGACATAGACAGGATGGAAGCTGTCCAGAGGAAGGCACTAAAAGTGGCAGGGTCTGCACCGAAGGTGCTATGAAGAGAGACTGAAGGAGCTTAATATGTATAGCCTCGAGGAAAGGAGGGAGAGGGGACATGATAGAAACTTTCGCGCTCCTCAAGGAATCAACAAAGTCCAAGAGGGTAGCATCTTTCAAAAAGTGGTGTGCAAGAACAAGGGAGCACAATTTGAAGATAGAAGGGGTGGCTCAGAGGTAATTTAAGGAAGTATTTTTCACAGAGAGGGTTGTGGATGTATGGAACAGCCTTCCAGAGGAGGTTGTGGAGTCAAAAACAGTGGTGGAATTCAAGCATGCGTGGAACAGTCATAAGGCAATTCTAGGGGGTTGGGGTAGGAAGAAGTAGGCTGCTGGTTAACTAGGATCTGCAGCTTATCCATCAGGTAGGGAAATGGGCAGACTGGGTGGGCCAAGCGGTCCTTATCTGCCATCAAATTCTATGTTTCTATGTTTCTATGTAACTGTACTGTCAACCCCTCCTACTTAAAGTAGTAGTAGCACTTCCACAATAAAAATTATCATAGCAAAGGACTTTTCATTTAAGAATGATTATTTTCTGCAGTTCTAAAACTGCAGTTGTAGGCCTGATGTTGTGATGCCTGGGATCTTGTGTTGGCATACTTTAGAATATACCGCAAGCTTAACAAGAAATAATCTCACCGACTGACTCTTTGTTAGCAATTTATGAAACAAGGGAAATGTAATTCAAATGGAAAGTTGTAATCAAATGGCAACAATCGTAATCCAAACAGGGAACATTTTTAACTTGGAAGTGTCATTTGAATCTCTGGCTAGCTTGGTCAGTACTCACAGGTTTAATGACCAAGGTCTCATAAGGCTGGCACAGGAACATAAAAGTGTCTCTCTGAAGGGCGGTTTCAGGTTAGCACTGAAGGGCAAAATAGGCAAGTCCCTTGGCTAAGTCTGGTAATGAGAAAAAAAGGCAGTGCACACAAGCCACACTGCAGAGATATTTTACTCAGTCAATAATAACAAAGTACAGAAAATGTTTTGTAGTTAAAACTACAAAGCCAGCTGGTGAAAGAGCCCCTGGAGAGCGTCTGACCTGGCTCCCCTATGTTTCATGTCACTCTGACACTTCTACTGGGGGCCACCTAAGTGCACTTTGTTATGTATGATTGAATAAAATCTCTTTGTAGTTCAGCTTCTTTGCGCTGCCTTTCTTCTCATTTCTGCGTATGTTACATTTGTAACCAGATAGCAGCACCAGTAATAATGCCGGGTAGCACTGCTCATTGCCCTCCTCTAACCTTGGCTAAGTCTCCTTCTGTGGCAGTTCCTTCAGCTTGCTAGTCACCGCATCCCAAGGTCAAAGTGAGGCCTAGACTGGGGGGGGGCTCCCTCTCCTCTCCTCTCCTCTCCTCTTCCTTCCCCTCCCCTCTCTAGGGTACATTCATGATGGGAGTACAAGGGCACCCTATGCCTGAGATTTTCCAAGAGATTGGTAATGTGCATTAGACTGAAACCAGGGTCTTGCTCCTTAGAGGAGTAGCTAACTCTCTAATTGAGGCATACCTCAAAGCAAATAAAGTTCAGGGAACTCAGGTCAGGTAGCAAGAATGTGATTTCTATAATGCAAATTCAGTATATTGCACTTTTTTTTATGCAAGTTATTGACATTGCTTGATAAGCTGACTTCCACCACATCTATAATGTTCACAAAGTGTTCTAGAGCTTTTTTAGTACAGCATCACATTTAAGGTGCAAAATAGCTTCTGTTCAAAATTAGACCTACCTAACCCAAGACATCTGGACACTGGACTGGCCTCAGTGCTTTGATCCACTGAGCTTCGTCAGGGGGCATGGTGCACTAGCTGATGGTCCGGTCACTTATATAGTGGGCTAGGGGCCATTAATGATGATGTTACTGATTCCATACCAAAATTACTTCTACTTTAGACATACAGGGTGGGATATTCAGAAGGCTTGCGCACAGTGCAACACAGTTGTGCCATGCGCAACCCACTGATGCACCCCAGTGCGATATTCAAAAGGGGAATGTGGGTGGCACAAATCCCGATGCGCCGGAGCACATCAGTAATGTATGCGGCCCAAGTAGGGGTGGGGAGAGGGGTCCCGCTGGACCACCAGGGATGGATTGGTTGTTAATATTTTATAACTGACGGCCTCGATCAGGCTGCAAGCAGTCCACTGGACCACCAGGGATGTAGGAGGCAATTTAACTAAACTTCTGCCTGCGATCAGGCTGCGAGCAGTCCATTGGACCATGAGGGATATAGTGGGCAATTTAATTGTACTTCTGCCCGCGATCGGGCTGCGAGCAATCTACTGGACCACCAGGGATATGGGACGTTTTACATCTGGTACATATGCCCACGATCGGGCAGTGGGGCACTTTGCCGCTTGTGCAGGGGGCGTCGGTCCCCAACATGTGCAGACTGGCAGGGTGCCAGGTGCAAGTTGCTGGGAATAGGTGCACCTGCATGCAGATGGGGTTATAATGACATGTAAATGGCCCCATTTGCGCCTTGCATGCATTATGGCCCCATTTGCATGTGCACCTTGAATATCGCGGGTAATGCACCCAAGCGCCAGCACTTGATAGCGCATTCCCTACCCTCTCGTACTTGCACTGGTGCAGTGCCACTGCACTATGCACATTGCGGGTGGCCACAGCATGATATTCAATGGTGCTGAGCCATGGCGCAGCACCATTGCATATCACCGTGTCAGCACCCTGGCACATCCCAGTTGCGCTGTGCCCAGGCTTGCGCCACAGCCTGGCGCAGTCTGAATATCCCACCCACAGACTTTTAAGCGCCACATGCAAACAGCCACTCTAATTAAACTCCACCAACCAAAACATTAAGTGCCAGTGAATAGGTGCCCATAATAAAGTGCTTAAAAGTGATTTAGATTTAAAACAACATTTTGTATGGTACATGCTTTGAAACCCACTATACCACTATAACTCCATATAATATTTTCTGATGTTGATAATATTATATAACATAAGAGAAATACAGATAATGCCCAGATATGATGTGAGGATTATGTTTGGTTACAAAATGACAAGAAAAAAATCTAGAAATTTCATTGGTCAAGAGGCATAGAAAGAGTCATAGAAGTTGTCCACAGATAAGGACCTATTGGCTCACCTAGTCTGCCCTAAATTCCCTACCTAATGTGCTAGCACAGACCTTACTTGATCTTCGGCACCCCCTCCAGCTCTATTACTATGGTTTCCTTGTGTCTATCCCATGCATGCTTGAATTCTACTACAGTTTTAGTACCCACCATCTGCTGGGAGGCCATTCCAAGCATCCTTCACTCTTTCTGTGAAGAAGTATTTTCTCAAATCCCCTTCAAGTCTCCCCTCAGCTTCATGTCATGACCCCTTGTCCTAGATCATTTCTTTCTATGTAAAATGCTACCCTTCTGTATCTTATTAATACCTTTGAGGTATTTGAACGTTTCAATGATGTCCCCCCCTTCTCTCCTTTCCTCTTGAGAGTACATATTTAATTCCTTGAGTCTTTCCTCATAGGGCTTTTGATGCAGGCCATACACCATTTTAGTTGCCCTCTTCTATGCTGCCTCCACTCGATTTATGTCTGTCTGGAGATGGGGCCTTCAGTACTGGACACAGTATTCTAGGTGGGGCCTCACCATCTATCTATACGGGGGGTAACACTACCTCCCTCTTTCTGCTAGTGATATCCCTCCCTATGCAACCGAGCATTCTGCTGTCTTGTCCCACTGTCTTATCATGGTGCTTTGCTACTTTCAGGTCATCAGATATGATGACCCCCAGGTTCCTTTCCATTTTTGTTGTTTCCAATACCTCCACACCCAATTGATACAATGCCCTCGGGTTTCTGTGCTCCATGTGAATAATTTTGAACTTTTTGCCATTGAAGCCAAGTTGCCAAACCCTTGATCAGTCTTCCAGCTTTTTCAGATCCTCCCCCCCCCCATGTGTCCACTCTGTTGCAGATTTTTGTGTCATCCATGAACAGGTATAGTTTCCCAGCTAGCCCTTCTGCAACATCACTAATAAAGACATTGAAGACTACCAGGCCCAGTACTGATCTCTGTGGCACCTTGCTGGTTACCATGCCTTCTTCAGAGTGAACCCCATTTACCACCACCCTCTCACTCCTGTTTATTAACCAACTTCATACCCATTTTACTACCTTTGGAACCACTTCCTGGTTACTGAGCTTGGTTACTAGTCTTCTGTGTGGAACAGTATCTAAGGCCTTACTGAAATCCAGGTAGGCCACACCCACTGCCCTGCCCTGATCTACTTCCCCTGTCAAAGAACTCCATCAGGTTTGTTTGGCAAGATCTCCCTCCTGTGTCCCCATATTACCTCGGATCCTGTCATCCACTTGTCACAAGGTATTCCCCAATCCTTTCCTTCACTAGAGTTTCCATTACTTTGTCCACCACCGAAGTCAGGCTGACAGGTCTGTAGTTTCCTGCCTCCTCTCTATTTCCACTTTTGTGAAGTGGGACCACGTCCATCCTCCTCCAGTCCCGCATAACTTCTAGTGATAGGTTGGACAGGGCTGTCAGAGGTGCAGTCAGCTCCTCCATAAGTTCCCTCAGTATCCTAGGATGTACCCCCTCTGGCCCAAGTGCCTTGTGCACTTTTAGGTTTGCTAGTTCCTCGAGGACTCTCCTCCGTAAAAGGACTTGTGTCCACCTCCCTTCCTTTAATGCCCCTTTTCCCTGTCTGTGGCCCATCACCTACCCCTTCCTTTGTAAATACTAAACAACAGTACTTGTTCAATATGTCTGCTTTTTTCTGGTCCTCTTCCACACAGACTCCTCCTTCTCCTTTTAGCCTTACTATCCCTCCTTAGTTCTTCCTTTTTTTAGCTTATATACCTAAAGAATATTTTATCCCCCCCTTTTTACTAACTTGGCAATATTCTCCTTCGTTTGTGCCTTCGCGCTCCTAATTGCTTTTCCTGACTCCCTTTGTTTCTTCTGATAACCCTGATATCCTTTTCCTTCTGTGTCACCTTGTACCTTCTAAATGCCAGCTTCTTTGCCTTTACTTTCTCCATTGCTTCCTTAGAGAGCCATAGTGGTCTCTTTTTTTCTTGTGCCCTTTTTAAATTGTCTGACACAGAGGTTTGTTGCCTTCTCAATGCCCTCCTTTACTTTTGCCCACTATTCCATGTATCATAATGATGGATTCAGAAGTTAAAGTTGTGAGGTGATGCTATAAATAATAAGCCATGACAGGGCGCACATTATAGGATTTTAATGCATGCCCCAGGTGTAAGACGTGAGGCCAAAGGACTCCACCCAGTTTCTCTGTCCCAGCTAGAGCTTCCCTGAGGCATTCTCCCATTTTCCTGAAATCATCCCTCCTGAAGTTCAGCACCCTCATTTTAGTGTGGTCTGACTGAAGCCTGTTACCGCTTTTAGCACTACCAAATCTGCTGGGAGGTTGTTGCAAGCATGTACCACTTTGACTGTGCAAATATCTATAACCGTACAGTCAGGTGCCAAATCTCATTTTCCTCCTCCAAAAATCTTACTTAGAGCCATTTCATAAGTGTAATGAGCCCTTCCAGGGTGGACATCATAGGATTTTAATGCACTTCTCAAAGACCATATGGACACTCGGCCTTTGGCCTCATGTCTTACACCTGGGGCATGCATTAAAATCCTATAATGTACACCTGTAATGGTCTATTATTTATAGTATCACTTCACAGCTTGAGCTTCTGAATCCATCATTATGATATTTGCAGGTTTTTTTTTTGTGTGACACATAGAAACATAGATGTTGATGGCAGATAAGGACCGCTTGGCCCACCTAGTGTGCCCATTTTCCCTACCTACTATAACCCCATAGACCCTACTTGATCTCTGGCTTTACAACCCCCCCTTTCCTACATCTAAGGTTCTCTTATGCCTATCCCATGCATTCTTGAAGCCCGTTACAGTTTTTGCCTCCACCACCTCCACTGAGAAGCTGTTCCAGACATCCACCACTGTTTTGTGAATAAGTGCTTCCTCACATTTCCCCTCAGTCTCCCCCCTCTAGCTTCATAGCATGTCCATTTGTTCTTGAGCATCTTTTTTTCTCAAAAATGCTTCCCTCTTGAACTTAATTTATATCTTTGAGGTATTTGAATGTTTCTGTCATATTCCCCCTTCCCTCCTTCCCTCCTTTCCTCCAGGGTGTACATATTGAGGTCCTTCAGTCTCTTCTCATAGGGCTTGTGATGCAAACCCTGCACCATTCTGGTTGCCCTCCTCTGGACAACCTCTATCCTATCTGTGTCCTTCCAGAGGTGTGTTCTCCAGAACTGGACACAGTACTCTAGGTGAGGTCTCACCAGCGATCTATACAGTGGCAACAGACACACCTCAGACTATCCCACTCCCATTCAAGCTTGGCATCATGTGCAAATCAATCTTACTCCTGTAGTTCCTATATGCGATAGCCAAAAAATGAAACAAAAGAAAAAAGACAAGCTCCTGCCCTGAACTCAGTTTTCACTCAGTCACACCCAGTAGTAAAAGGGGTTGATCTTCTACCTCAAAGATCAGCAGTTCTAGGAAACTTCACTCTTTCACAGCAAACAGTAATTGTCCAGTTTATATTGAACTTCAGCAGATAAAGCAAACTTTAGCTCCGACTCCAGCTAGGACTTCAGTTTTCTCTTCTGAGCACATCTGACTCTCTCAGATGCCTCAGGAGGACTGCTTGAAACCCCTCCTAGCTTGTGAGAAGGTTCCTGACATTCTAACTCCGCACTGGCTATTTTGGCTGTCAGTCACCCACAGCAGCAGTTTTTGACTTAGGATTCTGACTCTCAGAGTGCTTCAGGCATTTTTTGTGTGACCTCCACCAATAAACAACTTCCTGTTAACACTGTCACATAGGGTTTACTGTGCAAGAGTTTTTACTCCTAGACACAAAAAGGAAAAAAGGCCGTAAGCCTTATGTGATGGTGTAAAAAAGGAAGTTTCCAGGAGGACCAAGTGAGCCCTGTGTAACACAGAGACTGGAAAACTGATCAGATGTTCTCTACACAAAGGAATTGATGTAACCACTGAAGTGTGCCTTGACAAAATGAGAGCTTCACAAAATGACAGCCAGAATGTTTATTGGTGGAAGTTGCAGGAATAAATATTTGCGAAGAAAATACAGGAGGGAGACCATTTTCTTTCATTCTCAGCATTACAATACCTTATAGTTCCTGCAACCTACACTTTGTTTTACCCTCTTGAGGGCTTGGGCTTTCTTGTACATGTTCCAAAAATTTCCTATATGACTGTCAGCCTCTGGCTGGCTAATCTTGGAATCAAAGTTGTCAAGGTGGCAACATCTATGCATTGAAGGCATTGAACCAAGAGTTACTTATTTCAAACAGTTTCTTGCACAAAATATTGGTAGTACCTTTTCTGCAGTATTGATGAAACTGATGTCTGGTGTATCAATATTTGTCACAGCACCCTGGTCAGATGTCTGGGAATATTTCCTCTTCAAGCACAGGAGCGCTCCTTTCATAAATGGCACGAAGCATGAGGGAAAATATCTGCTCCACACTCCTCTTCACTACCTGATTCCCAAAACCAGTTCCAGTCAGAGAACACAGGCAGCACAGGTGGACCCACCCTGAGACTCCACCTGCCCAAAAGTGAACCCCACCAGGAGGTGGGTTACATCTTCATTTAAGTATTAGTAGAAGTGGTATTACTTTGTTCCTACTGTACCTCTTGTAGCTAATGATAGTAATAAAAAATGATCCTTTTATGTTGGGAGGGACTTAGCAAGTCTGCAATTAAGACTGGTTTCTTGTCCCTAGATGAGCTTTGGAATGAATGAGCTGTCTTCTTATTGAAATCAACAGTGAGGATGGGGTTACACCAGGAAGTGACGGTGCTCAGTAAGCATGGCTACAATGTCCAGGTAAAAAATGGCACCCAGAACCACTCTCCTTTGCTGCTGCAAAAAAGTGGAAAAATGCTTCAAGTTCTTAGAGATGCAAGTTCTTTTATTTTGTGTGCAAAACAAGCATTGTATCACAAACTCATGTAGTCGGACATCATGCAAGGCAATGCCCCATGCTCCTGGCAAGTTTCAGTGTGTTTGATACATCTTCTCAAAGCTGTATCTAGAGGGAGTAGTTGATGGGATTTACCTGGACATTTGTGTTGAAATCACCTTAGTCCAGATCATGGCAGAATGATCTGTGGAATCTGCCTAACATAGCACTCTCAGTGTTCATCAGATGATGGTCTTGGTACTCTCCAAGGCCTAGGCATGAAGGTTTTGACTGGACCTGGTAAATTGGGGCTCTAAACTTTTTCTCACACCCAGAAAATCTAATCACACATGATCATTCATTTTAAGATGCTCAAGTCCATTTTTCTGACTGTAACTGACCCCCAGCAGTCAGATACTACTGGGCAGTCCACTATGCAAGAGGGATGGTCACAGTTCTTACAAGTCACACATGGGACCACAGGACAATTAAGGGGGATGACACATCTAGAACATTTCATTTGACTAGCACAAAAACTGTTTATCCACTCACACATCTTCAGTAGTAAAGTTTTTTTTTTTTTTTAACAGCCAAGACATTTAGGTTACACTTTCTTGTTGTTTCCCAAATTGCACCTGCCAGTATCCCAGGACCATTTAATGTATTCCAAGGAAGATGCATCATGATTGCCGTCATGCAACAACTCACACTGGGGCCGTAGGACTTAGGGCAAATGGATGTAACAAATGAAGGAGCAATGGGGCCTTCATCAGACAGGCACAGGGTCATTTTGCTATACACCAAAAATGCACAACAATTAATGCTGCAAGCATAAGGGCATAAGCTACAATATCATTGGTGAAACACCGATGAATACAGCACAGTGCACACTCTTAAATTCTATGGGCTTCCTTGTTTTTTTATGGGGGGCTTCACCCCCCACATCCCCAGAATTTAAATTGTGGACTTCGGGGATGAGGAGAAACTCCATTCGGTGTGAAAGTTTTTTTTTTAAATTACTGCAAAACATTGCAGCACCGAGAGACCTGAGGGGAACCGAACCATGGTTCCAGGTCTCCCATTCCACCATGTGCTGGTGCCCTATCCACTCCACCACAAGAGCAGCTCTACCAGGTACCCAGCACACAGCTACTTAATCAGTCCAAGCAAGAGTGTACAGCGATAGGGGTAGCGGTATTTCCCTAGTACTGTACTACCCCATCACTGTAAATCCATGTGCTCACTAGACAGTGCAGTTAATACTGCAATGTCTTTCATGAGTGGTATTGACCATCAGACAAACCCCTACAAGACCGTTACTTTTCTTTGATACTGGCTCCCATGAATGACAGCACCTTGGTGAATCTATTATGTCTTCATCTGATGCAAAGTCTACATACCCACCCTTCCTCCCTGTGTGGCATCCTTTCAATGCCTTAAAAGAGTTCTGTTATTGATGGAGACTGTTTGTATGCTAAGCCATCTTCTTCAGAAGCCCTGCACTGACCTGAAGAGTATCCAAGCTCATCCTTAGAGGTCAAGTAAGTTTATATTGTGGACCCCACCCTGATAACAAGCTGATGCCATTTGAAACCCCTAGATCAGGAAGGGGGCTAGAAATTGTTTTAAAGAAAATTTCCTTGTTGAAGGTAAAAGAAACTCCATACACATGAATATTGGAAAATCAGTGACACCACCCCCCTTCCACAACTGGTGCATTTGTCCATCATATTTACTGCAGTAGCTCTGGGCCTTTAGCTTCACTGTTGCTGATATTTAAACTTGGACCCTAAGTCCTCATGCATAAAAACCTAGAAACATAGAAACTTGCTGGCAGAAAAGGACCCAATGGCCCATCCAGTCTGACTGAACCCCCCCTCTGTCCTTTCATCTTGCCCACTCCCCTCCAGTCCATTTTTTACCTTTATTTAGCCCCATGTAATCATCCCAAGCCCTCTTGAATTTGCTTACTGAATCTATCCCCACCACCTATTCTGGTAGCCTATTCCAAGGACCCACCACTCTCTCAGGGAAGAACTTCCCCCTTGCGTTTCCTCCAAATCTGTCCCCCTCCAGCTTGAATGCATGTCCCTGTGTTGATTTATTTTCACTCATCCTGAATATGCTGCCCGCCCTCACCTTGTTTACTCCCTTCAGATATTTGAAGGTGCCAACCATATCCCCCTTCCCTCCTCATCGCCAATGTGTATAAGTTTAGTTCCTCTAACCGCTCCTTGTGTGACCACCTAGGCAGCCCTTGAACCATATTGGTAGTCCTTCTCTGAACTCTTTCCAACCTGTCTCTGTCCCCTTGAAAGTGTGGCTTCCAGAACTGGACCCCATATCCCGGATGTGGTCTGGCCATAGTTTTGTATAATGGCATGATCACCTCCCTCCTCCTGCTTGTAAAGCCACTCCCTATGTATGTCAACATTCTGTTCGCCTTCCTCATTGCCTTATTGTATTGGTTCCCCACCTTCAAGTTATTCTAAATGATGATCCCCAGGTCCCTTTCCTACTCTGTTAACTCTAGTCCCCCCCAGCCAGTATTTTGCCCTTGGGTTCCTAGTCCCTATGTGCATAATTCTGCATGTTTTTGCATTGAATTGCAATTGCCACTTCTCTGACCACTTCCCCAGTCTGACTAGATCCTCCCTCATCTTTTCCACTTCTCCTGTTGTGTCCACTCTGTTACAGATCTTCATGTCGTCTGTGAACAGACACACCTTCCCATTCAGGCCTTCTGAAATATTCCCAATGCATATGCTGAATAGTATGGGTCCCAACACTGACTCCTGAGGTACCCCACTCATCACCCTTCCCTCTTTGGAGGGCACCCTGTTTATCGCCACTCTCTGTCTTCTACCCTCCAGCCAATGTTCCACCCAGTTTACTAGTTTGCTCCCCACCTCTAAGCTACCCAACTTGCTTATTAGTCTCTTGTGATAAAATGGAGTCAAAGGCCTTTCTGAGGTCCAGCTAGGCCACGTCCACCAGCCCTCCCTGATTATATACCTCCATTACTCCATCAAAGAATTCAGTCAGACATGACCTACCCCTTGTGAATCCATGATGGTTTTCATCTATGAGTCCCTCCTTCCCCAGATATTGTGCTGGCCTTTCCTTTATAAGTGCCTCCATCAGCTTACCCACCACAGAGGTAGGGCTGACTGGGCAATAGTTTCCCATTTGTTCCTTTCCTCCCCTCTCCCTTTGTGCCACAGCACCACATCAGCCCTTTTCCAATCCCTGGAGACCTTCCCTATGTCTAGAGACTGATTTATTAACTTTGTGAGCGGTGCCACTAGCTCCTTCCTCAGCTTCTTGAGCACCCTGGGGTAGATTTTGTCAGGACCTATTGCTTTGTCCATATGCAGTTTTCCTAATTCCTCCAACACCCTACCCTCCGAAAAGGGGCTTGTGTCCCTCTCACTACCTACCCTTCCCCTGTTGCTTAGTTCTGGCCCCTTTCCTACTTCCTCAGTCGTGAAGACTGAGGTCAAGTAATTGTTCAGCAGATTTGCTTTCTCTTCCTCTCCCTATATCAGAGCTCCCCCTTCCTTCTTAGGCTCATAATCCCCTGCTTGCTTTTCCTATGTTCACTTGCATACCAGAAAAATTTCTTATCTCTCCTTTTGGTCTCCCTTACAATTTTCTCTTCCGTATAAGCTTTAGCTCTCCTGACTGTTTTCCCTGCTTCCTTTAACTTTTCCTTGTAAGCTTCCCTATCCACCATCCCCGTGAAGTTTTGTAGGTCCTGAACACATTCTTTTTATCTCTGACTGTTGTCTTCGCCTCTGATGTAAACCATAATGGTTTCCTCCCCCTTTTGTGTTTGCTTATTCCCTTGATGCATTGCTCTGTTGCCATCAGAATTCCCCTCTTTATTGCTCCCCATAATTCCTGAACTCCCTCTAGGTTCTCTTTCTCTACTAGTTCCTTTTTGAAAATTTCTTTCATTTTCCTAAAATCCGCTTTCCTGAAGTGCAGAACCCTAGTGGTGGACCTAGTCTTATCTGACCCAGTCCAAAGCCTAAATCTGACCATCCTGTGGTCACTATCTCTCAGATTTTCTCTGACCTCCACCTCCTCAACGCTATCTCTATTGGTCATTACCGATACAGTTATTATATTTTTGTATTGCATGCTGTGCATGTCCTATGCTCACACTGCTGCTATAGTCTGAATCTCTATGATTTTATTCATGCAAAGTACTGTGTTCCATTAGTATTTATGATTCATTTTCTGTAATATAGCACTGTTATTTACTGCTTCCCTATGCCCTTCCACATGACACCTCTGAAAATAATCTGCTTCCTGCTCAATAAGCCTTTCTGGTGAATCTTGCAACTAAATAAATACTTTTGGCCTCAGCTGATTTTCAGTTGTTTTAGTTTTATGCAGTATATGAGCTGCTTTACTTTCTAAACCACACATGCATTTAAGTCTGTATCCTCCACCTGGTGCTATTTGAAAGGGGTTATAGCTGTCATAGCTTGCACAAACAGCAGAAAAAAAGAGCTGTGCAGAATGTACATTTTTCTGCAGCTAGAATTCAGGCAGATGACATTGGATGGCCATGAAGTTGGAGGCTGGATGCTGGTGGGGGCTGAGGAGTAGTTGCATAGCACTTAAAGGGATACTGTCAACTTTTTTTGCATCCTATTATTTGGAGCTGAAAACCCACATTTAATGATGACTACATTCTCTAAAACTCATTGATATTGCTGGCTGTTTCATCTTCTTCCTTTGTTAGTAGAACCGAAATGCATGCTAATGGTGTAATTATACCAAACCTTGTTTTGTTTCAAATCCTAGATCTGCACTTACTGCATCCTTCCAGAACAGTAGGAACACCCACAAAACAGTGTATCTGCTCATGATGCAACAGTCTCCTCTCCTCCTACTACATCATTAGTGGTTCAACTGTGGTGCCTCTTGTGTTTTCTATCCTCCTATTTTACTTTGTCACTGAAGCCACAGAGTCCTGGAGACCTGGTGCTGATGACCTGCATATTTATTCTGTAAGATGATTGCTGCTGTACTTTATGCCTGTTTGATGCTTTTTATTTGTGATGTGTTGCAGTGAATGTTTTTATGAACTGTGCAGTGCTTTGAACCTCCATGAAGGAGCACTAAATAAATAAAATATCTATCTATGACTGGGATGTAAACATACTAGGATACATTATCTACAGGAGGGACAGGGAGGGTAAAAGAGGAGGAGGAGAAGTAGCTCTTTACATAAGGGAAGGAATCAAAGCAACAGAACAAAAGGGTAAATAGGGAGGAGAAGAAGCACTGTAGGTAAATTTGGAGACCGGAATGGTACCACAATCTGCACAGGGGTTGTATACAGACCCCCTTCTCAGGGGGAGGAAATGGACAAGGAAATGATAGAAAGTATACTTAGAATGGCAGAAAAAGGGGAGATATTGCTGATAGGTGATCTGAAGATGCCAGATGTTAACTGGATTGCAGTTGCAGCAGCCACTTCAAAAAGTGGGGTTATTCTAGATGCCCTATAGGGGGCATGCCTTAGACAACTAGTATCGGAGCCCACTAGAGAGGGCGCAATCTTAGACCTGGTTCTCTTAAATGGAGATAGAGAGAGGATCACAGATGTAGAAGTAGGTAGCCATCAGGGAACTAGCGACCATCAAAGAGTATGGTTCTCAATAAACACAGCAATAGAGTCAAGCCATACAAAGGCAAAAGTACTGGACTTTAGGAGGGCTGACTGTGCCAAAATGGGTGAGTGCCTAAGGAATGTACTAGCAAATGGGCAGGAAGGAGGGGTGAAAGAACAATGGGGAATAATAAAAACTGTCATCACAGAGGTAACGAGCCTTTGTGTGAAGCAAATAAACAAAACGAAATTATGTAAGAAACCACTATGGTTCTCAAAGGAAGTGGCAGTGAAGGTTCAAGAGAAAAAGAAAGCATTCAGGAAGTACAAGGAATCACAGAAGGAACAGGACAGAGAACTGTATCAGTTAAAGCAAAAGGAAGCTGGGAAGGCTGTCAGAACAGCAAAGGTCCAAACTGAGGAAAAGATAGCCAACTCAGTTAAGAAGGGGATAAAACCTTTTATAGGTACATCAGGGAGTGAAGGAATACCAAGGGAGGGATAGTGAGGCTTAATAAAGGGGAGGGAGGAGGAGGGAGGGCAGAGGGTGACTGTGAAAAGGCAGTGATACTAAACAAATATTTTGCTCAGTATTTACAAATGAAGAGAGGAGGTACCTAAAACAAACAGTAGAAACACTCCAGATACAGAAGTTGATACCAGCCCACTTACAGAAGAAAGGGTTCTGAAAGAACTTTTAAAACTGAAGGTGGACAAAGCAGTGGGGCCTGATGGGATTCATCCCAGAATTATAAAAGAACGAAGGGTAGAACTAGTGACACCACTGACTACCCTCTTTAACAAATCATGGGAAGATGGGGTGGTATCTGAGGACTGGAAGAGGGCAGATGTGATTCCCCTTCACAAAAGTGGGAGCAAGGCAGAAGCGGGAAACTACAGACCTGTTAGTTTAACCTCAGTGATAGGGAAAATGATGGAATCACTTCTGAAGGAAAGAATTGTCGAGTATATAGAAGCCAGAGGGGCACAGGACTCAAGGCAGCATGGATTCACAGCAGGAAGGTCATGCCAGATGAATCTAATCAATTTCTTTGACTGGGTGACCAAAGTAGTAGATCAGGGAGGGTCTGTGGACATGGCCTACCTAGACTTTAGCAAGGCATTTGACACAGTCCCACACAAATGACTAATATACAAGTTAGCCAGCCTGGGAGTGGGTCCCAAGATGACAGCCTGGGTAAAGAATTGGCTGGAGAATAGGACACAGAGAGTAATAGTAAATGGAGTCCACTCTGAAGAAAGGGTGGTTACTAGTGGGGTACCGCAGGGTTCAATATTAGGACCGATCCTCTTCAATGTCTTTATAAGTGACATTGCAGAGGGACTGGAAGGAAAAGTTTGTCTCTTTGCAGATGATGCAAAGATCTGCAACAGAGTTGATGCACAAGGTGGGGTGGAAAGGATAAGAAGGGACTTGGCAAGGTTAGAGGAATGGTCAAATGTATGGCAGCTTAGATTCAATGCTAAGAAGTGCAAGTAATGCACCTGGGAACAAACCCAGGAGAAGAGTACACAATGGGGGAGAGATACAACAACAAAAAATGGAAAGGGACCTGGGGTAGTCATATCAGATGACCCAAAGGTGGGCAAGCAATGTGAGAGGGCAGCAAGGAGGGTCAAGTGGATACTGGGATGCATAGGGAGAGGCATCACCAGTAGAAAACAGGAAGTTATTATCCCTCTGTACAGACAGCTGGTCAGACCCCATCTGGAGTACTGCGTGCAGTTCTGGAGACTCAGTCTCCCAAAGACATAGACAGGATGGAAGCTGTCCAGAGGAGGGCAACTAAAATGGTGCAGGGTCTGCATTGGAAGACATATGAAGAGAGACTTAAGGAGCTTAATATGTATAGCCTCGAGGAAAGGAGGGAGAGGGGGGACATGATAGAAACTTACAAGTACCTCAAGGGAATCAACATATTCCAAGAGGGTAGCATCTTTCAAAAAAGAGGTGTGCAAGAACAAGAGGGCACAATTTGAAGATAGAGAGGGGGCAGCTCAGAGGTAATTTAAGGAAGTAATTTTTCACAGAGAGGGTTGTGGATGCATGGAATGGCCTTCAGGAGGAGGTTGTGGAGTCACAAACAGTGGTGGAATTCAAGCATGCATGGGACAGTCATAAGGCAATTCTAGGGGCGGAGGTAGGAAGAAGTAGGCTGCTGGTTAACTAGGATCTGCAGCTTATCCATTAGGTAGTGAAATGGGCAGACTGGGTGGGTCAAGCGGTCCTTATCTGCCGTCAAATTCTATGTTTCTATGTTTCTATCTGTCTGTCTGTCTCTCTATCTATCAATCTATCTATCTATCTTCTATCTATCTATCTATCTATCTATCTATCTATCTATCTATCTATCTATCTTTTTATCTGTCTCTCTATCTATCTGTCTGTCTGACTGTCTATTCATCTATTTGTCTGTCTGTCTGTCAATCTATCTATCTATCTATCTTTTGTCTGTCTGTCAATCTATCTATCTATCTATCTATCTATCTATCTATCTCTATCTATCTATCTATCTATTTGTCTGTCTGTCAATCTATCTATCTATCTATTTGTCTGTCTGTCTGTCATCTATCTATCTATCTATCTATCTATCTATCTATTTACACACCAAAGAAATGGCCCAAGGAGACAGCTGCAGAGCAAGAAGCTAGGGCTGAATGTCAAAGGATCGAAGATAGATCTGAGGAGTATGTCTGGCTACTGGTCATGGACTAAAGGACATTCTCCCCAGGTTAGACCTCGACCTACAGAGTTGGAGCTGAAGCAATTACTTGTAAGTTTCTACACAGTAGCCAAGTGGCTTAACCGAACCAAGCAAGTAGTTACAGTTCCTCCAGTAGTTCAAAACTCCAGACTCTGGCAATAATTATTGCCTGAAATAGGTGAAGGATGAACTATTTTACTTGCCCTTATATCTCCATAGACTTTATACATCTGGACTTCTTTTTGCAGTTATAATGTAGGGGCACCTGGTTCACACCTAACGAAGAACTGTGTTTAAGTAAAAAAACACTCTCATTCAATTGTATGTGATCAGTTTAAACCTGAAGATTTTATTTGAGGGTCTAGTCTTTATTTTATTTATTTATTTTAAACATTTGGTGACTGGGAAAAGCGCACCGAACCAAGGCTCATCTCCAGGTGCGACCTGGGGAAGGGGGGCGTGGGATAGATATACAAGTACAGTGGTAACTAGCATACAATACAATACATGAATACATAGTCCAGCAAGCTGCAGTATACAAATGCAATAGTGCAGGAGCATACAATTAAATAGTGCAGGAGCATACTGTTACAACGGTGCCCTACAGGAGGATACATTTCATGATAACTAATACAACACAACAGGCTACTCAGATATATAAAATACATGGTAAGGTATGGGTGAAGGGAGGATTAACAAAGAGCAGAGTAAGTACGATTGTGACCAACAGTACGTGTTATGTGATGTTATGAGAATAAGTGGGAAGGGGTAGAAGGCATAGAAGAGATTTTACAGTGAAGTGAGAGGGAGAGTTGCATAGGAGAGAGGGTTGAGAGTTCCACAGAGAGGGGAGGTGATAGTTGAAGGCAGGTTTGCCCAAGTTGGAAGATGGGATAGGGAGTGAGAAGGAGCATGAGCCCCTGGTACATAGAGAATAGGCAGAGGTAAGCTTTGTGCTGGTGCTAACATGGCCTAATATAACAGACAGAAAGATAATAGGTTTTATTTTTGAATAACCTATTTTAATCCTTTTATTTCTTTCTAAATTTTAAAACTTGATTAGACTTGCACCATTTTTGGTCATGTGTGGCTCATCCAGGGTTTTTGGAGGTCCAGATAAAAAACATTGGTGTAGTGTGTAGGCAGAAACATGATTGACCTACATTCATTCAGATACTGTGTTTCCAGCAGTCTTTTCAAATTATACTGCTAAGAAAGTTTACCTTTGGGTATTGTTATTAGTTCAATATTCCTATTTAGAGTAGAGCTAGCCAACTTATCCAGTAGAAGTGTTTAACTAACTACTTAACTGTTTCTGAAAGAATCTGATCTGGAGAGAGCACATTTTTTTAAATCTACTGACGATAAAACAAAGTTATGCTAATCAGGAAGTAGTTGTTACGTATTTAGTGACATGTTGCTCTCTTGAATTTATCTTGGGCACATTTTTATTTACTGAAATATAGCTTATATTTATAATATATAGAATAATACATGGAGTGGTGTGTTTAACGAGAAGTGTACACAAACCCAAGGTGTTGGACGCTGCATTAACCTCGAGAGTGAAATTTGAGAGGTTTATTTAAGCATCCAACATCAAGGGTGTGTGTGTAAAATTCTCATTAAACACATTACTCCATTTTTTTTCATATAATTACTGTGAAGCATTTTTTTCTGCACATTAATTAAATAAAATAGAAACACATTGCTGTGCAGCTGCAGTCAGGTTCAAGCGGCTGTTGTAACTTTTTTTTGGTTCCTACATAATGTGTACTAAAAAGAGTTAAGTTCTTTTTTTCTTAACATTTAGTTATGGCAGAATCTGAGTGGGAGAGGTAGTGAAGTATCCGTGATGAAGGGAAAACCATGGCAAGTGCTTGTGTGGTGCAATGGAAACCCATGCATGTTCACCGTTATAACCAGCTGATTATAATGCCAAATTATAACCAGGTTTCCTTATGGGAAAAATGCTTCCTAATACTATATATAGTTTGGTGTTATTTTAATTATTGCCTCAAGTCCAGTTTTTAAAAATAAAGAGTGAGCCTTAGCCTATATAGTTGCATTGTATATTGTCGCTGGACTTGTGTACTGAATTGTAGAGAGTTTTCTGCTTTAAAACAAGGACAACAATGTTGTTGAAAAAGAAGTGGAACACTTTCTTCATCGTGGTATTTACTAGGTGGATATTTGCAATTAAAATCCTCCTGTTGAATGTTTGCAGGCTAGCCACTGTTGTTGAAGAAAAGCTCTGGCTATCACCGAACTAACAGCAAAGCAGTCTGCCATGCCCAAGATGAACGTGGTGCAGTCATGCATACTCAACTACTCGCACATGAGCACTTCACATCAGTGACCATCTTGAGCATGGCAGGTGACTGGCAAACAAAATAGTGCACCCATCCGGGGGGTAACTGGGCTGTTTTGGAGTTGTGGAGTGATTGTACTGCAACTCCAAAATGGATCTGCTCTTTGGTGTCAATCCAGTGGCTCATTTTTAGAGCTACCACAGGATGGCCGCAGGCTCTGCCCACTGCAGTCATAAGAAATGAGAAAAAGTACAGTACTGGTTTTAACATGGCACACAAAAAAGACTTTCTGAAAATTAAGTTCCTGGATTTGTGAGATCCTTATTCTTTAATAGAGTTATTCAATACCGGAAAAATTCAGAGACACTGAACTTTCTTTTAATGAACTTTTACCGTTTATAAAAGTTGTGAAATGTATACCTGTTTATATTGTTTGATAGTGTTAAAATGGAAACCAGGTAAAGAAAGAAAATCCTTCTTACAGTGAATTCACAGAAAACTATAGAAAGTCTATAAAAAGAGAAAAAGAAAAAGATAGGGATGGAGATGGAGTTGGGAGAAGAAAAGATTACTGGTTATGTACAAGGACCTGGAAACCAAATAGAACTAGTGGGAAGGAGGGACATCTAAAGAATACAGGGGTCTTCCCATGTGCCACTGTCTTCATCCCTGACTAAAATCATGTGGAACCTTTGTAAATGAGTCCCTGACTCAAAGGTCTTTCTGAATATTTCATAAATAAATAAATAAAAATAAACCCCACTAATCAACTAGCTGACTTAAGGAATTCCACGTTTGGATTAAATAAAAGCTTTAGATGACTGTGAACAAGGATTTCAGATGAGGAAAAAAAACATACTGAAATATATGATTCTCATACAACACATACAAGAGATATTACAGACCCCAAAAACCAACATTGGGAATTAAATATTAGTAGAAACCCAAATAAACATTATTGATCTTAACCGCTAGAGAGATAATTATGAAAGCCTAATAAATGAGGCACAGGAAAAAACAGCAACACAGGATACTATGAACTTCAAAGAAAAAAATAATGCAAGACCTAGAAGAAGTTTCCTGGAGGTCTTTAAGACTTTCCCATCCCATATGCAAACAAAATTGTGCTTGCCCTGCCTGGACGCATCTGTAAAATGAGTTGCTTTCAGCTCATTATGTTCTTCCTAGTCAAACATTTGAAATAAATAATGACCCCCTAACATACCATACTTGTAGAATAACTCAAAACTAGAACCAGGGTAGAAGGAGGGTAGAATTATGTCTGGAAACTCAGCAGAGGAAAACTTACCAAATGTGCATGACCCCTTTGTATCATAGGGCTTACAGGACGTTAACAGAGAACTTATTATATGTAATCAACTGTTAATGAAAATGATCATTCTGTCAAGCATGGTACTCATGGAAGATGAGAATGCTGGAGCTGACAACTCAGAAGGTAAGAATGTACAGCTTCTAAGCCAGGAAATAACAGGAGACAGGGACAACACCAAAGAAAAAGAATAGAAAGACAATAAAGGAAATTACAGTGACTGGCCCACTGGCACAGCGTCCATAGTGTCCACTTGCAGCACTGATGACCCATGTTTGAGAGCGAGCACAGGCACCAGATTGTTAGCCAGGGGGAGGTAGGATGAGCATCTGATGGACTGGTCTCCTCTTCTGGGGGGGAGGCTGTGGTTTTCCTGGCTATCAGCAACACCCAGTGAAGGCTGGGTGTGCAACAATTGGGACCACTTAAGGAAAGAGGAGGAGGTGATGGCAGACTTCCGTGGGTCAGATGCAAGAGCATGACCACCCCACACTGGACGTCATTGCACATCTGTGACTATGGTGGGCAGCAGAACAGCAGAAAAACCCTATTGGCTGGGAGGAGACATCATTCCTCAGTTCATGTCCACCACTGGATCATGTCCTCCTGGGTCACGACCACCTCCTTCCTTCACCTCCCCCTGCAGGATTCAGGAAAACCATTGCACTGAATGTGCCCCTCCCCGGGGGGAGTCATAATTGGGGAAGGTCACTGAAGGTGAGTTGTGGGTGGGTCTGGGGATTGGTACTACAGGCTGGGAGGGTCTCAAGCTGAACAGAAACAGGCAGGAGCTGACTGATGGGGTCCCAGCTGATGGTGACAGGACTGAAAGATACTGTAGTTGAGAAAATAAATAAATAAAAGAAATACCTACGCAAGGACATATATGAGATTGAGAGGGTGCAGAGAAGGGCAACCAAGATAGTGCACGGTATGCATGGGAAGGTATATGAGGACAGGTGGAGCGAATTGAATCTGTACTGACTGGAGACTAGAAGGGAGAGAGAGGACATGATAGAGACATTTAAGTACATGAAGGGGATCAATACCGTAAGGGTGAGGAGCTTATTTAAGAGGAAGGTGGAGGTTAAAACTAGAGGGCATAGTCTAAGATTGGAGTGAGGAAGATTTAGGGGCAATGTGAGGGGGTGTTACTTCATGGAGAGGGTGGTGAAGACCTGGAATAAACTACTGGAGGAAGAGGTGGGGCAGAAATGGTGGAGGGATTCAAGAGGGCATGGGACAGACATAAAGGATTGGCAAGTGAGGGGATGGGGAGTTCCCGTGACATAGGTAATGAGTAAGGGGGCAGAGGGGCAGATTCGATGGGCAAGAGGTTCCTTTTCTGTGGCCAGATTTCTATGATTCTATGAAACTGCAGATAAAGTTGGCACAAAATGGAGTGATAACAAGTAGCAAAATTGATGGACACTGTACAACAAAAAAATGTTACAAAGGGGAAACGTAGTGTAAATTCCCAGGCTGTGTCTGCAAAGGGGCAATGTGGCCCCATGTACTTACCCAGTTAACAAAATTTTAAATAAATATAAACAACAAAATGAAAAGGAAGACCTGTGTCCACAAAACAGGGAACAAAAATAAGAAGCAGTCTGAGAATAATGAAAAGGGGTCCAAGCCTGTAGATTTATTTATTTATATTTGTATTTATTTCTTGAGGTCTTGGATTACACCAGTGAGCAGATGCTCATTTATAGGTTCCATGTCAGTTACATAGACAATACAATACAGATGACAGGGTTACATATGATACAGGTAAGTTACAGGGTACAACAGCATTAAACAGATTAGGCAGTATAGCAGCTAGCTGGCATCAGAGGTTAACATCCTACTTGAAAGCTCTCAGAGGTGAGAAGAAGGCAGGGTTGCAAACATGGGTGGAAGGAGTAAGATAGTTGCGAGCATCTGAGGGGGTAGGGAAGCGGAAGCGATGTCATGATTGGGGGGGTAGGTGTAACCTAAAGTGCAGGGATTGGGATCCCTCAACCCAGTGAGTTGTCAGGAGGTAAGTGCAGGTAGTTGGTTCATGATCTGGGAGGGTGCTAATGGTAGCAGTCACATTTAGTAGATTTTTTACTAGGTGCAGCTGGAGTCTGCATTTGAACAATCCAATAGATGTGGCATTGATAACATCAGGAGGTAAGGCACTGGTGCATAGTGGAGCACAATAGTAAAAGGTACATTGTGCCAGGGCTGTGCAGCATCTTGGAACTTTGTAGGTCTGAATGGAGGAGTTCCTTGTGGGTTGGGTGCTTGAGTGTGGAATTAGGAGGTTCTGGACCCCTGTGGATAGTTGGGTAAGGGAGCATTTCTTGGCACTGAGGCAGGTTTAGTAGTTTATTCTGTCCTTCAGCTGTAGCCAACCTTCCCAGGTGTAGAGCTCACAGGTGTGCATTAGTCTTTCCACACCTGTGGGCAGTCAGCCCACCTTGTTTAGTGCAGTGGTGATGCAGTTTAGGGCTATGTCTGTCACCGACCCGTAGATTACCAGGCCATAGTCAATGAGAGAGACTATTGAGCTGTTGATGGCCAGGTTCAATGCCTCATGTGTTAGGCAGTGTCTATGCCTGTATAGGATCCCTGTTCTTGTATCAATTGCCCTTGCTGTGTTGTCAATGTGTTGGGCGTATGAAAGTGTAGAGTCAAGTGTGATGCCCAGGTACCTGAACTGCTGGATGTGTTCCAGTGGGTCCCCATTGGCATTCCCTTTTTTTAAAATTATTTAGTAGCTCAGAACATGGGTGCTTCAATCATGAAGACTTCACTTTATCATCCTTGCTACAATTTTATATATTCTTAAGCCAAATTTAATTAATTTGACAAATTAGCCAAAACTGAAAGAAAAGGTAGCCAGACTCCAATGTATTTACCATACTCTTTCTCTATAGTATATAGAGCCTTATCTATCTTACCCTGATCTAATATATTTTGTATCCATTCTATAAACGTGGGGGGGGGTGCTGTATCATTCCAATGCTGGAGTATGATTCGACTGGCCGCTAAAATACTGACATTCAAGAACACCTTTTGGAATTTAAACTCATCTTGAGCTTCAATCGAAAATCCAAATATAATAATCCCAGGATCGAATGGGATTTCTTCTCCTAATACTCTACACAATATAGGCCATATCCTACCCCAGTACCCTTTTATTTTTTCACAAGTTACTAACATGTGAGAGTGTCCCTCTTTCTTTCTTATACCTCTGACATGATTCGGAGATGGAAGCATCCATTTTATGAAGCCTAACAGGCATTACCTAATTTTTGTGCAATATATTAACATGGATTTGCATTGATTTCTTATTCTTCTAACCATAACTTTTACCAAATTAATTATTTTATGCCATCTTTCTGTTAACATAGGTGTAACTAACTCTCCCATGCTTCTCTAATCTGGTCTAATGAGCATGAAAGACCCTCCATTATGAAAATATATAACTTAGATATCAAGTGCTTATTTGAATACAACTCCATGAAGAACCTCTCCAATATGGAGTAAAGAATCAAAAGAGACCTGTTATTCTTTATAAAAAATCAAATTCTTAATTTGCATATATCGCCACCACCTTAAATCCAGGACTGGAAATTTCTCTTGGGCCTGTTGAAATGTTAGAAATGTGCCCCCCCCCAACAAAGAACTCTCCTATTGATTTTATTTGAGATGAAAGATGCCAAACCTTAAATGTGGGGTCTTCTCTAGCCGATGAAACATAGGAACTGTTATACACCAGAGCAAATTTAGGTAGGTCCATCAAACCATCACATGTTTTAGCTACATGTATCCATGCATTAATAGTAGATAATGTAACCTCTAATGTTTCAGAAAAAGTAATTTGGTTCATGGAACAAAACAGTGTCAAAAAGTTGAGCAAGGACAGCCCTTCAGTCTAACCTGCTTGATAATAATCCCCGCTAATTGTCAGTTTCTATGGGGGAGGTGGGACCAATAATAGACAATCTCTAGCTGTGCTGCTAGGTAATAAGCCCCCAAATTTTGGCAACCTAGCCCTCCCTTATCTTTACTTAAATATAACTTATCAGGAGAAATCCTTGGTTGGGCCACTCTCCATATCAATTTTCCAATTAGTTTTTCCTGATCCCGAAAAAACTGTTTCTTTATTATTACAGGTATTGATTCTAAAAGAAACAACAATTTTGGGAGAACTTTCATCTTCAGTATACCAACTCTTCCTGTCAAGGCCAAAGGGAGGCACTGCCATTTCTCCAGATCTCTCTAGATTATGAGTATTAAGGGGTCAAAATTTAATTGAAATATCCAATTCTTTTCCACTGCCAAAATTATTCTCAAATACTTAATTTTGTCACAATTTATTTTGATTAATGAAGGCTCTGTTAGACATCTTACCTCTCCCAGATATAACATTTAACTTTTATTCCAATTAACCCGATAACCTGAGAGCAATCCAAACTTCTCCAAAATCTCTTTTAAAACTAAAAAGTACTGTTAGGGTCTCTTTACACCACCAAAATGTCATCAGCATATAACACACTAATTATTAATTCCTGACTCACCAAGACTGTCAGTCTATTTGCCATGGTTCATATTTGAATGGCCAGAGGTTCCAGGAACAGTACAAAAGGCAGTGGGGAGAGAGAATAACCTTGCCTGATCCCTCATGACAATCTAAGAAAAGCAGATCTAATGGCATTTGTTCTAATTCTTGCCAATAAATTAGTATAAATTAATTGAATCCAATTAAAAAAATTGCCTGTAACCCCAAAGGCTCTCAGGGTCTCCACTATGAACTGCCACTGCACCCTGTCAAAGGATTTTTTCAGCATCTAATAAGAGTAGTGCAGTGTCAGTTCCCTGAAGGCCTGTATAAGCCCAAAGGCTTTTCTTATATTATGCTGAAGCCTTTGCCCCTCTATAAATCCCACTTGATCTTCTTGTATTAACTTTGGAGTGTGCCCTACCAACCTGTTAGCCAATAATTTAGCAAAGATCTTATAATCCTATTCAAGAGAGAGATATGGGTCTATATGACCCACCATTCCCAGGGGGTTTATCCTTTTGGAGTAGCAGCACTATCTCTGCTTCATTAAATGAGGGAGGGAGAGTGCCATCTTCCAAAAAGGACTGAGAAAGAATAACCATGTATGGGCTATTTCTTCCGAAAGTTTTTTTATAAAATTCAAAGGAGATCCCATCTGGACCTGGGCTCTTACCATATGGAAGGGCTTGAATGGTAGCAATAATCTCCTCTTCTTTAATTTCTTTATTCAAAATTGTCCTGTCTTGATCCGATAACGCGGGAAGTTCTAAGTCTGAAAGAAAATCTAAAATCTATTCCCTCAACACAGGGTGTATAACTTTTTATAAAATTCAGAAAAGGTATTATTTATTTCTGATTCTTCCTTTACACAAATTCCATTGTCCTTATATATACTTATTATATTATTTCTATTTCTTTCCACCTTTAGTTGATAGACCAGTGACTTCCCGGGTAGATTTCCATAATAATAGTATTTGGCTCTGGCTCTATATATATCTCTCTTTCTGCTCTCTCTTGCACTACTTTTTCTAACTTATCCTTGACAGCCAGATATTTTATCTCCAGCTGTTCAGACTGTATGTTCATATTTTCTTTCTCAGCTGAGGTCAATTGTTTTTCTAATTCCTCTTGCTATCTATTATATAATTTTTTCCTAACCCCCTGTTGTGACATAATCCACCCTCTTAAATATGCTTTAAATGAATCTCAAACTATACCATAATTAATACCTTGATTCTTGTTGAGACATGAACCCCTGTATTTCCCTTATACACCCTTCTCTAAATCCTGAAAAAGTCCAGATTGAGTTATCCAATCTCCATGATGCCATATAATCCACATCTCTCCTTTGGGTTGGCAAGCCACACTCCAAAGTCACCAGTCCATGGTCCGAAATTCTTATAGGTTCATACCCCACCTGTTTCATTTCTTTACCCAGGTTTTGGGAAACCAAAAAAAAAGCTATTCATGAAAAAGTACCATGTGTTTTAGAATAATAGGAGTACTTCTTCAAAGACTTGTATAATTGTCTAAAGGGATCTACTAATCCAAGATCTCTAGCCATTTGTCTTACCATAGACATTAACTTTTCTTCCTTTCTAAAGAGACTAGGTTCCTATCTATAGAGCCTAATGTAAGATTGAAATCTCCCCATCACCATGTCATCATTAAACTGAGAGATTTCTGAAACAAAATCAGAAAAAAGGCCAGGCCATCCTGGTTAGGACCATATACTTAGAAACATAGAAACATAGACTTTGATGGCAGATGAGGACCACTTGGCCCACCCAGTCTGCCCATTTCCCTACCTACTGGATAAGCTGCATATACTGATGCCAAAACCAGTACAATAAGATTAAACTATTACATATTGACCCAAAATATCCTTAACTACTTTCTTTATTGTATATCCAACCTGTTTCTTTATAAAAATAGCAGTACCTCTTGCTAACTGAGTATATTTTGAGCAAAACCCTTCAGCCCCCCACAAGTTTTGAAAATAGTTGGCATCCCTTGCATCAAAATGAGTCTCTTGTAACAAGAAACAGTCTGCATTTCTACCCTTGAGGGTTTTGACCACCTTTCTTATTTGTATTCTGTTTTTACACCCATTAAGATTCCAACCCCATATGTTTCTATTTAACAGAAAGTATATGTCTCCATACTCCACCCTTAACTCATTATTATTCTCAATATTTTGTATTAAGTCAATCTGGCACCTAGTTAACCTATACTTTCTGAAAAAATGTTTTTCATACCTAATTGAAATTTGCACCCACGTATTATCTTGTATATACGTTTATTTTTTATTTTTTTTATTTTCCTGTATCATTGCACATTTCTCCCCTTTTTAAACTTCTTAAAAAATCCCCCTCCCCCTCCTCTTACTTTATCATCTTTATTATCTATTATTTCCTTCCCTGATTTATCAACTAAATACCAGAAATTATAAAAAGAAAGGATTGAAAACCCAAGCATCCAAATGAAAACAGATGCCTCTCCCCCCACCCATTAAGGTTGCTGAGTTGCTATGGTTCACATAGGTATCTGCAGGAGAGAGACTGATATTCCCCCCTGACATATCTCCTTTAGACAAAAAGGAAAAAGATCCAGATCCCCCAACCCACCCAAGGAGTGTATGGAAAAAACTCATTGTCAGTCTCAAAGGCCAAGTTGTTATTTTATGAACCAATCTTGGTATTATTTAACTTGTGGACCTCCTGGGTCTGGTGTGCTGGATTTTTGATTAGGCCTATGTTTCAGTATCTCCTCCACTTCTTCTGGAGTGTGAAAAAAGTGATTTTTCTAATCTACATAGACTCCTAGCTTCGCAGGGTATAAGTTGTAAAGGAAAACCCTTCTTTTCTAAGTTTGTCCCTTATTGAACCAAAACATTTTCCCTTCATTAGGATGGAGGTGGGCATATCTGGATAAACCTGGAGCCGCATCCCATTATAAAATAGGCATTTATCCATTCTTGCTTTTTTAAAGATTCTCTCCTGTCTTGGTACTTCATAGGCTTCTCATACATAAAGCGTGGCCTGTTATTACTATCCTCAAGAGCCAAAGGCCCGATTGGCTCTATCTAGCTCCACTCTTTGGTGTGAGTACTGGAGGCCCATAATTTTAGATAACATCCCCTCACAATCATTATGAGGGTTTCCACCATCTAGTCCTTCTGGTAAGTTCCCAATTTTTAAGTTAACCCTCCTTGACCTGGACTCCAGGTCCTCCACCTTCATTTTTAGAGCCTCCAATTCTTTATTACACATGATTACAGAGTTCATAATACCTGGAATAGTGTCTTCCATTTTGCTCACATGTTGTTCACATTCAGTAGTTCTTATAGCCAGTGTTTCAAGTTTATCCATCATTTCTGAAACTTTTTGTGTCAATGCAGAAATGACCATATTCAAATTACCAAATCCTTGTCACATTTCATTCACTATAGCTTCATATTGGTCTTTATTCCTTTCTCTTTCCCCCTCCTCGGTCTCTTGGTCTCCAGGTTTATTGTTTCTGTTTTCCTCTTTTACCCCCGATCCTTCCTCCATTTCGCTTCCTTCATCCATGTTTTCTTTTTTATCAAGATTCTTATTACCTCTGGTTTTAGTGTTTGAAGCCAATGAAGCCAATGTAGCCCCTTTGAGTTTAAACTTATCTTTGTCTGAATTTTTAAAAATATCATACACACACACACTGGAGAAGCTAAAGGTGGGCTACTTATATTATTTTCTACAGATGTTTGGCCTAACTTACACACATTACTTTCAGGTCTGTATTTTTTCTGATTTGGGCTAGTTCTCTTTCTATTACCAATACCTTTACTGTCTCCAAATGGGCACAATGGAATTTTTATTTTTTTATTATGAGAACTTGCCAGTTTATCTCAGTTTACCAAAGCAGCAATAAAGGTTTTCAAGTTAGGTACTTCAAGACTGTTACCTTTCAACACTTTGTTCTGTTTCCCCTTATTTTCTACTTTAAATACAAAAAGGCCCTCCATCAGAAATTCCCATACCAGAGGGTTACCTGACAAGTCAGACTCCACTATTTCTTGTTGCTCAGGAAGTTTCACTGGTGTCTTTCCTTGTAGGTCATGTAGGAAGGCTTCTGTAATGGTTGACTGGTCCCCTAATTTCTCCTTGAAGAGTGAATTAACCACTGCTG
Organism: Neoceratodus forsteri; assembly: GCA_016271365.2. Classification (NCBI taxonomy): domain Eukaryota; kingdom Metazoa; phylum Chordata; order Ceratodontiformes; family Ceratodontidae; genus Neoceratodus; species Neoceratodus forsteri. The sequence goes on along the minus strand of CM057449.1, from coordinate 515,733,058 downwards.
TGTCATCCATTGTGGATTCTAGTTCTTTTGTTTCTCCCGTGGTGGCAAATACAGACTGAGTTAACTCCGTCACACCCACACAAACAACAAAGACATACCCTGCCACGCTCACAACAGCCATCAGATAACAATTAAGACTTTTCAACACTCTCTTCAACAACCACTAGTTGGCCTTAAAACTTTTCCTTTTCCATAATAAAATGGAGAGAGGAGACCTCCTAGAAGCTTCTCATACTTGTATCTCCTGTCTCTTAAAGTCGGTGTCCTGGAGATCTGCAGGGAGAAACACTCTCCTTGTGCACTGCCTACATGCTCAGCTGAGCATTCTGGGAGTCTCAGAGTGCTCCTCCTTCCCCTACACCTCCAACACTCTCCCACCATTTGCATTCCTGATTGCAATGGGGAGGCCTTATGCAAGCTCTATGTGGTGGTGAACATCATAGTTTAAGTTTTTTTGCAGTTCTTGACTAGTCTGTGATCCATAAACCATTTTTCAGTGGCTGAGAACCCCTTTCAGAAATTCTCCACCAGTTGTTTGGGATTAGGGTTGCTGCTGAATATGACCACATCATCTGCATATAGAAGCATTTGGCCTGGGCATGTGGATGGCAGTTTGTTTAGGAATAAACTAAACAGTAAGGGTCCCAGAATTTATCCTTTTGGGACCCCTGAGCAGACTGGTCTATTATCAGAGGTGATCTCCCCTATTTTGACCTTTTGTGAGTGATTGTGAAGGTAGCTGCTGAACTAGCTCTAGGAGGTCAGGGGTGATCCAGGGGTTATTGTGCCCTCTTATCTTTCTGGTTTTTATTGGGGAATGCTTGTCAAAGATCGCATTGAAGGTTTTTATGAAGTGGTCCAGGGTTGTGTCTACGTTTTGGTATTATAGAGTGCTATCCAATCTGCACTCTTGAGGTCCATTATTAGCAGCTCCTAGTGCCCTTTTAGTAAGACTCAGTTTGTAATTGTTCTGGTTGGTGGTTTACAATAGTTGAAGGACCAGGTAAATTGGATTGAAGAGTCATCACTCAGGCAATCAGGGAGAACAGTAATGTCGTGGATGTGGACAGGCCGATTGGATAGAACCCAGTCAAGAAGTGTGCTGGTCCCAGTTTTGCAGTTGATATGGGTTGGAGTCTCAACCATTTGTGAGAACTGGATGGTTGTTAATGCATCTTTGATTGAGGTGGCAGTAGAGGAGAACCAGTTGATACTGAAATCTTCCTGCATCACAATTTCAGTATTAAGACTCAGGGTGCTCACATAGTCCATCAGGTCCCTGGTACCTGCCCCAGTGAGTTTGGATGGAATGTATACAGAGAATATGGTGAGAGCCCTGCTATGTGACCTAGAAGGAGTTTTACAGTCAGGACCAGCAGGTTATCCCTACTACTGGGAGAGGGGAGGATGTGCCACTGAAGGGAATCCCTGATGTACAGGACACAGCCACCACCTGTTTTTGAGAGATAGTCCTGTCTGAATGAGGTGTAACCTGATAAAAGGATAGTGGAGTCTGGTACCTTGGGAGAGAGCCAAGACTTCACCACTGAGAGAACGTTCGGACTGTGTTGGGTAACCCATGCTTTCAGGTTATCCAATTTAGGGAGCAGGCTGCATATGTTAACTGAGGCAAGAGTAAGTCCAGCTGGCTTGGTCATTCTATTCACCCATTGTGGTGGTGGGCCCAGGTTGGGGTGCACATTGCCTGACAGTAGGAGTAGGAGCATGAGCAGGTGAGCAAGATGGCACAGTAGGAGTTTTAAATTCCTTCCTCATTTCCTTCTCCTAGATGGTCACTCTTTCACAGTGTTGAATTGTGTCACCCTCCCAGGGAAGAGTGACAACATGTATGGACCATTAAGTTGGTATTCTTGTGACCAGGGCATAGAGCACCCATGCAAGGTGTGCTCAGAGACTGTAATGCCATGGGATGTGATGGTCCCATAAGCATTTAGCACTGCTAGTTGGGAGATCCATTGTGTGGTTGAGAGCTCAGTCCACTGGATGGACCTGAAAGTGATATTATAGTGAGCAGGACAAGGCTTGCAGAAATCCCCTCAGACTTGAGGAGCATTTTGGTGATCACAGAGTTCTTGTCACTGATAGTACAGGGTGAATTTAGACTGAGAATGATATTCCAATGATCTGAGGGAAGTTCAGTTAAAACTGGATCATACAGCCACTGGGGAGCAATAAAGATTTTGAAGGACTCAGGACTAGAAGTGTTAGGGGAGAGCAGTGTGAAGAGGATTGCAACCTCCATGAGTTTTTGCCCTCTAGTGGCTTTGCAGTATAATTTGCAAATGGGAAAGTAGACAAAAAAATATATAGAAAAGAGCAGATTATATATTGGTATTAAATGATAAGGGGCATGAAAGACAGTTTCAGATAGTAAAAGAACTCCCTAAGGGATAAACTTAAAGGGGAAAAAACTCACTGCACCTGTAAAGGAGCACTTGAAAGAGGAACCATGTAGACAAAGATGATTAGAGTCACCCACAGATAAATGTAATGCTGTCCTCAGAGAAAGATTAATTGACAGTTAATTCTTTCCATCAACAATTTACTTTAAGGGGCTCCCAAGAGCTAAACATGTAAATCTGAAAACCCTCAGAGTGCTGTTTACAATACCTATAAAGCAGTTATGTGAAACAAATGTAATTGGTGAGATATCAGCACAGTGTGCCATTTTATGTCCAAGAGATGCAAGGGGTGGATCTGTCTATGAGTCCAAAACAGGGCAATAAGAAGCAAAATCCTTAATGCTCAGAAGGAGTTTCAGGAACTAGGGGTTATTGTAAATGTCTCAGTTCTCTCCATTAATACTACGAAGGGTGCCATATCTGAAGAACAAGTGATGAACCAACAAGAACAGCTACCAAAAACACAGGATAATATAAAACCAGTGAACAAGGGACAGAATCAGATACATTATCAGAAAAATAACTATTTGATCCTAGTGGAGAAAGTACATTACCTGACTCTAGATGACAATCCACTACATCAGGAATAGGGTCTTTAGGGGGCAGGCTGCAGAAGGGACAAAGGATAAGTGACAGTGTGCTGTTGTCAGAAACAGAAATGGAGGCAGAGGAGGAGGAACTAGAAATTGTTGAGGTAGAGGATGTATCAAAAGATTCTGCCATACGTAAAATGACAGATAGCAACAGATATTATCTCTTGGAACTTGAAAATGCACAGTGACTGCATGTAAGTAGTGGAATGGCTAATGGGGTAACCATGAGCAGAAGTAAGGGGATGGAATGTAATGCAACTGGTCTGGAAGGGAAACATAAAGATCTGTGTTGTTTAGATTTTTAGTAAACAAAATCACAGCAGATTATCAACTATATTATACTCTCTAATGTTAGAATAAGAGATCGCATTCCTTCAAACCATTTTGACATGTATCTATCAACTTTTCTATTTATACACTAGAATATTCACTGCAATTAAATCAACTAAGATTTTGTATATTACCATGATATTTCGGTACATTATTACAGGTCTTGATTATTTTCTTCCTTATGTTATATACCTATCTTTACTCTGTAGCTGATGTACGTATTATGGACCTTTTAAAGGTCGGCAATACTTAAATGGTTAGTAAATTGGTATCCAATCATCTCTTAAAAGTTATATTGTTGGGAAGAAGGGGGGATTAGGGAAGGGATAATCTACACCTGCAATTTTACATCTTTACTCAACTCTGTAAAGTAGCATAGTGTGTTCTGGATATTTTGTTGTTTGTTATTGCTTTGTTTGTAAGCTGAAAATATAGTAAAGAATGGAAAGTAACAAAAAAGTAAACAAAATCATATACAGTAACCATACTGCATGAGGCATGGCTGTTAGATGATAATGCTTGCCTGATAGCATGTTTTCCGAATGGATAGGTAAGGGCCAGAAAAATCCAAGTAGGCAGAGCCTCTGGTGGTCCAACTACATTTGTGGCCACAGACTTGGCTATTACTAGTACACAAGCAGTCATGCCACAGAATCCTTCTTTTCTATGTGTGGAACTGCCTAAAGGAAATGTCCCATTTTGCCTGATGTATATATACCTCCTTCCACTAGGATGCATCCCACAAATGCAGTGTTTGCAGATTTGAGATAATTAATGTCAAAGTCAAAGTCAATTTTATTTATAAAAGGCACTTTTCAAAATTTCAAATAACCTGTTCATAGTTAAAACTACAACAATGGAGTAAAACAATAAATACTGAAGTAAAAATTTTGCAGCACAGCCAGTTATTAATGAAAGATGTCTAAGTAGAATCTCAGAGTTTATTAATTCTGGTGGATGGAGACATCCTTTTTTGTATTTTATTCATTTTCAATGTACAATACAAAGTAAAGAACATCCTTGGTTTCAAATACAGGATTTGACAATAATAGAAATGCAATATTAGGACACAATATTCTGCATCCTTTGTTACCGCATACTAGGAGTCAAGTTCATATAAATGAAAAAGAAAAAGTTCCATAATTCAGCACTTGCAGTATGTTCATGGACTAAATCAATAATTGTCTTTTCAAAAGTCCTGCCAGGTGAAGAACACATCATATACTGTAATGCCAAAACAAGCATTTATAGTCCAAGTAAGTCAATAGAATGATAATAGGAAAAGTCTATATTTGGACATATCAATGGGAAAAACCTGTTGAAACAGGGTAATAACAAATTTCTATACTTAAAGATATAAGATGATACAAGTAATACCTAAGTTGTTTAGTATATAATCCTGTCACTATACCATTTCTTGCAACAAACAGTTGAACTCTTACAACATGATTGTGCTGAAGCAGTGGCTGAAACAGTGGTACACCTAAACAGATGTGGGTTAGTACTGTGATTACTGCAATAAAAAAGCATTTGTCAATGCTGAATGTTTATTGCGTTGGTGTGTTGAGCTTGCTCACAGCCCCTCTGTCACTCACTCAGTCTGTTTCTCCCAGTGCTGCAGGCTGCTCGCTGCTCTTTTGTACTGTGCTCCTGCCTGGTTTGGAACCTTGTTCTGCCCACTAAGAAATCTGCAGCTGTCCCGACAGAGCTGCGTTGAGGTGGCACACTCCCCTTCTCTCACTCGCTCACTCTGTTTCTCCTGGCGCTGCAGGCTACCTTTTTGTACTGGGCTCCTGCCCCTGTTGGTGGCCTTTTCTGCCCACAAAGAAATCTGCAGCAGTCCCAACACAGGTCTGTTGAGCCTGCTGACTCCCCCTCTCTCACTTGCTCATTCTGTTTCTGCTGGCATTGCAGGCTGGCCTTTTGTACTGGGCTCCTGCCTGCTTTGACTGCTTTTGCTGCCCACAAAGAAATCCACAGCTGTCCTGACAGAGTTCCATTGAGGTCGCTCGCTCCCCCTGTGTCACTCACTCATTCTGTTTCTCCTGGCGCTGCAGCCTGCCCTTTTGTACTGGGCTCCTGGCTCTGTTGGTGCCTTTTTCTGCCCACAAAGAAATCTGCAGCAGTCCCAACAATGCTCCTCTGTTGAGCTTGCTACTCCCCTTTTCTCTTTCGCTCATTCCATTTCTTCCAATGCTGTAGGCTGCCCTTTTCTATTGGGCTCCTGCCTGCGCTGCCGTAATTTGCAGCAGTTACAATACAGCTCCATTGAGCTTGCTCACTCCCCCTCTCTCACTTGCTCATTCTGGTTTTCCCACCACTGCAGGCTGCCATTTTGTACTGGGCCCCTGCGTGCATTGCTGCCTTTTTCTGCCCACAAAAAATCTGCAGCAGTCCCAACACAGCTCCATTGAGCTCACTCACTCCCCCTCCCTCACTCGCTCATTCTGTGTCTCCTGCTGCTGCAGGCTGCCCTTTTGTATTGGGCTCCTGCCTGTATTGGTGGCTTATTCTGGCCAGAAAGAAATCTGAAGCAGTCCTGACGCAGCTCCATTGAGCTTGCTCACTCCCCCCCCCCCACTCACTCATTCCATTTCTGCCCATGCTGCAAGCTGGTCTTTTGTACTGGGCTCCTGCCTGGGTTGGGGCCTTTTTCTGCCCACAAACAAATCCGGAGCAGTCCTGGCAGAGCTCAGTTGAGCTCAGTCACTACCCCCTCTCACTCGTTCCATCTTAATCTGTCCCAAACACTGATGTCCCACAGCAACTGTACTAGTCTCCGTCAGGAGTGCAAAAACATATTTTAGCCAGGACATGAAAAATGACAGCTGTACTGTTCATAAGGAGGTGTGAAAGAATGCCACAGTTGAAAATGTGGTGTGAAAATATTACAGATTTGTGAAGTTACAAGGGTGCGTGGAAACAGTTGAACACATGCTTGTAACACAGTCATGTTATAGAGTTTTGTCACCAAATTTTCAACATAGGGATTTTAGGACCTTTGCTCATGAACAGTGCTACTGCCATTTTCTTAATCTGTCCCAAGCACTGATTTCCCACAGCAACTGCGTTATTCTGTGCTGCAACTGTGAAACTACATATCAGTCAGGACGTGAATAATGACAGCTGTACTGCTCATAAGGAGGTGTGACAAAATGCCATTGTTGAAAAAGTGGCATGACAATATTACAAATCTGCAAAGTTACAAGGGTGTGTGGAAAGTGTGCAATGCACACGTTTAACACACTCATTTGATGGTCCATCATCACCAAATTTTCAACATAGGCATTTTAGGACCTCTGCTCATGAACAGTATCAGTGTCATTTTATTAATCTGTCCCGGACAGTGATTTCTCACAGCAACCGCTCTATTGTACGCCAGAACTGCGAAAACACATTTTGGACAGGATGGAGAAAATGACAGCTGCACTGTTCATAAGTAGGTGTGGGAAAATGCTAATGTTGAAAATCTGGAGTGAAAATATTATAAATGCGCTAAGTTATGAGCGGGCGTGCAAACTGCGCAACACACGCTTATAACACAGTCATTTTATGGAGTATCTTTACCAAATTTTCAACATAGCCATTTCAGGACATCTACTCATGAACAGTGTCACTGTCATTTTCTTAATCTGTCCCGAACACTGAATTCCGGCAGCGACTGCACTATTCTGCACCGGAAGTGAGAAAACACATTTCTGCCAGGATGTGAATAATAGCAGCTGTACTGTTCACAAGGAGATGTGACAAAATGCCAATGTTGAAAATCTGGCATGAAAATATTGCAAATTCACAAAGTTATGAGCGTGCATAGCAACTGCGCAGTGTATGCTCGTAAAACAATCTTTTTTTTTTTTTTTTCCACCAGATTTGCAACTTAGACTTTTTGAGAGCCCACCACATGAACACTGGAACCGTCAGTTTAGATCAGCTCTGAAAGGCGATTCCACAGTGACCGTGAAATCACCTTTCAGGGCCAGTAATGCCATGACAGTTCAAGAATTCATGAGGAGGGATCCCAAAACCCATGTTGAAAATTTGGTGAAAAAATTCACAAAATGCCTGAGATATGTACTAATGTTGAAAAAAACTATTTATTGCATTATACAGCTTACTGGCATTTCCTCAGTTTGCGATCGGCTTTGAAGAGTGCAGATGTGTTCCTAATCCACCGAAGATTGTCACGCTTGAGTCTGGAGGTAAGTATGGGGTGAAGGGGTGGGGAGGCAGGGTGCACAGTGGGTGGGTGTGGGTTGCGGTGGGGGCTGTGACACTACTAGGGACCGTTTCCTATTTTACAGGACTAAAAACAACAAAACGACTTTTTGGGACCATTTTTCATTTACAGTGGCATGTGGCACGCTGGGGTGGGCTCCCAGCATGCTACCGGATCTTGCTTTTGGGGGGCAGCTGTAGCCAATGGGTGATTGGGCTCCCCCGTCAGCAAACAATAAAAGGGGGGCATTCCTTTGTGCTGACAGGGATTGGGCACCCCTATCGGCAAACAACAAAAGGGGGGGAATTTATTTCTGCCGACAGGATTGGGCACCCTGTCAGCAGACAATGAAATGGGGTTACATTATGCTGACAGGGAGTGGCCCCATCAGCAGAAAAATATGGTGGAGGGGGGTAATATTGTTTATGAACACGGCAGCAAGCTGCCGCCATGTTCACAAACAATATCAAGGTTCCTACAACCCACCCTGTAATGACGGGTCGCTCCCTCATTGCAGCGGATGGCTTACGCTGCAGTGACGAGGTGGCCCCAGATTGCAGAGGCTAAATTGTCACAAGTTGGTGCAAATGTTCCAAATTTGTGTCACCAGCAGTGTGCCATGGCATTGGGGGAAGCGGGAAAAGCCTTTGCAGGCTGTGGGGGCATTGGCCACAACAGCGCCGTGCCTCCACAGCCTGCTTCTCAGCAAGCTGTCCCAACATGTTTCTTGTGCTGTGTGCAATCAACATAAAAAGTACAGCCGAAGAGATCATTACTAGTAAAAGCACTCACTGTTTCCAAATCATACAAAGAAAGGGCTTAATAATAGAAAAGAGAAGTTCGGGCAGATCTGAACAATGCTCACCATGGTATCTGCTTTGTGCTGGGGATGATAAGAAGGAGTGTGTATAGCACACTGTGTCTCTGGGATGCCATGAGGCAGCGACCATTTGTGCCTCAGTGGCTTCCTGCCAGGACCCAAAACCAAACCCAGAGAATGCTTATCCAGGCAGTAAAAAGAACATTTTTTTTTTAATTTCTCAAACTAGCCCCAATCTCCTGGTCATCTACATAAAAAAATGCAACAGTCCTGTCTCTTTTTAATAAATGCAGTACCAATAGGAACAATGTCCAGCTTCAGGTTGAATAAGTACAACAGCTCTAAACAGGATAAATAAAGTTCATAAATAGTCTGAGAGATATTTGGTCATCCCCATAAGGAGGCTGTGAGTATGAGGAATGTTGGAAGTCTTTTTTTGACAAGCCCCAATCTCTTGCCAGCTTCAGTACTTTGTAAATAAAGAAATATCTTACTGGCATAGTGGATCCATAGACAGGCTGGTAGCTGTAAGGCATGCATGATGCCCAAAGTCCTTAATCCTGCACATACTGAAGTGAATGCTTTACATCTCTGTCAAGTGGCAAAACTCAGATCTGGAAAGATATATACCTGAGTACCATCTTCAAGTTTTAAGGGTCCCTTGGATTTAGCAGCTCTCAAGATTTGGTCTCTGACATGTGGTTCACTGGCGAGCGGCATAATGGTTCATTTAAAAGACAAAGAACCTCTGTGCACAAACACTGAGGCAAGGGTTACCCCAAAGGGCATTTGGCTGGGAAGCCAAGTTTCAAGAAAATACAAAATCACACATGCCCCCATAATGCAAAGCATCATGGGCTGCATATGCAAATCACCACAGAATGTTAGGCTGGTCCAACTTTAAGCAGAATTGCATGGTGCCGAAAGGCCTCTCACACAGTTTGCAAAGGGTGCTAACAGAAGACATAGACACGTGTTTCGTCCTACCAGGACTCATCAGTATGCCTCGTCTGTTTGACACCCCAGTGGAATGGACCAGCTGTGTGATTTTGTATTTTCTTGAAACTTGGCTTCCCAGCCAAATGCCCTTTGGGGTAACCCTTGCCTCAGTGTTTGTGCACAGAGGTTCTTTGTCTTTTAAATAGTTTTTTTATTTTAATGGGTTCACCACAATATATCCAAGGCACACTGCCTTAAGGGTAGCTGGTCCATTCCACTGAGGTGTCAAACAGACGAGGCATACTGATGAGTCCTGGTAGGACGAAACACGTGTCTATGTCTTCTGTTAGCACCCTTTGCAAACTGTGTGAGAGGCCTTTCGGCACCATGCAATTCTGCTTAAAGTTGGACCAGCCTAACATTCTGAGGTGATTTGCATATGCAGCCCATGATGCTTTGCATTATGGGGGCATGTGTGATTTTGTATTTTCTTGAAACTTGGCTTCCCAGCCAAATGCCCTTTGGGGTAACCCTTGCCTCAGTGTTTGTGCACAGAGGTTCTTTGTCTTTTAAATAGTTTTTTATTTTAATGGGTTCACCACAATATATCCAAGGCACACTGCCTTAAGGGTAGCTGGTCCATTCCACTGGGGTGTCAAACAGACGAGGCATACTGATGAGTCCTGGTAGGACGAAACACGTGTCTATGTCTTCTGTTAGCACCCTTTGCAAACTGTGTGAGAGGCCTTTCGGCACCATGCAATTCTGCTTAAAGTTGGACCAGCCTAACATTCTGTGGTGATTTGCATATGCAGCCCATGATGCTTTGCATTATGGGGGCATGTGTGATTTTGTATTTTCTTATAATGGTTCATGACTGATTCCCTGGATGGGCTTTCCATGGAGTAATTTTGTATGTTTTTAAGAGAAAAGACTAGTTTTGATGGACCAATCTGTGGATAGACCAGCTGAGTGAGACTCAGTGTGGAGGCTCAAAATCAATTATTGCTTGACCCTGATATAGTGACTCAGATTAGGGAGTTTATCAAAAAAGTTTTTACTTAATGATAGATCAGTTACCTCACTTGATACTCTTTGGGGAGCAGCTAAATGTGATATCTGAGGGGAGTTTATCAGATTAGCAGCCACTAGGAAGAAGAAATTCACTAAAGCGATTAATGATCTTTTGCTAAGGATTAAGGCTTTGGAGCAGGATCTCTTGGTTGATGCATCAGATCAAATATGGTATAAGTTAACAGACATGAGAGCACAGCATTTTGATCTCCTTGCTCAGAAAGCTGGACTTGCGCTACAGTGAACAAAATTCAGTTATCTCGAATTGGGGGATAGAAGAGGTAAGTTGCTAACCCTGCATTTACGGCAAATTGAAGCAGCTAAGGGGATTTTCCGATAGTGTAAAGATCCTGATGGGGTAAAAGAGGCCCACCCTAGGGAAACTGCAAACATTTTCCACAATTATTATGCTAACTTACACTCGAAAAATCTGTCTAAGGCTCCCAGCTTTCAGGATATTTGAGCATATCTCAGAGATCTGCCCCTACTGACCTCGGCCCCTCATTTCAGGGTTTGCTCAATCAGCCTATATCCTCCCTTGAAGTTCAGACTGCCATTCAACAGTTCACCTTGGATAAAGCTATGGGGCCAGATGGGTTCAGTAACAACTTTTATACTCAATATGTGCAGGAGCTTGTACCCTTTTTCACTAGACTTTATAACTTCTGGTCTCAGTCAGGTACTACTGAATCATCAGCTTTGAAGCTCTCATTACTTTAATTCACAAACCGGATAGGGATGAGTTGAACCTGAGTAGTTATCACCTGATATATTTGATTAACTCTGACATAAAGATCCTTTTTAAGATCTTGGCTTCTAGGCTCTTCAGGGTATTAGATTCTCTTATCTGTCCAGTGCAGGTTGGCTTTATGAAGGGCAGGCTTTCCAGTGATCACCTGTGAAAATCATATAATCTAATTGCTGTGTCCAGGGAGGGTATGGTCTCTGTGGCCTTAGTCTCCCTAGATGCAGAAAAAGCAATTGATCGGGTATCTGTAGTCTCCAGATTACTGAAGGCCAGGCAGTCATTCTTGTGGGAAAGTGGTATTTGCTATCAGTATATGTTGATGACATTCTTTTACACCTTGAAAATCCTGCTCAAACTTTGCCAATGATTTTCTTTGAGATACATCACATCTCTGCTCTCTCTGCTTACTAGCTCAATGTCATTAAAATGAAGATCCTACTGTTAAATAGCCTGGTTCTTAAACATGAAGTTCGAGGTCTTGGCATTTCTTGGGAGCCTAAACTCTTGCAGTATCTGGTGGCGTATTGGCTCGGTCCATTCCTCTTGTAATCAAGGAACATTTTGCCTGCTTGCTGTAGAAGATTAAGCTCGATGTGGCTAGATAGTCCTCCTTTCTTCTTTCCCTATGGGGAAGAGTCCATGTTCTTAAAATGAACATGCTGCCATGCCTGCTCAGGGGATGCTGGAAGTATTCCTGGCTAAGTTTTGGTTCTTTCATTTACAGACTATCCTGAATTCTTTCCTCTGGAAAGATAAAAAAATTTGAAGATCTTATTTCAAATTGACAGCCCCTAAGACACATGGAGGCTTATCTCTTCCTAATTGCTCTCACCATTACTGCACCTTACATGCATACAAGTTTCTTCTATGGGATTTGTCTAACAGTTATTTCAAGGGATGGGTTACTTTCTGCAGTGGTTAGAAGCTGAACTGTCCATAGTTAAGACACATGGCTTTACACTTTCCAGCCTTTTGTATGCAAAACTGGGACAGCTTCCAGTGAATCTGCACTCCACTCCTTTAGGCTGGTCACTCAAAGTTAAGGCACAGATGGAACACTACTTCCACTGTGACTGGTGGTAAGTCTTATCTTAGCCTACCTTTGGGAACCTGAATTTTAAGATTGAGGTACAACCAATTTCACCCTCAATTTTTCCTCCTTTGAGGGGAGCTGCGTTATCGCAATTGTTGGGGGGTGACCACATACTTTCCTTCCAGGTCATTAAGCAAATTCACTCTCTCCTTGCTGCTTCTTGCTTCAAATTTTCAGCTTTCCCAGGCTGCCCAGTCAATGCTAGGTCCTATGCCATGAAACTTATCAAATGGTTCTACACTTGATAGGCTGTCTACTCTTGCAGTTCAATCCCATCTGATCTCAGCTTGGTATAAAGCCCTACAGACCTTAGATACTCTCACTCTGACAGGTGTGTGCTTTTACTGGACTCAAACACTTGAGATTCCTATTGACACTGCACTTTGGCAGAATATATGAAAACATCTTTACTAATATTATTTATTTATTTATTTATTTAAATGTGGTGACTGGGAAAGGCACACTGAGCCGAGGCTCATTTCCAGGTGTGACCCGGGTGCTTTTAACACAGTGGTTGAACAAAATTTCAAAATTACAGTACAAGTTGCAAATTCAGAGAGATTACAGAGGAAAATAAGAATTACAAGATGTTACAGTGTGAGTTACAAATCAGAACTTTACAACTTATCTACAAGAGATTAAAATAGTTTAGACACATTGTTACATAGCAGAACCACAGTCATTCAGGCATGAAAAACATAACAAGAAATCTGCTAGGTTTACCTGGGATGCCTAGAGACAAGTTTTGGTTCCTTCTTGAGGGAACCGGAGTAAACAGGAGCTGAATATGGGATGTAGGGTGGAACAGGCCAGGCCAAAAGATATGAAAAAGGCAGTGGGGGGGCTGAGAGAACATATTGTGGATTAGGGCAGATAAGTACTTGGAATCAAGAGGGGAATGCAGGGGTTAGGAGCATTGGAGGCACTGGGGAGGGAGGAGGAGGCAGAGAAGTCTTTTGAAGGATGAGAGAGGGGAAGCCAGATGAAGTCAGAAGGAAGATTGTTCCAGAGGTGAGGGAGCTGGTACAAGAAGGCAGATTGGCCTGCAGTGGAGTGAGGATGAGGGATGGAGAAGGTGTACAAGTCTCTAATATGTGAAACAGATAGGCTCAGATTGGTACAATTTCAAATTTTACACAGTTTCTATTATTCTCCTCATAAATTATATAAAATGGGAAAACTTGGCTCCCCTATATGTACCAGGTGTCTTCAGATGGAAGGAAATTTAAAACATGTATTGTGGGACTGTGTCAAAGTGGTTCTCTTTTGGAATACTACCAGGGATTCATTAGATCTGCTTCTGTGGTTACAGGAGCTTTTCCTTCGCAATATCTCTCTTGTGGATCATGTCCTGCATGGGCTTGCTCCTTTCCAGAAGGCCTATATGGCACTTATAATGGCAGTGGCTAAACTAGTGATCCTAAGGCATTGGTTGGATGATGCAGTCCCTTCAGTGAGGGAATGGCATGTGGATATTATGTCCACTTTAATGCTAGAACAACATATTTGCTAGTCATGGGAAGTGCCTTCATAAATTCTGTGCCAGATGGGAATTACTTTGTAGTCTTCTGTCAGTTAGTCTGGGGTGACCAAGTATTGTTACAGCTAGGCCTCTTACCTTTATAGTTGTTTTGCCCCGTCTTTTTCTTCCTCTGTCTAAGTAAATTTCATCTCTCTTTTTTCTTGTTGGATTGGGTGGTACCCTTCCGAGACTTGGCAGGATTGTGGGGACTGCTGGGCTGTTGGGGAGCTTTTGGGACTGGTAGGGGTGGGGTGTTTTTACCTACATGATATGCCTGTTATTTTCTCATTTCTGATCGGGGTAGAGTTGTTATTGTTTGTTTTGATTGTATTGTTTCCTTCATATGCGTGTTTGTGCATTGTTTGTTTGTTTATATTTCTAAACTTTCAATGAAGTATACAGAATTTAAAAAAGAGAAAAGACCGAAGGGCTAAGTTCAAACACTGTTTGAGCAAAGTTAGGACATAGCCCATCAATCAGCCACTTCCATCACCTCTGGCAGATCAATCAGACTTATATTGGCAGCTCTTGATCTGTTCTCTAAATTTTCTAGACAAAGTTGTAGCAATTTTGTTTTGGAGATATATCCCGCCAATGTCACTGCAGACGTATTCACCAATTCCATTACTAGTTTAGTGTTTGTTGTAAAGGAGTCCATTTTGCCTCCCATGGATGTGAATCTCATTCCCAGGGACTTAGCCTTCCATTCAAGGTCATGGATTGCCTGCAGGAGGACACTGTTCATGGGTTCAGACATCCCCCTTGCCATGAGGCCCATTTCTCCACCATGTACATGTTCACCAGGCCACTGAGCCTTGCCTTTACCCAAGTCTGACTGTGCCACTCGTTTAGGCTTCCCATAGTTCAAACTGTATAAAAAGTGGTAATTTTGTTGAAGTCCGTATGTTCTATCTGATGATGTCAATGAAATTGTGCAGAACCTATTAGAAATGTACTTTTAAGAAGTTTGTTAACAGTAACTGCAAGAGCTCCAGTTGAACACATCATCTCATGCTGGCTACTGGCCATACCCCCGTCCCCCCATGTGTGGAGAACTTAGTGCTAGAACTGGGTCTGTTCCAAAAGACGCTGGCAATAATTGCAACACTGAGGATGTCCTGAATCTTCCAATTCAAGAATCCATGGACAAAAAAGTAAATAAGCAAAGGACTTCCCTCCTAAGTGCTTTAAGAGTTTGTAATTTCTGTATTTTAAATGGGAGAATCCCTAGTGATCAAAGAGGGAATGTGACCTTCCCCACACTGAGTGGGGGAAGTGTCCTGGATTATTGTGTTACTGACATCTTTTCATTTTATAAGATTAAAGACCTTAAGGTATTAGAATGCTGAAAGATTGCACATATGCCATTAAAAATCAATGTGAGCTGGCCCGGTGGCACAGAGGGTTGAGGTGCTGGACACCACACATTGAACCACGCCGTGACCAGGGTCTGCAATGGACTCAGGTCATCGGGACTGGCTGGGGAAGGGAATATTGAGCATCCAAAGGACTGCCTCTCCTGGGAGGGTGGGTGGGAAGCCCAGCTCTAGTACTGGCCCCCAGTGGAGACCAGGGTACTACATGCAGTGGCGCAGGTGGGACAACCAGAAAGCTGGAAAACAGCTTCAGAGCCACTGGATGATGGCCTCCATGCTCCATGTTCCTCAGAACCTCTGGGAGCATTCCTCACCACAGCAGCACCTCCGGACCATAGAAAAAATAGTGTGCCAGGGTTCCCTGTTACCCAGTGCCTTCCACCTCGGAGGAGGGGGACCTGCCCGGTGATGGGATAAGTCAGGAAAAATTGGTGGTTGGCTGTGATTTGTGGGAGGAGCTCCAGAAGAGGACAGCTGAGGCAGGGAAGCACTAGGTGGCCTGAAGGAGAGGTGGACGCCGGAGTGTGAGGGGAGGTTAAAAAACAGTATATAAAAAAAAATCAACTTGGGCTATTCTTGAGAAAATGTTCCCAAAAATTTAACTGCTAGGTTATAGGCAGTTTCACATATGTAACTTATCAATGACATATTTATAAGATGGTCCCTGTACATGCAAAAATAATACAGGAACTGTTAAGTTCAGATGACTTAATATCAAAGATCAGTGTTTATCTTTATTGAAGCAGAAAACAGATGACCAAACTGAAATGTTAACAGCTTTAAACTTAGTAGGCAAGCCATGAAATCGAATTGTAGAGGCACGAGCCACAAGAGGCTGTAGGGAATCTAAAAACCAGACAGACGACAAAGATATATGGTTTGACTATGAATGTGATAAAATGAGGAACACCCTATCGATGCAGGGTAGAGGAATTTTATTTATTTATTTAATTTTGGTAACCAGGTGGTCCCACTGAGACCATTACATTCCCTTTTTCAGGGGCGACCCGGAATTACAGATCATAAAAGTTTTACAAACTAACAAGAGGCAATTGTTCGTATTATAACATACAACATACGATAATTGTTCATATTGCAACATTCAACAATATTCAATGTTTGCTAATACACTTTATACATTTGTGGATACAGACACTCACAATAGATTTAGCTGGAACGGAGAGTACTAAGTTGGGGTATCAACAGTGACAAGTGCATTGGTTAAGCTCCAGTAGGTGAGCCTTGAGTCCCCTTTTAAAACCCCCGGGAGAGTTATACTCCTTGATATTTGCTGGGAGTGTGTTCCCAGAGGGATCCACCAAGCTGCATCGATAGTAAATTTGTTGATTGGAATTACAGCAATGGCACAATGCTGACAGTTGGCATTGTGCTGTCAGTAGAACAAACTGTTACTTGTGGGAGTCTTTGCCCCCCCACCTTCCATTAGGGGGATCTGCCCCCTGCACACTCTGAATTTTAAGACAATCAGCTCTAAGTCAAAGTCGTTTTGGGGAGAGGTGAAATCACTGGAGAACACAGTGTCGGTGTACCATGGACCATTACAGCGAACTGCTGATTTTGTCGCTGTAATGGTCTTCGCGGTAGTTCCACCTCTGTTTCAATGGTATATGGTTCCAGAGGTCTGGGATGTATGCAGAAAATGCTCACAACCCTAGGGTGGACTTTAGGCACGTAAAGGAGCTGTCAGTTAGAGGACCTAAGGGTCCTGCTATTGTATTTAGCTGTTAGCATCTCTGCCAGACTTGGAGAGGCACTTTACAGTCTGAGTTTTTACGCTAAGCACAGCACAGAGACGGGTATTTTAGTTGGCCTTCTAAGGAGGGCCAGGATGAAGCACCTCACAATGGTGTTCCCAGGATGGGGCCCCTGCTGCAAATCAGCCTATCCTGTGCTTACCCTATGCCAACCCCCACAACAAGCATAAAACTGCCCAACTAACTATCCTCAACAATCTTAGTCAGCACAGGGTCAATATGTCACAAGACATAATGCCGCATGACACAATCACGTTGTGCAATTTATGCCATGAGGCATTTGTCTCTGCTCTGTGGGGGGCTTTGCCCCCTGCATCCCCCATTATGGGGGGCTATGCCCCCTGATTCCCACCCCCACTAAAGACTCTCAACTCCAGGGGGGTCCAACTCAGGGAACGCACAAGTCCAGGTTCGCCATAATGCCGTATGCTATTTAGCGTGCCACATTATGACCCAGTACGATCTCAGTCAGCCCCTTGAACAAGTCAATAGCTTTAAATACTTAGGTACTACCCTGGACAGTACCTTACCCTACAATGAACATGTCACCTTATAATCAAAAGAAGTAAACATTAGAATAGGGCTCCTCTATGGGCACAGACTCAGTATGACCCTAGAAGCACTCCACACAGCTGTCACCAGTTCTAGTCTTTTGATCATTGACTGTAGTCTAATAATATATGGCTCAATCACAGACACCACACTAAAAAGACTAAATGTTGCTCTGAACAAGGCCTGCCACCTGGTCACTGGTGCACATAGATGCACTCACACTTGCGACCTCTATGCCAACACTAATTGGTTGAACTTCCAAGGCAAGATCTCCTACCAAATCTTCCTGATTGCAAAAATAATTAGCCTTGGGCTTACCCTCCCACACGTTACAGCAGCTCCTCACTAGGGTAAATAACCCCCATCGCATGAGAACCACATTCTTTTCCACAGTCTTTGTCTCTATCTGCAGTACTGCCCAAGCCCAGCAAGCGTTTATGTTTAGAGTATCCAGTCTGATAGATAGGCTCCCTTCTAACCTCCAGTATGAATCTAAATTAGGGACCTTCAACAACAACCTTTGGCTTCACCTATCTGAACTCAGCAGCTGTGACTACCCCTACCCAATTTTATCTGGGCCATACCATTTTCGTTCACTTACCAACCTGTGCCACCCACTATCTATAGGGTTGTTGTTTCCTTTCTTCCCCTCTATCCCTCACTAGCTTTTTCCATTGACACGGTCATCTATTTGACTGTTAATAACTAATGAATTTGTACCTGTAACCCTGTAATAACTCTTGTACTTATTGTAGCATTGTGTTATGCTATTTGTTAGTTCATTCAATCTTTTGTACCATGATTATTTGTTAATTCATTTAATCTTATGTACCATGTATTGTTCTGTTGTCCTTCATTTATCTATGACATGGAGCCTTTGTAAAAGAGCCTCTGGCTCAAAGGTTTTGTAATTCTGAGATTTTAATAAAATAAAATAAAAAAAATAAGTTCTAAGCTCTTGCATCTCTGCACTTTTAACAGAGTACAGAACCGGGAAACCATATTGTAGGGTGGGTAATAGGGTGACATTTTCTACCTTTAGCCAGCAGTCCTGTGTAAGAAAAGGACTAAGGCAATATAGTAGTCCGAGCTTCTGGTTCAAGGACTTGGTAAGCAGTTCAATGTGTGTCTTAAAAGTACAATCTTGGTCAATGGTAACTCCTAGGTACTTTATGGACTTCACTACCTCAGCCCTTGAACCATTTGATAAGATGAATAGATAGATAGATTGATAGATAGATAGATAGATAGATAGATAGATAGATAGATAGCCTACCGGGTTGCTACCTCGTATGCTTGATAGTGCAGGTCAAAACCACGCAACAGGAACAGCACAGTAGGGAAAAGTGAGAGGGTGCAAAACTGCGAAAGGGTATATGCACAGTAGTGCACTAGTGAGTAGCTGCTGTGGCTCAAAGGGATGAACCACAAGCAGCAAGGGAGGCAGGCAGTCATCTGTGGTCTGGGTTTCAATTCCTGGTCCCAAACATGTGACATTTTTTTATTTTTCACACTATATGCAATTGTAACTGTTAACCCCCCCTGCCCTCATATTTGGTTATTTAAGTTGGGGGATCAGAGGTCACAGCCCCCACAGTGGGGGGTGTGGAGGCAGAGCCTGCCACAAGACATTCAGCAGTCACGCTGGCAACATACTGCACTGTATTGGCCCTGTGGCATATTGCTGCACTGTAATGTCTTGTGATATTATGACCCCATGCCGACATATACTGTAGATGGGTAGATAGATACTTTATTTCTAAAGCACCCAATTTTAAGGACTCAGGGCACTGTACAATAACCACAGGCTTTTAAAAAACACACAGAAATAAAAGTAGGTGTCAGATTTAGTAACCTGTTCGGTCCCAGATTTTTTGGGCCAAATAGCATGGCTTTTGTTTTTCTGCCATTTAGTACCAGTTTATTATTTTCCTGCCAGCCCTCAAGCAACAATAGGTCTTTCGACAGTGAGTTGTTCAGTATGTCAGTGTCTTCAGAAGATCTATACAGTACTGCTTCATTGGCATACAGGGTCAGATTTGTCTCACCACAAAATTTAGGCATATCATTTATAAATAGTGAGAACAATGGTGGCCCCAGGATTGATCCCTTGGGACCTCATCGAGTATTGGACATTTGTCAAATAGGTCACCCTGCCATCTGACTAGTTGTGACCTCCCTTGAAGGTAGTTAGAGAACCATTGCACTGTCAGACTATCAAGGCTGATAAGTTTCAATTTCATGAGAAGTAATTAATGATCTACCAAGTCAAAGGCCTTGGTGAGGTCAATAAAGACCGCATTAGTAAGCTGGCCCTTGTCTAAAGCTGAATAGATGTCTGTGGCTAGGCTAATTAGGGAAGTGTTTGTTCTGTGTTTTTTTCTAAAATCATGCTGTCAGGCTGTGAATATTTTATGTTGCTCAACATAATCCTCTACTTGGTTGTACACTACCCTCTCTAGCACTTTACTCAGGACAGAGAGGTGCGATATTGGTTGGTAGTTATCAACCTGCTCATGCAACCCTCCTTTGTGGATGGGTGTGACTAGGGTCATTTTACAGAGTGCTAGGACTGTTCCTTCCAGGAGGGATTTATTAAATAACCATGTGACAGGGGAGTCAATATATGGGGCAAAAATATTGAGTAGTATGTTTTCTAATTTGTGGTACCCAGCTGATCCCTGAGGTTTGATATTCTTAAGTAGTTTTAGGACCTCTTTTCTAGAGAATAACTTGAAATGGAAATTTGGAGAGGGATAGTTAACACTGGTAGTTTCTTTTGGGGATAAAGATGCTCCTGGGTGGTGAGTCTTAAACTTGCCCAGATCAGTGAAGAATACATTTAATGCCTTAGAAGCATCCTCAGGGTTCATGTGGTGAACACCATTGGCTATTATGTCACATTCTTTGTTTGTGATGACCCTTGATAAGTGTGTTAATTTGTGACCAAAACATTTTGGGGTCTGAGAGATTTTTTTCTGTAAATCTTTAAAGTATTGTTTTCTGACTTTTTTTTAAATTCCTTCTTACATTTAGCCCCCTTTCTACTTAAAGACTATCTCCCCCAGAGACACCTCGAAGCTACTAGGGGTCTACCCAACTGGGGCAACCCTGGTACTGATGGCTTCTTACTGGTTTTCCTAAAACTAGTCTCCCCTGCAATCATCAGGCCACTTACCTTTATTTTTAACCTAGCCCTGTCCACCTCCACCATGCCCCTCACCTGGAAGTCTACTAATGTGGTTCCTATCTTCAAAGTGGGGGAACCCCATTCATCTGATAACTGCCAGCCGATATCTATTCTCCCCCACCTCAGTAACCTCTTTGAGAAGGTTATCCAACACCAGCTATCCATACATCTCATTCAGCATAACCTCTTACGCACCCAGCAACTCAGCTTCCATAAGCATCATAGTACTGCAATAGCTCTGGTTCTGTTCACTAATCACATCCTCACCAGCATGGACCATGGCTGTGTAACAGGTGTAGTCTTTGTTGACCTATCAAAAGCCTTTGATATGGTAAACCACACCCCCCTCCACTCTAAACTGCAACTTATTGGATGCTCTGATGAAACCACTGAATACTGTAGTTTCAGAGCAACCTCTCTAATAGCTCCCAATCAGTCTGCATCAGCTCAGTCACTTCTCTGGCCATGTTTGTATCCACTGGTGTCCCTCAGGGGTCCATCCTGGGCCTCCTGCTCTTCTCTATCTTCATCAACACCCTTCCCTCTGATTGACTCAACTGCAACACTCTCCTTTATGCAGACAACCTAATCATCTTCCATAGTGACAAATCCCTTCCTCGAATATAATCTGTCCTTACCCAGAACTACAGTGCTGCCCACAGGTGGTTCTTCTCCAACCATCTACTTGTCCACAACAAAAAAACCAAGGTCATGCTATTTGCATTTAGGCTGCTCCTAACTAAATCCACTGCCAACAATTCCCCCCTTCTTATCCTCTTGCCTGACAGTCCTCCCCTGGAAAATGTCTCCTCCTCCCTTTAAGTATCTGGGAGTCACTCTTGACCCCACTCTTTCCTTCACAGACCATAACAACACTGTAATTAATAAGATAAACCAGAAACTTGGGGCTGCCTACCGCATAGAGTCATACCTGTCCAATGAAGCTCCCCTAGCTTTAGTCAGAGGAAACCTTCTCCCAATACTGGATTACTGCTCCCCCATTTACTCTCTTGTCTCTGTCACCCTCAGGATGAGACTTGTATCAGTCTGCAACAGCATTTGATACTTTGCATTGTCTGCCCCTTTCACCGCACACATCACTGTGAACTGTACCATTCACTCAGCTGGTTCTCTTTACAAGGCCACTTTGAATTAGTCCTAGGTTGCTTTGTGAACACCATCTTAAGACACAATGATGTTTCCCCTCTCTACAACCTCTGTAAGCCCTGTACCTAACACAGGTGCCTCCGTTCCTCCACTGTTCCTCCTCTTGAGGTACTGCGCACCACAACCAAAATGGGAGGGAACACCCTATCAGTGGCTGCCCCAATTTTCTGGAATGGGCAAACTGCATCCCTTAGATCCTCCAATGCTCACACTGTAAACTAAACCTCAAATTCTGGCTTCTCAGCAAACACTGCTGCAACTGTATGCACAGACGAACCCCCCCCCCACACTCCTGCCTACCCTAAAGTTATCCTACTTCACTCCTCTCTTCTTCTCTGCCATCATTAGACTGCTAGTCAATGCTCTGGGGCTGGTGGGGGGAGTGGAGCAGATGGGGTGGGTTAGCTGGGTTTCAGACTAATGCTGTAATTATGTACCTAATCTTATGGTGATTCTCTTTGTTGCATCATTGCTGTAATTATCCTTACTTATGTTGTATTATTTTCTTAAACAACTGGCGTACTTAGTTTACCATACTGCATTGTAGTTCTACTGCAATTTCTGATGTACTTGACCTCTCATCTGTACCTCCCACTGTGATGTATTACCATTTTTGTGTATATCATTATTATGTTCCTCTTGCCTCTTGGCCTGGGTCATGCCTGAAAACGGCCCCCTGGACCAGTGCACCTACCTGGTTATCAAAGTCATAAATAAAATAAAAATAAATAAATGTATTTCTAAGCTCCCTGAATTTCTGCCAATATTTGGTCTACTTTATTGAGGTTATAACAACAGATATACAAACAAGCTGGTAACATGCCAATCTTTGGTCTGATCTGAGGATTTGAAGTTACCTCATACTCTGTCTCTCTCCCGCAAAAGTTTTTTGAGGTCTCGGGATAGCCTTTGTTTTAGTGGGGCATGTTTGTTTGCTGATGACAAGAAGTTATTGATGAAGTAGTCAAGGGCTATGTCCAAGCTTGAAGGTAGTCTGATTTACATCCAACTTACCTTATCTAGAGTATCAAAAAAGGAACCTGGGTCAAAGTTAGAGTAGTCCAGGGCCCAGAATATTCAGCTGCACTGGGGAGTGAGCTGGATGTCATTGTCCACCTAGGGACAAATGACCTAGCTAAGAAAGGGATTAGAGAAGTGCAGGAAGAGTTTGTGGAATTGGGTGGGGCCTTAGACAAGTAGCATGCACGGTAAGCTTCTAGGAGGTGCTGCCCATCTATGGTGTAGGAGAGGCTAGGGTGTTCTGCATCATGGGATTCAATCAGTGGTTGAAAAACTGGTGAGGAGCTCAGGGATTTGGCTTCATTGGGGACTGGGCATCCACCTGGAGTGATGCAAGCCTATACTGGCATGATGGGCTGCATCTGTCTAGAAGGGGAACCAGGATCCTAGGTGATAGGTTTAAATGCTTCATTGGCAAGCATTTAAACTAGCCAAGGGGGGAGGCACTGGAAAGGAGCAGGGAAATCCTAGCCCCCAAAATCATGGTAGTAAGTGCGGTAAACACCAACATAGAGGTGCCGATAGGGAGAAGGGCAAGGATAAATGGAGAAAGTGACAAAGGCAAGGAGCACAGAGATGGGGCAAAAAGGTGTCAGGCCATCAGCAAATGGAGGGTAATGAGTACCAATGCCCGTAGTCTGGGCAACAAGCTCCCTGAGCTAGTGGCCTTGATGGAAGAGGGATGCCTGGTTATCGTAGCAGTCACAGAAACATGGTACACAGAGAACCATGATTGGGATGTTAACATACCAGGGTACATAACCTACAGGAGAGACAGGCAGGGGAGAAGAGGGGGAGGAGTAGCTCTTTATGTAAAGGAAGGGATAAAAGCAACTGAACAGAAGAGTAAACAGGGAGGGGAGGAGAGGAGGCACTGTGGGTCACCTTGGAGACTGGAAAGGGCACCACAATCTGCACAGGGGTTGTGTACAGACCCCCATGTCAGGGGGAGGGAATGGACAAGGATATATTAGAAGGCATTCTTAGAATGGCAGAGAAAGGGGAAATACTGTTGATGGGAGACCTGAATATGCCAGATGTTAACTGGAGCATGTTTGCTGCAGCCACATCCAAGAGCAGGGCCATTCTTGATGCCTTACAGGTGGCAGGCCTCAGACAGCTAGTTTCAGAATCCACTCGTGAGAGAGCAATCTTAGACCGTGTACTGTCAAATGGGGGCAGTGAGAGGATCTCAGATCTAGAAGTGGGTTGCCATCTGGGAATAAGTGACCATCAAACAGTGTGGTTCATGTTAAACTCAGCTACAGAGTCAAGCCATACAAAAGTGAGGGTACTGGACATCAGGAGGGCTGACTTTGGCAAGATGGGAGAGTGCTCAGAAAAGCACTAGCAAACAGGCTAGAAGGAGTGTGGAGCAACAATGGGAATCATCAAACTGCCATCACAGAGGCAACAAGCCTTTGTGTGAAGCAAATAAACAAATCAAAATGAAAGAAAAAGCCACTATGGTTCTCAAAAGAGGTGGCTGTGAAAGTCAGGAAGAAAAAGATAGCATTCCAGAAGTATAAGGAAACACAGAAGGAGCAGGACTGAGAGCTGTACCAGTTAAGGCAGAAGGAAGCAGGGAGGCAAGTCAGAATAGCAAAGGCCCAAACTGAGGAAAAGATAGCCAACTCAGTTAAGAAGGGGGATAAAACCTTTTATAGGTACATCAGTGAGTGTAGAAAGACAAAGGAGGGATAGTGAGGCTGAATAGAATGAATAGTGGGTGGGCAGAGGGGACAGTGAAAATGCAGGGATACTGAATGAATATTTCTGCTTAGTATTCACAAAGAGGAGGGGAAGTGCCTAATCCAATTAACAGCACTCTTGATAGTTGATCCCAGTCCTTTCAAGAAGAAAGAGTTCTGCAAGAACTCCTAAAACTGAAGGTGGACAAAGTAATGGGGTCTGATGTAATTCACCCCAGAATTCTAAAAGAATTAAGGGGGGAACTAGTGAAACCACTGGATACTTTTTTTAATAAATCATGGGAGGATGGTGTGGTACCCGAGGACTGGAGGAAGGCGGATGTGATCCCCCTTCACAAAAGTGGGACCCAGACAGAGGCAGGAAACTACAGACCTGTCAGTTTGACCTCTGTGGTAGGGAAAGTGATGGAGTCACTTCTGAAGGAAAGAATAGTTGAGTACCTAGAGGCCAGTGGGGCACAGGACCCAAGGAAGCATGGGTTCACAGCAGGAAGGTCATGTCAGATGAATCTAATAGATTTCTTCGACTAGGTGACCAAAGTAGTAGACCAGGGAGGGGCTGTGGACATGGCCTACTTAGACTTTAGCAAGGCATTTGACACAGTCCCACACAAAAGATGAGTAGTCAAATTAACCAGCCTGGGAGTGGGTCCCAGGGTGGTAGCCCATTTCACTGCCGACCGCGGCAACAGGCGGATCACCTCGCTCCTACCTGGAGCGTTTCAGCATCGGGAGCTGCTGCTCAGGTAAAGCCATCTCCTGGAAGTGTTTTCTGCCATCAGGATTCTGACGGACTCGTGGCTTCTCTGCTCTCCAGCCGCTGATTGTTTCCCGCGGACACGGCTGTTAAGTGCTAGCCCGACGACGCTGTGCCTGTCTCCACCCGCCTAACCACCCACCCACCCAGGGACGGCTGTGTTTCTTGGCTCGGCTGTTTCGCTCACTTCCTGTGACATCATGTCCTGTGTGCCTGCACCTAAGTCCCCACTCTCCCATTTGCAGATTATAACTGCTGGCCACCAGTGGGCACTGTTCCCCATAGTCCAATTCCCGCTTTGCTTCCACTGGCTCTAATTCCTATCTCAGGGACTCCGACTCTACCGCTACAGTTCTACCTCGTTCTTTCCTCCCAAAAACTTATCTCCCCTTGCTATCCATGTCCATCACTCTCCGTCTCGCTCCTCTCCCTATCCTTCTCCTCCTCTTAATATTCCTTACCTCCCCCAGAGGCGCAAGATGCCCAATGGCGGGCTGTTTTTATGCTCCCATTTATCTGCCTTCAAACCACCCCTCTTCTCCCCCTGCCCCTCCTCCCCCCTCCACTTTCACTCACATAGTCTGCAACACTATCTATCACAGTCTGTATGGACATCCTCTCACTGCCCCCTGCCCCTCGGCATCCTACCATGCTTGCTTTCCTGCCTGTGCCACCTCCCTATCCCTGTACCACTACACCCCACCATCCCCTAACCCCAGCCGCCGGAAACTCTCTTTCTGCCACTTACTCCCAAGAGCAGCTCTCCTCCTCCTGCTCCTGTCTGGCAACATCCACCCCAACTGGGCCTGGCACACTGACCTCTTGAAACTGGCTGGACTCATATCGCATCTATGAACATTTGTAGCCTCCTTAAAAACTGGGCCCACTACAATGCAGGTGATGGATCACAAACCAGATGTGGTTGCCTTGGTTGAAACCTGGCTGTCTGACTTAACCACTAACTCCCAGGTCTCTCTCCCGCTACACTCTCCACCAGCTGGACAGGTCCGGTAGGAGAGGTGGGATGTGCCTTCTATGTAAAGGACCCACTCATTGGACTAGCTCCTTCCTCCTGACCTTTACCATAATGCCCAGGCCCTTACACTAAAGTTATCCCCTGACCCCGCTTAGGGTCCCATCTATCTGACTACAGCTCATATACCTCCAAGAACCAATCGCAGGTGCTGGGCCCATTAATTGACTATCTCACCTCCTTACCCAACCCCTCTGACCAAATCCTGGTGGGTGACTTAAACATTAATTGGCTCTGCCCCTCATCCTCTTCCTCCCGTGAGGCTTTTGCTGCTATTGATCTAAGCCAACTAGTCTCCCAACCCACAAGAATTAACCCCAGAAGGGGATCCAGCACACTCCTAGATGTAGTCCTCAC
This sequence comes from Neoceratodus forsteri, assembly GCA_016271365.2. Lineage (NCBI taxonomy): Eukaryota > Metazoa > Chordata > Ceratodontiformes > Ceratodontidae > Neoceratodus > Neoceratodus forsteri. Next base: position 515,706,361 of record CM057449.1, on the reverse strand, counting down.
TAACAGACCAAGCCGCATCCACAATATCCAAATACTCCCTGACTGCCTTAGTGACCATTCCCCTGTTCTCTTTAACTGGGTTTCCTCTCTGCCCAAGCCCATGGTTCTAACCACCTTTCAGAGGTGACTTAGACCCTATGGGCTGAAAGACCTAAAGCATTACCTCACACATACAGACTGGTCTCCATTGCTAAACACACCAAATGTTGACACGCTGCTGGCCTTCTTTGTCAACACCTTCAACTCTGCCTGTGACATCTTCGCACCTATGACTGCCCATAGGGCCAGAGTAAGACATGTCCCATGGGTCACCCCTGCCCTGCGACTCCTTTTTAAGCAACGGGACAACCTGTGGCACCTTGCTGTTGCAACTGGCCGCCTTGCTGATAGACAGACCTATGCTGCAGTTCAGAACAGGTGCACCTGGCCTATCCGCAAAGCAAAGGCGGAGTACTATCAAGCCTCCCTTACCTCCTCTTGGGGGAACCCCAGGTCCTTCTGGGACAACGTCAAGCAACTGAATGGTCATTTTCGGTCCCCCCCTCCTGCACTTTTCAATGTCAATGGTTCTGTCTACTCTGATCCTGCCCTCATTGCCACTCATCTCAATAACTCCTTTACTGATCTTAGCCCAGTGCTCCCTGGCAACTTCTTCAGTCCCCCACCCCCCAGGTCTGCACCCTCCATCACTCGCCCCTTGTTCCACCTGTGCTGTGTCACTGCTCAAGAGGTCAGGCCATACCTGCTTAAAGCCTTAAAGGGTAACACCATCGGGAATGACTCCCTTGACCCCTGTCTCCTACGTCAGGTCCTGGACCAGGTCATCTCGCCTATCACCTGCATCTTCAACAAATCCCTCTGCCTTGGACAATTCCCCTGCTGTCTGGAGGGTCGCCACAGTTACCCCTATTCACAAAGGTAGTGACAGAACTCTTCCAGGTAACTACCAGCCTATCTCAATCCTACCCCCCCCAAGGCCTTGTAGAAAATCGTGGCCACTCAAATCTCTGGCTACCTCTCTAAGTACAAAGTTCCCTGCCCAGAACAACATGGGTTCAGAGCTGGCCATAGTACCAAAACAGCTCTCCTGGAGTTCACCAACTTCCTCCATGCAGCACTGGATGCTGGCTCCATGGCTGGTGTGGTCTTCATTGACCTGTCTAAAGCCTTTGATACCGTATCGCATCCTCTCCTGTTAACCACCCTTGACCACCTAGGCTTTGCAACTGGGGCAATCACCTGGTGTACCAGTTATCTCTCAGCCCCCTCAGTGTGTGAAAGTTAGTGGAACTCTCTCAGCACCTGCCTGATCTGCTCTGGAGTCCCCAGAGGTCTGTCCTTGACCCTTCTCTTCTCCTCTTCCTCAACTCGCTATCCAGCAAATGCAGGTAAATCTTGCTCTATGCTGATGATGCAGTCCTCATTGCTTCTGACAGTAACCCTTGTCACTTCAGAATTCTCTCCAGCTTGCCTACGATTCTGCTGAAATCTGGTTCACTGAGCACAGGCTCATAATCAACCTAGAGAAAACCAAATCCATGCTCTTCTGCCATCCCCAAAATAAATCCAGCAATTTTCCCCTTGCTATTCACTCCTCCCTCAATATCCCCATTGAACATGTACAGTCCTATAAATATCTTGGTTTAATCTTTGACCCAGCCCTCTCCTTCCATGGCCACATCGCTGCCTTGAACACCTCCACCAACACACAGCTGGGCATTCTCTACCGGCACAAAAAATGCCTCCCCCCTGATGCCCTCCGCTTGGCTGTCACCTCCTCTGTCATATCTCTTATCGACTATGGCCTTCCGGTCTATGGGGCTGCTGATCTGATGGCCCTGTGCAAGGTTCGCCTTATACTTAACAAAGCCTGCAAACTTATAACTGGTGCCCCTAGACTTACCCACACCTGTCAGCTGTACTCATTGGCTACCCTACTCAGCGTGGACGAATGGCTCATGTATCAAACTTGCCAACTCATCTATAAAGCCCTCCGTGGCCTGTCCCCCCCCTGGCTTATCTGACTCAATACGCTGGGCCAATCCTACTGTGAACACCCACAGCTCATCCCAATCGACACTGATCATTCCAAGAGCCAGGACCTTGAGAGGCCTAAGGGCATTCCCCTACAGAGCGCCCTCCTGGTTTAACTCATTCCCTGCCGTTATCTCTGAATCGCCATCGCTCGCTTGCTTTAAATGCAGTCTTAGAGATCATCTGCTACTCTCACATGGATGCCACTGCCAATAATATAAAAAAAAATTCCCCCCGACAATGCTCTCCGAACCGCACTCCCCCACACCCTCCTCCACCCTGGCTCTCCTCCTGTCTGCTCCCTAGTCCCCAATCCCTCTTACCCCCTCTCTCCTTTACATCTCTCCCCACTAACCTCCATCCTGTCTATTTACTCTGCACTTGCATTGGAACCAACTGTACCTGTTTTGATACTTGCTTGAACTTGTATTATCTGTTGTCTTCTGTGCCACTGTCTGTCCTTCATGTGACGAGGTACCTTTGTAAATGAGCCTCTGGCTCAAAGGTTGTTAAACTGATGTTCAAATAAATAAATAAATAAATGAAGAATAAAACATTGACTGGACAACAGGACACAGAAGGTAATTGTAAATGGAGTCCACTCTGAAGAAAGAGGGGTTACTAGTGGGGTACCACAGGGTTCAGTATTGGGTCCAGTCCTTTTTAATGTCTTCATAAGTGACATTGCAGAGGAACTGGAAGGAAAAGTATGCCTCTTTGCAGATGACACAAAGATCTGCAACAGGGTTGATACACAAGGAGGTGTGGAAAGGATGAGAAGGGACTTGGCAAGGTTGGAGGAATGGTCAGAAGTATGGCAGCTAGGATTCAATGCAAAGAAGTGCAAAATAATGCACCTGGGAAACAAGAACCCAGGGGAAGAATACACAATGGGGGGGAGGTAGTAACAACAACAAAAAAGGGAGTGGGGTGGTGGGTCTCAGTGGGCGGGTGGGGTGGAGGGTCCACTAGATCACCAGGAATTTCAGAATTGGGGGGGTGAGGAATGCCACCCACGATCAGGCTACTCGCGGTCCACTGGATCATCAGGGATATTGGACTTTGTGGGGGAGGGATACTGATACCCACAATCGGGCTACTCGGGGGGGTTTACAGTTATGCCCATGATCGGGCTAATTGGGGAGATACAGTTATGCCCACAATCGAGGCATGGGGCGATGGCCATCCACAGGTGGCAGCTGCTGTGTTGCACCCTGCAATGCGGCAGCTCACCTGTGGGTGGCCCTCGACTTGTTCCTTGTTTTTAGGTTTATCTTGTGTAGGCACAGGTACAGCTCGCCAACTCTTGCACAGCCTGGGCTGAATATCAGGCTGTGCAGTTTGCGCATGGTCACACTTCCACCGTGCCTGCATACATTACCGATGTGCCCCAGCGCATCGGGATTTGTGCGTACACTTTTCTCTATTTTAAATATCGCATCGGCAGTGATCAGTGGGTTGTGCATGGCGCAACACCATTGCACCTTGCGCAACCCTTTTGAATATCTGGGCCATTGTGCTTAGTATAATGCATTCTGTATTATTTTTATTGTTTAATAAAGATTTCTTTTTTATATTATGTAGTGTATGCAATGAAGTTGTTTTTTTTATGTGAACCTCTCCAATGAACTTAATCTTGGCTAGTCAAAGACTGTGAAATATTACAGAATGTCCATAAAAATTCCACAGAATTTTGCCAGATCCAGAAGCAAATGGCTAAATGGCTTGATATCTTATATTGGACCAACATAAATGTTACAAAAAAGAACAAAGTGCCTAACCTTTCAGACCAATCATGTCCTTCCCCAGAAGACAACATTTAAATTATAGTTAGTTTGGTTTAATTTTAAAGGTAATTATCCAAATGTTGCCAAATTTGGTAGGTACACAGGTCCATACTATATATGTGTATATATATATATATATATATATATATAATATATCTATATATATATATATATATATAGATATATATATATATATATATCTATATATATAGATATATAGATATATAGATATATATATATATATAGATATATATATATATATATATATAGGCCAGATATTCAAAGAGGTTTAAGCATGCGTAACAGGTTCTTAGGTCTTACTCAAACTATGCGCCATTCTGCAATATTCAGAAGGGGCCAGTTGCGCCACCAAAAACATGCCGAGCAACAGCGCAATGGAAATGAAGGCATGCGCAACCGAAGGGGGCCGGTCCATGCATAAAGTGCGCAATGCGATATCTGAACACTTGCGCAATGCGAAGGTGGCTAAGCCGAAGTTGCATTAGGACGGATTTGAGCCAAAATAAAAGCAGCTCAAGGAAGCGGGCGCAAGAACTCTAGCAGGCCGCAAACTGGGGAGAGAGACAGAGAGAGAGAGAGACAGGAGCTGGAAGGGAGAGGGACAGTGGGTCCAGGAGGACAGAGAGGCCAGTGGGGGTGCCGTGCAGTGGAAGCAGCAGTGGGGCAGCGGGGTAACACAGGAACAGCAGCCAGGGCGGAAGTGAGGAGATGGACAGTGTCAGCTTCCACATGGAAGCTGTAATGAGGGGTGAGACACCATGCTGCAGGGGACATGGTCGCTGGAGGGCCCATCGGGACCATGCCCCGACAGGTGGTACCGTGCCCGCATCAGCTACGAGCTGTACACAGAGCTATGATTGTGGCCGGTACCACCTGAACAGGGCAATACTGAGACGGCTCAGCGAGCTGTGCAGTGATGTGATGCAGGCACCCTCACGACGGAGTCATGCTCTGTCCGTGGAGACCAAGGTGACAGCCTGCATGTGCCTGCTCACCACGGGCACCTTCCAGAGGCCGACAGGGGACACCACAGGCATTACACAGTCAGCCACGTCACGCATCCTCACCCAATTCCTCAGCGCACTGCTGCCTCATGCTGCGGAGTACATCCATTTCCCCAGCACCGCGGCAGAGCGTACAGCAAACATGCAGGAGTTCCACAGGGTAGCACATATGCCTGGCATGCTAGGGGCCATAGACTGCACCCATGTGGCCATTCGCACGCCACCTGGCCCCGATGGCCATGCTTATCGGAACCGAAAGGGCTTTTCCAGTGTCAACTGCCAGGTGGTGTGTGATGCCACTGGGCGCATCATCAATGTCTGTGCCACACACCCTGGCGGAGCACATGATGCCTTCATATAGGCACCAATCTGCACTGTGCCATCGATTGAGTGGGAACATCCCCACGGGTCATCTAGTGGGTGAGTACACATGTATGGAATGCAAACTCTGTGCAAGGGTGGAATGACACAGGTGCCATGGTAGTGGCACACAAGGATATGGGCAATATGGATCTGACATGACACTGATCTCCACTATCTCCACACAGGTGACCGTGGATACCCACTCGTCCCTGGCTGCTCACTATACCGGCACCCCACGCCCCAGCGCAGCTCGGTTTCAATGAGGCATGCCGCAACACGGAACATCATAGAGCGGGTGTTTGGGATACTCAAGCACGCTTCCAATGCCTGGACACCTCGGCGAAGCCTACAGTACAGCCCCCAAAGGCCTGTGGGATATTCCTGGCCTGTTGCATCCTGCACAACATGGCCAAAGACCATGGGATAGCCGTACAGGTCCAAGAGGGGGAAAGCGATGGGGACGCCAGTGGCGCCGGTGATGTGGGTGATAAGCAGCACCCCCTAGGATGGAGGGACCCCCGACTGACACGGCAGGCCAAGCTGCACCGGGACACCATTGCAGAAGAGCACTACGCACAACACAGGTAAGTCAAGGGTACATGTGCAGGCAACACTGTCCATGCGCAAACCACAGGCACACAGGGAACATACCGTGCATGAAGGTCAGGGAGTTGAAGGGTCCAGGCATACCAACACCATCAGAGAGGGTGAGCACTCATATGGACACACACACACCAGGCAGCATACAGGGCAGCAGCACAGCACTGTGAAATGACATCGCCAACACACAGCACCACCAACTACCCCCACCACCTGGACTGTCCACGTACGTGTGTCAGGACCTGGGCAACCTGCACCTTGGTGTACAGTGCAATGCAGGCATCATCATGCACACGCACCTGTGGACAGCAGTTGGGAGAGTGTGCAGGTGGTCCATGTGTCAGCTTGTGAGCAGAGCACCCAGCAGTGCACTGCCCACCATGACACACATTGCACACAGGGCAGCACCAGACAGGGCCTGCATTGGGAGACAGCTCAGTCAGGAGCACTGTCCCACGGCCACCACGGATGCATGGGTGGCCCGCCGCTGCTCTAGCAGCACTGGCAGGCTGAGCAGTGGCCACATCGGGTGGTGCTAGTGCACCACCAGGGGTCCCAGTCGCGTGACTGCCACCTGCTCGCACAGGGTCTGCATCCCGCCAACAAACTTGCACCTAGTGCTCGGGATGCCCATAGCAGAACCTGGCATCAACAGGCCTGGTGTTGCACGACACGGGAATGGGGAGTGAGTGCGCACTGTGTGGGTGCGTGGTACAGGGCACCTGACAGTGTGGTCAAGTTGGCCACAGAGACCACTGCCTGGGTCAGCCTGTCAATGGCAGCGGTCACATCCGTCCACATAAGGACCATCTCGGCTCGGTCCCGAGCACTCCCCTGCTATGCTTGCTCCACGGACACAGACAGTGCCTCCAGACCTTGCAACCCGCCCTCGCAGCTGTACCGACTCCTGCAGCAGGCGAGTGTGCGCGTCCAATGGGTACTGTGCCCCAATGGCATCGTGACCCCCAGGGTGTGGATGGTCCTGGTGCATGCACCCTTGAGGTGGCCGCTGTTCACCAGGACCAGGTATGGGCGGATCTAAGAGGTGGTGGACAAGTGCCACTGTTGACGCTGTCCCCCAGGCCTGGTGTGCAACTGCTGCTGCCGCCCTCCAACTGCTGAGCCCCAGGTCCACCTGGTCCACCTCTGTGCTGTCAACAGTGCCAGACACCTGCACAGCCACCGATGCTGCCCCACCGGGGTGCTGACAGGCACAGCCTGTGACTGTGCCAGCATGCTGGTACACAGGTGTGAACCAGGACGGCCCAGGGCACGTGCTTGGCCTGCCATGTGTCCGTCGTGGGACACACACTATCACTGGCCATTGCAGGCCTGCTATCATCAATGGTGCCGTGCGTGCCACTGCTATAGGCACAGCAGGCTGGCATACCGTGCATGCCAGACTGCTGTGACACAGGCTGTGTGCACCCCTGCACCCGTATCACTCCGCGCCAGGAGTTGTTGGGCCAGCCTGCATGCTGCTGCAGTGCCTGCAGGCTGGTGGCGAGGTGGATGGTCCCTCCTCCAGGTCCAGCAGGTCTGCCCCACTGTCTGCACCCACCACCACCACCGTCTCCTGCAGACAAACAGGATCTGTAACAGAAAGAGAGTACATGTGAGTGCATGTGAACAACACCCCCCAACAACATCACCATGCATTACCTGCAGTGATGGGCTTCCACCTGTCTGGAACCCTCCGCCTGGACGCCCGCAATGGCACTTTCGGCTGCATGGCGCGACCAGTGTCTCCTCAGTGGGGTCAGCTGCAATACCACTGGTGGTCCCCACCAGTGGCAGCCGTCACCCTGAAGGCTGCCACCTTCTCCTTCAGCCTCCGCGTGTCAGTCCCCATCTTCTTCCGGCATTCCTGCATGGAGCACTGGTGGCTTCCGTGCAGGTTGATGACCCGAGCTACCCCTCCCATGCAGCTGCACGCTCCTGAGGGGTGCCCCTCAGTCCACTCAAAAAGTGGCTCATCCTCCAGGTAGGCCTGGAAGGGGCCTCAGTCTCTGCCGTGGTGAAGTTCGGCCTCCTCCTCACCCGTCCACAGCCTCAGCCTGGTTCTCGTCAGTCATGGTGATCTCTATGGGTGGAAGTGGACACCTGTCACTGTGCAGTCCACAGCATTTCCCATGAGCATAGCTGCTGGCAGAGGGCAGAAGCCCCCTTTCCTCTCCGCATGGCAGATACTGATGGAAAGGGTGCCCTCTGTCCCTTTCTAGTGCCCTCATCATGCTCAGCCCCTCAACCTATATCATCCTCCAGCACCCCTGCCCATGAGCATTGTCCTGAGCATCACACAGCATGTAACTCTCTCACCTGCAACTAACCAAATCTCGGCCTACAACCCAGTGGCGCATTCCTAGCGCCAATACATGCAAATGAGGTGTGGCTCAACTTTAATGACATGCTAATCGAGCCACGCGCCTTTCAATGGCTGATCGAATGATTTGCATATGTCGGCTGAATATCGCGTATTTGCGCTTAGCGCAATACGGAAGGTCCGGCTGAGCCGATGGCGTATGTTTGTGGCTGTGTGCTACACTGCATTGCGCATGCCCAGACAGGTTACGCATGCGTCGATCGTTCTGCAGACCTGCTGAGCGTGATAGGTGATTCAGGCCATGGCCACCATTGTGCCAGTGGCGCTACAGCACTGGGCACTATATGGCGCTGTGGCACTTCTGCGTGATAGTCACTGTGGCACTGGTGCTGTGCCGCGGTAGTGCAGGATCACCTACACATCCTATGGCGCTGTGCGCAGCCTTGCGTCATGCCGTGACCTTGTATGCCTCTGACCCCTGGCTGTTGGCATGCCATGTGTATGTCCCTATTACGCTGCTGGTGACAGCGCCACCGTATAATGTGGCGCTGTTCGAACAGCGTGATTGAGCCTGTGCTGGTCTATGCGCAACAACCCACGTGGGGTTACGGCGCAGCGGGGCGCCATATTGCCTGCTGCAAAGTTGGTGCCATGGCTAGGAGGAGGGCGGTGTCCTGGAGCCAGCTTGAAGTGGCCAACATGGTGGCCCTGGTGGAGCCCCACTGTGAGGCACTGTATGGTGAGGCCCCCCTCACCATGCCTAGGACCCATGTGTGGCAGCAAGTGGCCACTGACCTGGTGGGGTCACTGGCCGGGGCCGGTCTGCTGAGCAGTGCCGGCACCGGTACAGTGACCTCCGCCGGAGGAAGCCGGACCTGTTGACGCAGCTGCGTTCACATGCCAGGTGGGGCCTGGTGCCTAGGCCACGTGAGTGTACCATCTATGCACCTATATTCTCTGTAGGGTGTGTGTGTGCTTGGGTGGCTGTGCATAGGTGTGTCAGTGTGTGCAGCTGTGCGATGGATGGTTATGGCTGTGTGGGCAGGCACTCTCACTGGGGCAGGGGGCACTCTGCTTTTGAGTCACACTGATGTTTGTCTCACCATATGTCTCCCACAGGCCGGATTGTGAGGACACCGGACCACGGTGATGTGGGCCATGCCAGGGCCCCGGTGCCACGGGATGTTGTGCCACAGCAGCAGCAGCAGCAGCAGCAGTGTCAGACCGAGCTGCTGGAGGAGTGTGAGTATCATTACGTCATGGATGCTATTGCATGCTGGGGGGGCCAGACCACCAACCATGCTGGACACAACCAAAGGGGAGGTCATAGTTCCACTATACGAAACACTAGTGAGTCCACACTGGAGTACAGTGTACAGTTCAGAGACCATACCTGCGTATGGACATGGACTGGGTGGAGAGGGTTCACAGGAAGGCGACATGGATGGTGCATGGATTGCATCACAAGTCCCTATGCAGACAGGTTGCAGAACTGAACATGTACTCCCTGGAGGAGGAGGGTGTGGGGATATGATGGGGACATACAAGTATTTTACAGGGGAACAGGTGCAGGAAAACAATATTTGTAGCGTAAAGGATGTTCCAGGACTAGAGGGCATGGGATGCAGTTGGAGGGCTCGTTTAAGAGGCATGAGAAAGTATTGCTTCACAGAATGGGTGGTGGACAAGTGGAACACCCTTCCAGAGGATGTGGTGGGGGCTGACTTGGTTCACGGATTTATGAATGCATGGGTTAGCCATGAAGGAATTCTGGAGGTCAGGGGTGAGGGGAACAGACTTATAGGACAACAGAGTGAACGTACAAGGCCAAATGGCCAGACTGGGTGTCCCATAGGCCTTATCTGCCGACACTGTCTATGTATCCATGTATGTAGGCATGACACAGGTGACCTGCATCACAGTGCAGCATCACGACACGTCTGTGTATGCATCACAGGTGGGTCCAGGCATGCACTGGGCACATAGCTGTGTAACTGGCATCGCACCACATTGCCACATCACTTGACAGCCTAGTTTGTACTGTGATTGACGTGGGCGGTGTGTGTGGGCGGTGGTGCGCATAGCTGGTGCCTGCCTTTGTGATGGCCATGTGCATGTTCACTGTGGGTGGTGCATGCCATCACAGGTGCAGGACATTGGGTTATATGGGTTGCAGGTTGGGTGGTTTTCAGGGTTGTGGTCAGTCTCAGCCATTGACTGTGTACCCATTTTCCTAGGCCTCAGGGTGCTGAGGCGCATGTCCCAAGATCTGCAGTGCCTCACCCAGGTTGGACTACAAAACCGGGAGCTCCTGCAGGCCCACAGTGCCAGGGTGAACAGCAGCGGCGGCACAGGAGGGACGCCAGCAGGGGAGGACCAGGAGCCAGCTGGGCCGTAGCCACATTCCTTCCCACTTCTCCCATCCCTTTCACCTGCCTTCCCTCTCAAGTTTTATTCCCTCCCTTGAACACCCCTGCCTTTTACCCGTCCCCCCCAACTTGTACATAGTTTCACCTGTTATTGTTTATATGTTGTTTTTTAAATATACATTTCTATTTTGATACAACTGCTGTGTTGGTGTCTGCTTTGCAACTGGCTATGGGTGCTCCGTTGCAGGGGTGTACATGCCATCTGGGCTGCTATGGTCCTGGGTATATATGTGTGTGTGTGTGTGTGTGTCCATGGGGAGGTATCACCAGTGGCAGCTCTACACCAGGGCCCGTCAGGGCACGTGCCCTGGTAAAAAAATGCTGTGCCCCAGTTGGTGCCCCATATGGTGCAGAGCTTCCCCCATAGTGACAATACATCAGTGCCCTGGCTGCCATCTGTTGTGCCCCAGCTGTGCCCTGGTAACCATTTGTGGCTGGAGCCGCTGGTGGGTATCACCAACGGCATTGCCTTTCTGTTGGTCTTGCCATCTGCTGCCACCCACTGCTGGGTGCACAGGGTGTCTGGCTGGTATGCTCTCTCTGCAGCATGGGGTTGACGTGTGGCACAGGGGTGCATGGTGTTCCTGCAGTGCCTGTCACTGCACATGAGCAGTGTCTTGGGGCACGGTGCACGGTGTGCTGTGCTTACGGGGGACTGATGTGCACTGTGGTTGTCAACCCCTGTGTGTGGCACTCTCTGCCTGCCAGTGGTTGTGCTGGGGTGTCATGGCTCTGCTATGCTTTAGTTGGCTTGTCCCCAGGGCATGTGGATCATCCGTCCACCCCAGTGATGCTGTGCTTGGGTGTGCCGGTGTGGTGTGGGTTCTGCAGTGAGTTCCTGTGCCCATGTGTGGCATGGCTGGCGGTGGGCCCCAGCCTGCCTCCCTGGATGTGCAGTTCCATTGCTCTGGGGGGCTGTGCTTGCGCTATGGCAGCTCTGCAATGCTCAGCTGAGCTGTGCGTTAATATAGCGCAGCATTTGGCTCAGCTTCTCCTTCCTGGTTGCGCGATGGCGCAGTATGTGCGATATTGAGACGTTGGTTTGTTGCACAATTTGCTCTGCTCCATGTTTGAATATCGCACCTGTTGCGCAATTGCGCAACTGGTTTGTGCTTGATCCTACTGTTGCGCCAGTTTTCAGTGCAGTTTGAATATCCAGGCCATAGGGTATACATGATGGGCATGAGTGTGATATGGCAAATATTGTCACTCCTGCAGAGTGAGCTCTGGATATCTCATGAATGCCGAAGGCACAAATGAGATATCCAAGCTCACGATGCAGGAGTGACAATATTTGCCATAGCATACGATATGCCCATCATGTATTCGATATACAGTATACAATAGGGCCAAGAGTTTCAGAAGTTTTGTTATGCTGTCTTGTGTTCTGTTCCTGTTAATGTGTTTGCTCATTCTGTGTGTGAGCTTTTCTGAATTGGCTGGCAGTGTTATAAACTTTGAGATACACATGACTGTGTTTTGCAATGCTAAATGAGTTAGTTTTAGATAGGAATGAGAAACATACTTTTGTGAAGCTGTATTGTCTAGCAGTCTGGCTAAAGTGAAGTTAAATGCATCACAGTAATTGTAATGAACTGAGAGGCAGAGTGTCAGAACAGCTGATACTGTTTTCAGTGGTAATTAAGTTAGCTGCAGGCAGAGTGCAGAGTGTTCTGCGAAATTTTGCTCTTTAGGATTCTGGCTGCAGTGAAATTGAAATTGTCACAGTAATTGGGTGAGAATCAGAGTCTGAGGAACAAGTGAGAGTATGTTTCAGTGGTAGTTGAGTTAGCTGCAGGCAGTAGTTTGGACTGTTCTGTAAAGCTGTGCTGTTTGGAATTCTGGCTGCATCAAGTTGAGAGCATCACAGTAATGAGCTGGAAGTTGGGAGGGGGGATAGGTGTGTTTTGTAATGCTCACTGAGTTAGCTGTAGGCAGCAGTGAGACCTCTCAGGTAGTTCTGCATTTGTGTCTATGGTAACAGCACAGGTGTTTCTTTCATGCCGAGGGGAAAGCTGCCTAGGGTGATGATATCAGTGACCTTTTGTGACCTGTGTGTGTAAATGTCTCATATCATCACAGCAGAGTAGAAGGTAAAAATATCACACTGCAGTGGATGATACACTGTTTTATCTCACTCATTTACGATCACCCTATTGTGTGTGTGTGTATATATATATATATATATATATATATATATATATATATATATATATATATATATATATATATATATATATATATATATATATATATATATATATTATATATATTATATATATATATATATATGTGTGTGTGTGTGTGTGTGCACACCAAGATTCCTAACATTAAAGGGGCTGCGTTATAGGAGACCAAACATTTTTATCAGAATTACATGTTCAGTTATTTCCATCTAATTTTGATTTAACATTACTTATCCAAAGTTCTCCACAGGTTCAAGATTTAAAGAACCATACCATATGGGTGTGTATACTGAGTTTTAGGCCACAAGCTTTAAACATGGCTGTGTTATAAGGAGCCAAACATATAGCCAGCTTTAAATGGCAGGTATATGAGAAAATATCTCTTATATATCTGTGCCAAGTTTCAACGTCATAGTGTTCTATGGGACTGAGCTATTGGCAGTCATAAATTTTACCAACATTTAAATTTCCAATATTTCCATCTAAGTTTAAAATATGAACATATGAACACACAAAAAAAGCCAGCAGAAGAAGCCCACCCAGTTTATCGTGTCTACTCGGTAAGTGATGCAGGGTCAGGCCTTAAAATTTATGCCAATGACCCCACCTCCCCAACAGTCCCTCCCTCTTCCCCCTTCTTCCCTTCCTTGGTCCCAAGGGTTCCCTTTGTTCTTGTCCCAGGCTGTCTTGAATGCTCTCACCAACCTTGCTGATAGCACCTCCTCCTGCAGCTCATTCTAGGTGGACACCACCCTCTCCATATAGAAATACTTCCTTATATCCCTTCCAAACCTCCCTCCATCAATTTTAGGTTGTGCCCCCTATTGGTGCTGTTGTCACTCATTTAAAGAGACCGTCCCTTTTCACTCTGTTAATTCCCATCATGTACTTGAAGGTCTCTATCATATCACCCATCTGCCTCCTCTCTTCCAGGGAGTATATCACCAGGGCTCCCAGCCTCTCCTCATAGGACCAATTTTGTAGCCTCTTGATCATCTTAATTGCTGTTCTCTGGACCCTCTCCAGCATGTTGATGTCCTTCTTAAGGTAAGGATGCCAGTACCTCACCTCATATTCTAAATGTGGTCCCACCAGTGACCTGTACAATGGTAAAATAACCTCACTCTGCCTACTGCTGAATCCCCTTGCGATACACCTCAGCATCCTGTTAGCCTTTGCCACTGCCTTTTTACATTAAGAGATGTGTTTCAGGTCATTTGTAATCACTGCCCCTAGATTATTTTCCTCTTTGAAAGCAGTTACCTAAACCCCTCCTATGTAATACTCTGTCCTAGGGTTCTTGTCCACTATGTGCATCACTTTGCACTTTTTGACACTGAAATCAAGTTGCCAGATTCCTGACCATCTCTCTAGTCTGGTGAGGTCCTCCCTCAGGTCCAGTATCCCCTCCTTGGTGTCCACTCTCCCATAAAGTTTGGTGTTATTTTCAAACAGCTACATTTTGCTTTTAATGCCTTCCCTGATGTCACTTATGAAAACATTGAACAACACTGGCCCCAGCACTGATCCCTGCAGGACCCCACTGGTTACCTCCTCGGTGCTGGAGAACTCACCCCAACCACTACTGTCTGAGTTCTACCACTCAACCAGTTCTCAACCCATCTTACCAAACTTCCCCCAACCTTAGATCCCTTGGTTTCATTATCAAGCTTTTGTATTGTACAGAATCAAAGGCCTTGATAAAGTCCAGGTACATGATGTCCACTGCCTGGCCTTTGCCCACTGCGTATTGAAAGTCATAAGGCAATCATAAGGGCAAGAGCATATCATTAGTCAGATTTATGAGCACAACAACTGTTGTGACAGTTAGCTTTCATTAGATTCCATGAGCACAGTACCAGGTGTATTGTGACAGGTTCATTATTAGTCAGATTTATGAGCCCAGCAGATGATGAGATATCTTGATCATTATATTATTAGTTAGATTCTATGAGCTCAGTAAGCACCGAGACAGACAGATAGATCAATATATAAATGCTTACATGAAATACAAGCATTAACACACTGGATACCTTTATAGGTCTTAGACAGAAACACATACACAGTATGCTAGTACACTAAACAAACATACTTTCTTTAAGAATAGGCAAAGAACGTATTCATTCTTATTAAAGTTTTAGAGGTTTAAACACATAATACGTATTGCTAGGCACATTATAATCACATAAGGGTTAACATAGCTAAAATAAGAGAAACATACATTGAATTACGAGACTTTGAGAAAGCTGTGAAGAAGATTGTTTTGGGAAATGAGGCACATATTTATGTACCATTGTTATGGTAGTATTATAACTTTCCTCTAAGGAAATATCTTGTTTTGGATAACACAGGTGCCAATATTATTTTGAGAAAGAGACCTTGTTTTGTACTAACTGTCCTGGGAAAGAGACATGAGAAAGGATTCTGTAGACCAAGGTCTGTGAAGTCAGCATTCTGCATTTAGCTCAATGCTGAATTACGGATAAAAGAAGGGTTCGCTTTTATTGTTAGTTGTCACGCAGTTGATACAATGGTATCTGCCGTTCCCCCTTAGTTGACCCTACTATGCAAGTATAACTCATATACTATGTGGTAGCTAGCCTGTGGTAGCAGAATATTTCAAAATACACATCTAAAGTATATCGATATTCTGTATTTGTGTGTTTAACTGTATAGTGGCTTAGGGTCAATCTGAGAATGCTATATGGATACTTGTGTTACTCTGTATAACCCTGTCTTTGAATTTTGGTTATAATTTATAACTTTTGTGAGATTGTTATTAGTAACCTAAAACTGTAAGTTAGCCCTCAGACATAAATTATAATAATAATAATAATAATAATTGTACCAAATCCAACAATTGGGGGCCCAAACAGGCTGAAACAGACTAACACAGATTTTAAACACTTCAAAACTTTTCTGTTAAGGGTTTCCACCTAAAAGCACCATAGGAATTGTGTCCTTAGACACTTCTAGGTAACTGAAATGGGAAGTTCGCTTCAACCTGATTCACAAAACACAGTTGTGAATTATGTTGAAAAATATCTTGGCATACATGGAGGGGTATACTCTCTGGAGTTGAGGTAATGTGGCAGTGGAGATCTAGTATTATGTTCAACAGTAGTTGGAAGCAGAAGTTTTCAACAACAAAAATGTCTCATGTTATAGACAACAAGTATTGTTTTAACTGCAGTGGGAAGGTAGTTCAGCTGCACTTGCCTGCTAGGGCAGGTACAAATTATGTGTACAGAATGGCTTATAAGCATTAGGGTTAACCTGCTATTCTTACATTTCAGCTATACTTTTTTTCTAATATTGCTGCAGCAATTCCATCCTCTATAAAACATATTTTTCAACTGGCCTGGCAAGCCAGGTACAAAGCCTTCTGTTGACTTTTCTATCTCTACAAATATGAAACTTCAGAGAGCTTACAAGATATAGCAGTTCTCTGTGTTTAAGTAATTCAAGGTTAATACAAGTCGTTATTTTCTGTTGTCTGATTAAGGGAATTACTACGCTGAATTTTCTGCTAGACAGTGTGGCATGTTACATTGCAAATGACTTAAATTAGCTGTGCTATTTTTTACTAAGTCTGTGGGTTGTCTTTATTTTTTTTTTCTTTTCTTCCAAGCAGGAAGATATGGCTATATGTTATTTTAACACACATTTTCTGTATTATATGGCAACTGGGTTCTTCTGCATTTTCTGTGTTTCATGTTATGTTTTGCCTTGCTGCTTCATAATGAATGGTACTATTCAATATTTTCCTTTTAATAGTTTTGTTTTATGATTTTCCTCTTGGACAGAGTGGTTTCTAGAATGTATGAGATACAGCCCTCATATATCACAATACTTGTTAAGAAAGTTTTGCATGTGAATAAAGGTTTGTATATGTTGTCAGATGGTGTGAAGTGCCTGTGTAGGAAGTTGAGAAGGATTAAAGGTTTTGCATTTTACCAGTGTTTTGGGCAGGGACTTGCTTACAGTGATGAAAGTGTTTTATAACCTTATTATGTTTGCTTGCATGCATGTGCAAGAAACATAGTGCCATCATCTGAGTTTTTCAGAGGTGTGTCAGCATCTTCCAATTCAGTCAGTGTGTTTGCAGGCATGGTCACAGTTCTCCAATCACTGCTGAAGCTGTCTATGACAGCAGTTGAAAATGCAGTGGCATACAGTTGAAAGAGTGAGCTATGCTTCAGTGAGCAGCTCCTCCCCCCCACACACAGATCAACTGTGTCTGTTGCCTGATAGGATGGTGCAGTCTTGTCTAGCTTAGAGAGACAAGCCACACATCATTACTTTAATAAACTGTTCCCTGCCAAAGCAGGACCACCAAAATGTGTGGGTGCCTAACAGTCCTTACACATGCCAGCTCTCCAAAGCACACCTTCATGGACTCCATGGGTTTCTAATCCTCCAGAAAAAAAATACCTCAGCATTTGATATGAAAACTCAGACTTCGTTGTATGTATAATTCCAAGCGTTTTCTCTTACTAGACTCTGTCAATGTGAACTCCCGCTACTAAAACCTATGCAAATGAACTTAAGCATACTGTACTACCTGCAGCTAAAGCAAAGAACTGCCAGAATGCACAAAGGAGAACATACTGCTATGCATTTCAGCAGCAGCCAGTGGGGGAGGTTTTCCTGACTGAAGCACTTTAATGTGCTTTTTATGTTTGCTTGCATGCATGTGCAAGAAACATAGTGCCATCATCCAAGATTTCGGAGGTGTGTCACCCCCTCCTCCAATTCAGTTAGTGTGTTGACAGGCAAGGCTCCTGTAAGCCAATGCATGCTGGAGCTGTCTATGACAAGCTCCAAAATGCAGTGGCATACAGTTGAAAGCGGGAGCTACGCTTGAGTGAGCAGCGATAAGATATCGCCTGCTCATGCGCAGCTCCCCCTACATGTACAGAAACTCCCCTTCCACACGTATAGCCGACTGGGGTGCCCAATCCCTGGTCAGCTTGTGCTGCGCTCCCCCAAATGTCAGGCTAATAGCCGTGGGGGGTGTGATCCCAATCTGCTTCCTCTCCGCCCCAGTATAAGAGTGCCACGCTGGAGCCCACCCCAGCGTGGCAACAAATGTCATAATATGAGGATGCCCAATCCCCGTTGGCTGAGCACTTAGCGTCCTTGCCACACTGGGGCCCACCCCAGTGTGGCAAATATCCTAAGCGTCGTCTATGTTTTTTGTTTTCAACCTGAAAAAAGGTCCCATGTAGTCTCCCAGTGCACCCTCCCACAACCCGCACCCACCCACTGCACCTGCCTCCCCACACCCCCAACCCCCTCACCCCGTGCCTCCTCAGACCACGGCGCGATGATCTTCAGTGGACCCGGGAACACATCTGCACTCTTTAAAGCCGTTCCACAAACTGAGAAATGCCGATAAGCTGTATAATGGGCAAGATAGGGAGTTTCAACTTTGCATATCTCAGGCATTTTTGATTTTTGCACAATTTTCAACATGGAGTTTTGGGACCTTCTCATGAATACGTCACTGTCATGGCATTATTCAGGCCTGAAGAGGGTGATTTCCAGGTGACTGCGAAATCACCCTTTGGGCCTGAATAACGCCATGACAGTGACATCATTCATGAGAAGGGTCCCAAAAACCTCATGTTGAAAATTTGGTGCAAAATTTCCTAAAAATGACCCAAACGCACACCCCAATGCCTGTCACTCTCTGCAGGGTAGTGGTGGGGTTGGCTTCAGTTCAATATTTCATTGCCATTCCTATTATGCAGCTCTGTAACTTCTACACTACCACTGCCAATGCCAGCAAGCAAACATTCGGCATTGACAAATGCTTGTTTTTCTATTGGGACCTTCTTTTCAGTGGTGCAAAGCCTGGATAACTGCTGGTCTGCTGCAGGCTTAATTGGTTTCAACATGTTTCACAAAAAATGGGGGACCTGGAAGGCTTAATAAATATTTAATTCTTAACTGGACTAAGAAAGGCCATCTTCCACTGTTAATTGTTTGGGTATTTCAATTTATTTGTAGCTTCTATGTTATAAAGGCAGATTGCCTCATCTCAGTCACAAAGGGGTCCTAAGGTGAAACACCCCGACTGAAAAAGAAACAGTTTTGTTTCCAGTGCCATATTGTTAGCTAAGCAAAAGATTTTAACTTTTTGTACCTTCTGATTAATTTTCATTCCTTTTAGAGATAACAGGGTGTTTCAATAAGAGGCATGGTTAAGTTAAAATGTGTGTCCTTAAGTCAGTAGCCATTTCTTTTACAAGGAGCTACTGGTCGTACTCCAAGCCAAACTGATAAGGGGTTGTTGCTATAACATGCTCATTAGACAATGTTGCCAGCAATTGTAAGGTTAAATCCTTTTTCAACTAAATGATTTACATTGTTAAATGCACTTATCAAGTCCATAGCACAGACTTAGTACTCTAATTGATTATACCATAAAAAGGGTTTAAGTTTCAATGACTTTTTGTAGTTTGTAACTTTTACATTAGGTTTTCATCTGCAATGAAATGCTAGGGCTAAAATCTTCTTGCATTACAGGGGGCTCTTGAATGCAAAAGACATGAATGGTCTGTATGCCCGCACTCCCATAACTGCGGCCTATGCGAGGCAGATAGCTATTTTAAATGTTTATCACATTGTGTAAGTTCAAAGGTAAGCTACTGACAAACCATTTCAGGCCTATTTTTTTCAACATAACAGTCTAGAAATGGTGGCATATGTATGTATACTGTATTTACATGCACAAACTCACAAGAAGGCTTTTATGGTTCATCAGGAATTGCTGCAACTGTTACCATTTTGGTGTGATTCACCATGTCTATAAAATATTCATGGACATTCAATGCCATGAAATGCAATTAAAAGCAGGAGCCTCACCATATGATGTCATAACAAATGGGGGAAACTCTATTATCCCCACTTTAAAAGCTGGATAAGCTAAAATAAACCCCATTATAGCATGGAGCTGAAGTATGGGGACATCAAATAACAAAGGAGCCTGAAAAAGCTCTATTCTATTATTCTAAAGCATTATTGGGTGTCCCAGTTCAACTGCTAATGCAGTGGTCAGATCTGAACTAGGAAGAATTCCAATAAGTACCATAATTGAATTAGGATTACTAACTTATTGGCTGAGTCTGATAAATAATAGATTTAATGGCCTTCCCCATACTTGCCTAAAAGAAAAAAATTAAATGGTCTAGAGATGGATGTAAATCCAAATGGCTGAAGGTCTTGGAAAAATACCTTACAAAAATAAACTGATCCAATTATTTATTTACTTTTTGTTGACTGGGTAAGTGCACTAGACAAGTCCTGCCTACTTTCAGGCATGTCCCAGAGGAGGGGGATGCAGATGAATGCCAACTGACCTTGAACCAGATTAAGCTGTTGGTGGTATTTTTAGTGAATGAGGGAAATTTGGCCAGGACACCGGGGAAATTTCCTTACTCTTTGGTAGGGGGAGCTGCTGTACTCATGGCCTCTGTGTTGGATGGACGTCAGTCTGCTGGAATCCCTGCAGGGGAGCAGATTTCCCTCCCTGCAGGTCCAGCTAAGGAGATCTTGCCTGCTGCTGATGGTTCTGTGGAGAATGCACTGCCTAAAGTTATGGTTGCATCTACCTGCAATGTACCAGACCACAGCGCTATTTCTCCACAGGATGCTGCAACTTCAGAAGACGCTTGGCTAAGATGGATTTGTCACAATAATCCCCAATATGTTCTCTCCCTTCTACATCACAGGGAGACTCCAGTTTTGAATAAATTGAACTTGCTCAACGCGATGATACTTGTAGAGACTACGCCAGATGCTGTGCTGCCTGAAAGTGCCCTATCTTTTGGATCATGACCTGCTGTGTTTCTACTCCTAACTTCAGTTCACTGCCTACGCTGCTTCCTGACCCTGTCTCTTTGAAGAAGATCCCTGTTACTTTAGTTTCACTGGATGATACCGAAGCGGTACTTTCCAGCAGTGTTCCACAGCTGCCTGTGAATTCGTCGATACTTACTGATAGGATACTTCACACCAGAATCATCTCTCTGTCCTATTCTGCCTCCTCCTGTCTCCTCCAGCTCCATAAGTACTTTACATGCTAGCTCACCTGTTGAATCTGTTTCTGCTGATGGTCCTTCTCTTGGGCTGTGTAGGGGACATGAGGCTCCTCGGTCTCCACTGGTCTCAGGACTATCGATCCCTGCGTTGCTGGCTGCTCTTACAGTCTCTCTGCAAAAGGTAGGCTGGAAGCAGATGCATTTGGACAATGGCTAGCGGATCCCTCTCATAACCCTTTACCGGGATCTTCTGAGAGGAAGGCAAAATGTAGGCAAGGTGGGACTCAGAGTCTTCTCTCTGCTTCATCTGGGTACTTTGTTACAGATTCCAGTGTTGATCTACATGCAGATGATGTCCTGCATGAGGTGCCCTATACATTACCTGCTCCTCCTCTTTCTACTGAATTAGCTGGAGGCTTAGGTGATGAAGGGCCTAGTAATAGGCCTTGCACCTGGGGAGACCAAATGGATGATGGCCTGCCCACCCCTATAGTGTTGGTGGCTGAAATTGCTAAAACTGCCTGGGCTTCTTTTAGGAAAAAGGATGCTTTTTCACAACAGCCCCATCCTGTGCAATGTCATAATGCAGTTCGCCTTCAGTATTTGGGAGGCTTAGACACCCCACCTGATAGACTTTATGTAGGCAGAAAACTGCTCAAGGAATCATTGATTTTTTTCCCAATGAACTTTATGCTATCATACATGCGTCTGGTGACATCTTGTATTATGTGAGCTTTAAGTCTCCTCAAGGACTAGATAGGTTTTGGTCTAAATATGAAAAACTTAAACATTCTGCTTTGTGGTTCCCATTTAGGGCTATATCCCTGATGAAGCCTGCGATTAAGTTTGTAACTGTTCTTTTCCGGAATGAAGTGTTGCAGTTCATGATGTTTCTCATTGGCTCGAGCAGCACTGTGACCTCCTTGCCCTCCTCAGCCTATTTTTGGATGATGAACATATTTGGACAGGGGGAGTTGGAAATATAAAGTTAAACTTAAATCTACCAATGCTGGTCCTCAGCATCTTCCAAGCTATTTTTTTCTTGGGACGAGAAAGGGGTCATTGTTTTTATGCAGGTCAACCCAAGACGTGTTTCAAATGTGGCTCTTCTCTGCATTCAAGTTCCACTTGTTACAGGATACGCTGTAATTCATGTTTAGAATTTGGACATTCTAGTTCAGCTTGTCAGAATGAGATGATGTGTAATTTATGTGAGGAACGGGGTCATGCTATAGGTCCTGTCCCTGGGCCTCTCATAATAGGTCTGATCAACCTTGTCAAGATTCTATTATTGTTGCGACTCAGAAGAAAAGAATGGCTTCCCAGAGGGTCTTACACCCTTCCCCCTTGACTGAATCTTTGCAGGTCGATCAGCCTGAAACTCCTTTGCATACCCCCCCATTGTTCCCCCTCCCCCTCTGAAAAGCCTTCCCTGACTCCTGTAGTACAAGATTTGGTTTCAAAGGACTGCAGTGATATGTCACTCCAGGCTTCTTCCTCAGCCCTCCCTGGGATTGTCCCTTCCTCTACAGAATCTGCAGTCATGATGCCCCCCACCTCAGTTGTAGCTCATAGAGAAAGGACTCTGAAACAGTCCCAGTCTCGCCCTAAAATCCCCAAGTCTTCTGTGTCTCCCACTGATATCCCTGTCCAGAATAAATTTGACCCTCTCACAAATTTGCAGTCTGGCTCTGATTTGGATGATGATTCTGCATCTTCTTCTACTGCCTTCTCTCAACATGTTATCTCCTCTGATCCTGACAGTGATCTGACACCTCTTCCCTCCCCAGAAGCCCCAAAGGGTCACTAGGGGATGCTCTACTCATAAAGATGCTAGACGTGGTAAGATTTCTTGATGAGTCTTCTAGTCTGAATATTTCTCTACTCTATTTCACTCTCTGCTTCTTCTTTGTGAATTGCCACTGTTAATGTTAACAGTATCAAAAATACTAAAAGGAGGCTTCTTTCTGTTTCTGTCCTACATGACCTGGGATTTGACGTTATCTTTTTGCAGGATACGAGACTGAATACTGTCTCTCTCATTTCTGCAGCACGTAGGTTATGGTGCTGGGGCCCTTCTTATTTTTCTTATGGTACTGATGTTTGTGAGGGTGTGAGGGTTTTGTTTTGTGGAGATTGTTTCCATGTCTCTAGAGTTACAGACATCTCACCTGGTAGGGCATTCCTTTTGGATGTTTCTTTTTCTGGTGCCAGCTGGAGATTTATTGTTATTTATGCCACACAAAAGAAAAAAGATAGGGTCCAGTTATTTACTGCTGTATGTCCTTATTTATTTACCACAAAGCATATTGTTTGGGCTGGAGACTTTAATTGTGTAGTGGATAAGCATGATAAAGGGGCCAAAATGCAAAAGGATTTTTGTGACACCAACTGTCTAAGAAATATTATCCTGAAGGCCGGTCTTACTGATGCCTATAGATCAGAACATCTTACTGGAGGGTGCACTTTTTATAAAGGTGCCCTCTCCACTTGGATTGATTTTGTCTTCGTTTCCTAATATATGAAAGTTCATGCTGCTCTGATTTTTCCCCTAGAACTGTCTGACCATGCCATAGTATCTGTAGATGTTGGACTGGATGATCCTGTTCCTATAGGTAAGGGTAAGGGTTACTGGAAGTTAAATAATACTTTGCTGACTTCTTCCTCTACTTGTGATGAAATCTGAGAATTTTTGAAAGCAAGGATGTCTGTTGCATGTTTGCAATCTGATCTTAGTCTTTGGTGGGTGGAAACCAAGGTGGACCTGAAATCTTTACTACAGAAACAGGCTTTTACCAAACATACTCAACAGTATAATAGATATCTCACTCTTCGGACCCAGTTAGCTAAACTTTATTCTTATATTAATGAAGGTACATCTGTTAACCCTAGTCATGTGGCTAATACCAAATGAGAAATGACAGACCTATAATACTCTAGGGCTTCTTCTTTGCTGTATCAACACAGAATATGTACCCTGGGAAATCTTCCTGTGGGGATGTTTTTGTCAGCTGTAGGAAGAGAACAGACAATAGGATCATGACATCTTTATATACCCCCAACTGGTGATGTTGTGATGGGCTGCTGGCAAATTTTGGGTGCTATACAGCAACATTTACAGGTTTTACACACCATGGTGGACAAATCTGATACTGATATTCAACACTATTTGGATTCTATACCTTCCCCTTTCTGCTCTTCTGATACAATGCATTCATTGGTTGCTGCAATCTCCCAACCCGAAATTGTCACTGCTATTAAGTCATTGAATGATAATACTGCACCTGGCCTGGATGGCCTTACTACTGAGTTCTTTAAACAGTTTCAGGTTGCCATGGTGAATATTTTTTTTGCTGTTTATAATTGGATGTTGTCCTCTTCCACAGTTAATTTTCATTTTTGCACAGCTATTCAGATTTTTTATATAAGAAAGGTGTGAATAGTAATATTGGTAATATGAGGCCTTTGAGACTCCTTATTGTTTATTTCAAAATTTTAATGAAAATGTTGGCACTGAGGTTGGCTTCAGTATCCCCTTTTCTTATAGCGTCAGTTCAAACATGTTCTGTTCCAGGCCACACTATTTCAGATAATCTATTACTTATTAGGGAATTGATTGAGCAGGGTAAGGATTATTTGTTATATGGGTATCTTCTTTCCCTCTATCAGGAAAAAACATTTGACAAAGTCTCACATAAATTTCTATTCAAGATATTGGCACATTATGATGTACCTGAACAATTTTGTACTAGGTTATTATTCTTATATAATGCTGCTACAGTTATTCCTTTAATTAATGGACATTTGGGGTCCTGTGTACAGATCACCTGGGGGGTACATCAAGGTTGTCCGATGAGCCCCCTTCTTTATGTTTTTTGTTTGGACCCTTTAATACACAGCTTACAACATTCAGTTCTTTTTCATGGGGTACGTCTAGTACATGCAGCTTTAGACATTAAAGTAATGGCTTATGCTGATGATATTTGTCTGGTAGAACTGGATGTTACCTCAGCTTTACATGCATTGGATGTTGCGAATACTTATGCAGCAGTGGCTGGAGCTGCTTTGAATATGGACAAAAGTAAAGGATATCTCTTGAGTCCCTCTACTATGGTTGTGCTGACATCAAGGGGATCTCTGTTTCCTGTGATTACTTGACTATCATGGTTATTACTTTTGGTAGGGATGATAACTCTTTGGTAAACTGGACTGCTAAACTGGACATAGGTAGAACTAAGGCTATGCTATGGAAATCTTGGCAACTGACCAAAAAGAAGGGAGTATCTTTATTTTAAACATTTTTTTTTTCATATGTTTATGTACCTGAGCATTGTTTATCTGATTTCTGCCTCATTGGAGGTGGTTTTATTAAGTTTGGTATTTCAGACAATATGGGGTAATTGGTTGAATCCCATTAAATGAGAGGTATTATATTTACCAGTGAATAAAGGTGGGTTGGCTCTTTTAAATCCTGTAGGTCATTTTTTTAGTATATTTCTTCATTATAATTTTTGGAACTTGGATGCTCCATCTCCAGCACTATGGACTCTCATGTCACTTGGCTGGTATAGACCTTTTTTTCTGTGCTAGTCTAAATCAACTGGTCTTCCTAATAACGTCTGGTCTGTTCCTCAATTTTTTAAACCTGTCCTTTGTAAACTAAGGAAGTGTAAATTGTCCCCTATGCAAGTAATTGATAAACCGAGAAAGACAGTATATCAGACAATACAAGTACTTCATTATGTTTCTGTCCCTACCTTTGGTGGAATAGACTGTGAGTAACATCAGCATATTATTTGAACATTGTTAAATGCCTGGACCCCCCCCCCAAGAATGTGGGATGTAGTTTGGTTATGCTGACATGGCAGGCTTCCAAGTTCGGAATAATGCAAAACATAAAAGTTTTTCTGAGCGTACGTGTCCCCAACTGTCGTGTACTGAAGTACTGCTAACTATGGAACATTTTTATATTTCTTGTCCCTTTGCTTTGAACTTTTGGCAGTTGTTGTCACAAAAATGGGGTGATGTTAGATGGCAACAGGTCTCTTATCAGGAATTAATTGGGGTTTCTCTTTGCAGTTTCATGAATTTGATAAGGGCACATTGAGACTTATTTTTACTTATATCAAATTCATTTTCCGGCAATGCAGATGTAAATTTCTTTTACAACAAATTGATACTTCTTCTATACAGATAATCCAGTCTTTTGAACACTAATTACAGTCTCAGTTTCTGCATGATAAACAGTTGTATATGGAATCAGTTCGGCAAGCTAGATGGAATGTTATCCCTTTTTTGAAGGATAAGATTGGATAGCACTTGTGCCTTACTCTCTGCTTGTTCTTGTTTTTTGGTTGTGTTGATGTATATTCCTTTTTTTTTAATTTTGTTGGGGTGAGGGGGAAGTATGGTTCATTCATGGATTGGTTTTCAGATTTTGTTTACATACCAATATTCTACAGACCTACTGTATTAATGCTTTGTTTTCTCTTGCCCTATGATTTGTTCTTTATGTGTGTGACTGTAACACTGTTTATTTTCTTATTGGTATTGAGTATTATATTAAAAAAATTCCCCTACTCTTTTCGATAAGTGCCATGGGATCTTTAATATCCACCTGAACTACCACCAATCCAGGCAGATGGTACCTCAGTTTAACTTCTCATCCAAAAGATGGCACCTCAGAAGTGCAACACCCCTCTCATGCTGCACTACAGTGTCAGTACTGGGATATTAACCCAAAATCCAGATATGGGAACTGAACCCACATCCCTCTGATCTCTTGGCCTCAGAGGTGAGTGCACTACCTACTGAGCCACTGACACAATTATAGAAAGATTATAACAGGAAAATAAGCATTTAATTGCAATTTGGAACTTTACTGAAAAGAAAACTGTTTGAATATTTGAGGAGATGTGACATGAGAAAAATAAAAGAACAAAAGTGCTTTGAATGGTTTAAGCTCAATAAAATAGTGAATTGTCTGGAGGATTACTTAACTTGACCAATTTCACCAACTGATAGAAAATTAAGTACATGGGCTTGTTTTGAATTAATAAGTTCTAAATATATATAGCGTAATAATATTATGTCAATTAATGATAATTCAAGTACAATGAACCAACAATTTAGATGTAATGAAGAACATCAAGAATTCTTAACACATATAATCAATATATGCCTACTATACTTAAAATCCTGAAATAGTCTTCTTTTGAATTTCCTGAAAACATATGCGAATAGTAAAAGTGCTTATATTATTTCATCCAAAATATCAGGAAGACGACACAATGATATCCACATTTATCTCTTCAGTTTTAAAATTAAGAAAAAATATTATAGATCATGGAAAATATAATAGGATAACCATATGACTCAGTCCCCTTGCCTCCTGCTGTGACAAATTCATGTACTAAATGTATTTTGTTCTGCCACCTGCTATGACAAATTCATGTACTAAATGTATTTTGTTCTGCCACCTGCCATGACAAATTTATGTACTAAATGCATTTTGCTATGGTAACCATACACACTTAGATGTGGAATACACATTTATTAGTGATGATAGCCTCCTTACTGTTATACTGGAATGAAATGTGAAAATAATTTGCAATAGCATCTCATTTTATAAATTAATGGATTATTTATATTTTGTATAAATTATGAATTGAGCACCAAAGGATTTATTTATGTTTTTATAAATTGTGAATTATGTAATTTGGATTGTTTTAATTGTCATAACTCTGTCAATAATGGTAAAGTTGATCAATAAACTTGAAAGTGTAAACAGTAAACATCATAACAGGCAGACATCTGCAACTGCCACAGTAAGCTTTGTTTGCTCTAATACCACCTTGAATGTGATGCAGATGTGTAAGTTTGAAAACATTGTGCAACTATTGTTGCTGAAATTAACACCTGTGTTCTCTAAGTGGGGACACTAATATTAACTGTTTTCATTTACTGTGATCAGAGAACTATCACTTTTTAAGCTTCTATTTTTCATATTCCTTTTGCAGGACAATTTGTGACTGCTACATTACCTAGATGAAGATTCCAGTCCTGGTCAGGGAAAAGGGTCTGCAAGTGCACATTTCTCCTCCCACCTTGGGCTGCCGAAAATCACAAACTACATAATGGTGGACAAGGTCCAACAGGAGAAAAGCTTAATGGTAACTGCCTAGTGTCAACTTTTTACCTGTTTTGCAATACCAGTAACAGTCCCAGTCCTGCAAGCAGGACAGAGATAAGACAATTTGGACATATTTCACCCCATACCTTTAATTGGTATTGTGATATGATAAACAGGGTACTGATAGCATTGGGGATATATTGTATATGTATAAAAAAGATGTGTTTCTGTTGTATTTGGAGTTCTAGTTAGCACTAACAAGATGTAGTATTCCTGTCTAAAGTAATTTAAATTGTTAATATATTAAGTGTGGGACCAATTATTCTAGGCAATTACCTGTGCTTTTTCTACACACAGCTGCCTCATTATACAAAGTGTTTTGATCAATAGTGGTACCAGTGTCCAATTCACCTTGCACCCTAATACTTTTATAAATATAAGTCATGTTTCTTCTACTGCATACAATAATGTCAATGATTGTTTTCTAAAACTTCCATGACACCAGTACCAGAAATGGGGTACGCTTATCCTACACTGGAAAGATTTGTGTTTACAACAATGTATAATGCAAAGGTATTTGCTCTGGTTAAATTTATCAACTAGTGAGTGGCTACAGCATCTTTGACCTCAAAATTATTGTAGTTATATAAATGTTTTCAATACAAGTTTAACCGTGGAAATATGAATATCAGATTTGATCCCCCACAGCTTCAACCACGGCTGGACAAAGGTCTTAAAGGTCTTAGGGGAAGGATCTTACTGTTACTCTTGGGAGTGGAGAAAAGTATAGATATAGAAACAGTAAGAGAGTGTAAGATAAATTTTGTTTAATATGCTTAGGCATTGTAGTACATATTAGACAGGGTCTTTAAGTAGAGCATTATAATAGCATAGTTAACATGTGAGGAAATATTACATGATTTTCTGATCCAACAAAACTGGACACAGCAAATGTCATAGCTAATGATATGCATTCATCACCAAAAAAAAAAATAAATAAATGATGAAATTCATGTTGCATGTGAAGCCTTTATCTTGATTAAGTTACCTTTAGAGATATTGGAACATGTAGACTTTCTGCTTTTACCTTGTGCTTTAAAAAGAAAAAAGGGGTAAAAAAATGTATAATAATTTGCTGCTTTGATTTATACTGAACATGGATGTGTAATTCCTCATAGATCCCCATGATTTTTGAGCAAGGTAGAGTACTCTTACTATACAAAGCTTGTACATGCTCCGATCTCCATCATGCAGGTACATGATAAATGGGTTGAGTCAAATCTTTCATGTTGTACTGGATAACAAAATAGTGTACTATATGTGATATTGCATTGAAAATTTGCTTTCCTTGTAGCACTTCTGATAGAGCTAAAAACTGTCACTTGCAATCTAAATTTGGAACTAAAATGTGCATGTAAGTGCTGCTCCAGCAGAAAATGGACATTAGTGTGTTGCTGTTATTGCAGATCAAATGATTTATGGACTCAGAAATGAATGTGCTGTTTGGTCTACAAATTCTTGCTTTCAACCTAATTTGACTGCTATCATTAATGGCTATGTCATCAGACCTGTGCCTGTGTTTCAGAATGTCACAACTATTCAGGCTGAATTGGCCTACCTGGAAGATGTCCACATAGCAGTGCCACTGAGAGTAATCAAGATTCCTACACTGACACCAGAGATATGAACTTCGTTGGGCCAAAAGGCTGAAGACTTGAGATTTGCTTCCTTTAAGAATGGGCATTGATATCATTGACCAAAGACATTTATGCTTTACCCACCCAGGACTGGTAGCCTATTCTACAGACGTTTGCTCAGAACTTTATTGCAATCATCATTTTTTATCTATTTTTGTGTTTGAAATTCATTTTGACTGTTTGCATTTGGTATATGCATAGAAAGTTTGAGTCTACTTTATCTCAAAGTTAAGGTACTAATGTATTGTATTGTATAATATGTCTTCCTTAGTGTGAGACACCTAAAGTAAAATATCAAATGACTCAAAGTGGAAAATATTGGAAGTCATAAGGTGGTCATAAGGTCATGAACATAACATTAGTCAGATTTATGAGCACAACAGCTGCTGCAACAGTTAGCTTTCATTAGATTCCATGCGCACAGTACTAGGTGTATGGTGAAAGGTTCATTATTAGTCAGATTTATGAACCCAGCATATGATGGGACAGCTAGATCTTTATATTATTAGTTAGATTTTTTGAGCTCAGTAAGCACTGAGACAGACAGAAAAAATATATAAATGCTTATATGAAATACATAATTATTAGCATTAACACACTAGATGCCTTTTATAGGTCTTAGACAGACACACATACACAGTATGCTAGTACATTAAACAAACATATTTTCTCTAAGAATAGGCAAAAATGTATTAATACATTTTACGGTTTTAGAGGTTTAAATGCATACTACATATTGCTAGGCACATTATAATCACATAAGGGTTAACATAGCTGAAATAAGAGAAACATATGTTTAATTACAAGACTCTGAGAAAGATGTGATGCAGGTTGTTCTGGCAAATGAGGCACATATTTATGTACTATTGTTATGACTGTATAATAACTTTTTTCTAAGAAAATTTCTTGTTTTGGATAATGCAGGTGACAATATTGTTTTGAGAAAGAGACATTGTTTTCTACTAACTGTCCTGGGAAAGAGACATGAGAAAGGATTCTGTACACATAGAGTAATGTGAGGTCACACTGACCAAGGTCTGTGAAGTCAGCATTCTGCATTTAGCTCAATGCTGAATTAAGGGTATAAGAAGGTCTAGCTTTTATTATTAGTTGTTATGCAGTTGATACAATGGTATCTGATGTTCCCCCTGTGTTGACCGTAATATGTAAGTATACTTCATATACTGTACTATGTGGTAGCTAGCATGAGGTGACAGGATATCTCAAAATACAGGTCTAAAGTGTATTGATATTCTGTATTTGTGTGTTTAACTGTATAGTGGCTTAGAGGAAATCTAAGAATGCTATATGGATATTTGTGTTACTCTGTATAATCCTCTGTAATAAATTTGGAATTTGGTTATATTTTATAACTTTTGTGAGATCTTCATTGGTAACTCTAAAACTGTAAGTGAGCCCTAAGATATACATTATAATAATAATCAGTTCCAAATCCAACACTGTACTTGTTTCTCAATCAAAGAATTTGATCAGGTTCGTTGGACATGATCTGCCTGCCATAAACCCGTGCTTTCTTTTGTCCTGTAGACCATTCTTCTCTTTGTACCTCACCAGCCTTTCCTTTAGTATGGTCTCTATGAGTTTACATACTATCATAATAATACAATAATAATATTTTTATTCATATAGCACAATTCCAATATCAAAGCACTGCACATAAAAACATATCGCAAAAACAATTAAATAAAGGTCTTACAAAATTCAACTTCAATTTAAAATTTCTCACCATCCATAAATATCAGATACTAAAAGCCTGCTGGAAAATATGCATTTTCAAGCTGGTTTTGAAGCTATCCACTGTTCTGCACTCTCTAATCTGACAAGGTAGAGAGTTCCACAGGGATGGTGCCACAGACATAAAAGCCTGAGTCCCAGATGTTTTTAGCCACACCCTGGGAACCTCTAACAACCCCTCAACAGTCGAGCAGAGAGGATGGCCCAGGCTGTAGGGAGCCAGGAGCTCTTGCAGATAACTCAGTCCCAGTCCATGCAGGGCTTTATAGGTCAGAAGACCAACCTTGAAAGTGATCCGCCACTATATAGGCAGCCAGTGCAGAACGTGCAGCATAGGAGTAATATGATTGGAGCACCAGGTCCCAATCAAAAGTCATGCCACTGCATTCTGCACCAGCTGCAGGCAGTGAATATCAACTCCTGGAAGCCTCAGGTAAGGGGAGTTACAGTAGTCAAGGGGAGAGGTCACAAAGGCATGGATCAACATGGGCAAATCATTGGATGGAACAAGGTGCTTAATTCTGGTGATGTTCCAAAGATGGTAAAAGGAAGACTTGATGACTGCTGACACCTGTGCACAAAGTGTCAGCCCATCATCAAGAATCACCCCTAGATTATGCATCCATTCAGAGGTAGGCAGATGTACACCATCAAGCCGAAGCCCAGATGGTAAACCCACCACCTGCCTCTCTATCCAGTGACCCAGATCCACTACCAACACCTCAGTTTTCCTGGAATTCAATTTCAACCAGCTAGTCTTCATCCAGTCATGGATCTCTGCCAGACAGCTGTTAAAAATCGAGACCACACTATCCTGGTCAGGTGCAAAAGACAGATAGAGCTGTGTATCAACAGCATAGCAGTGAAACCTCAGCCCATATCATCTTACAATGTCTCTGAGGGGCTGTATATACACTGCAAACAACATGGGGACAGCACTGAGCCCTGAGGGACCACACACTCTCCTGAATCTAAGGAACACCCAACCATCTGTGCAAGGATCGGGCTGATGGACTCCATACATCCCAATAATAGGCATGTAGGGCCTGGATCCAAATTACAGCATGTTGGTCACAAGTTCTGGACAATCTGCATGATATCTCTCATCTCCAGGCAGTTAAAAGATATCCAGGAAGACCGAGAGGGAGTGACCATACACCGACTACCATCAATCAATCAATCAATCAGTCTTTATTTTTATAGCACCTTTAAAAGCCAAGATACTGCACAAAATATAAATACAATAAAATAATAATAAAAACATTTAAAATCAACTAATTCAAGTCATTCAGTTAATCCAGGAAGGCCAAAGAGAAACGATATGTTTTCAACATAGATTTAAACATATTAATGGTCAGGCAGTCTCTTAACCAATGAGGTAGAGAATTCCACAGGATCAGTGCTACAAAAGAAAAAGCACGGGCTCCAGATGTTCTAAGATGGACCCTGGGAATCTCCAGCAATCCCTCACTGGCAGATCAGAGAGGGTGAGTGGGGGGAGTAGGGAGTTAGATGATCTTTGAGGTAGTCAGGTCCCTGTTAATGTAGGGCTTTAAAGGTAAGCAAGCCTACCTTATAGGTGATCTGCCACTGTACTGGCAGCCAGTGCAGTTCGCACAGGACAAGTGTAATACGACTGGACCTAGAAGTACCAGTCAATAACCTGGCTGCAGCATTCTGCACTAGCTGCAGGTGATGGATATAAACCCCAGATAGCCCTAGGTAGAGGGCATTTCAGTAGTCAAGATGGGTAGTAATGAAGGCGTAAACCAATGTTGGAAGGTCGCCCAGGGGAATCAGGTGTTTCACCCAGGTATGTTCCTCAGATGGTAAAATGAGGACTTGATGACAGCTGACACCTGATACTTCGAGGTCAAGCCATCCTCAAGAACAATGCCAAAGTTAAGTACCCGATTGGAGATGGTGAGCTGGACACCATCAAGCTAAAGACCCGACCCATGTCCAGCACCAACACCCACCCCCAGGTTGCCTGGATCCATGACCAGCACCTCAGTCTTATCCGGATTTAACCTCAGCCAACTCAAACTCATCCAGTCTTTAATCTCAGAAAGGCAGTTATTTAGCATGGAGACAGCATCAACCTGTCTGGGCACAAAGGACATATATAGCTGAGTATCATCTGCATAGCAGTGAAAACTCAAGCCGTATCACCTGATAATGTCTCCTAAGGGCAGCATATATACTGCGAACAACATGGGCACCAATATGGAACCCTGTGGTACCCTGCAGGACAGGGGGAGGGCATCAGAGGAATAAATTCCAATGACCGCCCTCTGAGACCTGCCTCTCAGGAAAGATCAAAACCATTTGAGGACTGTACCTGACAGTCCACAAAGGAACTGCAGGGTTTCTAAAAGCACCTCATGGTCAACAGTATCGACAGCTGGTGAGAGATCGAGAAGGACCAAGATAGTACGAGTCTTTTGATCACCCGCCATCAGGAGGTCATTTAATACCCAGACAAGAGCTGTCTCCGTGCTATGCTTCTTCCTAAAACCAGACTGGAGAGCTTCATAGACACTGTGAGTTACCAAATGATTGCCAAGTTGCAATGCAACCACCTTCTCAA
This sequence comes from Neoceratodus forsteri, assembly GCA_016271365.2. Lineage (NCBI taxonomy): Eukaryota > Metazoa > Chordata > Ceratodontiformes > Ceratodontidae > Neoceratodus > Neoceratodus forsteri. Next base: position 515,672,392 of record CM057449.1, on the reverse strand, counting down.
TAACCTTCCCCACAAAGGGAAGGTTAGAGACAGGTCAGTAGCTAACTGGATCGATGGGATCCAAGGAGGGCTTTTTAAGGAGTGGTTGAATGACTGCCTCCTTCAAGGGATCCAGAAAGGTTCCCTTCACAAAGGATCTCCATACAATTTCAGCTAGGATCGGGCAGATAACATCAACACATCCCACTAAAAGGTAGGTAGGGCCCGGATCCAAACTACAACAGGTTGGGCGCAAAGTCTGGACAATCTTCACAATGTCCGTGAGTTCCAGTCAGCTGAAGTCCATCCAGACAGACTGAGCACTCACTACTCCCCACTGACTGCCACAACCCCTCTTGGAGAGAGCCCAGCTGATTCCAGACCTGATTCTGGCAACCTTATCTGCGAAGAATCGAGCTAGCACATCACACTTTGCTTGTGAAAAAGCTTTTCCAGACACTAGACAGATTGGATTGCACAATCTGTTCACAGTACGAAAGAGATGAGCAGGTCAGCTTCGCACAGCAGAAGTCTCCCTGGACAGGAACTCTGCCTTCTTACGGGTGATTTCTGATTGATAGCTATTATAATATTCCATCAATCTAACCATCAGCTCCCATAGAGGATGCTGAACAGATTTCGGCCCTGATGTCGGCCACCTTGCCCTCAAAAAATCAAGCAAACTCCTCACATTTAACTTGTGAAAATGCTCTTCGAACCTGCAGACAGGATGGATTGTACAACCTGTCTATGGTTCAAAAGAACTGAGCCAGTCGATTTTGAGCAGCAGCAATCTCACCGAACAAGAACTCTGCCTTCTTACGTGTGATTGCTGATTGATAGCATTGATAATGATCTATCAATCTAAGGTGGTCGGCTTCAAGGGTCGATTTCCACCAGCGATGCTCTAACCTTCATCCTACACATCTCAACTCCCTCAAGGTTCCATCAAACCAAGGGGACCGAGGGCAGAGAGAGAGGAGATGAACATGGACTGGTGCGATAGAATCTAGAGCCTCAGTAGCAGCCTTATTATACTGTAGGCCAGGACTAGACTCTCTGGGTTCTTGCCTACCCATGAAACTCCAGATAGGTCTAACACCACCAGAAGGCCTTCTAGGGTTACAGCCCTTAATGAGCAGTATCTGACCTTCTCCACAGGGGCAGGCTTAGAAGGGAGGGCTGGAGATTGATTCTTACTGTCTAGTGATCGGACCATATGACTGATTCCACCACCAAGTTGAAGGACTTGATCCCCAGGAGGAAGACCAGGTCAAGATAGTGAGCTTGATTATTAGTAGCAGAGGCAACTACTGTACCTGTGTGAACCCCAATGAACACATAAGTTGGAGGAAGTCTTGACCAAACTGCAAGAGTTCATCATCAACCCAGGCACTGAAGTCACCCAGAACCATCAGTCCGGGTGACTCCAGCACCACATCGATGACTAAGTCTGCTATTTCCTACAGGAACATTGTCTCACCCCTGGTGGATGGTAGATGAGAATGATCTTGCAGCCCATAACTACTGCTATGGTAAACTCAAATGATCTTACCCCCTCAACTGGTACACCAGTAAGGCCCAATTCTGATCTAAAACAGATAGCCACCCCCCGGCCCTGTAGTCTGATCTCGAGCTGTGTATCACCGAGAAACCAGCTGGGACAACCGCCTCCAGGATGGGGCCTATGTTGTCATCAAGCCAGGTCTCGGTGATGCAAACCAGGCCTGCTGTCCCAATAAGATTGGCAATAATTGCTGTCTTGTTCCTAAGAGACCTGGCATTGTATAACACCACTCGAGTTGGATGGGGTTCTGGGGCCGACTGAGTTGTCTGCCCAGAAACACTGGAGCCCTTGGGTATGGTAATTAGACATGGAGGACCACGTTCCAGTGACCTTTGCACCCAGGGCATCGCCGACAGACAACCCGATAAGCCCCGCTGCCATGCCGGCCCCCCCATCTCTGCTTCCTACTAACAATACCTAAAGCCCTACAGTGGTTATACACCACTGTGGGCAGGGAAGAAGAGTAAAAGAGCCAGAGGTCCCGGAGTTTCGAGGGAAAGTAGTGCTTAGCCAGGAGAGCAACAGACCAACACATCTTCCAACAACACAAACCTGTACTTCCCCACCCCATAAAGGAAGTCTAAAACACAAATAATCCTGTAAAACTACCCACACTCCCCAAATATACTATCTAGATCAGTCTCAAACACAATTAAATAAACACTCCTCAAAGTAAAGTATACAGTCCAAAGAAAATACAAAATATAATGTAGGTGTAATATACTGAAGTCCTTTCACCACTCCAGCTTTTTTGTTGTCCAGAGTCAATCGCCCCCACTACCTCTCATGCAGTGGGAGAAATGCTAGTGGCAAAACCAGAGCCCTCTCACCACTCCAGTTTTTAAAATCTTGGATGAACCACCCCACTACCTCTCACGCAGTGGGGGAGAAACTAATAAAAGTAAAATAAAAATAAAACAACCAGTCCAAATTATAAGGAAAAAATGCCACTACTAGATTGTCCACATTATTTTTCCCACAAATCCTCCAAAGAACCAGGAATTAGTGTTAAAAAGTCAGATCAAATCCAACATTAGAATAACAAGCCCAGACTAATCAGTTTCAGTGCCAAAAACAATCCTCAGTGATTTTCAATAACCAAAGCCAAGGCTTAAATTGTGCAGCAATTCTGGAAATCTTCAATATAATTTGAAGCAGTCTGAAACATCAGCCATACTGCGGCAGACTAGGGTGTGTAGATTAGCTTGCAGGAAGGAATCCCCCCCCCCAAGTAACCATGGACTTCACAGGCTATCCTACCCCATTTCCCACAGCCTGCAGCTACAATTCCCCTTGGGACAGACATTAAGGAGTGCCCTTTAAGGGATTTGGGTGAAGCCCAACCAAGACTCTGGCTCCTTGAAACCCAGAGGGCAACTTCCGCTCTGCCACAGAAAGCAAGGCTGCCACCAAACCAGGGTACATGGAGGAGGCCCCCCCACACACAACACCTACACACACACTACTGCTCTGGCCTGAATCAATGTCCCACATCCTAATTTTGGACACAGCACTTTCTACTCATGGCACTGTTGGTAGAGATTCCACTAGTCCTCTCTAAATTCCAGCAACAGTCGGATTAATCAGTCGGAAAAATGGCCACCCATAAAATATCCAAGATAGTCCTCTGTGCCTCCCAAACACAGCACTCCTGGGCATCCTGAATAAGATGGGTCAAAATCCAAGGAATCCCAAACAAATCTTCCTTCAGGATCACCGCTGATCATTGGTCCACCACGACAATAAACCCAATTGGGAGAGAGTTAGTAAAATTGCTGACAGTTGTGCATTGCACAGTGGGCCGGAATCAGCAGACAGGCTAAAAGTCTTTAAACAAAACACAAAACTAAAAACAAATAAGGCAGTAAAATGCAATAAAATACCAGAGCAGGCATCAGATACAGGGAAAAATTAAAAATAGAAGGCAAGCAGCTCACAAACTCAGAGCTCTTGATAGCAAGCTCAGCCTAGCTGCCATCTTAGTCTTTTGACTCAATGCACTGTACTCTATCAAGGTCAAGCTGACTGGCCTATAGTTACCCAGGTCATCCTTGGGTGTGCTCTTGTGGAGTGGCACCACATGTGCCATTCTCCACTCCAATGGCACTTCACATGATTCCCGAGATCTGTTGAAGAGAACAGCCAGCCACCCCACCAGATACACTGCTAACTCTTTCAGCACCCTGGGGTGTATTTTGCCTGTCCCCGGGGATTTGTGCACCCTCAGGGCCATCAGCCCCCCCTCACTTTTTCAATCCCGATTACCCCATGGCTTCCTTCCCTGTTCCATCCTTCCTTCTCCCTGCATGTGACACCAGTCCATCCTTTTCCTTTGTAAAGACAGAGCAGAAGTATTCATTTAGTACCTCTGCTTTGCTCCCATCTTCATCAACCCAACCATCCCCCTTCCTTAGTCTAACAATTCCATCCTTCTTGCCCAGCCTTTTGCCTATGTAGTAAAAAAAGGCCTTTTCACCATTCTTTATTCCTTCAGTTATTTGGAGCTCTTTCTGTGCCTTTGCCTGCTGCACCTCCCTTCTTGCCACCTTGGCTAGCCTTCGGTATTCTTCCTCATCCTCTTTCTTTGCTGTTCTTTTGAATTTTCTATAGGCTGCTCTCTGTCTCTTACTACTCAGGCTACCTCCACATTAAACCAGCTTGGTGGTCTGGCTTTTGAGTTCCTCCCCCTCAATTTGATATAACTACCTGTGGCCTTCTGAGTGACCCCCATAATGGTGGCCCATAATCAGTCCAGCCTCATGCCCTCCTCCATACTCTCCAGGTTCCCTTAGCATTTCTCTCATCTTTTTAAAATTTGCCCTCCTGAAATCCAATGATCTGGAATTGGTAGGGATGTCATCCCTGCCCATGTCCAAACTGAACCACACCATATTGTGGTTGCTTCTACCCAGGGCTTCCCTAATTTCAATCTCCTGTACGTGCTCTCCATTAGTAAGCACTAGGTCCAGGATTGCCCTCTCCCTGGTGGCATTGGTCACACACTGACTCATGAAGCCATCCTGGACTACAATTAAGATTTCCTGACTTCTGGCACAATATGTCGTGAGAGTAGCTCAGTCTACTTTAGGCAGGTTAAAATCCACACCACTACCACCTACCCATTTCTGGCAGTGATCCTCAACTGGGAAACAGCTTTCTGTCCTTGTTCTCACCCTGGTTGGGCAGTCTGTATACCACCTCCATCCTGATCTTCTTTCCACTGCTAGCCTGCAACTGAAGCCACAATGTTTCTATGTTTCCCTTTCCTTTTCCTACTTCTTCATGCAAATTATTCCCTCCTTAATGTATGCTGCCACTCCCCCCTTGCCTATCTCACTGTCCTTTCTGTATAGCTTGTAACCTGGGACAGAGAGATTCCAGTCATGGTATGCTATAGCCCAGGTCACGGTAACTGCCACTATATCCACCTTACCCTCCACTAAGAGGGCTTGCATTTCTGCCACATTGCTCCTGAGACTAAATCTGAAATACTTAAACTACTATACCACATGGATACCTGTGCCATATGTCACAGTTGTAGCATTTGGAAGGTAATGAAGTATAAGTAGCCAAACATTCAGAAAATACATTTTGAAACTACATAAACTGCAAAGTAATAAACCCCTGGAATTTTAAAATAAGAGAACACAATAACATTAAAATGGGCAGGTTTGTGGACCTTAAGAGGAGACCACGTGCATCAGTTTTATTAATCTCTTGTTTAAAGGATGTCCATATTATAAGCTACCAAAAACTGCAGAATAACATTTGTGCCTCACTTAAAGTTGAATTCCATGAGTCTTTGTAAAAAGTTTGGAATTTCAATAATTATGTGGAAGCCATATCCATGAATATTTCCCAGTCACTCGATCTGCCATGAAGGAGAATGGAAAAAGGCTGTTGAAAGTAGTAATGAGGGTAGATTCATATGGGATTTCATTGCAAAAGTAGAAGGATGGTTGGAGGGCATTGCAGGCCCTTCATGATAATGCAGGTAAGGTGATTGCCTACCTACAGTGCATGTCAAATGAGTGTGATGCACAGCTAAGAACTGTATGTAGAGGTAGTAACTGACTATTGTGCATGTTGTGTTAGTACAAGTTCTGAGAACATGAGGATGTATCTTATTGAATGAGAGATGATCCTAGTGAAAAGATGTCCAGTGGGATATTCACCAAGACCCTCATTGTTCTGGAGCCAATGAGGAATGACAATGGCATCAATTAGATAAGCTACAGTAACTTTTTCTACCATTTTGTTGAAAGAGAAAAGGTCTTCTTTTTCTGACAAGTTAGAAGGCATTCTGAAGCAAGGAATGCCTACATGATTGTCAGTGTCAGTGTCAGTTGCTCAGTGGCTCAGTAGGTAGCACACTTGCCTCATCTCTGAGGCCAGGAGTTCAGAGGGCTGTGGGTTCAGTTCCCACATCTGGCACTTGGGTTAATATCCCAGTACTGACACTGTAGTGCAGCATGAGGGGGGTGCTGCACTTCTGAGGTGCAGTTCTTCAGATGAGACATGAAATCGAGGTCCCATCTGCCTGGGTTGGAGGTGGTTCAGGTGGATGCTAAAGATTCCATGGCACTTATCTAAAAAGAGTAGGGGAGTTTTTATTGAAATAACAGAACAACACTGTAAACTTAAAAACTAATCATACAATATAAATGCAAGCTACTGCGAAGAAGAATACAAAATAAGCAATAAATCCTATAAATCAAAAAGTAATACATTAGAAAGAAACAAAACATTACTTAAACTTTATAAAATGAAGAAACCCTTTCCACCACTTCAGGAGTGTAGCAGGAGCTAACCTCTGTGCATCCTGAGAATACATTTTTGAAAGTTCATTTGTAACCAAGATGCTGAAACAAATATAAGGCATTTTCCTTTGGTATATTACCCATTGGCATCTAGCTTGCCATAAATAAAAACGTAAGCAACAAAAAAATAAAGACAATGTCCCCTCATGAAGATAAGAAAGGCTTGCCGGATAACATCCTAGGATCAAAACATCATATGAAAGAAACGTGAGCCATTTGAAGCCCCATAATGTCGCCAAATAAGTCCACAACCCTTTGGAATAAGAACACTGAAGAAAAAATGCTCCATTGTCTCCTCCAAATTTATGCAATCCAGATAGGGGCAGTTCCTTTCTTCTATTGCCTTATATTTAGCATTACCCCGAACATTCAAGCGGCCATAAAAAATCAACCACTGCATTTCCCATTGTGTATGAGGCAATCTAAAAGTATTCAACTGGGCCAATACCTTAGAATTGAGGGTTGAAGGACAATTCTTAAAGCACGGATCTTGAGGGTACAAGTTTGTCATTATTAATTGGTAAAATCCCTTCATGTTATTGTTCAAAATTAACTCTTTCGTTATTCCCCATCTGTACAATTTTTTAGCAGCTGGCCGAAAATATTGAGGAAGAGGGATAGAAGGGTGCAAATTTAGGGGCCAAAATATGCCAATTCATAAAGTTTTTGCCCAGAGATCTAGAAATCCATTTCCCCTCAATCCCTTTTACTAAGTTTAAACCACTCTTAACTGTACATATAATAAATAGGGAATGTACAAAAACAACAGGGTCCACCATCCCAAGTCCTCCTGTTTTTATATTCAGATAGGTATAACATCTCTTTACCAGATTTAAACGGTTACCCCAAAACATTTGAAAAAATAAACAATAAACCCTTGTTTCTAAGTGAACTGGGAGCGGGAAAAGCATGGCTATGTACTGCAGACAGGGCAAAAGGAACTGTTTAATCACATGTATGCGTTTTAGTTTTGACAGTTTCCACTTCTTCCATCTATTTTTCCTTATTTTTTACAACCTGAAGAGCAGATTCCCACTTTTCAACCGGCATATTCTGAGGACCAAACAGGATACCCAAAATTTTAAGGGGGGTTTGTGTAATATGGATACCCTCCTGCATAACCTCAGCTGGGCCCATTGCTCCAATAAACAACCCTTTTGTTTTATGCAAATTCAGTTTGGCATTAGACACTTTCAAAAAGTCATTAAAAGCTTCCAAAAACATATGCACAGAAGTCTGATCAGAAAAATACAAAATTAAATCATCGGCATAGGCTTGTAATAAGAGTTGTTGATCCTGGGATAAATTTTCAGAAATTCCAGTCCATAGTTGAACAGTGATTATTTTCTGCAATAGTGGATCTAATGAAAATATATAAAGCAGAGGGCTGAGAGGGCAACCCTGACGCACTCCTGTATGTATGACAAAACTTTCAGCCGTGCTACCTTTCAAAAAGGGAAAGACAGCATTATGTTTCTATAACATTTTAATTAAATTAATTATCTGTGCTGGAACCCCATAATGTTCTAGGGTTGAAAACAAAAAAGGTAAATGAACCCTATCAAAAGCTTTTTCTAAATCTGCTACGACCATACAATTAACGATGCCCGATACAGAGAGGTGTTCAATGACATCACGCACAATCATTAGTGCTGATTGAATCCATCTTTCTGGTATCCCACTAAATTGGAAGGGGGAAGTCACCAACCTGGCATAGTCTTTTATACAAAATACTGGTAAAGATTTTGTAATCCAAATTAAGGAGGGTAATAGGCCTCCAATTCTTAATATTGTGTTTATCCCCAATTTAAATAAATAAATTAATAATCCGTCAGAAAATCAGGGGAAAAAGCACAGTATTCTTAATAAAATACTGAAATAAAATAAAGAGACATTGAACCAGCTCGATAGAAAAGGCTTTATACAAATTATTAGATAAGCCATCCATTCCTGGTGAAATGTTTGGTTTTAAATTTCGTACAACATTTAGGATTTCTTCTTGAGAAATGGGTTCCAATAGTTTAGAGGCTTCTGTTAACTCAGAGGGAGTGTTAATAACACTCAAATATGAAAGCATAGATTTATCCAAAATTGGGAGGGAAGGTTCCAAAGACCGAAAATGACTTATAATGAATTCCCTTAACTGTGGGACAGTTCTAGCCATAGAATTATCAGGCTTCTTTAATGAGTCCATATTAGAGGAATCCCTCAAGGTTTTACAAGCCTCAAAAGGATCCCCATAGAGGATTTTTTTATACCGTTAGTGAGGATAGCTTACAACGTCTTAGCTCTATTGTACTGAAATACCCTCATTTCTTTCTGTAACATAACAATTTGATCAGAATAATCCCACTGAGAAGTATATGCAATCGTAGTGATTCTCTGGAGCTGCTGCCTAAGAGACAAGTATTTTAAAAAATTATGATTTTTCGTCTTTACCCCTTGTTTTTTAAACCAATTCTGTAAATCAGCCTTGGTCTCCAGCCACCATTCCCCTAAATCAGAATAAAGGAAGACCACTGACAATCTGGCTTTTAAGATATATTTCACCCCTGACTGTATATGGGGTAAGTCTAGGATGGAATTATTGAGTTTCCACCTAACCTGCCTATGCTCAAGGAAACCTGGTAACTGGAATTTGCATAATAAAAAGGAATGATCCAAGAATTCACATGGAATCATTTCAAAAGAGTTAATTTGCATAGAAGGGGAAACCAACATATAATCTATTAAAGAAAAAAATTTACCTTTTCTAAAGGAATATTGAGGTCCATTGGGAAGAAAAAGAAATGCAGTTGAGTAGATCAGCCAATTTCACAATGTTGATTAACGCATGTGAATCACAATATATTTTTTTATTTAGTTTGGGCAAACCAGTAATTGTGCAGTTAAAATCCCCACCCCATAGCACCTTAACAGATGTCACCAAGAAAGGTTATATGGTTTTGAAACAGGTCACTCTACCGGCTTTTGTTTGAGGGCTACAGATATTAATAAAATGATAGCACGTACCATGCCATTTCCCGTCCAATATCAAAACTCTACCCAGTATAAGGTCAATTAAATTATGCAGTGTGAAAGAAAATGAAGTGAAAATAATGCCTATGCCATCTGCTCTATCCATTCCAAAGGACCAAAAGAAGGTCCCCAAACCCAATCTCGCTTAAAGGAAGTTAACTGTTCTACAGAGTGCATCCACGTTTCCTGTAAAAAACACACAGATATATGCTGATCGTGTAAATAATGAAAAAGCGCCTGCCTTCTAGCGGTATTTAGCAAGCTGTGAGTATTTAAGGAGCCCCAGAAAAACCTCATTGTAAGTTACAAAAATATAGTCAGACCCTCTATTTTTTCCTTTTTTCTTTTTTTTTCTTTATAATTATCCACTGTTTGTGACAAGGTGGAGAAAGAGGATTTTTGAGAGTCTGAATCTCCCAATTCCATCTCTGCATCCCCCCATGGGGTAAAAAGGGCTGCATATGAATTACTGGTTTCTATGATAGCAGCAGAAGGGGGAGATTTGGGATGTAAATTCCTAGATGATCTTCATCTAGGCAAAGGTGACCCAGGGACTGAAACCCTAGACTCCTTCCCAACTACCTCAGATACCTTCTCAGTGTAACATACTGGAGGAAATTCTAAAGGGCCAGGTGGACCCATGCAAGGTTTTTTTTCCTCCACCGAACCAGAGCCCGGTATTTGTACTACTTTGTCAGGTTTATTGGAAGAAATAAAGGTGGTAGAATCCGTACCACTAGACTCTTTTTTTTTTATTAGGGGAAGGAGATGGTAACAGCGGTATGGAAGAAAAGGGGGGCAGCAGCATCCTGGGCCTTCTGAATTAGAAGGTCTGGGCTTATGCAAGACACCTTATTCTTAGCAGCCCAAGAACATTCTCGAAAACCATGGCCAGACTCTTCACAGAGATCACACCTAGAATTATTAACACGTTGCATGGTGACATGCCCCACTTCCCCGCAATTGTCACAACATGGCTGATCACAAATGCTTGAAAGATGTGTCCTAGACCCACATTTGTAGCAAGCACGGGGCTGTCCTTCATAAAAACAAACCCCTCTATCTCTTCCCAACAAAAAGGAATTCGGAATATGTTCCACCCCAGATTCAGATTGCCTCAGCTTGATTTTGTATTTCCAGCTCCCTGTCCAAAAACATTCGGAATCTAAAATAGGTTCCGGACTACTTAATACCTCACATTTCTGAGATTACCAGAAGGTGATGTCTTCCACATGGACCCCCTCATTCCTAAACATAACTGTAACAAATTTTATTAATGGCTTAGAGAGAGGTATAACCAAAAAGGGGGTCCATGTGGGAGAGAACTTCACCTGACTATATTGATCCCAAAACAAATCCAAACCATGAGGTGTCTGAAAACTTATATCGAAGTTGTCCTCCCCAGAAATGCTGGTAAAAGCGAAAACATCCTGAGGAATAAAATGCAGAGAATCTTTTAGTAGCATTTTCCCCACATAGTGTCTGTCCGGCCTATTCTCCAAACCCCCTTTATAACGTATACGGACTGCATTCCATCGAGGTGCTGCTTCCCTCTTTGAGGTGGAAAATAGTTCTGACATAAGAGGTTTCTGAAAAGGGGGCTTTGGTAAGGAGGACTCTTGTGACGGAGAACCATTCTCCCGGGGAGGTAAGTTTAATTTTGAAGTGGAGGGTACTGAAGCCTGTACCACAGGAATTTTAACAGCAGAAGGAGGTTGTGATGCCTCAGCCACTTCTGTTATAATGTGTAAACTGTCAGTCAAAACCTTCTGTTGGGTAACTGGTTTCCACTTAGGGGTGTGCTGCGAAAGGGAAAAATCCGAATCCCAGGCTAGATCAGGCTTCCAAACGCCCGTTGGAACCTGCATCCAGCCAGCCCCCATAATAGCTTTGTCTGGAGACCAGGACTCCTGAGTCATTTCACTAGTTATAGAGGAAGAGACTGTTACAGTAGGTTGTGCAAAATTTTGTTTTGGCTGTTTAGATATAGTCTTATCAGAAAAGAAAAATTCAGTCGCCCCAATTTGGGAGGTAGCTGTGGATTGGTAGATAACATTAGGCTGCCCTTGAGATTTCACAGTAATAGGATTTTTCAACACAGACCCAGCTGATTTGCTTAAAGGTGCAGACTCGTTCTGAGTGAATGCATTTGAAGAGAACCCCAAAGGAAATGTTAGTTGCTGAAGAGTAAAGAGGCTTTTTTCTTTTAAATAAGGCAGTGGCTTCTCAGGCTGTAGGCACTCGCTAATGTTTGCGATTTTACTGCCAGCCTGCAAAGAAGCAGCTGAGGAGTCTGACACTCCTGAAATGAGAGTGAGAGTATCTGGAATGTGACCGTGCCCCTCAGGACCTGTGGAGTCTAAATCTGCAGTCGAAAGTTTGACAGAAGTTGAGTTATTGCTGCCAAAGCATTGTTTTTCCTGCTGGGGTCTATCTGGCAAACACTCTGCAGTCGCTTGAAGCTCCACACTGTTTTCCAGTAAGCAAGCCTTGTTTATTACCCCTGCTACTGTTAAAAGAGCCGTAAACTTTCGCTTTGGAGTGCAGAGACCTTGGTAGTCGTAACAAGAACATCATCAGTAAGACCCAAAATATCCGTACTAGATGTCAATAACTCACCGTGCTCCGCAGAGCCTCTTGAAGAAGCTAATTCAGCCGTAGGTATTACAGGAGCAGCCTCGCTGCTGACAGGGGGTAATGTAGCGCACTTCAAATGCGTATCAAGCTTCGCCGGTACTGACGTGAGCGCTGACCCTTCCTCAGTAGCACCAAGTTCTTGTACTGTGTTGGGTTGAAACAAAGAAAATGACTTCTCCTCTTGATGTTCAACAAAAGTAACTGAATCCTCCCAAAGAAACGGTGCATCCTGGAACTCAATATCAGAGTCCATATCCAAAATATTAGTTGTAACAGCCTCCTTAACGCTAACAGTGTGTAGAGGTGGGTAAAAAAAAGTACAATTTGTAAATTATCTATTACAGATACTTAGAAAGGAGACGAACGGAGACGATGCTGATGGCGGAAAAATTTAATGATTATAACAATAATCACAGCGAGAGATTACAAGTGGTACATCCTTCGTTCTTCATCCTCAATTCTTAATTCTTCAAACTAACAGTGTATAGTGGCTTGCTTATATAGTGGAAGACAGTACTATGGTTGTCTATGATTGGCCCAAGACAAATATAAACATTAACTTTAAAAGGCAATTCTCCTTTTAGTTCATGCATGACAAGGCAATTCTCCTTTTAGTACATGCATGAGCTAATCTCTTGTCAGCATAAATGTATTGATACTACTATATAAGGATAGTAATAATGGTCATTACTAGTTACTAAGGTTTAGGAGGAAGAAATAGGTTTGCACTTAAGAATGTGCACTTAAGCTTTTTAGCCTGTAGTCAGAAGGGTAACTTGAACTCTATCCCTGTATTTCTATTTTTGCAGACACTTAAGACACCTGTTTTCTATTACTCACATGGTTAGCACAAATATCAAAAGACACTTTAATATTACAAGTTGTTGCTCAGTTAAACTTGTAACTTTGCAAGTTATATGATTCAGCTTCATAGATCAATATTAATTACACAAACACCTTATGTTTTAGACCAAAATTAGGTTTGCCTGCAATATTGGGACACATTTCTTTATCCCCTATTACACAGTGGGAGCAGAAGCCAGCTCTCCCACCAAGCAGACGTCTTCCACCTTCAGCGTCCCACTCAGAGTGGCCATCCTGTCAATGGCCTGTCCCCCTACTGGCAGCAATACAGCAGCAGAGTAGGGGAATTTCCCCGGTGTCCTGGCCAAATTTCTCCCATTCATTAAAAATACCACCAACAGCTTAATCTGGTTCAGTTTCAGTTGCTTACCATCTGTATCCCCCCCACACCCCCCGGTCACCCCTGAAAAAGGGACTTCTAGGCCCAGTGAGCTTACTGGATCAACCAAAAAAATTTCAAGTTCAATGATTAGTGTGTCCTCCAGTTTTTCCAAAAGGAAGGGGCTCCTGGTCTTGTCAACGGTCTCAAAGTCTGTGAGATTTGTATAAAGGAATAGGAGTTGATGTGGAAGCTAGTGCAGAGTATCACTAGTTTATTTATTTAAATTTTGTAAACTGGGATAGGACACTGGACAAGTCCTTTATCAGGTCTGACCTGACATCAATACAATTAATATCAAAACTCAATAGACAGACAAAACAAATCAAGTAAAACAAGTACAAATATCCTGTGCCTGTAAATAATTCTTAAAATTACTTTTAAAACTTTGTAAGGAGGAAATCATGAGCAGATTTTCTTTTTGGTAGTCCTTTTTAACCTGTTAGCACATTCAATCTGCAGTCACGTCCCAGCATCCGTCCTCCTCTGGCTGGCCAGTCTGCCACGGCCACCAGTGAAGCTTCCACTGCCTTTTACCCTTGCAGCTTCCCCCCACAGCAGGGTGGCAAAGAGTCCCCCTCATTCCCCACCAAACCAGGATCCAGTATTGGCAGTGGTGCCCCCCCCGGGGCCAGGCATCACATAGACAGCCATCAAGCCGCCATGACCAGGCACCATATTTTCCCATTTTCTGGCCAGCATGAGTGGGACATGCAATGACATCAAGAGGAAGGAACATGCACATGCTCCCTTCTGACACCATGCCCCACTGTCACCCCTTTCAGTGTAGTGCCAGCTCACCACCCCCAGCCTCCACCTGAGGTCACAAGCACACTGACAGCTGGTAGCCCCCTGCCCGGAGAGGGAGAGTAGTCCATGGATGCTCAATCCCTCTCCAAGCCTGCCAACCCCCGGCAGCCTCAGTCTGTTCCTGAACCTGGGTTGCTGGCATGGAGCAAAGTGTGGTGTCCAGCACCTCAACCCTCAGTGGCACAGGGCTGGCGTAATCATGCACAGATTTTCAGATAAGTTATTCCAAAATAGAGGAGCTGCAATTGAAAAAGATTTGGAACCTGAGTCAGACTTATGTACAATAGTTTGAAGAGTAGTATCAAGTGAAGACCTCAAATTAACAGGGGTATCAAGGATAGTTACTAAATCTGAAAGTGAAAACCTACGTCTAGTTGAAAAATATTTAAATGGTAAACATCCATAAAAATAATCAAACTTAGATTTAGGAGATAACCAATCCAATTGGGAATGCAAAAAGCAAGGAGAATTTAACACAAATCAACAAACATTATTATAAGCAATAGTCAGTATATTACTTTCCCTGACTCCCAATTTAAAATACAAACTAGCAACATAATCCAGATGTGAAAATAATGACCCCATAGCAATCGAGTGGTGAATTTCAAGTGAACAATGTCTTTTAAATGTATACAGTATGCCTGTCTTCAGATTTACTATCCCAGAGGGACACAGTTTCCAAGTAAGCTTTACCCTGAGGAAAAAAAGTCAGCCTAGGGTCTAAAAAAACACAGACTCTGTCTTTTGAACATTCGAATTCAAACAGTTATCGGTAAACCAATTACAAACATCTAAAAATTCCCGCTCTAAAACAGAAGTCTATTGTGAAATAGAGTTAGACTGATAAAACAAAATCAGTTTGTCTGCATAAAGAAAACATTATGAAGAACTACAAAGAAAAGGTAATTGATTAATAAATAATGAAGATAATAAGGGACCCAAAATGAGTACCAAGTTAGAACAGTGCTATCAGAATAGCACAAGGAAAGAGAGTGCTAGCCTGGATAGCGCTGCCATGGACAGTGAAAGGGGATTGACAGAGCTTTCAGTAAACACTCCCCTGGTCACTGTCCATGGTGCTGCCAGAGGACAAGGCCAGCAGAATTCCAGAGGCTGGCTGAATTGCTCCTGTGGTGTGGAAGGCTGAAGCATGAAGCTACACAGCCAGATAGTAATAACAATCAGGATTCTAATCCTGGTCTCCCTAGATTTTGCCTATCGGGACTTAAGTTTCTTTTACAAGGGGCTGTGAAAGCTGTATTCCATGGCCCCACAATTTTCTTCTTGCCCCATGATCCGCTCCCCCCAGAGTTAGGATCTATTAGTCCAGGAGGTGCGGGGGCAGAGCCCCCCGAAAAATAAAAAGTAGCAGCATTTTTATCGTGTGATTCTTGACCGTGCTATTATGACTGGCGCTATTCTAAAATGCACCCTTTGGGGATCCCAATATATACTGAAGAGACAGAGGATACAGGAGTTGCCAGATTTAGATCGATATATTCACCAACAAAAGGACAGGTGAGCTGGGTAGCACAAGAACAGTAGAACCCCTCTTCCCAGTTGGAGCAAACAAGCACAGTGTGTCAACAATTCCAACTTGAATACAGGCTGCATGAGAAGTTTATTTATTTATTTGTAATTTAGAAACACCTTTGAGCACAAGTGCTCTTTTACCAACGTTCCACGTTAGTAAAGGGCAATGAACAAATACAAAAAACAGACATTCATCAACTCTAGGGGAGCCTACTCTGGTACACGAAGAAGAAATTACTAGCAGAGTTAACATCAAACTGCATTATAGCAGTCCCAGAGGGACACAGTTTACAAGTAAGGTACTACCGCTGGAGACTGCAAGCAACTACAAGTCAAGGAGCAAAATGGTAAAATGGGTATTAGTTATTTAAAACAGCAGCAGGATGATTTCAGTGTGAGCTCTTTTTTTCAGAAATGTCCTAAATTGTGTAATTATGGGGAGACCCACTAGAGATTCTGGGAGTTCATTTAAATAGATTTTCACAAAATGTTAAGTCAGTGCAGCTGATTTCTGAACCCAATTGTTTAAAAATCTTCAAACCACTCTTTGCTAGACTGGGTCCTCACTTACCATCTCCATTATGAAGTGGATGCAGGTAACCTTCTTGATACACTCAGTGATCAATCCTATGGTTTACTGTGTGCACAAGCTACAACCCTCTAAAGCACCCCCCCAAATTCATATTTCTCGAGCCTTTAAAGTCACTTGACTTGGCCTCCCTCCTAACTGATCTTTGGTCAACTGATTGGTACCTCTCTACTGCCAGTAATATAAATTCTGCCCTACAATACTTTCAGTCTAAATTCTTGGCCAAATGGGATAGTCATGCACCCCTGAGAAAAAACAGAGTGAGGGGTTCTCATCTCCCCTGGATATCAGCTGAATTACTTACTTGTCTCCACTCCCAAGACCTTGCCTGACATACTTTTAAAATCATAGGCTCCAACTCTTCTTTGGCCAACTATAAATGCCTCTGCAACGCCTGCACCAAAGCCGGTTGATTCGTGAAGTCTGAATATTTTGGTTCTACATTCCAGAACAACATTAAAAAACTCTCTAAATTTTGGAAGGTTATCCTCTCTCTTTTCACCCCTCAGACCCAGTCTCCCCCTCCCACTCTTAAAGTTGGTGACTCCCTCATCTCTGACCCATCTGCTGTTGCTAAGTCTTTCAACTCCCACTTTACTACCTGTGCCTTTTCTCTTATCCCTAACTCCCATCCACTTCCACCTTCCTCTATCTCCCCTTTCATTTTCTTTCTCTCATATTACCCCCACTGTTTTCCTAAGTACTCTACTTGCCCTTAATCAATGGAAGCTAGGTAGTCCTGATGGCCTTGACCCTAAACTTTTCCTTCTCTGAGCACAAGTTGGTGTCAGTGGCTCAGTAGGTAGCACACTCGTCTCTGAGGCTGGGAGAGCAGAGGGCTGTGGGTTCAGTTCCCACATCTGGCACTTGGGTTAATATCCCAGTACTGACACTGTAGTGCAGCATGAGAGGAGTGCTGCACTTCTGAGGTGCTGTCTTTCAGATGAGATATTAAACCGAGTTCCCATCTGCCTGGATTGTTGGTAGTTCAGGTGGATGTTAAAGATCCCATGGCACTTATTGAAAAGAGTAGGTGGTGTGGTGTCCTGGCCAAATTTCCCTCATTCACTAAATAAAAATACCACCAACAGCTTAATCTGGTTCAGTTTCAGTTGCTTACCATCTGTTGCCCCTGAAAAAGGGACTTCTAGGCCCAGTGGGCTTACTGGGTCAACAAAATTTCAACCTGCAATAGCTCTGCCCATTACTTTACTCCTAAGTCTTTTCTTCTCTTCTGCTTCTGTTCCTGATGTTTGGAAACAGGCTATTGTCATACCTATACACAAAAGTGGTGATCCCACTTCTCCTGGTAACTTCTGTCCAATATCTCTCCTTCTTCTCTGGCTAAGTTACAGGAACATTTTGTTCATTGTTCTTAGCTCACTTCCTTTCTAGATAACGCCTCTTTTTCCACTCCTTTCCAGTCTGGTTTAAGGAAATCCCACTCCACTTCCACCTCCCTCCTTTGGCTCACTGACTCCATACTTACAGGACTGATTACTTCTGCCATTTTTGTTGATCTTGCAAAAGCTTTCGGCAGTGTGGCCCATCCCCTCCTTCTGGACAAACTTAAAGCTGTGGACCTCTTTGACTCTTCAGTAAATTGGTTTTGTTCTTACTTTAAAGGCAAGTCTCAAGCTGTCTAGATAGGAAAATCCATTTCACCTTCACTTCCCATTAGCTCATGTATCCCTTGAGGGTTTAGCCTGCGTCCTATACTTTTTTCCATTTTCCTTAATGATCTACCCTCTGTCTGTTCATCTGTGTCCATTCAAATGGACACTGATAACACCACTTTTTCTTCTGGCTCATCTCCTCATGACCTTACCTCTTGGCTGCAGTTGGATTTTGACAACATTCAACACTGGTTCAAATCTAACCAACTTTCCCTTGATGCAAAAAAACAAACAAAAAAAAAACAGTCTCATTGACTTTTAGCAAACATCAGAGGCTCACCAAACATACTTTTCTCCCACTATTTAATACCCTTGATGGTGCTAAGATTATAGATGTTTCCTTCTTTAAGTACAGTACCTCAGGGCCTGTCTTGATCAGCATCTAGATATCTCAGTGCATATTGATGCGATTCACCATAAGCTTCACCCTAAGCTAGGTGCTTTGCATAGGAATAGAGTGAATATTCCACTTCCTGCCCACCAAGAAATCGTGTTAACAATTATCCTTCCTATCTTTGATTACGGTGACTACATCTACAGTAGTGCCCCTAAATCCTCCCTTGCCAGAATGGACCCCCTTTTTCATTATTATTATTTCTATCATTTTCCTTTAGATTGCTCACACTGTACTCACCACTGTTTTCTTTACTCAGCCCTTTCTCTCCCCTCTCTTCATGCTAGGTGTCTTTTCCATTGTGTCTCTTTTTTATCCAAATTCTGGTTCAGCACCCTTCCCTCATATCTCACATCCCTCCTATCTCCTCCTTCTTCCTCCTACTCTCTGCACAACACTACTTCCCATTCTCTCTCTCTTCCTTCTAGAAAATCTACTGTTGGCCAATCTGCTTTTTTCTTACCACTTTCCTAAACTTCAGTCCTCAATTCCCCATTCTGTTCATTCTGCTTCTCCTCCTTCCTCCTTAAAGTCTCTTCTTTATGACTTTTGCTATCCTTCCTGCAACTGTCTATGATCTTTTCCACTTTTTCTCCCTCATTACTTGCTACTGGTTGTCCTATTATCCCCCTTCTCTAGTTTTACCTTGTTCATGCTGTTTCACTTCGTTTTCCCTTCTTACATATGCAGATTGTTATTTTTTCTAATTGCATTCATTACTAAATTGCCTCTAATATTACGATGCTGCTTGTAATTCTTTATCATTGTATTTGCCTTCTTGTATTTTAGTAATTGAATTGCTTAGCTCTCTCCTTCTCCCCTTTCCTCCAGGATACATCTGGAAACAAGTTGTTGTAAGCTCAGTATGTATTTCCTGGTTAAACTTCTAAATAAATTAATAAATAAAATTTAACCACTGGGCAACACTGATTGCAAATGAATGCCTTCCCAGGCTTGTTTTCTGTAAGGGGACCTTGAGGGCTTGTCTAGTCATACTTCTAGTAGAGTATTGGCTGGTGATCGGGCAGAAGAGATCTCGAATTGCAGTGGGGGTGAGGCCCAGAAGAGCTCTTTTTGCCATAAAGCAGGACTGATATTTTAGTCTGTCCTGCAGAGGTAACCAATTGGTAAGAGCATACAGGGAGCAGCTATGTGTGAGTCTGTTAGCCCCACTGGCAAAGCGACAGGCTTTGTTGAGTACCAGCCTTGCTCTGTTGAGAACAGAGTCACTAGCCACCCTGTATATTGGGAGACCATAGTCTATGAGCGGGAGGACCATACTGGAGACTACCAAGTGTCTGGCCGCTGAGGTAAAGTTCAAGCATTGCCTGTAGAGTGCTCCTAACTTTCTGTTGGCAAAAGTTGTGATGTTGTCTACATGTACTGTAAATGAGAGAGTATCATCCAAGGTGACACCCAGGTACTTGAAAGATTCAACCTAGTACAGCGAGGCTCCATGGGCATTTCTGATAACAAGGGGAAGGACCTTTTTCTTCAATTCTGGATCAGCAAATAACACAGTCTTTGTCTTCTTATAGTTAAGGGCAAGTTTACTGAGTCTGAGCCATTTCTCCAGAAACTCAAAGCTGCTTTGTAGATCACTGAAGAGTTTCCCATGATGTGGACTGCTGTTTAAGATCGAAGCATTATCAGTGTAGAGGAGCACCTTTGAGAGAGAGCAGGTTTCTTGGAGTCTTTTTGTAAACAGGCCAAAAAGGAGAGGGCCAAGTACTGAACCTTGTGAGACCCCAACTGTGACACCCTTTGCATTCAGGAGTGCTCCAGCAATCCTTACCTGCTGCATATGACCTGTGAGGTAGCAAATGAGCCAAGCTACAATTTTGGAGGAGAGTCCCAGGGAGTAGAGCTTGTCTTGAGAAGTGAGTGATTTACGAGGTCAAAAACATTAGTCAGATTTTTGTAGGTGGCTCCAACCAGGTGACCATTATCTAGGACCTCACGCAGAAGGTTGGTGTACTCTGTTAGGGCAGCTCCAATGCTGTGGAGCTTCCTGAAGCTCTGTTGCTGTTTGCACAGCAGATTGTACTTATTTAGGTAGGAGATGAGTTGGTCTGAGACTATCCTTGCCAGGTCCTTGGCTAGAGGAGAGAGGATTGAGATAGGGCTATAGTTGGCTACCTTGGTCCCCACTTTAACGCACTGGCATTACTCATTAAAAAAAGGAAAGAAATGGGAAATCATAGTATTAAGCTGCTGCAGTTGTGTGAGACACTGAACCCAGTCCACTTCAACTGCCTGCAGTGCCTGTGTGTCTGCTGAAGGACAGGAGGAGAAACTTAAGTCAGAAATGGAAATAAGAACTATTAAACAACTAAGGCAAAAACAAACAAAAAAGTTGGATTTGGTCTTCGGACAACATACTGTACATAGGCTTTTATCTGTGCGAGAGAGTCTAGACTGGGTCTGGGCTGGGGCAACGACTGAGAGTGAGAGTCAACTCCACAGACAACTGCCTGACTGTGTGAGAGACAGGACAGGATGGAGAGTTGCAGAAATTGAAAAAGGAAAATATGTTAAAAAGTAAGAAAAAAAATCTTGCAGTGCCTGTGTGTCTGCTGAGGGACAGGAGGGGAGACTTGGGAAGAGACTAGAGATACAGAAATTGAAATAAAAACTATTAAACTAAAGCAAAAACAAACATAAAAAGTTTGATCTGGGACATAAGGTTATTTGAGTGAGAGAGTGTGACTGTGCGTAGGCCCCTGACTGAAAGCGAATACACACACACACACACACACACACACACAAGTGCCTGACTGTGAGAGTCAGGAGGGAGAGATGCAGAAATTGAAAAGAAAATATATTAAAAAGAAAGAAAAAAAAATCTCATTAGCTGCTGCAGCTGTGTGAGACACCGAATCCATTCCACATCAACTGCTTGCAGTGCCTGTGTGTCTGCTGAGGGGCAGAAAGGGAAAGAGAGGCAGAAATCAAATAAAAAAAGCTGAAAAGGGGTGTTGTTACTTACAGAAAAAAATATAAATAAAACAATATTCTGAAGAAAGTACAGTGTACGGAAGTTAAAAAGTTTAGCCAGTGTGACTACACTATATTGCTGGCAACTTTAGTCCCCTTCCGCTGCGTCCCTGACTGTGGCTGGCAGCCTGCAGTGAAGTCACTTGAGGGTTGAGTTTGAGCATAAACTAAGCTTTAACAAACAGAATAAAGCTTGTTTCCTGTGTTTACCCACCCAAGCACTACCCTCTCCCCACCTAGTCAAGAAAGGACACTCACACACAGATATTATAAAATACATTTTATTTGCACAGTAAGCAAGCATGGAAAAAAAGTGAAAACATGACAAATAAAAATATGGCTATGCAAAAAAATTAAAAACAAAATACTTTTTTCTATGTGGTCAGCAGCAGCAGCCACCACTGGGCCTAGCCAAACACAAAGACAGTCTTCTCAAGATAAAAGTGACACCAGGCCTTCAGATAATTTTTTTTGGGTGGAAGTCAAATACTTCCATGGGTTGAAATTTGGAAGTCATTTTCATTTCACTGGAGTCAAAATACTCCAGCTGTCAATTTTTTGGAAGTCAAAATAATTCCAGACACCACATTTTGGAAGTCAAAATGCTTCAAATTCTCTAGTTTTCAAAGTCAACTCATTGCTTATCTGAATACCTTTCTGTAATCCATGCTACATCCACATAAATACATTTCTCAATGATAAGAAATGAAAATGTAAGCACACAGTAATTATTTTCAGACAATGTGTTTATTTCATGAATTGTTCAGTTCTTGTATAGTAGACAATGCCATGCCGTCAAGTACCTTCAAATCATCACTGTGCATAGATTAGTTATAATCATTTGCGTACTGTGTACAATATTATCTAGTATGTTACAGAGCTACTGACACCATCTGGCCAAAGGTGCTACATTGCAGAATTAGAATGAACATATTCTCAGTAAATCTCATACCAAAAAGTAGATTTCTGTGTCACTTCATTTTAAAGTTATTAGTCATTTTGTAACCCTGATTTCTCTACCTGTTCAAAAAAACAGTCATCTGGGGACCTGTCAGCAAGCTTACAAGACCTGTGTCTTTGCAAAGATCATGTGCAATGTTTTTCATAAGTAGAACAGGCAGCATGAGTCAGTAAACATTGCTTTATATATAGTTTTTATATTACGTTTACTGACTGGTGTGTTTGTTTTGCTTGTGAAAACCATTGCACATGATCTTAACAACTTTGAAGAAAAAGGTCCTATAAGCTTGCTGACAGGGATAACTAGACTGCGAGGTCCCTAGAAGACATAATCAGCTGCTCTTCAATGACACCTGCTTTTATTGCACAGGTAGTGCAGTCAAAATGGCTAATTGAGGTTTTGGAAAAGTACCTTTGAGTCAGAGACTCCTTTACAAAGGTTCCATGTCACAGAAGTCAGATACAAAACAAAACAGACAATACATGGTAATTCATCTTCACAGGGTACCAGTAAGCATAGACATACAGCAGGGAGAAGACTAACAGTTTGATACTAGGAATAGTAAGCACAGTTCTTAAACAATACGTTAATACTACTCTGCAGAGCCAGCTCAGCCTGATGGATCTAGGCTGGGGGCTCAACAGGGGTGGACATAGTCCAGCCAGGGGCCTTAGTCAGAGAGGGGAAGGTAATCAATGGCAATCACAGTTATTAGAGGACTGGAGGTGTTTCTTAAGCTGAGTTTTGAAGGTGCCAATATGGTTTTCATTAGTAAGGGAGATGGGTAGGCTATTCATCCAGGAGGGAGCTCTATAGATAAAGGACCTTTGGAATTGGGAAGTATGGCAGTGGTACTGTGAGGAGCTGCTTAATAGAGCTTTGGGTGTGCTTAAGTGCTGGGGCTGAGAAGATTAGAGGGGTGAGTCTGGGGGGCGAGGCCAAGGGTAACCTTTTTTGCCATGAGACAGGCGTGGTACCCGATTCTGTTTTCAAGGTTGAGCCAGTTGGTGGTAATGTATAGCAAGCAAGTGTGGGTGAGACGGTCACAAGCCAAGGTAAGGCGGCATGCTTTATTAAGGGCAAGGAATATTCTGGATAAGTGACTAATGACTTTAAAATGAAGTAACGTAAAAATCTAGTATTTGGAATGAGATTTACTGGCAGTATGCTTATTCAGAATCTGCAATGTAGCACTTTTGGCATTAGCAGCTCTTTCAGTTGCTTGCAGATAGATGTCTGCTGCTAGCAGTATGCTAGGCTGGTGCCACCTACATTATGATTCATAGTGTGGTAATCAGTGATTGATTACCATTGTTTATTTAGTTATAAGGTAAAATCTTTAGTAATTTGTTATTACCATCACAACTCATTTTGGAAAAATGGGATATTCTGCCGACTGCCGCAGTGCTGCGTCATAAATACTCCAGTGGCACTGTCTGGCAATGCAAATAAACTGGCTAAATAAATCTTATTTTTGCATAAATATTTTTTTCTCACTTATAACACCATTTATTTCAGTTAGATTACAATGTATAATGTAACATATTGCAAAATGTTTTCTCCACTTATAGCCTGGTAATTGAACTCAGAATAATGGGCTTCCCGCGGCCACATATGGACATTCCAATGGAAAGAAAGGACGTTTTGAGGTAAAACAAGATAAACACCAGTAACAATCAATACAAATGGTGTGGTGTCATTATATAGAGCCTAGGATCTTCTTAAACTTAAGACAGAAGATCTTAACAAAAGGACAACTGAATCTGCAAAGGACTCCATAAACTTAAGACAGGAGTCCCTGCTATATACCACACACCACCACATGCCATATGGAGCCACCTGCAAGGATCTTCTTAAACTTAAGACAGAAGATCTTGACAAAAGGACAACTGAATCTGCAAAGGACTCCATAAACTTAAAACAGTAGTCCTTGCTATACCACAACACCATTTTCAATGGCTCTGCACTGTTTGTTACAGTATTGTATTAGTTTTGTGTTTCACCTTGTATTATCTCAAAGCTGCCTTTCTTTCCATTGTACATTTCCTATCTGGCCCATTGTTATTATCTGTGTGTTTTCTTTCCTGTTCCGTTTCTAGATTGTAAGTGGAAATAACATTATTTATAGCAAGTTAATCAATTTGTAGTACAGTGAAATATATGATGTTGTATAAAGTGAAAATTAAATAATTATTCCAAAATAACATGATGTATTTACCCAATGTATTTGGCTGGCCCTGCCTGGTGTTGTGTATATGTACTGTAATACACATCATGGACAAATAGCCAAGCCCACCATGGGTGCCTGCTGCAGCCTGACAGTACCTGGGGGGGGTATTGTGTGTGCATCGTCCATGAGATTTAACTGTATGATCTTTCTCAATCAAGGAACATCTGTTTTAAAACCTACCTTACCATTCATCATCTACCTTTTGCGGAGGTTTCAGGTGGCCTGGCTGGCAATATCTTTGACCTGATGGCTACGGCCACGCTGGACTAGCTGTCTGTCTCTAGTAGCACCGTCTGTTTTTGGTAGCATTGTCTGCCTAGTATCTTCATCTGCTTTTTTATGCTTTTATACTGCTGTTTACTTTTGTATTTGTTTTATGCCATGTTATTTTAGTCATCCGCTGTTAGTGCTTCGTTGTGATTTATGAACTACGGCTTATGTCCGAGGTCCTGTTTGGAGTTTTTTGGAGTTCTTTCGTGGGCTTCATGGGCTCTGATTAAGCGTGGGGAGTGGTGGTGGATGTTAATCGGTCCTTGCTTTAGTGGGAATACTGTTTGTAAGCCTTCTCTCTTTTTGTCTAATGTGACTGGAATGCACCTTGGAATCCCCTAGTTTGTTCCCTGGCAGTGCTTCGTATCCTGTTGGGCACTGGATGGCTTTCAATTAGGGGACTGCTGTGGAAAATTTCAGCTTTGGGCCTAGTAGCGTTGCCTATTGCACTGTTCTTAATTACTCGACCGATGATTTTGGAGTGTTCCTTGGACTGTTTTATGCTCAATTTCAAGAGGTCTAATCAGGAGTTTTCGTTCTTGAGGACACATTTGGACAGAAGGATTTGTATTTTCCCCAGTGATTTTTGGAGTTTGGTCGCAGTGGATTTATTATCTGTGGCTGATTGACACTGGCTAGCCTATTGTTGGATCCGCGGGCTCCCTGAGGGACCTCTGGGGTTTGTGTCACACACAGGGCTGGGGAGTGGGGCTGGTTGGAGGACCAGTCCATTATTCCCCACCCCTAGACTTTTGGGCTGGTCAACCAGAGGGTTGGCTTGTCCCATAGTCGTAGTGGTGTGCCACCAACTTGCTGAGCTATTTCTCTCATAAACAGCTGAAGGGAACCTGTGGCCTATTGTGGACCTTTCATTTTTAGAAGTCTGAGGCTGAAGACTGGGATCCATTGAGTTCCTGATTTTTGGATAATCGATCTGGCATAATGAACTTCATGGTTTGAACATTGAATGCTGTGTGTTGGACGCCTACTGCCAGTTTGAACTTCTTCTGACAGTAAGTACTTTTAATTTGTGTATACTGCCAGTCTGAACTTCTCCTGACAGCAAGTACTTTTTAATTTATGACTATTTTTGGAAATTATACAAGCAGTGAGAGTGCTCAGCAAATATCTGTGAACTCACCCTCCTATTGATATTTGTGAGAAACTTATCTGGAGGGTGGTTTTCAAATTATTTTCTTATATTTCTTTTAGTTTGTTTGGTTTATTATTTTATTTTTTGAGGTGTATTCTTTTTTGTATTTTATTAAGCAGTGACAGTGCTTAGTGATAGTAGCACCAGGGAGTGAGAGGCCTGGGTGCTTTAAAATTGCCTTTGTTAGTTTTATGTGTTTGGCCCCCAGCTAGTGAGAGGACCTCCGGGCTAAACATAGTTATGTGGTAGGAGGTTAGGTATTTAGGTGGTTTAAGTTATCTAATTTAGTTATTTGATATTTTTTGGAGTAGGTATAGATTATTTAGTTGGGAGAGTGTAAGGAGAAGTTTAGGATAGGCTGTAATTGTTGGGATTTTATATATTATGGTTATTTTATATTGAGCAGTTAGATTTATATTGTACTGTTAGGTTGTGGGCCTGGGATATGTGTCAGTTTGTTATCCCCCTGGTCATGCTCTATTCAGCCTCTGCTTTCCATGCCTTCCACCCTTTTTGCCCCCCTCCATTGGCTTTTCTATTTATCAAAGTTGTTGGGCTTTAGGTATTGCCCATATGAGGGAGGGATGGGTGGGGACATGAACAGCGGAGGCTGGAGGAGCGGGATGCTCTCATCTGGGTTGTTAAGCCCAGAAGACACCCTGGGGTGAAGTGGAGTCTAGAGCATGAGCCATCTTGTTTGGTCCCCATACCCAAGGGCACCATCGTTGGGGATGGGCAGGTGGCCGGGGCAGTCCAAGAGTTCTGTCCAACCTGGGTGCTGTTGTGCAATGCCAGATCTGTCAGGAACAAGACCGCAGTGATTTCAGATCTTGTTGGGTCAGCAGATCTGGCTTATATCACCGAAACCTGGCTAGATGATAATGCGGCCCAATATTTGAGACCGCAATTCCGGCCGGGTATGCGGTGATACATTGCCCGAGGTTGGACTGCGGGGGGGGGTGTTGTGGTCTGTTTCAAGACCAAATTGGAACTCACCAGTGTTCCAGTTGAGGAGGCCAGTTCATTTGAATGTGCTGTAGTAGCAGGTGTGGGCTATAGGATTGCTCTCATCTACTGTCCACCCGGAGAGGGGCAGCAATTCCTTAAGGAAGTGGCGGACTTTGTTGTCAATATGGCATTTGAGTCACCCAGGCTGATGGTCCTGGGTGACTTCAATGCCTGGATCGACGACGAACTCTCGCAATTTGGACAAAACTTCCTCTAGTTGATGAACTCACTGGGCCTGACACAAGTGGTTACCACTGCTACTCATAAATGTGGCCATTCTCTTGACCTGGTTTTCCTCCTGGGGATCGAGGCCTCAGATGTGGGGGTGGAACCAGTCAGATGGTCTGATCACTACACGGTGAGGTTCAATTTTGGCACCCGCCCCCTTGTAGGCCGACCCCTGTGGAGATGGTCAAGTACCAACCTTTACGGAATGTTACTTCTGATGGCCTAGCTGCGGTGCTTGACCTATCACAATTTCCTGTGCATTGCAATGATCTGGAGGCTTTGGTCTTGGCATATAACAATGCCATTACCTCAGCCCTGGATTCTATTGCACCAGTACACGTGCATCCTCTCTCCCTTCGCTCTTGGGCTCCGTGGTTTGATGGAGCCTTGAGGGAGCTGCAGTGACTAGGACGCAGGTTAGAACATTGTTGGTGGAAATCTGGCTTATATGCCGACCATCTTAGATTGCTAGAACATTATCAGTTTTATCAGTCAGAAATCTCTCATAAGAAGGCAGAGTTCCTGTCCGGGGAAATTTCTGCTGCTCAGAATTGACCAGCCCAGCTTTTCAGAACTGTGGACAGGCTATGCAACCCAGCCTGTCTGCAGCTCTGAGAGCTTTTTCACAATTACAGTGTGATGAGCTTGCTCGGTTCTTTGTTGATAAGATGGCTGACATTAGGTCGGAGATCCACTTGACACATTCTATGTGAGTTGCTGAGGATCAGGGCCTGGTCACTATCCCTCCATTTTCCTGGAGTACCTTCGACCATCCAGAAATCATGGATGTTATGTGGATTGTCCAGGGGATGCACCCTACATGCTGTAGTTTAGACCCGGGCTCTACATCCCTGATTATGGGTTGTGGTGATTCTATCAGCCCAGTTCTGGCACAGATAGTCTGGTGCTCCCATGACTCTGGTGAATATCCCTGCTCCTTGAAAGGGGCAGTGGTGACACCTTTGTTGAAGAAAGCTTCTCTGAACCCAGACTCTCTTGCAAGCTACAGGCCTATCTCAAACCTCCCCTTTGTGGGAAAGGTGATCGAGAAAGTAGTGGATGCTCAACTGGAGAACCATTTGACCATCTATAGCATCTACAAACCTTTCTAATCCAGTTTTTGAAAGAGGCATAGTACTGAGACTGCACTGGTTCGGGTGCTCAATGATCTCTTGATGATGAGAGACCAGAGAAAATAGTCCATTTTGGTACTTTTAGATCTGTCATCAGCTTTTGACACAATTGACCATGGAGTTCTGCTTGAGCACCTGAGATTGATCTGTGGACTTTCTGGATTGGTCCACAGATGGTTAACTTCTTATCTCACTGGAAGAACCCAGAGGGTAGTGTCAGGGTTGTTTTTCTCTGACCCAATTCTCTGTCTTGTGGAGTCCCTCAGGGCTCAGTATTGTCTCCCATGATGTTTGCAGTGTACATGCTTCCCCTCAGAGACATTGTGAGATGGTATGGGCTAAGGTTTCATTGTTACGCTGATGATACCCAGCTCTACCTGTCTTTCACCCTCAACCAAGAAGGAGCAGTCTCTGTATTTAATAACTGCTTCAAGGAATTCCAGGATTGGATGAAGTCCAGTTGGCTGAAGTTGAACCCTGGGAAGATGGAGGTGATGGTTTTGGATTCAGGCTGCCGGATGGGGGGCTAGAGGCAGGCTGCCCCTTAGGACTGTTCCTTGGGGACTCTGAGCTTCAGGCCTTTGAACAGGTGTGAGACCTAGGGGTGATGTTGGACACAGGGCTGACACTTCGGACACAGGTGTTGGCTGTCTTTAAGTCATCTTTTTACCATCTGAGAAACATCGCTAGGATCAAGCACCTTGTTCCATCCGGTGACCTGTCTACATTGATCAGGCCTTTGTGACCTCGCATTTAGATTACTGCAACTCACTTTACTTTGGGCTCCTGGAGGTTGATATCCACCGCTTGCAGCTGGTGCAGAATTCTGCAGCCCAATTGTTGATGGGGACCACTAGATCTTCTCATATCACATTGGTGCTGCGGGGACTGCACTGGCTTTCAGTTCAGTGGTGGATCACCGTCAAAGTTGGGTTACTGACATATAAAGCCCTACATGAACTGGGCCCTGACTACCTGAAAGAGCTTCTGATTCCTTATCACCCTGTGTGATCACTCCGCTCGGCCGATGAGGGTTTGCTGGCGATTCGGAGGGTGACTTTAAAGTCTGCTGGGGCCTGTGCTTTTATGTTCATGGCCCTGTCCCTCTGGAACTCTCTGCCCCATCGGATTAGGGAGTGCACAACCGTGGGGAGTTTTAAACAGGCCCTAAAAGCATTCCTTTGGAAAAAGCATATGGTAACGATGACTGTTGATTTGTACTGTATATTTTAATATGATGATGACTTTGTTTTAACTGTGTTAATTGTTTTAACTGTACTGCAATAAATTGTGTGAAGGGGAAAAAGGCAAAGGGGAAGGAAAGAAAAAATGTCCGCAGGTAATGAGCAATAAATGATGAAGAATTTTCGTTCTTGTCCAAAGCAGCTTTTACTGATGTATTCATGTATAATGATGATTTCTCTGTATCAGAGCAAAGAAGATGGTAAGGCACCACAGAAATATGAATGCAGACAGGATAATTCCATTTTCAAAACTTCTTTCTTTTATTGTTTTAAAATTGGCAATGAACTCAACGTTTCACCTATGTGTAGGCTTTTTCAAGAGTTGCCTTTAAGGGAATAATTCAAATGATATCTCTCATCACTTAACAAATCCTCTAAGAATGGATCTTGTTCAAAATTGACCCCCACACATCTTTTATTTCATCAAATGAGCTTGTTTCAAAACCATAGTAGTCTTCCAAACTAATTTGTATGTCTAACAAATACGTTGTCCCATTGGTTCCTTTTTCAAACTTTTAAGTCTGCATGATGCATAGAACGACAGCCGGTTCCCCTCACACGACTCTTGATAAAGCCTACACGTAGGTGAAACATTGAGTTCATTGCCAATTTTAAAACAATAAAAGAAAGAAGTTTTGAAAATGGAATTATCCTGTCTGCATTCATATTTCTGTGGTGCCTTACCATCTTCTTTGCTCTGATACAGAGAAATCATCTTTAACTGTACTGCACCTTGGTATTCGAAAGGCGCATTATAAATAAAGTATTATTATTATTATTATAACTTGAACTTACTTAACAAGGTAATAGTGCTAATGATAACATTCAAATTGGTAATCCACAATTATTATGCTTTGAAACATAAAAACATTTGTAAGTGAACTTGCTGGTACCATAGGTGTTGGCACTTAGTTGGTTGAACTTGACACTTTGCAGAAATTGGGTGACTCCTGCAGTGATGACATTTTTGATGCTTATCAAGGCAAAAAAAATCAGTCTGTGAGTCAGTGCTAAAATTTGTCAAATATGTAACAGGGAGTGACTAATGGCCTGGCAATATGTTGTCTTGCTGGGTACACAAACCAGTTTTTTGGTTATGTGTGGAGAATAGATTTGGGGGAGACAGAGTAATGCAGAGAACATGTAGCCTTAATAATGCACTTATCCCTGTATGACCCAATGATACATTTAATAACCCATTCTTGCTTTATTTAATGTGACTGTGTCACATCCAGAACTTGCAAGGAATGTGAGGCAATGTAACCTGTTGCATACTTACTGTAGTTGTAGTATGTATGTTTGCCAGTGTCACCATAAATTGCCACCAACCAAGGTACAGCACATCATGTGATATGAACAGTAGACTTTGTCTTCTTTTAACAGTAAGCAACTAACTTTTCATTATCCAATGCCCTGCCCTATTCCACTGTGTTCAGCAACTCCCAGTCACACCAGTCCCAGCCATCACCACTGCACTTTTTGCAGCAGCCAGGCTTCAATGCATCCTGCATCAGCTACTGCTGCCTTGTCCGTACTCCATGTACAGTACCAGCAGTATGCAACACAAACGAAAATAAACATTTTGCTTGCTTCACAGCTTTGAAGTGAATTTACTATTTAAAATACTGGTTTTCAGATAATTGCTTCTGCCAGTGCAGTGTACAGCAGTATGTCTGACAGTAAGTTGTATTTGGCCCAAAAAGTGCACCTGAACCTGGATCAAACGAGTCCAATTTGAAAGTTATGTAATTATTCGCTATTGTTGTCATGCATGCCCTCTATTATTTCTGGAACTCCTCATTGCCTAATTCACTATCTTTGGCCCTTCCCCCATCATGAGTACTTCTGTTAGTACTGCTGCTATGATAAACTGCAGTGGCACCGGCACCGCCATCATCTGCAGTGTCAGAACAGGTATTGCTGCTGATACATGGTGACATACTGACATAATCATTGTTTGATGTGTGGCTACCTCTGGGCATGGCACAGCTGCCACTAGTATTATTGCTGTTGCTACCAGAAACATGAAACCTGACTGTCTCTGTCTGAGACTTTGGCTTCTCCAGTCTCCTCCTTTTTGATTTTTGGCACAAAGACATATAGCACCTTTTTTTTCTCTTTTTTCCAACACTTCACAGATTTATCGACTTCAAAGTCAGAGAAGTCAGGCCACATGTTTAGTTTCATTAGTAGCTCTAGGCTATCTTCTGTTAGCGAACAACAAAATTTTGTCTTTATCCTATTCTGCACACTGAAACCACACTCACATTCTACAGATGTAAGTGGAATGCATAAAGCGATATTACATAATGTTGAATATACTGGCATTGTATCAGAGTACTTTGAAATTACCCTTAAGGTTCCTATAGCATCCAAGTATCATTGCCTTTGCTTTTGCCCAGTCTGAGCGGAGACAATTTTCATCTAGTAAAGGCTTGCATTTATGAATATTTGTCTCAGTATCATCTTGATCACTATCATATTGTGTGTTGGAACCAAATTTTTCACAAACAATTTGTAAACTTTTCTGAACACTGACTGTATTACAGTCTACTACAGACTCTGGGTCAGTTAGATTGGCAATGGCATCCAGAAGTGCTACCATTTTAGAATCTGGGTACAACCTACACTTCATGTTGCTTATTAGAGTATTGAGATACTCCTACCTCAGTTTTGAGAATTGTGCTGTCATTTTATGTGAACAGTTGAGTTCAATCTGAATGTCATCTTGCTGAGATTCCTCTATTTTCCAACATGCTGTCATTTGTCCACTAAAACACTGTCAGGATTGGGCCTGGCTCAGTTTTCATTTTTCTAACTCACCAATTGCACAGAACACTTGTGGTTTCACATCCACATACAGCAGATCCTGCTTTTGAAAGGATTTACAAAGAGTTCCTATTACTTTAAGGATATCACAGAACATACATAGAACATACAAAATCACACATGCCCACACATAGAACAGCTGCAAAAACATAAGTAGTGAGAAACGTGTGAAGGCCCTGAGCTTTGGCATGATTCCTGTCTTCTTTAAGTATAGGAAGAATAGCAGGGTAACATTTATGTATTGCATTTACAGCATTTTGCATTGACAGCCAACGTATGTTATTTGCTTCTTTCAGCTTTCCTTTTACTGTACCAATCACCCTTCATATATCTTCTAGCTTTGCCTGCCTAACAGCAGATGTACTGAAATAGGCATAAGTATCATTAATGTTACTCTGAAAGTCTTGTAGGTATCTAAATTCAGTAGCAGACTGTGAACAGGCCAAAGCCAATCTATGAGCCAAACAGTGGACATGAACCATGAAAGGTGAATGCAGTGAAGTCAAAAGTGCACCAACACCTTTGGTCTTGCCCATCATTACACTAGCCCTATCACTACCTCACCCCACAAGTTTACTCATGACGAAGCCTAGGGCCTGACATCTGTTTACAATAGCCTCAGTTAAGTGGTGTGCTGAACCATCCTTTACCCTGATGTTGCCAGATAGTTTTGTTTTCATTTCCCCTTCACTGACATATTGAATATACTTTATTACAGTTTTGTGAACTGAAAGATCTGTGGAGTCATCAACTAGCAAGACAAACACAGGACTTTTTAATGCTTCTTTTATGACTTTGCTATCTAATGCTTTCACTATACAGTACGTCTCTGCACATCATGAACAGTGTAATCACTTATATCATGTACTGAGCATTGACCTCCTGTCCAGCGAATGAAATCTAAAAGTTGGTTGACACTGCAATTTGCCATATCTGTCTTTGCTGCAAAGTACACCACTTTAAACAGATTACGTTCACTGTCTTTTACAAATTTAATAGCTGAATTGTTATCTTCTGAACTTTCTGCCTCATCATTGTCGCTAATTGCATACAGTCTCCTTCTAAGAATGTCTGCTTCCAGTGCTGTACAATGGTCCTTTGTCTGACTGTGTCCTGAGGATTAATTTCTGACAATTTTCTAAAATAGGAAAATTATTTTCTTGTTAATACTATGGAATTGGACAAGAGGAGAATGAAACAGTAAAGACTAAGCTGCTGTCTGCTTTTACTCACACAATGAAATGGCATGCATCAGTGACACAAGGAAATAACAGATACGTAGAACGTACCATAAAGAGTAGATCTTTGAGATGATCTCACTCATCAGGTGGATTCCAAATGCACCATAGGAACTCTTCACCATCATGGAATGACAGTAAACACACCAGATTTTCACTAAGTGTGCAACTTTGGCTGCACATGTGACACCGTCAGCAAGACCTCACCAGCCCGATATAGTTGAGGCAGTGGTCATCCACACACACTCCATCTGCAGTCCTTCCCCACCATCACTCTAGTAAAGAAGGGATCAACGCACAACTTGCAAGCCCTGGGGAAGACCTTGGCAACTGAATCTGCCCAGGACTCCATAAACTTAAAACAGGAGACTTGGAACAAATGGCCAAGCCAAGGATCTTCTTAAGCTCAAGTCAGAAGACCTTGGCAACTGAATTTGCCCGGGACTCCATAAACTTAAGACAGGAGACTTGGAACAAACGACCAAACCAAGGATCTTCTTAAGCTCAAGACAGAAGACCTTGGCAACTGAATTTGCCCGGGACTCCATAAACTTAAGACAGGAGACTTGGAACAAATGACCAAGCTAAGGATCTTCTTAAGCTCAAGACAGAAGACCTTGGCAATTGAATTTGCCCAGGACTCCATAAACTTAAGACAGGAGACTTGGAACAAATGGCCAAGCCAAGGATCTTCTTAAGCTCAAGACAGAAGACCTTGGCAACTGAATCTGCCCAGGACTCCATAAACTTAAGACAGGAGTCCTTGCAGGACATCCCTTCCAAAAAATGCATGGGCTCTTAAATATATCAAGACAGTAATACTCAGTGAAACAACTGTGTGATACTACTGTGTATGTTACTCCAAGTGGCAGTAGGCCCTACTTTGAAAAAGGTGCTAAATCCACCAACACTGCACTGCTGCTCATC
Source organism: Neoceratodus forsteri (assembly GCA_016271365.2). Lineage (NCBI taxonomy): Eukaryota > Metazoa > Chordata > Ceratodontiformes > Ceratodontidae > Neoceratodus > Neoceratodus forsteri. The sequence continues at coordinate 515,637,908 of CM057449.1, read as the reverse complement.
AGTGGAGAATGTGCTTGCAACTCGATGGTGGAAAAGAACTAAGGAGTGAGCAATGTACTGCGGAGGATCTTCCATGTGGATTCCCATTCACTGACAGTGAAGTTCCTATGGCTATGATGTTAGTGGTGCTGCTGTGGTACTGGTACCATACCTACCTGATGAGTGAGATCACCCCAAAGAACATCTATGTATGTTCTATGATATTGTAAAAGTAGAAAATACTGGTGTGGTGACTCAATATTACACTCTCTGTACAGACAGACTGCAGGATTATATCGGTTGCGCTCCACCATGCTATGTTCGGCTACAAGTTATCAAACTTATTAACATCTGGGTGGGGAGGGACAATGCAGTCCCGAAACACAGGTGACAAAGTCAGCATACTTGAGGCATAAATTGTCATTTCTGTTACAAATTATTAATAAAAGTAGCAAGCCTTTACTAGATGAACTGTGATGACTATGAATTAAGCAATAATGCATGATGGGAGGGCTATTATGGTGGGATAACTGTTCTGCCCTCCTGTGGTGGCTTCTATCACTGAAGAAGGGCAAGGGACATCAACCCACCTTATAAAATGTGCAAAACCTCGCTTTTTTTCAGCTTCTCATTTTATAAGTCAGCTAAGACATGGTAGAGTGCATGGAACAGATTTTACCGCATGTCAGGGGCTAAAGGTACTCGGCCAAGGTCTTGTGCCAAATTATGCCCCTGGCTGTGGGTGAGGTAAAATCTGTTCCATGCACACCCTGTTATGTCTTACTGATTACATAAAGCACCCCCTGAAGTGCTGTATTGCAGTAATAAAATTGGTAATTTTTTTGAAATGTTATTAATTTGTTAAAGAGGTTATTATGGCTGGGCTGTTGTGGTGGGATTATGGGCCAGTCATACAAAAAGCATCTGTCTGCCAATCAGAATTCAGCATCCTTTCTACCGATTTCAATATCAGATTATGAAATGTGTAGAAAAATGCTGAATTCTGATTGGCAGACAGATGCTTCCTGCTGGACTGTTATCACAGCACAATGTGGCCCAGTTGAAATAACCTGTTTAAAAATTCATAATGGTTTCCAAAAAGGACACATTTCATTAGCACAATATGACACTTCATGGGGTGCTTTATGGTGGGGTAATGGGGGGCCCTTCTCAGGTGGTGGAAGCACTTGGCTACACGCACCTCGTGCTTCAAACCATCTGGATGTGGGCGAGCTGTTATCACACCATAACTCTCCCTAGATGGTCATGATCATCATGTCACTCCTGGCATGCCTTACCACTTAATTCACAGCCACCACCACTGTGAACTGGAGAAGCCAAAGCCCATTTTGTGACAGCCAATCAGGCTACTCGGAACTGTTACTGTCAGACATACTGCATGCACATTAATGCACCTGCACCTCTAGTAGCAAATTTGTTTGTGAGACGGCTATCTGAACGGCACACAAAGCAAAACATTTTTCCTCTCTCTTGCCTCCAGCCATTCAAATTCAGTTTGCCACTGATGTCTGTAATTACGCACAACAACAGATTTCACAGCATCTGATATTTGACTGTTCTGATTTCTAGTGTCACAACTGCATGATTTCTGAACAACTGATGAGTGTGTGTGACCCTGAGAAACTGCAGATTGTGGGATACACTCATAAGAAGAAAAATAATCATCACTATCTGATAACTGAAGTGTAGGAAAGTTATCAGAATAACAAATTGAAGTTACAGCAAGGTTGCAACTGTCACTTTCCATTTCAGTATTGGAATTGGAAGAACAATCAGCAGTCGGTCCATTCACAGATGATGAACTCCCTCCAGAGTCAGTAGCAAGACACTGAGTTGCGGGACATTTTTTTATTAACCAGCAGTCTAATAAAGGCTTTGTAGTAGTGGTGGTGGTTCTCTTTTGGGTCTTCGAACAGGCTTGACCTGAGCATGACATATTCGGTGTCACGACAGTTCCCTTCTCAAAATTCGTGTCACGAGGTGTTGTTTATACACAGTTGGTTGTTGTCAGCCAGCAGGTTATCTAAAGCAATTATAAAAGTCATTTCAACATGTGTACACTACTTTACCAGCAATCACACATGACTGTCATCACTTAGTGACAAAACTAGTACGGAACCCCATTTCAATGTATGGGGTTAATGGAAGTTAATACATTTGCCAAGTGTTATGTTGTAAAGCTTTGGGTGACCAGACCACCCTTGTTCTAAAGATAATTTGTTTTAATAAAGTCACACTGTAGGATCCCATCTGCAGGTCTGGACATTATGTTATTGCTTCATACGTGGACTTACTGGGTTCCCTTCCAGAAGATAGGTCTAGCATGGCCCCATCAAACCCCTGGACCCGGTGGTAAAGTCACAGCTTATTCTGCAAACACAAACCCCTTCAACTGTACAGACTGAGCCTGGTACACATGCCCAAAGCTGTTGTTGTTACTATCTCCCGCCCCCCCAATTGTGTACCCAGTTTTTTATTTCAAGACTTGGAGTGATACCCCCCTGAACTGGCACACACACACAATCAAAAACAGCAACATGTGCTTTCAGCATTGGTTAACAATCACACACAATTCAAAACCAAAGTTTTTCATGCAATCAATGAAGAGCCAGCTCAGGTGCAACTTCAAATAAGTGTACAGACTATAGCAAAAAGCAAATGCACAAACATCTCCTCATATACGACGCAAACACTACTGTTTCCTTAGTAAAGAAAACATTTATTCAGCAGCACCAGCCCTTGCTGTATGCAGCACCCAGTTGATTCTTACATTTCGCACCCTTCGGTGCTCTGTGCTCCCACAGAGATTTTCATGTAAAGAATCTCTGGATTGATACAACAATACAGCCTCCCCCAGACTGTCACACACAGACGTTATTCTGTCCCTAGGAATGTGAGTAGAGGGGAGGATGGAGGAGTCATATTACAGGGCTGGGCACAGGTGCAGCACTGTCTGAGTCTGGAAAACATAGAAACATAGAATCTGATGGCAGATAAGGACCGCTTGGCCCACCTAGTCTGGCCATTTCCCTACCTGATTGATAGGCTTAGCCTGCAGATTCTAGTTCATCAACAGAAACTTACAATGCGGGCCATGTGTGCACCAATCCCCATTTTATTGTGTTACCTCCTTCCTCTATCCAAACCATTGCAAGCAGTCCCAGTTACACCAACTCCCTCCCTCCCTCATTTCCAACACTCTCTGATGTTCACTGGCACAAACCTCTCTCTCTCCATGGTCTATTTCAAGAACACCCTGGTGTCCAGTGGCACACACTCTCTCTCTATTCCCATCCAGCACCATGCACTCTCTGGTGGCAAGCATCCCCACTTCATCTCTGTATCCCACTACAAACTCTCCCTGGTGGCCAGTGACTCCCCCAATGTTTCCCTGTTCTGTGCCTAGCCCATTCTGGAGTCCAGTAGTATTTTTCTCTCTCTTTCAGTCACACACCAACCACTCCCTGGTACCAGTGCCCCATCCCAATTCCATTCCAAACTCTGTCTGGTGTACAGTGGCCCCCTCCCATTCCCTTCCCCATACAAAGCACTTTCTGGCATCCAGTGGCATCCCCTCCTCTCTCTGTCCAGTGAAAAGCACTCCCTGGTGTCCAATGGCACTACCCATCCTCTACCAAACACTCCCTGGTTTCCAGGAGCACCCCTCTCTTTATCCATCCCATTCTAAGTAGTCCCTGGTGTTCAGTGATACCCCCTCCCTGACCCCATCCTAATCTAAATATACTTTGATGTCCACTGGCACCATACTCCATCACCCTGGTCTAATTTAAGAAATTTCTGGTGTCCAGTTTGCCCTTCTCTATTTCCCTAAGCTGTATCAAGTACTTCCTGGTGTTCAGTACTGCAGTCCTCCTTCTCCCCATCCGATAGCAGCATTCTTTGGTATATAATGGCAAAACTATCCCGCATCATGTCTCGTACCAAGTACTCAATGATGTCCTGTCCAGTACCCCCACCCCTACCTACCTCATACTCTCTCTAGAGACTGGTGGTACCTCCCCAATGTCTTCCTGTTCTGTGCTAAGCACTTTCTGGTGTCTAGTGACAAGCACTCATGGGTTCCTTGGCGGCACTTCTGCATTCATCAGGGAGGTCATTAATAAACACTAAAAAGAGAAGAGGCCTTAATACAGATCCTTGTGAGGGATAAACTTTAATTGGGGCATAATTTGAAACATGGTTAGTTATTGCTACAACTTGCAGTTTAGTTTTAGATAGTCACCAAGACATACTTTAGTTTTCCAGGCAGTCCACAACTCATAAGTTTATAAATTAACAAAAAATAATAAAAAAAATAGTCAATTAAGTATAACAAGGCAGCAAATTCTAAAGGGTTGGCACCAAATAATCCAAAGCTTATTGTCCTCCCATACAGGCAGTCACCCATCCACCCAGTCCTTTAACTTAACTTAAAGCTTTCAAATTTTAATTGGCACCCACCTCTCAGTCACTCTGAGGACTGACTGCTGTGATGGTAGGTGGTCAGACTTGGGTTGGTCGGTCGGTCCTGTCCTCCCTCCCCTCACTGGTATCTCATGGCTCCAAGCTAGGCCTTGCCCCCAGCTATGACTGTTTTGTTTGTGCGCACTCCTCCTGCTATTCCTGTCCCCCTCAGGTGGCTCCGAGCCCTCTTCTCTGCTCCTCAGCTCCAGTGGTCCCACACTGTGTTGGTCAGTCGATCCAGCTTGAGTTGCTTCATGCGTTACCCCTTCCACCATGCAATGCACTGCAGTAGCCACTCACTCCACTGGCACCACCAGAAGAATCATGCACAGCCAGGAGCAGTTCTGCCGTGATATATTTTTATTTATTACTTACTGACTGCAGGCAGTGCACTCATCATCTGGGACTCATCTCAGGAGAAGAAAAAAATGACCTGACCACCCAAAATGAACTGGACCTGGCGCAACCCACAAGCTTGCACTTGCTGCAGCAAAAGTGAATGAACCACCCTCTGTCTCACCTGGCCTGAAAGAATGCCTGGCTGGGAGCTGGGGCCACTCAGGGATGATGATACATGGCACAGGGTCACTGAGTCCTGCTCTTGGCCTCTAGTCTAGACTGGAGTGGATGACACAGTCAGATCATGTCTGTCTGATAATGAAACAATTTTTTTTTAGAATGTGGCTGGTTAAATGGGACACCCACAAGCCCACTGATGAATACGATCTCTGTGCTGCACAGCCACAGCTTTCTTGCCTCCTCTGCGATGGACTGCTGGCACACTCTCTCCACCAACTCATGCATCCTGGTTAAACTTACCACAAGCAGCTCCCGACTCCTCCTCCTCCTCCTTGACTCATCATTGGTGCATATACTTGGTGCCACACTGCCACAGGAGCCAGAAGAAGCACTATTGGCCCATTTTGGATGTTGTGTGGCAGATGGACAGGACGGCAGTTGAAAAAAAACCATTGCTGCTATTCTTGTCGTCTCGGTGCCAAACTGTGTCCAGGGGGCAATTGGCAGACTGGTGAGCTGGCGGGCAGGGCGGGGTGGGGCTAGACTACTCCAAAACTTGGTGGCAACTGGCAAGAGTGAAACAAATGACGATGTCCACACTATAAAAAACAGGTGTCAGCATTAAACTTCAGAAATATTACTGGACGTCAATGACTCCAGATAGTGCATTTTTGGATGTTTTTAGCTAATTTTTGGATGTAAAATGCATCCAAATATGGGTTATCTGAAGCATTGAGTGACACTGAGTCATCTGCTGTGGTAATGGACATAATAACTGCTGATGCTGATGTGCAGCATCCATCAATTGAATTAAACCGTGAAGCGGAAACATTTGTTTCCTGTCCTAAAAAACTAACTTTGCTGGATCAGCAAGGAGACAGGATCTCTAAAGACAAAAAATATGACCAGGAGAAAAGGATCAGAATGTTTTAATCTGACTGGTTTAACACTTAGAAATGATTGAGATATGATGATAAAAATGGACTGATGTATTGCATGGTGTGTGAAAAGTATCCCACTATTGCAACTCCAGCCCTTTCAAAAGAAAAACAAATGTATTTGTCACATGCTCTTAACAACTTTTGTATTGAGTCACTATGAGCACATGAAAAGTCCAGTCCACATGTGCTATGCCGGAACCATCATATTCTGGAAAGTGGCCATCATGCAGTTCAGTGTGATATTACTGAGTCACCACTTTATCAAGCCTTTGCACAGTTGGAAGAGGACACAAAAGTGAGGATGAGACATCTGTTCAATACAGCGTACTCCATTGCAAAAAATCTGTGCCATTTTTCCAACATGGAATGGCTATGTGAATTGTAAGGGAAAAATGGTATTAAGCTTGGTATGATTTATTCCAATGACAAGCGACCCAGGGACTTTTCCAGAGCTGTATCTGCTGTTCTATCCAAAACCCAGACACAGACTCTTAAAAATGCACAATATGTGACAGTTCTTGCTGATGGCAGCACTGATGCAGCTATAATCAAATGGGAAAATGTATTCCTGCATTTCATAGATCCTAACACAAAAGATGTATGTACATATCTGGTCCTGGCCGTGCCCCTGGAATAATCACATACTGAAGGTGTCTTTAATGCCATAAGAACTGCATTAGATTCACTACATCTTCTTCTCACTGACCTATCAAATGTGAGCAATCTGGGGCCACTTTTGTTTTTGGACAATTTTGATGGAGCAAGTGTAATGATGGTTAAAGGGGTGTGACCATCGCAAAGTTACAGGAGCACTATCCTCACATCATTGCCATGCACTGTGTTGCATATAAGCTGGAGCTGGTGGCTCTTGATGTGATGAAAACAAGCCCTTTCATAACAAAGCTCGAAAATACTCTAAAGGGCATATTTAAATTCTACCACTGTAGTCCCAAAAAATTAGAGAGCTACAAGAAATTGCACAAGTGTTAGATACTGATCTGGTACACTTTAATGCAATTAAACACGTGAAATGGCTTACCAGAGGATCTCGTTCAGTTAATGCTGTTCAGGTGAATCTACCTATAGCTGTTCAGCACTTGCAACAAAGTGCATCTGCTGCTGATGGTTCAAAAGCAAAGGTGCTGTTAAGAGAGGTACAGTCTGTTCACTTTGTCAAATCTCATTATAATTCTGCAAGATTTTTTGCCCATACTTAGAAATCTTTCCCTGCAGTTTCAGACAAATGACTTAATAATTCTTGAAGTACCAAATCTCATCAGCACCTGCCTTCTCCAGCTGATGGACCCAAAATCAAAGCCAGGAAAATACATGACAGCTTTTCTAGCTCATTACAAACCTCAAAACAGATGCATGGACTATGTAATTTCACAGAAGGGAGTCGAGAAGACTGTGCCTTTCACATTCAAAGGCAACCGTCCTGAAATAAATTTGAGGGCAGATACACAACTGCAGACTTTAGTACATGCAGCAATAGATTACATCAATGTAAGATTTCAGAATTTCTCACAGGTGCCTCTGAAATGATTCGCCTGTCTGGATTTGAAACAGTTTGATCTACCAAGAGAACAACTTCCAAAGTTTGGGACCAATGAAGTGGCTAATTTAGCAGCATACTTAAATTTTTTCACTGAAGAGCAGCAGGAAAACATTAGATCAGAATATGATGCATTTAAGGCTCTGCCAAAATCTGCAGCTGACAAACCCTATCTGCAGGTGTATACAAGATTGCTGAAAAAAACCTACCCCAGATTGCTAACATTTGCTTCACATGGGAGAAGTGTCATTGAGGTGGCAGGTGAAAGCTGCAACTTAAAACATCAAGTCAAACTTCTCACGCAATGACTTTTTGAATACATGTACTGTTTGCTTGTGACTGTGGAGGGTCAGGACAATTGCAATCAGCTGGGTCTGTAATAACGTTAAAAGCCTTTGCCGCCCTGACTGCATTTATTTCCACATACTGGGACAATACGGAGCAACAAAGCAACAGGGAGAAGTGTCATTGAGGTGGCAGGTGAGAGCTGCAACTTAAAACATCAAGCCAAACTTCTCACGCAGTGACTTTTTGAATACATGTACTGTTTGCTTGTGACTGTGGAGGGTTGGGACAATTGCAATCAGTTGGGGCTGTAATAATGTTAAAAGCCCGTGCCGTCCATGGGCGCGAGCATTGTGAGTGGCGCAAGCGCCACTCGGTGAAGAAAAGTCACTGGGTTTGGGTAAGGAGCTTTTATAGTGTTACAACAAAATCTGGTAATTATGCATTTATTTTATGTGATGGGGTGGGTACTGATGGAAATGTGGTTGGTTAATTTTCAGACTTCAGAAACTAATTGTAACAGTATTAGCAAAGGTGTGGTTTTTATGACCATGAGGGAGCACGTATAAGACCATCAATAAATGATTGTTAAGAGACGTAATGTTTTCACAGATTCAATGAAATTATGATCAAGACCCCTGAAAATTAAAAATGGAACATTTGATTTGGTGAATTGTAGAGTTAGGGGTTTATTTTGTTTTGCTTTACTGACACAGTGTGGAGATGTGGAAAAAAACCCAAGGCCCAAACATCAAGAGGGGATAACAATTACCCATGAGAATGTTAGAAGTCTTATACATAAAATGGACCAATACAGGGTTTGGGTTACTGAATTGTCTCAAGACATCTTGGCCATTTCTGAGACTTGGCTTCATTCTGGTATTTCTAATGAGGCAGTAGAACTTGCAGGTTATAGATTAATAAGGCAGAATAGGGGGAAAAGGGGAAGGGGTACAGCTTTATGTAAAAAATACCTTAGGCCCGTACCAGTCATTATTAGCTAAAAATGTGGAAGGGATTGATTGTTTGGTTATAGAGTTGTTAAAATTAAAATTGATAGTTGGAGTTTTTTTATGCTCTTCCTAAAACTAAAACAAGTACGTTCGATGTTTTGGCTGATATTTTATTGGAAATACCAAAGGATCAGTGTGAATTGCTAACGGGGGAATTTAATGCAGATTGGGGGCAAAGTAGAGGTAATAAACTTAAAGCAAGTCTGGAAGTATTAGGACTTCAACAATTAATTCATCAACCAACAAGAAGTCTTAACAACAGAACTATTGGGTCTATATTGGATCTGTTCTTTGTCTCACAAGAATTAAAGGTGGAGGGTTGTAAAATCCTTCCTTTAAATCTCGGGGACCATAACCCAATTCAGTGTGCTTTATCTTTACAAAAAAACTTGGGGAAATGGAAAACATGATTGTTGGGTGTGTGACTTGAGGAGATTCAATGTATTATCCTTTAGGGATAGTCTTAGACATTTTGATTGGTCAAGAGTATTTTTATCCCTGATTTAAACCTGGCTATCCAGGAATTTACGGATTCCTTCCTGGATATTGTCCAGTTCCACGCCCTGAAAATAAAAAAGAGCAATAATACCAAAGATTTGCCATGGCTTAGTGAGAAATTGAAAACCCAGTTACATATAAGGAATAGAATATGGAAAAAAGCTAAGAGAACAAGATTAGCGGAAGACTGGGATTTATTTAAGTGCTGGCGGAATAAATGTAAACAAGTGATAGCTTTAGCCCAAAAAAGATTCTATCAGAAATCTTTTGGTAAGATGCAGGACCCAAACAAATTTTGGAAGAATATCTCCGATTTAAAAAATCTGGTAAAGTCTAAAAATCTTATTAGTTTAGTACAGGGAGAAAAGTTGATAGATAATCCCTTGGAGGTAGCTAACTTGTTAAATCATTATTTTAAGGATTTACCAGACCTGGAAATACCAAAACTGGATGTAGCTAATCTTGTACAAACACAGTCTGTCACTTCTATAGCTAATAAGTGATTTAAACTAAAAAAAAATTGAAGTAAAGGATGTAGTTAAGGAATTAAAAAGTTTGAAAATGCTAAACAGAGCAGGAATAGATGATATCGATCCTAGGTTTTTGAAGTTAGGCTCTGACATAATAGCCCCAATAGTTACACATTTCTATAACTGGAGTATACATTCTTCCTCTGTACCTGAATTGTGGAAAATGGGAGAAATCGTTCCCATATACTGTATAAAGGTGAAGACTTTACAGTTCCTTCTAACTATAGATCAATCACCTTGCTCCCTATTCTTTCAAAGATTCTGGAAAAGTTGGTAAATTACCAGTTTGGCCACTATCTTGAACAAAAGGAGATTTTAATAAAGTATCAATATGGGTTCAGAGAGGGTAGGTCCACGAACACCGCACTGCTTGATTTTGGTGATTTGGTGGCAACTTCACTAAATCAGGGTAAATGTACTGGGGCGTGTTCGTGGACCTAAGCAAGGCTTTTGATTTGGTACATCATGAGACTCTTTTGTACAGGTTATTGGATATTGAGGTGCAACAAGAATCTCTGCAATGGTTTAAATCCTACTTATCTAACCGTAGGTAAAGAGTGATCTGTGGTGCTGCTGTCTCAGGTCTCCTGGATTTAGATAGAGGTGTACCACAGGGCTCTATTCTGGGCACTGTGTTATTTAACCTCTACGTAAATAGCCTTGTAACTCACATAACCAGTACTGAGATCAGGCTTTATGCAGATGATATTGTACTAATTGCATCTGCAAATAATCCCGGAGACCTGAGATAGCGGCTCCAGACAGACTTTCTTAATATTGAGACTTGGATGAGAGACTCAGGTCTTATAATAAGAATTAAAAAGATGCAGAGTATGATCTTTTCAGTAGGATCACATGAAAAAAAAGGGTTTTACAGACTTACAGATTACTTTACTTGACGGGATGAAGGTTCAGATGGTACCTAGTTATAAATATCTGGGAGTCCTTGCGATTCCCAGTTTTCTTTCTCTGAACACATTTTGTTGCAAACAAAAAAGGGTAGTCAAAGATTGGGATCCTTGAGAAAGGTGTCTGGATGTCTGACCAGGGATATTAAAATCAGACTGGTGAAACAATTACTGTTGCCTGTACTTGATTATGGATGTCCACTGTATATCCATTCTTACCAAAAGTCTTTGGATGAGAAAGATCAGATGTATTATAGGATGGGGAACTACATATTACGGAATAGATATCAGGTTCATTGATGTCTGGTCTATCAGGAACTTGATTGGTTACATCCAACAGCACGGAGGAAGTATCTATGGTCAGTGGTATGCCATAGTCTAGTTTAGCCCAAGAGTAAAAAATTGCATCCATTAAATCACTTAATATGTTTGAATTTAAATGTAACATATTCAGACAGGCTAAGGAAGACATCCAGAAAATTGCCTATGATCCGAATTATGAATCAGATGGGGGATATAATTTTTCAGAACAGTTTAGCAAAGACTTGGAAAGAACTACCATTTCACTTAATTGAGATTCTTGATTTGCACATATTTAAACTTAAATTGCATGATTACTTGAAAGTTTATTGTAACTGTTTTTAGTTTATATGTTGTTTTTTGCTCTGTATGTATTTATTATACATTGTTTCAATTTTGTTGTTGTAATTACATGTATGTGCCACAGGAATTTGATGTAAATGGGGATTTATTTCTCCAACAAATTAGCCTGTATAAAAATAAACTTTTAAACAAACAAACATACAAACATTCTAGAGTTAGTGGAAATACTACTGTCAATGAATGTGTCAACTGCAAAGTGTGAACGAGTGTTCTCCATTCAAAACCTGATAAAGACAAAAATAAGGACATGTCTGGCAGATGACACACTACACTCACTTCTTCAAATAGCAGTAGAGGGTCCTGAACTATATGACTTCAATCCAGATCCAGCAATAAACCACTGGCTGCTGTCTGGTCCAGGCACTCAACATGCTTATGGGGATGCTGCCGCTGGTACAACTGAATCTGATGCTTCTGTGTCTCATGCTAGTACTACTGCTGCTGCTCCATTATCAGCCTGTCCTAGAACTACCACCAGTAACTTAATGTTGGTGACAGTTCTGTATCTGAGTTCTGATTATGTTTGTCCTAATTATTCTCTGCTTCATTCTGGCATGTGCGGGACTGGATGGAATCTGGCACCACTTCACTCAGACTTCAAATCACTCAACCTGTAGTAACAGAAAAAATTAAAGATAGTTATATATTCATTTTTAATGTTTTCTATAGCCTACATCTATGTAGTAGTAATAACAGAATTACACAATCATTTAGTTTGTTACTACATCATTTTTTATAAGTTTTTCCGACCACTGCACTACCACTCACAACAGTGGAACTACCATTTTAGGATAGGCCAGTTGTCCTGGACTACCATGTAAATTTGAAATTTGTCGATCCCTGGCTTAGGCAGAAGGTGCTGTGTTTTGAGGGATCTAATGGGGCTAAGGTCCCATGGGCTGGGCAGGGTTTAAAAATTTGGATTTGTTGGATCAAAGAGGGATGACCGAGTAGGCAAGTTGTGGGTTTTATGGGGCAGGCCACTTGGAAAAGGTTTGTGTGGTGCAAATGCTGCTGACTTTAACCTCCCTCATATTAACTGGGACTCATTATCAGGACAGTCCTATGCTGAGAAAGGACTAATAGATGTGGTAGTTAGTACTGGATTACAACAGCTTGTTACTGAACCCACTCAAGGTCCTAATATTTTGGATCTATTATTTACTAACATAGAGCAACAAATTAGCAATTTACAAATTTGGGATCCACTTGGGACCAGTGATCATTCATCTATTCTTTTTGAAATTCAACAGTTTAAAACTATACAAAGGCAGTTATATTGTATAAAAAACTATAATAAAGCAAATTTTTCTAAAATCAATGAATACTTACAAAACATAAACTGGGAATCTAATCTTCTTAACTGTACAACACAACAAGCTTGGGACTTTTTTAAAAACATTGTACATTATTTGGAAAATACCTTTATTCCATCTAAGAGGAAATTTAATAATAAAGGAAAAATTCCCCTTTGGTTCAACAAGACAATTAAAAATCAGATTAAAATAAAAATTTAATTTTTTAGGAAACTTAAGAATAGTTCTGTTCAACTTAAAACTACTCTATTACATAAATACAGACTATCTGTGAAAAACTTAAAAAATTCTATTAAATTGGCAAAATAAGCTAGAATTTAGACTAGCTCACACAAAAGACTGTCACAAATCTATTTTCTCCTATATAAATAGTAAAAAAGGTGTATCAAGGACCATTGGTCCCATTATAACCAATGGCTCTTCTATATCTGATATAGAAACCTTGAATCTCTTTAATAAGTACTTTTGTTTTGTCTTCTCTCAAAAATCACCTATTAGTATATTTAAAATTCACCATGTAGATTATCATAGGTTCTATCCAACTAACATTATACAGGCTATCAAAAAACTAAAAAAAAATACTAGTCCGGGCCCAGATGGTATTCATCCAGGGTTTCTGATCGAAACCTCTATAAATATTTCTATACCTTTGTCAATTATCTTCAACAAATCTTTACAAAGAAAGCATTGTACCAAATGATTAGCGTTCAGCAATAGTTACTCCACATTTAAAAAGGCAATAGAGGTTCTGTGCAAAATTATCGTCAATTAGCCTGACCTCAGTTGTGTAAATTAATGGAACGAGTAATGAAGTCTCTAATAGATCAAGATTGTAAAAATTAGAATTTATGATTCAAATCAGCATGGGTTTACTCCCAAGTATTCCTGCACCACCAATCTGATATCTTTTTACAATAATATAAGTACTCTACTAGATGTGAGTATCCCTACTGATGTAATTCTTTTGGACTTTAGTAGAGCGTCCGATAAAGTCTCACATGAAAAACTCATTACTAAAATGCACAATCTAGGTTTGTCACCTGATATTGTCAACTGGACTTTAAACTGGTTGACAAATCATTCTCAGAGAGTCAGAATTAATGAAATCTTGTCTGATTCAGGTAGTGTGACAAGTGGTATACCACAGGGGTCGGTCTTGGGACCAACATTGTTTAATCTCTTTATCAGTGATTTACAAACAGGGCCAAATAACTTCATGGTTAAATTTGCAGATGATACTAAATTGGGGGGCAAGGTTAATAATCAAGAAAATATTTCTGCATTAAAGAAGGATTTGGAAAAATTAACACTTTGGGCAAATGAAAATCATATGCAGTTTAATCAAGACAAATGTTTAGTAGTGCATTTCGGTGTAAATAATCCAAAAACGATATATTATATAAACGGACTACCACTTCACTCATCAAATTGTGAAAAAGATTTAGGGATATATGTTAACAATTAACTTACATCAAATGATCACTGTGTTAGAACTGCTTGCATGACCAACAGACTTTTGAGGCAAATAAAACACACTTTTGTTAATCGCACTGAGCAATGCCTTATTCCATTGTATAGGGCATACATTAGACAGTATCTAGACTATGGCTCCCCTTTCTGGAATCCAAACCAAAAAAAAGACATAGCAATTCTTGAACAGGTTCAAAGGAGAGTAGCTAGAATGATTCCAAGATTAACAAACTTGAATTATCAGAACAGATTAAAAGCTACTGGTCTCTTCTCTCTTCAAACTAGAAGATTAAGAGGTGATATGCTTATGGTTTTTAATTTAATAAATTCACCAGATCTAATGGAAAAATGTGGTCTAACACTCTCCAAAAGGAGACATGTTCCGAGACTGCATAATAAACAGCTTGAAGCAAAAACTTATAAAACCAGCAAAAGGGGAATCTTTTTTCCAATAAGAGCATCCATTGTATGGAATACCTTGCCACAAGAATTGGTAGAGGCAACTAGTGCCACTGTCTTTAAAAACAAATTAGATGTTTGGTTGAGGGATAATAGATAAATAATGTCCCACATAGTGTGAGGAACAGTCTCGATGGGCTCTGGCCTTCTTCTGTTCTTTCATACCAAGTAAGTAATACCAAGACAGGTTAATGGAGTGGGCCAGTCATGGAAAGGATTGCAGGAGCTATTTTGGATGATGCGGAGTGTGGCGTGTGAGAGGAGGCCAGACTCCAGGATGGGCGAGAGGCGGAGGTCTGTTTCAATAATTCACAGGACAGAAACAGTTGTTGGGCTATTGCTTGGCACCAAATGCAGTTTGACAGGGTTTTTTTGGTGGGCTCACCACATCTTTCTGTGTTTTCAGGAGGAAACTGTAGTGAAACCAAGGGTAGCAGACACTGACCACAAGTTTGAAGATTGCGGGTGAGTGTCTGGCATCACTGGGGGTCACCATCTTGGTGAAAGAGGTAGTGAGGAGATGACCCCACAGGAGTGAATGTGGTGGATGCAGGATTGCAGCCAGTGGTAAATGGAATGGCATCAGGGATCTCAGTGATCCGGAGGCAAAAAGAGACAAGATAAGCTATTAATATTAAGAGGAATGAGAATTATGGGGATGCATGGGGAAGAGCACAGGAGGGAGAGGGGGAAGGGGGCCATATGAGGGATGCCACATGGTCTTGGGAGCCCAAAATGGCATCTGCATTCCAGAGCTACACAAAGTGGTGGCAGTTTAGGAGCTCAAAATGGCAGCAGCATTCCCAAAGGCACAAAAGGGCAGTGGTTCCAGGACAGAGTGGAGCTCCTGGGTACCCTGGATGTTACTATTAGCCAATGGTTTTTAATAATAATTGTGTGGTTTCAGTGCATCATTTGTGGGGCTTGTCAAACTTTAGATGGGACAAGTTGCGACTGTGACACCAAAGTTGATGGCACAGAGCAGTTTTATTGCTGAATGCTTGAATTACAGTAAACATGGATATACTAAGTGAATATCCTACTGGGTTATAATGTCGTATACTGAATAGCATCCGACATTACTGCTAACCCGGAATAGCGCTGTATGAGACAGTGAATGGTGCAATACCACGAATCCTGCTGTATGCGGTATTGCACCTTTGCACTATCCCAGGCAGAGGATAAGACCTCTGCTGGGACAGAATTCTGCTGAGCAGCTGCTGTGGCTCAATAGACTGAGCCATTGCAGCAAGGAACCCAGGAGCTGTGTGTGGGACTGGGTTTGATTCCTGGTCCCAGAACATTTTTTTTTTCCCCACACTTTAGTGCAATTTCACTGACCCCCAGGTTGAGAATCTTTATTGTGGTGGTTCAGGGGTGCAGCCCCCCATAACGGGGGTGTGGGTGGCAAAGCCCCCCACAAAACAAAAAGACTTATGCCACATGTAAAGAATTGTGCTATATTGGCAGCACGGTTTTTTGCATGTGACATAATGTCATGTCACATTATGACCCTGTGCCATTGAATATATAGTTAGCTGCACATTGTATTTGCCATATTATTGGCTCGGCAAAGCATGATGATAAACATAGCCCAATGCATCTTCATTATCATCATAGAATCATAGAAACATAGACTTTGACTGCAGATAAGGACCACTTGGCCCACCTAGTCTGCCCATTCCCCTACCTACAGGATAAACTTCAGATCCTAGTTAACCAACAGCCTATTTCTTCCTACCCCCCACAAGAATTGCCTTATGTCTGTCCCATGCATTCTTGAATTCACCCACAGTTTTAGACCCCACAACCTCCTCAGGAAGGCTGTTCCATGCGTCCACCACCTTCTCTGTGAAAAAATACTTCCTCACATTGCCCCTGAGTTGTCCTCCCTCTATCTTCAAATTGTGTCCCCTTTTTCTTGCACATCTCTTTTTCTGAAAGATGCCACTCTCTTGGACTTTGTTAATTCCACTGAGGCACTTAAAAGTTACCATCATGTTCTCCCCCTCCCTTCTTTCCTCAAGGGTATACATATTAAGCTCCTTTAGTCTCTCCTCATGTGTCTTCTCTTGCAGACCCTGCACCATTTTAGTCAACCTCCTCTGGACTGCCTCCATCCTGTCTATGTCCTTGCGGAGATGGGGGTCTCCAGAACTGGATGCAGTACTCCAGATGGATTCTCACCACCTGTCAGTACAGAGGGATAACAACTTCCTGTTTTCTGCTGGTGATGCCTCTCCCTATACATCCCAGTATCCCCCAGCCCTCCCTATTGCCTTCTCACATTGCTTGCTAACCTTAAGGTAATCTGATATGATTACCCCAGGTCCCTTTCCATTTTTGTTGTTGTTACTACCTCCCACCCTCCCCCCATTGTGTAATCTTCCCCTGGGTTTTTGTTTCCCAGGTGCATTATTTTACACTTCTTTGCACTGAATCCAAGCTTCCATACTTCTGACCACTCCTCCAACCTTGCTAAGTCCCTTCTCATCCTTTCCACACCTCCTTGTGTATCAACCCTGTTGCAGATCTTTGTGTCATCAGCAGAGTGGCATACTTTTCCTTCAAGTCCCTCTGCAATGTCACTTATAAAGACATTAAAAAGGACTGGACCCAGTACTGAACCCTGCGGTACCCCACTAGTAACCCCTCATTCTTCAGAGTGGACTCCATTTACAATTACCTTCTGTGTCCTGTTGTCCAGCCAATGTTTTACCCAGGCTACCACCCTGGGGCCCACTCTCAGGCTGGTTAATTTGATTATTAATCTTTTGTGTGGGACTGTGTCAAATACCTTGCTAAAGTCTAGGTATACCATGTCCACAGCCCCTCCATGGTCTATTATTTTGGGCACCCAGTCAAAGAAATCAATTAGATTCATCTGACATGACCTTCTTGCTGTGAACCCATGCTGCCTTGGGTCCTGTGCCCCACTTTCCTCTAGGTACTCAACAATTCTTTCCTTCAGAAGTGATTCAATCAATTTCCCTGTCACAGAGGTCAAACTGACAGGTCTGTAGTTTCCTGCCTCTGTCTTGCTCCCACTTTTGTGAAGGGGAATCACATCTGCCTTTCTCCAGTCCTCAGGTACCACACCATCCTCCCATGATTTGTTAAAAAGGGTAGTCAGTGGTGTCACTAGTTCTCCCCTTAATTCTTTTAGAATTCTAGGGTGAATTCCATCAGGCCTCATTGCTTTATCCACCTTCAGTTTTAGTAGTTCTTTCAGAACCCTTTCTTCTGTGAAAGGACTGGGATCGACCCCCTATCCAGAGTGCTTCTGTTAATTGGATTAGGCACCTCCCCCTTCTCCTCTTTTGTGAATACTGAGCAGAAGTATTCGTTCAGTATCCTGCTTTTTCACTGTCCCTCTCTGCCCACCAACCGTCCTTTCTATTCAGCATCACTATCCCTTCCCTTGTCTTTCTACACTCCCTGATGTACCTATAAAAGGTTTTATCCCCCTTCTTAACCGACTTGGCTATCTTTTCCTCAGTTTGGGCCTTTGCTATTCTGACTTCCTCCGCTTCCTTCTACCTTAACTGGTACATTTCTCTGTCCTGCTCCTTCTGTGTTTCCTTATACTTCCTAAATGCTATCTTTTTCTCCTTAACCTTCCCCGCCACCTCTTTTGAGAACCATAGTGGCTTTTTCTTTCATTTTGATTTGTTTATTTGCTTCACACAAAGGCTTGTTGCCTCTGTGATTGTAGTTTTGATGTTTCCCCATTCTTGCTCCACCCCTTCTTCTAGCCTGTTTGCTAGTGCTTTTCTAAGGCACTCTCCCATCTTGCCAAAGTCAGCCCTCCTGAAGTCCAGTACCATCACTTTTTGTATGGCTTGACTCTGTAGCTGAGTTTATAGTGAACCACACAGTTTGCTGGTCACTTGTTCTCAGAAGGCTACCCTTCTAGATCTGAGATCCTCTCGCTGTCCCCATTTGAGAGTATGAGGTCTAAGATTGCTCCCTTACAAGTGGGTTCCAAAACTAGCTGTCTGAGGCATGCCACCTGTAGGGCATCGAAGAATGGCCCTGCTCTTGGATGTGGCTGCAGCAAAGGTGCTCCAGTTAACATCTGGCATATTCAGGTCCCCCATCAACAGTATCTCCCCTTTCTCTGCCATCCTAAGGATGCCATCTATCATATCCTTGTCCATTCCCTCTCCCTTGACATGGAGGTCTGTATACAATCCCTGTGCAGATTATGGTGCCATTTCCAGTCTCTAAGGTGACCCACAGTGCCTCCTCTCCTCTGTTTACTTTTTTTCTGCTGCTTTTATCTCTTCCTTTACATAGAGAGCTACTCCTTCCCCTCTTCTACCCTCCCTGTCTCTCCTGTAGGTTGTATCCCTGGTATGTTAACATCCCAGTCATGGTCCTCTGTGTACCATGTTTCTGTGACTGCTACGATATCCAGGCATCCCTCTTCCATCAAGGCCACAAGTTCAGGAAGCTTGTTACCCAGACTACTGGCATTGGTACTCATTACCCTCCATTTCTTGATGGCCTTACCCCTTTTTGCCCCATCCCTGTCCTTATTGCCGTTGTCATTTTCTCCATTTACCCCTGCCCTTCTCTCTATCGACATCTCTATATTGGTGTTTACCTCACTTACTACCCTGATTTTTTGGGGGAAGGTTAGGATTTCCCTGCTCCTTACCAGTGCCTCCCCCTTGGCTAGTTTAAATGCTTGCCAATGAAACATTTAAACCAATCACCTAGGATCCTGGTTACCCTCCTAGACAGATGCAGACCATCACGCCAGTATAGGTCTGCATCACTCCAGGTGGACTCCCAGTCCTCAATGAAGCCAAATCGCTGAGCTCTGCAACAGTTTTTCAACTACTGATTGAAATCCCATGGTGTGGAGCACCCTAGCCTCATCCATGCCATAGACAGGCAGCACCTCTGAGAAGTTTACCATGCATGCTACTTGTCTAAGGCCCCTCCCCAACTCCACAAACTCTTCCTGCATTGCTCTGATCCCTTTCTCAACCAGGTCATTTGTCCCTAGGTGGACATTGACATCCAGCTCCCTCTCCCATGCAACTGCTCCAGCAATCCTGAGGATTCACTCCCTGTCCCTCCAAGCCATGGCACCAGGCAGGCACCTTACCTCCCTCTCCCCTTCCTCCTCCAGTTCTACCCTCCTAACAATGGAGTCCCCCACCAGGAGTTGTTTCCTTCCCCCTGTGGGGTCCCTTGCCACCCTCCTGTGGGTCTCCTTTGTGGTGGTTCTCAGCATCCTCCTTGGTCTCCACTGTGGGTGCCTCCATAGAGGAACCACACTTTGACAGAATGGCATATGAATTGTGGAGAGGTATAACTGGAGGGATGCACCTCTGTTCCACCACCCTCACACTCCCTGAGCCCATTGTGGTCCAACCACTCCTCTTTCTTGGCAACCTCTGAGGCAATGGCTGTGGCCCTGGTTGTCCCTGGGTGGGAGAGCAGGTCCCCCAAATCCTGTTCAACCCAACCTGGAGATGAGCAACTTTCTCCTTCAGCCCAGAGAGATGCCTGTAGATGGGACAACACCGCATCCTCCAGAATGTCCCCCGGAAGACTGATGCTCCACAGCCACTGCACTGTACCACTCCCATCATGTCTTATTTCTGGCCCCTTAACCATTTGGAATATTTACTCTTTCCTCTGTTTTTTTCTCCCTACTTACTTACTGCCTCTGTGCCCTTTACGCTCCTTATCTTCCTGTTCTGAGACAAGAAATTCCAATATTTCTCAGCAGTCTCCTTACTTGCTCAGAGTCAGACCTCCAGCAGCTGAGGGGGACAGAGAGCTACTCTTTTTCTTCTAGGATGGTGAGTCTTTTGTGGCTCTGTGATCACTCACTTCCTGCTCCCAAACAGGAAGTTCATGTTGTCAGTCAAATCCTGCTGTGTGGGGGAATCACAAATATAAGAAGTAGCTTGTTTGTTCATGGCCCAGGCAATGTATTTTAGTTTTAATTCCTACATTATAAGATGCCACTATGTAGCAAGGGGACAGGTTGCAGTAGCACAATGGGTGAAGGCCCCATGGATGGAAGCTGAAGGTGCAGGTGATAAATCCTGCAAGATGAATTGGGAGGGGGTGCAGTTCATTCATCAAAGGGGGAATTGGGTAGCATTAGCTGAGGAACAACCCACGGTGCTAGGGACACAATGCTAGCAGGATGATACTAATGTACACATTTTGTTGCCTGGAGACTTTTGGCACAGGAATGGCACCCAAGAGGAGGACAACAAACATCAGCGGGCAGCTGATGGAGCAGTAAGTGGACCTGATGGGGAAGGTGCAGGAGCTGCTGGAGGAGGTGAGGAAGAAAGCTGAAGTGGAAAACAGGACAAGAAAGAGGAAAGCACCAGCCAGGGATGATGGCAAAGGAACTGGAGGAAAGCACCTTGCTAAAAAGGGGTCCAAAGGATCAGCTCAACCTAAGGGTAGGGAGCCATTGGTGGACTTGACTTTGGATGGCAGCTTAAAAGACTACTTTGTGGTTATCATCAAAGAGAGAGGGGAGAAACAATAGGAGAAGATGGAAAGGGCCCTGAAGGTAATTAAAGGGACACAGGAGACTGAGCAGGAGTAATGTAAAGGGGCTGATGGGGGAAAAGGGAAAACAATGGGCGAGTCCCAGGTTTGACACTAGACGATCATGTGCCCCAGTCCATAAAGGAGAAGATCTGAAAAGGAGAGTATGTGGATTTTTTTGAGTTGATGGACAAAAAGACTGCCAAGAAATATGAACAAAGGGAGGAAGTGGGAAAATTTGAGATGGCAATGGTGCTGGCATTAATGGGAAAAACAACGGAGGATACAAGTTACAAGGGTAAGAACACGGACACCTGGCAGGCAGATTTCATGACTTTTAATGCCATCTTGCTGCAGAAGCAGCCAGAGCTGGCTATACCCCTGCTAACTTATTCAGCAATAATCTGAGACACATACAAAGTGAAAGCGGGGTAAGGGTGGCTGAAGTAAGATGAGATGTTCCGGCATCAGATGGCTGCACACGGGGATGTTAGATGGGATCCCACACACACAGACTTATGGGTGCCAACCCTGTTGGAGCATGCTGGGAGTGGGTTGAAGGGCTAGAGAGTGCAGGTGAAATACCAAAAACATGCTAGAATGATAAGGTGACATGCAGCAGGGCAACTGTAAATTCCACATGAGTGTTCTATGTATGCGGGCAACACCCCGTGTCGCGAATGCAGAGTAGTGGGTGACAGGGTGGGGACCCAGAGCTATAGCTGGCAGCCCTTTTGGGGGAGCTTTGGAGGGACAAAGTGGGGGCAGGGCAAATGGCCAGGGGGAGAGGTTTCAGAAGGAGAGGGGCATTTAGGTCAGGATTGGGGAGAAGGGTGAAGGGGAATGGGGTGAGGGGGTGTAAGAGGAGGGGTTTTAGATTGGCATGTACCCCATCAGGCTAGAGAGCTACTGAGGGAGTGGACTGCAAGATATCCAGATAAGGGGGCATGACAGGCTTTGAGGGACAGATTTACAGAGGGTTTCAACCTCCACTATGAAGGGGCTCAGAGGGCAATGAAAGCCAACAATTTGGGGTCAGTAAAAGGCAGGGAGGAGGAGGAGGAGGTTGAGAAGAAGATACAGAAGGAGCAAGTAGCAGACAGCATGGAGGGCCAGTTTGGGGAACCCCCTTTTAACAATCTTAGGATGTCACTTCTGAGTTTAGTGCCTAAAAATCAGCCCTGGGAAATTCCTACTTATTCATCATTTGTCATACGTGGAGGGAGGGTTGGTCAATGACATCATAGCATAGCAGCAAAGATCGGTTTCTTATGCAATGCTGAACCAGGCAAAGAAGATAACATGGGCAGTCGATGGTGCATGGCTGGCTAAGACAGACATAGAGGCAGCCTTTTGACTGGTTCTCTGTGACAAGAGTGATTCAGAAACAGCACTGACAAAAACAGCGAGTGCACATCGCCAAAAATCACAATGGCGATGAGTACTATAGCGCGGTGCAGAAACAGCGATGGGTGGCCATGTTTTCTAATGGAGGTGCGTCATGTACTGACTTTTTATGCAGGGGGACTACACCCCCATCTTTAAAATAACTATTACCGAAGGGGTAGACATTGCAGAAAAGGGGAAAACTTGGAAGAGGTGCTACTCCACAGTTGGACAGAGGTTGGCAAGAGGAGAAGAGAAATGGGTATACAACCAAAGGAAAAAAAATTAAACAACCAAAAAACACAGTATGTCTCAGTCAGCTTCAAACCCGGGTCTACCAGCTACAAGGTGATGACTCTCCCTACTGCACCAGATGGCCAACTCAGAACTGGGTCAATCAACAAATCCCTATGTACTGCACAAAAGAAGTACTCCTTACCAAAAGGACATTGCTGAACTTACAATTCGCTATAAAGAACACATAGTGCATTTGACAATCGTTATTTTCATGTCACCCAAATTGACTCGCTTAAATTGAGTTGTTCTATTCATGGATACCCTTTCGGCTACTCCCAGTGAGGGCAGAGGATTGGGACCTATTGGTCTTCAAATTCAAGAGCAAGTATTATTTTGACAATGCCATGCCCATGGGCTGTTCGGTGGCATGTGCAACCTTTGAAACTTTCAGCACTTGGCTGCAGTGTTTTTTTTTTTAGAGAGCAATGTGGGTTTAAGGCCATGGTACATTATTCAGATGATTTCCTGCTGATTGGACAGGGGGTGCAGGGGACAGCGGAGATGCTCAAAGGGCTCCTGGACATGTATGCAGAACTTGGGGTGCCACTAGCAGAGGGAAAAA
This sequence comes from Neoceratodus forsteri, assembly GCA_016271365.2. Taxonomy (NCBI): domain Eukaryota; kingdom Metazoa; phylum Chordata; order Ceratodontiformes; family Ceratodontidae; genus Neoceratodus; species Neoceratodus forsteri. The sequence continues at coordinate 515,614,508 of CM057449.1, read as the reverse complement.
TGGAGGGGCCTGTCTGGAAGTTAGAGTTTCTGGGCATCGAGATGGATGCGGACGAGGGGTCAGTTTGCTTACCAGAAGACATGGTGGCCAAGGTGAAGGAGTTCATCAGATGATCGAAAGGTAGGAGGCGGGTCCCATTGTCATTGGTGCAGCATTTATTGGGCCACTTAAACTTTGCTTGCAGAATAATCACACCGGGTAGAGCTTTTACCTGGAGGCTGACTAGAGCTACATGGAAAGCATGACTACCACATAACTGGGTGGACATTTCAAAGGGAGTACAGCAGGATTTGGAGATTTGGGACCAGTTTTTAGGGCAGTATAATGGGGTCACTTTCTGATAGGATGACTGGCTTTTTAATACAGACCTCAAGTGCTACACAGATGCAATCAGGGCATATGGTATGGGGGCATATTTCTGGGGGGAATGGATATCAGTGGCATGGCTGGAGGAATGGGGACATCAGATTTTTGAAAAAGTTTCCAATATGGGTAGCAGTGACCATTTGGGAGAAGCAGCTGCAGAACCAAAATGTAATTTTCAGATGCAACTACTGAGCAGTGGTGGAGGTGATTAATAGGCAAAGGGGTTCCATGGAAATGGTGACCAGGGTTGTCAGGCAGCTGGTGCTGGAAGGGCTATGACTGAATTTGTCTTTTAAAGCAAGACATATTGAGGAGATAAAAAATGAGGTGGCTGACAGCCTTTCCCATCTTCAGTTGGACAAGTTCAGGTCATTGGCACCAAAGGCCACTGCCCAGAGAATGTCGTCCCCATCCCACTTGTGGGAGACTGGTTGGAGAGAGCCAAATTGCTGTTTTGAAGCTCTTGGTCTGCGAGTACACTGAGAGAATATGAGGGAGCATTGAAAGTGCTCCAAGAGTTTTGGCAACAGTCGGGAATGGAGGTAAGTGGGGCAGTAACTGAGGGGCAAGTAAAGAGATTCATGGTGCAGAAGTGGAATGACACACTGCACTATGGGGTACACTTAGCAGGGATTGGGTTAATATGTAACTTGCATGGGTGGGGGGAACCAACAGGGCACCAGTGGTGAGACACATGTTCCAGGGTTGGCAAAGGTTGTAGGGGAGACAACTGGACAGTAGGAGACCAGTGATGGGAAAGCTAGTGGGCAGTCTGTTGGGGACTTGAAAAAGTATATGCACATCTGGGTATGAGACATGTTTGTTTAAGGAAATTTTTCTAGTTGTGGTAGAGGTGCATTTAGAGTCAGTGAAGTATATACCAAGAATAAGAAAAATGATGTCAGAAGGCTACAGTGGGGAGAGGTACAATGGGGGCAGGATAGGATGACTATAGGGTTCCGAAGATCCAAGACAGACCAGGTGGGTTGGGGTTCTAAGGTAATTTTAAAGAGAAACAAAGGAGGGAGCTGGTATGGGTGAAGGCACTTGAGAAGTACAAAGGTATCAGGCCATCCATGGCAAGCGGGTTGTTCTTGCACAGGGATGGAGCCCTGGTCACCTGCTATTAAGTGATGGGGAATTGAAAAAAGGAATGGAGTTCTTAGGGGAGGATGCAGGAAAATTTTCATCACATTCATTTTGGATAGGTGCGGCATCAGAGGTGGCCACAAGGGGAGGGTCAGAGGAGGAAATTAAGGAGGTGAGCAGTTGGAGGTCTGGTTCCTACAAAAGATATATCAGGAAACTGTGATAATAACATTGGTTTATTTTCCATAGGTACAGGGCACAAGAAACATGTGTGGATTGTGGGGCATTCATTCGTGTACTGGGCAGAGAGGCATGCTGCAACAAGGCCTGGAGGAAAACAGCTGCAGAGGGTGGCCGAGTAAACCCAAGTGCAGTGGATAGGGTTCTGGGGGATGCATTGGGCGTATTTGTTACCCTTTTTGGAAGAATTAAAGCTAAAGTGGCCTAGACCTGACTTGATCGTTTTGCATCTGGGGGGATTGATCTAGGAGAAAGGCCACTGGGGGAGTTATTCCAGGAGATGAGAAGAGATGTAGAGATCATCAGAGGCTGGTGGCCTGGGGTTACAGTAGGGTGGTCAGAAATTATACCAAGACATGTTTGGTGACAAGCAAGAGACATTAGCGTGATAGAGAAAGCAAGAAAGAGATTAAATAGAGAGTAGCGGGGCTTATGACTGAAGTGGGGGTAGGTATGTTGCACACAGAGACATCTCTTATGACTGCACTAGTTATTATAGGCAGGATGAGGTACACTTGTTGGAAGTGGGCATGGCATTTTTATACTTCATCTAATAGGTGCACTGGAAGATTGGGAAAGGGAAGAGTCTGGGTTGGGGAAGCCCATCATACATCACTACAGATGGAAATGGGTTAGTGGAAGGGAGAGAAGGTGGGGGGAAGGGGAGGAGAAGAGGCACAAGATGAGGATGGAGAGATCCAGGGGAGGGGGCAGGGTAGCAGAATAATCAGGCACAGGCTGGGTTGACATCCGCACCTCATGCGGTTTTGGGCATCCCAGAGGGTGAGAAATGGGGGTCAGGTTTTGGCATCTGAGCCCAGGAAAACTAAGAAAGGAAGAAATGGTGGTTTACACAAAAGGGGGGTGTCAGGCTATGCATTCAAGCCCCAGGAAGAGAGATATGGTGAATGGATGGGTTTTTGAGAAGCAAAGGGGAAAAGTGAATATGGAATGTACTTTGCAGTTATATAATAACCTGATTAATGTAAAATGATAATAAAGTGTATAAAGTTTATGGAGGATGAAATGTGATGTGAATTGAAATTATAATAAAATTGACTGTCAAGTGAGCACCCAGAGAAGTTGTACAGTCTCATTTGATAGGAGTTCCACTGACAATCTTAAGTTTTCCTTTATGATCCCTACCAGGCCTAGTGTTACCTGATGGACCCAGGTTGGGATGAATATTACCTGACATGAGGAAAAGAATAAACAGTATTTTTTTCTGATCCCTCCTACCAAAGGTAATCCTCATGGTCTTCTTAGCATGACAGCAAGATCTTATTTCTGTCTCATATCCTTGGGCATCTAGTAAGGGGACAGAACTCCACATAGGGTCAGTATTAGTAACATGGCCTACCATTGGGGGTCTGAGCCAATGGTGGTTAGGCTAGGGGTACCTTCATTCCTACTGCACTGTATTGAGTCAGTCAGAATTACACCCAGTAAATTGACTATCCCAAGAGGTTGATGTACTTACAAGTCTAGATCTTAGAGACAAACAGTAGTGGGGGATGAAAATGTCTGGGGCACCATGAAAGAGAAATTCTGGCTAATCCAACTGGATAAGCCTTATAGAAAACTGAGTAGATGACTCTCTTTTTAAGAGAGTGGGTAATTGCAAAGAACAAGGAGGATGTTGGGGGGTGAGGATATAGCATGCACCAAGCAGGAAAGGGATCTTGGGGTTGTCATCTCTGATGACCTCAAGGTAGGGAAACAGTGTGACAAGGCATCAGGTAAAGCAAATAGGATGCTGGGATGTATAGGCAGGGGCATCACCAGCAGGAAAAGGGAGGTCATAATTCCGCTATACAAGACACTAGTGAGGCCCCACCTGGAGTACAGTGTACAGTTCTGGAGACCATACCTATGTAAGGACATAGACAGGGTAGAGAAGGTTCAGAGGAGGACAACAAAGATGGTGCATGGGTTGCATCACAAGTCCTATGAAGACAGGTTGAAGGAACTGAAATATGTACTCCCTGGAGGAGAGGAGGGAGAGAGGGATATGATAGAGACATACAAGTATCTTACAGGGAGGAACAGGGTGCAGGAAAACACTATTTTTAAGCGAAAAGATGTTTCAGGACTGAGGGCATGGGATGAAGTTGGAGGGAGGGCGATTCAGAGGAAACATGAGAAAATTTCTTCACAGAGCAGGTGGTGGACAAGTGGAACACCCTGCCAGAGGAAGTGGTGGGGGCTGAAACAATCATGGGATTTAAGAATGCATGGGATAGACATAAAGGAATTCTAGAGGTCAGGGTAAGGGAAATAGACTTCTAGGAAAACAAACTGAACTTACAAGCTCAAATGGGCAGACTAGGTGGGCCATAGGCCCTTATCTGCCGACACTGTCTATGTATCTATGTATCTATGTAGCTATGATATCAGGGTACCAGCAGTTACACCAAGTCTATCTGGTTAAGCTAAGAAAGAAAAGGTTGGGGGTGGACAAAATAGCCACCCAAGGAGGAACTACAGGACTGCAAACAAATCAGTTTGGTTAATTAGATTAAGTAATGTGCTTTGTTAGTGTTAAATTCCACAATAGAGCTGCTCCACTGGCACAGTGGTAATAGTATCACTTGTGAAGCCAATGATCTGAGTTGGGAACGAGCCCGGAGCATAGGAGGGTCAGCTGGGGGGAGGTGGATCAAGTATCCAAGGGATAGCTCAGCTCCTCCAAGGAGGAAAGGTTATGGTGCCCCAGCAATAGTCTGACCTTAGAGTTGTCTGGGAGTCAGTGTGCCATGGGACTGGGGCTGCAGTGGGATTAGTAAAATGGTGGATAGTGACACGTCAGGCATGGGATCATGCCTGATGGTGCCCAGACATCACTGCATTCTATTCCCACTGGTGAAAATGCAAGAAAATCCTACATGGCTGGCTCTGTGATGCTAGCTCTCATCTGCCCACTTCCGCTGTCCTGTGAAAGCCAGGGACCTGAATTAGTATACTCCTTCTCCCCTTCCCAGCAAGGGGGACCACCATGATGGGTTACATATAGTCTCCCACAGATCACAGCCTGGCAGGTAAGAATATTGGTGGCTGGGGGTCGAAGGCAGCTGTGGGTCAAAGGACTGATATGGGGCATATCCCTGCCACTGGAAGGAGTAGAAACATATTTGGAAAAAAAAGAAATTCCACAAGAGATATTCAAGAGACATTACCTGTGATATTACCATAAATATTTGAGAAAATGTTGCCAATAATGTTTGGTACTTCCACTATAAATTTAAACTGCAATACTAAACCATTTTTTCCCAGTTTTGTTAGATGCCCAGATACACTGACATTGGATAGGCACAATAAATGTCAGGGCTGTACATGCACAAGCAGAGAAGTTACAAAAATCCACATTTATAGAAAGGTTTCACAACATTTCAAAAATAATTACAAAGTGACATTTTGAACCCATGTTAAGTAAACATTTCTAAACCAAATATCTCCATATTTAGTCAGTTTTGTAACCCTTACTAAAAGGTTGTGTATGCTAATTTTCACATACAGTATCTAGCTTCAAAGATAGCTGAGTCATAAGCAGATAACATTTTCAGAAAATTCCCCTTAAAAATAAAATGGCAGACTGTGAGCCTTTATGATTTTAAAAATGATTAATCTAAATGTCATTATGTTTAGCATATCTTTAGAGAATATGTCAGTAAATATATATGCCATATTTAGGATCACTAGCCAAACAGATGACTGGGTTATCGCTAAATAAACTTAAGAAATTCCATGAAATTCCAACAAAATGCCACAGAATTATGTGGAATTATAAGGAATTTCATGTGTTCAGAATTTTCTAATTTTGCACTGCTCTAACTGGCTCTAAAATAACTTTAACAACACATCTGTTATTTTTAGCGCCATACTAAAGATCAGGTAAGTGAACTCTACTTCCAGCTTCTCAATAGTTGACTCAGATGGTATTTCGATTGAACAGATTCACAACTTTGAGTACTTATGTGATCTTCTTGTCTCTATCCTTATCTGTTCCGATCACACTGCCCATGTTTATAGGACCACAAACCAGATGTTTGGGGTTGCTTTCAGGTATCTGAATTGTATTTATTTATTTGTAATATTTGTCCAGGAAAGGTACACTAAGTTATGATTACTAAATTGCAAGTTTCTTTGAAATCTTGGCTTTATGACCAATGCCCTTTGGGGTAATCCTTGCCTCAGCACTTTCACACTGATACTCTTTGTCTCTAAGCTATGATAACTTGTTTCCCGGCACATCCTGGGGATAGCTGGTGTGGACCTGTTTTATAAACAGGGGAAATGTCGGCCATGACACTGGAGAAACTCTCTTACTCTTCCTGTAGGGGGACCCTCTTGTCATCTTGTCAGCAGACAAGATGGCCAACCCTGGTGGTGGTGATGCATGAGGGGAAGCTAGTGAGCACCTTGCTTCTTGGAATATGGAAGAACCTATTCTTGCTGAAACACCGAATGATGTTTTCATGGAGGAAGTATCTAGAAAGCAGTGAGGTAGCTCCCTCAATACCTGTTTCTGTTTGTGGTAGAGACAATGATGGCTGTGGATGTTACAGACACAGGTCTTCCCCAAGCCTTGGATACTGATATTGAAAGAAAAAATGACAGCTCACAAAGCACACTTATTGGAGCTTTTGGCAGAAAAAAAGAAGACAGCAAGTACGATGTCACGTTTTTCTGTTCCCTCCTTTACCCTGCTAATACCACCACTACTGTTTCTATATACAAAAACACCACTGATGAGAATATTGCTGCTGCTGAACAACTGAGTCTGAGGAAGGTATTCCAGCTTCAGCTTTGCAGTTGCTAACCGAAAAAGCTGAATTATGGATGGCTGAGAAATCACTAAAAGCAGCTGGTGGGTCCCTAAAGGAGACGGCAGTGTGTAGCTGCCTGGAAAAAAACCCTACTGCAACAGAAATCATGCAGCTACCAAATGTTATGAACTATGGAACAAAAGAACAGCAAAAACTGTCTGTAGCATTTACTTGTCTGAAGGTGTGGACTGCCATTCCTACAGAGGTAAGTGAGCCGTCCTATGTTCCTCTCTGAACAGTCTACAAAGAGACCTAGCCCAGTCGTGAATGGGGTGTAGCCAGGAATTTTAAACTTGTACTCAAAACTAATGCACTGTTGCCTCCCGTTACGTAAATATAAACCAAAATATGTGCTGCCACCCCACACCAACAATCACCCTCCCCCCTTCTTTTTGCCATGTCTGCGTTCAAGTAATCAGTTTCTTCCTGTAATCCTCCTTTCTTTGTTTTTCTGCCTGCCAGGTAAGTTGTTCTTGTTTGTGTATTTGGCTGGTGGCATCAGTGCCCCATTGTGAACAACAAAGGCAAAAGGGCTCAGCATGACACAGACACAATGTGACTTACAATGTCCTTGCTTTCCTGTTTGTTGCCCCTGCCTGCTTTTTTTACTGCACTCTGTCGAGTACCGTGCATATGCTTGCCGACACCACTGGTCATGAATACTAATGAAGCTGAAGTTAATGTTAAAAGTACTTCCCAAGACAGTAAGTTGAGTTAGTACTGTGGCTATAGATATTACAAAATCAGCACCTGTAACAAGACAGACTTTGCTGTTGTCTGTGTCAGTTCTTGTTATCACAATGACAACACAGAACATAGTGACTGCAACTCAGCTGAGCACTGCTGACACATTGCCCTTGGTTTTAGTAGACAGTTTCTACAGCCAGGCGGTCTCTTTCTCCTGTAGCTAGTTTCAATATGCCACTTACTGATATGGTACCTGCAGTGTATAATGTTACCAAGAATACTAATTTTTTGCAAGAGAAAGGACATTTCCCTCTCACTTCTACTGCTCAGCATCGTGCACCTTCAGAGGATAAGCATTTATCAGTGGGTCACACACCCAATCCCCCTCATGAAATAGAAGAGGAGACATACACTGAGGCCAACAGATCAGGTCTTCGGAATATTAGGCAGAGAGATACATTTAATGAGAAACACAATGACACTGACAAAGGACCATAAAATGATCAAGAGCAGAACAATGTACCACAGACTACAACTGATTCAAATCCCCAGTCATCGATGGCAGACTTGTCCTCTGCTCAAAGGGTACCAGCTTAACACCGCAAAGCAGTCTGTCTGAAATATAAGGGGGAAGGTTAAACCCTGCCCCTGACAAGGTGTACATTTTAAGGACATTATTAAAAAACAGTATGGGTTTTGTATCTGGGAGTTTTTATGCTTTCATTCATGTTCTAGGCGAGACTACCTTTGATGTTAGCTTCAAAACTATCATAGCACTAGAAAGATTCTGGGTGAAATATGAATCTCTAAAACACACCACTCTGTGGATCCCCTTTATTATGTTTGCTTGCATGCACAGTGCACAAGAAACATTTTGAGGTGAGAAGAGCATTGCAGAGGCGTGGCAGTGTTTGGCCAATCCAGTGAATGCTTTCAGGGGTGCATCTCTCAGCCTCCAATCATGGCTGGACTTATGAGCAGTTCATTTGCTCAGTATGCCTTTCCCGGTGAAATAAATAAATGACCCCCACTGCAGCTTTGCATAATTGGCAGCTCCTGCCACACACCACACACTCCCACCCAAAGCAGACATCGAGGTGCCCAATCCCCACGTTGGCATGACCCCCTACTATTGTGGAACACTGGGAGCCCACCTCAGTCTGCCAAAGTAACTGTAATCTTTTTCTGACACTGGGATGCCCACTCCCAGTGTCAGATGCACCAAGCCTTGTTTCCAGCTGACCTCGGGTTGCCCAATCCCGGGTCAGCATTATTCACTAGTCTGGCACACAGAGAGCCCACTCCAGTGTGCTACAACTTATTTTTCATAGTATTTCATCTGTAAAGAAAACTGTCTTCCAGGGTCTTTTTTAAAAAACCACAGAAAAAGAAAACAGTCTCTTGTTGTCCTCTCCACCCTCCCCATTCAACCCTCCTCTGCCACTCACCTCCTGTACCTCCACATCACTTACCTCTGGAGGTCCAGTGCTGTGATCTTCTGTGGACCGGGAGCATGTCTACACTCTTCAAAAGCCAATCACAACTGAAGAAAATCGTGGTAAGCCCTATAATGGCAATCAATGGGGGAAGGGGGTTCAACTTAGGTTGATATCTCACCCATTTTTGAGGAGTTTTGGTCCCAAATTTTTAAAATGGGTTTCTTGGGACTCCACCTCATGAAGACTAGCACTGTCATTTCATTTCTCCATCCTGAATGGTGATTTTATGCTTGCTGTGCTGAATCACCTTTCAAGGCAGATATGAAAGCGACAGTGCCACTGTCATAAGTGGGGTCCCTGACCATGTTACAGTCTGGTGAAAAAATCAAAACTGACTGCATTATGAGTGTGCATTTTGCAGTTTGTATGCACACTCATAACTTCACCAATTTTTAATATTTTCACTCCAAATTTCAAACATTGCAATTTTTTCACACCTCCTTATGAACAGCACAGATGTCATTTTTTGCATCCTGCCTGAAACATGTTTTCACACCTGTGGCACAGAATGGCACAGTCACTGTGCAAAATTATCTTTTAGGACAGATTAGTGAAATCACAGTGCCACTGTTCATTAGTGGAGGTCTCAAAAAGGCCATGTTGAAATTTTGGTGGAAAAATTCTAATAAATGACTGTGTTACGAGTATGCGTTACTTCAAACTCCTCACCCCTGACCAACATGGCTTCTGACGTGGGCACAGTACATCCACTGCTCTCATACAGTTTACAAATGATGTCAGACTCACTATGGACAAAGGCTCTCTCACTGTGTCTACATTTGTTGATCTTACAAAAGCGTTTGATTTAGTTGACCACCCACTGCTCCTATCAAAGTTGTCATCCCTAGGCTTCTCACCCTCTGTCACCTGGTTCCAAAATTATCTTTCAAAGTGTCAACAATTTGTCCAGATCAGAGATGCCAAGTCCCCTCTTGCTTCTGCTTGGATTGGAGTGCTCCAGGATTCGATTCTTGGTCCTCTCCTGTTTACAGTCTTCATAAACGACATCCCACCACTCACTGGTGCTTGCTCAGGTCTGCTATATGCTGCATGATATTGTTCTTTACTCATACTCCTCAAACCTCTCAGATATCAACCTGAATCTCAATAGTCACTTCAAAACCTTTCAGAGCTGGCTATTGCAAAACAAGTTTGTCTTAAATAAAAATAAAACTGTGACTATGCTCTTCGGTTCAGGTTCAAAAATTTGGTCCTGCACCCAACCATTAAGTATCAGAGCACTTAATGGCTCTCCCGTTAACACAGTTACCTCTTGTAAATACCTAGGAGTAACCCTTGATCCCACCTTGGATTTTGACCTGCACCTAGCCTCAGTCATTAAATCTGTCAATATTCAACTTGGAGTGACATATAAGGTGAGATATAGTCTAACAGCCACAGTGAGCATGGTCATTGCACAGGGAATCCTGAGACCCAAATTGGTATGGGTTAATAGCCTTTCCAGCAACTATTGGAGGGCTCCTCCAAAAGTGGGATGTCTGCTATAACAGCATTTGCCGTTTTGCTTTGTCTTTGCCCAGACTTACTCACCAATGCACACTATACTCCAGTCTAGGATGGTTTACCCCCTCAGCCTTCTGACAGTTTACTTCCTACTGTTTTATAAAGAATACAATCTCCTCCTAGATACCTGACAAATTGGCTCTACTGCTCAAACCTGTGACCTCTGCCTATCCTCTGAGATCAACTGACAAATCCCTTCTTGTTCAACTGAGATGTAAAACCAAAATGGGGGAGAATGCTTTCTCTAGCTGGGCCCCTAAACTATAGAACTCTCTTCCACTGAGTCTAAGAATCTCCCCTTCTCCACACAGCTTCAAACAGAAGCTTCGTATGGCTCTTCTAAGCTCTGAACACTGCTCCTGTTCTCTATCCACCCACTCCTGTACTGGTTCCTCCTAGTTGCCTACCGGCTCCAACCTCTACTACTCTCAAACCTGCCTGGAAATCTTGCTATTTCCTCTCTTCTAGCACTTACTCACTAGCTGTATGACTTATGACTGTTAGTTATTTACACTTATATTTCTGGTTTGTTACTACATGTAGATTTCTGCAAATGTACTGTCATTGCTGAAAATTTTGTATAAATGTACTATGTCTGACTTCTACTTGTTCCCATGATGTTTTCTTGTATCTACTATTGTCTACATAACCTTTGTTGTAATCTCCCCGGGTTGTACCTGAAAATAGGCAGCTATGCTGTCTAGTGTACCTACCCGGTTAACAAAAATGAAATAAAATAAAAATAAATACATTTCCACACATGCTTGCAATTCCACCACTTTTTCATATTTTCACTCCAGATTTTCAACATTGCCATTTCTTCACACCTCCTCATGAACAGTATAGATGTCATTTTTCACACCCTGCCCAAAATGTCTTTTCGCACCTGTTGCGCCAAATGGTGCTTTTGCTGTGTGAAATTACCTTTTGGGATAGAGTAACAAAATGATAGTGCCATTGTTCATGAGGTGGGGTCCCAAAAAGCCCATGTTGAAAATTTGGAGTGAAAATACCAACAAACACCTGGGGCATTAGGGTTTCCAACCATAACGCTCCACCCTGCACAGACTGATAGGCGTCAAGGGTGTGGCTTGGGTTCATCAGCCATAATGCTCACATCATTCCACCCCACCCCCATTCTGCAGTCACTGACAAACATCAAGGTGTGCCTTGGGGTCTTCGGCCCTAACGTTCACCCCATTTTCCTATACTGCACCCATCTTAGCTTATTTCCCTTTGGAATGGGGTGAGAATAAGGGCCAAAGACCCCAAGGCACACCATGACACCTGTCAGTGTCTGCAGTTTGGGGTGAGGTAGAATGACATGAGCGTTATGGCCAAAGACCCAAAGGCACACCCCGACGTTCATCAGCCTCTGCAGGGTGGGAGTGGGGTTGGCGTGAGTACAATACCTCACTGCCATTCTTATTATGCATCTCTCTATAACTCATGCAGTACCAGTACAGCCCATGATGCTTTGCATTATGGGGTATGTATGATTTTGTATTTGTTTAAAACTTGGCTTCCTGGCCAATGCCCTTTGGGGTAACCATTGCCGCAGTGCTTGTGTGCTGAGGTTCTTTGTGTTTTAGTGTGTTTTTTGTTTTTATTGGGTTCACCACAACATAACCCAGATAGACCATCTTAGAGTAGCTGGCTCATTCCACTGGGGTGTCATACAGATGATGCACACTGATGAGTACTAGTAGGATGAAACACATGTCTGTGTCTTTCTGTTGGCACCCTTTGCAGACTGTGAGAGGCCTTTTGGGACCATGCATTTCTGCTTAAAGTTGAACCAGCATAATATTCTGTGGTGATTTGCATATACAGACAATGATGCTTTGCATTATGGGGGTATGTGTGATTTTGTATTTCTTTGAAACTTGGTTTTCTAGCCAATGCCTTTTGGGGTAACTATTGCCTCTGTGCTTGTGTACTGAGGTTCTTTGGTTTTTAGACTCTAGAGTACACATCCTCTGCATGTAACCCTTTAAAAAAAAACATGGGGCATCTTCCTGTCACCTCATCTCCAGGACTGTTTGGGAATTTAATTATAAACAAAATCACAAAAAAATGTAACACAAATATGTCTGCAATAGAAAAACAGTGGCCAACTTGCCACAGTAGTTACCCCATGGGACAGAGAGTGCAAATGGCCAAAGTGTCTATTTATCAAAGTCAACAATATAAGCATTTAAATACTACCAGTCTATCAGTGAAGTTGCACAAGCATTTGCTCATCACTAAGTTGTGTACACACACTGAAATAATGCCATTTGTCAATCTGCCTTCTCTGTCCTTGTTAAAGCTCATTAATGGGATCTTATTTTCTTAGTTGCTAATTTGATAGATCTCTTAATTTTTCAGACTATTCCCCACTATTTTGATTTTTAAAGTTTAGGACTGGTCCAAGAGAGCCTGTGGGTTGTGATCAGTGTCCCCATGCTGTTCATCCAATTTCCTTGCAGTGGTATGTAAAGTCTTTTCCTTTTCAGTTTCTAAATTTTGGCATCTGTCTTGACTCATCTGACTTTTAAAAAATGCCTTAGCCAGCACCAAATGAGTCTATGGTTATGGCAGTGTTTTATTCTATGTCCGTTGTTTAATTTGTACCTCTGTACTTATTTTGTTTTTTGTAACTTTAGGTTGTATGTGACTGTCATGCTTTGTGAGCCCCATTGGCCTGCATCATGTCTGAACTAGACCTCTGGTCCAGTACAGTTTTACTTGGTTAACAAAGAAATGAAATTAAGCATTCCCTTCTGCAGCTAGCTCAGGCACCATCTCAAGCATTCTTTTGGAAGATGCTAATTGCCAAACATAATATGATACATTTGCCACATTATGTTTAATAAAATTTCATATAACATGGATAAAGAAATCCTGTATTCTGATTCATCCAAACAGGTCACCTGACCATTGATTAATCCCCTGTATACCCACAGTTGCCTTGTTGAATCACAATATCCTGACTGACAGCAATGTAAACTGATCTAGTAAAATCACTTCACCATGTAAACATGTAGAGATATGGTGAATTTCACCCACAAACGGCTGAATTGTACCCAAGAACAGTGAAATTTCACCCCAAAAAGCAGAATTTTGTCTGAGAATTGGCAAAATTTTGCCACCGCTCGAACAGCAGTTGCATCCTCTTTAGAACAAATCCACCTAGTGGAGGGCTACAACTTCAGCATCCTCAGTAGACAATATCCATTGGGCAGAAGGACTATTTTATTACAACTGCATGTTGACAGGGATTTATTTTAATATTCCTTTAGATAAACCTCTAACATGACATTACCCATGTTATAAGAGGATTAACCCACTCCAGGTCATGGGTTTACTGAGCATTAATCAACACCAACATGGTTGAAGTCACTCAGTCTGCAGCCTTGTGCCTCCCTCCTCCCCCCAGGCATGGATTAATGCTAGGTAAACTCATGCTCTGTCATGGGTTAATCCCTTCTTAACCAAGAGTAAGTAAATCGTATAGAACAAATTACCTTTTTGTTCAAGTAGAGTAGCAACACTCTATGCAGGGGTTAAAGTAAGACATGTCTCAACAGGACCCAATGTTGGTAGTAAATATTAGTCCAGAGCTGAGTCATGGCAGTTAATTTGCTTTATTCTGCCTATGATCACATCAATTTGACCCTTTCTCCCAAACAGTGATACAGCCATTATCATCTAACCCTAGTAAAGTTAACACTGTGCTGACTGGGTGCAAACTTTAATTAGTTTGTTTCCCTTCTTAACTTTGTTACTCTTAAACCATGGAAAGTTAATCAGTTAACAGTAGAAGAAATACATTTGAAACATGAAGGTTGGCTAATAGTCATAACCCAGAGGTTAGCCTAATATTACTAACTGTGCCAAATATACAAGCTGATCAGTGCTAGACATTTTTGCCTACAGTTTGTAGGAACAGTACAAAGAATGTCTGCTACTTTCCTCAGTGTCTTTACATAGTTAAGCAAATAAGAACCCCCTACTTAATGTTTGTAATTTAACCACTGGTTCTAAGACTTGCATAAAGTGTATTGTATGTGCAGTAAAGAGAAAACCTCATTGTGCCTTTCTGCTCTGTAAAAAGACTGTTTTGTTTTTTTGTTACAATGTTTGGCTAGGAAAGACACACAGAAACAAGGCTTGTTTCTAGGTGTGTCCTGGGAGCAAAGGGAAGTTAAGTGACGTGCTCATGGTCACACAGTATGCAAGTGGTAGCAGTGGGGTTTGAACCTTCTCCAGGTTTGCAGTTCACTGCTACTACACTATACTACCCTCCCCCCCAATGAGCAGGATTCCCATAACTTACAAGTGGGCCTCTTGGCCAATGCTACAATCTTACTTCATGGAAGTAACAGATGCACTCAATTTTATAAGCCTAAAACCTGGATATTATGGATACTTTTTTTACAAATAGCAGTTTGTAATATGTATTAAAGATATTACCACTGTAACAGCAGTGATCCCATTTCTGTAGCTGTCCAACCAAAATAAATCAGTGAAAACTTATATGAAGAACATGAACACGTAAATAAAAACAAATTTCCCACAGTAGAAGGTGACTATGATACCTTTCTATTGTTACTAGAAGGATGAAAGTCATCAAGGCCAACAGTTGTCTAGAAATAATGTGAACATTAATCTCAGATGTCATTGTGTGCTGGCACATGCCAATGACAGACTGCAACATGTGATGTAAACGGAAACATTGCAACTATAAACAGTCTATGAGTTAGATGATAAAAGAACTGTGTTGTCTCATGGCTCTGCTATCTAAGTGCCAGGAACATTATGTAACCCCTTAGGCTGTCACCGATGA
Source organism: Neoceratodus forsteri (assembly GCA_016271365.2). Classification (NCBI taxonomy): domain Eukaryota; kingdom Metazoa; phylum Chordata; order Ceratodontiformes; family Ceratodontidae; genus Neoceratodus; species Neoceratodus forsteri. The sequence continues at coordinate 515,599,446 of CM057449.1, read as the reverse complement.
TCTCAAACAAGCGTGACATAACTCAAGGGGGCTGATGTCTCCATGCATGTGACCTAGACTCTGATTAAGATATCTGGAAAACTGTGCATACTGTCCAGAGCATATTTTGAGCTATAAAGAGACTCAGCAAGCTTGCGCTAAAATAAACAAAAAAGGATCCTATGCCAGCAAATTCTTTGACTTCAGTGGTGAGCATTGCATTGCTTTTGAAACAAGTATATGGAAATACTTCAGATTAAATGCAAGGTTTCTGACAAATAAAATTTGTCAGGAGTATGTGCCCCACCAGAACCCCCACCAATCTACCATCACTACTGAATTAAGAATCCCTCAAAAAAATGTCAGCAAACATATTATAATTGGAAGAGTCTGGATTACTAAAAAGCTATAATTTTAATTAAGAATTTAAGAAGAAATTAAATTAAGCAAATAATTGCTTCTTTGAAATTGATAAAGCATAAACAAAGTGCCTGAACATATTTTAGCATTAAAAAGAAGGCACTTGCTCTTGCTACCACAAGCTCTATGCTAGGTTATCTACTAAATCTAACAATAATGAAGTAAGAATATGTAACATGCTGGAATGTATAGATATGGCCCATAATAACAGCTAATGTTATAAGCTAACAGAAGTTGTTAAATCTTTACAAAAAATATGAGAATCTGAATTGACAGTAATCTAATTTGTTGTTGCCATGCACTGTAATTATGTGAATTGTTTTGTTAAAGTCATGCTAAGCTGTAGCAGCATTGAATCCAGACATGTGCAACAGTAGTACCCCACTTAATGGCCATGAACCCACTGCTGTGGATACCCTTGTGGTATGGCAACACAGCTGCAGTTGTGTAAGTTTGGGAATAGGCTCCTGAGCAGCACAGAAATACATCAGGCAGAGTATAAGAGATTGTCCTAGGAGCTGAACTAGTGGAGCTCATCCTTTAGTTCACCTAGGAAATTAACCTTCCATATAGCCAGAGGTCCCTGGTTCTGGCATTATGGTGTACTGCATAGAGCGCAATTGTGGGAATCAGGTTGAAATCCCAACAGAGCAATTTATTCATTGTATAACCTTAAGAAAATCATTTAACTTTCCTGTGCTTCTGCCCTCCCAGCTGTAATTTTGGGGAAAGCAGGATCTCACTAAGCTGAGACATTGAGTCTTAGGTGAAGTAGCCTGGGTGAAAACATCATCAAACAAATTGGAAAGGATGTAGCACTGTTTTTTTAATGTACTATTGACACCTCAAAGAAAACTTTGAAAGACATAATAATTAGGTACAATTCAACTAGCATTCCACATATAGATACACCCTCCAGGATGAAGTGCATTGTCATAATTTTACTGCATGATAAAAGGGATCAACTCCCATTGAAATTGCATTGTTTACTGCAGTACATGCAAACATACGAACAAATGAAATTGCTAGCAGAAAAAGGCCCACAGATTTATCAAGTCTCCCTGATTGCCCAGCTCTTAGTTTCATATCACTACAGCTGCCCCAGCCCCATCCAAACCCCTCCCTTCCTCCCCTTTCCTGGTCTTTCCCCCATTTGTGTTCTTGTTTGTACTAATCCTGTTCTTGACTCTATCCCAACCTTGCTTAAAATTATCCACTGTCCTCAGTTTGAATAAATCCTCCGGCAGTGTGTTCCATCTTGCCACCACTCTCCCTGTATAGTAGTGCCTCCTGATCTCTCTCCTGAACCTTCCCACTTCCAACTTCAGGCTGTGCCCCCTAGTGACCCCCCCCCCTTAAGAGGAACAATCTTCCCTCTCTGACTTTGTTTATGCCTTTCAAATAGTTAAAGGTTTCTATCATGTCCCCTCTTTCCCTTCTCTCTTCCAGGGAATACATGTTGAGTTCCCTCAATCTTTCCTTTTTTATAATAGAATTTTATTGTCTTAAAAAGCATGTACACATTTAAAAACATGTAAAGCAGCAGTGCAACAATCTGGTGAAAATTTTGACCTATACTTTTTTATACTATTTTAGATTGACACTTACATCCTGACTTGTATGATAATCTCCTTTCCACAATTTGAATCTGCTTTAGTACTTTCTTTTAATGTCTGGAACAATAAAAGGAGCATTCCTTTTAATAGGGCTTGGACCAGGTTTTCATCAGTATTTGCAGCTGGTTTTGAAAAGCTGTTGTTCTGTAAAGTCACACAGCACTGCCTGCTGCATAATACTTAATTTTAGTCACAACAGAAGTGATATATAAACAACTGATGGACAAAAAACAGCTGAAAATACTAATGACAACCTGGTCCACACCATAATAAAAGGAGTTCTCCTTTTATTATTTCAGACATGAAAAAAAGTACTAAAGAAGACTCATATTGTGGAAAGAAGGGTATCATACAAGTCAGGAAGTAAGTGGCAATTTAAAATAGCATAAAAAAAGCATACGTCAACATTTTCACCAGATTGTTGCACTGCTGCTTTAAAAAACATTTTCCTTTTCTCAGAAAACTATGTTAGTTAGTAGATACTGTACCACTGAATATGACATATTTCATCTAATATCATATTACAATAAATAAATAAATAACATGCAGCATAACTAGATTAAACTACAAATTAAATGGTACAGGTCCACTTTATAGTAATTCAGAGTAAAGCTAAGAACCTTTAAAATACTAAGCAACACAGTGAATTATAAACACATAACTTATATAAACTTTATGTAAAACACTATATTTAAGAGTTAAAATTGTTTCAGTCTTGAATGAAAAAGGGACCCCAGATGTCTAGGAATGCATTTAATGTATTTCTTATAATATAAGTAATCCTTTCATTATTGGCAGTATAACCCATCAAATGGATCCATTTCATCATAGCAGGGGGTTGAGATTTTTCCAGTATTTTAAGATCAGCCTTTTAGTGCAGACAGACACCACTGAAAGCCAATATTTTTGATGATGCATGATAGGGTAATCATTGGGGAAAATGCCAAGAATGAAAATCAAAGGAGAAGAAGTTAAGGTGGCCTGCAGAGATTTCCCACATACTTCGATAATTTATTTCCAAAGTGGAGTTATCCTAGGACAACTCCATAACAAGTGTACTAAATTAGCATTAGGGGATTGACATTTCCAACATTTATCATTATGACTTAAACACATTTCTGCTAGTTCAAGAGGTGATAGATAAAAATGATGCAATATTTTAAATAGGATCAGCTTACCTTCAGTGATGACAGTACCTTTGTTAGCAATATCCCAGGCCATGTTCCAATCTGAGTCAGAGATAAGCATGTTAAGTTCATTTTCCCACTTCCATTTGGCTGGATAGGTTAAAGGTGATGTTAGGAGACAATTATTAAGTCGTTTGTAAGTAAAACTGGCTCCTCTCTTTAAAGATGCTGTTCTAGATAGTTGGTCCCATTCTTTATTATTGGGACTTTAGTAGTCATCTAAAAGTATATTTTCTTTGAGTATATTCTTAAATTGTACGTAAAAATGAAAATGGAAGCTTGGTAATTTATAAATATCTCTTATTTCTTTAAATGACATCATACTAGAGGTATCTTTGATAAGATATTGCAAAGCCTATTGATTCCCACTTGAGATCATATTTTATTGAGTTTCAATGGTTTACCTTTAGTGATTAATGAGTTAGACCATGAGGCATTTGTCTTAGTGGAAAACTGGTTGGGCTTACAGATTGATGCATTTTTTTAGCACTCTAATAGAGTTAACTAAGCAATGATTATCTATTCTATTCATAGGTATAGGTATGACTATAAATTCAATAATCCTGCAAGAGCCTTAATAAGGATTTTTCTAATTGCAACCATAAAGGGCTGTGTATGTCAGCCATAGCATTATAATTCAAATGGTTAAAGATTTATTTAAAAAGGAAAGCCCATTGATACCATTCCCAATGTGGAAACACCAATCTTCCTAGATTATAAGGATCTTTTAACTTATTCAGGCTGAGTCTTGTGGGTTTGTTATCCCAAAGAAATCTTCTTATCATTGCCTCCAGTTTTCCTATAATTTTTTTATCTAGTAGAATTGGAGTATTCTGAAATAAGCAAAATAACTTTGGGCAATGATCATTTTAATAGAATTTACTTTATGCCATAGGGAGAGGTGTAAATTACTCCATCTAGTTAGATCTGATTCAATATCATGAAATAAAAGTAAATATTTGATTTTAATCAAAGAACCTAGATTGTTGATTTGCAGACCCAAATACATTATTTGATTGCTGACCCAGTCATTATCAAAAATTTCAGGTAAATTCTGCCTAATGAAGGTTGAGGGGTTGGGAATAATACTTGGGATTTATCCCAGTTTATCTGTAGTCCTGATAGATTCCCAAAGAATAGAAACAATTTTTTTAAGTGCATTATAAGATTGGACTGGTTTGTCAGTGTTAAAAGTAGATCATCAGCAAAAGCATATGTTTTCTGGGGTTGGGAATTGATGTAAATCACAGATATATTTGTGTGATTATCTATTGTTCTGATCAAGGGCTCTATGGCAAATATAAAAAGGAAGGGAGAAAGAGAGCAAATTTGTCTGATGCCACAAGCTAATGAAATGGGCTCAGTTATTAATCCATTAGTAATGATTCAAGCCATAGAATTTTTATATAGCAAGGAGACCCACGTACTAAAATTATCACCACATTTGTAATGCTCAAGAGCTTTAAACATACATTCCCAGGATAAAGAGTCAAAAGCTTTAAATAGATCTAAAGATAATACCATTTATGGCTCCTTAGATTTATTAGCATACCATAACGTATGAATCAATCTTCTGATGCTATCTGCTCCTGACCTACCCTGCATGAAACCCACCTGTTCTTTTCCAATAATTAAATCCATAACTTTCTGAATACATAATGCCAATACCTTTGCTAATATTTTATAGTCTGTATTCATTAGTAAATAGGATGATAGTTGGCACAGGAGAGGGGTATTTGTTCTTTTTAAGAATTAAAGTAACCAGAGATTGTGTGAGAGTGGGAGGCAGAATGTTTTTATCCCAAGATTCTTGGTACATATTAAATAAGTGGGGGGATAACTTAGAGCTCAGTAATTTATAAAATTCACTTGGAAGGCCATCTAAACCTTGGGTTTTGTTCTTAGGTAAAATATTGACTGCTGTAGACGTTTCCTCCAGTGAGATCTCTTTATTTAAATGATCAAAATGTTTCTGAGGCACCCCAGAAGTTACATAGATACATAGACAGTTTCAACAGATAAGGGCCTATGGCCCACCCAGTCTGCCCATTTGAGCTTGTAAGTTCAGTTTGTTTTCCTAGAAGTCTGTTGGCCCTTACCCCTGACCTCCAGAATTCCTTTATGTCTATCCCATGCATTCTTAAATCCCACGATTGTTTCAGCCCCCACCACTTCCTCTGGCAGGGTGTTCCACTTGTCCACCACCAGTTCTGTGAAGAAATTCTTTCTCATGTTTCCTCTGAATCGTCCTCCCTTCAACTTCATCCCATGCCCTCTAGTTCTGGAACATCTTTTTCTCTTAAAAATAGTGTTTTCCTGCACCCTGTTCCTTCCTGTAAGATACTTGTATGTCTCTATCATATCCCCTCTCTCCCGCCTCTCCTCCAGGGAGTACTTGTTCAGTTCTTTCAACCTGTCTTCATAGGACTTGTGATGCAATCCATGCACCATCTTTGTTGCCCTCCTCTGAACCTTCTCTCCCTGTCTATGTCCTTACGTAGGTATGGTCTCCAGAACTGTACACTGTACTCCAGGTGGGGCCTCACTAGTGTCTTGTATAGCAGAATTATGACTTCCCTTTTCCTGCTGGTGATGCCCCTGCCTATACATCCCAGCATCCTATTTGCTTTACCTGTTGCCTTGTCACACTATTTCCCTACCTTGAGGTCATCAGAGATGATAACCCCAAGATCCCTTTCCTGCTTGGTGCATGCTATATCCTCACCCCCAACTGATATATTGTGCCAGGGTTTTTGTGCCTCATATGCATTATCTTGCACTTCTTTGCATTGAATTTCAACTGCTAAACCCCTGACCATTCTTCAAGTTTCTGCAGGTCACTTCTCATTCTGTCTACACCCTCTGGTGTGTCTACTCTGTTACAGAGCTTTGTGTCATCAGTGAACAGTGAAATTCTGCCTTCTAGGTCCTGCACAATGTCACTGATGAAGATGTTGAATAGGACTGGTCCCAGCACTGATCCCTGTGGTGCCCCACTAGTCACTCTTCCCTCTGTGGAGTGACAGCCATTTACCACCACCCTCTGTGTCCTGCCACCCAGCCAGTTACCTACCCACCACACTACTGTCCTGCCCACACCCATATTCCCCAGTTTGTGTAATAGTCCTCTATGTGGCACAGTGTCAAAGGCCTTGCTGAAGTCCAGATAGGCCATGTCCACTGCCCTCCCCTGATCCACCCCCCTAGTCACCCAGTCAAAAAATTCAACGAGATTGGTCTGACATGACCTCCCCCTGGTGAAACCATGCTGCCTTGGGTCCTGTAGTCCATTGACAACCAGATGTTCCACCAATCTCTCCTTCAGTAGTGCTTCCATGATCTTCCCCACTACCGAGGTGAGGCTGACTGGTCTGCAGTTCCCCGCTTCCTCCTTGTTCTCACTTTTGTATAAGGGGACTACATCTGCTGTCCTCCAGTCTTTGGGTACCTCCCCTGTTTCCAGTGATCAGCTAAACAGGATAGCCAGAGGTTCAGCCACCACCTCTCTTAGTTCTTTAAGGACCCTGGGGTGCATCCCATCTGGCCCCATTGCTTTATCAACTCTTATTGCTTCCAGTTCCTTCAGGACCCTTTCTCGTGTAAAGGGACTTGTGTCCATTTCTGCACCAAGTTTGGACTGAGTTCAAAAAGGATTCTGCATCTGATGCATTTATGGTTTTATGGGCATATATTTTAACGTAAAACTCCTGAATTAACCTATTAATATCCTTATTATTATTATAAGTTTTGCCCATGTTATCTTGAATTCCTGGAATAATGTTTTGTTTATTGAGGTTTTTATAGTCTATGGGCTAGCAGTTTTCCAGCCTTTTCCCCAAGAGTCTCAGTAACTTTGTTTTAAACAGAATAAAGCATATTCAGCTTGGGCAGAGAGTATGCTGTTAATTTCATATTTAACCATTTCTATATTGTGTATCAATGGTTAATAAAAGGTACTGTATTTTTTAGGTTCTGATTCCAAATCAGTCAATTCCAATTGTTTTTCTCTTACGGTTTTAGCTTTATCCCTCTTTTCACGTGCTGAAAGACTAATTATTCTGGTCATAATAAATGCTTTGAAAGCCTGCCATAAGCAGGCTTTTGATACTTCACCATTATCATTGTTTTGAAAATAATCCTCACTTTCATTTGTTATCCAATCAATTTTTTGTACTTTAAAAGAGACGTATTCAGCCTCCACCTATACTCTTTTGGTTTGCCCGCTCCTATAACCAGGATCATGTAAATTAAAGCATGATCAGAGATTGCAAAGAAATCTATTTTAGGATCAACTATTGAGTTTAAAAGTTCAGAAGAAATAAATAGATAATCAATTCTGCTGTATGACAGATGCCTATTAGAAAGGAATGTAAAATATTTAGCTCGCGGATTCTCCACCCTCCATATGTCAGATAAAGAAAGGTTCTGAACCAGTTTATGCAAGGCCAGATGAGATTTGGTAAAGATCAATGGGGTTTTAGTATTCTTCTTACCCAGTATAGGATCCATAACTTCATTGAAATCTCCAATCATAATGATTTTGTGCTCTGAGTAATTGGTAAAGAATGCTGTAACTTTCTCAAAAAAACATTTTGCCCTGAATTGGGAGCATAGATGTTAACTAATGCAATCTTAATAACATCCAATGTACCAAGAAGGAATTGAAATCTTCCCTCTGGGTCTGAAAAATGTTCAGTTTTCACAAAATCAATACCCTTTTTAATCAAAAGAGCAGTGGCTCTCTTTTTATAAGTAAATGTACTATACTCCACCATAGCAACCCAAGATCTGCATAATTTAATTGATTCTTTATCATCTAGATGTGTTTCTTGTATAAAAGCGATATCCGCTTTCTTTTTGTTAAGATGTGTTAATATTTTTTCCTTTTCATTGGGGTCCCTAAACTTTTCACATTCTATGAAATAATTCTATAAGGAAGTATTTTTTAAAAGAGTAATTCCCTAAATATAACTATAGAAAGAATTTTAGGTTAAAACAAAATATAGGGAATAAACAGTTATCTAATATATTAAAAGCACTCTATACTTAAAACAGTAAACTCTAAGGTAAGGTTATTATATACTGATAACTAGGGTACCAGTTGCTATAACAAAAATCGATTTATGTGTACCTGTCTCTTAAGTGTAAGCAAAAAGAAAACAAGTAACCCAAATCCAAGTTAGAATTAATTTAAAAGAGATTGAACAGTAGGTTGTTAGCTACTGTGTAATCAGTTATTGTCCACCGGACTACTGTCCAAGGTTTTACTGACCAGCCACACACCACAGTAAAGTACACAAGAGAGAATGTTTTTTCCTTCTGACCTGTAGAATTAGATGTCCTAGGAAGAAAGAAGATTAATACTAGACCTATAGCATTTGATTAAATGCAAAACTTGATATATAGCGACACAAATGAATGCCAGGATAAAATAATAAAATAGGCAAGCTATCCAGATAACACGAATAAACACAAAACATTAAGTTTAACAACATAAAATGGCTTAATAGTAATTAAAGGAGAGAAGAGTGAGGTACAGTAAAAATAAATAGTAAAAAAAAAATGGTTGCCCCAGTACAAATTAACACTGTCCACTACCTTAGTAAAATGTCAGAATTAAAGGGCTGCTCTGTCTGTGTAAAGGCCATCCACCAGTAAAGCTTTATTTGAGCATATACAAGCCATTCTCAGCTTACCATTTCTGATGCTGATTTGTTCTGTGCTCTGTGTAGTCTTATTACCTAGTGGAAATCAGACATTTTTGACACAGATTGAATCTGGGTATCTGAGCTCTATTTTAGGCATAATCAGCAGTGGCTCTGACTAGGATATGACCAGTAAAGTTATTAAAAGCAAGTGACATCATCAACAGATAGAATTAACTGAAGAACTTAGTGAAAGAGTAGAGAGCATCACATTTAGCAAGGTTCCAGATAGCTATGCCTGTTTTTGTATATTCTGTAAACATCACATTTTTTTTTAATAAAGTTAAGCTTGGGTTATCTATAATCAAATCACTAAGGCCACTTCAGTTTTTAGAAAACAGACTGCTGCTTAAGTTACTAAGTCAGTTTTCCTGAGTGCACTTAATTAAATCAAAACCAAGAATAAATCAGAGATGAAATTGCCCCATTGAATCGCTGACCTCCTTCTCCAGAGATTCCATCCAACGCTGACAAATGTAGATTTCTACCTTCGTACATATTCCTTGCTGTGTTGTTAACTGCATCCATATTGGACCTGAGGATATTCAGGAAATGGTCCTTATAGAAATAATTACCTGCAACCTTTCAGCCCAGATAAGTCTGACTCTCTTATGGGAGTGCTGTTGGGAGGGATTGAATTAGTAGAAACATCAACTTCAGAGGCATCCATTTCCCATAAGATCCGGAGATGATCTAGCAGAGGATGTGTGGCTGTTTTCCTTGCTTCACCCTCTTTTTTTGAGATTTCCGGTAGAATTTGCCACTCTCAGTATGTTGGATTGCTTGAATCATTGCCTAGCTCTCCTTTAGATGTCAGAGCCCCAGGTATGATTTAAATCTAAGCTAGCCACTTCAGAATATAGATGAGGAGTGTAAGATTGGGGGGAAGGTCACAGTAGTATTTCCCTGTGACAGTTCGCAAGGTCGTGAAGAACTATGCATAGCTCAAATCTCAGAATGCTGACATTCTGGCTCTGGGAGAGTTTGTGCTGATTTTGAAAATTGGTAGTTCATTCTGTTAGTTGTTGTGTTTCTGTAGTGTGACTCTTTAAACATTTGAATGAATTGCCATACATCATTTGGAGAGTTACATTTAGTATGTCCACCCCTTGATCCTGAATGATAAGAGTAGTGGGGTATTTGAAATAATATTTTAGGCCAAGTTCCCTTAAGCATTGTTTTACTTCCATAAATTCCTTCCTTCTGGTAACCACTTCACTGGAAAAATCTTGTAATAATAAAATAGTTTCCCCTTTCCATTTAAACAATCTTTTTTCTCTTGACAGTCTCATTATTTTCTCCTTAACAGAAAACTTAACAGGGAGGCAGTTATTGGTCTGGGTCTTTGGTTGACAGGTTTAGGATCTAGTGACCTGTGAGCTCATTTAATTTCTAGAGGATCATGCCACTGATACTTAAGAACATCAGGTAAAAAAGCTTTTAGAAAAGACAGCATTTTATCATCTTCATCCCTTTCTAGTACACCCAGTATTCTAATGTTATTACATCGACCTCTGTTCTCAAGGTCGTCTACCTTTTGAGACATGTGATAAATCTGCTCAGATTGTTTAATTCTAAGCTGCTCTAGGTAGGTAACTGCTGAAGTCAATTCTGTTATTTTTTTGTCATTCTGGCTGACAAGATTAAACATTTCCCTCATGCTGTTTAGATAGGGAAACTGTAGAGTTCCTCACTTCAATTTGGCCCATTCATATTTCCTATAATATTTTTTTTTAATTGAGATATGTCATTTTTTGAAGCAAATTCTTTAGAGTTCTCTGAGTAATCCCTGTGTTCAGAATCTGAATAATTTATGTGACCCAGTGAATGTGGGGAATGGGCCCTTCCTGTAGGCATTTTCTTTAACATCAATTAACTGAAGAATGTTACTGACTGAAAACGATCACTTATTGTGTGAATTAATCTTCAAGACTTATAACATCCACTTGCTTGAATGAAGAGTTGTAGATCGAATGATCTGTTTAACGAGCTTATAATTAAAATGGCCTAAAATTATTACAATAAACAGAAGGAAAAATGGAGCTCACACTCTTGCGACTATCACCATCTAGCACCGGCGTGTGACTCTCCCCCTCAATCTTTCCTCATACAGCAAATCCCCCAGTCCCATGATCATTTTTGTAGCCCTGTGCTGCACCCACTCCAGTAATCTCACATCCTTTTTGAGGTATGGGCACTAGTACTGCACACAGTACTCCAAGTGTGGCCCCGCCAGTGATCTATATAAGGGCAGGATGACCTCCTCCTTTCTAGAGATGATCCCTCTGGCAATGCACCTCAGCATCCCATTTGCCCTTGCTGCTGCTCTCCTACACTGTGCTGATACCTTCGTGTCCCCTGTGACTATTATCCCGAGGTCCCTTTCCTCTCTATTAACTTTACTAGTAATTCTCTAGTAACTGTACTGCAGAATTCTGCAGCGCTGTGCTTCATCCTGGAGGGCTTCACTGTATATTCTATATATTTCTATTCCTCATTATTTATTACTGAGCAAATCTGCATGACTAAATAATCTGTATCCCTTAGAGTTCCCTTAGTGTTCATCTGCCTCTATAACTTGCTCCCTACTTTAAGTCATAAATCTCTGTTGTAACATCACAATGCGTTGCTGTGAGAGTAACTGTGATGCCACAAACAGTGCATTGTGACCTTAGGTAGGGAGAAAGCAACATAGATAGATGACCTCATCAAGAACAAAGATTTTGTTTTAATGCAAATGACCTCAGTAATAAATAATGGGGAGGAGGAGTAGAGAACGAAGGTGAAACAGAAGCTTTGCACTGTGTCTAAAAATGATGGTTTGCTAAAGTTTTCCTGAAGATGTCAGCTGCTCTTTAAATCAGTCTGCTGACTGCACTGGGTGCAGGTTATCTTACTGTCACAATACTGACAAAGCTAATGAAAGCCTTTCAATATGGCATTTTATTTTGCTAATTGTACTTCATGCGTCTATCACACAAAACCCTGTTTTGGTTCAACAGCTAGTTTTCTGATTTGTCAGTGACTATATTGCCACCCCACAAACACTTAACCTTTGAGTTCCATAGTGATGCATGCTGACCCCTTTACTCTTCAGGATGTTCATCAACAACCATAGCTTGGCAGAAGTTGCAAATTCCGCTTTTGTGGAACTTTCACAACATTTTCTGCACTTTCACCTTTATTGAAATCAGACTTTTCCAAATGTGTTTGGTGAATTTTTGCCGTTCCATGGAATTTTCAGGCTGAATTGCAGAATAACATACATGAACTGTGAAATGGCAGTTCTGAGGAATTTTGCTCTGCAGTTTAATATATTAATCCGCAATACATGTAATTATTTCACAGTTCAATGATCAGTTCATCAGAATTTCTTTCTGCAGTTTAATACATGAATCAAAAATTCATGCCTGCATCCTGCATTTCAGTGACACACTGAACTTTGCCAATTAATGTATTATACTGCAGAAAGAAATTCCACAGAACTCACCGGTTCACGCCTATCAGTGGGACAATCATTTTGTCGACACTGATATGGAAGCAGGCAGTATGCCACCTGGCTCTACACTACCATCCATTGCAGCTTACTGGAGCCAGAATGCATTCTTGTTTGGCAGGAGACACTGCCTCCCGCACCCCTTGCCAGTAAATATAACAAAATGTGAGGCGGGCATGCCCTGAAAGGGAGGAATATTTTGTGGGTGCAAAGGACAGCATGAGTGCAGATGATCAAAAACCAAGACTGCTCCTGTCACTCTGGCCCTTATTGCAGCTTCCTAATTGTGGTGCCAAAACATAGTCAGCAACTTGATGGGATACTAGACTGACCACAGACAGTGATTAGTTCTGTGGAATTTATTTCTGCAGTTTAATACATAATCCGTAATTCATACATTTATTCTATCATTCTAAACTGGAATGTACATGAAAGTTGATGAAGTGCATTCCAAAATTTCACAAAAGTGGAATTCCAACTTTTGCCAAGGTTCCAACACTGGAAGTTTAATTTTGCGCAACCCTATCAATGACCTATAGTCTGCACCAAAATAGATAGCAGCATCCACCTTTATTCTAAAGACATATTCATTTAATGTCAAATTGAAATCAGTGAATGCAACAAAACACTGCAGGCAAGATTTGAATTATGCTGACCTGGATGGAAATAGACAGCCTCCTGCTAGCAGCATGAAAACAAAAGTCATGATTTGAAGAGGGAAGATTAAAGTTATGGTTAACCAAATAAATACACTAGGCATAACTGCCTATGTTCAGCTACAGCCCAGACAAATACTACCACAAACATGCACATGGGCACAGACCATTTTAGAATAGGCATTGTTTAAACACCAAGGAATCTGGCTCGACCTAAAACCAACAATTTCAGATTATACTACATCACAAGGACTGCTTGAAGCACACATCAAAATCATCAAGTATATCACAGCTGGAGCTGTCCTAAATCCTAATTACAAAAAGCTACTTCAGCAACAATCCCAGCTATTAGCACTTGAATATGGGTGTGAAGTCTAAAAAGCAGCAAATTCTGCATCTCTTCTTAAATAAACAGCAGTGTTCAAGAGGTTACCGTCATATAACGGAACAGGTCTTCTTTCTCCAGACAGGAGGAAAGATCTCAAGTGAGCCTCCAGTATAAGCAGGTGTATACACAGGCTGTACCCTAAATGCCTAAGAAGTTTATTCTCCAAGCCTGCCAAGACATACTGTTATGTCCCCAAAAAACTCTAGCTGGCCAATTAGCCTTCTCTTTCCACTTTCCTAAACTTTGGAATTCTCTCCCCTTAAACATTTCCTCTGCTCCTTCTAAATCCTCCCTTACTTCTCTTCTCCACTGACATACACCTCCCGCTCCTGCCACTGTCATTTTTGCTCCACACTACACATTTTACTGTAACTGCTGGCATTGTGTATCTGCACTTATTGTATATGCCAAAACTGCCGACACTGTATTTTGCCTTATTGTGTAATCTCCCTGTACATTGTATTTGTAATCAGGTTCCTGTCTACTGACATTCAATATTGCACACATTGTATATACCAGTTTCTATTTATCTGCTGAAAATCTGTATGTTGTATTCAGTTGTAATATCTGTATTTTTTACATTTTCGTGTGACTGTATATTTTAAATGTACCCAATTCCCCTTCCCCCCAGGACACATCAGGAAATGAGCTATTTCAGCTCAGTATGTCTTTTCTCGGTGAAGTCCTTCAATAAATAAAACATAAATAAATGAACTGCACATCTACAACAGCACCACTCTTGCTCAGAAGTGTTATAGGTATCATAGTTATTCAAGCCAGTTCTTCCACTTTTGTGTGCTGTGCTCACACTCATCTCTTTGTGTGCTTGGCATGCCTAGACACCGGAACTCATCAGCCCACTAAGTCCACAATAAATGCTGCAAGCAAAATAGCGTCCACCAAAATAAGGTCAGGCAAAACATCGACCATAAAACAATAGCGCACACCATAGCGAACAATGGGACTTTGTATCTTTTGCGTGGGGCTCCTCCCCACTCACACCCCTAATGTGGAGGGCTTTGCTCCTCACACCCTACAGACTAAAATAACCAGCTCTGAGGGTGTGTGTACTTTGGAGATGGGGAGAAATGTGGGAGGGGGAAATTCTGTTGTTGTTTTTCTGCTCTATTTGTGTTCTTGGTCTTGTTTTGTGCCCTACATACAGGGACCAGATGGATAAGCCAGGCATTATAGCACTGCTGATCCTTTACCGCATTCTTATGCATCAACAAATGTCTCAAATACGTCTTTGAACTGAGGGTCTAGGAGAATGGCCATGATGCAGTGGTCATCTGTATGCATTTCTGAAATGTGTGTGTCATTCCAGAAATATGATCCTATCCTTTCTTCTAGATTGAGAGCAGCAGTATACTCCATGTCCTCATATTGAGTTTTCATAATAAAAAGTCACAGGTTAAGGAGGGCAATGACTGAGGGCACCTAGCTTACATCAACTGCATTGATTTATTTATTTAGCTTTTGTTGACCGGGTAGGGTACACTAGGCAAACATGCCTATTTTCAGGAACCACCCGGGACAGTACAGTACAATACAACATTTTTAACAAATTTGGAGAGTACAATACAACATTCTGGGCAATTTACAAGGCAACAAGCAACATAACAAAAATAATACAGTTTTACATGTAACCTAGGGTATCCAAAGAACAAGTAGAGGAAAAACATTTACAGTAAGAGTAATCGAACACGACAGTATAGATACATGGAGAGACCACTATCAGTGCAGAGGTTGTGAGCAGGGGAAGAGAGGCATAAATGCTCAGCACTTACCACCCGTGTGGCCTCCTTAAAGGCTTCAGCACAGTGCAGAGGGTTTCCATCAAGTGCAACTGAGTTGGGCTGATGTTTACCTCTCCTTTGCCAATTCCATGCTAAATGGCACCTGGTTTAGTCAGGGTAAGGAGGGAAGACAGCTAGGAACATCTACCATGAAAAGGCATTTGCTGAAGTTCCACAGAACTCAGTATGAGACAGCACGCCAACGCACAGTGTCAGCAGCAGCACCACCACACAGTGAAGCTGCTACTGATAATAATGATGATGGCCTTCGGGGAGGATAACATTATGAGACCAGGCAGAGATAAGAAGGTGGATAGCCTTCTGTTGTTTCCAGTAGCTGTTCCATCACATAAGAGGTAAATTTCACCTTGTTGCCACATTTTGTTTCAGGTGGTAGAGGGGAAGGTGGTTCCACTGTTGAATGTTTCATAACAGCTTCCGTGCCTTTACAGAATGGCTAAGATGACTGCAAACTTTTTTGGCCAGACCTACACATGTTTCCATAGTGGTGCCTTCTTTGTCTAGGAACCCATGATCTACAAGATTTATACAGTGAGCAAAATGAGGAAAACAATCCCCATATCAACTGCCTTTACAATAATCTTTGCGTTATCTGATACTATAAAACATGATGTTAATGAGTGTGGTGTCAGCCAGTCATCAAACTTTAATTCTCTAGAAGGAAATGTAACAGGTTTTTTGCATGATGGTCATTGTCAAAGACAGCAATACATAAAGCTGCCTGCTTGAAGAGATTGGGCATCTCAGTGATTTGCAGCTACTGCTACTGCTGCTGCTGGCACTGAATCCAAAGGAGGGGGAAGAAGAAGAGGAAGAGAACAAAGAGGGGAAACTGAACCTATGGGCAGTCACTGCTGTGTAATCGGTAGTCTGACCACTGGTCCACATGTCAGTGATGATGTGAATTGCTGGAAAAAATGATGGTTTCAGGGCATGTGATGCAGTCTTGTGGACACTCTGATGCAAAGCTAGAGGAGCCACTGTGGAAAAGTAGGTAAGGCTGGGCACTTGATACCTTGGCACTGCAACTTACATTAGCAAAAAAAAACCTGCATTGCTCACAAAGGAGAATTGCAACAAGTTGGTGGCTAGCATTTCCTGCTATTTTGCATTGACAACCACTTGAAACATATTCTTACTCCTTATCTCTTCCTGGTCTCATAATGTTCTCCTCCCCTCAGGCCATCATCATTATTATCAGCAGCAGCTTCACTGTGCTGCTGACACTGTGCATTGGCGTGCTGTCTCATACTGAGTTCTGTGGGACTTCAGCAAACGCCTCTTCATGGTAGATGTTCCTAGCTGTCTTCCCTCCTTACCCTGACTAAACCTCTTTTTTTATTTATATTTCATTGAGATTTCAAGTAGCATCATTAGAGTCATCAAGGATAACATAACAATGCCACTGGATCATTGGGCAGAAGACACCAGGAGGAAGGACTGCTGTGTGACTGGACTTCTGTACTGGGACTATATTGCCCTCCTTCCCTCCACCCTCTCACCCAAGCTAGTTCTACTTTTATAGGCACAGGATTTGACTGACAACAGGAACTTCTTGTTTGGGAGCAGGAAGTGAGTGATCACAGAGCCACCAAAGACCCACCATCCTAGAAGGGCAAAAGTAGCTCTCTGGCCCCCTCTAGCTGCTGGGGGTCTGTCTCTGAGCAAATATGGGGTTTACTGAGAAATATAGGATATTCTTGTCTCAGAACAGGACAATCAGGAGCTTAAAGGGCACACAGGCAGAAAGTAAGTAGAGCCTTTGTGTGAATCAAATGAACGAAACAAAACGACGTAAGAAACCACTATGATTCTCAAAGGAAGTGGCAGTGAAGGTTCAAGAGAAAAAGTAAGCATTCAGGAAGTACAAGGAATCACAGAAGGAGCAGGACAGAGAACTGTATCAGTTAAAGCAAAAGGAAGTTGGGAAGGCAGTCAGAACAGCAAAGGCCGAAACCGAGGAAAAGATAGCCAACTCAGTTTAGAAGGGGGATAAAACCTTTTATAGGTACATCAGGGAGCGAAGGAAGACCAAGGGAGGGATAGTGAGGCTTAATAAAGGGAGGGGTTGGCAGAGGGTGACTGTGAAAAGGCAGAGATACTAAACAAATATTTTGCTCAGTGTTTACAAATGAAGAGGGGGAAGTACCTAAAACAAACAATAGAAACACTCTGGATACAGAAGTTGATACCAGCCCATTTACAGAAGAAAGGGTTCTAAAAGAACTCTTAAAACTGAAGATGGACAAAGCAATGGGGCCTGATGGAATTCATCTCAGAATTCTAAAAGAACTAAGGGTAGAACTAGTGACAACAATGACTACCCTCTTTAACAAATCATGGGCGGATGGGGTGGTACCTGAGGACTGGAGGAGGGCAGATGTGATTCCCCTTCATAAAAGTGGGAGCAAAGCAGAAGCAGGAAACTACAGACCTGTTAGTTTAACCTCAGTGATAGGGAAAATGATGGAATCACTTCTGAAGGAAAGAATTGTTGAGTATCTAGAGGCCAGAGGGGAACAGGACCCAAGGCAGCATGGATTCACAGTGGGAAGGTGATGCCAGATGAATCTGATAGATTTCTTTGACTGGGTGATCAAAGTAGTAGATCAGGGAGGGGCTGTCGACATGGCCTACCTAGACTTTAGCAAGGCATTTGACACAGTCCCACACAAAAGATTAATATACAAGTTAGCCAGCCTGGGAGTGGGTCCCAAGATGACAGCCTGGGTAAAGAATTGGTTGGAGAATAGGATGCAGAGAGTAATAGTAAATGGAGTCCACTCTGAAGAAAGGGGGGTTACTAGTGGGATACTGCAGGGTTCAGTATTAGGACTGGTCCTCTTCAATGTCTTTATAAGCAACATTGCAGAGGGACTGGAAGGAAAAGTATGTCTCTTTGCAGATGACACAAAGATCTGCAACAGAATTGATGCACAAGGTGGGGTGGAAAGGATGAGAAGGGACTTGGAAAGGTTAGAGGAATGGTCAAATGTATGGCAGCTTAGATTCAATGCTAAGAAGTGCAAGGTAATGCACCTGGGAAACAAAAACCCAGGGGAAGAGTACACAATGGGGGGTGAGATACTAACAACAACAAAAATGGAAAAGGACCTGGGAGTAGTCATATCAGATGACCTAAAGGTGGGCAAGCAATGTGAGAGGGCAGCAAGGAGGGCTGGGGATGCTGGGATGCATAGGAGAGGCATCACCAGTAGAAAACAGGAAGTTATTATCCTCTGTACAGACAGCTGGTGAGACCCCATCTGAGGTACTACATGCAGTTCTGGAGACCCAATCCCTGCAAAGACATAGACAGGATGGAAGCTGTCCAGAGGAGGGCAACTAAAATGGTGCAGGGTCTGCACCAGAAGACATATGAAGAGAGACTTAAGGAGCTTAATATGTATAGCCTCGAGGAAAGGAGGGAGAGGGGACATGATAGAAACTTTCAAGTACCTCAAGGGAATCAACAAAGTCCAAGAGGGTAGCATCTTTCAAAAAAAGAGGTGTGCAAGAACAAGGGGGCACAATTTGAAGATAGAGGGGAGGCGGCTCAGAGGTAATTTAAGGAAATATTTTTTCACAGAGAGGGTTGTGGATGCATGGAACGGCCTTCCAGAGGAGGTTGTGGAGTCAAAAACAGTGGTGGAATTCAAGCATGCATGGGACAGTCATAAGGCAATTCTACGGGGTGGGGGTAGGAAGAAGTAGGCTGTTGGTTAACTAGGATCTGCAGCTTATCCATTAGGTAGGAAATGGGCATACTGGGTGGCCAAGCGGTCCTTATCTGCCATCAAATTCTATGTTTCTATGTAGAGCGAAAAAAGAAAAAAAAACAGAGGAAAGAGTAAGGATTCCAAACAGTTAAGGGGCCAGAAATAAGACATGATGGGAGTGGTGCAGTGCAGTGGCTGTAGAGCAGCAGTCTTCCGGGAGACGTTCTGGAGGATGCGGTGTTGTCCCATCTGCAGGGACCTCTCTGGGCTGAGGGAGGAGGTTGCTCATCTCCAGACTGAGTTGGCCAGGATTTGTGGGACCTCCTCTTCCATCTAGGGACCACCAGTGCCACTGCTGTTGCCTCAGAGGATGCCAAGAAAGAGGAGTGGTTGGACCACAGTGGGCTCAGGGAGAGTGAGGATGGTGTAACAGAGGTGCATCCCTCCAGTTGTACCTCTCCACAATTCCTATGCCATTCTGGCAAAGTGTGGTTCCTTTATGGAAGCACCCACAGTGGAGACCAAGGAGGATGCTGGGAACCTTCACAAAGGAGACCCACTGGAGGGTGTCAGGGGATCCCACAGGGGAAGGAAACAACTCCTGGTGGGGGACTCCATTGTTAGGAAGGTAGAACTGGGGGAGGAAGGGGAGAGGGAGGTAAGGTGCCTGCCTGGCACCATGGCTTGGAGGTACAGGGAGCGAATCCTCAGGATTGCTGGAGCAGCTGCACAGGGGAGGGAGCTGGATGTCATTATCCACCTAGGGACAAATGACCTGGCTAAGAAAGGGATTAGAGAAGTGCAGGAAGAGTTTGTGGAATTGGGGAGGGGCCTTAGACAAGTAGCACGCACTGCGACCTTCTCGGAGGTGCTGCCCATCCATGGCATAGGAGAGGATAGGGTGTTCCGCACCATGGGATTCAATCAGTGGTTGAAAAACTGGTGTGGAGCTCAGGGATTTGGCTTCATTTGGGACTGGGGGTTCACCTGGAGTGATGAAAACCTATACTGGCATGATGGGCTGCATCTGTCCAGGAGGGAAACCAGGATCCTAGGTGATAGGTTTAAATGCTTCATTGGCAAGGATTTAAACTAGCCAAGAGGGGAGGCACTGGAAAGAAGCAGGGAAATCCTAGCCCCCTAAAGAATTATGGTAGTAAGTGCAGTAAACACCAACATAGAGGTGTCGATAGGGAGAAGGGCAGGGGTAAATGGGGAAAGTGACAAAGACAAGAAGGACAAGAAAGGGGCCAAAAGGAGTAAGGCCATCAGGAAATGGTAGGTAATGAGTACCAATGCCCGTAGTCTGGACAACAAGCTCTCTGAGCTGGTGGCCTTGATGGAAGAGGGATGCCTGGATATCGTAGCAGTCACAGAAGCATGGTACACAGAGAACCATGACTGGGAGTTAACATACCAGGGTACATAACCTACAGGAGATACAGGCAGGGGAGAAGAGGGGGAGGAGTAACTCTCTATGTAAAGGAAGAGATAAAAGCAACTGAGCAAAAGAGTAAACAGGGAGGAGAGGAGGCATTGTGGGTCACCTTGGAGACTGGAAAGGGCACTACAATCTGCACAGGGGTTGTGTACAGACCCCCATGTCAGGGGGAGGGAATGGACAAGGATATGATAGAAGGCATTCTTAGGATGGCAGAGAAAGGGGAGATACTGTTGATGGGGGACCTGAATATGCCAGATGTTAACTGGAGCACATTTGCTGCAGCCACATCCAAGAGCAGGGCCATTCTCGATGCCCTACAGGTGGTAGGCCTCAGACAGTTAGTTTCAGAACCCACTGGTGAGGGAGCAATGTTAGACCTCGTACTCTCAAATGGGGTCAGTGAGAGGATCTCAGATCTAGAAGTGGGTTGCCATCTGGAACAAGTGACCATCAAACAGTGTGGTTCACGTTAAACTTGGCTACAGAGTCAAGCCATACAAAAGTGAGGGTACTGGACTTCAGGAGGGCTGACTTTGGCAAGATGGGAGAGTGCCTCAGAAAAGCACTAGCAAACAGGCTAGAAGGAGGGGTGGAGCAACAATGGGGAATCATCAAAACTGCCATCACAGAGGCAACAAGCCTTTGTGTGAAGCAAATAAACAAATCAAAATGAAAGAAAAAGCCACTATGATTCTCAAAAGATGTGGCTGGGAAAGTCAGGGAGAAAAAAATAGCATTCTGGAAGTATAAGAAAACACAGAAGAAGCAGGACTGAGAGCTGTACCAGTTAAGGCAGAAGGAAGCAGGGAGGGAAGTCAGAATAGCAAAGGCCCAAACTGAGGAAAAGATAGCCAACTCGGTTAAGAAGGGGGATAAAACCTTTTATAGGTACATCAGTGAGCGTAGAAAGACAAAGGGAGGGATAGTGAGGCTGAATAGAATGAATGGTGGTGGGCAGAGGGGACAGTGAAAAGCAGGGATACTAAATGAATATTTCTGCTCAGTATTCACAAAAGAGAGAGGAAGTGCCTAATCCAATTAACAGAAGCACTCTTGATAGGGGGTCGATCCCAGTCCTTTCACAGAAGAAAGGGTTCTGCAAGAACTCCTAAAACTGAAGGTGGACAAAGCAATGGGGCCTGATGGAATTCACCCCAGAATTCTAAAATAATTAAGGGGGAACTAGTGAAACCACTGGCTACTCTTTTTAATAAATCATGGGAGGATGGTGTGGTACCTGAGGGGTGGAGGAAGGCAGATGTGATTCCCTTCACAAAAGTGGGACCAAGACAGAGGCAGGAAACTACAGACCTGTCAGTTTGACCTCTGTGGTAGGGAAAGTGATGGAGTCACTTCTGAAGGAAAGAATTATTGAGTACCTAGAGGCCAGTGGGGCATAGGACCCAAGGCAGCATGGGTTCACAGTGGGAAGGTCATGTCAGATGAATCTAATAGATTTCTTTGACTGGGTGACCAAAGTAGTAGACCAGGGAGGGGCTGTGGACATGGCCTACCTAGACTTTAGCAAGGCATTTGACACAGTCCCACACAAAAGATTAATAGTCAGATTAACCAGCCTGGGTAAAACATTGGCTGGACAGCAGGACACAGAAGGTAATTGTAAATGAAGTCCACTCTGAAGAATGGGGGTACTGCAGGGTTCAGTACTGGATCCAGTCCTTTTTAATGTCTTTATAAGTGACATTGCAGAGGGACTGGAAGGAAAAGTATGCCTCTTTGCAGATGACACAAAGGTCTGCAACAGGGTTGATACACAAGGAGGCGTGGAAAGGATGAGAAGGGACTTGGCAAGGTTGGAGGAATGGTCAGAAGTATGGCAACTAGGATTCAATGCAAAGAAGTGCAAAATAATGCACCTGGGAAACAAGAACCCAGGGGAAGAATACACAATGGAGGGGAGGTAGTAACAACAACAAAAAAGGAAAGGGACCTGGGGGTAATCATATCAGATGACCTTAAGGTTAGCAAGCAATGTGAGAAGGCAGTAGGGAGGGCTGGGGGTATACTGGGTTGCATAGGGAGAGGCATCACCAGCAGAAAACAGGAAGTTATTATCCCTCTGTACAGACAGTTGGTGAGACCCCATCTGGAGTACTACGTCCAGTTCTGGAGACCCTATCTCCACAAGGACATAGACAGGATAGAGGCAGTCCAGAGGAGGGCAACTAAAATGGTGCAGGGTCTGCAAGAGAAGCCATACGAGGAGAGACTAAAGGAGCTTAATATGTATACCCTTGAGGAATGAAGGGAGAGGGGGGACATGATAGAAACTTTTAAGTACCTCAGTGGAATCAACAAAGTCGAAGAGGGTAGTATCTTTCAGATTCAGAAAAGAGATGTGCAAGAACAAGGGACACAATTTAAAGACAGAGGGGAGTGGTTCAGGGGCAATGTGAGGAAGTATTTTTTTTTGAAAGAGAGAGTAGTGGATGCATGGAACAGCCTTCCTGAGGAGGTTGTGGGGTCTAAAACTGTGGGAGAATTCAAGAATGCATGGGACAGACATAAGGCAATTCTTGTGGGGGGTAGGAAGAAATAGGCTGTTGGTTAACTAGGATCTGCGGCCTATCCTGTAGGTAGGGAACTGGGCAGACTAGAGGGGCCAAGTGGTCCTTATCTGCCGTTAAAGTCTATGTTTCTATGGCCAGAGTGTGACCCACTCCTTGGAAATACAATCTAAGATCACCAATGGAACAAACCACCCTATCAAAAGCAACACAGAAAAGAATAAAGGGAATTAACAGTATATTAATTCTAAATCTACAAAATTATCCTATGAGGTCTGCTAGATAGGCATACACCCCTGTGTCTGACAAAGCCCACTTTTCCCAGAAAGTCTATATTGCAACCGAGGTGAAAGAATACAATTCTCTCATGACATGCAACTCTAGTAAATGCCATGCCTAAGAATAGGGGAAGGGGATAGGAGAGATGAGAGGGAGGAACCCCTCAGGCTACCAGGCCTCAACCATGGCCTATGAAAGACCTAGCAAATTCAGTGAATCAGAATGTCCTTGGTCTAGTATGGGGAGTAAGTCACAGCTGCCCCTTTGGTATGAGGATACCCAAATAATCCACAAAATGGTGCCAGACATGAGCAAACATCATATTTGCCTATGGCAACATACAACATTCTCTCGAAGTCAGCCACTTGAAGCATGCATTCTTTCCACTTATCCCAGTTGGGAATATCCACTGAACGCCACTGCTGTCGTAAGAGGCATTTAGCCTCTGTTATAGCTGTCATAAACCAGGCACATTGGTAGGAATTAGCCTGGTGGAGTTTCGCTGTATTCCCAGTCACCATGAGTGAAGCATCTGCTTGTATGCTAAACTACAAAATTATTTCTATGATACGTGTCACTCTCTGCCACCATGATACAAATTTTGGACATCCCTATAATATATGAACCAAGGTGCCCATATCTGTATCACAGCATCAAAACCTAGGGTGTTGAAGCAACCTCATGCAATATAAAACTGCAGGGGTTCTGTACCAATGTAATAATGTTTTTAATTGCATCAACCACCCTGCAGAGTCTTTACATGCAACATAGGCATTGGCCTATATGACTTTCCACTCATTTTCTTCGAGGGAATATCCCAGCATATGCTGCTCCCACTGTTGTTGCGGTTTGCTTGTGTCTGGCTCCTGTAGTACCTTATAGATAGTCCCCAGTTTGGGGGAAGGAGTCCCATGCACCCCTCCTTCTCCAAAAACCTTATCCCATAATAGAGATGATGGCATCTTCAAAGAAGCCCCCGTAATAGTACCTACCAAGTGTCGCAGCTGGAGATATCTCCAGTGATCTGAGTGGGGAAGGGAGAGCTGATGTTGACATTCCTGAAGAATTTAAAACAACCTAATGATCAGGAAAAAAGATCCTTCACTCTTTTGAGACCCCCTTGCACCAACAGTGAACAATAAAGTGAGGTGCCACACATTGTCAATTGGGGATTGTGCCACAAAGGCCACAGAGAGAGGGGTGCCTCCCATTTGGCACCTAAATACTTCCTAGCCAGCTTCCAAATATCAAGTGCATATTCCTGAGTCTGTAACAGGGGGTAAGAACTAGAATGTTGCCACAGTTCACACTATGGTGAATGCCAGGTATCCCAGTCCTTCTCTAAAACTAACCAGTGAACTGGAGCCAAAACCGTATATTCCAGAATCCCACCCCTATATAATAACCCTGGAGCCAGGGAGAGGCAAAGCCTCCCTTGCTGTATGGTGCCATCAACCATCTCATAGAGAGCCTAAGTTTCAACCCTCCCAGTAAAAAGAAGAAATTACTGAATCAAATTAGTGCCACCTGGTCTCTGGGA
Source organism: Neoceratodus forsteri (assembly GCA_016271365.2). NCBI lineage: Eukaryota > Metazoa > Chordata > Ceratodontiformes > Ceratodontidae > Neoceratodus > Neoceratodus forsteri. The sequence goes on along the minus strand of CM057449.1, from coordinate 515,574,669 downwards.
TCTTAAGAGGGAGGTGCCTAATACTATATAATATTTTAGGCAGAAAAATCATTCCCAGGGCCTGTACCTTGTACCTTGCCCCATAAAGACAGATGAAGGTGCTTCCATCTAGCTATGACCTTCTTTAAATTATTCCGTAAGGGCTGGAAGTTCAAGGTAGACCAATCTGAGGGACATGGAGAGATCTCTATCTCCTAATATTTAATAGGCCCTGTAGCCCATTTAAAGCCAGGCACAGGTAAAGGGAGAGCCTCCTACACAGATCCATAGGGAGCACCTCCGTTTTACTCCAATTGTTGCGCAACCCTGAAAAAGGAGAACTCAGTTAACACCTGCAGCAGATTCAGCAGAGATGTTTCAACATTCCTCAGTGTTAACAAAATGTTGATAGCAAATAACATAGCTTTAGGTCTGGGGACCCACCTGTATACCCTCAATCTCAGATGATTCTCTAATCTTCTGAGCTAGTGGCTCAATAGCCAGGAAATAGAGAGCAGGAGAAAGGGGGCACCCCTGGCATGCTCCCCTTCCCAACTGAAAAGGTCGGAATATCTCTCCATTAGTTAAGACAGATTCCCCTGGTGGAAGGGAGCAAATAAATAACTTTAATCCAGTCAATAAATTGCATACCAAAACCAACTTTCACTAGGATTGGTAAAAGATAGAGCCATTCAACTGAATCAAAAGACTTCTCAGCGTTGAGCGCCACCACTGCTGAGCTTCTAGAGGACCTTTGAAAGACACTGAGAAGGTTGCTCAATCAGCGAATGTGATCTATCCCATCTCTCCCCCCCAACAAACCCCACTAGGTCTGGGTATATCAGGTGAGGCAAGACCTTAGTCATCCTATTAGCCAACACCTGTGTCAGTAATTTGTAGTCCACATTGAGAAGGGGCACTTGGTGATAATTTCCACAATGGAAAGGGTCATTTTCCTTTTTTGGCAAGACAGAGATGACTGCATCATGTATAGTGGGGGGAGGGGAAGTTCTCGCCAACACAAAGCCCCCTCTACCACTTCTGCCAACAATGGGCAAAGCAAATCCCCTACCACCATATAAAATTTAATACATAGAAACATAGAAACATAGACTTTGACGGCAGATAAGGACCACTTGGCCCACCCAGTCTGCCCATTTCCCTACCTACTGGATAAGCTGCAGATTCTAGTTAACCAACAGCCTACTTCCTGCAACCCCCCCACTATAATTGCCTTGTGTCTGTCCCATGCATGTTTGAATTCCCTCACTGTTTTAGACCCAACGTCCTCCTCAGGAAGGCTGTTCCATGTATCCACTACTCTCTCCATGAAAAATAAATTTCCTCACATTACCCCTGAGCCGTCCCCCCTCTATCTTTAAATTGTGCCCCCTTGTTCTTACACATCTCTTTTTCTGAAAGATGCTACCCTCCTGGACTTTGTTGATTCCCTTGAGGTACTTGAACATTTCTATCATGTCCCCCCTGTCCCTCCTTTCATCAAGAGTATACGTATTAAGCTATCTCAGTCTCTTTTCATATGGTTTCTGCTGCAGACCCTGCACCATTTTAGTTGCCCCTCCTCTGGACTGCTTCCATCCTGTCTATGTCCTTGTGTAGATGAGGTCTCCAAAACTGCACACAGTACTCCAGATGGGGACTCACCAACTGTCTGTACAGAGGGATAACCACTTCCCTTTTTCTACTTGTGATGCCCCTTCCTATGCATCCCAGTATCCCCGGCTCTCCTTACTGACTTTTCACATTGCTTACCCACCTTTAGGTCATCTGATATGACTACCCCAGGTCCCTTTCCATTTTTGTTGTTGTTAGTACCTCCCCTGCTATTGTGTACTCTTCTCCTGGGTTTTTGTTTCCCAGGTGCATTACTTTGCACTTCTTTGCATTGAATCTAAGTTGCCATATGTCTGACCATTCCTCCAACCTTGCCAAGTCCCTTCTCATCTTTTCTACCCCCTTGTGTATCAACTCTGTTACAGATCTTTGTGTCATCTGCAAAAATGCATACCTTTTCCTCCAGACCCTCTGCAATGTCACCTATAAAGATGTTAAAGAGGACTGGACCCAGTACTGAGCCCTGAGGTAGTCTCTAGTAACCCCCTTTCTTCAGAATGTGTTTCATTCACTATTACCTTCTGTGTCCTGTTGTGTGCAGCCAGTTTGCTACCCAGGCTACCACCCTGGGACCCACTCCCAGGCTGGCTAACAGTTATTAATCTTTTGTGGGGACTGTGTCAAATGCCTTGCTAAAGTCTAGGTAGGCCATATTGGAGCCCTCCTGGTCTATTACTTTGGTCACCCAGTCAAAGAAATCAATTAGATTCATCTGACTGACCTTCCTGCTGTAAATCCATGTTGCTTGGGGTCCTGTGCCCTTTGGCCTCTAGGTACTCAACAATTCTTTCTTTCAGAGTGATTCCATCATTTTCCTACCACTGAGGTCAAACTTACAGGTCTGTAGTTTCCTGCTTCTGCCTTGCTCCCACTTTGTGAAGGGAATCACATCTGCCCTCCTCCAGTCCTCAGGTACCACCCCATCCTGCCATGATTTGTTAAAAGTGTGGTCAGTGGTGTCACTAGGTCCTCCCTTAGTTCTTTTAGGATTCTGGGGTGAATCCGTCAGGCCCCATTGCTTTGTCCACCTTGAGTTTTAGGAGTTCTTTCAGGACTCTTTCTTCTGTGAATGGACTGGTGTCAACCCCCTACCCAGAGTGCTTCTATTGTCTGGTTTAGGTAACTCCTCCTCATCTTCTTTTGTGAATACTGAGCAAAGTATTCATTCAATCTCTGCCTTTTCACTGTCTCCTCTGCCCACCTCCTCTCTCCTTTATTAATCTTCACTATCCTCCCTTAACCTTCTATGCTCCCAATGTATCTATAAAGGTTTTATCCCTTCTTAACTGAGTTGGCTATTTTTTCCTCGGTTTGGGCCTTTGCTAGTCTGACTGCCTTTCCCACTTCTTTCTGCTTTAATTGATATAGTTCCTGTCGTGCTCCTTCTGTGATTCCTTATACTTTTGAATGCAGCTTTTTCTCTTAACTTCCTGCCACCTCTTTTGAGAACCATAGTGGTTTTTACTCCGCTTTGTTTTCTTTATTTGTTTCACACAAAGGTTTGTTGCCTCTATGATGGCAGTTTTGATTTTTCTCCATTGTTTTCCACCCCTCCTTTTTGGTCATTTGCTAGTGCATTTTTCAGGTATTCACCCATTTTGCCAAAGTCAGCCCTGCTAAAGTCCAGTATCCTTGTTTTTGTATGGCTTATCTCCCTGGTTGTGCTCATTGTGAAGCACACTGTGCAGTGGTCACTTGTTCCCAGTTGTCTACTGACTTCTAAATTTGTGATCCTCTCTCCATTTGAGAGAACCAGGTCTAGTATTGCTCCCTCTCGGGTGGGTTCCAACACTAGCTGTCTAAGGCCTGCCCCCTGGAGGGCATCGAGAATGACCCTGCTCTTGGATGTGGCTGCAGTACATGTTATCCAGTTAACATGTGGCATATTAAGGTCCTCCATCAACAGTATCTCCCCTTTTTCAGCCATTTTGAGAATGTCCTCTATCATTTTGTTGTCCATTTCCTCCCCTTGAGACGGGGGTCTGTATACAACCCCTGTGCGGATTGTGATGCCATTCCCTGTCTCCAAGGTGACCCAGACTGTCTCTAGTCCTCCCCTTTACTTTTTAGCTCTGTAGCTTTGATCCCTTCCCTTATGTATAGAGCTACTCCACCTCCTCTTTTACCTTCCCTGTCCCTTCTGTAGATTGTGTACCCTGGTATGTTGACATCCAGTCATGGTTCTCAGTGTACCATGTTTCCGTGACTGCCACAATATCAATTGTTCATCTTCAATCAGGGCTACTAGCTCCAGGAAGCTTGTTTCCCAGACTACGGGCATTGGTACTCATTGCCCTCCATTTAATGTTGTCTTTATCCTTTTTTCCCCCATCCCTGCTCTTATTGTCCTTGTCTATTTTTCCATTTACCCCTGTTCTGCCCTGTGTTGAGCTCTGTACCTCAGTGTTTACCTTACTACCTGCCATGTTTTGTGGGGGGAGGCTTGAAATTTCCTGCCTTTTACCTGTCAGGGCCAGGGCTCTTTCTCCCACAGTTGCAACTCTAATTTCCCCTGAAGTAATGGGAGCACCCAGCTCTCTCTCTGCTGTTCCTCAGAAAGCACAGGAAATGTTGTAGAATCCAAGAAAGCTCGTATATCTGCCTTATCCTCCCCCGCACTCCTTTTTGAGGAATACAACTGGTGATAATACTCATAGAAGGCCCAGTTAATCCTATCCAGGTCCAAGATCAGGCCCATATCTTTCCTGATGCCCGGGATGGTGCAACAGCTCTCTATCTTTTTAAGCAGGTATGCTAGAAGGCAGCCCACTCCCACCCCCCTTCCCAATATGCCAGCTGTATCCTATGTAAACCCAATTCTGCCTGCTGGACACAGAGTAGGTTAAGCTGAAACCACAGATCCCATATCTGCTTTATTAAAAGTGGATCCTGCTGCCCCATCTTATGCTGTTTCTCAAGGGCACTTAGCTATGATTCTTAACACTGAAACATAGCCTGCCACTCTTTTTTGTGCACTGAAGAATATAAAATCACCCTCCCTCGAGTATAGGCCTTGAGGCCCTCCCAAACAGACCATGGGGCTATTGTGCCCATGTTATTTTGTTGCAGATAGGCCTGAACCTCTCCCCACAGCCAAAGCTGAAAGGGATCATCTGAGAAAAAGCTTTTTTTTGTATTTATCAATTTTTTTTCTTTCTTTTAGTGAACTATCTCAGAACATGGGTGCTTCGGTCATCATCTCAACTAATGAAGACTTTAGTCCTCATCATTGCCAGTTCATCATATAACCAAATTATAGCCAAATTATGGGGAAGCCTAATTAGCCAAATTAGACAAAAATGGAAGCCAAATTGCATCATATTTATCATAATCCTCTTCTAGGAGGTAAATAGTTTTATCAGTTCTACCATGGTCCAGCATCTTCTCAATCCATTCATTATAAGCAGAAGATTCTATATCTTTCCAATGTTGCAAAATTATTTTATTTGCAACTAGAATACCTATACTCCCATAAGTTTTTTTGATACTTCAGTTAATCCTGAATGTCTACTGAAAAAGCAAAAATCGCAATTTCTGGATCTAACGGAAAATCATATCCCAGAATCTTGCATACAGTGGACTAAATGGATGCCCAATAATTCTTAATTTTCATGCATCCCACTAACATATGAGAGAGTGTCCCTTTTTCTTTACTACATCTTTGACATAGCTCAGGAATGGAGGCATCAAATGTATGAAGTCTAGCTGGATAAAATACATTTTGTGCATGATATTAAAATATATCTGTAACAGTCTATTGTTCCTAACCATGGTGTTATCCAAGTTAACAATGTTAGACCAGGAAGCTTCCAGGATTTGGACTTTAAGATCCCTCTCCCAAGCAGACCTAACTACTGAAAAATCTCATCTTTTAGCCCCAAACACAAAAACTCCCTTCACCTGGCTTTCCCAGATGAAGGGATTACCTGCTGTTGTGCCCATGGATGCCTCTGAGTAGTGAAGAAAGGTTGCTACTGCTTTCGTAAAATTGCACTGAGTGCCATGGTCAAAGAAGTCTTGAGGTTCTGGTGCCACTTCAGTAGTACTTGCAACTGCTGCCTCCTCTTTGATAGCTGGTGAATGTTGCAGGTCTCCCGCCTTAGTTACCAGCTCCAACGGCGGCTCCTAGAAGGACACCGGGCAATTTTGCATATGCAAGGTACAACTTGGACACATTACACCACAAAAAGATTACATTCGGAGGCAGCCAGTAAGAGTTACCATAATATAAGGTAAAATACAAAAGAAAAGGAAACGTCTCACTATTAGGTACTCCACTTACATCATGGGAGGGGGACCATTTTTAACTCAATTCCATCTCCTATTTCAGATATTTGGGTTTCTCAGATCCTTTTAAACCATGAGGTGGAGCAAATAGTGAGCATTCTCCCTGCACACAGCTTGCTGACTCAGCTGAACATTCTGACATACACAGAATGCCCCTCCTCCAGTGTCCATCTGAGAGAAAGCTAGTGTTGCACTAAATCGTCCTCCCTTCCCCTTGCCCCTCCACTAACAACCATGTCACCAGGGAGTGATCTGAAATAAGAATGGACTCAATGGTAGTGTGAAGGGATCACCTCATAAAGGTCTGTGATATGAGAAAGAGGTCAATACAGCTATACAGCAGGTCTGGTGTACAGTAGAATAAAATGTACAGTATAATCCCAAAAATCTGGGTTACAAAGATGCCAGATATCACATAACCCATGGTCCTCTTTCAACTGTGACAAAGCCCTTGAATCTGCAGTGCTCAGTCTAACAGGAGTGCCACTTCTGTCACATATTGGGTTGAAAACTTCATTCAGATTGCCCCCCCACCCCATAACCAAAGCACTCTCAACCTTGTCCTGAAGGGTTTGGGGAAAGCTTATGAAAAATGATGCCCCGTCCTCATTAGGTCCATAAACTGAAACCAGAGTGTATAAAGAACCATCCAGGTGACCTGAAACCAAAAGCCACTGAGCTTGAGGGTCTTCCACTACCTTTCAGGTCACCCAGTTCAGCTCTTGGGCAATCAATATCATTACACCACTCCTCTTAGAGATACATGAAGCTGCATATATTTCTCCCTTCCAGCTGAGCTGAAAACGTTCCACTTCACAGACAGTAGGTGAGTCTCTTGAAGAAAAATGAGTTGATCCCCCAATTTCCTAATGTGGGAGAGGACACGTTTATGCTTGACTGGCCCATTCATGCCCAGTACATTTCAGGACAATGCTTTGACTGATGTCAGGACCCCAGTTTAATGTCCCCAAGGTAGCCATCCCCCACTCTTCCCACCCCCAACAATGGCACCACTTCATCCAGTTACCCATAATCCAGCAGACTCTCAAGGACCCATAAAAACTGTAATAATTAGAAACACCTCCATAACAACCCAACCTCAACATCCCTCAACTATATACATTATGAAAAGGAAGCAAAGAGCATACTAACATATCAGCCAGTTCGCCCAGGTACTCTCTGGATCACATGCTCCATTCCACCAATATTACCACAAAAGCATAAAATAAAGTCTCTCCCCCACCCAAGTCCCAAAAATAACCCCAGGTTACCCCATTTACAAATAGATGATGGTATCCCTTGGGAGCCTCTGAGAAAAGTGAACTCCCACCCAAAATAACATTATGTTCAGCTCTGAGTAACCATCTAACAATGGGTATAAGCATGACACAATAAAAACAACTCAGTTGTGCCCCACAATCACAAAACCAATCCCCGAGAAACATTATAAAAAAATTCAGGTACAACTTAGTATATTGACATCTCCCACTCTACCCACCATTACCCAGGTTACAAAGTCCCAACATAAGCTCCTAGGAGCACAGACAACACATCCTATTCAGAGCAAGCCACCCATAACACTTCCAAATCCCCCCCTCCCAAACATAGCACCCAAAGTTATACACAACTTTAACTCATAAGTAAATCAGTATTGAAGACTGCTCTCAATTATGGTGCAAGCCTCCTATTCCCATCGGTAGTATAGTTAATCAGGCAGAGATCTGGATTTAAGTCTTTAGTCCACTGTAAAGAGTCTTCATATAACTGGGAAAACATGAAACCCACTTTCCACCTCTCAGTACCCCGGGTAAGTTGAACCATAGGTCAGGGAGACAAATATCTTCAGCCACTGCCCAACCTCAGTCCATTGAGACTTCATCCCTTGGAGGGTCCAAGGAAGTTCGGTCCACTGATGCCACTGCCTCCAGATTCGATGAAGATCTTGGCGATCCATCGGGTACTCACTGTGGTTGAGAGGGAAGTCTCTCACTCTCAGGGACCCTTTGAAGTCACCTCCATGCTGTGCTCTGCTCCACTGTCTAAGGAAATGCAAAGCCTCCATAGCAGATGTGAACCACTCCGCTGTGCCATTAACCAATAGTTTTGGAGTAGCAGGTGGTATCAAAAAACACTTGAGGCTCTGCATTCTCACTAAATCCCGAGCCTGATCCATGGATTTTCTTCAATCAATCACCCATTTAGGGAAGTCCTGGTGGAAGGTAAGACAAGATCCATTACAGTGAATCTCCCTCCTTGCCTGGATATCACACAGAATGGTCTTCTGGTCAGGGTATCCAAGTAATTTAAAGATAATGGGCCTTAGGCAGGTGGTGCTGTCTGCTGGAGGGGGTTCAGTGGAAACTCTATGCATCCATTCTATCTCTACCATAGTCCCAAGGCTCCACTGCAGCCAGATTCACAAATTAGTCTGCAAAAATGAGAGCATGTTAGCACTTTCCGCTCCTTCTGGCAGATCAAACAAATGGATATTACTTCTCAGTGGTGGGACTCTAAGTCATCTATTTTTTCCCACAGGAATCTAATCTCTTTCTCCTCAAGTCCAAGCCATCACTCTGTAGGCCTCGCCCAGACCTCCACCTGGCTGTTTCTCGATTTAGCATGCTCCATGGGGTGACTGACAGTTTCCACAGAGACCCAAACTGCCATTAATTGAGCAGTGATATGGCTCAGGTCATTCCAGATGTTACTCATGAAAGTCTTGATCTCACCCTGATCTCTCGCCACTAAGCTTGCAGTGGACTCCCTCTCCACCTGGATGTCCAGGCTAGGCCCCATGCCGACGTCCACTGTAGGAGGAAACACAGAAAGTTAATATTTCTTTTTTTACTAAGGTTCCTGCTTTATCCACATGAGGTTTATCAGCCATCGGAAACACTCTGTGACTGGGATAACACAGAAAAAAACATGAAGGATGTAGGAAAAATTCTGTTTTAATACAAGGTGGAATGGAGCTGTGAGACCAGGCTGCTTTTAGCTAGGTGCCATCATGTGACCACCCCGACTAAACCTCTTTTTACATAAAAGACACACTACATCTGTCTGTCATTCTTTGTCTGCTCAAAAGAAATCCCACACCACTGACAACACCAGTTTGGTCTTTCCTCCTAGCACTCTCTACTGTTGACTAATGGGTGGGCTTCTGTGGCCTGCTTCTATAACATCACTACTCTCCTCCTCTTCCTCCACCAATTCTTTAGGATCAGGGAATGATTTGTCTTCCTCTACCATCTGTCCTGGGCCACCAGTTTGGCCTGTGTCTTCTTTATCTGCTGTTACTTCAGATGCTGGTTGTTGCATTTCCCCTTGTTGTTTTGTGGCCTTTTTGGGTTTGTCATGGTGGGCAGGCACAGACATACTCATTACTATAAGAGGTGCTATACAGGGGTGTGCTCAATGGAGAGCTCCATTTCAAGGGGCAGGTCAACGGCAGGCGACTCAGTCAGGCTTGCGATGACTCCCTTTCAGCTGTTTGGGTGGAGTTGAACAACTTTTCAAAGGACAGAGCTGCACCAATAGTGGCGCCACTTGGACCTTTGATGTTACATTCCTGCATTGTTGCATTCCTGGTGTGCGTTCATACTGCTGTAGCTTGCAGTGTGAACATGCCCTGCCCAGGCTGTCGGCATTCCCCCTCCCAGTTTAATAAACAAACAATGGCAGCTAGCACTGTCCTCCTCTTACAGTCCCCCATGAAAGCCGACGTGGGTGCCCCATTCCCCCTGTTGGCATGCCCTCTCCCAGTTCATTTGCCGACAGGGGAGCCCACTCCCTGTCAGCATAATGCCCCCCATTTGTTGTGTGCCAAGGGGGGTGCCCAATCCCCCTCAGCTCTTGTCCCCCCCAAACACTTGGTTTGTGCCAATGGAGTGTCCAATCCCCATAAGCCACAGCCCCCCGTCCCCCACAAACACTCAGGTGGCATGCTGGGAGCCCACCCTAATGTGCCGAAGTCCCTGTTAACAAAGAAACCTTCCCACACTGGATTTATTTATTTTTTAACCTGTAAACCAGAAAATGGTCCATCGCAGTCTGCCATACCCCCTCACCCAATCCACACCCACCTCCCCACACTCCCCTCAGCCAATACTTACCTCTGGAGCTGGGCGCAACGATCTTAGGTGGACCAGGAACACGTCTGCACTCTTCAAAGCCGACCACGAGCTGAAGAAATGCTGGTAAGTTGTATAATGGCAAAAATGTTTTTTTTTCAACTTTGGTGTATATCTAAGCCATTTGTGCAAATTTTGGCCCCAAATTTTAAACCTGGGGTTCTTGGGACCCCACCACATGACTTCAGTCACTGTCATCTGGTTATTTGGTCCTGAAAGGTGATTTTGCGGTCACTGCATAGAATCACCTTTTTTTGGGACTGATTAATGAAATGACAGTGCCACTGTTCATGAGGTGGGCTCCCAAAAGCCTATGTTGCAAATTTGGTGAAAAAAATTCCAAAAAATGACTGTGTTACGAGCTTGTGTTGCGCAGTTTCCATGCACACTTGTATCATCTTGAATCTGTAATAGTTTCACTCCAGATTTTCAACATTGGCATTTTTTTACACCTCCTCATGAACAGTATAGCTGTCATTCACATCCTGGCCGAAATGTGTTTTTGCACTTGTAGTGCAGAATAGTGCAGTCACTGTGAGAAATCAGTGTTTGGGATAGATTAAGAAAATCACAGTGAACTGTTCGTGAGCGTAGGTCCCAAAATGCCTATGTTGAAAATTTGGTGACAAAAGTCCATAAAATGACTATATTATGAGCATCCATTGCACAGTTTCTACACACACTTGTAACTGCAAGAATTTGTAATATTTTCACTCAAGATTTTCAACATTGTCAGTTTTGAACACCTCCTTATGAACAGTACAGCTGTCATTTTTCACATCCTGCCCAAAATGTGTTTTTACACATCTGGCACACAATGGTACGGCCGCTGTGGGAAAACAACGTTCAGGACAGATTATGAAAATCATAGTGACAGTGTTCATGAGCAGAGGTCACAAAATGCCTTTGTTGAAATTTTGGAGAAATAATTCCACTAAATGACTGTTACAAGCATGCGTTGTACAGTTTCCACCTACATGCGAACGTCTAAGCATTTTTAAAAGTTTCAGTCCAGATTTTCAACACTGCCATCTCTTCACACCTCCCTATGAATGGTACAGCTGTAATTTTTTGCATCCCTACCTGAACTGTGTTTTTGCTCATCTGGTGCAGAATGGCATGGTCACTGTGAGAAATCAACGTTCAGGACAGATTAACAAAATCACAGTACCACTGTTTATGAGCAGAGGTCCCAAATGCTTTCATGAGGTGGGAGTCACAAAAGACAATGTTGAAAATTTGTAGTGCAATACCAACAAACGCCCGGGGCGTTAGGGTTTCTAACCATAATGTCTCCTCCCCCCTCCAACCCATGGTGGGGATCCAGTGCTCTGATCTTCTTTGATCCACAGACATATCTTTACTCTTCAAAGCCAGATCATGAATTGAGGAAATAGGTATGCACTTCATTGTATTTCTATGGGAATTTGAACTTAGTTGCATAACTTGTTCTTCCTGCTGGGAACTGTAGTCCTGCCAATCAGTGCGTACCAACAGCAATTCCAATGACGAACTCCAGCATTGAAAAATGCTTGTTCTTTTAACCACCACTTTTGGTATTTTTTGACCTCTTATGTGCACCTGTCCCAAGTCAAACTCCCACCTGTTCTACCTCCTCCTCCACAGAACTGTTGCTGCTATCACTTTTATTGGGTATATAATCACAGTCTGTATTGCTATCACCATGCTCTGCCAAATCACCTTGCTACTCCTCCTCTGCCTGTGATAGAGGTAGTATACAGACCACCAGCACAAGGGGATGACCAGGACAGAGAGTTAGCTGAGCAAATCAGAAGGGTCTGTTGGAAGAGGAACACAGTGGTGGTGGGGTTCAATCTACCTGTGGTGGATTGGAGCACTCCAACCACCACAAGTGCAAGAGAGCAGGTCATACTAGATGCATTTCAGAACAGCTTCCTGGTGCAGTTTGTACATCAGCTGAGTAGATTGGAGAGGACACTGGACCTGGTACTTTCAAATGGAGAGGCTGTAAGAGAACTGGGGGTGTAGGACCCTCTGGTTGGGACTGACCTCCACTTAGTGTGGTTCACGCTCAATATGGGTAGGGAAACAAGTGGTATGAGGACTGGAGTGATAGACTTTAAAGGGTCTGACTTTAAAAGGATGGGGGACATTTTGGGTAGTTATCGTGGGAATCCAACCAGACACGGATGCTAGTCAAAAATGGGATATTATTAAAAAGGTCTGACAGAGGCTGCTGGGACTTGTACAAAGACACAGAGTAAGAAGGGAAGGGCAAAGAAGTGCAGTTGATTGACTTGAGAGGTTATGGAGGGGGTGAGAGCCAAGAGGAAGGCATTTCAGAAACTCAGAACATTGGGAAGAGGGGTTGACAAGGATGAGTATATGAAGAAGTCCAGGGAGGCTATCAGGCCAGTCAGCACAGCCAAGGCTTCAAGTGAGCTGAGACTGCAACAGTGTATTAAGGAAGGAGAAAAGGACTTCTTCAGATACATTAGATAAAGAGGGAAGAGCAAGGACCAGATTGTGAGGATTAGGAAGAACGGAGGGTGGTTGGAAAAGGGGGTGGATCTGGCAGAAGCATTAAATGAATACTTCTGCTCTGTGTTCATGAAGGAGAAAGGGTGGCAGATACCCCATGGGAGGGGTGGAGTGGGTAGTGGGGGGGAGAGGATGACTGACGTAGGGATTACTGAAGACAGAGTATTGGAAGGATTAAGGGCACTGAGGGTGGACAAAGCACCAGGACCAGATGTCATTCACCCTAGGGTACTCAGGAAGCTGGTGGAGATGCTGGCAGGACCACTGGCTGACCTGTTCAATACCTCCCTGGACACAAGATGCATACCACAGGAATGGAGGATGGCCTATGTGGTGTCTGTTCAGAAAGGTTGCCCTAGGGATGAACCAGGCAACAACAGACCAGTGAGCCTCACATCAACTGTGGGGAAGATCGTGGAGACAATCCTAAAAGAGAGACTAGTGACCTTTTTGGAGGACAATGGTCTCCAGGATGGCCAACAACATGGGTTAGTCTTGGACAGATCCTGCCAGACAAATCTAATTGAATATTACAACTGGGTGACCAGGGAGCTGGACAGGGGCCATGCAGTGGATGTCCTATATTTGGACTTCAGCAAGGCCTTTGATTCCGTCCCACATGGGAGAAAGGGAGGGAGCTGGAATACATAGGGTTGGGAATGAAGATGGTCAGATGGATCATCAACTGACTGAATGGAAGGCAGCAGAGAGTGGTGGTGGTGGTGGGGGAACTCTCATCAAAGAGGGAAGTGATGAGCAGGGTGCCACAGGGATCGGTACTGGGACCAGTGCTGTTTGGGATAAACATAGCTGATATCTCACACTGGATCTGGAGTAGGATCAGTCTGTTCACTGACGATACGAAGATGGAAGCTGTGGTAGATGACACTGAAGGGTGGAAGGGGCTGCAGGAGGACCTGATTAAACTACAGAAGTGGTCAGAAACATGGCAGCTGGGGTCCAACGCCAAGAAGTGCAAGGTACTGCATTTCCAAGCTAGGAACCAGGGGAGGAGCTATCAGCTGGGAGGGGTTCAGCTGGAAAGCACCATGAAGGAAAAGGATCTGAGGGTGCTTATAATGGGCAGCATGAATAAGTCAGCTCAGTGCGGAAAGGCAGCAGCAAAAGCCAACAGGATGCTGGGGCGTATAGCGAGGGGAATCTCCTCCAGAAATAGGGAGGTGATCCTTCCCTTGTACAGATTTCTGGTCATGCCATACCTGGAGTACTGCATGCAGTACTGGCACACATTCCTGAAGAAGGACATAAAATTGTTGCAGGGGGTGCATCATAGGGTGATGAAGATGATCGAGGGATTGGAGGGAAAGTCCTACAGGGATAGATTTGGTGAACTGAACATGTAATCCCTGGAGGAGAGGAGGGATAGAGGGGATATGATTGAAACCTTTAAATACCTTAGGGGGATATTCACTAAAAATACCACCAACAGCTTAATCTGGTTCAAGGTCAGTTGGCATTCATCTGTATCCTCCTCCCCAAATTGTGCCTGAAAATAGGCAGAATTTGTCTAGTGCACTTACCTGGTCAAGAAAAACTTAAAAAAAAATGAGGCTAATACAGAAGGGATTTTCCAGCTTAGAAGAGGGAGGGATTTGTGAGTGGGGGGAGATTCACGAGGGAAATCAGGAGACATGTTTTCACTGAACGGGTGGTGGACAGGTGGAATGCTCTGCCCAAGGAGGTGGTATCCTATAGAGAGGTGGGAGGCCTTAAGAAGGGTTGAGACAGGGTGAGGGGGGGGTTGTGGTGAAGAGGGATGGGGAGGGTGGGCAGATGCAAGTTGAGGGACTAGCTGCACAATTGAGCAGACTAGATAGACCATAAGACCTGCTTCTGCTGGCATTTTCATATGTTCGTATGTATAACACATCCAAATATCCATAGCATAATAGGAAGCCTTGTCCATGTATGGCACTGTCCCAAAAGGCACATGATTTTTGGAACTAGTAGCCTATGCTGTGGAATTCTGTACTGATATTTTGTGGGCATACACAGACCTTACAAACTATTTTGAGCACTGCTGGCCACATACTCATGTTTACTACTAGCATTGTCCATGTTTGGCACTGACTGAATGGACACAATTTTTGGAACCAGTAGCCCTCAATGTGGCCACTGTATCATTCTGCTGTTTTGGATGCTTAATCATCCCAGTGCATTATGTTATTAATTTTTATCCCATTTCCTAATGTTTTTTTAAAGGTTGAACAGGTGTGAACTAATTCGCAAGTACAGTAAGCAGACTTTGACAAACTTTACCCAGTTCAATGGTCAAATTTTGTGTGGTCAAACTTTGGGAGGTTCACACAGCCCTAAACAATAAATCTCTTCCCCTTCCTCCACTACCGAATGGGTTATGTTCCCAACCTAGCCCATGTATTAAGCCAAATGGAGACCAGTAGGAGGAGTAGCAAAGTGTTGAGGGAAAGGTGGAATAGGCAAGGTAGCAAAACACTGCTCTCCCCATGCCCATCCACTCATGTCACAGTGAAGGACTCAAGTACTGCATGGGAGGATGGGGGGGCCATGCTGCTCCTACTAGCCTGTTCAGGCATCTCTGCAACATCTGGCCCACAGTGGTCTAGACTGAGAGACCTGGCCAAGGTGGACTGATGGCATACAGTTCAGAGGCTGTGACCTTCAAGTGCCTGTGATTCCAGCTCCAAAGTCTCACTCTATATCTTTTTCTCTTTCCTTTTCTCAGTGCTCAACCTCAGCACTGCTTTTACCCCCAACACTTACATGAGTATCTCACTGCCATGCATGCTCCAACACATCCTGCTGCATAGCAGAACAGTACAGCGCCTCTGTCCTCCTACAGCAAACTACCTGATTGCTCCAGTGTCCAACTAAGGAAGTAAAAAGAATTTGGAGCCCCTCCCCCAACTACTGTACTTCACTGGTCCAGTGCCAAACATGATCTATTAGAGACTAAAATAATCTGTCCCCCCTCCACCCAATTTACCTGGTGAATTTATGGCAAAACCCACATCACAGGAAATAAAAAAAAATAATCCCTTCCTTGCAACAACTTGGCTAGTCTCAAGCCACACCTGGACTGTCATGGAAGAAAAATATCTTTCTTCCTTCCTAAAACTAGCTGAAAAGTCAAATGCCCAACCTGGCCCATTAGGCAATAAAAAATATCCCATCCTGTCCCCCAACAACCTGACAGTTTGGGTGCCGGACCCAGCCCGTCACTGAATAAAAGAAAATATGGACCTCTCCCACCAACTATGTTACAGGTCCAGTGTCCAACCTGAACCTTTGGAGAATAATATAAAAAATGGTGATGTGGAGGAGAGTTAAAAGTGAATTTTGTGCTGGGGGGATAAAACTAATTACCCAGACCTCAGCCACTGTGTACAGTGTACGGAGCATTACTAAACAGCAGTGATGCTGCGTCAAAGCCCTTCCTGTGGGCACTGTATACAAAAAATTTGAAAAAATTATGTTTGACATGGTCCTCCTATAACTACAATTATAACAGTGATACTAGTGAGACATTATGGCCTACTACACAAATAAACAAAGATAACATTAAAAAAACAAGACTAGCCTTGTTTGCACCAGCCAAATCTTGTTGAAATTATGTATGTGACACATAAAATAAGCTGATGTCCTGCCCCATGTTCCCACCTACTGGTCTTTCCTGGAAAGAAAGGAGTCTATGTTTCTGAGTTTACACACTCTGAGCATTGAAGCATGTCCCACCTAAATAGTAAACAATAAACAGTTCCTAGCAGCAATCTTCCTGGCCATAAGGTTAGATACAGAAACAAATGGTTTGATACCTTTTATTGGACGAACTGTTTTTTTGTTATGTACGATCTGGGTGTTAACAGAATGTGACTCTGAACAACTGCCATAAGTCTCCGAGGAAGGACTTGGTTGGTCTGAAAGCTTAGACATTGTCTTCTTTTTGTAATACTTGCGTTGGTCCAATAAAAGGTATCAAACCATTTGCTTCTGCATCTGTTCTTACAAAGACCAATACGGCAGATAATCTATTTCTGTGGCAATAAGGGTCACACTTAGCCACATTCCAAGGTTTGGTAGTTACACATGCAATCAAATAATACAGCCTACATGCATGCATATGACTGGAAACTGTTTTGGTTCTAAAATTATGCAACATCCACCTGTGTATGAAGGTATACCTTGTGGTTAATTACATCAACTGCATCTAGTCCAAAACTCTGCAGCAAAGCTTCTGACCTCTATTAAAGGTCAGATTATAGCACCCCCTTGCTGTGAGTCTCGGGTTGGTGGCCAATCAGGTGGTACACTGACAAGAAGTTTCTGCTATTAACCTGTTAACCTATAAGACTTTCAACAAACTGGGCTCCACATATCTCAATGATCTTCTGATCCTCTAGGCTTCAACCTGAGTATTGAGACCCATGGGCTGTTTTTCTCTGAGGGTGTCACCATCACATTTGAAGTCTGCAGGGGACCAAGTTTCTGCAGTGGCTAGCCTCCTCTATGGAAATCACTACTGGTGGGGGTTCAGCCAATTAATTTCTTGGCCTCCTTTCAACATCTACTGAAAACTAATTTCATATAACAGGCCTGTTGCCCAATGGACTGATGGCTCTGCCATTAGCCTTCTGCAATAGTTTAATTTATTTGTTTCTTTTTCCACTTCTTGTTTTTTCGTCTACTGCTGCATGATTTTTGTGAAAAAATGCCTGCAGTCATTTTGCCAGAGCTCTAAAAATGAGCTACCAGATTGACACTGGGCAACACTTCCATTTTGGAGTTGCAGAATGATCATTCTGCAACTTTAAAATGATCTGCTATGGGTGCACTCTTTCCTTGGCCAGTAGAACACAGCAAAGTTCACCGTGTCCAAAATGGTGGTCGGAGTCCAGCATGCATGCCGACAACTCACACATGTGCATTTCAGTCTTGTGGCCATCTTGGACATGATGGATTGTGCCTTGTTACAATGTGACTTGTTTTAATAGAGATTTTGCTGCCTGGCTGTGGTTGTTCATGCAATATCGGGAGTAAGACCCTGAGTGTATCCCACCTCCTCCCTCTATGCTGGTATGGAGATTTCTGGAGAGAACTGAGGACTCAGAAGAGAACTCAAAGAGATCACCACTTCAGCTGCAGGGGAATGAGGTTCAGTGCATCTTGGTATTGCATTTGTTCTACTTAGTATTGCATATTTCTCTTTATTTGCTCTCAGCTGTGTCCATATACCCTTTTTCATGTTACCTGTATTACCTAATTATGTATATGTTTAAAATAGTCTCTGTAATATCTGTTCATCATGGTTTTAACTCTGTTTTTAGTAATGTTTATGCATATTTTGTGTTCCTGGATCATAATCATAAGCTGTCAGGTGTTCTTGCCTATGTACATTCTGTCACAGGGACAGGTGATAATGTAGATAACATGGTCATTGGTGCACGTAATGTGGTCCATGATGTGAAATTCTTCCCCTATAAAGCTGTTTTGAAATATCGCATTCTTGTTGGTGTGTGAACCACACCAAGCATTTCCCACAGAGGAAGCTGCCATTTTTCAGTGGTCCAAGCAGAAGCTGTGTTTGCTGTGATTGGTCTTTTTTCTTTTTGTGCACAGTATGAACAATGGATTCCTTTGTTGTTTTTTTCTTGGATGCCACTAGTGGCCTCTGATGAAATTTTGTAGCAGGTCTGCCACTGACCTGTAGAATGTACCAGTGTTTTTTTTCTTATGATTTTTTGTTACTGATTGTGTGTATTGATTGAAACGTTCACTAAACATTAATCTTTCAGGCCCTTGTTTCTTTTTTCTTTGGTTTGACAAGGTTGATCTCTTGTGAACTTCTTGACCTTTGTGAGTGCTGTGTTAAGGATACTTGGATTGTACCCTCTGTCCTTAAATCTGTCCAGAATTACTTCTCCTCTTATTTGTATAGTGCCTGTGCACTACAGTTCTTTTTGCCATGTAGGAACTGTGAATTAGGGATTTTTTTTAAGTTCTAGGTTATGAAAACTGTGACCATGTAGAATTATATTTCAATCAGTAGGTTTTCTATATAGTGTTGTTTTCAAATGTGTGTTTGCATTGATTATTAGTATGTCAAGAAATGAAATAGTCTTGCTGTCAAAGCTGAGAGTAAATTTCAAAATTTATCTCTGACTATTCAAGTGCTCATGAATATTGGTTAAGTCATCTGCTTTTCCTGTCTATATGACAAAAATGTCATCAATGTCATGCTCCCAGCTGGCTATATACTGGTGGTGCAGATTTTTTTCTGGGTTCAGAATAAATTAGGTTTCAAAGTTCTCCATATACAAGTTGGCATAAGAGGAGCAATAGTGTTTCCCATTGCTGTTCCTCTGACCTAGGCCTAACATAGAGGATAATGCATGCGTTTTGATCAGTAACCATGCTGTAATTACTTCAAGAGGTTACCATGATAATTTTGTAAACCTCAAAAGTGAAGCTTGTGAGGTTTTCAGTTGTCATGGTAACCTTGAGAAGCAATTACAATGCGGTTACTGATCAAACCCCATACATTAGCTTTTATAGTGTATGGTATACCGATTCAGTATTTTCACTGTTAACAGCTGTGGTGGATGCCATCTTGATCATTAGTTCCTGCAAGCTCTAACTGCCAGGACAGAATTCTCATTTGAACCACTTGCAGGGGCTAGCGATTGGTGTTCATGCTAAAGAATACTGCTTCCTGCTGACATTCTGTTTTGTAACCCCATCGCTATGATATACATACTCAAGGAGGGTTAGCAGACCCTGATGTCATAGCGATGGTATTACAAAGCTATAATCTGGCTGATTTTTTTAAAATAATAAGCCCCTCCCATACATTATATATCTCTTTGAACATTAAATAATTGTGTGTCAACACAATTTTAGCCAATTGAACAAGTAGTGTGTCTGTTTTTTCTCCTGTTGATCTTTTTCTAGTGCCACCAGAAGGGAAATGATCCCATCTTTGTGGGGATTACAGGTATACAAGTCTTGACCATTGAAGGTCACTAGCAAGATTGTAAGGAAAATAAGAGTTCCCAGCACATCAAAGATCCCAAGTGCAGTGATCTAGGGTTGCTAACCCTAACAGCAAAAAAGCGGGAAAGCTCTCTGAGCACACCAAGCCACAAAATAAAACAAGATGTGCAAAAGGCTAATTTTATTAAGTGTTACACAAAAATACATAAAAAACAGCACTTACGTTTCAGTGAAAACACAAGCAGGAGACCTGAACGACCGACAAAACCCACCCCTTGGTGTTGTCAACCCTAATTCCCATCCCTTCCCCAGCCCGTAGCCCCCTGTCTGAAGCACAAGGTACAAGTCCAAGCTAGCACCTCATAGTGATGCACTCTTCAAAGGTAGAGAAGCATGGCACACCACATGTTGCTGACACAATTTGTTGTACCTTTCTTCAAGCAAGGACCACAGGGCACTGTGTGAAGAAAGAACATCATCTGTGACATTGTTTGCTCAAGGAACAGGGTAAGCATTAGGGACTGAAAACCCCAAGGAAACCCCCATCACTGATTCAGCAAGACTCCAGAGACCCAAAATCCTAATGTTTATTCCTTTTGCTGCTTGGGGGGTGGGGGTGGGAAGTTATGGCTGGAAACCCTAATACCACATTTCCCTACTTTTGTGGCATTAGGTTACCCTAACTGGTGCATTAATAAAGTTTTTATGAAGTGTGTATATATATATATATATATATATATATATATATATATATATATATATATATTTATTAGAGGCAAAAACTCAGTTTAATGCATTAGTTGGGTTGTTCCACTGTGACAAAGTGAGGAAATTAAGCTGTTAGGTTGAAAACCCTAACTCCGAATCTCACCCCCAGCACCACACACACACAGACACACACACACATTCAAGTATGGGAGAGGACCAAGTCAACACAACCAATGACAGACATCCAGCAGCAGGTGACAGAAATAACAAACAATTGTCTAAATGTACTCAGAGACATCCCCACCCACCTGACCAGGTACTGCATGCTCAGTGGAGATCAACAGCAAAACTGAGGCCATGTACACCAAACGATACATCCCTGATTGCAGCTGCACACAACGCACCACACTTAGTAGTTGCATGGCCTTACCTACCGATGCCCCACACCACACCACACCACTTGTGGTGGGCCACCTGAGCAATAGAGTTAAGCAAAACCAAGGAGTTGTACAGGTATAATATCTCTGATTTAACAAGGGTTTGAGAATGCAGCTTTCTAATTGACTGTAAACATTGTAACAGCCTTATGTTTAGTTTTTATTAACATACATGTAGAGCCTAACCATATGATGAACATGGTTTAATGTTGTTTAAAAACAGTTTTATTATGATAGCAATAAGCTACTCCCAGGTATTATGTTAATGGTCAGTTTATCACTGTCTAGCGACATGTGGCACTCGGATATGCTTCATTCAACATTAAACCCCTACAGGGTGATTAACAGACCATTTAACATAACTGTTGGTCATGCCTTATAGCTTAATTGTCTTTTGAGTAGATACTCTCCTCTGCTAGGCACTGCAGCAGCTTTGTAACACAGTGTCCCACCCAGTTACACCATACACTGTCTAGTTGCTGGAGAATGGCTGTGAATATGAACTCATGAAGATGAACAGTGTAACTTGATCATTACAGTCATTGAAACCTAGTGTGATTATAACTGACAGACTCAGTGATAGAGGATAACCCCTGCTGTCCTAGTACATTTACCTCATTATGAGTTAAATCAATACTAAAGACATTCTGTTTATATCTACACCATACCTACTTGATTCCTGTTGTAGCAGAATTAACATAGTTATCACTTTGATAGCATCAGTGACAGAAGTGTGGCAAACCCAAACAGTAGGCATACAGCCTGAGTATGAAACAACTGTTAAAAAAATCACACTGTGTCCATAAGTGGCATAGATCACTCATTGCAACAATAGCAAATGTATTACTATTTTAATAAGTTAGTCATCACAGATGCAATGAGATTGTCTTTATCAGGTACAACATACTCAGTAAGTGCCTACAGGAAAATCTATCCTATATACACGTCCAATACAGGTACATCATTGTTGGCTCAGTAGTGCTATGATATTTAGAAGTTGCTTGGCCTGATCCATGCAATTACAATCTTTCTTACAAAGAATACTTACTGCATCTTTAATATTGAAACACACTGAAGGTCTATGTATGTACATCAGCAGTACACCTTCATCAGTAAGAATGCATGTGATACTGGCAGTACCAATTTCACAGCGTTGAACAGGCAATGCTTTTCCATACGTTTACATCAGCCTCTATGTTGAGTAAACCATTGCAGTAAATGTACTACTATGTAAATCACCTACTAAATGTATCACTACTTTATCTTGAGCATGCTAGTGTCTTGTAGTTAATTTATGTGCTTCTCTTAATTAATGTATACTCAGTAGTGTTAAAACCTTTCTACAACTGTCATCATGCACCTTCAGCATTTATATTGAATAACGGCACAGTACCAGTTGTTGTGTGGTGTGGGCATCGGTAGGTAAGGCCATGCAACTACTAAGTGTGGTACTGTGTGCAGCTGCAATCAGGGATGTGACGTTTGGTGTAAATGGCCTCAGTTTTGCTGTTGATCTCCACTGAGCATGCAGTACCTGGTCAGGTGGGTGGGGATGTCTCGTAGTACATTTAGACAATTGTTTGTTATTTCTGTCACCTGCTGCTGGATGTCTGTCATTGGTTGTGTTGACTTGGTCCTCCCCATACTTGAATGTGTGTGTGTGTATCTGTGTGTGTGTGTGTGCTGGGGGTGAATTGGAGTTAGGGTTTTCAACCCTAACAGCAATTCCTCACTTTGTCACTGTGGAACAACCCTAACTAATGCATTAAACGGAGTTTTTGCCTCTAATTTCCTTTTTTGAGAATGATATTGAGAAATAGTGAATGTAATGTAGGTGGGCGGTAGCGGGGCCTCTGGGCCCGGCCTCCTCCACATGATGTCTTGTGGCATAGTAACAGGAGCAGCAATGCAAACAGAAATGCTAACAGTGGACACATGGTAACACAAGCGTGAATGATAACAGAAAGGGTAACGCATATGGTGGTGACGGGAACGGTAAAGCCACGTGATGTCTGGTCACATAGTAACATGGTGCCTGTAAATGGAAATGTCAATGGGCATGGTGACACAAAGTGAAACAGAAAGAGAACAGTCAGCGGTACACACAAATGGCAAAAAAGTAACAGAAGCAAGCACAAATGAAAGCGTAAAGGATAGCGACGTGAGTGGCATTGGGGTGTGCATTGGGATCATCAGCCCTAACTCTCACCCCATGACCTGTAAAGCAGCAGAAGTATAGGAGAATGGGATGAGAGTTAGGACTCATGATCCCAATGCACACCCCAATGCGGTTGGGAGGGTGGGTGGGGGTGCAAGGGGTTTTCAACCCTAACAGCGAATTTCCTCACTTTGTCGCTGTGGAACAACTCTAACTAATGCATTAAACTGAGTTTTTGCCTCTAATTTCCCTTCTTTTGAGAATGATAACAAGAAATAGTGAATGTAATGCAGCAGCGGGACACGGTGCCCTCTAGTGCGCCTCCCACTGCATAATGCGATGGCGGGGCCCACGCTCCCTCCATGGATGTCTTGTGGCATACTAACAGGGACAGCAACGCAACAGAAATGCTAACAGTGGCGCATGGTAACACAAGCACGAATGAGAACAGAAAGGGTAATCCATATGGTGGCGTGAGGCGGAATGGTCTGCCACGTGATGTGTTGTCACATAGTAACATGGTGCCTCAAACCGAAATGTCAATGGGCATGGTGATGTAAAGTGAAACAGAAAGATAAACAGTACTGTAGACAGAAAATGGCAAAAATAACAGAAACACAAGTGCAAATGAAAACGCAAAGGATAACGCACATGGTGGCGTCAGGCGTCAACGGTAAGTGAAATGGGTAAGGAACAGCAAGCGGAAAGGGCAACAGTAACAGTAATGTAGCGCACAGGCTGGTTTTCCCAAAACCTGCATTAAGAAAGACAGTGAGTACAAATAATGTATGCAAAATAATGAGTATCGGCGCAGAAAATGAGATCTTGGAATACTAAATACATTATATCTCAGGAACCGTACGACATAGAAAAAAAATTTAAAAGTCATATTATTTACAACTGTTCTGGCTAATTTAGATCTTAGCTCCATTAGGGGGCTAAGAGATTTTCCGACGAAAAGTCCGTATCTCGCACCGTTTCCGAGATACGGGCCCTGAAAGGTGCGGCGAATGCCGTAATGTTATCCTATGGGAAAAAAAGAAAAGTTCAGAGCACCATAACTTTGCCTCCCTGTAATGTTTTTTCACCAAACCACTGAAAGGCACATCTGTGGGCTGTTGGCTGTCTTCCCTCCAAATTTCAGGAAAAAAGACCAAACCATTATTTTGCAGCAGGGATCCAAAGGATTTCTGTTATGTGTTGGGCGCCGTAATGTTATCCTATGGGAAAAAATGTCAACTTTGGAGTGCCGTAACTTTGCCGCCGTGTGATATTTTTTCACCAAACTACTGAAAGGCACATCTGTGGGCTGTTGGCTGTCTTCCCTCCAAATTTCAGGAAAAAAGACCAAACCGTTATTTTGCAGCAGGGTGCCAAAGGATTTCTGTAATGCGTCGGGCGCCGTAATGTTATCCTATGGGAAAAACTGTCAACTTTGGAGTGCTGTAACTTTGCGCCATGTAATATTTTTTCAATACAACACTGAAAGGCACATCTGTGAGATGTCGGCTCTGTTCCCTTCAAATTTCAGCTCAAAACTCCCAACGGTTCTTTTGCAGCGCAGTGCCAAAGAATTGCTGTCATTTTCCCACAGACTAGAAAACTACTGTCGCAATTTGCGAAAGCTTTCGCAAAAATTTGCAACACTTTCGTGAGCACGAAAGTAATTTGTGAAAGTACTTTTTCCAGAAATTTGAAAAACATATTTCTGGGGTGTTTTACCACAAAATAAAGACATGGCAAGCATCCTCAGGGCCCGACTACGTGAATACAAAAAAAATTAGGTTGCTAGGGGATCCCAAATTTAAATGCCAACCATTTTTCTGATCACCAACTGAAAACAAAATGGCCGATTTGCGAAAGTAACAGGCCCATTTGCGAAAGTAAAAATGCATTTGCGAAAGTGTTGAACTTTTTGTTAACTTTTCCCATTGACTTATAATGGGAAACTGTTTTTTGAATAACTTTTGAACCGTTTAATATTTTTTCACGAAATCTTTGAAAGGCACATTGGGGACCCTGGCTTCATGTTCCTGAAGATTTGGGCTGATCCTGCATAAACGATCTGACCTGTAAGGCGCGACCACAGAATTCAAGCGTGCGCGCACAGATCACCTTAATAACTCCACAACCGTATATCTGATCAGTACAAAACTTGGCAGATCCCAAGGCCTATGGGTCTTGATCATACATTCAAATTTCAGGAAAATCCATAAAACAGTTGCAAAGTTATTAAGGTGCAAATTTTGGGTTTAACATGGAAATGGCTCCTCTACCATAATATATATATATATATATATATATATATATATATATATATATATATATATATATATATATATACATACACATATATATACACACCCTATTTTCTTTGTAGTTATTGAGATCTCTCTGGAACTTAAGTATTTTTGTGTTCTTAATCTGCTGTTTGAATTCCTTAATGTCTGTTTCAGTTCTATCAAATATTGTTTTAAGCTCTGTTATATCCACATAAGTTTCATATACTTCCTTTTGGATCGGTTTATCTGTACCTAGTTTACCTCTTTCTTCTGTGATGGCCTCAATGAGGGCCACCATGAAATCATGAGAACATTTACATATGAACATATGAAGAAGCCAGCAGAACAAGGCCATTTGGTCTTATGGATGAACAGAAATGGCTTTATTTTATAGTTGACTCATGTGACTAGTGCAGAAAGTATAGAAATTCTGGATGTTAAATTTTATGGGAATGAACAAAATATGATCCAGACCGACACATTTAGAAAACTAACTGCAGGGAATGCTCTATTAAGGGCAGAAAGTGGACAGCCAGCAAAATTCATTGATGGCGTCCCTTTTGGGCAGTTCCTTAGAATTAGAAGAAACTGCTCCATTGAGAAGAACTTTGAAAGACAATCACTCAACCTCAAATATTGATTTAGGGTCAGAAGCTACTCTAATAAGGTAATCAACAGGGTCTATATAAGGTAAAAAATACCCCCAAGGAAACTTTACTTACACCAAAAGTAGCTAACTTAGAAGGAGAAGTTAAGGTAACCTTTGTTACCAGATATTCACTGCTTGCAACTGAAATTAAAAAAGTGGTCATGCAACATTGGTCTGTTTTTTTTTTTTCCATTCAAACTTTATTCAGTTTTGTACATTTTGAAAAGAAGATCAGATAAGCATACATACGATTGCTACAGGTCCAATAAACAGAGGTTAGATCAACTCTTCCCTTCCCCCTCCACCCACCTTTTCCCATTTCTTCACAGAGGCACAGCGTTCAGAGGAGCTATAGTTGAGCAGTGAACCTCTATGACGCCTGTTAGGAGTATAATGTCATCAAAGGGCCCCATGTCCTCTGAAATTTCTGGGACTGGTCATGTAAACTAGCTATCATATTCTCCAGATGCAGATTTGCCAACAGTTCTTGTAACCATTCGCTATAAGCAATATCGGTCACGTCCTTCCAATGACGCAAGACCAGATTTTTGACTGACATAGCTATCAGTGCAATATGAAATTTCCTACTGTTAACTGTAATAGAGGAGAATTCTCCCAGAATACAAATTTCGGTAGTGAAGAGGTTGTTTAGTCCTAATAGGGGATCTACTCTTGATCGGATCTCTTGCCAGAGGGGGGCTACTCTGGGACACTGCCAGAATATGTGTAGAAGGTTCCCTTCTTCCTGATGGCAGCGAGTACAGATACCAGAAGACAGGAGTCTCAGCTTGGCCAATTTCTGAGGGGAATAATAGTAGTTGTGCAAGATTTTAAATTGCACTAGGCGGAGCTTGTCGTGTCTAATATACTTGTGGCAGTTTACCCATAAAGAGGGCCAACTAATTTTTTGATGGGGAAAAAATGAGGCCCAAAATTGGGTCAGGCCAAAGCATTCTGGCAATTTCCAACTATACAGTATCCCGTACATCTTAGATACAGCATAGGGTAGGCCGGCCATGGAAATCCAGTTCTGTCCAGAATGATAAGTTAAAGGAGCTGGAGGGACAGGGCCAGAGATTTTCACCAGTAAGTACCGTGAACTGAAATATTTTGAAACGGCAACCTTTGGGATTTGGGCTTATGAATAATCTCAGTAGAATTTAACCATGATTCACCTTCCCGTGTAAAGAACCTAAGTGGACGATCTCCCAGCTGGGGAATCCACTTCAACTGGAGAGGTTTGCCCTCAGTAGTAAGATTGGGGTTCCCCCACCATGACTGAGAGAGATCTAATATGTGATCATATTTCAGAAAGGCGCATAACTGTGAGTGTACTCTTATCGAGACTGCCATCGGGCTACTTTTGAGCAAGGAAGGTAGGGATTTTAACCGAGTGTGCAAAAGTGCTCGGGGGGATAGACCATTAACCTCTATGAGGGAACGTTCAATTTTCAGCCAAATAGGGGTAAAGGGATGTAATGTTATGAGGGCTTCCGACGCAGGCCACCTCAAGTTTGCATGACAAGCCCAATAATATAGCGCGATGTGTGGAAGGCGAAGTCCTCCTTTCTCTTTGGGGGCAGAGAGCTTGTTATAACTTATCCAGGACTTCTTTGCAGTCCAGATAAAATCTGAAATCATCTTGTGTATCCTTTTAAACCAGGCCAAGAGAATCCAACATTGGTCTGTTTTATTAACAGACATGGCATTGACTAATTTGGTGGGTCCCAGACTAGGAGTCACATTTTCAAAGGGGTGGAATCTGGGTGATATACTAACTAATAAACATTATATTGAACCCAAGACTGACAGCTGGCTGAGTGGTAAACTGACAGGTTTCCATCTGTGTAAAAAAATGTTCAGCATGTAAATACATGATACAGGACAAACATGCACTGATTGGAAATAATATTAAGCCTGTAGATGTTAGACAATTTGTCAGTTGCTACTCGAACCATGTAGGTTATGCTGCATGTTGCTCCTGCTTAAAGATTTATGTGGGTAGGACCACTAGGCAGTTGAAAATCAGATTATTGGAACATATTAGGGCTATTAAAACTGGTGTTTTGAAAATCACAATGGGGCACATTATAAGTAATGTTACTGTATGCATCCCTGTGACTTTAAATTTATAGGCCTAGAATACTGAATATGCCACAGCATCCTAGAGGTAGGGATAGATTACAAAGGTTACTTCAGAGAGAATCCTGGTAGATTTTCCACCTCAAAAGGTTATCTCACAGGGGACTGAATGAGGTTTTAGACTTAAAACCATATTTATAAATTCTGTCTCTTCTGCACTGTTGACCATATCAGATTATTCTGGCCTTTTGTATCTGGCTTCTGAATGTTTAATATCAGAGGAAAGTGGTCTTTGAGGTTCATCTGTAATACTACATCACCTAGGGTTAACCTAGGGATGTGGTTTTTAATCATGCTTTAGTCTCAAGGATTATATTTATAACCAGCCACTTACTGTGGGTCTCTGCCATTTAATTAGTTGTCTTTTTAGGGCTGTGGGCAGAGCCTATAGCCATTTTGGGATCGGATCATAGCTTACAAAAATGGCCGATCGTGGAACCTTCCATTGGACTTTTGGAAATATCCTTCCAAAAGTCCAATGGAGCTTAAAACCCTCCACTACAATTGGCCACTGCGGAATAACAGCCACAATATTTAGGCTGTTAATTCCGCATTCCGAGGCATGAACTGCACTTGTGCAAGTCATGTGCATGCACAGTTCTGCTGGCACCATCATGTTGTGAATGGCAAAATGCCATTCACTGCAACTACAGTATGCATGTGCTAGTGCTGTGCATGTGCAGTTGCATCGCTGCTGCCAGCACCGGCAAAAAAGAAAACCATCTCACACCCTCCTACTGCTACTGTCCTCCCCGTTCCCTCCATTCCAATCTCTGTGCCGAAATCAGGATCCCCAATCTCCATGTCAGCATTATGTAGCCCCCCCCACTGATGTGGCACACTGGGAGCCCACTCCAGTGTGCCCAAATGTATTTTTTCCCCCTCCCTGCTGACATCGGGTTGCCACCCAATCCCCATGTCGGCATCATGTACCCACTCCTCCCACTCATGTGGCACACTGGGAGCCCACCACAGTGTGCTGAAATGTATGTTTTTTTTTTGTTTCCTGTAAATAAAGAAACCGTCCCCTGATGTGTTTTTTTTAATCTGTAAAAAAGAAAATGGTCCCTCATTGTCACCCCAGTCTCCCATCCCCACCCTCTCACTGAGCACCCGCCTCCCTGCACCCCCCACTTACCCCATTCTTACCTCCGGAAGTTGGCACTGTCATCTTCTCTGGACCGGGACATGTCTTTACTCTTCAAAGCCTAAACACAAAATGAAGAATCAAAGGTAAGCATGCTACAATGGCATTCAATGGGGTGTTCAACTTATCTTGATAGATCAGCCATTTTTTTGGAATTTTGGTCCCAAATTTT
Organism: Neoceratodus forsteri; assembly: GCA_016271365.2. Lineage (NCBI taxonomy): Eukaryota > Metazoa > Chordata > Ceratodontiformes > Ceratodontidae > Neoceratodus > Neoceratodus forsteri. Next base: position 515,545,430 of record CM057449.1, on the reverse strand, counting down.
CAACATGGGGTTCTTAGGATCCCACCTCTTGAAAACATTCACTGTCATTTCGTTATTCGGTCCTGGAAGGTGATTTCGTGGTTACTGTGCGGAATCACCTTTCGGTCAATTCATGGAAATAATAGTATGACTGTTCATGAGGTGAAGTCTCAAAAGCCCATGTTGCAAATCTGGTGAAAAAATTCCAAAAAATGACTATGTTACGAGAGTGCATTGCGCAGATAGACATAGTCCCAGAGGGAGAAGGGGAAACATATATGTTAAGCAAATGAGGGGAGATGCAACATATTCCAGACATGAGGGAGGAGAGCATGATTGGAGAGAAACTGGGAGACAAGGAGGTGGGAGAGGAGCCCCCCTTCAGCAGGGAGGTCAGTACCAAGGATGGGGCCCTAGCTAAAGGGGACCCACAGAGAGCCTCTGGAGGCAGGGGTACTATTACAAGGGGAGGTGGTGGTGTGGGGAAGGGAAACCATCAGGGCCAGGATAAATGGTTCAGATAAGAGAGAGTTAAAGGGGACATCTATTCAGAGGGGGTTTGAGTTAAGTGGGCAAAATAGCAAGGAAGGCAGAAAGGGGAGGGTGACAAGGAGGTCTCTAATAAGGCAGGAAGACTCCCATGAAATTGAGATCATGAATAAAGGGGGGAAGGGGGCTGAGAGGGCATAGTGGAGGTAACCATAAGGATGATGGCGGTGTTAAGGTTCTGTTACTGGGAGACTCAATGATTAGGGGTATCCATTGGGAGGGACAGGGGGGTGGATGCCATAACCAGGTGAAGGTAGTGAGTATTTCTGGGCTGACAGTGCACAGAGCAAAGTTCATGGTGTATGAAATGGTTAGGGATTGTGGAGGGAAACCAGATTTCCTGGTGCATTTGGGAACTAATGATCTAGAGGGAAATAGCGTTTTGGAAATCCAAACAAGGTTCCAAGAACTTGCCAGAGTCTGTCGGGATAATGGATGCAACATTTCCTTTTCAGAGATATTGCCAGTACCAAAGGCCTCAGTGGAGAAAAAAATGAAGCTCATAGAGGTTAATGACTGGCTCAGGAAGTGGGGTGAAGAGAATGGGTTGGGGGTGTTAGGGAACTGGAATGGAGTTTGAGAGGATAAGGGACTATATGCCAAGGACAGGTTTCATCTTGCCCCATTAGGGAAGAAGTCCTTAAACAGGGATGGCTGACTACATACAAGAAAGGTGGGGTTTAAACTTGTAAGGGGAAGGGATAAGGAGGGCTGATCAAGCCCTCTCCTCCAGATGAGGGAGTAGCCTTCAAGCCCAAGGGGAGGGAACAGATTGGAGGTGGAGTTTCAGGAGGAGCAGGGGAGGATGGAAGTATCAGGAATCTGGGTGGGGTTCGACAAAGAGGATCAGGGATAGAGGGTGGGGTTGGTCTTAGAAATACCAGGCGCTTAGGGAAACAAGTTGCCAGAGTTCCAGGCCATGCTGTTCTGGGGGGGTGGATGTGGTGGCAGTCACGGAGACGTGGGCCAACAAAAACCATGACTGGGACCTAAATGTACGGGGGTACACTATGCTTAGGAAGGATAGAAAGGAGGGCAGAGGGGGTGGAGTGGCTATGTTCATTAGAGATGACATAGAAATTGCTATGGTAGAAGAGGCAGAGGGAAACGTGGAGGCCTTATGGGTCATCTTACGATCCCCAGCAGGAGATAAGGTCAAGCTGGGAGTAGCATATAGGCCCCCCGGGATGAGTGATGTTCTAGAGGATGGTTTGCTGGACAACATCATTGCCCAGTGTGGTCCAAAAGGGGAAGGAGTGGTGTTGATGGGGGACCTTAATATGCCAGGTACAAACTGGGGAACCATGTCCTCTAAGGTGGCCAAGGAGCAGAGGCTGCTGGATGGCTTCCAGGATGTGTTCTTAACATAGCATGTGATGGAGCCCACAAGGGAGGGGCATGTCCTGGATGTGGTTCTGGCAGATGGGGATCGGGTAAGGGACATGGTTGTACAGGACCCCCTGACTGGGAGTGACCACAATACTGTCTGGTTTCAAATAAGCATAAGGGGAGTGGGGGTGAGATCTAGGACACTGGCAGTGGACTTCAGGGGGGCAGACTTTATGGGCATGGGAAATATTCTCAAGGATCACTTGAAGGGGATTACCTCAATGACAAATGTGGAAAGGAGATGGGAGGTCATAAAACGGGGACTTCATGAGGCAGTCAGGATCTGCGCCAAGTTGAAATGTAAGGGAGCAAGGTCACATAAACCATGCTGGTGGTCCAGTGAGGTACAGGTAGCAGTCAGAGAAAAGAAGGCAGCCTACAAAAAATATAAAACAGCAAGAGGGGATAGGGATAAGGAAATGTACCAGCTTGCATCTAGAAAAGTCACCCGTATGGTGAGGGGAACAAAGTCCAGTAAAGAGCAGTGGCTGGCACAGGGGATACATGGAGGGGAAAAGGGGTTCTTCCAGAACATTGGGGAGCGGAGAAAAACTAAGGGCCATCTCAGCAGATTGAGATCAGAAGGAGGGTGGGTGGAAAAGGTGAGGGACCAGGCAGAGGTATTTACTGAGTACTTTGCCTCTGTGTTAACTAGGGAGGGGATGGGATATCTACAAAGCAAGGCAAGGGATAGAAGTGGCAGGGAGTGGGATCAGGGGAGCAACAGAAATGGAGCAAGACGGAGGGAAAGGTACCCCAGGGGAGTCACATCTGGATAAGGATGAAAAGACCAGTAAGGTGGAGGGGACGGATGATGCTATCTCCGCCAAAAGGGTGTGGTCAGCCCTCAAGGCCCTAAAGAAAGACAAATCTCCTGGGCTGGATGGCATTCATCCGAGAGTACTATGGGAATTGGCGGACATACTGGCTGCACCCCTGGCGGAGCTTTTCAGCAGGTCACTTGAGACAGGGAGGGTACCTAGGGATTGGTGAGAGGCACATGTGGTACCAATCCATAAAGGGGGGTTGAGGGAAGTACCAGGGAACTATAGACCCATCAGTTTGACCTCGGTGGTGGGAAAATTAATGGAGAGTATACTAAAGGAATGATTGGTGGTGTACTTGGAGGAGGTGGAGGTCTGGATAGTCGGCAACATGGGTTTGTGCCAGGTAGATCATGTCAAACCAACCTTGTGGAGTTCTATGAATGGGTAACATCAGAACTGGACAGGGGTAAGCCTGTGGATGTATTATTCTGGACTTCAGCAAGGTGTTGACTCTGTCCTCCACAATGGTCTGGTGGAGAAACTGATGGGTTAGGAGTAGGCCTTTGATGGTCAGATGGATTGAAAACTGGCTAGCTGGACGTACTCAGAGGTAGTGGTCTGTGGGGAGCTCTCGAACCCTAGAGAGGTAGGTAGTGGGGTACCACAGGGCTCGGTCCTGGGTCCGATCCTGTTTAATGCATACATATCGGACATCAGGGAAGGTATAGGAAATGAGTCTCTTCGCGGATGACTCCAAGTTGGGAGCAGTAGTTGAGGGAGAAGAGGGGAGGTTGGCCCTGCAAGGGGACCTGGACACCCTGGAAAGCTGGGCTCACACATAAAAATTAAATTTCAATATCACCAAGTGCAAGGTGTTGTATCTTGGTCGGGGAAACCCTAAACACAGGTACACCCTGGGAGGGGAGGCGCTGGAGGCCTCAATAGGGGAAAAAGACCTAGGGGTCATGGTGGATACATGTATGAATAACTCTGAGCAGTGCAGAAGAGCAGCTAGCAAGGCAAACAGGATGTTGGGATGCATCGTAAGGGGGATCACCTCTAGGAGCAAGGAAGTGATTCTGCTGCTGTACAATGGACTGGTTAGACCACACCTTGAGTACTGTGTACAGTACTGGAGACCACACTTGAAGAGGGACATACAGCTCCTGGAGAGGGTACAGAGGAGGGCAACAAAGATGATACGAGGGCTAGGGATTTGACTTATGAGGACAGACTTGAGGAGCTCTGCCTGTTTTCATTGGAGGAGAGGAGAGGGGCATGATTGAGGTCTTCAAGTACCTCAAGGGAATAAATAGGGTAAACATGGAGGGGATCTTTAGACTAAAGCAGGGAGGTATCACCAGAGGGCATGGTTTGAAGTTGGAAGGTAGAAGGGTGAGGGGGGAAAAGAGGAGGAGGTTTTTCACTGAGAGGGTGGTGGACCCTTGGAATGCACTGCCTGGTGAGCTGGTTCAGAGATCCACAGTGGAGGGCTTCAAGAGAGGGTGGGACAGACACAGAAAGTGGATGTATCAGATGATGGCCTGTCCGGGGGTGGGGATGGATGATAGGAGTTTCTGGAGCACAAGGGATGGGAGGGTCTCAGCACCCAACTAAGGATCTAGGTTCGAGCAGACTCGATAGACCGTAAGGCCTAATCTGCTGGTAAATAGTATGTTAGTATGTTAGTTTCTAAGCACATGCCTAACTTTTCCAATTTTTAATATTTTCACCCACATTGCCATTTTTGCACACCTCCTTTTTAACAGTACAGCTGTCATTTTTCACATCCTGCCCGAAATGTGTTTTCACACCTGTTTCACAGAATGGCATGATCACTCTTCGAAATCACTTTTCAGGGCAAGTGAACAAAATGACACTGGCACTCTTCATGAGGAAGGGTCCCAAAAAGGCCATGTTAACAATCTGGTGCAACACCTCCAAAAAATGGCCACGTTACACCTGGTCATTCAATAATTTCTACGCACACCTGTAACTTTGGTCACTTGGCAGCTCTTCACAGCCCTATCGGCTCTGGCTAGAGTTTGTTTTACATGTGATTTGTTCCTATGCTGTGGTGTGTTAAATTAACTGCGTACTGCTGCCTTTGCCTTGCTTGTTTTTTATGTAAAAGGGGTTGCGTGGGGCATGGCTAAACAGCCCTTTTAACATGGTGAAACAGCTTTTTTAAATCACTGGCATTTTTGTTCAAAATATGAGTGAGTTTCACATCATCATATATATTTCTTTTATTAGGATGCCTTATAATTAATATGCTGGCATTGTAGCATTGAATTAAATTAATTGTGTACTGCTGCCTTTGCCTAAATTGCTGCTTTTTTATATAGAACATTGGTGAGTTTCAGACTACCATATATATTACTTATTAAGACATTATATTTTCAATATGCTGGCATTGTAGTATTCAATTTGGGCTGCTCCCTTTGCCCCATATAACTGTTTCACATGGGCGTTTCAACTTCAAATTTCACCATGAGGTATTTCTTGAATTTCAGTGAGATTGTCATACATATGTTAATTTTTATGGCTGCAGTGGGCAGAGCCTGCATCCGTTTCACTGTAGCTCTGAAAATGGGATACCGGAGAACAAATTTTGAGTTGCAGAACATGCTTCTGCAACTCCAAGTCACTCTGCTTATTCTCCCCTGGCAGGCACTGCTGCAGTCTCTGATCCCATCTTCTGTTTCCTCCATTTGCTCACTGCTGCTTTGGCCCAAGTCTCTGATGCTTCCAGAGTCTCCACCTGGCCCCAGGTAAGTTTTTTCCTTCTAAAGAGGGTCCAGAGGAGCAGAGACACTGAACCGTTTGCAGCCACACTGAGAATGTGTGAGCTGACGGTCCACGCATGCACAGTGGTGCACATCTGTTTTCTTGCCATGATAGTGGCATATCAGGAGCTCCCCTGGTGCTCCCAGACCCTGAGATCAGTTAGATGGGGCCCAGAGACATGAGGGCTGTGGTCAAGAAGCTGCAAAAGTATTTATTAAAAGCGCAGCAATGAACACTATGGAACTGAATTTATACATATTAATGAGCTGCTCTTGAATATTAATTAACCCTGCCTGCCTTCTGCTCATTGGCACTCTTTAAACAAATACTTTTATGGCTTCTCCACCATAGCCCTCATGTCTCTGGACCCCAACTAACTGACCTCAGGGTCAGGGAACACTGGGGGGAGCTCCTGATGCATCACTATCGTGGCGAGAACATGGATGCATGCCACCGCGCATATGCAGACTGCCAGCTTGCACATTCTAGGTGCGGCTGCAAGTGGTTCCAAGTTTTTGCTCCTTCAGCCCCTCTTTAGAAGGAAAAACATTACCTGGGACCAGACAGAGACTCAGGGAGCATCAGGGACTCGGGCCAAAGCAGCGGTAAGCAAACAGGGGAAGCAGGACCTCCGTGAGATTGGCTGCAGTTGTATCGGCTCTGGCCAGAGTTTGTTTGTATTGTGACTGGTGAGTGGAGCCTTTAAGTATTTCACTCAAACACCCCCTGACAGAGGAACGGGAATGCCTCCGAATGCACATGGGGATCAGATTGCAATGAGTGGCTGTCTTTCTATGCACTGATGCACTTTGTATTCATTATTGCTACTGAGCATTAAATATTTATTGAGCACTCCTGTGTGCAGTCCTTTTTTTCTGTTCTGGTATTTCTTGTAGGACTGCACCTTTGTATAAGCAGTGCAGGTGATTGCTGCTATTTTCATTTGGTCTGTCAAGTCTGCTTGTATTGCAGGGTCCACAGCTTAAGCTACTGACCCTGCTCCCTCCTCAGTCTTCCCATGCTTTCCATCTACCCCACTCATGATCCTTACCTTTTCCTTATGTCTATCCCAGCCTGTTTTGAAGCTGCCCACCGTCTTCAATGAGATCACCTCTCTGGTAATGCATTCCAACTGGTCACCAAACTCTCTGTGAAGAAGTGCCTCCTAAACCCCCCCCCAACTTAAAACTGTCCCTCTTGTTACAGCTGCCACTTAGACTAAAGAGACCCTCCTCATCTGCCTTATATCCCTTTCAAGTACTTGAAGGTCTCAATCATGTCCCCTCTCTCTCTTTTCTCCTTTAGGGATTACATGTTCGGTGCCCTTAACCTGTCCTTGTATGCTTTACCCTGCTGACCCACAGTTATCTTTGTTTCCCTCCTCTGGAGTGCCTCTAGCAATCTAATGTCCTTCTGGAGGTCTGGGCACCAGTACCATACTCCACACTCTAGATGTGGCCTCACCAGTGACCTGTGCGAGGGCAGTATAACCTCCTCTCACCTAGTGCAGATCCCCCTGGCTATGCATCCCAACATCTTATTTGCTCTTTCTGCTGCTGCCTTCTTGCACTGCATGTAGTGCTTAGGTTGCTAGAGATCATCACCACCAGCGTCTTCTTCTCTGTTGCAGATAAATGGACCCCTCCCAGGTAGTGCTCTGTTCTAGGATTCTTGACTGCAAAATACATAACTTTGCATTTGTTGGCATTGAAGCCAAGCTGCCAGATCCCTGACCACCTCTCAAGCTTTTTTAGATCATCCTATAGGTCCTGTATCCCTTCGACTGTGTCCACCCTCCACAGAGCTTGGTGTTGTCTATGAAAAGGCACATTTTACCCTTAATACCATCCCCAGTAAGCACGTATAAAAAAATACTATCCCCAGAGTCATTGATGAAGACACTGAACAACACTGATCCCAGCACCGAGCCCTGTGGGACCCCACTGGTGACCTCCCAGGTGCCTGATAACTCTCCCCACCACCACTACCCTCTGACTCCTGTCCCTCAGCTAGTTTTCTACCCATCTGGTCATCTACTCCCCAACCCCAAGATCTATCAACTTCCTGATCAACCTCTTGTGGTGTACAGAGTCAAAGGCTTTGCTGAAGTCCAGATACAGGATGTCCACCGCTTGACCCCTGTCTACTACCTTAGTGCCCAGTCTAAGAAGTCAATCAGATTCATTTAACACAACCTCCCTCCCATAAAGCTTGCTAACTCACACCCTGGAGACCATATTCTTCTAAATATTCTACCAACCTTCCTTAAGTATGGCTTCCATGAGCTTACACACAATTGAGGTTAGACTGACTGGTCTGTAGGTCCCTGGGGCATCCTTGGGACCCCTCTTGTACAGGTGTATAACATGTGCCATTCTCCAGTCCTGAGGTACAATGCCCATCTCCAGTGAACTGCTGAACAGGCCCACCAGTAGCTCTTCAAGCTCCTCTGCCAGCTTCCTCTGTACACTTGGGTGTATACCATCTGGGCCTGGTGATTTGTCCGCCTTCAATGCTAACAGCCCCTCACTCTCTCCTCCTCTATCACTGCATTTGTGCTCCCCTCACCCACTCCTCTTCTCCCCTCTTTAGGCACCAGTCTGTCTTTCTCCTTGATGAAGATGGAAACAGAATTATTAGTTCAGTACCTCTGCTTTTCCCCCGTTCTCCACCCGCTCTTCCCCTTTACGAAGTTTAACAATCCTGTCCTCCTTGTATATTTTATCACTTATATAGCAAAAAAGGCCTTCTCCCCTTCTTAATTCCCACTGCTATCTGCTGTTCCTTCTGTGTCTTAGCCCTTCCTACTACCCTACTTGCCTCACTAGCCAACCTTAGGTAGTTCTCCCTCCTATCCACATGTCTCTTGGTCTTTTTGAATTTTCTGTATGCTAGCCCCCTTTCCTTTCCAGCCTGGGTGACCCCAGAACTGAACCAGCTAGATGCTCTGGCCTTTGATTTCTTCCCCCTGAGCCTAACGCACTCCTCTGTGAAAACCCTCAGTCCCTCCTTAATGATGGACCATCTTTGGTCCACTGCCATATCTGATTCCTGCCAGGTGCCTCCATAGCACCTCGTCCATCTTCCCAAAGTCCGCCCTCCTAAAATCCAGGATTTTGTTCACAGTGTGGATGTTTTCCCTGCCCATATTGATCCAAACCACACTGTGTTGTGGTCACTCCCACCCAGGGGCTCCTTGACCATTATTTTCTGTATGTGTTCCCCATTTATATGCATCATATCAAGGATTGCCCCCTTCCTGGTGGGTTCTGTGATGCCATGAGTCAGTAACCCACTCTGTAACACCTCAAGGATCACCTGAATCCTGGCATATTTTGTGGCTGTTATGCTCCTGTCTACCTTGGGCAGGTTGAAGTACCCCATGATTACCACCTCTCCTTTCTCTGCAGCTTCCAACATTTGTGAGCTCAGTTCCCTATCCCATTCCTTATCCTGGTTTGGTGGTCTATAAACCATTCCCAGCCTCACCTTTCTCCCTCTACTGGACCATAACTGAACCCACAATACTTCTAACTTTCCCTCCTCCAAGTCCTCCCTCATACATGTTATACCCTGCTTGATATAAACTTCCATCCCCTTTCCCTACTGCCCTGTCCCTCTTGTATAGTTTGTATCCAGTAATCAAGAGGTCCCAATCATGGTGTGGTGTGGCCCAGGTCTCGGTTACTGCTGTTATGTCCCTCCCTTCTGCTAATAGCACCTGTAGATTTTCCAGCTTGTTTTCAAGATTCTGTGCATGCAGAGACACCACCATCTACCTAGAATCTGAGCCTCCTTTCCTCCCCTCTCTTTTTTTTCTCATTTCCCCCCCCCTCTGCATGATCCTCCACCCCATTACTAACTGTTCCACTCCTCCTCTACCTCCACCCTCCAGACTTCTTCTAGCAGTATGGGGGAAGGTCTGTTGACCTCTTTCTGCTGAAGTCTTTAGGTCTGCAGGCTCACCAGACCCCCTCAGTAGTTTAACTGTATTGGCCGTGTACCCCCCCCCCAGTTTGTCCTCGAATACGCTTGAGCTCTCTGTAGCCTGTTTAGTGAAGAGTGTTTTATTTGACCAGGTCTCCCTTCAGACCCAAAATAGATGAACCCCTCCTCCCTGCACCATTTCCTCAGCCAGTCATTGAATTCCTCTATCCTTTTCTTCCTTGTCTGTGCTGATCCCTGGTACTGGTATCACTTCCGAGAAAGTCAGTGATCTTGCTTCCTTCCTGAAGGTCTTGGCTAATGCCCTGACTCTATCTTGCACTGCCTCCACCTCCTCCCCTGCTAGCTAATTGGTACCCATGTGTAAAACTAAATTTGGTTTCCCTGCAATGTCCTTTACTGCTTTCTTGATTCTTGGGCCAAATTTCCCCACCATCATCACTGGCATGCAAACCACCCTCCTTCTTGCATTTGGGTCCCCCTTCTTACCCCAGTGAATACCCTTAATTATGGAGTCCCCTAGGAGTACCACCCTGCCATCCTCTACATCAGTAGTTGCCATTCTTCCATCCTCACATGTGGTACCAGCTGCTCCCTTACCTAACTGCTTCTCTTCCACCCTGGTAGTCTTCCTATTGGACCCACTACTTATCCCCCAAACTGTTTCTCCATTTCCCTTTCTGTCCCTCCCTTTCTGGCTATCCATGTTTGCTTCCACTTTTCCCTCCCCTCTTCCTACCCTTTCTGTCCCTCTCTTCATCCTCTGCTCTGCTTTGTCCACTCCCCCCCCACCTTGACTGGTCCCTCATCCCCTCCACTGTCCTTCTGCTCTTCATCATGGCTTAACACAATCTCCTACCACACGTCCCCCTTCCCGCTACCAGATAGTGGTACAAATCTGTTTATTAAAGGCACCCCTTCAGGAGTTCCCACCCCTGTTGCTACCTTCACACCCCATCCCTTCAGCTTACCACTTGACATTCCTTCACCATGGGCCCCCGGCACTCTGCCTGGATACTGGGTAGTTTTCCATGCTCCCTTTGTCTGCCTAAAGCCTTCACCCCCCCGGGCACCCCCCATCTGCCTTTCTCCCCAGTGTTCTCTTCCTCTGACTCTCCACATTATCTACCCCAGCTCCCATCTGAGCAGCCTTACTTTTACCCTAAGCTGCTCTAGGTTTCTGCACACAAGACATCTCCCTGCACTCCATATCATCCCCCAAGATGACTGCTGCCCCACAACTATTACAGCTTACCACTCTCCTCTCATATCCTGAATCCTGTACATTGTCCTATTCCCTTACATCCTCCTGGTCCAGCTTCTCCTAGTCCCCAGTTATGTGTCCCTGTGTGTGATCTGATCAGGGATCATTATAGCAATTCCAAGATTCCTTTAATTCCACTAAATCCTCCTGCTTCCTTGAAGCTTAGAACAAATGTAAGCTGACCCCAGACAGGAATCAGCTGCAGTCCCCTTCAACCCTCTATGGTGTACTCCCAACCTCCAGCAGTGTACCTCCTCCTCCCACGCTGCTCAATTCAAATGTAAGCTGACCCAAGATAGGGATTGGTTGCAATCCCCTACCAACCCCCCTACAATGTAGCTTCAACCTCCTGCAGTGCACTACCTACCCACTCTTATACATGTACACCTCCTGCCACAACCAATATGGCCTGTGGCCTGTGGTCCTCCTTGTGGATGCCCCCAGATGCCACTGAGTCAGCTGCCACACTAGTGCTTCATGGTATTCATGTGTCAGGGTCACTCACGTTTCAGGGTAGCTTCGATCTCTAGGTATTATATAGGGGCTACAGCCTCCCCATTAGCTGGTTGCTTTCATGTGGTCTGCTGGAGCCGCCAATTCTACGGGGAAATAGCTGCTGATCTCCTGCCCTCTGGTGTGTTCCCCTCCTCCTGAATCCAACAAGACACAAGTAAAACTTTCAAATATGCAGCATTAGTTAACAGTACAGGACTCAACCCCACACAAAGCCACAATTAAAAAAAACACCTATCTTCCACCTGATCTGTTGCTCCTCCATGCCCAATGGCATCTTTGCAAGTGAGAGTGAACTCCAGAGTGGCCTACTTTTATTGTGTTGGACTATAGTCACCCTATTGGCTGGCTATAGTCATGTGGCCCAGTTGCACTACCAATGATGCCAGGAAATGGCCACAGATCTCCTGACCTCAGCTGTTTCTTATCCCATCCCATCTATCTGATGTTTTTTTCTGAAGTAAACCCCAGATTGTGTTCTACAAATATTCTCAGTCCCCTTGGGATGTGTTTGTCTTTAATATATTGTGCTAGAGACATAGAGTGCTATCGGAGTTTTTTTATCTTTCTGTAATAAGTGTTCAGTCTCATTTACAAGAGTGTTTGTGGTTACTGTTTCAGTTCAATGTTCTTTTAGTGAGAGTTGTGCAAGGACCTGTTTGGTTTGTTCTTCTGTGTATGCAAACGGTGGTGTAACTTTGTCTGATGTTGATGGGACCTCAGGAAATGGGTTCATAATTATGTGCGTCAGGAGGGCAGGCCAGTATACAGTTAGTAACCAGATCCATGGTCCCTTCCAGCAGTCTGCAACATGTAGGTGTAGGGAAAATATCAGTTAATTTAGCCAGTAGTGGGAAAACATGTTTTTTAATTTTATATCACTGACACTGTGTTTTACAGTAATTGCCTGGCTGGGCAGTTTTCAGATTGTGGGAACAGTCAACACCCTTTCTAAATAATACTTAAAGTGAGGCCACAAGACCTAAGGGGATGCACTATCCCTCTAACAGTCAAATGCTTCTGAAGGAGAGTAGGTCCTGGATGCTCTTCTGTCCTATTTAATGGCCAAATGTTCAAAGTTGCTCAGAGGAACCTTGCCTGTATTACGCTGAGAAATCAAGGAAATTTATGTGGGGTAGACTAAGACTTAAACCTCCAATAATGTTTGGAAAGTAATAGTTTTAATTTTTTTTATTAAAATTTGCTACCAATAATCTATATCAATGTTCTGTGGCTGAGGGGGCTACTTCCTCAAGGCACTTGGTAGTTTTGTTTAACAAACAAAACCATAATTAATACATCATACTTTACGTTTCATATAATGTACTGTCTGGCCCATTGCAATTCATTAATTTTAAAAAATTTAAACATCCATGTTGCAAGATATTTTGGTCTTATAAAAAGTATTGTTTTCATTGTATGATATACAACATTTATAAGTGGAAGAGCCAATCTGCAGCATTCTTGCCTCTTGTTCCAAGTTTTTCAAGCTAATGACTGCTGTTCCATCAACCCCAGATCTCCAGTCACAGTGCCACCAGAGACTGATCCACAAAACTGTGAGTAAACACAGGAAGTGCCCTGCACCTGGGGGATGTATATAATTTTGCTCTCAAGTTGTGCACACTGGTGTAGAACGTAGACATTAAAGAAATCCAAAAGAAAGGGGAAAGTTAATTTAAAATAAAGCAAGTGCACAAACGTTGACCGACCCACTGCACCACAGGCCTGCAACTAAAGGGCTGGATATCCAGGGACAGAGTGCTGGGGGTTATCTGAACTGGTACCAGTTGGGGTTTGTGAAATTCAATGCCTGCAGCAGTTAGCTAGTTATAGGATTGGTGGCTGCAATACTTAAAATGTGGTTTGGGCTGAGAAAAGGGCAAACATGTGGATTGTTCAAAAACTGCCAATCTCTAAATGCAATTTAAAAATGTTTTGCGTAACATCTCATCCATTCATCCCTTCCTAACCCTTCCCCTGTAAATAAATATGGTGTTGCTGTTTGGAAGAATCTGTGACTGAAGAGCCTGATTTAGTGAGCATATTACTAGCTGAAGTTAAAAATGCCAAGTGTTGAATTTGGGGGATTTTGGTTCATGGTATCCATATCTGGGGTGATTGTATGGGGAGGTAGGTTGGTACAGCATCCCAGGGGTTGTACTGGTAAAAATCATACCCACTTAAACTGTACTCTAGGTAGAGGCACCACACATATTATTTGTCATTCTTGGGAAAGAACCCCTGTGTAACAGCTATATGGGAACCTAGACCCCTTAATCTGGTTAGTGGCCACCCAGTCAGGGGTAGTAGCCCTATTTAGGATGGCACCAGAGCTACACCTACAATCTTAATTTCATATGCAATGATTTCCTTGCAAGCTTAATTTCTTGCTGAAAGCCTTAATATGGCTTATAAAATTGCAATAGAAAATCTAAAAATGTCATTGACTGAGAGATGTCACCTGACCATACATTAAATCTCTATAAACATACTATCAGGTGTAGTGCTGTGTGAGATTTTCAAATTCTGCAAAATTTTCAAAATTCCAGCAAAATTCCACCGAATTTCTCCAGAATCAGAATGATGGAATTCCAGCAAAAAATAGTTGTGGAATGTTTTCTGTGGAAAAAATGCTGTTCTGTGGAATATTATTCCCCAGATCTCAATATTGTCCATGGAAATTGTTGCAGAATATTTTTCAGTGGAAAAATGCTGTTCCACTGAATATTATTCTGCAGATCACAGTAGGCAGAATTCCACAGATGAACCAGTGAAATTCCAGTGGAAATTCTGCTGGCAGAATGGTCATTCCCGTGTTAATTTCACCAGCAGAATTCCACATTCCACACAGCACTAGTCAGGTGCCAATCTCATTTTCCTCCCAAAAAAAACATACTTAGAGCCATTTATAAGTGTAGTAAGCCCCTCCAGGGTGTGCATCATAGGGATTTTAATGCACTTCCCAGGGGTGTAAGAACACTTGGCCCCATACTACACTCCTGACGTGTGCATTAAAATCCTATAATGCACACCCTGTTGTGGCTTTTTTACTTATGTATATAAAACAGATTCTGTTTAAAACCATTTAAGAAAACATTCTTCCATATTATTCAGGTGCTGTGTTTCAGTAACTACAGGGAGGTACTAACATGGAGCATCCCAGTATTATCTTCCTTTTCCTTAGTAGCACGTGTTCTCTATTACTTGCTCTCAACTATAAAGCATCTTGGTACTGCATTCATTCTCCTTAGTATTACATAGTTCTCTTTGCTTGCTCTTAGCTGTGCTCATGTACTGTACCCTTGGAACAGAGTGCAGACATGGAATGGATATCCAAGTGGGAATCTGAAATCCTAAGAAAAAAACCCAGAACACCTGCCTTTTACTATATTCTGAACGTACATAAAAGTCTAGTAGACCTCCCAGTAGACCCATTGTTTCAGTGATTGACTCAGTTTTGGAACCCTTGTCCTCATATAGACTCCTTCATCAAATCTCTGGTGCCCCAAATTAAGTCATACATTAAGGACTCAAAGCATCTCCAGGAAATGCTTTGAGTCCTTAATGTATGACTTCATTTGGTTATTAATGTTCTCTATGGTCTCCAGGAAATGTTTTGTGCCCCAAATGAAGTCATGCATTAAGTACTCAAAACACTTCCTGGAGACCATAGAAAGCATTAATAACCCAAATCCTGATCTGTGTTCAATCTTGCTAGTGACCCTAGACATTCAAAACTTTTATACATGTGTTCCCCACAAAGATGGGCTATTTTCCCTCCCAGTGACAGTTAGAAAAAGGAAAACTGGAGAAAAAACAGACAATATACTACTAGTTCAGTTGGCTGAAATTAAGTTAACACACAATTACATATTATGCCCAGGTCAGAGGAACAGCAAGGGATGCACTTTTGCTACCTCTTATTCCAACTTATACATGGAGAACCTTGAAACCAAATTTATTCTGAACCCAGAAAGAAATCCTCATCACCAGTATATAGCCTGTTGGGGGCACTACATTGATGACATTTTTGTCATATGGGCAGGAACAGCAGATAACTTAACCAATTGTAAGGGGTACTTGAATCATCAGAGGGAAAATTTGAAATTCACTCTCAACTTTGACAGCAAGACCATCTCATTTCCTGACATACTGATAATCATTGCAAACACACATCTGGAAACAACACTCAATAGAAAACCTACTGATTGAAATATAATTCAACATGATCATGGTTTTCATATCCCAGAAGTTATAAAAGGCATCCCTTATTCACAGTTCCTACCTGCCAAAAGGAACTGTAATAAGCAGACACTATATACATCAGAAGAGAAAGTGATTCTAGACAGATTTAAGGACAGAGGGTACAATCCTAGTATTCTTAACACAGAACTAGAACATGTCAAGGAGCTCTCAAGAGATCATTCAAGAGCTGTCTAAACCAAAGAAAGAAATGGAGACCAGAGAGCTTAATTTTCAGTACACATTATACTCAACACACACAATCAATAACAAAAAATCAGAAATAAACAATGGCACATTCTACAGGTCAGTGGCAGGTCTGTTACAAAATTTCATCAGAGACCCCTAGTGGCATCCAAGAAAAAAACAACAATAAAGGAATCTATCATTCATACTGTGCACTAAGAAACAGACCAACCAAAACAAACACAGCTCCTGCCTGGACCATGGAAAAATGGCAGCTTCCCTTTTGGGAAATGTTCAGTGTGTCCACACACCAACAAAAAAGAAATATTTTGAAACAGCATTACAGGAGAAGAATTCCACATCAGGGCCCACATCACTTGCACCACATCACTTGCACCAATGACCATTTAATTTATATTGTCTCGTGTCCCTGTGACAGAATGTACATAGGCAAAACCACCTGACAGCTTAAGATTAGGATCCAGGGACACACAAAAAAATGCATTAGCAGAAAATATCTTAAATCTTCAGTAATTAATGTTTTAATGGATCAGGGCATTCAGCAGCATCACAGAAATTCTAGGCACTTGAACTGGTTTGCAAACCCATACATGGAGCATACTGGGACCTACAGCTCATGTGGTGTGAGCTGTGATTGATACATACCCCAGGGATAATCAAGGAGGACAGAGGAATGAATGAAGAGGAGGACATGAACTTATTTTTCTAAACACATGCAGAATAATTCATACATTTATATGAACTTTATTAACATGTCTATTATGGGTTATTATAAGCCATTACAGTATTGTAATGATAAATTGTAAGACATGTTGTGAAAGGAAATAAGTGACCCAGTAATGTGTGAGAAAATATATGACAAACTATATAAAAAATGTTAAATAATGGGGAAGGTGGGGCACCCAGGTGCAGAATTAAATAGATTCCTTCCAGGTTTCTCTAGCATTTGTAGAGGTGTTCTCAGACAGTTAAGCCAGTCATGAGACATAACACCATAGAAGGGTTCACTTCAACATAAGGTAGTATTATAAGACTTAAGTTAGTCATAAGACTTAAGGTAACCTATGAAAATGGTGAGATCTGGGAATGCACAGTGCATAGAAATGGGGCTAAGAATCAGCTGATAATATTCAAAATGATGAGTTACATTACACAGAATGAAGAAACTAGAAAGGAATAAGCAGATTTCAATCAAATCTGCATTAATAAGTACTAAAACAGAGTGGTTACCAGGGTAACAGCATATTTCAATCAAATCATCATGCCTGAGTCCGCCCCTTGAGAAATGGCAGTATAAAAGGCAGAGAATGAGACAGCTTCAACATTATTACAAAGGGCAGAGTAGTGAGTGGGATGGCAGAAGCATTACATTACTTAAGAGAAAGGTAAGAAACACATCCTTCATAAATGAAGATAGAGAGATGTTGGACCCAATTCACAAAGCCCTTAGATTGGTGCAAGGTGCCTGCATCAAACTGAAATGACACAAGTGGCCCTTGCACCAAAAGATGCCCCAGGAGCTATTCAAAAAAAAGCAACCTGTGTCAAACGTAGGCTGCATGTGCCAAAGGGAGCTTGCACCAGCCTTGCACCACAAAATGGGCCATGGCATGGCAGAAGGGGGCTTGTGGCAGATGCGGCTGCCATATCCCCAATTCGGTATTCAAAAAACACTCCCAAGGGGCAAAGTTCGAAGTACCTATAGACCAGAAAGCTCTGGTCTAAGGGTA
The DNA here is from genome assembly GCA_016271365.2 of Neoceratodus forsteri. Classification (NCBI taxonomy): domain Eukaryota; kingdom Metazoa; phylum Chordata; order Ceratodontiformes; family Ceratodontidae; genus Neoceratodus; species Neoceratodus forsteri. The sequence goes on along the minus strand of CM057449.1, from coordinate 515,528,052 downwards.
CTTAGATGTGTCCTCTGGGAGGGTTTTGACATATGTGGAAATGTGCCATACCCCCTGCCCCAATCACAGTCATTAAAAAAAATAATATCCCTGGTAGTCTAGAGGACCCCCAATCAGCCCCAGTCCCTGTAAGATTTATAATAAAAATCCTGGTGGTGTAGAAGACCCACCTAGCCCCGATCCCCCATTATGTATAATTAAACAGCCTTGGTGCTCTATTGGCCACCTACCCTGACAGGCAATGTTCCATCACCCCGCTCCTCCCAGCCCAAAACAGAGCCAGCAATTGGCGCAGCCCTCCTCACACCATTGCATCCAGTCACTGGCTCTGTTTTCCTAACAGGGACTGAGGCTGATTTGGGGTCCAGTAGACCACCAGGTTTTTTTGTACAGATCCTAACAGGGATCGGGGCTGATCAGGGGTCTGCTAGACCACCAGAGTTTGTTTGTACAAAACCTAACAGAGATGGGGCTGATTCAGGGTCCAGTAGACCACTAGGGTTTTTAGTACAAATCCTAACAGGGATTGGGGCTCATCAGGGGTCTTCAAGATCATCAGGGTTTGTTTGTACAAATCCTAACAGGGATCAGGGCTGATCAGGGGTTCGTTAGCCTACATGGGTGTTTTTTTATAAATCCTAACCAGGATCAGGGCTGATCGGGGGTCTGATAGACCACCAGTTTTTTTTTTTTTGTACAAATCCTAACAGGGGTTGAGGATGACTGAGAGTCTGCTAGATCACCAGGTTTTTTTTTGTAAAAATCCTAACAATGATTGGGACTGATCAGGGGTCTGCTAGATCACCAGTTTTTTTTTTTTTTTTGTACAAATCCTAACAGGGATCAGGGCTTATTGAGGGTCTGCTAGACCACCAGGGATTTTTTTTTAATACTTCACTGGGATCAGGGCTGGGGGGGTTCATTTTTCATTTAATTTTTATTTTTTATACTTTTAAGCAAGATGGGCAAATTGCCCATTTTCACAAGTGACAAGTTTAGCATGTAAAACACACATTATATAAGTACAAAACACAATAAAAAATGTTTCTAAATAACAAAAACTATCACATATCACTTTCAAGTCAAACACATAATTAGCAAAAACAATTGCACTCTGATTTAGTGTCAAGCTATTGAACCAACCTATTCTTGAATACCCTTACTATACTAGAATTTGTTACTGATGTGGGAATACTATTAAAAAACACTATGGCCCTATAGATAATGGATCCTTGACCTATGGTTTTCCTATATAAAGGAATACCAAATAATTCCTTAAGCTGAAACCTGGTATTGTTTAAACTAGTTGGAGTCAGGAAAAGGTCAAGGATGGTGGGGGGGCAGAAAATCCAAGGTACCCTTAAACAAAAAAGTCCCAATTTAATGTTAATTCTGTCCAAGAATGAGGGACAATTAGTTTCCCTAGTTAGTATACAATGATGGGTGTCAAATGGCAAACCAGTCATAAATCGAAGAATACCATTATAAGCAGTCCTAAGTTTCTGCAGCATTTTTTCGTTAATACCTGAATAAATCAACAATCCATAGTCAAACAGATTTAACAATAGGCTATGTCTCAATAACCTTTTTAGATTCTAAAACAAGAAAAGTTTTTATCCTAAACAACATTCCCAATCTCTGATGGATTTTCTTAATTAATGTATTAATATGATTTTCCAAAGAAAATTGAGAATCCAAAATAATCCCTAAGCAATTGAAACTGTCAACCAGCTCAATAACATTACCCTGCAAATCTATTATAGGAACATTGATGTTTTTTTAATTTCCCAGGATCTGAGAAAACCATAGACTTAGTCTTGGATGAATTTAGAATTAAATTGCGGGAACATAACCAATTTTGAAAATTTTCAAAGTCTTGTTGGACCTGAACCAGAGCAAAATCAGGATCAGGACCTTTGGCAAACAATACTGCATCATCTGCATACAATATTATTCTTGAACAAACACAGGACAAAGGGGCAGCATTTATAAAGAGAGCAAAAAAAGTAAAGGGCCCAATATAGAACCCTGTGATACCCTACAGGAAATCGGAAGAGACCCAGAACAAGTATTTGCAATGATGGTCTTGTGCTCCCTTCCTTGCAAATAATTAGAGAACCACAGAGTTACATCACCCAATACATTAACCTCCCTCAAGGACTCCAATAACTTGAAATGATTAACCAAATCGAAGGCCTTGGTGAGGTCCACAAACACCGCAGCCATGGAGCGCCCTGAATCCAGAGCATCCTGTATGCAGCTTGTGAACCCCACCAAGGCCGTCTCAGTGTTGCAACCCTTCCTAAATCCATGCTGACAATTAGATAGCAAATTATATTTAAACAAAAAATGTTTAAATTGATCAAAAACAATTCTTTCAAGGATCTTGGACAGGGGTGCCAACAATGAAATAGGGCGACAATTTGAAACAGTCTTTCTACAGCCAGACTTGAAGATTGGCTTAATGACAGCCATCTTCCAAATCCCTGGGAAAACATTGTTACATAATGAAAAACTAAATAAAACAGAGAAAGGAGTAGCCAATACATTTATACCCAGTTTAAGAAATTGATAATCAATCATGTCCTGACCCATAACTGGCTTAGGATTATACTTAAGAACATAAGAAGTGACTATCTCTGGGGTTATAATTTGAAAATAAAAATGAGGGTGGTCATTATTTCCTTCATTATGGGAGGATTGGGATATATGTGATATAGAATTTTTATGATACCTTGTCAAGTCACCAAAGTACTCATTAAACATCGAGGATACGTGACCTGGGTCACTTAACAAGAGACCATCCTTCCGTAAAGAAATCACAGAATCACTAATATTCCTTCCCATTAAATTATTGAGCATATTCCAGGTCTGCTTCAGGTTTCCCGGGGATGACAACTGTTTATTTAAAAAAAAATCTATCTTTGCCCTCCTGATAGCAGTCTTACATCTATTTCTCAAAATCTTATACTCAAGCAGATGATTGGTTTCCTGACTTTTTTAAAATATTTTCCATGCCTTATCTCTACATTTGATAAGGGACAATATGACTCCAGTAATCCACTCATGTTTATTAGATTTAATTATCATCCTTTTTAAAGGAGCTATGTGATTAACAACTTGATTCAATAGTACAGAAAGTATATCTAACATCTGATCAATATCCTGGGACTCTTCAATAATTGTCCAATCAATCAATCATCTCACAAGCTGCATTCATGATTTCTGAAGAGATACGTTTAATGTTCCTAGTTTCTATATAGCATGGAGCGCAATGAATTTGCCTAGTAGATCTTAAACAAAATACCGGGCAGTGGTCACTAACCACATCAGGCAAGACACCCAAATTGGTGATCCTGGTGGGGTGAGTGACCACAACCCAGTCAAGAATAGACTTCCCCATCCATCTAGCCCTTGCTTGGGATCTTGTAACATGTGTTATTAACTGTTGAACACCCATCTCCTGAAATAATTCAACCACAGGGAGATTAGGTTGCCAGCAGGTACTATTGCTGCATGGCTGGCCCGCAGCTTGCGGCGCACACCTTCCAGATGCACTGTCTGTTTGGCACAGTGCCAGGGTTACCACAAGTCACTACTGGGACCCTATCCAATAGTGAACTGGGTGCAGGGTCTCTGGCACACCGGAGGTCAGCGCAAGCTGCCTTCGGTGCAGTTTGCAATGACCTTTGTGAATCAGCCCTATTGTCTTTAAATATGAACTACATGTCTGAAACTGTTTAAATACATGTAGCATTTTTCCATGCGAAAACAACATCCTAGAGAGTATTGACAAGAAGCATGCTCCAGCCAATCCAGAACACAGGACTCACTATTGGTAAATAACTTTTCCAAAAGTAGAATTACAATCATGATGAACCAATATTACAGACACTAGTTTAAGCACTGACAGAACTAGATAATACAGATAGCAGGAAAACCAGTATATGGGCACAACTTAGAGCAAGCAAAGAGAAATATGTAACAGTAAGGGGAACAAATGGAATACCAAGATGCTCTATAGCTGAGAGCAAGTAAAGGGGAAAAAGTACTACTAAGGAAAAGGAAGGAAATATCAGGACAGGCCATGTTAGAGCCTCCCTGTAATTACCACAACACAGCACCTGTATAATATGGAAGAAAGTATTCTTAAGTGGTTTTAAACAGAATCTGTTTTTTATACAATAGGGGTGAAGGTATATACTATATAATAAAAGCACATAAACTCACCCCCATTGTATAACTCCCACGTGACGTATCTGGAGTAAGATATCTGAAATAAACCTGCTTCCAGGTACATCATCACCCAGATTATCCACTCTGGATACATCACCTAAAACACTCTCCAACTTCAACATCAGCAATTTAAACTCATGTGAAACAACTGGAGCACATTTGCTGCAGCCACATCCAAGAGCAGGGCCATTCTTGATGCCCTACAGGTGGCAGGCATTAGACAGCTAGTTTCAGAACCCACTCATGAGGGAGCAATCTTAGACCTCATACTCTCAAATGGGGGCAGTGGGAGGATCTCAGATCTAGAAGTGGGTTGCCATCTGGGGACAAGTGACCATCAAACAGTGTGGTTCACGTTAAACTCAGTTACAGAGTCAAGCCATACAAAAGTGAGGGTACTGGACTTTAGGAGGGCTGACTTTGGCAAGATGGGAGAGTGCCTCAGAAAGCACTAGCAAACAGGCTAGAAGGAGGTGTGGAGCAACAATGGGGAATTATCAAAACTGCCATCACAGAGGCAACAAGCCTTTGTGTGAAGCAAATAAATAAATCAAAATGAAAGAAAAAGCCACTATGGTTCTCAAGAGAGGTGGCTGTGAAAGTCAGGAAGAAAAAGATAGCATTCCGGAAGTATAAGGAAACACAGAAGGAGCAGGACAGAGAGCTGTACCAGTTAAGGCAGAAATAAGCAGGGAGGGAAGTCAGAATAGCAAAGGCCCAAACTGAGGAAAAGATAGCCAACTCAGTTAAGAAGGGGGATAAAACCTTTTATAGGTACATCAGCGAGCATAGAAAGACAAAGGGAGGGATAGTGAGGCTAAATAGAATGAACGGTGGGTGGGCAGAGGGGGACAGTGAAAAAGCAGGAATATTGAATGAATATTTCTGCTCAGTATTCACAAAAGAGGAGGGGGAAGTGCCTAATCCAATTAACAGAAGTGCTCTTGATAGGGGGGTCGATCCCAGTCCTTTCACAGAAGAAAGGGTTCTGCAAGAACTCCTAACTGAAGGTGGACAAAGCAATGGGTCCTAATGGAATTCACCCCAGAATTCTAAAAGAATTAAGGAAGGAACTAGTGAAACCACTGGCTACTCTTTTTAATAAATCATGGGAGGATGGTGTGGTACCCGAGGACTGGAGGAAGGCAGATGTGATTCCCCTTCACAAAAGTGGGACCAAGACAGAGGCAGGAAACTACAGACCTGTCAGTCTGACCTCTGTGGTAGGGAAAGTGATGGAGTCACTTCTGAAGGAAAGAATAGTTGAGTACCTAGAGGTCAGTGGAGCACAGGATCCACGGCAGCATGGGTTCACAGTGGGAAGGTCATGTCAGATGAATCTAATAGATTTCTTTGACTGGGTGACCAAAGTAATAGACCAGGGAGGGGCTGTGGACATGGCCTACCTAGACTTTAGCAAGGCATTTGACACAGTCCCACACAAAAGATTATTAGTCAAATTAACCAGCCTGGGAGTGGGTCCCAGGGTGGTAGCCTAAATAAAACATTGGCTGGACAACAGGACACAGAAGGTAATTGTAAATGGAGTCCACTCTGAAGAAAGGGCATTACTAGTGGGGCCGCGAGGGTTCAGTATTGGGTCCAGTCCTTTTAATGTCTTCATCAGTGGCATTGCAGAGGGACTAGAAGGAAAGTATGCCTTTTGCAGATGACACAAAGATCTGCAACAGGGTTGATACACAGGAGGTGTGGAAATGATGAAAAGGGACTTGGCAAGGTTGAAGGAATGGTCAGACATATGGCAGCTAGATTCAATGCAAAAAGTGCAAAATTATGCACCTGGAAAACAAGAACCCAGGGGAAGAATACACAATGGGTGGGGAGGTAGTAACAACAACAAAACAGGAAAGGGACCTGGGGGTAATCATATCAGATGACCTTAAGGTTAGCAAGCAATGTGAGAAGGCAGTAGGGAGGGCCAGGGGTATACTGGGATGTATAGGGAGAGGCAACAGCAGCAGAAAACAGGAAGTCGTTATCCCTCTGTACACACAGTTGGTGAGACCCCATCTGGAATACTGTGTCCAGTTCTGGAGACCCCATCTCCTCAAGGACATAGACAGGATAGAGGCAGTCCAGAGGAGGGCAACTAAAATGGTGCAGGGTCTGCAAGAGAAGCCGTATGAGGAGAGACTAAAGGAGTTTAATATGTATACCCTTGAGGAAAGAAGGGAGATGGGGGACATGATAGAAACTTTCAAGTACCTCAAGGGAATCAACAAAGTCCAAGAGGGTAGCATCTTTCAGAAAAAGAGACTTGCAAGAACAAGGGACACAATTTAAAAGATAGAAGGAGGGCGGTTCAGGGGCAATGTGGAGAAGTATCATTCCACAGAGAGGGTAGTGGATGCATGGAACAGCCTTCCTGAGGAAGCTGTGGGGTCTAAAACTGTGGGAGAATTCAAGAATGCATGGGACAGACATAAGGCAATTCTTGTGGGGGGGCAGGAAGATATAGGCTGTTGGTTAACTAGGATCTGCGGCCTATCCTGTAGGTAGGGAAATGAGCAGACTAGATGGGCCTAGCGGTCCTTATCTGCCATCAAAGTCTATGTTTCTATGTTTCTATGTTTCACCTGAGCTTACCTTACTTAAAAGAAACACCACGTACTCCTCATGCAGCAAACACCAACCTGAGTAAGGGTACTGAAAAATATCACTTCCCATACAAATCTCCCCGACCAAAAACAAATAGGAGATACATGATTAAAGAATAAAACAACTTAAAAATAAATCACAGTACGCCCCAAAAACAAACGAAACAACCCAACAGAATAACACCCAACAGCATACACGATCCAGATAATATAAACAATGTCTCGGCAAATAACTCTAAAGGACTCTGCTAAATCGATGAACCAGAATAATACACGTCACCAACCAGGAAATAAAACTAGAAACAAAACACCCAAATGCCAGATAACATGAATGAATATATTCATGAATAGCAATAAAGAACTGCCAGGAAACCAACCAACCAAAATAAAACATGTTCACAACAAGGAAAGACACCTCCAAGAAAATGACGACACGCCAAATAAAATCAAGAAACAAACTAACTTTCAAAATAAACATATTGGGGACCCTATTGTATAAATGGCACACATGATGTGCAACTTGTGTGATACGTGAAATATTAGCATTTGTGCAGAGTAAGCAGTGATATTATAAATTGTGGCATCACCACTTGTGATATTATCAATGCTTACTCTGCACTCATAGTAATATTTCACATATCACACAGTCGCCCATCATGTATCCCCCATATATACATCATATTAAGGTGTTCAGCAAGAAACTAAGACTACAAGGAAATCATTGTATATATTTTTATAGTTACCTGCAATCAAATATGAGCACTGAATTTAATGCTGCTTGGTAAGCCCAGCATACATATTGAGCTACAAATATGGAATAATTTAACAAGGGCACTATAGTATATTGACTTTTTAAGTTGTTTGATAGGAATTACAGTCTATGAAAGTTTATAAGTATGTTTTTTTTTTCATTTTGTATACTTAGGATAACAAGCTTACAGTCTCACCTTCTAGGTGTGTTAGCATCAAAAAATTCATGTACTTCTGGAAAGTGCATTTGAACTTGGTACAAATATAACTGTCAATACTAAAATATCAGTGGGAGTAGGAGACAGTATTTCATCAGATTCTTGAAGTTAAATTATTCATTTAATTTATCTTCATTCATAACAATAGCATGAATAAAAATTGTAAATATTTATCAGCACATGTCTAAGTAACACGTGTCAGGTGTTTAATATTTGTTGGGCAAGATACCTAGAAATCATAATGCTATATACATTTTGTATGTTAAAGAATGAAAGCAACATCTTTTGTAAAACTAAAATATCTTACAACCTGGATAGAATATATTATAGAATAATACATGGGGGGGGGAGTGCATAAAGGGAATTAAATGCACGCCCAAAGATGCTACATAAACTCTGAGCGTGAAGTCCAAGGGGTTTATTAAAGCATCCCACACCAAGGATGTGTATTAAATTTTAGTTTTGCACTCTCTACCATGTGTTTTATGTAATTGCTGGGGGACATTTTTTCTCTAACCAAATTTTCTTAAATTAATAATGTATTTCACAAATGTTTTGTGTTTTTATTTTATTTATTACTGCATGTAACATTACAGTTAAGAAAGTGAATACACTGAGGCATACTCTTGCAAACCATGTATTTATTTGCTTTTACAACTTTTTAAAATAGCCAAATAATAGGTTGCTTTAACTCAGGGGCTGTGAGAACAGCAGTGACATTGTTCCTATATTGAAAACTGCAGCCTGTGAAATCTGCAGAAAACAGTTAACTCCCAGTATGGAACGTTATTAAGTGCCAGCAAACGTTTAAGAAATTTTAAGAAGAGTGTTTTTATTTCATATTCAGAACATCTTTTAGGTCTGGGTCATTGTTGTCACAGCAATCTCTAAATTAGGTCCAGAGGTCAGAGTTCACAGCTGTTTCTATGGAGGCAATAGTGAGACAGAGAGAGTGAGAGAGAGAAAGAAAACTGGCTGTAACTGTGGGAAAAGGTTAGTGAGGGCTAGATATTTTGGTGTCTTTTCACTTGTGTTACTGTTTTTTTTGTCAGTCAACAGGTAATGCCAAATGATGGCAATTGTGAGAGTTGTGCAAACTAATGAGCATGTGCGGGGCTAAAGAGAAGCTTATACATGTTTGCCATTGTAACCTGTGGGTTATAATGATAAATTATAATCAGCTTCTCTTATGAGAAAAAGTTCCCCAGTTATTAAATTTTTTTAATTAATGAATTGCAATAGGTCAAACTTTACATTATATGATATGCAAAGTATGATGTAATAATTATGGTTATGTTTATTAAAAAGGACCACTGAGGGACCTGAGGAAGTGGCCACCTTGGCCACCAAACATTGCCTATAGACCACTGGTGGCAAATTTGAATACTAAAAATAAAAAATTATTACTTTCTAAACATTACAGGAGTTTTGAGTTTTAGTCTACCCCCACAGAAATTTTCTTAGATTTCTCAGAGCAGTACGAGCAAGACTCCTCCAAATAACTTGGCCATTAAATGGGCCAAGAGAACATCCAGGTCCTGCCCTCATTCAAAAGCATTGTGAGTAAAGTAAATATTTTTATACTTGCATTTTTCATTATTCATTTGATCTTTTTGCTAAGGCATTGTGAGTGCAAGGTATTCTTGCTGGTTTGGTTTAGTGTAGGACTCGTTCTGGTTCAGTAGGTAGGGATATTGATGTCCAATAGGTTAGGGGCTTCTTTCCTGAGGTTCTGCATTCTGAGGTTTCTTCAGGTCAATGTTTTTCATCTTCCTGGGATCCACAAAGGGCTAACAGGTTTTGCATTCATAGGTTTCTTCAGTTTGGCATTCTTAATTTTACAGGGTTCAAAATAAGTCACAGAAGTCCTTGTCCCGCCCTCTTTTCCTCAAGTTTCTGCAAGTCCAATTAAGTTGGTCAAATTAATTCAGCTTGTGATCATATTACAATTATTTTTACATACATAGGAGACTTGGTTCCTTGATGCCCAATTAAAGTTCTTAAACATTTAAATACTGTTCTCTTTATGGTTCTCTCAAAATACATGCAGTGTATTGACAGCAATTCATAGAGTTATAGAATCTATGGAGTATTAAGAAATACACAGTGATACAATCTACAGAGTATAGAGTGGAATAATTACAGGGTCTAGAGAGTATAGGTGACACAGAGTTTTGAATTTATAGAGCATAACTAAGGTCCTTGGAGCTTGAAGAGGTCTAGCACAGTTCCTAGCGGTATATTGTACCATCTCATTTTTACAGCTGTGGGTGGGGCCTACAGCCGTTTCATGATCATAGCCTTAAAAGGGCTGATTGTGGCACCTTCTGTTGGACTTTTGGAAGTATCCTTCTGAAAGTCCAACAGAGCTTGTAACACTCCTCCACGGTCGGCTGCTATGGAGTAACAGCCACACTATTTCAGCTGATACTTACATATTCCAGGACAAAAACTGCACATGCGTGACTCGCATGCATGTGCAGTTCTGCTGGCACCACCATCTTGTGAATGGCAGAATGTCACTCATTGCAACTACGCATGCATGAATGCTGCACATGTGCAGCTGCATCACTGCTGTCATCTTGTGGATGGCACTCCTCCTGCACCTTCCACTGCTCCTGTCCTCCTTGCTCCCTCCTTTCGCTCCCAGCACTGGCAGCAAATAAAACACTCCCGCTCCTCCCACTGCTGCTGTCCTCCCCATTCCCTCCATTCCTCAACCCCGCACTGACATTGGAGTGCCCAATCCTCATGTTGGCATCATGCACCCCACAAATCATATGGCACACTGGGAGCCTACCCCAGTGTGCCCAAATTTATGCTTTTTTTCCTTTTTCCCCCCTGTACTGACATCGGGGGTGCCCAAGTGCCATGTCAGCATCATGTACCCCCCAAATCATGTGGCACACTGGGTGCCCACCACAATGTGCCCAAATTTATGCTTTTTTTTACTTTTGTTTCTCTGTAAATAAAGAAAACCATTCCCCAACGTCTTTTTTTTACCTGTAAAAAAGAAAACGGTCCCTAGTCATTGCCCCAGTCCTCCTCCCCATCCCCACCCTCCTACTGAGCACCCACCTCCTTCACCTCCCTTTCACCATTCTTACCTCTGGAGGTCAGTGCTGTCATTTTCTCTGGACCAGGACACGTCTGCACTCTTCAAAGCGAACCACAAACTGAAGAATGAAAGGTAAGCGTGGTATAATGGCAGTCAATGGGGGTTTCAACTTATGTTGATATGTCGGCCATTTTTAGGAATTTTGGCCCCAAATTTTCAACATGGGGTTCTTGGGACCCCACCTCATGAACACTGTCACTGTAATTTCGTTACTCAGTCCCAAAAGGTGATTTTGTGGTCACTGCATGGAATCGCCTCTTGGGATGAGTAACAAAATGACAGTGTCACTGTTCATGAGGTAGGATCCCAAAAAGCTCATGTTGCAAATTTGGTGAAAAAAATTCCAAAAATGACTGTGTTACAAGTGAGCATTGCATGGTTTCTACGCGCGCTCCTCACTTCACCAGTTTTTGATATTTTAACTCCAGATTTTCAATATTGCCATGTTTGTACACCTCCTTATTAACAGTGCAGCTGTCATTTTTCACATCCTGCCCAAAATGTGTTTTTGCACCTGTGGCACAGAATGGCATGGTAGGTCTGTGAAATCACCTTTCAGGACAAGTGAACAAAATGACAGTGGCACTCTTCATGAGGTGGGGTCCCAAAAAGGCCATGTTGAAAATTTTGAGAAATGACTATAAAAAATGGTCAAGTTACACAAGACAACAGATTTAAAAGGTCAAGTTAGATGGAGCCCTGAGCTGGAAGAACAGACTTTGCTGAAAGAGAGCAGTGAAAGCACCTAGCTTTACTTTAAAGTATATTTTCTTCATACTGAAAGTAGCAGGGTAAGTGGGGATAAAAAAGAGAATTGTAGGCAGTGTTTGGGGAACTTAACTGGTCTTTAAAACTGTGACAGGTGGTATGGGGGAAACTAGCTCAGGGGATTAATCTGGGGCTGAGTAGATTCAGGAAGCCCTGTGAATCAGGTATGTAATTGGTGGGTGGAGATAACAGTGGTTTAGAGCCTTCATACTGTAAAAGAGTATTATAAAAGCACTTCCACTATAATGTGCCCCAGCACATTTGTGTCCTAGCGAGTGAGTGAAACAGTGAAGGAGTGGAACAAGTAACTGTCATTGAAGGCATTGGCAGGCATCAGCAGGAGGAAGCAGAGAAGAGGGGGACAATGCCAGTCAACTATGGCAAGGCATCTATTCACTACTATGTAACAGTCACCACTGGGAAGGGCGGAAGGTGAAGGGTAGGCCAAAACTGGGAATAGGTGCAATACCTTATCTAGGGTAGGAGTATAAAGAGATTTAAACAAGGCATGGGGAAACACAAATAGAAACAAACAAAGGAAAGGGGAAAACTAGAAACACTCCATCAGGGGTAAGGGTGCAAAACTATTTCCGGGTAACACAGGGAGAATATAAGTTGAGAATGCAGGGAGTGATGTAGTGCAGAGGCTGTAGGGTGACAGTTTTCAGAGAAACCTTCTGGAGAAAGTTTTTAAAGTGCAGACATTTGGGTTTAACATAAAAGTGGACCGTTGAACCCTAACTATACTGGCACTACTGTGCCAGTATAATTTATATTATGTGATATTTCTCCTGAGTGTACTTTGACCTCATGACATCATGAGTGACATAGCCACTCATGATGTGATAGGTCAAAGTACACTTGGGAGAAATATCACTGATATTTCTGCATGGTGCATGGCATACTCGATTTATCCAACACTTGGTTCCTGTTTGTGAGTTTTTTGTTTGTTTTTTAATGTATCTTTGTATTTTTAAGTTGGCAAAAGTCCAGAGCACTTTTCAGGATGACTGATTGGTTGTTTCACTGTACTGACTCACTTGCGTGCATCCGTGCATCAGTGTACAACTTGTGTAGTTGTGTTATGGAGGGTGAAGTGTCTGTTGGTACTGTTTATGTGAGTGAGTGTGACCTACATTTTGTATGGCCTTTGGGCGACTCATTCTGGGGAAGACTGAGGTAGAGTGCCAGTGATGGAGAAGATTCACAGTGCAGAGACAGATGGAGGTAACCTGCAGAGAAAATGTTGTTTTGGGGAAAGGGTTGAGTAGTTTGCATTGGTGGCAGACTTACTGGGGGAGAAAGTCACTTTTTTGTGTGTGTGAATAGATTTCATGTTATTGAAATGCATCTGGAAGGAGTTTGAAATTGAAAGTACTCCTCGGAAGTCAGCCATGAACTGAAACTAGCAGTTCGGATTTTCAAGCAGTGGAGCTTGTGCTGGCAAGACAGACTAATCAGGAGCTACAGTTAAGACAGTTTGTGACCTCTGGAATTAGAGTAAGGATATTTCAATATCCTCACTCTAGGTCCAGAGGTCACAAAGATATTATGGATATTTTGTGCCAAATATCTTCGCAAGTGTTGGATAAATATATTATAAGGGTGCTACCATGTCCCTATAGTTAGGGTTGAGTTGCCTATTTAATGTTAAACCTCACATTTTGCACATTAATCTCTTTGGCTCTCATTGACGAAATGAGCTGAAACTTTGTATGTGTTGTCTAGGAGGCAAGGTCTTGATGTGTGGTAATTTTTATGATGGCAGTTTGTGCAGTTTCCGAGATCTGTGAGATGTGTCATTTTTTGAAGAAAAAAAACATTTTCCTATACTTAACATTGTTTTTTTTGGGTGGGGTCTCACCTTCAGCCTATATGGAAAGGATATTTTGCCTCAGACTTGAGGGAACATGTGTCATATTCAAAGGTAGAGCCTTTGAGAGGTCTGGTGAAAAAATATTAAAGGGTTCCAGAGTTATAAGGCTTTAACATTTAATGTTTTCTGACCTGCATATGTGCAGTAGGGGTTTTCAGATAATGTTCTGTGGTGAAAGTAAACATTTGATACTGCAGATCCTGGTTTTTGCTTCTGCACCACTTATTTGGCAGGGCACCAAACATTTTTGTGCTGTGCCAACCACCATCTTGTTGTTTTTTTTCCACGAACTAGGAAAGGTGGAAAGTACATAAAAATACTGGGATTTAAAAAAACTAACATCAGAACCTAGCTGAATGGGACCTATTTAACTAAATTCTGATGTTTGTTTCTCAAAATAATGGGCACAAATATGTGTTCTGGGCACCCCAAATCCTGGGTGCCCAGTTTAGTAAGAGGAGCATTTCCCCCAAGTTCACTCTGGGAATTTCTTGCCTTCTGCAGCCACAGCAGAATTTGTGCTGCCTACTGCAGTGAGAGCTGTAAGTGTCCCTTGCCCTGGTGTTTGCTGGTGCCCCCCCCCACACACACTTAATGTCCTTCCTCCCTCAACAAACAAAACAATTCCCTGGTGTCTATTGACACCCCTGCCCACCAATTACCATACTGGATTTCCCTGGTGTCTAGTGACACCCCCCAAACGCCAATCACCATTCCAATATCCCTGGTGTCTAATGGCACAGGGAGACAGACAGTGGTAGCACATAAACAAGATAACAGGGTGATGGAGGAGTGATGGGAGTCAGGAGTCTCTACTGTGGAGTCAGAGAGCTACTCACTAGTTTGAGCAGAGCAGGCTGCAACATTATCCACCCCCCCAGCCCCCAGAAGCACAGGCAACATCTACAAGTCCAACACAACCTCTCTCAGTATCAGTGACAGTCCCTCTCTGGGTGTAAGTTACTTATTACAATACTCACTCACTCACTGTGGATGGAGGACTAGTTGGACTTCTCAGATGAGATGAGATGATGGGAGGGTGCAGTGGGGTGAGGTCTTCATGGCTGGGCTGTGTTGAAATTGCTGTTACCACTGCACTGCAGACTTGATTGGGACCAGGATGGGAGAGACTACTGGAAGACTGAGCTGAGCCTGTTGCAGTTGCAGACTGAGACTCCAGTTGGGCAGGGGCGGGGCTGCCTGCAGGCTGCAAATGAAACAAAAATAACCAATAGATACTGAGCATCATTTTTTTCAGCCTACCATTTCCTGGCTGAATGAATTAAATTTCAAAACAAAAAAAATTGAAGGGCATTTAACGGGGGGGCAGGGCCATAGCCACCCCCCCATGCACACCTTTGCACCCCCCACCCACTGATCGGCATTCCCATTAGTCCATTTTACATTCTCTGGTGTCTAGTGGCACCCCCTCCCCAACACCCTGACATTCCTGGCTAAACCAGGAATACTGAAAATGGTCCCTCAATGTTTTTTTTTTTCAAACCTGTAAAAAAAGGAAACTGTCCCTCAATGATCAGCCACACCCCAACCCCACCTCCCACTCAGCAGCCACCACCCAACACCCCCCAGTACACCCCCACACACCCTCACTCACCTGAACAGGTCCAAGGTTTGAGATCATCTCTCTGATCAAATACACGTTTTGCTGCTGGAACCAGTGACAGCAGTATGAGAACTAAGGTAAATGTGGTTCAATGTATTTCAATGGAGGTGTCTCCTTTCATGCATAACTTTGCCATTTATTGACCCTAACTTTTCAACATGGTCTTTTAGGGACCCCACCTCTTGAAAAATATGACTGTCATTATGCAACTCCCACCCAAAAGGTGATTTTGCAGTTGCCTAGCGAATCCACCTTCAGGTAGGATTTGAAAATGTTTCCTTCCCTTGTTCATGAAGTGGTGTCATTAGAAGGCTGTGTTGAAAATTTGTGGTCAAACTATGTAAAAATGGCAAAGTTATGACCATTTGTTGTAGTTTGGCTACGCACGTTCGTAACTTTGGAAATTTTAAATATTTTGACCCAGATTTTCAGCATAGCCTTCTTATTAATCCATCTCATGTATGTCAAAGCTGTTATTTTTCAATCCTGGTCAAAATGTGTTTTCACACCTGTGGCACAGAATGGCATTGCAGTTGCACTGAATTATGTTTTGACAAGGATTCAAATAGTTTCTGTACTGGGTACATGAGGTGGGGTAATATGATGGCTATGCAGATAGTACGCATCTATGGATGGATGGGAGCACAGGGCCTGGAGGTCCATGTGCTCCCACAGGGCCTGGAGGTCCATGTGCTCCCACAGGCAAATAAGGATACGATTATACTATCTCAAAAGGTAAGGAAATAAATTGCAAAAAAAATGCATTAATGCTCTATGCTATACACAGCAACAGGTGTCAGAAGTGGGCCTTGGGGTCATCAGCCCTAACGCTCACCCCATTCTCCTATACTGTACCCATCTCAGCTTATTTACTTGTGGAATAGGGTGAGCATTAGCTAGGCAGATGTCCCCAAGGCATCCCCCCACCCGAGGTCTGTTGCTGTATGCAACATGGGGATGGGATGTTAGGTTTGGAAACTCTTTTTTTTTTTACACCAGGAGAGACACATTAAGCTGAAAGCTTGTTTACAGATGTGACCTGGGAGCACAAGGAAGTTAAGTGACTTGCTCAGGGTCACACAGTATGCAAGAGGGGGTTGTGGGATTCAAACCCAGGTCTCCAGGTTTACAGCTCAGAGCCTTACACCACTGTGCTATACTGCCTCCTAACACCACATTGCCCTACTTTTATGGCTTTAACCCTAACTAGAGCATTAACACCGTTTTTTTTTCAATCTAGACAGACAGACAGACAGAGACAGAGAGATAGATAGATAGATAGATAGATAGATAGATAGATAGATAGATAGATAGATATAATCACATATACATACATACCAAACACAGAATTAAAACATATTGGACACACGCCCAGCAATACAAAAAAACAGAGAAGTACAAAAGGGTCTCCACACAACAAAGACCCATACCTAAATAATCCACCCTAATTATTTCAGGCCTACATAATCCAGGCAGAAAATGCCACATTCATGGATAGCATTGCTAATTCATGTTCTGACTGCCAATAGGCTCAGCTTTTTAACTGCAACCACACTTAGTTGCAGAGTGGGTGAATTCCAGGAATGAGGAATCAAATGACTATAGGTATACGAAAATGTTACTCTGGTAATTTTATCCAGTGGTACCAATAGTTAAAAAGAGGTACCATTTCTCTATAAAGATTAAGATTAATTTTGCCTCACACTGTGTGTTCAGCAAAACAGTCTATATTTACTCAGATTCAAAGAAGAAAGCAGGAGACTTTTACAAATTTTCTTAAAACACCTTAAGTTTACTTTCTTGAATTCACAGCACAAAACAGTGGAGGACAGTAAATAAACCAGATATGAATTCTTGTGGGGTTTTTTTTTTCAGAAAAAGGCAACTAGACAGATGTCTTCTTGGCTCAATTGCCTAAAAATCCATTAGTTTAAATAAAAGAGGTTCTATGTAGCAGGACAACCAATTTTTCAATCCTGGTCAATTTCCTGCCAAAATTCAATTTTTGGCACCATTCTCTTTCCAGGTAAACTGGCTGCCAGCATCAGGGTAGGACACCATAAAGCCAACATTTCAGCACACACATGATGCATTCACATGCCTGGTCACATCCCCCCTGATGCCAACAACCAGTTTCCCTGGAAACAGAATGGCACCAGATAGTTAATTTTGCCAAAAATTGACTAAGATTTGAAAACTGGTTGCCCTGCTATGTAAAACCTGTTTAGTTTAAACTAATGGATTTTTTAGGCAACTGAGCAATCTGTCCAGTTGTCTTTAATAAAAATGAAATGGTACCTGGTTTATTTGCTGTCTTGCACTGTGTTGTGGTGTGAATTCAAGAAAGTAAAATGAAGGTGTGGTAAGAAAACTTTTAAAAGTCTCCTTCCTTTTTCTTTGAATCTGAGTGCACACAGACTGTTTTGCTGAACATACAGTGAGAGGTAAAATTAATTTTCGTGGTTAAAGTCCCTGGTTTGTGGCAAATATTTTTTCTTGGGACCTGTACTGAGTCCAGATGAGCACTGGCTTGTCTAGAATTTGTTCTAGTGACTACATCTGAACTGGGGGTTTGACTGGATGTGGTAAAAGGTGACTCCTCAAATAAGTAGCCACTTGTCTAAAGACATGTTTTACCACCCATAATGTTTAATGTAATTTCCTATGGTTTGAGAGGGAGGTCCATCCCAAATGTTTACAGAGTACACAATGATTTGTGTCTTTTGAACACTCTCAAAGCAACTGGGCTAGACAATGACTGTATATAATACATCTAGTTGATGTAGTCTTTCCTTTGTGACATAATCCAACTTCTCATCTGCATAGTCATAAAGAGGTAGAATTTGAGCTCTAATGATCTCTAGTCATAACTTGAGGTCTAAGCAATCTCTGATTTTATAGAGTACCCACTCTGACACCCTTTATACCAAGTTACCTACATGACGGTTACCTGTACCTCCCGGCTCTAACCAAAAGCCCAGGCACTTATAGGAGGTGACACTCTCCAATTTAGTGCCATCAGCCGAGCAAATGTTTATGGCATTTGCAGGAATACTCTTTATTTTAGCTGATGACCCAAATATCATTAACTTTATTTCACTTGCATTTAACTCCAGCTTGGAGTTGTGGACAAATTTACAGAGTTCGTAAAAGCCTCTCTGCAATCTCACCTCAACCAACCTAGGGGAGGTGTTGAATGTATAGACTACTATATCATCTGCATATAGATGGTAGTATAGCTCTGAGGCTCTTCCCCAAGCCCCTTCAGAGAAACAGTAAATAACCATCCTAGGACCAAACCTTGAGGTATGCCCTTAACAATTGCCAACTCTTCTGATATGCTCCCATTCACTACAGCCTTTAAGCTCATGCAAGAAGATTGCATGATCTTCTGTGTTGAAGGCCTTGAAGAGATCAACAAAGATCGCATCAGTTACTTTAGTGGAGTCCATCACTTTGGTGACATCTTCCAAGACCTTTAACATGGCAGAGATAGTACTGTGTCCCTTTCAAAATCCTGACTGTAGGTCATCACCGTGACCCTTTCTTTCAAGATGTTCTTGTAGCTGCTTTGCTGCTAGCCACAGCATGACTGGGAGAAGAAGATGGAATGAAAATTAGTCCTCTGGCTAGGGCTGCTCCCTCCAGCCCCCGGTACAAAGGCAGACGAAAGAGACCAATTAAAAAAGGTAATCAGTACATCAGCCACATGGCATGCAGAATATTGTATTGTAACCTAGAGGAAAATTCATCTGGTCCTGCACTTTTACTGGATTTTAGTCCTAATAGTGCCTTTATTACTCCATCTTTTGAATTTTTAAAATTCAAACAATTCACTAATGCCAAGTTCCTCTTCAATTCTAACCTAGTCCTGGTTCTTGTTCTTTAAAAAGAAGTCTCCTGAATTTACAAAATAGTTGCAGTGCTGATACACTGAATATTACCACACAGCCAGAAATCAGTTTTCTCCCCTTCCATCCCTGATCAATCACTGGCAATGTACAGAGAGAGAGAGAGAGGGAGAGAGAGGGAGAGAGAGAGAGGAGGGAGAGAGAGAGAGGAGAGAGAGAGAGGGAGAGAGAGAGATGTACAGAGAGAGAGAGAGGAGGGAACTGAGTTTATATAAAACCCTTTTCTGTCAGTAGACTGCTGCATCTGCGGGGAGGGTACTGCAGGCAGACAAGGGGAAGCAAAGTATGCTCCCATTGTAGGAGCTCAAATGCTAGCATTTGACTTCCCTCACCCAGCTCGAAAGACTTTTGCAGACTGTCAGCTGGGTATCACAATCACTCCTGCTGAAAACACTTTCGATCCTGTCAACTGCTGCAGGGCTTGGCATGGGTAGGAGAGCCTAGAAAACATATCACTTGTTGGAAGCCAAGAAAACCTTTGTGATAAAATCAAGTATGTAACCCCCTCACTAATTGTGGGTGTCTACTAACTCTTTTGTACTGCTGATCCCCTTGATTTGTACGGCTATCTGAGTGATCAGTTGGGCACCAGAATCACCCTTACAAAGTTTGGGACAGTATCTGTTTAAGAACTATACAAACTGGCTGTTGCCACATACTGTACATATCAGTACTGCAGCCTCCCTGGAGTGTTCTTGGGGAAACCCTGTAAGTCTGCACCAATCCATAGGTCCAGTTCTGCAGAACGCTATGCATGCAGACTTGCCCAGGCTCAGGACATGGTAACCATGCAGACATGAGGACCAATGAGGCTTTGGGTTAGCAGGACTATAAAAAGGATTCACTTATGTTAACTGCTTTTCTGGTTACTACTGTTTAGCTATCACCATTCTGAGCATCACAAGTTATCACTCAACACCTTCAAACTTCAGGCCTACTCGTCTTAGAGTTGTGAGACATTTTCTAAGAAATCACACTATGGCTGCAGGCTAGGTGAATTGCTGATGTACTGTGAAGTTTGAACTTTAATTCTGTTTACCACTACTCTGCAATTGCTTCTGTGTCCAAGACTTAGATGTATTTAGACTCAGCATTTGCTCTGCTTTTCTCAAGGGGAGTGTTCCAGAACTGTTATACCTATCTATGGGAGACCCTTATCTACACCAGTGACCCAGAAGGTTACATTTCTGGGTGAGCATTCTCTGGTGCTAACCCCCACTGTGTTCACAGATGCCTGAACCCTACTGCCTTTGCAGGGTACTGATCTAGGCAGAAGCTTTGGGATGCACCCAGGCTGGAGAGTTTTGTGGGCAATAGTGCAGTCTTTTCAGGAGGAGATAATTTGGGACAGATCACTTCACCAGCAGGCATCAAGTTCCATGAGGAGTGAGGACCCCATCAGAAATTGGATTTCCATTCGGCATCATAAATAAACCTGCCAACCTTGTCCATCTCTGCCACTCAGTAGAGATCTCCGTTAATCACCTGTTCATTTCAGTTGCCAGACCATGAGTAATTTGAGGGTTTTCCTGTTTGTTAGGAGAGGAACATCAGGAGGACCCCCCCTCCAGTCACCTTTGCTTCACTGTTTGTGAAGAAAGTGTTTTTGTCCCAATGGGTCCCAATACATCACCAGCCAACATTTCTGCTCCAAAAACAGATCTCTCTTAATGACGCCTTTTGGCAGTAAATTTGGGTGCACCCAGAGAGAAGCAGAGACTACCATGGGGAGGGCCCTGTAGGATGTGTATCCTTGCATATAAGTTGCATAGAGTGATAAAAAACTATCCACATATTTGATAATTTAGATTATAAAACCAGACTGACATGTCTGGAGCTACTTAGCCTTGAAAGGAGGTGTCTAAGGGGTAACCTTATCTTGATGAATAATCTGATTAAGAATGAAGAACTACTGTCTGATTTAGGTTTCATATTTAGAGGTAGTGTGTACAACACTAGAATTCACAATAAACAACTTCTTGGTAAATTATACAAGACAAATAGAAGAGGATCTTACTTCACACAGGGAGTGGTCAAGTGCTGGAATAGCTTGCTCCAATATATTGCAGATTTGCCAAATTTATGCTAGCAATAAGACATGATGAGGTGTGGGTTATTGCCAGATAAGAGCACGCCCCAGGTGCATTATCAGGCACGAGGCACATGCGTCGAGTGCCTTTAGCACCTGGGAAGTGCTCTTATCAGGCCATGACCTACACCTCGGAGTGTCTTACTGCACTTATAAAATGGACCCCCAAGTAGAGATTAAAAATTAAAAAAAGTATAAAGCTGTCAAAAATTAAAAAAAAGAAAGAGGTTTTCCAGATGGAAGACTAAAAATAGTTCCTATATGTACTGTCTATACAGTACAGTACAGTACAATGCAGCATATTCAAGTTGGTTATGAGTAGATGCCCACACACCACACACACACACACACACACACAATCTTCAGTTCATCAGACACACACACTTTTCTTTTGAGCTGAGTTTTAAGTCCTGTTTTTGTTTTTTTAGTGAGTATGGGGACCAAGTGTGTCCATTTTCATCTGCAGTAGTTTTATAATGCATCTCAAAAGTGAGCGCATCTTTCAAACATGTCACAAAGAGAAAGATTTTCTAGTGCCTCTGAAGTGATCCTGTGTTCACTGTTGAACCTGACTGTGTGGAGAGTGACTTACTGTTTAGTTGATGGTCGGTGGGGTTGGGAGATCCGGGCCGGTATCGAGGAATGTAGTGGGTTAGGGAGAAGCTGAGGAACAGGGTGAGGAACATAGCGAGGACTGCACAGAAGCTGCTGCAGTTACAAGAAATCATCGGGAGTCAGCCTGTCAGGAAGTTCTGTGTATCAAACAACAAATTATGTGGAAGATGTAATTGGGTCTTTGTTTTTAACCTACTGTTTCTGGGGTGTAACTGTTGACACAATGTTTTTTACAGTATGGTGCCACCACTCTCTCGCTGTTCCTTCACATGCCACCTGAAGAGTTTCAGTGAGAGAGTGGTGGTACAGATTGATTTTATTGTGTGCTGTGGTTTGGTGTGGCACAGGGCTGAAAACGGGTTTTCAGCCAATCAAATTTCAGGATTTGTTTTGCCCATTTTATAAACAGCTTTAAAAAGCTGCTAGATGCACTGATGTATACATGGGAAGCCAAGTGACTCACCACTGTGTAGTGAGTAGTGGACTAGAAGTGCCTTTGGTGCACTTCCACCACTTTTCTCCCAAGTACATAAGTATATCATTGTGTTGTGTCAATTACAGAGCTATAGATATTAAGAACTGTGGGGTGGAAACTGTGCAGGAGGTGTGCAGCAGTATATACACTGTACATATTATATCCTGGGGTGGTTAGGTCCACATGCATCCCAGGCTCCTCTTATCACTACCCTAGATGCAAGTACCATGTCAATTCAAATACAACTGAGCCATAAGCTACTTAAACCCCGAAAACCAGGCAGGCCACCTTGGATGGCAACAGTGAAGGAGAAGATGTGCCCCCGTGTGTTCCAGGGCATAAAGAGTCTGCCACATCTGGAGTCTTCCCAACATTTATCATTGTTTATAGAGCTTGCTTTGTTTGTTTGTTTGTATCCTACCTGACTCCCTCCAACTGGAGTTCTGGAGTATACTCCCATCCAATGATTTCTACAGGGGCTTAGCCAGCTAAATACTGCTATTTTATCCTAAGCTAGGAGCAGAATGGAAGAAGTCAGAGTTATGGAAAAACTAGTGGTAGTTCCACACCCAATTTTATATTTTTGTTCTTGTATTTCTAATGGTATTCTCTGACCATTTAAACATGTACGTACTGTGCACTTATGTCTGTTGCTTTGATTTTTGTCTATGCTTTATGCTAAATGTGCAAGATAAATGTTGAATTTAATCAAGTAGGTGGATCACATGACATGAGGTAGGGATATTTAAACTCCTTGAGCTCATTAAAATGGAGTTAGGTTCCTCAGTCTAATGTTGACTACAGTAGAGGGAGGAGCTCCTTGCTCTCAACAAGAGCTATCTAACTCCTGACAGTTTGCAGGTATGTGCTTATGTATTCACTACTGTTGTGCCAGAAATGAGCTCCTAATAAACTATTACAGAAGGAGATTCTAATCCACAAGCAGAAAGAGAACTAATCAGGTGATTCCACCCCCAGCAAGATGCCTTCTGTTTCATGTCTGCATTTCACTGGAGTTTTTTTTTTACTTCTGTCACCGTAAATACAATGATGCTGGTATTCCAGGCAGCCTGGGTTCAAGTCCCAGCTGAGGTACTTATTCCTTTCTCTCTTCTGTTTGTATGTATTCCATAAATGTGCACACCACACTTTTGTGATTGAAAATGTAATTATCTGTGCAGCAGCAGGTCTTGCATTGGAGAAAGAATAATGTGCTCTGGGACAGCCCAATTTCCAGTTGCCCTGGTGGCACACCTGGTAGTGCAACCGGAACAGTATTTCAGGCAGCTTGGGTTCAAGTCCCAGCTGAGGCACTTACTTCTATCTCTCCTTTGTTTGCATGTGTTCCATAAATGTTCACAGCACACTCTTGTGACTGAAAATGTGTTGCAATACTACCTGCAAATGATCTGCATTCGACAACTGACCTACCTATTTTAGGATCATTTACTAAATGAAAGTCCTCTTCTATTATTAATGGTAGACTGGGGAATCTGAGTATGAGAGCTGATATTTTTCTGAAAAAAGTAGGTTGGTTGATATTAGGACCATATATATTAAGTGGTCTCATAGGCACAGTACCTACCATGAGGGTCTGCTATAACCTGCACTAAATGTGGTTCCCCCTATTGACTAATACCATAACTGCACCTTTTTTGATGAACATCCTGCAGAGTAAACTTGCCCTAACCACTCTCTATGGAATAGTACTTATCTTTTGATGGTAGTTTTTCTGCAGAAAAATAATTTTGTGCCCCTACTTGCATATGTGCCCAAGACCTTGATAATGCTTGGTATTAGCATTGACCCCTGGATATTCAAAGATATAAACTTAGATGCAAAACTGTATACTATTACTGTGTTATCTTACATGTTCCATAGAATGGTACCATCTACTATAATTGTACATTTGTACCTAGTATTGCATTATGTATTCAACACTCTTTGAATTGTCTAGCTCTTCCAATCTTTTTTATTTGCTATAGACACTGTACTCCTTATGTGTCTTGTAAACCTCTAGCAGCTTCTCGGTCTTGCCAACCCCTCCTTGTCTTGCCCCACTGTGCCACCACCACCATACACAGTCTTCTGGTCACATGCGCCATCCACTGTAGTGCCAAAACAAAAAAAAGTGGGCAAATACCATAAACAGAGCCACTACTTTTGTTATAAAAGTGAAGCCCCTCACCCAATGGTGAGCTACCAAAGTCCCTGAAGTGCAGACTTCCACAAGAGAAAGGGTTACAGTTTAGCAGTGTAGCTGAAAAATAAGTAGAGTCAGACCTGAAGAAATGGGAGGAGTTTAGAGGTTATAAAAAGACTGGCAGTGTGGAAACAGTTTCAGTTTAGAACAGTTTAAGAGCTGAGCAAAGTGAATAAACAACAGCTACTCAGCCCATGCTGGGGATCCCAGGCATCTGAAAGGCTGGCATCAGGATTACCCTGCTGTGTCTGGAGTAGTGGCAGGGCTCAAAGGTCTAGGATGTGGCACAGATGAACCCATGGGTCCTGGTCCCCAGAGGGCCTGCCTGTGAAGAAATCCAGTATGAAGCCTAGCACAGAAGAGAGCAGGAATGGAGACTGTCATCAGTGAGAAGCAGGTTGGCAGGAGATATGCCTGATAGACCATGTGATGAAGTGTTCAGGACAGCCAGTGTTGTCACCTGACTTTAGCAAGGAGTGGCTCACTATAGAAACATAAAAAATGTTAGCAGAAACAGGCAGTTGGCCCATCCAATATGATCAATTTTACCCTATCCTACGCCATGACCTGTCGCTAAGTTTGTCTTTTTTCACTCCCCTACCCCCTTACTCCCTGCCTAACTGCTACCCCTGAGTAACTATTGAGACCTTTCCTGTGTCCCAGCCATGTCTGAGCTATTAATGTTTTATGCACCCACTACCTTTACCAGTAGGCTGTTCCACGGCTCAACCACTTTCTCTGTAAAGTAAAACTTTTTTGCATCCCTCCTGAATCTCCTCCTCCTCCTCCCTCCACCACCCCTGCCAGCTTTCATTCATAATGATATCCCCTTGTTTACAATTGGCCATCCTCTGCTGAATATTTCCTCTCAGTTTACTTTGTTAATTCCTTTCAACAACTATCTCCATTCTGGCCTCCAGTGAGTACACTCTCAGTGCTGTGAGATTGTCCTCATGGGTCCTACCCTTTTATCCCTGAATCATTTTGGTTACTGTGTGCATCAGCATTTCCAGTCTGTTTCTGTCTTTCTTCAGGTGGGGGCTCCAGAACTGCACACAGTATTCCAAATGAGGTCCCACTGGTGATCTATAGTGAGGTAATATTACCTCTTTTCTCTTGTTATTGAAAGCCCCTTCAATACATCCCAAAATTCTGGTTGCCTTGCTTTAGGTCTTGCTACTGTGGCAATAATGTTTTTGGGTGCCATAATGACTCCCAGGTCCCTTTCATCTGAAGTAGTGCTTTGCTTAACCCCCTCCCATCCTGTATTCTGTCTTGGGGATCTTGTTCCCCATTTGGATCACCTTACACTTTTTGACATTGAATTTCAACAGTCAAACCTTGGACCATCTCTCTAACCATTGCAGGTCCCTCTACAACTCCCTTAACCCCTCCTCTACCTCCCATTTATCTGTGTTGACTCACATATTCACATGTACTGTAGGCAGATGACACCGTGCTCTTTCCTTGAGAGCCTCAATCTCAACCTTGTAATCATTGCTACAGTGTGACTTTAACAATATCTGATGCTGGTTCTATTCTAATCAGCTCAGGGTAAACATAATGAAAACTGTGTTGGTACCAGCCAAAAACTCACCAGGTTCTCTGCCCCTCCTGTTTTCTCCGCCATGGATGGCACTCTCCTTGAGACTCTTCCCTGTTTCAAATGTCTTGATTTATGGTTAGATAGTAGACTCGACTTCTCTATCCATACTAATGCCATCCACAGCAGGATCTGCCTCAAACTTGGTGCCCTGTACCGCAACAAAGATTGTCTCTTATCATTAATCCACCATGAGTTGATTACTAAGGGCATCCAGTGATATGGGGGAAGCAGATTGAGCGACTCAAAATGAGTGGCTCAATTTGCATGCTCACAATGAGAGTGAGTATGAAAGGACAGTGAGGTACATGGATAGTGAGGTAAGGAGGACAGAATAGCCAGTGTTGAAGGGATTAGTGAGTGTAGAGGAAGGAGATTACGTAGTGGGTGTGAGCAGGCTACTGCCAAGCTGGCCACCTGGCATGGAGGTTAGGGTCAGCACCCATGGTGTGCATGGTTCCGGGTTCAGGACTGCATTCAGGTATGTACTTATTTTAGTTTTTCATGTTGCTGGTTACTTTATTTTTTTTTTTAAACACAGCTCCCACTCCTCCCAGGTTTTTTCCCCCACCCTCAGGTTGTCCCTCCCATAATGGTCACCCCCTCCAGAGTTTTCTTCCCTCCCCAGTGTCCACCCACCCTGGAGGTCAGAATCTATAGTTTGGGGGGTTTTGGGGGGCTTGCCCCCCATAAAGAGGGGTGGGGGAGCATTGACCCCTGCATGAAATGTAGGTTTGTATTGTCACCGATATTGTATTCGGCGTAGTGCTGTTCACCGCTTTTGTTTGTAGTGTTTAGTAGTTGCCATCATGTGACTCGTAAAACTCACCCATATCACATGGAACCATTACTAAGATGTCATAAGTGACATTAGTAGAAATGCTTTATTTTTGTACAGGGTAAAACTATTAGGACTGAGAAGCCCTATTTGCAAAATTGTCCTGGGTGTAAAGCATCAGTTACAGTGCAGGAATAGTACAAAAAGTCAAACAAGCATAATATTTCAAACATTATAATCAAATACCAATAATTTATATCACTATAACTCAACATCACAAAATTATCAAACTCAGTACAAAGGAGAAATCATATATAAAAACATTCACAAATGTAAATGATCAAAAAAGCTTTAATGTATCCAGAGATCTCAGTGCTGATGCCAGTTGGTTCCAGTTCTTAGGTACCCAGTGATTAACTGGGAGACTCCCCCACCCTTGTGCATGTTCTTGGTACTAAATATCCCCTATTACTGATATCCCTGAGCTGATAACTGTTGGAATCTATTGATGCAGTATTAAAACTTACACTAGATGTGAGATCTTTAGCAATTTTTAAGCCATTTTTTTATGCTTATCTCTCCTAACAGAGAGGGGATCCCATTTTAAAACTTTATAAAAATTACAATGATGGTTTTGTAGTGGTTTCCCTGAAACACCATCAGGCCAATTAATTGTAAGTTATACCTAAATGATTTAATATTTGTTTAGACGCATTACTGCACACAATACAACTGTATTCCAATACAGGTAATGTGATCTGTGTTGCTATATTTACTCTGGCTTTCTTGTTTGTGGCTGATGAATTTCTACATAATGCACCTACCTATTCTGCAATTTACTTTTTAATGGTATTCATCAAATGTTTATCAGACTTTAAGGTATGATCAATTAGGGTGCCACGTTATTTGTACTCAGTTACCATAGCAATCGAGGCTCCATTTAATAACTTAATTTTCAGATGATTTTCTTTTTGTTTTTTGTTTTTTTACCTCCATTCAGTACAAATAGCATGAATTGGGTCTTCTTCTGACTCAGTACTAACCTAGAATTCTCAAACCATGCATGTAGCCTATTAAAGCCCTCCTGAAGTTAAACTTCCATTTCTTGTTTATCTTATGATGGACATATTGGAATTGTATCGTCTGAGTGTAATTTTGTATCTGAATTTTTTATTGTTTTAGTCAGATCATTTATACGTATCAGAAACATTAATTGGCCCAAAATGAACCCTTGAGGGACACCCCCTTGTTAATTGCTTTATTTTAGGCTTGTCATTGTCCATTGTAGCTAATTGCAATCCATCAGTAAGATAACTTTGGAACCATTTTAGGGTATTGGAAGCTATGGCAATATTTTCCATTATTTTGCATAAAATTGTGTGGTCAATGAGATCAAATGTTTTTGAAAGGTTGATGTACACTGCACTCATGACCTTCCCTTTGTTCATACCTGTAGCCACCCTGCTTATAAAATCAATGAGCATGGTGTCCTCTGAGGAACTGGAGGGGAAAGTGTGTCTCTTTGCAGATGACACAAAAACCTGCAATATGGTAGACACCCAGGAAGGGGTGGAGAGAATGCAAAGGGATCTGGGTAAATTAGAGGAGTTGTCTAGGGTGTGGCAGCTGGGTTTCAATGCCAAAAAGTAAAAAGTGGGGAGTACTTACAGTCACCAAACAGAAGAGGGACCTTGGGGTAATCATATCTGATGATCTCAAAATGGAAAGGCAATGTGACAAAGCAGTGGATAGGGCTAGTGGGATGATGGGGTGCATATGGAGGGGTATAGTCAACAGGAAGAGAGAGGTGGTGTTGCCACTGTATCACTTGCTGGTGAGACCAACCTGGAGTACTGTGTCCAGTTTTGGAGGCCACACCTCAAAAAGGACATAGACAGGGTGGAGGCAGTCCAGAGGATGGCAGGTAAAATGGTACTTGGGTAACACAAGAGGTTTTATGAGAACAGACTAAGGGATCATACGATGTACACCCTGGAAGATAGGAGAATGAGAGATGATATGATAGAGACCTACAAGTACCTCCCTGGGCTGAACAGGTTGCAGGGGAGAAGTCTTTTTCAGATGAGAATGAGCACCAGGATGAAAGGGCATGTGATGAAGTTGGTGGGGGAAGTTTAAGAGAGATGTGAGGAAATATTTTTTTCACTGAAAGGGTAGCAGACACCTGAAACAGACTACCAGCAGAAGTGGCAGAGGCAAAAACAGTGGGGGCCTTCAAGCAAGTATGGGGCAGATATAAAGGTATATTAAAAAATACATAGGGAAGAGGGAGGGTTGCTGGAGACCAGCTAGGGTCTATAGAGATATATTAGGCAGGGAACATCTGAGCAGACTGGGTGGTCCAAATGGTCCTTTTCTGCTGACAAATTCTATGTTTCTATGTTGGGGGCATAAGTAGAGTACGTGGTTTAGATGCGCAGTGGATGGAGGTTCTGCTAGACTGCAAGGGTAGATAATTTTTGTAGAAGCAGGTGGTGTGGCACTGAATCACCATGTGGCTGGCCACTTGGCAAAGGGAGAATAATATCAAGTCCACCTGGACCAAACCTGAAAGGAGGTTAGGAGGGACTCTTCCAAGTGGAATGCCCACATGCTGGCCACATGCTGGCCACTTTAACTGAGTTGCAGCATAACATTGAG
The DNA here is from genome assembly GCA_016271365.2 of Neoceratodus forsteri. Classification (NCBI taxonomy): domain Eukaryota; kingdom Metazoa; phylum Chordata; order Ceratodontiformes; family Ceratodontidae; genus Neoceratodus; species Neoceratodus forsteri. The sequence goes on along the minus strand of CM057449.1, from coordinate 515,498,509 downwards.
CCATGTGCCTTGTGCAATACAGTGCTGTGACCCAATTGCAAGTGCAACTCAACCTGTTAGTGGATGCAAACCCCAGCTGTAACATGGCAAAAACTGGAAGCCTGAAATGGAGTAACAACATAGGTCGAAACAGCACACATGCTACAAAATGAAGTGGGCATTATTTCCCTAGTAATGCCCACTTCATAGTGTAGTACTGTGTGTAACCACATTGAAATCACCACCACGTAAGTATAAAAGAAGAGGGCTTGAAATTTCCCACCCACCCACCCCGTGGAATTTGTGCACTTGCTCCAAAGCCACTTGGTACTGTTTCCACCTATGTTATCTTTGATCTATGTGGCTAGAGTGGTATTTCTACATGGGTAGACAATCGTGGAATATTTAATATTCCACCAAAGGTGCCGTCTATGAGCGGCATATCCCTGGACTTCCCAGCAACAGTGTTAAATGCGCCGCAGCCATCCCTGGAAAAAAAAATAAACATATTGAGCCAGAACGCAGCTAACCTGAGTATATTTTTGTTGCAGACACATGCTGGATACTTATTCTAAGCTAATAAATAATACCCACTGTTTTAGCAATGTTGTAGTAGAAATATTGTCTCACAGTATGCAAATTAGCAATCCCATGATTCTTGTCGCTTGCAATGTGATCAAAACACTTTGTTATGAGTTAAATACCATATTATGGAATGTTTTGTAGTGAGTTATAATTCTGCATCCTATGTGACAGTCCATTACCGCAACATATGCAGCAGTTATTAAAGAGATCTGTGAACCAGTACTCACAATATTAATGAATGTTGAACTGGTGAAACCACAGTCAGACAATAAAAAAAATAATCTTCGAACAGCCTTCATCGGGAAAGGGATCATTGTTTAACCAGGAGTAGCACACTAAGCTGAAGCTTGTTTCCAGATGTGACCTGAGAGTACAAGGAAGTTAAGTGACTTGCTCAGGGTCACACAGTATGCACCTAGGTGGCTGTGAGATTCAAATCCAGGTCTCCAGATCTGCAGCTCAGAGCCTTAACCCACTGTGCTACACATCGGTGTATGTTTTTGAAAGTTAAATCTCTTTTAAAGTGCTTGTCATGTTACAAGTGCATTAATGCCTTCCACAGTCGGGCTGTACTATGGAATTAATGCCCGGATGGTGGTTGGAGGCACTCGGCCTTCAGCCTCATGACCCCCAACCTGGCATTAATTCCCTAATAGAGCCCGACAGTGGAGTACATTAATGCTTACTTGTATCCTCCAACAGCTGTACTGCCAATTTGTATATTGCCTCTGTCACTTGGGGGTTGCTCACCACCACTTTGGAAGAAGGCACCCACCTCTGTGTATAATGCTAATGAGTAGTGACACACCAGTAAGATCAAAATCTCTGCTGTTTGTGCCACTCCATAGGTACTGAAAAAGTGTCACTTTGAGTTTTTGAAGCTTCCCTTTGAAGATAAAAATCCTCACAAGAGCAACACAGCAAGAATTTGCAACATACAGCTGTGCTGGCAATACATCCAGTACAGTAGCCTTGGAAATAAAGAGTGGCTCTGCTAGCAGACTGCTGTCATAAATCTTACTTGCAAGTAATACAGTATGCTTGCATAGCACAACTTTTTGAAATTAGCGAACAGCATACTGTTGAGGACTTAGTACAGTACTGTATTACTTGCAGTACATTAACAGTGAATGAGGGACTAATTACCTTACTTATTTTATAATCATTTATTGATTATTTTGCTTTTGAAATGAGCAAACAGTATACTGTTGAAAACTTAGTACAGTACTGTATTACTTGCAGTACATTAACAGTGAACGACGGAATAATCGCCTTACTTATTTTATAATCATTTATTGATTATTTTACTTGTATGTATGCAACATGCTGAATAAACTCCGTGATCCATCTGGTTTGAGCAAGACTATCAGATCCCATCAAATGGAAACCTTACCATGGTACTAACTTCTACATGTTTCTCACAGTGCAGGCATAAGCAATAAATAACTCCATCTGTTTGTTTCATTAAGGAAGAATAATATTTGTTTCCTTAAATAACTGTGGCTGAGTCAGCTTTACAGAATTACGCATTAGTACAGGATGTATTTATTACTCTGGTATACGAAGCTGAACAGGGCTCATTACCAGAATGGTCAAAAGACATGCTAGGAAGTCCTAGTTAATCATATCTTTTAACATCTTAAGATAGATACTAGGACATTATGTGGTTCTGGAGATTTGTCTGGAAATTGGACAAATGAACTATATTTCTATTTACTTTGCTCTCTGGTCATGGACTAAACCTAAGACAGAGTTTAGAAAATGCAATTAAAATGAAAACATAATTTGGGTTGTTATTTAGTGAACACATAGTCCTGTTTTAGTCAAGATGTGGTATTATTTTCAATATTTCCTGAGAGAACAACACAGTATATATAGTAAGAAAAATGATGTAATACTTATTACTGTAATTATCCTTTATAGTATTATTGTCTCATGCATATATTTCAGACAGGAGTTGAGGCCACATGATATTCTGCCTGAATATTATGCATATTGGGCCCTATGCACTATGCCAATGCACTGCTGATATGCAATGTGAAAGGGAAGGAGGAACATTGTTTAACCAGGAATAGCACATGAAGCTGAACCTTGTTTCCAGATGCAACCTGGGAGCACAAGGAAGTTAAGTAACTTGCTCAGGATCACACAGTAGTACCTAGGTGATCAAGCAGCCCAGGTTGGAAAGATATGCATCAAGTGTCCCATCAGACCCTGGTGGTATGCATGAAAGGGGCATGCAGCCTTTTCCATGTCGGATCCCCTGGCATGGTTATTGTTGTAGGCAAATGGAGGGGTCATGACTATGCATCATTCACCACACCAGCCTCATGGTGTGGAGTATTAGTGGAAGAGGTCAGACTATGCATACAGGGACTCTTCCATAGCCACTATGCACCTCCCCTACCAGAGGCAGGAGGCCACAGCAGAGCAAGAATCCCCCCTACCCCACTGCCCCCTGCCTTCTAAACATGCAATGAGGACTGGAGGGTACGGTTCAGCTATTATACTTTATTATGGTTCCCTTAAGGGAATATGGAATGCCAGTGCCCGCAATCCCCTGCTGCACATGGAGCAGGGGATCCCCTCTAGTGGTGGGCAGGGTATCTGATTGTAGAAAGCATCAAGAAACAGCACACCTCAACCAGAAGGATGCTATTAGCAGGAAATACTTTTATTAAATACATATAAAAAACTGGAGCAAGAATGCCATGCAGGTGAAGGGCTGTAGCTGAGCAGTACCCCAACTGGTTTCATGCAACTAGTACGTCATCAGGGGGATGAGCCAGACCAACAGTAGCAGGTTTAAAAGCACATCATTTAAAGTGACAGGTCATATTAAACTAAAACCTGAATCCATCACCACAACAGTGCAAGGTGCATAAATGACAATCTGTCATACAAATATCATTATACCATATAAAAAAATATAGAAAATGTAAACCTGTGTGTTATGGCACAACATATTATTACAGCAGCTGAATAAAACTCAGATTCCAGTACGTAGAGGATACTGGCTCCATAGGGCTCTAACAAAGCTTCCTAATTCTGGAGGAGGTACAATACTTCAATAGTTACCTGGGGAGGAAAACATAAAATGATTAAATCCACTTGATTATATGTGGAAAAAGGGAAGAGGAATCAGATAATACAACAAAGATGGGTGAATGTGGGAAGGAGGAAAAACAAGGAAAAGAGGGATATAAGGGAGGGGTGGGTAAAGGATATAGGGCTGGTTATGAAAAGGAAAGTGAATGAAAAAAGGGAGGAAGGGGAAGAGAAAAGGGGAAGAGGGAAAAAAGGAAAAAGGCGAAAAAGGAAAAAGAGTAAACACAAGAAAAAAGAGGAATAGAGAACAGAAGATATATGTTCAAAAAACATTTCACTTTTTCTTACTAATACAGGACAGCAACTCAGTTCGTTCATTCAGACCTGGAGGGATCAAGGCACCCAAAGTATAAATTCAAAAGGATTCCCTTTCAAGTAGTTTATCATTTAGGTTACCCCCTCTTGGTCCTAGACGTGCAGTTTCAACTCCGCAAAATTTCAGAAATCTAGTACACATCTTTTTGCCCTTACTATCAAAACCACTTTCATCACTGCAATTCCTACGTACTCTAAACATTTGGGTCTTAGGGATATTTGAAACCATGTGGTGAGGGTGGAAGCTGGAGGACAACAATAATGAATTTCTACCGGTCTTCTTTCTAAACAAGGTAGTACAAAGAGTGTCATCCTCTTTCTTTGAAATGAGGAGATCTAAAAATGAGACAGCAGATAGATCACACTGCAAACTGAATTTCAAATTGTAGTTTGTTTTCCATATATACCACTAATTCATCCAGTTCCTCCAGCGTGCCACACCACACCATAAAGATGTCATCTATAAAGCAATGCCAGATATCAATCTTATGGTGAAAAGGATTGCACTGGGCATCATAGATCTTAATTTTCTCCCATAGGCCCAAATAGAGATTGGCATAGTTTGGGGCAAAAGTTGCCCCCATTGCCATTCCCTTGAGTTGCAGATAGTAATCTTCCTGAAAGAGAAAGTAATTTTTAGTCTGCATATGTTCAGCACACTCTAACAAAAAATGTTTCTTAGATACAGCAATATTCTCGTCCAGATCAAACCAATGTTCAATTGCCTCAAGGCCACTTGCATGAGGTATATTGGTATAGCGCGACATGATATCTAATGACACCATATACCAGGATGATTCAATTTGCTTGTCCTCCAGGACCCTCAATATGTCCATGGTGTCTCTAATATATGACAATACCTTGGTCACATAATCCCTGATGTGGGCATCTACATACTTCAATAGGGGTTCAACCAAAGACCCTATACCTGCGACAGTAGGGCATCATGGAGGATCATGCAAATTTTTATGTACTTTTGGAAGTACATAAATAATGGCCCATACAGGGGCATCCACTGTGAGAAACAATGGCTCCTCATGGGAAATAACACCCTCACACTCAAACTCATACAAAAAGGAATCCTCACTCCTTTTAAATTTCACTGAGGGGTCAGAGGTCAGGGGTTGGTAAAATTCCCTATCTCCCAGCTGTTTATTGATCTCAGCTACATACTTCATTGTAGACATTATCACCACTGACCCACCCTTGTCTGCTGGTTTGATTCTTATTTCCTGATTGCTTTCTAAACTTCTCAATGCCTCCGCCTCCGGGAGGTAATATTGATGTATCCTGGCCTCCCCTCCCACTCTAACAATAGTTTGAATTGTCTCTCACATCTCTGTTCAAAGATTTTGACTGAATCATTATATGGAGGCATAAATGTCAATTGTGGTCTGAATTGTCTTACCTCAGGACTATCCACAGTCACAATAGTAACTGGTGTGTCCTGTCCTGCTTCCACATTCTGACCTCGACACATTGTATCCTTTTGAAAAAATGTAGCCAAATTAAGCTTCTTAGTAAATCTATGTAGGTCAATAAACAAATCAAAGGCTTTAGAATCCGTGATCGGTACGAAAGACAGTCCCTTTTGTAATATCTGCAGTTGATCCTGATTTAAATCTATGTGTGAAATGTTTATAACAATGTTCTCTTCCTCTAATATGGCTTGCCTTTCCTTCCTTGGCCCTTGGTGTTTGCAGCCACCTCTCCTCATCAGCCGGACTGGTTGAGGGTTGAGTTCCCTGTCGGTGTGTCCTCAGGTTGTCGATTCCCTGTGCTGACTCCCGGAACTGTACAGATTTCTGAAGGTTAAGTTGGTGCTGTTCCTTCTCTAAAAAAGGATCCTGTGACTCTGATCTGCTATTGGACATGTTATAATTTGGGGAATTGCTACATTTTTTTAAGATTGATCTCTTTGGTTGAAATTCTTTGCCACCACCAGTAGAACAATTCTTATTACCTGTGGGTCATCTCTTTCTTTTATTCCAATCCCACACTCTATTGTTAAGGTAATCTTTTCTATCCCACTCCCACTTGGTCAACTTAATTTTTTTGATTTTATTTTCTTCTCTTGATATAATGCCTTTCAATTTTTTCTCAAAAATATCAAAATTGGTGTGATTTTTAAATCTAGAGACCACCTCCTCTTTCTTTGTAATGTCCTGTGCCACCTCCTCATGCTGTGCTTCGTAATCTCTGATAACTGTATTGATTAGAGTGTCAGTACCTATTTGTAAGGAACATTGCCAATCAGAGATGAAACATTCTCTCTCCCAGCCATAGCCCGTTTGTTAATAACTCAGAGACCTCGTGGAGAATGGTCAACTTTGAGGCAAGCCACTAGTGTCGCTTTACTCCAATAATGTCTACGTCCCCTTAGGACAGCCCTTTCCAAACTTAGAAATGCCCCTTTTATATCCAGTTCCTCTGCAGAACCTCTTGTTTCTGAATTTGTTTCACCCGTAGCTTGATTAGAAGAAAACACTGAATCCTGAAATAAACTTTCTTTCCCAGCTGCTGTAAAAACAAAATCAGCATATGAGTGCTCTGCTTCACCAATGTGAACATCAAGGGACACCGTGCATTCATTCCGGTTGACAAAAGCCAGTGAGTGGATACAAAAGTACAAGCCCCAACAATTGGTGGTCCGAGCATCAACCAAACAGTCACAATAAACACAGACAATCACCATCAGTAGAACCTTGGTAATAAGGATGCCAGTAAAAGAATGTGAAATAACAATTCTGAGTACCTGTAGTGACTATGCAGTGTCTCTCGTGTAGAATTAAATGTTGCTTCTGCCCTCAGTTGAAGAATACAATGAGTACTCTCTTCACTTCAGTACACCCTTTACTTAGAATCCACACAAAGTTGATCACAATCACTGACAGTCCTAAACAATCCACCATGTGAACGAATTTATAAATGAGCAACCAGGTTAAATAGTTCACTTGTTCATGTTGCGGCATACCAAACATGGCTCCAATACAAAAATCCAGCCAACTGTGAGCGCGTTAAAACTATACATATATCAAACAACCAAAACAGTTCCACAGCTCAAGAAGGGTGCATGTAATCCAAAGTATCATAGAAAGCGTCAAGAAACAGCACACCTCAACCAGAAAGGTGTTATTGGCAGGAAGTACTTTTACTAAATACATATAAAAAAACTGAAGCAAGAATGCCATGCAGGTGAAAGGCTCTAGCTGAGCAGTACCCTGACCAGTTTAATACAACTAGTACGTCATCAGGGGGATGAGCCAGACCAACAGTTGCAGGTTTAAAAGCACATCATTTAAAGTGACAGGTCATATTAAACTAAAACCTGAATCCATCATCACAACAGTGCAAGGTGCATAAAAAACAATGTGTAATACAAATATCATTATACCATATCAAAAAATATAGAAAATGTAAACCTGTGTGTTATTGCACAACATATTATTACAGCAGCAGGGTATCTGATTGCATGCCTGCTGACATTCATCACTCCATCTATGTTTCTGCCCCAGACCCTCCCTGCTACTACATACAAGTGGAGAGGGTCCAAAGACAGTATGACTGGGACAGCGAATTGCTGATGTGCATAGGCTTCTTTATAATTATCTTTTTGGACCTTAATTGCATTGCAAATATTTCACTCTGCTGGTTTAACATTTAGCAAAGTTTGTCTGTCTGCGAGTGGGATCATAATGGCCACCGCTGTATCAGCAGAGAGGCTGGGCAGCATCAGCACACACAGATGTGCTGACGTGGCCCTGTCCACTGAAATGGCAGCATGGTGCACTAAACAGAAGCAGTAGCACACCACTCTGTCAGGATGTATGAAGCCATTTTGTGATGGTCTTGCCAAATGAAATCATCACAATATGCTTTCTCAGAAATACAGCTATCCTAAAAAGTTGACTGAGCATGTGCAGAAAAATTGAGCCATTTTTTATTTAATAATTCAAAAACAGCTGAACCTAAGAACACAAAAATGGTAACAGAATGCACCTTGAGCTCAACTCTATGAAATCTTAAAGTTTTATGTTTAAAATCTAAGCAGTTTTTTTATCTATAGGTGAGCAAAAACAAGTCTTAAACACCAAGAATTTAACCAGTTTCACCCTTCTATAACCTTAACCAACCAAAACCAATCAAAACACAATTTTCTGAATCCAGAGATCCTGGCACCATCTCCGTACCTGCCAAATTTCAAGAAACTTTATCAAACAGGGCAGAGTCGTTAAGGTGCAAACTATGAGGTTTAACATTAAAATGCTTACTCAGCCCTAAGACAGACAGATAGGTAGATAGATAGATAGATAGATAGATAGATAGATAGATAGATAGATAGATAGATAATAGATAGATAGATAGATATATAGGGAAATAGAGAGATAGATATGATTAGAGATAGATATATTATATATATATATATTATATATATATATATCTATATATATATGATACATGATTGGCAGGAGTATGGAAAATATTTTCACTCCTGCAGAGTGAGCTCTAGATATTTCATGAGTGCCAGAGGCATGAGTGAAATATTCAGAGCTCATGATGCAGGAGTGAAAATATTTTCCATATTTCATGATCTGCATATCATGTGTGCCATTTATACCACAGGAGCGGGAGTTCCTCTATTACATTTTGTTTTATCTTTGTTTGGTGCGTTCATTTCTATTGTCTGTCTGAGTGAACAGGTATGAATGGTGTGTGTGTTAGATCTGTTATTGGTCATTTGCAGTTTGTGTGATTGCTGATTGGATGCTGTTCTCTGTAGCATGCTGTGTGTTTGGGTGATTTGTTTGTGAGAGTGGGAATTTCCTTTAGGCTTGGGAAAAGCAGGAATGTGAGCTTCATTACTGAGGTACAGTTTTGATTTGTTTAGTGACTTGTTTTCGTGTTTTGAGGAGATTTATAATTGTGTTTTGTGCACTTTTGATGTGGTGTCCTTCACTTTCAGTGTGTCTGTTAAGAGAGCCCGCTTCGCTTTTGTTCATGGCTGTTACTACGTGCTGATTTATGTTTCCTGTAATAGCTTTAAGTTTCCTGTCCATGGTGTGGAATGGCGAGTGATAGAAAAAGAGAAAAGTTAGGTAAACAACATTTCTTGTACTAATGAGAGGTCCAGGAGAGCATTAATACTGTTTTATTTTCTGACACTTGATCTAAAGCATTGCTGTGTGATTGTGATTCAGAGGAGGCGTGTTGTGCACAGTTTCAAGACCGCTTGTGCGAGTTGTGCCAAAAATGCTTTTAAAACATAGTTCAATGAAGATGTTTGCTTTTGTGTTTCGGATAGGTTGTGCTCACTGATATTTGTGATGTGTAATGTGGCACTTGTGCATATTTTTGTATTGGAGGCAGTAAGAAGAAAAGGATAGTTACTGGCACTAATCGGTATACAAAGAGGGAGGAAGTTGACGTCAGCAGAGTAGGTATAAACAGCCTTTATTTTAACACTGCTGACGTCAGCTTCATTTATTTCACTACAGTGAAAATAACAGCATTTATTGTTACCTTGGAGCTCCCACCTCCGTGGTATAAATATATATATATATTATTTATCAATTATATGTTCCTTATTTGACAGGGTGCATGAGTTCTTGTTACCAACCTGAATCCCTCATCACCTGCATCTATACAAAACAGGTAATACTCCATGCTGTAAAATGATTTGTTTTTTTTATTTATTGAAGTTTCAGAATTATAAACCTTTGAGTCAGAGACTCCTTTACAAAGGCTCCACGCCAGATGGTTCACAGAAAAATACAATGTTGCAAAAGACAATATACAAAGTGCAATAATTGATACAAAATATGTACAATGTAGCAAAATAAGTTTACAAGCATTACAGTGCAAGCACCAGGAAGAATTAGGGCAGGCAGGCAGGGGAGGCAAGATATAAGACGGGGAGAAAGGGGAGGTGAGGGAACAGACAGGGGAAAGAGAGAGTGAATGAAGAGTATGGGGAAAACTAGTACTTCGAGCAGTCAGAAGTGACATTGTCAAAAAAGACAGAGGATCTGGGGCAGGGAGCAAGGAGAAGAGGGAGCAGAGATGGGAGGGTTAGTAACAGTCGCAGCAGCAAGAGTCAAGGAGATGCTGCTGAAGTGTGTGTTTGAAAGGGCCTAATTTATTTACAGATAAAACCTCAGTGGGCAGGCCATTCAGCCAGAGAAGGGCTCTGTACATGAAAGCCCTCTGTCCCATGGAAGTCCTACAACATATGATAAGGAAGGTAGCTTTAGAGGAGCTTTGGGTAGCCCGAATAATTGGGGCAGGAGTTAGAAGATGATTGGCAGTAGGAGGAGAGCAACCAGAGGCTATCTTTTTGGCTAACAGGGTGGTCTGGTAATTATTTAGTTTTTGTTGACCAGGTGAGTGCACTAGACAAATCCTGCCTATTTTCAGGTGCGACCCCGGGGAGGGGGATACAGATGAATGCCAACTGACCTTGAACCAGATTAAGCTGTTGGTGGTATTTTTAGTGAATAAGGAAAATTTGGCCAGGACATCGGGGAAATTCCCCTACTTGTCAGGGGGGAGCCTTTGGCGGTCGGACGCAAGATGGCCACTTCTTCTCTGCCTTCGGAGGAGATGGAAGTGTCTGGGACAGGGGAGTGGGCCTCCTCCCCTGCTCCTGTTGAACCTGAGGCTGTGAGTTTGGTAGCTGATCTCCAAGAAGCTTCCTTGCCTATGGAGTTTTTTGCCACAACCGAGAAAGTGCTTAATGAGGTGGTTGAGACTCCTGTGCTGTGTGCGGAGACAATGGAAACGAGTCAAGAACTTACCCAGAAGGAACGTTTGTTGAAAGAAGTGCTTACTACTGCTGAGCAATGCATGCGTCCTAAGGCACAGCTGTTAAACGAAATTGCTGCATTGAGTACTGTTTCTCCAGTTTTGGCCGCTCCGGCTTCCTGTACTTCCTGGTCGTGGCACTGTGATGTTGGATTAGGATCTAAGCTGTGCGTTCCTGCTCCTCGGATGCGGTCAAGACCTGTCTCTCAAACACAGTCTGGACCTGTTCGTCTGTCTGCCCGAGATTCGGAGACTGGAAGTCTGAATGACGAAGCTACAGAACCACGAAGTTTGGTGCATTCAAGAGCAACATTATCAACTAAATGGATGGGTATGACTGGCATTATCATGCAGGGTGAGGTTGTGCTAAATGACAATATGGTTTCGGATGAGATGGGAAGGGACATATGTAAGGGAGTGGGAAATGTAAAACCAGGCATTGATACACCTAAGGACGTGTCTGTATCACATCTTTCCCCTGCAATTCAGCTCTCTCCCACAGTGCAGACTTTAAAATCCTCTATGGCTCATAATGATTCTACTGGTTGGTCACTGGAAAAAGCGATAGCGGCAGCGGGGTGGTTGCAACATGCAAATGGTAACTGGGTGCCAGATCCAGATGATGCGGAAGTGAAGCGCTATCACTCCCCTGTTGTTGACTCAGTGGCTTGTGCCTAACACATACTGAATCTACTTCTGTACCACCTAAACAGCCTATTTCAGCTGTACCTGTAATTGCGGTTTCTACACCGGTTGACCCATTATCTATTTCAAGTGTATCTTCTAAAACGACTGTTTCTGACCCTGTGCAGGCAGATAAGGGTCTCCCCCCCAATTTAAGCTTTCTGACTTATTTTCTAATAAGGGTGAACCTGCTCTCCGTAGGAATGCTGTTCGTTTGATTTATAAAGGTGGCTTGGAAGAGCTGCCTGATAGACTTTATATTGCTAAAGTTTTGCTAAAAGGGTCTATGAAATTTTTGTCTGCAGATATATATGCGCTAATTCATATAGGTAACTCCAACTATGACATTAGTTTCAAAACCCTTTCGGGTTTGGAACGTTTTTGGACAACTTTTCAGGTTGTTAAAAACTCTCCACTCTGGATACCTTTTTTGGCTGTGCCCCTGACTAAACCGTCTGTTAAGTTGATTACAATTATGTTTCGTAATGAGGGGGTACATATTGAGGATATTCTTTTCTGGTTGCATAGACGATGTGAAGTTCTGGATAAACCTGTCCCGATTCTTGATAGTGAGAAAATTTGGAATGGGGGTTGGAAATTAAGGGTAAAACTTTTTGCTTCAAATAATGGCCCTCAGCATTTACCCAATAGTTTTTTTTGGGGGAAGGATAGAGTAGTTTATTTTATGTTGGACAGCCGAAGTCCTGTTTTAAATGTGGCTCTAGGACACATCTTAATACAGCCTGTGACACCCCTCATTGTTCCCATTGTTTTGAATTTGGGCATCTGGCCGCTACGTGTCTGAATTTATTCAAATGTAATTTATGTGAACAGACTGGACATGGATATGCTAAATGTCCTTGGGCATCCCATAATAGGGAAGATTGTCCTTCACATGAAGGCTTGATTGTAGTTGCTCAGCATACTGAGTCAGTCCCTATCCCTCCCCCTACTGGTGGAGACTCACTTCTTAAGTCACCATTACCTAGTGTATCCTCTTTAACAGTTATAGACGCTGGTTTGGGAGATTCTGTTCCGGTTGAATTGCCGGATACCATGACCCAGCTTTCCCCAGTAGTAGTTCCCTCTGTTGTCCCATTACCCTCTACGTCTGACTTATCTTTATGTGACAGGTCAGATGATCCGGAGATGCCTCCTCCTCCATCTCAAGTGTTGCCTTTTAAAAAGGTTGCTGCCAAAAAACGTCATAGATCGGGGAAGCCTGTTCCTGCTCCACATGTATCTATAGCCTCTACTAGCGGAGATACTTCTGAGTCATGGAAACTGGGCAACAGTTTTGCTGTTTTGGGGTCTAAGGAAGACTCTGAAGGTGAAGACTCGGATCTTTCATCCAGAGCTTCTGTGGTCACTGACAATTTTTCGGAAGGTGATGATGGTGAAGTGGCACAGGTTGAGAGTCTTCCTAGACGCTCTCAGTGTAGACGGGTTTCCAAAGTTACATGATTTCTGGTTTTATTTTCTAATGGGTATAGGTTATCATCCTAATTTTCTTTGTCTCACCATTATTATGGCTCCTTTAACATTTACATCTATTAATGTTAATAGCATAAAAAGTCATAAGAAGATGGTCACTACTATGTCCTGTTTACAACAATTATGCAGTGATGTGATTTGTCTCCAGGATACGAGGTTAAAAACTATTTGTGAAGTGCAACATGCTCGAAACCTATGGTCTTCAGGAGTGTCTTTTTGTTCAATGAATCCTTTGTGAGGGGTTGGGGTATTATTTACTAATTCGGTATGTTAAAGGTTTCCAAAGATGGTGATATTTGTCCGGGAAGAGCTGTTACTACTAGATCTTAATTTTGGGGGAGAAAGATTTTGATTAATTAATATTTATGCTCCGCAGACCAAAGCGCTCCGGGTTGCACTACTACATGACATTCAACCCTATTTGTATACTTCTCATTTCATTGTTTGGGCTGGTGATTTTAATTGTGCACTTAGTGTTAGGGATAGAGGTATGAAGACATCTAAATTGTTTTGTGACTCTCACAAGTTGATACAGATATTAGATAATGCTCAGCTCCAGGATGCATATCGTAGTGTCCATTCTGAGGGTGGTAAGACATTTTTTAAAAACACATTGTCCACCAGGATTGATTTCATTTTTCTTTCTGTTGTTCTACACGTCACCTCAGTTACTTTAAGGGTATGGGAATTCTCTGATCACAAGTCTCTTACGGTTTGCTTGACCTGGGAGGGTACTCCTCGAAGTAAAAAGAATTTGTGGAGGTTGAATTCTCCCTATTAACTGAGAAACCTCTTAAACAGGCTTGGAAGTCAAAATTGAGTGCCCGGCTTTCTGTTTTTGATCTTTATGAAGATGCTGCTTCTTGGTGGGAGGATACTAAGAAGGACTGGAAAACTTTTTTTCAGACTTACTCTCGCTCTAAGATTAATTTACAGTATTTGGAATATTTACGTCTCAGATCACAATTGCAAAAGCTGATTTCTTTAACTGAGACTGAGGGGATTGATTACAGTACTCAAATTAGAAATGTCAAAGCTCGTATGTTGGAATATAGATATGATAGGGCTAAGTCTTTAGACCATGAACACAGGTTTGGTCTGAAATTGCACAAGGGTGCGTTGGATCCCTTTCAAGACTGTAAGGACAGGGTAGGTATACGTTTCATTACAGAATTAGCTACTGAATCAGGTGACTTGGTTAAGACTCCTTCAGCTTTACTTGAGGTCGTTGGACGTTATTTGGGAAATTTATATCAGAAAGATTATGATGTTCAGAGCGGATTGCTTGACTTTGATTTTTTACAGATACCTCAGTTATCTGCAGTTGAAAGCCAGCAGATGTTGCATGATATTTCTGAATCCGAATTAAGAGATGCTATTTTTTCATTTAATGTAGATTCCTCGCCGGGTACGGATGGATTTGGAGTGGTTTTTTACCGGACTTTTCATGAAGATTTGGTTCCAATTTTGACTATAGATTTTTACCTAATGTTGTCGACTTCTAGGTTAGCCCCCTCAATGAATCAAGCGTTGGTTGTTTTGCTTCATAAAAAAGGTTTGAAAACTGATTTGAGTAATTGGAGGACATTGAGTTTATTAAATAAGGATTTAAAAATCTTAAGTAAAATTTTATTGCGTAGATTGACTATTGAAGTGGATAACTTGATAAGTCTTTACCAAACTTGCTGTATACCAGGTAGAACCCAATATGATAATTTATTGTTATTACATGAACTTTTTTCTGCATCACAGTCTGGTTTCCTGAAAGGTTATCTACTTAGTCTCGATCAAGAAAAGGCTTTTGATCGAGTTTCCCATAGGTTTCTGTTTTCTGTGTTGCATGCTTATGGTTTGCCACTGGGTTTTATTGATTGGATACAGATATTATATCGCTCAGCTTCTCTGCTACCGAATGTGAATGTCTGGCTTGGTACTCCGGTGGCTGTACAGAGAGGGGTTCAGCAGGGATGCCCTTTGAGTCCGGTTTTATATGTGTTTTTTATTGATGTGTTTCTTCGTATGATTAGTGTTCATGCTGGTCTGGCAGGAGTACGTATTGCTGATAGGGTCTCTCCCATTAAGATTCTTGCATACGCAGATGACTTGGTTGTTTGTCTTTCAGAGGTTACGGAAGGTCCCATAGTAAGTGATGTGTTGAATTTGTTTTCTAGTGTTTCTGGTTCAAAGATTAATTATGAGAAGAGTAGAGGTTTTCCTTTTGGTACCTCTAGTATCCCGGTTACCAGAACCCTTGCTGGTATTTTAATCTCTAAAGATCCAATAACTATCTTAGGAATTGAATTTAGTGATGGTGATATGATGTATGCGAATTGGTTTCATAAATTAGGTACAGCTCAGTTGATGGTAGCTAGATGGAAGGGTAAACAAATAACTAAACGGAAACGTGTACTGCTTATTAAAACCCTGATGTTGCCTATTTTTTTGTATGTTAGTTATGTGTTTCCACCTCTGATGTCTCTTTTTACTTCCATATATAGTGCTTTTTTTCCAAGCCTTTTGTGGTAGTAGAGTGAATCCCATTAAAAGAGGCTTCACTTATAGGAGTATACGACAAGGTGGGGTCGGAATGATCCATCCAGTGGCATTTTTTCTTAGTGTTTTTATTTCCTACAATTTAAGTCCTCTACTAAGGCCTGGTATGAAGGTTTGGTTTTCTTATGTTAGATTATGGTTTTTGGTAGGTTTACCCCTGTGGAAAATGAGGCAAGTCGACTTCTTTTACTCAGCTTCCCTGGTTTCCCAAATATGGCATAGAGGTCTTTCGTCTTTTATTGGAATGGAAGATCACTGTTTCTCATTTGGAAACAATGAATAGGAAGCAATTGTATAGTTATATTGTTTTATCTGATTTTTCTGAGACTTTGCTTTTTCCAGATTGTCCTCCTCAGTCCCAAGACAGAGTTCTATTGATGCTCTCTCATAAACATTTACCTGACTTTATTTGGGATAGTGTTTGGTTGAGTTCTTATGGCAGATTACCAGTGGGTAACAAACAAAAACACAAACAGCTTAGTGATAGATGGTGTACCCGAGTGATGTGTGTATCATTGTTAGAGACACGGAAACACCTTTTTTTAGACTGTCCCTATATTAAACCTTTTTGGGCTATGTTGGCAACAAGATGGAAAGAGCCTTTATTTAAATCGATCTCTTATGGGACTCTAATGTACGGTACAAATAGGGGTGAATGGTCTACGTATCCTTGTTACACTTTACTATTAGTTTTTTTTTGTTCTTCGTTTTTATATTTGGCAATCTATATGTTTTTGGTCTACTCAGCAGCGTATAGTTTCATTTGAGGAACTCCTTTTTAATATTACTACTACTTTACGAAAAATTTATGAATCTGATATAAATATCTATGGCCGGGTGAAATGTTCTTATTTATGGGGAAATTGTGAAAAGTGGCTGTGCTGATAAATTTTTTCTGTACGTTCTGTTTATGTTAAGATGCTCTCTGTTCTATTTTTCTGTGTATTTGTTTTTTTGTACCAGTTTTAATGCTTGTCTGGAGTCCTCTTTTCAATAAAAGTCCCCCTACTCTTTTCGATAAGTGCCATGGGATCTTTAACATCCACCTGAACTACCACCAATCCAGGCAGATGGGACCTCGGTTTAACGTCTCATCTGAAAGACGGCACCTCAGAAGTGCAGCACCCCTCTCATGCTGCACTATAGTGTCAGTACTGGGATATTAACCCAAGCGCCAGACGTGGGAACTGAACCCACAGCCCTCTGATCTCCCAGCCTCAGAGGCAAGTGTGCTACCTACTGAATGAAGCCTTCCATTTAGGTTTAGCCATTTAGCTTGTTTGTACATGTCACAGGAGTGTGTGAAATGATCATAACCAACCACAAGCCAACAAGCTTTGTTCAAGGTTACCTTAATTCTGCTTAAAGCTGTCTCTGCAGCTGATCCATAGATAACAATCCCATAGTCAACTATAGATAGGACCAAACTGGTCACAGCCAGATGAAAGGCATCAGTTGGCAAGCATGACTTGTGTCTGAAGAGAAGGCCAGTCCTGGTGTTTACCTCCTTACAGACCAGGTTTATGTGCTCATGGAGTGACAGGGTGACGTTGAGAGTGATGTCAAGGTATTTGAAGCTATGTACTTGTTCCAGTGGTTCAAGGTGACAGTAGAGAATGTGTAGATGAGAGCCTTTATGGTTGTTTTGTGGGTTGGCAAACACCGTCACTTTAGTTTTCTTGTAGTTTAAAATAAGTTTGTGATGGGAGAACCATGATTCAGCTTCCAAAAAGAACCTTTGAAGATCACTTTGTAATGGAGTGAGATCAGGGTGGCTACCAAAAATTATGGCATCATCCCTGTACAGTAGCATCGGGCCAGAGCAGGTGAGAGGGAAGGTGTTAAGGAAAAGACTGAACAAGAGTGGACCAAGAATTGAGCCCTGGGGACTTCAGAACAAACCAGTAGACTGGAGGAGAAAGTGTCATTGATTTTTCCCTCTATGAGATCTTCCACTAAGGTAGTTGGTGAACCAGGGTATGGCATCTTATGAGAGGCCCAGGGATGGAAGGGAGTCAATGAGGAGTGCATGGTTGACTGTGTCAAAGGCTTTTGTTAGGTCAGCTAAGTGGCCATGGTCAAGGGCTTTGAGGATGAAATCAGAATATTCCAGGAGGGCAGTGGTAGTACTGTGGCCCTTCCTAAACCAGTGTTGTTGATGACAAAGGAGGTTGTATTTTGAGAGGAAGTCAGAGACTTGATTGGATACTATCCTTTCAAGGGCTTTAGAGATTGGAGGAGGAGAATAGAGATGGGGTGATAGTTGCTGTGGGAGGTTCTGTCACCACTCTTTAGTATAGGTTTAACCATAGCTGCCTTCCATTAAGAAGGGAATTGGCCTAGGCAGAGGAAGAGATTAAGAATTTTGATTAGGGGGGATAGTACAGCATCAAGGGCCAGTAGTAGAAGCTTCAAGTCAAGGGATTCACCACTAAGTTTGGATTTACCCAGGACCTTGGTAAGGTAGGTTTTAGCTTCATGAGGGGAGGCCATCCAGAAGCAGAAAAGGGGGGATACTTAGGGAGGGGAAGGAAGGCGGGGGGGAACTGGAGGTGTAGTTCAAAAAATCAAGGGGAAGAACCCCACTAAGATCAGAGAATGATGTATTGAAAGTATTTGCAATGAGCTGCACGTCCTGTGTGGTGACACCATTGATATTCAGCAAGGGGGGAGTGTTGGATTTATCCATCAGGTCTTTATGTTGTCCCAGAACTTCCTCCAAGAACCCCAAGTGGACGAGATGCTAGTTTGGAAGTGGGCAGCCTTTGCCTGTTGAATTTCCCTGGTACAAGTATTTCTGGCAGCCCTATAGTGCTACCAATCTGCCAGGAGTCCAGTTGGCTAGGCTATCTGCCAGAGGTTGTCACAGGTGTGCATAAGGTCAAGGAGAGCCAGTGTAACCCAAGGGATTTCTGGACCTTTCATTATACATTTGGAGTATGGGGCAAAAATGTCACAGGCCGAGTTAAAGGTGGAGATGAAAAAGGCTAGTGCACTGTCTACATTAGAGGCAGAGCCTAGGGGGGACCATTCACAGTTAAGGAGGTAAGCCTTGAATTGCCTCAGTGAACTTTTTTAAGGGTGCACTGATGAGAAATCTTTGGGGGGGTTTTGGGGAACAGTTTGACCAACTGCAAAGAATAGGAGCGTGGTCACTTAGTGAATCAGGTAATACCATGATGTTATGGAGTTAGTCTGGGTGATTAGCAAGGATAAGATCAATCGGGGTACTGGTATCTGTCCTGAAGTTGATCCTTGTGGGCAACGACACAGCCTGTGTAAAGTTGATGGCAGCAGTTGAGTCCCTATGAGGTGCAGCTGAGGTGGTTGACCAGTTTATATTAAAATTGCCTAGAATGATGACCTCTGCATTATTTGGCAACTGGGAGATGATGTCGAGTACAGAGTTGAAGGCAGGTTGTGGGTTATGGGGTGGAATCTAGATGGACATAACTATAAGTGACTTATCAAGGTTGCCAACTAAAGTTTTGATGAACAGGACCTGAGCTCCATTAAATGGGAGGGTGGTCTCAAATACATGCCCCTGGAGGGAGTCATGGAGGTAAACGGTGCAAAAACCTCCCCTTTTGCCCTTTCTGAAAAGTGAGTAGCCATTCAGGGTGATGGCAGAGTCAGATATTTTGGGTGATAGCCATGTTTCAATAATGGCCCGGATGTCAGGTTTGTGTTGCAAGATCCAACCTTGGAGAAGGTTATGTTTCAGCAATAGGCTGCAAATGTTTACAAAGGCTAGTAAGAGACCACCCATTCAGTGACTAGTGGGAGTGGGCAGCGTGATGGGCCCTGGGTTAGGGTGCACATTGCCAGAGTGGAGCAGGAGAATTATGACAATCCTGTTTGAGGATGTGCTTGAGCAGTTTTGGTTTGACTACCGGTATACGAAGGGAGAGCTTGGTACCAAGGGAGGGAAGAGGTAGGGAGCGGACATGAGGCAGCAGGAGTAAGGACTGATAGATTGAATGGTAGGGTGAGCTGGGTACTATGCCTTGAGGAAGAGTGACAAGGTGTAGGAAGACAGTACTAGTATCACCCAGCCTTGCATAAGTGTTGTTGCTAATTTGAGGGCTAATGTGCAGTGGATACGAAGAAGATGGGGCATGGGGAGGCCAAAATCCAAAATAACAAGGGGCTAAGCATCCTGAGTGTGGGAAATCAAGGATGTATGTTGGGAGAGGGGCAGAAACACAGATCCTAGAAGGTAGTGGAGAATCAGAAAGATAAGATTATAGAAGGACAGGTAATAAGTAGCCAGACTCGATGGCGCAGCAGTAGGGCTGGTGCCTTTGGTGGAAGGTGATAAGTTCGAACTCCAGGCCAGGAAAGTAGGAGAGAGAGAGTGAAAGAGTCAGATGGGAAGGAACAGAGGAGGAAAAGGAGGAAACTGATGGAGAGTGGGTCAAGAAGGATAGGTACAAAGGGAGAATAGAGGGAGCTACAGTAGCTATTGACTGACACCTAGTGGTCAGAAATTAAAACCTGCTAATGGGAAAGTGGGGACTTTAAACTATACAGAGGGGACACATGACCAGTCAAATGACCAGAAATCCCAATAAGTCAGGGGCCTGCCTTGGATGGGAGGGTGGCTGGAGTGGGTGGGGCAGTTGATGCATAGTGTCGGGCTAACACATTGCTGGAAAGTCTACCACGGGGGGGAGTAACGTGATGCAGAGCACCTAGAAGTAGCAATAGACTGGAGCTCCTGCCTACCGCCCTCTGCAAATGTCTTTTTTTACTATGTTTGGAAGGATTAAACGCCAATTTACAGCAAATCCTACTTCTGCTACACCCCTGCCTTCAGTGATCATTTTCTGGCTTGATCCAACATCGCAAATAGCTACACTGCGGTGATGGAAGCTGAAATGAGGCAGGCCGGAATTAAGCACACTCTGCCCTCCACCCCAGAGAAAACTCCAAAAAAATCAAGAAATCAAGGATCAGGGAGTGTTAATAAAACAAATGCTCCTATCCCTCCTGCGATCCCTCTGACTGAAGATCGGTTTCTCCAAAAGCTATTACCCTTCAGGGAAACCTTAGAAGACATCTCCATGGAGCTGAAAACTATCAGGGGGGACCTCAACAGCCTTACGACCAGGATGGGTGACTCAGAGGCCAGATCCTCATCCTTGAAGAGGTGGAAGGACAAAATTGACCCTGAGATTGTCCAACTCCGCCAACATGTGCACAAACTCCAGCTTAAAATGGAGGACTTAGACGAGAGAAGCAGGAGAAATAACGTGCTGATCATCGGTCTAGCAGAAGCTGAAGAAGGAACCAACATCATTGCTTTCCTGCAGAAATTTCTGTTTAAGATTGTGGGCCCCTCACCATTAAATCCACAATACCACATTGAAAGAGCTCATTGCTCCCTCAGACCGAAACCTCAACCCGGTCCCCCCCCAACCAATCATCATTAAATTCCTCAGTTTTCTGGAGAAACAACATATCCTAATGAAATCTAAAGAGCTACAATCAATAACCTGGGGCAGTTCTAAAATAAGAGTTGCACAAGATCTCTCTTTCAAGACTCACCAGAAAAGGTCAGCGTTCCACCCAATCGTCAGCAAGCTGATAGCTGCAGGCATCCGCTTCAAAATGTTGTACCCTGCCAAGCTGCAAGTGACAATCGAAGGTACCTGGTAACTCCTACGATTCTCCAGAGCAGGCATCTACAGAGCTCGCAAACAAGCTTCCCAATCTTTTTAAAGTGGGCTGACTTCTAAGAGGACTAATCCGGGACTTAATTGTTTAAAGGGAGAATCTTCTCCTAGCGTTAGTTAAAATAATTTGTGTTGTTTTACCTGGCACTGGGGGGGGGTGTCTTGTCCTTGATAGTAGGATTGGAAGGGCTGGGTAGGCCTCAGTGTCACCTAGTAGGCCCGACTTTCTCCACGTGGTGTTGCAGGCTGCTCCTGTACTGTGAGGGTAGGAACCTTGGGCGGGTGGGCGTTTCCATGTTGCGCTTTTTGGAACAGACTTTTTTTGGTCCCACCAATATAGTGCCCCTCTGTCATTTCTTTGTTTTCTCAAGACTAAGGCTACCGAGGGGCTGCATGATAGTTTATAAGCCCCAAAGGTGGGTCGCCACCCTACAGTTTTCAAGATCACCTGCTTTTCTCATGCTGGGGGTTCCTGCTAGCCATTATCTGGAGTAATCAGCCACACAGAGGTAAGTTGGCATATTATTTTCCCAACTATGCTAGCAGAATGGATCTTTTATTTTGGGTATGGGATAGGGTTTCCTTAGCAGGCCATTAACAGAATATGGTTGTCTTTGGGAGGTAGGAACTCCAATCTCTTCTCCCAGTTCTTTCCTTACCAACCTAAAAATTTAGCATCAGGGCATTACACAGCCTCACTGATGGGATGTGGTTGGCAAGGTGTTGGGGGGATGCTCCAGTCTGGTGCAGGCTCAGGGAGAGCTGCATAGCATACCAGTAGGGGGAGGGAATAGCATATTTCAGGGGAGCCTTATGGGGTATGAGGACAAGGGGTGTCCGGTTAAACACTCTTTTAATTTGGAGTTTGGGTTTCGCATCCAGGATAGGAATCAATGTGTCCGAACATATGTCCACCGAAATACGGCCAATAGGGTTTGGGCTCCAATGGCCTTTTCAAGGGGATTAGGGATTTTCCTTACCAATATTTGGGGACCTGTTGTATACAGTTATTGGGGGTTTGGGGGTAATGGGGGGTGTTCTTCCAACTGGAGGCTTCTCCTGTGGTCAATTTTCATTGTGGTTAAAGATATGTTGCTAATGTTATTACCATTCCTGATAAGAGTCCATAATGTATGTATTATCGGGGGAAGACACAGCTCTATTGTGGGACCAGCTTCTCTGGGGAGGAGATGGGAGGGGGGAAGTTTGGAGTGTGCCTTTTAAAGTACTTTCCTTAGTTAGCTTTCTATGAGTGTCTTCATCTTTTAAAATTGGACAATGGCTAACAAACCTCTTAAAATTGCCACGTGGAATGTCAGAGGTGATAGAGACATAATGAAGAGATATCAAGTATTTAAAAAACTGTGTTTTGTTAAATTTAGATATTATACTGCTCCAAGAAACCCATTTGCTAACCAATAAAGCTACCTGGTTATGTTGACAAGGTTTTTCCCAAATCTTTGCTGCAAGTGGGTCCTCATCGGGGGGGGGGTAGCCATCCTGATAAAAGGACTCATTTCGTTCCAAGCAGAAGAGAGCCTAATAGATCCAGATGGTAGGTTTATATTAGTTAAAGGCCTCCTCAATAACACTAAAGTAGTGTTGGGCTCCATTTATGGTCCAGTTGGGGGTGCCCAGATTTACTAATGGTTTTAGCTAATAAGATAGCCGGCTTGCTGCCCTCTCCATTAGTTTTAGGAGGTGACTGGAACATTCCACCGTCTCAAGACTTAGACAGATCCTATTTGTCATTAAAACCTTTATCAGCCTCTCAAAAGGCCCTAGCGGATTTCATGGGTCATCTCGGATTATGTGCTCCCTGGCACCTTCTTAGCCCTTCTCACTGCCTTTTTTCTTTCTACTCCCATGTGCACCAATCTTGGTCCCAATTGGACTATGTGTTAACCAGCCTTTCTCTCGTATCTGGCCTATATCAGGTGGGTAACAAACCAATAGTCTTATCAGACCACTCGGTGGCAAGGGTGTCAATTTCTTCTGTCCCAGACTTTCAACGGGACTCTACATGGAGGCTAAATCCTCAGCTTCTCAAAGATGAACATACGGTCTCTCATATTAAAAAATTAATCTCTAATTTTATGGTTACTAATAAAGGTTCCACGTCAAGGGAGGACATCATATGGTGCACTCTGAAATGTTACCTCTGAGGGGAATTTATTACATTAGCATCCAGAAGGAAAAAACAAAGAGAGACAAGAGCGATTTCCCTGTTAGCTCAGATAAGGGATGCCGGAAATTCTTTATCCTCATCTTCTCCATCAAATTCTCTGGAAACCCTGTTAACATTAAGAAACGAATATGCGGACTTGTTAAGGGGAAAAGCAGAATATGCTATTCTAAAATCAAAATCTAAGTACATTGATCAAGGAGAAAAGGCAGGTAGATTGCTGGCTCTTCATCTACTAAAATAGAAAGCTCGAGATTAATTCCTTATTTACAATCACGGGATGGTACCATCAAAACCTCACCTCGAGACATAGCCCAAGTATTTTAAACTTTCTATAGTACACTTTATAGCAAACATACCTCTACAACATCTTCCTCAAGCATTGAGAAATACCTGGGGGAACTAGACCTTCCCTGTTTACAAGACCAACACCAGTCTTATCTGTCTTCCCCTATTACGTTGAAGGAGGTGGAAGATGCAATTATGGGGCTTGCGCTGGACAAGGTCCCGGGACCTGATGGCTTTCCATCCAACTTCTATAAAACTTTCTGTAAGGAATTATCTCCCCTTCTTCTTAACCTATACAAATATATGTTTAAGACTGATACTTTAGATCCTACACTGTTAGAAGCTATGATAATACTACTTCTTAAACCAGATAAACCACACACGGACCCTGCCAGTTACCGTCCAATCTCCCTTTTAAACTGTGATATTAAAATATTGACAAAAATCCTATCCGTTCGGATCAAAAAGATTTGGTCTCATTTACTGAGTCCTGAACAAGTGAGCTTTGTACAGGGCTGCTCGTCAGCTGATCATCTTAGAACTCTCTCACATATTTTCCATATAGCCCAAACTTCTCAGACTCCTATGGCGTTAATCTAGCTAGACGCCAAATAGGCCTTCGACAGAGTTAGTTGGGAGTTTCTATGGCTAACCCTTAAGAAAATGGGATTTCCCACTTCTTTTATCCAGTGGATACAGTCAGTATATATGTCTCCTTCAGCAAAAATTTACTGCAATGGGGTTTTTTCTTTATGTTTCTCTCTGTATACAGGCACCAGGCAGGGCTGTCCCTTATCTCCTTTTCTCTTTAACTTATACTTACAGCCTCTTCTTCTCAATCTCAAATGTTCCTCTCAAATACAGGGCATCTCGGTTTCACAGCAAATCTTGACTTTCTCAGTATATGCTGACCACATACTTCTTCACCTGGAATATCCGGACACATCTCTGGCACATGCCTTAGATATCATTACACAATACAGACTCCTTTCTAATTACAAGCTGAACTTATCAAAAACAGAAATCTTCCCCCCAGACAACTGCACCCATAGAGTGGATTTTACTAAATTCATGATGAAATGGTCCCCTCATTCAATTAAATACCTAGGTATACACCCTTCCAGAGACCCAGGGTTGTTCAAGAAACTTAACCTTGAAAATCTACTGGTAAATATCCAACAGAACCTCCAACGATGGGCAAATCTCCCTCTCTCTTTATGGGGCCGGATTAGTACCATCAAAATTAATGTTCTGCCCCTTCTCTTCTACCCCTTAAATCTATTGAATCTGTGGCTAACAATATCCTATTTTCAGCATATTCACTCAATAATTTCCAAATTTATTTGGCAG
Organism: Neoceratodus forsteri; assembly: GCA_016271365.2. Lineage (NCBI taxonomy): Eukaryota > Metazoa > Chordata > Ceratodontiformes > Ceratodontidae > Neoceratodus > Neoceratodus forsteri. The sequence goes on along the minus strand of CM057449.1, from coordinate 515,473,489 downwards.
GATAAGCTTTCTAGATGGTCCTTTCTTAAACTTATTCTTCCCAAAGAAATGGGAGGTCTTTGTCTCCCTAACTTTCTTATGTATTATTGGGCTAGTCACTTAGTTAAGGTGGGACGTTGACTTTCTACCAGGGAGGAGGAGCATTTTCCTGCCTGGCTTCAACTCGAAAGATGGCTATTAGAGTCACATAACTTCAAATCGCCTGCTATCTTCCACATTACCAAGTCGGCATTACCACTCTCATTACAAAACTCAGTTATTGGTACCACGCTTAAAGTTCTGGCCCAGTGTTGGGCTTACTTCAAGATTTCTCCTGAGACAGATCTCGGCCAACCCCTTCTCCATAATCCCAATATTAGGATAGGAAGATCACAGATTTCCTTAGACTGGCTCCCACAATTACAAGGAACTTTAATAGGAAACTTTTTCTCTCATGATACTCTTCTCTCCTCTTCAGAAATTCTGGCCAGATTTAAGATACCTCAGAAATATATTTTCAAAATATTCCAGTTGAGACATCTAATTTGTTCCCTTTTTGGTACCGTACCCAAAGAGTCCCAGTTTAGGCCCATTCTAGACCAGGTGCAAGAGTATGCTAACAAACCCCATGGGGTCTCAAAGATATACTCCTACCTTCTGGATCTCAAGTTCCCAGATGCCTTTCCAGGTTCCAAAGTCTGGGTTTCTCTTTTAACGGATACCTCCCCCATATGGGGTCAGATTTGGGTAGAACTTCATAAATATCATACCCAAGATAGACTCAGACTAACCCAATACCACATTCTAAGCAATATGTATTACACACCAGTTAGGCTGGCTAAACTGGGCAGACTTCCAGCTCCCATGTGTACCAGGTGCAGTAAAGATGAAGGGAACTTAATACATATATTTTGGCAATGTGAAAAGTAGCCCTTCTATGGCAAACAATTAAGGCCAAACTAGACCCTTTATTAGGTTTGGAGGATCTCTTCACCATAGAGATATGTATCTTGGGAATGTTCTCTAACATTGGTGTTCAAGAACATAAATTTCACATGGCTTTAATTTCAATTGAGGTTAGGAAGCTGGTTCTTAAACACTGGATAGACCAACTGACTATATCATATACTGAATGGCTAAATGATATATCATCATATTTCCGTATTGAAAGGCTGGAAACTAGCTCCCGTAACAACATGAAAGTTTTTAATAAAAAATGGGGCAAATTATATGCTTTATATTTGCACTAATTGTCAGGACTCGTATGTCTCTACCCTTTTTCATATACTGTATGTTAGTGGAATACTGCTTTTTGTTTTCTTTACCAATAAGACTAATTTCAGTTGGCACACTCCAGGGGAGGGGGGAGGCTGTGGGTGGGTGGTAGATGGGGGTGAGGAGGATAGGGGGTTAAGGGGTGTATTATATTCTCTATAGGTTATCTGAATACAGATTATGTCTGGCAAGTTACATGTTTGTAAGTTGGTTGGTTTTTTATGGTAAAACAAATAAAGATGTTGAATTTCAAAAAAAGGAAAGTCTGCCACAGGTCCAAAAGGCTGGTAGAATCTTGTTTCTGTTGTAGTTTCCTTGCTGTCTGCTCCCGAGTTTCAGCTCTCTGTAGAGGTGAAGGAGCGAATGTGATGTGGGGTGGGGGTTCCTGAGAGGGAGCCTGAAATATAGAATGCAGACAAAGAGATCAGAAACCTCAGCAGGGAAATCACACAAAGGAGATTTGGGCAGTGAGTGAACTGCGTATGAGCCGACTCCACCGAAAACCAGAGTGGACAGAGACGATAGGCAAAGGAAAAGTGAGTAGAAAATAAAACTTAAAACAGTGCAATAGCAGGTTAAAACAACCTTAGCATAATACAGCACAGTGTATCCAAACAAGAGCATTATACCTCTGAGCACAGTAGATGGCAAACCACTCTTAAAGTACAATTAAGAATTAGAGCACAGCCCCAGAGCAGAACTAGCAAGATCTAACACCCCACTGGAAAGACTGCTACAGGTCCAAAAGGCTGGTAGAATCTTGTTTCTGTTGTAGTTACCTTGCTGGCTGCTCCCTGAGTTTCAGTGCTCCATAGAGGCATAGAGGTGAAGGCGCGTGTGTGAGTGTGTGTTTCCTGAGAAGGAGGCTTGCTGGCTGCTCCCAAGTTTCAGTGCTCCATAGAGGTGAAGGAGCGAGTATTTGTGTGTGTGTGGGGGGGTCCTGAGAGGGAGCCTTGCTGGCTACTCCCGCGTTTCAGTGCTCCGTAGAGGTGAAGGAGTGAGGTTGGGGGTTCCTGAGAGGGAGCCTTGCTGGCTGCTCCCTAATTTCAGTACTATGTAGAGGTCAAGGAGCAAGGGGGGGTCCTGAGAGGAAGCCTTGCTGGCTGCTCCCGAGTTTCAGTGCTCCATAGAGGTAAAAGAGTGAGTGTGATAATGTTACAGTAGAAAGCATTAATCTCTGATGCATCTGAACTGATTGCAAATCAGTTCAATAAAGTCTGAATTCTGTATCTCTCTGGCTTATAGCCACCCTTCATATCACCATTTTTCTTTTTGTTAATTTATTTTCTAATGAACTGGGTTGGACACCGGAAGAGTCAGATATTGGGGGGGGAGACACATGTTTTTTATTTCCTGAAGGGCAAGGCTGGGCATCAGAACCATCAGGTAATTTGGGAAAGGGAGACATATTTTTCCTTTTTCCCTGACTGGACAGATTGGGCTTAGGATTCATCAGGTTGTTGAGGGGAAGGGAATAGATTTTGTTTTAATTCTCTGACAGTCCTGTTTGGCTTTGGACTCATTAGGGAGTTGGGTGGAGAAGAAGGAGGGACAGACTTTTTTTATTCTCTAACAGACAAGAGATTGTGTTGGGAGCTGGACCTGTTAGGTAGTTCACAGAGGGGAACAGGTTTTTCTTATTCCCTGCTAGAATGGGTAATAGACAAATCAGGTAGTTTGAAGTAGAGGAACAGACTGAGCTTTATTCCCTGATGGGCCAGATTAGACACCTGACCATTCTGCTGTGCAGCAGGCTGCACTGAAGTGTGCATGACAGTATAATTCCTTTGTGCATATTGGGAAGGATACAGAGCTAAGGTCCAAGAGAAGGAAAGAGTGAGAGAGGGAGAGTCAGGCCATGGAGCTAGGACCACTGGCACTTGGGGTTACAGCCTCTGAATTGTGCAACATCAATCCCTGTTCGTGAGAAAAATTCCCTGCTCGCGAGTCGCCATCTTGTTGTCACTTTCCTCATCAAACAAAACAGTATAAGCTGGCTCAGGGAAGTGTTGTGAGGTAAAGCTAGCATGGGGTTTGTTCAGGGTGAACAAACTCCATGCTTTTGGTTTACTTTAGTTCGGCCCCAAAATGTGTTTTTAAAATTTTAAAAATCCTTATTCGCGACTCGCTTCCGATCCTTGTTCATGATGTGTCAAAATCCCTGTTCGTGAGATGGCGACCAGATGTCCCTATCTTGTGAACAGGTATTTCTTATGATCAAGGATTTTGACACCTCATGAGCAGGGATTCGGCTGACAAACAGGGAATTTGACACCTCATGAACATGGATTCTAAAAAGAAATCCCTGTTAATGAGGTATCAAAATCCCTGTTCATGAGCTGTCAGAATCCTTGTTCATGAGAAATCCTTGTTTCTGAGCTGTCAAAATCCCTGTTCATGAGATGGTGACCAGATGGCCCTAAAATCCTTGTTCGTGAGCTGTCAAAATTCTTGTTCATGAGGTGACAAAATCCCTGTTCATGAGCCAGTCCCTGTTCGTGAGCTGTCAAAATCCCTGTTTGTGAGATGGCAACCAGATCGCCCGATCTCGCAAACAGGGATTTCTCATGAACAAGGATTTTGACACCTCATGGACAGGGATTCAGCTGACGAACCCGGATTTTGACACCTCATGAACAGAGATTCTAAAAAGAAATCCCTGTTCGTGAGGTATCAAAATCCCTGTTCATGAGCTGTCAGAATCCTTGTTCATGAGAAATCCTTGTTTGTGAGCTTTCAAAATCCCTGTTCATGAGATGGTGACCAGATGGCCCTAAAATCCTTGTTCATAAGCTGTCAACATTCTTGTTCATGAGGTGTCAAAATCCCTGTTCATGAGCCAATCCCTGTTCGTGAGCTGTCAAAATACTTGTTCATGAGTGGACGACCAGATGGCCCTACCTCATGAACAGGGACTAACTCTAAACAGAGTTTTTGACCCCACCCTCACGAATAGGGTTCGGCTCATGAACAAGGATTTTGATAGCTCATGAACAGGGATTTTTAAAGGCTGCTGTTTCTTTGCCACTTCACTGCAAAGAAATGGCAAGGGCTTTTGTCTTGAAATTTGCAATGTAGAAAGGGGGTGTCCCACAGATGTGACTTATGATGGTTTGGTGTAAAAATTTGAATTGGTTCCATAGTTATGGCATTCCAAAGTTGAGAAATTTCCCATAGGATGACATTGTGGTGAATGTGGAGCCTTTTGATGCCTATATCTCGAAAACTGTTTGAGATATGGATTTTTCGCTAAGGGCAGTAAGCACACATGTAAGATACCAGTCCATGATTACAACTGCAGTGGAATTTTTTTCAAAGTTGCTATGGTTACTGACATATTGCACCATTTGAAGTGCGAGGCTTTCTTGGAATGTGTCTAGGGCTGCGCTGCGTCTCTACAATTATAGATAGGTGGGAGCGCAGGGCCCTCCCACATTATGCAGTAATTGGACTGCTTGGCAAGCCATTATGCAATACTGGGAGCGCAGGGCACAGAGCGAGATGACACTTCATTATAATGTCTGTGCACTTATGGAGAGATGGTCTTGCGCTCCAAAAACTATATAAGAGTAAGATTACACTTTCTCATAAAGTAAGGAACGTCATAGCAAAAATGTTTTTTAATGCATCAGTTAGGGTTGAAGTGACAAAAGTAGGGAAATGAGGCATTAATGTTGACACCCTAACACTCCCACCACCACCCCACCTCACCACCACCCTCCACAGACCAAGAGGTGATGGGCTGTGCCTTGGGGTTATCGTGCCCAGTGGTTAAATTGGAAGTGTTAAGGAAGTGGAACTGTAATCTCTACATTTCTAAGAGGTGGAACTTTCATCCATAAGAGGTGGAACTCTCCATAATATTCAATGGAGGAAGGTGTCAGAGGAGGTGGAACTGAGTTTCCATGAGCTCCTGCCCAGTTTAACTCCTGGTTGGGCCTAACTCTCACCCCATTCTCTTGTGCTGTACCATGTCAGCTTTCTTAAACATGGAATGGGGTGAGAGTTAAGGACAACGACCCCAAGGCACAGCCTGTCACCTGTTGGTCTGTGGAGGGTGGGGAGGAGTGGTATGGTGGGGGAGGTGTTAGGGTGTCAATCCTAAAGCCTCATTTCCCTACTTTTGTCACTTCAACTCTAACTGATGCATTAACAAAGTTTTTGTAATGAATTCCCTTGTAATTCAGTAGGGTAAAATTTTATTCTATATGTAATGCTCTCAAAAATAATGACCAAAATATTTTAAAATACTCATGCTGATGGAGTCTTCCAGCCAAATCTTTTTTCCCCTGTTAATGATTCATGCTCTTTCTATAAGAAATGTTTTAAACAGATGAATATCTGCCTGCCTTGATGTTTTTCTATATTTCACGCTTACTTCATTTTCCTCATTATTTTGGATATTGTGATTCATCGCTGTAGCATAGTAAAATAGTAATACAATGTCAGAAAGGACTCTAGATCTATTATGTCTACCCCCCCACATCCCCACCCCCACTTAAATATATATGCAGTGCAAACATGTAAAAATGTATAGGGATTCCCTACCCCATCCTCCACTACCCAGGGTACCCTGAGATTCACTTGGTAAGCAGAAATTAATGCACCATCTCCTCTGGTAGGCTGTTATATAGGTTCACCACCATCTGGGAAAATAAGTGCCACCTGACATTACAGGGCAGGTCCAGGGGCATCTTGTCTGAGCCCATCAGATACACCATCATCATCTACTCCTTCTTGCCAACACCCTTGAGTATGTGGAAGACAGCTCATGTCTTCTTCCAGTCTCCTCTTCTCCAGGGTGAACATGTAAAAAGACATCAGCCTCTCCTCATATAATTTGTCTTCTCTGACCCTGATCATTTTGATCACCCTGTTTTCTACCCTATCAACTGCTTCAGTGTCCTATTAGGTTGCCCAGGACTGTACACAGTACAATACTCCAGAATGTGCATGGCTAGTCTCTTGTAAAGTGGTAGAATTACCGTCCCTGCTTTGCTGGTCACCCCCTTCTGCCATGGTGAACCCCAGCATTGTGCTGGCCTTTCTGACAGTAGTTTTGGACTGCTTTCCATTCTTCAGACCCTGTCAATTATGACCCTTAAGTTGTTTTCTCTTCTTCCACAGCCATAAGAGGAGCCCCCCCTTCCCCACAAGGCATAGGTCCTTCTGTACCTCCGTATCTTACTCAACAACAAAAAAGCACCCTGAATCTGGCTATGTTGAATTTTAGACTCCAGAAGTTCATGCAATCTCCTAGCTTGGTCTGGTCCTTAAATTGAGAGGTATTGCATGCAGTCATTCACTCTACAGCATATGCAACAGTTTTAGATGAAAGCTCTAATATTTCATATAGTACATGCTGGAATATTATACTTTCTAGATATTGACCTGAGTGGCATCAAGAAACACTGAAAGCTTTTGCCAATGTAAATCTCCTACCATCAACTGTAGCCTTGCACTTTCATGCTCATTTTCAGTATAATACATCCCCGTTTAATTTCTATCCTTGCCAGAACTCTCTATTTTTCATTATTTGATGCATTTTCTACATAGTTAAGAAGGATTTTAGGGATTTGAGGATATGCCAGTGTGTATGTGTGTGTTTAGTGGCAGGGATTGATAATCAAGTACAGTACTTGACCCAGTTTTAGACAGAGCCTCATTTAAACCTTACTTTGTAACTAAATCCAAATCCAGTCTTGACATGTGAGCAAATTAAATAAAATGTCAACATTAGTAGAATGTATGATCTGTTAGCCTAAGATTTGGGTTTCCAGTTTTCAAATGAATGAAATTACTCTTATTTAGCATTTTTATGTAGAGTACTTACACTATACAATCGGGAATATTTTCAAAACCTTAAAATAAAACCCATGGGTAATATAAAATATACTGTAAAAGTTGCAAAATCCAGACACATAATGGCTAAATGTAATCTAAACAGGGGTCGCATACAGACCCCCATCTCAGGGGGAGGAAATGGATGAGGAAATGATAGAAGGCATCTTTAGAATGGCAGAAAAAGGGGAGATGTTCTTGATGGGGACCTGAATATGCCAGATATTAACTGAAGCACATTTGCTGCAGCCACATCCAAAGCAGAGTCATTCTTGATGTCCTACAGGGAGCATGCCTCAGACAACAAATGTTGGAACCCACTCGGGATGGAGCAATCTTAGACCTGGTACTCTCAATCGGGGACAGAGACAGGATCACAGATTTAGAAGTGGGTAGCCATCTGGGAACAAGCGACCGCCACACAGTGTGGTTCATGATAAACACAGCCATAGAGTCAAGCCATACAAAAGCAAAGGTACTGACTTTTGGAGGGATGACTTTGGCAAAATGGGTGAGTGCCTAAGGAATGCACTAGCAAATGGGCAGGAAGGAGGGGTAGAAGAACAATGGGGAAAAATCTAAACTGCCATCACAGAGGTAACAAGCCTTTGTGTGAAGCAAATAAAACAAAATGAAGTAGAAAACCACTATGGTTCCCAAAAGAGGTAGCAGAGAAGGTTAGGGAGAAAAAATAGCATTCAAGAAGTACAAGGAATCACAGAAGGAGCAGGACAGAGATTGTATCAGTTAATGCAGAAGAAAGCAAGGAAGGCAATCAGAATAGCGCAGGCCCAAACCAAGGAAAAGATAGCCAATTCAGTTAAGAAGGGAGATAAAACCTTTTACAGGTACATCGGGGGTGAAGGAAAATCAAGGGAGGGGTAGTGAGGCTTAATAAAGGGGAGGGAAGGTGGGCAGAGGGGGACAGTGAAAAGGCAGAGATACTGAATGAATACTTTTACTCAGTATTCACAAAAGAAGAGGAGGGGGAGGTACCTAAAACCAAATAATAGAAGCACTCTGGACAAGGGGGGGTCGATACCAGTTCATTCACAGAAGAAAGGGTCCTGAAAGAACTCTGAAAACTCAAGGTGGACAAAGCAATGGGGCCTAATGGGATTCACCCCAGAATTCTAAATGACCTAAGGGCAGATCTAGTGATGCCACTGACTCCCCTTTTTAACAAATCATGGGAGGATGGTGTGGTACTGGAGGACTGGAGGAGAGTGGATGTGATTCTCCTTCACAAAACTGGGAGCAAGGCAGAGGCAGGAAATTACAGACCTGTTAGTTTGACCTTCGTGGTAGAGAAAGTGTTGGAATCACTTCTGAAGGAAAGAATTGTTGAGTACCTAGAGGCCAACAGGGCACAGTACCCAAGACAGCATGGACTGACAGCAGGAAGGTCATGTCAGATGAATCTAATAGATTTCTTTCATTGTAAGACCAAAGTAGTAGACCAGGGACGGACTGTGGATTTGGCCTACCTATACTTTAGCAAGGCCTTTGACACAGTCCCACTCAAAAGATTAACAAACAAGTTAGCCAGCCTGGGAGTGGATCCCAGGATGGTAGCCTGGGTAGTAAACTAGCTGGACAACAGGATGCAGGGAGTAATAGTAAACAGAGTACATTCTGAAGAAAGGGTGGTTACTAGTGGGGTACCGCAGGGTTCAGTACTGGGACCAGTCCTTTTTTTTATCATATCATTCTTTATACTCCTGCAGCCCAGCCCTGCCTACATCCAGCTGCCACTTTCATCCCTGATCAGCCTGAAGGCTCACTCACACGCTGCCTGGCAAAGCGCTGCACCCACTGGGGGCCCCCCCATGTCCCTCCCCAAGCTGGACCAGGAACCAATACCGCAGTGCGATTTCATGACAGGTCCCCTGGTTGCTGAAGTGTGGCCATCAAGCTGCCTTGGTCATCTGCCATGTTTCCTCCTGTATTTTCCCCTGAGAAGTGTGGACGTGCAATGAAGTCAAGGCATGACATGCCAACGTCCACCATACTTCTCTCCCATGTATCCCCACTCCTGTGGTGCCCCTGATTTCCAATGAGGGCCGCTGCAGCACGATGGATGCCCCAGACCCTCCTCAGGGAAAGGAGAGCAGTCCTACTGATGCTCAATCCTTTCCCTCCCCAGCAAACCCCCGACATTCCAGGCTCATTCCCGAACCTGGGTCGCCAGTGTGTAGCAAGGTGTGGCGTCCAGCACCGCAACCCTCAGCACCACCGGGCCAGAGCATGGACCAGTCCTTTTTAATGTTTTGATAGGAGACATTGCAGAGGGGCTGGAAGTAAAAGTGTGCCTTTTTGCAGATGACACAAAGATCTCCAACAGCGTTGATACACAAGGGGGGGGTGGAAAGGATGAGAAGGGACTTGGCAAGGTTGGAGAAATGGTCAAAAGTATGGTAGCTTAGATTCAATGCAAAGAAGTGCAAAGTAATGTACCTGGGAAATAAAACCGAGGGAAGAGTGCACAATGGGGGATACTAACAACAACAAAAATGGAAAGGGACCCGGGGGTAGTCATATCAGATGACCTTAAGGTAGGAAAACAATGTGAGAAGGCAGTAATGAGGGCTGGGGGGATACTGGGATGCAGTACCATAGGAAGGGCAGGGAAGGCGGTGCACCTGCCCCGGGCATGTGCCTCCCAGGGGCACACATTTCAACTGAATGTCACGTTGTAATTAATTTGCTAAAGTGAGAACTGTCTCTTTGAATATGATTATTTGATTTTCTTGGTTGATGATGTTCACCTGTAGTTACAAGTTGCTTCTAGCAGGGGCTCATGATCTGCGGACCAGCAAGTCGGGGGGAGGCACATGATATGTGTCGGCTGTAGCCCAGAAAAATCATGTGGTACAGACTCTGTACTACCAGTCAGAGATCAGCCAGTTTGTCCATGGGCAGGCCAGCCTCCACGCCCTATAAAAGGTAAGAGAGGAGCACGTGGCACTGAGAGGGTGGTTTAGTCAGAGAGGAGATAATTGTTGAACTGAGAGAGCGAGACAGACTACAGAGGAGATTGTAGCAGTAGACTACTGCAGTAGAGAAACAGGACAGTAGTAGCACAGGCCGTAGATGTACTCTGTCTGTGTAGAGTGAGAGATGGAGAGTTCTTTGAGAGACACGCAGCGCATGTTTGATGAGAGATTGGAGATTTTTCATTTTGTATGTCTCACTGACTACATTTTATTTTCCATCCACATGTCCATCTCTTGTTTAGTGAAAAAATGGATGATGCTGAATTTCATCAAAATATATTTGAATTCATGATGATCATGAATGGATGAAATTGAGATGGGGACCAGATGGTGTATGTTGTGGGGGGCATAAACCAAACGAGCCCAGTAGGATGTATTATTAATGATGGCTGCATTATTTTTCATTTCCTCTGCAGTGAAGTTGCCTTACTAAATAATTCATTGCTGCCTCTGCTGCCTGCCATGGAGCCGGACTGACCGAATCCTGGAGTGCATGCTGCCAGCCAAGGCCCACAAATGCTATTTGCGTGACTTCAAGTTCTCCCTCACTCACCCTCCCCTTGACGGGTTTTGGTTTAATTGAATCAGTCAGACCTTGGGTGGTCCCCTGCTGTAGGCCACCAGCCATCTGCCTCCTCCTGTTTTGTTGTTGCAGCTTTTTGGCCTGGCCCAGACCACCTGGCTGCCCAGCTCCGCCATAGCCCTCAGTCACAGACAGTCACAGTCACCCCTTCTGCTGCATTCCTAGTCCCGCCAGCCATCCCAAGAGCCTTCTCCCGACCTGAGTCACTTCAACTGACTATTCGCCAGGACTGGAGGATTGGGACGGCCCGGCAGGACTAGGAAAGCAATGGGAGCAGGTGCCTAGGCTGTGAGTCTGTGGCTCGGGGCTCCAGCGGGGCTGGGCAACCAGGAGGCCAGATCAAAAGGCCACAACAGCAAAAATGGTCTGGGGAGGGTGTCAGTTCAATCACTACTCCACTCCCTTCCACTATTAGTACCTACACTAAAAAGACTAGCCACTTATGGTAAATATAAATGGCAATCAATCATTATCAGCAGCAGGAATGCAAGTTGGCAACCTCTCCATTGGACAGTGGACCTGGGAAATGTTATAAACTATTGTGCCCTGTCCTATTTTCCATAGGATAGTGCACATTTACAGCTTATAACATTTCCCAAGGGACTAAAAATGAATGTGCTTTAAAAAAAAAAGAGTATACCTCTCCTTGCCCTCCTCATCTGTGGTTCTGTGTCCCTGGAAGATCCATTCTCATGCCTGTTACATAGTTTGCCTTCAGGCATATTTAGCCTAGTCGGTTCATTGGGTTGCAGAGCAAAGCAGCAGTATAAGTATTTTAAATTTGCAACAAAAAAAAATTCCCTTCCCTCTGAGACTAGAGAGTCAGAATAACAAACTAGGCTGTCTCTGAGGTATATTTTTTCTGGAAACGGCAGAAGCAAGATGGTTCAAAATGACAATTGACACAGCATAGTATACAGTTTATTCCTGTTTAAATGATTTCATAGTCCCTCAACTGAATTAGATTTTATGGTGATAACATACACATTTATGAGATGGCACAAAAAAGGAAGATTTTAGAGATGGGGAAGGGTGATTCATTGTAGGGATTATGATTCCCACAGTCATTTCCACAGGAATAAACTAAACTATGCTGTGTCATTTTGAACCATCTTGCTTCTGTCCTTTCCAGAGTCCACCAGACTATTACAAATAATAAACTGGTGCTCTTAACAGAACTTGTTGACAACAAGTTCAGTTAAGAGCAGTTATAGGTAAGAAAGAACTCTGATGCCAGCCACGGTCTCCCACCGCACCTCAGATTCCATGGGAGTAAAAATTTCCGCTGAAATCAGGGGTAAGGAACATATAACAAAGACATGTTTTTTCTTCAAGAAAAGCACCAAAACTCACCACAGAGCATATAAATCCCCCAGAGCTTCTAGGAACCTTGCAGCCCCCAGACCCCCATGCTTTATGTAGAAATCTTTTACAGTATATTTCAAAAATGCATATAGGGTGGGTGGTTAATGACACTGTTGGTCAGCCAGTTGTCCACAACAATTGCAGCTGCACACTTTGATGCCAGCCACAGTCTTCCACCACACTTCAGATTCCATGGGAGCAAATATTTCCCTTGAAATCAGGGGTAGGGAACATATAACAAAGATATGTTTTTTCTTCAAGAAAAGGCCCCAACTCACCACAGAGCATGTAAACCCCCAAGAGCTCCAGGGGGCATTCCGGCCCCCAGACTCCCAGCTCTTTAATGGGGGGGCTGCAAAATTAGTGTCTCGCACAGGGCACCAAAATGCTTGCCTATGACTCTGCTGGAATGCATAGAGGGAGGCATCAGCAGTAGAAAATATTAAGTTGTTATCCTTCTGTATAGCTAGTTGGTGAGACACCATCTGGAGTACTGCATACGGTTCTGGATACCCCATCTCCGCAGGGACATAGACAGGATGGAGGCAGTCCAGAGGAGGGCAACTAAAATGGCACAGGGTCTGCAACAGAAGCCATATGAAGAGAAACTAAAAGAGTTTAACATGCATACTCTTGAGAAAAGGAGGGAGAGGGGGGACACGATAGAAACTTTCAAGTACCTCAAGGGAATAAACAAAGTCTAAGAGGGGAGCATCTTTCAGAAAATTAGATGTGCAAGAACAAGGGGGCACAATCTGAAGATAGAGGGGGATGGCTCAGGGGCAATGTAAGGAAGTATTTTTTCATGGAGAGGGTGGTGGACACATGAAACTGCCTTCCTGAGGAGGTTGTGGGGTCAAAAACAGTGGGGGAATTCAAGAATGCATGGGACAGACATAAGGCAATTATAGTGGGGGTAGGAGGACGTAGGCTATTGGTTAACTGGAATCTGCAGCTTATCCAATAGGTATGGAAATGGGCAGACTAAGTGGGCCAAGATATTCTTATCTGCCGGCAAAGTCTATGTTTCTATGTAAATACTGAAAAAAGAGCACTGACAATTGAGGTGTTTAAACTGAAAATTTATTACTACACACTGCAAAAATTAGCTTTGCATACACAATGCTTCCAAAATAGTGAAAACACTCCCTCTGTGGCCCGACCATTTTTGTACCTACGCGCTTCCTCGGGAGGCCGGCCATGTGGTGAATCAAAATATTTAAAGGCACCCACAGCTGGGCTTAATCACATGATAGATGAACACATTACCCCACACCAAAAAAGTGTCAATACTTGTAACGGTACAAAACACAATTTGTAAGAAACAGAACACCATGGCACATCAGACAATGTATGCAAGGTCTAACACTCTTTTAAGGTCCCAATATAAATTGTTTTAAAACATATGAGCTGATTTTTACAGGTGCAGCCCCCCACAAAAAATATTTTAAGCACTATTATAAGGCACTATAATTATTTAAATTATTTACAAGGGAACATCCCTATACTGCAATTAATCCACCAAAATGATAATAACATTTTTAGCTCATTTGGACCTCCCTTTAATATGTTTGAGGTGGGAGGTCACCAAGGTCAAGCTGTGCTCAATATGTAATTTCACATCCTGCATATTTATTTCATATATAGGTGCTAAGAGTCAATACCTGGCTCATTTTGATTTCTATCTAATATGTCTGATGTGGGAGGTCACCAAGGTCAAAGTACGCTCAAAGTGTAATTTTACATCCTGCATATTTAACACATATATATGTGCTAAGAGCCAGTACCTAGCATATAATAAATGATTCTACTATTAGAAAATGCAAGTAATAAATCAAATAATTTGGGGGAAAAACATTTTGAATATATTCAAAAATAGATATCTCACCATATTACATAGAAACATAGAAACATAGAATTTGACGGCAGATAAGGACCGCTTGGCCCACCCAGTCTGCCCATTTCCCTACCTACTGGATAAGCTGCAGATCCTAGTTAACCAGCAGCCTACTTCTTCCTACCCCCACCCCCCAGAACTGCCTTATGACTATCCCATGCATGCTTGAATTCCACCACTGATTTTGACTCCACAACCTCCTCTGGAAGGCCGTTCCATGCATCCACAACCCTCTCTGTGAAAAATACTTCATAAATTACCTCTGAGCCGCCCCTCTATCTTCAAATTGTGCCCTCTTGTTCTTGCACACTCCTTTTTGAAAGATGCTACCCTCTTGGACTTTGTTGATTCCCTTGAGGTACTTGAAAGTTTCTATCATGTCCCCTCTCCTCCTTTTCTCGAGGCTATACATATAAGCTCCTAAGTCTCTCTTCATATGTCTTCCGGTGCAGACCCTGCACCATTTTAGTTGCCCTCCTCTGGACAGCTTCCATCCTGTCTATGTCTTTATGGAGATTAGGTCTCCAGAACTGCACACAGTACTCAGATGGGATCTCACCAGCTGTCTGTACAGAGGGATAATAACTTCCTATTTTCTACTGGTGATGCCTCTCCCATGCATCCCAGTATCCCCCAGCCCTCCTTGCTGCCCTCTCACATTGCTTGCCCATCTTTAGGTCATCTGATATGACTACCTCCAGGTCCCTCTCCATTTTGTTGTTGTTAGTATCTCACCCCATTATGTACTCTTCCCTGGGTTTTTGTTTCCCAAGTGCATTACCTTGCACTTCTTAGCATTGAATCTAAGCTGCCATACATTTGACCATTCCTCTAACCTCACAAGTCCTTCTCATCCTTTCCACCCACCCTGTGCATCAACTCTGTTGCAGATCTTAGTGTCATCTGCAAAGAGACATACTTTTCCTTCCAGTCCTTCTGCAATGTCGCTTATAAAGACATTGAAGAGGACTCGTCCTAATACTGAACCCTGTGGTACCCCACTAGTAACCCTCCTTCCTTCTGAGTGGACTCCATTTACTATTACTCTCTGTGTCCTATTCTCCAACCAATTCTTTACCCAGGCTGTCATCCTGGGACCCACACCAGGCTGGCTAACTTGTATATTAATCTTTGTGTGGGACTGTGTCAAATGCCTTGTTAAAGTCTAGGTAGGCCATGTCCACAGCCCTCCTGATCTACTACTTTGGTCACCCAGTCAAAGAAATCTATCAGATTCGTCTGGCATGACCTTCCTGCTGTGAATCCATGCTGCCTAGGGTCCTGTGCCCTCTAGCCTCTAGATACCGACAATTCTTTCCTTTAGAAGTGATTCCATCATTTTTCCTATCACTGAGGTTAAACTAACAGGTCTATAGTTTCCTGCTTCTGCCTTGCTCCCACTTTTGTGAAGGGAAATCACATCTGCCCTCCTCCAGTCCTCGGCACCACCCCATCCTCCCATGATTTGTTAAAAGGGTAGTCAGTGGTGTCACTAGTTCTACCTTAGTTCTTTTAGAATTCTAGGATGAATCCCATCAGGCCCCATTGCTTTGTCCACCTTCAGTTTTAAGAGTTCTTTCAGAACCCTTTCTTCTGTAAATGGGCCGGTATCAACTTCTGTATCCAGCGTGTTACTACTGTTTGGTTTAGTACCTCCCCTTCCTTTGTAAATACTGAGCAAAAATATTTGTTTAGTATCTCTGCCTTTCACAGTCTCCCTCTGCCCACCCTCCCACCTCCCCTTTATTAAGCCTCACTATCCCTCCTTGGTCTTCCTTCGCTCCCTGATGTACCTATAAAAGGTTTTATCCCCCTTCTTAACTGAGTTGGCTATCTTTTCCTCGGTTTGGGCCTTTGCTGTTCTGACTGCCTTCCCAGCTTCCTTTTGCTTTAACTGATACAGTTCTCTGTCCTGCTCCTTCTGCGATTCTGCGTTGTTAACCTTTCATTCATATGAAACTATAATTCTGTTTAATCTCTAATTTAACTACAGGGAATGGATCTAAAAGTAAACATCCATTAGAACATAGGGCACAAATTACTAAACATTATTACTTAAAGAATATAATGTTTATGTTCAAGGGACCAAACTATACAATATTCTAAATGTAACATAACCCTTAAATCTTGTGTTGAATCAATTCATACTGGCCAGTCAAATGTTTTTATTTTATTATCTCTATCTTTTCTTAAGAAATGGTATCAAATTAATCACATCATTGAGTCCTGGTCTTATCAATGCCCTCAGATGGTAAATCCAGAATGACTCACATTGTAATAACAGATCCAGAAACAAATGATTTGATACCTTCTATTGGACCAACATGGATGTTACAGAAAAAAATATCCATGTTGGTCCAATAAAAGGTATCAAATCATTTGTTTCTGGATCTGTTCTTAAAAGGACCAATACGGCACCTACAACATTTTTTTGCATCACGTTGTAATAGTAAATCTTCCAGGTTACCTCCGCCTCACCTAATCTTGCTTTCTCAATTCCACAGAATTTGAAGGCATATGTCTGTGGGTTGGTGCTTGTGTGTATGTGTTTTGCAAGGATATTTTTCATTTCCAGATGTCTAATTGCTCCTTTATGTGCCTTTGAGGTAATTACCCTCCTATGTCAGGGATAGTACTGACATCCTCCATATTTTTAAAGTACACATGGTGCAGGAGAACTGGATATTGTGTACGATGGATATAGAACCATTATATCCCACACTGTGAAGGGTTAAATGCCATTCAGTAATGTTTAGGAAATAATGTGGAATTAAATCTGGACAAACATGAGTTTATTTTGGAATGTGCTAGATTGGTGCTACAGTGCAATGTGTTTAGTTTTCAAGGGAACTGATTAAGTTAGGGGGTGGTAACCTGGAAGACTTACTATCACAACATGAGTCATTCTGGATTTACCATCTGAGGGCATTGATAAAACCAGGACTCGATGAGGGGAGTAATTTAATACCATTTCTTAAGAAAAGATAGAGATAATAAAATAAAAACATTTGACTGGACAGTATGAATTGATTCAACACAAGATTTAAGGGTTATGTTACATTTAGAATATTGTATAGTTTGGTCCCTTAAACATAAACATTATATTCTTTAAATAATAATGTTTAGTAATTTGTGCCCTATGTGCTAATGGATGTTTACTTTCAGATACATTGCCTGTAGTTAAACTAGGGATTAAATAGAATGATAGTTACATATGAATGAAAGGTTAACAACACGGTGAGATACCTATTTTTGTATATATTCAAAATGTTTGTTTTCACAAAATTCTTTGATTTATTACTTGCATTTTCTAATAGTAGAATCATATATTATATGCTAGGTACTGGCTGTTAGCACCTTTATATGTGTTAAATATGTAGGATGTAAAATTACGCCTTGAACATACTTTGACCTTGGTGACCTCCCACATCAGACATATTAGATAGAAAACAAAATGAGCCAGGTATTGACTCTTAGCACCTATATATGAAATAAATATGCAGGATGTGAAATTACATATTGAGGACACCTTGACCTTGGTGACCTACCACCTCAGACATATTAAAGGGAGGTCCAAATGAGCTAAAAAGGTTATTATCATTTTTGGTGGATTAATTGCATTATAGGGATGTTCCATTATAAATAATTTAAATAATTATAGCACCATATAATTGTGCTTAAAATAAATTATTTTTTTTGTGTGGGGGTGCACCATGTAAAAATCAACTCATATGTTTTAATACCATTAATATTTTGCCCTTATAAGAGTTTTAGACCTTGCATACATTGTCTGATGTGCCATGGTGTTCTGCTTCTTACAAATAGTGTTTTGTATTGTTACAAGTATTGCCACGTTCTTGGTGTGGGGTTATATGTTCATTTATCATGTGGTTGTGCCCAGCTGTGGGTGCCTTTAAATATTTTGATTCACCACATGGCTGGCCTCCCTGAGGAAGTGTGGAGGCACAAAACCAGTCGGGCCACAGGGGGAGTGTTTTCATTGATTTGGAAGTGTTGTGTATGCAAAGCTAATTTCTGCAACGTGCGGCAATACATTTTCAGTTTAAACATCTCTGTGTTCGGTGTTCTTTTCTCAGTTTTTACTAGCTCTGATAGAACCAGAGCTGATAATGGAATCCCAACTCATTTCCAATAATGCTATAATTCATGGCTGATGTTATGTTTTATGGTCACTTGCATGAACATATGGAGATACTGGAGAATATGTTGTGACCAGTGGAGTGAAGGATCCAAGGCAGCATTGTTTCACAGAGGGGAGATCTTGCCAGACAAACCTGATCGAGTTCTTTGACTAGGTGGCCAGGGAAGTGGATCAGGGCAGAGTAGTGGATGTGGCCTACCTGGATTTCAGTAAGGCCTATGACACCGTTCCACACAGAAGACTGGTGAGCAAGCTGGGCAGCTTAGGAGTGAGTCCAAAAGTAATATAATTGGTAAGAAGTTGGCTAAGCAACAGGACTCAGAAGGTGGTTGTAAGTGGTGCTCTCTCTGAAGAAGGCAAGGTGACCACCGAGGTGCCATAGGGGTCAGTACTAGGTCCAGTCCTCTTCAATGTCTTTATTAGTGACATTGCAGAAGGGCTGGATGGGAAAGTATTTATTTATTTGTACATCAGTTTACAACCTTTGAGCCAGAGGCTCATTTCCAAAGGTACCTCGTCACATTGAGGACAGAATGAAACAAATTTAGGTTACAGCATAAAAGTCAACTGACTTAAAGTTACACAGAAATGGTTTCATACATTTATACAATTTAGTAGCAACTACAATGATACTGCTGAGCACATGCTGGTAATAACAGAGGCAATTTGCAATGGGTGAGAAGTGGGAGGGTGAGGTGGAGTGCCACCCAGTGGGTGTTGTCAAGTGTGGAGAGATCGAGACCACGTTTAGTGAGAGGAGCAGCTGCGAGTGTTAAACAGTTTGCTCCGAAGGGCGGTTTTGAAGTTGGAGATTGTAGGGGCATTGGAGATGGGAACAGGGAGAGAGTTGAACCAGGATGGAGCTCTGTAGTCGAAGGACCTCTGACCATGGGTGGTTCTGGATCTGGGGACCAGTAGAGTGGTCTTGTTGGAGGTTCCGGTTGTGATAGTGGGTTGGGCATGGCGGATGGAGGCTGTCACCCCAGGAGGGGATAGCCCAAGTAGAGTTTTTTTTGTGAGGAGGCAGGTTTGATAGCATAGCCATTCACCTAGGTTAAGCAGTTTTGCCTCGTCATAGAGTTGACAAGTATGTGTGAGCCTGGGGGCACCAGTAATCAGCCTGCAAGCCTTATTTAGGGTGAGACAAATTTTGTTGAGGGCGGTAGTGTCAGCAGCACCATAGAATGGCAGGCCATAGTCAACAAGGGACAGTACTGAAGACATAACTGCAAGTCAGAGAGCATCAGGGGAGAAGCAGTTTTTACAGCGGTAGAGGATGCCAAGCTGTGTATTAGTAGTGGATGCAAGAGCATCAATGTAGGTGTGGTAGGTGAGAGCTGAATCAAAAGTAACCCCAAGGTATTTGTAGGAGCAGACTTGTTCAAGCGGTTGTTTGATACTAGGGAGGATAGGGAGTGGGAAGTTGCAGGCTTTGTTTTGGGGGTGGGCAAAAATCATTGTTTTGTTTTTTTTTGAGATTAATGAAGCATCTGTGCTCTTTAAACCAGGCTTCAGCATCATTGTAGGATTGTTGCAGGGTGTCCTGTAGGGAGATGGGATTGCGGTGGGTGGCAAAAATGACAGCATCATCGGCATACATAAGAATTTTGCCAGAGCATGCACTGGGCAGGGTGTTTAGATAGAGTGAGAAGAGTAGGGGGGCCCAGGATGGAGTCCTGGGGTACCACGAGCAGATGGGATGAGTTTCAGAGAGTGTCCCATTGATTTTTACACATTGGGAGTGAGCGGATAGATAGCTTGTGCACCAGGCAACAGGGTCAGCAGAGAAACCAGTGTGGCAGAGGGCATCCAGCAGAAGAGGGTGGGAGACAGTGTCGAAGGCCTTTGAGAGGTCAATGAACACTACACCAACTAGGGAGCTGGCATCCAGGGAGGAGTGTAGGAAATTGGAGAACTCAACTAGCACAGTGCCGGTACTGTGACCAGCACAGAAGCCATGCTGCTCTGGGCATAAGATGTTATGCTTAGTCAGATATTCAGTGATTTGAATGGCCACCATTTTTTCTAGGGCTTTGGAGGAGGGAGATGGAGATTGGTCGGTAGTTCCCGGCGGAGGACCTGTCACCCCCTTTATGAATGGGTGTGACTATGGCTGCTTTTCATGCAGTGGGGAATTTCCCCAGGCAAAGGGATCGGTTAAGTAGGCTGGTAAGTGGGGCAAGGACTTCATCCAGCACTAGCTGGAGAATACTGGGGTCCAGGGAGTTGCTGCCGGGACTATTGCTATTTAATGCTTTAATTAGGAGAGGTCTGGCTTCCTGGGCAGATACCTTACATAGGTGGAAGCTGGGGCGTTGGAGGACAGGGGGAGGTAGGGTGGGGGAGGGTCAAAGAAATTACTGGGGAGGACAGAGCTAAGGTCAGTAAAGGAGTTGTTAAGGCAGTTAGCTATGCAGGCAGGGTCAGTGG
This sequence comes from Neoceratodus forsteri, assembly GCA_016271365.2. Lineage (NCBI taxonomy): Eukaryota > Metazoa > Chordata > Ceratodontiformes > Ceratodontidae > Neoceratodus > Neoceratodus forsteri. The sequence goes on along the minus strand of CM057449.1, from coordinate 515,452,961 downwards.
AGGTAGAGCCATCAATAGTGAGCTGGGATGGGGGTAGCGTGATTTCCCATTTAGTTGTTTAACATTGTCCCAGAAAGTCTGGGCACACCCCCAGGAGGAGATGAGGGTGGCCTGGTAGTGGTCGGCCTTGGCTTTACGGATGGCCCATGTGCACCTGTTTTGTGCAGCATTGTAGGCCTGTCTATCAGTCATCTGGCCCTTTTCAGTGGCAAGGTGCCAGAGGTTATCTCTATTTCTGGTCATTTGTAGTAGGGCAGGGGTAACCCAGGGTGCATTACGTTTTTTGGATTGAATTCTTGTGAAGGGTGCAAAGAGGTCACAGGCCTTGTTAAAGGTTTGGGAGAAAAAGGCAAGGGCAGTATCTATGTCGGGTGCATGATGAATGGGGGACCAATTAATCTGGGTGAGAAATTGTTTGAGTCTTATCAGCCCACCAGGTCGGAGGCACCTACGGAGTGTGGTCAGAGCTGTGGGTTTGGGAGTGGGGGTTACCCAAAGGAATAGGATAGGGGAGTGGTCACTTAGTGAGTCTGGGAGGACCCGGATGTTATGGATTTTTTGGGGGTGGTTGGTGATAATTACATCCAGTAGGGTACTGGTTCCTGTCTTTGGGTTTACTCTAGTGGGCTGGGAAATAAGTTGTGTCAGGTCTAGGGCAGCAAAAGAATCTCGGGTAGTAGAAGAGGAGGCATGGAGCCAGTTCACATTAAAGTCCCCCACTAGGATTTGTTCCATCTTGTGGTGGAGGACGGCAAGATATTCTGTTAAAGATATCAGTGCCGAGTTCTGGTTCTTTGGGGGAACGTAGGCAGTGGTGAGATATAGAGGACCCCTGGAGGGGTCAGGAGCAAGTTTGAGGGTAAGGGCCTGTGCTCCATTTACTAGAGCAGGGGCAGGGAGTGCTTGTCTGATGTTTGTGTCCCTGATATAGATTGCACAGTCACCCCCGCATTTGCCCATTCGGTCCTCCCGGTATAGGGTATAGCCTGGGAGGGAGACAAAGGAGTCGGGGTGGATTTGGACAGCCAGATTTCCACCAGGTCTATGATGTCTGGTTGATGTAGCATGGCCCAGCACTGGAGGGCATCACATTTTTTCAGTAGGCTGCATATGTTCATGGAGGCTAAGTGGAGACCAGTGGACCCAGCTGGTGGGCTGGAGGGGGCAGGGCCTGGGTTTGGATGTATATTACCTGATAGGAGTAGTAAGAAGACCAAGGCTTTGATCAGGGGGTGGTAGTATTTCAACTTCCGGGGGGGTACACTGGGATGGGGAGGAGGCAATAGGGGAACAAGGAATGGGCAGGGTTTGAAAGGTCAGGAGGGCGAGGATGAGTAGCAACCATGGGATCCAGGGTAGGCAGTGGGGGGGCATCCAGAGGGGTGGGTGCCATGGGCCAGGGTACATGGTTAGTGTAGGGTGGGATCAGACTAAATCAGGGAGAGTTGTGGGTGCTGGTACAAGTGGGCCAGGGGAGATGCCTGGCTGATGGGATGTGGGTACCAGCATGTAAATAAGGAGGAGACATTTGAGGAGGAGGTGTACAAACATAATGCCTAAGGTAGTAGCAGCAGGGCAGAAAGGTTCAAGTATCTTGGCTGCCCCTCAGAAAGCGTATATACCATTTTGGAGTAGTGGTAATGTCACAGACTCTGGTGGACAGGGTACAAGGTTCAAGACCCTGGCAGGGCAGTTGAAATAGGACCTGGGTGAGAGCGGGGATTCAGGTTCTGGGGGACTCAAAGCAGGCTGGGTTTGGGCCAAAATTCAGGGTGGAAATAGTGGTCACTGGGGGTTAGTGGCAGGCTGGGTGAGGGTCCGGTGGTAGGACAGGGGGTCAGTATGTAGGGCTAGCTAGAAGGCTGGGTGTGAGGGTGAGGTGTGGGCAGAAGCAGAGATGAGAGCAGGGGAGAGAAGTAGCGTATGTAGGTAGAGGGGTTCCAGGAAGTAGTAGGAGGAGGAAATTCAGGTAGACACAGAGGTGAATATTCAGAGGGTCCCTCTAGTGGCTAGCAGGTATAACCTGCAAAGTGGGGACTTAGAAATACAGCAGACAGGAAGTGAGGTCATAGGAAGGGGCCAATAAATCAAGGGATGACCCTGGGTGGGTGGGGTGGGCAGGGCAGGTTGACCATGGCGTCGATGGGCTAACACCCCTCACAAGGATGCAGCTCAAGGGAGGAGGTATCCTTTACCTCTTAAGGTGCTCTCTGTCCCGGCTCCAGGAGGGAGCTTGTCTGTGTCCTGCTTCAGTGTTCTGTGTGGTTGGGGGGTTTGCGAGGCCTATATGGGGAGAGAGAGCAATGGGACATTAGTATGCAATTGGAGGTAAGCTGAGACCTGACCCCTACTGTGCATATGTGAGCTGTTGGGTTATGTCCCGATCACAGCACCCTACTGCGCACGCGTGAGAAAGGCCAGATGGCGACATACAGCACTAGCCATGAGAAATCATCTACAGGTAAGTATGTCTGTTTGAAGATGACACAAAAATCTGAAACAGAGTGGGGGTTGGGGAGATGGAAGAAATGAGATACCATCTGAAAAAGCTGGAAGACTGGTCAAGAGTTTGGCAGCTGGGTTTCAATGCAAAAAAGTGCAAAATCATGAACTTGGGGCACAGAAACCTGGGGGCAACATACCAATTGGGCGGGGAGGTATTGGCAAACACAAAACAGGAAAAGGAGCTAGGAGTAATGATTTCTGATGACCTGAAGGTAGCAAAGCAGTGTGATAAGGCAGTAGGGAAAGCTAGCAGTATGCTCGGGTGCATAGGGAAGGGTCTCACCAGCAGAAAGAGGGAGGTAAGCTTACCCTGTACAGATTGATGGTGAGGTCTCACCTCGAGTACTGTGTCCAGTTCTGGAGGTCCCATCTCCCAAAGTAGATAGATACGGTGGATGAGGTACAGAAGAGGGCAACCAAAATGGTGCAGGGCCTGTATCAAAAGACTTAAGAGGAAAGTCTTAAGGAATTAAATATGTAGATTAGGATATTCAAAGCATGGTGCAGGGTTTGCATCCAGCCCTGTGCCATGGCACTTAAGTTATGGCAGTGTGCCAAACCCTTCACTGAAACTGTGCCCGATTTTACAATCCTAGATGCAGTTGCAACAGTTTCCACAAATTATAGCAACTTATGCCAAATATCTGGTGCAAGCTCTGTAAAAACAGCCCCCAGGATTGTCATAAGTTAGACCAGAAAAAATTGGTCAAATGTGTGGTAACTGCCACATGGGACAGAAAATCCCATTAGTTGCTGCAAGCCCCATGTGTCGTATTTTTGGTGCACCAGGGCTTGCGGCAATCTAAGGCTTTTGAATATCCTGCCTGTACTCTCTAAAGGAAAGAAGGAAAAGGAGGGACATGATAGAAACATTTAAATACCTCACAGGTATTAATAAGGTACATGAGGGTAGCATTTTACAAAGAAAAAGATGCTCAAGGACAAGGGGTCATGCTATGAAGCTGGGGGAAGGGGATACTCAGAGGAGATATGAGGAAATATTTATTCACAGATAGGGTGGTAAATGCCTGGAACAGCCTCCCAGTGGAGGTGTTGGGTGCTAAAACAGTAACAGGATTCAGACATGCATGGGATAGACACAAGAGAACCCTAGAAATAAGGTAAAGAGGGAGAAGACTGGAGATTGAGTAGGGTCTGTCATGGCACTGTAGGTAGAGAAAATAGGGCAGACTAGGTGGGCCAAGAGGTCCTTGTCTGCCACCAACTTCTATGTTTCTATTTAACATGTTCTTCCAAGGTACTATGTTTGTTAGACTTGATTACCACAAGTAAGTCACATCTATCATCCAAAAGTTCTGCGAGTATAGTAGAAAAAGGGCCACATTTGTAACATTCTAACGAAAAATACCATGGTGACATAAGTTTGATAATGTAGCACATTTTGTGACTTCTGGCTAACAAGCTCCTTATAAAATCAGCCTGATTTCAAATGCATCTCTAGAGCTTGCACATATCTGGGGTGTGTTACCCTGCAGCTGCAGTTGTCAGCATGCCTGCTGGCATCCAGAATCTCTGCCACCTGTGGTCCACTGGTGCAGAGCACACACTGGGGAGTTGGATGGGGCATGGTAAGCAAAAGGGTCTGGACCAAAGACACCAAAGCATCTACCATTGCTGGTCCACAAGTGGATCTCTGCCTGTGTGGTGCAAGTCATGGCAGGCTACAGCAGTCCTTCTAGACTGATGTATCCCCACCAGTGGAAACATTAATTTTCCTGAAATCACATGCCAGTGCCAGTGATACCCTTAGCCTGCTGTGGAAGCTCCTAGGGCTGGCAGTTTGACTAGAACTGGCTAATCTGGTCTGGAACTGTGCTCTGTGGCTGGGAAGAGGAGGACATGTAGCTGCTACTGCTGCCCCTAGACAGGCATAGTGGTTGCCCTCCCACTCTGCCCTCCAAACCATGGAGTTGTAAAGATCAGTCTCCTTTCATCCCATCCCCTCCTGGTCCACACCTGTCCCTCCTGCCCATGTAAGAAGGTGCCTGAGCAAGACTGGGTACAGAGGGGAATTCATCCCCTAATATGGGTGCCATAAGGTACCCCAATGGTGTGCAGTCTGCACAAATGAGGCACTCTATTGCTCTTCCTGGCCCTTCCCACATGCAGAGAAATAGGAAACTGTTTAAGGATCAGGCCCTCAGTAACTCACAGATACACGTGATACTTTGGTTGTGAAGAGTTTATCACATGGGTGTTTAAGTACTGGGACATTTTTCTAGTGAAACTATTCAGATAAATTCAGATTACAGTGTGAAAAATGAAAAGTTTCTCACTTATTCCCTTTTAACCCTCATACTAGTCACAAGTAGTAGTAGTACACTTGTTGAGAATGAACCTTTTAAAAAGCCCTAGTTTTAATGGTAACAGTTCAATAAAACCTGGATCTTATTGATCACAAAAAAAGGGACAGTATGTCCAGAAGCTTACTGGGCTGACTTCAAGGCCATGGGTTTACAGTGACTGAAAAAGTAAAAATTAATTTTAATATATAGAATTCTCAAATCTTTTATCAATGTTTTCTTCATTTCCATTACTGTACCATGACCCAAGTGAGCTGACATAATTCCAGGAATCTGGGCCAATTAAATTTCCACAGTTCCATCCATTGTACCAGCAAGAACTGTAAAACTGTGGCCTTGCATATCTGGATCATCCTGATCCTAGGTATTGTGAAGTGTTGCTGATTTTGTGTAAATAAATTAGAGACCCTAATATCTGTGGAAACAAATAAATCTTGCATGGTTTAACTGTGCTTTCAAAACAGTATACTTTCCTTGGCAAAATATTTTGCCTAGAACAATCCATCCAAGAAGAAACATACAGAAGGCAATGAATTAGAGACAGTATCAATTGAGACCATCCCCCCATTCTCAGAAATAATAACAATTAAGGTTAAACTCCCTCCTATCAAAATGCACAACAAAGAGCATGAACAGTTATGTTCAATATCATAAGTACCATGGAGTGTTTTATACTGATCATTATTCTGAGGAGTTAGAAGTGGTGTTATTCAGTAGTTATTTTAATGCTGAAAATGCAGAAGCCTTTTGCAACAAGAATAAGTTCCTGGAAGACTACTCAGTAAGTTGACCTGACTTTTTACAGCTGTGGGTGGAGCCTGCAGCCATCTTGCTGTAGCTGGAAAATGGGATACTAAAGCACACATTTTTGGAGTTTTCAGTGTATCCTTCCACAAATGCAAATCACTATGCCAGTTGAATGAAATACTTCCTTCTCTCTGTTGAGTAGACCACTTCCAACAAATTTTTTCAGCTTGTTTGTCTCTCTCTGCCATAATTTCCAACAGAGGACACAGCAAGCTTCTAGAGGAACTCCACAGAAGTTGCAAATTACTTTTTTTTATGGCTGAAAAGAAGAAGCATACAAGTATACTGGAATTTCCCTTATTGAAGCTCTTAAGCTCTCAGTGTCTCATTAAGCAGACTACAGTGTCAAATTACAGAAAGTCAAGCTACAGCTTTACCCCTGTAATTCAAAACCAGGACTCTCAGTACTGTGGAGGAATACCGTATATTTTTTTTTATGTATACCATCCCGACAGCAACATGTTGACAGCGACTGATACTACAGCGACAACAGCACCAGGTCACTGTAGTGTCAGTGCTGGACCCTGGCACTGTTTTCTGGGGGTCTTGTACTCCATCCCCTAATCAGCTCTGACTCAGAGTTGATTATATTAAATGGGGGTTCGGGGGCAAAGCCCCTCAAAGAAAACATGGTAGGCAGTGACTTTTTTTATGCCAACCACAAATGCGGTCGACATAAAGGTTTCACTGTACCATCAGTCAACAAACGTTTTGTCACAGTACGGTTGTAGAGCCTTTTTTTTATACTGTACAAAAAAAGAATGCATTTGCAAACTGGAAACTCATTGTAGTATAAAAGAAATGTGTACAAACTGGCACTAAAGAATGTGTGTGTGTGTGTGTGTGTGTGTGTGTGTCTTTGCAGAATTATGTCAGATGCTCCTGACAACAACTCTTTCTCCTGCAAAAGCTCAACCAATCCCCCCTCCCCCCCACAGACATAACTAGGTTTTAACCCTTGTTCCTATGGGCATTTATTGGGATCTGAGACTATTTTCTTCTGTTGTTTTTTATATTTTTTCTATTCAACCTTTGTATATTTGCTATTCTGTGCTAGTGAAAGGTAGGGGCTTACAACACCTCTGTTTATCCACAGAATTAGGTTCACTGCTTGCTTTTCCACTCTGATGTATTTAATGCTCATAAAAGGTACTGCTCAGACAGCACTAGACAGTAAACTAAAGCTCTTTGTTTATCCACAGGGACAGGTACAGTGCAGGCTTCCCCCACCCACCCACCGTGATGAATTTAGTGCTGGTAAAAAGTGAGGGATAAAGCCCTTGGTTTATCCACAGGTAGCATGTGGAGCAGGCTCACTGCAAACTTACCCACACTGTGATGGATTTAGTGCTGGTAAAAAGTGAGGGACTGACACCACTTGAGCTCTAGACCCTCTGCTAATCCATAGAGACAGCTACAGTGTGGGGGTAGGGGCAGTGCTTGGTTTCTACACTGTCTGCATTTGGTCCTGGTGAATGGTGAGGGACTGCCAGCACTGGGGACTAAAGCCTTTTGTTTGTGTACAGTGACAGGTACAGTGTGTGACTGGTGAACAGTAAGGGACTGGCACCACTGGAGACTGAAGCCCTCTATAAATCCACAGGGGCAGTTGCAGTGTAGAACAGACAGTCCAGGGTTTCCACACTGTGATAGATTTAGTACTGATGAAAGGTGGCAGACTGACAACATTGGAGGCTGAAGCCCTCTGTTTATCCACATGGGAAGGTACAGCGTATGGCTGTGAAAAGGGGAAGGTTTCTCACACTGATGGATTCAGTGCTGATAAAAGCTAAGGGATGGGCAATACTGGGGACCACTCTACTGTCATCATGTCCACAGTTTCTATTGGCAGGTCATTTTAGAAGGCCACCACCCTCCTGAGACAAAATATACTTCCTAGTGTTACCATTAAACTTACCATCTGTGGCCTTCAGAACATGTCTCTGTGTCCTACTGTGCTGGAAAATATATCCATATGTTCAATCCTGTCAATACTCCTGAGTATGGTTAGACTGAGATAATGTCCCGTCTCAGCCTGCTGTTCTAAAGGGAGTTGACCGTAACAACAATGAGAAAACTAAAATGTGGATATTATCTGTTAGATCCTTCCAGGTATTCCTGTTTTGAAATCCAGCTTCTCCTTAACAGTGATATCTAAACAGAAAGCCCAACAGCAAATTTGTTTTTATTTTTAGTACTGAACACATTCTGTTTCCAGCTGTAGTAAATGTAAACACTGGATGAAATATGAAGAAACTGATAGAGGGAAGATTATAAAGGATGTCAGTAGGCATTTTATGCAACTGCATATATATGCAGAATTTAAAAATGCCACACAAATTCACTGCCACTAAGCAAGTGGCAGACTGGGGGAGAAATTTGTCAACACAAAAAGGGGTTTGGAGTGCACACAGAGGGGAGTGAGAAGTTCAGTTTTCCTAAGTGGGACAGAGACCCACAGGGTGTAAAAAGCTGGATTTTATTGAAAATATGATGGATCATAATGGTCTACAGAGCCCATATTCTTAAAGAAGCGGTTTTGTCATCAAGGAAGAAAAAAAAAGGTGGGTCACAATTGACAACTATCTGACATTTCAATTCTCACAATCCCCAACTCAAAAATGAATACCAACACAATTTTAACTTGGTGCAGTATAAGACCACACCAAAGAATCCAGCATCTATGCCAAGCTGGTGTTTCTCTGCTTACCATATGTGTTGCATTCTTTTGGCACGGTCTTTATAGAGTACAATACCAAAATACTTTTTGTTTGACCACCTCACTTCCATCTGAGTGCACCCTAACCCCCTTTCTGCCCTAATATCATTATATTCAGGGCTTGCTTAAGTAGAGCTGCATCCAAATTTCCTCCACATGGACCAAGTGAAACTTTTTCAACGCCAATAAAAGACTAACAATGCATTCCCTGGCATTGAATACATTTTATATGGGTTGATATTTTACTTTGCACATTCTTGTGTTCTGGGATTCTAACATGTTCACCTATTCTCTGAATTAATGGGCATATAGTTTTTCCAGTGCATGGCTGACTCTGTGGCAAACAGCACATGCACGAGTATCACGCATGCGCAATACTGTAATTCCTGGAGTATTAGTTAAGGCTGACTCCAGTGCGATGAGTGCACCACATATTCTTTGCAATGCTCTTGATGTGCCTAAAAGCTCTCCATAGCCATGTCAGCTCTGACCAGAGTTTGTTTCTGCTGGTTGCCATTTGCAGCACCACCAGTTTGGAAATAGGTGATGTTTTGCTTACTGTTTAAATTTTGTGTATACCACAGGAAGGAGAGATCACATTTAAACAAGAGAAAATAATTAAAAGCTATTTTGCCAATAACAAGTCTATGCACGCCATTGTGCTACAGTATATCCCTAGCCAGAAAAGGAATGTGTACTGTGGAAAAAATCCTTGGACTGATGTTTGTTGCAATCTAGTCCATGACAGAGAACCAAAAAGAAATGGAAGAAAAAAACTATAATGTAATTTTTCTGGTACACTGCAGATCTCTCAAAGTTTGTAAAGATCACCAGATTTTAAAGGGAATTCAAATTTTCTGTAATTTATAAATAGCATGAAGATCAGTAGTCTAACAATGTCTATTTGACATGTTTTGCCTCTACTCTCTGTAATGGGTAGGGCTGTGGGTTGGGCTATACTTTTGTCATGGTAACGTTTAGAGAAAATCATGTTATTATAACGGTCAAAATGACAGAAATGACAGAAATCATAATACAAATCACAAAAAGTCATGGATCTGTTGGGCCTCATACTCAGACACAATCAACAGTGCCACAAATAGGATAAGGCAGTGCACTAAGGAGCATGGTGCCATTCTGGAGTTATACAGTGCTTGTACATGCAAAGCACCCCTGTCCAGAGTGCTGAATCTATGAATATAGGACTGTGGCAAATGAGCAAGTAAGTAAGTAAATGTTTATGCATATGGCGCCCAATCCCAGAGGCTCTGGGAGCCTTACAAAAAGTCAAACAAGCAAGGTTGACCAGACAGAACATACAGGGTATATAAGTTATACAATAAACTAATAAATAAAATAGTAATGAACAAGTCAAACTAAAATCAGCTGCAATTTTTCAAATATGCTTTCTTAAAAAGATAGGTTTCCAGCTGGCCTGGTAGCGCTGAGGGTTGAGGCGCTGGACACCACACCTCGCACTATGCCAGCGACCTAGGTTCAGGAATGAGCCTGGATCATCGGGGGTCGGCAGAGAAGGACTAGGATTGAGTGTCTGCAGACAGCTCTCCTAGTCCTGGGGTGGGTTGGTGAAGCACACCGCACTGCAGTGGCCCCTGGGGATGCCTGGAGGCACTGCAGATGCAGGTGTCAGCAGAGGGGTGCACGGCAGATGTCTGCACATCAGTGCATGAATGTCATTGCATGTCCATGCACTATCAGGGACATACTGGGGGAAAATGGCTGGGCGTGACCGAGGCAGCTTGATGGCCACACCCTGTGGTGCTAGGTGGACTGTCGTGGAATTGTGCTGGGGGGGGTCCGGGGCTGGCTCGGCTAGGCAGGGCATAGGGGAGCCCCCAGTGAGTCGGCGACAGCCATACCAGACTCCCCATCATGCGAGTGAGCCTGCTGCTCTCCCAACGGGCAGGACAGGCAGCTGGATGCCCTGCTGGTAAGTCACCACAGCAGGCGTATAAACTGTGATATGATTAAAAAAAAAAAGATATATTTCCAGACCACTTTCGTGTGAAGTCCAAACTATCCATTGTTTAACCTGACACAAAATGGTCATCTAGGAGACAATGAGTTAAATGCCTCCACTGATGAGGCCGCCTTCAGAGATCTGGGGAGTGAGTTCCAGAGGACCAGGCTGGCCACTTTGAACAAACAATCACCCGAGGTTTTCAGTCTGACCCTCGGAACCGCTAGGAGGCCCTCAGTGGAGGAGCGGAGGAAGCATACTGGGATGGGAGGTGTAAGGAGATCACACAGGTAGCCAGGGCCTGAGCCATATAGGGCCTTATAGGTGAGCAAGCCCACCTTGAAGATGATTCTCCACCTGGCAGGCAGCCAATGCAGATCTCGCAGGACCAAAGTCATGTGACAAGGCCTAGGCAGGCCTGTCAGTGACCTGACCACCATGTTCTTCACTAGCTGAAGTTGGCAGAGGTTCCCTCCACTGACCCCAAAGTTCAGAGTGATACAGTAGTCTAGCCTGGATGTAACAAAGGCCTGCATCAGTACTGGCAGGTCCTCAGGCAGAATTAGGGGTTTAATATGGGTGATGTTCCTTAAGTGGTAGAAACTACTTTGGACAGCAGACAACACAACCCAGAGTGCAGAACTGCAGTGCACCACAGCCAATGCTGGAAACAGACACCAAGGAGAAAAGGGGGCCAGCGTGTCCCAAAAGGGTTAGAGCCTTTGCTCCTGGCTGCCTTATTCTATTACCAAACATGCTAATCACCATATACACTAAGGTATGCAAGAAATCAAGAGGACATTTGTATGCCCTTATGTGGCCATTAGAAACGCTGTGCAGTATCTCCATGCCTTTGTATGAGCAGGGGCACTGTGCAGAGAGGCATTCGGTGTTCCCTCCCATCCATGAACCCAAAGTCTGCCATAGTGAATGGAAAGTCCCTGGTCACCTAGTGGCCCCCACTCAGCTAATCTCACTTTGTATTCCCTGGTATTCCAATGATGCACCCTCCCTTTCCTGATCCTGCTTGTAGTCCCTGGTAGTCAAGTTGTACCCCCTGTCCCTCTTCTGATCCCTATTTGTATGCCACAATAATTCCCTGATGTCCAGTGGTCCCTTACACCTACCAGTAGCCTCTGACCCCGATGCCAACCCCCAAATGGCAGGCATAACTTACCCACTGCTCACCTCCCTGGCCAGCTACTGTTTGCTCTGTAGAAATCTTGTATCAATATACAAAGCTTAACACTGCTACAGGACTTGCAGTCTGAAAATAAACTACAGTAAGTCGGTGAAAGTGCTACTGCTCATGCATGTAGAAATACAGAAACATAGACTTTGGTGGCAGATAAGGACTGCTTGGCCCACCCAGTCTGCCTGTTTCCCTACCTATTGGATAAGCTGCAGATCCTAGTTTACCAAGAGACTACTTCCTCCTAGCCCCCACCAGAATTGCCTTATGTCTGTCCCATGCATTCTTGAACTCCCCCACTGTTTTTGACCCCATGAACTCAGGAATGCCGTTCCATGTGTCTACCACCCTCTCTGTGAAGAAATACTTCTTCGCCTTGCCCCTGAGTCTTCCCCCTGTATCTTCAGATTGCACCCCCTGTTCTTGCACATCTTTTTTCTGAAAGACGCTACCCTCTTGGACTTTGCTGATTCCCTTGAGGTACTGTAGCCTTGGTATATTTTAACCACATTGTTACTTTGACCTCTAGCTTCACCAGAACAAATGCTTTCCCCACCAAACTTTAGTGACATTTTTCAGACCCCCCCCCATCATGACCATTTTATTGATGATTCATAATCCATCCCTCACAGATATGGATGTTCAGCACCTTGACCAAAAAACGCCCACTTTGGGTTGGAGTTATGAAACATCAGTAAACCGGTCAGGGGGGTGTATTAAAGCTTTTAACAAAGTGTGGTAAGCAAAGCTTTCATTTTGGCCAAGTCAGGGGTCAAAGTAAAAATGTGATTCAGATAAACTAAGTGTATGCACATGCATGGTAGCACTTCAGCTGAATTAGGTTATTTTTATTTATTTATTTATTTATTCATTCATTCATTCTTGAATTACAATACCTTTGAGCACATAACAGCTCTTTTACAAAGGTTCCACTTCAGTGGGAAGGGTGACAGACATACAACGGATAGTATTTCATAAAATTTTGACAAGAAAGTATTTAAAATGACATTAACATTGCAACTAAAATTAAAACCATGAATCGGCAAGAAATCAAAATAACCTAAAAAAAGGAGGCAACCCAAGGTGCTTTGTCAAATGGGTATAGGTAGATTTGGGTGAACAAAAGTTCAGGTAAGTGAAGATAATCAGTGGAAAGAAGGTGAAGGGTGATGGGGTGAGGTGAAAGAAGGATTGGAGAAGGAGGCAGGAAATAGGACAGAGCACTTAGGGTGAAAGTGGACATTCACAGAGAAAGGGGGGAGAAGTAGGTATACAAGGATGTGTCAATACTGCTGAGGTAGTGCCATGTCAGTTGAAACAGTCATGGGGACTGTTAGCTGTAAGATGCTGATGAAGAGTGCCTTTAAATGGTCCCAGTTTTGGTAAGGAAGAGATATCTCTGGGCAGCACATTAAACCAGAGAGGTGCTCTATATGCAAACGATTGTTGCCCTTGTGTAGTCCGGCATCTTGGGACAGAGAAGAGTTGGTTGAATGAGCTATGCGTGTGCTGGGAGCTGCAAGAGGGGTTGAGTAAGTTTGTAACACCAGAAGGCAGGAGCCTGAGAAGTGCCTTTTTAGTTAGCAAGCAGGTTTGATAGTGAATCCTCCCATTTAGCTGAAGCTACAAGTCCTGTAATGATGTACAGCGTTTTATACTGATACAGGGCTTGTGGACAGACAGCAGACAGCCATTGTGGAGAGTGGAGAATAAGTGTTCTCTGCTGTCTGGGAGGTAGGTTAGCATGAGGGGTCAGAGACTACCAGGAAGAGGAGGAGGAGGAGGGACCACTGGACACAATGGAATAGCTGTAATACAAAAAATGGGGATTAGGTGAGGGGGGTTTGCACTAGACTCCCAGGGAATACATACAGGGACTGGGTGAAGGAGGGGCATACCACTGAACTACCAAGGAATGCAATCAAGGATCGGGTGAGGAAGGGGGTCCACTAGATTATCAGGGATTATCCTTTACTTTCACTATGGCTGACATGGGGGTGAAGAGTGGGAGGGGGATGTTTTTAATTCACACTGGGACAAGTGCTGCAGGTGTGGGGGGTTGCATGCACCACTGTGCACATTGTCAAATGTACGGTTTGGGAAGCACTAAACAGTGCTACTCAAGCAGCTTTTTTAGCATGTCCAGCACCCTTTCAGTATATATCACTGTGCAATACATGCAAGAGGTTTCCACCATTTGAATGGGTGCAGTGCTGTATTTAGTGCAATCACAACAAACATTTAGTAACCTGTCATGTGTCAATGTATAACAGCAACAATGCTGACAGAGAGCCCCACCACATTCTGAAAATGTGCATCCCACCTTGTTCCAAAATTATGTATGCCTACCATATTCTAAAACTGATCATCTCTACCACATTTCAAAATTGCATGTCCCAGCCACATTAAAAAAATCATGCATCACCACCACTTTCTGATAGTGTAGTCTCTGCCACATTCTAATATTGCTTGCCCTTGTTACATTTGAAAACTGAGCTTCCCAGTCCTGCTCCAAAAGTGTGCATCACACCACATTCCAAAAATATGCATCCCTGACACATACTGAAATTGAACAGTATGTCACCACCTCATTCTGAAACTGTGCATCCCCACCGTATTCTGAAATTCCATGTCCATGCCACTTTCTGAAATTAAATGTTGCCACCACATTCAGAAACTGAGCATCACCGCCAGATGCCAGAATTATTCATCCCTGTTATATTACGTAACTGTACACTCCTGCCACATTCCACAACTACAATTATCTCCATCTGTGGTAAACACATAAAGAAAATTTTAAAAATATGATCACAAGGCCATTAAACCAAAATGGTTGAACAAAGGGGTCAAAAAGTTAATTGAAAGGAAAAATAAACTGTATAAACGATATATGAAACACAAAACTAATGAGGCATGGACAAACTACAAAACAGCACTGAAGAAACGCAAGATAAAAAGTAACCAATCTAAAAGATCCATGGAATTAAAAATGTGCACAAATGCAAATAAAAACAACAATAAACAGTTTACAGTTATGTGAAATCTCTATTAAATCAAGTGACAAGCTATGTGCAATAAATAATAATGGTATCCAAATAACGAACCCAGAAAAAATTGCTAATCGCTTCAGTGATCATTTCTGCTCTGTGTTAACCAACAAACAACCTGTACCTACCTGTATTAACACATACAATTCAGATACACATAAAATTCATGAAGACGATATCCAAGAATAAAATAAAATAAAAACACACAGTGCTGCAGGGCCAGATGGTATCTCCACACACACATTGTCCATAGACTGTGCTACACAGGTCACAAGTAGGGCTTCAGCGTCATTAAGGACTTACTCCCAGCACATAACACAAGCCAAACAATAGTTGCTGTGCACAAAGAGTATGTTGTTGAACGTAATCACTGCCACATTGGGTAACAGGTCCATGTCGAAATTTATTGCATGCAATACAAAACACCAGACATCAAACAAAGCATTTGCAGCAGTGACCAAGCTAGTTATTTAAACAGGAAATTGTTAAAGCTTGGCCTAGGCTGCCTCTCACTCCAGTACACCCCAGCACTTCGACTCTACCCAATTCTTCCTCCCCACTAGTTTTGAAAATCTAATGTAAAACATCAAGCATCTGCTAAGCATTGCATGTGAACAGTCGATCAAAACAGGCCTCATACCTACAGACTGGACAACCACTGTATTACGAATTCATAAAAAGAGAAACAGAAATGAGGTAAATAATTACAGACTGATAAGTTTAACATCTGTACTAGGCAATGTACTCAAACCTTTCATTAAAGACAACGTATTAACACACTTAACAGACACTGAAAACCTAGACCCAGAACAGAATAACTTTACCCCAGGAAGATCCAGCACAACAAAGCTTCTCTGTTTTTACAAAAAGGTAACGTTCCCCTTGGATACAAAAAAAATCAACCAGTGGACTACATATTTCTAGACTTCTCAAAGTCTTTCAACACTGTTCCACACTGGGACATAATAGAACAAGCATTTTTCAATGCCGAATGTTTGCTTGCTGGTATTAGCATTGGAAATGCAGGAGTTAGACAGATGCAGAATAGGAATGGCAGTGAAGTATTGAACTTCACGCCAACCCCACCTCCACCCTGCGGAGATGGACAGGCATTGGGGTATGTGCTTAGGTCATCACCCATAATGTTCATGCCATTTCACCTCACCCTATCCTGCAGACACCAAGTGTTGAGGTGTGCCTTGGGGCATTTGGCTTTACAGTCACCCCATTCCATAAGGACATACGTTGAAATGGGTGCAGTATAGGAGAATGGGGTGAACTCTGGTGCTGAAGAGTCCAAGGCACACCTTGATGCCTGTCACTGGCTGCAGGGTGGGGGTGGAATGGCATGAGCATTACAGTCGGCAATCCAAAGGCACACCCCTGATGCCTGTCAGTCTGTACAGGGTGGAGCGTTATGGTTAGAAACCCTAATGCCCCAGTTGTTTGTTGGTATTTGCACTACAAATTTTCAACATGGCCTTTTTGTGACCCCCAACTCATGAAAGCATTTGGGACCTCTTCTCATGAACAGTGGCACTGTGATTTTGTTAGTGTGTCCCAAACTTTGAGTTCCCACAGTGACCATTGTGCGCCAGATGTACGAAAACACAGATCTGGCAGGATGTGAAGAATGACAGCTATACCATTCTTAGGGAGGTTTAAAGAGATGGCAATGTTGAAAATCTGTAGTGAAAATATTAAAAATGCTCGAACTTGCAAACATACATGGAAACTGCGCAACGCATGTGTGTAACACTGTCATTTAGTAGAATTATTTCACCAAAATTTTCAACATAGGCATTTTGTGACCTCTACTCATGAACACTGTCACTATGATTTTCTTAATCTGTCCCGAAAATTGATTTCCCAAAGCAACCACGCTATTCTGCGCCAGATGTGTAAATGCATATTTTTGACAGGACATAAAAAATGACAGCTGTACTGTTCTTAAGGAGGTGTGAAAAAATGACAATGCTGAAAATATAGAGTAAAAATATTACAAATGCATGAAATTATGAGGGTGCATGGTAACTGTGCAACATACGCTCGTAACACAGTCATTTTATGGACTTTTATCACCAAATTTTCAACATAGGCATTTTAGGACCTCTGCTCATGAACAGTGTCACTGTGATTTTCTTAGTCTGTCCCGAACACTGATTTCCCACAGTGATGGTGTTATTCTGCATCAGAAGTGCAAAAACACATTTCAGACAGGATGTGAAAAATGACAGCTATACTGTTCAAAAGGAGGTGTGGAAAAATTCCAATGTTGAAAATATGGAGTGAAAATATTACAAATTCGCAAAGTTACAAATGTGCGTGGAAACTGTGAAATGCATGCTTGTAAAACAGTTATTTTTTTGATTTTTTCACCAAATTTGCAACATAGGCTTTTTGAGAGCCCACCTCATGAACTGTGGCACTGTCATGTTGTTAATCAATCCTGAAAGGTGATTCTGCCCAGTGACTGTGAAATCACCTTTCGGGACTGAATAATGTCATGACAGTAACTGAATTCATATGGAGGGGTCCCAATAACCCCATGTTGAAAATTTGGTGCCAAAAGTCAAAAAATGGCCCAGGTATCCACATAAGTTGAGAAAACCCTATTTATGTCATTATACAGCTTACTGGCATTTCTTCAGTTTGTGGTCAGCTTTGAAAAGTGCAGGCGTGTGCCGGTCCACGAAGATGGTCACGCTGGGCTCGAAGGTAAATATGGGGCGAGTGGGTGTGTGGGGGAGGCAGAGTGTGCAGAGGGTGGGTGCGGGTTGGGAGGGGCATGAGACACCATGAGGGACCATTTTCTTGGTTTCAGGAAAAAAAAAAAAGATGCCATGGGAAGGTTTTCGTTTTTTCAGGCTTGCTTTGGTCACACTGTGGTGGGCTCCCAGTGTGCCACCTGCATTTTGGAGGAGGGGGACTTAAGCCTATGGGTATTTGGCCCTCTGTCGGCAAAGAAATACTGTTTGAGGGGGCAAGATGCTGAGGGGGACTGGGCACCCCCTCGGCACACAACAAATGGGGAGGAAATTATGCCAACGAGGAGTGGGGTCCCCTGTTGGCAAATGAACTGGGTTGGGGGCATGCTGACAAGGAGATTGGGCACCACTTCGGCTTTCATGGGGCTCTGAGGTGGACAACTATAGCCACCACCATGTTCATGGAACTGTTACACCAGGCAAGGTACCACCTTGCAATGACGGGTTTCTCCCTCACTGCAGTGGAATGGTTAACGCTGCAATGACGGGGCGGCCCCTGATTGAGGCCGGCCAAATCATTTCAAGTTGGCGGTACTTCTGCAGAACCAGTGTCATCAGGACAGTGGGCCTGCATTGGTCGAACACTGCCAAGCCCACAATTCAGTGCTGGCATTGGCCACCACAGGTCCGCACCTCCACAACCCACTTCTCTCCTAAGCTGCCATATAATGTTACTTGTGCATGCAAGCAAGCAAACATAAAAAATGACCACCATGAAAATTAATCATCACATAATCAATAAGGTCTGTGGGTGGTTAACAGATAGAAACAAAAGGTAGCAATAAATGTCACTCTGTCACTCTGGGGAGCAGTCACCAATGGGGTACCCCAAGACTCTATACTTGGTCCCATACTTTTCTAAATTTTCATTTCTGATATGGATCAGAATGTCATAAACTGGACAAACCAATACGCAGATGACAATAATTTAGGTGGTATTTCCAGACTGCCTATGTAATCCTGAAATTCAGTTTCCCCACCTATATTATTGCTAGGTCAGGAGACCGAATTTCAAAATCCCAGTGGGGATTTGTGTTATTCGGGGGGCTTCACCCAATGCACCCCCCTAACTAAAATACCCAACTCTGAGAGGGAGTGGACCTCAGGGTTGGTTGTTAGCTTTGGGGACTTAATTTTTTTTTTTTAAGTTCCCGCTGTGAGAACAGAACCCCATCCCCAACAGCCTGCTGGCTGAGCTGTAGGAGCGTTAGCGCTCCACATCATGGGGCAGCTCAGCTAGCACCTCTCTCCACCATCCTGTTATGGTTATACCAGGTGAAACCATATTTCGAGGGCGTAACCCAGCATTTCCCTGTTGGGCTGAAATGTCAGGCATCCCTAATTCTGGGATACCGATGCCAGGCCCGTACATGTTGGGACCCTCAGCTTCGGTATCCTGTAAGGGTACAGTATTTCCTGGACTATAAATGAAATAAATTTAGTACAGCATGATTTAGATAGCATCACAAAGTGGGCATACTAGTGGAGTATGTAATTTAATCTCTGAGGTGACATGACAAATTTTAAGTTTTGTTTTTCAGTTTATGGGTCATGGGACATGACAGTTCTGCAAATTCCATTCCAGAATTTAATACATCAATCCAAAATACATGCAATCATTCCACAGTTCTGTATGTGACAGAGTGATCAGTTTTGCAGAATACCATTCTGCTGTTTAATACATCAATCCAAGTTAAATATATTCATTCCACCATTTGAAGCTGGAATTTCACAAATGTTGCTAAAGTGCATTCCTGAAATTTCTCAGGAGCGAAATTCCAACTTTCACGGTCATTTTGCCTGAGAATTATAGCTTCACACAACACTAGTCAGGTCTCCTTTTTCAAATGTTTACTACAAGTATACTTTTATGTAACTTGGTGGAAATAAGTCTTGAAAGGTTGCCAGCAGGTAGGACAAGGCTATGAGCACTGGAGCTGACAACATCAATAACTCTTCACTAAAATTGATATTTTTAAAGGTGATAGGAAACTATTTTACATAGATAACTGTCCTCCCATTTTCTTTTACATGCCTGTTCTGTATTCTGATATGTTTTGACCAATTTTTTTTACAAATAAATAATCAGTCTTTGGGGTGCTGTCAGATCTACATAGAGTTCCTCTCCCCTCAGCAGCTACCACTCTTTCTTTTCATATTTCTAAGACCTTCCGTGGCATCAGTTACCCCATTCCATGTTATTCATCTGCATGGCCTGAAATAGTGCTATTTATGTTATGGAATGTTCAAGCAGTATGAAAAGAGCGAGAGAGAGAGAGAGAGAGAGCAGCAACTGTTGAAGGGTGAGGGATTTACGGTAGATACAAAGGCAAATATGTAATTAGTTTACTAAAAGAAGGTAAAAACATATCAGAATATTGGATAGACAATAAAAGAAACACAGGAGGGCATCTAGAGGTGTAAAAAGCGGTTTCATTTCACCTTTAAAGAAGCTGTGAAATCAAGGTTACTAAATGGCATGTAACTTTTAAACAGAGTAATTTAGAGATCTCAGTTTTTGTATGAGGCTTATTGGGGATATACTGATCAAAAGTCGGAATTTATTCATGTTAGACATGTTGGCTGGACTCCCTGTTTAAATACAACTGAAAAACAAGGGCCAGATATTTAAAACTTTGCCCTGGGGCTAAATTAGCACTGCCCAGCATGCTAAAGTAGCCCGGACCCAATAGCCCTCTATATTCAAAAGGGATAGCCCCGGTGCTAACCCTGCTGATTATAGCATGCTAAGGAAGCCGGGCAATCTGAGCTGGAAGTACAGTGCAAACATAGCCCAGAAATAAGACAGCTCTGAATATAGCAACCAGGAAGTGCACACCACAACAGCAGTCAAGTGCACAGCGACGTGAGGTCGGCAGAGGTGAACTATGTGGCCAATGAGTGTGCCAGCAAATGCTTGGACTCAGTACCGCTGCAGGCAGCAGTGCATGTGAAAGTACAGTGTGCAAAACTGTACAATATTCCCCGAACCATTTGCGTGGCGCCAACACGTTTGCACGGGTTTAGCGTGGAGCTAAGCCGTTTGCCCAGTGCAAACACGTTTGCCTGAGGCTAAACTTTGCTATATTCAAAAGCAACATGCAAATGAGCCTTCTTAGGTAGTCTCTGGGCAAACATCCAGATTAGCATCTCATTATACCCTGATTTGCATGCAGTTTGCCCAGTGTTACTGCAGGGTCCCACAGCTCCACCTGTAGGTCAGTCTGGAAGTACAGGGACTGGCCAGGTCTGCCTTCAGCTCCACCTGTAGGTCAGTCTGGCAGTGCATGATGGTAGCTGCAGGCTACATGTATACAGTACAGCATAGCATATTGTGCCCCAGGGGACAACACAGCATAGGTACAGGTGCTGGTGGTGCTGCATGCAACTGTCACAATGTAGGTCATGCTACAGTGCACAGCAGACACTACAGTAACAAGGGGGCCAGAGTGTGAGGGACACAGCAATGCCTATGGTGTGTAGGGCAGTGATGACCACTGCACTGTACACAGTGACAGGCACAACTTGCAGGTGTTTACTGACAGTGGACATTACTGTTACGCTGTTGTGTGACCCACAGATGCTGCACCTCTGGCATGGGATGCTCACAGTGACATGGCCGGCTGTGGTGTCTGTACAGCTGTGCGGTATGTGGCTGGGGGGCACGTACAATCAGACAGGCACACTGGTATTGGGGTATTCCCAGCACTGGCCATGTGCACTAAGTGATGTGTCCCAGCCTTGTGGCCGTACCCGGTCTGTGTTGCAGCTTGGCCACCCATACACCCTCCCCTCAACACCCTCTATGCCCACAGTGCTGCATCTGGCATATGTTGATGTCCACAGAAGGGTGGTCTGCAGGTGTGTGCTGCATGGCCAGACTACCATGGTGTTCACTGGGGGCCGGGTCACCACTTACTGCCTGGCATGGCTGGGACTGCTGGCAGATGATGGCATCATTTTGATGCCATCAATGAGCAGCATGTTTCCTCTATGTCTGGCTTGTTCTATGTGTCATACTTATTGGTTAGGGTCATGCAAAGCTGCACAAACACAGCGCAAAGCCACAATGTTGCTCAAAGCTGGATTGCCCAGGGTTAAGACTACCTTTTCCTGGGTGGTAATTTGCACCATGCAAAGTGTTGTGCTAAATCGCGCAAAACCACTTTATGCGGCGCTAGTCGTTGAATATAACATTGTGCCCATATTCATGTACACACACCCTCAGTTTGCTCCTTGCATACATTATGATTTTGCCCAGCGCTAATGCAGTTTCTGCGCACTGTTTGGCCTTTTGAATATAGCGGACCAGCGCTAATCCCACGCTAAACCTGCACAAACGGTTTGTGCCTAGTGCACAGTTTGGAATATCTGGCCCTAAGTTTGTTGAGATCTATGATAGTCTCAGATTCATTTATTTTCCTTCTTGGTGAAAAACTCAATCCCTTCTATAGAACAGCAGTCTCAGTTTCACTTAAAGAGTATTAAAAGATGTTTACTCAATTCAATAGTAATTGTATGTTGTACCTGCTCCTGTTGCTCTCTTTCTCTGTTGGTAAGTTGCCTTTCTCTGCTTTTTCATTTTCCTGCCACCCCTTCTGGCTCAACATTTGGCAGATTGTACACAGTAACTCTTGGGCTGCAGTGCAATTGATAATATTATAAAATGGAAAGAGAAAATCCTGCATCCTTATTTATTTTTTATTTATTTAGGTCTAGGATTACAAATACCTTTGAACTGTGAGCTCTTTTACAAACTTTCCACGTCATAAGATAATACAATATTAAACAAGACAATAAAGTGAATAAACAGAGACACACATAATAATAAGTCAGTTACAAGCACATGAAAATGCATGCAGTCAATTTGATATCAGCCAGAAGGCATTGTCAAGACTCACAGGGCAAGAGGAGGAGGGAGGAAGGAGGGGTGGGGAAGTGAATGGGAGTAGAGGGGTGAGAGGGGAGGACGAGAGGAGGAGTAGGGTGGGGGATGGGAGTGGTCGAGAGGAAAGGTAGAGAAGGGGGAGAGGGACAAGGGGAGAAAAGGGGATAGTGGGAGACATAGGGGATGGGTTAATAGCAAAAGTGGTAAGTTGCTAAGATTAAGGACAAGTGGTTAGGTCAAGGTATTGGAGAGAGGTTTAAGGAAGACAGTCACAAGAGCTTGAGTCTGAGAGTAGCAGTCGGAGCTTGGAGTTGAATGGGCCTAGCTTAGGTTCGGAGGTAATGTCACTGCTGAGAGCATTTAACTACAGTGGGGCCCAGTGGGCAAATGATCATTGTCCCTGGGAGGTTCAGGAGCAAGGGACCTGTAGGAGTTGAGATTCAGAGCCTCGGGTACAGCGAGGATTATGAGGGGGGCATAGAAGATCTTGTTCTCCAGGTGGTAAGAGGCCTAAGGCTATTTTCTTGGCCATCAGACATGTCTGGTATTTAATGCTTTTTCCTTTTTTGTTTATTATAGCTCTTTGGTCCCTGTCGCCTCCTCCCACCAAGTGGCAATGGGTACACTAGGCATCTTTACTGTTTTTTCTCTCCTCTGACCCCCCGAGGCCCTGGCACATGGCCTTGCGAGTGTGTGGAGGCATGCTACACACCCTGTGGCACCAGCTCAGCCCATTCTAACTCCCGATACTTTTTGCCACCCCCTCTCCACCTACGCCACCCACCAAACCTCCACTTGGTGGCAGCAGAACTACGGCAGGCACCAACCACCTTCACCACCCTCGGAAGAGGAGAGCTGCCCATCGGCATGCTTGATCCTGCTCCACTCTCCCCCCCAACACTGGCACCCCGATAACCCAAGGTCATTCCCGAACCCGGGTCACTGGTGTAGCATGAGGTGTGGTGTCCAGTGCCTTTACCCTCAGCGCCACTAAGATGGCTATTTAATGTGGTTTTGAAGCTGCAAGCAGCCAGTTTGGGCATAGAGGTTGCATGTGTGAGTGAGACGGTGAGCTCCCGTGATGAGACAACATGCTTTGTTAAGAGCAGTGGAGATGCGCCGGAAGGTGGTATCAGTGGCAGAGCTGTAGATGATCAAGCAATAGTCTATTATGGAGATAACAGAGCTCTGTACAGCTACCCTTAAGGCTTCTGGAGTAAGAGATCACCTGTGTCTGTAGAGTAGACCAATACGAGTATTTACAGCTTTGGCAATGTTGTCTATGTGTACCCCATATGATAAGTTGCTGTCAATCGTGATTCCAAGATATTTAAAGAATAGTACCTGTTCAAGGGCAGTTCCAAAACAGTTAGTAATAGTCAATGGATGTTGCCTGTGTTTATTGTGGGAGCTGCTGAAGAGCATAAGCTTAGTTTTTTTTTTATAGTTTAGCACCAACTTGTGATTACTAAACCATCTCTCTACTGAGGCAAACCTGAGTTGTAGCTGGCTTTGAAGGAGTATTGGGTCCTTTGGGTAGTGTAAATAATGGCATCATCTGCGTAGAGCAGGCTTTGTTCAGGGCAGTATCATGGTAGACTGTTTAGAAAGAGACTGAATAGTAATGGGCCCAGGATAGATCCTTGTGGGACTCCCGAGCGAACAGGTCTTAAGTCAGAGAGGACATCAGCAATTTTGACTCTTTGAGAGTGGTTTTCCAGATAGCTTTTAAACTAGGCAGAGGAGTCAGGGGAGAGCCCGGCATTAAGTAGCTGTTGCAGTAGTAGTGGGTGATGGACAGTGGCAAATGCTTTTGTCAAGTTGACAAAGACAGCACCGACTAATTGACCATGGTCCAGAGAACTGTGAATAGTACCGGTGAATTACAAAAGGGCAGAGGTGGTGCTATGCCCTTGTCTGAATCCATGTTGCTGTGCACATAGGATCTTATGTTTGTCAAGATATTCAGTAAGTTGGTCAGCTACAACACGTTCAATGGCCTTGGAGAGAGGTGATTATATGGAGATGGGCCGGTAGGTCAGGTGGAGAGCCCTGTCACTACCTTTGTTGACCAGGGTAACTGTAGCTGATTTCCATCTATTTGGGAACTGGCTGAGTCTGAGAGAGAGGTTAATGATCTTAGGTAAAGGTGCTAATACTTCCTCCAGGGTGAGGGAAAACAGTTTGAGGTCAAGGGAGTCCACGCTGTGTCTAGATTTACCAGTTGCATTACGGATATATTTACGGGCTTCCTGCATTTGACTACTTTAAAGTAGAATGGTGGGCAGTTGGTTGAAGGGGAAGAGCTTGCTGGATTGGTTGAGACATCATCCACGTCCAAAAAGTCTGGTGGGAGAACATTGCTGAGGTCCGTGAATGCGTTATTGAAGGTATTGGCAATAGTTGCAGGGTCCAGTGTTGTAATCCCATCAATGTCAAGCAAAGTGGGAGATGTTTTCGGGTTTTGCCCAGTAACCTCTTTGACATTCCAGAAAGCTTTATCATTGCCCCAGAAGTCAGTAAGAACTCCCTTATAATAGTTACTTTTCTCAAGGTGGATAGACCTTGTGCAGTCATTCCATGCTCTTTTGTAGTTCTGAATGTCAGACTGCATGCCAGTGGCTCGGGCCCGATGCCAGAGGCAGTCCCTTGTTTTCAGGTGTGTAACAGGTCTGCAGAGAGCCAGGGGTTGCAAGGGCTTTTGATTTTGTGCTTTTTTAGTGATACATGGGAGTCACAGGCAGCATTAAAGGTGTTGATGAAATAGTCAAGAGCCAAGTTGACATTCTTTGCTCTGTCAACAGGCGTCCAATCTTGCACTCTGAGAAGGAATTTGAGGGGTTCCAAATGCCCCTGGGCTAGGACTCTGCTGGTGATTGTCTTTGGTGGAGGTTTTCAGAATTTGTTTGTCCATATGCAGATGACAGGGGAATGATCACTGAGCGTGTCTGGGAGGACAGTAGCATTAGTAATGCAATCAGAATGGCTGGTTAGGACCCAATCCAATAGGGTACTTGTCCCCATTTAGTAGTTGTATCTAGTTGGGGAGTCAACCAGCTGGGAAAGGTTTGCAGCAGAGATGGCATCCTTATAGCCTCCATTCTCTGGTGCAAGCCAACTGATGTTAAAATCTCCCATCAGGATTAACTCTGAGCTAGGTGGTTGGTTTCAGATAAAGTCCAGGACAGAATTGAGACCTCTCCCTTGTTCTTTTGGAGGGATGTACACAGACACGGCTGTAAGTGTCTTATTATGGGCACCTGGTAGAATTTTAGCAGCTAGTATATGTGTAGATGATCCCGAGGTGGGGGCAGGCAGGGGGTGTCCTATGAGTGTCTCCTTGAGATAAATTGCACATCCCCCACCTATCTTAGTTGTCCTATCTAGTCTGAAAATGGTGTAACTTGGCAGGGCAATAGCCAGGTCAGGGATTTTTGGTGTAAGCCAGGTTTCAACAACCGTCAGGATGTCTGGATTATGTTGGTTAGCAAAGACTTGTAGTCCCTCCAGTTTAGGCAGAAGGCTGCAGATGTTCGGAGATGCTAAGGAAAACACCCCCAGCCACTTTATAAAGGTAGTTTTATGTGGAGGGTTGGGGCCAGGGTTTGGGTGAATATTTCCAGATGACAGCAACAGCAAGAGTAGGAGTTTGAGCAGACATAATCTTAGCTGCCTGACGGTAAGTCTGGCCATCCACTTCTGACTAGTATTCTGGCTTAGTTGTAGACGACTGTTCCAGAGTGAGGTCATAAGGACAAGGGGGGAGTAAAGTATGGGAGCATCCTGATTGGTTGTTGGCATTAGAAGTGTCTAATGCATGATAAAAAAAAAGTCCTGGCAACAAGACACAGCACCCACATTAAATCAATGTGCATAGACAGATAAGAATGGTATTTCTTACTTAGAATGTTAATGGCTGTCCTATTTCTGCCACTAAGGAAAACTCAAGAGCCTCACACAGTTAGTGCCCCTTTACCCCACTCTTCCTAAATTGATTGCTATCATTCAGATTTACTGGAAAAACATATTTCTTTAATCTCAAAATTCAGTATCATAATCTTAAAAACAATGCCTGTTCGCTGTCCCGTTCCCTTCACCCCTGCTGCCGCCTGCTTACTTGCTCCTGTACCTTACTTACAATCAGTGCCCACTTGTACAGTTTTGTGACGTTTTCATGTGAATTCTTTCTTGTTAACTGCAACCTGCTTTATTATCATTTCAGTTTAGCCCAGCTGCACTTACTCCTGCTGGAAGCTACAATGGTGAGCTGCCTGCTTCATTTCATACAACCATTAATACTCACGCTGGCCTCACACTACAGCGTTCTCCAGCAAAGAGCCCATGATGCAAACAAAACTAAAACATAAATTAAAAATAAAAACAAAATCAAGGAGCACTATTGTTTCTTTAGAGCTATATAAAAAAAAGTTGTGGGCCAGATTTTCAGACTGCACTAGGCAATGGCGCAAGCCTGGGCACAGTGCAACTGGGCTGCGCTGGGGCCAGGACCAGGCGATATTCAATGGTTATGCACCATGGCTCAGAACTGTTGAATATGGCAAGGTCAGCACACAAACTGTGCATGGCACAGTGTCACTGCGCCAGTGCAAGCCACAGAGAGGGAGCACAGGGATGCGCCAGCGCAAGTGCAGTTGCACTAGGTGCATCACCCGTGATATTCAGCCGGGGGCATGCAAATGAGGCCATAATATATGCAAGGCACAAATGGGCCATTTGCATGTCATTATGGCCCCATTTGCATGTGTTGCGCAGAGCAGCTCTGTGCAATGCGCCTGGCACCCTATCTAGCTGCTGTCATCAGGTGTGGGTCCCTGGTGGGTGTTTGCAACCCCCTCCTGTCCCGTACGCCTGATTGTGGGCATCTGTATGTATAAATGAATTACCTGGTGGTCTAGCGGTCCCCTCCCCATACGCCCGATGCGTGGGCTGTAGTAATATGAAAGATTTACCTGGCGGTCTGGTGGTACCCCTCTCCACCACCCACAGGGTCCCCCCCCAGCCTGGCACCCCCATCATTGTGAAGCAGCAGCACCCCTGCATACCACCCAGCCACCCGCTGAATGCCACGTACAGTATGATCTGAATGCCTATTGTCCACAGTGTGGACCAATGGTCCTACAGACCATACTGTACTACACTAGAGCCAGCTATGTGAATGAATGCATTCATTCACATAGCACTGGCCTGTGTAGTACAGTATGCTCTGTAAGCTCATTAGTCCACACTGTGGACTCAATAGGCATACAGATCATATACTGTGCGCGTCATTCCGGGTGGCTGGGTGGTATGCGGGCGGGTGCTGCCACCCGTCAAGGACGGGGGTACACTGCATGGCTGGGCCCTGTGGGTGGGGGGAGAGTAAAATGTCAGACCACCAGGTGACTCTTTCTATATTACTACAGCCTACGATCAGGCATACGGTGAGGGGACCACTAGACCACCAGGTAATTTCATTACTATTACTGATGCCCGCGATTGGGCACATGGGTAGGGGGGCCACTAGACTACCAGGGAGGGGCAGGGCGCTTGTGGACGGTGTTCCTTCTGGGAGGGTGGCCACCCACGGCTGGTGGCTGTTGTGTTGCACCTTGCAATATGGCCGCCTGCCTGTGGGTGGCCAGCACTTGAGCCTGTTTTCTTCGGCTTAACTTTGAGCACCAGTGTGCAGTGCATGTAGGGGTTGTGCCAGCATATGTGCTGCACATCCCGGGCTGAATATCGGGATGTGCTGCATATGCATAGGCACGCCCCCTGCATCTGCACCGCATACATTACCAATGCGCTCTGGTGCATCAGGGGTTGCGCCGTGCAACCTGCCCCTTTGAATATCATGACGGGGTGCACTGGGGTGTTGTACATGGCGCAACCCCTTTGAATATCCTGGCCTATGTGTGTCTCAGTTAAGGGGAGGAGAGACATACAAAACTACAGGCCCGAAGTATCATAAGAACTACAACTACAGAAGCCACACTAGGACCAATCTCTTAATTGCAAATCAAAAATGCATCAGGCCACTGTAGGCAGAAGAACTACTTTAAGCATAAATTAGTGAAAGAGTTTTTTTTTAAATATTTTAACAGCGTGAATTTAATTTATCCAATAATGTAAAATACATAGATCCATTTTATAAATGCAATAAGACAATCTGGGGGTGTGCATTAGACAGTTCTAAAGCATGGCATGGGGCTGAAGACACTTGGCCAGCAGCCCTGGGCCTTACTACGTCCCTGGCTGTGCATTAGAACTGTCTAAAGCACACCCCATTGTGCTTCATTGCTTACATATTGTGGAGACTGGGACAGTGGTGGGGGTTGCACACTGAGAATGGAATCCTCTTCTAAAAACAGAAGAGCCACTTTTGGTTTCAGCCCCACTTGTATAAGAACTGTCATTGGTTACAGCTGCTAACTTCTTTCAAATAGATATGGATGTACCCTTACTTCTGCAGTCAAATATCCTCTCTCCTTTTGTCCCCAATTATTCCAAAGATATATATATTGATATCCAGAGAGAGACAGAGAGAGAGAGAGAGGGGAAAGGGAGAGGGAGAGAGAGAGGGAGAGGGAGAGAGGCATGTGGGAATATGCAGTCATTAGAGATCCCAGAAATAACCCTTTTTATGTTGGCATATGCTCATGCACAAGCAACGTAGTGCCACCATATGAAGTTAAGAGGTGTGCCGCCTCTCTGCCAATGCCCCGATCCATTTAGCAGGCTCGACCACATCGCACCAATGAATGGCCAAGCTATCTGTGACAGCATATCAGATGCAGTGCCATACAGTTGAAAGGAAACCAGTGCTACAATCAGCAGTGGTAACATGTGCCAATTTGCATATTGCCGGCATCGGCAAGCAGCATCTGTCATTAGTGGCCTCTCTGTCCCCATTGAAGCCGACAAGGGTGCCCAATCCCCCTGTTGGCATGCCCCCTCCTGAGTTAATTTGCCAATGGGGTGGACCAATCCCCGTCAGCATGATGCCCCCTCAGTTATTGTGTGCCTAGGGGGTGCCCAATCCCCCTTGGCTCATGCACTCCCCCCAAGTACACTGTATGGCAGACGGGGTGCCCAATCCAAATCAGCTCCAGTCATCCCCCACAATAAACAGCCAAGTGGCATGCTGGGAGTCCACCCCAGCATGCAAAAACATCCCACGGTGTCATTTTCTTTTTTTTTTTTTTTTAAGCCTCTGGGAAAAAAACAGTCCCTCGCTGACTTCAGTGCCCCCTCTCCCAACCTGCACCCACCCTCTGTGCACCCCACCTGCCCACACCCCCCTCACCCCCATAATTACCTCCGGAGCCTGGTGCAATGATCTTTGGTGGACCGGGAACAGGTCTGCACTCTTCAAAGCCAACTGCGAACTGAAGAAATCTCGACAAGCTGTATAATGGCATAAATGTATTTTTTTTCAGCTTATGTGGCGATCTGGGCCATTTTTTTGACTTTCAGCACCAAATTTTCAACATGGGGTTTTTGGGACCCCTCCTCATGAATTCAGTTACTGTCATGGTGTTATTCGGTCCCGAAAGGTGATTTCACAGTCATTGCGTGGAATCACCTTTCAGGACTGGTTAATGAAACGACAGTGTCACTGTTCATGAGGTGGGCTCTCAAAATGCCTATGTTGCAAATTTATTTATTTATTTATTTGTACATCAGTTTACAAACCTTTGAGCCAGAGGATCATTTTCAAAGGTACCTCGTCACAAAGAGGACAAATACAGTACAACAAGTATGTTACAACAATGTAGATTACAACAATTGGTAAAACATGCTGTCATATATTGGTTGCAAAAATGTTAAGCTTACAGGATCAGTAGAGATGGGTAGATACAGATGTTTAATACTTCATAGACAAACAATGGTATAAGCATACAAGCAGAGGGGTTCAGGGACAAGCGGAGGCGATAATTGATAAAGCAATGGGAAGCGGTTAGTAGTAGGTTGGGTGCAGCCACTCAGGGAGCTTTGTCAGAGCATTTGAGCAAGACCAACTTAGTAACAGTCACAGCTATGCGTATTAAGTAGGTGATTTCGAAGGGAGGTTTTGAAACTGGTGAAAACATTTCAAAAAATAACTCTGTTACAAGCGTGCATTGCACAGTTTCCACGCACACTTGTAACTTTGGGAATTTGTAATATTTTCACTTCAGATTTTCAACACTGGCATTTTTTCACACCACCTTATGAATAGTACAGCTGTTATTTTTCACATCCTGGCCAAAATGTGTTTTCACACATCCGGCGCAGAATAGCATGGTCGCTGTGGGAAATCAGTGTTGGGGACAGATTAAAAAGTCACAGTGCCACCGTTCATGAGGAGAGTTTCAAAAATACCCATGTTGAAAATTTGATGGAAAAATTCCAAGAAATGATTGCGTTACAGGCGTGTGTTGTGCAGTTTCTACAGCACGTTTGTAACTATGCCAATTTTTCATATTTTCACTCCAGATTTTCAACATTGCCATTTTTTCACACCACCTCATGAACAGTACAGCTGTCATTTTTCACATCCTGCCAGAAATGTGTTTTCATACCTGTGGTGCCAAATGGCGCAGTCGCTGTGAAAAACCACCTTTCCAGATTGAGTAACGAAATGATAGTCCCACTGTTCATGACGTGGGGTCACAAAAATCCCATTTAAAAAATTTGGAGCAAAAATACCAACAAACACCTGGGGCGTTAGGGTTTCTAACCATAATGCCCTACTCAGTAGAGACTGACAAACATTGGGGTGTGACTTGGCATCGTCAGCTGTAATGCACACGCCATTACACCCCCACCCTGCAGCCAGTGACAGGCATCGAGGTGTGCCTTGGGGTCTTCGGCCCCACCGGTCACCCCATTCTCCTGTACCACACCCATTTCAGCATATTTCCTTATGGAATGGGATGAGTGTAAGGCCAGAGGACCCCAAAGCACACCGCAACACATGTCAATGTCTGCAGGACAGTGTGAGATGAAATGGCGTGAGCGTTATGCCTGATGATCCAAAGACACATCCCCAACACCTGTCAGTCTCTGCAGAGTGGGGGTGGGGTGGGTGTCAGTTCAATACTTCACTGCCATTCCTATTATGCAGCTCTCTAACTCCTGCACTACCAATGCCAGTGCCAGCAAGCCAACATTAGGCATTGACAAATGCTTGTTTTAATAGGACTGAGTTGTATAGGTATTTTATTGATATGTTATATGGTGTGGTGGGGTATGAAGCAGAACTTGCAGCATTTGTTACCTGTTTATAGGGCAGAAATCCAAATTCTAAGTTTTCAGTGATGAGTGACTCAGGTTCAATTAATTGTTTTGGATATACAGATTACAAAGGATGACTACCGTGGTGTTTTCACAGACTTATTCAGGAAATCCAGGGATAGGAATTATTTGCTTCAGTTTATCAGCTGTCACTCCACCATACCATAATGAATATCCCTACTAGACTGTGCATCTGGTGCAACTGAAACAGAGGGAAGAGTACCACATGTGAGCCAGTGAATTTGGCACTAGGTTCATGGAACATGGATACAATCCAACAAACTTTTGAAAAGGTAGACGGTGGTTGACCATCACTATGGGGAGGCAATGTTTTTGGGTGTAGCAATCATGTAAGAGATGGGAAAAAGGTTGTGTGAATTTTGTCACAACTTATTCTGCCCAATCTGCTCAGTTACAGAAGGTTGTGGAGAAACGTTGGTACATACTGGGTTTGGATGAGTTACTAGCAGAGTGCACAACAAACAAGCCACATATGTTTTTAGACAGGGTGCTAACATTAGAGATCACTAATGCACAGCATGCAGCCCATAATGGTCTCTAACATCAGGCTCAGCTGGTTGAAGTCACCCTATTGACAATTTTACCTGTGGTCACTGCTAATGTTACAGAGTGATTGTCAAAACTAATTTTGCAATCCCTACATGGGTAATTTTTTCAATGCAAGATTTTATCGATTGCAGTACTGAAAATCTTGTTTATCTGACTATCTGTAAATGTGGTTGCTTATACAGTATGTTAGGAGACTCAGCATAAATGGGACTGGTGAACACCTACGTTGTGTTGCAAGAGATGACCAGGAAAATAGCCATTGTCATCAAGGCAAAGATCAGGAAGCACAGGCAAACCAGGAGACTTAATACAATTTGCAAGTAGTGTTTTATTCTTATCAATAACAGTAAAAGAAAAAAAAATGTTCAGGATAGCTGTTTACAAAGGCAGCACAAACAAAGAAAACAAAGTCCTTCATCTGAGAGTTTATTTTCAATTTCAAATCTTTCTCTCTCTCTCTCTCTCTCTTACTTTTGTCTAAAGGACCAATCACATCCATTGCAATTCTTTCTTGGCACGTCTATCAAGGGTAGGGGTACCAGAGGAACCTTGTCTTTTTTAGTCTCTGGGGTTACTTTCTGACGTTCAGCACAAGAACAGCATAGGCAGCAACATCTTCATGAATTCCAGGCCAGTAAAATATGTACAACAGTCTCTCAAGGGAGTGGTCCCTCCCTGAGTGACCAGCCATAGGACTATTATGTGCTATCTGTAACAACACAGTTCTATACTTGTGTGGTATGACCAACTGTTCTGTCTGTTCCTGCATCTGATAATTAACCCAAACTATGTACAGTAACCCATTACCTTTCTGTAAAACATTGGTTCACCCTGTTTTTGTTTCACCCCCAGCTGCTTAAAATAACCTTGGAGAGAAACATAGTTAGTTTGTTAGGAAACAAAATCACAATAAAGTTATAAGTTTTGTTTCACAATTTTCATATATCAACCCCATATGTCCATCAGTAATTTTTTGCCACTGTTTCTCAAGGCACCTTCTTTCTTTCCTGGACTTCTGAATCTTGGAGCTAAGTCCAAATCAAAATCACCAAAAGGAAGAGTCCCCATCATCTGAGATTTTCTTTGCCTGTGCTCTTGTAATCACAACTGCTGACACAGCAGTATATACTCCCTCTGTGATTAACTTTGCAAATCCTGGAAAGTCATTTCCAATAATCACAGATACAGGTAATTTAGGTACTACCCCCACTTTCATTTGGTGTGACACCTCATAAATATTCAGTCACTTGGGTGGCAGGATAGTATCGAGTGTTCCCATAGATGCAGATGACACCAGTACCTCGTCCTTTTGCACAGTGTTTTCCCAGCACTTCAACATGCACTGGTGTCTGTCTTCTTCCCAAATCAATAATTGCCTTCACAGTCTTATCTCCCACTTTGACATCTGTTAAATACTTTTCCCAATTTCTTAAAGCCAAATCTGCTCCACTGTTACCCTCCTTATTTTTATGGCAGTTTCTTACAGTATGGCCTGGTTTGTTAGAGTTACAGCAAATAAAGGAAGTCTTTGGGTGCAGATTTGGTACCCCCACCAGAGTGCTTATCTGATCTGGAGTTGAAATGGAAAAAGAGGGTTTTACTGGTCCTTGGCTAATACTTCACTGCTGTGTGGTCTGTCTGGCCATCTGATAGTCCTCGGCCAAAGAAACTATCTGTTCCCCACTTTCTGGCCAGTGTTCTTTTACCCAGAGCTGCACATCTGTAGGCAGGATGTTGATGAATTGCTCCATTACAGATATGTTGATGATCTGTGGGACTGTTTTGCCCTCTGTTTGGAGTCATTTATTAAGGCGTTATCTGAGTTGTGTGAAGGCTTCTCGAGGATTGTTGATTGAATGGTACTTTGAGGACAGAAATTCTTTGCCTGTAGGTCTCTCCTGATATGTTATATCTTTACAGGATTTCTCTTTTCACAAGGTCATGGTTTTCTGACTGTGCAGTGTTCATATTGTCTTAGGCAAATTTGTCTTTAATTGTCAGGTAAGGTACAAGTCTGATTGCCCATTGCTACTTTGGCCACTGGCAGGCTGTGGCAACCCTTTCAAAAGTTGTCAGGCATGCTACAATATCATCCAAGAGACACAACTTTGTAAGTTTAATGTCTTTTAAGTTGTTTTTGTTTTGTTGCTCTGCTGGACCTGTGCCAGATCCTCCAAATTTGATAGCTTGCAAGGCATCCAGCCATCACTGCTCCTTTAACTGCATCTCTTCTCTTCTCTGCTGCCCCGCCACTGCATCTCTTCTTTTCTCTGCTTCTCTGTCTCTCTTTGTTGTATAGCCCACCATTCAAAGAAGGGAAACATGCTTTAAGGTTCTTTCCCTGCCTTTTGTTATTCTTCCATTGCTGGTGCCAACAGTATTGTCCCAGTTTGGACTTTTGTCTCTACTTGTTTGGTTGCCATTCTTCTGGGAATCACTCCTGGGCTTGCTGTTGCAGGATCCATACCTTTCTTCTATGCTTCCCTGGTACAAGGTCTAATATCCATTTATAAAACTCCTCACTTGGAGTTTGCATGATGTAAATCCCACTTTTGAAACCATTGGTCATCAAGACGCTGGTCAGGAAGCACAGGCAAACCAGAAGTCATAAAATTAGCAAGTAGCATTTTATTATTATCAATAACAGTAAAAGAAAAAAGAACTTGTTTAAGATAGCTCTTGACAAAGGCAGTACAAACAAAGAAAACAAAGTCCTTCATGTGAGGGTCTCTTTTCAATTTTAAATCTCTCTCTCTCTCTCTCTCTCTCTCTCTCTAACAAAACGTTGCCTTCTCTTTTATATATAATGACTTTTCCTGGCAATTAACTTCTGTATCGTGAGCTTGTTAAAACATCTCCTGTTTCTCACAAAATGTCCCAAAACATTGTTAGTTTCTTTCCTGAGCATGTCTGCAAATAGAACACTGTGTCCCAAGCTGGCATCCTGCTGACAGTTCTGCAAACAAGCCTGAGGATGTCAAACTGCATCTCAAGGTTAACCCCCTGAGTTCCAAATA
Source organism: Neoceratodus forsteri (assembly GCA_016271365.2). Lineage (NCBI taxonomy): Eukaryota > Metazoa > Chordata > Ceratodontiformes > Ceratodontidae > Neoceratodus > Neoceratodus forsteri. The sequence continues at coordinate 515,417,867 of CM057449.1, read as the reverse complement.
GGTTTCTGCAAGCATTTCACCAGTATAACTATATACATTTTCAAACCAGAGAACCCAATTTTACATAAAGATCCATATATATTTTTGTAACAACAGATAAGCAAGGGGGGAGAAAAGATAGAAACAGCAAGTGAAGGCAGGGAGATAGCGGGAGGGGGAGAATCATGAGACTATCAGCGTGATCATATCCTAGGTCTCACAAGAAAACTTGATTGTGTAATCAGACAGACAAGAGACAGAAAAGGATACTCTAGAACAGATCTTTGCTTTGATTTTTTTCTGCATAACAAATAGGACAGGGTCTTATTCAACCCTAGCATGACAAACATATTTAGGAGTCAGACCTGGGTCATAATTTTTAGTTTCTGGGCATTGAGAAGGTGAAACTGGCCCTTGGGGGTGGTAACTTGGGTACTCTATTTTTTAGACAGGAGATTTTGGATGTTTCAGTTGGGAGTATCACAGGATAAAGGATTTTTTTGTCTGCTCTTTGTATCCCCCAGCCCTCCAGTCCACCCACTCCTTCAGGCAGCCTAGGCTCCACTGCCACCTCACTCCATCACTGTTTTACCACACCCACTATTGCTGTAGCCCTGGTCAACCTAACATATCCCATATCCCATCTTCAGGGGGGCCCTCCCTTAAGGATGGGAACCAGGTTGAGAGACTTGCCCAGTGGGCATTCCTGTCCTCACTGGGCATGGTGGAGCAGTACAGCGCAGACACCTCCAGGTTTTTCAGCACAAGGAGGCCCAGCCACCATCATCCAGTCACCCAGGCAGCCATAGTTTTTGTCTGGGTTTTGAATTCCCACCCTCCTGATGCAGCTGCGTGCACATGGCAGCCTGGCTTGACACACCAGTGGTGCGTGGTCACCCACACCACAATGTGCGCCACCACTAAAGGCTGCCAGGAGCTGCTCAAGAGTAGCACAAGCTGAACCCCCCCCCCGGGAGGAGAGTGTCCCATGGATGCCCCAATCCCTTCCTGCTGGACTGCACTGCTGCCATCCTGTGCTTGGGCATAAACCCGGGTAGCCAGCATGCAAAGCAAACCACTATTGCTTGTTGGTGCCACAGAGCCAGCCCTACAGGGTAAAGGACTTAATAGTTAATTTAGTTTGAAACCCATTCTTCACTGATTTGGTACTGTTTGTGTTTTCTGTTTTTCTTTTCAGCTCATGACCAGGACCCCTGTCTTCTGATTGAGTTTGTTACTAGTGTTAAAATATTTCTTGCTGATCCAGCTTCATGGTGGGATAGCATTTGATCTATGATAGTATTCCCTTTAATGGACAAATTATTTTTTCCATCATCATCTTTGCAATTGTGCTATATTTTGGGATGTATATGGTATTTTCCATAGGGTATCCAGAAATTACATCGAGAGTAATGGATAGGCAACGGTGGTTATTAAGCTATAATTACTGGTAACCCCCTTTAACACACGGACTAGAGCCGTGTTTCAAACACCGTCATAATCAGTAGAACCAGTAATTACAGTGTTCAAAAAGCAACTCATTTGCACTGTCCTTGACTGCCACTTTCACTTTCTTGGCAGCACAGCGTGACCGAGCTGTGTTCGTTAGAAAAAAAATGAAAATGAAGACAAACTGCTATGCTGTGTTAAAAATGCTGCCTTTTCTAGCAGTTAACCTACACTTAGGTTTTTTTTTTTTTGCGTTAAAGACACTGGGCATAGACTGAGGAGAGCGAGTGACTCAGCGGCTTCAGAAGACGAGATTTAAGTAAACGAGTGTTGCTATGGCAATACGCGCTTACTCTTGAATCAGGTTTTCTGAAGCCGCCAAGACATTTGCTCTCCTCAGTCCATACTCAGCAGCTTTAATGCAAAGGGTTAACTGCTACAAGGGACAGGGTTTTTAGAACAGCATTCCAGTTTGTCTAAATTTTTTTTTTCCCCGAACGACCGATCGTCACGCTTACCTTGCACTAGTAAATATGGGGGCTGAAGGTTATGCAACTGTTGTGTTATTGAATTATTTTACACACCATCGGGTATGATGACCTCAGACCTTTCAAGCTTCGGCTCGAGGTTTATGGGTCATCACACCCCTCTGGTGTACTGTATAAAAAAAATGCCATAACACACAGTTGCATAACCATTATTCTCTAGTTTTTACACATCCGAGGTGTGTGATGACCCATAAACCTCGAGAGTGAAGCTCAAGAGGTCTATTAGGTCATCACAGACCAAGGGTGTACAAAAACTTCATAGACACACAGTCACCTATTCATTATTTTTTATAATTACTGGTGCAAGGAGTCAATGCCAGAAAGTTACTGAGGCAGCTATGCTGTGATCCCTGCTGCTGCTCAGTTCCCTACTCCACACTGACTGACTGACTCACACACACACCTTCTGTGTCTCTCGTAATTTCTTTTTCAATTTTTTTTTTTTTTAGGTTTTAGTGTGGGACTGCCTCTACTAAGCCACAGCCATTTCCAATTGCAGTACCTGTCTCAAGAATCTGCACCCAAAGTGTGGTAACAACAGGATCAACCAGATAGTTTTTCTTTTTTCTTAAATGTAAAGGCAGGATCAACCAGATAAATACTATTAAAAAAGTAATAGGTTACCTGAGGTGAGAGGTGAATGTGGGTCTTCTGTAACCAGAGAAACCACTGTCATGTTTGTGGATGTGTTTGGCGCACCCACTCACAGATTACAAGCCAATAAGGTGGCACACAAGAGATGAGTGACACTGGTACCAAAAGAAAGTTTTGAAAATACCATAATAGCTGGTTTTCTGGTTATTACAGCATTTGGAACAGATGTGTTAACAGTGTGATAAAGGGGATCACCAATAATTGTTTTTTTATTCAGACTGGAATATTGCTAAAAATGCAGCCTAGCAATGAGTAACAGAGCAAAGAGAAGTCACAAGTGCTAGGCTGCTTTGTTGGCAACATTCTAGATCTAATAAAAAGCTTATCCCTGTGTGCTCTGTGGACTGTCCATTTATAGAGCAGCAAAATGGATGCTTTTAACCAGTGGTGCTCTTGGCAACAGAAATAGTCTCTCAAAAAGCAAAAGCTAGACCACAGACACATACTTGAAGGCATTTTTGGTTAACACAGATTAATATTGAATTGTATTAAGTACAAGTCATATACAGGCCTCCATGACCAAACCCAATGTTTCGCCCAGTAGCCCTGGGCTTTATCAAAGGTAACTGACCACTAGAGATATAACATTTATATAGACCATCTTAGGGTAGCTGGTTCGTTCCACTGGGGTGTCAAACAGACAAGGCACACTGATGAGTCCTGGTAGGACAAAACACATGTATGTGTCTTCTGTTAGCACCCTTTGCAGACTGTGTGAGAGACCTTTTGGTATCATGCATTTCTGCTTAAAGCTGAACCAGTATAATATACTGCGGTGATTTTCATATACAGCCTATGGTGCTTTGCATTATGGAGGTATGTGTGATTTTGTATTTGTTTGAAACTTGGCTTCCCGGCCAGTGCCCTTTGGGGTAACCATTGCCTCAGTGTTTGCACGCTGAGGTTCTTTGTCTTTTAACATTTATATAGCAGTTTCTTAAAGTGACAATAGCGAAAACAGTACAAAAATAACATTAATGTGACAAAGTGCAAATATAGTGAAAATAGCAAAATTAATTATAAAGAAACTCATTATTTAATATGACATCATAAATCAAGATTCTATGTATACATTATAGGTTTGTTACAGGTACCCGCTAAGCAAATTCATCATAGAGGCATGGACTATTACTTCCCCTATCATATAACAGCACACATGATCACATTTAGAAGTAGTATCAGGTGAGGGAGAGGATGTTACAGCACCACAATGGACACTTACAGATAAATAATTCAACCCAAGAAGGATCTGTGTTTTACATCTAGTGATCAGTATTCTTTTGATAAGGTTGGCCCCCATCTTTTCAGTTGTCCCAGTCCTGTCACCCTAGTGTCTCCTAAGACTTACTTTCACCTCCGTAGTATCCCTAGAGATTGACCAACTCTGGCAGAACTGGTGAAGACTCGCCCAATCTCCACTGCAGAACAAATCCAGAGTTTGGATGTAGTGCCTGAGTAGCCAGGTGAGGGGCCTGAGGGCAGCTGCCATCATTCTGTTGGCTGGGGTATTTTCCACTTTTTCCATTCCTTTTCCCTAGGAAGACGGCAGTGAGGGCACACAAGGGTATGCATGTGGGTGTGCGCAGCACCAGTCAATGTCCTTCCTCCTGTACGAGCCACTACCAACTGCACTGTCACCTGTGGTCACCCAGGTGGAACTATAGCAGTGCACCAGGCAACCCTCCCTCCCTGGAGAAGGAGACTGTCCAATGGAATGTTCGATCCTGCTCCCCCCAGCCAGACACCAATGGCCTGTGCTCATTCCTGAACTCAGTTCTCTGGTGTCGTAAGTGATACTGCTACTGTTGCCCTGATGGGCCAGCCCTTACTTAATATATAATTTGACATTAACCTGTATTAACTAAAAAGGCCTTCAGGTATATCACTGTGATCCAGCTTTTGCTTTTTAAAAGTCCTATTCATACCAGGGGTTCTATATTGCCATTGTGATAGTGCAGTAGTGGAAACAACATGAGCTGCGGAGGAACAAAACATGTTATTTCCACCACAGCTGAATAACAGCTCAGAATAACAGTTTTTGTTCTGCACTGTTATTCATCACTCCCATGGTATAAATTAGTATACACTGTTATATAATGTTTTTATGATGTGATTATTGTCTATGCAATACTAATTGATATGCAGCTTCGTAACTACTGTAAGTACTTACTTCAGATATAATTTATATCCTGGACTTGAACTGCACAGTCTGTTTTAATTAGTTTGTTTACTGGTGGACCCTTTTTTGTAGCTATAGTTTTTGTATTTCGTTTTTGGGGTAATTTATTATTGTTGTCAGCTTTTATTATCTGTATGATTATGACAATTGGCACTGTGTGTTTTTATATACATTTAAATATTCCTTAGTGACTGCACTATAAAGAGATTTTCACTAGGTGGCAGGTAACTCTTGAAAAAGTGCATGGATAGTGTAAAACTTTGAGCTTATCGCATGCTGCCTGATTTTGACCTTATACATACTAAAGTTCTGTAGCGTATTCAACCACATTGTGGCTTCTTTTGTTGTTGTTGGTCAGCATTAACCCTAATTTTCTGTTTGTCTGTCTGGCTTGACAGTCATTTGACTTCTCAGTCCATATCAACACCATCCACTCTACATTACAGGGGGAAATACTAGGAGCCTGACCAACAGACTTCCCAAACTCACAGCCATCTTTGAAACAGAAAGGTTGGACTGGGTGGCTGGAACAGAAACGTGGTCCATGGAAAACCACAGATGGGATATGGCCATTCCTGGTTACAATCTGTTCAGGAAAGATAGGCAGGGCAAAAAAGAGGGGGGGGGGGCATAGCTATTTACATTTGGGAGGAAATAAGAGTCACTGTGGCTAACAGTAGACACAGGCAAGGGAAAATCCTTCAGAATCGGCATCATGTACAGACCCCCCAAATCAAGGAGATAAAGGAGACAAAGACCTAATAGAGGAAATCCTCAAAATGTCTGGTAAAGGTGAAGTAATACTGGTGGGGGACTTCAACCTACTAGATATTAACTGGAGCACAATAACGGCAGCAACAACAAGAAGTAGGGACTTCTTATTGTCACTATAAGGCGTAGGACTGTACCAACTTGTTAAAACCCCAACAAGGGCAGATGCCATTCTTGATCTTGTCCTCACAAACTCAGAAAGGATCAAGGACATCGAAGTGGGATGCCATATGGATAACAGCGGCCATTGTATGGTAAGCTTTAAGGCAAACATAACACAGGACACCAGCCACTCAAAGATAAAGGTGTTAGATTTCAGAAAGGCTGACTTCCAAAAAAAATGAGGAATAACATACAGTAAGTAGCCAGTTAATGGAAATAGAGATTGAGGAGGTTGAGGTCATGTGAGGGAGGCTCAAGGGAGAAACATAGAAACATAGACTTTGCTGGCAGATAAGGACCACTTGGCCCACCTAGTCTGCCCATTTCCCTACCTACAGGATAAGCTGCAGATTTTAGTTAACAAACAGCCTATTTCTTCCTACCCCCACAAGAATTGCCTTATGTCTGTCCCATGCATTTTTTAATTCTCCCACAGTTTTAGACCCCACAACCTCCTCAGAAAGGCTGTTCCATGCGTCCACCACCCTCTCTGTGAAAAAATACTTCCTCACATTGCCCCTGAGCCACAGATCAATGTGCCAGATGGGTCAGGCTAAGCAAAAAGAAAAATAAATCTTCTACGGTTTTCCAAGGAAGTGGCTACCACAGTCAAAGAAAAAAGGTGTACAGCATATATTAGGAAACCAAAACTGAGAAAGACTGTACAAAGAAAGTCGTATCAGAAAAAAATGAGAGTCTAACAACAAATTAGAAAGGCAAAAGCCCAGACAGAGGAAAAGATAGCAGAAGGGGCAAAGAGAGGAGACAAATATTTTTTTAGATACATTAGGGAACGTAAGAAGGCAAAAGGGGGGATAGTAAAGATTGTTACTGAAGAAGGGATTGGAGGCAGTATAGCACAGTGGAGGCAGTATAGCACAGTGGTTTAAGGCCCTGAGCTGCAAATCTGGTGACATCCAGTAGACCAGACCTGGGTTTGAATCTTACAGCTTCCACTTGCATACCGTGTGACCCTGAGCAAGTCACTTAACTTCCCTGTGCTCCCAGGTCGCACCTGTAAAAAAGCTTTCAGCTTAGTGTGCTACTCCTGGTTAAACAACTAATAAAAAAAAAAAAAAAAAAAAATGGGAAATGCACCAAACATGACCCAGAGAAAGCCAAAATACTCAACAAATACTTCTGCTCGATGTTTACCAAAGAGGACCCAGGGAATGGCCCAGCCCTGAAAAAAACACAATACTCCAGGACCAGGGGTAGACACGAGCCCCTTTACAGAAGCCAAACTACAGGAGGAGCTAAATAAACTAAAAGCAGACAAAGCCATGGGACCAGACGAGATGCACCCCAGAATCCTTAAGGAACTGGGGGCAGAATTAGCAGGCCCTCTGGCACTTCTAGTCATGAAATCCTTGAAGAGTTTTGTGGTACCCGAAGACTGGAAAAAGACAATAGTGGTTCCACTTCACAGATCAGCAGTTGTGAAAAGGCTAGTAATTACAGACCTTTGAGCCTCATGCCTATAGTACAGAAACTAATAGAGACACTACTCAAACAGATGATCATAGCATTCCTCAAAACTAGTAGCCAACAAGACCCTAAACAGCACGGTTTCACAGCAGGTAGGTCATGCCAGACAAATCTGCTCGAGTTTTTTGACTACGCTACAAAAATAGTGGATGATGGTGAGGCACTAGATGTGGTCTACATAGATTTTAGTAAGGCCTTCGACTCAGTTCGACACAAAAGACTTGTAAAGAAGCTTGACCATATAGGGGTTGGTCCAGAAGTAGTCAGATGGGTACAAAACAGGTTACAAGGCAGAACCCAGAGGGTACAGGTTATTGGAACGCAATCAATGGAAGGCAAGGTGACCAGCATTCCTTTCAACCTCTCAGCATTAAAAATCATAGCACTGGCCTTCAAAAATCATAGCACGTGGCCAGAATGTGTAGCACTTTTTTATTTTAAACAATAATATGGCTACAAATAGTGTCCCCCATATAGTTAGTGATGAGGAATGTTTCTATCAACTTAATTCAATGATTTAATAGTTTCTGTGTCCAGAAATACCTCTAACATTATTAAGAACATCAGTAAACCTATGCATAGCAAGGGCAAATTTGAGTGTGAAAATCATAGCGCTATGCCAAATTCAAAGCAGTTGAGAGGTATGGTGACCAGCGGGGTGCCGCAGGGCTCAGTACTGGGACCTCTGCTCTTCAATGTTTTTATTGCAGACATCGCCGATGGACTGGAAGGGAAGGTATGTCTGTTCACAAATGACACCAAGATATATAACAGGGTGGACTCCTCAGAAGGAGTGAGCAAGATGGAAGCTGACCTCAGGAAACTAGAAGAATGGTCTGGAGTGTGGCGGCTGAGATTTACCACCAAAAAGTGCAAGGTCATGCACATAGGAAAGAAAAATACAAGAAAGGAGTATTACCTAGGAGGCGAAAGACTGGCGGCCTCAAACCAGGGACGAGATCTGGGAATCATAATCTCAGATGACTTGAAGGTTATTCTTGATTCATTACAAATTGGGTTTACAACCTTTGAGTCAGAGACTCATTTACAAAGGCACCTCGTCGCAGGGAGGACAAACATCAAGACAGTTATTACAGTGCAGATTAAAACAGGATAACATTACAGGTGCAGTAAAAGGAACATTTAACATAGGTACACTTAGGTTACATAATATAGTAGTTTGTATGTTACTTAGGTTAAACAATGTTACAAAATTGTGAGTTACAATCATGGATATAGTAGGTCCTCAGAGAAGACAGCGGATTACATCCCTAGTTGGACCTAGTAGGGAAGGAGTGGATCTGGGGGAGGGACACGCTGTCCACTGGACGTTGTCGAGTCAGGGGGCAAGGCAGGCGGGTACCACAGGTTACAACAGGGGGTTAGTTGCACCTACAACAGCGGGTATTAAAGATATGGTTCTGAAGGGCTGTTTTGAAGGAGCCAGTTTTTGGCAAGTTGGAGGTGCAGCTAGGGAGGGAGCTGAACCAGGTTAGTAAGCAGTGTGAGAAGGCAACATTGAAGACCAACTGAATGCTGGGCTGCATTGGGAGGGGAATCACAAGCAGGAGGAGAGAGGTGGTACTATCACTGTAAAGATTGCTGATTAGGCCTCACCTGGAATACGGAGTCCAATTCTGGAGGCCTCACCTCAGGAAGGACATTGACCAGGTGGAAACAGTATAGAGAAATGTGACAAAAATGATTCAGGGTCTGCAGTACATGTCCTACGAGGAAAGACTTAAGGAACTGAATATGTACTCCCTGGAGCAGAGAGAGAGAGAGAGGGGACATGATTGAAACATTCAAGCACCTAAAATGCATTAACAAGGTATAGGCACAGGAACTTTTTCACTTCAAGAAGGGCTCCAGGACTAGGGGACACAACCTCAGGCTGCAAGAAGGGAGATTCTCTACCAACACCGGGAAGTTTTTCTTCACAAAAAGAGTGGTGGACGCCTGGAACAGCCTGCCCCAAGAGGTTGAGGGGGTCAACACTGTGGGGGGGGGAGTCAAGAATGCAAGGGATAGACACAAGGGAGCCCTAACTACAAAGGGAAACTATAGTGTCAAAATAGGTCCAAAATGAATGGGCAGACTAGATGGACCTAGCAGTCTCCTTCTGCCGTCAACGTCTATGTTTCTATGTTTCTAAAGCCTGTATCCTTTCTCTGCCAGGTAGGAGATTACCTCAAAAATAACCCTCCCTGCCTTTGATTTTGGGGTTATTGTCTATAGTGGTGCCACAAAATCCTTCTTTGCTGGACTGGACCCTCTGTTCCATTCCTTCTGATGCTTTGCACCGGACTGTCCCCCATACACACCACCCATCACTGCACCTTGTACACCTCTCTCCCTCCCTCTCTCTCTCTGTCTCTTGTCCCTCCTCTGTAAGCTGCCCCCACTCTCACTGTACCTCCCTCATATCCAAGTACTGGTTTGATTCACTTCTCTGTTATATATCCTGTCTCCAACTCTGCTCTCAACCAACCTCCTACTCCCCTTGCTCTGCTGACTCTTGCTCCGTCACCATTTCACAGGCTAAAACCTCTACAGGTCAGTCTGCATTGTCTCATAGGCTTCTTCTACTCTGGTACTCCCTTCCCATGCATATCTGTGCTGTTTCCTCCCCTTCCCCCTTGAAGACCCTACCTCAGGCCCACACTACCCATATCTGCTCTTGCACAGAGTCTCTAACCTCATCTCACCTTATCACTAATGATTTTGTCTTCTACCTGCACTGTTTCTAACTTCATGCATTATAAAATTATACTATTCATTTGATATCATTTACCCAATTTTTGGTCAAATTTGTCTATCAATAGTATTTTATTTTTTTACTGCGTCACCATTCCTACTGCTTGTTTTATATACTGCTGTCCCACACATTGTAACTGAACTTCCGTGCTTTTAATTTCTGTATTGTATTTCCCTATGTACCTAAATGACCTCCAAAGACAGGTGACTGACATGAGGATATTTAAGGGGAGGAACTAACTACTACACTACACCCCTTTCCCCCCCGATTAAACTCCATGGTGCGATGAGCTGGGGTAAGTGATGGCTGTTCCATTTGGAGTAAGGATGTATTTATTTGGATGCAATTACCACTTTGCTGTAAATCCATGTGTTTGTGGACTGTGCTTTGACTACTTAGTGCCATATGGCACAACTGACTTCATTTGCACCAAATGGATTTATGTACTTTCTTGTAATCATGAAATAAATATCAAGAACTGCAGTCTTTTGTAACAAGCCTAAGACTATTGCTGCCTTTGTCTTTGGTTGTAGTAACAGCAAGCAAATTCACAGCCTACCTCTGAGTGCATGCCTATCTTTGGGGGTTGTTGAACTACACAGTTATGTGTGTTTAGCCAACCCATGGTGTGCGCCATCCCAGCATCACTGGAGCACAAAATGACTTTTTTGTACTGAAATGCCCTTATATAACCAATCCCCCCGTACATTTCGTGGAATGAGCTGTTTTAGTCCAGTAGATCCTTCCTGGTAAATGTTTATCAAGAAATCAATCAATCAATCAATAAATGAATGAATATTTTGTTATCTACCCTTTACTATAGCAGAGTGCAGCTAGGTTTTTTTTTTTACCCCACTTTACTACAATGGAGCATTGCCAGATCTTCTCCCCACCCCCTTTTACTACAGTGGAGTGCTGCAAAGTTGTTTTTTTGCCCCTTCCTTTACTACAGTGGAGTGCTGCAATGTTTTTTCCCCCCTTCTTAATTACAGCAGACTGCTGCCAGATTTTCTCTCCCCCCCCCTTTCACTACGGTGGAGTTCTGCCAGGTTTTCTTTGGCCCTGCTTTACTACAGCAGAATGTTGCTAGATTTTCTTTATCCCCCTTTCCTACTGTGTAGTCCTGCCATGTTATTAAAGAGGAGTCCCGGGTGAGACAACAAGTATTTACTAGTGAAAGCATTAGAAAAGGGCTATCAGCCCTGAAGATAGATAAGGCCCCAGGGCCAGATGGGTGCATCCATGGGGGCACAGGGAATTGGCATCAGAATTAGCTGAGCCCCTGATAGGGTTATCCAATAACTCAATTAAGACAGGGGTGGTTCTGAAAGACTAGAGGGTAAAGGATGAACTGCAGTTTTGCAACACAAGGGTGGAGACAAAGAGCAGCCAGGTAACTACTGTACAGACCTGGCAGTCTTACCTCTTTGGTTGGTAAACTGATGGCAACGCTAGTTAAAGAGAACCTAGTGGGCTACCTGGTGAAAATGGGCTCCAGAACAGTAAACAGCATGGGTTCATGGCACGGAGGTCTTGTCAGACCAACCTGATAGTATTCTGTGACTAGGTAACTACTGTAGGACAGTGGATAAAGGACATGCAGTGGATTTACTCTACTTCAACTTCAGCAAGGCATTCGACTCAGTGCCACACAGAAGGTTGCTAAAGAAACTAGAGGATCTGGGTGCAGCAAAGGACATAGTTCGATGGGTGGCAAGTTGGTTGGAAGGGTGGCAGCAGAGGTTAGTGGTAAATGGAGTCTGATCCCAGGAAAGGGAGGTCACCAGTGGAGTGCCACAAGGATCAGTTCTGAGTCCAGTCCTTTTCAATATGTTCATCAGTGACACAGAAAGAATACATGGCAAGATGTGTCTCTTCATAGATAACACTAAGCTATGTTGTAGGATAGATAATGAGGAGGGAGTAAGGATGCAGCGGGACCTGCAAAGGCCAGAGAGGTGGTCTAGGGTTTGGTAGCTGAAATTCAATGCTAAAAAGTGCAAGGCAATGCACATAGGGAACAAGAACCCCAAAAGGGAGTATTGGATGGGAAGGGTTAAACTGGATGCCACTTCTGAGGAAAATGACTTAGCAGTCATCATAAAGGACCCCCTTAAACAATCTAGACTGTGTAGCGAGGCCTACAGCAAGGCAAACATGATTTGGGAGTGTATTGGGAGGGGTTTTGACAGCAGGAGGAAAGAGGTGCTACTACCTCTCTGTAGATCACTAGTGAGACCACACTTGGAGTACTGTGCCCAGTTCTGGAGTCCTCACCAAAGGAAAAACATGGACAGGCTGGAGACAGTGCAGTTTAGGGTAACCAAAATGATTCAGAGTCAGCGGTGCAGATCCCATGAAGATTAGCTTAGGGCACTGAACATGGACTCACTAGAGGCCCGAGGAGAGAGTAGTGATATGACAGAGACCTTCAAGATCTTGAAATGAATGAACTAGGTAAACTGTAAGGAACTATTCAACACGTATAGTGAATCTAGAACACGAACTTATGAGTAGAAGCCCTTGGGGTTGGGGGTTCAGGAGGGATGAGAGAAATGTTTATTTTACAGAGAGAGTGGTTGTGAAACAGTCAGCCAGTGAAGGTGGTGGACACCTAAACTATTATTAGAAGGCAGTATAGCACAATGGTTTAAAGCTCTGAGCTGCAAATCTGGAGACCTGGGTTTGAATCCCACAGCCCCCACTTGCATACTGTGTGATCCTGAGCAAGTCACTTAACTTCCTTGTGCTCCCAGGTCACACCTGTAAACAAGCTTCAGCTTAGTGTGCCTCTCCTGGTAAAAAAAAAAAAAAATACATATATTGGTTTTAAACACAGCTGGGACAGAGTTATGGGCTTAGTATTAGTAGTTACTCAGGGGGGAAGAAGTAAAACAGGGAGCAAGCGGGTGGATAGTATAGACAATGACTCCCTATTGACAAAAGGCCTCTGGGTATGTTAGGGTGTTAAGGGTAAACAGCATGGATTATTGATCTTTTTCTGCCTTCATTATCTATGTTTCTATGTTTCTTTGCCCCCCCCACTACAGCAGAGAGCTGCCAGTTTTTTTTTTTACCCCTCACCTTTAACTACAATGGAGTGCTGCCAAGGTATCTTTGCCCCCTCTCCCCTTACTACAGTGGAGTGCTGCCAGGTTTTCTTCAGCTCCCATTACTACAGCATAATGCTACTAGGCTTCCCTTGTCCCTACCCCCTTTATTATAGTGTGCTGCTAGGTTTTGTTTGCCACCCTTTACTACAATGGAGTGCTGTCAGTTTGTCTTTGGCCCCCATTACTGCAGATGGCTGCTGATAGGATTTCTTTGTCCCCTCCCCCTTAACTACAGCAGAGAGCTACTAGATTTCCTTTGCCCCCCCCCCCCATTACTACAGCTTAGTGTTGCTAGGTGTTTTTTGTCCCCATCCTTTACTACAGCAAACTGCTGCTGTTTTCTTTGTGTCCCACCGCTTTAATACAGCAAAGTTCTGCAAGGTTTTCTTTGCCCCTTCCCCCTTTACTACAGCAGGGTGCTACCTGGTTTTCCTTGCCTCCCCCTTTACTACAGTGGAGTGCTTCCAAACTTTCTTTGCTCCTCTTCTCCACACACTTCATGATCTGTTTGCTGCAGCAATCACTGTATTCACATCTTCTGGAGTTTTACATTCTGTAGGATTACTGTACTGTGTTGTCATTTATTCTGGGCCTACCTGTGTCAGGAAAAGTTGTCATTAATCATCTTGTTCCTGATGTTCCTGGACCTGTGTGTCACCTGGTGGTTCCTGCAGCCATATGTTGCTTATTGTGGTTACCATAGTACCACTTTATCACCATCATTGTTGCCCTCTGGGTCCTGCTAAGGTATCCAATGGCTCATTGCACTGTTGTGCAGTATACAACACACAAGCAATATCTTGCAGACCTTACTTGGGATGTACTGTGGAGGCCCACCAGAGCAGTCTAGGCAATAAAAATGCACTTTCACTCTGCCAAAGACATGCACTATGATGTTGTGGGTAGCTCTGTGGTCCTCATTCTCCTCTCTTCATCCTCTGTGGAAGAACACAGTAGAGGTGCCACCAGCCATGGCCTCAGAGGACACACACTGTCTCCTGTGGGGTGTAATAAAGTGTGTATCACATTACCATTCATTATTAGTTGGGTGTTGCATCTGTATACACTCAACGATCAGCCAGCTACCTCGTATTTGTCCTTCGAACATTTGGCAAATGGCAGAATTATGTTAAATGTATGCATCAGGGGTACCTCCAGTATGGTATATCATGCCACCACATTCATTGTCTTTCCTCAGGTGTTGCACCACCTACATATGTGTGGTGTAGCAAATCTTCCAATTCATGTACACATCAGCCCTGCCTGGCAGTGCTCAGATGGTTGCATGTGTACAGTTCTTTGCAATGAGGACTGATGATAAGTGAGCTTACTGGTAAAGCTCAATGATGGCAGCAGCTCTTTTCTCATGATTCCTTGGGGAGTATGTGTAGTCCACAGCCCTCCTGTTCAAGGGACTTAGAAACTGTGCCATTACCTATGATACGGTTATGGCCTTGTCCTAGTGGTGTCTCCAGTGGGTGTCTGGAATGAGCTAATTGATAAAAAGCACATTACAGCTATGACTTTCATCCTCATAGTCAGGGGATGATTCCTCTGGGTTGCTTTCTGTAGGCGGCTGCATGACATGCTACAGGATAACCTACAGAAAGCAACCCAGAGGAATGTTATACAGCTGCTAGAGTGTTCCTCGGTCAAGGCAGTACCAAGTCATGATCTGCTCCTCTGTGAGCTCTTCAAAAAGTATGTTATGGAGAGTATATCCTGTTTTGCAGATATGGTTTTGGCACATGCCTCCTGCCCTCCTCTGTATCCACATGCTGGATTACTGCCAGCATGGTAATGAATTCTGTCATACTACTGTACAGACAGTCAAACCTCTCTCTCTTTCTGAAGTGTTGCTGGGGTCTGTCACCTGCTGCTAGTGTGTGTGCTTCTTTTAATTATTGAATTTTGGTTAACCGGGTAAGCTCACTGAGACAATGCAGTCCCTTTTTCTGGGGTGACCCAGAACAAACATGGCAACATATAAGAACATTATACAGGAGAGCGGGTAAACAACATCTTGCAAAAAATGAAAGAAATATACTTAATACAGTAGTATACAAATACATGTGCAGGTACATTGTTACAGTACTGTTAATCAGTGATACTACAAGACAAAACATTCAGATAAGTGCGTAACAAAATTCTAATTAGAATAATTTGCAGGATAGATTCTAGTGGATGGTGGTAAATCCAAAAGTTGGGCTAGACTTTACCAGAGGAGAATATTTAGTGAAAACAGGTGCAGGGAGGGGGACGAGCAGGTATTGAGATAAAGTGCGCTTGAAGTGTGTGAAGGAGGTGGAGGAAAGAATCTCTTGCAGGAGTGAGTTCCAGGCAGATGTAGCAATAAAGGCAAAGGTCCGCCTGCCGACAGCCAACCCGGGACTTGGGCATTACCAATAGGAGGAAGGCTGTGGAGTGTAAGGTGCGTTGGTGATGTTTACAATTGATAAGATAACCCAGGCATGGTGGAGTATAGCGGTGAACCGGTTTAAACATGAGGCACATGGTGATGTACTGGAATTTGCGCTCAAGGGGTGCCCAGCCCAGGGATGAGAGGACTTAACAATGATGATGACGGGGGTCAGTACCGAGTGAAAAGTGCCCAATCCTCAGATAAAGTTGATTAATTCGAGAGAAAATGGAGGCCTGGGCTTGGAGGACCAATGGTGCACCATATGCAAGTAGAGGGAGAAGGGTGGATGTCACAGTTTTTTTACATGAAACCAAAGTCAGGAAGGGATGAGGGCGGTACAGTAGACCTAGCCACTGGTTGAGTGTTTTCATCAAAACATTGACATGGCTTTCAAAGTTGAGCAAGGGGTCCAGGATGATCCCCAGGTATTTAAATGAGGTTACTTGTACTTGTTCAAAGGTATTGCCATCCAGTGATCTGATCACAAGGGTGTATTGAGATGGGGTGCTGTACCATAATTATGGAACAGCATGGTCTTGGACTTCTTTCTGTTGGGAACCAGATGGTTTTCAAGGAACCATCCCTCAAGAGCATGGAAATCAGATTCCAGATTTTGGTTTATCCAGCCCAAATCAGAGGAGGAACTGTAGATGATGGTATCATCTGCATAGAGATGTACAGTGGCACCTCTACAATTAAGTGGCAAGTCATTGATAAAGAGCAAGAATAATAGCAGTCCCAGAATGGAGCCCTGGGGAACACCATGCTGTATCAGTCTGAGATCTAGGGCCCCTGACTACTTGGCTATTTGAGAGCAGTGGGAGAGGTAATTATGGAGCCATGCAAAGGCACTAAAGTCAACGTCCACGGGGTGGAGTTTGCATACCAAGATATTATGATTGACCAGGTCAAACACCTTTGTTAGATTGACAAAGACAGCGCTCATTGCTTGTCCCTGATACAGTGCTGCAAATATGTCTACTGTAACTTTTATCAAAGCCATCAGGGTACTATGATTCTTCTTGAAGCCATGCTGGTAGATGGAAATGAGGAGGTTTGAATCTAGGTCATCCTGAAGCTGATTATAGAAAATGTGCATCCAATTTTTGGCCATGAGCAGATAATGTAGATAGGATGGTAGTTTCTGCTAGCATAGTTGGACCACCTTTGTGGATCAGGACAACCACTGCTACCTTCCATTTGTCTGGTACCATGCCTGAGATAAAGGATCTATTTAAGTTCCTCACTGGTACAGCAAGAGCATCAGCACCAAGTTTTAGGAGATTAGGTTCAAGGTTATCATGACCAGGGGAGCTCTCTGGTTTTAAGTTGGAAAACGACCTGTGTACCTCCTTCCTGGTTGCCAGTTTTAGGTGAAAACATCTAAAGCATGCTGTTTGAATTCAGTAAGTAGCAGGGTGCTAATAGGCACTTAGCACTGCCACAGTTGTACTAAACTTGGTTTGGGCTGTGTATTCATGGCCACTCCCCTCATTTGCATACTGAATACATACAGGATAATGCATGTGGTGGTGTGTGTAACAAGAATTGTATACACACTCCAAGTGTGTGAAGCTACATAAATCCGAAGCGTGAAACTTGAGGAGTCTATAAAGCACCACATATCAATAATGTGTAGAAAATTCAAGTTTTACACATCATCCCATGTTTTATTAATTTTTGTTTTATAATTACTGCCTTGAGGATATTACACAGGAACAAAAGAGGAAAAAACAGCCACGGATGACAAATTTTGAAAAATACATTAGCTCACTTTGTCACTGCTGATTTACTTTCTGGAGGATTTCATGTACTGAACATCTGTGAGAAATATGTGAAGCTGTCGAACTGCTGAAGCAGGGATTTGTAATGTTTGACTGAGTAACCCCCCACCCTCAGAAGGGGGCTTACCTGGATTGCTTTCCATGCTGCTGACCTCTCTTCTGACATCTGAACTGATCCTGCTGCTGAACTGGAGCTACAGCTGCCAGCTTTCTTTCACTCGCCCACATGTGTGGCATGGAGACAGTGCAGCTGTGTGTTGTAGTCATCAGTTTTTCCTGCACATTTTCTTCAGATGCATTTCTTCCACTCCGGTCCCCTGATCCTAGCAGTGAGGACTGCGGGCAATCTCCACTGGACACCATTGAAAAAGGGATCTTGTCTCTAAAGTTCTCTGAACACAAAAAAATTAAAAATAAATACATTTTCTTCAGCACCTCAAGCACCACATGGCCGGAGTGCCACCACAACTAGAGTGGAAGTGCATGCTGCAAGGGGCTCCTCCCTAGCACTCCCCATTCACACAACCTTGGCCAACCACATGGCATTGACCCAACCATATCACTGATGCCGCTAGACCAAACAGACACCAGACCTGGAAGGCTGTTACCAAAAGGTGGCCCCCTTTTGCCCGACACCCCGATGGCGAAACACAGAAAATGACCACTACAGCGACAGTCGCTGTAATGGTCCATTTCCGTGTTTGCCTTCCCCCAGTGTCCAGCCCCTCCCCGGTCCAACTCCGACCTGAAGTTGGAATCCTAAAGTCCGGGAGGTATGGGGGTGCAGGCCCCCCCCACAGAAAACACTGGGGACCATACCTCTCAATTGTACCACATTATGAGGAACGTTCCTCATTTTACTTCACCAATGCTCCCTGTTCCACATTGTGAGGACTTGTTCCACATTCAGTATTAACAGTTCAAAGCAAAAAACTATAGTAAATGATGCAAAAAATATATTATTCAATTAATAACAGACTTTCTGAACATAAATGCAAACCTTTTAACAGTGTTCTGAGCCTCCTAGGTAAAGATTTGATTAAGTGTTCCACATTTTGCTCATTTGTTCCACATTTGGAGAGGCAATGTTCCACATTTGGTGGACAAAAGGTTGAGAGGTATTCTGGGGGCTTGGGCAGCACAATGCCTGCATTGGTATTGTGCCATCCATATAATGGGAGAATTAAAACCCAGGTACTGTCGACCTCACACTTGGTTCACATTGCAAACACCGGGCCAGCACTCAGTTGGGGGATATAAATAATTAAAATTAAAGATGTTTCCAGCTAGGTTCCTTCAGGAACATGGCTGTGACCATGTTTATAACCCTTGACACTAGCAGGGAACCAATCAGAGGGCTAGAAATCCCAAAGGGGAATCCTAAAGGTTTGTGGGGGAAATCTGTCACCAGAGACCTTCTTAATGTTCTGGCAGGCTCAAAAGGGCTCATCAGAATCCAGAAAAGGGGCAAAAGACTCATGTATTATCTTCTGTAGATAACAGACACTAAATCTGGAGAAAAGGTTTCTGGGCTCACCAGGAGCTTGTGGCAGTCTGGCAGAGACGCTGAACCAAGCAGACCTGCTCCTGCTGTGAAAGACCTGGAGGCCTAGCCAGGCCTGAGCTTTTGATTCTTCTTCTGTGTTCATCTTTGCTAATCTGACTTTCTATGGAAAAAGAGATCATGATGGTTCTTGATGGAAATGGCTGTGTAACCCCCCTTCCCCGTGTCTAGGGGTACCATATGTAAAATGGGAGGGGGGTCACAACAGCAGTAACATGACCGGTCCCAAAAGAAAAACAGTTCAATCCTTACCGGCAGCTGGCCACATTGACACCAGGCCTTCTTGCTGACAACTCCAGAACCAGGGGGTATGAGGCTGGGGGCTGAAAAGGTGGTTAGCAGCATGTCATCCAGTTACAGTTTAAATTAAATAAGGGCCACACTATACTATGCTGGCCAGACAAAACATATACAAATTTGATCTCCAGGCTACAGAAACACACTACGGAGCATTTAAATTCATGTCTGAGGCTTTCGTGGTCATGGAGACCCCCACCAACAGTCACTCAATCCCTGAGCTGAGTGGCCACACACAAGTAAGGCCGCAGCTTCCTAGAGGCCGCAACTCCTGTAATTACGACAACATATTTACACTTGATTCCTCTTCTTCACGGACCATCTTGCACATTTGAGGGGGCAACTTGCATGACCCTTAAGCACCCAGGCCCCACAGTACCTTCCCTGGAACATCTTGCACAGCAGGCTACTCCCAACATAGACCTTAGGGTGGATGTCCCCACTGGCCAAACTTAATAGCACCCTCAATATTCTCATCCTTCTAGCTGGTGGCCTTCAAATGGGCTTCCTCCATCAACACTGATGCACAGATGTGGGTTTGAATCCAGACCTCCTGGTCTCTAAGTACTGGGAGACCGCCACCATAAACCGCCACTGACCCAGTTGCAGGCCTCCTAACGGAAGCCAGAGCAAGCAGTCTGCCATGCTCCTGTGGACCCATCTGCTGACTTCCTGCATGGGAAAAGACCCCTAAAAGGCACCAAACAGACCCTTAAATAGCCAGGTTACTTGCCAGGGAAGGGCTTCAACCCCCAGGTGGAGGCCTGAGCAAAGCAGGCTGAATGACATACCCAACCTCCTGGACCATCGGTGGATTACACTTGCAAAGGTAAAGGCTAACAGGGTAGCATTCAGGAGGTACAAGGAGATGCAGAGGGATGAAGGTAGGGAGCTGTTCCAGATAAAGCAGAGGAATTTGCAGGCTAAAAGGATCACTGGCTCAGTACTGGTGCTGCAAACTCATAATACTCAGACCACAGGAAAGGTGGGTTCAGCACTCAGTTCAAATTATGAAGAACACGCAAAGGCTGTTTCATTCAATTGCAAATTAGCTATTCACTGCAGAATACCAAATATGCAAAACAAGCAAAAAGTGTACAGGTCCAACAGATGAGAGGATCCACTGTAGCCCCTGTGCACTGTTTGCTTGTTTTGCACATTTGGTATTCTACAAAAAACAGCTAATTTGCAATTGAATGAAACAGCCTTTGTGTGTTCATAATTCAAACTGAGTGCCAGATTCACCTTTCCTGCTGTCAAAGAAGAGGGAAGCAGGGCAGGTGGTGAGGGGCGTAAAGGCACAAACTGAGGAAAGTATAGCAAAAGGGGTAACTAAAGAGGACAAGGCCTTTTTTCAGATACAGAAGCAAAATGAGGAAGACAAGGAGAGGGACTGTGAGGTTAAGAAGGACGGAGGGAGACTGTGCAGAGGAGAATCAGGAAAAAGCAGATATCCTGAACAGATACTTCAGCTCAGTATTCACAGTGGAGGGAGCGGGGGATGGACCCCATAAAAGCAGCAGAAACACTGGAAAGAGGGAGGTAGATACAAGTCAATTTACACAGGAAAAGGTCCTGTTGACACTTGTGAATCTGAAAGTGGATAAGGCTATGGGGCCAGATGGGATACACCTAAAGGTGATGAGGGATCTCTGAGATGTACTGGTTGCAATTCTGACAGTCCTGTTCAACAACTCACTGGAAATGGTGGTGGTTCCAGAGGACTGGAGGAGAGTAGATGCAGTCCTGCTTCATAAAAGTGGCAGCGAGTGGAGGCTGACAACTATAGATCAGTCAGTCTTAGATCAGTGGTGAGGACTCTTTCAAAATAAAGGCTACTGGAGTATCTTGAATCCAGTGGGTTACAAGACCTGAGACAACATAGATTCGTGGGGGGAGGACATGGGTCATGTCAGCAGAACCTGATCGATTTCTTTGACTGGGTGACCAAGGAAATAGATTAGAGTGGGGCGGTGGATGTGGTCTACTTAGACTTCAACAAGGCCTTCGACACTGTACAACACAGGAGGCTTATAAGGAAATTGGATAGTGTGGAGGTGAGACCCAAAGTGGTAAACTGGGTACAGAATTGTTTGATGGATAAGCAGAAGAGGGTGTTGGTGAACAGCACTTACTCTAATGAGGGGAGAGTGACCAGCAGGATACCTCAGGGCACAGTACTGCGACCAGTCCTCTTCAATGTCTTTATTAGTGACATTGCAGAAAAGCTGGAAGGAAAGGCATGCCTCTTTGCAGATGACACTAAAATATGCAGTAGGGTAGATACTCCAGAGGGGGTGAAGAGAATGAGCAGTGACCTGAGAAAAATCGAGGCATGGTCAATGGTACAGCAGCTGGGTTTCACTGCAAAAAAGTGCAAAATAATGCATCTGGGGCACAGAACCCGTCAGGCAGTGTATAAAATGGGGGAAGAGGTATTGACAGTCACTAGGCAAGAAAGAGACCTTGGAGCAATCATACCTGATGACCTGAAGGTGGCAAGGAAGTACAGCAAGGCAGTAGGCAGGGCCAGCAGGGTGATGGGGTTCATGGAGGGAATCACCAGCGAAAGGAGAGAGGTGGTGTTACCATAGTATCGATCATCTGTGAGACCCCCTACCTGGAGTACTATATCCAGTTCTTGAGAACACACCTCAGGAAGGACATAGGGTAGAGGATGTCAAGAGGAGGGCAACTAAAATGGTGCAGGGCTGCTTAAGTGCAATGAGGAGACACCGAGGGGTCTTAGTATATACACCCTGGAAGAGCGATGGGGACATGCCAGAGACATATGAATACCTCATGGGGGTGAATAAGGTACAAGAGGGGAGTATGTTTCAGTAAAGAAGGTGCACAAGAACAAGGGGCATGCAATGAAACTGGAAGGGGGTAATTTAGGAGGGATGTGAGGAACTACTTCACTAAAAGAATGGTGGATGTATGGAGGTGATCGGAGCAAAAACAGTGATGGGCTTCAAGCATGCATGGGAAAGGCACAAAGGAATATTAGTAGGAAAGTGGGGGGAGTAGCTGGAGATCAGGTAGGGTCTGCAGTGACAGTATAGGCAGGGAAAAAATGAGCAGACCGGGTGTGCCGAGGGGTGCTTATCTGTCAATAAATTCTGTGTTTCTATGTTTAAGAAACTGAGCCAAAAGACACCTGCTGAATTGAGCTACTTAGAGACTATACCTGTGGGGCATTTTGGCAGATGAAAGCTGAGAAGCTGCTGTCTGAGAAATCTGGGTAAGGGACCCATGCCTAGAATGGCTGCTGAGCTCTGAGACCAAAAACAGAGACCTGCATCTAAATCCAGCTGTTGAGGAGCGAGGAGGTAGGTAGGTTTGCTAGCTCTTATCCAGTGAGGTGAATTGGGTAATGGAGTCACGAGACACATGCCCTGAGTACGATGTAGTCCAGATCCAGTGGGGAGTCAGACTGTAGGGGTCCCTGGGTCTGGGCTGAAGATGCTGCAAAATTAAATTTTGTGGTCAAAATTCTCACGAAACAGGCAATTTTGCCATACTAAACATTTCACGTAATTCAGCCATTCTGTGAAATATTTCATGGGATGTGAAGTTGCGAAATTTCACCCGAGAAATGCAAAATTTCACCCGCAAGTGATGAATTTCCCTGTTGCTTGGACGAAATTCTGCATTTCTCTTCTGCAAAAAATTTCACGAAATGACCAAATTACACAAAATATTTTGCGCAATGACATTCAGCAATTTCGCACGTCTCTAGTCTGGGCTCCCTGTAAATGGTGAAGCCATTGCAGAGTGCTCTTGTGAATGTGTGAGAGCTGAGGCAGACGAGCTGTGTTGCTGTGAACTGTCTGAGAGCTGAGTCCGAAGTGTTCTATCATCAGGCCACTGGGGCCCAACCTGAATGCAGTCCTACATACTGCCGTGTGCTGGTTCCTGCCTTGACTGAGCTGCTGCGTCATAGCTCATGTGAGTGCTGGCACTGCTGGATGGGGTCCCTTGTGTTTTTCTTTTTGATTACCACGAACTTGGACTACAAAGTTGGGTTTCAACTATTTTCCCCTTTTGGATTACAAACTCTTTTATAATTGTGCTAGCATAGCTTGCCTGTTTGAAGTTAATATGCAAGCTTGCTAACTAACTAACTACAAGTGTACTACCGAAAGAGCCCAGGCAAGACAAGGCAATTTATTTGTTTGGTTCCTTACAATAAAACAGCTTAAAACAATCAACATACCAGACCTGTAACGAGACTTAACTCTGGTGTACCTAGAATCATCCATTGCTGTTTAAAACTTGCAAGTATAGTTTTACTACTGGTGCCAACCATCATTAAAGATATGCAGCACCCTGTGTAAGTTATCCCAGTGTGCTCCTTGATTGGGTGAATTCCTGCTACTGTGTCAAAGGAACTATGTGGCAGCTGGCCACAGTACAGTGGCCTTTGAAGCATACTGGTACTGGAATGGGAGTGCTTATGGTTACTTGCAATTGACTAACCCCTAGTCCATTCCAGCTTCCAGACCTATGCTGCAAATTAAAGCCATTCTTAATTGTTAGACTTTACTTTTGTGGGTGATTATATTTTGTATAACTCATATATACTGATCATTAGTGAAACAGATTTTGCTGGCAGATAAGGATTGCCTGGCCAACTTACTCTGCCCCCTTTTTCCCTGCCTACAGTATCACTGTAGATTCTACTTCATCTCTGGGCCATTTTACCTCCTCCATTCTTTTACCCTAAGATTCCTTTGTGCCTATACCATGCATTCTTGAATCCCACTACTGTTTTCGCTCCATCACCTCTGCTGGAAGGCAGTTCCAGGAATCCACCACTCTTTTTATGAAGAAGTATTTCCTTACATCTCTCTGAATCTTCCCCTGCCAGTTTCATGGCATGTACCCTTGTCCTTAAACACCTTTTTGTCTAAAAAATACTTCTCTCCTGTACCTTATTTAGCCCTTGAGGTGTTTAAAGGTCAATATCATAGGCCTGTCTCTCTCTCTTCTCTTCCAGTGTGTACATATTAAGGTCCTTAAGTTTCTCCTCGTAGGGCTTCTGATGCAGGCCCTGCACCATTTTGGTTGCCCTCCATTCAACTGCTTCCACTCTGTCTATGTCCTTCCAGAAATGTGGTCTCCAAAACTGGACACAATACTCTAGGTGGGATCTTATTAGCGGACTATACAGAGGCAACACTACCACCCTATTTCTGCTGGTGATACCCTCCCTGTGAACCTCAGCATCCCACTACCCCCTCCCAATACCTTGCTGTTCTGCCAGGCCACCTTTAGGTCATCCAATATGATTACCCCCCAGGTCTCGCTCCTGCTTGGAGGTCATCAGTACCATCCCCCCGATTTTGTACACCACCCTTGGGTTTCTGTGTCCCAGGTGAATTATTTTGGACTATTTCCACGTTGAAACCCAGCTGCCATGCCCTTGACCACTCCTCGAGTTTTCTCTGGTCACTGCTCACCATCCCACCCACTGTGTGTCCACCCCACTGCAGATTTTGGCGTAATCTGCAAAGAGGCAGGCCTTCCCTTCCAGCTGTACTGCAATGTCACTTATAAAGGTATTAAAGAGGACTGGTCCCAGCCATCCCTTAGGCACCCCGCTGGTTACCCTCCCTTCCTCAGATTGAAGTCCATTTGCCACCAACCTCTGCCACCTATCTCCTAACCAGTTTTGTACCCAGTTTACCACCTTTGGACCCAGCCCTGAGCTACCCAGTTTTCTTACTAATCTCCAACGTGGAACAGTGTTGAAAGCCTTACTGAAATCTAGGTAGGCCATGTCCACTGCTCCACCCTGGTCTAGTTCCTCGGTCACCCAGTCAAAGAAATTTATCAGATGCATTTGACATGACCTCCTACCCCCTGTGAATCCATGCTGCCTCAGATCCATAGAAACATAGAAAGGTAACAACTGTCTCATGTGGTCCCCTGGGGTTGGTCCAGTCCAGTGTAGAAAGGCGGACAGATACTGCATCTCACAAGGTGGTACTGCACATGACATCTGGTCCACTGCTTCTTTCTGGGTAGAGGCATACTGTTAGTTCTTATTTTTCTGGGAACAACCCCCTACTACAGGAGAAAGCACAAACCCAACCCTTCAACCATATGGTGCCCTGTATAGTCACCAGGAAGGGGTGTGAACCCATACATGGCAACCCAGGGGTCACAACTGATTAACAGAGCCTCTGTTTGTGTGAGTGAATGTATAATTTTAAGGCATTCAATAGTGTGGCATGAAACAGCAATCATAACTCCCTGGCTATAATAGAAAATTACACATGGCTTTTCCAATAGTAAAGAGATTGGCTAGTTATTGTATATAGAATAATACATCGGTGGGTGTTTGTAACCAGACTTTTACACACACCCAAGGTGTGGGATGCTACATAAACCCAGAGAGTGAAACCCAAGGGGTTTATAAAAGCATCCCACACTGAGAGTGTGTGCAAAATTCTGGTTCGACACCCACCCACCCACGTGTTATTTTATATAATTACTGGTCATCATTTTTTTTCTTAGAGCACACTTGAGTAAGTTAGTGCAGTTCTTCTGTCAGAGACAGACAGACACACACACACACACACACACACACATACACACACACACACACACACTACCTGTCACTCCCTTGCAGTTCAGGCATTCCTTTTTTTTTCTTGATTTTTCTGCTTTTTTTTTATTACAGTATATTTATTGAAATGTTTCACCAGGAGGGCACACTGAACAACAAGTTGCTCGTCTCACGGTGTGACCTGGAGGGAGGGGATTACATAGGGTTGTGAAGGATGATCAGTTACAATAGTATGTGGATAGTACAAACAATACAACATTGTAAGATTGTGCAACAGTTGGAACACAAGGTATTGTACAATAAACAGCAGTGGAACATTGGGTAAATTACATGTCCAAAATTATACAAAAGAACATATGAATGTACAAAACAGTAATAATGCGATAGAACCATTAATTTTTTTAATTAGTATTTTGGAAAGACCTTTGAGCGTGAGCTCTTTTACAAAGGTTCCATGTCAGGGTGGACAATAAGACAATACACTTATTCAGTGGTTACAGAGGCCTGATCATTAGGCATTAAAGAGCGATTACATGAGAATTAGACAAATAGGAGAAAAACAGAGCAGTTGTAATAGAATACTAAGCTATTTCTAATTGGTTGTCCTAGGTAGCACACCCCTGGAAAACTCCAAATCCATTGATTGACTATGGCAGAGTAACTGCATAGGGTTTAATGCTATCTCAGATGGCGAGAGGCTGGGTGATAGTGAAACAAGGGGGACTGGGTTTGAACCTACCGTGAGAGAGTGAGAGGTGGGGGATAGTGAAATAGGGGGCTGTGATGGGAGCAGCTCAGAGGGCTTTTTGAGTAAGTGTGTGTGTGGGGGTTAGGGAGGGCAGTACCAAGAGCATTTAAAGAGGACTGATAGCTTACTTAAGCCCATGGCTAGGCTGGAATGGAGGTAGGGTTCTCTAGGTAGCCCTGCTGGGTGGTACCTTGGGGGTAGGCCTGTCTATCAAGTGGGGCCTGAGAAGCAGGTGCATTTATAGTGCATGAGTGTACCAGGAGCAGGCTCGAGGTAGTACGCAAGTGCTGTTGGAGTAAAAAGGATGGGGTTAGGCTGTGCACACTGGTGACCCAGAAGGGCAGGAGGAGAAGAGAGGGAGGAGAGGTAAGAACTAAATATGAGGAGAAGGGGTAACCATTTCCTGATTTCCCCCTACAGGATGTTGAGAACCCTGCTGGGGGGGGCGTGGTAGGAAGGCAGAAACTGGGGTTAGGTATTAAGGTGGGTTAAAACAGGAACAGCTGAGGGAAAGGTAATTGTGTAGGGCAGAGGTAAGGGAGTAGTTGGAGGAGGAGTGATGTATTTCAGGGGGAGGGAATTCCAGATTTTAGGGAAACGATGGGCAAAACCAGTCTGACCGATGAGGGTGGAGCGGCAAGGGACTGTCAAGTTGAGGGTGTCATTTGATCTGAGAGAGTGGGTGGGGGGAGGTGGAGTGTAGAGAGAGGATGAGAGATAGGAAGGGAGCCCCCCCAACTGGAATTTGGAATTTAGTTTGGCACAGTGAGAGATGCATCTGTGAGATAGTGGAAGGAAGGTTAGAGAGTGATAGAGTTCACAGTGTTGGGAGCGGGAAGGGGAGTCGATAGCAAAGCAGCAGAAGGAGTTAAAGAGAGTGTCCAACTTGGTCAGGGAAGATCTGGGAGCAGCACCATAGACTACGTCACAGTAGTCAAAGATGGGGAGTATCATCTTCTGGACAATTTTGCACCTCGCAGTCAACGGGATGCAACTACGATTCCTGTACAGAGCACCAAGTTTGGGGCACAGTCTCTTCAGGATAGCATCAATATGCACAGAAAAGTTGAGGTGCTGGTCCAGCCAAACTCCCAGATATCGAAATGAGGAGGTGTCCTCCAAGATGGTCCCATCAAGGGTGTGGAAGGTGGGTAGCGCCGGGAGCCTAGAGAGTCTCTGCCTGGTGCCAATGGTCATTGAGACTGTCTTCTTGGTGTTTAGAAAAAGCTGGTGAGAAGTAAACCAGAGCTGAACTTGGCTGAAGTCATGTTGTAAGCTGGTTTGCACAGCAGCAGGGTATTTGCCGGAACTGTACAAAACAGTATCTTCAGTGTACATGTGGATAGAAGAGGATGAGCAGGCTGTGGGAAGATCATTAAGGAAAATGGAGCAGAGTAAGGGACCAAGCACTGAGCCCTGAGGGACACCAGTGTTGATGGGGAGGGGAGATGGAATCAAGGATTCTCACCGACTGGGTCCTGCCAATGAGCTAGGATTTAAACCAATTGGTGGCTGATGGAGCAAGGCTAGCTGAGAAGAGTGAATCAAGAAGCAGGGGATGTGAAACAGTGTCGAAAGCTTTGGCTAGGTCGACAAAGATGGCTGAGGTGATCAGGCCATCGTCCATCCCTGAAAGGATGGAGTCAGTAAGCCTGCGGAGGGAGGTGGTTGTTGAGTGGTTCTTCCAAAAACCAGATTGGAAGGGGGTGAAAAGGAGGAATCGGAGAGGAAGGGTGATAGTTGAGAGAGAACTAAATGTTCTTGAAGTTTGGCAAGGGTAGAAAGGAGGGAAATGGGGCAATAGTTGCCAGGAGTGGATGTGTCACCACCCTTGGGGACAGGAAGGACTACAGCGTGTTTCCAGGATGAGGGTACTTGGGCAGAAATAAAGGACAAGTTAAGGATTAGGGAGATAGGATAAGCAATTGCAGGAGCAGAAAGGTAGAGAAATTTAGGATCAAGCTCATCTGGTGAGGAACCTTTAGAGGGGTCGAGGGATAGGAGAGCATTAAGAACTTCATCTGGGGAGATAGTAGAAAAGGAAAATGGGAGAGGGGTAGTCACTGGCTGAGGCGAAGGGCTGAAGTTAGTAGGTGGCAATGGGGAGAGGGAATTTAGAAGAAATGTGGCGCACAAGGTGTAGTAGGCATTAAATTTATTGCCCATGAAGCCAGGGTCGGAAACTAGGGAGTTATTTATTTTGAAAACTGGAGGGGGAGGGTGAGAGGGGGGAGAGAATAGGGCATGAACTACCCTCCAGAATTTAGATGGAGTGTTGGTGTTAGGCAAGAATGAGGAGTTTAAATAATCAGACTTAGCCAGTCTAGTAGCTTTAGTACATGATTTGCATAGCATTCTGTACTTGGTATAGTCATTTGGATGTTTAGTAGATTTGTGTTTTCTCCAGGCCCGATCACACTACCTGAAGAAGGCCAGGAGTTCGGGGGTGGTCCAGGGGAGGTGAAGCCCACAGACTCTGGTCTGTCTGAAAGGAGCAAAGGCATTCCAGGTGGTAATGAATTTGTCCTTAAAATAGTCAAGTGCTTGGTCAACAGAAATGGCAGTGGAGAGGGGGGCCCAGTCGGTGGAAGCGAGTGCAGAGCTGATTGGGGTAAGGTCTAAGGATTTAAAGTACCAGAGCTGTATGATTTTAGGGGGAGGTTTGGGGAGATGAACTTTACGAACTACAAAAATGGGGTTATGGTCACTAAGGGCATCAGGGAGAAGACCAGATTTAATGATGCGGTGCAGGTGGGTTATGAGTGCCCAGTCAATCAGGGTGTGGTTTTGTGTTTTGGGATAAGGGTGTGTGGGCTCAAGTACAAGTTGAGTAAGGTTTAGAGCAGTGACATCACTGTGTAGCTTGTTAAACTTGGGAGAAAACCAATTTAGATTCATTTCACCCATTATGAAAAGTTCACCAGATTGTGAGAGGGAGGTGATATTGGCAAAGAGTTCAGTCGTGACTGAGGGTTAAATGCTTGGGCGGCAATAAACGCCAGCCACAAAGATTGGGATTGAGAAAGGAAGGCTAATGCCGGTGACAAGGGCTTCATAGGTAGCTGGGATGGATGTAGATAAGGTGGTAATAAACTGCAGAGAGGACAGGATATACATGGCCACTCCCCCTCCATGACCTGATCGATCTTGTCTGGAGATGGAATACCCAGGGATGGCAATGGCACTGTCAGGGTGCTTTTTTTGATCCATGTCTTGGTAATAATTAGGATATCAGGGGTGTGTGAAATCATAAGAGTTTGTAGGGGGTCGAGTGCGACAGCAATAATTTAAGTTAGGCTGTTGCGATCCGCTGCCAATGCAGCCACTGTGTGTGGAAGCCCCACTCGAGGGGTGCGAATGGCAGGATCAACCAGATCGATTTTTAACATTGCAAAAGCAGGAAGAAAGAGACAGATATTTAAAAATATTTAAAAAGTTACCTGTCTTGATTTGTGAGGTGAGGGATGAGTGCAGAGCTTGGTCATGGAACAATGGAGCCGCCATGTTAGCTGAGATGTTTGGCTTGCCCACACATGGACTAAGCTCCAGTGAGGTTTCTGGAGTGGAGCTTGATTGACAGGCACTGATTACAACTGCCTGGTCGTAATGCAAAATATCAACCGGGCAGTTGTAACATGGAATACAGCTATGGTTATCTGGTAATAAAAAATGATGACCAGTAATTAAATTACTATTGCACAACAATGCTACCTACTTTGCAAAATGATATCAACCATTTTAAATCTGGTTCTCAAAGCAGTCTCTACCCTATTGGGCATTTTGTGTAGTGCTAAGTATGTTTGTGCAGTGCTAACATTTTAAAAATTGGGCCAAATGTGTCATCCTGTTTAGTCTGTGCCTTCTTGTTATACATCCTTGTGTTAAGTTATTCATTTAATTTTTGAAGGTGTCCCAATGTTGCTGAATACAGCACTTAAACCTGTCTTCCTAATTCACTTGTGCTGTTATCTGTCATTCATTGGAAGTTCACCTTGTTTAGAGGCATGTTATTTATTGCCCTGTTTATTTGTTTCTGTGTACTTCCCATTATTGAAACTAGTGATATAATGGTCACTGCTAGTCAGTGTTTCTTCAGTTTCCACCTCTCTCACCAGGTGCTCCTTGTTGCTAAGATAAGGTCCAGTGTTACTTGATTTCTAGTGATTCACTTTGCACACTACAGACACAATTTGCTATGGCATGGGTGTCGCAGGTGAAATGCATGTAACCTGATCATACAACTTTGCACCCGCAGACAGTCATGCTTCAGCCGGCTGTTACCATGGCTGGCCACCTGTCCATGGCCCTGGAACACATGATTGCAGGGGGCAGTCAGGTGTGGAGCAGTGGACCCAGGCAGGCATCCAATCGGTTGCCCAGCCCGAGTCCCATAGTGGATCCCCATATGCATGCAGGCATGGGGTCCTGGGATGGCATGTACTGTCCTGTGTAAAACCAGTGGGTGTTTGCCTGAACAGTCACCCCCAGACCTCCAAGGTGGCCCAGCCAGATGTGGCAGCTGTGTGGAGGGGGTTCCCATGGCCAACACACCCCACCATTAACCTGTGGGGAACATATATCAGGATACACCAGGTTCCCCCCATGGGCATGTTACAGCCCTGCAAAGGCACATAACACCCTTGTACATGGGCACAGCATGTGGCCCACCTCCTGGCATGCCCCTGGCATGTAGCTGCTAAAGCAGCTGGGGATCCAGCCCACAGAGTGCTAGAACGCCCTTAGTGAATGCTGTGGAGGGGGGGTCATCTGCATGGCCTTCCCATATAGGCTTGCAAACACACCTCATATACATATCACATAGACATTCTGCTCATTAGTGAATAGTGGCCTATATCAGGTACAGAAGTCCTCTATAAGCACAATAAACTGCAAACTACACTTGAATGTGGTTGTTCTCTCCTTCCAATCTTCATCTGGGTAGTTGACTGCCCCCCCCCCCCATCAGCAAAGTTTTGTTTTTTTTCTTCTTTGATAACTGGTTAAGGCCAACTAGGTACACGTGCCTGTTTTCAGGGGCAACCCGGGAGCACTGGAGAGGTAAATTGACTTGCCCAGGGTTACACAGTATGCAAGTGGAGGTTGTGGGAATCAAATCCAGGTCTGCTGGATATAACGGGCTCATTCACAGCTTGTTACTCTAACTTCTAGGCTATATTGCCAGACCCGTTCACTTTACTGAAGCTTTTCCAGTCTTTTCATATAGTTCTGGGGCCTGATATTCCTTTTGATACAGTGGTCTGTCACATAAATCAATTGTAGTCATGTTTTCCCTTTCATTTGATACTGTTAATTAGAGTGTTTTGACACTTTCTGAGGCTGAGGTCATTTATTTCAAGTACCACAAGTTGGCTTCTGATGTATAATGCAACCCCCCTGCCTATCTCATGTGGACTATATATTTTGAATACTGTAGTTTGTAGCTGTCCAGCTCCATTCCCCACAGGTCCATTACATTCCACCATGTCTCTGCTACTCCAGTTATGTCCAGTTCTGGCAAGGGTATCATTGACTCCAATCACACTTTTTTTTCCATAGACTAGGTGCATTTATTATTTATTTATTTACTTTATTTAAAACTGGTAACTGGGAAAGGCACACCCATCCAAGGCTCATTTCCAGGTGTCACCCAGTGGAAGAGAACAGGAGGTACAATTAAATATATACAATATTAATGCTAGGTAGAAACAAAGTGCAATCAGAGAACAAGATAACACAGTGCAAGTGCAAATAAAGTACCAAGGTACAAAGCGCAGCTGTAATGTACAAACAGGGAGACCAGGGAAGAGGAATGATGACTGTGCAGAAGTACAATGGTAGGGAGCCTGATACAGGCTGAGTAGAACCCAGGAGGAGGCTCAACATCAGGGAGAGTAGGGATCCAATAACGGAGGGTCAGGGAAGGGGCAGACTGGAGCAGAAGGGGTTGGAGGAGTTTTAACTGGTGCCTGAGGAAGGAGGGACTGAGGGAGGAGGGGGCAGGTTCAGTATGGAGGAAAGGTGATAGGAGAAGGCTGACTGCACAACTGAGGAGGGAGGGTGGGGAATGGAGAATGTGCAGGAATCCCTGGAATGTAGGGAGTATGAGGCATAAGAAATGGAGGAAAGGAATGAGGATAGGTAAGAGGGAAGGGACCCAAACCAGTACATGGAGATGAATAAGGTGCAATAGGACTGGCAACATGAAGGCAGGTGGATGATGGATAGGGGGGATTAGAGAGAGCAGTGATGAGTTTGAGGGGAGAACTGGTAACAGCAAATAAAGACGTCACATAGGGTGTTCAGTCTGGCAAGGGAAGAGGAGGGGGCAGTTCTAGACACCACATCTGTGTAGTCAAAGACTGGGAGCACCATGTTGTTAACAAGCTCCTGATGAACCTGTGGAGACAAGCAGTCTTTGTTGCAGTACAAGGTACCAAGTTTGCAATGGAACTTGGCATGAATAGTATCAATGTGGGCAGATAAGTAAAGCTAACTATCTAGCCACACACCAAGGTATTTGAAGGATGAAACCACTTCAAGGGCAGTGCTATCCAGAGTGGAGAGACAGGGACTAGGGAAAGCCTGGCCAGTTTCTCGCTGGAGCTGAAGGTTATGGACACTGTTTTTTCAGTGTTGACCTGGAGCTGGTTGGAGTGAAAACAGTGTAGGATGTTGTGGAAGTCTTGGTGGAACCAGAGATGAAGATGACTGTGTCATTTGCATACATGTGAATATGCGAGTTGGCACTGGCAGAGGGGAGGTCATTCAGGAAAATGAAGAAGAGGATGGGACCCAGGATGGAGCCATGTGGGACCCCATCCTGGATGGATAGTGAATGTGACGACACCTCTTATCTGTACTGACTGTTGGTGACCTGTGATGTAGGAATGGAACCATTCAACAATGGGAGCTGAGAGGCCAACAGAGCTCAGCTTGTTCAGGAGGAGGGGATGGGCCACCAGATCAAACACTTTGGCCAGATCAATGAAAATGGCTGCCATGATGGGCTCCTGATCCATGTTAGTGAGAATGGAGTGAATAACACACAGCAGGGAGGAGACAGTGGAGAAGAACTTCTGGAGACCAGACTAGAAAGGGGAAAGGAAGTTGGATGAATAGAGGAAGTCAGCGAGCCTACAGTAGACAAGTTTCTCTTCCGAGAGTGGAGGAGGTAGATAGGCCACAAGTTACCTGGGGAGGAGGAGTCACCCTCTTTATGAATAGAGAGAACTTTGGCAACCTTCCAAGACTGAGGAACAGTGCAGATGGAGAAGGAGAGGTTAAGGAGGTAAGTGAGAGGGGAGGCGATGGCTGAAGCATGAAGGTAGAAGAGTTTAGGATCCAGACCATTAGGGCTAGATTTAGACAGCTTGACAGAGGAAAGGACAATCAAGATTTCCTGGATAGTAATGGATGAAGTGAAAATCCAGGGAAGGGTGGGGAGGAGGGAGAAACAGGGGAGAGGAGCTGGGAGGAAGAGAAGGCACAAGTAGTAATGAACTCATTGAGGTGAGCTGCTGTAGAAGGAATGTCAGGCAGGTGAACCATTAACTATAAGGACTGGAGGAGCAGAATGGGTAAGGGGTCAAAAAGGGAGTGAATAACCTTTCAGAATCTGGCTGGGGAGTTAAAGTTGTTCTGAAGGTTGGCCTTGAAGTAAAGGGATTTTGCAGCATGGACAGCCTTAGTACATGAATTTCTAAGCACCCTGTAAGAACAGAGATCAGGCAAAGAGTGGAATAATTTGTCGTGGGACCAAGCATGATCATGGGACTTATACTGGTCAGTGAGTTGGGGGCTAATCTGGGGCTAATCTGGGGGTGGTGGGAAAATGTGACCCTGGACTTTCTGAGAGGGGGTGTTCTTGTCCCAGATAAAGGAGAATTTGGAATGGAGCAGAGAGAGCATATAAATCTATCTGTCTATGTATCTATCTGGGCAGAGAGAATGGCTGGTCAGTCAATTGTGGCAAGGTCATGCAGGAGAGCATTGATAATAAAAGACTTGAGGGACCTAGACCAGATATACTTAGGGGAGGAGGGAGGGTGCTGGGCTTTCCTGATGCAGAACATCACGCAGTGGCCACTGAAGGCATCCATCAGAATACCTGCTGCAATAATGACGTGAGGATGGAAGGAAAAAAACCCAGTCCAGAAGGGTGTGGTAAGGGGAGTGCGGATTGAGCTGGGTGGGTTCAGTAATTAGCTGGGAGAGATTTAAGGACTCACTCCTGAGGGAGGTCAGCCTGGAGGACAGGTAGAGCCAATTAATATTAAAGTCCCCAAAGTGCTGAATTCAACTGAGGAGGAGTTTGAGGTAATGGCAGAGACATAGAGAGACAGAGTGAGAGAGAGCGAGAGAGAGAGAGTGTCAACCAGAGATAAGGGTGAAATTTTAGGTGAAGCATAAAACAACCCAATGAAAATAGATACAGTAGAAGGTAATGAAAGCCTGACAAGGAGAAACTCATGGGAGGAAGGTACAGCCTCCCTGAGAGCAATGCTGTGGGACAGTATGTGGCAGATAAAGAGGGTAACACCACCTCCATGTTTACCCCTGTCCTGCCAGAAGAAGTGAAAATAAGGAAGAAACAAGCTAGAATCAGGAGTTATGAAGGAGAACCAAGATTTGGAAATACAGCGCATGTCATGAGAGTATTGTGAAACTCAGACATTTAGGAGGTTGAGTTTAGGAAGAAGGCTCCTAGCATTGTGATGAAAGATGCCAAGACCTTTGGAACTTGAGGAGGTGAGGGGGGAGGAGGAGATGGACCAGGGTTAGTTTCCATGCTGCCAGACAGAAGGAGCAAGAGAAGGATCAAGAGGATAGAGTGGGACTTTAGTCCCTTGAAAAATGGAGAAGAGCAAGGGGAGAGTGGGAAAGGACAAGTGGGCTCAGTGGAGAAACTTCAGGTTCAGAGAGGGGGGAAGAGAGGAGATCAGGGTGGATAGGAAGGGAGAAGGGGACAGGGGTAGGATGAGGGACAGATGGAGGAGGAGAGGGAGGGGATGGGGTGGGAAGTAGAGGGTGCAGGAGGGAGAGGGTGGTGCAGGAGGAGGAGAGGGTGAAGGAGAAAGCAGAAAAGGACAAGGTGCATAGTGGTCAGGACATGAGATGCAGCAACCATGCTAAACAGCACAGCAGCAGTGTTCCTGACTAACTAAAGAGCAGGTTGGTATAGCTATAAGACTCAATAACTGGCCTAGGGCAGCATACAACAAATTGTAGACTAAAGTATTGTAAGCAGGGTAGAACTAAAATGAACAAACCTGAGAGCTAACCAAACAAGTAGGGTAAAACTAGCTGGAAGGCTAACTCTATTAAAAACAAGGGAGATACAGATAAACAGCACAGTTAAATAAGGTGACTAGCAAATACAGGTGTACCAAGATAGGGTGTAGCTAGTATTTCCAGATATTAATGCAGATTATCAATGCTAGCAGGTTAGAACAGGCAGGCTAGTGCATGCAGCCCAAGTGATCTAGATGCAGCTGTGGGGCCCACAACAGTTAAGTTAGGAAGTGCAACAATGAGATGAACAACACTTACAGTTCAGGAGTAGACTGGAGGTAGGCTTGTTGGTGGCAGTCGAGGAGGAAGCTTGGCTGCCCAATAGCTGACTTATGGCTGACTTCAGGCAGACTCCTCTTTTAAGATGTCCTTTGTGCTATGGTCCTCAATGCTGTGGTCTGCAGTGCAGAGGCCCACTAGGAAGTCTACAGTTTAAGGAGCACTCGGATTGAAAGTTGGCATCTGCTGACTGGCTCTTGTAGTCAGAAGGGGAGTGACTTCACAAAAACCGGGAATTGATTGGATGGCCCAGAAGTCCTTAGTGGATGTGGCTCAGCATGAACTGATGGCTTGGTCTGACGTTGAGGAAGCTGGGTGAGAGCTCTGATTTACAGCTTGTGGAGTGAGCTCTCATGGCCCTAAGCAGGAGGTAGAATGCAACAGCTCCTTATATACAAGAACTTCCAGTTTCTGTCCTGTTTATTTTGCCTCTTTCTAATCCTTGTAGTTGTATCAGTGGTCATGCATATCTCCTTGCTCATATAAAATAAGTTTCCATGTTTCACCGTTTCCACTCCATTTGCAGCTTTATTGGCCTTCTACAGTGTCCCTTCCTCTCCTCGACATTAAAGTCTTCTCAATGATTGTGTTGATCCTGCTTTCCGGAATTTCATTCCTTGACTGTTCAGATGAAGCTACTGCTTTTCTTTTTTAATCTTCCTTACCAGGTTCACAGAAACCTTCTTATATTGTAAACAGTTTTGTCACTCATATCATTTGTCCCTCTGTGGACTGAAACAAGTGATTGTTCTCTTAGATGCTCCAGGAACATGTTTACTTTCTTAGTTACATGTTTAATTCTGGCTCCAGGTAAGCAGCAGAAGCTACTGTTCTCTGTACAGTATCTGTTCTGTGCATTTGAATGTCAACCTCAGGACTGACACCCCCACAACAATAGTTTTCCTGTGCCTTCTTGCATCTGCTATTGTTTTGTTTGCATGGACAGGTGCATCATATACTGTATGTCATCACTGCATTACTTCCTTAGTATCCATTATGTTTACATAGAAACATAGTCATATAGAATTTGAAGGCAGATAAGGACCGCTTGGCCCACCTAGTCTGCCCATTTCCCTACCTAATGGATAATCTACAGATCCTAGTTAACCAACAGCCTACTTTATCCTAACCCCCTCTAGAATTGCCTTATGTCTGTCCCATGCATTCTTGAATTCCCCCACTGTTTTTGACTCCATGACCTCCTCAGGAAGGCTGTTTCATGCATCCACAAACTTCTCCATGAAAAAATACTTCCTCACATTACTTCTCATCTGTCCCCCCCCCCTCCACCTTTAAATTGTGTCTTCTTGTTCTTGCACATTTCTT
This sequence comes from Neoceratodus forsteri, assembly GCA_016271365.2. NCBI lineage: Eukaryota > Metazoa > Chordata > Ceratodontiformes > Ceratodontidae > Neoceratodus > Neoceratodus forsteri. Next base: position 515,380,478 of record CM057449.1, on the reverse strand, counting down.
TTTCTGAAAGATGCTACCTTCTTAGACTTTATTAATTCCCTTGAGGTACTTGAAAGTTTCTATGATGTCCCCCCTCTCCCTCCTTTCCTCGAGGGTTTACTGTACATATTAAGCTCCTTTAGTCTCTCTTCGCATGTCTTCTGGTGCAGACCCTGCACCATTTTTGTTGCCCTCCTCTGGGCAGCCTTCACTCTGCCTATGTCTTTGCGGAGATGGGGTCTCCAGAACAGTGCACAGTACTTCAGATGGGGTCTCAGCAGCTGTCTGTACAGAGGGATAACAACTTTGTGTTTTCTACTGGTGATGCCTCTCCCTATGCAGCCCAGTATCCCCCCAGCCCTCCTTACTGCCTTCTTACATTGCTTGCCCACCTTTAGGTCATCTGATAGAGCTACCCCCAGCTCCCTTTCCATTTTTCTTGCTGTCAGTATCTCACCCCCATTGTGTACTCTTCCCCTGGGTTTTTGCTTCCCAGGTGAATTACTTTGCACTTCTTTGCATTGAATCTAGGCTGCCATACCTTTGACCATTCCTCCAACCTTGCCAAGTCCCTTCTCATCCTTTCCACCCCACCTTGTATATCAATCCTGTTGCAGATCTTTGTGTTGTCTGCAAAGAGACATACTTTTCCTTCCAGTCCCTCTGTGATGTCACTTATAAAGACATTAAAAAGGACTGGACCTAGTACCAAACTCTGTGGTACCCCACTAGTAACTCCCCTTTCTTCGGAGTGGACTCCATTTACTATTACCCTCTCCATCCTGTTGTCCAGCCAATGTTTTACCCAGGCTACCACCCAGGGACCCACTCCCAGGCTGGCTAATTTGTTTATTAATCTTTTGTGTGGGACTGTGTCAGATGTCATCCTAAAGTCTAGGTAGGCCATGTCCACAGCCCCTCTCTGGTCTACTACTCTGGTCACCCAGTCAAAGAAATCAATTAGATTCATCTGACATGACCTTCTCACTGTGAATCCATACCGCCTTGGGTCCTGTGCCCCACTGGCCTCTAGGTACTTGACAATTCTTTCCTTCAGAAGTGATTCCATCATTTTCCCAACCACTGAGGTCAAACTGACAGGTCCGTAGTTTCTTGCCTCTGTCTTGCTCCCACTTTTGTGAAGGAGAATAACATCCACCCTCCTCCAGTCCTCAGGTACCACACCATCCTCCCATGATTTGTCAAAAAGGGTAGTCAGTGGTGTTACTAGTTCTCCCCTTAGTTCCTTTAGAATTCTGGGGTGAATCCCATCGGGCCCCATTGCTTTGTCCACCTTCAGTTTTAGGAGTTTTTTCAGAACCCTTTCTTCTGTGAAAGGAGTGATATCAACCCCCCTATCCAGAGTGCTTCTAGTGACTGGATTAGGTCCCTCCCCCTCCTCTTCTTTTGTGAATACTGAGCAGAAGTATTCGTTCAGTATCCCTGTTTTTTCACTGTCCCTCTCTGCCCACCCACCCTCCTCTTTATTCAGCATTAGTATCTCTCCCTTTGTCTTTCTTCGCTCCCTAATGTACCTATAAAAGGTTTTATCCCCCTTCTTAACCGAGTTGGCTATCTTTTCCTTAGCTTGGGCCTTTGCTATTCTGACTGCCTTCCTCGCTTCCTTCTGCTTTAGCTGGTACAGTTCTCTGTCCTGCTTCTTCTGTGTTTCCTTATACTTCCTGAATGCTATCTTTTTCTCACTAACCTTCCCCACCACCTCTTTTAAGAACCATAGTGTTTTTTCTTTCATTTTGATTTATTTGCTTCACACAAAGGCCCCGGCTAGTTTAAATGCTTTCCAGTGAAGCATTTAAACGTATCATCTAGGATCCTGGTTCTACTCCTGGACAGATGCAGACCATCACGCCAGTATAGGCCTGCATCCCTTCAGGTGGACCCCCAGTTCCCAATGAAGCCAAACGTCTGAGCTCTGCACCAGTTTTTTAACCACTGATTGAATCCCATGGTGCGGAGCACCCTAGCCTCACCCATGCCATAGACAGACAGCACCTCTGAGAAGGTTCCCTTGCATGCTACTTGTCTAAGGCCCCTCTCCAACTCCACAAATTCCTCCTGCAGTGCTCTGATCCCTTTCCCAGCCAGGTCATTTGTCCCTAGGTAGACAATGACATCCAGATCCCTCCCCCTTGCAGCTGCTCCCATGATCTTGAGGATTAGCTCACTGTCCCTCCAAGCCATGGTGCCAGGCAGGCACCTTACCTCCCTCTCCCCTCCCTTCCCCAGTTCTACCCTCCTAACAATGGAGTCCCCCACCAGGAGTTGTTTCCTTCCCCTGTGGGGTCCCATGCCACCCTCCTGTGGGTCTCCTTTATGGAGGTTCCCAGCATCCTATTTGGTCTCTACTGCTGGTGCCTCCATAGAGGAACCATACTCTGCCAGAATGGCAAATGAATTGTGGAGAGGTACAACTGGAAGGATGCACCTCTGTTCCACCACCCTCACCCTCCCTGAGCCCACTGTGGTCCATCCACTCCTCTTTCATGGCAACCTCTGAAGCAGTGGTGGTGGCCCTGGTGGTCCCTGGGTGGGAAAGGAGGTCCCCCGGATCCTGGCCAACTCAGCCTCCTCCCTCAACCCAGAGAGGTGCCTGCAGATGGGACAACACTGCATCCTCCAGAATGTCTCCCGGAAGACTGCTCTACAGCCACTGCACTGCACTACTCCCATCATGTCTTATTTGTGGCCCCTTAACTGTTGTTTTGTATACTTACTCTTTCCTCTCTCTTTTTAATTTTTTTTTTATATAATTTTTGTTTTTCTCCATACTTTCCTATTGCCTTCATGCCCTTAAAGCTCCTGATTCTCCTGTTGTGGGACAGGAAGTTCCTGTATTCGTCAGTAGTCTCCTTCTTACTTTCTCAGAGTCAGACCTCCAACAGCTAGGGGAGGGATGGAGAGCTACTCTTTTCCTTCTTGGATGGTGAGTCTTTTGAGCCTCTGTGATCACTCCCTTCCTGCTCCCAAACAGGAAGTTCCTGTTGTCAGTCAAATCCTGTGCCTATAAAAGTAGAACTGGCTAAGGGTGGGGGGGGGTGGTGGAGGGGAGGGATAGAGGACAATATAGTCCCAGTAAAGTTCTAACAGCAGCTCCTTCCTCTTGCTGTTCTCTGCCAAAAGCTATCAAGGTCAGTTTTTAAATGCAAACACCTGGCTTCCTTTTTGCCTAAACCACTCCCACTAATTCACAGTTTCTTTCTTCACCTAGCTAACTGCACAGATAACAATTCCTTCACCCAACTCAGACAAACACACTAACTCTTTTTTTTGTTTTGTTTTTTCCCTAAATTGAAGTTCCCAGTAGTAGAGTTCTAGTTCTTTGGTCCAGTATATCTTGTACTGGTAGAATAGATTACCCCCTCAATGGGACTGGTTTAATCATCCTGGCTGTTTCCACTGCTGTCTTGTGGACTCGTACTAGTTGGGGTTATTCTTTTCACAACTTCTGATATGGTTCCATCTCTATTAGAATCAAATTGAAGTACTGATTACTAGCTTTATGTCTTAATTTGTTCCTCATGTTGGAGTTAGTATACTGCTTGCAGTTACCGTCTTCTCCATTTGGACATGTTTCCTTTCCAATTACCCCTCTGTTATAGTGATTCTGTCAGTTACAGTGTCAGCCAGTGAAAAGCTGTGATATATTGAGATATAGCCAGATAGATCACAATAAAATTCCCATTCATTTCAATGTGATTTCACATGATATACTACCTGGATACAGTATATAATGTAGGTAAGCAGTATAGTGCTACTTAACACTTCTGGACACTGAATCTGTTCAATGATTTGTAATTGTTTACAGGTGAAATTTTCTTTGTATTCTTCTATGCTGACAAAGATGAACATTTGACATCTTCCACTGTGATTTACTCAACCCATCTTTGATATAGTGACTACTCCAATTGGATTTATTTACATGGTGTTTCTTTAGAGTCTTGTCTGGAACTATCTTAAAGATTAATTATCCCACTTAATGTTTATATATATAAAGGGGATTTGGCTAGGTTTAGGATGGCCTGGACTAATAGACTTAAATACCTGGGCATTATTTTGTCAACCTCAGTCTCTCTCTCCTGAAAAAACTTAACTTGGACAACCTTCTCCTAATTATTCAGCAAGATTTAACTAGATGGTCTCCCTTATATATTTCTCTACGGGGTAGAATTAATGTAGTCAAAATGAATGTACTACCCAGAATATTTTATCCTTTAAATATGTTAAATATTTATCTCCCCCATCATGGTTTTGGAAACTTCAAAGCATAATTACTAAATTTTTGTGGCAAAATAAACCCCCGCAGAGATCTTATAAATGCCTAAGTGCTCTGAAAGTGCTAGGAGGACTGAAGCTCTCCCTAATTTCTATCAATACTCTAGGGCAAGCCATATGGCCAAGTATATGTGGTGGGTGACTGCGTCTTCAAAGGACAGGCAATCCCAATATAGCCCTTTATGACTGCAAATAGAAAGGAATCTTATCACAGGGTCCAAAATAGCATTCGATAGTCTTTGGTATATACTCCCCAATGACCTGCCTAAGCCACTTCAGTCTATGGTTATTTACACTTCGGTTAAAGTTCATAACCAGATGTGTAAAACCTTAGGTATTACACATATTAGAGATGTTTCTCAACCACTATTTGGTAACCCTAACTTCAAGATCGGAAAAGCCTTTCTCTCACCACATAGGCTGGGTATACCACCAAATACGAGAGTCAGTGTTATAATTAAGTTAGGGAGGATACTTTCAGTTCAAGAAATAATGGAGAAGTTCCATCTACCATCTAAATATGCTTTTTACATCTATCAAGTTAGACACCTGCTTATTACTCGCTTTGGTCCTGACCAGTGGAATATTAATTATAGTGACATGTTGGCTGAATTCAAAGCCAAAGCGGACCTACCACATGTGGTATCTGGGTTAGTGGCAACCTTATACACCCTTCCAAATAGTTGTGCCAACTGGGAACACATCTGGAAAGGAATTTACATATATAGTGCCAACGATAGGCTTAGATTGACACAATATTATATATTATATACTATGCACTTGACCCCGGTAAAACTGTATAAGATGGGCAAGCTGCCAAAAGACGAGTGCTTTAGATGTGGTCATGCACAGGGCTCCCTGATTCATATTTTTGGGGAATGTCCTTTAGTTGCTCCATTATGGTTAGAAATTAGGGCTAATGCGGACCCTTTGTTGGGGTTACAAGATCTTTTCACCACTGAGATTTGTCTGTTAGGAGATTACACAAAGATTGATGTGAAGGAAAAGAGATACTTTATTAACTTAATTTCACTTACAGTGAAAACTCTGATATTAAAACATTGGAAAGACCAGATGGTTATTGCCTATCAGGAATGGCTGGCCGGGTTATTATATAATTTAAGGATCGAAAAAACTATTGCTAGTTTTAGGAACATAATTCCTAGGTTTAATGCTAGGTGGGAGAAATTCCATGACCTATGGTCAGTGGCTAAGCTATAGATTCAAGGTATATAGGTGGAAGACTATTAGTCCCCTAAAAGATGAAGTTCTCATTCCTTCTTTGTTGATTCCCTTAGATGATTGATTCTAACTCTACTTCCAGTGGGAATAGGGAAATATTGGTGATATTATAAGGTGTGTACTGGCTGGGGAGGAGGGTAATGGGGAGAAAGAGTTTTTTTTTCTGGGGGAGTGTATATGGGGGAGGAAAAAGGGGGGAGCGTTGGGGGGTGAAATGGTTGATTTACAGAGTTGTATCCAATGTAATGTATTCACAAGTCTTCTTTTCGTCTCCTGTATTATGTACTGCACTGATGCTGAATGTCAGTATTAAATAATAAATAAAGCATACTTAATTTAAAAAAAAAGATTAATTATCTTGTACTTGTAGAATAGATTACCCCTTCAATGAGACTGGTTTAATCTTCCTTTTTAAAAAGGCTGGGGGCCCAGTATTAATCTGTTCCTAATTCTTAATCAGCACTACTTATTATTGACTACTTTGATCTTGTCAGTCGGTTTTGCTTGTGTCTTCTCCCCTTCTTGTGTCTCACTTCATAAGTGGCTCATGTGCAAATGACCACACTGTCTAGCCACTTTCTTCCACTCTGCATCCTCCTCACACACAATTCAGCTTTACACAGTAGAACAGGACCTCAGTTTGTAGGTCAAAACCTATGTTTAGTGCCTCCCTTTCCCACCTGGAGCAAGGTTTACATATATCTCCTATTTCCCTCCCACTCTTTTTTGGGGACATCAAATCACCATGTGGTGAGTTATGAATAATTCTCTTGAATTAATGTAAACACGTCTAAAACTTCTATGAACTGAAAAAAATGAACTTAATGGATTCATTGCAGGAATAAAAATGAGTTACACATTTTCTGTTTGCTTCTGACATGTGTTGTGTGGCAAAAGGGTATTTATAGCTGCAAAAATATTTCCATTTGTAAGAAATCAACCCTGTTCCTTGGTGGTTATGAAGATAGAACACAACTGATCCCCTCTGTGAAGCATGTTTTCTTCTGATATAAGAAACCAGTGGGTACTTTTAGGAACACCAATGTGAAAAGAAGGTTCACCCTGAAAAGAGAGGACACTGGTTTTCAAAAACCTATATCAGCAGTAGAAAAGCAAAGCAGTCCCCTTATAGCATAAAACAAGAGTGTGACTCCAGACAAAGTATCATGTAAAATATATACTTCCATTAGTAAGAGTGTGACTCCAGACAAAGTATCATGTAAAAGATATACTTCCATTAGTCATGATTCTTCAAGGTAAGAGCATTACAAGTACTGCAGCTGATAGCCTCCTGCAGTCACAGATCACTCGATGATGCTTTGCACCCTTCCCATGCTTTATCAATGTATCTTGACAAAGCACTGGGAGGGTATAAAATGCTGCAGAACAATTTGTGACTGCAGGGGGCTATTAGTTAATTGCACTGCTCTACAATTTTATATATGTTCTTACCTTGAAGAAACATGAGATATTAAAGTATATCTTTGATATGGTACTTTATTTGGAGTCACAATTTTGATGCATGCTGTGAGGTGTGTGGGTAACTGCTTTGCTTTTTTTTCTACTGTTGGTACTTTATAATAACCTTTCTGCACTCCTGCTTGTTGATTTGTCTGGAACCTGGTCAGCAATAGTGAGGGAGCATCATGACTAGCTTTGCCGTAGCCTCAAAGCCTACTGCCTGTAATGTCTGCCTCTGTGCCTAATGATTTTGAGCCCCATTCACAGAGAAAAGAGAAAAAAGGGGAGCAGAGAGTAATATAAATAAAAAACAAATTATTGTATTCTGACAGCTAAAAGAATATTGTGCCCAACCCAAACTTAATGTACACATTTATAGTTTAATAAGAATATAACATTTTCTGTTTTTGTGGATAGTCTCTTTAGAGTCTTAGAAGACCAAGAAAATTCTTAACAGCATGTTCAAGTCTTCTACACCAAGCCTTTTATAATGCATGAATAATATTAACTGATTACGTACAGCATGGATCATATGAGAGTTACACATCTATTTTAATTGGGTCAAAAGGTAGACTATCAGATACTGTGTCTACAGTGAAACTTTAGAGCCTTTAAAAAATAAGCCATTGACATGCTTAGCTCCAAATAGACTATTCACTAATTTGTGAGCCATGTGTATGTAATACTGTCCAAAAGTATTGTTTAAATTAGTACTGCCTTAGGCAGTGCAGCAAAAGAACTTAAAAACAATCAAAATTTCCCTCATGGAAAATGAATGCAGCGGGTCCTATAAACTGGCATAAGAGGCTTTAACACAACTTACTAATGATATTAATTATAATCTGGTGCCATGCAGTTCCATCATTTAGGAAGAATGTAAATCTTCTACAAGGTAATGGGAAGTAAAGTGTTACTCAGTCAGATGAGATGGAATGCTTCCTAACTCGATTAAATCATTAGACATCAAGAACTCAGTTAATCTGTCATCACTGCATTAAAGAAATAGTCTAAAAATAATGGGGGAAAAAAAACTAATATTTTTTCTGGAAGAGGCAGAGTTTGGATGCACGCAAGTCTACTCAGATGCATCCGTCAGTCTGACACTGCACACCCAGCCCTCTGGTTCACCTTTGTCATGAATTGGTTTGTCTTGTGTTGCATAATTGCAGCTCCATCTGGGCAGATTATGGCTTTAATACTGAAAACGGAGATCAGCAGATAATGGCAATCTGATCTGTTATCTAGTCAATGGATATGTTGCAGAATTATCATATGCTGTATTTATTTATTTTATTACAACTAGTGCTGATTGTCATTGATATGTGTACTGCTTGGCATGATATATGATTTTATATCTTTACATCTAGCCTGTGTTGTCTACTGTTCTAAAAGACTGTTTTTGTTTAACTATGTAATTTATGTGACATCTGCCCTGGGAACTTTTGCATATGACATATTCCAACCTAAACAAAGTCATTCTAAGGGCAACATTTTTAATAGTTACTTCTTAAAACTATGTTTTGTTCATTGGGGAAAAACTCTATTTCATTTAGTCAATGGATCTTTGTTTTTGACTGCTTCTTAGACAAGCACAGTACAGAGTAGGATTAAAGCCAGAGTGGTCCAGGAATACAGTGTTATCCTAGAAGTCAGTGTGGTTCAGTGTGGTTGACAACAGTACAATCAACAAGGGGATCACAGGTTTGAATCCACTACATCAACACAAGATTTTGCTGTATTCAAATTGTTGTTGCTGGGTATACCCTCTGCTGTATTATTACAGGGTGTGCCTACAGTTGTGTGCTAACAGATTACTGCTGTAATCTTCTGATTCAAATTGTCTTTTGCAAGGTATATCTTCTGTTCCTGCTTTATTTCTCTCTGTAGCAAAGTGTTTCTTACAAGGTATATCTTCTGTGAAATTATTACAGGTGTTGCTTACATTTTTGTGACTTTTTATCATTAGGCTAAGCAAAATTACTGTTTGCCACTATTTTATTTTATTTTCTGAAAGATTTTTTTGTCTCAGAGGTGTTGCAGTCTCCTTCTCACATAGAAGGAGCTAATGCTTTCTTCCCGCAGCTCTTCCAGGGGATTAGGTGTGTATCTGGGGGGTGGATTTGACAAACTGTCAGTAACTTCCAACAGAAAGAAGGGTTAAAAGGTCAGGTGAGTTGATATCTTGGAGGTGGAAGACTAGGTTTGCTGGCCAAGGCACCTAGCTTCACCTGAGCTCTTTCCTTCTAGGTTGCTTGAAAGGACAGAGCAAAGAACCTTACCAGAGCAAGGGAAAGGATTAAGGCTTCTTTTGGCTAGGCAGATTTACTGTGTGTTATTTTTATTTCGTACTCACAGGGATTGTTACTGTTTGTTGCTAACATGTTATTGCTTTATTTTTCTCTGATTCAAATTATTGTTCCTGGGTATACCTTCTGCTGAATAGGGTGTGCCTACAGGTGTCTGCTAACAGATTACTACTGTAATCTTCTGATTCAAATTGTCTTTTGCAAGGTATATCTTCTGTTACTGCTTTATTTTTCTTTGTAGCAAAGTGTTTCTTACAGGGTATATCTTCTGTGAAATTATTACAGGTGGTGCTTTACAGGTCTTACAGTTTTATCTATCATTAGGATAAGCTTTCAGGGCTACTGCATTTGTTGCTGGCTGATTATTTCTGTTCTTACCTCCTTGCTTCTTTCATCCATGGTTCTTCTTTTTCGGCAGGGAAAGGGCCCAGCCACCCTCCCCATCCCCAACCACTCCATACTACACTCCTTTTATAGGGTAGCACAGTTGTGACATTTCCTTTGGCAAAGCAGGAAGGGGCGGATCAGTGGGTTATCCACACGGTGACCTCATTTACAGGGGCACTAGTAATTTAACTTGTTATAACAAGTTATACAAAAACAAACAAACAAAACACAAAAATCAAACTTTTGCTTTCACTTTCTTCCTTCTAATTACTCTGACCAGGTTAGAAACCCAGCAACTTATCTGGAACGGATATCATTAACTGCAGGTACTGTGGAACACTTTTCAGAAAGGCAGTTTTACTGGATTTAAGACACTGTCCTACATGCTGGGCCATTGGAGATCTAAGGTCTCAGCTCCAGGCAGCATGGGCAGAGATTGCACACCTCAAACTGCATATTCAAGAGGAAATATATTATAAGAACCACCCGCCTTTTCTCCAACATCCAACAGAAGCACCTCAACTGCATATGGTAGTTAGTCTGGGAGGCTGGCAGGTGGTTAGAAGGGGCAAATAGGGTGTCCCATCACTCAGTGCTCTCCAACATATTACCTCCACATACCCTATAAAAACTACAAAGAGGTATCTGCCTCTATCTCCAAAATCAAACAAAGGGGCAGAGGACACTGCAGAGCCGGACACTGCAGCACAGGGGTAGCACAACAAAACTTGCCCAAAACAGGAACCATAACTAAAAAAGCAAAAAGGAAATCCAGAAAACATTTGATCATAGGAGACTCCATGATTTGGGGGGTTGATACCCATCTCCAGCCAGGGATAATGGTCAGATGTCTCCTAGGTACATTAGCATGGAGATACACTAACCACATTGCTAAAATTGTTCAGGAAGCCAGAGAAAACATTTACATCCTGGTACACATAGGGACTAATGATCTCACCAGCTGGTCAGTTGTGAAGACCAAGGAACACCTGACCAGGCTGGGTGACAAACTATCATCCATTTCATCCGGCATCTCCTTCTCCGAGATCTGGCCAGTTTGGGAGAGGGGGGCAGATGGACAGAAGGTCAGAGAAGGGGAGATGGGGAGCTAAACATGTGGCTCAAGGGCTGGAGCCAGGAAAAAGGACACAAATTTGTAGGGAACTGGCAACAGTTTTGGGAGCGAAAGTTCTTTAAATTTGATGGACTGCACCTGACTAAGGTTGGAGTCAGTGCATTGTGGCAGAAGTTTGACATCTTTGCAGAACATTTAAACTAGCAAATGGGAAGAGGGGTGCAGCACCCCATACATCGAATGGGAAGAACACCCCTCCCCCCTCAGCTAGTGGTCACACAGGAGTTCAGCATGTTTGCAGTTCATTTGCATCACCAGGTAAGGAAAAAGGTCTAGCTCCCCATAAGATGCACAGGGGAAACGCCAGACCTCACCCAACAACTAACACACCAAAATCTGGCCAATGGAAAATCATGTACACAAATGCTCGCAGTCTGGGAAGCAAGATCCCAGACCTGCAGGCAATAATGACAGAGGCTAAACTGGACATAGTAGCAATTAGCGATACATGGTTTACCAGTAACCACAGTTGGGAGACTTCAGTACCTGGCTATGTACTGTTCAGAAGAGACTGAGCTGCAAAAAGGGTAGGTGGAGTGGCCCTGTATGTCAATGAAAATATCAAAGCTACAGAAATTCATATAAGGAGCCAGAAGAACTGTGGGTCACCCTGGAAACAGGAAATGGGACAGCCATACAAACTGGGGTTGACTACAGGCCTCCAGACCAGGGGGAGGACATAGACACATTACTGTTAGAAGATATACAAAACATGACAGCTAAAGGGGAGGTTCTAATAATGGGAGACTTCAACATGCCAGATACAGATTGGTCAATACCAGCAGGAACATCTGCCAGAACTAGTTACATGGTGGATTCCCTGCAGGGGGAGGGCCTCAAACAACTGGTAGAACAACCCACAAGAGACAGGGCTAGCCTAGATCTAGTACTGACTAACAGGGAAAGAATCACAGATCTCCAGGTAGAAGGCCACCTGGGAGCCAGTGACCATCACATGGTATGGTTCAGTTTGACTACTAGAACTAAATCATCCCATTCCAAGGCAAAAATGTGGAACTTCAAAGGAGCTGACTTTGATAAGATGGCCAACAGAGTTAAGCTAGCCCTGGAAAAAGAAATACAGATGAAGGGGTAGAGGCAAAGTGGGCAAGCATTAGGTATGCAATACTTGAAACAACTTCCCATTGTGTTAGAGAGAAAAGAACGTGCAAAAGAAGAAGGAAGCTACTTTGGTTCTCAAAAACAGTAGCAGAAAAGGTCAGAGCCAAAAGGCTGGCCTTCAGGAAATATAAGGGAACGCAGCGGGATGAAGATAGGGAGGCTTACTAAACTTCCCTAAGGGAAGCAGGGAAGGCAGTAAGGCAGGCAAAGGACCAAACCGAGGAAACACTAACACAAACAGTAAAAGAAGGTGACAAGACTTTCTATAGCTATATTAGTGAAAGGAGAAAGCATCTGTCCTAAATAGATACTTCTGCTTAGTATTTACTGAAGAGAAGGTAGGGCAGGGCCCACAACTGAGCACCATGGACACAGAGGGGGAAGGAGGTGTGCACTAGTCTCTTCACAAAAGAAAGGGTCCTACAAGAGCTCGATCAGCTCAGGGTGGACAAGGCAATGGGACCTGATGGTATACATCCCAGGGTACTAAAGGAGCTAAGGTTGAAACTAGCAGAACTATTATCAGAACTGTTTAGTGAGTCTCTGAGCACAGGAGAGGTTCCAGAAGACTGGAGAAGGGCTCATGTGATCCCACCACAAGAGTGGTAGCAGGGAGGAGGCAGGGAACTACAGACTAGTCAGTCTTACCTCAGTAGTGGGCAAGATTATGGAGGCACTCCTTAAGGAAAGGATCGTGCAACACCTGGAATCCATAGGAGCACAGGATCCAAGACAGCATGGGTTTACAAAAGGAAGGTCCTGTCAGACTAATCTCATAGATTTCTTTGACTGGGTAACCAGAGTGGTGGACCAAGGGGGAGCAGTTGATGTCGCCTACTTTGACTTCAGCAAAGCTTTTGATACTGTTCCACACATAAGATTGATTAATAAGCTGGGTAGGCTCGGGGTTGGTCAGAAGTTGGTCAACTGGGTGGCAAACTGGTTGACAGGCAGAAAACAGAGAGTGGTGGTAAACGGTATACAGTCAGAAGAGATGCAAGTCACAAGTGGGGTACCTCAGGGATCAGTCCTGGGGTCAGTTCTCTTCAATATCTTCATCAGTGACATGGCAGATGGACTGGAGGGTAAGGTTTGTCTGTTTGCAGATGACACCAAGATCTGCAACAGAGTAGATGATCCAGATGGGGTGGGCAGAATGAGAAGAGATCTGGATAAACTAGCAAAATGGTCGGAAGAATGGCAACTGGGGTTTAATGCAAAGAAGTGCAAGATCATGCAAATAGGGAAGAGAAACCCTGAAACCATTTATAGGCTGGGAGGGGAGTTCCTGGCAGTCACAAGGGAAGAAAGAGACTTGGGCATCATCATCACTGATGACCTGAAATCATCCAAACAGACCACTAAAGCAGTAGGTAAGGTTAAGAGGGTGTTGGTGTGTATTAGTAGAGGTATCACAAATCAGAAGAGGGAGGTAATAATCCCTCTTTACAAGACACTGGTTAGGCCCCTTCTGGAGTACTGCGTGCAGTACTGGATGCCACACCTTCACAAGGACACTAACCAAATTAAGGCAGTCCAAAGAAGCGTAACCAAATGGTGCAGGGACTGCATCAGAAAACATATGAGGACAGATTAAAAGAGCTCAATATGTATACCCTAAAGCAAAGGAGGGAGAGTGATGATATGATAGAAACATTCAAACACTTTAAGGGCATTAACAAGGTGAAAGAGTTTAACATGTTTCAATATACAAAAACTAGTAGGACAAGAGGACACAGCATAAGATTAGAGGGAGGCCAATTAAGGGGTAATGTGAGGAAGTTCTTTTTCACAGAAAGGGTGGTGGATGCATGGAACGGCCTATCTCAGGAAGTGGTGGATATGAATACATGCGGGGCTTCAAACAGGCATGGGATAGGCATAAGGGAGCAATACAGATGAGTATGAATAGATAGGTCACTGACAGAGCAAAGATCAATGGCACATTTATAAGGTAGAAAAATAAATGGGCAGACTGGATGGGCCTTACGGTCCTTATCTGCCATCAACTTCTATGTTTCTATGTTTCTATGTATAGTTTATGGGACAATGTTTAAAATTAATTTACTTTGACACATCATTTTATTTTTATAATTGTTGATATTATCTATGTGTCATCTTACATTCTTTTTTTATTTCTGAGGTTATAAATCCGATTAAATTTTGGCCCACACTTAGGGTTTATATCATAATACAGAAACTATGAAAACATATGGCTGGCAGTATAGCCTTGGGGTTACAGCAACAAGCTGTGAATGAGCTTGGTACACCAGCAGACCTGGGTTTGATTCCCACAATCTCTACTTGCACACTGTGTGACTCTGAGCAAGTCACTTACCACTCTGGGGTCACCTCTGAAAACAGGCACTTGTGCCTAGTTGGTCTTATCCAATTACAATAATAATAAATAAATTTAATTTCAAACTTTATAAATTGTGGACCACTGTGATGTCATTTATGGCAAGGCATTATGGGTACTATGTTCCCTGGTGATGTCATTTGATTTAACTAATTACTAGGTATATAAGGGTGGTGCATTTCACAGTGAGATACCCCCTTAGGAATCTCCACTGAGATAAGCACAGGAGTAAACTCTGGAGTGTTGTTTTGGTGGTTTGATATTTTATCTGTGTTTGCACTATTTAGTGCTTTGTCATTTCGATAAACAAAATGTATTTCTTGCATCTCAGAACTTGTTTCCTGCACTTTTGTGGACTACAACAGACTGTATGAGCCCACAGATCTGGAGTGTGGTAAACTTTGGTTTTCAACAGCATCGACATGACCCTGAAGAAAAACAAAATGGTTATATTAAATGCACGCTGAAAATGGAAAATAGAGTTAAAAATCTACATTTTGACCTTAGGTCTGAAGAAGTCACTTAACCTCCTTGTGCATCAGTCTTCCTGGCTATAAAACTGCTGGTGGTGGGTAGTGTGGCTTTTAAATAACTCTATGCTATTCTGAACACTTAAATGAACACAAAAAAACATTTCACTGTGCTGATGACTTGGAATTGTTGGGTCCTTGCCACATGACATAAAGTTACAAACATTTCTGTTTATGATGGTTTATTGTGGCGGCATTTTAATAGCTTCCTGCGTGTGCCTTTCCAATGTGCATGATGGTCTGACACGATCAAGGCATATAATTTCCTTCACATTACAATATTTACCCTTTTGACCTGTCAATAACAGTAAAACAAATTGGTACACTGTTTTCACTGCCTGCATGTTGTTTCACCTTTTAATTGTTGGGCTAATTGATAAATGACTATAAATGTGGAGCTTTGTGATGGAACACCACCCCATGATGAAGGCTAACTGTGGACTCACTTTGTAGGACTGTTCAGCATCTGATCCGGAGGCTGGTGTCTATGCACTTGATAAATTCTCATCACTCTGGTTTGAAGTGTGTACACATTTGTTGGACTTGGGTATAACAATATGGGTTGGATAACTAATGCAGTCACACTCATAGCATCTAGTAAAATAGAAATGTGCAAATGTGAGAGAATAGTTTTTCATTTTGCATGATGCTGTTTCACTAGAAGTGAGGAATACAGTACAAATATGGCTTGAATTATAAATCAACCCATATTTTGTATGTCTCTGGACAGTCTTCAACAGTATTGTGTAAACAAACTACATGCTTGTGTACCTGCCTGTCAGGTTGAAATAAAATTGAGGAGCATTGGTTGATAACTCCAGTGAGGATTAGTTACCCAATAATAGTGAGTTAAAAGGACACTGTCAACCCCATTAGGCGTCAAAGTATCTCTAGTTTAAACAAGCATTTGTCAATGCTGAATATTGTCTTGCTGGCATTGGGATTGGTAGTGTAAGAGTTAGAGAGATGCATAACTGGAATGGCAGTGAAGTACTGAACTGACGCCAACCCCACCCCCACCCTGCAGAGACTGACAGGCATTGGCATGTGCCTTTGGGTCGTCTGCCATAACGCTCATGCCATTTCACCTCACCCTACCCTGTAGACACCAAGTGTTGCAGTGTGCCTTGGGTCTTCGGACCTTATGCTCACCCCATTCCATAAGGAAATATGCTGAAATGGGTGCAGTATAGGAGAATGGGGTGAACTTTGGAGCCAAAGAGTGCAAGACACACTGAGAGGCTTGTCACTGGTAGCAGAGTGGGGGTGGAATGGTATGAGCATGACAGCTGACAATCCCAAGTCATACCCCTGATGCCTGTCAGTCTCTAAAGGGCAAGGCCTTATGGTTGGAAACCCTAACACCCCGGGCATTTGTTGGTGTTTTCACTCTAAATTTTCAACATGGGCTTTTTGTGACCCCACCTCATGAACAGTGGCACTATCAGTTTGTTAGCCGAAAGGTGATTTTGCTCAGCGACTGTGCCATTTGGCTCCACAGGTGTGAAAACACATTTCAGACAGGATGTGAAAAATGACAGCTGTACTGTTCACGAGAAGGTGTAAAACAATGGCACTGTTGAAAATCTGGAGTGAAAATATGAAAAATGGGTAAAGTCACGAGCATGCGTAGAAACTGCCAAACGCACACCTATAATGCAATTATTTGGGGGATATTTTTAACCAGATTTTCAATATAGACATTTTGGGACCCCACCTCATGAACAGTGGCACTGTGATTTTATTACTCTGTTCCAAAAGTTGATTTCCCACAGCGACCGTGCCATTGTGCACCAGATATGCAAAAACACATTTTGAGTAGGATGTGAAAAATGACAGCTGTACTGTAAATAAGGAGGTGTGAAAAAAATGGCAATGTTGAAAATCTGGAGTGAAACTATAAAAATTGTCAAAATTAAGAGCGTGCATGGAAACTGCACAACACATGCTCATAACACAGTCATTTTTTTGAATTTGTTCACCAAATTTGCATCATCGGATTTTTGGGACCCCACCTCATGAACAGTGGCACTGTGTGATTCTGCACAGTGACCATGAAATCACCTTTTGGGACTGAATAAAGAGATGACAGTGCATGTGTTTGATTGACCCCCCAGAGGGTTTTTTGGTGGCAGCCGATCTATCTGGTGTGGTAATGCATGTGTTGGAGGTGTTGGTGCCATGGTGGGCTCTTATAATAGACTGCTATCTGACGCCATTGACTCCCTCGCACCTGTCCATGTATGACCCAAATCTTTCTACCTGAGGTCCCCATGGTTTGATGGGGACCTCAGGGAGATGAAGAGAAAGGGTTGGAGGCTGGAGCGCTGCTGGAGGAAGTCCAGCCTGGAGGAGGACAAACTGGCCCTGCGTGTGCATTATAATGCATACCAGGGGGCAATCCACCATAAGAAGGCAGTGTTCCTGTCCAGGGAGATTGCTGCTGGGAAGAACTGACCAGCTATACTTTTTCAGACTGTGGACAGGCTACTTCACCCAGCTTGTCTACAGCCAAAGAAGGTTTTTTCTAATGCTGAATGCGAAAAGTTTACTTGCTTTTTTTCAAACAGAGTGTCCGGTATCTGGCAGGGAATTCCTCCAGTTGCAATGTTATAACTGGCAGTGGCTTTCAGAAGTGTTCTGAGTGCACCCTGCCTGGTTGGGGGGAGTTTAGACCAGTGGAGGTAAGTGAGGTCATCGGGGTGACAACCAATCTGAAGCACACTTTTTGCAAATTGGATCCGGTGCCGACACGTTTCTTGATGAGATGCATCGACACTATTGGCCCGGTGTTTGCTCTGATTGTCCGGTGTTCCTTATCTAAGGGGGTCTTCCCTGATGCCTTGAAGGAGGCATTGGTGAGACCACTCCTAAAGAAACCATCCTTGGACCCAGAGGTTAGGGCAAATTACCAACCTATCTCCAATCTTCCCTTTTTGGTGAAGATTGTGGAGAAGGTAGTGGCGCTTCAGTTGGAGAAGCACCTCGTGACCCATGAGTTGTCTACGACATTTCCAGTCAGGGTTTTGGGTGAGGCATTGCACAGAAACCACGCTTGTTCGGTGCAGAATGATGTCCTCAGGACTAGAGATTGAGCAGAAAGACAATTCTTGTTCTCCTTGATCTCTCTTCAGCATTTGACACTGTGGACCATTGTGTGCTGCTTGACCACCTCAGAAAACTCTGCAGACTCACCGGCACTGTCATCTGCTGGTTCGAGTCCTTTTTAACCAACAGGAGGCAATGGGTTGTGATGGGGAAATTCTCCTCCACCCCTAGCCCCCTATCCTGCCGAGTACCTCAGGAGTTGGCGTTAGCCCCAATGTTGTTTGCAGTGTACATGCAACCCCGGGAGGGATCATTAGGAAGTATAGCTTGGGTTTTCACTGCTATGCTGATGATACCCAGCTATACTTATCCTTTGCCCCAGGACCATCCAATGTGGTAGATGTGCCAAACAGCTGCCTTGCTGAGATCAACGACTGGATGACCTCTAGCTGGTTGTGACTGAACCCCAGTAAGATGGAGGTATTGGTGGTGGAGTTGAACAGAGTGCATGATAGGATGACCTTTGGATCAGAGACTGGACTTGTTCTGGGATCTGTTCCATTGAAGGCCTCTTCTTGGGTGCGAAATCTTGGTGTCATTCTTGATAGGAGTTTGACGATGGAGGTGCAGATATCTTCCACTGTCCACTCCTGTTTTTCCATCTCATAATAAAGTCCCTTGTTCAGCCTCTGGACCTCCCACTTTGATGCATGCCTTAGTTAAATCAAAGCTTGACTACTGTAATCGCTCTACCTCGGGATGCTGGGAGGATCTCTCTGCAGACTGCAGTTAGTGCAGAACACAGTTGCCGAGTTACTTACTGGGCAGCCAAAATTCCGCCACATTACATCGGTGTTGTGTGAGCTGCACTGGATGCTGGT
The DNA here is from genome assembly GCA_016271365.2 of Neoceratodus forsteri. Lineage (NCBI taxonomy): Eukaryota > Metazoa > Chordata > Ceratodontiformes > Ceratodontidae > Neoceratodus > Neoceratodus forsteri. The sequence continues at coordinate 515,361,735 of CM057449.1, read as the reverse complement.
CAGGTGAAGGATCCTCTTTAAGGTGGGTCTTCTCACCTATAAGGCCCTACACGGTCAGGGCCCTGGTTATCTGTTAAACCTTCTTGTACCTGCTCTCTCAGTTTTCCCCCCTCAGTTCCTCCATTGGAGGCCCCCAGGCGATTCCCAGGATGAGGTTGAAATTGGCTGGTGACAGGGTCTTTAGTGTCACCGCCCCATCCTGTGGAATCCGCTGCCCTTTGGGGTTAAGGGGGCCCCTACTCTGGAGGTATTCAAGGCCAACCTTAAGGCCCTCCTATTCACTCAGGCCTTTTTGGATTAAGCTATCAATTTACAGATCTGATTTGATTATAGCTGTTGGTAATCTGATGTTTAGTTTATTATCTATGGGTAATGTTTATATGAAGTGTTATTATTTATATGTTTATATTTATCTGTGAGTTTTCATTGATCTGTTTCTGAATAAGTGTCTACTTATCGTGCAACAACCAAGCCTCAGGATTGGCGTCTTTTAAATAAAGTTTGCCTTGCTCACGAGGTGGGTCCCAAGAACCCCATGTTGAATATTTGGAGCCAAAATAAAAAAATGGCTGAGATATCCACTTTAAGTTCACCCCTCCCAATGATGTCATTATACAGCTTACCGTCATTTCTATATTTTGCAGTTCTGCTTTAAAGAGTCCAGACGTGTTCCCACTCCACCGAAGAGTGCAGCACTGGACCTCCAGAAGTAAGTATGGGGTGAGGGGAGTGAAGGGAGGTGGGGTGCGCAGAGGGTGAGTGTGGGTTTGGGGAAGGGGGTCGCTATAGACAATGGACCATTTTCTTTTTTTCAAGTACAACCCCCCCCCAAAAAAAAAGGACACTGTGCAGCGGGATGGTTTTCTTTCTTTACAGGTGTAATAAATAAATGTTGTGCACACTGGGGTGGCTCCCAATGTGCCCCATGACTTTTGGGGGGGTGATGTTGGCCACACTGGGATGGAATCCCAGTGTGCCACTCTAATAAGGGGTAAGGTGAACATGCCAAAGGAGTTGGCTTTCTTTGAGCAGAGGCACACTGGGTTGGGCTCCCACCATGCCACACAATGTGGGAGAGGGTTGTGGACATGCTGACACAGGGATTGCACCCCGATGTTGGCCTTCTTTGCAGATTGTGAAGCTGCAGCAGGAGCGCCACCATGTCTATTGAAATGTTTCACCAGGAAGGCATGTCATCTGTGCTGCTGCATGACGAGCTTGTCTCTGATTGCAGTGGCACATTTCTTACAAGTTGTGTCCACTTTACATAATTCTTGTGTCAGCACAAGCATGCTGGCTAATTGGGGATGAGGGATGTACCTACTAAAGCGTGCCCTGCATTCGACAACACTGACATACCTCTGCATTTCTCCTACTACCACAAGATGTTGCCTTCGCGAACGCAAGACAACATAAAAACATATGTTACAATTGATCACATTTTGTAGACACTGCTGATTAAGCTGGTAGAGTTTGATTCTGATTTTTTTTAAAGTGAAAAACAGACTGCCCAATATACTGGTGTTACCGCGCAAAAACATGTTTGCTTACAGTCCTTGATCAAGTCCCTTTGAATCTTTCCTGAACTTGGGAACACTCCAACACAGTCTTGCCATTAATTATGCAGTGGTAGGAGATGTGACTAGTGCATTGTGAGTAGCTGCACTGTTTGGGGGGTTCCAATGTTCAGAAAGTATGCTGTCAGGAGATCTAAACTTCACTCTCAGGTTCTTGGCAATAATGGGCATGCAAGGAATCACAGGCATGTTGCATAGGAGTAATAAAGCTTGTTTATTACTACTAAAAGGATAATCACAGTTGCCCTTAGCAGTTCTTACCAAAAGGAACTGGGAGCCAATGCTAAGCATTCCGTACATAGAAACATAGAATTTGACGGCAGATAAGGACTGCTTGGCCCACCCAGCCTGCCCATTTCCTACCTACTGATAAGCTGCAGATCCTAGTTAACCAGTAGCCTACTTCTTCCTACCCCCACCCCCAGAATTGCTTTATGACTATCCCATGCATGCTTGAATTCCCCACTGATTTTGACTCCACAACCTCCTGAAGGCCGCTCCATGCATCCACAACCCTCTCTGTGAAAAAATACTTCCTTTAATTACCTCTGAGCCGCCCCCATCTTCAAATTGTGCCCTCTTGTTCTTGCACACCTCTTTTTTTGAAAGATGCTACCCTCTTGGACTTTGTTGATTCCCTTGAGGTACTTGAAAGTTTCTATCATGTCCCCCCTCTCCCTCCTTTCCTCGAGGCTATACATATTAAGCTCCTTAAGTCTCTCTTCATACGACTTCCGGTGCAGACCCTGCACCATTTTAGTTGCCCTCCTCTGGACAGCTTCCATCCTGTCTATGTCTTTGTGGAGATTGGGTCTCCAGAACTGCACACAGTACTCCAGATGGGGTCTCACCAGCTGTCTGTACAGAGGGATAATAACTTCCTGTTTTCTACTGGTGATGCCTCTCCCTATGCATCCCAGTATCCCCCCAGCCCTCCTTGCTGCCCTCTCACATTGCTTGCCCATCTTTAGGTCATCTGATATGACTACCCCCAGGTCCCTTTCCATTCTTGTTGTTGTTAGTATCTCACCCCGCCATTGTGTACTCTTCCCCTTGGTTTTTGTTTCCCAGGTGCATTACCTTGCACTTCTTAGCATTGAATCTAAGCTGCCATACATTTGACCATTCCTCTAACCTTGCCAAGTCCCTTCTCATCCTTTCCACCCCACCCTGTGCATCAACTCTGTTGCAGATCTTAGTGTCATCTTAGTGTACACCTCGAGTAATCTTCTTGTCTCCTGGGGTCTCCGAGGTAGAAGACGTAATGTCTTACATTATATACCTATGATTACCATGGTTACTGTAAGATAGAAACATTTCTAGTTACAGAGATGAGCCCTATTGGCTAAATTAGAGGTGGCTCCACAGTCCAAGATAACATTATACAATTTTGTAGTAGTCATCACTTTGTAAAGACAAAGAAGTACAGTTGTACATAGCCATGTAATAATACAAATCAACAGAAGATGGCAATGCCGACTCACATATCATAATTATTAGAAGGACACAGATGTCCTATCATCCTGTAAGCAAGAAATATATATATATATATATATATATTAAAAAGTAAAGTGTATAACAGTAATATGCATACACATCCTGATATCTACTCTTATACGGTAGATGCCCTTAGCTCCATATGTTAGTATAACATATGCCTAATTACTAGCTGTCTACGGTGTGCCTCTGGGGGTACCAATAATGGTGCGTGGACCCCGTGTAACATTCTCCCCTTGCTGCCTCAGAAGGGGCAACACAGCAAAGGTAGGGAAGTGGATAGAGAGCAGGGGTCGTTACAGACCTGACACATGAGCCTTGTAAAGGACCTCCAGCTGCTCACAGTGGTGATGCAGTGTATGCTATAGGCAGCAAAGCATAATAATGAGAAAAGATATCAAAAATGCTTGTATAATAACAAAATCTTTAAAGGTAATCTCTAACCAAGTGTTAGTAAGTGCACTGTTCATATCACCATCATTAATAAGTGCAAGGACAGCTTTATTAGCTTTAGAAATATTATTGCCGATGTGGTTGAGATGGGTGTCTTTCCTTTCTAAAAGTGATTTTAATGTCAAAATAAGGGGATCAATGTGTACGTTAAAGTAAGGTAAATATTCAGAAAGTGTAAGCAGATAATCAGGGTTACCATCAATAATGTCAGCGTCCATAAGAGGGACGAGTGTAATAACTGTGTGCCCAATAACTGACTTTTGATGGGGCATGAAGCAAAAGTTTGGACTATCAACAGAACATGTTTGCATTCCATAAGTATAACTTTTAAAGTTTGTGACGATGCAGTACTCACTGTCTGAATTATATTGCATTTTAACAGTAGGCAGTCTCCATTTTTGCAACTGTACTGGGCAGGTGTAGGTAGTCTTGGAAATCCATGTTGACAGGCGGTGAACCTCCTCTCTATAAGACTGGTAGAGCTTGTCTGGAGCTGATGTTGAGTCCTGGTAGTCTGTGTCATTAGTGATGATGTCATCGTCCATGGAAAAAGACCAATCAATACTGTCTGGGGAATAGCCACATACAGGTTTAATAACATCAAATACGTCACAGTGACACAAATAAATATATCCTTTCTTCGCACAATAATCCATGTGCAGGGCAACCCAGGTGTCCAGAAGAGAATGGAAGACCAATAAAGGAGGTAGGTCGAGGTGTTCTCTGTATATGTCATCATCAAGATGCCCAATGGATTGTACAGATGTGAGTTTATCGAATAAAGCTGTAGTAGGATCAAAACATGGTAAAGAGACAGTAAAAGAAACAAACATAGGCCCAGATATTCAAAAGGGTTGCGCCATACGCAACAGGGTTGCGCGTGCGCAACTCCAAAAATAGCCATTCTGCAATATTCAGAAGGGGCCAGTTGCGCCACCGAAAACATGCTGAGCAACAGCGCATGGAAATGAAGGCATGCGCAACGAAGGGGCGGTCCATGCATAAAGTGCGCAATGCGATATCCGAACACTTGCGCGATATGCAAGAGTGGCTGGAGCCGAGGTTGCGCAGGTGCCGGATTTGAGCCAAAATAAAAAGGCTCAAGGAAGCGGCGCAAGAACCTAGCAGGCCGCAAACTGGGGAGAGAGAGAGAGAGAGAGAGAGAGAGAGAGAGAGAGACAGGAGCTGGAAGGGCAGAGAGGGACAGTGGGTCCAGGAGGACAGAGAGGCCAGTGGGGGGTGCCCGGTGCAGTGGAAGCAGCAGTGGGGGCAGCGGGGGTAACACAGGAACAGCAGCCGGGGGGGCAGAAGCCAGGGAGATGGACAGTGTCAGCTTCCACATGGAAGCTGTAATGAGGGGTGAGACACCATACTGCAGGGGACGTGGCCGCGGAGGGGGCCGGGCGAGCAGTCCCAACAGGCGGTATCGTGCCCGCATCAGCTTCGAGCTGCACACAGACGCCGAGATTGTGGCTCGGCACCGCCTGAACAGGGCAATACTGAGACGGCTCAGCAAGCTGTGCAGTGATGTGATGCAGGCACCCTCCACGACGGAGTCATGCTCTGTCCGTGGAGACCAAGGTGACAGCCTGCATGTGCCTGCTCACCACGGGCACCTTCCAGAGGCCGACAGGGGACACCACAGGCATTACACAGTCGGCCATGTCACGCATCCTCACCCAATTCCTCAGCGCACTGCTGCCTCATGCTGCGGAGTACATCCATTTCCCCAGCACCGCGGCAGAGCGTACAACAAACATGCAGGAGTTCCACAGGGTAGCACATATGCCTGGCATGCTAGGGGCCATAGACTGCACCCATGTGGCCATTCGCACGCCACCTGGCCCCGACGGCCATGCTTATCGGAACCGAAAGGGCTTTTCCAGTGTCAACTGCCAGGTGGTGTGTGATGCCACTGGGCGCATCATCAATGTCTGTGCCACACACCCTGGTGGAGCACATGATGCCTTCATATGGCATGAGTCTGCACTGTGCCATCGATTCGAGAGTGGGAACATCCCCACGGGTCATCTAGTGGGTGAGTACACATGTATGGAATGCAAACTCTGTGCAAGGGTGGGAATGACACAGGTGCCATGGTAGTGGCACACAAGGATATGAGCAATATGGACCTGACATGACACTGATCTCCACTATCTCCACACTGGTGACTCATGGATACCCACTCCGTCCCTGGCTGCTCACACCATACCGGTGCCCCATGACCCCAGCGCAGCTCAGTTTCAATGAGGCACATGCACGACACGTAACATCATAGAGCGGGTGTTTGGGATGCTCAAGGCATGCTTCCGATGCCTGGACACCTCCGGTGGAGCCCTACAGTACAGCCCCCAAAAGGCCTGTGGGATATTCCTGGCCTGTTGCATCCTGCAAAACATGGCCAAAGACCATGGGATAGCCGTACAGGTCCAAGAGGGGGACAGCGATGGGGACGCCAGTGGCGCCGGTGATGTGGGTGATGAGCAGCCCCCCCTAGGACGGAGGGACCCCCGACTGACCCGGCAGGCCCAGCTGCACCGGGACACCATTGCAGAAGAGCACTATGCCCAACACAGGTAAGTCAAGGGACATGTGCAGGCAACACTGTCCATGCGCAAACCACAGGCACACAGGGAACACACCATGCATGAAGGTCAGGGAGTTGAAGGTCCAGGCGTACCAACACACCATCAGAGAGGGGTGAGCACTCATATGGACACACACACACACCAGGCAGCATACAGGGCAGCAGCACAGCACTGCGAAATGACATTGCCAACACACAGCACCACCAACCACCCCCACCACTGGACTGTCCACGACGTGTGTCAGGACCTGGGCAACCTTGCACCTTGGTGTACAGTGCAATGCAGGCATCATCATGCACACGCACCTGTGGACAGCAGTTGGGAGAGTGTGCAGGTGGTCCATGTGTCAGCTTGTGAGCAGAGCACCCAGCAGTGCACTGCCCACCATGACACACATTGCACACAGGGCAGCACCAGACAGGGCCTGCATTGGGAGACAGCTCAGTCAGGTAGCACTGTCCCACGGCCACCATGGATGCATGGGCGGCCCCGCCGTGGCCTAGCAGCACTGGCAGGCTGAGCAGGGGCCACATCGGGTGGTGCTAGTGCACCACCAGGGGTCCCAGTGCGCGACCACGACCTTGCCCGCACAGGGGTCTGCATCCTGCCAAACAAACTTGCACCAGGGGTGCTCAGGATGCCCACAGCAGAACCCGGCATCGACGGGCCTGGTGTCGCACGACGCCAGGAACGGGGAGTGGAGTGCGCACTGTGTGGGGTGTGTGGTACAGGGGCACCTGACAGTGTGGCCAATGCGTTCGCCACAGAGACCACTGCCTGGGTCAGCCTGTCAATGGCAGCGGTCACATCCGTCCGCATAAGGACCAGCTCGGCTCGGTCCCGAGCACACTCCCTGCTATGCCGCTCCACGGACACAGACAGTGCCTCCACGGACCTTGCAACCCGCCCCTGCAGCTGTACCGACTCCTGCAGCAGGCGGGGTGTGTGCGTCCAATGGGTACTGTGCCCCAATGGCATCGTCACCCCCAGGGTGTGGACGGTCCTGGTGCACAGCACCCCTTGAGGGTGGGCGCTGTTCGCCAGGACCAGGTATGGGCAGATCAAAGGCGGTGGACATGTGCCACTGCTTGACACTGTCCCCAGACCTGGTGTGCAACTGCTGCTGCCGCCTCCAACTGCTGAGCCCCAGGTCCACCTGTTCCACCTCCATGCTGTCAACAGTGCCAGACACCTGCACAGCCACCGATGCTGCCCACCGGTGCTGACAGGCACAGCCTGGGACTGTGCCAGCATGCTGGTACACAGGTGTGAACCAGGAAGGCCCAGGGGCACGTGCTGGCCTGCCATGTGTCCGTCGTGGGACACACACCTATCACTGGCCATTGCAGGCCTGCTATCATCAATGGTGCAGGTGCGTGCCACTGCCATAGGCACAGCATGCTGGCATACCTGCATGCCAGACTGCTGTGACACAGGCTGTGCACCCCCTGCACCCGTATCACTGATGCCGGAGTTGTTGGCCCAGCCTGCATGCTGCTGCAGTGCCTGCAGGCTGGTGGCGGAGGTGGATGGTCCCTCCTCCACGTCCAGCAGGTCTGCCTCACTGTCTGGACCCACCACCACCACCACCTGTCTCCTGCAGATGAACAGGATCTGTAACAGAAGAAAGTACATGTGAGTGCATGTGAACAACAGCCCCCAACAACATCACCATGTCATACCGTGCAGTGATGGGCTTCCACCTGTCTGGAATCCTCCGCCTGGACGCCCGAATGGCACTTCGGCTGCATGGCGCGACCAGTGTCTCCTCTGTGAGGGTCAGCTGCAACACCACTGGTGGGCCCCCACCAGTGCCAGCACGTGCCACCCTGAAGGCTGCCACCTTCTCCTTCAGCCTCCTGCGGTCAGTCCCCATCTTCTTCCGGCATTCCTGCACGGAGCACTGGTGGCTTCCGTGCAGGTTGGCGTCTGAGCTACCCCTCCCATGCAGCTGCAGCTCCTGAGGGTGCCCTCCATCCACTCAATACTGGCTCATCCTCCAGGTAGGCCTGGAAGAGGCCTCGGTCTCTGCCGTGGTGAAGTTCGGCCTCCTCTCGCCGGCCCCATCACACCCTCAGCCTGGCTCTGGTCAGTCATGGTGATCTGTATGGGTGGAAGTGGACACCTGTCACTGTGCAGTCCACAGCATTTCCCCATGAGCATAGCTGCTGGCCGGGGGCAGAAGCCCCCGTTTCCTCTCCGATGGCAGATACTGATAGAAGGGTGCCCTTTGTCCCTTTCTAAGTGCCTTTCATGCTCAGCCCCTCAACCTTTATCATCCTCCAGCACCCTGCCCATGAGCATTGTCCTGAGCATCACACAGCATGTAACTCACCTCTCACCTCAGCAACCAAATCTGGCCGGCACAACCCACTGTCACAATTTTTATAGCAGCAACACATGCAAATGAGGTGTGGCGCAACTTTAATGACATGCTAATCGCCACCGCGCCTTTGAATGGCTGATCGAATGATTTGCGATGTCGCTGAATATCGCGCATTTGCGCTAGCGTGCAATATGGAAGGTCCGCTGAGCCGATGGCACATGTTTGTGGCTGCCTGCTACACTGCATTAGCATGCCCAGACAGGTTATGACAACGTCGATCGGGGCTGCAGACCTGCTGAGGCGATAGGCGATTCTGCGCCATGCCACCATTGTGCCAGTGGCGCTACAGCACTGGGCACTATATGGCGCTGTGGCACTTCTGTGCGATAGTCCACTGTGGCACTGGTGCTCTGTTCGGCAGTCACGTAGGATGCCTATCTGTCCTATGGTGCTGTGCGTAGCGTCATTGCCGTGACCTTGTGTATGCCCTCTGACCCCTGGGCGCTGTTGGCATGCCGTATGTATCGTCTTTATTGCGCCTGTCTGGTGACAGCGCCATTTAAAGTGACGGCGCTGTTCGATCAGCGATTGGAGCCTGTGCTGGTCTGTTGTGCAACAACTCCACGTGGGGTTACGCGCGCAGCCGGGCGCCATATTGCCTGCTGTAAAGTTGGTGCCATGGCTAGGAGGAGGCGTGTCCTGGAGCCAGCTTGAGTGGCCAACCTGGTGGCCTGGTGGAGCCCACTGTGAGGCACTGTATGGTGAGGCCCCCTCACCATGCCTAGGACCCATGTGTGGCAGCAAGTGGCCACTGACCTGGTGGAGGTCACTGGCCGGGGCCGTCTGCTGAGCAGTGCCGGCACGGTACAGTGACCTCCGCCGAGGAGTCGGAACTGTTGACGCGGCTGCGTTCACGCAGCCAGGCGGGCGTGGTGCCTAGGCCAGGTGAGTGTACCATCTATGCACCTATATTCTCTGTAGGGTGTGTGTGCTTGGGTGGCTGTGCATAGGTGTGTCAGTGTGCAGCTGTGCGATGGATGGTATGGCTGTGTGGGCAGGCACTCACTGGGGCAGGGGGCACTTGCTTTTGAGTCACACTGATGTTTGTCTCAACATATGTCTCCCACAGGCCAGATTGTGAGGACACAGGACCAGGGTGATGTGGGCCATGCCAGGGCCCCGTGCCAGGGGTGTTAGCCACAGCAGCAGCAGCAGCAGCAGCAGCAGCAGTGTCAGACCCAGCTGCTGGAGGAGGTGAGTATCATTACTTCATGGATGCTATTGCATGCTGGGGGCAAGACCACCAGCCATGCGGGACACAACCAAAGGGAGGTCATAGTTCCACTATACAAAACACTAGTGAGTCCCCACTGAGTACAGTGTACAGTTCGGAGACCATACCTGTGTATGGACATGGACTGGGTGGAGAGGGTTCAGAGGAGGGCGACATGGATGGTGCATGGATTGCATCACAAGTCCCATGCAGACAGGTTGATGGAACTGAACATGTACTCCTGAGGGGAGGAGGGTGTGAGGATGTGAGGGACATACAAGTATCCTACAGGGGAACAGAGTGCAGGAAAACAATATTTGTAGCGTAAAGGATGTTCCAGGACTAGAGGGCATGGGATGCAGTTGGAGGGTCGTTTAAGAGGAAACAGAGAAAGTATTTCTTCACAGGATGGGTGGTGGACAAGTGGAACACCCTGCCAGAAGAAGTGGTGGGGCTGACTTGGTCACGGGATTTATGAATGCATGGGTTAGCCATAAAGGAATTCTGGAGGTCAGGGGTGAGGGGGAACGGACTTATAGGACAACAGAGTGAACGTACAAGGTCAAATGGACAGACTGGGTGTCCCATAGGCCCTTATCTGCCGACACTGTCTATGTATCCATGTATGTAGGCATGACACAGGTGACCTGCATCACAGTGCAGCATCACGGCACGCCTGTGTATGCATCACAGGTGGTCCAGGCATGCACTGGGCACATAGCTGTAACTGGCATCGTATTCACGCTGCCACATCACTTGCCAGCCTAGTTTGTACTGTGATTGACGTGGGCATGGTGTGTGGGCGGGCGAGAGCTGAGCCACCTGCTTGTGATGGCCATTGCATGTTCACTGTGGGGTATGCCATCACAGGTGCGGGACATTGCTATATGGCTTGCAGGTTGGGTGGTGTTCAGGGTTGTGGTCAGTCTCAGCCATTGACTGTGTTCCCATTTTCCCAGGCCTCGAGGTACTCAGGAGGATTGAGAGGGGTATTCGGCACCTCACCCAGGTGTCACAGGAGAACCAGGCGATACTGCAGGCCACAGCGCCATGGTTCCAGGAGGCGGAGGCACAGGACGGACACCAGCAGGGGAAGACCAGCAGCCAGCTGAGCCATAGGCCACATTCCCTTCCCACTTCTCCCATCCCTATCACCCTGCCTTCCTCTCCAGGTTTTTATTCCTCCCTTGAACACCCCTGCCTTTACCCGTCCTCCCCACTTGTACATAGTTTCACCTGTTTGTGTTTATATGTTGATCTTTTAAAATACATTTCTATTTTGATACGACTGCTGTGTTGGTCTCTGATTTGCAACTGGCTATGGGTGCTCCGTTGCAGGGGTGTACATGCCAACTGGGCTGGTATGGTCCTGGGTATTTGTGTGTGTGTGTGTGTCCATGGGGAGGTATCACCAGCATGGCATTGACTTTCTGTTGGTCTTGCCATCTGCTGCCACCCACTGCTGGGTGCACAGGTGGGTCTGGCTGGTATGCTTCTCTGCAGCATGGGGTTGACGTGTGGCAGGGGATGCATGGTGTTTCCTGCAGTGCCAGTCACTGCACATGAGCGTGTCTTGGGGTCACGGTGCACGGTGTGCTGTGCGACGGGGCTGATGTGCACTGTGGTTGTCAACCCCCTGTGTGGCACTCTGCCTGCCAGTGGTTGTGCTGGGGTGTCATGGCTCTGCTATGCATTGTGGCTTGTCCCCATGGGCACGTGGATCATCGTCCACCCCAGTGATGCTGTGCTTGGGTGTGCCGTGTGGTGTGGGTTCTGCAGTGTGTTCCTGTGCCCATGTGTGGCATGGCTGGTGGTGGGCTCCAGCCTGCCTCCCTGGATGTGCAGTTCCATTGCTCTGGGGGCTGTGCTTGACTATGGCAGCTCTGGAATGCTCAGCTGAACTTCATGGTTGCGCCATAGCGCAGCATTTTGGCTCAGCTTCTCCTTCCTGGTTGCGCGATGGCGCAGTATGTGCGATATTGAGACGTTGGTTGCTTGCGCAATTTGCTCTGCTCCATGTTTGAATATCGCACCTGTTGCACATTTGCGCAACTGGTTTGCGCTTGCTCCTACTGTTGCGCCAGTTTTCAGCGCAGTTTGAATATCCAGGCCATAGTGTCCTTAATGGAACATTTTTTAGAAGTAAAACATGGACCAGTGTTAGGGTCTCTGGTCACAAAACCCAAATTCCTAGCTGTGGAAAGAGGAATAGTGAGTGTTTGTAGCATACACATTGCAATACAGCTGGAAGATTTACACTGAAGACAATGCCTTTTAGAGATACGTCTATCATGTATAATATCAGGAATTCTTCCGGATTCTAGATCACAGAAAAGATTATTGATGGTAGTAATAATGTAAGAACCATAGGCTGAGCACAATATCTCATGGGCAATATATTGTTTGTCTGCTTCTTTATTGTTCTGTGCAATGAGAGTGTTAATCTTATCTTTAGAATCTGTAAATGCCTTAGCAATGTCATGCATGTTGTATACAATATATCTTTCTTCCTGACTAAGGCCATCCACACCATGCAATAATGGGGGTATAATATCATTTACCAAACCAGTTTGGAATTTTTGTTAATGTGATTTGATAACAGCAATGTCGGCTTTATTCCAAATAGACATGGCTATATCAAAAAGACCTGTAACAGTGCCTGTGGCACCGGTGACATCGGAACTGTCAACTTCACGTGTGTTATGCTTATGTCTTTGATCATCAGGATTAGGTTTTCTCCTGAAATTGCCTCTATGCTCGGTGGTGTGTAAACTGGCAATAGGATCTTGAGTATGAATTTGAAAGGCTGCTAAGCTATCAAGTAACAAAGTACTATAAAACAATGAAGTATTAGTCATATGATACATACCAAATTCTTTCATATTCCAGTAAGTCAAATTAAACAAAACAGGTATATGCATAAATCGTAAGTTGTTAATAAGTGTACCAGGTAAGGCAGTGGTGGTTAAACCACTACGAGGGCCAAGGGTGTGTTTTGGACATTCCAAAAGCTGTTTATCAGTAGGGGGTAACACAGAAAGGTATATGGCGGCAGAGGCCATGTTGTGTACAGCTCACAATTTCCTGACAGAGTCTTTAGACAAGGAATTACAATATGAGGGATCAATTAAGGCAGTAATATTGTATAAACCAGAATGTCTAAGAGCAGTTTGGAGCAAGGACAGAGAACCATTTGGGGATAATTTTGTGTTGGGCCAACCATGGCAAGTTCCCTTGGAGAGTTTGACCACAGGGAGAATTTGTCCTTGCAATGTGGTTTGCCACTCAATTTGTAGTGTAGATTTATCAGGAGCAACAACTGAGGCAGTGAGGTAGGCATCTGAACCTTTCTGGACAGTAATCAAATTGTCGGGTATGTTGATGGAAACTCCCTCTGGGGCAGATGCAGGCGGATCAAGGTGAGGAAGGAGGTGCTTTACTGTGCCTTGGATGCAAGGGATAACTCCTGAGATGAGGAGAAAATGGAACAAGATAGCCATCTTGTCAATGTATCTGAAAAGGAAAACCAAACACTAGTAGGTTAGTACTATTCCGCCCAATGGAGTGAGGAAAAGTAATTATACTCCTTTATACAGTTTTAGCTGGATTGCATGTAACCACTTGTCAGTCAGTTTGTTGTTTTGCATGAGCCTAACTTGATAGACTGCCAGACTGAGCTTGTTGACAATAGGGTAGGGGCCTTCCCACTTATTGGAGAAGGAGTGTGTGGGATGTGCAAATCTGAGAACCATTACCTGATCTCCAACTTACCAATCCACTTCTTGTGCGTGTTTGTCAAACTGTATTTTGGACTGTTGCTGGGCCTTGCCCATGCAGTTAGCAGCATACAAATGAATGTATATGATGTCTTGTCTGAGTTTTTCCACATATTAGTCTACAGACACATGGTCTGCCGTGGGGGTGTGCAGGTCAAACAACAGGTGCTCAGGTAATCTCATCTGTCTACCAGTCATCACCTCAAAGGGTGTCAACTGGGTGGTGGCTGAGGGTGTACCCCTGATTGTCATAAGGAGTAATGGCAATAGGGAATCCCAAGTCTTGGGATTGTCCTCAATGAATTTGGAAAGCATTTGCTTAATCCGCCTGTTGGCTCTTTCTACTTGACCTGAAGATTATGGGTGGTAAGGTATGTGGAACTTCTGATGAACTTCAAGGAGTTCAATTGCTTCTTTCATCAACTCACCTGTAAAACTGGTTCCTTTGTTTGAGTCTACCTTGAGAGGTAGGCCCCACCTGGAGAAAATCTGTTCCACCAGGATTTTAGCAGTGGTTTTAGCAGTACATGTCTTAGTGGGGAAAGCTTCAACCACTTAGAGCAGAGATCGGTTACCACAAGGGCATACTTGTTGTTTCTGCTGGTATTGGTCAAGGGACCAATAAAATCAATCTGTGTGGGATGCCAAGGGCCAGAATGTCTTTGTGGTAGCAGTTTTGCATTTCATTTGGTAGGGATGGGACTGTTTTGCTCACAAACAAGGCAATTGTCTATGTACTGTTTGACATCCTTGGTGACACCAGGCCACCAGGTGGTGGTCTTGAGCCTTTGGAGTGTGTTTTCCACTCCCTGGTGTTAACCAGTGGGGGTGTCACGCACTTGGTGCAGAAATTCAGGCCTAAGATGATGAGGAACCACCCACAGCTTGGTGGGGGTGTCGTCTGATTGATACCAGATGAGCCTGTCATCAGGGGAAAGATGCAACTTACCCTCATGCCTTCGGTAGGGGTTATGGGTAGGGAGATTTTTCTCAGTACCCTTGTTAAGGAATCTGAACACATCTTTGAGCTCAGAGTCAGCTGGGCTGCTGACAGGTCCAAGGGGAAAAGGGTTTAAGTTTCTTCCTGACTGCTGCAATATGTATGGCCGCTCTGGCCTCTGGATGGTACATCATCCAGGTATCCCCCCCTTGGGCCCCTTCCTTTGCAAGGGTGTCAGCAGTGTCATTGAAGGCATGATAGGGGTCGTGTATGGAATGGGCTTTAACCTAGTGTACATAGAGTTTCTCTGCAAACTTTTGTGCCAGTGAATGAATGTATATTACCAGTTCCTTGTGTTTCACTGGGCTGCCATCAGAGGAGAGGAAGGAGTTCTTCTGCCAGAAAGGAAGAAATTCTGTAAGAGAACAACAAACCCAGTTAGAGTCTGTAAAGATGATGGTGACCTCGGTTCCATGCTGGATGAACTCGAGGGCACAGGCCACCGCTGCCATCTCAGCATACTGTGATGGTGACACACTGCAACGCTTAGAAATTTTAACAGTGTTACCATAAAGGTGGATAACCAATATGCCCATCCATGCAATCTGTTCTCCCTGGTAATAGGAAGCTGAGCCATCTGTAAAGACATAACACAATGAGGTGTTCTTGAGTAGTTGTGGTGTAGCAGGGAGGAAAGAACCTGGATCTGGAAGATCAGGTGGCTGCAGTGTACAGTCATGGGCTTCTCCTTGGAAAAGGAGGTCATGCACCAGCATGGATGGCATTTTGGTTGGGTGGACCTTGATGTCTCTATCCTGGAGAAGGAGGGACCAGTGTGTCAGTCTGGTGTTGGAGACTGACCCATCCTTTACTCTATCTGATAGCAAAAAGGTAGTTGGGGTGTGGTTCATGTTAATGATCAGAGGAGAGCACCCAATGATATACAAGAAGTGCTTGACAGCCCAGTAGGTGGCCAGAAGGTTCCTTTCATGAAGGCTGTACTTCTGTTCCACTGGGGTCAAGAGCTGTGATGCATATGCAGTGGGTCTCAGGGTGCCATGGACCTTCTGGGCCAGCACTGCCGACAGCAATGTCAGAGGTGGCACACTCCAGATGGAATGGCAAAGCTGGATTGGGGTTGACCAGAGCTGGAGCTGAGGCCAAGGCCTGTTTCACTGACGTCACAGCCTGGGTGTGAATGGAGACTCAATCCCAAGATACATCCTTTTTCAGTAATTCATAGAGAGGAGCAGCCTTCTGAGCAAAATCACAAATAAAATCTCTAGAATAGTTTACCATACCTAGAAATCTCCTAAGAGTAGCCACACTGGTGGGCAGTGGCAAGTCTTGCAATCCTTGTACAGTATCTTCTTCCAGGTAGGTCTTCAGCCTTGGTCAGTTATTCTCAGGCCCAGAAAGAGTACCTCTTTCTGACATAGTTGTGCCTTTGCAGGGTTACATTTGAGGCCTGCCCTCTGAGTGAGGGTCAGTAGTTTGTCCAAGAGATCCAGGTGTTGTTCCTGTGTGGCTGCTGCCAACAACAGGTCATCCACATACTGCAAGAGATACTAGGGTGTAGAGAAACCCTCAAGGGCATCCATCATGTGTAAATGGAACAGGGAGGGGCTGCTATGGAATCCCTGTGGTAAGCAGGTCCACGTGTACTGCCTGCCCTCAAAGATGAAGGCAAACTTATATTGACTCTTGGGGGCCAATGGCAATGACCAAAAACCATTGGAGATATCCAGGGCACTGAACCATTTCTGGTTAGGGGTCAGTGGTCACAGCACATTAGGTGCTGATGCCACAGTTGGGGCACAACTGGGGGTGACCTGGTTCAGTCTCCTGTAGTTAATAGTAAGTCTCCAGGCACCTGTGGGTTTTTTTCACAGGCCACACTGGGGAATTGGCAGTGGAAACACATGTTCTGATCACACCTTGCTTGAGGAGTGATTTAATTTTTTCTCTAAGAGAAGGCAGGGCCTCAGGTGGAAAGTAGTATTGCCGTTGCCTCTCATGTGCTGGGCCTGTCACTTCAATGACAGTGCACATTCTGCAACAATCATGCTTGTTGGTGGTAAATGCCTCCAGATGCCTTTGCAGAATGGAGAGGAGCTTTGGAAAAAGCTTGTGGCTCTTGAACAAATCTATGATGTCATACTCTTTGTTGTTCAGAGATATTGTTGGAACCACATGCGAGTCAGGGATCATGATGGTAGATATTGTCCCTGAATTTGTATCAATAACATGTTGGCCAAGTCTACCACACAGCCATATGGTGCTAGGAAGTCAATTCCGATTATGCTAGGGTGATCATGCAATACCATCAACTGAAAGGTATGATAGGCCTTCAGGTGTCCCAGTGTCACAGGTAGTGGCATGGAACAGTATACAGGCAACCTAGCACCATCTACACCAGACATGTTGGTCCTCCACCCATTGGACCAAGGGGATGTGTCTGGGTGGTCATCATGTAATACAGACACAGCTGCACCTGTATCCAATAGTACTGTCAGTAGGTGGCCCCCGACCTTGGCCTCAGTGCAGGGCCTTCCGTTTGTATCCCAGACCAGCTGTTTACAATATGGACTGGGGCCTGTAATTGTCAATCTGTACCAGTGGAAGCATGGGGATTCTGGGCCTGGTTCCTTTGGACCACTTCACTATGCTGCACTGATGCTATGTAGGGAGCCACTTCCGGGTTCAGGCCTGTATGGGCCTGAAAGCCTGTACTTCTGGTAGAGGCCTGCTCTCCCAGTTGTATGGCAGCAAGGGTCCGAACAGGAACAGCATCCACTATGGAACACACTTGCCCAAGAAGTTCCAGGAACCTCTGGTTCTCATTGGCTATTTCCTGTATGAAGGGCCTGATCTTTGTTGTTTACCCTTATTCTTATGGTGTTTCTTATTTTTGTGGTAGTTCTGGTTCCCACCCCAGGATTGTGGTTGTTGTTGTTGTTGTTGGGCCTGCTGGGGTTGTTGGTTGTCTGTGGGGTGGGGCTGTTTCTCTTGGGCCTGCCCTTCCACCAAGTAGTGCATTGTGGCCTCCAGAGTAGTCTCCACGGCAGCTACTTTCTTGGAGCCGGAGCCCAGATCATGGATATAGAGTTGATAAACTCTCTTGATTTTCCAAAGAATGTCGGCAAACCTCTCTGTGGTGGGATAGGTGGTTGGCTCTACCTTCTCTCTTACTGCAGGGATCATGTTCCTAAGGAACAGGGTCTTATATTCGATAAGATCCATATCAGCAGCTTCTTGTGCAAGACGCTTCCCTGCTCGGTAGGCCCTCCAGAGCCTCTGATGGAAAGTTGAAGGACTTTCTTTTGCATTCTGTTTTACAGGGTATGCTAGCATCACTCCTACTACACCTGGGCTGTGTGCAGAAATGAGCTCAGCTGCTACCTCATCAAAGATGGCGTGTCCGTCATGACAGAAGGTATCAGGGAGTTTTGCCCACAGTCCAGGGTCAATGGTCTGGCGTAGGGCCTGGACCTGGTAGTCTGCAGTGAGACTAAGCATTTCACATTTAGCAGACAGCTTTTCCAAGTGGCAACTGAGGTTGTCGGATGGGCTCATCCAACCAATGCTGTCAGCTATTTGCTGAAGAGAACAGGCCATTTTTAGGAGATTATTGGGCTGATCAGGTGGAGGTAGGTTGCCTCGGGTGCCATCCAGGGCTGCCTGGGCCATGGCTGTTGCCACTGACTGAACCATGCCATCCTGTGTCTCAGCCTTGTGTAGAAGCTGCCTAATTTGGGTCTTGAGAACCCGTTTATTTCTTTCAGAGATTGGCACCGTGCTTATTGCAGTTTCGATCATCGTCTCTATCTCCTGCCTGTCTTCCACACTAATAACGGCTACTGGTGGTGCTGTTGGGACTAGGCCTGGGTCTTCCCCCCCATCATGGGGGTCGCCATGTTGGCATTGCCCATGATGTGCGTCATGACGTCGATGACGTATGACATGAGTGGCATGTGATGAGTGTCCGCCATGTTGTATATGGTGGGGTGGGGTGTCTGGGCCATAGTAGGGGTGTGACTGGGTGTTGTACTGTGAGATGTCATCATCCGATACCTCCCCCTCAGATAAGGTTGTCAAGGCAGGGGCTACGCCTCCCATCGCCTTGACATGTCCAGCCAACACCTCTCGCTGATGGCGCAGTTTCACCATCTTAGATTCACATTCTGCATGATTCACATTCACAACATTCACATCCACCTCATCCTGCATCTGTTTTTGTAACACTCTATGCGCAGCGCTCAATTCGCGATTGTCCCTAGTAGCCATTTCTAAGTCATTATGTACCTGGTTTATCTCATCCTGTATCTCTCCCAACTCTTCACTCAATTGTTCATTCATTCTACTTAACAAGTTATTCATTTGCAAAGCCTGTCCCTTATCCTGTCTCAAACTTTCACACTCTTGCTTCAACATACAAAGTTCTTGCTCGCCTGCCTGTGCGGAATGATGCAAAAGGGAATCCTTTTCATTTCTCAGAGTTTGGAGTTCAGACTCCAAATCCTGTTCTCATCTTGCACATTCAGTTTCCTGCAACCCCATCTCCTGCTTAAGAGATGAGATGTGAAGTTCAAGGGTTTGAAACCTCGCTTCAGAGGCTTCCAGAGCATCATAGAGAGCTGCGACCAACAGCCCTTTAGCTTCTCACTTTCTGGATGTTTGTCTCATCTCAGAGTACTGAGTTGAAATCCCCAGTACAGGGTTGTCAGATTGACTTGCGTCCCGCACAAAGTCAGCCCATCCTCCATGGGAGGCAAGGAAGTTTGAGACATTGAGTATCAGTTCTGCGCAGATATTTGATACAGTGGCCATTGTGTGGGACGGAACAAAAAATCAAACCATGAAAAGGCACTGTTCTGTGTATTGATCCACAACAGGTGCACTTGTTCACAGTCGGGCTACTGTGCATTTGTAAGCTTGCAATTCAAAACTGCCGTGGGGTGGGTTGAGTTGGCATCGACCACACCCAGAAGGCAGCCAGACTTTGCAAGTTATTACAAAGTGGTTATAAAATGGGAAAGATGATGTGGGAATGCACACCTACAGTCCCCGTTGGGAAGGGAAAAGTTGTAAGCAACAAGTAAAACTTTGCAAACACCATATATTGCCTGCATGCAGTCGCCAATTGTCAGGAGGTGTAAACCTCACTCTCAGGTTCTTGGTAATAATAGGCATGTAAGAAATCACAAACACATTGCATAAGAGTAATAAAGCTTGTTTATTACTACTAAAAGGATAATCACAGTTGCCCTAAGCAGTTCTTACCAAAAGGAACTGGGAGCTAATGCTAAGCATTCCCTATACCTCATGGAACCTTATTGTCTCCTGGGAACTCTGAGGTAGAAGACGTAATGTCTTACATTATATACCTATGATAATTACCATGGTTACCGTAAGATAGAAACATTTCTAGTTACAGAGATGACCCCTATTGACTGAATTAGAGGTGGCTCCATAGTCCAAGATAACATTATACAATTTTATAGTAGTCATCACAGATTGTCCTATCATCTTGTAAGAAATATATATATATATATATATATATTAGATAGTAAAGTGTATAACAATAATATGTATACCTAGCCTGACATCTGCTCTTGTACAGTAGATCTCTTAGCCCAATATGTTAGTATAACATATGCCTAATTACTAGCTGTCTACGGTGTGCCTCTGGGGGTACCAATAAGGGTGCAGGGACCTCATGTAACAATACAATAAGAGTATACCAATGATTTGAAACAAAACAGGGTTGGGTATAATTATACCATTAGCATGTATTCCACTTCTTCTAAGGAAAGAGGTAGATAAAGCAACTGCAACATCAATGAATTTTAGAGTAGGTAAGCAATCATGAAATGTAGGTTTTTAATTAGAAATGACGAGATGCAAAAACGATTGACAGAGTCCTTTTAAAGCATGTCCACCTAGAGAAAATTAAGTAGGCTAGGTTATAAGCTAGTACTGCCCCCTCTGAAACAATATCAGCCCACCATGATCCCCACTGGCACAGCCTACCTGACTCCCACACAATGCAATCAAGTGTTTAGCAAAAATAACTTTAGTAAATTACAACTAATACACTCACACACATAATATGCTAATGAATCAAGAATTTTAACCACGTAACATGAGAGCTTATTGGAGGAATCAGGAACAAGTTCCAAGGCAAAAAAAAGATTTAAACAGGCAAGCAAACAGTATCACGCAGTGGCTGTATGGTCTCAACACAACCCTCCCCCAAGTGACACAGTGCCCAGCTCAGCTATACTATTGGACCCCTAGCCCAGTCTCTACAGGTACCAATAACCCTTAGTTCTTTTTGAGGGGCTCCCAGAAAATTCTGAATATTCATTCATTCATTTTTATTGGAAGGCAAGATTGAGAGTATGACTCTCTTTTATAACTGTGTCCAGTATATATAAAACAATACAAAACAATGCAATGCAAAATACATTTAGTTACATCATGGTCCAAATAATACATAAATAAGCAAAACTTCACCCAACACAATTACAACAATCAAAGAAAACTTAAGTATTTATGATTTTAAATTGGGAAATAGATAACAGTTAATTAATATTGCACCACTTTTTCAACAAATCCCAGGCTCAGGGAACAGAAATAGCCAGCATGTAAGACCCATTTTTGGTTCTATGTGTAGGGATAGTGAAACTGCTCAAATTTGATGATCTTAGTATGTAAGCAGACTGTTTTCTAAAATGCAGAGTATCTAAAAGATAACTAGGTAAAATCCCAGTTATAAATTTGTAAACATACAAATACCAATGAATATCCCTCCACAAAGCCAAAGAATTCTGACCAACAGCGGCATACAGACAACAATGATGCGTGCTCCAAGGGAGATCAGTAATAAATCCAGGTGCGCTATGATAGAGTGGATCCAAGGTACTCAAATCTTTGCTGGTGGCATTCTTATAGATGTACTCACCATAGTCTAGGACTGTCATATAAAGAGAATTAACAAGAGATTTCCTAATAAAATAACAGAAATGTGACCTATTCCCATAGAAAAAGCTCAGAATTATTTTATGCTTATTAGATAATAAGTAAACATGTTGACCAAAATTAAGCTGTTATCCAAAATTAAACCAAAATATTTATAATTATTTATTCTCTCCAGTGCCACACCTTTATTTGATTTCAGAACAAAATCAATATTAGTTGAACATTATTTGGCAAGCAGAATCTATTGAGTCTTCTTTATATACAACAACATTCTTAGATCCATCAAGGCACCCTGCACAGCATCAAAATCATGCTGCAACATAGCAACTGCCTGCTCTGCACCACTGTGGGCAGTGTATATAATAGTATCATCAGCATATAAAAACATGCTTGTAGATGGAGAGCAGGACCTAGGTAAGTCATTGATATACAGTAAAAAAACCAGGGGACACAGGACTGAACCCTGGCACACCCCCTATTGACTATATCCAGGTCCGAACTAACATCACCCACTTTGACACATTGTAATTGTTGGAACAAATCGAAACCACAGTAGTGCAGAGCAGCCCAGGCCAGATGCCCTTAATTTATTTCACAAGATGTTATGGTCAACTATGTCAAAAGCCTTATATAGATCCAAGAAGACTGCAGGAAGCTACAAACCATTATCAAAAGCTGTAAAAATATCATTTGTAGCCTTAGACGTGACATTTATGATATTCTGTCCTTTTCTGAAGTCAGATTGCACATTCCCTATCAATTTATATGGTATCTATCCAAATAATACATCAATTGCTTATAAATCAGTTTTTCAAATGTTTTTACTGCCAGAGGAAGAACAGAGCTAGGCTGATAGCAATTTGGATTGGAATCAGTTTTGCCTTTAAATATTGAAATAATATTTGCTGTCTTCCAATCATCGGGTAATTGAACAGTCAGGAAGGAGAAGTTAAAAAGATATGCTAGGTGTCTATAAATAAGTTTGGCACTGATCTTATAAAAAAATATTGGATTAATGTCATCACACCCTTCAGCCTTACCAGAGTCTAAACTGAGCAGTTCCTTAAGGACAGCTTCATCATGAATGTTAGTGAAATAAAATAAAAGTCTATCCAAATTGTTAGAAAAATCATAACCTATAGCTGAGACAGAAGAATTAGAGTATTCTTTTTCACAGATCTGGCTCGCTTCAATAAAAAATAAATTAAAAGCAGTCACTTGATCCCTCGAGTTACAGTAAGCAATATTATTATGAAAAAGTAATTTAGGAAGTGATGCCACCTGATCTTTCCCTAACAGAGTATTAATACCCTTCCAAGACTTTTTAGGGTTTTTAGAAAAATCAGACAATGGTTCTTTATAATAATTAAGTTTAGCTTTCCTTGTTTCTCTAGTACAAGTATTCCTACATATATTATATGTCAGTCTATCCTGAGAGTCTTTTGTAGTCCTTGGCTTATTCCACAGTCTTTCTTTTGATTTCAACAGTTTTTTACTTAATTTTAGGGGAAATCCAGGAAGCTGTTTTATTTTATTTTTAACCCTCTTCCCAATTAGAGGTGCCAACTTATTAATACAAGCCAGGAATCAATCAATCAATCAATCATTCTTTATTTATATAGTGTCTTTCAATATCAAGGAGCTGCACATATTGTTAGAACAAATATAAAAACAAATATAAAAGCAGATAAAAACCAAGAGCAATATAATTATTCAAAAATCATTTAGTCTGGGAAGGTCAGTGAAAATAAATTTTAAGCATAGATTTAAAACTACTGACGGTCAGGCATTCTCTCAACCGATGAGGTAGAGGACTCCACAGGGCGGGTACTGCAAATAAGAACGCACGTGCTTCAGATGTTTTAAGATGAACCCTGGGAATCTCTAGCAATCCCTCATCAGCAGATCAGAGAGGATGATTTGGGATGTATGAAGTCAGGAGATCTTTCAGGTAGTCAGGTCCCTGTTCATGTAGGGCTTTAAAGGTAAGCAAGCCTACCTTATAGGTGATCCACCACTGAACTGGCAGCCAGTGCAGTCCGCGTAGCACAGGCATTATGTGACTGAACCTAGAGGTACCTGTCAGCAGTCTGGCTGCAGCATTCTGCACCAGCTGCAAATGGTGGATATCAACCCCAGGCAGCCCTAGGTAGAGTGCATTACAGTAGTCAAGACGGGTGGTGATGAAGGCGTGAACCAATGTTGGAAGGTCACCCAGCAGAACCAGGTGTTTAACCCAGGAAGGATGATTTAAAATAATGCCAAGCTGTGTGAATATCAGGGCACATGTACATTAAGGACCAATCAATGTTACTTAGGTCACGTAGGAATGCTTGGTCATTAAAATGTAAAAAAACTATGGGAATATATTATCTGGAACAGACTGCATTTTCAAGTGCTTTCAAATACAAGCAATATAACAATGATCACTAATGTCTGAGTCAAACACTGAAGAAATGTATTTATATGGAGTGGTAGTTAGAATTAAATCTAGAATAGTGTCTTTCTGGCAATCAGCTTTATTAGGTCTAGTCAGTGTCAAAATTAACCGAAAGAGATTTAAAGTTCATAACTTGTTAACTAATTCCAGGGGGGGTGCTGCGGAGCCCGAGCTGCGAGCAGCAATTTCCATTGCTCATAGCAATAGAGGATGAAACTGCCTTAATCCTCCTATTTGAAGCCTCAGAATCTTCAATCTGATTCCACCATTGGAAAGAGCGACCCAAAATTAATAAGAATGGGCAATCCTAAAAAAGACAACAGATCTGGAGGAGTCGGGAAAACTAAAATAACTGCTGGTGCTGGGAGCTCAGAAGCAGCCACGCTGTTGGAAACCAGGCCTGACTCAGGAGAAACCATCGCTACCTTGGGACACAAATTGCAAACCCTTAAAGCTTCTATGTCTTCCCTCAACCAAAAGGTGGACAATTTCAACAGCAGGGTCCTTATTTTAGAAATGGAGGTGGATGGTCTCAAAGGAGATATTCAAGATGTACGCAGGCAGGTTGAAACCTCCTCTGGGGCAACCAGTTTACTGGTAAAAGAAAGCCAACAGCTGAGGGCAAGGTTGGAGGCCCTCAAAAATCAAGCCCGCAGTGCTAACATTAGAATAATAAGTCTCCCCACAGGCACAGAGGGAGATCATCTGACCCTAGCAATCAAGGAATGGCTAACTGAGAAACTGTCCCCAGAGCTAACTGATATCAATTGGGATATCCAAAAGAGCTATAGAGTCACTCTTCATTGGCCGTGCAGAATCAAGAAGTGCCCGTATCCTTGATGTTGGTCACTGGGGTCGCAGCCTGATAGAATTTTTATGACATGCCCAGAGAGCAGCGCCTTTGTTCCAGGAGGATTAAGGTTCACATATTCCCGGATATCAGTTACGTGACGAGACAGCGCTGCAAGAAATTCAAGGGGATGAAGTGGGCCCTATGAGACCTGGGAGTGTCGCATACAATTATTTTCCCTGTTCGGCTCCGTACTGTGTTCAACAGCAAGACCTATATCTTTTCGGATCCCATCAAGGCTGGTAAATGGGCGTATTGGAGGGCGGCTGAATCTCGGAGGCGTACAGTCGATACAGATGATGAGGACATCGAAGCAACTATTTGAGTGCTGTTCCCCAGGCCTTTGGACACTTTCCTTTCTGGGGGTAACTGTAAGAAATAACTCTAAAAAAGTTCTTGTTGGTCTAAGGACTTTACGTTGACAACTCTGAAGCAGTTATAATATCTGAAATTCTCTGTTTATGTTTTGAAATATAATGTGTAGTAAAGTATACTATCACAATGTTAGAACGTGAGCTCCACGATTTAATTCAAGAGTTTACTTTCTACTCAGAGAGGGTTTGAATGGGGGTGAGGAGTGGATTTGTTCTTTATATAGTAGTTTAATACTGTGCTGCTATTTCTTTTTTCTATATATAAAAACTTAACATCAAGCTTTAACACATGGCACCAAATGCCCCTTTTGGGGCAAAAGCTTTATAAGGACTGAAATTGCTGGACAATTTAATTTCATCCAGTTAGCCATGTAGCTCATATGCTTATTAATCAGCACAAAATGTTGTCATTTTCATGTTTGTAATTATATTATAGGTTCCTCCTAATGTAGTGGTAGATGCAAAAACATACTTTGATTAAGGGTGGGGTTCTTGTATCTCTTCCCATTGGGTATAAGCACACAGCTCTTTGGACTGTCTACTATATGTATAATTCATGTCTTGTATATGACAAAATGAAAAAAATAAAGTATAAAAAAAAATAACTGGTTAACTAATTCTACATTGGAATATTTCATGTCCCAATTAAGATCTCCCAGTAATACAAATTTATGTTCAAGAAATGGAGGCATTAAATAACAGAATAACCATAAAGAGTCAGGTCCTGCAGATGGAAGGCGATAACATGCAGCCAAAACAAAGTTAAAGTTATTAAAGACCATAATTTGAAGTATTAAAATATCAAATGCATTAAGAATCAATTTAACACATTTAACCTGATCCCTGATGGACTCCTTTAAATATATTGCCACCCTCCCCCCTTTTTAAGTATATCCTGTCAAAAAATGTTTAAATTCCTTGATCACCACATCAGAGTCCTTAACCTTCCCATTGAACCATGTCTCAGAAAACACAAAGATATCCGGACTCAATGAAGCAGTCAGGGACCTCATGTAATCCATTTTGGGAGCCAAACTTCTCGCATTAAGATGCAAAATTCCCAGGTTAGAATGGGAACTCAGTTCCTGAAGAGAAAAATAATTTTGCGGTTTTGTGGGGCCAGGATTAACATGTACATTGCCTGATATCAAACATAGTAACAACACAATATGTCTGGTATAAAAGAATAACTCTTTTTTAAGTCTAAAGTTTTGCCTAGGACAATAACTGGGTAATTTAAAAATTTGCAAACACATACGAATATAAGATGCACTGGCTTTCAAGAGAAAACTGTCTTTAGAGTACCCTATACATAGATTAAGCCCAGTGTAAACATTAGGAAAATACACAGGTAAATAAAAGTCTTGCCTTTCACTATTCAACATAAAAGCTCTCTCACTTAACCACATAGAAAATGAACATGAACCAATTAGGATAGGGAGTATCATACTTGCTACGCAATAAGGTTAAAGTTAAAGGAAACCTACAGAACATACTCATGCTATGGCACTTCGCACCATAGGGCAGCACTGGCTTTTAAATCTGCAGCCATGCCCACCCCTCATTATCTCACTGTTATTGGTCCACTGCTGGACCCTCAACACAGCTGTGAAGACAAGATCATAACAACAGCAGTAGCAGTACTAAAAACAGAACCACAAGTCCAAATGCAGCAGCAGTGTCACTTAGAGTGCAAATAGGTAACTGATGAACATGAACAGTCTAAGCAGCAGATAAGCAGGGGTTCACCACCTGTGACTAGAGCAGGCAGATAGATGTTATTCACAGTGTGTATAGGTAAATTACCAAGCTCACCCTCTGTAGCAGTATAGATGCCTCTGAACAGACTGAACATTGCCCCATGCTGATGTAAATGCTGAAACTGCTCCCATAGCTGATAACTGCTCAAAGGGCAGCACGGGTTTTTAAATCTACACCCACACCCCACACCCTTCATTACCTTACCATTAATGGTCTGCAGCTGGACCCCCAACACAGCTGTGAGGACAAGATCTTAACAACAGCAGTAACAATACTAAAAGCAGAACCACAAGTCTAAATGTAGCAGCAGTGTCACAGAGTGCAAAAAGGTAACTGATGAACATGAACAGTCTAAGCAGCAGATAAGCAGAAGCTCACCACAGATGAGAAGAGCAGGCTGATAGATAATACTCACAGTCTGTGTAGGTGGATTACCAAGCTCACCCTCTGTAGCAGGATAGATGCCTTTGAACAGATTGAACTTTGCCCCATGCTGATGTAAACACTGAAACTGCTCCCCATAGCTGATAACTGCTCAAAGGGTGGCACGGGCTTTTAAATCTGTACCCCCACCCTGCCCCCTCATTACCTCACCATTATTGCTCCGCCACCAGACCCCCAACACAGCTGTGATGACGAGATCTTAACAACAGTAGTAGCTGTACTAAAGTAGAACCACAAGTCCAAATGCAGCAGCAGTGTCACTTAGAGTGCAAATAGGTAACTGATGAAAATGAACAGTCTAAGCAGCAGATAAGCAGGGGATCACCACTGATGACAAGAGCAGACAGATAGATGATATTCACAGACTGTATAGGTGGATTACCCAGCTCGCCCTCTGTAGCAGGATAGATGTTTCTGAGCAGATTGAACTTTGCTCCGTGCTGATGTAAGCACTGAAACTGCTCCCCGTAGCTGCAGGTGTTGGACATGGCAGGCCTGATGATGCATTGCACATGCGTGGTTGGTGTTGCTGTGCAAAATCAACACAAAATAAGCAATATCTGTAATCTTGGCTGGATAGCCTAGTCCACTTATTGGCAGTGTCCCAAATCTGTGGCCTTATCTAACAAAGCAATTCTGGGTTGTAGGACCATAAGGCCCTATTGTGTTACTCACAGTTAGTTACCCTCTAATTCAGAAACCTTCTGTTTCTTGCTGTAGTCTTGACTGTTATGTAGGGTACCCACTCCGTTCTGCAGTCCTGTGTTTCCCCT
The DNA here is from genome assembly GCA_016271365.2 of Neoceratodus forsteri. Taxonomy (NCBI): domain Eukaryota; kingdom Metazoa; phylum Chordata; order Ceratodontiformes; family Ceratodontidae; genus Neoceratodus; species Neoceratodus forsteri. The sequence continues at coordinate 515,333,679 of CM057449.1, read as the reverse complement.
CTGTTGGCTCCTTCATCTCTCCTCTGCCTGTAACTCTCTCTAGCATGTCATGCAGGTTCAGTTGGGATCTCCCTCCATTGATCTCTCAGAGTATGTGGATGGGTTCTAGACTTCTGTCAGCTCACCTCTGCAAACTCCCAATGTAATTCAATTTGCAGGCCATAGTCTAACTGCGGTGGCTAGCACCATGGCTCCCAGGCCTAGCTGGTGCAGTTACTGTTGTAGACCCCTTGGGTATGATCAGGGAAAATGTGAGGCTGTATACTGAGACTCAGCTGCAGGGTGATGTACCCTTGCAGTCTGACGCACTCAGCTGCAAATATTAGCCTCTCTCTCTCTCTCTCTGTGCTGTGAGCAGCAGTCTCTTCCTTTGTGGTTGTACATGCACACATCTCCCTTCAAATGTGTCTGTACAGACCTTGCTCACCCTTGCAGACTGTAGGTCTACTCTTATTCTGTCTCCTGCAGATTGAAGATGCACTGGAGGATTCCTCAATCAAGAAGCCAGTAGACAGCCTCCCCATTAGTTAAAACCTTCTTTCTGTCTCAATCTTGTTGTCTCTCAGTAGCTGATTGGATACTCCATTCCTAGAAGAATTAATGAATCCTCTTGTGTCTCACAAGCTTTATTTTGCTCTCTGGCAGGCTTCTGGAGCTCAGTTAGCTGATGTAACATCCTCAGACACCTTGTAGAGAAGGAAGATTCATTGGGTGGGTACCTTTTGGTTATGGATAAGTCCTAACAGTTTAGGTGGAGGGCTGGTAGTACAGATTCCAAGATGCAGAGAAATGTTTTGTGGTTCCTCAACCAGCCACACTTGTTTTGTATAAAATCTATTTCCTTTTATTTGTTGCTTTACTATGAACACAGCGATCCCCCATGGCCCAACGTTGTACCCAATCCTGGGCTTCATCAGGGGCAGGATCTAAATAAGCATATAAACATAATCTTCATTTTTCTGTACTTATCATTTTTTTTTAATTTTTTATATTTGCATTTTTGATCAGACAAAAGTTGTCCATATCGGACTATATTATGCTTTGGCATAATATTAATGCATAAATTCATATCTCGGTTGATGGTTAATCACTGTAAGGCAATGATAAACTTTGTCTCTCTATTTCCATCATAATGTATTACTGTTTTTTAAAGACTAAATGAATTAATCACCATGGTTTAAGTACATTTCAACGAAATACAATATTGTTTTATCAGCACAGAATTTATGAGCTACTAAGTTTATTCACATAAACATTTGCCTTGCCATTACTGTTAAAGCTCTTTATATTCAAAGCTGTACTAGCCACCTTATGAGTTACACATAAAAATTGAATCTCATATTCACCTGCTGTTCAGTCTCACACATAAATCCTCTTTATGTGATTTGGTGACCATTTTTCATTTTTAGACTGTTAGATAAAAATGTTCAGTAAGCTTACTAGTTCCTTATGGACTAGAGAGGTGCATTTGGGTAAAACTCATTTTATCTCTGTGGATAATGACTTAATAGTTAAACATGTGTTCAGCTTATGTAAATGCTAAGAAAGCTTCTATCTTCTTAGCTTAGTAGTATTTCTCATATTGTTTCCAAGTCATGGTTCTATTATTGCTTTTGTCTTACATTTCCTTACACGCTATCAGCACATACACATAATATAATCTACATCTTAACAGTTTCTTAGCAATTTTACTTTGCGTATAGTGACATATGAATGTCCCCTTGAAGTTAAAAGCAGTGATAAAATGCAACTCTACAGTCCTGGCCACTATTTCTTGACTTTGTACTGCTGTATCTGTCATATTATTACTTAATGTTCTTGTTTCTTATTGATTCCTGTGTAAGGCCTCTTAATAGCTTGCCAGTATCTTTTTACTTTGCAGCTAGGGCCTTTAAAGCTTTTGTTACCCTTTTCAATGGATCGTTTTATGCAGGAGCTGGAGATATAAATGTTACAGTTCTTTAAAAACTAGACATTGGTTGCAAATGCCGTACTTTCGTTTTACCATCAAAGACTTATTCTTTAGCTTTGTATAAAGTTTCTTATGTATTTACCTTGCTCCTTTGTCCTGGGCTTGTCTGGTGCAGTTTCAAAAAGTTCTAAGAGTATGTCTAACTTTAGTGATGCGTTTTCATGTGCCTGCAGAGTGGGTGGTACCTCTGGTGCATCACTCTACTAATCTGACCACAATGTGATGTGAGCAGAGCAGTATCTGCCCGTGTGTACTCCCAGAGGTGTTGCTATGCAACCAGGGAGCGAGTGTGAAGTGCAGGGTGCCTGGGCAGAGGCAATCCCCACTTTCACACTGATCCCTACAACTGCAAGCTTGATTTTAAAACTGAATCAATCTGGACCAGCCACAAAGTGGGAAGGCAGTCTAACTAAGGTTCTTATACTATTTCTATTAGTTGCAGACAGTAATATACCTTACATGCAGAAATTATTCCTTTCTGTCTACTTATTTAGAATTGTTGTTAATTATAGCATGGGTGGATTTAAAGGCATGAGGTGACATACAGGGAGAGTACAAGATAGCATGAAGGGCAAAGAGGAAGGAAACATTAGGTACATCTTTTGCAGGATACTCAAAGGTTTTGTTACATACAGTATGCTGGTATGTTTCTAATTTCTATGTCTTTTATAACTACTCAGTTGAGGTGCTTCTGGTTTCTTTTCAGTTCATTACTCTAGATAGGGCACCCAAACACTGCTTGCCCCATCACTTACCTTATCATTGCTGCCAATCTAACCTCACAGAGTGACATCACCAGCATTCAGGCCAGTTCTCTTCTTCATTTATTCCAAGTCTATCCTCTGTTGTGTTTAAATATCCAGAACATTTCTCTTTTTTCCAATACTTTATTCCAATCTCCTCCCCTTTCTGGTTTTGTGACTGTCTCGATTCCCCAGAACTTTAGTGAAGTGGCTGTGTGATTTTCATTAGCAAAATGAATAGCCACGGGGCTATTTTCTTCTTTTGTGTGAATTCTGCTTTTATGTTCTGTAATTCTGGTTTTCAAAGGGCAAGTTGTTTTACCCACGCAGTATTCGGAGCATGGATAGGTCAGCACATAAATCACACGGTGGGAATAACAATCTATGTGCAAGTTTATTTTGTAAGTTGTGTTACCACTAGGGTGTGTGATTAATTTTTTTCATGAGGTGTTGATGCAATGTGCACACCTCCCACATGACACCATTCCTTTCTCTAATGGTCCCAGGTGTAGTTGTTCTCCTGACCTGGCATTTATTGGTTTCAGTTCTGAGTGGACAAGTCTGTCCCTTAATGTCCTAGCTTTTTTAGATACTACTATGGGCCTAGTGTTAAACTCTGGGACTCCTACTGGAGAAAGGGTGTCCCAGTGTTCATTTAAACTTTTTGTGATGGATGGGGTTAATGAGGAATATCCTAATGAGCACATCAGTCTTCCTGTGGTGGTGCCACTTTCGATTGTTTCTGTTGTTGAGTCTGGTCAGTGCACTGCTCTGCTCCTAGCTCCTGATATTATTTTCTGCCTGTATCCCCTGGCTCTAAACCTGGTTAACATTTTGTTGTATTCTTGATTTCTTTCTATATCTTGGCTGCAATTGCATTTCACCCTTAGCATTTGGGAATAAGGGATGCTGTCTTTGAAGATGAACTGAAGAAAACCAAAATAAAAAAATTGAAAAGAGATATCAATGATTACCAGCTAATATAGTATATGCATGGAAAGTAGTTCCATCATACAGAATCTATAGAGAAGAATCAGACTTGGATAGCTCAGGGAGCTATACCAGATGAACAGACAGGTAACCATATAACAGATGTGAACAACCAGGAGAGTTTTTTCCCAGTGAGCAGGAGGAAAAGGAACCCCCACCCCTCCTGCGCCCAGAAAACAGGCAGCCCCACTACTACACCAGGGCACAAGGCCCTGTGCAAGATCAAATGACAGGATATCAAGATCTACTGCAAGTACAGGATGGAGATGAGGAAGAGGCAATGGGAGAGGTGGAGGGTGGGGAGGGAACAGGGAGAATCAGGGCAGGAGGATTTGAAGAATTACACCTGCCTTGTTCATGATGTGGGTTTAAAAAGGATATGTTGAAAATATGAATCTGGAAAAAAACAGTGGTAAATTTATAAGAAAACACTGAAGAATTTCAACATTATTTCATAACTTTCTTGTTTTTTGAGATTTTAACCCCACATTTTTAACATAGTCTTCTTATCACGACACCTCATGAACCAGGTAGGTGAAAATGTTCAAATCTCAGCTGAAGCATCATTTAGCACCACAAGTGTGAAAACACATTTTGCCCAGGACTTGAGAAGTTTCATAGGCATCAATGTTTGGCAAGGGGCAGGATGCCTGATTATTAAGGCTTCTTGTGAAGTTGCTCTGACAAGTTAGTTGCTCCTTTGCAAAGGAAGTGGTGGCACACCTGGGAGCAGGACTGCAAGGGGTTAACATGTAGACAGTCAGCTAACTTCAATGGATCAGGGTTATTAGGGCAGATTGGGTGGGCTGTCAAAGGGGTATGTGTTTTATTTCTTTATTATTATTATTTTTTTTTGTAGCAGAGCTGGGACCAGGACTGCAAGGGGTTAACTTGCAGATAGTTGACTAACTCCAGCTGGCATTGATGCTGATTCCCCCCTCTTTTCTTTCTCCAGGTACTATAGTTGAGGCTTGTTTCATACCTCTACACATCTGAGCTTGTAGTACTATTTAATCATGTGTCCCATGTGTTGAGGGACAGCATCTCACATTTTCTCACATTTCGGATATCCAATGTGTCCTACATTTCAGTGAGTGACAGAAGACTGTGAGACATGGCTTGTTATGAAGCTAAGTTCACAGAAGCCACAGGAAGTCTTGGGAGGTCCAGTGCCATGCTGAAAGTCGCACAGTTAACCAGGGGTAGTGGTGGGATTTGAACCTAAAACTCCCACATTCATTGACTCAAGGTTCACCATTTCTGCACTAGAAATTGCATGGTGTCCCAACACCATCAATGACCCTCTTTTTACTTAAATGCATAGGACTTATTTTTTTTATGTTTTGGGGCAATTATTTACTCCAAATAGCCCAGCTCAGCATACCTCTCAAAAGTCAAACATTACAAGGTACGTCACTCATTTTACCTCTCAGAAACCCTGTGTCCCACATTGCTCAATGAAATTTTAAAGCATAAATTCAAAATCTATGATGTGTTGTAATCAGCATACATTATACTCAGTTCATAAGATGCAGGAAAAGTTGGAGGGGGAAGATAGAAAAATCTCATTTTTAAGAAATCAGGCAGCACTTTCTCTGGCTATTGCACTTGTATCTGTTTTTTTTTTATTTCAAAAATAGCTCAGTGTGCATTAAAAAGAGGTCTACAAAAGCAGCAGCAGCTGACAAACAAGTTCTTATAGTTTCCATTTCTAAGATGCTCTGACAAGCCAGCAGCAGTGCTGGTACCAGAACTGCAAAGAACTGCAGAACTGCAGACAAGGATAACAGACAGCTCAAGTTACAGTTGCCAGGAATGCAATCAGCTCTGTAGTGGGTGCATTCTGTTTCACGCTACACTTTTTCAAGAGCAGATTCCTTTATAAAATAGCCCTCCTTTTTGGAAAACACATATTGTGAAAATCAGTGGAGTTAGCACTATCCATAAAACTATTTATCCTATATGCCCCCAAAATGCTTCAGAGCAATTACAGCCTAAAGCTGTGTTTCTGTGTTGATCTGATACAGAAATAGATTAGTTGCCGCATTGGTTCTTGTGAGAACAGATCCAGAAGCAAATGGTTTGATACCTTTTATTGGACCAACATAGATGTCACAAAAAGAAAACAATGTCTAAGCTTTAGGACCAACCAAGTCCTTCCTGGAGACTTAGGTCATAAGTCTCCGAGAAAGGAATTGATTGTTCCAAAAGCTTAGGCAATGTTTTCTTTTTGTGACATCTATGTTGGTCCAATAAAAGGTATCAACTATTTGCTTCTGTATGTGTTGATCTGAGAAATCTGAACTTCATTTCTCAATGGGAAACACTGACTAAGAGAATAAATAGTGCAGTAAACAGACTGCTGAACGGCAGGATCGCTATAAAACTCAATTAAATTAAGTCCGTTAGACATCTGGTGAGCTCCTTATTCCTACTGTCCTATCAAAACATCTGCAGAGTAACACCCTGCAGCTGTAAAAATGACATGGAGGGAGGCAGTCCCATCATCATCAGCAGAAACACCATTGAAACTGGCAAAAAGACCTTACATTTTGTTCCGTCTGGGTGCGGGTTCTTCCGAGTATACCCACTCCCTGTGACAACCCCTCTTATATAGTGCCACTAATTACGAAAATGCTTGTGCAAAATTTAAAAGCAGTTAGAAAAAAACACTTAGATTAACTGGTCCAACATCCCTAACAACAGCATGTATTTTGTTAATATAAACAGACTACACTATAAATAATAACGTAATGCTTACAGTATACAGTAATTCATCTGCAACTATTATTTTCTTAAATTATATGAAATGCTTTGAAGATTTAATCTATTTGCTTGCTACATTGAATGGACAAATACCATCAAATTAATACAACTGAACACATCCACTCCTTAGTAAACAGTGCTTATTTTAGAGCATTGAGAGCCTTACAGTGATTGATATTTAAAAGGTTAATGGCTTAAATATCCGTTATTAAATAGAATCCATCAATTCCCCTTAAATTCTTCAGGAAATAATGCCTTGGTCTTGATAAGTAATGGCCCATTCAGGCTGCTCTTTTGTTGCATTGCTTACACTGTAGACCCCTTCACGTCTACAGCACTTTCTCTGTCACCCCATTACTTGGTACTGTATTACTTTTTTTCCTCTCTTTTAGTTGTTTAACCAGGAATAGCACACTAAGCTGAAAACTTTTTTACAGGTGTGACCTGGGAGCACAGGGAAGTTAAGTGACTTGCTCAGGGTCACACAGTATGCAAGTGGAAGCTGTGGGATTCAAACCCAGGTTTGGTCTGCTGGATGTCACCAGATTTGCAGCTCAGATCCTTAAACCACTGTGCTATACTGCCTCCCTACTTGGTGTGTAAAGACAAAGTAGGTTGGAAGCCCATTTAATTGTCTCCCACTCCTAGTGGGTCTACCTTTGAGACAAACTTTGAAAAGGAAAGCATCTAGTTGTTGTTTGAAATTCTCACATGTTGATGTCTCAACCATATCACTTGGCAATTACAGTAGATTCCACTTGTGTGCCATTCGGTTGTGTGCACATTCTGTTTGTGTACACACATTTCCCAGGTCCCGATTCATTGCCTATCTCTCGCCATGTTAGAACAACCTGGTGTGTGTACACCGATTTTCGCTTGTGTGCACACATTTTACTGCTCTGATAGCTGTCATTGAGCTCCAGCTGTATGTGTTAATCATTGCATTATCACCCGCTAATTGCTTCCCACGGTTGTACAAAAGAAAGATCATGTTAGCTAGTTTAGCAATAACAAGGTGATAACAAGGGAATTAGGTGCAGGTCTTAACTAGTGCCCAACTGCCTGTTGAAAAAGCAGCTGAAGTTTAGCAGGATTCAGATTGTTATCGAAACGTGGAGCTACTGAAACTAAAACGTAATGTCCTGACCCTGGAACGCAAGGTAGCGCTTCTTGATAAAGCTGTCCTACCTGGTTTATCCTGCAAAGACCTCGCTAATGAGTTCTGGATTGATGTCTCTTGTGTAGGGCGCATATTAAAAAACAAAGAGACAATCTTGCAGGAATGGTGTGCTGGTGCAAAAAAGACCACAAAAGGAAATGAGACAGCAAGGATTGCAGGGTCGAGGATGCCCTGCTCAGATGGTTTACAGCTGCCCAAGACCATGGTGTCCCTCTTTCTGGACATATTCTATGTGAAAAAGCAAGAAGCCTTGCATCGGTAATGGGGGTTGATTTCCAACCCACCATAGGATGGCTCTCCTGTTGGAAGGAGAGGAACAGTATTGGGTACAAAAGGGTGCATGGTGAGAACGAAGAAAATGATTTTGACAGCTCAAAGCAGTGGCTCCATGAGGTTGTACCGACCATCACGTCAGCCTTCTCACCACAAGACATTTTCAGCATGGATGAGACCGCACTCTTCTTCCAAGCAACCCCAGACAGCACCTTGTCTTTTAAAAAAGGAATGGTCTCCGGCCACAAAAAGGCCAAAGAGAGGGTGTCGGTGATGGTTTGTGCTAACAGTACAGACAGTGAAAAAATACCACTGCTAATTTCAAAATCTGATTGATCTTATTGTATGAAAATTGTGTCTCTTGACTGTGTTCGCCTTTGGAATAATTAACTGTCTATTATGAGATCTTCGGGTGTTGTATCTTGGATTGTATTTGATACCGCATTGTCTCATTAACTCTCTGTTTTTCAAAATTTTGTATAATAACAAGGTGTTACCTCTTTTCCTTCTTGTTTCCAGAGGAAATAGACCCTGTGATTCAATTCTATCCTTATAGTTTAATGTATTGAGTCCCCTTATTGATTTGGTGAGTTTCAGTTGTGTTTTTTCCAGTAGGTTTATGTCCCACCTATAATAGGGACTTCAAATGGGTGATCCATAGTCTAAATGGGGAACTGTGTAGGTTTTATACAATTTTAGAATACAGCTACTATTCCTTGTAATAAATGGTTTTTAAATGGAACAGATAAGTCTATTAATTGACTGTGTAATGTGTCTACAGTGGCCTATACAGGTAAGGTTTTTATTTATCCAGATTCCCAGATCTTTCTCTTTATTTGAGGACTTCAAAATATCTCCATCTAGGCAATACTTGTATCCTGGATTCTTATATCCAAAATGCAAAACAGTGCATTTTGATGCATTAAATTTCATTCTATTTAACAGACCCCAGTTTTCAACTTGTTTTAAGTCATGACTTAGAATCTGATGGTTTTCTTTTGAATTCATTTAACCCCCCAACTTTGGTGTCATCAGCAAATTTTGATACACTGCTTCTCCGTCCTACCCCCATGTTACTAATATAAAGGCCAAACAATATTATCTACTTTAGATCCTGAGGTGCCCTGCTGATGAAGTCCTCATCAGATGTGAATACATTAATCCTTACTGAGTATGATTTGTCAGCCAGTTGCTGATCCATCTTATGATACCCATAGTTGTTATTTTATTTATTAATAGATAATTTAGGACAGGGTCAAAGGCCTTGCCTGTGTCAAGCAAGATGACATTTACCAGAATACCTTTGCCTATACAGTTGCTGACAAACTCGTAGAAGGATACTAAACTGGTAATGCAAGAAAGTCCTCTTTGAAATCCATGCTGGGTAGGTCCTTCTAGACCTAGTCTAGAAATCTCATTTTCTATTTCCCTTTTAATAAGCCTCTCCATAAGTTTACAGTATAAGGATGTTAGGCTCATGGGCCAAAAATTCATAACATTTGTCCTACTTCCCTTTTTATGTTGACTTGCTGCGCTTGCGCGCAAGTCAACATATTGGGAGAGTGGAGATTTGAGGCGCTGGTCATTGTTGGCTAATGCAGGCTCGCGATTGCAGGTGCGCCCTCATTCCCCAATAAGCCAGCATGCTAGCGCTGACACCAACATTATGTAAAGTAGACAAAACTTGTAAACAAAGTGCTGCTGCAATTAGAGACAAGCTCATCATGCAGCGGCATAAAGACACACCTCCCATACGTGCCTTTCCTAATGAAACATTTCAACAAACATGGCGCCGAGGCTGCCGCATGGTGGGTGAAGCTCGCGCCCCCCCTTGTGTGACATGCTGATGGGGGAGCCCACTCCGCTGGCATCACCCCTCAACTGTTGAATGCCGAGGGGTGCCCAATCCCCTCGGCTCAAGCTCCCCCAACTTTGTTTGCCGGCAGGGGTGCCCAACTCCTGGCAGCATAACCCCCATGTTGTGTGCTGACGAGGGTGCCCAACCCTCGTCGGCTAGTGACCCCCAAACTACTTCTAGATGGCACACTGGGAGCCCACCCCAGTGTGCCAAAACAGTTCCGTCTTTAGTTTGTCGGGCGGGTGCCCAATCCTTGCTGCATTAACCCCCAATTGTTGTGTGCCGACGTAGGTGCCCAATCTCATTGGCTACTACCACCCCAAACCATTTTAGGTGGCACACTGGGAGCCCACCCCAGCGTGCCAAACTGTTCTGTGATGTTTTCTATACCTAGAATACGAAAACGGTCCCTCGTAGTCTAGGTCCACCCTCCCCACCCGCACTCACCCACTGTGCACCTACCTCCTCACCCCTCACCCCATACTTACCTCCAGAGTCCGGCACAATGATCTTCAGTGGACCGGGAACACGTCTGCACTCTTCAAAGCCGACCGCGAACTGAGGAAATGCCGGTAAGCTGTATAATGGAGTGAATAGGGTTTTTTCAACTTTGTTGCATATCTCAGGCATTTCTTGGAATTTTTGCACCAAATTTTCAACATGGGGTTTTTGGGACCCCTCCTCATGAATTCTGTCACTGTCATGGCATCTATCAGCCTCGAAAGGTGATTTCGCAGTCACTGCGTGAAATCACCTTTCGGGGCCCATTAACGAAATGACAGTGGCGGTGTTCATGAGGTGCCCTCTTAAAAAGCCTAAGTTCCAAATTTGGTGGAAAAAATCCAACAAATGCCTGTTTTACGAGCATGCATAGTGCAGTTGCTACGCAGGCTCGTAACTTCGCGCATTCACAATATTTTACTGCCGGATTTTCAGCATTGTCATTTTTGTACACCTCCTTGTGAACAGTGCAGCTGTCATTTTCCACATCCTTCCTGAAATGTGTTTCTGCACTTCCGGTGCACAATAGCGCGCGCAGTCGCTGTGGGAAATCAGTGTTTGGGGCAGATTATGAAAACGACAGTGACACAGTTCATGAGCAGAGGATCTAAAATGCCTATGTTGAAAATTTGGTGATGATACTCCATAAAATAACTGTGTTACGAGCATGCATTGGCAGATTGCATGCATGCTTGTACCGTCGTGCATTTGTGATATTTTCAGTCTGGATTTTCACCATTGCCATTTTTCCACACCTCTTGATGAACAGTACAGCCGTCATTTGACATATCATGCCCAAAATGTGTTTTCGCAGTTCCGGAGCAGAATAGTGTGGTCACTGTGTGAAATCACTTCTTCGAACACTTTGAGGAAATAACAGTAACACTGTACATGAGCTGGGGTGCTAAAATGCCTATGTTGAAAATTTGGTGCAGAACGCCCATAAAATGGCAGTGTTGCAAGCGTGCATTGCATATTTCCCATGCACCCTAGTAGCTTTGCAAATTTGGTATATTTACATGCCACATTTTCAACACTGGCATTTTTTTCCACCTCCTTATGAACTGTGCAGCTGTCATTTCTCACATCCTGCCCGACATATTTTTCCACACTGCACTACCAAACACCCAAAGGGACACCCTAATGCTTGTCACTCTCTGCAGGGTGGGGGTGGGTTGGCATCAGTTCAATACTTCACTGCCATTCCTATGATGCATCTGTCTAACTCCTGCACTACCAATGCCAATGCCAGCAAGCCAACATTCGGCATTGACAAATGCTTGTTATGTATAGGGACAACAGTTGTCCTTCTCCAGTCTGGTGGGACCTGGCCAGTTTGGAGGGATTTGTTACATAATTGTGTGAACGGGTATGCCAAAACATCAGCAAGTTCTTTTAGGATAGTAGGGTTTATATTATCTGGTCCTGGGGATGATTTTTTTTTTTTAGTTTTTAGGTTTCATTTAGTACATCACTTTGTTTAAACACAATATATGGACTCCCATCTATATCTAATTACCTATTTCTTATGACTAACTTGTGCTTATCCCAGGCTTTTTTGAATCCCACTACTGTTTTCTCCCTCACACCCTCTGCTGGAAGTCAGTTCCAGGAATTCACCACGCTTTCTGTGAAGAAGTATTTCCTCATATCTCTCCTAAGCCTAACCCCCAGCCCCTCCAAACTTCATATCATGGCCCTTTGTTCTGGAGCACCCTTTCCTCTGAAAATACCTCCCACTTGTACCTTTGTCACCCCTGTGAGGTATTTAAAGGTCTTAATCATATCCCTCCTCTCTTTCCTCTCCTCCAGGATGTACACATTTAATTATTTTAGCCTCTCCTCATAGGATATTTGATGTAGACCTCGTACCATCTTGGTAGCCCACCTTTGGATGGCCTCCATCCAGTCTATGTCTGTCCTGAGATGTGGCCTCCAAAACTGGACACAATACTCCAGGTGGGGTCTTACTGAAGACCTAAATAGTGTCATCACCACTTCCCTCTTCCTGCTGGTAATACCCCTGCCTATACACCCCAGCATTCCACTAGCTCTCCCAATTGCTTTGTTGCATTTTCTGGCCACCTTCAGGTCATCCAATATGATCACCCCCCGGTATCTTTCCTGCTTGATTGTTGCTAGTATCTCTCCCCCCACCTCATTTTGTACTGCATCCCTGAGTTTCTGTGACCCAAGTGTATTATTTTGCACTTTTTTACATTAAACCTCAGCTGCCAAACTCTTGACCACTCCTCCAGTTGTTTCAAGTCTTTCCAGCCTGCACCCCATCCTCAGTGTCCACCCTATAACAGATCTTGGTGTCATCTGCAAAGAGGCAGACCTTCTCTTCCAGTTCCTCTGATATGTTACTAATGAAGATATTAAACAGGACTGGCCCCAGTACTGACCCCTATGGTACCCCACTGTCACTCTCCCCTCCTCAGAGCAAATTACATTTACCACCACCCTCTGCCTCCTATCCCCTAACCAGTTTCTTACCCAGATTACCACCTTATTGCCTACCCTCATGCTACACAACTTGTTTTCCAGCCTCCTATGTGGAACAGTGTTAAAGGCATTGCTGAAATCCAAGTAGGCCACATCCAGCACCCGCCCCCCCCCCATACAACACCCTGGTTACCCAGTCAAAAAATCTATCTAATTTGTTTGCAAGACCTCCTCTCAGAAAGCCATGCTACTTGGGTCCTGATGTCCACTGGAACCCAAGTGTTCCATAATTCTATTTATTTAGTTATTTTATTTTATTTTATTTAAACAGCAGTTTGGAAAACCTTTGAGCCATAGGCTCATTTACAAAGGTACCTTGTCACAGTTGAAAATGTTCCACCGGGAAAGACATACTGAACAGCAATAGCTAATTTTTGGATGCATCCTGGAGGAAAGGGAAAAATGGGATACCTTCAGAATATAAAGTATGATAAAAAGAGCTAAAATAAACGTGAAAATCGTACATGAGGCAAAAAATTAAAACATGAAGGGCAATAAACAAAATCAAATTGCAGCTCATAATTATTATGACATACATTGAAAGTCAATAATGCTAAGGACAAAATATAATCATTGAATGGAAACTGCAAAGCTCAGGGGCAGAACCACACAACTGAGTAAACAACACAAAGCCCACTTAGCCAGTACAGGAGGAGAAGTCTATCTAAGGAGGTGGAGGAATCTGAGGGGAGAGTGATACAGAATAAAAAGAAGGGAAAAAAAAATATGGAAGAGGGTAAGGGATTAGGCGGGGGGAGACGGTGAAGAAATAAGAGAAATGAGTAATAGGGAAAGGCGTGTGTTCATGAGCAGGAGCAAGAAGGGGAAATGTGGTTACAGAGAAGATAGGACAGCAAGTTAGAGGGGATCTACTACGAGACCCCAACAGTCAGTCTCCCAAACTCCATAAGCCCGTGTTTAGGAGACCGACTGTCAGAAGACCAACAAGGTCTTAGTGTAATGTAAGGGGCAAGCCCTCTGTACCCCCCATAAGCAGGGCTCTTCCCCCACACCCCCATAACTAAAATAATCAAATCTGAGGGGGGTGGACCTCGGAGTAGGTTACATCAGGTTACAGGGGGCAAACGAGCTTCACACAAAAAAGTTCCTCTCCAGAAATAGAACCTGGGACTGAGCATACTGTTGGCTGAGGTGCTAGTGGCTTAGCCATCCATGCCACGGGAGCAGCTCAGCCAACCACCAGATTTTCCCCCCTTTTGTGGTGCATGCCTAGAGGCAGGGTAGCAGTTCATCACATCTGCTACCTTACCCCTGCTGACACCAGCATCTGTCTGTCGGTAAAGTGTGCTTTGGGCAGCCGAACTCGGGATCCTGAATGTCGGGATCCCAACTTTTGGTATTCAGTCATACTCCCAGTTAGAGGATGAGGCAGAGTGGGTATTTAAAGGGAAGAAGTTCCAGATATTTGGGAAATGGTAGGAGAAGGCAGCCTCTTCTGAAGTTGAAGTATGGGCAGGGAGGGCAAGAGTTCTATAAGGGGAGTTACGGAGAGTGTAGGTGGGAGAAGGGGGGTAGAGAGGAGGGCTTTTAGGTATGGTGGAAGGGAGTCAAACTAAAACTTCCCAACTAATGAAGCACAATAGGCAAGGCATCTCTCCCCAAGAGGAGGGAAGGAGAGGGTGTTGTAAAGGTCACAGTGATAAGTATGTGGGAGACAGTTTAGGGCAAAGCGACAGAAGTAGTTGAAAAGGGTGCCCAGTATGGTGAGGGTGGACTTACAAGCAACACTGTAAACTACATCTCCAAAGTCAGAGATTGGGAGGATCATCTTCTGGATGATCTTACGGCGGACTTGAAGGGGGATGCAGCCACAGTGTCTATAGACAGCACCAAGTTTGGGATGCAGTTTTAAAAGTTTCTTTCCACATGTTCATTCCACATTCACATGTCCATTCCACGTCTACATGTACTTCTTTCCTTTAATAGTGTTTCCATCAATTCCCCTACTACAGATGTCAGGCTGATAGGCCTGTAATTCCCTGCCTCCTCCTTTCTACCACTTTTGTGAAGTGGGACTATGTCTGCCCATCTCCAGTCCTCCGGGACCATGATGGTCCCCAGTGAGCTGTTAAATTAGTCTGTCAAGGGTGCAGCTAGCACTTCCCTGAGTTCATTTGACACTCTTGGATGCACCCCATCTGGACCCATGGCTTTGCCCACCCTCAGATTAGTGAGTGCTTTTCTGACCCTCTCCTCATAAAAGGGACAGGTGTCCATTTCTCTCTTCCCCCTCCCCCCAATCTCTTGGTGCTTATTTGTGGTCCCTCCCCTTTCCCACTCAACTGTGAATACTGAACAGAAATAATTGCTTAAGATATTTGCCTCTTCTTGGTCCTTCCCAGTATAGCCCCCTGCCTCCTTTATTAACCATGCAATCCCTCCCTTGGTCTTCCTTTTCTCGCTGATATACCTGAAAAATGTCTTGTCCTCCTTTCATACTGTCTGGGCTACTTTTTCCACAGCTTGTGCTTTTGCACTCCTTACTGCCCTGCCTATCTCCCTCCATTTCCCCAGATACACTTCTCTGTCCTCCTCTCTCTCTGGGTTTCCTTTATATATTCTGAATGCCACTGTTTTTGCCCTTACCTTTTCTGTGACTATCCATGAGAAACGTAATGATCTCCTCCTCCTTCTGCTTATTTGCTTGATGTACAAGTTTGTAGCCTTTACTATGCTCTCTTTTATATTCTGATCCATTTTTCCTCCACCCCCTTCAACATCCCTCACCACCAGGTCTTCTTGGATGCATTCCCCCATCTTTGTAAAGTCAGCCCCAATGAAATCCAGGACCCTCACCTTTGTGTGGTCAGATTCTGCTGTTGTTCTTATTTTAAACCATACCGTGCAATGGTCACTGATCCCCAGATGACTCCCCACTCTGACATCCACCACACTGTCCTCATTCACAAGTACCAAGTCCAGTATTGCCCCTCTCTGAGTGGGTTCACTGACCAGCTAACAGTTATAATACCAATACCCTTCTTCCAAAAGTTGCTTTAAAGCCTGCAATTCATTCAAATCAATTCAAATGTCTTACTTGCTTTTTCATAATTTTAACATATTAAAGGGGTTCTTGGTCTCACCATTCGGCCAAATTATGATCAACCTGACCACCAATGACAAGGTGACCCACTCTTTGGTCAAGAAAAAGCTTCAAATTTTAAATTTTACCATACCATTAATGAGCTGACGTCTCCCTGCTTTCTCTGTATCTTGTGGATAAACCACTCTCTACTGTCATTTCTTATGTAGTGTGCTCTGTGCTCTGGCCAACAAGAGACTCATAGCTGATCATTGTAGCTCACTAATTAGGAGAAGGCCACAATTCTCCTACATGCAATTCAATATTAAAAGTTTAGCAAGCTCAGTCTTAGCCAATACATAAAATTGTTTTATCACAATTATATTGATAGAGAGAAAGCAGGGGACCTCAGCTTATAATGGCATAGTGCAATTTAAAATGTGAAGCTATTTCCTGACTGATGAGTTGGTCACCTTGTCACTGGTGGTCAGGCTAATCATAATTCGGCCAAATGATGAGGCCAAGAACCCCTCTAACATGTTAAAATGACAAAAAAAGCAAGAAAGAAAACTGAATTGATTTGAATGAATTGAAGTTTTTAAAGCAGTGTTTCTTTTGGGGGGCACTGGTATTATAACTGTTTGCTTTCACTTGGTCACACACCAGATGCACTCCAGTAAACATTAAAAAAATGTAGGATACAGTACAAATGTGATGAAAACATGTATGCATTAGCCAGAGTTGAGCTTGCTAAATGTTTAATATTGAATTGTAAGTAGGAGAACTGTGGCCTTCTCCTAATTAATGAGCTTCCCAATGATCACTTGTGAGCCTCTTATTGGCCACAGACCAGAGCTCACTATATAAGAAATGAAGCCAGAGAGTGGTTTCTTCACAAGATGAAGAGAAAGCAGGGGGACCTCATCTCATAACTGCATGGTAACATTTAAAATATGAACCTTTTTTCCAGACTGATGAGTTGGTCACATTGTCATCGGTGGTCAGGCTGATCATAATTCAGCTGAATGATGAGACCAAGAATCCCTCTAATATGTTAAAATGATGAAAAAAAGCAAGTAAGAAAATTAAATAGATTTGAATGAATTGCAGACTTTAAAGCACCTTTTTGTTTGGGGCGGGTGCACCGGTATTATAACTGTCTGCTTTTGTTTGGTCACACAACAGGTGCACCCCTGTAAACATTAAAAAATGCAAGATTTAATCTAAATGTGATAACAAATCTTTATGTATAGGCCATGGTTGAGCTTGCTAAATTTTTAATATTGATTCACTGATCAGCTGCCTGAGGAATGCCCCCTGCAGGGAGTCCAAGATGTTCCTGCTCCTAGCTGATGCTGCAGGAGGTAGGCTCCACTCTTCATCTGACAGATTAAAGTCCCCCCCCCCACAGCACCACCTCCCTCTTCTTAGCCATTTTGCCTATGTCTTCTAACATCTTTATCTGCAGTATGTCCTCTCCAGCCTGTATACCACTCCTATGCGAATGGTGGCTCCTTTTCCAGTCTTGAGGTTGACCCACAACACCTTGACCCCCATCCTGCTGGTACCTTCATCGCTTTGATGTTTTCCTTACCATAAAGCACCACTTCTCCTCCTTTCCTTCCTACCCTGTCCCTTCTAAACAATGTGTAACCAGGTATGAATATTTCCCAGTCATGACTGGTTGCGCACCATGTTTCAGTGATGGCCACAATATTCAGGCCTGCCTCCACCATGGTGGCTTCCACGTCTCGTATCTTATTTCACAGACATCTAGCAGTGGAACACATGGCTGTCCAGATTTTGTTAGTCCTACTCTTGTCCCTTCTCATGTTGTCTAGCTGTTCCCCCTTCTTCTCCTTTTCATACTGACTGTTTCTCTTCACCCCTTTCTCTCATGTTGTTCCCATGCACCCTTGGTTGTCCTTCATTTTGGTGGGAATCCTGTTTTTTTTTCTATCACAACATTATTTATGCCACCTCTATGGACTTGGCAGGGGCTACAACCCCCCCCCAGAGGGTTACGTCCTGTGGCCAAATGGGTCCCAGTATTTTTCTTCCATTTTCTCCCCCATGCCCTCACCCATGCAATGGGTGCAGCAGCTGTCTCCACCTCTGTGGAGGCAGCCAAGCACCCTGGGCATGGGCCAAACCCCTCTTGTTGTGCTGACTCATGCAGCACAAACCCCCCTTCCTGAGGAAGGAGAGCAGTCCTCTGGACACTCAATCTTCACCTCTTTGGCTGACCCCTGAACAACCCGAGTCTGTTCCCAAACCTAGGTCACCAGCGTGGCATGAGGTTTGGCATCCATCGCCTCAACCCTCAGTGCTACCAGGCTGGCCTTGGCAAGAATCCTTTCACCCAGAAATTCTGAACCCTCCATCACAGCCTGGGGGGATGTTTCTGCCACTCCTTTGTCTTCCACCACCCCCTTTGGCTAGTTTAAATGCCCATCAAAGTAACACTTAAACTGTCTACTGTGGACTGATGCTGCCTTCCTAGTTGGATGCAGGCTGTAGCCTGGTACAAGCTCTGATACCTCCAAGTGGAGCCCTAGTCAACAGTGTAGCCATAGCCTTCTTTCTGTACCATTCCTTCAAAAATGAGTCGAAAGCCTTAGTGCAGAGCTCCCTCTCCTTCCCCCCCATTGTAGACAGGGAGCACTTCCATAGAAACATAGAAACATAGATTTTGATGGCAGATAAGGACCGCTTGGCCCACCCAGTCTGCCCATTTCCCTACCTAATGGATAAGCTGCAGATCCTAGTTAACCAGCAGCCTACTTCTTCCTACCCCCAACCCCTAGAATTGCCTTATGACTGTCCCATGCATACTTGAATTCCACCACTGCTTTTGACTCCACAACCTCCTCTGGAAGGCCGTTCCATGCATCCACAACCCTTTCTGTGAAAAAATACTTCCTTAAGTTACCTCTGAGCTGCCTCCCTTCTATCTTCAAATTGTGCCCCTTTGTTCTTGCACACCTCTTTTTTTGAAAGATGCTACCCTCTTGGACTTTGTTGATTCCCTTGAGGTACTTGAAAGTTTCTATCATGTCCCCCTCTCCCTCCATCATCATAAAGGCTACAGTGTGTGCTACCTGCCTAAGACCCTTCCCTAGCTCTCTAAACTGTTCCTACACTGTCCCTGTCCCTTGCAGAGCTAGGTCATTGATCCCCAGGAGGACAATGATGTTCAGCTACCCCTTCCTTCCTATAGCCCTTGCAATCTGTTGGCTGTGCTTTCCATCCCTTCGAGCCAATGAGCTAGGTAGTCACTGGAAGGCTCTGGTTACCCTCTCAAATGTGGTGAGATAGGCCTCTATCTCATTATCTGGTCCAAGTCTTTTCTGCTTAATGTTTTTCAGGCTAGTTATTCCACCAGCCCTTTCCTGGTCACTGACATTTCACCTGTGGCTTTGTAATACATGAAAAGTCTTATCTACCAGGGATCTTGTTGTTCCTGTAGGCGCTCACTATTAATCTGCTTTACAGCTAACTAGTGCAGTGATAGTAAAATGCCTTCTGGGGGCTTGTCCAACATTTCTTACCCTGTTTTAGCCATACCTGCAGCCTGCAGGAATGGAACAGTGGGGTCTTTCATCTTGCAGCAGACTGCTCTTCTACTTTGGAAACACCTTTTAGTTTCTCTGTCATACTCATTGTTTGGACATTTGCAACTTGGTTCTCTCTTTCAATGCCTCTTTTTCCACAGAACATCTGTGTCACATCCTTTTTGGTTCTGGCACTGTCACTAGCACCCCATTTAGAAAGTCCATCTGAGGTATCCAACGTATAGCATCATGTGAAAGATACTTTTGGTCAAAGAAACTGAAGCAACACAAGGCTGTCAAGTGCAAGGTGCAAATTTTATTTATTGATTGACTGATTGATTTGAATTTTGATAACCAGGTAGACCCACTGAGACATAGGATCCCTTTTTCAAGGGTGAGCCAGAGTTCATAAGACATACAATGGGCAAATCTGTACCCATACAGTAGATAATAAACATACTAAGTCATACAAGTATTGTAGGCAAATATAAACCCTAACAGCAGATAACATTCAAAGTCAGTCATAGTGCAGTGTAACATAATAGGACATCATTACAATAGAAGCATAGAAACATAGAAATTGTTGGCAGATAAGGACCATCAGGTCCATCCAGTCTGCCTGTAAACCCTATACTTGTATGCAGCCACTGACTTTACCTGATCAATGCCTCCTCTCCTTCTCGCCACTAAGGTTCCTGTATGCCTGTCCCAGGCGTGCTTAAATCCTTCCACCATCCTCGCTGCCACCACCTCTTTTGGCAGGCTATTCCATGTATCAACCACCATTTCTGTGAAGAAAAACATCCTCACATTTCCCCTCAACCTGACACCCTTCTAATTTCATATCATGCCCCCTTGTTCTTGTACTTTTCCTATACTGGAAGATGCCTACCCCTGCACCTTGTTTATACCCTTGAGGTGCTTGAATGTTTTTATCATGTCATTCTGGTCCCTCCTCTCCTCCAGCAAGTACATATTGAGGTCCATTAGTCTTTCCTCCTAAGTTTTCTAGTGCAAGCCCTGCACAATCTTTGTCACCCTTCTCTGAACTGCCTCCACCCTGTCAACGTCCTTATGAAGGTGTGGCCTCCAGAACTGCACACAGTACTCCAGGTGGGGTCTTACCAGTGTTTTGTACAATGGTATCACCACCTTCCGCCTTCTGCTTGTGAAGGCTCTGCCTATGCACCCCAGCATGCCACTGGCCTTCCCCGCACCTTTGTTCTCTGTTTAAACATGGCAGTTCCTCCATCTGTAATGATAACCCCAGGTCCCTTACTTCTTTGGTGATTGTCAACAACTCCCCCCATCATGTAGTTCTTCCCAGGGTGTATTATGTTACACTTCTTTGAACTGAACCTCAGTTGCCACACCTCAGGCCATGTTTCCAGCTTTTCCAGGTCCCTCCTCATTGTCTCCACCCCGTCTGGTGTATCCACTCTGTTGCAGATTTTGGTGTAATCTGCAAACAGGCAAATCTTTCCCTCCAGCCCTTCCACAATGTCACTAATGAAGACATTGAATAAGACTGGCCCCAGGATTGATCCCTGAGGAACCCCGCTGTTACTCCCCTCTCCCCAGATTGGATCCTGTTTACCACCACCCTCTGCCTCCTATCTGTAAGCCAATTTCCCATCCAATTTACCACAGTGTGCCCCATGCCCAGACTACCCATTTTGTTAACCAGCCTTCTATGTGGAACAGTGTCAAAGGCCTTGCTGAAATCAAGATAGGCTATGTCCACAGCCCCCCACCCCAATTTACCTCCCTAGTCACCCAGTCAAAAAAATCTATCAGATTCATCTGACACAGCCTTCCTGCTGTGACTCCATGCTTTGTTGGGTCCTGAGCATCAATGGATTGTAAGTTTTCCACTATTCTTTCTTTCAGCAATGTCTCCATGATCTTGCCTACTACAGAGGTGAGGCTGACTGGTCTATAGCTCCCTGTCTCCTCCTTCTTACCCCTTTTGTGAAGAGAGACTACATGTCCTCTTTTCCAGTCTTCTGAAACTACCACCGTGTTGAGTGAGTCAGTGAACAAGTCTGCCAGAGGTGCTGCTAGCTCCTTTCTCAATTCCCTTAATATCCTAGGGTGTATGTCACCTGGCCCCATTGCTTTGTCCACCTTTAGTTTTGTGAGCTCCTCCAGCACTCTTTTCTCTGTGAACAGGGATGTGTTTACCTCCCCCATCCCTTCATGTCAAATAGGGTAGGGGACAGTTGATATTAGTTAAACAGAACAATATGATAGGGAGACAAGAACAATGCAGTTGATTAACCAGTAGCTCTTACATTAGGATTAAAGTGGTTCCACCTAGCCACTTCAACAACAATTTTGCTGACATCCTGTACATTGACACACCTACAGCAACAGCCCCTACAACAGCACGTCAACAGAACAACATACCAATACAGCTGAAAAAACACTAAAATGTCCCCTGCACCCCCGTATTAAAAATAACTAATTCCACGTCGCACAGACAGTGGAGAAAACGGCAGTTCCTCCAGCCAAACAAACACTTGACAATGGCACTATAGGATGTCAGCAAATGTATCATCAAACTGGCTCAGTGGATAGTACCTGTGCAGTACAAAACACATTCCCTTCCCACCCACTGCACTGTCCACCCCCATCAATTCCCCACAATGCCTACTCTATTAAAAAATACAGTCCTAACCACTGCACAGCCTGCCCACCTCCTAATCATCTTCCCCCCATGCTCTGTCCATGTAAAAACACAGTCCCACCCGCTGCACATCTTCCTACATCCCAGTCGTTCCTCCCAGTGGATGGTCCTTTGGAACCTTCGAATGGTACACTGTTCTAACAGCGATGCCTACACCTGTTGACATGAAATTCCATTGACATGAAATACCTACCTCTGTCACTGCCATCACTATATCAATGTTGCTATGATGGCTTCACTGTCTTTGCATCGCTGTTATAACAGTACACCGATTAAAGCATTGGACAAAAGTACCATAGTTGAGACTACGGACATGTTGAGAACATTAGCTAAGCATAGGTTTACTACGGGAAGCAGCTGCTTGGATAACATGAATAGAGTGGAGAAATGTCAGTGGGTTATCAGGGAGGCAGTTTGTAACTCGCTGCCCAGTTACATCTGCAGTGAGGCACTGCCATTGGATTGGCTTTTATTTTTTTCTTGAACGTAACCAATGTGTCACAGAGTATAATCTCATTTTGTACAGTGTTCCAAAAGGAGGGGGCAGTGAAGAAGAAGGCATACCTACCAGAGGCAGAATGAGCTCTGGGCATTTCAAGTAGGGGGTTGGAGATGGACCGAAGGTGTCTGGTATGCTTCTTGAACCTGAGGGCCCCCTCTAGGCAGGGAGGATGGGACTTTCTACCAATCTGAAGGCTAGGCAAAGCAAGGGGAGCTGTATATGTGCAGCAAAAGGGGGCCAACCCAAGGAAGTTAATAAATCACAGTGGTGCATCCTAGGGGGGAGCATCAGCAGCAAAGTGACCAATTTTGTTGTACATGCAGTTAAGCTTATTGTACTCAACAACCCACAAGGAATGTAAGATAGCAGCACCATATTGCAAGGTAGGCAATAGTGTGCTGTTGGCCCAGTTTTTGATGAAGTGTTTTGGACACTGCATCTACATGACTATTAAAAGTCAGACTGTGGTCAAGTGTTATCTTGAGGTATTTTAGAGAGTTCACTACCTCAAGGAGAGAACCACCAATAGTTATTAACTTAAGTAGGTTCATTCAATCTGAAACCAGCCTTTTGGGGCCAAAGATTATGGCTTTCTTTTTTCAAAATTTAGAATCAGGTTATTTTGTTGAAGCCAAGCTTCAAGCGGTTTAAAGTCATTTAGTAGTCAGGCATATCATTTATAAATAGTGAAAACAATAAAGGACATAGGAAAGAGCCTTAAGGCACACCATCCAAAATGTGTGTGTGTTCTGAGAGACAGTTCTGCCACCTAACCAGTTGTTTGCAGTTAAATAGGTAATGTCTAAACCAGCAGTGGGACAGCTCATTCAGACCAGTAGTTCTAAGTCTTTCCATTAGTAGGGAATGGTTCACAAGATCAAAGGCCTTGGTAAGATCTATAAAAACAGCACCTGTTGCTCTGCCAAATTTAGTTGCCTTAAGTGCGTCGGTTGTTAGCCTAGCCAGGGCAGTATCAGTGCTGTGGTGTTTTCTAAACCCTTGTTGGCAACGTGCAAGCATATGGTGAGCCTCAAGGTATTCTAGCAATTGATATGACACTAGCCTTTCCTGTATCTTTGCTAGGGTACAAAGAAGGGAGGTGGGCCTATAATTTTCAATGGGTTCTCTTTGGCCTGCTATGTCACTGGGGACTACCACAGCTGTTTTCCATGTTTCAGAGATGACTCCCAGGAGAAGTGATTTGTTTATAAGGAGTGTAATGGGGTGGCAATGGCAGGGGCTGCCATTCCTAGGAATCAGGGATCTAGCATGTTATATCCAGGTGGGCCATCCATATTGATCTGGCGTAACTGCAAACAGACGTCCTTTCTCGTGACAAGTCTGAAGTGGAAATTAGGTTGGTGCAGTTGGTCTGCAGTTAAGGAAGGGGTAGGAGACCTCTGCAAAGGAAGAGGTAGGAGAGCAAATAGCATTGTTTAATTAAAAAAATAATGTACAAAAACAGAACAAGCCCAAAATATAACTTGATATTGGAAGACCAACTGACCAGACCACTTTAGGGCAGCATTTTCCACTGCCCCTGCTTAAATGTAAATAAAAGCAAAATAACTTGTTCCTGGCATACTCATGGCCATAGGTGCCTCTGCTTCCACCCACAGGCTACCAAAGGACAACAATCTGTCTTGAATAAAAGTTGTTCCTTACCAGAGATGGGTGAGGTGGATAAAATTAATTTGCAAAGTTTGAGAAGTTGCCCTTTTCCTAGGCAAATTGATTTAACTTCACCTTAACTTCAAAACTTTCTAGGTGAAGTTAGGTGAAGTTGCAGAGTTCCCACTTTGTATATTTGCTTAACTTTACCTAACTTTGTCTAGTAAAGTGGTGAAATTAGGCAAAGTTAAGTCAATTCACCCAGGAAAAGGGCAACTTTGCAAACTTCGCAATTAATTTGCAAAGTGAATTTTATCCACTTTGCCCATCTCTACTCCTCACTTTATGATGGTCAGTCTGTGACTGTGCATAAACTACCATTTACTCATAAAACCAGAGTTACCAAGAGCTGTACTTTACAGTTTGGAAATATTAACAAAAAGGACAGAAGTACTGGAAGAACATCCTGCGATCACCCATTATTCAGACAGCAGTTGCTTGGTTGCTCCTTTTGTGGAATGAAAGGGATCCACAAAGACAATTGAGCAGGCTGACAGGGAAATTGACGAGTGGACAGACCTGTAGGACAAAAGAGAAAAAGATAGAAAAAACATGAGTTATAAATACAGAGGTATACAAGTCAGGCTAATAATGATTTCACTTAGATTCACTGAAAGATGATTCACAAATCAAGCATATTTTGAAAAGAGTTTAAGGTCTCCCTGTTGACTCAGACCTTTTGTTTAGTACTTTCTAATTTGTATATCCATGCACTTTTTTTCCTTAATAGCAGATTTGTCCCATCCCCTCCTTTTTTGGGTGTAGCCACCATTTCTAAACCCATACATTTCAAATGTTTAGGGTCAGAATCATGTCTCAGGGCAGGTGCTGCCCTACTGGGGTGTCATTTCTATTGTTGATAATGGAACGGACATATTCCTGAATCCTTAGTTTTCAAATTTGTGTCTGTTCTTCCAACATACATAAGATTCCAGGTCACCATAATATATAAACTACAAATGTTGCACTGTAATTAATGAATTCTCTGATCTCCACTTTTTTACCACTGTTTGGATGCTCAAACCATTTTCTTGGTACTGCATAGGTGCAGATGTTGCAACTGTTACATTTAAACAACCCCTTAGGTTTGGGGGATTAACCAATTTCCTGAGCTGCATTTATTTTCACTCTCAAATTGACTATGCACCAAAGTATCCCTTATAGTGGATGCATTACTGAAAGTGATCCACAGTCTGGGGCCTACTGCTCTGCCTACATTATCATCCCCCCAAAAGATTGGCTTTTTTTTTTATGTGTAATATTTTCAGTTTTGCTAGCAATCTCATTGTACTCAGTCACAAAAGTGACTGGTCCAAACTCATCTTTCCCTTTTAGGGCTGCATAGAAATTCAGTGCAGTACTTCTTTGATTACACAGAGAAAAAGCAGCTATAAATCATGTGACAGGATACTTACAAAGTTACTCCTTACAAAGTTAGAACTGAAACACATAAGGCTGTTTCCATTTAACACAGTGGTATTCCTTTGTGTCTCTCACCTCCCCTTTGCTGCTGGACTATATTCTTGGTAATAATTTATTCATTTGCATTCATTCAGACTCTCCCACTTACTGAGGGGAACAAGCATCTGATCTTAATCAGACTTGTCATGAGTTAAAGAGATTAGCATAGTTAATTTCTTTATACCAGGGAGAAGGGATGCAGATGGGAGATTCAACCAAACCTAATTATTTATGTAAAAACAAATGTAGAGAGAGCATTGCTAAAGTCAAACAAGTATAAGAATTAAATGTTTTATGTTAAAGTAGCACAGTACTAATAACTTTTAGTAGGTATGAATTAGTAGGTGATTGCTTAAATGTCTTTATGTACAATTATCATCACTGAATCATGGCTAAAAAAATCTAACTTAGACCAACAAGTTACCCTCCTGGGCTATAAGTTGTTTAGAGCAGATAGGGGGACTGGGGGGGGAGTAGTTATATACGCCAAATCTGCCAAATCCAAGTTCTCAGTTAGTGACATTGAGTGTATCTCGAAACGCAAGGAATACGAAGTTGTCTCCTTAAAGCTATACCTCCCCTCCACGGAATGCATCACTATTATCAGTTGCTATAGGCCCCCTAGTGGCAGAACTGACCTCCTTAATACTCTCAAATCCCTAACTGCAGTCACCAACTCTGAAGTATTAATCCTTGGGAACCTAAACATGGATTGGCTATCACCCAAATCCCATAGACTCAAGTCTCTCTGTGATGAACTTGGTCTCACCCAATTAGTATCAGAACCTACCAGGGTAAACAAATCTAACCTAGCTAACAGTTCACTCCTTGATATTATATTATCGTCCCACCCCCACAAAATCCAACACTCGGCAGTTTTTTACAACGATATGAGTGACCACGGTATTGTAGTCTGTACAAGATTACAAACCAAAATCCGTCACCAGCCTAAGATCATAATTAAATATTCATTCCATACGTTTAGCATATCAAACTTCCTCAAAGACCTCAGTCAGGTTAGATGGCAAAACCTCTATCTCTCTAAAATGCCTGATGAGGTGGTGACAGTCCTAAATGACAATCTAATTCCCCTAACAAACAAGAATGCGCTGCTCATCAAGGTCAGGACACGTAACATTACACATCCATGGTTCTCTGCTGATTTAAAGAACGTGCTCTCCCACAGACACAAATTATGGGCTAAAGCTAGACATTCCAAATGCCTAGTGGATTGGCAGGCTTTTAGAGCCACCAGGAATGCCTGAGTTAAACTAATCCATTCTGCTAAAGCTAACTTCTATATGTCCACTCTCGAGCAGGCTAAAGGGGACCCTCAAGAAATCTGGAAGACCCTCAAAACTATTGAAGGGCAGCTGGTGCCCCCCCCCCCCACCAACCAAGCTTATTAAAAATGGCATAGTGCTGGAAAACAGTAATCAGATCTTGGATGAACTCAATTTGCACTTTGCCACCGCTGGCCTGGCATTTGACTCATCCTCGTATGCTGCACGTGCCAATAGCCAGGGTAGTCCAATTTCCCTGATCACTGAAATGAGGCATCCCTTTCAGCTGCGCCCCCTAAACTATAAAGAAGTCGAAGATTCGCTTAAGTTCCTAGACACTAAAAAAAGTGCAGGGGATGACAGAATTAATCCACTTTTTTTAAAACTTGGGTTCACCCACCTTATGGCCCCAATCTTACTTATCTTCAACCTCTCTATCTCTTCCTCTGTAGTACTGTCATGCTGGAAATCAGCCCATATCCTCCCCTTATTTAAAGCTGGGGACCCATGCGACTTAAATAATTACAGACCTATATCTATTTTACCTATCCTCTCTAAAGTATTTGAAAAACTAATCTATGCACAACTAAAGCACCATCTAGAAACCTATTTGCTCCTGAACCCTACCCAATCTGGTTTCCGTTCCAACCACAGTACTGTCACCACTTTGGCTAAAGTAACCAATGACTGGTTCTCAGCCATGGACGTGAAGAAGATCACAGGAGCTGTCTTTTTAGATCTTAGCAAAGCTTTCGATACTGTAGACCATAAAATAGTCAAAACCAGCCTTGCTAAAATAGGTGACACCCAGCCAACTATTCAATGGTTTAGTAGTTACCTTTCAGGAAAGTTGCAAAAAATCAAAGCAGGTGGCCTGTTATCCCCTACTGATTACCAGGGGAGTGCCCCAAGGCTCTATCTTAGGTCCCATACTATTCTCTCTATACATTAATGACCTTGACCACCTCATTTCCAAATCCAAATTGCATTTCTTCGTTGATGACAATGTCCTCTATACTTTCGATGCTTCATTGAGCCACGGCAGAGATACCCTTCAAGCTGACTTTGCCCAGCTCGAAACAAACCTCATTAATGCTAAACTCCTCTTAAATGCTAAAAAAAAAACAAAGCAATGATCTTCTCCTTTTATAAATCCTCTTCCTCCCTTGCCAATTTGCAAAATGACTTTACAGTAACTTCTTTAGGTGAACATTTGGAAGTCACCCCCAAATTCAAATACCTCGGATTTTGATTAGACTGTAAGCTTGCCTTCACGGAACACCTTGATGACCTCATAAAAAGACTAAACATAAGGATAGGCTTCCTCTACCATAACCGGTCTCTCTTCCCATTAGAGATCAGAACTAGGTTCATCCAAGCGACTTTCCTCCCGCTACTAGACTATGGGGATATAATTTACAACTCTGCTGTAATCATAAAACTTAATAAACTTGACATCCTTTATCACTGTGTACTGCGCTTCATTACGAACTCCCCACTCCGGACACACCACTGTAACCTGTACACAGCTGTGGGTTGGACGTCCCTTACCACTAGACGCATTTTACATACCAGTGCATGGACATTAAAGCTCCTCCTTAACAAGCTTCCAAGCTACCTAACTTCCATCATCCATACCTGCCACAGTGCATATGCACTCAGAAAATTGGATTTTATCTTCCTGGATGTCCCAAAGGCCCGCACCTCGTTCGGCCAGCATGCATTCTCAACTGCCCTCCCAGTAACCTAGAATCAACTACAATCGACCCTGAAATTATCTAATCTAGTCTCTGTTGTTTTTTTCCAAAAGTTAATATCAGAAAAAATAAAAGATGTCTGTAGTTGTCATTAAAAGTTGTTCTCCTTCTATGGCAGCACAAGCCTTCCGTTAGTCATATGATGTATGAGAATTGAACCAGCACTTTATGTATGAGTGAGATGACTTATGTTATGAGTTATAGAGTGATGCCTGTATACCTGCTATATTTGTATCCTATCAGCACTTGCGTTCTTGTTGAGTGCATTTATTGTATGTTTCTGTTTGTCCCTTAGTATATGTTTTACAGGACGTCCTTGTGAATGAGCTTGCTCAATGGAGTTTTTTCCTGCAATAAACTTGAAACTTGAATACTTTGATGGGTATAATTTATTTCTGTTACAGTATTGCTCAACCCTGCAGAATTATTAATCATCTAATTGTTTAGTTCAATGCTAATGTTAAAATTAATACTGTATTGAACTATATATTAGCTAGTGTTCATGTTATGAACTTAATGTTATTGTATGTTTTCACATTCTCACTACACAGCGCTGCCAATGTACCAGCTAGTGCTGAGTCATCTATCAATCATCTCACAGGACCACCCCACCACTGAGCTCCTACCGATAGGGCTACCAAACATTACCTATTAACAATGCCTCCTTTGGCTGCACTCAGAAGATAACTGTCTAATTCTCTACTTCACTGTAAATATCAAACCTGTTACCCCCTCCCTCTATCAGCAAACTTATTGTTCTCTTGAAAACTGTAAAGTACAGCTCTTGGTAACACATTCTATGCAATGTATAGCTGATCTTGATTCTGCAATATTGTACAACTAAAAAAATTGTAACCTTTAGCTACCATTCTATGTCTGTAGGTATTGTTTATGTTTGTTTTTTCTGACGCAGAGCCTTTGTAAATGAGTCCCTGACTCAAAGGTTGTAATTCTAAAGTCTGTTAAATGAATAAATAAATAATATTTTTTTCTTTTCTTTTGTTTGAAAAAATCAATACATTTTTTAATGGAAAAAAAATGTTTCCCCTCGCTTTCCCATTTTGTGACATGTGTCACAAGTGTGACAGTACTCAGCCACATCTTTACAGACACCAAGCCAATAGAAGTTTCATATCAACCTTTGCTTGGTCCGTTTCACCCTCCACCCCGATATCCCACAAGTGGAATGTTGTGTGCAATACTGAGTAGCTGTTGCCTAAACTCTTTAGATACTACTAGCTGCTGACACACCTGACAAACTTTGTCTCCTTGAGCTGCAGCTTGGGGTGGGATCTGGAAAACAATTTGGTCCAGAGGCAACCATAGTTACCTTGTTAAAGGATAAGGGTTATTGTATCATCATAAATACATTTCAGAAGGTAAATCCGGTCCACATATGCATCTACATGGCAAATGGCTAGAGGCACCTTACATAATTTTACTTATGAACAATACAGATGTTTTAAATTCTGACCTTGCAGGATGCAGACTTGCTCATGTGCCTGTTTCCAGGGATGACCTGGGGGCACTGTAGTTGTTGAGTGACTTGTGTAGGGTTGCACAGTATGTAGGCAAAAGTTGCAGGGTTCAGACCCAGACCTGCTAAGTATCCCAGACTTATTCACAGCTCATTGCTCTAGCCTGAGGACAATACTAGAACCCACATAATTAGAATCAGAGTTTGTCTGTGCATTCAATGTATAAAACGTACATTTAACAGAAATGGTATGAAAGAGCTTGGTCACCCTCCTGCATCTAGGATGGCATCTCATTTAGTGTAGTGCCCACCTTAAACCATAACAACCTGTACTGCACCAACACAGTCACCTTTGCATCACCTTTGCATCACAGGTTATGGGCAGTGTGGATCAGTGGCATCACAACACCAACAACAGCACCATAACAAGAGATCACACACACACACAAACTAGTGTGAGGGAGAGGGAGCTGGATGTCATTGTTCACCTAGGGACAAATGACTTGGCTGGGCATGGGATCAGAGCAGTGCAAGAGGAGTTTGTGGAGTTAAGGAGGGGCCTTAGACAAGTAGCACACACAGTAACCTTCTTGGAGGTGCTGCCTGTCTATGGAATAGGTGAGACTAGGGTACTCTGCACCATGCGATTCAATGAATGGTTGAAAAACTGGTGTGGAGCACAGGATTTTGGCTTCATTGGGGACTGGGGTTCCACCTGGTGGGATACATGCCTATTCGGGCACGATGGTCTGCATCTGTCCAGGAAGGGAACCAGATTCCTAGGTGGTAGGTTTAAATGCTTCATTGGCAAGCTTTTAAACTAGCCAAGGGAGGAGGCACTGATAAGGAGCAGAGAATTCCCAGCCGCCCCCACAAAACAGTGTAGTTAGTGAGGTAAACACCAAGGTAGAGAGGTCAACAGGGAGCAGGATGGGGTAAATGGAGAAGAAGACAAAGTCAGTAAGGGCAGGGATGGGGCTAAAAAGAATAAGGCCATCACAAAATGGAAGGTGATCAGTACCAGTACCCATAGCCTGGGTAACAATCTTCCTGAAGGTATCCCGTGAGTTTGGCGACCGTGGTTAGGCACCTACCAAAAGGGTGACTCAGTCGTGGTGCCTGTCATTGGGACAACTGGGGAAGGTGGGTGACCAGATGGGGGGATGAGTGAAATAGTGACATCCTGTCACTACATGTCTACATGTGCCGGGGAAGCAAGCACGCCAATGGGGTGGGAGGGGACGGAGGGGTTGTAGGGGGTGGTGCCATGGTGAGCTGTTGTAGTGTAGTGGGTGGGTTCAGGGCTGTGGCAGGAATGGTGCTAGGTTTGGGTCCAGGCACAGGTATTTTCTGTTGTGCCCGGCCTGAAATTTTATTTATGCCGTGTTTGCTACCCCCCCAAACATGCACCCCCCTGGAGTTGAGAATCCTTAAGTTGGGGGGGGTGCAGCCCCCTGCATAAAACAAAAAATCCCAACTCCCTGGTGCCATTTTGCTGTGCGCCGGGGAGTACATTGCCGAAATATTTTTTCAGCAATGTGCCATTATCCTAGGCAATCGCCATTATCACACAGATCCCTTCCCGAACTAGTGGCCTTGATGGAAGAGGGACACCTGGATGTTGTGGCAGTCACAGAAACATGGTATACAGAGAACCATGACTGAGATGTAAACAAACCAGGGTACACAAACTACAGGAGGGACAGGGAGGGTAAAAGAGGAGGAGGAGTAGTGGTAGCTCGCTACATAAGGGAAGAGATCAAAGCAATGGAACTAAAGGGTAAATGGGGAGGAGAGGAGGAACTGTGGGTCAACTTGGAGAGAAACAATGGCAGCACAATCGACACGTGGGTTGTATACAGACACCCATCTCAAGGGAGGGAAATGGACAGGGAAATGATAGACAGCATCTTTTGAGTGGCAGAAAAAGGGGAGATATTGTTGATGGGGGACCTGAATATGCCAAATGTTAACTGGAGCACATTTGCTGCAGCCACATCCAAGAGTGGGGTCATTCTCGATGCCCTACAAGGGGCATGCCTCAGACAGCTACTGTTGGAACCCACTCGGGAGGGAGCAATCTTAGACCTGGTACTCTCAAATGGAGATGGAGAGAGGATCACAGATTTAGAAGTGGGTAGCCATCTGGGAACTAGTGACCACCGAACAATGTGGTTCATGATAAACACAGCCATAGAGTCAAGCCATACAAAGGTGAAAGTACTGGATTTTGAGAGGGCTGACTTTGGAAAAATGGGTGAGTGCCTAAGGAATACACTAGCATATGGGCAGGAAGGAGGGGTGGAAGAACAATGGAGAAAAATCAAAACTGCCATCACAGAGGCAACAAGCCTTTGAGTGAAGTAAATAAACGAAACAAAATGAAGTAAAAAACCACTATGGTTCTCAAAGGAGATGGCGAGGAAGGTTAGTAAGAAAAAGATAGCATTCAGGAAGTATAAGGAATCACAGAATGCGCAGGACAGAGAAGTGTGTCAGTTAAAGCCGAAGGAAGCAGGGAAGGCTGTCAGAATAGTGAAGGCACAAACAGAGGAAAAGACAGCCAACTCAGTTAAGAAGGGGGATAAAACCTTTTATAGGTACATCAGTGAGTGAAGGAAGACCAGGGAAGGGTTAGTGAGGTTTAATAAAGGGGAGGAGAGATGGGCAGTGACAGTGAAAAGGCAGAGATACTGAATGAATACTTTTGCTCGGTATTCACAAAATAATAATAAGGGGAGGTACCTAAACCAAACACTTGAAGCACTCTAGACAGGGGGGTCGATACTGGTCCATTCACAGAAGGAAGGGTCCTGAAAGAACTAAAACTCATGGTGGACAAAGCAATAAGGCCTGAAGAGATTCACCCCAGAATTCTAAAAGAACTAAGGAGAGACCTAGTGACACCACTGACTACCCTTTCTAACAAATCATGGGATGATAGTGTGGTACCCGAGGACTGGAGGAAGGTGGATGTGATTCCTCTTCACAAGAGTGTGAGCAAGGCAGAGGCAGGAAACTACAGACCTGTTAGCTTGACCTCAGTGGTAGGGATAAATGATGTAATCACTTCTGAAAGAAAGAATTGTTGAGTACCTAGAGGCTGACGGGGCACAGGACCCGAGGCAGCATGGATTCACAGCAGGAAGGTCATGTCAGACAAATCTAATAGATTTCTTTGATTGGGTGACCAAAGTAATAGACCAGAGAGGGGCTGTGGATATGGCCTACCGATACTTTAGTAAGGCATTTGACATAGTCCCACACAAAAGATTAATGAACAAGTTAGCAAGCCTTGGAGTGGGTCCCAGGGTAGTAGCCTGGGTAACAAGTTGGCTGGACAACAGGACGCAGAGGGTAATAGTAAATGGAGTACAGGGTGGTAACTAGTGGGGTACAGCATGGTTCAGTGCTGGGACCGGTCCTTCTTAATGTCTTTATAGGAGACATTGCAGAGGGACTGGAAGGAAAAGGGCTCTACCATGCCGGTTCGACATCTCTAATGTCGACCGGCGTTACAGCGACAGGAATCATGTCGACCGCAAATCATGGTAGGTATGATTCCTTACTGATTCCAGATCCTATTTTTCTATTGGGGGGCTTTGCCCGAACCCCCCCATGCACTAAAGGATTGTTAACTCCAGTTGGAGTTAACTCTGGGTGGGGTTGCAGGACTAGGAGACAGCATGCCTCTGTCTCGGGCACACCATCACAGCGACCTGTGGGCAAAGTGTCGATTTTGCCAACAGGAGCACAGTTCGCTGTGTTGGCATCACCATACAGGGGGCATACCAAGGAAAAGCATGCCTCTTTGCAGATGACACAAAGATTTGCAATAGGGTTGATACATGGGGGGGGTGGAAAGTATGAGAGGGGACTTGGCAAGGTTGGAGGAATGGTCAAAAATTTGGCAGCTTAGATTCAATGTAAAAATGTGCAAAGTAATGGATCTGGGAAACAAAAACACAGGGGAAAAGTACACAATGGGAGGGGAGGTACTAACAACAACAAAATGGAAAGGGACCTGGGGATAGTCATATCAGATGACCTTAAGGTAGGCAAGCAATGTGAGAAGGCAGTAAGGAGTGCTGGGGGGCTACTGGGATGCATAAGGAGGGGCATCACCAGTTGAAAATAGGAAGTTGTCATTCCTCTGTACAGTCAGTTGGTGAGATCCCATCTGGAGTACTGCATGCAGTTCTGGAGATCCCACATCCGTAAGGACATAGACAGGATGGAGGCAGTCTAGAGGAGGGCAACTGAAATGGTGCAGGGTCTGCAACAGAAGCCATACGAAGAGAGGCTAAAAGTGCTTACTATGTATATCCTTGAGGAAAGGATGGAGAGGGGGACATGATAGAAACTTTCAAGTACCTCAAGGGAATAAACAAAGTCCAAGACGGGAGCATTTTCAGAAAAAAAGATGTGCAAGAACAAGGGGACGCAATTTGAAGATAGAGGTGGTATGGCTCAGGGGCAATGCAAGGAAGTATTTTTTCATGGAGAGGGTGGTAGACATGTGGAACCACCTTTCTGCAGACATTGTGGGGTCAAAAACAGTGGGGGAATTCAAGAATGCATGGGACAGACATAAGGCATTTATAGTGAGAGGTAGGAGGAAGTAAGCTGTTGGTTAACTTGAATCTGCAGCTTATCCAATAGGTAGGGAAATGGGCAGACTAGGTGGGCTAAGCAGTCCTTATCTGCCATCAAAGTCTATGCTTCTATGTTCCTATAAGATTGTCCATACCAGAGCTGGAACTAAGCATAGTGGAATTTTATTATTTAACTTGGTGAAGATACACAGTTCTTTGGGCATTTCTCTGTCCATTACTTTTTTCCAGGTGTTTCGCTCATCTTTCTCACCCCATCCAACGTCATATTGCAGCCCTATTGGCTCTGACCAGAAATTGTAACTTCTGGTTTTGCTAGTACAGCCTATCTCTCTAGGTGGCTAGCCTTTTCTCTAGAATGTAATAGTTGTTAATTTTTGAAGGCCCTCTATAAGAACCAGTTCTGTAGTTCATCTGCTTATTCTTCAAATGCCTCTATGGAACTACAATTCTGTCTTAGTCTGGCAAATTGGCTATAGGGGATTGACTCCTTCAGAACCTTGGGACGTGCACTCTGAGCCTGCAGCAAGATGTTTGTGGGAGTACTCTTTGTAAAACATCTTGTTTCTACACCATGATTCCCATTTAAATTGTTACTGTTAAGGGTGGGCTCTAAAGAAATCCAGTGTTTGGGGATTGGTAGCATGTGTGTGAACCTCAAGTTGAAATCATCGATATTGATCCAATGTACAAATGTTTCAGTTTAATGGAGGTTCCCATCCCACACGCACACACACTACATCATCAGTAAAGTGGATCCATGCTCTTATTTTGTCAGATTAGCACTGCTATTTATGATGAGCTGTTCTTCCCAATATCCTGAGAATAGATTAACATATGATGGTGCCATTGCTGCACCCATCGCTGTGCCACATGTCTGAATGTTAAACTTGTTTTCAGATTCAAAGTAATTATGCCCAAGAATAAATTCAAGGGCTTTGAGAATGAAATCTACAGGTAGCTGTTCCCTGCCTGGGTGATCGAAAAGAAAGTACCTGCATGCTTTGAGACCCTGTCTGTGTTTCACTGAGGTATATAAAGCCTCAACATTTATTCCTACCCAATGATAGGTGTCCTTCTTTTCAAAATGATCATGTATTCTTGGGACATCCCCTGTGTCCTAAAAATATGAAGGTAATTGTGGGGCACAGATTTTTAGAACGGTAAATCAACAAATTTTCCTAAATCTGGGGGTTAAAGGAGTGGACAGGTTTTGTACTTTTTGATCCCATTTGGTACTAAGCCCATTACACTGTGAGACTGTTTTATTCTCTTTGTACAGATGAATTAATAAAGTTATGTTCAGCCTCAGACTATTCCTGTTTATGACCCATCATTACATGAGTGCGCTGCACATTGGATCTGCTTCCGTCAAGCCCTGCAGTTGCTGACAGAAGCACTTGTCATCTCCAGCTGACAGACTGAGCTAACACGCCACCAGTTTTATATTTATGTTGTTATCCTGTGCATTGCTACATTATACTCTTTTCTCCCTCACTTATGCTAGCAACAGAAAATCATGGAGAAAGGAAGGAGAAATAAGAGGCAAATTGAGGTTTTGGCGAGCAGTCAGAACTGGAACTTTGTAGCATGCCTAAAAATAGCCATTTACTGTAACTGTCTAATACTCTCTCCCACTTCACCTCATGCGCAATTAAGGAACCCAGGAGCTGAAGTTTGAGTAATTTTTCACACCTACAGTATGTTCATATACCTGTATGTACAAGGGCACTTGAAGTGGTTCACTGTTAAACAAAGAACTGTATACTTAGTTTAAGATCCAACTGAAAGTTCAAATTTGTAACTAATTCCAATATAGCCATTGTGATTGTCAAAGCACCCCACAGTTCCCAGTGGGCCTCTTTCTCTCTCTGGCCTTTGCTATTAAGATGTGGGGTGCTCTGATAACCCTTTTCTACCACCATCTAACCTTAAGACTCCACATAATGAGGATCTTTGCTCTGGGTAGGACACATTCTCATCTCTCTCTCTCTCTCTCTCTCTCTCTCTTTCTTTCTTTCTGTCTCTCTCTCTCACCTTTTACTATTTACCCCTTTAGCCAGGTACCATTCCCTCAGACATGCAATCACAAACAACCAGTTACTCTAGTCTTTTGAAAAATAATTAATGTATTACTAAACACTAGTTGCCAAAATACAGCAGTAATATTCAAGTATATATATTATATACACATAGTCAAACAACAGAACACATACAGAATTACAAAAACAAAAGCTTGCATTTTTATGCACACATTGTCAAACAAAAGTGAAGATTCAGAATTACAAAAGGAAGCTTGCCCTGTTGCCCTGTTGCTCGGTGTCTGGCTTGACCAACATTTTGATTTTTTGGTTCATATTGATGCCATACACCATAAGCTCCCCTGCAAGCTTGATGCATTGTACAGGAACAAAGCAAGTATTTGGCTTCCTGTCCACTGAGAGATTGTTTTAAAGATGATTCTCCCTATTTTTATGGCTGTGGGTGGAGCCTACAGCCATCTTACTATCTGTAGCTGGAAAATGAAGTATTGTGGAATATATTTTTTGGACTTTTCAATGTATCCTTCCACATCTACTGTACAAATCACTATGATAACTGAAATAAAATACTCCCTTCTTTCAGTTTGGAACGTTGGAGACATAATTCCAAGTTGCTTATCAGACGGCCATTAGGAAACTGAAACAGCTTGTTAAATATTGGTTGCCTATTAAACTAGAGATTTGTTTACCCCTTTCAGAATGCAATAACTTGCAAATTTAAATACTTAGCATTTAAACATTTTCTTGCTACTACTGTAGTTTCAGTTGGGCATGTATTGTCTTTCAAGAAAGATTCATACCTCATAAATGCCACCCTTTCCCAGAAATTTATAAAGATTTGCGCTGTTTTTTAACCTGTTATGACACTATCTGATAAGCACTGTCTTAGACATATGCCAGGTCTTTGGTGAACTACCCAGACTAAATATATATAGCAATCAGCAGGCATTTTTTACTA
The DNA here is from genome assembly GCA_016271365.2 of Neoceratodus forsteri. Classification (NCBI taxonomy): domain Eukaryota; kingdom Metazoa; phylum Chordata; order Ceratodontiformes; family Ceratodontidae; genus Neoceratodus; species Neoceratodus forsteri. The sequence goes on along the minus strand of CM057449.1, from coordinate 515,295,838 downwards.
TGCTTTTTGGGGCAAAACTATATTGAGCTACAGCAAACGCATACACACACACACACACACACACACACAGACACACACACACACACACACTGTACACACCATCCTCATGGCTACAACATTCAAAATAAATACTGCATTCTAATATGTTATAAAACAATAAAGAAATGTTGTTTGTGTCAGTGAACACAGTGCAGTTCAGTTTAGAGTAGATTTTCTTTAAATATTTCTTATCCTATATTTTGTATCCTGGATAGAGCAGGGGAGATGCTATATCTCATTGTCATAGAGATCTTCATTTACTCATTTTTGAACTGTATTTACTCAGGCTACAGCAAACATACACACACACACACACACACACTCTGTACACACCATCCTCATGGCCACAACATTCAAAATAAATACTGCATTCTAATATGTTGTTAAAACAATAAACTGATTGTTTACATCAGTGAACACAGTGAAGTTTAGTTTAGAGTAGATTTCCTTTAAGTATTTCTTATCCTATATTTTGTATCCTGGATAGCACAGGGGAGATGCTATATCTCATTGTCACAGGGATCTTCATCTATACATTTTTGCACTGTATTTACTCAGGCTGTCCCAGATTAGATGCAATATCTTGTTTTCAGTGTGATCATGATTTTACTATTTTTGTAATGTACTTATTCAGGGTATCCTATTCCAGGGCCACCATATTCAAAGGAGATGTGAGATGCATCCCAGCAAAAAAGGGAGATGTGCCACGCAACTCCAGCAATGCACCACAGCATGATATTCAAATGTGCAGGATGCACCGGCCACAAGGGAGTGGGCCAAGGTGCACAGAAATGGTATGCTGCATAAGTCAGGGGGTGTTCCCATGCATATGCCGTGCTGCAGCATATTCAGTGGGAATGCACCCCTTGCAGTCCAAAGCAGCATGACTCACAGGCCATGAATAGCTGGCCTAACCTGGCCAGTCACCCACAGGCAGGCTGCAGAAGTGCACCAAGGTGCACAGCAGCCTGACAGCCCTAGTGGACTAGAGGTAGCCCCTCCCATCCCCAATCGATCCAACTCCACCCCCAAAGAGCTGCATAGTGTAGGGACCCCCCAGACCCAATCACACCAGAGGAAACCACAGTCCATCTCCATAGCATAGAGGACCCCCACCCATCACCCTGGTACACAGACACCACTGCTTTCCCCATACCGGACCTGTTGTGGAGACTGGCACTGCCCTCCACACCCTTCCACAGCTAGTCGCTGACTGCACTGGACCCAGGCCAGGGACCTGCACTCTGGAATGACCCAAGTGGCTGTACCATACATTGGGGCACTGCACAAGCTGCAGACCCACAAGTTTATGCAGCCATGTGTATGTCCCTGGCAAACCATAAGAGAGAATTGACATACCTCCAATGCATGCCTTTTCGAAGCTGTATCTTCCTACTGTCATACACCACTGCAGACCCACACTCTCCCCTGTTCCCCTGTGTAACATACCACCCTCCAGACTGCTGAGGTATCTTGGGTGCCATGAGGTGCATTATCCTGCAATGCCATTTGCAGTTTACGCTCCAGGCTATGGATAGTGCATCCGTGGTTAGAAACATAGAAACATAGATTTTGACGGGAGATAAGGAATTCTTGGCCCACCTAGTCTGCCCATTTCCCTTCCTATAGGATAAGCTGCAGATCCTAGTTAACCAACAGCCTATTTCTTCCTACCCCCACAAGAATTGCCTTATGTCTGTCCCATGTATTTTTGAATTCTCCCACAGTTTTAGATCCCACAGCCTCCTCAGGAAGGCTGTTCCATGCATCCACTATCCTCTCTGTGAAAAAATATTTCCTAACATTGCCCCTGAAATGCCCCCCCCATCTTTAAATTGTGTCCCCTTGTTCTTGCATGTCTCTTTTCTGAAAGATGCTACCCTCTTGGACTTTGTTGATTTCACTGAGGTACTTAAACGTTTCTATCATGTCCCCCCTCTCCATCCTTTCCTCAAGGGTATGCATATTAAGCTCTTTCAGTCTCTCCTCATATGGCTTCTCTTGCAGACCCTGCACCATTCTAGTTGCCCTCCTTTGGACTGCCTCTTTCCTGTCTATGTCCTTGCGGAGATGGGGTCTCCAGAACTGGACGCAGTACTCCAGATGGGGTCTCACCAACTGTCTGTACAGAGGGATAACAACTTCCTGTTTTCTGCTGGTGATGCCTCTCCCTATGCATCCCAGTATACCCCAGCTCTCCCTAATGCCTTCTCACATTGCTTGCTAACCTAAAGGTCATCTGATATGATTACCCCCTGGTCCCTTTCCTTTTTTGTTTTTGTTACTACCTCCCCCCATTGTGTAATCTTCCCCTGGATTTTTGTTTCCCAGATGCATTATTTTGTACTTCTTGCATTGAATCCTAGCTGCCATACTTCCGACCATTCCTTCAACCTTGCTAAGTCCCTTCTCATCCTTTCCATGCCTCCTTGTGTATCAACCCTGTTGCAGATCTTTGTGTCATCTGCAAAGAGGCATACTTTCCTTCCAGTCCCTCTGCAATGTCACTTATAAAGACATTAAAAAGGACTGGACCCAGTACTGAACCCTGCAGTACCCCCATTATGGACTCCATTTACAATTACCTTCTGAGTCCTGTTGCCCAGCCAATGTTTTACCCAGGCAACCACCCTGGGACCCACTCCCAGGCTGGTTAATTTGACTATTAATCTTTGTGTGGCACTGTGTCAAATGCCTTGTTAACGCCTAGGTAGACCATGTCCACAGCCCTCCCAGGTCTCACTACTTTGGTCACCCAGTCAAAGAAATCAATTAGATTCATCTGACATGACCTTCCTGCTGTGAACCCATGCTGCCTTGGGTCCTCTGCCCCACTGGCCTCTAGGTACTCAACAATTCTTTCCTTCAGAAGTGATTCCATCACTTTCCCTACCACAGAGGTCAAACTGACAGGTCTGTAGTTGCCTTCCTCTGTCTTGGTCTCGCTTTTGTGAAGGGGAATCACATCCGCCTTCTGCCAGTCCTCGGGTACCACACCATCCTCCCATGATTTGTTAAAAAGGGTGGTCAGTGGTTTCACTAGTTCTCCCCTTAATTCTTTTAGAATTCTGGGGTGAATTCCATCAGGACCCATTGCTTTGTCCACCTTCAGTTTTAGGAGTTCTTTCAGAACCTTTTCTTCTGTGAAGGACTGGGATCAACCCCTATCAAGAGTGCTTCTGTTAATTGGATTAAGCACCTCCTCCTCTTTGTGAATACTGAGCAGAAATATTCGTTCAGTATCCCTGCTTTTTCACTCCCCTCTGCCCACCCACCATTCATTCTATTCAACCTCACTATCCCTCCCTTTGTCTTTCTATGCTCCCTGATGTACCAATAAAATGTTTTATCCCCCTTCTTAACCAAGTTGGCTATCCTTTCCTCAGTTTGGGCCTTTGCTATTCTGACTTCCCTTCCTGCTTCCTTCTACCTTAACTGGTACAGCTGTCTGTCCTGCTCCTTCTGTGTTTTCTTATACTTTCTGAATGTTATCTTTTTCTCCCTGACATTCCCCGCCACCTCTTTGGAGAACCACAGTGGCTTTTTCTTTCATTTTGATTTGTTTATTTGCTTCACACAAAGGCTTGTTGCCTCTGTGATGGCAGTTATAATGATTCCCCATTGTTGCTACACCCCTCCTTCTAGCCTGTTTGCTAGTGCTTTTCTGAGGCACTCTCCCATCTTGCCAAAGTCAGCCCTCCTGAAGTCCAGTACCCTCACTTTTGCATGGCTTGACTCTGTAGCTGAATTTAACGTGAACCACACTGTTTGATGGTCACTTGTTCCCAGATGGCAACCCACTTCTAGATCTGAGATCCTCTCACTGTCCCCATTTGAGAGTATGAGGTCTAAGACTGCTCCCTCGTGAGTGGGTTCTGAAACTAGCTGTCTGAGGCATGCTACCTATAGGGTATCGAGAATGGCCCTGCTCTTGGATGTGGCTGCAGCAAGTGTATTACAGTTAACATCTGGCATATTCAGGTCTCCCATCAACAGTATCTCCCCTTTCTCTGCCATCCTAAGAATGTCTTCTATCATATCCTTCTCCATTCTCTCCCACTGACCTGGGGGTCTGTATACAACCCCTGTGCGGATTGTGGTGCCACTTCCAGTCTCCAAGGTGACCCACAGTGCCTCTTCTCCTCCTTGTTCACTCTTTTGTTCAGTTGCTTTTATCCCTTCCTTTACATAGAGAGCCTCTCCTCCCCCTCTTCTCCCCTCCCTGTCTCTCCTGTAGGTTGCATACCCTGGTATGTTAACATCCCAGTCATGGTTCTCTGTGTACCATGTTTCTGTGACTGCTATGATATCCAGGAATCCCTCTTCCATCAAGGCCACCAGTTCAGAGAGCTTGTTGGGAGGTCAGCTGTAACATGCCTGTTCCAAGACCTGTGTGAGATGGGTACATCACCCACAGTGAGCAGTGCAATGGCACCAGGAAGATGTATCCACATGTGAGCATCTGAGGTGTATGGCCACTGGGCATTATCGCCCACACACAGCTGTTGCCTATGTATGACACATTCCAGCATCTTACTGCCAGTGCTCCACCACCCAAAAATAAAATGACATTTCTTTTGTGAACTGTCCAGGCCAAATATAAAGCAATCAGCAGGCATATTCTAAGAAAACACATTGTAAAAATGTATAAAAGGAAGACCACATTGAAACTGCCTCTGAGCAGATCTGCATTGTTCAAATTCATTAGAAATAATGGATAAAAGCATCCCAAAAGCTTTCCACAGCCATATCGGCTCTGACCAGAGTTTGTTTATAATGGTAACATAGTCTACCATGGAACTCCCAAATCCTCTCTTGCCAGACTGGACCCCCTCTTTCACTTTTTTTTGTTGCTGTGCTTTAGGCTGTTCCCCTCATATCCACCAGTGCTCACTCTTCTCTGCCCTTTCTTGATAACAAGCACCTTACCCATTGTTCCTCCTTTATATTTAAATTCTGGTTTGGTTCCTTTCCCTCCTACCTTACATCCCTCTTATCCTCTCTCTCGGCTTCCTACTACCCTCTCCACAATAATACTTCTCAATCCCTCACTATTCCTTTTTGAAAATCTGTTGGTGAATCTGCTTATTCATACCACTTTCCTAAACTCTGGTCCCCCCCTTGTCAATTCTCTCTGCCTCTTCTGCTTTCTCCTTAAAGTCTCTCCTTTATAACAACTCTTCTCCCTCCTACAACTGTCTATGACTCTCTTCCTTCCTCTTCCTCCTCCTCCTTACTAGTTTTGCCCCAGTAATCTGTTTCTTCCATTACTTGCTCATTGTTTTGTAACAATATTTCCATCACCTAAATTGTCACAATTTTTTTTCTATTACAAATATCTGTTTTGCTAATTTGTCTTCAATTTTTGATTATGCTTCCTGTGATATTGTATTTGCTGTATACGATTTTCCACATCCCCTACCTCTAGGCCATATCTGGAAATGAACTGTTAGCAGCTCAGTATGTCTTTCCTGGTTAATCTTTTGAAATAAATAAGTAAAATTATATGGATTAACCCTTCTATCTTTCCTATCAATTACACAGTTTTCTTACCCCACTGTCCACACTAGTCTTCATTATCTCACATCTCTCTCTACAGATACACAGTCCGGATCCTTCATTGGAACAAACTCACACAGAATCCCCCAATAAAAAGAGACAGGGAAGACAGGGCTACAGATTTTATGCTTGGTCTGCCTCTTTCTTTCTCTCTCTCCCTCTCTCTCTTTCCCCTAGTGCCTTGGTCGAATGAGGCTGTGACATCACTCCCCTGTACCCAAGCTATTGTGACTGGCTGAAGCTGATCTGGACCTGGAATCTGGGTGACATGTACCTTGTGATTGTATCTGTAACCTGGCTCACAGAAAGCATCTTCTTCTCAAAGATTAGTGAGCACATGAAAGGACTTTGGGTGGGCTAGGCTCATCCAGGATGTCTCGGACCCATTCATCACTAACAAGCCCCATTCAGGAAGCCCTCCATAATGAAGGTTTAAGGACCTGTTAAGATTCTGCTGAGCTAGTAAAATCTCGAGAAATAGGTCAGCTTCTTGTTACAGTTGACTCGGTAATGCAGCATCGTTATATCAGAATCCTACCCCCCACACACACACACACACATACACTCATAGACAGTTAACAAAAAGTATTTCAGACTATCCAGCAACAAGCAGTTTCACTGTCACAGTCATGTTCACGATATTCTGTTCAAAGGGTCTTTTTTTAAAAATAACTGAATGTACCAAGGCACTGAAACAGTTCATGAAGAAATACAATAAGAGGCCATTTTCAAATTAGTCTTCATAAAGGGCCATCTTCCAATTTCCTGGTCAAGTGAGATAGCGAGCAAAAAAGATTTGTTAAGCAGTTAGCCTTGCCGTAAAATCAATAATCAATGCACACCCTCTCTGTGATGCTCACTGTGAATTCACATATAACACCGAATAGGTGATGTGGCCCTGAGCTGCTTACATACTGTAGAACACATAGAACAGTATTCATCAATTATGTAATATTTTCATTTGGCATAGAGAAATACTTCATGCACAGGATAGATGGGTCCTAACTTTTCCCACTGCATGTTTCACTTTTGTGAAGTAATTAGCAGAACACCAAAACTGTCTTTGAAATGGAAATGTGGCCCTTTAAAAGTGCTGGACAAATCCCATTTTGGAACAACATCAGAGCACAAACACAGCCTGAGTATTTTATGAAATGCCATTTGATGTTTAACGTGGAACATGTGTTCAGATCTGTTGAGATTTATAAAACATCTGATAGTCCATGACAATATGTACTGTATAACAATGTCTTAGCACTGGGAATTTGTAAAGGAAATCTACAACCAGGAGGCTTATTTAAGCAGACTCTTAACTCAGGCATATTTATATTTGTATTTATTTATTTATTTTTAGTTTTTCTGAACCACACATTGGGTAGAGGGAATTCAACATCCTGCAGGACTCCGATCTCATAAGCTTTTCACAGCAACATAGAATGTGAAAGCAGAAAAATGTCTCCTGGCCCACCCCATCTGCCCAGCCCTACCTATTACTTGTGTGATGGCCTTAATGACCATCAGTTTACCCTTGGTTGTCACAAAAGGAAGATAAATACAGCACTTTACTAGCGGCAATAAGGAGACAGCATATATAGATGTTCACCCATTCACATTTATATGGTATGCGGCAATGGTAAGTGGAAGGGCTGAGCAGTGGTCTGCATGCTTTGAGCAGTGGTCTGCATGTTTTGGTTGTTTATGCATCTATATAAAATAATTTCACCTGGAAATTTCAGGATCCAGCAGCAGGCAGTTCCATACAGGTATAATTCTAGTATGATGACTTCATAGTAGAATAGGAAACAGTGAGGGAGTCTACATCTAGTTGACACTAAGCTATGCTTCACCATGCTTCACAGCAAAGTATTACATATGTAGCTGATGTGTATCACAAAATTACTAACAGGCATTTTTGGAACAGCTTTAAAACCCGAGTTCATTTCTCATTTGTGTTTGTTCACACTAATGCAGGTTAGCAAACAGAATCCCAGTCAATGTATTTTTTCAGTTTATTGTTATTTGGAAAAATAATGATCACAGTTATCTCTAAAAGTAATCAACATGTAAACAATGTACACACACCCATTTATATGAAACTGATGTTCACTGACAACTGACTCTAAGTGTTTTTTTTTTGTAAACAGATATTAACATTTTCCATTTTGTACAATGCATGACTATACAGAGTTACAATCAATACAGTATCACAACACTACATTGGCATTAGACAATGACATATTGGTCCTTCAGAACACAAATTATAAGGTCCGGCAGCCCTGCCCCCCCTCACCGCTTCAGAAGTAGGGTAGCATCGACTCCCAATGTCACAGGTGGTGGGGATCACTGGGGTGGTGATGCTTCCTCCAATATAGCACTGAGCACAAAGAAGTAGGGAGGAGCACTCACCCCTGCTGTTGTAGCTATAAATAAAGCAGTCTCAAACTCAAAGTGGGTTTACAGCTTTTTTACTTCCATATGTGTATTAGGCAGTGCTAACAGAAAAGCTTTACATTTCGCCCGACCACTTGGGCTTCATCAGAGATACTGAACTAGTTACAATGACCGGGTTTAGCCCAGACCGGTGGCGCTGAGGGTTGAAGCGCTGGATGCCACACCTTGCACCACGCCGGCAACTCAAGTTCGGGAATGGACTCGGGCTGCCGGGGGCTGGCAGGGGAGAGGTTGGATTGAACATCCCAGGACTGCTCTCCTTCCTCTGGGGTGGGCTCGTGGGGTTGTGTCACACTTGAGTGGCCCATGGTGAAGACTGGGGGAAGCACAAGGTGTGGTGCTAGCATGGGGGTGGAGTCTGGCAAGACACTTGCATAAGTGCAGCATGTCATTGCACTGCCGGCTCCAGGGGGACAAAAAATTAAGGTGGAAAAAGGGCTGGGTGCAACCGAGCAGCTTGATGGCCGCGAACCCGCCAACCTGGAGGCCTGTCATGGAATCGCGTCGGGGGGTCCAATGATGGCCGTGCTTGGACCCTCACATATGAGTGAGCCTGCTGTCCTCCGGGTTGGTGGGGGCAGGCGGATGGATGCCCCCGCTGGAGCACTGCAGAGGTGCAGAAATTGAAGTACGATAAAAAAAGCAAAAACGATGACCGGGTTTAAATACATATTACACCCATGATACTTAAGCAATAATGCCCGACAGGCTGTGTGTCATGCTGGGATAACACCATGCCTCAGATGGTTGGGCACAAGGCCACAGGCCGTGTGCCTCCAATAACTGAGGCGTGATGTTATCCCAAATGACACACACCCTGGAGGGCATTATTGCTATTATACAATGGTTCATTGTTATACAGAATTAAAAAAAATCATTTTATTAGATGTTTTTGTGTGGAAAAATATTTTTGTTTTTTAAGAGATGATGGAAACAATCAAGCAAATTAAGCAAACCATCATTTACAGGTTCATAGTGAGGCTGAGACTAGACCTGTGATGTTGTGCTGGGATAACATCATGGGTCCAGCCCAAGACTGGCCAATCAGATTCCAGGATTTTTTTCTTGCCAGTGTATAATTAAGTGTATTGACCAATCAGCTCATAGTGCCACTTAAATTGCAGCCTATCCAAGGCATGAAATAAATTTAAACACATCCGTGCACCGTGGTAAAATAATTAAATTCTGTATCTTAATTGAAACAGGTAAATATCCACTAGATAAGAGACTGTAAAAAAAAAAAACATTCATTTGTGTCATTAACTTTCATGGCTTCTTGATCAAGTTCCAAAACACACTTTGTACTTTCAAAACCTTTTTTCATTTCAAATTTCACTCTCCCCTCCAGGGAACCTCTGCAAAGAAAACATCAGAAAGAAGTGAAACTAGATGAAAATCATCTCTTTCAACTCCCGTAAGATGAATTCTAAAACAGTTATTCAAATCCACATATCCACACACTACTTTGTATGGGGGGGTTGAGGTCTTTTTATTTCGTTATTGTTTCTTCTTTAACAAAAATGGTTTTAATTCAAACCTGTCATTAAGGCATGGTTGTCTTGTAGCCCCCAATTTAAAAATCCATTCCTCTTCCTTCTTATTAAGGATAGAGTCAACATCACCTCCCCAGACATCAGCTGCAAAATAAGGGGTGCTAGCTGCACATTCGAGCAGACTTGATAGACCTCTAGATCTTTATCTGCTGGCAGATTTCATATGTTTGTATGTTCGTATCTTTTGGGAAGCATTTTAAACCAATTGCTACAACTTTGTGATTAGCGCTGTCATGACTAGATTTTATATGAAGTGCCATGGCATATTCACAGTTACAGTTCTTAATGGCCAAAATGTGCTCATTTAATCTAAGGCATAGTTTCCTCTTAGTTCTCCTTATGTAAAATTAGCCACAGGTATATGTGGGTTTGTATACTACAGTACCAGTATTCAATTAATACTGCCCCTGACTTTCTCAATTTTACCAGTTTCGGGGCACAAAAAAACATCTGCCTTCTGCATAAAATTACATGTATTGCAAAAGCCACATGGTTTTGATCCCCATTTTGGTTTCATTACAGTATCCCTGGTTTTGGCCTGATAACTGTGAATAAGTGAGTTCCTCAGGTTAGGGCCCCTTCTATAAGAAATTCTTAAGGGTTTGTCAAACAATGAATCTAGGGGTATACGTCCTCTCAGTATTTGCAGATTGTGTTTCACAGTACCAATGAGTTCTTTAGACCTAATGCTGTGACAAATGTCATTGCCCCACCTGGGTCTCATGGCGGCTCCTTGATCTGTAACAGACTCTCACTTGCTATGTTGTCTACCTTGGTTCTAGCTTTTGAGATGTCAGTTTCTAGATAGTCCCTTTCCCTTAATCTTTCCATTAGTTCATCTGTCCAAGTAGCATACACTACATCTGTTCCACAGTTTCTCTTCATCCTCATAAACTGACCTCTGGGGAGATTTTTTACAGTGTGTCCTGGATGATAGCTTGAAGCCAACACTATACTTTTCTAATCCATAGGCTTCTTATACAAATCCATTAGAAGTGACCCATCGCTTTCGTTTGTGATAGTAAGATCTAAAAAATGTATTACATTCTTGTCTGCACTGATTTTAAATCTGAGGTTCAGATTAGAATCCTCCAAAAACTTTACAAAAGCATTGCGTTCACTCATAGTCCCCTTCCATATCAACATAATGTAGTCAATAAAATGCTTATATAAATCTAACTTATAAAAGAAGGGATTAGTGTCAGAGTTATATATAACTTCATCCTCCCACCTTGCTAAGTAAAGATTTGCTAAGCTTGGGGCTAATGTAGCCCCTATGGCAGTACCACTAATCTGTTGGTAAATTTTCTCTTGGAACATAAAGATATTATTCTCAAGTACCATTTCCATCATATTCACCAACATGTTGACATTTTCCTGTGGTAAACTGTAGTAAACTTTGTTCTATTGCAGCCAGCTGTCCCTTATGCGGTATGTTTGTGTATAAAGAATCAACATTTAATGTGACTAAACACCACCCCTGTTCCACTTGTATGTCCTTTAGAATAGAAAGTACACTGGTGGTGTCCCTAATGTAGCTTCTAGACATGGGTACTATGGGACTCACAAAACTGTCCACATATTTTGATACAGATTCTGTAACCCATTCAATTCCTGAAAAAATGGGGTGGCCCAGCAGTGTAGTGGGGTATTTGTGCACTTTGGGGAGTGTATAAAAAGCTGTTTTTTGTGTGGAAATTGTTCAGTCAAATAAAATAGTTCATTCAAAGTAATGAGTCCATCCTGAAAAAAGTCTATCAGGAAGAGTTCCACTTTTTTCTTAATCTGTTGTGTGGGGTCCAAGGTCAACAGTTTATAAAAGGAGGTATCTGAAAGCTGTCTGTTTATCTCTGCCATATACTGAGTAGTATTCTGCACCGTGACGCTGCCCTCCCCTTTATCTGCCAATTTTATAACAATGTGACTGTTATTAGTAAGTGATTTCAAGGCTGCCAATTCCTGGTTAGTCATATTGCAAAAGGGGAGTCTGGGTGTATGTCTATATAATTTCTCTAAGCCCCTAGTGCAGTGGTCTAAGAAGGAGGAGGAAACCCTGGAGTGTAGGGTGGGGACAAAAGGTTGAGGGTGGTTTAAATGTTTTCTGAATGTGTTGAGTATGTATCTCACTTTCCTGTGAGTTAGAGCCCCCTCTGTCTATGCCATTTGAATCTGTGCTAGAAAAAAACATTTTTAGATTTCAACTTCCTAGCAAACTTATTCACATCAATAAAGGCATCAAATTCTGTGACAGAGTATGAAGACACAAAGGACAAATCCTTGCTCAATACCTGTATTTCGGTATCTGTAAGAACCAAATCCGAAATATTAATAACAGTCAATATCTGTTGTGGGCTTGTTGACCTTGAACCTTTCTCCTTTCTCTTCCTCTGGTTCCACCTTGTTTTCCCTTTTCTCATCTCACTTGTACTTCCTGAAACTGAAACCTTGTTCGTCGTTCGATCCTCCTGGGCTGGGGTTGTCCAGGAGGACCTGCCTCTAAAAAAGGACTCTGTTCGCGTTCACTGTCCTGTTCAGAAGCACTATCCCCCATACTATAGTCTATGGACAAATGTTCAGTCCTTTTAAGGCTAGAGCACGGTGATGGGGCACCTACAGGGTCAGTGCTAGTACTTGGAATACTTGCCGTTGTGGAAACAGTCGTGACAAGTGGAGTTCACATACTAAGGGTAGCACTACTGTTGCTAGATTTTTTCTTCCAGGAGAAAACCTGATTTCTCAGATAGTCATTAGCATCTCTTTGAAACTTTTTTTGTTTCCGTGCTTTAATTTTGTTATCATAATGCTTAAGGTACTTGTTAAATTTCTGTTGGCACCTTGTGAAGTTAGGATGCTGTTGGAACATGAATGCAACTTTCTCCTGTGTCTCAATGGCTTGTCTCATCTCCTACATAAGTTCATCTCCATCATCTATTACCAGTTTGATGAGACACTCTGATGCCTCATGCATCACTGTTTCCCATTTCTTCAAAAGGTTCAGTCGTTCTGTACCAAAAGCTGGACGCTGTAAAATCCTGAGTCCCCTTGGAATCTGTTTTACCTCCAGGTACGTGCTCATTATCTGTGGAAGTGTGGAAGTAAAAAAGCTGTACACCCACTTCTAGTGTGAGACTGCTTTATTTATAGCTACTACAGCAGGGGTGAGTGCTCCTCATTACTTCTTTGTGCTTAGCATCGACTCACATCAGTACATTTCAATAACTGTGTCAATGCCTGTATCCATACAAGGTGCAATAGGAGCAGGGCATAGAGGATAGCTTCAAGCCTTAACATCTAGTGCCTGCAACCTATAAATCCTAGCTCAGCCATCCTGTGCTCCTCCCCCTCCTCCCCACAGGACAGATGTCTAAGGGACAAAGGTGGGAACATGTTGCATCACATGTAGTAGCCACCTAGCCCACAGGAGATAAATTGCTCATTTCTGTCATTAAGATTAAATGTGATTATTTCCATAGTGTAAATATTATTTACTGTTTCCCACCAGTGTAAAAGAGCAGGTGGCTGTGTAATAAGCTATCTCCTAGTTATACACTTCAGCGCATATTGGCCAAAAGGTTTTAAATTTTCTCCCCTTAAATTGCCTGTGATATTGAAACAGAAGGCACATCTCGGGACTCAGCATTATTGTGACCCCTAAGACTTCCAAGATGGCAACATCCAGGTCCAATAAAAATGGATGTCAAAAGGGGGCACACCCATAGAATTTGTATATGCGTTGCCCTGTCTTCCCCATGGTTTCTCCAGCAGGCAGCACTGGAACTCTGCCCAAATTTGGCAATTACCATTAGGGTCCTGAAAGGTCTCACCAGGAACCCATATACCCTCCAAATATGGGATGACATGACTCTACCCATTTCAGAGAAGCCTGTTTCACAGTTGAAGGCCTATGTTCCATCATAGTTCCGCACTCCATTTGTCAGCAAGATATTGAGTGGAATATTATTATATGTCCTGAATAGCACTGTAAAAGAGGGAAATTATATGTCTAGTAATTCGAAAAGTGCCTTGCATCACCACCAAGAAGATCAAGTGTGGGAGCCTCACAAAGACCTTCACATTCATTGGCTGGAATTCTATATAATGGCACTGCAATTAGTGTTTTGTTCTAAAAAGTGAAGAAAATCTGCAAAACATAAAAAGTAAAACATGAATCTAGCTTTTTAGGTTTTTCTATATATTCTGTGTGTAGTCTTTGTGACAGCTATCAGTTAAACATAAACCCTAGTGTGCAGCACAGTATAGTGTCACCAACATATAATCACCTCAGTGTCATACAACATCTTCCTAAGCTGTCTGGGAATCGATTTCAGAAAGGTGGAGCACAAAAAAGAGAGAGCAGAACTGCTATCAGTTTTAAAGATTATTTGAGACAGAGAGCAAGCATTGTTAAGATGATCTTATTAAATATGTTAGATTATGATTAGCTGTAGTAATGTGCTTACATATGAAGGCAGTTTACCAAATTATTATCTGTAGCAGCAGTACAGCGAAAAAAAAGTTATTCCAAAAAAGCTAATTTTCTGCTATAGTTATAGAAAACATTGGCAGAAATCTTGATTTGGGATTTTCTGGAAGCTTCCTGTATTGTATACTTTACTTTTGCATTGTTGTCTGGATTCTTATCCTCCTCATGTCCTCGGTACTATTTCTGTACAAAAATGAAGCGATCATCTTTATTTCTTGGGAAATAATTATTTAACAAATTTAATAAAATTCTTAAATAATAACAGAAACTGAAAACTTCACCACCAAAATAACATGGAAAATGATTGGCATCGATTAAGAAGAAAGAAATGTGGGATCACATTTTAGCCCATTTCCGTTGCACTGCTACTTTAAGTACCTTTAGCAGTTTTGTGTGGACATACTTACATGAGCATTCCAGCTATGTCCGCATATCCATTTGGACTTTCCCCAGATGTCCCTGTCTGTTCCCACACCTGTGTCACCTTTCAGCCTTCTTACTATGCTTAGTCAATTATATTCTACCTGAGGACTCCCTCTCTCATTCACTCGTACTATGCCTCTGCCTCCCCATCATCACCTTTTTATTTTCTGTCTTCTGTTCTTACCTTGTCTATTATCACTTTTTCTCCTAGATTCACCCTGTCTTCCTTCCTCACATATATACCAGTATCCCTTATTTCTCCTTACATAGCCACTAACTTTGCTATTTTCTCTTTAGATATAATTCCTGAAGATATATGATGAAACATTGATTCAAACTCTATTTTCTATTTTCAGTTTGCATTTAACATTACCTCTTTGTTCTGTTTTCAGTCCACATGCTGATGCAGCACCATGTTTTTTTTTGTCCAAACAAACTTATGTATATATGTATGTATGTATTTATTTATTAATTGATCGATTCATTCATTCATTCATTCGTAACTTAACAAGGAAAGGCACACTAAGCTATGATAGCTTGCAGTACGGTCCAAACAAACTTATGAATGTATGTATTTATTTATATATTTATTTCCTTGTAATTTAACAAGGAAAGGCACACTAAGCAGTGATAGCGTGCAGTAGGGCCTTATGATCCACTAACCTGATTGGCTGTTACCATTCTCAATCCATTACATTATCAGCCTGAACAACCATGTGTATGTAGGTATGTTTATCTGATCAACATTTCCATTATTACAATAAGTAAATTGTGACTTCCTGTGATGTCACCCAGCCCATAGCAGCCTAAATCCAGAGCTCCATCTCAGAAACCCTAAAAACCTCCCTGTATTTAATAATTACACAGAAATTGTGGTCTTACCAGCTCAGGAAGCATTCTTTAAAACAATGAGAAGGTTGGATCGACAGCTGAAGGTGGCAGGCAAGATGGAAGGCAGGCGATGGGATCCCAACCTAAGCGACTTGGAGGCCTCCCAGGCCTTGGGTTCCAAGACATTGCTGGAACCAGAATGGATTTCCCCAACAAAGAATCAGAAAAGGTGGAAAAAATCAGACACAATCTTTTGAGAGCTCTGAGCTTTTTGCACAGATATCACTGACAACCTGGAGAACATGGGCTCTGAAATTACAATTTTATCCAAATGAACTGAAGACATGGACCAGCAAATGACAATCATGAACTGCAGAATAGACTGGCTCGAGACCCTAGTTCAACAACTTCAAATGGCTCAAGATAAACTGTAGGAGCAACAAGAGGATGTTGAAAGCAGTTTTTGCAGAAAGAACATCCAGATTTATGGTATTCCAGAGCAATTGGAGGGACAGGACATGGAAGCTTTCCTTTTGCACTTTTTTCAAGAAGCCCTCTAATTTGACCAGGAATAGACTCCCAAGATCGAGAGGGCGCATCATGCCTTGAGACCCTCACCCACAGCTCCTGATGCCCAGCCCAGGTCCATCATAATAAGATTCCTGAAATATAAGACAGAACAAGACCTGCTGTCTTGGGCCTGGCAGGTGAAAGAGGTTTCCTTCGACTTCAGCTGTGTTTCTTTCAATAATGACTACCACTTGCAGGCAATGAGATGTCAGAGAGCCTATATTCCCCTGCTGCAGGCTCTCCATAAATTTCAGCTACATTTCCAGACACGCTATCCAGTCCACTTAGTGGTGTTTCTTCCTGAAGGATGGAATGTTTATGAATCGGCAAAGAAGGCTGAAAAAGTCTTACAAAAGACTCTCCTCATGCTCAACTGGCCACAGAGAAATGGATTCAGGTAGATGCCAGTAGACAGAAGCTGAAGCCAAGTAAGAAATAATTACTCAACTCCAAGCCCGTGCTCAGCACCAACAGCTGGACCAGGACAAAGAACGGGACACTTGAGAAATTACATTAAAGCTGTTTCAGCCATGAATGGCTTTACCTCTGCTCCTTATTCTCCTTAATTTAGACACTTTTCAACATCAAGGAACTGCAGTGAAGTTTACTTAATGTAGAGGTGGGTGGTGATCGGGGGTGAGACTGCTGTGGGTGGGGGGACCTGGAGTGAAAGAGACTGCTATGCCTGTTTTTGTTTAAAACTTTAAATTGATTAGTTGTACTTGTCCCTGTTGGACCAGGGGTTTTCCTTCTTGGAAAGTGGTAGTGGCTGTGGGGCACAAGATGGATTATAGGCACGAAAATCCTCTGAATGCAAAATAGCAGCTATATACCACCTCTGCAACAGTGCTCCATGGCAACAAAAGTGCTCAAAGGCAATAGATACCTTCAGCGCCTACTCAGTTTTTAAATGCAAAGCCTGAATTTTCTTACCCATGCAGCAGCTGCCTCTGATGTGGCCCACCCAGTGGGGGCAAGCGGAACTTCCTCTGTAGTCTGCGGGGTCAGCCATTGGAGCTTAATGCTCTAAGTCTAACAAACTCTGTCAGTGACTGCTGCAGCAGAGTTAATGTGTTTAAGAGAATGGGGGAGTTTCCCATGCCTTCCCCTCTTGCCCGGTAGTGCTCCTGCTCTGGAGAAGGGACACTTTGCTTTCTTTTTTTCTGTCCTTTCCCATGAAGTGGTTAGTTAAATTATGGGGATAACTTTGCAATTGTTCTGAGTTGCTGTCTGTCTCTGGGTGTCTGCTCCCAGTCTAGCAGCATGTGCTGGTGGGCTTAACTGCACCTCCTTGCTGAATTCTGCAATGTCCAGTTTAGCTACATTTTATTCAAGCAGAAATAGGCACATGTAATGACCCCGTTTACTTTATAGGACATGGGGTCACATAACAAGGGGACTATAAGCCACAGCAATAGCTACTGGCTGGACAGTAAGTAAGGTATCAGACATTTTTGCTCCCAGTGTAACAGGAGTGATTATGGAAGTGACGCAGTTTATTTTGTTAACGCCCACCTATGGTGTTATGGACTGCTATGTTTAAATCAGATAGCAAAACTCTTTCTTATCTTAAATGAGGGCCCTGCCCTTTCTTCCGCCTTGGGTGTTAGCTACCTCTGGGTGTGTTGGTAAAACCTGCTGAAAGCATTAATAGTGCACATCTTCCTAACTCCTCACCCCCCTCCAAGAAGGGGCAAGACAGCTTCCGGCCCCTAAGATGTGCAGGGGTGCTAATGCCTTGAGCATTATATCCAGACTTACACTTTGCATAAGAAGAGGTCCACCCCCTTTTGCCTGGCCTCCTCCTAAAACTAGTGGAAAGTACACATTCCAATTGCAGAAAGGGGTCCCTAGGTGATAGATGGATCAGCTGCAGAGAAACGTGAAACTTTGTCCTATTCTTTTCCTCTTATTTTTCCCCATGCGGTGGGTTTGCTTCAGACACTGAGAGGAATGTATGCCCCCTTCCCTATCCTTTATCTGGAGCAATACTGCTCCTCAAAAGCTGATGTTCCTGGAACCCCACATACCTCCCGACTCAGTCAGGGGTTCAGCAACACCAATCCCCATCCAAGTTAAAGGGTCTATTTCTGAGGCCCCTACCTTGCCTCATAGACTATGTGTATATACTTACATCATTTGGGTTGAATACAAATCACTGTTTGTTTGTCTTATTGTTGGTGCAGTATGTCACCTGAATTACTGTCATACTACACATGACTACTCTGCTGAAGCATATAGTATTGTGGGTTTCCAGCCCACTCCCAGCTCATGGTAACTATCATATTACACCTTTCTTTGCATGTGGCAGTGGACACCTGGCCTGTATGGAAGGTGGGAATTATGTTTAAAAAGTACTGGAGACTACTCAGGAATTGCAGGACCTACGTTCAAAATATACTCAAGTATGTTAACAGGTTGAATAGCCCAATAAAGCTGGCTAAGGTGTTCATTGTGTCATGTAAAGAAAGGACAGACCTAGTATTTATTCAGGAATCCCTCCTCATTCAGATGGAGATGTCCAAACTAGTTAAGTATGGCTACTCAGCTATTTACTCTTCCTCATACCAGTGTGGTAAGCACAGAGGAGTAGTAATCTTGGTGGCACACCACCTGACATTTCAGGAAGTGAAGGTGGTCAAGGACAGGGAGCGATGTGGAATTTTAGTTCAAGGGGGATAGACAGGATTCCCATCACTCTGGCCAATATATATATTCCCCCGGGATCTGACAACCCCTACTGAACTTGGTGATGGACAATGTGAGAGATTGCCTTTTCATGGCCGGGGACTGTAATCTACTTATGGATACCAGTACAGATACCATAGCCTCTCATCAGACTCATTCCCCTGCTTTGCATAAGTATTTTCATAGATATATCACCTCTATGGGATGGTCAGATATTTCAAAGGAATTACATGTAGATCAGAATGAATACTCACAGTATTCATCACCATACTAAACCTACAGTCATATAAATTATATATTTGTACAACAGGAAGATGTGGGAAGGGTTCCTTCTTGTCAGTGTAAGCCCCCAAATTGGGGCTTACCTTATCATGGGGTTGTGGCCCTGCAGGCATCCTGCAAGTGGTTCTGGGTGGGATTCAGGGCTGGCAGCTCCATTGGTACTCTGTGGCTGTGGCCACAGATATCTTGTGTCTCAGCCCCATCTATAATAGGGAGTCGAGCTCCAAGTGCAGTTTTCACGCCTCCGGGTGCTTTGGGTGGCAAAGAATGGTACTAGGTGCTGCCATGAAGGGACCATCAAAAGTAAGCAAAAAAGATGGTGGACCGCACACTACTGAGCATGTGCAGCTGCAGAAGTGCTGAAATTTTAAGGAGCCACAGCTCCATTAGCGACAACCCAGTAAAAAGGGTGCAAATAGGAGGAGTGTGTTTCAGAAGCCCCGGTTGGGATTTAGGGGCTCCCACAAATAAAATAAAGGATGTCCTTGCTTCTGGTGGCCAAGCAAAGCCAGGACAAGTAGTTTTCATCCTCTGAAAGGGCTTTGTTGTAAAAATATAAGGGCTGAAATATTTTGGGTACCATATAAACAAATATGGCAGCCCACAGGGACTTCTGCATCAAGGGAGCTGCTGAGACAGTATGAGAGGGCATCAAATATGCCTGGGAAATTGTCCAGCCAATCAGAAGGGGTGATTGGGAAAATTGTAAAAAGGACTGTTTGCCCACCAGAAAGGGAGATTCCTCGGAAGTCAGGAGAGAGTGTGTGCATGAGAAACTGCTGTGGGGCTATCCAGCCCAATACCTGCACCCAGAGCCCAATGGCCTGTTCAGTCCAAGAGAGAATAATAATGAGAGAGTGCCTGGAGAACAATTGCTGCAGAGAGAAAGAGAAGTAGGAGTTTTGAAGCCAAACAAAGTGAAAGAGGTTTTGGAGTTTGCTGCAGAGAGCAAGGAGCTTGGAGTCTTCAGCTGGAGAAAGAGCTTGGTGCTGCAGTGTGAGAAAAGAGATTATAAGTTCTGCAGCTTTGCAAACAAAAAGTCCCACAGCAGAGAAGTAAGCCTGAGCAGCCTGTGTTCCCTCTAGGAGGGGTTAGAAACTGGAAGTTGCTGTTTTGCTCCCAGCCAGAGTGTTGCTTGTAGCTGGGGTAGAGACTGAGCCAGATACCGAGCTGAAAGTGCATTTGTGCAGACATTGTGAGCTACACAGAGAAGTCTAAGGGATCAAGCCTGCCCTGTCCCCAGACCAATGGAGAAGATGACTCAGCGAGAAGAAGGCAAGAGGCCTGCCTGGTGAAAACTGTCTACAAAGGCCTCAGAGGTGAAGTTGGCAAGGCCAGGCAAGTGAAGACCAGCGTTCTTCAACTTCTGCAGTCATCCTGCTGCTGTTGTGGTGCACCTTCAAAAGATACCTCCACGGTACTGTGCAAATTCAGATCCAGACTGTGAAACCCTCACAAACTGTAAGTACTGCTGGGCTGTGGTTCAGAGGAGAACTTTATTAACTAGCTAGCTAGATAGGATTAGGGTGTTAGAGCCCGGAAAGGACTGTGCAACTAAAGCTAAGCCGAGGGCTGAACTTAAATTTTGGTCACTATTCAAGTTATTTGGGCCTCTAAGGAAAGATCCCCAGAATCGAAATCTGCACCGCAGTGTTGTACCCACTGGAAGGGACTATAGACAGCAGCTGCCAGTGGGGAGCCTGATGCACCCACAGGTGGGAGGTGGGGTTAATGTGTAGGGTAACCTTGTCTGAGCCATTTAGTAATGTTGTGCTGTTTTTCCCCCTTTTTACCCTCCCCAAAATAAAAACTGTTATTGTTCTTGTTATACACTGGTATTGTGACTTATTGCAAAAAGGGAGGTGTGATATTGCGTGGGGAAGTGTACTGTGGGGGCAGTTATTGTATTTTCCTGGGGAGTGGTAACCTGCAATTTGTCCACAGATATCACATATCACTATCCCAGGTGGAAGCACTGTGCCATTTCCTTATCCAGGTATCTTATCCACCAGTGAACCCAGGTCGGCCCCCTCAGAGGTGTGTGCAGTGTGGATCCCAAGGGGCCCTGGAACAGCCAAGGTGAGTCAAGGGGCTGGTCCATCAGATTGGTCTGACCTCTTTCTGGGATCATGCCCCAGTCTTTACAGAATAGGATTTAGGCCTGTTCCGAAAAAAGACAAACTGGTGCTTTGACTCCTTCCATTTGAAGGATGAGGGTTTTATAGAAATGGTACACAATCATATCAAGGACATTGTGGCCTTAAATGACTCCTTTGACACACAGCCCACTATTCTGTGGGACACAGTTAAAGCAGTGCTAAGAGGTTATCTCATCACCTATGGTGTTAAAAAGACTAAGGAAAGGAGAGCCCATACAGATGAACTCTTTGCTACACTCACTTTTTTGTAACAACAGCACCAGTTAGGTACATTAGTAGACCCAACCCAAATCACTAAAATTAAGAAGCAGCTTGACAACCTGGCCTTAGGTCAGACAGAATGAGCATTGCGTTACCTATGCCAGAAGTACCACAATGGGGGCTTTATTGCAGTGCAGTTTCTGGCACATCGAGTTAGGGGGTACCATCAATAAGCCAAAAGTTCCAAAACAAAGCATCCTAACACTGGAGCACTTCTTAAGGATGTAAGCTCCATAGCGGAGACATTTGCTGCATCTGCTGCATTTTATGAGACCATATACTAAAGATCCAACACCTGAGCTGGATGCCTTAGCATCCTTTCTGTCCTCATTGCACCTCCCAAGCGCTGGATGTCCAGGCCCAGGAATTTGTTGAGGGACAAATCACTGTACTAGAGCTACAGGAGGCCATCAGGTGCCTCAGAACCAAAATATGTCCAGGCCTTGACAGTTACTCAGCAGAATTCTTTAAGAAATTCATGCCAGAAATTGCATATCTCCTACTTAGAATGACAAACAACATAGTGAAGGGTGAGGATCCCCCACCATCTTGGAGCTATGCTACCATAGCAGTAATCCCTAAATCAGTGAAGTCATCTGAAAGATGTGAATCCTACCATCCAGTCTCAGTTTTGAATATGAACTATAAGATCTTCATGTCAATACTGGCAAAGAGACGTGATGGTATCCTCCTCCATATTATTCACCCCGATCAGACAGGCTTCATTGGATCCCATCAAATTATGCATAGTTTTAAGAGATCCCGCTCCATAATACAGCAGGCCTCTAGTTCTGGTTCCCCTCTCTAGCCCTGAGTCTTGATATGGAGAAGACATTTAACAGGGTGTTGTGAGCCATTCTCCATGGCACACTGCATAAATTTAGGTTCCTGAATGAATTTCAAGACCTCATTTTCCGTATCTACCGTACTCCCATTGCTCAGATCAGGACAAATGGTCATATGTCTTCATCTTTTCCTCTGCAGCATGGAATGAGACAAGATTTCCCCTTGTCCCCTATTTGCATTGTATATTAAGTCCCTGGCACAGGCTCTGTGACAACACCTGAGTGTCATGGGTTACATGGTACCAGAAGGCACAGAGCAGCTCATTGCCCTCTACACAGATGATATTATGCTCTGTTTGTTGGCCCCAGAGATGGATCTTCCAATTATTTGGTCAATATTACAATAATACAGCTCCTTATCAGGCTATACACTCAATGAGAGTAAGATGGAAGTCCTGGCTATACAATATGTCCCCAGTATGACGATAAAAGCTCAATGTCCTTTCTGATGGGATTTGACCCAGATTAAATACTTAGGGATAAAGCTCACAACCTCAGTTTCGCAACTCTATGAAGCCAATTATGCCCCTCTGCAAGCAAGGCTACAACAGGAACTGGACAGGTGGACAAAGGTTCCCTTGTCCCTAGAGAGAAGGATAGGAACTATTAAAATGCTGGCCCTTCCAAAATTTTTATGTCTATTCCAGAATTTGGTTCTCCTAATTCCCCAGAGCGTGGGAGTGCTGGCACAGGCGGATCTCACGTTTTCTTTGACAGGGGCTGGCCGAAGAGATCTTAAGATATTTTAGGAGGCAGTGCGCTGCAGCCGGTAATGTATTGACTCAGAAACTCCCCTGATCAGCAATGGGCTCAGTTGGAGAGAGCAGGTGTCCCCACACAACACTTAGAGCTGGGTCTGCTGGACTCTCGGCAATTTAATACATACTACAGACCCTGCACCATTTTAGTCGCCCTCCTCTGGACCGCCTCTACCCTATGTCTTTCTGGATATGTGGTCTCCAGAACTGGACACAGTACTCTAGATGGAGTCTCACAAGTGATACCAGGTGATTATAGTGCAGACTAAACCATGCATGAAGAACCACTCAGTCTGTAGCATGTGATGCTTTAGACCGACAGGGGTATATGAGCGATACGCAAGTATCGCTACCCCTGTTGCTCTGCACAGGATGGGGAAGTGAATGTAGAGAGACAGCTGGTTGGGTGCTTAGTTGAGCCACTCCCATGGTGAAGTGGCTAGAGCACCTGACCATACAGTAGGAAGCATGGCAGGACCAGGGTTTGAGTTCCTAGTGTGGAAATTTGTTTTAATTCCCGTCAGTGCGCCAATGGCTAAGTGCAGTGGTGAAATTCTGTTTTTCCCCTGAGTCTACACCCCACAGAGTTGATTACAAATAGTCTGGGGGGTGTGGTGGGCAAAGTCCCCCACATTGGGGGGTGTTGGGGCAATGCCCCCCTCAAAAACAATAACACTGTTCAGGCAGGCGGCATTTCTGTTGCAGTTGGCATTATGTGCCACCACTGTGTTACCACGCGCTGTGTTTGATGTGCGGTTTTGACCTGCATTATATCATGTGCGACATTATGACCCCATGCTTCACCAGTTATTTATACAACGGTATCATCACCTCCCTTTTTCAGCTGGTGATACCCCTTCCTATATATCTTAAAATCACACTGGCTCTTCCCCCTGCCTTATCACACTGTTTGGCCACCTTTAGGTCATAAGATATGATTGCTCCCAGGTCTCTTTCCTGCTTGGTGGTCGTCAGTACCACTCTCCCATCTTGTATTCCGCCTCTGGGTTTCTGTGCCCCAAGTGCATGATTTTGCACGTCTTTGCATTGAAACTTATTTGCCACACTCCTGACCGTGTTTCAAGCTTTCATAGATCCCTTTTCATTTTTTTCACCCTCCCAGAGTATCTATCCTATTGCAGATTTTAGCGTCATCTGCAGAAAGGCATACCTTCCTTTCTAAACCTTTGCAATGTAGCCTACAAAGACATTAAAGAGGAGCAATCCCAGTACTGATCCTTGTGGCACCCTGCTGGGCACTCTTCCTTCCTCTGAATGAACTCTGTTTACCGCCACCCTCTGTCACCTATTTCCCAACCAATTTCTTATCCAGCTTTCCATTTTTGAAGTCACTCCCAGGCTGCCCATCTTGTTTATGAGTTTCTCATGTGGAACAGTGTTGAAGGTGTTACTGAAATCTAGGTTGGCCACATCCACCGCTTCTCCCTGATCTACTCCCCTGGCCACCCAGTCAAAAAAATCTATCAGATTTGTTTGACATGACCTCCCCCAAGTGAATCCATGCTGCCTCTGATCCTGTAAGCTGCTGGTTACAAGATATTACACAATTCTTTTCTTCAGCAATGATTCCATTATTTCCCCACCACCGAAGTCAAGCTGACTGCCCTGTAAATGCCAGCTTCCTCCCTCCTACCACTTTTGTGAAGTGGGGCTACATCTGTTCTCCAGTCCTCCGGGATCACTCCCATCTCCAGTGAGTAGTTGTACAGGACTGTTAGAGGTGCAGCCAACACCTCTCTGAGCTCCTTCAATATCCTTGGATACCAGGTAAGGAAAAAGGTCCGGCTCCCCATACGACACACAGGGGAAACGCCAGACCTTGCCTAACAACTAACACACCAAAATCTGGCCAATGGAAAATCATGTACACTAATGCGCGCAGTCTGGGAAATAGGATCCCAGACCTGCAGGCAACAATGACAGAGGCTAAACTGGACACAGTAGCCATTAATGAGACTTGGTTCACCAGTAACCACACTTGAGAGACTTCAGTACCTGGCTATGTACTGTTCAGAAGAGATCGAAGTGCAGAAAGGGGGGTGGAGTGGCCCTTTATGTCAATGAAAATATCAAAGCTACAGAAATTTGGACTACACATAAGGAGCCAGAAGAACTGTGGGTCACCCTGGAAATAGGAAATGGGACAGCCATACAGACTGGGGTTGTCTACAGGCCTCCAGACAAGGGGGAGGACATAGACACATTACTGTTAGAAGATATCCACAACATGACAGCTAAAGGGGAGGTTCTGATAATGGGAGACTTCAACATGCCAGATACAGATTGGTCAATACCAGCAGGAACATCTGCCAGAACTAGACACATAGTGGATTCCCTGCAACTGGTAGAACAACCCACAAAATACAGGGCTATCCTAGATCAAGTACTGACTAATGGGGAAAGGATCACAGATCTCCAGGTAGACGGTCACCTGAGGGCCAGTAATCATCACATGGTACGGTTCAATTGGTCCACTAGAACTAAATCATCCCATTCCATGGCAAAAATATAGGACTTCAGAGGAGTTGGCTTTGATAAGATGGCCAACAGAGTTAAGCTACAGCTGGCAAAAAGAAATACAGGTGAGGGGGTACAGGCAAAGTGAGCAAGCATAAAGGATGCAATACTTGAATCAACATCCCATTGTGTTAGAGGGAAAAGCAAGAGCAAAAGAAGAAGGAAACCACTTTGGTTCTCAAAAGCAATAGCAGAAAAGGTCAGAACCAAAAGGCTGGCCTTCAGGAAACATAAGGGAACGCATTGAGATGAAGATAGGGAGGCATACCAAACTTTCCTAAGGGAAGCAGGGAAGGCAGTAAGGCAGGGAAAGGCCCAAACCAAGGAAATAGTAGCACGAACAGAAAAAGAAGGTGACAAGACTTTCTATAGACACTTTAGTGAAAGGAGAAAGTCCGGGGGTGGGGTATTGCTATGATCAAAGGGGATAAGGGGGAGTGTGAGGAAGAGGACCAAGGAAAAGCATCTATCCTAAATAGATACTTCTGCTCAGTATTTACTGAGGAGAAGGTAGAGCAGGGCCCACGGCTCAGCACCATGGACACAGGGGAGAGGGAGGTGTGAACTAGGCCCTTCACAAAAGAAATGGTCCTAAAAGAGCTCACTAAGTTCAGGGTGGGCAAGGCAATGGGATCTGATGGCATACATCCCATGGTACTAAAGGAGCTAAGGGTGGAACTAGCAGAGACATTATCAGAAATGTTTAGTGAGTCTCTGAGCACAGGAAAGGTCCCAGAAGACTGAAGAAGGGCTCATGTGATCCCGCTCCACAAGAGTGGTTGCAGGGAGGAGGCAGGGAACTACAGAGCAGTCAGTTTTACCTCAGTAGTGGGCAAGATTATGGAGGCACTCCTTAAGGAAAGGATAGTGCAACACCTGGAATCCATAGGAGCACAGGATCCAAGACAGCATGGGTCTACAACAGGAAGGTCCTGTCAAACTGATCTCGTAGATTTCTTTGACTGACTGGGTAAACAGAGTGGTGGACCAAGGGGGAGCAGTTGATGTCACCTACCTTGATTTCAGCAAAGGCTTTTGATACTGTTCCACGTAGATAGATACTGTTCCACTTGCATACTGTGCGACCCTGAGCAAGTCACTTAACTTCCTTGTGCTCCCAGGTCGCACCTGTAAACAAGCTTCAGCATAGTGTGTCTCTCCTGGTTAAAAAAAACAAAACATAGAAGATTGATTAATAAGCTGGGTAGGCTCGGGGTTGATCAGAAGTTGATCAACTGGGTGGCAAACTGGTTGACGGGCAGAAAACAGAGAGTGGTGATAAATGGTATACAGTAAGAAGAGATGCAAGTCACAAGTGGGGTACCTCAGGGATCAGTCCTGGGACCAGCCCTCTTCAATATCTTCATCAGTGACATTGCAGGTGGACTGGAGGGTAGGTTTGTCTGTTTGCAGATGGCACCAAGATCTGCAACAGAGTAGATGATCCAGATGGAGTGGGCAGAATAAAGAGATCTGGATAAACTGGCAAATGGTCAGAAGAGTGGCAACTGGGGTTTAATGCAAAGAAGTGCAAGATCATGCACGAGTGAAGAGAAACCCTGAAGCCACCTATAGGTTGGGAGGAGAGTTGCTGGCAATCACAAGGGAAGAAAGAGACTTAGGCATCATCCAAGCAGACCACTAAAGCAGTAGGTAAGGCTAGGGGATGTTGGGGTGTATTAGTAGGGGTATCACAAGTCGTAGGCGGGAGGTAATAATTCCTCTTTACAAGACACTGATTAGGCCCCATCTGGAGTACTATGTGCAGTACTGGAGACTGCACCTTCACAAGGTCTTTAACAAAATGGAGGCAGTCCAGAGAAGGGCAAACAAAATGGTGCAGGGACTGCATCAGAAAACACATGAGGACAGATTAACGGAGCTCAATCTGTATACCCTAGAACAAAGGAGGGAGAGAGGTGATATGATTGAGACATTCAAACACCTTGAGGGCATTAGCAAGGTGAAAGAGTCTGAGGTCACGTGATGTCTGCTTGTTGAGCAGCAGCAGGAGTTTGGTGCTCTCCCTTCCCGCCAACAATTGCTACAGATTCAGCGTCTTTATAGGCAAGTTTAATAAGAAACAGTATTCATACTGACACTGGTATACTTTACCGGTCGGTTTTCGGGCATTTTAGAAGTACATCTTTAAACTAGCGGAAAGATGGAGGTGGACAAAAAGCAGGCCGTAATTCGACATACGCCGCCTGCCACACCGGAGAAGCTGCCAAAAAAAACATGTAATCAACCTGGATCCACCTCCGACAGAACGGGGGATAAAAACCAAGCAGCTTGCCCTCTGTCCGAGGAAAGATTCCTGCAGGAGATCGCTCCCTTGAAGGACGTGCTGCATTCCATCACCACAGATTTGAAATCTATTCGGGGGGATCTCTCGGCGCTTACAACGAGGGTATCTGATGCGGAGGCCAGGGTGTATTCCCTTGAGCAATGGAAAATCACCGCTGAGGCCGAGATGGTGTCCCTAACCCAACAAGTCAGGAAACTGCAGGCGAAAACGGTGGACTTAGAGGGCCGAAGTCGAAGAAATAACCTGGTGGTCTTGGGTCTTCCGGAGCTCGAGGAGGGAGCTGATGTCATGGCATTTCTTCAGAAGTTCCTGAACAAATTAGTTGGCTCATCGCCTCAACCCCATTACCAGCTGAACGGACGATAGGGCTCTTAGGCCCAGGCCTCCACCGGTCTCCTCCAAGACCCATCATCATGAAGTTTCTGAGTTATGTGGAGCGACAACACGTCTTCACCAAATCTCGGGAGTTGCAGGCTATCACCTGGGGATCAGCTAAACTCGCATCGAGAGGATCTGCCAAAGGAAGTTAGAGTTAAAGAGCTTTCCACTCTGCATGCAGAAGCTGATTGCTGCTGGCATTCCTTTCGAATGAACTACCCGCCATCCTAAAAGTGACCGTTGATGGAAGCTCCCATAGCTATGATGCCTCGGACTTGGCTCTCAAGGACTTGTCAGTTAAACTGCCTAACTTGTTTAAATATAATGGCTGACTGAGTGTTCCTGATCTAACTTGTTCTGGTTAGGCTTTCCTTAGTTTGCCTAACGTATGTGCATGCAAATGGTTTTCCCAGTTATATCCCTTGTTGCTGTCTGGTTTAATCCTACCTGTCTGGCCGCTCCTGAGGTCGTTGGATTGTCTGGGGACTTCGAGCAGCTGGCGGGTACTGAACTAGGCCACGTTGGTCCCCTTTCGCTTCCCTTCCCTTTGATAGCACTATCGCCTGGAACCCTTCTGGCGGATGCTGTTTCGGTGCGGATTTTCCAGTTGGACCGGTTTGGTCCTATTGCCATTAGGCTCCCCTGGAAACAACTTGACCCTCATTGCGACGGTGCTCGACAATGAATAATATTTCAGCTACTTTCTGGTCCCTTCACTCCCTGCTGAGGTGAGTGAACCCCTTTGTTTTCACTTTGGCTTTGCTATGTTGGCGGGGGTACCGGGGGTAGTTTTTGGTAACTGCTGATTCCAGTGTTTTCAACCGGACAGTAGTTGGTGGGGGGGGGTGCTGCTCCTGAGTCTCTGGCGAGCTCTTAAGCTGCATTGCACGCTGATAGAGGAGGGGTATGCAAACCCAGTTTCTGGATTGAGGATTATAATAATTTTTCTGGGGTGGAGGGGGGTCGCCCTCCTGTTGGGGCTTAGTAGTCTCTGGCCACCTTTCTGTGTACAGGTCTCCCTTAGCCTGTTTGGATATGGGTTTGCCTGGGGAATTGGCTGCCAGGCTCTCAGTGTTACTGCACTTGCTTTGGGTCTGTTTATGTCTGGGGCGAAATGTACATAGTTGGTTGAGTTTTGCGGTGGGTATTAGTGGGGGTGGGGGTGGGGCTCCCAGCCTATCTGGGTTCATATCTGATCTGGGTACAGTTATATGCAGTTCAATGGCTTATAGGATTTTTCCTATGTCAAGTTTTTCTTGATAAGCAGCGGGCAGCTGGGGCTAAGAGGTTCAAGTGTGCCTATAGCATTGGTTCATTACTGTTTGAATCCTTATTTACCTTATATGTGAAATGGCTTTAAATTTTCTCAAGATTGCATCGTGGAATGTACGTGGGCTCAGAAGGAAGGTCAAGAGGGCTCAGGTATTTAAGCACTGTGACATATTTCACGTTGATATTTTGTTTTTACAAGAAACCCATCTTATCAACGCGGAATCGAAATGGTTGGTTCGATCCGGATTTTCACAGGTATTTGTTGCTAATGGGACCAACTCTAAGGGAGGGGTGGCGATACTTATCAAAAAATATGTCAACTTCTTGGTAAACAATATGATAGCAGACCCCGAAGGGAGATTTGTCCTGATTAAGGGTTCGCTTAATGGGGACGCCACAGTTTTAGGATCAGTGTATGGCCCAATAGGGGGAAGCCCCACTTTTTTTATGTCCCTCACTGATAAAATCAGTGTCATGCTCCCTTCCCAGATTGTGCTAGGTGGGGATTGGAACCTTCCACCTTCTCATTTGTTGGATAAAGATCCCAATTCAAACCTCCCACCCACTCCGGCTCAAAGATCCTTGCTGGATTTTATCCATATGTTAGGTCTTTGTGACCCCTGGCGCCTTTCCAACCCATTCCTTCGCTCCTTTTCGTTCTTTTCTCAACCCCATGGATCCTGGTCTAGGATTGATTATATTCTGGTTAGCAAAACTCTTTTTCCGGGTCTCCTCCAATCCAGCATCAAGCCGATTATTCTTTCCGATCATGCAATTGTGTGGGCAAATATATTCCCAGGTCCTAATTTCCAAAGGGACACTACCTGGAAATTGAATACCCAGCTTCTAAAAGATACCCAAACTGTTGCTCAGATCAAGACCCTTATTTCTGCCTTCCTAGAGAATAATCTTGGGTCCACTTCTCGGTTTGATAGCATTTGGTGCTCCCTAAAATGCTATCTTAGGGGTGAGTTAATCAAGATTGCTTCAGCAAGGAAAAAGGCCCGACTGTCTCGGGCATCTTCCCTGATGACTAAAATCAAGGAGCTGGAGAGTTCTTGCTTTCTCTTCTCCCTTATCCTCTCTTGAGGCTCTTCTTGGGTCAAAACGAATACACAGACCTTCTGAAGGAAAGAGCTGAGTACTGCCTCGTTAAGACTCAAGCCAAATATATTGAGCAGGGATAAAGCTGGTAGGCTCTTGGCGTTGAGGCTTCGGACAATGGAAAGTTCCAGACCGATCCCGGCTATACATTCCTCTACTGGTTCTATTGCAACTTCTCCTAGAGATATAGCGGAGATCTTTGAGAGATACTATAAAAACCTTTATAGTGCACCTTCCTCTCCTGTTTCTTTATCCGACATTTCAACATACTTAAATAGTATTGTTATCCCGACACTTTGCCCTCACATAACTACCTTGACCGCCCTGTTTCACTTTCTGAAATTGAGGCGTTCATTGCCTCTATGGTCTCAGATAAGGCACCTGGTCCAGATGGATTTCCACAAATTTCTACAAGACTTTCTCCAAGGAACTCGCCCAATCCTCCTTAGCTGTACCAGTACCTTTCTCTGCTACCAGGGTGGATCCCTCACTTCTTGAAGCTACTATCATCCTAATTCTTAAACGGACAAGATTCCACGGATCCGCAAGCTACGCGCCCATATCCTCCAGAATTGTGATATGAAAATTCTCGCCAAGGTGCTTGCTGAGCGAATTAAGAAAATATGGATCCATCTTCTTAGTCCTGAACAAGTCGGTTTTGTTCACTCTCGCTCTCCTTCTGATCACCTTAGAACCCTCTCTCATATCTCTCATTTAGCCCAAACATCCCATCTCCCTATGGCCCTGGTCTCTCTAGATGCAGAGAAAGCTTTTGATCGTGTCGGTTGGTCCTTTCTCTGGGCTACCCTGGCAAAGATAGGATTCCCAGTCTCTTTTCTTAAATGGATCCAGGTTTTGTAAAACTCCCCCTCGGCTAGGATATATTGTAACGGGGTCTTTTCCTCAAAATTTCAGCTGTTTACTGGTACCAGGCAGGGTTGTCCCCTTTCACCGTTTCTGTTTAACCTCTATGTCGAGCCTCTCCTTATCAAACTTAAGACTTCTCCGCTTATTAAAGGCTGTTGGGTGCACCAGCAGGAATTGGTCCTTTCAGCATATGCGGATGATATACTTCTGCATGTCACTCACCCTGCCGCTTCCCTAGAGCAAGCAATACAGCTCATTAACCAGTTTGGTAATTTCTCTCACTATAAGCTGAATATAACTAAGTCTGAAATCTATCCCTAAACGTCTATACATATAAGCATGATCTCATGAAGTTTGGTATGCAATGGTCCCCAAGTCGATTAAGTATTTGGGTATCCATTTTCCTCGGACTCAGCCCTACTTAAAAGCTTAATCTGGATGCTATCAAATCTCAAATTCAGCAGGATTTATCAAGATGGTCCAATCTCCCTATCTCTCTCTGGGGTAGATTAACATTGTCAAGATGAATGCCTCCCCGTATCTTCTACCCTCTTAACTTATTGGGTCTCTGGTTGCCGCTCTCTTACTTGCAACAGTTTCACGTGGCTTTCTAAATTTCTGTGCGGGAAAGGGGTTAGGTGTTCATTTCTCAAGCTATCTCTCCCTAGAGATAAAGGCGGCCTTAGGCTTCCCAACCTTCCTTTATACTACTGGGCCACTCACCTATCCAAGTTAGGGAGATGGAGTTCAAATTACACTGATCCTTCTCCCCCAATTTGGCTTCAACTCAAGAAGTTGATCCTTTTGGATTCTAAGTTAGATCCTTACGCTGTTTTTTATACTCCTATCTCCACCCTTTCACAGTGGGTTACAGACCAAACAATCCTTACGTCCCTTAAGTCCCTCTCTCAGTGCCTGCAGTTTCTAAGGATCTTTCCTAAGCTGGATCTAGGACAGCCTGTTGTTCTTAATCCCAACGTTAAATTGGACAACTCGGTAATTGTCCCTGACTGGCTCCCTCAAATTAGCAATACTAGTCTAGAGCAGTACTATGGCCAGGGTTCTCTCCTCTCGACACCGGATATTCTTGCCAAATTGGATATTCCAGCTGGTAAGATTTTTAAAGTATATCAGTTAAGGCACCTCATTGCTGAGAGGTTCGGCACTCAGTTTAAGGAATCCATGGTTCAACCCTTCCTTTCTCACATTTTTACCCTTGCCTCTAAACCACACTCTATTTCGGCAATTTATTCCTTTTATTGGATTATAAGTTTCCCAAGCCTATCATGGATCTAGTATTTGGTCTCTAGTTCCTGATGGCACCTTGAATTGGTCTTGTATATGGAGGGATCTACATAGGTATCACACTCCAGGATAGGCTTAAACTTACCCAATACTACATCTTAAATAACATGCACTACACTCCAAGAAGCTTTTCCGATTAAATAAATTAGCTCTCTCCTTGTGTACCAGATGCTCGCTGGACGAAGGGAATCCCCTGCATATTTTCTGGTATTGTACTAAGGTAGCCCCACTCTGGTCAGCCATCCAAGCCAATTTGGACCCCCTATTGGGCCTTACCACTTATTTCACTCCTGAAATATGTATTTTAGGGGACTTTAGTGCCATTGATTGTGTTGAACGTCGATATCATATTGCCCTTGTCTCCGGGGCGGTTAAGAGGTTCGCTCTCAGACATTGGACCGATCAATTGGCCCTGACCTATCCGAATGGTTGACTGAGCTTTCAGCCTGTCTCAATGTTGAAAGGTTATCAGCCAGTGTCCGAATCGTAGTGGACCTTTTTCAGAAAAGGTGGGTGTTAGATGCTTTATATTTACACGGTTATCCCCTGACCTTCCTCTGGCGCCATGGAAGTTTTTCTACCTTTCCTTGTCGTATCTTTGTCTTCTGCTCTTTTGAGAGCGGCATTCCTTTGATTGTTTGTAACTTTATAGTATTTTCTTCTTAGCAATGAGGTCATCTGGCACACCTGGTGGGAGGGGGTGGAGGGGATACGTGGAATGGGGAGGTTTATGGGTGGGTGGAGAAGTTGGGGAGTTTTTTTCCTTTTCTTTTCTTTTCCTTTCTTTTTTCTTTTTACTTTATACCATATGAAGTCAATTGATTCATTCTACCTTGTGTAAATGTGGGTGTTTCATTCTGTAAAATGTATAAATTCAAATTAAAAAAAAAAAGGTGAAAGAGTCTAACATGTTTCAATATAAGAAAAATAGCAGGACAAGAGGACACAGCATGAGATTAGAGGGAGGCTGATTAAGGGGTAATGTGATGAAGTTCTTTTTCACAGAAAGGGTGGTGGATGCATGGA
Source organism: Neoceratodus forsteri (assembly GCA_016271365.2). Classification (NCBI taxonomy): domain Eukaryota; kingdom Metazoa; phylum Chordata; order Ceratodontiformes; family Ceratodontidae; genus Neoceratodus; species Neoceratodus forsteri. The sequence continues at coordinate 515,262,138 of CM057449.1, read as the reverse complement.
ATGGCCTACCTCAGGAAGTGGTGGATATGAATACAGTGCAGGGCTTCAAACAGGCATGGGATAGGCATAAGGGAGCAATACAGATGAGTATGAATAAATAGACCATTGACAGAGTAGAGGCCTATGGCACATTCATAAGGTAGAAAAAGAAATGGGCAGACTGGAAGGGCTTTGCGGTCCTTATCTGCCATCAATGTCTATGTTTTTATGTTTCCATCTGGTCCCATTGCCTTGTCCACTTTCAGATTTGTGAGTTCCTTTAGGACTCTCTCCTCTTTAAATGGACTAGTGTCCACGTCCCTTACTTTGAAGCTCCTGTGTCTTATCTGTGGTCCCTTGCCTTCCCCTTCCTCCATGAACACTGAACAAAAACATTTGTTCAGGATGTCTACTTTTTCTTTGCCCCCTTCACACACTCCCCCTTTCTCTCCTTAGCCTTACAGTCCCTCCCCTGGTCTTTCTCCTTTCACTTACATACCTGTAAAATATCTTACATAGATACATAGATACATAGACAGTGTCGGCAGATAAGGGCCTATGGCTCACCTAGTCTGCCCATTTGAGCTTGTAAGTTCAGTTTGTTTTCCTAGAAGTCTATTTCCCTTACCCTGACCTCTAGAATTCCTTTATGTCTATCTCATGCATTCTTAAATCCGTGATTGTTTCAGCCCCCACCACTTCTCTGGCAGGGTGTTCCACTTGTCCACCACCCGTTCTGTGAAGAAATTCTTTCTCTGTTTCCTCTGAATCGTCCTCCTCCAACTTCATCCCATGCCTCTAGTCCTGAAACATCTTTTCGCTTAAAAATAGTGTTTTCCTGCACCCTGTTCCTCCTGTAAGATACTTGTATGTCTCTATCATATCCTCTCTCCTCCTCTCCTCCAGGAGTACATGTTCAGTTCCTTCAACCTGTCTTCATAGGACTTGTGATGCAACCCATGCACCATCTTTGTTGCCCTCCTCTGAACCTTCTCTACCTGTCTATGTCCTTACGTAGGTATGGTCTCCAGAACTGTACACTGTACTCAGGTGGGGCCTCACTAGTGTCTTGTATAGCGGAATTATGACCTCCCTTTCCTGCTGGTGATGCCCCTGCCTATACATCCCAGCATCCTATTTGCTTTACCTGATGCCTTGTCACACTGTTTCCTACATTGAGGTCATCAGAGATGACAACCCAAGATCCCTTTCCTGCTTGGTGCATGCCATATCCTCACCCCCAACTGATATATTGTGCCAGGGTTTTGTGCCCCATATGCATTATCTTGCACTTCTTTGCATTGAATTTCAACTGCCAAACCCTTGACCATTCTTCAAGTTTCTGCAGGTCCCTTCTCATTCTGTCTACACCCTCTGGTGTGTCTACTCTGTTACAGAGCTTTGTGTCATCAGCTAACAGTGAAATTCTGCCTTCTAGATCCTGTGCAATGTCACTGATAAAGATGTTGAATAGGACCGTCCCAGCACTGATCCCTGTGGTACCCCACTGGTCACTCTTCCCTCTGTGGAGTGACAGCCACTTACCACCACCCTCTGTGTCCTGCCACCAGCCAGTTACCTACCCACCACACTACTGTCCTGCCCACACCCATATTCCCCAGTTTGTGTAATAGTCTCTATGTGGCACAGTGTCAAAGGCCTTGCTGAAGTCCAGATAGGCCATGTCCACTGCCCTCCCCTGATCCACCTCCCAGTCACCCAGTCAAAAATTCAATGAGGTTGGTCTGACATGACCTCCCTGGTGAAACCATGCTGCCTTGGGTCCTGTAGTCCATTGACAACCAGATGTTCCACCAATCTCCTTCAGTAGTGCTTCCATGATCTTTCCCACTACCGAGGTGAGGCTGACTGGTCTGTAGTTCCCTGCTTCCTCTTTGTTTCCACTTTTGTATAAGGGGACCACATCTGCTGTCCTCCAGTCTTTGGGTACCTCCCTGTTTCCAGTGATTGGCTGAACAGGATAGCCAGAGGTTCAGCCACCACCTCTCTTAGTTCTTTAAGGACCCTGTGCACCCCATCTGGCCCCATTGCTTTATCAGCTCTTATTATTTCCAGTTCCTTCAGGACCCTTTCTCATGTAAAGGGACTTGTGTCCATTTCTGCACCATTCTCACCCTTGTACTCCCTTCAGACCCATTACCCTCTTCCTTAGTAAAGACTGAGCAGAAATACCTATTCAATATGTCAGCTTTACTGTTGTCATCCTCCACGCTGCTCCCATCCTCCCCCTTCAGTCTCACTATCCTCCTTTGTCTTTCTTTTTTTCACTTATGTACCTGTAAAAGGTTTTGTCCCTTTACCCACTGATTTTGCAATGCTCTTCTGTCTGAGCTTTGGCTTCCCTTACTGACTTCCCTGCCTCCCTTTGTTTCTCCTGGTACTTCTCCCTATCCCCTCTGCCTGTGTCTTTTGTATTGCCTGAATGCAATATTTTGGCTTTCACTTTCTTTGCTACCTCTTTGGAAAACCATAATGGTCTCCTCTTCCTTTTCCTCTTGCTAACCTGCTTAATGCATAATTCTGTTGTTCTTATAATCCCCATTTTAAATACTGCCCACTGTTCCTCAACCCCTGATTCCTGTCCCATTCCCCTTAATGCCTCTTTCAAGTATCTCCCCATTTTCCCAAAGTCTGCCCCCCTAAAATCCAGGATACGTGTTTTTGTGTGGTTTGGTTCTGCTCTTTCTGTGATTTCAAACCACAATGACTGGTGGTCACTGTTACCCAGGTGCTCCCCCACTGTTACCCCCATCACACTGTCCCTGTTTGTGAGCACAAGGTCCAGTATTGCCTTCTGCCGAGTTGGTTCCATGACCAGTTGCTTGAGGAAGGCACCCTGAAGGGAGTCCAGGATAAATCTGCTCCTAGTTGATGCTGCTGCTGGGATGCTCCAGTCCACGTCTGGTATATTGAAGTCTCCAACCAGTACTACCTCACTCTTGTCTGCCATCCTTTGGATGGCTAGCATCAGCTCCTATCTGTTTCTTCCTCCTGGGCTGGTGGTCTATAGACCACACCTGTGGATGGCTGGCCCCATTTTCCTTTCCAGCTAACCCACAGTATCTCTCCCCATTTTGTTCCTCCTGGATCTGTGTGGCCCTTATGTCATTTTCTCACATACAGTGCCACCTCCTCCCTTCCTGCCTGCTCTGTCTCTTCTGAATATGTTGTAGCCAGGTATGGCCATCTCCCAGTCATGGTTATCATTACACCAGGTTTCAGTGATGGCCACAATGTCCAGGTCTGACTGTACCATGGCAGCCTCCAGATCTTCCATCTTGTTGCTAAGGCTCCTGGCATTTGCACACATGGCTTTCCATGATTTGACCTCCCTAGACTGCTTCACTGTTCTACTCCAGCCCCTTCCTTGGTTGTCATTTATCCCTGGTTCTCCTTGCTGTCTGTCCTTCTGCTGAATTTTGCCCTTTCTGCTTATCCACCTTTTGGACACTAATCTCCATCTTTTGCACACTGCTTTGCAGAGATAGCCACTCCTCTGGTTCATTGGTTCCACTACTAGCTGTGGGGGTGAGAAGTAGGTACCGTCCTTGCTGGCCTGCCACCCCTTTGCTAGTTTAAATGCTTGTCAATGTAGCATTTAAACTTATCATTGAGTGCTTGGATTCCTCCAGGATGGATGCAGCCGTCGCAGGCTTGAACAAACCTCCATCCCTCCAGGTGGGTCCCCAGTCACCAATGAATCCAAACCCTTCCTCACAGCACCAGTTCTTCAACCATGAGTTAAAGTTCCTGGTGCATGCACCTTATGTTCTCCTTGCCTCTCACAGGTAGTACTTTGAGAAAGTGACAGAAGTAGCTACTTGCTTGAGACCCTCCCCAGTTTCCTAAACTCTTCCTGAACTTCCTTTGGCTCCCATTTGCCAAGTCATTAGTACCTAGGTGGATAATGACATCCAGCTCACCCTCCTGTCTTGCCTTCCCAGTGATCCCCAGTATCTTCCTTCCATCCCTCCATGCCGTGGCACCTGGTAGGCACCTCACCTCCCTGTCCTCCCCTCCTGTGTTCCTAGCTGGATCCCTCTTACGATGGAGTCCCCACCAGGATTCGCTTCTCCTCTGGGGTCCACTGCTTTCCCCACTGAGGTCACCTCCTTGCCTAACCTCCACATCCTTTCCTTCCACTTCCCTGGGTACCTCTATTTGGTTGTCCTCATTTGCCAGTGTGGCATATGAGTTCTTGAGAGGATAGGATCTGGGATATGCCTCTGCCTGACTGCTCTAACCTCCCTGAGCCCACTGTCATCCAAGTGCTCCTCGTTCTTGGCATCCTTGAGGCAGCTGCATTGGACTGGGTGGTCCCTGGATAGGGTGATGGTACTCCTGACCCAGTTTACTTCCGCTCTGAGTCTGGCTACCTCATCCCGCAGTCCCGAGAGATGCATGCAGATAGGGCAGCACCTCAGTGTTCAGAAGATCTAGTCCCCTTTCTTTACTGCCTCGGCTATTTTTTACTTCCTTTTCACCATTGTGCTCCTGACTGCTTTCCCTGCCTCCCTCTGCTTCTCATTGTACACCTCCTTTCCTCCTCCCTCTGCATCTCCTTATACCTCCTGAATGCTAACTTTTGCCCTTACCTTCCAGCCATCTCTTTGAGAACCATAGTGGTCTCTTTTTTCCTCTTGGTTTTACTTTGATTGCTAACTCAGAGGTTTCTTGCCATCCTATGTCCCCTTTTAGTTTTGTCTACTGTTCCTCTATTCCACCTTTTCCTCCCCACCTTCCAGGGCACCCTGAGGCATTCCCCCATCTTTGTAATGTCAGCCCTTCTGAAGTCCAGGACCCTCACCTTAGTGTGGCTTGATTCTGGCTCAGAAGTTGTATCGAACCATACCGTGCTGTGATCAGTGATCCCCAGGTGGTCACCCACCTTGACTTCTGCAGTGCTCTCCCCGTTGGTGAGTACCAGGTCCAATACTCTGCCTCATGAGTGGGCTGTCATACCAGTTGCCCTAGGAATTCCCCCTGCAGGGAGTCCAGGATGTATGTCCCTGCTCCTAGCTGAAGCTGCAACTGACATGCTGCAGTCCACATCCAGCAGATTGAAGTATCCCACCAGCAGCACCTCCCCCTTAGTCATCATCATTTGGATGGCTTCCAACAGTACATTATCTGCCCCCTCCACCATGCTGGAGGTCTGTAGATCATGGCTGTGCAAATTGTGGTTCCATTCCCTGTCTCTAAGGTGACCCATAGTACACCATCCCTCCCTGTATTCCCTGTGCCTCTGTTGCTTTTATTCTATCCTTTACATAAAGAGCCACTCTCTCCCCTTTCTTACCGCCTCTGTCCTTCTTGAATAGAGTATAGCCTGGTATGGCTATATCCCAGAGTGGCACAGGGTCAGGGTCATGATGTCATCAAACAAAACAGTGCAGCAATAAATGCCACAAGCAACACAGCGTGCCCCAAAATAAGGTCAGAAAAAAACACAAGCCCGCCTCTGAAACAGCATGCCCTATTGAAAATAATTGGGCTTTCTTTCCCCAATGTGTCAGTCTTCGCCCACCACCCCCCGACTTTAAATAACAAACTCTGGGGGGTATGGACTTCAGGGATAAAGCAAAACTCGAGGAGGGGGAAAAATTTAATTTCCCCCCCCAAAAAAACAGGGAACCAAACCATGGTCTCAGGTCTCCCACCCTACCGTGCAGGTGCCTGTGCCACTCCACCAAGGAGGGAGCAGCTTGACCAGGCACCACACATATGAAGCATGATCCCTGACTAGTAAGAGCACAGAGCAACAGGGGTAGTGGTAATTTCCTACAGCTATTATACTCCTGTAGTTTAAAATGCTCTAGTGCTTTACACAGCTACTCTGTTTTTGTATCATTGTATTGACCTGGTACCTCCCAGAGTTGGTGTTCATTGCACCATGACTCAGTAATGGCAAAAATGTCCAGGCCAACCTCTCCCATAATGGCCACAAGGTCCAGGATTTTATTTCCCAGACTATGAGCATTTGCGTACATGGCCTTCCAAATTATTTTACCACCCTTCTTATCGACCCCTCTTTTTCCCTTTTGCCCACTCTCCTTACCCCCTCTGCCTTCATTCCCATCCCCCTTCATTTCTTCCATACTGCTTTTCTTGCTGTTAGGCACTCTTGAGGATTCCCCTTCCTTTGGGTTTTCCCTATTGACTACTTCAGCTTGGGGGGATGGTGGACAGTTTATGGCTCCCATGTTCCTTCCTTCCACCACCCCACCTCCCAGCTAGTTTAAATGCTTGACAATATAGCATCTAAACTGCTCATTAAAGACTGCGGTTCCCCACAAGTGTGGAAGAAATGGGTCATCAGAGGAGACCTATCTCAGCAAATTTTATGGCTTCATCCCTTACACATGCACATTGATTTCATTCCTGCTTCCCTAGCTATAGGATAGAAACACTGGAACCAAAGAGGGTTACGGTTCCCAGTTCAAATGATGCTGGGGCAGGATGTCAAATCCTTCCAAATGGTGTGGTATTTGTTAGGAATCACCGACAGGGACATGTTCCAATACTTTTAAGTGTAAGCATATTTGACAAGATTGCTTAACAGGGTTGGATACTACTGGTATGCTCACTCAGATTTTAATGGAAGCCTTGAGGGACGAAGCCCTACCACACCTCATCTCATACCTTTACAGGGCACTTCAGGAAATGTTATTTATTTATTTATCCATTTGTTAACCTGGTTGGGGCACTGATCCAAAGACCTTTTCATGCCTGGCCTGGACCAGACACTGGCAAACAACATATAGTTCAGATAATTCAGTACACCAGTCTGAACCAACATCATAAATAAAACAGGTTTCATAACATGCATAACATAAGCAGACTGATCATACAGTAGTTGGGGGGGATACAGTGGAAATAAATAAAACTCCTTTATTACGGGCCTTTAAGTTGCGGGATCAGGAACTAGATTATCCCTTAGAACAGGACAAATAGGAAATAGTCTGTCAGAACATGCATAAAATATCCTCCTCCATCTCCTTGAAGGATTTTAATTGGAAATGTCTGGTCTGCTACTTTACCACCCTAGTCCAGAACTTCCACAGAGGGACAGCTCCAATCCTGCATTGCTGGTGACAGTGCAGAGATCCCAGGGCCACCCACTTTCATATCATATGGGATTGCCTAAATGTACTGCCTTTTTGGGGAGATTGAGGAGGCACTGCAGGAAATTTTACTCCTCTAACTCTCACTAAAGAACTTCTGCTTTTAACCATATAACCACAGGGTATGAAGGATCCTGCTAGCAAGTATTTGCTGGGCATATTACTAAGTGCAATAAAGAAATATGTAACTAAGCATGGTTAAATCTGACAGCATGGTAAATGGGGAAATAGACTGAGAGAGAGGTGGGTTTCCCAGCCTTCCCAGTGTCTTTTCTTTTTTCTTCTCCAGAACTTCTTCTCCAGAACATTTCTCATCGGTTGCCAATTCTGAGCTGGTAGGTGGGTGCCACCTGCCAGAGCCAATTTAACTTCATTCGGAACTAGGTGCAGATTGTAATGTCAAGTTATTGAACGTAAGGACAGGTGAACTTGTTGTCTGTTGTTTATTTCTGTGTGTAACATGGAACACTTAATAAACTATGATTACATATGAAAAAAACAATAAGTAAATTGCAAAACCTGTAACATTCCAACAACCATGGGTGAAAAACAGTTAATCTGCTGACAGCCTGCTCACATTATTGAAATTATTTAAAATCACTACTCACACTTTCAAAGCCACATGGTTCCACCGCAGCTGCTGACTTTAATTGATAAAATGTGTCAGCTCTCCCTGCTAGCCACCCATCACACACTTAAATTAAAGTTGGGATAAACCTAACATAATGAACAGCCATTCACACCTACCCAGCAGTCAACTGATTTCCCTAACTCAGAAAAGCTGATACCAACAGGACCAATGAGCATAACTTCTGGTTCACACAGAGAATAGTTAGTGTCTGGAATAGCCTGCCAGCTGAAATCATTGAGAGCGATACTATGACCAAATTTAAAATGGGCTGGATAAATATATGGGTTTACATGAATTTCCCTTCCACTAGTAATATGGTGGTGAGTTCTCAATAGGCCTTTGCCTTAGAACTCATAATCATTCTATGATGCTTATACTCAGCCCATGAGCTAAGTCTTGATCCCAACTTTGCTGCAGCAACCTGCTACAAGCTACAATTAAAACCTGCTCTTTGAAAAAATACTAATCACTGCTTACCGTAACTGCAATTTGGAGCTGTTCTGTTCAAAGGCTCGATCATGGCCTCATATAATTGCTCCACAGAGTACCCTTTTGAAAAGTCTTATAATGGCTTTACATAACTGCCACCCAAAGCAGTTTTCTGCATTATGCTTGTATGTATCAATGGAGAGAAGAGAGTGCTCCTACCTTCCACTAGCAGTAATTATCTATGGGTACCAAAAGGTGAAGTGGGATAGTGGTACACACAATAACACAATAGAGATGTCTGCAGAAAGCTAAAACCTCCCCACCTACACCTTCACTATAACAGTACCAACTACTGTCCACAAGATAACTTTTTTCAAATATAACGATACACATAAGAAAATCATCATAAAAATATTTTTAAAACAATTTGTTTTATTTTGTATATTTGCACAAAATAATATATTACAAAACTGCAATAATACTATCCAGGGTGTGGAGTATGGTGATATATAGCCACTTCTCAGGGGCATAAGGCCCTCGGTCTATGGCCTTGTGCCACATGACGCATCTGAGGCATGGCAATATTCCACCATATTCCACATGCTGTTATGTATTATTTCTTAATTATAAAACAGTGGTTGGAAATTAGCATTCTGATTGGCCGTTAGCATTCTAAAAGTGTTAGATTAATGTCTGGAAACTCATATATATAGTACAAGAGAACAATGACTTCTCTTTGGGTTTGCTAAATGGGTTTGCCTATTGTTGAATCTGTAGAAGGACAAGATCATTAGGAAACCTAGAAACATACAAAACATGGAAACATAGAATCTGACAGCAGATAAGGACCACTTGACCCATCCAGTATGCCCATTTCTCCTTACCGACACCATTATCGCAGACTGTGCCATATCTACAGTTCTCCCCCTTTCCACTATAATTCCCTTGTGCTTTATCCCATGCATTCTTGAACCCACCACTGTTGTCACCCCCACCATCTCCACTGGAAGGCTGTTCCAGGAATCCACCACTCTTTCTGTGAAGAAATACTTCCTCACATCTCTCCTGAATGTACCGCCTCCAGCTTAATAGCATGTCCCTTGTTCTTGAGCACCTTTTTTTCAGAAAAACCCTATTGTGATGCTTGGCCAGCTGGTTATGATTATTGTATGCTATTTGTAATATAAAATATAGTATGTGATTGTCTCACCTAAGACAGCCTGTGTTCCATTAGTGCCCCCCCCCCAGGTTTCAGTGAAGCTACAAGGATATATTAAACTGACTAGGAGATCTCTGTAATGTAATTAAGTTCCTTGAGAAACTGCATTTTATGGCCTTTTTATGACCTGTTGCTGCTTTGAAGTTGGGAAGCTAAATATACATTTTATTACAGGACAGGACATAATTTAGCAGATTCCTGTCAGCTATCTTGCATCTAGGTGACAAACTTCAGAGTTATAAAAACCTTTGATGTTCCTTGGGAAAACAGGAATCAGCCACCAGTTCAAAGGAAAGCCTTGATTAAAGACTGTCATAATTTGGGAAATGAGTTTTTGCTGATGTCACATTATTTAATATACCTCCTGATAGGATATCATGTTTGTATTTTTTTGACTATAAAAGGAGGAGCTAGGTGACTCACCAAGGAGGTGGGGAGATAGAGTTGAAATGTATCCTTGTAACTGGGGAATATGTCATATTATTTTGGGACACTAGAAAGACACATCTCTCTGATAAGCACTTAGAGGTAATACATTAGATAGAAAAGATCTAACTGTATGTTGTTAGGAGTTTGTTCTGTAGTTTTCTTTGCTTTTCTTTTAAGTGATTGTATGCTCTTGATACATTTTCTGTGTTTACATTTGACATATTTTTATCATCTTTTAGTAAAAATTTTTTTCAAGAGACTGCCTGGGTGCCTGCCAGTTCTTTTTTGCATGTGACTTATAGATGGTTAAGTCTGACAATTGTTCAAACAGCATGATGGTGCTACTAAACTGGGAAATGGTAAGAATATATCTAAGGTCTCTTACAGAGTTTTAAGGGTTCATTTTGGAAGCCTGGCTTGGTGTCTCCGGTGAAAGATTGTACCGCAATCCCCAAAGAGGGTACGTATCTAGCCTATATAGTGGGTATGCCAGCATAAGGTTCACAGTTTGAATCCCCCCAAAACTTGAGACTAAAGGTGATTTGGACCCAAAGCAGATAGGAGGGTTACCCTGTCTGTTACCTGTTCACACTATTGTGCTCAGAGGTTGGCACTGTGGGAGAAGAGAGCCTGACCTGCTGAGTGAGTTTGTGACAGATTTGGTTAGCAGTGGTGCGGATAAATTTGGTAACACAAGCTTTAACTGTTCAGTGTTTCAGCTTAATACTGTACAGCTCACTTGCAAAATAAGGCAGTGATTTATTTTTAAAAAGGAAACAGAACTGTATCATTTTGCTTACAGTCAAATTCCTACTTTTTTTTTTAAAGTGCAAGTTAGAGAAGCCGTACTTAGGGAAGAAGATGTTTTCCAACTACAGTAGGAACACTGCAGACTACTTGAGGCAGTTGTGCCAGGACAGAGGAGTCCTGCACAAGGGGAGAGCCACCAAGCAGAACCTCGTGGATGCACTGATGGCAGCAGATGCCCAGAGCATTGAGTCACAGACTGTGACTGTAAAGGACCAAACCTTGGATGTGAAGGGGCCAGCGGCCAGTGCAGTGTCCCGATCCAGTGAGGAGGGTAGCAGGGCCAGTGCAAGCAAAGGGCCACAGCAGCAGGGGAAGGTCACCAGCATTCTGGAGCCAGAAGCAATCAGGCTGCAGATTGAGTTGTGCAGAATGGAACTGGAGATCCAGAGAGATGCTGAGCAAGAGAAACGAGCCACAGAGGAGAAGAGGGAGCGAGAACAGCAAGTAGCTGACCGTGAAGAGTGTGAGTGACAGCGAGCCACTGAGGAGAAGAGGGAGTGAGAACAGTGAAAGGTGGACCGTGAAGAGCATCAGTACCAGAGGCAACATGAACTGGAGAAGCTATGACTCCAACCACCAGCACCAGAGCAGGTAAGTGGTTTGGGTTTAACTGGAACTACAGGACTGGGTTACAAATTAAATTCCTAATTGATAGCTGAATTTAAAGAGGGGGAGGATATGGATGCCTTCTTAAATTCCTTTGAAAAAGTTTGTATTCAGGCAAATATTCCTAGAGGGTCTTGGAGCTTCCAGCTATCCCCGCTACTGACTGGGAAAGCTCAGGATGCACTGGGTCAAATGGACAATGAGGACAGTAATGATTACAGCAAACTTAAAGCTGCACTTTTAAAAAAGTTTGATTTAACTGCAGAAGCATGCAGAGCTAAATTCCGTAAGCTCAGGAAAAGCCCTGACATGGGCTATGAGGAGCTAACCATGAAACAACATCAGTGTCTAAAATGTTGGTGGGAAGGAATTGAAGTAAACTCTGTAGATAAAATTGAAAATGCTATATTGTTAGAGCACTTTTTTTGAGCATGCCCAGCAGAGCTGAAAACCTGGCTGGAGGACCGAGATCCCAAAACAGTTCAAGAGGCTGCTGAACTCTCAAACCGCTATGCCAAGAGCAGACCTGCTCTGAGTGCAAATGGGGCAGGCGTGGCAGCACAGAAAGGGAAACGCGCATCTTCAGGGCAGCTAAAACCCTCACTACTTCCAACGAAACCAGTTAGCCCTAGGTTTCAAAGAAAAGAGTTCTCTGAGAAAAGAAATGGAATTTTGGGTTTGTAAAGAAACTGGGCATATTGCCAGACAGTGTCCCAAAAGGACGAGCAATAAGCAACATGGGGCTAGGAAAGAAGTGAGTTGTTTATGTGTCCCTGGAAGCATGCCTGTGAACATGAGGGAACACATGCACCCAGTCACGGTGACTGGTGTACAGACAAAAGGGTTAAAGGACACAGGGGCATCCCTGACATTGGTAAAAGGGGATCTGGTAGAACCTGGTCAGCTTATACCCAATACATTTGTAACTGTACAAGGGTTCACTGGTGAGAAGAAAGCATTGCCACTCGCTAGTGTTCTCCTAGACTGGGGTGAAACAGGGAGAACTGTGCAACAGGTGGCTGTAGCCAAAACTTTAGCAGTTGACATCATCCTTGGCAACAATCTCAAACAGGGGATGGTGTGGGCAGTTACCCATAGCCAAGTGGCAAGGGGAAATTGTAGTTCCCTGGACCCCACAGAAGCCATTGTGGAAACCACTAGGATTCTGGTTCCCCAGCCTGTGTCTCTTGATATGGAGACTAATGAAAAGAGGGTAGAAATTTCCCCAGTAGCAGTGAACCACACAGCTATGGATGGTTACTCCGAAGAAGGAGGGGTGACCCATTGTCAGAGGGTTAGGGATGACAGTGATCCTGAGTGCCCTGATGCTAATGCAGGGGACCCTAGTTTAGAGACTGAAGGAGACCTGTCCTATGCCTTGGGAATGTGTAAGGAGTTTGCAGCTACTCAGAAAAGTAACCCTAGTCTAGAGAAGCTGAGAGCTTTGTCAGACTCTGACAGAGCACAGGGAGGTGACGGTAAACATAAGGTTTATTGGGAAAATGGACTGATGCATACTCAGGCTGCAAGGACAGAGGGAGGGGTTATAGGCAGGCAGCTTGTCATTCCCCAGGGGTACCGTGAACAGTTGCTCAAAATTGCACACGATATTCCCTTGTCTGGTCATCTGGGAATCACGCGCACTATGCAGTGATTAGCCCAGAATTTCTATTGGCCCAACTTCACCCAGCAGGTGAAGGAGTATTGCAGGTCTTGTCCGTGCCAAGCAATAAGGAGAAGGCGGGTACGAAACCCAAGCCATCCCTGAGGACAAAGTGTCAGATGCCTTACTTGGGATTTTCTCCCGTGTTGGGTTTCTGCAGGAGGTTATCATCAATCGAGGGGTTCCTTCATGTCAGACCCGATGAAATGTTTGTGGAGAAGTGTGAGTGGTGCAGAGGTGCAAAACACCTTATCACTCACAAGCCAATGGGCTTGTGGAAAGATTTAATGGTACCTTGAAGTCAATGTTCCAAGCGCTTGCTGAACAGCATGGGAGGGACTGGAGAAATACCTTCCCCACCTGTTGTTTGCATACAGAGAGGTGTCCCAAGAGTCAACAGGATTTTCCCCCTTAGAGCTCTTATACAGATGCCAGGTACATGGGCCCCTAGACTTGATCCAGGAGGATTGGGAAGGCAAGCACACCAACCAAGGAACTCCCATAGTGGATTACATCCTTAGGTTTAGGGAAAGGCTGAAGGAGCTTATGGGGACAGCCCAGAACAACCCGGCAGCTGTGCAACAGAAACAAAAAGTGTGGCACGGCCGCAGAGCCAGAGCTCATTTGTACATGGTGGGTCAGGAAGTCATGGTCCTTATCACGTTCCAGTAAGACAAGCTGCAGGCTGAGTGGGCCAGACTGTACAAAGTAGTTAGAAAGGTAAATGACGGAACTATATCACGGAGTTACCTGACAGAAGACATACAGAAAGAATGTACCATGTCAACATGATGAAGCCATATGCTAGTAAGGCTGACATGGTGTTTGCAGTATGTAGTCCTGGGAGGGACGGATGAAGGAGACCCTTCTGGAATTGCTGGAAGAAAGCAAGTGGGAGTCCTCTGTGGAGGCAGTTAAATTGTCTCCCAGCTGGCCCTGGACAAGATCCAGGAAGTAAGGAAGGTTTGAGCAGACTTTGCCCCACTGTTTAGCACCAAGTCTGGACAAACCCCTTAGTGATGCTCCATGTAGAGACAGGGACACAGACGCCATATGGCAGACAGCATACTGGGTGTCAGAGGCTGTCCAAAAGGACATTAGGAGGGAGGTGGAGGAAATGTTGGATTTAGGGGTAATCCAGAGATTCCACAACCCCTGGCCCTCACCCATAGTCCTTGTGCCCAAGCCAGATGGCTTTACTCATTTCTGTGTGGACTATTGTGGACTGAATGCAGTCATGAAGTCAGACCCCCACCTGATGCCCCAGATGGATGAACTCCTGGACAAGTTGGGAGGGGTGACATACCTTATGACTATTGACCTGACAAATCGGTATTGGCAGGTAGAGTTAACTGACAGAGCTAGGGAGAGGTCATCCTTTAGCACTCCAATAGGCTTATTTGAATGTAAAGTAATGCCTTTTGGAATGAAGAATGCCCCAGCCACTTTCCAAAGGTTGGTGAACCAGGTGTTACATGGTGCTGAGGAGTATGCCATGGTGTAGCTGGATGATATTGCCATCTTTAGTGCCAGCTGGGAGGAACACCTGTCCCACCTTAGGGAAGTGCTGGGCAGAATACAGAGGGCTGGGCTCACTGTCAAAGTTGAGAAGTGCCGGGTTGCCATGGCTGAAGTGGCATACCTTGGGAATGTTGTAGGCCGGGGATCTCTCCATCCTAACCAAGTAAAAATAGAGTTGATCAAGGCATGGCCCAGACCAGAAACACAGAAGCAGGTTAGGAGTTTTCTAGGGACAGCAGGGTACTATAGGAAATCTGTACCCAATTACAGTGCCCTGGATGTTCCCCTATCTGAAATGGTAAAGAAAAAGATGCCTAAGAAAATTACCTGGGAACCAGCCTGTGAAAAAGCCTTTACCAGACTGAAGGAGGCACTGTGCAGTGCTCCTGTATTGGTAAGTCCTGACTATAGCAGACCCTTTATCGTCCAGACTGATGCCTCAGACGTGGGTATTGGGGCAATACTGAGTCAGACATCCAACCAAGGGAAAGATCGCCCTGTAGTATACCTGAGTAAAAAGTTACTTCCCAGGGAGCAGGCTTACTCTACTGTGGAAAAAGAGTGTCCTGCCATAGTGTGGACCCTAAATAAGTTAGAGCCATACTTATATGGGCAGCATTTTGAGGTACAAACTGACCACAATCACCTGGTTTGGCTGACACAAATGGAAAAAACTTATGGTAGACTATTAAGATGGAGTCTTGTCTTGTAAGGGTATGACATGATGATCTTACATAGGGCTGGAGCAACCAATCAGAACACAGATGACTTGTCGCATCTATATGAGAAGTGAACTGATTTGGGAAGCTCATCCAATGCAGGGGATAGAGCCCCCGAATTCAGTTTAGGTGGGGACATTTGTGATGCTTGGCCACTGGTTATGATTATTGTATGCTATTTGTAATATAAAAATATAGTATGTGATTGTCTCACCTAAGACAGCCTGTGCTCCATGGGTGCCTCCCCCGTTTCAGTGAAGCTACAAGGATATATTAAACTGACTAAGAGATCTCTGTAATGTAATTAAGTTCCTTGAGAAACTGCATTTTATGGCCTTTTTATGACCTGTTGCTGCTTTGAAGTTGGGAAGCTAAATATACATTTTATTACAGGACAGGACATAATTTAGCTGATTCCTGTCAGCTGTCTCGCATCTAGGTGACAAACTGTAGAGCTGTAAAAACCTTTGATGTTCCTTGGGAAAACAGGAATCAGCCACCAGTTCAAAGGAAAGCCTTGATTAAAGACTGTCATAATTTGGGAAATGAGTTTTTGCTGATGTCACATTATTTAATATACCTCCTGATAGGACATCATGTTTGTATTTTTTTGATTATAAAAGGAGGAGCTAGATGACTCACCAAGGAGGTGGGGAGATAGAGTTGAAATGTATCCTTGTAACTGGGGAATATGTCATATTATTTTGGGACACTAGAAAGACACATCTCTCTGATAAGCACTGAGAGGTGATACATTAGATAGAAAAGATCTAACTGTATGTTGTTAGGAGTTCGTTCTGTAGTTTTCTTTGCTTTTCTTTCAAGTGATTGTATGTTCTTCGATATATTGTTCTGTGTTTACAAATGACATATTTTTATCATCTTTTAGTAAAATCTTTTTTCAAGAGACTGCCTGGGTGTCTGCCAGTTCTTTTTTGCATGTGACATGTAGATGGTTAAGTCTGACAATTGTTCAAACAGCTTGATGTTGTTACTAAACTGGGAAAAGGTAAGAATATACCGAAGGTCTCTTACAGAGTTTTATGGTTCATTTTGGAAGCCTGGCTTGGTGCCGTTGGTGAAAGATTGTACCGTAATCCCCGAAGAGGGTACGTATCTGAGCCTCTACCTTGGGTACACTAGCATAAGGTTCACAGTTTGAATCCCCCCAGAACTTGCGATTAAAGGTGATTCAGACCCAAAGCAGATAGGAGGATTACCCTGTCTGTTACATGTTCACACTATTGTGCTCAGAGATTGGCACTGTGGGAGCAGAGGGTCTGACCTGCTGATTGTATTTGTGACACCCTCCTGTACCTTCAATCAATCAATAAATCTTTATTTTACCAGGCAAAACACTATTGAGATAGACTCATTTACAAGGCAGACCTGGACAGATGCACATATTCAAATATCACAAAGCAGTGAAATCCATAATAGAATGATTATAAAACATAAATAGCATTCAATGTCCTGCGCAGCCAGTATAGTGTTATGCTTGTGCAACTGTGTTAGTTGGGTTTTGGCCATTCGCACTCTCTATTCCAGAGGAATTATCACCATGTAGGGGTACGAAAGACAAAGAACCCTCAGAGAGGGTTCCACCCCTAGAGGTGCCACGAGACAATTCCTGTAGCTAAAGGTACCTTAGGAAGGACCCTAAGGAGAAGGTGCTGCCACTGGAGGAGGACGGGAGGATGGTGGGGCAAAGAAAAAGTGCTTCACAATGAGGCTGAGAGGAACTGCTTATATAGCTCAGGAAGTGGGAGTGGCTGGCTTCTTGGCCATCGAACTCCAAGCAAAGCCTTTCCAATTCAATGTCCTGTGCAGCCAGTATAGTGTTATGCTTGTGCAACTGTGTTAGTTTGGTTTTCGCCATTCACATTCTCTATTCCAGAGGAATTACCAGCCTGTAGGGGTACAAAAGGCAAGGAACCCTCGGAGAGAGTTCCACCTCCAGAGGTGCCACAGGATGATTTCTGGCTAAGTAGCTCTTAGGAATCCCCAAAAGAAATGCAGTATGAGGATATCCCAAAAGAATGAGGTGACAAAAGCATAATGAGCAAGCAGTAACTGTGACATAGGAGCAGTAACTGTGATGTAATAGTACAGAAGCATAGACAGTTTGATAATGTAATGAGATGCTCAGTTTGATAATGTAATGAGATGCTCAGTTTGATAATGTAATGAAATACCCATAGCATGATACTGATCGTTTGCATTGAGAATGAGGGAATCCTCTAAGGAGAGAGGGAATGGCAGGGACACCATCTACCTCCATCCAACAGTGGAACCTACTTAAAAAACTAGGGGACACTACTATGCTAGCTAACAGTTAGGACCTGAGGCAATGGAGGAGAGGAAAATACCCTGTGAGGAGGAAATCTCTGGGATCCAAGGCCTAGGTCACCTTCCTCCAAGCTTTGGATATTGTATTTAGTGACGGCTCTAGCTGCAGTTTAGAAAACCCATTTAAAGGGAGATGGAAAATATTCAAATTTGGAGGAAGGCTCTCACTCAATCCCTCTAGCGGAAATGCGTGGAAGGTTGAGAGTGAACTCTGCAACAGTCACATGCAACCAAGGCAGCAGGAGGAGAGCAACGCTGCTGAGGCACTCACCTGGCCTACCCGCCTAAACTCAAACCAGGTGAACCAGAGGCAGTCATAGGAGAATGCAGTGAAGGTGCCTTGCTAGAGAAACCACTAAAGCCAATGGATAACCATTATAGTGGAATACTAGAGCAAAAGGAGATCGGAGTAACCACCCTTCACTGCTAGTCTTAAATTCTACAACAGGAACTGCCATCATGTAGCAGGCAGCAAGCCAAGCCCAGGATAAGGACATTCCCAGCTATGGGCCAGGTGAGCAGGATCCCACCCCAAGCTGGACACGCTGAAGATGTGGACTAAAGGCAGAGCGAGACCGTCAGCTGCAGGAACCCTGTGCCAGAATAGAATGGCTGGCAAGCCCCAGATTTAGATTGAGAACTGAGAAGCTGGTGAGCTGATTAAGCACTGGTGTGCTGAGATCATAACAAGCAGTGAGTGCTGAGACCTTGCAAGGTCGAATGCAGAACTGAGTGCAGCAGACTCCCAGAGGCTGAAGCCGAGGGGATGGCAGTAGGCATGAAGAAATGATTCGCGTAAGCAATGAGCAACGATTGCTTAAGCAAGCGTGGATCTGCACATAGGTCAATAAACAGAGTAGTAATAAGTTGACCTGCACATAGGTCTGCATAACGAGTAGCAATGAAACAGCACTGAACAGTGATAAAAGCCAGCCAGGCATGTAAAAGCCAAATCAAGGTGACAAATACTCTGAGGATTTTTGACGGCAAAGGCAGGATGCAAAACAGAAATATTTAGCCACATGGGGCAACAACTCCCCAAACACTTCTCAGTCCCCACTGTAGGACAAACAAGAAAGTTATGGAAGGGCTGAGAACCACATGCAGATATTAAAGCTAGTTTAATGGCCTCAGCATGAACTTTAGCTGGCCTCAGAGTGAAACAGCATTATACAAACAGGGAATAGCATAACTGAACTGCTTAGCAAAGTTCAGAGCTTGAATCAGGTGAAAACAATCAGACTTGATAGCATGGGGCGCAAGTAATTCTGTAGCAGGGAAAGCAGTAATACTGGGAAGCAGAGTGAAAATAACTGAGTATGCAACAAGGAGCAGCTATGGTTGAGCTGAAACACATAGATAGTGATTGCATGCGCATTGCAATAGTTTGAGAGTTGTGAGCAACAGTGCAAATAGTAGGAGCTCAGGACCGATATGCTAGGAGCTTGGAAGCAAAAGCCCCCAGAAAAAAAAACAAATAAACAACAACAACACACAGACAGAAAAACAGGGAACAAAGACAGAAGAAGCACACACAAGGCAAAATACAAACCGGAAGCAGGAAAGAAACACAGAATCCAGCAGACAAGCAGGAGCAAGGGAGGGATAGACCCCAACCAGCTCAGAGGACAGATGGACAGAGCCTCCGGCTGCAAAGAAAAAGTGCTTCACAATGAGGCTGAGAGGAACTGCTTATAAAGCTCAGGAAGTGGGAGTGGCTGGCTGCTTGGCCATCGAACTCCAGGCAAAGCCTTTCTAATTGGAAATACATGGGAGAAGGAGGGGTCAATCACTATTTCAGAATTCAAATCACATAATAAACACTAAATATATATATATACAATATAAACAATATACACAACGGTATCCTCATAAGAGGGTTTGATGTGAAATATATATTGGAGACATAGAAAGAAATAAAGGAGGGACAGGCAAGAAGTAGTAGTTTTGGTCAGTACGCCATGCACACAAATTATGGAGCATCAGGGGAAACAATTACAGGACTCCTTGAAGGAATGTGCAAATAAGGTTTTGAACATAGACAATTTTACGAGAACAGCAAACTTGAGGACTTTTTGGAGGTTATGCCACAGTACGGATGTGCATGACTTATTTACCTTCATGGGGTATTTAAAATATATTTTATTATATAATAGTAAATGATAGTATAGGAAATAGCAACAGAGAGAAACTGCTGTGAACTCTGCAAGGAAAAGAGTACAGATGATACATCTCATCTATTCTGAACCAAAACCTAACTGTTCTGGCAACAAGAGTAAATGGACTTTACAGTAGCCTAGGGGTTAGAGTGCAGAGCTGTGAACCTGGAAACACAGGCTTGAATCAGACCACTATTACTTATGCACTAAATGATGCTGAGCAAGCCGCTTAACCTTGCTAACTACCCTCTTTAGTCATTAATTTGCTTCTTTTAATAATGCATTGTATTGTTCATGTATTTGTAGTGGTTGAGTATGAAAACAGCCAATGTCATGGTCTGATATTTCCAGATTTCACAGTATTTCTAAAGAGATTCTCTCTGGTGGACCTAAAGCTGTACTGCAGGCAGGCAGGAATTTCTCTAGAGATATCACAGAAATTTCAAGAAATATCTAGTATGTAGCTAAAGGTCCTACCTGTCATCAAAGTAAACTAAACTAAACTCAGTTTATGCTGGCTGGCTTGCCACTGCAGCGGTAGAGCTACTGCCTATGGCACCCATGACCATTGTTTGGGAGCAAACTGAAGTTGTCAGAGGGTTGGCCGGGGAGCAGGAGCAAGCATTCATAGGACTGCTCCCTCCACCAGAGAGGGAGGGCTGCTGCGCCTAGTGTAGTACTGACTCCTGGCAGTGGCTGGTGGTCGTGCACCCAGGTATGGCAATTTAGGGCTGGGAGGAGCAGTGTCTGCTGACGCCTGTGTGCAGGAGTGCATGTGGACATGTCAGGAGGCACTGCATGTCTGCCCTCCTGGGAACATAATAGGATGAGAAAACAATGGCTGGCCAGCATGATGGGACTGACCCCTTGCAGGCTCTTCACCTATCTCTGTGGCATGACTATCACCTGAGGATCCATTTTGCAGCTGAGGAGCCACCCTACCACATTAGGGGTAAGCCATGGGAAGATAGGAGTTATAATGGTAAGTCCACAGGGCTGGATGGGCTGGGGAGATTGGTTCCTGATGATGGAGCAGCCTGGGGTGGCATAAAGAGCACTAACTGCAAACAAAAAAAAAACAGTTTAGGCTCAGTTGGTAGAAAATCTGCCTCTGGGCCAGAAGGTTGTGGGTTCCAGTCCCACTCCAAGATTGGGCCCATGCCATAAATGCTGGCATCTGAGTACAGTGCTAGGGATGGTGGTGTACTGTCATTCTCTCCCTCTGCTCCTGTCTTGTAAAGTGCCTTGGAAAACAGTTTGTATGAGAAAGTTGCTTTAGTAACCAAATTCTTTTCTTTCTCATTTCAGAATTCTTTGTGGACTAAGGTGTCTTTATTTTTTTATCTAAACGACAACATTTTTGATAAAGCTGATAGTTGAAAAATGATAATTTTCAGGGTGTTTTAAACAATATAAATCTGTAGCTAAAATGTGAAGCTCTCTTTGCAAATCTGCTAATCATCAGCACCTCTATTTAAAATCAGAGTCTCTCAAAATTAATATTCCTGACCTCATCAAAAATGCCCTTTCCAGGCCTAGAGTGGTCTGACTGTGCCCTGTTTAACAGCACCACTAAAAGGAGAATGATCTGCAAGCCTTAAAACAGCAACAATATCTGCATTCACACATTTAAAGAGGACAGGAAATATGTGTGACGTTACAGTCATCAGTAATGTTCCTATTTTGAAGAAATAATATTTATACTGTACCGCCAAATAATCCATATGTAACTGTACAGGAATAATGATGATGTGAAAAACTATGCTTTGTATTGGCTTCTTTTACGGACATTAAGTGCTGTTCTTTTTGTGGAGCCAGGAATTTGGAGTTTTGACTATCTCATTGCATGCTTTCAGAACTCTTAAGTATTACTTGGATAGGAAGATGAGTCACGGACGGAGTTCATAAGTCATGCAGTGACATAGTCAGAATTCAAATTGCTTCCACATAGATAATCCCAGAGAATGCTGTCCATAAAAAGAAAACAAGCAGGGGGGATGACCTAGGTGAGGTGGAGGAACAGTGGGAGAAGCTAAATAGGGCATAGGGAAGGCAACAAACCTCTACATCAAGCAAGTGAGCAAAAGCAAGAGGATAAAGAGACTGCTGTGGTTCCTGAAAGAGATGTTGGAAAAGTTAAAGGCTAGAAGGGTAGCATTCAGAAGGTATAAGAAGATGCAGAGGGTGGAGGATAGGGAGGTGTATCAGGGGAAACAGAAGAAAGCAGGGAGAGCACTAACGAGTGTCAAGGTGCAAACTAAAGAGAGAATAGCCCAGGCAGTGACAAAGGGGGCAAGACATTTTTCAGATATGTAAGCAAAAGGAGGAAGATCAGGGGTGGAATTGCAAGGTTATAAGGGGAGGGGGGGGGGTACTGTGCAGAGGGGGACCAGGAAAAGGCAGACATCCTAAACAAATATTTTTGTTCAGTGTTCACAGAGGAAGGAGAAAGGGAGGGACCACAAAAAAGTAACAGGAGAATTGGAGGTGGACACTAGTCTGTTTTGAGAAGAGAGTGTCCTGAAGGGACTCACTAATCTGAAGGTGGACAAAGCAATGGGGCCACATGGGGTGGATCCAAGGTTATTAAGGGAGCTCAGAGAGGTATTGGCTGTACCTCTGACAGTCCTATTTAACAGTTCATTGGAAACAAGAGTACTTCTGGAGGACTGGAGGAGGGCAGATGTAGTCCATTTCACAAAAGTGGTAGCAAGGAAGAGCTGGCAATTATAGGCCAGTCAGCATGACATCAGAGGTGGGAAATTAATGGAGCCACTGCTGAAGGAAAGGATCATGAAATATCTTGAATCCAGTGGGTTAGAAGACCCAAGGCAGCATGGATTCACAGATGGAGCGTGGAGGTAATGTCAAATGAATCTGGTAGATTTCTTTGACTTGGTGACCAAGGGATTATATGAGGGTAGAGAGGTGGACATGGCCTAGCTAGATTTCAGTAAGGCTTTTGACATCATTCCACAAAGTAGGCTAGTAAGCAAAGCTGGGTAGCTTAGGAGTGAGTTCAAAGGTGGTAAACTGGGTAAGAAATTGGTTAGGGGATAGGTGGCAGAGGGTGGTGGTAAATGGAGTTCACTCCGAGGAAGGATGGGTAACCAGCAGGTGCCTCAGGGATCAGTACTGGGACTGGTATTTTAATGTCTTAATAAGTGATATTGCTGAGGAGATGGAAGAGAAGGTCTGCATCTTTGTGGATGACACCAAAATCTGCAATGGGGGAAACTCCAGATGGAGTGGAAAGGATGAGCAGAGACCTGAGAAAACTCGTGGAGTGGTCAAGGGTATGGTACCTGGGTTTCAATGTGAAAAAGTGCAAAGTAATGCACTTGGGGCACAGAATCACAGGTGTAGATTACAAAATGGAAGGAATGGTACTGACAACCACCAAACAGGAAAGAGACCTGGGGGTAAATATAGGATGACCTAAAGGTTGCTAGGCAGTGCAATAAGGCAGTTGGGATGGCTAGTGGGTACCGGGATGCATAGGGAGAGGTATAACCAGCAAAAAGAGGAAGGTGGTATTGCTTCTGTATAGATTGCTAATAAGATGCAACCTTGAGTACTGTGTCTAGTTCTGGAGACCACAGTTCCAGAAAGACATAGACATAGTGGAGCCAGTCCAAAGGAAGGCAACTAAAATGGTGCAGGGTCTGCATCAGAAACCCTACAAGGTGAGACTTAGGACCTAAATATGTACACCCTGGAAGAGAGAAGGGAGAGGGGGATATGACAGAGACCTTTGAATACCTCATGGGGGTACATAAGGTACAAGAGAAAAGTATTTTCAGAAAAAAGGTGCTCAAGAACAAGGGGCATGATAAGAAGTAGGAGAAGGGTTGATTCAGAAGAGATGTGAGGAAGCACTTCTTCACAGAAAGAGTGGTGGATTCCTGGAACAATCTTCCAGCAGTGGTGGTGGTGGGGGGCAAAAACAGTGGTGTGGTTCAAGAATGCATGGGGTAGGCATGAGGGAATCTTAGTGAAAGGGAAGGAGGTGTGTGAATGGACTGTAGTTCAAGTAGGCTCTGCAGTGATACTTTAAGTAGTGAAAAATGGGCAGACTAGATGGGACAAGGGGTCCTTACCTGCTAGCAAATTGTGTTTTTATCTAACAATACAAAACATCATTTTTTTCATCAGCTTTTATTCAGTTGCAGTTTAATATGGATCATTTGGAGGGGGAATATCATTTCTGACAATAGGAACAATACAAGCTGAAGTAGATTTGCATTAAATTTCCTGTCCCCTTTAAAATGCCATGTACAGAGTGGCATTGCTAGTAAGCTCACACAGGTACTTTACAGAAACAGAGACAATGTCAGCAGAAAAAGACCATTGGTCCATCCAGTCTGTTCATTTTTCCCTACTTTACTCCATGACTTATTGTTCAGATGGGTTTTTGCCCTCCTGTTCTCCACCTCACTCCCTGCCTTACTACTACCCCCCACCGAGAATCTATTAAGCCCTTTACTCTGTTTCCCAGCAGTGCTTGAATTCATTAATTGTTTTTGCACCTGCGGTCTCTGCTGGTAAGCCCTTCCACAGCTTAATCTCTCTCTCTCTCTCTCTCTCAGTTAAAGTAAAACTTGCTAGAGTCCCTCTTGAATCCTCCCTCTCCCAAACCAGCTTGTATTCATACCTCCTCATTTCTGACTCACAATTCCTACTAAATAGTTCCTCGTAGTTTACTTTGTTTACTCCCATCAGGAACGTGAAGGTCTCTGTGATGCCTCCCCCCCTTTCTGGCCATCCTCGAATACATGTGCCGTGCCCTAAGCTGATCCCCATATGATCTGCCCTGTTGCCCTAAAACATTTTGGTTACTCTGCACTGCACTGTGTCCAGCCTGTCTCTTTCTTTCCTCAGGTGAGGACTCCAGAACTGGGTACAGCACTCCAGATGGGGTCTTACCAGGATCTATAGAGTAAGCAATAATACCTGACAGGGTGGTCAGTATAATGCAATACCGGACCACCCAGGGGCATAATGAGGCTTGACGCTGCAGGCGGAAGGCCTTATAGCACCTGAAAGGTCAGGTATTGCCCATACCATCCACCTTGGAGGGTATTATTGCACTTAGAAAATGGGCCACAGTATTACATTTGTTTTAAAAAAATAATTTTTATGTTTAAATGATAAAACTCAGCTGATTCAATCATTTTGTAATCAAATAGTCCTCCGACTTTTTTAGCTGCCTCATGGTTTCATGGGAGTTGTAGTCTGTTTGAGGGAGGCTATATAGCTGACATTTTTACAAGTAAGGAGGTCACTAATAAAACAGCAGGGGTGACAAAGACAATATAGTGCAGGAAAAGGTACTTCTGCATTCCTGCTTTGTGTGTGTTATGTACTACAGGATAGGGAGGAGGCGGGCATTATAACTTCAAGTTACTTGTGGGCACTTCAAAAGTGTCTGATTTTTCTTGCATTTTATTTTTCATTTCACTTCTGCCACTGACAAGAAAATGATACCTGTGTATGGTAACATTTATATAGCTGGCTAGATGGTGGGACTGTGCAAGAGGTGTTGCAAACAGGAGCAGGGATAAGCATGGTGGAGTGAAAAACTTACATACGAGCTGTGGTACTGCCAAGGAGGTATGGAACGGTGAAGATTAAACAGGGTTCTGTTTGGCATACTTTAGTTTTGGCTCTATTTACACCTTTACATTTGTTTGTGGAGTATAGTAGAAGTTGGCTCCTTGCATGCCGGTCATTGTTGGAGCTGCTGGGGAGTTAAGGAGGTTACTTGCTGTTACTAGATCTGTGCTCTCCATAATAGAGTATGGCCTAGTCATTTATGACTCAGCCTCTGAGACATCCCCTTAAAAGTATACACATGGCCCTCAACAATTCCTGCCATCTAATCTCAGTTGCACCCAGACGCACGCATACATGCGACCTCTATACCCTTACCAAATGGCTGAACCTCATTGGTAGGACTACTTATCATACCTGTCTGCTCGTGAAGAAAATCTAGCTGGTGCTGTGCAATCCATCCTCTCAGCAATTCATCATGCATGGTCCCCGCCGGTGCGGCACCAAGAGTGCCTCCAGGCATGCTTACCTGACCCCTTTCTGTCGGACCACGCAAGCCCAATGATCCTTCAGGTTTCGTGCTCCTAACTGGTTAAATAAACTCCCTGTCAACATCCTAGAAGAACCTAAACTGGGCCCATTCAAACAGAAGCTTAGACAACACCTCACTGCTATTATCAGCTGTGATTGCCACACTTAGGCCCTTTTCGGCCTCACACATTGCCTTCTCCCTGCACGCTCACCATCCTGACCCCCCCATCCATTGTCCCACCCCTTCTCCCCTCTCCATTTCCCTGTTCCTGCTACTTGTCCCTCCTCTCCCTTCCCCTTCCTGACTCTCCTTCCCTTCTCCCTTCCTGTGTTCCCTCCTCTCCTTGCACTTCCACTCCAAACATTGCTCACAGACCCCTGCCTGCCCTTTCTCCCCTTCCACAACTGTCCTACTCCCACCCCTGTCTCTTCTCTCAATCACCCACTACACTCCCTCCCAACCCTCTGTCCTCCCTCGCATCTCTCAATTCTCCACTTGACAATGTCAAATCCTGACAGCATCCTTCCCTTCTTTCTCCACTCTGCACTCCTATGACAATGTCAAATTCCTGACAGCATCTCTCTCCGCCCTCCCCCCATGTACCTCCTTAAGTCACGAAACCTACTGCACTTCTTACTGAAACTTGAGTGCAAAATTTTAACCAGACTGTAACTCTTGTTGTAACCCAAATTATTAACCCTTTACCTGTCTGTAACTTTTATGAATGATTGTACCCAACTCCAGGTAACATGTATTCCACTTGTCTTGTATTTAGTTCTCTGTTGTGTTGTCTTTACTCTGATGTGGAACCTCTGTAAAGGGTCTTTGACTCAAAAGGACTGTACTCGAGACTTGAATAAATAAATTTACATGGTGACAGAGCAGGTAAGTATCTGAAAAAAAAGCACAGGCTTCTTACAATGTTTTTTTTTTTTAGGGATTAGGTGTTCTGCTTCTAAGTGGGGTATTGTACAGGGCTATTGCTTTGAAAATCTATATGTTGTCAGAATTGGGCCAAAGAGTGTTTATAGGACTTTCTCAGGCTTTTCTACCATAGATGGAGATGTGCTGCCATCTCTCAGTGCGCAGTTTATCGGAGTACTGTACGGGGGTGTGAGACCATGGTCGGGAGAGTGTATCGGTTGCAACCAAGCATGGTTAGGGAGAAATGCTCAGTTGCTCACGCTCTCTCTCTATATATATTGCTTTCTTTTTCTGACCACACAGTAATGTATGACTATTTCTTTTATTCTTTTTTAATTAAGATTACTCCAGAGAGGAAAAGCGCTCAAAAATGCAGTAAGGCAGAGCACGGTGTCTGTGGAGGCAGATTTAAGAGGTATGACAGGTGTAATTAAACAGCACCATACTTCACACACAATTTTTTTTTTTGAAAATTGTGTATGGGAGGAATAGTGCTCTTTGTTTTTAATTTTTTTTTTTAAGTGGGAAAGTGAGGGTGAGCAGTGGATGCCATTTCCCTCTCGAAAGAGGAATGCAGCATGAGTGAGTTGCACTCTGTCAGTGGAAACAGTTAGCCATTAGGGACAGAACTTGAAGATCAGATATCCATTAAAGTAATTAGTGAATATCTGCTCTCTATTTGTGGTAGTCAGATGGAGCAGAGGTGCATTGGTGTGGTGCTCACTTAGTCACTCTGTCAGGGGAAAGTCAGCTCACTAAGCGATAGAAAAAAATTGTGGTATTTTAAAACTGAACATTCTGTGGGCACACTGATCTTAGAATGTTATCAGGCAACAGACACTTGGGCTCATTATTTCCTGACTTCTGTTGCCTGATACTGGACTGGCTGGTTGGTGGTCTTAGCCAATCAGAATTAAGATTTTTCTGTGTCCATTTTCTAAGAGGTAGTATTATCTCTTTCCTCCTGCTATCGAAACCCTTTCCAATACATCCCAACATTCTAGTTGCCTTGTTTGAAGCCTTGTTACATTGGATAGTTTGTTTCAGGGAGTTGCTTGTGATGACCCACAAGTCCCATGCCTCTGAAGTAGTGGCCAGCTTAATTCCTCTCCTCCAATATTCCTTCCTGGGACTCTTGTTCACTATGTGCATTGTCTTGCACTTTTTGGCACTAACTTTCAACAGACAGACCTTGGACCACCTCCCCAAAATGTTCAAGTCCTTCTGCAACTCCATTACCCCCTCCTCACTTTCTGCCTTGCCACAGAGCTTAGTGTCATCTGTAAAGAGACACATCTTGCCCTGTATCCCTTCTCCTACAGTATGTCACTGATGAACATACTGAAAAGGACTTGTCCCAGGACTGACCACTGCAGTACCACACTCATGATCTCCCTTTTCCTTGATTTGACCCTGTTTACCTCCACCCTCTGCTGTCTCCTCCAACTATCTTCCCATTTAACTAGGTCCTTTGCTACTTCCATATCCCCTAACGTCTTCAACAACCTTCTAAGTGGCACTGAGACAAAAGTCCTGCTGAATTCAAAACAGAGTAAATCTACGGCTTGTCCCTTATCCACTGCCTTTGTTAGTCAGTCAAAGAATACTATCGGGTAGGTCTGGCAAGACCTCTGTGCTATAAATTCATGCTGCCTACTATCCTGGAGTCTATTTCTCTCCAGGTAGTCCATTAGTTCCTATTTGACTAGTGTCTCCATCAGTGTATTTACAATGGAGGTAAGGATGACAGTCTGTAATTTTCCGGTTCCTCCCTGTCCCCTATCCTCCAATCTTTCTGAACCACTTCGACTGTAGTGTGCTATTCAATAGTTCTGTCAGGGGTTCAGCCACTTCTAAAGATAATTCCCTGAGTAGCCTAGGTTGCATCCCATCTGGCCCTGGGGCTTTGTCTATTTTCAGGGCTGCAAGCCCCTTTTTAACCCTTTCTCCTGTAATTACACTTTACAAAGAGAAGAAATATTAAGGAAAATGCCTAGAAAAGTGTCAGGTTCTACTAAATGTGTGACATTCGTTACAGAGTTTAACAACTGGTCAGGCTAGATTGGAAATATTTACAAAAATTGGCATATTTTGCATGCAGACAAAAATCTAGGTGTTGTAATAGGGGAAACACCATGATCACTTTTTCAAGGGATATAATCTGAAAGATAGGCTTGTCCATAGTAGATTGACCAAGCCTAAAAAGAGCACCTGGTTGGGTGATAAACCCATAGTGAGTTATAAATGCCAAAGATGTAACATCTGCAGTTATTGTAAACAGAGTCTGAATTTATACATCCTGCAACAGGACATAGCTTACAATGAAAGATTTTGTTAATTGTGACACCTCTTTTGTGGTCTGTGCTTTATGGTGTGAATGTGGCCAGCTTTATATAGGTAGAACTACTAGGGCATTAAAACAGAGAATACAGGAACATGTGAGAAATATAATTAATGCTAGGACTGATACTCCAGTTGGATTACATTTCTTTCAGAAACACAAATCAGACCCTAAACACATGAAGTTTATGGGCATTGATTGGCAACAGCCCCTTAGATTTGGAGGGACTAGAACCAATGAACTACTGAAACAATAAGGTAAATGGATTTACAGATTAGGTACAGTAAACCAGATGGACTCAATAGTCAATGGGATCTAAAGTCATTTTTAAAAGACAAAAAGAAATGCGGAAATAATTTGTGGTATCAGTTATTTATATGTTTATTGTTAACTGTTTTGTCATCTTTTTCTTCTGCTTTCTCTCCCATATAGGTCCATTGGAGAATGTATGCCTGTAGAGCCCCACCTGAAATGAAAGGTCCTACTCCCATTCTTTGGATAGAAGTTGTGTGAAGGTGATCACATTAGGACATCTTCCCCAGTCCTATTTTTCATTTACTTATACTTTCAACTACAATGTTATATTCTAAGACTTTTTTCCTTTTGTGTCCCTTTCTCTTTTCCATTTTCTTCCCTTTCCCCTCTTTTTCCCTTTCCCTTTCCTTCCCTTCCCCACTTTTCCCCTTCCCTCCCCCTTGTTACGCCTCCCCTTCCACCGCCCATTCTTCTTGGTATTCTTTTCTATGTGTCTGTGTTATAACTTGAACTGTCAAGTCTATTTGTCTTAAGCCTTGTATTTATTTCTTTGTAAGTTTATGTGTGAAAAATGACTAACTATGGTTATAATACACTTTTTTATTCATAGAGATATGGTCTGTACTAAAGTCAAAATATTATTAGTGGAAATATGACCTTAATCTATTGAAAGAAAGAAAAAAGTTCAATACTGGTGTTTGTCTAACCATAAAAGATAGAGAATGTATATATACTGATGGACAATAAGGTGAAATGTAATTAATTAGTTTGATACTGAGCTTTTCTGTTCCTTTGTTTTTGTATACAAAAGAAATGGATAAAATATAAAAATTCACTTGCTATGTATATGCTATCATAGAAATTGGGTTTCACTTTCTTTTGTCAACTAAGCACATTTAGGCACAGGTGCAGTAATTAAGTTTTTCCTGTGTCTCACTTTGATGAGGTCATATGTTGTATATAAGAGCCTTTTGTATCCTAAGCTAGTCATACCCCTTTGAAGGCACATAAAATGGGCTTAGAGGTTCCTGGGTTCAATGTCTGGCAACAAATAAAATGCTATTTTAGTGTTTATTTACCACGCTTTTGAGTGCTCCTTTCTTTCTTTCTTTGTTCTCCTGTAATTACCACCTGTTTCATTTCTGGGTTCCCCTTGCAGCAGTCTTTATGTCTCTTTCTGGTAGAGGTCTACTGTCCTGCACTGTGAATCCATCATTTGGAACAGCTGCCTTCTGCTCATCCTCTACTATCCTGCCCCCTCCATCAGCCTAACATTTGCCTCTCTCAGCTTCCTTTTCCCTATGTACCTGAAGAACTGTTTTCTCCTCCTTGACCCTCTCCGCAATATGCAGCTGTGTACCTGCTTTTGCATCCCTTACTACCTGGTTAGGCTTGCATTCCCTAAAGACTAGAAGACTGAAGAATGTGACCATCTGGACATTCAGAGCTTTGACCAACAAACTCCCCAAATATATCTGCAACCTATTAGTCACTGCTCAGGAGTCTAACTCAGCTTGGAGATATTCATACATCTCACTAGAAGTCTTCAGAGCTGAAACCCGTTATGTTTTGCACTAAATAAACCACGTACTTCCCTTCTTATGGAATCATCTTCAAAAGTCCCTTAAACTTTCTAATCTTACCAGTTTAGCTAATTTCAAAATCCACCTTAGACAGGTCACCCAAGACCTCTGCAATTGTTAAGCCTAAGTCCCCCCCATTCTGGCGCTGGACACCAACACCTTCCTCTTCCTGATTCTGCTCTTTCCTTGTCCTCTTTCCACCCAGTGTAACCCACTTGGCCATAGGCTCTTCGCAGCACTAGGCCCTTACTATCCTCCCTCTACCCCATACTTCATACATCCCACCTATATCTCCTTGCCTTTTCTCCTAGGCTACTGGGGATACCACCCAGTTCATATTTCCCTGCTCTGTAAGTACATTTTACATAGGAAAGGGAACGTTGTTAACCAGGAGTAGCACACTAAACTGAAGCTTGTTTCTAGATGCAACCTGGGAGCACAAGGAAGTTAAGTGACTTGCTCAGGATCACACAATATACACCAAGGCAGCTGTGAGATTCAAACCCAGGTCTCCAGATCTGCAGCTCAGAGCCTTAACCCACTGCACTATACGTAGCCCTGTTATCCCTCTCTATCTTACGGCAATTGTTCATCAGGCCTTTCTGTATTACCTTATGCTCCTACTGTTATTAATGTAGCCCACATTGTCATTACTGTTATAATGTTTTGTATGCAACCACAGAATTTGTATGACTTCATTGTTACAAGTAATACTATGCATCAATGTGTAACAAGGGATAAAAAAGTGTGTCCCCATATTGCAGCCTAACCTCAATTTGGTCTGAAATATCATGTGTCTGTGTAACAAATATTGGCCTATATAATTGGATCATATAAAACTTGTGAAGCCACAAGACAAACTAAGCCACAAGTTGCAATATTAAAGTGCCTTTTTACATTTGTGCTGACCATTTGGCCTACTGACTGCAAGACAGGAACACAGGATAGTGTCCAAATTACCCTTTTAACTAGTCTGTAGTGTTTGTCCTTATCAGGACAGGCCAAAATGCTTGTATGCACATTTCTAAGTCCAAACCTATTTCTTCCTCCTGAACCTTGGTTACTGGTGGTGACAGCTGTTACTAGCCATATATGATAATAGAATGTACACTATCTATACTTGTGCTGAGCAAGGATGAGCTCATACATATACCAAAGGAGTATTGCCTTGTAAGTTGATGTTTGTACTTGTTTTAAACCAATCATAGAAAACCGTAGGAAATGATGATGCTGTCTTCCACTATAAAAGCAAGCCAGCACACACTGTTATTTTGAAGAATGTACCATTTGTAATCTCTCGCTGTGACTATTGTTATAATCATTAAATTCTTCTGCCTTCAGTCTCGTCTCCGTTTGTCTCCTTTCTAAATATCTGTAATTGATAATTTACTAACTGTAATTTTTTCCACAATGCTACAATTGGTGCCATGACTCGGATCGCTGGCGCTTAAGTTGAAACGTAGGGGAGCAAGGTCACATAAACCTATGCTGGTAGTCCAGTGAGGTACAGGTAGCAGTCAGAGAAAAGAAGGCGGCCTACAAAAAATATAAAACAACAAGAGGGGATAGGGATAAGGAAATGTACCAGCTTGCATCTAGAAAAGTCACCCGTATGGTGAGGGGAGCAAAGTCCAGTAAAGAGCAGTGGCGAACAGGGATACATGGAGGGAAAAGGGTTCTTCCGTACATTGGGGAGTGGAGAAAACTAAGGGCCATCTCAGCAGATTGAGATCAGAAGGAGGGTGTGTGGAAGAGGCGAGGACCAGGCAGAGGTATTTAACGTACTTTGCCTCTGTGTTCACTAGGGAGGGGGATGGGATATCTACAAAGCAAGGCACGAAGGGGATAGAAGTGGCAGGGAGTGGGATCAGGGGAGCAACAGAAATGGAGCAAGAGGGAGGGAAAGGTACCCCAGGGATGTCACATCTGGATAAGGATAAAAAGACCAGTAAGGTGGAGGGGACTGATGATGCTATCTCCACCAAAAGGGTGTGGTTAGCCCTCAAGGCCCTAAAGAAAGACAAATCTCCTGGGTCAGATGGCATTCACCCGAGAGTGCTATGGGAATTGGCGGACATACTGGCTGCACCCCTGGTGGAGCTTTTCAGCAGGTCACTTGAGACAGGGAGGGTACCTAGGGATTGGCGAGAGGCACATGTGGTACCAATCCATAAAGGGGGGTCGAGGGAAGTACCAGGTAACTATAGACCCATCAGTTTGACCTCGGTGGTGGGAAAATTAATGGAGAGTATACTAAAGGAACGATTGGGGGTGTACTTGGAGGAGGTGAGAGGTCTGGATAGTTGGCAACATGGGTTTGTGCCAGGTAGATCATGTCAAACCAACCTTGTGGAGTTCTATGAATGGGTAACATCAGAACTGGACAGGGGTAAGCCTGTGGATGTATTATTCTTGGACTTCAGCAAGGCGTTTGACTCTGTCCCCCACAATGGTCTGGTGGAGAAACTGATGGGGTTAGGAGTAGGCCTTTGATGGTCAGATGGATTGAAAACTGGCTAGCTGGATGCACTCAGAGAGTAGTGGCCTGTGGGAGCTCTCAAACCCTAAAGAGGTAGGTAGGGGTACCACAGGGCTTGGTCCTGGGTCTGATCCTGTTTAATGCATACATATCGGACATCAGGGAGGGTATAGGGTGTGAAATGAGTCTATTCTGTAGATGACTCCAAGATGGGAGCAGTAGTTGAGGGAGAAGAGGGAGGTTGGCCCTGCAAGGGACCTGGACACCCTGGAAAGCTGGGCTCACATGGAAATTAAATTTCAATATCACCAAGTGCAAGGTGTTGCATCTTGGTCGGGAAACCTAAACACAGGTACACCCTGGGAGGGGAGGCGCTGGAGGCCTCAATAGGGGAAAAAGACCTAGGGGTCATGGTGGATACATGTATGAATAACTCTGAGCAGTGCAGAAGAGCAGCTAGCAAGGCAAACAGGATGTTGGGATGCATCATAAGGGGGATCACCTCTAGGAGCAAGGAAGTGATTCTGCCACTGTACAATGGACTGGTTAGACCACACCTTGAGTACTGTGTACAGTACTGGAGACCACACTTGAAGAGGGACATACAGCTCCTGGAGAGGGTACAGAGGAGGGCAACAAAGATGATACAAGGGTTAGGGAATTTGACTTATGAGGACAGACTTGAGGAGCTCTGCCTGTTTTCAGTGGAGGAGAGGAGAGACAGGGGGACATGATTGAGGTCTTCAAGTACCTCAAGGGAATAAATAGGGTAAACATGGAGGGGATCTTTAGACTAAAGCAGGGAGGTGTCACCAGAGGGCATGGTTGGAAGTTGGAAGGAGGAAGGGTGAGGGGGGAAGAGGAGGAGGTTTTTCACTGAGAGGGTGGTGGACCCTTGGAATGCACTGCCTGGTGAGCTGGTTCAGAGATCCACAGTGGAGGGCTTCAAGAGAGGGTGGGACAGACACAGAAAGTGGATGTATCAGATGATGGCCTGTCCCGGGGGTGGGATGGATGATAGGAGTTTCTGGAGCACAAGGGATGGGAGGGTCTCGGCACCTAACTAAGGATCTAGGTTCGAGCAGACTCGATAGACCGTAAGGCCTAATCTGCTGGCAAATAGTATGTTAGTATGTTAGTACTGCATGTGAGGAGTTCGCCTAACTGCGGGTCGGTTAGTCTGCGAGCCCCAATAAGAAGGTGATGACGCTCGGAGACGTGGTGCTGCTGGCTCAAAGAGAGAGAAGAAGGTACACACATACAGTCACAGCCACTTGACAATCAGGTGATGTATGCTTTGTATGCTTCTCAAATTGTTTAAAATAAAAAGTAATGCTTAACTCTGTAGGAACTCATGGGGCAGAGTAGGTAAGTGAAGGTGCTGGGACTTGCGAGCCGGACCCCACAAGGGAGCTGTAAGACGTAGCCAAATGGAGCAGGGTACCAGTGCATGGGTGAGCCCGGCTGTGGAGGCTAAGCAGGCAAGAAGATAAAAAAATGAGTATGGAAACAATAATAGGCCATTTTCTAGGAAAACACCTAAAGGGGGAAGCATACGAACCAGGGCCTGATGATCAACAGGCACAATTTTATTTTACTCAGCAAGTGTCCCTTCATAATGAGGGAGTAAAAAATGAAAAGGAAATCTTTGCAAATGCATTGCAAGGGCTGTGGCAGTATAATCAGACTATTGTGTGTCGACGAAATAAAGAAGTAGCTCAGTTGAGGGATGAAAGGGATCAAAATGCTAAGTTGCAACAACAACTAGAAGAATTAACATCAAAGTATAAAGATAGCATCCCAATAGATCAACACCAAGAGTAAGAGCAGCAGTGTATTAATTTTAGGGAACAGCTAATAACAGCACAAGGGGATCTGTGTCTGTTAGACAGAAATAATGCCCTCTTACAGATTAAGTTAGAACAACAGTCACAAGAGCATGCTAGTGAGGCTAGGCGCCTGTACACTGAGCTCCAGGATGCTGCGAGTAAGATCCAGGGGATGCTAGTGAGACTAGGTGCCTGTACACTGAGCTCCAGGATGCTGCAAGCAAGATCCAGGGGATGCTAGTGAGACTAGGCGCCTGTACACTGAGCTCCAGGATGCTGCAAGTAAGATCCAGGGGATGCTAGTGAGGCTAGGTGCCTGTACACTGAGCTCCAGGATGCTGCGAGCAAGATCCAGGGGATGCTAGTGAGGCTAGGTGCCTGTACACTGAGCTCCAGGATGCTGCGAGCAAGATCCAGGGGATGCTAGTGAGGCTAGGCGCCTGTACACTGAGCTCCAGGATGCTGCAAGTAAGATCCAGGGGATACTAGTGAGGCTGGCGCCTGTACACTGAGCTCCAGGATGCTGCGTGCAAGATCCAGGGATGCTAGTGAGGCTAGGCGCCTGTACACTGAGCTCCAGGATGCTGCAAGCAAGATCCAGGGATGCTAGTGAGACCAGGCGCCTGTACACTGAGTTCCAGGATGCTGCAGCAAGATCCAGGGATGCTGAGACTAGGCACCTGTACACTGAGCTCCAGGATGCTGCGAGCAAGATCCAGGGATGCTAGTGAGACTAGGCGCCTGTACACTGAGCTCCAGGATGCTGCGAGCAAGATCCAGGGGATGCTAGTGAGACTAGGCACCTGTACACTGAGCTCCAGGATGCTGCGAGCAAGATCCAGGGGATGCTAGTGAGACCAGGCGCCTGTACACTGAGTTCCAGGATGCTGCGAGCAAGATCCAGGGGATGCTAGTGAGACTAGGCGCCTGTACACTGAGCTCCAGGATGCTGCGAGCAAGATCCAGGGATGCTAGTGAGACTAGGCACCTGTACACTGAGCTCCAGGATGCTGCGAGAGCAAGATCCAGGGGATGCTAGTGAGACTAGGCGCCTGTACACTGAGCTCCAGGATGCTGCGAGCAAGATCCAGGGGATGCTAGTGAGACTAGGCGCCTGTACACTGAGCTCCAGGATACTGCGAGCAAGATCCAGGGGATGCTAGTGAGACTAGGCGCCTGTACACTGAGCTCCAGGATGCTGCAAGCAAGATCCAGGAGTTACAGGGAAAGCAAGATGAGTTAGATGAGCTCCTTACTGGAAAGAGGTGGGACAGTAACCATTCAAATGGCACCTGTAAGCACATGAGGAATGACAGCAGCTGGGGGGGCTATGTCAGCTGCAACCGACATCAGCAAGAGCAGTATCTACTAATGTTAGACTCCAAATGGCTAAAACATAGATTAAAAAGGAATATGCCAAAAAACTGGGCATACGGAAGAAGCTGAGAGGTATAGGAAAAAAGAATTCTGGCACATGTTGATCAGTGTAAAAAGTGTCAAACAAAGCTGGTTAAAAATTAAAATACTACACTTGATGTTTATAGCCATGAAGACACAAGGCATCATTATCATCGGCTTGGTGGCAGCCATAAGACTTTCTGCACATTAATGTGGAACAGACTAATGTCACGTGTGAGTATGAACAGCCCATTGTACTGTTAGTCAGCTGGAACTGGGACCCTGTTGATACAAACACCTACACGACGCGGGCATGGAAAGCCACCTGGACCAAAAATAACCATACGTTCATATCTACAAATTGGTGTGTGGACATACTTAACAGCTGGTCCAGCTGTGCCTCAGAGCTCAAGACTGGATCACAGCAAAGCTACATGGACTGGAAACAGAAAAATGAGTCTCTTGCTATAAACAAAGCCACACCAAAGGACAATGGTGTTTATGTGTTAACTCTGTCCTACTGTCTTTGGGGTGATAATAGTGTTTGTAACTATGCTGGTGTAAACGACTCATTATGTTTTGCAGTCTCAGATGCCATATACTTAACTGTAACACCAACCGAATGCCCAAATGTGACAACAGGGCCAGAGAGTGGACTTACATCAACACCTATTGATCAAATGCTTGTAAATAATGTAAAGTACAGTAGAGTGCATATAAATCTAGATTTCTTTAGCTGGAATATAAATGTTAACAGTAGTTGTGCAGACACTGGTGTGTCAAAGTTTATGTCTCCATGTTAATTGACATGTGCACCTATCTCACTCTTTAACAGATATGATCACCTGGCTGACCTAGAAATAAATTCAGAACAGCAGCTTGCCTTAAAAGCGAACTAGAACCCATTATGTTATTAGTCCTATAGTTAAAAAACAGATACCTGAAACAACAAATCAAAATAAAATGCAAACTCAAATGAAAAGTGTGCCAAAAGATCTAATTTTACAATATCTTCAAACCGAGCATCAAATTTTAACTTTACCTGATCATACACAACCACCTTCACCCACTTCTGTCCCCTAAAACAGGTACTGGTATTAGGGATTCTATAATTAAACACATAGACAGAGCCATATGTAATGCTGATAAAGAAAATCGTACATGCTCTAGTTTCAGAGGTGCAAAGGTGGCAGATATTACTAGAATGGTACCTGACATTCTTAAACAAGCAGGAACAAATCCTTTGGTTGTTATCCATGCAGGTACAAATGACATAAATAGTTCTGAATTATTACACCTGCAACAGGATATTGTGGCACTTAACAACCTATTGGTTGAAGATGGCTGTATAGTGTGCTTTTCAGAAATATTACAGTCCCTAGAGCTACACCTACTATTACCCAGAAAATTAAATCTACAAATGAATGGTTAAGGAAATGGTGCTTCTCACAAAATATTCGTGCATTACGCATTGGGAGAATTTTCATGATAGAAACTCTTTGTTCTGTTGGGACGGACTGCACCTTAGTCGAACGGTACCTCTTTATTGGGGAAGAGTTTCACAACTGTTATAAATCAAATTTAAACTAAAAGGATGGGGAGAATGGGACAATGCCCAAGTCTCTAAAAATTCAGCCCAGCAACTGCATCCAAGAATACATGTAAATTTCTTAGCCTAAATGCAAGGTCACTTAATTTACTCAAACTGGGAGAATTGAAGCAAAATGCAACATTTTGAATTTGGGTATTATTGCAGTGACTGAAACCTGGTGGGATTCTGCATCCATATGTTCTAGAAATATCCCCAACTACAAACTTTACTACAAAAATCGATTAGATAAACAGGGTGGTGGGTATGTATCTATGTTAGGAATGACATCCCTTCTTGTGAACTTTATCTTCCATCTTCGACTGAAAATGCATGGGTTAACATTCAATTAAAAAATCAGTCACATATCACTATAGGAAACTGTTATAGACCCCCCTCAACTAACCTGGAATACACCACTACTCTCCTTAAAGATATCCCTATATTAGCAGATAAAGGAGATGTTATCATCTTGGGTGACTTTAATATGCCATCAATCAATTGGAATACTCTAACTGGTCACACCAATATTGAAAATTACTTGTAAATATCGTTATGGAAGCAGGGCTTGAGCAAATTGTCAAGGAACCCACAAGGGGTCAAAATATTTTAGACCTTATTCTCACCAATATTGAACAAAAAATAGATAATTTTCATATTGGTGACCCCCTTGGGAATAGTGATCATTCCTCTCTTCTATTTGAAATTCCCTTTGAATTTACACCCCCTAGAGGGCACCGATTTATGAAAGATTACAACAAAGCCAACTTCTTAGCTATTAATAAAGAAATTGCAAATATTAACTGGGAAACTTTACCCTTCAAATTATCTACTGAGGAGGCTTGGAATTCATTTAAACATATAATTAACAATTTAGAGAATCAGTATATACCTAATAAAAAAGTTTATAATAACAAAGGGAAGGTCCCAGTATGGTTCAATAAAGCCATTAAATCTCAAATCAGACTTAAAACCAAACTGTTTAGAAAACTTAAAACAAGTTCATATCTCAATAAAGACATATTTTTAACCAAATATAGAATAGCAAATAAAACATTGAAAAACATGATAAAAGCAGCCAAAGTTAAATTGGAATTTAAATTAGCTCATACCAAAGACTGTCATAAGTCACTTTTTTCCTACCTAAACAATAAAAAAGGTAATGCTAGGAAAATTGGTCCAATATTCATTATGGGAATTAAATGTGAATCAGACATCATTACTGCAAATCTTTTTAATAAATATTTTTGTTCAGTCTTTTCTCCTGTTGACAATAGGGTTCATAGAACTGCCAGTCCTCACCTTACTCAACTATTCACGAAATTAATATGACTAATATTCAACTAGCGATTAGTAAACTAAAATCAGCCACAAGCCCTGGCCCTGATAATATCCATTCAAAATTTCTTAAGGCAACCTCCCAGTACATTTTCCTCCCCTTGTTAATCATTTTTAATAAATCATTACAGGAAAGTCGAATACCAAATGATTGGCGTACAGCTACTGTTACACCAATATTTAAGAAGGGAAATCAAGGCAAGGTTGAAAACTATCGTCCCATTAGCTTGACCTCTGTTGTGGGAAAACTCATGGAGAGAATAATCAAAGAGAAGTTAGAGGATGAGATTACAACTTTGGGCATAGCTGATTTAACTCAACATGGCTTTATGCCAGGTCATTCATGCACCACAAACTTAATTGCATTCTATAATATAATTAGTGGACACCTTGATAGGGGCATTCCTACTGATGTAATACAACTTGATTTCAGTAAGGCATTTGACAAGGTACCACATACTAAACTTCTCCAGAAATTAAAAACATTTGGTTTATCAATGTACCTTGTTGACTGGATATCTGATTGGCTCACATGTAGGACCCAAAAGGTTAAATTTAATAATATACTATCTGACTGGGGCTTGGTGACGAGTGGGGTCCCCCAGGGTTCAGTATTGGGACCCACTTTGTTTAACTTATTTATCAGCGATATGCAAGCTGGACCATATAACTATCTCTCAAAGTTTGCGGATGATACCAAACTGGGAGGTAAAGTAAACAATCTTGAAAACTTGGAAGCCTTAGTTGCCGATTTAGGGAAAATAGAACAATGGGCAATTGAGAACGGAATGTTTTCAATCATGAAAATGTGTGTTCTTCACTTTGGAAGAAATAATCCAATGAATAATTACAATCTTAATAATATTAAACTCAAAACATCAAGCTGTGAAAAGACTTGGGATCCTAATAAATAATAAACTTACATCTAGGAACATTGTTTAAAAATAGCCAAGATGGCAAATGGTCTCTTGAAACAAATCAGGCGTACTCTTTGTAACCCATACTGAACAATATATTATTCCTTTGTATAGGACCTTTATAAGACCTTATATTGATTATGGGTCCCAATTTTGGAACCCATACCTTAAGGGTGACATATCTTGCCTGAAACAAATCCAGAGAAGAGCAACTAAAATAGTCCCAACACTCAAACATCTTGACTATATAACAAGACTAAAACATACTGGTCTATACTCTTTAGAACTTAGGAGAAAAAGAGGTGATTTATTACTGATTTATAAAATATGTCAATCACCTGCTTTAATGACCCAATGTGGACTTGTTTACTCATTAAGAAAAATAGTCCCTAGACTACATAATAAACAACTTGAACTACAACCTTTTCGCACTAACAAGAGGGGAAATTTCTTCAATATACGAAGCAGCAAGATTGTGGAACATCTTGCCCAAAGAATTAATCTGTAAACCTAATTTCAATGCTTTTAAATATAACTTGGATTTGTGGATAAGGGAGAACTTATAATGGGTCATAATGTCCCACAATTATGGGGACAATCTCGATGGCCTCGGCCTCCTTTGTCGCTAAAACCAAGTAAACCAAGTAAACATGTTAAGCGCCTTCCATGCTTAAACAGGGAGTATGATGGCTCCTCTTATTAGTAAAGAAAGGGTTAGTAATACTAGAAGGAAACGAGATTTGTGGGGAGACCTGGCTGGACTTTTTGGATCAGGAATGAGCATATGGAATAGGGCAGACCTTGAGGCCATTAAGGGGAACCAAGCCCAGTTTAATACTAACACAGGAGAAAGGGTCTTGCTACCACTTACATTAGGACAGCAAGGTTTGACAACGGAAGAGCGTTTATCTGTGTATAATATACATGAGGTGGGCCGCCTGTTTAAAGAGGTAGAGCACAAGATTAATAAAATTGTGGAATTGTCCAGATTGCCTTAATGTTAATGATAGTAAGTGTATAACTTTTTGTATTAAAGCTCGAGCCCCACCTATGTGGTGGATTCGCAAGGTAACTAAAGTATATGTTAAACCACAACTGTTTAGACCCAACAGTATGCTTAGTTGCACCATGAGGGTGTCCCTCGTGGTAAGACTACCTCAAGTTGAGTATAACAAGGAGGTGTACTCCCAAATAGTGAAAGTACACTCCGTAGGGTATTTACAAGGCCAGTATTATGCATATCGAGTCTCGCCCCCAGAGATCCTAGTATGTAGCAATGATGGGTACTGGGTAGTGCCAAACTTACATTGCTGTGAAAAAATAAATAATCAATGGATATGCCAGTGTGACGTCATGTCACAAAAGCAACCAATCTGTGGGGAAATTCTCATAGGCCAAGCCGAAAATAATACTGCCTGGTGCCCCGTCCAGTTAAGACGGTGGTACACTCCACAAGTAGTTGTAACCTATGATGGTACTAACCAATATTGTGTTGTTGCAAATACACCCATCTTATTTTATGAAGGACAAATGTGTACCATTCACAACCCAAACTTTTGTATCACTCCCAAACATAATGTATATATTGGTGACAAGGTGCTGCACCCTATTACCAACCTGGAGGATAAGAGTTATAATGTGACATCTGATACCCCACACCAGGCAAATGATATTAACAAGTATGCGCCATCATTTGGAGCTGTGATACCTCCCCTGTCTCTTAACGTGCAGTTACTTTTAAATCGAAAAGATACTCATTTGATACAAATCCAAAATACTGCCCATAAGGCACAAGCAGCTGTAAATGAATTGCTCAGTGAGAGTGATAGTGAGCACTTTATTTATACCTATGCAGGGCGGCCCTTAGGAGTCCTGTCTTTTAACGCTTTACTTGTGTTGCAAGTGGTCTTAGTGTTCTTGGTAATTATAGGCCTGTGTCGCTTAAGACTTACTATTCGTAGCACGAGTGAGATGTACATGCTCCGAGGAGCTGCATTGTTGCACAAATAATAATTAGGCAATATAGGCCAAGGGGCTTGTAACAAGGGAAAAAAGTGTGTCCCCATATTGCAGCTTAACCTCATTTTGGTCTGAAATATCATGTGTCTGTGTAACAAATATTGGCCTATATAATTGGATCATATAAAACTTGTGAAGCCACAAGACAAACTAAGCACAAGTTGCAATATGTAAGTGCCTTTTACATTTGTGCTGACCATTTGGCCTACTGACTGCAAGACAGGAACACAGAATAGTATCCAAATTACCCTTTTAACTAGTCTGTAGTGTTTGTCCTTATCAGGACAGGCCAAAATGCTTGTATGCACATTCCTAAGTCCAAACCTATTTCTTCCTCCTGAACCTTGGTTACTGGTGGTGACAGCTGTTACTAGCCATATATGATAATAGAATGTACACTATCTATACTTGTGCTGACCAAGGATGAGCTCATACATATACCAAAGGAGTATTGCCTTGTAAGTTGATGTTAGTACTTGTTTTAAACCAATCATAGAAAACCATAGGAAATGATGATGCTGTCTTCCACTATATAAGCAAGCCAGCACACACTGTTATTTTGAAGAATGTACCATTTGTAATCTCTCTGTGATTCTTGTTATATTCATTAAATTCTTCCGCCTTCAGTCTCGTCTCCGTTTGTCTCCTTTCTAAATATCTGTAATTGATAATTTACTAACTGTAATTTTTCACAAGCGCTACAAATGTACCACATCAATGCACACATATGCTCTCATTTTATTCTGCTTATGTATGTATATGTGTATTCTTGTAATTGAGCTCTGCTCAAGGTGTTCCGCCTGGTTAAATAAAGATTGATTGATTGATTGCTTAGCCCCTTCATCTTTACCTGGTGTTTGTTCCATTCCTAATCCCCTGTTTCTCCTTGTAGCCAATGAATGCCTTTGTTTGGCCTGCACTGCCTCCTTGACTTTCTTACAGAACCAGATTGGCCTCTTGTGCTTATTCCCTTGATAACCATTCTCAAGCACTGTTTGGCTACTGTCCCTTTAATTTCTCCCCACCTCTTTCCACCCTCCTTTTGTCCACTCCTACTAACTCCTAACTAATTCCCCCATCTAATCAAAGTCTGCTTGTTTGAAATCCAGAACCACAGCTTTGACAAGGGTATACTGATATCCATGGCCAGTTCAAATAATATAGTTTTATATTTTATACTTATAACTCTGTATGCAACATTTTGCCCCTTAAGTGACACGTAGGGTAAAAACCAGGACAATCCCTGGGTAACCTCGGCCCTTACCAAAATCAGTGGCTCACCAGGATAACCTTAGGCACAAGGCTTTGGGGTCTGGACTTCCTGCAGATAGACAGTGCTATCGGGCAGTCAGAAATGCCCGTACTCTGAAAATTAGACGTACTAAAGCTGAGTACTATACAACCTGCTTTTCTTCTTCCTGGGGCAATGGGACTAAGTTCTGGCAAAATCTTAAGGACCTAACAGGTAAAACTAACACCATCCTCCCTATTAAATATCAATGGAGTTACTACCCAAGACCCACTGCTCATAGCAGATACACTGAATAATGCTTTTACCGATCTAAGTACTGTTCTCCCTCCGGATTTCTTCAGTGACCCCACTAACCCCTCTATCCCCCTCTGTCACCTACCTCTATCAGTATCCATCCCTTTTGCTTCAGAGTAATATCTCCAAGTGAAGCTAGATACTACCTTTCCCGAGTCTTGGGCAAGTCCAGATTCAGTGGTGACTCTCTTGATTTAAAATTACTTCATTTAACATTTGCTGCAGTACTCCCTCCCTCACCAAAATTCTTAATCTTTCTCTCTGTCTCAGTCAGTTTCCTGCCAGTGGAAATCTGTGATAATCACCCCTGCTCACAAGAGTGGTGACAGAACTGTCCATGGTAACTATCACCCCATCTCTCCTCCTTCACCCTATTTCTAAAGCCCTTGAAAGAACAGGTGATCAAATCTCTGAATATCTTGCCAAGTATAATA
The DNA here is from genome assembly GCA_016271365.2 of Neoceratodus forsteri. NCBI lineage: Eukaryota > Metazoa > Chordata > Ceratodontiformes > Ceratodontidae > Neoceratodus > Neoceratodus forsteri. The sequence goes on along the minus strand of CM057449.1, from coordinate 515,217,743 downwards.
TGCAGTGTAGCCAACAACATGGCTTCAGAAATGAGCACAGTACTTCCACAGTCCTCCTTGAGTTCACTAGCTTTATACATAAAGCTCTGGACCGGGGTCACTTGGTTGGGTCTGTGTATATAGACCTAACAAAAGCATTTGACAAGGTCCACCATGGCCTTCTCTCTGCCTCCCTCTCAGGGCTGGACCTGTCCTCTGATGCTGCTGCCTGGTTGGATAGTTACCTCTCTGGGAGATCCCAGAAGGTTAAAATCCTAGATACCCTCTCTTCCAGTAAGCCTGTTTCCTCAGGGGTTCCACAGGGTTCAATTCTTGACCGGTTCCAGTTTAGTCTTTTTCTAAATACCCTTCCCCAAGTCTGCACTGGTAACCTTCTCCTCTACACAGATGATGCAGTTATTTTCTTTAGTCATCCAGAACCCTTATGCTTGAACAATGCCCTCAAAATAGCTTTACACAAATCGAGTCCTGGTTCTCCTTTCATAAACTTATCATCAATTACAAAAAGACCAAAGTAGTGCTGTTTGCAAACCACCAGAATAAACATAAAGGATTGTCACTAAACATCCAAAATAGTCAACTCTCGACACTTGAGCAGGTTAGGAGTTTTAAATACCCCTGGATCACCTTAGACTCCTCCTTCTCCTACCAAGAACATATTAATCTGGTTTGCAAAGCAGTAAACACCAGAACTGGCCTCCTCTATAGGCATAGGAGTTGCCTAACAAACGACGCCCTCCGCCTGGCTGTCACTAGTTCCATTCTATCCCTAGCGGATTATGGTATAGTAATCTATGGATCTGCATCTGGCACTGCTCTTAAAAGAATAATGCTCTCCCTCAATAAAGCATGTCTTTGGCCAAGAAGCTTACAACCTCACTCTCCCCTCCCTCTGTCCAGCAGCACATCTCCCCTGCCCCTACCCCTCGTTCTATTAGGAGCGCTGATAAGGCCCTTTACCTAGTCCTTTTCTGTAAGACATGTCTAGAGCAGCAAGCATTCTTCCACAGGGCCCCTTGTCCTGCTCAAGGCTCCCTCCTCTGGTTTACTCCACAGCTAAATTGGGCCCTTTAAACTAAAACTATGCCAGCACATACTCTCTGTGAATAGTTGTGACTGCTCCTAGCATTTACTGGTCAATCTGGGAATGCTCTGGCTTGTCTCAATTTCCCCCTGCTCCTCCCCACCTTATCTTGGTCTAATTTCTCCCTCCCCACTCTGGTCCCTCTTGCCCTTTACTCATCCATTACCTGAACTCCTTTCTATTCCTCCTTCTCTACACCTTACACCCCTCTACTCAACTTTTCTCCCTACCTCCCTCCAACTGTCTCACAACTCTCCTTAACTGACTTCCTTCTGGTCTCCTTGTGACACTTAGACAGCTGGTTCTGATTACACTATGATTTTTTGTAATATAAAATGTGTTATTGAGTGTCTCATGAGACATGCTGAGACAACCTGTGGGATGACACTCCAAAGGTTTCAGCTACAAGATGCTAACCTGAAAACCAAGAGATCATTAAAGACTAGAAGAGACATAAATTAAGGATCTCCTGTTTATCTGGTTTATCGTAGCTGCCAGCTGGCAGGATAGAAAATATCCATTTTATGACGTCTACAGAGGAAACACAGTTAATTTTACCTGGTGTTACAAAGCATATTACACCTCAGTGAGATCTGGCAGAGTAAGTCATAAATGTTCTTTTGATGTCTGTGAAGGGCAGAAGACACACTAGATCAAGGGAGGCATATGGGGAAACAAGTTTTTGCTGATGTAACCTTAATTAATTTACCTTCTGAATGATAAGACACCCTGGTTGTATAATTTTAATAAACAGAGGAGGAGCTGGGTGACATCATGGAGAAGGCAGGTTCAAGACAGTTTTTTAATTATGCTGTGACTGACCTTTAGAGATACATACATGTTTGGACTCTGAAGAAGAAACATCTACTTTCAAGTACTGTTAGAAGAATACATTAGATAGACAAGTCTAAGTGTATGGTTGGTAGGAATTTGCACTTTTAAACCTTATTCTTTTAAGTGATTGTATGTTTGGTGATATATTGTTCTGTATTTACATTTTACATTTTTATCTATTTTAAAGTAAACTTCTATTTTAAAGAGACTGCTTATTGTGCCTTAGAAATTCTTTCTTTGACAAGTGAAGCATATATGGTTACAGTTGACACTGTACATATGCTTCATGGTAATACCAAACTGGAAAAGGTAAGAGTTTATCTGAGGTCTTTTCATAGAGTTTTAAGGGTTCATTTTGTACACCTGGTTAGGTGCTCATAGGTAAAGATATCTGCATCCCCTGAAGAGCAGAATTATCTGAGCCTGTACATTGGATATGCTAGCAAGAGTTCACAGTTTGAATCCTTCCAGAACTTGCAACTAAAAGTGATTCAAACCCACAAAACAGACAGGAGGGTTACCTTGTCTGTTCCTGTTCACAATACTGCACTCAGAGGTTGGCACTGTGGGAGCAGAGGGCCTGACCTGCTGAGTGGGGTTGTGACAGATTGGTTGGCAGCGGTGTGGATAACTTTGGTATTACAAGCTTTTATTGTTCAATATGTCAGTTTGATACTGTACAACTCACTTGCAAAGAAAGGGCAGCTATTTGTTTTTTAAAAGGAAACAGAACTATATCACTTGGCTTACAGTCAAGTTCCTACCTGTTTTATTTTTTTTCTAAAGGGCAAGTTAGTGTAGCTGTAGTTAGGGAAGAAGATGGCTTCCAACTACAATGAGGACACTGTAGACTACTTAAAGCAGTTGTGCAGGGACAGAGGAGTCCTGTTCGAGGTGAAAGCCACCAAGCAGAACCTCGTGGATGCCCTGATGGTAGCAGATACCCAGAGCATAGAATCACAGACAGTGACTGTAAGGGACCGAACCTTGAGTGTGGAAGGGCTAGTGGCCAGTGCAGTGTCCAGATCCAATGAAGAGGGCAGCAGGGCCAGTGCCAATGAAGGGCCAGAGCAGCAGGAGAAGGTCACCAGTATTCTGGATCCGGAAGTACTCAGGCTGCAAATTGAGTTGCGCAGAATGGAGCTGGAGTTCCAGAGAGAAGAGAAGTGAGAACAGCAAGCTGCAGAGGAGAAGAGGGACTGTGAACAGCATGAGGTGGACTGTGAGGAGTATGAGTGCCAGAGGTGAAACAGGAGATGGTACAATTCCAACCACCAGCACCAGAGCAGGTAAGTGGTTTGGGTTTAACTGGGACTACAGGACTGGGTTACAAATGGAATTCCAAATTGATAGCCAAATTTAAAGAGGGGGAGGATATGGATGTCTTTTTAAATTCTTTTGAAAAAGTTTGTATTCAGGCTAAAATTCCTAGGGAGTCCTGGAGCTTCCAGCTATCCCTGCTACTTACCAGGAAAGCTTGGGATGCATTGGGTCAAATGGACAATGAGGACAGTAATGATTACAGCAAACTTAAAGCTGCACTGTTGAAAAAATTTGAATAAACTGCTGAATCATATAAAGCTAAAATCTGTAAGCTCAGAAAAAGCCCTGACATAAGCTATGAGGAGGTAGCCATGAAACAATGTCAGTTTTTCAAATGTTGGTGGGAAAGAATTGAAGCAAACTCTGTAGATAAAATTGAAAATGTGATTTTATTAGAACAGTTTTATTGGGCATGCCCAGCAGAGCTGAAAACCTGGCTGGAGGACCGTGATCCCAAAACAGTACAAGAGGCTACTGAACTCTCAGACCACTCATGCCAAGAGCAGACCTGCTCTGAGAGTGAATGGGTCAGGTGTGGCAGCGCAGAAAGGGAAAAGCGCACCTTCAGGGCAGCTAAAATCCTCACTGCCTCAACCAAAACCAGTTAACCCAAGGTTTCAGAGAAAAGATTTCTCTGAGAAAAGAAGTGAATGTTGGTTGTGTATAGAAACTGGGCATATTTCCAGACAGTGTCCCAAATGGATGATCAGTATACAAGGTGGTGCTAGGAAAGAAGTGTTTTTTTTGTGTGTGTCCCTGGAAGCATGCCAGTGAACATGAGGGAACACATGCACCCAGTCATGGTGAATGGTGTACAGACACAAGGGTTAAGGGACACAGGGGCATCCCTGACATTGGTAAAAGGGGATCTAGTAGAGCCTGGTCAGCTTATACCCAATAAATACGTCACTGTACAGGACTTTACTGGTGAGGAGAAAACATTGCCACTCACCAGTGTTCTCCTAGACTGGGGTGAAACAGGGGAACTGTGCAACATGTGGCTGTAGCCAAAACCTTAGCAGTGGATGTGATCCTGGGCAACAATCTCACACAGGGATGGTGTGTGCAGTTACCCATAGCCAAGTGGCAAAGGAAAACTGTAGTTCCCTGAACCCCACAGAAGCCATTGTGGAAAACACTGGGAGGCTTGTTCAACAGCCTGTGTCTCCTGATATGGAGACTAATAAAGGGATAGAAATTTCCCAGTAGCAGTTAACCACACAGCTACAGAGGTTACTCTGAAGAGGGAGAGGTGACCCATTGTCAGAGGGTTGGGATTGACCATGATCCTGAGTGCCCTGACTCTAGTGTTAGGGACCCTAGTTTAGTGACTGAAGGGACCTGTCCCATGCCTTGGGAATGTGTGAGAGTTTTCAGCTGCTCAAAGAAGTGACACTAGTCTAGAGAAGCCCAGGGCTTGGGCAAACTCCAATGGAGCACAAGGAGGTGCGGTTAACATATGGTTTATTGGGAAAATGGACTGATGTATACCAGGCTGTGCAGACAGAGGAAGGGGTGCTAGGTAGGCAGCTTGTCATTCCCAGGGTATTGTGAGCAGTTGCTCAAGATTGCACATGATATTCCTTGTCTGGTCATCTGGGAATCACACACACTACGCAGCGGTTGGCCCAGAATTTCTATTGGCCTAACTTCACCCAGCAGGTGAAGAAGTATTGCAGGTCTTGTCACTGGTGCCAAGAAATAGGGAAGGCGGGCAGAAAAACCCAAGTCGCCCTGATTCCATTGCCCATAGTGGAGGAGCCATTCCAGAGGGTGGGAATGGATATTGTGGGGCCTTTAAATACCCCGAGCTCCTCAGGGAAGAGATTCATCCTGACTGTGGTAGATTATGCCACCCGGTACCCAGAGGCAGTCGCCCTATCCTCACTGAGGACAGACAAAGTGGCAGATGCCTTACTTGGGATTTTCTCCCGTGTTGGGTTTCCACAGGAGGTTATCACCGATCAAGGTGGTTCCTTCATGTCAGACCTGATGAAATGTTTGTGGGAGAAGTGTGGGGTGGTGCAGAGATGCACAACACCGTATCACCCACAAGCCAATGGGCTTGTGGAAAGATTTAATGGTACCCTGAAGTCAATGCTCCTTGCATTTTCTGAACAGCATGGGAGGGACTGGGAGAAATACCTTCCCCACCTGTCGTTTGCATACAGGGAGGTGCCCAAGAGTCAACAGGATTTTCCCCTTTCAAACTCCTATATGGACGCCATGCATGTGGGCCCCTAGACTTGATCTGAGAGGACTGGAAAGGCAAGCATGCCACCCAGGGAACTCCTATAGTGGATTACGTCCTTAGGTTTAGGGAAAGGCTGAAGGAGCTTATGGAGACAGCCCAGAGCAACCTGGCAGTTGCCCAACAGAAACAAAAAGTGTGGTACAACCACAGAGCCAGAACTCACTTGTACATGGTGGGTCAGGAAGTCATGGTCCTTATTCGATCTGGAAAGACAAGCTGCAGGCTGAGTGGGCAGGACCATACAAAGTAGTTAGGGAGGTAAATGACATGAACTATATATAGAGTTACCTGACAGGAGACAGAAAGAAAGGATGTACCATGTCAACATAATGAAGCCATATGCTAATAGGGCTGACACGGTGTTTGCAGTGTGTAGTCCTGGGGAGGGTACAGATGAAGGAGACCCCCTTCTGGACTTGCTGGAAGAAAGTAAGCAGCAGTCCTCTGTGGAGGCAGTAAAATTGTCTCCCCGGCTGACCCTGAACAAGATCCAGGAAGTAAGGGAGATTTTAGCAGACTTTACCCCATTGTTTAGCGCCAAGCCTGGACTAACACCCTTAGCAATGGATGATGTGGAGACAGGGACACAGACGCCCATACGACAGACAGCATATTGGGTGTCAGAGGCTGTTCAAAAGGACATTAGGAGGGAATTGGAGGAGGTGCTAGATTCAGGGGTAATCCAGAGATCCCACAGCCCCTGGGCCTCACCTGTAGTCCTTGTGCCAGAGCCAGACGGCTCTACTTATTTCTGTGTGGACTATCATGGACTGAATGCAGTCACAAAGTCAGATGCCCACCCGATGCCCCGGACAGATGAATTCCTGGACATGTTGGGAGGGGTGACCTGCCTTACAACCACTGACCTGACCAGGGGGTATTGGCAGGTAGAGTTGATGGACAGAGCTAGGGAGAGGTCAGCCTTCATCACTCCAATAGGCTTATTTGAATTTAAAGTAATGCCTTTCAGAATGAAGAACACCCTGGACACTTTCCAAAGGTTGGTGAACCAGGTGTTAAATGGTCCTGAGGAGTATGCTGTGGTGTACCTGGATGACATTGCCATCTTTAGCGCCAGCTTGGAGGAACACCCGCCCCACCTTGGGGAAGTGCTGGGCTCACTGTCAAAGCTGAGAAGTGCCAGGTGGCCATGGGAGAAGTGGTATACCTCGGGCATGTGGTAGGCCAGGGACAGCTCCATCCTAACCAAATAAAAATAGAGGTGATCCAGGCGTGGCCCAGACCAGGAACATAGAAGCAGGTCAGGAGTTTTCTAGGGACAGCAGGGTACTATAGGAAATTTGTACCCAATTACAGTGCCCTGGCTGCTCCCCTATCTGACCTGGTAAAGAAAAGGATGCCAAAGAAAATTACCTGGGACCCAACCTGTGAGAAAGCCTTTACCAGACTGAAGGAGGCACTGTGTAGCACTCCTGTATTGACAAGTCCTGACCATAGCAAACCGTTTATAGTTCAGACTGATGCTTCAGATGTTGGTATTGGGGCAGTACTTAGTGAGACATCCAGCCAAGGGAAAGATCACCCGGTAGCATACCTGAGTAAAAAGTTACTTCCCAGAGAGCAGGCATACTCTACTGTGGAAAAGGAATGTCTTGCCATATTGTGGGCCCTAAAGAAGTTAGAGTCATACTTATATGGGCAGCATTTTGTGGTACAGACTGACCACAACCCCCTGGTTTGGCTGACGGAAATGGGAAAAAAAATGGTAGATTGTTAAGATGGAGTCTTACTTTGCAAGGGTATGACATGACAATCCTACCTAGGGCTGGGCGAAAATCAGAACTCAGATGGGTTGTCTCGTGTCTATGAGGATTGAACTGATTTGGAAGTTGATCCCATGCAGGGATAGAGCCCCAAATTCAGTCTAGATGGGGAGGATTGTGACACTTAGACAGCTGGTTCTGATTACACTATGATTTTTGTAATATAAAAATGTGTTATTGAGTGTCTTCATGAGACATGCTGAGACAGCCTGTGGATGACCCCCAGGTTTCAGCTACTAGATGCTAACCTGAAAGTCAGGAGATAATTAAAGACTAGAAGAGATATAAATTAAGGATCTCCTGTTTACCTGGCTTAATTGTAGCTGCCAGCTGGCAGGATAGAAAATATCCATTTTATGACGTCTACAGAGGAAGCACAGTTAATTTTGCCTGGTGTTACAAAGCACATTACACCTCAGTGAGATCTGGCAGAGTAAGTCGTAAATGTTCTTTGATGTCCGTGAAGGGCAAGAAGACACACTAGATCAAAGGGGCATATGGGGAAACGAGTTTTTTTGTTGATGTCACCTTAATAAATTTACCTTCTGAATGATAAGACATCCTGGTTGTATAATTTTTAATAAACAGAGGAGGAGCTGGGTGTCATCATGGAGAAGGCAGGTTCAAGATAGTTTTTTAATTATGCTGTGACTGACCTTTAGAGATACATATATGTTTGGACTCTGAAGAAGAAACATCTACTTTCAAGCACTGTTAGAAGAATACATTAGATAGACAAGTCTAAGTGTATGGTTGGTAAGAATTTACACTTTTAAACCTTATTCTTTTAAGTGATTGTATGTTTGGTGATATATTGTTCTGTAATTACATTTTACATTTTTATCTATTTTAAAGTAAACCTCTATTTTAAAGAGACTGCTAGGTGTGCCTTGGAAATTCTTTCTTTGACAAGTTACACGTATATGGTTACAGTTGACACTGTGCATAAGCTTCATGGTAATACTAAACTGGGAAAAGGTAAGAGTTTATCTGAGGTCTTTTCATAGAGTTTTTAAGGGTTCATTTGTGTACACCCAGTTAGGTGCCCATAGGTGAAAGAAATCTGGCATCCCCCTGAAGAGCAGAATTATCTGAGCCTGTACATTGGGTACGCTAGCAAGAGGTTCACAGTTTGAATCCCTCCAGAACATGAGACCAAAGGTGATTTGAACCCACAAAACAGACAGGAGGGTTACCCTGTTCTGCTCCTGTTCACAATGCTGTGCTCAGAGGCTGGCACTGTGGGAGTAGAGCGCCTGACCTGCTGAGCACTCTTTTCTATTCCTCCTTCTCTGCACCTTACACCCCTCTACTCAATTTTTCTCCCTCCCCCCAACTGTCTCACAAATCTCCTTAACTGACTTCCTTCTGGTCTCCCTTTCTTTTCATTAATTTCCTATCTGTTTACACAGTTAGCTAGCACTGCCTGCACCATGTTTGTTTCATTATCATGTATTCCGCCCTCAGTTATGATGCACTTATGATCACATTTATAATCGACTCTTCCCTCTCCCCTTTTTCTACCCCCATATCTGTCCCTTCCACATTCCTTTGACCCTGATTCCAGCTCTAAATTCTCCATACCGTATCACTATGTATCTTTTTATATTAGTTTTATTTGTGTTCAGTGCACCTGATATGTATATTTCTTTACTTTTATGAAAAATTGTGTCCTACCCAAAACTAGCTGTATCTTCTGTTCCAAACATATACTACTGTCAATGCTACCTGCTGATACTTTGTATATACTGTATTATTGTATCTCACTTTGTTTGTATTATTAGTATTTTCTTGTGTGTTGCATTCCATGTATATTGTCCCTTGTTCCTTGTTAACAAACCCAGGTCCACCTCGAAAATGAGCTTGCTCAACGGTGATCGCCTGGTTAAATAAAGACTTTGATTGATTGACTGATTGACTTATGTCTAATGCACTGCATTACTTGTACACTCATCCTATGTATTATGTACTGTATTAATTTTCTGTAATGTTTCATATCCTGTCTATTTTAAATCTACTTGTCATGTTGTTTCTTTGCCATGCACTCCGCTCTCATTTATGATGCACTTATGTATAATGTGCTGTATTATTCATATACTCATATCCTATGTATAATGTACTGTGTTAATCTCCTGTAATTTCTTTGTAACCTGTCTCTAAATCTGAAGTGGCACCTTTGCAAAAGAGTTTTTTGACTCAAAGGGTTGTAATTCCAAGACTTCAATAAATAAATAAAATAAATAAATATCCACTGGACCCATGGTCAGTTCAAACAATATCATTTTATATTCACTGGACCCATGGCCAGTTCAAACAAAATAGTTTTATATTCACTGGACCCCAGTGATTCCCCAATCCGCATTACACCTATCATTTACCATAGAAGGAGGCCACTCTGGTTTACCAAGGAGGTGGTGAGGGAAATTGGGGACAGCTGGATTGTTTTCAGAAGATATAAGAAAACCCAGAGGATGGAGGACAGGGAGATTTATAAAGAGAAGCTGAGGGTTGGAAGGCAAACAATTAGGAAAGCAAAAGCAGATACAGAAGATAGAATTGCTAGGCAAGCCAAAAGTGGAGATAAAACCTTTTTTAGGTATGTGGGGTAAAAGAGGAAGGCAAGGCAGTGGATAGTAAGGGTGAGGAGGGAGGGAGGGGGAGCACTGGTGGAGGGAGCCTTTGAGAAGGCAGAAGTGCTGAATAGCTACTTTTGCTCGGTCTTTACAGTGAAAGGGGAGGGGAAGGGATCTGAGTTAAAGAAGAGAGGAGGGGATGACAAAGGAGTGGATCCCAGCCCGTTCAGTGAGGACAGGGTAAAAGAAGAACTAGGAAGGTTGAAGGTAGACAAGGCGATGGGCCCAGATGGCTTGCATCCTAGGGTACTCTGGGAACTGAGGGAGGAGCTGGCAGCACCTCTGGTGAGACTGTTAAACTTATTTCTAGATACAGGATGGGTGCCAAGTGACTGGAAGAAGGCGGACATGGTGTCACTGCATAAGGGGGGAAGCAGGGAGGAGACAGGAAACTATTGCCCGGTCAACCTCACCTTAGTGGTGGGGAAGGTAATGGAGGTTCAATTAAAGGAAAGAGTGGTGAGCTACTTGACAGACAATGGACTACTGGATGATAGGCAGCATGGCTTCACAACTGGGAGGTCATGTCAGATGAACCTAATAGAGTTCTTTGATTGGGTGACAAAGGTGATTGATCAGGAAGAGGCAATGGATGTGGCCTATCTAGACTTAAGGAAGACATTCGACTCGTCCCTCACAGAAGACTGGTAAATAAGCTGGAAAGCATAGGGTGGGACAGAAAATAACTAGGTGGGTGGAAAACTGGTTGAAGGACAGAAGCCAGAGGGTGGTGGTTAATGGCATATATTCCAGGAGATGGAGATGAGTGGGTGCCCGGGGTCAGTACTGGGTCCCTCCTTTTAATATGTATATCAGTGATATAGTGGATGGGCTGGAGGGAGGGTGTGCTCATTTGCAGATGATACTAAGATCTGCAATATGGTGGACACCCCTGGTGGGGGTGGAGACCACGAGGAAGGACCTGAAGATTCTGAAAGGGTGGTAAGGAACTTGGTAACTGGAATTCAATGCCAAATACTGTGCAGTGATGCATGTGGGACATAAAAACCCACAAGCAGCTTATTTAGCTTTTGTTGACTGGGTAAGTGCACTAGACAAATCCTGCCTATTTTCAGGCACGACCCGGGGGAGGGGGATACAGATGAATGCCAACTGACCTTGAACCAGATTAAGCTGTTGGTGGTATTTTTAGTGAGCTTACCCCGGGGGTAATTAAGCCAACTGAGAGGAAAGGGATCTGGGGATTTTAGTATCAAGCAGCCTTAAGGTAGGTCATCAATGTAGCAAAGCGGTGGGAAAGGCAAATAGAATGTTGGTGTGCATTGGGAGGCATAACAAGCAGAAGGAGAGAGGTACTGTTGCCTCTTTATAAAGCCATGGTGAGGCTGCATCTGGAGTATGGGGTCCAGTTCTGGAGACCACACCTAAGCAAAGACATAGATAGGATTGAGAGGGTGCAAAGAAGGGCAACCAAGATGGTGCATGGTATGCAGGAAAAGTTATATGAGGAGAGGTGGAGGGAATTGGATCTGTAACCATTGAAGTCTAGAAGTGAGAGGGGGACATGATAAAGACATTTCAGTATATGAGGGGGATCAATAAGGTAAGGGAGAGGAGCTTATTTAAGAGGAAGGTGGGGATTGAAACTAGAGGACACAGTCTAAGATTGGAGGGAGGAAGGTTTAGGGGCAGTGTGAGGAGGCATTACTTCATGGAGAGGGTGGTGGAGGCCTGGAAAAAAACTACCAAAAGAAGTGATGGGGGCAAAAATGGTGGAGGAATGCAAGAGGGCATGGCACAGACACATAGGGTTGGCAAGTGGGTGGAAGAGGGGTCCTGTGGCATAGGTAATAAATAAGGGGGGAGGGGCAGACTCGATGGGCCAGAGAGTACTTTCGCTACCAGATTTCTATGATTCTATGATTTCTGAGTTAGTGAGTTCCACTTAGACAACAGCAGCCTGTCTTGTAAGTTCCCTGACCAGCTGCACCAGCAGGTAATCCTACAACATATCTAGCATGGCCAGACTCCCGTGCTTTTAGCTGTTAGAAAATCCCAATCTGTCTGGTAAACTGAGATACCTGCAACAGCTACCTCCCTGTGTGACCCCTTCTCAGTTTTTTCCCCTTAGTTCCCTTTTCCCTCAACCCCGTCCTGGTGGTCTGTAGACCACCACCATGCACAACGCCTTCTTGAAGCTGTCATGGGCTGTACCCAAAATGATTCTGTCTCCTTTTCTACCCTGATGACCCATCCACCATTACCTCTATGCCTTCTTTAACATAGAAGGCTATCCCATCTCCTTTTCTCTTACCCCAGCTTTCCTATAAACAGTATACCCCAGTACTGCCAGGTCGCAATTGTTACTGCCGATGGCCATTGTTTCTGTAATGGCTTTGTGGTCTAATCCTGCATCTGTCACCATCACCTAGATCTCACTAATTTTGTTTCCCAGGCTCTTGGCAATGGGCAGACTGCCTTCTGGCTTGTGCCTACACCATTCCCCCTCTTGTGAGCTCCTGTCCCTTTGTCCACCCTCTTCCTCCTTAACATCCTTGTTTTCCTGCTCCCTGATGGCTTTATAAGCCTTCCTTCTCTGGCACCTTATGTAACTTACTATGGACCCCTGCTGTGCTGCTTTCATCCCCACTGCTCCTAGACACCATTTCTGGGGGAGTCCTAGCTAGGTTTACCTTTTAATCTCAGCCTTTTGTGGTTCCCACAGCTTAGACTTCCTCCTGTCAGTTATGCCCTCTATGTAGACATAGACAATAATGTACGGGCAACCATACACAACAAGGCTGTGTTTCCATTGAGTGGCTGAGATAACAGCATATGAATCTCAAGAGCGAAGCTCAAGAGGTCCATGCTGACATCTCAGCCCCAAGATGGAAACACATGCCAAGTTGTGTAAGGTTGTCCCTACATTATTTTATATGGCATATTTTTTCAGGGGGGTCCCCGAAGGAGTCACAGAAGCACACCTCCAAAGTAAAAAAAAAAAAACCTTGACCTTTCTTTGTTCTGTTCTATGATTGAAATTGAATTTACAAACTTTTACAAGTTAAAATGTACAGCTTTGAGAACAGGGAGGTTACTAAGTGGGTGGGTGTGGGATGAATGAGGAATTTAAACTTTTATGATCTTTGGACTGTGCTGAACAGCTGTTCAGAATGTGCATAATGTGCATAACAACACCTTGAAATGCACGGAACAGTTTAAAATGTGCAAAACAAGGATTTTGAGCAACCTGATCTTTATGGAAAAAAGCAATGGGGCCAGATGGCATACTTCACTATATAGTATATCAAACTTCTGCCCAGGCATACTGTCTCTTCTCTTTTTGGTGAAGGTCATCGTGTCTGAAAAGCCTCCTGCCGCTGAAGGCCCCCCAGTCTCCCACAAAATGGTAACCCTTCTGCTGACACGATCCCTTTAACCACTCATCCTTACTCTATCCTTCCCATGCCCCTTACCCCACACAGGGAAGACCTCAGAAAAGGACAGGGAAACTGAATGGGCCTTCTGTCTGTCCCCTCGCCTTTGAAAGTTATGCTTCACTGTCTCGATCAGTTGGTTTGCCAGATGGTTAGAACCTAAGCGTACCATCTTCTCAAGCTTCCTCTTCCCTCCTCTATCCTCTACCATTCTTCCTATTCTGTCCTTGTCCTGGATGACTGATGCTCCTGGTAGGCATCTGAGCACCCCATGCCTTCCCCTCCCTCATTACCTTCTCCGCCTCTCTAATCATAACATCCCTACTACTAGGATACTCCTTGTTGCTTTCTTCCTGCTCTCTCCCTGGGTGCACTAAGTCATCCTGTTCACCCTTCCCAACCAGCTCAGATCCACCTTGTAGAGTCAGGTACTTCTGCCTCTTCTGGTGGCGCAAAATGATTTGCAGGATTTGGTGAGTTTGGATGGCTTTCTTGTGACTGTCCCGCCAGCCTCTCTCTCCTCATCACACTTCAGCTCCCCCAACCTCCAGGCCAGTGGGCCTCTGGGTGAGTTGAGTGCAGGGTGTGCCTGTGGGTACCAGCTCAGCTGGTGATACAGTATAGCTATCTCTTCCCAGTGCTGTAATGGATAAAGTCATATGGTGTGTTTACACTACCCAGTCTGCACCACTGCCAGCGGTGCAGATGGGTTGCATCAGTGTAAACAGTTGCCAGAACATCGTAAGCATCTTCATTGTGGTGCAGAGCATTCCCTGTTTTGGTGGGAATGCATTCAAGTGTGTACCAGTGCAGGCATTTTTTGCAAGCATGTAAACACACTGCTTCACCTGCACCAGTGCAACTCATAACACACTGCTAAACCCCTCATTAACTTCTCTGTCAATCGTACAGAAATGCACCCAAAACACGGGAAGGATATCAGGAGTGCTGCACAGTTGCAGCATGTAAAACACAAAAAGCAGCAGTGTGATTGGAGCAGAGAGAGCTGATTCAGACAGCAATGCTCCAGATAGGCTGTGTATAAATGCACCTATAAGGTTAGCATGTAATCTCCACTGAAGTCCCTCCACACCACTGCTGATGTGAGCAGCTCACAGATAACTTCAAAACTTTCCTTTGCTCAGCGAAACCAATTCTGTATGATGACAGCTCAGTAGATCACTTAGGAAAACCACCACTGGGACCAGGACCAGGTGCATGCAGCAGAGGAGGATGCAGGGTCTAGCTTGGATCCAAGGGACTCCTTAACCCTCTGCAGGAAGTGTGTTGCTGTTGATTGGTTTTGTACTGGGGACGGAGGAGTATTTTTTACTTTCTTCATAAAGCCGGATTTTATTGGAACCGAATTGTGTGTGTGTGGAGGGAGGGGGGAGTGTGTTTTAGTAACTTTTTATCCTTAAAAATGCCGGGCTTGCACTGAAAATGAAGTTGTGTACAGGGGAGTGAATTTCATTTGATTGTATCTTTATGGGAGCCAGGCTTGTTTTGTGTTGTGCTCGAACTGTGTACTGCCGAGGTACTGGGAGTGTGCACATACTGAATGGTACTGGGACTTGGGGAGTGTATTTCTTTCCCTTTGCTGAACTTGTAGTGTGACCAGAGAACACCAAAGCTGCAGTGCTCTCATACAGATTGACTTTTCTCCATGCTGGAGCGAGGGATTAGGCCAATCCACCCTCCCCATCCCTCCCACCCCAAGCTTGACCACCTTCATAGGCGGATGGACAGGAAACGGCTCACTACTTCCTGAAGTAGGTCAGAGCAGGTGAAGCTACAGCCACATTAAACTGAGAAAGCTGTCTTGTATATAGAAGTACAGTATGAGGGGGACTAGATTAAAACAACAGGAGAGGAGCGAGGGCAGAAAGAAAGGAAGAGGGAAAATAAAAGAAAAAATTTTACCTGTAGCAGACTGTCACTGGTAGAAGGGAGAATATATAGGTCAGACAGAGAAGATGCAAAGAGTGGTGCAATGTAGCAGGTGCGGGGCTGTGGTGTATAGAAAAACATTCTGGACCATGCGGTGCTGCCCCATCTGCAGGCACCTCTCTGCACTGAGGGAGGAGGCTGCCTGTCTCCATGCTGAGTTGGCCAGGATTCAGGAGACCTTCACCCCCACCCAGAGGCCACAGTGTCCACCACCATTACTCCAAAGGATGCCTAGCAGGAGTAGTGGTTGGAACACAGTGGGCTCAGGGAGGATGAGGGAGGATGATCTGAAGCACATCCCCAACCAGTCCAGCTAAGTAACTCCTACGCTGTTTTGGAGAAGCAGGAAAACCCCACAAGGGAACCAGTAGCTGAGACCAAGGAGGATGGGTGGATCTTCCGTGATGGAGCCCCAGGCAAGGGGAGAAGAGAACCCCAGAGGAGGAGGAAGCTACTCCTAGTGGAGAACTCATTTGTCTGGGGAGTGAAGTTAGGGATACCTAGCAGGGGAGGGAGGGCAGGTACATTCCAGGAAGCACTGCATGGAGAGATGGGAAGCAGATCCATAGGATCGCAAGGGTGATAGTGAGAATGGAGGAACTGGATGTCATTGTCCAACTGGGGAGAAATGACCTAGTGGGGGACAAGGTGGATATAGGCAGAATCCAGGAGGATTTCAGGAAGTTAGGGGGAGCTTAAAGCAGTTAGCACACTCCATCTCCTTCTCGAAGGTGCTACCTGTGCACAGCAAAGGGGGTGCTAGGACACTCCACATCCAGAAATTCAACTTCTGGTTGAAGGAATGGTGTGGAATAGAGGGTTTTGGCTTCATGGGGGACTGGGGCCCACCTGGAGGGATGCGAGCCTGTATAAGGAGGATGGTCTGTATCCATCCGGGAAGAGGACCTTGGTCCTAAGTGAGGGTTTAATGCTGCAGCAGCAGCATTTAAACTGCCCAGAGGGTAGGGGCCAGGGATGTCAGGAGGCATAATATCAACCCTCGTGGGCACATACAGGACAATAGAAACATAGAAACATAGACTTTGACGGCAGATAAGGACCACTTGGCCCACCCAGTCTGCCCATTTCCCTTCCTATTGGATAAGCTGCAGATTCTAGTTAACCAACAGCCTACTTCCTGCAACCCCCCACTACAATTGCCTTATGTCTGTCCCATGCATGTTTGAATTCCCCCACTGTTTTAGACCCAACAACCTCCCCAGGAAGGCGGTTCCATGCATCCACCACTCTCTCCGTGAAAAAACATTTCCTCACATTACCCCTGAGCCGTCCCCTCTATCTTTAAATTGTGCCCCCTTGTTCTTACACATCTCTTTTTCTGAAAGATGCTACCCTCCTGGACTTTGTTGATTCCCTTGAGGTACTTAAAAGTTTCTATCTTGTCCCCTCTGTCCCTCCTTTCATCAAGGGTATACATATTAAGCTCTCTCAGTCTCTCTTCATATGGTTTCTGATGCAGACCCTGCACCATTTTAGTTGCCTTCCTCTGGACTGCTTCCATCCTGTCTATGTCCTTGCATAGATGGGGTCTCCAAAACTGCACACAGTATTCCAGATGGGGTCTCACCAACTGCCTGTACAGAGGGGTAACCACTTGCCTTTTTCTATTTGTGATGCCCCTTCCTATGTATCCCATATCCCCCTGGCACTACTTACTGACTTCTCACATTGCTTACCCACCTTTAGGGCATCTGATATGACTACCCCCAAGTCCCTTTCCATTTTTGTTGTTGTTAGTACCTCCCCTGCTATTGTGTACTCTTCTCCTGGGTTTTTGTTTCCCAGGTGCATTACTTTACACTTCTTTGCATTGAATCTAAGTTGTCATATGTCTGACCATGCCTCCAACCTTGCCAAGTCCCTTCTCATCCTTTCTATCGCCCCTTGTGTATTAACTCTGTTACAGATCTTTGTGTCATCTGCAAAGAGGCATACCTTTCCCTCCAGACCCGCTGCAATGTCACCTATAAAGATGTTAAAGAGGACTGAATCCAGTACTGAGCCCTGAGGTACTCCATTAGTAACCCCACTTTCTTCGGCATGTGTTCCATTCACTATTACCTTCTGTGTCCTGTTGTGCAGCCAGTTTGCTACTCAGGCTACCACCTTGGAACCCACTCCCAGGCTGGCAAACTTGATTATTAGTCTTTTGTGCGGGACTGTGTCAAATGAGTTGCTAAAGTCTAGGTAGGCCATATCCACAGCCCCTCCTTGGTCTATTACTTTGGTCGCCCAGTCACAGAAATCAATTAGATTTGTCTGACATGACCTTTCTGCTGTAAATCCATGCTGCTTTGGGACCTGTGCCCCGCTGGCCTCTAGGTACTCAACAATTCTTTCTTTCAGAATTGATTCTGTCATTTTCCCTCCCACTGAGGTCAAACTTACAGGTCTGTAGTTTCCTGCTTCTGCCTTGCTCCCACTTTTGTGAAGTGAAATCACATCTGCCCTCCTCCAGTCCTCAGGTACCACCCCATCCTCCCATGATTTGTTAAAAAGTGTGGTCAGTGGTGTCACTAGGTCCTCCCTTAGATCTTTTAGGATTCTGGGGTGAATCCCATCAGGCCCCATTGCTTTGTCCACCTTGAGTTTTAGGAGTTCTTTCAGGACTCTTTCTTCTGTAAATGGACTGGTGTCAACCCCCCTACCCAGAGTGCTTCTATTGTCTGGTTTAGGCAACTCCTCCTCATCTTCTTTTGTGAATACTGAGCAAAAGTATTCATTCAGTATCTCTGCCTTTTCACTGTCTCCCTCTGTCCACCTCCCCTCTGCTTTATTAATCTTCACTATTCCTCCCTTAACCTTTCTATGCTCCTAATGTACCTATAAAAGGTTTTATCCCCCTTCTTAACTGAGTTGGCTATTTTTTTCCTCGGTTTGGGCCTTTGCTATTCTGACTGCCTTCCCCACTTCTTTCTGCTTTAATTGTTACAGTTCTCTGTTGTGCTCCTTCTGTGATTCCTTATACTTTTTGAATGCAGCCTTTTTCTCCTTAACCTTCCCTGCCACCTCTTTTGAGAACCATAGTGTTTTTTTTACTCCGCTTTGTTTTCTTTGTTTCACACAAAGGCTTGTTGCCTCTTATGATAGCAGTTTTGATTTTTCTCCATTGTTCTTCCACTCCTCCTTTCTGGCCTTTTGCTAGTGCATTCCTCAGGTATTCAGCCATTTTTGCCAAAGTCGGCCCTTCTAAAGTCCAGTATCCTTGTTTTTGTATGGCTTGTCTCCATGGTTGTGCTTATTGTGAAGCACACTGTGCAGTGGTCACTTGTTCCCAGATGTCTACTGACTTCTAAATTTGTGATCTCTCTCCATTTGAGAATACCAGTTCTAGTATTGCTCCTCCTGAGTGGGTTCCAACACTAGCTGTCTAAGGCCTGCCCTGCACGGCATCGAATGACCCTGCTCTTGGATGTGGCTGCAGTACATGTCATCCAGTTAACATCTGACTTAATAATGGGGACAACTGAAGTGGGAAGAAACAGAGAAGCAGAGGAAGCAGGCAGAAAGGGAGAAGCAGTGGACCTGAGGCTACAAAAGAAAGAAAGATAAATGGGGTGGGGGGAAGACCAGGACAGTTAAAACAGGAGCATAGGGAGGGTAGGCTGAAGAACATGCAAGGTCATGGTAACAAATGCCCGCAGCCTGTGAAATAAAATCCCAGACCTGGGGGCCTTGTTAGCAGAAGCAGACCTGGACATAGCAGTGATAACAGAGACTTGGCACGCTGCTAATCATGGGTGGGTCAATAATGCACCAGATTATGCTCTGTTCAAGAGGGATGGGGGTAAAAGGTGGGTGGGGTCCTGTATATGTCCAGGGAGGCATAAGGCAACAGAGATCCAGGATAGACAGGGCTAGGCCGTGGCACTGTGGGCCACCCTAGAACCAGGCAATGTCACAGCAATATGCACAGGGGTGATCTACAGGCCTCTGGAACAGGGGAGGAAGTGGACAAGGAACTAGTGGATGAAATACATGAGATGGCAACTAAAGGTGAAGTTCTGCTGCTGGAGGATTTCAATATGCCAAATGTGGACTGACCACTCAAGCAGCTGCTTCAACAAGAAGCAGAGGCATCCTAGATTCCCTACAGGGCAGTTCTCATGCAGCTAGTGCTTGATCCCACCAGAGATTGGGAAATTCTGATCTGATATTGACCAATGGGGACAGAGTCATAGAAGTCTGGGTAGAGGGACAACTGTGCAGCATTCACCACATAGTTGGCTTAACATGGAGAAAGGGACTCAACTAGCAACACAAAGGTGAAGGCTTTAGATTTCCAGAGGATGGACTTCGCTGAAATGGGGAGATGTATTAGAGTAGCTCCGGAGAAGGGGGAGATAGGAGGGGGGTTGAAGAGCATTGGGGGAAACTAAGAGGGGCCATAGTGGATGTAGCAAACCAATGCATCAGGTTGGTGTCCAAAGGGAAGAAAAGGAGGAAGCCACTATGGTTCTCAAAAGAGGTGGCAGATATGGTAAGGGCTAAAAGGGTGAGTTTCAGGAAATATAAGGAGACCCAAAGGGAGGAAGACAGGGAGGTGTACCTGAAGTGTTTAAGAGAAGCCGGGAAGGCTGAGGAGGGATTAGTGTATTTAGTGCACACAGTGAAAAAAGGGGACACGACATTCTACAGATACATCAGCGAAAGAAGAAAACCCGGGGGGGGGATTGTAAGGCTCAAACGGGATAAAGGAGAGTGTAAGGAGGGAGACCTAGACAAGACAGAAATACTAAATAAATACTTTTGTTCAGTATTTACTGAAGAGGGGGAAGGTCAGGGATCACAGCTGGGCAACAGATGCAAAGGGGGGGGGCAGAGGTGAACACCAGTCCATTCACACTGGATAGAGTCCTGAAATAGCTCACAAAACTGAAAGTGGACAAAGTAATGAGGCCAGATGGCATATACTCGAGGATATTAAGGGAGCTGTTAAGGGAACTAGCAGCACCTCTGGCAGCTATGTTCACAGAATCACTCAACACGGGAGTGGTTTTAGAGGACTGGAGGAGGGCACATGTAGTCCCTCTGCACAAAAGTAGTAGAAGGGAAGAGGTGGGGAACTATAAACCGGTCAGCCTCACCTCAGTGGTGGAGAAGATCATGGAGGCACTACTGAAAGAAAGAATGGTGGACACCTGGAACCAATGGTGCCCAGGATCCAAGGCAACATGGATTCACAGCAGGAAGGTTGTGTCAAACGAATCTGATAGATTATTTTTTAAATGTAGTTTTACTAAAATTGTAATCAGACACACAAACAACTGTGTTACAAAGTATAAAGAAGCATGGAGCATAAACACCTGTAACCACCCAGTCCCCTGGGGTTACTAGAACTTATCATTATTAGTGTTACGAAGGTACAGGCAGGTGGTAGGAGCTCATTAGGGCTTCTTACATAATGACATCGTTGTTTGCTCAGCTAGCCTGGGAGAAGAATGATTAGGTCATTTAACACTCTGCAGCAGCATAATCCACACTGTGTGGACAGCTGCTCTGGGAGCTCAGAATGTTCAGTTAGAGTCTGCAGTTAGAGTTGTAGTTGTGTGGAGGTGAGAGGCAGAAGGACTGCCAGTTGGGCTCTGAGTTGAGAGTCCACCATTTCTCACCATAGTGGAGTGTCATTTCCAGCTTCCAGTGAAGTGGTACAGGCCCTTCTACAGCAGGATTTCCTGATTTCTACTCCCAGTGAAGTGGAATGAACTGTTTTTCCTCAGTGGATTCAAGGGGCAATCCCCTGAAGGTTCAGTGTGTGTTTCAGCTGCCTTGGAGAGGAACTTTGAGAGACTGTTTGATCTGCTAACCCAGAAGAAATGTATTTTGTTGTTCCATGCCCAGCGGATGGGACAACTAGTTTATAAGTACTGTTCTAGAAGACAAGATCTCTGCATATTTAGGGGAATCTTAGTCTGGGGTGCTTGTGCCCATAGATAAGGCTGGATCACACTTCTCAGTGCCCCTAGTTCACCCAGGAGACTGCAGTTTATTCTTTGGTCATTCCAGTGAGTGATGGATATATGTAAAGTGTGGGACCTCCAGCATTTCTGTGGGAAATGAGGGTTTCAATGGTGTAACCCTGAAGAATGGCAGAGACTGTCGGTTGGGACAAAGGGTGGGAGGAACATCATCTAAGTGCTTACAAGGCAGGGCTTACTGGTTCATAAAGGGCACCAGTTTTACCTGAGCAAAGTGTCAGTGCTGCAGGTTAAGGTGTGTTGCTGAGTTTCACATAATTGCACCTATGTTCGAAGAAGAGTTCTGAATGTGTAGCTTAGTTTTACAATATGTGCACTCATGGGAGGAAAATGTTCGGGTGTGTGGCCAGGTGTCCACTTAGATGCATCATTTGGGAAATGGAACGAAGATTCATTTTTGTTTGTTCTTGAACTGTACTGCATGCAAGAAGAGTTCGTGAAATGTACCTGTTCTGCCTAGACTGACCCTTGGGGGTCCACTTCTGCTTTAAATTTCCAGCTGTTGAATAAAACTATACTGCACAATCCCAGTTGCTGTTATGAACATTCTGATTATTGCATCTGGTTGTTGGTTTACTGGGGCCCCCTCAGCAGGTTAGATATAGCATATGCCTAGCAGCCTCCACCTAGGACCTGGGTTGTGATTTTTTCACAAGGTTCATGTTGTTTTGTTCTTGTACCCCCACCCCTCTCTTCCTCTATAAAATGAGCCAGGTATACATCCTAACGCCAAGGGTGGTACCAACCTTATGTAAAGTAAATGGTATGCCAGCTTGTGGGTACCAGTGCTCCAGATTTTAAAGGGGAAGGTGCAAACTAGTTAAAAAGTGGTCTGGGGGTTACACACCTATATGATCAGAGTTGTTAATACAGGAAGCATATCCTAGCAGTGGCATTGCTCAAACAATTATTCTTAGAATAAGATCAATATGCAGATGTAAGACATTCTCACACTTCTTTGTTAACCATCATGTTTAGTCTCTAGATACTGAAAAAAGTGATATCTTGGTGTCTAAACATCCTCCACCTCTTATAGCAGGAGCAGCACCTTGCTCAGAGAAACAGTACATGCTTTAAGGGGAAAAGTCTGGATCTATTTGAGCCATATAACAAATCCATTTGTGTTATTCTGATAGATTTTTTTTGACTGGGTGACAAAGGAAGTAAACCGGGGGGGTGGGGGTCGCATACCTTGATTTCAGCAAGGCCTTCAACACCATCCCACATAAAAGGCTGGTTAACACGATGGGTAGTCTAGGCATGGGGCACAAGGTGGTAAACTGGGTTAAGAACTGGCTAACGGACAGGAGGCAGAGGGTCGTGGTAAATGGGATCCAGTCCAGGGAGAGGAGAGTGACCAGTGGGGTGCCTCAGGTAGTGTTGCTCAGATAGTGCTTTTGTGGATCCTGTCACTCTCTGTCAGATAGTGCTGGTATCCTGACTTGGATCCTACCAGATATCCTGCCAAAGACAGATGCAGAATCCAGGGTAAGATAGCGATGGATCCTAGTTAGGATCCAAGTATCCTAGTTAGGATCTATGGATCCTAGGGTAGATAGTTAGGATCCGGAGCCAGATAGTGAGGATCCTGGTTAGGATCCAGGTATCCTAGCTGGTAGGATCCATGGTCAGATGTCACTACTATCCTACCACTGCAACTATCTGGCCAAATTGGAGGTATCTGTTGGTATCCTGATTTCTAGGATACTATCTGAGCAACACTAACATCAGGGATTGGTCTTTGGATCACTCCTGTTCTGTGTCTTCATTAGTAACTTTGCAGAAGTTTTGAAGGGAAAAGTCTGCCTGTTTGCAGATGGCACCAAGATCTGCAACAGGGTGGACACTCCAGATGGGATGGAGAAAATGAGGAGGAACTTGAAAAATGGTCTGAGGTATGGCAATTGGGGTTCAATGCAAAGAAGTACAAAATAATGCACCTGGGATGAGGGAACCCTGGGGAGAGCTACAGGATGGGGGGGAGGTGCTGATGATCACCAAGGAAGAAAGGGACCTGAGGGTTATCATTTCATATTACCTAAAGGTGTCACAGCAGAGTACAAATGCTGCAGGGAGGGCAAGTGGCTCAGGTACATAGGCATAGGTATCACTAGCAGGAGTGAGGTGGTGATGCCATTGTATAAAACACTGGTGAGGCCTCACCTAAAGTACAGTGTGCAATTCTGGAGACCGCACCTTCACAAGGACATTGACAAGCTGGAGGTGGTCCAGACTGAGGAGCAACCAAGATGGTACAGGACTTGCACTACAAGACATGAGGAGAGATTAGGGGACATCAGTATGTACTCACTGGAGGAGATGAACGAGCGTGGGGACAAGATATAAACTTTCACTACCTCAAGGGCATAAGCAAGGTGCAGGGGAGAGACATCTTCCAATTTAGAAGGAGTATTAGAACGAGGGGGCACTATATGAAATTGGAGAAGGCAGATTAAGAGGAAATGTGAGAAAGTTTTTTTTTTCACAGAGAGGGTGGTGGACACATGGAATAGTCTGCCACAGGAGGAGGTGGTGGGAATGAGCACAGTGGAGGGATTTAAACATGATGCCTGGGACAGATATAAGGGAACCTTAGAGCTAGAGAGGAAAGACCAAAAGCCGCTGACCAGATAGGGTCAGAGGTCACAAACTATTATAGGGCTTATGGGCAGACTGGATGGGCCTAGCAGTCCTTATCTGCCGACAGTTTCTATGTTTTTGTACTTTGGGGCTAATTTGCGTCTTGCATGAGTCTACTTGCTTCAGCTGAAAGCAACATTAAAATGTCTTGCTATGACAAGCATTCACTTTCACTTCAGAAACAGTGTTCAACTGCATTTTAGTTAACATAATTTTGAAAGTGACATCCAAAAATTAGGTAAAAACTTCCAAAATAAAGTGAAATTAAGTTTTTCACTCCAAAAAGGAGGATAAACAAAATGAGATGATTTCAAATTTTTCAGGCATGGAAATCAAAAACAATTTATTTTTTGAAAGGGTATTTATTTCCAGTAAAACAATATTTATACTAACTTCCAAAAGATGGATTTCTTTCTTATACCTTGACTTCCAGGATTTGGGATCATTAGGAAATGGCAACAGAGAGAGAAACTGACGTGAGCTCTGCAAGGAAAAGAGTACAGCTAATGCGTCTCATTTCTCCTGAACTGAAACCTAACTGTTTCAGTGAGGAGAGTTATAAGGACTGTACATTAGCCTGGGGGCTACAGTGTATAACTGTAGGAAGTATAAACTCTGATTATGTCTAAGTTGAACTCATGGAAGTTGTTAACTTCCACATAAGAATAACCAAACTCCCTGTCTTCATATATCGAGGATTCCTTCTACACTGGACATAACAGGCACCTTTCAACATCAACAACAACAAAAGGTCATGATTATAAAGCAGGACCCTCATTTTGTGAACTATGATATAGTGCATTTCTGCTGGTAGTAAACTCTTTCCAATGCCCCAGTCTTTTTGGATTCATGTCAGTGGACTGTCACATCTGTTACTTGGTAACCTAGTAACAGGACAATACAGTGGTAGAAAGAAGATGGGCCCTTCTTGTCCACCCATCCTGCCCCATAAGGCAGTGACTATGTAAAGGAAAAGGGGAAATGGTTTAACTAGGAAAAGCACACCAAGCCGAAGCTTGTTTCCGGATGCGACCTGGGAGCACAAGGAAGTTAAGTGACTTGCTCAGGGTCACACAGTATGCAAGTGGGGGCCATTGGATTCAAACCTAGGTCTCCAGATTTGCAGATCAGAGCCTTAAACCCCAGTCTGAGTAAGAACATAGAAACAGAAATTTTTCAGGAAAAAAGGCCAAAATCCAACTAGTCTGCTCTATTCCCACCAAATCCCAATCCTAGCAACCTGCTGTGCAGCAATGCTTGTTAATTCCCCTAAGAATTTAAAAGTGTGTACCATGTGGGCGAATTTATTGAGAAACTAGTGGCGGTGCGGTAAACCTCTTCACCACTGACTTAAAGGAGCTGTAAACTGGCTCCGTTTTTAATGTCGTGATATATGCGTCTCCTGTATTGTATAAGTGCCTGTAACACGTACAGTATATGGTGTTAAAATTTAACAAAAGTGTATATTTTACCTGAAAAAAGTAGTTTTTTGTTGTGTTGGGTACCGCACACACTCAGCTGTCCATCTGTTA
Organism: Neoceratodus forsteri; assembly: GCA_016271365.2. Taxonomy (NCBI): domain Eukaryota; kingdom Metazoa; phylum Chordata; order Ceratodontiformes; family Ceratodontidae; genus Neoceratodus; species Neoceratodus forsteri. Next base: position 515,192,312 of record CM057449.1, on the reverse strand, counting down.
ATGAACCTTGGGCATCATGTGACTGTGTGACATCATGTGAGTGACGGATAAGCATCACTAGCACACTACAGTACTGAAATGCAAAGTGCAAGCATAGCGGAGGGAGACTCAGAATTATCTCTAGATTGTGAATTGCAGTTAAATATACAGCCTTATCTTTATGAACCCGATGCAGACGAAGTGGCTGAAAATGCTGTTGATTCCGGGAATGAGTTTTTGGATGAGGAAAGCCAATTGCTGATGTGATGGGTCATTTAGCTGTCAGGAATGGACAGAGACACATGGAGGCTGATGACTGGTAAGTATTGCTATCGGCATCCTGAAAGTCATTTTCCCATTTCTTTAAAAGTTAGAATGCAATGTTGTACTCCTTTGACCTATTGTTTGCTGTACCCGGGCACAGTATTATTTTTTATCCTTGCATGGGTTGCTCTGTGTACTACCCCTCCTCCAACCCTCCAGCCAGCCGCACAGTTAATCCAAAGTTTTATTTGAGTCTCCGTTTTGCTAGCACTTTTTTATAATAAATTGAAGGACATTTAAAGAAGTGCCCTTGTCATGGATATTGTGCTAAGCATGTCAGCTGCATAAGTCAGTCTGTCTCATTTCATTTACATTTGTGAATGTGCACGATGCAACAGCCTCCACAGACAAGTGAAGAATGTGCATTAGATCCAGATATGTTCTCAGCAATCCCCTGCAGTACCCTTTTGAATATTTATCTTTTGTGGTTTGTGGTGGTTGAATTCATTCCTTGTGCTTTGCATTATGGTGGGACTGTGCAGTAAGAGACTATGGGCCTGATTCAGATGGGATACACCTGGCATAACTTGACTTGTACCAAAATAAATGGTGCAAGTAGCAAGTTACGCCAGGAGATGTGACATATGGTAGTCTGCAAAGCAGCCTGCAACATATTGCAGGCTGCTTGCACCAAAGTGGACTCATGCCATCAGTTAGGCCCTAAACCCTTGCGACATGGTGCTAGGGCGTTTACGGCAGCCGTTGCACCCTATTCTGAAAGGGCAGCAACAAAGTCCCCAATGTCGCTATTCTAGAAGACCTCCAGTGGACATCTGTCAATGAAAAGTTACACCAGCAAATAGCTGGTATAACTTATGTCCACTAGGAGTGCTGATAGCCCTGATCCACCAGTCAGTGTCCCCCAGCCCATCCTGCCCACCAGACAGCCCCACAGGGCTAGAGGAACCCCTACCCACACATACCTACTGCAGGTGCCCCACATAGTTATAGGACCCCTCCCAAGTCCCCAAATACTGTCAATGAAAAGCCCCTCAGGGCTATCAAACCCTGATACTTAATCCCCATAATATATACATAATAGCTCCACAGGGCTGGACTGCCCTCAAGCCTCAATCCCAGCCACCCACACACAGCACCTTCCCATATAACCCGTAAAGAGACTTAGTTGAACTGTAATCTCGGTAGTCTAGTGGACCACCCCCACCTGGCCATTGCCAGACCACCCACCACCCAACCCAGCCAGTGACTGGCACAGCCCACCTCACCACGCGCCAGCCACCAGCTGAGCTCTGTCTCGAGCACGCATTGTGTTGTGCACTCAATGAATGAATGACAGTTTATTCATTGAGCATGTATATACAGTACGTACTCAGATGGGGCTCAGTCGGTGGCTGGCCATGGTGGTGAGTGGTGGGCTGTGCCAGTCGCATGCTGGGTTGGGGGTGCAGGTGGTCTGGCAATGTTGGGTGGGGGTGGGAGCCACTAGACTACTAGGGATTACGGATTCGGCCATGTCTATTTTTCCAGGTTATGGGACAGTGCCATGTGCAGGCGGCTGGCATCAGGGCTTGGGAGCACGATCAGCTCTGCAGGGCTATTACATCTACATTATGGGGATCAGGATGGGCAACTGATAGCCCTGAGGGACTCCTGTGTTTACACCATGGGGGACTGGGGGCAGGGGGGACTGATAGCCCTGCAAGGCTTCTCAGGCTTGAGGACTGGGGCTGGGGTGGGCACTTGCACCCTACAGACATTTGGATGCAGCATACGACATGCCCTTCAGGTACTCCCTGCATTTGGTGTACCAGTGGACATGTTGCAAGTCACAGAACTTAGCCACAGGAACCTTATCCCTTCCAGAATTGGGGGCAGGATCCTTGTTGTAACAAGGAATGGCACAAGTTGCATTTGGCAGTGACTTACGCCATCCTTGTAGAATCAGGCTGTATGTATTGAAGGAGCAGACATTGAGGAATAGGGTAATAACATTAGCTATTTGTTATTTTCACCACTTCAAAATACATCATGCAGGTTTACCCTCCAGTGAACAGCAGCCTAAAATGCATGGCACCGTATAGTGATTTTGTACCATTACTGCGCATAGGCATACACTGTGAGCAATGATGGTACAAAATCACCATAGAGTGCCATGTTTTTTTGGTTGCTGTTTACACGTGCATAAACCTTAGTGTCTGCTCCTTCTATATTTGTGTCTCTTACTGAACAGTCCCATCACAGTGCAAAACAAAATGAGTGAATGTACCCACCCCAAACCGCAAAAGCCAAATATTCAAAAGGCTACTGCAGGGGATCATTGAGAACATACCCGGATCCAATGCACATCCATCACTGGTCTGTGTAGGTCGTTGCATCAGATACATTGACAGGTACTGTCTGCAGCATCTGTTTATTGTTATGTTTGTTCCACCACCCAACAACATATAAATGCCATCGGCCAGTGGTGATGTGTGATTTCTGCATGCTGTGTTTACAATGATCCCGGTTGTATTCATTTTGAACTTTTTGGTTTTCATAGGGTGTTACTGTATAATTGGTGACCAGTGTATTGCCGGTGCAGTCATTGGGTACTATGGATATTACAGTATGGTTTTGTTCTAGACACCGGAGCTGCAGACATCCCTCAGGTGTCCATTCCCTGGAACAGCTACAGTAATTGCATAGTACTCAGTGGTGTCCTGGTAGCAGCACATCTCCTATAGCATGCCATGCAGCAGAATCTGGCGGGGCACCACTGATGAATCTTGATGTGAGATGGCTATGTTGCTGTTGCTTCTCTGCACTCTCCCTTTTTGTATCTTCTTGTTTCTGTTTGTGGGTGATTAATTAGTCTGTGACCATTGCATTGGTGAAGTTGATATTTGAGAGTATGACAATAAAATTATGGTTTTGTTTTCTTACCACCACTAACACATCTTGCCAGTTATCCTCATCCTAAGCTGAACATAACATGCATGCTGCTCCAAAACAGTCATTGTTGATTAGGATTATGGAAGTATTGTTTGGATCTTGGCCCACTGCTACACACATCCTGCAGCTGACTATTCTCGGTAACAGATGTGTAACATGTAAGTTACTCATCCAGTCTGGAACATTAAATACATCCTACTCTATGGTCATGTTGTAGCAGCATAGCTCCAACAGTGAGCAGGCTATGCACACAATGATCTCTGTAGTATTCATTTTGAATTTGTGTGTTTGTGCATGGGGTGGATGAAATTCAGTCACTGACCATAGTACTGTGGTACAACTATTCATTAACTGACTACAGTTTTGCTGGAACTGAAATTTGCATAGGGTAATAACATTGTTCATTTGTTCTTGCCCCACTGCTACACACATCCGCAGGTGAACAGCCGTTACGAGGAACAGGAAATACATGTTTCTTGAAGGTGATGTAGCATCCTGTCTCCCATTACATGTCATGGTACTGGTTTGAACCTGGCACCATAATTGAACTGTGATGTGAGCTACTGATCCCCTGCAGTTGTATCCCTTTTCAATTTCTGGTACTTCTGTTGGGGTGACTATTTAGTGAGTAGCCAACGTATTGATGCCGGACATAGTTTGTACTATGGTAATAAAAGTATTGTTTTTTGCCTGTCATCATTGCTAACACATCCTGCCATTTACCCCTAATCTGAACTAAAACATAAAAAGCATGGCACTCTGTAGTCATGTTGTAGCATCACTGCTCCCATACTGAGCATGCTATGTTCACACTGATCCCTGCAGTAATCCTTTAGAGTTGTGGTTTAGCTGGAGGGTGACTTTCAGTTTATGTCCATTCATTCCTTCACCCTAAATTGGACGCTGCTGCGCCAGTGTACTTGCCATTGAATGTTTTCACCTTCATATACATGATGTCATAATGTAATCATTATAGCACAGTACTGTTCATAATGCATCCCCTTCATTGGTAGCTTTATTGTGTGCATGAGTTATGTTACGTACATATACTGCAATTATTTATATGTTATGTTTTTGTTTCATTCCACTAGGTGCACTAGTGGGCATTGCGCTACTATGCCTACTGATCTACAGTGTGTGCGCTGCACCGAAATTGAGATTGTGAATGAGATCGTGGAACATGAAGAACTGAGCTGTGTAACTGCAAGTGAATCGTTCCAGCTGAACTGTTTCAATGCCCATGTTATAGATGTCTCATTCTATGAGGATCTGGAGCTGGAGGGTCCATTTGACGACCACATCCTATTGAATGAGTATGTTTTAGTATTCCTTTGAATTTGAGAAATCTTGTCAAAAAACTGTTGTTTGTATTCTTGTTGCATATACATATCCATTCATACTATTTAAATCAAATACCTGTTATGTCACATTACACCAAATGCACCCAAACCATTCATACATATGTGTAGTCTTACATTTTTGTGAAAGGTACTATTCCAATTCCCTCACTCTTCAGTTGGCCCCCCTCCCCATCCATATTGTAGTATTTCACATCTTGACAACCACTTGTGTTTGTCCCATACCCTCTTTAATCCCTCCAATTTTCTGCTATCCACAACTTCCTCCAGCGCATTGCTCAAGGGCACCAACACCCTATCAGTGAGGTGATTCTCCATAATGTCTTCCACTGAGTCCATACACCATCTTATGGTCCCTTCTCCATACCATTTCCATGACATTTTGTCCGTGCGTATATGCGGTCTGTGTACACAGCCCAAGCCTGTATTCCCGGCATTGTTTCAGCATGTAACTGCAGTGTCATCAGCACATCCATTCTTGTATTGCGTATCCCACTCCCATAGAATGCCACCATGTGATTTTCTTTTCCAACTCTCCGATGCCTCGTGTCACGAGTGTAAGACTGTCTGTGATTACGATTCCTAAATCCTTCTCCTGTTCCCATGAAACCATTTCCTCGCCCATCACACACCACATGTGTTTGTGGCTCGTGGATTCATATGGGCAATGTACAGAACTGTGATTGTTTCTGTTTTAATTGTGGCTGCGACTTTATCAAGTCCCATTCGGTACACTTATTTATTTTTTCATCACTTACACTACCTCTGTGGTGTCCACCCTGATGTACTTTTCCCCTCCATCCACTCATATATACTGCTGATGTATAAGTTACTGTTAATGGGTCACAGCATCGACCCATTTGCTAACACTGTTGTCAACCACGTACCCACAATGCAGAACATGGATGAAAATCTTGTGGCTTATACCTCTCAGCCACATTCTACAAACCTTGTGGTTTTCTGTCCCACAGTAAACTCTCCATCTACAGTGTAAATTAATCAACACACCACACAATAGGTGTTGTGCAGACCTTGTGTTACCAACGTCTGTTCTTCTTTTGTCAGTACATTGCTTAAAGAATGAGTAAAGTAAATGTTTATGAAAATTGTGCTATAAGAAACATCCTGTTATGTTGTATTGCAGCTATAAAAATCAATGTTCATATTCAGATTACCTATTGAACCACATCAGCAAGTAAGCTTGTTTTTTCGTCCGTTTTAATAGTATGTTTGATTCTGTTATTGATCATCTTCTATGCGTTATGTATTTCATCAGGTATCTGTGACTCTTAGTAACATATAAACATACAAAATGCAAGCAGAAAAGGTCTCACAGTCCATAAAATCTACTTGATCGTTCAGCTAGACCTCAACTTGCAGCAATCCCCTGCTTCCCTCAATCCTCATCATTCCATCCTATCACCCTGTCCTTTCCTTCTTAATAGTGCAACCGTCATTCAGGATACTCCCTCTTGGGGTATAGTGTTCCACTACTTTATCACCCATTATGAGAAGAAATGTCTCCTTAATTCTCTTTTGAATCTTCATCTATCCAGTCTCACAACATGCTCTTTCGTATCGCTCCCTCTCTTATGGACAACAAAATATACTCTGTACTATTCTTTTTTATCCACTCTATCCCTCCTATCCTACAAGGAATACATATTTTGCTATCTCAGCCTGTCCTCATAATGTTTTTCCTGACATCCCTGTATCATCTTCGTCTCTTTTCCTGTAACACCTCTAGTAATGTGACATCCTTCTTCAAGAACGGGCAGGAATAGTGCACACATTATTCTATGCACTGACTGACCAGTGACTTGTATAGGGGAAAGATCACCTGACTACTTCTGGAGGAGATTCCACTGGCTATACACCCCTATATCTTGTTAAATTTTTCTGATGCTCTCCTGCAGTAAGCGTAGTTGTTTAGTATTATCTTTTTCTAGGCCCATCTACCCCTTGACATCATCCAGCACAGCTACCATATCGTTATCGTCTGCAAACAGACTGATTTTACTCCCGTTACTGTGTGACATGTCAGCTTTGAATATCGCAAACATGACTGGTGCCAGTACAGTACCTTGTTGAACTCTGCTCATCATGGCTTTGTGTGATGACGGTCCCACCCCCACCTCCACCCTTTTGGTGCCTTCCCTTTATCCTGCTCATGATTCATGTCACCATCTTTGTTCCCGCACCCATATATTTAGACTTCATCAAAGCATTTGATTCCTTAGCTCATGGGAGGCTGGGGTGTTGGGAACCTAAGAATATAGGTGTGGGAACAAAGATGGTCCAATGGCTCATCAAGTGGCTGAATGGAAGGTAGCAAAAGTTGCTAGGGGGGGACTGTCATCCACACATATGGTGACGAGCAGTGTACCACAGGGATAGGTACTGGGACTGGTCTTGTTTGGGATGTGCATAGCTGATATGTCAGTCATGATCCTGAGTTGCATCACTCTGTTCTCAGATGACACAAAAATGGGAGCTGTGGTAGATGATATCGTGTGTTGGAGGGGGATGCAGGAAGACCTCACTAAACTACAGAAGTGGTCAGAAACATGACAATTTGGGTTCAATGCCAAGAAGTGCAAGGTGCTGCACTTCAATGATTGGTACCACAGGAGGAGCTATCAACTGGGAGGGGTACAGTTGTTAAGCACCGAGGTGGAAAAGGATCAAGAGGTGCTTATAACGGTAAGTATGAACAACTCAGCTCAGTGCAGGAAGGCGGCAGCAAAAAAAAATAAGATATTGGTGTGTATAGTGAGGGGAATCTCCTCCAGAAAGAAGGTGGTGATCCTTTCCTTGTACAGGTTGCTGGTCAGGGCTCACCTGAAATACTACGTGCAGTACTGGCTCCCATTCCTGAAGTAGGATTTCCAATTTTTACAGTGGGTACAGTACAGGGCGACAAAGATTATCCAGGGCTTGGCTGGAAAGTCCAATGAGGCAGAGCAAGCTCAACATGTACTTCCTTGAGGAGAGGTGTGATAGGGGTGATGATATGATCAAAATCTTTAAACACTTTAAGGTGATTAATAAGACTAATACAGAATGGAGTTTCCAGATTAGAGGAGGGTGGGATATGATAGGGCACCGTCTGAGATCGGAGGGGGTAACATTCGGTAGGAAAATCATGAGACATTGTTCAGCAGTATCTAGCCAACATAAAATGTGATACTGATAGTTCTGGAGACAATTGTCATCCCAAAAGGTCACCAGCATGTATTTTATAATCGTCTCCATGAGGCTGCATAAAATTGATGTGATGCTCACTGCACAGTAGTTAGATCATTGATCTTTTCACCCACTTTTGTGAATGGGCGCAATGTGGGACATCCTCCAGCCTTGTGGAATGCATCAAGTGTACAGTGAGGTATTGAAAATGATAGTCAGTGGCCCCACCAGGACCCCTGCCAGCTCTTTTAGCACACTATGGTGAATTCCATGTAGTCCCAGTGTATTGTCCTCCCTCAGTGCCCCAAATTCTTCCAGTACCCTGTCCTCTGTAATCCACACATCAGTCAACCACTCTCCTCCTCTGCTCACCCCACCTCTCCTCTGAGGTATCTGAACCCCTTTATGTTTCATGAATACACAGAAAAAGTACTCATTTAATGCATCTGCCTGATCCTCAACTTTCTCCCCCTGCCCCCATGCCTTCCTAATTCTCATGCTCTGGTCCTTGCTTCTCATTCTCTGTCTTATGTATGCTAACAATTTTTTCTCTCCAACCTTAATGGCCTGTCCCAGCATCAACTACATGTGCACCATGCCCACTCTGAGTAGCCTGGTAACCTCTCTGCATGTTTTTGTAGACTCATCATTAGGGTCAACCCTACCCCATTTATTGAACCTCTAAAATGATGTTGTTTTGGACATCACCACTTCCACCACCTACTGAGTAAAGCACTGTGTTTCTTTGCCACCCCCACTACTGTATGCCCCTTCTCACAGATCCATCATAATTTGCCCTGCTAATTCCCTGCGTTGGTCATCCACTTGAGTTGGTGGCCTCTACTCTACCACCATGCTCAGTGTCCTAGTTTTTGAATCATGATACTACAACCATAAGGCCTCTGTGCCACCCTCATTCCCCATCATTCCTTAAACACCTTATCCCATCCCTTACGTCTTTTTCCCCATTTCCTTTCTCCATATCTTTCCAAAGAACCAATAACATTGGTTCATCATATCCTAGTCCTGCTATTGGGTGTCTAAGTTTTCTGTGATGGCCGCAATGTCCACCCTCCCCACTTCCAAGAGAGGCAATAACTCAGATGTATAGTTTTACGTGCCTTTTGTTAATAAGTAGCACAGTAACCTTTGTTTCTATTATTTTGGTTTAGGACTCATTGCCACATTGCCTATCAGAAGTTTGTCAGCTGGATATGGCGCCGTTTAAGCCATTGGAATTGCAGAGTGTTCCCAGCTTGCGCTATTTCTTCAATTCGAGCAGCATTTCCATCTGAGGACTATACTGAGTTCAAGCCACCACCGGTTCAGGATTCTTAGTGATGGATTTAGGATCCATTTGAAGTTTTCACTTCAGTCGTTATTGAATTAAATGCATACAGACGATTTCGGTGAATGCACTTACTTTTCATGTTACCCTAAATAAGCAGTTTGAAATGCTCATCACTGGCACTAGTTGGGTTTTGCTTATTTTTGGAAAAGCTTTAAGGTTACATAGCCATTTGTTACTCATCTATGCAAAGTACAGTGTAAATTTGTCATTCAAAGTGGTACATATTTTTGAGTTAGAATAGTATGTTTCAGTTTGTTTTTCGGGATAACCACAGATACTGTGATGTACTTGTAGGGCAATTATTATTTAGGTTAACAAAAAAGCAGTGTATGTCTAAATTGTGACCATCCACTTGTGTTCACGGCCAGTTATGGAGTGGTTATACTGACCCTAATTATTATTTTAAAGTTCCTTATCAATAGGCAGCAGTGAGTAACAGTGCAGATACCTCGAGCATTGTGTGTCCGTCTGCACACAACTATGTATCTGTGAGCTATCGAGAATTGATGCAGTCTATCCCACCTGCTCACACTGTGTACCTCTGACCCCGGCCAATGTAATTTAGAGAGTACATTGTTACTCTCCCTAACTGGGTTTCCTGGTGTCCTCTCCAAGCACCAAACACATTATAAAATTAAACCCATTATAGCTATCCAGTGTGTGCAGACATCTGGACCAGTGCATTTTGATAATAACATGTCACATTAGCATTGAGGTGCTGCAGAGATGGAGCTGTAATAGTGTCACAAACAATGCAGTCTGTGTGTGTTTATGATCCTGGAATCTCTATGTGTCTCTATACAGTGATCCAGTATATCCTCACGCCGCCGGCAAGTGGACATAAGACCTCAAGCGAGGTACTCTTCTACAGGGTATAGTGCATTTTTTTATACCTCATTGTGTCACTTGGCCCACCACCCTTCGCATCATTTTAGCAACCACTAAAAGTAATGAACTTTTAGAAACTTCTTTCAATGGGTATCATTAAAGAGCAGGTATGCACTGTACTTTTTCCAGCCAGTCCCAACCATATATGGTAGCTGACCTGTTCCAGTGTTGAGGGGTATTAAAAATACCATGCAGTTCAGTCAAGTAAAGAGTTACAGCACACCTAATTTGTACAGGAAAAACAAACTACTTCCTGAACCTGCTGACATGACTCAGGCAGGCACCTGCAGCTCCTTTGCATGTTAGAAAATGAGGACTGTGTGTGCATACTGCATTGACTTATATAAGAGTGATATTTCAATATCTTTAGTAATATTTAGAGTTGTGATATAAACAAACCAAAATGACTTCTGGAATATCAGTCACTGTAACTCAAGTGGTCCTTTCATTTATCTAAATAGCACCTCTAAATATTACTAAAAGCTATAGCAAAGTCATGCTTATACAGGTTAATTGAGCACACATACAGCCCTCATTTTCTGACATCCCAAACAGGGTCTACAGGTGCCTGCCTGGGTGCATATTAGCAGGTTCAGGAAGCAGCTCTGTTTTTCCTGGAGTACAAATTAGGCATGCTCTAACTTTTTTACTGGACTGAACCGCATGGTATTTTTAATACCCTTCAACACTAGAACAGGTAAGCTACCATATGCAGTATTTCTGGGAGGTGCTGGAAAAATTACAGCACACACCTGCTCTGTAAGCAGAATTATTTGTCAAAAAAAATTATGCACTTTCTTGTTGTCATGTGCATCAAGTTTCAAAATGTAGGTCTGGCGGTCAAGCAATAACATAATTATACCACAATGTAGTGAAGTGTTTATTGATTTAATGGTTATCACTATTTCATCCAAATGTAACGAAAGTTACAGTACAAACTGATACGTAATCCAGTGTACATAGTACTGCCGAACATTTAATCCTCAGTGATAAGGCATTTAAAAGTCTTCAGTTAATGTCACATTGTTAATAATAAAATTAATGATTTCTATTATTTATTTATGTTTCTTCTTCACATTTTTTATTCAGTGCAGTACATTTCAATTTCCTGCAGGTTATTTCAAACTACAATTAATAACGTGATGTGCAGTAATGCTCACCAAAAAGGGATTACATTATGTCAGTTAACACAACATATTTAATTTTCTATTATATTTCATTTTTGAAAGCTGAAACATACTACATCAGACATCAAAGTTACAGTTTTGTGCTCTATCACTACATAAGGTCATGCGCACACAGTAATGTAAAGGGGTTACATTCTATGTAGTGCACTTTCATCCTATGTGGATGTGTATTCAACAAGCAATGTGAAGCTGTTTGATGGATGGTTACAGGACGTTTTGGGACATCATAAGTGTGCTGTATTGGAAACGTTCAACCACTGTATCATGGGTTGTAAGAAAAAGTAAGAAAAGGTGTCATATTGGTCTTAAGAAAGGTGACCTACTTGGTAAGTGTAAACAGTAACACTACCAACGTATATACGAAGGCACACAATGATAAAACTAGTGAACCCTCAATGATAAGGTGATGAGATCTCCAAAATCTTAAAAATAGGCATTGTGGTACAGTTTTCTGTAAGTATTGTGTCATTAAAACACACAGAACAAGTGCATCACTGGTACAGGTTGGTGGGTGGTGTCACTGAATGCTGGAAGCCTATGTAACACATCAGCTTAAAGGGAAACATCCATGTTCTCCATGAGAAGCAGGGCCCGATTAATAGATTCATAAATAAGAGCATTTTTAAACTTAACGTGCCATATTTAATTTAGAATTTTATCTGGTTGATCCTGCACCCTCCCCACCGGCATTTTACAAGTAACAGCCTCCCGACGTGCTTACAATCACCCACAGCTGTCCCAAGTATGGCATGTACTGCAGGGAGCAGCCAGGGCACCTCAATAGCAGTACTATAGTGGTATGTATTTAAATAGCTCTGGTTTGGAGCCTACCTTTCTCCATAATATACTGAGAGTAGGTACCGACTGCCAGGGTGTCTGTCAGTCTGTACCTGGTCTCAGTATATCACTAAACATAGGCACCAAACTGGAGCTATTTGAAATCAACAATACAGATTACTATATTGCTGTACCTTCAAATTTCTCCAGTTTGCTGCCTATGTGTTTCTAACACTCCCTGTGCCCCTTCCACACTGCCCTCACCTGTCTCTCCTTTCCGGAGTCTGTTGCTAACAATCGTCCACGCACCACCTCTACTTCCTAGTTTAAATCCACCTTTGTTGCATTATACTTATCCATTCCCTGTTTGAGTACGCCCTTCCCTTCCCTACTCAAATGTTACCTGTCCCCTGCATATAGATCATTGCTTCCCCATGTCCTTCCCCAGTATGACATCTGTCCATACTCTCTTGTCTGGCACCAATCCCTCAACCACCCATCGAACTCCTCTATCAGTTTTTTTCTTCCTGTACTCACATGGTACCGGGAGTACCGCAGAGAAGGCCACTAACACCCCCCACCTCCTCACTCTCCATACCATAATCCTAGAACCTCAACCTTACCACCTCCACCGTCAAATCTTTCGTACCCACATGCAGTACTACATGAGGTTTCCTCCTCCCTTTGCTTGTGCATTTGATAAGTACCTGCCCTGCCCCACCCTGCCCATGTCTCAACCACGTGAATAGCCTCGACCTAGATGAATATACTTTTCCCGCCCCTCGTTCTCCATCTGATCCCTTTCAGTATGGAAACTCCAAGGAACCAGCAACCCCCATCATTTTGACCCATGCTCCAACTTCCCTGCTCTCCCTGTCCACACACCCGAGGTCCACCCTACCCTGATCCTTATATCCATTAACTGCACCATTTGTGCTCCTTGCATAATTCCACCCTGCCACCTCCCCACTTGTTTCCACCTCAATGTCCTCCTCTGCCCTGCCTTCCTGTCCCCAATCTCCTTCTCCCATTCTGCTTCCTGCCTCCTGGCTCTTCGACAACCTTCTCCTTCCCCTCACCAACTTGCAATACCTCCCCTTCCCCTTCCACTACCAACACTGCAAGCCAATTACTTACAACCCCCACATTGGAGCTCCTCAACTTCCTCATGCCCTGATCCCTTGCCACTCCTACTGCTCCTTTGCTAACCTACCCCTCTCCTTACATCTCACCAGGATCCAGCCCTGCTGTTCCCCCTTGCATCTCCCAGCAACTCCTTACTGAGGTCACCCTCTCCTCATCCCCCCTTCCCTCACCCTCCTCATCTCCCACTCTAGCCCCCTTACTTCATCCTCCAGTGTACTCACCCTACAGCAAATTGGACAGCCTCCCAGTATCCCAAGTATGTTCATCCACACTGTTTCCCCTCATCCACTGCAACCCACTATCCTCCCTGTGCCTTCCGCCCTCCCTCCATGATGCCCCCAAAGCAACCACTAATCCGCTGTCTCCCACCACCCTTATCTGTTACCCTCCCCCCACAGCGTATCCACCCCCATGCTGTCCCAATCTCCTATTCTCCATTATTCACAATTATGTTTAGTGTATCCCTAATAACTCTCAGCTAGTCCTTACCATAGTACATGGGTAGCCAAGATGACGTATATGACCCTCATAGCTTGCTATCAATGATAGGGTGACAATGCATGTCTTACAGCAGAAGAAGATGCCATTTTCAGTCATTACCATGGTCTCTCATCCTGCAACACACTCTGCAGATTATGTCACAGAGTATCAATCACATAGATAACAAACACCACTGTCCATGATCAGTCATGGAATACTGCAAACGAAATGATAAGTAAATAACAGTGTCTGCTTTGCAGAATTTTTGTTACTGGCATAACAAATTCCACATATATGATAGAGTATATGATCCCACACACAACATTGATATTGTAATACCGAGTGCTTTCCATGATGGCTTTGACATTGACAGCAAAGACTGATAAGCCACAGTTGTCATGGAAAACAAAATGTATTATAAAACCCAGCTGTGTGTTTGGGTATGGCATGTAACTTGCAACATAGTATATTGGTCCACAAAACCAATGTCCACTGTGTTTTGGATTTCTACTGTTGTGTCCTGTGACCTGCCCTCCTTGTCCATTTCACCAAATAATATTAAACAATGTAAGGTAAAAAGCATGTATTTATCTGCAGTATAAACCTTTTTACTGAAGTTCTTTAAAAAAAGAAAATGACCAAAGGTCGATGGGACTTTGATTGGCTTCATGACTGCTTGTTTTTTTTAACAAATCATGGGAGGATGGGGTGGTACCTGAGGACTGGAGGAGGGCAGATGTGATTCCCCTTCACAAAACTGGGAGCAAGGCAGAAGCAGGAAACTACAGACCTGTAAGTTTGACCTCAGTCATAGGGAAAATGATAGAATCGCTTCTGAAAGAAAGAATTGTTGAGTACCTAGAGGCCAGCGGGGCACTGGACCCAAAGCAGCATGGATTTACAGCAGCAAGGTCATGTCAGACGAATCTAATAGATTTCTTTGACTGGATGACCAAAGTAATAGACCAGGGAGGGGCTGTGGATATGGCCTACCTAGACTTTAGCAAGGCATTTGACACAGTCACGCACAAAACATCAATTATCAAGTTAGCCAGCCTGGGAGTGGGTCTCAGGGTGGTAGCCTGGGTAGCAAACTGGCTGCACAACAGGACACAGAAGGTAATAGTGAGTGGAACACATTCTGAAGAAAGGGGGTTACTAGTGGAGTACCTCAGGGCTCAGTACTGCAGTTCAGTCCTCTTTAACATCTTTATAGGTGACATTGCAGAGGGTCTGGAGGAAAGGTATGTCTCTTGCAGATGATACAAAGATCTGTAACAGAGTTGATACACAAGGTGGGGTAGAAAGGATAAGAAGGGACTTGGCAAGGTTGGAGGAATGGTCAGGCATATGGCAACTTAGATTCAATGCAAAGAAGTGCAAAGTAATGCACCTGGGAAACAAAAACCCAGGAGAAGAGTACACAATAGCAGGGGAGGTACTAACAACAACAAAAATGGAACAGGACTTGGGGGTAGTCATATCAGATGATCTAAAGGTTAGTAAGCAATGTGAGAAGTCAGTAAGGAGAGCGGGGGATACTGGGATGCATTGGAAGGGGCATCACAAGTAGAAAAAGGGAAGTGGTTATCCCTCTGTACAGACAGTTGGTGAGACCCCATATGGAGTACTGTGTGCAGTTTTGGAGACCTCATCTACGCAAGGACATAGACAGGATGGAAGCAGTCCAGAGGAGGGCAACTAAAATGGTGCAGGGTCTGCATCAGAAATCATATGAAGAGAGATTGAGAGTGCTTAATATGTATACCCTTGATGAAAGGAGGGACAGGTGGGACATGATAGAAACGTTCAAGTACCTCAAGGGAACAAAGTCCAGGAGGGTAGCATCTTTCAGAAAAAGAGATGTGTAAGAACAAGGGGCACAATTTAAAGATAGAGGGGATGGCTCAGGGGTAATGTGAGAAAATAATTTTCACAGAGAGTGGTGGATGTGTGGAACTGCCTTCCTGGGGAGGTTATTGGGTCTAAAACAGTGGGGAATTCAAACATGTATGGGACAGACATAAGGCAGTTGTAGTGGGAGGTGGCAGGAAATAGGCTGTTGGTTAACTAGAATCTGCAGCTTATCCAGTAGGTAGGGAAATGGGCAGACTGGGTGGGCCAAGTGGTCCTTATCTACCATCAAAGTCTATGTTTCTATGTTTCCCTTGCTAGCTTTTGGGTGAGCTACACAATACTGTTCTTCACCTTCATGTGTCTTTGCAATGGCACAGTCCACATTTTCATTAAAGTGAAGACCTGCAACCAGATGTCTGTGGAGGGTTTGTGTATTTGAGAAACAAAAGACCAGCCACATATTAAAGATGATCAGTTCAGTTTACTTTTCTTATAAATTAAAAAAACTAATTAAAACAAGATTACACACAATATCCACACTGTAAAAGAAACCATAACTTGGGTTCACCTGGCATACAACGCCGGGCAGAAAAAGTGGAAGAACTTTGGTGCGAAATGGCACACCAACCCATGGAAAACCTCCAGTGCATAGGTCTGATACATGGGTGACATCTTTTTCAGGTCTCGCAATAAGTAAGAGCTTGCAACAGTCTCACTCATTACTTTGTGCACACGTGTACCTGCGGCAAGATGCATAAACAGTTGTTTCTTTGATTACAAAAAACATATTGATTGTTGTAGAAAAATGTATGTACTATTTCTAGTCACCCTTTAAGATTCACTTTTTTTCTTTTTCTAAGTCGCCATGGGCACACTGTGGGAACTCGTCACCATGACTGGTATGCTCATTGGATACATGGTTCAGTACACTGAGCCATTTCTGATTGGTCGTTTCTGGGTCTGAGTCACTAGTGGATGCGACCCAGAACATGTGATTTGTAGCAGACTGGATCCATAGTTGAATTACCCCACAGTTCTTCTTTGAGGACGCATCCATTTTTTTTCCTGCAAATAATAAGAAAACCAGCACAATGAAGATAGCTTATAATTCCTTATGGAGTCGAATGCAAGTACTGGTATCAGTCACAGCACATTGTGTCTAAGACATGTTTTACACATAATGTACCACTGATGCACCATTATTCAGTACTATTACTGTATCAATATTTACTGAAACATTTAGAACTATTAATTATGAAATGGGTGTAAAGAATGCTGAATTCTAATTGGCCGAGAGCTGCTTTCAGCAGGGCCATTTTCACAGCATAATGGCCCAGCTGAAAGTAATGTTTTTAAAAAATGCATAAAATTGACTAAAAATGACTCATTTTGTAATCGCAATAAGGCACTCTAGGGGGTGTGCTGTGGTGGGCTAATGGCCCTTCTCAGACAGTGGAAGCATTCGGAAAAGCCTCGTGCTTCAACCCACCCAAGATGGGCCATTATCCCACCATAACACAACCCTGGTTATGCCTTTTTGATTTTAACACATCTAATTAATAAAGCATGACCATGTATTACATTGACATTATGGTAATACATCTGTATGGGTGTGATGTGGCAATGGGGCAGACAAGTGTCATACTGAGTACAGTGGATGATTATTTGTCTGGTAATCTAAGTTTTGGCAGTACCTTAGTGAGGTTCTACTAGGAACCTCAGAAATGCACCTACCCAATGCTCATAATTCAGATGCAAGGTGGCAGAAACACGCTTGCCCGACATCTTGATTTTACACGCGGTTATGTTGATGGTGGCTTCTCCCACCATCACTCTAATCACAATGCGGGTATTTCTGACCCACGCAGGACCTGTAAATTGATATTGAAACTGAGTCGCAGTCATAATCACAATGTCGGCAAAGTGTATTTCAGTCACCCAGTGTCCTTATTTTGATCGTCTGGGAGGAGGGTGTCAGGAATTTAAATGGATATCAGTATGGCTATTATAGATATGTTATTGAAATAGAACAGAGTAAAAGGACTACTTTTTTATGTTTTCTTCATTTAGAGATACATTTGTAATAAAACATTTCTGGTTCATAATCAGAATGCTTCATTCTGGCCATTCAGCAGTGGTAGAGAATTGAATGGTGACAGGAACAATCTATGTCCTATGTAGATCTGGCTGTACGTAACAGTCTAGAAGTGAGTAATGTAAGAGTTTTGTAATACTAACAGCCAATACAGCTGCTGGGTTTGTGAGATTGTTTTTATAATTACCTTTTGCCATATGTCAAACATCAAAATAATGTTTGATGTTTGGGTGTACTCACTTCATGAACAACTTCACTTGCATGTATCCATCTGTGACAAGTTGATAGATAGAACATCCATTGTCTTCTAGAAACTTCAGAGATCGAGTTAGAACCTCTAAATCCATGGCAGTCAAATTTTTCACTTCCGTGGACTGCTCACCTCCCCAACCCCAAAAAAAAGAGTACACATTAGTAAATATGACCATAAAAAAATGGATAACAAAATACATGTACAGCTCACCTGTATGAGCTGCAAGTCCAAAACTTTCTTGGACTGCAAACCCATGACTGTGTAAAGTCCATACTTTGCTCAGGATCCTGGAGAGTCGCAGTGCCCATCTCCGCCAATGATAAATGGTTGTCCATGACACTTCACAAGTAGGGAAACCTGCTCCTCCTTCCAAACACCTTTAACAATTGGCACAACATTGGATCATTGAGCCCTATGCTATGTTACAAGTGAGAATGCCGGAATGTTCATATTCTTAAATAGATGTAATACCTTAGCAGCTGTTAAACCAGCACAAAAAAATAGCAGTTGCTAGAAGTATATTGCCCCATGGCATAGTAAGAAGGATGACTGACTTTCCGTTATGCAACATGTCCCTCACAGCATTCTGCTCTCACAATGACCTTTGTGCCAGTTACTTGTGTTATGCAGTATGTTGCCTTCCATCCACATTTATGGCATTTGGAAAATAGCAAGACCAAACTGCGTTCAGATGCCAAAAATACTTTTCATCTTATGAATTTGCTTCACTATTTCCAAATTCCATTTGCAAGCTGCATGACTGGTTAGTTTCATCTTCACTGTCCGTGAAATCACTGTTACCCATTTCGTCATCCAATGGCTTGCAGTCAAGATCATCATTGAATGATGATGCCATCTTTGGCTCGCCAGTGTCGGAGCTATCATCATCTAGGCATTCATCCTCTTCTGCAAAACAAGTCAGGTTTTCATCTTCAGAAACTGTACACTAAATGCCAATTGAGCACATTGTAATCTTTCTTGTACTTTCCATGGCCATTGAGACCTGAATTCTTCTGGTACACTGGGGTGGCTTGATATTGGCCTGGCAACTGACATCTCTAGTCGACCTCTGCCTGCCATCACCAGTTAATGGGACTGACATGTAGCTTATGTTACAATTAGAAATCATGTCAATGTCACATGCAACTGAGCAGCTCTGATTATGTGATGTACAAGGGTGTTGTAAGTAAATGTGCACAGTATGGAGTGAATCAGAGCAAGGACCATCAGTTGGGTTTTCAATGACTCCTTCAGCTTGCACATTACATGATGCAAACTGTTCAGGTTGAATGAGCATCTGTTGTGACGTCTGAGATGTTGACGTACAGTGGCGTTCCCCAGGATGAAACCCAATTCTGCAGCATTTACATTACTCTGCAGAGTTAGAAGCGACTTGTCGAATAGCATTGTAATTTCACGAAGAGGTCCCTTTTGTCATTCAGGAAAATGTGACACTGCCAGGATGAAGTGAATGCCACAGTTTCCTGCATGACAAAAGGGACTAATTGCCATTGAAATTACATTGCTTTCTTCAGTACGTCTGTTGCAGCATACTGCAGATTGCTTTAAAAGTGGGTTTCATCCTGGGGGATGCAACTGTATGTGTAACCTTGTTGAAAATGGAATCCCAAAACTGTGAAGGAAGGAGACACAGAACATCAGACAACTTCAGAATGATAACACAGTAATGAATCAGTACAGCATGCCCAGGGGTTGGATTATCAATATGTTAATGACACCCTGATGGTGTATTGGGAACTGGGATCAGATGAGAGCAATATTATCCATTGTGACTGAGTCACTAAATGTTCATGTAAATCCTGCTGCTGCATAAGTTTTATTATACCAACTTATTCAAAAGGCAACTGTTAAAAATAACTTTTGGGAATGTGTCCCACATTTTGAGTGTGATCTTTAATAGCATAGTTGTTCTAACAACACTGTAAGAAAATTCCATCAGAATCAGGATACATCATTCAAGTCATTCAGCAGCGAAAGAGGATGGAATGATGAGGCAATTATCAAAGTGCCATATTGATCAGGCTGTGCATGACAGTGTAACCAGAAATCATGCTGGTATTATTACATACACTCAAAATGAAGCATGTTTCAGCACACCATTCTATAGGGCAGGGGATTTCAACCTTTTGAGTGCAGGGACCCCCAGAGCAAACGTCAGTAAGGGCAGGGATCCTCTACCTGCAATGACAGACAGACAGTGCAGGGGGGTAGAGGTTAAGTTTAATACACAAATGGTTATGGGGTATGGAGTTTGCACACAGAACTTCTGGTCACAGACCAGATTTGAATCCCATACTCATTATGTGACCCTGAGGAACTGGAGGTGTGGGAGATGTTAAGAGTGAAGAGTTGTGAATAAAAGATCCTGATGTGAATCCCATAGAGATGATCCAAGGAGGCCACCAGGAGGCTGTAGGTACTAGTCTGGATGACCCTGCAGGTCAGGAATATTCTTTTTTTGTGTAATTAGGTGGAACAAGTCTGGATAATGTCATTTTACATGGGTTAAATACATTTTTATGACACTTTTTATACCTGTAACTGAGTGAAGAAGAGAAAGAAATGTGGTGAAAGATGCTGCTCTGCACATCATTGATGCATACTAGGTACTACAAGTGAAACGTGGCTCAAGTTAAAACAAATAACTTGTTTTGACTAGATACTTTTATTTACAATTGCTTGCCTCCTTATTTCATGAAAAGGAGCATGAATGCAGCTGGGTCTTCTATGGCAGCCTCCAAGTACTTATTTTATGAAAAAGAGCATGAATGAAGCTGGGTCTGCTATGGCAGAGCATGGAAAGACATTTAAAACACTGAGACAGTATTACAAACTGTTTATATTTAACATTTTTCCTGCTCACTCCAAGGACCCCCCATGCCTTGCTCAGAGACCTCCAGGGGACCTAGGACCCGTTGAAAAACCCTGCAATAGGGTATTATTCAACTGTAATGTGCTTATGTAGATGGGAAGCTGAAGACTGAGGAAATGTTTCACACATTCACAGAACTGTGTAGTTGATGTAAACATGCTAGTTATTAGACAATACACAGGTCATATGTAGGTGTTGTATACCATTGATGCGAGAGCGGGCAAAATGTGTAACACACAGTTATGATGTTATGTATCTTGTGTAAAACATGCTGTAAGTGAAAGCAGGCACCGGTCAGGGTGTTGTCATTGGTACCCTGTGTTGTGTGTGTGTGTGTGTGTGTGCGGGGGCTATGTCAGACACAATCATGGTGTTTGCTGC
The DNA here is from genome assembly GCA_016271365.2 of Neoceratodus forsteri. NCBI lineage: Eukaryota > Metazoa > Chordata > Ceratodontiformes > Ceratodontidae > Neoceratodus > Neoceratodus forsteri. Next base: position 515,171,265 of record CM057449.1, on the reverse strand, counting down.
TGCCTGCAACATGATTGATGTGTCAGCACACCCATGTATGTTGTGTTGTGGTATGATGCCTTGTTAGTTAGAAAGGGTGATGATATAGGTGAGGACCTGTGAAACACAGCCACATTGCTGTTTGCTAGATTGCAAACATGCCAGTTGTAACAGCATTCACATGTCTTGGGTTTTGGTGTTGGATACATAGGTTGTGGGATGGGGTGCAGGGAAGATGTGTCACACACAATCACAATGCTGTTACCTCAGGAAATACATGCTGGATGTAAAAGCATGCAAAGGTCAAGGATGTTTCAGTTGGGTACCCGGGTTTGGTTTGGGGGAGGGATGAGTCACACACACTATCTGTGTTTTGACACGTATTGCAAACATTGGTGGATTGGGGATGAGAGAAAGGAAACTCACACACACAGTCAAATTCCTGTGTACTTTGTGGAAAACAGGTTAGTTGTGCCAGCATCCACATGTCATGGTGGTTGTTGTACACTACCTGGGTTGTGGATGTGGATGGGTCAGATGTCTACTGGATGTAAAACATGCTAGGTGAATACTGTCACACTCATCATGTTTATCATTCAAGACCAGGCATCATGACTGAATTTGACTGTTGCCCACCACCACCCAACTCAGGTATGCAACAACATCAATGATCACTTGTGCTTGCAGTAACAAGCAGCATATGTCTCATCAAGGAATCAGGCCTGTTACTGTGTACATCAGTTGCCTCTCTCCCATCCCACATCCACACAAACCGGGTGCCATACCACAACAGCCTACACTTAGGTATGTTGTAACATCAAGAATGTTTGCCATCAGACACCAAGCACAATAAATGTGTTTGACTGTAGATCCCACCCCCAACTTATGTACACCACCAGAACACCATGACCTGTGTGATGTGTCACAACAAGCGTGTTTAGAGTTAGGTGTTATAATTGTGACTGTTGTAGCACACATCTGCCACTCCCCACCCACACAACACCATGTCAGTGCATGACAACATCTCATACATGTGCCTGCTGACACAAGCAGCATGTTTTCAGCAAGTACACAGCACTGTGACTGTCTGCGACAATTGGCCCTGTAACAGCCCACATCCACACAACACAGGTAACATACCCCAACAACATATTCATGGGTTACTATTACATCAAGAATGTTTGACATAAGCAAGCACACTGACTGTCTTTGACTGTTGACCCCACCACCAACCCATGTACCCAACCCCAACACCCTGATCTGTGCAACCAGCCACAGCAAGCATGCTTTTAGGCAGGTGTTATAATCGTAACTGTGTATCGCAGATCTTCCACCCCTCCCCACCACCACCCATGTACTATACCACAATACCCCAGAACTGTGCCTGCTGTTACAAATAGCATGTTTTCATACAATAGACATCACTGTGACTGTGTGCTACAGTTGCCCCTCTCCTACCCCACATCCACAGAAACAGGGTTCCATACCCACAAATTCTAGACATGGGTATGCTGTAACATCAAGCATGTATGGCATAAGGCACCAAGCACTGTGACGGTGTTTGACTCTTGGTCAACCCCCCCCCCCCACACACACACACACAAACACATGTACCCAACCACAACAACCTTACCTGTGTGACATGTCACTGCAATCATGTTTTGAATCCAGTGTAATAATCATTACGGTGTGTCACAGATCTGTAAACCCAACCACCAACAACCACCAAGGTAATATATCACAACACCCCAGAAATGTGCCTGCTGTCACAAGCAGCATGTTTTCATCAAATACACAGCACTGTGACTGTCTGCGACAGTTGGCCCTGTACCAACCTTCATCAACACAACACAGGTAACATACCCCAACAACATATTCATGGGTATACTGTTACATCAAGAATGTTTGACATAAGCAGGCACACTGACTGTTTTTGACTGTTGATCACACCACCAACCCATGTACCCAACACCAGCACCATGACCTGTTCCACTGGTCACAGCAAGCATGTTTGAGGCAGGTGTTATAATCATAACTGTGTATCACAGATCTGCCCCACCCACAACACTCGAGCATTGTGCCACAATACTCAAGACCTGTGCCTGCTGTCACAAACAACATGTTTTCATGCAGTAGACTTAACTGTGACTGTGTGTGACAGTTGCCCCTCCCACCCCACATCCACACAAACATGGTAGCATATCCAAAAGCATAGAGATGGGTATGCTGTAACACAAGCATGTTTGACATAAGTCAACAAGCACCACGACTGTGTCTGACTCCTGGCAGCCACCCCACACACACACACACATGTAACAAACCACAACATCATGACCAGCGCAAGACGTCATACCCTGCATATTTTGAGTCATGTTTTATAACTGAGACTGTGGCTCACAGGTCTTCCCTCCCACGCCACACAAACCATGTAATGTAGAACAGCATCCCCACCCATGACTGCTGTGACAAGTAGCATGTTTCACATCAAGGGAACAGCCCTCTTAGTGTGAACGTCAGTTGCCACACTCCCACCACAAATCAACACAAACAAGGTACCATATCCCAATACCATAGGCTTGTGTATGCTGCAACATCAAGAATGTTTGTCATACGGCACCAAGCATTGGGACGGTGTTTGATCCTTGCCCCCCCAACCCCAAAACACATCATGACAGTGTATCACAGATCTACCCACACTCACAACACCCAGGCAGTGTATCACAATACCCCATACATGTGCCTGCTGACACAAGCAGAATGTTTTCATCAACTGCACACCACTGTGACTGTCTGTGACAGTCAGTCCTGTACCATCCCACAGACATAAAACACAGGTACCATATCACAACACCATATACTGGATCTGCAGTGACATCAATCATGTTTGCCATCATTCACCAAGCACAATGACACTGTTTGACTGTTTACCACAACCACAACCCATGTACCCAACCATCTGGAGTACTGCGTGCAGTACTGGAGGCCACACCTTCACAAGGACATTATCCAAATTGAGGCAGTCCAGAGAAGGGCAACCAAAATGGTGCAGGGACTGCATCAGCAAATATATGAGGACAGATTAATGGAGCTCAATATGTATACCCTAGAGCAAAGGAGGGAGAGCGGTGATATGATCAAAACATTCAAATACCTTAAGGGCATTAACAAGGTGAAAGAGTCTAACAATGTTTCAATATAAGAAACATAGCAGAACAAGAGGACACAGCATGGAATTAGAGAGAGACTGATTAAGGGGTAATGTGAGGAAGTTCTTTTTCACAGAAAGGGTGGTGGATGCATGGAACGGCCTACCTCAAGAAGTGGTGGATATGAATACAGTGCAGGGCTTCAGACAGGCATGGGATAGGCATAAGAGAGCAATACAGATGAGTATGAATAGATAGGCTATTGACAGAGCAAAGGCCGATGGCACATTTGTAAGGTAGAAAAATAAATAGGAAGAGTGGATGGGCCTTGTGGTCCTTATCTGCTGTCAACTTCTATGTTTCTATGTTTCAACCACAAAACCGGACCTGTGTAACATGTTACAGCAAGCGTGTTTATCATCAGGTGTTATAATCGTGACTGAGTATCACGATCTGTCCCACCCTCCCACCCCTACCCCCACCCAACACCATGGTAGTGTACCACAACACCACAGACCTGTCCCTGCTGTCACAATCACCATGCTTTCATGAAATAGACTCACTGTGACTGTGTGATTCAATTGCCACTCACCCTCCCCGTATTCATCCAGGATTCTGTGGCTGGTGTGTGGGAGATGGCTAAGTGTAGCACACAGTCATAGTGTTGTATACATTATGGGAAACATGCTAGATGTGGCACCATGCACAGATCGGGGGTGTTGGTGTTAGGTACTTGGGTTGCATGATTTGGGGGGGCTTATCAGTCACACAGATTTGCAATGCTTCATACTTGATGTCCAATAGACTGGCTGTAACAGAATGCACATGTCATGGTTCCTTCGGTTGTGTGAAGAAATGCCTCATATGAGTGCTCAATATGATAAATTACCTGAATTCTCTGATGTTTCAGGACAGCAGACCTCTGCTTCTTCCATGCTGATGTGGAAGGACTGGAGATGGAAGTCTTGAAAATAGTCAGTATGCTGTCAGCTTTCAATTTAGAATTTGCATCTGTCCACCCCAATTCGGCAAGTTTTTCAGGATCTTTCTTATAGCATGCTGTTCAAAATGAACAGAACACATATGGCTATATTGTGACGGCTGGAATTCTTTACAATGACAAAATAAATCCACGCCTATGAGTTGGCTTGTCTTTGAAACATTAAAAAATTAATTCTACAGCCTTTATGGCTTTTGTTCATACACCCATACACCACACAGTATGGCACTGTGGCACAGCATGGGCAAGAGATCTATTGATTTGTATTCTACAGACGAATGTAAAATAAAAGATTCTGATCAAATAAGTAAATCACCAAACATGTGACTGATAACCTAAAGACAATCAATTTATACTAAAACTATAAATGAAAAATGATATGAACCATAACAGAATAACAGAGGCATAGAGGAATGTGTGCTTATCCGACTGAAGCTGTCCAGTTGACTGTCACACAGTGTTTTCCTCCAAATACCAAGAAAGGGTCAAAGGTTACTCTGAGGAAAAGACTGCTACCCCAAACCAAGAACTCACACAACACACACAAAATTAAAAAATAATCACACACACACTCTGAAAAGTACACAAGAACAGCAATTTATTATGAGCACCAATACAATAAAATAAATGTATATAATGTAAAGGAACACTACATTGTCCACATGCAATGTATCATGTGAAATTTTGAGGACAACTCAAAAACATTACACCTGAAATAGATGTTCTGCATTGAAATAAGATAATGACATTTTATACTATACAATATGACTGACAGAAATGCACCAAATAAGAATATCCATTACTCGTAGCATCACACTGCCTGACAGCATTATATCTGTTCAAGAGTGTCAAACTCTCATGGCATTATGTTTTAACAATCAAATGTTTATTAGGTGTAGAGAGACATAGGTATGCACTGGCAAAGCAAATGAAAGACCTGTCACTAGGGTGAAACAGATACAGTTAGATAATAGAACTACTGCTGCATGCATGAGTGCCATTTACTGCAGTAATCAGGGCATGCATTTCACTACTTAAAATATCTATGGGCACAACACACAATGTGAAATGTTTAAAACAACATAGAAGAGAACAAGGAATTAGGTTTACAATCATTTATTCCATTCAGTTTGTCCACACAGTAATGCTGCGCTAAGGAAATGCGATTGGGGACTGGCTAACATTACATCATCGCCTAACATAGTCTCGCGAGACCACTAGCTGTGAGACTTGAAAATGCATGCTAAACATGGCAGTGAAATGTGCACTTTTAAAACAAAAATTGTTTTCGATCCAGCACCCTTTCTGTGAAGAAGTATTTCCTCACATCCCTCTTATACGTCCCCCCTCAAGCTTCATTGCTTGCCCCGATGTTCTGGTACTCCTCCACTGAACAAGTCTGTCCTCTTGCACATTGTTCACCCCCTTGAGGTCTCCATCATGTCATCTCTTGCTCTCCTCTCCTCCAGGGAGTACATGTTGAGTTCCCACAGCCTCTCCTCTTGTGGTTTCTCATCGATCCCCACACCATTTGGGCAATGCAAAGTGAGGCACAGACATGGCTCATGGGTATGAAGGGGATAAGAGAGCACTTGGATGAGTTTTTATCTACAAGCCTTTCCAATCTAGTTTTGGTCATCAGCACAGCACTGAGACAGCCATGGAGAGGGTTTTAAATGATCTGCTCCTTGTGAGTGACTGTGATGAGCTTCTTTTCTGGTCCTATTGAAATTATTATCTGCACCAAGTCAGAAAAGACTTGCCTGCTACTGTTGGAGGCTGAGAAACTCACTATACTGCAGAGAACAAACCCATTTGAGGAACTGGGAACCTGGTAAGACATAATATTGTTGGGGACTTGTTAGGAAGGTAAGCTACGCTTTCTACAGAAAGTTTCAATTTTTCTTATTGGCATTAAGAAGAGAATTGCAGGATTCCATTAAAGTGTAGTGATTTTATAACCAAACGGGGTGAAATACAACTGAAGTTGCTTGATTCCTGTGCTTGAGACCTAGGATTTGGAAGGCTATTTGTGCAACATTTTAGAAGTGTCCTGCTGGCTGAGCAGTGAGTTTATCCCTGGTTTCAGAAAAGGATTTGTGTATTAGAATCAGACATAGAAAAGTGTCCACATTGAAAGGCCCACTTACATCACAAGTGTCACTAGTCAATTAATTGATTCTGGATGGGGCTTTTATCACTGAGCTGTCTTAGGCAAACTACACAGTGAGAAGACAGTCAGAAAAGACTTGCCTGCTTCTGTTGGAGGCTGAGAAACTTGCTATACTGCAGAGAGCAAACTAGAATGCATTTGAGGAACTGGGAACCTGGTAAGACATAATATTGTTGGGGACTTGTTAGGAAGGTAAGCTACGCTTTCTACAGAAAGTTTCATTTTTTCTTATTGGCATTAAGAAGAGAATTGAAGGATTCCATTAGAGTGTAGTAATTTTATAACCAGAGAGGGTGATATACAACTGAAGTTGCTTGATTCCTGTGATTGAGACCTGAGTTTGGAAGGCTATTTGTGCAACATTTTAGAAGTGTCCTTCTGGCTGAGCAGTGAGTTCATTTTATCCCTGGACTCAGTATAGTGGTTTGTGTAGGAGCAGTGGTCTAGTAAATTGTAATGTTGGTTGACTTACTATAAAGGCAGTACTCACCAGGGTGGTGGAGCAGTGGTGTATTTGATTGTTTCTAACAGTCACCAGTGGTTGTGGTTCCTTTATAGCCAAGGTTCTGACATCACTTCCTCAACAGGTCTTGGGGCAGAACTGTCATATTCTTAATAACCCAGCACAGTGCATAAAGGGTAAGTACACACCAAAAAAAATATATTATATATTACTCATTGTATATTATAAGGAAGAGGGACATGTGGGGAGTGTTGCAATGCACTGGCTGTGGGGCAGCAGTCTTCTGGGAGACATTCTGGAACCTGTGTTGCTGCCCTATTTGCAGGCAACTGTCAGCTCTGAGGGAGGAGGTTGCCCACCTCCAGGCTGAACTGGCAAGGACTAAGAAGGCCTCCCCCACCCAAAGAGCACCAGTTCCACAACCACTGCCTCAGAGGTTGCTATGTGTGAAGAGCAGATGGACCACAGTGGGTTCTGGGAGGGTGAGGGTGGTGGAACAGAGGTGTAGCCCCTAGTTGTACTGCTACACAAATCATATGTCAGTCTGGCAAATCAAGGTTCCTCTATGATAGCCCCCTCAGCGGAGACCAAGAAGAATGCTGGGACATCCACAAGGGAGACCCACAAAGAGTGGCAAGGGACACCACAGGGAAAGAAACAGCTTCTGATAGGGGACTCAGTTGTTAGGGTGTAGACCTGGGGAAGGGAGAGGAGAGGGGAAGTAAGGTGCCTGCCTGGTGCCATGGCCTTGAGGGACAGGAAGCAAATCCTCAGGACTGCAGAAGCAGCATCACAGGAGAGGGAACTAGATATCATTGTCCACCTCGGGACAAATGACCTAGGTAGGCATGAGATCAGTGCAGTGCAGGATGAATTTGTGGAGTTGGGGAGGGGCCTCAGACAGGTAGCAAGCACAGTAACCTTCTCAGAGGTGCTGCCAGTCTATGGCAGGGGTAAGGCTAGGTACTGCACACCATGCAGTTTAACTAATGGTGGCAAAACTGGTGCAGAGCACAGGGCTTTGGCTTCATTGGGGACTGGGGTCCACCTGGAGATGAAGGTCTATACTGGCATGATGGTCTGCACTATCCAGGAAGGAAACAAGCTCCTAAGTGACAGGTTTAAAGGCTTCCTGGCAAGCTTTTAAAGTAGCCAAGGGGGGAGGTGCTGATAGGAAACAGGAAAGTTCAAGCCTCCCCCCACAAAACATGGCAGGTAGTAGGGTAAACACTGAGGTACAGAGCTTGAAAGAGGGCTGGACATGGGTAAATGGAAAAATAGACAAGGGCAATAAGAGCAGGGATGGGGTAAAAAAGGATAAAGCCAACATTAAATGGAGGGCAATGAGTACAAATACCCATAGTCTGGGAAACAAGCTTCCAGAGCTAGTAGCCCTGATGGAAGAGGAACACTTGGATACTGTGGCAGTCACAGAAACATGGTACACAGAGAACCATGACTGGGATGTCAACATACCAGGGTACACAATATACAGAAGGGACAGGAAGGGTAAAAGAGGAGGTGGAGTAGCTCTCTACATAAGGGAAGGGATCAAAACTACAGAACTAAAAAGTAAAGGGGGAGGACAAGAGGCACTCTGGGTCACCTTGGAGACAGGGAATGGTATCACAATTTGCACAGGGGTTGTATACAGACCCCATCTCAAGAGGAGGAAATGGACAAGAAAATGACAGAGGGCACTCTCAAAATGGCTTAAAAAGGGGAGATACTGTTGATGGGGGACCTGAATATGCCAGATGTTAACTGGACAACATGGACTACAGCCACATCCAAGAGCAGGGTCATTCTCGATGCCCTACAGGGGGCATGCCTTAGACAGCTAGTGGTGGAACCCACTCGGGAGGGAGCAATATTAGACCTTGTACTCTCAAATGTAGAGAGGATCACAAATTTAGAAGTCAGTAGACATCTGGGAACAAGCGACCACTACACAGTGTGCTTCACAATAAACACAACCATGGAGATAAGCCATACAAAGACAAGGATACTGGACTTTAGAAGGGCTGACTTTGGCATAATGGGTGAATACCTGAGGAATGCATTCGCAAATGGCCAGAAAGGAGGGGTAGAAGAACAATGGAGAAAAATCAAAACTGCCATCATGAAGGCAACAAGCCTTTGTGTGAAACAAAGAAAACAAAGTGGAATAAAAAAACACTATGGTCCTCAAAAGAGGTGTCAGGGAAGGTTAAGGAGAAAAAGGCTGCATTCAAAAAGTATAAGGAATCACAGAAGGAGCACGACAGGGAACTGTATCAATTAAAGCAGAAAGAAGTTGGGAAGGCAGTCAGAAAAGCAAAGGCCCAAACCGAGGAAAAGATAGCTAACTCAGTTAAGAAGGGGGATAAAACCTTTTATAGGTACATTAAGAAGCATAGAAAGGTTAAGGGAGTGGAGTGAAGATTAATAAAGGAGAGGGAGGTGGGCAGAGGGAGACAGTGAAAAAGGCAGAGATACTGAATGAAGACTTTCCTCAGTATTCACAAAAGAAGAAGAGGAGGAGTTACCTAAACCAAACAATAGAAGCACTCTGGGTGGGGTTGACACCAGTCCATTTACAGAAGAAAGAGTCCTGAAAGAACTCCAAAACTCAAGGGACAAAGCAATAGGGCCTGACAGGATTCACCCTAGAATACTAAAAGAACTAAGGAGGACCTAGTGACACCACTGACACACACTTTTAACAAATCATGGGAGGATGGGGTGGTACCTGAGGACTGAGGAGGGCAGATGTGATTCCCTTCACAAAAGTGGGAGCAAGGCAGAAGCAGGAAACTACAGACCTGTTAGTTTGACCTCAGTGGTGTGGAAAATGATGGAATCACTTGAAAGAAAGAATTGTTCAGTACCTAGAGCCAGCAGGGCACAGGACCCAAAGCAGCATGGATTCACAGCAGAAGGTCATGTCAGGTGAATCTAATCAATTTCTTTGACTGGGTGACCAAAGTAATAGACCAGGAGGGGCTGTGGATATGGCCTACCTAGACTTTAGCAAGGCATTTGACACAGTCCCTCACAAAAGATTAATAATCAGTTAGCCAGCCTGGGAGTGGGTCCCAGGGGTGGTAGCCTGGGTAGCAAACTGGCTGCACAACAGGACACGAAGGTAATAGTGAATGGAACACATCTCTGAAGAAAGGGGTTACTAGTGGAGTACCTCAGGGCTCAGTATCTGGGTCCAGTCCTCTTTAACGCCTTTATACTCGTGACATTGCAGAGGGTCTGGAAGGAAAGGTATGCCTCTTTGCAGATGACACAAAGATCTGTAACAGAGTTGATACACAAGGGGGTAGAAAGGATGAGAAGGGACTTGGCAAGGTTGGAGGAACGGTCAGACATATGGCAACTTAGATTCAATTCAAAGAAGTGCAAAGTAATGCACCTGGGAAATAAAAATCCAGGAGAAGAGTACACAATAGGAGGGGAGGTACTAACAACAGCAATAATGGAAAGGGATCTGGGTGTAGTCATAGCAGATGACCTAAAGGTGAGTAAGCAATGTGAGAAGTCAGTAAGGAGAGCCAGGGGATACTGGGATGCATAGGGAGGGCATCACAAGTAGAAAAGGAAGTGGTTATCCTCTATACAGACACAGTTGGTGAGACCCATCTGGAGTACTCATGCAGTTTTGAGACCTCATCTATGCAAGGACATAGACAGGATGGAAGCAGTCCAGAGGAAGGCAACTAAAATGGTGCAGAGTCTACATCAGAAACCATATGAAGAGAGACTGAGAGAGAGTTTAATATGTATACCCTTGATGAAAGGAGGGACAGTGGGACATGATAGAAACTTTTAAGTACCTCAAGGGAATCAACAAAGTCCAGGAGGGTAGCATCTTTCAGAAAAAGAGATGTGTAAGAACAAGGCACAATTTAAAGTTAGAAGGGGACGGCTCAGGGGTAATGTGAGGAAATTCTTTTTCACGGAGAGAGTGGTGGACGCATGGAACCGCCTTCCTGGAGAAGTTGTGGGGTCTAAAACAGTGGGGGAATTCAAACATGCATGGGACAGACATAAGGCAATTATAGTGAGGGGCTGCAGGAAGTAGGCTGTTGGTTAACTAGAATCTGCAGCTTATCCAATAGGTAGGGAAATGGGCAGACTGGGTGGGCCAAGTGGTCCTTATCTGCCGTCAAAGTCTATGTTTCTATGTAACATTGTTGAGCCTGTGGAGCTAGTGGAACATATGAGGAGGATCACTGGAGTAGAGGAGACTGCACTTGCTTGGTTCATCTCCTTCTTGAAGTGACCGCATCAGTCTGATTTTTGGCAGTTTTCAATCTTCCCCATCAATCATCGACTGCAGTGTCCCTCAGGGTTCCATTTTGTGGCCACCATTGTTCACAGTATTTATGCTCCCACTCTGAGCTGTGATCTGGAGGCATAGCTTAGGTTTGCAATTGTTATGCTGATGATACCAGCTATATCTTTCATTTAAGCCTGGACAGGACTCTCCAGTAGCTGCGATTGAGAATGCCTTATCCTGGATCAGTTGGTGGATAGCTCAGAGATGGTTGAAGCTGAACCCTGGCAAACCTATTTACTACAGGTGGGACCAGATCAGCTGAGGTAATCAATTGTGAAGAGCCTGGGCCTCCCTGTTTTGGGGGATAAGAAGCTCCAGGCTCAGCACATGTGCACAGTCTAGAGGTCATTCTTGATCAGAAGCTCTCACTGGTTTCCCAGGTGTCAGCTGTGGTAAGGGGCTTTCACCACATAACACAAAACATATAAAGGTTAATGTATGGTCACCTATTGGTAACAAGCATGTTTGCCATCGAGAGGTTGCCACGGTGACTGTTCAAACCTCGAGAGAGAAGCTTGAGAGGTTTTGGTTGTCTTTATATTTATTTATTTTTATTTATTGTTTCGGAATCAACCTTTGAGGAGGAGCTCTTTTACAAAGGTTCCACATCATGAACACAAACCAGAATTACATACAGAAAACACAAATTCCAGTGACAACAAAACACATACATTGAATCAAACCAGTTATTACGGAATAAAATTATATGAGCCTGCTCCAATCGGCAGGAAACAATAAACAGAGATCAAGAATAAAAATGCACGCTGTGCATCAATTTAGCAAGCTGGGCAAGGGGAAGTCCAGTAGGAGAAGGGGAGCAGCCTTACTAGTCAGAAGGCCTTGTCTTGTGCAAAGCAAGGGGGTGGAGAACAAGGAACACAGTGATTATGGTAGGCAGGGGAATAAGGACTAGTGAGCATGAGACTGACGAGGTCAACAACCAGGAAGCTGAGTCAGGGCTGAGAGAGGAGGGAGCATGGCGAGGGGGTAGGCAGTGATGGTGGTAATGAAGATTATCAAGGGAGGGAAGGAGGAGCACCAGAGTAGGGTGTCAAAGTGATCATAATGAGAGGAATCAAAAGAGGAAACAGAGTAATACACATGCTGGGAGTGTCAAGGAGTAGCAGAGGCAGCAACTAGACACAGTGAGCCAGGTACTGGATGGTCAGGGGTTTAGCAAGGAGAGCAAAAATGGAAAGAAGCAGATTTACTTAGGGAAGGGGTCAGAGGAGTGACAGTGGAGGCAGGTTAGTTGCCCAACAGACAGTCGCACACACTCCTGCTGATGAGGTACCGTTTCAGATCAATCTTAAAGGCCTGGAGACTTCCTAAATTGAGCGAAACAATGGTGACCTCATTGAGCCAAAGGGGAGGGGCCCTGTAAGAGAACGTACGTTGTCCAAGTGCAGGTCTTTAAAAAGGAACTGAGAGCAGGCTCTGTGCTCTTCCTCTGATATCATACTTTGTACTGGTGGCTGAGAAAATTTCTGCGATGCAGGGGGGAGTTTTGCCGAGGAGGACCTTCTTTGCAAGGAGACAGGTTTGGAACTTAATTCTATTCCACAAGGATAGCCAGTTTATGCGTTTGTAAAGTGTGCAGGTGTGTGTATAATGGTCAGCTGCAAGGGCAAGCCTACATGCCTTGTTAAGGGCAATGACCACCCATTTATGTGCAGAGTCTGGAACTGCACCATAGACCACCAGTCCATAATCTATAGTAGATAGAATTGAGCTGGAGATGGAGAACCGGAGAGCAGATGGTGTGAGTTTTTCTTGTGCCTGTCTAGAACTCCAAGTTTGGTATTCACAGCCTTTACTAACATGTCAATATGTTGTATGAATGAAACGGTGTCATCAGTGGTGACCCCCAGGTACTTGCAGGAGTGAACCTGCTCAAGAGGGGTAATCACAGTGTTGTGGATGGTAAGGGTGGGATATCTCCTCTTGAGTTGAGGGTTGGAGATGAACATGGTTTTAATTTTTTTTTATAATTATCTAGGAGCTTGTGGTCACTGAACCAGTCCTCAGTCTGATGGAATGTGGATTGCAGCCTACTCTGTTGTGCCTCAGTGTCAGTATTGCTGCTGAAGATAACAGCATCATCGGCATACAGGATTATTTTGCTGTTACAGGCATCATGCAGTGCATTCGGGAAGAGACTAAATTACAAAGGCCCACGAATTGACCCCTGCAGAACACCAAGCGATACTGCTCTGGATCCCGAAATAGCCTGGCCTATTTTGACTCTCTGGTTCCTGTGTGTAAGGTAGTCCTGAAACCAGCTTACTGCATTGGAGGCCAGCTTCAGGGTCTGTAGTTGTACCAGGAGGAGGGGTGGTTGGCCATGTCAAAGGCCTTTGTTAAGTCGATGAAGACAGACCTAACCAATTTGCCATCGTCAAGGGCATTATGAACATAGTCAGTATACTCAATCAGGGCCATTGCAGTACTATGGCTCTTTCTGTAACCGTGTTGTTGTGGACATTGCAAGTGGTATTTCTGAAGGTAGTCTGTGATTTGATCCACCGCTATTCTCTCCAGTGCTTTTGGAAAGAGGCAACCACAGATAACAAAACATGCGGTTGCCAATAGTGGACCATACATTATCTTTTATAGTGTATGGTCCATACACAGAACAAAAAAAGTGAGTAGGATCCTTACTTTTCATTTTTTTTTAGTCACCACTGCTCTGTTCTGAATCTAGTACTCACTGCCGTGGCTGGTTCTGGAAGACCTGAGGTTTGCGGACCACGCATGTGCGAATGCATTCCATGTTGTTGTACCATTGACGTGATGCACCCACAATGGTATAACAACATCGTGACATCACATTGAGGGTACAACAACCCTGTGAAATGCTGGATTTTTGCTGATAACAATGTTCCACCATACATTATAGCTCTGTTGCACTCCTACCATGACTAGGATGACCTATTAACACTAGTGCATGCTGTCATCATCTCTCATCCTGACTACTGTAATGTACTGTACCAGAGCCTTCCAGCAAGTCAGATCTGCCATCTCCAGCTAGGCAGAAAGTAGCAGCTAGACTCTTTACCTCCACTATGAGGAACTAGTATAATTATTTTGTGCTAGCTGACTGTAAGATGGAGGATCAACTTTAAGATCTTACCTTTGGCTTATAAGGCCTTTAATGCACTAAGGCTCCTGTACCTTTGGAATCTTCTGGCAACCTACACCAATATCTGTGAGTTGCAATTTTCTGGCACTGGCCTCTCAGTTGTTCCAAACTCAAGATTAAAATCAGATGGGCCAGTGTATTCCCTTTGGTGGCCCCCCTTCTTTGGAACAACCTTCCCATAGATATTGGGTCTGCCCTCTCAGTCCCCACTTTAAAAAGCAAACTGAAAACACAGAAACATAGAAACATAGAATTTGACAGCAGATAAGGACTGCTTGGCCCACCTAGTCTGCCTATTTTCCTACCTGATGGATAAGCTGCAGATCCTAGTTAACCAACAGCCTACTTCCTCCTACCCCCCCACTAGGATTGCCTTATGTCTGTCCCATGCATTCTTAAATTCCCCCACTGTTCTTGACTCCACAATCTCCTCAGGAAGGCTGTTCCATGCATCCACAACCCTCTCCATGAAAAATACTTGCTCACATTACCTCTGAACCTTCTCCCCTCTATCTTCAGATTGTGCCTCCTTGTTCTTGCACATCTCTTTTTCTGAAAGATGCTACCCTCTTGGACTTTGTTGATTCCCTTGAGATACTTGAAAGTTTCTATCATGTCTGTTCTAACATGACTGTTCAGGCAGGCATTTGATGGTGACTGAGATGGCTGCTGGGCTTCTGCACTGTTTATCTATTATATTTAATGTTGTACAGTATGTATTTAGAGTATTTATTGTTATTTATAGTGCTGAGATTTTGTAATATGTTTCATTCATTTTGCATTGTTTTTGCTTGTTTGTCATGTTTTTTCTTTGTATAGTGCACTGGTTTTTAGAAAGGCATTTTTAAATAAAATTATCTATCCATCTATTCATCTATCTACAGTCTTTTCTTCTCTGTAATAATGTCTAGAATCAAACTATCAAAATAAGAAGGGGAGAAGGCTTTCTTTCAATATATAAGTGAGAAAAGGGACAAGAAGGAAGGGATTGTTAGGCTTAAGAAAGGGGTAGAGTGGGTGGAGGATAATGGATGAAAAGCAGAGATACTAAATTAATACTTCCATTCTGTCTTCACCAGGGAGAAGGATGGACCAGTGCCTTCGGGAGGGAAAAGAGGAGCGGGAGGGAGGGGAACACAGATGTAATGATAGAGGAGGATAGAGGGAGGGAGGGGCTGCTGGCATTGAAGGTGAACAAATCACCAGGCCTGGACAGAATGCATCCAAGGGTACTAAAAGAACTGGCTGAGCAGCTGGCAGGGCCACTGGCAGACCTATTTAATAGCTCACTAGAGTCAGGCATGGTACCTCAGGACTGGAGGATAGCACATGTAGTGACCCACCACAAAAGGGGTAGCTAGGATGACCCATGGAATTACAGACCAGTCAGTCTGACCTCCATTGTGGGCAACCTCATAGAGACCATACTAAAGGGAAGGTTGGTGGAATATCTACAGGAGCATGGTCTCCAGGATGAGAGGCAGCGTGGGTTCATGGGGAGGGGGATCGTGTCAAACAAATCTGATTGACTTCTTTGACGTGTCACTAAGACAGTAGACAGATGCCAGGAGGTAGACATCCTCTATCTTGATTTCAGCAAGGCCTTTGACTCTGTGCCCCACAAAAGGGCTGATCAGGAAGTTGATGGATCTCAGTGTTGGGGAAAAGATGGCCAGATGGGTTGAAAACTGGCTGAGGGACAGAACCCAGATGGTGGTTGTTGAGGAAAAGTTATCTGGCACCAAAGAGGTAACCAGTGGGGTCCCACGGGGCTCAGTGCTGGGGTCAATGTTCTTCAATGTCTTCATCAATGACATTGGAGATGGCATTAAGGGCAAAATGTGCCTATTCACAGATGACACAAAGCTCTGTGGGAGAGCGGACACAGCTGAAGAGATACAAGACCTACAGGAAGATCTAGAAAAGCTGGGGAGATGGTCTAGGATCTGGCAGCTTGGCTTCAATGCCAAGAAATGCAGAGTTATGCATATTGGACCCAAGAATCCCAGGACAGAGTACTATCTGGGTGGAGTCTGAGTATCTGCATTAGAGGAGGTGAAGGACCTGGGATTGATGATCACTAGTGACCTGAAGCACTCCACACAGTGCAAGAAAGCATCATCAAATGCAAACAAGATGCTGGGATGCATATCTAGGGGAACAGTAGGAGAGAGGAGGTTATACTGCCCTTGTACAGGTCCCTGGTAAGGCCTAATCTAGAGTATGGGATTCACTACTGGTGCCCACACCTCCAAAGGACATTAACCTACTGGAGAAGGTCCAGAGGATGGCTACAAAGATGATAGCTGGTCAGCAGGGCAAGGCATACAAGGAGAAATTGAGGGCACTGAACATGTACTCCCTGGATGACAGGAAAGAGAAAGGGGGACAAGATTGGGACCTTCAAGTACTTGAAAGGTATAAATAAGGTTGATATGAGAGTTTCTTTTAGCTGAGTGGCAACCATAACACGAGGGGCACAGTCTTAAGCTGGAGGGTGGGAGGTTTAGGAGGAGATCAGGAAGCACTTCTTCACAGATCGGTGTTGACCCTTGGAATGCCAGAAGAGGTAATCTCATTGAAGACAGTAGGCAGCTTTAAGAGAGGCTGGGATAGGCATGAGAGAAGGTAAGATCATGGGTAGGGAGGATGGGAGGAGGGGAGGAAGGCAGGGACATTAGCTCAAGCTGTGGGCCCTGCAAATAAGAGCAGACTTGATAGACCAAATGGCCTTCTTCTGCTGGCTTCTTCATATGTTCATATACCAGTTGATCTGTTGAAAATATAGCCTCTTGTTTATCAGCTTGCACAACTTGATTTTGCACAAAGGCTACTGATGTTTGAATCTTGCATGCACAGTACTCTCTCTGTAATTAACTTTGCATGATGTTCCTTGATTTTTGAATCCTGTATGTACCACTCTGTAACTAATTTTGGGTTGCCTTGAAAACATGACTTCTAATACCAGTGGGCATACCTGGTCACCAAAAATAATAAATAAATAAATAAATAAATAAGTAAATGTAGTGAGCTATTATTTTCTATATCTGAAGTATTTGTTTTTCCATTTCCCTTTTGCTAATTAAAGAGTTACTGCCTGACAGTACTACAACAGGTATGATGTTTGGAGCAGTACTCTACCTTGAAGCTGACATAGCTACTGTAGATCTATTACTCCTCATTCCTCATCAGCATTGTGACCTAACAGACTATGACATCACAGTTAACCAAGAAGAGACAATTTACCTGTTGCCAGATTGGTCACTTGGAATATCAGAATACTTCAGGTCACAATGCCGATGAGCTATGAAGAGGAACATAACCAGATATTTCAATCCAAAGGTAAAGTACAGCTCTTCATATCACACCTAATACTATCAGGCAAAAATCATTTTGCTGAGCAAATAGAAAAAGAAAACACTTCCAAAATAAAAAAGTAATATTTGACTGTTTTTAACAAGCATTTGTCAATGCCGAATGTTTGCTTGCTGGTATTGGCATTGGTACTGCATGAGTTAGAGAGAGCATAATAGGAATGGCAGTGAAGTACTGAACTAACGCCTAACCCCTACCTCACCCTGCAGAAGCTGAAGAGGCGTTGGGTGTGTGCTTTGGGTCGTCTAAACCATAGCGCTCGCCATTCTGCCTCCACCCCACCTGCAGACACTGACAGGTGTCATGGTGTGCCTTGGGGTCTTCGACCCTTACGCTCACCCCATTCCATAAGGAAATAAGCTGAGATGGATTCAGTATAGGAGAATGGGGTGAATGTTAGGCCAAAGACCTCAAGGCACACCTCGATGCCTGTCAGTGGCTGAAGGGAGGGGGTGGAATGGTGTGAGCATTATGGCTGATGACCCCAAGCCACACCCCCGACATCTGTTCGTCCATACAGGGTGGGTGTTAGTGGCCGAAACCCTAATGCCCCAGGTATGTTGTTGATATTTTCACTCAAAATTTTAACATGTGCTTTTTGGACCCCATCTCATGAAGAGTGGCACTATCATTTTGTTACTCAATCCCAAAAGGTGATTTCACACAGCGAATGCGCCATTCGGTGCAACAGGTGCAAAAAGACATTTTGGGTAGGATGTGAAAAATGACATCTATACTGTTCATGAGGAGGTGTGAAAAAATGGCAATGTTGAAAATGTAGAGTGAAAATATGAAAAAGTGGCGAAGTTACGAGCATGCGTAGAAATTGCGTAACACACGCTCGTAACGCAGTCATTTTTTGAATGTTTTCACTAAATTTTCAACATGGCCTTTTTGGGACCTCCCCTGATCAACAGTGGCACTGTGATTTCATTAATGCATCCCAAAAGTTGATTTTGCACAACGACTGTGCCATGCTGCGCCACAGGTACGAAAACACATTTTAGGCAGGATGCAAAAAATGACAGCTATACTGTTCATAAGGAGGTGTGAAAAAATGGCAGTGTTGGAAATTTGGAGTGAAAATATTAAAGATTGGTGAAGTTACAAGCATGCATACAACTGCACAATGCGTGCTCATAATGCAGTCATTTTTTGATTTTTCACCAAGCTTGTAACATGGGCTTTTGGGACCCCACTTCATGAACAGTAGCACTGTTGTTTGTTATATAAGTCCCAAAAGGTGATTTCATGCAGCGACCATGAAATCATCTTTTGAGACCAAGAAACAAAATGATAGTGCCAGTCTTCAAGAGGTGGGGTCCCAAGAACCCCATGTTGAAAATTTGGGACCAGAACTCTGAAAAATTGCTGAGATATCAACCTAAGTTGAAGCCCCTTGACTGCCTTGCTATAGGATTACCATGATTTTCTTCAGTTTCCCAGTCCACAGAAGATGGCAGCCGGCCCTCCAGAGGTAAGTATGGATGAGGGGTGGGCAGGAGGTGGAGTGCAGAAGGAGGGTCAGATGGGGAGGGCAGTGAGGACGACTTAGGGACCATTTTCTTTTCTGTAAGTTTAAAATAGAAAGACCTCAGGGCAGTTTTCTTTTTACAGGTGAAATACTAGGGAAAAATTGCGCACACTGGGTGGGCTCCCAGTGTGCAAGACTAGTGGAGGGGAGGTCAATGCTGACCCAGGAATTGGGCACCCGAGGTCAGCTGAAATAAAGGGGCATGGGGTGATCTGACACCAGGAGTGGGCATCCTGGTGTTGGAAAAATAACAATTACTTTGGCACACTGGGGTGGGCTCCCAGTGTGCCACAATAATGGGTTGGGCATGCTGACACAGGGATTGGGCACCTCATTTTCAGCAAAAGATATGTTCAGGCTTGGAGGGGGCATGCCAACATAGGGATTGGGCACCCCGATGTTGGCTTTTGGGGGGAGTGTGTGGTGGGCAGCAGGAGCCGCCAATTATGCAAAATTGTGGCGGGGCTCATTTATTTCACCGAGAAAGGCACACTGAGCAAACGAGTTGCTCGTAAGTCCAGCCATGCACATTACTGTGCACTGTAATGCACGTGGCTGGAATATGCCTGGTTGCTGGGAAGTGGAGGGAGAGATCTGCCGCAGCAATGACGAAACTGTCCGTGATTGGAGCAGCAGATTTCTTTCAAGTCTGGCTTGCTCAGAAACTGCCGTCATCGGCAGCTTCCCATGTTGATTGGTGGCTAAGAGATGTGCCCTGAAAGCATTCGCTGGATTGGTCAGACATTGTCACACCTCTACAATGCTGTACTCACCTCAAAAAGTGTCTTGTGCACTGTGCACAGAAGCAAACATAAACAAAGAGACCGCTACCATTCTTGGAATAATTGGCTGTAAAGGCTAAAAGGGTAGCATTCAGAAGGTATAAGGAGATGCAGAGGAAGGAGGATAGGGAGGAATATCAGGAGAAACAGAGGAATGTAGTGAAAGCAGCAAGGAGTGCGAAGGTGCAGACTGAGGAGAGAATAGCTCAGGGGGTAACAAAAGGGGACAAAGCATTTTTTTAGGTATGCAAGTGGAAAGAGGACGATTGGGGGGACCAAGTGGTGTAGGGGCTGAGGCACTGTCAAGCACCTTACCTCCTCAAAGCTGATGACCCAAATTTGGGAACGAGTTTGGATTGCTGCAGTCGGCAGGGAGGACCAAGAAAGGATTGAGCAGCCGCCTGGCAGCCTCCTCTCTCAGCTTGGGGGGCCCTTCCAGCTCTTGACTGCCACCAGATGGAGGCCTGGTGGCAGCACCAACATATGGGAGGCAGACATAAGTCAGGAGGAGGGGGCAATGATGTTCTGGAATGCATGCATGCCTCACATGCATGCATCCTCCATGTCACCACAGACTCCAGGAACTAGTGGGAGAAAATGGAGGAAACTGAGCAGACTAGGCTTTGAGAAGCCATGCCAGACACCTGAACCCACCCTTGCACTCTGACTGGTAAGGCATTCTGGACTATGTGCTCAGTAAGGGGGAATGATGGCCCTCCCCTCCAGCCCTATGATGGGGGGATCCACAGGAGAACTATCCCCCACTCTGGAGGAAGGGCAGGGATGGTTCAAGGACATGGCTGAGAAGCCCCCCCCGGAAAGGTAGGGGGAATTTTGCACAGGATGACCAGGATAAGGCAGATATCCTGGACAAATACTTTGTTTAGTGTTCCCAGAGCAAGGAGAAGTGGAGGGTCCACGAAAATATAATAGGAACACTGGAGGGAAGGTGGTGGACACATGTCCAATTTCAGAGGAGACAGTCATGAAGGAACTCATAAATCTGAAAGTGGACAAGGCAAAGGGCCAGGTGTGGTGCATGCATGGGTAATGAGGGAGCCTAGGGAGGTACTGGCTGAATCTCTGACAGTCCTATTTAACAGATCACTGGAACAGGAGTGGTTCCAGAGGACTGGAAAAGGGCAGATGTAGTCCTATGTCACAAAAGTGGTAGCAGCGAGGATGCCAGTAATTATAGGCCAGTCATCTTGACATCAGTGGTAGGAAAGTTAATGGAGTCACTGCTGAAGGAAAGGACTGTGGAAAATCTTGAGTCTACAGTAGCTGATTACAAGACCTGAGGCAACATGCATTCAATTGGGGGGCATGTCAAATGAATCTAATAGCTTTCTTTAACTGCATGAACAGGGAATTAGATCAGGGTGGAGGGATGGACGTGAACTACCTAGATTTCAATAAGGCTTTTGACACCGTTCCACATGGGAGACTCAAAACAAGCTAGGCAGCTTAAGGGTGGGGTCCAAAGTGGTAAACTGAGTAAGAAATTGGTTAAGGGATGGGTGACAGAGGGTGGAGATAAAATGGAGTTCTCTCTGGAAAGGGAGGGAGACCAGTGGGGTGCCTCAGGGATCAGTACTGGGACCAATACTCTAAAGAACTGGTGACACGCTCAACAAAATTTTAGCAAAACATATTTTATTTATTTATTCTTTGTTAACTGAGTAAGACCCACTAGGCACAAGTGCTTGTCTTCAGGGGCGACCCAGGAGCTTTGGGCTGGTTAAGTGACTTGCTCAGAGTCACACAGTATGCAAGTGGAGGCTATGAGAATCAACCCCAGGTCTGTAGGTACCAAGCTCATTCATAGCTCACTACTCTACCCTCTAGGCTATACTGCCCATTTTTACACAGTCCAGCTTGTATTTCCCATTAGTACTGTATTCCTTTTCCCCATTATTTATTACTTAAGTTATTTGCATGAAAACAAGATCTTTGGTACTAAAGAGTTCATCTATTCCTGCTGCTTTCTCCCTACCTGAAGTCATAGAGCACTGCTTGTGACCTCACAGTTACACCCATGGCAACAGATTGTGATGTCACAACAGAGGATTATGACTTGAAGTGGGGAGTAAGCTATAGAGGCAGATTAACTCAAAATGAACTCTAAAGGATAAAGATCATATATTCATGCACATTTCTTAGTAATAAATTATGAGAAGGAGGAATACATAAAATAGAAATGGAATGCAAGCAGAATTGTACCTAATTATTTTTTTTTTTAAGTTTTCTTTGAGGTGTCAGTAGCTCTTTACTGTCTTTAGAACTGACAATGCAGAGGAGCTGGAAGGAAGGTCTTCTCTTGTGGATGACACCAAACTAGGGTGGACACTCTGGGATGGTGGTGGAAGAATGTGCAGAGATCTGGGAAAATTCGAGGAGTGATCAAGGGTATGGCAGGTGGGTTTCAATGCAAAGAAGTGCAAAATCATGTACTTTAATAATTGGTTTACAGAGAAGGAAACAGACATGATTGTCCATACTTGCACTTCACTAAATTATTTAAAATACAATATACTGTATATTTTTTTTGGTCATCCATTTCTCTAACTCATCCTTGAAGGATCTGCAGTTTGTACAAGTAACAAGATCATTAGGTAAGTTGTTCCAAATGGTCACCAACTCTGTGTGTACTGAAGTTTTTCCTTGTGTCAGTTTTGTACCACATGATTTTTGATTGCTTGTTATATTTTCTTAGTGTATAGGTATCTTATCCCCGTGTAAATTTGAGATCACCCGTGAGTTCATCGTCATCATAAATATTATAAAAAAATAATAAACAACCCCGTGTTCTGCACCTTTCCAATGAGTGTAACCCCAGGTGTTGTAAGCTTTCATTATATGTTTTGTGTTCCAATCCACTGATCACTTTACTTGCTTTATGCTATGTTGTATTTTTATCTTTATTGATCCTCTATTTTTAATCCCCCAAAACTGAGAGCCATAATCTTTCTGCTTTATGGTTAAAGTGTTTTCTGTAGTTTTTAACAAACAGTTTTGTACATATTGTGTTCACTTGTTCTTTATAAAATGGCAGGAAAAAATCTAGAAATTTCATTAGTTGAGAGACATCACCTGGCCATGCTTTAAATCTCTTGATACACATGGTCAGCTGCTGAATCTCAATTTCTTCCCTAAAGAGCCTACTTACTGAACAATATCAGTAAGTCTCCAAACAGAAAAAAATCTAGTAGCCAACATATTGAAAATCTAAGCCTTTACCAATGCACCAAACTTATCCACCGAGTAAAGGCCAACTTCCACAAGGAGCAGCTTAATAAAACTTGGGCAATGGAAGAGTTTTGGGAGAACATCAAAACCTTCTTGGGAAGGATGAGACGAAGATCCCTGCTCGCTCAACATCAACAACACCACGATTACTGACCCATGGCACATCGTGGATTCTCTCAACACAGAATTTACTGACCTGACTGGAGTGCTACCCCCCCGACTACCTGCACCCTGCTGGGGAACAAACCAACAGCACGCCTCAAGGGGGCTCAACCCCTGTCTTCTACTTCAAAAAAGTGTCAGTGAAGGAGGCTTACAAACACATAAAAAAAATTCTAGGCAAGACCAGAATGGGGAGTGATGGAGTCGATATGACACTCCTATCCCTAACACTGAATGTCATCTGTGCCAGTTACAAAACTATTTAACAAATCTCTGTCTCTAGCACAATTCCCTGGGATCTGAAAACAGGCTCTCGTGACGGCGGTGCACAAGAATGGTGATATGACATGCACCACCAATTATAGGCCAATATCCGTCCTCTCTCCCTTATCTAAAGCCCTGGAAAAGATTGTGGCCACCCAACTCACAGATTGCCTCAACAAATACAACCTATTATATCCTAACCAACATGGCTTCAGGCAGAATCATAGTACCTCCACTGCCTTGCTGGACTACACTGACTACTTGCACAAGGCACTAGATGAAGGAAAACTGGTGGGGTCAGTCTTCATAGACCTCACCAAAGCCTTCAGCACCGTCAATCACTCTCTCCTCCTGACTCAACTACAGAACCTGGGGGTTGCAACCACTGCTGTCAGCTGGTTCTAGGACTACCTAACACATAGAAGCCAACGTGTAAAAATTGGGCACATAGTATCTAGCTCCAATGAGGTATCTTTAGTGGTCCCACAGGGGTCAATACTGGGGCCCTTACTATTCAGCCTCTTCCTAAATAATCTTCCTGAAGCCTGTGACACTAAACTGATACTTTACGCAGACGACGCTGTACTTCTTACCAGCAGTTCATCAATAGTCACCCTCCACTCCGAGATGCAGGCATCCTTCTACAAGCTGGAAGACTGGTTCTGTAGCCATAAACTTCTATTAAACTACAAAAAGACCAAGGTGATGCTCACAGCCAGCCCATAGCAAAAAAAGAAGCTCCCTCCCCTCACCATCTCCAATAAAGTCAGTGAGCCGCTAGAACAAGTTCACTCCTTCAAGTACCTGGGGGTCACCATTGATGACTCCCTAACCTTCACCCAACACATCGACACAGTGGTAAAGGCAGTGAACACCAAGCTGGGTGTACTCTATAGGCATAAAAAGCATCTCACTCCAGAGGCCCTCCATCTCTCAGTCTCCAGATCCATCCTTTCTACCATCGACTATGGATTGGTGGTCTACGGCACAGCAACAGACACAGCACTAAAAAGGATTCACATTGCCCTCAACAAGGCATGTAGGCTCACACTGGCTGCAGATTGAAATACCCACACCTGCTCCTTATACGAGCAGACCAATTGGCTGCCACTAAAGAACAGGATTATATTCCAAACATGTCTCCTTGAAAAAAAGGCGCTAATGGGTAAAACCCCCCCATGCATTTCTAGCATCCTAACACCAAGTGCTACCAGCTATACCAATAGAGGCAGGATGAGGGGGCCCTATCAACCCCTTTCCATCGAACTGTGCAGGGACAGCATGCTTTCAGCTATATGGCCCCTCAATGGCTCAATGAAATCCCAGTGCACATTCTAAACTCTCAATGCATCTCACAATTCAAAAATGGACTAAGGCAACACCTTCTTACTAGGGCAGTTTGTGACTGCCACTAGGACTCTAACTCCCATAATGCCCACTCACCCACACTCTCCTTACCCTTCCTTTTACCCCCACTCTTCCCCCTTGCCCTATCCCTCTGTCTCCCTCTCCCCCTGTGCCTCCCCCCCTGACTGGATCAACCTTATAACCAACCTACTACCACTACCTCCCAACCTCCTAGACAAAGCCACTTCTTTGGCTGCCACTCTCCCCAGTCTCCCTCCTCCCTCACCTTAACTCCTCCTTGGACTCTCACACTAGGTGTCACACCTCTTATCTCCTCGCTATATAAACACTGTCCTTTACCCTAGTTGAATGCTCTTGACGCTGTACTATCACCATTGGTACTATGAATGGCATTGTAACCTTATTGTATACTAGCTACCTACTATTCGAGTATTGTATATAAACTGTTTGTTATTGTTGTCATTGTCACTGTTTGGCATGGAACCTTTGTAAAAGAGCTCTGAGCTCAAAGGTATGATCCGAATCCCAAATAAATGAATAAATAAATAAAATACTACACTGCTACTTAAATATAATTTATCACTAATTGCTCACAATATTTTAAAAACAAAGTGCACATCCAGACTTACAGCACATCACAAAACATATTTTATAACTTTAATTCAACCATTTACCTCCTAAATACCTAAACAAAAGTGTGCTGCCTCTTCAGCAAAAAAAAAAAAAATTACTGACGTTGTCTCTTTGGCCATTGCACCACTAACTCACCCTATCAACCATGCCTCAGGAAGCATCTCTTCTCCAGCATATGACAAGTCAACTGTGCTCTTCCTGATACACAGTCCTTCACCCTCTAATTTCTAATGTGTCCAGCCAGGAAACTCCAATTCCAATTTAAAACGTCATCTGACAGCCAAGTAGGCAGGCGGGTGGGGGTGGAGTGCGACACTGCAACTCATCACTTCCGGCCACAAGCAGGAACTGTGACTCCTCAGCTCTCTGAGCCATTTCAAATTTTTATGACCCCAGGACAGTAACTGAAACAATCCAAATTTCAGGAGGGGGGCCGGTACATCACTGCCCCAAACAAGGAGATAAAGATTGCCTGTGGGAGAATGAAGACATTTACAAATAAAACAAGCAACAGAATGGTAGCGAGGTGGTAGGGGAGAAGAGAACAACAGCATATGTAAACAAGCATTTGTCAATGCCAAATGTTGTCTCGCTGGCATTGTCATTGGTAGTGCCAGAGCTAGAGATGCATAATAGGAATGGCAGTGAAGTACAGAAGTGATGCCAACCCCATACCCACCCTGTAGAGAGCGACAGGCATTGAGGTGTGCCTTTGGGTTGTCAGCTATAACGCTCGTGCCATTGTACCTCACCCTACCCTGTAGACACTGACAAGTGTCGTGGTGTGCTTTGGTGTCTTTGGGCATTATACTTACCCCATTCCATAAGGAAATATGCTGATGTGGGTGCAGTATAGGAGAATGGGGTGAATTTTGTGGCCGAACAGTGCAAGGCACACCACAATGCCTGTCAGTGGCTGCAGGGTGGGGGTGGGGGTGGAATGGCGCGAGCATTACATCTGATGATCCCAAGTCACACCCCTGGCACCTGTCAGTCTGTACTAGGTGGGGTGCTACAGTTGGAAACCCTAACACCGTAGGCGCGGTGGTATTTTCACTCCAAATTTTCAACATGGGCTGTTTGTGAGCCCACCTCATGAAAAGCGGCACAATCAGTTTGTTAGCTGAAAGGTGGTTTTGCACAGCGGCTATGCCATTTGGCGACACTGGGATGAAAACACATTTTGGGCAGGATGTGGAGAATGGCAACTGCATTGTTCATGAGGAGGCATAAAAAATGGCAACATTGAAAATCTGGCGTGAAAATATGAAAAATTGGTGAAGTCATGAGTATGCATAGAAAGTGCGCAACACACGTCTGTAGCCCAATTATTTTTGGGAGTTTGTCACCCACATTTTTAACATAGGCATTTTGGGACCTCTCCTCATGAACAGTAGCACTGTGATTTTGTTAATCTGTCCCAAAAGTTGATTTCCCACAGCGACCACGCCATTGTGTGCCACAGGTGTGGAAACACATTTTGGGCAGGATGCGAAAAATGATATCTGTACTGTTCATAAGGAGGTGTGAAAAAATGCCAGTGTTGAAAATCTGGCATGGAAATATTGCAAATTTGCGAAGTTACAAGGGTGCGTGGAAACTGCACAATGCACGCTTGTAACACAGTCATTTTAAGGACTTTCGGCACCAAATTTTCAACATAGGAATTTTAGGACCTCTGCTCATGAACAGTGTCACCATCATTTCCACAAACTGTCCCGAAAAGTGATTTTGCACAGTGACCATGCTATTCTGCTCGGACGTGGAAAGACATTTCAGCCAGGATATGTAAAATGACAGCTGTACTGTTCATAAGGAGGTGTGGAAAAATGGCAAGTTTGAAAATCTGGAGTGAAAATATTACAGATTCGCTGGTTCACGAAAGGCAAGGCAAAACGCACAATGCACGCCATAACTCAGTCATTTTATGGAGTATCAGTCACAAAATTTTCAACATAGGCTATTTTAGGACCCTGCTCATGAAAAGTGTCACTGTCATTTTGTAATCTGTTCTGAACACTGATTTCCCACAGTGACCGCGTTATTCTGTGCTGGAAGTGCGAAAACACATTTGGGCCAGGATGTGAAAAATGACAGCTGTACTGTTCACAAGGAGGTGTGGAAAAATTCCAATGTTGAAAATCTGGTGTGAAAATATTGCAAATTCGTGAAGTTATGAGCATGCATAGCAACTGTGCAACGCACGCTCATAAAGCAGCCATTATTTTTATTTTTTCCACCAAATTTGCAACATAGGCTTTTTGAGAACCCATCTCATGAACACTAACACTGTCATTTTGTTAATCAGTCCCGAAAGGTGATTCTGCGCAGTGACCGTGAAATCACCTTTCCGGGCTGAATAATGCCATGACAGTGGCAGAATTCATGAGGAGGGGTCCCAAAAATTCCATGTTGAAAACTGGGTGCAAAAAGTCCAAAAAATGTCCGCAATATGCATCAAAGTTGAAAAAACCCTATTTATGCCATTATACAGTTTAGCGGCTTTTCGTCAGTTTGCGGTCAGCTTTGAAGAGTGCAGACGCGTTCTTGGTCCACCGAAGATCATCGCGCCAGACTCTGGATGTAAGTATGGGGTGATGGGGGGTGTGGGGAGGCAGGATGCACAGAGGGTGGGCGCAGGTTGTGGTTGGGGGGCAGGGAGACGGCAAGGGACTGTTTTATTTTTTCACAGCCCTTTAAAAAAAAATGTCATGGGACTTTTTTTAATTTTGCAGAGCATTTGGCACGCTGAGGTGGGTTCTCAGTGTGCCACCTAAGTCTTTTGGGGGATTCTGTGGCTGATGGGGATTGGGCACCCCATTGGCACATACTGAGGGGGGACACATGAGCCGAGGGATTGGACACCCCTCGGCAAGCAACTATAGGGCAGGGGTAACATTATGCTGATGGGGAGGGCTCCTGTCAGCAAAAATAAAAGGGACAGGGAGATAAATGCCGATGGGGATTGGGCCCCGTCAGCAAAGGAAAACTGTTAGGGGGGCACATGATGCCAAGGGGGATTGGCCACCCCCTCAGCATACATTGTACATGTGAGGGGGCACATTATGCTGATGGGGAGTGGGCTCCACTATCGGCATTGTGACAGGAAGCAGCGGCAGTCACTGCCGCCATGTTGCCTGCACGTCGGGAGGCGTGTTGTAGTCACGCTGCATGAGAGCTTCGCTCTCATTGCAGCAGACATTTTCTTTGTTCTGGTGGCCACATTTGGTATACGTGAGGTCAGAGTCTGCTGCTGGCTGATTGGGGAATGAGGGACGCACCTTCTGATGCGTGCCCTGCATTCGCCCAACACTGGCTGCACCTCCAAATGTGCTACCACCTCAAGATGTTGGCTGGTGCACAAGGGCGCGAGCCAACATAAAAAGCCACTATAAGAACCGCTGGAAGCTGGAGCGATGCTGTCAATAACGGAGTTCGATAGGGGGAGCATGTCACTCTGCAACAAAGACAGAGAAACAACAAAAGTAACCTACTAGTTGTTTTTCATTGCAAATTTAATCAGCCCTTACTCAGCTCCTGATGTTGGGGGATTTGGCTCCTGTTGTTGGCTGGGGGAGAGGGAGATCTTAGATCCAAAAGACAGGATCAGAAATCAAACCTAAAGTACTCGGCAAGGTGGCGCAGAGGGCTGAGGTGCTGGCACCTACTGCACCACGCCCGGTGACCCAGGTCTGGGAACGACTTTTGGGCCGCCGGGTGCTGCTGGGCTCCTGAGGGGCTGGTCAGGAATGGGACGAGCCTGGCCTCCTTCCATAGGGTGGAGGCCTGCTCCACCATAGTTCCACTTCCACCAGGTGGAGGTGCAGTGGGTAGCATAGGTGGTAAGAAGTGGTGACATAAGTCTGAGGAGGGGTGGAGGGGCCACAGGATCAAAGGGAGTGTGTGCACCTCCACCCACATACACGCATGTGTATGCCATGGCCCCAGGGGAAGGGAGCAAAAAAGAGAAAAAGACAAAAATATCTATGAAAAAGTACTCAAGGTACAGATCACAAAGCACTCTCACAGCACCACCTGCTGTCTTAATGAAATACAGACAGATAGACCACAAAAAACACAAAATATGGACTATGTAAGTTTAGCCATTTTTTTGCAAAGATATTCAAAACAAATTTTTTTACTTGAAAAATAAATTTAATTTTTTTTAAAGTGCTTACTTATAGTAAAGCGCCATTTTATAAGTGAGATAAGCCACTCCAGGGTGTGCATTAAAGGATCTGAACGCACTTCCCAGGGGTGCAAGGACACTCGGCCTCATGCCTTAGCACGCCCCTGGGGCATGTATCAAAATCCTTTAAAGCACACCCTGTCGTGGCTTATTACTTATTTAAACTGTCGGTAATGTCAAGCCCCAGAGCTTTTTCACATTTCAATACTTACAGCATAGAAACCTAGGGGCGGAGTACAAAATGGGAGAGAGGTAGTGACAACCACGAAACAGGAACAGGATCTGGAGGTAATCATACTGGATGACCTAAAGGTGGTCAGGCAGTGTGACGAGGCAGATGGGAGACAGTGGGATGCCGGGGTGCATAGGGAGGGGTATCACCAGCAGGATGAGGGAGATGGTATTGCCTATGTATAGATCACCAGTGAGAACCCACCTAGAGTACAGTTCTAGAGACCACATCTCCAGAAGAACACAGACATAGTGGAGGCAGTCTAGAGGAGGGCAACTAAAATCGTTCAGGGTCTGCATAAGAAGCCCTATGAGGAGACACTAAAAGACCTCAACGTGTACACCCTGAAAGAGAGGAGGGAGGGGGGGATATGATAGAGACCTTTAAATACTTCACAGGAGTAAGTAAGGTACAAGACGGGAGTATTATTCAGAAAAAGATGCTCAAGAACAAAGGGACATGCAATGAAGCTGGAAGGGGGTAGATTCAGGAAAGATGTGAGGAAACAGGTCTTCACAGAAACAGTGGTGGATGCCTGGACCAGTCTTCCAGCAGAGGTGGCGGGGGCCAAAACAGTGGTGAGATTCAAGAATGCATGAGATAGCATAAGGGAATCTTATTAGAAAAGAAAGGGGTGAGGCGAAGAGTCGGAAATAAATTAGGGTCTGCAGTGACACTGTAGGTAGGGGAAATGGGCAGACCAGGTGGGCCAAGTGGTCCTTATATGTTGTTAAATTCTATGTTTTAATGATCTGGTTGAACACACACACACACACACACACACACACACACACACACACACACACAACACCAGTAACTCTTGTTAACTCTTCACTGAACCAGTTTGCTCCAGAGGAGAGTCAGGCACAGGTCAGCCGTCGCCAGGTCCGACACCATGGGAGGTTTCCCGAGAGGTGATGAAAGAGTAGGCCGGTGCTCTAGACCTAGAGCTAGGTGTGGTACTCAGGGTTCCTGACAGGAGTCACGCAGTGTTGACACTGAGAAAAAGCTGCAGGCAAGGCCAACCACTGCAGAAAAAAAATAAGCTACATCAGGCCGCCACATCAGGCCACCTTTTTTTGTTTTGTTTTTAATAAACGTACTGATTTCCTGCTTGTAAGCTGACTTGAAAAAGCCCCTGCACAGTTTATCTCTTCCAACTAAGTGTGTCAACCAAAAAGACATACAGTCTTGTTTGGGCAAAAAATACAAAAGGCAAAAGAAACTTAGTAGCTAGTGCAAACATTAAAGAACCCAAACTAGGAAGATGTACATGCTCACATAACTCCTTCCTCTTATTAACATGCAGCCACTAATGGACACATGCTGTGGAGCAGAAATATTACATGCATACATATTTATTAAATGGGGTCTGAAAATCCTGCACTGTGATTATTGGAATATGATCATACGACCATTTATTAAAGAGCTTATTACACATTAAATTCAATTTTTAGTGCGTTTTTCATACAGTGCATCACAAAATGCTTTACAAAGGCAAAATGACAACAAGAACAAACAAGATACAGTAATAAGTAATCAGGTGAATCATGGCACATGAAGTAACTATGATTTACAGTTCAACTGTGGTAGAGAGTGTACACAAGTACAGTATGATACATATGTTGACGGTTTTGAGGCATGGAGTAAAGGCAGGTTATTAGTTGGGATCTAGAAATGGGAAAGGAAGTCAGCTGATCGAACTTCAGGGGGACATCCATTCCACATGGTTGGCGTAGTGTAGGAAACAGCATGACCACCAACCATAACTAGATTCACACCAGGAATGTAGAGATTACTTCCAGCAGACTGAAAGTGGATGTTTGGGTACACAGGGTATGCGGTCAGCAAGACAGGCTGGGGCTTGACCACGTTACATGGCTTTGAAAGTCAGTAGAGCAACTTTGTAAATGCACTGCTTAACTGGAAGCCAGTGTACATTGTCAGCAAGTTACTGTAACTGCAGTAAATATTTAGTGTAAACATTAGCAGACATTAGATGTGTGCTCTGGTTATGCTCAAGCTAAAATTGAGCACTTAAGAGTGAAGTAAACTCGAGTGATCCGCCATCAGACATGTACGTGCTGTTGTGAAACTCTGGTTTGCTAACACTGATTTAACATATGGATACCTTGAGCTAGCCTCAGTCTTTGCAGGGGATATCCTCTCTGGGTCATGGCCTTGACAACTGGCTGTCGGTAGAGAGCGAGTTGTCAGGGGGCAGGTTGTCATGGGAGCCAATTGTCACTGGAGCAAGTCATCGAGAGCCAGTTGTCATAGAGCGAAATGACGGGAGAGGAATTGTCGTGCTCCCACAGCCTTGAATGAGTTAGATAAAAGGTTTAACTAGCATGTGTGTTTTTTTTAAATTAATGCAAGTGGAATTAGAGGTTTTATTTAAATTTTCACTTGGCTCTATCTCCGCCCCGTATCCCCTTGTCCCACTGCCTCTCTTCTCCTCACTTGGTCCCTACTACACCTCTGACTACAAGGAGTGTTTGAGAGGGGTGTCTTCAGAAACCTACGGAAACCCTTTGTTTGACAGTTTGCTACAACTGCTGTAGCACTGCATCCTATAAGGAACCCCCCAGAAGGCCAGGGGTGGATCCATAATTTTTTTAAACTTTGATGCAATTTGCCCAACTGCCAAAGTGCTTCAGAAGTTAGACCCAGCCAGCCCAGTGGTGTGGAGGACTAAGGCACTGAATGCCTTACATCTGCATACTGCAACCCATGTCTGGGAACGAGCACAGGTTGTTAGGGGTTGGCTGAGGAGAGGATCAGTGTCCAATGGACAACTATTCTATCTCAGGGAGAGGAGAACAGCCATTTGGCTTCTGACTGCCACTGGTGTAGTCTGGTGATTCTATAGGTTGGCGACTTGAAGAGAGGAACCCACTGACTCTACAGTGCATTAGCACCGCCACACCTCTAACTAGTGGCTGCCAGAAAATGGACAGAAGAGCTTCATGAAGCTGTGCCCACTCTCTTGGTTTGCGTCATTACCTAATCACTGGGACTTCTGGATTTGTGTACTGCGGGGAGAGTATGGCTCTCATGGTGGGGGTGGATCCTCCCATGGATCCGGGGAGGTGGGTGCCAGCCATGAGGGTCAGGGACAAGGCTAACAGCCTGCCTGCCCACCCACCCAAGGGTAAAAAGCTTTGTGGGAAAAATAGAAGTCAGAGCCAGAGCTGTGAACCTAGAGACCTGGATTTGAATTCCACAACAGCCACTTATGTACTGCGTGACCCTAAGAAAATCATGGAACCTCCATGTAAACTCTCTATCTCGCTCTCTAATCCATTTGTGTACTCTAGGAATCTTCCTGTGCACTGAAAACAACAGCAGCATTCTCTCCTCTCCTCTCCCAGGGGTTGAAAATTGGCACTGTCACACTGGCTAAATGCTGGTAGATCTTGTATCAGGCTAGTAAGATTTTCCTTTAACTAGCCTTGCTGGATTGTACTAGAGAAGGTAACATTTTAATAAGTACACCAGCTGGACCAGAGGAACAGTCTGTGCCACTGCTGGAGAATCACTAAACTAATCCCCAGAGTTAAACATTTGACATACGAAGAATGATTAAGAGCATTAGATTCATATGATCTTAAATTAAGAAGAGACCAAGGAGATCTGTTACTGTTGTATAATATTCTGATGGATAAAACTCTTATGAACAGTGCCAATATTGATCTGGCCCTAAAACCCAACAACTTAAGATGCCACAATAAGCACATACGAATTCCAAATGCACTTACTAACAAAAGACAGTATTATTTTACCATAAGAACAGCTTCATTATGGAACTCATTACCATATCATATGGTAAACATGACAACTCTGGCATCTTTTAAAGCTGAACTTGTTAGGTACCTTTTGGGTTAGTACAAATTTACCCTGCAAGTGCAGGAAAGGCAATCTCGATGGGCCTAGAGCCTCCTTCCACCTTAATAATACCGGGTAATACTGAGTAATACTGGATTTTCCCAGTCACTAACCCTAGTGGCTACTAAACTTAATTTTGACCCCTGCTCTCCCTGAATAGTTTGTATGGAAGGTGCCATATAAAACAGAATTTCTTTCCTTCAGGGTAGTATCAGTTTTGCCAAGAGGATGGCACTTTCTCCAGAAAAAATATTACTAGTTCATTGCAATTTGTGTTTCAAAATGCTAAACAGTGGCTAATATTACACATATATTTCCTTGACATCAAAATTATTTATAATTGAAAGATTTGCAGAGTAGAAAAGACAGAGAGAGAGAGAGACAGAGAGAGAGAGACAGAGAGACTGACAGAAGCTCAAGCTAGCAAGCGGGTCCGATAGCTCAACTTGTAGAAGGCAAGAAAAAGAAAGTCAGACAGACACTGACAAATGGAAGCTCAAGCTAGCGAGTGGCTCTTATAATGCAACTGGGGAAGGCAAGGAGAGAGATAGAGAAACAGAACGACAGACAGAGTCACTGACTGACAAACTCAGGATAGCAAGAGGATCCTATACCTCAATGGGAGGCAAGAAAGAGAGAGGACTGACGGCTCAGTGATAGAGCACCAGGATGGTATTCCAGGGGTCTGAGTTCAATTTCCAGGTAGGCAACATTACTTCTGTCTCATTACAATTTGTGCCACAAATTTAATTTTTTAAAATGCTTCATTTTAAAACTCAGGTTGGACTAAACCAGATACTGTTTGCTGGTCTGAGGGGGAAGCAGATGCTACTGTGTTACAAAGCTGGAATCACTAGTACAGAAGATGGAAGTACTGCCTCTCAATGCCACAACTCTCCACTGTGTGATATGTCATGAGACCTAAAGACACTCAGGAACCTCGACTTATTCTGTTGGTGTGCAGTGTGCTGCCATGCCCTGTGAATGGTCCAAACAACAGCGAGACAGCGCTACAGGATAGGAAATTCTGTCTGATCCAGGAACAAAACCTGCTTCTTTCATTCTTAAAATCAGAAAATGGGAGTAATCGGGCAAAATACTTTCATGACCCTCATCTGTTCCCAAGGATCTGCTGCAATGTCAAAGACGCTTGAGGCAGACTGGTGGGCTTCACCCCAAGATCAGCATCTAATTGCCACTACCTGGTCTTTGCATCAGTCAGACACAGCAATAAGTAATTGGTCAGTTTTGTAAAGCATTAATTGGAGAAACACATATGTTTGGTGCTTATACTGTTTACAAGAGAAAACCATGACTAAACTAAACACTGCACCCCCAATTAACACTCTAGTTTCTGGGATAATAAAGCTGTGTTGGGAATTCTGACAGATTATTAAAGCTCTACCTCTCTGAATCTGTCTAAATTGACACCGGAACTCCTGTGGTAAAAATAATATGGCAGTTTTACCTGTTAATGCAGTGAGCAAGTATAGGCACGAATCTATGACTGTTGCAGTTAAAACTCTACTCTTGATTTTAATTACTTGCTGTCAGTTTATGCAGCAGTGCTTTATTATTTTCCATTTCACCTGATGTGCCCCCCCGTTATGTCCTCTTCAACTCTCTCCTTTAACAGTAGCCTCTCCCTTTTGCCACTCTTAACTGCAGCACGCTCCTTGTAGTGCACCACACAACTGTCAAGTCACTCCTATAGATTTCCACCTGTACTCCTGAGAAGAACAACATGCAGTAATCTGTTAACAAGCGCAAGCACACCCTCCCCCATCTCCCCAATCCTGGCTGGATGTTTATGCATGAAGTCTGCACCTGGGCATCAGCTGCCTCCACATCCAATGTCAATACCACCCCTGTACAATGCGTGTGTGTGGGGGGGGGGGGAGTAGCAGAGTGCCAGTAACAGTTAAGTAAGCAAGATTGCATTTTTATTTATTTAGCTTTGTTAACCAGGTAAGCATGCTAGACAGTCAAGTGCCTATTTTCATGTCAGGATGTGTGGCATGCTTGGATAACATATCATGCCTCAGGTGAGTTGTAAGTGCAGGGGCCAGAGGCTGGAGTGCCTTAACCACCCAAGAAGTTGTTGCTATCCCAGTGGCACACCTTGAAGTGATTTATCATGCTATAAATGGATCCATTTATGTGTTTGCAGTCATAAGTAGGCTTTTTGGTAATCACTAGTTTCACCTGTTAAGCTGTGCTAGGATAACATCATGGGTGAAACTGGCTCTGCACCAGCCAGCTTTCAACATTTTTTCTATCCATTTTATAATGTACAACAGTAGCCATGCCTTACCCTGAATACAGTGCCCAGATTCCTTCTTCTTTCCCTATCCTGAGCAAGGCATGAAACATGTCTCTGTATTTAATCACTTTGTTGCACACATCAGGCACTCTGACCCTGCACCTGGAGACGGTTTTTTGTGAGATCTATAGGAAAAGTCCCTGGAACAAAAAATAAATAAATCATGAAAATCAATCAAGCAATGAACACTACTGTAACAAGAAAACAGATATCTTTAAACATTCAGTGCACTGTGGGGTTTGTATGGTGTACTGTGTTAAATGCAGGCAGTGTGGACTAGAAGATCCCAGGTTCGAACCCCACCCACAGTCACTACAGGGATCTTGGTGGCTTATACCTCTCGGATGTTAGGACTCTAAAAAAAAAAAAAAAAGATTGGGGTCCCTGTCCAGATCCTGAATGTATAGCAGTGTTACTTTGGAACTGCTTTGGTGTGTCATGCTACAGTGCGAGAGGATGGAAAAGCAGTGGCTGGGGCATCCTGAGAAGCCAGCAATGAATCCCAGGGACCCTCCACAATGATGGATGTGTGATGCTGATGGATACTGATATGCTAAAGAACACAGGGCATCACGTCGCCAAAAGCCCTGTGCTGGCTCACTGTGTGACTTTGAGTGTGTTACTTCATTTCCCTGTCCTTCAGCCTTTCCAGCTGCTTACAATGTCAAACATACAGTAATAAAGTCCCCCCCTCAATCTGCTTTGGAACAGAAAGCTGTTTTTAGCCACAATTAATAAAAATATTAGCATACCTGTCAAATCTTCTTATTCTAAGTACCTCCTATATTGTGCAACATGAGTTTTTTTTCTTGTTTTTTTTTATCCTAACCATTGCCACGTCTTCAATGGTATTTCTAAGCCAAATGTGGTGGCCATTTTTTTTTGAGAAAAAAAAAAAATTTATAAAATACTCAGATTGGGGCGACCTAGAAAATTTTACCATCAAATAAAGTGGGAAGATGCCTGTAATATTTTATAGTGAAAAGATGAGGTCAAATTTTGTCCAGTTTCACTGCACTGCTGCTGTAACTTACTAAGTCCTCGATCATACCCACTTCAGCCTGCTCCCTCTGTATACGCCCCATAATATGTACAATTGTCAGCAAAGTAAAATAACTTTATATAAAGGCTGGCACCACCCGATCCCACTATATACCTATGTATAGCACTGCAGTCCCTTCCCTACTTCATGTCACCAAATGCGCGGAGGCAGGCTGCAGTGGAGCTTACGTTTCTCCTAAAGCTCGAAAAGTATGATCACAGACTTAGTAAATCAAGTAACTTAAAAAAAAGTTTATTAAAAATTCAAATTATATGAGCTGGCCTGGTGGCATAGAGGGTTGAGACGCCACACCTCAAGCCACGCCGGCAACCTGAGTTCGGGAGCGAGCTCGGGCCACCAGGGATCGGTCGGAGGGGAGGCAAGAAGCCAGAACTGAGCAGCCATCAGGCAGCTGTCCTCTCTGGGAAGGGACGAAAGGTTTCCCTGAATCTTGGCTGCCACCCGGTGGAGGCTAGGTAGCAGTGCCAGGCCAAGGGGAACCTAGGCACTAGGCCAGAAGGGAGGATGGGGCCATCACCTGAGCCATGGGATGCATGTGCGCCTCCATGCATGACCGCGTACTGGGGTCCCAGGAACAGGGGAGAAAAATACAAAATATCATGTGTCCCCCTGTGCCGTAAGGCAGGAGGGCTACCAGGGGAGCACCAGGCTTAGTAAAAAAAATTAAAAATTTCAAATGGTGGCTTATTTAACTCCTCTAGCCGGCAGTTTCTTGCCATGAGTTGCCTGCCCCAAGGGTGTCAGCTGCTCTTTAAACTCATCTACATTGCTAATGGCCAGGTCATTCATGCCTAGATGCATCATGCGTGGTTTCCCACCCTCTGTTCTGGTCAGCTTCTCCAACTGGGAGATCATCCTGCTTGCAGTTGTCCTTGGATGACATAGAAAGGATATATTCACCCTGTTAGAGTTCAATACCAGTCTCTTCATCCCTCGAACTATGAAATCCACTATGAGAAACATACCCTTCCTATTTCTTCTGCCTG
Organism: Neoceratodus forsteri; assembly: GCA_016271365.2. Taxonomy (NCBI): domain Eukaryota; kingdom Metazoa; phylum Chordata; order Ceratodontiformes; family Ceratodontidae; genus Neoceratodus; species Neoceratodus forsteri. The sequence continues at coordinate 515,132,984 of CM057449.1, read as the reverse complement.
TACTCAAAACATTTACACCAGGTTCGTCCTTTTATTATATTATTTATTTATTTCTACTTTGATGACCAGGTAGGTGCGCTGGTACCAGTTGCCTTTTTAAGGCACAAGCCGTATACTACAAGTACATTGGAAGAAAGGAACAACAGAAGCGCAGTACACATTACAAAAAGCCTCACAAGTTGAAATAATACATATTTACAGGTCACTAGATTACATGGAGGAGAGCGTGCTATATAGTGATGTGTATAATGGCTAGCACAGCAGGTTTACAATAGTGAGAAAGAGCTAAATAATAATTAATGAAGGAGGTCTAGCTACAAGAAACAGGAACATGGACTTCCGGTGATGCACCGTGCAGACTAGCAGCTCCCCTGCACAGCTCCAGCCACCCACCTCCAAAACTCAATTTCAACGCATAAACAGTAATATCTGGACATTGCAAAGCACATAAGAAAGCATCGGAATATCCAAGGATGAATTGAGGATACATTACTTATCTCCACATGGAAGTGGAGATTAAGAAAATGCTGCCTAAACGTACACTCCTGTTACGCCTCGAAAAAGGCCCCAAAAGCCTAGGGCCTTGGGCTCCAGCCAAAATCTTAACTTTATCTCTTCTTTGGGGACAGTGAGCCGCTTACCCTGCAAAGATTTTAAAAGAGTTTAAACCGCTTGGAAGACCTGCACAAGCTCACGCCAGATTTCAGTACCCTGAGGTCACAACTGAATGAAGTATCACAAAGGGCTTCCAATAACTCAGCCAGTCTCTTTTCATTGAGAAAAATAAGACAAGTTTGATCCTGAACTTAGTGCCTGTAGACAGCGGCTGGCTAAATTGGAATCAAAAGTGGAGGACCCTCGAGGGCACAGTCGTCGGAATAATGTGGTAATAATCGGCTTCCTAAGGGGAAGAGGGCACGACACAATTCTTTTACTCAAAATTGATAGAAAAGCTCATCGGCCCTCACCCTTTGGCTAAAAATATATTATAGAAAGAGCACATAGGGCTCTTCGGTCCAAGCCAGCGCTGGTGCCACCCCACACCCGCTAATTTTCTGTTGTTTGAACTTCTTGGAGAAACAACACTTCCTCCAGAAAAGCAAGGAACTCCAGGAAATTAGGTGGGAAGGAAGAATCTGAGAATAACCCAGGATCTGCCTACTTCTGTGTGCCTGAAGAGAATGGCTTTTCACCTGATGGTGTCCAAATTAATCGCCGCTGGCATCAAGTACAGAATGGCATACCTAGCCAGACTACATGTCCTTATTGCAGGAGCCTGGACCCCTTTGATGATCCAGAAACAGCTGCTCCACAGCTCAAAGTTGCCTTCCCGACCTTTTCAAGAATCCTTGACTGTGATATCGGGAAGACTCTAGTTTGAAGAGTGGAGGAGAGATCAAAGGAGAGCTGTTTTTGGGAGGGATTTCACATGCCCAGGTATTCTGTCTATGGCTATCTTGTAAACAGAATGAGAAATTATTTTGTTTGATTGCAGTACTCATGTGCGTTCATATCTGGCCAAATTCAGTCCTTAATGCTGGAGGGGCGTAAATAGACAGTCTTCTAAAATAATAATTACATTGGATCTAGTCCAGCTCTGATGTGTTCATTGCAGCGTGTATTCGGTTTGCCCTTCAGTACCTCAACACCTCTGCCTCGAGAGGAATACTCTTATCTCTGAAGATGGATGTGCTTATCATCACAAATACCAGAAGGAGTTAATCCAGTTTTGTGAGGCTTAAATGAGTGACACCAGAGCAGTGGACTTTCAGTCATGATACATTATTGTTTTTTTTGAAAATCTGGGGGGTCTTTTTTTTGTTTTTTTTTCGTATTCTTTGTTATCATCTGTTGATTTTAGGACATGAGCCTCGTGGCTTGTTAAGCTGAACCCCTTTTGTGTATCTAAACACTCTCATCGCAAGAGGGAGCTCCAACATAATTAATGGACGGCTGACCTGATCCATCGCACTAGCGGTGAGTAGGTAAACTCTGATTTGGATCTTTCATTTGATGGACATTGAAGCTGGGGTTATTTCAGTGGGGATATCTCACTGTCTCTGAACTAAACTGTTCGTTTTGCTTTTAAAGATAGGTATATTCTTGATTTGTTATGAAGAGCGCCTTTTTCAATGGGATTAATAATAACCTGTTATAGCATGTTGGGAAATGAGTGATAGAGATGGCATTTTATTTTGCTTGCTTAAATGTATTTTCAGTTGCGATGTAAACTGCAATTCTTGATTTTCTTTTCTTGATACCTTATACCCGGCATGGAGTTTCCTAAAATATAGATAGGCATTAGTGAAAACCTGTTGATACAGATATATTTAATCCCAATTCAAGACGTTTGCTGTTGTTAAGCTAGATAACGATGTTTGAATTACTACATGCTTAGAGAACAACTTAGCAGGATTATAGATTTAGCTGTATACCATATATTTAATTTTATAGTTTTAAAACTTAATGTGGGTAAATTGATATTAAGTAGTTTTGGATATTTTATACAAGTTTATGCATCTAACTAGGATATAATCTTGTAGAGGTCTTGTTATGCTTGACCTTAGAAGAATTTTTGATGTTAGTATTCTTTAATTATTAGGATTTGTTAGGGTGGCTGGAGCGTTGGGGATGGTTGCAGGGCATGAGGCAAAAGGTGAAGCATAGTAGAATGGGTGGGGAGGTTGGGACCAAAACTTATTGTTCACACAGTATATTATATATAACTGGGGATCATTTAGAGGTCGAGGGAGAGGTAGGTTACTTCACACAGGGACTGCCAATCTGGGAAGCTAATAGATATATTTTTCTCTTGTCAATTAGTACATAAACCTCTATAGCAGGAACAGTGAAAATAATCACATGGAATGTCAGGGGGGTTAGACGCAAACTTAAGCAGTACCAGATCCTCAAACATCTAAATCTGCTGGCAGCAGACATTGTATTAGTGCAGGAGTCCCACCTATTGAATTCAGAGGCAGTTAAATTACATAGGCAGCAAATAGGGCAGTGCTTCTCAGCTGAAGGCAATACCCAAAGTCGAGGGGTTTTGATTCTAATTCGTAGGTCCATACCATTCACTCCCAATCTAATTATACCTGACCCAGAAGGGCGTTATATCATAGTGAAAGGGAAACTCTATATCAGTGACATCGTACTAGGTAGTATATATGGCCCTAATATCGATTCACTCAGCTTTTTCATGCATCTACTAAATACTCTCACACCATTTTTAAACATACCTCTAATTATAGGAGGTGATTTCAGTTTGGTTGTCGATCCACAGATTGACCATTCAGGCAAACTACTTAAAGGGCTCTCTCCAGCACAGCGGGCACTCCGAGAGTTGTTAGATGGTGCAGACTTAATAGATATCTGGCGTGTCCTTCACCCTGCTGATAGAGAGTTTACATTTACATCACAGGTTCATCATACGTCCTCTTGTATCGATTACCTGTTAATGTCCCAAAACTTGATTTCTGGTGTGTCGGACGCTACCATACTTCCGGGTCCACTTTTGGATCACTCCCCAGTGTCTTGCTTGATCTCCCTTATGCCTCTTCCCACCAAGGGCGGGTGATGGAAGGTCAACAATCAATTGTTTAAAAACCCAGAGAATGTTAAATATATAGCTGAGCACATTACATTTTTTCCGACATTAATACTAATTCGACAGGAAGACCTGATATTGAATGCTGCTCCTTAAAAGCCTATCTTCATAGTCTCTTAATTGGGATGGCATCCAAAAGAAAAAGAATGCAAGAAGAGCAACTCAAATCTCTATTATCCCAAATTCGGTCCTTGGAACACTGTTTATCGCCCCAGTCTTCTGATCAAATTAGGCAAGATCTAGTGAAATTAAAGGACACATATTTGAATTTATTAAGACAGAAGGCTGAATTTTCCATCTTGAAAACCAAAGCCCTCTATTTAGACCAAGGAGAAAAGGCAGGGTGCCTCCTGGCTCTTAAACTTAAACAGCTTGAATCATACAGATTTATCGCTGCGATCCATTCTCAGGAGGATGACACCTTAAAAATATCTCCGCCAGATACTGTCTCTGAATTTAGGAAATATTATATGAAGTTATACAGTCCTATGGAGGAACCCCTGTCTTTATTACAACTCAGTTCCTTTCTAACACACTTCTCTTTACCCTCTATTTCAAATTCACATAAGGCCACCCTTGTTGCTCCCATCACCTCACAGAAAATAATCAGAGTTATTAAAAATCTGCCGGTAGACAAGACACCTGGTCCTGACGTTTTTCTGCCAATTTTTACAAAATTTTCACCCCACAATTGGTACCATCCCATATGGCCTTATTTCTTCACATTCTTTCTGGACAGGATTCTGATAAGTCTTTATTTGAGGCTTTAATTACCTTAATACCCAAAGATGGTAAACCTCTGACAGAACACAAAGTTATAGACTGATTTCCCTTTTGAATCAAGATCTCAAGATTCTCACAAAACTTCTTGCAGATCGATTAGGCTCCGTGTTACCGGATATCATAGGCCCAGAGCAGGTGGGATTCATGAAGGCCAGATCCTCGGTAGACCACCTTAGAACCCCTGTCGCATGTCTTCTCGGCTACCAGGGATGCTGATTTTCCCGCTGTTCTTGTCTCCCTGGATGCCAAGAAGGCATTCGACAGGGTTGATTGGAACTTTTATTTCAATCACTTTAGGCTTTGGATTTCCCCTTTGTTCATAAAGTGGATAGGAGTGTTTATAAATCCCCAATTCTTGGCGTTGTTTGTAACAGGCTATTGTCCACCCTTTCACACTACATGCTGGAACCAGACAAGGCTGCCCACTATCCCCCTTGCTGTTTATCATCTACTTAGAACCTCTTATCCGTAGGACTACAGCAAGTCCGGATGTCCAGGGTATAAATATTCACCATCAGACTGTCAAAGTCTCGGCTTATGCGGATGACTTGCTTCTGCAGCTGTGCCACCCCAATACTTCAATACCTGCCCTAATTACAATTCTGGAAGAATTTAGTACTATGTCCAACTATAAATTAAATAGAGACAAGACCATGGTTTTCCCCCCTAAACTACAAAGCGATGAAGATAGATGCTTTAACAGTAGGTTTTTCCTGGCAGACTAAATTCTTGAGATACTTGAGAATTAACTTGTCAAGGGACCCCAGTAAATTTACAAAATTAAACCTGGATCCATTGATTTCTGTTATTAGACAAGATCTTAAAAGGCAGGCATTACTCCCCCTTTCTCTCTGGGGAAAAATTAATATAGTTAAAATGAATATTTTCCCCCGGTTATTTTATCCAATTAATCTTTCAAATGTCTGTCTGTCTCTGGCATGGTTTAAAAGGATACACAAGATAATCACAGACTTTATTTGGGTGGCTAAGAAGCCCCGGATAAGTTACAACAAGCTTTCAGCATCGAAAGTGAAAGGAGGATTCCGTCTTCTGCATATCGGGTTATATTATTGGGCCAGTCATGCAAGTAAGTACTTGAGGTGGCTCACACCTGAACACTCTCCAACACCACATTCTTTTACTCCCATATGGCTCAAAATAGAACGTACCCTAATAAAAGCAAACGGGCTATCCCCTGTGGCACTTTTGCATATAAATTTAAAATCTTTGCCCCTATTGCTCAAAGGCAGACCTATTGCAGTATCCATCAAAGTTCACTCTCAATTGTGTTCGTTTCTGAAATACAAGCACATTACAGATCTTTCTCGACTGTGGTTGGGGAGTCCGAATCTCACTATTGACGGTAAACCTCTTCAGTTGAAATGGATCTCCCAATTGGCGGATCACCCCCTCAACTTCTTTATTCGGGAAGATGTCTCTTGGTTAACCTCCCCTGAAATTTTATATAAAGCCCTTATTCCGAACTCCGTTATCTTTAAAATATTCCAATTGAGCCACCCGATTGTGAAATCTTTTGGTTCTGTTCCACCCATACCTTTAAGCCCGTCCTGCATGACAGAATTGATTCCCCTTGCAGGCCTTTCCCATGCTGTATCTAAAATGTATGGGATAATACACAGCTGGAAATGGCCTGATTGTTTTGGCTCGACTCAATATTGGTCTTCTCTCTTTCCCCATCAGGAAATTAATTGACCCTCTCTGTGGTTGAGTTGTCATAAATACATTAGACAAGACAAGCTCCGGTTAATACAGTTCAAAATCTTGCATAACTCCTATTATTCACCTCAGAAATTGGCTAGGTTGGGACTCCTATCATCTTCCATGTGCACTCATTGCCAGCAGGAGGAGGGTAACCTACTGCACATTTTCTGGACATGTGCCAAGATAGTCCCCCTTTGGAATGTGATTCAACAGAGGGTTGACCCTCTATTAGGTTTATCCGACCTCTTCTCTCCTGAAATATGCATATTGGGGATCTTTCCTCTGTCACAGTCACTAACAGAAAATTTCACATAACTCTTATAGCTATGTCAGTCAAGAATCTGGTCTTGCGTCATTGGAAAGATATGACTGACATTACCTATAGTGAGTGGTTACAGGAGTTACTGGCAAATCTGAGAATGGAAAAGACAATTGTTAGTCTACATGATCAATCTCAGAAATTTCATAAGGTTTGGGGCCCACTTGTGACATTGTATTCGCTCCAATTGCCATAAAGGTCTTTCTCTTTCCAGTTGGTAGCTTACCCTGCGTGAAGGAATGGGAAAAGGAGGGAGGGATGGGGGTTGATCTATTTACTGATACGTAATACTGTCTCATTTGTATGTATGTAATTTTGGATCTTCTCTCTGTAACTGTATAAAAATGAATAAAGTTTGAATTGCAAAAAAAAAAGAAACAGGAACATGTCCCATTATCCAATAAACTGTCCTTCATCTTAGCAGCAAAAACTTTGTAGGAGGGAGACTGCCTAATGGGGACAGCTTTGGAGTTCCATACAGAAGCAGCCCTAAAACTGAAGAATTTCTGTCCTGCCCCTGTTCGACTGGGCCTGGAGTGCATTTTTGACAGCGGAATGGAAGTGAGGGAGGTTAACAGGAGTGAGCATTGCTTTTATGCACTGAGGAGGCATATTGCCATGTAGAGTCTTAAATACAGAATTGGCCAGCAGGAGTTGAGACCTGTGCTCTGGCTGCTGCCAACCTAGCTGCTCTAGGCTGGTGCAGCGGTGGGACCTGGGCCCATGCGAGGAGGCAGATTTAGCAACCTTATGATATAGGGTTTTTTCCTTCAACTATACTGATTCTGGAGCAGTGTCTGTTACAATGGCCCCATAGTCTAGCAAAGGAAGCAGGTTGCTTTGCACGATCCTTGCATGGTCTGCAGTGAGAAGCCTTTGGATATGGTGGAGCTGCCCCAGCTTTTGGTGTACTACCATGAGAGTGTTGCTTAAATGGATGTCAAATGTAAGGCACAGATTAAGGGTTACCCCCAGGTATTTGAAATCCACTACTAATTCAAGTCTACTGCCATTTCCCTTAGCAAATGTGACACAATGGCAACATCATGGCACCACAATGGCAACACAGTGGTGAGCTACAAAATGTGCAATGGTACTACCCAGTGGTACCATGGTTGTACTATGGTAGTTTAAATTTTGATTATTTTTGTTGATATGGTAGGACAGTGGTACAATGGTATCACAATGGAATTGAAACAAACCACTGTGATACCATGAAAACCTTAATGGTAGTACAGCTGTAATCACAGTGGCATTGCAATGCCAAATGAGTGGTATTACAGTGGTATTCTGAATAACTTTTTGTAAGGGTTAAGATAAAGATGGTGAGGTCTTGTAAGAGCTGATTGATTTTTTTTTTTTGGGGGGGGATGAGGCAGAGCCAAGAAGGAGGGCTTTGGTCTTGGGTACGTTTAGAACTAGCTTTTTTCGTTTAAGAACCAGCATTGGAGAGCACGAAGGTCTGCTCAAGGGTAATGCTAATATTGGATATATTTCTCCCAAGTGCATAGACAGTATCATCTGCTTAAAATCAGGGATTTGGCAGTTAAACAGATTTGGGGCATATTATTAATGAATATCATGAAAAGAAAGGGGCCCAATATGGAGCCCTGCTGAACATCATGAGTGATGATGTCAGCATTAGTGGTTGTCCTGCCCAGTTTGATCACCTGGGACCTGTTTTGCAGGTAGCTTGAGAACCACTGCACTTCTGTCAGGCTCACCTCAAGAGTGCTGAGCCTTTGCAGAAGCAGACAATTGTCTACAAGCTTGAAGGCCTTGGTTAGGTCCACGAACACTGTGCCTGTCATGAGCCCTTTGTCCAAGCTTGGTGCACAGCATCCGTGAAACCAAACGAGGCAGTACAGGTTCCATGGTCGTTTCTGAAACCGTGTTGCTCCACACAAAGGAGTTTGTGCTAGTCCAGGCAGGAGGTTAGCTTTTTAGTGCATAATCCTCTTGTGCACCTTGGCTAGGCCCAAGAGTATGGAAATAGGCCTACAGTCATCCAAGGCAGTAGTTGTGCCTTTCTTGAAGAGAGGTATTATCATGGACTGCTTCCAGATATCAGGATTGCTTTCATGACAAATGAAAGGTAAAATATTTTGGCAACTGGTGTGGAGATTAGAAGCATGACTAATTTGAGGAATTTCGGGGACAGACCATGACTGCCAACAGATTTTTTTAGTATTTAAGTGGACCCGCAGTTTCTGCACTTCCACAACTGAGATCTTTTTTAAGTAGTAGTGTGGTGTGGAGGTGTCCAGTTGTGCCTCATGTTAGAGGTGGGCAAGCCAGAGCAGGCTCGAGCCTGGCTTGAGCTTAGTGCCTGACTCGGCTCAACTCAACCTCTATAAGCAACTGGGATCCAGAGTCAAGCTGAGCCAGTTATGGTCAACTTAAGCAATTTCCACAGCCTTAGTAGTTAGTGTAGCATCTGAAATTTTCAGCTCCTATATGGAGAACGGCCTGCAGTAGCCTAGACTCGGCTTGTGTTTTGGCTTGTAGAGTCAAGTCAGACCCTGGCTCAGCTCTGGTTGGAAGTATTATGTAAGACTGACATTTAGAATCCTAACACCCAAAAGCACAACAGTGAAATTTGCCAGGATGCGGAAATGGTTATAATAATTTTGGAGGCTGTGGGGGGCAAAGCCCCCTGCAATGAAGGGTGCTGGGGAAGAACCCCTGCAGACCACAAATCTGGCATAAGTCCACTGTTGGGCTTTCCATTGTCGAGATAGTAATCCGTTGGGTAATAGTTGTGTTGGGATGTCGGGCTTGGGCTCCTCAGTGTTGGGATTGTAACTGTTGGTCTTACATAATATATCCCTCTGGCTTGGCTCTAGGAAAAACATTCCAGGCTTGCCCACCTTTACCTCACATTCCACATTTTGGGGACCCCCTCCCTCCAGCTGAGTTGCTGGTGTTGAATTTTTCTAGAGTGCAGAAATGAACAAGTCTGCTACCATCTTTGGGTCCTTCGATCTCCATGATCATGAGAGACTGGATATACTTCCAGAATTATTTTAGGGTCGCTTAGGCTGGATCCTTGGTTGCGATTTAAAATATGAACTCTTGGATAGAGAGTTCACACTTGCATTTGTTTCTTAACTGCCTGTATGCTTCCCATTTAGATGGGCAGTGTGATTTTTTTTTAATTTTGCTCATGCAAAATCTCTATTTTTCATTAATTTAAAAAGAGCAATTAGAGTTTAGATTTTTTTTTATTCTATGCCTAGTCAGGGAGGCACATTTATCGAGGAGTTTGGAGAACTCAGCAATAAAAAAAATCTAGTGAACAGTCTACATCAGGGACTGCATCTATGAAGGACCAGTCCACAGAAGCAAAATCAGCTAGGAATGCCTAGGGATTAAAGCCCTTTTAGCTGCGTTTAGAGACTTCTGGTGAGAGACAGTTGCGTGCTATACCATTGTGCCAAAGGCAGTAAATGGCAGAATGATTGCTGATAGAATACGACAGCTGACAAGACAATTGGACCCTGGCTGGGTTACTGATAAGGACCCAATCGATGAGGGAGTGATTTCCAATTTTATTGTTCAGTGTAGTAGAGGCAGTAAGGATCTGTGTGAGATCATGGTCCACTAGAATGCCTCTATATGCCATGGGATTTGATAACCAATTTAGATTAAATCACCCAGCACTATAGCTCTGTACGACCTAGAAGAGAGGCAATTAATGTCATATCTTTGAGGCCTTTGGTGCCAGCTCTGGGAGTGTTATATGAGCAGCATACATTTAGATTCTTTAAGCCCAGGTTGAGTTGTAGGACTAGCCACTCATAGTCTGTAGAAAGTACATGTGTGAGGAAAAGAATCTCAACACCCAGGTCAGATTTTACATAGAACAGGACTCTCCCACCCTTTTTACCTAATTTGTCTTTGCGATAAGCAGAGTAACTAGATATAATAAAGTCAGAGATTCTGATGCTCCGTCTTAGCCAGGTTTCAGAAATGCCTAGCATTGGAGGTTTGTAGACTGCTACAAAGGCCTCGAGTTTGGCCACCTTAGGGACTAAATCATGCACATTAAGGTGCATTAGTTGAAGGCTACTTGGGCTGTACTAGCTGGGACTGCTGGCCAGAGGTAAGTGAGCTGCAGCACCAGGCTTACTTTTAATATCTTGCCAGAAATGGCTATGAGGAGATTAATGATTTTGCATGTGTGGATGTCATTGTAGCAGGCTAGGATATACACAGAGTTGTGCCCCTGAAGTCGAAGGTGCTTTCTGGGTAGCAGCCCAATGTAAGGACAGTAGGATTGATTAGAAGCAATCACATGCATGGGCACGGTACTGCTGTCTGGGTTCAGGGCAGGTTACTATCACAGTGGATAGGTGGTCTAGTACAAAGAAAAAAAGACAATTGGAGAGACCACAGAGCAAGCCCTTGGAGACCATGGTGAGAACTGCCTAAAAGGAAATTGATATCCAGAGATTAAACAGATTATATAATGGACACCATAGAAGTGCCAGGAGAGGCCGGCCCAGTGGTGTGGAGGGCTGAGGTGCTGGCTCCTTACCTCCTGCCACATTGGCGACCAGTGCTCGGGAATGGACACGGGTCGCTAAGGGATCGGCCGGGGGAGGGAAGACTGAGCATCTGAAAGACAGCTCTCCTCCCTTGAGGGAGGGGAGGGTCACCATGCCCGCTGTAACACTGCCACCTGGTGATGTCCGGATGGCAGTGCAAGTCTGGGCATGTCAGGAAGTAGGGCCATGGCTAGACATGTTATGACATCGCTGTGCAGGTGGAGTTCGCCCGCCACATGCATTGCACAGTCCGAGCCTAGGGAAAACCTACAAACCAAGCTCCCCACCTTGGTATCAGGATAGAGTCTGATCCCTCACAGGCCCCACATGTGCAACCAGGCACCCTGCCACAGTCCAGAAGCTGGGACCTCAGTGTGAAAGTAAGTCATGGAAAAGCCAAGTGACAGGGCTGGGGGGACTGGATGGAAGGGGTTGTGCCAAGGGCCAACGGGGGCATAAAATGTATATAGAAAAAAAATGAAGTGCCAGGAGAGACAGTTATCAGTGGGCCCCAGTTAGAGAGTAGCTGGCCCTGCCATGATATTAACACTATTACAATACTTTTCAAATAAAGCCTTCCGCTCTGGGGTACTGGTTGTGGTTAGCTTACTAGTGCAGTCTTTCCAAACTGCTTCTGCCAGTATTGTGAAGTGATTTTAGTTTGCCAGCCCCGACGGCCCACCCTTGCTAGTCCAACCCCCCCCCCCACAGTCGACTCTCCAGTGCTGACTCATGGTGTTCTCTGCAGTAGTGGGCTTGCTGCCCTTAGTGTTCCCCATGCCGAGCTGCATCTTACATGCTGTACCTCGGCCCTGAGATAAGTTAACTTTGCGCAGAGTACCACAAATTTCCGACAGACTGGGCATCCACTAACCTCTCCAGAACCCCCTCTGGAATATAGTCGATTCACATCCCCTGCAACTAACCAGTTACCCTCCCCAGAACATTGCCTGTGCATGTGCATGCATCATGTAATACAGGTACTCAATACCTGTGAAAAACTGAGTATTCTACCTCTACCACTATTTATCCTAAGTCCCTCAAGTCCAGGCACTTATTTCATCATCTGGCATGTCTTACTCTGCTCACAAAGAGTTAACCTAAATACTCTCTTTTTGTCGGCTGCAGGAAGCACTAGCTTCCCTCTTTCTGTTTTTATGTTTGCTTGCACACATGTGCAAGAAACATAGTGCCATCATCCGAGTTTTCGGAGGTGTGGCAGCCCTCTTCCAATTCAGTCAGTGTGTTTGCAGGCGCCGACACAGTTCTCCAATGCCTGCTGGAGCTGTCTATGACAGCTCCAAAATGCAGTGGAGTACAGTTGAAAGGGGGAGCTATGCTTCAGTGAGCAGCGATTAGATATTGCCTGCTCATGCGCGCTCCGCCTACACACACACACACACACACACACACACACACACGCACGCACATTGCATGCTCGCCCCCCACACACACACACACTGTGTAGCCGACAGGGGTGCCCAATCCCCTGTCGGCTGTGCTCTTCCCAAGCAGAGTTACATTGCTACGCTGGGTGCCCACCCAGCGTGGCCCCTTGTGTATATCTGACGGGGTGCACAACCCCGTCGGCTCCACTGTTCTCTCCCCAGTACAGGTGCCATGCTGGGAGCCCACCCAGCGTGGCAACAGATGCTATTGTCAACGGAGGTGCCCAATCCCCCGTCGGCTCCACACCCCCTCACCAGCTGTCCTTGTGCCATGCTGGGAGCCCACCCCAGCGTGGCAAACGTCGCGTCGTCATTTAACAAAAAAAAAAACTGAAACTGGAAAACAGTCCCTTGCTGTGTCTGCCCCCACCCGAGCCCATTCACTGTGCACCCCGCCTACCCACACCCCCCCTCACCCCATACTTACCTCCGGACTCTGGCGCGACGATTTTCGGTAGACCGGGAACACGTCTGCACTCTTCAAAGCCGACCGTGAACTGAGGAAATGCCGGTAAGCTGTATAATGGGATAGATAGGGGTTTTTCAACTTTGCTGCATATCTCAGCCATTTTTTGGAATTTTTGCACCAAATTTTCAACATGGGGTTTTTGGGACCCCTTCTCATGAATGCTCTCCCTGTCATGGCGTTGATCGGGCCCGAAGGGTGATTTCGCAGTCACTGCATGAAATCACCTTTCGGGACTGAGTAATGAAACGACACTGCCACTGTTCATAAGGTGGACTCTCAAAAAGCCTATGTTGAAAATTTGGTGGAAAAATTTTTAAAAATGACTGTTTTACGAGCGTGCGTTGTGCAGTTCCTACGCATGCTAGTAAGTTCGCGAATTTTCAATATTTTCACTCCAGATTTTCAACATTGCCCTTTTACCACAACTCCTTACAAGCAGTATAGCTGTCATTTTTCACATCTTGCCCAAAATGTGTTTCCGCCCATGTAGCGCACAATGGCGCAGTCGGTGTGCAAAATCAATGTATGGAACACATTAAGAAAATCACAGTGACACTGTTAATGAGCAGAGGTCTTAAAATGGCTATGTTGAAAATTTGATGAAAAAATTCCTGAAAATGACTGTTTTACGACCGTGTGTTGCGCAGTTCCTATTCACGCTAGTAAGTTTGCGAATTTTCTATATTTTCACTCCAGATTTTCCACATTGCCATTTTATTACACTTCCTTATGAACAGTACAGCTGCCATTTTTCACATGTCGCTCCAAATGTGTTTCCGCACATGTAGCACACAATGGTGCAGTCGGTGTGCGAAAGCAATGTTTGGGACAGATTAAGAAATCACAGTTACACTGTTCATAAGCAGAGGTCTTAAAATGGCTATGTTGAAAATGTGGTGACCAAAGTCCATAAAATGACTGTGTTACTAGTGAGCATTGTGCAGTTTCCACGCACCCTCGTAAGTTCATGACTTTGTAATATTTTCAGTCCAGATTTTCACCAGTGGCATTTTTCCACACTTCCTTATGAACAGTACAGTTGTCATTTTTCACAACATGGCCGAAATGTGTTTTCACATTTTCAGCACAGAGATGCGTGGTCGCTGTGGGAAATCATTGTTCAGGACAGATAAAGAAAATCACAGTGACACTGTTCATGATCGGAGGTCCCAAAATGCCTGTGTTGACAATCTGCTGTAAAAAATCCACAACCTAATTACATTACGGGTGTGCGTTGCACAGTTTCTATGCACGCTCGTGACTTCACCAGTTTTTAATATTTTTACTGCAGATTTGCAACATTGCCATTTTTTACACCTCCCCATGAACAGTACAGCTGTCATTTTAGCATCCTGTTCGAATGTGTTTTGCACCTGTGGTGCTAAATGCCGTAGTCACTGTGCATAAGCAGCTTTCCGCTAACAAACTGATATTGCCACTGTTCATGAGGTGGGGGTCACAAAAAACCATGTTGAAAATTTGGAGTGAAAATACCAACGAATGCCTGAGGTGTTAGGGTTTCCAACCATAACGCCCCACCCTGTAGAGAATGACAGGCATCGGGTGTGACTTGGGATTCTTGCCTGTAATGCTCATGCCATTCCACATCCTGCAGCCAGTGAGAGGCATTGAGGTATGCCTTGGACTCTTCGGCCCCAAAGTTCACCCCATTCTCCTATACCGCACCCATCTCACTGTATTTCTTGATGGAATGGGGTGCGCATAAGGGCCAAAGACCCCAAGGCACACCGTGACACTTGTCAGTGTCTGCAGGGTAGGGTGTGGTGAAATGGCGTGGCTGTTATGTCTGACGACCCAAAGGCACACCCCAATGCCTGTCACTCTCTGCAGGGTGGTGGCTTCAGTTCAGTACTTCACTGCCATTTCTATTATGCAGCTCTGTAACTTCTACACTACCAATGCCAATGCCAGCAAGCAAACATTTGGCATTGACAAATGCTTGTTAGGTCTCCTATCACTCTGCTTGAATGCAAATAACTACTCCAGCACCTTAAGACACCCAACCCCTAACTGTCACTGATATGCTAGGCCCTTAGGGTTTTACAGCCTCCTGCGTTCCATAATGTCACACACCCGTGACTCGGTAGGAGCCAGGAATACTCAACAAAAACAATTTAAAAGTAACATATGTTACCAGTTACTTAAGAAAGAGGGACATCATTGGGCAGAATCAATAGATCATAATGGCCTTCTGCTGGCAATTTTGCATGTTAAATAAGCTCACACAATATTTTACTGTTTCTCTACCCTGCTTTAGTAAAAAGTGATTTTAGCCATATTGGTCCTTGGAAAACAGGAGTCCCTAGAAGGTTTGATACCTTTTCATTGGACCAATGCTCTACCCTGCTTTGAAACATTGTAATGTACCCTGCTGCTTGGACAGGAGGGCTGAAGCAATTAATTTATTATGTTCATTACTTATTCAGATTCCATACCACAATCAGTCCCTGCACTCTGAAAAATCAGGTCACAAAACACCTATTATAATCTCATCTGTCTGTCTGTTATGCAACCTCACCTACCTCCTTCAGGTCAAGCAAACAATGGCCTGCATCACTGTACCGAGGAAGAATCCATGGATCCAACATGCCTGGGTATTGTTGTACTGTATGTCTGCTCATTTTTTAAGCTTCACAATAAATCTTTTGCAACCACTTTTGACAGTTGTCTGTTCACTTATCATGTTCCCCATTTCTCCTCAGTGTGATAGTGACTTGGCCTGCATCACTGCCCTGGAATTGAGGCGGGCATGGTCAAGGGTACTCCCATGTCTTGGGGTATTCTTAACAGGAGCCCTTTACACTGAGAGTCTCAGACTGATCTTGACGTTTGCTGGACTGAAAGGTTACAGGGCACCTATTGGGCACCTTAGGTATTTGCTGGATCATATCAAATCACAGACTCCCAAGGATCCAAGCACTCAACTTTTAGTGTGGTATTTGGCCAAAGTTAATTTTTCACACAATTATTTCAGGTCCAGGGACCCCAAGTCTTACAGTCATTGGGTTTCCTCAGATAACCTCCCAGCCCCTTGCTATCACATCATGCCAGCCGTTTCTCAGGCTCCTGCTGCAACGAATGTTACTCCTTCTTGTTCCCCGCAGTTCCTGACATTCTCTGTCCATTTTCAGAGACATGCAGGGTGCCTATGAATGGCGGCCTCCCCGTACTTCCAGAGAAAGCCTTTGCCCAGGGATTTCCTATCCTTCTCTACTCTGATTCCTGACTTACCTAACTTTTGTTGCTTTAACTGAAGCATGGCTTTGCTCCACAATCCCATTCTTTTCCTGTTCAGCACACTAACAGGACACCTCTTTACTTAGTGTAAGTTGCTTTCTCAGAGGACACTAGCAGGGGTGGCAATTCCCTTGCCAGGACCCTTTGACCCTCCTATATGCCTGATAGCCATGAATGCCCACTGAAGCAGATTACCTCCTCACTTCAGCCTGGTGATCACTCTCCTACCGTATGCTTCTGCCATCGGTTTTAGTACCAGCTCTCACCTGCTGCTTCAGCTGCTTGATGTTTCAGCACAGGCCAGTCTTCAGGGACTCCCCCTACCAGAATGTCCCTCAGTGACCTTCAGGGGAATCCATCACAGACCCAAAAGTCATCAGGAGGACTCCATGAGGGGATGACCCCAAGTTCCCACACTCTACTGGTGGAGCTACTATTTTTCTCAATGGTTAACATCCGTGACACACACAGCACAAACCCCAGCTCCTTGGGATCTGTTCTGGATGCCTGAGGTTCTTCTCTGGTAGTCACCAGGGTCCCACTCACTGTATCCTAATGCCCTCATAGCCATGAGGTGTCCAGGACCTCCTCCACTCTCGGGGCCCTGAAAGCAGCTGGCACCCAGCTCCTGCCGTGAGTGGTGGAAGCCTTCTGTCCTGATGCCTCCTGTGCCCCTGGCCAGTTCACTGAGGCCAGATGCCACCCACGCCAAAGACTGAGCAGCACCTCTCCATACTTCAGTGAGGCATGATGGGGGCTGGGGGGTCATTAGACTGTGCCCACCCATCAAGCACTCAGGAAAACACCCTGACACTACCAACCTCCTGTTGGTCATGCCCCTTGCTCCTTCTACTGGCAACCATTGCCCAGGATGGCCCAGCCAGTCCCTTGCCTATGCCCTGGGGTAGGCCTACCAGGTAAGGAAACCTGGGGTGAAGTTCCTTTCAAAACGCTCAGTCTTCACGGGCCCTGGCACCAGGAAGGCATCCTTTTATCTGCTCTATAGCTCCTCACAACAGCTATCCCTTTGGAGGCTTCCAGAGCATCACTCTCTCTGGCCAACACCTGGCAAACATTCACCTCCCCCTAATGTAAGGCGGGGTCTGTTACACAGCTTTTTACAGTAGTGCACTTCCAAACATCTCCTCTCCAATTAATCTGCACAGCAAAAATAGCCATGCATAATCTCCCAACCTACTCCAGACAATTCTTTTCGGTCATGAAGAGTATAAAAGATTTGGACCAACAAATGATTGCAGATGGCAGGCAGCTGGGTTCCTGACTGCAGTGCTGATCCAGAGAGTCAAGTTCCTTCCTGGAATAATTAGCAGAACAAAAATTGACTGGATGCCTCCAAGTTTGCAGCAGGTTGAATCAAATTCACAACCATCCTATGAGGGGCAATGCAAACCGCCCTCTAGAGGCAGCTTGTCCCATTCTCATTCCTCAGACACCCGAGATGCTCCAGTGCCGGATGGACTCATCTCTCACTGCCACTTTTATCCACCTTGATCCCAGGGTTCCACCATGAATCCTATTACTAGAGGATGCCTTCTTCAGGAGATGGGAGCCCCATCTGGTCAGGTCGGGGTCTCTTATTGTCCTCCCACTTGTCTTCCACTTCTGACTTCCCATGTTCAGGGGTATGGAAGAAAACTGGATCAGACCAGATCGCTAAAAGTCAGAGCACCCAGACCAAAGGCAAATCGCTTGAATTTTGATGGACCAGACAGTTTGACTGCACCGCCCAATCCACCTTTTAACTATCTGGTCTAGACTCATTGTGTTTATTCCCCATGCACTCCAATGCCTGTACTTCCTCTGGAATCCCTGGATGCCAGGCTCCACTGGACCCAGTCCCTGCTTCCATACTGTCTCAGTTGTGCCGCCCCTAATGGGGTACAGGGGATGTACCCCTCAGACTCCATTGTCCTCATCAGGCAGCAAGCTGTGGAGTTCAGAACCAGTCTTCTTTGGTCCACCGGGGTCGTCCTTCGAGCAGTGGGGACATTTTCATTTTTCCTACCTCCTCCGAAGCAGGTGCACTAGGGCGGTCCCAGGTGCATATGCATGCCAGGCGAGCTGCTGCACCAAACCCCTGGCCTGTGTCCATCCCTGCCACTGAACCCCTGACTGCTCTGCCACCTATGTTCACTCAGGTGGTAGTATTGCAGTGAGGATAGCAACCCACCATCCTGGAGAAGAGCATCCTCCGGGACACTTAATCCTCTTTACCCCAGCCAGCCCCCCAAGACCCAGGCTCGTTCCTGAACCCAGGTGATTAGCATCATGAGTGGTAGTGCTATCACTGCACCAGCCTAGCAATCCAGTTTACAACCATACCTGGGACTTCCTAAAAAAAAACAGATAATTGAAACTGGAGCAGATTGGTAAAAGCTGGACTGGCCTAACTGGCAAAATTTGTGCCACTTGTGCCTGGTGCAGTTTTTACTAATCTGGTCCTGTCCCATTCCAGAGCTCTGGTTTTTACCAAGTTCCCAAGCTTGGGGTGCAAACCCAGGTTGCCAGCATGCTAGAGCTGTCCCCCCACCATCACAGATGACTGATTTTCCCATTTTCAGAGTTAGCACACCCCAATATTTGCCCTTTTCTCCAGACTGTGATTCAGAAATGCAGTTACATCTACGTCCCACATATGGGCACCTGGCAGGCTTGGAAGACTACTCAGAACCTGGACTCAGAAGCTGTACCCATTTATAATTTCCAGTTCTGAAGTACCAAATTCAGCAATGATGGATGCCAGTCTTCCATAAACAAAGGGTTTCCAGTTCAGGTAACACATTTCCTGGTAGGTGGGTGCCTCTGCCCGGGTTGCCTAATCTAAGGCACTGGTAGTGTGGGGGTATTAACGCACATAGCAACCGTTACTTTCCCATAGCAAGAGTGAGTTCTGCCAGTGCTGGTAGTCTATCTTAGCTCCTCCCCTTGATCGGCCCATCATTGCTCTCACAACTCGAAGGCGCACTGACATTAGAGCCGCCTGGTGCTGCTGCCATGGAGACGGTGATTACACTCACTGCACCCGCAGCCCTCCGCAGGTCTGGGGCTGTCCACCTTCATCACATGACACTGTACAGTGTGAAGGGAGCAGTGTCCCATAGCAAGAGATATTGATTTATGTCATCAGTATGCCAAATGCAGGGCACCATGGCAACAGGTAGCAAACGTCGGCGGCTACCCTGGTGGGGTGGCAGAGCTGCTGCGTCTTGATGCTAAAGGCCAGCTGGTGAAGCAGAGACAGGTGCTGACTTGTTTGGGGGTTTTAGCTATTGGCATTTTTGGAATTTCGGGTGGGGGACCACTTCTGGCAGGACTCGGTCCTCATAACTCTAAAGTGAGCCTCAGTAGCTCAATCACTGCCTTTTACTACAGCTGTGCATGGGGATTACTTTTGATATTTGTCTTTTGGCTGTTTTTCTATGTTTGCAAAAAAATGTGTATATTTTTTTACATTTTAGACTTGTTTGTGTTAATGATGGCACAAGAAGACAAAGGTAGACCCTCCTAAATTTCACAGAGCAAAATAGGTACACTTCTGTGTTGCAGTGACCGGGGGGGTCCAGTTTGCCAATGGTTGGTTGAGTATTCAAATTTACCCTTGCTTCACAAAGTCAGTCATTCACCATACAGGAAATTCTAACATTAATTAAGGATTTGTGCACTCCAGGATAGCCCTCTTAGGGATGTTTCCAAGAGCAGGGGGACATTGGAGTAGCAGAGTTCAATTGCTACTATGTGATTTTGAACAAAAATATTGAAGTGCTACTGCAGGAACACAGTCACAAAGTAGCTGAGGAATATTGCAAGGGGGTGGTCAGATGAGATATTGATTGAAATAAACCCCTAGAACTCCCTAAAAACATCGCAGTTTCCCAAGAACAACATTTGGATGGTTGCGGGAGTTTGACAGCTTTAACCCCCTTCCCCCTGGCACACAGCCCTTACCTTAACTAACCTCTGACCTGGCTAATGGCAAAAAGAACCCTGCCCCCCCCACCTGAAGTGCACTACCCAGTCTCCCAGCCAGCAGAGTTCAGCTGCATCATGCCCAAGACACACCCCATGATCCCATTACCATCACCTGCTGCAGAGATTTAGAGATGGATCCGACATCTGTCATTGGGAAATCTATCATGTCTCAGTCTTTGCCTCCTGCAGTCAAAGGTCAGATCGAGTCTAGTGATGCTTGAGACTCCGTCTGATGGTCTTCATGCAGTGGGAGTGAGAGAGTGTTGTGTGCAGGTGACCCAACATTTTTTTTTTTTTTAATTCCAATCACCAGAATATCAACACGCTCGGCTCCACTTGCTCCACCATGGCTCGGGCTGGGAGTTACTCTAGGTCCCTGACTCCCACCAGAACTTCAGTCAAAGGAGAGGACAAGCAAAGCTGCACTGCAAAGTACTCTCAACTGCAGTGTTTCCAGGGGTCAGCATCGGCGAGGCTGCATCCAGGAGGCAGCCCTCTGCCAATGGCGCCATAGTAAGGGCAGCATAGTGCTGAACCTAATTCATCCACTGGCTGCTGAAAGTGAATCAGGAGCCTTCGCACAAGGGAAGAATAACATTATGCCACAAAATACTGCAACAATCAGGGACTGCCTGGCATCGCAGCATCAGTTTTTCATCTACATCCAAACTATTCAGCACAGAGTGAGAGGCTGATGCTGCAATGATGAAGCGCTCCCTGATTGAGGTGGCAACATTTTTTCAAGTTGGCAGCATGCTTGCAGCCTACTGTCATAGCCAGAATGCTCGTTCATTGGTGACACACAGACACACCCCAAAAAGCAGTGGTGGCATTGGCAACAACACTGCCGCACTTCCACAACCTGCTTCTCCACTAAGCTGCCGCAACATGTTTCTTGCGCAAGCAAACATAAAAATTGGTAAAACTTTCTGCCTGATATTTTTGATGTTGGTACAGTAGCTCTTTATGTCTGTTACCCAGTTTTTTAAATCTGTCTCTCACTTCCCCAAACGATTGTCTCCAGTTGGATTATTACATCTAGCCCCTCCACCCTACATTCTTAAAAATCCTCTCCACTCTGCCTGTGTTCCTCCTTGCTGATGTCCAAGACAGACATCTAACAACCCTACCATCTTGACTCCCCCCACACACAACACCTCTTCTGACCCCTGATGATGGAGTCCCCTACTACTATACCACTGTCTTTCCAGCCACTTTTCTGCCCTTGGACTCTGATACTGACTTTGGTGCCACTGTGGGGATGACCTAGATGCCTGTGAGACAACAGGTTCCACTGGCCCTCTGTGGGAAAACACCAGGTGAATCAAGTTGCTCAGGAGTGCAAACCAATTCCCTGTTATTTCCTAAACCTTCACCATTTTCCATTAGAACCCCCTTCTTTCCACTCCCCCACCACAACCCATAGGATGCCGCATTCTCCCACTCCTGCTGAAAATGTTTTACCCCCCATCTCTGACCTTTGGTGTCCACTGGGGAAGTGGAGCAACAGCCCCCTGCCCCAACCCCCATCAGTTCCTGCAACTGAAAGGGTCTAATTTAGGCTTCACCACTGCCAGTCCCATTGTGAGTACAGCAGATTTACTGGACACTGGACCACAGCCCTCCTTCCAGAGCACTTCTTTGAAGATGGCCACTCCACATCCACTGTAGGCCATAAAGCCCCACAAAAACATACGACCTCGCTCCTACATTTCTTGCCTATTTTTCTCTGAGCCTATGGAAACCATATGAGCCCTATGCTTCTGTTTACAGACCCAAATTCTGCCCAACTATTTCCCTATCAGTACCCCAGTCCATAATCCAGTAATTTATTTATTTATTTTATTTTAGTCTTTGGTAACCAGGCAAGGCCCACTAGGCACAAGTGCCCATTTTCAGGGGTGACCTGGGAGCAGTGGGGGGGTTAAGTGACTTGCTCAAGGTCACACAGTACACAAGTAGAGGTTGTGGGAATCAGACCCTGGTCTGCTGGATGTACCAAGCTCATTCACAGCTTGTTACTCTAACCTCTAGGCTATACTGCCAGCCCTCAGACAACCTCTAGAATTCTTTTCAACTAGGTACCCTAAATAAGTTCTCCCCAGAAACCCTGTTAACCCATTATACCCATTAGCACCATATGGCATCAGAACCATCCATTGCTTAACCGGACCCAAAATGGCGGCATTAGATAGAATGAGTTAACAAAGGATAGTGGTGAAGCCTTCCAAAGGCAATCTGTCATTTTCTGTAACCTCGCACATTCAAACAACAATGCCCTTCAGTGTGTTCTGACTGGATCAGACCTGCATCCAGCAGTTTACACAGAAATGGCCAGTGATGGTATCCCTTAGTAGGAGGAACCATGATGTTACCTTATGTGGATGTCACAACTAGCAGAGAGTCCTGCAGACCTAAGGGCTCCCATTTAGTCAGCCCTGCACCCTGGAGATGCTGTCTTCCTGCTCCTGTGATCTTCACACTCAAGGCACTGTCACTCACTGGACAGACTAGCCCTGAGGAACTTAAATATGGACTGTAGCCATACAATTGGGCAGCTTCAATCACATGACCCACCCCTTAGAACAATGACACCTACTACATTTGCCTTCAATCCCACCCTACAGCCTTTCATAATGCTCTCCTGTCCCTTCCCCATCCCCTTTGTCTTAACCCCAAATGTAGCTCACAGAATTTCTACCACTACCTCAGTTTTACCTTTGAAACACTATTTTTGTGCCATATAGCTATTGAAAATATTTGTTTATGTTTTGTAAAAATCATTTCATATTTTTATTATGTGTATAATTTTGTACAATTTGTATAAGTATGTATGAAATTAGCTGTATATTGTCCATATTGTATGTCTTGCTTTTTATGTGTTGTATCATATATTTGCTTTATACAGGTCACCATTGTACAGTAAATGAGCTTTGTTCTATAAAATGACATTTTTATTCTTTGGTAACCAGATAAGGCCTACCAGGCACAAGTGCCTGTTTTCAGGGGTGACCTGCGAGCATGGGGAAGGTTAACTGACTTGTTCAGAGTCACATAGTATGCAAGTGGAGGTTGTGGGAATCAAACCCAGGTCTGCTGGATGTGCCAAGCTTATTCACAGCTCATTACTCTAACCTGTAGGCTATACTACCGGTCCCAGTGTATTTATTTTCCCCAAATCAGCCCCCTCTTCACACAGCTCAGCAGCTGCTCCCATCTTGCCTCTGTGGCAAACACACAAATGCACACACACACACACACACACACACACACACACACACACACACACACAGAAGACCTTTTTAAAGCATAGACTGCAGCCGTGGGATTAGGCAGCTGCAGTCACATGACCCAACTCCTAGAACAATGGCACCAAGACAGGCTGCCTTCAATCCTGCCCTACAACCTCCCACAGTGCTCTCTTACATGCCCAAGCTTAAGTGACAGACTATCACCTCTACTCATGTTAAGTAACCCTCAGTGTTGTTTGCTATTCTTCCTCTGGAATCTATCTAGTCATGCTCTAAAAGCCTGAACTGTGCTGTATTCCACTACCTCATTCATTGGATACGCTATTCCACATGTGGATCACCCACTTTGTGAATTAATGCCGTCTGATGTTCACTTCTCGTCTTACTGGCCCCTTACTTTATTTGTTTATTCAAAAGTTTTCACCAGGAGACATGCTGAACTCAGAACAGCTCATTTCCAGATAGGTAACTGGGAAAAAGATACAGAGGAGATACGGTACATATAATACAACAGAGTGTGCAGAACAGAAGGTAAAACTCTGTACAGATGCAGAACAAGAGTAGATGTGCCAAAAGAGGCAGTATGCCAAACAACAGGTATGCAGATGTTTTGAGTTTATAATTACAAAGTCCATGGATAGGCAATCAACAAAAATAAAAAAGTTGATTAACTAGGCTAAGAATAAACAAGACAGTAATAGCTAGTTAAAAAAAATTTTGACTGTGTAACAGGGTCTCAGGGAGAGTGATATAAATGGAATCGGGGCTAGTGGGATAGCGTGTCAGAGGCTAGTCAAGTACAATTACAGAAAAGTTTAATCACAGAGTAAAATTATTTAGGGCTGATGGGGAGGAGAAGTGGATAGGGGTGAGAATAGACCAGAGTTAGGGGAGCCTACAGAGGAATGCTGCCTGATTGATAGAAGTATTAATGCAGGGGAATAGGGAATAAACAAGGCTCAGAATTACTCAAGGGGTAGGATGAGGGAAGAGGAGAGGACAGGAAAGCAGGGAGCTGAGGACACAGGGACAGGAACCAAACTAGAGCTTGGAGATGAGACAAATGCAGGGAGAAAGCCACCTCCTGTCAAGTGAGAGGAGGGAGGGGGAAAAGACAGGGAGCAGTGATGAGTGTGGAAAAAGCATCAAAGGGCACAGCAAAAGAAGGAGTGTCATAGAGGTGCCAGGTAGGCCAGGGTGGATTTGAGGGGCAGAGCTACTAGTGGAACACTTTCACAATCAGAATGGATGCCTGCTAGTTCTGCTTGTACTCAGTCCTTATTTTATCATATTCCGCATCATGCTGTAAAGTGTTTTGTGAGACTTTTTCTATAAAAGATGGTATACAAAATAAAATTCTGTTGTATAATATTGCTACTAAAATGGTCCAGGCATGTGTTAAAAGGTAACACCTTTTATCATCATTATAAGGTATTAGGCCTATGGGGTTTTATTTAATACTAGCCAACACTGGACACACTGGATGGACAATGAGTGTTTCTGTCATCACTTTCCATGTATCTATGTTGTGGTGACATATTGGATATGGTGACATTTTAGTAGACCAACTGGAGTTCAATTATAACAGGGTTCAGGTACCAATAATATCAAATAATATATAAAAAAAATCTAGCAATGTTCACAAGGAATGTTCAGACAAATAAAATTGGACTCTTGAATGACACAGGAGGAATAGATTTAGCCCACAACATACCTTTAACATGTGACTTTAGCTGAGCATTCAACCCCTAGTCTCCAAAAGGCTAATCTAGAATAGCACTGAACAGCTGCCACGTCAGTGGTACTATTCTTTGGATGTGATAAAAAATAAATATATAAAGATGACTGTGTAGCAAAGTTGTGCAAAAAATGAATGAAAATCCCATAAATGAATACTAAAATATTGTAAAATAATAATGTTATTGCACAAGAACACTGCTAATTGCTACATCCATATACTGAAGGTGTTCACGACATATTCTAGCTGCAGCATCATGCACAAGGTGGAACTATTCTTTGCTCTAGGTTCCTGCTCCATATAGGTTACTGTCATCTTTGCATCATAACTGCATGTATTGTAGCACTGCTCTGTATGTCTAACTTTTTTCTTAATTGCCTAGCTCCATTTATTTTCCCTTACTAGTAGAACACTGAAAGCCCTTACTAATGCAAACTTTTTCCATGAGAAAAACAAAGTTTAAAATGCTGCCCTGGTGGTCATGCCGAAAAAATATACATACTGCATGTGTTCAAATAGGTGTACATTCTTGGGGTTTTTACTCAGAGGACTTCAAAGAGTTGTCAGAAAGTCCCAACTGAAGCTTACAGATTTAAGGACTGAAGAGTATGCAAGTGGCTGTGTTTGGAAGGGCTGTGGGTTACAGTATGGAGCTACTTGTAGTGCACAGCTGTGAGGCTGAATAAACAACCACAGACTGAGGGGAAAAGCATGCTGGTTTCCAATAAATGGGCTGATTATCCACTATGTCAATCCCCAGATAAAAAGGGGGTTTAGAAGAAGAATAAAAAGGCTCTAACAGAAATGAAAAGAAAAGCTGGTCTGCATTGGTAGAGAAGGGGTGCCTCATTTAGATGAGCATCAGAGCTATTTGAATGGATGCCTCTATGTTGCCTGCTTTGATAATGACAAGCAGTTGCTGCAGTCGCAAAACACATTCCACAGATGGGCATGCTATGTATGCTCAAAAAGTGTAACTATGCTCAGAATTCAAACAAGACACAATCTTTGAGTTCTGAAAAAATATAGAGTCCAAAGAGCTGGGAGTCTCCACAGAAAACAAACTGAGTCGTTGAAACTTTTACCGCATCACTTGTCTGATTGCTTCCCTTCCTCTGTGTCTCTGAGGACCCTCCTTACATTTGTACAATAGGAATGCTACACTGTGGAATCCAAAAAGGCCCCTACAGGGGCAGACAGTCTTTCATGCTACATTACTTCTTTGCAAGCAAGACCTCCTTTTCAAAAAAGTGTTCATGAGAACAGGCCTGGATAAAAACAGAAATGAACTGTTACTGAAAAAAAGAGGAGGAGGAGGAGGAGGAGGAAAAAGGAAAAAAAAGTGACACGACATCTGTAAACAATACCTAGTTACTGGTTCAACTATACTGTATTTACACAACATGCAAAATATAGTGTTTAAACCAAAGCATGACAGGCACATGCTTGAGCTGCTCTTTAACACACAAACTAAAAACTTAAATTTATGTGAGCAAACTCAGTTCCAGTCTACTTCAACCCTACATATGGAACCTCAGATACTGAGTAAAATACATTGAGTGAAAAGGAGTGGGGAAAAATTCAGGTGAGGGAGAGAAAGAAAAAGAAAGGAAAAGAGAAAACAACTGAGTACCTCACCATCTGCCCTTGCTACTCCCAACAAACAAGATCGTTTTAGGCCTATGGATAATTTTCTGTCCCTCTAGCTTGTTAGCCCCAGCTGAGGCTATAAGCCCTGGACCTGAAAATCTGTTTGCTCCACTGACACCATCTTCCACATCTACAAACCCTAAAGAGATCCTACCACCAGAGCCAAACTCTGCTGCAGAGGTAAACAATTCTTATCAAGCACTACTACAAGTTAAACAGAAATGTAATGAAAAACTAAACCTACTGGTGATATGCTGCAAAGGTATGAAACTCTGTGACGGCAAATGAAACAAACTAGATGCTGTGCAAAAAGAACAACTGGTCATTGTTAACAAAGCTGAATCTTCCATCTCCTTGATTACAGCAAATCTTAGAGATAATATATCCCAAGTGAGGAAAATTGAAAATCTTGAAAATGATGTACGCAAAAATAACCTATGCCTTGTGGACCAATCTTTATTGGAGCATTCCAAGACTCTAACATGGGACTTCTTCAAGCAGATTTTCTCTACATGTCTCTGGTGTTTACCTGAAAGTATGCCTCCTTTGATTAAAATCTTTCAGCTCCCTGTTTGTAAAACCAAGTCTGCAGTTGCAGTTGTTACTCTCTCTCTCTGCTATTCCACCTTTGAAGCCACCAACTGTAATTAGTGCAGTTTGCACTAGAAAGGGATCATGAGCTTCTTATCAAACAAGCTAGAAAGAAGGAGCAATGACATTTCTAAACATTAAAATGTACATTTATCATGATGTGAGCCCCAGATACAGGCTCGCAGGTGTCGCTTCACGCTGTACAGATTAGAGGTATAACAAATGGGAGAATATTTTCATTAATGTATCCATGCAAAGCTCACATTACATTATTATTGGTTCTCTCCACTATGTCAGTGTTGACCCTGATCAACTTTTTAAGTCTCTGACAAGTTGTAGAACAAAAAACGGGCAAGAGTCCTCTTTCTCAGATGAATGCAATATGGACATTGCTTGCCTAAATGCTGGTAAAGGTGCAAAAGCCATTGATTCAGTACCTTAGACTATTTACTCTGGACATACTTCTCAACCTTTTGTCACTGAAAAGAGGGATATTGGCATTCAAAATGAGGGATAATGTGGGACACTGGCCATCAGAATGAGGGATCTATCTTCAAACATGGAGATGCGGGCTCGAAACACTGTAGAAAACATTGTCTTTACTTCTACAAAGTTTAGTTTTAATGTAACATGTTAGAATATGATGAATTACTGCTTTAAAGTCTGAATTTCCAGCACATTCTATGTGGGGGCAGCTCCTTTTCCATGAGGGATGGATGAGGGATGCAGCAATTTTGAGGGGAAAAAATAAGGAACATCCCTCATACTCAGGGTCAGTTGAGAGGTATCTGGACACCATTCAGCATCAATTCAGCTAATTTTACCAGATACCCATTGGTTTGATCTAATGTACCACTGAGTTTATGAGTACTATTGAAATGATCTGATGTCTTCTTTTGAAGAGAATTTGTACATAGACTGTTTTTTGTGAACAAAGGTTGTGTCTGTTAATGAAAGTGGACTCTGGTAGCTAACTTCTGACTGAAATATGGAACTAGTGGTGGCAGAGTGGTCCCCCCTGATTGCCTGGTAGAAAGCACTGTAAAATTCCCTTGCTGACATAGTGGTCCCCCAACCCCAATCACCCAATAGAAAGCACTGTAAAATTCCCCTGGTGACATAGTGGTCCCCCCAACCCCAATCACCCAATAGAAAGCATTGTAAAATTCCCTGGTGACATAGTGGTCCCCCAACCCCAGTCACCCAATAGAAAGCACTGTAAAATTCCCCTGGTGACATAATGGTCCCCCAACCCCAACCACCCAATAAAAAGCATTGTAAAATTTCCTGGTGACATAGTGGTTCCCCCAACCACAATCACCCAGTAGAAAGCATTTTAAAATTCCCTGGTGGTCTAGCATTCCCTCCCAGCCCCCAGTTGCACAGTAGAAAGCATTTGTATTCCCTGGTGATCTTGTAGTTCCCCTGACTGTACATGGACCACCAACCCACCTACATCTGAGGACCCCTGCCCATACCCCCATTTACACCAAGTGCTGTTCCCTTGAAAATTGGTGACTAACACAGCCCTCCTCTCACCTCCTCAGCTGGTGGTCATCTGACAGTTACATGATTGTGCTCCATGACTGTCAGATAGTGGCCAGATGAGGAGATAAAAGGAGGGCCAAGCCAAATGCCAATTTCTGGGGACCTTGCTGCAACTGGGGGTGTAGGGGCAGAGGTGTCTCAGCCAGTGGGTGGGTGGGGTTCAGTAGAGTGAAAGGGGGAGCATGAGAACATCAAGAATTATAGACTTTCTACTGGGTGATCGGGGTGTGAGAGAACCATTAAACCAGCAGGGAATTTACAATGCTTTCTACTGAGCAGTCAGGGGGATGAAAGGAAACACTATGCCATCAGTGACTTTTACAGGGCTTTCTTCCATGCAATTGAGGGGTCGAGGACAACTTGGCACAGGGGCAGACAGCTTCAGTACAGCCATCCTGACTTCGGGGGTTAGGGCATGGACTTAGTGCCCAGTTAAGATGTAAAAGACAAAGAACCTTAGTGAGCAAGCACTGAGGCAAGGGTTACCCCAAAGGACATTGGTCAGAAAGCCAAGTTTCAAAGAAATACATAATCACACATACCCCCATAATGCAAAGCATCATGGGCTGTACATGCAAATTACCACAAAATATTATGCTGGTTCAACTTTAAGCAGAAATGTATGGTGCCAAAAGGGCTTTCACACAGACTGCAAAGGGTGCCAACAGAAGACACAGACACGTGTTTCGTCCTACCAGGGCTCATCAGTGTGCCTTGTCTGTATGACACCCCAGTGGAATTAATCAACTACCCTGAGTTGGTCTGTTTGGGCTGGGTTGTGGTGAGCCCATTGAGATGTAGTTTTCAGAAATGGTAAACAGTGCTACTCTAGGGCTGTTTATCACTGCCACAATCCTTTGAATATGCCACTGTGCCAGCATGCATGAGAAGACCTCTGCATAGCAGTATAGTTAGCAGATTGGCACTACTGGGTTTGGTAAGAACTCTGGGGTCTCTGAATATGGTCCTGCCTGGGGCATTAGTGCAAATCCAGGTTAGTGCTCATGCTAACCTTTGAAAATGACATCAAAATTCTGTATTGTTTGTTATATATTTTCAACAATAGTTAATTTTAACTAACTAGGAAGTAACTGTGTACAAATAAATGTATTATGAAAGTACCTATCAATATTTATGTGTATTGAAAAATCCAAAGCAAAAAGTATTTAAAAAAAAAAGGCATTGCAGCATTCCCTAACTGCCTATATTGAAAGACCATGATGAGGGAGATTTGGAGGGTCTGCAGCAAAACTTTGAACTGATGAACATGTGATCAGTTTTCAGGTTGGAGGTCCTATTCAGATACCATGTGACATTCCACTTTATGGAAAAGTGAAACCACCTGAAAATGAGGGAGACTCCCTATGTTACAGTCTTGCAGGCCTGTCTCTCTGCAAGACAACAGGGGATCTGCATGGGCTCACAATGTCCCCTATGTACAAATGTGGACCGGGTACATGCGATAGGCACAGACCAGGCCCACACACATCCACTCCCATGGACAGGCGCACAGGGTACATCATTTATGCCCACTGGCCACTGTGGGGCACCTGTTTATAGCTCTGCCACTTAAGTACATTAGTATGCAGGGAGGCGGATCAGCAGACAAAGGCAGGCATCCAACAGGATGTCTGTCCTGGTCCAAAAGTGGATCCCTTGCTCCATGCAGAGCAGGGGATTGTGGGACACTGTGCATCCAGGGAATGACTGGAAAAAGGTTAAGTGCACCAATAGTTGCCACCCACTCTCTCTGCCTGACTGGAGGGCAGGGGCATGATGGTGGGGTTCATTAATGCCACAGCGAGCAGGTGCTTTTCATGGGTGGCACACAATGGCTAAGACATGATCCCTGCCAGCATAGCATGCACCCTCCATTGCCCAGCCCTCCACACTTTGGTGAATGGCATGGAGTGTGGGCATGCCTGTTGGCCACTTGCAGATCTGTCCTTGCATGTATGGTCAGGGGATCTGCTATGGAAGGGGTGCGTGTTCTTTCCACGGATGCAATGGGGACCCCCAATGCATGGCTATCTGTCATGGGGCTGCTTACATTCTGTGGCTGGGGGGGGGCACATAGGCTTAATGCACATATGTATATGGGTCCCAATGTAAAAAATATTTTGCTAAAGATGCATGACCCCTAGCAACAGCTAGGAGCCCCATTTTCACCAGTCCATTCTAGAACAGCTGAACTAGATCGACAAATCAAAAGTAAATATCTGAGCAGGCAGGACACATGACAGTGATCTAGCTTTCATTGTAAATAGGAGGTGCTCAAATGGACCAATGGTTTTTAACAAAGAGAATTACCAGTAGCAGCTTAATTTACAGTTGATAAGAAATTTTAAAATGCGTACCTTCAGTTATCCTCTTCTTTCTTTGCTTGTAGTGACTGTTATCATATACATTGGTGTTTTTTTGTTAAAGAAATTATTTTAAATTTTAGTGTCTGCCTTTATTTTGTCTCTGTCTCTTTTCATTGTTTACTGCTTTTCATTTCTGTGTTTCCAGGACATTCTCTGATGTCAGTTCCATCACTGAATTAATGTAAATGCGGTGTCAGTGGCTCAGTAAGTAGCACCCTCACCTCCAGGGTCAGAAGATAAGACAGTTGTGGGTTCTAGCACCACACTAGATACTTGGGGTAATAGCCATTGCTGACAGTAGTGCAGTACAAGATGGGTGCTGCACAACTGAGGTGCCTTCCTACAGATGAGATATTAAACTGAGGTCCCTTCTACCCATCTCTGGTCATTGTCTGGGTGGAAGTGTCATGGCCAACATTTCCCATCAATAAAACAGATCCACGTAACCCACACCTCCAGGGTGCACCTGGAAACAAGCTACTACACCTTAGTGTGCCTTTCCTGGTCAAAAATTGTAAATAAATACAATAAGCTGAGTGCTATTCACTCAAAAAGGTGACATGGTGCAACTTAAATCACAGATGTTTAAAGAGGACAGGAAATTATATACAGAATAAAGTATGGGGTAGAGTGTGTTATGAGAATTTTACACACACCAGAGTTGTTTGGTGACACATAAACCCCGAGGGCGAAGCCCAAGAGGTTTATACAGCCATCCAACAATGAGTGTATGTGTGAAATTTGAGTTTTACACACTGCACCCCATATTTTGTTTTATTTAGTTGAGGAGTCACATTTTTTCACTGGAGGAATTACAAGGTATGTAAAGGAAGGAATTCATGTTACCTTGTGCCGAGGGTTATGGCACGGTCTTTTTTTCTTCTTGGTTGCTATATTTGTTGCTACTGTCTTTTTTTTTTAAGGACTGCAGGAGAAGCAGGACTGGAGAAAGAAACAGAACAGAGGAGAAGCAGGACTGGCGAGAAGGAGGGAGTACACACTGGGGTTCAGAAGCCACCATTGGCAGAAAGACAGGACACACCTACACTGTGTCTCTTAATCTCTCTCTCTCTCTCTCTCTCTTCTGGTGAAGCTGCTACTGAGGTGAGTGCTTTTGTGGGTGAAACTTGCTGAGAGATATTGCTTTGTGGTGGTCGTAAGCCACAGTATGGCTCATGCAATTTTCCATTGAAAGGTGTTGCATGAATGCCATAATACACATACGTGTATTATGGCATTTAATACACAACTTTTTCAATGGGAAAAAACACAAACCATTAATTCTAATTTGGCAGCTGTTTATAATGGTTCTATTTTAAGAAATTATTTTCATACTCTAAATGATCCAGATGTAACTGTATCCAAATGAAAAAGTGATGCAAAAAAGACATTTGCATTGTTTTGTTTTTATGGGCTGTATTCTGTTACAATTTCCATAATGGAACCAGTAATCTGGAGTTTTAACTACTGTATGTCATGGTTTGTGTACAGAACTCTGAGAATAGAAACATAGAAACATAGACTTTGATGACAGATAAGGACCATTTGGCCCACCCAGTGTGTCCATTTCCCTTCCTATTGGATAAGCTGCAGATTCTAGTAAACCGACTGCCTACTTCCTGCAATCCCCCACTACAATTGCCTTATGTCTGTCCCATGCATGTTTGAATTCCACCACTGTTTTAGACCCAACAACCTCCCCAGGAAAGCAGTTCCATGCATCCACCATTCTCTCCATGAAAAAAAATGTTCTCACATTACCTCTGAGCCGTCCCCCCTCTATCTTTAAATTGTGCCTCCTTGTTCTTACACATCTCTTTTTCTGAAAGATGCTACCCTCCTGGACTTTGTTGATTCCCTTGAGGTACTTAAAAGTTTCTATCATGTCCCCCTGTCCCTCCTTTCCTCAAGGGTATACATATTAAGCTCTCTCAGTCTCTCTTCATATGGTTTCTGATGCAGACCCTGCACCATTTTAGTTGCCCTCCTCTGGACTGCTTCCATCCTGTCTATGTCCTTGCATAGATGCACACAGTATTCCAGATGGGGTCTCACCAACTGTCTGTACAGAGGGATAACCACTTCCCTTTTCCTACTTGTGATGCCCCTTCCTATACATCCCAGTATCCCCCTGGCTCTCCTTACTGACTTCTCACACTGCTTACCCACATTTAGGTCATCTGATATGACTACCCCCAAGTCCCTTTCCATTTTTGTTGTTGTTAGTACCTCCCCTGCTATTGTGTACTCTTCTCCTGGGTTTTTGTTTCCCAGGTGCATTACTTTGCACTTCTTTGCATTGAATCTAAGTTGCCATATGTCTGACCATTCCTCCAACCTTGCCAAGTCCCTTCTCATCCTTTCTACCCCGCCTTGTGTATCAACTCTGTTACAGATCTTTGTGTCATCTGCAAAGAGGCATACCTTTCCCTGCAGACCTTCTGCTATGTCACCTATAAAGGTGTTAAAGAGGACTGGACCCAGTACTGAGCCCTGAGGTACTCCACTAGTAACCCCCCTTTCTTCGGAATGTTTTCCATTCACTATTGCCTTCTGTGTCCTGTTGTGCAGCCAGTTTGCTACCCAGGCTACCACCCTGGGACCCACTTCCAGGCTGGCTAACTTGATTATTAGTCTTTTGTGCAGGACTGTGTCAAATGCCTTGCTAAAGTCTAGGTAGGCCATATCTACAGCCCCTCCCTGGTCTATTACTTTGGTCACCCAGTCAAAGAAATCAATTAGATTCGTCTGACATGACCTTCCTGCTGTA
This sequence comes from Neoceratodus forsteri, assembly GCA_016271365.2. Taxonomy (NCBI): domain Eukaryota; kingdom Metazoa; phylum Chordata; order Ceratodontiformes; family Ceratodontidae; genus Neoceratodus; species Neoceratodus forsteri. The sequence continues at coordinate 515,098,921 of CM057449.1, read as the reverse complement.
AATCCATGCTGCTTTAGGTCCTGTGCCCCGCTGGCCTCTACGTACTCAACAATTCTTTCTTTCAGAAGTGATTCCATCATTTTCCCTACCGCTGAGGTCAAACTTACAGGTCTGTAGTTTCCTGCTTCTGCCTTGCTCCCACTTTTGTGAAAGGGAATCACATCTGCCCTCCTCCAGTCCACAAGTACCACCCCATCCTCCCATGATTTGTAAAAAAGTGTGGTCAGTGGTGGCACTAGGTCCTCCCTTAGTTCTTTTAGAATTCTGGGGTGAATCCCATCAGGCCCCATTGCTTTTTCCACCTTGAGTTTTAGGAGTTCTTTCAGGACTCTTTCTTCTGTAAATAGACTGGTGTCAACCCCCCTACCCAGAGTGCTTCTATTGTCTGGTTTAGGTAACTCCTCCTCATCTTTTGTGAATACTGAGCAGAAGTATTCATTCAATATCTCTGCCTTTCCACTGTCTCCCTCTGCCCACCTCCCTTCTCCTTTATTAATCTTCACTATTCCTCCCTTAACCTTTCTATGCTCCCTAATGTACCTATAGAAGGTTTTATCCCCCTTCTTAACTGAGATGACTATTTTTTCCTCGATTTGGGCCTTTGCTATTCTGACTGCCTTCCCCACTTCTTTCTGCTTTAATTGATACAGTTCCCTGTCATGCTCCTTATGTGTTTCCTTATACTTTTTGAATGCAGCCTTTTTCTCCTTAACCTTCCCTGCCACCTCTTTTGAGAACCATAGTGGTTTTTTACTCCGCTTTGTTTTCTTTATTTGTTTCACACAAAGGCTTGTTGCCTCTATGATAGCAGTTTTGATTTTTCTCCATTGTTTTTCCACCCCCTCCTTTTGGGCCATTTGCTAGTGCATTCCTCAGGTATTCACCCATTTTGTCAAAGTCGGCCCTTCTAAAGCCCAGTATCCTTGTTTTTGTATGGCTTGTCTCCATGGTGATTTTGGTATGTCAACAACTCATGCTTCACAGTCTGTATACAAACCGTGACATAGTCAAAACTCCAAACTGCTGATTGCATGAAAATCACTGTGCAGAACGTTGTCCATGGAAACAAAAAAGAAGGAAAATACAATGTTTTCTGTACATGTTATTTAGGTACAGTGAAAATGTATCATTTAGAGGTATGGATTTCATTTATGTTAACTGCTGCCAATTAGCACACATGCCATGTCCCTTTTAAATGCATCAGGGCAGTATAAATAAATCAACATAATATTTATCTCAAACATAATGTATTGCCACATCTCAGTACTGTTTTACATCACTTAATTTACCATTCTCTTACTTGGTATGATGCAACATTCACAGACTGTACCCAGGGCCTGATACACGCAACATGTTCCACTTTCTGCACTTGAGAAGAGCTGGTAAAAGTTGCATTATGCCCCATCTGCACACGCAAAGCACCCTCACTACAGTACACAAAGTGTGGGTTACAACAACCCTCTATATGTGATCCTACTTCACCTAGTTGTCTACACTGGTAACTAAGATGGGGAGGGCTTTTCTTTGTTTTTTCACTCTGTGTGATCTGGCTGCAGTGCACACATCATTTATGGAGTATGGAGGTGGCAACATTCCACGAGGGGGACACAGCCACAATGTTTGTGCCCCCTCCCTGGATGACCCCAGTTGTCCCCTGCCCTCCCATATGGCATGAATGGCGGGAAGTCATACTTTTCATATGCTGATCATTGTGGCTAGGAATTGAGAATTCACTCATCAATTTACAGCTCTGCAGGTGTGCAAGATAAGTGCTAGTAATTTTATTTAGCTATTTATGTATGTATGTACGTCTGTATGTATGTATTTATTTGAAAATTGGTAACCGGGAAATGCACACTGGGCAAAGGCTTGCTTCCAGGTGCAATCTAGGATAAAATTGATTGACATATTTGAAAATGGGTAACCAGGAACGGCACGCTGAGTCAGGGCTTGTTTCCATGTGTGACCCGAGGAAAAGAGGAAGGTGATGCAGTAGATCACAAACAGCAGTAGAGAAGCATTGCAAAAATAAAGTGCAAGCAATTCAACAAGATGCAAGTGCAAATAACAATAAACAGTGAACAGAAGTTAATTCTAAAAGCAGCGTCAATAACTACTGTAGGTAAAATGAAAAAAGGGTGTACTTTTTGAATGTCCAGAATGAGCTGGTTTAGATTACAAGGAATTCATTCTAATCTATAAAACACTATTAAACCAATGTTGGAATATGCCTGCCCAATCTGGCATTCCGAGCTGAGCAACCAACAGAGACTGGCTGTAAGTCATACAGAAAAGGTGTTTCCTACTGTTTATGTTGAGAAGGATTATTGTGTTGGATATTGTGTACTAGTTCGTCTTTCAATAAAAAATATTTTTATACCAATAAAGAAAAGATGTTTCCGTTTTTATTTATTTATTCATTATAGTTTCAAAAGTTTCACCAGGAAAGACAAACTGAGCTGGTAGCTCATTTTCAGATACAATCTGGTGTGGGGGGGCTGTACCCAAGGTGCAATATAGAGGATAATGTATGGTCCTCTATCGGTAACCGGTCTGTTAACTGTTGAGAGGTTGCTGGGGCGACCATGAAAACCTCGAGAGCGAAGCTCGAGAGGTTTACGTCACCATGGCAACCTTGAGACGGTTAACAGTGACCGTTTGCCGATAGAGGGTCCATACATTATTTTTTATAGTGTATGGTCCCACGTAAAAAGTAAAACCACTTACTTTTTGACAAATAGTCACCACCACGGCCGTTCAGTCCTTCCCTAACTGCTGCATTCATCCATCAGTTCGCCATTTAAAAAAAGAGGCACGCACAGGCGCAGACCGATCGCTGTTGTTAACCTATCGATGTGACGTAGCATCGATAGGTTAACAACTTTGTTACGTCACATCGATAGGTTAACAACCTTAGGAAATGATGATTTCCTAAGGTTAACAGCATTCTACCATACATTATATAGAACAATAAACGTGGTAGAATAAATGAACAAATGATCAGGAGCAGTAAACAATTCTAAAAATGGAGGGGAGGTGGGTGAAAGGAATCAACAGTGTAAAAGCTGTGCTTGAGCAAGCTGAGGCTGGGGGGAGGTGGGACGGCTGCTTAGGAATTAGAGTCCAGAGCAGTTGCAGGTGTGAGTAGTCAAGTCATGGAGTGACTTAATGAAGAAAAGGGAAGAGGCAAAGCTGATGGATAGGGAACAAGAGGACCAGAGCTTAGTGAAATGATAGGAAAAGGCAGCTTGGCCAGCACTAGATTTCCTGGGGGGAGGTAAAGGAAATGGGAATCTGTGTTACAGAGAGAGCATGAAGATATAGCAAATTACAATTTATAGTATTAAGAGGAACTGACTAAATTAAAGATACATAGATACATAGACAGTGTCAGCAGATAAGGGCCTATGGCCCACCCAGTCTGCCCATTTGAGCTTGTAAGTTCAGTTTATGTTTTCCTAGAAGTCTGTTGCCCCTTACCCCTGACCTCCAGAATTCCTTTATGTCTATCCCATGCATTCTTAAATACCGTGATTGTTTCAGCCCCCACCACTTCCTCTGGCAGGGTGTTCCACTTGTCCACCACCCGTTCTGTGAAGAAATTCTTCCTCATGTTTCCTCTGAATTGTCCTCCCTCCAACTTCATCCCATGCCCTCTAGTCCTGGAACATCTTTTCGCTTAAAATAGTGTATTCCTGCACCCTGTTCCTCCCGGTAAGATACTTGTATGTCTCTATATCCCCCTCCTCCTCTCCTCCAGGGAGTACATGTTCAATTCCTTCAACCTGTCTTCATAGGACTTGTGATGCAATCCATGCACCATCTTTGTTGCCCTCCTCTGAACCTTCTCTACCCTGTCTATGTCCTTACGAGGTATGGTCTCCAGAACTGTACACTGTACTCAGGTGGGGCCTCACTAGTGTCTTGTATAGTGGAATTATGACCTCCCTTTTCCTGCTGGTGATGCCCCTGCCTATACATCTCAGCATCCTATTTCCTTTACCTGCTGCCTTGTCACACTGTTTCCCTACCTTGAGGTCATCAGAGATGATAACCCCAAGATCCCTTTCCTGCTTGGGGCATGCTATATCCTCTCCCCCCAACTGATATATTGTGCCAGGGTTTTTGTGCCCAATATGCATTATCTTGCACTTCCTTGCATTGAATTTCAACTGCCAAACCCCTGACCATTCTTCAAGTTTCTGCAGGTCCCTTCTCATTCTGTCTACACCCTCTGGTGTGTCTATTCTGTTACAGAGCTTTGTGTCATCAGCGAACAGTGAAATTCTGCATTCTAGGCCCTGTGCAATGTCACTGATGAAGATGTTGAATAGGACTGGTCCCAGCACTGATCCCTGTGGTACCCCACTGGTCACTCTTCCCTCTGTAGAGTGACAGACATTTACCACCACCCTCTGTGTCCTGCTACCCAGCCAGTTACCTACCCACCACACTACTGTCCTGCCCACACCCATATTCCTCAGTTTGTGTAATAGTCTTCTATGTGGCACAGTGTCAAATGCCTTGCTGAAGTCCAGATAGGCTATGTCCACTGCCCTCCCTCTGATCCACCTCCTAGTCACCCAGTCAAAAATAACAAGGTTGGTCTGACATGACCTCCCTGGTGAAACCATGCTGCATTGGGTCCTGTAGTCCATTGATAACCAGATATTCCACCAATCTCTCCTTCCAGTAGTGCTTCCATGATCTTCCCACTACCGGGTGAGGCTGACTGGTCTGTAGTTCCCTGCTTCCTCTTTGTTCCCACTTTTGTATAAGGGACTACATCTGCTGTCTTCCAGTCTTTGGGTACCTCCCTGTTTCCAGTGATCAGCTAAACAGGATAGCCAGAGGTTCAGCCACCACCTCTCTTAGTTCTTTAAGGACCTGGGTGCAAACCCATCTGACCCCATTGCTTTATCAACTCTTATTACTTCCAGTTCCTTCAGGACCCTTTCTCGTGTAAAGGGACTTGTGTCCATTTCTGCACCATTCTCACCCCTTGTACTCCCTTCAGACCCATTACCCTCCTCTTCCTCAGTAAATACTGAGTAGAAATACCTGTTCAATATGTCAGCTTTACTGTTGTCATCCTCCATGTGGCACCCATCCTCCCCCTTCAGTCTCACTTTCCCTCTCTTTGTCTTTCTTTTTTCACTTATGTACCTGTAAAAGGTTTTGTCCCCTCTACCCACTGATTTTGCAATGTGTTCTTCTGTCTGAGGTTTGGCTTCCCTTATTGACCTCCCTGCCTCCCTTTGCTTCTCCTGGTACTTCTCCCTATCCCCTTCTGCCTGTGTCTTTTTGTATTGCCTGAATGCAGTCTTTTTGGCTTTCACTTTCTTTGCTACCTCTTTGGAAAACCATAATGGTCTCCTCTTCCTTTTCCTCTTGCTAACCTGCTTAATGCAAAATTCTGTTGTTCTTGTAATCCCCATTTTAAATACTACCCACTGTTCCTCAACCTGATTCCTGTCCCATTCCCCTTAATGCCTCTTTCAAGTATCTCCCCATTTTCCCAAAGTTTGCCCCCCTAAAATCCAGGATATGTGTTTTTGTGTGGTTTGGTTCTGCTCTTTCTGTGATTTCAAACCATAATGACTGGTGGTCACTGTTCCCCAGGTGCTTCCCCACTGTTACACCCATCACACTGTCCCTGTTTGTGAGCACAAGGTCCAGTATTGCCTTCTGCCGAGTTGGTTCCATGACTAGTTGGTTGAGGAAGGCACCCTGAAGGGAGTCCAGGATAAATCTGCTCCTTGTTGATGCTGCTGCTGGGATGCTCCAGTTCACGTCTGGAATATTGAAGTCTCCAACCAGTACTACCTCACCCTTGTCTGCCATCCTTTGAATGACTAGCATCAGCTCCCTATCTGTTTCTTCCTCCTGGGCTGGTGGTCTATAGACCACACCTGTGCAGGTGGCTGTCCCCATTTTCCTTTCCAGCTTAACCCACAGTATCTCTCCCCCATTTTGTTCCTCCTGAATCTCTCTGGCCCTTATGTCATTTTTCACATACAGTGCCACTCCTCCTCCCTTCCTGCCTGCTCTGTCTCTTCTGAATATGTTGTAGCCAGGTATGGCCATCTCCCAGTTGTGGTTATCATTACACCAGGTTTCAGTGATGGCCACAATGTCCAGGTCTGACTGCACCATGACAGCCTCCAGATCTTCCATCTTGTTGCTAAGGCTCCTGGCATTTGCTCACATGGCTTTCCATGATTTGACCTCCCTAGACTGTTTCACTGTTCTACTCCAGTCCCTTCCTTGGTTGCCCTTTATCCCTAGTTCTCCTTGCTGTCTGCCCTTCTGCTGAATTTTGTCCCTTTTCTGTCTATCCACCTCTTGGCCACTAATCTCCATCTTTTGCACACTGCTTTGCAGAGATAGCCACTCCTGTGGTTCACTGGTTCCACTGCTAGCTGTGGGGGGTGAGCAAGTAGGTACCCTCCTTGCTGGCCTGCCACCCCCCCTTTGCTAGTTTAAATGCTTGTCAATGTAGCATTTAAACTTATCATTGAATGCTTGGATTCCCCTCCGGGATGGATGCAGGCCATCAGGCTTGATCAAACATCCATCCCTCCAGGTGGGTCCCCAGTCACCAATGAATCCAAACCCTTCCTCACAGCACCAGTTCTTCAATCATGAGTTAAAGTTCTGGTGCATGCACTCCTATGCTCTCCCTTGCCTCTCGCAGGAAGTACTTCTGAGAAAGTGACAGAAGTAGCTACTTGCTTGAGACCCTCCCCAATTTCCTAAACTCTTCCTGAACTTCCTTTGGCTCTCCATTTGCCAGGTTATTAGTACCTAGGTGGATAATGACATCCAGCTCACCTTCCCGTCTTGCCTTCCCAGTTATCCTCAGGATCTTCCTTCCATACCTCCATGCCATGGCACCTGGTAGGCACCTCACCTCTCTGTCCTCCCCTCCTGTGTTCCTAGCTGGATCCCTCTTATGATGGAGTCCTCCACCAGGATTTGCTTCCTCCTCCTCTGGGGTCCACTGCTTTCCCCGCTGAGGTCACCTCCTTGGCTAACCTCCACATCCTTTCCTTCCACTTCTCTGGGTATCTCTATTTGGTTGTCCTCATTTGCCAGCGTGGCATATGAGTTCTTGAGTGGAATAGTATCTGGGATGTGCCTCTGCCTGACTGCTCTAACCCTCCCTGAGCCCACTGTCTTCCAAGTGCTCCTCATTCTCGGCATCCTTTGAGGCAGTTGCATTGGACTGGGTGGTCTCTGGATAGGGGTGATGGTACTCCTAACCCAGTTTACTTCTGCTCTGAGTCTGGCTACCTCATCCTGCAGTCAGAGAGCGCATGCAGATAGGGCAGCACCTCAGTGTCCAGAAGGTCTGCCTGAATATGGCTGCCCCACAGCCACTGCATTGCACCCACTCTACATTATATTGCAATTATACTGCTATTCCACTACTTGTCTGCTACTGAAGCTCTCCTATTTCCCTTTATATTAATTTACTATCCTAAAAATCCTGCCACTGATCCTCAGATAATTTTCTTTAAAAAAAAAAAAGAAAAGAAAAGAAACCAATAAATAAATAAATGAGTCAAAACACTTGTCGTGCTGAGGGTGGGCTTCTTCCCCCTTATGCCCCTCCTACTTCACACCCCTTACTATACCTTGTGTTTAGTTCCTGTCAATCAGATTTAACAGGACATATAATTGAGAGTTCGGGGAAGGGGGGGGTGAAAATTTGCAGCAATTAAAGACAGCACAGAATTACACCACCACTATGTTTTAAATTTTCAACAGCCCAAAAATAATTCTAAGTAAAGACAACAAAGAAAGTACAGTGTCACTAAAAGCCCACAATCTAAGTTTAAAAGAAAAATAGCAATTACCAGTTACTCTAAAGCACTGAATTGAATTTAATATGTTTCTTTCCTTCCCCTTCTGGCTTCTTCTGAGAAAAAGTTGAAGCCCACTGTACTAAAGTGAGAACAGCAAGGTAAAAACCTTTCTGATATGATGTGTAAACAGAATGGCGAAGTCTCAGAACTCATTTGGCCAAACCTTTCTCCCTTTTTATGTTTGTCTTACATGTGTATGCATAGCAATCATCTTGCTATGGTACTTGACTTTTGAGAGATATGACATTGTCCATCCAATGTACAGCAGTGTTTTAGGGGTATGACAGTCCCACACAACCATCAGCCAGGCTGATCATAACAGAGTTTTGGCTTGCTGGATGGAGACATTGTGGACTTGAAAAGGAAAAGCTGACCCTCTCATGGGTCAGCTTTTTCCTTTGATGTATGCTGCCCAGCAACCAAAGCTGAACTGTCATAATCAGCCTGGAATTTCAAACATCCAGGGACTCACGCCAGCTGTAACTGACAAAACCGTCCAGTGGTGTCTGTAACTAGGGCCTCCATAGCAGTCTCCCGCACCTGACCCTCCCTCTCAGCACCCCCGCCCTCAAGCATAACACTGACACTAGGGGTGCCCAGTCCCCCAGTGTCACCACATCATAGGTTTTTCTTTATGTATATATATATATAGCCTGCAAAAAAAGGAAAACATCCATCAATGTCTCTTGGTGGCTCCCCTGTGACTGTTCCCCCTCCCGACTCTCTCACTCAGCACCTCCCCCCACACACACACATAACACAAACACTGGGGGTGCCCAATCCCCCAGTGTCGACACCTGAAATAAAGAAAACCTTCCTTTGTGTGTATATATATATATATATATATATATATATATATATACACATATATACACATATATACACATATATACCCTGTAAAAAGGAAAACCATCCAGCGATGTCTGTTGCACCATTAGTCCCCCCACTTGACCCTCTCACTCAACACCCAGCACCCCACACACACCCTCTGCACATACAAATATAACACCAACACTGGGAGTGCTCAACCCCCCAGTATTGACACATGAAATAAAATCTTCTCTCTGCATTTTTTCTCTTTATAAGCCCTGCAACTGTTCCCCCCATCCAACCCTCCAACTCAGCACCCACCACCCCAACCCCCCACACACTCAAATATAACACCAACACTGGGGGTGCCCAATCCTCCAATGTCGACATCTGAAATAAAAAAAAAACTTCCCTCTGCATTTTTTTTGTAAACTCTGTAAAAAAGAAAACCAGCCAGCAATGTCTGTTGTGCCGTTAGTTCCCCTCACCCAACTCTGCCACTCGCCACCCAGTCCTCCCCCTCCATGCCCTTACTTACCCACTGGGGGGTCCAATGCTGTAATCCTATCTTGACCATAGGCATGTCTTCACTCTTCAAAGCTGGATAGCAAAATGAGAAAAACAGGTATGTGGTTCAACGTATTTCAATGGGGTTTTGAACTCAGTGTCATAACTTGGCCATTTTTTTATGTTGTCTTGCTCATGCAGTGCAGACAACATATTTAGGTTGCTTGAAGTGGAAGAGCAGGTTTTGGAGGTGCAGTCATGTTGTGGACAGTGGCACTACTACTTTTTAGGGCTGACCTCTGTGGCACAAATTAGAGTGCACACTGTTTATGACAGCAGCTGCAAAATGTGCCACCAACTTGAAACATTTTAGCTGCAGCAATGAGGGAGTGACCCCTCATTGCAGGGTGTGCCTTGCCTGGTGTAAAATTTCAATATAAATGGCAGGCGGTGGCTCACCACCTGCCGCTCATAGTCCCTAGGAAGCCGACATGGGGGGGTGCCCAATCCTCCTGTTGTCATATGTGACCTCTTTACTGATGTGGTCTGCCGAGGGGGTGCCCAATCCCCCTCTGCATCATGCCTCTGAACACAGATTTGCTTGCCAATGGGGGTGCCCAATCCCCCTGTTGGCATGTTAACCCTCCTCCCCATTTTCCTGCCGCTGTCCCACCCTGATTATGTGCCACACTGGTAGCCCACTCCAGTGTGGCTAACATGCCCCCCCCCAAAGAAATGTGCCACACTGGGAGATCATCCCAGTGTGGCCAAACCTGTAAAAAAACAAGAAAATGGTCCACGGTGAATTTTTTTATTTTGGTTACCTAAAACAAAGGAAACAGTCCTTTGCTGTCCTGTCCCTTCCCCCAGCCCACAGTCACCTTCGACTACCCCACCTCCCCACACCTCTCTCACCTCATACTTACCTCTGTAGCCTGGCGTGATGATCTTTGGTGGACCAGGAACACATCTGCACTCTCTAAAACCAACCACAAACTGAAGAAATGCCGGTAAGCTGTATAATGGCGTAAATTGATTTTTTTTTCAACTTTGGAGCATATCTCGGCCATTTTTGCAAGTTTTGGCACCAGATTTTCAACATGGGGTTCTTGGGACCCCACCTCTTGAATTCAGTCACTGTCATCTCGTTATTCGGTCCCAAAAGGTGATTTTGAGGTCACTGTGTGGAATTGTCTTTTGGGACTGATTAACGAAACAACAGTGTGACTGCTCATGAGGTGGGCTCCCAAAAAGCCTATGTTGAAAATTTGGTGAAAAAATTCCAAAAGATGACCGTGTTACGAGCGTGCATTGCACAGTTCATGCACGCTTGTAACTTCGAGAATTTTTAATATTTTTACTCCAGATTTTCAACATTGCCATTTTTCACACCTCCTTATGAACAGTACAGCTGTTATTTTCCACATCCTGCCTGAAATGTGTTTTAGCACATCTGGCGCACAGTGACACAGTCGCTGTAGGAAAACAATGTTTGGGACAGAGTAAGAAAATCACAATAACACTGTTCATGAGCAGAGGTCCCAAAATGCCTATGTTGAAAATTTGGTGAAAAAATTCCACAAAGTTACCATGTTACAAGTGTACATTACGCAGTTTCCACTCATGCTTGTAACTTCGAGAATTTTTAATATTTTTACTCCAGATTTTCAGCATTGCCATTTTTCCACACCTCCTTATGAACAGTACAGCTGTCATTTTCCTCATCCTGCCCAAAAGGTGTTTTAGCACATCTGGCGCACAGTGACACAGTCGCTGTGGGAAATCAACATTTGGGACAGATTAAGAAAATCATACTGCCACTGTTCATGAGCAGAGGTCCCAAAATGCCTATGTTAAAATTTGGTGAAAGAATTCCAAGAAAAGACTGTTATGAGCGTGTGTTGCACAGTTTTCATGCATGCTCGTAACTTCGAGAATTTTTAATATTTTCACTCCAGATTTTCAACATCACCATCTCTTCACAGCTCCTTATGAATGGTGCAGATGATATTTTTATGTGGTGCAGAATGGCACAGTCACTGTGGGAAATCAACATTCAAAACACATTAACAAAATCACAGCAACACTATTCATGAGCAGAGGTCCCAAGAAGGCCACGTTGAAAATTTGGAGTGCAAATACCAATAAATGGCCAGAGCATTAGTGTTTCTAACCATAATGTCCTACCTTGTACAGACTAACAGGCATCAGGGTGTGACTTTGGATTGTCGGCTGTAATGCTCATGCCATTGCACCCCCACCCCCACCCTGCAGCCACTGACAGTCATCCAGGTGTGCCTTGGACTCTTTGGCCACAAAGTTCACCCCATTCTCCTATGCTGCACCCAACTCAACATAGTTCCTTATGAAATGTGATGAGTGTAAGGCCCAATGACCCCACGGCACAACGTGACACTTGCCAGAGTCTGCAGGGTAAGGTTAGGTGAAATGGCATGAGCAATGGCCAATGACCCAAAGGCACATCCCAATGCCTGTCACTCTCTGCAGGGTGGGGTTGGGTTGAATTCAGTTCTATGCTTCACTGTCATTCCTATTATGCATCTCTCTAATGCCTGCACTACCAATGCCAATGCCAACAAATTAACATTCTGCATTGATAAATGCTTGTTTTATTTTTGCCCCAAGTTTTCAACATGCCTTTTTGGGACCCCACCTCAGGAATAATTGCAGTGAAATTAGGCAAATCTGTCTCAAAAGGTGATTTTGCGGTTGCTGTGTTACACCTGGGTTATGCCCCCTATCGTCCCACATACTCCTCACATACACCTCACACTGTATTCCTGGTCTATTGTACTGTGATACTGTTATTTTGCACTTATATATAGATACAGTATGAGTGCTAGGAATGTGCTTTGCTGCTAAGATATGCTAATATTGTCATGCATGATTTAGTATACCTCACTATAATACATTTATCTAGATTATGTTTGTCTTTTATAGATATTCCATATATTATCTACCTAATCACTGATAAGATGTCTCAGAGGGATCGTCAATGATTATTGTATACTTATATTCTCATAATTATATGTAGTGTGTATTTTACACTTAGGCAGATAGGCCTGTCAGCAGTTCTCTTTGTCTCTAAGCAAGCTGACAGAGACAGAAGGCCTTTGTTATGTCTAATATTTTATATTGTACGTAAGTAAGAAATGTGCATGTAGTTTTAAACTGTCAGCATTTCTTTTGTCTAAGCTATAATGCTAATGGAAGCATATTCTGTCTCATATGATACTCATTAGTAATTCTGTCTCCTAAGTCATTCTCCAACGGAGAATGACTTAGGACCAATACATATTGTTTCTCATATCTGTAACTATGTTGTAATCTCTGTTGCTATGCTGTTATCTACAGTATTTAGCTGTCTGCAACCCATTGTAGCTCTCTCGAGACACTACTATAACTTCTCTAGAAGGGCAGAGAGCTGGAGCACAGGGAGAGATAGAACATTATCTTAGAGAACCTAAGATCTACATTTCTGGAGTTTATGTACATTCTTCCAGAGTGGTGAGAAACCCATCTCCCTTGTGATTTTCTTTGTCACATGCTTGGCATAAGTAGCATAATAAACTTTATTAGTACTCCTTGCTTGTTTACGAATGTTTCTTGGTAGACTCCGAGACACAAGAATCTGTATTATTATTATTTTTATTGTTTACCCTACACACCAAGAGTGTTTAGACAACATAATGATGACCGCGAAATGGAGTCTGGATGTTTTTGCCAAGTTTCATTTAATTTCCTCTGTAAATTAAAACACTGGGCGAGAGATCCCCAGTAAAAACAAGTTTAAAGTGTCTAATGTTTAAAATCTTTCAGTCAGTTGTGCATTATACAATGCAGACAAAACAATCTCTTGGCAGATATTCAATTTCTGTGTAATGAGTTGTTTTATTTTTGATATTTTTCCTGTTCTTTCTCTGTGGGAACACAGCTGTTAAGGATCTGAAACAAACAGTTAGCTTTCTTGTGCACTCAAATCCTGATGGGTATTTACTCATCTAGGCGTCCACATACGCCAAAGGCTGTTTGTGTGCTTTTATGAATTTTGGTTGCAAACAAAGTTTTTGGATCCACAGACAGCTAAGGATTTCTTATCTTAAGACATGTCTAAATATATCAGCACTGAGTTAGTACTAACAGTAGTAGGCTTGACTTTGCTAAAGTAGCAACATCCAATGACAGTCCTTTAAGGGATATCATAAAAGCCCATTATGGGGAATTGAAAAATGGTACCAATGATCCTGAAGGATTATTAATTGCAACGTTGTTTAATTGTTTTGTTGCTGTTCTAAATAAGATATCTGTTTTGGAATCTGAGCGTGTTGCTTGCAAAATGGAGAATGCTGCTTTGATGCAGATGATTAGTCTGAAACAGGCTTCTAATATGGAAAGAATAATTGGACTACAGTCTGAGCTGGAGTCTGTCCGTCTAGAAAATGAGTCTGTCTTTAATGAGTGAAGCAGCCACGACCTGCATTCCTTAAGAGATAACGCTCAAAAGGCAAAGCTTAGAAAAAATGTTTTTCAAACAAATGGTGTTCTGGCTAGTAACACTGATTCCTTATGTTTTGAAAACAAGGAACTTAGAGATGATAAGTCTGAAATAATTATTGAAAAAGTTAACAAGCTGGTATTTCAACACCAGACCTTGACGGTACAGCCTGATTCAGTATGTTTTAATTACAGCAGATTTGAAATGAAGGTTTTCAATATAAACTATGACTCGGCTTCTGTCAATAATAAGCATGTTTTACAAGATGGGAATGTCTTGAAATCTGAAAACAAAGCACTTAATAGCTTGTTAACTCCTGTATCTGAGTTTGAATGTAAAAATAAAAAGCCAGATATGGTGAAACTGCGCCATCAACCAGAGGTATTGGCAGAGCATACTAGCTTAATGCCCATAGACCTTGCCTCTTCTGTTGTTGAAGAATTTGATTTTGAACACTCATAGTATGCTGTGGGGTGGACTAGAGCAAAGGCTAGCCACTTGTTTTTCTGTGATTCACAAAATGAAGAATTGTAAGATTCTCAAAATGGTGGACACACATGTGATCAGGTTGCATCCCTTTACCATCCCCAAGTTGGCCACTCATGGTCATATGGTGATGGTCATGACACAGTAAGCCATGATGCCCATGAGGTAATCCAAAATGGCAGACCACCATCTCATGGAGGTTCGATCCTGCAGTCACAGGGACCTGTGATTGCTGCCATAACCAAACAAAACATACCAGAGTTTTTTGGCTTGATTAATAATGTTATCAGTAACACTAGAGTTTCTGAGGGACTGAAGATTCTCATTAAAAATTATGTTGATGTACTTTTGAATAAGGCTGATAAGCAATCTGTCATGAAGTCAGTGTTTGATGCTGCAAAAACAGCAGATCCTGTTAATGTTTGCTTTATTAGCATGGCCTTGGATAAAGAACACAATGAAGTTAATTACAGGAATTGTTTTTATTTCCTATGCAATTTAACATCAGCTTTGTCCGAGAAGACTGAACATATTGCTTTTCCTATGCAGTGCATTAATATCTTAAACTGAAACATAAAAAACAGTGTTGCTACCATCCAGCAACATTCCAGTGTGGAAACTCACTTAACATTTGATGGGGAAGGAGACAACCCTGAATCTGAAAGCCCCATGGCTGTGATATTTTCAGCATCACAGGCCACGTTGGGGGGGAAGGTTACAGGTTTGATCTCTGAACCTAAGCTAACTGTCTCAGTACTACTTTCTCCACCCCTGATGTCTACTGAACCACAATCCATAGTTGGAGAACTACATGCAACTTTCACACCACTTTTCTCCACTGTGCAGGCACCCCTGATAGTGCCAGCACTGTCTGCACATGATGCAGAACCCCCTGCATCAGTGACATCTGGCTCATCCCATACTGTGGCTGCAATGGCAGGCACTACAGGTAAGAAGGTACAAGGTATCCTAATACTGATATCATTGTCTTTTCTTTTGGGATCACTGAGCATAGTCCCAGCATTGGTTAATCCTAACACAGTTTTAGGGCATTATTTTGAAACTGCCACATCAGATAAAGCAATCTCAGCAGTTTTAGCCCAAACATACAATGGACACATCAGACCCATCGCTTATGCATCCCAGATGCTTGCACCAGTGGAGCTAAAATACAAACTTTGTGAAAGGAATCTTTTTGCTACATACTGGGCAGTGAGATACTTTATGTACATCATTGGATATGCATCCATTGTGCTGCATTCCAATCTTTTGCCAACTAACGTTCTGTTGTCAGACAGAGTAAAAGATGACTCTGTATCCAATGCCAGACTTACACACTGGTCTCTCATTTTACAGGATCATGACATCACTGTCCTTCCTATTAAAACTTCATCCTTGTTAGCCCATGGCCTACAATTTGCAGGAGAGACCCATGATTGTTCACTCCAACCCACTAACCTACCTGTCCCAGTGTCCTTTCTGACAGAACCTCAGAAACTGTTAAAAGACACCAGTGTGCATCATGTTTTGACTGATGACTCAGCCACACATACCAACAATGGTCAAATAGCAGGATTTGGAATTCTTATTGTACATCCTGGTGATGACAGAGTGTGCATGGCTAGTAATTGCATCATCATCATCATATATGTACAATTCACAGGCAATGTTAAAACACGCCTGGCAAATAAAATGAAAAGCAGGGAGGCGAGGAGTCTCCTAATTATCACACATATTTGTGACTGGTTTAGAGAGCTGGAACGTCCTTGAGAAATACACAGT
Source organism: Neoceratodus forsteri (assembly GCA_016271365.2). Classification (NCBI taxonomy): domain Eukaryota; kingdom Metazoa; phylum Chordata; order Ceratodontiformes; family Ceratodontidae; genus Neoceratodus; species Neoceratodus forsteri. Next base: position 515,082,949 of record CM057449.1, on the reverse strand, counting down.
TTGTGTTAAGAAAGGAATAAAGAGATTTTTCTGTTACTTAAAATGATACCAGCACTCCATGAAAGGGTTAAGTTCTGCCAGCTTCAAGAAATGTCCTTGAGATAATTACAGAAAGCACTGCAGATACAATGTTTTTATTATAGTTTCTAATTGGGACTGTTTCTCTCTAAACGGAATTTCTTTGGCAGAAGACAAACTTCTGTTCCAGTACTCTATAGTACTACTGTGAAATACAGTGACTTGCTTGTGTACATTACAACCTAACAGTTTACAAACTGTACATTCATAAGGTTCGAGCATGTTGTACATATATTCCTTATGCTCCATAAGAAGGACCCTTATTTGAGGGCAGTGTATAGGTTCTTTCATAAAGGAACTGAGCAATAACTTCCAGAAATATCTCTTATAAGAAAGTGAAAATGACATTTACCTATCCAATGATGGCCTACTCATTTGGAACATCACTACTCTAACACTCATGAAAAGTTACGGGTAATTCCTGAACACCTGAGAGTAGATTTTATATACTGTACCAAGTACATAATACTCAAACTGGTGGACACCAGTGAGTCAGCAAAAACACTAGACAGACTGAAATCCTCTGTCTTGTGGCCACACATGAGAAATGATGTAGAACACTGCATCAGTAACTGTTTGATCTGTGAACAGAACAATCCTATACCAGCTAGGACAAATGCATTGTTTTTCCAGAGGCAAAAGACCCCTGGAACAATATCCAGTTTGACTACATTGGCCTTATGCCAACCACTAAGAACAACTAGTTTGCAATAGTGATCACCGACCTATTTTCCAGATAGTTTAAAGCTATCCCAAAACAGAACAACACAGTTAAAGTGACTGCAAATGTCTTGATAAACCAGCTATTTACCAGGTAGGGCTTAACCCCTGAAGATAAATTATGATTACAGGGATCTGGCTTTATGACAAAAGTAATACAGGAAATTCTAGATTTGTTATGGGTAAAACAAAAGTTTTATATCCCTGACCATCCACAGTCATCAGAACAAGTGGAATGTGTCAACAGGCAGATCAAAGTAATGTTATCCAAACGTGTTCAGAAAACCCAAAATGACTGGAATTCATTATTGCCTTTACTCCTTATGGCAATAAGAGGGACACCCTCTGCAGGTACACAGTATACCCCATTTTTAAAATCATGACTGGATGGTCCATGAGACTCCCAGAACATTTACTTCTGGACCTGTGTACTGCCAGTAGATAAATATGTTAAATATCTCAAACAAGACATCCAAAAGGCACACTTGTTTGCTTCACAATGTATGGGCAAGGCTCAAAAACATGCCCTATCTCAGTGTAAACAAACTCAGTCCAGCAGTCTACCAAGTTAGACTTCCTCACTATAACAATCATTGATAAATGGCTACATGCCAATCAAATGAACCTGTATAAAGGAGATTACTTTACTTTTCCATACCCCAGTGGGAGGAATAGTACTAAGCTATGTTTTTCTTTTCTCTTTTCTTTTAAGTCCCAGAGAGAGAGAGAAAGGGAGATGCTTGCTTTTATGCTTAGTATTCTTTGTAAAAGTATGGGTCTTCTTACAAGCCCAAACTGCACATTGTATTGCAGATAAGAACCAGTGACCTAAGCCTAAACAAATTGTTGAGGCAAAACACATCACAAGTCCACATGATTTATTTGCATCCTGTGGAATTCACACTAAAGTCCTAAAAGACAGGTTCGTTGTCCAGAAGGGTAGTGAGGCCCTACGGAATGTTATGATCATTGCTTTGGATCAATTCTAGCAGTCAGACTTGATCTGGACTCCTGTTTATATTTTATTGATAATCAGGAATTTTGCATCCAAATTTATATGGCATTAAAAGCCATTAGACCTTAAGGTTTTTAACCCTATGATGCTTCATAATTTGTGACACTTAATACTGAGTGCCCAGAACAGAATCCTGGCCCACCCAGTGGTCTAATAGCCAATTCTCAACCAGGTACCCTAGTTAATAATATGCAGCTTATGCACAACCCAGTGATTTTTAAATCTCACCCTTTAGAACTTGGAATGATTTGTTTTATGTTTCACAACAAACATTTCCCACTTTGTTTTTTGTTTTTTTTTAATAATGATGTGATTGGATACCCTGGCAGCATACCAGGTACTCATTAATGATTCCCTATACAAGGACTGATAGCACCACACATACACCCACACACAGGATTTTCACATCCTGACTGCTAGTGGTACATCATATGACTGTAAACCTACCCAAACACACTGGGCATTTTGTTTTTGTTTTTCTTATTTATAAAAAAACACAGGTTTAGACTCAGACCTATTTGGCTCTGACACATCTATTTGAAACAAGGCTGATATAGCCATTATTCAGCACATATGTTAAAAGTTCATGATAGTATGACATATAATATGATACCCCCCCCCCCATTGTATGGTATACATGATTTTGCTCATAAAGAGTGATTTACATTTACAATATTAAGGATATTGTGAAGGGGTTTGACCTGACAAATGTTCATGTCAATCAATTAATTTCTGCTCACATTAAGGAAGCAGATGAGCATCACATAGCTAGGAAAGTCCTTTGCACTGCCCACAGCTGTTGTGTTTTTACAACCTTTTGATTAACTCTTCCGGGATCTGGAATAAGGATATATCCTTGATCTCATACACGACAGATGTATGGATCAGTGGCATTGCCACTTTTTGCAGTTCTATTGCATGTGTTAGCAAATATTTATTTGAATCTAGCACTATTCCCTTGTCAATGGCAAGGAACCTTGGATATGTCACCACACATACCAGTATTGCTACATGTTTTGAAACTTGTTCCTGCACAATCCAGGAAGCCATGTTTGTGACTTTCACAGTGTCATTGCTGCATTTCCATCTGGCAACATCCATCTTTGATCATCTGGCAACCATCCATTCTATTGATCATCTTGATGGGAACTTTTAGCGTGAAAGGTTAAAACTACCTCCTTTCCTTGATTACCATGAGGTCTTGGAATCATGACTGACTCTGAACATTGAATGTCATACCTGAAAGGAATATCACTTTTTAGGCAGATGTGACATCTTCCAACTTGTCTTACCAACTTGTGAATACTGGCCTAATAACTGAAATTAGGCTTCCATTTGTGAACTTTCAAATAAACTGTATTCAGTCCAGCCAATTAAGATTCTACAATCAAGCTCATTGTTATGCGTACCACGAAGCTAGTCTAGGGTAAGGGCAATCCCCTAGCTCAGCAAGAAGGCTCTTCTTCATTTGATCTACAATCAAGAAATCCATTTTCTTCACTGCTTGTTTTCCGAGCCTGGCTGGCTCCTCATACAAAGTGAGTACTGTTATAAACTTTTACACTTTGTGCAGCCGTGTGAAAATCTTCAACTGAACACTGTTGCTATTCCATTTTGAAACTCAATGTGTAATCTAATGCACCCCCTGCTAAGGCCTATGAAAATACTGCTGCCTCCTGAACATTTTGATCAACTTTTGGAAAATCTGAATGCATCAAATTTGAACTATGAATCTTCATCTAACACTTGAAGAAACCCTGGATTTATCCCTGGAACTGTTCATAGTTTATGCCTTGTGGACATTGACATTTTGTGTCCTGTTCAACTTACCAACTGAAAAATGCCATCCTTCCAGGTGGTTTATTCTGTTGATGTGGGACATTGTGTGGTGACCAACTATACATTCTTCTGATATAGACTAAAAGTTATGCAAAGTGAACTTTTCTAACTTCTGTTTTTATTGCCTAAACAGGTAATAGGTTATACGGTAATCACACCTGTTCCCATTCCGGAACCAGATATCATTAAGTCTAGTCCTAACTATCTTAATGCTCTATCTCAATTTTTACTTATTTTTAATATCCACACAGGCAATTTAAGTTTGTCTCTTCAATTTCTTCTCAATAGGACAGATACACACTTGATACGTATCAGTATTTTACTGATTGTTTTGATATTGGAAAACCCCATTGTGAAGTTTTATTCCAAATGTTTACAGTAATACAAGGTTTACTAACATGTTCCCTTATAATTACAAGTTGTTGTTTAAGGAAAACCCTGAAATACCTGTGTGACCAGTTAACTTCTCCTATCAGGCTCATGCCTTGTGCCTGTAGACGAATGGTGCCTAACCTCTATCTTTTTGTTGTGTTGCCACTTTTGCAATTAGGGCAACAAAGAGGGAATTGTTACACCTGGGTTATGCCACCTATTGTCCCATATACTCCTCACATACACCTCACACCGTATTCCTGGTCTATTGTACTGTGATACTGTTATTTTGCACTTATATATAGATACAGTATGAGTGCTAGGAATGTGCTTTGCTGCTAAGATATGCTAATATTGTCATGCATGATTTATTATACCTCACTATAATACATTTATCTAGATTATGTTTGTCTTTTATAGATGTTCCATATATTATCTACCTAATCACTGATAAGATGTCTCAGAGGGATCATCAATGATTATTGTATACTTATATTCTCATAATTATATGTAGTGTGTATTTTACACTTAGGCAGATAGGCCTGTCAGCAGTTCTCTTTGTCTCTAAGCAAGCTGACAGAGACAGAAGGCCTTTGTTATGTCTAATATTTTATATTGTACGTAAGTAAGAAATGTGCATGTAGTTTTAAACTGTCAGCATTTTTTTGTCTAAGCTATAATGCTAATGGAAGCATATTCTGTCTCATATGATACTCATTAGTAATTCTGTCTCCTAAGTCATTATCCAATGGAGAATGACTTAGAACCAATACATATTGTTTCTCATATCTGTAACTATGTTGTAATCTCTGTTGCTATGCTGTTATCTGCAGTATTTAGCTGTCCACAACCCATTGTAGCTTTCTCGAGACACTACTATAACTTCTCTAGAAGGGCAGAGAGCTGGAGCACGTGGAGAGATAGAACAAGACCTTAGAGAATATAAGATCTACGATTCTGGAGATTATGTGCATTCTTCAGGAGTAGTGAGAAACCCATCTCCCTTGTGATTTTCTTTGTCACATGCTTGGCATAAGCAGCATAATAAACTTTAGCACTCCTTGCTAGTTTACAAATGTTTCTTGGCTGACTCCGAGACACAAGAATCTGCATTATTATAATTTTTATTGTTTACCCTACACACCAAGAGTGTTTAGACAACAGCTGCATGAAATCACCTTTCAGGCAGGTGCTGAAACTTTTCTCTGCCCTTTTTCATGGGGGAGGGGTCATAAAAAGGCTATGCTGAAAATTTGGCATGAAAATATTAAAAAATAACAAAGTTATGAGCCCACATTGAAATTTGCAAATGCAGGTTCATAATGTTGATAATTTTTAATTTATTTTTACCCCAGATTTTCAACATAACCATTTCTTCACAACACCTCTTGAATGTGAAAGCTGTCATTTTTCAAATCCTGGTCAAAATGTGTTTTTGCATCTCGAAAGATGATTTCCCTGCATGAAATCACCTTTCAGGCAGGAGTTGAAAATTTTCTCTGCACTTGTTTATGAGCTGGGGTCATAAGAAGGCTATGTTTGAAAATTTGGTGCATAAATATTAAAAAACAACAACATTATGAACCTGCATTGAACTTTGTGAATGCAGGCTCGTTACGTTAGTAATGTTCAATATTTTTACCCCAAATTTTCAACATAGTCATTTCATCACAGTGCCTCATGAACGTGACAGCTGTCATTTTTAAAATCCTGGCCAACATGTGTTGTTATGTCCTGAAGGGTAATTACGCAGTCCCTGAGCAAAATCCCTTTCAGGCAGGAGTTGAACATTTTCTCTACACTTGTTCATGAGATGGGGTCATAAGAAGGTTATGTTGAAAATTTGGGGCAAAACCATAAAAAACAACAAAGTTATGAGCCTGCATTGCCATTTATGAATGCAGGCTCCTAACTTTGGTACTACATAAGACACAAAGTGTCTAGTAACTTGTACTTTGCGATTGCTCAGGTGGTAAAAATGCTGTTCACATACGGATAGTGTAGGGCATTATCTGACTGTGAATAGGGGTAGGCAGAGGCAGCGTAACCCCATTACCACTTCCTCTAACCCCACCAGTGCTGCCCCAACCTGCATTCTCTGAAATGGCCCCACAATGAATAGCACCAGTAAGCTATTTGATATTCACAAAAGCAGACATGCAAATGAGCCCATTGGGCATGCAAGGCACTAGCTGGCCATTTGCATGCCCATTATGGGCTCATTTACATAGCTTGCAGGTATCCTAGTGTGTCCCCCAGCCCCTGCCCGATGCAGCCATAGTCACTGTTGGTCTAGTGGTCCCTCTCCTGTCCCCAATGCCAATTCCTGTCCCATTACTTCCTATGAAATATCCCACTGGGAATCTAGTGGTCCCTCCCCCATTCTCTGATCACGGTCCCGTTATTAAAAATTAATTTCCCCGGTAGTCTAGTGGTCTCTCCCCCCTCCCCAATTGCAGTCCCTGTATATAAAAATAACTACCCTGGTAGTCCAGTGGTCCCTCCCCCATTGCCATCCCCATATATAAAAATAACTACCCTGGTAGCCCTGTGGTCCCTCTCCCCCAAAGTCTGATCACTATCCTGTTATTCACAAACATATGTCCTGGTAGTCTAGTGGTCCCTTCCCCCTACCCAATAACCCTCCCAATATTATTTTCCCAAAGTCCCATAGTAGTCTTGTGGTCCCTCCCCATCTCTGATCCCCATCCCATGAAATATGGCAAATCATCACCCTGGTGGTCTAGTGGATGGACCCCCTCCACCCTGTCAGACATTGAACCCCCAACCTATCCCCCCAACCTGATCCCCAGCCAGAGACCAGCACAGCCCTCCTCTCACCTCCACAGCTGGTCAATGACTGAGCTGTGATGGACGAGTGCACTGCATACAGCACGCACTCATTCCTCTAGCTCAGTTGGTGGCTAGCTGTGGAGGTGTGAGGAGGCCTGTGCAGGTCATTGACTGGGGATCAGGTTGGGGGAAGGGAGTGGGGGATCAATATCTGACAGGGTGGGTGGTCCACTAGACCACCGGGGTGACAGTTTGCTGTATTTCATGGGACGGGGATTGAGGAGGAGGGAGGGACCACTAGACTACCAGGGTATACTTTTGTGAATAATGAGATGGTGATTGAACATCAAGGGAGGGAGAGGGACAACTGGACTACCAGGGTCATTATTTTTTATATGGGGACAGTAATTGGAGAGGGGGGGAAGGACAACTAGATTACCAGTGTAGTTATTTTTATATATTGGGATGGTGCTCGGCAATCAGAGAGTGGAGAGAGACCACTAGACTACCAGGCATATTCATATTTAATAACGGGATGGTGATCAGAGAACTGGGAGGGGGAGTGACCACTGGACTACCAGGGTATTGATTTGTTTTATGCGGGAATGGTGATGGGGGGGACCACTGGACTATCAGGGCATACATTTTATTACAAAGGGATGGCAATCAGCAAGGGGAGCAGTACTTCCGCCAACCACTAGGGTTACTTGGAGCTAAGAGAATGTTTTCCTCGGTGGTATTTTCTCCATACAAGGAAACCCCGCAAAAGGCCCTTATGTGGAGAAAATGCTTAGTGAATGGGACTGCACCGATATGCAGGTCCCCTTCCCCTCACTTGCATTGCAGCCCTCTCAGTACCTTGCCCCAGTGCAAACCTAGTTTGTCCATGCAAACTGGGCTTTTGTGAATACCATTTTGCTGCAAAACCCAGTTTGCAGTGTTTTGTGAACTGGGCCCCAGAACTTCTATACCAGTAGCGAACATCTGTCATTGACAAGCTTGTTTCTAACTAGAAATAGCAAGTCATGGTGTATCCATGGTGTACCACTGTTGGTAACATGAAGCAATACAATAATAGTTTCATGGGAAGTTCAAAAGTTTGGATAATAATGATACAGATGCATGTAGAATAATGGTCATTTATATACTGTATAAGTTTATACGAACATACGAAAATCCCAGCAGATATAAGCCTCATGGTCTATCGCGTCTGCTCTGTTGTGTAGCTCATAGTTCAGACAACTGCTGCTGTCTCCCTTGCCCCTCTACCCCCATTGTTACCCCAAACTGAGTTCCCCACTCTGGTCAGCTCCCCCCCGGACTTGTATTCTGTCTTGAACCCTATCCCATTCTCTTTTAAAACTCCCCACTAATTTCAGAGATCACCTCCTCTGGCAGTGCTTTCCATGCTGCCACCACCCTCCCTGTAAAGTAGTGCCTTCTCATCTCCCTCTTGAACCTACCCCTCTCTAGTTTTAGACTATGCCCTCTCATGACCCTCTCCCTCCTCAACCTGAACATACCCTCAGTACTAACTCTGCTTATGCCATTCAAGTACTTAAAGGCCTCAGTCATATCACATCTGTCCCTTCTATCATCTAGGGAGTACATGTTCAGCTCCCTCTACCTGTCTTCATAAGGTTTCCCTCCCATCCCCATGATCATTTTAGTCGTCTGCCTCTGGACCCCCTCCAAAAGCTTGATTTCATCTTTAAATAGGGGTGCCAGAATTGTACACAGTACTCCAGGTGAGGCCACATTAATGATTTATACAGCGGAAGGATTACTTTCTCCCTCCTAGAGGTGATCCCCTTAACAATGCACCCCAGCATTTTCTTGGCCTTGGCAGCCACTTTTCTACACTGTGCTGAGTGATTCATATTCTCTGTGACCACAACCCCCGGATCCTTTTCCTCCACAGAGATGGATAACTGCTCTCTACCCAAATAGTAACTGTACTCTGTGTTTCTGGCTCTAAAGTGCATGACCTTTCACTCCCTAGCATTGAAACTCAACTATCATGTGTTTAATCAGTGCTCAACTCTTTCCAAATCTTCCTGGAGTATCTTCCCTCCTTCCACGCTATCCACCACCGCACCTATTTTGGCATCATCGGTAAACAGGCTAATCTTGCTCTTAACCCCTTCAGCTATATCAGCTATGAGGATGTTAAATAGCATTGGCCCCAGAACCGAGCCTTGTGAGATCCCACTGATGACTGCTTGTGGGGTCAAGAGTTCTCCCACTATCACCACCCTCTGCTGTCTGTTTCTCAGCCAGTTCAATGTCCACCTGACCAGATTCTCCCCTGCCCCAGGTACTTCAGCTTGGTAGTCAATCTCCCATGTGGCACTGAGTTAAAGGCCTTGCTGAAGTCCAAATACAGGACATCAACTCCCTGACCACCATCCAGTACCTTAGTCTCCAAGTCAAAAAAGTCCACCAGGTTTGTTTGACAGGACCGCCCCAGGGTGAAGCCATGCTGCCAGTCATCCTGAAGGCCATTCTGTTCCATGAATGCCACCATCCTCTCTTTCAGGATAGTCTCCATTAGATTCCCCTAATTATGGACATGAGGCTGACTAGCCTGTAATTACCAGGCTCATCCCAGGGTCCACTCTTATGAAGGGGCACCACATATGTAGTCCTCCAGTCTAGAGGCACACATCCTGACTGTAGGGAGGTATTGAACAATTCAATCAGAGGTGCTGCCAGGATTACTGCAGTTCCTTCAGGACTCTTGGATGTATCCCATCTGGTCCTGGCACCTTGTCTGTCTGTAAGGACTTAAGGCACTAGAACACTTTTTTCACAGGGTCTCTCCATCTGTTATCCCCTCTCCTGCCCCTCCACTTACTCTGTCTTATCCTTGAGGTATAGGCCCATTCAACTCCCTGGTAAATACTAAACAAACATACTCATTTAGTACCTCCGCCCGTTCAGCCCCCTTCTTTGCCCACCCTCCTACCTTCTTGATCCTGGTGCAGCTCCTCCTCTCTTCAACATCCTTATTCACCTCCCTAATGGTTCTCTTGTAAGTTTTAAAGGCTGACCTTTTTTCTCTCATCCTCCTTTGCACCTCCTTGGTCCACCAACTTGGTTTTCTGGACCTTGCCTTTTTACTGCTGGTCCTCATGCTGGAGTCTGTGGCCTTCACCAGGCCAAACTTAAAGGTGAACCATTTCTGGTTGGCATCTATATCTCAGCTGATGGTGGCCACATGCCCCACAAGTATGGCTGCCATCCTGCCAAAGTCTGCTCTTTTGAAATCCACTATCCTGGTTTTGGTAGGTGGCCCCTCCATTCCCAAATCAAGGGAGAACAATACTGTATGAGGGTCACTCTCCACCAGGGGGTCCTCTTCCCTCACATCACATAGCTGGTCCCCCTCTCATAATACCAGGTCTAAAATGTTACCCTCTCGTCAGCTCATTTACCTATTGTAACAGGAATGTATCCTGGAAGGCATCAAGTATGACTTGTTCACTGGTGCTAACTGAAGTCATGGTACTCCAGTCCACCCCTGGTAGATTGAAGTCACCAACCACCACCGTCCTTCCCCTGCTACAATGCTTCTGTAATGTAGCCACCAACTCTCTGTCAATTTCCTCAGACTGGGAGGGTGATCCCAGCCTAATCTTCCTGCTCTTCATGTTTTGTATGTTAACCCGCAAGATCTCCACCTTCCCCTCCTCCCCTTCTTCCTTCCTGCACCCTATCCCATCCCTTACAAATAAAGCCACCCCCTTCTTTTCCAATTAATCTGTCTCTCCTAAACAGTCTGTATCCCAGAATCATTAAGTTCCAGTCCTGGTACTGCTTGGCACATGTCTCTGTGATGGCAGCTATATCAACCCCCCACCCTGCCATCAGTGCCTGGAGCTCTGGTAGCTTATTCCCTTGGCTCTTTGCATTTATAGAGACCACCCTCCAGCCAGACCCCTGGCCCCCCCATTATCCTTCTCTTACCCCCTGCTACCTTCCCTTTGTGAATTCTCTTCACTTCCCTTATTGCAAGTTGGGGATGAGGCAAAAGACCTCCCCCTACCTTGCATCCCAGACTGTTTCCCAAATTTTAGCACCCCCCTTTCCTAGTTTAAATTATATTTGGTTGCTACAAACTCTTCTAGTTTTTGCTTCAGGAGTCCTGATCCCTCTCTGCTCAGGTGAAGCCTATCCTGGGTGTACAAGACCCTGTTATCCCATGTTGACCCCCTGTCTCCCACCAGTCCAAACCCCATAGTCCTACAGCAATTCATTAAACTCCTTAATTCTTTGTTTTTTTGTCTGTGTTTGCCCTCTTTACAGGCAGAACCTCAGAGAAGGTAACTGATTGCTATTCCAAATTTTGAAAGACAGGGATAATCTCTGGCACAAAGCCACAGAAACTGGCAGGTTGGCGGACAGATAATCCTATAATGCCACTCGCAATAGATGCACTCGAGCCATCCTTAAGGCCAAAGCAGACCACTATCAATCCACTCTCACAACCACATGGGGGTCAGCGAGGACCTTCTGGAGTAATATCAAAGAACTCACTGGAAAATCACACTCCCCACCTCCCTTCCAGCTCACCATAAATGGCACTGCCTCCACAGACACACTCCATAGCAAACTGTCTAAACACCACCTTCTCAGATCTCATCACTGTTCTCCCCAGTTGTTTCTTTGACCATGTGCCCCAATCCCAACCTCCAACCCTGCAGCATCCCTGTTTCCTCCTGCACAAAATATCCACCCACGAAGCTCGTCCTTGCCTTCAAAAAGCACTAAACAGCAATAACCCTATAAATAACCCCCTAGATGGCAGGGTCCTTCGACTAGTCCTCGACGAGGTCCTAGTCCCCCTAACAGACCTGCTCAACAAATCCCTATGCCTAGGGAAATTTTCTAGTGCCTGGAAAACAGCTGTCATTACCCCATCCATAAAAGTGGTGGCAAAGCCTCCCCAAACAACTATCAACCCATCTCCATTCTTCCCCACCTCTCAAAAGCGTTAGAAAAAGTGGTTGCCACCCAACGTACTGAATACCTAGCCAAGTATGACATTCTATGCCCAGAGCAGCATGGCTTCTGTTCAGGTCATAGCACCACCACAGCCCTCTTAGAATTCACCAACTTCCTGCACTCCTCCCTAGATGCCAGTAACATTGCAGGAGCCATGTTCATAGACCTATCCAAGGCCTTCGACATGGTCTGCCACCATCTCCTTCTTGACTGCCTGCACCAACTTGGTTTCTCCACAGGCCCCCTAGCCTTGTGCTCCAGTTACCTTTCTGCCCAGTATCAATGCATCAAAATTAATGGAACCCTATCCGACACACTACCCGTCCGCCGGGGTGCCCCAGGGCTCTATCCTGGGGCCACTTCTTTTCTCCCTCTACCTAAACTCCTTACCAAAGGCCTGCTCCACAAAAATCTTACTATATGCAGATGATGCAGTGCTCTTTGCTTCGCATCATAAACCCACGCCTCTTCAGTACTCCCTCCAACATGCCTTCTCCCAGGCCGAAACATGGTTTAAGGACTGTAGACTGGTCATAAACTTAAAAAAGACTAAATCAATGATCTTCTCTCACCACCAAAACAAAGCAAAAAGTGCACCTCTCCGCATCCTCCCCAGCACCCAGTACCCCCTTGAACAGGTATCCAACTACAAATATCTTGGACTTACCCTCGACTTGGCCCTTAACTTCCATGACCACATAAACACCCTTTCTGCTGCAACAAACATCTGGATTGGACTCCTTTACTGACACAGGGACTGCCTCCCCCCCATGCCCTTAGGCTTGCCATCACCTCATCAATACTGTCCCTAGTGGACTATGGCCTCCATGTATATGGGGCACAGATAACTCCACACTCCAGAAAATCCAGGTCTCCCTAAACAAGGCCTGCAGGCTTCTAACTGGCACACCTAGGTTCAGTCACACCTGCTCCCTCTATACCTCTGCCAATCTTCTCAACCTCGAAGAAAGGCTCCTCTACCAGACCTGCATATTGTCCAAGAAAACACTGCTCGGAATCCCCCCCCCACGGTTACCACCTCTCTTCATGCTGCCACCCCCACTATCTCCACCCACAACTCAGAGAAAGTACCACTGGTTGTGGCCAAGGTAAAAACCTCCCTTGCCCAGGGATCTTTCCACTACAGGGCCCCTACATGGTTTAATGCACTCCCGACCACCATCACTAGTGCACCCAAGATTGCCCACTTCAAAACCACTCTTCGCAACCACCTCTTCAATATCCGCTCCTGTAACTGCAACTAACATTTCACCCTCCCACCCACTCTGATCCAAATTCTCTGACAAAGTCCATTAGGGATTGTAACCTCCATCAACTATACCAAACCCATGAATAGGACTGACTACTCTGTTTTAATGCTTTCTCAAGCTAATAATGTCTTTCTGCTGTAATGATGTAAATATCATCATCCAAATACCATAAATAATGTCTGAAAATATCTGCATCCAAATACTATAAATAATGTTGGTGACAAATGTCTGTAACACATGCTTAATGTAATTGTTTTTATACCCTGTCTGTATTAGTTTCTGTCTTACATGTGACATTATACCTTTGTAAATGAGCCTCTGACTCAAAGGTTGTAAACCCGAAATATCAAATAAATAATTAAATAAAATAAAATTAATTGCTGGCTATAGTCAAGGTGCATTGCCTGCTGCTAAAACAGTATGCAGGAAACAAAAAGAAAAAATATTTATTTATAGGTGCAGTACATTTCAGATTGATCAAAGCTGCAGAGCTCAGAGAAGACACCTTTTTACTATTTTGACTCTGGTTTGGGACCCACAGGGTAAATGACTGATTAAAGGCATATTGATTATTTTTAATGTGTTACTTCTGGAACAAAAATGTGTGTACTGTAATATATTGTATTTTCATTTTTAATGAGACTTATTTTTGCAAGAGTATCCTCCCTTTTTACCTACTAGAATTGTATCAATTTAACCTGTAATATGGTTGCAATGAAATAACTTTAACTAACTGGTCTAAGCTATCCTAACCTAACCAGTGACTGTTATCAAACAAGCTTTAGTGGCTATATGGCTTGTAGGTTTGGACATGTGTCCTGCAAGTTACATAAAATAGCCCGTGACACAAAAGAAACTGAGGCCACTGAAAATGTTGGTTAAATGGTTATTTGCTTACTAAACACAGTGGAGCTGGGAGAAGTTAGGGTGATCATATTGGGACACGCTGGCAGTACATAAAGCACCTAGGGGATCCAATATTTTGGTTCCATTACCATGATAAAGTGAATCCCACAGCAGTATTTCTGAGAGGACAGTGGAAAACTTTGATGTTAAACCAAACTCTGTTGAGGATCAAGAAAGCCACCCACACAGAATCTCAAAGAAGACTGAGTCATGCTTGTTGATACTTAGATTGTCTGTGTTTATTCTTAATATGGAGAAGCAATAAAGTGTTTGCAATTTGGGTGAATGATTCACTCCTCATGAAAGCCAATGCATAGTTTAGAGGTCAGTAAGGTCGAGTCAATTAAAACATTAGTGATGGGTATAAGAGTGCAGAAGGTAAGAATTAAAATTAAATTCTTAAAGGTCTTGAGATTAAAGTGACTGTAAGATAAGCAGTAATGTATTTTTCTTGTTGAAATATTTAGTTCTGTTTGCTTAACCTGAGGGCTAAAGTCTGAGCCACAATCTGGCTGACATGCTGTATGTACTGCTCACTGATGCTGCTATGCAAAACCAGCTCACATGCAGCATCCTGGATGATCCATCTATGCCATTCCAGTCCACGAGCACAGGTCACCATGCTGACATGGAGGTGGTTCAGAGACAGAGCTGGACCAGTAACTGGGCTTCCAATTAGAAGCCAAGGTTGGCTGGCAACTAAATCATCTGCTCTGTGTGAATAAGGTATCGTGGGATACATTATTCTGCTTGGAAAGACATAACTCCTCTAGAAAGGGATGCACTTTTATTTGTAAAAGAAAACACCTATTGTATCCTCCAGCACTCTGCTCCATTCTGCAGGTCTGGGGGACAATGATCATGAGCTTGTTCTGGGCCCCAAGGGACATGGAAGCAGTGGCAGGGTTTGTGTGGAATAGTTATGGTAGGGATGTGACCCATCTACTATCTTGCCCCTCCCTTTGTCCAAGGCCAGGCTCATTTGGCTTTGGGATTGCTGCAGAGTTTTGTATTAAAAACATTTGTTTTTGCTTTAAGATGAAATTGGTTTTGTTTCCTTGGAGTGCTTTTAACCGTTATGTATTTTAAATATATTTTTATCTGCAACCAAGAATGGTTTTCATTTTTATGTGGCAGCCTTAGCATGGTCTCTTGAATTTTTCTAATTGTTTTTGTTAGAAGTTTTCAAAATGTATAGAATTGTATGTAAATATGTATTCATATTTATGGTACTGCACTGTGTGTATTATTTAAGTTGTTCTCATACTGTGTGGTAAGATTGTTTAAGATCATAAGGCAATTCTAGGGGGTTGGGGCAGAAAGAAGTAGGCTGCTGGTTAACTAGGATCTGCAGCTTATCCCTTAGGTAGGGAAATGGGCAGACTGGGTGGGCCAAGCGGTCCTTATCTGCCGTCAAATTCTATGTTTCTATGATATGCTACATATAGTGTATTTGCTACATATAGTATATGTTTACATGAGTAAAAGCATATTTCATTATGTTAAAACTGGCATTTTTCATCAGTTGTACTTTAGCACATTGGAAGTTATTTGTATTTTGACGTAACAGTGATTGTAAATAATGGTAGTATGTGTGGTATGGTTATGTTGGTGTATTTATACCTTGACATCATTGTTTTTGTGGCCTTGTATGGATGTATATCATATGTTGTGTCCTGCAGGTATAAAATAAAGATAATACATTTAGTATTGGGCATTTGGGCTCTTGATATTTTGGTGAGAAAAAGTATATTGGATTGGGATGTAATAGAAAAGTATAAGAATGCTAAGTAAGATTCATAGATCTACATAGTAACAGGAAAAGAAAATTAAAAGTACAAGTCAGCTAAGTAACTTACATGCTGATTGATATTATACCAGGTTACTACTCTGTTTGTAGTTTTCCAGTGAATGAGGGAACTTTGGTCAGGACACTTGAAAATGGAAATATAGAGATTGTTGGCAGATAAGGACCACTTGATCCACCCAGTCTGATCATTTTTCCCTGCCTATACTGCCACCACAGACCATACCTGATCTCTAGCTACCCCCCCATTTTTACTACCAAACTTTCTTTGTGCCTATCACATGCATGCTTGAGGCCCACCACTGTTTTTGCCCCCACAACCTCTGCTTGAAGACTGTTCCATGCATCCCCCATTCTTTCAGTGAAGAAGGTTGATAGTGTCATGAGTGGTAGCTCTACCACTGTGCCCGCTTGGGCCATTTTCCTTGTGTTTCTTCTCCAAGCCTGAGGGACACTGCATGCATGGAAGTCATGGTGCATACACACTGTGTATGTCAGGGTGCCAATGTCTACAATGTCCCTCCCCCTCCTGCCAGTCCTCCAGCCACACTGCCACCTATAGTCACCTAGAGGACAGTGCTTGGCAGAGGATGGAGTGATCCTTCCACAGAGGAGGAGAACATCCCCTGGGATGCGAAGTTCTCCCTTCTGGCTAACCCTCAACAACCAGGAATCGCTTCAGAACCCCATCACTGGCAGCAAGAGCTGTAACCCTATTGCTGTGCCAGTGGGCCTGTTCTCAGACAGAATTTACTCATGCTCACTTACACACTACTCAGTATCAAAATGGCAGTTTTTTTTTTCCAAAATCAGTGACAAGCTACAAAAATGTATCAAACGAAAATGGAAACAAGAGCACCCTCCAAAAGACAATAAACAATTTATATAGTGCGACTGCTTACTTTGGCAATGTCAGCAAATACCATCACATCACAAAATGCCCTTCAGTAAGTTCACTGGACTGGATTCAAGAATCCAAGCCACTCTGCCATAATTAATGACTGAACCACAGCTGCCTGCCTAACATGAGGGATACAGGTCCCAGTGCCCAAGTGATAGCAGGCAGCAGTAAATTGTCTATGACTTAGATAGGAGGCAACTCATTAATATGCAAGAGCACATAAGGAGCATTGCATTGCCCCCTATGCTTTCCGCCCATTCAGTGCATCCCATGCATCTAGATGGTGGGGTCACTCTGCATACAATGGCCATCACCTCAAACAGCCAGGGTAGCACTTGATACAACCAGATGGCAGACAAGCTACACCTAGACCAGTCAATGCCACTGGATTCCCATCCAGTGCCACAGGCATCGCTGCATCTGGGTAATCTGCCATCCATTTCCTATGTTCTGTGGGTGGGTTGTGGGTGGTACAGGGCCTACAGTTATCACAACTGGAAAATATTCTGACTCCACTTCCACCTGTATGTCTGCCAGCTGGCCCATACTGTATGCCGCACTCCACTGTGGAGCATATGCAAATGAGCCTGGTGGTCCCGGGCATTGCCATGGCTGCCATAACTGCTGCTATTCTGGTTGGCAGCTCTTAGCCCAGAACCATTACTGGGTGCTTCCAGCCTGTATCGCACAGGGTTTGACTACTGGTGGAGTGATGGATACCACTAGAATTAACAGATGTATCTGTTCCTGAATGTCCTTCATGCCAACTTTTGTCTATAAAATAAAAAGAATAGACAAGCTCTAAATACAAGTCAAGCACTGTCAAAGAATTACTTGGCAGCTTTGGCAGTGATTAAACAAAGCATGCATACAAATGTGACATTTACCTTGGAAATACAAGTGATTGTAAAAAGGTTTTTAAAATAGTGTCAACAAAGCAAAACTATCTTAAGAAACTCAGCAAAAGTAACAAACCAAAGAAAGATAAATCATTTCATGACAAGGATATAGACTTGTTTTATACAGTGGGAGTACTGGGTCTGCAAAATCTGGCTTCTGTAAGAGGGGAACAGTTGACCCTAAGAGCCCCATACCTGAGTGTGGGGCTTATCCCAATTTGTACTTTATGTGCAATTTGTTTGTTTTTTTACACGCTGTTTAATGCAGTAGAGTAGATTGCATCAGACAGATTCTGTGTACTTCCAAGATGACATTTTCTGTAACTACAAATCCCAGAATCTCCTGCAGCTGACAGCAAAGGAGGGCTCCAGCAGTGGGAGATCCAATAGCCTGCTGTGCATATTAAAGATTTTATAAGCTCTGATCTTTTGTTTGCTGGTTCTACTGTCCTCCCTTGGCTACGTACACTTGCAGTGCTCTTCTTATGTCAGCTGCAGAGGATTATGGGATTTGTAGCTTCAGAAACAGTAAGTTTGCAAATAATCAGAATCAGTCTGATACAACTTACTATACAGGGATAAACAATAAGTAAAAAAAATGTTTTTACACATAAAGTGCAAATTGGGTCTGGGATCAGTCTCACACATGGGAGGGGTGCTCTTAGTGCTGACTGTTGCCATTTAAATAAGATTTTTTTTAACATTGGGCTATAGTTCACATTACAAATCATTAAAGAAAATGGCCCCTATGTACTATGGTGCTGAGTGGCTATGCGACACGTATATCTGTGGCACGTAGCCACTCCACTCCCATTGAGCCCCCTGCATGGCCAGCCATGGTAGTCATCTATGGGGTGCACAGTCTCCTCCACCAGACCATGTGGAAAGCAACATGGTCGGGGTAGGTGGAGGGCATGCCGGGGGAATGCCCATTACTCCACAACATTCACAGAGTCGTGGAGCACTGGGGATGGGGGGCACATAGTATGCAGGGGAAACCCCTGCCATAAGGTCTGTGGGTTCCCTGGGATGTTGTCCCCCTGATCACCTGGAAGTTCCTGGAGCAGGGGGTCTTTCCTGATCCCCTTAAGGAGGCAGTTATTTGACCACTCCTTAAAAAATCCTCCTTGGACCCAGACTGCTTAGCTAACTATAGACCTGTCTCTAACCTGCACTTTGTGGGTAAGGTTAATTAAAAGGTGGTTGCACTGCAGCTGGATGACCATCTTACAAATCAAAATGTCTATAATGTTCTCCAATCTGGGTTTAGGAAAAGACATAGCACTGAGACCACCCTGGTCCAGGTTCTAAATGATCTCCTAATTGTGAGAGATCGAAAGGCCCATACTATTTCTAGTCTTTCTTGATCTCTGTGCAGCATTTGATACTGTGGACCATGGTGTGCTTTTGGAGTACCTGCAGCTTCTTTGTGGACTGTGTGGAACAGTTCTACATTGGTTTCAATCCTTCCCTACAGGCAGGACACAGAGGGTTGTCACTGGAATTTATTCCTCTGACACCTTCTCCCTGTCCTGTGGGGTGCTGCAGGGCTCCATTCTGGCACCCATGTTGTTCGCAGTTTATATGCTGCCATTAGGACAGATCACATGAGGTGTGAATAAGCTTGATACATCCAGAAGACCAGACCTGAGTTTGATTCTCACAGCCTCCACTTGCATACTGTGTGACTCTGAGCAAGTCACTTAACCGCTCAGTGCTCCTAGGTCACCCCTGAAAACAGGCAGTTGTGCCTAGTGGGCCTTACCCGGTTACCAAAAACTAAAATAAAATAAAATAAAATAAAATTAGGTGATACAGTTTGGGTTTTCACTGCTATGCAGATGATACCCAACTGTATCTGTCCTTTATTCCCAGACAAGATTATGTGATCTCCATGCTTAACAGCTGTCTAGCTGAGATCAGAGATTGGATGAGCACTAGCTGACTGAGGTTAAATCTGGACAAGACCGAGGTGTTGGTTGTGGACCCTGGTCACCTTAAGGGGGGTCTTAGAGCTGGGCTCCCATCAGTCTTATGGCTTGATGGTGTCCAGCTCTTGACTGTAGACCAGGTGTGTAACCTGGGTGTTATTTTTTATGATGGTTTGACCCTGAAAGCACAGGTGTCTGCTGTTGTCAAATCTTCCTTTTATCATTTTAGGAATATCACCCAGGTGAAACAGCTGGTTCCTCTGGCTGACCTTCCCATATTGGTCCATGCCTTTGTGACCTCCCACCTTGATTACTGCAATGCCCTTTACCTAGGGCTGCCGAGGATTAATATCCACCACTTGTAGTTAGTGCAGAACGCAGCAGCCAGGCTTTTGACTGGTACATCTAGGTCTAGTCATATTACACATGTGCTGCGCCGACTGCACTGGCTGCCGGTTCAGTGGCGGATCACCTTTAAGGTTGGGTTACTGACCTATAAAGCCCTACATAAACAGGGACCCCAGTACCTGCAAGATCTTCTTACTCCCTACTGCCCCTCCTGCTCACTCCTATCTGCTGATGAGGGATTGCTAGAGATTCCCAGGGTTCAGTTAAAGACATCTGGGGCATGTGTGTTCTCCTATGCTGCCCCCTTCCTGTGGAATTCTCTACCTCGTTGGATAAGAGAATTTCTGACTGTCTCGAGTTTTAAATCTAAGCTCAAAATGTATTTGTTTTTTAAAGCTTACTCTGAAGGATTTTAAAATGCTTATGATTGTTTAATGTAATTTAATTGTATGGTTTTAATGTGTTTTTACAGTGCTTTGGTTTTAAAAAGTGCTTAAAAACAAAGTTTTACTTTACTTTACTTACCGAATGTCAGGTGGCGTGTGTTCCCTCACACCATGCTGCCACAGACCACAGACAACGACTGGTGGTCTGGAGATGGTAGACCGAGCACTAGACCGCTTCTTGGTTGCCACACTTGGTGTGGCAGCAGCCAGTTCTCCATGCCTGCTGGTGCAAGGGATCCACCAGCAGACTAGGTCAGGCATCCCATTGGATGCCCACCCAATGTGCGTATCTGTCCTCTGCCCTCCCGTGTGGCAGGGCCACAGACAGGTGTGCACCGGTAGTGCATACCCCCAGGTGTGCACCTGTCCACAGGTGCGGCCCTTCGTGGGTGGGATATGAACCTCTGGCATTGTATTTCCTGCCCCTATGTGCATAGGGCCCAATAATCTTAAATGGGGTTGCCTTCAGTTATGCGAAGATTCTGATGGAAATGATTATATTCAATACAATAAGTGACCAACTAAAACAGGAATGGGTGAAAATCCTTGTGCTATATGATCAGTCCAGACCAGAATGTAACAAAATACAAGTGACCAGCAAAGATTCCATAGCAGGTTCTATGATATACGTGGCTCGAAGGCTACACAATGCATTGCTGCCAGAGTCACCATTTTTCCTGGCTCCAAACCCTAAACATGTACTTGAACAAATAGAATCAATGTGGTCTAGATCCATAACAGTAGGCAAGAACAAATTACGTTTACTCATTAAAACAATTTTTTGATTGGTTGATTGACTGACTGATTGATTTATTTAAAATGTTTTACTAGGAAAGACATTTATTTTATTTTTTATTTAGTTTTTGTTTACCGGGGAGGTGTGCTTAACCAAGAAATGTCTATTTTTAAGCATGACCCAGGAGGTTACAAGGTCAGTACAGCATAACAAAAATACAGTGACAAAGCATGAGAATCAACTGAAGACAGTTATATAAATGGATGGTATATACAAGAACAAGGAGTTTTTAACATAGCGAGTGACCAGTGATAAACATTAGGCATAGGACCATAATTAAAATTATACAAAACTATTAAATACAACATGTTATTGCGAGAGTATACATATTTCAGTAAACATTTCAACAGAAAAAACACAATAAAGCATCAGCAGGAAAGAATCTTAGAAACACAATTCAACATAAGTGTGTGGTACACTATGAGGCCTAGGTAGATATGCAGGGAACAGGAGCGGGTAGAGAGGGATAAAATAGCTCAAAGTGCCGAAACTGCACTTTATCACTACCCTAGCAAGGAGACAGCCATTAGCTAGGGGGGTTAGCAAGACAAGGTGGATGTATGCATACGTGAGAAGCAAGAGTAGATTTAGCAGAAAGAAAAGGAGGAAATGCCAGGAGAAGCAAGTTATGGAGGCTTACTTGCAAGATCATACATCAGAAAGGGATAAGAATTTGTGGAGGTCTTTTTTGAAAGTGGCATGAGCTAATAACAGCTTGCTCCAGACGTAGCCTTGCGGGCGGGGGAGTGTAGTACAATTTAGAAGAACAATAAAGTGCAACAAAATAGAAACTGTGCACATGGCAAATACAAAGTACTAAATAAAGGTACAGCTGCCACGTGTCACAGACTGGTCCTCCCCAAACTCAGTTAGCACTGCACCACCAGTTTGTCATGACCCTTCAGCTGCCTGAATGGTCATCTCACTATTTTGCCACCACCCAGCTTGGCTTTCACTCGGGATATCTTGAGGTTCATTTCCTACCTCCAGCAACTGTTTACATAGTACAATGGCCTTTCCAAAAGGCAAATGACCCATCCCTACAGTAACAGCATAAAACACTGTTTTACCTGCCCTTTATTAGGCACAGGTGTGCTTTGAACAGTTTAGTAGCCTGCTTCTTCAAAGATGGATCACAGACTTGCCAGTTACGCCACATCATCCATGCCCTTAAAAGTACAGTTGCAGAGAGCATAAATTATATGAAAGTAATATTTAATACTCCACAATATCTATATATGGTATAGCATTATACACACTAAAAACTATGTAGAATACAGTAAACCACAGAAATGGAAAATACAACTTCTGAACCAAGTAGAATACTGACAGAATAACTTCACTATGTTCTAAACTGGAGTCTAAGTAGATAGTTTAAGCTTACCTCCAACTGGGATCTCTTGAGTCATGGCAGAACTGGCAGAGATGCTGCTGTATCCTACAATATGACTAAAATTCACAAGGAAGTGCAAGCACAGAGATATATATGTGCTAGGCCAGCCCCTTTACATGCCTCATTTGTCATGACTCTTACATACCTGCTCATTCCTTTGATCTGTGGTCTGCCCCACTCCCCAAAACTCTTTGAAAAGATCCCCAAAAAAGAGAACTGCATAGGAGGTATCATAGTGGGCAAAAAAAATCTAGGAAAGGGATCTAAGGGTGCTCACTGGCAAAAACCTCAAGGCATCAGCCCAGTGCAATGAGGCATTTGCTAAGGCCAACAGAATGATGAGCTGCACTTGCAGGGGCTTCACCAGGCTCAATTGGTTGTAACAATTCTTGTTTTCCTATTAAAAAGCAAATATTAATATAAGGCAGGAATTGATTCTTCTCTTGTACAGATCCCTAGAAAGGTCACATCAAGAGTACTATGAGCAGTTTTGCAAACCTCTTCTTAAAAGAGACAGAGATTGCATGTACTCAGTGTAGAGCAAGGTCATCAAAATGATGCAACATAAGCAGGCCCACGTGGTGCTGAGGGCTACGGCTGGACACCTCGTACCACGCCAGCTGACCGGGTTCGGGAATGAGCCCGGGGCACTGGGTCGGTTAGGAGGAGAAGGATGAAGCACCCGATGGCTGCTCTCCTTCTCTGGGGGGGGGGTCTTCTGCATGCTCCCTCTGCAATACCACCATCTAGGGGAACCTGGGTGGAAGGTGCGGTAGTTGGGGATAGCAGTTAACTGATTGGGCAGACATCAACAGGGGGCAGAGTAGGAGGCACGTCTCAGCATGCCTCCTAGCTCATTGGCCCCCAATGCACACCGACATCTAAGAGAACAAGGAAAAAACCCTCAGTCTCTCCTAGGCAACGAAATCTCTCTCTGCGCGGGTCTCCGGATTGTAGTGGCAGATCCCGATGTACCAGGTCCATGACACAGTATGCTGGTTCTGGGGAGGTAAGAGAGGGGTCCCTCCTCACACTGCCCAGGGGATTATCTGGGTACCTAGGCTAGTGGAACCACAGGTACTCTAGGGACAGATCGCAATGACCAGAGTGGGTACAGTGAAGGGAATGTCTGAGAAAGTGGAGACAGGAGGCAGTAGGAGTATAAACATAAGGTTAAAAAAAAAAAATGATGCAACGTGTACAGAGAAGGCCTCATGAGGAAAGGATGAGCAGCCTGAATTTGCACTTGCTTGAGTCCAAAAGGAAAAAAAAGATATGACAGAAACATTTAAATATCTCAAGGGTATCAACATGGTGGATTGGCATTCAACCTTTGGTTAAATGCAGTAAAGGGACCTGCACAAGAAGACCTAAGTATGAATCGGCCAGGAGCAAGATCAAGAGAGATGTGAGGAAATATTTCTTCATGGAAAGTGTGTTGAAAAAGTGGACTAGCTTGCAAAAGGAAGTGGTTGAGGCACAGACAGTGCAGTGACTCAGGGTGGGGTGGGACAGTATAAAGGGTTAACAGAGAAAACAAAGGAAGTAGGAAGCGGTAAGGATAGATGCCAAAGCTCACCACTTGAGGAAGCGTGTCGATATCCTTAAGCTATCCCAATGGTTAATTGGGCCTGTCCACAGAACAAGATCACTTAATGAAGATCCTTTTAATGAAATATAAGAATATTCACCAAATTTGTCACCTTCTAACCTTCCATTAAATGGGTAAATATTATAGTCCTTTACAATATTTATTAATTCTATGCCAGAATTATTTATTTTTAAATCTTTGGTCCTTCTTTTAGGCATTTTGTGTAATTTGTTTGAAAAACTAAAATATGAATTATCAGTTAAGTCATCATATTGCCCTATTCTGGCATTATAGTCACTACCAATAATAGTTCTGAGTCAAGGTATTTATATATTGACTCCTCAATTGCTAAATTCAGATTTGTCCAGACCCCTGGTTGAAAGAACCAAGAGTTCTCTGGTGGACTGTACCCATTGATTAATAAAAAGGCTTCGACTTCCATTATGTATCAAATTAATAACAAAGTTAGTTGAGCTCTGTAAACAATACACTTGTTTAGAAGTTCCTATTTTGGTAAATGTAACTACCCCCCTCCTCCGAGCATCTACCTAACTTTTGTGTTTTAACACCAGGATATTAAATACTTCATAACCATTTAAGTTTACACAGTCATCACTTCCATGCCATGTTTCTTGGAAACACAAAATATCAAATCTAGTAATCAAGTTCAACCATTCCTTGTCACAACATTTGGTCAATAAACCTGCTATATTCCAAGTTAATAATAATATACCATCTTTACAGAAATTGTCAAGGTCAATGTTCTCTTCCCTTGACTCATTCAATACAGATTCATCCTCAGTTAAAGTTAACCATCGTTCATTATATCCTGCTAGGGCATAATATCTGTTGGATGTCAATTTTATCTGGGACCTGCTTAGCAACCTGTTCCTCCTTCCTGAGCTTACTTTTCTTTTTAAGACTTTTTTCTTTTTACCCTTTCCTTTATTCTTTTTTGGCTTTTTCCCTGCTTCATTGCTATTAATTGGGCTATCTGCCATTTGAATTAAACTAAAATCTGACCTTGATTGTTCCTGTACCTCTCCTTCTATCTCTTCTACTATCTTTGGGTCCATAGCCACAGAATCACTGATTATTTCCTGTGTAGGAAGTCTACTTAAAACCTGATCCAAATTATTCCCTATTTATGGCAATATTAACCTTAATTGATTCCGTGATATATTTGTTAATTATCAATTGTTCCAATATCAATATATTGGTAGAGTGTTGGTTTGTTAATGTTTGAATCAAATCCTCACTTAAGCAGCATGGACAATATCCATAATTATTTATGTCAGGCACATTGCCCTCATTATTTTGTGATTGTAAATTATACTTTCTACAGGTGAACTTATTTTTCAACTTACTTTCACAATCTTTAAGAGCTGATATGATATTTTGTAGATCTTCAGTAACTTCACCGAAGGTTGTTCTTTCACTGTAGTAGTCCCTGTTATTATTCTGGCTAATATCCCAAAGACTGGGAGAGATTTCTAAACCTTGCAAAATTGTACTGTCATGCATACCTGTTAAGATCACAGGACATTCACCAGCTGACTTAGCTTGTGTATTGGTTTCATTTATAAAACTTTCAAAGTTCTCAGATACTTCTTTCTGGTCTCTTATTAGAAAATAATGCTTCCTGAACTAAAGGTGCCAGGGAAGCAGTATTACATCTAGACCTAGGAGTGGAGGTTTTACTCATAGAAGCCTCAGTGCTTTTCAATATGTGATCTGTAATTTTAGACTGTCTTATCTGTTTTAAATTCTTATTATTTGGACAGTCAGACATTAGAGGTGAAAGTTAAGGGTCCTGCAATCTGTGTAAATGAGTATTCACCATAAAGTAAGAATGGGAAAATGTACTTAGGGAATTAGATAATTAATTAATTCCTACTAAGTCAGTTCAGAAACAGTTCACAATTACTGTACATACAAAAATGCAAATAAAGCAATAACATAATTTTAAAGTGCCTATATGAATCCAAAAAGAGTACCAAAGAGGAGGCCCAAATAATAGCAAGTCAAATGGGCTTCACAGGCCTTTAGTCCAAAATTCTTGCCCTCTTACTTCAGGGTTCTATCATAATGGAGACCTTCTTGACAAGCGATCATTTCCCAGTGATAGTAAAAAGCAGTTCTTTAAATATGAATGTGCAAAGAGTTCAACCGGAGGTTTGCCTCTACACAGAAATAAGATCCATGGAAAGGATCGTATTGAATCATGAAGCAGAGTTAGTCATTTCTGATCTATTGACTGGTTCAATTATTTATCAAGATGTTAGGTGGTTGGAAAACTGTAGCCTAGATTATATTGCATGTTGGCCAGTCATAAAATATTATTTGAAAAAATAAAAAAATAATCTGGAAACTCCAATTATATTATCTAACAAGTACAAAAATAATGAGAGTTGGTTTTATAAAGATTGCAGGGCATTTAATAATTAGTTTGAGAAAGCTGAACAAAAAACACAAAATAAATAACAAACTTACTTAAAGAGGTAAATTTAAAAAAAAGGAATATAAAGCATTTTTAAAGGAAAAAAATACTTTATAATAAAAAACAGTGGGAAATGATGTTAGAAGCAGCAGTGACTAAAGACAGCAAGAAATTTTGGCTATTAGTAGATAAAGGCACTAACAAATATAATGATTCAGTGGATTCTTATAATTCTGAATCCGATTGGATAAGATTTTTTGACAGCTATTCTATGGCCCACTAGGTGATACACCTCTTTCCCCTTAGAAAATAACATTGATTACATAATTACTCCATTTAATAGTGAAGAAGTTTATGGAGCAATTAATATTCTCAAACTACATAAGGCACATGGACCAGACTTTGTTCCAACTGAAGTCCAGCATTGCCATACTGGACTATGGTGTAAAACCTTAACAATCCTTTATAATAAATGTGTAAAAGAATCTAGCAAGTCCCTGTCATGGAAAGGGGTGAATATTATCCCCTACTTAAATAAGGAGCTAGAGCAAACCCAGCAATGTATTGCCCGATCAGTCTATTGGATGTGAATTTAAAGATATTCTCCAAGGTTATATTGGAAAGACTTAATTTTTAAATAAATAAAAAAGGTGGGCTATCCCCCTTTCAAGTGGGATTCATATCTGAATATTCTACTTTGGACAATATTTTACCTTACACCATTTAACTGAAAAATATGTAAATTAAGAAAACAAAAACTTTTATGCAATAGTCATAGATTTTTCCATGGCTTTTGATGCCATTGCCAGAAGGATACTTTGAGCACAGATGTTGGAAAAGGGCATAGATAGGGCTTTGGTATATATTATCTATAATTTATATTCAGATAATTGGGTCAAAGTATAGATGGGGTAGGTGATCAACTGTCTTCCCCATTTAATATAAATAAGGGGGTTAGACAAGGGTATGTTCTAGCTCCTGTTTTACTTGCACTATACATTGATAAGATGTTGAGATTTGGATTTGATGGACTCTGATTTACCTAAGATAAAGCAACAAAATTGTGCAGTCCTGGCTTATGCGAACAACTTAGTCCTTTTTTCCTCTTTCAAAAAAAAGGTCTACAAAAAATTTAACTTCAGAAATACAAAATCATTAGAGTTACAGTTAAGAATAAATTTAACAAAAACAAAGCTTGTCATATTCGAGCAACATAAACCTGGAAAAAATTAGAACAAGGGAACCTGGACCCTTGGCTCACAAAGAGTTGAGGTGGTTAAATCTTATACTTATCTGGGTGTTGAGTTCAGTGCAAACACCATGTGGAAAGACCATTACTTAAAGATCTTAGAGATTTTGAATATAACAGTAATAGGTCTGGCAAAGTTTGATTTCAAATATGGTGGTTTAAGCATAAGGCTCTTGGTGGAAGTAATCAATTTAAAACATCAGGCCCAACTGGTATATGGATCAGAAGTTTGGGACATTAATAATAGGGAATGTTTAACTATGCCATTAAATAAAATGTTGAGAAAAGTATTAGAGCTGGGTCCATCATGCCTTGTCCAGTACATTAGGGCAGAATTAGGTTTGGTGAATACAAATGCTGGATTTGAAATAAGAAAATTAAACTTCTGGTTGAAACTTACAAGGCATGGGGCTAATAAATTAACTAATCTCTGTCTACAAGAGAAACAAGAATTGTATGGACTAGGATATACTGCTATTTTTTGGTATACTGTAATGCTAAGACTGTTAGACAAGCATAAACTACAAGTCTTAAAAAACTATGTAGCTAAGGGGATTAGGATTAGTGTTAAAGCAGCAGTACTACCTATTCAGAAAGTGATCAATTTCCATTTTCTGTAGAGCTACAGAAAATGTGGTGCCTGCCTGTCTGCCTATCTTTTACTGCTGCTATCAACATGGTGGGAGGCAGAAATGTAAGCAAAAACAAAGGACAACTAAGCAGATTATGATGTGATAGTACAATGCCAGTGGGAAAGAGTACCAGGGACATGCTCAACAGAGCACAGGAATAAACTGTTGAAAAAGCACAATTTTGTTTACATAGTACTGCTGCTTTAAATATAAAAAATAAATTTCTAAAAAAGTTATTACATTTTGGGATAATAAGGATCTAGAGCATATTAATAAATCAGCATATTCAAAATGTTATCCAAAGAATAACTTATTACTTTGGTATGAAACCTTATCTTGATATTTTAACTGAACCTAATAAATGTAGATTGTTTATTATGTACAAATTTAAAAGATTCCCCAGTAATGTATTTAAACAGCGCCATAATAAATCTTTCCAAGCGACAGAAAACTGTACATGTTCTGAGGGTGATATTGAGGATCTTTGTCATGTTATGTGGAGATGTTCCTGGTTCACTAAAGAATGTACCTATTGGTTAAAACAGTTTTTAAATCCATCTTTTGATACAGATATAACTACTTTAACTACCATTCTGCAGACACTTGGACCATTGAAAGAGTGGTCAAGTTTTTTATGGCAAAATAAGTAAGGTAAAAAACAAGACAGACAAGTGTTCAATTGATTTGTAAACATTTTGTGCTTTCATATTATGTATGACAATGGGGGTAAAAGTACAAACTGCAATGAACTGTTTTTATGTGTAATACACAAATGACCATGTTTGTATTTATCTAAATGTAAATGCACATACTTTTTAAGCTATATAAATTGCTTTTAATATTTGTTGTTGACCATATAGTCAAACAATAAAATTTTGATGATGATGACTTGAGGAAGCTGTGGAAATGGAAAAAGAAACATAGAATTTGTTGGCAAAAAAGGACCAGTTGGTCCATTCAGTTTGCCTAGATGTTCCTAGCCTAATCTGTCTCTGCAGACCATAACTGGTCTCTGGCAAGTCTCACTCCCTCCCTGCCTGTCTTCTGATACACTAGTTTATATAACCTAAGGGCATGCAATTATCATTTGCTTGAAACTCCCAGAATTGCATCTCAATATGGCAAAATGGCCTTTAGCTGGCTTGTTTCAACATATTAAAACAAGCTTCAGGCCTCCCTCAAACTGAATTCAATAGTGAGCCTTCATATTTTGAAAATATTGATCAATACCTATCCCACTGATAGTTATACCTGCTCCTAGGCACTCTGCTGCTATCCATTGTAAAAGGATTGCTGGTTTATAGCTGTCTAAACTGTTATATTGTGTTTTACATTATCTTCTACTTTTTTCTTTTACTTTATATCTTTAATTGGTTTATCAGACTATACACTGCTTGTAAATGTTGTACTGTTCTTTATCTTACATACTTGTTTGTAATCACTGTGATTTTTTTTGTACTGTATTGTACTATCCTAGCCAGGTCATCCTTTCAAATGAGCCTTGCTCAATTGATCTTTTCTTGGTAAAACAAATGAAATGAAAATGAAAATATTCCATATATGTTTGGAGTCCCCCACTCTTTTCACCTCCACCACATCTGCTTGCAGTCTGGTGCAGGTGTTTATCACCCTTTCAGTGAAGAAGTACTTCCTCACATCTGTCTTAGACTCCCCCCCTTTAACTTCATCGCAAGCCCCCTGATCCTGGTGCTCTTTTTCATTTGAAAGAGACTCCCCTTCTGCAACCTGTTCACCCCTGTGAGGTACTTGTAGGTCTCTATCATGTCACCTCTCACTCTTCTTTATTCCATTGTGCACATATTGAAATCCCTCAGTCTCTATTCATAGGGCTTTTTGTTCCACCCTTGCGCCATTTTAGTTGCCCTCCTTTGGACTGCCTCTATCCCGTCTATGTCATTTCTGAGGTGCGGCAGAAAATCCTCTGCATCCTTTCCAGTTCAGCCCAGAATCAAGCAACCTCTGGAGAGGTGAGTACAAATGGGCAGTATCTCAGTCTCCAAAATATGTCCCAAAAGACTCCTTTGTTCAAAAGTGCCTCAACTTCCAAAAACACCAAGCTTTATAGCAGGGAAGGAGCTTCCTGCTTGGCTCCTATTGGTCCTTTTTACATCAAATGTTCTCTATTCCTTAGCCCTCCCAAGATGGAGCGGTTTCTATTTTGTGGCTCCTGTACTCCCACTGATAATATAAAACAGGTTAGTGTAGCCCAAAAAAACAGTTTCACAGTGCAATTTACTTTTAAGTATGCTCTTTTAGTAATGTTCAGCACTGCCTAATTCATTCAAAAGTGGAAATGTAAATAAAGCACTCTGCTGCTGCTGCTGATGCTTTAGCCAAAATAATTTTATTGGTGAGGTCACAAAGAGGATAACAAAGAGATTAGGAAGGGTAATGCACAATTGCTAGCAGGGGGCTCAAATCAAAGGTAACAGGAAACCATTTTTTACACTTCTAGATGTCCTCATGTTGTCCACCTTTTAGTGTCTATCCAATATTCTGATATGTTGTTGACCTTTTTTGTTAAATTAATAATCTAATTTTGAAGCCTTTGTAACTACCATGAATTCCTCTCCTCTCAGCAGTTGTAGCTGTCTTTTTTCATGCTGCCTGGACATTCTGTGACATCAATAACACCATTCTAGGCCATTCAGATGAATTGCATGGAATGGTGTTATTGATGTCATAGAATGTCTTAGAAATATGAAAAGAACTAGCAGTAGCTGGTGAAAAGATTGGAACTGTATGTGTATCTGAGGGTACCCCAAACCTTGATTATTTATTTATAAACAATTGGTCAAGTCATTTCAGAATACTTAACAGGCATGGAAAGGAAGACTGAAGGGCAGTGAATTATGTAAAAATAATTTCCTATCTCCTTTACGCCAACCCAGTGACAGGTTGGAGCAGAAGTAGATAGGAACAGAACAGACTGGATGGACCTTTGATCTTTTGCTGTCTGTAACCATTCTTATGTTTCTGTGTTTCTACCATGTGTTTTTTACACTAACCATGGTGTTACTTGGACATGGTGGCAGGTGACAAGTCACACAGGTATGGCAGTAATGATCTTGGATGATATTATTGGATGTGTGCAATGTTTAGCCCTTTGGACAGTGTCTTCAACAGAACACAAATTCCGATGTCCCTCCTTTCCCCACTCTGATGTCTAAGGCAGGATACTCCCACACTTATCCTTTAAGGGCAGTGCATGATGAACAGGGTTGCCTGTACAGGGAAGGCAGCGTATATGTTGGACATCCAATGAGACTGACCACAGTACATACAGTGTAACAAACTAGTGTACACAGAGGTATAAAAACAATCCACACAGCATGTCATTATATCTTCTGATGAATGATCTGATGTCAGAAGATTATCTGTAGCAGAATAGGGACAGATACCAATGTATGTTCAGAATGTGACTTAACCGTATGACATTTAGGCCCAGATATTCAAACTGCGCCATTCTGAATGGCGCAAGCCCCTGCGCTGCTCAAAATAGTTGCGGCTGGGGTGTGGCTGGTGATATTCAAAGGAGTTGCGCTGATGAGCAACTCTTTGAATATCACCCTCCCATAGCTGCGCAGTGGAACTTGGCGCCCACCGCAAGTTGCCAGAGTTGAGCATTAAACTCATGGGTGGCAGCAAGTACCATTGCGCCATGCGAAATTTCCGATATTCAAAAGGTGACATACAAATGGGGCCACAATTTATGCAAGGCTCAGGGGGGGCCATTTGCATCTATTTATGGCCCCATTTGCATGCCATTAGCATGTAGGTGCGCCGATCCCCGAGGACTTGCGCCTGGCCGCCCTGCCAGGCAGCAGCCATTGGGGACCGATGCACCCTGCAGCCTGATCGCGGGCAGTATCTGTGTATACATTCCCCCCACACACAGCTCCCGAAGCCCGATCGCGGGCAGAAAGTATCATGAACCCCCCACCCACACATCTCCCAATGCCCGATCGCAGGCAGAAAGTAACATGAACCCCCGCCCACACATCTCCGGTGCCCGATCGCAGGCAGAACATGTATCAACCCACCCCAGTGCCCGATCGTGGCAGAATGTAAAAGCCCCCCACCAACCTGAATATCTCCTGGTGGTCCAGTGGACGAATGCCCGATCGCGGGCAGAATGTCAAGTTACAACCCCCCAAACATCTCCTGGTGTTCAGTGTCCCCCCACCCACGAAGCTCCCTCCACCCGCCCCTGGCAGCCAAGGGCGGCAGCATCCCACCCGCCCCGCCGCCTGGCCGACTGACTGTCCGTAGGGCCTGCACACCCATTGGTGCAGAGTTACAGCCAATGGGCGTGCAGCCCATACCGTACATGACAGTCCAGATTTGTGAATAGAGGAGAGGAGAGGAGAAGAGAAGAGAGGAGAGGACAGGAGAGGAGAGAGAGAGAGAGAGGGACACATGATTGAGATCATCAAGTCAATCAATCAATCAAAATTGTTATTTATCCAGGTGAACATTGTTGAGCAAGCTCATTTACAAGAGGGACCTGTTTAGCTCTGGGTCAAATGGTACAATGCATACAGAGATATTTACAATAGAGCCAAATAACACAAGTAAAAAACAATTAATGCAATTAATGCAAGTAAGTACTCAATGTTACATCAGTCATATCAGTTCAGAATGCTTCTGTAATATTTAAGGAGGACATAAGATGAGGCTTAGTAGGAACTTCAGTAGGGAGAAGTGATTAGCCGCTCATGTAGAGAGCGGATGAAAGCACAGATTTTCAAAAGTAGTGTAATCACACAGTATCTCTAAATGTAACACTCTAAACAGAAGGATAAGGGTCTTAACAGTCAAGGAGAAAAGTAATTACAGCTCTTTTTTGGCAAATTTCAGCATGGAAATCAGATTTATGCTTGGTTTAGAATGGACACAGAAGCAGACTGCAGGAACCAATCGGAAGCCAACGCCGAATAGCACTCACGTTCCGATTGGATGGCTGCTAATGCTGTGCTTTGCTAATGGAGAGTCCAAGCTTAGGTTCTCAGCGGCACTAGAGGCAGCGCCGACCACCCAGTACCCGGCTTTCCCATGCCTATGGGCAGGGAGCCCGTGGAGGGCATATCCTTGGCAGGGGATGGAGGAAGGGGTTGGTATTAAGTACTGGGCCATGGACAATGGAACATACGAAACAGCAGAAGGACCAAAACAGCAGAACAACAGAATTGGATATTCCTTGACACCTAAAGACTGGCCCAACCACAGAATTTCAGAAAGGAGTGTAATCAAACAGAGTCCCAATTCTTGACACTCTAAACAGGAAAAAATAGAGGTCATAACTGTTAGGTAATAAGTAAGTACAGCTCTTTTTTGTGCAAGTTTTAGACAGAAAATTAGACTTTAGCTTAATATTGAGGGAGATACAGGAGCAGACTGCAGGAGCCAATCAGATGCCAGAGCAGAAAAGCACTTGCGTTCTGATTGGGTACTGGCAATGCCGTACCTCGCTAGTAAGGAGTCTGGTCTAGATGTCTCAGGCGGTGGCAAAGGAGTAAATAGGGTGGACATGGAGAGTGTCTTCAAGCTCAGTGGGAATTGAAACATGAGGGGACACACTTTCAAGTTGGGGAGAGGTTTAGGAGAGAGGCTAGAAGGCACTTATTCATAGAGATGGTGGTGGTCAGTTGGAATGGGCTTCCTGAGTAAGTGGTTTCACTAAAAAGAGTAGGCAGCTTCAAGAGAGGCTGAGATAGTGTTAAGAGGAAAATAAGGAGCAAGAGGGGGATAGGCAGAGGGGAAGGGCTGATTGGGGGGCAGTGTCATTAGCTGATGCTGAGGATCCTCCAATACAAGCAGACTCAGCAGACCTAATTGTCTTCTTCTGCTGGCTTTGTCATGTATTTGTATGTATTGGTATATTATCCCAATGGATTTTTCCAAAATATTATTGGTGATATAACATGTGTGTCTTTAGTGTTTAGATGTTTCATTCAAGTTACAGAGACGCTGCTGCAATACATCAGGGGATTCATCCAAATGTCTACAAATGAAGATGAACAACCTGCTACATATTAGTAACTTTATAGAGTTGCAGGATTCCCAAATGGCATAGATGCAATAAACTGTTCCCATGTAGCTGCAATGGTAATATTACACATACTGAAGAGTTACTGGAACAAAAAGGCATATCACAGTATTAATATACAAGAGGTATGTGATGCTGCTGGAACATGTGTGTTCACAGTTCCCTGGATCGACAAATGACGCTGTCATACTGGACTGCTCACAACTTGTATTCTGTTTAAGTGCCACAGGAGTACACACAGATCATTGATGAGTACCTAATGTCTATTATTATTAAGTATGCACAAAGGCATAATCAGTGACATATGAATACTGTTTATACAGGTGACGTAAATACCCACAGAGAATATATTTGATAATGCTTTTCTTGAAATTAAGTATTCGGCTGATATGTGTCACAATCAGGCACATAAACTGACAAGGGGTGTAACTGAGTATACATGTGGTGTGTTAAATGTGTTTTAGCTATCTGGACAAACACTGAAGGTACACTGCAGCATCTACCTGTCTTAGTATTGTACTGTAATAAAGTGCTTTTTGATCTTTATATTGTAAATGCTTTAAATTTTGTCTTGCTTTAAATGACTGTCTCCTTATTTCCATTCCACAGTAGGTACTCTCAGTAAAAGGGCTCATTATTTGACATCCAGTGGCATTCCATCATTGTATTTATACCATTGTGTTTTATGACCATTTTCAGCCTAGTTTGAAGATTGCACACTCAGTGTCTTAAGTAACAGCCTTATGAACTAAATGCTGTAAACTATGACTTTTGAAATATACAGAACAGAGAAGGCAACACAGAAGTGATATCGGGGCAGCTGGGGAAAGTGTATGAGAAGAGGCTGGCAAGCCTCGACATGTACACACACTAGCTGCCAGAAGGGAAAGGGGACATAATAGAGACATGTAAGTCCTTAGAAATGAAGAAACATAATATGTCAGCAGAAAAGGGCTGCGTGGTCCATCCAGTCTGCCTAGATGTTCCATTCCTAATCTGTCTCTATAGATCCTAACTGGTCTCTAGCAACCCTCTCCCTTCCCTGCCTATTTACTAATAAAGGAATAATGCACAACAGGGTGTGTGTCGTGCTGGGATAACATCATGTCTTGGGTGGTTGGGCACGAGGCCGTAGGCCCAGTGCATACAACACCTGGGAAAGCCAAAAAAAAAAAATAGATTCAAAAATATATTCAAAATGATTTTTAGTAGTTTTTTTTAATGAGTAGGTATACATAGTAAAACAATAGTGGACATTTATTGTTTTGTCCTGCAGGTGGGGCTGCTGCTTCAGAACTCTTTTCCCAGTGTCTCAATTTCTGTGCCCAGCTGTTACTGTGTGTCTTAGGTTTGTCTCACCCCCCACACACCAAATTGCATTTTATTCACCCCCCCCACCCGAAAACAAATTTGTATTAATACTGTCCACTCTGTGAAACAGCTGCATGTTTGGATCTGTTGAAAAGTTATGGTGATTGTCTATGGGGAAAGGGAAATGGAGCCCATGATCAGTAAGTGGAGTGCGGTGCTTTAAATAGCACATGAGCTCAAGGTGTTTTCAGTGTCACAGGCTTTATCTCGGTATTGTAGGCAGGTCTTTGTAGGAAGAAAAAATTATTTTTTGCTTTTAAACAGATGTGCTCCATCGGTTCAGGGAAGGTGGGGACAGTGTCGTTTCTTGAGTGGAGTGCCGACTGCACATGCACACAGTAAGTATGTTAGCAGGGACTGCCGAGCGTAATGACAGCTTTCTTTTGTGTTTCACATTTTTTAAGAAATATTAGAGCAGAAATAAGTGTGGTAAAGATCTGCAGAATAGCTGTGACAGTCGGAGAGAGGGCTTTATCTCTGGGTGGGTGTACTGAAGCTGATCCCAATGACAGCTCATGCTAAGTGGTGGACTCAGGGCTGGTGACTTCATTTTTCTTCAGTGTTTTTTTTAATTAGAAATCAGTTGGGAACTTTTGGGGGCTATGTGTGGATTGTGTAGTGAGTGATGAACTGAACAGCTGCTCAAGGGATGACTGCTGGCACTGTGAGTAGACAGGGCAGTGTCACTACTGGGCAGTGGGCAGTGATCCATTTTACATGCTGGCATATGTGATGAGATCATGTATGTGCTGGGATTACACTCCAGATGTAATGCCAGGATAACATCACAGGTCCAGTCCCAGACTGACCAATCACAGACCAGCATTCTTTCTTGCCATTGTATAATATTCCATTATGTCTGTCACATGCATACTTGAAGCCCCCCCCCACACACACACACACATACACTGTTTTCACCTCCTCCAGTTCTGCTGGAAGTCTGTTCCAGCCATCTATCATCCTTTCAGTGAAGTAGTACTTCCTCTAATCCCTCTCACCCTTTCCACACTCCAGCTTCATTTCATGCCCCCGGCCCTGGTGCTCTTTCTCATTTCAGGAGACTCCCCTCCTGAACCTTGTTCACTCCTTGAGGTACTTGGAGGTCTCTTTTATGTCCCTCTGACTCTCCCGTCTTCCAGGGTGTACATGTAGTGATC
Source organism: Neoceratodus forsteri (assembly GCA_016271365.2). NCBI lineage: Eukaryota > Metazoa > Chordata > Ceratodontiformes > Ceratodontidae > Neoceratodus > Neoceratodus forsteri. The sequence continues at coordinate 515,045,917 of CM057449.1, read as the reverse complement.
CCTCAGTCTCTCCTCGTAGGGCTTCTCATGCAACCCCTACACCATTTTAGATGCCATCCTCTGGATTGCCTCCACCCAGTCTATGTCCCTTCTGAGGTGTGGCCTCAAAACTGGATACAGTGCTTGTCATCAAGGCACAGGTCAGGAGGCATAGGGAAAACCAGGAGCAGTTGTACAAGTCACCAAAAATATTTATTTACAGTAGCAGTAACATAAAAAGAAAATAAACTTGTTCAGTATAACTATTTACAAAGGCAAAATAAAACAGAGTTTTCCTTCAGTCTCTGTGTCCCTTTTTCTTCTATAGCAGATGCAGCTTAGCTCCTTTATAAGTCTTTTCAACCTCCATCCTTAGCAAGCATCCTGTTTTTGTAAATATCAGGCAGAAGCTGCTAGAACACAGTGTGCTTGCTGAGGCCCCTCATACACAGCTTTGGCAAAAGGCTCAAAGATTTGCACTAAGGTAACCTCTAGTTTCCAACAGTTTTTTGCAGTCATCTCAAATTATAAATATATACATTTCAACAGTAACACTATATATTTTCTAAACAAAAGGGATCCCAATATCAGTTACATTTCCACATAATGATTTGCACATATTTTTTTATTAGCAGATATGCAAGGGGGAAAAACACAGACAGCAAGGGAGGGCTGAGAGACAGTGAGAGGCAGAGAATTGTAAGACTGTTGGGGGTGATCAAATCCTAGGTCTCACAGAAAAATTTGGTTGTGCAACCAGACAGAGAAGAGACAGGAAAGGAAAGGAAAGGAAAGGAAAGATCAGATCCTTGCATTTAAACACTTTCTCCATAACAAATGGGACAGGATCCTATTCTACCCTGTCACATGCACCCCCTTCCTTAAGAGAGAACCGGTTTTATTAAACAGGTTTCCAAAACTTTTTATTAATTCTCTATTAACAATTGCTGCTTTCAGAAATTAAGCACATGTACATTATCAGTTTTTATATAACAGTACAGCAGACAGTAAAGTTCAAACCCATATGTTTATTTTCAACCTTCAGAACCCTCAATTGATGATCCATATCTTGACAGGAAATCAGCATTTGTGTATCACCTTGAATTTAAATGGCTGTAATGCCAGGTACCACCTTGTGATTCTGGAATTTTTATCTTCCATCTGGTTATGCCAACAGAGATGATTGTGATCTGTTACAAGAACAAAATCAGTTCCTAGAAAATAAAACTTAAGGGACTCCATGGCCCACTTTACTGCTAAACATTCCTTTTCTATAGTGGAGTACCTTTTCTCTCTGTCATGCAACTTCTTACTTATGTACAGAATAGGATGTTCAGTCCCATCTATAATTTGACTCAGTACTGCACCTAGGCGTACCTCAGATTCATCTGTTTGTAGCAACAATTTATTTCTCAAAGTCTGGGCTTCTTTAAACAGGGGCTGAACATAATGCAGCCTTAATGGCTTGAAATGCTTCATCACACTCTGGGGTCCATTTCACATTATTTGGGTACCTTTTTTTGTGAGTTCAGTGAGGGGAGTAGCTAACTCTGCAAAGTTGGGAACAAATCTCCTATAATGACCAGCCAGACCTAAAAATGACCTGACATGTTTCTTTGTTTTAGGGACAGGGCTGTTAGCTACAGCTTCTATTTTAGAACTATCTGGCTTAACTTCCCCATTTCCCAACACATAGCCCAAATATCTGGTTTCCTGCATGCTCAATGCACATTTAGTAGGATTAGTAGTCAGACCTGCATTTTTGATAGCTTGGATAACTGCTCGTAGGTGTTCCAGGTGGCTTTTCCAGTCAGGACTGTACACCACAACATCATCTAGGTACGCAACACAATAACCAGTGTGAGTGGATAAAATGACATCCATATACCATTGGAATGTAGCTGGTGCACCAGGTAAACCAAATGGCATGGTGGTGAACTGATAGAATCCTATAGGGGTGGCAAATGCAGTTTTATCTCTGGATTCTTTAGCTAAAGGTATTTGCCAGTAACCCTTGGTGAGATTGAGGGTACTGATATACTTTACACTCCTCAGTCTGTCCACCATATCATCTATTCTGGGCATAGAGTAACTGTCAAATTCTGACACTAAAGTTTTCTAAAATCAAGGCAGATTCTAATACCCCCTTCTTTTTTGTTTACAGTTACCATGGGAGATGACCAAGCACTCCTCGACTCCTCTATGATACCCAGTTCTTTCATTTTTTGTATTTCCTTAAACACATTAGCTCTTAACTGCTCTGGCAACCTGTATGTCTTTTGTTTAATAGGATGAGCATTCCTTGTCATTATTACATGCTCAACCCCTTTTGCTCAGCCTGGTACCATGGTACAAGTACTGTTAAATGTCTTTAGCACATTACTAATGTCTGCAGTTTGTTCTGTTGTTAAAGAAACATTCACCTTTACAGCATCAGCATTTACAATTTGTTCTAGTCTATCATAAGCTACATCAATATCTTCCTTATCAGTTTCTGGTAAAACTATCAATGCAGCTTTTGAAAATTTTTCAATCTCATTTCTTGAGGAGGTTAGCATGGTATATCTTAGTATGATTTTTCCTGTCAGGGGTCCCAATCTCGTAGTTAACAGTGCCAGTACATCTAAGCACTTTATAAGGCCCTTGCCACTTCATTAACAGCTTATTTTCTGTTATAGGTAACAGTAGCAAAACCTTTTCACCTGGCTCAAAAACTTTTTCTTTTACCCTATGGTCATAATATACATTCTGCTGATTTTGAGCCTCTTCGTGATTACTATGGGCAATTTTGACATATTTTGCCAGCTTCTTTCTTAGGGAGCACATATAAGATGTTATAGATTGTTTCTGAGTGGAGTTATCTTCCCAGGTTTCTTTTATCACATCCAGTGGCCCTCTTGGCTGCCTAACATACAACATTTCAAATGGTGAAAAACCTGTTGATGCCTGTGGCACTTCTCTGTAGGCAAAAAGTAGGTAAGGCAAGTAGTGGTCCCAGTCTTTTCCTTCCCCTTTTACAAATCTTTTAACATGCATTTTAGGGTCTGGTTGAAATGCTCAACAAGACCGTCTGTCTGAGGGTGATAGGGGGAGGTTCTTATGGCAGTGATATCTAGCAGTCTGTACAGCTCCTTAAGTAATACAGCACCAAAACTATTGCCCTGATCAGTAATAATTTCTTTAGGTATGCCCAATCTGCTGAAAATTTTGGCAAGCTCTGTTGCAATTTTTGGGGCTGTAACAGTACATATCGGAACTGCTTCTGGGTATTGAGTAGCATAGTCACATACTACCAGGATAAATCTATTATCCTTTTTACTTTTGTCTAAAGGACTGACCACATCCATTGCAATTCTCTCAAAAGGCACATCTATTAAAAGTAGGGGCACCATGGGCACCTTGTCTTTTCTAGTGACTGGGGCTACTTTCTGACATTCAGCACAGGAATTACAATAGTTAGCAACATCTTCATGAATTCCATGCCACTAAAATCTATACAGCAATCTGTCAAGGGTGCAATCCCTCTCTGAGTGACAAGCCATAGGACTATCATGTGATATCAGTAATAACTCTGTTCTATACTTCTGTGGTATAACCAATTGTTCTCTTTGTTCCTGTGTCTGAGGGTTAACCCAAACTCTGTACAGTAACCCATTAAATTTTTTAAACATTGGTCCACCCTGTTTTGATTTCACCCCCAGCTGCTTAAAATAACCCTGGAGAGAAACATTGTTAGCTTGTTCTAAAAGAAAATCACAATCAGTTATCAATTTAGTTTCAGCATTTTCATATTTTAACCTTTTATGTCCATCAGTCATATATTGCCACAGTTTCTTCAGGCTTCGTCTTTCTTTCCTGGATTTCCGGATCTTGGAGCTGGCTCAAACAAGTCTGAATCAAAGTCTTTGAAAGGAAAAGTGTCCCCACTGTCTAAAATTTTCTTTGTGTGAGCTCTTGTCACTACTGCTGCTGAAACATCAGGATTTACTCCCTCTTTAATCAACTCTGTAAATCTTGGAAAGTCATTTCCAATAATCACAGGTACAGGTAACTTTGGTACTACCCCCACTTTCATTTGGTACGACACACCCTTAATGGTCAGAGTCACTTGGGTGGTGGGATAGTATCGAGTGTCCCCATGGATGCAGATGACACCAGTACCTGGTCCCTTTGCACAGTGTTTTCCCAGAACTTTAACATGCACTAGGGTCTGTCTGCTTCCCAAATCAATGAGTCCCTTTACAGTCTTATCCCCCACCTTCACATCTATTAAGTACTTACCCCAATTTGCCAAGGACAAATCTGTTCCAGTGCCACTCTCTTTACTATGGCAGTTTCTTGCAAAATGGCCTAGCTTATTACAGTTTTAGCAGATAACGTCTTTGGGCACAGATTTATGACCTCCACCAGAGTTATTATCAGGCTTGGAGTTTAAATGGGAAAAAGAGAGTCTTACCGATGCTTGGCTGTTACCTCGATAGTGTGGCATCTGTCTGGCTGTTACACGAGGTCCCTGAACCCTAATTGATACCACAGAGGTACACTGCAGACAGCTAGCATTTATGTGTATGTTATACTAACATAGAGGGCTAAGGGCATCTACCGTACAAGAGTAGATGTCAGGATATGTATGCACATGATTGCTATATGCTTTACTTTCTAATATACATGTGTATTTCTTGCTTAAAAGATGTTAGGACACTTGTGTCCTTGTAGTGTTATGATATATGAGTCGGCATTGCCATCTTCTGATGATTTGTATTACTACACGGCTATGTACAAACTGTACTTTCTTTGTTTCCATAAAGTGATGACTATAACAAAATTGTATAATGTTATCTGGGACTGTGGGGCCACCTCTAATTTAACCAATAGGGTTCATCTCTGTAACTAGAAATGTTTCTATCTTACAGTAACTATGATAATTATCTTAGGTATATAATGTAAGACATTACGGGCAGGATTCACAAACTGTTCGGGAGCTAAGTCCCACTCCACAACTCCAGCAGTGGACTGAAATTGTCCGCAGCAGCGGTGATTGTGATTCACACCACAGCAGATGAGGAGGGTGTGCCGGCTGCTCCCACCGGCCATAGCAACTTTCTGCAGCTGCGGTGCTCTCCCTAGTAACACCACCCACAAGCTGCCATCAGTCATGGAGCCAGTCGTAATCCGGCTCCACCTTTGTGAATGTCCGCTGCTGCGGGACTTCTGTGGCTCTGCAAGTGGCCACCCTTTGGCGCCAAAGTTTTGACACAGCTGTGGGACTTTAATGGGGTTTGTGATTCCTTCCCTACATCTTTTATCTCTGAGACCCAGGGAGATCTGGAGACATAGAGATTCCTTGAGGTATAGGGAATGCATAGCATTGACTCCCAACCTAATGGTTATAACTGCTTGGGGCAACTGTGATTTTCCTTTTGGAAGTAATAAACAAGATTTATTACTCTTATGCAATGTGTTTGTGATTCCTTGCATTCCCATTATTGCCAAGAACCTGAGAGTGAGGGTTTAGACCTCCTGACAATTGGCAACTGTGTGCAGGCAATATTTGGTCTTTTCAAAGTTTTCACTTGTTGCTACTACTTTCCCTTCCTAATGAGGATAGAAGGTGTGCACACCCACATCACCTCTCCTGTTTTCCACCCACTTTGTAACTACTTGAAAAATCTGTTTGCTTACTGGGTGTGGTCGATGCTGACTCACCTCACCCCATGGCAGTTTTGAATTGCAAGCTTACAAGTGCACAGCAGCCTGCCTGTGAATTAGAGCACCTGTTGTGGATTGATACACAGCACAACACCTTTTCACAGTTTGATTTTATGTTCCCTCCCACTAAATGGCCACCTTATCAAATATCTGCACAGACTTAAGACTCAATGTCTCGAACTTCCTTGCCACCCATGGAGGATGGGCCGACTTCACGCCGGACACAAATCAATCCAAAAACCCCGTGCTGGGGATTTCAACCCCGTACTCAGAGATGAGACAAACAGCCAGAAAGTGTGAAGCTAAAGGGCTGTTGGTCGCAGCTCTCTACACTGCTCTGGAAGCCTCCAAAGTGACGTTTTGAACCCTTGATCTGCAAGTCTCATCTCTCAAGCAGGAGATGGGGCTGAGGAAAACTGAATGTTTGAAAAGAGGCAGGATTTGGAGTCTGAGCTCCAAACTCTGTGGAATGAAAAGGATTCACTTTTGCATCATTCAGCTCAGGAAAATGAGCAGGAGCTTTGTTGTTGAAGAAGGAATGTGAAAGTTTGAGACAGGATAAGAGACAAACATTACAAATCAATGATATATTAAGTAGAACTAATGACCAGATACGTGATGAGTTGGGAGAGCTCCAGGATGAGATGAATAAGGTACGTAATGATTTAGGTGTAGCTAATAGGGACAATCGCGCATTGAGTGCCACGTATAGAGTGTTACAGAAGCAGTTACAGGATGATGTGGATCAGAAAGTTGCAAAAGTTAGTCATGATGAATGTGAATGTAAAATGGTGAAACTGCACCATCAGCGAGAGGTGCTGGCTGGTCACGTCCAGGCAATGGGTGGCGTAGCTCCCGTCTTGACAATGTCATCTGAAGAGGAGGAGTCAGATGATGACATTTCTCAGTATAACACCCAGTCATGCCCCTACTATGGCCCAGAGACACCCCCCCACCATCCACAACATGGTGGACCCCATCACTTGACCCCATATTCCTAAGTCATCGACAGACTGACAACCATCATGGGTGACGCCAACATGGTGACCCCCATGATAGGGGGAAACAGACCCAGGCCTAGTCCCAATGGCACCACCAATCACCGTTATTTCTGTGGACGATAGGGAAGAGATAGAAAAAAATTATTGATGATGCTTTAGGCAGTGTGACTCTTTCCGACAGAAGCAAATGGACTCTCTGAACGCAGATTAAGCAGTTGCTACAGGAGGCTGCTACTCAGGAAGGAATGATCTGGACTGTGGCTGAAGCCGCAGCTCAGGCAGCCCTGCAGGGCACCCAAGACAATCTACCTCTGAATGATCATCCCTGCAATCCCCTACAAATGGCCCTCTCTGTTCAGCAGATAGCTGACAGCATTGGTCAGATGAGGCCGTCCGACAACCTCAGATGCCACTTGGAAAAGGAGCATGCTAAATACGAAATGCTTAGTCTCACTGCAGACTACCAAGTCCAGATCCTACGCCAGACCATTGATCCTGGCCTATGGGTGAAACTCCCTGATGCTATCCGGCAGGATAGCCACGCCACCTTTGACGAAGTTGCAGCTGAACTCATTACTGCACATAACCCAGGTGTGGTGGAAGTGATGCTTGCATACCCTGTGAAACAGAATGTGAAGGAAAGTCCAGTGACCTTCCACCAGAAGCTTTGGATGGCCTACCGTGCAGGAAAGAATCTTGCAGAAGAAGCCACAGATGTGGACCCTATTGAGTACAAGACCTTATTCCTCCGGAACATGATCCCTGCAGTGTGAGAGAAGGTAGAGACAACCACCTACCCCACCACGGAGAAGTTTTCTGATATTCTCCAGAAGACAGAGAAAGTTTATTAACTCTACATCCATGATTCAAGCTCGGGCTGAAAAGAAGGTAGCAGCCATGGAATCCAACCCCGAGGCCACGATGCACTACATGGTGGAGGGACAGGCCCAAGAGAAACAGCCCCTCCCCACAGATAACCAACAACCCCAGCAGACCCAACAACAATCCTGGGGCAGGAACTGGAACTACCACAAAAACAAGAAACACCAGAAAAATAATAAGGGTAAACAACAGAGACCAGGCCCTTTATATAGGGAAATAGCTGATGAGAACCGAAGCCTCCAAGACCTTCTTGGGGAAGTACGCTCCATAGCGGACGCTGTTCCAGTTCAGCCCCTTGCAGCAATACAACTTGGAGGGCAGGCCTCAACAGGCCATGGAGATACTGGAAACCCAGGCTCTCAGGCCCCTACAGGCCTGAACCCGGAAGCGGCTCCCTATATATAATCAGTACAGCATGGTGAAAAGGTTCACAGGAACCAGGCCCAAACGCTCTTTCAAGAGCTTCCCCATGCCTCCACTGGTACAGATTGACAATTACAGGCCCCAGTCTGTATTGTAAACAAGCTGGTCTTGGATACAAATAGAAGGCCCAGCACAGAGGCCGAGGTCGGGGGCTGCCTACTTACAGTATTGCTGGATACAGGCGTGGCAGTGTCTGTACTGCAAGATGACAACTCAGCCACATCCCTTGGTCCACTGGACCGATGACCAACATGTCTGGCATAGATGGAACTAGGCTACCTGCATACTGCTCCCTGCCACTACCTGTGACACTGGGACACCTGAAGGTGTATCATACCTTTCAGCTGATGGTACTGCATGATCATCCTAGCATTATCGAAATTGACTTCTTAGGACCACACGGCTGTGTAGTAGACCTAGCCAACATGCTGTTGATACAGATTCAGGGACAGTACCATACTGTCATGATTCCTGACTCACATGCGGTTGCAACTATATCCGCAAATGACAAAGAATATAACATCATAGATTTGTTTAAGAACCACAAGCTTTTCCCAAAGCTCCTTCCCATCCTGCAAAGGCATCTCGAGGCATTTGCCACCAACAAGCATAATTGTGGCAAGATGCATACTGTCATCAAGGTGACAGACCCAGCCCACGAGAGGCAAAGGCAATACCCCTTTCCATCCGAGGCCTTGCCTTCTCTTAGGGAAACAATCAAATCACTTCTCAAGCAAGATGTAATCAGGACATGTGTTTCCACTGCAAATTCCCCCATGTGGCCTGTGAAAAAACCCATGGGCACATGGAGACTTACAATTGACTACAGGAGACTAAACCAGGTCACCCCTAGCTGTGCCCCAACAGTGGCATCAGCACCAGACGTGCTACAACTACTGAACCCTGACCAATAATGGTTTAGTGCCCGGGATATTTCCAATGGTTTCTGGTCACTGCCATTGGCTCCCAAAAGTCAATATAAGTTTGCCTTCACCTTTGAAGGTAGGCAGTACATGTGGACCTGCTTACCACAGGGGTTCCATAACAGCCCCTCCCTTTTCCATCTGCACATGATGGACACTCTTGAGGGTTTCTGTACACCCCAGTGCCTCTTGCAGTATGTGAATGACTTGTTGTTGGCAACAGCCACACAGGAGCAACATCTGGATCTCTTGGATGATTTGCTGACCCTCGTTCTGAGGGCAGGCATCAAATGTAACCCAGAAAAAGCACAACTGTGCCAGAAAGAGGTACTCTTTCTTGGTCTGAGGATAACAGACAAAGGCAGAAGCCCTACCTGGAAGAAGATACAGGGACTACAGGACTTGCCATTCCCCACTAGTGTGGCCACTCTTAGGAGATTTCTAGGTATGGTAAATTATTCCAGAGATTTTATTTGTGATTTTGCTCGGAAGGCTGCCCCTCTGTATGAACTACTGAAAAAGGATGTTCCCTGGACTTGGGGCCCCATACATACCCAAGCTGTGACATCACTGAAGCAGGCCCTGGCCTCAGCTCCAGCTTTGGTCAACCCCAATCCAGCCTTGCCATTCTATCTGGAATCTGCCACCTCTGACATTGCAATGTCTGCAATGTTGGCCCAGAAGGTTCATGGCACCCTACGACCCATTGCATATGCATCACAGCTCTTGATCCCATTGGAACAGAAGTACAGCCTTTGTGAAAGGGACCTTTTGGCTACTTACTGGGCTGTCAAGCACTATTTGTATATCATTGGGTATTCCCCCTGATCATCTGTACAAATCACACCCCTACAACCTTCCTACTGTCAGACAGAGTAAAGGATGGATCAGTAGTCTCCAATACCAGACTGACACACTGGTCCTGTCCTCTCCAGGATAGGGACATCAAGGTTCACCCAACCAAAATGCCATCCATGCTGGTGCATTGCCTCCTTTTCCAAGGAGAACCACAATGATTGTACACTGCAGCCACCTGATCTACCAGATCCAGGCCCTTTCCTTCATGCTACACCACAATTACTTGACAACACCTCATTGTGTCACTTTTTTTACAGACGGATTAGCCTCCTATTATCAGGGAGAATGGATAGCAGGAATAGGTATATTTGCGATTTACCCCTTTGGACACACTGTTAAAATTTCCAAACGTTGCAGTGTAGCATCATCACAGTATGCAGAGATGGCAGCGGTGTCCTGTGCCCTCAAGTTCATCCAGCATGGAACCGTGGATACCATCATTTTTATAGACTCTAACTGGGTTTGTAGTTCTCTTACAGAATTTCTCCCTTTCCGGCAGAAGAACTCCTACATCTTTTCTGATGGCACGCTAGTGAAACACAAGGAACTGGTAATATACATTCATTCACTGGCACAGAAATTTGCACTCAAACTCTATGTACACAAGGTTAAGGTCCACTCCATACATGACCCCTATCATGCCTTCAATGACAGTGCTGACGCCCTTGCTAAGGAAGGGGCCTGGGAGGGGGGAACATTTGGATGATGGACCATCTAGAAGCCAGAGCAGCTGTACACATTGTAGCAGTCAGGAAGAAACCTGAACCCTTCTCCCCCTTGGATTTGTCAGAAGCCCAGCATGCTGACTCTGAACTCAAGGATGTGTTCAGATTTCTGTACAAAGGCACCAAGAAGAATCTACCTGCCCATAACCCATATCGAAGGCATGAAGGTAAGTTACACTTGTCCCTGGATGACAAGCTCATCTGGTACCAGCCAGATGACACCACCACCACATAACTGTGGGTGGTTTCTCATCATCTCAGGTCCGAATTTTTGCACCAAGTGCATGACACCCCCACTGGTGGACACCAGGGAGTGGAAAACACACACCAGAGGCTAAAGACCACAGGCTGCTGGCCCGGTATCACCAAGGATGTCAAACAGTACATAGATAATTGTCTTGTTTTTGCACAAAACAACCCCACCCCTACCAAAAGAAATGCCAAATTACTACCACAAAGACATTCAGGCCCTTGGCATGCTTTACAGATTGATTTCATTGGTCCCCTCATCAATACCAGTAGAAACAACAAATATGCCCTTGTGGTCACTGATCTTTTCTCTAAGTGGGCTGAGGCTTTCCCTACCAAGACATGCACTGCAAAAGCCACTGCCAAAATCCTGGTGGAACAGCTTTTCTCCAGGTGGAGCCTACCTCTTAAGATGGACTCTGACAAAGGAACCAGTTTTACAGGTGAGTTGATGGAAAAAGCCTTTGAACTCCTTGGAGTTCACCAAAAGTTCCACATACCATACCACCTACAATTATCAAGTAAAGTAGAGAGGGCCAACAGATGGATTACACAAATGCTTTGCAAATTTATTGAGGACAATCCCAAGGATTGGGATTCCCTACTGCCATTACTCTTTATCGCAATTAGGGCACACCACTCAGTTGACACCCTTTGAGGTGATGACTGGCAGAAGTATGAGATTACCTGAACACCTGTTGTTTGACCTGCACACTCCCACTGCAGATTGTGTCTCTGTGGATCAATATGTGGAAAAGTTGAGAAAAGACCTAATACACACTCATTTGTATGCTGCAAACTGCATGGGCAAGGTCCAGCAACAATCCAAAATTCAACCTCATAGCCTCTATCAAGTAACCTGTTCTTTAGGTCCTGTACTTGTCTGTCAGACTTACCTAACTCAGTGCAATTTCTCCTGAATCTAATGAATTGGCCATATGGCATAGAGTGAATGAGTGATCTGGGATGAGTACTCATAGAGTGAATGAGGGATCTGGGATGGGTGCTCTCTACTATTAAAAGGCTATATGTTGGTAGTCCTTTATGGTAGCCTTTCCTTGGATATTCCCCTTCCCCAACCATGAGTACTGCTTACCGTTGTCCTTCATCACTATGCCGATTATGAAATACATTATGATATTCTAACTTAAGGATTCTATATGAATTTAATACTGTTAAAATGCAAGTTTGTGCAGATTATACTAAAGTACTTTTCTTTTTTTTTTTTTGGCACGACCACCGTCTGCCCTCAGCCCTGGTCATGGCCCCCGGAGACCTCCGCCACCGTCCATCATTGCCAGGGTCCCACGGTCACCCCCGGCTTACCCCCCGGAGGGCGGGGCCACGGCCACCACTTCTGGTAGCCACGGGCTAGTGTCTGGTTGGGGACCCGCAACGACGGTGGTGAATTTGAGGTCCTCCGGGAAGGGCTTCATCTCGACGGTGGTCCTTGCCCGCCTCCTTTTTTCTGCCATTTTTCATTGGGGGGCAGTGATGTGCAATGACACCAGAGTCCGCCCCGCCTCCCGGAACTGCATGCATTGGCCACTTATGCTCCCCTGCCTCCGCTAGGGGTCCAGTGCACCGACTGCTTCCCTCGCCTCCCGGAGAAGGAGAGCAGTCCATAGGACGCCTATCCTTCTCTCGCCGCCCTCCACAATCCGTCCATTCTGAAACTCTGGTCGCCGGCGCCGCAAGCGGAAATCCCACTGCTGCGCCTGACGGGTCAGCACTAAAGTACTTTTCTATGAAACTGGCACTTTGTTATATACAGTAGTCTTATTGTACAGCCACATTATGTATAAGTAACAGCATATGAGATCATTACTCTGAGCTATATATAAGGGTGAAGTTTACTGCAATGGCCACTCTCCAGGCCCCCAAAGAAGATCAGGTGACCAAAACACAGGGGCTAATTGCAGTCTTTGTAGGCTCCTGTTGCAACATGTTGAATGTACTGCACTATGATACTTTGAAAAAATAAAAAAGGACAAGGTATTGCAATGTTATTGTCCTGTTCTCTTTCTGTTCATGAGCCAAAAAGGCTTTAGTGCACTTAGTTTTCTTCTGTTTGAATTGTTTGTGGGATATATCCATGAGTACTGAAAGAGATGGAACATGTCATAATCATGCAACTGATAGATCTATTTTACAGCTCATTGGAAATGGGGGTGACATGGAATTGGAGGACAGCAGATGTGGTGCGCTCTGTGCAAGAGCAAAACTAGGGACAGACAGGGAAACTGTAGACCAGTCAGCCTGAAATCCACAGTGGGGGAGTTTCTGAAGACCATTTGTTGAGTCCCTGAAAGAGAATGCACTTCATAACATTAGGTAGTAGAGGTTCTCGGAAGGAGGTTGGGTCAGATGAACCTGACTGATTTCTTTGACTGGGTGACAAAGGCAATGTGCAAGAGTCATACAGTGGACATATTGCACAAAAAAGAAAAAATAAAGCCAGGCACACCATGCCTCTACTGGTGACACTGTCAGTAGATACAAGAACAAAAAAGGAAAAGAACTTGTGCACTCAGCAGAACGTTTACATTATATTTATTTGCAGCACAGTATTTAAATCAAATGCAGAGCAGTCTTCCAACTTAGGTTTACTGTACCTGGACTTCAGCAAAACCTTTGACTTTGTCCTACACGGATGGTTCATGAAGAAGCTGAACAACCTTTTGTTGGGGGATCAGATTACACAGTGCATAGGAAACTGGGTGTTTACTCACCTGGTAAAGGTGATTGTGTTGGTTGGCATCCATGGCACTCCAGACATTACCTCATGGATTTTAGCCCACCTGATAGGCTAGTGATGCACATGACCCAGATCAAATTTCTAGCATATCCAGGTCCCAGACACCCCTGCTCTCCAGTTCGAATCTTCCATAGCTGAAATTAAGGTTAATTAGTACAGGAGGAAAAAACATACAGTGCAGGCACAACCAAGCAAGGGCAATAAGAGAGATGATCAGAGACAAAGAGGAATGCGGACTACGACGTAGTATCAATGGCCCATAGGCCGAGTCTTTATTCTTCTCCTACTATTTACAGTCTAATCTCGGTCCCGAAGGTCCAACTGGTAGTTTATCATTAAGAAACAATCATTGCTGTCTGTCCCCTCGTGGGCCTACCATGGGTGAAGATCCCCTAGTTCAGTGCCAGTCACTCTGAGCACTCTGAAGGGAGGGCCTTGGAGTGCCATGGATGCCAACCAACACAATCACCTTTACCAGGTGAGTAAACACCCATTGTGATTGGTTGGCATCCATGGCACTCCAGACATTACCTCATGGGTAGATAAGAAGCAGTGTAGTACCCGGGGGGGGACAGAGTGGTCTAAGAGTGAGGGATTGAGGATGCTGCCGCCAGGACCTGGTGGTGCAAAGCAGGCCGTATGGCCTATAACTGTTCCAGCCTGTAGTGCCTGGTGAACGTGTGGAGGGAACTCCACGTGGCTGCCCTACATATGTCCTCTGAGGACATGTTGGCTCTCTCCACCCAAGAAGTGGTGATTGCTCTGGTGGAGTGAGCCTTGATCCCCTGGGGTGGAGTCATCTGGTTTGCTATGTAGGCATTCTGGATGACTCTCCTTAGCCACCCCACAATGGTGGCCTTGGAGGTGGATCTACCCTGCCTCTGTCCCTTCGAGATGATGAACAGTCTCTCTGTCTTGTGTATGGGATGGGTTCTGGCTAAGTACACAGAGAGGGCGGATCCTACATCGAGGTAATGTGGGACCGCACTGGTGCCCTGCTGGGGCCCTTTCTGGAAGGTGGGTAGTTCGATGGGATGCTCTCTGTGAAAACCGGTGGATACCTTTGGCTGGAAGGCTGGAACCGTTCTCAGACAGACCCCTAGCAGGGTGAACACTGTATAAGGTTCTGCACAGGATAGGGCCCCAAGTTCTCCGATCCTTCTAGCTGAGCAGATTGCCACCAAGAAGCATGTCTTAAGGCCGACCCAGAACAGATCCACCTCGAGGAGGGGTTCGTAAGGAGCTGAGTTGAGGGACTCTAGGACTAGTGGGAGGTCCCACGGGGTGATGGTTGGTCGAGTCCTTGGTCGGAGGATCTCTACTGCCCTTAGAAAATGTACGGTGTTGGGATGAGCTCCCGGGGTGTATCCCCCGATGAGGCCCATAGCTGCCCCTATGGCTGATAGTTGCACCCTGAGGGAAGAGTGTGCTAGTCCCTTGTCCACTCCCTGTTGGAGAAACAGTAGGATGGTAGCCATGTCGGTCTGCTCGGGGACCTTGCCCCATTCCAGGCACCACCAAGAGAAAATAGACCATTGTCTCCCATACGTGGAAGTGGTGGAAGACCGTCTGGACTGGAGTAGGGTGCTAATGACGGAATCATGATAACCCACTGTCTTCAGTCTCCTCCTCTCAGGAGCCAGGCTGTGAGCTTCAGGGTCCGCGGGGTCGGGTGGAGCACTGGCCCCTGTGAGAGCATGTCTGTTCGTTAGGGTATCCTGAAGCTGGCTAGTGACATCTCTCAGACCGCTCCGAACCACGACCTGCATGGCCAGTAGGGGGCCACCAGGATAACTGTGTGGCGTGACTCCCGTACTTTGGCTAGGACCTGAGGGATCAGGGGGAGCGGTGGGTAGACATAAGCGTGCCTCTGCCTCCAAATTTGTGACAGGGCGTCCGTTCCCTGGGAGAGACTGTCCCTGAATCGTGAGTAGTAATCTCTGACCTGAGCATTCTCCCGTGTCGCCATGAGATCTATGGTCACGGGCCCCCATGTCGCTTGGATCATCTGGAATAGGTCCGGGTGTAACCGCCATTCCCCCGGGTGCACCTGTTGCCTGCTGAGCCAGTCTGCGCGGACGTTCAGCTTTCCTGCCAGGTGAACCACGCCCAGGTGTCTGAGGTTGGCTTGGGCCCAGTTGAGGACTGCCGTCGCCTCCCTCAGCATGGCCCTGCTCCTGGTCCCGCCTTGCTTTGCTATGTAGGCCACCGTGACTCGATTGTTGGACTGGATCAGGACCGACTGACCGTGTACCTGGTGCTTGAATGCCTTTAGGGCATGAAACACGGCTCTCATCTCCAGGATGTTGATGGAGAGCTCCGACTCCGCTGGTGACCATAGGCCCTGGGCCGTTGTGTCTCCCAGGCAAGCTCCCCAGTCAGACAGGCTCGCGTCCATTTCTATGGCGATTGAGTGAGGAGCCTCCAGTGGGACTCCCTTGGTCAAGTTCGCCTCCACCGTCCACCATGCCAAGGAGAGTCTCACTGCATGGGGTAGTGGTACCACGACCTGTAGGTTGTGTTCGCTCGGTGCCCCCCGAGTCAGGACATAAGTTTGGAGTGGGCGCATGTGCCACCTGGCCCAGGGCACGAGGTCTATGCATGAAGCCATGCAGCCCAACAATCAGGCTATCCTTCCCATCGTTCTGTGGCGGCGGGCCTTCATCTGACGGGCCAGGTCTATCAAGTTGTGAATTCTCGAGGAGGACGGCTTTGCCCACCCCTGAGCCGAGTTGATGAGTGCTCCCAGATGCTCGATCTGCTGTGTGGGAGTGAGGTGGCTCTTTTTTTGATTTACCACCCAACCGTGGTCTTTGAGTGCCTATAAGGCAGATTCCGTGTGTATCCATGCCTGGTTCTCGGACCAGGCCAGGATGAGCCAGTCGTCCAGATACGGGATGATGTCCAGTCCCTGTTCCCTGAGTCTGGCCACCAGGGTTAGGGAGACCTTGCTAAAGACTCTCAGGGCTGAGGAGAGGCTGAATGGCAAGGCCTGGTACTGGAAGTGGTGACCTAGGATGTGAAAATGGAGGAATTGTCTGTGTTTCCGAATGATGGGAATATGGAGGTATGTGTCCTTATGTCTATGGATGTCAGGAAATCACCTACCCGAACGCATCGTAGGGTGGATTGGATGGTCTCCATTTTGAAACAGTGCGAGACCACGTGGCGGTTTAGGTGTTTCAGGTCCAGGATAGGCTGGAGCTCCCCTGATTTCTTGGGCACCAGGAAGAATATGGAGTAAATCCCCAGATTCTGCTCCGGCGCTGGTACGGGTTGAATGGCCCTGTTCCAAATCAGTTCTGACAAGATTTGTTGGACCTGATGCGGAGATGCCTTTCTCCTGGCTATGGGGGAGGAGACGAATCTTTGCGGAATGTGGGCGTGGGATAGCTCTATGGAGTATCTCTTGGTTATCACGTCTTGGACCCACCTGTCCGATGTTGTGTGGAGCCAGCGATGAGCAAATAGAGTTAGTCTTTGTCCCACTGGCAGGTAAGGGTCCTGGCCTTGTGATGTCGGGAGGGGGTAGTTACTGTTGCTTTCCCCTGTAGCCTCTACCTCATCCTCTGGTTCTTTGTCCCCGGGCTCTGAAGGAGAAGGACTGATAGCTCTGAGGGTACAGGCTACAGAAGCTGTGAGAGGACCCTCTGCCTCAAAAGGAGTGGCCCTGTTGTTGTGTGTCCCTGCGGGGTTGGTATGGTTTGTTCCCTTCCCGAAACCTCCGCCTCGAGGAGGGGAGGTAGGAGTACCTGGACTTATTCTTGAGGAGGTCTCTGCCCTCCTCCTTTTGTTTCAAATAATCCTGCAGACCCTTCCTGAAAACATGTTTTCCCCGCAGTGGTAAGTTTTGTAGCAAGGTTTTTGACTCATTGTCTGCATCCCACAGTTTCAGCCACAGTGCCCTTCAAGCACGGTTGGTGATGGCGGTAGCCCTGGCATGAAGGCGTAAGGTGTCTACCGCCATGTCGGCTAGGTATTTAGCTGCATCCAAAGTACATTCCAACAGATCTGCCTCCCTGGACTTAGGGATGGCTTGCTCCTGGAGCTCCTTGAGCCAGCGGATCTGTGCTCGAGCCGTATAGATGGCTGTGGTGGTTGCCTTAGCGGCGGTGCCCTCAATCTCGAAAGCCCTCTTGAGCATATCTTCAACCTTCTTGTCCATCGGGTCCTTGAGGGCTATTGTACCGCATGGTAGTACAGTCTTTTTGCTAAGGGCCGCCATCTGGGGATCAATGGTGGGGACCTTGCATCAGACATCTGATTTCTCCCCTTGGACCAGGTACATTCTGTCCAGGTTCTTACGGTTTGACATTCTGCCTGGTTTGGGGGATTTCCATTCTTTACTGAAGATATCTTCGATTGCAGGGCATACTGGGAAGGTCTCTGTGGTTGATGGTCTCAGTTGAATCATGGGGTCGAGCTTTGACTCGGGCCTGCTTTCTTCAGTGTCGAAACCCATGGTGACCTTGATGATCTTCATGAGCCCTGGGATTGTGTCAAAGAGCATAACTTTGATGTCAGGGAAGGTGTTGCTTGAAGATCCATATCCTCTTCGTCTGAGTCCGACTCGTCCTCTTCCCCTGCGTCGTCTTTCTTCCTGTCCTCGTGTGCGTCATCATGTGAGACATCTGGAAGGGTGTCCTCAGGGTTCAGAAGCTCCTCCGGTTGCCCGCCCGCCTTGTCGGGTTCCAGACTCGGTGGTTTTGCCCTGTGCTGAGTGAGGGATTCCAGTTTCTCCATGATCTTGAGCATAAAGCTCTGCTGGCTCTCCATCATGGCAACCGTGGCCTGCTGGTTTTGGATTAGGAGGGAGCCCGGGTCCATCCACATAGAGTTTCTGGGCCCCCGGGTTGGTGGTGCCCATGGGCGGAGTTTGCTCCAGGGAGGAATCGTTGTCGTCAAGGAGGCAGGCCACGCAGAGGGGACCCGGAGTCTGGGGCAGGAAGGTAGTGCTGCACGAGGAGCATTTCTTTGCTTTCACCATCTGGGGAAGAGAGAAAGGTATACCTTAGAATGGAACTAGCACGACGCCCAGGGGGCCATTCCTTTACCCCCCCCAGCATGAATGAGGGAGGTTTGCCTAACCTGAGACTGTATGCAGGTTGTGGGCATGCTATGTGAGGACCCGTGCAACGACGGCCGTGAAGGGAGAAGGGCTGGTGTTCAGTGTTCTGGTGCCATGGCTCGCTATGGGAGGGAGCCGTGGCGTGACCGTGGGGAGTCCAGGTGGGAAGACTACCTTCTCGGGTCACTGTGGGAGGGACCCGGGTGGTAGGGGGCAAGAATAAGGCCCAGAAGGAAGAAACAGGTAGTCTCTGTCGTGGGGGGGGTGTCACCGGAAGTTCGCTGTGGGAGGGACCCTTGGGACCCCCAGGCATCAGCTGTTGGCCCAGCGATCTTCCCCTTTTTTTTCTTTTAAAACTGTTGTCCCGGATGTCCCTGACTACTCGGACCTCACACCGTGCCCCCGCCATCCAAAGAGTGCCCTCCCACCCCACCCCTTCCGTGGAGGGGGCTACATTAAGCAAAGGCCTGGCCTCGATGTTATCTCTCATTCCTTTCTCCTGGGAATGAGGGGACAGAGGGTGGTTCCGCGGTCTCCCCAACCCTCAAGAAGAGGCTGAGGGGGAGACAACGCCCTAGAGAAGGCTGTTCAGTGGGAAGGAGGCGGTCCACTGGAGGTAAGCATGAGGAGGCGCTACCTTCTTCCTTCCAGATGCGAGGAGAAGCATTCTCCCCCCCCACTCCAGGCTAGGCTGTGAAGACGGGAGAGGAATACAGGCATCCTCACCTGAGCGGCGGCCTAGCGGGGGGAGGAGGAGATGCCGTCGCAGGGGAGGAGATTCCCCGAGAGCCGCCAGGCGCGGAGAGTGACTTGGGCCGCAGAAGGCCCAAACAGAGGCCTACCGGAGCATGCGCCTGAAGCACGTGGAGCGAGGAGGCACCCGTGGCTGGTTCCAGCGCTGCGTGGTGTGGGAGGGGTGGGTGCAACGAGCCTCCGAGAGGGGCCGAGGCCAGGGGAGGTGAGAGGGAGGAGGGAGGAAGGGGAAGAAGGAGCGAGAGGCCACACGGTCATCACGTGGCCAGGACAGGCTGCCGGCCCGCAGCATTATCGGGCCCAGGACTCTCCAGAAAATGGGAGAACATCACGGAAACGCCAAGGCCCCAGGCCAGAGGTCACTGGGAGGGGGGGACATGCAGAATAGCTAGTGAACCACGCCACGTGGTGCTACATAGATGGCCTGCCCAAACCAAAGCGAGGAGCAACTAACTTATAATGCCTTTCACAGAGGCTTACAACAACCATAGAACTATACCAGAAAAAACAACAGCAAACAATTTTAGGATACAACCCGAGGGTTGAACCAAAGAAAGCACATGAGCTAGCTAACACTGAGGCAGAGGGCTAGCTTAGGTTACTCCTCCTAGTTATATTTCTCAAAATTCTAGTAACTTGCAAGGTTCCAAACTGTAACTGCATACCTTGTGCCTTTTGATTTAGCCTGATAAAAAAATTATATATCCTTGATTCAAGGTCTTACCTTATAGGAGCAGACAGGGATTCCTGGTGTGCTTGTTGCCTGATCAGATGCACGATTCGAAACTGGAGAGCAGGGGTTTCTGGGACCTGGATATGCTAGAAATTTGATCTGGGTCATGTACATCACTAGCCTATCAGGTGGGCTAAAACCCATGAGGTAATGTCTGGAGTGCCATGGATGCCAACCAATCACAATGGCTTTGTAGGAGAGCCCAGAGTGATGCCCTCAGTGGACAGCACTCAAGGGTCAAAGAGGTCACCAGTGGAGTGCTGTAGAGATCAGCCCTAGGACCAGTCCTCTTTTATAACTGCATTTATATGACATTTGGGATGGGATCAAGAATTAGAGAAGTGGTCTAAGGAGAGAAGGAGAGGGCATTTGAAGTTTAATGCAAAGAAGTGTAAGGTAATGCACATAGAGGCCAGGACTCCAAAAACAGAATACAGAATGGGGGGTAGAAGTAAAGAGAACATCCGAGGAGTGCAACATAGGGTTGAAAATGACAATATGAAGACATTAGCACAGCACAATGGGGCAGTGGGGAAGGGGAATAGGATGTATAAGAAAGGTGTTTGGAAGCAGGAGTAACAGTTCTACAAAGAAGCTATACTCTGTGGTGTGTGGCAGCAGATTTGGGGTCAAGAAAGCAACAGTACATTGTACAAAACTTCATTAGCATACTTGCCCTGGCCTCTTTCTTTGTACTGGCTTAATATCCATTGAGCCAGCACAGGGAAAGCCTTGCAACCACAAGTGAGTTCAGGGTGAAACTCTGTCACAGTTTACAAAGTGGTCCTTGCAACCACTGTGTGACACTCATTTGCAACTATGTATGAGGCCCCTAATGTTTTCAATGCACTTTTTCTTGTCCGTTTTTCCATACTTCTTTCTCTAAACTGAGATTTGTAAATCTGCTCTTGTTAATTCAGATTTTTACAGTGCAGAATTATTCCTGTGTCATTTATAATCAAAATTATGTGTCTGAGTATTTATTTATTTATTCATTGAATTTTATGAACAGGGTGGATCCACTGAGGCTAAGAGTTCCTTTTTCATGGGTGACCCGTAATTAATTATATATAAGCATTTATTTATTTATATTTTGATTTTTTTATTTATTTATGTATGTATTTAGTTTATTGAAAATTAGTCACCAAGAAAGGCACACTGATCTAAGGCTCATTTTAGGTGAGAACTGGGGCATAGGGAAGGGGAAAACAGTAGTACAAAGTTGCAATAAGTCAGATGAATGTTGTTACAATGACAGAGGCATAAAGTGCAAATGTTAAGTGCAGAACAAACAAAATAACATATAGTGGAGGACAATACCATTTTCATATGGAACTGCTGTCCAATTGGACATGCATAAAATAAAGTGCTTAGTGCCTGGAGGAATGGTGGCTGTGCTTATGCTGAGAGGAATGCATCAAACAGGCTGTTAAAAATTACCCACTGCAGAGCCTAAAAATCATGGTATGGGGAGGGAAGGGTAATGGGTGGTCAAAGTAGTGGGGAGTTAGGTAAAGAGTCAGATAGAGGGTTGTCATGAGCAAAAGGGTGAGAAGAGGAGTTTTAGCTGTTGCCTAATGGAAGTAAGTGAGGGGGAGAGGGGGAGGGAGGAGGGTAGCTGGTTCCAGAGGGAAAGGAGCAATATGAAAATGCAGACTGCCTAGCTGAGGAGCGTGGGTGGGTAAGGGAGAAAGTGTGAGGGTCCCTAATGCACAGAGTAGGAGGAGGAGGGGATGGGGAGAGTAGTGAGGATAGGTATGAAGGCAGAAACCCAAATCAGTATTTGTAAATGAAGGGAGCACAGTGGAACTGGCAACATGAGGGGAGGGGGGATGGACAGGGAGGTGTAAAGGGAACAGTGGTGGGTATGAGTGGGTGAATTGGTAGCAAAGTGACAGAAGGCATTGCAGAGGGTGCCCAGTCTGACAAAGGAAGAGGAGGATGCTGTGCCACAGACAACATCCACATAGTCAAAAACTGGGAGAACCATTTTGGTGACCAGCTCCCACCGGACCTGGGGAGAAAGGCTGTCCGTGTTGCAGTACAGGGCACTGAGTATGGGGTGACATTTGGCATGGATGGCATCAACGTGGGCAGGAAGCCAATCCTGTTATCTAACCACACACCATGTTACTTGAAGGTAGGGATTACTTCAGGAGGCATGCCATCCAGTGTGAAGAAAACAGGGAAGGGAGAGCCTGGTCAGCTTCTGGCTGGTGCCAAAGGTCATGGACATTGACTGGAACCAGCACAGGACTTTGTGAAAGTCTTGCTGGAGTGAGACTTCCACAGGTGCAGTAAAGTGACCTGAGGTGTAAAGAACGCTGCCATCTGCATACATGTGAATATGTGAGTTGGCACGGGCAGAGGGGAGGTCATTTAGGAAACTGGAGAATAGAACTGGACCCAGGATAGAGCCCTGTGGGACCCTAGCTTGGATAGGGAGGGTAGGGAACAGGCACCTCCTACTGTACCTGTACCAACTGCTGACAACCCAAGAGATAGCAACATAACCAGTTAACAGCAGGGGCTGAGAGTCCAGCACAGCTCAGCTTGTCCAGGAGGAGAGAATGGGTCACTGAATTAAAGGCTTTTGCCAGATCAATGAAAATGATTGTTGTAATGTGCCTCTGACCCATCCCAGAGAGGACAGAGTCAGTGACCTGAAGCAGGTAGTAGATGGTAGAATGGTGCTTCTGAAAACCAGACTGGAAGGGGAAGAGGAAGCTGGAAGAGTGGAGGAAATCAGCAAGCCTTGAGTAGACAAGTTTCTCTTGTAGCTTTGCAAGACAGGGGAGGTGGCAGACAGGGCAGAAGTTGCTGGGTGTGGGGGTTCGCTCTCCCTTGTGAAGGAGGAAAACTTTGGCACTCTTCCAAAACTGAGGGACAGCACAGAGGGTGAATGAAAGGTTTAGGAGGTGAGTAAGGGGAGAGGCAATGGCCACAGCTGAAAGGAGGAGAAGTTTGGGGTATAGGCCATTTGGGAGAGATTTGGCCAGGTTGAGTGAGGAAAGGGCAAGCAGAGTTTCCTGGGTAGTGACCAGAGGGAACTCAAAACCGAGGGGAAAGTGGGATAGGGAGGAGAGAGGAGAGGAACCAGGAAGGGGGGGAGAGCACAAGTGGTGAAGAACTCACTGAAGTGAGCAGCAACAGTGGGAGGGTTGGATACTGGTGGGTCATTAACCATGAGGACCAGGGGACTTTATAAGTGTGCACAATATTTACAGAGTCACACTGAAAACAGTGGTGCATTTACACCAGTGAACTAGCAGGTGTATTTTTAAAAAATAGCAGACAGTTAATATAGGTACAGTATATAAAAAATTCCTTTATACCAACAGATCATACAACTGCTATTATATTATGAATACATCATTTGCCATAAAGTTCATTTGACAGGAAAACTGAGATGCACTGTATTACTTCAACATATAATTATGCAAAAATGAATACTGTAATAAATGATTAAATGTGCTCTTATCTTCGTATCATGATGAATGTATAAAACGTTATCTAGTTTTTAATGTCTCTGTCTCAGCCCCCTCATGTTCGGTTCTATAATAATTATTTTTAGTTGGAGCACAATGATTTTCTGACATCTAATGACATTTCTTCATTTTTATGCCATTTTAATAATAATAATAAATCTTTATTTATACCATGCCTTTCTTAAAATCAAGGCTGCTTACAATAGTTACAGACAAGAACAACATAAAAACTAAGATTACTGAGCTCATAAAAATACAGTAACATATCAATCAGAATAAATCGTAGACCATAAATACATCTTTAAGGCCTTTTTAAATTCCTCCATGGATGCACACTGTCAAAGTGGACAGGGTAGAGAATTCCAGAGGGTAGGGGCAGCGTACATAAAAGCCCGAGCCCCTGAAGATTTTAAAGAAACCCTCTGAATCTCTAGCAACCCCTCGTCCGCCAAGTGGAGCGATCGCTTGGGGCAGTAAGGTACCAGAAGCTCTTTCAAGTAGTCCGGGCCCAGTCCATGTAGGGCTTTATAAGTCAGAAGACCAACTTTAAAGGTGATCTGTCACTGTATTGGCAGCCAGTGAAGATCGCTCAGAACTGGAGAAATATGACAGGCATGAGAAGTACCCATCAATAACTGGGCTGCAGAGCTCTGCATGAGCTGCAAGGGGCGGATATCAACCCCAGAAAGCCTAGATAAAGGGAGTTGCAATAATCAAGATGCGAGGTTACAAAGGCGTGGACCAATGTAGGCAGATTGCTGGATGGAACAAGGTGTTTAATCCTGGTGATGTTCCACAGATGGTAAAAGGATGATTTGACAACTGCCGACACCTGTGAATGCAGTGTCAGCTCATTGTCCAAATTCACCCCCAGGTTCCTCACCCGTTCAGAGGTAGGCAGCTGGACACCTCCCAGAAAAAGTCCAGGGGGTAAACCAACTCCTGTCCCCTCTAACCTGCGACCTGGGTCCACATCCATTACCTCAGTCTTCTTTGAGTTCAACTTCAGCCAGCTTGAATTCATCCAGCACTGGATTTCAGTAAGGCAGCTGTTAAATACCAAGAGAGCTCTATCCTGGTCAGGTGCGAAAGATAGTTAGAGCTGGGTATCATCTGCATAGCAATGAAACCTCAGCCCATTCCTTCTTACAATGTCTCCAAGGGGTAGCATGTACACTGCAAACAACATGGGGGACA
Organism: Neoceratodus forsteri; assembly: GCA_016271365.2. Taxonomy (NCBI): domain Eukaryota; kingdom Metazoa; phylum Chordata; order Ceratodontiformes; family Ceratodontidae; genus Neoceratodus; species Neoceratodus forsteri. The sequence continues at coordinate 515,021,171 of CM057449.1, read as the reverse complement.
ACACCGAACCCTGGGGAACCCCACAAGACAGAGAGACTGGGTGGGAGGAATTAATCCCCGACACCACCCTCTGGGTTCTGCCTGCGAGGAAGGATCTAAACCACCTGAGGACTGTACCAGACAGGCCACAGATGAACTCCAGGCATTTGAGGAGTACCCCATGGTCCACAGTGTCAAAAACTGAAGAGAGATAGAGAAGAACCAAGATGGAGTGGCTTTTCTAATCTCTCACCATCGGGAGATCATTAAGCACCCGAACCAGCGTTGTCTAGGTACTATGCCTCTTTCAAAAACCAGACTGGAGCAGTTCATAGATGTCATGGATGGTTAAGTGGTTCTCCAGCTGTACAGCCACTACTTTCTCAATAACCTTCCCCACAAAGGGAAGTTTAGAGATTGGTCTGTAGGTGGCATGGCAGTCTGGGTCCAAGGAAGCTTTCTTCAGGAGGGGCGTTACCACCACTTCCTTCAGGGAGCTAGGAAACTCACCCATCCCCAGGGAACACCAGACTATCCATGCTAGGATTGGGCCAATAGTATCATGACAACCCTTTATTAGGGAAGTCAGGCCAGGGTCCAAACTACATTGTATGCATGATCATCTTCATTCCATGTACAAGGTGATATAGCCTGCCACTCATTATTTGACTAACAACCATGTAAACTAAGTATTATATACTATGAATTCTGAGATTGAATTCTAATGGTAGACAACCAAGAGAGCAAATGGTTAACTGTGTTAGTTACCTTTATTAAAACAGAGGCTAGAATATGATATACAGACTTAAAAAGACTGACAACTGGAGGGTTATAAAATGAGGGAATCTTTAAATGACAGATAATTTGTGAAAGGAAAATGGTAATAACAGAAGCATTTTTAAAAGAAATGTGACAGGAAGAACAACTAGAAAAAATGTTTATAAAACTTCAATAACTAAGAAAAATTACCTTTTTCAAAAATCAGCAGTTGAAAGATTTTGATAATTATGAAAAAGTTTGGCAGACCTTAAAGCAACTGACATGTAGAAGTAAGAATAACTCTCGAACCTTTATCAGACATAATTACAAACTAATTGATTCCCCTGCTGAGGTTGCCACCTTGTTTAATAACTATATTGGCAACCCTGAGACTTTTAGAAATGCTTTTGAGGCCCTGCATTTGATTATCCCTGATAGGGTCCCTCTTTTTTATTTAAAATTTTTGACTCTATCTTTGGTAACGGATTACATTTTTATTTGTTTATTTCTTTTATTTGAAAATGTTTCACCAGGAAGGACATCATGAGCAGTAATAGCTCATTTCCAGATGTGTTCTTGGGGGAAAAATATTAACCCCAAGCCATTTCTTGGCTTGGATCAAATAGATTTTTGACTTATTGAATTGGCCTGTCCTTCTATTTCTCTTTCCCACACTTACTTACTTAATCATTCTCTTTGTTATGGGGTTTTTCCTAAATGTTGGAAATCAGCCCTTATCAGACCAGTCCATTAATCTGGATCCAATAACATTCTTTCCAACTATCGACCAATATCCTTACCTTCCCTTCTCTTAAAACTCTTTGAAAGGATATATTTGATCAAGTAAATGAACATTTGTTCAAGTATGATCTCTTGACTGGTACTCAGCATAGGTTCAGATCTACTGTAAATGCAACACAGAGACATCCTTGGTGGAGTTCACAGATTATGTCCATGGGGCCCTGGAAAGTGGGCTCCATGTGGCATAAGTCTTTTTACAATATTAACAGTTGTTTTTGTCACATAAATTATTACTAAATTCTGAAAATAAAAATGTTTTTTCTCCTATTCCAGTAAGCCATCTTCATCTGATCTTCAAATTTTCAACCTGTTAGGAAACTTAACTGAATGTGTTGATAATTTTTGCTATCTAGGGATCCATTTGGAAAAATATTTCATGTTTGAGACCCTTATTTATTTATTTATTTATTAATAGTTTCAGAGACAACCTTTGAGCTGGAAGTTCATTTTCAAAGGTTCCACATCACATTCAAACAGACAAAATAACAAAGCAGGTTACAGTAAAACAAACAAGAAGATCACTTAGCAAAGTTCTTTAGCATATAAATGTTACAGATCTATTACAGAATTTAAAACTGTGATATAGATTCTAGTGTGATTAATGGAGAACATCAAAATGGTATGAGTTAAGAGCAACTGATAGTGAATAAATGAGGAGGAAGAGAAAGAGTAAAGGGGATTACAGGGTTGTAAAGAGAGCCCAGTGCAGCCTAAGGTAGGCTTTGTCGTAACTAAATTTTGGATTTGTATACTTCTCGACTCTGACAGCTAAGTGCTCAGAATGAGTGGATTTAGGGGAGAGGAGAAGCCAGAGGGAGAAGGGGAAAGAGGAAAGAAATGATAGAGGTAAGGAATGGGAGGCATGGGCAGAGATCATGCTGCAAACAAAAATAGTATAACTTTCATTAAGAGGTAAAAGAATGCGCATAATGAGGAGAAGCCTTAGGGAGGGCAGTTACAACTGCTGAGTGCAGCGAGGTGCTGATGTAGTTTAAGTTTAAAGGAGCCAAGAGTGGTGGCAGCAGTGATCTCTGATGGGAGGCAGTTGAACTAAAAAGAGGCTCTATTGTACAGTTAGTTACAACTATTCATAATAGGTTGGGTATGTTCATAGGATAAATCAGTTTCTGGTCCCTGAGTCCTGTACACTATTGGCAAAAGGTCTTTTATTTTCTAAGTTAGATTATGGCTATATTTTTTCCTTATGGATAAGTTGTTTAACATGTTAAATACACTTTATAATTCCATCAGTAGGTTTGCAACTGGTTTGAGGGGATCCACTCATCATTGCTTCTTGTATAAGTCTATGGGATGTCAAAGAAAACACAATTGTGCATACCCCAATAATGCAAAGCATCATGGGAAACATGCAAATCCCCATGAAAAAATTTGGACTGGCTCAACTTTAAGCAGAATTGCATGGTCCCGGAAGGCCTCACAGTGCAATCAGCAAAGGCTAAGAACAGCAGACATATGGGATGTCTCCCACTTCTTCAACCTAATGAATGTAAAGCATCAGTCTTTCTTAACAAAAGGTTTTTGTCTTAGGTTTACTGCCCATTTCAGTGATTGAGAAATTTTCAATAAGTTTTAATAATTTTTCCACTAGGTCCGAAGCTAGACATGTTTTCTCCAGTCCCCAATTTAACTCATCTTTTGGTCAAAGATCCTTTAAATATAAGACCATTTCTTGTTATAATAATTTGGCCCATTCTGTCATGAGTTATTGTAACTTGAATGTATTTAAATCTAGACTGTTCAATGTTCTACTACATGATTCCAAATGCTCATGTTTTATGTAATGTTTTTAACTGTGTTTGACACTTGTATTTTGTTAATTGTATTTTGTACACTGGTTGGGGTGAAAAATGGCAGTTTTGCCAGTCTGCTAACCAGTTTAAATAAAAAGAAATGAAGATGTAAACAAACGGGAGGGAATGGACAAGGATATGATAGAAGGCATTCTTAGGATGGCAGAGAAAGGGGAGATACTGTTGATGGGAGACCTGAATATGCCAGATGTTAACTGGAGCACATTTGCTGCAGCCACATCCAAGAGCAGGGCCATTCTCAATGTTCTACAGGTGGCTGGCCTCAGACAGCTAGTTTTAGAACCCACTCATGAGGGAGCAATCTTAGATCTCATACTCTCAAATGGGGGCAGTGAAAGGATCTCAGATCTAGAAGTGGGTTGCCATCTGGGAACAAGTGACCATCAAACAGTGTGATTCACGTTAAACTTAGCTACAGAGTCAAGCCATACAAAAGTGAGGGTACTGGACTTCAGGAGGGCTGACTTTGGCAAGATGGGAGAGTGCCTCAGAAAAGCACTAGCAAACAGGCTAGAAGGAGGGGTGGAGAAGCAATGGGGAATCATCAAAACTGCCTTCACAGAGACAACAAGCCTCTGTGTGAAGCAAATAAACAAATCAAAATGAAAGAAAAAGCCACTATGGTTCTCAAAGGAGGTGGCTGGGAAAGTCAAGGAGAAAAAGATAGCATTCCTGAAGTATAAGGAAACACAGAAGAAGCAGGACAGAGAGCTGTACCAGTTAAGGCAGAAGGAAGCTGGGAGGGAAGTCAGAATAGCAAAGGCCCAAACTGAGGAAAAGATAGCCAACTCAGTTAAGAAGGTGGATAAAACCGTTTATAGGTACATCAGCGAGCGTAGAAAATCAAAGGGAGGGATAGTGAGGCTGAATAGAATGAACGACGGGTGGGCAGAGGGGGACAGTGAAACAGCAGGGATATTGAAAGAATATTTCTGCTCAGTATTCACAAAAGAGATGGGGGAAGTTCCAAATCCAATTAACAGAAGTACTCTTGATAGGGGGGTCAATCCCAGTCCTTTCACAGAAGAAAGGGTTCTGAAAGAACTCCTAAAGCTGAAAGTTGACAAAGCAATGGGGCCTGATGGAATTCACCCCAGAATTCTAAAAGAATTAAGGGGGGAACTAGTGAAACCACTGGCTACTCTTTTTAATAAATCATGGGAGTATGGTGTGGTACCCGAGGACTGGAGGAAGGTGGATGTGATCTCTTCACAAAAGTAGGACCAAGACAGAGGCAGGAAACTACAGACCTGTCAGTTTGACCTCTGTGATAGGGAAAGTGATGGAGTCACTTCTGAAGGAAAAGAATTGTTGAGTACCTAGAGGCCAGTGGGGGCAGGACCCAAGGCAGCATGGGTTTACAGCGGAAGGTCATGTCAGATGAATCTAATAGATTTCTTTAACTGGGTGACCAAAGTAGTAGACCAGGAAGGGGCTGTGGACATGGCCTACCTAGACTTTAGCAAGGCATTTGACACAGTCCCACACAAAAGATTAATAGTCAAATTAACCAGCCTGGGAGTGGGTCCCAGGGTGGTAGCCTGGGTAAAACATTGGCTGGACAACAGGACACAAAAGGTAATTGTAAATGGAATCCACTCTGAAGAAAGAGGGGTTACTAGTGGGGTACTGCAGGGTTCAGTGCTGGGTCCATTCCAGCCATAAGGCAATTCTAGGGGGTGAGGGTAGAAAGAAGTAGGCTGCTGGTTAATTAGGATCTGCAGCTTATCCATTAGGTAGGGAAATGGGCAGACTGGGTGGGCCAAGCGGTCCTTATCTGCCATCAAATTCTATGTTTCTATGTTTTAATGTCTTTATAAGTGACATTGCAGAGGGACTGGAACTAAAAGTATGCCTCTTTGCAGGTGACACAAAGATATGCAACAGGGTTGATACACAAGGAGGCGTGGAAAGGATGAGAAGGGACTTGGCAAGGTTGGAGGAATGGTCAGAAGTATGGCAGCTAGGATTCAATGCAAAGAAGTGCAAAATAATGCACCTGGGAAACAAGAACCCAGGGGAAGAATACACAATGGGGGGGAGGTAGTAACAACAACAAAAAAGGAAAGGGACCTGGGGGTAATCATATCAGATGACCTTAAGGTTAGCAAGCAATGTGAGAAGACAGTAGGGAGGGCTGAGTTATACTGGGATGCATAGGGAGAGGCATTACCAGCAGAAAACAGGAAGTTGTTATCCCGCTCAACAGACAGTTGGTGAGACCCCATCTGGAGTACTGCGTTCAGTTCTGGAGACCCCATCTCTGCAAGGACATAGACAGGATAGAGGCAGTCCAGAGGAGGGCAACTAAAATGTTGCAGGGTCTGCAAGAGAAGCTGTATGAGGAGAGACTTAAGGAGCTTAATAGGTATACCCTTGAGGAAAGAAGGGAGAGGGGGGACATGATAGAAACTTTGAAGTACCTCAGTGGACTCAACAAAGTCCAGGAGGGTAGCATCTTTCAGAAAAAGAGATGTGCAGGAACAAGGGGACACAATTTAAAGATAGAAGGTGGCAGTTCAGGGGCAATGTGAGGAAGTATTTTTTCACAGAGAGGGTAGTGGATGCATGGAACAGCCTTCCTGAGGAGGTTGTGGGGTCTAAAACTGTAGGAGAATTCAAAAATGCATGGGACAGACATAAGGCAATTCTTGTGGGGGGTAGGAAGAAATAGGCTGTTGGTTAACTGGGATCTGTGGCCTATTCTGTAGGTAGGGAAATGGGCAGACTAGATGGGCCAAGTGGTCCTTATCTGCCGTCAAAGTCTATGTTTCTGTGTTTCTAAATAGTTTTTTTCTGGAATGGTTACAGCAAGACATGGTTAGTAAACACCATTCCAGTACAAATACCTTGCAGCTTGTTTATTATTCTTGAGTATAAACAGGAAACTGATACCATCAGAAAACTGATGAAAAAATACTTCCTATGATGGACTACCAGCTTAAATAAACAATTTGTACTAAGGTCCTCAGTTAAAGACCTGAATTAATGTAGCATAATGCACTGCAATATGCACCTTCATTGCTGATACAGGATATTATACAAGATAATATCAATTGTCAGTATAAGAGCCAAAGTAAAGAAAAAAAAACCTGTCAAGGACCCTTAAGTGAATGAGATTGAAATTATCTTGTATAATATCCTGTAACAGCACTGAAGATCTTAAGGTTTATGTAATATAGTAATTGGTTGAATGTATAGTTGGGAAAATGTCTCTAGGTAGGTTGTACAATGTATAGTCATGTGAAACAGTTGCTCACATTAGGTCAACTTTACTTTATACTCTACTAATGCTATATATAGAACATTTCTGTTATATATTTTGCTTGTTTTTTAACATACAATAGTATCACATTTTAAGATGTACTTAAGTGCATATTGAATCTGAAGTTTTTATTTTTCGTTAGACTGTATTCACACACAGACTGAGACATTCAGGATTTATATTAGTGAAGCTTTCTGCTTGAACAGTTTTTATCTTGTTCTGAGATATTTGACCTTGAATGGCTCCTATGCTAAGAAAAAACTGGTGAAATGTGATTCCTCTGATGTAAACTGTAGTTATGGTTTAAATGAGTGTTTTAAACCAATGAAAATTCTTTCTGTTTCTTTAATGTATGATCTGGGTGTATATAGTATGTCATTTTATAAATAACTGTCATAAGCTCCCAAAGAAGGACTTGGTTGGTCGGAAAGCTTAGGCACTTTGTTCTTTTTGTATCATCTATGTGGTCCAATAAAAGGTATCAAACCATTTGCTTCTGGATTTGTAGAAACAGCCTGTAAAGTTTACAGAAGCAGACAAAACAGGTATGAGTCAATTAGGTGCAGAGGGGTGTGCATAACATGCAGAGGTTCCACAGTAGACAGCTGGAGGGGTCAGCGACGGGCAGCATGACCGGCCAACTGGTTGACTCATGACTGACTCCAGGCAGGCTCCTCGATGTGCTGAGCACACAGTCCTTTGAATAGATGGGCTGCTGCGCAGATGGGCCACTTGGATAGACAGCAGTGAAATACATTAAGCAGAGTTCCAATTGACCCTGTAGTTGCTGTGGAAGGGAGTTTAAGTGGCTTACAAAGGAACCTGCAGGTAGTCCTAGGCAGCAATTGATGGGGGGGGGGCTCCTGGCTGGCTTACAAGCCCCCTTGCAACCCCTTGCTGGCATCTTCATAATGTGGCCGGCAGAAACGTGGTGCGAAGAGTTCCCTGGGGTTGAAAAGGATTTAAAGTCCTACCTTCTCAAGCCCCAAAATGGTCCCTGGAGTTGCTGTGGGAGGGAGTTCAGGTGACTCACAAAAGATCCTGCAGGGGATACTGGCTGGCTTACAAGCCCTCTTGCAAACCTTTGCTGGTGTCTGATGCTGTGGCCAGCAGAAATGCAGTGCCGAATGTTCTCTGGAGATGAGAAGGTTTAAAGTCCCGCCTTTTTGAGACCCAGATTGGTCTCTGGAGTTGCTATGGGAGGGATTTCAGGTGTCTCACAAAGGAGCCTGCAGGTAGTCCCAGGTGGCGATCAGTGGGGGAGAGGGGGTACTGGCTGGCTCCCCTCATGACCCCTTGCTGGCATCCTTATGCTGTGGCTGTCAGAAATATAGTGCTGAGAGTTCACTGGGGCTGGGAAGATTTAAGTCTTGTCTTCTCAAACACCCAATTGGTCCCTGGAGTTGCTGTGAGAGGGAGTTCAGGTGTGTAACAGAAGAGCCTGTAGGTAGTCCCAGGTAGAGATCGATGGGGGTACTATCTAGCTCACAAGCTCCCTTGCGACCCCTTGCTGGTGTCCTGATACTATGGTCAATCGAAATGTGATGCTGAGAGTTCATTGTGGCTGAGAAGGTTTTAAAGCCTGGTCTTCTCAAGCCCCCTAATGGTCCCTGGAGTTGCTGTGGGAGGGAGTTCAGGTGGCTCACAAAGGAACCTTCAGGTAGTCCCAGGTGGTGATCGGTAGGGGGAAAGAGGGTACTGGATGGCTCACAAGCCCACATATGACCACTTGCTGGTGTCCTGATGCTGTAGCCAGGAGAAATGCGGTGCCAAGAGTTCACTGGGGCTGAGAAAGTTTTAATTTCCCACCTACTCAAGCCCCTAATTGGTCCCTGGAGTTGCTGTGGGATGGAGTTCAGGTGGCTCACAAAGGAGCCTACAGATAGTCCCAGATGGCAATCGGTATTGGAGAGGGGAGTACTGGCTGGCTCACAGGCCTCCTCATGAATCTCTGCTGGTGTCCTTATGCTGAACAGCAGAAAAGTGGTGCTGAGAGTTCACTGGGGCTGAGAAGGTTTTAAAGTCCTGCTTTCTCTAGCCATCAATTGGTCCCTGGAGTTGCTTTGGGAGGTAGTTTAGGTGATTCACAAAGGAGCCTGCAGGTAGTCCCAGGCAGTTATCAGTGGGGAGAGGGAGCATAGGCTGGCTCACAAGCCTCCTCGCAATCCCTTGCTGGCATCCTGATGCTGCACATTTCAATAAAAGGTCCTAATCTGTATCTTTCTAAAATAATTAATTCTTATTTATTTTAAGTGAAATATTTAAATGACATTTATAGCTGCAATAAGACACTCCAGGGTGTACCATTATGGTAATATGAGTACACTTCTCAGTTGCACTTAACAGCACTTGGCTGCACCTCATGCCTAACAATGCATCATAGGCATGTGATTATATCACCAAAATGCACACCCTATCATGTCTTATTGCTTACTTACTTCATTATGCATGTTTAACTTGAGCATTTATGAACAAATGCCATACATCAACTGTTCCATTTAGCAAGACATGTCAGAGTGAACATTTTGACCCACACTTTTTTATTCAAGAGTGGCCCTAATTCTTTGTTTTGTAAGATACCCTCTATTCCACATTTAAAGTACACTGCAGCTTTTTTTTTACATTTGAAATAATAAAAATGAGTTCATCTTTTAATATGACTGCCACCACATCTTCAATATTTTCAATTGCTTTTGAATGCTAAGTTAGGGAGCACATTGGTAAAAAAAAGGATATTCAAAACAGCTGGGAATACTGATGAAAACCCACTGAAAGCCACATTAAAAAGAGCATGCTTTTTATTATTTCAAATGCAAAAAAAGTAAAGCAAACTTAAAATGTGAGGAAGATTGTCTTATATAACAGGAAATAAGGTGCAACATAATTCTAAATAAAAAAAGTTCAGGTCAGAATGTTCTCCCTTAACATGCATTGCTACTTTAAGAGTCCAGTACGGCAGCATTTCTGTATTTGAGCATGGGTTTTACATCTTTTGGCCATGAAAGACATATTGTGCCAGAAACAATTTTCAGAGGAGTCCTGCAAGTATAAGGTTGTGATTTATTTAGTATCATGCAGTGTAGAAGTGGAAGTGGCTGGATTCAAACTCCAGTTCGGAGGGGTCTACACATTGTTAGTTTAGTACTCTATTCTCTAGGCTATATTATCTTTATAGATTTGAACTGTTCAGCAATACATATAATAAATAATTAGATAGAAGTACAACTTGGACCACATGTATGCTGCTTGAGGAGTGGGTAAATGCTACTAAGCATTCAGATTAATTAATTCATTATTGAGTATCCCAGTTCAGTTATACATTAGTTTTTCTGGGGCTTGGATGGCATAGTACAGTACAACTGAGCAGTTAGCTTAGCAATTAATTGTGGAGCATCCAAGGCTAGGCATCAGGTGCCTCATTTTCAAAGGTTCTGGCAAGGCCCAGTGACTAAGTTCCCATGTGCAACTCGCTGATGCAGGAAAATATCCTAGCACAGACAAAAATGCTATTTTCAGCAATTTTTGCACGTGTCACATTTTTCTTTTCTGAGCAGATGCACAAAAATACAATGCCCAGTAATACTAAGCTAGCATTTGCACACAGCTGTGTAAAACAATTTGTACAAGATGCCATAAAATGTAGAAAAAGTGCCAGGGGCACAGCGGTAGCACTACCACTTATGGCACTGGTGACCCTAGTTTGGTAGTGAGCTGAGGCCATCGGATGGTCGGCTGGGGGGAGAGTAGGATTAAGCATCCAGAGGACCACTCTTCTACTCTGGGGGAAGGGATAGCAGAGTCTGGTGTATGCCTGGCCCCTAGCAACAGCAAGGGGAAAGGCACCCGGGGCCTGCTGCAGAATGTGTAGGGAGGTGGGCAGATGCCAACACTTGGCATGTGGGAGCATGGGTTGTGTGTCATGGTGCCAAAGCACACCATGCTCCTTGAGGGAGAAAAGGGGAACCAGAACCTCAGTGGTAGGATGGTGTAGAACCCTCCTAGACCCTGCATCTGACTAGCTGAGCTCGCCAGTCCAACTTCTGGATCCAGTCTACAGCGGCGGATTGGGGGACCCCACCAGGTGGGCAAGCCCTGGGGGTACTGGCCAGCAGTAAGTCTGGATGGATGTTGGGTGACATGGCTGGAGGATCCTGCAAATGGAAGCCACCTGAGGTGAATGAGAGAAAAATGTAAATGAAAAAAAATGCAGAAAATGTAGCAAAAAGGCAACTTTTTGAAAATTGCATGCATGTAGGAATAAGTGCAATTGTGCAAGGGTACCATCCCATGCACAATCTTTCTGCCATATGTGTGCAATTTTCCACCTTTAAAAATCTGCCCCCATTTGCTTTGTAGAGGGTTTGCCACTCTGACCAGCCAATTAATTACTAAAACCAACTCAGGTATTCATTTACTATTAGAAAAGGGGAGGTTGGCACTTCTAAAGAGACAGTTTGTAAAGTATTTTTTTAGAGCAATCAAAGCCCTCCCATATACTGAAAAACATTTCCCTGTAGAGTGCCTTCTTTTCCCCTGTATATTCCCTGTAAACTCTTCATGAGATTCCTGTATATTTTCCTGTATAAAACAAAGGATTGATGTACACAAACGTTTACAACTCAGTAAAATAAAATCACTTCAAACAATGTTTAGGTGTTTTTTATGGGTGGTTATTTATTCTACTGGTTAAAAATCAAATTAAAACATGCTACAAAAGTTCATTAAAAGGTTACTTTATATGTCAAATGTTCACTTGCAGTATGTTGTCTTAGTATTTCTCAGTACTGTCTGTCCCATCAGTTGTTCAGGTGGACACTGAATGTAAAATACCACCAATAGCTTAGTCCGGTTCAGTTTCAGTTTGAGTTGGCTTACATCTTCATCAATCCACTCCCCCTCAGGTCGAGCTGAAAATAGGCAGAATTGCCTAGCACTGCTTTCAAGGTGAAAAAAAAACATAATAAATAAACTTTCAGTACACCCTAAAAGGACTGCCTCCCATATGATGTCCCCCAAAAGACATCACATTTCTGCTACTTGGGCTGGTGCAGAGTTCACACTCCTAGCCATCCACCTTGTGAGCAAACATGAAAAAACTATCCAGAACATAGCCTACATACAGTACTGAATATTACAACAGGAAGGAAACAGAAACAGCACACACAAATATGATCACTCTCCTAAGCCAGGCAAAGTCTAAAATTCAAACATTTACTTTTACCACAGATAAACTTGCTATTAGATTCTGGACAGTTATATAAGGGTTCAACCACAAAACAAAACAAAAAACACATTCTGTACAGTACATTATTCCAGATAGTGTTCCACTCACAGCATTATGTGGAGATTCCATGCATAGTTCTATAAAATGATCAGAAATGTAATATGTTGCACATTAAAATTCTGATCAATTTCATGGTAACACTATGCATAGGACCTCAGGATCTGAACACAAAAAATATCACACTGTCCTGACCCCCAAGCACCAAAGGATTTGAACCCATTCAGAATAGCATGATTTGCTCATACCTACCTTATTTAATGTTTTAAATAGAAGGGACATACTCACCTATCAGAGGCTATTGGTAACAACATTAAAGAGGGAGTCTGGCCAAAGGTGCTACATTGCAGAATTAGAATCTTTATACCCCCCAATAAATCTCATACCAAAAATTAGGTTTCTGTGGTATGTAATGTTAAAATTATGAACTATTTTGTAACATTCATTTTACTCCCTGTTCAAAAAAAGTCAGTTTCAGCGAAAAGCCACCGATGATGTCATAACTAGAACTCACAGCCTAGTCCTCCTGATCAGCAACCTTATAGGACCTACTTCTCCAAAGTTTAAGAAACTGTAGTTGAAGTAATCATTTAAAAATAAAAACTGACATAGGGTTGGCTGCAGTGCTTGCATTTCCAGAATGTTGAGGTGCATGGTATTATATTTTAGAATATGTAAGGAGGTGTTTTTGGAATGCAGTGCTGAACCAAGATATAGTATATGGTGGAATGTCATTGTGTATGGAGATCCATACAGCAACAAAAGTTGTTCTGCTGTAGTAGAGATGTAGCCACTAATGCAGAATGACTTTTCATTCTGTGTTAGTAGCGATGTCACAATGCAACCGCCCCCACCAGCGCTGTTCATAGAATGGGGTGGTTGACAGGGCACATGTGTGAGCTAGCCGGCAGCCAGATATTGAAGAAGTGTGGAGCCCCAGCAGCAAACACTGCCACAAAAATAAAGAAAAAGTAAACAATCTTTTGTTTCCGGCATTTTCAATACCTTGTGGTTTCCATGATGACAGCAACCTCTCGAGCTTTGCTGTTGAGGTCCTTGTCATTATAGAAATCACTCGCTATGAAAATAGTGTGGTCGTGTATGGGCTTCCATACACTATCTGATACAAAGAATGTCAAGGTGTTATACAACTTTAAAATGTTGGGGGGAACATGCAACTTCAGAATGTGGTAAGGATGTGTCATCTTAAAATGTGGTGGACACACTCACAGAACACAACAGGAACACACATCGAGGAATTTGGAGGGGACTGGCAATTTCAGAATATACTAGGGATGCACATGGTTGGAATGCGACAGGACACATCATTTTATTCTGAAATTGTTTGTCCCTGCCACATTCCAGAATCGTATGCACCCACCACATTACAAAATTGTACATCACTTCCCCACCACATTCTAATATTGTGTGAACCAGCTACATTCTAAAATTATGCACTCCAGTCACATTTCATAATTACACATCCTCTCCACATTCTGAAATGTTGTTACAATGTCACATTCTGAAGTTGTGTCACTGTCACATTCCTAAATTGTGCATCACCACCACATTCCAAAATTGTGTGTCACTGCCACATTCCAAAATTGTGCGTCACTGCCACATTCGAAAATTGTACATCACAGCCGCATTCTGGATTTGTGTGTCACTGCCACATACGGAATTAAACTGCATCACTACCACATTCCAAAATTGTGTATCAATGCCACATTCTAAAATTGTGTTTCATGGCCACATTCTGGAATTGTGCGTTACTGTCACATTCAGAAAATGTGTGTCACCACTGCATTTAAAAATTGTGCATCACTGCCACATTCTGAAACTGCGCATCACACCCACATTCCAAAATTATGTGTCAAAGCCACATTCTGAAATTATGTATCGTCGCCACATTCCAAAATTGTGTGTCATGGCCACAGTCTTATATTGTGCGGCATCACCACATTCTGAAACTGTGCATTACTGTAACATTCTGAAATTGTGTGTCACCACCACATTCCAACATTTTGTATCACCACCACATTCCAAAATTGTGCATCACTGCCACATTCCAAAACTGTGCATCATCACCATATTCTGAAATTGTGTGTCACTGCCACATACCAAAATGAAACTGTGCATCACTACCGCATTCCTAAATTGTGTGTAACAGCCACATTCCAAAACTGTGTGTCAGTGCCGTACTCTGAAATTATGCATCACTGCTACATTCCAAAATTGTGCATCATTGCCACATTTCAAAACTGCATCACTGCCACATTCTGAAATTGTGTATCACTGCCACATTCAGAAACTGTGCATCACACCCACATTTCAAAATTATGTGCCACAGCCACATTCTGAAACTGTGTGTCACAGCCACATTCTGAACTTGTGCATCACAGCCACATTCCAAAATTATGTGTCACTGCCACATTCGAAAATTGTGTGTCATGGCCACATTCTTAAATTGTGTGGTACTGCCATATTCTGAAATTGTACATTACTGTCACATTCCAAAATTGTGCACCATCAACACATTCTGAAATTGTGCATCACTGCCACATTCCAAAACTGCATATCTCCACCACATTCTAAAATCCTACCTTCCCACCACATTCTAACATTGTATGTAAACTTCCATATTCCAAAATTGCCTGTCATTGTCACATTGAGAAAATGTGCATTCCCCACCACATTGCAAAATTGCACGTCCCCACCACATTCTGAAAATGAGTGTCACTGCCACATTCTGAAATTGCATGTCCAAGCCACATTCTAAAATTACACATCCCTGCCTCATTCTGAAATTGAATGTGATAACCACATTCAGAAACTGCATCACTGCTACGTTTTGAGATTCTGTGTCCAAGTCTTATTATGAAATTGCATGTTGCTACAACCTCAATTCAAGCATCCCAACCACATTTGAAAATTTGCATCACCACCACAAACCAAATTTATGTATCCATGACACATTATGAAATTACATATCCCTGCCACCTTCTGAAACTATGTGTCTCTTGCATTTCAAAATTGTGTATCTCTGCCACATTGTAAAAACATATGATGCCACCACATTACGAATGTCTGCATTCTGGCGACAATACAAAATTGTGTGTTCCGGTTACTTTCTGAGATTGTGTCATTGCTACATGCCACAGTTGCAATCTGGTGACATTTCAAAATCCCATCCCTGCAGTATTCTAAAAACTCCACACAACTGTGTCATTCTAAAATCATGTTTGCCACTGCATTCCAACACCTCCCTCATCACATTCTCAAGTACCGTACCTTGCATCTGTACCTTATGAAAATGTATGCACTGACCCACCCAGCATCACCTTTCCTTTTTCAGATGTTTACTACAACTGCAGTTTCATGTAACATGGGAAAAATAAATCCTTTAAGGTAGCTTGCATGGAGAACTAGGCTATGAGTTCTGGTTATGACATCAGCAGCAGCCCTTCACTGAAACTGGCTTTTTACGACTGTGGGTGGAGGCAAAAGGAGTGTTGCATGTATGAAAGGAGTGATGTCATGTTTTCTGTCCATGGAACTGACTGAAGGTGTAAATAGTCTTCTCTGCCTTAATCTCCTCCAAGCAATGTTTTCCACCCTCAAATATATATGCTTTCGGGTTAGTCAATGGTTGCAGGGTACTATTTTCTTTCTTAAATAGGTGGTACAAGAACTTGAACCTGAGTAGTGGGAGGCAGCATTAGGGTTTTTTTTGAATAAGATCCACCTCCACCTCTACCCCAAACTTTTTTTTCTGATTCATGTGGGAGGGGCATGAGATAGCTCTAGCATGCTGTAACAAGATACACTAGTTTGGGACCTTATCAACCAACAGACATGCCTTGACAGTGGTGAACAGAACAGAAGATATTTAATGCCTTCAAACTGACTTAAAAATCCTTTGGAACAAATCATTATCAGAGCCACCTGGGGCCTCAGAAGGAGACCTAGACACACATCTAGCTCTGTAAGAAAATTTTCTCTTTTTTTTTTGCGGGGGCTGTGGGATTCAAACTCAGATCTAACTTCCCAGATAATCAATGCTATAAAATGCTATATTAACAGACTCTGTTTTCTTACAGAAACCTCACTCAGTTAGATTTCAAGTATTTGCTAAATTGCAAATGTAGGTATCAGCATTCTGCTAGTAGTTAGTGCTGATTGTGGTCTGTGACAATATCATTTTTTTTTTACAAATGAATTGTGTGGTAGGAAGTTGAAAACAGACTTTGATGATGAAGTGTGTTTTTTCTTTTAAGTTGAGATGTATTAGCAAACTTTGAACAAGAAAACAATTGGTGATTTTAAAAGCTATTCTGATCAGAGCTGACATAAAGAAAATCTTTATTTTTTATTTTATCATGGACACTAGAAATAGGGTGTCAGCATTTACTCCATTAAACCTGTTTTTCTGTTTTTTTATAACATCTTGCCAAGGTAATCTTCCCAGAATGTAATCTGTTATGGGGGGGGGTTAATCATGAAGCATTGGTGTTAGTAATGCATTTAAAAATACAGTTTTTAATTGTCTTTACAGTTAAACATGCAGTTTCATGTCAGGGCACATTTTTTGGAGGGGTTCAAATTATTTTAAACATGGGCACAGTACTTGGTAAATACAGACTTTGATGATAAAGTGTATTTTTTCTTTCAAGTTTGAGAAGTATGTATTATATATAAGTGTAACTGTGTTGTAAATAGTTAAGTAGGCAGTGGTTTAAGGCTTTGAGCTACAAACCTGGAGACCTGGTGTGACTCCCACAGCCCCCACTTGCATATTGTGTGACCCTGCACAAATCACTTAAAGGAGTAGTCCACCTAGAAATGTGCAAAAACATATGTTATGTAGAGTGTTTTGATATGTATGTTAAATCCTAGCATGTCCTTCCCTATGTCTGCTATTTGGAGTTTTTCCTAAATTGTCTGCTAGCTGTATGGTAGTTTTACGACCCCTGGGGATCTCCATAACAAATAGTTTTATTTGCTGTCTTTCTCCTACAATGCACTCTGTCTCATGTGACAGTGATGTAGCCATGCCCTTAGGTTCAGCATGTATAGTGCTTTAAAATTAGTTTAACAACAGCAGAGCTTTGTAACTGTTCTAATCCAAGGAGCACAAATGTCAACAGTTAATTTAGCAGATACCTGAAAGCTATCGAACTGGGGTTTCTGTAAGAAAACAGCTGCTAAATAGCTTTAATTCATTATTTGTGTTTTTCATGTTAAAACACTCCTGCTAGCTAGATCTCATGCACAGAGAAAACAAAAATAGTGAATTAAAGCTATTTAGTAGCTGTTGTCTTACAGAAACCCCAGTCAGCTTGCTCAAATGTTTGTAAATCTGATATTTTTTAAATAAATAAATAAATACATGTCTATGTTTAAGCCCATGAAACACCCTTATGTAGTTAATGCATTCACATTCGTAGTGGTTCTGCCAGAGCTTGTTTGAACAGGCAGTACATTTAGGGTTACACAATGACTTGTGAATTTTATACAAACTAACTTAGAGATGTCATGTTTGGCATGAGGTTGTTTGCAGATATGTTGATCCAAAGTCTGAATTTATTGATGCCAGAAATTTTGGCCAGACTCTCTCTTTAATGCAGAAGCTAGAAGTTGACCTAAAAACAGGAAACTGCCCTGTCCTTAATTAAATGCAACAGGGTAGTACCACAAGCAAACAATGAAATTTTGTTCTGAGATTTTTTGTTCACAGCATAAGCAGACTGTGAGATACAGACCAGACTGTATTTCATCTCTTAAATAACTTTTTTTAACACAGGCTGAGGTGTGCCAGCCAGATTGTCTGCTATTAGGAGTTTATTTGTGGGAGCCTAGTAGTGAGATTATAGTTTGGAGGTTAAAGGAGAACTGCAGTGAATCTGCAAGTCATTTTCCTAGTAGAAGCTGTTTTCAAAGTACTGGTTAAAATTCTGTTATTGTTTGATTTATACAGGCCTTTTAGTAACCTCAGTGGATGTTTCTGCTTGACAATCTGGTGGTAAGTACCATTTTAGAACTGTACAATGCAATTTATGTCCCAAACAACCTTGGAGTCCTATAGTAGAACATAATTGAATTGTGCCAACAATAGAGGCATAGAATAGGGACATAAACTACATTATACAGTTCTAAAATGGTTCTTACCAGCAGCATGTACATCAGAAACACAAGCTAGGATAATTAAAAAGCCTGGATAGCTAGAACAATAACAAAATTTGAACCAGTATTTAAAAACAGGTACTACTGGGAAAACTGACTTATAGATTCAATGCAGTTCTCCTTTAAAGGGGCATCTCCAGCTTTGCCCCTTTATTGTTAGAAAATCTAATCAGTGTTCCTGCTGGCACACACTGATCATATCTGCACTGTAGAATGCCCCCATTGGTATAAAAAGTAGTGGTTGTACCTGTTTTATGATTTTTAGTAAAAAATCCCTTATTCAGTCAGGCAAACTCACCACCAGAGGCATCTCCATCTTCAGAACGCACCTCGGACAACAGCGTAGTCATGAGGTGTAAGTTTTTCCCATGCTGACTGAAAAAAGATGATCGGTGGATAAAAGCTGTAATCCTGAACCTTTCGTGGTGCCTGCTAATTAAAACCGAGCACTGAGGGGGCTGCAATGTATATTTTTAATTGGGAGCCGAAATCCCATGCATGCACAGAGCAGTCTGCGCATGCGCAGGATTTCAGCTCCCAATTAAAAATATACATTGCGGCCCCCTCAGTGCTCGGTTTTAATTAGCAGGCACCACGAAAGGCTCAGGATTACAGCTTTATCCACTGATCATCTTTTCAGTCAGCATGGGAAAAACTACACCCTACGATATGCTCTTGTCCACAAAAGTGCGCTCTGAAGATGAAGACGTTTCTGGTGATGGGTTACATAAGTGTGGCCCAACTGAATAAGAGATTTTACTAAAAATCATAAAAATGGGTACAAATATTTCTTTTTATACTGATGGGGGCATTCTACAGAGCAGATATGATCTGTGTGTGCCAACAGGCACACTGATTAGATTTTCTCAAAAACGAAGGGGCAAAGCTGACAGTGTTCCTTTAACTTGCTTTGCTTTTTTCTCTCTCATAGGTTGCTACACATTCACAAAAGTAAAACCAGGTCCCACTTTTCCTTTTACCCCCTGCCAAAACAACTTGCCAATTCAGTTCTTACTTCACTAACTGTACATTTTGAATTTAATTCAAGTAAAACCTGGACCCTTTTATTTTAAACTCCCTGACTTGGAACTTGACTTCTCTCACCTCCTAAGGTCACTGACTACCCATAAGAAGGAATCTAAAACCTGGATCCATTTGTACCTGGCTCCCTGACATCTCTTGGGGTCAGTTGCGTACAACAATGTCATTGGGTTGTGGGTCTGGGTATGTGCTGCTAAAGAGTGAGCTGCTTACCTCTATCTCCTAGTCAGGTCTCCAGTCAACACAGCCACTGCTTTCTTGTACTACCTGGTCCCAGATTTGATCATCTACTCAGTCCCACAGTCAACTGTATATTCATACTGGTAGACAGTACACATACAAGCCACCAAACAAACAATGCTAAGGGAGACACTGCTACTCCAATCCACCAGCTTGGATCCTGGGCTGGCTTTCAGTCTCTGTTCTTCCTCGATGGTAGCCTTGACTGGACATGCATCTAAAGACTGATTAGTGCAGGCATAAAGTTATTTATCCACAGAAAGCAGATTTAAACCTGCTTATCGGGCCAGAAAGAGAACACATGATGTGTGCATGATTAGCTGCTGGAACCAGTCAATAAATACTCTCATTCTTGGAGCCATCTTAATGAGTCTCTGACACTCTCACTGACCATTTTCATAGGTTAAAATTCTCGGACAGCAACTTCTACTGTAGATCTGCACAAAAACTGTTTTACTTCCTGTAGTCTGCTTTTGCACTGCAGACTCTGTAAAGTGCAATAATCTCCATAGATCTGAGAGCATAGAAATAAGACTTTACATCATCTGTGTAGAAACCTCCCACTCAGTACCCCCCAAACATAACACTGACGCTGGTGGGAGTGCCCAATCCCCCCCACATCAAAACCTGAACTAAAGAATGTGACGTAGACAGCCAGCTCTGAGTGCTCGAGTAATGTATTAATTTTTTTTTATTACATATAAAATATGTGATGGGAAGATCAGCTCAAGGAAATTATTGTTTTACTGGAAATGACACATCAAGACCCCCCAGGGATAAGTTCAAAGGATAGGAGGTATTTTAAACTGCAGAGATCTGGGGTGCAATTACCTTGTCAATTTGCTTTCATCCCAGGAAATAAAATCTGCCATTCATAATGCCCTCAGGGAGATTCTTTGACTTGCATGCTTCATTGGCAAGCTTTTAAACTAGTCAAGGGGGAGGCACTGATAAGCAGCAGGAAAATCCCAGCCTCTCCCTACAAAACAGGGTACTACATGAGAAAAAGACTGAGATAGAAAGGTCAGTGGGGAATGCTGCAACAGAAGGTAAAGCCATCAAAAAATGGAGAGCAATGAGTACCAATGCCCGTAGTCTGGGTAACAAGCTTCCTGAATTAGTGGCCTTGATGGAGGAGAAATCTGGATATCGTGGCAGTCACAGAAACATGGTACACACAAAACCATGACTGGGATGTAAACATACCAGGATACACTATCTACAGGAATGACAGGGAGGGCAAAAGAGGAGGAGGAGGAGTAGCTCTTTACATAAGGGAAGGAATCAAAGCAACAGAACAAAAGGGTAAACAGGGAGGAGAAGAAGCACTGTGGGTAAATTTGGAGACAGGCAATGGCACCACAATCTGCACAAGGGTTGTATACAGACCCCCCTTCTCAGGGGCAGGAAATGGACAAGGAAATGATAGAAAGTATACTTAGAATGGCAGAAAAAGGGGAGATATTGCTGATGGGTGATCTGAATATGCCAGATGTTAACTGGAGTGCAGTTGCAGCAGCCACTTCGAAGAATGGGGTTATTCTAGATGCCCTACAGGGGACATGCCTTAGACAACTAGTATTGGAACCCACTCGAGAGGGAGCAATCTTAGACCTGGTTCTTTCAAATGGAGATGGAGAGAGGATCATGGATGTAGAAGTGGGTAGCCATCTGGGACCTAGAGACCATCGAACAGTATGGTTCACAATAAACACAGCAATAGAGTCAAGCCATACAAAGGCAAAAGTACTGGACTTTAGGAGGGCTGACTTTGCCAAAATGGGTGAGTGCCTAAGGAATGCACTAGCAAATGGGCAGGAAGGAGGGATGGAAGAACAATGGGGAATAATAAAAACTGCCATCACAGAGGTAACAAGCCTTTGTGTGAAGCAAATAAACAAAACAAAACAATGTAAAAAACCACTATGGTTCTCAAAGGAAGTGGCAGTGAAAGTTCAAGAGAAAAAGAAAGCATTCAGGAAGTACAAGGAGTCACGGAAGGAGCAGGACAGAGAACTGTATCAGTTAAAGCAAAAGGAAGCTGAGAAGGCAGACAGAACAGCAAAGGCCAAAACCAAGGAAAAGATAGCCAACTCAGTTAAGAAGGGGGATAGAACCTTTTATAGGTACATCAGGGAGCGAAGGAAGACCAAGGGAGGGATAGTGAGGCTTAATAAAGGGAGGGAGGGTGGGCAGAGGGTGACTGTGAAATGGCAGAGATACTAAACAAATATTTTTTTTAGTATTTACAAATGAAGAGGTGGAGGTACCTAAAACAAACAGTAGAAACACTCTGGATACAGAAATTGATACCAGCCTATTTACAGAAGAAAGGGTTCTGAAAGAACTCTTAAAACTGAAGGTGGACAAAGCAATGGAGCCTGATGGGATTCATCCCAGAATTCTAAAAGAACTAAGGGTAGAACTAGTGACACCACTGACTACCCTCTTTAACAAATCATGGGAGGATGGGGTGGTACCCGAGGACTGGAGGAGGGCAGATGTGATTCCCCTTCACAAAAGTGGGAGCAAGACAGAAGCAGGAAACTACAGACCTGTTAGTTTAACCTCGGTAATAGGGAAAATGATGGAATCACTTCTGAAGGAAAGAACTGTCGAGTATCTAGAGGCCAGAGGGGCACAGGACCCAAGGCAGCATGGATTCACAGTGGGAAGGTCATGCCAGACGAATCTAATAGATTTCTTTGACTGGGTGACCAAAGTAGTAGATCAGGGAGGGGCTATGGACATGGCCTACCTAGACTTTAGCAAGGCATTTGACACAGTCCCACACAAAAGATTAATATACAAGTTAGCCAGCTTGGGAGTGGGTCCCAAAGTGACAGCCTGGGTAAAGAATTGGCTGGAGAATAGGACACAGAGAGTAATAGTAAATGGAGTCCACTCTGAAGAAAGGGGGGTTACTAGTGGGGTACCACAGGGTTCAGTATTGACTGGTCCTCTCAATGTCTTTAAAAGCGACATTGCAGAGGGACTGGAAGGAAAGTATGTCTCTTTGCAGATGCTACAAAGATCTTCAACAGAGTTGATGCACAAGGTGGGGTGGAAAGGATGAGAAGGGACTTGGCAAGGTTAGAGGAATGGTCAAATGTATGGCAGCTTAGATTCAATGCTAAGAAGTGCAAGGTAATGCATCTGAGAAATAAAAACCCAGGGGAAGAGTACATAATGGGGGGTGAGATACTAACAACAACAAAAATGGAATGGGACCTGGGGGTAGTCATATCAGATGACCTAAAGGTGGGCAAGCAATGTGAGAGGGAGCAAGGAGGACTGGGGGGATACTGGGATGCATAGGGAGAGGCATTACCAGTAGAAAACAGAAAGTTATTATCCCTTTGTACAGACAGCTGGTGAGACCACATCTGGAGTACTGCATGCAGTTCTGGAGACCCAATCTCCACAAAGACATAGACAGGATGGAAGCTGTCCAGAGGAGGGCAACTAAAATGGTGCAGGGTCTGCACTGGAAGACATATGAAGAGACTTAAGGAGCTAATATGTATAGCCTCGAGGAAAGGAGGAGAGGGGACATGATAGAAACTTTCAAGTACCTCAAGGGAATCAACAAAGTCCAAGAGGGTAGCATCTTTCAAAACTAGAGGTGTGCAAGAACAAGGGGGCACAATTTGAAGATGGGGGGCGGCTCAGAGGTAATTTAAGGAAGTATTTTTTCACAGAGAGGGTTGTGGATGCATGGAACGGCCTTCTGGAGGAGGTTGTGGAGTCAAAAACAGTGGTGGAATTCAAGCATGCATGGGACAGTCATAAGGCAATTCTAGGGGGTGGGGGTAGGAAGAAGTAGGCTGCTGGTTAACTAGGATCTGCAGCTTATCCAGTAGGTAGGGAAATGGGCAGACTGGGTGGGCCAAGCGGTCCTTATCTGCCGTCAAATTCTATGTTTCTATGTTTCTATGTTACCAGGAAGGACTTGTGGGGAGGGGTGTCGGAGAGAGGCCAGAATAGACATTGAAAAGGTTTGATGTCTGAGCCAGAGAGGACCCAGACAGATTTGGAATGTCCAAAATACATTTCCCAGGGAACCCTTAAATTACATCAGGAAGACCTGAGGTGTAGATTCCAAGGTCCAGATGGGATTAAAGAGGCCAATACACTTTTTGCTTTGAATACAGTGACTTCGATCAAAGAAACTTTTGAGATGTATGTGTAGCGGAGCACAAACCAGTTCTAACCAGTTAACCTGTGGAGAGGAAAGTCAGTGAGGTCATCACATATGTTTTTTTTTTAATTTTATTTGGAGACCCTGTATTGTAAAAATATAGAGTTTGATACACCAAGGCGCAGTTAGTGACCTCATGAGAAGGCCGTCTCAGAAGTGTGTTTAACTGCTGAAAGAACCTGACAGAGACACACAAGAAAATATTTCTGACTGAGAGAAGAGAGACCCTAAAAAACACTAAAGAAAGTAAGCATTAGATTATACCAGTCTCAAATTATAAACTGTAGGAACTGTACTTTTATACCTGTTTGTTTTAAGACTGTATGTGTTGGGACATATATTTGTTCTCTAATTATTCTTCTGTTTTGATATTTTTAATGTAAAGATATTTTTTTACAAACGAAACTGCTGGAGTGCCTTGACAATTCTTTTTATTTTAAGTGGAGCTTTTAAAGGTTATAAGTACACTGTGTGTGGGCTTATTGCATACCAAACTGGGAAATGGATAGAATTCTCTAAAGTCTTGCATAGAGTTCTAAGGGTTAATTTGAAAGACCTGGTTGGGTGCTCATAGGCAAAGATATCTGGCCCCCTGAAGACAGAATTATCTGAGCCTGATAATTGGGTACGCTAACAAGAGGTTATCAGTTTGAATTCTTCCAGAGCTTGAGACTAAGGTGACTAGAACCAACAAAACAGACAAGAGGGTTACCTTGTCTGTTCACTGTACACAAATCATATGCTCAGAGGTTGGCACTTTGGGAGTAGAGAGTTGACCGGCTGAGCCAGATTGTGACAGAGAAGACCTTCAATCACCATTTTTTTTTTACTTTTTTTAAAAATACCCTGTAAAAAAGAAAATGGTCTATCGATGCCTGTTGCAGCCACCACCGTAACTGCAACCCCCCTCCTATTTTATTTTTTAGAATACCCTGCAAAAAAGAAAATGGTCCATTGATGCCTATTGCAGTGTATCGCACCCTCAACCCCCCCCCCGTCGTTTATGATACTGACTCTGGGGGTGACCAATCCACCAGTGTCCACTGCTGGAGCCCCTGTAATTGTCACCCACACTCGACTTTCCCACTCAGCACCCACCACCCCAAACATATCACTGACACTGGGGGTGCCCAATACCCCAGTGTCCACTGCTGGTACCCCTGTGATTTACCTCCACCCAGCCTTCCCACTCAGCATCCACCACCCAATCCCACCCAAACATAACACTGACACTTGGGGTGCCCAGTGTCAAATCTTGAAATATAGAAAACCTTCCTTGGAATTATTTTTTTCTTTTATAAGAATGTAAAGAAACGGTCCATCGATGTCTGCTGCACCATTAGTTCACCCCCACCTGACCCTCCCACTGAGCACCCACCACCCCACCCCCACCCCCAAGCCCTTACTTACCCACTGGGGTCCAATACCATAATCCTGTCTGGACCACAGATATGTCTTCACTCTTCAACATCGGACCAAGGATTGAGGAAATTAGGTATATCTTTCAATGCATTTCAATGGGGGCTTGAATTTAGTGCATAACTTGGCCATTTTTTGATATTTTTGCCCTAAATTGTCAACATATAGAATAGTGGATGGGTGACCATCCACAACAAGGCTGTGTTTCCATTGAGGGTGTTGATGACATCATAGAGACCTTGAGAGCGAAGCTCGAGAGGTCTCACTGATATCATCAACTGCCTGAAATAAAAATGCAGCCTTAGTTGTGGATAGTTACCCATCCACTGTTTTATATAGTATATTGCTCCCCTAAGTTTTGAAAAAAATAATTTCACAAGGTTTCATACCTTGTGATCATGGTCCCGCTTGCTCCCTGTCCTCGCTGGAGATCTGCTCTTCTCCTGACTCTTGAGATTCCAGTCCTCGCAGCCATTCTCTTTGCACCCAACCATGACCATAAACAGCAGCAGTTATTTTAAAAAAATAGAAAAAGAAAATGACAGATTGAAAGTTTGGAAACATGGAGACGACTATTGCTGTCCACGTCCAAACTTTCTATGAAGCGCTCACCCGATCGTTCGCAAAGTGCTGCCACCATTTTTCTCTTGATTTTTTTGTGAAGAGTTCAGTTTCCTCCAATCAGGTTGCAAGACAAGGCAAAAAAGTTGTACTATCGATGTGATGTTAGAACGATAGTACAACAACTTTTTTTTTGACCTTTGAACTGTCCTACAACAAGAATTTGAAAGCCACTGATTTACTTCCACAATAAGCTTTATCTTTATCTATAGCTTTATCGCTTTAATCTTTCAGTACTGTTTATTTTTTCCTTTTTTATTATAACCCAGATTCATTGGCTCATTGCTTTGTATATATGTGAATATTCTTGCATCTGTTCATTTATAAAGTCTTTGTTTTTTGTATTCAATCTGTATCTTGTATTTGTGTAAAATTGTACCTTTATATTGTTATGACCAATCAGGTCCATCTTGTAAATGAGCTATGCTCAATGATGCTCGCCTGAATAAATAAAGATTTTGATTGATTGATTGATTGATAAGCCCTAACCATATACTATATACCTTTTGGGGGAACACCGCTTCATGAACAATGCAAGTGATGTTAGGTAAGTCTGTCCCAAAAGGTGATTTCGTGGTCGCTGCCCAAAATCACCTTTCGGGCAGGAGTTGAACATTTTCTCTGCACTTGTTCATGAGGCGGACTCATAAGATGTCTATCTTGAAAATTTGGTGTAAAATTATTAAAAAAACAACAAAGTTATGAGCCTACAGTACATTGAAATTTGCAAATGCAGGCTCGTAATTTTGGTAATTTTCAATATTTTGACCCCTAATTTTCAGCATAGCCATTTCTTTATAGCACCTCATGAATGTGACAGCTGTAATTTTTCAAATCCTGGCCAACATGTGTTTTTGTTCCCTGAAAGGTGATTTTGCAGTCGTTGCTTGAAATCACCTTTTGACAGGAGCTGAATATTTTCTCTGCACTTGTTCATGAGGTGGGATCATTTTTTTATTTTTTTTATTTATTTAGTTGTTTAACCAGGTATAGCACACTAAGCTGAAAGCTTTTTTTACAGGAACGACCTGGGAGCACAAGGAGGTTAAGTGACTTGCTCAGGGTCACACAGTATGCAAGTGGAAGCTGTGGGATTCAAACCCAGGTCTGGTCTGCTGGATGTCACCAAATTTGCAGCTCAGAGCCTTAGACCACTGAGCTATACTGCCTCCTTAGAAGCATAAAAGGCTATGTAGAAAATTTGGGGGCAAAAATTTTAAAAAGCAAAAAAGTTATGAGCCCACATTGAAATTTATGAATGCAGGCTTGTAACTTTGGTAATTTTCAATATTTTGACCTCAAATGTTAAACATAGCCATTTCTTCACAGCACCTCTTGAATGCGGCAGTTGTCATTTTTCAAATCCTGGCCAAAATGTGTTTTTGTACTGTACTTGTGGCAGGGAATGATGTTTCTGTGGCACAGAATGATGTTTTGGTGAGGATTTGAAAATCTTCACCTGCCGGGCCCATTAGGTGGGGTAATTAGAAGGCTATGCTGAAACTTTGGTGTACAAATATGGTAAAATGCCCAGGTTATGATTGAAGATTACACTATTTCGGCATTCACTCATAACTTTGCTAATTTTGAATGTTTTAGAAATATAGAAGTATAGAAACTGATGTCAGATAAGGACCGATAGGCCCATACAGTCTGCCCATTTTCCCTGCCTACTTTAAAAGCTGCAGGCCCTACTTGATCTCTGGCTTTACCTACTCATTCCTATTGCTAGGGTTCCCCTATGCCTGTCCCATGCATGCTTGAATTCCCCCCACTGTGTATGCCCCCACCACCTCTGCTGGGAGTCTATTCCATGCATCCACCACCCTTTCCATGATGAAATACTTCCGCATGCTACCCCGTAGTCTACCCCCTTCCAACCTCATGTCATGCCCCCTCATTCCTGGACATCTCCTTTTCTGAAAGATGCTACACTCCGGTACTCTATTTATGCCTTTTAGATATGTTTTTATCATATCTCCCCTGCCTCTCCTCTGCTCCAGTTTTGACTCCAATCTTTGAACATAGTAATTTTCCACAACATCTCATAAATGTGACTTGTGTCATTTTTGCTTTTGCTGTGCTTGCACAAAAGAATTTAGGGACGTGTACATCGAGATTTGGGAGGTGTGCCACTGCCAAGCCCCTTGCAGTTGTTGAGGTCAAGATTAGGAAAAAAAAAGAGGTGCAAACCACTAGTCAAGGCAAGGCAATTTTATTTATAGGGAATCCATTCCTGGAGGCTCTGAGGCTCTTCAAAGATCAATCTGCTATCCAGGATCACACCAAGATTTTGCACCCTCGGGGACACCACCAGCAGAGCAGACCCCAGGACAAGGCCTGTGTTAGCTCCTGGTGGCAATCCATCATGGCCTCGTCCAGGCTCGATCACTAGTACCTCCGTCTTGGCCAGGTTAAGTCTCAGCCAGCTAGAAGCCATCCACTCACTGATTTTTGCCAGACAGTTGTTAGTTGTGTCAACAGCTCCGGATGTTCCGGGGGCAAAAGACAAATACAGCTGGGTGTTATCTGTCGCTAGCATGCGTTCAGAATTGACAAATGCTTGTAATAGCTCACAAATGACAGAAATGGATACATTTGGTAGGCTTTCCCCTAGAGGTGGGCAAGCCAGGAATTTGTTACCTAGAGTCAAGCCAGAACAGAGCCAGGAGTCTGGCTTGACTCTACAAACCAAAACACAAGCTGAGCCCTGGCTACTGCAGGCTGTTCACCACACAGGGGTTGAACGTTTCAGACACTACACTAACTACTAAGGCCAGGAAAAATGCTTATGTTGCCCATAACTCTGTAAGTGGGAAAAACCTACTTGCCATCACCTACGAACTTGAAGCTAATTCCACAGGCTTGAAGCGTGGTTCTGTGATAACAAACTGCTGCTCAACTACAAAAAACAACGAGCATGCTTTTCACGGTTCCGAAGAGCAGAAAGAAATTCAGGAAACCACTAATACAGAGTTCCAAAGGGGATATACTGGAGCAAGTTGACACCTTTAAATATCTTGGGATTCACCTAAACAACACCCTCTCATTCTCAACACAAGTAGACCAGGTAATCAAATTAGCCAATGCAAAACTAGGTGTTCTTTATTGACACCATCACTACATGCCCTCTGATGCACTAAAGCTTAACACATACTGCTCAGTGCTTTCTTCCATTGACTATGGCCTTGTAATCTAGAGTGCAGGTACCGACACTGCCATAAAAACAGTAAAAAATCTTCTTAATAAAGCATGTAAGCTGGTTCTGGGAGCGGATTGCTGCAAACATACTTGTGACCTCTACAAAGCAACTGAATGGCTACCCCTTCACCTCAGGGCCCAATACCAGTCCTACCTTATGGGAAAGAAAGCCATACTTGGGCTAGTTCCTGAATCCACTTTGTGTCTATTTAAAAAGATCAACCAACAATCAGTACATGGAGGTCCTCCAGGAGCACACTTGTGGTGCCATTCAAGTGTACCTCAATAGCTCAAAGGTCCCTGTCCTTTAGAGGACTCAAGTTGATAAATGACCTACCCTCTGACCTCATCGAATATAATAAGGTTGACAACTTCAAAGCTGGTATCTGAGCATATCTAACTCTCTTTCTCTGGTATTTGTGAATGCTCCTACATAACCTAACCTTTTTAAAAACACTTGAATGATCCTGAATGCCCTAGCCACTAACACTAGGAATATCCCTTAACCACCCCTTCCAACCTCATTATGCAAGACTCACATAAGCTCATCCTCGTCCCCCTGTGCTCACCACCCCCTCTGTACTTTCTCATTCTCTCCTCCCATACCCCCCCCCCAGTTTTTTTCACGGTCCTCTCCTGAATCCTATACCTACCACCTAACCACCTTCCCTCCCTACTCCTCTAACCTCCCTTTCGCCCACCACCCCTGTATAATCACCCCCTTCACCTACTACCCTCTCAATCACCCCCTCCTATTTCTTTCTATCCACCTTTCTCTCACTTTGACCCCCCCCACCTTCCAGGACAAAGCCTCCTCAGGCTGCCACTCTTGCACAACCTGACCCTAATCCTTCCCTGGCTGCCTTAATCCACCTAAGTATGGGCTCCTGAATGTCCCTGCTAACCTGTTCATTTAACACAGGAAAGCCTACTCCGTTAAGTAATCTTACTTGCATACTTGTTGAACTGATGGTGAAATCTCCTTGTGACTTTCTAAACATATGGTAACAAAAGTATAAATTACCTTATATGAGGAAAAACCTCTATTAAGTAACCTGTGCAACCTAGTAACCTAAGGAATCATTTGTATGCAAATGTAATTTTGTACATTCATTGTATCTTGTTGAACCTATGTATTTGCGGTTGTTGTTTTATCTGTCTTGTACTACGTCTGACTTGGAACCTTTGTAAACGAGCCTTTGGCTCAAATATATTTAATCCCAAACTGAAATAAATAAATAAATAACTGGCTACGGCTTGACTTTGGCCCTCAATTCCTTATAGATGGTGAGTCAAGCCAAGCCAGGCACTAAGCTCAAGCCAGGATCGAGCCTGCTCTGGCTTGTCCACCTCTGCTTTTCCCACACAGCTACTAACACCAAACTGCCACAAGTGTGGCACATGATGTAAAATGTGTCAGCGATGTTTTACTACATTTGTGTTTCACAGTATGTTCTTGTATAGTGGTTCTCAAGCCCCAAATTCTGGTGGCCTGAAAATGTTGTAAAATGCAGTCACCAGAACCTACTGGTGGCCTCACTCCTTATTTTTTCCCCAGATCCCCTGATACACACCAAAGTTCCTATAACAATTTTTTTTCTCAAACAAAGTACATGAAATGAAGTCCCTGGTGTATTTTTGCTTTAAGTGTATCTCTAGAGTATCCATGTTTTTCTTAAATAAGAAATAGCATGACATAACAAGAAATTAAGGTATAAAAAGAAATAGCAAGAAATTCAAGGTAGAACAAGAAATCCAAGGTATAACAAGAAATAGCAAGAAATTCAGCATGTGAAAGGAATAAAACAAAAAAAAAACACATGAAGAAAGTGAAAAAAGTACTTCTTGGCAGGCAGAATCTAAGTAAATGCTTGCAGCAGTTGTTGTTTAGACTTCGTTGTTACCACAGAGATGGTCCACAAAGAAGCGGCAGTGGAATTGTTTCAGTCACAAAACCTTGCAAGACCATAGGATAATGCTGCTTAATATAATGTAGTATACCAGCAATGTGATTTCTAGTGTGTATAAGGTCATTTTGAGGTAGTTTATGAAAGTAAATGTGATAACAAGAAACAAAACTAAATTTTCAATGAATAAAAATAACAAGAAATTCCAGAAAAATAAATAGAAAAATTATAAAAAATAAAAAGAATTTAATGGGTCTTATCTTTACATAAACATGGGAGATACAGTATCTCCCATGTTTATGTAAAGATAAGAAATGTTGCATTCCATTTCATTACCTTTGTGACTGTGGCTCTAATGAGCTCTGTGGCAGTACAATTCTATATTGGTGGCAGCATGCAGCCATGGCCTCATTTGAGAAAAACTCGACCTGATTTTCAAAAAGTCAGAACTGGCACATGGGGCTTGAGACAAGGAGAAATGGCACAAAGGGCTCCTTCTGCCAGTCTCAGTTTTGTAAGGGACTGTCTGCCACTGGGGGACTGTCTGTATCAACCAGGCTTGCATCATCCTTGAGACAGCTGCACTGGTGGTGTGCCATGGCAGAAGCGGGCTTGTGCTGGGGCAGGGATGCAATATCCCTTACACTGGAATTTTGCAATTCCCCCATAGGGACACACAGACCCTGCAATTAGACCAGCTCGGAACTGGTCTAAGCTGCCATGCAGCACTGCTGCAATCCTTGCTGGTGGGGGGTGACCTTCTGCCCCCAAGGGCAAGGTGCCCAGACAGCCTCTGACACCTGCCAGACCACCACTGGAGTGGACAGTGATCTGTGACAGATGAGAGCCTGGAAGGGCCCCCCCCCATGCTGGTGCTAGTGTATCCACCACCCCATGCAAACCCACACTGTCCCTGCTGTCCCCCAGATGGACCCGTCCCAACTCCCCATGAGCCAGGACATCCAAAATATGACCTGCCAGCCACCAGGGTGACTGGCCTGTGGATTGCAATCACTAACCACTGTTGCTGCAAGCCTGTGCCACAACCTACAGCTCTGCCCTTCTGTGTGATATTTGGTCCATGCACAGGTTGGCTTACTGCAAATTTGGGGATTTTGGTGCTGGGACCCTGTTCTTGTAAAATCTGGTGCAGGGACCCTGGCGCACCCAAGACTGCTGCAGGTAATGGTTTGCCGCACAATGCACTGATCTACACTGGCTTTTAAAATCAAGCCTACTGTTCTAGAATCAGGCCTCTGAAAACATGCTGTAGTTCTAAATACCAGCTTGAGTGTCAGTGCTGAGAATCAAACCTATGGCTTCATACAGTAAGATAGTATCAAAAGCATTAGAGATTGGTTCTGTTTAGTACTTACTGTGACAAAAATTTAAATATTGAGTCCAGTTTTCAAATGCCTAAATTTTAAGCAAGATGCATGTGCTAAAAGGGTTTGATGTAAGTAACACCTTGCGCCAAATGTTGCAGCAATCCTGATTTTCGAATACAGGCTGCATCAAAATTGGAATGCCGTGCGCCAAAAAAAACCTGCACCACCCTTGTGCCAGAACAGGGGGTACACCAGGGCAAAATGGGGCTTGCACCATGAGGAGGGGGTGCAGCATATACTACAATACCACAGATCCTACTTGATCTCCGGTTTTTACCCTCTCTTTCATACTGCTAGGGTTCCCTTGTACCTATGCCATGCATTCTTGAATTCCCCTACCATTTTTGCCTATGGCATCTCCACTGTGAGGCTGGTCCATGCATCCACCCCCCTTTGCATGAAAAAAACTCCTCACATTACCCCGAAGTCTAACCCCTCACTTCATATCATGGCCCCTTGTTCTTGAACATCTTTTTTCTGAAAGATGTTGCTCTCTTGTATCTTATTTATGCCCTTGAGGTATTTGAAGGTCTCTATCATATCCCCCTCTCTCTCCTCTTTTCCAGAGTATATATATTGAGGTCCGCTAGTCTCTCCTTACATGAAAAACAAAGCAAGTATCTTCAAAACTTAACATTAAAATAAAAAAAAAAAAAAAATAAAAACAGCAGGTGCATACCATCAGCAAGAGGAAGGAGGTGCTATTAGAACTTTACTACTCTACTGGGACTTAAAAACTAGAACTGTACTACTGGGACCTTCAATTTAGGGTAAAAACAAACAAAAACAAGCATTTGTCAATGCCGAATGTTTGCTTGCTGGCATTGGCAGTGGTAGTGTAGAAGTTACAGAGCTGCATAATAGGAATGGCAGTGAAGTATTGAACTGAAGCCAACCCCACCACCACCCTGCAGAGAGTAACAGGCATTGGGGTGTTGCCTTTGGGTCGTGAGGCATAACGGCCACGCCATTTCAGTACACCCCACCCTGCAGACACTGGCAAGTGTCACGGTGTTCCTTGGGGTCTTTGGCCCTTATGCGCACCCCATTCCATTAGGAAATACAGTGAGATGGGTGCGATATAGGAGAATGGGGTGAACTTTGGGGCTGAAGAGTCCAAGGCATACCTCGATGCCTCTCACTGGCTGCAGGGTGTGGAATGGTATGAGCATTACAGGCACGAATCCCAAGTCACACCCCTGATGCCTGTCATTCTCTACAGGGTTGGGCCTTATGGTTGGAAACTCTAATACCTCAGGCCTTCATTGGTATTTTCACTCCAAATGTTCAACATGGCTTTTTTGTGACCCCACCTCATGAACAGGGGGAATATCAGTTTCTTAGCTGAAAGCTGCTTATGCACAGCGACTACGGCATTTAGCGCCACAGGTGCAAAAACATTCCGAACAGGATGTAAAAAATGACAGCTGTACTGTTCATAGGGAGGTGTAAAAAATGGCAATGTTGCAAATCTGCAGTAAAAATATTTAAAAAATGGTGAAGTCACGAGCGTATATAAAACTCAAAAACGACAATCTGTAATATAATTAGGTTGGGGATTTTTTTACGGCAGATTGTCAACTCAGGCATTTTGGGGCCTCTGATCATGAACAGTGTCACTGTGATTTTCTTTATCTGTCCCAAACAATGATTTCCCACAGCGACCACGCATCTCTGCGCTGAAAGTGTGAAAACACACTTCGGCCATGTTGTGAAAAATGACAGCTGTACTGTAAATAAGGAAGTGTGGAAAAATGCCACTGGTGAAAATCTGGACTTAAAATATTACAAAGTCATGAACTTATGAGGGTGCGTGGAAACTGCGCAATGCTCACTCATAACACAGTCATTTTATGGACTTTTGTCACCAAATTTTCAACATAGCCATTTTAAGACCTCTGCTCATGAACAGTGTAACTGTAATTTTCTTAATCTTAAGCTTTAGTACACCAACAGCACCATTATTGCACTACATGTCTGTAAACATTTTGGGCGGCATATGAAAAATGGCAGCTGTACTGTTCATAAGGAAGTGTAATAAAATGGCAATGTTGAAAATCTGGAGTGAAAATATTAAATTCGCAAACTTATGAGCATGCATAGGAACTGCGCATAGCACACTCGTAAAACAGTCATTTTTAGGAATTTTTCACCAAATTTTCAACATAGCCATTTTAAGACCTCTGCTCATGAACAGTGTCACTGTGATTTTCTTAATGTGTCCCATACATTGATTTCGCACATCGACTGTGCCATTGTGCACTACATGGGGGAAACACATTTTGGGCAAGATGTGAAAAATAACAGCTGTACTGCTCATAAGGAGGTGTGGTAAAATGGCAATGTTGAAAATCTTGAGTGAAAATATTGAAAATTCGCAAACTTACGAGCGTGCGTAGGAACTGCGCAACGCATGCTCATAAAACAGTCGCTTTTTGGAATTTTTCCACCAAATTTTCAAAATAGACTTCTTTAGAGTCCACCTTATGAACACTGGCAGTGTCATTTCATTAATCGGTCCAGAAAGGTGATTTCGCGCAGTGACTGCGAAATCACCATTCAGGCCTGAATAACGCCATGACAGTGACATCATTCATGAGAAGGGGTCCCAAAAACCCCATGTTGAAAATTTGGTGCAAAAATTCCAAAAAATGCCTGAGATATGCAACAAAGTTTATAAAACCCTATCTAGCCCATTATACAGCTTACCGGCATTTCCTCAGTTCACGGTCAGCTTTGATGAGTGCAGACATGTTCCTGGTCCACCGAAGATCGTCGTGCCGTGGTCTGGAGGTAAGTATTGGGTGAGGGGGGTGTGGGGAGGCAGGAGTGCGCAGTGGGTGGTGCGGGTTGTGGGAGGGGCCAGGGAGACTACATTAGGACCATTTTTCTTTACAGTTAAAAAAAAAAAAAAAAGGACAACCTTGGGACTTTTGCCACGCTGGGGTAGGATCCCAGAGTGGCACAAGGGCGTGATTGAGGCGTTCAGCCGACCGGGGATTGGGCACCCCGTCGGCCAGCATCTATTGCCACGCTGGGGTGGGCTCCCAGCGTGGCACCCAGACTGGGAGGTGAGGACAGTGGAGCCGGCGGGGGATTGGCACCCCTCTCGTCGGCTATATAGCTCGTTACCACGCTGGGTGGGCACCCGTGGCATTCAGAAAACTTTAGGTGGGGGGTGCAGCACAGCCGAGAGGGGATTAGGCGCCCCGTCGGACTATACAGTGTGTGCCTGCAGGGGGGCACACGCCTGCATGTGTGTGTGTGTGTGTGTGTCTGTGTGTAGGGGAGCTGCACATGAGCAGGCGATATCTGATCGCCAAGGCCACTGTTTTTCGGTTTTTAACGGAAAATCCGGTAAAATTTCGGAATTAGGGCTGCCTGAAGACCGGTAAAAACAAAG
The DNA here is from genome assembly GCA_016271365.2 of Neoceratodus forsteri. Classification (NCBI taxonomy): domain Eukaryota; kingdom Metazoa; phylum Chordata; order Ceratodontiformes; family Ceratodontidae; genus Neoceratodus; species Neoceratodus forsteri. The sequence continues at coordinate 514,985,650 of CM057449.1, read as the reverse complement.
ATTTCATGGAATCTGGCATTTTATATCAGATGAGTAGATCTACAAAACTTCTGTTTTTCTTTTAATTCCTTCCTGTACTATTTTCAATTTGCTCTATTTAATGCTCTGTATATTAAGCCTTCTTTAATTCTGATTACTTATGCACATACTAAAAGAATGATAGCAGAATCCGGGTAAAATCTGGAAATTAGAGGAACAATCACCGGTGTAATTCCGGAATCTGAAGTCTTGAAAACGGAATTTCATTATTTTAATCACCGTAAATCAGTGGCCTTGCTGATCGCTGCTCGCTGAAGCATAGCTCCCCCTTTCAACTGTATGCCACTGCATTTTGGAGCTTGTCATAGACAGCTCCAGCATGCATTGGCTTACAGGGGCCACGCCTGCCAACACACTGACTGAATTGGAAGAGGGGGTGACAAACCTCCGAAATCTCGGATGATGGCACTATGTTTCTTGCACATGCGTGCAAGCAAACATAAAAACAAGAGTTAATGTGTTTGTCTGAGATGGGTGAAAGGAACTATTATCTGTGCAGTTAGCTAGGTGAAGAAGGGAACTGTCAATTAGGAAGAATGGCTTAGGCAGCAGAAAGCCAGGTGTTTGGATTTAAAACTGTCCTAAATAGCTTTTGGAAGAGAACAGCAAGAGGAAGGAGGTGCTGTTAGAACTTTACTACTTTATTAGGACTTAAGAACTAAAACTTTACTACTGGGACCTTCAATTTAGGGTAAAAACAAACAAAAAAAACAAGAATCAGTGTGTTGTGCAGTTAGTTAGTTGAAGAAGAGAACTGTGAATAAGGGGGAGTGACTTAGGCAGCAGGAAGCCAGGTGTTTGGATTTAAAACTGCCCTAAATAGCTTTTGGCAGAGAACAGCAAGAGAAGGGAGGTGGTGTTAGAACTTTACTACATTACTGAGACTACAGTATATAGCCCTGCCTCTGCACCCTTAGCTAGTTCCACTTTAATAGGAACAGGATTTGACTGACAACAGGAACTTCCTGTTTGGGAGCAGGAAGAGAGTGATCACAGAGGCACTAAAGACTCACCATCCTAGAAGGAAAAGTGTAGCTCTCCATCTCTCCCTAGTTGCTGGAGGTCTGACTCTGGGCAAGTAAGAAGGAGACTACTGAGGAATACAGGAACTTCTTGTCCCAGAACAGGAAGAGCAGGAGCTATAAGGGCATGGAGGCAGCAGGAAAGTTGGGGAAAAAAAATAAAAATAAATAAATAAATAAACAGAGAGGAAAGAGTAAGCATACAAAACAACAGTTGAGGGGCCACAAATAAGACATGATGGGAGTGGTGCAGTGCAGAGGCTGTGGAGCGGATGTCTTCCGGGAGATGTTCTGGAGGATGCGGTGTTGTCCCATCTGCAGGCACCTCTCTAGGCTGAGGGAGGAGATTGCTCGTCTCCAGGCTGAGTTGGCCAGGATTCAGGGGACCTCCTCTCCCACCCAGGGACCACGAGGGCTGCCGCCGCTGCCTCACAGATTGCCAAGCAACAGGAGTGGTTGGACCAGAGTGGGCTCAGGGAGGGTGAGGATGGTGGAATGGAGGTGCATCCCTCCAGTTGTACCTCTCCATAATTCGTACACCACTCTGGCAGAGTGTGGTTCCTCTATGGAAGCACCCACAGTGGAGACCAAGGAGGATGCTGGGAACCTCCACAAAGGAGACCCACAGGAGGGTGGCATGGGACCCCACAGGGGAAGGAAACAACTCTTGGTGGGAAACTCCATTGTTAAGAGGGTAGAACTGGGGGAGGGGGGAGATGGATGTAAGGTGCCTGCCTGGTGCCATGGCTTGGAGGGACAGGGAGTGAATCCTCAGGATCGCAGGAGCAGCTGCGCAGGGGAGGGAGTTGGATTTCATTGTCCCACTAGGTACAAATGACCTGGCTGAGAAAGGGATCAGAGCAGTGCAGGAGGAGTTTGTGGAGTTGGTGAGGGGTCTTAGACAAGTAGCATACGTGGTAACCCTCTCAGAGGTGCTGCCTGTCTATGGCCTGGGTGAGGCTAGGGTGCTCTGCACCACGGGATTCAATCAATGGTTAAAAAACTGGTGCAGAGCTCAGGGTTTTGGCTTCATTGGGGACTGGGGGTCCATCTGGAGGGATACAGGCCTATACTGGCACAATGGTCTGCATCTGTCCAGGAGGGGAACCAGGATCCTAGGTGATAGGTTTAAATGCTTTGTTGGCAACCATTTAAACTAGCCAAGGGGGGAGGCACTGAAAAGAAGCAGGAAAATCCTAGCCCCCTCCAAAAAATTAGGGTAGTTAGTGAGGTGAATACCAAGATAGAGAAGTCAATAGGGAGCAGAGCAGGGGAAAATGGAAAAAAGGCAGTAAGGACAGGGATGGGGCAAAGAGGGATAAGGCCATCAAAAAATGGAGGGTAATGAGTACCAGTGACCATAGTCGAAGTAACAAGCTCCCTGAACTGGTGACCTTGATGGAAGAGGGACACCTGGATATCGTGGCAGTCACAGAAACATGGTACACTGAGAACCAGTAAAAGTGTCCTACTGGATGTGCTCATGGTATGCAAACCCTATCTTTTTTCCCATGATGGTACTTTCTTCTCTGATATCAGCGACCATTGCTTTATTGAGGGAGTAAGATCAGCCAACAAATTGTCACCCACAACAAAGTTCTCTATGAAGAGATCCAGATGTAACTTCGATGGATTCGCTTATCTTAATGAGCTTAAGTACTCCCTGCACTGGTAAGAGTTCTTTATTTTATTTATTTATTTATTTATCAAGTCTAGGATTACAAATACCTTTGAGCCATGGCTCTTTTACAAAGGTTCCACATCAGAGAAATACAGATTATGGGGACCATCAAGACAGGCATTACAACAATGTGGACATTGCAAACAGAGTACAGATTAATACAGTTCAAGGGTAGCATTGTAACAAGGCAGTCAGCGGCATTTGTCAGAGAAAATAGACAACAGATAAAAAGTGCCAGAGTCATAGGGAGAGGGAAGCGGATGGGGGGGAGAAGGAATGTAGGAAGGGTGGCGAGAGGGTGAAAAGTGCAGCACTGGGTATACGAAGATGAAGGGGTAGAAGCCAGTGAGGAGGGGAGGGGGAAACAACTAGAGCAGAAAGGGAAGTGGAAAAACAAGGTTAAGTTGGGCAGTCACAGGAGCTGTTGGTAGTGAGATAGTTCCGGAGCCTAGTTTTAAACATACCAATGGTTGGGGCAAAGGAGATGGTTGGGCTGAGGCCATTGAACCAGAGTGGTGCTCAATAAGCAAAAGAGCATTGTCCCTGTGAAGTGTGACAGAGGGGGACTTTTAGTAGCTGTAGCGTGGATCTCCTAAGGCACCATTTGTTAATTCGGTGTTGTAACAGAGTTGAGACCCCAGAAGATGCAAGGCCAAGGTAGATTTTTTTCACCATGGAGCAGGTGAGAAACTTTATGCAGTTTGATAGTTGGAGCAAGCCGGTCTGAGTGTACAGGTCATATGTGTGGGTGAGACGGTGAGTACCAGTGATGAGCCGACATGCTTTATTTAAGGCATTTGAGAGGCATCTAAGGGTTGTGGTTGTGGCCGAGCCATAAATGATGAGACCATAGTCTATTACAGAGATCACAGAGCTCAGGACTGCAACCTTCAAAGCTTCTGGCGTGAGGTGTGTCTGTGTTTGTAGAGGAGACCAAGCCGTAATAGCAGCTCTAGCTACATTATCTACATGAAGTCCATAGGAGAGATTGTGGTCAAGCTGTATCCCTAAGTATTTGAAGGACACCACCTTATCTAGAGTGTTCCCCTGGGTGGTGGAGATAGCCAAGTGGTGTAGCTTGTGTGGGTTATGAGAGCAGCAGAAGAGCATAGACTTGGTTTTCTTGTCATTGAGGACCAGTTTTTGATTAAGAAACCATGTCTCTACAGAACTGAAACCAAGTTGAAGGATGTGTTGAAGAGTTGCAGGATCTTTGTGAGTGGAGAATACAACAGCATCATCGGCATATAGTATACTTGGCCAAAACGGTTACTTCTACTTACAATATCTTCCATGACATCCTGTCGGGTACCCTCAATAAGTATACTCCCTTGACTAAAGTTTGCGCAAGGAATAAAACCTGTAAATGGTTTCTCCACTGAAATCAGGTTTATGCTCCTAGAAAGGGATAAGGTTTGGAAAAAAGCACGTAGACTGAACACTCCTAATAACTGGAGTCAGTTCAGGAGGATATGAAACTTATGCACAAAATCAATTAGAGAATCAAAGTCTACGTTTTTCAGCTCTGAACTCAACTCTGCTACCAAGAGCCCAATTAAATTATGGAACACTGTTAAGGACCTGTTGGGCCACTCCCCAGGAAATTCTCTTCCGACCAAGATTATCTCTAGCAACTCAACTATCAGCAGAAGGATGGAAATCTTAGATTCTTTTAATAACCATTTTATCACTGCAGGCCTGGCATTTGACAACTCCTCAGCATGCATGGAAAAAAAAAAGAATGGACCTAAACATGCTTGAGGAGTGGTCGAGAGTGTGGCAGCTAAGATTCAATGCAAAGAAGTTCAAAATTATGTGCTTGGGGTGCAGAAATCCAAGGCAGGAGTTCAAGATGGGGGGAGATACTGACAGCCACCAGTCAAGAAAGGGATCTGGGGGTAATCATATCTGATGACCTAAAGGTAACCAAACAATGTGAGAAGGCTGTGGGGAGAGCCAGTGGGATGCTAGGGTGCATAGAGAGAGGTAGCGCAAGCAGAAAAATGAAGGTGATTATGCCATTGTACAGATCACTTGTAAGACCTCATCTGGAGTACTGTGTCCAGTTCAGGAGGCCACATCTTAGGAAGGACATAGACAAAATAGAGGCAGTCCAGAGAAGGGCAACAAAAATGGTGCAAGGACTGCACCAAAAGTCATATGAGGAAAGACTAGAGGACCTCAATATGTATTCCCTGGAGGAGAGGAGAGAGAGGGGAGATTTTATAGAGACATTCAAGTACATCAGGGGTATAAACAAGGTACAGGAGGGCAGCATCTTTCAGAAAAGAAGGTGTACAAGAACAAGGGGGCATGGTAGAACTAGTGACACCACTGACTACCCTCTTTAACAAATCATGGGAGGATGGGGTGGTACCTGAGGACTGGAGGAGGGCAGATGTGATTCCCCCTCACAAAAGTGGGAGCAAGGCAGAAGCAAGAAACTACAGACCTGTTAGTTTAACCTCAGTGGTAGGGAAAATAATGGAATCACTTCTGAAGGAAATAACTGTTTAGTATCTAGAGGCCAGAGGGGCACAGGACTCAAGGCAGCATGGATTCACAGCAGAAGGTCATGCCAGACAAATCTGATAGATTTCTTTGACTGGGTGACCAAAGTAGTTGATCAGGGAGGGGCTGTGGACATGGCCTACCTAGACTTTAGCAAGGCATTTGACACAGTCCCACACAAAAGATTAATATACAAGTTAGCCAGCCTGGGAGTGGGTCCCAAGATGACAGCCTGGGTAAAGAATTGGCTGGAGAATAGGACACAGATAGTAATAGTAAATGGAGTCCACTCTGAAGAAAGGGGGTTAGTAGTGGGGCAACGTAGGTTCAGATTAGATCCGGTCCTCTTCAATGTCTTTATAAGTGACATTGCAGAGGGACTGAAGGAAAAGGTTCTTTTGCAGATGACACAAAGATCTGCAACAGAGGTGATGCACAAGGTGGGGTGGAAAGGATGAGAAGGGACTTGGCAAGGTTAGAGGAATGGTCAAATGTATGGCAGCTTAGATTCAATGCTAAGAAGTGCAAGGTAATGCACCTGGGAAACAAAAACCCAGGGGAAGAGTACACAATGGGGGGTGAGATACTAACAACAACAAAAATGGAAAGGGACCTGGGGGTAGTCATATCAGATGACCTAAAGGTGGGCAAGCAACGTGAGAGGGCAGCAAGGAGGGCTTGGGGAATACTGGGATGCATAGGGAGAGGCATCACCAGTAGAGAACAAGAAATTATTATCCCTCTGTACAGACAGCTGGTGAGACCACATCTGGAGTACTGCGTGCAGTTCTATAGACCCAATCTCCGCAAAGACGGATGGAAGCTGTCCAGAGGAGGGCAACTAAAATGGTGCAGGGTCTGCACCGGAAGACATATGAAGAGAGGCTTAAGGAGCTTAATATGTATAGCCTCGAGGAAAGGAGGGAGAGGGGGGACATGATAGAAACTTTCAAGTACCTCAAGGGAATCAACAAAGTCCAAGAGGGTAGCATCTTTCAAAAAAAGAGGTGTGCAAGAACAAGGGGGCACAATTTGAAGATAGAAGGGGGGCAGCTCAGAGGTAATTTAAGGAAGTATTTTTTCACAGAGAGGGTTGTGGATGTATGGAACGGCCTTCCAGAGGAGGTTGTGGAGTCAAAAACAGTGGTGGAATGCAAGCATGCATAGGACAGTCATAAGGCAATTCTAGGGGGTGGGGGTAGGAAGAAGTAGGCTGCTGGTTAACTAAGATCTGCAGCTTATCCATCAGGTAGGGAAATGGGCAGACTGGGTGGGCCAAGCGGTCCTTATCTGCCGTCAAATTCTATGTTTCTATGTAGGCTCAGGGGCAATATGAGGAAGTACTTTTTCACAGAAAGAATAGTGGATGCTTGGAACAGCCTCCCTGCAGAGGTGGTGGGGGCCAAAACAGTAGGGGAATTCAAGAATGCATGGAATAGACATAAGACTACTCTAGCAATAGGGAAGAGACGGTGGGCCGCAGATTAACTAGGGTCTGCGGTAATGCATTAAGTAGTGAAAAGGGGCAGGCTAGGTGGGCTATATGGTTCTTATCTGCCATCACCTTCTGTATATCTGTGGGTGTAACCCCCACCCAGGTACGCCGTTTCTATATAACAGCTCTATCTGTTAGGCTGGGTTTGGGGAGGAATATGTCACTCGGCACATTGGCTAGGTTTGGCTACTCTGCACATGGGCACCCAAGTAACTCCAGACAAAGGAAGCAATAACTATAATGTCCAATACCAGAAGTGGGATTCTAAAGTGCGGCTTTTATTCATATCCAACAGAGTAAACAAAGCATAGATGGATGCCCATGGGGCTACACTCCTGGTAATACAGATTTAAGGAGACCAGAACACATCCTCATCACTTTAGGCCTCAGGCTCTGAAACACACTGGGCACACAGTCCTGACTTGTATGCTGCTCTGGGTTTTCCCTGGCTCAGCTCCATTGCCAGCCACTTGGATACTTTCCATATTGCATGGAACCATTTACTGGTGGCTCCCTAAACCACCTTTGAGCACTGCTGCTCCATCAGGGAATCTTCCTCATCAATCCCACGTCTGGGTACTTTCCTCAGGCACTGGACAAGTACCTGAGATAAAGCAACAGGTGTCCCAGTGCAAATCTGTAGAGGTGAATTTGGTTACTACTGATGGGGGGGTCTCCCACCTCTCCCTCCCATAATTCATACCTGGTCATTTCTTTGGACTGTAACACCTCATCCTTTAAAACACTTTCCTGTGTAGATTCTTTTTAAATGTATTTCACATTCAATCTACTGTCTTTGCATCCCATTTGTGCTGAACTTGAACATACTTAATAAGTGGCTCTGTCCATTACTCTAGACCCCCCACAGAGTTAAGCAGTCCAATCCCCACACCTTCCAAACTGTACTTGGCTGTCTTTTCCTGACCCCACAGTAACAGTCCCTTTAGTTTCATCTTGATTCAGGTGAAAACACATGGCCCTTTAGCAGAGCGAACTCACCCCTCGGTTTCAGGTGCCTCACAGGTGTTTTCTCCTCAAAGAACTCTCTTCCAGAGCTTCTGGTGCCTCAGCATGAACTTAAACCAGGCAGCTTCTTTTCCCTAGCTGGACCAGGGAGGTTGCCCCTGGAAGCAGGCTGATTCCTTCTCCCCATCCCCGCAGGGATGGGGCCCTGAACCACTGAAAGCGGTCTCTGCCACTTCAAAAGTGTTCTTCTTGTGTTCCTCTTTAGGTGAGAACACACACCTACAAAACAAAAGGTAGCTCTTTGACAGAGCTTAGGGCTCTGAGGGCCTGCTCTCAGCAGAGCACCTCTTTCAGCCTGCACACACTCTGCTGAACTCTACAGACTCCCTTCAAAAATCCCCAACGTTCTACTCTAACCTCCAACTGCAACATTCCAGTGTGGTTTATGCAGCTGTGACAGTTCTAAAATTATGTCATCCCTCAGTCTCAGATGAGGCTGAGAACAGAGTGAGACAGTGTGAAATCCATTTAACTGGACTTTCACAAGCTGCCTTCCCTGCCTACCACTAGGTCTTACTGGGATTCTAGTAACCCTGGGTAACATGGGGGTTACATGTGTACCTGTGTGTAACTGATTAAATAGCATACAGAGTGAACATGTAGTAAATACAGAGAGGGAGAAGGATATTAATCCAGGTCTGATCAGTGTAGAATGCAGAATCTTTATTTTTCAACAGGATTGAACTGTTAGGACTTTAGCAGCTCTGTTTACAAAGTTGTCCTGCTAAGTGCGGTTTGGTCTAAGAGCACAGTCCAGTTACATTGATTCTAGGATTACAATTTCATACAGTCGATTGTCACATCAGACACTTCAGGCCTCTACAAAGCATGCACATTCCAAATATAGTGTGGCAATAATCATAGGTACGTACAATCATTGGTCAAGAAGTTACCACTTCATACAGTTATTTTACACAAAACATGTCAGGCAACATACATTTGTTATTCATCACATCCATTTCAGTCCTACATGTTGTATACAGCCCACTATTTCCAGTGTCCAAATGTATAGCTTCATGCTCTATCCTCTGGGCTTTATTGCCTATTTTAGGTATTATGGCATATACACTATATCAAAACAGAATTATACAAATACATACATTTGTAAAACACCTCTCACTGCAGATTTAGAGTACTCTTCAAGTAAAACTAGAGTAGCAATACAAATTGCACAACAGTTCATATAGTAAAAGCTGACAGTGTGTTGTCTTGAACTAAGGTGATGCTGGCATAACATTTTCCATCTGAAATGATCAGCCCATCACTAAAGAGAAGATAAAATATAGAATAATGCTTAAACAGATGTTTCTGTCAAGAATGGGTACTGTCATAAAAAAAATATTTGATACTTCATTTTCTTGATAGGCCCCTATGTCCCATATCTGGACAAACCACCCACCACACCAGTCTTGGAGGAAATGACCATAGCCATATATTTATTAAACTACCAACATAATACTCATCAGAGTGACATATGCTACTAGGAGTCTTGCCAAGTCCACCCTGGAAGCTCTGCACCCTTTCCTGAGAAGGGCCATAACCTTGTGCAGACTATGGGAATGATGTACCTCCCTGAGCTGGAACCCAAACATGAGAAAAAATGGGGTCAATGGGCCAGCTTGCAAGTGACCTACCGCATCTTTTGGTGATGCACACACAGGCAAGCCCAATAAGGTTGGCCATCACTCCCCTGAACTGAGAACCAGGTCCTGCAGCCCTCCCACAACCCCACCTCATGCAGACTGAGGAGAGGAGTCCTTCAGAAGAATTCGACTCTTTCCCTTTTTCCCCTGTACCATCTTCCTGACAGACTCCAAAGCCACTACTGACAGGCACAAAAAGAACTATGTTACTCTCAAACAGCCCTTTGGAGGAGGCAAAAAAATCTGGGAAAAAAAACCCTCTGAGGAAAAAGCCAGGAATATTCCTCCCCGACCCCTAATGCGTTCCAACATATGGGTAAAAAGTGTTCCCTATTCTACCCTGGCCATCCCAGAACATGGCTTTTACAAGGGTAGGAGGGTAGGAAATCTTTAGTTGTAGACAGTGAGTGGTAGCCCTTAGTTGTAGCTCTTTTTAATTCCTTAATCTCCACCCCTGGGTGGATGCCCCATCCTGTGGGTGACCCAGGTGGTTCCTCACCCACCTCCCACTCCCAAGGGTAGAACCCTACCTGCCAACCTGGAGGTCATGTTTCAGAGAAGGGGCCACAGACAGTGCGTCATCTGCTACAGTGTTTGTCTAGACTGTTTATTGTCTTGGCAGGCCCCTATATCCACTACCTTGGACAAACCACACACCACACCAGTCTCAAAGGAAATAGTCGCACCCATGTATTTAATAAGTTACCAACAGAATACTTAGCAGAGTGATGTGCACACCTAGGAATGTTACCAGGTCAACCCTGAAAGCTCAGCACAGTGTTCCGCAAAGGGCCATAATCTTGAGTGGACTGAGGGAATGAAATACTTCTCTGAGTTGGAACTAACACCTCAGAGCGTGGGGGCCCATTTGCCAGGTGGCAAGTGATCTACCCCTGTCTGGTGGCATTGCACCCACAGGAAAGCCCAATAAGGCTGGCTGTCATCTCCAAAGCTTGGAACCAAGTCGTACAGCCCACCACCTCATAGCAATGGAGGGGAGAAAAGTCCTTTGGAAGAATTCAACTGCTTCCCTTTTCCCATTGTACCATCTTCCTGAGGGACTCCAAAGGTGCCACAGGACAGACAGTCTGGCCCCCAAGCAGCTCACTCTAGATACCTCCAAGACAAAGCGTAGTGATCCAAAACCATTTCCCATCAGTTCTACTATGGTCTTGGCATCCCACCCTAGTCATGCCATGCCAATGATTCCGTGTTGTTTTGCAGACCCCATATGAACATCAAACAGTGCACCTCAGTGATAATTTCAGTCCAAAACTCACAAATGAATCACAGCTCTCCTTCGCCCCCAAGCAGCAGATCGCAGCCTGTCCAAGTCCTTAGACATTCCACCATGATGTACCCATGATGATTCCTGGAGACTTCCTCTGTAGTCTCCTTCTCCTGTCTGGGAAGAGGTTCACCCCACCACAAGCATCACAGAACCATTCATCATGTATGTGCTTGCTTGCAAGAATGCCAGATTCCACCCCTCAGGCATGACCCTGTTCCCCATTACTCAGTGCTTGAAGGAGTGTCTGTCGAACCATCTGCTGAATCCTTCTGAAGAACCTGGAAAAGACACAAATGACAAAGTTAAAGATATGTGGTTCCACATACAGTAAGCCTCTTATCCACTCACTGTCCAGGTTGCGCAGCTGCCTACCAGGCAGTCCTTGTGGCCCATCATTGGCCCTTATGCAGTGCATCCCCAACATGGCATTTCTTGCCACTCCACTACTATCCTGAAACAATGAATGCCTGCTAACTCTCTGTCCCAGGTCCACTAGAGGGATTTGAAAAGAACCAAGGATAATGTAAAAACTAAAACAGCTCATAATATAGGGCAACCTGAAAGCCCTACCCCTGGGGGATGGGATTCCCCTCGGCCCTGCCAACTTTCCACTCTGCCTCCATTGGAGGGACCTGCCAGGAACAAAGGACAATGAAAACCAGAACTGTAGAACATGACATAGTGTAACCTGAAGCTCATCTCTTAGAGAAGGTCCTCTTATGCCATTCACTGCCCCATGTGGCCAATGAGGCCAGAAATCCTGCTCTGCACAGGCCATGCTCAGGCTTCAACCTAAAGAGGCTCATCCATGCCCATGCTGCTAGGCTCGCCTGTAGCTGACTCTTTGTGCACATACTGGACAGTCCTGTACAAGCCCCTTTTGGACTTTTGGGATCACAGGAGTCTGTACAGTTCTCTATACACCTCTATGCCTGCTGCTGGGTTTACCCAACACATGGTGCTGTGGAGATAAGGAAACTATCCAACCATTCCAGCAACTGTGGACCTGCCACATCTAGCTGGGCCTGCTCACTTGCTGGACCTTGTTCCAGAAACCTAAAGGATAGTCAGCAGCTCATCATGCTTGACCCTTCTACCCTAGCTCCATCAGGCCTTCTACAGTCCCTACCCCAGCTACAGGATGGGTTCTGGCCTGGTGGTTCCATACTGATGGACTACTCTGTGTAGGCTTCTTGGGTTACAGCTATGTCCTCTTCTGAAAGCCTCACCATTCCCCTTATGTGCCTTACCTCATGGGTCATCTGGCTTCTTGGTTACCTTACCTATGGGGAGCATGGGCTCCTCACTCCTCAGGTGTCAGTGTCTCCTCCAAGTAAGCTTCTATCCCTGCTTGATCTTTCCTCTTGTACAATAACTACAGCTGTTCTTCCATTGCCCCTTCAAAGTTTGGTTTACTGGATGCCTGTCTCTTTCCAGCCTTCATACTATTGGAACCTCTGAAAGGAGAAAAGGTTGCTGTGCACAACAAGGGACTCACATTAATAATGGTCCTGTAAAACCCATGATAATAGTCACACCTTATTGCCTAATCCAGGCTCCTGGAGGAGGGTCTTGCTGTGACGGTCTGGCTTCATCACACTAACTTTTAATACAGCAAATTACAACTCAAGTAAATTCAATGTCCTTATCATTCCAATAAGTCCTGATAAGAACCGGATCTTCAAAAAGCTAATAACCAAGAATTCAGGACCAGTCAGTTCAGGTTGATTGTATGTACATATAATGTATTTCTTTCATAGCCTTCTTTAAAGGGTTTTTAATAATTCATCCTACTTTTTGAGATATAAATCTGATCTCTTCTTCAGGGAAAAGGATAAAGAAATATACATAAAATGCACCATTAGTGAAGTTACTATGCCAACATCATAAAATATTTTATAAAGTTGTAAACTTGGAATAGACAACAACTCCAAGTTACCTTTTGTGTTGTCACACCATTATGCACATTTACAATTGAACAGAGCAGTGGTCACTGAGATAGAGGTGCAATTTCCAAATAGGTAGTATCACAGTACAAAACAGGCAGCACTCACCCCTGTACAGGTTCTGGTTCAAAAAAGCACAAAACAACGACGTGTAGTTTTAAAGCTTTACTCCCATTATCAAACAGCAGTGCAATTACAGGTTCTTATGTTTCCTTCAACTTATTCAGGCTTCATCAGAGACAGTGAATTGTTCTATATAGTCTGCTTTTATACGTTAATCAGGTGTTACCATTCAACAAATCAACCAATAAAAATTCATTACTAATAATTATGCAACCATCACCAAGTGCAGTACAGGATTCAAAAAGTGTCATCACCTAAACAATTAGTGATCTGTCCATTTTTGTTTTACATATCATGATTTAAAAGTATATGGTACTTCCAAATATCATTGATTCTTGGTTTCAAAATTATTTTCTTAGTTTCTTGCTTTACTCATAAACCATTGGTTCACTTGCTGAGTCTGTATTAAGGGAAAAACATGAAACGATTTAAAAACAAATCCATTTAAATCATGATATATTTATGTCTAGATACCTTTATTTCTATTTTATCTTCACAATCCATAAATACTTGTTTATTTCCAACTAATATTGTCAGGACCTGTCATCGGGGAACCAGCTTAAAAAAGGGAGGGGGGAAGGGGGAAGAAAAAGGGAGTTTCCCAGAATTAAGATGGTAGTTTTCTTGTTATTATTTTACTCTTTCTCTATGTTTTTATCACAACATAAGAACACAGAGGATTAGAGATGGAGGGAGAGGGAAGAAGGGGGAAAAATATTTTTTGGAGAAAGGAGGTTAAATAAAAGGATAGGTTCTTGATAAAGAATATTAGCCAAAGAGAAAAATCCTATCTTCTCTGTTTCTTCAAAATGGCTTTAATTCAGATTTATTGTGTAAACCTAAACCTTTTCTGGACCCTAATTAAAAATTCCATAACTGTTCTTTTTCATTTAGAATGGATTCATAGTCTCCACCTCTAACATTCTTTGGAATATTTTCTATTCCCATCACTGTCACTTTATGTACCCTCCTGTCTCTATAATTCTGTATATGCATAGCCATTGCATATTCAAGATTTTGTTTTTTAATTGCTGTAATATGTTCATTAATTCTGAGTCGCAGTTTTCTTTTGGTTCTTCCTAAATAGAATTTTCCACAGGAACATGTCAGTTAATACACAACACCCTCGGTGTTACAATTAATATCCCCTTTTACTTTCTCAATCTTACCATTCTTTGGATTAACAAAAGACTCTGTTCTTTCCATAATGGAACAAATGCCACAGAAACCATATGGCCTCGATCCTTCTTTACAGGGTTTTATTCTATCAACTGTGGTCTTACCCTGATAACTATTCGTCAATTTATCTTTTAAATTTAGGCCCCTCCCATAGGCTGCCTGTAGGGGTCTTTCAAGTAGGTGAACTAAGGGTTCAAGTCCTCCTAATATCAATAGATTATTTTAACTACTTCTATTACCTCTTTAGATCCCCCCCCAAAGGTAGTGACAAATTTTAATTCTCCACCGGGATCATGTGGTTTCTTATGGCCTGACAACAGACTGTCTCATGGTAGATTGTCTAAATTGTTTCTACTGTAGCAGTAACTGTGTTCTGCTCTCGGTACTGTCTCTCCCTTAGTTTGTCTGACAATGCTTCAGCTCTTACTTCATACAGTCCTTCTGACCCCCAGTTACGTTTAAGCCTCATAAATTGCCCCCTAGGCAGATTTTTATTGGTTGATTTGTTGAATAGTAATACCTAATTAATATATAAAAGCAGACTATGCTGAACAATTCACTATCTCTGATGAAGCCTGAATAAGTCGGGCAAAACGTAAGAACCTGTAATTGCACTGCTGTTTGATAATGGGAGTAAAGCCTTAAAACTACACGTCATTGTTTTGTGCTTTTTTTGAACTAGAACCTTTACGGGGTGAGTGCTTCCTGTTTTGTACTGTGATTATGCACATTTATTTTGTCCTAATATTCAATAAGTTCCTTCAATGGCTGTAACATAAAAATATATGCAGAAATATTTTTAAAGCATCTCATCATTTGCACAAAAAAAAGGCTTTCCATTTGATTTATAAAACAACAGTGTTACCTTGTTTATGTGCATCTTGTTTTCTGAATAGTCAGTTTTTATCAAAAGTGTGAAACTTACTTTTTAATGTATTTTCAAGAATATTAAAAAACATACAATTCCTTTTACTAACTCTTAATCTTGTGAAAATGTACTTATTTATTCTCATATTAGAAGCTGTGCTCATTTTTTTTAAAAAGAGATTCTCCCGTTGTGGGATACTAAGTTTAACCACCTCACTTACCAATGCTTGAGCTTTGAATATTTACTCACCGCCTTTAGTTTATGTTTGCTTGCTGGCTGGAAGAAATAAGAGTTCTGTAAGTTCATGATCATTTCTTTTGATTCAAACTGCACTAGCTCTGTAAATGCTGCATCATACCTGGTGAGCTCTGGCAGGGCACTCATCTCTCGGCATCCTCAAATGACCATTAATGTTACTGAGGAATCTCTCTTCTTCTACCTTTCAGGTGAAGGGCACTCTGGGCAGGTAAGGTTGAGTCAGCAACATGGTGACATTGCTGCCTCCTGTGTCTCGAAAGACACCTCTTCTTGCCCAGTCCAAAATATTGGAAATTCTCAAGTGCACACAAGTTGTGCTGTAGAGAGACAGTGCCAATTTTTGCTTTTAAGCAGTCATTTGAACTTCGATGCGTAGCTGCCTGTGTTTGTGTTTCTTCTGGTTTACCACAATAAATCTTTTAAACTCTCTGTGCTCAGCATTGAATCTTTATCAGTCATGCAGGAAAGAAAAACATGGACACAGATCGGGGGTCCTAGGCTCCGGGGAGGGGGAGGGGCAGTTTAAATATTCTTATGTCAATAAGGACCTATGTGCATAAGGAATGAAAAAAATCTTACTTAATTAAGGAATCTAAGGAAATGTTCCGTGTCTCACAGTTTACATAAATCCAGTCCACTCGATCTCTTCATTGAGACCATTCACACTAACATTTCCCTTGCATTTCCTATCATTTCACTGGTATGTCTGCATTTATTTCATTTTATTTATTTATGTATTTATACAATTGGAAATACACTACTGAGCTATGAAACAGCTCATTTACAAAGGTTCCTCATCCAGAACTGTACTTACCTAACTGTATACAGGGCAAGTTCAGAGTGCAGCTCCAGTGGAGCCTTGTCACAGTGAGCCACAGGCAATTTAGCAGTGTTAAAACATCTAGGCAAAATAGTGCTTTAATATTTTAACATTTTTAGATGGACTGTATAATATTGTAGTGATCAGGCAATACTTTCTCCTTTAGTTATTTATTGTTATTACCTATTACAGGGACCAGCCCCTGCCAGTCAATTGTCTGCTCTGAGTACTGCGCCAAGTCATCCCCCACCGAAAGGTGGGGGGCCTTGCCACGAGCAGCATAAAATGTGTTCAGTCCCATAGTACCATGTGCCAAGGGTCACACTGAGTGTGGATTGAGAAACCACTCAAGACCCTCTAAGCAGCCTGTTTAGTTACTTGATTGATTGACTGATTGATTTCTGCTTTTAGTTATTTATAATTTATTTACTTATTCTTCATTATAAACTGCATATTCTAGAATGTCACGTAACTTGGTGATTACAGATCTAGTATAGTAAACCAAGAAAGCCCAACTTTCAAGACGTTACTCATTTAGTGCCTGCAAAATGAAGGGGACTGGTCCAGCCCTCAGATTCACCTCTTACTGCCATCCCCAAACTTCAGGAATGTTAAGCTGGATGAAATGCTTGAGCCTACAGTACATGGCAGGGTAAACAATGTGGATGCCAGCTCACACCATGGGCAGCCTAGGGTTGGGGTAGTAGCAGTCTGTGTCACATCACAATAACCCTCCATTTAGACAAGCATCCTGCGCACGTAATATCAATGCACCCTCTTTTCCCTGCCATTGCTCATGTTGGATTGCTTGCTCCTACACTTGATTAGTAACCATTTTAGTTTTTGTTTTTTTATTTCATATATTTAGCTAGGCCACAATGACTAGTCAGTTGCATTGTCCCATAGCAGAATCTCTCTCTAGGCACCAACCAAGGCCCATGACAGATCAGTGGCTTGGGCATCCCTTGGTCTGCTGGGACTCCCACTGCATGTTTATTTCCCCCATTGGACTCTCCAGAGGTGATATATCCTGTGGAGGCAGCCAGTGAGCAATGTTGTATCCTGTGACAAGAGGAGATCAACTGTCATTGAGACTGTTTTGCATAGTGCAGTAACTCTGCTGCAGTATGCTGCAGTGGTCCTGCATCTTTACTGGCACAGGGAGTAAATTTGGATGGGGGAGCTCAACCTCCTTTACAAGATAAGATCAAAGAGAGTCTTTGTAGAAGACACCAGGAGAAAGGACTGCTGTGTGACTGGACTTCTCTGCTGGGACTAAAGAAGAAGAGCTTTTGTACTTGGACCTTGAATTTAGGGTAAAAAAAAACTAACAAACAAAACAAAAAAAAAGTGCGTGTTTGTCTGGGTTAACTGAACTGAACAGGTATCTGAACAGTTATCTAGGTGTACATCTCAGGTGATTGAAAAGACTTAATAGCTGTGAGGTTTAAATTACTTGTAGAAAGATCTAGTAAGTAGGGGAGTGGCTTAGCTAGAAGGAAGCTACATTTAAAGACTGCCTTAGAAAGAGTCTGCTAATAGCTTGGCAGAAGACACCAGGAGAAAGGACTGCTGTGTGACTGAACTTCTCTGCTGGGACTATATTGCCCTCCTTCCCTTCCCTCCACTCCCCCACCCAAAGCTAGTTCTATTTTTATAGGCACAGGATTTGACTGACAACAGGAACTTCCTGTTTGGGAGCAGGAAGTGAGTGATCACAGAACCACCAAAGAGTCACCATCCTAGAAGGGCAAGAGTAGCTCTCCGGGCCCCTCTAGCTGCTGGAGGTCTGCCTCTGAGCAAGTAAGTGGTCTACTGAGAAATATAGGATATTCTGGTCTCAGAACAGGACAATCAGGAGCTTAAAGGGAACACAGGCAGAAAGAAAGGAGAGAGAGAGAAAAAAACAGAAGAAAGAGTAAGGATTGCAAACAGTTAAGGGGACAGAAATAAGACATGATTGGAGTGGTGCAGTGCAGTGGCTGTGGAGCAGCAGTCTTCTGGGAGATGTTCTGGAGGATGCGGTGTTGTCCCCATCTGCAGGCACCTCTCTGGGCTGAGGGAGGAGGTTACTCATCTCCAGGCTGAGTTGGCCAGGATTTGCGGGACCTCCTCTTCCATCCAGGGACCACCAGTGCCACTGCCGTTGCCTCAGAGGTTGCCAAGAAAGAGGAGCAGTTGGACCACAGTGGGCTCAGGGTGGGTGAGGGTGGTGGAACAGAGGTGCATCCCTCCAGTTGTACCTCTCCACAATTCCTATGCCATTCTGGCAAAGTGTGGTTCCTCTATGGAGGCACCCGCAGTGGAGACCAAGGAGGATGCTGGGAACCTCCACAAAGGAGACCCACAGGAGGGTGGCAGGGGACCCTGCAGGGGAAGGAAACAACTCCTGGTGGGGGACTCCATTGTTAGGAAGGTAGAACTGGGGGAGGAAGGGGAGAGGGAGGTAAGGTGCCTGCCTGGCGCCATGGCTTGGAGGGACAGGGAGCGAATCCTCAGGATTGCCAGAGCAGCTGCACAGGGGAGGGAGCTGGATGTCATTGTCCACCTAGGGAAAATGACCTGGCTAAGAAAGGGATTAGAGAAGTGCAAGAAGAGTTTGTGAAATTGGGGAGGGGTCTTAGTCAAGTAGCACGCACGGTAACCTTCTCAGAGGTGCTGCCCATCTGAGGCATAGGAGAGGCTAGGGTGTTCTGCACAATGGGATTCAATCAGTGGTTGAAAAACTGGTGTGGAGCTCAGGGATTTGGCTTCATTAGGGACTGGGGGTCCACCTGGAGTGATGCAAGCCAATACTGGCATGATGGTCTGCATCTGTCCGGGAGGGGAACCAGGATCCTAGGGGGATAGGTTTAAATCACAGATTACCTGACCAAATACAACATCCTCTGCCATGAACAGCATGGATTCTGTGCAGGTCACAGTACCAGCACTGCCCTTATTGAGTTCTCAAATTTTCTTCATTCCTCCCTACATTCGGGCTCACTAGCAGGGGCAGTGTTTATTGACCTCTCAAAGGCTTTCGACACTGTCTCCCACCCCCTCCTGTTGGATGCCCTCAACTGCACTGGCTTTGCCGCCGGCCCAGTCTCCTGGTGCTCCAGCTACTTGTCGGACCACTCTCAGCATGTTAAAATTAATGGGAACCTCTCCAATACATGTCCCATCCAATCCAGTGTCCCCCAGGGTTCCATCCTAGGTCCACTTCTCTTCTCACTATACCTCAATACCATGCCCAGAGCTTGCACGGGTAAAATCCTGCTGTATACAGATGATGCCATCATCTTTGCCACCCACTGAAACCCCATCTCCCTTCAAGACACCTTGCAACTAGCCTTCAATTATGCTGAATCCTGGTTCAAAGAGCACAGACTTGTAGTCAATCTAAAAAAAAATAAAACCATGCTCTTTGCCCATCCCCAAAACAAACTCAGTAATTTCCAGCTCCGTATCCACCCTGGCTCTAAGCATCCTCTCGAGCAAGTCCACCTGTACAAGTACCTCGGGTTCTCCTTTGACTCTGCCCTCACTTTCCATGACCACATTGATACTCTAGCCTCAGCTACAAATACACAGCTAGGTATCCTTTATCGCTACAAGCACTGCCTTCCCCCCGATGCCCTCCGACTAGCAGTCACCTCCTCAATCATGTCCCTTGTGGACTATGGCCTGCCTGTCAATGGTGCCGCGGACACGACCGCCCTCAATAAAATCCGATACACCTTGAACAAGGCCTGTAGGTTAATTACGGGAGCCACCATATTAACCCATACCTGCCAGCTATATAACTTTGCTAAGCTGCTCAACCTAGATGAACGGCTCAGATACCAAACCTGCCTCATAACTAAAAAAACACTCCTTGGACTATCCCCTTCCGGCCTGACAGCCTCTATCCACCTAGCTCAACCCTTAGTCCAAACTCGTAGCTCTTCCAAGGCCACCCTGTCTATCCCAAGAACCAGGACCACACATGGTCAATGGTATTTCTATTACAGAGCCCTCTCCTGGTACAATACTCTCCCCAGCTCCATCACCGATACCCGTACAATCTCCAGCTTCAAAACCGCACTTCGAAGTCAGCTATTTAACATGCGTAGCTGTGCTTGTCCCCAGCCGCAGGTGTTCAAGCTCACTGTACCCGACAAAACTCTCTAAGTAGCTTCACAATCAACAACTGACAAAACTCCCAGAGTGGCTCGCCTCCCTAACCTATCACCTACCCTGTCCCATAGCCACCTGTTTTTACTAACCTAGCAGTACCTGCTCAAGACTAATTGTCTGCTTAACCAATGTATGCTTACCTCTCAATCTTATCCGAATAACTGTAATAACCTGTCAATACCTAACCTGTTACATTGTTATTGTAAACAAAGTAATTACTGCATATATCTGCCTAAACTGTTGCCCGCTATGATGTAAAAAAAGCTGTTATCTACAATGATGTAACTAAATGTTGTACTGTGTTTTGTCCTCTTTGTGATGAGGTACCTTTGGAAATGATCCTCTGGCTCAAAGGTTGTAAACTGATGTATAAATAAATAAATAAATAAAAATAAATACTTCATTGGCAAGCTTTTAAACTAGCCAAGGGGGGAGGCACTGGAAAGGAGCAGGGAAACTAGCCCCCCCCAAATAATCATGGTAGTAAGTGCGGTAAACACCAACATAGAGGTGTCGATAGGGAGAAGGGCAGGGTAAATGGAGAAAGTGACAAAGGCAAGAAGGACAGGGATGGGGCAAAAAGGAGTAAGGCCATCAGGAAATGGAGGGTAATGAGTACCAATGCCCGTAGTCTGGGCAACAAGCTCCCTGAGCTGGTGGCCTTGATGGAAGAGGGATGCCTGGATATTGTAGCAGTCACAGAAACATGGTACACAGAGAACCATGACTGGGATGTTAACATACCAGGGTACATAACCTACAGGAGAGACAGGCAGGGGAGAAGAGGGGGAGGAGTAGCTCTCTATGTAAAGGAAGGGATAAAAGCAACTGAACAAAAGAGTAAACAGGGAGGAGAGGAGGCACTGTGGGTCACCTTGGAGACTGGAAAGGGCACCACAATCGCACAGGGGGTGTACAGACCCCCGATTCAGGGGAGGAATGGACAAGGATATGATAGAAGGCATTCTTAGAATGGCAGAGAAGGGAGATACTGTTGATGGGAGACCTGAATATGCCAGATGTTAACTGGAGCACATTTGCTGCAGCCACATCCAATAGCATGGCCATTCTTGATGCCCTACAGGTGGCAGGCATTAGACAGCTAGTTTCGGAACCCACTCATGAGGGAGCAATCTTAGACCTCATACTCTCAAATGGGGGCAATGAGAGGATCTCAGATCTAGAAGTGGGTTGCTATCTGGGGACAAGTGACCATCAAACAGTGTGGTTCACATTAAACTCAGCTACAGAGTCAAGCCATACAAAAGTGAGGGTACCAGACTTTAGGGTGGCTGACTTTGACATGATGGGAGAGTGCCTCAGAAAAGCACTAGCAAACAGGCTAGAAGGAGGTGTGAAGCAACAATGGGGAATCATCAAATCTGCCATCACAGAGGCAACAAGCCTTTGTGTGAAGCAAATAAACAAATCAAAATGATAGAAAAAGCCACTATGGTTTTCAAAAGAGGTGGCTGTGAAAGTCAGGAGGAAAAAAATAGCATTCCGGAAGTATAAGGAAACACAGAAGGAGCAGGACAGAGAGCTGTACCAGTTAAGGCAGAAGAAAGCAGGGAGGGAAGTCAGAATAGCAAAGGCCCAAACTGAGGAAAAGATAGCCAACTCAGTTAAGAAGGGGGATAAAACCTTTTATAGGTACATCAGCGAGCATAGAAAGACAAAGGGAGGGATAGTGAGGCTGAATAGAATGAACGGTGGGTGGGCAGAGGGGGACAGTGAAAAAGCAGGGATACTGAACGAATATTTCTGCTCAGTATTCACAAAAGATGAGGAGGAGTTACCTAAATCAGACAATCAGAAGCACTCTGGGTGAGAAGTCGATCCCAGTCTTTCACAGAAGAAAGGGTTCTGCAAGAACTCCTAAAACTGAAGGTGGACAAAGCAATGGGTCCTGATGGAATTCATCCCAGAATTCTAAAAGAATTAAGGGAGGAACTAGTGAAACCACTGGCTACTATTTTTAATAAATCATGGGAGGATGGTGTGGTACCCAAGGACTGGAGGAAGGTGGATGTGATTCCCCTTCACAAAAGTGGGACCAAGATAGAGACAGGAAACTACAGACCTGTCAGTCTAACCTCTGTGGTAGGGAAAGTGATGGAGTCACTTCTGAAGGAAAGAATAGTTGAATACCTAGAGGTCAGTGGAGCACAGGACCCAAGGCAGCATGGGTTCACAGTGGGAAGGTCATGTCAGACGAATCTAATAGATTTCTTTGACTGGGTGACCAAAGTAGTAGACCAGGGAGGGGCTGTGGACATGGCCTACCTAGACTTTAGCAAGGCATTTGACACAGTCCCACACAAAAGATTAATAGTCAAATTAACCAGCCTGAGAGTGGGTCCCAGGGTGGTAGCCTGGGTAAAACATTGGCTGCACAACAGGACACAGAAAGTAATTGTAAATGGAGTCCCTCTGAAGAAGAGGGTTACTAGTGGGGTACCGCAGGGTTCAGTATTGGGTCCAGTCCTTTTTAATGTCTTCATCAGTGACATTGCAGAGGGACTGGAAGGAAAAGTATGCCTCTTTGCAGATGACACAAAGATCTGCAACAGGGTTGATACACAAGGAGGCGTGGAAAGGATGAGAAGGGACTTGGCAAGGTTGGAGGAATGGTCAGAAGTATGGCAGCTAGGATTCAATGCAAAGAAGTGCAAAATAATGCAACTGGGAAACAAGAACCCAGGGGAAGAATACACAATGGGTGGGAGGTAGTAACAACAACAAAAAGGAAAGGGACCTGGGGGTAATCATATCAGATGACCTTAAGGTTAGCAAGCAATGTGAGAAGGCAGTAGGGAGGGCTGGGGGTATACTGGGATGTATAGGGAGAGGCATCAGCAGCAGAAAACAGGAAGTTGTTATCCTTCTGTACAGACAGTTGGTGAGACCCCATCTGAGTACTGTGTACAGTTCTGGAGACCCCATCTCCGCAAGGACATAGACAGGATAGAGGTAGTCCAGAGGAGGGCAACTAAATGGTGCAGGGTCTGCAAGAAAAGCTGTATGAGGAGAGACTAAAGGAACTTAATATGTATACCCTTGAGAAAGAAGGGAGAGGGACATGATAGAAACTTTTAAGTACCTCAGTGGAATCAACAAAGTCCAAGAGGGTAGCATCTTTCAGAAAAAGAGACGTGCAAGAACAAGGGGACACAATTTAAAGATAGAAGGAGGGCGGTTCAGGGGCAATGTGAGGAAGTATTATTTCACAGAGAGGGTAGTGGATTCATGGAACAGCCTTCCTGAGGAGGTTGTGGGGTCTAAAACTGTGGGAGAATTCAAGAATGCATGGGACAGACATAAGGCAATTCTTGTGGGAGTAGGAAGAAATAGGCTATTGGTTAACTAGGATCTGCGGCCTATCCTGTAGGTAGGGAAATGGGCAGACCAGATGGGCCAAGCAGTCCTTATCTGCCATCAAAGTCTATGTTTCTATGTTTCTATGTTTAGAAATTACTTTTTTCCAGTTCTTTGATGTTGCCCTGATGTTTTGCCAATAGGCTTCCTCAGGGGATTTATTATCTATAGGAATATTAGAAAGATACAGTGCATAAAACATCCTCATGCATTTTGAATTTTCATGTACTAGCAATTATATCTCTCATATTTATAGTGATTTATTTCTCATATTTGTATTTGCTCTTTATCTTGTCTTCTCATAATATTTTTGGGTACTTATGTCTTTTCTTTTTAAAAGCCTATAACCAATACAGCGTAGGAACATTTTTACTAAAATAACATCTTTAACACAATATACAGGTTCAACCTAGTTCTGTAACTATAGGCCTCACCTATAGCCTTAAAGTAAAAATCTGTAGATACAGAATATCCCACTTGTCTCAGTAATGCCACTTATGTTATTTTATTTAAAATGTCTTCTCTTAGGAACTTGCTTTAATTACAACAATTTGATATTTACAACTTCATATTCTGTTAATTATTTTTTCATTATTATGTGGTAACTGTACCTCTTGTATCCCAGCCTGGCAGCTGGTCTTCCTGAAAATAGGACGGCACTCTCACTCTGCCCTGCACAGGAGGATTGAAGCCAGAAGGCCTCCATACACTGTGGCTTATGAAATGTATAAAGCAGGGCCAAAAATGCCACAAGGCCACCACTACAGGGCATGCCAGAGTGGGATACTAGCCAGTTGGAAGATATGCTGAGTTACAATGACATTCAGATTTGTAAGAAAAATACATTTCTATTTTTTGTCCCCTTTTATTATTTACATGACAACTCAAAATGCAATTGCCTGTATTACTGCGTCAGCACATTACATTTTAATAGGAGCTATTTGTGATTCTTATGGTTTTACTATATAATGTATAGTAGGCTTATCACCTTCAGTATATTTTTAACAAAAAGGTACCATCACTTTTATACTTTCTGAAAAAAAATGTAGTTAATTTCTTTAATCTGTAATGCATTTTATAAATCTCATTAAATGTGCCAGTCACTTTAAAATGTCTTACCAGCGTTTTACGTGTCTGTGTGCCATAAATGAAGTCCTTTAACTGTCATGTGCTATACTGTGCTTTTCATCAGTCCCCTAGAAGGATTTCTTCCTGTAAATGGAGCATAAAACACAGTGTAAAGATCCCCCCAAAAATGCGGGGTTCCATTTAAATATTAAGCTCTTTAACCACACCAATATAAAAATATAAAATGCAAAGTATAACTTTCAGAGCATCTTGCCAAATTCCCTGCCCAGACATGCAGCACTGCTTGCCTTGACTCTGCCTGCTTTTATACAAGCACTTCCTGGTTTGTGATGCTTGCTGGCCAATCAGATCCATTCAGCTCCTGCATACGGACATCCTCATTATAGGATGTTTCTAGGTTCCTTATGAATATTCAATTTCTCTATTACATTGTTCAAAAAAGAAATGCAGTAGGATGACACCGGTCTCTTGCAGGCTCCACAACTAGCTATCTGGGCATGTCTTGGACAAGGTAGGTCATGGAGAATGCTTGGGTGATGGGGCTGGGGGGACTGCTGGATGAGGGCTGGTCAACACAGAAGCATAAAGAGAAGTAAGGGTGAGAGTTTTTGCTTTTCACGGCTAAATGTGGTATCCTCCATGGTTGAAAAAAGAAATGTGGCAGCCGTGTTACTTAAGTTGACAATGTAGAAGGAAAAAAATAACTAATATGTTGCAGGTGATACCTTTTATTGGACTAACAATATTATTTCTGAGACTAGCCTTCTAGAGATAACATTCCCAATAAAGGGTATTTTGTTAGTCCAATAAAAGGTATCACCTGCAACATATTAGTTGTTGTTTTTTATATTACAATGTGTTACAATCTCCAGCACTCCACATCCCTGGCTCATAAATATGCACATTTTTATTATACCCCGTAGTGTTGCACCCTGCATTTCCTAAACCCCTATATTTGGTTTGTTTTTCATTCAAATTTTTCTATAGAATCAGTATTTTATTAAATGTGCTTCCGTACTCCAGTTGCATTCATTCCTCCCCACACATGAACTGGATCCTAATGCAGGGATTGTAACCCTTTCTTTTCCATATTTACTTTTGTTACAGAAACACAACATATGGCACATAATGACTGCTTTAGAATCAGTATTTCGTTAGTGCTTTATACCCAACTCAATGTGTTCTTTTAAATGTGTTTCCAGCTTCCATTTGCCTTCATTCCTTCCCTCACATGAAGGGGAACCTAGTGCTGGGATATTAGCCCTTTCTTTTCAGATTTACTTCTGTTACAGAAACAAAAACACAAAAAGCACATAATGACAGCTTTACATTCTAAATCTGTATGACTTCCCCTTATTGTACCCCTACCCATCCCAATGCATCCCCATATGTGTCCACAGCACCTCTATATAGTCAGAAAATTGCCCTAGGATCCTAGGGAGACTGGGAGTTTCCCCATGTGAGAAAACATAAACTATCAAGAAGAACTAATTTAGTTTTATACCTCACTTACTTCTAACATCACATTTATAGATATCATGACCCCATATTTTAATCCATGATTCTTATATGTTTTATTACCAACACATTGACCAGTTAGGGTCTTCGTTCATTCCTACCCCTGGCATCATAACATAAATATTAAATATCCACTTCATTTCCCTTTTCTCTAGAGTTTTATTTATGTCACCCCTTCCTCAGGATGGGGGTAGTCCACCTCTAGTACTCAGAACCTCAATTAAGTGCTGGTATGATCTCACATATGAAACTGCCTGGTTATCGGTGACTTCTCATTATTATTTCTTATATCTCCCTTATACTCTAAAACTCATAACTTTAAGGCTCGGGTAGTTTTACCAACATACTTTTGATCATATGGGCACATCAATATGTAAATAACCCCCACTGTATTACAATGAATGTGTTGTCTAATTCGGTGTTTTTTGTTTGTGAAGGGGTCCTCTAATATTTCCTTCTTGCTTGTATTATTGCATACCAAACATTTACCACATCTGTGCATTCCTACTGCTAAAGGACCCAGTAGTAGCTGTCCTTTCTGTGGCTCAAGTTTCTTATGTAAGCTATGGACCACATTGTCCTTAATGGTTTCATTTCTCTTAGAGACTATGAATGACCTGTCTCTGAAGTGATGTCCTATATCCTTGTCAGCTTATAATATGTGCCAATGATTTTGGAGCTTTGCTCAACAGAGACAAGCTCTGGAAGAAAGCGTGTAAATCAAAGCTTCAGTCAGATTGGGTTGATTTTAGGGCAGCCAGAAACCTCTGCACAAAGCTTGTCAGAAACACTAAGGATAACCACTTTCAGTCAACTCTGGACTCCTCCACTAAGGACCCTGCCAAATTCTGGCAAACCTTTAGAGATGTTCAAGGACATGCTTCGTCAGGTTCTGTCCCTACCAAGATCTTATACAAATGATCCCTCATTACTAAGAAGGCAGAAATCCTTGACTGCTTTAATAATCATTTTATTACCGCAGGTATGGCCTTTGACATTTCACCTGCGAATAACCTACTTACCCAGTTCTAATCACAACGACCAGCAAGCCCTCCCCATGTCCACAGTACTCCTGTCATGGGTTTCTCCATCCAACCGGTAACTTATAAGGAAGTAGATGACCTGCTCCTTCAGCTGGATGCCAGAAAAAGCACAGGAGCAGGCCTCATTGGCCCTTTTTTCCTAAAGCTCAGTCACTAAGTGCTGGCAGCTCCATTAATGCATCTCTTTAATATGTCCCTCAGCTTGGGTAAACTCCTTCTGTCTGGAAGACTGCCCAAGTTTTACCACTCTTCAAATCAGGATACCCCAGAGACCAAAATAACTACAGGCCAATATCCTTACTCCCCACCCTATCAAAACTGCTGAAGAAATTAGTGAATTGCCAACTTAGAAACTACATTGATGCCTCAAGTCTGCTAAACCCTGTGCAGTCAGGCTTTAGGTCATGCCATAGCACAATCACAGCTCTGGCTAAAGTCACAAACAACTGGCAGAGAGCCCTTGACTTAAAGAATCATATATGCGTGATATTCCTCGACTTAAGCAAGGTCTTCAATACCGTCGACCATGCATTGCTCTTAGTTACTCTCCACAACATTGGTCTGGATGCACCTTCCCTAAAATGGTTCTCATGCTACCTGGCAAAGTGGATGCAGCAAGTAAAAGCAGTAGAAGATCTCTCCACTCTAAAACAGATTAGCAGAGGCGTACCTCAAGGCTCCATCTTGGGGCCCTTACTTTTCTCACTTTATATCAACATCATCAACTGTGGAATCAAACTTTCCAGTGTACATCTCTTTGCAGATGACACGGTCCTTTACACTGCCAGGCCTATTCCCGAAAGTGCCTTCTCAGACTTACAAGCATATTTCCTTACGCTGCAACAAAACCTCCTGAGTCAAAAGCTCCTACTGAATGCCAAAAAGACCAATGCTATGCTGTTATCCCCAATGACCAAGTCCATAAACTCCCACAAGCATGACAATATTCCCACTATCACCACCCTGCTTGGTGAGTCACTTGACTATGTGACCAAGTTCAAGTACCTAGGTATGTGGATTGACAACAGACTTTCTTTTGCTGATCATATAGACAAGCTCTCGAAAAAACTTAGACAGAGGCTTGGACTTTTTTTTAGAATCAAGCATCTGCTTACCCAGGAGGCCAGAAAAAGCTTAGTACAAACCATGTTCCTAGCTATCTTGGACTATGCAGACTTTCTGTATGGCCAAGTTCCCCAAACCGCCCTATCTAAGCTTGACACCCTTCATCAGAGGGCCTTACATTTCATCTCAGGTGCAACATATAATACCCATCACTGTGTACTCTATTCCATGGTAGGATGTACCTCACTTACATTCAGGAAGCAAAGGAATGCTATACTATGGATCAATAGATCTATATCCAAGATGCTACCCTCCTACATTTCTGACTGTCTGCCCTCCTGCACCTTAATAAACTATGCCTTGAGAAGCCATTTGTACATCTCACTAGCTATGCCTAAAGTCTTTTCCTGTTTTGGCAGAGCATCCTTCATCTATGTGCTGCCCCAGCTGTGGAACAACATCCAGAAATCCATAAAACTGGTGCATCCTATTGGTTTTGTGGAATTCAAGTCACTCTATTTGAGATATTTCTTGGAGCCTTGCAATGCTCTCCGTGTCGCTAAACTGTAGCCATACATTGCTGTTCTTACAGCCAACCCTATACATGTTCTACCCTCTCATTAGAATTACCCTAAGCCATGTTCC
Source organism: Neoceratodus forsteri (assembly GCA_016271365.2). Classification (NCBI taxonomy): domain Eukaryota; kingdom Metazoa; phylum Chordata; order Ceratodontiformes; family Ceratodontidae; genus Neoceratodus; species Neoceratodus forsteri. The sequence goes on along the minus strand of CM057449.1, from coordinate 514,956,849 downwards.
TGGACTCATCCTTGCTTTCTGCTTGCTGCTGTGCCCCCAGCTTGCACTGTCACTAGCATTAACTCTGTTCTACTACAGCGATCAGTGTCTAAAATCACTGGTTCGGCACATTGGTGCAGACTTGTTTCTACCTCTCTGCTGTACTGTTTACTGGGACGAGGCTTCACCTCATGACCAGGCCTCACTGATTATCTTTGTACCCTGCTTTTGTTGCTATGTATTGTATTACTATGCCCATTTGTGCTATATGCTCTATCGTGCTACTGTATTATTTATTCTGTACCTACCAGGCCCTCCTTGAAAATGAGCTTGCTCAGTGGAGTTTCTCCTGGCTAAATAAGGACTGATTGATTGATATATGGCCTCTTTGATTAACCCCATCATATCATTGTGTTTCATTGAGAATACTATTCTGCTCTCCATTTTTTCTTTTTGTGCCCCATATGTAATGATTCTTCTTGATCTGTCTTCTTTATTCTCTGTTCTGCACCCATGAGTACTGAGAATGGGTATCCCCTGTTACTAAATATTTCACTCAATATTGATATCTCTCTCACACATATGGATTTCCAGCTACAGTTCCTCTTGGCCATGACAAATTGTGAGTAAGGGATGCTATTTTCTAAATCCCTATTATGAAAGCTGTCATAGTGCAATAAAGAATTGTGATCTGTCTCATTTCAGAAAGGGTTCATCTCCAGAATTCCATCCCTGCACACAACATTCATATCAAGATATGACAATTCTGTTTTGCTATAGTTCATAATGAACTTCACATTTTTTCTCTGGTGTTATAATACCGGTCAAATTCTCTCAACACCTCTTCATTTCTACACCATACAAAGAATATGCCATCTATAAAATGTTTTCTACCTTTGATGGAGTTGAAGAAGGGGGTGGTAAGATTGTTCAGAATACATGTGTTTTCAAAATTGTGTATAAAAGCAATAGTGTAACTAGGCGCCATCATGCTGCCCATTGCAGTTTCTTTAATTTGTTCAAAAAACTTATCCTCAAATTTGAAGTAGTTTCTTGTAAGAACCATTTCAGTCAAAACTTATAGTAGCCTAATGGGGGTGGGGGGGTGTCGTGTACTTGCTTCACGTGTGTCCAGTATGATACCCATAATGGCTATGCCTTGATCATGAGGGATGGAGGTATAAAGATCCTTCACATCACAAGTGACCAGAAAGCAGTCATTTGTTGTTCCCTCTTGATTCATCTTGTTTAAAATTTCAATCATATGACCACTGTCTCTTACATAAGTGGTCATGCTAACTATAAGGGTCTGTAAATGAAAATTTACAAATGTGAAGATGGATTCTACAACTGAATCTATCCCAAAGACTATAGGTTTTCCGGGTGGATTCTTTTGATCTTTATATATCTTTGGTATACTGTAGAAGACAGTTATATGAGGGTTTTGTTTGGTTAACATGTCTGATTCCCAGTCTCACAACCAGCCTATTGCTACAATTTCTGCAAGCATATTTCTTCTCTCTCCTGTTGTCTTGTTTGTAGGATCCTCTTTCAGTATTCCATAACTATCGGAATCCGTTAATACATTCAGACACATCTCTTTATATTGTGTATAATCTTGCACAACAATCCCCACTTCCTTGCTGTTGGCTTTAAAACAATGTTGTTGTTGTCCTTTAATGCATATAAAGCTGCTTTTACTTTGTCTTGTGAGGTTATTTTTTGATCTTACCATGTTGCCCTTTATTAAGCTGTCTAATTCATTTAGGACCATACTTGTAAATGTCTCAATATTATGGTTCATGCCTTTGAGTGGATTATATGGTGATGTAAGCTGCAATGTTATTTTTAAATCCACTTTATACTGATCTTCTACCAGTTCCCCCCCCAACTCTGCTTCTAGTCGGATTTTTCTGAAAACTTTGGTGAAAATGAAAAGCCTTTACTTAGCACACTTATTTCTGCTTCAATAAGATTCCTTTTGCTCAAATGAAACATTGCCATACTTTGGTCTGATCTTGTTATCTGCCTCTCCACTCCCGGCCTTTTCCTCTGTTAGAATATCTCCTCTTCTGGACCCTTTCTCTACCTCTCCTTTTTCTTCTGTTATTCCATCCCTTTTCTGTGCAGTTCTGGTCCTCAAAGGGGAACCTGGTTCTTGCCAGACCTCTTCTTCCTGTAGGTCTATGGTCTACTCCCTGTGGTCCTCCCCTACACTCCCTGTAGCTAAACTCTGTGCCCATGTGGATTTCCTTTTCCAGAATGAACGCCTAGAATATTGTTTACCATAACAGTCTGAGCTGTCAAAGGAATCTGTAGGATCCCTGTCTGTTCTGTCTTCCTTCAAATTGTTTGTATGTGTGCACCCTATTCTCTCTATAGCCATTTGTTTCTTGTGTAAATTTTTTCAGTTTTCGTTGTTTCATCTTATTCTCATGTTCTGTTAATTTTTGTTTAATATCATCTATTAACTGGTTTAGAGCTGCCTGATTTAATTTTGCTTTAAGACTCTCCTGTTCCTTGTTAGTTTCTTCTAATACTTTGGAATGTTCACATGTAATTGCTTCCACAACTGCACACATGAAATCACGGCTGTACTTCTTACATACTGTATGCTATCCCATTTACTGTATGTGTTAGTTCTGGATCATTAATGCCAAGAGCAGGTTCCACACTGACTCTGTCCTGGTGGTATTTTATTTTGTTCTAAATACTGAGCTAGTGAGACCCCATGCTATTCCAATTGACAGTCTCTGAATTTTAGCTGTTCTATTCTTACAGCCATATTCTGTGTATTTTCTCCTACTGAGGTGCTAACATCCCTGTTACTGCTCATCTGCTGTATTAGTTTATTGGTTTCCTCCTGTATTTACCCTATACTGTGCACTACGTCAGGGTGGGTAGGTCCCCCCTCAGCTATCACATCCATGTTAGGTTGAGAACCTAAAACAAAGAGCAGGGTAAGCCTGATTAAGCATACTGTTTTATATAAAGCAATTCAATGTATACTCACCAGTGAATATGAGTATTTTCAGTCCACATTGTATATACTGTGTGATCAAATTTTGAAGTCTTCACTGGTGCCAACTTCTATGAATCCAAATTGCTGAGACAATTAGATCTTCTTTGCAAATTCAGAGTAAAGGTTTTTTCATTAGTAACTGCACCCAATATTGTTTCTTTTGGTATGCTTCCCCCATCAGCCAACTTATGAAGAAAATTTGGGTGGGGGAGATCAACCTCTTTAAAAAAAAAAGATCAAAGGGAGTCTTTAGAAATTATTTTTCTAGTTCTTTAATGTTGCCCCAGAGTTTCTGATATACTTCCTCAGGGGATTTATTATCTATAAAAATATTTGAAAGATATAGTACATATGTAACCCCCAGGTGCTGCTACCCCAAGGTCTACTACCCCTGCCTGCTTGACCAAGTGCAGGTTGAGGGACCTGAGTACTGAAAATGGATGCCTCCAGCTGGAGGACAGTATTGGTGTTAGCATAGCTGACCTGGGTGCAGCCCTCCAGGACACTGTTTCCCCCCTCTTTCCCCTCTAGTGGCCTAAACAATGTTCTGAACACACAATTACCACAACCCCCAGGCAGCTGGTGTACCACCAGACTTGTTGCACTTACCACCAGGGCCAGTTCTACCTGTATGGCCCTGGAGACACAGCAAGCAATAGAAATCCAGTGCTATTAGTGCAGAGATGCACCACAGTTTAAGTGCAAAAAGATTCAGATCTGATATATTCAGGGGGATTGAACAAGGAAGGGGCATAATCAGGTTGATTGGTTTAAGAACTGATTCAATCAGGATACAAGGCATGCACTTTAGAGTCCCTCAACACAGTCACACACACTCTGGCTACCCAGTTGGTAAGGTAGGCTAGCCTGATGTGGTGGCCAGGGTAGGCCGGCATTGCAGCTGGTCGGGGCCCTATAGGTGGAAAGAAATAGCCATGCACAGTAACCCACAATTTGTAATCTGGAGCCAGATGGCTCAGTTTGTGATAATCAAACAAAACAAATAAATCAGATAACACACTTTGATTAAGCTGTTGTTGCAGGGAGCTACCCTGGTGTTTACTCATGCTACCCAGTACAGGACACAGGATGGATGAAATGGTGACTGCAGGATGACTTGCTGGTTTGCCAGGAGAAGCAGGACCTACACAATGCACCGTGGTATCGTTCCTGTTCATCATGTTGAGCAGGGGGCTGATCCCCAGGCAGGTCTCTTGTCAATGTTCTTCTCTGTGGCATGAGCAGCAGGCTGGGCCAAGGTGGCAGGGCCATGGCCAGGTGAACAATTCGGATGCAGTCCAATAGGGTTGGATACAGCTTCCAGCAAGCGTGACACAATCAGGCAGTGGGGAACCAAGTTGCGACCCACTAACCGCATTCAGCATACTTATAGTAAAGGAAAGAAGCAGTACCACAGTTCGGTTGCCAGTCCGGTTGCAATATGCAGTGTCTCTGCACAAACCGATACTCCCCGCAGTAGTATCAGGTCCCGACAGGCCGATCGCACTGAGGCAAATCTTCGGTCCCCTTCAGGAAGATCCAGTTCATCATAATTTAGGATTCTGGTCACAGCACAGCAACTTCGGAGAAAGTCTGATTTCTCTTTGGCACAGAAAGATTCACTTACAAGGGAAGATGAGGCAGGCAGGCCAAACACAGCCTTTCCACCAATTTCTCGCACTACAACGCAGGGACAGCTGCTCGAATCACTCAAGCTGTTCACTCTCCAAACTCTACCTCCAGACTGACTTCTGCTGCAGGCAGCACTGGGACTTCCTTAGAAATTCAAAAGTTTCGGTTGGCCGATTGATCTGTCTGTCACAGCTAGAGCTCTCCCTCCAGGTTCATGTAGGTGCCAAAGTGCAAAAACTACAATTCCTACAGAAATTCATTCCCACAAGACCCCTTGGGACAGACACCATTTTTGGGTCCCCAAAGGTACTGATTGGTCCCAATAGGCAGTCCAGAACCAAGATGGTGGGGCCATACTGAAATGTCCATGCTGCAAAGGAAGGCAGGTTAGACAAACTACAGTATTATGATTATTAAAACAGATAAACAGTAAACAGTCACAGTTCCTTGCAGGGCTCCCTCTGCACAAATAGCGATGGCAGAATGGAGTAATAACACTGCAGCCCATGCAAAACTCGAGCCTGAAACTACTCGGCCCCTACCAGATTAATTTTACACCACGAATAGGCAGCTCTTAAAGAGACAGGCATGGAGGCTAACAGGGCACTCACATGCAAACACTTTTAAATCGCTAGGATACCGGACACCAGCCTGGCAGTGGGCATTTAGGCAAACCCAAGGAAGACTTCTGGGAACCCCAACTTGTAGGAGGGTTACACATAAATTAAACAACCTCATACACTTTGTATTTTCATGTACTAACAATTCTGTCTTAATTTTTTATAGTGATTCATTCCTCATACCTGTATTTGCTGTTTATCGTGTCCTCTCATAACATTTTTAAGTACTTATATCTTTCTTTTAAAAAGCCTGTAACCAATACAATGCAGAAACATTTTTACTAAAATGATATATTTAGCACAATATACAGGTTCATCATAAGTCTGTAACTACAGGCCTCAACCACGGCCTTAAAGTAAAAATCTGTATATGCAGAATATCTCCCCTTGTCTCAGCAATTCCACTTATGTTATTTTATTATGTAAACCACCTTCTCCTAGTAACTTGCCTTATTTGCAACATCTGATGTTTACAACTTCATATTCTGCTAATAATTATTTCATTATTATGTGGAAGTAGTACCTCTCATATCCCAGCTTGGCAGCCGGTCCTCTGGAAAACAGAAGAACCCCCCACTCTGCCCTGTTTGGGATGTTCGAGGCCAGAAGACCTCCATACACTGTGACTTATGATATTTATAAAGGCATAGCTAAAAACACTAGGGGTCTGATATTTAGAAGTGCGCCTGGCAATGGAGCAAGTGGTTGTGCAGTGCAAATGAGTTGCACTGGGGCAACAAAGGGATATATTCAAAAAGAGATGTGCCATGGCGCATCCCTTATGAATATATCAAAGAATGCACATGGCACAAATACAATGCACCTGCACATCCCTCAGACAGGTCTGCATACCTGGAATGGGAATGTGCCAGTGCAACTGGAGCTCCGCTGGGCACAATTTCCAGATGTTCAGACCTGGATATCCAAATGGGGCCATTATGCATTCAAGGCACAAATGGGGCCATTTGCATGTCACTATGGCCCCATTTGTGTGAGTTGTACAGGGCTGGCGAGTGGAATGCACCTGGCACCATGCACAGCATGCAATCCCAGTACCAGGTATCACAGTAGTACCCCCTTCCCCTCCCCATCCTGTACCCCTGGTCACCGTAAAAACAGCCTTTCTAAATCCCTGGTGGTCCAGTGGTTCTCCCTTCTCCCCCGTACCTCCATCACCATAAAAACAGCCTTTCTAAATCCCTGGTGATCCAGTGGTTCCCTCTTACCATCCTATAACTCCAATCATCGTAGAATGTATTGTAATATATCCCTAGTAGTCCAGTGGCACCCCCTACCCCACCCCAACTTTTTAGGATCCCCAGCCCACCAAGCTCCCCGGTCATGGTGAGCAGTATACCCACCCTGCATATTTCGCGGTTGCTCGCCGAATGACAGCTTGAGTATATAGCAGAGCCATTGGTCCATAATGTGGACCAATGGGCTTGTAGTATTCTATATAGTCATTCACAAAGTTGTGAATGACTATTACTAGTATGCACTGCAGCCCATTGGTCCACAGTGTGGACCAATGCGTTTGCAGCACATAATGTAAGCTGTCATTCGGTGGGCAGCCAAGGAGGTCTGTGGGTGGGTATGCTGCCCGCCAATGATGGGGGGAGCTGGTTGGGCTGGGGATCCTGTGTGGGTGGGGGAGTGAGGGGTGCCACTGGACTACCAGGGATATTTACAATACATTCTGATGGTGATCGGGGTTATGGGATGGGGAGGGGGGTACCACTACACTATCAGGGAATTTAACTGTTATTTTGGGCAATCGGGGTTATGGGATGAGATGAGGGGGTACTACTAGACTACTAGGAAATGTAAAACTGTTATTTTGGGCAATCAGGGTTATGGAATGGGTGGGAGATACCACTGGACCACCAGGAAATATTGTGGGTGCTTATGTATGGTGTTCTGGGGGGCTGGAAGCTACCTACAGCTGGCAGCAGCTGTGTTGCACATTGCATTTTGCAGCTCACCTGTGGGTGGCTTCCACTTGAGTATGTTTTTCCATGCTCAACTTTGTGCTCAAGTATGCGGCACATCACCGGGTTGTGCCAGCATATGTGCCACACATCTCAGCTGAATATCGAGATGTGCTACATATGCATGGGCACGCCCCCTTGAGATGCGCTGCATACATTATCTTTGCACCCTGGTGTATCAGGAATTGTGCTGTGCAATTCCCCCTTTTGAATATTGCCCCAGGGCACATTTCTGGGGTTGCACTGGCATAACTCTGTTGCTCCAGGCACAACCCCTTTGACTATCTCGGCCTACAAGACCACCAGTATAGGCCACAATGGCTGGTCAGCTGCATTGCCCTGTAGCCGAATCTCTCTCTACACACTAACCAAAGCACATGACAGATCAGTGGCTTGGACATCACTGGGTATGCAGGGCTCTGACTGCATGTTACTTACACCCACTGGCCTCTCCAGAGGTGATATATCCAGTGGAGCCAGCCAGGGAGCAATGCTGAATCCTGTGGCAAGAGGAGCTCAACTGCCATTGAAACTGTCTTGTGTACTGCAGTAACTCTGCTGCAGTATGCTGCAGTGGTCCTGCATCCTGACTGGCACCACTGCAAGTGAACAGAAGATAACTTGTATTTGTAGCAGCCCTTGCTATCATCAGCTGCAAATAAGTCATCATGGTGGGGGTACCCAGGATCTGCAGTATGCCCAATGGAGTTCTTGCCCTAGCTCATGGGTCATAATGGTTAACCGAACCAAGCCATGTGTACAGTTAATCTACTGCATTGTGAGGAACAGATTATGGTTTGTGGCATGTACTGACCATGATTCAGCATGGTGACCTGGAACCCCTTCCCTCTGCCCAGTCTCTTCCTCAAATTTTGGTCAACAACCTGTATACAATTAAATCATTGTAGCCTCCAGAGCCCCCACCTGCCGTGAGCAGTTGGCTGCCAACTTGTAGATACTGCTTACAGTATCCTGAGGAGGAAGTTATCTCTTTGTTGTGATTTGTGTGGTCCCACTTGAGGAATAGCATGCCATTTGCTAGTCCTTTCCAAATCCATCCCTATCTGTTAGAATTTACTCTGGCCTGCCGGTCCGGTGGTGTAGAGGGTTGAGGTGCTGGACGCCACACCTCGTGTCACGCCGGTGACCTGAATTTGGGAATGGACTCTGGTTGCTGTAGGAAGGCAGGGGAGGATGAGGATTGAGTGTCCATTGGACTGCTGTCCTCTCCTGGGGTGGGTACTGGGTGTGCGTCACTCTGCAGCAGCCTCCGATGGAGACCGGGAGCACTGCAAGAAGACGTCAATAGCTGTGGGACCAAAAAAATAGAAAAATCGATCTGGGCTCAGCTGGATGATAGCTGGTGGACTGACCACACTTCCTCCAGACTTCCTGTGAGCTCCTGTGAGCCATGTCCACCTCAGCAGCGCCGGGCCAATTGAGAGTGTGCCTGCCCCCTCCCCAGTGCCTTCCCTCTCGGAAGAGAAGGACCCGTCCAGCGAAGGGATACGCTGAGTTACCCTGATGGCTGCTACATGAGGAAAGGAGGCTCAGGGTGGAATCCAAGGGGTGTAGGAGTCCTTGGCAGCCTGAAGAAGTGGTTGTGCCCTGAGCACATAAGGGGAAAAACAGATAACACAAAAAAAAAGAATATACTCTGGCCTTATACCTCAGTGGCAGCTCTGATATCTAACAGGCATCTCAGAGTGTTTCGGAGGTTTGTCTGCCAATAAATTAATCCGAATTTTGTACTTAAACTAGTTTCCAGTTAAGTTATTTGGTAGCAAATTTTGGAGTGGGTTCTATCGGACCGTTTGAGAGCTCATTGGAGCCTTTAGCAATTTATCCTGCGTAGTGAGTGCGCTGATATAGGATATGTCTAAAACCTAAGTAACCCTCTTGCTTTCTGTCATTTTTTTCCCCATTACTATTCTTTTTTAAAGGATTTGTTGTGCTCTGAACCCAATTTAACTCTAGGCCCCTTTAAAGCACTCTGTGCTAGTAATGTCTTGTGGAACCCCTACAGATTAGAAGCAGTACTGGGCAGTGCACTTTAGACAATATCAGTGGTGAAGAAAATGCTTAAACAGGGGCCACTCCATTTTCTCTGGAAACAACTAGAATACATTTCACCAAGCAACTGACCTGTGCTTACACCACAGGATCATTGTAGCAGGGGTCCCAGCTTGGTTGCATGTGCATCATCCCCTATTCCTAATTAGCAAGGGAGTGGGGTGGGAGAATTGCTCTATGTTACTCGATGCCCAGAACTACAAACCCAGCAGTCAGCTCCATAATGCAGGATAATGTAGCTACTATGGCTACATGCATAGCCTCTCTACAGGCCCCCACCTGTGTCCAGCAATTTGAATGCAGTGCCCCCCCCCCATGGAGCCTGCACACTGGGTATTTAATAAAATAGCTGGCAGTATTGCGGAGGTTAGGGAGGAAGGGTCTGGGCTTCAATCAAACTGTCCTGTGAGGCCAAATGGGTTATATATTCATATGTTTTAAAAGAAAGACCAGTCCTGTATATTCAGTTACCTTACAGTTGCTGCTGGGTATATTTCTGTCTAAGTTCTTTGTTTTATATATTTATTGATTGTTCTTTTTGTTCAACTATAGTCCATGCCAAGTGGTTCTATCTCCTACAGTACCAGAAATCTGATTGCTTACACCTCACTGCTGATAGGCAATAGCTCTGCCTGCTTGTGTTTATGAACTGAAGTCCCCCTAATCCTCTCTTGTTGTTTTGTTTTTCTTACTCCGAGAATCCCTCACTTAATGCTTACACTGTGATCATCTCTTCCCAGTACAGAGAGATGCCCTGGAGATGGAACCTTATGAAAATTAGAGAATTTAGAACTAACCTTCAAACTCTGCACTGGTGTCATGAATTTGTTTCTCCACCTGAAAGACAGCAGACAACCTGAAGTTCATCTCCTGTATTCTGGTCTCCAGAAATAGTTTTATTACTTTGAAGTAGTGTGCTGATTCATGATGTAGTTAGTCTTTGATAACTCTGCATTAGTTTAGAGTGTTAGGAAGTTTATTCATATTTTTACTTTCCCCTAGTTCCCGTTTATGTTCCCAGGAATCTGAGAAAGCCTGCCATTATGCAGTTCCTGCCTTTGTGGTTTTAATTTTTTGCTGTTTTGTGTAAATTATAGTCACTTTTAGTTGTTCTTTTCTCCCTGATGGTCGTGATTCCCATTTTGAGGAAACTGGACCTATTTTTCATCTCCATTAAGTTAATTTATTCCATTTTTGTTGACTGGGAAAGGAGGGCTAGACAATTCTGCTTATTTTCAGCCTCATCCTGGGGGGAGGGCAAGATATAGATGGAAAACTAGCTAAAATTTAACCAGATGAAGCTGTTGGTGATATTTTTAGTGAATAGAGGAAATTTGGCCAGGACACAGAAAATTTCCCCACTCTCCTGTAGGGGGACTCTTTGGCCATCTGGCAACCTGCCAAGATGGCCACTTTGACGGGGGCAGGTGTAGATGTTGCAAGTATGGAGGAACGGACCTCCTTCTCCACCACCTTTTCACAAGGGGTCCAGCCTGAGAGTAATTTTCCTGAAGACATGGAAATGCCTATGACTGTAACAGAACTGAGTGCAGAAGCAATGGCAAGAAATGCTGTGGCAAGTCAGAGAAGGACAAAAGAAGAATCACTGCAAGTGGAATTGGAGGAACGAAAAAAGATTCTTCCTGAATCTCATTGCTGAGGAGGAAAGACTGTTTCAATATAGAAAGGGAGACACTATACTTGTCCAGTATAATGGCAGCCAACACTACATCTGCAACAGGAAAGGAGCCTTCTGCTTCTACGGAGCTCTCCGCAAGAAATGCCAAAAGTGCGGCAATTTCAAAGCCATGGTTTGACAGCCATCAGCCCCAGCCTCAGCTGTCAACATCTTCAGAGGGACAGCCGCATGCTCAGGGAAATGTTGCAGCTATGGCTCCTGTAATTGTTTTTCGCACTGAGGAGGACACTGGTGAGCAAGATAGAACTACACAGCCGCTTCCTGGGAATCTGTGACAACTACTGCTTCAGCACCCATGGATACACAGAAATTGTCATAGAAATTATCAGTAGATAAGGACTGCTAGGCCCCTCCAGTCTGCTTGTAGTGACTATATGTATGTGGCAACTGAACTTATGTGATCAATGGCTTTTCATCACTCCCTCCCCTCTCAAGCTTCCCTTGGGCCTGTCCCAGGCATGCTTATATCCCTCCATTGTGCTTGCCCCCACTACCTCCTGTGGCAGACTAATCCAAGCATTGACTACCCTTTCTGTGCAGAAAAACTTCCTCACATTACCTCTTAACTACCCCCTTCCAATTTCATATTGTGCTCCCTTGTTCTTGTACTTTCTCTACATTAGAAAAGGTCCCCCACCTGCACCTTGTAATGCCCTTGAGGTACTTGAAAGTGTTAATCATGTCCCCCCACTGTCTCCCTCTCCTCCAGTGAGTACATATTGAGGTCCCTTAGTCTCTCCTCCTATGTTTTGTGGTGCAAACCCTGCACCATCTTTGTTGCCCTTCTCTGAATAGTCTCCACCTTATCTATGTCCTTGAGCAGGTGTGGCCTCCAGAACTGTACATAGTACTCGAGATGAGGTCTTACCAATGTTTTATACAATGGCATCACCACCTCCTGCTAGAGATATTCCTGCCTATGCGCCCCAGCATGCCACTTGCCCTCCCTGCTGCCTTTGTCCACTGTTTTGATACCTTAAGGTCATCAGAGATGATACTACCAAGGTCCCTTTCCTCTTTGGTAACAGTCAGCTCCCCCCCCAGGGGTGGAGGAATAGCCGACGCATCCAGTGCAGTGGCACAGGGGCCTGACACAGTTAGGGGCCCATTTGTAAAAATCAAGTTTTTCTCGATCGCTAACTTGACTTGTCCGTGTAGACTGTCTGACAGCCCCAGCTGACTCACTAACTGAGAGCTGTCAGCCATAGCCTGCCATGACCGGTGCCACTACTACTTTCCATACTGCAGATGGCAGCACTGACAGAGTTGCGGAACTTGCAGGTCAGGAAGGAGTCGGGAGCACGCCACGCAGCCAGGCAAGGCAAGTGGCTAGACCAGACATGGTCTTCACGCATCACGCAGCTGCACTCTAGTGCACCACTGCCAGCAGCAGCCCCCGCATCACACCGTAGGTGGATGTGTATTGGATTACTGTGTATATTGTGATTTGTCATTGTGTACTTACTGGTGGTGACAGGACAGGTGTTTTTTATGGATGGACAGCCAGGCGGTGGACGGCGATGCATTGTGGAGGAGGAGGAGGATCATGCAACTTGAGGCGTTGCTTCTTGCGCTTATTCTGAGTGCTCTGGCCTCTTTCCCCCAGCTCGGGTCTCGCGCTGCGTGCTCCATGGCTCACCTCGTCAGCCTCGCTGCTGTTGTTGGTTCTCGAGATGCCTGCTGCTATGCCTATTGCCCCGCTGCCTCCCTCATCTCTCCATCCTCAGGGGCCCCCCCAAATGTGAATGTGTGTGCTGTGGGGGTGTGAGGTGGGTTGAAGCGCCACGGTGGGGGTTGGGGTCTAAACTTACAACCTGCACTGGGGCCCATCTTTCTCTTCCTCCGCCACTGCTTCCCCCCCAAACCTGTAGCTCTCCCCGGGGTTCCCTCTACCCAGGTACATTATTTTACACTTCTTTGCATTGAACCTCAGTTGCCACATCTCTGACCATCTTTCAAGCTTCACCAGGACCCTCTTCATTTTCTGCACCCCTTCTGGAGTACCCACCCTGTTACAGATCTTGGTGTCTTCTGCAAACAGGCAGACCTTTCCTTCCAGCCCTTCTGCAATGTCACTAATGAAGACATTGAACAGGACTGGTCTAGTACTGATCCCTGTGGTACCCCACTGGACACCCCCCTCTCCCCAGATTGTAACCCATTTACCACCATCCTCTGTCTCCTGTCGGTTAACCAGTTCCTAGCCCAGTTCATCACCTTGTCTCCCATACCCAGAGGTGGAAGACTAGATTTGCTGGCAAAGGTACCTAGCTTCACCTGAGCTCTTTTCTTCTAGGTTGCTTAAAAGGACAGAGCAAAGAACCTTGCCAGAGCAAGAAAAAGGATTAAGGGTTCTTTTGGCTAGGCAGATTTACTGTGTGTTATTATTTTCTTTTGTACTCACAGGGGTTGTTGCTGTTTGTTGCTAACATTTTATTGCTTTATTTTTCTCTGATTCAAAGTGTTGTTGCTGGGTATACCTTCTGCTGCATTATTACAGGGTGTGCCTACAGGTGTGTGCTTACAGATTACTGCTGCAATCTTATGATACAAATTGTCTTTTGCAAGGTATAGCCTCTGTTGCTGCTTTATGTTTCGCTGTAGCAAAGTGTTTCTTACGGGGTATATCTTCTGTGAAATTATTATAGGTGGTGCTTTACAGGTTTTACAGTTTTATCTGTCATTAGGATAAGCTTTCAGGGCTACTGCATTTGTTGCTGGCAGAATGTTTCTGCTCTTACCTCCTTGTTTCTTTCATCCATTGTTCTTGTTTTTCAGCAAGGGAAGGGCCCAGCCACCCACCCCCATCCCCAGCCACTGCACACTACACTCCTTCTATAGGGTAGCACAGTCATGACATTTCCTGTAGCAAAGCAGGAAATGGTGCATCAGAGGGGTATCCACACAGTGACCCCATTTACAGGGGCACAAGTAATTTAACTTGTTATACAAAAACAAACAAACAAAACACAAATCAAACTTTTGCTTTCATTTTCCTCCTTATAATTACTTTGACCAGGTTATAAACCCTCAACTTATCTGGAATGGATATTATTAACTGCAAGCACTGTGGGACACTTTTCAAAAGGGAAGTTTTACAGGATTTAGGACATTGTCCTACATGCTGGGTCATCGGAGATCTAAGGGCTCAGCTCCAGGCAGCATGGGCAGAGATTGCTTGCCTCAAATCGCATATTCAGGAGGAAATATATTATAAGAACTGCCCGCCATTTCCCCAACATCCAACAGAAGCACCTTGACCGCAGAGGGTAGTTGGTCCAGGAGGTTGGCAGGTGGTTAGGAGGGGCCAATCGGGTGCCCCATCACTCGGTGCTCTCCAACATATCACCTCCACAAACCATATAAAAACTACAAACAGGTATCTGCCTCTATCACAGAAATCAAACCAAGGAGCAGAGGGCACTGCAGAGCAGGACACTGCAGCACAGGAGCTAGCACAACAAAACTCGCCCAAAACAGGAACCAAAATAAAAAAGCAAAAAGGAAATCAAAAAAACTTCTGATCATAGGAAAGTCCATGATTCAGGGAGTTGATACCTGTCTCCAGCCAGGGGTAATTTTCAGATGTCTCCCAGGTACATCAGTGTGGAGAAACACTAATCGCATTGCTAAAATTATACAGGAAGCAGGAGAAAACATTGATGTCCTGGTACACATAGGGACTAATGAGTTTGCCAGCCAGTTAGTTGTGGAGACCAAGGAACACCTGACCAGGATGGGTGACAAACTATCATCCATTTCATCTGGCATCTCCTTCTCTGAGATCCTGCCAGTCTGGGAGAGGGGGCAGATGGATGGAAGGTCAGAGAAGGGGAGATAGGGGAGCTAATCATGTGGCTCAAGGGCTGGTGCCAGGAAAAAGGACAAATCTGTAGGGAACTGGCAACAGTTTTGGGAGCGAAAGTTCTTTAAATCTGATGGACTGCATCTGACTAAGGAGGGAGTCAGTGCATTGGGGCAGAAAATTGACGTCTTTGCAGAATATTTAAACTAGCAAATGAGGAGAGGGGTGCAGCACCCGATACGTCGAATGGGAAGAACACCCCTCAGCTAGTGGTGAAACAGGAGTTCAGTATGTTTGTAGTTCATTTGCATCACCAGGTAAGGAAAAAGGTGCAGCTCCCCATATGACGCACAAGGGAAATGACAGACCTCACCCAACAAACACACTGAAATCTGGCCAATAGAAAATCATGTACACAAATGCTTTCAGTCTGGGAAACAAGATCCCAGACCTGCAGACAATAATGACAGAGGCTAAACTGGACATAATAACCATTAATGAGACATGGTTTACCAGTAACCACACTTGGGAGACTTCAATACCTGGCTATGTACCATTCACAAGAGACCGAGGTGCAAAAAGGGGGGAGTGGCCCTTTATGTCAATGAAAATATCAAAGCTACAGAAATTCAGGATATACATAAGGAGCCAGAAGAACTGTGGGTCACCCTGGAAACAGGAAATGGGATAGCCATACAAACTGGGGTTGTCTACAGGCCACCAGACCAGGGGGAGGACATAGACACATTACTGTTAGAAGATATACAAAACATGACAGCTAAAGGGGAGGTTCTGATAGTGGGAGACTTCAACATGCCAGGTACAGATTGGTCAATACCAGCAGGAACATCTGCCAGAACTAGAGATGCAGTGAATTTTTTATCCGCTGGCGAAGTGAACGTGAACTGGACATTTTGCGTTGGCGGAGCACAACACGAAGTGGGCACTGCAAAGTGCTCACTTCGCATTATCATTATTACTTTGCATTGTCATTATGCCTTAACACGAAGTAAGGCGAAGTGACAAGTAAATAGGCAGCCCCCAACATATCACATGGCTTACAGTACTGTAAGTCACATGCTTTAGCCAGGCAGGAAGGAAGTGAGTCAAAGAAGCAGTTTCACTTTCTCCTTTGCATTCATAGAGGGAGAAGGCTTTGTGAGAGAGCTGTGTAGAGTCAGTGACTGAAAGTGCTTTATTGCCTTTCTGTGAAGAAAACAACAGCTTTTTTAATAGTTATATCTTTATTTAGTTTTTGCATTGTGTTTGTGATTTTTTTTTGATAGTGAATTTTTTTTATAAGTTTTGTTTTGTGTGTGTGTGACTGTGTGTGAGTGTGAGTGTGTGTGTGTGCTCCATTACAGTGAATGTCCGATTGTCCGGCAGCTTTCTGAATGTTTCTTTATGTTATAATGGTCAGTTTGTGGTGAAATGTGTGGGCACGTGTCCATTAAGAAGAGCCTTGCTAGTGGAGACGTTCCCACATTTCACCACAAAGTGAACCTTATAACATAACGAAACATTGGGATAGCTGCCAGACATTGAAATCCTAGACTTGATAAATAAATAAATAAATAAAATAAACATTCACTATAGTGGAGCATGCACCTGCGCTCCCCCTGGCATCACATCCTAACGTTGCTGAGAAAGGGGGGCAGAATGTGGGCAGCTTTTCTGAACGGGAATTCCTCCTTCACATGACACACTGTAATGAAATTACAGGCGGTTTTCTCAGAAATATATTGCACTCTGTGGAGCAAGAAATATTCCACAGAGTGGCCCCCACATATTAGGTTATGTGCATCACCATAACTATGTAATGTGGTGAATCTCTGTAAAGCAGCAGCGCAACAATCTGTTGAGAACTCTGACCTATATTTTTTAATGCTATGTTACAACTTCCTTTACTTACATCCTGACTGGAATGATATGAGAATTTCCAGTAGTTGAGTCTACTGTACTACCTTTTTTTCATGTGTGAAATAATGAAAGGAGCATTCCTATTAAATTGGTGCTGACCAAGTCTTTGTCATTGTTTTCCTCTGCTTCACTACATCACATCAGTTAGTTGTTATATATCACTTCTGTTGTAAATTAACAGTTATGTAGCAAGCAGTGTTTTATGACACCACGGAAAATTATTTATTGAAAAGCAGCTGCAAATAAATACAAATCTGGTCAGAACAATATTGAAAGGCATGCTCATTTTTTTCTTCATGTAACCCCTTTGTTACCCGGGGTTACTAGAATCCCAGTAAGACCTATTGGTAGGCAGGGAAGGCAGCTTGTGAAACTCCAGTTAAATGGGTTTCACACTGTCTCACTCTGTCCTCAGTCACAACTGAGACTAGAGGGATGACATCATAATAGAATTGTCAGAGTTGCATGAGCCACATTTGGAATCTTCAGCTCAGAGTAAGTTTAGAATCTTGGGAATTCAAAGTCAGTCTTCAGTTTGTCCTTAAGCAAACAAGAAGGACACCAGTAGTGTCTGTTTACCCCCCTCCCTCTGGGGGGGTGAGGAAAAGTTCTTTGTGGGTTCCAGGGGCAATCCCCTTCACCCACCAAGGAAAGAAGCTGCCTGATTTTGTGTTGGCTGTTCTACAATACAGCAAAGGTTAAAGGACTTCGCCTGTGGGGCCCTGCAACGATTGGGTGAGTGTTTGGCTCCAGTTTAAGGGGCAAACAACTGTTTTTTCAGTCAGGAAATGTTATTGGGGACTGCTGTTTGGGAGGACTATATACACTAGGACGAACAAATGGAGCAGTCAGTTTAAAGTTTAAATGGATTTAGAGTTACGCAGTAGAGTGCGTCAGTTCATCCACCATGCAATCTACATTTTAAAGTCTAAAGTTCTGTGTGTGAAACCCATGTAACTGGAGTTTCACAAGCTGCCTTCCCTGCCTACCACTAGGTCTTACTGGGATTCTAGTAACCCCGGGTAACAAAGGGGTTACACTTGCCCTTGACCAGGAAAATGACTGTCCCCAGTCATTATGCACCCGGCCTTAGGCCATCCCACCCTATGTGCTACCTGCGGAGGGGGGTGATCAGGCCCCCTCCTACCGTGTGCGAGCACAGGTAGGCAACACTAAGGGCCTAGAGGCCTATAACTGACATTTCAGCCTCTACTCTATCCACTTACTATGGACACCTAGTGGCTCTGGTAGAATCGTCCAGAGCATAGCCCTGATAGATCAGCACTGCAGTCCCTATGGCCACTGAGGACCACAGCCTGTCTATCCCCCCCCTAACCGTCTAGGGAAAACCTATCTGCCTCTTACATAACATCCCAAACAAAACAAAACCTGGGGCCTCCCGACCTTGGGCAGCCTGCAACTACAACATTAGGAACACAAACAGTACTTTAATTTCTACACAACCACTGAATGAGGAACTCCGATGAGCCCCTCCTCCTCTTCTTGTCTTCTCTTCTGTCTTCCAGGAACACCTGTAAGAAAAGACAAAAACAAAAAAAAAAAAACACACCCTAATCTGCATTTACGATCTACCTAAACAACAACAGTGACAACAACAACCCTTACCATGCAGGAAAAACAGAACACTAAACAACCCCAAAAGAAAAAATATTTTTTTTTTTTAGAAAAGTAGAAAAGACAGTATATACATTAAGTACAGAAATGACATTGATAACAATACACTTCTTTGGGGGGATGGAATGCCCTAAATGTCCCACTAGTGACTACAAGGCCCGAAGGCCAGTCCATTAAAGAGTCTCTCCTGGGCTGGAGCCCCGTGAACATAGTCTTTTAAGGCCATAATCCTGAAGGGGAGAGTCTTTGCGGACAGTTCACACACTGTTTGAAGTCTGTAGTGTAAGGTGTGTATTGCAATGTCATAAAGATAGAATAAAAAGAATTTTGATGACTCGCTAGCCTCTTGAAGTATTCGTACATCACCAACCTGGTCCCTGCCGAAGACTCTCCCTGGCAGCATTTCTTCTGATACAGCTGGGCGGACATCTTCCAGGAACCCACGGGAGTGCACATCTGGAAACAGCTGGGCTGATGTCATAACTGGAGGAGGAACCTTAGAACAGGAACAAAAAGAGAAACAGCTGGTCCAGCGTCATCCGATTACCAGGTGATGAACAGGAAAACAGCTGGGCTGGTGTCCTCTCTGGATCTGAAGTCATCTGGTGGTACCAGTAGATGGTTATTGATTAGGGCAGTACACTGTGGACTGAAGAATATGGGGCACCTGAGTTCTTGTTTATTCATATTGGCAGTTCAATAAGGTTACTTCACAGTGTAGATGTGGCAGTATTGACTACCACTGCTCGGCTCTCCATTTTGTAGGCACGGGCTTAATTACTGAGAGGTCCTTGCACTGAGGCCAATAGTAGAGGGGGTCAGGGGCTTGAATTATTACTCCATCTGGATGCACATAATTCACACAGTGGGAGACTTCGCGTCCCTCTCCATCCACTATTCTCACTCTGTCCATAAACAGTGTCCTGCCTCTCTTCCACTGTGTATACTTTTCATGGAAAAGTCTATTCTTTACATGCTGGTTAGCCCCAGGATGCACATGTTTCATTGCTTCATCCCAGATCCAGGATTTCCTGCAGTTCTCAATCTCCTCCCAGACTCTCCAAGGAAAGGTAGGAAAGGTCATACCAAAGATTTCATTGGCCTTTCTACAAACCAGTCTCTCCTCTTTACTTGCTTTGGTCAATCTGAGACCGCTGGCCTGGCTTGGGGGTGGCCAGTCCTGGTTCTGCCAGCTTCGCATCCTCAATGAAATTAAAAACGGATCCCTGACTTCTTTTTCTTCTTCTGGTGAAGCCAGGGCAGTGGCATCACCACCTTCTTGAACACATTCCTCCGAGGCAAGATCTTGAGGCTGTGTACCCGTTCCTTTCTCACAAGGCCACATAGGTTCCCCCTCATCTTCCTCTTCACTGAGGATCTGAGCCCAGGAGTGAACAGTAGTTCTCACCCCCGAGACTATCCATTCATCACTAGGAGCGGAGGTCGACACCTCCCATTCAACGGCCTCCCGCATCTCATCTTCACCTTCGAGACTTGGGCTAGGCCCCCCCACACAGGGGACTATTGATGCTTTATCTGAACTTGCTTTCTGAGATCCAGCATCCAACACTTCAATTTCAGACTCAGTCTCTAATTCTGCACTCTCTAACTTTATGCCACACTCCCCCGGGGGACCGTCCTCCACAGGCTTCACCTGATGCCGTGTGCTGCCAACTGCAGATTCTTGAAGTTGTGTCCATGTGGGAACCAAACGAATTTGAGGCGCTTTATACAAGCCATATTTTTGTAGACAACCAGCACAGTGAGGAATCATGAAGACATCCCTTCCAGCACTAAAGTACATCTGGCATACACTCACTGGATAATTAGGAATTGCCACATCAGGAGGGAGTTGCCCTCTATAGCACCAATTTTCAATGTCTCTCAATCTGTTTACTGCTGCTATTACTGCAACCCGGGCATGATCCGGGTAACGAGCTGGTCCTGAGGCCATAACTGCAGAAAACAAACAAAAGTTCACTGTAACTGAAAGTCCCACTTTAAATGAACACACTCTGTAGCTTTAAAATGGCTCCTCTGCTGCTGTGTTTACTTTACTACCCCACCCTGTAATGGCGGCAGCAGCACTCCTGTGCATCAACATTCAAACTCTGGGTCAAGCCATTGCGCACCCGATTTACATCAGCTACTAATAACTTTTATTTAAACTGCACAACTTGCTCTGTTCTGGCTGTTCTCACATTTACAGGATTTTCCTTGGACTTTTCACATGCTGGCAACATTTATTTAATCACAGTCCCTTTTAAAACTTCAGGTTTCAGCACAGAATTGCCTGCTTCTACTAGCGTTGCACTTATTTTACAACCCACAGTCTCTCTCTGGCTGCAGACTTTAAACTGAGGCTACTTTCATTGCTATGCACACATTTAATGGCTTTACAGACTTGCACTTGCCAGCAGGATATCACACAATCGCTACTTGCAAAGCGACTATACAGCTGCACTCACATTTTATATGGCATTACTGAAAATCATTGATTTGAGCAGTTTTAAATCGTTTACTCCCTGTTATGGTAGCAGATTGCTACGATGGAGGAAAACGGCCTGCAGCCAGATTTTTGAAGGCCTCGGATTTCAAACGGGCGGGCAGTCTCTGCGATCATAGTATTAATCACACAATTCACTGATCCCACGACCGATAAGCGGGTTGAGCCCGATTTTGAACTAGAAAAGTCACTTTTCACTGTTTACAGCGCTTTGAACACTTCATGAATGCTCCTCCACTGCCAGTACATGCACTACTCTCTGTCTCCCTCTCGAATGCTGAAGCAGACACATAAGAGCTGGCTGAGGGGCGGGACTGCAAACTGACCAACCACACGACGCCATGCAAATAAGCCTCTTCTTCCTCACGAGGGCTCCTCTCCTCACGGGGATCATCGAGCAGGCAAATTTAAACTGAAAAGATGCACTTTTTTTTTTTT
Source organism: Neoceratodus forsteri (assembly GCA_016271365.2). NCBI lineage: Eukaryota > Metazoa > Chordata > Ceratodontiformes > Ceratodontidae > Neoceratodus > Neoceratodus forsteri. The sequence continues at coordinate 514,935,532 of CM057449.1, read as the reverse complement.
ACAACTGACTCCACAGCGGGAGCCCATTTCAACCATGTAACATTGCCATTAACTCTGCAGTCTCTAGTATTGCACAGAAAGCATTTCCAACGTCCAGGGCATAATTTCTCTGTTGCTACCCCTAGTTTTCCACACTTTCCTTCACAGAACTTTATTTTAAAACTGACAAACGCTGTAAACTATGTTGATGCAGGACAAGGACACACACTTTGGCTTTACAGCTCCTTGGTAAACAGTTGGCATTTTTTAAACAGCAGCACAAGATTCACAGCACACAGCATACACTAGGGAAATTGCTTCAACTTTTTGGGCTACCGACTGCCAGATAGCCAAAACGCTAGCCTACTTGCCCAAGCACCTTCCTTACCAAACAAATCCAAAGCAGTGCCTCCATTTTTATAAGGCATATGCCCATTTTTGTAACATGGATATACATATGTCTCTACGGGTTCGGGGAAGGATGAGGTTACCTGGCACAAGAGACCTAGGTTTGACTACTCTGCACAGGGGCACCCAAGTAAATCCAACTACAGGAAGCAATAACTGTAATGTCCAGAACCAGAATTGGGATTTTTCAGTGTGGCTTTATTTATTAACTCACTGAACATAAACAAAGCTCTGTATGGTCCCCCCAAAGGCTACGTAACTGTAATGCAGATTAGAGGTTAAAACACAGTGGTCCATTTGGTGAATGAACACTTTACAACAGTTGTCTGGCTTTGGACCCACCAGGCACTCAGCCCGGACTTTGCATGCACATTGGATACACAGCCCGACTGGCCTGGCTCCCCTGCCGGCCACTCTACTGACGGTCCACTTGGCAGATGAACCCAAACTCTACTTGGAAAGACACCTCATCAAACAAGGAGGCTCCCAAACTGTGGCTCCCCACACCACTTGAAGTCTGCGACTCCTAGAGAGATTTTATTTTCGTACTTCCAATTCGAAACTCCCATCAAACAAGGAGACTCCCATCCAACAAGGAATAATGTTCCCATCCTGTGGCTCCCCACATCACTTAGAGTCTGCGACTCCTAGAGAGATTTTCATGTTGCGACCCACGTCTGGGTACCCACCCCATCACTGGCCAAGCGCATGAGGCAAGTAGCAAAAACACAGAAGAAATCCATAGAGGTGGACCTGGTTACTAAAGATGGGGTTTTTCCACCTCCAGCTCCCACAGCCCATACCCGCCATTTTCTGGACACACAGAACTTTAGACTTTAAATGTAGATTGACGGTGGATGACCTGAAGCACCCCCTCTACAGAGAACTTTAAATCCATTAACACTTTAAACAGATGACTGCTCTATTTGTTTGTTCTAGTTTACATAGTCCTCCCAAATAGCAGTCCCCAATACTTGAAATCCAACTGAAGAAAAGAAGTTGTTTGCCCCTTTCAATGGGGCCAAACACTCACCCATTTGTTGCAGGTGCCCCACAGGCGAAGAACTGTAACCTTTGCTATTATACATGAACAGACTGAACTTAAATTAAAACAGGCAGCTTTCTTCCCAAGGTGGGAGAAGGGGATTGCCCCTGGAACCCACTAAGAACTTTTCCTCACCCCCCCAGAGGGGGGGGTAAACAGACACTACTGGTGTCCTTCCTGTTTGCTTAAGGACAAACTGAAGACTGACTTTGAATTCCCAAGATTCTAAACTTACTCTGAGCTGAAGATTCCAAATGTGGCTCATGCAACTCTGACAATTCTATTATGATGTCATCCCTCTAGTCTCAGTTGTGACTGAGGACAGAGTGAGACAGTGTGAAACCCATTTAACTGGAGTTTCACAAGCTGCCTTCCCTGCCTACCACTAGGTCTAACTGGGATTCTAGTAACCCCGGGTAACATAGGGGTTACACTCATACATGAAAAAAGTAGTCAACTAAGTAAAGCAGACAGAAATTGTGAAAAGAAGCATATCTTTCAAGTCACGACTCGGAGTAACTAGTGGCTGTGGCAATGTAAAGTAGCATAAAAAAGTACAGTTCAAAATTGTCACAACATTCTTGCAATGATGCTTTAATTGATAATGTCAGTATGACATCATGAGCTCACAACAATTACACAACACACAAAATGCATCCCCATAATTAATGGTGCACTCAGTCATGTGCGCAGTGGTGGCACAGAGTCCCCAGATTTTTTCTGCAGGCCCAAAATACATCCTCCTTGTGTGCAGAAAATTGACAAGTGGTAACACAGTGAAATGGGACTGTTTCAGCCAGTGGCATCATGCCCATAGGGCCCAAGGGGGCATGCCCCCCCCAATATTGTTGTGCAGTCTATTAAAAAAATAATTCATTTAGTATTTTATTTTATTCTCCGGAGGGCCAAAAAATAAGTGCTGTTTTTTTCAAAATCTTTTGGTGGGGGGCGGGGGTTCTGAATCCGATTAGTGTGCGGTGACAGCCGCCAGCGGTTTTAAAAAAATGTACTTGCTCCTGCTGGGCTGGTGACTGGCTTCAGGGCTCAGCTAAGCACCTGTAAAAAACAGAGTGAGCATAGAAACATAGAATTTGATGGCAGATAAGGACCGCTTGGCTCACCCAGTCTGCCCATTTCCCTACCTGATGGATAAGCTGCAGATTCTAGTTAATCAACAGCTTACTTCCTCCTGCCCCCCACTAGAATTGCCTTATGCCCATCCCATGCATTCTTGAATTCTCCCACTGTTCCTGACTCCACAACCTCCTCAGGAAGGCTGTTTCATGCATCCACAACTCTCTCTGTGAAAAAATACTTTCTAACATTACCTCTGAGCCGTCCCCGTCTATCTTCAAATTGTGCCCCGTTGCTCTTGCACATCTCTTCTTCTGAAATATATTACCCTCTTGTACCTTGTTAATTCCCTTGAAATACTTGAAAGTTTCTATCATGACTCCCCTCCCTCCTTTCCTCAAGGGTATACATATAAAGCTGCTTTAGTCTTTCCTTGTATGTCTTCTGGTGCAGACCTTGCACCATTTTGGTTGCTGTCCTCTGAACAGCCTCCACTCTGTCTATGTCTTTGCGGAGATGGGGTCTCCAGAATTGCACGCAGTACTCCCAGATGGGGTCACACTAACTGTCTGTAGAGAGGGATAACAACTTCCTGTTTTCTACTGTTGATATCTCTCCCTATGCATCCCAGTATCCCCCCAGCCCTCCTTACTGCCTTCTCACATTGCTTGCCCACCTTTAGGTCATCTGATATAATTACTCCTAGGTCTCTTTCGATTTTTGTTGTTGTTATTAACTCACCCCCCATTGTGTACTCTTCCCCTGGGTTTTTGTTTCCCAGATGTATTACCTTGCACTTCTTTGCATTGAATCTGAGCTGCCACATATTTGACCATTCCTCCAACCTTGCCAAGTCCCTTTTCAATCTTTCACCCCACCTTGTGTAGCAACCCTGTTGCAGATCTTTGTGTCATCTGCAAAGAGGCATACCTTTCCTTCCAGGTGTTCTCCAATGTCACTTATAAAGATATTAAAGAGGACCAGTCCCAGTACCAAACACTGTGGTACCCCCACTAGTTACCCTCCTTTCTTCACTGTGGACTCCGTTTACTATTACGTTTTGCATCCTGTTGTCCAGCCAGCTTTTTAATCCAGGCTACCACCTTGGGACCCACTCCAGGGCTGGCTAACTTGTGTATTAATCTTTTGTGTGAGACTGTGTCGAATGCCTTGCTAAAATCTAGGTAGGCCATATCCACAGCCCCTCCCTGGTCTACTACTTTGATCACCCAGTCAAAGAAATCTATTAGGTTCATCTGACATGACCTTCCTGCTGTGAAACCATGCTGCCTTGGGTCCTGTGCCCCACTGGCCTCTAGGTACTCAACAATTCTTTCCTTCAGAAGTGATTCCATCATTTCCCCTACCACTGAAGTCAAACTAACTGGTCTGTAGTTTCCGGCCTCTGCCCAATCAGCCCCAATCATGACTGGACTTCTCCTTTTTGGTTTGCTTTCCTTGAGCCAATGCCAGCCAGCCAATCACAGCTGAGGCACGAAGAAATAGCACTCACACAGCAAACTGGTTCATTCATCGACTTTGTTCATTTGAGCAGCGCCATTCTCGGACCTCAGTCTGGATTCCATTTTTCAGTTGGATTGGATGACAAGAGAGCGCGGTGTGTTCCTCCAGACCAGAACACAAGAAGACAAGTTAGTTCCACCTGGCTGCTTCATCCTGGTTTAAGAAAAAAAAAAAGGTCAGCATACCGCTGAGCAGCAGTAGCAGGGGAAGGAAGCAAGCAACTAAGTCTAGGAAGCAGTTTTCACCATTGGCATTGCCATCCCACAATACCTCTTTATCAGCGAATTACTGACTGAACCAGCCATAACACTCTCCTTCGGGATGACGGGGTCTCACCCCTTTGCTTAGTTTCCTAATTCATCTCTAATTCTGCTGTAAAGTATTTGAAAAGTTGTTTTCTTGTTTACCTTTTTTTGGTGTCTTGCTTTGGGGAGGGGATTCAGGGAGGGAAGGAACGTAGTCAGAGCTGAGAAGAATCAAATTCCTTGCAGCATGGATTGGTCTGGTAAACTTGGTGAGAGGCGCTGATATTTAGCGGTTTTCAAATGATAAATCTTTACACAGCGCTTCTTATGTTGTCTGAAAAGTGTGGGCAGCTGACTGCTTATAATGGTAACTTGGATGGATCGGTAGTGTTCAATAAGTCAAATGACTGCCTTGTCATGTCGGCCTAATTCCAGGTTTGTGCCAGACAGCATAGCTCCCTCTGGTCCCAATGAGCATACCCATCCCCTAAGACCCAGGAACACTATTGTAAAGACGGACATGACTGAAACATTACTATGGTAAAAACTGTTTATGTGTGCTGATGTGAAAGGTTTCTTTTTTTAGCTGCCTGGCAGGATTCAAGGTGCTTGTGTAATTGGACATTGGACTTTGGAATACTATATTTTTGTGAGGTGGTTAACCTGTATTTTTTCTAACTACTTTTGTGTTGCCTGTAATTGACTTTTTTTTTATTTAAAAGATCCCTCATCAAATAGTGCTCCGTAACTGTCACTCTCTGTCTTGTGCCACAACGTCAGAGAGCTTGCATTGTTTCTCACCTGTGTTTTCAACAGGATCCTTCTTCTCGAACATACAATGTGCAAATCCAAATGGATAGGTCTAGTAAACTTGGCGAGAGGAGAGCCGCTGAGTTTGAGATTTTGTATTTAGTGGTTTTCAAATCTTTACCCAGAGCTCCTTATTTTGTCCGAAAAAGCTTGGGCAGCTGGCTGCTTATAACGGTAACCTGAATCAGTAGTGTTCAAGTAAAATGACTGCCTTGTCGTGTCGGCCTAATTCCAGGTTTGTGCCAAACAGTATACAACGCTATCTTTTTAAAGAGTCTTTGTGGGACTGCCACTGGAAGGCACCAATTTAGGTAGAATGTCCACTGCTGCTGCCTGATGGTGTTTTGTGAGAGTGAACAAGTGGATTTTAGCACTGGCACTGCTGCTGTTTTCTGACTGGTGGAAGAAAAGTGCAACGGAAGGACTTTTGTATGGGCAACACCAGTATTTCCTAAAGTGTGTATGGGCACGTGTGGGGTGTGGGGGGGAAGTGAGCAAGTGCCACAGAGTGTCTTTCCTAACTGGCAGTACAGTGTTTTCTGAAGAGGAGGAGGAGGAGGAGAAGAAGAGCAGGAGAAAACAGTAGATCAAATGCCTCTGAACAGCTTTCATTACATGTAGTTCCTGACAATAAAAATGGTGCACATGCTAGAGAAGAAAGTTGAAAGGCAAGTTGCAGGAGATTCTGGGATTTGTAGAAAGAGAAGACATCAGCCTAGAAGTAAACAATTAGTCTGATACAATCTACTACGCTGCAGTAAACAGTAAGTATTAAACTAAAATGTTTTTGCACACATGGCCAGGTACCCCAAATCTTACAATGTGGTCCTTGTCCCCCAACTGCTAGAATCTACGCTGGGCCTCTCTAAACTGCAATTACAAATTGCTGATCTTCTCCAACCTACAGAACCAGTTCCACATGGCAACTGGCATAGTCCCCTTGTCACACTTCCTTGGCTGGCCACCATCTGAACTGATTTACACAGATCTCATCGTTTGCATGCTCAGACTGTGTGAATCTTTTCAGCTGTTGGCCTGACAAAGAGATAAGAAGGGGCTGTGCCAGTTGCCATGGGTAGGGTTCTGAGTGACTATTTGCCACTGGATACCACCATTTTGCCACATGCAGCTGAATAAGTTGACCTTCGTACTTACTTAGCATAACCTGGTTTTCACCACACCACCATTTCAGTTCAATTCTTACAAATGTATTTGGAAATACAAAAGTTCACTGTCCATAGACTGAATAAAGACAGGAAAAAAAAAGGTATCAATACTCTATCATTATGATGGCATTTAGCATGTTGGGGAACAGCTTCTTGGCCTGCTAAAAGTCACCAAATTGCACCATTTGACCTCCATATTTCAATATTTTCCTGAGGGAGCATGCCCCCGAACTCCCCTAGAGAGGTCTGGATTTTGTGCCCCTCCAAATTTTCTGGTTGCATGATGCCCCTGGTTTCAGCACATACAAAGTCCCCCAGAATTAATGGTGCACTCAGTCATATGCACAGTGGTGGCACAGAGTCCCCAGATTTTTTCTGCAGGCCCAAAATGCATCCTCCTTGGGTGCAGAAAATTGACAAGTGGTGACACAGTGAAATGAGAGTGTTTCAGCACATACCCCAGTATAAAATGATGACCGTGAGCATCCTGTTGCTGGTCCAATGTGTTCTGCGAGGCGATTCGAGCAAATGCAATGTGATCATCTCAAGTGGATGGAAGGGTGCCCTTTGGTTGTACACTAATAGTAGACTTGGTGAGTAAATATATATAGATATATGTTTCTGTATTTTGCAGGTGAGGATTGGGGTTGACATGGACATGTACTCATGGTATTGTTCTGTATCGCAGGTCACAGAAACTGTTGTTGTGCACATTCCAGTGCTCAATGAGAATTTTTTGTGTTGAAATTGGAAACGGATAACTCTCAAGCACATGAAGGTAAGTATTTTTTTGGGGGGGTGGGGGGAATCACATTTGCAGGTTTGTCTGTAATGGTTTCTTATTTTGTTACTTCACAGATTTCATCTGCATCCTTCTGGAGTTCGGTTGTTAATGATGGTCATGGTCATCTAATGAAATGACTTCTGCGTGTTGCATGTGTGCCCAAGCTCAGGGGAGGGGGGTGCCTGATGATGCTGAAGAACTTTTTCGGATAAGGCCACTTTGACAGAACAACAAAGCATCTGGAAGTTTCTTAAAAAAAAGAAATGAATGACTTCTTACAACTTAATTGTTATTTGTCCCTCCCTAGTTCTCAATCTCAATCTCAAGTCAAGTTACATTTCAAACCCACATCTTGTCAGCTAACACAACCTGTGTGCAATATTTGCTGCAGTTTTTCCAAAACAATGAAATGGATGAAATAAAATCTTCATACTTACCAGAATGAATTTCACATGAATATTCCATAGGTTTCTCTCTGTACGGTGTAGCTGCAGTACCATTCCCACCAAGATTTAGTGATGGAGACTTGTTTTGTTAACTTGCAAAAAAAACAAAATAAGTGTACCGTATGTGTTTTACCACTGCGACTCTGAAAAGTTACAGAAAACAAAACATACAACTAAAGGAAGTGAAACAGCACAGCAAACATGAGCACACATACTCACTTTATGGTTTAAATATTGAGAAGCTTTGTGTCTGTGGTTGATGGATGTGGTGGTCCGGACAGACTCATGCTCAGTGGTGGCAGTGCCTAACATCAGTGCCGGTGGTGGTGGTGGTCCGGGGGGCAGACAGACTCATGCTCAGTGGTGGCAGTGGCTAACATTAGTCTCGATGATGGTGGTCCAGGGGTCAGACAGACTCATGCTCAGTGGTGGCAGTGGCTAACATCAGTCCTGGTGGTGGTGGTGGTCCAGGGGTCAGACAGACTCATGCTCAGTGGTGGCAGTGGCTAACATCAGTCCCGGTGGTGGTGTTGGTGGTCCGGGGTGGCACACCGCCTTTTAACAACTTCAGTTAACACCTGCCAACATTAACCATATCATCATCATCATCCTCATAAAGAAAGCTTCCCTCACAGTCATCTATGTCTGAAGTCTGACCACTGGGAAATTCTTTCTCCATTGTGTCATCATCTCTGACAGTGGTGGGCCATTTCAGACAGTCACTGCCAGTGCCACAAGGATGGTCCATTTCCACATCACCAAAACCACCATGACTAGGCCGAGGTATGAATACCGAGGTTGCAGTCTTTGCTGGTATGTGCCTCTCATTCATTTTAATGAATGTTAGCAAACTAACATTTGCAGGAGACAGGTTTGTCTGAAGATTCCTGAATATTTCACCTGCTGAGCTGAATACCCTTTCAACACTTACACTGGAGGGTGGGCATGTGAGGTATGTCAGTGCCACTGCAGTCAGCTCTTGCCATTCACTGATCTTTCCACTCCAGCACAAAAGAGGATCTTCAGTTATTGTCAGATGCCTGTTTTCAGACAAATATGACTCAACCATTCTCTGAGCCACACTAAGTCCAGTTTTTGATGCATCATCCTGTTCTCCCGAATCATTTATTTCACAAATACCCACTTGGAACAAAGCCTCCGAAAGCGGGTTGACGTCAGCCACTTTGGATTGCAGACCACCTGGAACTGCTTTCCCCTTTCCCTTGCAGGATATGCTTGATAGTCCTACAGGTTTGCCTTCAGCTGGATTATGCTGCTGAGGTTTGCTGGCCTTGGCACGTGACTTCTGTGCCCCATGAACCAAGCGCACCAGTTGACCACGGATATTTTTTACCTGTTCAGGCCCTCCCTCCAGTACTGATGCAATTCCACGTTTGTATCGTGAGTCCAGCATTGTTGCTATGGCAAAGTTGTCACTACGCTGAATGCTCACAATGTGATGATTCTGATCGAATACTGTCAGCATGTGTTGCAGCAACGTACTGCTACCACCGTCTCCGGCAACATCAAGGCCATGCTGTACATTCACCAATGTCTGCCTCAGCACCCACAGCAGTGGAATTGATTGGCTAATGGAGGCAGACTTACCAGTCACTGCCTGTGTGGCATGTTCAAAAGGCTGCAAAATTGTTATTACAGAGTCCATGAGGCGCCACTGTTCAGTCGTCATAGACATGGAAGCCCCGGAACTGTCACAGCTAGTGTGCATCACAAGATATTCTGAGATGGCTTTGTATTGTTCATACAACCTCTCTGCCATGTATAAAGTGGAGTTCTAGCGGGTGACAACTTCCAGCTTCAAGCGGTGCTGAGGCAGGCTGTTTTGTATCTGCAACTGCCACAGTTGGTCACGGGCCTTTTCAGATCTTGAAAAGTGAGAGCAGATACGTCGTGCAACAGTCAGCATTTCCTTTACATCAGGGTGCTGCAGAAACTCCTGCACCACAAGATTTAAACAGTGGGCCATGCATGGAACACAAAAAATAAAAACACCATTCGTGATGCATTTCACAACATTTGACCCATTGTCACTTGCTATGAACCCAGCTCTCAGGGACAGAGGGTTTAGCCATTTGTCAATTTCAGTCAGTACCACGTCCAACATGTTCTCACCAGTGTGTGAACAGGTCATATTGTGCATAGCAATCATTGCATGCTGTTGAATTCCTGGAAGATTGCTACCATGACAGTCCACCTTACTACACTGACTATTCACACTACCAACTTAACAAACAACCCCTGGCACCAGTGCCCAGTGTGCAGTTGTACACAAATATGAACTCCCCACTGTTTTGCCACTTGTCCACATATCCATACTTAAATGGATGAATGGAGATGAGGAATGTTGAAGGGCATGTCTTACTGAGTCAGACACAGTGCGGAACAACTCGGGACAGCACGGGTAGAAAAGTATGTCCTGGATGGGACTTTCCATTTTGGACAGGCACGTGCAGCAAGCTGCCGGAACCCAGAATTCTCCACAAAGGAGAAGGGCAAAAGATCAATTGCCAGCATTTCCGCTACAGCAGCATTAAGTTCACGTGACACTGTATGATTTGGGGGGTGGTACTTCAGCTTATGCACAAAAACACTCTGTAACGTGGGCTGACAAACATTTTACATGGGGTGTGATCACAAATGGTTGTGCTCTGTGATGAATGGCATTGGCAGGGGGTGGAGTGTGGATGTTTGATGAAGACAGTTGCACAGGTGATGATGACAAACCCAGAAATGCAGTTATTTTGCCAGATTTGCCAACCGGGGTTGATGTACCAATTGCACTAGACATACTGTATTCACCACCACTACTACAAAAACTGCTACTCTCACCAGCACTGGACAACATTTCAAAGTCATTATGATCATCCACCTTATCATGCCTGTAGTAATCCTCTGCTCTTATTACCTCAGTACTGCACATGTTTTATTTACTACTGGACTTAACAGTCATGGAAGGGGATAACATGCTCGCGATGGTTGCCAGTGACGAGGGTGAATGCCTCACTGTGGTATTAGCTGCCAGCTTGTGCTGGGTCCACAGTGCCAAGTGCCTATTCTTAAGATGGGTATGCTGTCCTCCTGTGCCCAGATGGCTCCCCTTTTATCTTGACTCACACACACACATGGCAAACCTGGCAGATTGCAACTAACTCATCATTTGCATCTTGAACAAAAAAATCCCAAACAAGGGATTGTGATGCTCTGCTTTTAACATGTCCATGATGTGGCTTATTTAAGTCCTTTATTTTAAGCACTGAAGTGGGGGGGGCACATGATGTTGCAGGAACTGCACACCTGGACTGCAACTGACCACCACAACTACCTATCATATTTATTACTGGGTCATCACCATTGACTAAAACTGGTAAATCACAACTTTTTACAAGGGGGGGGGGATTCCTGCAAACAAACTCAGACACAGCCACTTTGAATTTCTTTGTCTCCGGTTCCCAACTGGGGTCAGTTACATCATCATCATATTCATCAATGTCACACACATCCACGTCTTCTGCTTGGATGCTAGCATGTGGACTGCATGTTGCAACAACAGCAACATCATCGTCATCATCACATTCATCATCAGCATCTACACCACCATCACCTGATATTTTTTCACCAGACTGTGAATCACTGCATGGAAAATGCATGACATTAACTGCCACAGTGGACGGAATATCACATTGTATGCTATTGTTGACATGATCATCAGAATCCTCAGGTTCAGTTACTGAGATGTTACTGGGAAGTATGACATCATCTACGCTGCCACTCACTTGCACTGCTTCACACTCAGTATTTCTGGATACAGTACACTGGTCAGAATTCAAACTTGATGCACCAATACTAATACTACCACCACCACTAACACCAGTAACACTAACACTACTGGCTGGAAAAACATCATGTCCTCCAACTATGAGTGAAGCTACTGACTGGGCTGTAAAAAACAGTGCAGGAGAAATACCTTTCCTCACATCAGCAATGCACTTCTGCGTCTGTGTACTACCACGCCCACAGACTATCTTACTGCCAGCATTGCCATGGCGAGAAACAGTTTTGCTTGCACGTCTCTTTGAAGGCATTTTGGGGGATCAACCACAGTATTATAACCAAATTTAGATTTTGATACGTTCACTCTCTGATTTGGGGGATGCTGGATGTGAAGCCAAAAAAACAACCGTAGCTTCAGCATCAGATAAGAGACTAGTCTGTCACACAATGAAAACAACTTCAGTAACCAGTGGTGCTGATGAGGTCACAAAAACAATCCAATCTGGTAAAAAATTCCTTTTGCCGGTGGGGGTATGGGGGGAGCACTAACTGCAGATTTTTACGGCAGTACAAACAGCAAAACAAAGAACAGATACCACAATCGCAGTACAAAATCAGGCAGCTGCAGTGGATAGCAGGTTCACACTGCTGCGCCTGTGATTACACTAGTCTGTGGCACAATAAAAGGTGTATTATTTGATGTCACGCAACACCGCACACACACACACACACACACAGAACAGTTTGTCTACAATGCTGAATGAGTAATGCATAGCAAATTGAAAAGTTCAGTAATATGCCACGTATTCTAATGTAAACAACCTGAAATTATGAACTGCTGCACCAGATCCATACAACACACAATCAGCAAGAAAATGTCAACAATTACTGACAATATTACTCTGTGTACATTAACACAGTCAGTTATATAACAAAAATATAACCAAAAAACAAAGAAATCACTATTTCTCCAACTTAAATCTACCTACACCACAGATACGCCCCTCCCCCAAAGCACACTTTCATTGTCTTTCACTACACACACTCAATGTTGTACATTAACATTCAAAATCCACACAAAAACAAAAATATTCGATGATTTGAGCACAGGAGGGTTTTCTACATTTGATGAACTGAAGTTTGAGCCCCCCCAAAAAATGCAACAATGCTTTTCTAACAGTTTTTAGAAGGTTTCAATCACAGACAGCTCTCAGAGCACACTCTCCTACTCCTTACTACACATACTACCCCAAACTGAGGCTGTGCAGATCAACATAGAGCCCATGTGACCTGAAATCCCATGAATCACTGCAAAATTCACCTTTGGAGCTCAAAAACAAGGCAAAGTGAGGCGAAGTACTTCGCCTTAATATTTGGTGGAGTAGTGGTCTGGGAAGATGGAGTAATTCAAAGTCATTGTTTTCAATGGACTTCATGTTACTCATTATAACATGAAGTACTCCGCTTCATGTTGCAGAGCACTCTGCGAATCCGCCTTTGCTCAGTGAATCACTTCGTGGAGCGGATTGAGCCCACTTTGACTACCACTAGCCAGAACTAGACACATAGTGGATTCTCTGCAGGGGGAGGGCCTCAAACAACTGGTACAACAACCTGCAAGAGACAGGGCTATCATAGATCTAGTACTGACTAGCAGGGAAAGGATCACAGATCTCCAGGTAGAAGGTCACCTGGGGGCTAGGGACCATCACATGATATTGTTCAATTTGGCCACTACAACTAAATCATCCCATTCCAAGGCAAAAATATGGGACTTCAGAGGAGCTGACTTTCATAAGATGGCCAACAGAGTTAAGCTAGCACTGGCAAAAAGAAATACAGGTGAGGGGGTACAGGCAAAGTGGGCAAGCATTAAGGATGCAATACTTGAAGCAACATCCCATTGTGTTAGAGAGAAAAGGAAGTGCAAAAGAAGAAGGAAACCACATTGGTTCTCAAAACCAGTAGCACAATGGGTCAAAGCCAAAAGGCTGGCCTTCAGGAAATATAAGGGAATGCAGCGGGATGAAGATAGGGAGGCATACCAAACTTCCCCAAGGGAAACAGGGAAGGCAGTAAGGCAGACAAAGGCCCAAACTGAGGAAACACTAGCACGAACAGTAAAAGAAGGTGACAAGACTTTCTATAGATACATTAGTGAAGGGAGAAAGTCCAGTGGGGGTATTGCTAAGATCAAAGGGGATAAGGTGGCATGTGAGGAGGAGGACCATGTAAAAGCATCTATCCTAAATAGATACTTCTGCTCAGTATTTACTGAAGAGAAGGTAGGGCAGGGCCCACAGCTCAACTCCATGGACATAGGGGGGAAGGAGGTGTGCACTAGTTCCTTCGCAAAAGAAAGGGTCCTACAAGAGCTCAATAAGCTTAGGGTGGACACGGCAATGGGCCCTGATGGCATACATCCCAGGGTACTAAAGGAGCTAAGGGTGGAAGTAGCACAGCCATTATCAGAACTGTTTAGTGAGTCTTTGAGCAAAGGAGAGGTCCCAGAAGACTGGAAAAGGGCTCATGTGATTCCGCGCCACAAGAGTGGTAGCAGGGAGGAGGCAGGGAACTACAGACCAGTCAGTCTTACCTCAGTAGTGGGCAAGATTATGGAGGCACTCCTTAAGGAAAGGATAGTGCAACACCTGGAATACATAGGCGCACAGGATCCAAGACAGCATGGGTTTACAACAGGAAGGTCCTGTCAAACTAATCTCAGAGATTTCTTTGACTGGGTAACCAGAGTGGTGGACCAAGGAGGAGCAGTTGATGTCTCCTACCTTGACTTCAGCAAAGCTTTAGATACTGTTCTACATAGAAGATTGATTAATAAGCTGGGAAGGCTCGGGGTGGGTCAGAAGTTGATCAGCTGGGTGGAAAACTGGTTGACAGGCAGAAAACAGAGAGTGGTGGTAAATGGTATACAGTCAGAAGAGATGCAAGTCACAAGTGGGGTATCTCAGGGATCAGTCCTGGGGACAGTCCTCTTCAATGTCTTCATCAGTGACATTGCAGATGGACTGGAGGGTAAGGTTTTTCTGTTTGCAGACGACACCAAGATCTGCAACAGAGTAGATGATCCAAATGGGGTGGGCAGAATGAGAAGAGATCTGGATAAACTGGCAAAATGATCAGAAGAGTGGCAACTGGGGTTTAACACAAAGAAGTGCAATATCATGCACATAGACATAGGGAAGAGAAACCCTGACGCCACCTGTAGGCTGGGAGGGCAGTTGCTGGCAGTCACAAGGGATAAAAGAGCCTTGGACATCATCATCACAGATGACCCGAAATCATCCAAGCAGACCACTAAAGCAGTAGGTAAGGCTAGGGGGATGTTGGGTGTATTAGAACGGGTATCACAAGTCGTAAAATGGAGGTAATAATCCCTCTTTACAAGACACTGGTTAGGCCCCATCTGGAGTACTGTGTGCAGTACTAAAGGCTGTACCTTCACAAGGACATTAACCAAACTGAGGCAGTTCAGAGAAGGGCAACCAAACTGGTGCAGAGAATGCATCAGAAAACATATGAGGACAGATTAATGGAGCTCAATATGTATACCCTAGAGCAAAGGAGGGAGACAGGTGATACGATTGAAACACTCAAACACCTTAAGGGCATTAACAAGGTTAAAGAGTCTAACATGTTTCAATGTATGAAAAATAGCAGGACAAGAGGACACAGCATGAGATTAGAGGGAGGCCGATTAAGGGGTAATGTGAGGAAGTTATTTTTCACAGAAAGGGTGGTGAATGCATGGAATGGCCTACATCAGAAAGTTGTGGATATGAATACAGTGCAGGGCATCAAACAGGCATGGGATAGGCATAAGGGAGCAATACAGATGAGTATGAATAGATGGGCCATTGACAAAGCAAAGCCTGATGGCACATTCATAAGGTAGAAAAAGAAATGGGCAGACTGGATGGGCCTTGCGGTCCCTATCTGCCATCAACTTCTATGTTTCTAGGTACCCATCCTGTTAATCAGCCTTAAATGTGGGATGGTGTCGAAGGCTTTGCTGAAATCTAGGTAGGCAATGCTTACCGCCCCTCCCTGATTTAGTTTCCTAGTCATCCAATCAAAACAATATAGTGCATTCATTTGACATGACCTTCCTGCTGCGAATCCTTGTTGCCTCAGATGCTGAGCACCTCTGGATTCCATATGTGCCACTATCCTTTCTTTCAGCAGTGTCTCCATGATCTTTCCCACCGAGGTGAGGCTAACTGGCCTGTAGTTCCCCACCTCCTCCTTACTGCCGCTTTTGTGCAGTGGGACTACCTGTGCCCTCCTCCAGTCCTCTGGCGTGACAACCATGTTGAGTGACTCTGTGAACAGGACCACAAGAGGCGCTGCTAGTTCCCTTCACAGCTCCTTTTATATCCTCGGGTGGATGCCGTCTGGCCTCATGGCTTCATCCACCTTCATCTTTGTGAGTTCTTCCAGAATCTTCTCCACTGTGAATGGACTGGTGTCCACTTCTCCCCCCCCCAAATGCCTCTGCAACCCAACTGTGGTCCTTGCCCCCCCTTAGTGAATACTGAGCAGAAGTATTTGTCCAGTATTTCTGCCTTGTCCAGACCCCCCTCTTTACACTCTCCCTTCTCCCCTTTGAGCCTCACAATCCCCCACAGTTTTTCTTCTTTCAGTGATGTACCTAAAAAATGCCTTATCCCCTTTGTTTTCAGACCATGCTAAACCCTCTTCTATCTGCACCTTCACCCTCCTAACAGCCTTCCCTGCTTCTGTTAGACATGCAAGGCACACCTCCCTGTCCTCCTCCCTTTGGCTCCCCTTATATTTCCAGAAACTCAGCCTTTTAGCCCTGACTTTGTTTCCCACCTCTTTGGATAACCATAGTGGTTTCCTTCTTCTTTTCCTTTTGGCCATATCCTAATGCACTGGTTTGTCTCCGCTATGGCTCCTTTCAGTTTCTCCAATTGTTCTTCCACCACCTCGATTACCCATTGTGACACTCTGCCCTCGGTTTATGGTTATATGTATGATATTTGTAATATAAAATATATAATATCTGATTGTCTGATACCCAGGCTGCAATGAGTGGCCTCTGACCACAAAAGATGTCAGTGTGAGGAAAACCACAGGATGTGTGAAATTGACTGGTGAAGGGAAATCCTAATCTAGAATTTCCTGTTCTGTTCTTAATTAAGGCTCTGGCCATATGCCAGAGGATATAGGCCTCATAAACATTTATGATTTCCTAAAGGAACAGGCTATTTGATAACAACGTGTTAAAAGTCGTAAACCCTTTGATCTTTCTGTGAACAGGAACCACAACCAGTTCAAAGAAATGTTTGATCCCAGACTGTCATATCTGGGGAAATGACTTTTTGCTGATGTTCACATTATTTAAAATACATCCTTGTAGATAACTATGTTAGAAACTGGACCTATGGGAGGGTCTAGGCTGTGATCTCACAAGGGGAGAGGAGATGGAGTTTCAAATGATCATCCATGTGGGGAAAAAGTGATATATATGATTATACAATGACAAGAAAAAATCAAAGATGCTGATTGGCTATTGAGTCCTAGACACAGTGATGTTATTACGTGATAACTTCACTGTATCGAAGGCGGACAGCAAAACAACTGCATAGCCAAACCGGAATCACTGCCTGCTTAATGCCCACATGACCAAACATTACCCTCCACTGCTTTACCTCTCCACAGACACCAATTCATCCTAATGTGGGCCTACCCTTAACAAACACACACAGACACATCTACTCCATCCCTCGTCCATTCCGTTCCTCGTCCCCATCCTAATCCATTGCTCCACAAGTAAATAAAGAGACCACATTTTTATTTTTTAAAAAAGGTTTTATCCTGAGCGCCGCAGTCTATGGTTCCCACTGCAGCTAAAGACGTTCACTGTGCGTACGTGCCCGCTAGGCCATAACCAGTAAGAAACTGCCACCAAACTGAAAATGTATTTCTCCCCTGGCTACAACTTTTTAAAACAATAAATCGTACCTCTAATGGCTTTTATCTCCAGCTCCATGGTTTACATATGGCAGTAGAGGGACGCTCGCGGTCAGTCAGCCACCCACTCGCAAAGCACCATTTCCTACTTAAATGAAAAAACATACAAACTAAAAGAAAACCCAACAGTGTTAAAAAAATTCAGCTTTTCATTCTGCCTTTTAGTGCCAAGACTGCGTCACGGGGAAGGGAGACACAACAAAGATCACACAAGGCAGGGCACAGCACACGGAAAACTGGACAGTTAGATCATTCAGTCTGCAGTGCCACCTAGTGCTGGACTTTTTTTTTAAATGATATACTTCCACACACAAATATCAAGTGTAAAATGCTTAAAAAAATAATTTTTCTTCTTTTATTAGCAAACAGGCCATTGTATAATAGCAATAAGGCACTCCAAGGTATGTGTTATTGTGTAATAACGTCACTCCTGGGGTGGTGGAAGCACTCGGCTTCACCTCGGTAGCTAGCCATCCCAGGACTGATATTACATAATAACACACACCCTGACGTGCCTTATTGCTTAATTCTGGGACTCTGAAAAAGACAGTGCTCTGAACTTAAAAAGCACTTAGAAAGGTAATGCTTAGTTAGAAAATAAGTATCTGTGGCAGGAGTTTGTATTCTGTAACTTTCCTTTTTATTTGTAGATGACTGTGAGATTTGTGATATAATTGTTCTATATTTGATTTTTCCTGTTTTACCATTTTTCTAGTAAACAACACTCTCTTTAAAATATTGCCGGTGCTATTCTGTTATTTTACAGGTGATACTAAATCTGTGTTTATGTCTGACAGCTATTAAAGGGTTTGCATGGTGTTACTAAGCTTGAAAAAGGTAAGAAATATCTAAGTCGCATATAGAGTTCTAAGGGTACATTTTGGAAAACCAGGCTGGGTGCCCCCTGGGCAAAGGATTGCACCGCATCCCTCGAAGAGGGTACGTATCTGAGTCTGTTAATTGGGTATGCTAGCATGAGGCTCACAGTTTGAATCCCTCCATAACTCGAGGCTAACAGGTGATTCAGACCCAAATCACACAGGAGGGTTACCCTGTCTGCTACCTGTTCACACTATTGCACTCTGAGGTTGGCACTGTGGGAGCAGAGGGCCTGATCTGCGGAGTGCGTTTGTGACACCCAGGACTGCTTGTATATTTCTACCCATTTCAGTGAAATCGGCCCTCCTGAAATCTAATACTCTTGCCCTTGCGTGGCTTAATTAAGTCCATGTCTCCGTGCTGAACCAAACCATATGGTGGTCACTGGACCCCAGCTGCCTTTCCACCTGTATTTCTTTGACTCTGTTCCTATTGGTCCATACCAGGTCCAGAACTGACTTGTCCCTGGTTGGCTCATGCACCAGCTGCCTGAGTCCAACCCCCTGCTGGGATTCTAGGAGGACTGTGCATCTGGCTGAAGCAGCCACCTGAGTGGTCCAATCCATGTCTGGCATATTGAAATCCCCCAGTAGTAGGATTTCACCTTTAGTTGCCATGTCATGTATGTTCTCGACTAGTTCCCTGTCTACGTCCTCCCTCTGTGCCGGAGGCCTATAGATCACCCCTGTGTGTACTGCTGTTCCATTCCCTGGCTCCAGGGTGACCCACATTACCTCGGTCTCCCCCTGTCTTCCCTGAACTTCTGTAGCCTTTATAACATCTCTGATGTACAGGACCACTCCCTCACCCTTTTCACCCTCTCTGTCCCTCCTGAACAGTGTACAGTATAACCTGGTACACTGACTTTCCAGCCATTATTAGCAGAGTACCACGTCTCTGTTATTGCTGCTATGTCAAGGTCTGCATCTGCCAACAAGACCTCCAGGTCTGGAACCTTATTTCCTAGGTTACAGGCATTCGTTAGCATGACCTTCACTGTATCTATTGTAGCAGAGCCTACATTTGGGAGTAATGCTGCAATTGATGTTGAGGACTCTGCCATTCACTTCAAAACTGCGCTTGACTTCCAAGTCACAGTCTGACAGTCATCAACCTCAGTTGTCAGTTAGATTAAAGGGGCAGCCATGTGAACAAGAACTTCACTCCAGCATAGTTTCATACAACATTTCTCCTGCCTTGGGGGATGCCAAGGTATGTGCCATAACATGTCAATGGTCTGAAAGGAATTCTATAGCACAAGTACCTGCTCACAGTGTGGACTGTTCTGGTAAGACTGAAAATTTAAACAGCACTGCTGCTTCTGCCACTACTCTGTCTGCTACTGCACAATATACTGTGGGAACTAAAAGAAAGACAATAAAACATTTGGGTGTTGCCAGGAGCTGTGATGTGCAAATAAAAGCCTTGGCTCCCACGCAACAGTCTGACTCTTGGTCTGTGGAATGGGCACTGATGAATGCAGGGTGGGTTAAGACTGCCGAAGGCAAATTGATCCCTGGAAACACTGCTGCTATGCCTAAAGATAATTTACATAATATGGGTTGGTATGATAATAATGAGACTGCAGATACTGGTATTGTAAAACACATTGATAACATGACTGTGGTGAAGGATAATAATATTAATGATCTTCCTATGGGGGGATTCTGAAACCGTGCATGCCGGACCAAGTCACTTCCCTCCACCAAGGGGAAGGAGAGGCAACCAATACAATTCAAGAACCCCTATCCTTTGAGTCAGACACTGACTCCCAGTCTGATTCTGTACCTCAGCCCCCTCCTTGTCAGGAGGTACCTTCAAAAACATTTAAACTGTCAGATTTATTTGCTGCCCGGTGTGAGCCACTTCAAAGACATAATGAAGTCTGATTATTATAGAAAGGCAATATGGACTCCCCCCTTGCCATGAAACTATCTGCTGTTATATTTCTGGAGAGACAATGTTTGATATTAGTTTTAAAACCCTAAAGACACTAGAATGTTTTTGGCTGAAATATTAACAGTTAAAAAATATTGACTTATGATCCAATTTCACTGCCATTCCCCTCTCTAAACCTGCTGTTAGAATCATTACAAAAATGTTCAGGAATGAATGTGTCAACGTTTCAGATATACTGTACTGGTTAAAATGGAGATGCAATGTCTTAGACACTCCACTACCTATTATAGATTCTGAATAAGTATGGACACTGGGCTGGAAATTTAAGGTACAGCACAGGCAGGAAAACACAGGCATTTGTCACCTACTGAGTAGCTTTTACTTGGGAAGGGAATGTGGAGTTTGTTTCTACCCTGGACACCCGTGAGCCTCCCATAAATGTGGGTTCTGGGGACATCTTAGTGCTGCTTGTGGAGCACAACGCTGCAACCTGAACTTTGAATATGATCACACCAGTACTAAATGTCCAAATCCATTTCAGTGCAACTTGTATGCGGAACAGGGCCATTCTTTTTGATAGTGCCCATGGGCCTCACACAACAGAAGTGGTGATTTAAAGCAAAAAATAATATCCTGAGTTTTATTAAATGTCAATAGCAAAAAAACTTGTAGGACAAGAAAAACAACCTTGCCAGTCTTAAATACTCTGCTTGGAAATATCTTCTTCCTTCAAGACACCAAAATAAAAACTGTAGATGAAATCATGGCAACTAAAAACTTATGACCCTATGAACTCCACTTTTGGTCCCAGAGAACTGACAAATGTGATAGAATGGGCAACTTTCCATGCCAGATTCAGAGATTAATAGAAACTGAACCCAGTAGAGTCCTATTACTAGACATAATACAGGCAGGCCAACAACTAAGATTAATAAATGTGTATACACCACAGACAAAAGCAGAAAGCAGGTAGGACTGCACTTTTTCAGAATATTCACCCATATTACCCATAGTAGGAGGGAGGATAGAAACAGATAGGGGGGTGATGGATGGAGAAATCACAGTGGGGAGGGTGCTGGAGGGGTTAAGGGCACTGAGGATAGACAAGACACCAGGACCAGATGGAGTGCAACCAAGGGTACTGAAGGAGCTGGTAGAGGTCCTGGCAGGTCCCTTGGCAGACTTACTTAATACATCTCTAGACACGGGGTGGGTACCACAGGATTGGAGACTGGCTCACGTGGTTCTCCTCCACAAGAGTGGAGCCAAGGATGAACTGGGGAACTATAAGCCAGTAAGACTAACATCCATAGTAGAAGCTAATGGAGTGCATCCTATAGGAGAGGCTAGTGGCACTACTGGAGGTCAGTGGGGTGCAGAACAGGAGGCAGCATGGCTTAATCAAGGGCAAACCATGCCAGATCAGCCTAGTGGAATACTATGACTGGGTAACTAGGCAAATTGATGGGGGTCATGCAGTGGATGTCCTGTACTTAGACTTCAGTAAGGACTTTGATTCGGTACTGTATGGGAGACTTGGAAGTAAACTGTGGGGTACAGGGGTGGGAGCAAAACTGTTGGTGTGGATGGAGAACTGGCTACAGGATAGACAGCAGAGGATGGCGGTAGGAGGGGAATTCTCATCCCCTAAGCCGGTGACAAGTGGGGTTCCACAGGGGTCTGTGTTGGGGCTGGTGCTGTTTGGCATATTTATTGCAGACATCTCGAAGGGCATCAGCTGCAAGATTGGTCTATTTGCAGATGACACCAAGATGGGGGTGAATGACCGGGTGGGGTGGCGGGAGCTACAGGAGGATCTGGCAAGGCTTGAAGCATGGTCTGACAATTGGCAACTCTGGTTCAATGCAAAAAATGTAATGTGCTACACTTCCAAGGAGAATCTACCATCTAGGGGTGCTCATCACGGGAGCAATGAACAATTCTGCACAATGCAGGAAGGCTGCAACAATGGCCAACAAAATGTTGGGATGCACTGGCAAGGGGCATAACTTCAAGAAGAAGGGAGGTGATTCTGCCATTATACAGATCGTTGGTTGGACCCCACCTGGAGTACTGCATGCAGTACTGGCACCCATACCTATAGAAGGACATTAGACTGCTGGAGGGGGTGCAACATAGGGCAACAAAATGATTCACGGTCTGGGAGAATTGCCATATGAGGTCAGACTGAGGGAGTTAAACATGTACTCACTGGAGGAACGGAAGGGTGGAGGGATATGATTGAGACCTTCCAATACATGAAGAGGATAATTAGGACAGACACAGATGGTCTATTCAGGAGGAGGGTGGGGAGAGACACTAGGGGCCATGACATGAGACTGGAGGGGGGGCAGATTCAAGAGGGAAGTGAGAAGGCATTTCTTTATGGAAAGGGTGGTGGCAGAGTGGAATGCACTACCAGCAGAGGTGGTGGCATGTAACACAGTAGAATGCTTCAAGAAGAGGTAGGACAAGGCAAAGGGGAGGGTAATGGGGGAAAGCGGAGGGGGAGGGGCAGCTGCTGAATAGGGGGAGCTAGCTGTAAACTCGAGCAGACTTGATTGACGGGATGGCCTTTCTCTGCTGGCAAGTTCATATGTTCCTATATTTACACACTAAGAAAACAGTTATATTTGGAGAGATTTTAAATGTGGTCTCTCTTTACAATATAGAGGAGGGGCAATGAGAAAAATATATAATGATATGCATTGTTTTCAAACCATGGTTAATACAGCAGGGTTGTAGGATGCAGTGGCCCTGGGACATGCAGGTCCTGTGACCACATTTATTTTTTATTTAACTGTTTATGCTCCAGGGCATGCTGGGGCAGGAATTCAGTCCCACACCACCCACCCAACAACCCGACCCCCGACCATCCCCGAGACCCCCCACGGATTACTCCCATGGCGAGGCCAGGAAGGGAGCTACCTCCCTCCCCATATCACAATCCAAATCTGGGGAGGTCATGATGGTGGATCGGTGGAATGGGGAGGGGACCTCAAAGAGCACCCAACTGCTGTTTTCCTCTTTTCTGGTGTCCCTCCCTCCCTGAAGGCATAAGGCATAGCATGTGAATGTGGGAGCACACGCACGCCACACACACCAGCTGCTTGTCTCCCAGCCTGCATCGTCCCCAGCCCCCATTACAGGGTGATCGACAAGCGGGACGACGATCCCTCCCTCACCCAAGAGAAGAGAGCAGTCTTCTGGATGCTTGATCTTTTCTCGCCCCTGCCAAACCCCAATGGCCCGGGCTCATTCCTGAACCTAGGTCACTGGTGTAGTGCAAGGTAAAGCATCCAGCGCCTCAGCTCTCAGCACCACCAGGTCAGTCGTGGCAACATTTTTTAAGGGCTCTTTAGCCACATAAATAGATTTCCTTTTCATGTCAAAATTGCTTCATGTCAGATCAACTAAGACCATAGCAGAAGGAAGCTCAGGTCATATGGCTATCTCCTGCTCTTGTTCTATAGGATCCTTTAGTGATGCTAGACATCAAAACTTGTGGAGGCTGAATACATCTTTACTAGAACAGCAAGAACTTAGAGATCAATGGGTGGACTTTCTTAAAGCCAGATGTACTCTGATTACAGGCTATGATATCATGGGACAGTGATGGGAGGACATCAAAAATGAATTCCATGCTTTTTTTCAAAAATGGGGACATAAGAGGCATAGTGTATGGTATTTAAAATACTTGTCTCTTAAGGTCTATTTACAACAACTTGTTTCACAACAACAGGAATATTGTATTGATTTGTCAGATCAAATTAATGAGCTTAAAGATGACGTGAAACAATACCAGTATAATACACTACACTTACTAGAACAAGAACATACATTTGGGACTCAGGGCAAAACTCAAGCTCTAAATGCATTCTCCAGCTGCAAAGAAAGGGTAAACAGGAGGACTGTGACATAAGTCAGGAAACAATTTACTGAAGCAATAACCTCTGACACTGTGGACAATATGACAGAAGTACAAAAACATTGTGAAGATATGTTTGAGGTCCCTGGGACCTCTAACGAAGAGTATGAGCTATTAGACATCCTGAACATACCAGATCTTCCCAACTATATCAGATCCCAAGTTGAATCTCCTAGCTCTGTTTCAGAAATAGACTGGGCTGTAAGTCATTTTGGAAACAATACAGCTCTTGGATCTGATGGCCTTCCAATAGAGTTTTATAAGACTTTTAAAGAATACTTGCGACCTATTCTACATGCTTTATTCATGGAAATATTGGAGACTGGTGCATTACCCAAATCCATGACAACAGCTTTATTGTTTTTTGCTCTAAAAGGAAGGGGACAAAGCAACAAGTAACTGGAGACCATTAAGTTTACTAAATTCCGATCTACAAATATTAGTACGCTGTCTGCAGTCTATCACTACCAGTGTAATTGCTGAGGCACAAACCTGCACCATACAGGATAGACATATTGGGATAATTTGACAGTTTTAAGAGAACTGATTGAAGGGGGACATAGAGGCTTGGTAGAAGGTTGTCTACTAAGTTTGGATCAAGAGAATGCATTCAGTAGAGTTCCTCATTCCTATCTAAAGAATGCATTATCGAGATATGGGGTTCCTCAAATCTTGGTAGATTGGATCATTGTTTTATACCAGAATGCTATATTAATCCCATATATTAACTCACAGTATAGGAAAGAGATACTGATTAGGAAAGCTGTATGACAGGGCTGCCCATTATGCACCTTATTGCATGTATTTTCATTGGACCGTCTACTACATCTCCTCCAGCATCATCCCAACATCAGGGGAATACAACTTACTGTAGTGAAGGCATTAGCTTATGCAAATGATTAGTGCATAATTTTACACAAAAATGGCATAGGCCAGGATGCACAAGAAGTTCTTAGTTCCTTCTCCCTTTTAGCTGGAGCGAAGGTTAATTACCATAAAAATAGTGGGCTCCCTATAGGACCAATAGGGAACTCTCTGCTGATAGATACTATTGCAGGAGTGACTGTTAGCACAGTGTCTGTAAAATTTCTGGGGTAACCTTTGGTGGTCAGGATATGGGCATGGACAGCTGGTCTAACTGTACTGGATTAGCAGAAAACAAACTTTCCGTATTGAAATGGAGGGATTTTTCTAAAACGAAATGGGTATCTTTTAGACCTTGTTACTTCCTTGTTTTCTTTACATTAGTCTGGTATTTCCACTAACCCAACATCTGGAAACTAAACTGTATACTATATTTTTTCAAGGTCTTTGGGGTAGCCACCTGAATTCCATAAAGAGGGAAGTTACATACAGGCCTTATAAGGGGGGTAGGGATGCTCAATCCAGTTGCATTTTTTTTTGTATATATATTTCTCTATATATAGAATAAAGGATAGGGAAGTGTGTGATATGAGAATATAATTAACGGTCTCCGGTTTTTGCCATAGACAAAACCGTGTGTTAAATACCATAACACCTGAGTAGGTGTTACGGCATTCACGCGCTCCCTTTCCATACCAACGCGCTCGAGACAAGTAAATAAACAGAGCGGGAGCTTCCAACTGTCCCTGTTTCCGCAAACAGTACTGACGAGAAAAACACTTACTTCTCTGCATTACCTCCATCCCAAACACACTCTTGTGCTTCTATGCTCACTGGTAAACTGAGGTAATGCAGAGAAGTAAGTGTTTTTCTCGTCAGTACTTTTTGAGGAAACAGGGATAGTTGGAAGCTTGCGTTCTGTTTATTTAAAAACAGAGCCCTTCAATTATATAAAATAAAATATGGGGAGAAGTGTGTCAAACTCGACTTTAACACACACCCTCATTGTTGGATGGCACTCATAAACTCCTCGGGCTTCGCCCTCGGGGTTTATGTTCCATCCAACATCTCGGGTGTGTGTTAAATTCTTGTAACACACTTCTCCCCATACTTTATCCTATATTTAATGCACACCTAAGGTGTGGGATGTTTCATAAACCTTAAGGGCGAAACCCTAGGGGTTTATCAAAGCATGCCACACCAGGGGTGTGCATTAAATTCGAGTTTGTTACACACTTTCCCATCTTTTATTTTTTTATAATTGCTGGTGAGCAATTTTTTCCAGCTCTTCTCTCAGACACACACACACACTCACTTTCTTTGCCTTCCTCTCTCTGCAGTTACAGTTTTATTTGTCTCCCTCTCTGTGCAGTTCAGGCCTTTTTTCTGGAGGGGTACTGATTTTTATTTTTTTAAACTTACTGTATGTAGAGGTGATCTCGCTTCCATAGTGCTATGGGAAGTGAGCCACAGTCCAGTTCATGCTCCATCTATATGACTGAGCTAATGAACAATAGGATCAACCAGATGTAATGTTTTTATTGGATTTTAAAAAGTGTGTTTAAGAGAACAGAGCTGGGAGTAGTGTTTTAGTGGTGGCTCCTCGCTAAGAGAGAGAAATGGAGCTGCGAGGAGCCACCATGTCTGTAAAACCCGTCAGTCCGCCCACATTAAGAATGACAGCCAATAAGGGAGTGGGAGATTTTGAGTGACTTAGCGTGTGTTAGCCATAATAACTTGCGGGTTATTACAGCAAATGTCAACTGGGTGAGCCTATTGAAAAGATTGCTCACCAGTTATTACCGTATAGCATTTTGTAATGTCACAAGCAAACTAAAAAGTAAAAAAAAGGTTATTGCACTGCAGCACTTGAATAACTAGACTAATAATTAAGGTTTACTAGATTAGCATTTTTTTTTCATTGGCAGGTTGTGTTTTCACCACCCAAACAACGCTATGTATAGCAAGCCTGATAATCGGGATGATCGGTTAATAGGGACAAATCTGGATCCACGGACCC
This sequence comes from Neoceratodus forsteri, assembly GCA_016271365.2. Lineage (NCBI taxonomy): Eukaryota > Metazoa > Chordata > Ceratodontiformes > Ceratodontidae > Neoceratodus > Neoceratodus forsteri. Next base: position 514,908,654 of record CM057449.1, on the reverse strand, counting down.
ATCCCTTTTAAGCGGCTTCATCTGTACCATTAACAAGATCTGTGAAAGCCTGGCATACATGGGTACTGGACTGGATCACCCCTTTTATAGTAGAATGGAATCACTTTGATTATGCCTGGCAGGGGTCAGGAGAAATGTTAGTTGCAGAAAGGCTCAGCTGCCACTTTTCTATGCTCACTATGTGTGGGTGCACTATGCACGTTAGTTAATAAATGACTTTGAATAATACTTTTATGATCCTGGTGCTTTCTGCATATGTGGGTGCTCTTCATCCTTTTGCTTGTCCCTGTGGAAGAGCAGGCTGAGATGGGACATGAGCTCAGTCTTCCCATTCTCAGGGGTATTGACAGGATTGATCATATGACTATGTTCTCTAGCAGGACACAGGGACATGCTCAGAAGGTCACAGATGGCAAGTTTAAGGGTAACATTAGGAAGCATATTTTGTCCAAGAAGGTGGTGGCCTTTTAAAATGACCTGCCAATAGAGACTGTGGACATGAAGACAGTAGAGTGGTCCCCAGTGTTGCCCATCCCTTAGCTTTTGCCAGCACTGAGCTGATACAGCTGTGGAAAGCGTTTAGGAGTGGCAAGAGCGTTGAAAAGAATATGTGGTGCTCTCAGTGCACCAGAGTCAGATGTAACTGATACTGCTGCAATGACAGAACTGTGCTTGTGTGATACTTGCACATGCACAGTTTGCCCCGGAGTCAGCCGTAACATGGCAGCGCTGACATGACTACATATGCACGATACTCACATATACATAGTTTAAGTCAGCACCACCATGTTGCACACAGCAGCCATTAGCATCTCAGCAAAGCTATCCTGTGTCAGTACATTGCACGCAGATGTAAACATGGGTAAAAGTAAGACCCCACTGAAAATGAGATACTGCATCTCAGCAAACCTATCCTGTGTCAGTACATCGCATGCAGATGTAAACATGGGTAAAAGTAAGACCCCACTGAAAATAAGACACGGCGTCTCAGCCAGAGTAAGCTGTATCAGTACATTGTAAAAATGGATAAAATTAGGACCCCCTGAAAATGACATACTGCATCTCAGCCAGGCTATCCTGGGTCAGTACATTGTAACAGGGCTAAAGAGCACATAAAACAGCCTTAACATCTGTTATAGTGGTTTTACTGACAGGCATAATGAAGTCAATTGTATACATGTATTGATTTGAGCATACAGGAAAATGTACAGGAGTTTTGTCCCAGTTTTACATGGAAAAGACAGGGAAAATGAGGATATCCTACAGGGAAATGCTTTGTTCAATATGGGAACAATGATTTCTTTGTAATCCCTATGATGCCCTTTGCAACCTCTGAAACCCCCTAAAACATTAGCTGCCTAGCATTTACCCTTCCTACAAATATAAAACAATGAGAGTTCCAATGCCACTAATTAGATAGGTCCCTAAAAGGGTTAACATAAATCAACTCTTCAGAGGAAATACAGAAAATACTGTAAATCATTGCTACATACATACACACATTGGGAGAGATGACCAAGAATGTAATTTGAAACGGTTCTGCAGTTAGATGCTGTATTCTCTGTTGGAACTCAAACATGAGTAAAAGTAAGACCCCACTGAAAATGAGATACTGCATCTTAGCCAGGCTAACCTGTATCAGTACATTGTAGAAATGGGTAAAATTATGACCCCTCTGAAAATGAGATCCTGCCTCTCATTAAAGCTATCCTGTGTCAGTACATTGCCAAAATGGATAAAAGTATGACCCACTGAATAGGGCATACTGCATCTCAGCCAGGCTATCTGGCTGTGTCAGTACATTGTAACACTGCTATAATACCATTAGAAGGGTCTGGAGACATGTGAACTTTGAGATCAAAGCTTGAGAGATTCCAACATTTTTCCAGAGCCTCTGTGATATGTTGCAGGTGAGTTTTACCATTTAAAATAAATAAAAACAGCCTTAAAATTTGTTACAGTGATTTTACTGACAGGCATAATGACATCAGTAGTGTACATGTATTGATTTGAGCATACAGAAAAATGCACAGGAGCTTTGTACCAGTTTTACATGGAAAACACAGGGAAAAGGAGGATGCCCTCCAGAGAAATGCTTTGTTCAATCTGGGAACACTGCAGTTGACACTGCTATGATTCTTTGTAATTCCCTAGGATGCCCCTTGCAACCTCTGAAAACCCCTAAAACATTAGCTGCCTAGCATGTATTTACCCTGCCTACAAGTATAATACCATGAAAGTTCCAATGCCACTAATTAGGTCCTGAAAGGGTTAACTTAATGCAACTCTTCAGAGGAAATACTGTAAATCATTGCTACACACACACATACATTGGGAGAGATGACCAATAATGTAATTTGAAACTGCTCTGCAGTTAGATGCTGTTATCTGTTGGAAGTCATGTCAGTAAATTACTAGTCTCAAAAGATAGCAAGTTACATTGCAATAATAAACAAGCTGTAAAATAGTGTTGTAATTGATCTACTCAACAGAAACAAGAGAGTATTTTAATTAACTGGTAAGTTGGGGGAAAGATACACTGAAAATTCCAAAAATGTGTGCCATGGTACTCCACTTTTCCAGCTATAGACAGCAAGATGGTTGTATGCAGTCCTCTTGCATTAACTCTAAAAATGCTGTTTACCAAGTTGAATTCAAAAGAAAATGTGTTTCTTGTACTCACTGAAGAAAGGAGAGCTGATTGCCAGAGCATTTGTTTCTTAACCCCTAGGCTGCTGAAAGAACTAGAATGAATCTATTTGATTGAGCTCTGGACAGATGTTCTGTCTGCAGCACTGCAAGGGTTAAATTGAACTGCAAAGACGTGGAAGGATCATTGGAAAACTCCAAAGGAAGTGTTCAACAGTCTGAGTCCAGTAGCTCTTTTTTAGAGCTAATGCAAGAGCGCTGCAGGCTCCACCTACCTACAGCCCTAAAAAGGCCATAAACTTATGTTTGATTAAGCACTGGCAGTTTGTAGAAATGGCAATTTAAAGCAACAGTATTTGTTAGTTGGCAATAAAAAGTCATCACATTTTTTTTTCACAAAAATGTATTTCTGACATCCTTAGATTCATGTTCAGTTTATTTTTAGTTATCTTGGATATTGTTAGGCAAGCAAGCAAGCAAGAAAACTTTATTTATATAGCACCTTTCTTAGAATCAAGGCACTTTACAAAAATACCAAGCATAAAATCACAGATATACAATTAATTAATTAATTAAGATTGTCTGAGAAGGCCATTCTAAAAAGATAGGTCTTAAGTTCTAGCATAAACCTCCCAACAGTCAGGCATTCTCTTAACTGATGAGGTAGAGAATTCCACAGGGTAGGGGCCGTAAAAGAAAAAGCACGAGCACCAGATGTCCTTAAATGTACCCTGGGAATCTCTAGCAATCCCTCATCAGCAGATCAGAGCAGACAGAGGGGGTGGTAGGGAATCAAGAGATCTTGCAGGTAGCCAGGTCACAGTTTGTGTATGGCTTTAAAGGTCAGAAGACCGACCTTAAAGGTGATCCGACACTGTACAGGCAGCCAATGCAGTCTGCGCAGTACAGGTGTAATATGGCTGGTCCTAGATGTACCAGTTAATAACCTGGCTGCTGCATTCTGCACTAGCTGCAAATGGCTGATATCAACCCCAGGAAGCCCTAGTAAAGGGCATTGCAGTAGTCAAGGCGGGTGGTGATGAAGGCGTGGACCAATGTTGGAAGGTCATTCGGAGGAACCAGGTGTTTCACTCAGGTAATATTCCTCAGATGGTAAAAAGAGGATTTGACAACAGCAGACACCTGAGACTTCAGGGTCAAGCCGTCATCAAAAATAACACCCAGGTTATGCACCTGGTCAGAGGTAATAAGCTGGATGTTGTCAAGCCATATGCCTGAAGCCTGCTCAGCCCCCAAACCCACCTCCAAATGACCAGGGTCCACAACCATCACTTGTCTTGTCAGGGTTCGGTCTCAGCCAGCTGGTGCTCATCCAGTCCTTGAACTCAGCAAGACAGTTGTTAGCACAGAAACTGCATTCCCCGCTTGGGTAGAAAGGACAGATACAGTTGAATATCATCTGCATAGCAGTGAAAACTCTCACCGTATCACCTAATGATCTCTCCTAATGGCAGCATATACACTGTGAACAACCTGGGTGCCAATATGGAGCCCTGCGGGACCCCACAGGACAGGGGAAGGGCGTCAGAGGAATAAATTCTAGTGACCACTCTCTGAGACCTGCCCAAGAGGAAAGATCGAAACCATTCTAGGACTGTCCCTGACAGTTCACAAAGACACTGCAGGCACTCCAATAGCACACAATGGTCCACAGTGTCAAATGCTGCAGAGAGATCGAGAAGGACCAAGATGGTACGTGCCTTTCAATCCCTCATTATTAGGAGGTCATTAAATATCCAAACAAGTGCAGTCTCGGTACTATGTCTTTTCCAAAACCCAGACTGGAGGGCATCAGAGTCATTGTGGGTCACAAGGTAGTCGTCCAATTGCAATGCAACCACCTTCTTAATAACCTTCCCAACAAAAGGAAGGTTAGAGACAGGCCTGTAGTTAGCAGAACAGTCTGGATCCAAGGATGTTTTTAAGAGTGGTCATATGACCGCCTCCTTAAGGGGATCTGGAAAGACACCTCTCTCCAAGGATTCCCCCAGACAATTTTAGCTAGGATCAAGCAGATGACATCTACACAACCCACTAATAGGGGTGTCGGGTCCGGGATCCAAACTACAGCTGGTTGGGCGCAATATTTGGATGATCTGCACAATGTCCATGAATTCCAGCCAGCTAAAATCCGCCCAGACAGACCAAATGTTCATTACCTCCCGCTGACCTCCACAGTCCTTCATAGGGAGAGCAGAGCCCATGCCAGACCAGATGCTGGCAACCTTATCCACAAAGAATTGAGTGAACTCCTCACACCTAGCCTGAGAAAATGCTCTACAGGCTGAAGACAGACTGGATTGCACAGTCTGTCCACAGTCCGGAAGAGCTGAGCCAGTCGATTCTGTGCAGCAGAAATCTCCTTGGACAGGAATTCTGCCTTCTTACAGGTGATTTCTGATTGATAGCCCTTATAATGTTCTATCACTCTAAGGCTGTCAGCATCCAAGCCCCGACTTCCGCCATGCTTTCTCTAGCCTTTGATGAACTCTCCTCAACTCCTTCAAGGAACCATCAAACCATGGGGTCCTTGGGCAAAGAGTGAGTGGTCGAACGTGAACTGGAGCAATCTTGCCCAGGGCCTCTCCCACTGCTTTATTATAGGCAAGTATGAGATCCCCTGGACTCATGCATTTACCCAACAAACCCGATATGTCCAGCACCACCAACAGACCCTCCGAGGTAACACCCCTTAAAGGGCAGTACTGGACCATCTCCATAGGGGCAAGTCCATTTAGGGGGCCTTGAAACTGAACCTTATGGTGTGATGGTCAGACCAATTGACTGGGTCCACTCCCAAGTCCGCTATCTCTATCCCCAGGAGGAACACCAGATCCAATGAGTGACCCCCTATATGGGTCGTCGAGGAGGTAATCACCTGTGTAAGGCCCAGCATAGTCATTAGCTGGAGGAGATTATGACCAAATTGTGAGAGTTCATCTTCAACCCAGTCATTGAAGTCCCCCAGAATTAACAGTCTGGGGGACTCCAATGCCACGTCGATGATGAAGTCCGCTATCTCCTGAAGGAATTCTCCACCATCACTGGGTGGACAGTAAATGAGGAGTATCCCACACCCTGCACCCTTCCCCAGGACACACTCGAAGGATCTGGTGGACCCCACTGGCACATCCACAAGGTCCAGTTCTGTTCTAAATATAAGGGCAATACCCCAGCCCCTACGATCCAACCTCGGGCGGTGTATCACTGAGTATCCAGCCAGAACAGCAGAGGCCAATATAGGGCCTGCACTGTCATCCAGCCAGGTCTCGGTGATGCAAGCCAGATCTACTGTTTCAACAAGATCAGCTTTAATAGATGCCTTGTTTTTAATAGATCTGGCATTGCATAACACCGCTCGAGTAGGATGGGCTGTCAAGGAAGACCTCAGCTCCTGCCCATTAACTATGGAGCCCTTGGGTGTGGGGACAAGACAAGAGATATCTCTGTCCTGTCTCCATTATACCCCAGGGTGTCTCTTGGTCCCCACTACCCCATCTGCCCCATTTACATTCCCCCACCAGGCCCAACTTGCCCCCTTCTCTTTCACCTAGCTATCCCCAAAGCTTGACACCTTAAGTAGGTATCTGATAATAGTGGGGGACAGTCAAAGGGGCACAGTTCCCTGAGCCTGGTGGGGGAATAATGCCTGACTGTCCTTACTCCTTCCCAGCACATTTTGTTACTAATAAAAGCAAGATAAAACTACCCAATACAATTACTCAAATTAGTACAACAATTAATAATAAAAATAAAACACAAAAACCCTAAATAAAGTCTATATGACAGAATATAAGAGTAATTGCAACAGAAAAAAAAAGCACACAGAGCAGTCATTTAAAATCTCAAATGTTTTGTAAACCAAGCCTGAGGAGCTCCCACCTCCTCAGATATTTTGTATAAAACAGTCTTACAGGTGATACCTCTCATGTATCTCTGAAAGATGCCAGATCTTTTCAAAAAAATGTTTAATCAGTCACAGGGCACTCTCTCTGCCCACATAGCATATTCAGGACCAAAATTAAGAAATGAAGAATTCAAACAGTGTCCCAGGCAACGAAATTGGTCCTTCTCCACTCTTCAGTTCAACGGGTTTCAGAGCAACAGGCAAAGAGCTTTTGCAACTCATTTTGTAATGACTCATCATAAAGGATGGCTGCCACTCACAAGTTTTAAAACTCTCGCCTATTAAGGATACCTGTTGAATGTACAGTACATGCTAGATTCATAATGTGGGTGTTTTAGGATGGTGTTACCAAATGTTTCTGATGGTAAACAGTACAACACTGCAGCGAGATATCTAATTTTTTCATGGTGAATATGGCAAGGGAGTGAGAACATTTAAAAAACTTCTAAATCCCATATCTTGTTTCAGGAATGAAAGAAAATGAAAAGATAATGGGATATCTTTATATTTTTGCCAGTCAAACATTACTGCTGAGAAAAACAATATGACCATTAATAAATACTGCTGCTTTAATACAGTTAATTTTTAAGTCAGCCAAAGCTCAAGCCATGAAAATGAGCCTTACTAGTTGTTGTGGGTGGATTATGTCCTGGTGGTTCTACTGCCAACTCTGTTAGAATCTTGGAAGAGAGAGAGAGAGAGAGAGAGAGAGAGAGACACCGAGAGAGAGAGACCGAGAGAGAGAGAGACCGAGAGAGAGAGACTGAGAGAGAGAGAGAGACCGAGAGAGAGAGAGAGAGAGACCGAGAGAGAGACAGAGAGAGAGAGAGAGAGACCGAGAGAGACCGAGAGAGAGACCGAGAGAGACCGAGAGAGAGACCGAGAGAGAGAGAGAGACCGAGAGACCGAGAGAGACCGAGAGACCTCAGCTGTAGCCCTTTCTAATCCCTCACTTTCCTCTCCTCTCAGATACCCCCACCCTCTGAGTGGCTTAAGTGGTTCTTCCCCTGGAGGTAGTGCTAGGGCTCCTCCTGCCCCCATGGGTGCCTATCTAGAGGCCAGGTTTCAGAGTAGGGGCCAGAGACAATGTTTTGTCTGCTACTTTGCTTGTGCAGACTTAATAAGGGAAAACCAGCAGTGTAACAGGGCAGAATAGGTTTACATCCTCCAAACACTATTAGATGTAGACAAAATATAGTTATTTTGAAAAAGCCTGACTAATAAGAATATATAACATAACATTTATTAAATGAATGCAGAAATGAGAGGTTACTTATAACATTGCTCTGAAATGCAGTTTTCTATAGTGTGCTTCTTCTGCCTTGTCAAAAAGTCATTGGAAGCAGACATTTAATTTATTGCAAGGTACATCTTTCCTGGTCATGACAGTAAAGGTTTTAACTGTACCATATTTTACAATATTTATTTAGTACTGTTTGACTATAATCATTCCCCTTATTGTATGGAAATCATTATGTGTCCTGCTAAGATGTTAACTATCAGCTAACCTCGACCTTGCAGTGTAGTCTATTGATTTACATAGAATTCTGGTGAGCATATCAATGGGTAGTTAGGTAGTCTTTTCAAATAACAAGAAAACAATTCAAATAAGCCAAAGACCAATGTTTCATTTATTGTTTGGTTATGGAAACGTAATAAAGTGCTTCAAATATTTCAATTTCTTGAAAAAAGTGACAATACATTTGAAGCTGACTACAATATAAATACAATAACCTACCCCAGTCCAGTGTTCCAGCCACTACTATCCCCTGTGCTTCACTGGTATGGCTTCCTAAAGGGGGTGAGGTTCTACAACCTCATATGTCTTTATATACCCAAAGTGCATGTGCTAAGTAACTAAAACAAGCATTTGTCAATACCAAATGTTTGCTTGCTGGCATTAGCATTGGAAGTGCAAGAGTTAAACAGATGCAGAATAGGAATGGCAGTGAAATATTGAAGTGATGCCAACCCCACCCCACCCTGCAGAGATGGACAGGCATTGGGGTGTGCCTTTGGGGTCATCGCCGATAATGCTCATGCCATTTCACCTCAGCCTACCCTGCAGACACCGACAAGTGTTGAGGTGTGGCTTGGGATGATGTTCAGGCTTTACACTCACCCCATTCCATAAGGAGATATGCTGAAATGGGTGCAGTATAGGAGAATGGAGTGAACTTTGGGGCTGAAGAGTCCAAGGCACACCTCAATGCCTGTCACTGGCTGCAGGATGGGGGGGTGGAATGGCATGAGCATTACTATCAACAATCCCAAGTCACACCCCTGATGCCTGTCAATCCCTACAGGGTAGGGTGTTATGCTCAGAAACCCTAATGCCCTGGGCATTTCTTGGTATTTTCACTCCAAGTTTTTCACATGGGCTTTTTGTGACCCCACCATATGAACAGTGGCACTATCAGTTCATTAGCTGAAACGTGATTTTGCACAGTGACTGTGCCATTTGGTGCCACAGGTGCAAAAACACATTTCAAACAGGATGTGAAAAATGTCATCTGTACTGTTCATGAGGAGGTGTAAAAAAATGATAATGTTGAAAATCTGGAGTGAAAAAATAGCAAAATTGGTGAAGTCACAAGCGTGCATAGAAACTGTGCAACGCACACCCAAAATGCAATTATTTGGGGGTTTTTACACCATATTTTCAACATAGGCATTTTGGGACCTCCACTCATGAAGAGTGGCACTGTGAATTTCTTAATCTGTCCCAAACATTGATTTTGCACAGTGACCATGCCCATTGTGTACCACAGGTGCAAAAACATTTTTTGGGCAGGATGTGAAAAATGACAGCTTTACTGTTCATCAGGTGGTGTGCAAAAATGACAATGTTGAAAATCTGGAGCAAAAATATAAAAAATTGGCAAAGTCACATGCATGTGTAGAAACTGCGCAATGCACGCTGGTAACGCAGTCATACTTGGGAATTTTTTCACCAAATTTGCAACATGTGCTTTTTGGTACCTTTCTTTATGAACACTGTCACTGTGATTTTCTTAATCTGTCCCGAACATTGATTTCACACAGTAACCGCGCCACTCTGTGCCACGTGTGCGAAAACACATTTTGGGCCAGATGTCAAAAATGACAGCTGTACTCTTCATAAGGAGGTGTAAAAAATGGCAATGCTGAAAATCTGGAGTGAAAATATAAAAAATTCTCGATGTTACGAACATGCGAGGAAACTGCGCAATGCACGCTCATAACACAGTCATTTTTTTGAATCTTTCACCATATTTGCAGCATAGGCTTTCTGGGAGCCCACCTCATGAACAGTGACACTGTTGTTTTGTTAATCAGTCCCAGAAGGTGATTCCATGCAGTGACCACAAAATCACCTTTTGGGACCAAATAATGACATGACAGTGACTGAGTTCATGAGGTGGGGTCCCAAGAACCCCATGTTGAAAATTTGGTGCTAAAAGTCACATAAATGGCTGAGATATCCACCTAAGTTGAAACCCCCCATTTATGCCATTATGCAGCTTACCGGCATTTCTTCAGTTCGAGGTTGGCTTTGAAGAGTGCAGACGTGTTCCCGCTCCACCAAAGATCATCGCGCCAGACTCCAGAAGTAAGTATGGGGTGAAGGGGGTTTTGGGAGGTAGGTGCACAGTGGGTGGGTGCGGGTTGGGGAAGGGGGCACCACAGACAACGAGGGACCATTTTCTTGTTTACAGGGTTAAAAAAAAAACTTTGCAGGAAGGTTTTCTTGTTTTACAGGTACATTTGACATGCTGGGATGGGCTCAGCATGCCACCTGTATTTCTGGGGAGGGGACTGGAGCCAACAGGGATTGGGCACCCTGTTGGCAAAGGAAAAGGGTCTGTGTTTGGGGGGCATGATGCCAAGGGATTAGGTACCCCTCTCGGCAGACAAATTATAGGGGGCATTATGCCAATGGGGATTGGGCCCCCTGTCAGCTTAAATGAAATCTGAGAGGCCATGCCGACAGGGGGATTGGGCACCCCCTACGTCGGCTTTCCCGGGACTGTGAGAGGTGGACGGCGACAGCCGCCACCATGTTTATTGAAATGTAAGACCAGGCAAAGCACACCCTGCAATGAGGGGGTGCGACCCTCATTGCAGCGGTGAAATCATTTCAAGTTGGTGGCATGCTTCTGAGCTGCTGTCATAGACAGCATTCTCATTTAGTGGTGCCACAGACACAAGTCCCCAAAAGCAGTGGTGGCATAGGCCACAACACAACTGCACCTCCACAACCTGCTTCTCCAGCAAGCTGTCACAACATGTTTCTAGCGCATGCACACAAGCTAAACAGCTGACTTGATAACATTACCCCATTTAAAGCAGCAGCTGCCCCTTTGATGCAAAATACATATATACATAGAGATTTTAACAAGAACCAGATGGTGGTTTCAAATACATTTACTTCTTAAATATGCTAAGTAACATTATTTTCAATTTATAAAGTGCATACTTTTAAAAGCATAGCATTATCTATATTAATATTAAAAAGTAATTGCTATTCACTTCATTGTAGTCTATTGAAACAACTATTTGTAGGAAATAGCATACCCAAAAAGGCAGTTTGAACGTGGGGGCTAAAGACAGAAAAATAACTGCAGTGCAACATAGAAAAGATATCCTAGAAATAAACCGGAATCTGTATGATACTTGAAAAACTTAGATACAAATTGGAACTACTCTGGAGCAAATTGATTCTAATCAAAGTTAACCAAACAAATCTGTGTGTGACAACCAGCTAGGGCTAGGATGGAGGAGTTAATGCTGGCTGCCTGGCCAGATATCTTATATGAAGACACCCAGTCCCTGTGTGCCAGAGTGTAAACCTGCAGTGTCAGTGGCTCAGTAGGTAGCACACTTGCCTCTGAGGCTGGGAGATCAGAGGGCTGTGGGTTCAGTTCCCACATCTGGCACTTGGGTTATATCCCAGTACTGACACTGTAGTGCAGCATGAGAGGGGGTGCTGTACTTCTGAAGTGCCATCTTCTGGATGAGATGTTAAACCAAGGTCCCATCTGCCTGGATTGGTGGTAGTTCAGGTGGATGTTAAAGATCCCATGGCACTTATTGAAAAGAGTAGGGGACATTTTTATTGCAAGAAAACATTAGGAACACTCACAAAACAAATCTTAAGTACATCACAAAAATGATAAAAATAGTTGTAAGGAAAACAAAATATGAAAATAAATAGTGTAACTTCACACAAACAATCAATCCATAATGTAAAGGCAAATTAGAAGATATACAGAAGCAGTAGAACAACAAAAAAAATCAAAAAATACTGTAAAATTGTTCCTGGTTATAAAACAGTCCTTAGTAATACCATATAATCTTTAAGTAATAGGGACATCATTGTCAGTTATCCATGGTAACTCCAATTGTAGTTTTTCTTTCAAATAACAATTTCTTATGTCTAGCATCACTTTATTGTAAAGTTCCACATGATAGCTTTCCCTTTGTTGTAATGTAAATCCACAACGAATTACCCAAATATTCCATTTAAAAATAACCATAAACAACTGTAGTGTACTAATATGACATTTTAACCAACACGAGGAAAATACCCCATACATTAAGTTCTCATAGGTTATGGAGTTCCAAAGCTGTGAGCCCCAGTTGAGTGCCAATAAATCCCCAAAACCTGATATAAAAGAACTGGAAAATAATAAATGATGGATAGTTTCCTCGTTCAGTATACATAAAGGTCTGCTACATAAGTAGTCATCAATTTTCTTATGTTTATAATTTGCCTTTACATTTATCTTCTCGTGACAAGCAGGCCAGTGAAAATCCCACATCTGGATAGGTATGTGAGTGTTATTTAACAGCTTCACTAAATGATCAATATGTGATGTTGGACACTTCCTAAACACAACCTCTTCCTGACAAATAGTAGATACTAAATAAAAATACAGCTGTTTTCTGGATACGCTGTCTAACTGCTGAACTGAGATCTGCCATTGTTTGATCCTTAAAAATGTGCATCTAAGATATTCTGGAATCTCTGCAGATTATGTAGTATTCTGAGAGATTGTGACTCCCATAAACCCATCCAATGTCCACATTTTTGTAACAGGAGAGACTCCCATCCTGTTTCTGGATGGTGCAGTAGAGGTTTTATATTAGTGTAAAGAAAAAAACTATTAAAAAACAAAATTAGATTGACCATATTTAACCTACCATGTTTCAAAGATAAATATAAAACATTTCGCTTAGTTGGGTTCAAATGACTACCCCAACAGGCTTGGAAGAAAATACTCAATAATTCCATTTCTCTTGCCTTCGGTGGAGGGAAAATATAACTAATGAACAAGAAAATTGGGACCAAAAAAGTTTTTATAAGATAAATCCTTTTCTTTTTACTAATTTTCCATCTATTCCAAGACATAACCTTCTGTTTGCTAATGTCTAATTTATGTCCCCAGTTCAAAACATCTAGCTCACCTGGCCCAAATAAAATTTCCAATATAGACATTGGATCAGGTTTTATTTCAACGCCTGCCACAGTGTCATAACAATTTAATGTATAGTCTAACCTATGACCCACACATTTATGTAAATTTAAAGAGGCCCTGGATAGGGTTCCAAAAGTAGCACAGTATTCTACTATATGAGTAAGAGATCTGACATCCTTTACTACCACATTCATGTCATCAGCACATGACATAATTTTATATGGAAGATCAATATCGTTAATCTGAACTGGCAATATCAGAATAGAATCATTGATTTTTCGCAATAAGGGATCTATAAAGAAATCATAGAGAACTGGCTGAGGGGGCAACCTTGCCTTATTCTCTTTTTGAGTTGTATGAGAGGTCCTTTCCACCCTTGCATTACTCGTACAACTGTTGCAGTATTGTATATACTCTGCAACCATTCAATAAAAGGGACTGGAATATGATATTTTTTCAATACTTCCCATAAAAAAAGATGACACACCCTGTCAAAAGCATTTTCCAGGTCTAAAGAGACCAGGAAACCATCTAATTTACCCAGTTTCCCTGATTCCACTATTTCTCTAAGTAACAATAAATGTTCTTATGTGTTTCTACCAGGGATAGCATATGTCTGGGCCTGTGAAATAACTATCATAGTTGCAGCAGTCAGTCTTTTTGACAAAATTTTTGTCAGAAGTTTAAAGTCTGAGTTAAGTAGGCTGAGTGGCCTCCAGTTTTCTATCAGGGTCTTATCTTCTTTTTTAAAGATTTATGTCAAAAAATCCATAGTCATACATAGTGGAATGTTTTTTGTTCTTAAAAATCTAATTAAACACTATAGTCAACTCAGCCAATATGTCTGGAATTATAATTTTGAATAGTTCATTTGATATCCCATCTGGTCCTGGAGCTTTCCCTCCTTTAGATGTGCTCAAGGCTTCTAATGTTTCCCTCTTTTGTATGGGTTGAACCATTTCCACAAATAAATTAATGTCTATTTCTAGTATCCTCAGAGTATCCAAATAAGATATAAAGGGCCCTGTCTGTGTGTCTAAAGAGGTATACATCGTGGTGGTATAATCCCTAATTACACTCATGAGTTCTGTTTTTTGTGTATAGATAGTACCATCTGGTCCCTTGAGTGAAGTCATGTCCTTTGATTTCCTAAAAAAATTTTAGCTCTCAAAAGGACAGACAACCTCTGCCTTCCCTGTAGTGCAAAACTGTTGTTGATGGTGTAAAGATTGTGCCTTTTGTGCATGAAAATTTCTCATCATTTGTTTTAAATTATTAATCTGGTCTCTCAAATCCTGTCCAGTGTCAGCTGACATAGACATCCATTGTTGTAATTGTAATCTGTCCTGTATATAGGCAAAATATTTCCTTTAAGAGACATGTTTACACAGACATTTACAAAGATACTGAAGGTCAGCTTTTGTATCTTTCCACCATAAACTAGGGTCCTCAAAAACAATAAAAACAGATTTCCTCACTTTAACAAAATCTTGATGCACCCTTAGAATATAGACATCTGAAAGTATGGAGGAGTTCATTTTCCAGAATCCTGGCCCTCTCTAAATTCTTAATGGAGAACCTATAGTTATACTTACTATTCTATGATCTGAAAATTCCAATGGAAAAGTCTCTACGGATACAGTAGGTAAATGGGTAGAGATTAGAATATAGTCTATCCCAGAAGTAAGAGATCCTTTCTGGAAAGTGGGTGTAGTCAGTGTCGTGTGAGAAAAAAAAGAGTCCCTTAACTAAGCTTTCTGTATTAATTGGACCAAAAAGTTGGAATCACAGTATTGCTTGGAAGATTTAGTCCCTAATGGACAGTTAAAATCACCTGAAAATAGGATGTGCTGTGACATAAATAAAAATGGTTGAATCTGTTTAAATAAATCACACCTTCCTGCTTTAGTCTGAGGTGCATATAGATTTATTAATCTGAACATGACACCCTGAATTAAGACATCCAAAATCAGCACCCTCCCTGGAGCTAAATCATACAGTTTTAAAACTTTTAGTTCTGGCAGTCTAAATAAGATTCCCACTCCAGAACAAGATTCCTGTCCAATGGACCAAAAAGAAGGCCTAGCATACCTTCCTTGAGAAGCAGTCTGTATTTCACTAAGGGAGTGTAGTCTGACATCCTGCAAAAAAAAGATGCCAAAAGATAAATGAGTCAAAAAAGAAAAGGCTATGTTCCTTTTACTGTACCTCTTAATGCTATTAACATTAAGAGTGTAGCATGAAAAGGGAATAATCATTTATCTAAAATCATTTATACTTTCCCTTCCTAGAGTTCTGTTTTCTCAATTTAGCTTTCCTTTTTTGAGGGCCTTTTACATGATGCTGAACCTCTGTATCCATTGTGGCCTCTGGTAATGAAGAAGCCACCGAAGAATCATCAGAGTTATCACCCTGACTTTCAATCTGTAAGATGTCAAATTTGTTTGAGATAGGTACAGGAGCTACTTTTCCCTGGGTTAGGGATGTGAACGACCTTGTTTTATGCCTGGGAAGCAGCATAGTTTCATCTGGCTTTCCAACGGGGGGGGGGGAGGCATAAGCACAGCCGTAATGCTAGAGGTAGAAGGTTTTGCCATGGGTGCATCAGAAGGTGCTGCTATACTCTGCTCCTCACATACTGCAGAGGGCACAGGCCTCACCATTATCTGTTGTCCTACTAAGACCTCTGTACTTTGTGTATTATCTGAAGCTGGGGTACAAGCTGAGGTAGCTCCGGTGGGGGAAAGGGGGGGGGGCTCATGGGAGCACTCACAGTAGATCCTAAACATTTCTGACCTCCCAGTTTGTTTTTTTGAGTTAGAGTAACTAATAGTCTCTGTTCTTCCCCATCTGCAATATCTGGAATATTGTGAGCTGCCCACCTGCAGCTTTGAAAAGTGTGACCTACAGTGTCACAGAGATTACACTTACATTCATTGGAGCACTCTGAATTGATATGCCCCAGTTCTCCACACACATTGCATCTGGCTGTATCACATATACTACTTAGGCAAGCAACAGAACCACATTTATAGCACATTTTGGGTTGCCTCGCATAAAACAAGATGCCCCTATCCCTTCCTAAAAAAAAGAGTTAGGTAACTGTGTTACGCCTGTGTCCGTGGTTTTCAACATCATTTTAACTTTCCACCCCCCAGTCCAAATGTTTTTGGAATCCATAATTGCATCTGGTTCTTCTATGATAGTACATCTTTGTTTCAACCAATAAGTCAAATCATTCACACTGGTGCCATAATTTCAAAAAAGAACAGTTATGACTTTTTGAGCAGGTTTTGTAAGTGGTATGGCTACAAAAGGAGCCCATAAAGCAGTCTTCTTCAAAGTAACATATCGTGTCCAGAATCTCTCAAGGCCATGCATAGATTTAAAGCTTACATCAAATGTTGTTTTCCTGAGAAGTGTATTAGGGCATATAATTCATTAGAAAAAAACATCATAGACTCCTTCAAGAGTGTTTTGGCTACAAGAAGCCTGTCAGGGGGTTCTGGCATTCCCTCTATATAGACAAGCCGTACCGCATTGTGTCTTTTAGCAGGGTAAATTGGAAGTTTAAAGAATGATGAAAAGGATCTGGGAGCATCTTTATTCATAATGTTTAAAGGCCTTTGTGGTTGTGCAGTCGTCATAGTGGGGTGTCCCCCAGATTGCAATGCATTGCTTTCAGATACTGTATTTCTGTCTTACTGTGTGTGGCCACATTTAAAACTGGGTTCTGAGTTAGTGCCAGCTCAGGAGGTATTTCTAAATCTGGAGCAGAGTCAACATTACACAAGCAGTGAACAGTCGGCATTTTGATAGGGGAAGACCCTGAAAACCACTGACCTGTTACTCCATTCTTTTCTCAGCCTGCACTTTCCAAGGCTTTGTTTACTGTCCAATCAGTTTCCTCATCTGGTGCAAGAGTCTTAGCGCATCCTAGACCAGGCTCTGAAATGCTCGTATTCACCATTCCCGACACTACTGCTGAAAGATCTGTTAGCGCTGTTTGCTCCGAGTGCTCAGCAAGTTCCATGGCCTCTGCCCAATCTTTTGGCGGTTCCTTTGATGCTACTACATCACCACCACTCAGCTGGGCGGTAGTAACAGCAACTTTCTCCTTGTCACTTCCCATTTCCCGCAATTGTTTATGGAGCTGCATTTTTTTAAACAGAAATGCTTTCTCTTCCAATTCCATTTGTTTTAGCAAGGCTGCCTCCTCTGAAGTTTGCATCACTGCACATTCCTTTGTGTCAGATATAGACACCTCTGTTTCACTGAGATCTGACAAAGTATCTACTGGTAGCTCAGGAAAGTCTTTTAGATTTAAAAGTACCTTTTTTTTCCCTCTTGTAGCTTGTCCTGAGTAGTTTCTACAACAACATGTACAAGTCATTCCATCTCTTGCATAGTATTTGAATAGAGCTGCTGTTCTGAGGCAGTAACTTCCATCTCCTCCACCACCACCTCCCTTCCAGTTCCCTGCTGGTCAGCCATCTAGGATAATTGTCAGGAGGACAGAGTCTCCCCCTGCTGACCGAGTAGGGGAATTTCCCAGTGTCCTGGCCACATTTCCCTCATTCACTAAAAATACCACCAACAGCTTAATCTGGTTCAATTTCAGTTGCTTACCATCTGTACCTCCCCGTTCGCCCTGAAAAAAGGACTTCTAGGCCCAGTGGGCTTACCAGGTCAACAAAACAAAGCAAAAACAAGCAAAACAAAACAAACTTGTAGTGTATTCTCAATAAAGCTCTTAAAAAATATTTATTGTAGTCAATCGAACTATGCTTGCTTTGCTTTGTATGGGAGCCTTCCTGGGTGCCTGCTGCCCATGCTTCCATCTGTATAGACCTAAAGTGCTTTAATAAAGATTTAAAAAATTATTTCTTGTAGTCAGCCTAAGTATACTAGCTTTGCATTGTTGGGCAGCATTGCTGGGTGAATGCTAGCCACCCCCCACTCCAACCCATTGTTTAGACCTATAGTGCTTTTTTTTTTTAGTTTTTGTTGACCAGGTAAGCTTTAACAAAGCTCTAAAAAATTTTTTTGCCTCAGCACTTCTATCCTAATAGGGTGAAAGGTAGTACTAAAACCCGAGATTACCAGATCTGCCTTGGGGGAAAATTACTCCAATGGTGATGAATGTACTTGAATGTATTACCCTGTTTGTCTATACAGTTTACTATCCATTGTCTGGTAGTAGTGATTGTATCATGATTATATGATGAATGTACTATTCTTTGCATTTTTTTATACATAAAGAATATAAAAAAATTAAAAAAATATTTATTCTAGTCAGCCAAATTACGCTTGCTTTTCTTTGTGTAGGAGCCTTCCTAGGTCTGTGCCTCCTGCCCTGCCCTACCTCTGTGTCTATATGTAGTTTTTAAAAAAGCTTTTAAAATGATCTCTTGTAGTTAAGCAAACTATGCTTGCTTTGTGTTGTGTACTCCCATCCGTCGTCAAGGCATAGGTCAGGAAGCATAGGCAAACCAGGAGAAGTTATAAAGTTTGCAAGTAGCGTTTTAATACAATCAATAATAAAAATTAAAATTGTGCAGGCTAACTCTTATACAGACAGTTCAAACAAAGCAAAATCCTTCATCTGAGGGTATCTCCAATTCCAAATTTCAGTCTCTCTCTCTCTCTCTCTCTGTAACAAAGGATTGCTCTGTTTATACAAAATGTATTTTCTTGGCAATTAACTTCTGCATCCTTAGCTCATTAAAATACAGCTCATGTTTCTCACAAAGTATATTAGAACTTTTTTAATTTCTTTCCTGCAGGTGCAATAAAATAGAACATTGTGTCCCAGAACTGATCTCCTGTTAACTCTGCAAATGAGATTGTGGAGGTCACACTGCATCTCAGGGTTAACCCCTTAAATTCCAAATAGCTTTTTGCAATCATTTCAACAATATAATGATCATATACATTTGCAAACCAAGGAATTCTAGTTTCACACAAACAGTTACACACAAAGATTCACATATACTTTTTAACCACAGACAAAGATAGAAAAGAATAGAAACAGCAAGTGAAGGAAGGGAGAAAACAGGGGGAAATGGTGGGACTGTCAGAGTGGCTAGTTCCTAGGTGCCACAAGAAAAATTTGACTGTGCAATTAGGCAGGTAAGAGACAGACAAGTGACAGAATAGGAGAGGACAGAATAGATGCATTTAACTCTCTCTGCATAATAAATGGGGTAAGGTCTTACACAACCCCGCCCTACCCTCTGTGTTGACCTATAGTGCTTTAATATAGATTTTAAAAATGATTTTTTGTAGTCACCTGAACAACACTTGCTCTACTATGTGGAGAGCCTTCCTGGGTATGTGCCACCCACCCTGCCTTCTGCGTAAATCTACAGTGCTTTCACAAAGCTTAAAAAAGATTATCTTACACTCAGCTGAAATGTGCTTGATTTGCTTAGTGTGGGAGTCTTCCTCAATGTGTGCTATCTCCTACCCTCTATGTAGACCGACAGTGCTTTAACAAAGCTATAAATAATATTTCTTGTAGTCAGATGAACCACGCTTGCTTTTCTTTGTGTGTGAGCCTTTTCATTGTGTGACATCTGCCCTGTGCTCTGTGTAGACCTATAATGCTTTAACAAAGTATTAAAAAAATAGTTATTGGGGACAGAGCTTGCAGACAACAAGAGTAGATGAGTTTCCTGCTGCTCTCTCCTCTACAACTCTTTTGAAATAAACTTTTGCAGTTTTTCCAGACCTATTTGAAAAACCTCCACTTCATTTGAAAGAGCATAATTTTTTCTATCACTCTGTGGGGGGGGGGGGTGTATGACTTTTGGACAATGGGATGACAAAAAACTGATCAGACAAAAGACAGCGGTAAAGGAAAGGCACCAGCACTGATAACCAGCAGCAGCAAAGGGGCTCTGACCTCAGACGGGAGCAAGAACCTGAGCCTACAGGTAAAGTCATTCTTTTGCTGTGGACAAAGAGCTTTATAAAAAAGTTAAGGGGATTTAATTCATCAGTAACTTTTGTAGAAACAAAAGTACAAAAATTAGATGACGAACAAAAGACTCTCACAGTCTCAGTTGTTAGGTCACAAACAGCAGTTAGCCATGTGCTGAAGGAAAACAAACTTCTCTGAGCATGACTTGAGCACTTGGAGAATGGTACTCGAACCCAGAATCTTCAATTCCTTGTCCTGCCTGAAGGTACTGAGGAAGCAGACCCAATACTGCATATTCAAGCACTGTTAAAAGACTTGTTAAACTTAGATTCTGCTGCCCTAATTCTCCACACCTGTAGAATAACTCCTAGGTGCAAATCAAATAACCCTGATCTCCCCAGAACATTGCTCATGGTCACTTCTGGAAAGCATATGAGACATGATACTATTAAAAGCTCAAAATGCAATTCACTACAATTAGCGTATGGCACCCCAATATACTGCTTTCCTGACTTGAGTTATGCCACAATGCAAAGACAACAGGGGTGATGACATCCATTCTGGTTTGTGGGCCCTTGGCATATCACACACTTTGCAACTACCTGCACATTTAAAGATTATGCTTGTATGCGGGGAAACTCTATCTACTTGGAGATCCAGCAGAAGCAGGTCGGAAATTAGAGGCCATACAAAAGGATTTAAACATGGAAGCACAGAAAATGAAGAGGAGGAGGAGGAAGGTACTTGAAAGACTGAGTCACTGAGCCTATATTAAATATTAAATACATGTTTTATAATGTTTGCTGGGTTTTTATCCATACTGATGAGTTGTCTTAAAAGTTTTAATAGTCACAGAAAAGGTTGGGTATCACAAAGGCTGATTTCCATTATACTTAAAAGAATGTTATTTGTTTTGCTTAGTTCCTCAGCATCTTGCTTTCAAGATGGTGATGGCCACGTGGCCAGGTTGCATTATACATACAGTGCATAGATACATAGATACTGTCTGCAGATAAGGGCCTATGGCCCACCCAGTCTGCCCATTTGAGATTGTAAGATCACTTTAAGTTTAAGCATTGGGGGTCTTCACCTCAGAGTAAGAATCAACAATGCACTGAATGGCATCAGAGAAAGCTTGAACATAGCCTCCTGTATTGCAGCCTGAAACTGTGACTGCACTGACCATAGTGGTAATACCCTCAATTTATACTTTTTTCTGAACAGAATGCTTTGAATTGAAATTTGCATTGTTAAGAGGGATATAGCAATTGTTAATCAAATCAAGCACACTCATTTAAATCAGTTTGGTGGCTGATACAACACTGGTTTAACACACCATAATAGGTTTCTCCCATTGTTCTATGCATTACGAGTGGAAATGAGTAGCGCATATATATATATATATATATATATATATATATATATGTATACATGATGGGCATGTAGTGTGATATGGCAAATATTGTCACTCCTGCAGAGTGAGCTCTGGATATCTCACGAAGGTCAAGGCATGAGTGAGATATCCAAGCTCACGATGCAGGAGTGACAATATTTGCCATAGCACAACTATATGCCCATCATGTATCTGATATACTAATAGGGCCAAGAGTTTCAGAAGTTTTGTTATGCTGTCTTGTGTTCTGTTCCTGTTAATGTGTTTGCTCATTCTGTGTGAGCTTTTCTGAATGGGCTGGCAGTGTTATAAACTTTGAGATACACATGAGTGTGTTTTGCAATGCTAAATGAGTTAGTTTTAGATAGGAATGAGAAACATACTTTTGTGAAGCTGTATTGTTTAGCAGTCTGGCTGCAGTGAGGTTAAATGCATCACAGTAATTGTAATGAACTGAGAGGCAGAGTGTCAGAACAGCTGATACTGTTTTCAGTGGTAATTAAGTTAGCTGCAGGCAGAGTGTTCTGTGAAATTGTGCTCTTTATGATTCTGGCTGCAGTGAAGTTGAAATTGTCACAGTAATTGGGTGAGAATCAGACTCTGAGGAACAAGTGAGAGTGTGTTTCAGTGGTAGTTGAGTTAGCTGCAGGCAGTAGTTTAGACTGTTCTGTGAAGCTGTGCTGTTTGGAATTCTGGCTGCATCAAGTTGAGAACATCACAGTAATGAGCTGGAAGTTGGTGGGGGGAGATAGGTGTGTTTTGTAATGCTCACTGAGTTAGCTCTAGGCAGCAGTGAGACCTCTCAGTTAGTTCTGCATTTGTGTCTATGGTAACAGCACAGGTGTTTCTTTCATGCTGAGGGGAAAGCTGCCTAGGGTTATGATATCAGTGACCTTTTGTGACCTGTGTGTGTAAATGTCTCATATCATCACAGTAGAGCAGAGGGTAAAAATATCACACTGCAGTGGATGATACACTGTCTTATCTCACTCATTTACCACTCACCCCTATAGTGTGTGTGTGTGTGTATCTATATATATATATATATATATATATATATATATATATATATATAACACACACACACACATATACACTTATACAGTTCCTGTTATGTTTCTGGTTTAAGTGATTGCTGTGATACTGAAAGGGCTGGGGTGGTAGATATGTAGCAACCCGTTCTTCACTCAATGCAAGGAAGAACCACTGTGGCTGCACCTCCCCATGGCCACCTGGCACCACTAAGCACACATCAGTGCATGGCCCCTGCCAGGTGCCCCCCACCATACCCACACACCACAGAGGGACACCAGCCAATGGATGCTGCCCCCCCCACATGGCACCGCCAGCCAAACCTCCACCACTGGTCCCCCCCTGGCATATGGTGGGGTACAATGCCCTTCCCCCTCCACACCGCCAACATACCCCTCACCAACATACCCCTCACCCAGTCACAGAGACTCAGTTTGGGGCCATATCGCAGGAGGGCTGGTAGCTTTGCCCTGCTTTCACCACCACCACAGCTCCCAGCTGTAGGTCTTCCACAGGGTGTGCTGCCAGCTCATGCCCCACCACTTAGGGGATACACTCTGTGTCCTGGTCCTGGCATCCAATTAGATGTCTGGCTGGGTCTGTGTCCCCACCCCTGGCTGTGTACCAGGGGGTGCCGCAGACAGGTGGCAGCCAGTATTGAATACCGGCCAGTGCACACCTGTCCATGGGTACACAGCTTTACAGGTGGGGTACACGCTGATTCTGCATACCTCTGCCCTGAAAGTACATAGGGGCCATTGTGTAAAAAACATAATTCTTGCAGTCAGCTGAACAGCACTTGCTTTCATTTATCTGCAAGCCTTCCTGGTTGTGTGCCACCTGCCCTGCCCTCTGTGTAGTAATACAGTGCTTTAATAAAGCATAAAAAAAAATGATTTCTTGCAGTCAGCCAGAATACACTTGATTTGCTTTTCTGGGAGCCATCCTCTGTGAGAGTATTTCACTCTGCCTTCAGTGAAGTCATACAGCGCTTTAATAAAGCTTAAAAAAATTGTTTCTTGTAGTCAGATGAAATATGCTTGCTTTGTTTTGTGTGGGAGCCTTCCTTGGTTTGTGCCACCTACCCTGCCCTCTGTGTAGTCATACAATAATTTAAGAAAGCTTAGAAGAGATTTTTCTTGTATTCAGCTGAAATATGCTTGCTTTTGTCTATGAGGGAATTTTCCTGGATGTGTGTAACCCGCCCTGTTTCTGTGTAGTCATTCTGTGCTGTAACAAAGCTTGAAAAGAATTATTTCTTGTAGCCAGATGAAATATGCTTGCTTTATTTGTGCAGCAGCTATCTTCGGGGGAAGAGGGGTACTGCCCACCCTGCCCTCTGTGTAGACGTATAGTGCTTTCAATTCAATTTTATTTTACCAGGATAACACCACTGAGACAACTCATTTACAAGGAGGTCCTGGAGGGACATATACTGTACATATACAGATATAACTTTGAAAACATACACTAATACAAGAACAGGAATACAAGGATGATAAACAGTGGTAAGAATAAACTATGCTAGTCAAAAATACAGTTATACAAGAGTAAAAACAGTGGTAAAGATAAACGATACTAGTCCAAACTGCAGGTCTAAAATACAGGAATCTAAGGTTAGTAAACAGTGGTAGGAATAGAACAATACCGGTGTAAGATACGATTATGTCTTGGAGTAACACGGTTCAGCAGCAGGGGAGTACCAAGTAAAGGAAATATTAGGAGAGGGAATGCGTGATAAACTAGACACAGAAGGAGATAAGAAAAGGAGTGAAAGAGTGCCTCAAAAAGAAAAGAAGTAGTTGATAGTATAGGTTAGGGGACTGAGCACCTGTCTTTCCACCACCCCACCCCTCAAACCAACTCCTGCCCCCTTCAGGCTTTTCAACCTAAAAAAATCATTTTTTAATTTCCTCTGTGTCATAATAGCTGATCTAATCTCTTTTATTTTTCCATATAGGTTTTTATCCCTACTCTGTGGCAGGCTGGGCGGCTGTGTCAGTCCTGTCCCACTTGCACTGTGGCCATCCTGAGTCTCCGACCACCCTTCCTAAGACTGGGCAGGCCGCCGGTGCTCGCAGGGAGGGCTTCATGAAGCCCAACCTCTATTTTTCTTCCAATTTTTGCCCCGGGCACGGAATACATGCAATGCATGCACAAGCGCACTCCACCTCCAAGCTCACTGTACACCCACCCTTCCCCTAATTACAGGACTTGCACACACCACCCCTTGACTTCTGCTACGTGGCAGTCAAGCGACAAGTCACTGGAACCCTCCTCCTCAAGGGAAGAGAGCTGTCCTATGAATGTTCAATCTTCCCTCTTCCTGCCAAGCCCCTGAGCAACCAGAGTCCATTCCCAAACCCGGGTCACCGACGTGGCAGCAGGGAGGCATGGATGCCTCAACCTACATTGCCACTGGGCTGGCAATGATCCAATCTTTTAGCCATAATGTAAACATGGCCAGAGCAGTGCGGGACCATCTCACATGTTCAGCATGGCTCTGCACTGCTGCACTGTATAAGTGATACAGTGGAGCAGTGTGGAGCCATACTGAGCATGAGAAATGGTTCTGTGCTGCTCCAGCCATATTTACATTACAGCTACAGTAATAGATCGGCTCAGAGGTAATTAAACATTCAATTTTTAGGCTTAAAAGCCTAATGGGGGGGGGCTTGGGGTGGTGCAGTTAAGTTTTAACAAAGATTAAAAAAAAAAACATTTCTTGTAGTCAGCCAAACTACACTTGCACTGCTTTGTGTCGAAGCCTGTCTGAGTTATTTGCCAACTTAATTTGTGGACAGTGTTCAAAATAGTACCACTGAAATTACTCATTAAATGTTCAAGGCAACACCAGCAGATTCAAATATGAAGCAATCAACCTTAGTTGAAACGTTAAAAAAAGAACAAAGCAAACAGAATGAACCAGAACTTTCAGGAGGCAAGGAATAATCCAGTTGTGAAACCCATCACATGGGTAATAATAGTAACACTGATTGTGAAATTATAGAAAATACAGATCAGAGAGATGAATTATGTGGCACTATATCAACCTCCTCCATATCCACCCCTGAACAGTGTAAAATTCAAAACTCCAGGTCTGCTGGTTAAAAGAACTATATGAACACTTCACAAACAGTAAACCTTGGCTTGTGGTAGCAGTTAGCTTGCTTGAGTGTAGTACCTGCTATAAGATTGGTGGGCTTGGTCCTAATGTTTCTCAGGAAATGCTATTGTCAGAAGAGTGGTTTAATACATGGATTGACCCTGAATGTACTGACATTAAGAAGTAGCAAAATTCATAAAGGAAAAAAATTTGGAATATCGGAATTCTCATGCACATAAAATCTCAAACAATATCTTACAACAGGCAAAATGGACCCTATGCACGAAAGTGCAGGAAGTACGACGAAAACAGATATAGAGGACAGGCACAGCTGCAGCAGTGGATGGCAGCTACATGGCATTCACGATGGCCACTGTACACAGTGGGCAGGTCCAGGTGAGCCGAGGAGTGCACTGCGCAGGCAGAGCAGGCTGGTCTGCAGTATGCAGGAACGCCCCTTGACCCCACCATATAAGGTGATGGAACAAC
Source organism: Neoceratodus forsteri (assembly GCA_016271365.2). Classification (NCBI taxonomy): domain Eukaryota; kingdom Metazoa; phylum Chordata; order Ceratodontiformes; family Ceratodontidae; genus Neoceratodus; species Neoceratodus forsteri. Next base: position 514,882,671 of record CM057449.1, on the reverse strand, counting down.
CCCCATGCAGCCACATGGCTGTGAATACCATGCAGAGTACACTGCAGTATGCTATGGCAGAACAGCCAGTGGATGCGGAGGTGGGAACAGAAATGCGGAGGATGGCAATGGATGAAGGGGCAGTGCCGCTTATGAATGTGGATGCGGCCAGACACGGGGTGGGAGATGGTAATGCACCACCAACTTCAGTGGTGGCCAAATTACCCCCATGGTAATTGACATACACCAGCACTACAGTAGGCTGTATGATGCAGAGTCCCTGAACACACCAGCGGAGGTCAAGTCCAGGACATGGCTGGACATACAGGCCGCCGTAAATGCCACCGGGTCAGAGGCACAGACCATGGCTGCAATAAACTTAAGTGGTGGGACATGAGGGTGGTGCTGAAGTGGAAGCTACAGTAGTTGCCAGTGGGAGGGCATGCAGAGGTATGGGCAGCAGCTCACCATGCACGGACAGCCAGCTGACCCCCTGGAGTGACTGGTAGCTGAGACGCTGACAGAGGTCACCGTCCATGGAGTGGCAGAAGGGGTGGACATGATGGCAGGTAATTGCAACACATATGCAAGTGGTCATGACAACCCAGCTGTAACACAGCCCCAGTAATCCCCTTGTAATGTACCCATAGGTGATGCAGGACCTGTGCTCCATGGCTTGATGCAAACCAGTGAACAGACCCCCGCAACACCAACACTGGCAGCACTGGTGACCAGTCACCTGCCAGCGGATGAAGAAGGTACGTATGCACACTCTGGGGTGGGGGGCAGCAGTGTGCAGTGACCTAACATGTTCTTTGTACCCTAGCAGGTGCAGAGCCGGAGACCCAAGAGGAAATGGCCAGTGAGGAGGACAGCACACTCATGACATGGGAGGAGGACACCGGGACTGGCAGTGACACAACAGCAGGGACAGAAACACAGCACACACAGGGCGGAATGAGTGGAATGGCTCGCACAAACCAGCCAATATGCAGAGCTGCTGAAACACATAGGGATGGCGATGTCCCCCTTGGCACTGTATGTCACAGTGCAGCGGCACCACCACACAGTGACAGCGGGGATGAGGGGCCCTTGGACCGCACCCGTACACGGCATGGACACCGCACTCACAGGCTTACCTGGAGGAGCAGTACCAGCAACTGCAGCAGCTGGAGTGTGACCGCCTTAAGGAACAATGCAAGAACACTGCCACCATGGAGGCACAGACAGTGGTGAACCACAGCATGTACACATCCATCCTGAGGTGTGCATGGCACTGGAGGGCATGCAAGAGATGATGCAACACACACACACAGCAGGACTGGTGAGGGTCCACCAGCATGTCCTGAGGCTGCTGACAGAGCCACGCAGTGTGAACCACCATCCCCTGAATGCTCACCGGCCCCAGGAGGGGATGGAGACACCATGCAGCTGCCAGGGGATAGCACGCCAGGCCCAGACACAACCACGGCCAAGAGGTCACAAACACCCATACCACGCACAGCACAAATGGGAGAAGATGGTGGGGACATGCAGGCACATGCTGCATGGCAGGGGAGTGACCAGAGTACTGCCAATGCCCATGGCAGACATCGCAGTTGCACTGGGCTGCGTCTGCACCCACCAGCATACCGCCTTGGCAGCTGGGTGTTGGCACAGCTCATGGAATGCATGGGGATGGGGGACTGGGGTAGCACCACCACACCGTGCACCGCCATATGGTACCAGTATGCATATCCTCACAGACACCACCATACCGGGAGTGGTGTGTGCATACTCCTGGGAGGTGAACCTTGCACAAGCGCAACACTGGTACTGACATGCAACCCCCCCTCGCACGGACACCCACCCACAACGTGGCACTCTCAGGCATGTCTTCATCATTGTGCACCGGCAGACCAGTACGTCACGCTGTAACAGGGCCACTGTGCTGTGCACCCCACAGCATGGGCCTGGCACCAAGGCCTGCATGTCCCCTGTGCCATGACCAGTGCAATACTCAACCGCCACATGCATGGTGTGCTGTCAGTGCCTGAATGTGCCCTCCATCAGCGCCTGCCGGGCTGTATGGCCACCTGCCGTACCCTGGACCCAGACAGGCGCTGCCCCAGTGGCGGCGTCCCCATCGCCCCATGTGGCTTTGGGTGCATCAGCCAGCATTAGCACATTCTGATGCTTTATGATGTTGTGCAGCATGGCACACACCGTGAACACTGTGCATGCTTTCGTTGAACTCAGCATGAATCTGCCTCCGGTATGGTCCAGGCATCTGAAATGCATCTTCAGCTGTCCAATGGTTCTCTGCATGATTGCCCTTGTCTGTCTGTGTGCCGTGTTGTATGCGAACTCTACAGACATGGCAGGGGCATGGTAAGGCATCATCAGAGTGGTCTGTAGTGGATATCTACTGTCAACTGCAAGGGTAGAGAATGACGTGTCAGTGGCAGGCATACAGTGACATGTGACATACATACCCTGACCAGATGCAACGACTCACCGAGCAGCCAGCTATCAAGCCATCCTGCGCATAGGTATGCACCCATGCCTGAGCCATCAAGGATGTAGGAGTCATGCGTTGAGCCCACATACTTGCTACACACATTCATGATGATGCCCTTCACGTCACAGACCACCTGACAGTTTATGCTGTGGCATCCCTTTCTGTTCCTGTATGCCTCGTCATGGGTGGCAGGTGTGAGGATGGCAACGTGTGTCCCATCTATGGCACTGCATACATGCAGTATGCCATGCATTGTGTAGAATGCCTCCTTCTTTGCCCTGACATCCACTGACGTGTGCAGGAAGGCGATGTGCACCCCCACGTGTTCTATGAGGGCATCTGTCATCTGTGTCATGGCCCTGGGGATGGAGGACTGGCTCACACCTACTGTGTCCCCGGTGACACACTGGAATGGCCCTGTGGCATAGTAACCAAGGGCTCACGGTACCTTCGTTTCCACCATCATGGTGCATGACCACTGTGTACGTGGCTCCAACGCCCCATGGCTGCTCTCACACAGCATGCTGATGGTGTCCCATGGTAGGCAGAATCGCTCGATGCAGTGCATGCTCCGCATTACCGAGGCATCTATGCGGGCATGGAATACATGTGGTCAGTGTTGGCATCGTCTCCTGTGATCGGCTAGCTCCTCAAGTAGATGACATGCATTAGCATGCCCAGACACATCTTGCAACTGTGATAGGGTGATCTGTACAGCACTGCACCTGTGCCACTGGTGCCTCTTGTTCCGGCGTCCTGCCACGGGAATGCCCATGCATGGGCGTGGTCATGTGGTGGGGGTATGCCCACCATCATGCGCCACCACCACATGTAGTCTTAGGAGGTGCATGCTGTTGACAACATGGTGGGGTGGATGGCTGAGTGCAGGGCCATGTTCCCATGGCACTTTTTCTGGGTGTCTGAGCAAGAGTATGCGAATGGTGGTGGCTACAGCTGTCAGGACGTACGAGAGGGTGAGTGGACCGTGCTGTGCCCATGGGGGGGTCTGTCCATCCTTCTCTGTGTGCCATGCTCATGTGCCTCCTCCCCCCTTCACAGGACCATGGTGGTATGCCTGCCAGACTCGAGCTGACCCTACAGGTCCAGCCAGATGGGGAGCATGTTACTGTGCAGTCAAGGGTGGCACAGTGTCAGTGCTTCCCGGGAGTGGCTGCCATGATACATGATCCTGCAGAGAGCCTGGGGTAACCTCTACTGTAAGGACAATCAATCAATTGATCAATCAAACTTTATTTAACCAGGCGTAAACACCATTGAGCAGGCTCATTTTCAAAGTGGTCCTGGACATCAATACAATTCGCAAAATACAATGGACAAAAACAAGACATTATGCATGTGAACAGATAGGTTAGGCCAATAGGTACGGAACTATCATAGATAACAGCAGTTATGATACATCTCAAGTGTAGGAAGGGGAAGAGGAGAAAGTATGTGAGAAGGGGAGAGAGGATAGGATCATGAGGGCCAGAAGAAGAGGAAGAGGGCTAAAGAATGTTGTGTACCCCTAAGAGTGCTGTAAGTTGGGGAAGACTCTTGCAATGGCTTTGTGTAATATACCCAAGGCTACAGGTACATAGACACCTAAAAACAACTGCAAGTTTCCTTCAGGTACCTAGCTATTAGTGTTTTGAATGTGAATGGACTTGGAAGGAATGAGAGTTTTAGGGAACCTTGCATGGTGTTCCATATGGATGGGAGTGAGACGTTGATTGCTGCCAAGCCATGGGTTGTATTTACTCTGGGGATCTGGAAGCAGGGTATGAAGAAGCGTCTCAGACCATAAGATCCCTTGGCAAATTCGAAGAAGTTCGAGATATATGCATAAAGTTTATCAGACAGTACTCTAAAGAACCAGAGAAGAGCGTTTCTTTTCCTCCTAGTTGAGAGTGAGGGCCATTCCATCTCTTGATACAGAAGGCAGTGGTGGGTGCGAGGGGGCAGATTAAGGATGAACCTTAAGGCCCGGTGATAAAGGATGTCAAGTCTGTTGAGAATTGTAGAGGGGCAGTGGTTATAGAGAAAGTCAGCATAGCTCAGTAGGGGTAGGAATGTGGTTTGCACTAGTCTCTTTCTAGCTTCTTTGGTGAGTAGATGCTTAATGTGGTAGAATAAGCCTAACCGCTGCCTTAGTTTTTTTGAAGTCTCATTCAGGTGGCACAGAAAGTTAAGTTTGTAATCCAGCCAGAACCCTAAGTATTTAAAGGTATCAACTGTCACAAGAGGTTCTCCCAAGAGCGTTAGGATCTTGGGATGCTGTGTAGGTCCTGAGGCTGCCTTTGGGGACAGGATCATGGCTTTAGTCTTTTTGGTGTTAAGTAGTAACTTGTGATTAATAAGGTTGCATTGGAGAGTGATAAAGTCTTGCTGTAAATCCTCGTGGGCCAGGTCCAGTGACGAGTTTGCAGTGTAGAGTACAGTATCATCTGCAAATAAGTGCACATTAGCTGTGCGCAGGTATGAGTCAAGGTTACTAATATATATTGTGAATAGAATTGGACCTAAGATGGAGCCTTGAGGGACACCTCGAGGAAGGGATTTTAGTGGAGATAATTCACCTGCAGCTTTTACTTGTTGCAACCTGTTTGTAAGGTAGCTAGTGAACTATTTGATGGCAGAGTCATCAAGTCCGATGTTATTTAGTGCCTTAAGCAAAATGTTGTGATTAACAGTATCGAAGGCCTTACTAAGATCAAGGAAGAGAGCAAACACATGCTTCTTAGAGTCCAAAGCAATTTGCCAATCAGTAGTTACTTTTGCTAGGGCTGATACCATGCTATGTTTGGCTCTAAATCCAGACTGTGCAGGGTTTAGTAGTTTCTGTGAGTCCAGATGCTCTCTAACTTGGGTGTTGACAATTTTTTCCAGTAGTTCAGAAAGGGTAGGTTGTATAGAAATGGGTCGGTAGTTATTCATGTCACTCGGGTCCCCAGATTTGAACAAGGGTATGATGTGTGCAGTTTTCCACAGCGCAGGGAGCTTGCCCTGCATTAGGGAGGTGTTGAATAAATGGGTGATGGGGGCAGTCAAGTAGTAATGGCCTAATTTTAGAAAGTAGGGTTCAATATTGTCAGCACCGGCACTCTTTCTTGTATCTAATGACAATAGGAGGTCCTCTGTTTGTTTAAACGTGACCGTGTGGAAGCTGAAGGAAGAGGAATGAATTTGGTTAGAGCTGCAATTAGCATTAGAGTTGGCAGTGGAATCCCCTAATGGTTTGAGCTTGTTGATAGGCAAGGTGTCAAAGGCCAGTCCTGCTGTGTCAAAGTGTTCATTATGTCACAATGTGGTGGTGTGCATGTCAGTGTGACGTAATGCGTTCGACAATGACTACAGGGCCTGGGACATCTATGTCCCCTCACCGGTGGGTATGCCTGCACATGCCCTGTGTGATGTGCTCCATACGTGTGACTGTTGCTGAACTGATGTGTCTCCCTTTTCCTTTCAGTGTTACAGTGGTCCCATGAGAAGACTGGTGCTTTGCCTCGGAGGGAGGAGTCACAGTGGTCTCCGGTGGAGGAGGCGTGTGAAGAGCAGGACAGCAGACATTCGACACTGACCAGACCCTAGCCATGGCCGCTGCAGCCTGAGGGGATGCCAGCTGGAGAACACCTGAGTGTGTAGCCATGGGGAGATCCTGGACATGGCCAGTCATGCCTGTGCAGCAGCTGTGGACTTGGGGGGGTGGGATAGACCCTGTTCAACATTTGGTGCACTGTGTACAGGCCTGGGGGACTGGCTGGCTGTGCATCAGGGTGTGTCTGTGGGATATGTGCAGGTCTTGGGGGACAGGGTACCTGGTATTTGACGGTGTTACCTGTGGGGTGTATGGATGAGGATGGGGTTCAGTTGTGTACCATACCTCTACATGCATTAAACATGACTGTGTTAAATTCCCTGTGTGTTCACTGTCTTCCGGGGTACAGGTCAGTGGGGGGGGGCTGCATGCCTTCCTTGTTGCGGGTGACAGGCTGGAGGGGGGCTCTCAGTAATGTGTCTGTGTTCTGCCGTGCATACCTCTCAGCCCCGTGACTCATGTGTCTGGATCATGGGTTACACCTCACGGGAACAGGGACCCATTGTCAGGGACACAAAGTACACATTATTGTGTATTGCCTCTGACTGCTGCCGGGTTAGGTTTCTGTGTTGGATGCATTTCTTGTGGGTGTTGACATTACATGTTGCATGGCATCCACACTGTTCTGTTCTCCCCATGGGTGTTTTCACGGGGCCCGAGGGGGCATGTGGGGCACATTCAGGGACATTCCTGTTGTTCAGGGTGGTTGTGTGGTGCACTGCTCTGCACCAGCCAGCGTCATGCCAGTGCAGGCCTGTGGCCCTGCCAGTGTGCAGTCTGCATGGGGCACTGGTGTGCCATGCAGCCAGAGCTGCCCATCATGTGTGTTGTTTGCCAGTGTGGCTGCACCATGGTGCATGTGGGTGGCAGTTGTGCCCACGGTGTTGCTCACCTGTATGGCCACTGTGCCATGGGGCCTATTGCTCCTGGTGTTGTGGCACAATGGTGTGCTGCAGATGCGGGTGTGCAGGCATGTCTGTGCCTGGGTGGCTGCATGCTGTGTTTGCCTGTGCAGTATCATGCTACACCACTTTTTCCATCACATATCCTACACATCGACGTTTGCGCGATGTTCCGTCATGCGGGCCATTGTGCATGTGCGTAGCATGTGCATATGCACTTGTGTGTATGGCCACGCCCCTGTGTATCGGTGGGGTGGTGTGTTGGTGTTCCATTCCGCACACCTGTTGTGTGCCTGCTACATGCCCATCATGCATGCCACTTTGTGGTGGTGTTCGTGTCAGTGTGATGTAATGCTTACACACCTGCCCTGTGCATGTGTGCGCATTGCTCGTATCCGTCGTGCATAGGGCCAATTATCATTTAATGGAAAATGTTATAGGTGAGAAATGCACATGAAACAACCAACTAGATCTTTAGAACAGCATACTATATCACAGAGGCTGAAAGGCCTTATTTGGATTATTTTGGTTTGCTTGATCTTCAGATTGCTAAAGATCTTGATATGGGGAAATTATTACAGTCTCAAGTGAGTTGTGTTAACCTCAGTCATGATTAAGCAGGTTATATACACCAGCTTCTGTTACAACAGTCCAAGATATCTTGTGTTTCTCAGTGAATCCACTACAGTTAGTAATGAATGCACTCTTATTATCTATGTTAAATTAGGGATGAATGCTTCTGTGCAACTTGCAACTATTTTTCTGGATTTAGTTAAACTACCTAGTACAAATGCTTTGACTATAAAAGGTGCTTTTGTTGACACTTCAAAAAAAACATAATTTCACAGTCTTTCTTGAAAAATGTTTTGGTTAGCTTTTGTTCTGATGGGGTCATAATGTGTGCCATGCCAAGTCCTGAGTTGCTTGTCTGCTTCTCGGTGATTTTTCAGACGTAATAATGTCTCACTGGCTTCATCATAGGTTGGAGCCCACAGCAGGAGATCTTGTAAATGCCTGTTCTGGTATTATTATTTCATTGTTTCATAGAGTCATTGTTTGCATTGTACAGTCAGTCTCCCAACAACCAGAGGGAACTTGCAGAGACCGTATCAACTGTTCATGGAGAGATAAAAAAATTGGCAGGGTTCTTGACCTAAGATAGGTGGCATCTACTTTTCATACCATGCATGCTGTATGGACCAGTTATTCTTCTCTATTTGGACCCTTTGCAAAGGCAGCTTAAGATGATAATTGCCAGTCTAAGGAGAAAGCTAAATGTAGTGACCTGTCTGGAACTCTATCTTTTGTTGGTTTCCTGCTGAATCTTGGCATCAAGATGGATGTACTGAAGGAACTGAATGATTTGTCTAAGATACTGCAAGAACGAACAATGACACTGCCTAGAGCGAATCTTTTCTTGCAAAGATATTCTGCACGCTTTAACAGCATGAAACAGTACCCGGGTGATGCTGTTGTGAAAGCTAGAAGAGCTGTAAAAACAGATGAGTTTAATTGTGTTACACTTAGCACTTTACATAAAACTCCAGAGATTAATCATTTATACTGTAGTTTATTCAACTTCTGGTTGGTAATCTGGAAAACTGACTAGTCACTTCAGTTGGTATCAGATGTGGCAGTGCAGTTAGAGATTACAGAGAAGAGCAATATAAAGATCTCATAAATAAGCTTGGAGTACTCGGTCTAGACAAAAGGGCATTAGATAATGTTAGTTATGGAGACTGAGATCAAAGAGCTCACAAACAGGTTTCTACTTCCAAACAGGTTCCTTCCACTACCTTCCTCCCTCCAACCCCTTTCTTCTCTATCTCCACCTCCTCTCCTCTCCACTACTATCTTAACACTATTCCTACTCTTCCTGCATCCTCTTCCTCCTTCACTGCTCCCTTCCCCTCTCTCCTACTCCTCCTAATCCTATCCCCATCACTCTATCCCTTCCTCTCCTCTATACTTTATTCTTAACCCTATTCCACCACCCTTCTCTTCTATACCTCAGCCCATTTTTTTCTCTTCTTTCTTCCTTTTCTCTCTGTCTCGTTTTTTTCTCCCCCACCTTTCTTTCCTCCCAAGGTTTTTCTCTTTAGTTGCTTCTGCCTGTTCCCCCTCCTGTTAATGTTCTCTTCATACCCTGTCCTGTACTGACATTGCAGCCTGTGAGTGATGGGTTACCCCACACTCCTGATGTAGTCAATCTATCTTGTTTAATAATGCCATTACTTTACTGTATATACTGAACATTGTTGTGCCGTTTGCTTTATCAGATTAATGAGCTTTTTGCTTGTTATTATGTACTTATCCCCACTTCCCCTCCCCCTTCCCAGGACACATCTGGAATCGAGCTTTATGTCTCAGTATGTCTTTCTGGTAAAGCTCTTTCAATAAATAAATAAAAAGGATGCAGTACCCATGTACATAGAGTATAAAGAGTGTTCTGGTAGTTGCCTGCCTGACAAGCTGAAACCTCTACTACTAGCTGTTAACATGCTGCCAACAAGCAAGGCTGAGTGTGAAAGAGGCTTCAGTTGGATGAATATCATTGCTTCTGCTGGATGCAGTCAACTACCAGTGAAGCACATTGTGGATTTGATTTTCATTTTAACCTGTGGTCTTCCCCTTGTTCGGCAGAATCCAGAACCTTATGTAAAATGGTGGCTTATTTGTGGTAGGCACCTGGTTGACGGTACTGCATGAAGAGACAACTTGAATAACACTCCAACAATGACCATGGTGGTTTATGAAATCTTTTATGAACTGTGTAATGCAATGTTTTTTCTCCTTGGAATCTCATGGTCAGTTTCAGGTATTCTTCATGGCTGAGTATATTCTGGTACAGCTATTTAAACATCCCTGGGAGAAAGACAGAAAACCTACATAAGATACAGAGTTTTAGAAAATGAGTAACAAACTGACAGGGTTCTAACTGGTTGAGAACAACTCCAAGATTGCTAAGCAAGGATCCCAATGGTAAACGCAGCAACATGCAACATAAGTGCACTAAACTGGAGGAGACCCCTGTGCTACACATAATTAATATTCTCATAGATATATATTTTGAAAAGTGACACTATTTTAGTGTTATTTATAAAATATTGTATATTATCACTTGTTTTTTTCTGGGTAATTTTAGTTAATGAAAGCTTTGATAATAGAAGAATTTCAGAAATATGAATTAGAAACAGCCATACCAGGTGACTGTCAGCAATTCCATTTATATTGAATATTTTACAGTTGTACAGTTTATGTCCACTGTATAAATTTGAAAAGTTAAATAAAATTTTGAATATTTCTATAATTATATTTATAGTTTCTGGACACTAACTGAGGAAGTTGGATTTATCAACAAAACATTCTAAGTTTTTTTTTTTTATCCAGGTCTCATAAAAATTCACATGACCAATGAGTGGAGTAAACACCCTAGATTTTTCTACTATTTTTACTAAATAGTACTCAGTCATATAATTGTTTTGTTACAATATGAATTATCAAGTATTTGAAAGTATTACATTTCATACCACATGTCTGTGCCCAGTCCAGTAGTTTATCAAGGTATTTCTGAAGCATAATTCATGTGTAGGTCTTGCAAACATTGTAGATTTTTGTATTGTCTTCATAACGGCCACACTACCTGTTTATGCCTTCCTCTGTGTCTACTGCATATATCAAAAACTGGTAGACTAATTCCCCGATTCAAAAGAAATGACAATAATTATGTCAGCAGTTCACAAAGTGTGATTGGGCATGGGGGGTGCGAGAGAACAGTGCTTGCAATGGAAATCTCACTTAATGTTCACTTTTCTCCCATCTTTTGTAATTTAACAACAGTCAATGCCTCTGTTCCAGCAGGGACTTACCATATACTATATAAAACAGTATATGGGTGACCATACTTAACAAAGTCTGTGTTTCTTAACTCTGGGATTAGGTTATATCAGAGACCTCTTGAGCTTTGCTCTCAAGGTCTTTATGATGTCTTCACATCCCCTTGATGGAAACATGGCCTTGTTGTGTATGGTCACCCATACTCTATTCTATATACTGTATGCAGTCTTACATCATCTGTGTAATTCACAATGTTGTGAATGACAGCTTACAGTACTCACTGCAAACCCATTGGTTGACATGGTCTACCAGTGGACTTACAGTAGTACAGTACACTGTCGTTCATTGACAGCTCTCTCAGCAGGCAGCTGTGGCAGTGTGCAGGTGGACTGAGCTGCCCACTGGCTCTCTGCACTTGCTGGGATGGGGGGCGAGGTGGGGTGGTAAAGCCTGGAGGGTGGGGGGTCCACTGGACCACCAGGAAGACTTTGAAATTACTAATGGCATTGCAATCAGGTCGGGTGGGGGTTCCAGTACACTACCAGGGAGAATATGTCAGATCTTTCACTATGGGGATACGGGGGTCCACTAGACTACCAGGGTGAATATGTCAGAATCTTTCATTATGGCGATATGGGAGTCTACTAGACTACCAGGTTGAATATGTCAGGATCTTTCACTATGGGGACATGGGGGGGTTCCACTAGACTACCAGGGATGCCTGGTGATATTTTAGCCTCTATGGGGCTATGGTGTGGGGGCACACTGAACTGCCAGGGTATGCAGGCTGCCGTGCTGCTATTTTGCAGTATGGCAGCCTGCCTGTGGATAGACACCCACTTAAGTTTACTTTTTGTAGACTTAACTTTTGGAGGTGCATCTTTGGACTTGCTCAGGAGATGTACCTCCAAGGTGGGTTGTGAATAGGTCTGTGCCCCATATGCATGGGCACGCCCCCTCCACAACCCCTCCAGATGCACCACAACACATTATTGGTGGTGTGTGGCACATCCCTTATGTGATCCCCCCCCCGCCCCAGTATTTATTTTATCTAGAATTGTTGGCCAAAAATGTAGGTTTGTTTCCTGTTAGAGTCCAGGATTATTTTTTTTATTTTAGTCTTTGGTAACCGGGTAAGGCTCATTAGGCACAAGTGCCTGTTTTCAGGGGTGACCTGGGAACACTGGGCGGCTAAGTTGACTTGCCCAGAGTCACACAGTTTGTGAGTGGAGGTTGTCAGAATCAAACCAAGGTCTGGTCTGCTGGATGTACCAAGCTTGTTCACACCTCATTTCTCTAACCTCTAGGCTATACTGCCAGCCCAATTATAGGGATATTAAATCACTCCTTTACAGTTAGGTAGGTTGAAGGTTTCAAACCAAGGTTTGATACATTCACAAGTCCATACTCTAACCTCATGTATATACTGCCTCCTGAATTATGCTGTCTATACTGATTATCAAAACCAAAAGACAAATCATACAAAACAACTCTTAGTGGAGACATAGTGCACTCTGTCAGAAAACTAGAACAGCTGTCATGCAACTGTGAAAATAGTTCACCTGGCTTCGACTAAGCCTGACAGTGTATTCCTAGGAACTAAGGTGACGCTGGAACAACATTCTCCAGCTGAAACTGTCAGTCATCACTAGAGCCAAAACCAAATATTTGATCCTGCTAAAATCAAGTTTATATTCTTTTTCCTCTCCACTGAATAAAACATGCTATTTACCCTGTTAAGCCCATAAATATTTGTTGGCAGTTACCTTATTTACCCTGCTAAGCCATTAAATATCTGCTGAAAGTAACCTTACAGTATACTCTTTGCAATCAGCTATTTGTATTATGCAACATACTAGAAAAACATAAGGTTTGAACACTAGGGCTAAAGGCAAGATGTGACTGAGGTATAAAACATGGAAAAACATAAAAATAGACCAGACTCTTTGTACCTGTTCATATACTTCAGTACAAATTGGGAGTACTTCAGAGCAATCAGAATCTAAGCCAAGTTAACAAAAAATGTTTTTAATTGTAATAGAAAAAGATAATAAAAAGATAAACTAAAACACTAAACAGAGACAATCAGATAAGGCTGCAAGAGAAAACACTAGACTGTTACTGAAACAAATGAACAAGTTTGCTCACAAACAAAGCAACACTAAGCTGTCACTCAACCTTAAGAACGAGCATGCTCATTCGCAAAAATTCTACAGAACACACCAGCATCCTCAAAACCAGTACTACCAAATGGCAACCTGGCATCCTCACACTTGCAACAGAAAACAAAACAGTCAAACATTACAGATTAATCTGAAAACATGCATTCATATCAAGAGCAATAAAGATAAGGATCAGCTTCCTGCTGATCTAGTAAATGCTCCCAACCTGACTGTCTTTAAAACAAGACTGGACATATTTATCCAGGAAGGTTACACTTCTTACTATAGTTAAAGCCACTTAATCGGGACGTGCGTAATGGGAACATTTGCTTTAGGGGATGATCCCCAGGCACCGATTAAGTGGTTATGCAACTGAATGGCAGTATCATGCTTTTAAAGGGGACATAGGAATCCCTTAATGTGGATGATTTTGTGTCTGTTTCCTCTGCTATCCTCTCATTATCTGTCATTATCACCTGTTAAGACACTTGACATTTCACACCTAATCAGGTGCAGCTAATCAAATTTAAGCAGTACATACTACATAAAAAGAGTCACAAACTGCTAATCGACATAGGCTGTCTCTCTTGCTGTTACCTGTGCACATTTATCTGTCCTGATGGAGCCTAAATGAGTGGATCTTCCCTTAGCAGACATAGTGAAGGTTATCAAAGCACTGCAAGAGCTGGGTGCATCAATGTACAAGGTTGCTAAACTCTGTACTGTTTTTAAACAGTTTTTAACATTTTTTTTTTCTCAATAAAATAAAGTATCATTATCTAACTTGAGACATACAGCATAAAATTACAAAAGAGCTGAAATCAGTACATGCTGTTTCAGTGTTAATATATGTCTCTGTTTGTTACTGATGTTTGTTTGCTCTGTTTGTCTCTCTACATTGCATTTTTTGGATCTTCTGTTATTAGAGACACCCGCTTAAAGGGGATGAAGGCCTGTCCACGGAGGCGTCCCCTTTAAGAGGCTTCAACTGTACTACTGAGTAGTGGGGACAGCATTCATGGTCCACAGCTGTCTACTGTCCTAATCACCATAGTATTAACTATAGTAGTATAATCTGTTCATCTATCTATCTATCTATCTATCTATCTATCTATCTATCTATCTATCTATCTATCTATCTAGTCTGTCTGTCTGTCCATCTGTCTATACAGATTTATGCAATAGGAGTGGGTGCCAAAGCAGATAAATAAATCTGTTTATTCTTACTGGTGTTAAATGAATCATAGAACCACCATTTAACACCCTAATGTCAATCAACCACCATTTAATTAACACCCTGCCATCAGTCATCCCCCTCCTGCTGGCACTTGTTCTCCAAACTTTTACTTTCATTCTCCTGCACTCCACCTGCCTGCTTTTACTTGAGACACACATATACACACACATATTGAATTTCAAACCTCTCCTCTTTGCAGACTGGCAACAAATTAAAATGCTTTTTTTCCCCAAACTTCAAACACTGCGCTGCAGACTCTCTCCCCTCCCTGCTCCCTCGCGTGCACACTGGCGCACTAACCCACTTGTGTGTTTGCCACTTCTGTCTGAGATAGCCCAAACTGAGCTTTTCTTGGCAGCAACAAAAATGAACCCACAACCAGCCACTGACCTCACGAAGGAAATAATGCTCTCTGCTCTGTGACTGCCCGGTTTCTCTCCACACAGGCTTTCTACATCTGCTCGTCTCACACTTCTGCATCAGCTAGCTTCTCTGCCCCACAACCACATCCAGAAGTGGACAGTGAAGGCTAGAACAACCAGATAAATGATTTATCATTTAAAAAAAGGAAGAAAAGCCCCCCCCCCATAAAAAACACCACTACCACAGCGGCTCTCTCTAACTCTTGTTAAGTGAGAAATGGAGCCACCATGTTTTAAATGTCTCTGGCCCTCCCACATAATAAAACAACCAATATAAATTTGTGGAGGACATCAGCTGCGCAGCAACTTGGTAGCATCCATAGCAACCAGCCCTCAACTCTTGAGCATGAATACTGAAAATATTCCTACCAGTTTTTATTATTTAATAAAACTCAAACTATACTAGAAATAAATAAAAAAGACATCCAAAAAATAATTTACTATTGCATAAATGGAATATGCAATGGAAAACTCGTGGAATACATGATTTATCTGCATGTGACCTTGGGACTCCTCACGAGTGATGTTTCCCAATGTCAAACTGGTCTTGTGCAGATAAATCATGTATTCCACTCATTTCCATTGCATATCCCTCATATACAGATATATATCTAAATAGTGGTGCAGTTGCGCCACTATAGTTTGAGTTGAGTAGGCTGTTTAATGTTAAACCCCAATTTTTGCACTTTAATAACTTCACAACGGTTCAACAAATTTGCATGAACTTTTGCATGCTCCATTGGAAACTCAGTGTCTCCTGATGTGCCAAGTTTCATTCTGATCAGATATGCAGATTCCAAGATCCAAACAGTGCAAAATGTGTAAAAATTGGGGAAGGGGTGCTGTTTCTTTGTCAGCCCCTAATGCCTAGATGGTTTGGAATTTTGGTCTGCAATTTTCAGGGTAGAAAAAGCCTGGCCCACAGTAGTGCCTTACACTAGTTTGTTGAAAAACATATTAATCTGTTCCAAAGTTATTAAATTTAAAAATGTTGGTTCTGAGCATGCTCAGCAGACATTTTGGGATACATGTTTGAAACAAAAAAATAATCTGGCCGTATGAAAAGGATCCTTTTCATATGGGAACAATGCCTTTTTGTGAGGAAAAAATCCTTTTCTGTATGGCTGCCATCTCGTTTCTGTTTTTTTTTTTTTATTATTTTCAAAACGCACAAAAATAACATCCTGCAGAGAGACCAACACATGTATCTTGCTCATCATGACCCTGTTAGGTGGATTCTGCATTGAACTGTTGCAAAAATGACTCCAATCCTTTTTCATGACTCGCTTCTGCTTTTTTCATATGGACATATAGAAAAGGAATTTGGCCATACAAAAAGGATCCCTTAATACAGAAAAAATTTTGGACTCAGTTTTTTCCTGATTATTTTTTCATTTGAAGTGATATTTTTTCATATGCTTTTTTTGCTCATACAGAAAAGGATCCCTCCATATAGAAAAAGACTTGGAACTTAGTTTTTTTCCCCCAATTCTTATTTTGTTTGAAAAGTTCCTTTTTCATATGTTTTTTTTACTCATACAAAAAGGGATCCCTTCCATATGGAAAAAGATTTTGGACTTTTTTCCCCTAATTCTTTTTTCTTTTGAAAGGATCTTTTTCATATACTTTTTTTGTTCATATTAAAAAGGATCCCTTCATAGGGAAAAAGGTTTTGGGCTTAGTTTTTCCCCTCCAATTCTTTTTTCATTTGAAGGGATCCTTTTTTGTATGCTTTTTTCGTTCATATGAAAAATAATTTGAACTTAGTTGTTTTTTTTTTACACATTTGAACTTTAACAAGTCATAAAATCCCTCAGTATTTGGACTTAAGGTACAATCTATATATCAAACCAAAGGTCTTAATGATTACTGCAAGAATAAGACATACCCCCCAAAAAAAAAAAAAACATCTAGGAGTTGTATAATAAAGAGCAAACATTAAAAAATGCAAATTCTCATAGAATAACATTGGAAGTTTAAGTAGCCATAACTCCCTCTATATGTTGATTTAAATGACAATCTATATATCAAAACAATGGTCTTAATGAATACTTCAATATTAACACATAATCCTCTCCAGAAATACAGGGGTCATATTAAAAAGCACAAAAACTACAACATGTAAATTCCCATTGGATAACATTGGAACTTTCAGAAGCTATACCTCCCTCAATATTTGGACTTATGGGATGGTCTGTGTAGCAACACAAAGTTCTTAATAAGTACTGCAATGATAACATATACCTCCCCCCCAATAATTTAGGGACAATATAACAAAATGCATAAAAAATTAAAAATGCAATTTCCTACATGATAACATTGTAAGTTTAACAAGCCATACAATGAAGGAAAGAAATTGCTGTTTTAGCATAAATGCAAGTGCAGGGCCTTCTGGGCCCTGTGCTTCCACAGGAACATACATGTATGCATCTATGGAGGGATGGGAGAGCAGGGCCAAGAGGGCTCAGAGCTCCCACAGGCAAATGAGGATATGATTATACTATCTCAAAAAAGTAAGGAAATTCATTGCAAAAATCTTCATTAATGCACTAGAGTTAAACTGACAAATGTAGGGAAATGTGTAATTAGGGTTTTCAACTCTAACACCCCACCCCACCCCCTGTAGTCAGGAACAGGAGAAACTATTACAGTTTGACCTATTCTGCACCTTCACAAAACAGGTATCAGGTGTGTCCTGGGGTTGTTAACCCTAACACTCAAAACCATTCTCATGTACTCTACACATCTCAGCTTCTTTAATGATAAAATGGGGGGAAGTGTTAGGGTTGACAATCCCAAGGCACACCCAACACCATATTTGCGAAGATGCAGGTGAGGTCAAACTGTAATGGTTTCTCCTGTTCCTGTATCCAGGGTGGGGTATTTGGGTTGGAAAACCCTAACCCCACACTTTCCTGCTCCTGTTGGTTTAACCCTAACTAGTGCATTAATAAAGTTTTTTGTAATGAATATGTATATGTATATGTGTGTGTATATATATATATATATATACTGTATATAAATATATACTGTGTGTATATATATATATATATATATATATATATATATATATATATCTCAGACATACCACTTGTGGCTGCTTTCCACAGACAAACCAGAACTTTAGAGTGACAAAACACTCTATCAAAATAATGTATCCTCATTGCCACTGTGGCCCATCAGGGCTTGCTGCCGATTGCCCAGTACGTTTCATAACAAAAGGAGTTCCAGCAATGACAACAGGTGCAAACCTTTTGGCAAATAAAAAATAGTTACCAATATGGCAGTAGACAGTGGTTACAAAACAAGCTGTAACCTTTTACTTAAAGTATTAGACTTGAGGGGCTGGAGGAAGTCTGTGATATTGGGTTGCTGCTGGCAGACCCTGACTTATAACATGCTTGATATCAGTGATGCGAAAATCACAAATGTAAGCCTGGCAGTACTCCATGATATGCATTAAAGCCAAACAAAGATAAGTTTCATTTCTTGTAATGCCAGCTAGCACGCAAATAGACAGTATAGTTTACAGGGACAAAAATGAAAAGCGCTTGGTGAGGACAATGAAAGAAGCTGCAACTAGTGGGTGGGAAAACAATAGATGTGCTCACTTAGGAAATGGCAATTCTTTGCGGCTTAGTCCTTCCTCTGTACAGAAAAAGTTCCACAAGTTTCAAAATGCTCCAGTGTTCATTTTATGAAACATTCTTCCAGTACAGAATATAAAAGACATGAGAATACTTGTTAAAGCGATGCTACAAAATAAAATGTTGTCAGTGCTCTGACTGCTTATTTCAAAGGTCCAGTATGCCCCAGCACTCCAACCCTGAAGTTGGAGCCATAGAGTACAGACAACACTATTTTTTTGTAGTATGGATTTAAGCAGCCTTCTCATGCCTTTAATATTCTATACTGAAATAATTCTTAATATAATGAACACTGGAACATTTTGATACTTGTGGAACTTTCAAAGCATTATCATTTCCTTGGGGAATGCACCAGTTGTTTTCTTGTACTGGAATAGTTGGACCAGCCACCCTGGTGTGCACCAGTACTCTGAGCTGGAAGCACAGATGCATTTCATTTTAACTAGTGGCTATACCAGCTCAAGAATTCAAATGAGGCACAAGAGGTTCAAAGTGAATGCCATGATAACTTTATTTCAAGTGCACTGTAATCACAGTCTGTCCATTAACAATCTTTGAAACCTGGGGGTGTGTGGCCTGCCTGGCAACGATGACAGATGTCTGAAGATGGGCTCCCTACATAGCTAACACAATCCACCATCAATCAAGAGCATCGTTAACAATTTAACACCATATTGAACTGAAAACACCCTCCTACATCATGAACAACACTAAGCAGCAGAGAAAGCAGAAGCAGTTCAGTTTTCCAGGGATCTGAGCTCCGAACAGCACTTACCACCCACCTGAAACTAGGGCCTGCTCTAATCTAGTAGCAGGAAACATGAATACAGAGGCAGCATCAACAATTGTCAGGCAATCATCAGGACAACACATTGCTATCACCCATCAATAGCTTGCATATAGAAATGAAAGCAGGCTTCTACAGCTTGTCTTCCAAAATCCCTCACTTACAGAGCCTACTGGAGTGACTATCAGAGATAACCATGGCCCACAGAACCAGGATCACAGAAATGGAGGAGAGGGTTGGCATGAAAGAAAACCAGGTGGCAGACTGGCACAGAGAGTGACAACAGGTAATAGAGACCATGAAATCTTTGACAGCAAAAGTCAATGACTAAAAGAACAGAGTCTGATGGAAAAATGTTTACATTATTAGACTGCCGGAGTGCCTTGAGGGTGATGACCCCAATGGCTTCATTACAAGGTGGTTGTTCACCAACTTTGACCTGAGGGTCTAGGGATGAACACTGGAGGTTGAGAGAGCATATAGGACAATGGGACAGAAGCCCCAAATGGGAAAGAAATCAAGGCACATCTGGCAAAGTTCCTCAGACACTGAGACCAAGAAGTGGTCCTGCAAGCGGCACAAGCCAAGGGTCCAATCTAACTTAGCTTAGGCTAGATTCATATTGGGACTAACAGGTCCTTGCATATTATATCATCATTTTGATATGCTCCTTTAACTGCATCGGACAACATTGGAACTCAGGAGAGAAAGGCTCCTGAGCTGTTTTTATACAAATGTGTGAATGGGATGGCACCAGAAAATCTCACTTCCAAAATGCCATCTAACAAATCTGTTTACCCTTTACATGACATAAAGGGTTGAGGGCTTATAATCCCGAAAACAAAAAACAAGTTTGGATGTATGTGTTTTGATCACATTGCCTCAACCTCTTGGAATTCTCTACCTCCAATTCTTTGCAATTCACCTACATGTTTAAGCTTTAAGAATGCTTATGTTAAGCTACACCCCTTTTATTGTAACTGTTAAACTGATTATTTTACCTTACTTTGTATTTGTGATGTACAGTATGTATTCATCGCAGCTGTGTTAGTATGTAGGAAATGTTGCTTTGCATAAAATATTGCTTTGTAACACAGGACAGCCCTGAAAACAGGCTTTGCCTAGTGCCATATCCTGTTAAAATATAAAATAAGCAAGAAATAAAAAAGAACATAAGGGGCAAAGATTTCCATCTACCCAGACTATAGTCAGCAACTGCAAGAAAGGAGGCAGAGATTTTGCAATGTAAAAGCGAGTCTCATAGACACGGATGACAGTTCCCACACCAGTACCCATCAACACTCCATATTCAGAGACTGGAGCTAATGCCCCGCACCTTCAGATCAAGATAAGAAGCTGAGAAGTATGCCAATCATGAAGAAGCAATTGTAGCTCTCCATTCCTCCCAAAGAAGAACAGCCCCTGCAACATGATTTTAAGTACTGTGCTTTTCTACTTTAATTCACTGTGGTAAAGGATGAGTCACCCTATTCCCTAACCCTTTGGCTGAAATCATCTCTGACTGTCACAGATGCCCCACATGGTTGGGGGAGACTTGTACAGTGATCTGCACAACTTCTCTACCATTAGCCTTCTAAAGTATCCCCTGGTAGTAGCCAAGCTGAAGTGCAGATTTGGTGACCAAGCAGCTACATATGGAGGGAATACTCAGGGTGGGGAAAGCTGCTCTGAAGAATCACAACCTGAAACTTTCCCCAATGCAGAAGAGGTCTAAAACTTCCCACATCTTTATGTAGTTTAGCAATTCAGGGAAATGTTGGTTGGTTTTGGCCACTTGTAGCCCTAGAACATCTATGTTGGGTCCCTCAAACTTCCAGCCCTTTCAATAATTTGAAGCAACCTGTCTAGTGCCTCTGGTCTTGCCACAAGGTGATGGCATCACCATTCCTCATGGACCCCTGCCTTCACCCCTGTAGCCCCTGTCTCCCCACTGCTACACTCTTGTTTGAACTTTAACTATGGAACAGACTAAATTCTCCATATTCAGACTGGCACTCTGCTTCATTTTATTAGCCAGCTACTAAGGAAAATAAGCCAGTGGCACTAAGTCTGTGGCTTGACATGCTTCCCTGATCCCTGCTCAGTGGCACACCAAAGTAACTTCAGCTACCTCATCCCCTTTGCTTTCAGAGTAAATGTCTAATTTATTTGTAAATAATGACTGCCAGTAGACTGTGACATGAGCAGTGTGCAGCACTGAATTGAGGAGGGATAGGAGGTAGAGGGTGAAGTAGTCCACAAGTCACCAGCAAACTTACTATCAAAAACAGTGGAAGTTATGGAGATTGGGTCCTCTCCTTCACCCTTTTCCCCTTAAATAATGTGAACATGCAGTCAAGGAAGTAAGAAGAGTCCTCAGTGTCAGAGTCCAAGCATCACATTTGCAAAGTCATGAAGAAATTGCCCTCTCATTTGTTGACACAGCCAGGTGCAGTGCACATGTACAGCAATTTACTCAAGCTACTTGGTGATCCCATTCAGGATGACCACGAGACTGTATTATCTGTTTAATGGACTCTACCTGCAATAGTAAGGTTGTGCAGCACAACAGTAAACCACAACTATTGCAAACTGCTATGTGTCAGTACAAGCCAGGCTGTCATATAGTCTGAGTACAGAGAATGCTATACAAGCATATTATGTGGCTCACTGTCCGGCTGAACCCTGATTGGAGGGACTGTCTCAAGCATTATGAACAATGGAGTATGCAGTTGCATGTAGTGGGGCATACTTAACAACAAGCTTATTAATATCAGCTCTTACTTTGCCAATGGGCTGTAGGCATCCTTCCTCAGAAGCGATCTTGCATTGGTAGTGGGAGCTCATGGGTGCTGGGCCTCAGCAATGCAGGCAACGGGCAGGACCACTTCAAGGTAACAGCTGGACTTGTCGCATCTTGCTTCACTGCTAAGTACTGATGAGGTAGTTGCCTCCGACTCAGGACTGGTGAGTGCACCCTTTAGTTCATGTTGCAAAGGGAGTGAAAAGGATCATGGTGGGGACCAGGGGAGGTAGTGGTACCCAGGTACCAGGGCTCAGGGAATAGCTGTGAATGACCTGGTTACACTCCATCCACTAGTTAGAGTGGGTATCACTGACGTTCTCTCTAGAAAGTTTTTCACTATAATGTTAAACAGTAAGTTCTTTTGTCAGTGCTCATATATGTTTTGTAGACATTAATGCCGATATTAATGTTAAACTGATTAATGTGTAGCCCCCCAATGGGTGGGGCTTACCTTTCTGCCTCCCTACCGCTCTGTCCAACAGTCCTCAGTCCCGTCATGGATCCCTGTGGTCCTGCAAGCCTCCATGTGCCCAAATCATATGAGAGGGACCATAGGAGTGTGTAGAAGTAAGCCACCCAGTTGGTGGTTCACAAAACGCCACACATTACTATGTGCAAGTGTCCAAGCTGGAAGCATGCTCAAGTATGCAAGCTGCTGCAGCCAGCTTGCCTGTGCATTGGCACTGTGGTGTTCAGTATGTGAAAGCTGCTGCAGCAACTCTTGCCAGAGGCTCCCTCCATGTGCTCCATCCCCCAGGATCCTAGTAACACTTGTGGGGGTCTGAAGGCACACAGGGGTAGAAAGGAAATAAAATACAAGGTGTTGTAAAAGTGCTATTAAACGCTATTATAATATAAGGACACTGTTACTTTAAGAGCAGCTGAGGCTGCTGAATCAATGGGAGCCCTGCCTGTTGCCTCAGGAGACAGCACTACAGGGTTTGCAACAGGCAGGGGGAGACTCTGTCGTACCCCGCTCTGCCACCGGACTACAGGGCAGAGGGGCAGCTAATGGACAATGGGACATTTATTTAGTGCAACAATACAGTTTGGTTGCAAAGAGACTGTAAATGAATTGTATCAGTCATTTTTGTTACTTTTGACCCTGCAAGCAGCCTATGGGAGTTTACAGAGCCCTGGAGGACTTAGCGAAAGGATTTATGGGAAGAGACAAGGACAGTGTTTATGTGCCTAACCAGATAGCCAATCAGGCCTCGAATGAACTTAATGCATATTAATTGTACAGAGGGACAGCCTGTTTGACCAAGGGGATGCTGCTATGAGCCCACCAAACCCTGATGACAGATTCAGCTTTGGTCAGTTTGGTGGAGCCCCCTTCTAAAGGAGGTGGGATCCATGATGTTACTCCAGGGAGATGAAGAAAGCCTGCCTAGGGGATTGCACAGCCACCAGCCTGGGAGGCGCACTGTGTTGCCTTTCAATGTGGAAGAAGCTGCTTCAGAATCAATGTGTTGATTTGCTGTCCAGAGGCAAGAAAATTGTCTGAGATGTTCCCAAGAGAGAGGAAACTTTCCTGTGATCTTCCAGTGAAGAAAAAGGCCTACCTGGGGGCTTGCATAACTACCAGCCCAGGAGGTGCTCTGTGTTGCTCTGTGTTGCCTTCCAATGGCTGGAAGGAGTTGTTGCCAGAATGAAAGTGTTGTTCTGCTAACTAGTGTCAAGGAATTGTCTGGGAGTTTCCAGACAGCGAGAGAGGAGCTCCACTGCGATGCCTGGGAGATGTTTGGAGGCCTACTTGGGGGCCTGCCCAGCCCAGCAGCCAAAGGAAGCTTGCCTGGTGGTTCCAGTAGCTGCAAAGAAAGTGAGAGGATTTGCTCTTCTGTTCAAGTCTCAATATTAAAGTCAGAAGATGTGTTCTTCTGTTCCAGTCTGAGTACTAATGTGAGAAGATCCATTTGTCTGTTCAAGTCTGAGTCTTTGAGGTGAGAAGATGTGCCAGCATCTTCTGCTTCAAGTCGGAACCTGTAATGTCTAAAGCTGAGAGACTGTTTCCTGCTAATGTTTAATTGAAAACTGAGGGACTATGTTCCAGTCAAGAGAGAGAGCCACTGCTACCAGCTGGCAGAGTGGCTGAAGCCATTTACAGTCAGATGTTTCTGAGTACCAGAAAGAGGGTGACTGCCATCTGAGTATAGTCTGGGGAATCAGTCAGGTAGTGTTACTGCTAGGCATTGCTCATCATCTCCCCCTGAGGCATGTTGGCCCTATCCCCAAAACTGGCCTGTTCCAGTTCTGTGATGATGCATAAAGAAAATGAAAAGCTGCAAGAGAAGCTGAAATGTATCCAGCCTGTTAAAGCTGCAAGAGCCTCCTGCTGAAAAGGCCCAAGCTGCAAGAGATGCATAGGGAAGGTCCACACTGCAAGAGCCTGCTGCTCATCTCAACTGTCAGTTCCCAAGTCCCTCCCGTTCCAAGCACCCCAGATCCACAGTCTGAAAATCATCAGCTCAACCAGCAAGAGACAGTTCTGCAAAACAATGAGTAATTCAGGGTTTGCCCTGCATCTAGGGAAAACTGTATATAGTCGCCACCAAAGTCTCTGAGTATGGCCATTGGCCATCCACCCCAAAGTTGCCAAGTTTCACCAACTAGCGGTTGTCACAGTTCAAAGAGCTTACACTAAATTGTTGTTAAAGTGCACCAGTCCCAGCCAACCAGCTGCACTGCATCAGGTCTGCAATTGCTCCACTCTGGGTGCCCAGAGAGACTGAGGGAACTGCCTAGGTAGACACTGGGGGGAGACTGGTAAAAGTCAGGGAGTGGGTAATGTTAAAATAAGTGGGCTATATCTATTTTGATGCATATGCTGGTGGGAGGTAGGCACTGAGAATGTTTCTGGGTTTACAGTCAAAGTGATTGATTTGTGTTTGCAAAATGCTAATGCTAAAAGTTACTTATCCTCTATTTCCATTTTCCCTTTTCCTAACCATACCCAATGTTTTATTTTTTGTTAACTTGGTAAGGTCCATTAGGCACAAGTGTCTATTTTCAGGGGTGACCCGGGAGCATGTAAATAAATTGTTGGTTAGTCTTTTTACAACTGTCTCATGAGCATGTTATTAATGAGCATATTATTAGCTATAGTCTTTAAGTGCATGTTTAGTGAAATATGGTTTTGGTTTATGGTGATCCATGTGTGGGGTGACCGTAAGGGGAAGTGGGTAGGTACAGCATCCTAAGGGGGTTGTACTAGACAAACAACTGGCCCACTATACATTACTCTGGGAGGAGGCACCATGCTATTTATTTTCTATCTTGGGAAAGAACCCCCCTATTCCACCAGAACAAGAACCCTGGCCCCACAATCTTGGCAAGTTCACATGACAGTATTAGTAGCCCGCTGGTACACAGCACCCGGGTTACAAATATAGATGCAGCTTCATTACCATGTTTCCTTAGACATAAATTCCCTTAGACAAGATGCTTTTTAAGTGGCCCTATAGGACCCAAAGAAGTTATGTTATAGTGACCGAGGCAGATTGTGCAGGCTAATAGACATCCTCCTTAGACACTGGTTCTCTGGCTGGTGCGGTCTTCATTGACCTCTCTAAAGCTTTCGACACTGTCTCCCAACCCCTCCTTCTTGATGCCCTTAGTCTCTCTGGTTTTGCTGCTGGGCCTATCTCCTGGTGCACCAGTTATCTGTCTGACCGCTCACAGCATGTAAAAATTAATGGGACCTACTCAGACATCTGTCCCATCTTTTCTGGGGTCCCCCAGGGCTCCATTCTGGGCCCCTTACTATTCTCCCTTTACCTTAACACCCTTCCACTCTCTTGCTCGGGGAACATTCTATTGTACGCTGATGATGCAGTCATCTTTGCCTCAAGTCCTAACCCTATTGCCCTCCAGGACTCGCTGCAGAAGTCCTTCGCCTCAGCCGAGGGCTGGTTCAAGGAACATAGATTGGTGATAAATCTTAAAAAAATAAAAATCATGTTCTTCACTCATCCTCAAAACAAGTCCTGCAACTTCAAACTCCTCATTCACTCTGGGTCCTCTTTCCCACTCGAACAAGTTTGCTCCTATAAATACCTAGGGATCCATTTTGACCCCTCCCTCTCCTTCCATGGACACATCGCTGCCCTAGCCACTGCCACTAATATCCAATTGGGCATCTTACATCGGTATAAACACTTCCTCCCCCCAGAGGCTCTTTGACTCGCAGTCACCTCCTCTATCCTGTCCCTAGTGGACTATGGACTGCCGGTGTATGGTGCTGCTGATCAGACTGCACTCCATAAAATTGACACTACTCTGAATAAGGCCTGCAGGTTAATTACTGGGGCACCTAGGCTAACACACACCTGTCTACTGTATGCTAAAGCACTGGTACTTGATCTTGACGAGCACCTCAAATATCTGACCTGTACCCTTACAAAAAAGACCCTCCTTGGGTTATCCCCGCCAGGATTGACCACCACCATCCGCGTCTCTGTCCCACTAGTTCATACTCGGACCTCTGGGAAAACCTCTCTTGTTATCCCTAGAGCTAGGGCCTCTCATGGCCAAAGATTTAGGGCCCCCTCCTGGTTCAACACACTGCCTCCCTCCATCTCCGAAGCTCCAACTATATCGTGCTTCAAAACTTCCTTACGGAGCCACCTTGTTAACACCCGGAGCTGTAATTGCCACTAGTCAAAGCCGTACTCAATACTTATGACAAAGCTTACTACTAAGCTGCTAAGGACAACATAACTCTGGTATTGTTTGCATCAATCCTACCTGTACCATCTTGTTTGTATCTATGTCTTAAGTTACTGTTATACTGTGTTATACTGTTATACTGTGCATTTTCGTTTGTCTTACTGTGACAAGGTACCTTTGTAAATGAGCCTATGGCTCAAAGGTTTTCCAAACTGCTGTCTAAATAAATAAATAAATAATACCCCAAACAGTCACACAACCCTTATCTACTTCTTATACAGGGGAGTCAGGGACCTTGTTTGGGGAGGTCCTGGACAATGGGAGGAGGAGAGAAGGGAAAGGAAAGTAATAGGAGGGTCAACAGTGTAGTGCTGAAACCATTGGGGTGGGGGTTCAAAGTTGGGGAGGGAGGACAGGGGGATGATATTTTAAGGGAAGGAGTAAGGAGTGAGGAGAAAACAGCAGAGGATAGGCCTGTTGCACATTTTTATAAGTCTCAAATTTTGAAAACATTATTAACTTCAAGTTGGTGCAAAACAATCTGATAATGAGGTAAACATGTGCAATTTTATCACCCATCCATATGGATAACCTATTATGTATAACTACCTAAATTGTAAATGGGTTAAAGAATGTGGTGAAATGCAAGAAAGTGATGAATAGAGTTAAAAAACTTAAAGCTGATATAATACTGATGCAAGAGACCCACATGTCTACAGGGGAGGTTTATAGAACATGTACAGGGTGAACGGGTACCAGGCTCACATCTTGATTTAATTCCAGAGTGAGGGGGATGACAAGTTGGCTCTGGACATCCTTCCCAGGGGTGGTGGTCAAAACTGTATATTTCCAGGATTGATATCTATTAGCCCAGATATAGCAAAACAGCAGCCCTTGTATAGCTGTAGGTGCCTGTTTATGGACCTACTGTGGAGGACTACTCCTTTTTCCAGTGATTGTCCATAGAAATGACAGGATATGTGAGGCCTGGCTCCAGGATGAGGATGTAAATTGCATGTTGGACACTGTGCTGGACAGATCCAATGTTACCCCTGTGGCTAAAGCCAAGAATACCAAAAGTTTAAAGGAGTTACTTAAAATGAACACCTTAACAGACATCTGGCACTACAAAAATCCCGCAGGCAGGGAATACAACTTTTATTCACACTCCTTCAGGTCCTATGCCTGAATAGACCTGATCCTGGTCTCCTCCAGCCCAGTCCCTTATATGGGACAGATTGAATACCAGCCAACACTGGAGTTTGATCACTCACCCCTTTGCACCAGCATTGCACTTGGTGGAGTAAATACCACCAACAGAATAGGGAAACTTGACCCACTATTACTTAAAAATCTCGATTTCAGGTAACACATGTCCAGTACCATTAAAGAATATCTAGAACACAATAAAAAGGGAGACATGTCTCACTGTATCAGGTAGGAAGCACTTAAGGCGCATGCCTGGGGCAGACAATTGTTTATGCCAAATTCAAGAGCAAGGGAAAAAAGGCAAAATTAGAACAACTAGAAACCAAAATTGCAGAAGTTGAGAGAGTCCACATTGGGGTTGGGAGGACCCAAAAAGGTCCTGACCCTTATTATCAGGCCCAGGATCCAGGCCAAAGTCCTGATAAGTTCTGACTAGTTCTGATTCTAATCAGAACCTTTTGTAAAATGTGATGAAAACTGCTAATCTGTTATATAATTGCATAAAATGACACTGAGATCTGTAACACACACGCAGAATTGTAATCAGCATTACAGAATATGAAAACTGTGAGTTTATAGCATGGATGTGCAGGTCAATTGAATATGGCAGTCATGCAGTTGACCTCTGTCTGTTTCCTGTCTCAGGGTCAGTAGTACTAGTGATACAACTGTAAACTGACCTGTCTGACTCGGGGGACGAATCTCATTCCCATTTAGTAGTATACATGTAACCCCTACCTGGTATGCCGTTTGTATCTGACAGCACTACCAGGTGGGCTGGGTTCGGGGAGGAATATGTCACTCGGCACATAGGTTAGGTTTAGCTACTCTGCACAGGGGCACCCAAGTAACTCCGGACAAAGGAAGCAATTACTGTAATGTCCAATACCAGAAGTGGGATTCTAAAGTGTGGCTTTTATTCACATCCAAACAGAATAAACAAAGCATAGATGGAGTCCCATGGGGCTACACTCCTGGTATTGCAGATTAAAGGAGACCAGAACACATCCTCATCACTTTAGCCCTTAGGCTCTGAACACATTGGGCACACAGCCCGGACTTATACGCTGCTTTGGGTTACACAGCCAGAACTTGTACACTGCTCTGGGTTTTCCCTGGCTCGGCTCCCTTGTCTGCCACTTGGACACCTTCCATAAATCATGGAAACATTTTCTGGTGGCTCCCTAAACCACCTAAGAGCACCTCGGCTCCATCAGGGAATCTTCCTCTTTAATCCCACGTCTGGGTACTTTCCTCAGGCACTGGCCAAGTACCTGAGAGAAAGCAACAGGTGTCTCAGAGCAGATCCGTAGAGGTGAATTTGGTTACTACTGATGGGGATGTCTCCCACCTTTCACTCCCACAATTCATACCCGGCCATTTCTCTGGACTGTAACACCTCATCCTTTAACACTGTGCTTTGTAAATTCCTTTTAAATGTCTTTCACATTCAGTCTACTTGTCTTGCTTCCCATTTGTGCTGGACTTGAACATACTTAAATTAAGTGGCATTGTCCATTACTCTAGACCTCCCACAGAGTTACCTGAGAGAAAGCAACAGGTGTCTCAGAGCAAATCTGTAGAGGTGAATTTGGTTACTACTGATGGGGATGTCTCCCACCTTTCACTCCCACAATTCATACCCGGCCATTTCTCTGGACTGTAACACCTCATCCTTTAACACTGTGCTGTGTAGATTCCTTTTAAATGTCTTTCACATTCAATCTACTTGTCTTGCTTCCCATTTGTGCTGGACTTGAACATACTTAAATTAAGTGGCATTGTCCATTACTCTAGACCCCCCACAGAGTTAAGCAGTCCAATCCCCACTTCTTCCAACTGTACTTGGCTGTCTTTTCCTGACCCCACAGTAACAGTCCCTTTAGTTTCCTTCTGTTTCAGGTGAAAACACTTGGCCCTTTTTTACAGCGAACTCACCCTTTGGTTGCAGGTGCCTCACAGGCGTTTCCTCCTCAAGGAATCTCTTCCAGAGCTTCAGGTGCCTCAGCACAACTCAAACAGGCAGCTTCTTTTCCTTAGCCAGACCCGGGGGGAGGTTGCCCATGGAAACAGACAGATACCTTCCCCGCATCCCCACAGGGATGGGGCCCTGAACCATTGAGATCAGTCTCCACCACTTCAATTGCAGTTCCTGTGTTCCTCTTCAGGTGGAAACACACACCTAAAACAAAAGTAGCTCTTTAACAGAGCTTAAAGTTCTGAGAGCCTGCACACACTCTGCTGCACTACAGACTCTCTCTCAGACTGCACACAGACTGACTTCAAATTCCCCAATGTTCTACTCTAACCTCCAACTGCAGCATTCCAGTGTGGCTTATGCAGCTGTGACAGTTCTAAAATGATGTCATCCCTCTGTCTCAGCTGAGACTGAGAACAGAGTGAGACAGTGTGAAATCCATTTAACTGGAGTTTCACAAGCTGCCTTCCCTGCCTACCACTAGGTCTTACTGGGATTCTAGTAACCCCGGGTAACAGAGGGGTTACATACACTATACATTATACAATGGACATATCATAGAAACATAGAATTTGAATTGACGGCAGATAATTATTTTTTTTTTATTTAGTTTTTGTTTACCGGGTAGGTGCGCTAGCCATAGCAATGACTATTTTCAGGCAATGACTATATAAAGACAGCTTGGCCCAGCCAGTCTGCCCATTTCCCTTCCTATTGAATAAGCTGCAGATTTTAGTTAACCAGCAGCCTACTTCCTCCTAGCGGATATCTGTTTGTTATTATTGCACCACTTCATTCTCTGCTCCAACTGAGAGTCATGCAGTTATTTTCTATGGCATGGGGTCCCCTCCACCTACCCACCTACCCAAATTGATAACACATTTAGGTTACCCCTACCAAAAATAAATAACTGCATGTCCTTAGGAGTCCAGAGACCTAGCTACTGCGGTGGAAGGAGGAGTGTGATTGTGAGGCTAAGCCTCTACTGAGTGAACAGAGACCTACATTCAGGCAATCCAAAAATGCAAAAATTGGAAAAGTCCATTAGTACATGCTGAAAAAAGTGTGCCATCATGTTCAGGAAATCCAAAAATTAAGACATGCTGAAAACATTGTGCCATCAGTCTCAACTTTTGGCATACAAAAATTATACAAGTCCATTAGGACATGTTTTGAAAAGTGTGCCATGAAGTTCAGGTAATCCAAAAATTAGCTAAGTATGTGAGGAAGACATGCTGAAAACAGTGTGCCATCAGTCCCAACTTCAGGCAGTCGAAAAATTAAAGAAGTCTATTAGGACATGCTGTGAAGAGTGTGCCATCAGGTTCTGGCAGTCCAAAAATTACACAAGTCCATTAGGACATGCTGCAAAAAGTGTGTCATCAGGTTCAGGTAGTCCAAAAATTACACAAGTCCATTAGGACATGTTGCAAAAAGTGTGCCATCAGGTTCAGGTAGACCAAAAATTATACAAGTCCATTAGGACATGCTGCGAAAAGTGTGTCATCAGGTTCAGATAGTCCAAAAATTACACAAGTCCATTAGGACATGCTGCGAAAAGTGTGCCATCAGGTTCAGGTAGTCCAAAAATTATACAAGTCCATTAGGACATGCTGCGAAAAGTGTGCCATCAGGTTCGGGCAGTCCAAAAATTGCACAAGTCCATTAGGACATGCTGCGAAAAGTGTGCCATCAGGTTCGGGCAGTCCAAAAATTATACAAGTCCATTAGGACATGCTGCAAAAAGTGTGCCATCAGGTTAGGCAGTCCAAAAATTACACAAGTCCATTAGGACATGCTGCGAAAAGTGTGCCATCAGGTTCAGGTAGTCCAAAAATTATACAAGTCCATTAGGACATGCTGTGAAAAGTGTGCCATCAGGTTTGGGCAGTCCAAAAATTGCACAAGTCCATTAGAACATGCTGCGAAAAGTGTGCCATCAGGTTCAGGCAGTCCAAAAATTATACAAGTCCATTAGGACATGCTGCGAAAAGTGTGCCATCAGGTTAGGCAGTCCAAAAATTACACAAGTCCATTAGGACATGCTGCGAAAAGTGTGCCATCAGGTACAGGTAGTCCAAAAATTATACAAGTCCATTAGGACATGCTGCAAAAAGTGTGTCATCAGGTTCAGGTAGTCCAAAAATTATACAAGTCCATTAGGACATGCTGTTGAAAGTGTGCCATGAAGTTCAGGTAATCCAAAAATTAGCTAAGTATGTGAGGAAAACGTGCTGAAAACATTGTGCCATCAGTCCCAACTTCAGGCGGTCCAAAAATTAAAGAAGTCTAATAGGACATGCTGCGAAGAGTGTGCCATCAAGTTCTGGCAGTCCAAAAATTACACAAGTCCATTAGGACATGCTGCGAAAAGTGTGCCATCAGGTACAAAGATTGTGTAGGCCACATGTAGGCCTACGAGAGTACTACTAATTTATTTTTTTGGAAAAATGGTGCTCCTTCTACTCTTCCAAATAGTCATCTTTGAGGTCACTGTGAAATGTATTTGCTGACTCCTGATCATAGGTATAACCAGTCAATGGAAGGTTTACTTTTAAGAATGTTAACTTTTTCAACATTTTCTGGTAGTAGCCTAGATGTTGTATCTGTTATCACATTTCCTGCACAGCTAAAGAGTCGCTCTGAAAATACACTGGTTGGGGGACAGACCATGTACTTCAAGGCTACCTGCACAAGTGCAGGCCATACAGGCTCCTTGCTTTACTAGTATTTAATGAGATCTTCATTCCATTCGATACCTTTTTTGCTAAATAGCAGTTAACCATGGCCTGGGCAGAAGCAGTGACATATGGAGAAGAAAGGGTTAATTTTTCAAAGATGACAGCATCCAAGTGACCCCAAAGATGACTACTGGGTGTAGAATGAATGGCAGCAGCTGACAGTTTTGTAGCCTGACTGAGAAGAGAGAGCTGTGAAGGTGCAGGAGGAATGGATGAGGGGACTGCATTTGTTGTCATGTTTTTTTTTTTTTTTTTCAAAAGCAAATCTACTTCTTGAATGATTTTCTCTCTGCAGTTTTGGAACACATGTTGGTCTTACTGTGAGAGGTGTTTCATCTTGTACCGTGGGTCTAGTACTTTTGCAATAATGTAATGTTCTGCCTTGAGCATTTCACAGAGTTTCTCATCATCTCTGACTTTTTTAATCATTCGATGTACTATGTCTTTTTTTATTCTGGATGGCAAGTCTCTTTCAGTTGCAGTAGACTCTCCCACCTGAAACTGGCTTATTGTGCCTTCCAACTCATCCCTGATTGCATTCAGCTGAAATCTAAGAATCTTGATCAATGGATTATTTGTCTAAGTGTGGCACTGTTGGAACTCACTTCCCTAGCAATTTCCTCAAAGGTTTGCAGTATCTTGATGAGAAGTTCTCAAACAGCCCACTGCTGAGGAGTAATGTACACATCAGCATCCCCTATACAGTACTGTTCTCTAGTGTGTTCTGTCTTACAGCCTTTTTTTGCTCCAGCAATCTTCGGAACATGTAAAAGGTAGAGTTGCACCTCATTGCAACATCCTGTATGAGTGTATTAGGAGTCAGTGTATGGCCTGAAGACGTTCATGTGCTTTGCAGGAGTGGCTGAAATGTGTGCATATTCTTTTTGCCATATATGTGAGAGCCTTCATATCTCTGTCCTCTTCCATAAATGCATGCACAATCAAATTTAGATAGTGTGCAAAATATCAAATGTGGACAAGGCCCCCATCAGACAATGCTTTCTTTATGTTTGAACCATTGTCAGTCACAATAAAACCTAAGGAAAGCCTTTGTGATGTAAGCCAGTATAGTATCTCTCTATTGAGCTCATCCAGGATGTTGGAAGATGTGTGATCCTGCGGGATATATTGGATGTGAAGGGAAGCCAGTTTCAGAGGGGATATGTCAGTGTCACTACAGGGAGTAAACGATACTCAATGCGTAGTCAGTGGCATAAATGGTTCTGGCTGGCAGCTTGTCCATATGTCAGTAGTCAGATGGACAACCCCAGCAACTGCATCTTTTAAAGCATTTTTCAGTTTAGCACTTGCTAAATCATGCATCTGTGATACTGCAACAGTCGAGGAATGTTTCCTGGATGGAATATTGTATCATGGTGACAGGTGATTCAAAAGCCTTTTGAATCCTACATGCTCCACAATTCTGTAAGGTGGTAAGTCCAGTGCTATCATCTCCAAAATGAGTTTTGTTATAGCAGTTACCTCAGGATGACTAAGCTGGTACTTAGCTTTACGTTCAATTGTCTCTAAAATCATGAGCTGTCTTCTAGCAGCTGAAGTTTTCAGATGACCAACTTTAGGAGTGCTGGATGATGGGAAGGGCAAAAGGTGGCTGTTTGTAGTACCTATTCTAGAAGACGACTGAGAAGGAGTTGACAGTACAGCTGAAGCAGGGCTGTTGCTGCTATCACTTGATATAACAGGTGCAGCAGGTGTAGTCTGACTTAATTCAGCCTGCATGTTGTTGCCTTCTTTCTCTCTGACCAAAAAATCACGCCTGAGACGTAATGGGTGCCATCTCTCTAAATGTCTTTTTAATGCTGAGGTACACAAAGCACCTTTTTTGCTTCCTCTGCTGATGGTCTTTTTACATATAAAGCAAGCTGCTCATAACTCAATACTGGGAGCCAGAGAGAAGTAAGACCACACATAAGAGGTCACCTTTTTTGTTTTATTACCAGGCATACTATACTGCCCTCCTTTGTCACTTTCACTGTGTTGTGCTTTCTCAATACTGGGAAGCTGCCCATCGTGGTCTTTTTCCGTTTCACCATTATCATCACCCTACAGCTCTTCCAGGCCACTAACAGAACCTAAATCTGAATGCACTGCCCCCTCATCTGGTTTCTCCTGCACCTGCACCACACTGTTTGTGCCCAAACTGCCCATCTCATCATCCAAGTCCAGATCATCACATTCATCCTGCATCTGTGCAACTGCCACCTCTACCTCATTCTAGCTTTCCATTTGTTTCAGCTTTTCTCCCTCCTTGTCTGCATCCTCCATTTCATAATCATTACTCTCATCAGAGCTAGATTTCTCCCCCTCTGTTTCATTTAAATCTGTACTGGTACTACGACGGTACACACAGGTACCATATCGTGGCTTGTCTTTCCTTGTGGTGCCGACTACTCCTTCAGTTTTAATGAAGGTAGTTTTGACCTTTCTTGTCTGTTTGGACAGCATTGTGGAAGAACCACTACTGCTACTTGATGAAGTCACAGCAATTGGTCTTTTACCAGTTAGACTGCACAGTGTTGTTTGTGCCATGCATTTTCCCATACCTTTTCCCCATGTCGGCCGCTGCCTCACCCTGTCTGGTGCACATTTCCAGTTTTCTTTTTTTACTACACACAAAAATGCTTTTTCCAGTATGTGTTTTCTTTTTATTTAGTCCTGTCAGTTGTTCCCAGGTTCCTCAGCCCACTAGTACAGGTTCGGCCTTACAGCTACACTCCCCCTTCCACCACAAAAGCTAGGTTACATTTGTTTAAATGGCACACAGAAATGTAGATATTTTCTTTTTATTTAGTCCTCTCAGTTAATAATAATAATAACTTAATTTTTAAAGCGCCTTTCAGGAATATCAAGGCACTTTACATCAAAACACAATATACAGTATCGATTTTAAACATACTGTATAAAATAAATTCATTAAAACATCACTCAGTTAAACAGACCATACAATCAACCATACAATCCACAAATATTTACAAGTAATTACCATTAAACATCCAGATAGGCCAGATCCCATAAATAGGTTGTTCCCAAGTTCCTCTGCCCACTGAATACAGGGTCAGCCTAACAGCCACACTTCCCCTTCCACCACAGTATTAGCTAGTTGGTTTTTTTAATTACACACAAAAAAATGTTTTTTCCTATAGGCCTTTTCTTTTGAAATAGTCCTTTCAGTTGTTCCCAAGTTTCGCTGCCCACTCAGGACAGGTATGGCCTCACTGCCACACTCCCCCTTCCACTACAGTATTAGCTAATTTTTTTTTATACACAAAAAAATGCTTTTTCCTGTATGCATTTTCTTTTGAAATAGTCCTTTCAGTTGTTCCCAAGTTCCTCTACCAACTCAGGACAGGTATGGCCTCACTGTCAAACTCTCCCTTCCAGCACTGCAGCTACTTTTATTACACACACACACACACACACACACACACACACACACACACACAAATGATTTTTCCTTAATGTAATTTTATATTTAGTCCTCAATTGTTCAAGGTTCCTCTGTCCACTCAGAGGCCCGGGCCAGGGCAGACTTGCTCTCACAGCCACACACCACCTCACATCCCTGCAGCTATTTTGTTTTTCCAGTTTAAAGAAAAATATTTTAATCTTCTGATTGACTATGACTAGTAGTATTTAGTAACAGTAAGTTACAGTTTCTCCAACCTCCACAGTCCAGGCACAGTCAAACACCCTGAATAATTCATTGTTTTCTTTCTTTCTTTTTTTTTGCAACATACTGTATTGCAGCTATCTGACAGTATCTGGCCCCCCACCAGGAACATTTTAGATGTCCCCAGACCCTCACCCTACCCACCAGCCATGATCTTTAATCCCCTACCCCCAAATTAAGATTCTGTCAGATTATGCCACTTTTTACTTTTTTTCTAATTTTTTATAGCCCCCAAAGAAATGCTCCTTTGATGATTACAAACTGACAAATTCTTAAGAACTACTGCTTGCTCAGACAGTCTCAGTTGAGAGAGACAAAATATCTTCTCCCAATGTGAGGTAGCTCCGGAATGGTGCCTTTCACGAACGCCAACTGAGCTACACAGACCCTTTCAGCTCCACCTATCCACCACAGCAGCCAATCACCAGGACTGACAAGCAGTCCCCTACAGCTATAGGCTGCCTAGCCTGTCAGTCTGGCTGGACTTAGCCAATCAAATTTCTCAACCCCTGCGCTTGTTCATGAGCATGTACTCATCTCCTGCTGCTCGCGTCTTGCCTGCTCATACAAGTGTGAGCATTTTCTTGTAGCAGGAGTGAGTACCAACAGCCCGCAGGATGCCATGCCAGCAGCCACATGACCGGCAATGTGGCCATCAGGTGACTGCCGGCAGGCCAGGATCTGGAGGATCGCAAAGTGCCATTTATCTACAGGGCTTTCTGGCTGCAGGTACAAATGCACTAACTGTGCTTTTTAAAAATGATAAAACACATTGTGGCCGACTGACCCGGACTTGGTACATTAAGCCCATTGTCTCTGATTTATTCAGGTCTGTCGGGCCACATTGGATCCAGGGGGGTTCTGATTTTTGGCAGATCAGTCTGCCCACCTCTAATCCACATGTTAAATGTAATCAAATCTCTCCATCATTTGCTGCAAATGCTGAAGTTGAAATACAATACTCTAGTGAGCGTAGCAAATGAAAGGGGGATACTACTGTCAAACGTTGGATATTACTTTGATGGGGAAGGCAAGAAACTGGCTTGCAGCTAAGGCATCAAGAGGGAGAGAGATCCATCTCCCATATCCATCACCCAAGTCATGGAATGGTCTTGGACAACCAAAAAGTGGGTGAATCTTTTGTTAAATTTTATGATGTTCTTTACATGATAGAGGCAAATGCATCTGAAACACAATTTTACTTCTTTCAGAAAGTTCTTATTGCACCTCTGACACACACACACATACACATACTAGAAGTTACACAAATGTCTCAGAGGTTCTGCAGGCTGTTAAATCTCTGAAAAGGGGAAAGCCCTAGGCTCTGATGGACTTCCAGTTAACTTCATGAAGTGCTTTCCTGATGTTCAGGGGGATTCCCTATAGGAAATTATAAATAAAGGTTTAACTAAAGTTGCCCTACCCCCCTCTACCCAGTCTGCTATGATCACTGTGCTTCCAACACCAGGCAAGGAACATACACAGTGTGCTTCATGCTGCCCATTTTTTTTGTTAACATCTGACTATAAAATAGCAGCAAGGACTATTGCTGCTAGACTGGAGGCATTGCTGCCAACATGTGTACACCCTGACCAAGCGGCGCTCATCAAGGGTAGAGAGAGGAAAGACAATACAGAAAGCTTACTGAACTGGTCCAGTGATGCCAACAGAACCTCTGCTGCAGCCCTTGACTTGGATGCAGAAAAGGCTTTTGAGCTGGTGGAACCGGAGAATATATGTGAAACTCTTAAAAAGGTTCAGAATGGCCCACAAATAGCAAACTAAGTCAGAGCACTCTGCCATTCCCTAACAGCCCAAATTCAAGTGAATGGTAGTCAAACCACTGACTTTGGAGTGATGCAGGATACCAAGGCAGAGCTACCCCCTTTCTTTCCCCTCTTCTGTATGTGCCAGCTTTGGAACCCCTAGCAGCAGCCATACATAACAACTCCGATATAGGGGGTTGCATCCTGAGTGGTAAGTCTCATAAAGTAGCATTATTTGCCAATGATTTGCTACTATAACTTCAAAACCTTGAAAGGAGACAAGCATCAGTGTATTCGTTACTAACTGAATATGGTTCTCAGTCCAGACATAAAATCAATTGGTCCAAAAGCAAGATCTGTCATCTGGTGGGCTGCTCAAGGAGCAATACGTTTAGGCAAATACAGCTGAATTTTATCCACTGCACTTTTTATAATCCTGTCAGGTTACATGCCAGATTCCCAGACAAATTCAAGACATGCCCCAAATGCGGGACCCAGGATGGAGACTTCCTCTGTATGGTGCTTACATGTCCAAAAATTACCACTTTCTGGTAGGAGATTTATAGAAAGATGGAACTGGTTTTGAACATCAGGCTATTCAAGTCTGCTCTTGAGCTGCTGTTGGGAGCTGAACCAGATGTGGGCCCTGGGGCCTGCAAGGCTTTTCCGGTCCATAGAACTAATAAAAGCAAGAAAGGTGATAGCTTAGAGATGGCTGTCTGCAGACCCACTGTCTATTAGCTTATGTGCGAACAATGTAAAAGTTTGCCTCAAACTTGAGAGAACACAGGTGAGTGCAAATGTAAGGTACAAGAATTCTATAAAATATGGGATCCCGTAGCTAAAGCTATTGACAAGGTTATATGGCCAGACTGATCACAACTAAGTGCAATGATGGGCCTACACATTTCAGGTAGAGAGAAACCGAGAAATAGAGAAATTATGGAACTTAGACATTGAATAGTTGAAATTGACAATGTGTTGGATGTGCACTGTGTATTAAAGCAGAGGAACAAGAATGTAATATATAAATACCTCAGATGTTACTTAATCTGCATGGATTAGTAATTACACACCACTGTATGATCTCTGTAATCAACTGTATAATAACAAGACACTATATCAACTGCTTTGCTCAATAAAATATGTTTAAAAAACTATCACTGAATTCAAATAGTCCTTAATAGTAATATATAAGTGCTATAGTGCCAAATGTGCAAATATACAAATTACAGATTTGTAACAGCCTACATCCCTGCAACACTGCTGCCCAATATACTGTATCAGTGCTTCACTCCTACACCAGTATCATCAGGGGGCCTATACACTGCAGAGCTAGAACTGAACACAACCTCCAGCATGTGGTGCTGTGTCATGGTTCCATAGCATGCCAAGAGTATGCATCCAGATGTCCTTATCTTTAAACTTAGGCTAGATATGTATATAGTGAGAAAAAAGGAATAAATGTTTATGACCACTAATCTGGTGGGAGAAATAACTCAGTAATCCAAAGGATTCCTTTTTTATTTTCACGTTTGCATGCTTTGCTGTGAAAGCCAATGGTATGGCTGAAGTACTGTATACACGGTTCTTGTGCTTAGTATAGAACATAGGCAAAATCAGGGTAGTTAGTGAGGTAAACACCAAGATAGAGAAGTTGACAGGGAGAAGGGCTGGGGTAAATGAATAAAATGGCAAAGGCAGTAAGGACAGAGATGGGGCAAAAAGGGGTAAGGCCATCAAAAACTGGAGGGTAATGAGTACAAATGCCCATAGCCTAGGTAACAAGTTCCCTGAACTGGTGGCCTTGATGGAACAGGGATGCCTAGATATTGTAGCAGTCACAGAAACATGGTGCACAGAGAACCATGACTGGGATGTCAACATACCAGGATACACAATCTACAGAAGGGACAGGGAGGGTAGAAGAGGAGGAGGAGGAGGAGTAGCTTTCTACGTAAGGGAAGAGATCAAAGCAATGAAACTAAAGGGTAAACAGGGAGGAGAGGAGGCACTGTGGGTCACCCTGGAGACTGGAAATTGCACCAGACCCCCGTCTCAGGGGGAGGAACTGGACAAGGAAATGATAGAAGGCATCTTTAGGATGGCAGAAAAAGGGGAGATATTGTTGATGGGGGACCTGAATATGCCAGATGTTAATTGGAGCACCTTTGCTGCAGCCACATCCGAGAGCAGGGTCATTCTCGATGCCCTACAGGGGGCATGTCTCAGACAGCTAGTGTTGGAACCCATTCAGGAGGGAGCATTCTTAGACCTAGTACTCTCAAACGGAGAAGGAGAGAGGATCTCAGATCCAGAAGTGAGTAGCCATCTGGGAACAAGTGATCACCAAACAGTGTGGTTCATGATAAACACAGCTGCAGAGTCAAGCCATATAAAAGTGAGGGTACTGGACTTTAGGCGGGCTGATTTTGTCAAAATGGGAGAGTGCCTCAGAAAAGCACTAGCAAACAGGTAA
Source organism: Neoceratodus forsteri (assembly GCA_016271365.2). Taxonomy (NCBI): domain Eukaryota; kingdom Metazoa; phylum Chordata; order Ceratodontiformes; family Ceratodontidae; genus Neoceratodus; species Neoceratodus forsteri. The sequence goes on along the minus strand of CM057449.1, from coordinate 514,842,265 downwards.
GAAGGAGGGGTGGAAGAACAATGGGGAAACATCAAAACTGCCATCACAGAGGCATCAAGCCTTTGTGTGAAGCAAATAAACAAATCAAAACGAAAGAAAAATGTCGCTATATGTACACGTGGGGGCATGGCAGTGTGGCCTGGGAAAGGGCATAGGCGATGTAGGGGGTGGCTCTGCAGTCAGCTGCTAAGCTGCACTGTGGCATTGGGGGTTGGCTTCCGCCATGTGCTGGGGTTTGGGGTTCCGCTGCTGAGTTCTGGGTCCGCCATTGCCTTTTGTTGCGCCCGGCCCAAATGGTATTTATATTTTGCTTTTGCACCCCCCCCCAACATGCACCCCACTGGAGTTGAGAATCCTTAAGTAGAGGGGTGCGGGAGGTGAAGCCCCACATGGGGGGGTTGGGGAGCACAGTCCCCTCAGAAATCAAAGTATAGAAATCCCCGTTGCTGTTCTTCCGTGTGCCGAGGATGTCAGGGTGGTGAAATTATTTTCGCCGCCCTGACATCACGATAATGCAAGTCATCATTTGGCACTCACTATTATCACATAGAACCGTACAGATCCCTATCATACAGCAAGTATTTATTCAAGATGTCTGTGTTTTCCTGGTGTCACACACACACACACACACACACACACACACACACACACACACACACACACACACACCTCTTAGTCTTACAGGTGTCAGCGTGGCTCAGTTGGTAGCACATCCGCCTCTGGCCCAGAAGGTCATGGGTTCTTGTCCCACACCAGGACTGGACTTGCACCTAAACATTGCTGGCATCCGAGTGCAGTATTGGGGGGTGCTGTACTGCTGGGTTGTGCCGTCCTTCGGATGAGATGTTAAACCGAGGTCCCTCTTGCCCATCCTGGTGTTGTCCAGGTGGAAGTAAAAGAACACAGGGCACTCTTCGCAAAGAGCAGGGAACATTCCCGGTGTCCTGGCCAACATTCCCCTTCCCATAAACTGGTTCATGCAATTATCCAGGCTGTGTGTGGGTGATGATGTGCGATATGGCTGCCACCACACATTCAGTCACTTCACTACCAGTCTAACATTGCTTATAAAGTGCTTTGGGATACTGTGTATGAAAAGCACTATATAAATGCTGATTCTTCTTCTTCTTCTTACAATCCCTCCCCTGGATCTTCTCATATTGCTTACATATCTAACAAATGTCTTGTCTACTTTCTTTACTTTCTGGGCTATTTTCTCCTCTGTTTGTGCCTTTGCGTTCCTAACTGATTTCTCTGCCTCTCTCTGTTTCTCCAGATGTAGCTCCATAACCTCCTCTTTCTGTGTCTTCTTATACCTTCTGAATGCTAACTTTTTTGCCCTTGCATTCCCAGCCACCTCCTTAGAAAATCAAAGTAGTTTCTTTTTTCTCTTGTTTTTGCTAACTTGCCTGATGCATAGGTTTGTTGCATTCTGTATGCCCCTTTTTATTTTTGCCCAAAGTTTCTCCACTCTTCCCAAGTCCCCCTGCCAGGGCATCCCTGAGGCATTCCCCCATTATTTTAAAACTGTCCCTCCTGAAGTCCAAGACCATCATCTCTGTGTGGTTCAGTTCCACTCCAGGACTTCTATTGAACCACACAGTATGGTTATCACTGGTCCCCAGATGGCCACCCACCATAACATCTGCAACACTGTCCCTGTTAGTAAGTACAGGGTCCAGTATTGACTCCCCATAAATGGGCCCCCTAACTAGTTGCCTAAAGAAGACACCTGTAGGGAGTCCAGGATGTCCCTGCTCCAACTGAAGGTGCAGCTGGGATGCTTCAATCTACATCTGACAGACTGAAGTCCCCCACCAGCAGCACCTCCCCCTTATTTGTCATCTTTTGGATGGCTTCCCCCAGAACTGTATCCAGCCTCCCCCAACCTGTGCTGGAGGCCTATAGATCCTGCCAGTGCAAAATGTCTAGTTGTTCTGAAACATAACTGATTTTTGTGACCCTTTTGAACATGACTTCATTGTAGCCATAATTTCAAAAATATGTTTTTTAACATTGGTACACAATGGGAGAAACTATTTTAAATGGTTCTCCCCCTGTAAAAGCCAAGTGTTTTTTTTCTCCTGAAGTGAGAATTTGTGCCATGATGATTATGTACATACCACTGGGAGAGACAAGCGGAGAGTAAATAGCTCTAATGCACACAGTCATGACATCGGTACAGCTGCACGTTTCACTCAGTAAAGGACACGAACAATTTAATTTATTTAGTTGAACATTGGGGACTGGGACTGCACAATGAGTTGAGGCTCATAGCCAGGTGCATTCCATGAGAGGCGAAGACAATAGGAAGCACATGAGCAAAAACAAAATATTGTAAACTTCATAACAGCTGCAGAATAAGAGGTGCTAGCTGCACATTCGAGCAGACTGGATAGACCACTGGGCCTTTATCTGCTGCTGAATTTAGTATGTTCATAATAGCAAGAGACGTTACTATAGTACAAAGTACTTAAAGGGGACAGGTACTGATTACTTACGTGCAGCTGCTTGTCATGTCTCTATTTTCATAACTTATATTCATATCTCTAAAGGATCCCTATTTAACTGTGCCTGAATAAAAGCCAAAGCTGTCAGTTGTGTTTTGCAGTGTTAAGCAATAATGAATGACGGAGGTTACATTAACGTTCTAGTTAATCACCTCCTTGGGGTGTAATGTGGCACGAGGCACAGCTGAGTGCCATATTGAGCCTAGGGGGTGAGTAACTTGAACATTAACCTAACCCCGGAGTTCATTATTGATATTATTATAATTGGGTTATGAGTTACTTTAGCTTAAATAATTTTTTTTAGTATTTTTTTGTGTGTGTGTGTGTGTGTAATTAACATAAAATAGTCCATCTGCTATACTAAATTGCGGTGGTCTCATTTCTGGGTCAATGTGGGCTACACAGATATAATGTATGTTACTATGGTGTATTCGTTGGAACTCTAGCTTTCCCTAGTTTTGTTGTACCATTGATGTGACGTCACGATGTTGTTGTACCATTGTGAGTATGTCACATCGATGGTACAACAGCATAGATTACTTTTGCACATCTGCCACTCGCGCTTTGTAGGTGGTCATACAATGGATGGCAGTTAAGCGAAGGCACAGGAGGAGATAGTAAGGGCTGTTTTTTTTTAAATCTTTACCGGTGCTTAGTAGTACACCAGATTAAGGTAACAAATAAATACCGCTGTGGACCGGGAATGAGCGGAGTGTTTGGACACGTCGGGGCCGGGACAGGGGTGGGTCTCCAACAGCACGGCGTGACCAAGGAGGAAGGCACAAGCTGATTTAGATTTACTCTTGCCCATACACTATAAAAGACAGTGGATGGGTAACAGTAAACAAAAACACTGTTTTAACTTCTCAAGGTTTCATGACAACCAAAAACCTCTCGAGCGTCGCTCTCGAGGTTTACTTGGTTGTCATGACAACCTCTTAAAGTGAACAACAGTGTTGTTGTTCACTGTTGCCCATCCACTATCCTCTATGTACATGCTCATGCAAATTTATTTTATAAATGCACGAGTACAGTATTTTGTATTTTTTTCCCTGCAGCAAAAGAGTATCAACAGCCTGCTGCCATTATTACAAAGATCTGAAGGGTGAGGATCTTCATAGAAAAGTCAAGCTGCAGATTGTTACATCTGTGAAAGTCAATTTTTATTATTGCCAGTTTAAAAATGTACTTTCACTGACATAGCAGCCTGCAGCGTGGCTTTTCCGTGAAGCTCCTCACCCCTCAATCCTTGTAATAAGGGCAACACACTGGTGATACTATTGGACTGCAGAAAAAAAAAGCAAAAAGGTAATACCTCACCTCTTTTCTTCTTTTTCATACAGGCAGCCCCTATTATTACAGAACATCTGTATGACTTTGAACACTTTTTACTCCCCCCACGCCAAGGTAAAATCTGAACCACGAAAACACAGGAAATCAGCCTCAGTCAGTAATTACTATAGGAAACATAAAAAACAGCAAACTGGTAGGCACAGTACACGTGATTTAAAAAAGGTTTTGCAGATAAAATTGGACTAGGGTCATCACGTACTCCTAAAAAATGTCCCATCTCTTTCACATTCTTCTTGGTTAAAATCCGATTGAAGCAGCTCTTGCTAATGTAAATATGGCAGCAGAAACCCAACTGGCATGACACAGGCTTACATTAAGAAACTTTTTGAAACACATACAGCAGGAAGGAGAGGACACGTTGAGGTGGGGTACTGCATCAGAAGAACGTTGGTCACTTAATTTCAAAACAGAAAAAGACCATATTTGTATAGAGAGTACTAAACAAGCCACCCTACAGCATGTTTATATCCATTGTTTACAGTTTGAGCTCAGCTGTGATCTCCAGCGTGCTGCCGATATTTCAAAGCTCTGAGGGATGATGAGACTCTTTACGGAAAAGCTGCACTGCGAGCTGCAATGTCAGTGAAAGTTAATTTTTATTATTGTCAGTTTAAAAATGTACTTTTACTGACGTAGCAGCCCACAGCGCAGCTTGTCTGTATGGCTCCTCACCCCTCGTGCCTTACAATAACGGCAACACTCTGGTGTCAGTGATACTCTTGGACTGAAAAAAAAAACAAATACTTCACTCCTGCCTTTTTCATACAAGCAGCCCCTGTTACAGCACAGCAGTATGACTTCAGATACTTTTTACTTACTTCTTTCTCCCCAGGTATTCAGTTGTGCCTTGCTCTAATGGCGTTCATAGGTTCCGCAGGTAGAATGTTGGAAAGCTAATTAGGAACTTCATTTTTTAAATCAGTGCTCCTGTAATTAGGATGTACAAGTATGTTAACAAGTAAGTTAACATAAGGCTCTCAGAATGCTGACAGCCAATGAGATTGCAGCATTTCTGAGACCCTTATAATATTTTGTTTTGTATGGACAACATTCTGTGCCGTTCCTTTCACGGAACCAAGAATTTGGAGTTTTGACTGTGTCACTTCATGGTTTCAGAACCGTGGGCACTGTATTAATAAGTTCATGCTCACATTTCTGAAACCATGAAGTGACATAGTCAAAACTCCAAATTCTTAGTACCATGAAAAGAACTGCACAGAATGTTGTCCCTACAAAGAAAACAATACAAAACACAACTGACAGCTTCAGCTTTTATTCAGGTACAGTTAAATAGGAATCCTTTAGAGGTATAAATGTAATTTATGAAAATAGAGACATTTCAACCAGCTGCACATAAGTAATCAATTCCTGTCCCATTTAAGAACATAAAACAAATTACATATATATGCAATACTGAATTAATTATATGGTTTACAAACAGTAATTAAAGAAGTACAATATATGCATAAGTTGCAGTCCTTAAAGGAAACCCTTACTTGAAATGCATGATGCGTATCCTTTTCTGGAAAAATACTCAGGCAACATTGCCACAGAGAAGTGTGTTTGTTAAATGCAGTCACCTTAATTAGATGCAGTCTCTCCATTTAAATTCAGATGCTCTAAATAGTGGAAATTTACAAGACCGATTTTATGTATTCCATGCATTTGTGTGTGTGTGGGGGGTAAGCTATCTACTAGTGAATATTGCAGAATTTGGAATTCTTGTATTCCATGGTAAACATATAAGATTGTGAATGGGCAACTATGCACAACCAGTGTGTTGTGCCACCGAGGGGTTCTGATCCCTGTGACCTCGAGAGTGATGCTCGAGAGGTCCATAGAAATCAGATCCCCGAGGTGGCACAACACACTGGTTGTGCATAGAGTTGCCCATCCTGTATTCTATGTAGTGTATGGGCTTCCATGCCTATTTCGGATATTGCACTTTGTTTCAGTGAACTGGTGGCTGGGGGAGTGCAATTGAGGGTTGGTGGTAAGCTCAAATTACTGACACAGTGTGCTGAAGATGTTTCTGCAAGTTCAAGTTTAAAAAACAACAACTTCCAGCTTAATTGAATTGGGGAAATCAAGTATGTGGCAGCATTCCAATTTGTTCTGTTGCAGTAGTGACATCACTACTGCAGCAGAACAACATAATGATGTCACTCACTGTTGTAGCAGAACGTAGAGGATAATGTATGGTCTTTGGTTAATAACCACACTGTAAACATTTTGAAAGGTTGGCATGACATCATAGTAAACCTCGAGAGCGTAGCTCAAGAGGTTTTCAGATGTCATGGCAACCTCGAGAAGTGTTTATTTATGTATTTATTTATTTATTGAAATGTTTCACCAGGAGGGCACACTGAACAACAAGTTGCTCATCTCACGATGCGACCTGGGGGGAGGGGTTACATAGGGTTGTGAGGGATGATCAGTTACAATAGTATGTGAGTAGTACAATCAATACAACATTGTAAGATTGTGCAACAGTTGGAACACAAGGTATTGTACAATAAACAGTAGTGGAATATTGGGTACATTACAATACATGTCCAAAGTCATACAAAAGAACATATAAATGTACAAAACAGTACTAATGCGACAGAACCATTTACAGTGCATGAGTGTACCAGGAGCAGGCTCGAGGTAGTACGCAAGTGCTGTTGGAGTAAAAAGGATGGGGTTAGGTTGCGCACACTGGTGACCCAGAAGGGCAGGTGGAGAAGAGAGGGGGAGAGGCAAGAACTGAATATAAGGAGAAGGAGTAGCCATTTCCTGATTTCCCCCTTCAGGATGTTGAGAACCCTGCGGGGCGGGGGGATCATGGTAAGAACTAGGGATAGGTATTAAGGTGGGTTAAAGCAGGAACAGCTGAGGGAAAGGTAATTGTGTAGGCAGAGGTATGGGAGTAGTTGGAGGAGGAGTGTCAAATTTCAGGGGGGAGGGAATTCCAGATTTTAGGGAAATGATGGGCGAAACCAGTCTGACCTATGAGGGTGGAGCAGCGAGGGACCGTCAAGGTGTGGGTGTCATTTGATCTGAGAGAGTGAGTGGGGGGAGGTGGAGTGGAGAGAGAGAGGATGAGAGATAGGAGGGAAGCCCCCCAAACCAGAATTTGGAGGTTAGTTTGGCACAGTGAGAGATGCGTCTGTGAGATAGTGGAAGGAAGGTTAGAGAGCGATAGAGTTCACAATGGTGGGAGCAGGAAGGGGAGTCGATAGCAAAGCAGCAGAAGGAGTTAAAGGGAGTGTCCAACTTGGTCAGGGAAGATTTGGGAGCAGCACCATAGACTACATCACAGTAGACAAAGATGAGGAGCATCATCTAATGGACAATTTCGTGCCTCGCAGTCAGCGGGATGCAACTACAATTCCTGTATAGAGCACAAAGCTTGGGGCGCAGTTTCTTCAGGATAGCACTGAAACGAAGACCATGCATTATATTTTATAGTGTATGGACTGTCAAGATTACGTGGTCGGCGCTGAACATGTGGAGGCTGGATGAACTGAATTATAGTAACGACACCATGTAGCCACCACAGATACTAGTTGGCCCCATTGCATGCAGCAGATCCTGGCCTGAGTGGACTGTTCCTTGGCAAAGATAACTGGGAGAAAAAAAAAAGGAAATGGAATTTCAGTTTCAAATGCTTACAGCTACTAGTGATCACCATTCTCAAAACGGAACATTGATTTTTGTGAGCATTCTGTTTTGTTATACCATTGATATGACATACTCTAGAATGGTTAACAGAGTGATGTCATATTGATGGCATAACATAGAGGATAATAGATGGGCCATTATCCATAACAAGTATGTGTAGCCATTGAGTGGTTATCTATGGCGACCATTTAAACCTCGAAAGTGCAGCTTGAGGTGTTTTGGTCGCCATGACAACTGTAAGATGGCTACTCAAGCTTGTTGTGGATAGTGGCCCATACATTGTATTTTATAGTGTATGGGCCACTATCACTATGAAAAAAAAGTTAGTTTTCCTAGCGGATTCCTTACTCATTGTTGATTTCATTGGCGCCGCCCTCCTGCAGTACCGTTCTCACCACCACTGCTACTTCTTATCTGGTGACTCTTATCGAAATGCACATACACGTGTGTGTTTTATACTGTTATGCTGTAGTAGCTACACAGCTAGTGCAGCATAACAGCTGTGATGACATAGCTACTGCAGCATAACAACTCCATTATAGTTATGGATTTCTATCCATAACAACATTCTACCATTCACTATAAGGTTGTAATCTGCTTGATTTCAGTTAATAATAAGGACTCCCCATACATTATAAGCATATTCTAGGCAAGGAATTCCATGCATAACAGCATTCCACCATACAATATAAACACACTGTGTACTGAAAGTGTGGTAAGAGAGATGGCTGACGGGTGGAATCATCTGCAGAGGAACTATTTTCTTTAGCAATATGTTATTATATATTTTGTCTATTTTTAAACTTTGAGTATCAGTTTTTTAACACTTGTCTATCAACTCATTGTATTTATTTATCTAGTTATTGTTATTTACTCAATAACTAGATGAACTCACTGAGCACTTGTGCCCTTTTTAGGAAGGACCTGGGAGATTTTATAAGTGCAATAAGACACTTCAGGGAATTTGTTGTACTGGTTTTACAGCATTTCCAGGGGCTGAAAATAATCATGCTTTAGTATGCCCCGGCTATGTGGTAAAACCAATACAACCAAAACTCCACTGTGACTTATTTACGTATTTATTTTACTTATTGAAACGTTTCACCAGGAAAGGCACACTCAACAACATGTTGCTTGTCTCATGGTGCATCCTAGGGGAAAGCACAGTGGAAATACATACATGCATAAAACAGCAAACATTATTACAGCAATATTGGCAGCGGTGAATAGCAAATAACAAAAAGAACATATTAAGTGCAGCATATAAGTACAATTGTTTACAGAGGTCACGATGGACAGGTCAAGTTCATTACATTAGGATAACACCTTAAATTCACGATGATGGTACCATTTAGCCTGAAAGGAATGGGTGGATAGAGAGTAACAGCAGAGGTGGAAAGGTAGCGAGGCTGGGAGGGGAGCAGATGAATAGGAATCAACATTATAGATATATTGATAGTTGTAGATTATCTTATATATTATAGGTGATCTTGCCCCTCTTCAGGTCACTGGTAAGGATGCACTTAGAGTATTGTGTGCAGTTTTGGATGCCATACCTAAAGCGTGCTATCAGGCTACTGGAGGGGGTGCAGAGGAGGGCAACAAAGATGATATGTGGAATGGAGGGGGGAGAGACTATCAGAGCAGACTGGGAGACCTGAATATGTACACTCTGGAGGATAGACGAGACGGGGGGACATGATAGAGATGTTCAAGTATCTGAGGGGAATCAATAAGGATGAGGCACATGGGGTATTTAAGCTAGGGAGGGGGAGGGACACTAGGGGGAATGGGCTAAGAATAGAGGGGGGAAGATTTAGGAGGGAAATGAGGAGACACTATTTCACAGAGAGGGTAGTAGCAAAATGGAATGCACTACCAGAATGGGTAGTATCATGTAAATCTGTAAACAGCTTCAAAAGGGCATGGGACAGGGAACAGAGGAGAGTGAGGGTTGGGAAGGTGGAGGTGGCAGTGGGATGACAAAGGGGAGGGGGGTTGGGCAGCTGCAAACTAAGAGTGCTGGCTGCACACTCGAGCAGACTTAGATAGACTGGATGGTCTGTTTTTGCTGGCACATTCGTATGTTCGTATGATAGGAATCAAAAGTCATAGTTATGCTGACCCAGTGGCACTGAGGGTTGAGGTGCTGGACGCCACACCTCTTGCCACGCCAGTGACCTGGGTTCAGGAACAAGCCCAGGCCACCAGGGGTTGGCAGAGGAGCAAGAGGATCGAGCATCTGGTGGACTGTTCTCCTCTCTTGGGGGGGGATCCAGGGTTTAGCCCAGCACCACAGCAGCTCTTGGTGGAAACTGGAGGCACTGCACCACTCAGGACTTAGTGGATTGCAGACCCACGTCGGACATCCCTGGCATCATTTCACACCTGGGCTCTGCTGGGTGGGAGGTGGAGAGGGTGTAACCATAAGCTACCAGAAATACCCTCTGCCTACTGATAGGTGACAGAGGGTCCAGGGGTGCCTGCCTACCATGCCCAATGTCGGGCTTCTTCTCTCACTCCTCTGCTCTCCTCCATCTCAGGGCACCCGACTGGATTCTAGATAGAGTGCCAGGAGGAGTATCTGGCGGTCCCACCTCGGGGGACTCAGAGCCGAGGAGCTGGGTGGCCGTTGGGAATGTCTGGAGAGTCCGATCCCTGGAGGAGCGAGAGGGCACTTCAGGCAAGCGGGATCAAGGTAGTCACCATGAGTCCACTTCAGAAAGAGTTCAGGAGGTAGAGTGATAAATAAAGTGTAAAAAAAAAAGTCATAGTTATATTTGTAGATATAGATGACCCAGAGGAATGGCAAGGTAGGGATCTCTGCAGGGAAAGAAAGTAGTGGGGCTGGAAGGGAGCTGTAATACAGAATGGTTACTTAATATATTGATAGAGGTTGGGGAGCAGGTCAGGAATACCAGGTAGGTTAAATGCAGGTACAATTCACAGAGAGGAAATTATGTAGGGCTGACATTATAGAGGAGGGGGAGGAGGAGTGGTGAATCTGGTGAGGAAGTGAATTCCACAGTTTTAGGAAGTGATACAAGAAAGCAGCCTGGCCTACAGTGGTAGACCAGTGAGGGACAACCAAGGAATGGGAGTTGTAAGATCTAAGTGAGTGGACAGAGGGAGGGAGGACTGATAGACAGGAAGTGAGTTAGAATGGGAATGATCCAAACCAGAATTTAGAGACAAATTTAGCACAATGATGGAGGTGTCTATTTTCTAGTGAGGAAAATGCCAGGGAGTGGTAGAGCTGACAGTGGTGGGTGAGAGGAGGAGAGTCCAGAGCGAAAAGACAGAAGGAGTTGAAGAGGGTATCCAATCTGGCTAAGAAGAGCTTATAGGCTTATGAGCAGCACTGTAGACTACATCACAGTAGTCAAAAATAGGACGGATCATCTTCTGGACATATTCGCACCTAGCCGGGAGAGGGAGACAGTTCTGGTTCCTGTATAGAGTGTCGAGCTTACGATGCAGCAGCTTTTTCAGGTTGGCGTCCACATGACCAGAGAAGGTGAGCTGTTGGTCAAGCCAAACACCCAGATATCTGAATGAGGAGGTTTCCTCAAGGACTGTCCCATCATGGGTATGGAAGAAGGGCAGGGAGGGGAGCCTAGAGAGTCTCTGCCTAGTGCTGAAGGTCATGGAGACTGTCTTCTTGGCGTTTGGAAAAGTTGATGAGAGCAAAAGCAGTGCTGAACATTATTGAAGTCCTGCTGAAGTCTGTTTGCCAGAGCAGTGGGGGACTGTCCAGAGGTGTAGAGCACCATGTCATCTGCGTGCATATGTTCTGAGGTTGATGTACAGACAGATGGTAGGTCATTAAGAAATATGGAGAAAAGGATAGGGCCCAACACGGACCCTTGAGGGACACCAGTGTTGATAGAGAGGGTAGAGATGTGGAGTCAGTGATTCTGACAGGGTCCGACATTCAAGGTAGGCTCTGAACCAGTTAGTGGATGAGTCAGTCAGACCTGCTGAGGAAAGGAAGTTTAGTAATACAGTGTGGGAAACCATGTTGAAAGCCTTGGCTAAGCTGACAAAAATGGCAGACATGATTTGACCACTGTCCATCTCTGAGAGGATGGAGTTGGTAAGCCTAATCATGGAGGTGGTGGTGGAGTGTTTTTTTCAAAAACCAGATTGGGTGGTCACGTGATGGCGGTTTGAGAGACAGCAGCACTATTCCTCAGCTCCGCTTCCCACCTGGGAACAAATGCATCAGTTCAGTTCTCCAGACTAATTTTTCTGCTGGAAACAGAGCATAACTCTTCTGGAGAGACTCTACAGTCAGAAACATCCGAAAAGAATGACGGTATATATGAAGAAAGGCCCCCTGAGGCATACACCTCTGGTTTCTCCTGAAAAAGAAAAGGCTGCAAAGTGCGCTAAACACCAGACAGCGGCTCCACCCAGTCCCCCTGCCGACCAGACTGAGCTTTCTGAGGAGAGATTTTGAGAGATAATGCACCCATTGCAGGCTGCGATCTCCACAGTCTCTGAAGATATGCAGCAAATTAAATCCTCAGAGGCAAGTTCAACAACTAGAACCGGGGACCTGGTGGTGAGAACAGTATCACTAGAAAAGAAATCAGAGAAAGCAGACCAAGCCATGATGCACTTGAATAGGAAAATCAAGAAAATGGAGAAGAAGCTAGAAGATCTTGAGGGGCGAAGCAGATGGAATACTCTAATAATAATAATCGGCATTCCAGAACATGAAGAAGGCGCTTCCTCGATCTTATTCCTGCAAAAGCTATGTGAGAAAGTGGCCGGCCCATCTCCCAATGGAGGGGTGTACATCATTGAGGGAGCACACCATGCCCTCCGGCCTCCACAGCCAGCAGGTTCACCTCCAAGACCCCTTATCTTCAAGCTACTAAATTTCCAGGACAAACAGCACATTTATTTAAAATCAGGGGGCTTCAAGAGGTCCAGTGGGAAGGGCGACTGATTCACATCACACAAGACTTGCCACAGTCAGTTCGAATACGGTGACATGAGCTTCACCCGACCGTATCTAAGCTCATAGCTGCTGGCAAAGCATTTTGTGTTAAATATCCAGCAATCCTGCAAGTGAAGCATGTTGAACAATGGCTGTCCTTTGAAAATCCTGAACAGGCCATGCAAGAGCTAAAGACCCTATTTCCTGATTTGTTCAAGTGATTTAGACCCTGCAGGTTTGATCTACCTTCATTAGTAGAGAGGCCTGGATTTGCCTCAATCATGCTTCCATGAGAAGCGATCATTTTGGTTTAGTATTCTACAGTTAGCCCGTTTCTTGGCTTATGACCCTTGGCAAATGCAGAGAAACTGTACTGTAGCTTTGTTTTATTCTCCCCAGCTGTATAATAGAAAGGGGAAGCTAAGACATTAGGCTTGCAGGCTTGATTGTCTGATGCGGCCTGGTTTAACAAGGAAAAGGAGAACTATTCTGATCTTGGCTAGTGTTTTTCAACTAGACTGACGTTCTTCTGGTTGTTTCGGAGGGTGACCTGAGTTTGTGGTAGTCTTACATTCATTTATCTGAATACCCCTGGACATTAAGTGACTTCCTGAACTTTTTGTTTTCCAATTTAGTGTCGCAAGTGTAATTGTGACCACCATGGAACATTAATCTTAATTTGGGCCACAGAATTGACCTAGGGAGAATCTTGCGGATATTTCTATGGCTAATCTGGAAGCTTCCTTCTTCATCTTTTTGAACTGTGGCCACTATGATGTGAATAGTGGTTGGAGACATCTTGATTTTTACCACAACTCTCAACAGACATTAGTCCACAGTGAACGTAGACGTAATTTCTATCTTTGCAATATTGGTGCGATTTGTTTGTGGGGGGGAGGATAAGTGGGGCCTGGCTGTAATCAAATTTGCTTAGGAACATCACCTGGCGGGATCTGAATAGCAGTGCGGTTGATTAGAACCGGGGGATAGAGGGATTTGTGTGTCATTTATTTTGGGGAATATCTATGTGTGTGTTCAGAGGATTTCAGGGGAGGGGGGTGTTACCAAACATGACTTTGGAAGGCCACCGCTGAATTGTGTGATTGTTCTTAAAATTCTGCACATCACTGCTGATCCAGTTTTCTGCTTAAATGGGTAGACCATACGTTTTTGTGAGATGGAATGTTAAGGGAGCACAGGATAGATGCAAAAGGCAAATGATACTAAGACATATCTCACACCTCGGTGCTGGAATAGCTTGCATACAAGAAACACACCTTCTGAGAAGTGATATTCTTCTATTCCGGAGAATGTGGGTGGGACAGGCCTTCGGTGCTGGTGCCTCCACAAGTTGTGGGAGGTTGCAATCCTACTGGCCAAAGCAGTTCCATTTCAATTGTCCCAAGAGATTTGGGATCCCAATGGGCGATATATTCTTTTGCATGGGATGCTAGAGTCATATCCAGTACTTCTCAGAGCCATACATGGCCCCAACATAGACTTCCCCAGTTTTTCATGCAATTGCTTAATTCCCTTATTACTAACCCTCCTAAATTAACTATACTGGGTGGAGACTGGAACATCACCTCTCAATTGGCGCTAGATAGGTCAGATCGCAGAAGGTGTGGTTTATTTTCAGCTCAGAGGGCGCTGAAGGATCTTATTAGTGGTATTGGTCTGTTAGACATATGGAGAATCCTGCACCTCACAGAAAAGTAATACACTTTTTATTCCCACCCTCACCATTCCTATTCCTGCATAGACTACTTTTTAGTGAGCACTTTTGCTCTTGCTGGGGTTTTGGACTCCATTTTACATGCTAGGGTATTGTCTGACCATTCGCCTGTCAGCTTTAATTATTTACCAGGTCCAGGGATTAAAAATGATTCGCTCTGGCATTTCAATAATCAGCTGCTACAAAAGCCAGATGCACTGAAACATAGTAAGGAATTCATCTCTTTCTTCCTAACCACTAATATGGGATCAGTGGGTAAAACTGATTTAGTTTGGGCAGCCCTGAAGTGCGTCTTGGGGCGCGTGTATCCGAATGGCAACGACTAGGGCACGTCAGACCAGGGTGCAACTGGTCTCATCACTCGATATGATCCCTTGAACATTGCCTTACCAAATGCTCCATGGACTCTGAATGGGTAAAACTGCACCACCTTCAGGCGCAGTACACCGACTTGCTGGCACAAAAGGTGCAGCTGTCCCTACACCGCACTAAACTCAAATACCTTGAGACTCGTGAAGGGGCCGGAAAGTTGCTTGCGCTCAGACTCAAACAAGCTGAAACCTCAAAATATATCCCAAGTATCGCAGTTCAATGACAGGTACAGTCCACACAACTTCACAGAAATAGCGAAGCTTTTCAAGAATACTATCAAAACCTCTATAACATTGACCCCTCCACCCTACACCACAGGATATTGCCCACTACCTAGATTCGGTCACCCTTCCTAGGATCTTACCAGCCCACACCACTTCCCTGGGTGCATGTATCACTGTAGAGGAAATCGACAGGCCATCAACCAGTTACCTGTCGACAAATCAGTAGGCTCTGATGGCCTCTCTAACAATCTCTATAAGAAATGTTTGTCGACCTTAGCACTGCTGCTGGAGGAGGTCTTCAATTTTTGGTATGAGAGCAGATTTTTCGATCCAGGCTTCCAAGAGGCACTCATAACCCTGATCTCGAAAGCAGGGAAAGACCCCATTATGCTATAAAACTACCGCCCTATTTCTTTATTAAACTCAGATATTAAAATCCTTGCAAAGATACTAGCTAACAGAATTGCTCCTGTCATGGGTGAATTGATAGGTAAAGAGCAAGTGGGCTTTATGGTCAGTAGGTCCTCAGGAGACCACTTGAGAAAGCTATTGCACCTACTCTCGGCATCAGGGACTTGGATACTCCATCTGTGCTGGTGTCCCTGGGTGCCGAGAAGGCATTCGACCGAGTTTGTGGGATTTTCTTTTGCCACCTAACCCGTTTTGGACTGCCAGACAGGTTTATCCAATGGGTATGACTCCTATATACCTCTCCAACTGCATGGGTTTGGTGCAATGGTAGACTTTCCGAACCAATAATGTTGTTACGTGGCACCAGGCAAGAATGCCCACTATCCCCACTCCTCTTTAATTTTTATTTAGAGCCTTTTATTAGGAGGTTGTTATCTTCCCAGGAAATTACAGGTATCAAGGTTGGGCCTACTCTAGATGCACTCTCTGCTTATGCAGACGACTTGCTCCTTCATGTAGAAAATCCCCAAACATCCATAGCAGCTTTGATAGCAGAAACTGAAGAATTCTCCAAAGTGTCCTATTATAAATTAAACAGATCAAAGACAAAAGTTTTCCCACTTAATAGTAAAGTGACCCAAGCTGAATTGGCAACCCACCACCTCTGTTGGGAACCTAAACAACTTACCTATTTGGGCATAGTGTTAGCACGGGATATGACCACAATGATCAAGGAGAACCTTTCTAAATTACTTAGAGTTATTAATGCGGGACATGGATAGATGGGGATCTTTCCCACTCTCCTTCTGTGGCAGGCTTAGCACAATTAAGATGAACATACTCCCTCGTGTTCTTTACCCATTAGGCATGCTGGATTGTTTTCTGCCCAAAAGATGGTTTGTCAACCTCCAGAAGAGGTTTAATGTGTTCTTATGGAAGGGGAAGGGAATTCGTAGGGCTTATCACAAGCTTACCGTACCTAAAACATGGGGTAGCCTAGTGGCTCCCTCCTTGTTTGGTTACTATAGCGCATTTCACATCAGTAAGGTAACCTATTGGGACCAGTGTACGGGACTTCCCAGGTATCCTCCCATGGCTGTAAGCTATTTTCTATTATGGCTGGATTTGGAGCAATACCTGGCTTCACAACATTCCTGTACATTGTCTGCCTTCTTATATGTGACTTCCTCCAAATTACCCGAAGCCACTCAAATCCAGCCCTATAGGATGGTCTATTAGAGCACCACACCAAACACAAAGCTACCTCTCTGTAAACTGGCATCACTCACTGGACCAAACCCTAGTATGTAACCCTCACTTTAGGATTGCGGATAAACCGATCCTCCCCACATTTTGGCTACCCCTTAACCACTCTAAACCTATGGACTTGATCAAAGATGGAAAAGTTATCCCTTTCACAGAATTCCAGTTATGGCATAAGTTCCCTGGCAACTTTGGATTCAAGTTTTTACAGATTAAGAAAGCCATTCAATCTTTTTTAGGACCCATAACGCCAGCTTTAGCTTTGCCTGTAGTCGAGCTAACTGACCTCATGCAAGTGGCAAAACAACCTCATGCAGTCTCATTAGTCTACACGAAGCTGCAGGAAGTCGATCCAGCCCTACCAACAGGGGTCTGTTACTATTGGACATGAGCACTAGATATTTCCACTGACCCTGTGGTATGGGGGAAGATTTTGCAAAATGCCTATAACTTGGTTAAGCAGGACAGGCTTCGACAAGTACATTTTAATATCATGCACAATACATATTATACCCCAGTGAAACTAAACAGAATGGGGATATGCCCGTCTCCGATGTGTGCATGGTGCAAGCTTAAAGATGGTATTCTATACCACATGGTGTGGACTTGTCTGAAAGTGCAAGGCTTTTGGCAATCCATCCAGAGGGTCATGGATCCTATACTGGGCTTAGACAACTTGTTTACCCCGGAGGCTTGTTTACTATACTTGTTTCCCCCCGGTACACCTAGAATCAGAAAAGGCCCACCTTGCCTTAATAGCTGCCACTGCCAAATTACTAATAATGAAATACTGGAAAGAGGAAACCTTGCCCTCCAGTACAGAGTGGTATAGAGAAATCTTTCTTGCCTTACAGCTGGAAAAGCACATTGCATACATGGGAGATAGAAGTCAGGCCTACCTGAGACTCTGGGGTCCTTCGGAAGCGCTGCTTGTCATGCGGAAGTAGTTAAACCACTGGTTTTATATGATATGGGTCCGTGGTTTCTAGTTCTAACCCACAATATGCTCTCATACCTAGTTCAATGCACTGACTCTACACTTGGTCTTCAAAGTACTGTTTGGTGGAGGGGAGGGTAGTGGGAGGGAGGATGGGGGTGGGGTTTTTTGTGTGGGTAATAATTGTTGTATTTTCTGTGATGCCATTGATTTTGTTCTTGTTGCTGTCTGTATCTTAGTTTTTTTTTTTATAAGCTCTCCTGGGCTTCAGCTTGTAACCGCGCTGATTTTTGTGCTATCTCAATTGTGTACCTGTGCCAGGCTCAAGGTGAGAAAAACTTAATAAAATATATTTAATTAAAAAAAATACAGATTGGAAGGGAGTGAAAAAGTTGAAGTTAGAGAGATAAGAAGAGAGTTGGGCAAGAACCAAGTGTTCTTGCAGTTTGGCAAGGGTGGGAAGATGGGATATAGGAAGGTAATTCCCTGGTGAGGAAGGATATCCGCCCTTAGGTAGGGAAGAACAATGGCATGTTTCCAAACAGGTGGGATGGCTGCCATTTCAAATGAGAGGTTGAAGAGGTCAGACAGTGGGGCAGAGACTGCCACAGCTGAGAGATATAGCACCTTGAGGTCCAAGCCATCAGGCAAACTGCCTTTGGCTGGGTTTAAGGCATGCAAGGCATCCAAGGTGTCAGAAGGGGCAATTTTAGTGAAAGAGAAACAAGTAGTCTTGCACAGTGTGTGTGGTGAGGTGGAGGGGGCACCTGACCTAGTAGATGGTAAGGAGGATAGGAAAGCAGAGGCACAAGAGGTGAAGTACAAATTAAATTCAGTAGCAACACTGGGATGATCAGGAATAAGGGTGTAGTTTATACTGAAGAGGGAAGAGGGAGAGAAGAGTGACTGGATGACTTTCCAGAATTTAGAGGGATTGTTTATGTTGGATTGAAAGGTTGAGCTGAAGTAGTTTGCCTTAACCAAACAAGTAGCTTTTGTGCAGTTATTGCGAAGAGAACGATATGCGTCATAATCCTTACGGAGCTTTGAGGCGTTATGTAGCTTCCAAGCTTGGTCCTGCACTCTTTGACAAGCTAAGAGTTCAGGTAAGATCCATGAAAGGTGGCTCCTATTAACTCTGACGCATCAAAGTGGGGCATGCTGATTCCAAATGTCAAGAAATTTACCTTTAAAGTATTCTGCGGTGGCGTCTATCAATTTGCTGAGGCTATATGGGCCCAGTTTGTATGAGCTAGGTCATGGAGGAGGGGAGCAAGGTTCGAGATTTATATGAGCGAGTCATTAAGATTTTATTAAGGGCCTTGATTCTGTGACTTTTACGTACCGGAAAGGTTATGAGGTGGTCACTTAGGGCACCTGATAATACACCATATTTAATGACCCTATGTGGGTGTGAGGTGAGGGCCCAGTCGATTAAGGAGTGGTTACTCATTTTATTCGACTTATAGCTCACTTAATATATTTCCATGCTTGTCATATACTTTACTCAGATTCCATCTTTCCCACCTTGCTTCCAACTTAAAAAAAGAATTAAACACTGTCAAACAACCTACTTCCCCTCCCCCAACTCTTAATCCTGCACTGGGAGCTCAACCATGGCGCCAGCAAACCAACACCCCCAAAATGATCAATCAAGTACCTGAAGCCATTTCCTGGTGCCAGTATACAGTGACTACAGTACACAGTGACTACCTCCAACAAAGATTTGTCTTGCTGTGGGCACCTTTCTCTAGTTATAATGTAGAATAATCAAAAGGATAAATCCAACACTGGGTGTCCTTCCGCAGTGGTTGTCTGATGGAGCAGTCTGGAATAGCACAACAATGCAACTCACTGGGGGTGAATTGTGCTCCCTTTATGAAATGGCTTGTCAATTTCAAGGCATCTCATTGGATGGCAGGTGTGTGTTAAAGTTTCTAACAAACAAAAGCTAGATCAGGTCATGCCAGCTGGGCATTGATATGGGTGATGCTGCCCACAAAGAATGTTAAAAAATCAAATAGCCACCATCTTGTTTTGTGCCACAAGCGATGCCACCCTTCCTGTGAAACTAACTCGCACATGCTGAAGTAAATGCACAACCTGTGTGATTTCTTTTTAAAAAAGCAACTGCCACGATCACAATCATGTCTTAACCCGCCCGCTCAACACAACACTGCGGTGTAATTACCGCGCGACACAGATGGCACTTGAACCCTCCCCCTGTTCCTGGCTGACAGATGCCAAGCAGCAGAAAAAAAACAAACTGTCACAATCTGTCTCCCAGCCCACTCGCTCGCTCTCCATCCAAATACCAGACTCACACTCTACATCTGGGGAAAAAATGCAGGTTTACCACAGCGCACAGAAGCACAACAGCAGTAAGCATAGCATTCCTCTCACCATCGCGTAACCCGGCCGCTCAACACAACACTTCACCGGAGAACCGGACATACTGAGACGGCTTGCACAGGGGGTTAGCTACAGAATCTGCTTCTTTGCTTTTGTGTGTGTGTGTGTGTGGGGGGGTGAATCTGAGATGGCTTGCACGAGGGGTTTTAGCTACAGAATCTGCTTCTTTGCTTTTGTGTGGGTGGGGGGTGGGGTGAATACTGCCATGACAACGAGATGTAACTACAGAATCCTTTGTAGGACAAAATTCCTTAAGTCAAACAAAAACAGTAGGCGGAGTAACTATTTTATTAAAAATCAAGACAAACATTAAACTTTTTCACTTTTAAATACTATACACTTTAGCTATCACATACATCTGTATTTTTGATAGCCATTTCATAAGTGCAATAAGCCACTCCAGGGTCTGTGTGTTAGACACTTTAACACATGGCTAGGAGGCTGGACGCACTCAGACGGTGGCCTCGTGCCTCACTACGCCTCCTAGCCGTGTGTTAAAGTGTCTAAAACACACCCTGGAGTGTCTTATTGCTTACATGAACCACTATTCAGTGGTTTTCTGTAGCACAGAGATGGGAAGTATGTGCTCAACAGTATCAGAGGATGAAGATGATGCACTGTAAATGGGAAGTTGCTGGTCCCAGGAATGTAGCAGTAGTAAAATGATTTATTTCTCCGCACCAAGATATAGGATAACTCAACTGAGCCAAAACTCATTTACGGTGGGGTCCACCCATTCATACCTACAGTTTCATTTATACATAAAGAAATAGCATAACAATACTTTTTTCAGTTAGATACTATGCAAACAGTACTACATAATAGCAGTTAATAATTTAATAAAAGTGACTGGTAACTATCAAGCTATTCACAATATCTCCATCTACATAATAATCTCATACTGAAAAATGACAGTGCAACTATTCATATAAATTGATCAGATTAAAAAAACAAAGAATCTCTGTGTGCAAACACTGAGGCAAGGGTTACCCCAAAGGGCATTTGGCTGGGAAGCCAAGTTTCAAGAAAATGCAATTCTGCTTAAAGTTGAACCAGCACAACATTCTGTGTGATTTGCATATGCAGCCCATGATGCTTTGAATTGATCAGATGTCAGCATTATACATCTTTCTAACCATTGTCTACCAAAGTGCAACAGATTTTTGGCAATGAGGCATTACTGGTAATCCAAATCTTTATAGGGGCCACAATGGGCTCCAGGTGCTGTCTCCAATATGCAAAATGGGAGGGGCTGTATACTGGTACCAGGAATGGTCTCTCTCTCTCTACCAGACAGAAGAACAAAAGACTTAAGGTTCAACTCTTCTATTCTAATCATATTTATATCTATTTTTGACTTCTGTTATACTACGTTAGCATTTCATAGCCACATGCCACTTCCAGAGGAAAGGTGGTAACTGCTATAATTGATTAAATGCTCACTAGAACCACTTTGATTCTGTCTTCACCTTACTAATAAAGTCTGATTCCAGCCCTCCCTGATGGCCCCCCAGTCTGACAGTGTGCCTGCCACCAATGGTGTGCTTTGAGATAAATGTGATATGAACCCTTGGGGCAGACTGCCTTCCCACTGTCAGAAGCAGGAAGATGGCCCATCCCAGGGATTCAGGTAACATTTATCAAGCGAAAATAGATGGAAACATGGTTGGAATATAACCACTGAGACTTCAGTCTTCTGTTTTTGGACTAATTGTCTGCTTTCAGAAGGTCTTCTCTGAATTAACTTTCTTTAGCCCTGTTAAGACAGTGGGCATCCTAGAATGTTTGGATTTTCTCTGTGCCAGGCCCATTTTGGGAAGGTGGCTTATATACCATTGCTAGGGGGTGGCTCCTGGTGCTCCTGTGATTTGGGGGATTGTATCCCAGCACTAGAGATGGGCTCCTTGTGTTGAACGGCTCTTTGGGAGGGTTGTATGCCGGCACCAGGCACATTGGCAAGATGCAAAACCCTCCTAAAGGACACACTTCTGAGTACCCTTAGACCAGCCCTGGCTGATCTAAGGCACTTAAAAATTTGCACTCTAGGAGGGTTTTGTGAATCCCAACTTAAAGGATATGGCAGTCTGCATCTGCTGCAATCCTCCTAGTGCTGTGCTGCAGCTGCTTTTGTGCCGCAAAGACAGTGCAAGACCCCTTTGGTGCCCGCAGCCTACGTTTAATTCAGGCTGTGTCTGCGAATTGCTCTTGCTGCATCTTTTGGCACAAGCTGCACCTTGCGCTATTCCATGTGGCGCAAGCCCCATGTTAACTTGTTTTCTGTTTTTTAAATCATTAGCTATGTATAGTCACAGGTCTTTCTCGCAATTGGTTTCTTTAAGCTCTACTCCTTCCATGTAATGTTTTCCTTAATGGTTGTTTCTTCCTAGATGCATTACAGTACATTTAGAGATGTTAAAATATTTTATTGATAAAACATCTGTCTTGATAAGTTTGCCTAAACTATTTTCACTTTGGACAGGTGATTTTTTTTAAATAAAAAATACTTTTCCACCTCTCTTAATTAATATGTCCTTTCAAAATAAAATGTATCTGGGATCTGGTACCTCACAATTTTGTATTTTATGTGACAACCATGATTCTCTAATAGCCAGAATATCCCAATTATGCTGTGAAATCCATGCATTAAGTAGACCCCATTTAGTTAATGTGCTGTTTACATTCAAATGTCCTATCTTAAGGGTTCTGTCTCCAATTGCTGCTCAATCAGTACCTCAACTTAGTTGATTTGGTCAAGGGTTAGGGTGGATATAGAGTGGATACAAACCAATGTGTTAGGATAGTGGCCAAAGGTAAAAGAAGAAGGAAACCACTATGGTTCTCCAAAGAGGTGGGGGACAAAGTCAGGGTTAAAAGGCTAAGTTTCAGGAAATATAAGGGGAGCCAAAGGGAGGAGAACATGGAGGAGTACCTTGAATGTCTAAGGGAAGCAAAAAAGACTGTTAGGAGGGCAAAGTCACAGACAGAAGAGGGCTGAGCATGGTCTGTAAACAAAGGGGATAAGGCATTGTATAGGTACATCAGTGAAAGAAGGAAAAATGGAGGTGATTGTGAGGCTCAAAATGGGAGAAGGGAGAGTGTAAGGAGAGGGATCTGGACAAGGCAGAAATACTGAACAAATACTTCTGCTCAGTATTCACTAAGGAGGGGGAAGGTCAAGGACCACAGTTGGGTTTCAGAGGCAATGGGGGGGGAGTGGACACCAGTCCATTCACAGTGGAGTGAGTTCTGGAAGAACTCACAAAGCTGAAGGTGGATATGGCCATGGGGCCAGAAGGCATCCACCTGAGGATATTAAAGGAGCTACGAAGGGAACTAGCAGCGCCTCTGGTGACCCTGTTCAGAGTCACTCAACATGGGTGTCATTCTAGAGGACTGGAGGAGGGGACATGTACTGTAATTCCACTGCACAAAAGCAGCAGTAGGGAGGAGGCAGGAAACTACAGGCCAGTCAGCCTCACCTCAGTGGTGGGAAAGATCATGGAGACACTGCTGAAAGAAAGGATAGTGGCACATATGGAATCCAGCGGTGCTCAGGATCTGAGGCAACATGGATTCACAGCAGGAAGTTCATGTCAAATGAATCTAATAGGTTTTTTTGATTGAGTGACTATGGGAAATAAATCAGGGAGGGGCGGTAGATGTCGCCTACCTAGATTTCAGCAAAGCCTTCAACACCGTCCCAAATAGAAGGCTGATTAACAAGATGGGTAGTCTTGGCATGGGAGACAAGGTGGTGAACTGGGTTAGGAACTGGTTAACAGACAAGAGACAGAGGGTGGTGGTAAATGGGGTAAAATCTGGGGAGAGGGGGTGACCAGTGATGTACCACAGGGATCAGTACTAGGACCAGTCCTGTTTAATGTCTTCATTAGCGACATTGCAGAGGGGCTGGAAGGAAAGGTTTGCAGATGACACCAAGATCTGCAACAGGGTGGATACTCCAGAAGAGGTGCAGAAAATGAGAAGGGACCTGGAGAAGCTTGAAAGATGGTCGGAGATGTGGCAACTGAGATTCAATGCAAAGAAGTGCAAAATAATGCACCTGTGTAGAGGGAACACTGGGGAGAACTATAGGTTGGGGGGGGAGCTGATTGTCACCGAAGAGGAAAGAGACCTAGGGGTTATCATCTCTAATGATCTTAAGATATCAAAGCAGTGCACAAAGGCGGCAGTGAGGACCAGTGGCATGCTGGGGTGCATGGGCAGGGGTATCACTAGCAGGAGGCGGGAGGTGGTTATGCCATTGTATAAAACATTGATAAGGCCTCACTTGGAGTACTGCATACAGTTCTGGAAGCCACACCTGTGCAAGGACATAGATAAGGTGGAGACTATCCAGAGAAGGGCAACAGAGATGATGTAGGGCTTGCACCACAAAACATATGAGGCGAGACTAAGGAACCTCAATATGTACTCACTGGAGGATAGGAGACAGCAGGGAGACATGATTGAAACTTTCAAGTACTTCAAGGGCATAAACAAAGTTCAAGTGGGGGACCTTTTCCAATGTAGAAAAAGTAGTAGAACAAGGGGGCACAATATGAAATTGGAAGGGGGTAGATTAAGAGGTAATGTGAGGAAGTTTTTCTACACAGAAAAGGTAGTTGACGCTTGGAATAGTCTACCACAGGTGTTGTGGGGGCAAGCACAGTGGAGGGGGTTTAAGCATGCCTGGGACAGGCACAAGGGAAGTTTGAGAGGGGAGGGAGTGATGAAAAGCCATTGATCATATAGGGTCAGTGGCCACATACAATGTATAGGGCCTACGGGCAGACTGGATGGGCCTAGGGGTCCTTATGTGCCGACAGTTTCTATGTTTCTATTGATATTTCCTGCCATTAATAACAAGCCATATATACAAAAATGTGTTTTAGCTGTACATACAAATGTTTCTTGTTCCTTTCTAGTAATTAACAGTGTATTCTGATTTAATGTAGAACGTAGCAAACAGTGGACCCTATGCATGAACGGGTGGGAAATACACATCGGAGGAGTGTATCCCACCCTCATAGCATCGCACCCATGGACAGGTGAGCTCAGGCTGTACTCAGGCTGGTTGGGGGGTAGGAAGAAGTAGGCTGTTGATTAACTAGGATCTGCAGCTCATCCAATAGGTAGGGAAATGGGCAGACTGGGTGGGCCAAGCGGTCCTTATCTGCCATAGAAGTCTATGTTTCTATGTATTCACTACTGGCCACCACCTGTCCGCAGCTCTGCCCCCCCAGCACTCAGGTGCGTGCAAGGCGATGGGGGAGGAATAGCAGACCCAGGTGGGCATCCAATTGGATGCCCATCCTGGGACCATAGCAGATCACTTGCGCAGTGCGGCGTGGGTCTAGGTGCGTGAATACCAACCGTAGGCACCCGGACCCACATGACCAGTCCCCATCATCCAGTTGCCCCCCCCAGCCAAGCCCAATGCACTGAGCACCCTCCAGGGATATGGATGGACTCCCAGCCATAGGACCTCCAGCCCATATGGCACCCCCACACACAACAGAGCCCCATCCCCGAGGCAGTCGACCCCCCCACCAAGTGCCCTGTCGTGACTGGCCCAGCGTTGTGTGTGCCATCCTGAATGCCCCCCCAACCACTGATCCTGGCACCCCTGCCCCACGTTGGTGATCCATGGTCCCATCTACCCCCCATGGCACCAACAATCCCCTTCCCATAGCTGCGAGTCAGGGCTGCAGATCAGTATGGCCAGCAGCACAGCCCTCTCCACACCACCTTGGCTGCCAAACATCCAAGTGATGCTGGGAGAGTGCCCCTACATATATATAGGGGCATACAACCAGCAGCACCTGGATGGCCAGCAGCCAAGGAGGTGTGAGAAGGGCTCTGCTGCTGGCCATCCCAAGTTGTGGCACTGACTGGCAGCTACAGGGGTTTGTCAGTGCTGTGGGGGGTGGTGGACCTCTGGTCACCAATGACTGTGCTGCTGTACCAGATCTTGGGGTCGGGTTGCTGTAGCTGGGGCACCATCGGGTGCACGGGGGGATGTCAGTCTGCCCATCACCACTGGGCATACAGGTGTGTGTGTGTGAGGGGGAGGAGGACTGTTGAATCATAATGGGGAACGGGCATACCTGAATTGGGAGGGGGGTGTCTACTATAAATACAGGGCCCGGGCACACATGTGGTGGGTGGGGAATGCCACAGCACTGACAGGGCAGGGTGGGCATGTCACATGAGATGTCAGGGGCGATGCATATGCATCAATGGGGACAGGACCAATATGTATGTGTGTGTGTGGGAGGTTTGCATGCCAGCCAGCAGGGATGGGGCATACAGGTGTGGGTGGGTATGTATTTGCATTACAGGGCAGCTATGTGTTGGGGCAGAGAGTGCATTGCTGTCATGAGGTCTGGGCTGGCTTGTATTGAGGCAGGGTGACCTGCTGTATTGGCATTGGGGAGGCCATGTGCGCAGGGCAGGGCATGCACGGCACTTATGGCAGGGTTTCCATTGGTGTAAAAGGCACCCTCCTATGCCCCCCGGTATGCAGCACTACTCACCTTGGTGCATGGCACATAGTGCTGGCATGCTCCCCCCTACCCCCAGCATGTTGCTGTCCACACAGCTGGGGGATTGGTTGCATAGGGGCTGTGCACCCCATGTCGTGCACCCCTTGCGGGGGGTGCAATGGGTGCAAAGTAGCTATGCACCATGGATCTGCAGTGCGTAGGCACTCCACACATTCCTGCATAGGCTTGAGTGTTTGTAAACTGCAAAATACATTATTTCAATTATCCTTTTCTACTGCTACTGAAGGGTACAGTACTTCATCCATCACATTATGTTAGAAAATACATTTTCCCCTTAAAGGGTCATATTTTGAGGATTCTAACATAGTCCCACCCATATTTACATTTTATTAGTACAAACTGCTTGTTTCAATTTTAGCATTAGTGAATGCATTGTTTCCATCAGCATTTTTCCCTTGTGGTACAGTTTTTCCTCTAAAAATAAATCATAATTAAGCTTACCAATAAAAGATCTATTTCTTTAGTTCAGGCATTTATCAAACTAAAATTAAAAGTCTAAAATTGTACTAAACTTGTGCACTTGCAACTGTAACCTACTAAGCAAAATAAAACAAAATTCACTCTAGCCTATTCCAGCAAACTAACTCCAGGTACTTCAATTATTAACAGAATACAGTCATACAAGCTTGCCCCAGCCCCAACTTTCCAGGCTGACACTGACAGACTGTATTCTGTCATCATATTCAGCTACAGGAATCAGTGGCCTCATAGACATGGCCAGATGTGGCCTCAGGTATTTAGATAGCCCAATGCCCCTCCCATAGCAGCCTGCCACTGCAGCTGATAGGTTACAGTGGGCTATCTGACGGGATACTGGAGCAAAGAAGAGCAAGTAGCAGGAAGCTTAGTTAAAAGTTAGGTCACTGCACCTACAGTAACTTTGATACATGGTAAAGTGCATCTAGCAGATATCGATGACACCGGCAGTAGCAAACAGGACTTTCATATGGTAGACGCAGCAGGAGTTAATAGGCTGGCACTTGAGAGGAGCAGTTCTTATGGCTACTGCATTTGCCTGTTTAACAGCAAGCTGGCAAACAGTCACATAGGCAACATCATAGTAGCTGAGTCACAATAGGAGTACAGACTCCACGTAAAAATTAGTCACTGCACTGAGATGGAGGTGGTGGGAAAGTCCGCAGACAGCACAGATCTTGATAATACAGAGATGATGATAATGAGAAATGCACGGACAGAGATACAAACTGTGGGGACTGCCACTCAGCCTTTGTACTCTACCATCATATTCAGCTTCTGAAATCTGCCTCTGCCACTTCACAGATGTTGCCATGCTTGGCATCAAATGTTAAAATAGCCCTTATACCAGGAGGATGAGTAAGGCAGTCAGTCAATTGGCAGGCAGCCATCAGGTAACCATACATTAATGTCTGCTAACTGCACAGTTTGTAGTGCTCAGACACCCTTCTAAATCATGGGGCACAGCCGCGCACGTTCTTCCTGAGTAAGTGAGTGCATTCCTAATGGCAGCCATGTAAATGTCTCGCTAAGCAAGAAACAGCTGCAACTATGTGCCCCGTGCGTGTTGATTGCCAGCCATAATCCTGTGCACCTATGTGACCCTGCATCTACTGTGGCTCTCTCTCTCACTCACTCTCTATCTGTACTTCACCTGCCCCATAGAAACGTAGAAACATAGATTTTGATGGCAGATAAGGACCACTTGGCCCACCCAGTTTGCCCATTTCCCTACCTATTGGGATAAGCTGCAGATTCTAGTTAACCAACAGCCTACTTCCTGTAACCCACCACTATAATTGCCTTATGTCTGTCGCATGCATGTTTAAATTTCCCCACTGTTTTAGACCCCACAACCTCTCCAGGAAGGCGGTTCCATGCGTCCACCACTCCCTCTGTGAAAAAAAAAAATGTCCTCACATTATGCCCGAGCCGTCCCCCCATTATCTTTAAATTGTGCCCCCTTGTTTTTATACATCTCTTTTTCTGAAAGATGCTACCCTCCTGGACTTTGTTGATTCCCTTGAGGTACTTAAAAGTTTCTATCATGTCCCCCGTCCCTCCTTTCATTTAGGGTATACATATTAAGCTCTCTCAGTCTCTCTTCATATGGTTTCTGATGTAGACCCTGCACCATTTCCATTGCCCTCCTCTGGACTGCTTCCATCCTGTCTATGTCCTTGTGTAGATGAGGTGTCCAAAACTGCACGCAGTACTCCAGATGGGGTCTCACCAACTGTCTGTACAGAGGAATAACCACTTCCCTTTTTATGTTGGCTTGCTGTGCTTGCGCGGCAGTCAACATATTGAGGAGAATGCAGCTTTGGAGTCTTGTGCTGTTGGGCAAATGCAGGAACGCATCAGTAGTGTGTCCTCATTCCCGATAAGCCAGCATGCTAGCGCTGACACCAACATTATGTAAAGTGGACAAAACTTCTAAACAAAGTGCCGCTGCAATCAGAACAAGCTCGTCATGTAGCGTCACTTTGTTTTCAAGTTATGTCTACTTTACTATGTGCCTTCCCCCCCCCGTACAGGGTGCCACGCTGGGAGCCCACCCCAGTGTGGCAACTGATGC
Organism: Neoceratodus forsteri; assembly: GCA_016271365.2. Classification (NCBI taxonomy): domain Eukaryota; kingdom Metazoa; phylum Chordata; order Ceratodontiformes; family Ceratodontidae; genus Neoceratodus; species Neoceratodus forsteri. The sequence goes on along the minus strand of CM057449.1, from coordinate 514,813,311 downwards.
CATGACCAACGGGGGTGCCCAATCCCCTGTCGGCTCCACTGTCCCCCCCCAAGTACAGGGTACCACGCTGCGAGCCCACCCCAGCGTGGCAACTGATGCCATGGCCGATGGGGGTGCCCAATCCCCCGTCTGCTCCACACCCACCAGCCATCCTTCTGTCATGCTGGGAGCCCACCCCAGCGTGGCAAACGTCCCGCGTCGTCTTTTTTATTTTTAAACCTGCAAATTAAAAACGGTCCCACGGCGCTTCTCCCTGCCCCCTCCCACAACCCGCACCCACCCACTGCGCACCCTGCCTCCCCACCCCCTCACCCCATACTTACCTCCGGAGTCCAGCGCGATGATCTTCGTGGACCGGGAACAGTCTGCACTCTTCAAAGCCGACCACCGAACTGAGGAAATGCCGTAAGCTGTATAATGGGCTAGATAGGGTTTTTCAACTTTGTTGCATATCTCAGGCATTTTTTGAATTTTGCACCAAATTTTCAACTTGGGGTTTTTGGGGCCCCTCCTCATGAATTCTATCACTGTCATGGCGTTTATCGGCTTCGAAAGGTGATTTCGCAGTCACTGCGCGAAATCACCTTTCGGGGCCCATTAACGAAATAACAATGGCGGTGTTCATGAGGTGCCCTCTTAAAAAGCCTAAGTTCCAAATTTGGTGGAAAAAATTCAACAAATGCCTGTTTTACAAGCGTGCGTTGCGCAGTTGCTATGCAGGCTCATAACTTCGCGCATTCACAATATTTTACTGCTGGATTTTCAGCACTGTCATTTTTGTACACCTCCTTGTGAACAGTACAGCTGTCATTTTCCACATCCTGCCCGAAATGTGCTTCCGCACTTCCGGCACACAATTGCGCAGTCGCTGTGGGAAATCAGTGTTTGGGCCAGATTATGATAATGACAGTGACACAGTTCATGAGCAGAGGACCTAAAATGCCTATGTTGAAAATTTGGTGATGATACTCCATAAAATAACTGTGTTATGAGCATGCATTAGCAGATTGCACGCACGCTAGTACCGTCGTGCATCTGTGATATTTTCAGTCTGGATTTTCACCATTGACATTTTTCCACACCTCTTGATGAACAGTATAGCCGTCATTTGACATATCGTGCCCAAAATGTGTTTTCACTTCCGGTAGCAGAATAGTGTAGTCGCTGTCTGAAATCACTTCTTAGGACACTTTGAGGAAATAACAGTGACACTGTACATGAGCAGGAGGTGCTAAAATACCTATGTTGAAAATTTGGTGCCAACCTATAAAATGGCAGTGTTACTGGCGTGCATTGCATATTTCACACTCTAGTAACCGCCAAATTTGGTATATTTACATGCCACGTTTTTCAACTCTGGCATTTTTACACCTCCTTATGAACTGTGCAGCTGTCATTTCTCACATCCTGCCCGACATGTTTTCCCGCCCTGCACTACCAAACACCCAAAGGGACACCCTAATTCTTGTCACTCTCTGCAGGGTAGGGGTGGGTTGGCATCAGTTCAATACTTCACTGCCATTCCTATGATACATCTGTCTAACTCCTGCACTACCAATGCCAATGCCAGCAAGCCAACATTCAGCATTGACAAATGCTTGTTCTACTTGTGATGCCCCTCCCTGTGCATCCCAGTATCCCCCGGCTCTCCTTACCGACTTCTCACATTGCTTACCCACCTTTAGATCATCTGATATGACTACCCCCAGGTCCTTTTCCATTATTGTTGTTGTTAGTACCTACCCTGCTACTGTGTACTCTTCTCCTGGATTTTTATTTCCCAGTTGCATTACTTTGCACTTCTTTGCATTGAATCTAAGTTGCCATATGTCTGACCATTCCTCCAACCTTGCCAAGTCCCTTCTCATCCTTTCTACCCCCTTGTGTATCAACTCTGTTACAGATCTTTGTGTCATCCGCAAAGAGGCATACCTTTCCTTCCAGACCCTCTGCAATGTCACCTATAAAGACGTTAAAGAGGACTGGACCCAGTACTGAGCCCTGAGGTACTCCACTAGTAACCCCCTTTCTTGGAATGTGTTCCATTCACTATTACCTTCTGTGTCCTGTTGTGCAGCCAGTTTGCTACCCAGGCTACCACCCTGGTACCCACTCCCAGGCTGGCTAACTTGATCATTAATCTTTTGTGTGGGACTGTGTCAAATGCCTTGCAAAAGTCTAGGTAGTCCATATCCACAGCCCCTCCCTGGTCTTTTACTTTGGTCACCCAGTCAAAGAAATCGATTAGATTCGTCTGACATGACCTTTCTACTGTGAATCCATGCTGTTTTGGGTCCTGTGCCCCGCTGGCCTCTAGGTACTCAACAATTCTTTCTTTCAGAGGTGATTCCATCATTGCTCCCACTTTTGTGAAGGGGAATCACATCTGCCCTCCTCCAGTCCTCAGGTACCACCCCATCCTCCCATGATTTGTTAAGAAGTGTGGTCAGTGGTGTCACTAGGTCCTCCCTTAGTTCTTTTAGGATTCTAGGGTGAATCCCGTCAGGCCCCATTGCTTTGTCCACCCTGAGTTTTAGGAGTTCTTTCAGGACTCTTTCTTCTGTAAATGGACTGGCGTCAACCCCACTACCCAGAGTGCTTCTATTGTTTGGTTTAGGTAACTCCTCCTCTTCTTCTTTTGTGAATACTGAGCAAAAGAATTCATTCAGTATTTCTGCCTTTTCACTGTCTCCCTCTGCCCACCTCCCCTCTCCTTTATTAATCTTCACTATCCCTCCCTTAACCTTTCTATGCTCCCTAATGTGCCTATAGAAGGTCTTATCCCCCTTCTTAACTGAGTTGGCTATCTTTTCCTCAGTTTGGCCCTTTGCTTTTCTGACTGCCTTCCCCACTTCTTTCTGTTTTAATTGATACAGTTCCCTGTCGTGCTCCTTCTGTGATTCCTTATACTTTTTGAATGCAGCCTTTTTCTCCTTATCCTTCCCTGATATCTCTTTTGAGAACCATAGTGGTTTTTTATTCCACTTTGTTTTCTTTATTTATTTCACACAAAGGATTGTTGCCTCCATGATGGCAGTTTTGATTTTTCTCCATTGTTCTTCCACCCCTCCTTTCTGACCATTTGCTAATGCATTCCTCAGGTATTCACCCATTATGCCAAAGTCAGCCCTTCTAAAGTCCAGTATCCTTGTCTTTGTATGGCTTGTCTCCATGGTTGTGTTTATTGTGAAGCACACTGTGCAGTGGTCTTTTGTTCTCAGATGTCTACTGACTTCTAAATTCGTGATCCACTCTCCATTTGAGAGTACCAGGTCTAATATTGCTCCCTCTCGAGTGGGTTCCACCACTAGCTGTCTAAGGCATGCCCCCTGTAGGGCATCGAGAATGACCTCACTCTTGGAAGTGGCTGCTGCAAATGCACTCCAGTTAACATCTGGCATATTTAGATCCGCCATCAACAATATCTCCCCTTTTTCTGCCATTCTAAGGATACCTTCTATCATTTCCTTGTCCATTTCCTTCCCCTGAGATGGGTGTCTGTATACAACCCCTGTGTGGACTGTGGTGCCATTGCCTGTCTCCAAATTGACCCACAGTGCTTCCTCTCCTCCCCGTTTACCCTTTTGTTCTGTTGCTTTGATTCCTTCCCTTATGTAGAGACCTACTCCTCCTCCTCCCTCTCTTTTACCCTCCCTGTCCCTCCTGTAGATAATGTAGCCTGGTATGTTTACATCCCAGTCATGGTTCTGTGTGTACCATGTTTCTGTAACTGCCACGATAACCAGATGTTCCTCTTCCATCAAGGCCACTAATTCAGGAGGCTTGTTACCCAGACTATGGGCATTGGTACTCATTACTCTCCAATTTTTGATGGCTTTACCTATTGTAGCACCATCCCTGTCCTAACTGACTTTGCTTTCTCCATTTACCCCGTCCTGTTCCCTACTGACCTTTCTGCCTTGGTCGTTAACTCATTTAGTACCCCGTTTTGTAGGGGGAGGCTGGGAATTCCCTGCTGCTTATCAGTGCCTCCCCCCCTTCACTAGTTTAAAAGCTTGCCAATGAAACCAATGAAGCATCCAGTGGATGGAGGTAGAGATAGGGAGATTGAGGAATATGGTCAGAGTGGGAGGATTAGGAAGGCACAAGGGGAAGGAGAGGATGCCAATTAGAAATATAGAGCAGGAGCGGGGACACAGCGGGGAATGAGGTCGGGACTGGGATCATGCAACAGGTACAAGGTACTGGCAACTGAAGTAGAAGGGGAAAGTAAGATGCTTGGGAGAGGGAAAGGGGGCACAAGGGCCATGTTACAAAGGGGGACACTGGTACATCAGGGAGAGGGGGTAATGCCATGGCAATGGCAGGAGAGAGCACCCAGGAGGAATGGGACATGGTACATAGGGGGATGCGGCTGACAATAGGGGAGAATGAACACTTAGGAGAGAGGGCACAAATGTGGACAGGTGGCTGGACAAGAGGAGAGGAGAAGAAGTAAGGAGAACAGCTCCAGAAATTAGGGGACAGGGAAGGACTAAGGCAATGAGAAGGGCGGGGAGGAGGATGCAGCCAGAAGGTGAGTGTGGAAGGGGGAGTTATACTGATAGGAGATTCTATCCTGAAAGGGATCAGGTGGGGAGGGGCGAAGAGCCGCAGTGGGATTTGGGTGGAACCTACTGGGCCTGTCAGCAGGCAGGGCAGGCTTTGAGGAAGTGTGTTAGGAGTGGATGGCAGGAACCTCACATGGTGGTACATGTGGGCACAAATGACCTGTGGGGATGTACGGTGCAGTTAGTACAGGAGAGGTTTGAGGAACTGGGGAAACTATACTTGGAAATAGGGAGGTCTGTGGCATTCTCAGAGGTGCTACCAGTCCCAAAGGTGAGCAGGGCAAGAAAGGAAAGTATAATAGAATTCAACTCCTGGCTGAAAGAGTGGTGTAAAGCACAAGGGTATGGGTTGGCAGGAGGATGGGGAGATACATGTATTAACAGAGAACTGTATGCAAGGGACAGTTTACACCTGAATGGAGCAGATAAGAGGGTGTTAAAGATCAAATTAGAGGATTATACTGTTTCAAGGACGTATTTAAACTAGGTAGGGGGGAGGTGAGTATGCAGCTAGCATGCAGGGATGCCAGGTTGGAGCGCAAAATGTGCTGTCCCCCATGACACCATTGAGGGTAAGGGGAGGGGACCACTGAGAGGAGGGGGCAGACCAAGGAGTCGAGAGGGGGGAGGATGGATGGGAATGGTTGGAAGGTGGTCTCCCTAAATGCAAGGAGCCTGGATAATAAAACAGTGGAGCTTCAGGCACTCCTTGTGAAGCAGAGTGTGGATGTCGCTGCAGTGACTGAGGCTTGGGCCACCCAGTACCATGATTGGGATCTGGCATTCCTGGGTACAAAATTTACAGGAAAGACGAGGGAGTTGGGAGAGAGTGTGGGGTAGCACTTTATGTGAGGGAAGGGATCAGATGTACGAGGGATGAGGGGGAGGAAGGGAGGACAGAGGCACTATGGATGCAGCTTCTGGACTTCAAGGGTAGAAAGCTGAGGCTGGGGGTGGTGTACAGACCACCAGCCCAATCAGTGGAACTGGACAGGGAGTTAGCGGAGCAAATGAAGATGGTGGGTAGAAAGGGGAGTATAATGATTGTGGGGAATTTCAGTTTGCCAGGGGTAGATTGGAGCATCTCTGCCACATCCAGTGCCAGGGAGCAGGTGCTCCTGGACGCGATCCAGGATGGTCTCCTGACACAGCTAGTCAGTGGGCCAACAAGACTAGGTAACACGCTAGACTTGGTGCTGTCAAATGGGGAGGCAGTGAGGGAAATAAGGGTGGAAGACCCACTAGCTGGTAGTGACCACCAAACAGTGTGGTTCTCTCTCAAGTTGGGCAGGGAGTCTGGAGGCACAGCAACAAAGGTGGTGGATTTTAGGAGGGTGGACTTCGGGATAATGAGAGAAATACTGCAAGGGAGACTTCAACGTATTAGGCCAGCTATGGATGCACAGCAAAAGTGGGAAATTATTAAAACTAGGCTAACAGATCCTACAGAAGCTTGCACCAGGACTAGGGGCAAGAAATGTAGAGCCAGAAAACCATGCTGGCTGAACAGAGAAGTGTTGGAAGGGGTGAGGGTGAAGAGAGCTGCGTACCAGAAGTTCAGGAGAATAGGGAAGGAAGAGGACAGGCAGGCTTATTTGAGTTGGTCCAAGGAGGTGACCAAGTGAGTGAGAGTAACCAAGGCCTCCGGGGTGCTAAGGTTAGTGCAGGGCATCAAGGGAAGGGAGAAGGACTTCTTTAAATATGTCAGGGAAAAGAGGAAGTGCAGATACCATACAGTGAAGATAAAGTGGGGAGGGGAGCAGGTGGAAAAGGGAGAGGAACAAACAGAAGTACTAAATGAAAACTTTTGCTCCATTTTCATGAAGGAGAAGGATGGTCCATTACCACCAAGGACTGGGAGGGTGGGGGTGGGGGTAAGGAGATGACGGATGGAATGATTGAGGGGAGTAGAGTACTAGGGGGCCTGAGGGCATTAAGGGCGGACAAGGCACCAGGTCCTGATGGCCCCCTTGAAGGCACTAAGCCAAGGCACTAGGGGCTCTTACAAGGTGGATTTTCAATACAACTAGTTGGTTGCTTACTGAATTGTTTCCTGTGTTTTTTCGTGGTTGGAACACAGCAGTTTTCAGCATTCCTGATGGCATCCAACCCAGGGTGCTGAGGGAGATGGCAGAGGTGTTGGCCGAGCCGTTGGCAGACCAATTCAGCACCTCCCTGGACACGGGATGGGTGCCTCAGGACTGGAGGGTGGCCCATGTGGTGCCCATACACAAGAGTGGCCCTAGGAATGAGCCAGGAAATTATCAGCCTGTCAGTCTCACTTTCATAGTGGGTAAACTTATGGAAACAATACTGAAGGAGAGGCTGGTGTCATTCCTCGAGGGTACTGACCTCCAGGATGGACGGCAGCACAGGTTCATCTCAGGGAGATCTTGTCAGACTAGTCTAATAGAATATTACAACTGGGTAACAAGAGAGCTGGATATGGGTCATGTTGTAGTTGTCCTGTAATTGGACTTGAGCAAGGCCTTCAGTTCAGTGCCTCATGGGAGGCTGGGGGGGGGGAGCTGACTGCTGCGGGGGTGGGGACAAAGCTGTCAAACTGCATAAAGAACTGGCTGCAGGGGAGGCTGCAACAGGTGGTAGTGGAGGGGGAGCTCTCGACACCTAGACCGGTGACGAGCGGTTTGCCACAGGGCTTGGTGCTGGGCCAGGTGCTGTTTGGACTCGTAATCTCAGATATTGCACGTCGAGTTGGGAGCAGGGTTAGTCTGTTCGCAGATGATATCAAAATGGGGGCAGCGGTGGATGAAGAGGATGGATGGAAACAACTACAAGGGGACCTAACCAAACTGGCGTTATGGTCAGAGAAGTGGTAGCTGGGATTCAATGCAAAAAAGTGCAAGGTTATGCACTTTAGGGCAAAGAACCCAAAGAGGGACTATTGGTTGGGAGGGCTGAGGCTGGTGATCACTGAGGAAGAGAAGGGCCTAGGGGTGCTGGTAACAGGGAGCATGAACAACTCTGCCCAATGCAGGAAAGCAGCAGCTAAGGTGAACAGGATGCTGGGCTGTATTGCAAAGGGTTTCTCGTCCAGGCATAGGGAGGTGATCCTAACCTTCTACAGATCTTTGGTTAGGCCGGACTTGGAGTACTGTGTGCAGTACTGGCGGCATATCTGAAGAGGGATATTAATTTACTGGAAGGTGTGCAACAGAGGGCAAAAAAAATGTTACAGTGGATAGAGGGCAAGGTCTACGATGACAGGCTGAATGAGCTGAATATGTACACGCAGGAGGAGAGGAGGGAGAGGGGGATGTGATTGAAACATTAAAGTATCTGAGGGGGATAAACAAAGCTAGCACTGAAGGGGTGTTTAAACTGAGGTAGGGTAGGGACACGAGGGGGCATAGATTAAGACTGGAGGGCAGAAGATTTAGGAGTGAGATGAGGAGACACTACTTCACAGAGAGGGCGGTGTCTAAATGGAATGCTCTACCAGAGGGGGTGGTATCATATAAGACAGTAGGAGGTTTTAAGAGGGCATGGGACAGAGCACGAGGGAGGGTCTGGGAGGAACTGGCTGAGGCCGTCATGGGAATGACAGATGGGGAGGGGGTTGAGGCAGCTGCAATCTAGGGGCTAGCTGCACACTAGGGCAAACATTGATAGACTGGGTGGTCTGTTTCTGCTGGCAGATTTGTACGTAGTCCTCCTTTCCTGGTCAACAAAAAGAGGAAAGGAAAAGGAAAGGAAAGGAAAGGAAAGGAAAGGAAAGGAATAGTAAACATTAACAATACTGCCTCTTTTCCCATCCAGATTGATAACAAAACTCCACTTGTGCTGGGTTGGGAGAGAGGGAGGTGGGGATATCTGCACTATTCCATGAGCCCTCTCAGATTTGGACCTGATTGCTGGTGTTAGAGGGTAGTGACGGTTCTAACAACTAAGTTCCCAAAATTACTTTAGCAAGATGTGCACCTGACCATACCTGCTCCTACTCTATCCTGCTTCATAAAGCAGCTCCTGCTGTCTTGGTTGGAACTAGAGTACTATCCAGCGATCTCTGTAACCATTGTTTTTAGCAAATACATGAACATGCCATGCTGCTTTATAGTGACACAGCTGTCCAGGATGAAAAGGCCTGGCAACAATTAAATAAAACAAACTTCTCACTGATCTGCAATAACCACAGAAGCTTCAGCAAACCAGGGGCTGGTAGGCCCAGTGCAGGGATCCTGATAGCCACTGAACTGGCAGCAGGGCTTAACTCCCCACCCTGCATTGTGATGGAGTCAGGGGAACCATGGACTGAATGGCAGGTGTGCCCTCCCCCCCCCCGGCACATATTGCAGGGGTCCAGGGAGCCACAGATTAGGGAGCAAGTATGTCCCTCCTGCTGTATAGAGCCAGGGAGCTACTATGGGGCTGCTAATAAAAAAAAAAAAATCTTTGTGGGATTAGGGAGCCCAGTTAGGGATGGACAGACCTGAAAAAGTCCTGACCCTTATTATCAGGACCGAGGTACAGGTTAGAATCACAATTAGTTCTGATTGGTTCTGAGCCCAATAAAATGGAAAACGCTTCGCTCTGGCCCCTTCAATTATGTGCTGTATTCCCCTTGGGCTCCTGAAGTTCCAAAAATGGCTTACCTGCAACAGGTGGAAGACTGGGAGAGAAACACTTGCAGTTGCACTGGATCCAGGTAGTCTGATCAGTGCCATGTACAAAGTCCTGTGAAGTAATAAAAGCTACACTGAAATGACTCATCAACAAAGCATAAACTTGATTTACAACAGACAAAGTTTTGACTTTTCATACATACTCTACAGTCACCCCTGATACCATAACATTTCAGTGTAACCCTTCTCGGTCACAGGCTTCCACTGTAATAGGTAAGTAAGCATCTTTAGAAACTTGGTTCTGATTCAAATCATATCCTTTAGGAAAGTAATGATTATTATGAAAACAATCAGAAAATGCACAGAATATAAGAAATACAGTACTTTTTTAACTTTTTTCTTAGTTTGTGTTTCCAGCTACTTTCTGTGCAGTATTCGGCTGTGTCTCCCATTTTTCTCTACTTTAGAGAATCCCCTTAAGCTCACTTCCCTAACCCTGTGTTTGAGTATGGTATTGCATTTTCAGTCCTTCTCCCTGCCATAGCACCTCCCCAAACCCCATCTGCTTACAGACACCCACCCTGTCCTAATAATCATCATACTGGTGATACCCATACTGTCCCAATAATCACATCCCTTACCCTCATCAGCTGATACCCAGCCTCTCTCAGTGATCACATTCCTGATCCCTACCCATTTGTTGACACCATTTCTGTCCTAGTGATCACATTCTTCACTGCCACTCATCTGTGGACACCTACCCATTCCTGGTTTCCTGCCCCTCCTAATCAGGTGATACCCACCCTGTCACAGTAACCACATTAGTGACACCCACTCATCTGCAGATACCCACTCTGTCCCAGTAATCACATCCCTAACCCCCACCCATCTGCTGACACCCATGCTGTCCCACTACTCACATGAATGCCCCCCAATCTGGTAACAGCTACCCTGTCCTTGTAATCTCATCTCTCACCCCACTCATTTGCGGACACCCACTCAGTCCCAATTATCACATCCCTGAACCCACTCATGTACCAACACCCACTCTCTCCAAGTAATAGCATGCCTGACCTCCACTCATCTGCAGATACCCACTGTGTCCCAATATTCACATCTTTTGGAACCACGCATCTGATGACTCCCACCCTGTGTAATCCATCACCACCCTCTGTCAGAGCCAGACATCTGCTGTCGGTAGAAAAAAATGGACTGGCTCAAGTTTGAAAGGTCACAGTGCTGTCAGAGCCTGATACCTGCCATAGAAAAAGAAATGGACTGGCTCAGGTGAGAAAGGGCACAGTGCTGTCAGAGCCTGACACCTGCTGTAGAAAAAGAAAGGGACTGGCTCAGGTGAGAAAGGGCACAGTGCTGTCAGAGCCTGACACCTGCTGTAGAAAAAAAATGGACTGGCTCAGGTGAGAAAGGGCACAGTGCTGTCAGAGCCTGACACCTGCTGTAGAAAAAAAATGGACTGGCTCAGGTGAGAAAGGGCACAGTGCTGTCAGACACCGACACCTGCTGTAGAAAAAGAAATGGACTGGCCCAGGTGAGAAAGGGCACAGTGCTTAATCCAAATGTGACAACAGACATGACAGAGCAGCAGGGCAGAAGGACACAAATGGAGAAATGGCACATGGCACTTGTGGACCCAACCAATAGCCAGACATTACATATGTCTGTAATATTTTATTTGGTCAACACAAGGTATACCCAGAATATAGGATGTTAAAAAAAATGGGCTTTTTATTTGGAGGCATCTGATTGGTTGGTACCCATTCCATAGGGGTACAATAACTTCCAATTGATGCCCACCAAATAAAAAATCCCATCCCAACTGGCCCTACACCCCCTCAGATATCCTGGTACCCACCCTGGTTGCTGATTGGTTGTAAGCACCCCCAAGCAATTTCAGATTGCTACCATTGTTTTTAGCTCACTTAGCGAGTGAGCACACCCCACTCCCCTCACCATGTACAAGGAAAGTAGACACTCAACTACTTTTACAAAATGTATGAAAACAGCCTCCCATGTCCTTATCTTCAAACCTAATCAGGCAAGACAAATAAAAGTAATGTTTTTTTCCCACTTAGTTATCGAACAACCGGGTGTGACAGCTGCCTAATACAGTACTTCACCACTGCACTATGCTGTGCCCTTGTTCTGTCTGACTCATAAACAAAAAGGAAAAAACATAGGCAAAGCACAAGGATCCCCTTTCCTAATATACCCACAGTGCAGCTCCATGACAACAGTACCTCAGGATTCTTGTCTGCTTACTGATTTCTTCCATTTTACCGCTCCTCCAGTTTGGAAAATCTGCGCAAACTCACTTGCTGTACTAACCGGATGCTCCTCTTCACACTCCCGGTTCTTGTGGAAGGCAGCGAGGACTGAGAACTCGTATAACAGAGAAACAAAATAAAACCCAGAAATAACACAGTCCGATAGTCACAGCGGGCACTGGGTCTAGGAACGTAAAAAAAAAAATACAAGCTGAACAATTGGCTGGCTCCTGAATATGCTCACACTCCCAAACCGCACTTCCTTCTCCCGATCACAATCGCAACACGTTCTGGCCCCAATGTAAAAAAAAACAAAACATAGTGGGTAGAAAACCATGTAGTCTCTCAAATGGAAAACAAAACTAGAACAAAACTATTTGGGGAGAGGAGAGTTCCAACAAAAAAAAAAGTTTGCTGTGGGGTGCCAACTACATATAACCAGCTTACTAACTATGGGGTCTGCACTAGGACAAAAGGCCATGGTTCTAATGAAGGTGGAAGAACTATTTAATTACAAAATTTATTTAAAATGAATTATTTATTAACAATTTTAACAGACTTTTATATATATATATATATATATATATATATATATACAGTGCCCATTTTCTAAGCACAATAATACCCTCCAGGGTGGGCAGTATTGGGAAATACCAGACCTTCCAGGGGCTATGAGACCCTCCGCCTGCAGCATCAGGCTCATTACGCCCCTGGGTGGTCCGGTAGTTTCCAATACCGCCCACCCTGCCGGGTATTATTGCTTACTTATTCAATCAAGAAATCAAACAGCAGCCTCTAATACCATTTTCTTTCATGAAGTGCAACCAAAGAAAAATATATCACTTCATAGGGCACATATATTGAATGTACACACATATCAGAATGCTGAGGCTATTGTGAAACAGTGCTGATAAATCACTAAGGAAACTGGCACAGATATATCCTTACTTATAGCCTGGATCCCAAACCTGCAGCTTGCAGCGGGGAAGAGACTGATCAGAGCTTGGTCAGGAAATCAGCTGTTCTGAACACTGTTGATTGGTGAGACCCAGTTCCAAAGTGGAAAGCATTGCACAAACAAAAGACTAAGTAACAAATGGCAGTGACAAATGCCACGAATAAAAACTGTTAAACACAGAGACTACACAGGGCCAAACACCAGTATGACTTTATGCCTTTACAGCTGACCACACACCCGACACGTACTGTACATATCCAGGCACCACCACAGTCCACACCTGATGATTGCTGCTGCCACCACAGTGAACATCAGTCACATTATTACCCCTGTAAAGTTTAAAAAAAACATGCACGCAATTCTCCAGGCCTTCTGTTGGCTCATTTATGACACCGCTACTACGGCTGAGCATTACCCTCTCTGAACAGCAGTGATAATGGAGGAAAGAGCCTCAGAAGTAAAAAAAAGGAGGAATTTGGGTAGCTTGTTTCCATAGCTCCTCATTTGCCAATGATTAGAAATTGCACAGGAAAAATTAATGCAGACATAATACAACAGTGTCCAGATCTATTCCGGTCTGCTGTACACTTTGGGATCAGGGGAATTTGACTTGACCTGCCGACCTGTGGCCATAGAACTGCATAGTTCTGAGCATAGAAACTCCTTTTAATTAATTATATGGTTCTGAGGGCTTTGGTCATCTGTATGTATATTTCATCCGCGATTGCCTTGAACACAAACGGACATCTGATGCAACACAGTAGCTCAACAACACTTTACAGTATGTACCCTGTATATGCACCTTTCTCTAATGTCATGCGACTAGAAACTGCTGGTACTGGTGCTCGGATCAAGAATATCTTTCACTGATGTTGCGGCCATGGCAATATTGTTAGGTGGAACACAGTGTGCAGCAAAGTGGGATTTGTAAAAATACACAAACCAACATGGCCGTTCTGCTCAGAGAGTCTGGCAAGTGTACTTGCTCTCCCCACCATCACCACCACCGCCATTTCCCATACAAGTGCTGTATTGATGTTCAGGCTGAGGAAGGGCTGTAAAAGTTTGTTTTAGTGCTTTCCTATAATTATTTTTCAAGTGTGTGCCCCTGTGATATTTTTTTTTCCTTGACATGAAACTCCTGCAAAGTTTACAAGAAAAATTCAGGGGGTTGGGGCACATGCAGTTAAAAATTAACTATAGGAGGGCACCAAACCCCGGCAAACACAGGGGAAAGAAATAATTCATTTGTTGCTACAGTATTCTCTGAGTTTGTACCTGTGGTAGAGCTCTTTCTTGATACTCTTTTTAGGAGAATTGCTTGAGGATGAGCAGTTCCATTTCTATGCTTCATCATCAGCTCACTGGTTGAGTAGTTTTGATTCTCTGGATCAGAAGATAGTTTTGCTCACACTGGTCAAGAGAGGCCTGCTGGTTCATGATGGACGATTGGAGCTGGAGACAGCAAACATCAAAAAATGTAGTTCTGTCTTACTACAGCTTATGTCTGTGAGGCTTGCTGGAATATGCAGCTGCAACATGATCAGGCATGTCAGCTGTCTCGGGAGACCTGAGGTAAGAGGCTGTTTTGCCACTTAAGTGCCCAACAATTCTGATCTTGCCTATTTTGTTATAAGTGAGCTCCCCTCCTTAGATGACCAGAATGCAGTGCATATCCAACAAATGTTCTCTCATGGCAAGACCTATTCATTTATGGAAGTGAACCGGTAGTGAGCATGGAACAACAGAATAGTGCACCAACGGAGGGGGGGTACAAAGGAACAGCATTTTGGTCAATAAAGAGGACTGCATGTCCTTCAACTCCACTAGTGGAAGGACACAGTCTAGGTATCCAGTCATGTGGTTTCAGAGACCCCTTTCTCTACTACATAATAGCAATACATCAGCATATCTCTGGCAATGCAGCATACCTCTCAACCTCTTAGCATTACAAATCATGGCACTGGCCTTCAAAAATCGTAACAAAAGGCCAGAATGTGTAGCACTTTCTTGTTTTAAACAATAATATGTCTACAAATAGTGGGCCCCATGTAGTTAGTGATAAGGAATGTTATGTCTATATCAACTTAGTTCAATGATTTAATAGTTTGTGTGTCCAGAAATAGCTCTAACATTATTAAGAACATCAGTAAACCTATGTGGAGCAAGGGTAAATTTGAGTGTGAAAATCATAGCGCTATGTGAAATTCATAGCAGTTGAGAGGTATGCTATGCAGCCATAAAAACTGAATTGAACTGAGTCGTAACTCCTTTTGTATAAAAAGATTAGAATAGCTTTTCCTAAATTCAGAGTGAATTGGTGTGCTGATAGGACGTGTTGGAAAACACCAACCAAAACATCAAAAAAGGGGGCAGAAAAGCTTTAGAAAATTCTGCTGGAAGAGCATTAAGGCCCAGTGCATTATTATTACTAAGTGATTATATGTCTTCTCCTATCTGATTGGGGCAACAAGAGCTTGTCTCACTTCTTCCTTAAGAGGTTGTATCTCTATTGAGTAAAATAAAGCTTTTACTAATTTTAGCAAGAATAAAGGATGTTCCAAAGGTAGTGGTAATATAAGATTCTTTTGTATGTATAATATCTGTTTTTTGATAACTTATACAGCCTTTGTGTCCCTGTTCTGCTCTTCTGTTGTTCTGTAGAGCTCTGTGGCTGAGTGGGACATAAACTACTTCATACATTTCTAAAATACAGTAGTACTTAACATCACAGTGTAAATCAGTAACACCCACTGAGATTACTAATAAGCCATAGAGCTTGCCTAATTTCCTATTTTAGAGGTGGCATCTCTTCTGAGTAAAAATAAACTTTTAGCAGGAATAAACATTGTTTCAAAGGTAGTGGCTGTACAGAATTTTATTGTATGCATAGCATCTTGTACTGAGGACTGGAAGTACAGCTTAGCGGTTATCACAACTAGCTGTGAATGAGCTTGGTATATCCAGCAGACTTGGTTCCCACAATCTTCACTTTCATATCGTGTGACCCTGAGCAAGTCACTTAACCTATCCAGTGTTCCTGGGTCACCTTTGAAAACATGCTGTGTGCCTAGTGGGCTTGCCCAGTTAACAAAAGAATACAATTATGTGACCTTCATTTATGTCCCTGTTCTGCTGTTCTGTTGTCGGAACAGCCTTCACTATTTCTCAGTCAAGAAGGTAATATAGTGTTGTGGCTTAGGGCTCCGAGCTGCAAACCCTGAGACTTGGATTTGAATCCCACAGCCCTCACTTGCATACTGTGTGACCCTGAGCAAGTCATTTAACTTCCTTGTGCTCTCAGGTTGGATCTGGAATCAAGCTTCAGCTTAGTGTGCCTTTCCTGGTTAAACAATTTCCCCTTTCAATCCAGTGGTGACTCTCCTAGTAATTCTACCTTTACAACTTTCATATACTATAGGTATCAGTGAAAGATTTACTTTGCATGCCCTACTACTGTTCAACAAAGAGGCTGCACTATAGTACTGTAAGATTTCCATTTCTTTTCCTGGAAGGTCTACCTGGTCTGTATACCATCTTTAATTTTTTGCAGCCCATGAAGATACTGTACCTTATATAGCTGGCTTCTAAGGCATAAGTATTTAATTATTGCTTTCACCAAGAAAAACATACTGAGCTAACAGCTGATTTCCAGATGTGTTCTGAGGGAAAGGGGCTGTGGAGAGTGCAGAAATATGCTACATCAGTAATTTTATTTATTTATTTATTTTTTGTTGACCGGGTAAGTGCACTAGACAAATCCTGCCTATTTTCAGGCACAACCCGGGGGAGGGGGGGATACAGATCAATGCCAACTGACCTTGAACCAGATTAAGCTGTCGGTGGTATTGGTTAGTGAGTGAGGGAAATTTGGCCAGGACACCGGGGAAATTCCCCTACTCTTTTTTCGATAAGTGCCATGGGATCTTTAACATCCACCTGAACTACCACCAATCCAGGCAGATGGGACCTCGGTTTAACGTCTCATCCAAAAGTTGGCACCTCAGAAGTGCAGCACCCCTTTCATGCTGCACTACAGTGTCAGTACTCGGATATTAACCCAAGTGCCAGATGTGGGAACTGAACCCACAGCTCTCTGATCTCCCGGCCTCAGAGGTGAGTGTGCTACCTACTGAGCCACTGACACTGATAATGTTACAGTTATAAAAAAGATAATACTTATAAAAAGTAAAAATTATTCTGTAGATAATTAAGAGGAAGCACAAACTAAGTAGTGTAAAACATAGCATATCAATAGTATATCAACAGCAACCATTCAGCAAAGTGCAACTGGCAGCAAAATGAGGAAAGGAAGGGAGATTGTAGGTGCAACAGGGACAAGTCAGAGGCAAAGTGGACCAATAAACCAGAGCAGTAGGAGGAGGGAGAAGTATGGAGGGAGGAGCAGTGGGATTAACCTAGGATCAGCAACAAGTGCAGGAGTGAGTAGGGAAGTCACGAAAGAGGGAATTTAGTGATAGGGAAGAGGGAAAATTGTAAACAGGAAGGATGCTCAAAAAATTAGGGAAGCAGAAGGAGAAAGCAGCTTGATCAGCAGTTGATTTTATGAAAGGGAGTGAGAGAGCAGGGGTCAACATTGTGAAGGGAGAAGGAGGTGGAAGGAGGGGAGCAGAGGAGGGAGGAAAGGTAGTGGAGGAAGCCCAGCAAGAATTTGGAGATGAAGGTGGCACAATGAGCTAAGCACCTGGTATCAAGGGAGGTCAAGGACAGGAAGGAATTAGGGAGTGGTGGGTTCTGGGGAGGCAACCCAGGGCAAAGTGACAGAAGGAATGAAAGAGGGGATCCAGTATGGCAAGGGTGACCATAGCAGCAGCACTATATACAATGTCACCGTAATCGAAGATAGGTAGAATCATCTTCATGATGATCTCTCTCTATGAGCAGGAAGTGGGATACTTGCTTTATTCCTGTAAAGTGCCCCGAATTTAGGGTGCAGCTTCTTGTGGATGGTGTCCACAAGAGCAGAAAAGCCCAGATGACAAGTCAATCATACCCAAAGGTATTTAAAGGAGGAGACATCCTCAATTACAACACCATCAAGGGTTGGGAAGGAGGAGAGAGGGGGGAGCTTGGCAAGTCTCTGCCTAATGCCAATGGTCTTGGAGACCATTTTTTAGCACTAAGGGACAGCTGGTTGGCCTGAAACCAGTACTGGATGTTGTTGAAATCCAGTTTGCAATGGACTGTGAGGTCAGAAGCAAAGAAACCAGAGGCATAGAGAACTGTGTCATCTGCATACATATGATGGATGCAGAGAAGTAGGTGAGGGGAAGATCATTTAGGAAAATGGAGAATAGGATGGGGCCAGGGATGGATCCTTGGGGGACTCCAGAGCAGACAGAGAGAGGGGAGATGGCATCACCAATGCAGACAACTTGGGTCCTACCCTCAAGATATGAGTGAAACCACTCAACAGAGGAGGAGGAGGAGAGCCCAGCCACTTTTCACTTGCCAAGGACTATGGGGGGGGGGAAACAGTGCTGAAGGCTTTGGTCAGCAAAGATGGTGGAGGTGACCAGCCTCTGGTCCATTCCAGAAAAGATGGAGTTAATGAGCCTAAGGATGGAGGTGGTGGTAGAGTTGTATTGTAGGTTGATCTTTTTACTGTTTCAGATTTTTCTTGAAATTATTTTAGTCAGTCATTTATTTATTTATTCATTCAATTTAAAGGGTTTACTAGGAAAGACATACTGAGCTGGTATCAGCTCAATTCCAGATGTGTCCAGGGCAACAGAGCTGCATTTAGTGCATAAGGGGTTGAGAGTCAGGAGCATATACATGAGGGAATAGAAAACATAAATGCTGTAAAGTTTTAATTTGCTGGCAAAGTTAAGGTGAAGTTGCCAAATTCACCTTTGTGGATAATTTTAGGAAGTTTTTCACAATTATAGGAAATTCACTATTTGTAACTTTGCCTGGCAACTTCCCAAATTTGTCTGAAACTTTGTACAGCTGTAGTCAAAGAGAGGATACACATTTGGATGATTATCAGACTTAAATTGTGGGTTTGGCACCATGGTGAAGCTGGGAGGTAATTTGAGGGTTCCTGTGTACCCCATGAATTTGTCTGGGGATATTATATGTTAGTCTTGTAGTACATTTTTTTTTATTTATTAAATTCTCAGATTACAAATACCTTTGAGCAGAAACTGCTCTTTTACAAAGGTTCCACGTCAAAGGATGAGGGTCAACATACATACAGAGGTAGTAAAAGAATGCACATTAAACAACCAAAACAACTAAAGGAATAAATAAAGATGTATATATATATATACAGTATATATATATCTATATATATATAGATATATATATATATTTTGCAAAAAACTTCATTAATGCTCCAGTTGGGGTTAAAGTGACAAAAGTAGGGAAATGTGGCATTAGGGTTTCCAACCCTAACACCC
Source organism: Neoceratodus forsteri (assembly GCA_016271365.2). NCBI lineage: Eukaryota > Metazoa > Chordata > Ceratodontiformes > Ceratodontidae > Neoceratodus > Neoceratodus forsteri. The sequence continues at coordinate 514,794,489 of CM057449.1, read as the reverse complement.
CTCCCCAATCCTGCACACACCAACAGGCATACGAGGTGTGCCTAGAGGTCATCAGCCCTAACATGCACCCCATTCCATAAGAAAATAAGCTGAGCTGGGTACAGTATAGGAGAATGGGGTGAGTGTTAGGGCTGAAAACCCCAAGGCATATCCCGACACCTGTTGGTGTGTGTAGGGTGGGGGTTGGGTGTTAGGGTTGGAAACCCTAACAACACATTTTCCTACTTTTGTCATTTTAACCCTCACTAGAGCATTAATGATGTTTTTTTTAATTTATGTCCTTATTTTTTGAGATATTGTAATCATAGCCTTATTTGCCTGTGGGAGCGCAGGGCCCTTATCTACAGTTTTTGAGACAGAGTAATCATATACTTATTTGCCTGTGCTCCCATGCCTCCATAGATCAGTATATGTATGTTGTCGTGGAAGGGCCCGGCACTTCCATTTATAGGACAACAGTGACCAAATTATCAGCATAGCCATCTTATTACACAACCTCTTGTACCCGGTACAGAAAATTTTCAAATACTTGCCAGAACGTAATTCTGCACAGCTGCAATGCCATTCCATGCCACAGATGCGAAGACACATTTTGGCCACGATTAGAAAAATGACAACTGTGACATACATGAGATGGGATAATAAGAAGGCTATGTTGATACTCTGGAGTACAAAATATTTAACATTTCCAAAGTTACGAGCACGTATAGCGAAATTGCAACAAATGGTCATAACTTCACCATTTTTTCATTTTTGGACCCCAAATTTTCAACATAATCAAGAATGCATGGGACAGGCAGAAGGCAACACTAGGGGTGGGAAGAGGAGGTAGGCTGCAGATCATGTAGGATCTGGAGTTTATACAGTAGGTAGGGCAAGACTAGGTGGGTCATGTGGTCATTATCTGCCATCAAATTCTGTGTTTCTATAACCTTCTTATGACCTCACCTCATGAATAAGGTCAGCAAATTTCAAATCCCAACCGAAAGTGATTTCACCAACCAACTGTGAAATCACCTTTTGGACGGGAGTTGCATAACAACAGTCATATTGTTCATGAGGTGGGATCCCTAAATTGCCATGTTGAAAATTTGGTGCCACAATGTCAAGAGATGGCTGAGATATTCATCAAAGCTGAAAACCCCATTGAAATACACTGAACCACATTTACCTTAGTTTCTCATATTGCAGTCACTGGTTCCAGCAGCAAGAAGTGTCTTTGATCAGAGAGTGGATCTCGAACCTGGAAACTGTTCAGGTGAGTGAGGGTGTGTTGGGGTGTATTGGGGGTGTGTGGGGTGGTGGGTGCTGAGTGGGAGGTAGGGGTGGGGGGGAAGACCAGCAAGTTAAGTTTTGCTTTTTTTTTCAGGAAAAAACAAAAAAAATCAAGGGACAGTTTTCTTTATTTCAGGAAAGGACACGGGGGAGGGGGCCCACTAGACACCAGGGATGTAAGGCAGCACGGGGACAGTGATTGAAGGGTGGAAGGATCACTGACACAGCAGTCATTTTTTTATACTGAGATGGAGATCAAGGGAGAGCGGAGAGGCCACTGAACACAGATCCTTTTTTGTGTCTATGGGGATGGCGATCGGAGAACCAGGGAGGGGGAGGGATCACTAGATTACCAGGGATTAACATATTTACAACAGCACAGTGCTGGAACAACAGGGATGGGGGAGGACCACTGGACTACCAGGGAATAGACAAACATCGGGGTCAGTGCTCAGAGAATGGGGGAGGGACCACTAGACTACCAGGGAATACAAAAAAAAAATATGGGATGGTGATCAGAGAACCTGGGAGGGGGGAGGGACTACTAGACTACCAGGGATTAACTTATATTTACAACAGAATGGTGATGGAACAATGGGGCAGGGACCACCGGACCACCAGGGAATAGAAAAACATTGGGGACAGTGATTGGAGAATGGGGAAGGAACCACTAGACTACCAGGGAATATAAAAAATAAAATAAAAAAAAAACACATGGAATGGCAATTGGAGAACATGGTAGGGGGGGGACTGATCATTAGACTACCAGGGAATATATATTATGTCATTCAGGGAATGGAAATCAATGAGTAGGGGTGCAAGCAGACAGCAGGGAGATATGACAGTTCAAACTGTCATGGACCTTTACTGTTCAAAGTCTTAATAGTTTGAACAGAAAAGTTTGAACTTTAAAGCACTATGAATGGTTATTTTCCAGTCGATTGATCCTTGAAATCCTTGATGATTGAAACAGGAAATGGGACAGCCATACAAACTGGGGTTGTGTACAGGTCTCCAGACCAGGGGGAGGACACAGACAAATTACTGTTAGAAGATTTATGAAATATGACAGCCAAAGGGGAGGTTCTGATTATGGGAGACTTCAACATGCCAGATACAGATTGGTCAATACCAGCAGGGACATATGCCAGAACTAGACACATGGTGGACTCCCTGCAGGGGGATGGCCTCAAACAACTGGTACAACAACCCACAAGAGACAGGGCTATCCTAGATCTAGTACTGACTAACAGGGAAAGGATCACAGATCTCCAGATAGAAGGTCACCTGGGTGTTAGTGACCATCACATGGTATGGTTCAATTTGGCCACTAGAACAAAATCATTCCATTCCAAGGCAAAAATATGGGATTTCAGAGGAGCTGACTTTGATAAGATGGCCAACAGAGTTAAGCTAGCCCTGGCAAAAAGAAATACAGGTGAGGGGGTACAGTCAAAGTGGGCAAGCATTGAAATGCAATACTTGAAGCAACATCCCATTGTGTTAGTGAGAAAAGGGAGTGCAAAAGAAGAAAGAAACCACTTTGGTTCTCAAACACAGTAGCAGAAAAGGCCAGAGCCAAAAGGCTGGCCTTCAGGAAATATAAAGGAACACAGCAAGATGAAGATAGGGAGGCATACCAAACTTCCCTAAGGGAAGCAGGGAAGGTAGTAAGGCAGGCAAAGGACCAAACCAAGGAAACACTAGCATGAACAGTAAAAGAAGGTGACAAGACTTTCTACAGATACATTAGTGAAAGGAGAAAGTCCAGAGGGGGGTATTGCTAAGATCAAAGGGGATAAGGGGGCGTGTGAGGAGGAGGACCATGTAAAAGCATCTATTCTAATAGATACTTCTGCTCAGTATTTACTGAAGAGAATGTAGGGCAGGGCCCACAGCTCAGCACCAAGGACACAGGAGGGAGGGAGATGTGCATTAGTCCCTTCAAAAAAGAAAGGGTCCTATAAGAGCTTGATAACCTCAGGGGTGGACAAGGCAATGGGACCTGATGGTATACATCCCAGGGTACTAAAGGAGCTAAGGTTGAAACTAGCAGAACTATTATCAGAACTGTTTAGTGAGTCTCTGAGCACAGGAGAGGTTCCAGAAGACTGGAGAAGGGCTCATGTGATCCCACTCCACAAGAGTGGTAGCAGGGAGGAGGCAGGGAACTACAGACTAGTCAGTCTTACCTCAGTAGTGGGCAAGATTATGGAGGCACTCCTTAAGGAAAGGATCGTGCAACACCTGGAATCCATAGGAGCACAGGATCCAAGACAGCATGGGTTTACAAAAGGAAGGTCCTGTCAGACTAATCTCATAGATTTCTTTGACTGGGTAACCAGAGTGGTGGACCAAGGGGGAGCAGTTGATGTCGCCTACCTTGACTTCAGCAAAGCTTTTGATACTGTTCCACACATAAGATTGATTAATAAGCTGGGTAGGCTCGGGGTGGGTCAGAAGTTGGTCAACTGGGTGGCAAACTGGTTGACAGGCAGAAAACAGAGAGTGGTGGTAAACGGTATACAGTCAGAAGAGATGCAAGTCACAAGTGGGGTACCTCAGGGATCAGTCCTGGGGTCAGTCCTCTTCAATATCTTCATCAGTGACATGGCAGATGGACTGGAGGGTAAGGTTTGTCTGTTTTCAGATGACACCAAGATTTGCAACAGAGTAGATGATCCAGATGGGGTGGGCAGAATGAGAAGAGATCTGGATAAACTAGCAAAATGGTCAGAAGAGTGGCAACTGGGGTTTAATGCAAAGAAGTGCAAGATCATGCACATAGGGAAGAGAAACCCTGAAGCCACAAATAGGCTGGGAGGGGAGTTGCTGGCAGTCACAATGGAAGAAAGAGACTTGGGCATCATCATCACAGATGACCTGAAATCATCCAAGCAGACCACTGAAGCAGTAGGTAAGGCTAGTGGGATGTTGGGGTGTATTAGTAGGGGTATCACAAGTTGAAAGAGGGAGGTAATAATCCCTCTTTACAAGACACTGGTTAGGCCCCATCTGGAGTGCTGCATGCAGTGCTGGAGGCCACACCTTTACAAGGACATTAACCAAATTGAGGCAGTCCAGAGAAGGGCAACCAAAATGGTGCAGGCAGAAAACATATGAGGACAGATTAACTGAGCTCAATATGTGTACCCTAGAGCAAAGGAGGGAGAGAGGTGATATGATTGAAACATTCAGACACCTTAAGGGCATTAACAAGGTGAAAGAATCTAACATGTTTCAACATAAGAAAAATAGCAGGACAAGAGGACACAGCATGAGATTAGAGGGAGGCCAATTAAGGGGTAATGTGAGAAAGTTCTTTTTCACAGAAAGGGTGGTGGATGCATGGAACGGCCTACCTCAGGAAGTGGTGGATATAAATACAATGCAGGGCTTCAAACAGGCATTGGATAGGCATAAGGGAGCAATACAGATGAGTATGAATAGATAAGCCATTGACAGAGCAAAGGCCAATGGCACAATCATAAGGAAGAAAAAGAAATGGGCAGACTGGATGGGCCTTGTGGTCCTTATCTGCCGTCAACTTCTATGTTCTATGTTTCTATGTTAACAAAGTGAGTGACATGCAATATGACTCTCACCCCAAAAACACATTCTTCACCTAAAAATTTTAAAATAATAATACAATAATGTTGCTAAGCATGTGACTGTGACTGAGACTTAAATACAGGCCTTGGTCATTCCTAGCCAAGTAGGATTTCTATAGAAATCAGATTTTAAAAGGGGGAAAAAACAAGATGGCAGAAGCACAAACAGTATTTCTCTGAGCACAAACAGTAAATCCTTAACAATTAACAGTTTGACCTGTTTTCATTGATCTGCCTGTCTGGTGGCTGTCACAAAAACTGTTATGACTGAAAAATGGTGAGATATATTCTCACCACACAATCCAAAGGCACACCCTTAGCACAGACCCCACCATTCCTGAAAATTTTAAGAAAAACTTTCATCCTGTCTGGGCTGTAGATGAGGGTAAAAAATTCTAGGCTTTTAACAGCGCTGTGCAGCTGTAGAACACTAAGTCAGCACTTACTAAATCAATTGTCTCTGATGCATCATGGTCACAAGGGACAGGAGTCATTGTGGGGAAATAAAGACACTAAAAAATACTGGCATGGAGATCCCCAGCAGCCAAGAAACATGAAGGCAAATTTAGAAACTAATCCTACCAGCAAAGAAAGGAAAGAATGTTCTAGAACTACACACAAATCAAAACACTCTGTACAACATATTTGTTCTGTAAATGTTGACTCTAAATCTCCTTAAAGGGAAACTGTCATCTTCAGGAATGGAAAAAGACAGACGGCGGTGCTGTGGCAGCCCCAGAAATCTGTACTGACATGAACACAGCCAGGGTTTAAAAATCTTGATATGGGCCCCAATACCTGTTGGCACCACAGAGCCAGACTTGAGATGTGTAGTTTTTGATCATCAGCTGGCAGTATAGCCTGGAGGTTAAAGCAATCCTGAAGATGGATTTTTTTTACTAACAGTTTGAAATGACGTAAAGGTGATAACTCATTAATTTCAATGTACATACAAAACAATTATTATAAATGTAGATAGTGTTGTAATAACACCTAAAAACACACTTAAGAAAACAGACAATTTCCTGTTTAACCTGCTGGATTATCTACAGCCAAAGCAGGGCTAATCTCAGTGACATCATTGCCTGTCAGGAGCCTAAAACACATGGCTTCCCCCAGCACTTAATAACAGGCTGATTTACATATGAATAACTATGGAATGTTAAGACTCACAGGTAAGCACAATGGCTCACTCAAATTAGCTTTTTATGGGCTTTCAGACACTAAGAAATCCTGACAGTGACAGGTCCCCTTTAACCAGAGGGGAAAAAGTGTTTCCCGTATTTTTTACTACTCCATATCTCAAACACTATACAAGATGCCATCATGAAACTTTCCAGATCTTGAGACACTGGCAGAGTGGCCACACTTGCCAAATATTGGGCTATTTCATCGACAAATGCCAAAGCTTTTAGGTACAAAATTTAGAATTTTTATTTATTTATTTCATAGACTGGAATTACAATCCTTTGAGTCAGAGACTCATTTGCAAAGGCTCCATGTCAGAATATAACAAACTTCAATCAAGCACAGAAATGCATTACATACATACAGATGATAGACAGGATTGAGGGGTGTACAGACAAACCCTCGAGTCAAATTAGGCTAACAATAAGGTACATAGTACTATACAGTTGTAATGTAGAGCAGCCAAGAACATGGCCAAAGTGGACAGTGGACTAGGTGTTACTGTTGGTAATGGGGGGGAGGTAATATTAGTTGCAATCACAGGCACCATGGGTGAGGAGTTCAGAGCAAAGGGAGGATTGAAAGGGGCCAAGTCTCACTGCATAGGAAACTGTGGAGGGGAGTTCATTCATCCAGAGGGGGGCTATGTAGTAAAAGGACCGTTGTCCGAGAGAGATCCTGCAGTGAGGGACTTGAAAGTGCCTGTACAACCCTAACTATAGGGGTGTGACCATGCCCCTATAATATACATATACAGTATATATATTGTATATATATATATATATATATATATATATATATATATATATATAGGGGATATGACATGGCCTGAGTGAAGATATCATATTTATCTTCATGTGAGGCCAATGATATCATGATATCTCACGGTACAAACGCCGCCGCACCATTGAGATATCTTGATGTTGGCGGTGAAGATAAATATGATATCTCCCACCAGGCCATGTCATGTCTCGGTTTATACAACATGTTTTGGGCCAGATTGCAATGGAAACTCTACCTGAACACAGTCTAAAACACCCTCCCCAACACACAGAACACAAAAGATGATATGTTATATAAAATAAAAAATTTAATGATAGATTCTGACAGTTTAAAATGATGTGGATAATGTTATCTGGTTGATCCTGCCATTATTATATAAAAATGTAATTTAAGCACTTATCTGGTTGAACCTGCTACTGTAATATTCAGGCAAGAATCAAACTGTGACTGTTCATATTACTTTGTTTTCTCCTTAAAATAGCGTGACGAGGGAGCAGGAAGATTGAACGACTAGGACATTACAGTAGTGTACAGTAAAGGGTCTGTAGCCATTTGTTAAAAAACAACTCTGCAGTTCTGCATTTTTCTTGAAGCTGGGACTGTATTCAGAGAGAAGGCGTTAGAGAAGCAGGAGGCATGCGAGTATGTGTTGCTACAGCAACGAACGCCAGGGTGCTGCAGCAGTTGTGAAGCTGCCGATTCGCCTCTGTTTCTCTTCTCTCGATACAGTCGGCAGCTTCAAGAATAGAAATGCAGAAGTGCAGAGTTTTTTTTTTTTAAATAAATGTAGAGACCGTTTCAGTGTGAACTACTGTGATGTCCTAGTCTATCAATCTTCCACCGGCCGTCACGCTATTTTAAGGGGAACATCAAATTTGAGGAGTGCAATTTATGATTCTCTGTTGAATATCAAAGTGGCAGGATCAACCAGATAAGTGCTTACATTTCATTTTACAAAAATTGTGGCAGAATGAACTAAATAGAGGGCATATGTGTGTGTTTGTGGTTGGGGGTCCAGATTTTAGAAAAAGAGAGAGAGAGTTTCGCAACGAATGTAAAAAAAACTTTCACTTTCTATTGAATGACGTATAGGATCGTGGAGATATCATATGACGTATAGGAAATATGAAGATATCAATGATATCTTTCACGGCCACAGTGATATCTCCAATACCTGCTCAGATACTACTTTTTATACATGAATTTATTTCCAAACACATGTTGTATAAATATATATATATAAGTATATATATATATATATATATAAATATATATATACTGTATATATATATATATATATATATATACTATATATATATATATATATATATATATATATATATATATATACCTGTATATATACTGGCCCAGTAAGGCCAGTATAGTTAGGGTTTGTAGGAGTGTTTAATATTAAAGGGCAATTTTTCCTGGTTAATAACTTTAAATTGGCTTCACAGATTTTCCCAAGATGAAAAAAATCATCTGCTGGGGTAGGTCTGTTGATGTAACAAATTTGGTTTAAATCCCTTTTGAGATTTTTGAGATATAAAGTGTTGAAAATACAGATATTTCCCTGGTTTTTGCTGTTTTTTCCGCCACCTATATCTCAGAAACGGCTTTAGGTGCTGGGCTGAAGTTTTCAGGGTAGAAAGCCTTGGCCTCACAGATCTGCCTTTTGAAGGTTTGGTAAAGCAATAGTAATCTATTCCAAAGTTATTAAATCTTGAATTTGCCATTATTTCCTATGGGAGAAAATAGATGTGAAAATGATTTTCGCACACAGTCATCCAGTTTTGCATACTTTGCACACGAATAACTTTGTAACACTTTAACAGATTTGCAGGAAATTTGAAAAGCATCAGCCTGGGGCACAGGTCCCTTGATCTGACAAATTTGATCTGAATCCTCCTTTGTTTGGTTTCTGAGATACACAGTGTTGAAAAAAACAGATTTTTGAGGGTTTTGCTGCTTGTGTTCATTAATGTTAAAGGGCAATATTTTGATCTTAATAACTTTCTAATGGTTAAAGTGATTTCTACAAAATTTGGCATGCATAATTACCTTGGGGAGGTATTTGTAAGTGATAAATTGTATTTTAATAGCTTTAGCCATTTCTGAGATACAGAGTGTTAAAAATAAAGGTTTGGGGGGTTTGACACTTTTTTTTGTCCACCTGTATCTTGGCAACGGCTTAAGCTTCTGGGCTGACATTTTCAGGGTAGAAAGAATTGGCCTCACAGATGTGCCTTTTGAAGATTTGGTGGGAAAATATAAATTTGTTCCAAAGTTATGACATGTTGAATTTCCCATTATTTCCTATGGGGAAAAAAAGATGTCCCACACAACACAGGATTCTGCTTCGAACTAGGATTCTGTTTTGAACTGGATTCTGCTTTGTATGAGCCCTATGGAAAGGGATTCTGCACTGATCAAGGATGCTGTTTTGCAGTACTAAATCCCTTTTGGCAGACAGAACCAACACAGCGGGGGAACAGGAACCAACAGTCCACCAATCCTACCTATTCTACAGCCCCCATGGCCCCACCCCAGGCTGCATAAACACGCTAGAATTTTTTTTTTTTAAACATAATCTCCACTCGGGAGTGATCTGCCAGGCTTTGTTTTCTGCAATACTATGAACTGAGATTTAAACTTACTATAGGACTGAATAAAGTGCCAACCTTTTTTCTGCTTTTCCAGCTCTATATTCTCAACTGAGTTTAACACCCTGATAAGTGCACCTCATGCTTGAAGACTAAAAGCTTTGTGCCATTGAGCTACTGTCTTTTGTGCTTTTTGCTATTTCAATATTTTATTCCCACTACCACCACCACCACCAGCACAGTAGGACACTGTGGAGCCCACTCCCAGTGTCCCAGATAAAGCACCCCTTCCCTCACTGTGGGACACTGGGGAATCCACTCCCAGTGTCCTGAAATATGTATGTAATGGTTTTGCCAACAGCAGGGTGCCCAATCCCTATGTCAGCACTACACTCACCCCCACCAGCAGTGTGTAACTCTAGGGAGCCCACTCCCACTGTACATAGTGTACCCCATTATGTTGTACCCCCAGGGCAGTGTGGGACACTGGGGAACCCACCCCCCAGTGCCCTGAGAAATGGTTCTGCTGTTCCTGTGAAAAAAGAAAGCAGTCCACATCTTTTTTTAAACTCCTGTAAAAAAAGGTCTCTCATTGTTTTCCCATCCCCCTCTCACATCCCGGCCCTCCCACTAAGCAATCAACCACCCCACACGCCCTTGCGTTATACTTACCAACCAAGGTTGGCGGCTATCATCTTCTGTGGACCGGGACATGTCTGCACTCTTCAAAGTCAAACAGTGAACTGAAGAATAAAGGTAAGTGCCATATAGAGGCGGTCAGTGGCACTTTGAACATACTGTATGTTAATATCTCAGCCATTTGTAGGTATTTTATATAGATACATAGACACTGTTGGCAGATAAGGGTCTATGGCCCACCCAGTCTGCCCAGTTGAGCTTGTAAATTCACTTTATGTTTTTTGAGAAGTCTGTTGCCCCTTACCCCTGACCTCCAGAATGTCCTTATGTCTATCCCATGCATTCTTAAATCCCGTGATTGTTTCAGCCCCCACCACTTCCTCTGGCAGGGTGTTCCACTTGTCCAGCACCCTTTCTGTGAAGAAATTCTTCTTCATGTTTCATCTGAATTGCCCTCCCTCCAACTTCATCCCATGCCCTCTAGTTCTGGAACATCTTTTTCACTGGCAAATAGTGTATTCCTGTACCCTGTTCCTCCCTGTAAGGTACTTGCATGTCTCTGTCATATCTCTCCCCTTCCTCCTCTCCTCCAGGGAGTACATATTCAGGTCCTTCAGCCTGTCTTCATAGGACTTGTGATGCAATCACTGTACCATCTTTGTTGCCCTCTTCTGAACCTTCTCTACCCTATCTATGTCCTTATGTAGGTAAGGGCTCCAGAACTGCACATTGTACTCCAGGTGGGGCCTCACTAGTGCCTTGTATATTGAAATTATCACCTCCCTCTTCCTGCTGGTGATGCCCCTTCCTATGCAGCCCAGCATCCTTTTTGTTTTACCTGCTGTCTTGTCGCACTCTTTCTCTACCCTGAGGTCATCAGAGATGATAACCCCAAGGTCCCTTTCCTGCTTGGTACATGCTATATTTTCACCCTCCACACAACTGATATGCCATTCCAGAGTTTTTGTGCCCCATATGCATTATCTTGGACTTCTTTGCATTGAATTTGTCAAGCTTCTGCAAGCATTTGTCAAGCTTCTGCAAGCATCTGCAGGTCCCTCCTCATTCTGTCTACACCCTCTGGTATGAAACAAATTTTCAACATTGACTTTTTGGGAGCCCACCTCATGAACACTGGCACTGTCATTTTGTTACTCTGTCCTTAAAGATGATTTCACTGTGGCTGAAAGAAATCACCTTTTGGGACTGAGTAATGAAATGGAAATGCCACTGTGCATGAGGCAGGGTCCCAAAAAGCCCATGTGGAAAATCTGGTGCAAAAATACCCCAAAACGCCCGAGTTATGCATGGTCATTGAAATTTTCCTTTGAACGCATGTAACTTTGCCAATTTATATTTTCACTCCAAGTTTTCAACATGGCCACTTTTCACACCACCTCATGAACAGTACAGCTGCATTTCTCACATCCTGCCTGACATGTGCTTTTGCACCTGTGGCACGGAATGGTGCGGTCGATGTGCAAAATCACCTTTCAGGACTGAGTAATGGAATGACAATGCCAGTGTTCATAATGTAGGGTCCCAAAAAGGCAATGTTGAAATTTGGGAGCAAAAGTAACAAAGAATGCCTGAGTTACATGCAATCAATGACATTTTCCTATGCAGGCATGTAACTGCCAATCATTTCTATTTTCACTCCAAAGTTTGAACATAGGCATTTCTTCACAGCACCTCATGAATACTACAGCTGTCATTTCTCACATCCTGTCCAAAATATGTTTCCACAGCTGTGGCACATAATGGCATTTTGCCATGGATTAAGAAATGTACACCTACAATATGAGGGTTATGAGGTGATGTGATAAGAAAACTATGTCAAAAATTTGGGGCACAATGTGAAAAAAATGACAAACTTATGAGTATCTGTTGCAATTTTGTTACACACCTATCTCAAAAAGTAAGGAAATTCATTATAAAAAAAACTATGTTTTACAAAACCAGTTAGGGTTTCCATTACACCTTTAAAAGTATGGAAATTCAATGTTAGGGTTAATAGGTGTATCAGCACAACACCACCAATCTCTGCAAACATTAGAAACAAAACAGTTATTTGATATATCCCTTGGTGTTCTTCCACTTAACTCAAGGCAAACAGTAATCCATTGCTTCTCATGGCCTGTAGTTCACAGTGGCATAGATCTGGTCCTGATGATGTCAGTGGTGCACCAGGCATGTCAGCCCAAACCACCACCACCTCATCCATGTTGCCAATACTGGCAAGGGGGATTTTATTCCTTTTAATCTGGTGGTCACAAAACGTAACATATTCCATCACACTGGGAATGTTGCCTTTTGGCAGCCAATGACCCACAGTCCTTTTCTAGCATGTTGTAAAGCCCAGTCCAATAAACATATACCCACCCATCCCCTGCTGACATGGGAATTTGAATCTAGAATTAATGCAGCAGCTTTAAGGGATATCGATTTTTTTAGTGACCCTCATATGCTGCTCGCGCTGAAATGATATCCAGTATATGAGTTCATTCTCTGACTCAGGGTATCAGCAGTTGCAGCCCCCATCATCCAATCATCTCTTCTTTTTATTGCTACCCATGGAACCTGAGGCAGGCAACTTTTCCTCCAGCAGTAGGATCTTCCAGTGCCATTCTCTCAACTGTTTCTCATCTATGTTGAGAGCAGAAGCAGCAACAGGCAGATTGTCTTCGGTCATGGCTCACTAGGCAGCTGCTAATTTAAATTCGAGATCACAAGCCTTTTATTTAGATGCTTTTCAACAGTTGTGTCACAGAGCTGTCAGACCTTTCAGCACGGCAGACCGAAAGAACTGACAGCAACTAACGGATAAGCACTGAGAAAAGCTATAAATGTTACTAATTAGCAACCAAATGAATTAATTGAATACAGGCTACCCTCGATTATACTGTAGGCTACCCTCTTATAATAGCCATGACTGAAAATGACCATGCCTATTAAGAGCCGTGGCTTCTAACAGAACAGATACAGTAATTTTGTTCTTGACTCACATCATTTAAGATGGCCACTACTAGCAATTTTTTTAAAATCTCTTCTGTTGAGTTTTCCTGTTGAATGTACATAATAGATGTATACTATGGATGTATTAGGATGGTGCTAGCATGTGTTTCTGATGGTAAACAGCACAGCACTGTAAATATATTAATGTTTTCATCGTGAGAATGGCACAGGAATGGAACATTTTAAAAAGTTTAAAATCACATATCTTAGTTCAGGAATGAATGAAAACAAACAATAAGATGTGTATATGGATGTTTTTTCCAGAACAAAACATTATTGTTGAAAAAAAAAACAACTATACGGTGAGTAACAAATACTGCTGCTTTCAAGAAAATGTCCACGGTCAGTGCACCATCACAGGTATGGAAGGAGGGGAAAGGAGTGAGTCTGGCAGGACTCTGCCTAGTGCCAAAAGTCATAGAGACCATTTTCTTAGCATTGAGGGACAAAGGTATTTTTTTAAATATGTTTTAGTATATTCCCACCAGAGTATTAGGCTACCGTACATGCAGCTCACTGTCAGTGTAGCTGATAAAAATAATTATTAAATGGATAGTTAAAATCCTCAGATCTGAATAGCCAAGATTACATTCTGCCGAGATGATGTCTCAGTGCATAATCTCAGCCTGAAAGTAATCAATGCCACCAGTCAACAGAATCAAAATTAATCCATTTCAAAGGTGGTTGAAGTCACTCAGCCTATGGCCTCATGCCTCACAAGACACCTGAGGCAAGATGATATTCCATGATATCACACACCCTTTTGTGTATCGTTGCTTAAAGGAAAATTCTCAGATTGTATAATGGTTTTCATAGCCCATTAGCCTAATGCCTCACTAGTTCATTTGTGGACAAATAATAATGTTTAATAGTGTTCTCTAAAGGCGGGAAGGGACTGTATTTCTGGCCAAAATGTCAGACAGCTGATTCCTTCCACTTCCCAGTCCATCAACCATGCCCCCACGCTCAGACATTTTGTGACATCTTACCAGGGAAAACACAGCGGCATGCCCCCATTTAAACCTATGGGGATGATTTTCAAAATGGCATTATGCATGTTTAAGCTACATTTGATTCAAATGAAAGTCACCACTCAATTAATAGGGCCTCTATTAGTTAAGTGGTGACATTCATTTGTATCATAGGTAGCTTACACATGCATAATACCATTTTGAAAATCTTCCCATAAAGCGAAAAATGAGGCGCCCGCCCTCCCACTCAGTAAAATAACATAAAATGTCTGAGAGTGCGGCATGGTCGGCAGACCGAGAAGTGGAAGGAATGGGCTGGCCAGCAGTTTGGCCAGATATACAATCCCTTTCCTCCATTATAGGACACTATTAAAAATTATTATTTGGCCAAAACATGGACTATTGCTGCATCAGGGTAAGGGGCTGTGAAGCCAAAGATTGCAATAATAAATCTAAGCAATTTCCTTTCATTGAAAAGTCTCAATGATTTCTTTCTGTTGAAATACAGATATGTTTGCATTCCACTCTGTTTTTGTAAACCTACATAAGGGGGCCTATTTTCATAAAGATAACATCCCAGCAACAAATTATATAATGTTTCTATAAGGGTTAAGGTAAATGCTTTTATTGTTATGGGCTGTGATATGAAAAACTAATCAATTTTGGTAGACATGATGCCTCTGTAGTATGTGTGTCCATCTCTGTGCTACAGAGTCCGGTGTGCATCTTTTAATGTTGCAGTTTTGATCATGTATATTAGAAAATTAGTACTGCAATCCATTTTAGAGGTATGTAAACCCCTATCTGAAATCTCTAGACCACAACTAAAATCTCCAAAATTAAGTTTCCTGCATGTGTGGACATACGTTGGATGGAGTAGCAGGAATGTTAACAAGGCACCATCTGTCATCCTGATAGGTAATGTCCAGTGACAAGGCTCATCCTGGACAAACGTCTACTAATTGAGTAATTCTGAAAGCAGTACCTTTAAGGAGAATGTCTGGCCCATCACAGAGGTCCTCTATAAAGGCCCAAAAAGAAAGGCCCCATATCAACTTTTTATTTGCATTTGACATATCAGATAAAGATGTCATTTTTGTTTCTTGTGGGAAAAATTACAGAATATCAAAAGGGCCCTATTTCAGGACTGAAAAAGTTATTATTATTCTATTTCAGTAACACAAAAATTATGCCACACCAAGGAATGGTTGTGCTAGGTCAAATAAATGTAAACAGTACTTTTTAAGACCAAGGTCTAGGAAACCGTCACCACCCCAAAGGAAATACCTTATATATATCTTCCTGTAGTTTGTAGCTTTTCAACCTTGTAGCTATATAACATTTTAGCCTTGTTAGTTTGCAGAAAAAGAGTCACTCACCACTTGGGAAATTTGTGCTCACTTCACTTACTTGTAGCATCAATAAAATCCAAAGCAAGATGTAGAAAGAGGCAGAGAAATGGACAAAATGTCAGCAACAGCTCACAAGCAGCTCACAAGAATACCTCCACCTGCTCAACAGTTACAATCACAGGTCACCTCACATGTTTCACTCCACTGAGCTTTCTCAAAGGTGCATGTGCAAAGGAACAACATTAGTTTAAATACATAACACAGTTAAAGCGACATGACCCCAAAAAAGTGCAATAGCAGGTAACACATGGTTGAAGTCCCACCACTGCTTACTACTCAAAACAGCCATTTGATTTTAAATCAGGAGGTCATAACATTCTCCTAGTTGTAAATATTTATTTATTTAGTTTTTGTTGATCGGGTTAGTGCACTAAACAAATCCTGCCTATTTTCAGGCACGACCCGGGGGAGGGGGATACAGATCACTGCCTACTGACCTTGAACCAGATTAAGCTGTTGGTGGTATTTTTAGTGAATGAGGGAAATTTGGCCAGGACACCAGGGAAATTCCTCTACACTTTTTGAAAAGTGCCATGGGATCTTTAACATCCACTTGAACTACCACCAGTTCAGGTAGATGGGACCTCGGTTTAACATCTCATCCGAAAGACGGCACCTCAGAAGTGCAGCACCCTTCTCATGCTGCACTACAGTGTCAGTACTGGGATATTAACCCAAGTACCAGATGTGGGAACTGAACCCACAGCCCTCTGATCTCCTGGCCTCAGAGGCGAGTGTGCAACCTACTGAGCCACTGACACTGCAATATATATATATATTATATATATTAAGTGGGACATTCTAACTACATACTGGTGACAATACCCCATAAAGTGCAATTACTATTAAAAACATGGTTCAAGTCCTACCACTGCTTCATGTTAAAGACAGCAATTGTATTCCAAATAAGGGGGTCTTAACGCCCTCCTAGCTGTAAATACATCAGATGGGACAAGGTATAGTGCAACCAATGTTACATATATAGGCACTTATAGGCAGTTTATGTTCAAAGAAGTGAAACATAAGTTCAACTCTGGACTAAATTGTACCCTTGTTGATATTCATTTATTTAGAGAATAAGTATCATTTTCTCCACCTCTTCCTTAAGCTGATCTGTTTTTCTGTGTCTTCATTTTTTTATTCACCCCCATTTTCCTGCTTCTTTGAAGAAGGAAATGATGGAACTACCTTTTTAGAAGATGTGCCAGAGTCATTGGGCCTGATTCTCCAAGTAGGGCTAAATCCAGCATGGCTTTGACAAACAGCCTTGGCCCGTGTGCGATACCTCCTGCACCAGATTCTGGTACAGGATGGGTCCCAGCGCCTAGTGCCCACACTGCGTCAACCTCACCCATGTGACAAATGCCCAGCACACAGGAGAGGTTTGACAGAAGCCCAGGTACACGGGTCAGTTGGCCCGGCTGCAGTGGCAAGAGGGGGTTGTACCGATCTGGGGGGTATGGAGTGGTGAATACTACCTGCTAGAGTGGGTGGGGTGAGGGGCCACTAAACCACCAGGCTGGGGACAGTAGCATACAATACCATGCGATATCCTGGGTTGGGGGAGGGGAGACCACTAGACCACTAGACCACTAGTAATGGGTGATATCGAGGGGCAGGGTGTACTGGGACACAGCAGGGAGTATAGGGACAGGGGCTCATCTGCTGCACATGTACTCATTGCTCAGCACACCAAGAGGGTGACTGTCAAAGTGCCCTTATGCCAGCCCTGGCTAGTCTAAGAGTACTTAGTAATCTGGCCTCTGGGCATGCTTTGTGAATCCCACTTGTGGCGCAGTGGCAGCCTGCCTCAGACGCAAGCCACAAGCACCATGATGCAGCCCATATCTGGGCGCAGGGGTGATGCAAGCCCCATTTGGAGCAGGCAGCCTGTGGTTGATGCAGGCTGCCTTTTGACAATCGCTTCTGGCATTATCTGTCAGCACAAGGAGCATCTTGCACCATTCTTCATGGAGGAAGCACCTTGCGCCAGGACAGAGGCTTTGTGAATCGTGCCCATTGTCTTCATCAGACTCTCCACAGTCATTATTTCTGCTTGGTAGTTTGAATTAGTTCTCCAAAGGGTATGCAGGTAGATTCAGTACAAGTTCAAGGGATTCTGGTTTTTGGCTTCTGCCATTTCAGAGCCTGTCTTCTTGTTACAATTTTCATAGTGTCTGGGGTGGAGGATAATGTTCTGTTCCTCCTACAATCTAATTTCTTTGCTTTCCAGTTTGCATCACACGATATGACACCTTTTTTCTGCAGAATGTTAAGTATGGTCTGGGTGATGATCTCCATAGTTTCAGGGGTTTGTGATGTGGACTAATCTTGCAGATCTTTCAGCACCCTTCTCTGCTTCTTCATTTGAATCTGGCACTAGCCTAATATCCCCTGTTGTCTTAGGAGGTAGTAAAGTCAGGTTCATTAGTGCCTGGGTGCTTTCATCCTGAGATTGATCTGTCTTAGCATCCAACACTCTGGTTTTCTAGGCCTGTGTAAACAGAAAGTCCTGATCAAATCCATCCTCTCCGTTGTGTGTAGCCCTTGAGCACTGCCTATATGAGTGCTTTTTTTTCCCTCTCAGAGGTAAGAGTGAAAGAGTCATTTTTGCAGATTAATCTGATGGGACTGATCTCTGAGCACAGCATATCTAAACTGGTTACAAGCATTACTAGGGTGATTGTTCACCCCATATTTATAGCATGCCTTTTGCTGGCCCAAGTAAAAACATTTACCATGGTCTCACCACAGGGGGGAAAAAAAAGTTCAGTAGATGCGCCAGACCTGCTTCTTTGTTTTAATATCACTTTAAATCTCCAACACCATGTCCGGTTCTGTTCTGTATTCATTATGGGTTCTAGCTGACTCTATACTTCACATTGTTGTTTTCATCTAAGTTGAATATCATACATTCACACCTCTATTTCTAAATAGAATTGCTACTGTTTTGATTGCTAGCTTAGTCAATGGTATTGCTAACAATCATTTGTCAATGCCGAATGTTCACTTGCGTGCTGTTTTACAAGGTCCTGCTTGTACATTTTTGCTATATATTTACCCAAGATAGACCAGATGAGAATGAGATGTAATATGTCATTTGCAGTGGGATCCTGATTTTCACAGTTTTATATTGCATTTACCCAGCACAGTAGAGCTGAGATGCGATATCTCATTTTTAGTATAGTCCTTATTTATAATGAATGTTTCCAGGACAGATCAGCTTAGATACAACATCTTTTCAGTGAGGTCGTGTAGCAGGGTCCTGTTTCTACACAGTTTTGCAAAATATTTACCCAGGATGACCCAGCTGCGATGGTGTAACTTATTTTCAGTGGGGTCCTGCTTTGACACATTTTGTACTGTATTTACTTAGAATAGCACAGCTCAGATACTATCTTGTTTTCAGTGGGATTCTGCTTTTTCCAGTTTTTATACTGTATTTACCCTGGAGAGCACAGCCAAGATGCAATGCCACTTTTCAATGGGGCCCTGATTCTGCCCATTTTGAAAATGTATTTATCCAGGACAACCCAGCTGAAAGGCAAATGACATTTTCAGTGGGGTCCAGTCTTTACACTATATTTTCCCCAGGAAAGAGCAGCATAGATGCACAGTTCAGTGGGGACTCTGCTGTACTGGAGTCCTGTTTTTACTATATGTTTACCCATTTTCAGTGGTGTCCTGCTTTTATACATTTTTTGATTTTATTTACCCAGGATAGAAACATAGAAACATAGACTTTGACGGCAGATAAGGACCACTTGGCCCACCCAGTCTGCCCATTTCCCTACCTACTGTATAACCTGCAGATTCTAGTTAACCAACAGGCTACTTCCTGCAACCCCCCACTATAATTGCCTTATGACTGTACCACGCATGTTTGAATTCCCCCACTGTTTTAGACCCACAGACCTCCCCAGGAAGGCGGTTCCATGTATCCACCACTCTCTCTGTGAAAAAAAAAAATCCTCACATTACCCCTGAGCCATCCCCCCATTATCTTTAAGTTGTGTCCCCTTGTTCTTACACATCTCTTTTTCTGAAAGATGCTACCTTCCTGGACTTTGTTGATTCCCTTTAGGTACTTGAAAGTTTCTATCATGTCCCCCTGTCCCTCCTTTCATCAAGGGTATACATATTAAGCTCTCTCAGTCTCTCTTCATATGGTTTCTGCTGCAGACCCTGCACCATTTTAGTTGCCCTCCTCTGGACTGCTTCCATCCTGTCTATGCCCTTGCATGCTGTTTTACAAGGTCCTGCTTGTACATTTTTGCTATATGTTTACCCAAGATAGACCAGATGAGAATGAGATGTAATATGTCATTTGCAGTGGTGATAGGCCAGCAGGGAGGCAAAATCTAATTTTCTGTGGGTTCCCACATTTTGACCCCAAATTTCCAACATAGTCTTTTTATGACCTGGTGTTATGATCAAGACAGATAGGATTTTTAAAATCCCATCTGAAAGGTGATTTTGCAGTGTGACTGTGAAAACATATTTCAGAGGGTATTTGAAAAGTGACACCTGTTATGTTCATGAGGTGGGGTACCAAGGAATATGTTGAACATTCGAGTTCAAAATCTGCAAAAATAAAGTTATAAGTAAATGTTGGAACAATGCAATGTTTCCACATAACTTTATTTTTTCACATTTTGGCCCCAAATTTTAAACAGTCTTTTTATGACTCAATGTTATGATCAAGATGCATGTTTTTTAAAATCCTGTCCAAAAGGTGGCTTCACAAAGTTACTGAAAAATGACACCTGTCATGTTAATCAGGTAGGGTAACCAGAGGGTTATGTCCACATTTTGGGCCAAAATCTGCAAAAAATCAGAAAGTTATGAGTAAACGTTGAAAAAATTCAGTGTTTCCTCATAACTTTGTTGATTTTTGACATTTTGACCCAAGATTTTCAACACTGTCTTTTTATGACCCCACCTAATAATCACAGCAGGTGGAGTTTTTCAAATCCTGTTCTAAAGGTGACTTTGTGGAGCAAATGCAAAAACAAGTTTAGGAGGAGATTTGAAAAATGATACCTCTCACGCTCATGAGGTGGAGGAACAAGAAGATTATGTGGAAAATTGGGGGCCAAAATCTGCACACATCACAATGTTATGAGTAAATCTTGAAAAAAAAATCTAAATTTCTTCATAACTTTGTTGTTTTTTAACATTCTGATCCCAAATTTTCAAGTCTGTTTTATGACCCTCCTTCTGAACATGATAGGTATCTTTTATAAAATACTGGCTGAAATGTTGCTTTGAGCCACAAGTGTAAAAATACATTTTGGCCAGGACTTGAAAAATTACACCATACATGTTCATGAGGTGGTATGAAAAAATGGCTATGTTGAACATGTGGGGTCAAAATATTGAAAAATACCAAAGCTACGAACAAACATTGAAAAATGTTAACGTACTTCATAACTTTATTATTTCATTAATATTTTGACCCATACCTCTCAGCTGTCCCTGATTTTCAGGGATGTCCCTGATTTTGCCTCAAAATTTTCCTCTGTCCCTCATAAAATTTGTATTTTTGTGACAGTACAGTGCAGATTAAAAGCACAAAATGATGTCAATCATTAAAGTTACAGACTTGTTCTTCTTCAGAAAATGCATCTTAACACAAATCCTTTCATTCTATCAGCTTTCTGAGTGAATAGTACCAATTTTTAAGATGTGCCCCTCATTTTGGGTCTTTGTTCCTGATTTTTTTAAGCCTTGTCCCTGATTTATGAGGCAAAAGGTTGAGATGTATGTTTTGACCCCACATTTTCAATATAGCCTTCTTATGACCCCACCTCATGAATCCAGTAGGTAAAAATGTTCAAATCCCACCCGAAAGGTGATTTCAAGGAGTAACTTTAAAATCACCTTTATGGCCAAATTTGAAAATGTCACCTAGCTTGTGCATGAGGTGGGGTCCCAAAAAGGCCATGACACCAATTCACGAAACTTCCAAGAATGCTGCAAGCCTCGGGTATGCCGAACATACGCTGTGTTAGTAGAGTACAAAAAAATCACCTAACCACACATTGCTTGCCCTTAGCCATTGACTAGCATTCAGACACATTTTAATAAATGCCCATCCCAACCCCATGCCTAACACACACACAACACATTTTAAAAAATAAACATTAATTCACCTAATTTTACAGTTTCCTTTTTTTCTTCTTAGGCCTGTATTACTCAGCTGGCAAGTTCCTGGACTCTATTCCAGTGCACGTTTCCTCAGGGCAGGGCAGTTCCTCCCCCATAAAACCTCATTTCCCAACAGTCCAGTGCAATATGTCTAAAATAATAAATCCATTCATCTTCCAAAACTGGGAGAAAACAAGTTTTTTTTTTTTTAAGTCAATTAGCCCCATCAAACATGAGCGCCTATCGCAGCGGCTGAAATTGGAAGTCAAAGTCACTGAAAAGAATAACCCCACATCTCATCTCCCAAGGGTGAGAGTCCATCTACATACACTACCACCAAAGAAGCCAACCATCTCCCACAAATGGGAGCAAGCATGAGTTTTATTTATGTAAGTATGTATGTTTGGATTGATTGATTGATTTGTATTTATTTATTTTTGCAGAATCACAGTGATCCCGGGACTGTCACATGCACATGTGCAGGTAGCTTTCATGGTATGAAATGAAGATGCTCCATCACAACCTTTTGGCTTCACTTCTCCCCGCATTATAACCCTTAATAAAATAAAACTATTGCGACGTAATAGACCTTATTAGACTACATATGAGTTCTAGTCATGTAAATTCAAGCAGCACAAAGTAGCTAACAATGAGAAAGGTAAGGGATGGAGAAGACAAGCGCCATCTACTGGTAATCTACACTGCTATTGCATGATATATTTTCTTTTGAAAAAAATTTTTTTTTTTAAATTTTCACTTTTTTACCTTTTTGTCAAATTCATTTCATAATTGTAATAAGACACTCTAGGGATGTTGGTTGTTGTGTGATAAATACACATCTCAGATGCTGAAGGCACTTGACATAAGTATCACACATCGACCCACAATTTACCATGTCTTGTTGCTTACATGTATCAAAATTGACATGCAGAATTTTTGTTAAAAAGTGCAATATGCCTGCTCTGTGGCGCAGGGTGATAGGGGATTTCCTGTCATGCTGGTGACCCAGGTTCGTGCCTGAGCCTGGGGTGTGTGGAGCGGAGGCTGGCAGGGAGGGCTCAAGAGCATCCCTTGGACACTCTTCTCCCAGAAGGAGGGCTGTGAATGCACTGTCATTCAGTGGCTACTCATGGCTGAATTTGGGCTTGCACTTTGTGATGTGGGTGACCACATGCCACATGCACAGGCAGTGCGGATGTTGCAGTGTGCATCCAGCAGGGGAAGGAGAAACAGAAAAAGGAAAATGGCCACCTGTGTCTACCAGATGATGGAAGCTCACCTCCCCTGGCCATGAATCCAGGAAGCCCCCGAGTTGTGCCTTGCCACCCAACCAAGACGTGAGGAGGTACCAAAGGGTACCTCAATCTCCCCTCCAGGATGCCTCTCCATGGGTAGGGGGTCTCCCCAGTGAAGGAATACATCAGGACAGTTGGGTGGCAGGAGCAATAGATGGCAGATCGGGGGAGCGGCAGAGGGTGAGACTTAGCTGCCCAAAGGAGTGGGCGGCTGGGTTGGAAGGCGGCATAAATAGAACATGCAAAAAAAATAGTGCAATATAAACAGAATGTGCATTATTACGTGATTTCATCTGCTTCCTAATGACATGGAGATGTGCAAGAAGTAATGGTTGCCTGTCAAACCCAAGTGGATTATATCCCTCTACTGCCGTTGCTGTTGTTAGTGTGCTGCATTTTACCACTGACCTTCTAATGTAGGAAGTAATGTTAACAGCCCTTGAAGAACACAAAACTAGCTTCAAAAGTTACCTATGTCTATATTTTGAAATGTTATTATGGAGTTTACCCTAAATACCGTTTCATTGGACATAATGATGTGTGTAGATTCCTGTCTTCCATCTGATCAGCTAATAATCTTTTCTTTTGTGTCCAATTGACTACTGGGAGGTTCGTGCACCACAGGTATTCTTACTAAAGCAAGAGCCTCATTTTTTTTTACAACCCAGCATGATCTGAATTTGTATCAGAAAAGGAAGAAAACAATGGACCTGTGTCATTTTGTTTAGTTAAAACTGGATTTTGAACTGATACATGGTCCAAAATGCAAGTGTGGTTCCGAACTGCTGTAGAAAAAGATGCAATAACCTCCATGCCACCCCCTTGATACACACACACACACACACATACACATACTTACTCACTCACTCGTACCTACCACTGTAAAACAATGTAGACTGAGTCAGCTATAGTGGCGTAAATAAGCTGGTCTCTTGAGAAATCAATGAAGTGTAAATTCTCTATGGTTAATTCTACTTTAGTTGTTTACATTGCAAAGAATACAGTAAATTAAGGTGTGTAGCAGCAGTAAAATATATTTATTTAAGATACAGTCAATTGAGTTAAAGCTCAGTTTCAGTAACTTCCCCACGCAGTTGCATAACAGTAGCCAGGGTCACACATTATCAGTTACCACTAACAATGCAGAATAAATGTTACAGCACCTACTGTATGAGACTAGAACAATTAAGTGCAGATACATCTTCCAAACAGAGTAACTATTGCAGCAATATATAGAAATGCAGTTTTTGTGCCGGCCCGCTGGTGCTGCAGTGGGATTTCTGCTTGCAACACCGGTGACCCGGGTTCGGGAACAGACCTGGATCATTGGAGGACGGGCCAGGGAGAAAAGGATAGAGCATCCTATGGACTGCTCTCCTTCTCTGGGGGGAGGGTGGGGGAAGTGTTCGGCGCACTGAGGACTCCTGGCAGAGGCCAGGAGATCTCAGGCGTCTGATGAGTACAGTTCTGGGAGGCAGGGTGGACACTAGTGTCATTGCATGTCCCCGCCTCCATAATAAAAATTGGTGGAAAATGGAGGCGGGCAGAACCACCGTGCACATGAAGCCCTCCCCGGAGGACCTCACTACATCACCGTCTCTGCAGGTCCCCGACCAGACATTAGTTCCGAGGTCATCGTAGAAGGTGGCCGTGGTCCCACCTTCCGGGGGGTAAGCCAGGGGTGACTGAGGGTCCTCGGCAGCCATAGACAGTGGTGGAGGTCTCCGGGGAGAGTGACCAGGGCTGATGGTATTACAGGGTCCTGCCAGGGGGAAGAAAGATAAAATAAAAAAATAAAAAAAAGAAATGCAGTTTTTAAAATGAACAGTGCTGACAATGGTTAGAGTGGCTTGTGATTAGGACCCAGTGTCTCACTGCAGACCAAGGAGCTGGTTTACCAGTGATAGACTGAAGCAGCCTAGGAAGAGTGCCTCAAGCTGTGGGGTCTGCATGTGAGAATGCACCCCTACCATCATTGCTTTTACTCAGGAGAAGTGGAAAACTGCAAGGCATTCCAGAACCTCATGCCTGATTTAGGTGCCACCAAGTATATTAAGTCATAGAGGATTGTGTATCAGCAAACATGCACAACAAGGCAGTTGTATGATCAAGAGGTTACCATGATAACTAGAGACCTAAAGAGTGCAGCTCGAGAGGTCCGTTACCATGGAAACCTTGAGATCGTAAAACTGCCTCGTTTGTATATGATTGCTCATAGACGGTCTTTTATAGTGTATTGGCAACCATAAACGGCATTCCTTGATCCCCCCAAACAGGTCTCCCAGTAAAAAAAGGCTTACTTCGGCAGCTGTATCAGTTTGTTACAGTGCCGCTTACTTCCTCACCGCCGCGGGCTGCTTAATTGCGCATGCGCGACCACATTGGATGTTGTGCTGCACTAGTGATGTACTTGGTGCAGCACACCATCATGACACACTGAGTGCAGCACAACAGTGCTGTTCCAGGCATGGATTTCCATGCGGAACAGTGTTCTACCATACACTATAATGACATTGCTATACTGTGTGTATAATGTGTTTTTTCAGAACTATAATCTGCCCTCATGGAAATGTTTATGTAATTGTTACCTTGTTATTGTGCTTGTGAAATGTAACCTCCTGGGCCGTACCCGAAAATAAGCACACTGCTGTCTACCGTACCTACCTGGTTATCAAAAACTAAATAAAATAAAATATATTGCAGTACATTTTCCTTGCTGCACGGTATATGTGGTGGACAAGGTCAGGCAACGTCTCTCGGACGGAGAGGGCCAGAAGTATATTTGATATAGGGTAGAGTGATAGGTAGTTCATGGAGCATTTAACACTAAATGTGCCAGAGGTTTGTACAAAATGAGCATCTTATGCAAGACTAAACAAGTCAAAGTTGCATATATAGAATAACAGGGTTCCATGTGATGATAGCGATCCAAAAACAGCGATCACTATCATCGCGAATGTATATAGTCGAAAAGCATTTCAGTGATATACCTTTCTCAGTGAGCCAACATCCGGTAAATCATAGTGTTTTTGCAGCGGGGCTGTGCCCCCCACCCCCCTTATGGGGGGGCATCGCCCACCACACCCCCTAACTAAATATTCCTAACTCCAAGGGGGCTGTATGTCGAGGAGAGGGCAAAAAAAACCAAAACAGCCACAAGCAGTGGCAAAACATTCCTGCAGCAGGTCCATAACCCAGTGCCTACTGCACCACAGCCAGGCACCCTCACCACCACACCACAGGGCTGGTTCGGCTGCAGCAGGCTTCTCCCCCCTACCTAAACCCTCCCTCCTATCCATCCCCTACATCTCCCTATCCCTCCCCTTCCAGTTGCTGTGTGGTCACTAATCCATCGCTACCCTTGCAGAGTAGCTGATGATGATAGCATTATAAATGACTCGCTGTTTCTACAGTCGTTCATTTATAATCACTATCATCATGGACTACTGAATAACAGTAGTACAGCTGTAGAATAACCATGTCATTAATGATTATCCTTCAAGTTTTTAGGGGAAGGCAATGATGGTGACAGTAAAAGAAGCTGAGTTTGGTCCCCATATTTTCATATACACTGTTGATCTGAGCTTCCTGTTTTAATTGGGGTCCAGCCAGACACCTAAGTGTTGGCATTTGGAAGCCAGGCTCCAGGTTCTTTCATCCCTTGTTTTGATGGCTGAAGTAGTATGTGTTTGGTTTAGTCTGTGGCCAGAGCTAGACAGCATACACTGTGTTTTAGTAGCATAAAGAAATTGTCCGAAAGGCAAGTCTGCAGTAAATCAAAACTAAACTGCAAGGCTTCTTGACTTCAGCAGTGTCTTTGCCACTAGCATGCTGAAAGGTGTTGCCAGCTTATAAGTGGAACATGACTTCCCTTGAGTTACAGTCCATGCCATTAACATAAAGGGAAAACAAGAGGGGGACATAAGATAGATAGGGTCAATTTGACTCCATTTATAGACTCTAATTGTGTGTGGGCAATATAGGAGGTAATTTCTGAGTCAAATTTGAAGAAAGCTATCAATTCCAAAAGAGGACCGTTATCTATTTGAGTATCATGGTCAACTGAGTCAAGTGCTTTGGAAAGTTCAACAAAAATAGCACCTGTGTGGAGATCCCAATCAATGGCAACCTTCAGGCCACTGGTGACTGTAGTTAGTGCTATTGCTGAGCTATGGAATGTTCTGGAGCCACACTGTAACAGGTTCAAAAGATTATGCTTAGTCGAAAAGTTAGTGAGCTGGGTTGGAAATCACCTTTCCAACAGTTTGGAAGCAGATAGTAACAGTGAGATGAGTCAATAATTGGATAGCAGATTGCATATACTAGCTTTATAGATGGAAACTGTGGAATAAATTGCAAAAAAAAAACTGAAACTGAGGTCACCCATCGGCATCTCATCTTTCAAGCTCTTATATTCACATCTCAGAAATGATCAGTGCAATTGTTTCCCTTGACCATGAAATGTCATCATGCTAACCTGTACCATTTAACCATGAATGAATTACTTCTAGTGCTTGTCTCCTCCTTGGCCCTGGTCTGTCATCATGCTTTCATGTAACACCTTGATGCCTCTGTCCTCCCTTTGATACTGGTCTATCTTCCCACTTTCTCCAGCCTTCTTTTCACAACTCTATACTGCACTCATCCACAATCTACACGCAATCATACTGTAAAAGTCCTAACTCCCCTTTCCCTCTCCCTGTAGGCCCCCTCCGCCTCGTCAGTTCTACCGACCTATACTTGGGATTTCACTTCTCACAATGTTTATCCTTCGCATACATATTACATACCCCTTCTGGTACCACATCTGCCATTAGTTGATTCTCCAAGCCATTTTCATGGCTAGTACTAGTGACTGCCCCTGGTAAATGAACTAACTGGTACTTCTATACAGAGAACATGGTTTATATACCATTGCATGGTTCAATGGTGGACCTGCCCCCCCCCCCCTTGTATTTGAATCCTCCTCTGTTATGGCTTGCCTTGTCTTCCTTTTATCATTTGACTCCCCTATTACTGTACCATTGTGTATGTGTTTTTATACTTATTTACATGTATTTAGATGTTTTTATGATGGCTGTTACCCGACCCTGTTCTAACCAGATCCATCTTGTAAAAGAGCTCTGCTCAATGATGTTCGCATGGATAAATAAAGATTTTGGTTGATTGATTGAAATGACCAGGGCAAGTTTCCACTAATAAAGAAACTCACCAAGCACAAGAGACCTACTAAACAAATAAGCAAGAGAGTAACACATAACTGGGACAGCGGACCTCAGCAATTGGTTGCTAATATTCATTCAGGCCAGGGAGGTTTGCAGTACTTAGGGATATTAATAATCTGAGAACAGATTCAACATAAATAAGTTTAAAGGCAAATATATGGGACACAAAGTCAAAACAAGTAGCCAGGGTTTATCTGGGGCTGTTATTTGAACTGTTGAACTTATTACAAAGAACAGAATTAATAAAACCAAAGTAAAATGTATTATAGATAATTTCAATGCCACTAAAATAGGTACCATCTGACAAGACAGTCTGAATTAAAGTTGATTTATTTTGAGACTCAAGAGGTTTTAACAGGTTCTAGAAGTCTCTGGGGTTAGAGCAACAAGTTTCAGATAGTTTATCTGTAAAGAACTTCGCCTTAGTTTAACAAATGTTCAGCAGATATTTGTTTCTTAAGTAAAGGTAGAGCTCCTGATTTGCTTTTGTTATTTGTTAGTTGAGCTATAGCTCAGGCTTCTTCCATCATTTCTGTGGCTCTGACAAGCTCTAGCCAGAGCCGATACAGCTGTGGAGAGCTGCCAAATGACCAAAGTTGCACGTGTGCGTAGAAAATTTTGAATGCCTGGATGTACTGTAACTTGGTCATTTTTTGGAGTTGCTTCACCAAATTT
Organism: Neoceratodus forsteri; assembly: GCA_016271365.2. Classification (NCBI taxonomy): domain Eukaryota; kingdom Metazoa; phylum Chordata; order Ceratodontiformes; family Ceratodontidae; genus Neoceratodus; species Neoceratodus forsteri. The sequence continues at coordinate 514,765,647 of CM057449.1, read as the reverse complement.
TCAACATGGCCTTTTTAGGATCCCACCTCATGAAGAGTGACGCTGTTATTTTGTTCATTTGTTCTGAAAGGCGATTTCACAGAGCGACTACGTGATTCTGTGCCACAGGTGCAAAAACACATTTCGGACAGGATGTGAAAAATGACAGCTGTACTATTAATAGGGTTTTGTGCAACAATGGTAATACTGGAAATCTGGAGTGAAAATATTCAAAACTGTCGAAGAGAGGAGCATGCGTAGAAGCTGTGCAATGCACAATCGTAATGCAGTCAGTTTTTTGTAATTTTTTCACCAACTTTGCAACATGAGCTTTTTGGGACCCCACCTCATGAACAGTGGCACTGTCATTTCATTAATCAGTCCCAAAAGGTAATTCCGCGCAATGACTGCAAAATCACCTTTCAGGACTGAGTAATGAAATGACAGTGACAGTGTTCACTAGATGGGGTCCCAAGAACCCCATGTTGAAAATTTGGGGCCAAAATTCCTAAAAATGGCCTATATATCAACATAAGTTGAAAACTCCATTGACTGCCATCACACCACACTTACCTTTGATTGTTCAGTTTGTGGTTCATCTTTGAAGAGAGCAGATGCATCCCGGTCCAGAGAAGATGACAGCATGGATCTCTGGAGGCAAGTATGAGGATAAGGGGAGGTGGGTACTCAGTGGGAGGGTGGGGATGGGATGGGGTAGGGGATCTGGGATAATGACAAGGGACTGTTCTCTTTTTTACAGGTTAAAAAACAAAAGATGTCAGGGGACGGTTTTCTTTATTTACAGGACAAAGAAAGAAAACAAAGCATAAATTTGGGCACACTGGGTTGGGCTCCCAGTGTGCCACTTGAGTTGGGGGGGTACATGATGCTGACACAAGGACTAGGCACCCCAATGTCAGAGCGGGGAAAAAACAACAAATTTGGGCACACTGGGGTAGGTTTCCAGTGTGCCACATGAGTTGGGGGTGGGTATGATGCCGACAGGGGGATTGGACACCCTGATGTCGTCAGGAAACATAAAAACATAAAATTGGGCACACTGGGGTGGGCTCTCAGTGTGCCACGAGTTGGGGAGTACATGATGCTGACATGGGGACTGGGCACCCTGATGTCAGCACAGGGACAGGGAACAGAGGGAGTGGGGAGGACAGCAGCAGGTAGAGGTAGCAGGAGGGTTTTATTTGCTGCCAGTGCTGGGAGGGAGCAGGTAGGACAGGAGCAGTGGGAGGGTGCAGAAGGAGTGCCATCTGAAAGATGGCAGCGGTGATGCAACTGCGAATGCGCAGCACTCATGCTTGCATAGTTGCAGTGAATGGCATTGTGCCACAAGATGGCAACAGTGGAACTGCGCATGTGCGCGAGTCACGCATGTACAGTTCTTGCCCCAGAATGCGGAAGTTGCAGCCAAAATAGTGTAGTTGTTACTCTGTAGTGGCCAATTGTGGTGGAATGTTTCCAGCTTCGTTGGTCTTTCGGAAGGATACTTCCAGAAGTCCAACAGAAGGTGCCACAATTGGCCACTTTAAGGCAAGACATGCCAAAACAGCAGTAGGCTCCACCCACAGCCATAACAAAAAGGTGTACTAGGTTGTATAGCAATTGGTTACATTTATAGAGCAGACTGTTTCATTAAAATAACAAAAGGGCTGGAACTCATTTATAATGAAGGTTCAAGCATCCTCTAATGAATGGATTAGGTGTACAGTAGAAGGCCCCAACATGGAGATTCCAAGGTGACAATGATATTTAGATAAGTAAAGTTTTTCAAGGATCTATAAAGTAACAATTTGCAGGCCTTTAACTTTTACCTTATTTCTTATGTTGTACTGTAGGTTACTCAGTGCTTGCTGAAAGCTTCTGATAGCAGTCCAGCAGACAAACAGTATTTGGGTCTATTGGTTAGATCACATCTGGAATGTTTGAGGATGTAGGGTCCATGACATTTTTTACTGGTTGGCCCTTTGTTTATTTGAGGAATCCCAAAACATTAAAGTTTCCATAAAATAAAAAGGACCAGTATCAGTTGCCCAGCTAAAATTTAAGTTCCCATCATTAATAATTTATGTGACTCTGTATAGGGTTGGAGAATCTATGCAAGCAATAATACCCAACAGGGTGGGCAGTATTGGGCAATACCGGACCACCCAGGGGCATAATGAGGCCCAACACCATAAGTGGAGGGCCTTATAGCCCCTGGAAGTCTGGTATTGCCCATACCGCCCTCCCTGGAGGGTATTATTGTGCTTAGAAAATGGGCACTGTAAAAAAACAAAAAAAGAAAACCAGAAAACAAATTAGCTAAAAATTACTTTTTAGAATGTTGAAATTAAATCATTCCTCCGCCTTCATTACAAGGATAGTCTTTTGTCCAAATGCAGACAATAGTTGGAAAGTTGGCAGAATGCAGCAGATTATTTCATTTCTTTTTTTAGTTGAACGCCCCCCCCCCACCCATATTACAATTGTTTTATTTACTCTGTACACTTGTTTTGTTTTAAGCTGAGAGGCTGTTTTTGTCTTATTGATATTTTTTTTTCACACTGGGGCTAGGTCAGAGGTTGCGATCATGACAAGGAAGCACGGCTTGGGAGAGTAAGCAGGTGTTGTCGGGAGCCAGTTGTTGAGGCTACTTTTCTTTGTCTGGCTTCGCTGCATGTTACTGGGACCGAGTTTCTTTTTTTTATTTGGCTTTTTTATACACTCCTGGTCCTCACTGACTTCCATGCGGACCGGGAGGGTGAAGGGGAGTGTCCGTCTTTATCCAGGAAGTGAGCCAGCGGGTGACCAACCGGAGACTGCTGTCGGTTGTACGACTGTAAGTGTCTGACCGCTCACCGTAACACTATCGGGAATTGCAAGGCATGGGGAAAGATCAGTGGTGGCAGTGTTGAAAAGGTGAGCAGTGCTACACATTTGAAATCTTTTATTTTCTAAACAGAGCTTGCAACCAGCAGGAGGAGGGACGAGCGAGAGTGTCGTCAGGTGCGCGAGAGTGACTGAGATTTTGTAGTAACTGTGTGGGAAATTGGGGGCATGGGACAAGATGAATATTTTAGATTTAGAAAAAACGACGTTAAAAAAAAGAAATGTAGCTAGCAGGCAGTTGTTTACATCAGGAAGGAGTGTACCGGGAGGACTGATGGTGGTGGGGGCTCTCTCGCTAAGTGAGAGCGGGGCTCTTTTGCTAAGCAAGGGAACAAAATGAGATGTTGCAGCCAATTAGGAAGCAGGGTGGGCACTACAATACTTACTGGGTGAAGGGGCACTGTAGACTGGTACTTTTTGCTTCCTGGGCATCTATTGAAAGTTAATGTACCCCTCTGGCAAGGGTACTAGCCAATCAGATGCCAGGAAATAAAAAGCCCATTTTCTAATTATGTGTAAAGTCTATTTTAGGACCAGATTTAGACTGTCTATAACATCCCAGTAAGCAGATGGGCTTAGTTTTTCAAGTGTTAGAACTAATTAGATACCTTGTAGGCCTTCTGAGAGCTAGACCACTGTCAATTGAAAGGTTTTACTGTATATCAATCATGGTAGTAGATCACCGTATACTGTCACAAAAACAAAACTCTCACAGCAAAGACCATTACAGCAACAACTATCGGCAGATCACTGCAATGGCTGCACTGTACACCAGCACTGTTTCTACTGGTGTTACGCCCCCACCCCAAAACAACTCTGACCTGGAGTTGGTTATTTTAATAAGAAGGGGGTGTAGGGAGCAGAGCCCCTCGCATGGGGGGTGTGAGGGGCAAAGCCCCCAGCAAAAAAAGGTTTCTTTTGGATGACACAATGCTGATTATCGGCATTGTTCCAGTCGCTGTCCTAGAGGTCAACAACAATGTTGTCACTGCTGCATGGTACATCCGTAGATCACTACTCCCACAGCTCTTTTACCGTGGTCTGTTTGACAGAAGCTATAGCCATCTATTCTCTTCCGGGTTGGTCCATAGCCGGCTCTCTCATTGAGCAGGAGTCGGGGTTCTGCCAGCAGGGAGCTGTTTGGCTTAGCCTGGGGCTTCAAGGTCTTCAAGGAATCAGCCGGTGGGCCGTTTCTTATTGAGGACCGAAGCTACAGCGGGAGAGTATTCCTGGCAGTGGTTCTCCTGGGTCAAATTATTTGGACCCCTGCTATCGTTCTTGGTGGTTGACGAACTTGGTCTCTGCATATTTCGAGAGTTTCTTGAAGACCCATAAGAAGATTCGCCTGGATAATGTTTTGGATATTGGTTACGGTCAGACTTTGATTTATTTTTGGAAACAGTTAAAATATATTTTATTTCATTAATACTGCTTAGGGCTCTGTCTTCTGTGTGAGAGGTAGTTTGAGTTGAGCCTTTTACTTCAAATTTTCCGGGTAGTGAGAGTGCCTGGTTAATTTGCTTTTTACTATTTTAGTTTAAACCTGCCTTCGTGAGAGGTTGTGCAGGGGATATTTTGTTGTACTGTTTCTGGGAATAACTTAAATACCAGACTATTATCCTTTCCACCTAGCCATGAGCTTTCTTCTGCCTTTTTAAGAGACTGTGCAGATTAGATACTGTGTGACTTTTATTGGCTAAGTATGAACCTCTTATTTTATTTTATTGTTTTCCTCTCTCCCTGGTTGTGAGAGAACTGGGGGGGATGTGCTTTGTATTTTCATGTTTGAATTATTTGAGTTGCTTTTAAATTTTGGTTTGTGTTTAGGATTTATGTTTAATTAGATTTATTTTGGGGTTTATTTAACTTAAGTTTTCATTTTCTATTATTGTTCTGGTTTAGTTGTATTATTGTGGCATGTGTTGGCCCATAATCCCCATGGTGGTGCGCTATTCATCCTCCTTGCTTCACGCCCTCCTCCCTTTTTATCCTCTCCCTCTCTATTTTGATATATACCAGTGTTGTAGAGCATTGGGAATTGCTCGAAGGAGCGGGGGAGGGCAGGGGGTTGTGAACCAGGGAGGATGGACGAGGGGGGCCTTCGTGTCTGGGTAGTGAGACCTAGAAGGCGCCCTGGGGCGAAATGGAATCCAGACCGTGGTTTGCCCTGTCTGGTGTCCATACCCAAGGGCACTACAGAATTTGGTAGGCAGATGGGCTTGACAGCCACGAGGTTCGTTCAACCCGGGCGGTGCTATGCAATGCTAGGTCCGTCAGAAACAAGACCAGTATTATTGCTGATCTTGTTGGTTCAGTGGACTTGGCTTGCATCCCCAAGACCTGGCTGGATGAAAACCCAGGCCCCACGTTGGAAGTCATGACTCCAGCCGGGTACTCAGTGACAAACCGCCCGAGATTGGACTGCAGGGGGTGGGAGGGTTGCAGTCTGTTTTAAGACAGAATTGGACCTCATGAGTGTAGTTGTGGGGGAGACAGAGTCCTTTGAGTGTACAGTGGTAGCGGGTGTTGGTGTTCGAATCGCACTCATCTACCGTCCACCAGGTGATGGGAAACGGTTCTTACAGGAAGTGGCAGACTTCATCGTTGACATGTTGTTGGAGTCACCCAGATTGATGGTTCTGGGCGACTTTAACGCCTGGGTCGACGATGAACTCTCACAATTTGGTAATCACTTCCTCCAGTTAGTGACTTCTTTGGGCTTTACACAGGTGGTTTCCACTGCTACCCATAAATCTGGACATTCCCTGGACTTAGTCTTTCTCCTAGGGATTGATATTACTGATTTGGGGGTGGAACCAGTCATATGGTCAGACCAATGCACTGTGGGGTTCTATTTTATAACCCCCCCTGAGAAGGTCTACCCCTGTGGAGATGGTGAGATACCGCCCTTTATGGGATATTTCTCCCCAAGGCCTTGCGGTGGTTCTTGACCTCTCGTCCCCCGTGTTGGTGAACAGTAGTCCAGAGACCTTTGTGACGGTCTATAATAGGGCAGTTACTTCGGCTGTGGATACTATTGCTCCTGTTCATGTACGCCCCCTCTCCCTTTATCCCAAGGTACCCTGGTTCGACGGAATGTTGAGGGAGATGCGGAGACAGGGGCGAAGATTAGAACACTGTTGGCGCAGATCCACCAGTGATACCAACCGCCTTAAATTGATGGACCACTACTCTGTCTATCAATCTGCAATCTCCCATAAGAAGGCAGAATTCCTGTCCAGGGAGATTGCTGCTGCTAGGAACCGACCGGCTCAGCTGTTTCGAACTGTGGACAGCCTGTGCAACCCAGCCCGTCTACAAGTTCGGAGAGCTTTTTCACAATTAGAGTGCGAGGAGCTCGCTCGTTTCTTCATTAATAAGGTGGCCGATATCAGGGCGAATCTGCGTCCTGTGGCTTCTAAGGGGGATGCGGTTGAACAGCGTGAGTTCACAGTGCCTTAGTTTTCATGGTATTCCTTCAGCAGACCTGATTTTGTGGATGTCATGAGGATTATCCATGGTATACACCATACGAGCTGTAGTTTGGATCCTGGACCGACTTCCCTAATATTGGGTTGTTGTGACATCATCGGTCCAATCCTTATGCAAATAGTCTGGTGCTCCCTGGACTCGGGTGAGTTTCCTAGCTCCCTGAAAGAAGCGGTGGTGACACCGCTCTTGAAGACAGCTATGTTGGAGCCATATTGTTTTTCAAACTACAGACCCATCTCTAACCTACCTTTCATTGGGAAGGTGATTGAGAAGTATTGGCGGTCCAATTGGAGAACCATTTAACCATCCATGACATATCCGAACTCTTCCAATCCGGTTTTCGTAAAAGACATAGCACCGAGACTGCGCTGGTTTGGGTGCTTAATGATCTCTTGAGGGCGAGAGACCAGAAGAGATGTTCTATTCTAGTTCTTCTTGATCTCTCTTCAGCTTTTGACACCATGGATCACGTGATGTTCTTAGTACTCCTGAGGCAGATCTGTGGAATATCGGGAACCATCCTTGGATGGTTCACCTCATTCCTCACTGGGAGATCACAAATAGTTGTGTCGGGGATTTTTTCCACCAGCCCAATTCCTTTGTTGTGTGGGGTGCCTCAGGGTTCTGTGCTATCTCCCATGTTATTTGCAGTGTATATGCTGCCCCTCAGAGACATTATAAGACGGTATAAGCTGAGGTTTCATTGCTATGCAGATGATACCCAGCTATGCCTGTCTTTTGCCCCTGACCAGGATAGAGCTCTCTTGGTGTTTAACAACTGCCTGAAAGAAATCCAGGATTGGATGGATTCTAGTCTAGAAAAGACAGAGGTTTTGGTTGTGGATCTGGGTTGTCGGACAGAGAGGTCACCTGTTGGTGCACCCTCAGGAATTTTTCTTGGGGGTGTATCACTTCCAACCTCTGAATGAGTGCATAACCTAGGGGTTATCTTAGATGACAGGCTGACACTACAGTCACAAGTGTCAGCGGTCATCAAGACTTCCTTTTACCACCTTAGGAATATCGCTAGAGTGAAACACCTTGTTCCATCTGACTCGTTACCAATGTTGGTCCACGCCTTTGTGTCCTCACGCTTGGACTACTGCAACGCCCTGTATTTTGGGCTTTCTGGGATTGAAATCCGCCGCCTCTAGCTAGTGCAGAATGCAGCAGCACAGGTTTTGACTGGGACAAGCAGGTCTTGCCACATCTCCCCGATGCTCCGCGATCTGCATTGGCTTCCTGTTAGGTGGCGGATCACCTTCAAAGTCTGTTTATTGACTTTTAAAGCCCCACATGATCAGGGTCCAGCTTATCTGAAAGATCTCCTGTTTTCTTACTGCCCGGCCGAGTACTGGCTCGTCGACGAGGGGTTGCTAGAGATTCCAAGAGTGAGCCTAAATTCATCTGGTTGCAGAGCTTTCTTCTATGCTGCTCCCACTCTTTGGAATTCTCTACCCCATCGGTTGCGGTTGTGCACCTCCATGGAGGAGTTTAAGAGGGATTTAAAAATGTATTTGTATCAGTCTGCCTTTTTAGATCATTGATTGTGATGTATTATTCTGAGATTGAAGTTTTTATCTGTGTTTTATTTGTGTTTTATAATGTTTGTACAGCGTCTTGAAACTTGAAAGGCACTTTAGAAATAGCATTTATTATTATTATAGTTGTGGCTGCTTCCATAATCTTAAACCCAGGAATGGAATAAACTGACTCACGCACCAAAGCATTTTTTTAAATAGTTTTTACTGAGATAAGCATACATAGTTGCATACATTTAACAGTGTGGGGAAGTATGGGAAAACCCCTTGGAGATACAACACTAAAGAATCATACTTTTGACACTGTTCGTACATAAATGAACCTAACTACTGCTACATAGTACAAATAAGACATATTGGTGGTAATGTAAGTAAATCATAACTATATTCTTTCTGTCTCTAATATGTGAAGATAAGTTGTCTTACATTAAGACAGTACTAATAGCTTGAATAACTCTATAACATGAAAGCAATACATATGTATATATCAGTAGGATGTCAAGATGGCGACTGTGGAACAGCGGCCCAGAAAGAGGGCGATGGAACCACAACACTGACACTTTCAAGTGACTGGTGGTTCTCCCCATCCCTGAGGTATGCCCCACCTGAGTTAGTATGATAAATTAAGGGGGGAATGGGGGTGCAAGGGATGAAGCTCCCTGGAAAAAAAGACTCTTGAAATTAATTATGCTGAGGGATTTGCGCTATCTTCATGGGTCAACATTCCGCAGTCGCTGTTTTGACATGGAACCATATATATCAGATACTTACTTCAAATCTCTACCTAAATTACTATGATAACCACTCACTGCATAGAAAGTCCCCCTGCATTTGCCACAGGAAGGTCAAAAAAGGCTTGTGTTTTTTGGAAACAATGTAGCTGGGCTAAGTTGTGGTGAAACTTGTTTGAAATTAGTGTATTTATTATTGAATGAAGGGTACATGTGAGACCAGCCAGTGCAGCCCACATTTACTGTAGGAGCCATGTTATAAGAACAGTGTCTAGCCCTGTAGTTTGGGGAAGGGGCGCAAATTGTCTGGTTTGGTGCCTCAGGTAGTTGATAATTGACCTCCCACAGCCAATAGCATACCACCAGAAAGGGATAAGATTCTGCATAATAGCAGCCACTATCAACATGTCCCACATGTTCGTATCCAGTGAGTGAATGGAACAGGTGTCTGGCACCGTAGGTGTTGGCAGGCATTAGCACAAGGAAGCATAGAAGCAGGGGACTCTTCTGGTTGACTACGGCAAGGCATCTGCTCACTACTATGTAACAGTTACTGCTGGGAAGGGCAGAAGGTCAATGGTGAGCCAAAACTGGGAACAGGAACAACATCTGTTTAGAGCAGGAGTATAAAAAGATTTAAACAAGGCATGTGGGAACACAAATAGAAACAAATAAAAAATAGGAAAACTAGAGACACCTATCAGGGGTAAGAGTACAAAAGTATTTCCAGGTAACAGAGGGAGAATTGAAGTTGAGAATGTCAGGAATGGTGCACTTTAGTGGCTCTGGGGAAGCAGTTTTCAGAAAGACCTTCTGGAGACTGCAGTGCTGCCCCATCTACATGTACCTCTGTGGGTTGAGGAAGGAGGTCACTAGACTCCAGGCTAAGTTGGCTAGGATTCAGATTCAGAGGACTTGTTCCCTCACCCAGGGGCCACTAAGTCTGCCACTATTTCTCCAAGGATGCCAGGGAGGAGGGATGGCTGGACTATGGTGGGCTCTGGAAGGGTGGAGGTGTTGAGACAGAAGCACATTTCTCAGCTGATACCACTATCTAAGTCCTATGCTGCTTTGGCAGGGCAGGACTGCCAGAAGGAGGCACCTACAACAGTGACCATGGAGGACGGGGGGGGGCCCTCCATAGTGAAGACCCCAAGGAGGGTGGTAGAAGATGCCAGAAGAGGAGGAAGCAACTTCTTGTGGGTGACTACATTGTGAAGGGGATAGCTTTGGGAATAGGAAAGGGGGGGCAGGAAGTTTAAGTGTCTGCCTGGAGCCATGGCCCAGAAAGACAGGAAGCAGATCCTGAGAAATGCTAACACAGCAGGATGGGAGGGAGAGCTGGATGTCATTGTCCACCTGGGGACCAATGACCTGTTTAGGGATGGGGCTGGGATATTGCAAGAGGAGTTCAGAGAGATGGGGAAGGGTCTTAGAGAGGTCACTCACTGAGTGGCTTTCGCTGAGGTGCTGCCTGTCTATGACAGAGGACAGGAGAGGGATCTCCACACCAGGAGCTTCAACTCACAGCACCAGAAATAGTGCAGCAAGGATGGTTCAGTGACATTGTGGACTGGGGACCCACCTGGGAGGATAATGGCCTGTATAGAGTTAATGGCCTGTATCCATCCGGGAGGGAAACAATAGTCCTCAGTGGATGCTTCAAATGTTACTTTGATGAACATTTAAACTAACTAAGGGGGGCTGGCAGAAAAAACTGCCCCCACCCATACAGGCTGAAGTAAGAGAACCTGAGGGGAGAGGAATCCCCCCAGGGTGCAAATTAATAAAGGAAGCAGGGTGGTAGAGGTAAAAGGGGAAAAGAATTGGAGCATTAAAAAGAGAAGGGGAGGTGGTAAGGCAAAAAGGAAAAAAAGGGGGGCAACAAACAAAGTGGAAACAAAATCTTGAGGGCCATGTGTGCGAATGCTAGAAGTCTAAGAAATAAGATTCTGGACCTAGAGGCCATCATGACAGAGGCCAAACTGAATATTGTGGCCATTACTGAGTCATGGTGCACTGAAAACCATGACTGGGACATGGCCATACCAGGCTATTCTTTGTTCAGGAAAGATTGGGTGGGAAGGAAAGGAGGGTGTGTAGTGCTTTATGTGAAGAAAAGCATAAAAGCAACAGAGATAATAGGGAATACAGTGGGAGGCAGAGGTACTGTGGGGAATGGAGCCACTCTTCGTGTTGAAGTGATCTACAGATCCCTAGCACAGGGGGATGAATTAGATAAGGTACTGGTGGAAGCCATTAGCAAGATGGCAGAAAAAGGGGGACTTCAACCTGCAAGACGTAGATTGGAGCCTCCCAACAGCAGCTTCATCTAGAAGCAGGGACATTCACTAAGGACCTGTACAGAGGGAATATGACCTCCCACTTCCTACTTATAATGCCCCTGCCAATACATCCAGGGATGCTACTAGCTTTCTTCGCCACCTTTTCTCATTGTCTGCCCAACTTTAAATAATTGGAAATAAGCACTCTGAGGTCCTGTTTGAGTTTTGTTTCTGCTAATTGTTCACCATCGAGTACGTATGTTTTCCATGGGCTTTCTTTACCTAGGTACATGACCTGACACTTTTTGGCACTGAATTTCAACTGACAGTCCTAGACCATGCTTCTAGGCTCTTTAGATTTGCTTCCATTGCTATCATTCCTTTAACTGTATCTACCCTGTTGCAGATCTTTGTGTCATCTGCAAACAGGCATACCTTACCCTGCAGGCCATCAGCAATGTCACTGATGAATATGTTGAAGAGAATTGGGCCAAGGACAGATCCTTGAGGCACATTACTGATCACCCTTCCCTCATTAGACAGTGTTCCATTGACTATGACCCTCTGCATTCTATTGTGGAGCCAGTTTTTAACCCATTTGACTATTTCATGCCCTAATCCAGAGTGCTCTAGCTTATTGGCCAATATTCTATGGGGGACAGAGTCAAAAGACTTTGCTGAAATCTAGATAGACTATATCTGCTGCCCCTCCATGGTCTACTATTTAGAAACCCAGTCAAATAATTCAGTCATATTCGTTTGAAATTACCATCCTGCTGTAAATTCATGCTGTTTAGTATCTAGCTGCCCTGCTTCCATAAGTAACTTCACTATTCTTTCCTTAGGAAGGGTTTCCATAAACTTTCCCACTACCGAGGTCAAGCTCACTGGCCTGTAGTTTCTGGCCTCCTCCCTGCGTCCACTTTTGTGCAAGGGTATCAATGTGGTCCTTCTCCAATCCTGAGGTATTTCCCTGCTCTCTAGAGACTGTGCGAATAATTCTGCAAGTGGGCCTGCAATTTCCTGTACCAGCTCCTTCAGAATTCTAGGGTGGATATCATTCATTGCTTTATTTGCTTTTAATTTGAAAAGCTGTTTAGGACATGTCTTGTAAATGATCCAACATCTGCGTCTATGGTGAGTGCACCTGTGTTCTGCATTTCAGGTTCATTGCCGTCATCTTCTTTTGTGAAGAGTAAGTAGAAAAAAACTGTTTAGAATCTCCACTCTTTCATTATCATTTTCTGCCTGTTTTCTGTCCTTGTTTGCTATTCTTATAATGCCTCCTTTTGTTTTCCTTTTTCCTCTGATGTATCTATAAAAAGTTTTGTCACCCTTCTTCACTCGTCATGTGATTATCTCTTCTGTCTGGGTTTTGGCTGTCCTTACTGCCTTCCCTGCTTCTTTTAGCTTCATTTTGTGGACTTCCATATCTGCTTCATCGTTAGTACCCTTGAATCTCTTGAATGTTTTTCTTTTATCCGTTATTTTTGTTTCTACATCCTTGGTATACCATAGTGGTTTCCTCCTTTTTCTTGACTTAGAGATCTGCTTTGCGTACTGGGCAGTTGCTGTGAGTAAAGCTTCCTTCAGGGCTTTCCACCTCTGTTCCACTGTGCCCCCTGTTTCCTTGCTAAGTATTTGTTTTATGGAAGCCTTCATTTGAGTAAAGTCTGCCTTCTTGAAACCCAGGACCCAGAGTTTGCTGTGGCCAACTTCCTCTTTACTGGTTCAAACCCCTGAGATTTTCTGATGGTTATTAAATACTATACTGCCACCTGGCTGACCACAGTGCAGTTAAGGGTGATGGGGAGGGAGAGATACTGGCCAAGAGCTGAAGCGCAATGCATGCTCAAGTGTGCAAACACACTCTTCACTCTCCTAGTGTGCCTATGTCTTGGGGGCTTGCAAGAAAACAAAAAATGGCACCAGCCAAGTAGGATGACTCCACTGCTCCTCTCACAGGCCTCACTCCACTAACTGCAGCTCCTCTCCATCTGATGCTGGCTTAAGTTACCTTGAAGGTTATGTAGCCCTCTCAGACCCTTATGAAAGAGCTGGGCTTATGGGGTAGGCCACAGGAGGTTCAGGATGGAGAGTTGTAAGTCCCAGAGATGGCATGTGACAAGGCTGGAGATGGAAGTGGAGAAGATGGTGGCAGGGTGGAGGAAGGGAACAAAGAAATAGAGAACATAAAAAAATATTGAAGGAGTAAAAGGAGGAAGATTAGAATCACAGTAACTAGTGTAGTGTAGTGTGGTATGGTATAGTACAGTACAGTGTAGTGCAGTACACTGTAGTGGTAAAGTATAGTGCAGTATAGTGTAGTGTTGTGCAATGAAGTAATGTACAGTAGTGCAGTGTAATGAAGTATAGTATTTAATAACCATCAGAAAATCTCAGGGGTTTGAACCAACCAGGTTCAACTTTTTAGTCCCCCCACAAAACAAATATTTTGATTGGAAAGAGTTAAGTAAAAGAAAATGTCACCAATAGCAAGTCAGCAAACATACAATGATTACATATGCAGTATAAATATCAATGGAAAATACCACTTAGTGAAAGCTGCAATAGCCTCATTAATCATTTACACCTGTATTGCAAACAATAGAACAACTTCGCAAAACTTGTCCCACTCATAAAGGATTTTTTCTCAAGGAGGGCATTGCTGGAGCATGAAGCCCCCAAATCAAAAGTTGTACTAAATGTGTAAATGCATTCTCGAAACAGAAAGCAAAGGGGAAACTTGAAACTGAGTCAACACTTGCTTTCTTATGGTATTCAATATAATCTCTTATGAAGGTCGATTTAATATAGAATACTACAATTTGCTCCACCAATGATTTCATGTTATTGTTTATTTAACCAGGATAGAGAGAGTGATCCCAGAAAATCTAGAATCCCACAGGAAGCACACTTGCAAAAGGGGAACTGGGCTCAGGAAAGCAATTAATAATGCAAAAAATAAAATTCTGCCACTCACCGTATTTTAAACAAAATTTAATTTTGCTTTTCTAAATTCATGTGGACACTAATGTATGAAAGCCCCAATGTTTTGTGATTATATCACTACTTTAGGGACATCATCCAGTATTCTCTTATCCTGCTTCATTATCTTAAATAGTAGTCTTAGATGCATACGGTGCATAGTATATGGAATCTGATGGCAGAAAAAGACCTAATGGCCTACCTAGTATGCTTTCATGCCTACTTAAACCCACACCTGACCTACAACAGGCCAGAGTTATTAGCTGACAGCCATAGTGTGTTTTCAACACCCTCTTCCACAGAATACCCCTGTCCCTTTTACCCATAATTCATACTATCAGCTTATGTCTGTCCCCCCAGTGTCTGAACCCAGTTATGCACTTTGCATAGACCACCTCACTGGGCAATGTATTCCACACATCCACCACCTTTTCTATAATGAAGAATTTCCTTATGTCCTTATTGAACCCCCCCCCCCATTAATTTATATTCCTGACCTCTGGTCACAGTACCATCATTCCTTATGGACACCCTGTTGATTCTCTGCTGATAACCCATTAGCTCTTGCTGAGAGTGAGGTCAATGAACTGCAGGCATCCAGCCCATCCCTGAAATGCAGCCAAACTGAATGCAACCACTATACCCATGAAGTGAGGTATGAAATTGGCCCTTTTGCCTCTTAGAGTGGTGTAATGAAAGCAGTAAGGTTTTATCAATGAAAGTACAACAGAACAATTAATGAGAGCTCGGTTAGAAAATTCAAAGCAGATTACTAAAGTACATTGAAAGAATGTCCCAATCTAAGCAGTATTCCACACAAGCTGCTTATCAAACCCCATGAAAGACCACCATTGCTGTTTTAGGAGGTGGAGAGTGAGCTCAGGAAAATCATTTACTCCCTTTACAGTGACATTTCACCAGCGAGGTCCCCTAGAGTGACTACAGCACCTAGCTGCGATGGGAGACCCGCTGGAATCCTGCGCTGTCTGTCGGGAGTCCTGCACCCCCCCAATCAGCTCTGACTGAAGATGAGAATCCTTAAGTGGGAGGGTGTGAGGGGTGCTGCCCTCCACATGGGGGGTTCAGGCGGTGAAGCTCCCAGAGGAAAAAGACAGCAATAGTGAGCCGGCAGCCGACTGCAGAATGCGGTCAACCTGCCGGTGTCACTGACAGGATGTTCAACAGAAATTCTGTCAGACTCCTGTAGTGGATCCCCAGGAAAATCATTTGAACATTTTGTTTAGATGGGGGTATTGGTCAACACAAGAGTGGTCATAGCTGTGGCCATGGGTGTAGTAAAATCCTATAATCATACACTTCTACAAGGAACTGGTGGATATTAAATACTAGACAGTGGGCTTGGCCATTTTTAAAGCAAATGGGATTCACCAAACACAAGGGGACAAAAGCTGGCAGGAAAACCTCCAAAGAGGATTGAGATTAGGTGGGGGAGCTTGGCAAGGTTGGTAAATTTGGCATTGAGTTCATCTGCAACTTCTGCCAGATCGGTCAATGTACTGTTAGGGGTGTTAAGTTGGAGAGGGAGCTGCTTGGTCCCTGGGGAAAAAAGGGAACATATTGATGACCAGAAGTGCCTTGGGTTATACCAAGGCTGTGGGATTGTAGGTTGTGGAAGTAAACAACTTTACAGGAGTTGACTTGTCTTTTGCAATGGTTACATAGATGCATGTATTCATTCCATAGCCAAGGGGAGAGGGAGACTTTATAAGATGCCCATTTGGCATCCCACTCCTTCATTAATCTGATGAGGTCCCTGGTGAGACAATGAGTGTCACCTCCCAGGCACTCTCCTAATGGTTAAAGGGAAATACATATCCTGAATACTAGAGAGGGTGACAATGAAGAAGCCAAGTGCAAAAGAGACATCTTTCATTTTGAGAAGGGGAGACCAATTTATAGACATGATGTCAGTGTGTAGCTGTGAAGGATCATATTTTGAATACTCCTGGAAAAATCAGATGTCTGGGAGGGGGCCGGGAGTTTATGTGGACCAGATACAGTAGGTAGTTGAGAGGTCACTGATGAAATCAGATAAGATACCAGCATGGTTGATCCTATCTTCACTTTTTGTCAGAATCCAGGCAATGATGGAGTGATTTAGGGACTGGCTCTTGTGGCAGGTGGGGGTAGTGATGAGTTGGGTAAAATTGAACTGTTTGAAGAGGTTATAGCAGTCAGAGTGTGTGCTTCCCAGCCAGTTAAGGTTGATGTCTTCCAGAATAATGGTGTCCCTTGGGGGGGGAGAGGGACCCAAGGCTACACAGCAGGTGTGAGAGACCGGAGTACCACATTTGGGCGGATTGTAGCAGTAGCTGATGTACAGTTTTTTAGTGGCCTTGATGGACAACTCTGCAATAAGCCACTCAGTGGGGAAGTCAGTAGTGGATCAACTGGATAGGGTAACATTTAAGGAATCCTTGAAGTATAAGAGAACACCACCACCCTTCCAAACACCATCATGGTCGACTCTGATAAAGGAGTAACCTGTCACGTAACAGAGAGAGTCAGGGGTGGTAGGTTTTATCCAGGTCTCCAAGATGCCAAGGATGTCAGGCTTATAAAGGGGCACCCAGGCCTCCAGCTCCACAAGTTTAGGCAGGAGGCTGTGGATATTTGGATGGGCAATCTTTAGACCATGTTTTCGCCCTGATGTAGGGTCCTACCCAGTCAAAAGAGCACAACCTGAACAGCGCATGGAAGAAGCGCACTGTAGCAAGAGCTTATCACAGACAGCGACAGGGGTAGAACAGTGAAGTTCAGTAACCACACCTACCCTGTGGAACTCATTGCCTAGGTATCTTAGGGAGGCTCCCTCGGTAGAAGCCTTCAAAAAGGGTCTTAAGACTTTTCTGTTCCAAGAGGCTTTTAATGGCTAAATTGATTTTATGCTTCCTAAATGAATTAGATCATTTTAATTCATTGCTGACTCCCAATTAATATTATTGTAAGAGTGTTGTTATATCTGTATTGTGCTTGGAATTTACATCACTCTGAGTCCCTGGAAAGGGGAGATTTATAAAGTATCTATCAATCAATCAATCAATCTATCTATCTATCTATCTATCTATC
Source organism: Neoceratodus forsteri (assembly GCA_016271365.2). NCBI lineage: Eukaryota > Metazoa > Chordata > Ceratodontiformes > Ceratodontidae > Neoceratodus > Neoceratodus forsteri. The sequence goes on along the minus strand of CM057449.1, from coordinate 514,748,655 downwards.
TATCTATCTATCTATCTATCTATCTATCTATCTTTTAATCCATCTCCTCTCCCTCTTTGAACGGATGTCACAGGTTGAACCAGAGTAATGAGGTAACCTTTCCACCTTATTTATTGTCTACTCTCAATCACCCCCTCCCTCCAGGACACTTCTGGAAATGAGCTGTTACCAGCTCACTATGTCTTTCCTGGTAAACATCTTTAAAATAAACAAAGACTGAAGCCTATAGCTGAATGACAGTCTAATGGGGAAAAGTATAAGTAAATTTACAAAGATGTTTTTTACAAAATGTATTTATATACAGATGCATCACATTACATAGAACAAAACAGTACAGGGATACATAAGTAAATGTAATTTATATGTGTTCCAACCAGTCATCTGAAATGTTTATTTTAGAAAACCTGATACTGTACAGTATTTGTGTTGCTGTATACTGCTGCATGTGACTAGTCCTATATTTGTATGGTATTGGCCACTGTTGCTAGCACAGTAACTGGAGATAGAAATTTCAAGGTATTTTTTTTTTCACTTAGAAAATCATAACGTGCAGAATTACTGCCTTTTTACAAGAGCACATCTGTGGTCTCTCAATATGAACCAGATTGACTCAGAGTTGAAATATCAACAGGGGAGGTTCATCACCTGGGGATCTAAATATTTTGTCAACATTTGTTTTCTCATGGAACACTTTGCCAAACCAGTTTATGTTTCCCAGATGTGACACTGTTTATATAAACATTTGACTCTTAATAGAAACAAGGATCTAAAATGCAAGTATGGTCTGCACCCTTAAATTCCCATGAGTTTCAGCTGATGAAAGGGTATTCTCTGCATCTTACCTGTTGTTTCCCTCTAGAACATTGGTTTTTGATCTAGTGCCACAAGGTGTATAAACAAATAAAGGCTATAAGTACAAAGATTATGTCCTTGCGCACCACGTATCTCTCCAATTAAGTCTTAGTGCCTTGTGTTTTTCCTGCTTCAACTACTCAATGCAGTTGAAAGCCAGACATCAAGGCCAAGTGTGCCACATCTCAGAACGCAAAAGGAATCCAGGCAGTAACTCCAGCAGCAGCTGAAAGATTTTTGGGAAATCCACAGAAACAGGTACAGTACTCGGAAGAGAGGGGTGTGACTAGTAGAGTGCCTCAGGGGTCAGTACTCAGCCCAACTATTTTCCAGCTGTTCATCGCAGACTTTGAAGAAAATGTTGAAAATTACATAACTAAATATGCAGACGATGTGAAATTGGGTTGAGCCATGTAATGCAATAAACCAAATTAACTCATTACAAAAAGATTTGGACTCAATATCAATGTGGGTGTATAAATGAGGGATGCCACCAAATATAGAAAAATGCTGTGTTTTGCACATGGGAAAACATAACCCCATGAACAAATATCAACTAAACAATCATGTCCTAGAATCAAACACAAGAAAAAGATTTGGGTGTTCTAACTGATGATAAACAAGAACTTAAAGAACACTGTACATCAGTAGTGGCAAAGGCAAATGGAACAGTGGGGGCAATTAAAAGAAATATAACTAGCAGAACACTGGAAGTTATGATGCTTTTGTATGTGACCTATGTCAGGCCACAGCTAGTCTATGGTAGTCAAATCTGGAGTCCATAAACAAAGAGAGAAATGTTCATAGTAGAGAGAATGTTCGACAAAGATTCACAAAATCAATCCGAAATCTCAGAGACATACCGTACTCATCCAGATTGGAATACCTAGGCCTGCATAGTTTGGAAACAAGAAGGCAAAGAGGATATATGTTGTTTTATTATAACAGCGTGAATGATCCAAACCTTATGACAAAACTAAATACAGATTACAAAAATATGGGCCTGGTATCCAGGGAGCATCCATTACAAGTTAAAATAAATCATTTCAGGACACATAAAAGGAAATACTTCTATACACAAAGGGCCCCAAATGTATGGAATAAACTTCAAGAATACATTATTATAAGTGAAAACAGAGAGCTATTCAAAAGAAACTTACTATAGATAAATGTATTATTAATAATTACAATATAAACTATTATGATTTATTTGAAAGGAGTTATATTTGGGCTTTGCCCAAGCATTGAGTGATATTAAGTGACCAGAGCTTGGAGTACAACTCATGTAATCCTCCTTTGCAAACAAGCATTTTTCAATGACAAACATGTTTGCTTGCATGTTGTTACAAGTTATAGCAACAATACCTTGAGTCTACAGGCAGAACTTTCTTACTCCCAGTAGACATTGAAGATGAATGGTCCTAGTACTAAGCACTGTGGTATCCTGTTGGTCACGCTCCCATTCTTAGAGTGAGTGCTGTTAACCACCACCCTCTGTCTCCTATCTGTTAATCAATTCCTAACTCAGGTCACCTTTTTGGATCCCACTATTAGGCTGGTCCGTTTCTTTATCAGCCTCCTGTGCAGCAGTGTCGAAGGCCTTGCTAAAGTCTAGATAGGCCACTTCCACTGCCCTACCCCAATCTACTTCCCTAGCCACCCAGTCAAAGAAATTGATCAAATTCATTTGGCATGACCTTCCCTCCATGAATCCATACTGCCTGTGGTCTTCACAAACAGAGACAAAATGTAGTGCACTCCTTACAAAAACTTCACAGACTGCAGAGACAGAGTCAAAAACATTTATTACATACTATTTGGTTGACAAAGCCCCTTCATAATGCAATTCATACAAGAAAATAAAAGTTACAAGAACAGTCCGCTCACCCAGAGCTAGATATGCCCCAGCCATTCAGCTTGTACCTGAGCCTTCATCGGGGCCGTGGCTTGAAGGGTGGAAGCACCACTCTAAATACACCTGATCTGTGATGTTTACTGTACATTCCAACATGATTTTGAATATATCAAATTTATACAAAAAAACACAAGTGATTTAAAATGTTAGCTACAACAGTTCAGCGCAAGATGCTAAGATTCCATGTGATACAAATTTCCATTTTAGATTTTTTTTGCTCCCCCCAGCTCCGGGCCAGCCTCTCCTACAGGCCCTTCTATGCCCTCCATGCTGCACTGGCTCGGTATAGCCACCTCTTCACCCTATATTGTAGCCTCCCGGGTAACCCCCAGAAATAACCCTTTGCCGGGTGGGTCCCCCTCCTCCAAGAGGGAAGGCACCGGGAGGGCGGCCAGCACCATACTTTCCTCGGGTGCTGCTAGGGTGGTTCGTGCACTGCCCACGGTCTCATGGCAGTGGGAGCTGGTGGCTATCATCCGGTCGGCCTCAGGGCTCTTTCCTGTTTGCTCCCCAAGGGACATAGCATGCCACTAACATCAGGCTTACGGTGACATTCACCACGTCCTGTTGATTAGTGGGACCCTGCGCATTGCTGACCCCTCAGCCTCCACCAGGAGTCAGCAATCACCGGGTCACGTCCACATCCTTCCCCGAGAGAAGGCGAGTAGTCATCCGATGCTTCAGCCTTCTCTCCCCAGCCGGACCTCCAGCACCCGAATCCATCCCTGAACCTGGGTCGCTGGGGTCACAAGCGAAAATCCAACAACTGCGCCAATGGGCCAGTGGTCCATTTTAGATTTTTAAATAGAACTTCATTTCAAATGATTCTTGAATTTTAATTTTAAACATCTTGTTGTCATATCAGAAGTATTGGAGAGGGAGATAGAAGAAGTTGAACTGATGGATCATCTAATGCGATCACCCAAACCTGTCTCATTCCTGTCTGATTTACAGAGGATCCACACGGATATCTTGCAGCTCAGTAGAGGCATATAGTAAAATTGTCTGAAAAAGAGGAGGTCAAAAGGTCAATAAAAGCAGAACAATAGTAAAAAAATCAAGTTAAAGCATTCTACTACAGGCATCAGCATCTAACAGTGTGCACAGGTAGATTATCATTTATCTCAGGAACGGTTTCAGGTCCCATACCCCATTTAAACTGTTTGATTTAATACTACCCAGTTTGAATATCCATTAACTTTCCCTTTTCAACATGTAAGTATTTTTCCTGTCATCCACTATATTAAATAATGAAAATGTGGGGAAAGCAGTAGGGAAAAAACTCAGGATCACATGTAGTAGAGTGAAAAACATCAGGAACAAATTGGTCCACTGCCAATTTGACAGTGGGATCGAACCCAGATCAGGTAGTTGGCTACCCACTAAACCTAAAGGGTTCTTTAAAGAGCCGCTGATGCCTCAAAGGAAACTTTGAAAACATGATATTTGGGTACAGTGCAGCTTCAATTTCATATGTAATCTATAGATTTCTCCTCCCCATTATTTATCACTGAGGACATTTTCATGAATGCATGATCTTTAACCCATAGCTAATATGCCTCAGCAGCTTACTCTCTCCTTTAAGTCATAATCCTGTGTTGTGGCATCACAATCTGTTGCCATGGAAGTAAACTTTTCTTAGGGTGCTGTTATAACCCATTGGCAGTGGGCACAACTGGCCTACAGAACTTTCTGTCAGGTCTGTGTACACTCACTCTGTCCAGGGACACCATCCTCCTGGGTAACTTTAATCTAAATTGATCAGGCGCCCAGGAACCTGACTATGCCAACCTACAAAAACAGCATAACCTGGTGCAAACAATCTCAGTCTCTATCAGGCATAATCCACGTACATTAAACCACTCCCTGCTAGACTGGGTGGTCACTGACAGGGAGGACAAGGTACTCCAGGCAGGGACCTTGTCTGACTCTATCAGTGATCACTCGCCCACTTACATCAACTGGTCCTCCAAAACCAGATCACCCCCCCACCCAAATACCTATCATTCCATAACTTTTACTGTTCGGACACCTCTAGCCTCCTGGAGGACATACAGTCTGTGAACTGGTCAGGACTATACTCCCTAACAGATGTGTCATCGGCCGTTGTCTTTTTTTCACAGATGTCCTTCTGCAAATTTAGGATCTCCACTTCCCACTCACTACAAGAAGAGTGAGAGGTGGCTGTACCCAATGGATCTCAAAGGAACTCCTGGCCATTATGAAAGTTAGAGACAGAAAGTGGGCTGCCTACAAAACAACCCCCCTCTCCTGCCCTCTGGAATATTTACAGGAGTTTGCATAATCAATGTAAACAAATGGCTAAGTCCCTGAAATGATATTTCTACTATAACCTCCAGAGGGAAACCTTTGTAACCCCCTCCATTTCTGGGGCTCCATTAGCTTCTCTCTCAATCGCCATACTAACAGTCCTGTCTTACAACTGAGCTCCCTCACTGGCCCTCTGACTGAACTATCAGAGGTTGCTCAGGCCTTCAACCTGAAATTCACGGACCTCACTGCTCACCTCAATAAGTTACTTAACATTAGACAAACTAGCCCAAAGCCCAGTCTGGGTGACCCACCCTTCTCCTCATCTCCCACTGCTAGCCCCCACCCCCCCCTTTTACTTTGGGACTATCTCCCAAAAGGATACCATCAAGCTCCTTAACAGTGTCCCTAACCAGGGCAGCCCCAGCTCAGACAGCCTCTCCCCCTTCCTGCTCAAGCTCATTTCTCCTGCCATCTCCAAACCCCTCACATTAATTTTTAATCTGGCACTGTCCACCTTCTCCATGCCTGACTCCTGGGAAACTGCCAGGGTGGTACCCATATTCAAAACAGGGGACCCCAACTCCTCCAACAATAATAAGCCAATTTCCATCCTCCCCCACCTAAGCAAGTTCTTAGAGAAAATAATACACTGACAACTATCCGATTGTATTGAGAAGCACAACCTTATGTGCAGTCACCAGCATGGTTTGCACAAAAAACACAGTAACACAACTACTCTGACACACTTCAAAGGCCACATCCTTAGAAATATGGAATCGGGGTGAGCCACTGGTGCTGTAGTCACAAGTGTCAGCAGTCATCAAGACTTCCTTTTACCATCTCAGGAATATCGCCAGAGTTAGGCACCTAGTTCCATCTGACGACCTACCGACACTGGTCCACGCCTTCGTGTCCTCGCGTTTGGACTGCTGCAACTCCCTTTACTTTGGGCTTTCAGGGGTTGAAATCCACTGCCTGCAGCTAGTGCAGAATGCAGCGGGCCAGGTTTTGACTGGTTCCAGTGGGTCCTATTATATTACCCGGTACTGCGCGAACTGCACTGACTGCTTATACGGTGGCAGATAACCTCTAAAGTCAATTTATTCACTTTCAAAGCCCTCCACGATCAGGGTCCGGCCTATCTGAAAGAACTTCTGGTTCCTTACTGCCCTGGTTGATCGTTCCACTCGGCTGACGAGGGGTTGCTGGAGATTCCAAGAGTGAATCTTAAATCATCTGGATGTAGGGCTTTTTCATATGCTGCACCCACTCTTTGGAATTCTCTACCTCGCTGGTTATGGGAGTGCACCTCCGTGGAGGAATTTAAGCGGGGTTTGAAAACCCATTTATGGCCAATGGCATTTTTGGAAAACTGATCATTCTGTAGTTGATGACTTGTTGCTGGTTTTATTTGTGTTTGACATTTGATTTAAATGTTTGATTTGTAATGTTTTAAATTGTACAGCACCTTGGAAACCGAAAGGCACTTTATAAATAAAATTATTATTATTATTATTTGTGGACATGACAAAGGCCTTAGACCTGGTCAACCACTCCCTCCTGCACACCAAACTCCACCTGCTCAGCTACTCTAATGAAACCTCTGAATGGTTTTGGAGCTACCTCTCAGGCCGCTTCCAATCTGTGTGCATAGGTCTTGCCATTTCCCCTGCTCAACCCATCTCCACAGGAGTCCCCCAGGGCTCCATCCTGGGCCCCCTACTTTTTGCCATTTTTATCAACTCCCTCCCTACTGACAGCATGAACTGTGGTCCTCTCTTGTATGTGGATGATCTTCTCCTCTTTTCCAATGACAAGTCCCTATCTAACATATCCTCTGTTCTCACCCGAAACTATGGCTCAGCCCACCTCTGGTTCTTGCCAAATTTGCTTCTGGTAAATGAAAAGAAAACCAAAGCCATGCTGTTTTGGTCTAAACCATACCTTGCTAACACTTTGAAATCCAATTCCTCCTTCCCCATGCTCTCTCCCAATGGTCCTGCTCTGGAGAATGATGCCACCTTTAAATACCTGGGTGTTAAACTCGACCCTTCCCTCTCCTATAATGAACATATCAACCTCATCACCCGTGGGGTTAGTCAAAAACTTCGGGCCACTTATCATCTAAAAATTACCTGACCCGCCTAAGGCCCAATTTGGCTTCAGAGAAGTCTGCTCCCCATAATCGACTACTGTTCCCCATCTATTCACATGTGTCCTCCGCCCAGCGAGCTAGACTAACATTAGTCTACAATCGTGTCTGTCATTTCACTCTCCTGACTCCTTTCTCCACCCCAACTGAGACCTTAACAAGTCACTTGGTTGGCTTCCTCTCAAAGGCCGCTTTGATTATGCCCTTGGTTGTATTATTGATACCCCCAACAAATCCAGCCCTGATGGACTATTATCTAAACTGCTCCGTTTGTCGGCAGCAGCCATTGCTGAACCCCTTGCACATATTTTGAACCTGTCTGCCACTATTCCCATCTTGTGGAAAATGACCTACGTGATTCTTCTCCACAAAGGAGGTGACCCATCATTGCCTGGTAACTACCGCCCCATCTCCCGCCTCCCCTCACATGCCAAAGTACAGGAGTCTCTAATATACTCAAGTCTATTCGATTTCATCACATCATTAAGCACTCTCTCCCCTTATCAATCAGGGTTTCGAAAATCTGGAGTGTTGTCTGGCCCAGCAGGTGCGCCTCAAGGTTCTCTCCACCCTAACCTATTCCTCTTTCTCTCTTTCATTTGTACTTTGTCAGTAGCTGGTGCGAGGCAGTGTTTGGTCCATTTTACAAGCATTCTTCAATTTGCATTCTGCCTGGGCATTCTGCTTCCTGTGTTTGCAAGCAAGCTGTCCTTTCTGCCTTTTTCTCCCTTGGGGACTGCATTTAGTTTCTACTGGGTTCCATAAGCCACCTGCCTGACTCCCGCAAGTGTGCTGTCTGTTTGAAAGGCCTAAATGTTAAACAAATGAAATAACTTTACCTGAGTTGCAGGAGGGAGAGGGGGATTGATAATTCCTGGATGCTGAACTCCAGCCTGTGTGTGATCCACCTCTGTTTTGGTATGGGGGAGGCTGGCTGTAACTAAAGCTTAATTATACCCTGCTGTAACAGAGGGAGTAAGATCATCATGGTGGGATTAAGGCAGAACTATCAGAGAATTTTTATTCCCTTACACTATACAAAAAAGTTACTAGAATGCAATAACTTGCGTCTTGTTATATGTTTTATTTATTGTTTTATGCCTATATCCAGTGTAAATACTATAAATATAAAATTGGAGAGAAAATTTGAATGTAGAGTGACAAGCCCATAGACCTATCAGGTGTAAGCAAGGTATATAAATATAGAGCTGAGGCAGAGTGTGAGCAGTGTCTAATGAGCCAATGACAGTGTAGCAGCTCTGTTGGTCTGTGCTGTCGTTTTTGCCTGGCGTAGTGGTGGTTATTGTCATTCTAACCAAAGTTCTCTCTGCATTAAGGATGTTGTATATAGACTTGCATTTTTGTTCGATAGCAAATAAAGCAGTATTTTGGGAATTATTGTTGTCTGCTGAGCCTCTCTCCTCACTGTCTGCACCCACAACTCCTCACAGTATGCTAATGTGTGAAAACCTTTTATGATAGGAGTGGCTTTGTCTTTTCATATGTAAGAAGTTTCCACCCATCAGCAGGCTAACTAACATCATCTGGTTAAGGTACCAGGGCACGACCTACCCCCCTCCCATTTTGCTGCATCTAAGCCTGCACTTTTTTCAAATTAACTCCAATGTTCTTACTTTTCTTACTTTTCGGACGGGCTCTTGGTTCTCATCATCCAGCTGAACCATGATTAAGCCTGACCACTTCGGCAAAGTGACCACCTCCATCAGTCAGGTAAAAAGCATCACATTTTAACCTATCTTATCAGAGCTGAGGTCTCCTTGCTTCCTCTATGTTTTTGAAGAGACCATTCTCCTGGCTTCATTACTTACAGTGTGCTCTGGCCAATGAAAAGCTTGCAGGTGTTTAATGGGGGGTAGTGCCCTGGTACCTTAACCATATGTTTCTGTTCAGTCACACACCAGGAGCCACCCCACTAATTTTACTAAGTTGTATTGTAAACACAGGGGTTGAGCTTGCAAACCTTTTGTACTGATTTGAATGTAGGAGAAGTGTGGCCAACTTATAAATTGCTAAGCTCCCTATTAAACACCTGTGAGCTTTTCATTGACCAGAGCACACTATAAGTAATGAAGCCAGGAGAGTGGTCTCTTCAGAAACATAGAGGAAGCAAGGAGAACTCAGCTCTGATAGGGCAAGTTAAAATGTGATGCTTTTTACCTGACCGATGGAGGTGGTCACTTTGCCGAAGTGAGCAGGCTTAATCAAGGTTCAGCTGGATGGTGAGAACCAAGAGCCCTCTGAAAAATATGAAAAGTAAGAACATTGGAGTTAATTGGAAAAAAGTGCAGGCTTTGATGCAGCAAAATGTGGGGGGGTGGTAGTGCCCTGGTACCTTAACCATATGTATCTGTTCGGTCACACACCAGGAGCCACCCCACTAATTTTACTAAATTGTATTGTAAATACAGGGGTTGAGCTTGCAAACCTTTGTACTAACTAACATCATCACCAGCCTGCTTGTAATAGGCTGCTCACAGCCCAGTCTCCAAAATACCGAACTGCATTAGCCCAACACGGTCACACCTGCAAAAGCCCTACAGTGCTGGCACGCTGCCAATATGCTTGCTGCACATGCACGCAAACAAATATAAAAACGAATTTTGACAGAACTCAGGGAAAATCACAGATCAGTCAGTCTCACTTCAGTGGTATGTAAACTGCTGCAGCAATTTTTAAGGATGTTTTGATGGTACAAGCAGCAAAGCACTGAATAATTAGTGATTTCTAACATGGTTTTGTAGAAGGGGCGGTCCTATGAAACACATCTAATTATTTTTTAGAGGAAGGAACCAAAGTGAAGGACTGAGCATTAGATTTAGTGTATTTACATTATAGTAAAGCTCTCATTATGACACCCCATAGGAGTCTGAAGCACAAAATCAGTGAGTAGAGGGTGGAGGAAGAAAGGGTCATTACTTACCAGTAACAGCAGATCTTCAGGAGAATCTCCTCCATAGATCCACACTCTTTGAACTATAAATTGACAGTGCAAAGACCTCACAGGAGATTCTTCAGCTGGGGCTACCCACACTGACAAGAGCCATAACCTGTGGCAGTCAGCTCTTCAGCATCCCCTATAAAATGGCATGACACAAGGACCACACTCAATTTTAAACAAATAAAGAGCACAGAAGCTGATCCAGTTTATTAATCCATCATGGAGCGTGTGGCACTTCAAGCCCAGACACTTTGGGTTTGGATGCAACCCTTCCACATAAAATGGCAGCAGCAAGGACAGGAGATTCAGTTGCAACAGATTACCCTGAAACTGGGACAACAATGATGCACTGGCAGGTAGCTGTAATGGTTGTTCCACTATCTTTTCCCATAACCAGATTTATCTGGACCATAGACAGGCAACCAGACAAATGGTGATTAATTCATTCCTGAGCTTAACCAGAACCCACTGAATGAGCGGAATTGGGGGAAAGGAACAGAGGAAGTTTTCTGCCAGCAGAGGGACTATGTGTCTCACCAAAGGGGAAGCAGTATAATGTAGAGTCTAGAACACCAAGCTGTGAACCTGTTAAGACCCAGCAGACCCGAATTTCAATCCCATAGTTGCCGCTTGCATACTGTGTGACCTTGAACAATTCACTCCCCCCTCCATGCTCCTTAGGTGCACCTGGAAATGAGTGTCAGTTCAGTGTACCTTTTCTGGCCAAAACATAATATAAAAATCTTCAGGCCTGGAATGAGCGAGAAGAAATGTGGCAGTTTAGTGTTGTGTGGGGAGGCAAAAAAGTCTATCTCTGGATGACTCCTGTAACAGAACAGCAATTGTGCCACATCCTCTTGAAGCTCCCATACATGAGGGTGTGCCACAGACCAGCTAAAGGCATCGGCCAGCACCTTCAGAGTGCCTTTCAGACAAGTCACAGAGAAATGAACATTATGCTCCACTGCCCATTCCCACACCCGTATCGCTTCCTAACACAGGGGATAGAAATGTGCCCCGCTTGATTGTTTGGTAGTAATTATACACAGGTTGTCTATCTGCACCAGTGAGGTGTTTCCTTGAACATTAGATGCCAGGGCCTTAAGACCATACAGGTCTGCCCTCGTCTCCATCACACTGATATGGAGATTAAATTCCATTGGGGATCAGACTCCTTGAGACCATAATGAACTCTGTATGCCATACCTGAGGGTGAATGCATTTCAAGTCATAAATTTTGAGGAGGGTCCCTAAGAAAGGTAGCCCTAACTGTGTATGCTGCCCCAACATCCACCACTGTAGTGCTTTCCACAGAGTGGCACAGATTCTAGACCATGATGTGGTGTTTGTGAGACTAGTGTAGTTGAGTTCACTCACTGCAGGATCCACTGAGGCATATGCATGTGCAGCCATGGCAGATGGATATTGTTGCCTCCATGAGGCCCAGCAACCGAAGCATGGTCCTGGCTGTAACCATGATATTTCTAACAACCAGACTCAGCATCTGCAGATCCTCCAGTAAGAAGGATTTGTTCAAAGTTACGTCCAGTATGGCTGTGATATACTGTAACCTCTAGCAAGGGACAAGAATGGACTTTAGTATGTTGACCAGGACACCTAGCTGGTCCAGCAATTGCCTTGTCCTGTACATTGTGCAAACTGTCAGTTATGTAGAAGACCCATTCAGGAGTGAATCATCCTTTAATAGGATACATGTAGCTAACTCCAGCAAACAGCTGCTGCTGCAACAACCGCAAAACATTTGGTAAATGCAGATGATGCCGAGGATAAGTAGGGGTAGTAGTAGTGTTTATTTCTTTGGCGCCCAATCTCAGGGGCTCTGAGTGCCTCACAGTATATACAGAATCCAGAAAATAGTAGCACAGTCATAAATAAGTTATTACAGCTAAAACTCTACTGATGATTCATGATTAAATATCAGTGTGGTAAGCTGTTAAGAACAGATACTATTTTAACCTTTGCTTCAATGCCTCAACCGATGGGGCCTTCCTGAGCCTGTAATGCAGCTCATTCCAGAGAACTGGAGTTACCACCACAGAAGCCCAGTCCCTAGACAGCTTCAGCCACAATCTAGGAACATTCAGGAGGCCCAGCTCAGAGGACAGTCGGGGCAGTCAGCAGCATATAGACACAGGATCTCTTTTAGGTAGCCTGGGCTCAAATCATGTAGGGCTTTGTATGTTAAAAAATCTATCTTCTCGGAGTAGCACAATCTCACTGACAGCCAGTGCAATATCTACAATGCAGGAGAGATATGCTCAAAGTGAGATACTCCAGCAATCAGTTGAGCTGCAGAGTTCTGCACCAGCTAGAAGTGGTGCATCAACTCTCCAGATAGCCCAAGATAAAGAGCATTACAATAGCCCAGCCTGGATGCCGCAGAGGTGTGCATCAGTGTCTTCAGATCCTGAGACTAGGAAAAGGCTTGATTGGGGCAATATTTCTAAGATAAAAAAAAAAATGGACCACAGTTGACATCTGATGTTCTAGTGTCAGCTTATGGTTCATGATGACACTCGGATTCTTCACTCTATCAATGATAAGGAGCTGGAAGGAGCCAATACATTTTTTTTTCAAGATTTTGGGAAGCAATATAATGTAGTGATTAAGAGCACTGAGCTGCAAACCTGGAGGACTGGGTTTGAATTCCACAGCCACCACTTGCATACTGTGTGACCACGAACAAGTCACTTAAATTCCCTGTGCTCCCAGGACACACCTGGAAACAAGCCTCTGCTCAGTGCGTCTTTCCTGGCCAAAAATGTTAAAATAATATAAATAGGACAAAGCACTCACCAGTCCAGTCACACTCTGGATACCCAAGTCCACTAGTAACACTTCTGCCTTATCTGGATTCAGCCTGAGCCAACTGGAGGCCATCCAATCATTGATCACAGCAAGGCAGTCATCAAGCATGCTGTCTGCATTCTCCTCCTCAGGGCAAATAATACATACAGCTGAGAATCATTGGCATAGCAATGAAACTGCACACTGCACCTCTGAATCACCTCTCCCAACGACAGCATATACAGTGCAAATAACATGGGCAATAAGATCAAACCCTGTGGAACTCCACAGGCCAGGGCAGCTGGGCATGAGAAAACATTTCCCCATACAACCTGCTATACTATGCTGGAAATGAAGGACTCAAATCACCTCAATATGGTGCCTCCAAGCCTCACCGAGTCAGTCAATTTGTTAAAATCCCATGTTTTAGTGTCAAATGCTAACAAGGAGTCAAGGAGAACCATGATGAAATATCCTCCTCTATCTCACACTAGGAGAAGATTATTTTGCACCCTGACGAGTGAAATCTCAGTGCTATGATGCCCCGAGTCCATACTGAAATGGCTCAAAGATACAGAAAGCCTCCTGGTGCCTTTCCAGCTATATTGCCACCATCCTCTCAATCACCTTCCCCAAAAAGGGAAAGTTTGAGACTGGTCTGTAGTTTATTAAGATATCAGGGTCTAACAATGGTTTCTTAAGGAGGGGAAACATGGCAGCCCTTTTCAGTGTCATCAGAAACACGCCCTCCCCAAGAAAACACCGGACAATCTCCATAATCACTGTACCCAAAGACCCCCAACAATCCAACAACAGTTGAGTCAGTTCAGATCCAGTAAACAGAAGGTGAGACACAGCTACATGATCACCAGAAGAATCTCCTCGGTCAGCACAGGAAGAAATTCCTCCCAGGCAGACCAAATCCCCATTAGTCACAGGCTGGACTAAGCTGGGCCCTGACAGACCACTCTAGAAGATCGAGTAACAAATAAAGGATACCCTATCAAGGAAGAAATGGCCATACTCCTCACATCGTTCAAGTGTCAAAGCTCCCACAGACTGCAGACAGGTTGGATGAAGCATCTTATCCACAGTACGGAAGAGCTGAGCTGGTCTATTCTTTCCTACAGCATTCACTTGTTACAAAAACTCTGCTTCTCTTAGAGTGATTTCCCTCTGATACTGTTTATAATGAGCTCTCAGGGTTAGTTTATCCTCCATCAAACCCATCTCCACTAAGAATGTTCCAGTCTTTGCCTTTTGGCCTTCAACCATCTCAGCTCATCACTAAACCAGGGTGAGCTCTGTCAGAAGACTCTATGGTGTACACAAAATGGCACAAGTGAGTCAAGAGCAATGGTGATGGCCATATTATAGGCATCCACTGCAGTCTTGATCCCTTTGCACGCACCTGCAATAGGCTTGGGCACTACAATACTGACAGGAGCCATTCAAGGCTCCATATTTCTTAATGATCAGTACTGGTCTAACTCCTCGGGGGGCGGGGGACTGTATGCTTTGGGAGGCCCTGATCTGACAACGTACAGCATAATGATCTGACCAACTGATCCAGCCAACCTTGACACGTAATATGTCAAGCTCCTGCAGGAAAACCAGGTCCATGTTGTGGCCAAATTGGTGAGTCACAGAGGTAAAAACCTGTGTGAAGCCCAACAGTTCCATCTCATGGAGGAATTGCATGAAGCAAAAGGGATTAATCAGCCCAGATATTGAAGTCACTCATCACCCAGCACTAGCCCCTTGGGGTACTCCAACATCAGACTAGCAATGAACTCCCCAAATTCCAGCAGAAATCCACTCTTGCAACCAAGGGGACAGTAAACGAGAAGGAGTCTGCCATCCCACCTGTGTCACCCTTAATGGTCATACTTTAAAGCAACCAAGTTTGGCCAGCTTGGTAGGCTGCAAGTCTCAGGCCAGATCTAAAACACATGCCCCGCCCAACCCCCCATGCACTCCTGCCTACAGTATTGCACCACCATATGACCCAGAGGGATAGCCATATCCAGCACAGAACCCAGAGTCAACTCACAACTAGGTCTCAGTGATGCACACGATGTCCAACAAGGAATCAGTGACAAAGTCAGCTATTATCACAGTCTTATTCCTGGTGGATCTGACATTGCAGAGAATTGCCCTAAGGGGGCAAGCTATGTTGGTGGGCTCACTGGCTATCATCTCCAATTGCACTTCTGAAGCCCTCAGGATAGGAGCCAAGCAGGGAACACCCCTATCCCGGTTCCATTTTTAGCCAGGGTGACTCCTTATCCTATTTCTGACCCTACCCCTGTCTCCAACTCCAGGAGCAAAGCTGCAACAGTAACCTCCTTGCTACTCCCACTTCACCACAGCAATGAAGAGCCACTGCAGGGACATGGGGCAGCCAGACAGGAGGAATCAGTGCAGCTGCTGAGGAGAACAGCAGATGCATATTAATCCAGATTGCCCCCAAACACATCCTAACCAACTAGAAATGCTAAAACTCCCCAAACCCTACCCAACACAAACAACACTAGCCCACAACACTAAAAGATCCCTAAACCACCCATGAAACCAACCCCCCCACTCTCAATCTCGCATGCTTCACTCACACACCAGGCACACACCCGGACACCCCCATCCCCATCCCTTACCACCAAAACAGCAAACAAAATAAATAACAACACAAATTACAAGTTTAACACCTCCAGCAACCAAAGTCTACTGAACGAATCTCCAGTAAAAGATTACTTAAACAAAAAGACAGTCTCAAAATTCCAGTTCCTCTTCAGTGCCTCATCTCCACACTCTGCACTCCAACTATGCAAAAACAGAGGCTAACTTAATGATCCACGTCTCCAGGGAAAAATCAGGGCTCTACAGGAGGGGGCCTCAATTTTCCAAAGAGCGATACTCAGAATGAAACTGATGGCCCACTGAACAAAACTACAGGTAGTATTTGTGGTGTCTCTGGATTTTTATGTGCAGATTGTGCCCTGCATATCTACTTTGTCCATCCATGGAGAACATGTGTAACATCTGAAGACAACATGCTCATTCAGGGCCCAAAGCTCCAAGATGAGATGAAAGCTTCCTCACCTTTGGGCATTAGGAAGTATCTGAAGTAGAATTACAGGTTAATTTATGACTGGGGCACTTACCGGCTTTTCCTTTTTACCGGTAAAGGGTTGCAGTGTTTCTGGCAGGTCCATCATCAGCAGTCTCTTCATCAACTCAGTGATCTGGGCACAAAGGGCAACATGCTCTAGGTTGACAATGACAAATGCAGCCATTGTGACTGACGCAGGTGTCAACATAATTGTTTTGGGGTTTGGTGACAGTCAGCTCTGTAGAACTGCAGTACTCACAGGCTGTCTCTGCACCACAGTTGGTGACAGGCACATTTCTACCCTAAGTTTTAGTTATTCATTGGCTGAACCAGGAGTCATAGCTGGTTGTTCCACATTTGCACAGCATTCCTGCCTTGATTGCAGGAACCAAAACTGAAATCTTGGTAACTGTCATTATAGATGCCTTGAGGCCAACCACAGCCTAGGCCCTGACAATGTGGCCATGTCAACACTTCTTTTGGAGGCATGGAGTCATGAATCTGTCAAAGGCTTATACCCATTATTTCCACACCAATGACTTTTTCAGTGTTGACTTCTTTCCTAAAGTTGATGGAGCTGCAGGAGTCTTACTGGTGACTGCACTGGTCTTATTCTTTCTTTAATTCTGGAGAAATGGCTCTAGTGACTTCTGCCTGCAACTTTTTGTGGCTTGGTAAACCCATAACAAGTTAGTAATGCTCAACCTCTTGACTGGTACTAAAACACTCAGTGTAACAGTTTTGGTTACATTCATGGGAGATTTAATTACCTAAATACATTTACAATAAAAAGTGGACCTTCTTCAGCAACAGTAGACTTGACAGCATAAAACGAAGAAACAAATAGTTGACAGTGATCCCAAAGGACAGCATCACCATGGGGGTGAGAAGAATAAGGCAATGATGAGAAAAAAGCTTTAATGCTAAGAACAATGTTAACAAAGCATCTCTCCACCAGTAAGGCATTCACTTGAACTGAAGCAGATGGGGAGGCCCCCCCCATTAAACAGACAAACTTGATGTGGCCAATACCATACATGAGGGTATGCAGGGACATGGGTGGCCACAGTTGAAAAGTCTCTCATGAGGTCCTGATGCTGTCAGCTTACAGTCCACTAAGTGTAATGCTATGGAGGAAATATCATTGAAGAAGATCTAATATTAATGAATTAGAAATTGTCTCTAAGTACTGTAACAGGAGTCAGAGAGTGGTGATAAGGGGCTAAATGTTGGACTGTAAAGCAGTGATTAGATGGGTACAACTCAAGTTAATTCTTTGGGACCCTTTCTCCTTATGTTACATATGAACTATCAGGAACTAGCAATCAGGCAGTCAAGTTTATGGGTGACATGAAGCTAACAAGAATGGTCAATGGTGCAGAGGACTGTGAGAAATTAAAACAGTGCCTGGAAACAATGAGTTGTTTATTGAACAGAAAGCAGGTGATGTCTACTGCTGGGTCCAGAAAAGAAAATGGGTGTACAAGCTTAATGGTAAGGTACTGATGAGACAGAGCAATAATGGAGCACAGGGGTTTCTAAAGACTCATCCTTTCAGCTGTCAGATCAATGCTGGGCAACGATTAGCAGTGCTAAGAGAATAAGTTTAATTGAAAAGTTAATACAGTATATAATAAAAAAAAGGAGATGATGATGTCATTGCATAAGGTACTGACAAGATCGCATGTAACCCCTAGGCAGTGCTATTCCTAGAGATAGAACCCCTGCCTGTATTTCTGACCACAGGTTGATGGGTCTGGATTCAATATTATGGTGGGTCCACCCAGAGTAACAATAGTGGGGGTATCTACCTAACCTGGTATAGCCCTCTGGGAAGCTATAACCACCCACAAACTCACAAAGTGACCTTATATTTTTAGTAGCAGTTAACACACAGTCAGCAGTGAACAGTAATAATATGCACATACCCTTTACACTTACCACTAGGGTCTGACCTTCAGCAAATTCCCTGGCTCCCCCTGTAAAAGCAAGGTTAGCAGAGCAGGTATACACTTTCAAAGCAGTAACCCAAATAATAATATGCTCGTAAGCCAGTTTAAACGTGAAACAATAAGATTTATTGAGGGGGTAGTGAATGAGGATGGTGGTGTGAATTTAGATGAATGGTTACTATACTGATCAGATGTCAGGTTACTTTGCACGCACTTTAGTCACAAATAATCAGTCTTACAACACTGGGTACCCAGGATGTTATACTGGCTAGCCAGAGGCATTGTCTGGGGTTGGCCAGCATTGCAGCTGTTGTTGGGGCCCTTGATGGAAAGAAAAGGCAGCTAGCATGCACAAACAGAGCTTAGGTTATTTGTAATCCTGGCCGGTTGGCCTAGTCTCTTGTAACCCAGAATATCACTGAAGTAATTAGATGGTACCACAGATAATTTAATGATTTTTTGTGGGGAGCTACCCTGGATTTACTCACGCTACCAGTTGGCTGTGATGAGTCTGGTGATATGGAGACCACATGTAGATCACCAATGAGCATGGGGAAGCAGGGCCATCACGACACACCTCCACTTCATGGCCTTTCCCTCCAAGTGGCTGCAACCTGTGAGTTGTCTCTATGCAGGGACTGGATCCCTGAAGCTGGTTTCTCACCCAGGGCAGTCGCTGGTGTAACACAGTCGGTCAGGGCCAGGTTGGCAAAGGCCCAGGCTTGATGAATGATTTGGCAAAGTTCAATTTGTTTTGCTGGTGAAGCCTCCAGCTGGCATAACAATCTGGTCGTGGGCAAACAGGCCCTGACCCATGATTAACATTCAGCACATTTAACAAGAACAGCATTAACTTTCCTTCACACAGTTCAGTTCTGTACCAGTTGCTATTGCAGTCGATTCACTGATCAAACCTCTCAATAATTAAATCAGTCTCTCACAACCTCTGGACTGGATGCTTTCCAGGAACTTTCTCTCAGTCCAAATCCCAGGCAGTACCTTCAGATATCTTGGTGCTTTCTGCCACAAGAAAAGATTCCTTTTTGGATAATTCTGATTTCTGCAATCAGACAGTCCAAAGCAGGAGAACAGTAGCAGGGAGGCAAGTTTGGCCCTTCCCTGCCGAATCTCCTTCAGCTCCTTACAGGGAACAGTTGCTTGAAAGCTTGAGCTGCTCACTCTTCCAACTCCAACTCCAACTGATCCACTGTCTCTAACAGTCCAGAGCATTCCCCTTGGTTTCCAGAGTTCTGGTTTGCTGGGGGAGCTGTTAGTCACAGTTTGGGTGCCCCCTTCAGTTCAGTTTAGGTGTTAACCTAAAGACTACAAGAACTACAGATCTTCCTTCCCACAAGGCACTTCAGCTAAGGACTATTCAAGGCCCCCTGAATCCCATTGCTCCAAATTCTGGAAGTCCCAGACCTAACACAGTGGCTCCCTTTCAGAAAGGCAGAGCTGCAAGAAAGCAGGTTAAAACAAATTCTCCATTTCAAATATAACAAGTCAGCAGTAAATAATTACAGCACTAGTTCAAGCTTCCTCTGCTCTGTTATCGACAGCAAAGTGGAGCAAATGAAAGCACTGTCTGTCCAATTGTGAGCTTCGAAGCACTCTGACCCAGCCCAGACCATTTACTATACATATACAGACTAGAGTCTTAAAGGGACAGGCATGGAGGCACAGCATGGCACTCTCACATAAATCAACTGGAACAGACAAAAAAAATTGGATTCACTATCCATAAAGGATGTCAGCCTGGCAGTGGGCATGGATAGAGCCCAGGAAGATGTTAAGGTAAACATCAACTTGGTGGGGGGGTACACTTTTCCCTGCCTAGAAAAACCTGGTGTCCACATCAAGTCTATACTTTATAAACATTTTTACATCTGAAGTACTATACGTGACTATACACAGGCTGCAACCATAGAGTACTATACACATACTACGTAGTTTTAAATTTAAACATCAACGTAAGAAACATGCTTCGTCCATAACCAATACTGGTTCATAGGCAATAATATTCCTTAACATTCTACATTTGTTTTAAACATTCTGTTTGTTCATTGGTATACCAATTCAGGTAGCTAAACACATTACCCTTTTCTGTACCACTTCCTGTACCCTAACCCACAGAGATGAGGGTCAGACCCTCTCAGCTAACTCTGGGCTCTTTGTAGGGTGCCCCCGGGAGTACTGATTGGAGGGTTTTATTACTAATTGAGAAGCTGCAGTGTATCCTATTTTAGGGAGAGAGTTAGCTGTGATGTATATCCCTTTATGGACCACATTCATGTAAAGGTCTACAGGTGTTCCTGGAGTCTCATACGTGAGGCGTACTACCGGTTTGACATCTCTTTCACACCTTCTAGGTGAAAGGGGCACAGGCGCAGCCCTTTTGACATCTGTATCTGGGTTAGCTACTTCTGGCTTATTGTCCAGCAACAAATCATCTTCTGCATTAAAGGGCACCTCTGCACTGTCTGTTTGTTCAGAGGTTAAAGGAGCACTTGCCTCTACAGTGGTGCTTACATTTGCTTGCTCGGTATACTCTGGTTCATCATTGAGGGGGAACTCCATAGAATTTAAATCATGTAACACATTGCTGATACTTTTAGAATTAACAATACTTTCTGAGTTGTGGTCAGATTTGTCAGGCCCAGATATCTCAGCTTCAGGTAAGGATTCATTGGTTGGGTTCTCATTCTCTTGTTCGGAACTTGTTGCTTCAGTCTCTGACAACTCCACCAGGCATAAGGAGCCAGCTACTTCAGAAGTTACACTCTGTACCTCACTGTCAGGTGGTATTAGAGTGGTCCAGTGTGCAAGATTATCCAATACTTCATAACGGTCAGCACTGCCTCCCATATTACACAAAGGGTTGCCTTGGAACAGTTGGGCTAGTTTGAAAGAGGGTAATACGTAATTCCCTATTCACTGTCATCGGACTCAAAATGATTGTCACCATTAACTACAGCAGGACAGGATGGAGGCTCTGTCTGTGCAACAACAGGAGGATGATTTGATCATTTCTTTTGAGCAGCAGATTGGTAACAGGCCCAGTGAGGGTGCTAGCTTGAAGTGCAGAGTCTCTGATAAGTGAAAAAAGAAAGGCAAAGGGAGGGGTAGTGAGACTGAAGGAGGAGGATGGGGGCCGCGTGGAGGATAACAACAGTAAAGCTGACATATTGAACAGGTATTTCTACTCAGTCTTGACTGAGGAAGAGGAGGGTAATGGGTCTGAAGGGAGTACAAGGGGTGAGAATGGTGCAGAAAAGGACACAAGTCCCTTTACACGAAAGGGTCCTGAAGGAACTGGAAGTAATAAGAAATGATAAAGCAATGGGGCCAGATGGGGTGCACTCAGGGTCCTTAAGAACTAAGAGAGGTGGTGGCTGAACCTCTGGCTATCCTGTTTAGCCGATCACTGGAAACAGGGGAGGTACCCAAAGACTAGAGGATAGTAGATGTAGTCCCCTTGTACAAAAGTGGGAACAAAGAGGAAGTGGGGAACTACAGACCAGTCAGCCTCACCTCGGTAGTGGGAAAGATCATGGAAGAACTACTGAAGGAGAGATTGGTGGAACATCTGGTTGTCAATGGACTACAGGTCCCAAGGCAGCTTGGTTTTACCAGGGGGAGGTCATGCCAGACCAACCTTGTTAAATATTTTGACTGGGTGACTAGGGAGGTGGATCAGGGGAGGGCAGTGGACATGGTCTATCTGGACTTCAGCAAGGCCTTTGACACTGTGCCACATAGAAGACTATTACACAAACTGGGGAATATGGGTGTGGGCAGGACAGTAGTGTGGTGGGTAGGTAACTGGTTCAGCGGCAGGACACAGAGGGTGGTGGTAAATGGCTGTCACTCCACAGAGGGAAGAGTGACCAGTAGGGTACCACAGGGATCAGTGCTGGGACGGTCCTATTCAACATCTTCATCAGTGACATTACTTGGGACCTAGAAGGCAGAATTTCACTGTTCACTGATGATACAAAGCTCTGTAACAGAGTAGACACACCAGAGGTGTAGACAGAATGAGAAGGGACCTGCAGAAACTTGAAGAATGGTCAGGGGTTTGGCAGTTGAAATTCAATGCAAAGAAGTGCAAGATAATGCATATGGGGCACAAAAACCCTGGCACAATATATCAGTTGGGGGGTTTGGATATAGCATGCACCAAGCAGGAAAGGGAGCTTGGGGTTATCATCTCTGATGACCTCAAGGTAGGGAAATAGTGTGACAAGGCAGCAGGTAAAGCAAATAGGATGCTGGGATGCATAGGCAGGGGCATCACCAGCAGGAAAAGGGAGGTCATAATTCCACTATACAAGACACTAGTGAGGCCCCACCTGGGTACAGTGTACAGTTCTGGAGACCTTACCATACATAGGACGTAGACAGGGTACAGAAGGTTCAGAGGAGGGCAACAAAGATGGTGCATGGATTGCATCACAAGTCCTATGAGGACAGGTTGAAGGAACTGAACATGTACTCCCTGAAGGAGAGAGGAGGAGAGGGATATGATAGAGACATACAAGTATCTTACAGGGAGGAACAGGGTGCAGGAATACACTATTTTTAAGCGAAAATGATGTTCCAGGAATAGGGCATGGGATGAAGTTGGAGGAGGGCGATTCAGAGGAAACATAAGGAAGAATTTCTTCACAGAACGGGTGGTGGACAAGTGGAACTCCCTGCCAGAGGAAGTTGTGGGGGCTGAAACAATCACGGGATTTAAGAATGCATGGGATAGACATAAAGGAATTCTGAAGGTCATGGGTAAGGGGCAACAGACTTCTAGGAAAACATAAACTGAACTTACAAGCTCAAATGGGCAGACTGGGTGGGCCATAGGCCCTTATCTGCCAACACTGTCTATGTATCTATGTATGATAATTTGTCCAATGGGTAAAAGGTGATTTTGGTGTATTGTTTTTACAGCTTTTGGATCATTTTCTGGTTGCACTTGGTAGACTGGCAGGTCATCCAGTTTGCTGATGACAATGTACGGCATATGCCTCCACCGGTCAGCTATTTTGTGTTTCCCTTGGGAACCCAAATTTCTCATCAATACATGGTCTCTGGGCTGTAACTCTTGACTTTGAACATGTTTGTTGTGTCTTTCCTTATTGGCCAAGTTTTTCTTGGCAGCCACTGTATGTGCAAGTTGACAGGCATGATTAAGCTGTGCTTTTAGTTTTTGTACATACTGTAAATAGGTATAGTTTGAATTCCATCTGATGACACTCCAAAACAAAAATCCACAGGTAAACATGCTTCTTGGCCAAACATTAGTTGATATGGCGAAATCCCACTTGCATCATTGCGAGTGCAATTGTAGGCATGTACCAAGGTACTTATTTGTTGACTCCACTTTGGCTTATCCTTTGGGTAAAGTGTGCCTAGCATGTCCAGCAATGTTCTATTAAATCTTTCAGGCTGCGGAACTCCTTGTGGTTGATATGGAGCGGTTCTTGACTTTCTTACACCCCACAGTGAGAGCATTTCTTTAATTCATTTTTCATTTCATTTAATTTTATTTTGTTAACATGGTAAGAACACTGGAACTGGTCCTTTTTCAGGTTTGACCTGACATAGAAACATGTAACAACAAAACACATACAAACATATAACAAGTACTAACCAATATGAAATAAGTTAAACAAAACAACTGCAAACCTCAAGCGATTGTAAATATTCCTTAAAGTGCAATTTAAAATGATGCAATGATGAAGAGGAGCGCAGGCCATTTGGTAATGTGTTCCAGAATGAAGGCACAGCAGCTGAGAAAGAACAAGCTCCAGCTTTAGAAAATTTTAAGTGTTTTGGAGTAGGACACCATTAAAGGATTGTAAATTGCATATAAAAGATCTTGTGTCGATCAGATCCTTGAGTGGATAATTAGTAGATGAAAAAACAGATTTAAAGACTTGTCAACCGGAAAAATATGTAATCTTTCACTAAGGAGGCAACCAACCTAAATTAGAATACATTGAGCAGTGATGAGCTCGATATGTGCAATCTAAAACAAAACAGAATATATTATTGTAAGTGACTGACAATTTACTTATCTCTTTAATGGACAAGTTAAAATATAAACTAGCTGCATAATCCAAATGGGGTAATAAAGTACCAACAGCTATTGACCTAAGGCTTTCAAAGTCCCTTCCCTGATCAGAAAGGGTCCGCTGGGGATGTGTACAAAAAACTTTTCCACAAGTACTTTGGTTATGGTAGGTGCTTTTTGATCCTTGGTTGGATAAGCCTGTGCATAACGAGTGAAATGATTGGTCACAACAAGTACATTGCTAATATTTTTGGTGTCAGGCTCTAAACTTAAAAAGTCAATACATACAAGCTCCATAGGTGTACAGTGGTGATGTTAACCAATAATACTGCTCTCTGTGGCTGGGCCTTTCTTTGGAGGCATCTGATACAAGTTTTGATATGTTGGTCAATGTCTGCACCCATCTTGGGCTAGTAGAAATTGGCACAGGCTAAATCCAAGGTTCTCTCACTACCCAAATGTTCCATCTGGTTATGGAGAGCTTTCAGGACCACATTTGTAAACCATGACGGTAACATCAGTTGTTTTCTTATGACGGTTCCCTGGCTATTAATTTGTTCTCAATATAACAGTTTCCCTCAGAGCTTGAGTTTGCGATCCTCTCTAAACAGTAAGGCAGTTTGCTGATCACTGGATTGCAATTTGGTGACATCTTCGCCTCTGTACAAAGCATCTAAGACTGGTCTAATCATGGGGTCCAGATACTGTTCCTTTTGAATGTCAGCTGGGGTGAGCCATGGTAAGGCACTTAAGTCTAGTGCTGCAAAATTACAGTAGGCTATAGGCACACAGGTTTCTGGAGGTCCCAGACAATCAACTAGGCAATCTACAGTTTCTGAAGACAGGTGTTCCTGTTTGTCAGACTTGTGGCACAGGGCCTTTACGGATTGCTCAGACATTCTTGCCCACTTAGAATTTGATACAGACTTCCTGGATAGAGCATCAGCATTGATGTGGTTCAAACGTCAGACCTGGACAGTACTCCACCGAATAATCATATGTTGAAACTGCTGATAGCCAGTGGTGTCCAGTTGCATCTAATTTGGCTCAAGTTTGGACATATGTGAGAGGGCTACTGTTGGTCTTTACCAGAATTTTAGCACAACAGAGGTACTTGTGAAATTGGTCTACTATTGCCCACTTTAATGTGAGAAATTCAAGTTGATGCACAGGGTAATTTTTCTTAGATGGTATCAGGCTTCTACTATCAAATGCCACAGGGCATAATCCCTCCTCATACTTCTGATAGAGCATGGCCCCAAGTCCTTTCAAGCTAGCATCAGTGTAAGTGAGTACAGGGGCATGTGTGAGCTGATGAATAATATCATAAAAAGCTGTATCACATTCCTTGATCCACCTGGCCCCAATGGTTCATTGATATTGAAACAGGCTTTATCCTCATCTTTTACAGCATTCTTTTTATATTTCTGGCTTGTAGGTTGGTACCCTTGAGTCAGATTTAGGAGGGGGAAAATGACTTTAATGTAATCTCCTGGGTCGTGCCTAAAAATAGTCATTTCATGGCTAGCACACCTACCCAGTAAACAAAAACTAAATAAAATAAATAAATAAAATCTTTTAGAAAACAGCGATAGCACCCACAGAGACCCAAGAATCTTTGCAGCTCTTTGAGATTATTAGGTTGTGGCCAAGTAGTTAATGCTTCCAGTTTGCTTGGATCAGTTTGAATGCCCTCAGAGGATACAATGTGGCCCACATATCTCACAGATTTCTGGAAAAATTGGCATTTGTCGATGGACAATTTTAATCCGAATTTTTTTAACCAGTCCAGAACCTTGAACAAGTGATTCTCGTGCTGTGCAATAAACATAAAATCGAATATGTCAAAAAATGTAGTTACTTAGGGATTGTGTTTACATGCAATTTAAAGTGGAATGAGCACATAAAAACTATGACACAAAAGGTAAAAAAATTGATCTCATCTATAGACAGGTTTGCATATAAATACGGGGGACAATTGGTAAAAGGTTCACTTAGAGCTCTAAATGCTAAAATTAGGAGCCAGACCTTATATGGGGCAGAAATATGGGGATGAGATAAAACTGATATATAAGAAACTATCATGAATACATTGTATAAAAGATTATTGGGGATACCAAATGGAGCAGCACCTAACCTGAATAGGCTAGAACTAGGACAATTGTCAAATCGATGTAACATCTAACAGATACTTTCTTTATATTGCCTTAAAGTGTATAATATGCATAGTGATAGATTACTAAGAATATGTTTGGAGGAAACTCTGTCTTATAGCCAGGCTGGATTTGTTTACTCAAGTATAAACACACTTGAGAAAATAATTAAACCATATGGACTGCTAGAGTGTTTAACTGAAAGCTGCAGGATATCATTAAAAGATATAAAAGAACAAATCAAACTTGGAATCCGGGACATACACATCCAAAAGGAAATAAGCCTAGCTAAAAATTATAAATTAAGTCATTGGTTGGCTAAAAATATGAAACGAGAATTTGGAATGGAACAATAGCTAAATAAAATAAAAAATCCCCAAAAAAGGAAATCTTTTACCAAATTTAGATTTAGCTATATGAATAGTCAAACGCTAAGGAAGTTCTATGGAACGACCAATTTAAACTCATGTGCCTGTAACTTGGGTGAAGACATCCAATACATTTACATTTACTATGTCCTTTGGAAATTGTTCCTGGAAGACATCATAGCAAAATTAGATATGGAAACCCGCTATTTGTTAAAAACTAATAACACAAACCTACTCAAGAAAATAGCAAGGTTTTGTAGTACCATAGGGAGGAAGCATCTACATATTGTAACTGATAAACAGAACCAGGGACATAATTGACTTAGATGTTTAAAAACGTATTATTAGTAGGGAGTAAAGTGTATAATGGTGCAATTGAGCTTGTTTGAGCCAAATGAAATGTATCTGCATATACTTTTAAATGAATTTTAAGATTATGTATTGTAAAAAGAGGGTTGTATCCCTTTTAAATTTTTTGTATTTATGATTTTTGTATTAATTGTCAGACAATTTTAATTTGTCAACAATAAAACTAAAACTGAAACCGAGTCTTGTGCTCTTCAAGTGTTTTGCCAAACACAATGACATCATCCAGATAAACTAAGCATTCAAACAGGTTCATGTGTCCTACAGCTCACTCCATCAATCTGTGGAAGGTGGCGGATGCTCCAGAGATGCCCTGGGGCATGCACAAGAATTCATCGAAGCCCAAAGGACAGATAAATGCAGTTTTCTCTCTATCCTCTGGTGCCGTTGGGATTTGGTAGTACCCGGTTCTAATATCTAAGACAGAAAACCACTGGCTCCCATTAAGACAATCAAGGGCATCTGGATGCAGGGCATTGTATGCTGGTCTGGTATGGTCCTTCAGTTAAGGGTCCTGTAGTCCACAAGCATTTTCACAGAACCATTTTTCTTGCGGACTCCCACAACGGGGGATGCATAAGGGCTACATGACTCCTGGATGATTCCAGCTGCTAACATCTCTTGAAGGTGGTGCTGAACATTGTCATTATCTACTGGGGCCAATCTGCTTGACCTTTTGCAAAATGGCCTCTCATCATGGAGCCGGATATGGTGTTCAGCACCAGTGATGCATCCAACATCCCATTCCTTTAATGAAAACACTTTACTCCACTAGGCCAGCTTGCAACTGATTCTATCTTGCCACTCACCAGGGATAGGAGACTCTCCAAAGTTAAACATATCTGGGGATACTCCATCATTTTCCTCTCTGTGGCACTTGGTTGGTGACACAGCAGTATCCGTGCAATATACCTGGGCCAGGGTACAGTGCCAGGGGACTTCCATGTCTCTGTCGGTCACATTACAGAGTTGCACTACTACTCTCCTTGCATAGGCATTGGCTCTAACAGGTAGCACACTGGGTTTAACTAAAAGTCCATTAAGCAGCTTTCTCTCTTTTGGGGAATCCAGCATAAGAATCTTGTTTGTGACATCGTTTTTAATATATACCACCCCAGTGATGTGACACTGTGAATTAGGTGGCAAGACAAGAGGTGATGGGTCCCTTTTCCAGACATAGCCCACCAAATCATCCTTGTCATTCGCTTTGCTCTGCATCTGCAGCTCATAAGCTTTTTGTACCACTGCATGAATAGATAAAGCTTTTCTGGCCTTCTGAACTTGCTTCTCTTGATACATCTGTGCTAGACAGCCAAACATCTGTGTGTCTGCCGACCAATATGGGAATTCCATCATATAGTCCAGTTGAGGGGCACACCAAAGCCAGTGTTTCCACAGGTTTATCCACACCAGCAACAGTAGAAGGAAAAGATAGCCATACTCGTAAGAAACCAAGGTAAGGGTAAAATTTATCGCTCACGCCCCACTCGTGCAGTCCTTCTTTGGGTTGTAGAGAATGGTCAGACAAATGCTGGTCATACCAATCTTTAAATATTATAGTGAGTTGAGATCCGCTGCCTAACATGGCTCTGGCTGGGATACCATCAATACGCACAGTAGTCTCCATGGAGGGGCCCACCATTTTTTCCCAATCCAGTGGAGTATTTGCAGGGGCTGGAACAAATGACTTGGCCACAAATTAGTTGTGTCAAGATGGAGCCAGGGCTCCCCTGGCATTACCTTGCCTTGGGTACCTTTCTGCAAGCAATCCATCTCTTACCCTGGCTGCATCCTCTCGGGATTGGCATTGCCTCTTGTGATGACCATCCTTTCCACAATTGAACCAAAAAGTACCTCTTCTGGCTTGCTTTGGCTGAGACATTACATTAGAGGTTGGTCCCCAGTCATGGCTGGGGGAGGTGTATAACTCATCTTTGAAGTATGAACAGGAGCACTGGCAGTAGAGGGTCTTGGTTCAGTCTCTCTCTTGGCCATGCAGGTGGCTGCACATTAGGTCCAACTAATTCCTTCACCATCGCAGTCAACTCACTTAGTTCAGTCTCGGGCTGCCATCTACAGCAGGCACCTGAGCGTGTATCACCACTACCATAGTAGAGGCAATTTGACGAGTATCTGGGTCATTATCAAATGAGGTAGCCTGGTTGGTGTTACCAGTTTTTAGTTCTCTGATTTCTCTCAGTAATTTTGCTCATGGTGGAGCGTCCCTAAAAGTCTCTCTGTCTCTCTCTCTCTCCCTGAGCCCCTTAGTGGTGGCAACAATTTTCAGTTTTCTGATCTCTTTAAGTAGCTTGGGGAATTCAGGACCATCAGGCACCAATGCCCTGACAAGGGCAAGGGCCACAGTAGCTACAACCATGCAGGGATCCTGGGAGCCTTCCTCCTCCTCAATTTCACGAACCTCCCTCATCAACATGTGGAAAGATGGTGGATCAGATTTTCATTGGTACAGTGGCAGCTTGAGCAATACTCAGCTGCAATGATGAGCAGAGTTGATTATGTGAGCCAATCTTACTTGTTCTCACTCACCAGGGGCCATGCCTCCTTTCCTGAAAATGTTTTGTAATAGTTCCTCTAGTTGGACTACGTAAGCTGAAAACAGTTCTTCATGTTGTTGTTTAACATCTTTGAGCTTCCACATTAGCGCTCCAAATGTAGTGGTATTCCCAAATACATTCTCTAGGGCGAATAAATACTCCTGTGCACTAGCATTAGGATTTGTGGACCTCAGGGAACAAATGACATTTAAGGCAGGCCCTCTGAGACTTTCCCCTAAGCGTTTTCTTTTCTAGGCCTCTGAGCATTGCCAGTCCTGCACTAGTGTAGTAGCTGAGTCTATCCAGGTCTCCAGGTCATCCTCCCCATTGGGTGTGGGTGCCAGAAAACATTCTGAGCTTGCGGTAAAACTCATGACTAGTTGCAGTAGGTACAGGCGCAGGAATAGGCACAGTGACTGAGACGGGTGCTGAAACAGGAGTAGGTGCCAGGACTGGTGTACCCCCTGGAGGCGTGAGTAACCTTTCTAAATCTTCAAGGATTTGGCCCTCATCCAGTAACAATTTGGCAAACTTTTCCTCAAAACTCTCAGATAAGGGTAGGGGTTCTGGTTCTGAGGGACCCTCACTAACCTTAGTTACCACCCTCCAGGCAGCTGGGGACCCATCAATGGCAATAGTATTGGGCACCTTAGTACTGTCCAATGGGTTGCTACACTCCACTAAAGCCATTAAAGTTTGTGAAGTCAGGTCAGCTTGTCGGCTTACCACAACAACCTTCCCAAGATATTCAATTCTTGAAAGTGCACCCTTGATAGTTTCTTTGCTAGTGCCCAAGGGTATATCTAGTACTAACAAAGCACTCTGGGGGTCAATTTCATCCCCTGTACACCAACTAACTAACTGCTGCATAGCCATTTCTTTAGAGAGGGAGTCAGAATCAGTGCTAGTAATATTGTCCATACTGGTGGTGGACCACAAGTAGTTACCTATAAAAACAGTGGGTTCCAGGTGGAGCCTGACTACAATTTTGTGACGTGAGCACTAGGGGGTGCTAACATAACAATTAACTGCAATTTTGTATTTTGCACACAAGGGGGTGCTGATCCCAGAGGTGCCTCCAAGATGTAACCCCTAAGCAGTGCTATTCCTAGAGTTACAACCCCTGCCTGTGTTACTGCCCATAGGTTGAGGGGCTTGGATTCGATATTATGGTACCTCCGCACCGAGTAACAATAGTGGGGGTATCTGCCTAACCTAGTATAGCCCTCTGAGAAGCTATAACCACCCACAAACCCACCTAGTGATATTGTACTTCAAGTAACAGTTAACACACAGTCAGCAGTGAACAGTAATAATACGCACACACCCTTTACACTTATCATGAGGGTCTGGCGTTCAGCAAATTCCCTGACCCCCCATAAAAAGTAAGGTTAGCAGAGCAGGTATACACTTTCAAAGCAGTAACCCAACTAATGATATGATTGTAGGTTAGGTTAAACGTGAAACAACAATCAGATTAATTAAGAGGGTCGTGAACAAGGACGGGAGCATAAATTTAGATGCATGATTACTATACTGATCAGACATCAGGATACTTTGCATGCACTTTAGTCCCAAATAATCAGTCTTACAACACTGGGTACCCAGGATGTTATACTAGCTAGCCAGAGGCATTGTCTGGGGTTGGCTGGCGTCACAGCTGTTGTTGGGGCCCTTGATGGAAAGAAAAAAAAGCAGTTAGCATGCACAAACAGAGCCTTGATTATTTGTAATCTTGGCTAGTTGGCCTATTCTCTTGTAATCCAGAAAATCACTGAAGCAATTAAATGGCACCACAGATAATTTAATGATTTGTTGCAGGAAGCTACCCTGGATTTACTCACGCTACCAGTTGGTTGTGATGAGTCTGGCGATATGGAGACCACATGTAGGTCACCAATGAGCATGGGGAAGCAGGACAGACACGACATACCTCCACTTTTCCTCCAGGTAGCTGCAACCTGCAAGTTGTCTTTGCACTGGGGCTGGATCCCCAAAGCCGGTCTCTCGCCATGGGCAGTCGCCGGCATAACACAGTTGGTCTGGGCCGGGTCGGCAAAGGCACAAGTTTGATGAACGCTTTGGCAAAGTTCAGTTTGTTTTGCTGGTGAAGCCTCCAGCTGGCATAACAATCTGGTCACAGGCAAACAGTCAGTGTCAGTGGCTCAGCAGGTTGCACACTCACCTCTGAGGCAGGAAGATCAGAAGGTTGTGGGTTCTATCCCCACACCAGGCACTTGGGTTAAATCCCAAAACTGACACTGTGGTGCAGCATGAGGGGGGTGCTGCACTCCTGAGGTGCCATCTTTCAGATGAGGTGTTAAACCAAGGTCCCATCTGCCTGTTCTGGTGGTAGTTCAGGTGGATGTTAAAGATCCCATGGCACCTCTCAAAAAAAGAGCAGGGGAAGTCCCCCGGTGTCCTGGCCAAATGTCCCTATTCACTAAATATACCACCAATAGCTTAATCTGGTTCAATGTCAGTTGGCATCCATCTGTATCCCTTTCCCCTGGGACGAGGCTGAAAATAGACAGAATTGTCTAGTCCTCCTTTCCCGGTCAACAAAAACGAAATAAATAAAAATAAAATAAACAGGCCTCGACCCACGATGAACATTCAGCACATTTAACAAGAACAGCATTAACTTTCATTCACACCGTTCAGTTCTGTACCAGCTGCTATTGCAGTCGATTCACTGATCAAACCTCATGATAATTAAATCAGTCTCTCACAACCTCTGGGCTGGATGCTTAACAGGAGCTTTCTCTCGGTCCAAATCACAGGCTGTGCCTTCAGATATCTTGGAGTTCTCTGCGCAAGTAAAGATTCATTTTTGGATAATTCCGATTACTGCAATCAGATAGTCCAGTACAGGGGAACAGTAGCAGGGAAGCAAGCCTGGCCCTTCCCTGCCGAATCTCCTTCAGTGCCTTACAGGAAGCAGTTGCTCGAAAGCTCAAACTGCTCACTCTTCAAACTCCAAGTGATCCACTGTTTCCAATAGTCCTAGGCATTTACCTTAGTTTCCAGAGTTCTGGTTGGCTGAGGGAGCTGTCAGTCACAGTTTGGGTGCCCCCCTTCAGCTCAGTTTAGGCACCAACATACAGGGAGAGACTATGGTACCTTGGTTGTTCTTTATGGAAAAAAAGGAGCTTTAGATGTGGCAATATGACCAAGTGTTTTGCAGAAACAGACCCAGCCAGTCTGTTTACCATAATCCAGGTTAACAGAACCAAAGAACATGGAAGTATTGCTAGAGGGAAGAGAAAGGAGGGACTTGCAGAAACATTTTTTCAGCAAAACAGTGGTAGGGTTGTGAAAAGGATTACTAATGTAAACAGTATTGGAATGACATTTTAGTAGCTCTGGGAGCTGGGGGGCCTATGAGAGTCCTATATGTCAGTTGAGCCCCCCTTCCCATTATAAGTCAAAGGCAGTGATGCCTAAGCTACTGGGGCTCACTTCAGAGCTAGAAGAGCTGAGCCCTGGCAAGACCCCCTGTAATTCCAACACTGGGTAAAAGTGAGAAGTGCAGACCCTGTACTGTATTTAAAGACTAGACCGGAAAGCAGCTTAAGTTATTGCTATTAGGATAATGGGAAAGTGGATGTACTGGCACTCAACATCTCTCTACAACTGTGGACCTATCTGCTTGATTGATATTAAGATGTGATGCAAAGCTAGAATATAATGCAGGGCTACAATAGATATACAGTGGAGCCCACCAGGAGCAACACAAAATACAGCAGAATTTTGCAGAGTTACTGCAGGAAACTGTACATTTTCAGTGGCAGTTTATCCCTCATGAACGGAATGGGTGGAAAGAACTATGATGAAAGATTAAACACTCTAAAATTAATGTCCCTAGAAACCAGGAGGCTTTGAGGTGATTTGCTATGTGTCTGGGATATTATCTAAGCTCAATGGCTAATGTTAGATATTGGCCTTGATTTTAAACAAATTACTGTGGAGACATGTGGGCATCCATTGCAGCTCTCCAGCTCTAGGTCCTCTACTGTTAGGAGGAGGAATTTCTTCTCAGTGAGAGTGGTGCATTTCTGGCACTCACTTCCACTACATGTGGTAGTTAGTGATTCTAAGTCTGTTTTTAAATATAGACTTGACCAATGGCTTCTTTCAGGATGTTCAGAGTCATACTGTAACTAGTTTGATAGGAGCTACCATGGGCTTTGCCTTTTGCTCCTCTCCTCTACTTTATTGAACTTTTAGTGAACTTTTGTCATGCAGGAATCTGTGACACTGCACTGCATCCTGGAGGGATCCACTGTATTAAGGGAAGAATGGACCCAAATATGATGTTGATGTTTTTCCCAAAAACTTTGAATGCGCAAACTAGAATGTCAAAGGATGAGCTGGTTCATTAAATTAAAATAAAATCAGAGTGGAAAGGGGTGGAGATAGCAGCCCAGCCAAGTGGCAGTGTTTCTCTAGCGCTCCCAATACAGAGCACTATTTCATCCAAAAATAACCATTTAGCCTGACTTTTTTCATTTTATAACAATACCAGGTGCTTCAGATTGCAATTGTGCATCTGTGTGTGAAGTTTGATAGCTATCAGATGGAAAATGCAAGGTTCACAGCAAGATTTCTTTGTTCTACATGGCAGCTTGAACAAGACACTGGAGACAGCAGCCACTGCCTCCCAACTGCCTGCAGACCAGCTGCCAGCAATGTTAGAAACATTACAGGCCAGCATGATGGCCATGTTGCAGTCCATCCTCTGTACAGATAAAAAAACTGGACTCTATAACGACTGACTGGTAGCAGTGGAAGGCAAGATCGCAGGGTTAGTCACAACAGCTAACGATTGAGAGGTACAGGCAGGGAAGGGTATGTCGGCAGCCGCAGCTTAAATAAAAAAGCAATCCCAGATTAAAGTCCATCTCAAGTACATTGAAAATGTGGTCAGAGCCCCAAATGTGAAAATTCTTGGTCTCTCAGAGGGGGCTGATTCAGAAAATGGTGTACAAGTTATTAAAAACTGGCTGCTCACAACTTTTAACTTGGACTTGCAAGTGCAACTTGTGAGAGTGTATCATATCATTCCCTGATGGGCCATGACTTCTGCCAGTGACCTTCATACTCTGCTGGTGGTGACTGCTTTCGTTGCAGTCTAGGACCTTATCCTGCATGCAGCGAGGGCTAAAAAAAAAAATGACTTTGAAGGCGCTACAATTCTCTTGTTTCCTGATTTTTCATGTTACCCATATGAAGTGGAAGGGCTTTGACTTTGTGAAACGCCGGTTAAGAGACCTAAAGATTTCATACAGCCTGTTATTTCCCCCAGTTACATTTTCAGTTAATAATAAATTCTATGCCTTTACAGACCCAAAGGAAGTGGGAGTGTTGGTTTCCAAGCTAAAGCAGAAACAAAACAGAGCACACAAGGTCAAGGATGCTGCAGAATCTTCATCAGAGGGTGAGGGTGAAACTGCTGAGGACTGAACTGGTAGCTATGATTCACTTACACTGACTTTGTATTAAAGACAGGCAATGTTCCTTTCCCATTTTATTAACTGTGGTTAGCACTCATGTCCTAAGTCTATGTAGTTCAGTAACTTTCCCACCCTTTGAAGGGTAAAGGAGGAGTGCACAGAGTTGGTTACCATTATTGCCTCTGTTTAGCTGAACTGATATCACCTACTGCTGCGGACTTACTACAGCACAATCGAGGAGGACTTCACAGTTCGTAAAAGATGTAACCAAAAGCTCTTTGTACTTGCTAAGTTGTGCAAAATTTTCTTGACTCATGTTTTTTGATGTTATTTAGTTATTATTTAGTTAAAAGTCTCAACAAGTGTAGCATGGTCATGGAAAATGTTTTGCCTAAAGTTACTGTGGTTGTTAATAAGTGCTTAATGTCTTGAATTTTTGTGATTCTGAGACAGACGATACAGCCCTGTAAATGAAGCCATCTATGAGTTTAAAAAAAAAAAACAGTATAATTGCAATCAAATGAGAATGAAATGAATCCAAGATGGCTCCTTATCCAGTATTGGCCAAAACATACTAAATATGTGACAGCCCTTATAGAGCTCAATCTCACATGGGGTGGGGGGGGGGAGGTGCCTAACCAGTGTATGAATCGGGCAGGTGGAAACTCTTTTCGCACAGTGTATGAGTGTCACTGGATTCAAGCTTTACCAAATTAATTTTTTTACAGTGACCTAGCATTAAGTTTGGTAGTAATGGTTGTTACTTGTTTGAGCAAATGAATGTTTTTATGGTTTTGGAGTTGAGAGCTCCTATGGAGATAATGAGAGTCCTTGAACAACAATGTGACATTTCTAAAAACCTACAAGGTTGGACTCTAATGTTGTCACAAAGACAAGCTGATAATTTGGATGGCATTGGCTGCACTTAGTTCCTACTTCTATTCCAATGGTTGATACATTAATATAGGGACCCTCCTTTAATGGGGTAACAAAAGAGGACTGACTCATAACACACCTTTATTAAGTTATATGACAGCAAATAAGATGTATGCTGTTCTCTGTTATCTATTATTTTATTTTATTTTATTTTTTTTATTTATTTAAGAATCAGTTTACAACCTTTGAGCCAGAGGCTCGTTTCCAAAGGTACTTCGTCACATAAAGACATACATTGTGTTTTGGTTACATAGCAAAGATTTGCAAAACAATAGGCTCAATAGAGGCCACGTCACATTGTGGACAGACAAATACAAATTAAAAGCACGGTACATGTAATTGATAACAGGTGTTCCACAAGTTGGTATCAAGTGAGCATTCTGGTAGGTAAACACTGAAACAGCTGGCACTGGCCAGGTTAAACATAGGCATGGTGTACAGAGAAGTGGTGGAGGGGATGGTTGGGTGGAGAGCTGCCCGGGGGGCATTGTCAAGAGAAGCAGAGGTGGAGGCTATGTTCAGAGACAGGAGCAGTTACGAGTGCTGAAGATGTGGTTCCGAAGTGTGGTTTTGAATGTGGAGATGGTGATGGCATTGGTGATGGTGGCAGGGAGAGAGTTAAACCAGGTTGGGGCTCTATAGCAGAAGGACCTCTGGCCACGGCTGGTTCTAGATCTGGGGACCTTTAGAGTGGTCTTGTGGGAAGACCGTGTTGCAACAGTGGGAGGGCTCTGGTGGATGGTTGCCGTTACCCCAGGGGGGGAGAGCCCGAGTAGGGTTTTTTTGGTGAGGAGACAGGTTTGGTATTGGAGCCATTCATCCAAGGTAAGCAGGTTAGCATCGACATAGAGCTGACAGGTGTGTGTGAGCCTGGGGGCACCAGTAATCAATCTGCACGCTTTATTCAGGGTTAGGCGAATTTTGTTTGGTGCAGTGGTGTCGGCAGCACCATATACTTGTAGACCATAGTCTACAAGGGACAGCACGGATGATGTAACAGCTAGCTGGAGAGCATTTGGGGAAGGCAGGTATGTGGCGGAATAGGATGCCAAGCCGTGTGTTGGTGGCGGATGTTAGGGCGTCGATGTGGTTGTGAAATGTGAGGGCTGAATCGAAGGTAACCCCAAGGTATTTGTAGGAGCAGACTTGTTCCAGTACTTATTTTGTACAAAATGAATACATAAAAAGTTTAAAAAAATCAGAGTGGGCAGTAGAAGGAGAACGTTCTAAGTGATCTGTTTAGAAGAGTTGGGCCAATCCCCAAATCCTGTGAACCGGGACCAGTAGAAGTGGCACTGCCATCAGTGGTGGTTGTGTCACTGGTGACTAGTACTGGCTGCTGGCACCTGCTTTATTGGAGCATGGCCTCCAGCACCATAAGTCAAGGCAGGTCAGAGATGAAGTCACTGTGAGAGGAAGGCAGCCATTGACTTAATGGCGACATGAGCCACATGGAAAAATCTAAAAGGCCACTGGTCCACCAGGTTGACTACTGTTAAAAAGGTTACACTCTGGACAGTAATCAAAATACAAACCTGCTATCATGAATGTTCGAGCCTAACGTTTGTTAGGGGCATCAGTAGGGCACATATTATGTTGTAATTGATCCATCAAGTTCACTCCCCACCAGAACAAACTTCACGTCATTTTCTTCAAAGTACTTATATCAGTTTTTAGATGCAAGATGTTTTTGGGGTGATGTAAAAGTAATTTTAAGTTGCAAATAATTCATGTATGTTATGCTGCTGATGGTTCAATAGATGATGCAGTACGTATGTCTTCCACCTTAAATTAAATGAAATGTTTCAAAAGTTTACATCGCACATATCAGTTTTCTAAATCTTCCTTCTTCAGAGTGAAGGAATTAATTGATGATGCCCTGTATTTACAGTAATCAGTCACAAGATAATGAGAAAGGCTATGTCACATTCTTTAATGTAAACAGAGTTTTCCAAAAAGTACACCTTCTTTCTCAAGCATGGACAATTTAGGGACTCCCTCAAGGTGGATAGATAGATAGATAGATAGATAGATAGATAGATAGATAGATAGATAGACAGACAGATGGACATAGACAGACAGACAGACAGACAGACATGACTGGATAGATAGATAGACATAGATAGCTAGATAGACAGACAGACAGACGCAGACAGATATATAGACAGCCAGACAGAGATAGACAGATAGATACATAGATAGCCAGATAAAAAGAGAGAGAGATAGACATACAGACAGATAGATAGACAGACAGAGACACAGACAATTAAAAAGTCTTTCTAAGGCTGGCACAGTGGCTCTGAGGGTTGAGGCGCTGGACGCCTTGCCTCATGCTATGCCGACGGCGACCCGGGTTCAGGAATGACCTCAGGTCATCATGGTGCTGGCATGGGGGGAAGAAAGGAGCAGAATCAAGCAGCCTTACAGTAGCTCTCGCCTCCAGTGGCAGATCGTCACCCCCCCCCAGTTCTGCTGCCACTGTTCCTGGTGAGCAGCTCAGTGGCAGCATAGGTGGGGAGTAAGTCAGGAGATTTGAATGCAACAAGCACGTGCCTCCTCGCCAGCAGCTTGTGTCTGAGAATGGGTTGGGACAAAAAACTACAAAAAATTTAAATGGAAAAAAAAAACGTTTCTCAAACCAAGACATTACATACAAAAAAAGTAACTCATCAAATACTACGCAAACAGAAGACAAACAATAAGAACAAAGAGTTATAAATACACTGACTAATCTCAGTTTAAATAATCTCATTTTAAACATATTATAAATAAAATCAATCAGTGAACTCAAGAGGGCTATGTCAGACGTCATCAAATGCCTGACTAAAAAACATGGGGCTGGATTCACAAAATGAAATGGGACTAAGTTCCATTCCGCAACTCCAGTTGTGGACCAAAATCTCTTCAGCAGCAGAGATTTGTACTCTCAGTCCCCCGCAGCTGTGGAGATGTTTCACCTGGTCCCATCAGCCATAACATTTTTCCACAGCTGCAGGGAAAAAACACCAGTAAACTGCTATAAATCATAGAGCCAGTCATAAACTGGCTCCACTTTTGAGAATACTGCAGCTGCAGGAAAAACTGTAGCTCTGCAAGTGGCAATCCACTTTATTCCCGTGGTTTTTCCCACAGCTATGGGATTTTTGGGAGCTTTGTAAATCAAACTCCCAGGTTTTTAATTTAAATGTGAAATTGGGGACTGAGGTCAAACACCTAGGTTGGATCAGGGTCTGTGAATATTATGTCATGGCACTGGCATTGTGGTTTGAAGGGTAAGAGACACTGGGCAAGATTTTCAAATCGGATCCCCTCACCTGTTTTCCAATGTGGAATTACATCTACACTGTTACATAGAAATATAGATACATAGACAGTGCCATCAGAAAAAGACTCAGTAGTCCCCCCAGTCTGCTCATTTCTCCACCTTGCCCCATGCTTGGTCTTATGTAAGGCTAGGTTTGAAGAACCAATTGCCTTAGCAGCTGATCATCACTTCCTTCTCGAGTTATCCCTTCCTTTCATCTGCCTGTGGGTCCCAGTATTCCCCAAGTGTAAAATCATCCAGTCTTGACTTCAGCTACCTGTTTGGGCAGTTTAATCCCTTCATCCTCCACCATCCTGTAAAAAAAAAAAAAAAACTTCTGAATGCCCCCCACCTACTGTCCTCTGCCTATGTCCACTAGTCACTCTACCCTTATTCCTCATAAAGAAGTCCTTACAATTTACATAGAAACAGAAACATAGAATCAGTTGGCAGATAAGGATCATACAGCCCACCTAGTCTGCCTAGGCTGGATTCACAAAAGGTTGCAGCAAACTGTGACAATGGTAGCTTGCGGCAATGGCACCTGCCTCCGGGACCCTGCACCTGATTCATTATCAGACAGGGTGCCGGAGCCAATGTCCTGCAGCTTGTGGCATCTGTAGCAGGAAGGATGCAGCCCCAGGAATGCCGTAAGCCATGAGACAGCCATGGGACAGGTGGGAGGGTGGCAGAAGCACCCCGCAGAAGGAGGCATGGCATGTGTCTGTGCCCCCCATGCCCACAGTACCCATAGTCTAAAAATCCCAGTGTGGGCAATCACCCCCAAGCCCAATAGTGCCACCCTATATGCCCCTATGGGTTATAGGAACACCCCCACCCCCACCTGGATGCCCAATCACCCACACCCTGCAATATCATCCCCCCTTCCCTCCCATGGGACTACAGTGCATCACTCGATAACTCCCTGGTGGTCCAGTGGCCCCCCCACCTAACAGTCCCAGCCCACCACATTCCCCCCCACACCTGATGGGTGAGTCGGTGACTTGCACAGCCCTCCTCTCACTTTCATGGCCACCTGTCGACTGAGCTTTGCCAAAGTGCGTACAGTAATTATACACACTCCATGAATGACAGCTGCTGTCATTCATGGAGTCTAATCTGTACAGCGCTCCTTAGGGGAGCTCATGTCAGTGGCTAGGCCATGGTATGAAAAGTGGGCTGTGCCAGTCGCTGACTCACCCACCGGGTGTGTGGGGGGGCTGGGGGGTGTGACTGGGCTAGCACTGAGGGTGCAGAGCTGGAGGGATCTCTGGACCCCAGGGTAGTTATGGGTTATTCTGTTCCATTGTCACCACTAACAGGATGACATTTGGAGGGGTGAATGGGGATTGGGGGGTCCAAAAGCCCATAATGGCTTAATTGCTTGTGGAGTGTGTTTTGGGACTGGAAGGGGCATGGCCCACACTGGCACCACTGTCCACACTGGTTGGGATTGGGGCATGGGGGTGATCTATGCATGGGGGGTATGGGCATGTGAGGGGGTGTTGGATGAATGGGAATGGGGCTGTTTGGGAGGCTGTAGCCCACGAGTTTTATCTGGTGCTCCGATGATGGCACATTGGCAACCCCCGGTAGATGGCAAAGACCTTACACCAGCTTATAGCTGGTGAAATCTTCTTTAACGGATGTCCACTGGTGGTTGTCTCCAAATCCTGATTTGGGGACTTAGCAGCCACTCTACCTGAATAGGGTGCAACTTCTGCCATAAACTCCCTTATGCCATGTCACAAGTGGGTTTATGGTGCATTGGTCCACTTGGGTGTAGGCAGCCTGCAGCATATCACAGGCTGCCTTTCAGAATCCCAGCATGTCACAACTCATGACACAATTGCTACTTGCACCATTTTTTTTTACGCAAGTTGCTCTGCATCCTGAGCTGCCCTTTGTGAATCCAGCCCATCCCATACATGGTTTGACAATCCCTACTCTTATCTGGACTGCCTTTCCCCTGCTCTGCTGTATGGCAGAGTATCTTTATGCTTATCTCATGCACATTTGAATCCCCATACTGTTTTCACTTCCACCACCTCCATTGGTAGGCTGCTCCAGGGATCCACCACCCTCTCTGTGAAAAAATACTTCCCTGCATTCCACCTAAGTCTCCCTCCCTCCAGCCTCATGTTATGTCCCCTTGTCCTTGTGCACTTTCTTCTCTGAAATATGCTCCCCTCCTGTGTCCTGTTTATTCCTCTAAGATATTTAAAAGTCTCCATCATATCCCCTCTCTCCCTTCTCTCCCTTCTCTCTTCCAGTGAATAGATGTTAAGTTCCTTGAGTCTTTCCTCATAAGGGTTGTGGTGCAGTGCATGTATCATTTTTGTTGCTCTTTTCTGGACTGCTTCCAGGCTATCTATGTCCTTCCTGAGATGCGGCCTCCAGAATTGGACACAGTATTCCAGATGAGGCCTCACCAGTGATCTGTACAGTGGCATCACCACTTCGCTCCTCCTACTGGGTATGCCTCTTCCTATGCACCTCAGTATTCTATTCGCCTTCCCCACTGCTTTTTTACATTGTTTGGATGACTTCAGGCAATCGAATATGATAATCCCAGGTCCCTCTCCTGACTTGTGGTGGCTAGAATCTGTCCCCCAATCCTGTATTCCTCTCTTGGGTTTTTGTGTCCCTGGTGCATTATTTTGCACTTCTTAGCTTTGAAACCCAACTGCCAAACCCTTGACCATTCCTCAAGTAGTCTTAGGTCATTTCTCATTTTATCTAGACCCTCCTGTGTGTTGACTCTGTTGCAGATCTTGGTGTCATCTGTGAACAGGCACACTTTCCTCTCCAGTTCCTCTGCAATGTCGCTTATGAAGACATTGACTAGGACTGCACCCAGCACCAGTCCCTGTGGCACCCGCTGGTCACCTCCTCCTCTTCAGATTTTATGCCATTTACTACCACCCTCTGGGTCCTGCCTTTTAGCCATTTTCCAACCCATTTTGCCTTTTTAGAGCCCATGCCCAAATTCCCCAATTTGTTAAGCAACCTTCTATGCAGAACGGTGTTGAAGGACTTGCTGAAATCCAGGTGGGCCACATCCACCACCCCTTCCTGATCCACCACCCTGGTCACCTAGTCAAAGAAATCGATAAGATTAGTTTGACAGGAACTTCCTTCAGTGAATCCATGCTATGTTGGGTCTTTTGCACCTCTTGACTCCAGGAACTTCACTAGCCTCTCCTTAAGCAGGGACTCCATCAGCTTCCCCAACACTGAGGTCAGGCTTACAGGTCTGTAATTGCCTGCCTCCTCCCTACTTCCACTCTTGTGCAGAGGGACCACCTCTGTCCTACTCCAGTCCTCAGGTACCTCCCCCATCTCTAGTGATTGGTTGAAGAGGGTTGTCAGCGGACCTTCTAGGACTTCCCTAAGTTTCTTCAAAACTCTAGGGTGAATACCGTCTGGCCACATTGCCTTGTCTGTCTTTAATTTCCCTAGTTCCTCCAAGACTCTATTCACCATAAATGGTCTGGTATCCACCTCTACCCCCTGCAAACCTTTCCTCATGAGTATTAGCCCCTTCCCTGCCTCCTCTTTGGCAAATACTGAGCAAAAATACTTATTCAGTATCTCAGCTTCTTCAAGATCACCCTCTACCCACTCACCCTCTCCCTTCTTTAGCCTAACAATATCATTTCTTGTCTTCTGGTCTTCTTCCTCTCACTAATCAAAATAGTCTAGATAGTCCTTATTATGAGTCACTGTCAATAAATTTGGTTCTAGGTGGTAACAATATTTTAACTATCATTGATGTTTATTTTCCTCAAGGGTATGTTAAATTAGGCATTGATGCCTTCTTTCACAATCTGTCTTTTCCATCTACCAGAGAGCTCTTAGTAGTGGAAGATTTTAATTTAAATTGGTCTTCAGTACAAGCAATAGATGCAAAAAACAATATCAGGTCTTAGTATGTCTCAATTAATAGCTGATACTACTCAATTTAATTATCGAATGGGTTATGAGTCAACTATTGACTGGGTCATAAGTAACTATCCCAGGCACGTGGTCTCATCAGCCATTCTTTCAGATAGACTGAGTGACCACTGCGTAGTATTTTGTGGGTGGTCAGTAAAAGATTGGAAATCACCTCACAAGGTAGTTAGGTACTGTAGACTACAGGGTCTACAACTGAAGAGTTTCTCAGATGAGATTAATCTAAATGATTGCTCCTTTTTGGACAATATTGAAGATTTTGTCTTTGCTTTTGAGAAATTTTGCTTTCATTTTACTAATATTTGTGATAAACTTTTATCATTTACAGAAGCCAGGGTTAGAGCAGAAAGTAAACAATGGATTACCCCAGATTTGGTTAAATTAATGAAAGCTAGAAATAAATCATGGGCCACATATTGGAAGTATAAAACACCAGTTTTTCAACTAGATTGCTAACTGCTATGTAATAAGTGTACGTCAGAAATAAGAAAAGCAAAAGTTGACTATTTTAAAAGGAAATTACTCTTGGAAAAGGGTAACTCTAAAGCTATTTGGAATGCCTTAAATTCTCTAATGGGGAAATCAAATAAATCTGATAATATTTTTGTAGAAATTGATGGACACTTGATAAATAACCCAGATAAGGTTGCAAATATATTTAACTCACATTTTATAAATCTTGAAAAGTATAGATCTATGAATTGTGCATTGAATATGTGTTTCACACAGGTGCTTGCTGAGGAAAGGGCCAAAAATACAGTGCTTAGGAATTCCCAAATTGTATTTTTGTGCTTTATCTCCTAATGAGGTACTCTCATATTTTAACAAGATGGATCCAAAGCCAAGTATAGATATAGACAATATAGATTATCATATCATGAAAAAAGTTAGTCCATTATTGGTAGATCAGTTAACTAAAATATTCGATTTCTCTTTATGTAATAATGTTTTTTCTATCAAGTGGAAATGTGACGTTGTTAGGCCAACTCATAAAATAGGGGGCTTTAATAAATGCAAATAATTACTGCTCAATCACACTCTTAGTCCCCATTTAAAAAAATGTAGAAAAGATAGTGGCAGAACAAATAACAGAACATCATAACAAATATGGTCTTTGGTCCTCTTCCCAGCATGGATTTCGATCTGGCCACAATACTGAGACTGCCTTGGTGAGGTTCACAAGTTGGGTGCACGGGGCCCTAGATAAGGGCAAATTTGTTGCCTTAGCTTTTGTGGACGTCACCAAGGCATTCGATTTAGTT
Organism: Neoceratodus forsteri; assembly: GCA_016271365.2. Lineage (NCBI taxonomy): Eukaryota > Metazoa > Chordata > Ceratodontiformes > Ceratodontidae > Neoceratodus > Neoceratodus forsteri. The sequence continues at coordinate 514,704,207 of CM057449.1, read as the reverse complement.
GACCATCATGAGTTATTAAAAGACTTACTTAAGGTTAACTTTTCTGATGATGCGATTCACTGGTTAAAGAATTACTTGTCTGGTATAGTGCAGAAAACACTTATAAGGGATTCCTTATCAGTAGAGGGTTCATTGGGTTGTGGTGTTCCACAGGGGGTCCATTCTTGGACCCCTGTTGTTCTCATTGTTTGTCAATTCCTCATCTGAAGTATGCACTAATACAGAATTAATATTATATGCGGACAACAAAGTTTTGACCTGTTCTGGATCTGCTCTTTTCCTGGTAGAACAAGATTTACAACAAGACTTTGGCCTTATGCATACCTGGTTTACTGAACATGAAGTAGTCCTTAATTCTAGTAAAACAAAATTAATGGTCTTTACAAACCCCAAAAAAATAACTGTGGATGAATTTTCATTAGGTGATAATAATGGGACCAAAATTGAAAATGTTACTGAATTTAAATATTTAGGTTTAATCATTGATTCTCATTTCTCTTTTGAACCTCATATTACAAAATGTTTAAGTAAAATTCATCAAAGATTGGGCATGTTGTACTGGATAAACAGAAAGTTAACATATAAAATAAGACTCATTCTTGCACATGGTTTTCTGTTTTCATTAATTGATTATGGACTTATTTATTATTTTTCAATGGATAGAATACTTTAGAAATTAAATGCAACTCATCACAATATTATTTGTTTTTTTACTAGGCAAGGGAAAAGGACACGTCACTGTTCGTTATATAGTATGTTAGGGTGTCTTTCCCTTAAAGAGAGATTGAGGTTTCAGTTGTCCATTTTTCTTCAAAAGATTCATTTTGGTTTTTCACCAAAGTCTATTGTTGATTTATTTCCTATTCAGAATAACATTATTTTAACAAGGTCGCAAGATAGGTCTATGTTTCAGTCCCATTTTTGCATACTGCTATGGCACAAACTTCTATACAGCTCAAGACTGTAAAATTCTATAATGTATTGCCTAAATCAGTTGCACATAGTGTCAACATTTCCACTTTCAAAAGTGCTCTTAAAAGTTTGTTGTTCTCCGAAGCTGTTTGTAAATATTTTATATGACTTTTTAGATATATATGTATGTGTATTGTATTTGTGTGTTATTTATGTTGCGTGTATTAATGTACCTGGGCACCAGTGAAAATCGGCATTATTTTGCTTACTGGTTACTCAGTATAAAAAATCAACAAACAAGCTAATAAAATGGAAGAAGGTCTTGTCTCCCTTTTTAATAGCCTGTGCTATTCCTTCCTCCATTCTTGCCTTAGCCCCTCTGAGCTTTCCCAGCTTCTCTTTGCTTCTCCAGATATTTCACTATGTCTTCTTCTTTCTGTCTCTCTTTGTGTTTTCTGAATGCCATACTTTTTTCTTGCAGTTTCTCAGCTACTGACTTAGAGAACCACAATGGCCACTTCTTTCTTTTGGTTTTGCTAAGCAATCTGGCACATTGACTTGTCACTCCTGCTATGGATTTCGTGAGCCTAAGCCATTGTTCTTCTACCCCCCCCCTGTATCCTCTGCTGCCTGGGCAGTTTTGAGCTGCCCCCCTCCATCGCCATGAAGTTGGCCTTCTGGAAATCTAGGACCTTAATCTTTGCATGGCTTTCTTCTACCAACAAATTTACTGTAAACCACATTTCTGTGGTCACTGGTACCAAGGGGACTGCCCACCTCAACATCCATGATTCTGTCCCCATTTGTCAGCACTAAGTCCAATATAGCCCCCTTCCTGGTGGGCTCAACCACAAGCTGCCTTAGGTTTTCCCCATACATGGCAGACATGAGGTCCCAGCTCCTTGATGTACTTGCTATCTAGGTATTTCAATCTACATCCAGCATGTTGAAGTCACCCATTAGTAGTACTTCCCCTTTGGCCACCATATTATGGATGGCCTCCACTACTACTAGCTCTATATCCCCCCCACCCTTGTGGGAGGCCTGTAAACTACTCCAGCATGGTGGTTGCTTTGTTCTCTGACTCCAGAGTCACCCGCAGGGCCTCTGCTTCTTCCCTGGATCCTTGTGCCTCTGAAGCTTTAATCCCTTCCTTCACATACACAGCAACCCCTCCTCCCCCCTTTCCCCCTCACTATCCTTTCTAAAAAGTGTTTACACTGGTATGGCTGCATCCCAGTCATAGTTACCTTGTTTATTCCAAATTAAGACTCAAATAGAGGGAGTTAAGGAGAAATGGTACTCTATCAAGAATAAGGTCACAGAGGGAACAAAAGGGTGTCTTCGGTGATAGAACAAAACAGGAAGATGGAAAGGCCAATGTGGTTCTCACAGGAGGTCATGGGAGAAAGTATCAGCAAAGAAAAGCTGCATTTAATGAATGAAAAATTTTCCAGCTGGAGGCTTGCAGATAAAAGTACCACAGCTGTGCCAGGGAGACAAGCAAGTCAGTTAGGGAGTTGAAGGCGAATGCAGAGCTTAGCGTAGCAGACTGGGTGAAGAACAGCGACAAGGCAGTTTTAGTAACATACAACGAAGAAGGAAAGATAAAAGCAAAATGATACTGAAAGGGGGTGAATCCTTGGTACACAGCAATGAACAAATGGCTGAGATCAACGAATACTATAGAAATGATAGACTTTTCTTTCCCAGTGGAAAGGTAGGCTGAAACTGCAGCTAAGTAAAGCGTCAAGGATGAGGCCTTGAGACCCGATGGTTGCAGATGAACTAAATAGTCCAAAAGACAAGGGACAGCTGCCTTCAGAGGATCTGCTCATTTTCATTTGCAGCAGATTGAAAATCTTTTTCATTTAGCTGCATAGGTTTTCTTTGTACTTAACTTTTTAGGCATGTGAAGAATTTTCAGAACTTGTTCTGAATACTGTGTATCTGGGAATTCTAGTTTCTCAAGAACCATGCTTTGAGGTGAAGGAATTCCAGGTCTGGATAATTAATCCCTACTTGTGGTAGGGTGAGGAGACAGTGAGTCAGAGGAAGTTGAATCGGTTACTTGTGGGACAGCAGGAGAGGTTACCAGGCTTGTCTTGGCCAGCCTGGCTCTACGATGTTCATTTTTATTTATTTATTTATTTATCTATTTCAATTGTTTCACCAGGAAAGGCACACTGAGCAACAGCACGGTTGTAGGCTGATCCCTGAGCTTTCAGTAGCACTCTGTGTAACAGGGGAAATTGAGGGAAAGTATACAGAAACTTCCCTGTCCAGTTCAAAACTAGTGCATCTGCTGGGAGAGTGCTCATTGCTGAGGGTCTGTAGCAGTACAGAGGAAGCCGGTAGTTGAGGAGGGATGCATACAGGTCCAACTCTGGTGTGCCCCACCTCTTAAAGACTGTGGCAAGGACTTGTCTGTTCAGAGTCCATTCATTGTGGCCTTGGCTGATGTGGCTCAGAGCATTTGCCAGGGTATTGTCCTTGCCTGGGAGGTTTATGGCAGAGAGACTCATGTCCAGGGAATAGTCCAGGGATCAGATTCTCATGGCCTATGTGCACAGGGCAGTAGACCTCATGCTACCCTGCTTGTCTATGTAAAACATAGCATTGGTGTTGTCTGTTCTGATCTGAACAGTGTGCCTCTTGACCTGAGGGGTGAAAGCTTTCAGTGACAGGTACACAGCTCTGATTTCCAGAAGATTTATGTGGCTTTTGGACTCCTTTGGCATCCAAGTGCCACTGACTGAAGAGCTGAAAGGGGATGCCCACTGAAAAGTTTTCCTTTTCCTTCCACCAGTCAAGAGCCTGAAGCAGTGTTTTTGTCACTGGTACTAGCTTGAACAGAGAATTTTTCTTTTGTGACCAGAGGGCTCGCAAATGATATTGAATGTCCCACATTTGAAACCTTACCCCTGGGACCACAGCTGTCATGGAAGCAATGTGGCCCAGGAGCTGTAGAAAATGCCTCGCAAGCATTGTCTGGCATAGCAGAAAAGAATTTGCTGCAGTCAGAAAGTTTTGAATTCTGTCCTGAGGAAGAAAGGCTTTTGCCTGCTGAGTATCCAAGTCTGCTCCTATGAAGTTGAGGAGCTAAGAGGGTTCCAGATGGGATTTATTTTCATTGGTTAGAAACCCTGGAGAGGACAGAGTTTGTCTTGTGTGGTTTAGAGCCTCTCTGACTTGCTGAGGGGTCTTGTCCACTAAAAGCCATTCATCCAGGTATGGAAAGACTGAGATGCCCTGTTTTCTCAAGTGGGCTGCCACTACAGACAGTCATTTCGTCAATACTCTAGGAGCAGAGGTAAGGCCAAAGGGCAGCAAACTGGTAATGGCCTCAATGCAGCATGAACCTCAGAAACTTTCTGTGGGACTGACTTATTGGTATGTGAAAATAGGTGTCCTTGAGATCCAGGGAGGCTAGCTAGTCTCCCTGCTGCAGAGAGTGTATTACCATTTGAAGGGTAATCATCATGAATTTTGTTTCAGTAGGTGCCTGTTTAGATATCTCAGGTCTAAAATAGGTCACCACTCCCTGTTTTTCTTTAATGTCAGGAAGTATCTGGAGTAGATACCTTTTTCTATGTTGTGAAAGGGGAACCCTCTCCACCACTTTGACTGATAATAGAGTCTTTACCTCCAGCTCCATCAGGTTTCTTTCTGTTGGGGATAGGGGTTTTGACACAGCTGGACCCTGAAGGGTAGGAAACTGCTTGTATTGTAGGGGTAGACATTTTTCCACTACCAAAAAGATCCACTTGTCTGTAGTGTTGTGGGTCCAAGCTTGGAGGTAGTGGGAGAGCCTGTCCCCTACTGGAGGAGAAGAGGTGACCTGAATGCAGAAGTTAGGACTTAGACTGTGTGGCAGGGGTAGGAGTGGTGGCAGGTCTCTCCTGACCCCTCCTGCCTCTTCCCCTGAAACAACCTCTCATTTGAGAGAAATCCAAAGGCATGAGCATAGGACAGAATGCCCTCAGGAAGTAGCCCCTGCCTCTACTACCCCTAGGTTGAGACTTCTGGGATATAGAGGCTTTCTGCTTGGCTGCATTACTTTCATTACTTGTACTCCTCCACCTTTTTCATGTGTGCTTCAGTTTTTGTCCCTGAAAAGGGAATTATTTTCACAGAGGAAGTCCATGACTTTGGACTTGATGTCCTGTGATAAATTAGTTGTTCATAGCCAGGTAAAACATCTGAGAGAGACAGCCTGAACCATGAGCCTTGTTGCTGTGTCATTAGTGTCTGCAGCCATGTGCAACTGGTATTTGGAGGCTTTCGGAACAGATTTCGCTGTTTCAGCAATGTCCTGGAACGTTGTGACAGAATGGCCTGAACAGAACTCCAAAGAGCCTTCTGGTACTTATCAGAGTATGCTAAGTAAGAGGCTGTGGTATAGGATTGTTTAGCCATAGCATCTAATTTTTGTGACTCCTTTTTTTTAATTTTTTTTTATTTATAGTCTTGGAATTACAGCATTTGAATCAGAGACTCATTTACAAATGTTCTATGTCAACAATGAAAGACAGTATGAAACAATAAAAAAAAATACAAGGTAAAATCAAAGATCAACAACTTTGCAGTAAAAGGTAACAATGGAACAGCTAGAAGTGGTCATTTAATAATAGACATTGTCAATTTGCATAGATAACTGGTACAGAAAAAAGGCAATTGAAAAATTACAATAAAAGAGAAGAAGATAATGAATAAGTCTGCTACTAATAGACGTGGTCATTTAAACAAACCTTGTCAATGATTGGAATAATGGATCTGAATTACAGAAAAGGAGAGATAAACTGCTTGCAATTTTGAGCAACTGAATACAGTCAACTTTGAGATAATTTAGAGTTGCAGGTGACATACATGTGCAACAGTAGGTCAGTGAACAAAAGTAAAAGGGAGACCAGGAGGATAAGAGAGCTGTGAGAGGAATTATGGAGTTTTAGTCACAACCACATACAGATTAACGACATCAGTCATCGTAATGGAGAAACCATGGTGCCGGGTGATGCTTTTGAAGCAGTGAAGATGTATGGCCATGCGCATGCACATTCACGCTTGACATACATTTATATTGTGTGCAGCAATTATGAACAAATGGGCAGATAACATTGCAGTCTGAGAGACACACAAAATAATTTTTTTTTCTGATTACGAGCGACAGTTTTACTGTATTCGTCGTCGTTACCATGCTGAGACACATGACAGTGCTGCATTCTGGGACACATCTATTTTTTTCCTGTACTGCGCACTAAATCTGCCAACACTGGTTTCTTGTCTTCTGTCACAGTGATTTGATCCTGCCTGGTTCATGTCAATAACCCTAATCGCTCATACTCACTGATATCGTCCTCAGCTCCAGAGCACCTCTTCGTCTGGATGCATTTTTCTCAGTGCTTCAGTCCTGCCACTCGCCACACTTGTCTCACAGGTGCCCCAATCTACTAGAGCACTCTGCGGGATCCCAAAAATCATTGAGTCACTCGTCAATCAGTGGCGCCATCTACAGACATCAATACATAGCGACACAACCTGTCTCTGTCTCTGTCCCAGCTTTTCCAAGTGCACTACCAATATTCTGTTTCTTTTCACTACTGTCACTGTAAAGGTGGCTTCTACAGGTACTGCAACAGTGGGCTGTACTGCTGGATTAATACCCGCAAGATATTAATCAGCTGTTCGTTTTCCACCAATTGGAGAGCTCACTTTCACACAACTTTTTTTTGCCATGTTACAAAGTAGGATGTCCCTCACAAATCAGATGCTACACTTCAGCTGTTCTAGGTAAAGAAACTAATCAGTCTCAGTGTTTCTAGTGCTCTGTATTTGCTTAGCTCATTCTTCCCATGTCATATGCATTGTGTCTTGGTATTCCCAGTCAGAAACTTAGATTTAAGGAGCATTTGAAATGTATAACAATACACTTTATAAAGTTAGTAATCTAGCTCTCCACTTTCAGGCTGCTGAAAGGGGGGTGTATCATTTGTGTAAAGGAGGAATTCAGTCTTGTGTGATCCTTTGGGAAACTGCTCAGGCCCACCTTGTAAATTAATCTTCTCAAGGGTGTTCACCTGGTTCAATACTGATTGACTCATTGACTGCTAGATTGACGGCTTGATTGTCTGATTGATTGATACTTTCTGCTGCTCTCCACAACATGTTGCAACTGTCTCACAGAAAGAAATGAACAGTACAAAGAAACGGATTCTGTTTCCTGTGAATGAAATACTATTAGATGTATTATTTGCTCTACATAAACAGTATTAAGGCTACAAGTACTATTCCCTATGTGAGTTGCGTGACAGAACTGTCTTAAGCCATTGCAAACTTAAGCTAAAATCAGGATAGACAGCACTGATACCCTTATGTGTACTTCTGCACTGTTGCTGCAGTGACACCAGGGAATGGGAGGGACTGTATTACAAGTGACCCATTTGCATGTAAATGGAGGCTTACTTGACGTTTTTCTACTTTGTGTCAGAGCCTCAGACTCTAAATATGTGTTGCAACAGCAGAAATGACTGATCTCTTATTGACATAGCTACAGTAACTGATGTAATGTATAATAAATACATCAGACATATCCAAATCAGAAATATACAGGAGTCTTCTCCTTTAAGTGCAAAATACAAGATGTACGTTTGGAGGGCCAAATACAAGAAGTTCATCTGAAGGGATTAGGGCTGTAATAAGCCATATTGTGTATAGGCTGGTGTTCTGGTTATGATTATGATTCCAGTTAATTTTATTGACTATGTATTGTATTATAGTTAATAGTGAATTTGTTGTTTCATGAACTTCCGTGGTGGTGGTGGTGGCGGGGGTAATATACTAACATACTATTTGCCAGCAGATTAGGCCTTACGGTCTATCGAGTCTGCTCGAACCTTAGATCCTTAGTTGGGTGCCGAGGCCCTCCCATCCCTTGTGCTCCAGAAACCCCTATCATCCATCCCCACCCCCCCGGGACAGGCCATCATCTGATACATCCACTTTCTGTGTCTGTCCCACCCTCTCTTGAAGCCCTCCACTGTGGATCTCTGAACCAGCTCACCAGGCAGTGCATTCCAAGGTCCACCACCTCTCAGTGAAAACCTCCTCCTCCTCTTTCCCCTCACCCTTCCACCTTCCAACTTCAAACCATGCCCTCTGGTGATACCTCCTGCTTTAGTCTAAAGATCCCTCCATGTTTACCCTATTTATTCCCTTGAGGTACTTGAAGACCTCAATCATGTCCCCTGCCTCCCTCTCCTCCAATGAAAACAGGCAGAGCTCCTCAAGTCTGTCCTCATCGTCAAATCCCTAGCCCTCTTATCATCTTAGTTGCCCTCCTCTGTACCCTCTCCAGGAGCTGTATGTCCCTCTTCAGGTGTGGTCTCCAGTACTGTACACAGTACTCAAGGTGTGGTCTAACCAGCCCATTGTACAATGGCAGAATCACTTCCTTGCTCCTAGAGGTGATCCCCCTTACGATGCATCCCAACATCCTGTTTGCCTTGCTAGCCGCCTCCTGCACTGCTCAGAGTTATTCATACATGCATCCACCATGACCCTAGGTCTTTTTCCCTATTAAGGCTTCCAGCCCCCCTCCTCCCAGGGCTTACCTGTGCTTGAAGCTTCCTACCAAGATGCAACACCTGCACTTGGTGATATTGAAATTTAATTTCCATGTGTGAGCCCAGCTTCCAGGGTGTCCAGGTCTCTTGCAGGCCAACCTCCCTCTTCTCCCTCAACTCTGCTCCCATCTTGGAGTCATCCATGAAGAACTCATTTCACACCCTATACCTCCCTAATGTCCGATATGTATGCATTAAACAGGATTGGGCCCAGGACCAGCCCCTGCGGTACCCCACTACCAACCTCTCTAGGGTTCGAGAGCTCCCCACAGACCACTACTCTCTGGATGCATCCAGCTAGCCAGTTTTCAATCCATCTGACCATCAAAGGGCCTACTCCTAACCCCATCAGTTTCTCCACCAGAACATTGTGGGGGACAGAGTCAAACGCCTTGCTGAAGTCCAAGAATAATACATCCACAGGCTTTCCCCTGTCCAGTTCTGATGTTACCCATTCGTAGAACTCCACAGTAAAATGCTTACGCTGCTTGATTCGTAGCCTGACACAAAAAAACATAAATTGGAATCAAATAAAGGACTCCAATTGCCTGATTTTTTGTTTTCCACAGTGTTTTCTGTGATGAGTAGCAGGTTTTGGATTTTTCTCTGTCCTGTTACATATGTTAAAGTAGCACTTTTTCACTGATTTTGTGGGTTTCATTTTTAAAGTAATCAAAAAATGTTTTATCTGTCATCTGCTGTTATCCCCAGTTACATACAAATGCATTTTAATCTGTGAGTAACCAATACATTTGGGTGAGGAAAAACTTTGAAATTACTTTGTCCCATATTTCTCAGCCATGTGTTACATTGATGGTTATCACATTCAGTTGCATGCACATATTTGGGAGTTGCTTAGTGAACTAACCTAATGAGTTAAAATACTGCAAACGCATGTAGAGATACAGAAATATTAGTACATAACTTTTTTATTATTTAAAATATTCTCTCTCCCTGTTGCATACGTTACATGATAACTATTTCCTAACATTAGGGACTGTACCAAGAAAACTGCAAATGATATCTTCCTGTTTACTCTTTTAGTAAAGGACATTAAGGGTAATGTATTGGCAATGAAAGAAGACAGAAATGACAACATTTATTTTTCCACAGTCATGTCCCACTTATGTCCCCCATTACTGTGGATAGGCCCAGTAGCAGCATGTCCCAAAGGTTGGGACAGAGCTGCTAGGGTTAACAGGAGTAGAGGAAGCAGAGAAAAAGCCCCCCATACTCTGTAAAGTTCGATATATGTGCCATGCTTTTGCCATTTCTTTTACAGGGGGTTAATCTTTTTTAAGGTCAGAGACCTCAGTGGGTGACTGACCCTCTTTATTGTTTTTTTTTTTGCCTTTATGCTTTTTTCCCACTGGTGTCTCCCCTTGCCTTGACGTGGGAGGTGCAGTGGTATACTTGTCTGTATGTTGTTTTTTTTTTTTCTGGAACAGACTCAATGGTCTGTATTTCTTTTTTTTTTTTTTTTTGTCATGTCACCATTTTTTTTTTTTCAACCATTTTCTGAGGGGTCCTTAATCTTTAGGTTTAGACAGGGCAGTGGACCCCTCCTTAATAGAAAAGCATTATTAGAGGCCATCTCTTCAAGCCTTTTGACCCTCTTTTTTTAGTTTTTGAGTAGTATTTAGGGAAAAAATGTTCTGAACAAAAGCACTGTAAACACACTGCAGTACAATTTTAAAAATCTCTGGGTCCAGTCCTCTTTTTTGGCCTTTCTAACATAACAATGTGTCAGAAAGCTTAAAAACATTGGTTCCCAAAAATGGAAAAACTGTAAATGAAATCGGTTCCCTAGCAGTAAAGAACTGTGATTTAAAATAACAAAACTCGGTAGAAATACAGAAAAAATAGTGGTTCTTGATAAAATAAGGGAGCCTCTATTAAAAAGACATTGAAACCCGTAAAAATACTCAAAAAGCGGTATATTTATACCTCAGAAAGGTTCAAAGGAACTGAGGAAAAAAGGGGACAGTGTGCTTTCTGGGAAACAGAAAGGAACCACTAAAACCCCTTAAAATGATAATAACATGTAAAATACTTAAAAACTCAGCACAAAAGTAAAGATTTAGGCACAAAAAGTTTGTTTCTCAAGAATGAGCAACTGAACTTCAGAGGCAATGTTTCTCAATCAGTCAGAGAAATAATTCTGAAGCCCTGTGGGCTCTTTGCACTCAGCACTTCCTGCTTGATTCTGATTTGCCACTCCATTTTAATGAATATTCATGGATCCATCTCCAAGGCAGTTCAACCCAGTCAGCTTAGTGCTATTGTTACTGATGCTAAAGGACTCCTGCAGTGAGAAATGTAGACTTTGACAGCAGATAAAGAGCCGCTTGGCCCACCCAGTCTGCTCATTTCCCAACCTATTGGAAAAGCTGCAGATCCTAGTTTTACCAACAGCCTACTTCCTCCTACCTCCCACTAGAATTGCCTTATGTCTGTCCCATGCATTCTTAAATTCCCCCACTGTTTTTGACCCAGCAACCTCCTCAGAAAGGCCATTCCATGTCTCCACCACTCTTTCCATGAAAAAATACTTCCTCACGTTGCCCCTGAGTCATCCCTCCTCTATTTTCAAATTGTGCCCCATTGTTCTTGCACATCTCTTTTTCTGAATGATGCTACTCTCTTGGACTTTGTTGATTCCCTTGAGGTACTTGAAAGTTTCTATCGCGTCTTTCCTTTTCTCAAAGGTATACATATTAAGCTTTTTTAGTCTCTCTTCGTATGGCTTCTGGTGCAGACCCTGCACCATTTTAGTTGTCCTCCTCTGGACTGCCTCCATTCTGTCTATGTGCTTGCAGAGATGATGTCTCCAGAACCGAACGCAGTATTCCAGAAGGGGTCTCACCAACTGTCTGTGCAGAGGGATAACAACTTCTTGTTTTCTATTGGTGCTACCACTCCCTATGCATCCCAAAATCCCCCAGTCCTCCTTACTGCCGTCTCACATTGCTTGCCTACCTTTAGGTCATCTGATATGACTACCCCCAGGTCCCTTTCCATTTCAGTTATTATTAATACCTTCCTCCCATTCGGTACTCTTCCCCTGAGTTTTTGTTTCCCAGGTGCATTACTTTGCACTTCTTTGCATTGAATCTAAGCTGCCATACTTTTGACCATTCCTCCAACCTTGCCAAGTCCCTTCTCATCCCCCCCTTCCCCGGGTGTATCAACCATGTTGCAGATCTTTGTGTCATCTGCAAAGAGGCATACTTTTCCTTCCAGTCCCTTCACAATGTCATCTATGTGGCGTTTTGGTTATTTGGTCCACCACTAAAAGACCCCTTACCTTCTCTGTGGTCTGCCAGACCTTTCAGTTGCTGCAGGTGCTGCTGGTGAGGACCCCATCTGGACCATTTGAATAACTAGTTGGACACATAAAATAAAGAATAAGGCAGGTTTATTTGCTGTACTGCAGATGTTCTCTTCATGAGGACAAGCCCCAGACTAACTAATACTCTGACTGACAGGCTTACATGGCACAGGCAGTACAACAATTAGATACATGCAGGTGCTCTTAAAGGGGCGGCAGCTTAACATTAAGCCCCATGCTTAATGTGTGCTTCACATCACCACTGGAACAGTGAATGTGAGCACCACTCAAACAAGCAATAAATCTATAACAGTTTCTAAGAAATATTTTAAGTAAAGGTTTTAAGGCAAAAAAAACATTTTCATGCATTACAGGGCATTAGATTGCACAAAACAGAACAGTACTCTGCTGCAGGGAGTGGGGGAGGAAAGAACCTGGACTACACTGGGGGCCAGTCAGAGTAGCACCAGAGAGGAGGGAGACACAATAGTACTTGAGACTTGGTCATTCCAGAAGTGCTAAAGTGTGGGGGAATGAAAAGGAAAGAGAGGGAAGGGTAGCAGCAGCAGGATACCCAGAATGCAGACTCACACTTTAGTAATAGTTGCATAAACAACAGGTGGACGGTCCATGTAAAGAAACATTCCTAAGGGGAAAAAGCGTTAGTGCAGGCAAATAGTACCATGGCAACAGATGCAAAGAGAGAGGTACAACGAGATATTTCCTGCAAACAGTTAAATCAGAAAATGAATTAGCTCCAACACGTTTCACTGAGTCCGGTAATAAAAGTTCAAGAAATCAGAAAATGAATTAGCCCCAACACATTTCACTGAGTCCGGTAACAAAAGTTCAAGACCTCTGTCGACTTTTCCGGTCAGTGGAAATGGAGTCATGCATGGATTAAACTAGTACCTGACAGGAGGGGATCAGGTAGTTACAAGCAACCCAGGAGTTCTGCCCACTATCGAATCCACACCACTTTACTCTGTAAGTCCAGGATCCATTGACAAACTTCTTTCTTAAGATCTTCTCGATCTGGTACAATGTGGTGTGTAGAAGAGAGTCCTGAGAAGAAGAAGGTTGAGAAGAAGAGGAAGTCCCAGGCAAATCATCTGGTAAAATGGAATCTGGCTGGAGAGTGTCAGGAGTGGGAAGAGCTGTAGGAACTAGTTGCAAGTTGTCCGGAGGGATCTCAGCTTCAGAGAGGATGGTAGGCTCAGAGGCAGCTTAATTTCTGGGAGGACAGGGGTCATCTGGAAGGTTGTTATTCAGGTACCCATGCTTTAGTCGGTTTATATGGACTTTGTTGTGTACCAGCTTGCCATCCAACTTGCGTCGCAGTTGAACGTGGACCGGAGGAAGCTTTTCTACAATGTAGAAGGGACCAGTTATGGGGCGAAGCAGTTTCTTAGTGGTGCCCGGAACAAGAACAGGTCGGTATAAATAAACAATGTCCCCAACAGAGAATGAAGGCTCATGCACCTTGGTTGCAGACATTTTTTGCATTGCAGATGTTCTCTGGCCCAATATGGTGATTGCAACTCATTGGGCAAGTTCCAGCTGTTCCAGAAGAGGGATAATGAAAGAAGAGCTGACTTGGGCACCTCTAGTAGCGAGAGATCCCTGTCCAGAGGAGTTCTTGGGTGACGTCCATGGACTAAGAAGAAGGGGGTGTTTTCTGTGCTGTCAACATAAGGGCTGGTATTGTATGCAAACTGCACAAAGGGAACAAACTGGTTCCAGGTGTTGTGAGTCTCATCCAGATACTTGGAGAGTGTGCCGAGAATGGTGGACATCATTCTTTCACTCTGTCCATTGCATTGTGGATGGTAACTTGTGATATGTGTCTTTTTTATGCCGAGAAGTTTGCAAGTTTCTCGGACAATGGTGGACAGGTAGTTAGTTCCTCTGTCTGAATGTAGGTACAATAGGGTACCGTGATGACAAATGACTGTGGTGAGAAAGGCACTGGCCACAGTGGCGGCTTTAATGTCTCTTAGGGGGATGAGTTCCAAATACTTTGTCAAGTATTCCACAAAGACAAGGATGTATTTGTTACCAGAGTCAGAGCATGTTGGTAAGGGCCCAAGAATGTCAGTGCTGACTCTTTGGAATGGTTCAGAGGCTATAGGCATGGGGATGACATGTGCCTTTGTTGGTTTGGAAGGAGGCTTTCTCTGGGAGCAGGGCTGGCAGGATTTTACAAACTGGACAATGTCCCTGTTCATGTGTGGTCAGAAGAAGTGAAGCCTGGTCTTTTCCAGAGTTCTGTGTATTCTGATGTGACCTCCCGAAAGTGAAAAGGCATGAATGGAGAGAAGAACTTGAGGGATGAGAGAGGCTGGCACAACTAGCTGTACGTGAGTTCTGTCCATGCGATGACCCTTGCCTTCCTTGGTCCAAATGTGAAAGAGCACTCCGTCATTGAGGAAGTACTGCGAAGCAAGGAAAAGTACATCTTGGCGATGTTTCTTTTCTTGTGGTAAGGTTCCAGAATCTAAGTAGGAGATTATGTCTGTAAATTGAGTTTCAGTTCTTTGTTGCGTTTTAACAGTTGCCAGGGACAAATCAGATGTAGAGGAGATGAGAAGCTCTTCGGCTGCTTGCAGTAACTGAGGATTTGTGTGTCTCTCTGTAGAAGCAGTAGGGAGCAGCAAAGCAACCTGAGGTGCTGTAGGAGTGTCCACAGGAAGCACATCCGTGGCATGGAAGGGAAGAGCTTGTAAGCAGGATTCTTCATTTGTTGAGGAGGATGCAGAGGGAAATCATCTCCGGCTTACACCATCAGCATTTGAGTGAACTCGACCTGGTCTGTATTGAATTTCAAAGTTGTAGGATTGCAGCATGGTGATCCATCGGGCAGATTTGCCTGCTGGCTCCTTCATTTCAAATAACCATCTGAGGGCAGAGTGATCAATGATAGCTGTAAAGGAGGAGTAGAGAAGGTAGCAGTCAAATTTCTTCATGGTAAATACCATGGCTAGACATTCTTTCTCTGTGATGCCAGAGTTCTGCTCAGTGGAGGAAAGAGAGTGCCCAGCATAGGAGATAACTCATTCTGTTCCATCTTGAATTTGGCAGAGCACAGCTTCCACTGCAAAGGAACTAGCATCTGAGTAGAGCTTGAATGTTTGGGTGAACCTTGGGTAGGCCAATACTGGAGAGGAGATTAGGTTTTGTTTTAAGGTGTCAAAGGCCTCTTTACAGTCAGAAGTCCAAATATAGTCATATCCATTTTTTGTGACGGTGTACAGTGGAGCTGCAATCTTGGCATAGTTGCAAATGAACTTCTGGTAGTAGCCAGACAAGCCCAGAAAAGCTCGAAGGTATTTGAGATTGTTAGGCTCTGGATAGTCTTTGACTGCTGAGAGCTTGTCTGGATCTGGAGAGATGCCTTGAGAACTAATCACGTGTCCCAGGTAATGAATTTGATGCTGCGCAGAACAACACTTTTCTGGGTGAAGCTTGAGATTGGCTTGTCTGAGATGTTCAAACACTTCTTGGAGATGTTGGAGGTGCTCTGGCAAAGTTCTGCTGAAGACTATTACATCATTCAGGTAGACTAGGCAAGATTTCCAAGACAACCCCCGTAGTACGGCTTCCATAACAGACTGAAATGTGGATGGACTGTTCTGAAGACCCATAGACAGATGTTTGAACTGGAAAATTCCCAAGTGGCAACACCATGCTGTGTATGGATGAGAAGCTGTATCAATGGAAACTTGATAGAACCCATTCTGAAGGTCTAGAGTGGTGAAGTAAGCAGGACTGGCCACACCAAGACTCTCTAAATAATCTTCGGTTGTAGGCAAGGGATGTGAATCCTGCACCATGTAGGCACTGAGTTTTCTGTAGTCTACCACAAAATGATACCCTTTGTCTTTTTTTTGTACCACCAGCAAGCAAGGTGCACCCCAGGGGCTTGTAGATTCTTTGACTATGTCTTGGTCAAGCATGTCTTTGATTATGTCTTCAAGGACTTGTTTTTGTTTATGTCCCACTTTGTAGGCTCATTGATAGATTGGTTTCTGGTTGGACTGTACTTTGATGGTGTGTTGCAGGATATCAGAGCATCCGAGTTTGTTATCTGAACCAACAAAGACATCCAGATAATTTTCCAGGAATTGCAAAAGTTGTTGCTTTTCTGTTGGAGACGCTGGAAGTTTGGAAGAGGATAGACGCTGACTGAGGGGTAACTCTCTTGAAGTTGAAGTGGTCGTGATAGTATTGACAGGAGTAGAGTTAGTGGAACCAGGCTGAGGTTCTTGCATGAGATGGAGCTGGTCCCCTGAAGACAAGCAAACAAACTTTCCGATGTTGGCACCCTTTGAAATGACCACTGGCTCATCTGTGAAGTTGCAGCATTTTTGGAAGACTGCTCCATCTTGTACCGCCGAATTTGGGTATTTCTCAGAAGAAGACTGGATGAATGCAGCACAGGGGATCCTGTGACAATGCCAACAACACCTCGTGGAAGTGGTTCACCTCAAATCTTGGCAATTAAAACCATTTCCAACAGAGGAGTCACAGTGACTGAGTTTACAGCTGTGAGTTGCCTCCAAGGATCTAGCGACAGTTTGCTTGAGGCAAAGTCTAGGATGGCTTTGTGAGCTTTGAGAAAGTCCAGGCCTAGAATTATTGCAGGTTGAAGATCGGGCACTATATAAAACTTGACAGTAGCTTGCTGTGAGCCAAAGTGGAGCTTGAGATGAACCACGCCTGTGATAGGTACTGTAGCTGTACTTGCTGTGATAATGTACTTTATGTTGGCTGGAGAGACATTAGGTATGTGACGAATAGCTTGATTCTCGAGAATACTGCTGTTAATAACTGATATTTCTGCGCCAGTGTCAACCAAAGTGTGCATAGACCTATTTCTGATAGTTACAGGTACATAGTTTGCTAGGAGAGGTGATCGGATGACAGGTGCCCTTGCCCCTGGAAGTGAGAGTGTGCCAGAGTTTGCAGTTAGAGGAAGTGTTTTGGTTGAATTGCGAGAGTCAGAGGGGCGGTCAGTTGCTGTGTTCCCCTGCCCAACAAAAGCCCCTAGTCTGTTGGGTGGCATTCTTTTCCCTGATCCTGGGAGTAGTTGTGGTTATCGTGTTGTTGGCGCTGTGGTGAGCGTCTGTGATCCTCTTGAGTCCTGTAGTAATATTTTAACTTTCGGCAGTCAGTGGCAGTGTGTCCTCTGAATCCACACCACTGGCAAGTCACGGGCTCTCAGGAAGGTGGAGGTGGATCCAGTCACTGTCAAGGGGTTTGCATAGCATTAGTATTTGCCGAAGAGGTAGTTGAGCTGATGTGTAAGGCATTGATAGTAGAAATAAGCTTGTCGAACAGTACTTGTTGCTGTTGAACACATGTGTCAAGTGCAGCCAGTTGTGAGGTTTGGGATGCCTGAGCACTGGCAGACTGGAACATTGAAATGGACTCTTGAGCTAGCCATGCAGCTTGGATAGTGTCTGTCCAGGTGGTTGGCTTTTGCTGTATGACATAGGTATGAAATTGAGGAGGCAATCCCTGGACAAAGGCTGTTACTTGATCTTTCTCTGATTTCTGTAGGTGTTTGCATCAAGTCTCAATGTCCACAATGAAGGCTTCAAGAGATTCCGAGGGTTGCATGGTGTGCTCCCACAGATGTTGCTCCAATAACCAGGGTGGGTGTGCTTGGAGAAAATGGGCTTTGAAGGTGGTGTACAGTGTGGCAGTATCTCCCTTGACTTGGTCTGGAAGTGCATTGAACCAGAAAATGGCAGTCCCTCTCAGAAGCAAGCGCAAGGCATTGGAGAAGCACAAGGGATCAGTCCAGCCATTGAAGGAAATCTATGCTTGGAAGTGTTCTAGCCATTCGACAGCATCTTCATGAGGCAAGGCTGAGAAGGGTACTGGTTGTAGGCTGGTATGAACCGTGGACTGTGGTGAAATGGCTTTAATGTAGGCCAAGTCATCTTGAATAGCTTGCATAGCTGATGCCCCTTGAGCAGAAATAGAAGACTGGACGTCATGGAGGATTGTTTCAATTTTGTAGCACCACGCCCTTGAGGTGGGTGAAGGTAGGACTCCAATCAATCAATCAAGTCTTTATTTAACCAGGTATTCATTGTTGAGCAGAAGCTCATTTGCAAGATGGACCTGGGTACTTCAGACGCTCTGGCACCCATATCTGTGTCGTCGTCAGACATTGTGGTTGGAGATGAGCTTCGTTTCACTGAGCGAAGGTCGTACGGGTGAGAAGGAGTTGCTGTCATGCAGGAGACAGGATGCCGTGTCATAGATGAAGTGCAGAGCAAAAATTATTGTTGTTGATAAAAGTAAAGATTTTTGTAGCAAAGTTCATCAGTGACGTCTTGATAAAGAATTTACCACTCAATTCTGTGTTGTTTGTTATTTAAATAAAGGTTTTGTTGCAAAAATCAGCTTTTTATAGCAGTGTCCATTCATTTCAATAGGAATCCCATTGATTTCATTGGAGTGAGGTCAATTTGTGCCCTTCCCAAGATGGCCACCGAACTGTGACATGCAGTTCCTGTGTCAATTGACTGCCTAACTGAAGCAAGATGGCTGCCGGCAAGGGGGTCAAGGTTCACTTCCTGTCTTGTTGTTTTTGATGTGCTCAAGATGGAGGATCCTTGCCACGAGGCTGCCTTGCTGCTCAGCAATTCCAAAATGGCGATTGCCACCTTGCTGTCCTTCTTCCCCACTGAAATGGCAGGAGTTTTATTGCGGTGAGTGAAAAAATGCTGGAGATTCTCTGTATTTGACTTGATTGCTCTCCTTTATTTTACTGAACTTTGTTTCTTTTGATTTACTTCCTGGCCCCTTGTTTATTTATTGTATTGTCCCGCATTGGGTGATGCTGCTGTGCAGCCTTTTGTTTTCTTGCCCCAGATTATTTCTTGTATATTGTGCCCTGCTTCTGTGTCCACTTTATTTTGTTATGTTTTTATTTGCTGCCCCAGTGGTTTATTACTGTGCCCTTTCTGAAATTTTCTTTTTGTGTGTGTGTGTTTACTTTCTGCTCCGTTCCCTTTATGCGTATTTTGTCATTACAGCAGCTTTCTGTTGTGTTATGATGAGTCAGGGAGTGAATCGCTGGATTACAGGCTCAATTTATTTGTATTTATTGATTTGTGTGGCTGGGCAATCAGAGGTGCGGTTCATGCAGCTTCAGGAGTGAGAGGGAAGCCACGGTTGCTGTGGAGGGAATGCATGGCTGTTCTCCAAGGGGAGCATTGCTGTGGAGAGAAGGGGAAGTGAGGAGGGGTGCTCCGGTCTGTCATTTGTGTGCCCTGGGGGTTGCTGTCAGGAGCTGGAGTAGGAGAGAATGGTGTGGAGACACATTGGTAATACAGGAGGGACATGAGGTAAGTGGTCCCTCTAGGTAGGCAGGGCCCGTTTGTGTTGCATGGCCGAGCAGCCACAAGAGTGAGAGGAGAGCTGGTCATGCAGGAGGAGCGGAACTGTTGTCCATTGCTGCTGGGGGGGGAAGAGAGGCCTTGATGTCATGCTGGTGCTCTGTGAGGTGCGGTACTGTGGTGAGTTGGGGAACAGGATCACTCCTTGTGGCAGGAAAGCTGAGCGGCTTGCTTGGGGTGAGAGACAGGAGGGCCAAGTGTGGAGCGGGTCGCTCCTTGTGGCTGTAGCAGCCCAGTATTTTAATTTATTTGTTGAGGCCTTGTGTATCATAGCTGAGGGGAGTGGATCCCAGCCACATAGAGAAGCAAGCTTGAGGGTCTTCTTGAGGCTCCGTGCAACTTATGCAGTTGTTGGGGAGGGGTTTGCACTGAGTGCAAGGCTCCAATGTTGCAGGAGCTGTTGTTGAACCACAAGTCCAGGGTTATTTATTGATTTTAAAAGTCTCTTTTTTGTAGCGGCTTTCTGCACCATGGAGTGGAGCAGTAGGTTTGGCCCTGGACTCAAGGTGGGGAGCATAAACTGGCAGTTTGCTGTGAGCCACGGTTGAGAAGAAGCATGGGGGATTATTTTTTTTTTTCGTGGTTTTGATTTATTTTTTGTTGTAGCTGCACTACATGCTGTAAGAGACTGGTTGGTAGTAGTTGCCATTTAAATTTTTGGCATTTGCTTGCTGGACAAACAGCATTTCAGACTTAAGTCCTGCCATGGTGGGGGTGCACAGTTCGCAGCTCCGTGGGATGCAGGATTTAACACATTTATTGTAGAACAGTTTAGTCATTGAGCTAGTTGCCAGCAGGATTTAACACTTGTACTCTTAGTAGGCTCTATTATTTATTTATTTTGTTTGTTTGTTTGTTTAACAGTAGGAAGGCTGCAGGCTGCTATAGAATATGGGAGACAGTTCAGCTTTTCTCTCAGCAGCTAAGGCTGTGGTGTAAATAACATTCAGCAGTTCAGGCATACTGGGGTGATGTACCCAGCGATGCAAGCAGGCGAGATGGGGGTCTGGACAGAAAAAGGGCCACACTCTCCACCATGTGTGGCGTTTTGGTTATTTGGTCCACCACTAGAAGATCCCTTACCTTCTCTGTGGTCTGACAGACCCTTCAGTTGCTGCAGGTGCTGCTGGAGAGGACCCCATCTGGACCATGCGAATAACTAGTCGGATGCATAAAATAAAGAATAAGGCAGGTTTAATTGCTGTACTGCAGAAGTTCTCTTCATGAGGACAAGCTCAGACTGAGAAATACTCTAACTGACAGGCTTACATGGCACTGCCAGGCAGTGCAACAATTAGATACATGCAGGTTCTAAGTGCTCTTAAAGGGGCAGCAGCTTAACATTAAGCACCTTGCTTAATGTGTGCTTCACATCTATAAAGACATTAAAGAGGACCGGTCCCAGTACTGAACCCTGCTGTCCCCAGCTGGTAACCCCACTCTGTTTACTATTACCCTCTGCATCTTGCTGTCCAGCCAGTTTTCTTCCCAGGTTACCACCCTGGGACCCACTCCCAGGCTGGCTAACTTGTTTATTAATCTTTTGTGTGGGACTGCATCAAATGTTTTGCTAAAGATGATAATCTTCATAGTTTCTGCTTTGATCTGAATGCCATGGCTACATTTTTTTTGTGTTCATTTTGAGGCAGTGATCTTGGAACCAGTTTTTCACCATGAGAAAATCATGTTTTTTTGTAAACTTTTTTTATTGAGAAAAGTAGCAGTATATCCAAAGAGTACACTTCTACACTACAACAGTTACATTAAGACCAAGGTACAACATTAATGCAAGGCATTGTTACCAGTATGCTTTGTGTAAATTGCCCCTTGTAAATACCGTCATATACTTTGCATATATAATACACCTAAGGATTAAGAACAGTTTATTGAAGATTGTATCTAGTAGGTGACCATTCGTGGAATGCCTTTGTAACCAATAATGGATTTTGAGTGCTTCAATTGGCTTTGAACAAGGGGACACTTCCCATGGCGGTGCCAGGGCCAGTCACCCAGCCCTATCAATAGGTACCCATCTGATCCCCTACAGTTATTCTAGGTTCAAACTATAATGGCAAACACCCCATCTCAATGGCTTTCTCTAGGGGGTTCCACATCTTATGAAAGATATCCATATTCCCATTTGCTGAGTGCTTGATGTTTTCTAATGTAAGACACTGCTGTAGATTGCTGACCCATTGGAACACCATGGGAGGGCTCCTAGCTAACCAGTTCTGGGCTATTGTTTTCTTTGTATTGACCAGAGCTACCTCCCACAATGGGTGGCTCCTTTGTTCATTAACTCTTCATGGTTTGGCTCCGAGCATTAATTCCAGAGGGATACTGGGGAGGTTCATTAGAAGAGTTGCCTCCATGATTCTGTGCACCTCCATCCAGAAAGGGGCCACTTTTGGGCAAGTGAAGGCCATATGGAGAAAGTCTGCATGATCATGGTAGCATTTTGGACATTGATGCGAGTTGTCTGTTTTCATAGTGTGTAACCTGATTGGGGTTGGATAGGCCCTATACATAAAATTGAGCTGTATCTGGCGTAGCCTATTATTCCTGGAGCATGTGTTTAAGTGCTTAATTGCATTCTGCCATATTCCATGGTCTATGCTAATGCCTAGGTCCCCTTCCTATTTAGCTCTACTTTGGGTAGCTTGATCATGTTAAGTGGGGAGCATGGATCAGGGAATACATTTCAGAGAAAAGGATGCTTAAGGTATTAATGGAGTTAAAGGTAAATAAGTCCCTCAGACTAGACAGACTGCACCCTGGAGCACTGAGGGAACTGGCATGAGCCCCAGAAGCAGCGCTGGTGAACCTATTCAACTGCTCCATGGACACAGGAATGGTTCCAGGAGACTAGAGAGTAGTAGATATTGCCATCCCCTTGCGTTAAAGCAAAGATGAGGGAACCAGAAAAATATAGGCTGGTAGGCCCCTGGGGTCCATAATAAAGGAAAGGCTATTTTATTTTCTGAATGCATGGGGTCCATGACAGTAAATTGCACGTATCTGTAAAGAGAAGATCTTGCCAAACTCATTGAATTTGTTAGTGGTGTACTGCAGGATCTGGACATGGGCAAGGTTCTGGATGTTCCATAGTTGGACTTCAGTGACTCTTTTGATCTAGTGCCCAATAACAAGAGGGTGAAGAAACTGGGGAATATAGTGGCTGGAGACAGACTGAGTCACTGGGTGGGAAATTTAACCAGATAACTCTAATTTTGGTAAAATAATGTCTTGGTACTGGAAAATACACAAATGATCAAATATGAGTTTTTGAAATTTAAGCAATATGTGAACTGTGTGAGTAATAAAAGTTGCTGCTGCAATTCTATAGACTTGTATAAATGCATTCAAATGCAATAGGGGTGCAACAGACCCTAGTTAAAAAAACTATAAGTAAGAGGTAGGGTTTGTATAATATGGTTTGGTGAAGACTGCAGATGAACTAAGGTAGATCTTCTAAGGGTTGCAAAAGCCACAAATAAAAAACCCAACTAAAGAAATGTGAAGACATTGAGTAAATACAGGAAAAAATATAAATCATTCTAAAAGAAAAAAATATAGATTCCATAAGGATTTATAAGAAAAAAGTTAAATGTAACAGAAATTAAAGATGATGAATTATTCTAGAGTAGTGGCAAACGGTACTTTGACCTATAAGGCACACAGTGACACATATAGAACCTCATATATGGGTCAGGTATTTTTCTAGATCGCTATATAATGAAGAGACTGTATCTCATTGGAGAATTTATGCTAAAATGGAAGTCTCTAGTGCTTTTAATTGATCTGCAAAACAGGAAATACCAGAGGTAATATATACTAGTAAATAAAACAAAGAGCCAGGCCAAATGAAATACCTGCCGACATTTATAAATTTGACCTGGAATGGTGGGAGTATGTATTGGCATACTTCTTTAATAAGTGTATAACTGGGAATTATTTACATGACTCATGGTGTGGAAATGTTATAGTTCCTATATTTAAAACAGGGAATAAGACTGACCCTAGTATGTATTGTCCAATATGTTTGTTTGATATTATGGCTAAAATATTTGCTTTGTATTTTTTTAAACATTTACATACCTGTATTATTAGCGCTGTTCCCCTCTCTGAGCTACAAGCAGGATTTAGGGTAGAGGAGTAAAGCACTACAGAAAAGTATGTAATATTTGAAACACAAAGCTCTATGTAATATTTGATATTCTATCAACAAAAAACGCTTTGGGATAAAATGATTGATATAGTTATTGATTTGGATTTACATGGGTTAAATAAAAATCCTTTCACAGACACGTGGGCCAAAATTAAATATGACAAAGACTGACCAGATAAAAATGAGCTATGGTGTCAGACAGGGATGTGTCTCGACATGAGCACTATTCAGTTTGCATATAAACAAGGTCTTTGTTGAAATGAAAGATGATATATTTGACACACACAAAAATCTTAGATGGTTTAGTTTAAGTTTTGGCCTATACAGGCAATTTGGTCCTACTGTCATGCTTACCATTAGTTACCATCAAATTCTGTGTTTTTCAGTTTCTGTGTTAAGGGGTAGTCTCCCAAAATAAAAGGGTTCACCCATGTCGGTGCGACAGACATGTTGTCGATTTCCAGTTGTGGTGCAGGCAACATGCTGCCTGGCATTAGAGCACCATGCATTATGTTTTCCGGCAGTTATAGCAGCAAAGTGCCCTCCCGGGAAACAGTTGTCTATCATGGGGTGACTTTGCCCCCTGCACTCCCCACAATTATGTATAACCTCCTCTGGGACGGGCATGCCTTGGAGGGGTAGTAACGCTGTGGGTGCACAGGCTGCATCAGTGAGGGGCGATCTAAATTCAAGATCGCCCCTTTCAATGTCGCCATTGTTGCAGCGCCCTAATTGCGATGACAATCTTAAGTCACTGTTTCAACAGAATACCAGAAAGAAGCATGATTAATTGTCCAAAATTTGTGAAAAATTTTCATTCATTATAAATATGAACAAGTTGAAGTTCAAACCTTTCAGTTCTAATAAGATAAATAATTGCACATTAAGGGAGTAGCTTTAGAGACTAAAAGGAATTTCTGCTGTGTGGGACTTACATTTATAAATACTGGTAGCTGGTCTAAGCATGTGTTACAGACTAATTAAAAGTAAACAAACTATTAATGGTCTGCAACAATTTTATATTAAATACAGGGATAAACCTTGCGTTTCAATGCTGAAAGCCTTAAGTGGAAAGTTTAATGGGCAAGCTTTATATGCAACTGAAATGTGTGGAAATGAAAGCTAAATCAAGTGAAAGTGGTGGAAAATGGTGTGCATGAGAACATGTTATGGTTGCCAGTTTCTGCACCCTCCTGGTTGGTGCGTTGGGAACTCGGTACAGTCTGTTTCAAAGTCTTTGCTTTCAGTGTAATGATTTATTACTGAATCAAAGTAAATTATCCTCCTAAAAAAATCTGCTTGCTCTTTTTACAGGAAAAAGAAACTTATGAAACACAAATGCTTGACAGTATAATTAGATTATGTATACAAACAGCAAGTATTTAATGTTTTTTTTATTTTCTTGGGAATTACATAAACGTGGGATATAAATTAACTGCACATACACTCTTTTGCTTTAATGGACATTGCAAGACAAGAAGATATTGCTGGCCATAAACTGGTCTGAAGTTCCTTTTGCCTGACAGCAAACCCTACCTACAGTATACATGCTGGCAGACCCTATACAAGGAAGGATCACAACACAATATAGATTTCAATTTTATCCTAGCAAGGTCCGAATAGACAAATCGCAGAACTATGTAATTGTAACCCGATGTTTCTCATAATGTAATAATTTGTACATTGTAAGAAGCAGTAGGAAAAATACTTACCTCACATCCTCTTAAAACTGTTTAGAAAGCAGCCTTTTTATTTCCCAGCCTCTGATTGGCTGGCATCATGCCGGGGGGGGGGATATATTAACTTTCAGAAGAGGACCAGGAAATAAATAGTGGCAACCCAGCCCACCCTGCCTCAGTACCAAAGTGATGATGCTCTGTTGGAGGATGAGAGTGTGCTCTACTCTAAGGTGGTGAAAAGAGATGAGCGAGGCACCAAAGGTCCGAATTAAATGCGGATAGGATAACTGCTATCCGGACAAGGAGAGGCAGGAGTCAACTTAGTATTTCGATGCCCGCAGGGCGTTTATTTGGTACCAATGGGTAGACAGACACAGTCACAAGAAGGAGGATGGGATGCCCGAGAACAATAGGGCAATGGAACAGGGAAATACTGAAATTCTTTTTATCTATCACTTTTACGGTTACTGCTAAAAGCATAAACTTTAGGCCTACTGCCACTCTTATTCTGATACTAGGTTATACTGTACTTCTATACTCTAAATGAGAATCCAGTCACATAGGCTACTCAGCACTGCATTATGGTGATCAGCATCACACATCTACAAAAGAGTCCAGATTTTACAAGAGTCCAGAGATCCGGCGTCTTCGTGTACACCGTTGTTCTTCATTGGTAGCTACAAGGGAAATAAAACAGAACTGCAGAACCCTAATCTCAATTTCCCAGCAAGGACCTAGATAAGGCCACTGGGGTGGTGAGAGGTTTGGTAAACAGACCATATATCTTTGGCAAAAGCCCACTCTCTCCAAGGCTGCCGGAATGTAGAACCAAAGCAACTGGTTCCTGAAATAACACACTGAAGCAATAGGTTCCTCGGCCAAAACCCACTTCTAGGGTTGCCAAGGATGAAGAAAGACCAAGATCTGCATGGCGATGAATCCAATGGAGGACTACCACGATCCGACTGATGCTGCAGCTCTGCAATCCTCGGATCAGGAACTAACACAAAACAAAGAAATGGCGGACGCGTCCCAGACTGGGCTTCGATGGACTCGACTTCTGGCGAACGACCAGGTGGAGGCGCAGAACAGGTTCTCCAGGATGAGATCTCTCTTCTGTAGAGGGTGACCAACTTCGGGACATCTAGAACAGGAACCATACGGGCAGCACTGGCACTACTGTTGTGATGCGTTTCCAGGACGTACTTTCAAGCTGAGAAACAAAAGCGGTGGGAGTGCGACTGAGTACGACTGACGACAGACTCGACTTTGGCGGATGACACAAATGGACGGGATGAGTTGATGGATGATCTTCCTGAAGTGAAGAATGCTGGAAGGATGTCTTCTTCTGAGTAGAGACTGATTCTGAGCACGTGGTGTTACAGACCATACTATGAGACTGCAGTGTGGTAGAAGATTGAGACTGTCTTCGTACAGTAGTAAACATATAACTGAAGAATGCCCAAAGAACTGTGGAATGGTACAATAATTTGCCGGAGGAGGGCAAATTATAACTTCAAGGGTAAATGTTACTGATCAGGGCCAATGTCCAGGTGCTTAGATCAATAGTTCAGGTACTTAGGGCAATAGTTCAGGTACTTAGGGCAATAGTTCAGGTACTTAGGGCAATAGTTCAGGTATTTAGGACAATAGTTCAGCATAAGCAGTACAGTAATCACAGTAGTTTCACAGTATAGGCAAATCAAACACTCTCAAAATGAACCCCTGTTTCTATAGGTAGGGTATTCTGGAATAGGATGCCTTACTGTACGTTGTGGCTAGGGAATCCTTTAGTACCACTAGGCTGGCTTGCCCTATTCTGCTAGGCTGGGGCCAACCCTGTAGTACCACTAGGCTGGCTTGCCCTATTCCGCTAGGCCGGGGCCTCCCTTATAGTACCACCAGGTTGGTTTGCCCTATTCCGCTAGGCCGGGGCCTCCCTTTAGACCAGGCTTTACCTCGGGCCTAATGCCCTACCTTTACCTCGGGACTGATGCCCTACGTTAGCTTGGGCCTGGTGTCCCACCTTAGATTGGGCCTGGTGCCCCACTTTGCTTTGGGCCTGGTACCCCATGTTGCTTTTGGCCTGGTGCCTCACCCTAGATTGGGCCTGGTGCCCCAATTTATAATGCGCCTGATGCCCCTTAACACTTTGGGCCTGATGCCCCACTTCATACTGGGCCTAATGCCCTACTTTGCAGCTGGGCCTGAATTGCCCTTTTAAATGTGGTTGCCTTTTTAAATTTCCAGGCTCCCAGTGCCTGCTGTCATTTACTTAGCAAAACCCTGCCTCTAAATCCGCCCCTTATCCATATTCAGAAGGCCACTATGCTAGCCTTGCTCTATGGCCCCTTCCCGTGGGCGTCACTAGCCCCGCCTCCCAAATTAATATTCAGATCGCGGGTCCTAAAGAACCGATGCCCCTGCGGCACTCAGCCACCTTGTAATGCACCTACTGTGCTTTCAAAGCACAAATGCAGTCCCCTTTCCAACACAGGCGGCCAGCACAGCGTGTGCTGCTGCCAACTCACTGCTCTGCGGTCTCCAGGGAGTCTCTGCTGCACTGGGAGGCAGAAGGTGAGCTGCAGTGGGAGGGAATCACGCAGGCAGCGAGAAGGGTGACTCTGTGGGGCCCTCCGATGGCCGACAATGATGCCGCGCTTCTCTGCCGCCGACGTGGGACCGGATTTACTTTCTGAGACACTCAGGGGCAAAAATAAGTAACCAGAGGGCTTTTAAGCCCATTAAACGTGTCGGAACCGGCGTTTTCATCTTTGTGGTGCCCCAATGGCACCACCGATGACAGACTGAAGAAGAAGAGGAAGTCTTCGGGCAGGGGAGGCAGCACAGGACCACAGCAAGTCCAGAGGGACGGCTCCAAACAAAAGGTAAGCCTAAACTGTCCCCCTGACTTCTGGGTCCTGGCTCCTCAACCTCTGCCCAGGATTAACTGTCTCCAACTGTTTAACTGTAGAATGCTTGTTTAAACTTGAACCTTCCCAGGGTTCTAGATCTGCTGGATTGGAATGCTGTGCATGAGCCACCCAGCACAGCATTCCATCCAGGCTATTATGACATGGAATGCTTTACAATATCTGTCTTTTTACCAGCTATAAGTGCACAAGGCACTTTTTCTATTATTTACAGTATTTTCCCTGTAATGGCCAACTTTGGGGCAATACATTCGGGCCCGCCTAAAAATACATGTCCCCATGTATTCCTTTAACATTCTATAATATCTATCATCTTAACAACTTCAAAAATCTTACTTAATACTCTATGAAGTCTTACGTTACTAAAACATTCTTAAAATCTCTAAAATATTTTTACTAAACCACTCCAACTTTGGACTCCTCAGATAAATTATCTCTATCCTGCCGACTACGCCAATTAATTTGTGATGATGCTCTGTTGGAGGATGAGAGTGCGCTCTACTCTAAGGTGGTGAAAAGAGATGAACGAGGCACCAAAGGTCCAAATTAAATGCGGATAGGATAACTGCTATCCGGACAAGGAGAGGCAGGAGTCAACCTAGTATTTCAATGCCCACAGGGCGTTTATTTGATACCAAGGGGTAGACAGACACAGTCACAAGAAGGAGGAGGGGATGCCCGAGAATAATAGGGCAATGGAACAGGGAAATACTGAAATTCTTTTTATCTACCACTTTTACGGTTACTGCTACAAGCATAAACTCTAGGCCTACTGCCACTCTTATTCTGATACTAGTTTATACTGTACTTCTATACTCTAAATGAGAATCCAGTTACATAGGCTACTCAGCACTGCATTATGGTGATCAGCATCATACATCTACAAAAGAGTCCAGATTTTACAAGAGTCCAGAGATCCAGCATCTTCGTGTACACCGTCATTCTTCATTGGTAGCTACAAGGGAAATAAAACA
This sequence comes from Neoceratodus forsteri, assembly GCA_016271365.2. Lineage (NCBI taxonomy): Eukaryota > Metazoa > Chordata > Ceratodontiformes > Ceratodontidae > Neoceratodus > Neoceratodus forsteri. The sequence continues at coordinate 514,675,173 of CM057449.1, read as the reverse complement.
GAACTGTAGAACCCTAATCTCAATTCCCAGCAAGGACCTAGATAAGGCCTCTGGGGTGGTGAGAGGTTTGGAAACAGACCATATATCTTTGGCAAAAGCCCACTCTCTCCAAGGCTGCCGGAATGTAGAACCTAAGCAACTGGTTCCTGAAATAACATACTGAAGCAATAGGTTCCTCGGCCAAAACCCACTTCTAGGGTTGCCAAGGATGAAGAAAGACCAAGATCTGCATGGCGATGAATCCAATGGAGGACTACCATGATCCAACTGATGCTGCAGCACTCCAAGGGCCAGCTGGACTGGGAAGGAACTCTGACAGGACCAGGAACCATAAGAATCCGAAGAGATGATGGTTGACTCTGCAATCCTCGGATCAGGAACTAACACAAAACAAAGAACATGAGACGCCAGCGTCCCGGACTGGGCTTCACGGACTCTACTTTGGCGAACGACCAGGTGGGGGCACAGAACAGGTTCTCCAGGATGAGCTCTCTCTCTTCTGTAGAGGGTGACCAACTTCGGGACATCTGGAACAGGAACCATACGGAACGACACTGGCACCGCTGTCGTGATACGATTCAGTGGACGTACTTTCAAGCTGTGAAAACAAGAAAATGGCTGGTACGACTGGTACGACTGACGACAGACTCGACTTCCGCAGACGACACAAATGGACGAGATGAGTTGATGGATGATCTTCCTGAAGTGAAGAATGCTGGAAGGATGTCTTCTTCAGAGTAGAGACTGATTCTGAGCACGTGGTGTTACAGACCACACTATGAGACTGCAGTGTGGTAGAAGATTGAGACTGTCTTCGTACAGTAGTAAACATATAACTGAAGAATGCCCAAAGAACTGTGGCATGGTACAATAATTTGCCGGAAGAGGGCAAATTATAACTTCAAGGGTAATTGTTACTGATAAGGGCCAATGTCCAGGTGCTTAGGACAATAGTTCAGGTACTTAGGACAATAGTTCAGGTACTTAGGACAATAGTTCAGCATAAGCAGTACAGTAATCACAGTAGTTTCACAGTATAGGCAAATCAAACACTCTCAAATGAACCCCCTGTTTCTATAGGTAGGGTATTCTGGAATAGGATCCCTTACTGTATGCTGTGGCTAGGGAATCCTTTAGTACCACTAGGCTGGCTTGCCCTATTCCGCTAGGCCGGGGCCTCCCAGTAGTACCACTAGGCTGGCTTGCCCTATTCCGGTAGGCCGGGGCCTCCCTGTAGTACCACCAGGCTGGCTTGCCCTATTCCGCTAGGCCGGGGCCTCCCTTTAGACCAGGCTTTACCTCGGGCCTAATGCCCTACCTTTACCTCGGGACTGATGCCCTACGTTAGCTTGGGCCTGGTGTCCCACCTTAGATTGGGTCTGGTGCCCCACTTCACAATGGGCCTGGTTCCCCTCGTTGCTTTTGGCCTGGTGCCCCACCCTAGATTGGGCCTGGTGCCCCAATTTATAATGGGCCTGATGCCCCTCAACACTTTGGGCCTGATGCCCCACTTTATACTGGGCCTAATGCCCTACTTTGCAGCTGGGCCTGAATTGCCCTTTTAAATGTGGTTGCCTTTTTAAATTTCCAGGCTCCCAGTGCCTGCTGTCATTTACTTAGCAAAACCCCGCCTCTAAATCTGCCCCTTATCCATATTCATAAGGCCACTATGCTGGCCTTGCTCTACGGCCCCTCCACATGGGCGTCGGTAGCCCTGCCTCCCAAATTAATATTCAGATCGCCGGTCCTAATGACCCGATGCCCCTGCGGTATTCGGCCGCCTTGTAATGCGCCTACTGTGCTTTCAAAACACAAATGCAGTCCCCTTTCCAACACAGGCGGCCAGCACAGCGTGTGCTGCCGCCAACTCACCGCTCTGCGGTCTCCAGGGAGTCTCTGCTACACTGGGAGGCAGGAGGTGAGCTGCAGTCGGAGGGAATCACGCAGGCAGTGAGAGGGACGACTCTGGGGGGGTCCTCCGATGGCTGACAATGATGCAGCGCTTCTCTGCCGCCGACGTGGGACCAGATTTACTTTCTGAGACACTCGGGGGCAAAAATAAGTAACCAGAGGGCTTTTAAGCCCATTAAACGCATCGGGACCGGCATTTTCATCTTCATGGTACCCCAATGGCACCACCGACGACAGACTGAAGAAGAAGAGGAAGTCTTCGGGCAGGGGAGGCAGCACAGGACCACAGCAAGTCCAGAGGGACGGCTCCAAACAAAAGGTAAGCCTAAACTGTCCCCCTGACTTCTGGGTCCTGGCTCCTCAACCTCTGCCCAGGATTAACTGTCTCCAACTGTTTAACTGTAGAATGCTTGTTTAAACTTGAACCTCCCCAGGGTTCTAGATCTGCTGGATTGGAATGCTGTGCATGAGCCACCCAGCACAGCATTCCATCCAGGCTATTATGACATGGAATGCTTTACAATATCTGTCTTTTTACCAGCTATAAGTGCACAAGGCACTTTTTCTATTATTTACAGTATTTTCCCTGTAATGGCCAACTTTGGGGCATTACACCAAAGTTGCTATCACTGTGCCACTTTGGATTTACAGTTTACAACTGAGACTTTTGCCATGAATACAAAGATACATAAACACTGTCAGCAGATAAGGATCTATGACTCACCCAGTCTGCCTATTTAAGCTTGGAAGTTCACTTTATGTTTTTCTAGAAGTCTGTTTCCCTTACCTCTGACCTCCAGAATTCCCCAATGTCTATCCCATGCATTCTTAAATCCCGTGATTATTTCAGCCCCACCACTTCTTCTGCCAGGGTGTTTCACTTGTCCACCATCCTTTTTGTGAAGAAATGCTTACTCATGTTTCCTCTGAATCACCCTTCTTCCAACTTCATCCCATGCCCTCTAGTCCTGGAACGTATGTTTTGCTGGAAAATAGTGTATTCCTGCACTCTGTTCCTCTCAGTATGGTACTTGTATGTCTCTATCATATCCCCTCTCTCCCTCCACTCCTGCAGGGAGTACATATTCAAGTTCTTCAGCCTGTCCTCATAGGACTTGTGATTCAATCCCTGTACCATCTTTGTTTCCCTTCTCTGAATCTTCGCTACCCTGTCTATGTCTTTACATATGTAAGGTCTCCAGATCTGTACACTGTACTCCAGGTGGGGCCTCATTAGTGTCTTGTTCACTGGAATTATGACCTCCCTTTTCCTCCTGTTGATGCCCCGCCTATGCATCCCAGCATCCTATTTGCTTTACCTGCTACCTTGTCTCACTGTTTCCCCACCTTGAGGTCATCAGAGATGATAACCCCAAGGTCCCTTTCTTGCTAGGTGCATGCTGTATCCTCACCGCCCAACTGATATGTTGTTCCAGGGTTTTTGTGCCCCATATGATTCATCTTGCACTTCTTTGCATTGAATTTTACCAAGGCATGGAATTTTACCAAGGTATGGAATGGTTTGCCATGTCCCCCTCCCCCTGCCACTACCACCACCTATTATTGTTAGCCACCAAATGAAAAACTCAACATCCCACAAATAAAATCACCACGATTCTTTTTCCCCTGAATAAAGTTCTCATTTTTTTGTGTGTGTGCAGTTGTAGCTCTAACATGTCATGTGCTCAGTGCTAATATAATACAGCCAGAACCAAGTCGCCAACATAAAGTGAAATAATACTCTTTTTTTTTTCCTTTTCCTTACTAAAAAAAAAGGGAACAAAACACCTCTTCACAGCATCCTATGACTGCCTGCCCTCTCAGACTTCTTTTAAAAGTACTGTCCCTGTCACCCTCCCACCCATTTTCCGTTTTGCCACAAGTCCCTCCACTCACCATCCTCCAGGCATCCACAAGCTGGCTGCATGCCTCTATATACAGGCATGCAATCCAAGAAAGTACCACTCATGTCATTCTTGACCCAGCCATACAGTAAGGACGACAAAATAAGTTTAACTACCAGTATTCAGGACACTAAGCATTTGGGGGAACTCAGAATTTAAACACAAGGCCATAACAAAGAGAAAGGGGTGATTGCTGAAAACAAACATTGGGAGAGGACAAGCTTCAAGCCCTGAATCTAAAGAGCAGGTATCAAACACTACAGTGCCCTCTACTGGATCAATGCCATTAGAGGGACTACAATACAAAATAATGAAAAATAGATTTTTACACAGTTTTGTCCCATTATTTTATTTATTTATTTTTTATACATCCTATTAAGAAATGAGACAAGTAGCCCATTTTATAAGTGCAGTAATACCCTCCAGTGTGGGAGGTATTGGGCTATAATACACCTTCCAGGTGTTATAAGGCTGTCTACATGTGGCATCAGGCCTAATGATGCCCCCTAGACAGTCTGGTATAGCCCAGTACTATCCACCCTTTTGGATATTATTGCTTGCACATTTTTCCAGAGGATCGACTGGATGAACTTTTTAACTCAGAGGATTTCAAGCTTTACAAAACCTTGCTGAATTCCTTATTCAGCCCCCAGCCCCCCAAAAAATAAGAATTGGAAAAAAGGAGTCCTCATTGAAGAGGTGAAGGACTAGTCCTATTAATTTTGGGAAAAAACATCTACAAACCTATGAACCCATAAAGATCGATAACTGGGAAAGGCATTCAGAGCTAAGGCTCATTACCAGGTGCAACCTTGGGCAATGGGGAAGAAACAATAACAAAGGATTATAAGTACATATAAACACAAGACACATATCGCTTAACTTAAGTGAGCAGTAAGGTGCACACAATAAACACAGTATTATATAGGATGGGAGCAGGATGTTATTAATTAAGCAAATAACCCATAAAACTAATAAACAAAGGGGAGGTCCAGTGATCTGGTAGGAAGGGGGAGTCAGGAGACTATGACTTAGACAGTAGGCTTCTTAGGTGCAAATGCAGGAGGTTACCAGAGATGGTTTAAGCAGACGTCTTAATGCAGGAAATGACAGGGTAAGATGAATGAAGATGGGGAATTTGTTCCAAAGGGAAGGGAGACAAAAAGAGAAAGTGTGCTGACCTGTTGAAGTATGAGCTTGAGGGAAGGCGAAAGTACGGGAGAGACTAGAGCACATGGGGTAGGGGAAGGAGGTGACCGAAGCAAGAAGAGATGAGAGATAAGATGGCAGTGATTAAAACCAGTACTTAGATATGAAGGTAAGGGAGTGGGCCAGTCATCTCTGCTGAAGGGATGGGAAAGAGAGGGTAGGATAAAGGTCACAGTGGTGAGGATTTCGGGGAGGGGATCTGGAGGCAAAATGACAGAAAGTGTTAAAAAGTACATTAAGTATGGCTAGGGAGGAGATGTTGGCTGAGGCGTAGATGACATTGGCATAGTCTATTAACCTTTTAAACTAGTCAAGGGGGGAGGCACTGATAAGCAGCAGGAAAATCCCAGCCTCCCCCTACAAAACAGGGTACTAAATGAGAAAAAGACCAAGGTAGAAAGGTCAGTGAGGGATGCTGCCACAGAAGGTAAAGCCATCAAAAAATGGAGAGCAATGAGTACCAATGCCCATAGTCTAGGTAACAAGCTTCCTGAATTAGTGGCCTTGATGGAAGAGGAACATCTGGATATAGTGGCAGTCACAGAAACATGGTACACACAGAACCATGCATAAACATACCAGGATACACTATCTACAGGAGGGACAGGGAGGGTAAACGAGGAGGAGGAGTAGCTCTCTACATAAGGGAAGGAATCAAAGCAACAGACAAAAGGGTAAACAGGGAGGAGAAGAAGCACTTTGGGTCAATTTGGAGGCAGGCAATGGGACCACAATCCGCACAGGGGCTGTATACAGACCCCCTTTTCAGGGGGAGGAAATGGACAAGGAAATGATAGAAAGTATACTTAGAATGGCAGCTAAAGGGGAGATATTGCTGACGGGTGATCTGAATATGCTAGATGTTAACTGGAGTGCAGTTGCAGCAGCCACTTCTTTTTTTTTTTTTATTTATTTAGTTGTTTAACCAGGTATAGCAAACTAAGCTGAGAGCTTTTTTACAGGAGCGACCTGGGAGCACAAGGAGGTTAAGTGATTTGCTCAGGATCACACAGTATGCAAGTGGAAGCTGTGGGATTCAAACCCAGGTCTGGTCTGCTGGATGTCACCAAATTTGCAGCTCAGAGCCTTAGACCACTGCGCTATACTGCCTTCTTAGACTTCTAAGAGTGGGGTTATTCTAGATGCCCTACAGAGGGCATGCCTTAGACAACTAGTATTGGAACCCACTCGAGAGGGAGCAGTCTTAGACCTAGTTCTCTCAAATGGAGATGGAGAGAGGATCACAGATGTAGAAGTGGGTAGCCATCTGGGAACTAGTGATCATCGAACAGTATGGTTCACAATAAATACAACAATGAGTCAAGCCATACAAAGGCAAAAGTACTGGACTTCAGGAGGGCTGACTTTGCCAAAATGGGTGAGTGCCAAAGAATGCACTAGCAAATGGGCAGGAAGGAGGGGTGGAAGAACAATGGGGAATAATAAAAACTGCCATCACAGAGGTAACAAGCCATTGTGTGAAGCAAATAAACAAAACAAAACGATGTAAGAAATCACCATGGTTCTCAAAGGAGGTGGCACTGAAGGTTCAAGAGAAAAAATAAAGCATTCAGAAAGTACAAGGAATCACAGAAGGAGCAGGACAGAGAATTGTATCGGTTAAAGCAAAAGAAAGCTGGGAAGGCGGTCAGAACAGCAAAGGCCTGAACCGAGGAAAAGATAGCCAACTCAGTAAGGAAGGGGGATAAAACCTTTTTTAGGTACATCACGGAGCGAAGGAAGACTAAGGGAGGGATAGTGAGGCTTAATAAAGGGGAGGTGGGTGGGCAGAGTGTGACGGTGAAAAGGCAGAGATACTAAACAAATATTTTTGCTCTGTATTTACAAATGAAGAGGGGGAGGTACCTAAAACAAACAATAGAAACACTCTGGATACAGAAGTTGATACCAGCCCATTTACAGAAGAAAAGGGTTCTGAAAGAACTCTTAAAACTGAAGGTGGACAAAGCAATGGGGCCTGATGGGATTCATCCCAGAATTCTAAAAGAACTAAGGGTAGAACTAGTGACACCACTGACTGCCCTCTTTAACAAATCATGGGAGGATGGGGTGGTACCTGAGGACTGGAGGAGGGCAGATGTGATTCCCCTTCACAAAAGTGGGAGCAGGGCAGAAGCAGGAAACTGCAAACCTGTTAGTTTAACCTCAGTGATAGGGAAAATGATGGAATCACTTCTGAAGGAAAGAATTGTCGAGTACCTAGAGGTCAGAGAGGCACAGGACCCAAGGCAGCATGGATTCACAGCAGGAAGGTCATGCCAGACGAAGCTAATAGATTTCTTTGACTGGGTGACCAAAGTAGTAGATCAGGGAGGGGCTGTGGACATGGTCTACCTAGACTTTAGCAAGGAGGCATTTGACTCAGTCCCACACAAAAGATTAATATACAAGTTAGCCAGCCTGGGAGTGGGTCCCAAGATGATAGCCTGGGTAAAAATTGGCTGGAGAATAGGACACAGAGGGTAATAGTAAATGGAGTCCACTCTGAAGAAAGGGGGGTTACTAGTGGGGTACTGCAGGGTTCAGTATTGGGACCGGTCCTCTTCAATGTCTTTATAAGTGACATTGCAGAGGGACTGGAAGGAAAAGTATGGCTCTTTGCAGATGACACAAAGATCTGCAACAGAGTTGATGCACAAAGTGGGGTGGAAAGGATGAGAAGGGACTTGACAAGGTTAGAGGAATGGTCAAATGTATGGCAGCTTAGATTCAATGCTAAGAAGTGCAAGGTAATGCACCTAGGAAACAAAAACCCAGGGGAAGAGTACACAATGGGGGGTGAGATACTAACAACAACAAAAATGGAAAGGGACCTGGGGTAGTCATATCAGATGACTTAAAGGTGGGCAAGCAAAGTGAGAGAGCAGTAAGGGGGGCTGGGGGGATACTGGGATGCATAGGGAGAGGCATCACCAGTAGAAGACAGGAATTTGTTATCCCTCTGTACAGACAGCTGGTGAGACCCCATCTGGAGTACTGTGTGCAGTTCTGGAGACCCAGTCTCCAGAGGACATAGACAAGATGGAAGCTGTCCAGAGAGGGCAACTAAAATGGTGCAGGGTCTGCACCAGAAGACATATGAAGAGAGACTAAGGAGCTTAATATGTATAGCCTCGAGGAAAGGAGGAGAGGGGACATGATAGAAACTTTCAAGTACCTCAAGGAATCAACAAAGTCCAAGAGGGTAGCATCTTTCAAAAAAGAGGTGTGCAAGAACAAGGGGCACAATTTGAAGATAGAAGGGCTGCTCAGAGGTAATGTAAGGAAGTATTTTTTCACAGAGGGTTGTGGATGCATGGAACGGCCTTCCAAAGGAGGCTGTGGAGTCAAAAACAGTGGTTGAATTCAAGCATGCATGGGACAGTCATAAGGCAATTCTAGGGGGTTGGGGTAGAAAGAAGTAGGCTGCTGGTTAACTAGGATCTGCAACTTATCCATTAGGTAGGGAAATGGGCAGACTGGGTGGGCCAAGCGGTCCTTATCTGCCGTCAAATTATATGTTTCTATGTATTGCTGGAGGATCAATTTGGTTACTAAATCACACCGGACTAGGAGGGAGAGACAGTCCTTGTGCCTGTAGAGCATTCCCAGTCCAGGCTGAAGTTTAGAGTGCAGGGCAGCATGGTGGAATGAGTATGAAAGGGATGGGTCAAGCCAAACATCAGGGTATTTATAGGTAGGACCCCCTCCCCAAGGGGGTGCCTCAGACAGAGTGAATATCACTAGAAGGGATAGAAACATAGAAGAAAAAATTACTCACTGTAGTAATCCTATTTCTTCCAAGGGATTCTTTATCATCAGTAACAATAGCAGTAAGCTAGCCAGGCTGAAATGCCTCGGAGGTGGAGACATGAATATTCATTAAAACAGAGTGGCCAATCACAGTCAAGCAGGAAGTTGTGCTGATTACAAAGAGCCCACAGTCTTCAGAAGTTTTTTGGAAAAGAAAGGAGAACAATGACTAAAAGGACTGTGCCAACAGGCTTTAAAACCATGCAATAGCATGAACTATAAAAAGACTATAAATAACCATTAACATGCTCTAAAATCAATCCAAAAAACTGAACTAATTTGGCAAAAATATACCGAATTAGAGCCCTCTTAACATAGGTGCCTGGGGAAGCAGGGTGGGAGGTTACTGATGCTAAGGAAGAAACAGAATTACTATGGTGAGTAATTTTTCCTCTTCACCCCAGGAGTCCTTTAGCATCAGTAACAATAGTAGACTACAAAGCAGTACAGTTGGGAGGCAGGTGCAGAACCTCCTTAGGGAAGAGGCTGTGCAGGACTGCTTACCAAACTCGGCATCAGACCTTGAATGTACATCCAGGCAGTAATGCTTTATAAATGGGTGTAGTCTTCCAGGTAGCTGTTTTGCAGACCTCTAGCAAAGGGATGTCCCTTGCAGCTGCCACAGAGGCAGCAGTGCCCCTAGTAGAGTGTGCCTTGAGGCCCTGAGCAGGCTGTTTGTCAGCCTTGGCATAACAGAAGTGAATACAGGAAACTATCCAGTGAGAGATAGTTCTCTTGGTGGCTGGTTTTCCCTTGCTCACCTCACCATAGGGGACAAAATACTGAGTAGAGGAGACTGACCTTTTGAAATGCTCCATGTAATAGGACAGAGCTCTCCTGACATCTAGACTGTGAATCCTTCTTTCCCCTGAAGAGAAACTGTCAGTGAAAAAGACAGTGAGAGAAATGGACTGGTTAAGGTGGAACTCAGAGATCACCTTGGGAAGGAATTTCCTATTTGTTCTGAGTTCTATGTTGTCCTTATGAAGGACCATGTTGTTAGACTCAGTGCAGAATCCTTGCAGTTCTGAAATCCTTCTTGCTGAAGTGATAGCCACTAGGAATACTGTTTACCAGGTAACATACTTGATGTCGGCTATAGCCATGGGCTCGAAGGGGGGCTCTATGAGCTTAGCAATGCAGAGGTTACGGTCCCAAGGGGGAACAGGTTCCCTAATTGGGGGCTGCAAATGAAGGAGGCTCTCAAAGAACTTTTTGAAAATGTGCCTAGAAATGATAGATGTTTCTTTCCCAGTGGAAAGGTAGGCTGAAACTGCAGCTAAGTGAAGCCTCAAGGATGAAGCCTTGAGGCCTGATGATTGCAGATGAACTAAGTAGTCCAAACGAGAAGGGACAGGGGCCTTCAGAGGATCTAATCTTTTTCCTTTGCAGAAGATTGAAAATCTTTTTCATTTAGCTGCATAGGTTTTCTTTGCACTTGACTTTTTAAGCATACAAAGAATTTTCAGAATTTGTTCTGAATACTGTGTATCTGGCAACTCTAGCTCCTCAAGAACCATGCTTTGAGGTGAAGGGATTCCAGGTTTGCATAATTCATCCCTATTTTTTGTAGGGTGAGGAGACAGTGAGTCGAAGGAAAACAGATCAGCTTCCTGTGGGACATGGCCAGCAGGTGAGGGTACCAGGCTTGCCATGGCCAGTGTGGAGCTATGAGGATCATGATTGCAGAAAGATCCCTGAGCTTTCAGTAGCACTCTGTGTAACGGGGGAAATGGAGGGAAAGCATACAGAAACTTCACTGTCCAGTTCAAAAGTAGTGCATCAGCTGGGAGAGTGCCCATTACCAGGGGTCTGCAGCAGTACAGAGGAAGCCGGTAGTTGAGGTGGGATGCATACAGTTCCACCTTTGGTGTGCCCCACCTCTTAAAGACTGTGGCAAGGACTTGTCTGTTCAGAGTCCATTCATTGTGGCCTTGGCTGATGTGGCTCAGAGCATCTGCCAGGGTATTGTCCTTGCCTGGGAGGAGTATGGCAGAAAGACTCATGTCCAGGAAATAGGCCAGGAACCAGATTCTCATGGTTTCTGTGCACAGGGCAGTAGACCTCATGCCACCCTGCTTGTCTATGTAAAACATAGCATTGGTGTTGTCTGTTCTGATCTGAACAGTGTGTCTCTTGACTTGAAGGGTGAAAGCTTTCAGTGCCAGGTACACAGCTCTGAGTTCCAGAAGATGTGTGTGGCTTTTGGACACTTTTGGCATCCAAGTGCCACTGACTGAAGAGCTGAAAGGGGATGCCCACTGAGAGGTTTTCCTATTCCTTCCACTAGTCAAGAGCTTGAAGTAGCGTTTTTGTCACTGGTACTAGCTTGGACAGAGAATTTTTATTTTGTGACCAGTGGGCTGGCAAATGATATTGCATGCCCCTCGTTTGAAATCTTACCCATGGGATCACAGCTGTCATAGAAGCCATGTGGCCCAGTAGCTGTAGATGGCGTAGGAGAAAATAATTTGCTGCAGTCAAAAAGTTTAAATTCTGTCCTGAGGAAGAAAGGCTTTTGCCTGCTCAGTGTCCAAGTCAGCTCCTATGAAGTTGAGGAGCTAAGAGGGTTCCAAATGGGATTTCTTTTCATTGATTAGATACCCCGGGGAGGACAGAGTTTGTCTTGTGTAGTTTAAAGCCTCTCTGACTTGCTAAGGGGTCTTGTCCACTATAAGCCAGTCATCCAGGTATGGAAAAACTGAGATGCCATGTTTTCTCAAGTGGGCTGCCACTACAGACTGGTACTTCATGAGTACTCTGGGAGCAGAGGTGAGGCCAAAGGGCAGAAAACAGGTAATGGCTTGAATGCAGCCTGAACCTCAGAAACTTTCTGTGGGACTGTCTTATTGGTATGTAAAAATAGGCATCCTTGAGATCCAGGGAGGCTACTCAGTGTCCCTGCTGCAGAGAGTGTATTACCATTTGAAGGGTAATCATCTTGAATTTTGGTTTGAGTAGGTGCCTGTTTAGATATCTGAGGTCTAAAATAAGTCACCACTCCCAGTTTTGCTTTAATGTCAGGAAGTATCTGGAGTAGATACCTCTTCTATGCTGTAAAAGGGGAACCCTCTACACCACTTTGGCTGATAACAGAGTCTTTACATCCAGCTCCATCAGGTATCTTTCTGTTTGGGATAGGGGTTTTGACAGAGCTGGACCCCAAAAGGCAGGAAACTGCTTGTGTTGTAGGGGTAGATATTTTTCCACTACCTCAAAGATCTGCTGGTCTGTGGTGATGTGGGTCCAAGCTTGGAGGAAGTGGGAGAGCCTGCCCCCTACTGGAGTAGGGGAGATGACGTGATTGCAGAAGTTAGGACTTAGACTGTGTGGCACGGGCAGGAGTGGTGGCAATGCTCCTCTGACCCTTCCTGCCTCTTCCCCTGAAACAGCCTCTAATTTGAGAGAAATCCAAAGGCATGGGCATAGGATAGAATGCCCTGTAGAAGTAGCCCTTGCCTCTATTTCCCCCTAGGTTGAGACTTCTGGGATGTAGAGGCTTTTTGCTTGGCTGTATTACTTTCAAAGGTGGACTTGTACTCTTCCACCTTTTTCATGTATGCGTCAGTTTTGTCCCCAAAAAGGGAATTCTTTTCACATAGACAGTCCATAGATTTGGACTGGGTGTCCTGTGATAAATTAGTTATTTGTTGCCAGGCAAAACATCTGATAGATAGCTTGAGCCATGACCCTTGTTGCTGTGTCATTAGTGTCTGCAGCTATGTGTAATTGTAATTTGGTGGCTTCCGGACCAGATTTCACTGTTTCAGCAATGTCCTGGAACGTTGTGACAGAATGGCCTGGACAGAACTCCAAAGAGCTTTCTGGTACTTAGCAAAGTATGCTAACTAAGAGGCTGTATTATAAGAGTTTTAGCCATAGCATCTAATTTTCGTGATTCCTGTTCTTTTTATTTATTTTTTTTTATTTGTAGACTCAGAATTACAACATTTGAGTCAGAGACTCGTTTACAAAGGTTCCAGATCAACAATGAAAGACAGTATAAAACAATAAAAAAAAAAAATACAAGATAAAATCAAAGATCAACAACTTTGCAGTAAAAGTTAACAATGAAGGCTGGCCCGGTGGTGCTGAGGGTTGAGGTGGCTGGATGACACACCCTGCGTTCCATGCCATGACTCCTTGTTCTTGAACGAGCATGGGTCGCCGGAGGTCGGCAGGTAGGAGATGGATTGAGCTTCCGATGAACTGCTCTCCATCTCTGGGGAGGGAGAATTCAGTGACCAGTGCTTGTCTGAACCCTGGCAGAGGCTCGATGGCACAGAGCCACACAACAAGGGGCAACAGGGGGTGAGGACGCGGCAGTCGCTTAATGGTCCCAGTCACTGGCGGCATTGCATACCGTGATCCTGCAAGGGGAGAAAACAGCTGAAAATAGCCTGCAGATAATGACAGGGGAACTCAAGGGCCTTACACCTGGCTAGTCACAGCACAGCACACTGGCACTTGTTCGGGGGTGATCCTCCTCTCCGACTCCACCAAGGGGGGTAAGCCCTGGGGGCGACTGCTGTGCTAGCTTGTAGACGCTGAGGTGACAGGGCTGGGTTCCCCCAGAGCGAGAGGGCTGCAGGGCTGGAGCATAAATACTACAAAAAATAATTTAACAATGGTAATGCTAGAAGCAGTCATTCAATAATAGATATTGTCAATTGGCATAGATAACTGGTACAGAAAAATGGCAATTGATGAAAAATTACAATAAAAGAGAAGATGATAGTGAATAAGTCTAATACTGATAGATGCGGTGATTTAAACAAACCTCGACAATGATTGGAATAATGGATCTGAATTACAGAAGAGGAGAGATAAAACTGCTTGCAATTTCGAGCAATTGAATACAGTCAGCTTTTAGATAATTTAGAGTTGCAGGTGACATGCATGACATGTGCAATGTTAAGTCTGTGAACAAAAGCAAAAGGGAGGCCAGGAGGACAAGAGAGCTGTGAGAGGAATTATAACATTAGGAGAGTAGAAGAGCCCTTTCTTTCCATATTGTTTTTTATTTATTTATTTTTTATTTATTTAAATCTGGAAATTATATAACCTTTGAGTCAGGGACTCATTTACAAAGGCACCACGTCAGAGAACAAACAAGATTACAATTAACAGCTGGATACAGAACATTGCAGTAATAATAGGCCAGTAATATAAGAGGGATAGGTATATTGTAGGTGGGGAACAAGGGAAATAATAAGTTGTAATAACATCAAGGGAGAGAGTTAGCACACAAAAACACTGGAAACTTGGAGACAGTGTTTAAGAAACAAGGTGGAACAACTGATGGGAGAAACAAGGACATATTTGATGCAAATTAGTGCAGGCAGTAAGGATCATCATCATTTATTTATTTATTTGTAGGAGGCACCCTTCCATAGCTCAGGGCACCTTAACAATCAATGCAAAGTAAAAACAAAAACGGTAAAACATAATCCCCATCATAAAACGGTATAAATTAAATTAAAATACAGAATAAAAAACATCATTTTGTCTCAAAAGTCTCTTTGTGTTCCCCCTCAAGCCCCTTGAAAAGTCTGAAGGAAAAGATAAGTTTTGAGGGCAATCTTAAAACCCTCGATGGTTGGACTATCTCGTATCCGATGACGCAGAGATTCCTCTGGGTAGGGGCCATAAAGGCTAAAGACCTTCTTCCAGATGTTTTTAAGCATAACCTGGGAATCTCTAGCAATCCCTCATCAGAGAAGGCCCTGCAGGTACTGGGGTCCCAGGTCGTGTAGGGCTTTATAGGTCAGCAGAGTGACCGTGAAGGCTATCCACCACTATACTGGCAGCCAGTGCAATTCACACAGCACAGGTGTTACGTGACTGGATCTAGGGGTTCCAGTTAACAACATGGCTGTCGCATTCTGCACTAGTTGCAATCGGCAGATCTCCACCCCTGGTAGCCCTAGGTAGAGGGTGTGGCAGTGATCAATACAAGTGGTGATGAAGGCGTGGACCAAAGTAGGAAGATCTTCAAACGGAATCAGGTGCTTCACCCTAGCGATGTTCTTCAAGTGGTAAAAGGAAGATTTGACTACCGCCGACAATGATAGAGACCAATATAGATAAAAAATTACAGGTAACAATCTAAGTGAATGTAGCCATTGAGATCGTATTTAGTTACTTCAGTTGTTTTACAAAGAGTAACAGGTAACAGTCTAAGGAGACATAGTTATTAGGGACAAGCAGAGTAAAGTTTGGATGGGGGGGGTGAGAGGGACGTGGACAAGATTATGTGCGGTCCCAGCAGCTAATAGACAGTAATTGCTGCCAAAGTTAGCATTCAAATGGTCCCAACTTTTGTATGGCCTGGACTTCTGATGGCAAGCTATTTAACCAAACTAGGGCCTTGTACATGAAGGACCGCTGGCATAGGGAAGTAATGCAGTGACGGATATTGCAGGTAACTTTGGTGGGGCTCCTTGTGAGCTTGGTAGTGGATGCACATGAAAGAAGTTTTAATTTAATTTTAATTTTAGTCTTTGGTAACCACATAAGGCCCACTAGGCACAAGTACCTGTTTTCAGTGGCGACCTGGGTGCACTGGGCAGTTAAGTGACTTGCTCAGAGTCACGCAGTATGCAAGTGGAGGTTGTGAGAATCAAACTCGGGTCTGGTCTGCTGGATGTATCAAGCTTGTTCACACCTCGTTCCTCTAACCTCTAGGCTATACTGCCAGCTAGTGACTGTGAGAAGGGGGGGAGAGAGGCCAAGGGTGATATTTTGGCCAGGAGACAGGACTGGTAGATAAGCTTATTATTGAAGTTTACCCAATTGGTGAGCGAGTAGAGATTGCAGAAGTGAGTGAGTCTATGAGCATGGGTGACTAGGCAGCATGCCTTATTGAGGGCAACCTTTACTCTACTGAGGATGGTTTCAGAGGCTGAGCCATAGATTACTACACCATAGATGATGATTGAGAGGATGGAACTGGTTACTGCTAATCGGACGGCATCTGGAGTCACACAGTACATGTGCTTATAGAGTAATCCAGTCCTTATATTCACTGCCTTGCAGACCTGGTTGACATGTTCCCGAAAATATAGAGAGCAGTTTAGTGTAACTCCTAGGTATTTAAAGCTGTTGACTTTTTCCAGCAGATGACCAAGATTATTTTGGATGTTGAGGCAGACCCCCTTATGCTTGTTTTCAGGGGAGGCAAATACCATTACCTTTGTCTTTTTATAGTTAATTATCAATTTGTGCTCAGAGAACCAGGTTTCAACTTCATAAAAGCACTTTTGAAAGGAATGCTGTAGTCAGAGTGGATCAGAGTTATTAGAGTATATAACAGCATCATCTGCATATAGGAGTAGGTTGCTGGAGCAGGTTAGGGGGAGGGTGTCGAGGAAGAGACTGAAAATAAGAGGACCCAGAATTGATCCTTGATGGGCTCCTGAGCAGATGGGGTGGCTGGAAGAGAAGGTGTCATGGATTTTGACACGTTGTGTACACCCACTGAATTATTGGAGAACCAGGAGGTAGCATCACAGGAGAGACCAATAGCAGAGAGAGCAACAGCTAGAAGGGCATGACTGACTGTGTCAAACACTTTTATTAAGTTTATGTACACAGACCCAACAAGATGACCATGGTCAAGAGCTTTATGTATGTAGTCTGTAAACTCAAGGAGGACAGAGGTAGTGCTATGACCCTTCCTGAAGCCATGTTACTGGTGGCATTGGATGTTGTATTTAGTAAGGTAGTCAGATAATTGATCGGAGACAATCCTCTTGGGTGCTTTTGAAAGAGGGGGGAGGATGCATATTGGGCGGTAGTTACTACAAGAGGCCCTATCACCACGTTTGTAGACTGGGATTACCACCGCTGCCTTCCATTGTTAGGGGAATTGGCTCAGGAACAGTGATCGGTTTATAATCATTGTAAGAGGGTGTAGTACTGCATCAAGGGTAAGGTGTAGGAGTTTCAGGTCTAAAGTGTCACTGCTTTGTCTGGACTTACCCAAAACATGCTGTAGGTAGGTTCTAACTTTTTTTGGGTGATGATCTTGAATCGAATGGGTGGGGTGTTACGAGGTCCTTGGGTGTGATGGGTGCCACCCAAGGAGGCATAAAGGTGAATGGGACGTTAGCCTTATCACAGGCTGTGGCCTGAACTACCCCTTCATGGCTGGGATGAGTATAAAGAAAATCAGTCTCATTTTACCAGAGGATTTTTCTATCCACTTTCATGTCCACTCCAGACAGGGAAGTAGGGGCCTGAAGGAGCTTCATGGTAGATTTCTTGAAGGATTTGTATATAGGAAGCACAATCTTTTTTTTATAGAAGGAAGATCTACCATGTTTTTATAATTTTCATCCTCTTCATCATCATCTTTGATTCGAAGGACTCCTGAGCAGGGAGGTCCAGGGTGTCCACCATGTGCTGTAAGAAGGTGAGGAGGGACGAAAGGTCCTCCTGTCCACCTGCAGATGTACCAAAGCGTAGGTCAGGCAAAATGTCTAGCACCAGAGGCTGGTCCCCATTGTCTTAATCATTATCATCATCATCCCCCTGAATATAGTAGCAGGATGTCCCAAAGGTTGAGACAGAGCTGCTAGGGTTAACAGGAGTAGAGAGAGCAGAAAAAAAGGCCCCATACCCTGTAAAGTTTGATACAGGTGCCATGCCTTTGCCATTTCTTTTACAGGGCGGGGGTAAATCTTTATTAGGGTTAGAGACCTCAGTGGGCGACTGACCCTCTTTATTCTTTTTTTTCTTTTTTTTGTCTTTATGCTTTTTCGCCACTGGCATCTCCCTTTGACTTGTCGTGGGAGGTGCAGTGGTATGCTTGATTTTTTGCTGGAACAGACACAGTGGCATTTCCTTTTCTTTTTTTTTTGGGTGGGGATGTCACCATTTTATTTTTTTTTTTTGTCAAACTCATTTTCTGAGGGATCCTTATCTTTAGGTTTAGGCAGGACAGTGAAGAAGCAATATTAGAGGCCATCTCTTCGGGTCTTTTGGCCCTCTTTTTTTAGTTTTTGAGCAGAATTTAGAGCAAAAATGTTCTGGACCCAAACACTGTAAATGCACTGCAATACAATTTTTAAAAAGGTGTGGGTCCAGTCCTCTTTTTTGGCTTTTCTAATATAACAATGCATCAGAAAGCTGAAAAACATTGGTTTCCAAAATGGAAAAAACAGTAAATGCAGTTGGTTCCCTGGCAATAAAGAACTGTGATTCAAAATAACAACACTCAGTAGAAATAGCGGCAGCAGCTAAGTGAGACGGCAAAGTGAAGAGAGGAGTCTGACCGGAGTGTGGCAGGTTCTGTGACTGGCTATTTCCTCTTATCTTTTGCTGATAACACTCTATCTGTCAGTGTTGCCATCTGTGAGTTACCAATGACTGCTGTGAATTACAATTTCACAGCCTGCAAGCCTGTGAGTGAAACCTGAATTGCTGTGTTTGACCTGTTTTACCCCCCTTCCCCTTAACTCGTAGACTGATTTTAACTTTAATCACATTGAAGCTGCTACAGGACCTGAAGTGTGCTGCATAGACTGCTGTTTGAGTCTGCACATGAGTCATCTGTTGTTGAGAATTGTATATGCTAAAGTTCTGTGGAGCTGTGACTGATTTGGGTTGCTAGGTAATAGCACAGTACCTGACCTGCTTGCAGCATTGTTGCCATCACCTGCTTTCATTGAATTCTGTTCTGGTCTCCACATTTTTCCAGATGGTGGCAGCTCTGGGAAGTGGAGGGGGGGCAATTTCAATATAAAGGCTGCCTTCTACACAGCGGCAGCATCAAAGCGGCAGTGGCTAAGTGGGACGGCAAAGTGAAGAGAGGAGTCTGACCAGAGTCAGACCGGGGACGGACTGGGCTACTAGAGTTTGTAATATCTTGCTTAGAGTTAATCATTTCTTTTGGGTTTGTACCTATAGATTAGTTATGATTAACAGAGGGATATTGTTGTGTGTAGCCTATACACTTTGTGTTTTGTGTACTGATGGGTTATTTTGTTCTACGTGTGTTAATAATGACTTTAGAACGTATGAAAATAATCAGATTCTGGAGTTCCAGACTCAACTGTTTATTCCTAATTATAGTCATTTATTTGGTGTAAAGGTTAAATACATGTGTTATAACTTGGGTTACAGTGTTAGGAAATATAAGACACGAAATGTGTTCTGCCTGTTTGCATAAGAACCTGGTTACATTGCTTTCTCTTGCTAATTCGATCTGGCAATGTTGAAAGCAACCCTGGTCCTTTAGCAAACGATATGGCAGACAGTGATTTTTTTTTGCAGCATTCATATGGCCTCAAAATTCTGCATTTTAATGTATTAAGCTTAACATCTAAATTTCATGAGGTGGAGTCATGGATTAGTTTATATAATCCGGATGTTCTGGCACTGACTGAAACCTGGTTAACCTTATCTGTTCTTGATACTGAACTTTGTATACCTGCTTATAAACTTTTTAGAAAGGATCGTGTCACTGGTAGAGGGGGTGGAGTTTTGTTTTATGTTAAGGAATATTTAATGGTAAATGAGACCACTATATTTAACAGTAATTTGGAATATTGTGAACATATTACTATTCAGTTATTGTTGGGATTTGTCAAAAAATTAACTATTTGTTGTGTATATCTTCCACCTAATGGTAGCAAATCAGGCTTACAAGAACTTGTAAATGCTTTGAATACTGGGGTTTCTACAGAGTTAATACTACTGGGGATTTTAATTTAAATTGGATGGTTCAGATATAACAAAGTTAAATACGGTCTTGTCTCAGTCTGGTTTACAACAAATTATTACTTTGCCCACTCGACACAATAATAGAACAGGAAATCACACATTGCTGGACTGGATATTAACAAATAGACCTATTAATATGATAAAATGTGGTTTGACCTCTGATTCGTTAAGTGATCATCATCCAGTCTTCTGTATTTGGAAGCATGGGGGACTGATGAAGTCTAAGCCAATTATAAGGATTTCGAGATCTTTTTCTAAATTTGATGTACATTCTTTTTGTACAGAGTTGGGTAAAATAGATTGGTCTTTTTTATATTCTATCCCTGATGTGGATTCTGCATTGCATTTTTTCATTACTGAGTTTACACATGTTTTGGACCAGTTAGCTCCCCTTGTTAAAAGAAGGGTCCGAGGGAAAACTTATGGGTGGTTAACACCTCCTTTGATTAAACTTATGAGACAACAAGACAAGGCCTGGAAAACGTATAAAATGAACCATTCTGCTTCTGGTTATCATGCGATAGGACTTTAAGGAACCAATGTAAGGCTAAGATAAGGAAGGCTAAAACAGACTATATTAGTCATAAACAATGTGAAGGGTTATCTACGCTAATACTTTTGGAAAACAATTAATAATTTCATAAGGCCTAATGTTTGTCAACCAGGTTCAATGAGGTTGAATGGTGACTTGTTGTCTTGTCCACTGAAGATAGCTAACGAGTTTAATTTGAAATTTACTGCATTGCCTGATTCCTTTAGTGACCAGTCCAAGGTGAACTACTTGGGATTGACTGAAGATTTTACAGTTAATCCTAAACTGTACTTAAGGACTACTACTCCGAAGGAGGTAGAGAAGTTGTTATGTTATATTAAGAGGGACAGCTCAGCTGGTTCTGATGGCTTATGTCCTAGTTTATTGGTGGATGCTGCCTCGGTTATAGCACTTCCAGTTAGTATTATTTTCAACTTGTCTTTTGTTACAGGTACTATACCTAATATATGGAAACATACTTGTCACTCCTATATTTAAATCTGGTTCACAACATGAGTTTTGTAACTACAGACCTATTTCTATCTTGTCTGCTTTAGCTAAAGTTCAGGAAAGAATAGTTTATAATCAGTTGATTGGGTATGTGGATTGCTTTGGATTATTGTCTCAGAACCAACATGGTTTTAGAAAGGGAAGGAGTACTGAGACTGCCTTGGTCGAGTTCACGAACGTGGTACTTAATGGCATGGATAAAGGGTGTCTGACGGGTGCCGTGTTCGTGGACTTGACCAAGGCATTTGACTCAGTTGATCACCAATTGTTGATTTCTAGACTTGAGTCATTGGGAGTTGGTGAATCTTTCTTGGACTGGACGAGGGGATTATTTAACAAATAGGTTTCAAAGGGTTAAATATAGGGGTGCTGTATCAGACTCTGTAATGGTTAAGTGTGGGGTTCCACAAGGTTCTATTTTGGGGCCACTTTTGTTTTCTTTGTTTTTTTGATCAACTAGTAAGTGTGATTAATAATGCTTCTCTAACACTTTACGCTGATGATGCAGTAATTTATAAGCAGGGTTTGTCATTTGGAGATCTAGGTGTTTCTTCAACAGAGGAAATGTGCAATTTTCAGTCTTCACTTATGGCCTGTAAATTACTCTTAAACAAATCTAAGACAAAGGTGATGGTTTTTGGCACCCCGCCTAGACTGAGATCTGAGGTTGGTACTTTGGAAGTTAAATCTCTTGATGGATTACTGTTTGACTATGTTGATACATTTCAATATCTTGGGGTATTACTAGATTCTCATCTAAGTTATGAATCTCATTTTTTGAGGGTTACCTCAAGAATACATTGTAGATTAGGTTCTTTGTACAGAATCCATTCATTTCTTATTCCCAAGTCTAGGCTGGTTATTTCAAATTGCTGCTTACTTCCTATTGTGAACTATGCAGCTATGATTACTGACACTGCTTCTGCGACAGTGATTAAAAAGAAATCAACTTTACTTCACTTGATAGCTAAGTTTGCTTTAAATTGTTCTAAGTCATCTCATCATTGTGTGATTTTGAAAGAAATGGGCTGGTTACCGGTTTCATTAAATTTCCAATACTGTGTGGCCAAGTTCATATATGAAGTCATGGACTCTGGAATTCCACTAGTATTTCAAAGTTTTGAGACCATATATTGATGGTCATTATTCTAGACATAGGTCAGACAGTAGGTTTCTCGAGATTCCTTTTATGAAATCAAAAAGTGGACAAAGATCCTTTGCTTATATTGCTCCATTCATTTGGAATGAAATTCCTCAAGATATTAGGTGGTTGTGTTCTGTCAAAAAGTTTGCCAATGCATTAAGGATGTATTTCGAATCTCAATTTAATTGTAACTGTTTTTTATGAATTTTTTTTTATGAATTTTATATGTAACAAAGACATTTTTGTCTGCAATTTGCTGCATTGTATATGTTTGTTTGATTATGTATTGTCTGTATGCAATATATGTGGGTCGCACCTGTAAAAGGAACTTGTTTCCAGTGTGCTTACCCATTAAGCGAATAAACAAACAAACAAACAAACAAAATACAGAAAAAATAGTGGTTCCCAGTAAAATAAGCTTCTACTAAAAAGGCCTTGAAAACCATCAAATACTAAAAAAGCAGTATATTTTTACCTCAGAAAAGTTAAAACGAACTGAAGAAACACAGGGAAAGTGTGGTTTCTGGGAACCGGAAAGGAACCACTAAAACCCTCTTATAATGAGAATAAAATGTAAAATACTTACAAACTCAACACAAAAGTAAAGATTTAGGCACAAAAAGTTTGTTTCAGAAGAATGAGAAAGAGCACCTCAAAGGCAGTGTTTCTCAGTCTGTCAGAGTAAAAATTCTGAAGCCCTGTGGGCTCTTTGCAGGCAACACAACTTCCTGCTTGATTCTGATTGGTCACTCTATTTTAATGAATATTCATGGCTCCACCTCTGAGGCAGTTCATCCTGGCCAGCATACTGCTATTGTTACTGATGCTAAAGGACTCCGGGGGTGAGAAACATAGACGTTGATAACAGATAAGGACCACTCGGCCCGCCCAATCTGCCCATTTCCCTACCTATTGGAAAAGCTGCAGATCCTAGTTTTACCAACAGCCTACTTCCTCCTACCTTCCACTACAATTGCCTTATGTCTGTCCCATGCATTATTAAATTCCCCACTGTTTTTGACCCCTCAACCTCCTTAAGAAGGCTTTTCCATGTGCCCACTATCCTTACCGTGAAAAAATATTTCTTTACGTTGCCCCTGAGTCATCCCCCCTCTGTCTCCAAATTGTGCCCCCTTGCCCTTGCACACCTCTTTTTCTGAAAGATGCTACCCTCTTGGACTTTGCTGATTCCCTTGAGGTACTTGAAAGTTTCTATCATGTCTTTCCTTTTCTCAAAGGTATACATATCAAGCTCTTTTAATTTTTCTTCGTATGGCTTTCTGGTGCAGACCCTGCACCATTTTAGTTGCCTTCCTCTGGATTGCTTCCATCCTGTCTATGTCCTTGCAGAGATGGGGTCTCCTGAACTGCATACAGTACTCCTGATGGGGTCTCACCAAGTGTCTGTACAGAGGAATAACAACTTCCTGTTTTCTACTGGTGATGCCACTCCTTATGTATCCCAATATCCCCCCAACCATCCTTACTTCCTTTTCACATTGCTTGCTTACCTTTAGGTAATCTGATAGAACTGCACCATGTCCCTTTCTATTTTTGTTGTCGTTAATAATACCGCCCCCACCCCACTGTGTACTCTTCCCCTGAGTTAAATTTCCCAGGTGCATTACTTTGCACTTCTTTGCATTGAATCTAAGCTGCCATACTTTTGACCATTCCTCCAACTTTACCAAGTCCCTTCTCATCCTTTCCACCCAACCCACACCACCCCGGTTGCATCAACCATGTTGCAGATCTTTGTGTCATCTGCAAAGAGGCATACTTTGCCTTCCAGTCCCTCCACAGTGTCACCTATAAAGACATTAAGGAGGACTGGTCCCAGTACTGAACCTTGCTGTCCCCCACTAGAAACCACCATTTCTTCAGAGTGGACTCTGTTTACTACTATCATCTGCATCCTACTGTCCAGTCAATTCTTTTCCCAGGTTACCACCCTGGAACCCACTCCCAGGCTGGCTAACTTGTTTATTAATCTTTTGTGTGGGACTGTGTCAAATGCCTTGCTAAAGATGACAATCTTCCTACTTTTTGATTTGAGCTGAATGTCATGGCTGCAGTTTTTTAATGTTTATTTTGAGGCAGTTATCTTGGAACCAGTTTTTCACCATGAGAAAATCATGTTGGGTGGGGAGCATGGAACAGGGGATACATTTCAGAGAAAAGGATGCTCAAGGTACTAATGTAGTTAAAGGTAAATAAGCCCCCAGACCAGACAGACTGCACCCTGGAGCACTGAGGAAACTGGCATGAGCCCCGGAAACAGTGCTCTTGAACCTATCCAACTTCACGGACACAGGAGTGGTTCCAGGAGACTAGAGGGTAGTAGATGTTGTCATCCCCTTGCATTAAAGCAAAGATGAAGGAACCAGAAAATTACAGGCTGATAAGCCCCTGGGGTCCATAATAAAGGAAAGGATATTTTATTTTCTGAATGCACGGGTCCATGACAGAAATTGCATGTATCTGTAAAGAGAAGACCTTGTCAGACAAACTTGTTGAATTCATAAATGGGGTACTACAGGATCTGGACATGGGCAAGGTTCTGGATGTTCTATAGTTGGACTTCAGTGAGTCTTTTGATCTAGTGCCCAATAACAAGAGGGTGAAGAAACTGGGTGATATAGTGGCTGGAGACAGATTGAGTCAATGGGTGGGAAATTTGACCAGATAACTCTAATTTATGGTAAAATACTGTAAAAATGTAATGTAAAATTTATTTCTATAAGGCGCCCTTCCCATGCTCAGGGCACCTTTACAAAAATTCCACATAATGTCTTGCTATTGGAAAATACAAATTATCAAGTATGAGTTTTTGAAATTTAAGCAATATGTGAAATGTGTGAGTAATGAAAGCTGCTGCTGCAATTCTGTAGACTTGTATAAATGCATCCAAGGTGCAATGGGCCCTAGTAAAAAAAAGCTATACCTAAAAGGTAGAGTTTGTACAATGTGGTTTGTTGAAGACTGCAGATGAACTAAGGTAGATCTTCTAAGGGTTGCAAAAGCCACAAATAAAAAAAATCCAGCTAAGGAAATGTGATGACATTAAGTAAATACAGGAAAAAATATAAATCATTCTTAAAGAAAAAAATATAGACTCCATAAGGATTTTATAAGAAAAAAAGTTAAATGGAATAGAAATGAAAGATGATGAATTATTCTAGAGTAGTGGCAAATTGTACTTTGGCCTATAAGGCACAAAGTAACACATATATAACCTCATGTATTGATCAGGTATTTTCTAGATTGCTATATAATGAGGAGGTTATATCTCATTAGAGAATTTATGCTAAAATGGAAGTCTCTAGTGTTTTTAATTGACCTGCAAAAGAGGAAATACCAGAGGTAATATGTACTAGTAAATGAAACAAAGCACCAGGCCCAGGTGAAATATCTGCCAACTTTTATAAATTTGATTTGGAATGGTGGGAGCATGTATTGGCATTCTTCTTTAATAAATGTATAACTGGGAATTTTTTCCATGACTCATGGTGTGGAAAGGTTATAGTTCCTATATTTAAAAAAGGGAATAAGACTGAACCAAGTATGTATTGTCCAATATGTTTTCTGGATATTATGGCTAAAATAGTTCCTTTGATTCTTTTGAAGCATTTACATATGTGCATTATTAGTGTTGTTCCCCTCTCTGTACTACAAGCAGGATTTAGGGAGGAGAAAAGCACTACAGAAAAGTATGTAAAATTAGGAATACAAAAGCTCTATGTAATAAACAGTGGTTTTTGTCCCGAATTTGATATTCTTTCAACAAGTACACTTTGGGATAAAATGATTGATATAGTTATTGATTTGGATTTAAATGGGTTAATTAAAAATCCTTTTGCAGACACATGGACCAAAATTACATATAACAAGATAAAAATTAGCAGTGGTGTCAGACAGGGTTATGTCTCGACTTGAGTACTATTCAGTTTGCATATGAACAAGGTCTTTGCTGAAATGGAAGATGATATATTTGAAACACACAAAAATTTTAGATGGTTTAGTCCAAGCTTTGGCTTATGCAGGCTATTTGATCCTACTGTCACACTCACCATTAGTTACCATCAGATTCTGTGTTTCTAAGTTTCTATGTTATGGGGTGGTCTCCCAAAATAAAAGGGTTCACCCATGTCGGTGCAACAGACATATTGCCAATGCCAATTATGGTGCAGGCAACATACCGCTTTGCATTAGAGCACCAGGCATTATGTTTTCCGGGAGTTACAGCACTAAAGCACCCTCCTGGGAAACAGTTGCCTTTTGGTGGGTAGCTTCACCCCCTGTACTCCCCACAATTATGTATAACCTTCTCCAGGACGAGCATGCTCTGGAGGGGTAGTAACACTGTGTGCGCACAGGGCGGCATCAGTAAGGGGCGATCTAAATTCAAGATCATCCTTTTCAATGTCACCATTGTTGCAGCTCCATAATTGCGGTGACAATTCAAAGTCACTGTTCCAACAGTATACCAAAAAGTATCATGATAAATTGTCCAAAATTTGTGATACACTTTCATTCATTATAAATATGAGCAAGTTGAAGGTCAAGGTTTTTAATTCTGATAAGATAAATAATTGCACATTACGGGAGTAGCTTTACAGACTGCAAGGAATTACTGCTGTGTGTGACTTTAATTTATAAATACTGGTAGGTGGTCTAAGCATGTGTTACAGACTAATTAAAAGTAAACAAACTATTAATGGTCTGCAACAACTTTATATTAAATACAGGGGTGAACCTTGAGTTCCAATGCTGAAAGCCTTAAGTGGAAATTTAATGGGCAAGCTTTATATACAACTGAAATTTGTGGAAATGCAAAGCTAAATCAAGTGAAGGTGGTGGAAAATGGTATACACAAGAAAATGTTATGGTTGCCAGTTTCTGCACCCTCCTGGCTTGTACATTGGGAATTCGGTACAGTCTGTTTCAAAGTATTTGTTTTCAATGTAATGATTTATTATTGAATCAAAGTAAATTACCACCCTAAAAAGATACTTGCTCTTTTTACAGGAAAAAGAAACTTATGAAACACAAATGCTTGACAGTATAGTTAGATTATGCATACAAACAGCAAGTATCTAATGTTTTTTTATTTTCTTGGGAATTACATAAACATGGGATATAAATTAACTACATGTACACTCTTTTGCTTTAATGGACATTGCAAGACAATAAGATATTGCTGACCAAAAACTGGTTAGATGTTCCTTTTGCCTAACTGCAAACCCTACCTACAGTATATATGCTGGCAGGCCCTATACAAAATCAAATCAAATAAATGTTATTTGTAAAAAGGTGCTTTTCTAAAACCAAGGTACCTGTACAATAAAATATATAAAATAAAATAAATTATTATAAAACAAAACATACATATAAATACAGTATAATAACAGCATAATAGCAGCAGCAGCATTAATCCCCAAATGCCAAGCCAAAAAGATGAGTCTTTAAAGCATTTTTAAAACTCTGAATGGTTAGGCAATCTCATACCTGATGAGGTAGAGAATTCCACAGGGATGGTGCAGCAAAGCTAAATGCCCTTGCTCCAGATGTTTGCAAACGAACCCTGGGAATCTCTACCAATCCCTCATTGGTGGATCAGAGAGGGTGGAGGGGACAGTAGGGACAAAGGAGATCTTTCAGGTAACCTGGTCCCTGGTCATGTAGGGCCTTATAAGTTAGCAAAGCAACCTTGAAGGTGATCCACCACGGTATCAGCAGCCAGTGCAGACCGCGGAGCACAGGCATCATAAGACTAGCTGAGTATCATCTGCATAGTAGTGAAAACTCAAGCCATACCATCTAATAATCATTCCCAACGGCAGCATATACACTGCAAACAACATGGGCACTAAAATGGATCCCTGTGGGACCCCACAAGATAGGAGGAATGGAGCTGAGGTACAAACCCCAGACACCACTCTCTGAGTCCTACCCGTGAGGTGAGATCAAAACCATCTGAGGACGACTCCCAAGAGTCCACAGATAAGCCGCAGGTGATCCAATAGCACACCATGGTCCACAGTATCAAATGCTGCAGAGAGATCAAGAAGGACCAAGATGGAATGAGTCCTTCGATCTCTTGCTATCAGGAGGTCATTTAGTACCCGAACAAGAGCCGTCTCGGTACTATGTCTCTTCCTGAAACCGGACTGGAGAGAATCATAAATATTGTGACTGGTCAAATGGTCCTCCAGCTGTAATGCAACCACTTTCTCAATAACCTTACCCAAAAAGGGAAGGTTAGAGACCAGCCTGTAGTTTGCTAGACAGTCGGGATCCAAGGAGGACTTCTTAAGAAGGGGCCGAACCACAGCCTCCTTAAGGGAATCTGGATAGATTCCACTCTCCAAGGAAAACCAGACTATCTCAGCAAGGACCGGGCCGATGACATCAACGCAGCCAACAAGCAAGCGCATGGGGCCTGGATCCAAACTACAGTTGGTAGGATGTAATAACTGGATAACCATCACAATATCACTGATTGTGGGCTGGCCAAAGTTGCACCACACAAACCGGGAGTCCGACATCTCCTGCCGACCACTGCTACTCCCTTGAGAAAGGGTCAGGCGGATGTCGGACCTGATCGTGGTAACCTTATCCGCGAAGAATTGAGCAATCTCCTCACACTGCTCTTGAGAAAAAGCACTTCTGGGCTGAAGACAGAGTGGATTGCATAGTCTGTCCACAGTCCAGAAGAGCTGAGCTGGTCGATTCCGCATGGCAGCAATTTTCCTGGACAGGAATTCTGCCTTCCTATGGGAAATTGTTGATTAATAGACCAAATAATGGTCCATCAAACTAAGCCTGTCACACACCAGGCCATACCTCCGCCATCACCTCTCTAGCCTTCGTCCAACTCTCCTCAACTTCCTCAGAGTCTCATCAAACCATGGAGACCTAGGTCGAAGGGAGAGTGGACGAACACAAACAGGAGCAATGGAATCCAGGGCCTCTGTCACTGCTTTATTATAAATGAGTACAAGATCCCCTGGATCCAAACATTCCCTTGGCATACCCAATAGGTCCAGCACCGCCATCAGATCATCAGGGGATACTCCCCTCAAAGTGCGGTATTGGACCATCTCCATAGGGACAGGCCTCTTAGTGGGGCCTCAAAACTGAAACTGATGGTATGATGGTCAGATCACCTGACTGGTTCCTCCACCAAGTTGGATATCTCCATCCCCAGGAGAAACACCAAGTCCAATGAATGACCACCAATGTGGGTCAAGCAGGAAACAACCTGTGTGAGGCCCAGTGAACTCATTAACTGGAGGAAGTCTTGTCCAAACTGCGAGAGTTCATCGTCGACCCAGGCACTGAAATCCCCCAGGATCAGCCATCTGTGGGGTCCCAATGTCAGGTCGACAATGAAGTCCGCGACTTCCCACAAGAAAACATTCCCGTCTCCTGGTGGACAGTAAACTAGAAGAATCCTGCACCCCACACCCTCACCCACAATACAGTCAAAGGAGTTGGTGGCTCCCACTGGAACTTCCACCAGGTTCAGTTCTGATTTAAAACAAAGGGCCCCACCCCCACTCCTATGATTGGTCCTCGGGCGGTGTATCACCGAGTACCCAGGTGGAACTGCTGCAGCTAAAACAGGACCAGCATTTCCATCCAACCAGGTCTCGGTGATGCAAGCCAGGTCAGTTGAATTAACAAGATTCCCAATTATGGCGGTTTTGTTTTTAATAGACCTGGCATTGCATAACACCACCTGAGTTCAGTGAGCAGCCGAGGAAGACCACGTTTCCTGTCTGCAATAAGCAGAGCACTTGGGTATGGGAACCAGGTAGGGAGAACCCCTTTCCAGGACCCAGTTCACCCCAGGATGAATATAGACAACACAATATAAATTTGAATTTTATCCTAACAAGGTCCGAATAGACAAATCACAGAACAATGTAACTGTAACCCAGTATTTGTGGAAAATGTGTCTCATAATGTGTCAATGTGTATATTGTAAGAAGCAGTAGAAAAAAATATGTTCCTCACATCCTCTTAAAACTGTTTAGAAAGCAGCCTTTTTATTTCCCAGCATCTGACTGGCTGGCATCACGCCAGGGGGATATATTAACTTTCAACAGAGGACCAGGAAATAAACAGTGACAACCCAGCCCAGCCTGCCTCAGTACCAAAGTTGGTGTCACTGTGCCACTTTGGATTTTCAGTTTACACAGAAACATAGACTTTGACGGCAGATGAGGATCGCTTGGCCCACCTAGTCTGCCCATTTCCCTACCTACAGGATAAGCCACAGATCCTAGTTAACCAACAGTCTATTTTTTCCTACCTCCCACAAGAATTGCCTTATGTCTGTTCCAGGTATTCTTGAATTCTCCCACAGTTTTAGACCCCACAACCTCCTCAGGAAGGCTGTTCCATGTATCCACTACTCTCTCTGTGAAAAAATACTTCCTAACATTGCCCCTGAACCTCCCCCCCTCTATCTTTAAATTGTGTCCCCTTGTTCTTGCATGTCTCTTTTTCTGAAAGATGCTACCCTCTTGGACTTTGTTGATTCCACTGAGATACTTAAACATTTCTATCTTGTCCCCCATTTCCCTCCTTTCCTCAAGGATATACATATTAAGCTCTTTTAGTCTCTCCTCATATGGCTTCTCATGCAGACCCTGCACCATTCTAGTTGCCCTCCTCTGGACTGCCTCTATCCTGTCTATGTCCTCACAGAGATGGGGTCTCCAGAACTGGATGCAGTACTCCAGATGGGATCTCACCAACTGTCTGTACAGAGGGATAACCACTTCCTGTTTTCTGCTGGTGATGCCTCTCCTATGCATCCCAGTATACTCCCAGCTCTCCCTACTGCCTTCTCATATTGCTTGCTAACCTTAAGGTCATCAGATATTATTACCCCCAGGTCCCTTTCCTTTTTTGTTTTTGTTACTACCTCCCCCCAATTGTGTAATCTTCCCGAGGGTTTTTGTTTCCCAGGTGCATTATTTTGCACTTCTTTGCATTGAATCCTAGCTGCCATACTTCTGACCATTCCTCCAACCTTGCCAAGTCCCTTCTCATCCTTTCCATGCCTCCTTGTGTATCAACCCTGTTGCAGATCTTTGTGTTATCTGCTAAGAGGCATACTTTTCCTTCCAGTCCCTCTGCCATGTCACTTTGTAGTGATAGTATAATATGTTGATTATTGTCACTCCATTTTGTATGCTATTTCATGTAATGTATGTCATTTTATACTCCATTTTGTATTGTGTGACTCCATTTTACATGCTGCTTCATTTAATTGGTGTTTTGCTCTTTAGATAGCCTCATTATTATGTTTTGCTTCAGACAGTGTATTTTGCTGACTTGAAGGTCGCATATTATCAGGCAACCTGTTTTGTAGTTTTGTTTAAACTTCTGCTTAGCTCATAGTGTTCTAGGCACCGGCCAGTGTTTGGAGCACAGTGACCTAGCAGGTCTGGGGAATTCTGGGCAGTCCTTATCGTGTGGATTTGCAACATCCTGGAAGCCGGTCCAGCTTCTAGAATGTGGGAAAATAGCACAATGAAGGCTGCACGGTTATTATTAGCATAGAATAAGATATAAATGTAGCTTTCTCAATGCCTGGTTAGAAGCCTCTCCTGCAGGGTGGGCGCATCACTGTGGGGCCAGTTCCAGTTCGAGAGACTCTAGCCAGGCTGACAAGGGCTTCCAGCCATTGGAAGAGGGCTTGGATGATGCTTTATTGAATCGGTGATGTATCATGTTTTGCTTAATTGAAGTATATATTAATGCTGATAGTAATATTGCTAAATGAATGAATGCTAAAGTGTAATCATTAATGCTGATAGTGACATTGCTGTTACATGAAGTGTAATTATCTTTTACTTGCAATAAATTGTGCTGATGTGTGAATGCCAAGTGTGATTATTCCTTTGTGACTCTTCGATTAGGCAGACACACTTATAAAGACATTAAAGGACTGGACCCAGTACTGAACCCTGCTGTACCCACTAGTAACCCCTCTTTCTTCAGAGTAGACTCCATTTACAATTACCTTCTGTGTCCTGTTGTCCAGTCAATGTTTTACACAGGCTACCACCCTGGGACCCACTTCCCGGCTGGTTAATTTGACTATTAATATTTTGTGTGGGACTGTGTCAAATGCCTTGCTAAAGTCTAGGTAGGCCATGTCCACAGCCACTCCCTGGTCTACTACTTTGGTCACCCAGTCAAAGAAATCAATTGGATTCATCTGACATGACCTTTCAACTGTGAACCCATGCTGCCTTGGGTTCTGTGCCCCACTGGCCTCTAGGTACTCGACAATTCTTTCCTTCAGAAGTGTTTCCATCACTTTCCCTACCACAGAGGTCAAACTGACAGGTCTGTAATTTCCTACCTCTGTCTTGGTCCCACTTTTGTGAAGGGGAATTACATCCGCCTTCCTCCAGTCCTCGGGTACCACACCATCCTCCCATGATTTGTTAAAAATGGTAGTCAGTGGTTTCACTAGTCCTCCCCTTAATTATTTTAGAATTCTGGGGTGAATTCCCTCAGGCCCCATTGCTTTGTCCACCTTCAGTTTTAGGAGTTCTTTCAGAACCCTTTCTTCTGTGAAAGGACTGGGATCGACCCCCCTATCAAGAGTGCTTCTATTAGTTGTATTAGGCACTTCCCCCTCCTCTTTTGTGAATACTGAGCAGAAATATTAGTTCAGTATCCCTTCTTTTTCACTGTCCCCCTCTGCCCACCCACCGTTCATTCTATTCAGCCTCACTATCTCTCCCTTTGTCTTTCTATGCTCCCTGATGTACCTATAAAAGGTTTTATTCCCCTTCTTAACTGAGTTGGCTATCTTTTCCTCAGTTTGGGCCTTTACTATTCTGACTTCCCTCCCTGCTTCCTTCTGCCCTAACTGGTACAGCTCTCTGTCCTGCTCCTTCTGTGTTTCCTTATACTTCCTGAATGCTATCTTTTTCTCCCTGATATTCCCCGACACCTCTTTGGAGAACCATAGTGGCTTTTTCTTTCATTTTGATTTGTTTATTTAACAACTGAGACTTTTGCCATAGATGCATAGATACATAAACACTGTCAGTAGATAAGGGTCTATGACTCACCCAGTCTGCCTGTTTAAACTTGTAAGTTCACTTTATGTTCTTCTAGATGTCTGTTGCCCCTTACCTATGACCTCTAGAATTCTCCAATGTCTAACCCATGCATTCTTAAATCCCGTGATTGTGTCAGCCCCACCACTTCCTCTGGCAGGGTGTTCCACGTGTCCACCACCCTTTCTGTGAAGAAATTCCTCCTCATGTTTCCTCCGAATCACACTCCCTCCAACTTCATCCCATGCCCTCTAGTCCTGGAACTTCTGTTTTGCTGGAAAATAGCATATTCCTGCACTCTATTCCTCCCTTGTATGTCTCTATCATATACCCTTTCTCCCTCCTCTCCTCCAGGAGTACATATTCAAGTCCTTTGACCTGTCCTCATAGGACTTGTAATGCAATCCCTGTACCATCTTTGTTGCCCTTCTCTGAAAGTTCTCTACCCTGTCTATGTTCTTACATTGGTAAGGTCTTTAGAACTGTACACTGTACTCCAGGTGGGGCCTCACGAGTGTCTTGTTTACTGGAATTATGACCTCCCTTTTCCTGCTCATGTTGCCCCGCCTATGCATCTCAGCATCCTATTTGCTTTACCTACTACCATGTCACTCTGTTTCCCCACCTTGAGGTCATCAGAGATGATAACCCCAGGTCCCTTTCTTGCTAGGTGCATGCTGTATCCTCACCCCCCAACTGATATGTTGTTCCAGGGTTTTTGTGCCCAATATGATTCATCTTGCACTTCTTTGCATTGAATTTTACCAAGGTATGGAATTTTACCAAGGTATGGAATTTTACCAAGGTTTGCCATGTCCCCCCTCCCCCGCCACTACCACCACCAACTACTGTTAGCCACCAAATGAAAAACTCAGCATGCCACAAAATAAAACCACCACCATTCTTTTTCCCCTGAATGAAGTTTTGGGGTTTTTTTTCTGTGAAGTTGTAGCACTAAAATGACACGTACTCAGTGCTAATATAATACGGCCAGAACCAAGTCACCAGCATAAAGCGAAACAATACTCTTTTTTTTCCTATTCCTTACTAAAAAAAAGGAACAAAATACCTCTTCACAGCATCCTATGGTTGCCTGTCCTCTCAGACTTCCTCTAAAAGAACTGTTCCTGTTACCCCCCCATCCATTTTCCTTTTGCCACAAGCCTCTCCACTCACCATCCTCCAGGCATCCACATGCTGGCAGCACGCCTCTATATGCAGGCATGCAATCCAAGAAAGTACCACTCATGTCATTCTTGACCCAGCGGTACAGTAAGGATGACAAAACAAGTTTAACTACCACTACTCAGGACACTAAGCATTTGGGGGAACTCAGAACTTACAAAACAAGGGGATAACAAAGAGAAAGGGGTGATTGCTGAAAACAAACATTGGGAGAGGACAAACTTCAAGCCCTGAATCTAGAGAGCAGGTACCAAACACTACAGTGCCCTCTACTGGAAGGCATGCCAGTAGAGGGACTACATTACCAAATAATGAATAATGGATTTTTACACAGTTTTGTCCCATTATTTTATTTATTTATTTTTTGTAAATCCTATTAAGAAATGAGACATGTAGCCCATTTTGTAAGTGCAGTAATAGCTTCCAGTGTGGGTGGTAATGGGCTATAGTACACCTTCCAGGGGTTATAACGCTGTCTGCATGAAGCATTGGGCCTTGTGATGCCCCTAGACAGTATGGTATAACCCAGTACTGTCCACCCTTTTGGATATTATTGCATACATATTCTTCTATTCTTCCAGAGTATCTACTAGATGAACTTTTTAATTCGGGGGATTTAAATCTTTACAAAACCTTACTGAATGCCAATAAGAATTGGAAAAAAGGAGTCCCCATTGAAGGGGTGAAGGACATCTATGCACCTGTGAACCTGTGAAAAGACTTGCCTGCTTCTGTTTGAGGCTGAGAAACTTGCTATACTGCAGAGAACAAACTAGAATGCATTGAGGAACTGGGAATCTGGTAAGACATAATATTGTTGGGGACTTGTTAGGAAGGTAAGCCACGCTTTCTGCAGAAAGTTTCATTTTTTCTTATTGGCATTAAGAAGAGAATTGCAGGATTCCATTAAAGTGTAGTAATTTTATAACCAGAGGGGGTGCATTACAACTGAAGTTGCTTGATTCCTGTGCTTGATACCTAGGATTAGGAAGGATATTTGTGCAACATTTTAGAAGTGTCCTGCTGGCCAAGGAGTGAGTTCATTTTTATCCCTCGACTCAGTAGAGTGGTTTGTGTAGGAGCAGTGGTATAGTAAATTGTAGTGTTGGTTGAATTACTATAAAGGGCAGTATTCACCATGGTGGTGGAGCAGTGGTGTATTTGATTTTTTCTAACAGTCACCAGTGGTTATGAGCCTACCACCCACCCACCCTTTCCCTCACCCGCCTACCCCAGGCGTGGCATGTCCTTATAGCCAAGGTTCTGACATCACTTCCTCAACAGGTCTTGGGGCAGAACTGTCATATTCTTAATAACCCAGCACAGTGCATAAAGTACACACCAAAAAAGAAAAAAATATATTTTATATATTACTCATTGTATATTATAAGGGAGAGGGACATGTGGGGAGTGGTGCAATGCACTGGCTGTGGGGCAGCAGTTTTCCAGGAGACATTCTGGAACCTGCATTGCTGCCCTATTTGCAGGCAACTGTCAGCTCTGAGGGAGGAGGTTGCCCATCTCCAGGCTGAACTGGCAAGGACTAAGAAGGCCTCCCCCACCCAAAGAGCACCAGTTCCACAACCACTGCCTCAGAGGTTGCCAAGTGTTAAGAGCAGTTGGACCACAGGTGGTTCTGGCAGGGTGAGGGTGGTGGAACAGAGGCATAGCCCCCTAGTTATACCTCTACACAAATCATATGTCATTCTGGCAAATCAAGGTTCCTCTATGATGACACCCTCAGTGGAGACCAGGAAGAATGCTGGGGACATCCACAAAGGAGACCCACAAAAGGGTGGCAAGGGACACCACAGGGGAAGGAAACAGCTTCTGATAGGGGACTCAGTTGTTAGGGGTGTAGACCTGGAGAAGGGAGAGGAGAGGGAAGTAAGGTGCCTGCCTGCTGCCACAGCTTGGAGGGACAGAAAGAAAATCCTCAGGATTGCAGAAGCAGCCTCACAGGAGAGGGAACTAGATATCATTGTCCACCTTGAGACAAATGACCTAGCTAGGCATTAGATCAGTGCAGTGCAGGATGAATTTGTGGAGTTGGGGAGGGGCCTCAGACAGGTAGCAAGCATGGTAACCTTCTCAGAGGTGCTGCCAGTCTATGGTAGAGGTGAGACAAGGGTACTGCACACCATGCAGTTTAATGAATGGTTGCAAAACTGGTGCAAAGCACAGGGCTTTGGCTTCACTGGGGACTGGGGGTCCACCTGAAGAGATGAAAGTGTATACTGGCATGATGGTCTGCATCTGTCCAGGAAGGGAAACAAGCTCCTAGGTGACAGGTTTAAATGCTTCCTTGGCAAGCTTTTAAACTAACCAAGGGGGGAGGTGCTGATAGGAAGCAGGAAAGTTCAAGCCTCCCCACACAAAACATGGCAGGTAGTAGGGTAAACACTAAGGTACAGAGTTTGACAGAGGGCAGGACAGGGGTAAATGGAAAAATAGACAAGGGCAATAAGAGCAGGGATGGGGGAAAAAAGGATAAAGCCAACATTAAATGGAGGGCAATGAGTACCAATGCCCGTAGTCTGGGAAACAAGCTTCCTTGAGCTAGTAGCCCTGATGGAAGAGGAACACTTGGATATTGTGGCAGTCACAGAAACATGGTACATGAAGAACCATGACTGGGATGTCAACATACCAGGGTACACAATCTACAGAAGGGACAGGGAGGATAAAAGAGGAGGTGGAGTAGCTCTCTACATAAAGGAAGGGATCAAAGCTACAGAACTAAAAATTAAAGGGGGAGGACAAGAGGCACTCTGGGTCACCTTGGAGACAGGTAATGGCATCACAGTCTGCACAGGGGTTGTATACAGACCCCCATCTCAAGGGGAGGAAATGGACAAGAAAATGATAGAGGACATTCTCAAAATGGCTGAAAAAGGGGAGATACTGTTGATGGGAGACCTGAATATGCCAGATGTTAACTGGACGACATGGACTGCAGCCACATCCAAGAGCAGGGTCATTCTTGATGCCCTACAGGGGGCATGCCTTAGACAGCTAGTGGTGGAACCCACTCGGGAGGGAGCAATATTAGACCTGGTACTCTCAAATGGAGAAAGGATCACAAATTTGGAAGTCAGTAGACATCTGGGAACAAGCAACCACTGCACAGTGTGCTTCACAATAAACACAACCATTGAGACAAGCCATACAAAGACAAGGATACTGGACTTTAGAAGGGCTGACTTTGGCATAATGGGTGAATACCTGAGGAATGCATTAGCAAATGGCCAGAAAAGAGGGGTGGAAGAACAATGGAGAAAAATCAAACCTGCCATTATGGAGGCAACAAGCCTTTGTGTGAAACAAGTAAAGAAAACAAAGTGGAATAAATAAACACTATGGTTCTCAAAAGAGGTGTCAGGGAAGGTTAAGGAGAAAAAGGCTGCATTCAAAAAGTATAAGGAATCACAGAAGGAGCACGACAGCGAACTGTATCAATTAAAGCAGAAAGAAGTGGGGAAGGCAGTCAGAAAAGCAAAGGCCCAAACCGAGGAAAATATAGCCAACTCAGTTAAGAAGGGGGATAAAATCTTTTATAGGTACATTAAGGAGTATAGAAAGGTTAAGGGATGGATAGTGAAGATTAATAAAGGAGAGGGGAGGTGGGCAGAGGGAGACAGTGAAAAGGCAGAGATACTGAATGAATACTTTTGCTCAGTATTCACAAAAGAAGAAGAGGAGGAGTTACCTAAACCAAACAATAGAAGCACTCTGGGTAGTGGGGTTGATGCCAGTCCATTTACAGAAGAAAGAGTCCTGAAAGAACTCCTAAAACTCAAGGTGGACAAAGCAATGGGGCCTGACAGGATTCACCTTAGAATCCTAAAAGAACTAAAGGAGGACCCAGTGACACCACTGACCACACTTTTTA
Organism: Neoceratodus forsteri; assembly: GCA_016271365.2. NCBI lineage: Eukaryota > Metazoa > Chordata > Ceratodontiformes > Ceratodontidae > Neoceratodus > Neoceratodus forsteri. Next base: position 514,637,249 of record CM057449.1, on the reverse strand, counting down.
ACAAATCATGGGAGGATGGGGTGGTACTTGAGGACTGGAGGAGGGCAGATGTGATTCTCTTTCACAAAAGTGGGAGCAAGGCAGAAGCAGAAAACTACAGACCTGTTAGTTTGACCTCAGTCGTGGGGGACATGATGGAATCACTTCTGAAAGAAAGAATTGTTGAGTACCTAGAGGCCAGCGGGGCACAGGACCCAAGGCAGCATGGATTCACAGCAGGAAGGTCATGTCAGATGAATCTAATTGATTTCTTTGACTGGGTGACCAAAGTAATAGACCAGGGAGGGGCTGTGGATATGGCCTACCTAGACTTTAGCAAGGCATTTGACACAGTCCCGCACAAAAGATTAATAATCAAGTTAAAAAGCCAGGGAGTGGGTCCCAGAGTGGTAGCCTGGGTAGCAAACTGGCTGCACAACAGGACACAGAAGGTAATAGTGAATGGAACACATTCCAAAGAAAGAGGAGTTACTAGTGGAGTACCTCAGGGCTCAGTACTGGGTCCAGTCCTCTTTAACGTCTTTATAGGTGACATTGCAGAGAGTCTGGAAGGAGAGGTATGCCTCTTTGCAGATGACACAAAGATCTGTAACAGAGTTGATACACGGCGGGGTAGAAAGGATGAGAAGGGACTTGGCAAGGTTGGAGGAATGGTCAGACATATGGCAACTTAGATTCAATGCAAAGAAGTGCAAAGTAATGTATCTGGGAAATACAAATCCAGGAGAAGAGTACACAATAGCAGGGGAGGTACTAACAACAACAATAATGGAAAGAGACCTGGGGGTAGTCATATCAGATGACCTAAAGGTGGGTAAGCAATGTGAGAAGTCGGTAAGGAGAGCCAGGGGAATACTGGGATGCATAGGGAGGGGCATCACAAGTAGAAAAAGGGAAGTGGTTATCCCTCTGTACAGACAGTTGGTGAGACCCCATCTGGAGCACTGTGTGCAGTTTTGGATAATCTATCTATGTAAGGACATAGACAGGATGGAAGCAGTCCAGAGGAGGGCAACTAAAATGGTGCAGGGTCTACATCAGAAACCATATGAAGAGAGACTGAGAGAGCTTAATATGTATACCCTTGATGAAAGGAAGGACAGGGAGGACATGATAGAAATGTTTAAGTACCTGAAGGGAATCAACAAAGTCCAGGAGGGTAGCATCTTTCAGAAAAAGAGATGTGTAAGAACAAGGGGGCACAATTAAAAGATAGAGGGGAGACGGTTCAGGGATAATGTGAGGAAATTTTTTTTCACAGAGAGAGAGTGGTGGACGCATGGAACTGCCTTTCTGGAGAGGTTGTGGGATCTAAAACAGTGAGGGAATTCAAACATGCATGGGACAGACATAAGGCAATTATAGTGGGGGGTTGCAGGAAGTTGGCTGTTGGTTAACTAGAATCTGCAGCTTATCCAATAGGTAGGGAAATGGGCGGACTGGGTGGGCCAAGTGGCCCTTATCTTCTGTCAAAGTCTATGTTTCTATAAAGATTGATAACTGGGAAAGGCATACAGAGCTAAGGCTCATTACCAGGTGCAACCCTGAGCAATGGGGAGAAAACAATAACAAAGGATTACAACTACATATAAACACAAGATACAGATTGCTGAACTTAAGTGAGCAGTAAGGCACACACAATAAACACAGTATTACATAGCATGGGTGCAGGATGTTATTAATTAAGCAAATAGCCCATAAAACTAATAAACACAGGGGAGGTCCGGTGAGCTGGTAAGAAGGGGGAGTCTGGAGACTACAACTTAAACAGTAGGCTTCTTAAGGCAAAATGCAGGAGGTTACCAGAGATGGTCTAAGCTGACACTTTAATGCAGGAAATGACCAGGTAAGATGAATGGAGGAGAGGAATTTGTTCCAAAGGGAAGGGAGACAAAAGGAGAAAGCGTGTTGACTAGCTGAAGTATAAGTTCAAGGGAAGGCAAATGTACGGGAGAGACTAGAGCACATAAGATGGCAGCGATTAAAACCAGTACTTAGATATGAAGGTAAGGGAGTGGGCCAGTCATCTCTGTGGAAGGGAAGGGAAACAGAGGGTAGAATAAAGACCCCAGTGGTGAAGAGTTAGGAGAGGGGAGTTGGAAGAAAAATGACAGAAAGCGTTAAAATGCACATCGTCTGGCTAGGGAGGAGATGAGGGCTGAGGCGTAGATGACATTGGCATTGTCTAGTGCTGGGAGGATCCATTTGGTTATTAAATCATGCCTGACTGGGAGGGGGAGAGACAGACCTCGTGCCTGTAGAACATGTCCAGTCTGGGGTGAAGTTTAGAGTGCAGGACAGCATGGTGGAATGAGTAGTCAAGGGACGGGTCAAGCCAAACACCAGGGTATTTATAGGTAGGACCCCCATCAAGGGGGGTTCCTCAGCCAGAGTGAATATTACTGGAGGGGATAGAAACGTAGAAGAAAAAATTACTCACTGTAGTAATCCTATTTTTTCCAAGGGGTCCTTTAGCATCTGTAACAATAGCAGTAAGCTGGCCAGGTTGAAATGCCTCAGAGGTGGAGACATGAATATTCATTAAAATAGAGTGGCCAATCACAATCAAGCAGGAAGTTGTTCTGAGTACAAAGAACCCATAGGCTTCTGATTTTTTTTGAAAATGAAAATTGCTGTTGCTAGCCTTGCTTGTAGAGAAGAAAGCAGCTAACTAAAAGAAGCTACATTTTCTTACTAATTTAACACTTATATCTTAGCAGGAGTCAGTGTATGTTGAGATTAAGTGAACAGATACTTTATTAGAAGTAGAAGGGGTCTTATTTAGGGTTTAAAAAAAAGAAAGAAAAGAAAGTCAGTGTGTGTTCTGTGCTGGGAAGGGTTCTGTATCAGTTTACTTTGCTAAACCAGTAAGAGGAGAGACAGCTTAATTGGGGGTGTGGCTTAGACACTATAAAAGCAGGTGACTCAAATTACAACTTCCTGTTGCTAGCCTTTTTTCTTACTAATTGCCCTCCATCCCACCCCCCAAGCCAGTTCTACTTTTATAGCCACTGGATTTGACTGCCAACAGGAACTTCCTGTTTGGCAGTAGGAAGGGAAGGATCATAAAGAAGCATTGGTTTTGTCAACCCTAAAAGAAAAAAGAAGCTCACTCTCTCCCCTAGCTGCTGGTGGTCTGACACTGAGCAAGGAAGAAGGAGTCTATTGAAGAATATAGGAAGTTACTGTCCCAGAATAGGAACGGTGAGAGTTGTAAGGAGAGGAGAGAGTAAGCATACAGAGAAACAGGAGAGGGGACACAAAATAAGACATGATAGGTGTGGTGCAGTGCAATGGCTGTGGGGTGGCAGTGTTCCAGGAGACATTCTGGAGGATGCAATGCTGCCCTATTTGCAGGCACCTCTCTGGTCTGAGGGAGGAGGTTGCCCGTCTCCAAGCTGACCTGGCTAGGATTTGTGAAACCTCCGCCCCCAACCAGGGACCACCAGGGCCAATGCCACTACCTCAGAGGTTGCCAAGAAAGAGGAGAAGCTGGACCAAGGTGGGCTCAGGGAGGGAGAGGGTAGCGGAACAGAGTTGCATCCCTCCAGCTGTACCTCTCCATAATTCATTCGCTCTTCTGGTGGATAGTGGTTCCTCTACAGAGGCACCTGCAGTGGAGACCAAGGAGGATGCTGGGAACCTTAACAAAGGAGACCCACAGGAGGGTGGCATGAGACCCCACAACTTCTGGTGGGGGACTCAATCATTAAGGGGGTAGAAATGTGGAATGAAGGGAAGAGGGAGGTAAGGTGCCTGCCTGGTGCCACGGCTTGGAGGGACAGGAAGCGAATCCTCAGGATTATGGGAGCAGCTGCACAAGGGAGGGAGCTGGATGTCATTGTCCACCTAGGGACAAATGACCTGGCTAGGAATGGGATCAGAGCAGTGCAAGAGGAGTTTGTGAGAGTTGGGGAGGGCCTTAGACAAGTAGGCATATAGTAACCTTCTCAGAGGTGCTGCCTGTCTATGGCAAGGATGATGTTAGGGTACTCCTCACCAGAGAATTCAATGAATGGTTGAAAACTGGTGTGGAGCTCAGGGTTTGCTTCATTGGGACTGGGGAGCCACCTGGAGGGATGCAGACCTATACTGGTGCGATGGTCTGCATCTGTCCAGAAGGAGCCAGGATCCTAGGTGAGAGGTTTAAATGCTTCATTGGCAAGCATTTAAACTAGCCAAGGGGGGAGGCACTGAAAAGGAGCAGGGAACTCACAGCCTCCCCCCACAAACAACAGTAATTAGTGAGGTAAACACCAAGGTAGAGAAGTCATTAGGGAGCAGAACAGAAGTAAATGTAAAAAAAGGCAAAGGCAGTAAGGACTGGAATGAGGCTAAAAGGGGTAAGGCCATCAAAAAGTGGAGGGTGATGAGTACCAATGCCCGTAGTCTGTGTAACAAGCTACCTGAACTAGTGGCCTTGATGGAAGAGGGTTGCCTGGATATTGTGGCAGTTACAGAAATATGGTACACAGAGAACCATGACTGGGATGTCAACATACCAGGATACACAATTTACAGGAGGGACAGGGAGGGTAAAAGAGGAAGAGACGTAGCTCTTTATGTAAATGAAGGGATCAAAGCAACAGAACTAAAGAGTAAACAGGGAGCAGATGAGACACTCTGGGTCACCCTGGAGACAGGAAATGGCACCACAATCCACATGGGGATTGTATACAGATCCCCATCTCAGGGGGAGGGAATGGACAAGGAAATGATAGAAGACTTCCTTAGAATGGCAGAAAAAGGGGAGCTATTGTTGATGGGGGACCTGAATATGCCAGATGTTAACTGGAGCACCTTGCTGCAGGCACATCCAAGAGCAGGGTCATTCTTGATGCCCTACAAGGGGCATGCCTCAGACAGCTAGTATTGGAACCCACTCGGGAGGAAGCAATCTTAGACCTGGTACTCTCAAATGGGGACAGAGAAAGAATCTCAGATTTAGAAGTGGGAAGCCATCTGGGAACAAGCGACGACCAAACAGTGTGGTTCACAATAAACACAGCCATACAATCAAGCCATACAAAAGCAAGAGTACTGGACTTTAGGAGGGCTGACTTTGGGAAAATGAGAGATTGCCTCAGAAAAGCACTAGCAAACAGGCAAGAAGGAGGGGTGGAGGAACAATGGAGAGTAATCAAAACAACCATCACAGAGGCAACAAGCCTTTGTGTAAAGCAAATCAACAAAACACCACGAAGGAAAAAAACGCTATGGTTCTCAAAAGAGGTGGCAGGGAAGGCTAAGGAGAAAAGGATAGCATTCAGGAAATATAAGGAAACACAGAAGGAGAAGGACAGAGAACTTTATCAGTTAAAGCAGAAAGAGGCTGGGAAGGCAGTCAGAATAGCAAAGGCCCAAACCGAGGAAAGGATAGCCAACTCTGTTAAGAAGGGAATAAGACCTTTATAGGTACATTAGGGAGCTAAGAAAGACCAAAGGAGGGATACTGAGGCTTAATAAAGGGAGGAATGTGGGTAGAGGGTGACAATGAAAAAGCAGGGATACTGAATGAATATTTCTGCTCAGTATTCACAAAGGAAGAGGAGGGGGAGGTACCTAAACCAAACAAGAGAAACACTCTGAAGACGAGGGTCAATACCAGTCCATTTACAGAAGAAAGGGTCTGAAAGAACTAATAAAATTGAAGGTGGTCAAAGCAATGGGACCTGATGGAATTCACCCAAGAATTATAAAAGAACTAAGGGTAGAACTAATGACACTGCTGACTACTCTCTTTAACAAATCATGGGAGGATGGGGTGGTACCTGAGGACTGGAGGAGGGTGGATGTGATTCCTCTTCATAAAAGTGGGAGCAGGACAGAGGCAGGAAACTACAAACCAGTTAGTTTGACCTCAGTGGTAGGTAAAATGATGGAATCATTTCTGAAGGAAAGAATTGTTGAGTACCTAGAGGCCAGTGGGGCAGGGACCCAAGGCAGCATGGATTCACTATGGGAAGGTCATGTCAGATGAATCTAATAGATTTCTTTGACTGGGTGACCAAAGTAGTAGACCAGGGAGGGGCTGTGGACATGAACATCCTAGATTTTAGCAGGCATTTCATACAGTCCCACACAAAAGATTAAACACAAGTTAGCCAGCCTTGGAGTGGGTCCCAGGTGGTAGCCTGGATAAAAACTGGCTAGACAACAGGACACAAAGGGTAGTAGTAAATGGCATCCACAGTGAAGAAAGGAGGGTTACTAGCGGGGTACCACGAGGTTCAGTACTAGAGGCGGTCCTTTTAATGTCTTTATAAGTGACATTGCAGAGGAACTGAAGGAAAAGTATGTCTCTTTGCAGATGACACAAGATCTGCAACAGGGTTGATACACCAGATGGAGTGGAAAGGATGAGAAGGGACTTGTAAGGTTGGAGGAATGGTCAAAAGTATGGCAGCTCAGATTCAGTGCAAAGAAGTGCAAGGTAATGCACATGGAAACAAAACCCAGGGCAAGAGTACACAATGGGGATGAGATACTGACAACAGTAAAATGGAAAGGGACCTGGGGGTAATTATATCAGATGACCTAAAGGTTGGCAAGCAATGTGAGAAGGCAGTAAGGAAGGCTGGGGGGATATTGGGATGCATAGGGAGAGGCATCAATAGTAGAAAACAGGAAGTTGTTATCCCTCTGTACAGACAGTTGGTGAGACCCCATCTGGAGTACTGTGTGCAGTTCTGGAGACCCTATCTCCGCAAAGATATAGACAGAGTGGAGGCTGTCCAGAGGAGGGCAACCAAAATGGTGCAGGGTCTGCACCAGAAGACATATGAAGAAAGACTAAAGGAGCTTAATATGTATACCCTTGAGGAAAGGAGGGAGAAGGGGACATGATAGAAACTTTCAAGTACCTCAAGGGAATCAACAAAGTCCAAGAGGGTGGCATCTTTCAAAAAAAGAGATGTGCAAGAACACGGGTGCACAATTTGAAGATAGAGGGGGAACGGCTCAGAGGTAATGTGAGGAAGTATTTTTTCACAGAGAGGGTTGTGGATGCATGGAACAGCTTCACTGAGGAGGTCATGGAGTCAAGAACAGTGGGGGAATTCAAGAATGCATGGGACAGACATAAGGCAGTCCTAGTGGGGGGTAGGAGGAAGTAAGCTGTTGGTTAATTAGGATCTGCAGCTTATCTGTTAGGTAGGAAAATGGGCAGACTAGGTGGGCCAAGCAATCCTTATCTGCCATCAAATTCTATGTTTCTATGTTTCTAAAGGAGAACAATGACTAAAAGGACTGTGCCAACTGGCTTTAAAACCATGCAATAGCATGAACTATAAAAAGACTATAAATACCCATCAACATGCTCTAAAAATAATCCCAAAAACTGAACTAATTTGGCAAAAAGATACAGGGCAGGGTGGAAGGTGACTGAGTCTTTACCTCTAGCTCCTACAGGTATCTTTCTGTTTGGGATAGGAGTTTTGACAGAGCTGGACCCCAAAGGGCAGGAAACTGCTTGAACTGTAGGGGTAGACATTTTCCACTGCCTCAAAGATCCACTTGTCTGGTGATGTGGGTCCAACCTTGGAGGTAGTAGGAGAGCCTGCCCCCTACTGGAGGAGGGGAGTTGACCTGATTGCAGAAGTTAGGACTTAGACTGTGTGGCAGTGGCAGGGGCAGGAGTGGCGGCAGCCCTCTTCTAACCCCTCCTACCTCTTCTCCTGAAATAACTTCTCATTTGAGAGAAATCCAAAGGCATGGGCATAGGACAGAATGCCCTGGGGAAGTAGCCCCTCCCTCTAGTACCCCTAGGTTGAAACTTCTGGGATGTAGAGGCTTTCTGCTTGGTTGCATTACTTTCATAGGTGTACTCCTCCACCTTTTTCATGTATGCTTTAGTTTTGTACCCGAAAAAGGAATTATTTTCACAGAGGAAGTCCATAGCTTCGGACTGGGTGTCCTGTAATAAATAAGTTGTTCATAGCCAGGCAAAACATGTGAGAGGGATAGCCTGAGCCATGACCCTTACTGCTGTGTCATTAGTGTCTGCAGCCATGTGCAAATGGTATTTGGAGGCTTTCGGACCAGAGTTCACTGTTTCAGCAATGTCCTGGAACGTCGTGACAGAATGGCATAGACAGAACTTCAAAGAGCCTTCTGGTACTTAGCAGAGTATGCCAAGTAAGAGGCTGTGGTATAAGATTTTTTAGCCATAGCATCTAATTTTCGTGCCTCCCTTTCTTTTTATTTATTTTTTTTATTTATAGTCTTGGAATTACAACACTTGAGACAGAGACTCATTTACAAAGGTTCCAGATCAACAATGAAAGACAGTATAAAACAATAAAAAAAAATACAAGGTGAAATCAAAGAACAACTTTGTAGTAAAAGGTAACAATGAAATAGTTAGAAATGGTCATTTAATAATAGAGATTGTCAATTTGTATTGATAACTGGTTCAGAAAAAAGGCAACTGATGAAAAATGACAATAAAAGAGAAGATGATAATTAGTAAGTCTACTACTGATAGACGCGGTCTTTTAAACAAACCTCGTCAATTACTGGAATAATGAATCTAATTACAGACAAGGAGAGATAAACTGCTTGCAATTTCGAGCAATTGAATACGGTCAACTTTGAGATAATTTAGAGTTGCAGGTGACATGCATGTGCAATGGTAGGTCAGTGAACAAAAGTAAAAGGGAGGCCAGGAGGACAAGAGAGCTGAGAGAGGAATTATAACATTAGGAGAGTAGAAGAGCCCTTTCTTTCCATATTCTTTCCATATTGTTTTTTATTTAATTCTAGAATTATATAACCTTTGATTCAGGGACTCATTTACAAAGGCTCCATGTCAGAGAGCAAACAAGATTACAATTAACAGCTAGATACAGAACACTACAGTAACAACAGTCCAGTAATATAAGGGGGGATAGGTATATTGTAGGTGGGGAACAAGGAAAATAGTAAGTTGCAATAACATCAAGGGAGAGAGCTAGCACACAATAACATTGGAAACTTGGAGGCAGTGTTTAAGAAACAAGGTGGAACAACTGATAGGAGAAACAATTACATATCTGACGCAAATTAGTGCAGGCAGTAATGATCATCATCATTTATTTATTTAAGGTGCCTTTCCATAGCTCAGGGCACCTTAACAATCAATTCAAAGTAAAAACAAAAATGGTAACAGAATAAATACAATTAAAATACAGAATAAAAACTATCATTTTGTTTCAAAAATCTCTTTGTGTTCCCCCTCAGGCCCCTTGAAAGCCTGAAGGAAAAGATAAGTTTTGAGGGCAATCTTAAAACCCTCGATGGTCAGGCTATCTAGTATCCTATGAGGCAGAGAATTCCACAGGGTAGAGGCTATAAAGGCAAAAGATCTTCATCCAGGTGTTTTTAAGCATACCTTGGGAATCTCTAACAATCCCTCATCAAAGTGAGTAGGAGGGACAGTAGGGACACAGAAGGCCTTGCAGGTACTGGGGTCCCAGGTTGTGTAGAGCTTTATAGGTAAGCAACGTGACCTTGAAGGTTATCCACCACTGTACTGGCAGCCAGTGCAGTCCATGCAGCAGGTGTTATGTGACTGGATCTAGGGGTTCCAGTTAATGACCTGGCTGTCGCATCCAGCACCAGTTGCAGTCAGCAGATCTCCACCCATGGTAGCCCTAGGTAGAGGACGTTGCAGTAATCAAGATGAGTGGTGATGAAGGCATGGACCAAAGTAGGAAGATCTTTAAACGGAATCAGGTGCTTCACCCTAGCGATGTTCCTCAAGTGGTAAAAGGAAGATTTGACTACAGCTGACAATGATAGAGACCAATCTAGATAAAAAAATTACAGGTAACAGGCTAAGTGGACATAGTCATTGATATCATATTCAGTTAATTCACTTGTTTTACAAAGAGTAACAAGTAACAGTCTAAGGAGACATAGTCATTAGGGACAAGCGGAGCAAGGTTTGGATGGGGGGTTAGAGGGACGTGGACAAGATTACATGCAGTCACAGCAGGTAATGGACAATAATTGCTGCCGAAGTTGTAATTCAAATGGTCCCGACTTTTGTATGGCCAGGACTTCTGGTGGCAGGCTGTTTAACCAGACTGGGGCATTTTACTTGAAGGACCACTGGCATAGGGAAGTTCTGCAGTGAGGGACATTGAAGGTAACTTTGGTGGCACTCCTTGTGAGCTTGGTAGTGGATGGCTGTAAGGAGAAGCAACTGTGAGGAGGGGGGAGTGAGGCCGAGGATGATTTTTTGGCCAGTAGACAGGACTGGTAGGTAAGTTTATTATTGAAGTTTAGCCAATTGGTGAGCGAGTAGAGATTGCAGATGTGAGTGAGTCTAAGCAGCATGCCTTATTAATGGCAACCTTTACTCTATTGAGGATGGTATCAGAGGCTGAACCATAGATTACTATACCATAGTCAATGATTGAGAGGATGGAACTGATTACTGCTAATCGAAGGGTGTCTGGAGTCACACAGTGCCTGTGCTTATAGAGCAATCCAATCCTTATATTCACTGCCTTGCAGACCAGATTGACATGTTCCCAAAAATACAGAGAGCAGTCTAATGTAACTCCTAGGTATTTAAAGCTCTTGATTTTTGCAGCAGATGACCAAGATTATTTTGGCTGTTGAGGCAGACCCCATATGCTTGTTTGGGGGGGAGGCAAATACCATTACCTTTGTCTTTTTATAATTAATTATCAATTTGTGCTCAGAGAACCAGGTTTCAACTTCATAAAAGCACTTTTGAAGGGACTGCTGTAGTCGGAGTTGATTGGAGTTTCTAGAGTATATAACAGCATCATCTTCGTATAGGAGTAGGTTGCTGGAGCTGGCTAGGGGGAGGTTGTTGAGGAAGAGATTGAAAAGAAGAGGGCCCAGAATTGATCCTTGATGGACTCCTGAGCAGATGGGGTGGCTGGAGGAGATGTTGTCATGGACTTTGGTACATTGTGTATGCCCACTGAGATAGTTGGAGAACCAGGAGGTAGCATCACAGGAGAGACCGATAGCAGAGAGAGAGGCAGCTAGAAGGGCATGACTGACCGTGTCAAAAGCTTTTTTAGGTCTGTGTACACAGACCCAACAAGGTGACCCCTGTCAAGAGCTTTATGTACATAGTCTGTAAATTCAAGGAGGGCAGAGGTAATGCTATGACCCTTCCTGAAACCATGTTACTGGTGGCATTGGAGGTTGTATTTCGTAAGGTAGACAGATAATTGATCAGAGACGATCCTCGCGAGTGTTTCTGAGAGAGGGGGAGAGGATGGATATCAGGTGGTAGTTACTACAAGAGGCCCTATCACCACTTTTGTAGACTGGGATTACCACTGCTGCCTTCTGTTGTTGGGGGAATTGGCTGACATAGAGGGATTGGTTTATAATGATTGTAAGTTGGTGTAGTACTGCATCAAGGGTAAGGTGTAGGAGTTTCAGGTCTAAGGTGTCACTGCTACATCTGGACTTACACAAAACATGTTGTAGGTAGGTTCTAGCTTTCTTTTGGGTGATGATCTTGAATCAAAAGAGTGGGGTGTCACGAGGTTCTTGGGTGTAATGGATAACGCCCAAGGAGGCATAGAGGTGAAATGGGCCTTAGCCTTATCATAGGCTGTGGCCTGAAACACCTCTTCATGGCTGGGATAAGTATAAAGAAAATCAGTTTCATTTTAGTCAGAGGATATTTCTATCCACTTTCTTGTCCACTCCAGACAGGGAAGTAGTGGCCCACAGGAGCTTCATGGCGGATTTCTTGGAGGATTGGTACATAGGAAGCACAATCTTTTTTTTGTAGGAGGAAGATCCACCATATTTTTATAGTTTTCATCCTCTTCATCATCATCTTTGGTGGACTTCTGAGCAGAGAGGTCCAGAGTGTCCACCATGTGCTGTAAGAAGGTCAGGAGGGAGGAAAGGTCCTCCTAGCCATCTGCAGATGTACCAAAGCATAGGTCAGGTAAAATGTCCGGCACTGGAGTCTAGTCCCCATTATCTTAATCATTATCATCATCATCACCCCCCTGAACATAGTACCAGGATGTCCCAAAGGTTGGGACAGAGCTGTCAAGGTTAGCAGGAGTAGAGGCAGCAGAGAAAAAGCCCCCCATACCCTGTAAAGTTTGATATAGGTGCCATGCCTTTTCCATTTTTTTACAGGGGGGTAAATCTTTATTAGGGTCTGAGACCTCAGTGGGTGACTGACCCTCTTTCTTCTTTTTTTTTTTGTGCTTTTTTGCCACTGTCATCTTCCCTTGCCTTGACGTGGGAGCTGCAGTGGTATGCTTGTCTTAACATAGTTTTTTTGCTGGAACAGACTAAGTGGTATTTTCATTTCTTTTTTTTTTTTTGGCATGTCACCATTTTTATTGTTTTTTTTTTTATCAGACTTATTTTGTGAAGAGTTCTTATCTTTAGGCTTAGGCAGGGCAGTGGACCCCTCCTTAATAGGAGAAACATTATTAAAGACCATCTCTTTGAGTCTTTTGGCCCTCATTTTTTAGTTTTTGAGCAGAATTTAGAGCAAAAATGTTCTGGACTCAAAAGCACTGTCAACACACCGCAATAGAATTTTTAAAATGTGTGGGTCCAGTCCTCTTTTTTGGCTTTTCTGACATAACAATGTGTCAGAAAGTTGAAAAACATTGGTTTCCAAAATGGAAAAACTGTAAATGTAGTCAATTCCCTAGCAGTAAAGAACTGCGATTTAACATAATAAAACTCAGGAGAAATACCCAAAAAAATAGTTGCTCCGAGTAAAATAAGGGAGCCTCTATTAAAAGAATCACTAAAAAAACCTTAAAATGATAATAAAATGTAAAATACTTACAAACTCAGCACAAAAGTAAAGATTTAGGCACAAAAAGTTTGTTTCTAAAGAATGAGAAAGAGCGCCTTAGAGGCAGTGTTTCTCAGTCAGTCAGAGAAAAAATTCTGAAGCCCTGTAAGCTATTTGTAGTCAGCACAACTTCATGCTTGATTCTGATTGGCCACTCTATTTTAATGAATATTCATAGCTCCATCTCTGAGGCAGTTCAACCTGGTCAGCATACTGCTATTGTTACTGATGCTAAAGGACTCCTGGGATAAGAAACATAGACTTTGACAGCAAATAAGGACCACTTGGCCCACCAAGTCTGCCCATTTCCCTACCTATTGGAAAAGCTGCATATCCTAGTTTTACCAACAGCCTACTTCCTCCTACCTCCCACTAGAATTGCCTTATGCCTGTCCCATTCATTTTTAAATTCCCCTACTGTTTTTGACCCCACATCCTCCTCAGGAAGGCCATTCCATGCATCCACTACCTTTCCATGAAAAAATACTTCCTCATGTTGAACCTGACTCATCCCCCCTTTATCTTCAAATTGTGCCCCCTTGTTCTTGCACATCTCTTTTTCTGAAAGATGCTACCCTCTTGGACTTTGCTCATTCCCTTGAGGTACTTGAAAGTTCCTATCATGTCCTTCCTTTTCTCTAAGGTATACATATTATGCTCTTTTAGTTTCTCTTCGCATGACTTCTGGTGCAGACTCTGCACCATTTTAGTTGCCTTCCTCTGGACTGCCTCCATCCTGTCTATGTCCTTGCAGAGATGGGGTCTCCAGAACTGCACATAGTACTCCAGATGGGGTCTCACCAACTGTCTGTACAGAGGAATAACAACCTCCTGTTTTCTACTGGTGATGCCACTCCCTAGGAATCCCAATATCCCCCCAGCCCTCCTTACTTCCTTTTCACATTGCTTGCCTACCTTTAGGTCATATGATATGACTACCCCCAGGTCCCTTTCCATTTTTGTTCTCATTAATACCTCCCCATCCCATTGTGTACTCTTCCTTTGAGTTTTATTTCCAAGGTGCATTACTTTGCACTTCTTTGCATTGAATCTAAGCTACCGTACTTTTGACCATTCCTCCAACTTTGCCAAGTCCCTTCTCATCCTTTCCACACACACATACCCTCCCTGGGTATGTCAACCGTGTTGCAGATAACATATTTGTGTCATCTGCAAACAGGCATACTTTTCTTTCCATTCCCTACACAATGTCACCTATAAAGACATTAAAGAGGACCGGTCCCAGTACTGAACCCTGCTATCCCCGACTAGTAACCCTGTTTCTTCAGAGAGGACTCTGTTTACTATTACCCTCTGCATCCTGCTGTCCAGCCAATTTTTTTTCCCAGGTTACCACCCTGGAACCCACTCCCTGGCTGGCCAACTTGTTTATTAATCTTTTGTGTGGGGCTGTGTAAAATGCTTTGCTAAAGATGACAATCTTGCTAGTTTTTGCTTTGAGCTGAATGTCATGGCTACAGTTTTTTAGTGTTTATTTTGAGGCAGTGATCTTGGAACCAGTTTTTCACCATGAGAAAATTATGTTGGGTGGGGAGCATGGATCAGGGGATCCATTTCAGAAAAAAGGATGCTCAAGGTACTAATGGAGTTAAAGGTAAATAAGTCCCCCAGACCAGACAGACTGCACCCTGGAGCACTGAGGGAAATGGCATAAGCCCCAGAAGTAGCAATGGTGAACCTATTCAACTGCTCCATGGACACAAGAGTGGTTCCAGGAGACTAGAGGGTAGTAGATGTCATCCCCTTGCATTAAAGCAAAGACGGGGGGGACCAGAAAATTACAGGCTGGTAAGCCCCTGGGATCCATAATAAAGGAAAGGCTATTTTATTTTCTGAATGCATGCAGTCCATGACAGAAAATTGCATGTATCTGTAAAGAGAAGATCTTGCCAGATAAACTCATTGAATTTGTCAGTGGTGTACTGCAGGATCTGAACATGGGCAAGGTTCTGGATGTTCTATAGTTGGACTTCAGTGAGTCTTTTGATCTAGTGCCCAATAACAAGAGGGTGAAGAAACTGGCAGATATAGTGGCTGGAGACGGATTGAGTCACTGGGTGGGAAATTTAACCAGATAACTCTAATTTATAGTAAAATAATATCTCGGTATTGAAAAATACACAAATGATCATATATGAGTTTTCGAAATTTAAGCAATATGTGAACTGCGTGAGTAATGAAAGTTGCTGCTGCAATTCTACAGACTTGTATAAATGCACCCAAGTTGCAACAGACCCTAGTAAAAAAAATTATAACTAAGAGGTAGAGTTTGTACAATGTGGTTTGGTGAAGACTGCAGATGAACTAAGGTAGATCTTCTAAGGGTTGCAAAAGCCACAAATAAAAAATCCAACTAAGGAATTGTGAAGACATTAAGTAAATACAGGAAAAAATATAAATCATTCTTAAGGAAAAAAATATGGATTCCATAAGGATTTATAAGAAAAAAGTTAAATGTAATAGAAATGAAAGATGATGAATTATTCTAGAGTACTGGCAAATGGTACTTTGACCTATAAGGCACAAAGTGACATATATAGAACTTCATATATAGGTCAGGTATTTTTCTAGATTGCTTTATAATGGGGAGACTGTATCTCATTGGAGAATTTATGCTAAAATGGAAGTTTCTAGTTCTTTTAATTGACCTGCAAAAGAGGAAATACCAGAGGTAATATATACTAGTAAATAAATCAAAGTGACAGGCCCAGATGAAATACCTGCTGACTTTTATAAATTTGACCTGGAATGGTGGGAGCACGTGTTGGCATACTTCTTTAATAAGTGTATAACTGGGAATTTTTTCCATGACTCATGTGGCTGGATATTTAGACTGCTCTGGGCAGTGGCGCAAGCCTGGGTGCATTGCAACTGGACTGCGCCGTGGCCAGGACCAGGCAATATTCAATGCTGATGCACCATGGTGCAGCACCGTTGAATATGGCATGGTGTCGGCGATACTATGCATGCATAGTGGCACTAAAAATTGTGCACAAGCTACAGAGGGGGGGTACGGGGATGCACCAGCGCAAGTGCCATTGCACTAGGTGCATCACCCACGATATTCAGCTGGGGTCATACAAATGAGGCCATAATCTATGCAAGGTGCAAATGGGCCCATTTGCATATCGTTATGGCCCCATTTGCATGTGTTGCACTGGGCATCCGAGCAAAATGTGCCTGGTGCCTTGCCAAGCTGCTGTCAGTGGGGGTTGGCTCCCTGGTGGGCTTTTGTTTCCCCCCTCCCATATGCCCGATCACGGGCTGTAGTAATAATACAGATAACCCTGGTGGTCTAGTGGACCCCTCCCTCCCTCCCTATGTCCGATCACAGGCTGTAGTATGAATAAAGTAACCTGGTGGTCTAGTGTACACCCTCCCTCCCGTTTGCTGTAGTAATAAAAGATATCAAGCTGGTGGTCCAGTGGTACCCCCTCCCCACCCACCCACAGAGGCCCCCTGCCACCCAGCACCCCCATCTCTGGTGGGCAGCAGCACCCACCTGCATACCACCCAGCAGCCCGCCAAATGACAGCATACAGTATGATCTGTATTCCTATTGTGCCACAGTGTGGACCAATGAACACCAGACCATACTCTACTACAGGACCAGATATGTGAATGAGCAGCGTTCATTCCTTATCTGTCTGTATACAATATGTATCTAAGCCCATTAGTCCCAACCTGAACCACCTACACATCAAGCTGGCATGCTGTCATTGATGGTGGCTGAGGTGGTGTATGCAGGCAGTGCTGCAGCACCCGATGATGAAACTGGGCGAAGATTCAATGTGGTCGTGCCGCGGACCGCAGGTGTCTTACAGCCTGACTCGGGCATAAGGAGGGAGGGGTGTCACCAGGCCACAAATAATCCTATTCTTACTACAGCCCACAACTGGGCATACAGGGAGGGAGGAGGGTCCACTAGACTACTCGGGGGGTAACGGGTGTTTGTGGATGGTGTTTCTGCTGGGTGGGCGGCCACCCACAGCTGGTGGCTGTTGTGTTGCACCTTGCCATACAGCTGCCCAACCATGGGTGGCCAGCATTTGAGCCTATTATTTATGTCTCAACTTTGAGCACCAGTGTGCGGCGCATGTAGGGTCGTGCCAGCATATGCGCCGCACATCCCGGGCTGAATATTGGGATGTGCTGCATATGCATGGGCACGCCCCCTGCATCTGCGCTGCATACATTACCAATGCACCCCGGCACAGTGGGATTTGTGCCACGCAACCTGCCTCTTTGAATATTGTGCCAGGGCACATTGGGGGTTGTGTATGGCGCACCCTTTGAATATCCCAGCCATGGTGTGGGAATGTTATAGTTCCTATATTTAAACAAGCATTTGTCAATGCTGAATGTTGTCTCACTGGCATTGGCATTGGTAGTGCAGGAGTTAGAGATGCATAATAGGAATGGCAGTGAAGTATTGAACTGACACCAACCTCACCCCCACCCTGAAGAGACACATTTTCAACATAGGCATTTTGGGACCCCTTATGAACAGTGGCACTGTGATTTTGTTAATCTATCCCAAAAGTTGATTTCCCACAACAACCACGCCATTCTGTGCCACAGGTGCAAAAACACATTTTGGGCAGGATGTGAAAAATGACAGCTGTACTGTTCATAAGGAGGTGTGAAAAACTGCCAGTGTTGAAAATCTGGCATGAAAATATTGCAAATTTGCGAAGTTACAAGGGTACGTGGAAACTGCACAATACATGCTTGTACACAGTCATTTTATGGACTTTCATTACCAAATTGTCAACATACACATTTTAGGATCCCTGCTCATGAAGAGTGTCATTGTCATTTTCTCAAACTGTCCCAAAAACTGATTTCACACAGCGACCTTGCTATTCTGCGTTGTAAGTGCAAAAACACATTTTGGCCAGGATATGTAAATTGACAGCTGTACTGTTTATAAGGAGGTGTGGAAAAATGCCAATGTTGAAAATCTGGAGTGAAAATATTACAAATTCACGAAGTTATGAGCATGTGTGGAAACAGTGTAATTCACAGTCTTAAATTTTTTGGGGGATTTGTTGTCACCAAAATGCAACATAGGCCTTTTGAGAGCCCACCTAATGAACAGTGGCACAGTCAATTTGTTAATCAGTCCCTAAATGTGATTCCACACAGCGACTGTGAAATCACCTTTCAAGACCGAATAACACCATGACAGTGACTGAATTCATGAGGAGGGGCCCTAATAGCCCCATGTTGAAAATTTGGTGCCACAATTCCCCAAAATGCCTGAGATATGCACCAAAGTTGAAAAAACCCTGTTTATGCCATTATACAGCTTACTGGCATTTCTTCAGTTCGCGGTCGGCTTTGAAGAGAATAGACGTGTTCCCAGTCTGCCGAAGATCATCATGCCGGACTCCTTAGGTAAGTATGGGGTGAGGGTAGGGGTGTGGGGAGGCAGGGTGCACAGAGGGTGGGTTCAGGTTGGGGGAGGGAGCAGGACAGACCGCGAGGGACCATTTTCTTCTTTTACAATTAAAAAAAAAATTGCGGGACTTTTTTTTTTTTTTACAGGGGCATTTGGCATGCTGTGTTGGGCTCCCAGCATGCCACCTGAGTGTTGGGAGGGCTAGCCAATGGAGGATTGGGCACCCCCATCAGCACATGCCAAAGGGGCGGCAAAAGCTGAGGGGGATCGGGCACCCCCCTCGGCACACAACAAATGGGGGGCATTATGCTGATGGGGAGTGGGCTCCCCCGTCGGCATATGAACTGGGTCAGGACATGTCATCAGGGGTATTGGGCACCCCCGAAGGTGGCATTGTGTCAGAAGGTGGCAGCAGTGACTGCTGCCACATTTATTAGAATGCTTCACTAGGAAAGGCACGTCGGGAGGTGCTGCTGCGTGACGTGAGTGGTTCTCCTTGTAGTGGACCTTTCCTTAGACTTGGTGGCCATTTTATGTGTTGCTGGTGTCAGTGCCTACAGCTGCCTTATTGGGGAATGAGGGACACACCTATTGATGCATGTCCTGCATTCGCCCACAGTGACCGCACCTCAAAATCTGCTACTACTGCAATGTGTTGGCTGCCATGCACACGCAAGCCAGCATAAAAAGGGAATAAGACTGACCCAAATATGTATTGTCCAATACGTTTGCTGGATATTAGGGCTAAAATATTTGCTTTGGTTCTTTTGAAGCATTTATATACTTGTATTGTTAGTACTGTTCCCCTGTCTGAACTACAAGCAGGATTTAGGGAGGAGTAAAGTACTTCAGAAAAGTATGTAAAATTAGGAGCACAAAAGTTCTATGTAATAAACATTGATTTTTGTCCCAAATTTGATATTCTATCAACAAGTACACTTTGAGATAAAATGATTGACATAGTTATTGATTTGGATTTAGTGGGTTAATTGAAAATCCTTTCACAGACACAGGGGCCAAAATTAAATATAACAAAGACTAACAAGATACAAATTAGCCATGGTGTCAGACAGGGTTATGTCTCGACATGAGCACTATTCAGTTTGCATATGAACAAGGTCTTTGTTGAAATGAAAGACGATGTATTTGATACACACAAAAATCTTAGATGCTTCAGTCCAAGCTTTGGCCTATGCAGGCAATTTGGTCCTGCTGTCACTCTCACCATTAGTAACCATCAAATTCTGTGATTCTAAGTTTCTGTGCTAGGGGTGGTCTCCCAAAATAAAAGGGTTCACCCATGACAGTGTGACAGACATGTTGCTGACACCAACTGTCGGCGCAAGAGAAATATGTCGCCTCCGCACTGAGCCGCGCCTGAGGCATCATGTTTTCCAAGAGTTACAGCACCAAAGCACCTTCCCAGGAAACAGTTGTCCTTTGGGGGGGTCACTGTTACAACAGAATACCAAAAAGAAGCATGATAAATTGTCCAAAATTTGTGATAAACTTTCGTTCATTATAAATATGAACAAGTTGAAGGTCAAGCTTTTCAGTTCTAATAAATAATTGCTCATTAAGAGAGTAGCTTTGGAGACTGCAAGGAATTACTGCTGTGTGGGACTTAAATTTATAAATACTGGTAGCTGGTCTAAGCATGTGTTACAGACTAATTAAAAGTAAACAAACTATTAATGGTCTGCAACACTTTTATATTAAATACAGGGGTAAACCTTGAGTTCCAATGCTGAAAGCCTTAAGAGAAAAGTTTAATGGGCAAGCTTTATATGCAACTGAAATTTGTGGAAATGCAAAGCTAAATCAATTAAAGGTGGTGGAAAATGGTATACACAAGAAAATGTTGGGTTGCTAGTTTCTGCACCCTCCTGGCTGGTGCGTTGGGAATTCGGTGCAGTCTGTTTCAAAGTCTTTGCTTTTAATGTAATGATTTATTGCTGAATCAAAGTAAATTACCACCCTAAAAAAGCTACTTGCTCTTTTTATAGGAAAAAGAAACTTATGAAACACAAATGCTTGACAGCATAGTTAGATTATGTATACAAACAACAAGTATCTAATGTTTTTTTATTTTCTTGGGAATTATATAAACATGGGATATAAAGTAACTGCACGTATGCTCGTTAATTCTTAAAGCTGCTTTAATGGACATTGCAAGACAAAAAAGAGATTGCTAACCATAAACTGGTAGATGTTCCTTTTGGCTAGCTGCAAACATGTAATTAAGCCCTATCTACAGTATATATGCTGTCAGACCCTATACAAAGAAGGATCACAACACAATATAGATTTGAATTCTATCCTAGCAAGATCCCAATAGACAAATCACAGAACTATGTAACTGTAACCTGGTATTTGTGGAAAATATGTGTCATAATGTAATAATTTGTACATTGTAAGAAGCAGTAGGAAAAATATTTACCTCATATCCGATATCCTCTTAAAACTGTTTAGAAAGCAGCCTTTTTATTTCCCAGCCTCTGATTGGCTGGCATCATGCCAGGGGGGTACATTAGCTTTCAGAAGAGGACCAGGAAATAAATGGTGACAGCCCAGCCCAGCCTGCCTCAGTACCAAAGTTGCAATCACTGTGCCACTTTGGATTTTCAGTTTACAACTGAGACTTTTGCCATGGATACAAAGGTACATAGACACTGTCAGCAGATAAGGGTCTATGGCACACCCAGTGTGCCTATTTAAGCCTGTAAGTTCATTTTATGTTTTTCTAGAAGTCTGTTGCCCCTTACCTCTGACTTCCATTACTCCCCAATGTCTACCCCATGCATTCTTAGGTGTCAGCATGGCTCAGTTGGTAGCACATCCGTCTCTGGACCAGAAGGTCATGGGTTCTTGTCCCACATCGGGATTGGACTTACACCTAAAAAATCGCTGGCATCCGAGTGCAGTATTGGGGGGTGCTGTACTGCTGGGGTGTGCCGTCCTTTGGATAAGATGTTAAACCGAGGTCCCTTCTGCCCATCCTGGTGGGTGTCCAGGTGGAAGTAAAAGAACCCAGGGCACTCTTCGCAAAAGAGTAGGGAACATTCCCGGTGTCCTGGCCAACATTCCCCTTCCCATAAATCGGTTCATGCAATTATCTAGGCTGTGTGTGGGTGATGATGTGCGATATGGCCGCCACCACACATTTAGTCACTTCACTACCAGTCTAGCATTGCTTGTAAAGTGCTTTGGATGTATGAAAAGCGCTATATAAATGCTGATTCTTCTTCTTCTTAAATGCCTCGATTGTTTCAGCCCCCACCACTTCTTCTGGCAGGGTGTTCCACTTGTCCACCACCCTTTCTGTGAAGAAATTCTTCCTCACGTTTCTTCTGAACCACCCTCCCTCCAACTTCATCCCATGACGTCTAGTCCTGGAACATCTTTTTTGCTGGAAAATAGTATATTCGTGTGCACTATTCCTCCCTGTAAGGTACTTGCATGTCTCTATCATATCACCTCTCTCCCTCCTCTCCTCCAGGTAGTACATATTCAAGTCCTTCAGCCTGTCCTCATAGGACTTGTGATGCAATCCCTGTACCATCTTTGCTGCCCTCCTCTGAACCTTCTCTACCCTGTTAATGTCCTTACATTGGTAAGGTCTCCAGAACTGTACACTGTACTCCAGGGGGGGCTCACTATGTCTTATATAGTGGAATTGTGACCTCCCTTTTCCTGCTGGTGATGCTCCTGCCTATGCATCACAGCATCCTATTTGCTTTACCTGCTGCCTTGTCACACTGTTTTCCTACCTTGAGGTTATCAGAGATAATAATCCCAAGATCCCTTTCCTGCTTGCTGCATACTTTATCCTTACCCCCCAACTGATATGTTGTTCCAGGGTTTTTGTGCCCAATATGCATTATTTTGCACTTTTTTGCATTGAATTTTACCAAGGTATGGAATTTTATCAAGTTGTGCCATGGTTTACCAAGTCCCCCCACCACCACCACACCACCAAGTTTTGTTAGCCACCAACTGAAAAACCCAGCATGCCACAAATAAACCATCACCATTCATTTTCCCCTGAATAAAGTTTTTTTGAGGGGGTTTTGTATGAAGTTGTAGTGCTAGCATGTCACATGCTCAGTGCTAATATAATACAACCAGAGCCAAGTCGTCAACATAAAGTGAAACAATACTCTTTTTTCCCCTATTCCTTACTAAAAAAAAAAGGGAACAAAATACCTCTTCACAGCATCCTTTGGCCACCTGCCCTCTCAGACTTCCTCTGAAAGAACTATCCCTGTCATCCACCCACCCATTTTCCCTTTTGCCAAAGCCTCTCCACTCACCATCCTCCAGGCATCCACATGCTGGCAGAGTGCCTCTATATGCAGGCATGCAATCCAAGAAAGTACCACTCATGTCATTCTTGACCCAGCGGTACAGTAAGGACGACAAAATAAGTTTAACTACCAGTACTCAGGACACTAAGCATTTGGGGGGAACTCAACATTTACAACACAAGGGGATAACAAAGAGAGGGGGGTGATTGTTGAAAACAAACATTGGGAGAGGACAAGCTTCAAGCTCTGACTCTAAAGAGCAGGTAACAAACACTACAGTGCCCTCTACTGGCATGCATGCCAGTAGAGGGACTATATCACAAAATAGTGAAAAATAGATTTTTACAGTTTTGTCCCATAAATTTTTTTTTGTAAATCCTATCAAAAAGTGAGATACATAGCCCATTTTTTAAGTGCAGTAATATCCTCCAGTGTGGGTGGTATTGGGCTATAGTACACCTTCCAGGGGTTATAAGGCTCTTTGCATGTGGCATCAGGCCCCATTATGACCCCTAGACAGTCTGGTATAGCCCAGTACTGCCCATACTCTTAATTATTATTGCTTACATATTCTTCCAGAGTATCTACTGGATCAACTGTTTAACTCAGGGGATTTAAATCTTTACAAAACCTTGCTAAATTCCTTATTCAGGCCCCCAAAACAAATAAGAACTGGAAAAAAGGAGTCCTCATTAAAGGGGGTGATGGGCTAGTCCTATTGATTTTGATTATTTGCTTTTACTGAGACAAGGAAGCTATTTTGCACAGAATGAAGGGATGCATAAGCTATGCATCTTAAGTATTTGTTACAAAAACAATGTATAACTTGTGATTTCCTTTATAAAAATTGACCATAATATGATGTAAATGTGATGTTTAGTTTCATCTCTTTTTTATTTCTTCTCTTTTTATTTATTTTTTAAATTTTAATGGCTTCTAAATGCTGATCAATAACCAATACTGCTACATTGTCTGGACCCTCACTCAGCTGAAATCCTTATCCATGCCTTTGTCACCTCACACCTCTACTACTGTAATGCCTTCTCTGATGATCTTCCTTCAAGTCACAACAATTTGGTCCACAATGCTGCTATCAGCCTTGTTACCCACACCAAAATATAAAATTGCATTACTTTCTGCCTTAGAAACTGCCACTATATTTCAATTTCCTTGAGACATCAATATAAGGTTTCCCTCTTGCTATTCAAAGTCCTATAGCAACATCACCGCTAACCTCCATGACCTAGTCTCCCTCTAATCCCTCCATTTCTTCTTCTCTCACCTTCTTTCTGTCCCACCCACCCCAAAAACCAGTGGGTGGCTATGACTCCTCATGAGTGCATCAACAATCCGGAACTCATTTTCTGTCCCTCTCTCTACATTATTAACTCTATTTCCCTTTTTACATCCTGGGTCTGCCAAAGACTTGCCTAGCTGTTGGAAGAAGATCCTTCTCTTTTGCAGCACCACAAAAGTGGAATGACCTCCCACACTCACTACTCTCATGCAAGACCATTACTCTCTTCAAAAAACAATATTGGGAAATATTTTACAAGCCTCCTGTCTGTAATGGGAAGTGTACCTAATCTTCTCTAAACATCTCCACCACGTGCTTGTCTATACTCTCCTGGTGTGTATGATCAATGTTTCATAGTTTCATAGCTATTTACAAGTTCAGAGGACCGGAGCCCATATGGAACTCACTACCTCTACTAATTAAAGGTGGAAGGAATATTTTTTTCACCCATGTACAGATCTAGGCTTTTTTTTTAAATTGTTTTACACTATTACTGCCAACCACATTACTCGGTAGTGAGTTTTAAATTATTGGAGCTCTTTGTATAAAATATATCTTCCTTTTTGTGGTTTTGCAAATATTAGTCTTTAATTGATAGCTATGTGATCTAGTGATGTTTTTAGTATATTTTCTTTCTAGACAAGTATCTTCCATTAATGCATCCCTCTGAAAGGCATTAAAAATATATATCAAGTCTCCTCTAATCAATCTGTATTCCTGGGAGTATAGGCATGATGCCTTCAACCTATCCTCATAACTTTTGACTGACAGTATTCAATTCTTTTTGTAGCTCTTCTCTGAACTTTTTCATACCTAGACAGACATCCAGCAGAGGTGGGAGAACAAAAGGGAGCGCAGTACTCCAGATGCAGCCGTACAAGGGTGGAATAAAGTGGGATAGCTATCACAGATTTGTTGCTCTTAATATGTCAACCAATACAGCCTAGGATTGAATATGCTTTTTTAACAGTTTTGTTGATAGGTGTATCGAATTTCAAGTTATTAGTAATAGTAATACCTAAATTCCTTTCTTGTGTAGTTTCTGTGAGCTCAGCATTATTCATAATATAACTAGCATTATTATTTCTTTCCAGATGCATAATTTTGCATTTACTGCTATGTCTAGGGCTATGACTCTGTACACAGCCAATTATCTATACTCTGCACTTATGTACTAATTGACTCTAGTACGATTATATTGTATGCTCATATCAGCCTTGCTGTTTGTTCACCTACTGTATGTTGCAACTGACATGTGTAATTTGTACTCTCTCCCAAATGAATGGGATGCTAGTCTAGTCCATGAATGTATGTAACTGTCCAATGATATTTGTACATAATTATCTGTATCTATACTGTTTTCTTATGCTTGGAACATTTGGTTCCCTGGGTCACCCCTGAAAAAGGGACTTGACTGTTTCAGAGGGCCCACCCGGTCATCAAAATTTAAATAAATAAAATCTAAAAGCAACTATTTTCTGCCTCTCCTCTGACCACTAACATCACACTCCTTCTTCACCTCTGCTCTACAAGCAAAGCCTGTACCATTACTGTATGCCCATTGACAGGGTATATTGTAGTAAATGACTAAAGCTTTTTATATTGTTAACAAGCACTGCTGAAACTTGTTTCACTGTTTTTCTATTTTTGTTTGTTGCTGTACAAGTACTGTGAAACATTTTGAGATGCAAGCTGTAGGAAGATGCTACTCAGAGGAAAGGAGAAGAAACTGAAGTTTGTACTGTATTGTGGAATTATAGCTGTATAGTATTGCAAGGCACTTTTAGCATTTGGAAAAGTGCCATATAAAGAAAGGATAGTTCATTATTCATGTGGTGTGGTGTGTTTCTGAGTGGTATGATGCAGTACGGTACGATACAGATTAGATGGGCCACATGGTCTTATTTTGTCTTTTGAATCCTTCCTGAAATACAGATGGCTCAAAACATTTCTGTTACAGGTCCAAAAAACAAATCCTTATCTTCCAATGTCTTTCCCACAGCACATATTTACATTCACTAACCAAACTCTCCATCATAAGAAGTGGTGAGCTATATTCTATGGCTGTTTCCAGTGGACTGCCAGCATGCTTCCTCTGACTTTAGTAGATTGAAAAAGGTTCCTCACAGGTCATTGGCAATTTGCACTTTTATACTACATAAGACCAATCTCTCTGATTATCTTACCCTTTCCCTAGCCAAGACACACCTCTTTAAAATATTTATTATGTAATCCTCTTTTAAATGGTCAAAGTCATGTTGAAGAGGGTTGTCAGAGGACTGCCCATACTGGTGCTACAAGTTTGATAAGTATCGTAACAAAACTTTCAGGTACAAGAGGTTTATACTGAGTGTCTGCCATGCAGCTGGAACAGGATCTCATTGACACAGACTGTGATAATTGGAAAACAAAGAGAGGTTTTAAGGTACAGACAGCCTCATGCAGGTATGTTAGAATCCAACCTAGGTGTACGAGAAATACCCAGGGCTTTACTGCCTCTTGTTTATTTCCTCTTCTTTTTATTAGATGCCCATCTATGTCTAATCCCACTGGCCTCACAGAACATCTTGCTGCCCTTAGTCCAGTACTTTCAGCCAGTGGGGACCTCACAGGGGAAAGCAGCTCACCTCCCCCCACAAGCAGACCCCAGATAAGTTATCAGAGCCCACCTGGTTTACACAAAATGTGTCTATCATAGGATCATAGTTGACTGTTAGCAGAAAAGGACACCCATCCAGTCTGCCCTGATACTCCCACCCCACTTCCCCCCATCCTGATGCACCTCTTCACACATGCTGGCCAATCCTTTATATCTGTCCCATGTCCTCTTGAATCCCTCTGTGGGTTCTGCTCTGACCACCCCCTCTGTAAATGTTTCCAGGAAATATTGCACCCATGTACTGGCCCTGAATCTTCCTCACTCCAACCTCAGACTATGACCTCTTGTTCTATCACTTCTCTTCCTTGTGAATAGGCTCCCTTCTCCAACCCTATTTATCCCATTCACGTACTTGAATGTTTCTATCATGTCACCCCTCTCACTCCTAACCTCCAGCGAGTACAGGTCCAGCTCCTTCAGCCTATTTTCATAGGGCATGCGATGCATGCCTTGCACCATCTTTGTTGCCCTTCCCTGGACCCTTTCCATCCCATCAATTTCCTTCCTCAGGTGGGGCCACCAGAACTGCTCCATACTCCAGGTGAGGCCTCACCATGGATTTATACAGGACATCAGTATCTCCTTCTTCCTGCTAGTTATACCCCCTCCCAATGCATGCCAGCATTCCATGTGCCCTGCCTACTGCTTTGCTGCAATGATTCCCTACTTTGAGGTTATCTGAAATTATAACCCCCGATCCCTCTCCTGCCTGGTCACCTTTATTTCCCGCTTTCCCAGAATGTAGCTGGCTTGTGGGTTATTATGTCCCATGTACACCACAGTGCATTTTTTCACATTAACCTTCAGCTGCCATACTTCTGACAACTCCTCCAGCCTCTTTAGGTCCCTTCTCATTGCCTCTACTCCAGCTGTGATATCCACCATATTTGCAGATTTTGGTATCATCTCTAAACAAGCATTATTGTCCTCTCCTCCACTGGAGGAGAGGATGATAATACTGGAGACATAGGTGTGCATGACACAGTTATGCTCCTGAGTGGTGCACTTTTCTTCTGATTTTTCTTCCTGACCACCACACGCTATGTTAGAGGTGTCCTCATGATGCCTGACAGAGAGGAGGGAGGACAGTATGTTGCAGGGTCACCAGTAATGTCCCATGCCACTCCTAAACCCAATAGAAAATGGGGCTATTTATTTATTTGTTTGTAATTTTTGATCAAGAAAGTCACACCAAGCTGTGAAAGTTGGATTCCAGGTGCATGGCGGGGTATATGGACCTGTTTTATTGATGGGGAATACAGGTCATGCCATTGCTCTATTTCTTTTTGATTATTCTTTAAAGTTTTATACAAAACTATAATGTATTTAAACAAAGATGATAAATAAAAACAGCTGAACTTGAACTGATATCATGAAACATCCCTTACTCTTCTTTGGTAAATGCCATGGGATTTTTAACTTCTATTTTGACAGTGATCAAAGATGAGCAGAAGGGACCTTGGTTTGACATCTCATCTGAAGGACAGCATCTCAACAATACGGCACTCCCCTTGTACTTCACCAGAGTGTCAGTTAGAGGTAGTACCCCAAGGTGTATGGCAGCGAGAAAACACTACCTGCCCCCTCACCCGGAGACAGAGAGCACTACTGCCACACTGCTCACACAGCTCCAGTGTATCAGAGTGGGTGTGCAGATTTGCACTGTGAACCCAGGTCACTCACATGGGAACATAACACACTCCATCAGTGCTGCAGGGCTAGGCTGTGAATTACTGGATCTACCCTGAGAGAATTGGTGAGAAATGTTCACCAGTGAGTACAGTGTTTTACTCAAAATTGTTGTTGCATTTGAACATTGTGTTGATGCTGTCTTTGTGTATTACTGAATGCACTGGTGTTACTTTTCTAATGACCTGTTAATGCTGTGTTTTTTATTTCCTCTCTCATTCAAGTTAGCATAGCTATTCCTGAGAAACTGGTAATTACTCCAGTCACTGTCCGATGCTTTTTTTTTTTTTGTACCTCTTCTCAGTTTTGTCATGTTACTGTAGCTCAGCTGTCTTTGCTATCCCCTTGTGGTGGTTACACCCTGATTCTCACAAGTCCTGAGGGAATATATTTAAAGTAATTCAGTGGCAGTTCTTTACAAATGAAGTCCCATGCTGATTCAACATCAGGTGTTAAATTAATTCTTCCCCACCCACTAACACTTCATACTATTATGAAATCTTTCCCCACCCACTAACAGGTCATATTTACAAAAACATACTTCAGCTCTTCAAATTCCCATTAAAAAATTCCTGCATAGCTGAACATGTTTTACGTAAACAAAGCACAGGATACTGGAGATAAACCACATTAAAATAACCTTATCTAGATATTATGCAATTTCTCCCAAAGTGTGTGACTATGAGTGAGTAATATTGGCTGGAAGTAGGTATACTGAGTTAATACATGATTTATTTTATGTAAAATAGCTTGGGAACAGGATACAAAAGAATTCTTCATGTATGTAGCTTTTTCAAAATGAAAAGCAGGTTAAGAAAAAAAAAACATGTTGCTGCATTCCCCCTCTCCAGTCTAGGGGTTTTTCGAGTGATGACACATGGTTCTCAAGAAAGGATGATGCACCATAAATATATTTATATTTTATAATGATGCAAACGTTGGTCTCAGGATCAAGAACCTAACAATGAACCAGGCGCCATAAGTTACAATAACAGTTACAGAAATCAACCAAAGAAATCAACCAGGCACCATAAGTCACAACAACAGTTACATAAGTCAATGTCAACACCATCTGCAGTGTCTTAATGCTCCTTTATTACACATACTGTACAATGACAGTAGGTTTAAAACATTGTGACACTCAGATCCAGTTTATGAGCATCTGATGACAAAGTCTCAGACAATAATATTGTAACTACTACTCTAAGGAAGATGAGGATGACTGCACAGCTAGTATGAGAGTCAGTTACCATTTCTCTAGAAAGGCACTTTAGCAAAACAATTCAGATCTCCCTCGACAACCCTCAGGATAACTGATTTAGTGGGGTGCACCTTGGGTATTCAGGCACCCAGCATTTTATTGAGCAGAGAACAATAGTTACAGTGAGTAACTGAGGTAGTTCCATGTCACATAGGCAATAGAAGTAGCGGCTGTGCGATTTCATCATGCCCCCCCACAAGCATACAAAGGAATGGATTTCTACCAAATGGGCACCAATATTTAACACCTAAATTCTTAGTCCCTGCACACGAGAAACTAAACCTGTGGGCACCACTTCAAATGGAGACCAAGCATTAGATCCAAATGGGAAATGAGGCAACCCTCCCGACACAATCAATGGTAATTGCCAGGTAGCTGCACAGAGGTGGCCATACATCACACAACCTATATAAACATACGGTTTAGGCTGTAGGTAAATAGTACAACAAATATATTTCAGCTCTTGGTGAGTATGATGCAATGAGGGTTCCCAATAGCAGCAATACTGATCATAGAACCTGGTTCCTGGTCTAGTAGAACACTGTTCTGAAACATTAAAGGCAATATATGTCCACCTGTTCTTGTAGCTGCAAAATTAGTAAGAACTTTAGGAGTATGATAGCACAACAAAGGTGTTACTCTAAATCGCTGGTAATAAATGATGACAGTGGTAAAAGGCAAATGCCAGTCTACTGCTAACAGAGGAAGTCCATGGTTTGCAGCAGCAAACCTGGCAGACTTCAGTAAACATAATCCAGATTTGACACTGGAAAATGGAATGAAATCAGTTTGGACAAGTATATTAACAGTGGCAGAAACCTAGATTATTTACAACTTATCTTAATAGGAGCTACACCATGGGCCTCGGCCTTTTTTGCTCCTCTACAACATAGTGAACAGATCCCAGCAACCTCCACCACTTTGCAGAAGTTTTGAGAGGAACCACTGGCAACATGAGAGAAGCAAGACAAGGAGACCTCCCTAGCAGCTATAATGCATACAGCTCTCTTCCAAACGTCAAAACTAAACTAATTGATACTCCCAACAGCAAAAGTTATGCTGCACAGCAGGCCCCTCCCCCTTTACATGCACCAGAGCACATAGCTGCATGAGCCCTCAAACCTTAACCCCTGGGATGCCAGCAAGGCAGCATGCAACTCACACAATTTTGGAAACTCATCGGGATACCTGGGTCTGGGGCTTACATTGGGTTTTCTGGCAACTTATTGATTCTGAGACCTGAGGCCCAATTTAAAAGAAATAAAAAGTGCATACAGCAAGGTCAAAACAGTGTGTGGAAAAGTGTGCAGCTTTATAAATAACTGGAGAATTCACTGCAGCATATTGTTAAACAGATCACATGCATGTTATAAGAAATTTGTGCCACACAGGGAAAATGCAACTGCATAAGAAAATGCAGAGAAAAACACACTGGAAATGTACATATTGAAATGAACATGCACTGCAGGCTATTGAATCTCCCACTGCTGCAGCCCTGCTCTGATGACAACTGCAGTGAATTCTGGGATGTGTAGTTACAGAAAATGTAAACCTGTAAGCAAGTAAAATTAGTCTGATACAATCTACTGAACTATAATATACAGTAAGTATTTTTTTGTGCACAAAGTGCAAATTGGGACGAGCCCCACACTTGGGTGTGGAGCTCTTAATGCTGACTGTTCCCATTTGAAAGCACAGTAAATAATCAGAAACATCATAGAAACATAGAAATATAGACTTTGACGGCAAATAAGGACCGCTTGGCCCATCTAGTCTGCCCATTTCCCTACCTACAGGATAGGCCGCATAAAGCCATAATCTTATTAATAATATAACTAGAAAAAACTAGCTCTGACTGCTTCATGGAATATCACTAGCATATTCCTGTTTGTCACATATAAACACATTTCTTTCTCTATATTTAATTTAAATCCCTATTGTTCACACCTTACTATAACAAGTAATAACCATCCTTTGATAACAGTATTTTGTGTCCTTTACAGAAGGGAACGGGGCTTAAAAAGCAAAATAAATTATATATATTTATATATATAGGATACATGATGGGCAGGAGTTTGATATGTGTAATATCTTCATGAGTGAACAGTGACCTCTGGATACTCATGAGTGCTGAAGGCAAGAGTGAGAGTATCCAGAGGTCACTATTCACGAGTGAAGAAATTTCACGTATCACACGATCTGTACATCATGGCCCAGATATTCAAACTGCACCCAAAAAGTGCACAACAGCAGGAGCAAGCGCAAGTCCACTGCGCCCAGGTGCAAGAAGCACGATATTCAAAAACTGCACAGGCCAAGATGCGCCTACAGCCGACGACTGAATACAGCACCATCTGCGCCATAGCACAACTAGGGATGTGAAGCTGAGCATATCTGATGCGCCATAGCGCAACAAGGGATGCTCAGTGGAGCAGTCCAGATGCGCCATAGCGCAACCAGGGATGCACCCTGCAGCAGAGCAGCAATGCAACAGCACAACCAGGGATGCAGGGGCCCACCACCCATGCCACAGATGGGCAGAGGAGCACACAGCAGAACAGACATCGTCCCCCACACCCCATGCACTGCACAACTGGGGGAGAGCTGGAATAACCACCGGTCCATGGATACCAGCAACCAACCCACAGGCGGGCCATGGTGCCCCAGCACACCCCCTGGCAAGCTGTGACCGGCACACAAGGAGGGCCGACCACTGCACCACAATCACCATACACCCTTCCCAGGAGTAGCTCCCAACAGTGCAGGACACCCTATGCATGCCACCACCCCCACTGTGACAATGCAACCCTGTGCACCACAGAGCCATGCAAGGCATCCCCACCATGTGCACCCTGCTGTGGGTGGCAGCAGACAGCAGTCCAACAACAACATACACAGTGCCACCCTGCACGTCCCCCCTGAGGTACAGCTGAGAGACTGACCATGCGTTGCCACACGAGGTACCCCACATGCGACAGGGCATGCCCCGGACCCCACCTCCAGCGGTACAGCACCCTGCACACCCTCCCAAGGACGCATCCCGTCCCAGCACTGGCCACAACAGCCAGCACAGACACGCACAGTGTAGCATGGAAGCATGCACCACACAGGATGCAACACAGTGCATGGACAAACACCCACACATACCCAAGGGCACACCAACACAGGGACACAGTAGTGGGTCAACCAAGCCACTGGCGTGTGACCACTGCTGACGTGTATACACGGACAGCATCCCCTACATTGCACAGGTGTGCCAGCCACCCTGCACAGGCACCATGAAGCTGTATGCCACCAACATGCCACTGGAGCACAGGTGACAGACACTGGAGCACATCCCCTGCAACAGTCACAAGTGACAACATGGAGGGGGGACAACAACAGCAGAGGCCACAGTGCCACTGGAGGCAGAAGTGCACCATACTGGTGATTGAAGGCAACCTGGCATTGTGCTGGGTACAGTTGTTATCCAGCATGGACAGCCACCACTGACACGTCAGCAGACCGTGTTTATTACAGACATGCAAGGGTGTCAGCTGCACAGGCCATGGATGGTCTAACAGGGGTGCCATGCACACGGTGCAGGCCCCGTGGACCACTGCACACAGGCATCCAGTGCACAGAGTACAACACACAAACCACAGACAGTGACTGATCCCCCTGCCGACACCATAGGCGGTTCACCTCTGCACACACACACACACGCCCATGCGTGCACCACCCCTGACGCCATGCACACCACTACAGCTGAGCACCTGTAGCCTGCTGCAAATCAGAGACCACCACAGTTGTCATAACAAAATGTTTATAGTTAAAAGAAGTAACAAAACATATATACAACTATTTACAAGAGGGGGGAAGGGCCACATAATAGGTGGGGGCAGGTAAGTGGCAGGGGTGAACATATGGGAGAGGGAAGAAGGGGTGTGAGGATGGGTCAAAGGGGGGGAAGGTGGTAGTAGGGGCATGGGGACATTAACATGCACCGTGGTCCTCCTCATCATGGCACCGATGTCTGCTGCTCCTGCTGCTCCTCCTCCTCCTCACCTCGTGGCAGTGGATTCTGTGAAGCAGCTCCAAAGTCTCCCTTGCCACCTGAAGCAGCTCACAAATACCCCTCTCAATTGCCTGGAGTCGCCTTCCACCTAGGACGAGGGAGCAGAGTCAATAAGTGTGACTGTCCAGCCCCCTGCAGCCCACCCATTGTGCATGGCATACAGCCATGTGCCACGCCCCTGTGATGGTGTGCGACCACCCACAGTGACCGTGTCCACAAGACCTGCCCACCCAGGCAGCCACAGCCATGTGGACCACTGCACACACCCACCACCCATGTCCTGCACAGCACCATCATGGCTGTACAGTGACTTGGCTATGCGGTGTGAAGGCAGTGCCACAGCCATGAGCCCGGTGCACACATGGACCACCATTGACACACTCCCAGACATGCAGTGCCACTGGACAGTGCTGACTGTAACAAGTTGCGTGCATGGCAGTGGTGTCAATGGATGGTGGCCATGCCCCGCTGCCCGCCCAGTTATACAGCATGCAATAGTAATGGATGTAAGGCACTCACCATTATCAGGCTGGTCCACGTGCCGCTGACCACCATTATCCCTCCTGGCCTGCTGCTCCTCCAGACGGCACCTCCGGTCTCAGTTCTGCCGGCGTTCTTTGGGCCCTAAGGTGCAAACATGGAGAGAGGAACAACAGTACTATCCGGTAGCAAAGTATCCCCACCCCCATGTGTGTGCAATCCCACGCAGCCATACCCATCCACCCCACACCCCGATACCACCACCACAGCAAACACCGGATGCCCCCCCATGTGCCGGACACATGGAACTGTGACACCCGTATGGACGATAATAGTGTATGGATGTTGCACCTACCTGGCCGTGGCACCGTGCCTGTCCTGGCATGTGCCCGCAGGTGGGCAAGCAGGACCGCGTCCCTGCACCTCAGGTCCCCGTAATGATGGTGGCAGTGCTCCACCATGCACCCCATACCGGTGGCCTCCTCCAGGGCGTTGGCCACCTCCTGTCACACTGCACTCCTGGCCCTGTCCAAGGGTGCCTCTCCATACAAAGCCCCAGCATGGGACTCAACTATTGCCACCAGGTTGGCTAGCTCAACCTGGCTCCAAATGACCGCACGCCTCCGTGCCATCTCTTCTGTGTGGTTGAATCAAAATGGCACTCGGCAGCACTGTCCTGCCACGTGCAGATGCTGTGCAGTACAGCGCTGCCAGTCCCTATCGCGCTGTCACCAAACAGCGATAGTAATCCACCATGCCTGATGCATGGCACCTAGGGCAAAGGTTGGGCACAGGGTCAAGGGTCTCTGGCGCACGGACAGCCACAGCGTGATTGGAACCCAATGCGTGTAGCACGATTGGATGCCTGTCGCGCCACCTCCTGTGAGCCTACAGGCGCTGTTGCCCCATTGATGCGCCTACGATGCCCCAGTGCCACAGCACCATATATGTGAACAGTGCTGTAGCACCACTGGCACAATGGTGGCTGTGCCCTGCATTGCCTCCCATGCACAGCACATCAGCAGCGCAGCAGGCGCCTGCGTCATCAACCCGGGCATGTGCAGTTAGGTGTGTACTGCACATGTCACAGAACTGCGCCCTTGGCTCAGCACATTCAACACAATTGCACAAAGTGCAACAGCGCGATATTCAGCTGGCATATGCAAATCATCTAATCAGCCATTCAGTGGCACAGTCACTGCATTTGCAACCACTTAAAGATGCGCCTCGCCTCATTTGTATGGGTTGCGCTATAAAAATGCGCCATTGGGCTGCACTGGCCGTAGTCGGTTACTGCAGTCTATAGCAGTGAGTTGTATGCTGTTTGGGAGTGTGGACTGTGGTGTTTGGGACATGCATGGGACTGCACAGTCACAGGTAACACCTGTCATTCTCACAGGATGAATCATGACCGAACATGAGGTGGAGGACAAGGAACAGAGATGTGGGAGGAAGAGGAGGCCAAACTTTACAAAGGCAGAGACAGATGCCCTGTTTGAGGCCTACCTCGACCAGCAGCCGCTGCTCAGTGGACACCAGGGAACACTACAGGCCCCTGCTGCTGCATGGGAGGAGGTGGTGCATGCTGTCAACCTGCATGGCAGCCACCAGCGCTCTGTGCAGGAGTGCAAAAAGAAGATGGGCACGGACAGGCGGAGAATTAAAGAGAAGGTGGCTGCCATCAGGGCAGCATGGTCTGCGACCGTGGGGGACAGCCGGAGGTGCAATGCCTTACCCCACAGGAAGAGTGGGTTGCTGGCAGCATGCAGCGTTGTGCCATTGAGGGTGTTTCACATGGTGTATTCCAGATGGGTGGTAGCCCGTCACTGCATGGTAGGTCATGGTCTGTCGACTGGGGGGGGACAGGGTAGGTCACATGCAGTAATACTACTGTTTTTCCCTTACAGCTCCTGAGCATCTACATGGGTCAGCGGTGGTGGTCTTCTCCACTGAGGGCAGTATCATGGAGTTGGAGGAGGGCCTGTCCACCTCCACAGGCATACAGGGGTCAGGGCGACAGTGGGCCCGCCTGGATGTCCGTACTGATGTTGGTGGAGCAGGTGCAGAGGAGGCCCTGCCCGTGTCCCAGCGTCCATGGATGCCAGCATGCTGAGACTCAGGCTGGTGCTGGATCCATCACCAATAATGATGGAGCTAACATCATAGGCAGTGAGATGTGTGGGCCACAGGATGGCCACACAGCAGGTGACATCGCGGCCATGGCTGTGGGTGGTGCCGTCGTGGAGGCCTGTGTGACATCACAGTCCCAGCCTGTGCCTGTCTGCACCAGTGGGGCAGCACTGGTGTGTGTCCAGGACAGTGGGACTGTTGCGGCCACTGCGGCAGCACCATTGAGCCCTGGAGAGCGGCAGCCAGAGGGGCAGTATCAGCAGTTGGCCAATGGCCATGGGGGTACAGTGTCACAGGGCGACGTCAGTGCACCACCTGTGGACATGCCTAGGCCTGGCCCTGGTGTGCAGCGCCCACCCTCAAGGGCTGATGAGCATCAGGGCCGTGAACACCCTGAGGGACAGCATGCCAATCAGGCAGATGACCTCTTAGATGAGCACACCCGCATACTGCAAGCATCAGTCAATCAGCAGTTGTGGCTTGTGACGGCAGTGGATGCACTGAGTGCGGCTCTGTGCCAGGCAGAAGAGCGGCGCAGCAGAGACACCGCTCTGCTCCTGGCAGGGATAGACCAGTTGCGCAAGGATATGACCGCTGCCACTGACAGGCAGACACAGGCATTCACAGCTGTCATGGCCACAATGGGCACACAGTTATTTGCCCATGCGTCGCAGACACTGCGCAGTGCAATGTCCACCCCCCATTCCTGGCATTGTGTGACACCATCCTTGTTGACACGGGGTTCAGCTGTGGGCATCCCGAGCACACCTGGCGCAGGCATGTTCAGTGTGCTGCAGACTGCTGTGCGAGCACGGTTGCGTTCACGCAGTGGAACCCCTGGAGGACCGTCGGTGCCACCCCATGAGGCCAGTGGTCAGCCTGTCACTGCTGGCAGGTCTCGGCGGGGCCACCCATGCATCCGTGGCGGCCATGGCACTGTGACGCGTGACTGACCTGTCTTCCAGCACGGCTACTGTCTGATGCTGCCCTGTGTGCATTGTGTCGTTCAGCAGCAATGAACGGGTGGGGTACCCGGCCCTGCACGCACACACACGTTCCATCTACACACCCTCCCGGCTGCTGTCCACTGTGGAGTGTGCATGATGATGCCTGCGTTGCACTGTACGCCACTGTGCAATGGTGCCCAGTGTCTGACACATGCATAATGACAGGCAGTGGGAATGGTGGTCTGTGGACGTGTGTGTGGCTAGGGGTGGTGGTCTGGGTCGGCGTGCCTCCTACCCTTTGTGCATGTCTTGTGAGGTGTGTGTGTGTGCACATGACCGCGTGCCATGTTAGACCTCGCCCATCCCTGGCAGTGTGTGTGGTTCCATGCTCGGCCACTTCCCTTGACAGCATGCACCCCTGGTGTGTGTCCATGCATGTTTGTGGGTTGTGCCTTTGCCACTGGTTTTTGCACATGGCCCCATGACTTACCTGGGTTGGCTGAAGTGCTCCTCTGTGATGGTGTCCCTGTGCAGTTGT
The DNA here is from genome assembly GCA_016271365.2 of Neoceratodus forsteri. NCBI lineage: Eukaryota > Metazoa > Chordata > Ceratodontiformes > Ceratodontidae > Neoceratodus > Neoceratodus forsteri. Next base: position 514,599,648 of record CM057449.1, on the reverse strand, counting down.
GCCAGCCGGAGCAGTCGGGGGTCCCGTCGTCCAAGGGGGGCTGCCCATCACCATCTTCAACAGCGTCCTCATCGTCCCCATCGCTGTCCCCCTCTTCGACCTGTACGGCTATCCCACAGTCATTGGCCATGTTGTGCAGGATGCAACAGGCCAGGAATAGCCCACAGGCCTTTGAGGGGGGCTATACTGTAGGGCACCGCCAGATGTGTCCAGGCAACGGAAATGTGCCTTCAGCATCCCAAACACCCGCTCAATGACATTGCATGTGGTGGCATGTGCCTCATTGTAGTGTTGCTGCGATGGGGTCGCGGGCCACCGGTATGGTGTGAGCAGCCAGGGACAGAGTGGGTATCCACTGTCACCTGTGTGTAGAGGGTGGAGGTTAGTTTGGTGATCAGCGTTGCCCTGCCTTGGGCCATCTAGGCCAATACCCATGTCACCTCGGACCATGCCCCTCCCAGGCTATAGGTTTTTCTGCGTGGTTTGCATACTCACCCACTAAGTGGCCAGTGGGGATGTCCCCACTCTTGAATCTGTGGCACAGTGCCGACTGGTGCCAGATGGAGGCATCATGTGCTCCCCCAGGGTGCACGGCAGAGGCATTGATTGTGCTCCCCCTGGCATCGCACACCACCTGGCAGTTGATGCTTACATAGCCCTTCCGATTGATATGTGCGGCCCCAAGCGGATGGCCACATGGGTGCAGTCTATTGCTCCTAGCACACCAGGCATACTTGCTACCCTGTGGAACTCCTGTATGTTTGCTGTGCACTCCGCCAGTGTGCTGAGGAAATGGATGTACTCCACAGCATGTGGCAGCAGTGCACTGAGGAATTGGGTGAGGTGGCATGACGCGGCCAGCTGGGTTATGCCTGTGGTGTCCCCTGTTGGTCTCTGGAAGGTACCCGTGGTGAGCAGGCATATGCAAGCTGTCACTTTAGTCTCCACTGACAGAGTATGGCTCCGTCGTGTGGGTGCCTGCATCACATCACTGCACAGCTCACAGAGCCGCCTCAGAATTGCCCGATTCAGGTGGTATCGGCCCACGATCTCTGTATCGCTGTACAGCTCAAAGCTGGTGCAGGCTCGGTACTGCCTGTTGGGGGCATACCACCGACGGGCCCTTCCACAGCCGTGCCCCCCTGCTGCCTGCCTTCTCACCCCCCTCATTACTGCCTCCATCTGGATGGTGGTACTGGCCATGTCCCTGGCTTGTGTCCCCCCCCTCCCGGCAGCTGTTTCTGTGTTCCCCCTGCTGTCCTGGCTGCTACTTCCCCTGCACCGGGAACACCTTCCTTTGGTGGCCTCAGTGCTCTGCGGCACTTGCCCCTTCTGCACTGTGTTTGGCTGTGGCTCCCCACACCTTCCCTGTGCCTGTGGGTTCAGGATGCCCTTTCCTGTGTCTGTCCTGCCCTGTGTGTCTGCCTAGAGGTCAGCCACATGTGCCTTCCCTGTAGCATTCTTGCGCCTCTCCCTTGTTCCTTTTTATTTTGGCTCATTTCCACTATCGCGCAACTTCCGCTTGCTCCCCTATTGCACATGGCGCATGTTGTTGAATATCACACTGTGCCATTTATGCATGGTTCCTCCCCCTTCAGTTGTGCATGCATTCATTATCATTGCACTCTTGCTCAGCGTGATTTGGGGGCTCATCTGCCTCCTGCTGAATATTGCAGAATGGTGCATTTTTGGACTTGCGCTGGAGCAACCCTATTGCACATGGCGCAACCCTTTTGAATATCTGGGCCCCTGTGTGCAATTTATGTAACAGGCTTTTGTAAAGTGGTTCTGTGTTCCTTTCAAACTGTGTGCAAGACAGAAAAACTTCTTCCACATTCATTGGTTTTGTTTTCTTCTGTAAGGAGAATTTATTTATTCTTCCAGTATAGTTCAGCTGTATCAGAGTATGTTTGTTGCTTTGAGTCTGCATGGTTTGATGTATTTAGCAGTCAGTGCAATTTCTTTTTTTTTTGTTCTAGTAGGAACTTTAGAAATCTTCTCAGCATGTGAGTGTCTGTGAGACAGAATGCAGTAAACCTGTTGTTGGGGTTTCAGATACTTGAAAGACAAGTGAATTTCATTTGTTTTAATGAGCTAAAACAAGTTGCAGCACTGAGGGAGAGTTAATGGGCTTGTCTGTGACATCAACATAGTGAGAATTAATGCTGGTGAAGTAAGCACAGTATGTGTACACAGCATTTATCATCACTGTGTTAGCCTGTGCTTGCATTTATCTCACTGTGGTAGTAATACATGCTTTTATCAGTGAAAAATATAGCTCACTCCTATTGTATAAATATATATATATATATATATATATATATATATATATATATCATATAGGTGAGACCAATTCCAGTGAGATAAATCATGTTATTTTCACTGCAATGAAATAATTTCTCCTGACGTCAGCAGAGTTAAAATAAATACCATTTACACCTACTCTGTTGACGTCAGCCACCTGTATGTGAAAACATTAAGAATGACCCCTGTAATTTGCTGACTTCTAAAACACTCCCTACACTCAAATAAACACACTTAACATACATCAGAGTCACAGCAGTGCTTGTAAATGTACCAACCTACACATCTCTCGTGCTGCATTTCAAAACCCGCGTTCACTACATGACTGAATCCTGTATTCCTAGATAGTGATGTATAAAATGAACACAGAATGAGCAGCATATTGCAAACATGAAGCTTTCACTTTATCAGAAGTGTGCCACAATCACGCCACGGAGCAAGAAACTGACCATCACAAAGCAAACCAAACAGTAACATGATCGCGTTCTAACTCACATTTAGACATATGATGGCGGTGAACACCAACAATCATGTAACTAGTTTACCTTCAAACACTTGAACTCCAGAATAAGCAGTTGCTTAAATTTCACACACTTCTTCCAGCAATTAAAAAATAAACGTGTAAGTGTCACAGAATGCCGAAACTACTATACTAAATGCTCATGTGAAAATAAGAGAGCAAGCAGCACGACAAATCTAAAATCTGCACCAAGCATGCAAACAAATGAAACCTAAAATCTGGAAATAAATCTTAAACATCCAAAACAGAAAGACACAAACCTGCCAAAGTAAATTACCACCATCTTTCTCACCAGCACACAAAATAACCACCTCCCTTAACCAACCAATCATGAAAACACAGCACACCCAATCAACACACACACACACACACACACACACACACACACACACACCACAACCAATAACACCTGACTACAAGAACCCATTCATAAAACATCACACACACACTACCACAGCACCAGCATGATTTAAAGTGACATGAACCTTAGAACAGCAAACATACCTCTCTCACTGGAATTGGTCTCACCCCCATGGTATAAATAGGACACATGACGTGTGCCTCATGGAATATGGAAAATATTTTCACTCCTGCATCATAAACACTGGATATTTCACTCATGCCTTTGGCACTCGTGAAATATCCAGGCTCACTCTGCAGAAGTGAAAATATTTTCCATATTCTCCTGCCATCATGTATCCTATATATATATATATATATATATATATATATATATATATATATACATATATATATATATATATATATATATATATATATATATATATATATATACATATACATATACTATATATATATATATATATATATATATATATATATATATATATACACACATGTATACATACACACATACACTACACTACACCAGTGGTGAATAAATTTAGTAAATAAATCATGTTATTTTGGGATAAATATTTATAATGTATGGGAGCATTTATTATGCACTGTAATATCAATATAAGAAAAATAGCAGGACAAGAGGACAGGACACAGCATGAGATTAGAGGGAGGCCGATTAAGGTGTAATGTGAGGAAGTTCTTTTTCACAGAAAGAGTGGTGGATGCATGGAACAGCCTACCTCAGGAAGTGGTAGATATGAATACAGTGCAGGGCTTCAAACAGGCATAGGATAGGCATAAGGGAGCAATACATATGAGCATGGATAGATAGGCCACTGACAGATCAAAGGCCAATGGCACTTTCATAAGGTAGAAAAAGAAATGGGCAGACTGGATGGGCCTTGCGGTCCTTATCTGCCGTCAACTTCTATGTTGCTATGTAATCTATCCTTTTTTTATCTTGTTGTAACCCCCCTGTTACCCGGGGTTACTAGAATCCCAGTAAGACCTAGTGGTAGGCAGGGAAGGCAGCTTGTGAAACTCCAGTTAAGTGGGTTTCACACTGTCTCACTCTGTTTTCAGTCTCAGCTGAGACTGAGGGATGACATCACCATAGACCTATCACAGCTGCATGAGCCACAATGGAATCTGCAGCAGGGAGTTGGAGTAGAATGTTGGGAGGTTTGAACAGTAGTCTGTAGGTCAGTTGGAGTTTGGAGTTTGGAGCTTGTAGTGAGAGGAGCACAGCAGCTCTGTGTTAGGTTCTTGGAGCCTCAGCCCTGACATCGGGCTACATTCAGGGAAAATGTGTATGTTTCCTCCTAAAGAGAGACACAGTGAGCAATTTTAAAGTGGTGGAGACCGCTGAATCGGGTCTCAGTGCCCCATCTTTCTAAAGGGCCCATGTTTCACCCTGGGACTTGTGTGATAGTGGGGATTGGACTACTGAAGTAGTGGGAGGCCTAGAGTAATAGGCTTAGCCAAAAGTAAAAGTATGTTCAAGTCCAGCACATAGGGGAAGTCAAGACATGTAGAGGAGATGTGACATACATCTACCCAGTAATCTACATTGCCAAGCTTTCAGAAAAGAGTTGTTTAGTATCCAGAGAAATGGCGGATCTCTGGTTTGCTCAGTGGTTTCTACTTTGCCTCATGCACTTGGCCAATGATGAGGGAAGTACCCAGATGTGGGATTGGAAGGAAAATTCCCTCTAGGAGTCGAAGGCTCTAAGGTGGTTTGGGGAGCCACCAATTGGAAAACTGGTTCATTCCCATAATGGACCACGGATCAAGTGGCCAGTGGGGAAAACCCAAATAGTGTACAAGTTGGGCTGTGTACCCAAAGCTGCGTGCAAGTCCGGGCTGTGTGCCTGGTGGGTTCAGAGCCTGAGGGCTGGAAAGTGAATAAGTGTTCTGTTGTCTCTAATCTGCATTACCAGGAATGTAGCCCCGTGGGGGTCTGTCTATGCTTTGTTTGTTCAGTTTGGATGTGAATAAAAGTCACATTGTAGAATCCCATTCCTGGTTTTGGACATTACAGTTATTGCTTCCTGTGTTCGGATTTACTTGGGTGCCCCTCTGCAGAGTAGCCAAACCTAGGCCCCCTGTGCAGAGTAACCTAATACTCCCCGAACCCAGTCCCCACCAGGTACTGCTGTCAGCTTCAACAGCATGCCACCTGTCGTTTTGCAAAAAGCAGGGGTCTGGGGGTTACATTGTAATATCACCGGTCTGACATCAAAGCTATAAACCTTTCTTTTCCTACGTCAGACTGATGAGATTACAAGGAGGAACAGAAGTCACAGAGAGCTTTATTTTTCTAGAACTATATCATGCGCCTGCTTTCAAGCTGCATTCCGTTGTAGTGGATTTTAGTAGTGAACCTGTGTCTCCCAAGCGTACCTGTTCTAAACTTGTTTTGCATATTTTCCCCCTACAGTGTTCTCTGTGTACTCCTTCTCCAGTCTGCAGCATGGTGGTGGCAACATGGACAGAGTTTGTTCGTGAAGGTGGCGTTGCGACACCATGCAGTATCATGTGATATGCGTCAGCCAGCCGGATCCACCGTTTGGATATTCATTTAGAAAAATTCAGTTCTTGTGTTGTGTGCTGTACTGATGGAGGGCAAAAATGTTTTTCTTTCAGTGGACATTAGCTTTTATCGTTTAAGGAGCCCATACACTATAAAAGCTAATGGATGGCTATCGGACAGTAACCAAGCTGATAATTACTTCTCGAGGTTTCCATGACAATGGTAAACCTCTCGAGATGCGCACTTGAGGTTCACCAAGTTGTCAAGGAAACCTCTCAAAGATATTACAGCTTGGTTACCATCCAATGGCCATCCATTATCCTCTATATAGTCACTTAGAACACCTTTTATATAACTTAGAACATGTTATTTCCACTTAGAATCTGGAAATGGAACACAGACAACAACGAGCCAGATAGGGAACTTACAATGGAAAGAAAGGCAGTTTTAAGCTAAAACAAGGTAAAATGCCAGTAAAAACACTACAAATTGTGTGATATATATCAAACACATAATGGACTGCAGTGGAACAACACATTTATCTCCACACGAGTGGTAAGACCTTTATAACTAATTTGTGGCTTCACCACTCATGAGTTATAGGTCTTACCACTCACTAATGGAGATAAATGTGTTATTCTGCTGCAGACCATTATGCAGTCCATATTTATGCAATAGGTGTGGATATAAATCCTGTGTGATAAATCTGTGCATCTGAGCTACTATGTGTATAAATGTGAAATCTCACATTTTTACACAGAGTAGACACATCATCACAGATTTATACACGTATATTAGAAAATGGACAAAAGAAATAAAGAAATGTGATTGTCTGGCAGGGGTACATTAACTAACAGTGAGAGCTCTGTTAGTAAAAAGTCCCAACCATGCCAGCCCTGCCAACATCATAAGTGGTATCCTTGTGCCCAGCCTGCTTCATAATTGACTGAAGCACTGGACACACAATTTGAAACTGCTGCTATTTTTTGGACCACTTAGTGAGACAGCGAGTGAGATCCCCCAACCCACATACACATTTACTCCTTACACCACCCCGTAAGTGCCCAAAATAATGTAGTCGTAGCCAAGCTTGAAGCCACCAACATACCCACACAGAAAACAATTTAAACTCATTCCTCTGTAAAATAAAAAAAATATGTTTTTCCTCCAAGTAACCTGTACCGCACAATGATCGCGAGCTTAGTGTGACAGGAGACACTGACCCCAGAAGTTGACCCCCTCACATCCACAGATGAAATGATTTTATTTTTTCTGGTTTTTGTTTAGGCTATAAAAAAAATTCACAGTACCATACTTCAGCCACCCACCCACTCACCTGCCGATACAGCTTCCTCTTCATCACTCATCATCGTCCATTTGATCATTCATGTCCTGCACTGGAGAAGGACCACTGAAGAATACAAAATTATGCCCTACAGACAGCGAGGTAAGAGCTACAAAAATGCTCAGTTCACCTCGTCTGATGTACTTTTCCCAGCAGAGGATCTAGTGCCTGAAGTTACACTGGGCTTTTAACTGAAAACATTTTTACACTGGGATTTTAACTAAAAACATGTTTAATATAATCAGAGTCTAGCACTACCTATCAGTAAACTGGGGAGTGCAGAAAACAATCAAAACAAAATGAAGGGAGAAAAATGCAATCTAATAAGGAGCTCCTATAAGCAACAGCACCCTCTAGTAGAAATTCAGTAAAGGGACTATTTTACACAAGCTGCTATGTTTGGTTATGTTTATTAATATTGTACACGTTTTCTTCCTTATCAAATCATTATTACAATAAAAATAAATTAAAGCCCATTTTATAAGCAATAATACCATCCAGGGTGGGTGGTATGGGCACTACCAGACCTTCCAGGGGCTATACAGCCCTCCATCTGTGGTGTCAGGCCTCATTGTGCCCCTGGGTGGTCCGGTTGCCCAATACTGCCCACCCTGTTGGGTATTATTGCTTGTGTTGCTATGTCAAAATCACTAATGCAAATAACTTTAAAATGAGAAAATATAGCATGGTACTGTGAGCATGAAAGTTGTTCAGCACAAAATGATCTACAAAATGAGTGGTGTTTCATTTATAGATACCTTATAGATTTGTTTATAATTAGCAAAAAACAACAGAAAATGAAATTTTTTTGTTCATTTTTTGACAAACAAATGTAAATAACTGTAATATTTATATATACACTATAATAGTTTAGTTTCTTTGCACACCTGTCCTGCTTGTAAACTGTGGTTTAATTGTGCATAGCCTCAACCAAAGCCTTATTCTGATGACTGTAACCTATGTCTAATTTCAACCAAAACCTTAGTCTCATGGCTGTAACCTATGTCTAATTTAGATTGCCATGCTCTGTAATATCTATGTACTTTGCACGCTGCTTGTTGTCTGTTTAATGTTTTTTTTACACTGTTTATTATCTGACATGGAGCCTTTGTAAAGGAGTCTCTGACTCTAAGGATTGTAATTCTGATATATGTTTAAATAAATAAATAAAATGAAAAATAATAGCATAGAAGTTGTTCAGAGCAAAAATATCTACAAAATGAGTGGTGTTTCAATAATAGATAACTTTTAGTTTTTTTATAATTAGCAAAAAACAGCAGAAAATTCCATTTCACCACTCATGTGTTATGGGTCTTATCACTCATTAGTGGAGATAAATGTGTTATTCCACTGTAGGCCATTATGTAATATGATATATATATATATATATATATATATATATATATATATATATATATATAAATTAGAGAAAAAACTCCACTTAATGCATCAGTTAGGGTTGTTCCACAGTGACAAAAGTGAGGAAATTCTGCGTTAGGGTTGAAAGCCCCCTTGGACCCCCCAGCCCACCCCCCAACTGGCATCGGTGTGCATGTTGGGGTCATCAGCCCTAACCCTCACCCCATCACATGTGTAAAGAAGCAGAGGTATAGGAGAATGGGGTGAGAGTTAGGACCGACGACCCCAACACGCACCCCAATGCCATTTCGGGGGTGGGCTGGGAGATCCAAGGGGGGCTTTCAAGCCTAACACTGAATTTTCTCTCTTTTGTCACTGTGGAAAAACCCTAACTGATGCATTAAATGGAGTTTTTTGCCTCTAATTTCCCTTCTTTTTGAGAATGATGACGAGAAACAGTGAATGTAATGCGGTGGTGGAAGCATGGGGCCCTTTGGGCACTGTGCTTCAGCCACGTGATGTCTTGTGACATAGTAACAGGAACAGCAATGCAAACACAAGCACCAATAGTGGCACACATGGTAATGCAAACATAAATGGTGAAGGAAATGTTAATAGAAACGCAAGCGTTAAGTGACGCCGAAGCGAACAGTGATGCAAACGAACATGCAACGCATATGAAAACGCAACTGGCAACAAGAACAGTGATGGCAGCAGTATTTTAAATGGAAATGTTAAGTGTCACAGCAAAAAGAATGTGAAAGGGAACAGAAACAGAAACGCGAACGCTAGCGCATACAGAAACACAAACCGTATCGTGCACGGGCACAGTACCGCAATTTTAAATGCAAATGGTAATGGTAACAGCAACAATAACAGCAAAGGAAATAGAAATGCAAAAGGAAACGCAAGCGCATATGGAAACGCAAACCGCAATGCTCACGGGCACAGTAGCGCAGCTGCAAACGCAAATGGTAATAATAACAGCAAGAAAGACGCAAAATGAAAGAGAAATGGAAACACAAATGAAAGGGCTCTGGAAACGCAAATGGCAATGCACATGGTGATGCAAACCAAAACACAAACAGTAGTGGAAATGCAAATGGTAACAGTAACGCAAACGCAAGTACAAATGAGAACGCAAAGGGTAACACACACTGTGGCATACACGGGAGTGATAATGCAAATGGGGACATAAAAGCAAGTGGAAACAGTAACTGTAACAGTAACGGAAGTGCACACCCTGTTTTTGCCGAACGGGTGCATAGAGATACACAGTGTGTACAAAGAATGTATGCATTGTAATGGGCATCGAAGCTTAAAATGAGCATTGGAAGTACTTAATTGCTAACATTTCAGCAATCGCACGATGTAGAAAATAAATTTAAATTTCACAAAAATCATAATTTTCATGGCTAGATTTTTGTTATTCCATAGCCCATTGGGCTATGCAACTCGCAAAAAAAAAAAATCTATATCTCACATCGTTTTCGAGATATGAGCCCCGAAAAGGCACGGTGTACACCACCATGTTAGTCTATGGGAAAAAATGCCAACTTTGGAGTACCGTAACTTGGCAGTCATGCAATATTTTTTCACCAAACCACCAAAAGGCACATCTGTGAAATGCTGGCTGCCTTCCCTCCAAATTTCAGCTCAAAAGACCAAACCGTTCTTTTGCAGCAGGGTGGCAAAGAAGTCTTCTCATTTTGGCCATAGTCTGGAAAAGTAGTGTCGCTATTTGTGACACCTTTCACAAATTTTGCGAAAGTGTCGTGAGTGCAACACTACTTTGTGACACTACTTTTTCCAGAAATTTGAAAAACATATTTCTGGGTTGTTTAACCCCAAAATAAAGACATGGCTAGCATCCTCAGGGTCCGACCAGGTGAACACAAAAAGAATTGTGTCCCTAGAGGGTCCCAAATTTAAATGCCAAGCATTTCAATGATCACTAACTGAAAAAAAATGGCTGACTCACAACGCTACTGGGGTCATTTGCGGCTCAAAAAACTGCATTTGCGAAAGTGTTGAACTTTTTGTTAACTTTTCCCATTGACTTATAATGGGAAATTGTTTTTTGAATAACTTTTGAACCGTTTAATATTTTTTCACAAAATCTTCAAAAGGCACATCGGGGACCCCAGTCGCACATTCCCTGAAGGTTTTTGGACCAGTTGTGCAAACCGTACAACCTGTAGGCACGAGCAAAGAATTCACCAAAAAGCGTAAACGCGCTTTTCATTGTCACTTAATAACTCCACAGTCGTATATCCAACCAGTATGAAACTTGGCAGATCCCAAGACCTACCATGCCCAATGATGCCTGCAAAAGTTCAGGCAAATCCATTGAACAATGGCAAAGTTATTAAGGTGAAAAGTTTGACCCTTTAACCTTAAAAGGGCCCCTCAACCCTAACTATGGTAGCACTACCGTGCTACCATAATATATATTATGGTAGCACTACCGTGCTACCATAGTTAGGGTTGAGGAGCCATTTCTATGTTAAACCCCAAAATTTTGCACCTTAATAACTTTGCAACCGTTTGACAGATTTGGCTGAAATTTGGAATACATGATCAAGAACTATAGGCCTTGGCATCTACCAAGCTTCGTACCAGTCGGATACACAGCTGCGGAGTTATTAAGCATGATTTGCGCGTGCATTTATGCTTTTTCTGGAATTCTACGGTCGTGCGACAGGTCACACGGTTTGAGCGACGTCCGAATCTTCAGGGAACATGGGTCGGGTCCCCAATGTGTCTTTTGAAGATTTGGTGTAAAAATATTAAGCGGTTCAAAAGTTATTCAAAACAATTTCCCATTATAAGTCAATGGGAAAAGTTAACAAAAGTTCAACACTTTACGTAAAGCATTTTTACTTTCGCAAATGGGCCTGTTACTTTCGCAAATTGGCCATTTTGTTTTCAGTTGGTGATTAGAAAAATGCTTGACATTTAAATTTGGGACCCTCTAGCAACCTAATTCTTTTTGTATTCACCTAGTCGGATCCTGAGGATGCTAGCCATGTCTTTATTTTGGGGTAAAACACCCCAGAAATATGTTTTTCAGATTTCTGGAAAAAGTACTTTCGCAAAGTATTTTCGTGCTCACGAAAGTGTCGCAAATGTTTGCGAAAGCTTTCGCAAATTGCAACAGTAATTTTCTAGTCTGTGGGAAAATGACAGCAATTCTTTGGCACTGCACTGCAAAAGAACGGTTGGGAGTTTTGGGCTGAAATTTAGAAGGAACGCAGCTAACATCTCACAGATGTGCCTTTCAGTGTTGTATTGAAAAAATATTACATGGCAGCAAAGTTACAGCACTCCAAAGTTGATGTTTTTCCCATAGGATAACATTACGGTGCCCGACGCATTACAGGAATCCTTTGGCACCCTGCTGCAAAATAACGGTTTGGTATTTTTTCCTGAAATTTGGAGGGAAGACAGCCAACAGACCACAGATGTGCCTTTCAGTGGTCTGGTGAAAAATTATTACAGGGAGGCAAAGTTATGGCACTCCGAACTTCTCTTTTTTTCCCATAGGATAACATTACGGAGTTCGCCGCGCCTTTCAGGGCCCGTATCTCAGAAACAGTGCGAGATATGGACTTTTCGTCAGAAAACTTCTTAGCCCCCTAACAGGGGCTAAGTATAAAACTAGCCAGGACAGTCATAAATCATACGACTTTTACATTTTTTTCTACATCGTACGGTTCCTGAGATATAACCTATTTAGTATTCCAAGTCCTCATTTTCTGCTCCGATACCCATTATTATGCATACATTCTTTGTACTCACTGTCTTTCTCTATTCAGCTTTTGGGAAAACCAGCCTGTGCGCTACATTACTGTTACCATTGCCCTTTCCGCTTGCGTTCCATGCCGTTTCACTTACCATTAATGTTCACGCCACCACGTATGGCCATCCTGTGCTTTTCATTTGCGCTTGCATTTCTGTTATTTTTGCCATTTGTGTCTACCATACTGTTTCTCTTTCTGTTTCACTTTGCGTCACCATGCCTATTGACATTTCGTTTGCAGGCACCATGTTACTATGTGACAACATCACGTGGCACACCGTTCCTGTCTATGCCACCGTGTTCGTTACCCTTTCTGTTCTTATTCAAGGCTATGCTACCTTATGCACCACTGTTAGCGCTTCTGTTTGCATTGCTGTTCCTGTTACTATGCCACAAGACATCAGTGGTGGGGAGGCGGGGCCCTTTGGGCTCAAGGCCCCGCCCGCAGATTATGTGCCAGGAGCGGGGCCCATATGTGCATTATCCTTATGCTTTATCATTTGCACTTGCATTTCTGTTATTTTTGCCATTTGTGTCTACAGTACTGTTTCTCTTTCTGTTTCACCTTCGTCACCATGCCCATTGACATTTCCGTTTGCAGGCACCATGTTACTATGTGACAACACATCATGTGGCAGATCGTTCCCGTCTATGCCACAGTGTGTGTTGCCCTTTCTGTTGTCATTTGCGCTTGCGATACCATGTGCGCCACTGTTAGTGCTTCTGTTTGTGTTGCTCTTCCTGCTACTATACCACAAGACATCATGTGGGGGGGCTCCGTGCTCCCGCCACCACATTATATTCACTATTTCTCGTTATCATTCTCAAAAAGAAGGGAAATTAGAGGCAAAAAACTTCATTTAATGCATTAGTTAGGGTTGTTCCACAGCGACAAAAGTGAGGAAATTCGCTGTTAGGGTTGAAAACCCTAACTCCGAATTCACCCCCCCAGCACCATACACACACACACACACACATGCAAGTATGGGGAGGACCAAGTCAACACAACCAATGACAGACATCCAGCAGCAGGTGACAGAAATAACAAACAATTGTCTAAATGTACTACAGACATCCCCACCCACCTGACCAGGTACTGCATGCTCAGTGGAGATCAACAGCAAAACTGAGGCCATGTACACCAAGCGTACACATCCCTGATTGCAGCTGCACATAGCGTACCACACTTAGTAGTTGCATGGCCTTACCGCAATGCCCCACACCACACCACAACTGGTACTGTGCCGTTAGTCAATATAAATGCTGAAGGTGCATGATGACAGTTGTAGAAAGGTTTAACACTAGTGAGTATACATTAATTAAGAGAAGTACATAAATTAACTACAAGACACTAGCATGCTCAAGATAAAAGTAGTGTTACATTTAGTATGTGATTTACATAGTAGTACATTTACTGCAACGGTTTACTCAAGATAGAGGGCTGATGTAAACATATGGAAAAGCATTGCCTGTTCAACGCTGTGAAATTGTACTGCCAGTATCAGATGCATTCTTACTGATGAAGGTGTACTGCTGATGTACATACATAGACCTTCAGTGTGTTTCAATACTGAAGATGCAGTAAGTATTCTTTGTAAGAAACAGTGCAATTGCATGGATCAGGCCAAGCAACTTCTAAATATCATAGCACTACTGAGCCAACAATGACGTACCTGTATCGGAGATGTATATAGGATAGATTTTCCTGTAGGCACTTACTGAGTATGTTGTACCTGAGAAAGACAATCTCATTGCATCTGTGATGACTAACTTATTCAAATAGTAATACATTTACTATTGTTGCAATGAGTGATCTATGGCACTTATGGACACAGTGTAATTTTTTTTAACAGTTATTTCATACTCAGGCTGTTTGCCTAGTGTTTGGGTTTGCCACACTTCTGTCACTGATGCTATCAAAGTGATAACTATGTTAATTGTGGTACAATAGGAATCAAGTAGGTATAGTGTAGATATAAACAGAATGTCTTTTAGTATTGATTTAACTCACAATGGGGTAAGTGTACTAGGACAGCAGGGGTTATTCTCTATCACTGACTCTGTCAGTTATAATCACACTAAGGTTTCGATGACTGTAATGATCAAGTTACACTGTTCATCTTCATGAGTTCATATTCACAGCCATTCTCCAGTAACTAGACAGTGTATGGTGTAACTGGGTGGGACACTGTGTTGCAAAGCTGCTGCAGTGCCTAGCAGAGGGAGAGTATCTACTCATAAAGACAATTAAACAATAAGGCATGACCAGCAGTTATGTTAAATGGTCTGTTAATCACCCTGTAGGGGTTTAATGTTGAATGAGGTGTAGCCGAGTGCCACATGTCGCTAGACAGTGATAAACTGACCATTAACATAATACCTGGGAGTGGCTTATTGCTATCATAATAAAACTGTTTTTTAAACAACATTAAACCATGTTCATGATATGGTTAGGCTCTACATGTATCTTAATAAAAACTAAACATAAGGCTGTTACAATGTTTACAGTCAATTAGAAAGCTGCATTTCTCAAACCCTTGTTATAATCAGAGATATTATACCTGTACAACTCCTTGGTTTTGCTGAACTCTGTTGCTCAGGTGGCCACCACATGTGGTGTGGTCAGGTGTGGGGCATCGGTAGGTAAGGCCATGCAACTACTAAGTGTGGTACATTGTGCAGCTGCAATCAGGGATGTGTGTGTTGGTGTATATGGCCTCAGTTTTGCTGTTGATCTCCACTGAGCATGCAGTACCTGGTCAGGTGGGTGGGGATGTCTCGTAGTACATTTAGACAATTGTTTGTTATTTCTATCACCTGCTGCTGGATGTCTGTCATTGGTTGTGTTGACTTGGTCCTCCCCCATACTTGTGTGTGTGTGTGTGTGTGTGTGTGTGTGTGTGTGTGTCTGTGTGTGTGTGGTGCTGGAGGGGTGAATTCGGAGTTAGGGTTTTCAACCCTAACAGCGAATTTCCTCACTTTTGTCGCTGTGGAACAACCCTAACTAATGCATTAAATGGAGTTTTTTGCCTCTAATATATATATATATATATATATATACATATGGATACATAGATAGATATATACTATGGCAGCACGGTAGTGCTACCATAGTTAGGGTTGGGGAGCCATTTCTATGTTAAACCACAAAAATTTGCACCCTAAAAACTTTGCAACCGTTTGACGGATTTGGCTGAAATTTGGACTACGTGATCAAGAGCCATAGGCCTTGGCATCTGCCAAGTTTTGTACCAGTCGGATACATGGCTGCAGAGTTATTAAGCATGATTTGCGTGCGCATTTACGCTTTTTCTGGAATTCTACGGTCATGCGTACAGGCCGCACAGTTTGTGCGACTGGCATGAAATCTTCAGAGAATGTGCAGCCGGGGTCCCCGATGTGCCTTTTGGAGATTTGGTGAAAAAATATTAAACGGTTCAAAAGTTATTCAAAAAACAATTTCCCATTATAAGTCAATGGGAAAAGTTAACAAAAAGTTCAACACTTTCGCAAATGCATTTTTACTTTTGCAAATGGGCCTGTTACTTTCGCAAATCCACCATTTTTTTTTCAGTTGGTGATCAGAAAAATGCTTGGCGTTTAAATTTGGGACCCTCTAGCAACCTAATTCTTTTTGTATTCAGCTAGTCGGACCCTGAGGATGCTAGCCATGTCTTTATTTTGGGGTAAAACACCCCAGAAATATGTTTTTCAAATTTCTGGAAAAAGTACTTTCGCAAATTACTTTAGTGCTCACGAAAGTGTGGCAAATGTTTGCGAAAGCTTTCGCAAGTTGCGACAGTAGTTTTCTAGACTGTGGGAAAATGACAGCAATTCTTTGGCACTGCACTGCAAAAGAACGGTTGGGAGTTTTGGGCTGAAATTTGGAGGGAACGCAGCCAACATCTCACAGATGTGCCTTTCAGTATTGTATTGAAAAAATATTACACAGCGCCAAAGTTACAGCACTCCAAAGTTGACATTTTTTCCCATAGGATAACATTGCGGCGCCCGACGCATTACAGTAATCCTTTGGCACCCTGCTGCAAAATAACGGTTTGGTCTTTTTTCCTGAAATTTGGAGGGAAGAAAGCCAACAGCCCACAGATGTGCCTTTCCGTGGTTTAGTGAACACATATTATAGGGAAGCAAAGTTATGGCACTCCAAACTTCTCTTTTTTTCCATAGGATAACATTACGGCATTCGCCGCGCCTTTCAGGGCCCGTATCTCGGAAACGGTGCGAGATACGGACTTTTTGTCAGAAAAATGCTAGCCAGGACAATCATAAATCATATCACTTTTACATTTTTTTTCTACATTGTACGGTTCCTGAGATATAACCTATTTAGTATTCCAAGTCCTCATTTTTTGCTCCGATACCCATTATTATGCATACATTCTTTGTGCTCACTGTCTTTCTCTATGCAGCTTTTAGGGAAAACCAGCCTGTGTGCTTACATTACTGTTACCGTTGCCCTTTCCGCTTGCGGTTTCGTTACCCTGTTTCACTTACCGTTGGCATCTACGCCACCATGTGCGTTATCCTTTATGCTTTCATTTGTGCTTATGCTTTCTGTTATTTTTGCCATTTGTGTCTACAGTACTGTTTCTCTTTATGTTTACCCTTGCGTCACCATGCCCATTGACATTTCCATTTGCAGGCACCATGTTACTATGTGACAACACATCACGGGCACACCGTTCCCATCTACGCCACGTGTCACGTTACCCTTTCTGTTCTTATTCGCACTTTACGCGGCATGCGCCACTGTTAGCACTTCTGTTTGCATTCCTGTTCCTGTTACTATGCCACAAGACATCGATGTGGTGGGACACTGGGTCTGGGCAGCAAGGCTCCCGTATCTCCATTACGTGAAGTGGAGTGTGCCCTTTGTGCTTATCCCTCATGCTTTCATTTGCACTTGCATTTCTGTTATTTTTTGCCATTTGTGTCTACAGTACTGTTTCTCTTTCTGTTTCATTTTGCATCACCATGCCCATTGACATTTCCATTTGTGGGTACCATGTTACTATGTGACAACACATCACGTGGCAGACCATTCTTGTCTACGACACCGTGTGCGTTACCCTTTCTGTTCTCATTCGCACTTGCGTTACCATGTGCGCCACTGTTAGCGCTTCTGTTTGCGTTGTGTTCCTGTTACTATGCCACAAGACATCATGTGGGAGCATGGGGCCCCCAAAGGGGCCCAGCGCCTCCCGGCCACCACATTACGCTCACTATTTCTGCTATCATTCTCAAAAGAAGGGAAATTAGTGGCAAAAACTCTGTTTAATGCATTAGTTAGGGTTGTTCCACAGCGACAAAAGTGAGGAAATTTGCTGTTAGGGTTGAAAACCCTAACTCCAAATTCACCCCCTACCCAGCACCACACATACACAGACACACACACACACATGCAAGTATGGGGGAGGACCAATCAACACAACCAATGACAGACATCCAGCAGCAGGTGACAGAAATAACAAACAATTGTCTAAATGTACTACTAGACATCCCCACCCACCTGACCAGGTACTGCATGCTCAGTGGAGATCAACAGCAAAACTGAGGCCATGTACACCAAACGCACATATCCTGATTGCAGCTGCACACAACATACCACACTATAGTTGTATGGCCTTACCTACCGATGCCCCACACCAGACCACACCACATGTGGTGGGCCACCTGAGCAACAGAGTTCAGCAAAACCAAGGAGTTGTACAGGTATAATATCTCTGATTATAACAAGGGTTTGAGAAATGCAGCTTTCTAATTGACTGTAAACATTGTAACAGCCTTATGTTTAGTTTTTATTAAGATACAGGTAGAGCCTAACCATATCATGAACATGGTTTAATGTTGTTTAAAAAAACAGTTTTATTATGATAGCAATAAGCCACTCCCAGGTATTATGTTAATGGTCAGTTTATAACTGTCTAGCGACATGTGGTACTCGGCTACACCTCACTCAACATTAAATCCCTACAGGGTGATTAACAGACCATTTAACATAACTGTTGGTCATGCCTTATTGCTTAATTGTCTTTATGAGTAGATACTCTCCCCTCTGCTAGGCACTGCAGCAGCTTTGCAACACAGTGTCCCACCCAGTTACACCATACACTGTCTAGTTACTGGAGAATGGCTGTGAATATGAACTCATGAAGGTGAACAGTGTAACTTGATCATTACAGTCATTGAAACCTTAGTGTGATTATAACTGACAGAGTCAGTGATAGAGAATAACCCCTGCTGTCCTAGTACACTTACCCCATTGTGAGTTAAATCAATACTAAAAGACATTCTGTTTATATCTACACTATACCTACTTGATTCCTGTTGTACTACAATTAACATAGTTATCACTTTGATAGCATCAGTGACAGAAGTGTGGCAAAACCCAAACACTAGGCATACAGCCTGAGTATGAAACAACTGTTAAAAAAAAATTGCACTGTGTCCATAAGTGCCATAGATCACTCATTGCAACAATAGTAAATGTATTACTATTTGAATAAGTTAGTCATCACAGATGCAATGAGATTGCCTTTCTCAGGTACAACATACTCAGTAAGTGCCTACAGGAAAATCTATCCTATAGACATCTCCGATACAGGTACGTCATTGTTGGTTCAGTAGTGCTATGATATTTAGAAGTTGCTTGGCCTGATCCATGCAATTACATTGTTTCTTACAAAGAATACTTACTGCATCTTTAGTATTCAAACACACTGAAGGTATATGTATGTACATCAGCAGTACACCTTCATCAGTAAGAATGCATCTGATACTGGCAGTACGAATTTCACAGCGTTGAACAGGCAATGCTTTTCCATATGTTTACATCAGCCTCTCTATCTTGAGTAAACTGTTGCAGTAAATGTACTACTATGTAAATCACATACTAAATGCAACATTACTTTTATCTTGACCATGGCTGTGTCTTGTAGTTAATTTATGTACTTCTCTTAATTAATGTATACTCACTAGTGTTAAAACCTTTCTACAACTGTCATCATGCACCTTCAGCATTTATATTGACTAACGGCACAGTACCAGTTGTGGTGTGGTGTGGGGCATTGGTAGGTAAGGCCATGCAACTACTAAGTGTGGTACGTTCTGTGCAGCTGCAATCAGGGATGTGTACGTTTGGTGTACATGGCCTCAGTTTTGCTGTTGATCTCCACTGAGCATGCAGTACCTGGTCAGGTGGGTGGGGATGTCTCTGGTACATTTAGACAATTGTTTGTTATTTCTGTCACCTGCTGCTGGATGTCTGTCATTGGTTGTGTTGACTTGGTCCTCCCCATACTTGCATGTGTGTGTGTGTGTGTGTGTGTGTGGTGTTGGTGGGGTGACTCGGAGTTAGGGTTTTCAACCCTAACAGCGAATTCCCTCACTTTTGTCACTGTGGAACAACCCTAACTAATGCATTAAACGGAGTTTTTTGCCTCTAATATATATATATATATATATATATATATACACACACACACACACACATCCAGAATCTAAATATGTTCAAACATATGCAGCACTCAAGGCAAGCCTATAGTGTATTTCACAAATCACTCATTGAACAGTTTATATCCTGAAGGGAAAATAAGACTGAATTGAGTGCATTTACACCATGCAAACACTTGAGTAGGTCTGTTAAAGTGCAATTCTTCATATGCATAGCTGATAAACAATAGGTATTGTATATGGGAAAAATAACGTTTTCTTTGCTTGCCATTCTTGTTTTCTGACTGCCTCTTTCTATGGGCCAGTGCCTTTTCATGAGATGTTGCGGCATCTGTTATGTCTGCTGTGTCAGAAAGGAGTGCTTGATAAAAGCAACAACATTTCATCTCTGGGTCATCTGTTGTCAAATCCATTGCATCACACCATGCCAAATGTTCAGCTTGCATAAATGTCTGCAAGTATATGAATTCTGCACCCTGTCCTTGCTTGTTGAAAAGATATGTAGTCTTGGATTTCCCCCAAACCACAGCCAATAATTCTGTAACACACATAAAATGTATACTTTCAGAATGCAAATACCTTTAAGTTCATCAGTCTTCAACAAACAAAAAAGCAACAAATTACAGTTTAATGATGACATAATTTATATGATCCAAAAGTAAAAGCTAACTTCCTCTGCAAGGAATGTATGCAGCAGTGTTAGTTACCAAATAAGGCTGTGGTTACAGATATGAATTATCCCAGCAACAAATAAATGGCATTTTGTCACTGGTGAGGGCTGACATTTCAGTTTTATATTGCAAGTAAAATATAAAGAATAATGCCTGCGCAGGTGTGTGTTATGAGGATTTTTAACATACCCAAGGAGTGTGATAATCCATAAATCACGAGAGCAAAGCTAAACATAGAAACATAGACTTTGACAGCAGATAAGGACCACTTGGCCCACCCAGTCAGCCCATTTCCCTACCTATTGGATAAGCTGTAGGTTCTAGTTAACCAATAGCCTACTTCCTGCAAGCTCCCCACTATAATTGCCTTATGTCTGTACCATGCATGTTTGAATTCCCCCACTGTTTTAGACCCCACAACCTCCCCAGGATGGTGGTTCCATGCGTCCACCACTCTCTCCGTGAAAATGAATTTCCTCACATTACCCCTGAGTCGTCCCCCCTCTATCTTTAAATTGTGCCCCCTTGCTCTTGCACATCTCTTTTTCTGAAAGATGCTACCCTCCTGGACTTTGTTGATTCCCTTGAGGTACTTGAAAGTTTCTATCATGTTCCCCCTGTCCCTCCTTTCATCAAGGGTATACATATTAAGCTCTCTCTGTCTCTCTTCATGTGGTTTCTGATGCAGACCCTGCACCATTTTAGTTGCCCTCCTCTGTACCGCTTCCATCCTGTCTATGTCCTCACGGAGATGGGGTCTCCAGAACTGGATGCAGTACTCCAGATGAGGTCTCACCAACTGTCTGTACAGAGGGATAACCACTTCCCTTTTTCTACTTGTGATGCCCCTCCCTATGCATCCCAGTATCCCCCCAGCTATCCTTACTGACTTTTCACATTGCTTACCCACCTTTAGGTCATCAGATATGATTACCCCCAGGTCCCTTTCCGTTATAGTTGTTGTTAGCACCTCCCCTGCTATTGTGTACTCTTCTCCTGGGTTTTTGTTTCCCAGGTGCATTACTTTGCACTTCCTTTGCATTAAATCTAAGTTGCCATACATCTGACCATTCCTCCAACTTTGCCAAGTCCCTTCTCATCCTTTCTACCCCCCCTTGTGTATCAACTCTGTTACAGATCTTTATGTCATCTGCAAAGAGGCATATCTTTCCTTACAGACCCTCTGCAATGTCACCTATAAAGACGTTAAAGAGGACTGGACCCAGTACTGAGCCCTGAGGTACTCCACTAGTAACTCCCCTTTCTTTGGAATGAGTTCCATTCACTATTACCTTCTGTGTCCTGTTGTGCAGCCAGTTTGCTACCCACCCTACCACCCTGGGAGCCACTCTCAGGCTGGCTAACTCGATTATTAATCTTTTATGCGGTACTGTGTCAAATGCCTTGCTTAAGTCTAGGTAGGCCATATCCACAGCCCCTCTCTGGTCTATTACTTTGGTCACCCAGTCAAAGAAATCAATTAGATTTGTCTGGCATGACCTTCCCATTGTGAATCCATGCTGCTTTGGGTCCTGTGCCCCGCTGACCTCTAGGTACTCAACAATTCTTTCTTTCAGAAGTGATTCCATAATTTTCCCTACCACTGAGGTCAAACTAACAGGTCTGTAGTTTCCTGCTTCTGCCTTGCTCCCACTTTTGTGAAGGGGAATCACATCTGCCCTCCTCCAGTCCTCAGGTATCACCCCATCCTCCTATAATTTATTAAAGAAGGCAGTCAGTGGTGTCACTAGTTCTACCCTTAGTTCTTTTAGGATTCTGGGATAAATCCCATCAGGCCCCATTACTTTGTCCACCTTGAGTTTTAGGAGTTCTTTCAGGACTCTTTCTTCTGTAAATGGACTGGTGTCAACCTTCCTACCCGGAGTGCTTCTAATGTTTGGTTTAGGTAACTCCTCCTCTTCTTCTTTTGTGAATACTGAGCAAAAGTATTCATTCAGTATCTCTGCCTTTTCACTGTCTCCCTCTTCCCACCTCCCCTCTCCTTTATTAATCTTCACTATCCCTCCCTTAACCTTTCTATGCTCCCTAATGTACCTATAAAAGGTTTTATCCCCCTTCTTAACTGAGTTGTCTATATTTTCCTCGGTTTGGGCCTTTGCTATTCTGACTGCCTTCCCCACTTCTTTCTGCTTTAATTGATACAGTTCCCTGTCGTGCTCCATCTGTGATTCCTTATACTTTTTGAATACAGCCTTTTTCTCCTTAACCTTCCCTGCCACCTCTTTTGAGAACCATAGTGTTTTTTTACTCTGTTTTGTTTTCTTTATTTGTTTCACACAAAGGCTTGCTGCCTCCATGATGGCAGTTTTGATTTTTCTCCATTGTTCTTTCACCCCTCCTTTCTGCCCATTTGTTAGTGCATTCCTTAGGTACTCACCCATTTTGACAAAGTCAGCCCTTCTAAAGTCCAATATCCTTGTTTTTGTATGGCTTGTCTCCATGGTTGTGCTTATTGTGAACCACACTGTGTGGTGGTCACTTGCTCCCAGATGGCTACTGACTTCTAAATCTGTAATCCTCTCTCTCCATTTGAGAGTACCAGGTCTAATATTGCTCCCTCCCGAGTGGGTTCCAACACTAGCTGTCTAAGGCATGCCCTCTGTAGGGCATCGAGAATGACCCTGCTCTTGGATGTGGCTGCAGTACATGTTGTCTAGTTAACATCTGGCATATTCAGGTCCCCCATCAACAGTATCTCCCCTTTTTCAGCCATTTTGAGGATGTCCTCTATCATTTTCTTGTCCATTTCCTCCTCTTGAGATGGGGGTCTGTATACAACCCCTGTGCGGACTGTGATGCCATTTCCTGTCTCCAAGGTAATCCACAGTGTCTCTTGTCCTCCCCCTTTACTTTTTAGTTCTGTAGCTTTGATCTCTTCCCTTATGCAGAGAGCTACTCCACCTCCTCTTTTACCCTCCCTGTCCCTTCTGTAGAGTGTGTACCCTGGTATGTTGACATCCCAGTCATGGTTGTCTGTGTACCATGTTTCCATGACTGCCACAATATCCAAGTGTTCCTCTTCCATCAGGGCTACTAGCTCAGGAAGCTTGTTTCCCAGACTATGGGCTTTGGTACTCATTGCCCTCCATATAATGTTGGCTTTATCCTTTCCCCCATCCCTACTCTTATATCTTTTGTCTATTTCTCCATTTACCCCTGTCCAGCCCTCTGTCAAACTCTGTACCTCAATGTTTACCTTACCTCCTGCCATGTTTTGTGGGGGGAGGCTTGACATGTCCTGCTTCCTATTAGCATTTCCCCCCTTGGCTAGTTTAAATGCTTGCCAAGGAAGCATTTAAACCTATCACCTAGGAGCTTGGTTCCCTTCCTGGACAGATGCAGACCATCATGCCAGTACAGACCTTCATCTCTCCAGGTGGACCCCCAGTCCCCAGTGAAGCCAAAGCCCTGTGCTCTGCACCAGTTTTGCAACCATTCATTAAACTGCATGGTGTGCAGTACCCTAGCATCACCCCTGTCATAGACTGGCAGCACCTCTGAGAAGGTTACTATGCTTGCTACCTGTCTGAGGCCCCTCCCCAACTCCACAAATTCATCCTGCACTGCCCTGATCTCATGCCTAGCTAGGTCATTTGTCCCAAGGTGGACAATGATATCTAGTTCCCTGTCTTGTGATGCTGCTTCTGCAATTCTGAGGATTTGCTTCCTGTCCCTCCAAGCCATGGCACCAGGCAGGCACCTTACTTCCTTCTCCCCTCCCTTTTCAAGTTCTACCCCCCTAACAACTGAGTCCTATACCAGAAGCTGTTTCCTTTCCCTGTGGTGTCCCTTGCCACCCTTTTGTGGGTCTCCCTTGTGGATGTCCCCAGCATTCTTCTTGGTCTCCACTAAGGGTGTCATCATAGAGGAACCTTACTCTGCTATACTGGCATATGATTTGTGAAGAGGTACAACTAGAGGGATTTGCCTCTGTTCCACCACCCTCACCCTCCCAGAACCCACTGTGGTCCAACTGCTCCTCATACTTGGCAACCTCTGTGGCAGTGGTTGTGGCACTGGTGCTCTTTGGGTAGGGGAGACCCCCATAGTCCTTGCCAGTTGAGCCTGGAGATGGGCAACCACCTCCCTCAGAGCTGATAGTTGCCTGCAAATAGGGCAGCAATGCAGTTTCCAGAATGTTTCCTGGAAAACTGCTGCCCCACAGCCAGTGCATTGCACCACTCCCCACGTCTCTCTCTCTCTCTCTCTTGCAATATGTAATGTATAATTTTTTTATATATATTTTGGTTTGTACTTACCCTTTATGCACTTGCTGAGTTATTAAGAATATGACAGTTCTGTCCCAAGACCTGTTGAGGAAGTGATGTCAGAACTTTGCTATAAAGGAAATGCCATGCCTGGGGTGGTGGGTGAGGGAAGGGTGGGTGCGTGGTAGTCCACAACCACCAGTGACTGTTAGAAACAATCAAACACACCACTGCTCCACCACCCTGGTGAGTACTGCCCTTCTTTACAGTAATTCAACCAACACCTGGATCTGAAACTGGATCACACCAGTAGTTTATAGTAATTGATCAATGCTGGAATGCTCCACCCAGAACAATTGGCTATGATGCAGGCCTCCCTGACTAGTGAAGACAACCTCCCCCACCTGAGGCTCTGTCTGGCTTCAAATTACAAACTGTAGCCTTTGCTATTAGATGTAAACAGCCACCACCAGTAAATTATTTCATAATATGTTGATGCAAACTGTCAGAGAATACTAGTAGACAGTCCAGTTAAGTTACCCACAAAGGGAAATCAAATATGCAGTTATTTCAACCCTTCTGAAGTTACTCACAAGATAAGCAGTTTTGAACCCCCCTTCCTGATTTAAAACCTAAAATAATTAAACACAAAGCAATACCAATGTAAGACTGTAAAGTAAGGAAAACCTCCCTCAGATGTAAGCAAGAGTGAGATTTGTTTCAGATTTCTAGTCCAATATAGTAGCTCCCATGCAGCTCTCAGCTGTTTCAAAGCACTCCCTATTAACACAACTTCAAGAAGAGGGGTTTATGAAATAATCACAGACTGAGGATGTGTGAAAAATCCTCATAAAACAAACTTTGCACAGGCATTATTTTTTTATAATAACTGGTGCAAAGTTTCAATAGAGGGAAACACTGTAAGCTGTATCTGTGCTAGAGAGCATGTCCCTGAACAGCCACCCTACTGGCATAAATACAGTGAAGTGAGAGCATGAAGAGGAAAATGCTGTAATAACCTACTATCAAGTTATTACAGAATTCAGCGGGTTATTGTGGCATTTTATCAGGACTGGAAATCAAGTCATTATAGGGGATCTGTCACAACTGCACTCCACAGGTCAGGCCCTCTGCTCCCACAGTGCCAACCTCAGAGCACAATAGTGTGAACAGGTAACAGACAGGGTAACCCTCCTGTCTGCTTTGGGTCCAAATCACCTGTTAGCCTCAAGTTCTGGGGGGATTCAAACTGTGAACCTTATGCTAGCACACCTAATGTACAGGCTCAGATATGTATCCTCTTCGGGGATTGTGGTACAATCCTTTGCCAGGTGCACCTAGCCAGGTCTCCAAAATGAACCCTTAAAACTCTATAAGAGACCTTATGTATATTCTTACCTTTTCCAAGCTTAGTAACACCATCAAGCCTTTTAAACAGCTGTCAGACTTAAAAATACAGGCACTTCGCATGCAAAAAGAAACTGAGAAGACACCTAGGCAGTATTTCAAGAAAACGGTTATTTACTAAAAATTGTAAAATAAGTAAAATAAAATGCAGAACAAATAGCATGAGCTCACAGTCACAAAAGAAAATGGGAGAATTACAGAACAAAACTCCTACCACAATACTTTTAGATCTTTGTTGTCTAAGTATTACCTTTTTGTAAGTACTAATTTAGTTAGCAAGAACTTTGTTTCTTCAGAGCCCAAAATGAGATATCACATTTCAGAAACAATGATACATTTTTAACTCAAACCTCCCCGCCCCCTTGGTAAGTCATCTAGCTCCTCCTTTTAGAATTAATTCTTACAAACATAATTTCCTACCAAGAGGTATTTTAAAATTAATGGTACATCAGAAGAAAAAAAATTCCTAAATATGGCATCCTTTAATTAAACATTTCTCTTTGATCTTAACATTCCCACATCTGTCATGCCCCTTGGCTGATTTCCTGCCAGTGAGATCTGAGGAATTTTATAACTCTTCAGCTATTTGCTAAAAGGAGAGGAACTAGCCCAATTACCTTTCTCTTAAATGTCACAACATTTGTATTTAAGTTCCAACTTCAAAAGCAGCAGCAGGCAATAAACTGTCTCAATTAACTGTTTTCCTCCTGTTCTGTTTAATTACCTCCTGGTTTCAACTACTGACACTTTGAAGTTACAGGCCAAATCTGCCAACTTGTGTGAGCCAGATTTTATATACACACCAGTTATTTATTTTACATATATCATACCATAATCATAAGCAAGGGGAGGGCGTCCCAGAGGTCACCAGTTATTATTTAAGCAATAAGGCATGACATGGTGTGTGTTACTGTGGGATAATGGCACACCTCATCAAATGACCCTGAGGTGAAGCTGAGGGAATTATGCACCTGAGAAGTGCTGTTATCCCACAATTCACAAACCCTGGAATGTCTTATTGCAATTATAAAATGGCTTCTCTGATTTTTTTTTCCATTTTAGGACCAAGTAATGTGGTTCAGAAAGTTAAGCATTTCTGACCTGTGCTGTTGTGCTGGCATATCAGCACTGTCATGTGACTGGATTCCACCAATCACAGTACAATATTCCTCTTACCCATTTTATAAATCTCAGTATCTTACAAGACAAAGATAAATATGGGTACAAGAACCAAACATATGCTACCTTGGTTTACAGCAGTGGCCCACCATCACTACATATACATACAGTACATGCATATATACATATTTAGGTAAAAAGAAGATCAGTGGTCCACCGAGTTCCTCCCTTCCACTAGATATGTGGGAATACCCTGTAATCCCCTTTTCTTCAAAGCTCTTGTCTATTCTGAACTTGAAGGTTATTACAGTACCAGCTGATATCACATGCTTTGGCAGTCTATCTTTCTCATGTTGCCTTTCAATCTTCCTCCCTTTAGTGACAATGACTTTTCCCTTTGTCCTTTTCACCCGTGTGCATCTTGAAGAGCTGCACTCAATCTTCCTTTCAGTGGTTTCCCTTTTAGATAGTTGAATACTGTAATTTTATCTCCCTGACTCTTCTCCTTTCCCTTGAAAATAGTCAAGAGTAATATCCCTAGCAAGAATCAAACCCCTTGGTCTCTTGTACTCAAAGCTAGTTTCATTTCTAGTGCACCACCTGCACTCCACATAATGACACATCATGGTAATGCATGCTAAAGATGCATCATTTATCTTTTCAGAAATCTAACTTCTTCAGATAGTTCTTACTATTTTATTCAGCTGGTTTTACGTGTACATTTTCATGTACTAAGTATAGGTTCTGTTTTGAGAGCATAGAACGGCAAAGAGCAGAAGTAGTTATTTAGTTTAGTTTATTTGTTTCACCAAGAAAAGGCTCCATTGAGCAAGCTCATTTACAAGGAGGTCCTGAGTAGGACAGCATACAATGAAAATAATGCAATAGTTTGAGAGATACATACATAGCACAAGGAATTGATAGATAAAAGTATAGTATACAATATCCATGGAATAAGTATAGACTATATTACAGCATTGTATAAAGTAACGCAAAACGGAGTGCTAAGTGCCTATCTAGTACAATTTAGGTGCATCTCATGTACATAGGAATAGCTCATGGCATTCATAAATACAATTCAGAAGGATCTACTTCAGGACAAGTAACCGATATGTCCACTGATGGTTGTACTTTTGTGCTAATTACGTGTGCAGGATTCAGTACTGCAGACAAGTGACATGATGGTCCTGACATTTATGCTAATTACAGGTACAGGATTCGGTACTGTGCTTTCCTATGAGTGATTTAAAGATACCTGGGTAAACTATTCTGATGAGTTTAAGTGCTTCTTGTAGATTGTTCCAGGTCATGGGGATAACGTTGTTAATCATTGCTTTGCCATAATGGGTAGCATGTTTTGGGATATCAAGAAGGGTGCCATTGCTTTTCCTTAATGTGCAGCTACTGTGAGACAAATTGACAAGATCTGAAACACTGTATAGAAGGTTATTTTCACTATCTATTTTCACAGTATTCACTATTGCTAACAAGCAGTGAAAATAAATGGATAGTGAAAAATAATGGACAGATGATTTCAGTAGTACTGTACTGGTGAGTAAACTGTTTGCAATAATGCTATCAGATGTGAATATGTATAGAAGGTTGACTCCCACTAAATATAATGGATGCTAATTCAACCTGCTATACTATATATTGCAGAATATTTTTGGTTATAGTTGTGTAGGTCCAAAGATAAAGAGTTTTAAGATTCCTTGTGGTTAGTGATGACCACCCTACTGTAGTGTAAAGTAGGCAGGGGTGAGTTCAAGGTGCTAAGTTCATGATGAATTGTAGGGCCCTGTGGTACAGCAGATCTAATTTGTTTAAGATGGTATTCAAGCAATGGCTGTAAATCAGATCTGTGTAATCCAGGACAGGGAGAAAGGTGACCTACACTAGCTTCTTCCTAATATCCATTGGTAAACTGTTCTTGTTTCTGTGGAAGAAACCTAGTCTGATTCTTAGTTTTTTGGAAAGTTCTTCAATGTGTGTATTGAATAACATAGATACATAGACAGTGTCAGCAGATAAGGGCCTATGGCCCACCCAGTCTGCCCATTTGAGCTTGTAAGTTCAGTTTATGTTTTCCTAGAAGTCTGTTGCCCCTTACCCCTGACCTCCAGAATTCCTTTATGTCTATCCCATGCATTCTTAAATCCCATGATTGTTTCAGCCCCCACCACTTCCTCTGGCAGGGTGTTCCAGTTGTCCACCACCTGTTCTGTGAAGAAATTCTTCCTCATGTTTATTCCGAATTGTCCTCCCTCCAATTTCATCCCATGCCCTCTAGTCCTGGAACATCTTTTTTGCTTAAAAATAGTGTATTCCTGCACCCTGTTCCTCCCTGTAAGATACTTTTATGTCTCTATCATATCCCCTCTCTCCCTCCTCTCCTCCAGGGAGTACATGTTCAGTTCCTTTAACCTGTCCTCATGGGACTTGTGATGCAATCCATGTACCATCTTTGTTGCCCTCCTCTGAACCTTCTCTACCCTGTCTATGTCCTTACATAGGTAAGGTCTCCAGAACTGTACACTGTACTCCAGGTGGGGCCTCACATGTGTCTATCAAGCCATAATCCAAGCTATTTTAAATTGTCAACCACTTCAAGTGAGTCTCCTAATAATGTGGTTATAGTGTGGTTTGAGAGAATGGAAGGAACTGTATTAGCAGCCGAGAAGAACATTATTTTAGTCTTTTTAGCATTTAGCAGCAACTTTGACTGGAATAGATTTAACTGTAGTTGACTGAATTCACACAGGAAATCATTACATACATCGGACAGTGAGGGCCTAGATATGTACAGAACCATATAATTTGCATAGAAATGGAGATTAGCCATAGTTATGTTTCTATCTAGATCATTAATGTGCAACATGAACTTTCTCATGGCTTTGAGGGGGCAGGACTGAATCAAATGGTGATTTCTCCCACCAAGAATCAGGTATCCTGGACCCTGGTACTCATTAACAGTGCCAGGGTATCAGACGTACAAGTGGGGATCAATCTGGGTACCAGTGACCACAGGTCAATCAGGTTCTCCATTAGCAAGATTGAGGACCCCTGACACTCCAAAATCAGGGTGCTCGATTTCAAGAAAGCAGATTTCCCAAAAATGAGGGAAAGAATCAAGCCACTGCTGGCAACAGATACCACATGGAATATGGAGGACAAATGGACAAACCTGAAAGATGCTATAGCATCAGTCACAGTGCTATGCACTAAACAAATCAGCAAGTCCAAAAGGGCAAGGAGCTCCCTCTGGTTCTCCAAAGAGGTAGCTACTATAGTCAGGGAAAAGAAAAAAGCTTTTCGGAAGTACAAGGAGATGAAGTCTGAAAAGGATAGAGAAGCCTACAGAGATAAACTTAAGGAAGCTGGGAAAGCTATTAGGATGGCAAAGGCCCAGATCGAATTAAAACTGGCTCAAGAAGTGAAAAGGGGGACAAAACATTTTATCGATACATTCGAGAAAAAAGAAAGAGCAAAGGAGGAATAACACTAGCAAACAAGGAAGGACACCTGGCGGAAAAAGACAAATACAAGGCAGAAGTTCTCAATGAATTCTTCTGCTCGGTCTTCACACAGGAAGACACTGGTAATGGTCCAGCACCAGCCAGGACACTTACCCATACCAGGGGAGCTGACATATCCCCCTTTACAAAAGAAAGGGTCATTGAGGAGTTGTCTAAAAAAAGTGTGGTCAAGGCAATAGGCCCTGATGGAATACACCCAAGAGCTTTTCAAGAATTTAGGGATGAACTTGCTGCCCCATTTGCTGAACTGTTTTACAGTTCACTGGAACAGGGGATAGTACCACAGGACTGGAAAAGGGCCACGGTTGTGCCATTGCACAAGAGTGGTAGTAGGGAGGTAGCAGGAAACTACCACCCAGTAAGTCTAACCTCGGTCATGGGTAAAATAATGGAGACATTGCTTAAGGAAAGGGTAATGAACTACTTGAAAGGAAGTGGGCAACCTGACCCAAAGCAGCATGGCTTCACATCAGGATGATCATGCTAAACAAATCTAATAGAATTCTTCAACTGGCTTACAAGAGAAATAGACCAGGGGGCAGCAGTGGACATGGTGCATCTGGACTTTAGTAAAGAGTTTGATACAGTCCCACACAGAAGGCTATCCAACAAACTGGAGCAAGTTGGCATCGGCCACAAAGTAGTTAAATGGATCACAAGCTGGCTGCAAGGCAGGATGCAGAGGGTTATGGTAAATGGCACCTTGTCCCAAGAGGGGAAGGTGTCAAGTAGCATCCTGCAGGAGTCAGTACTAGGCTGCATCCTTTTCAACATATTCATCAGCGACATCACTGAAGAACTGAAATGGAAAGTCTGCCTCTTTGCAGACAATATGAAGCTCTGCAATAGGGTGGACACACAAGAAGGGATTGCAGAAATGGAGGCAGATCTCAGGATCCTAGAGGAATGGTCCAGAAACTGACAGTTGAGATTCAATACCAATAATGTAAAGTCATGCACTTGGGTAGAAGGAACCCATGCTTGAAGTATGTTCTGGAGGGGCAGCTACTAGAAGAAACAAAGCTGGAACAGGATCTTGGTGTCATGATCTTAAACGATTTAAAGGTAAGGAAGCAATGTAAAAAAGAGGCACTAAAGGCAAGCAGCATCCTTAGATGCATTGGTAAGGTTATTACCAGTAGAAAGCATGATGAAATCCTCCCACTGTACAGGTCCCTGGTGAGATCTCACTTTGAGTACTGTGTGCAGTTCTGGAGACCTCACCTAAAAAAGGACATAGACCATCTGGAAACTGTGCAGAGACGTGCCACTAAAATAGTGCAGGGTCTGCACCATGAAACGTACGAAGCTAGGCTCAGCCAGCTAAATTTATTCTTCCTCGAGCAGAGGAGAAACAGAGTAGACATGAGTGAGACATTTAAATTTGTTAAAGGGATCAACACAGCACAAACCAGGAACCTCTTCCAGGAAAACAGGGCTGCACATACTAGAGGACACAACGTGCACCTGGTGGGAGGTAAATTCAAAACAAATGTTAGGAAGTACTTTTTTACGGAGAGGGTGGTGGACCCTTGGAACAGCCTGCCACCAGAGATAATGGCAGCCAAGGTGGTCAATGAGTTCAGACAGGCATGGGATAGACAGTGCAGTCACCTTAGCAAGACAAATTGATAGTGAGGGGTAGAAAATCCGGGCAGACTAGATGGACCACATTGTCTCTTTCTGCCAGCAAATTCTTATGTTCTTATGAACAGTAGAGGGCCCAGGACTGAGCCTTGTGGTACTCCTCTAGATAGTATAGTATAGTATAGTATAGTATAGTATAGTATAGCATAGGAAAGGGGTCTAGGCATAGTTATAAATGACCTACTTTCCCAGCTGATCATCAGAAAACTACAGCATCAGCGAATTGACTATTAAAAACCATTCAAACAACATTTATCTCTATAAATCAGCAATGTATCATCCCACTCTATCGTACATATGTTAGGCCTATCCTGGACTATGGCTCACCCTTCTGGTGTCCATATAATAAGTGTAATATTAACTTGGTGGAAATGGTCCAGAAAAAGGCGACAAAAATGGTTCCCCGACTTAAACACGACTCATACCCAAACAGATTATACAAAACTGAGTTATTCAAGCTCCAAATTAGGAGAATGAGGGGACACCTGTTACTTTTATATTAAATTCTCAATAACCAGGATCAAATGGCCCAATGTGGATTATATTTTTGCACTAAAACACCAAACCTTGGATCTCACAAGAGACAGCTTAATATTCCCAGGGTAAACGCCAACAAAAGACAAAACTACTTTACTATTAGGTCAGCAGGTTTATAGAACCAACTCTCTAATGATGTTGTATATCAAAAAACCTTTATGGGTTTCAAAAACCAACTGAGCGAACACATAAAACAAAGTTTTACACTCAATAATTCACCCACTGTGAGTGGGAGACAACCTCGGTGGGCATATCGCCTTCTCTTTTTTTTATACATAGTATAGTATAGTATAGTATAGTATAGTACAGTACGGTACAGTACAGTACAGTACAGTATAGTATAGTATAGTACAGTATAGGAGAAGAGTGCATCTTCCATTTTAATTAAGTAATTTGCAAACCATAGTAGTGCAGTTGAGTCAATGCTTATATCATTTAGCTTGATTAGATTAAAATCTCCCAGTATTATTGTTTCATTAGGGTGCCCATTTAGGATGTTATAAATATGCTTCATGAGCTCTAACCCACCTTTAAGTGGTCTGTAGCTGCTTATGATGTTTATAGTTACAGCCGATGATAATGAAAGTTTAATTGCCAGACAAATTCTTTTGGCATTGAGAGGGAGTTGAGTTCAACTGCTTTGAATTTGTTGCTAATATAGATGGAAATTCTTCCTCCTCTAGTGGATCTGTCTAGACGGAAGAAGGTGCAAGAGGGTAGGGCAAATTCATGGTGGGATACTGTCCCATTAAGCCATGTTTCTGTAATAATAAGAATATCTGGGTTTGTGTGTGAGATCCAAGTTTTTATCCCATCTAGTTTCTTATGCCGGCTACACACATTGATTAAGATGAATTTCAATCCTTTTAGAGGTGATAAATCAGCAGGGGATGCAACTCAAGAGAGCGGGCCAGGATTAATTTCTACATTACCTGATCATATCAGTAGATTTAAGTAGGTAGGTAGGTACATGTTCATTTTTATATAGCGCCTGCCAAATACGCAAAGCACCAGTAAAAGTTACAGCAAGAAAGAGATGCAACCTGCACATTTACCTCAACAAACCACTCAAACAAAAAATACTAATTTTAAATTATTCAGAAATAACACAAAATCCAAATAAATCAGTCTGACTGGTTACTCAAGGCCTGAAAAGGCCTGAGAGAATTAAACATTAAATACAAGTGTCTTAAAACTACTCAGGGTGGGGTTCAGGATGGATCTCTAGGATGGGGCTGTGCAAAAGCCCTGTCACCAGCAGATTTTAACTTAGAAGATGAATCATGTAAGAACCCTTGGCCCAGGGAATGGATTACTTCTCCCAGCATAAACAGTGTCAGGAGCACTCAGAGATTGAGGCCCTGACTGTTTAGGGCTTTGAACATCACCAAAAGAACCTTGTAGTTGATTTGCTGCCTGATAGACAGCACCCCAGTGAGGGTATGATATGATACATCTTCCACACAGAAGTCAGAAACTTCAGATTCTTGCCACACAGCAAGCCCCTGTTAAACATATTACAGTAATCCAGTTGAGAAGAGAAGAAAGCCTGTACCGGGATCCTCAGATCCACAGGTTTCAGAAAAGGGTACAGTTTGGTAATGCTTTTTAGATGATAAAAGCAGACTGTTTGATGCACTGCATGACCTTGAACAAGTCACATGACCTCCCTGAAATTCAGTCAGCCCATTGATAGAACTGGGTTAGAAGCAGTACCCCACCCCCAACCCCCATAACTAAAGATGTTTCTTCTCAGCCGTGCTAGCTTGGGTAAATAAACTGTAAACCAAACAGTCAGCACTACATGGGAGAACAGATGGGTGAGTAAACAGACAGCAACTTACAGCAGATGTTTACTTCTAGGTCACTGGTTAAAATCTGGCCCAGGTCAGTAGTGATACAAGAGCCATTATCATTCAACAGTTGCCCTGTAGCCAGCCCAGTGGCCATGCCATACGACCCGGGTTCAGGGACAAATTCAGTTCACCGGGGGCTGGCCAGGGAAAGGAGGATTCTGCATATGGAGGATGGCTCTCCTCTTCCTCTGGGGAGGGAGGGTTGCAGGTCCTGGCACTCATCTAGCCCCTAGCAGAGGTTTGAGGACAAGCAGCCAGTGCTGGCACATTGGGGCATGGAGACATGGCAGGCATCGATGTTCCATGCACGGAAGTGTGCGTGGTATGTCTGGAAGGCATTATACATCTGCTCCTCCAGACCTTAACAGGGAAAATAGCTGTGTGCAGCTTGGGATGACACTCACCCCTCGCAGGCTCTGCACCAGCTTCAGGGCTCTCTCCTGGAATCAAATCCATTTCATCGGTGGTAAGGTGAATACTGTTGATGCCCACCATGGGGCGGTGAGCCATGAGGGAAACATAGGGAAGAGGTAAATCTCTGGGATGCTGGGTGATGGGGCTGCGAGGGTTAGTGAAGTGCTAAGCCTACACTGCAGTGGGGAGAAAAAGATTAACAGCAATAGTTGCCCTGTGACATTTGAAGAATTATTTTTCATTGCTCATCTCTCTGTATTGCTGCACAATAAATGTGGCCTGTGTGAAATGAGTGGTGGTGGTCTCAGCCCAGTTCCTAGTGGATGGACATCTAGATCACAAAACCTCCACCACAATGGATATTATTTGCCACCATTTGTTGGCAGTCTCAGACGAGATGCTAGGGATTACATTTTTTTTGTCCAGGTTCCCCTGTTCTCAGACCCACTCCACCCGCCGCCCCCATGCCAGGCTTCCCCCCTGAATGGGGCTGCGAGAGGGGCTCCCCCTCCCAACAGACACTGTTGGCAAGCCCCAGCTTGCCCGCCCAAAGTTAGCCATGGGCGGAACCCCTCCCGGCGGACACCGGAGGCAGTAGACGTGTGGCAGAGTGAGCTGTCATGCCAGGGATGGGTGTATTTCCATGCGTAATCCCAAGGGGTTGGGATGTGCAATGATGTCCAGCATCTGCCTTGCCCCCTAACATGACGGTGCCTGTTGTGGCAGTACCCCCAGCCTTCACCAGGGGTCTGTAAAGCACGGGACACTCTTCCCCCTCCCTGCCCCCAGAGAAGAGCAGTCCCCAGGACGCTCAATCCTTCTCCCCCTGCCAGCCCTCCGACTCCCAGGTCTGATCCTAAACGCAGGTTGTCGGCATGGTAAGTGGAAATCCAACCTCTGTGCCGGTGGGCCAGAGAATAAATGTTTTATTTTGTGATTGATAGATTGACTAATTGATGCATTTATTTATGTATATATGTATGTCTATGTTGCTACCAGGTCAACAAAATTAAATAAAATAAATAAATATATGTAGCTATGTATGTATGTATATATGTACTGATTGATTGATTCATTCAATCTGTTAACCAGGTAGGAGCATTGGATCAAGGGTCCTTTTTAAGGCTCAACCTGAAATGAAGCAAGTTACAATAAAAAAATTACATTGGGCAGTTAAATATGAAACATTACAAAAACAATTATATTGGCATTAAGTATAAAGATATTGCTTAAAATGCTTTTTCAGAATAACAGAACAGAAGTTGCAAGGAAAATCTGGTAAATTGTGCCATTAGCTAGGAGCAGTAATTGAAAAAGCACAAGTCCCAGCTTTTATGATATGACAAACACAGGCTGGCCAATACTGTATTTACAGAGACCAAATGCAACAAAGCATAGGGTCCTGGAGAAAAAACAGCTTTAAAAACCTGACAACCAAAATATTACTCAATCCTCAGTGCAGGGGACAGCCAACCTCACTCAGAATACAACAAACAATTATGTACACACTGTGGGGCCAGGAGAACTAATACTATTATAAACAACGGATAAAGTTTGACTATCTTTTACACCCAAATAAAAGACTTGGCATATAATCTAAATGCGGTCACGAGGAGCCAACTGCGATGGCTTAACAAGTATCAAGTAAAAAATATAGTTGCTCAGTTTATAAATAACTCCAGGCTTTTGGTTAATATTACAAGACAGTTTTTACATGAGCAAAAAACAATAGTCCAGGAACAAGAAACAAACAGATACACAAACTTGGTAACTTGCTTAATTTCACATCCAAAGTTATCAAATAACTTGAGGGAAGGAACTCTACTAAGCACAGCCCTAGTTCCATAAATGGGCATGAAGTCAGAACTATTGTAATATAGAAAAGGAATTTTTTATATAGTCCGTTTCATACAATCTGAATCCCAAAGAATTTAACAATCCATGAACTATTGGCAGCAGCCATTAAGCAAGCAGAGGGAGGTTAAGAAGAAATAAAGAGGGCTACATGACAGATCGTTAGTAACAATTCACTCCGTGACAAATTGCTGCCTAAGAACTCAGGTAACATTCCAGGAAAGATCATGTTTCCCACTGTAAAATTAATTATTAATAAAGGGGTGTCCAGAAATATAAATAAAGTCTTGCCGCGGTATTCCATGTGTGCAGGACAGAGGAAGTGAATCATCACAGAGTGAATTGCTGATAACGAATTGACATAGCACCAGTAAAGGGTGCGCGGATTTTAAGCACAGATAGGTTAATGGACTTTCTTAAGGCCCCATAATGAGTAATGTAGTCACATAGTAACATATAATTTTAAGGTCAGAAAGGACTCTAGGTCTATCCTCTCCACCACTGTAAGCAGGTTTGACTAAGTATGCAGTGGAAACATACGCTGACATAAAGGGGTTCACTACCTACTCTAATACTCAGGGACCATATGACCACTAGAGGGGGTGTTCCTCTGTGTAGTCTGTTTAATAAAGTATTTAATGTGTCCTAGCAAGTGGACTGTGACGTTTTTCAAGTTAGCCGAATCGTCCTTTCATACTCCATTTGTTTGGTAAACAGAATTTTGTCCATGCTTAGCTTGAAGGCCTACTGTCTTCATGCCAGCTGTCTCCTCTACTAGGCTATACCACAGGTTCCCTAGTCCCACCATCTACGAGAAGAAGCACTTCCTAACATTACCCCTTAAAGAGCAGCTGATGCCTTTGGGAAATCTTTGGAAAACATAATATTTAGACACAATACAGCTTGTATTTCACATAACTTCAATAGATTTCTCCTCTCCATTATTTACTACTGAAAACATTCCCACAAAACAAGATCTTTATCCTTTAGAATTCATCTACCTCTGTGGCTTATTCCCTATGTAAGCAATAAGACACAACAGGATGTGCATTAGACAGTTCTAACGCATGGCCAGGGGGTGTAGTGAGGCATGAGGCCACATGCCAAGTGTGTCCAACCCCCTAGTCATGCATTAAAACTATCTAACACACACCGTCGAGTGGCTTAGTACATTCATAAAATGGGGTTGTGTATTTTATATGGATTTAGAAATTTATATGTTTAAATAATAAACAACTAAATCTTTGATGCATTTTTATGTAAAATAGTTCCTCCACCTTAATGTAATTTGTTTTTGACCTTAACTGTTTTGACCTATAGTGACCACCATGGCTGTGGTTGCAGCTAGTTGTCATGGCTACCCCCCCCCAAAAAAAAAACACACACACACACACACACATATACTCTGAAATAGCTAAACATTAAATAGTGTTTTGTTTACTTTTAACACTAAATTAACACATAATGAGAGGTTTGGTCAAAAAGTGAACGAGCCACAAGCAGGCGGACGGAGGAACGCTCAGTTGAAAGCTGCAGACACTTACTGGGGATACCGAATGCTGGTAAGACACTGTAACAAACACAATTAAGTATACTTTTCCTGGGTTTCACCCAGATGGCCCACACTGCTTCTTTTTTTGTCCCCTCGGTGCGAGTAAGATGGGATACAGAGCGGGAAACCGAAAGTAGAGTGGTTAAGCTGACAGCTTCGTTGAGGAAGTTTGATACACGCAGTCAGCTAGAATAAGGGTTTTCCACAACTTTCAATGCCAGACTGTGAGTGCACCACTCTTCTTATGAGTTTATACGCTATCTCCATGTGAATCACTCTGGAGGAGTGAAGGAACAATGGTGGGGGGGTGTCTGGCGGTACAGTAGCGGTTAAGATTGTAATTGAGACAATCCTTGTGGCTCATACAGAGCAGCAATTTGTCATTTAATAGAAATCAGTCTTGGTTACATAGTTTTCCATTATATGAGCCATAACGGCATCACCCCACCTCAATGACATTCCCACAGCGAAGTCCACCACGGCGACAGATCTCGCCAGATCGCTGTAGTGTGCTGTGGTGGTCCACTGTGGAATGGCAGTGTGACTTCTGGTGTTTTTCCCCCATCCCCGGTACTCTGACTCAGAGTTGTATATTTAGAGATGGGTGGGTTTGTGGGGCAAAGCCCCCCACAGAAAAAGACTGTTTCCCAATGGGAGCAATGCTGACAGTCAGCATTGTTCTGGTCACTGTCGGGGTTGTCGAGGACATCCCCGACAATAGCAAGTAGTGGAACCACCACAAAGTAAGTACTCCATGCATAGCTAAAAACTGTTTATGTACTGGGGAAAAATGGCAGTTGGTCAGGTTCCAAAGTTCTGATGGCTCAAGGATTTCAAATCTGTAATGTATCCTATTTGGCAGGACTAGCTTTAGCCATGCATTAAACACTTCTAACACACAGCTAAGAACCAATCAAATTGCTAGAAATCCTTTGCCAGCTGGCCCCTTCAGTGCAGAGGTTGGATTTCCGCTCGTGGTGCCAGCGACCCGGGTTGAGGGAGCAGGCCGAGGGAGCTGGGCTCTCAACTGGGGGAAGAAGCTTGAGCATCCCAGAGACAGCTCATCTTCTCCTGGGAGGGAAGGGGACAGCATCTCGGCACTTGACTGGCCCCAGGTGAAGGTCTGGAGCACAGCAAGCACTGAGGCAGATGCAGTGGGAGGACATTGCAGACATCGGTGCTATACGCCCTGACATCAGGGCACTTACAATGCCCATAAAGGAAAAAAAGAAAAAGCTTTCCAGCTCCAAGGAGATGGAGCTCCTGAGCTAGCCCTAATGTGCTTCCACCTGCCTGGCCACCGCCTGAACTGATGAGACAAGAAAGTGTTCAGGGTGTACAGGCCCCATCTCGTCCCCACCCGGGGGGGTGGGAACCAGCTCCATGGGGGATCAGGATGGACCAGGTAAGGTGGATAGCAGGGGTAGACTATATGGGGCTCCCGAGGAACCAGAGCAGGAGGGGTGCAGGAGGAGATAAACAGAGATTAAAAAACAGAAATCATTTGCCCATTTTATAATTTAAATTATAAAATGGGTCTCATAAATCCGTCAACTTCATTGGTCAAAACGTCACATGACTGTGTGTAAATTCTGCAACAGACAACTGATAAGATCTCAGTAATCAAATGTTTACTGTTGATTTTTATTTTCATTTTTAATAACAGATTCATTTTATAATCACAATAATGCACTTCAGGGCATGTGTAGTAGTGGGATTTGTACACTTCTTGTGTGGTTAAAATCACTTAACTGCGCCTTGTGACACACCACACAAGGAGTGTATAAATCCCACAACAACATGTGCCCAGTCATGCATTACTGCTTAATTATAATGCCCTGTTGTAGCATCACAGTCTTTTGTCATGGGAATCACTGTGATGTCGCGAACAGAATATTATGACATCAGGTTAGGAAGAAGCAATAGGGAGCTGATAAACCTTCAAGGAGCAGCGATCCTGTTTTCATGCATTTTACTCCAGTAATAAATAATAGGGATAAAATAAAGAGCCAGTGAGAAACACATGCTGCTTAGTGTCCAAATATTACATTTTTCAAAGTTCTTCCTGAAGGATTGATGGCTCTTTAATTTACCACCTCTAAACTTCAGGGTGTCCCTGCGTCCTCCTGGAGGACACCAGATCAAACATCACCATCTGGTCAGTCATGGCAATACCCTTGAGTATGCAGAAAACTGAATTACAAGTCAAATTAATTATTCATGAGTCTAGCGAGGATCCTTATTGGCTACTGGATCAGTCAGTAATGTCTTGGAAATGACCGATTTGACTGCAGACTGACACTATATGGCACACACAGTTTGTGCCACATAGCTAAAACCTAAATAAAACTGGCAAAAATGAAATTGTTATTGGTATTAGATTTATAATCACAATAACAACTTTGAAGCCAGTCATTTCCTTAGATTAACGACCAGCTGGAGGGAGGTGGCCCTCGGCTCTGCCTCTGGCCACCCATCCCCCCAACCAGTCATTAATCCCTCGGAAATTACCGGCTTCTCAGTCATTATTGCTTTAAACAAGTCCCTTATCAGCCTCCTTTTCTCCACTGGAAACAATTAGGGGCCACCAGCCTCTTCTCATAGCGATTGTCTTCCATATCTCTGATTATTTAATGGCCCTGCATTGCCCTTTAGCTGCCTGTTTCTTTTTGTTCTGAGGAACCCAGAACTGCATGCAGTACTCCAGGTGGAAATAGTCTGCATCCAAAATGACTGGGAACTACAATTCCAGTGGTGCTGGGCTGATGCCGGTGAAGTAGCAATGCCACAACACATATACTGTAGCAGACAAACAAGACCAAGGATACATCCACAATCACAAACTCCAAGACATCCACTCACACCACAGGTTGTTGTATATGCTTGAAAATGTTCTTTATTTGGTGCAGACAGAAAAATCCACAATGCACAATGGGCTACTGGCCACTCGCCTCGGCACTTCGACTCACAAAGTATCTTTGTCACTAGACCTGATCGTATTAGTACTCCAGGTAGAGCCTGGCAGTGACTTTGTTAGAAGGAAGAATAACTTCCTCTACCCTGCTGGTCACACCCTTTTGATGCATCTTAGCATTCTATCAACCTGCTTGACAGGAGACACAAACTACTTGCCATGTTTCATCCCCTTTTCTATTATGACCCTAGGTATTTGTCCTTCTTCACTGCAGCAAGAGGAGCCCCACACAGTGTGTAGGTCCTACTTCTGTTTGTCCTCCACAAGTGTACTGCCTTGTATTTGGGTACAGAGAATCTGAGACTCCAGGAGTCTGACCAATCACCCAGCTTCTTCAGGTCTCTCTGAAATTCATCCTAATCCTATAGGCTGACCACCACCCTGACCAACTAAGTGCCACTGATGAACTTACCCAGCCTGCTAGAGACCACGGTTTCCAGATTTTTGATGAAAATGCTGAACAGCATTGGCCACAGCACTGATCCCCTAAGAAATCCTACCGTGTGCTCTCTTCCACGCAGAGAAGTTCCCATCCATCACAACCCTTTGTTTTCTGTCATCAAGCCAGTTAACAATCCACCTTGTGTTTGCCTCATACATACTCAGTAAATTCTGTCAGGTCATTCATTCATTCCAACTGTGATCCCTCCCTCCCAGTTGAATACCCCCATCTACAAACTTGGGATCTCCTATCTCTCTAGTTTCTTCTCTTTAGTGGCCTCAGCCTTTTGCCACTTTTTCACTATCTGTGCTCTTTCCATCCCCTCCCTTTTTTAACCCCCCTGACCCCAGACCTCATCCCTCCCTCCCTCATCATCCCTCTCCTCTGCAACTTTTCAATTTCCATCCTTACTTACCCCTGCCTCTTCTGACCCTTTTTCTTTCTTCACAATTTCCCCAATGACACACTGCCAGCCCTTTTCTCTTTAAGTCCCTCTAAGAGTCACGGCATCAAAAGGCTCAGCCCCAAACTCCTGCAGCTATCCACACTGACTATTGGTTCCTCCCCTCACCACTCTGCTTAACTTTTCTTTTCACCTTAGATTGTTCCCCTACACTTCAAAGCAAGGCAAAGGTCTCTCTCTCTCTACACAAAAAGGGAATGACTTCTTTTCAGTGCAGAACTACTGCCTGATGTACTGTAAGGAATTAAGACATGACGAGGTGTGGTTTGTGGGCTCATAAGAGCATGCCCCAGATGTATAATGAGGCATGAGGTGCTTGCACCGAGTGCCTTTAGCACTTGGGAAGTGCTCTTATCAGCCCATGAACCACACCTCAGACAGTCTTATTTGGCTTATAAAATGGATCTTCCAGTGATTATTAAAAAAAGAACAAAAATTCCAAAATTGAAAAACAAAAAAGGTTTTAATATCTGAAACAGTAAAAACTAGTCCCTCTATTAAAGTACTTTCATATGTGTTTCATATGTGGTGCCTATCACTGCTACATACACTATGCCCACCTGTCGCACACAGTTTCACACACTGTTTTATGGTTGTCTTTTGTTTATTCACTTTTGTGTAACTTTCCTGAGGGTGTCATCTGCCAGGGAGTGACAAAATGGCCATGTTGCCTGGGAGCCCCCACCACCACCACCATCACCACCACCACTGACACAGGCTATTTTTTATTTAATATTAGTTTTTTTTTTTTTTTTAGCTTGATGTTGTATTTTGTACTCCATGAAACACTGATAGCATGCTATGTGACTGTGTGCTTGCCACCAGGTTTTTCTGGAGTGAGCGTGGCCCTCAGGAGCCACTGTAGTGAGCAGCTCCTGTTTTACTGTAGTGTAAGAAACGGACATTTCATTTTCATCAGCTGTTCACAGTTTCAAATAATGTTGGGCTGTCAGGAGGTAAGAATTGATTAAGGGCAGGGCTTTTTTCCAATTTTTTTTACCTGGTGTTTGACAGAGGTGGTGGATACGATGGTATCAGCTTTCATTTGAAAGCCATTTCTTGACCACAGGCGCAAGGACGCTTGTTGGTCTGCAAGTGGCTTTATTTTTTCATTCTACTTTCATCATCAGCTTTTTCTAAGCTGATTGGCAGCAGAGATCAAACATTTACTTATACAGTGATTTACTGCACTGGGTAGGAAACTGCAGGGCACTTGGGTTGAGTTTCACAGTGTTGGGGGAGGGGGGTCCAACTTGGCTGGCCACTGCAAGACAGAGGGTGGTACAGTGATCTGTGTTGTTCTTCATCCTGACTGGATGAGGAGGTGCCAGTGGCACAATATGCCCTGATAAGGACACGGCCAGAGGTACAGTGTACCTCTCAGCCAATCAGGACACAGAAATCTCCCCACCCATTTTATAAATCTTTCTAACCACCCATACCTGGAGGGGATAAAAATCTCTCCTCCCCTCCTCTGTGTCATTGACTCCATCTTGAAAGTGATGGACCCAGGACAGTTTTGGTGCTGTCTTCTTCATTGACCTTGCCAAGGCCTTTGTTTTGGTTGCCCACCCTATCCTTCTGGATAGGTTGC
This sequence comes from Neoceratodus forsteri, assembly GCA_016271365.2. Classification (NCBI taxonomy): domain Eukaryota; kingdom Metazoa; phylum Chordata; order Ceratodontiformes; family Ceratodontidae; genus Neoceratodus; species Neoceratodus forsteri. Next base: position 514,555,654 of record CM057449.1, on the reverse strand, counting down.
TGGATGAAGGCCTATCTGCCTTAGCAGTCAGTTGGTATCATTTCTGCCTCTCCCACTACAACTAATTGGTCAGGGTTGGCAATGCCTCATCCTACTCACTTCCCATCAAATCAGAGGCCAGATTTTCAAAAGTAGAACAATTTCAAACCTGCTGAAAAAGAAAATTATGTAAGAGAGGGTTTCCTCGTGCAACAGCAATTTTTTCCACATGCACTCAGTTTTCCAAAGGTTGCCTTTTTGCAACTTTTTCCACAATTTACAGAAGCTTGCACATATTTTTGTGCAGCTGCTGGACAATGCTACATCTGGCATTGCAAGGCATGCCATTTCTTCTGCAACTGTGGGGGATAAGGAAAATGCCACTTGTACACACAAAATGCTGAAAATAGTATTTTTTTGCAGGTGCAGTGAATTTTCTCTGCACCAGAGTATTGCACACAGGGACTTAGTTCCTAAACCATGTCAGGCCTTTTGAAAATATGGCCCCAAGAATACCCCAATGTTCTAGTCTAGCTCCCATCCTCTCTTCCATGTTCTAAATAAAACCACCTCAGTCTGGCCCACCTCACACATATACATGTATGATGATGACATGGTATTCTTTACCATTGGTGCCTTGATTACCGAGCTGGAATCATCACTATAGCATGATTTTGACAATGTCCAGTGCTGGTTCCACTCAAACCAATGTACTCTTAATGACAGAAAGACTATGTTTATGTCTTTTGACACAAAGCAGAAGCTAGTCAGACCCAGTTCTCCCCATTTTCAAGACAGTGAGTGGTGTTCCCCTTGAAGAAGCCATCCACTACAAATACCTCAGAGTGTGGTTGGGTTGAAATCAGGATTTTTCCTCCCACATCAATACTATTCACAAGACACTCCACCCTTAGCTTGGCATACTATATTGCCACAAGTCCTGCCTTCCACTCCAAGTCTGCTATGAGAGTGTCCTCAGGATGATCTTACTGGTGCTTGACTATGTGGGCATGTTCTACAATGCTACCTCCAAGGCCCCCCTATCCAGATTGTGGCTTCTCTTCAACTCATTCTGCTGCTTTGATACTAGCTCTGTGCCTCTCACTCATCACTGCACCATATACCTGAACCTCTCCTTTTCTTTGCTTGAATCACTGTTCTTCCAACTCCTTCCTTCCTTCCCCTTATCTCTTTACTCTCCTCCTCCTTTCAATCCCATCATCCTTTTCTCCCCCACTCCTCTGATGCTCACTCTTCTTTACTCTTTAACACTGCAAAACCTCCATAAGCCAATCTGCCTTTTCTGTCCACTTCCTTGGTTTCTGGAACAGCTTTTCCTCTCACATACAGCTATCCCCCCGCATACTCCTCCTTTAAATGGGCTTACCTATGCCGACTTGACAACACCATTGTCGAAGTTCGGCATAGCAAGATCCCCATTGTCAACAGACAAAATTTCACCTGTCAGACATTGGTGTGTTTTCTATTTGGGACCTGCGCCCCTGAACCCCCCATGCGGGGGCTGCACCCCCACGACCCCCCCCTCTAGAGATAACTAATTCTGAGTCAGAGTTGTCTCGAAAGGGAGGTGACAGTTGATGAAAGGGTGAAATTTCACCCTCAGGTCCCTCACAGCAACAATCTTGAAACCTGTCGAGATTGTCTCTGTGAGGGATTTCGCCGTCGGGGTTTTGCTGTGCAGTTGGCAAATGCTTTAAATGGCTCCTCATAACACATTTTGTTCCTGCCTGTACTTGCCCCCCCCCCAACTTGTCCTCATTGTGCTTCTATATTTTCCTATTGTAGCTCTTTACACATTTCATCCCAGCAATTGTTTTCTTAACATTTTTGCACTGTATCCCTTACTCAGTCTGTTAGACACTGTACTGTATATAGTTTTTTGCATAATATACGTTGGGCTTTTGTATTTCTGCTCAGCACTTCCTTGCACAACTTCGCCCTACCACCACTGTATTTTGCACAGAATGACTTACACATTGTATTATTTCCATTGTAGAGTTTGCAATCCAAGGTACATTCTTTTTGCACAGTCTGCTTTATGCTTCTGTACTTCTATACCACAATGAATGTTTTAGCCCTACATATTTTTATAGTGTACTTTTATTATCATTGTATCCCTTTCTCCAGGTAACATCTGGAAATGAGCCTCGACTCAGTGTGTCTTTACTGGTTGCCAATTTTTAAATTACTAAATTAGTAAAATGTAACACAGTGCTTTCACATCTCTCTGTCAGCTTAATATACATGCCCACCGGCCACAGTGTTGTAGTGGAAAAGTTCAAGTCCCAAAAGTTTAACCTAATCCCCATCACCTCTAGTGAGGCTAGCAAAGGAAGAAATCTCAGTAATGCAAACCATATACCTACTGTATAATAATCTGATGCTATCTGGGTTATGGAAAGTTACATACTTTGAACTGGGCTATCTTGGTTGAATAAAGTAAAGCCCTTTGTCTTTGACTGCTGAGGTGTGGGAGCAAGACAGGAGCATGCCAGTGATAGGAATGCACACAGTAGTGTTCAGGGCCAGAATTACATCTGCACCCTAAAGAATGACCACATAGACCAAAATCCCAAGATTGCAGCTGCTGCTGGGGCAGGTGGGGCTGCCATACCTATGACAGAATCAGGACATCTTGCCACCACTTACGCATCTTTCCTAGAAGCCAGAGGAGGCAGAGGACTCCTAATACCCAAAATGTCTAGATGGGTTGCTGAAGCCACATGAATAATAACTACTGCTTCCTGGCCAGCACCATCTAGCCAGCAGTCACAGCACCTCAATTGAGATATTTCGCCTTATGCTAGTTCTGCTGTCCTGTGTACAGATGAGTATGCATAACGAGGGTTGATTTGGAATATACCTAACATGTAACACAAGATCAAACAAGTTATTAAAGGGAAAGTCCCCTCAACCTTTTATTCCATTTCCCTGTGTAGTTTGTAGGCATACACAATGACTGACTCTATTACACCCTCCTAATTTCATCAGGATTTAAACGTAAATGAAGGCACTTAAGTCTGGTGTGAAAAGATGCCCGACTCCATTACCAAGGTCATGACCTGACTCATGTAAAGCATCCTGGAATTTTATGATGTTTTGGTGCTAAAGCCTGCAGTAGTTACACTGTATTAGTCAGTGCTGTTGCTGTCCTCTGCAGTCTCTATGTTCATGTTTTATGCTGGCCATGAAACGTTTCAAGGCCTAGTAAGTGCTTTACTGTTTTCTGTAGTTTGAAGTGTATCCGAGTTACAAAAAAATGCTTTTAGAGAATACAGGGACTTCACAAGACATGTAACAGAACTGAATGAGAGTATAACTTCTGCTGGCTTGTGCATGTACACATCAACTCCCATGATGCCTTGCATAAGTGGGGTGATGACCTTTGGCATGGAGCCAAGCAGGTTTTCACACCAGGGCAAAACAGAGTGAAGCAACCTCATTTATATTTAAATTATAATGACATTAGGGGTTGCAAGAGAGGGAATTGTTCATGTATACAAACTACACAGGTATACAGAAAATAGGCTAAGAAGACTTTCCATTTAATTAGCAGTATCAACTTTTATAAACGGCTAAAAAAGTCATAATTTGGCTACCCAAACTGGATACAAAATCAGCTTTTGCTAGTCAGACCAAATGAAAATCAAGTTTGTAATGCAATGTTAAGTGGATTTCACACCGTAAGTGGATGCTAATGAATTGTAATGTATGCTAATGACAGTTAGTGAGGGGACTAACGAGTGATTAATTTCCATGGCTACTTTAGAATATAGCCCTTATACCCCCACTCAGAACTACTCAATCAACATTAATTCCATTACATTCCTAGTTCCCTCAAAGCAGAAGTATCCCATTGCATTGCATTGCACTGCTCTGTGCTTTGTGATGATTTGTAATACTGGATAATTAGCCACATTCAGAACATATAGAACAGGATAATTTCTCAGTACAGCTGGCTTTTCTGTTGAATGCACCATAAAGGGTTCAAAATGTGATTTGGCCCTGCTCAGTGACTCTATCAAACTTTCAAATATGTCTATACACACACAGACTGAGGGACAGTTATTCAAAACTTTGCCCCAGGGCTAAATTAGCACTGCCTGGCGTGCTAACTTAGCCGAGACCCAATATCCTGCTATATTCAAAAGGGAAAGCCCCAGTGCTAAACCTGTTGAATATAGCATGCTAAGGAAGCTGGTCAATCTGAGCTGGAAGTGCAGTGCAAACATAGCCCGGGAATAAGACAGCTCTGAATGTAGCAACCAGGAAGTGCACACCACAAATGCAGCCAAGTTCACAGCGACGTGAGGTAAGGTAGAGGTGAACTTTGTGGCCAATGTGTGTGCCAACAAAGGCATGGACTCAGTACAGCTGCAAGCATCAGCTCATGTGAAATTACATTGTGCAAAAATGTACAATATTTCCAAAACGTTTGCGCAGTGCTAACATTTTTGCACAGGTTTAGCACGGAGCTAAGCTGTTTGCCTGGTGCAGGCATGTTTGCCCAGGGCTAAACTTTGCTATATTCAAAAGTGACATGCAAAAGAGCCTACTTAGGTAGTCTCTGGGCAAACATCCAGATTAGCATCTCATTATGACCTGATTTGCATATAGTTTGCCCAGAGTTATTGCTGGGTCCCACAGCTCCACCTTTAAGTCAGTCTGGAATGATAGGGGCTGGCTGGGTCTGCCCACAGCTCCACCTGTAGGTCAGTCTGGGAGGGCATGGTGGTAGCTGCAGGCTACATTTATACAGTATAGCATAACATATTGTGCCCCAGGGGACTACACAGCACAGGCACAGGTGGTGGTGCTGCATGCAACTAGCAAACTGTAGTTCATGCTACAGTGCACAGCAGGCACTACAGTAGCAATGGGCCAGTAGTGTGATGGATACAGCAATGCCAATAGTGTGTAGGGCAGTGATGACCACTGCACTGTACACAGTGACAGGTCCAACTTGCAGGTGTTTACTGACAGTGGACATTACTGTTATGCTGTTGTGTGACCCACAGATGCTGCACCACTGGCATGGGATGCTCACAGTGACATATACATGGTGGCTGTGTGTGCTGTGGTGTCTGTACAGATGCATGGTATTTGGCTGGGGGGGGCACATACGATCAGACAGGCACACTGGTGTTGGAGTATTCCCAACACTGGCCCATGTGCACAGCATGGCTTGTCCCAGCCTTGTGGCCACACCCAGTCTGTGGTGCAGCCTGACCACGTGTATACCCTCACCTCAACACCCTCCATGTCCACAGTGCTGCATGTGTGTGCTGGCATCTGTTGGTGTCCTCCAAATGGGGGGTCAGCAGGTGTGTGCAGTATGGCTGCACTGCCATGGTGTCCACTGGGAGCCGAGTCCCCACTTACTGCCTGGCATGGCTGGGACTGGTGGCAGATGATGGCATCATTGTAATGCCATCAGTGAGCAGCATGTTTCTTCTATGTCAGGCTTATTTCTATGTGTCATACTTATTGGATGGGTAAAGCCATGCAAAAAGCTACACAAATGCCGTGCAAAGCCACAAAGTTATGCAAAGCTGGTTTGCCCAGTGTTAAAACTACCTTTTCCTGGGTGGTAATTTGCACCATGCAAAGTGTTGTGCTAAGTCACGCAAAACCACTTTGTGCAGCGCTATTCGCTGAATATAGTATTAGGGTGACATGCCCCCTCAGTTTGCCCCTTGCATACATTATAATTTTGCCTGGTGCTAATGCAGTTTGCGCATGCTATTAGACATTTTGAATATAGCTGCCCTGCGCTAACCCGGCGCTAAACCTGCACAAACGGTTTGTGCCCAGCGCAAAGTTTTGAATATCTGGCCCTGAACAGTTTTATTAATTTTTTTTTGTCAAGGTTTTTGTTCACTACTCTCTGCATGATGTTTGTTTATTGTGACCCTCACTCCCCATGCTACTCACCTGATTACCAGATCCCTTACAGTATGCCTCTCCCCATACAGGAAGTGGCTGGATCAAAACCTTGATTTCTCCAGCCATACTGATGCCATACACACCAAATGTCACGCGAAGCCTGATGCACTGTACTGCAATAAAACCTGCCTCCCCTTCCTGGTACATCATGGATCATCCTCAAGATTATCTTGCTGATGTTTGACTATGCAATGGTGTACAGTGTTGCTCCCGAAAAGTACAGTTGCGTAAGAACTTACCGTCATAGTAGATCTTCAAGAGTATCTCTTGCAGCAGGTCACAACACATGGGATATCAGCTGCAGGCATCATTTCCTCCGGATGACTTCTCAGCAGTCGACCCTGGGACCTCCCCCTAACATTACCACATGGTGTCAGTATGGCCTGTATAAAAGGGAGCGGTGCCAGCTACTGCTCAGTTCTTTTCCAACCTAATGACCAAATGAGAAAATATTTCTCAGGCCTCTGATGGGAACTGAGGAGGGAATTAAGGCAGCAGCTTGTGGAGTCATAAAAGGACTGGAGCAAGGCACCCTTCTGAAGTAACAGCAAAGGGGGAAGGCAGGTGGGGCAGCATGACCTGCTGCAAGAGATACTCTCGAAGATCTACTGTTACAGTAAGTTCTTACACAACTGTACTATCTTATTCAAGACAATCTCTTGCAGCAAGTCATAACACATGGGAAGATTCCCAAGCAATTATTATGCCAAGGGGAGGAGGAAGCGAACTATCAGGACTTAGGACAGGAGGCCTTGTAGAATGGCCCATCCAAAAGCAGTTCACTTCTTGGAAGTGACATCTATACTGTAATGTTTTGTGAATGTATGTGTAAACCCCCTACCAAATCGGGGGCTTACCTTCAGGCCATAGCTCCCGTTTCTTGCCATTCTCCTTTGCGCTTCCATTTATGACTGTATTCTTTTCTGTCCCCCTAGTCCTTCTGTGCCCCTTTCCACAGCCCAAATGTTAATTCAGCCCTGCGGGGTTCTGAAAATCCAAACCACAATCTCCTGCACTGCCAAGGCACTCTGGTGCCAGTGGGGATCTTGCATGCACCGGCGACACCTTTGATCTCCTGACCACTCAGCTTGCGGTTGATTGGGAGAGTAGTTTGGCAGTCCCGGTATCCCCACCTGATTAGTGGGACCCAGTGACCAAGTACAGGGCCAGGAGAGCCCAGTTTTCTGAAAATTTAAGAAGATCCATGAGGCTGTAACGATTGGGGCTCATGAATATTAATGAGCTAGAACCCTGATCATCATGATTCATAAGGGTCTGTTATGCCCTCTGGGAAGCTGTGTTTCGGCTACGGCTGAGAAAAACAAAGGAAAAGAAAATCTAAAACAAATGAATGTGACTGTTGACTGTATGTTGGGGGAAAATTACTTAAGCAGGGGGTTAAAAGAGTATTGAAAAATAAATGCTTACCTCAGAATCATGGAGGCTCCCCCTCCGAGGGTGGTCAAGAGGACCCAGGCTGAAGAGCCCTCCCCAGAGCTTACCGCCAGCTGCGGGTGAAGTCACCCCCCCGGCCGATAACAGGAATGAAAATGGGATCCTGCAAAAAGGCGCGAGGGGCTCTAGAGTTGGCCCTGCCGATGCTCTGCGTCAGTTGCCCCCCCAACCCCACCCTTGGCAAACATTGCTGTTTATAGCAAACCACCACCACCCTTGACAAACACTGCTGTTTATAGCAGAAACCATGTGGTGGAAAAAACCTATCAGGCTGTTTTACCGCCGCAACAATAGATAAAACTGCATTTCAACTTACAAACCCTGCTTGCCAGCTTATGTTTCACTGTGTGCTTGTTTAACTAGACAGCATTTTTTGCTAAGGATCCTGATCACAGCAAATCTTCGGTAATTAGCGCGTATTCCAGGCTACTGGCCCTACCTAACTATTATTCAGGCAAGGTTTGCAGGGCATGAGCCCTGACAGCTGGAACAGGAATTTAATTCTAAGCACACAAAGGCAAACCTTGAGGGGACATAATAAATTTAAAGCATCCCTCTGGATCTGATTAGATCTTGCTAACTGCACATGAAGGACAGTGCTGACCCATCTCATTCAGTAGCTCTGTGGCCCCCACCTGTCTTGTCTGTGGCACTGTGTAATACTGAATGGAGATATCTCAGCCTAATAAGACCATGCACCCCAATGCTTTACCCGGCAGGGGACCTGCCCTGGCTGTCATATATATCAGCGCGATAATCTGGTTTGACACGATAATGGATGCATGCTGCACACCTAACCCGCTCTAAAGTGCGCAGACTTGTCTGCTCCCACACCTTATGGATTGCCCTGCACTGTCATCTGTAGACACACTGTTAATGATGCATGGGCTAACTCACAAGGGGGCCTGCTACCACATGATCATTGGTATAAGAGGCAAAAGGGCGAATCTTGCATACTTCCCCGGACTGAGAGCCTTCAGCTGCCTCGTCATAATGCTGCTGCTCGGCTCAGGGGATATTGAACAAAATCCCGGGCCCCCAGTTAATAACTGCACAACAGGGTCAACTCTTGACCCAAGCTGGAACAACACTAAGGGTCTGAGAGTCACCTATATGAATGCCTGTAGCCTGTGTCCCAAAATGCACGAGGTCCAATCCTGGGTTGCCCTATATAACCCTGATGTATTGGCCATCTCTGAAACCTGGCTCAAGCCACACATCCTTGCCCAGGAGGTGGAACTAGCTGGCTATGATACCTTTAGAAAGGACCGAGAGGGGAAAAAAGCTAGAGGAGTTCTCATCTATGCGAGACCATCACTTGAGGCCTCGCTAACCCTTCACTCCCAACTGAACTCCCCCGGTTGTGAATCTATATTCATTAGGATAATCCTAGGCCATGCAAAGCATCTAACTATAGGCTGCATATAGAATCCTCCAAAACCTGCCCAACTTGCTTTGGAGGACCTAACAAAAGCACTAGCGGGTACTGTTCTTTTGGAGTTACTGCTCCTGGGGGACTACAACTTAAACTGGGATACTAGCACACAGCAAGCGCTCAGAGCCTCACTCCTTGAAGCTAAACTGACACAGGTCATCACCGAAGTCACTAGACACAATCCCAGAACAGAGAACCATTCCACCTTAGACCAGATCCTTGCGTCAAATCCTGCAAACATAAAAATGGCTGGCGTAATGTCAGATGCCTTGAGTGACCATTCACCAACTTTCTGCATTTGGAAGAACAAGCACACTAAGGTCCTCCCCAGACTCATTTCAGCCAGAGATCTCTCAAAATTCTCAGACGAGGCCTTCCAGACCTACCTGAGTGGAGTTGACTGGACTCCAATTAAGTTCCTCCTCAGCGTGGGGGAAGCTGCAGAATTCTTTCAACTGCAGCAAACCTTCATGCCCCATTAAGGAGAATGTGTGCCAAGGGTCGCTGCTACAGGTGGATCATGAGAGAGCTAAAATCCCTAAAGATAAGCAGAGATAAGGCCTGGAAGAAGTACAGGTGCTCGGCACTCCCAGGTGACCTAGTCACCTATAGGTCACAGAGGAATCAATGTAAAAAAGCCACTAAACCCGCTAAGAGGGAATACCTTAAAACCTTCAGCAGACAAATTTGTCTGACCCAAGGTCCTTTTGGTCCTGTATAAATGACCTGATAAAAGGTAATAAGAACCCCCCCCGGGCCACATAATCAGCAGTGGTCAAATGTTAACTGAAGGAAGTGATGCAGCGGCCATCTTCAACAGATTCTTCACAGACCTAGGAAAATACCAAACAAGCTCCCCCCCCCTTCCCGAAAGGAGGATCCAGTAACAACTGAAGTACTGAATCCTATACTCCCGCACTTCCACCGAAGGACAGCATGCACCAAGGAAGTGCTCCCCCTCCTACTGTCCATAAAGTCCAATGGAACAGCGGGACCAGATGGCCTGGACCTTAGGCTGCTGAAGGCTGCAGCCCCAGCCCCAGTCATTGCCCTTCCTATTACCTGGCTCATAAATCAGTTGTTGCTGGATGGAGAAGTACCCAAAATATGGAAGCAGGCGAATGTGGTGCCAATCCATAAGGGAGGCTCTAGGGAGTCAATAGAAAACTATAGGCCTATCTCCCTGCTCTGCACCCTGGCAAAAATCCAAGAGAGGCTCATCTATTGCCAACTTTGAGATTACCTGGAAGTGAACCAGCTGTTGGTACCCACCCAGCATGGCTTCCGACAATGGCACGGGACTGACTTGGCACTTATCAAATTCACCACTTATATTCTATCAGCACTGGACAAAGGCCTCCCAACAGGTGCTGTCTTCATAGATCTGACCAAGAGCTTTGACCTGGTTGATCACTCCGTACTGATAGCAAAACTGAGTAAACTTGGACTTGATCAACACTCACTGAATTGGTTCAGCAGCTACTGTACCTGTCTGACCGCTCTCAGCAGGTCAAATGGAGGGTAGCTGCCTCTGGGTTTCTCCCAGTAACTGAGGGGGTACCACAAGGCTCAATATTAGGCCCCCTCTTATTCTCGTTGTTTGTCAATGACCTCAGCAACCACTGCAGGTCCTGCTCCATGGTCCAGTATGCTGACGATGCAGTCCTGTACAGCAGTGATGAAAGTGAACAGGAACGCACAGGAACTCCGTTCCTGTACCTTTTTTGCAGCAGAAACTGAGTTCCTGTACTTCTTTCCATTGAAAATGAAACTGACATTCTTAAACTAGCAACATAGTGACAGCTTCTGAACCTGTGATCTGCAATCAGAGTTTCCACAACAACATTTGACTTGTACAACAATGCTATTTTCCTAGAAATACTTCAGTATCTTTAACTGTATCTACTAGTGTCAAATTAGATAGTTGTGTCTTGACACCATTATCCTTTAGATTGAGGATCTTCATTCTGCATTTCATAATTGCCAGTGTGTGAGTTCCTGTACTTCTTGTCTGCCACTTGCACCACTGCTGTACAGATTTATTAACGCTGATGAACTTGGACCGCAACTCCAGTCAGACTTCACCTTGATTGAATCTTGGCTATTGGAGAGTCGCCTGGTTCTACATTCCAAAGAAAACAAGGGCTCTTGTGTTTGGACCACAATCCCTAGGCCCTGATTGCAGCCTCTTACTTCCACTCAACACAGCACCAAGCTCCACTATAGAGGTGGTGCAATCCTTCAAATATCTCGGCCTTGTGCTGGACCAGGAACTCACCCTAAAACCCCATGTGGATTTTGTAATCAAATATATCCACCAAAATCTAGGCCTGCTCCACCGCCTTAGCACCCAAATGATACCTGAGACCCAGTTGGCAATAGCCAAGAGTATCCTACTCCCTACCTTAACATACGCTGCCCTATTTCTGCATGGAATGGCAAAGCAGAGCTTCAACAGCTTACAAACCCTATATCACAAAATTGCACGCTTTTCTACAAACGCGAACCAAGGAGCCATCACTGCAATGTACTTGCCTCGCTCTGCTGGCCCTCTTTTGGCCACAGACTTCAGTACCCCCTACTATGTAACACTTATAAGCTCATCAACGACCACCCCCCAGCTACTCTAGCTGAACTACTAGCCCCAAAACTCTCCAGCAGGCCGCTCAGTACCACTGGACTAAGGCTCCTTGAAGAACCCAGGATCAGAACCACAGTAGGTGGAAAATCCTTTGCCTATGCTGCCCCTAGGCTTTGGAATAAACTCCTTGGATACCTTCAACTAGCTACTTCCATAGGGAATTTCCGAAAGGGTCTATGCATGCATTCACTGGACCACAGTCACTGCTGCTGTCCTGGCAAATAACTTCTTCTCAGAACAGTCCCCTCTCTTCCTCCGACATCTCTCCTGTTCATCCTCTATCCTCGACTCACCCAAGCATGTTTTGAAACTACCCACCCAAACCCTGTCTTAGAGTATTGTGATTGCTACCAATTTCTGTTAGTTAGCTAAATAACCCTACTGTATGTAATCTTGCTTTGCACTGAACACTGTTTCTGACCTTGCATTGCCTGTTCAAAAATGTACTGTACTATATAAATACCTCACTCTATGAAACTAATTCCTAATTGCCCCCTGAAAAAGGCACCTTCAGGGCCCAGAGGGCCTACCCAGTTAACAAAATTTATTAAATAAACAAAATCCTGGCTGTGCCAGCAACTGTTGGGACTCAGATGGCACAGCCTGCCTGCTGCAAATTAGGGAGCTAAAATATTGGCAGCAGCGATGGGCAAATGGACTGAGCAATTTACAAAATCTGTGCAGCGACAGCAAGTACACAACCGGGGCTCCTGAACTGTGGGGCATTTGGACAAATATTCACTTTATTCTGACTACACCAGGACTTTGCTTGAGACTCTATTGATCTGCTTAAGGGACTGTGTGTTTTTAGCAGCCATTACAAAGCAGCACAGTCGATCGGAAAGCTAGAATAACAAAGCCAGGACTTGTGGGACAGTAGCCACAGCTCATGGGAAACTACCAAGTGCTCATGGGGAACTGCAGGGACCTAATTTCAGGCACCAAAATAGCAAACCAGCTGTGCATCAATTGAGGTTCATGCATAATTCATTTTCTTGATTGACAGACCCTCCAGCCAATCAGAGGCCAATCACCCAATAACTTAAACCAATCAGGAGCCTCAGGAGAGCCCTATAAGAGACTGTGTTTTCCAGCATTTTGCTAGAATCGAGCGGGAACTCCCATGGGGGTGGGAGCTCTGGCCCCCAGCCATGCCTCCAAGCCTGGATATCTAGTTGATTCTCTCCATCCAGGAGGGGATGTTTGCCTTCTTAGCAGTAAAAGTTAAAGTTATTTAGTTTTATGTAGTACCTGCTGCCTAGAGTTTGCCAGAATGTCCCCCAGCTGCTAGCCCTCCCTTCCACATTGGGGAAAGACGTGGACCTGCAAACTGATGACATCAAACCAGTTGTAAAAGAGCTGAGCACACCTCAGTTATGAGAGGACTGAAGAATTCAGGAACCTTCGTAGCAGAGATCTGCCATGAGGAGCCTAAGTGAGTACTCTTGTACCCCCCAGTGCAAGAAAGAAAGAAATCTTGCTAAATTGGGGCAGCCTTTCCCAAGTGACAGTTCTAGTTGAGATCATTCTAGGGTCTGCACCCTGCAACTGCTATGCACAGTTGTAGCCCAGAGAGGATGAGACCTTATTGTGGAACTTTTGCTAACCGTGACTGTTCTGGGGGTGCCCATACTAAGTCCAGGTCAGAGTAGAAATGTACAGATATGTGATGTCTGCTGGAGCCTACAGGACTGGAAAGGGAGCACTCAGGAAGGGACTCATTCTGACTTTGCCTGGGAGGTCCAATATTGTACTATCTGATCATGACTTCCTGTGGAGCTGCATGCAACATCAGCAAGCCATGTAACGGACTGAGTCCCCGAAATTTAAATTTGATTTCTGTAACCTGGGAATGACAGTTTTCCATTCTGTAACCTGGAAATGACAGTTTTGCACTAAGTAATCTAACCAGGGTGGCCCTCCTGGCCCCTGGCGAAAGACGCTATCCCTTCTATAAATGTGCTAAATGTATAAAATCATAGAAATGTGCTGAGTGTTTCAATTCCCATAAATGTGCCAAACAGAAAGAAATGCTCAGCTTCCGAACCCGGTGTGACTGACTGGTTACATCCAAACAAATGTTTTAACTGCAACATGCAGGGCAATCCCTGCGTACCCCAAAGGGTCTAAAGTTGTTTATTTATCTAATTGTTTTCAGTCTGAGTACTGTTTTCGTCTTTGAATCAAGCCAGCCAATGTACAGCTACACCATCCACCAGGCCTGCAACCATCTAAGCACTTTTGGTAACTGGGTACCCAGGGTTAATGTGTGAGATTGCGGGGTTTCATACTGAATCTGGGGAACTGGTACCAGTGGTGGGTAACAATAATGATATGTGTTCCATCTGATTATTAAGCAGCTAGATAGCCAGAGTGGGTGGTATGACATCCCAGGGGGTTGTACCAGGTTACAGGTAGCCCACTTAAAGCAATTTTATTTTTTATTTTATTTAGTTTTTGTTGACCAGGTAAGTGCACTAGACAAATCCTGCCTATTTTCAGGCACGACCCGGGGGAAGGGCTACAGATGAGATCTTAGAGCTCAGCTCCGGGCAGCATGGGCAGAGATTGCATGCCTCAAATTTCATATTCAAGAGGAAATACATTATAAGAACCACCCACCATTTCACCAACACACAACAGAAGAACCTCGACCGCAGAGAGTAGTTGGTCCAGGAGGTTGGCAGGTGGTTAGGAGGGGCAAATCGGGTGCCCCATCACTCTGTGATCTCCAACATATTACCTCCAAAAACCATATAAACACTACAAACAGGTATCTGCCTCTGTCTCCGAAATCAAACAAAGGGGCAGAGGACACTGCAAAGCAGGACACTGCAGCACAGGAGCTAGCACAACAAAACTAGCTCAAATCAGGAACCAAAACAAAAAAAGCAAAAAGGAAATCCAAAAAACTTTTGATCACAGGAGACTCCATGATTCGGGGAGTTGATACCCATCTCCAGCCAGCAGTAATGGTCAGATGTCTCCCAGGTACATCAGCGTGGAGAGACACTGACCGCATTGCTAAAATTGTTCACAAAGCAGGAGAAAACATTGACGTCCTGGTATACATAGGGACTAATGATCTCACCAGCCAGTCAGTTGTGGAGACCAAGGAACACCTGACCAGGCTGGGTGACAAACTATCATCCATTTCGTCTGACATCTCCTGCTCTGAGATCCTGCCAGTCTGAGAGAGGGGGGCAGATGGACGGAAGGTCAGAGAAGGCGAGATAGCGAAGCTAAACATGTGGCTCAAGGGCTGGTGCTAGGAAAAAGGACACAGATTTGTAGGGAACTGGCAACAGTTCTGGGAGCAAAAGTTAGAAACATAGAAACATAGACTTTGACGGCAGATAAGGACCACTTGGCCCATCTAGTCTGCCCATTTCTCTACCTACAGGATAGGCTGCAGATCCTAGTTAACCAACAGCCTATTTCTTCCTACCCCCCACAAGAATTGCCTTATGTCTGTCCCATGCATTCTTGAATTCTCCCACAGTTTTAGACCCCACAACCTCCTCAGGAAGGCTGTTCCATGCATTCACCACCCTCTCTGTGAAATAATACTTCTCCACATTGCCCTGAACACCCCCTTCTATCTTTAAATTGTGTCCCCTTGTTCTTGCGTCTCTTTTTCTGAAAGATGCTACCCTCTTGGACTTTGTTGATTCCACTGAGGTACTTAAAAGTTTCTATCATGTCCCCCTCCCTTCTTTCCTCAAGGGTATACATATTAAGCTCCTTTAGTCTCTCTCATCTCGGCTTCTCTTGCAGACCCTGCACCATTTTAGTTGCCCTTCTCTGGACTGCCTCTATCCTGTCTATGTCCTTGAGGAGATGGAGTCTCCAGAACTGGACGCAGTACTCCAGATGGGGTCTCACCAACTGTCTGTACAGAGGTATAACAACTTCCTGTTTTCTGCTGCTGATGTCTCTCCCTATGCATCCCAGTATACCCCCAGCCCTCCCTACTGCCTTCTCTCATTGCTTGCTAACCTTAAGGTCATCTGATATGATTACCCCCAGGTCCCTTTCCTTTTTTGCTGTTGTTACTACCTACCCCCCCATTGTATATTCTACCCCTGGGTTCTTGTTTCCCAGGTGCATTATTTTGCACTTCTTTGCATTGAATCCTAGCTGCCATACTTCTGACCATTCCTCCAACCTTGCCAAGTCCCTTCTCATCCTTTCCATGCCTCCTTGTGTATCAACCCTGTTGCAGATCTTTGTGTCATCTGCAAAAAGGCATACTTTTCCTTCCAGTCCCTCTGCAATGTCACTGATGAAGACATTAAAAGGACTGGACCCAATACTGAACCCCTCGGTACCCACTAGTAACCCCTCTTTCTTCAGAGTGGACTCCATTTACAATTACCTTCTGTGTCCTGTTGTGCAGCCAATGTTTTACCCAGGCTACCACCCTGGGACCCACTCCCAGGCTGGTTAATTTGACTATTAATCTTTTGTGTGGGACTGTGTCAAATGCCTTGCTAAATTCTAGGTAGGCCATGTCCACAGCCCCTCCCTGGTCTACTACTTTGGTCACCCAGTCAAAGAACTTTATTAGATTCGTCTGACATGACCTTCCCACTGTGAACCCATGCTGCCTTGGGTCCTGTGCCCCACTGGCCTGTAGGTACTCAACTATTCTTTCCTTCAGAAGTGACTCCATCACTTTCCCTACCACAGAGGTCAGACTGACAGGTCTGTAGTTTCCTGCCTCTGTCTTGGTCCCCTTTTTGTGAAGGGAATCACATCCACCTTCCTCCAGTCCTCAGGTACCACCCATCCTCCCATGATTTATTAAAAGAGTAGCCAGTGGTTTCACTAGTTCCTCCTTAATTCTTTTAGAATTCTGGGTGAATTCCATCAGGACCCATTGCTCTGTCCACTTTCAGTTTTAGGAGTTCTTGCAGAACCCTTTCTTCTGTGAAAGGACTGGGATCGACCCCCTATCAAGAGTGCTTCTGTTAATAGGATTAGGCACTTCCCCTCCTCTTTTGTGAATACTGAGCAGAAATATTCATTCAGTATCCCTGCTTTTCACTGTCCCCTCTGCCCACCACGTTCATTCTATTCAGCCTCACTATCCCTCCCTTTGTCTTTCTCGCTTGCTGATGTGCCTATAAAGGTTTTATCCCCTTCTTAACTGAGTTGGCTATCTTTCCTCAGTTTGGGCCTTTGCTCTTCTGACTTCCTCCCTGCTTCCTTCTGCTTTAACTAGTACAGTTCTCTGTCCTGCTCCTTCTGTGTTTCCTTATACTTCCGGAATGCTATCTTTTCTTCCTGACTTTCACAGCCACCTCTTTTGAGAACCATAGTGGCTTTTTCTTTTGTTTTGATTTGTTTATTTGCTTCACACAAAGGCTTGTTGCCTCTGTGATGGCAGTTTTGATGATTCCCATTGTTGCTCCACACCTCCTTCTAGCCTGTTTGCTAGTGCTTTTCTGAGGCACTCTCTCATCTTGCCAAAGTCAGCCCTCCTAAGGTCCAGTACCCTCACTTTTGTATGGCTTGACTCTGTAGCTGAGTTTAACGTGAACCACACTGTTTGATGGTCACTTGTTCCCAGATGGCAACCCACTTCTAGATCTGAGATCCTCTCACTGCCCCCGCTTGAGAGTACGAGGTCTAAGATTGCTCCCTCATGAGTGGGTTCCGAAACTAGCTGTCTGAGGCCTGCCACCTATAGGGCATCAAGAAAAATTTGATGAACTGCATCTGACTAAGGAGGGAGTCAGTGCATTGGGGCAGAAGTTTGACATCTTTGCAGAATATTTAAACTAGCAAATGGGGAGAGGGGTGCAGCACCCCATACGTCGAATGGGAAGAACACCCCTCCTCCCTCAGCTAGTGGTCAAACAGGGATTCAGCATGTTTGCAGTTCATTTGCATCACCAGGTAAGAAAAAAGGTCCATCTCCCCATACGACGCACAGGAGAAATGCCAAACTTCACCCAACAAGTAACACACCGAAATCTGGCCAATGGAAAATCATGTACAAAAATGCTCACAGCCTGGGACATAAGATCCCAGACCTGCAGACAATAATGTCAGAGGCCAAACTGGACATAGTAGCAATTAGTGAGACATGGTTTACCAGTAACCACACTTGGGAGACTTCAGTACCTGGCTATGTATCGTTCAGAAGAGACAGAGGTGCAAAAAGTGGGGGGGGTGGAGTGGCCCTGTATGTCAATGAAAATATCAAAGCTACAGAAATTCAGAATACACATAAGGAGCCAGAAGAACTGTGGGTCACCCTGGAAACAGGAAATGGGACAGCCATAAGAACTGGGGTTGTCTACAGACCCCCAGACCGGGGGTGGTGGGGGGACATAGACACATTACTGTTAGAAGATATACAAAACATGACAGCTAAAGGGGAGGTTCTGATAATGGGAGATTTCAACATGCCAGATACAGATTGGTCAATACCAGCAGGAACATCTGCTAGAACAAAACACATGGTGGATTCTCTGCAAGGGGGGGGGGCCTCAAACAACTGGTACAACAACCCACAAGAGACAGGGCTATCCTAGATCTAGTACTGACTAACAGGGAAGGGATCACAGATCTCCAGGTAGAAGGTCACCTGGGGGCCAGTTACCATCACATGGTATGGTTCAATTTGGCCACTACATCTAAATCATCCCATTCCAAGGCAAAAATATGGGACTTTAGGGGAGCTGACTTTGATAAGATGGCCAACAGAGTTAAGCTAGCACTGGCAAAAAGAAACACACGGGAGGGGGTACAGGCAATGTGGGTAAGCATTAAGGATGCAATACTTGAAGCAACATTCCATTGTGTTAGACAGAAAAGGAAGTGCAAAAGAAGAAAGAAACCACTTTGGTTCTCAAATACAGTAGCAGAAAAGGTCAGAGCCAAAAGGCTGGCCTTCAGAAAATATAAGGGAACACAGCAGGATGAAGATAGGGAGGCATACCAAACTGCCCTAAGGGAAGCAGGGAAGGCAGTAAGGCAGGTAAAGTCCCAAACTGAGGAAACACTAGCACAAACAGTAAAAGAAGGTGACAAGACTTTCTATAGATACTTTAGTGAAAGGAGACAGTCCAGAGGGGGTATCACTAAGCTCAAAGGAGAAAAGGGGCCATGTGAGGAGGAGGACCCTGTAAAAGCATCTATCCTAAACAGATACTTTTGCTCAGTATTTACTGAAGAGAAGGTAGGGCAGGACCCACAGCTCAGCACCATGGACACAGGGGAGAGGGAGGTGAGCACTACTCCTTCACAAAAGGGTCCTACAAGAGCTCGCTAAGCTCCAGGGTGGACAAGGCAATGGGACCTGATAGCCACATCCCAGGGTACTTAAGGAGCTAAGGGTGGAACTAGCAGAGCCATTAGCAGAACTGTTTAGTGAGTCTCTGAGTACAGGAGAGGTCCCAGAACACTGTAGAAGGGCTCACGTGATCCCGCTCCATGAGAGTGGTAGCAGGGAGGAGGCAGAGAACTACAGACCAGTCAGTCTTACCTCAGTAGTGGGCAAGATTATGGAGGCACTCCTTAAGGAAAGGATAGTGTAACACCTGGAATACATAGGGGCACAGGATCCAAGACAGCATGGGTTTACAAAAGGAAAGTCCTGTCAAGCTAATCTCATAGATTTCTTTGACTATGTAACCAGAGTGGTGGACCAAGGGGGAATAGTTGATGTCGCCTACCTTGACTTCAGCAAAGCTTTTGACACTGTTTCACATAGAAGATTGATAAATAAGCTGGGTAGGCTCGGGGTGGGTCAGAAGTTGGTCAACTGGGTGGAAAACTGGTTGATGGGCAGAAAACAGAGAGTGGTGGTAAATAGAATACAGTCAGAAGAGATGCAAGTCACAAGTGGGGTACCTCAGGGATCAGTCCTGGGGCCAGTCCTCTTCAATATCTTCACTAGTGACATTGCAGATGGACTAGAGGGTAAGGCTTGTCTGTTTGCAGATGACACCAAGATCTGCAACAGAGTAGATGAGCCAGATGGGGTAGGCAGAATGAGAAGAGATCTGGATAAACTAGCAAAATGGTCAGAAGAGTGGCAACTGGGATTTAATGCAAAGAAGTGCAAGATCATGCACATAGGGAAGAGGAACCCTGAAGCCACCTATAGGCTGGGAGGGGAGTTGCTGGCAGTCACAAAGGAAGAAAAAGACATGGGCATCATCATCACCGATGACCTGAAATCATCCAAGCAGACCTCTAAAGCAGTAGGTAAGGCTAGGGGAATGTTAGGGTGTATTAGTAGAGGTATCACAAGTCGTAAAAGGGAGGTAATAATCCGTCTTTATAAGGCACTGGTTAGGCCCTATCTGGAGTATTGTGTGCAGTACTGGAGGCCACACCTTCACAAGGACATTAACCAAATTGAGGCAGTCCAGAGAAGGACAACCAAAATGGTGAAGGTACTGCATCAGAAGACATATGAGAACAGATTAACGGAGCTCAATATGTATACCCTTGAGCAAAGGAGGGAGAGAGGTGATATGATTGAAACATTCAAACACCTTAAGGGCATTAACAAGGTGAAAGAGTCTAACATGTTTAAATATAAGAAAAATGGTAGGACAAGAGGACACAGCATGAGACTAGAAGGAGGCCAATTAAGGGGAAATGTGAGGAAATTCTTTTTCACAGAAAGGGTGGTGGATGCATGGAACGGCCTACCTCAGGAAGTGGTGGCTACGAATACAGTGCAGGGCTTCAAACAGGCATGGGATAGGCATAAGGGAGCAATACAGATGAGTATGAATAGATAGGCCACTGACAGAGCAAAGGCCGATGGCACATTTATAAGGTAGAAAAAGAAATGGGCAGACTGGATGGGCCTTGTGGTCCTTATCTGCCATCAACTTCTATGTTTCTATGTTTCTATGAATGCCAACTGACCTTGAATCAGATTAAGCTGTTGGTGGTATTTTCAGTGAATGAGGGAAATTTGGCCAGGACACTGGGGAAATTCCCCTACTCTTTTTAATAAGTGCCATGGGATCTTTAACATCCACCGGAACTACCACCAATCCAGGCAGATGGGACCTCGGTTTAACGTCTCATCCGAAAGATGGCACCTCAGAAGTGCAGCACCCCTCTCATGCTGCACTACAGTGTCAGTACTGGAATATTAACCCAAGTGCCAGATGTGGGAACTGAACCCACAGCCCTCTGATCTCCTGGCCTCAGAGGTGAGTGTGCTACCTGCTGAGCCACTGACACTGACAATACTCTGGGTGGAGGCACTGCGCCAAGGTAAAGACATGGAAAAGAACCAGTTTAATGTAAGTTTGAGAACCCAGGCCCCTCAATCTTGTTTAGGCCAGGCAAGGCAGGGGTAGTAACCCTTGGAGTGGTGCCACCTAGGGGTTACATATGTACACTAGCCTCCATGTGGCGGCTCCGCAAATTTCTAAGGCAGAGACACCCCAGAGACATGCCATGGAGGCAGCCATGCCTCTGTTGGGATGGGGTTTTACAACCCCTGTGAGAGGTTTGTCATATTTTGTATAGATAAATGAAATGCAGTTTGCCACCCATGTGGACAAGCACTGCTTTGAAATATGAACGCCCTGGTTTCCAGGGGCAAAAGAGACAAAAGGTTGCTCAGTTTTTTGCAACTGTGAAGTGCAGAGAAGATAAATTCCCAATGTTCTATGCACATCGAGAGTGTGAAGCAGGGATTTTCCTGGATTCACAGGCTCCGCATAGTACACTGGTAAGTGGATAGCCTGATTTAAAGTAAATTCAGAAACAACCATTGGCAAAGACAACGGGTTTGTGCGTAAAGACACCTAATCATTATGAAATTGCAGGTAGGGAGGTTTGCACATTAGTACATGTAACTCTGAAATACGTCTTCCTGATGTAATGGCAACTAAAAATATAGTTTTCCAAGAAAAATAACGGAATTAACTGATTAAGTCAGTGGGCTCAAAAGGACTCTGACAATTTTTCAAGCACAAAATTAAAATCCCACACAGGGACTGGATCCCAGATAGGAAGATGAAGGTGCAGAATACCTTTTTAAAAAGAGTTCGGATCAAAGGTAACTGGGACAATGGTTCATTGTCCACAGGTAAATGAAATGTGGCAATGGCCGACAGGTGGACTTTTACAGATGAATATTTCAGTCCACCCTCCGACAAGGAGAGCAGGTAGTCTAAGATGCCCAGAGGGAAACACTCATAAGGATCTAAGTCCTGTGAAGATGCCCAAATGGAGAAGCTTTTCCACTTCATTGAATAGGAAGACCATTTAGACAGTTTTCTGGCAGCCCAGAGGACTTCTGCCCTTTTGGGAACATACTGAAGTGCGAAAGGACTATGTCCTCAGGAGCCAGGTGTGCAGATGGAGGGAGTGAAGGTTCAGATGTAGTAGGGAGCCTTGCACCTCAGACAACAGAGCCCAGCAAGTCAGCAGAGGTAGGGGATCCAGTTCTGAGAGCTGTAGAAGCAGAGGGAACCAAATCTATCTTGGCCAGAACGGTGCTATGAGTCATAGACGCCCCTTCCTGGACCAGTTTGAGTAGTACTTTCTGAATGAGAAGAAAGTGTGGGAAGGCATAAAGAAATCTACCTGTCCAGGAAAGAGATAACACAGCCTGCCACACAGTTCCAGGACTTCTCGAGAGAGGGCAGTAAAGAGGCAGTTTTGCAGAGAGGTAAATAGGTCCAACTCCGGTCGGCCCTGTAGGGGAAAGATGTCATTTGGGATGTCTGGTAGAATTTCCCACTCATGGGCCAGGGCAGTGGATCTGCTCAGGGCATTCGCCAGGGTGTTGGACACCCCAGGGATGTTCACCTACAGAAGCTGGATACTCCTCTGGATAGCCCAGTACCAGATTCTCATCGATTCTCTGCAGAGAGGGTATGAATGGATGCCTCCTTGCTTGTTTAGGTAGTGAACCACCATAGAATTGTCTGATTGCACCTGAAGGCAACCTGGGGGAAGGAGAGTCTTGAATGCCTGTAAGGCGTAGAAAACTGCCCTCGTCTCCAAGACATTGATGTGGAGACAGGTCTCTACCAGCATCCATGATCCTTGGGATCGGACATGTAGGAGATGAACTCCCCACCCTGTCAAGGAGGTGTCTGTATTCAAAATGAGACATGGGACAGGAGAATGAAAGGCATGCCTCACATTAAGTTGTCCATGGATTTCCACCATTGTAGTGCTCAAAGAGCTGAGGAAGACATCAGGACTGGGGCATCGAAATCGTCCACCCGCTGGTCCCACTGGACTCTCGGGGACCACTGAAGGACCCTCATGTGTAGCCTGGCATAGGGGACTATCAGAATTGTGGCCGCCAAATGACCTAGGAGGCGCAGGTAGTCTCGTGGCGAGACCAGTTTGCTGGTCTCTAATCTGCACATGAAAGCAATCAGGGCATCTGCCCAAGCCTTGGACAGAAATGCCATCCCCAAGGAGGTGTTCAACACGGCACCAATGTAGAGGAGGCATTGTAGTGGGACCATCTTGGATTTCAGATAGTTTACAGCTATCCCTACCTGGTTGAACAACTGAAGGGTTCGAGAAAGCATGAACATCAGCCTTTGGTGGCAGGACACTTTCAGGAGCCAGTCCAGGTAAGGAAAGACATAGAGGCCTTCCCTGTGAAGGGCCGCTGCGCCACCGCTAGGCATTTTGTGAACACCCTCAGGGCTGAGGAAAGGCCAAATAGGAGGGCTCTGAACTGGTAATGATGACCCTGGAACAAAAAACAGAGAAACCATCAGTGAGCTGGGTGCATCTGGATATGGAGGTATGTGTCCTTCGTATTGTGAAAAAACTCTGCTGTCGTTCTCACTCTTTGTTACATACTAACATACTATTTGCCAGCAGATTAGGCCTTATGGTCTATCAAGTCTGCTCGAACCTAGATCCTTAGTTCGGTGCCGAGACCCTCCCATCCCTTGTGCTCCAGAAACCCATATCATCCATCCCCACCCCGGGACAGGCCATCATCTGATACATCCACTTTCTGTGTCTGTCCACCCTCTCTAAAAGCTCTCCACTGTGGATCTCTGAACCAGCTCACCAGGCAAAGCATTCCAAGGGTCCACCACCCTCTCAGTGAAAAACCTCCTCCTCTTTTCCCCCTCACCCTTCCACCTTCCAACTTCAAACCATGCCCTCTGGTGATGCCTCCCTGCTTTAGTCTAAAGTCCCTCCATGTTTACCCTATTTATTCCCTTGAGGTACTTGAAGACCCCAATCATGTCCCCCTGTCTCTCCTCTCCTCCAATGAAAACAGGCAGAGCTCCTACAAGTCTGTCCTCGTAAGTCAAATCCCTAGCCCTCGTATCATCTTGTTTGCCTCCTCTGTACCCTCTCCAGGAGCTGTATGTCCCTCTTCAAGTGTGAGTCTCAGTACTGTACACAGTACTCAAGGTGTGGTCTAACCAGTCCATTGTACAGTGGCAGAATCACTTCCTTGCTCCTAGGGTGATCCCCTTGCGATGCATCCCAACATCCTGTTTGCCTTGCTAGCTGCTCTCCTGCACTGCTCAGTGTTATTCACATGTATCCACCATGACCCCTAGGTCTTTTCCCCTGTTGAGGCTTCCAGCACCTCCCTCCCAGAGTGTACATGTGTTAGGGTTTCCGACCAGGATGCAACACCTTGCACTTGGTGATATTGAATTAATTTCCATGTGTGAGCCCAGCTTTCCAGGGTGTCCAGGTCCCCTTGCAGGGCCAACCTCCCTCTTCTCCCTCAACTACTGCTCCCATCTTGGAGTCATCACGAAGAGACTCATTTCACCCTATACCATCCCTGATGTCTGATATGTATGCATTAAACAGGATTGGACCCAGGACCGAAGCCCTGTGGTACCCACTACCAACCTCTGTAGGGTTCGGAGACTCCCCACAGACCACTACTCTCTGAGTGCGTCCAGCTATCCAGTTTTCAATCCATCTGACCATCAAGGGCCTACTCTAACCCCATCAGTTTCTCCACCAGACCATTGTGGGGACAGGTCAACGCCTTGCTGAAGTCCAAGAATAATACATCCACAGGCTTACCCCTGTCCAGTTCTGATGTTACCCATTCATAGAACTCCACAAGGTTGGTTTGACATGATCTACCTGGCACAAACCCATGCTGCCTGACTATCCAGACCTCCACCTCCTCCAATAAACCCCAATCGTTCCTTTAGTATACTCTCCATTAATTTTCCCACCACCGGTTAAACTGATGGGTCTATAGTTTCCTGGTACTTCCTTGACCCCCTTTATGGATTAGGTACCACATGTCCTCTCGCCAATCCCTAGGTACCCTCCCTGTCTCAAGTGACCTGTTGAAAAACTCCGCCAGGAGTGCAGCCAGTATGTCCGCCAATTCCCATAGTACTCTCGGATGAATGCCATCGGCCAGGAGATTTGTCTTTCTTTAGGGCCTTGAGGGAAACCACACCTTTTGGTGGGATGGCATCATCCGTCCCTCCACCTTACTGGTCTTTTTATCCTTATCCAGATGTGACACCCTAGGGTACCTTTCCCTCCTTTTGCTCCATTTCTGCTCCCCTGATCCCGCTCCCTGCCGCTCTATCCCTTTGTGCCTTGCTTTGTAGATATCCCATCCCCTCCTAGTGAACACAGAGGCAAAGTACTGGTTAAATACCTCTGCCTGGTCCCTGCCTCTTCACCCACCCTCCTTCTGATCTCAGTCTGCTGGATGGCCCTTAATTTTCTCCGCTCCCCAATGTCCGGAAACCCCTTTTCCCCTCCATGTATCCCCTGTGCCAGCCGTTTGCTCTTTACTGGACTTTGCTCCCCTCACCATCACAGGTGACTTTTCTAGATGCAAGCTGGTACATTTCCTTATCCCTATCCCTCTTGTTGTTTATATTTTTTGTAAGCCGCCTTCTTTTCTCTGACTGCTACCTGGACCTCACTGGACCACTAGCATGGTTTATGTGACCTTGCTCCCTTACGTTTCAACTTAGCGCCAGATCCTGACTGCCTCATGAAAGTCCCGTTTTATGACCTCCATCTCCTTTCCACACTTGTTGTTGAGGTAATCCCTTCAAGTGATCCTTGAGAATATTTCCCATGCCCGCAAGTCTGCCCCTAGAGTCCACTGCCAGTGTCTCAGATCTCACCCCCACTCCCCAATGCTTATTTGAAACCAGACAGTATTGTGGTCCTCCCAGTCAGGGGTCCTGTACAACCATGTCCCTTACCAGATCCCATCTGCAGAACCACATCCAGGACATGCCCTCCCTTGTGGGCTCCATCACATGCTGTGTTAGAACACATCCTGGAAGCCATCCAGCAGCCTCTGCTCCTTGGCCACCTTAGAGGACATGGTTCCCCAGTTAGTACCTGGCATATTAAGGTCCCCCATCAACACCACTCCTTCCCCTTTTGGACCACACTGGGCAATGATGTTGTCCAGCAAACCATCCTCTAGAACATCACTCATCCCGGGGGCCTATATACTACTCCTAGCTTGACCTTATCTCCTGCTAGGGATCGTAAGGTGACCCATAAGGCCTCCACGTTTCCCTCTGCCTCTTCTACCATAGCAATTTCTATGTCATCTCTAATGAACATAGCCCTCCACCCCTCTGCCCTCCTTTCTATCCTTCCTAAGCATAGTGTACCCCGTACATTTGGGTCCCAGTCATGGTTTTGTTGCTACGTTTCCGTAACTGCCGCCACATCCACCCCTCGAACAGCATGGCCTGGAACTCTGGCATCACTTGTTTCCCAAGCTCCTGGCATTTACTACTACTAACCCCACCCTTATCCCTGATCCTTTTGTAGACCCCACCCAGATTCCTTATACTTCCATCTCCCCTGCTCCTCCTGAAACCTCCACCTCCAGTCTGTTCCCCCTCCCCCTTGGGCTAGGCTACTCCCTCATCTGGAGGGAGGCTTCTGGTCAGCCCTCCTTATCCCTTCCCCCCTTACAAGTTTAAACCCCACCTTTCTTGTATGTAGTCAGCCATCCCTGTTTAAGGACTTCCTTCCCTAATGGGGCAAGATGAAACCTGTCCTTGGCATATAGTCCCTTATCCTCCCAAACTCCATTCCAGTTCCCTAACACCCCAACCCATTCTCTTCACCTTCTGAGCCATTTATTAACCTCTGTGAGCTTCATTTTTCTCCACTGAGGCCTTTGGTACTGTAATATCTCCAAAAGGAAATGTTGCATCCATTATCCCGACAGACTCTGGCAAGTTCTTGGAACCTTGCTTGGATTTCCATAATGCTATTTCCCTCTAGATCATTAGTTCCCAAATGCCCGAAATCGGTTTCCCTCACAATCCCTAACCATTTCATACACCATGAACTTTGCTCTGTGCACTGTCAGCCCAGAGATACTCACTACCTTCACCTGGCTGGCATCCATCCCCTGTCCTCCCAATGGATACCCTTAATCATCGAGTCTCCCAGTAACAGAACCTTAACACCGCCATCATCCTTATGGTTACCTCCACTTGCCCTCAACCCCCTCCCCACTTTATTCATGATCGCAATTTCATGGGGTCTTCCTGCCTTATTAGAGACCCCTTGTCACCCTCCCTTTCTGCCTCCTTGCTATTTTGCCCACTAACTCAAACCCCTCTGATGGGTGTCCCCTTTCAACCCTCTCTTATCTGAACCATTTATCCTGGCCCTGATGGTTCCCCTTCCCCGCACCCTCATCCCCCCTTGTAATAGTACCCTGTCTCCAGAGGCTCTCTGTGGGTCCCCTTTAGCTAGGGCCCCATCCTTGTACTGACCTTCCTGCTGAAGGGGCTCCTCTCCACACCTCCTTGTCAACCAGTTCCTCTCCAATCATGCTCTCCTCCTCATGTCTGGAATATGTTGCATCTCCCCCATTTGCTTAACATATATGTTTCCCCTTCTCCCTCTGGGACTATGTCTATCCTTTCCATAGCTGTTCTGTGATGCCCTATGGGTATCTGACTCCCTCCCTCCGGCCTCTGTATAAGTTTCCTCATTTCCACCAACCCCTTCCTCCCCCTCTAGGATGCTTAGTATCTCAAATTTATTGTGACACTCTATGTCAGCCTCCATCAAGTAACCAGTTTCCCCTGACTGCATCTCTAAACTGACCCTCTTCTTCCTCTCTTTTGCATTCACCTTGAGGCTCCCTTCCCACAGTCTGCTGTTTTGGGCTTCCGCACAACAGCCCCTCCTGACTCTTCCCCTCCAGTCTCCTTGAATTCAGACTTTTCACCCTGTACGCTTTCCCTTAGCATCAACTTCCTATCTAAGGGTCCTCTGTCCTAATATCCCCCTTCTGCTTGCTGTAGCATAATGTCCTGTAATTTCAGGCGTTGCCCAGCCTCCCTCAGCCCCACCCTTCTGCTGCCCATATCCACACCCTTATCCTGGACACCCCCAGCTCCACAGCTTACTCCTTAACCAATATACCTCACTCCTGATACAAGATAGCTGTCTACAGAGTGGGCAGCCTCCCCTCTCAGGCCCAATTTAGAATTATTGCCATCCCACAGCCTGTGCAGCCTACACCCCTTCCGAGATGCCTGCCATGGTGGAATATGGCCACCCTGATTATCCCTCTGTTTATAATAGCACACCCCTTTTCTCAGTCCTTTCCCTGGAGTACAGTTTTCTCTATACTGACTGTAGTTATTTACAAACCCAATTTCAACCCCACCAACAAAGTTCCCAAGTCTCACAAACACATACAGTCCAGTATGTGTTCAGTCCCACTAACAGTGTGTGCAAGCAGACTCCAGGTACCGTGTGATGTCACAGGCCCACCAACTCTTGTTGCTTCAAATTTCAGTCCCAAACAGAAATACTCAGCCCTTCAATCCCAACCCCAGTGGCTTTTCAGTATTTAAGAAAGCCTACAAAACAGGTTGGGTGGGGTGCCCTCTAAACACCAGGCAAACAACACATTTAAATTACCTTCTATTTTCCCTGCCAAACATCTATCCCTAAACCTACAATATCACAGCCCAAGTATCAGTTCAAATTCAAGGTAATAATTTTAACACATAGAACTGTTTTCACTAACAAACTATTCAAATATTTCAGTTTAAAACAAAATATAATTCCTGGCCTCTTTTCTACCTACCTGTTGCTTAAGCTCCCAAGTGAACAATGAAAGCCACAGTAATTCCTGTTTAAAGACAAGTTAATTGCAGCTAATGTCCCTCCTCCAAACACCAGGCAAACAACACATTTAAATTACCTTCTATTTTTCCCTGCCAAACATCTATCCCCAAACCTACAATATCACAGCCCAAGTATCAGTTCAAATTCAAGGTAATAATTTTTAACACATAGAACTGTTTTCACTAACAAACTATTCAAATATTTCAGTTTAAAACAAAATATAATTCCTGGCCTCTTTTCTACCTACCTGTTGCTTAAGCTCCCAAGTGAACAATGTTCTTCTACCTAATTGCTCTCTCTTCTCAGACTGCTACTCCCCCCTCTTTCTTGGGACCCTCCTGGCACCCCTGCCAAACTACCTCTTTCACACTCTATTGTTTTACTGAATCTGTTCAATCTTCTCTACAAATGTCCATGCCCACCGACTGAACCCTTTTAACCTTGGCCTCCTCTCCCCTCTCTCCGTTTAGGTGGCAGCCCCCGATCAGGCACACCTGAAGCCTCCACAGCACCTTGGAAGTGGTGCCTTCTCCTGCTGTTGTTCCCCATGCCAAGCAGCCACTAGACCAGTGCTCAGGTATGGCCTCTCTACAGCTCCTGCACTGCTTAGCCTTCTGATTGGCCCAGTCGGAAAGCGCGAATCACCCGATTGGCTGATCTCTCCAGCCTTCTCTGGATTGTAGCTCTTCCTCTTTGCCAGCTTCTCGGCCCGGCTCCTAACTAACAGAGTAATTTGTCCCATCCACCCCCCAGGCCCCGACCACCCACCCCCGCCCTGACCTCTATTAAATCCCATTGGCTCTGCCTCCTTTGCTCAGTGCCATCTCATTGGATCCTCTCGGCTAAGGCCTCAAAGATATATCACAACCTCTGTCACTGCCAGCCTCTGTAGTTACCACAGCAGTGGATCCCCTT
Organism: Neoceratodus forsteri; assembly: GCA_016271365.2. NCBI lineage: Eukaryota > Metazoa > Chordata > Ceratodontiformes > Ceratodontidae > Neoceratodus > Neoceratodus forsteri. Next base: position 514,526,153 of record CM057449.1, on the reverse strand, counting down.
CCTCTGACACAACCCTCACATCCTCTCGGCTGCAGTGGAACTAAAAATATGCTGCACAATCCTCCTACTTATTTTATATACACTTAGTGCAGCTGGTCCTGGGGACACTCTAGGAACTCCCCCCACCCCATCGTACCCTGACTCTTGCCTCGGACCAAGCCGCCTACACCACTGTCAAATCTGGAGGCCAAGTCTCCAACCCCTGCCATGGCACCTACATGATACCAGCTCCAAAAACCACCCCACTGAAAATAAATCAGCCGTTCCCTGGCAAAATTAGATGCTGCAAAACATGCCTCACAGTAACTCTCAGCCTCTCGGCAAGGACACTCATCCTAATGTTTCTCCTCCTATCCAGGAATGTACATTCCAATCCTGGCCCTCCAACCTCCACTGGACCAGAAGGGTGCAAGACTAAGGGCCTAAGATTTGCTGCCATGAATATTTGCAGTTCCCCTGCCAAATTTGTCCAAATTCCAGGCCTGGATGGCCTTCCATAGTCCCAACATTATCTGCTTTATGGAGACATGGTTGATAGACAAGATAAAAAGTAATAAAGTAGCACTAACAGGATACCAAGCCTTTAGAAGTGACAGGAGGGGCAAGGAAGGAGGTGGCTGTCTTATCTATACCAGGGACTCCCTCCACTGTTCTGTCCTCCCCATTTCTGGGATGGCTGATGACCATGAACTCCTAGCAGTGAAAGCTCAGGTTGATCAGCATGGCAAATCCCTGATCATGGCATTGGTCTATCTACCTCCTAAAAAAGCCAGACATGGTCTGCCGAAGATCCTGGATGCTGTGGCCACCCTCCCAAAGGATTGTGAGCTCATAATAACAGGTGATTTTAACATAAACTGGGACCATACCGATGCGACCACCCAGAAGGACATTGTGGCTGGCAACTACATAACACAATTAGTCACGGAATCCACTAATCAGGGGTTCTCAAATGGTGAGGCCAGCCTCCCTTGGGAGGCCACAACCTGTTCCAGGGGAGGCTCAAGCAAGTCTAAAAAAGTACTGTATTTAAATTTTGAGTTTTATACATTTTGTGTGAAAAGATGAAGCAAATTGAAAGAGGATAACAGTAGGTGAATTTTATATTTTTATTTACTAATTGGTGACAAGGGAAGGTGAAAGAGCCAAGGCTCATTACAGGTGTACCCGGGGAAGGGCAGGGAGTGAATACATTTCGAAAGGTAACTGCAAAACAATCAAAAAATACACAATGAACAATAGTGCAAACAAATATGAACAATAAACTGAGTGGAGGTAATTGATCAATTTGTAGACTGATGACAGAACAGCCCAAATAAAAGGGTTTAGCATATAAGTACTAAGAGCAATAGCAGGAAGGAGCAAAGTAATCCCAGAGAAGTTGCTTAGGAGCAGGGAAGGAGAGGGAGAGACAAAGTATGTAGGACGGTTATTTCATATAGAGAGGAAACAGAAAAAGTAGTCTGACCCATGAAGGTACTGCAACAAGGGGTAACGATGGTTCAAGAATGAAAATAACAGAGTAAGTAGGCTGGCCTGTTGGGGGGGGGGGGGTTACAGTAAGCTGAATAATATTTGTTTATTTTATTTGTTATTCAGATAACACCTTTTGAGCACAGGAGCTCTTTTTCAAAGGTTCCACATCAGTATAAGACGAAGAACTGAATGTGAGCCAAGTACTCAAAGGGGTTTCAATTTATTCAGTGTACTGCGCAAAGTACAGTATGTTTTTTTGGGGGGAGGCCCAAGATTATTTCAGTTTTTGGGGGAGGCTCAAAATCTATTCCATGAATTTGGGGAGGCTCACTGTGACAAAGTCTAAGAACTATTACACTAGATGGAACAACAAGTCAGACAGCAGTACTCTCCTTGATTGGCTCCTCTCTAACTCCCCCTCCTGGATTTCTGAGGTCACGGTGCTGCCAGATACCTTGAGTGACTACTCCCTGATCACCTTTAGGTGGACCAATAAATTCAAAAATACACCCCCCCCCCATCATAATTGAGAGCAGGGTCCTGAAGAAAAGTCTATTTGGGTCGCTTAAAATAGTTCTCTATTTGATTGGTCCCCCATCGATGTGATGACTGACCTCGACATGGCCCTAAAGTACTTCGTCAATGGATTCAACAGTATCTGTGATCTTTATGCCCCGGTAAGTAGAAGGAAAGCCTGCTGGATTAACAATGGCTGGATCACTGGTGAACTCCTGGCCAAAATGAAGGAAAGGGACAACCTCTGGTCGAAAGCCAGGTCCACCGGTAACAAGCATGACTTCCAGTGCTACAGGGCTGCCAGAAACCTCTGCACAAACCTAATCAGACAGGCCAAAGCTAACTTCCACAAGGAACTGCTGAATAGCAGCTGGGGAAATGGTAAAAAGCTCTAGGGAAACATCAAAAATCTCCTCAGGAAGGACAAAAAGAAAAATCCTCAATTGCTCAACATAAACAGCTCTCCCACTTCGGACCCACTCCTAATTGTGGAATCCTTCAACTCTGCCTTCACAGACCTGAGCTCAGTCCTCCCCCCGACTATCTACACCCCACCGAGGACACCCCTGCAACAAGTCAACTATTAACACCCACCTGGACTTTTACTTCAAGACGGTAGCAGGTAAGGAGGTTGCGAACTATGTAAGGAAAGTGCTAGGAAAAACAAGAACGGGCAGTGATGGAGTAGAAATGAAGCTACTATCCCTCACACTGGACATACTCAACATGCCCATTGCCAAACTATTCAACAAATCACTGGCCCTGGCTAAATTCCCGGCAGTCTGGAAACAAGCACTAGTGACCTATGTCCACAAGAGTGGTGACAGGTCCGGTATTTCCAACTACAGACCGATCTCAATCCTCTCCCCACTATCCAAGGCTCTGGAAAGGATTGTAGTGGATCAGTTCACCGGGTACCTCAGTAAATATCAACTGCAATGCCCCAATCAGCATGGATTCAGGCAGAATGACAGTACTACCACTGCTCTGCTGGAATACACCGACTACATGCGCCGAGCTATGGATGAAGGCAAGTTGGTCAGGTTGGTGTTTATCAATTTAACAAAAGCCTTCGACACTGAAACACTCCCTCCTCCTGGCTCAGCTGCAGAACCTGGGGATGGCTGCTAATGCAGTACACTGGTTCCAGGACTATTTATCTCTTAAATCCCAGCATATCAAAATCAGCCAAACTGTGTCAAGATCCAGAGAAGTCTCTCTGGGTGTCCCCCAGGGGTCAATCCTGGGACTGCTTCTCCTCAGCCTTTTTTTTAAATGATCTCCCTAAAGCCTGTGACTCCAAAATTATCCTATATGCAGATGATGACTTAATTCTCAATAGCAATACACAAATCGATTCTCTCCAATCTGCACTACAGCACTCCTTCAACAGATTAGAGGACTGGTTCTGTGAACACAAGCTTCTACTCAATTATAAAAAGACTAAGAACATGTTCCTATCCAGTCCCCAGCTCAAGATAAGGTCCCCCACCCTCTCCATCTCCTAACAACATCCAAGCACCTCTGGAGCAAGTGCATTCTTTTAAGTACTTGGGGGTCACCCCTGATGACACCCTATCCTTTGCTCAACATGTTGACTTGGTGGCTAAGGCAGTAAACTCCAAGCTGGGAGTGCTATACAGGCATAGGAAATACCTTACTCAGGCAGTCCTCCGCCTCTCAGTCATTAGCTCCATCTTCTCAACCATTGACTATGGCCTGGTAATCTATGGTGCAGCCACAGAAACTGTGCTAAAGAGGGTACATACCGCACTCAACAAGGCCTGCAGACTCACCCTAGATGCTGATCACCTTACCCATACCTACCTTCTCTATGAGCAGACAAACTGGCTGTCTCTAGGGGATAGGATCAAATTCTAAACCTGCCTCCTTGGCAAGAAAGTGCTGTTTGGGCTAGGCACCCCCAAGTGTATCTGACATCTTTTCCCAATCAGGCTCAGGTACGGCACCAGAGGCAGGACATAGGGGGCACTATTGGTGCCATTTTGATGAACTGCACTTGGTCAATGTGCCTTCTACAGAGCCCCCCTGTAGCTAAACGAGATTCCTAATGTCACTCACAATACCACAAGTCTCTCCTACTTCAAATCCAAACTCAAGCACTACCTTACCTCCAGCACTACGTGTGCCTGTTTTCTGAACGCCTAACACACCACCCACTGGAAGCCTGCAGGCTAGACTCAGCGAGCTGCTCCCACAAGCAGGGCCTAGGGCTGTTCTTTCAAGTTCCCCTACCCGGCTCAGTCTCTCTTCCTTGACAATCCCACCTCCTTTCTACGCTCTCCCTCAAACTCCCTCCTCAGCCCCTTCCCTTCTGCTCACCTGCCCCTCTACTTCTTCCTCTTCCTGCAGCCCATCTGCCTCCCTGTTCTACATGCCCTGCCCTCCTAGCCCCCCTCCACCCTGTGTGCTGTCGACAAAGCCTTGCATGTAGGCTGCTTACTACCCCCACCACTTCCTCCCCCTTCCCTGTGGGGTGACTGTTCCTGTTTCTCTGCTCAGTATCAGGCCCACTCCTAATGGGGTTCTCTCTCTCTGCACCTCACATAACTTTATGCCTAATGGATACCTGCTGGAGTTTCAACTGCTGGAACAATGTTTAAGATGTGCTCTCCAATTTAATTGTGTATTACTCTGTAACTATACTGTTGTGTGTTTGTTACTGTTATATGACGTGGAGCCTTTGTAAAAGAGCCTCAGCTCAAAGGTTATTTTCTGAATCTCTAAATAAATATCGAGAGAGCAGAGCCAATCTCCTGTATTCAGCAAGGGGAAAAGTGTTGGAAGAGACACTATCCTGAACTTTTGGTATTTGATACAGAGGTTGAGATCACTTCGATTCAAAATGGGGCATAAGACCCCCATCCATTTGGGAACCAGGAAAAAGTGGGAGTAAAATCCTGCACCCTTCTGTAGGAGGGGAACTGGTTCTATGGCATGTTTTGTGAGCAAAGCATTGATTTTGTTCTGTAAGACCAATGCTTGCTCTGAGGGGTAATGAGAGACCCTTGGTGGCAAAGCGGAGGGTATCTCTGTGAACTCAAGTGTGTGTCTTGATTTGATCAGTTGCAGGAGCCACAGGTCAGAGGTGATGGCTTGCCACCCTTGTAGGTGTAGGAAAAACATTCCACTGATGTCCATGGGAAGGGTCTCTGGTCCCACGACCAGAGGAAGACCTTCAGGCTGAAGGCTGGCCCTGCTGGGAGCAGCAGGGACATACAGTAGCAGCCACTGACACTGCCAGCTATTTCCTCAAATTTCTGTGATATTTCCAGAAATATCTCCTGCTTTCTGCATTTCCACAGTAGGGGCAGCAGAGAGAGACTCTTCAGAAATTTCGAGAAATAACTGGAAATAGCTGCCATTGTCTGTGACTACTACTGTAACAGGATGTTTTGGGGGTCTTTCTAGTACCTCAATTGAGTCTTACGCTTATAGGCAGGTAGCCATTGAGCATTTGGACGTGACCTATAGGGGCGGCCTCTAGAGGACCCCCTGTAGGCTGGTTTTTCTTTTGGACGGTACAGGGTATGGACCGATTGAAGGGTACGACCTGAGTCTTGTAAATCCTTCAACATTTCTTGGGCCTGTGGACCTAAAAGCTGATCACCCTTAAAGGGAGTATCAAGGATAGATTGCTGTACGTCCTGCGAAAATCCCAACACTCTCAGCCAGGCATGACGTCTCAGTCTCCTGCAGAGGACGTGCAAGCCGCAGTGTCAATGGCATCATAGGTGGCCCTGAGCATGTGGAAGCATATAGCCACCACAACAGATATCTTAGTTATTAGAGCCATCTGGGCAGAACCTGCAGGGAGGAACTGGACCATTGCCTGGGAGGTTTTAAGGATTTCCTCCTGATATTTCAGGAGGTGTCCCATGTAATTGAGTATACAGAGAGACATGGTAGCCGAGGCATAAACCCTTTTCCCCATACCATCCAATTTCTTGGATTCCTTATCTGGTGGTTCAGCACTCATATGTTGAAGTCTAGAGGACCTGTCATGAGTGGTATTGATCACCACAAAATCCACCTGGGGCGGAGACAAACATTCTTAATAAATCCTATCAGCATTATGAGGATCGGTGGGAATTTTAAAGGCTTGCTTCCAAGCAGCCCAAATAGCCTCTTCAAAGGCATCCACCAAAAGGGGCCGACCACAGTGGGGCATTCTGGTACTCCTAAATACTGTGCCAACTTCTTTCTTGAACCATCCTGCTCAGTACCCTGGAACCCAAAAGTTTTCTGGAGATGTATCATAATATCCAAAAATGTGGGATCATCAGGTGGTGAGCATGGTAGTTCAGGAGTAGGTTCACCCTGTATAGAGGGGGCAGCCAAGGAGGACTAAGGGGAATCCTCCAGGTCCATACCCTCATCACCATCCAGGTCAGCCAAATCCCAATCCTGCAGGAAAGGGTCATCCATGTCCACCTCTGGAGGTTGAAGACCCAGGGAGACAGGGAAAGAGCTGGCCATCCTCTGGGTCAAAGAAGGCCTAGAGGAAGCAGAGACTGGGGCTGACCCTTCACTAGGGGGTCGGATGGTCTTCATAAGGTCCAGGATAGTATTTACTAGTGCCTGGACATCAATCATGGCCATCTGCCTAGCAGAAGTAGCCGGTGTAGAATGGACAGAGTAAATAGAGACCACAGATGGTATTGAAGACTGCAGTTGAACCAAGTGAGCAACCATAAATGTGAGGTGTGTATAAGACCCCAGGATCATCGATGAGGGCACTGATATAGAGCCCTTTGAGGCAAGGCCAGTCATCGACAAGAGAATCATCGACGGGCCTGAAGCCATCGTCGACGGATGATGGCTAGATACCATAGAGGGTGGAGGAAGTGTGGAAACTGCAAATGCACCCCAGAACCCACCGTTGATGGAGAAGCCACTGACAAGGGAAGAGAGGAGCCCATAATCATCGACGGTGTAGAAGATGATGTTATAATGGCACTTTTCTTAGTACTTACTGTACCTTTTTGGTAGTGATCAGGGTACTTGTTGTCGACAATGGGTGCGCAGCAGAAATGTGCTTCATTTTGCTGGCATGTTTCTTATCGGGACCATGTGCCATTAATGAGGAGGGCTCACCCGTAGAGTGGTGAGACCCTGAGGAGGATGTTGAAGACTTCCTGGGTTTTCAGCATTGCTGCTGCTCCAGAAGGTCAACCTTTTGCTCCATGAGGAACTCGCAAAGTTGCTGAAGCCTTTGATATTTTGTGGCCCTATTGAACCAGTTACAGAGGATGCAATCCCTAGTGTCGTGTTCAGGACCAAGGCACCGATCACAGATGTTGTGGAGGTCCTCTGTAGTAATTCTGTTACCACAGGTACACTTTCGGAATAAGGGATCTGAAGACATCAGTAGATGAACCCGTTTAGAATGAACATTTAGTAGGAAGAACTCTTCGTCGATGACTGGTAAGCAGAGCCACAAAGGAAGATTTGTTGCATGCAGGTCATGGTTGAAAAAAACTGAGTAGTAGTAGTTGGGACCTCCCCCTTTTATATGTGCCATACTGACACCACAGAGTAACATTAGGGGGGTCCCAGGGTCCACTGCTGAGAAGTCATTCAGAAGAAATGACGCCTGCGGCTGATATCCCATGTGTTATGACCTGCTGCAAGAGAATGTCTCGAAGAAGATCTTATCTAACCAGACAGGATCCCTTTTTCAATTCCTTTTGTCACCTTGTTCTAGACATCCCACCTCACTGCTCTCTATATGTAAACTTTGCTCTCCTCTCTTTCGTGTTACAGGATCTCTTTTACCTGTTCCTCCATTCCTGATAAATACTCGTTCTCCTCCGTCCCCTGCTACCTATCTGTTACACTCACTCCTTCATTTCCTTTTTCCTATTTTTTCTGCCCCACAGATTAACTCTCATTCTTAATCTCTTGCTGCAATACCTCAATGGGTCAGTCTGCCAAACTTCTGGAACATCCTCCCTTGTTCATTGTTGACAGGGAAAGGCACACTGAGCCAAGGCTAATTTCCAGGCATGACCTGGGGGAGGGTACATGGGCGACAAAGTGTAGAAGTCCAGAATACAATAGATACAATCGCAAAAAGAGAAGAGTACAATGCTCAAAAATGCAGATAAGTAAAGAGTCACAGTCCAAATTACCAATGGTATAAAATGAATACATAGTGCAAATAACAGGCAAATAAAACAGACTACAAAATAAAATGTGCTACAAAATCCAAAAGGTTGGGTTACAAAAGTGGAAGGCAATTGTGAAAAAGGGGTGAACTAGTATAAGAGGACCAGAGGGAGGATGTCTGGGGAGAGGGCAGCAAGCACTGTGCTACTTTAAACGGAGGAAGGGGGGCACAAGAAAAGGAGGAGCAGAAGAGACAAAGGCCAAGGAAACAAGGAAAGGAAATCCCATTGGTGTGGAAGGTTAAGACAGCAAAGGAGGGGGTGAGGCAGAGATTTTGGGGAGGCAGGGAAAGAAGCAAGGAGGGGAACGGCAGGATGTTGGGTACAGGCACTTGGGTACAGGCACAGGAAGTAACAAAATGGTCATGCAAGAACTGTTTAAAAGAGAGGTAGGAGGGTGAGAGGTGGAGTTGAGTAGGAAAGTTATTACAGAGTGTAGAGAGATGGAGAGAAAAAGCAGTTTAACCAGTGGAGGTTCTGAAGTGGGTACATGAAGGGTGCGGTAGTCAGCAGACCAGAGCAAGAAGAAAGAAGGGACAGATAAGAAGAGGCTGGTAGAGAGGTAGTGGGGAAAGTAAGTGTACCAGTACTTGAAGAGGAATGAGAGGCAATTGGGAGATGCATCAGGACTCTAGAGAGGGGAGTAAAAGATTTAGGTAATAGGAGCAGTGGTGGGTAAGGGGAGGAGAGTTGGAGACAAAGCAGCGGAAGGAATGAAAGAGAGGAGCCAGCCTAGCAAGGGATTATTTGTGAGTGGTGCCATAAACCACATCTGCATAGTCATATACCAGCAGGATCATTAGGAGGAGGATCTCATGACAGACTGTGAGGGGAAGTAAGTTTCCTGCAGTAAAATACATCAAGTCTGGGGCAGAGATTCTTATGGATGGCATCAATATGTGTGGTGAAGTCCAGTACATCTTTTTTGCTTAGTCCTCCCCTAACAATGCCTCTTCCAAATACTCATTTTGCCCCATAATACTCTTGCAGCTAGCTTCCTATCATTTCTGCTACCCCTCTGTTCCCACCCCCTCACTCTCTTCGCTCCCTCACGTTACCCCTCCTTTTAGTTTTTTTTCTCCCTTTTGGTATCTTCCTCATCCTCAACTCCCCCCACCTCTGGTTTCCATCTTTTTTCCAAATATTAGCTCTTTCACTTTTGGCACTGTCCCTTAAGCCCAGGAACATTTTTATATACTTTTTTTTAATTACCCTTAGCATTGCACATCTGATGTTGCTCCTACAGACAGTCCTAATTTTTGAACTCACTTTGAACTGCTACAAATGATGTTGGAAGCCTATTGTTGCTGGCATGACTATTTTGTGTCTGAAGCTATGTGAAGTGTGATGAGTAGGGAGCTCTCCCCACTGACTCAATTGGTAATTCAGTTGTGTGATTTGACCTGATTTGAGCCACTGTGGTGCAATGACATCATTCTGTGTGGATCTCAGAATGAGGATTATAGTTAGGTCTGCTTTCCCAATAGAATCCAGTGACTCAAACTGCTTAAATTAAGTTTCTGTACGGCGCCCAGAGCCTTCGGGATTGGGCATCTTTTTAAATAAATGTGACTTGACTTGACTTGACTTAAAGAAACTCAAATAAGGGAGTAGTCTGCTCCAATCAAGGCTCAGTAAGTACAAAAACAGAGTGGAGAATAAGACTCACTCACCCCAGTTTATGTAATACCTATCTTTAATATATAAACTGTGGTGAGTGAGTCTTATTCTCCAATCTGTTTTTATGTGGCAAGTGAATTCAATTAGTTTTGCATGGGAGTTACAATTAACCAGAGGTGGGGAAGGGGTGGATGCAAGACCATTTTCAAGACAAAGAGTACTGAAAGGACTTGTAGCTCTGAAAGTGTATAAAGCTATGGGACCAGATGGGATACATCCCAAGGTATGGAAGATGCTCAGGGAAGTGCTAGCTGCTCCGCTGACAGCCTTGTTCAACAGTTCACTGGAATCATGAGTTGTTCGGGAGGACTGGAGAAGGGCTGATGTCGGCCCTCTGCACAAGAGCAGCAACAGGGTGAAAATCTAGCAAGTACAGGCCTGTCAGCCTAACTTCAGTGATGAGGAATCTGATGGGAACCTACTAAAAGAAAGGCTGGCTGATAACCTAGTGGCAAATGAGCTGCAGGACCACAGGCAACACGGGTTCACGTGTGAAGGTCATGACAAACGAATCTGATAGATTTCTTTGCCTGGGAGACCAGAGAAATAGAGCAGGGGAAGGTAGTTGATACAGCCTATTCAGACTTCAGCAAGGCCTTCAACACTTTGCCACACAGACATCTGCTTAGCAAGCTAACCAATTTGAGGGTGGGAGCCAAAATGGTAAAGTGGGTTCATAACAGGCTAACAGATAAGAGGCAGAGTGTAGTGGTAAGTGGCACACATGCTAAGAAATGGTAACTGACCAGTAGGGTGCAGAGTTCAATGATGGGATCAGATCTTTTCAATATCTTCATAGGGGACATTGCAGAGGAACTGGAGAGAAAGGCTTCTCTTTTTGCAGATGACACCAAGATCTGCAATATGGCAGACAACTGAGAGGGAGTGTAGACAATGCACAAGGATCTAGGGAAACTAGAGTAGTGGTCAAAGGCATGGCAGTTGGGGTTCAATGCCAAAAAGTGCAAAATCTAGCACCTAGGGCACAAGAACCCAATTGCTGAGTAATGGATGACATGGGGAGGTGTTTGCAGTCACTAGACAGAAAAGGAACCTTGGGGCTATTAATTTCAGAATACCTCAAGGTGGCAGCACAGAGTGGCAAGGACGTGGCAGGGCTAGTGGGATGGTGGGGTGCATAAGGAGGGTCATCACTAGCAATAGGAGGAGGTGCTGCTGCCATTGTAGCGCTCTCTGGTATGCTGCCACCTGGAATACTGTGTCCAGATTTGCAGATCACACCTCAGGAAAGACATAGACAGGGTGTAGACAGTCCAGATAAAGGCAACCATGATGGTGCAGGGGATGTAAAGGAAACCCTATGAAGAGAGACGGGGATCTCAATATGTACAGATCAGAAACAGCAAAAGTGACACCACTCAGTCAGCAGTACAAAATCATGTTTAATACTCATGTATCAGTAGAAAAGCAGACTTCTCTGAAAACAAACTTCTATGTGTAAGAAAGTGCTCTGTGTAAAAAGCTGCTGGGAGAGGCAGAGAGAGAGGGGAGGAACAACCCATCACATGACCCTAATTGGTTTTGCGTGAGTGCCTCATCATACAGTAAGGTCTAGTGTGTGATAACTCCCTTATATGTGCTTCTGGTTAAAAAGACAGTGCCTATATATATCAGTGAGAAATACAAACACAAACTAAAATTAAAGCCACATATTTTTCTGCAATGCCGAAGTACAACCAGTATTGCTTAGAGTCCCAAAAAGGATCCCAATTCAAGTAAGCAGAACCCTTACTTTACCAGAGTTCATACATTTTTGAAAGTTCATGTAATCCATGAGTCTAGGGATCAGGATTCCACACAAGTGTCCATGCATCCAAAAAAGTCCTTTTAGTAAAATAGCCAAAACAAAGCAAGATAATGATGTTTCACAGTTCATATCATCCATAAGTTTAGAGACCAAGACCCCATGCAATCGATCTATGTGCCAGAAAGAACGCTTATTTCAGAAACTGGCTGAAAGAAAGAAACAAACACATAAACATTATCAAAGTCAGAAGATGCAGTGACTTACAATAATTTATGCAAAGGCAATAGTACCACACTAAAGGCAAAGTCAAAAGGACTGGAGTTTCCGCCGCTAACTGCTGAAGGAGAGGGAATCAAATTTGCCTAGGCCAAAATGGGGCCTCTAGAATCAGGGTGGCCAGTTCCACCCTGAACTGGACCAGAAGGGTCAGTAAGGGAAGCCAAAGCTCAGACAGAAGAACACATTGCAAAATCAGTGGGTAGAGGGGACAAACCTTTTACAGGTACATAAGTGAAAAAAGAAAGGCAAAGGGAGGGATAGTGAGACTGAAGAGGGAGGATGGGGGCCGCGTGGAGGATGACAACAGTAAAGCTGACATATTGAACAGGTATTTCTGCTCAGTCTTTACTGAGGAAGAGGAGGGTAATGGGTCTGAAGGGAGTACAAGGGGTGAGAATGGTGCAGAAATGGACATAAGTCCCTTTACATGAGGAAGGGTCCTGAAGGAATTGGAAGTAATAAGAGTTGATAAAGCAATGGGGCCAGAAGGGGTGCACCCCAGGGTCCTTAAAGAACTAAGAGAGGTGGTGGCCGAACCTCTGGCTATCCTGTTTAGCCGATCACTGGAAACAGGGCAGGTACCCAAAGACTGGAGGACAGCAGATGTAGTCCCCTTATACAAAAGTGGGAACAAAGAGGAAGAGGGGAACTACAGACTAGTCAGCCTCACCTCAGTAGTGGGGAAGATCATGGAAGCACTACTGAAGGAGAGATTGGTGGAACATCTGGCTGTCAATGGACTACAGGACCCAAAGTAGCATGGTTTCACCAAGAGGAGGTCATGTCAGACCAGCCTGGTTGAATTTTTTGACTGGGTGACTAGAGAGGTGGATTAGGGGAGGGCAGTGGACATGGCCTATCTGGACTTCAGCAAGGCCTTTGACACTGTGCCACATAGAAGACTATTACACAAACTGGGGAATATGGGTGTGGGCAGGACAGTAGTGTGGTGGGTAGGTAACTGGCTGGGCGGCAGGACACAGAGGGTGGTGGTAAAAGGCTGTCACTCCACAGATGGAAGAGTGACCAGTGGGGTACCACAGGGATCAGTACTGGGACCGGTCCTATTCAACATCTTTATCAGTGACATTGCACAGGACCTAGAAGGCAGAATTTCACTGTTTGCTGATGACACAAAGCTCTGTAACAGAGTAGACACACCAGAGGTGTAGACAGAATGAGAAGGACCTGCAGAAACTTGAAGAATGGTCAGGGTTTGGCAGTTGAAATTCAATGCAAAGAAGTGCAAGATAATGCATATGGAGCACAAAACCCTGGCACAATATATCAGTTGGGGGTGAGGATATAGCATGCACCAAGCAGGAAAGGGATCTTGGGGTTATCACCTCTGATGACCTCAAGGTAGGGAAACAGTGTGACAAGGCAGCAAGTAAAGCAAATAGGATGCTGGGATGCATAGGTAGGGGCATCACCAGCAGGAAAAGGGAGGTCATAATTCCACTATACAAGACACTAGTGAGGCCCCACCTGGAGTACAGTGTACGGTTCTGGAGACCTTACCTATGTAAGGACATAGACAGGGTAGAGAAGGTTCAGAGGAGGGCAACAAAGATGGTACATGGATTGCATCACAAGTCCTATGAGGACAGGTTGATGGAACTGAACATGTACTCCCTGGAGGAGAGGAGGGAGAGAGGGGATATGATAGAGACATACAAGTATCTTACAAGGTGCAGGAATACACTATTTTTAGGCAAAAAAGATGTTCCAGGACTAGAGGGCATGGGATGAAGTTGGAGGGAGGACGATTCAGAGGAAACGTGAGGAAGAATTTCTTCACAGAACGGGTGGTGGACAAGTGGAACACCCTGCCAGAGGAAGTGGTGGGGGCGGAAACAATCACGGGATTTAAGAATGCATGGGATAGACATAAAGGAATTCTGGAGGTCAGGGGTAAGGGCCAACATACTTCTAGGAAAACATAAACTGAACTTACAAGCTCAAATGGGCAGACTGGGTGGGCCATAGGCCCTTATCTGCCGACACTGTCTATGTATCTATGTAGAACCCTCTGAATCATAGGGAATGGAGCAAAGGTGTACATGGACCTCTCTTTCCAGGAGAGGTACAACACATCTTGCCATAATACTCCTGGCCCTGCGATGAGCACAATGAGGTAGTCTTGCATTGTATGGGGAAGCAAAATAGGTCAATATCTGGATGACCCCACTTGTTGAAGAGGTCATCCACAAAGGAGTCCAAGAGTTCCCATTCATAGGACAGTGTCCAGGACCTGCAAAGGCTATCCACCAGGGTGCTAAGTGTACCAGGCAGAAACAAAGAGCCATACAGCACAGGTATCCTACCCATTAAAGAAGTGGGTGGACTTTTTTTTTTTAGTTAGCCAGGCTCAATGTAAGGAGCAGATACATATCACTGTCCTACAAGGTCCTACAGGATGCAGTTAGTCCAGAATTGGTGAGAGTAAGGGATAGGAGGGTGCAGGAATCAGGGGAGCCTATACCGTATCAAGACTGGGATAAGATATTGAAGGAGAGTTGGAGGATTACTGCCTCTCTAACCTAGAGGGAATTTGGGTGAACAGTGCTGGTTCATTACATCCACACACCTACGATCATAGCACACACAGCAGGGCACTCAGACAAGTGCTGGAGGGGCTGAAAAGAGAGGGGAGACCAATTCCACATCTTTTGGGGGTGCCAGCATATTTCGGACTGCTGGTATCAGATAAAAAAACAAGCTGGGCAGGATCTGGAGACCAGGCATAGCACTGAATTGCCAAAACCTGGGTCCTAGGCCTTCCCTGAAAGAATACGCAGCCCTATAGTCACAGGGGGTCCTCCACACGATGTGCCTTTTTGGCCCTAAGGGGCATCACATCCTACTGGCTCTCATGGACCCTTCTAACAGTGGCAGCTTGGAGGTCTTGGCTAATCATCCTTGTCTCTGTCGAAAGAATTATGGCCACCCTTCAGTTGGTCCAAAAAAAGTTTATTGATAAATGATCTAAATGGGAACAATACTTGAACTCACTTCCAGCTAGCCAGAACAACTGAAGAAAATGGTTGTATTGTAAAATCTGGAACTTGACAAACACATTTTAACTATTGTATTGTTACACTCCTGTTAAATGGAATGGAGCAAGTTCATATTGCATCAGTTGAAAGACCTATTAGTTATTGGTTTCAGAATAAAAAAATTCTAGATGAAATATAAAGACTGGATAACATCATCACTGAACAGAGAGTACCAGCCCCCAAGTGGATGTCATGGACATTCCAGGAACGTTATCTTACAGAAATAATGGTTGCATACAGACTGGAGTAAAAAAGACATCATATTATTGTACCTGACTATACTATAATTAACTATTGATGTCTTTGTAATGTACTTCTTGATTTTCTCTCAAATAAAGCCTACGTTACAAAAAAAAAGAAATGTTGTCCATGTGGACTAACAGATGCTGACCTTGGAGAAGGAAAGTGAAGATTTTTAGAACAAGAAGAAAAGTCCTCACCTACAGACTGTTGCTGTGGAGAGAACAATCCAAGGAAGACCAGAAGCCTTGTGTCTGGAAAGGTCTGAGATGGGCACCAAGCCAGAGCCTGAGGCATCTATCATCATAACTAACAGGAGTGAGGAACATGTAAACAGAGACCCTGTGTTCAGGTTGGAGCCATCCAACCACCATAAAAAGGAGAGTGAAAAGTAGGAGTCAACCATATGAGACACTTGTTTATGCACTGAGCCCACAGGACATAGAGAAGCCATTTAGTTATCATCATATGCAGATGAGCCAGCAGTGCTGTCTGAATTGTGGCAACCATGAGGCCAGTCAGCCATAGTAGACACCTTCCCAAAACAATATCACACTGGATAGTACTAAGCGAGCCTAGGCAATCGATGCCTTTGCACAGTCCGTTGGTAGAAATGTCCTGCCTACCCCTGTCTAAGACAGCTCCTATATACTGGAGGCATTGGCACAGAGTCAAAAAGGATTTCAGCTCATTCACTGGGATACCCAACTGCTTGAGGAGCTGGCAGGTCCTGAACAGGGTGTATGTGATTGCCTCCTATGACAGAGCTTTTAGCAGCCAATCATCAAGCTACGGGTATAAGTACAGGCCTTCCTTGTCGAGTGCTATGGCCACCACTGCAAAGCATTCAAGGACACACAGTGCCAAAGATAAGCAAAATTAAAATACACAAAATTGATAGTGAGAGCCTTGAAGCATAAGGCAAAGGTATTTTCTGTGGCTGTTGAGGACTTTGATATGATAGCAGACATTCTTCATGTTCAAGGGGCACAGCCAATCACCTTCTGACAGCAGGGAAAGTAGTGACTGTAGGGAGACCATCCAGGAAGAACAGTTACTTACCACAGTAGATCTTCAAGAGAATCTCCACTGGGACATACTTTTAGGCCTAAGACATCTGAATCAGGACTACTCAGAAACTTTTGTTAGCTTAGGGCCACCCACAATGATGGACAACATTGCCGCTTATAGAATGTGGGCAGCACCATCAATCCTCAGTTCCCCAGTGGAGACAAGCTTGGAGGATGTCTGACTGGCAGGAACCAGGAGACCACAACCAGGACCAGGCACATTAATGATGGACAACATTGACGCCTACAGAATGTGGGCGGCACCATCAATCCTCAGTTCCCCAGTGAAGACAAGCTTGGAGGATGTCTGACTCGTAGGAACCAAGAGACCAGAACCAGGACCAGTCACACTAAGGCATAAACTCTAAAGAAAGCCTGTAAAGCACTGTACACATACCCCAGAAAAGCAGCAGGCATCACTGCATGTAACTACATCATCGAGATATGAGATAACGGGGCGCGTAGGGTGGGTGTGTTGTGGCCCTCGATCTACTGTTCTATCTTCATTGAGGACATCTCCTCCACTGGGACACACCTTTGGAATGATTCCAAATCAGTACACAAGGTAACCAGGGAGGAGATCAGTGTCAACTAATACATCATGACAGGAGGAGCACAGCAAGGTCAAAGCCAGCACATTTGAGAGACACAATGTCCAAACTGTAATTATTAGTGAAAGTGTGTACCGTAATCCCATGTGTCAGCAGCACAAATGTCCACTGCAGAGACATTCTGGAAACTTATCACAAAAGTGGCCATGTCAAGAGTGAAGTGACCATGAACAGAACTAGGAAGCTCCTTATAGTGCTTCCTATTAAAAAATAAAGTTGGCCAACCATCTGGACAAGCACTGCTCAGTAACAGGAGTACCCTCCTTGCTGGGGATGAAGGAAACAAAAAGCTGAGAGGACTTTCTGCAGGTCTTCGTGCAGTCAGGGTAGAAACCTAATGTTCTATGTACTTCAGGTGTATGCAGCAATGCTTCACCTTTGTTAGCATGCTCAGCATAATACACTGGCAGGTGAACGGTGTAATTCAGAGTAAAATCAAAGATCACTTTGGGAAGAAACCTAGGACTGGTCAGTAGGGCCACCTTATCCTGGTAAAAAATCAAATAAGTAGGCTCGGCCATCAGAACCTGTAGCTCAGAAATTCATCGAGCAGAAGTAATGGCAAAAAGAACAAGGGTTCTCAATGATAGGAAACATGTTGCAGCAGGCTCAGACAGGACCCCTGTCAGTTTTTCCAAAACAAAATTAAGATCCCAAGGCAGAACCGGTTTACAGACTGGGGACATGTATGTAATATGCCCTTAAGGAATGTATGGGTCACTTCTAATTGTACCCCTGTTTTCCCATAAACAGCTGCCAAATGTATTCTAGCAAAGAATTCACAGGACACACACAGTATAAGGGCTGACAGAATGTAAAGTACATCAGATGGAAAAAACACTGCAATTAGGAAGGCTTTTGAGCCGCTAATAATAAATCAGCAACTCTGCAATGGCTACATCCTCAAGAACTATGCACGCAGGTGCAGTGACTTCAGGTCTGGATGAACCAGAAACCACTGTTCAGGGACAGCAGTCCTTAGTACAGGGGGAGTCATAAAAAGGTTCCATTGCCAGGTGTTGTAAAAGTAGAAACCAAACTGGGGGTGGCAAAAAGGGTGCCATTAATATTAGAGTGGCATGCTCCACCCGCAGCTTGAGCAGCACCATCTGAATGAGACGGATTGCAGGAAATTCATAAAGGAACCTGTCTTTCCAGGAGAGGAACAATGCATATCACCAAAAAACTCCATGCCCGGGAGCGAGCAAGCGAGCTGAAATGCAGCAATTTTGCATTGTGTGGGATGCAAAAAGATCCAATTCTGAACAACCCCACCTTGCAAAGAAGTAGTTTACCAAGTAGGTCAATAGTTCCCATTTGTGAATCAGGGCCAAAGACCAACTTAGCCTATCTGCTAAGACATTTAGAACACTGGATGAAACACAGCCGTCAGCTGAATGCAGTGAGACAGGGCCCAGAACCACACTCTCATAGCTTCTCTGCACAGTGATAAGAGTGTGTGCCCCTTGCCTGTTTATATAGTGCATCATACTTTGTCTTTCAGAATCAGCAAGAGACTAGGACTGAGATGAGTGTGAAATACTTGTAGGCCAGTTAGTGTGGCTTGATCTCCAGAATGTTGATATGGAGAGAGTACACCAGACTGGACCAGCTTCCCTAAGTCTGGAATGACCCCAGATGAGCACCCCATCCAGACCCCCACAGTGTTTTCAGTCACAATCAGCAGGGGGGCTGGGTGGAAAAAGAGGATACCCTGCACATGTTGGGGTGAACCATCCACCAAAGGAGAGCATGGCGTAGAAGAGACATACCCAAAACCATGTTGTCCAGGTCATCAGTCAGTTGCTCCAACTGTACCCAGATCATCCAATGTGGAATGCACATATGGAGATAGGCATAAGGACAGCTGCAACCATTAGACCCAGCAGACAAAGTATGGACCTGGGAGACAAATAATGGTTGTTATATAGCTCATGTGAGCCTGGGAAATCTGGGCATCTGCCCTGTCTGCAGGTAGAAAAGCTCTGCCAACAGCTGTGTCCAAAACTGCTCCAATATATGGAGATGCTGAAAAGGAACTTTGACTGATTTAGGTTAGTTGATAGCGACCACCAGGTTCTTGAACAACCATCTTGTTCTCAACAGGGTTTGTACAATTCCTTCCCTAGATGGGGCCTTGTGGAGCCAGTCGTCCAGGTAAGGGAAGATGTACAGCTCTCAAAAGGGCTGCTGCACTGCCGCTAAGCATTTTGTAAATATCAGCTGCACTGAGGACAAGCCGAAGGGCAAGATTCTAAACTGATAATGATTGCCTTCCAGTATAAAGCAGAGGTGCTGTCTGTGACACTAGTGGATTTTGATATGAAGGTATGATGCATCCTTCATATCCAGGGCCACCACCTAGCAAAAGCTTCTGAGTGGTGCCAAAGTTGTGGTCCAATGGCGATATCCTCAATGAAAATTCTTGTTATTCTGTGAAGACTGAGGCCCCAAAGATCTAGGAGAGGATGTAAATCCCCGGTCCACTTTGGAACTAGTGCTGTCTGACTGAGCACTGCAATTGGGACTGGCTCTATTGCCTTTTTGTAGAGGAGGGTTTGAACCTCCTCCAGCAAGATATCCTGGAGGGCATCTGTTTGGTATATGATATACCAGCAGAATGGAGAGGAATTCTAGGGTGTGTCTTCACTGAACCACCTCTAGTACCCAAGTACCTGTTGTAGTCTCACTCCACTCTGGAATAAAGAGGAATATGCAGCCTCCCACAAGAATGCCCTGGTCTGCAGATGCTCGGAGAGATGGATGGGAATCAGAAGGCTCCAGGGGTGGCTGGTGCACCATCAATACCTGCACTTTTGGTGACCCTGGCATTGGCTTCAGGAGGCAAAGGGATTTGAGGCGCATTACAGGCCCACTGAGACCCATGGCCAGAACCTCTGAAATAGCCTCTTCTGAAGTGGGCATAGTGCCTGGGAAAAGAAGCCCAGCCCTGAGGTTTCAGAATCAAAGTGTACAGGAAATGGAGAGTCATTTTTGAAGTGTTCAGTTTCCACAACGTATTTCAACATCGGGTCCAAAAAATTATTTACATTGCAAGGAAGCGTTAAGGATTGACTGCTGTACATCTGCTGAAATATCAGCAACTCGCAGCCAAGAATGTCAGTGAAGGCAAATGCCAGAGGCTGCAGCAAGAGCCAAAGCATCACAGCCATTGTAAACCGACCTCAGAAGATGCTTACCAGCCTTAGTTTTGGCTGGTACACCAGGCAGCTTGTCAGTCACAGTTGCAATGGATTTCCATAGGCTATTCTGATATTTAATCATAGATGCCAGATAGCTGACCACACAGAGGCCAAGGGACGCTGAAGCATATGTCCTGCCCAGCATATCCAGATTCCTGGATTCTTTGTCCAGGGAAGATAGCTCATATGACAAAGAGTTCATAATATGCTACGGTGCTTTAGACCCATCATGGGTAGGCATAATGACCACCATAACTGGTTGTGAAGAGTAAAGCATGACAGAGGGGGCTGGGTACTGTTTATCCACCTTCCACAGATGAAGAGCACTAGGTCTGTGCCAAACAGCCAAAGTGTTATCCTTCAGAGCACAGTGGAGTGGAGAAATGATCACAATAGGCAAGAAAGGGACTGCCAGAATTTCATATAACTGTTTCTTACAGGACTTCTCTTCTTCAGCAGTGAAGCCCAGCTTTTCCTGCAGTTCCTTATAGAAAGCTGGAAAAGAAGCATCCTCTGGGGGAGAATAATGATTGTATTTCACACTGTCCTCACTAAAGAAACAGAAGGTAGAGCTGCAGCCCACCACATCAGGTGGGAGCAGGTCATCCTCTTCCTCATAACCATCCTCCCTGAGGTCTGGGTTATACTCCAGCTCCTTGTCAACATCTGGCATTGGGATTGAGAAGAATGCTCCTAAGGGGGAACAGACAGCAAAGGCATCAACAGGAGGCCAGGTATCTGTTTGTGCCGACAGAACTGGAACAACAGGCAGCATCAGCATTAATGGGCAACCAGACAATGGCAATGGGATTAGCAGTGACAGTAGAGCCTGTGGCAGTAGCTGTGAAAATAAAGCAGTCATCATCTGCAATAACAGCTGGGTGTCAACAGCCCCCATAGGGGTCATCAACGACAGAACAGTTGACATGAGAGTGCCAGATGGCAGTGTTAGCTGGAAATCCCCATAAGGAGAGTTGAGCCAGTGCCAAACCCTGATCTTTCAGACAGTTGTGGGGGCAGCAGAACATGAGGTTTTAGCCTGGGCTCCATCTTTTGAGCAATATTGGTCTTTTCCTTTAGGAGGAGACACAGATAGAACTGGAGAAGAGCCCTTGTGGCTATTCCCAGAGTGGCAGCATTTTGGTCAACTTAGAGGCCTTTTCCATTAATTTTTCTTTTGTCTTTGTGGCCAGCTCAAACGCTGGTGGCGAAGTCCTCTGAGAACAGCGACAAACCAGGAGGAGTGGAAGCCGGTGTCCCTTCCTGTAACACATATTTGTTCCCTATTGCTTTTACCTTAAGAAAAGTCTATAGAGCCTTCCAACATCATCTCCTCATGACCCGATTGTCACAGGCATAACACTGTACATTAGGCCCAAACAATGGATGCATAGGAAGTGCGCATCATCAATGTATTTCTACATTACATTATATAGGTGGCAAGACACATCGATATGTGACTCAATGCAGGCAGATGTCCTCAAAGAAGATCCCATTTTCTAAGTGTGATAAGATCCATCAGGGTGTGAGGTATTGGGTATATGCCCTTACAGAGGCTATGAAAGCCCTCCACCTGCATCGGGCTATGTCCTTGGAGCAGGTGGCTATCCACCAACACTCCACACCTTGCTGGATTTATCACTCATGCAACATTCCTCAGCACTGAAGAATCTCTAAGTACAATTTCATGTTTCATAAGGTCAAAGGCTTTGGTTAAGTCCAACGCAATGGGTAACAAATTTCTGTACATAGCTGTACTAGTATCATGTAGGAACCTGGCCAAGGCTGTTACAGTTCCATTACCAGCTCTAAAAAAAAAAAAAGCACATTGTCTAGGGGACAGCATGTAGTGTTTCTCAATATAGTCCATAAATTGATTAAAATAAACAATTTGACAGAAGTGAGATAAGCCAGTAGTTTTCAATTAGCTCGGGGTTCCAGACTTTAAACCTGAGCACATTTGAATTTTTCCAGATGTCAGGCACAGCTCTTGTAATTAAAGACAAGTTAAAAAATGCTGCCGCAGGAGCATCTACAGACTTTGGATATATTTAACAGTTTGAGATTCATCCACTTCATCTACCATTTTCATTAGAGCTGACCTTTAGCAGCTTGAACATGTTCCAGTGACCCCTCCTTAGGGAAAAGGAGGAGTAGGGTATGATAGGCAATAAGCAGAAGGAGCATTCAATAAAAAAAAATAAAAAAAACCACCCGGGGGAGAACATTACGTTTAGTTTTATAAACTTATGTCAGAAAATGTCAGATCAAAGGGGAATTTGCAAAAGGAAAAAAAACAATGAATACTCATCCCATCTGATGTCAGTTTCATCTAGCTGAAGTCGGTCACAAAGTCGATTTGACGCAGTCCCAGAATCTGTGGAAGACACTTTTCCTGTTGCAAACCAGCTTTTTACATTTTCTTTTACACACACACACACGCGCAAACTCACTCACTCACTCCAAGGCTCTGAGTGCATGTACAATAATATAACAGACAGTACATACTGTACACAAACATCATACCTAAAATTCCTTTCATAAATGCGTAAACATTAAGGCAAAATAAGCCTAACCAGAAAACTTCCAAGTGCTAATTGGAACAGGCAATTTTTATATTTATCTTTAAATGATACAGAGTTGGAAGTGCAAATCCCCTCAGGTAGGTCACCAGCACACTTTAGTTGTGACAGTGACACCTGAAGTACTCCCCAACCCCTAGTAGGTACATGAGGCTGATCAAGGCTTTACAAGTTTGTAAAAGCACCCATAAAACAATGTCAGTCAGCCCAGAACCCTTACCATGGGGGTGATATGATCTGAGCTACCAAACAGTGGTCAGGAATCATACTGCCACACTCTAAACCAGCTGCAGACAATTCAATTGACCTCAGGTAAGCCTTTATGGAGCACACAACAATAGTCAAGACAAGGGTGTGGACGAAGGTGACAAGATGGGGTTGGGATAGGCTGGCAGAATAGCTTTGAGGTTAGAGTAACGAGCTGTGAATGAGCTTGGTACATCCAGCAGACTTGAGTTTCATTCCCACAACCTCCACTTGAATACTGTGTGACCCTAAGTAAGTCACTTAACCACCCCAGTGCTCCTGGGTCACTCTTGAAAATGGGGACTTGTGCCTAGTGGGCCTTGCCCAGTTACCAAAGAATAAAGAAAAACATGATCAGCAGGATCAAGCAGGGGACACAGATTGGAGATACAGTATGTTTCAGGGACTAAAAGCAGCTTTTGACTACAGAATCACCCGAGTAACAAATGTCAACTGACTGTCAAGATTGACTTTCCAAACTAAAAACCTCTGCCACCTGAAGTTATACCCCCCACCCAAGGTAGGGAAAATCAGGCCACCTCCAACAGCTGATATCTGCCTCTCATTTTCCACCATTAGCAACTCAGTTTTTGTAGGATTCAGAGCTAACCAGCTGGAGGCCATACAAAAAATTTTCTCCAAAAACTGTTCTAATAGTGACACATAAAATTCCATTAGGAGCAAAAGACACACACACACACACACACACACACACCACACCACACATAAACACAGCTGGGTGTCATCTGCATGAGTGAAGCACTGTAGTGCTTCATGATCTTTCCCAGCAATGCATGTACACTTGAGAACACAGACAAAACTACAGAACCCTGAACAACTGCAGCCTAGAGCAGCTGACTGTGACCTGGAAGAGAGCCACAACTGCTCTTCCTCTGAGGAATGACTGGATCCATTACAAAACAGTGTCGGGGAAACCCTCCAAGCCCCCAATATCTGGCCACAAAACCTGCATGATCCATAATGGTAAATGCCAGGGAGATCCAGTAGGATCACAGCAAAGAGCTCCCCATGATCCCACACCAGGAAAAGATCATTTCACACCCTTATAAAGGCTGTCTCCATGCTGTGCTTGCTTCAGAAACTAGAGTGGAATGGCTCAAAGAGTATGTCAAGATCTAGTGACTGCTTCTTAAGCAGGAGACTGCCTCACCAAGGGGCAGGCAACTGTTCCTCCCAAAGAGAGGTGTTGACAATACCCCCAACCTAGCTTTGAGCAGCTGGGTGGGTGTGGAGTCCAGCGCACAAGTGGCGCAACCCAGTCTTGTGACCACCCTAAGGACTGCCTCCTATTCAGTCCAATCTCCAAGATTTCTTAATTTAAAATCTTGCTTGTAGTTATTCCTGCTCTTCAACAAGGACAGCAGATCAACCCGCTTGTTAGCCACACCAGAGCCACTTTACAAAGAAGTTATGTTGGCTCTGTATTTGTTTACTCATGAAAAGAAAGTAGGAACAAGTTAACATCAGTAAGAGACTGCAAAGGTGACCAGTCTACCATCACAGCTCTGTCCTCATTTAGAGCAGCTTAGAAAAATCCCTGAATGTCAAGAATCTGGTGGGAGTCTTAATACAATGGGTGTTCCACACACAAGAAACCGACACTGTCACTAATGGAATCATAATATATCACAGAATATGCAATGCTGTACTTTCTTAGTAACCACTCGAGCAATGCATGATTTTTAGATTTCATGTTGTGTCTAGTAGGCAAGATTAACTTGCTCATATTTAGTCTGCCAATTCTAGTCTCGGGATATTTTTATTCTCACCCCAATTCACATTTTAAGTTGCCCACGACCAGTAAAGAGTAATTACCTACAGTTGACTTCAGGACCACCTGGAAATTTTTTACTGGCTGGGGCCCACATCATCACACCTCGTTGGCAGCAATATAATGTGGGCATCCTTCACATGGGTCAGTTCCTCACCGGATACAAGTTCGGAGGATCATCACGCCAGCAGGGACCAAAGTGGCCAGGACCAAAATAAGTATGCAGAAGAGACTATAGCAACCTAAGTAGAGATGCTGTTGCTTAAAGCATCAGAGGAGAAGCAGCTTGCAAGAGCAGGAGGTATTGGTCACCCATCACTTGAGCTGGGGAGGAGGGGGAGAAGGAGAGCTGTGACTTAATGGAGGAGATTCTCTCAAAGATCTTCTGTTACAGTAGGTAACTTTCTATCTTTGAGGATATCTCCCTCCACTGAGCGATGTCATGGAATGATTCCCAAGCAGTACCAAGAACAGAGGGAGGATCACAAAGCCCAATGATCCTGAATAAGGAGGCCTTGCAGAGCACTGAGGCCAAAGCCAGCACATCTATGAGAGACTCATAGGTCTTATGGTGTCATAGGTCATTAACAAGCATTTGAGGCAATTTGCCCATAATTTGCTCTTCCTTTACTCAAAGGTTATATCCAGTAAGTTTGGCCAATTTACAGTAACTGTAGCTGTCTCTTTTAAAGTCCTCCACACTCTTGCTACCTACCACATATAAAGGTAAGCTATTCCGTAAGGATAGCACCCTTTGTGAGAACCACATAGCTCATTTTCTTGTGTTGTTTTCCTCCCCTTTAAGCTGAAGCATGTGGGCTCATGTGTCACGTTGTATATTTCTAGTCTCTAAGGCTAGACAGTCCCACAGATCCTGGTTAGTAAAGGCCCCATAAACTAAACATAAGTTCCCCCTCAGCCTGCAGTATTTCAGGATATGTAAACCTTGTGAATCTAATAGTTTTAATGGTCAGCTGACAATGCCTTTAAAAGCTTAAATCATTTATTATGTCTAGACTGTAGAGTTTAGTGAATGTTTGACCAATATTCCAAATGGCAACAGCACAGATGTCAACAGTGGACAGATGTTGAAATTAGGTCATTGAGGTAGCCATGCCAAGGGTGGAATAAGCATGACTAGGACCAGGAAGCTGCTTACTGTGCTTCTGGTGAAAAAAAGAACATAATACAACTGGTCAGTATTTCTAGTGACGTCATTATTGGAGATGCAGCCCTGAACAACTAGCTCCACCACACAACCTCAAAAACACTCCAAAACTGAAGATAACTGAATTAAAAGTCACCTTTATCAATAGTTCAGAGCAACTGAGTTGATGGGAGGTCATAAAAAGAATGCTGCCAATCCAACGAAGGATCCCGACGGATTGCAAATCCCGACCCCATAGAACCCAATGCCAGCAGGAAAGATGGTGGAGGAGGCCCCACTTCCTCCCACTCAACCTACCAATGCAGCAATTTTGGCTGAATTAAAGATTTTTTTGAACAGAAATATGCAAAATTCATACAGCACTATGGGAAGGATGCACAAAGTCAAGCAAAAAGTACAAACTTAGGAAGCCTATGTGGGAGAAACAGATACTCGTATACACAGGCTCAAGTGAGTCATGATGCATATTGTTACTGAGTATCAGCACATCTTAGAGAAATGCAATGACATTGGAAAGGATCTACAATGCCAGTTTGACAACAGTTTTGTCAACCGGCATCACAGCAACAGAATTTATTTTGACCGCAAGTTGCGGTAGACATATATCCCGTATGTCTTCCGGTCCTGTTTTTCTGAACACCCCATGCACAGAACTCTGCCTCCACACCCCCCATACTTTAGATTAGCAACTCCAGTCGGAGTTGATTTGGGGAGAGGGTGCAGGACCGCTAGACAGTGTGCCCCTGTCTCAGGCGCAACAACACAACAACCTGTCAGCAAAGTGTCAATTTTGCAGTCATTATGGTATGTCACTGTGTTGGTGTCACCATTGGGTTGGCATACCCATTGGAAAGCGGTCCCATCGCAATAACCTCAGGATTTATGGTGTACATGAAGATGAAGAAGGCCAGGGTATGGTGGCATTCCTAGATGCATTTCTCCATGACACTCTGCAGCTTGACCCTGAGATCCCACTCGATACTGAAAGTGCACATCAAGCCATTACTGCTAAGTCACACAGTACAAAGGACAGGCCATGCTTCATAGTCCTGAAGTTCCTGAGGTTTGCCACTTAACGGATACTTCACTCAAGAGCCCAGTGTAAAAAGCAAGCGATGTATAAAAACAAATGAATATATTTTAACAATGATTACTCACCAATGCTTATGGCCTGGAAAAACACATATTCCCCCATTTTGAGAGTCTTAAAGGCTCAGCAATTTAAATTCCAGACACCGTACCCCTCAAGGTTAATTGTTATTATTCCATGATGACCTGAAAAGTTTTGCAACTTGGGAGGAAGTCCTGAAGGACCTGCATGCCAGAGGAATCGAGGTACCATCACCAAGACGATAGCCCAGACCCCAGGACACACAAACAATTCTGCAGGTCCTCATGGTCAACAGTCTCAGCCCACACAGAAAGGAAGCAGCAAAGCATTTCTGCACTAAAAGACATTAAATGGTCAATCAAGTCTTTTCAGAGATCTGGTCCAACCTGAGCACATGCCATCTGACTGCATTTGCACTAATTTCCAGGTATTAGGATGGGGGGTGGGACGTTGGATACAGCAGCTAACCCATTGGGGAGGAGGGGGATTTCATGGTGGTGGTATGGTCTATGGATTAATACTGAGGCTCCCAGAAAGCACTTATGGAGCAATGATAGTGTCTATATGTTTACTGCCTGTAGTATCTGCAACATAAACTGATTATACTGCTCCTTTAACTGTCTAATCAGAGACTCAAGGCCTTCAATTACAATCTTCAGAAGGTACTAGGTGACACAGCCTCCCCATCGCCACCACCACCACCACCACATAGGGAAAATGTTTAGTAGAAACTGCAGTTGTAAAAAGTTCACTTTTTACTGCACTTAAGTTTCAATTAATTATTTTATCTTGGCAGTAGGGCTGTGTGTCATCGAGGCACAGGTCAGGAAGCATAGGGAAAACCCAGTAGCTGTTGTAAAAATTACCAAAACTTTATTTATTGTAGCAGTAACATAAAATAAAATAAACCTGTTCAGAATAACTATGTACAGAAGCAAAAATAACATATTTATTGTAAAAAAAATCTACCTTGCAGCTCAGATTACCTGTTTTTATGTCTTTTTTAACCCCCATCCTTTGCAAGCATCCTGTTCTTTGTAAATTTAAGGAGCTGCTAGAACATTGAGAACTTCCTGAGGTCTCCACAGCAGCTGCAAAAGGCTCAAGCATTTGCACCCAAGTAACCCCTAGCTTTTTACAGTTATCTCAAATTATAAATATACACATTTCAACAGTAACACAATTTTCTAAACAAAAGTGGTCCCAATATCAGCTACATTTCCATATATTGAGTCTCATATATTTTATATTAGCAGATATAGATATGCAAGGAAGAAAAACAGACAGCAAAAGAAAACAGAGAGTCAGTGAGAGGCAAAGGATTGCGAGACTGGTCAGGGTGATCAAGTCCGAAATCTCACAGAAAAATTTGGTTGCACAACCAGACAGAAAAGGAAAGAATATAGATCCTTGCATTTAAATACTTTCTCCAAACAAATGGGACAGGGTTCTGTTCTACCCTGTCACATATATCCCCCTCTTTAAGAAGGAACCTGTTTTATTAAACAGGTTTCCCTATTCTCTGCTAGCATTTTCTATTTTCAGAAATTAAACATATTTGCATCCACTTTTTTTTAACAGTACAGCAAAAAGTACAGTTCAAATCCATAAATTAGTTTTTTTTTCAGCTATCAGACCCTTCAATTCCTGATCCATATTGTGACAGAAAATCAGCATTGCTATTCTCTTTACCAGATTTGTGAATCACAGAGAATTTAAATGACTGCAGTGCCAGGTACCACCTTGAGTTTCTGGAATTTTTATCTTTCATCTGGTTAAGCCAACAGAGAGGATTGTGATCAGCTACACAAACAAAATCAGTTCCTAGCAAATAAAATTTGAGGGACTATTTGGACCACTTTGCTGCTAAACACTCCTTTTCAATAGTGGAGTACCTTTTCTCTCTGTCATGCAACTTCCTACTTATATACAAAATAGGATGTTCTTTCTCATCTATATTTTGACTTAGGACAGCACCTAGGCCTACCTCTGATGCATCTGTCTGTAGCAGAAATGGTTTCTCAAACTCTGGGCTTCTTAAAACAGGTGCTGAACATAATGCAGCCTTTATGGCTTGAAAAGCTTCATCACACTCCGGAGTCCATTTCACATTATTTGGGTACCGTTTCTTTGTGAGTTCAGTGAGGGGAGTAGCTAACTCAGCAAAATTAGGAAAAAATCT
Organism: Neoceratodus forsteri; assembly: GCA_016271365.2. Taxonomy (NCBI): domain Eukaryota; kingdom Metazoa; phylum Chordata; order Ceratodontiformes; family Ceratodontidae; genus Neoceratodus; species Neoceratodus forsteri. The sequence goes on along the minus strand of CM057449.1, from coordinate 514,496,979 downwards.
CTGATAATAACCAGCCAGATCTAAAAATGACCTGACATGTTTCTTTGTTTTAGGTACAGGGCTGTTAGCTACAGATTCTATTTTAGAAATCTCTGGTTTGACTTCTCTGTTTCCCAACACATAGCCCAAATATCTAGTTTCCTGCATTCCCAATGCACATTTGCTAGGGTTAATAGTCAGACCTGCAATTCTGATAACTTGAATAACTGCTCATAGGTGTTCTATATGACTTTTCCAGTTGGGACTGTACACCACGACATCATCCAGGTACACAGCACAATAACCAGTGTGAGGGGATACAATTACATCCATGTACCACTGAAATGTAGCTTGCACACTATGTAAACCAAAAGGCATAGTGGTGAACTGATAGAATCCCATAGGGGTGGCAAATGCAGTTTTATCTCTGGATGCTTTAGCTAAAGGTATTTGCCAGTAACCTTTGGTGAGAGCGAGAGTACTGATATACTTTGCACTCCCTAGTATGTCCACCAAATCATCTATTCGGGGCGTAGGGTGACTATCATATTCTGACACTTAAGTTTCCTGAAATCAAGGCAGATTCTAACACCCCCTTCTTTTTTGTTTACAGTTATCATGGGAGATGACCAAGTATTCCTCGACTCCTCAATGATACCCAATTATTTCATTCTTTATATTTCATTAACCACATCAGCTTTTAACCTCTCTGGCAACCTGTATGACTTTTGTCTAATAGGACGAGCATTCTTTGTCACTATTATATGCTCAACCCCCTTTTGCTCAGCCTGGTATTGTACTAAAAGTACTGTTAAATGACTTTAGCACATTAGGAATGTCTGCAGTTTGTTCTGAGGTTAAGGAAACATTCACCTTTACAGCATCAGCATTTACGGTTTGTTCTAGTCTGTCATAAGCTACATCAATATCTTCCTTATCAGTTTCTGGTAAAACTAGCAAGGCAGCTTTTAGCATTTTTCAGCCCATTTCTTGAAGAAACATAGAAGTTGACGGCAGATAAGGACTGCAAGGCCCATCCAGTCTGCCCATCTCTTTTTCTACCTTATAAATGTGCCATAGGCCTTTGCTCTGTCAGTGGCTTATCTATTCATACTCATCTGCATTGCTCCCTTATGTCTATCCCAAGCCTGTTTGAGGCCCTGCACTGTATTCATAGCCCCCACTTCCTGAGGTAGGCCGTTTCATGCATCCACCACCCTTTCTGTGAAAAAGAATTTCCTCACATTCCCCCTTAATCGGCCTCCCTCAAGTCTCATGCTGTGTCCTCTTGTCCTGCTGTTTTTCTTGTATTTAAACATGTTAGACTCTTTCACCTTGTTAATGCCCTTAAGGTGTTTGAATGTTTCGATCATAGCACCTCTCTCCCTCCTTTGCTCAAGGGTATACATATTGAGCTCTGTTAATCTGTCCTCATATATCTTCTGATGCAGTCCTGCACCATTTTGGTTGCCCTTCTCTGGACTGCCTCAATTTGGTTAATGTCCTTGTGAAGGGTGGCTCCAGTACTGCACGCAGTACTCCAGATGGGGCTTAACTAGTGTCTTGTAAAGAGGGATTATTACCTCCCTCTTACGACTTGTGATTCCCCTGCTAATACACCCTAACATCCCCCTAGCCTTACCTACTGCTTTAGAGGTCTGCTTGGATGATTTCAGGTCATCGGTGATGATGATTCCCAAGTCTCTTTCTTCCTTTGTGACTGCCAGCAACTCCCCTCCCAGCCTATAGGTGGCTTCAAGGTTTCTTTTCCCTATGTGATTGATCTTGCACTTCTTTGCATTAAATCCCAGTTGCCACTCTTCTGACCATTTTGCTAGTTTATCCAAATCTCTTCTCATTCTGCTCACCCCATCTGGATCATCTACTCTGTTGTAGATCTTGGTGTCATCTGCAAACAGACAAGCCTTACTCTCTAGTCCATCTGCAATGTCACTAATGAAGATATTGAAGAGGACTGGCCCCAGGACTGATCCCTGAGGTACCCCACTTGTGACTTGCATCTCCTCTGACTGTATACCATTTACCACCACTCTCTGTTTTCTGCCTGTCAACCAGTTTGCCAACCAGTTGACCAACTTCTGACCCACTCTAAGCCTACCCAGCTTATTTATCAATCTTTTATGTGGAACAGTGTTGAAAGCTTTGCTGAAGTCAAGGTAGGCGACATCAACTATTCCCCCTTGGTCCACCACTCTGGTTACCCAGTCAAAGAAATCTATGAGATTAGTTTGACAGGACCTTCCTTTTGTAAACCCATGCTGTCTTGGATCCTGTGCCCCTATGTATTCCAGGTGTTACACTATCCTTTCCTTAAGGAGTGCCTCTGTAATCTTGCCCACTGCTGAGGTAAGACTGACTGGCCTGTAGTTCCCTGCCACCACTCTTGTGGAGCGGGATCACATGAGCCCTTCTCCAGTCTTCTAGGACCTCTCCTGTGCTCAGAGACTCACTAAACAGTTCTGCTAATGGCTCTGCTCGTTCCATCCTTAGCTCCTTAAGTACCCTGGGATGTATGCCATCAAGTCCCATTGCCTTGTCCACCCTGAGATTAGCGAGCCCTTGTAGGACCCTTTCTTTTGTCAAGGGAGTAATGCTCACCTCCCTCCCCCCTGTGTCCATGGTGCTGAGCTGTGGACCCTGCCCTACCTTCTCCTCAGTAAATACTGAGCAAAAGTATCTATTTAGGATAGATGCTTTTAGAGGGTCCTCCTCCTCACATGCCCCCTTTTCTCCTTTGAGCTTAGCAATACTCCCTCTGGACTTTCTCCTTTCACTAATGTATCTATAGAAAGTCTTGTCACCTTCTTTACTGTTCGTGCTAGTGTTTCCTCAGTTTGGGACTTTGCCTGCCTTACAGCCTTCCCTGCTTCCCTTAGGGCAGTTTGGTATGCCTCATTATCTTCATCCTGCTGTGTTCCCTTATATTTCCTGAAGGCCAGCCTTTTGGCTCTGACCTTTTCTGCTACTGTATTTGAGAACCAAAGTGGTTTCCTTCTTCTTTTGCACTTCCTTTTCTGTCTAACACAATGGGATGTTGCTTCAAGTACTGCATCCTTAATGCTTGCCCACTTTGCCTGTACCCCCTCCCCTGTGTTTCTTATTGTCAGGGCTAGCTTAACTATGTTGGCCATCTTATCAATGTCGGCTCCTCTGAAGTCCCATATTTATGCCTTGGAATGGGATGATTTAGATGTAGTGGCCAAATTGAACCATACCATGTGATGGTCACTGGCCCCCAGGTGACCTTCTACCTGGAGATCTGTGATCCCTTCCCTGTTAGTCAGTACTAGATCTAGGATAGCCCTGTCTCTTGTGGGTTGTTGTAACAGTTGTTTGAAGCCCTCCCCCTGCAGAGAATCCACCATGTGTTTAGTTCTGGCAGATGTTCCTGCTGATATTGACCAATCTGTATCTGGCATGTTGACGTCTCCCATTATCAGAACCTCCCCTTTAGCTGTCATGTTTTGTATATCTTCTAACAGTAATGTGTCCATGTCCTCCCCCTGGTCTGGGAGCCTGTAGACAACCCCAGTTCTTATGGCTGTCCCATTTCCTGTTTCCAGGGTGACCCACAGTTCTTCTGGCTCCTTACGTGTATTCTGAGTTTCTGTAGCTTTGATATTTTCATTGACATACAGGGTCACTCCACCCCCCCCTTTTGCACCTCAGACACTTCTGAATAGTACATAGCTAGGTACTGAAGTCTCCCATGTGTGGTTACTGGTAAACCACGTCTCACTAATTGCTACTATGTCCAGTTTAGCCTCTGACATTATTGCCTGCAGGTCTGGGATCTTATTTCCCAGGCTGTGAGCATTGTGTACATGATTTTCCATTGGCCAGATTTTGATGTGTTAGTTGTTGGGTGAGGTTTGGCATTCTCTGTGTGTCATATATGGAAGCGGACCTATTTTCTTACCTGGTGATGCAAATGAACTGCAAACATGCTGAATCCCTGTTTGACCACTAGCTGAGGGGTGTTCTTCCCATTCGATGTATGGGGTGCTGCACCCCTCTCCCCATTTGCTAGTTTAAATATTCTGCAAAGACTTCAAACTTCTGCCCCAATGCACTGACTCCCTCCTTAGTCAGATGCAGTCCATCAAATTTAAAGAACTTTCACTTCCAGAACTGCTGCCAGTTCCCTGCAAAATCTGTGTCCTTTTTCCTGGCACCAGCCCTTGAAACACATGTTTGGCTCCCCTATCTCCCCTTCTCTGACCTTCCGTCCATCTGCCCCCTCTCCCAGACTGGCAGGATCTCAGAGAAGGAGATGTCGGATGAAATGGATGATAGTTTGTCACCCAGCCTGGTCAGGTGTTCCTTGGTCTCCACAACTGACCGGCTGGCGAGATCATTAGTCCCTATGCGTACCAGGACGTCAATGTTTTCTCCTGCTTTGTGAACAATTTTAGCAATGCAGTCAGTGTCTCTCCACGCTGATGTTCCTGGGAGACATCTGACCATTACCCCGGCTGAAGATGGGTATCAACTCCAGGAATCATGGAGTCTCCTATGATCAGAAGTTTTTTGGATTTTCTTTTTGCTTTGGTTCCTGAGGAGATTAACATTGTATATCTTAGAAGGATTTTCCTTGTCAGGGGTCTCAGTCTCATAGTTAACAGTGCCAGTATGTCTAAGAACCTTGTATGGCCCTTGCCATTTCATTAACAACTTTTTTTCTGTTGTGGGTAACAGTAGCAAAACCTTTTCACCTGTCTCGGAAACTTTTTCTTTTACCCTATAGTCATAATATACCTTCTGCTGGTTGTGAGCATCTTCCTGATTACTATGAGCAATTTCAATATATTTTGCTAATTTCTTTTTTAGGGCACACATATAAGAAGATATAGATAGTTTCTGAGTGGGTTATCTTCCCACGTTTTCTTTATCACATCCAGTGGCCCTCTTGGCTGCCTACCATACAACATTTCAAATGGTGAAAACCCTGTTGATGCCTGTGGCACTTCTCTGTAAGCAAAAAGTAGGTAAGGCAAGTATTGGTCCCAATCTTTCCCTTCCCCTTTTACAAACCTTTTTAACATGCGTTTTAGGGTTTGGTCAAAATGCTCAACAAGACCATCTGTCTGAGGGTGATAGGGGGAGGTTCTTATGGCAGTGCTACCTAGCAGTCTGTACAGCTCCTTAAGCAGTGCAGCACCAAAATTACTACCCTGATCAGTAATAATTTCTTTAGGTATGCCCATTCTGCTGAAAATTTTGGCTAACTCTGCTGAAAATTTTGGGGCTGTAACGGTACACATTGGGGCTGTTTCTGGGTATCGAGTGGCATAGTTGCATACTACCAGGATCAATCTATTACCCTTTTTACTTTTGTCTAAAGGACCAACCACATCCATTGCAATTCTCTCAAAAGGCACATCTATTAAGGGTAGGGGTACTAGGGGGACCTCGTCTTTTCTAGTGACTGGGACTACTTTCTGACACTCAGCAAAGGAGCTACAATAGGTAGCAACATCTTCATGAATTCCTGGCAAGTAAAATCTATACAACAATCTGGCAAGGGTGTGATCCCTCCCTGAGTGACCAGCCATAGGATTATCATGTGCTATCTGTAACAATTCTGTTCTATACTTCTATGGTATAGCCAATTGTTCTGTCTGTTCCTGTGTCTGAGGTTTAACCCAAACTCTGGACAGTAATCCATTACATTTTTTAAACATTTGTCCACCCTGTTTTGGTTTTACCCCTAGCTGTTTAAAATAACCCTGGAGAGAAACATTGTTAGCTTGCTCTGAAAGAAAATCACAATCAGTTATCAATTTAGTTTCAGCATTTTCATATTTTAACCCTTCATGCCCATCAGTCATTTGTTGCCATAGTTTCTTCAGGCTTTGTCTTTCTTTCCTGGATTTCTGGATCTTGGAACTGTGCTCAAACATGTCCGAATTAAAATCACTGAAAGGAAAAGTGTCCCCACTGTCTGAAATTTTCTATGCCTGAGCTCTTGTCACCATAGCTGCTGAAACATCAGGATTCACTCCCTCTTTGATCAATGCAGTAAATCCAGGAAAGTCATTTCAAATAATCACAGGTACAGGTAACTTTGATTCTACCTCCACTTTCATTTGGTGTGACACACCCTTAACAGTCAGAGTCACTTGGGTGGTTGGACCGTATCAAGTGACCCTATGGATACAGATGACACCAGTACCTGGTCCGTTTGCATTGTGTTTTCCCAGCATTTTAACATGCACCAGGGTCTGTCTGCTTCCCGAATCAATGCATCCCTTCACAGTCTTATTCTACACCTTCACATCTATTAAGTACTTGCCCCAATTTTTCAAGGACAAATCTGTTCCAGTGCCACTCTCTTTATTACAGCAGTTTCTTGCAAAATGGCCTGGCTTATTACAATTATAGCAGATAACGCAGGGTTTTATTCAACTCTAAAAACTGATTAGCGTTTTGCTTGTAAAAGTTCTAAAACATTGTGAAAATGCATAGCACTTGCCTCACTGTGTTTAACAAACATAACACTTCTAGAAAACCTATATAAGTGCTTTCTGTACAGTTAGTATTGTCCCAAGAAAAAACTGCTAATCAATTATTAAAAACCCTGTAATGTCTTTTGGCACAGATTTGCTACCCTCACCAGAGTTCTTAGCAGGCTTGGAATTTAAATGGGAAAAATAGTTTCTTACTGGTGCTTGGCTGTTACCTCACTGCTGTCTGGCCATTTGGTAGTCCTCAGCCAAAGAAACAGTTTTTTCCCCATTTTCTGGTCGTTGTTCCTTTACCCATAGCTCCACATCTATAGGCAAGATGTTGATGAATTGCTCCATGGCAAATGTGTCGATGATCTGTGGGACTGTTTTGTTCTCTGGTTGGATCCACTTCATCAGGTGTTCTCAGAGTCTAGTGAAGGCTTCTTGAGGATTGTCAACCGAGTTGTACCTCATAAATCAAAATCTCTGCCTGTAGGTCTCTGGAGATGTCGTACCTTTTCGGGATTTCACTTTTCACCAGGTCATAGTTTTCTGACTGTACAATGTCTATACTTTTATAGGTAAGCTGGGCTTTCCCTGTCAGATAAGATACCAGTCTGATTGTCCACTGCTGTTTTGACCACTGGCAAGCCGTGACAACTCTTTCAAAGGCTGTCATGTATGCCTCAATATCATCTGAGGGACACAACTTTGTAAGTTTAATGGTCTTAAGGTTGCTTGCATTTTGTTGCTCATCTGGATCTGTGCCGGATCCTCTGCCTTCGATAGCTTGTAAGGCATACAGCCATCGCTGCTCCTGTCACTGCATTTCTTCTCTCATCTGTTGCTTCTATCGCTGCATCTGTTCCCTCCTCAACACTTCTAACCATTGAATTTCTTTTTCTCTCTGCATCTCAGTCTCTTTTTGTTGTAGAGCCCACCATTTAAAAAAGTCCATCCGGCTTTCAGGTTCTGTCATTGCCTGTTCTTTTTCCATGACTTATGCTGGCTGTACAATCTCAGACTAGACTTCAGCTGCAGAATCCATACCTTCCTCTGTGGTTCCCTGGTACTAGGTCCAGTACCCATGCACAAATCTCCTGTTTTAAGGTATGCATGTCTTAAATCCCACTACTGACACCATCTGTTGTCAAGGCACAGGTCAGGAAGCATAGGGAAAACTCAGGAGCAGCTGTAAAAATCACCAAAACTTTATTTATTGTAGCAGTAACATAAAATAAAATAAACCTGTTCAGAATAACTATGTACAGAAGGATAAATAAAATATTTCTTGCAAAAAAAAATCTACCTTGCAGCTCAGCTTAGCTGTTTTTGTAAGTCTTTTTCAACCTCCATCCTTTGCAAGCATCCTGTTCTTTGTAAATTTCAGGAGCTGCCAGAACATTGAGAACTTTCTGAGGTCTCCACAGCAGCTGCAATTGGCTCAGGCATTTGCACCTAAGTAACCCCTAGCTTTTTACAGTCATCTCAAATTATAAATATATAAATTTCAACAGTAACACAGTTTTCTAAATAAAAGTGATCCCAATATCAGCTACATTTCCATACATTGATTCTCATATTTTTTATATTAGCAGATATAGATATGCAAGGAAAAAAAAACAGACAGCAAGAGAAAACAGACAGTGAGAGGCAAAGGATCGCGAGACTGATCGGGTTGATCAAGTCTGAAGTCTCACAGGAAAATTTGGTTGCACAACCAGACAGAAGAGACAGAAAAGGAAAGAATACAGATCCTTGCATTTAAACACTTTCTCCAAACAAATGGGACAGGGTCCTATTCTACCATGTCACACTGTGCTTGCCAAATATTATTCAGCACAAATACCCCGAATATGTCAGTATTCAGGCTGCCAAACTGCAACCCAAATACCAGCATATTTTGGACTGTATTTGTGCCATAAAACCCACTGCCATCACACCACAACAAGGAATGAGGATTTTTCTTTATTTAATTCCTCCCATGATCACTGGGGCAATTCTGCTCACTCATCAATAATCTTTCCTCTGGCCGGCAGTCACATGGTGGCTACAATGTAGGTCATGAGGCTGTCTGGCTGGCATCATTTAATGCTTGCACTCATTAGGCAGCAGGAGCAAGTCTGTAGGAGGTGGCGTGCCATGGCCAATGATCAGACAAACTGGCAACTGGCTGAATTAAGCCAGACTAACAGGCTAGGCAGCTTATAGCTGATTTGAGACTGCCTGTCAGTGCTGGCTATTGGGCGACGCGGTGGGAGGGATGGCGCTAGCGATGTCTCCCTCTGCACAGTGCCCTTTGGAAGAGGTGCCATTTCACCAGTCTCTCTGATTGAAGCAGCCGTGTTTCTTTGCTGAGGCAGTCCAGCTTGCTTGGAGTGAATTGTTCAGTGTCTCCTGTTTTGTTTATGAATCGGAGACTTGTACTGCTTTGGGCCCACCCATCCATCAGCATATATACTATTATATTTTTTGTATTTTGAAAAATCTAAGCCTACAATATTAAATAAAAAAAAGTATACAAGGACAGATACAGAGTGCATGCATGATGCAGTAAAGTTGGGGGTTGGGAGGGAATAGATCATAGGGAGGGCAGAGAGGACAGCTGAAGATGTTTGGAGGAATCACTGTTGTCCACCCCAGACAAAGAGAACGGCAAGATTTTCAGAAAAGGAAAAGTGAAGTGATATAGAAAAGGAAATATACTACTTTGACATCACTTGGATTGGAAACATGTCGGGAGGAGACTGATTCATTGGAATTGTTGTGGGGACTGAATGAGTAGGATGAGAAGAAACTCAGAATTAATAAGGAAAAAGCCAAGACAAAGAAAAAACTGAAAGCTGAAGATGAAGGAAAAAAGCATTTTTTACAGAAATAACTAAGAAGTCTTACTGAAATTAAAGTCAAATGTGGGAACTGGGAAGGCAGGGCCAAGGGTGTGTGTGGCTCTGAGATTGTGCCTGCCCTGGGAGCATGGAGGAATAAAAAAAATAGTGAGAAAACCAAGGAGAAAGAAAATAGGTGAGGAGTCAGAGTGCAGAGGTGTTCATTTTAATCTTGCCCAGTGTGACCACTAAAAAAATATATATTGCAGTGGTGCAAACAGTCAGTTACATTGTTGTCTGTCTTTTCCAGTGTGACCATTAAAAAAAATCAGTTATTTTATAGAGGCACTGTTGTGATGCGGACTGCAGAGTGTCAGTGTCCTTGTTCATCTTGCCAGGGCTGGCTTCAGGTTTTTGTGGGCCCTGGGCAATGGACCTCAACTGGGCCCCTGTCAACTGCACCCCCAACCAAAAACATTTTTACTTTTATAGTTTTTATCTGAAACCTCAAATAAATAACAACAGCACTGGCAGCACGCTGCTGTACCTGTCCTGCAGCTTGCATTGCACCAAAACTCGACCCGCCTGTCTAATTAAATGAATTAGTTCTACTTAATTTGGAATTATTTGTATTCTTAGGCTGTGGGTTACATGCGGCAATGAGAAGCCCTCCTAGAACTTTAAGAACACTTTTTGTAGGAATGCTGATGACGGTGCTGAATGCTGTTTATTTTGACAATCCATCAGCAGCATGCTGGCTGCTGTGCTGTAGGCTGTGGCTGAACAACGAATGAACAAAGGACAAACAACAGTGAAGTCGGAGTGTCAAACTGTAAAGACAGAAGTCAACCTGTAACCTCAGAGTGGCTGTCACAGTGTCACTCAGCACCTTTCTTGCCTCATAAAAATTACAGAAGAATTAAAAAAGAAAACTAAGACAACATAATTTAATTTATGTATTTCACACAAACAAAAACAAGCAGTCAGATCAATGCTGCAGCTGTCACTCACTCCTGTCAAGAAATAACGCAAGTCATTCAATGAATTGCTTTTTACTTCTTGACAGTGACAGCTCAGCTAAACATCGATCTGACTGCTTCAACCTTGTTTAAAAAAATGTATCGCTCTAAAATAATAGAAGTATAATTAAGAATATCATTTGTAGTTAAAAAAAAAAAGTCAAATCCAGCAGCAGTATTGAGCAACATTGGATGGGCAGAGACGGCAATCCATCAGGAGCAAAGGAGATAAAGCTTAGTCTCTCTCCAGGGGTTTATGTAGCATACAGGGTTGATTCCAGGCTGTATCCAGACAATACCATGCCCTGCAACCCTCCACTGGTGCTCTCCGAGTAGTGGGAACTGGCATCAACCGGGCCATAAAAATTGTGATCATAATAATAACAATATATATTCTTTTTCTGAGTCCACAGTGGTGCTGTTCTCCAGCACAACTCGACGATCATATAATCATTATCATTAATCAATTTATTCAACAGTTACAGTGGATTCAGATGGGGGGGCACAGCACTAAAAGGCAGCAGAAGCAAATAAAATAAGACACTCACAAAGGACGGGTGGCTCTGGCTCATCATCGTGAGCAGCAATGCATTCCAGCAGTGGCACAAACAGCAAACAGCAAGCAGCAAGTAAGCAGGGATGGGATTCAGATATCCTTGCCCTAATTTGTTTGTTTAGGAGTGGAGCGATCAGGGTCAGAGTCAGACGGTAGACCCCAGTTACTTAAGTTCTCTGTATTCCCCACCCCCAAGTTGCTTGCATTCTTTGCCTCTCAGCTCCTGGTCTGCGCCTGCTGTACCTTTATTTGCGATGGGAGAGAGAGGTGACATGAGTCCACCGCCAGCACCCAACCAGACCCAGTCTTCTACTAATGCAGGTACAGCAGTTCCACTCAGTTAGGTTATCTCCAATAGGGGCTGGACAGGCAGGTTCAGGTTCCCAAGCTGTTCTTCTCTCACAGGACGGGTGTGGTGTTCACATGGTGGATTGCTCATGCTGTCAGGGCTTAAGGGGGCCCAGGCCAAGGTCCAACTCTGACATCATTGCTTGGGTGTTTGCTAAGACTGAAGTTGCCACTGTCAACAACCTGCCAGGCAGACAACCGCAGTCTGGTACCCAGAGCGGGTGTCCTGGAGTGGCAGGCAGAGGTGCACACTAAACCAAGGTCAAGGTGAGCCATAGGCGGATTTAGAGGTGAGGCTAAGGGTGCTATAGCTCCCCCATCATGGAGCTCCTCTATTAGTAACACACTGTGCTGCATTCTTAATCAGTATGCACTAATGCCTCCATGAAAGCTGCCTGAGCCACACAGGTCTCATCTGTCCTCCAGCAGAGCTGGCCTTAGCTAGGTGCGAACTGTGCCCCTGCACCTTGGGGGCCCATGCTTTTTTCTTGAGGAAAACAAATAATTTAAAACATTTAAAAATGCCTAAATGTTGTTAGAGATGAAAATGTTTACCAGCAAATGAAAGTGAAAGACAACTGGCTCTGTTACTGTTAAGAAAGATGGGGGCAGATTTGCTGCAGTGGAAAAGATTAGGTTAAGTACGCGCTAAAAGTGTTAATGGCCATACTTTACACCTCTCAGATTGACTACTTTCACAGACAAAGGGCCATATTGATGAGAACTTGTTTGAAACCTGGACATGTAGGTGAAACAATGAATGATATGACAAAATATGTTTCAAAAGTATGTGAGCACTCAAAATGGTTTAAAAACCTGACCAGCACAGAGCAAAACCGGATTTCCTGATAGGGTCCCTGAAAACATGATCGCCAGTTAAAAAAACTGACAGGTGGCAACCTTACTGGTGGTGTCCCATGATAATCCTCTCTATTCTCTCTCACTCACACCACCAGAAAAGTTAAGTTGTTTAACTTGTTTGCAAATCAGAGTATCTGAGGTGTGAGTATCCAGTGATGATGTCCCTGTCCGTACAGAAATGAATACGGTAGTAGTACCATACTTACTTAAGTTCTTGCTCCAGGCTCAGTCAGATTCATTTCCAATGGTGAAGTCATATAATTCAGTGCAGTCAATGGCACTAATTAAAAGATGCTGGTTAAACTAGCAGGGGGGTAGCTGCTGGGATTGGACAGGATATTAGTGTTCCATCAAACTGGGTGTGCAATAAATGTAGTACTAGTGTTATTAATTTCTAGTATGGGGAGCTTAAATCCATGACATTAAAATTGTTTAAGGCCACTGCTAGTTTTGTCCCATATGACAATTTGATTTTGGTGTGGATTTGCAGGAGGGGAAGTTGGAGAGAAGTGCCCTCCTGTACCATGCTAGGAATGGTACAAAACTAATGCTGGGGCAGGTCTGGTCTCAGTGACAGCATGAACCAGGAGAGGCAGAAACTGGTACACGAGACCTCTGAACTGAGGTAAAAACTTCAGCATGTACTGTATGTCTAAATCTGTGTTGTCTTTTCAATCGTGGTTGTACAGTGCGAATGAGCACAGAAGGAATTAATAGACATGGGGACTTTGAAAGTGTACTGCTGTATACTATGGCATGTGCAGGAGTTTCTACATGCTTGGAGAGCAAAACTGCCAACAGAAGTCATAAGACCTTGTTTGGCTCATTGACACAGGCAGTTACAAAACCAGAAAAAAAGTGACAGAACTACATAAACTAAATATATGATTCTATGTGTTGAATGGGGGGGGGGGCAGTTGTGATGTACCCAAGCAAGTGCTGTTGCTAATAAAAAGAATGCATTTTTATATTTGTTTAAAAACGTTTTTTCTGTCTGCTTACTGACTTCTTGGGCCTATCATAAAAATGAGATGCCTCATACCATGGGGTTATCCCAGTAAAGAACATTTTAAAACAATAAAAAAGATTCTATTTTTTTTTAAATGTATTTTCTTAGGAATAAATTGTTCTATACAATAAAATGTTTTGCAAAAATAGTAAGCAGTCTTGAAATTATATTTTCAGAAACTAGATAGCAAAGTGACTTTGTTCCCATATTTCTATAGTTATTGTATTTTTTTTACTGAGATAAGGTTGGGGATGCGTTACTCTGTACTGCAGAACAAACTGGGATGGGTTGGCTTTATAGTACTGTCACAGTGTGCTTGAGTGAGTGACATTTGTGAACTTGTTTCTTGGTTTGTCATTTAATTTGTCTGCAATTTTTCTTTATCATCAAGTCTCTTTCAACTTTTCTCATTTTATGTGGTTTGGATGTGCTTGCCCAACTGCAGTCTTTTGGTAATTTTGTGTTTTTGGGGGTGGGAGGGTATTTTGGGCAACATACTGTCATGTGGACTGTGGGGACTCTGGGGATGGTGCTAGGGTGCAATTAACAAAGCATGGGGGAGGAAGGAAATGAGTAGAAATAGCATTAGAAATACCCTCCAAAATGCACCAAAATGTTAAACAATTTCTGGGGCCCTAGGTGGCCCACCAGACCCCCAGCCTATTACTTTTATTTTTTATCTGACTTGAGCTCCCCCATCTATAGGACTCCTGGATCCACCCCTGGTGAGCGGTGGCTTATTTATTTCTAGGTGACTTGGGGGGAAGGGGTGGTTGGTGGCTTGGGATCATCAAGGAAGGATCTCGCTGTCAATGCTGTTGTTGCCAGCAATGAGGTCTGGAGGTGTTGATGACAAACGGGTGTCCTGGAAGAGATGAGGCTTGAAAAATGCACACCGAGCTGAGGCGGGCATCATCGTCATTTATTCCCAGATATGGCGGAGCACGGTGGGGGGGAGATCCGAGAAGGATGACAGATACAGTAGGGAATGGGTCCAACAGTGACAGACTCAGTCAGTCCCCTATTTGCAATGGCAGGTGACAACAACAGGCAACAGCGAGTGCAGCTCAGCAAGAAAGCAACAACTGACACACAGTTGTCAGTCACTTCATACTTTGTCTTGCTGAATGCCGGATGGCCATGGACAGCCCAGAATTGTGTTCCCTCTCTTGCAATTATGTGTGGGACTGTAGTGGGACAGATGGCTGCTGCTGCTTTACAGTCTTTGCCTAAATTGCCTTTCCTGCTCTCTTGCTTACAGTAAGTTACACACTTGCACTTCAATTTCTCACTCAGCAGTGACGTGACACTTTTTTTTTTATAGTTGTCACTGTTTGTTTTTTTATCACTGTTTTTTGGAGGAGCATGGGCCCCCTTTGTTGACAGGGCCCTGGGCCTACAGGCCCTGCATCTTGCCCAGTGTGACCATTAACAAAATCTGTTCTTTTCTTGAGGCACCATTGTGATGCAGAGTGTTAGTGTCCTTGTTCATCTTGCCCAGTATGACCAATAAAAAAAAAATCAGTTATTTTCTTGGGGCACAGTAGTGATGCAGAGTGTCAGTGTTCTTGTTCATGAACCAGAGGAGTGGTTATCTCTGCAAAGCAGTGTGCAAAAGATGGAGATTAGTGCCCAAGAGGTGGATAGGCAGAAATGGGGCAAAATTCAGCAGAAGGGCAGGCAGCAAGGAGAACCAGGGATAAAGGACAACCAAGGAAGGGGCTGGAGTAGAACAGCGAAACAGTCTAGGGAGGTCAAATCATGGAAAGCCATGTGTGCAAATGCCAGGAGCCTTAGCAACAAGATGGAAGATCTGGAGGCTGTCATGGTGCAGTCAGACCTGGACATTGTGGCCATCACTGAAACCTGGTGTAATGATAACCACGACTGGGAGATGGCCATACCTGGCTACAACATATTCAGAAGAGACAGAGCAGGCAGGAAGGGAGGAGGAGTGGCACTGTATGTGAAAAATGACATAAGGACCACAGAGATCCAGGAGAGATATACTGTGGGTTAAGCTAGAAAGGAAAATGGGGACAGCCATCCGCACAGGTGTGGTCTATAGACCACCAGCCCAGGAGGAAGAAACAGATAGGGAGCTGATGCTAGCCATCCAAAGGATGTCAGACAAGGGTGAGGTAGTACTGGTTGGAGACTTCAATATTCCAGACATGGACTGGAGTATCCCAGCAGCAGCATCAACTAGGAGCAGATTTATCCTGGACTCCTTCAGGTGCCTTCCTCAAGCAACTGATCATGGAACCAACTCGGCAGAAGGCAATATACTGGACCTTGTGCTCACAAACAGGGACAGTGTGATTGGGGTAACAGTGGTGGAGCACCTGGGAACAGTGACCGCCAGTCATTGTGGTTTGAAATCACAGAAAGAGCAGAACCAAACCACACAAAAACACGTATCCTGGATTTTAGGGGGGCAGACTTTGGGAAAATGGGGAGATACTTGACAGAGGCATTAAGGGGAATGGGACAGAAATCAGGGGTTGAGGAACAGTGGGCAGTATTTAAACTGGGGATTACAAGAACAACAGAATTATGCATTAAGCAGGTTAGCAAAAGGAAAAGGAAGAGGAGACCATTATGGTTTCCAAAGAGGTAGCAAAGAAAGTGAAAGCCAAAAAGATTGCATTCAGGCAATACAAAAAGACACAGGCAGAAGGGGATAGGGAGAAGTACCAGGAGAAGCAAAGGGAGGCAGGGAAGTCAGTAAGGGAAGCCAAAGCTCAGACAGAAGAACACATTGCAAAATCACTGGGTAGAGGGGACAAAACCTTTTACAGGTACATAAGTGAAAAAACAAAGACAAAGGGAGGGATAGTGAGACTGAAGGGGGAGGATGGGGGCCACGTGGAGGATGACAACAGTAAAGCTGACATATTGAACAGGTATTTCTGCTCAGTCTTTACTGAGGAAGAGGAGGATAATGGGTCTGAAGGGAGTACAAGGGGTGAGAATGGTGCAGAAATGGACACAAGTCCTTTACGAAAGGGTCCTGAAGGAACTGGAAGTAATAAGAGTTGATAAAAGCAATGGGCCAGATGGGGTGCACCCCAGGGTCCTTAAAGAACTAAGAGAGGTGGTGGCTGAACCTCTGGCTATCCTGTTTAGCCAATCACTGGAAACAGGAGGTACCCAAAGACTGGAGGACAGCAGATGTAGTCCCCTTATACAAAAGTGGGAACAAAGAGGAAGCAGGAACTACAGACCAGTCAGCCTCACCTCGGTAGTGGGAAGATCATGGAAGCACTACTGAAGGAGAGATTGGTGGAACATCTGGTTGTCAATGGACCACAGAACCCAGCAGCATGGTTTCACCAGGGGAGTCATCAGACCAACCTCGTTGAATTGTTTGACTGGGTGACTAGGGAGGTGGATCAGGGGAGGGCAGTGGACATGGCCTATCTGGACTTCAGCAAGGTCTTTGACACTGTGCCACATAGATGACTATTACACAAACTGGGGAATATGGGTGTGGGCAGGACAGTAGTGTGGTGGGTAGGTAACTGGCTGGGTGGCAGGACACAAAGGGTTGTGGTAAATGGCTGTCACTCCACAGAGGGAAGAGTGACCAGTGGGGTACCATAGGGATCAGTGCTGGGACCGGTCCTATTCAACATCTTCATCAGTGACATTGCACAGGATCTAGAAGGCAGAATTTCACTGTTAGCTGATGACACAAAGATCTGTAACAGAGTAGACACACCAGAGGTGTAGACAGAATGAGAAGGGACCTGCAGAAACTTGAAGAATGGTCAGGAGTTTGTGCAGTTGAAATTCAATGCAAAGAAGTGCAAGATAATGCATATGGGCACAAAACCCTGGCACAATATATCAGTTGGGGGGTGAGGATATAGCATGCACCAAGCAGGAAAGGGATCTTGGGGTTATCATCTCTGATGACCTCAAGGTAGGGAAACAGTGTGACAAGGCAGCAGGTAAAGCAAATAGGATGCTGGGATGTATAGGCAGGGCATCACCAGCAGGAAAGGGAGGTCATAATTCCGCTATACAAGACACACTAGTGAGGCCCCACCTGGAGTACAGTGTACAGTTCTGGAGACCACACCTATGTAAGGACATAGACAGGGTAGAGAAGGTTCAGAGGAGGGCAACAAAGAAGGTGCATGGATTGCATTACAAGTCCTATGAAGACAGGTTGAAGGAACTGAACATGTACTCCCTGGAGGAGAGGAGGGGAGAGAGGGGATATGATAGAGACATACAAGTATCTCGCAGGGAGGAACAGGGTGCAGGAAAACACTATTTTTAAGCAAAAAAGATGTTCCAGGACTAGAGGGCATGGGATGAAGTTGGAGGGAGGACGATTCAGAGGAAACATGAGGAAGAATTTCTTCACAGAACGAGTGGTGGACAAGTGGAACACCCTGCCAGAGGAAGTGGTGGGGGCTGAAACAATCATGGGATTTAAGAATGCATGGGATAGACATAAAGGAATTCTGGAGGTCAGGGGTAAGGGGCAACAGACTTCTAGGAAAACATAAACTGAACTTACAAGCTCAAATGGGCAGACTGGGTGGGCCATAGGCCCTTATCTGCCGACACTGTCTATGTATCTATGTTCGTCTTGCCCAGTGTGATCATTAAAAAAAATTACAGTGGTGCAAAGGGTCAGTTGCATTGTTGTCCATCTTTCCCAGTGTGACCATTAAAACAATCACAGATCTTGTCAATACTATGCGCTCTGTGTATTTTTTTCAGTGTCACCACCATTTTATCACTTTACCATGAGCAAAAGAACAAATAAAGGTCCAGTCAGCAGCAGTAGTGATGAGGACAGCACCAGTAGTCCTTCTGCTCCACCAACAGCAAATGTGCCATTTGGAGTGACACAAACAGGATCTGGTCGTATTCTTAAACCAAAACATTTAAGTCCATTTTCTAAAGCACATAATGCACCAGATTAAAAAAAAAAAGTTATTTTACTGCATCCGCTTGCCAAACAACTTCTTCTACACCCAGTACTAGTAGTGCCGGTAGTGGTAGCAGCAGTAATGGACAATCATCTGTTGCAAAGAAGCTTGCTTTCCCCCTTTTTCTAAACTCTGTGAAATGCAGCACAAGTGCATGTTCCACAGGAAATAAAAATAATGATGCCACTACCAGTGGAGGCAGCAGTACTCCTCTTGTCAGTACAAACATTCCCACTCCCAACAAAACTACTTTTGTTAGCACAATCGCTGCTAGTGCTAATACAATAGAGCAAAATAATGTCTTGATTGCTACCACTGATGTTACTTCTAGCGATACTGCCACTGCCTCCATCATCTTAGAAACAAGTGACCTGCCGTGTACTCCTGCGAAACAGCATGCCAAATACAGTGCCTTCACCACTCCAGCAACATCGGCTAATTCTGATTGTAGTTCATTTACCTTAATTAACACTTGCAGTTCAAATGATATTTTAAATGAGTCGAATGAAACAGATTTTTTAGATCTTTCTTTTCCTTTTAATGATGAGAGAAATTATAGTGACACTAATATTAGTATTCCACCAGCAGCACAAACATGTTTCTGCTTTATTCTGGTCAAATTTAACCCAAAAATCTTCAGCAAAAAAGATTCTTCATCTTCTTCACAGAAGTACGTTGTTCATTGTTTCAGGGTCATATCCACTATACGGCAGAATTTTACTTTACATCCAGAAGATGTCACAACAGCTATCTGTGTACACTGCAAAGTTCGTATTAGTCAAGACAGGCAAATAAGCCATCTAGCCACCACTAGTTTGTGAAATCATATAAAAAAAATGTCACCGTGAATTATGTAGCAAATTCAATAATTCTTCAGACAGCCAAGGGAGCAAGCAGAAGCAAACCACTATAATGCAAGCCTTTGAATTAAGGCAGTTTTTTTCATAAAAATCACCCTCTTGCATACAAAATCACAACACACATAGGTGAGATGATAGCCCTTGGCCTCCAGCCTCTCTCTTGTTGAAGACACTGGTTTCAAAAGGCTTGTGAAGTTACTTGAACCCTATTACAGTCTTCCACCTCGTACCATATTTAGTCGTACTATCTTACCTTCCATTTATACCGCAGTGAAAAACAAAATTTGTGAAAAAATAACTACTTCTGATATCTGGACAAGCACTAATGCTTGTAATGCATACCTGTGTAACAGCTCACTGGATGCAGTTTGCTGAAAATGAAACTGAAGTGTAGAACACTGATGGAGCAGATCAGGATACAGATTGCACTAGTGCATGGTGAAAAATGGCTCTTTTGCATGCTACAGCTTTTGAGGGAGAACATACTGCTGCCAATATCTTGCTCAGGATAAATGCCATGATGAATAACTGGATCTATGCAAACAAATTAAATACTAGCATGTTTGTTACTGATAATGCTACAAACATGTTGAAAGCAATCAGTGATGGGGCTGTGAACACGTTTCCTGTTTTGCACACACAATAAATCTTGCTGTGTGTAACACTGTCGGTGGTAATAAAGTGGTATGTAATTTACTCAGCGTTACATGAAAAATCTATGGTCATTTTCATCACTCAGTAAAATAAAATGGGTACTTGAGCAATTTCCAAAAGGAAACTAACAGTCCACAGCATCGCTTGATGCAAGATGTCGAGACCAGGTGGAATTCAACATTTTATTTGTTGGAACGGCTGCTAAAGCAAAAACTGGCACTGCATGCAATGGTGATTGAGCATGATATTGGTGGCAGTACAACACAAATGCAGTGGGCTATAATAGAAGCTCTTGTTGATGTGTTAAGGCCATTTGAACAAGCAACACAGGACCCAAGTGCTTAATTTTCTTCCCTAAGTAGGTCATACCCATGATTGGCATCTGGTTGCGCAAGACAGAAGCATTCCAGTAAAAAGGGGATGTTCATCAAGAGGTTGTTTCTCTTGCACATGTTTCCATTGAACAACTTCACAGGCGTTTTGACAAGAGTATTGAAGGCAAAAAGTATGCTCTAGCAACAATTCTTGACCCTCATTTGAAATTGTCTGTTTTACCAAGGGAGGTAGCAACATCTTTAGAAAAATGACTTAGTAAGGGCGGTTCAGTATGTTGACATTATGCCTGCTTTCGGTGACATGGAAGGTCAGTTTGCTCATGGTACTGGTGATGACAAACGTCACTCTCAGGAAAATGAAAGTGATAGCACTGGATTTGGCAATGAACAAGCAGTAGGTGAAAACACTACAATCTGGGTGCGTTATGTGGGCCCACATTAGTCTTTTAGAAGAGACAGATCCAGATGAAGATTCCATCTTTAGGAATGTTATTAGTGCAGAGAATATGGTGGTCATGTACTTGGGGGACCAAAAGCAACACTTCAAAACAGATCCCTTAAAATACTGGATGTCAAAAAAGATGGTGTGGCCTGCATTCACTCAAGTAGCTGTAAAATATTTAGGATGCCCTCCTACCAGTGTGCCTTATTCATCATATATTATGAATGTAGACTATTTCTGATAACTCAAATACCCTCGATACTGTGCTTTTATTAACAAATACAGGAGTCTGAAATGGTTGAAACTTTTTTAATCAATAATGCAAGAACTCAACAAATACAAATATCAGAAATCCGTCTTTTGCACAGCCCTACTTGGCAGCAGTTAATCTGTGGCTCTTGGCAGGTACCTGAGCTACCGTTAAAGGTTTATTTTATTCCCAAAGTGAAAGCCCAAACCCCTGCTACCATATTACTACCCCAGGGCATGCAGGAACATATTCATACTAGCGCGGGGCAGTCCATCTCAATCAGATGTGCCTCTGTCATCCCCCCTGAGAGGCCTGGCTCCTTGCTGAGGCGGGCTGTGCGCAAAATATCGCTTTGTTGTCTATACCAGTTCATGCTTGGGGGGGGGGGGCTTTGCCCTTGCCCATAGCCATTGCACTGGTATACACCATGGTATATTCAGAGGAGGTGACCTCCTGGGCCTGGGTCCTGAGGATGAGTCTGCATTTGTAGCTCGGCATCCGCGGACTGCAAAAGTGGGAGGGCAGGTCCTCCCTCTAAGGTTAACCAGCAGGGTACCATATAAGCAGAACTGTACAGCAGTAATCACATGGTCAACTTGCCATGGGGGCTGCTGGGTCCCACCTCCTGAGAGTGGGGGGGGGACCAAATACCCAATCCCATACTAAGCTGCAATATGAATGGAGCATAACATCAGGTTGCACTCCATTACTGTTTCCCTATCAGACATGTTATTACTCCTAGTCAAACCAAAAACTGCAGCACCACCCACTGCAGATCAAGCAAAACAGACCCATTTACAGAATTCAAAACAGGCTAAAAAGCATGTTTAAGAGTTCATTTATTCAGTACATTCATAAGTTAAAAGACAGCCATAAAGCACCATTGACCCTCTAAAATGAGAGCTCACAGTGAGACCCACCGGGTCTCACTGTGAGCAGGTGTCAGCGTGGCTCAGTTGGTAGCACATCCGCCTCTGGACCAGAAGGTCATGGGTTCTCATCCCACACTGGGATTGGACTTGCACCTAAAAATCGCTGGCATCCGAGTGCAGTATTGGGGGGTGCTGTACTGCTGGGGTGTGCCGTCCTTCGGATGAGACGTTAAACCGAGGTCCCTTCTACCCATCCTGGTGTTGTCCTGGTGGGTGTCCAGGTGGAAGTAAAAGAACCCAGGGCACTCTTCGCAAAGAGTAGGGAACATTCCTGGTGTCCTGGCCAACATTCCCCTTCCCATAAACCGGTTCATACAATTATCCAGGCTGTGTGTGGGTGATGATGTGCGATATGGCCGCCACCACTCAGTCACTTCACTACCAGTCTAGCATTGCTTGTAAAGCGCTTTGGATGTATGAAAAGCGCTATATAAATACTGATTCTTCTTCTTCACCGACCTCCTACCGGTTTCGCTTCAGAGCATCGTCAGGAGTCATTACTTCTGCCTGCACACAGGTACCAGCCTTTGTTAAATAATATTGTGTACAGTAGCTCTCCCTTGAGATGCTCTCAACTCCTATTGGCTCGATGTCCTTCACGATTGGATGGCACCGATCTCCCCGGATATCCTTGCTGCTACAGAGACCTGGCTTGATCCTGATACCCCATACTAAACTGTCCATATTTCTGGGTACTCTATCCTCAGAATTGACAGGCTAGCCAAGACGGGTGGGGGCTGTGCTCTTTACTATAGACATTCCCTTCAGGCCTTGCTAGTCCCTGGTGCTCCCACTCCATCCCACAGTGCACAGGTTCTCACTGTGAAACTGCAACCTGACACATCTGGCAAAGCCCTACACATAGTCATAGTTTATATTCCCTCCTCCCCCACCAGAAAAGGCCAGCGTTTGACTCGGTAATGAATTGCCTAGCCCGCCTGCCCACCTCCTGTGAAATCATTGCCCTGGGTGATTACAATGTCAACTGGCTAGCGGCCTCATCTGCCCCCTACAAGGATGCTGTCACATCACAGGACTTCACCCAAGTTGTCCAGTCCCCCACAAGGCTAAACCATAAAACTAGCACCTCCACGCTCCTTGACCTAATACTCACGAATCGGCCCACCCACATATCTGAGGTCTCAGTACTTCTGGATGCACTGAGTGACCACTCCCTAGTCCTCTGTAGATGGTCCTCACTAAAAACCTCAAAACAGCAACCCAAATATACCTTTAGAATTACTGCTAAATTCTGGTCACACACGCTGCCCTCCTGCCTATCAACATCTCCAACCGCTGTCCCCCCCCCACCTACCTATGATCTCAGGAACTCTGACTCCAGGCTTCTTCACATTCCCCACAGATCCACCTGATCAGGTCAGGTGGCTTTCAGCTTCAGACTGCCCAAATTATGGAACTCTCTAGCAGTCGACATCAGACTCACCACAAGTACTCCCCATCGAAATGCCCTCCTCAAAACGCATTTTGCTACCAACTGCTTATGCTTTCCCCATCGCTGAACTCCCTGCTCAACTCTTATCAGCTATCCTGGGCTCCATTTCAAAATCAGTACCATACGCCACTTAATTCTTCCTCTGTTGCTGTTGATACACACACCTACCCATATAGTAGATAAATCTAATCACACTATGTAATTGTTGCAATTTCTACCATGCTACTATATCACTGCCTGTAAATACTCCTCACTTTGTTTAAACCAATATGTATCTCAGTTACTGCACCCATCCTACTGGGCCATTGCTGGTTATCTGAAAATTATGTATGTACTATTGTGTTTTTTATGTATTTATTTACTGCACTCTTGTAACCCCCTACCCCAGGGCGCATCTGGAATCGAGCGGTACTCTGCTCAGTATGCCTTCCTGGTAAATCTCTTAAATAAATATGTCACCTAAAAAAGGGACCTCTCTTGCTCCTCAAACACCTTTTACAATGTGACTGGACCCCCATCAGCACTGCACAGTCTACTGACAGAGCCCTGGATTACTTTATCTCCATGTTTAATTCTTCTTGTGACTGCTATGTCCCAGTCTTCAAACAAAGTCAAAAGTCAAGACACCCCCTGGCTCTCCCATGCCCTATTTGACCTCATGAAGCAACGAGACAATCAATGGTGTAAAGCTAATGAATTGGGCAAAGCACATGACTGGCAACTCTATAGGGAACTTAGGAACAAATGCACCTGGGAAATTCCGAAAGCCAAAGCTAACCACTATCACGAGACACTACTTCTCCTGGGGCTCTGGGCACAAATTTTGGAACAACATTAAAGAACTGAACAGAAAATCTGTCTCCCCCCAACCCCGCTCAGCTGCTAGTAAATGGCTCACTCTCCCAGGACCCCCCTGTTGATTACCGATACCCTCAACACTGCATTTTCTGCTCTTAGCGGCATCCTTCTCCCTTCCTCGACCCAGACCCAGACTTGCCCACCCCCACTTTCAGGTTCTGAATAATCACCACCTTAGAGGCAAGACCATATTTAACCAAAGCCCTTGGGAAAACACACTTTAGTAGCGACTCGCTGGACCTAAAACTAGTTCTCACCTTAGACTCAATTATCTCCCCACTCACTGGCATCCTAAACCAGTCCCTCTATCACAAACAATTCCCCTCTCACTGGAAAGCAGCTGTCAATCATCCCAGTATTAAAAAGTGGGGACCGTACTGCCCAGGGCAACTACTGCCGCATCTCCATTCTCTCCCTCCCCAGGTGCTAAAACAGTGGTGTCAGATCAGCTCTCAGACTATCTCCCTAAATACAACCTTCTCTGCCCTGAACAGTATGGTTTCAGGAAGGGCAACAATACTACAACTGCCCTTTTTCTTTTTTTTTTTTTATCTATCACTTTTTGCCCATACCTGCCATTGGGGCTGTGCCCTGGTCATGGCACCCCCACAACTTCCACTTCCTACTTAGTCCCTGCTCTCCTGGTTACCCTTTGCTTACCCCCCAGAGGGGCAGGGTCATGGCACCGTAGAGGGCACCAGTACCAGGTGGCTAATCAAAGCCCGGGGGCAGGGCTTCATTGAGATGGCAGGCACAGATGTTTTGTCTGCTATAGGCAGGGGTGGAGACATGCAATGACATCTGCCATCTGTCCCACCCCAGAGATTCTCAACCTGCGTCAGTGCAGGGTGACAAACCCAGCCTCAGCCAGGTGTTGCTCCTACACTGAGCACACAACCCCCCTCCCCCCTGGAGGAGGACAGCAGTTCTAGGAATGCTCGATCCTTCTCTCCCCAGCCGGCCCTCTGACAACCTGGATCCGTCGCCAGCATCGCAAGTGGAAATCCAACCGCTGTGCCGGCGGCGGCCAACCTGCCCCCTTCTTGAATACACTCTTTATAAGCAAAGCCCTTGATAGAGGGCTCCTAATTGGATCTGCCTATATTGACTTAACTAAGGCGTTCGACTCTTGTCAGCCACGCACTCCTAATCCAATCCCTCCATTGCAAGGGCCTGTCCCTGGATGCTACTGCATGGTTTAAAAGCTACTTCAGTGACAGAATCCAGAGGGTCAAGTTAAACTCCACACTGTCAGCCAGTAAACTGTTACTTTTGGGAGTTCCCCAAGGCTCAATACTGGGCCCCTTCTGTTTAGCATGTTCTTGAATACTCTCCCAAAAGCCTGCTTGGGACAAATGCTTTTGTACGCTGACAACACAGTTATATTTGACAGCCACTTGGACTCCCACTCTCTTCAATTCTCCCTGCAAAGCTTCTTTTCTGAAGCCAAGGCCTGGTTCTCAGAGCACTGTCTTGTCCTGAATTACAAAAAGACCAAGGCCACGCTTTTCACCCACAGACAAAATAAGCTTAAAAATGTCCCCCTCAACATTGTTAATGTCCAGGGCCCCCCTGACTTTGTGCCCACTTTTAAATACCTGGGCATCACCCTTGACTCCTCTCTCATGTACTATGATCACATCAATCTGCTTAGCTATTAATTCCAGACTAGGTGTCCTATATAGGCACAGGGGGCATCTGCCTCCTGACGCCCTAGGTCTTGCCATGACATCATCAGTGCTCTCTCTTATTGACTACGGGATTGTTCTCCATGGCACGGCCAACCCCACTGCCCTGTGTCAAATCATGATCTCCCTAAGCACCTCTCCCCCAGGTCTCCACCACCTTGTTCAGCCCTCCACTCAGCCACAGTCTACATGGAGCTCCTTGTTAGCCCCCCCTCTCTGTACCCTACTGCTGGACCTCTCTTGGCCAATGCTCCTTTTATTACAGAGCACCCCTCTGGTTGAATGAAATGCCATTGGCCATCACCCAAGAACAGCGACTAGGCCATTTAAAACCCTACTTCATGCTGAAATCCTCTCCCACTCCAACTGTGAATGTGCTTAGTCCTTCTCCCCTTTGCCTGTGACTATATTTGTTTATTGAAAGTCTAGGAATTACAACCCTATGAGTCAGGGACTCATTTACAAAGGCTCCATATCATACAGAAAATGAAGACAAACTACAATGAGTAAATACAGGAGCTTAGAGCAAGCAGATACAGTGAATGTTACCAGAAGTGCACATAATAAAATTCAAGTAACATTCAGTTTGGATACATGTTATTACAGGGATGAGAAAACAGCTCATTGGGGCCTCAACTAGGAGACAGAGGTTTGAAAGCAGAGATGGAGGGAGGAGGGAGCAAAAAGAGTTAATAGCAGTCACAGTGGGAACTGGACACAATATAATCACACAACTCTTTTTTGAAAAGCCAGAGTCTGGGTATGGAGAGGAGATGCCCTGGGACTGAGTTCATCCAGAGGGGAGCCCTATATCGAAAGTACCTTTGGCCAGCATTGGATTTGACAAAGGGGATGTGAAAGGCAGTGGTGTCCATATGTCTTGTAGCCCGCATCTGCAAGCCCAGTTAAAGAAGCGAAAGACAACCAAGGAGAGATAGGCCCAACTGGATTTTTTGGCAAGTAGGCAGGTCTGGTAAAATAGTCGCCCTTGGAAGTTTAGCCATGCCAATCGTTGGTAGAGGTCACAGGTGTGTGTGAGCCATTCGCTGCCTGTGGCCAGTCGACAGGCCTTATTTAAGGTGCATTTGATTTTGGACAGGGCAGTGTCTATGGTGGAGCCATAGATAACTATGCCATAGTCCACCAGGGAAAGGCCAGAGATACCTAATTGGAGAGCTTCAGGAGGGAAGCAGGGTCTGAGTCTATATAGGAGGCCAATTCTGGAATTAACTGCAGAGCAGGTAGACGTGATATGGTCATGGAAGGCGAGAGCCGAGTCAAGGGTGATCCCTAGTTATTTAAAGCTGGTGATACATTTCAAAGTGGTCCCCTGGGAATTGTGTAGAGAGAGGGCAACCAAGTTGTGTTTATGTTGGGGTTGGGCGAATAACATAACCTTAGTTTTTGTATAGTTGAGGACAAGCTATTTCTGTGAAGGAGCCCTGTAAAGATATTTTGAGCTGGGCAGGGTCTGGGTGCTGACTAAAAATCACTGCATCATCTGCATAGAGGAGGAGACGTCCAGTGGAGCCCATGGGTAGGGTGTTTAAGTACAGCAAAAAGAGGAGTGGGCCAAGGATGGAGCCTTGGGAGACACCAGATCAGTCAGGATGGTTTGTGGATAAGTTATCATTGATCTTTACTTGCTGGGTGCATCTGTGAATATAGTGAGGGAACCAGCCAGAGGCCTCCTGGGATATGCCTTCAGAGAGGATGGAGTCCATCAGCATAGGGTGATTGACTGTGTCAAAGGCCTTGGAGAGAGCTATTTAAACAGATCCAGCCAAGGCTCCTTGGTCAAGGGCATCATGGATATAGGAGGTACACTCCAGGAGGGCGGTGGTTGTACTATGTCCCTTCTTGAAACCATGCTGTTGTTGGCACTGTAGGTGATGCAAGTCCAAGTATTTAGTGAGTTGATCAGCAATAATTTGTTCTAATGCTTAAGAGAGGGCAGGGAAGATGGATATGGGTCTATAGTTACTCCGGGAGATATCTTCAACATTGTTATGTACAGGTGTAACGGCTGTCCTTTTCCTCAGTTTAGGGAACTGCCCTAGGCACAGAGACATATTGAGGATTTTGGTTAGGGGTGTTAGCACAGCATCAAGAGCCAAGGAGAGCAGCTTTATATCTAGGGAGTCACCACTCTGTCTGGTTTTACCAAGGAACTTGGAGAAATAGGTGTGGGTGGCATTTGGGGAGATTGTCTTAAAGCAAAAAGGTGGGACCGGGGGGGGGCCTGACCAGTGGAGGTAAAGAAGTAGTCAGAGGGCAGGAGAGAACTTTGGCCAGAGGAGGCAACATTAAAAGCATTCTAAAGCATAACCTTTTGATTTTCTGTAAATGTTATTGTACATGCTGGATTTATTTATTTATTTAGCTTTTGTTGACCGGGTAAGTGCACTAGACAAATCCTGCCTATTTTCAGGCACAACCCAGGGGAGGGGGATACAGATGAATTCCAGTTGACCTTGAACCAGATTAGGCTGTTGGTGGTATTTAGTGAATGAGGGAAATTTGGCCAGGACACCGGGGAAATTCCCCTACTCTTTTTCGATAAGTGCCATGGGATCTTTAACATCCACCTGAACTACCACCAATCCAGGCAGATGGGACCTTGGTTTAACGTCTCATCCGAAAGACGGATTTAACACTGGTTGGTCCTTTTTACCCTTAAACTGTAACTTGTCATTATATGCCACTTTTTGTATATACTGTCTCTTAATTTGCAATGTATATTTTCGGGTGTGTTCTCTGTATATTATTTTATACCTTGTCATTTCTTGTAATGTATGCACATCACGTATGTAATATATATCTATATATGACGTGGAGCCTTTGCAAAGGAGTCCTTGACTCAAAGGTTACAATTCAGATTCCTTCAATAAATAAAAAATATTCACTACCACGGAACATTTGGACTAATTGCAGGATGTGTCCCATGGCACCATCTTCCCGTCTGACCATGCCCCAGTTTCTGCAAAATTTTGCTGAGTAGACCCCAGTGCACAACACACTGAAAAATTAACCCAGCATTACTCAGGGAGACCCAGAATTTCAGAATTCTGTGGAGGAACGGATCCCATGTATTCTACTGGAAAACAATCTCAGAGACTCCAGTTCCTATCCTCTGAGATATGGTTAAGTCATGCACAGAGGAGAATTCATTGCATGTTCAAGCAGGAAGAAGAAAAAAACCAAAAAAAACAAGCATTTTGTCAATGCCAAATGTTTGCTTGCTGATATTAGCATTGGACGTGCCGGAGTTAGACAGATGCAGAATAGGAGTGGCAATGAAGTATTGAACTCACGCCAATCCCACCTCCACCCTGCACAGATGGACAGGCATTGGGGTGTGCCTGTGGGTCGTTGCTCATTATGCTCAGGGCATTTCACCTCACCCTATCCTGTAGACACTGACAAGTGTTGAGGTGTGCCTTGGGGTGTTTGGCTTCACAGTCACCCCATTTCATAAGGACATACACTGAAATGGGTGCAGTACAGGAGAATGGGGTGAAGTTGGACTGAAGAGTGCAAGGCACACCTCAATGCCTGTCACTGCCTTCAAGGTGGGGGTGGGATGGCATGAGCATTACAGCTGGTGATCCAAAGTCACACCTCTGATGTCTGTCAGTCTGTACAGGGTGTGACGTTATGGTTAGAAACTCTAATGCCCCGGGAGTATGCTGGTATTTGCACTACAAATTTTCAACATGGCCTTTTTGTGACCCCCCCCCCCCACCTCATGAAACCATTTGGGACCTCTTCTCATGGACAGTGGCAGTGTGATGTTGTTAATGTGTCCCGAACTTCGAGTTCCCACAGTGACCATGCCATTTTGTGCCAGATGTGCAAAAACACAGATCAGGCAGGATGTGAAGAATGACAGCTGTACCATCCATAGGGAATTGTGAAGAGACGGCAATGTTGAAAATCTGTAGTAAAAATGCTCAAAGTTCCAAGCGTAAGTGGAAACTCCGCAACACATGCTTATACCGCAGTCATTTAGTGGAATTATTTCACCAAATTTTCAACATAGGCATTTTGTGACCTCTGCTCATGAACACTGTCACTATGATTTTCTTAATCTGTACGAAACATTAATTTCCCACAGCGACAGTGCCATTGTGCGCCAGATGTGCAAACACATATGTCGGGCAAGATATGAAAAATGACAGCTGTACTGTTCATAAGGAGGTGTGGCAAAATGCCAATGTTGAAAATCTGGAATGAAAATATTACAAATTTGTGCACTTCCAAGCATATGTGGAAACTGCGCAACACACGCTTGTAACAGTCATTTTATGGACTTTTGTCACAAAATTTTCAACATAGGCATTTTAGGTCCTCTGCTCATGAACAGTGTCACTATGATTTCTTAATGTGTCCCGAACACTGATTCCCCACAGTGACCGCGCCATTCTGTGCCGGAAGTGCAAAAACACATTTTGGTCAGGATGTGAAAAATGACAGCAGTACTGTTCATAAGGAGGTGTGGAAAAATGCCAATGTTGAAAATCTGGAGTGAAAATATTAAAATTCGCGAAGGTACGAGCATGTGTGGAAACTGTGCAACACACGCTCATAAAAGTAATTTTTTTGGATTTTTTCCACCAAATTTGCAACATAGGCTTTTTGAGAGCCCACCTCATGAACACTGGTACTATCGTTCCATTTCAGTCCAGAAAGGTGATTCCGCTTAGTGACCGTGAAATCACCTTTCAGGACCAAATAACACCATGACTGTAGCTGAATTCATGTGAAGGGGTCCCAATAACCTCATGTTGAAAATTTGGTGCCAAAATACCCAAAAATGCCAGAGATATGCACCAAAGCTGAAAAAAAAACCTATTTATGCCATTGTACTTCTTCACTTCACGGTCGACTTTGAAGAGAGCAGATGTGTTCCTGGTTCCTCGAAGATCGTCGCACTGGGCTCTGGAGGCAAGTATGGGGTGAGGGGAGGCGTGGCTTGGGGGAGAGGCCACCGAACTCAACGAGGGACCATTTTAAAGATTTAACACAAAAAAAACAAAAAAAAACAATCACAGGATTTTTTTTGGTTTTGTTTAACAGAGACATTTGGCATGCTAGGGTGGGCTTCCAGTATACCACCAGAGTTTTTTTTTGGGGGGGGGCTGTAGCAGATGAGGGATTGGGCACCCCCATCGGCACATATTGAAGGAGAGGAGAGCCAAGGAGATTGGGCACCCCCCCTCAGCACACAACAAATTGTGGGGGGGGGAGACATTATGCAGATGGGAAGTGGGCTCCCCCATCAGCAAATTAAACTGGGAAGGGGGGACTGAAGCAGATGGGGATCAGGTCCCCCATCGGCAAAGAAAGACTGTTGGGGGGGCTCAAGATGCCAAGGGGGATTGGGTACCCCCTCGGCACACAACATATTCGGAAGGGGGTTACAGTATGCAGACGGGAGTGGGCTCCCCCATCAGCAAATGAACTGGGTCGGGGACGGCAAGGTACCACCCGGCAATGACGGGTCGCCCCTCATTGCAGTGGCAGATGCGTTTCAAGGTGGTGGCACACTGGCTGAACGAGTGTCAGTAGCGTGCCTCCACATTGGGGAAAGTGGACCAAGCCTCAAAAGGCACTGGGACCATTGGCTCCCACAGTGCGACACCTCCAAAACCCCGCTTCTCTCCTAAGCTGTGATGAAATGTTTCTTGTGCGAGCAAACATAAAAAAAGAGGCGGCTGTTTGCTTGATCTACAACAGACTGCACACTTTACAGAGTAACATCCAACAAGGTGAAAAATCTGTTGTGGGGCATGTCAAACAAGATATGCAGAAGCTGCTGGATGAAAAGGTGGAACAGGCACTCCTTTATCGCAAGCATCTCTACTATGAGGGAGGGGCACAAGAAGTGTGTAATTTGGCTCACAGTGACACAAAAACAGGGACCTTAACTTAACAACCCTAAGCTATTCAGAAAGTTCTCGCCAAGTATTATCAAACTCTGTATGCAGCTGATGGAATGGCCTTCCTTCATCAGGATTTGACCTATTTACAGAACCATTCTAAACTGGAGATGGACATGGCCCTTATTACAGTAAAGGAGATTCACAGAGTGGTCCACGATTTCAAGACAGAAATTCCCATGCCAGGATGGATTACCAGCTGAATTTTACAAACAATTTTGGTGCCACCTTCTTCCACTGCTAATTTCCACATACAGAGCAATACAGAATGGGGAAGCCCTGCTTCCTTAACAATATACAGTAATCTTGATCGCAAAACCTAATAGTCTCATTACACTGCTTCATACAGGCCAATATCCATCCTAAATTATGATAAGGTTTTTATGTCGGTTTGGGCCCAAAGATTGCAATGATGCTACCCTCCTTAATTTATCAAGACTAAGTCAGCTTTGTCTCTTGCAGATAGACACGAGTGTCAGATGTACCTTACTGCTACTAAATCATGCATCTGCCCATCGCATCCCAGTAGCACTACTTAGTCTGGATACCAAGAAAGCATTTGACAGGGTGGCCTGCCCATAGAAACAGACTTTGACAGCACATAAGGACCATCTGGCCTACCCAGTCTGCCCATTCCCTTACCTTTTGGATAATCTGCAGGTCCTAGTTAACCAACAGCCTACTCCCTGCAACCCCACCCCACAAAGAATTGCTTGTTTGTCCCATGCATTCTTGAACTCCTCCCACTGTTTCTGATGCCACAACGTCCTCAGGAAGGCTGTTCCATGCATCCACTACCCTCTCTGTGAAAAAATACTTCATTACATTGCCCATGAGCCATCCCCCCCCCCCCCATCTTCAAATTATGCCCCCTTGTTCTTCCACATCTTCTTGTCAGAGATATACTACCCTCTTGGACTTTATTCCCTTGAGGTACTTAAATGTTTCCATCATGTCCTGCCCCCTTTCCTCGAGGGTGTACATATTAAGCTCCTTTAGTCTCTTTGTGTGGGCTTTTGGTGCAGACCCTGCACCATTTTAGCTGCCATCCTCTGGACTGCCTCCATCCTAGGTCCTTGCAGAGAGGAGGTCTCCAGAACTGCACACAGTATTCCAGATGGGATCTCACCGTCTGTACAGAGGGATAACTTCATTTCTAAGGGGCACCCTGTTGCACTTTGGTATTCCAGAGGAACTAATTCAAATATTTCAAGGTGTGTATTCTTTGTTCCAGGCAAAGTTAGGGCTGCATGGCTCCCTTATGGCCACATTGCTATTGGAGAGAGATGTGATAAAGTGCTGTCCCAGGCTACTTTACTTTATACTCTTTCCCTTGAGCCCAGAAGTGCTGGAACAGTTTGAAAAGTGGTAGGGACAAGGGCGTAAGGGGTAAATTTTCCCCTATTAAATATATTACCATAATAGCAAAAAGTGATAGGGCCATTTATGAAAGTGGTAGGGCCATGGCCCTAGTAGCCCCCCTGTTCCAGCACGTATGCTTGAGCCACTTGCAGTGGCATTATACACAGCCTTCCATATATCAGGGATTTCTGGGGAGGAGGGAAGGAGGGAGCAGGGATTATAAACTATCAATTACTTGAAAATGATGTCCTACTGACCTTCACATCCCTCCCCCAAGTTGTAGAGCCCTGCAGTCTGATGTTTAAAGGCCTTTGGGGACTTCCTTAAAACAAGAGTTCCATTCTACAATTTCACCCCTTCACAATGATTGAAGAGCATGTTCCCTTTCAAATGGCACAGAACTGCCCTCTGTTACCTAGGGATTAAATTTACCAAAAACTCAGAACACCTGAATGCCTTAAACTTTTGAGCCCGTCTCAACAGATCAAGGATGACCCAACTAAATGGACCAAACTGTATCTGGGGTTTTTCAATAGCACTAAATTGTCAAAATATTCTCCCACTGACTTTTTTTTCTAGTTTGTATTACAAATCCTCCCTCTTATGCCTCACTTGATTTACTTTAAATTGTGGAACAGGGCTATTTCTAGATTTATCTGGCAGGGGAGGGGACCCCTTCTCAGATCAGGTTTTCTGTATTGCACTTACTCAGGGAGTGAGGAGCAGTTAATCTTCAGTGGTATGCACTAGCAATGCACCCAAGGACACTGTATATGGATATTTCCTTACCAGCAACTATACTGGAAACAAATAGAATTGATAATCTGGACCATTACTTACCTGGTAACCTTCCTGGCCATCTCCCTTTGTCCAAATTTCAGCAACAAACACACATTCCGGCAGTGCCTCATGATCCAAAATTATTTTCTGACATCTGCCCACCTAGTTGAGCTCCAAGCCATCTCCCATGACTGCTTATTCCCCCCCAAAATAGGATGGAGAAAGCCATGAAGGAGTAGGGTAGACTGGGACTCTTGATGCATTTTGGCTGCTAGATTTGCAAGACATCCTCCCATTTTCCTCCCTGCACACTACTACCAGCTCACTGACCACTGTATGAGTGCCAGCGGTTTCAGTCCTATCTGGTTGGAAAAGGTGAAGATTATAGCCAACTGCCTGACAAACTCACCAAGCTTCCCCAAATGCTTTCGTCTCACCTTCATCGAGAGACCTGGACCCAACTTATTGGACATCTTTACAGAGCACTGCAAGAGTCAGAGACCTCGAGTCTACAGCCACTATCTTGCAGAGATGGAACAAGGAATCCAAGACGCCACACGACTGAAACTTGGCCCAAGTTCACAATACCTGCCTACAGTCTGACCTCAGCCACCTACTGCATGCATTCTCTTGGAAATGCAGGTATCATTTTTTCTGTTCACTGGATATAGTAGCTAAATATGCAGGGGCTCTTCTGGAGAAGCTACAGTCAGTCTCTTGCAAATAAAGTACACGTCTTTTTGACTGTCCTCGCCTCCCTTCTGGCAGGCAGTCCTTCAGGAACCTAGAAGAGATCTTTGTCCAGGACAGAGTTCTCCCCCCTCCTCATGATTCCCCCAGATAAGAATGCTTTGTGGGGCCCCACAATAAAACTATTAGCCCTGGCTGCCAAAAAAAAAAATCCATCATTAAGATTTTGGCACATATAAAGTACAGCTACATAAGAACTTACTGTAACAGTAAATCTTCAAGAGGGGCTCTTGCAGTAGGTATTATAAATTGGACTGAAGCCTGCAGGCATCAGGACCCCACAGAAAAATTTCTAGCTAGCAGTCTCTGGCGGGGGACCGCCCCCACATCAGGTGACCGACGTCAGGCTACGTCAGTATAAAGAGGCGGTCCCCCATGCCTGCCTTCCAGTTCTTTCCCGCCAAAGGCCAAAAAAGGCAAGACGAGAGAGAAGCGAATATTTTCAACACTGGAAAAGGAGCTGAAAAAGCTCAAGGGGATGGAGGGTGGGAAGGTATTACCTGTTGCAAGAGCCTCTCTCGAAGATCTACTGTTACGGTAAGTTCTTACGTAACTGTACTATCTTACTTCAAGAGGGCTCTTGCAGTAGGTAATTCCAAATGGGACTGAGTCCCAAGCAGTCTGGAACAAGCAGAAGCAAACGGGAGGAAGAAAACTACCCAAAGGTAGACCCTCTGGCTGCAAAGGTCTTAGGAAAGAAGACCTTGCAAAACAGCCATCCCGAAGCCCATGCTACGGCGAGAGGCAATGTCCAAACTGTAGTGTTTCATAAAGGTATGGACAGAAGTCCAAGTAGCAGCTGCACAGATGTCTGCTGCTGACACATTCTTGAAACAAGCAGCGGTGGCAGTGACCCCTCTGGTGGAGTGGCCTCTGACTTGACCCAGCAGGGTCTTGTACTTGTAACAGAAAGTGATACAATGAGCCAACCATTTACTGTAGATAGGCATTGCTTAGAAACAGCATTGCCTTCTCTTTTAGAAGCAAGAAAGACAAACAGTTGATCAGTCTTTCTGAGATCCTTCATCCTGGTGGTGTAGTATCTCAGAATTCAGTGAGCATCCAAAGTTTGCAAGAGGTACTCCCCTTGATTGGAGTGCTGCATAAAGAAAGCAGGCAGCTCTATGGAATGATTCAGCATAGATTCCACCACTACCACCTTAGGGAGAAACCTAGGGTTGTTACGAAGAGCCACACGTTCCTTGTGAAAAATCGAATACGGGATTTTACACATGAGGGCCTGGAGCTCGGAAATCCTTCGAGCAGAAGTAATGGCCACAAGGACAAGAGTCTTCCATGAAAGGAACTTTAGGCCTGCTGAGGCTGCCGGCTCAAAAGGAGGCAAAGTAAGCTTCTCAAGGATAAAATTCAAATCCCAAGGAGGGGCAAGAACCTGAATGGGGGGGTCTCAGGTGGAGGACCCCTCTAAGAAAGGTCTTGGAGACCTCCAGTTGTGCAAAATTCCTGTCCCCAAAAGGAACATGGTATGCCAAGATGGCCACCATGTGAACCTTCATTGAGGAATGGCAGACCCAGATCAAAGAGGTGTTGCAAGTAATCCAAAAGCCACCCAACTGAGCATGAGAAAGGCTTGAATTCTTGGGAAGTGGCCCAAATAGAGAACCGTTTCCATTTCATGGCATAGGTAAATCTAGTGGCGGGCTTCCTGGCCTCCACCAGGATCTCAGCCACCAGCAGGGAAACCCTGAATCGGGCTTGAGCTACGCCTTGAGCAAAGGAGGGAGAGAAGTGATATGATCGAAACATTCAAACACCTTAAGGTCATTAATAAGGTGAAAGTGTCTAACATGTTTAGATATAAGAAAAATAGCAGGACAAGAGGACACAGCATGAGACTAGAGGGAGGCCGATTAAGGGGGAATGTGAGGAAATTCTTTTTCACAGAAAGGGTGGTGGATGCATGGAATGGCCTACCTCAGGAAGTGGGGGCTATGAATACAGTGCAGGGCTTCAAACAGGCATGGGATAGGCATAAGGGAGCAATACAGATTAGTATGAATAGATAGGCCGATGACATATTTATAAGGTAGAAAAAGAAATGGGCAGACTAGATGAGCCTTGCGGTCCTTATCTGCAGTCAACTTCTATGTTTCTATGTCTGCAGGAGCCATGCGTGCAACTGAAGGGACTTGAGGCCTGGATGGACCAGTGTCCCCTGTTCCTGGGTTAGCAAAACTTGTGATAGAGGAAGAGGAAGTTCCTCCGAGTACTGTTGCAGAAGAGAGAACTAAACTTGCCTGGGCCAGAAAGGAGCGATGAGAATCATACGAACTCCTTCAGAGCAGAGTTTCTGTAAGACCCTCAGAATCAAGGGGATCGGGGGAAGGCATGGATGAATCTCCCCTTCCAGTCTAGAGACAGAGCGCCTCTCCAAAAAAATGCCGCACCCTGGAGCAAGTGAGCAGAAGTCGGGAAGTTTTGCTCTGAGAGGAGATGCAAACAGATCTACCTGAGAGGGTCCCTAGCATAGAAAGATGTCGTCTGCCACCCCCTGACCTAGTTCCCATTCGTGGGCGTGAGCGGACGACCAACTGAGGTGGTCTGCCAACGTGTTCTCGACCCCTGGGACATGAATGGCCGTGAGGTGAAGGTTGTGCTATACTGCCCATTCCCAAACCCATATCGCCTCTCTGCAGAGAGGGTAGGAACAAGTTTCTCCCTGTTTGTTGATGTACCAGACTACATACATGTCCGTCTGGACAGCCAGATGCCCAGGAAGCAGATAAAGAAGCAGAGCCTGAAGAGCACAGAGCATGGCCCGAAGCTCGAGCACATTGCTGTGGAAAGATTTTTCAGGTTGGGACCAGGAGCCCTGGGTCCTGTGAGGCCCAAGATGGGCTCCCTAACCTTCGCCCGAGGTGTCTGTAATCGGCATCTTGAGGGGGGAGAAAGGCAGAAAGGAACTCACTAACAAAGGTTTTCCTAAACCGCCCACCATTGCAAGTCCTGAGACCAGAACTAGTTGATCTAGGTCGTCCATCAGCTGATCCCACTGAGACTGAAGATTCCACAGAGATTCTCATGTGGAGCCGAGTGCGAGGGACTGTCAGAATAGCAGCCGCCATGAGCCCGAGGAGATGAAGGACTGACCTGGCACTGACCTGCCTGGGGCTGGACAACAGGCTGACCTGAGCCTGGAGTGAGGTTGCCCCGTCCAGTGGCAGGAATGCCATGCCGGAGGTCATGTCCAGGATCGTCCCAATAAACTGGAGCCTCTGGGATGGGATCAGGTGGGACTTGGCCTGGTTAAAGGCAATACCCAGGAAGGCAAAAACCTGCAGGGTAAGGGAAAGGAAGTGCAGGAGTTCCTCCCTGGATGAGGCCACCAGGAGCCAATCGTCCAGGTACGGGAAAACCTGCACCCCCTGGGTACGCAGGTAGGCCGCTACCACCGAAAGGCATTTGGTAAATACCCGGGGCACCGAGGAAAGACCAAATGGGAGGACCTTGAACTGGTAGTGGTCCCCCCGGAATGCAAAACACAGGTATTTGCAGTGGGAACGGTGAATAGGGATATGCAGGTAAGCATCCTGCATGACCAGAGCGCACAGCCACTGTCCCAGCTGAAGAAGGGGCAGAAGACTGTATAGAGAGAGAGACAGAGAGAGAGAGCATCCTGGACCTTTTGTACTCCACGAACAAGTTCAGGGAGCTGAGGTCAAGAATCGGCCTCACTTCTCCAGACTTCTTTGGGACCAGGAAGAAATGGGAGTAGTAGCCCATCTCCCGAAGAAGATGTGGAGGAACGGGCTCTATCACCTGCTTCAGAAAAAGAGAGGATATTTCTTCCTGAACTAGAAGATGATGTTCTGGGGAGTAAGATGACCTGAAGGGCGGATTTTCGAAGAGGTTTCCAAAGAAACTACCGAATGTCCTTCTGCGATCAGCTGGAGCACCCGAGTGTCTGAAGTGATCCTCTCCCAACCCGGTAGATGAAGGGAGAATCTCCCTCCTACCAGTTCCTCTGGAAGGCCCAGAGGCTGTGGGAGAGGAAAGGAGTCAGGAGGTATGAGGCAGCATCGCGGCTGAAGCCCCCGCTTTTTTGTGCAGGGGGGCTTGGCAGCCAGAGGGGCCCCGATGTTTGTTGGCCTGCTTTCCCTGAGGTTTTGCCTTTTACTAAGAGCGTCTGTGAAAGGGACAATGCTGAGCCTGAGGGGGACTGCACATGGAGTAAACAGACTTAAGTGCAGTATCCTTCTCCTGCAGATCAGACATCGCCACTGAACAGCACTGAACCCCTGAAGGGCGCATCCTGGATAGCGGACTGCACCTCCTGGACCAAACCTGACACCCAGAGCCAGGCATGACGCCGCAAATCCATGGCAAAAGCTGAGCTCTGGCCAGCAGCGTCTACTGAGTCGTATGTGGCACAAAGCATGTGCCAACTGGCCAAATGCACAGACTGGACTAGATCCGTCACTTCCTGCTTCATCTGAGACTTAGGAAGGGAGTCCAATTTAGCCTCCACCTCACTTGGGATCACCTTCTGGTAATCCCCCATATGACCAATGTAATCCAGGGCCCCAATACCCAGAGTGGAAGAAACACAGACCTTCTTCCCGTACTGGTCCAGAAGGTGGGATTCCTTGTCGGGTGGTGACGAGCTCAAGTGCTTGATGTTAGCTGTCCGGCCATGGGAGTCACTAATCATGACCGAATCAGCTCAAGGGTGTGAATTCAAAGAGTCAAAACGCTCTGGAGCCTGATAGAGCTTATCCAACTTTCTAGGAAGGGGGGTTAATGCAGACAGTTCCTTCCAAATAGTGAAAACAAGGTCGGCATGAAGCTCAATTCAGGGTAGCACCAGGGTAGGAGCAGTCTCTGACGGATCCAGGTGCACAGCGAGTTTCTTATGCTGTGGATCTGGCTCCAAGGAATGCCACTGATGAACTACATGGATTTTGCACAGCAACTTTATAAAGGAAGGATCCTCCAGAGGAGTCCTTGACCTGGGCTTGTCCGGAGTGTGGGACTAGTCGACTGGGTCAGAATGACCATCTGAGTAATCAGAGGAGGATGAAGAGGAAGAAAACTCCTCTGGACACAGGGAGGAACGGACCCCTTGGGAAACCCTCGAGGAAGTGTTATCCTGCCCTGGAACCAGAGGGCTCACCTCTGGTATCCAGAGGTGGGGAGAGGGTCTCATCTCCAATGTAGGCGGTCCAGAACCGGGACCAGCGTCAGACAATGGCTCTCTACCTCCCTGGTGAGCTGAGCCTTGGCCTCAGCCCACCAGGAAGCCAGAGTCTCCTTCAAGTCCACTGGTGGCTGAGGGGGCAGTGGAGGAGGAAAAGGTGGATATGGATACTGAGGGTGTCCATAAGGTGTGTATCCGTACCCTGATGGTGGGTAGCCCGGCGTCTGGTACTGGGGCACTGTGTACTGCGGCGTTGGGTAGGCTGGTGCCGGGTACTGGGGTGCCTGATACTGTGGGCCTGGGTATGAGTGTCAGATAGGATGGCGTTGGATAGGACAAGGTCGGATACCCAGGTACCAGGGGGTCTGCAGGAGCAGAAGGCCCTGGAAACGGCCCAGTGGGTGTGCCTGGAATGGGAGGCCCAGCGTAGGGGTGGCATCCAGCAATGGAATATTGTCAAGCGTCGGGCAGGCCAGCGTCAGAGGATCTGGCATCGGGTCATCCAGCCCAGCGGGAGGGAGATCCAATGGCAGCATACCCACCTCCTCAGAGTCACCCTGGGAAGAAGGATCACTATCTCCAGGATCCAGCAGAAAAGACGCTGGTGCCTCGAAGTGCAACGAGGGTTGCGCCAAGCTCGGGATGACTGATAGGCCCAAAGGGTCCTGCATCAGCTCCAATGCCGAGCAGACGTCCGAGGAGCAGACGTCGATCCGTGCAGACTGAGAAGCTGGTGTCCGAAGGCCATGAAGGAGGGGCGGCCTTGGAGGGCGTTTTGGAGGCCATGCGCTGCCCCAGAGGGTCAGGCCTCTTAACAGTCTTACCCGGGTGGGTGGAGGAGCAGACGTCAGACTTATCAAGGCCACTTGAACCAGAAGGCCGCACAGCGACTACCTTGCTGGGAGCGGCAGCCTCCTTTGACCCGGAGGCTCCCAAAGGGCCTGAGCGTGAACCCAACAGGAGGGTCGACACTGTCTTGGAAGCCTCCAAGACAGCTGCCACAGAGCTGCCTCTCAGGGAGGCATTACCTGCAGCACTGTGACCCCAGCTGAGGCTGCGGCGACTGATGAGGAGTCGTGGTCCTTCTTGTGGTGGCCCTCCAGAGAAGTCAAAGCCCACTGAAGTTTTCAGTTCCTTTTCCATGGAGGTCATTTTTTGTTTAAGAAGGTGGGCCTCCAGGGACTGCTGCCTCTGCTTTCGGGTGGCCGCGTTAAACTGCTGGCAGAGCTGGCACTTCGACAGTATGATCGGGGCCTAGACAAAAAAAGGCACTGGGAATGTCAGTCCTTATGCGGGAGCTGGGCGCCGCAAGAATCACACTTGTTTTTGTGCTTGGAAGGAGTCTGGGATGATGTACACGGCAGCTGAAGGTAAGGCTGACGAAAATCAGGAAAAAGGTTGTAAAATAGGCAGTAAAACTACCATTGATGGGCTGTGAAGCAGTAAACTTAACTGTGAGGTGCTGCACAAGCTAACTGCAGGAAAGAACTGGAAGGCTGGTGTGGGGGACTACCCCTTTATACTGTCATCACCTGACATGGGGCAGTCCCCCACCAGAGACTGCTAGCTAGAAATATTTCCGTGGGGTCCCCGACACCTGCTGGTTTCAGTCCAATTTGTAATTACCTACTGCAAGAGCCCTCTCAAAGTAAGGTCACCACATCCCCACCCTTGAGGTGTGGAAAATCCTTGCTAGAGAGATATTCAATGAACAAAATCAGCTATACTCTTGCAGATAAATACACACACTTTTATACTAAGTGGTGCAAATGGGTGTCCCATCAGCTAAACAGCCAGATTTTGTTCCCTGAACTCTGGCTACTTTCCTGCCACACACACCACACACACAATAGATAAGAGCTGCATGGCCCATCCTTGTTGCATTGCTTACACTGTAGACCCACTAAGGCCTACGGCACTTTCTTTGCCACCCCATTATCATGACCCTTATGAGTCCCTTGTACTTATCCCAGGCTTTTTTGAATCCCACCACTGTTTATCCCCAGAACCTCTGCTGGAAAATCATTCCAGGCATCCACCACCCTTTCTGTGAAGTAGTAGTATTTCCTCAAATCTCTCCTAAACCTACCCCCTTCAGCTTCATATCATGGGCTCTTGTTCTAGAGAACCCTTTCCTCTGAAAAATACCTCCCATTTGTACTTACTTTACCCCTACGAGGTATTAAAGGTCTCAATCATATACCCCCGTCCTTCCTCTCCTCCAGGGTGCATATGTTTAATTCCTTTAACCTCTCTTCATAGGACATTTGATGTAGACCCTGTACCATCTTGATAGTTCTCCATTGGACAGCCTCAGTCATGTCTAGGTCCATCCCAAGATGTGGCCTGCAAAACTGGACACAGTACTCCAGGTGGGATCTTACTAAAGACCTATATAGTGGCACCACCACTTCCCTCTTCCTGATGGTAATACCCCTACTTATACATCCCAGCATCCCATTAGCTCTCCCAATCGCTTTGTTGCATTGTCTGGCCACCTTCGAGTCATCCCAAATGATTACCCCCAGGTCTCTTTCCTGCTTGGTCTCTACTAGCATCTCTCACCCACTGTGTACTG
Source organism: Neoceratodus forsteri (assembly GCA_016271365.2). NCBI lineage: Eukaryota > Metazoa > Chordata > Ceratodontiformes > Ceratodontidae > Neoceratodus > Neoceratodus forsteri. The sequence goes on along the minus strand of CM057449.1, from coordinate 514,454,915 downwards.
CACCCCCAGGTTTCTGTGACTCAAGTGCATTATTTTGCATTTGTGTTAAACCTTAGCGGCTAAATTTTTGACCAATCCTCCAGCCATTTCAAGCCTCTCTCCATCCTTAGTGCCCTGTCACAAATCTTGGTGTCATCTGCAAAGAGTTAGGCCTTCCCTTCCAGTTTCTCCACTATGTCACTAATGAAGACATTAAAGAGGACTGGCCCCAGTACTGACCTCTGCAGTACCCTGCTGGTTACTCTCCCCTTCTCAGAGTGAACTCCCATTTACTAGCACCCTCTGCCCCAAGTTTTTTTTTTTTTTTTTTAAACCCAGGTTACCATCTTATTGCCCACCCCATGGTATGCAACTTGTTTGCCAGTCTATGTGGAACAATGTCAAAGGTCTTGCTGAAGTCTAAGTAGGCCACGGCCACCATTCTGTCCCCAAACACCCTGGTTACCCAGTCAAAAATAAAATCTATCAGATTTGTTTGACATGACCTCCCTTGCATAAAGCTATGCTGCCCCAGGTCCTGCAGTCCACTGGATTCCAGGTGTTCCACGATTCTTTCCTTTAACAGCATTTCCATCAGTTTCCCTACTACTGATATCAGGCTGACAGACCAATCATCTCCCACCTCCTCCGTGCTACCACTTTTGTGAAGTGGGACTACATCCACCCTTCTCCAGTGAACTGTTAAACAAGTCTGTTAGGGGGTGTAGCTAGCACCTTCCTGCATTCCTTCAACATTCTTGGATGCACCCCATGGCACTGTACACCCTCAGATTAGCGAGTGCTTTTTTGAGCCTCTCCTTAGAGAAGCGACTAGTGTCCATTCCCCCCCCCCCAGTCTCTTGGTGCTTATTTGTGATCCCTCCCCTTCACCCTCAACTGTGAATACTGAGCAGAAATAAAGATATTGCCTTTTCTTGGTACTCTTCAGTATAGGCCCCTGTCTCAATTAACAACTGTGCAATCCCTCCCTTGTCTTCCTTTTCTTACCGATGACCCAGAAAGTACAGTTACGTAAGAACTTACCACAGCAGTAGATCTTCGAGAACAGCTCTTGCAGTAGGTTACACAATTAGGACTGAAGCTGGCAGGCGCCAGGACCCCACAGAAATTTTCAAGCTAGCAGTATCCAACGGGGACCGCACACGACTTCAGATGCAGTACATAAGGAGGCGATCCCCCGTTCTCCCACCAGAGACTCCCGGCCACTGGCTGACATCAGAAGCGGAGACTGAGGATCCGCCGTCAAATGGCAATCGGTGATACTGAAAATCCCAGATCCTAGGAGAAGGATATTGGAACTAGAATTTACCTCCAGCAGGGATGGTGGGAGGGAAAGTACCTGCTGTAAGAGCTGTTCTCGAAGATCTACTGTTAAAGTAAGTTCATGTGTAACTGTACTATCCTACTTGGAGAAACAGCTCTTGCAGCAGGTTACACCATTAGGACCGATTCCCAAGCAGTAATGGAAATCCCACACCACTGGGAGGAGGGAAGGTAGAAATCCTTAATGGAACCAAAGCCTAGGACAGAAGTCCTTGAAGGACTGCTAGACCAAAACTTGCTCTTCGCCTCAATGCAATATCCAGACTATAATGCCTGATGAAAGTGTGCACGGAGCTCCAAGTAGCTGTAGCACAGATGGCCAAGGTGGACACATTCTTTAGGGCCGCAAAGGAGGTAGCCACCCCCTTTGTGGAATGACCCTTGACCACACCTGATACGGGTTTGTTGCTTTTCTGGTAACAGAACGCAATACATTGAATGAGTCTCCTAGATAGCGACTGCTTGGAAACGGGAGCTCCCATCATCCTGTGGGCAAAGGAGACAAAAAGCTGGTCCAATTTTCAGTGGTGTTCGTTTCTGGTCAGGTAGTATCGGAGACACCTATGCACATCTAGGGTGTGCAACATGGACTCTCCTCGATTAGAATAGTTTGGAAAGTACACTGGTAGATAGATGTCCTGATTAAGGGTGACAGCTGAGACCACCTTAGGCAGAAACTTGGGATTAGTCCGTAGGGATACAGTCTTGGTGAAAAACCAAATAAGGCTCTTTGCGCATGAGTGCATGGAGTTCAGAAATTCTTCTGACTGAAGTAACAGCAACTAAAAACAACGTCTTCCAAGTGAGAAGACATAGCTTGCAATCCGCGGCTGGTTCAAAGGGTGGCAGTATGAGCTGCTCCAGGAAAAGGGTAGATCCCATGGCGAAATTGGATCCTTAATTGGAGGTCTAAGGTGAAGAATACCTCTCAGGAAAGCTTGTGCCGTGTCCAACTGGGATATGGTGCGTTCGCCTATAGGACAATGATAGGCTGATATGGCACAGAGGTGTACTTTGATTGAGGAGTAAGCCAAGCCTTTCTGAAAGAGAGACAGGAAGTAGTCCAAGACCGACTTCTGGACAGTCTAGAGGTGAAAACACCCGCGCTTGAGCCCATAGGCAAAAACCGCACCATTTCATGGCATAAGTATCACGAGTGGCCGGTTTTCTCACGGCCACCAGAACGTCAGCTACCATGTGCGAGACCCCATGTCACAAAATGGCTATGTCTCTAGGAGCCAAGCATGCAGGCTCAGCGAACGAAGGTCCGGATGGACCAAGAAGCCCTTCTCTTGAGACAAGTGAGAGCTGATTGGGAGAGGTACTGGAGGTTCCCGGGACAGCTGATGTAGTAGAGGGAACCAGATCTGTCTGGGCCACAATGGCGTGATAAGTATCAGCATCGCTTGCTCTCTGCTAAGTTTCAGAAGAACCCTCTGGATCAATGGAAAGGAGGGGGGGGAGCATAGAGGAATCTGCCCGCCCAGGAGAGGGACAACACGTCTCGCCAAACACCAGGCCCTGGATCTAGCAAGCAAAAAATTGGGCAGTTTTGCATTGGATGGGGACACGTAAAGGTCTAATTCTGGTATATCCCATCTGTGAAACAGATCCTCTACCACCACCTGGAGTAGTTCCCACTTGTGGACTGTGGCCTGAGAGTGGCTCATGCCATCTGCAATGACGTTGTCCACTCCAGGGACATGAACAGCAATGAGGTTTGCGCCGTGTTGCAAAACCCAATCCCACACCCTCATGGCCTCCCTACAAAGTGGGTAGGAATGGATGCCTCCTTGTTTGTTGAGGCAATACATCACAGCGAAATTGTATGTCTGCAACAGAAGAGTACCCGGTGGAATCTCCGACTGGAAGGCCTGCAGGACATAGAGAACTGCTCTCATTTCCAGGATATTTATGTGGAGAAGAGTCACTTTGGCTGTCCACAGGCCCCGAGACTGGACACAGTCGAGGTGTGCACCCCATCCAAGCCCTGAGGCATCTGTGGAGAGTGTCACAATTGGAGTTGGCGCAGTGAAGGGGACTCCCGGCAATAGTTTCTTTGGATCTAGCCACCGTTGCCAATCCCAGATTACAGCCTTCGTGATCCAGATTGGGAGCTGCAGATGGCCTTGCTTTTGATCCCACTGGACTGTAACATTCACTGGGTCACCTGCATGTGGAGACGGGCTAGCAGGACTGTTGCAATGGCCACAGCCATGTGTCCGAGCAGGCAAAGGACCAATCTGGCAGCAACAGTCTTCACCAAAATGTCCCTGATGAGGGATCTGATGTGTTCTGCTCTGTCCTGGGGAAGAAAAGCTTTCCCCTGGATGGTGTCCAGAACTATGCCTATGAACTACACAGTCTGTGATGGAACCAGGTGTAACTTCTCTTGATTGATCATGATGCCGGTCTCGAACAGAGACAGGAGTACAATGAATGGCGGACATCAAGGCCTCCCAAGAGGGCACCATGAGAAGCCAGTCGTCCAGGTAGGGGAACACGTAGTGGCCTTGTCTCCTCAGAGTCGCCGCTACGACCTCCATACACTTCGTGAATACCCGAGGTGCCGATGACAGTCTGAAGGGAAGGGCTCGGAACTGATAATGGTGGCCCTGAAACTCGAAGTGCAGAAACTTCCTGTGTGCTTGAGCAATGGGTATATGCAGGTAAGCATCCTGCATGTCCAAAGACGCCAGAAAAGCACCCTGCTTGAGCATGGGAATCAGACCTGAAAGAGTCACCATCTGGAAGCATTTGTACAAGACTGACTTATTGAGGTTGCTGAGGTCTAGTATCGGACGGAGGTCCCCAGTTTTCTTGGGAACCAGAAAGTAGTAAGAATACCCTGCACTCCTCTGGTTCTGTGGTACGTGCTCCATTGCTTATTTTCCCAGAAGCGTGAGCACCTCCTGCTGTATGAGCAGGATGTACTGACCCGAATAATGGGAAAGCAGGGGAGGTTTTGCCGGTGGGTGGTTGAGAAACTCTATGAAGTGACCTTTGACCAACTGGATAACCCTCCGGTTGGTGGTAATCGACTGCCACCCTAAAATTGGCGAAGTGATATGATCCCACCTTTGTTCGCTGCTGATCCAGAGGCGGGCAGGGCCGGAAGGAGTCATGCTGTGGCACTGGTCCCTGCAGGCTGGGCCAGTTTAGTGTAACATGGGCTCTGCCTGGGGACGACAGCATGAGCTTTCCACTGAAAGGTGCCCCTTTGCTGGCCAGAACGTGGCTGTTACCGGCTGCGAAAACGGCTCTGGTTCCTATGAAAGGAAATGGGCCTGGATCTGTAAATGGCCTGTACAGACCAGACTGTCTTCCCAGCGTCCTGGAGTTTGGTGATAACCTTCTCAGAGGGGTCACCAAAGAGTACCTCGCCATTGTAGGGGACATCAAGTTCTTCTGTATGACCGGGGTGAAGCCGGAGACACGGAGTCAAGAGTGTCACTGGAGACAGATGCCTGAAGCTGCAGCTCTGCTGGACAAGTCCACAGAATCGTATGTGGCTCGTAGTACTTGGGTACCCACATCAGACCCTCTGCGGAGGAGGTTTAGGAGCTCCGCCTTCTGATCACCATCTGGAAGTTAAAATCAACCAGTTCCTGGCCCTGTTTCCATAGGGCATTCTGAAACTGTACCATGTGGGTTAAGTAGTTCAGGGACCTGAAGGACAAGAACAGTGGGGGAATTCAAGAATGCATGGGACAGACATAAGGCAGTTCTAGTGGGGGGGTAGGAGGAAGTAAGCTGCAGATCCTAATTAACCAACAGCTTATCTGTTAGGTAGGAAAATGGGCAGACTAGGTGGGCCAAGCGGTCCTTATCTGCCGTCAAATTCTATGTTTCTGATGGAGCATGTAGCAGCTGCATACATGCGTCTCCCCAGGGCATCCAATTGCTTGGATTCCTGGTCCGGTGGCTGTGTGCTCATGTGTTGCAGTCTTTGGGACCGGTCATGTGAGGCCATAATGACCAGGGAGTCTGCCAGAGGTTGTTGAGTTAAGTACTGGTCCTCGCTCTGGGCCTTGTACAGGTGGTCAGCTTTCTTCGGCACCGCAGGATTGGAGTGTGGACACTTCCACGCAGCCTTGTTGACATCCGCAAAGGTGTCCACCAAAGGTGGCACTACCACAGGCTTTAGGACTGTCTGCCGAAGATGATGGGCAAGGTGCTGTCTTTTGGGGTCGAGGTCTTCAGCATCCCACCCCATTCCTGGTTGTGCCTCATGATCTCGGAGAAGGAGGGATCATCCGGAGGAGACCTGGGAAGGTCATGTGGGTCATAGTGATGGAATGCTGAGTGGAGAAGGCGATCTGGAATATTGGAGGTATCCGATCTGGAGTCCTCCCCTGACTGAGTATACAGATGTCTGGGTCATTTGGGGCTGGGAGACCCTCATAGGGATCTTAAGGGAGTCCTTCTCCGATCCTTGGATCTACCCCTGGGAGGTGGAGTCTGCTCCCAAGGGGTTGGTGGTAGTCCTGCTGGCCCCTGTGGAGGAGGAAAAGGTGTAGGAGGTGAAGGAGGAGGAGGTTTAACAGGGACCACATCCTTTCGGATGGTGTCTCACCAGAAGGTAAAGAGGTCCTTTACTTCTTGCAGGTTCATGCCCAAAGACGGGCCTGGCGCCAGTAGTCTGTTGTCAGGCGTCTGGTCCGCGGGTGTCTCTGGGGTGGGTGAAGGTTCCCTCGGGAGCCCGGCATCCTCAGTGTCACCTGCCTGGTCTTCGGGCATCGTGTCCTCCTCAGTTGAATCCCTGTGACCAGTGTCCACCAGTGACTGGGGGGCAGTCTTCGGCTCTGGTGAATGCAAGGCCAACACTGGTCGCTTGGCTGATGTCTTCGGGTCCGGCGAGCTCCCAGCTGGAGTCTGGTGCCTGGCTGCTGTCCACAGCTCCGGCGAATGCCTGGCAGACTTTGTATGCTTGGCAGATGTCTGGTCCGGCGTCTGCTTTAGGGACGTCAGGTCTTTAGTCTTCCTGGATGGAGGATCTGGACCTCTGGGAGGCTGGGAGACAGACCTGGATTTTGGGTCCCGATGTCAGGTCAATGAAGAAGACTTATGGCATTCTGAAGACTTGGAAGAGGCCCAAGGGGGAGTGGAGGAAGCAGAGGGCCTTGAAGTCTTGATAGGCTGGAGAGTCGAAGAGCCGCCTGAGGCTCGGACTTTGACTGGAGGGGGCTGAGAATGAGCCCTGGAGGGAGAGCGGTCAAACCTGGTGGAGCCTGAGCTACGGGAGTCTGAGGCCCGGTTTGGGGATCTGGACCTTGCTTTCTCCCGGTGTTTGTCCCAGTGTTTATGGGCCTTGGAAGAAGAATCACCCCTGGAGGAAGGTTCTTGGTCCATCCTACAAAGTCTTTCTTCCAGTAGATAAGCCTGAAGTGCCTTCTGACGGCAGATCCTGGTGTGACTGTTGAACCCTTGGCAAAAAGCACAGGCCTTGGTGTCGTGGTCCGGGCCTAAGCACCACACACAGGAGGAACGAGAATCCTTAAAAGGGATCCTTTTTCCGCAGGCACACTTGGAAAGGTGTCCCTAAAGTGAAGAAGTTGGAGGACAGTTTGGAGAAACTCTAGAAGTTCCAAGTCATCGTGTGCTAGGTAGAGACAGAGGCTGATGCTGGCGAGTTGACGTCGGGAAAAGAACTGGGGATTCTGGGGGACCGCCTCCTTATGTACTGCGTCTGACGTCGGGGGCCGGACAGACAGAGGCGGTCCCTGTTGAATACTGCTAGCTAGAAAATTTCTGTGGGGTCCTGGCACCTGCCAGCTTCAGTCCTAATGGTGTAACCTGCTGCAATAGCGGTTTCTCAAAGTAAGATCGTGTCTTGTCCCCCTTCAATACTGTCTGGGTTATTCTTTCCCAAGCTTGTGCTTTTGTGCTCTTTAGTGCTTTGCCAACCTCCCTCGATTTCCCCAGATACACCTCTGTCATCTCTCTGTCTTCTTACACCTTCTGAACACCTCTCTGTCTCTTCTTATACCCTTCAGAAGAGCACCGTTTTTGCCCTTGCCTTTTCTGCCACTGCCCTCGAGAACCATAGTGGTCTCCTGCCCGACATATATTTGTAGCCTTTACTATGCTCTTATTCTGGTCCATTATCACTCTATCCACCCCCTTCCCCCAATGCATCCCCCTGTCAGGTCTTCCTAGATACATCCCCCCCAATCTTTGTAAAGTCAACACTTTGAAATCTAGGACACCTCCGGTCATTCTCCACTATTCACCACTTTCTGCCCTATATTCTCTTCTGCTCTATGATGCTTCTCTAGGTATTACCTCACTCAGCTGGCAGTGGGTTACTGCTTTAACCAAGTATCTGCTCTGCTTTCCTCTCTAAATTTTAGCAACTCCCCATCACCACGAGTTGGGACCCTGAGCCACTTCTGGGTTTCAGATGCACTTAAGTTCAATAACTTTATTTTCTTCTATTCACATTAAGTGGCAGTTTCATCATATAAAATCATAACAGGATCTCACACATGGGGGAATGTAATGAAACTCACCTGCAGAGCAGGGGTGCCATTTATGGGGGGGCAGGAGGGGTTAGTCCCGCCCCCCCGCATTGCAGGCCATTGTTTTTTTGTTTCAGCCCCTGGCTCCATCCCCACAGACCCTGTGACCAGTTGTTGCCCTCTCCATTGCAACAGAGGGGCCATTTCAGCTTTCAGAGTGCACAGTGCAATAACTATTGAATTCTGTTCCACTGTCATGTATTGCTATGATGACGCAACTGATAAGCTTTTTGTTTTGACTGTTTAGCGAACATTAAGACAATTAAAAAAAAAAAATACAGTTGGCCAGTCATGTGGACAGGCCTTGAATAGAAGAAGAAAATCAAAATCGAGCCCACCATCGAGGCCAAAAGGCTATAAGAAGCAGAGAGGATTTTTACACACCCACACCCCATGTATCAATGCAGTGTCCCAAAGACATCAAGCCAGCATATGGAAATACCATTTCCCACTCTGTGGAAGATGACAAAGAGGGAGGTCTATTGTCTAATTCAGCATCATTTTAGACACTACCTTCAAAAAGGAGATGAGAATTGGTATGCAAGGTAACCCTATCCTAGAGAAAAATAAAAGGATTTGCAACCAGAGCCTGGGACTCAAATTCATCCAGCACATAGCACCTAGGAGCAGTGTCTCCCAAGAGAAGTGTAGCTCACAAGTAGCAGCAGACTCAAAGTGAGGTGAAATCATGGTTGCTAGGACTAAATTAAAATCTCATACTGAAACCAGATCTCCGACTGAAGAGGCAGTACTAGAAAACTGCTTAGGAATTTCCCAAAAAAAAAAAAAAAAACCTCCATCAGGGCCATGGTCGCATTCTCTTGTGAGGGCATGAAAAGCCAGCACACAATGGCCATGTGGACCTTATGAGGAATACCCAAGCTCCTAGTTCTTAAAAGTAGTCTAGCACTTTAACTGGACACAACATGATCCAGGCATACAGTGTACACCACACTGTAAAACATTTACATTTGTGAGTAGGTTTACCAAGTAGCTGGATTTCTACCCACCAAGACAGCCTCTGCAATCACCTGGGAAACCCCAAAGCAGGGTAGCTCCATGTTCTCAGGAGCCAGGCATGGCAGTTCAGGGATCACAGACCCAGGTGCACTAGAGCACCCTGCTCCCCTGTCAGGACTACTTGCAGGATGAGCGAGATTGTGTTCCACTGCCAATTGGAGTAACGGGAACAAAAAAGTTTGCCTATGCCAGTAAGGAGTCAGACTCTGGGTGGCTGGTTCAGCCTGCAGCTTGACCAGAATCCTCTGTATAGGAGGGAAAGGTGGAAAAACATATAGAATTCTCCCTTTCCAGGAGAGGAACAATGAGTCTCGAACAAAAAAATAAAAATTCAAGACCCTTGAACAAGAGAACAAAAATGTGTCAATGTTGCATGGACAGCATGAGAGTTCCCATTCGTGGCAGAGCACACAGGACCGGACAATCCACCAGTGCATTCAGAGTACCAGGGAGGAACACTGCTGACTGGAATATGGTGCATGCTACCACCCAGTTCTAAACCCTCATCACCTCTGCAGAGTGTATACAAATGTACCCCACCTTGTTGGCTGACGTAGTACATCACCAAAATATTGTCTAAGGATCAGGCAGCAGATTTCCCCAGATGGAGGGCAATGAAGGCCTGTAGGAGAGAGAACAGCCTACATTTCCAGGGTGTTACTGTAAAACAAAACAAAATATCTAGAGGACCTCACTGGCCTTGGGTTTTGAAGGGGCCCAGATGAGCACCCCATCCCAAACCTGATGTATCTGTGGTCATCACCAGGAGGAAGGATGGCTGGAGGACCCCCCCCTCCCTTGGGGTAGAACAGTCCAACCACCAGAGTAGGGAGAGAGACTCCCACTCATCCAAAAGCTGTGCCCATTGTGCTCTGAGGAACCATGGAGGGATCCTCATATGGAAGCGTGCCAGGACAGTAAGTAGCTGCCATCAGGCCTATTAATCTTAAAACATCCAATAATCACCAGTAAAGACAAGCTGTGCATGGGCCAACAGTACTGAGGCATGGTTGGAAGACAAACTCATGACCTAACCCTGTGTTCAGAACAGCTCCTATGTATTTGAGCTTGTGGCAGGGGGCAAGGACCAAAATGTTGGCTCAGTGACCAGTATACCCAGCTGGCCAAACAAATATAGATTATGAAGCAGTATGTAGACAATGGCTTCCTGAGACAGGGCTTTTAGCAGCCAGAAGTCTATGTAAGAGAAGACAGACCATCTACCTTCCGACAGCAGCAGCCGCCACTATAATACTTTGGTGTTTGTTCTGCACTGCATGCATTTACCGAAAGGTACTACACAAAATTAGTAGTGTGATTCCTGGAGAATGAATCGCAGGTATTTTCTGCTAGACTTGTGGATCTTGATATGAAAGGTTGCATCCTTCATGTCCAGTGCAACCAACTGCAGGGAGACTAGTCTGAGTTTGCATTCAAAAGGTTCAGTCCCCAAAGGTCCAATACCAACCATTAGATCCATGGTCCATTTTGGAACCAGAAAGTACCAAGAGTAAAGCCTTGGTTTATTTTTTGAAACCAGGACAAGTTATTGCCTTCTCATGTTTCTGACTTGGGAGGGGGCTTCATATTCTGCCAGTTTCCATGCTCCTGCAGGACATCCATTTCCTTTGTGAAGTCACTAGTGGTGCTGTTCCATTTGCTATTAGCACCAAGTTCTACTTGTATTATATTAATCGGTTAAAACCTTACAAGGGTGTGCTCAGTTTGCTTGGAACAGAGAGAGCTGCACGCAGCTCCCACTTACTGAAGGCACTTTCCCAGCATGATGTCAATGCATCTTTACAATGGGAGTGGCAATACTACCTCACAGTAGGAGCATGCTTAGCTGTGGGGGAAAAAAAAAAGTTCTGTAGCCAAATGACACTCACTGCAACAAAAGAAAACTTCCATGATTTTATGCTCCAACTGATTGGACTACACAGAGTTAGTGTTGGTGTCAGCTGCTCTTTAAAATGAAGTAACGTAGAAACCTAATTTAGAGTATGAGATTAATTGGGGGCATGCCTATTCTAATGCAATGTAGCACCTTTGGCTGAGGCCCTCTTTAAATATGGCCCACTGTTTCAGTTCATTGCAGGATTAGTTTGAAAAGGACCTCCAAGTACTAACCATATAGCTCCTGGGAGGCCTTATAGGAGTAAGTACCCATAGTTAACCTAGAGACTTACTTCACAGAAATCAGACCACAAAGGACCCTTTGGCCCATAGAGTCCGTTAAACCCCCCTCCGATACATAAATGCTCCATGAATTTAGACATAAGAGATGCAGCAAAAGTTTTAGGTTTTCCACCTTGTGGTATGTGCTTGGTTTAATAATGCCCCAATAAACCAGTTTCACAGGATACATCATCTTTATTCTGCTTAAGTACGAAACTAACACTTGCATATCAATTACTGTTTACATATCTACATATTCCAAATGAAATATAAATACCAATAAAAAATAAACAGTATATACATACAAGCCTTCGAGAAATAAATAGGCACAGTGACACAAATAGAAGGCACAGTGACAATACCATATAATCTATTAGTGGCTTTTTATAAGATTAGAGGCAAACGAACCCAATTTTTTTTTATTTTTTTTTGGTTTTTTGTTTGTTTGTTTACACTTTTGTACTAGACAGTTGCAAAGTGCTCTACCAAACCTAGCTAATGTACCACAGGTCCAAAGCACAGCAGTTGAATTTGTTTCCAACCAGCACTGGTGTCATGGTGAAAGAAAGATCATATAACACAGCTGATGTCTGATGTAGTGTTGCTCACTAGTTGTAACATCAGGGGCCAAAAACAGATTCTGATTAACGGACACGGAACACACACAACGGGACAGAACTGTGCTGCAGGTCTGGTAGAAGGCTTTGTCCGTGTTAGCAAAGTATGCAGAACAGCTAGAATATGCACACATGGCACTATGTATTTGCCCACACACGTGTAAGTGCAAGTCAGTCAGATAAGAGCATATGGGCATAATCAGTGCAGCACCTTTTCAAAAGAGTGGGGGGGAGGCTTTCATCCTTCCTCCCAGTCCTGGCAACCCTTCCAAATCTTAGCTGAAGCAGTGGTGAATAGGCTTTTATGTAAAGGTCTTTAATAATTCAGAATGAAAGAATACAGAATAGGCTATGGGTGAGTGCTCATTTTAATACAAATGTTTTCCCACAAGCCATCAGTTAACTCTTGAAAAGTACCATCACTTAATGACCAGGCCTTCAATAAAAAAATAGAGAGGCAGATGCATTTTAGTCACAAAAAAATAATTCAGTGCAGATTAAAGCAGGACTACGGGAAAACATGGGGGACATTTTCAACAAACATTCATCACATCAGACACAATAGGCAATTATTTTAAAATATATTACTCACTTCTACATATGTACAAGGCAGCAACCAAGTCCAAGCAATGTCCCCATAAAGGTCCCACAGGAACACATTTGCACACTCCTAATTCAGATACTAGTAATTTATATGGAATTTGATGTAGAATAAGAGCATCCTCCCATTCCAAGAGCAAGTTAAGTGATGCAAAGGTGCATGTATATAACACGTTAATATTAGTAGACCAACTCTGAACTACTGATGGTTTGTCCAGCTAGAGAGCTATGCAAAAAAATTTCTGCCAGCATTAGTTCCTTCAGTCAGTAAATACATTATTTTCTGGACAATCACAGCAGCCACAGTCATCAGTTACAATCCTGCAATACACAAGTGACACATAATGGAAAGGCTGTCCTAAAATTCAGTCCCATTTTAAAAGTTACATGGAGAACAAGTTAAACATGGTAGAAGGTAGAGTGCTACCGCGACATGGGACAGCTTCATATCTAATAAAAAGTCAAATGCACTTCAACAGAGCTCTTGTGGTGAACAGTATACAGACAAAGTCCATTTCAAAACCAGTGCTGATGTCCCTATAGGAAAAACCCACCCAGTAAATATGGTTACCATATACCTTCTGTAATCTCTTCAAACGAGATCTAGAATGTAAAGTTCTATGCAAAGGAATGTTAAGCATGTAACAATGAACATCTCTCTTGCACAGTAACTTCAGCAGCAGAGTGAGAAGGCCATGCCTCTGGATTCCTTGCAGTGACTGCAAAGGGTACAAGCCCCTTTCAAAACAAACAAAAAGTGCAACTCTTCAGGTGCGGCTTGGCTACTTGGGTCCCCTTGAGTGTGTCAACTCTTCTTTAGGCACAAGATGTTTAGTAGTGCAATCTAAAAAGGAATTAAAGAAAAAGAAAAATAACTGCTGGGGAAAGCAAAGATGAGGCATACATGCAACAGAAAAAAAATCCCCTCCCCCCACAGATTCAGCTCTCCCTGAATTAGTCAAACAAAATAAAATTATAGCTAGCAATTCTGCTGACCGCATACATATTTAAAGACCAAGACTTTACTATATTGGTGAGCTTTTGTATACAAGAAAGGCACTGAATAATTTCTATTACATAACCTGGGTAAAGTGGATTATTTAGGTGCAGCCTTGGGGTGGGGTCAAAAGTAGTAAATTGGGTACAAAATTGGCCAATGTGCAGGAGCCATTGGGTGGTGGTAAATGGGGTATATTCAGAAGAGGGGAGGAGGACTAGTGGGATGCCACGGGGCCAGTACTCTTCAATGTCTTCAGTGACATCGCAGAATGGCTGTAAGGGAAGGTGTCTGTTCAGAGGACACAAATCTGCAACAGATTAGACACACCCCGGGGGGAGACAGGAGAAATGATAAAAAAAAAAAAAATGGCGGTATGGCAGCTGGGCTTTAAATGTAACAAAGGGCAAAATTATGCACATAGGACACAGGAACCCAAGAGTAAAGTACCATTTGAGGGGAGTAGAGGTGGTAATCACAAAAGAAAGATGCCGCAGTGTCATCATAGCAGATGACCTCAATGCAGTTAGTGTGACAAGGCAGCGGAAAAAGCTAGTAGAATGCTGGGTTGCAGAGGTATAATGAGCAGGAAGAGGGAGGTGATACTACCCCTGTATAGGTCACTGGTGAGGCCCCACCTGGAGTATGGTGTCCAGTTCTGGAGGCCACATCTCAACAACAACATCAGGTATAAGTGGTACAGAGGAGAGCAAGCAAGATGAAGGGCATGCAACATATAATCTACAAGGAAAGACTCAAGGAATTCATGTACTCTAAAGAAAAGGGGAGACATGAGACATTTAAATACCTCAAAAGGCCATTCTACAGAGCAGAACATGCTCAAGGACAAGATGACATGATAGCAGGTTGTTAGGGAGAAGACTAGAGGAAATGTCAGAAAGTATCTTCATGGAAAGGGTGGTAGATGCAGGGGACAAACTACCGGGAAAGGTGGCAAGTACAAGCATTGAGGAGGAATTTAAACATGCATGGGATAGACATGAGGAGGTCTTAGAAGTAGGAAGGGAAGGAAGAAAAGACATGGTTCAAGCAGGATCTGCTGTGGAAGGCTAGGAAATAAACTTTCGTACTATAGGACAGACTAGATGGACTGGAGGGTCTTTTTCTGCCTACAAATACCATAGCCCTCATATTCAGAGCTGACTGGATAAGTGGTGCAAAGATGCGCAGCCCCAAAAAAGGGGCCAGCTAACTGACAGGATATTCAAACAGAATGTGATTGCAACAGATCACACATCCTATTTGAATATCGGACCCTGTATGCGCGGCACAAAGCAGACAGCTGGCACATTTGGTGCAGTGCATCCAGGATTCAGGGCTAAAGACTGCCAATGGGGAAATGTGCGGTGCATTCCTGGATATGCTGATCCCTACCCCAGGTGATATTCAGCTGAAACATGCTAATGAGCTCATTCGGCATGCATGCTGCAAAGGGGCCCCACGCAAGCTCATTAACAGCATGGTCACACCCAGTTGAATGCATCGGGCCAGCACCCACCCTGCCCTGAGTCAAAGTAAGACAGTGGACTCCCTCCAGCCCTGGTAGTCAAGTGACACCCCCCATCCCAGAGCCCCAAGGTGAACAGAATAGGCAGCCACCTTTTTCCAATAGTGTAGTGTTCCCCCACCCATCCCCCACTCCCCAATGTAAGTAATATACCACCAGTCCCCTTTTCCATAGAGTAGGGACCCCCTCCAAACCCCTAAACACAAAACCCCTCATCTTTTGCCATAGCATAGTGGTAACCCCCTCCAGTCTGCAATAATATCATGCCCCAATCCAGTTTCCATAGTATAGCAGACCCCCCCTCCCATGCCCAATCCCCATTCACAATGCAATCCCACCTGAATCATTTCCAGTGTAGGGTACCCCTCTCAAGCCTGATCAGATGTCACGAACAGAAGACTAGTTCAAACTTTTTTTTTTTTTTTTTTTAATAGTGTAGTGCCCACCCCACCCAGTAGGGGACTGGACCCCTCCCCAATCCAACTGGAAGCTGGCAACTGGTTTAGTTTTCCGCATTTCACAGCCAGTTGGCGACTGAACACACGAATGTGTACTGTAGTGCACGCCACGCCCGGGCAAGCGTACCACATAAGGTTCACATTCAGACAGTTCAGTTGCCAGCTGGCCATGGAGGTAGTGCGGAGGGCATCACCAGCTGGCCGTGGAGGTGTGCGGAGGGCGTCACCAGCTGGCCGTGGAGGTGTGCGGAGGGCGTCACCAGCTGGCCGTGGAGGTGTGCGGAGGGCTGAGCTAGTCGCCAGCTTCGGTTGGGTCATGGGGGTGTGGGGTGGGGAAGGTAGGGGGCCACCACACTATGGAAATATTTCAGGCTCTTGCCGAGGTCGGGGGGGGGGTAAGGGGCTACTAGACTATCGAAATATATTTTTGGACTACTCTTCTATTTGTAAGATCAGGGCTCAGGCATGGGAGGTGGAGGGGGTCCACTATACTACAGAAAGAGTTCGGGGTTTATTTCTATTTTGATTGGGGACAGGGGGTGTACACCTACACTATGGAAACTGGATTGGGGCATGATGTCACTGTGATTGGGGATGGGGGGTAAGCACTAGACCACCAAGGCTGGCAGAGGTTCTGCCTTTCACTTTATTATGCTCGTGGTTGAGGTGTACACTACACTTTGGAAATGCTGGGGGGAGAAGAATCCATTTTATTTTGGACATTAAAGGATCGGTGGCTGAGGGGGAACCTACACAATGGAAACGGGGGCATACCAATTGACTACTGGGGCAGGTAAGCTGCTGTACACCCATTTACCCTTCCACAGCCTGCCTGTGGGTGGCCGGCCAGCAGATTTAGGCATGCCCTGTTCATGCCCAACTTTGGGTGGCTCATTTCTGGGTTTGTGCGTCAGATGCGCTGCACTGTTTGGCCAAATATTGCAGTGCGTGGCATATTCATGGAACTGCCCCTTTCCTTGTACTGCAAAACTTATTCTGTGCAATGGCACATTCTGAAATACGCGACGCATCTTCCATTTTCCGAGATGCAATCTCCTTTGAAAATGTGGGTCCATGTTACTATGTTTATTACAGCAGTGTAACAAAATTGGGTGAGTTTTTTTTTTTTTTTTTTTTTTTTTTTTTACACACACACACACACACACACACACACACACACACACACACACACACACACACACACACACACACACACACACACACACACACACACACACACACACACACACTTTTAAAGTGTAAAGACATCTTTCAAATTTATTTGGTGGTACAATTTTCTAATTCCACCAAAATTTGAACATTTTATAAATGCAGAGTTTTCTCAAGAAGAAAAAAAGATGATTGCCACATTTTGCATAGACATAGAATTGTAGACGTCGCAAGGGTTAGGATCAAAAATGTTAAAGACTCATGCTGCTCAGCATGGGAGGTATCTAGACTAGTATATCTGCCAGGTATACCTATTAATTGTAGCCGAAACTAGCATTTTTTGGAAAAAGTAGTTTTACTGCACTGCTGCTGTAAGAATGTCATGATGTGGAAGGCATGATTGCCAGTCTGACAACCAGAGGCACACATTTTGTCAATGACTGCATGCTTTCTTGGCAGGCTTTACCATTTTCAAAATTAATTTGCCTCATACACCATTACTAGGGCAAGTTCACAATGGACTTCAATGGCACAGTGTCAAGGACAGGAAACCAATAGGTTCATAGCCAGAATGGTACAGGGTGCCTTTTATAGGCCCTGTATATTAGAGAAAAAAAAAATGTAATGCTCCTAACAAGGAACTTTTAGCTACAGAGAAAAACATCCCAACAGATGGCTTCCTGTATTAGGCAAAGCATGCCACTGTATATCTAACCCATGGCTAGTTCACCATGCAAGTAAGAATGCATGGGCCAGCAAGTTTAGGTACATACAACAGTAGGTCTTTCACAAACTCCCCTCCATAGAGCCAGATTTTTCTAAATGTAAGCCGTTGATGTCAGGATCACTTACTTTTTGACTAGTTAGGGGCTGCTCATGACATTTGTTGCCACCTATAACAGGGGCAGTCCTATCCAACCTCAGTTACTCACCAGAGACTAGCATCATACCAATGGAAATCAGAGCTTAGAGCCCAGACCCATAATCTGGCACACAGGAGACCTGGGTGTATAAACAGAGTCCTCACCACAGGATGATCGCTAGAAGGCAAGTTTCCTTCTCTAAACTACTCCTCCAAATACCCCTCAATATCCATGAGGTCAGGATTATATTGTAACCCCCTGTTACCCGGGGTTACTAGAATCCCAGTAAGACCTAGTGGTAGGCAGGGAAGGCAGCTTGTGAAACTCCAGTTAAATGGATTTCACACTGTCTCACTCTGTTCGCAGTCTCGGCTCAGACTGAGGGATGACATCACCATAGAACTATTGCAGCTGCATGAGCCACATTGGAATCTGCAGTTGGAAGTTAGGTTAGAACGTTGGGAGTTTTTGAACAGTGAGCAGCAGTAGTTGTGTGTGAGCAGTCTTGAAGAGACGAGCACAGCAGTCTGTGCACAGGCTCTTAGAGCCTAAAGCTCTTATATAGAGCTACTTTTAAGGGAAAGGTGTGTGTTTCTGCCAAAAGAGGAACACAGTAAGCTGTTCATGAAGTGGAGACCACTGTTACATGGTCTCTGTGCCCAATCCCCTCAGGGATGGGGGTAAAAGGTTGCCCGTTATTCCAGGGGCAACCCTCCTGGTTCCAGCTAGGGAAGAAGCTGCCTTATTTTTTCTAAGTTGTGCTGTGGCACCAGAAGCTGTCAAGAATCATCTGTGGGGCACCTGCAACCAAAGGGCGAGTCTGCTCTTACATGGGGCCTATGTTTCACCTGAACTGTAGTAAAGTGGGGACTGGACTGCTTAATCAGTGGGAGGCCTAGAGGATAGGCTAAGCCAAAGTAAAAAGCATGTTCAAGTCCAGCGCAAGGGGAAAGTCAAGACATGTACAGGAAATGTGCTATGCATTTACCCGTTAATCTACATTGCCAAGCTTTTCAGAAAGTTGTTTAATGTCCAGAGAAATGGCTGGGTATGAATTGTGGAAGCTAGTGGTGGGAAACCCCTCCCATCATTAGTAACCAGGTTCACCTCTACGGATTTGCTCTGTGGCCCTTTTACTTTGCCTCAGGCACTTGGCCAGTGCTAAGGGAAGTACCCAGATGTGGGATTGAAAGGAAATTTCCCATATGGAGTCGAAGGCTCCAAGGTGGTTTAGGGAGCCACAGGAAAATGTGTACATGTCACATGGAAGGTGTTAGAGTGGCCAGCAGGGGAGCCAAGCCAGGGAAACCCCAAATAGTGTACAAGTCGGGCTGTGTACCCAAAGCAGCATGAAAGTCCGGGCTGTGTGCCTGGTGGGTCCAGAGCCCGAGGGCTGAAGTGTTGAGAAAATGTTGTTTTTCTTATCTGCATTACCAGGAATGTAGCCCCATGGGGCTCCATCTATGCTTCGTTTGTTCAGTTAGGATGTGAATAAAAGCCACACTTTAGAATCCCATTCCTGGTATTGGGCATTACAGTTATTGCTTCCTGTGTTCAGATTTACTTGGGTGCCCCTGTGCAGAGTAGCCAAATCTAGCCCTTGTGCAGAGTATCCTAGTCCTCCCTGAACCCAGTCCCCCACCTGGTACTGCTGTCAGCTTCAACAGCATACCACTTGTTTGCAAAAAGGCAGGGGTGTAGGGGCTTACAATATTTTACACAGTCATGAATGACGTCAGAACCACAGAGGAAGCTAGAGACCTAGGCAGCAGCCAAGAAGGAATCATTGACATGCTTCTGGAATTAGTCGACAAAGGCCTTGGTTCAGGCAGCCTTGTTGACAGCAGATCTACTGCCGGTAGCATCGGCTGGAGAAGTGGATGATTCATATCTGAAACACCAGTACAGCTTGGTGGTTAACAGCACCCCAAAAGGGTCCAGGACTACCTGCGAAGAGTCTGAGCCAGAGGACTGCAACATAACATCCACAGCATCAATCAAGACTTTATTTATAAAGCACAAGTCTCACGGAATTATAGCTCTTTACATATTTATACACAATAATCACATTTCAGTATTTAAAGTCAAACTTCAAACCCCATCCGGGAATGCCTGCCTGAATAAAAAAAAGTCTTCACTCCAATTTTACAATGGTCAATGGTCTGTAGCTGCAAAAGCAAATGTACGTGCTCCAGATGTCTTCAGTTTAACCGTTGGAATCTCTAGAAATACCACAGTGGAGCAGTGGGCAGGTGCATAAAGGTGCAGAAGGTCTGGCAGGTAGCTGGGTCCATGGTTGAGTAGGAATTTATAGGTCAGCAAACAGACCTTGAAGGTGATCCACCAATTTACCGACAGCCAGTGCAGGCAGCTGAGGACAGGTGTGACATGGCATGCTCTATGTGAGTTAGTCATCAACCTGGCCACCAAATTCTGCACCAGCTACAATCGGCTAAGATCAACCCCCAGTAGCCCTAGATAAAGGGCATTACAGTAATCTAGCTGAGAGGTCATAAAGGTGTGCACCAATGTTGGCATGTCACCAGGGGAGAGCAGGTGCTTGATCTGGGCAATGTTTCTCAGATGGTAAAATGAGGCTCACACAACAGCAGATGCTTGTGATTTTAGCACCAGACGAATGTCAAGCACAACCCAGATTTCTCACCCAATCCGAGGTAAGCAGCTGGGGAGTCCGAGCCCAAGTCCAGAGGTCTGACCAGCTTTCATCCTCGTACCCTGGCAACCAGATTCTAACACCAATACTTCAGTCTTGTCCAGGTTCAACCTCAGCCACTTGGCCCTCATTCAGCCTTAGATCTCAGATAGGCAGTTAAAGACTGACACTATCTTCCTGCCTGGGTGCAAAGGACAGGTAGAGCAGAGTGTCATCTGCATAGTAGTGAAAACTCAGCCCATACCACCTAATAATGTCCTCTAATGGCAGCATGTACACTGCCAACAACATGGGGGATGAGACAGAGCCCTGTGGGACCCCACAGGACAGGGGCAGAGAAGCACAGGAAAACATCTGATTCAGAGTCTTGCTCGTGAGGGGGGAAAAAAAAAATCCTTGCGTCTAATCTCCTCCGCATTTTCCCTGTAACCTCCTGGATCACACCCGAGAATAGGCATCTGTATTTATCTAGTGTGCTTACCTGGTTAACAAAAGCTAAATAAAATGGTCAAATGCTGCAGAGAGAGATCAAGGAGAACCAAGATGGTACGGCTCCCTCTATCTCTCGCTATCAGGTGATCATTCAGCACCTAGACAAGGACAGTTTCAGTACAGTGTCTCTTCCTGAATCCGGACCGACAGTAGGTTATGGTAGTGACAGAGTCAGGCTTCAACTCTGGTGTCGGACAGTTGAGGGGCTGTAGTAGACACCGGAGTGGGCACTGATGAGGACATATCCTAATTTCATTGGCAAAAGCGCAGTGGTTCAAGGCTCTGAGCTGCAAACCTGGAGACCTGGGTTTGAATCCCATAGCCCCTGCTTGCATTGTGTGTGAATCTGAGCAAGTCACAGCTTCCTTGTCCTTACAGGTCACACCTGTAAACAAGCTTCAGCTTAGCGAGTCTTTCCTGGTTAACATAAAGAGTGCCTTTATGACCATCCTTCAACTTGAGACATCTGTTCAGTCAGAGAAGCAGGGGCGTATCCCACAGCCTTTTCCATGACAATGCTTTTTGGGCAAGGAAGGCTTCTAAGGCCTTCTGTCAGCATCGCCTTGTAGCCTGGTTGAAACTCTGGCAGATCTAGCAGAGTATTACATCATGAGATAGGCCCAAACACAGACAGTGCGTGCACCGCCCTTGTGTATTCTGTAGCTGTAGAAGCAATCAGAACAAAAGATTCTGTTCTTTGGTGGCACAGAGACAAGAAAGACTGAACAACAAGACATAGCAATGTCCGTTTACACACTTTCTTAGCAGATTCAATGGCGGAACATGAAAAGAGGAGCCACCCACATTATAGATGGCAATGCTCTATATCACTGTAGGCTGCCCCTGGCAAAAGTTTGAGTAGTCCCGATACCGATGGCTTACACTTCCTAAAGGTGTGGTCTGATTGAGGAAATATCCAAGATTTTAGGTTACGAACCGGCCCAGTGGCACTGAGAGAGAGGCGCTGGGTGTCTTGCTTCTCACCATGCTGGCCACGGGGGGGGGGCTGGGAGTGGATAGAGGGGCCACCTGGCAGCTCTCTTCTCCCATAATGGGGAGGTTGGCTCTCAGCCCAAGACAACGACCACCACCACCATGTGGAGGCATGATAGTGCTGCAAGCAGAGAAGGAGCCGGGCACTAGGCCTGGGGTGCGAGGAGAGTGAGCTGAAAGATCAAAAGGCCCGCTAGCAGAAAGAGTGCGAGGCGAGCTCTGAGAGGAGTGAGAGTGTGCTGTGAGAGAAGAGAAGAAGAGAACCTGCGAGAGCACGTGTGAGGATCGAGAGCAGAGAGTGTGCGCATGAGCAAGGCAAGAGAAGCGAGAAAGGGCGCTCTGCATGAGCACTGTATGCGGTGAGAGAATGAGAGCACATGTGGCACAGAGGAGAGCACGAGATAGAGTGGAGAGAGCACGAGTGCTGCAAGAGGAACATGGGAGAGCAAGAGCACTGCACGAGGAGCAAGAGTGCAGGAGAGCAGCTGCTGAGCGAGAGCAATTACCACCAATCTTGATTTTTGCACTACAGTCCTGATTTGGGCAGCTGTGTCATGCAAAAAAAACAAACATAAAAAATACTACATCTCCCAACTTTATACTGAAAAAAATATTTTCCAACTTTCCACTAAATGTTGAACACTACAATACCTCAACTAAAAATACCTTAAAATGATGGAAGAAACTACAATACTTAATACTAAGTCTTAATTCTGATACAGAAAAGTCTGTTGCATTGGTCGAGGTTACATACTGTCCTGTGAAAAATCATGTTTCAGTAAGAAATGTCCCTCTTTGAGCTTCTTAAAAAGGTGGTCATAGACAAAGTTAGAAGCACCAAGACAAAAGGATGGAGGGTGGGACGGCATGGCCTGATGCAAGAGATCCTTCAAAGATCTATTGTTGCATTAAGTTTACGCAACTGTATTATCTTCATAGAGGGCATGTCTTGCATCAGGCCACATCAATGGAATGAGTCCCAATCAGTACTGACAAACATACTGGGTGGCTGGAGGCTATAGACCTAAGACAGGAGGCCTTTAAGCACAGCCATGCCGAAGCCTGCCCTTCTTCTGGAGACAATGTCCAAACTGCAGTGTTTAGTGAAAGTGTGGATAGTACTCCAAGAGGCAGCAACGCAGATTTCAGCAGCTTACACATTCTTTAAGCAGGCAGCAGAAGCGGCCATGCCTCTGGTAGAGTGGTCATATGCAACTCCAGAAGTTCTTGGCATGGGGTCATAATGTTGTGAACAAAACTGTGCAAGGAAACACCGTGCAGTTACAGAATGCCGACTGCAGAAAATCACCGCACACCCAATGAATTTCTAGTTTTTGTGGGGTGCTCCACACCAACATGGGGGCTTTTGCACCACACATACACAAAAATCAGCTCTGAGGGGGTGTTGACAGAGGGGCAACACATTGCCATAAGTGTCAAAACAGCATGCATCTTTAAAAACACATTAAAAAAAAGTAGGGAGCCCTGCAGAATTATCCCACTTTACTCCCCATTGGTTAGGCCTCACCTGGAGGTCTGTTCATCTTTCTGTGCTCCACAAAGTACGGGTGGTAAAAAAAATCTATTGGCAAGAGTGCAGAGACAGGTAGAGGATAAGGAATATGAGAAATACCAGTTACCAGACAGATTAAGCCAACTGGGTTTATACTCCTTAGAATATAGAGGAGTGTGTGGGGATTTGTGTCTGGTCTTTAGAGCAAGTAAGAGTAAGGAAATATGGAAAAAAAATCAAACCACTTGGTTGGTAAACCACCCTAGTCAAAAGAACACAAGGTCTCACAATTTGACAGACAGGAGAGGTCAATAAAATAACTGGGAGAAAAATGGTTTAGCCAAAGGGCTGTCAGTTTATGGGATTCAATACCAAAAGCTATTGTTAATAGCAAAATTATGGAAATAGTTAAGACCTCACTAGACATGCCATGGAGGTTCAAAAAGGTATACTCTTTCTCTTAAAAGTGAAGAGCTATTCATAGGTCATTGACCTCCAAAGCTTGTATAGCACCTATGAACCTATTGTGGCACTTTCTTGTGTCAACACAGATGAGAGCAAACTAAAGATTTTACTCGAGCAGTGCGAACTCTGGTGTTCCCCCTCTCCCACCTACTGCTGGGTTGAGTGCCTTGGCCACTCTACCATGGAAGCAGCTCAACCAAGCACTCTACCAGCAGTGCTCAAACCCCCACACTTCCACAGGTAGCAATATTTTTTGTATCACTCCAATACCCCTGTTGCTGTACTTCCATTCCCGCTTAAGACAGCGCGGTTCTTCATGCATGGTTTTGTCAGCACCATAGTGACCCGGTACACAAGTTCTTTACCCTACTTCCTGTAGCAGGAAAATACAGTTGGACAACTTTTTGGACTGGCACCATTTAGAAACTGGTACACCCTCTTTCCCAGGGGCGAAAAACAACGGCTGCGAGGACTTCCTGCAGTCCCATGAACATAATATTCAAGTATCCTATATACATTCAACGTATGGAGCAATGATTGCTCTGGATTGGCATGCTCTGGGTAATACACAGGCAGGTGGATGGTTTGATTCATATTAAACTCAGACACCACCTTTGGAAGGAACGTAGGGTTAGTACGCAAAGGCACCCGGTCTTTATGAAAAACTAAATACCGAGACTCTCAGAGTCTGAAGCTCCAAAGTGCTCCAAGCAGAAGTAATGACAACCAAAAACAATGCTTTCCATGACAGAAAACATAGCTCACATGTTGCGGCCGGCTCAACAGGTGCCAAAGTAAGTTTCTCCAACAAACTTCCAAGTCCCAAGGCAGGACTAGATTGCTCATTGGAGGAGTCAGATGAAAAATGCCCCTCAAAAAAAAAAAAAAAAAAGTGCAGGACAAGTCCAGTTGGGCCACCATACGGCTATCAATGGGCACATGCAAAGCTGAAATGGCAGCCAAGTGTACCTTAATGGAAGGATTTCAGCCAAGTGTCAGACAGGGACAGCAAGTACTCAGATTTAATTCTCTGGACAAGTAAAGGGATCCATGTGATGAGAAGCAGCCCATAAAGCAAAGTGCTTCCACTTCATAGAATAAGTGGCCCTGGTGGAAGGTTTTCTAGTGGTCACCAGTACCTCAGCCACTTTTGGGGACACAGAATCCAGCAAACGACTACATCTTCAAGGAGCCATGAAAGAAGATGAAGTAACTTGAGGTACAAGTGAACCGGAGTGCCCCGTTCCTGCGATAGCAAGCCTCTGCACAGCAGGAGGGATACTGAAGGTTTCACCACCAACTACTGCAGTAAGGGGAACCAGATCTGAAAGCCAGAAGTAATTCAGAGTTGCCCCTTTCAATCTGGCGCTTGATCAGCACCCTC
Source organism: Neoceratodus forsteri (assembly GCA_016271365.2). Classification (NCBI taxonomy): domain Eukaryota; kingdom Metazoa; phylum Chordata; order Ceratodontiformes; family Ceratodontidae; genus Neoceratodus; species Neoceratodus forsteri. The sequence continues at coordinate 514,430,119 of CM057449.1, read as the reverse complement.
CGAGTTACAGTGAAAGCATAGAGAAACCTCCCTTTCCAGGAGAGGAACAATGTGTGTTGCCAGAAAACTCCAGGCCCTAGATCGAGCAAGCAGGAAAGTGGCAATTTCATTGTGTGGGGATGCAAAAGGTCCACCTATGAATGACCCCACCCGTCAGACAGGTCTTCAAACACAAAGATCGGCAGTTTCCACTCATGCATTCTGGACCACAACCGGCTGAGCTTGCCCACCAGAATGTTTTGGATGCCTGAAACAGTCAGCAGACAGGTCTAGACCATGTTCTACAGCCAAATACCAGATTCATCACTTCCCTGCATGGGGGGGGTATGAATGAGTCCCCTCCCCCCTCCCTTGTAGCGCACTCCACCAATGTTATCCATCTCCAGGGACAGGGCACTATGGAAGGCTTGGATGCCATACAGGACTGCCTGCATCTCTAGACATTTATAAGGAGGGAACCCTCCACAGCAATCCAGGTACCTTAGGTCTGGTGAGGCCTCAGATGCACTCCCCAGCCCATCCAGTGCATTACTTGGTGATCTGATGAGGGGAAGGTATCAGAAAGGGAACCCCTTTGAATAAGTTGTTGGGTTTCACCCACCATTGCAGCACTTTACTAGTGAGAAGACTAGAACAGACTGGTCCAAGTTGTTGGTACACTGATCCCACTGGACTCTAAAGTCCGCTGGAGAATCTGGTAGTGGTGACCCAGTGCAAACACTCCCAAAAAAGGAGGCAAGCATAGTCTTGACGTCGACGGATATCAGAGTTGCTGGAACTGTAAGTGCATTGCCGGGGCGCCAGATCCCTGCATTGGCAAGAGGGGCTGAGCCCAAGGCCCAAGCATCTGTAGTAGGCTCTTCCATGGTGGTGGGGGAGGCAAGGCCCCCCCTTCCCCCAAAGTGACCCAAGTCAAAAGGCCAGCTGAGCCCCATGCCTATAGCCCGTGGTCCAGGAAGGGCCATGACAGCAAGGGGTCCAGAGGAGTGGAAAGGGGTGGCTAAAGGCAGTGTCAACGAAGTGGCCAAAGATGGCGATGAGGAGGAACACCCCCAATGTCGCCAGGCCGGCGCAGGACAGTCCAGCGGAGAAACCAGTCTGTTGCCCCTTTACTGAGATGGGCCTAAACAGCAGTTGCAACATTGGCGGGGGCATTATTATGCCCGACATCAAAGAGGCATCACTGGAGAGACCAGTAGGTAAGTACTGCCAAGGCCGACCCTGAGGAGGAAAGGGTGTGGGCTGCAGTGTGGGCCACCACCAAAGCAGCTGATGACCCAGCCCTGGGCATTGCTTGGCCCGATTACCATAAGCACACCCAGGAGGACTTCTTGCTCTTTTCCCCTTCACCTGGTGCTCATCTTTGCCAGAGGACTTGTCCCATGCATTCTCTGGATGGAGCAGGCGAGGTGGAGAAGCTTCTGGCCTGGAGCTCCTACTCCATAATGGTGACCTTCTGTTTCAGGGGGAAGCTTTCTAGGGCTTTTTCTAGATGACGGCTAGCCTGGTTGAATCCATGGCAAATCTTGTAGCCCTTTACATCATGCTTGGGGCCTAGACACAGACGACGTGGTCATCGGCATTTTAGATCTAGTTATCACACTCTCAGTATCTGAAGAGTTTCTCGGTGTCATGGCACAAACGAACAGAGAAATCATTTCATAAAGTAATAAATGTACACTAGGGTGAGAAAATAAAGAAAATGAAGTCAAGTAAAATTTTGCTGTTGATTGAAGCGACAGTCTGTGGTCGATGACAGGAAACAACCAAGGAGGGCGAGGGGCCACCCATGTTTGTATGGTAGGAGCAAGATTGGCACCTGATGCCATTGTGGGCAGCCCCTATAAGACTGCTAGCAAAAATGTTTCCATGCGGTTCTAGTGCCTGGCAGCTACAGTTCCATAGATGTGGCCTGATGTAAGAAATACCCTTGATGAAGTTTGTGTACTTATGTACTCCTTTGCTCCTGGAGATCCAAGATGGGATACAAGTAGTATCTGGAATATAAACCCCGGATACATTTGGCTAGGGGTGCTCGTTGATTGGCCACTTGTCTAAAAGGGTCTGAACTGTCAAGACCCACAAATGGTCCAAAGGGTAAGCGGCTGAAAGATGCACCTAAGGGTGTTCAGCAGCTCCAATGTATGACAACCACTCATGTACTGTGATAATATTTCTGTAGAAACAGGGAGACTTTCCCAGTGCCTCCATTTTTTTTTTTTTTTTGCGCCTTTTTAAACAAAAAAGGGCAGAGGAAGTCACTGTCACTGGGACCCAGGGGCCTTGAAATAGGCAGCCAAAGGTGCTGTGGTTCAAGGGGCTCTCAGGCCTCAATCACATCCATGTGAAAGGGAGGGGCAGAGGTGCTGGGGTTCAAGGGGCTCTCAGACCACAACCACATCCATGCAAGGGTCAAGAAGACCCACAAAATGAGTCACATTCATGATCACATGTGGACTGGGATGTATGGGATTTCAGAGACTGGACAGTGTTTTAAGAACTGAAAGTCCTGAACAGTCTGCTCCATATGACCAAAAAGTTCCTGGCCACTAAAAAGGTGAGATTATTACAGACAGATTTTGAAACCAGCCAACCGGTGCCAAGAGTAATTTACAAAGGCAGATACTAGAGACAGCAGCATGGGCAGAAGTATCACTGGCAGAATGTAATAAATACTATTTGGCATCTAGGCCATGGTTAGCAATCTGCTGTATCTAGTTTAACAGATCCTTCTGCTACCTTGTCAATTACAGTAGAGTGACTTCTAGTAGCGATTCTGATATTTCATCATATATGCCTGGTAGTTAGCAAAATGGAGGCCTAATGAAGCAAAGGCATGTGTCAGTTTTCCCATAACATCCAGTTTTCTGGATTCTTCATCAGGAGGCAAAGAGCTCAAGAGCAGGAGTGCCCTATATCCATCATGGTCAGTTATAATAAGCTGGGTGACAGGAATTTGTAGTAGAGGCAGAATACAATCAGTCTGACTTGAACACATAAGTTACTGGGCCTATGCCAAGCATCCACAGTAGCATCCTCCAATGCAAGGTAAAGGATCGGTAGGCAAGGTAGGAACTTCCAGGAGTCGAGTCCTCCAACAGAAAAGCCCAACTTATCCTGCACAAGGCTAATAAAAGCATGAAGAGAGGCTTTCAGGGAGACACGAGCATGCATGCAAAAAAACTGAGGCGCACATTGAGCCAACTCATTTCCACGTGCAATCCCAGAGAGATAACAGGAAAACAGCAGCACAGTACATAAAAGCTGTGGAATATTACATAAAAATGTGTACAGTTTGAATACAAACCTTATATAAGCAGACAGTAAAGTGTGGTACAGCTCAGAAATAACACCTAACAAGTGCGCATTTAGAAGTGGCAGCAATACTTCTTGAGCACCACACTGCTGACAGGTGATTGACATGAAGGGCAAATCAATGTCTGGCTTCATACTGGAGGGAGAACACTGAAGTGGTATTCTGTGAAATCAAGACAGGAGCAGGAACCCAACCAGCTGCTTACTAGGATGATAAATGCTTGGCCTGGAGGGGTTGTCAGAAGGAAGGGCAACAGGGATAGGTAGGCAGGGTAAGAGTTTAATTGGTCCCCAAGAAAGCCAGGGGATGGGGAGAGTTGGAAGGATGAGGGGAGTCAATAGAAGGTAGGTTGCCCAGCAGAGGAGCAGGGTGAGGTGTCACAAGAGTGTGAGCATAGAGCAGTGCCCTCACTGCACGACGACAAATCAAAGCATATAGGCTGCTCCATATCAACTTCCTCTCCTTCATAATCCCCTCCATAGCCAGGGTTGTGTTTCTACTGGCAAGGAAGAGGGACACTAAAGTCCCCAGGCATTCTAAACACTGATGGCGAAAGTATAGAGTTGATTACTGGACAGACCTAGAGAAGCCTGAGAATAACAATGGGAAGGCAGGACCGGCGATGCAGCTACCAGTGATGGCAGCAGGCACAGAAATAAGATAGTAGCAGGAACCACAGCTGGTGCATTAACAGCACCAACTGGGAGAGTTGATGAGATGACCGTTCCAGTCAAAAGCTGTATACCACTGTTAGTGAGAGAACCAGAGCCTGTCCCTGACCTTGGTGTTGCAATGATAGTGGGGAGAGGGGGGTCTTTAGGTTTGCTAGAAGTCGCTGATGCAGCCCTAGACTTGCTCTGCCTTAATGCATAGCAACAGGATCTAGATGGAGACAGAGTGCTCACTTTTATACTCCAATAACAGCCTTCTTCAGTGTCTGTCGGGTTCCTCAGGAACTGAACCCGAAGAGACAGGGATGCCAACAAGGACCATTAAAATTCACCCCAAATCTTCTGGAAAAAAACAAAACAAAAAAAAACAAGTCTTTCTAAAGCTTTTCCGAGATGCCTCCTCACAGCCAGAATGAAGCCCTCACAAATGGCTTAGTTTTTAGTCATTCAAGAGGCACAGGCAGTGGGAGTCCTCTCCAGTTCTTCATATCACACAGACTTATTTACTGGACTCTTGAAGGCATGCAACAATATCCAAGTTATGAAAACATAAGTAAAAGCTATGGACCAAGAAGTTTTTTTTTTTGTTTTTTTTTTTTAAATTAAAAAAGAAGAGTGGTTGCTGGTGGGAGAAGAGAATAGCATATGTGCGTGTGTGAGCTATAACAGACACACCACCCAGACACACACGTAGCATCTGTATAAGTGACCCCAGTTAGGTGAAAATTCCAAGTGGTCCCGACAACAATGGCTTACAGTTCCAAAAGTGTGTCTCTGTGGAGGGTGATGTCCTCAAAAGCCCTCACCCCTTCATTCAATGTAGTTTGGTGCTGCCATAGTGAACACAGGACTGGTGTCTGGCACCTCTGTGCCATAAGAAAGAGATGGGGATGTCAAGAACTCCAGGACAGAAATGTTGCGATTGCAGTACATAGAAGAGGAAGTAAAATTGACCAATTACAGGTTAAGGGCAATTCAGAAGGCTATGCCTCTTGCAGCAGTACCATGGGATATCGTGTTTCCTTGGTTCTACCAGAATGACAAGCACCATGATGCAGTGTTACTGTACAGCTCGAGCAAAAGATCATTTTCCAGTGCTATCCCCCCCAATATTCAAGGACAACAATTATGTATGATGGACAAGAATGGGAATTAACAGGATGTAGGTTCAGGAGGGTTGTGAGGAACTTTATGGAAAGGGTGGTTGAACCTTGGAACAGTTGGTCAGCTGAGGGGGTGGGTGCAAAAACAGCCAGGGAATTCAAGCAGGGCTGTGACAGTGAGGGGAAATAATGGTTACCAGCGGTGACAGGACCAGGGAGGAGAATATAGAGAAGACTGGGAGGGTTAGTACCCTGGAGGAACTGTAGGTTCCAGGGATTATAGGGAAATTGGGCAGATTGGACGGATCTCTGGTCTTTTTCTGACATCTACTGCTAGGAGTACAAAACTGAAGTCCACTTAAGAATACCAAGAGCAGGTACTGTAGGTGATCTTTTGGACTTCATACATGCACCAACTGCATGTCTTACCCTAATAGCTGGAGAGCAGCTATATTTCAGCTAGCCAAAAGAGTGGGGGTGGGGTAGAGAAAGTGGAATAAAAATGACAAAAAGGCAGATGGTACCTTTTCTTAGGTTTGACCTCCCATCCATCTCCACATTTCACATACCAGACCTCATTGCCTGTAGAAATGGTCTGCAACAGATCTTCTGCACAGAAAGAATACCTGCAGGTAAAGAAAATTGCTACAGTTACAGTAACCTGGTATAGTAACAGAGCAGTTACATTAAACTGGAGTACCATCAAGTGCATACATATTGTACAAGCCTGTAAAACCAAAAGTGCATGCGCCTTGGCCACATCCCAGTTTGAGAACAAACCTAACTTCTTATGCAACAGTCATTCTAAATCTCCCTTCCCATGAAGTCCCTTCGGTGACAAAAATAGAGTATTTGCAGATGCCTACAGTCTTAAAACTGTTACAGGAGTTTGATAAGAAAGTTTGGCTACAGTCCATTGAGACTGCGGTAATTTAGCACTGGTGTATGCGTGGAACCCTAGAGCACGGATATAAAAAAAAAAAAGTGTGCCCATGACAGTTCTTTCTCTGGATTGCTGCTGGATCCAGAAGTTGGAAGTAATACTGCATTACAGCTATTGAACCCAGATACCAACTAATGCTTTGTTCGTAACACTTACCTACAACCATGTGCAGTACCACCAAGTCAGTGTTGCAGGACTGTACATATGCTGTATGGACTGGAAACTGGGTTTTGCCTAGGCAGTTAAACTTTTAAGTCATGAGAACAAATTGGTAGTGTGATCTAATAGTAAAAGCCTAGAATTGAATTAAGAGCTCCCAGGTTCAGTTTCCACCATAGCCATTAACTCCTAGTTCACCCTGAACAAGTCACTGGATCACCAATATATAAACTGGGTAGAACCAGGACCCAACTTAAGAGGCGAGGTGTTGGTTTGGGGGCAAGGGTGGGGAGAGCAAGTGCATGCGAGAGGGTAAAAAAAGAAAAAAAAACCACACACACCTCAAGTATTACCACTTCCAGACCAAAATTCACTTCCAGGAGTGCATAATGTGAACAATTATACTGCCACGAACTTCCATCTAGGTGCACTGGTAAAGACCAACTCATCTGACGCAGTTCCATTCAGTGCTGTGCAGACCCTGGTCCTACTGAACAGACATAGCAATAAACTAATAAGACCCTACAGGGATAATTATCCTGTATTACAGCAGAGGAAACTGGACCATTTTTGTGGATTCTAGCTGGCTACATCCGTTTCACGTTTTTGGGTGGGAGGTTAGAAAGCCTGAAATGAATATATACTTCAGCAGGTTGCTGCATTGCTTTTGAGTTTGGACTCACTTATTTTGAGTTTCCCCAGACTTCACTCTGATGCGTCTGATCTTTAACTCTTTAGTGTCCTTGGAGTCACCCTTTGACCAGTAGTACTGGAATTGTTTCCACATTGAGGTCCAGGATTGAGACTCCCCCACCCAGGAGAGTTTAATCTTTAGGAGGTCACCAATATCTACCTCAGTGTAGACCAGAAAAGTGTGGGTAGAATTAAAGCCAATCTCAGAAGACCTGAAAAAGAAAAAGGAAATCAGTAAAAAGTTCCCAAAAATACACACGAAGAGCACACAAAAGAAACAGAGAAAAAAAAAGTAAATTCCCCTTTACATAAATAGGCCATATTTTACCACCTTCAGCACCACATTTAGTGAAATCCTGGCATTTTTACCTGTTCAAAAGAAACTGCACTGGGGAGTGGGGAAAAAAAAAAAAAAAAAAAAAAAAAAAGTCTTTGCTCTTGGGTGGCTTGCATTATCCAATACTTGATCCCATCCCTCCACCCCAATATATGGCTCATTTGAGGGGACTTTCAGTAACTCAGGCAGTGGTGACCCTGCAGGGCCAGTCCAGCTCCTGGGACATCCCAGCAGCCAGGAGTGGCAGATGCCAAGCCCCGCATGATAGTTTGTGGGACTCCATGATGGTGCAGTAGATCAGGGATCCCACTAGATAGTCATTTGATGTGGTACAGTGCTCACTCTATAAAGAACCCCTCTGTAACGAACTGCCTCTTATGGTGAACACCTTTAAGGGCTTCCATTGTTCACCAAGTAGGCATATTAGCACCTCGCTATAGTGAGCACCTAGCTAGAGTAAACACCTCAGCCGGCTCCAGAGGTGTTCACTGTAGAGAGGGACCACTGTGCTCACCAACTTGAAAGAGTAGGCAGACTGCAGGTTAGGGAGCCACTGGGTTCCAGTGACCACAGAACTATATGGTTAGAGTTGGCCCCGGGCACCAGTAAGCCCTCAAAGGCTGAAGTGCCAGGATTCAGAAGAGCATATTTCAACCAAATGAGGGAATTAGTCCTGGGTAGATTTGCTGGGAAAGATGTCATCGGGGGGGAAGGGGGTTTACAAAAAGGGCAATTAGAGGCAAAACAAACACACACGCACAAGTGCAAAAGTCAGGGATGCAAGGAGGGCCAAAAAGATGGCCTTTATGAGGTACAAAACCCACTACAGAGGCCAAGAGGGCAGTCAAGATCACAAAGGCAGACAGAACTGCATATTGCAGAGTGGGTAAAAGGGAAGGGAAACATTTTTTGGGAAATGCAAAGGAAAAAAGCTGGGGGGGGGGGGAAGAGAGAGGCTGTCAGGCTGAAAGGAAGTGGAGCAGGGTAACCAAGGAAGACGGGCAGAAGGCAGCCATGATGAACTACTACTATTTCAATTTTCACTAGCGAAAATAGCTGGCCTTTCCCAGAGAGTGGGATAAAATGCAGCCGATAAAGGTCCCAGAAATAAGGCTGCAAATATATATTACCAAAAAGAGAGTTAGAAAAGGTTAGCAGCCCTCATGGTGACCAAGGCCCAGGGCATCCAAGGGTATTAAAGGGAACTAGCATTTGTGTCAGCCAAACCCCTGGCAAGGCTATTCAATAGGCCTTTGCTACAAGGGGTGGGTTCCAAGGATTGGAGAAAGGTGGATATAGTTCTGATGCACAAGAAGCAATCAGGAAACTAAGGATTTGTCAGCCTTGCCTCCATGGTAGGGAAACTGATGGACACTAGTCAGAGGACCTAGTGAAGTACTTTTATGGTCTTCAGGATAGTAAGCATCACAGGTTTGTGGCACAGAGGTCAGCAACCAACCTGACTATTCTTTGACTGGGTAACAAGGGGCACACAGTAGACACTGTGCTTCAACTTCAGCAAGGCATTAGACTGTGCCACACAAAAACTCTGAAGATGGGGATCTGGTAGCAGCTAAGGAAACAGTAAAGTGGGTAAGGGGCAGGTTGGAGGGGAGGCAGAAGAGAGTTGTGGTAAATTAGGTCAGGCAAGTGGAAGGAGAGGCAGCAAGCAGAGTTCACAGGGATCCGTTTTGGGCTCAGTTTTCTGTAATATGTTGATCAGCAACATATGAAAGGGAATGCAGGGCAGGTTATGTCTATTCACGGAGGACACAGTACAGCAGACAATGTGGAGAGGGATAAGGGAATTGCAGAGAGACCTATACACTAAAAAGGGGGACAGACAACAGACGGCAATATTATAATTACAATAACTAAACTAAAAACAGTGCTATCAGTGTGTATGTGTAGACAGCAGTGTTGAGCTTGCATGCTCAGATTCTACTGCCATGCGACGAGAAGCACAAACAAACAGATTGTGGTAGCGTTGTGTTTGCATGTTATTTTCTGGGCAATAAAGTTCACATGAAGGCTGTTGGTCGTTAAAGCAAAGACCACTTTAAAAAAAAAAAAAAAAAAACGTATAAGTACTTCTGTTCAGTTTCAGGAAAGGTCCCCACTACAGCAGACAGTTGATTTTAAACAAGTGTATACTCACTCTGCAATAATACCTCCCACTGCAGTGGAGATTAAACCAATGGCAGCTGACAACTAATATCAACAAGCATTTGTCAATGCCAAATGTTTGCTTGCTGGCATTGGTAGTGTAGAAGTTACAGAGCTGCATAATAGGAATGGTAGTGAAGTACTGAACTGAAGCCAACCCCACCACCACACTGCAGAGACTGACAGGCACTGGGATGTGCCTTTGGGCTGTCAGGCACAACAGCCACGCCATTTCACCACACCCTACCCTGCAGACACTGACAAGTGTCAGTGTGCCATGGGGTCTCTGGCCCTTATGCACACCCCATTCCATTAGGAAATATGGTGAGATGGGTGCGGTATAGGAGAATGGGGTGACCTTTGGGGCCGAAGAGTCCAAGGCATACCTTGATGCCTCTCACTGGCTGCAGGGTGTGGAATAGTAGGAGCATTACAGGAGAGAATCCCAAGTCACACCCGGATGCCTGTCATTCTCTAAAGGGTGGGGCGTTAGAGTTGGAAACCCTAACACCTCAGGCATTAGTTGGTATTTTCACTCCAAATTTTCAACATTTTTTTTTGTGGACCCCCCACCTCATGAACAGTGGCAATATCAGTTTGTTAGCCGAAAGATGCTTATGCACAGCGACTACGGCATTTAGCACTACAGGTGCAACACACACATTCTGAACAGGATGTGAAAAATTACAGCCGTACTGTTCATGGGAAGGTGGGGGAAAAAAAAAAAAAAGCAAAGTTGCAATCTGCAGTAAAAAAACAAAAAAAAAAAAAAAACTGGTGAGGTCACGAGTATGCTTAGAAACTGTGCAACGACACCGTAATGTAATTAGTTTGGGATTTTTTTTTTTTTTTTTTTAAGACAGCAGATTGTCACAGGCATTTTGGGACCTCCGCTCCTGAACAGTGTTACTGTGATTTTCCATCTGTCCCGAACAATGATTTCCCACAGCAACCATGCATTTCTGCGCTGAAAGTGTGAAAACACATTTCGGCCATGTTGTGAAAAATTACAGCTGTACTATTCATAAGGAAGTGTGAAAAAATGCCACTGGTGAAAATCTGGACTGAATATTACAAAGTCATGAACTTGTGCAGGTGTGTGGAAACTGAGCAAGGCTCACTTTTAACAGTCATTTTATGGACTTGTCACCAAATTTAACATAGCCATTTTAAGACCTTTGCTCATGAACAGTGTAACTGATTTTCTTAATCTGTCCCAAACACTGCTTTCACACACCGAATGCACCATTATGCGCTACATGTGCAGAAACACATTTTGGGCGAGATGTGAAAAATGGCAGCTGTACTGCTCATATGGAGGTATGGTTAAACGGCAATGTTGAAAATCCGGAGTGCAAATATTAAAAATTTGCAAACTTATGAGCATGTGTAGGAACTGCGCAACGCACGCTCGTAAGACATTAACAAATTCTCACCAAATTTGCAACATACGCTTTTTGAGAGCCCATCTTATGAACACTGGCACTCATTTTGTTAATTGGTCCCAAAAGGTGATTTCGTGCAGTGACTGAAAACCCTTCGGGCCTGATTAATGCCATGACAGTTCAATAATTCAAGAATTCATGAGGAGGGGTCCAAAAAAAACCCATGTTGAAAATTTGGTGCCAAAATTTCCAAAAATGCCCGAGATATGCAGTAAAGTTGAGATTATATTATACTGCTTGCCAGCATTTCTTCAGTTCGCTGTCGGCTTTGAAGACTGCAGACGTGTTCCCAGTCCACCAAAGATTGTCGCGACGAGCTCCAGAGGCAAGTATGGGGTGAGGGGGATGTGGGGAGGCAGGGTGCACAGTGGGTGGGCTGGGAGAGTGCAGAGGGATAGTTTTATTTATAGGATTTTTATTTATTTTTTTAAAGGAAGACAACGTGGGATGTTTACCACACTGGGGTGGGCTCCCAGCGTGGCAGCTACCACGCTGTTTGGGGGAGAGGCTGGAGCCAACAGGGATGGGGCACCCTGGCCATACGGATGTGTGCATGCTGGGGTGGGCTCCCAGCGTGGCACCTGGAAAGCTTTTTGGGAGGACACGTGTGGAGCTGACTGGGGATTGGGCACCCCCAGCCATACAGTATTGTGTGGGGGGGGGGGGGAAGTGCACGAGCACACAATATGCGTGTGGAGGGGGAGCTCTGCTCACTGAAGTAGAGCTCTCCCTTTCAACTGTATGCCACTGCATTTTCAACTTCAGTGATGGACAACCGGAGTAGAGATTGGAGAACTGACTGTGCCTGCAAACACACTGCCTGAATTGAAAGATGCTGACACCTCCAAAAAACTCGGATGATGGCACTATGTTTCTTGCACATGTGTGCAAGCAAACATAAGGACTCATTTTAAGAACTCCTCTGCTGGTGAGAGGGAACAGGACAAGCAATGAGGCATCAATTACCCTTTGAAAATGTTCACAACCAAAGTGCTTTATTCTGGTCATCTGTTATAAATGGCCCTTAAAAAATGGAAGGAGGGGGTGCATAACAAGAATTTAATGCACACCCAAGGTGTGGGATCCTACATAAATCCCTTCACCCTCTGGGTTTATCAAAGCATCCCATACTGAGGGTGTGCATTAAATTCAAGTTGTGCACTCCCCCAATGTATTTTAGGTAATTGCTGGGGGATGTTTCATCTCCATTGATATTTCTTGAAATAAATGCTAATCTTACCCTTGTGTCTATTTCAGACTATTATACACTAGAATAGAAAACACCTGGCTGTAGAGTGAGGAGTTTAAAGGAGAACTGTGCCAAGCCTGCAAGTCACCCCCCCACCAAAAAAAATAAATAAATAAATTATAGAATCATTTCAGTACTGGTTAAAATTATGTTATTGTTCCACCTATACAGGCCTTTTAGTAATCTCAGTGGGTGTTTCTGCTTTATATCTGATGTAGTTTATGTCCCAAATATCCTCAGAGTTATAGTGAAACATAAATGCATTGTGCCAACAGAAGCATAGAACAGGGACAAACTACATCATACAGTTCTAGAATGGTTCTTACTAGAGGCATGTAAAATCAGAAACATCCATAAAGAGGACTAAAAAAGTCTGGAGCACTACAGTAACAGCAGAATGTGAACCAGTATTTGAAAAACAGCCTCTGCTGGGGAAACCGATTTAGTTTATTGTGGAAATAAGTTTTAGAAGTTTGCTGTCAAGAGAGAAGATTGTTTTGGTCTGGGTGATGGTCACAGCAATACGCAAATGAAGTTCAGAACTTTGCTCATTTGCTTATCGCCATGACAATGTGGAAACAGAGCAGGAAAAATGTATCCAAATACCCTTCAAAGACATGGTTGTGTGCACTTATGGTTTATTCTCCGAGTGCAGGAAATGCTGACTATTTACTGCTATTTTAGTTAGACCAGCGTGGATGCCAGAGTGAGTAGCACCGAAAAGAAGGTAGGTCTATGTATGTCTGATCATAAACTGCCCCCAAAACTGCAGACAAGCAGAGATTTTTCTCCACCAGCACCTTGTTGCCCTTAACGTCTGCGAGGAATCTGTAGTCACTGTAGTGTTCAGGGAATATTTTTTATAGTACACATTTGGTGGCAATGTAAGTGCTTCAGTGAAGGAGTCCGAGCAGGGGTAAAGAAGCTGGCTTGCGTTCAGTTATAACAGCGAATTATGACCAGCTTTTCCTAGGAGGGAAAAAAAAAAAAAAAAAGAAGAGGTTCCCCAGTTATACATATAGAATAATGCACGGGTGGTGTGTAATGAGATTTTACACACATCCCGAGGTGCTGAATGCTACATAAACCCCGGAAAGCGAAGCTCGAGGGGGTTTATTTAAGCATCCAACTCCTTGGGGTGTGTGTAAAATCTTATGTTTAACACACTATCCCATGTTTTATTTTATATAATTGCAGGGAATAGTCTTTTTCCCACAGCATCTATATAAAATAAAGACATCCTCCCTGTGCGGTCTGGTTTTGGCGTATTCATGCAGTGGGGAAACTGTTGCCGAAGGGAAAAGGTTTCCCTTACCTTTTATTCATTTTGTTAAAATTTCTTGATTTTATAGACTAGTGCCCCCCCCCCCCTTTTTTTGTTTTAAATTAATGCTGGCAGCTGTGCCATGTGAAGAAAGAGTTGCTGCTTGGACATGCACACAAGGGAAACCTGGTGCACGTTCACAGTTATAACCAGCTAGTTATAACTGCCAATCATAAATCTCAGTGGTTATAATCCTATAATGCACACCCCATTTTCTTTAACAACCCTTTAGTCTTATTGCCAATGCTCACATATCTGACAGAATTCCTTTAAGCACAGTCTGTCCTACCACATGAAGTCATGTTAGATACCATTATTTCAACTTCCACTGCATCTTTTCGGGACTTGGGAATGCCCCAATATAATCTAGCCACTCATGATGTGAGAGAGGAGAAGGCAAAACACTACTGCATCATGAGTGGCTACACGGGGGGGGGGCAGTTTTGAAAATGGTGATCCCAGCTGGATTCTACATGGATGCATGACCAGAGGGACCATGATGGGGGCAGCCATCAGTCCTCCTCCTGGTGTACTGGCCTTCAGGATTTTTTGTGGGGGAGAAGAGGGAGGGATGATTTTCTGCAGGAAGTTGATTGCCAACAGGGTCTTGAAGTCACCCAGATGGATTATTCTGGGCGATTTCTACACCAGAGCCAGTTATAAAATTCTACAAGGAATTTCCTCCAGTTGATAAGATCACTGGGCCTTGCACAAGTTATTACTTCTACAATCTACCAACACCAATACACTACTGACTTGCTATTCTCCCTTGGGCTCGAGGAGAGCAATTTCTGATCACTGCACAGTGAAGTTCTCCTTCAGGGTTCCCCTGTAGTCCTCCCCCTTTGGAGATGCTTCAGTACCACCCTTTAAGAAGGCTTGGGCCAGAAGGACCATTGGTGCTGGACATATCCAAGATGGTGGCAGCATGCAAGACGAGATTGGAGAATGCAGTATTGACCTGTAACAGAGTTGTTATGGAGGCCTTCGATTCCATAGCATCTACCCCAAGTTTGACCCCAATTCTCATGCTTAGGGAGCCGAAAACCAGGTGTCCGAGTTTACAGTGAAGCCCACCAGGATGAAACCCAAATTCAGCCCATCTCCAGTTGGTAACAGCAGTTTCAGCACTTAAGTGCCAAGAGTTGGCTTGATTCTTTTCAGTGTGTACTCTATTTGGGCCTGGATCTCTCCAAAGTGGGCCAACAACCTGGTGAAGTTGGTCCTGGATCTCATGGATGCACTCAGCTGCCTTGTACAGAGTTTCAATCAGTTTAAATGGAAGAGGTCTGCAAGGAGATCTTGTAGCTGTGGCCTGCTTATAAACGAGACCCAGGCTCCACACATCTACTAGCGAGCTGCATAGGGTCTAGATTCTGTTCACTAGGATAGTCAGCGTCCCTTGTTGTGAGGGGGGGTCCTTCCTGGATGGCAATTAAAAAAAAAAAAAGTGTTGGTTCAGCCACTTAACCCAATACTTACCTGGATGCCAGCTGTGTGTCAGATTAAGCAATGGATGACTGCCTTCATATGAAGCTACTTGAAGTAATGAGTCAAGGAAACCAGCTTAGGACCCACATACTCCAGTGAATTATCATTCCATCTAACCTACCTTTTCTAGGTAGGGTTATTGAGAAGTATGTGGCAATACAGCCCAAGGCAAACCTCATAGTTAATGAGATCTATAAGCCCCTTCAATCTTGTCTTGGATCTAGGCACATCATTGAGATGGCATTGGTTAGGGTGCATGATAGCCTTCAGAGCTAGAGGTGAACAGTCAATTCTCATTCTCCTCTATCTTCTCAGCATTGACACTGTGGGTTGCTGTTGGATCATCTGCAGAAGTACACAGACTCACTGGCACTGTTGCCTGCTGGTTTGAATCCTATCTCAGGGACAGGATGCAGAGGAATGTGATGGGAACTTATCCCCTATGCCCCTGCTCTGTGGCGTGCCCCAAGGTTCAGTCCTCTCACCAATGTTGTTCAGTGTACATGCTGCCTTGGGAGGGATCATGCAACAATATAATCTGGGTTTCCACTGCTATGCAGACAATAACCGGTTGTATTTATTCTTTGCAACCGGGCCACCTGATGCTGTCGAGACACTGAATTTGTGCCAGTCTGAATTCAGGAATTGATATAATCATGTTGGCAAAGACAACCTCGACAGGACAGGTATTGGTGATTTAGCTGGGTGAGGGGGTGGGCAGAAATAGTTGTAAGAGATGGGGGTTTGGCTCCAGTCATCCAGGCTGTTGGCTTCTGCAAAGGTGAAAAATCTGGGAGTTTTTTCCTCTCAAAAATTATATATCTCCCTCTCCCCCTCTCTATATCAGTAGCATCTTACCATCTCAGGAATATCAGATGGTTCATGTCCCTTATCCCTCCTTAAAAGACATGTAGGCTGTACTACTGTAATGTGTTCTATTGCTGGGGTAGTGGTGGTATCCTACAATGCAAGCAGCTGTTGTAGAATGCAGTGGTCACATTACCGACTGGCCTTTTGCAGTCTAGTCATAGTTTCATAGTGTGGTTTACAAGTTCAAACAGGCAATATGCCCTTAAAGAATTTGCCACCCGAACTATGGGTGAAATTCATATTTAATAGTATCCATAAAGATATCAATTTGAATAAAAATATAAATTTGTAAAAATATAGTCATGTGATCAAGTCCTGCATAATCCATACTGGCTGCCTGAAGTTGCGAGTTCCCTTCAAGGAAGGTTTACCAACCTACAAAGCTCTATACGGGTTGGGCCAAGATTACCTGGCAGAGCTTCCAAATCTTATCCAGACACTGTGACCCCTTCACTCCTCTTCAGGGTGTCTCCTTTTGGTCCCAATGACCCGATCATGTGCTCTGGTGACTTACATTTGAAGTGACCAGCCCTATATTATGGAACCCCTTGTTTAGGGTGCAGAGGGAGGACCCTCCCTTGGTGGGGGCCTTTAAAGGTGTGTTATAAAGATACACCTGTTCAAGCAGGCCTTCAGGGGCCAGAAATTGGTTAGTTTAGAGTATTCTGTGCTTCAGCTACTGTTCCAGTTTCAACTGTAATAACAGAATTTGTACTTTTACTTATTTTAAGCCATTTTACTTATTTTATTCTACCCACTAGTTACCACCTACTACCTCTATTCAGAATGTATGCGATAAATATAGGATAAAGTATGGGGAGAAGTATGTTACGAGAATTTAACACACACCCGAGTTGTTGGATGGCACATAAACCCCAAGGGCGAAGCCCGAGGGGTTTATGAATGCCATCCAACAACGAGGGTGTGTTGGAAATTCAAGTTTAACACACTTTTCCCCATATTTTATATAATTGAAGGGCTCCGTCTGAAAAGTCAGAGGTCGCTTTTTATTTTTTTGAATTGTGTTACGGTTTTCCTGCTCTTTGTCTTTCGGTTCGCTTCGTGTTTGGAATCTGCTTTTTTTTTTTTTTTTTTTTTTTTTTAACTTAGGCTATGCGAGGCTGCTGGAGGCTATTTGGTATAGAGGCAACCCCCGAGAGGTGCGTATTTTAGTCAGTGCCGCTTGAGGTGACAGGGACAATTTGAACATCGCACTATGTTTAGTCTCAAGCGCTTTGTTGTTCAAAGGGAGAGCGTGAATGCCATAACACCTACTCAGGTGTTACGGCATTTAACACACGGTTTTGGCAATGGGAGAAAACAGAGACCATTAATTATAAGTAGATTAAGGATTTGAAGCGAAACAAGGTTTACAACTGCACCATCCCCACGCATTTCAGTTCTACTAAGAAATTAAGCAAATCATGGTCAGAGGGATGACTTCAGCTCTCCAACACTTGCATCAGTCACCACCAAAAATGCCCACATCAGGTATGGGTCCCAGTGAAGCTGCAGTGCTCTGCTCACTGAGGAGCCCGTTTTGACTTTTTCCTGAGCCACTTATTTAATATAAAAACACACTTTAGCTGCTTTTCCTGTGCTCCTGCTCTGTGCTGCTTAGGGTTTTCTTACTGCATCTGTAATTTTGTTTACTATATAATCTTAATGTACTGCCAGTTAACCACTGTGTTACTGCCAGTTTAAATTTATGTATGCCATCACTTTCGTACCAAGTAGTTCTACTGTCATGCAAGGCCAATGATCTCTTTATGTACTGCATTGTATAAGCTCCTCCCTGTACTACTGTTTAACTTGTTTGAACTGTAATCTCCCAGGTTGTGCCTGAAAATAGGCAATCCTGTCTAGTGTGCTTACCCTGTTACCAAAAGCAAATAAATACCAAACAACTTCATGAGTTTTGAAGATAGGCAATCACAAAATATGAGGTTTCAGCTAGAAACAATAGGACGCTGAAAAGGCCTACACAGTATCCCTTTACATCATGTATAGTTATGCAATGCTAATTTAATCCCCCATGCAAAACCGAATCAAATGTTCATACTTTTGAAAGTACATCGCTCGCCCCCACCTTTCGGTTTTTGAATATGCAGGATATCAAATAGTATACATAGATAGTGGAGGACAGATGGACGCAAGAAGCCATGCAGTCTACCCTGTTAAAGCCGGCTACAAAAAGCCCAAGGAAGAGAAACTCCTGCTATGAGACAGCCACATAATTAAGCTATTCTGTTCTCCGCTTTGGCAGACACTAATCATAAGTACTGTAAATACTGAGAAACCAGCATTAATATGCTGACTGTGCCCTTGCTTTTGCCAAGGCTGTCTGGTTAGCACATGTATGTTTATGCTGGAGGTTGCACAAGCTTAAAAATAGCCTTGTTGCAGTCCACCTGGGCCCTCACTGTACAGAAATCTGGTCAATGTCTTATGAATCAGAGAGGACTTTAATGTGCTCACTGCATCTCCAACAATACTTAGCTACTGGGCAAGATGTTTCCAAAAGATAAATGGGTGGATAAAATGCCATTTAATCACTGCTAAGGTGTGAATACTCTTATGGGTACATAAGATGTTGGCATGTGCATTAATTAGGTCACTCTTTCAAACAGCTCAAAGCTGCAACATTCCATGTCCCTCAGCCTTGTCTTTTCCCTTTCCCACTCCCTGCAGACAAGAGCTACAGTCGTGGGTTGGGGCCAGATCACTTAAGGAAAAGGGCTCAGATTACTATGCATACTGATCCGGGGGCACAGGTGCTTCTGTGCTACACATCCCCACAAGCATGCAAAGCAGCAGCCAGTATAGCCTGGAGGTCTAAAGCACAGTTCTGTTGCCCGGTGGCACGGAGGGTTGAGGCACTGAACGCCACACCTCGTGCCATGCCGGCAACCTGGGTTCAGATGCAGATTCAGGTTGTTGGGGGAAGAAGAATTTAGCATCCCATGGACTATTCTTCGGGAGGGACTCCAATGAAGGTGCTGGCTCCTCAGCAGTGGCTAGGGTAGTGCAGTTCGCAGAGCAGTGGAAGGGTCAGTGCAGGCGCCTGGCAAACAGCCGCATGGAAGCATGTACTGCAGTGTCCCTGCACACCTGCAACTTGGGGGGGTGGGGAGACAGGGGACAAAAATCTAGCCAAATCCTCCAGTGCTTGTGAGGGTCCGACTACGGCACTGCATTGGATACTTCAGGAACACCCCTGGCTCGGACCACTTGGCCTTCCACAATGGGCTCCATGATGTGGCCTTAGAGGGAGAAGGAAGAAGGTTGAAGCTTGGGCATGGCACCCAATTCAGGACTTTGAGAAGGTAGGCAAATAAAATAAAGCACAGGTCCACATAACAGGACCTCACATTAAACACTGGAATGTTACATTACCTCAGTTTTCATTTGAATGGCAGTGTAGAGCCAAATGGTAAATCTGTGCTAAGGGGAGTTGGATAGAATACCGCTCGACGGTGTACCACGAGTACTCCAATCCCATATCAGCACTGATTACAATACAGTCCCTGCCCAAAATCCAAAAATGAAGGGGGAAGGCAGAGCTATGATAACTTCCAAAACATGTCCAAAAAGTGTCAACTTGAAATACCCAAATGTTTGATCTATGGTGATAAGTACAATAATTTGTAGGTCCATATGGTAAGCAAAAGAACACGGAAAATACTAGACGCTGGATACAACTAAAGAGTCATCATGTATCTTGTCTGCTACCCACCTTACCTACCATCCGAGCAGATATGGTAAGTGTTGCCAGTTTATAATCTCAGCACCAAGACTGTGGCAGAAACACAAGAACCAAAGGCAAAGTGATCCTCCTTTTCTTCCCACACAAGATGTTTTTATTTATTCAGTCGTTTTTAACCAGGTATAGCACACTAAGCTGAAAGCTTTTTTACAGGAGCAACCTGGGAGCACAAGGAGGTTAAGTGACTTGCTCAGGGTCACACAGTATGCAAGTGGATGCTGTGGGATTCAAACCCAGGTCTGGTCTGCTGGATGTCACCAGATTTGCAGCTCAGAGCCTTAGACCGCTGTGCTATACTGCCTCCTAAAGATGTAATCCTCATGACCCTTCCTTCCCCCAATGCATTTGGTACTGTACTCAGTAACACTCCCCAACTTCTACTGCAAGCTCCTCATTCTACAGAATACGACTCGGGGGAAGAGAAGATATACCTCCTTGTTACCTTAATTTAACCCACCCCACACACAAAACCACACACACACTTTATTTTGTGCTGCCCAGAATAGAAATGTCTGCCATTGCTACTTTTATCAATACTGGGCCCTGTTCATACCTCTGGGGCCGCATATCAGAAATTCTACCCCCTCAATCTCTAGCCCTCCAAATGTGGACACTGGTAGGGTTATGTGAGTAACGAGCATTAATTCCTATATGCCATGAGTAATGTGCTACCCAAAACAGAGGCCATTTATTTAAATGACACACCCATTCAATCACCCCCACACCCCCTGTGCCCCTTACTTGGTTGCCAGGGCTATTCTCATGGACACCCCATCCATCACCACCCTTTTTGCTCCTCAGAGTACCATGTGGCATCCTGCCCCCCAAAAAAAAAAAAAAAAAAAAAAACCTCCCAAAACCCCTGTGCACAAAATAACTGGGCACTTCTGTCTCACCCGCCCAGCCCCCAAAAAACACCAGGATGGTGAAGGGCAATCATGTTCCATGTTTCTAATATAGCAAGATTTCAATGCTCACTTATAAATACATACCATCCCTTTTCTTGCCCCTCCAACTCCATGGTGGGCAAAAATAAGTAGGACCCTGGTTGTTTCCTCTCTAACTGCCAACTCTCAAATCAATTTCCTGGACTGGAACACCAGAAGTGTGCGGATCCCCAGACAATCTACATTAGGGTGATCGCAGATAACCATAAAAGTAACTAAACTTAGTCTCCCCCCCAAAAAATGTATTTTAGGTATAAGGGAATGTCAATTATTTTCTTATTTCACTTATTCATACTAGTACCATGATTCAGTGGAAGGTACTATATGGATAGCAAGCAAAATAATGCAACACTGTCTTTAAAATTACTATTAAATGGTACTTTATCCTCCAGGACCCCACCACTTTACAAAAAGACACTGGGAGTCAAAGCACCAGGTCAATGAGTGGACTTGCTAGGTACCAGCAATACTTGCACTTTGCACTTTTTATATCCATGGTTGCCACTTGAAACATTTCACGCAAGCTGTGAACTGCTCTGCACTTTGAGGTTTGTGTGCGCCCGGCTGCAATAAAGAACACTTTCAATACATTCAAACTGAAATATCAGTTAAGGATTACAGCCTGGATTATTTTTTGGCTGTGTACTCCACAACAGTTTATATATGCCCCCACCCACATCAGCTGAAATGTTATTTATTTAGCGCCTTTCACGACCATCAAGGCGCTTTACATAAAAATTAAGTAAAAACAGATTAAAACAGGCACACAAAACTAATAATCATTAAAACAATAGTTAGGCAGCATATGCTTGAAGCCATTAGTGTGTTTTTATGCCTGCTTGAAACCCTCCCATGGCTGTGCACTCTTGTAGCAGACAGGGTAGAGAATTCCAAAAGGCTGGGGCCACATATATAAATGTACGGGCCCCAGAAGATTCATCATCGTCTGTCAGTTACAAGTGTCCGTCAGTATGTATTTAAAGGGGACAGAAAATCTGTGCTAATTGGCAGCACTTAGCAATGTTCCTCGTAAGAGAAATGATCAAACTTTCCTCCAAATGAACCATATTGTAACTGTACGTTAATTGTGAAAAACTGTTCAATTGTTTTCTTTTTATGAACATTCTGAACAGTTCTTTTCCTGGAACCTGTAATTTAGAGTGTTTACTATGTCACGGTTTTGAGTACAGAATGTTTAACATGAGCCATTGTCCTATCAGAACCATGCTTAAGCATTCTTTCCTCAAACTGACAGTTAAACTCCAGATCCCTGGTTCCGTGAAGAGAACTGCAACAGAATGTTGCCCATAACACCACTACAATGCAAACTACAGTTTCTCACATCACTTTTTATTCAGTTACAGTTACATATGAATCATTTAGGCTCATCAATCTCATTTCTGTAAAATGAGACATTATAAACAGTTACCAATTAGAAATAATTTCCTGTCCTCTTTAAAGACATGTCAGGCAGGGGCCAATTGAGCAGAGATTTTACTATACTGCCTCCCTCATCAAGGACTTTGAGTCGGGACAGTACTGCCTGGTATTAGGTGGGATTATAGAATACCACGACAGGGTGGGAGAGGACAGGTGGCAGTCATGGGACTAGTCTTGACCACTGGAAGAGGGTTAGAGGTTGCATCCATACTTGGGACCAACTACCGGAGCATTTGGTGCACCCCACCATATGAATACAAATACTGTTAGCCCTTAAATGTTCGGATGAGACAAAAATGGCACTCAATTTCAGTCTTTGGAGATTAGCAGAGAACATTGTGGAAATTAACATTTCCAAGTTTTGCCATTCATGGTTTTCTGCTTTAGAGACTCCTGTATCCCAGGGGCCACTTTTTGGAAAAACAAAAAAAATTAAAAAATAAGCAGACAATTTAGCTTGCATTTTATTCAATTCTTTCACTTGCTGCTTGTTTATAAGGGATTATCTGCTGCTCAAGACATCACAACCAGCTATTGTATAACTCATAATGCTATAAGCAGAGGATTATGTCACTCGCAGACAAGCAGCCAGAGCAAATGCAAACCAAGCACAACATGGAAAATTCTTCCTAAACATGCTTTAACATTTTTCTTGAGACAAGGAGGACCTTTAAAGTCTCAACTGTAAAAATGTAGGCAAGCTCATTGTCCACAAGGTAAAATGTTTTCCCTCATTTCAAAAATGTACTTTCTGAAACTGAGAACACACTTTACCAGTGCAACTGCACCATTTTTGGCAGCTTGCTGCGGCTCCCTACATTTAAAGGACTACCATCCTATCTGTTCAGTTCAGCATGGACAACCACCACTGGTTCTTCAGGTTCCCTCTAGCAATCTGTTCACTTTGGGGCGAAATTCTAGATCCTTGTTCCTAGGAGACAACATACCATCAAGTTTCAACTGTTCTGGCAGCACAACACTATCTGTTCACTACAGCCTGCCTTTTATGCAGGCCTTCATCCTCCCTCATGGTCTTTCTGAACTGCCCCTTGCCCCTCCACAACTTGAGTATATCTATTCTGAAGAATTGGGAATGATCATTTCTGACCCAGTACCAGACTTAAGACTTTCTAAGCCCCTTCTCAGATGTACAGCTACCCCCTACCCCCACTTCTAGCTAAAGGATCATGCCTTAATGCCTTGTCTTAACTCCCCCCCCCACCCTGTTCATAAAGCATGGCTTGCGCTAGTATTCAAACAATAAAATGCTCCCCTGCCCCAATAATCCAATGGATAAATGGCAGTTTTAAAACTGAAAACATTCTTCAAAATAAAAATCTGGTCATTTTAGAAACTCTGGTCAGTCACCTCACCAGTTACATCAGTAACACTCACTGCAGAATGTATATTTGAAACACAGCACCATAGTCAAATCCTCTCCCCCCCCCCCCAAAGGTGATCCTACTGAAATGAGGATATTAAGACAAGATAGGAAAAAAGTTTCTCCAGTTCTGATACTTACATTTCAAGTGGAAGCTCCTGGGAGTCATTCATGGTACCATAAAGGGTAACATAAAATACAGGCTCCGTGTCCTCCATACCGGCATAGGTAAAGATATGCATTTTTAGCTGGTAATGATATACTGGAATAAATTAAGAAATAAACCCAAATTTGATATGGTTCATTTTTCCATTGTATTGATATATACAGTACATCGGATGATCAACCTCATACCTACATCCTTCTGAAAGTGCATCACCACTCACAGGTTCCTTGTCCATGTCTTATAAGCACAGACAAGGATGACCAGCTACAATAAACATGGGTCCTACTGATTATCTGCATGGAGACTTAAGTGACACAAGCTGCAAGTGCTAAAGAGAATACTGTACAGACCTCTGTTGAGTGTATGAAGACTACTATACATCTGAACACTAATAAGTGCCCCACATTATGCGAGCACTTGAGGGATGGGGTAATACAGTGTCTGGCTCAGCAGGTAGTACACTCACCTCAGAGGCCAGGAGATCAGAAGGTTGTGGTTCTATCCTCACACCAGGCACCTGGGTTAATATCCCCAATACTAGCACTGCAGTGCAGCATGAGGATGGGGTACTCCACTCCTGAGGTGCAGTCTTTTGGATGAGATGATAAACCAAGGTCCCATGTGCCTGTTCTGGTGGATGTTAAAGATCCCATGGCACTTCTCAGAAGAAAAAAAAAAAATAATAGGGGAATTTCCCTTCGGTGCCCCGGCCAAATTTCCCCCATTTGCTAAAAATACCACCAACAGCTTAATCTGGTTCAAAGTCAGTTGGAATTCATCTGTATCCCCCTTCCTCCGGGTCATGCCTGAAAATAGAATGTGTCTAGTGCAGTTACCTGGTCAACAAAAATGAAATACATTCCTGAAATAGACAATACCTGTGCAGGTGTGTGTGTGTTATGAAGATTTCACACCCCTGAGGCATGTGATAATCTAGAAATTTTTTTTTTTTTTCCCCACACACACACTTATTACACAAAGGGTGTGTGAAAAATCTGCAAAAAAATCTTTGCACAGGCATTTTCTTTTATATAGTAACTGGTGCAATGTTTCAGAAAGAAAAGCAATGCTGTATTTGTGCAAGCATGTCCCTCAGCAACTGCAGTACTGACACAAATACAGTGAAGTGAGAACGCAAGGAGGAAAATTAATGACCAACAAGTTATTACAGAATTCAGCAGGTTATTATGGCATTTCATCAGAAATACATGCCCAGGCCATTAGAGTCATAACTGTTCCTTTCCAGGTCATATCCAGTGTGCCCATTAGAAGAGATCCAGATTCACCCATTCTGTACTGTATAACTGATCATGGTAGTGGGAGCACTACCCTTCTTAAACTGAAGGGTTTACACCAAAACATAGGATAAGTACAGAAAAAGATCAGAAGTCCAGCAGCTCTGTAGTCTTAGTCATCTACTGCCCTCTTGACAGACAGAAACACCCCCCTTTTCTAAATACCCCCCTTGCAGTTTGGGATTGTGCCACCCATTAGATAACACTCAAATATCAAGAGTTCACCCAATTTTATACCTGTGTTTTATCTACTCTCCCTCCTGTTACCCAGAGGATACCGAATAGTTGCCATTTTTCTCTGGACAGAAGAAGAATATTTAAGTATCTTGACCTATTTTGGTGAAGGAATCCCTACTTGCAATATGGTGATTTAAAGAAAATAGATTTTAAAGAGTGTATGTCTTTAAATACCTTTGAAGGGCATATCTGCTCGTGTCTTCAGGTACATTTTGCAGTTCCTCCTCATCTTCGTAGTCTTTGCATTGTAGCCCAATTTGTTGCACCGGTGCTTTCTGCAGCTGAGGCAGATGCCCCTTTTGAAGCGGCTGGGGTCTGTACACTGGAATGCCAGAGTCTGCTGCTCTTGGTTTAGAAGGGAGTCTACAAAGAGTTGTACTGATCGCTCATGTTCACATTTGATAGCTTCAGTAATACCTAAGCAAAGAAAACAAATAAAATAAAACACTTCTCTACCATTCTTAAAAATATGAAAAGATGGAGCAGTTTGAAACCATGAAATCTCAGTCAGGGTGCTGATGAAATGGACTTCTCCAACGCCCTTGGCATTCTACTGCAACAGTCTAGACTATACCCCTAGCAGATCACTGGCAAATGAAGCAATACTAAATTACATCAGATGGTGTGAATGTGAAATTGTAATAATGCACACTGTGTGTTCAAGAAGATCATTTGATGTAAAATTCAGTTTCAGGAAAATTACTTCTTGTATGACCGCTTCATCATTTGAAGCCATACATACATTGAAATGAAAAAACTTAAACCTTCACCTTAATTGAGGTTAAAAATGCACAACAAAAGGGTTGTTTCAATAATGTTTCATCTTACTTAGTCCTATCCTTTGATCACAGGAGCAAAATACGGCAGCTGAAGTGGTTTATTTGGATTAAAAGGAATGAATGTGCATGAAGACACCTTGGTGGCCATTTAATTCACCTGGCAACACTTACTATATTTCATGAAGCTTGTTGGGGAAAAAATGACTAGTTTTGCTACACATACCAAGTACAAATGGTCAGCCTGCTACGTTTCAAGCAGTGGGGAAAAAAGTCACCATTTGCCAATTTTCTTTTTAAAATATTTGCATTCTAATCCACAAAACTGTATGGACGTTATACGGTATCATAAATAAGACATTTGAGGCCATTTTGAAAGACATTTTAGATCAGGTTCAGAGTGAAACAGTGGTGGAACAGGTCAAAAAAAAAAAAAAAAAAAAAAGGAGAATCGTAGAGAATAGTGGAAAATGTGTGCAGAAATATGGAGCTCAATAAGGGAGTTTTGCCAAGGTCTGCAGTGAAATGCGGGCGCTTAAAGATAATGACAGGGAGCTAACTAAGGAATATCTTCTTAGAAGGGACTGTTTTTGGGGGGAGAAGTTGGTGATTGCCTGGAGAAAGAGAAGAGTAATCTTTGTGACAGAGGCTAAATATACAATGCTTTGTGCTGAAGCTTTCAAACTCACAGGCCAGGAGCAAGTGAAGATGGGTTATTATATTTTGCAGGGGGATTTGGCAGAGTCTTGTGAATTTGGCCAAAGGATGCTGTACAACATATAGAAAATACATGGGTTCCTGGGGAAAACAAGGCAGTGAATCGAACAAAGCTCGGGGAAGACTTGGGTCTTGTCAAAATACCCAGCTTATTTACAGGTCCCACTGTCATTTTTTAATATATAGGACATGGTCAAATATTAACCCATAGGCTGCCAACAATCAGAATGTATTGCAATTCTGGATGGGTATCAGCCTGCAGCATAGCAAGGGTCAAGATACTCATCACAATTCACATTTAATCGACATGATGCCACACCCATAATAAAATCAAAATACAAAATGTGCGAGTAATCTCTCCCCACTTATTGATATTAGTGGGTAATGGGAACAACCAAAAAAGTAACATACAATGTTTGATACAAAAAAAACTTAATCTGGGAATTTGTGAAGTCTGATTAATAACCAGTGTATAGTTTTATGCATTTGTTTTGAAATAGTCCTACTTTCCATATTTAGAGCCCCTTGTTAATGCTGCTCTCCCCCCACCCACTCACTGTTGATTTTTTAATAGCATACAAGTTCTGGAAGCAAGGGACATCAGTTGAGCTGAAGCTCATTAAAAAAAAGCTTTTCCTGCAGGGTTTCCACTCAGATGTTGCATGGTTTAGATACAGTCAAAATAAATCATGAAGACAATGTTGCAAAAAAATAAATCAAAGCACAGACACCTCATAAAAATACTAACCTTTCTTAAAGCAGTGTGCAAACTTCACTTTATTAGTGCAGGCAACATAATTTGCCCCATCAAGTAAGGTATTTTCCTGCTCAGACGCTTATGTTGCACTTTTCCTCTAATACAAGTATTACTTCAGTGGTATGCAGTGCTATTTTTTTTTGTTTTGTTATAGGGGTGCATAGATGCCGTGATCTCTTTTGCTGTGCTTAAACTTTAATAGCTTTAGTTGGTTTTTCACAGCAGTCCATTTTCAAATCATTACGACTGCACTAAAGAGACCCTAAATAAGGAAAACAAAATAGGACCATTTCGAAACAATCACACTGGGGTAACAGATTTCATGCATACACAAATTTACAATTCTACTAAAAAAGGCTTACATTCCTTTAACCTGGCCTCTGGTATCAGTAACCTTTTGTGCAGGTATCAAAGTCTAAAGCACACTGAAGCAAAGTAAGGGCTTGAGTTCACTTCAAAAAATGTAACTACACAAGGGCAGCAATAAGTGAGTAGTACAAAGGGAAAAGGATATTAGTTGTCAACCAAGTCCGACTCCAATAAGGAAAGAACAGAGGAACATTTAGTTGGCAGAGCAAGTACCAGTTTTATGAAAAAAAAAAAAAAAACACAAGAAATATGCATTGTCTCTTAAATCATTTGCATGGCAAAGCTATTTAGAGGCTTTACCCACAACTGTTCAACACATAGTACTTACTGCCTTTTGCAATTACACCAAGGACGTCGCTTAGTCCACACCCAGGCTGGAAATCACCTCCATTGGGATATACATCAATGTGGCCCACCGGCATCTGGATGCCAATGCTAATACCCAGTGCTTCTCTCGTATAAGTATGTAGCACATCAACAAAGTCTGCATCATCGGGGGAGAGACGTTTGTGAGGTTCAACACCTTCAAACATGGGTCCTGCTGGATCTAGACCTAAAATGAAAGGAACATTAGGCAAAAAGTGCTTTTACTTATTTCAGCATTTGTAAACTGGCACAGAGCTGCCAGAAAGCAGCAGTGCAACATTTTAAAGTCTGACTTCAGCAATAATGCAGACTGTATACTAGGACTCCATCTAAGCAACTTTAAATAATTCAAAAGTCAGAAGGTACTCATGGAATGTCCATCATGACCACTTCCCCTGGTTGTATAAACAGGGATTAAAAAGTATGCTGTGCAGATGTGCCAATTTAAAGTATTCCCACCTGGGGTACACAGATTCCCTCTGCAGTCAGAAATTCATGAAAGCTTTACTTTAAAAGCTGTACAGTCTTCCTTGCTCCTAGTCTCATCTGTTTCATAGGTTCACCACCCTGACAGAATACCTCCTTAGACTACCCATGTATTTACTACCTCAACTTCGGGCTTCAGTTGCAGGCTCCTGCATACTGCTAGAGGACACCAGTCAAGCATCTTTGTTCGATGTAGACAATGCCATGGAGGGGTTACTCATTTTCAGCCTCCTTTTCTCCAGAGTAGATGTTAT
The DNA here is from genome assembly GCA_016271365.2 of Neoceratodus forsteri. Classification (NCBI taxonomy): domain Eukaryota; kingdom Metazoa; phylum Chordata; order Ceratodontiformes; family Ceratodontidae; genus Neoceratodus; species Neoceratodus forsteri. Next base: position 514,401,395 of record CM057449.1, on the reverse strand, counting down.
GAACCTCCAGCCACTCCTTATAAAACTTGTGTCCCGTGTCTGATCATACATGTGGCCCTGGCATTGCACCATCTTGACTGCCTCAATGTCCTAGTACTGAGGAGCCCAGAGCTGCACACAGTAGTCAAACCAGAGTGTTTGGTTGGGGGGGAAGGGGAAGAAGAGAAGATTTCTTCTCTTGCACTGCTAGTCATTCCCACCCAATGTGATGCCCTCCAATATTCTATCCACCGTCCCGACAGTGGGTGCACACTGATGGTCATTACTCCAGCCCCTTGACTACTGTGTCTTGGACCCACATGTCCAATATATGCTGCATCCCAGCTGTGTGTGACCCCTATCCATTTGCTGACCTCCTCATTTCTGCCACTGCAGCCAAGCACTACAGGGAGGTCTGCATTATGAGGGAACATGCAGGTTGGCAGCAGCAGGTGCAATGGGCTTGACAGAGGCAAGAGGAATTGGGGTGGTTAGGAGCAGGAGATGCCATGAGATTGGACAGAGCCTACAGAGGCCAGATGCATTTGGATCTCCACCCCTTGGGTTCCCACCAGACCGAGCAGGCAGGTAGCCAAAGGGCCTGCAGCATTTACCAGTCCCCTTCGGGCCATGCTTTACAATGCCAGATTGATGAGGAAAGACCACAGTTAGTGGACTTAATTTCCTCAGTTGATCTGGCTTGCGTTATGGAAACCTGGTTGGGAGACACTGGACCAGTCCTGGAGGTGGCCATCCCCGCTGGATACTCCACTGTGCACTGCCAGAGGGAGCACAGGGGTGGGGTGTGGCCATATCCATTTCAGATCCAGCTTGGGCTTTACTGTGCACCCAGTGGGGTTGACCAGGTCCTTTGAATGTGTGGCAGCACATCGGTGTCCAGGTGCAGATTGCAGGATTCTCCATCTATTAAGATAAGGTTTCCTGCAGGAGGTCAAAGAGTGGAGTTAGTAGTCTGTAAGGTGGCGTTCCCCCAGATGGTCGATTCTGGGGGACTTCAATGCCTGGGTCAACAACAAATCCTTGCAATTTGGTCAGGACACTGGGCCTGTCACAAGTGACCCATCACCACGGCCACATGCTGGACCTGGTGTTCTCACTGGGGCTTGAGGTGGCCAACCTCAAAACTGATCAGATTGTTTGGTCTAATCATTGCATGGTGAAGTTCTTGTTTCGGGCCCCCCCTCGAAAGTCCCTACCCTGTTGAGATGATTAGTGATCACCTTTTGAAGGGTTTGGCCCAGAGGGATTGCTGGCAGTAGAAGATTAATTTAGTGTAGATGCTGCATGTATGGTTGGCACAGGCGAGGCAGTGGCCTCCTATAATAAGGTGGTGTCCAAAATGCTTGCCATTGCATCAGTCCGTATAGGACCTAGATCATCTCACTTGATGTCTCCTCTGTTTGATGGAAACCTCAAGATGATGAAGAGGAGGGGTCGAAAGTTGGAGCTTTGCTGGTGGAGGACCCGCTTGGAGGACAGAATCACCTTGCATGCTCCTGATTACCAAGGGGCAGTCAATCCAAGAAGGCAGGCTGCCTGTCCAGGGAGATTGCTGCAGGGAAGAGACCATCTCATCTTTGTTTGACTATGGACAGACTTTTGCACAGTCTGTCTTCAGCAGAAAAAAGCTTTTTCAATTCCTCTGTGTGAAGAGTTTGCTTAGTTCTTCTGACATGGTGTCCTCCATCTGGTCTGGGATCCTGTCACTGAGGCACATTTTGCCTCACAGTGGCCAGCCTGGGGTGAGCAGAGGTGCTGTGTCCATCTGGGGTCATTGGAGGTGGTAGAGATCGAAGCTCAAGCACACTTACTGTGAACTGACCCAGCGTTTTTTTGATGAGATGCATCAGGACCGTTGACCTGGTGTCCACCAAGATTGTCCGATGTTAGATGTTGGAGGGAGTCTTTCCAGAGGCCTGGAAAGAAGCTCTGGTGAGCTCCCTCCTGAAGAAGCCATCTCTCGACCAGATGTCCTGGCAAATTACCGGCATATCTCCAGCCTGCCATTTTTAAGCAAGGTTGAGAAAATAGTGGTGCATCAGCTTGAGGAGCACCTCATGTCCATCAATATCTCCAAGCCATTCCAGTCTGGTTTCAGGGCCAGTCACAGTACCAAAACAGCATTAGTTAGGGAGACTGGTGCTGTTATCAACTGGTTGGAGTCCTTTCTCTCTGGCAGGAAACAGCAGGTGGTGATAGGGAATTTCTCCTTCTCCCCAAAGCTCCTGCCATGTGGAGTACCTCAGGGCTCAAGCTTGTTGCCAATGTTATTTGCAGTGTACATGCTGCACCTGGGAGAGGTCATTAGGTGTTACAGCGTGGGTTGTCTCTGCTATGCAGATGATACCCAACTGTATAGGTCATTTGCCCCAGAACACACAACACCGTAGAAGTCATTAACAACTCCCTGGTGGAGATAAATGGTTGGATATCCTCCAACTGGTTGCAACTGAACCCCGACAAGATGGAGGTCCTGGTGGTTGAGCCGGGTCATGGGTGTGATGGGAGTGCCTCCAGAGTGGCAACTGGATTGTTTCTGGGATCTGCTCCACTGACAGCCTCCCCTAGGGTGCGGGATCTTGGCATTATTCTGGATGACAGACTGACATTTTAAGCTCAGGTGTCGTCTGTGGTCCAAAGTGTTTACCACTTGAGGAATACCACCGGGTTTTAACCCCTGGTTGAGCCCGAAGACCTGCCATCACTGGTACATATCTTTGTCACATCCAAGGCTCAACTACTGTATGCTTTATACTTTGGGGTCACTGAAGGGACCCTCCACTGGCAGCAGCTTGTGCAGAACACAGCAGCTAGGTTGCCAATGGGCCTGTCTAGATCCAGTCCTGCGACCCTAGTCCTGCAAATTCTGCACTGGCTGCCAGTCAGGTGGAGGATCATCTCTTCAAGGTTGCTTTGCTCACCTATAAAGCCCTATACAGACTTGGTCCTGGCTATCTGGCTGATCTCCCAACACTTGCCACCTCAGTCTACTCCTCGACCAGAGGCCTCCTTGCTGTTCCGAGGGTCTGACATAAGCCTCCGGTGACAGTGCTTTGCATCCCCAGACTGGATCTCTGGAATGCCTTTCCAGCTTGTGTGAGGGAGGCCCAGACAGTCAAGAGCTTTAAAAAGGGACTGGAAGCTCATTTGTTTAGTTTGGTCTTCCCTGAAAAAGGGGATTAACCCAGCACTAGTTTGTATTTAATCATTTTAGAATTTTATGCACATTATGTGATGCATCTGTGTTTTAGACCTACCCAGTGTGTGCATGCATCCTACTTCTGCCTTTCCCTCCCCAAATAGCACGTTACATTTGGCCACACAATCTTGCTACTCCAGGAACAAAAAACACTGAAAAACTAAAATTCCCAGCTTGTCCAGGTCCTATAGACATGTGTCCCAATACTCAAGAGTCCACCACCCTGGCTAGCTTGGTGTCAGGTGGTAATTCCCTGCAGGAGACCCCAGCTTCCAGAATGAAGATGTTGGGAACAGCAGTAACCCTTACTCTGATCCTGGAAGGAAACTCCAACTGTGTGGAATGTAAAGAATCAAGCAGTTATGGTAATGGTTATGTTATGTAAAATAACTCACCTGTAATCCTGCCTATTGTTCCATTTACATAGTCCCCAGCATAGCCCGCCACATGGGCACCAAGGCTGTAACCAATCATATGAACGTTCTTAAGAGAGAAGTGTAGTCTCTCCTGTCAGAGAATAGATAAGAAATTTAAAAACAACCAGTAACTGATATGTCAGTTATAGAAACACTGATGACAACCAAGTATTTAAAAGGGTCAAGCTTCATTTAGAGTGGGCAGAGGCAAAGTGATCAGCAACAAGTTTTTATTTCTTCATTCTCAAGCATCAGCTTTTACCCATTGCTCAGGGAAATAGATCTGCTTTTTTTTTTTTTTTTTTGTTTCTGAATCTCCCGTACTGGAGAGGTGATCTCGGGCCACAGACTCTCGCATCTCTTCCACCAGAGTACATCCTTTTAGGTATGGACCTGTCCTACAGGACTGTTACCTAGTCAACAAAAACTAAATAAAATCAATAATGTAAGTGCACTAGACAAATTCTGCCTATTTTCAGGCGCAACCTGGGGGAAGGGGATACAGATGAATGTCAACTGACCTTGAACCAGATTAAGCTATTGTTGGTATTTTTAGTGAATTTGGGGGATTTGGCCATGGCACCGGGAAATTCCTTCTATCCAGTAGGGGAACCCTTGTTTGCCAATCCAACATGGCAGACATTCAGCTTAAAAATAGAGGAGCAACAGGTAGCAGGACAAGAACGGCTTCACAAGAAGAAAGTTTCACCAGCAGAGAGGATGAGATGGTCTCCATTCCTTCTACCTCAGATTAGAGATGCAGTGAATTTATATTTTGCTGGCAAAGTGAGCACTTCGCTTTGTCACTCCACTACGCGAAGTGCCCAATGCAAAAGGATCACTTCGCCTTGTAATTACTTTGTGTTGTCATTCCGCCTTAACACGAAGTAAGGTGAAGTGACAATATTGGCAGCGCTTTACACAGTCACCAGCAGTAATGTGCATCCCCAAAATGCTCATGTCATGGCCAGAAAACTCCCCAGTGCTGACAAAGTGAATTGAGAGCACAAGAAATGCAAAACCTCCCCGAATTAATGGTGCACTCAGGATGTCATGCATGCAGTAGTCATAGTCAGTCACCAGAATTAATGTTCATCCCCAAAATGTTACTGTAGTGTGTCCAGAAAATTCTACAGTGCTGACAAAGTGAAATGAGAGCATAACAAGAAATGCAAAGTCTCCCAGAATTAATGAGGTACTGCAAATGCATAGACAGATTAAGATTGCGCTGTGCACTCAAGATGCAAAGGAACACCACCACCTAACCAGTGCTCACAAGTCACAAATCCAGATCTGGAAAAGAATACCTTTAGCTGGTGTGGTGGGGGGGGGGGTTAGTGCATGGCAGTAACAGTCCACTACCAGTAAAGATACCACAAAGCATTATAGAAACATAGAATTTGATGGCAGATAAGGACCACTTGGCCCTCCCAATCTGCCCATTTCCTACCTACTGGATAAGCTGCAAATTCTAGTTAACCAGCAGCCTACTTCTTCCTACCCCCACCCCTAGAATGGCCTTATGACTGTCCATGCATGCTTGAATTCCACCACTGATTTTGACTCCACAACCTCCTCTGGAGGCGTTCCATGCATCCACAACCCTCCAAAAATGCTTCCTTAAAATTACCTCTCACCCACCCCCATCTTCAAATTGTCCCCTTGTTCTTGCACACCTCTTTTTTTTTGAAAGATGCTACCCTCTTGGACTTTGTTGATTCCCTTGAGGTACTTGAAAGTTTCTATCATGTCCCCCCCCTCTCCCTCCTTTCCTCGAGGCTATACATATTAAGCTCCTTTAGTCTCTTCATATGTCTTCCGGTACAGACCCTGCACCATTTTATAGTTGCCCTCCTCTGGACAGCTTCCATCCTGTCTATGTCTTTGTGGAGATTGGGTCTCCAGAACTGCATGCAGTACTCCAGATGGGGTCTGACCAGCTGTCTGTACAGAGGCAAACTCCTTGCTGCCCTCTCGCATTGCTTGCCCACCTTTAGGTCATCTGATATGACTACCCCCAGGTCCCTTTCCATTTTTTGTTGTTAGCATCTCACCCCCCATTGTGTACTCTTCCCCTGGGTTTTTGTTTCCCAGGTGCATTACCTTGCACTTCTTAGCATTGAATCTAAGCTGCCATATATTTGACCATTCCTCTAACCTTGCCAAGTCCCTTCTCATCCTTTCCACCCCACCTTGTGCATCAACTCTGTTGCAGATCTTTGTGTCATCTGCAAAGAGACATACTTTTCCTTCCAGTCCCTCTGCAATGTCGCTTATAAAGACATTGAAGAGTACCGGTCCTAATACTGAACCCTGAGGTACCCCACTAGTAACCCCCCTTTCTTCAGAGTGGACTCCATTTACTGTTACTCTGTGTCCTATTCTCCAGCCAATTCTTTACCCAGGCCATCATCTTGGGACCCACTCCCAGGCTGGCTAACTTGTATATTAATCTTTTGTGTGGGACTGTGTCAAATGCCTTGCTAAAATCTAGGTAGGCCATGTCCACAGCCCCTCCCTGATCTACTACTTTGGTCATATATTTATAAAAAAAAAAAAAAAAATTCATGCAGGTGCAGTGGATAGCAGATTCACACTGCTGCAATTACTCTGACACAATAAAACGTGTCAGATTTAATGGCACAGTCGCCCACACTACAAGTAATGCATAGCAAATTGAAAACCTTTAGTAATATAACCAAATGTTTTAAACAGAAATTACACACTGCTGCACCACAATCAGCAAAAAGATGTCATATACTGACATTACCATGTGTATATTAACAGTTATACAAGAAAAATGACCAAAACAGAAAGACTGCCTTTTTCTCCTAGTTAGTCTACCTACACCACCACAGATACGCCCCTCCCCCAAAGCACACTTCACAGTACAGACTGACTGTTCTAAAATCAACACAAAAATACTCTATATGAGCACAGGAGGGTTTCTTACAATCTATGTACTAAATTGTGAGCAAAATAAAAAAAAAAAAGGCTCAAAAAGTCTAAGCTTTTAGAGGATTTGAATCGTAGAGCTCCACACACACACACACACACACACACACACACACACACACACACACACACACACACACACACACACACACACACACACACACACACACACACACACACACACACACACAGTGCAGAACAATATAGAGCCCATGTGACCTACAATCCCATGAAACACAAAAATTCACCTTTGGAGCTCAAACAAGGTGAAGTGAAGTAAAGTACATGGATTTCAATGTACTTCGCCTCAAAATTGGTAGAGAAGTGGTTTGGGGAAGGTAGAATAATGCGAAATTATTGTTTGATGGACTTCGTGCTTCACATTATGATGTGAAGTACTCAGCTTTGCTTTGCAAAGTACTTTGCGGATTCCACATTACTCCACAAATCACTGTGGAGTGAATTTCGGCCACTTCACCCATCACTACCTCAGATACTAATGATTTACAGAACAAAACCACATGTCAGGTACAAAGACCTTTAAATAACAGATGGAGAAAAAAAAAATGATGATCTTACTCCTAAAAAGTAATTTACCTATTGATTTGGACACATATTGGCTCGGGAAGCTTTACTTAGACCTGCACTCTGGATAGAGAGAATATTTGCTCAAGTGGTTATCTGAAAAGGAAGTATCTGCACAAGCTACAGACAATGTTTCTTCTAATAGAGTCCTGCTCAGACTATACCTTCCCAGTTCCCTATTGCAGATACAGGGAACCCTCCCCGGGCTCTAGACCCTGATCAAACTGAAGAACCTTCGGCCTGTACATCAACCCTACTGTGGAAAGGCCGCTCAGAGGATTCTCAGCAAACTGCTGTCAAATGGACACCAGAAGCAGCTCTGTGGGCCACAGGATGGAAATGCAATGCTGGACAGCTTGGATGGACTTCTCAGCCGGTTTCAGCAGAGGAGATTAAACAGAACTGTAATGCAGAGAATCCTTTTAAGAGGCTTTGCAGTTTTCAATTCAAAAAATTCTAGATATTTGTCCTGAAAGGGTTCCACATTTGGATGGGTGCTTAGGCACAATACCCCTTTGACTTATAAAAGTATATGCACCTCAGAGTATTGCATCCCACATAGAGCTTTTACAGCCTTTCTTACACACAAACACGTGGTACTAGGGGGTGATTTAAATTGTCCTTAAATAAAGCAGGTCGCACAACTAAACCGTTTGACACTGTAAATTCTATTCTAAAGACAACTGATTTTAAAGATAGTTATACTGAACTGCACACCACCAGGTCAAAAGCTTTTACAAAAGGCCCCCTAGCCACAAGAATAGATTTTTTCTTTCAAAATAAATCTCATACCAATTCATGCCCTTTTGACTCCCTGTGAAGCTTCAGGCCACTTGGCTGTTTCAGTTTATTGCAAACCTTTTTCTAGCACCCCTTCCCGTAAACCTAGGTAGAAGCTAAATAATCAACTCTTGTCCACCCCAGGAAACAAGCATCCCCCCCGCAAATCAGCCAGATATTCTGTATTAGAGGCCTTTAATGCAATTAGAGGATGGTGGGTGGACACAAAGCATAAATGCAAATCTTTTTTCCTCGATATCACTTCAAATAATTTAAAATCCAAATTATTTTCTTTAATCTCATGCTCTTACAGGTTGGGTAATGATTTAACATCTGAAATTCACAAGATTAAGACAGAGATGGTCCACCTAGAATATAATAGAGCAGAGTCCTTGAAAAAGGAAGCTCAGTTCGGTACACAGGGATCATCAAGCCATCACTCGACATATTCTCTATTCTGACAGCTTTTATATAGAACACAATGTTAGACCAGGTTATCGATCCATCCTTGATGGCATGTTCCTCAGACCCTGATCAGGTCAAGAGTTTGGCACAAAAACATTATGGATATATTTGGGACTCCCCCAAATGCAGAATGGGAAAACAATTTAGTGACTTGGATATCCCTGACCTGGACCCAGTTTTAGTCTCCACTATTTCAGCCCTATTTAAACAAAACCTTTAAAGCTGTCCAGATTAAAGAAAAACAGCCCCAGGTCCAGATGGGTTGTCCGTTGAATTTTATATAGCATTTAGCAGATACTGGATGTAGTCCTGGCAGACAGGGACCAGACTGGCAGGGAGCAACAATGCCATGGTCTGTTTCTGCCTGGACCTAGGAGGGGGTAGAAGGCTGCACAAAGACGGAGGTAACGAACTTCAGGGGGGTGGATTTCAAGGAAATGGGAAGGATCCCTAAGCATTTGGATGGGATTGGGCCAGACATGGACGCTGACAGTAGGTGGGAAATCAGGAGGGGAATGCAGGATGCTACCAGCACCTGTGCAAGAATAAGACGAAAGTGTGGTAGGGCCCGTAAACCCTGCTGGTGGACCAGGGAGGTTCAGGAGGTGGTGAGGGGAAAGAAGGCAGCCTATAGGCAATTCAACTGCTCAAGGAGTGAAAGGGATCGAGGGGAGTACGAGCCGATGGCTGTAAGGGCCATTAGGGTGGCGAGGATGGCCAAGGTAAGGAAGGAGCAGAATCTGGCCAGCGAAGTTAGGAGAGGGAACAGGGGGATCTTTGGATACATTGGGGAAAAACGAAGGGTGAAGGGGCAGATTAGCAGCATTAAAACAGAGGAGGGATGGGCACAAGACTAGGAGGAGCAGGCTGTTGTACTAAATGAGTATTTCGCCTCAGTTTTCACCAAGGAAATGGGGTGGCTTCATCATACATGGGAGGAGATTGTGAAACTGAGGGAGGGACCCTTGCCGATCGTGGGTCTGGGGGGAGAGGCCCCCCCCCCCCATCACTGGCAAGGGGGGTAGCGGAGGTGGAAATCACGGCAGAGAGAGTGAGGGAAGCCCTCAGGTCCCTCAAGATGGAGAAAGCACTGGAGGATGGATAAATTACATCCCAGAGTGCTGAAGGAACTGCCGGATGTCCTGGCGAAACCCCTGGTGGAGCTTTTCAGCATCTGAGGACAGGGTGGGTGCCCCAGGACTGGAAGGGGGTGAATATAGTGCCTATCCACAAGAAGTGGGGGGAGGGAGATCAAGGGAGGTGGCAGAGAACTACAGGCCCATTAGCCCGACATTGGTGGTGGGCAAGGTGATTGATGGCATTGTCAGGGAGAGGCTGGGGGGGGAAGGGAGACCTGGAAAAGTAGGGGTGCCTGGACGATGGACAGCATGGATTTGTCCCGGGAAAATCATGACAAACATTGTGGAGTTCTACAACTGGTTGACTAGTGCCTTGGACCTGGGTAGACCGGTGGACATCCTCCATCTTGAGATCAGAAAGGCGTTTACTCTGTTCCTCAAGTGGGCCTGTTGAATAAGCTAGGAGAAATGGGGGGAAGCAGATGATCAGATGGATAGGCAGCTGGCTCTAGGACTGGATCCATAGAGTCATGGTTGGGGGGTGGGGGCCAAATAGTCTCATACCCAAGGAGGGTCATTAGTGGGGATCCCTTTAGGGATTGGTCCTTGGGCCCCTCCTGTTCAATGCCTATGTCTCCAACATAAGGAAGAGTATCAGGAGTGAGACTAGTCTTTGCGGATGACTCAAAACCCGGGGCGGTGGTGAATGGGGAAGGTGGTCCTACAGGGGGACCTGGAGGCTCTGGAAAGGTGGTCTAGAAAGTGGAAGCTGAGGTTCAATGCAGGGAAATGCAAGGTACTGCATCTGGGAGCCAGAAACACGAGCCAAGTATACCCCGGGGAGAAGAATGCTACAAGTCTCAATGGCCAAGAAGGACCTGGGGTGGTGGTGGATATCAAGATGAAACTCAGACTTGTAGAAGGGCAGTGGCCAAAGCCAACAGGATGCTGGGATGAATTATTTGGAGGGGGGGGGGGGAAATCACCTCCAGAAGGAGGGAAGTGATGCTTCCTCTGTATAACTTTGGTGAGGCCGCACCTAGAGTACTGCATACAGTTTGAGGCCACACTTAAAGAGGGACATTGAACTCCTGGAGAGGGTCCAGAGGAGGACAACCAAATGATCTGGGACCTGGGGACAGGCCTTATGGGGAGAGGCTCAAGAGCTAAATATGTACACATTGGAAGAAAGAAGGGACTGGGGGGGACATGATAGAGGTCTTCAGGTACATGATGGGGTTAGATAGGGGAGGAGTAGTCAGGGTGCTCCGAAGGAAGAGGGGCAACTAGAAGGCATGGGTGGAAGCTGGGGGGGGGGGGGAGAATTCAGGGGAGAGAAAGGAGGAGGTGCTACTTCACTGAGAGGGTAGTGGAGCCATGTAATGTGCTGGCCAGGGGACTGGTGGAGGCAGAGACTGTCGAGGGGTTCAAAAGAGGGTGGGACAGGTACAGGTGAAGGGTTCTGGCAGCAAAGTCCTTTGCAGCAGGAATATCCAGGACTGGGAAGGAAGAAGCCAGAGGGGGGCAGTAAGGTCAGCTCCCAGGGTGGGGGCTGACCAAACTAGCAGAAACGAAGGACCATTATGCCTATTCTGCTGGCATTTTAGTATGTTAGTATTCACTAGATACTTTGTCCCTATACTTACTGTGTCTTTCTCAGACATTTTATATCTCAATCTCTTCCTAAGGAATTCTTAAGCTCATTATTTTATTATATAAAAAAGGAAATAAATGTGAATTAAAGAATTGGAGACCTACAAATCTAGTAAATGTCGATTTTTTGTAAATAGGTTGTCACTGGTTGCAGAAAGGGTTGTAGGTCCTGCACAAACCTGTGCTAACAGAAATAGGTCCATTTACTACAACCTGGCGCACTTAAGGGATCTCACAGCTTACAAGATGATAGTAATACCCAATGCCTTCTCACCTTGGACCAGGAGAAGGCTTTCGACGGGTTGGATCACTTACTTATTCCAAGTCCCGAGCAAATATGGGATATCAGAAGTTATTAAATGGGTAACACTGCTCGTTTCTTATTCTATAATTCCATTTATTAATGGAATACCAGGAACTCAAAAACATATATATAAAATAATCAGGCAGAAGGGGTTGCGCCAGAGCGGTCCATTGAGCCCTCTATTATAGGTTTTTCAAATAGACTCATTTTTAAAGGAAGGTTCTGAACCACACAAGTATCCCTAGAATTAGGTTAAATGACAGTTCGGCCCCGAATGTCTGCCTCTGCAGACTCCATATGTATTTGCACTTCTGAGTTGGAGGAGGCAGCCCTCAGAAGGGTAATTTCAGAGTTTGAGAAATCTTCAGGCTCAAAACTTAAATTATGGAAAGAGTAAGGCAATAGTTTTTCCCCCAAAACTAACTAACCATCCAGCTTCATTTGCCAACATTGCGGTATCAGACCCAGTACAAATTTTGGGCCTAAAATTCGGTAGACAAGACGATGCTTCCCTGAACTGGTCATGTGCCTTACAGAAAGCAGAGATAACAGTAGCATTGTGGAAAAACAAAATAATTGCAAAAAAGGAAGCAAGTTTCATTACTATACACTAATTGTTCCTGTCCTCCTACATGTGGCCCATTACCACTACACTCAGTAAAAATGATGAGCATTTTCTTCCATGGATTTTGGGGGAGCAGGTTAAACCCCATAAAAAACATCACTTATCACGATTATAGTTTGGGTGTAGTGTTAATTTTTCTTTTGTATTTTCACCTACCAGAATACAGTCCCCTTGTTATCCACACGTCCCGCATGATTGAATAACACGAGAAACGCATTACAAGAATTTCTGATGTGCTGCAATCTATCCCTTGGTCTCCCCAGATCTAAAGAAATTTAGAATCCCTGATCTTTTAATATCTACCTGCAACAAAATTGAAGGATGGAAGATCTCCACCCAGCAACTAGCAAGTAATTCTAGGTCACTTCATTCCTTTTTTTTTTTTTTTTAAAATCAGAACACTTTTTTAGAAACCCCATTGAAGTTACTACAGTAACAAAGAACATCTTTCTAGCATCTAAATAGCCAGTGTATAAATGCCTTCCACTTAAAGTCTGGGACACAACGTGGCTTTCCTGTCATGGCAGGTTAGGTGCAAGAAACTCACAAGCATAAACAGAGGACCGTGTGTGCACTAGAGTCACTTGTCCAGGTGTTTTAGAAACCCAGGAGCATTTTTGTTATGTCCTTTTACTTAACAGTTCTGGTCTGCCATTCTGTCTGCATGGGGTATTGAGGACTTCTCTTGTATCCTATGGAGTTATAGGTTTAGGACCATTTCCCACACGCCTAAATAAATATAACCCCAGTACTTTGAGATTGTTCTTTTCTCTTTGCAGATTCTACCTTTGGCAAGCTAGGTGTGCCCTGGTGATGCAACAAAACACAGTAATTAGGCACCCATCAGGTTTTGTTACAAGTGACAAAATTTAAGGATGATTTAGGACACCAAGAAGGAAATAAATAGCACACTGATACATGATTTATGGAGGAATTTTTATGGTTTTCTACTTTGAATGAATGAATGTTAGAGCTGCAAAATCAGCTAAAGTTTTTATATAGATTTAATTTGCTATTCAAGTACATTGACATATGTATTGTTTAACATCTCTTCTGTTTCTTTATCGATTTAAAAAAAAAAAAGTATTCTCCTACTATCCAGTAGGGGGAACCACTGGCATACTGCCAAATCATTCTGATGGAGTCTACAATAGAGCAGGATGTGCAGGTGTCTGGAGTTGGGCTCCTCCACTGCCTTACCCAACACAGAGTCCAAAACTTTTTCTACGCTCAGACTGTGTTGGAGGGAGCATCGGAAACCCAGACTAACAGAAAATGGTGTTGCAAAAAAATCAGAAGGAGTAATACAAACTACAGAAGTGCAGCAACAGCGAGGACCTGAACTGGAGAAAATTACTACCAGAGATACAGACCTTGAAGCACAGTTGAGGCAAGAAGAGCAAGAATTTCTACTCAACAGTTGTTGCATGCAGCCATAGTGACACAGGGTGCAGTGAGTATCAGGAGCTACAGAGGTGATATGCACTAGTGCACAGACTGAGGCCCAGCTGTAAACAGCAGGCACAGCTGGTGGTACTCTGCGGCAGGCAGCAATTTCCTCATAGAAGAATTCATGGAGGAGCACCTGACACTGCCTACCTTTGCATTTCAGGCAAGTGGTGCACCAGCTTCCTCATTTATATTTAATGGTAACAGCAAGCAAAATACTGTGTTAAAACAGAGCGTTACATTGGGAATGGCATCTACAGACGCTCCCGTCCCTGGCCCAAAATGTAGCCCTCTTGCACCACAAAATAAGACTTCCCATCGGTCTGTGGAAACTGCTTTAGAAAACAGATGGCAAATGGGTTTCGGGGCCCTATCCCATATGAATACCAGACAGAACTAAATTCAGATAATGTTGCCCCAGTCATTATCTCTACTTCTAAGCATAGTGAAACTCCTGGAAGTTATCCGAACCCGCAGTGTCACCGCTGCATAGATCCGACTCACCATTACTGACAGCACCTACAACTAAATTTTAACAGGGGGTCGGAAGATGTTGACATCGCCCAAACCACAATACCAGTGACCCACACAGATAGTCCAGGTACTAGTACACTCCAACCTGGAAGGCCAGATGACCCGGGTTCAATAAATACTGAAAATTCTCAGCCACCAAGGGAGGGCTCATTCTTATGCTTCCTTTTTCCAAGAAACTGTCTACCCAGCTAAAAGGCAAAACGCTAGAAGTTTAATTTATAAGGGAGATCTGGATGTCTACCCGGATTGTATGTATATTGCAAAAACCTTATTATTTGATTCTATGAAGTATACAATGACTGAAATGTGCCTTAATTCATGTGTCTAGAGAACAGACGTTTGATGTCAGCTTTAAGTTGACTAGTGGGCTACAGAAATTTTGGGAACTTTTTCATCATTTACGAACATCTCCAGAATGATCACCCTTTGAAGTAATTCTATTGACAAAACCAGCTAACAGAATTACTGTACTATTCCGGAATGAAGGCGTCAGCGTGACTGACCTTCTCTATTGGCTCAACCAGAGATGCATTATCATGGGAAACCCTGAAGCCATTTCTGATTATATAAAAATATGGATTTTGGGGGTGGGGGGGTAGAGTGCAAGGGTTGTTTTGCATCCAGAGACCGGACTGCAACACCTGCCCAACAGTTTATTGGGGAAGGACAGGGGAGTGATGTCCTACCAGGGGCAGCCTAAAGCATGTTATAGGTGTGGTGAGACAGGGCATATTAGTAGTCTTTGTAGTAAACTGAAGTATGCCCTTTGTGGGGAGTTGGGACACACTAGTGGCCATTGTTGGAATGACCAAATACACAACCTTTGTGATACAAAGGGGCACCCTCATCTCATGTGTCCTTGGGCTGCACATAAGCCAAACCAAATTGATAGTGAGGAGCAAAGGCTCATGATAGCCATTGCCTAGAAGTCCAGAGGTAGAAACCCCACACCTATACAACTTCCTCCCCCACTTCCAATCCACAACAAGAGTAAACTGTAATAGGTGAACAGGAGAAACTTTCAGCACATCAGGAAGGCAGCCCTGAATGAGCTACTGAGTCCCCCTTACCCAAGGACTGTTGAGATAGTTAACCCTGTACTCTCTCCCCCGATTCCAGTACAGATTGAGTCTCTCAAGCAGGCTCCACACTGAAGGCAGAATTGGTCTAAGCCTTCTTCCAAAGTGCAAGAGACTACTGGAATTCCAGTAGCAAACAGGTTTAAGGCACCAACAGATCTCCCTGAGGTATCTGGTAATGAGTCCTATGACTTCAGTCTGGTCCTCTTTACCAGATAGTTCACAAAGAGAGGACCCCTTACCCATGGAAACCACCACCCCCCACCCAATCAAAAGTCAAGATGAAGCCAAGACACACTAGGCAGACAAGTACTTCAAGCAACCCCCTTGAGTGACATGGCCCTTAAAACGTCACCGATGCATACAACCTTTATAAATTCATATATTGTTAACAGTGTGAAAAAAACCACAAGAAAAAAAAAAAGTAAAAGGCAGCAATACTAAACAAATATTTTTGCTCAGTATTTACAAAGGAAGTGGGGGAGGTACCTAAAACAAACAGTAGAAACACTCTGGATACAGGAGTTGATACCAGCCCATTTACAGAATAAAGGGTTCTGAAAGAACTCTTAAAACTGAAGGTGGACAAAGCAATGGGGCCTGATGGGATTCATCCCAGAATTCTAAACGAACTAAGGGTAGAACTAGTGACACAACTGACTACCTTCTAACAAATCATGGGAGGATGGGGTGGTACCCGAGGACTGGAAGAGGGCAGATGTGATTCCCCTTCACAAAAGTGGGAGCAAGGCAGAAGCAGAAAACTACAGACCTGTTAGTTTAGCCTCAGTGGTAGGGAAAATGATGGAATCACTTCTGAAGGAAAGAATTGTCAAGTATCTAGAGGCCAGAGGGGCTCAGGACCCAAGGCAGCATGGATTCACAGCGGAAGGTCATGCCAGACAAATCTGATAGATTTCTTTGACTGGGTGACCAGTAGTAGATCAGGGAGGGGCTGTGGACATGGCCTACCTAGACTTTAGCAAGGCATTTGACAGTCCCACACAAAGATTAATATACAAGTTAGCCAGCCTGGGAGTGGGTCCCAAGATGAAAGCCTGGGTAAAGAATTGGCTGGAGAATAGGACACAGAGAGCAATAGTAAATGGAGTCCACTCTGAAGAAAAGGGGGGTTACTAGTGGGGTACCACAGGGTTCAGTATTAGGACCAGTCCTCTTCAATGTCTTTATAAGCGACATTGCAGAGGGACTGGAAGGAAAAGTATGTCTCTTTGCAGATGACACAAAGATCTGCAACAGAGTTGATGCACAAGGTGGGTGGAAAGGATGAGAAGGGACTTGGCAAGGTTAGAGGAATGGTCAAATATATGGCAGCTTAGATTCAATACTAAGAAGTGCAAGGTAATGCACCTGGGAAACAAACCCAGGGAAGAGTACACAATGGGGGTGAGATACTAACAACACAAATGGAAAGGGACCTGGGGTAGTCATATCAGATGACCTAAAGGTGGGCAAGCAATGTGAGAGGGCAGCAAGGAGGGCTTGGGGATACTGGGATGCATAGGGAGAGTCACCAGTAGAAAACAGGAAGTTATTATCCCTCTGTACAGACAGTTGGTGAGACACCATCTGAATACTGCGTGCAGTTCTGGAGACCCAATCTCCGCAAGGACATAGACAGGATGGAGGCTGTCCAGAGGAGGGCAACTAAAATGGTGCAGGGTCTGCACCGAAGACATATGAAGAGAGACTTAAGGAGCTGAATATGTATAGCCTCGAGGAAGGGGGAAGAGACATGATAGAAACTTTCAAGTATCTCAAGGGAATCAACAAAGTCCAAGAGGGTAGCGTCTTTCAAAAAAAAAAAAAAAAAGAGGTGTGCAAGAACAAGGGCACAATTTGAAGATAGAAGGGGGCAGGTCAGAGGTATTTTAGTTATTTTTCACAGAGAGGGTTGTGGATGCATGGAACGGACTTCCGGAGGAGGTTGTGGAGTCAAAAACAATAGGGGAATTCAAGCATGCATAGGACAGTCATAAGGCAATTCTAGGGGGTGGGGGTAGGAAGAAGTAGGCTGCTGGTTAACTAGGATCTGTGGCTTATCCAATAGGTAGGGAAATGGGCAGACTGGGTGGGCCAAGCGGTCCTTATCTGCCGTCAAAATCTATGTTTCTATGTTTCATACCTGCAGTCTTGTGGTTGTGGTACTGGTATTTCTCTCTTACAGGATACTAAACTTCACACCTTGCTAGATATCCAGGAAACAAACGTATGGCATGTAGGACCCTCATAAAGGTCTATGCATCCCGATTCCAGTTGAGGGGTTGCAATTTTGTTTTCTGATGTACATTTTCACCTGATAAGTGCTAGATATCCTACCAGAGAGAGAACTACATAGAGGTTTTAAACTAGTCAAAGGGGGAGGCACTGATAAGCAGCAGGAAAATCCCAGCCTCTCCCTACAAAACAGGGTACTAAATGAGAAAAAGAGGTAGAAAGGTCAGTGGGGGATGCTGCAACAGAAGGTAAAGCCATCAAAAAAAATGGACAGCAATGAGTACCAGTGCCCGTAGTCTGGGTAACAAGCTTCCTGAATTAGTGGCCTTGATGGAGGAGGAACATCTGGATATCATGGCAGTCACAGAAACATGGTACACACAAAACCATGACTGGGACGTAAACATACCAGGATACACTATCTACAGGAGGGACAGGGAGGGTAAAAGAGGAGGAGGAGTAGCTCTTATATATAAGGGAAGGAATCAAAGCAACAGAACAAAAGGGTAAACAGGGAGGAGAAGCACTGTGGTAAATTTGGAGACAGGCAATGGCACCACAATCTGCACAGGGTTAGAGCACAGACTTCTCTCAGGGGAGGAAATGGACAAGGAAATGATAGAAAGCATACTTAGAATGGCAGAAAAAGGGGAGATATTGCTGATGGGTGATCTGAATATGCCAGATGTTAACTGGAGTGCAGTTGCAGCAGCCACTCAAGAGTGGGGTTATTCTAGATGCCCTACAGGGGGCGTGCCTTAGACAACTAGTATTGGAGCCCACTCGAGAGGGAGCAATCTTAGACCTGGTTCTCTCAAATGGAGATGGAGAGAGGATCACAGATTTAGAAGTGGTTGCCATCTGGGAACTAGAGACCATCAAACAGTATGGTTCACAATAAACACAGCAATAGAGTCAAGTCATACAAAGGCAAAAAAGTACTGGACTTCAGGAGGGCTGACTTTGCCAAAATGGGTGAGTGCCTAAAATGCACTAGCAAATGGGCAGGAAGGAGGGGTGGAAGAACAATGGGGAATAATAACTGCCATCACCGAGGTAACGAGCCTTTGTGTGAAGCAAATAAAACAAAACAATGTAAGAAACTACTATGGTTCTCAAAGGAAGTGGCAATGAAGGTTCAAGAAAAAAAGAAAGCATTCAGGAAGTACAAGGAATCGCAGAAGGAGCAGGACAGAGAACTGTATCAGTTAAAGCAAAAGGAGGCTGGGAAGGCAGTCAGAACAGCAAAGGCCCAAACCGAGGAAAATATAGCCAAATCAGTTAAGAAGGGGGATAAAACCCTTTATAGGTACATCAGGGAGCGAAGGAAGACCAAGGGGGGGGATAGTGAGGCTTAATAAAGAGGGAGGGTGGGCAGAGGGAGACTGTGAAAAGGCAGAGATACTAAACAAATATTTTTGCTCAGTATTTACAAATGAAGAGGGGGAGGTACCTAAAACAAACAGTAGAAACACTCTGGATACAGGAGTTGAAACCAGCCCATTTACAGAAGAAAGGGTTCCGAAAGAACTCTTAAAACTGAAGGTGGACTAAGCAATGGGGCCTGATGGGATTCATCCCAGAATTCTAAGAGAACTAAGGGTAGAACTAGTGACACCACTGACTACCCTTTTTAACAAATCATGGGAGGATGGGATGGTACCCAAGGACTGGAGGAGGGCGGATGGGATTCCCCTTCACAAAAGTGGGAGCAAGGCAGAAGCAGGAAACTACAGACCAGTTAGTTTAACCTCAGTGATAGGGAAAATGATGGAATCACTTCTGAAGGAAAGAACTGTCTAGTATCTAGAGGCCAGAGGGGCACAGGACCCCGGGCAGCATGGATTCACAGCAGGAAGGTCATGCCAGACTAATCTGATAGATCTCTTTGACTGGGTGACCAAAGTAGTAGATCAGGGAGGGGCTGTGGACATGGCCTACCTAGACTTTAGCAAGGCATTTGACAGTCCCACACAAAAAGATTAATATACAAGTTAGCCAGCCTGGGAGGGTCCCAAGAAGACAGCCTGGGTAAAGAATTGGCTGGAGAAGAGGACGAGACAGTAATAGTAAATGGAGTCCACTCAGAAGAAAGGAGGTTACTGGTGGGGCATCGCAGGGTTCAGTATTAGACCGTCCTCTTTAATGTCTTTATAAGCGACATTGCAGAGGTACTGGAAGGAAAAGTATGTCTCTTTGCAGATGACACAAAGATCTGCAACAGAGTTGATGCACACAGAGTGGGGTGGAAAGGATGAGAAGGACTTGCAAGGTTAGAGGAATGGTCAAATGTATGGCAGCTTAGATTCAATACTAAGAAGTGCAAGGTGATGTACCTGGGAAACAAAAACCCAGGGGAAGAGTACACAATGGTGGTGAGATACTAACAACAACAACAAAAATGGAAAGGGACCTGGGGGTAGTCATATCAGATTACCTAAAGGTGGGCAAGCAATGTGAGAGGGCAGTAAGGAGGGCTGGGGGGATACTGGGATGCATAGGGAGAGGCATCACCAGTAGAAAACAGGAAGTTATTATCCCCTCTGTACAGACAGCTGGCGAGACCCCATCTGGAGTACTGTGTGCAGTTCTGGAGACCCAATCTCTGCAAAGACAGACAGGAAGCTGTCCAGAGGAGGGCAACTAAAATGGTGCAGGGTCTGCACCGGAAGACATATGAAGAGAGATGAAAAGAGCTTAATATGTATAGCCTCGAGGAAAGGCGGGGAGAGACATGATAGAAATGTTCAAGTACCTCAAGGGAATCAACAAAGTCCAAGAGGGTAGCATCTTCAAAAAAAAAAAAAAAGTGTACAAGAAGAACAAGAGGCACAATTTGAAGATGTGGGGGCGCGGCTCAGAGGTAATTTTAAGGAAGTATTTTTTTACAGAGAGGCTGTGGGATGGCCGAACGCCCTCCGGAGGAGGTTGTGGAGTCAAAAAAAAAAAAAATAATTCAGTGGTGGAATTCAAGCATGCATGGGACAGTCATAAGGCCATTCTAGGGGGTTGGGGTAGGAAGAAGTAGGCTGCTGGTTAACTAGGATCTGCAGCTTATCCAGTAGGTAAGGAAATGGGCAGACTGGGTGGGCCAAGCAGTCCTTATCTGCCGTCAAATTCTGTGTTTCTTTGTTAAGATTGATGGGATTCTATACAGAATTATAAATGTCTATGCTGCACAGACTAAGGCAGAAAAAGTGGCTCTTTCAACTTATCCAGCCATATCTTTACTCTACACGTAATGTGGTTTTAATTGTAGTTTCAGTGCTGGACAGAGGCAAACTCGGAAAGGTTTATGACAGGTCTTAAAATGATTAAGGACACGCAGCTCATGGATGTACACAACAGCTCACTAGGGTCAGCACAGCCCTATTTTTTAAGGGGTCATTAGCAACAAACTCTAACCAGGCATAGACACCATTGAGCAAGCTTGTTTTCAAGGTGGTCCTGGACATAAATACAGAACGAGGGCAAAAAATAGGGAAGACAAGGAAAAGACATAGTACATTTGGAGGACTGTTTCAACACACACACACACAACAAAACACACACACACACACAAACACACACACAAACAAACACACAAACACAAACACACACACACAAACAAACACACACACACACACACACACACAAACACACACACACACACACACACACACAAACACAACACACAAACACAAACACACACACAAACACACACACACACACACACACACACACACAAACACACACACAAACACACACAAACACACAAACACACACAAACACACACAAACACACATACAACACACACAAACACACACAACACACACACAAACACACACAACACACACAAACACACACAAACACACACACAACACACACAACACACAAACACACACAAACACACACAACACACACAACACACACAAACACACACAACAAACAAACACACACACACACACACACACACACAAACACACAAACACACACACACACAAACACACACACACACAAACACACACACACAAACACACACACACTTGTGAAGTCATAACTAGTAGGCCAATACATACATAGCCAACAGTTGAAAAGGTCATAATTAATAAACTCAAGAGATAAACATTTAATACTTTGATAGTAGTCAGTATAAATAAAGCATAATGTTAAGAAGAAAAGTATGCAGGGGAGAGAAGAGGAGTGTAAAGGGGCAGAGGGGGGACAGGGGAAGAGGAGAGAGACTAATAAGTGCTAGGTGCTCCCTCGTAGGGAGGCGACACTGAGTGGGTTACAGCGATATCAGAATCGTAGGAAATACTAGGGATAAGTGTGGGGGGGGGGACAGAGAGATTAAATGCTAGGCACCCCCAAACATGGAAATGAAGTGGTGTGGTAACAGGGATGCCAGATACAGGAGCGACACTAGGGGCTACAGGTTTCCTTAAGGTATTTACCTAATAGAGCTTTGAAAGTGAACTGCCTGGGAAGGGATGAGAATTTAAGTGTACTTTGCATGGCGTTCCATAAGGACGGGAGGGTCAAGTTGATTGCAGCCACACCATGGGTTGTTTTTACTCTGGGTATCTGGTAGCAGAGTAAGGAGAAGAGTCTCGACCCATAGGATCCCTTTGTACGTTTAAAGAAGTTCTAAATGCAAGCAGAAGTTGTCGGACAAGGCTCTGGAGAACCAAAGAAGAGTGTTCCTTTTCCTCCTTGTTGAGAGGGAGGACCATCCCATCTCTTGGTACAGTAAGCAGTGGTGGGTGCAAGAGGTAGAGCGTAGATATGGTGTAAGAGACTGATTTTCTGGAAGCCAGGCAATCTGTCTAGGACTTGTAAGACAACCCAGTCATTTGATGGGAAGACATTCAGGATTCAACTAAATTGTTAAAAACCCTGTCTAAAGGAAAACAAAATGCAGCTTCATAAACAGCTATCCATCTCATACACAATACCACCCACGGTTTTGGAAATCAAATCCATAATATAAAAACAGAAAATGACAATTTGCCACCAGTCCCAAGCTCAAAATCTACACACACACACACACACACACACACACACACACACACACACACACACACACACACACCCCACCCTACTGGATTGCTAGCTCCTTCTTCCTGCTCCATGCACCATCTCACGATGCCAGCATGATGCAGCTGGTTTGTGTCCGCTTGCCTCTGGCTCTTACCTCCAATCCTGTCTTCCCCTGCCACGACATCTTGCTGCTGTCTATTCTCCTAGCTACATACTAGTCAGGTGTTCCATTTCTAAAGCGGTAAACAACTGTTACAGGGCTGCAAGACTAACTGCCGGGAGTTCTACTTCAAATGTTGGACACACTGTTCTGCCTGCTTCCTTGCCTGCCAGACATTCTACAGCCGTATCAAACTGTTTTAAGGCTGGATAACTCCTTACCAGGAGTTCTAATTCTTTTAGCTGTTTTATGGCTCCTAAATGCCTGCTAGAAGTTTTCATTATACAGTTGTAACCCTGTTTTGTGAACGTATGTGCCTCCTACATTACACCTCTAGATGGCATAGCTCACAGACTTTCTAATTACCCAAGGTCGTATTCTAATGCTCCTAAATTCTGGCAACTTCATTGCTATTACACTGGGCTTCAGTCCAACACTTCGTGCCCCTCGATCCTCTGGTTCCGATTCAGGATATCAGTCTATCCTTAGTCATTTCTACCTTTACTCTATTAATTATTGCAGCCTGTCTGTATGAACAGCTCCTGCCTGCCTATGCCTTTACTGCTTTCTCACTTATGTCACACACCGACGCCATTTGTAAGGCACCAACAGTGGCCTTTGACATTTCTCGGGGCTAGCTGCTACTGTGCTTGCTTTACCAGCCGACCTACGAGGGGTCTAGCTGTGCATGCTAGCTTACGTGGGGCTAACTGCTACTCTCCTTACCTTTACAGCCGACCTTCGACGGGTCCACTGCGAGTGCTAGCTTCATGAGGCTGCTTGCTACTCTGCTCATCTTCGAACTGACCTGCGAGGGGTCCAACTGTGCATACTGGCTTCAGTGGGTCTAGCTGTTGCCTTGCTTCCATCACCAGCAGACTTTTGTGGGGTCCAGCTGCTCCACATTTGCCTACTTCTTTCAGCCATCGCATTTAGTCAGGCTTGTGCCCCTACGGGCCCAGAGGTCCTTTGTTCCCATCTTTTATTGCACCATTATAGCCTGCTTCTACATCCTGCCTTCGCCCACTGGGCTGCGAGGTTTAACTACTTTGCTCTACTTCTGCCTCACCCAGCTTGGGCCTGGAGATTCACACATTCTTCTATATACCTTCATGCTACCATGTCAGCCAGCCAGAAGCTCCTTTACTATGGATTCGCATCTGGCCATTTCTTCAATCATCTACTCTTGAACGCTTTGCCCCGCTGCTTCCGCCGTATGGAATTACTGCTGCTTCACCGTTTCCAGGACACTTAGTTGAGCTTCTCCTGAAGACCTTCCTTATCCTGATTGTGCTCTACCACTTCTTGGACCCTGCGATGACAATACTCCATTTGATTCAGCCTCTTCAGTTGTCTCCATCTAGGACCTTTATGCTAGACTATTAGGGTCTCGTCAGATTATTACTGCCTCAAAACATTGAATACCTACAGTTTTGGATGTTATTCCTCTCTTCAAGTTGCCATCTCTCTGCCACAGTCTCCTCAATGCGGTCCCTGCCATCCTCCATCTACTGGATACGTCAGTCCTCAGCACCATCCATTCTCCAAGTCTGCCTTACAAATGCAGTACTATTCTGCTCTAAACTGATTCAAGATAGTCTCCTGGAGGCTATATAGCGCACTCTTCCTACTAGCTGACCTCCGTAGGTCTGGCTGCATTTTCCTGGTACCTGGAGCTAGTCGCCTCTCTACTTACCTCACCAGCTGATCGATTCGCTGTGCAGCTTGTCAAGGGACCATCTGCCATGCTCTCTACCAGCAGACCTCCATAAGTCTGGCTGCACTTTCCTGTACCTGGGATCAGCCGCTTCTCTCCTTACCTCTCCAGCTGTCTGTTAAGCCGCACTCTAGCCAAGGGGCTGGTTGCCATGTCCTATTCTTTCTCACCTGCCTACATTGGTGCATTACTTGCTACTTACTACCTCTCTTCAATTTCACGGTCCACCTGCCTTACTTTTTGGGTTCACCATATTCTACTACTTGGATGCTTCCTAACCTCACCCCAGTACCTCAGATTAATCCTCTACAGCCTGCCATTATTCCAGCTCAGCTCTACAGCCGTTGCCTCTATATCAATTCACTAGACTCGACTCTACTCCTATCAATTCACTAGTCACTCGACTCGACTAGACTCCTATCGTACTTACCAGAACTGGATTTGTCAGTCAGTAGCCTTGCTGCAAGCCTTATCCCATCCCACATGCTATACAAGCCCTCTACTAGTAGAAACCTGAAAGTCGTACTACTTTCATTTCATCCTGCCTCTCTTGCGTCAAAGCTTGGATGCAACCATCTTTGTCTGGTCACCTGTATTGAGTTAGACAGTCAGTCATCAACTTAATCTCCACCATCCTACAATTCCCTGGATTCTTATGCCTTCTATCAACTGAAGTCCAGAAGATGGTCCTTTCAATATATCCACTATCATTCAGACTTTTACATGGATTCTCTAACTGAGTTTACTAGGAGGACGATTGTTTCACTGGACATGTTACAATTCAGTACTTTAAGCTCTCCGTTTTTCTGGATCAAGTTCTACAATTTGGAATTCAGATTAGCAGATTAATTAATTAGGATCCATCTCTTTTAGTATGCCCAGAAGGACAGGAAGGTCAGTAGCCATGGGTCCTCAGAGGTCTCCCCCCCCCCAGAGGGTTTTTTTCCTGTCCTGCATGCTACTGGTCACACTCTCCAGAGTTGGATGAGGTGATCATTGTTTCATATTATTTAGGGGTGTATTCCTGCTAGACTCCAGTCAGTTACAGAACAATTATTGATATATTCTTTTTTGGGTCCTCATAATACTAAACCAAGCTTCCTCCCTACAGGTGGGATAAAGAGAAAGACCAAAACCATCTAATATCAAGTGACTCAATTCAAGCATCCAATTCATATGTACTATATTCATTGACTATCATGGTCATGCTGAAGTACCCAAGCACAAATCATTCTATACTACTAGTACCTAGTAAACATTGTCCTCTTACCTGCTGGCTTCTGTATCCAACCACCATCTACATCATCTAGCTACAGTATGTTACATAAGCACTGAGCTATGAACCACACATAACTGACCATTTAATCCTCATTAGGGAACTTATTGAGCAAAGTCAGAGGAGGAAGCTTGAAGGGGTTGTCTTAACATTAGAGCCAAGAAAGGCTTTTGATTCTGTTAGTCACAATCATCTATCAGCAGTTTTGGTGCATTATGGGATCCCTACTACATTTATTAATTGGATCAAATGTTTATATAGAACAGCAACAGTGACCCCCTTTAGTACATGGCTGGAAAGGCGCAATGTGTACAGTGTGAAGGGAGTGAGACAGGGCTGTCAGAAGAGTCCTCGTGTTTCGTATAGACCCCCTTCATCTTAATCAGTCTAGGCAAATACAACACATGGTACTGGGAGGCTACTTTTACGGTTTACAGTAATTGCTTATGCAGATTACATCTGTATCTTACAATGCATGACTACAGCTCAGCCAACACAGTCAAATGTTTGATCAATATCAAGCCTGCCCAGGAATAGGACTCAAAGATTAATGTACAGCAAAAATGTTAGTGGATGAGTGTCGGAGACCCAGATACATTCAAGGGATCCAGGTGACAAAATGGGTCAGTGACAATTCTGGGGATAACGTATGGGACAGGATGGGATGAACTCAAATTGGGAACCAAAACATAAACAGGGTCAACAGATGGGAGGCTGGAATAAATGGAAACATAGTAAGAAAAGGGTTTCTCTTGTTAAAACCCTTCTATTTTTTTCATATTTTTATTATATTATATTATTATTAAAGCTATATTTTCCCTACCACCCAAACAGTTGAGAACCACTATCCTAAGTATCCCCCGGTGATCTGGGGCAGTCTGTTGAATCCAGTTAAATCATCATTTTTAAGACTATACAGCAAGGGGAGACTAGGATGGTTAACTCATCATACACACATAGTATTTTTCTATGTAAAACTTAGACCATTGTTCCCCAGAACAAGAGTGGGTTCCAGGACAGGAGCAAGTTCCACTACTACATACTATTTGTTCTGCATGGTTATTCCAATGCGAACATGGCCAGCTATGAAGCTTAAGAAGAACAGCAGATGTTCAGATTAGAGGTTATATACACACACACACACAAAGATGGCAGTTAACGTGTAATAATCACAAAAAATCGGGGAAGAACTATATAAATGGGTGCAGGGAATTTACAGAAGCAGTAACATTCCCCAATTGTTCAGACTTGCATTTCTTCATTATTAAACCCAGTAAAGGAACCAGAACAAAAAAAAAATGTGGTACCTGCATTGACTTAGCTGCCATGGGACTATATAAAGACAAATCATAAACACAAGCAGGTGGAAGACTGGTATTGTGCAATCAGGAGTTAGCAACAACATCTCACTTATTTTTTTTTTTTTAAAGTGTTCATATATTCAGGGTTTCTGGGCTTTTAGCAATTGAGTGGAATGCACCATGGTTTCACAATATTACCCATGAAGCATTGACGTATGGGCATTATACAGGGCAAGCACCAAGGTGGCGCAAAAGTACCTTGCATATAGTACATTTGGAATGCCCACACTATTTTCCCCGACAGCAAAAGCATATTAATCATGTTGACTTGATAGCCAAAATATTGAATGAACTCCACAGCATTTATGCAACAGAACTTAATACACTAACTCAGGGAAACTTGAGAGCAAGGAGGAGCGATATGCTTTGAATAATTGATACAGATACCCCAGTAACATATGTTTCAGAGTATTTCCAATTCAGAGATCCTGGTTTGTTAGCTTCATTGAAATCAAGTTGCCAATAATATTGTAACAATTCAAGACTGCTGTTCCGTAACTCTGACCTCAAAGATTGCAGGATTTCGTAAGCATTTAACGGTATTGCATTGCTTTTCCCCTTCTCTCAGTTTAAATGATGCATTTAGGTTTCTAGAGATATTGACTATGAAATTGGACCGGTCTTGTTTATATTATGCTTGATTTATTTTCTTCAATAAAACACCCCTACTCTTTGAGAAGTGCCATGGGATCTTCAACATCCACCTGAACTACCACCAGAACAGGCAGATGGGACCTCGGTTTAATGTCTCATCTGAAACATGGCACCTCAGGAGTGCAGCACCCACCTCATGCTGTATTACAGTGTCAGTATTGGGATTTAACCCAGGTGCCTGGTGTGGGGGCTAGAACCCACAGCCTTCCGATCTCCTGGCCTCAGAGGAGAGTCTGCTGCCTGCTAAACCACTGACACCAACGTAGAACACAGTTCAGGTGTTGGAGGAGGAATGGATCATCATGCTTTGAGGAACCCAATCGGGGTCTTTGATGCAGTGGAGTAAGTAGTTTAATCTCTTTTTAGCTGCGGTCAGACTTATGCTTACAGAATGGATTCTCAGGAAGGGGTGGAGGGGAGTCAGTCCATGGGAGATGACAGATAAACGTGGTCAGTCTTAGCCAGCACGGTGGCATGGAGGGTTGAGGTACTGGATGCCACACCTTGAGCCATGTCAGCGACCAGAGTTTGGGAATGAGCTCGGGCCATCGGGGGTTGGCAGGGGAGGATAGGACCGAGCATCCAGCTCTCCTCTCCTAGGTAGGGTGGGTAAAGGATTCCCTGGCACTAGTGACTCCCAGTGGAGGCTGGGGGTGCAACAGCCTGGAGATCACGTCAGACATGGGTAGGAGCATTGGCGGATGTCTGCAGGAAGGGCACAGGAGCACACTCTTCCTGAGCTGGACGTCATTGCATATCTAAGCTCCTTGGTTGGGGGGGGGGGGGAAGAGAAGAGAAGAGAGAAAGAATCATCTTCATGAACAAAGGAAACCACCAGTTGGCTGGGAGAAAAAACATCACCAGACCCCATCTCCAACACTGGACCCTGCCCACCAGATCTCGTCTCGCCCATCACCTCTACCTGAGGAGCATTAAAAAGGCACGCTGAGGAGCAGAAGGTGGCCCAACTCTGGGAGGCGTGGACCGGGGGATTCTCCAGGTGTGTCTCACAGAGACGGGGAGAGGGAGAGAAAGACTTGTGAGAGTCTCTGTAGGAAGGGAACAGGCAGGGTGACCAATGGGGCCCCAGCCAGCAGTGACAGGAGGGAAAAAAGATGGGGGGGGGGGGAAACAGTCAAACTGCTGTAGAATCAGAATAGACTTATGTCTCTTACAAGTCTGTGCACCCTCCCCTTTCAATGGGGACTTGCCCAAAATTGACTCCCTACCATGATTCCATCCAGCCCAACCATAGTCATCTTCATTCCTGGCCACCAGACTGCAGCACTGTGTCAAGGAATAATCTGGATGATATTCACTTCTGGCTCCCAGCCATGAGCAGCAAGGAGGTTGGTTCTAAGCCAAAAAGAGCAGAATGGTGATCAGCTCCCAGTTCCAGCAATGTGTTCATCTCACGGTCCCTGGGAGGAACAGGCAGAAGCACTGAATGAATACTTTTGCTCAGTGTTCACGGAAGAAAAGGGGACACCACTACTACCATGGGCTGGAGTGTGCGGACAGGAGGAGAGGAGGCAACAGATGGAAGAATTGAGGGATGTAGAGTCCTAGAGGGACCGAGGGCACAGAGGGTAGACGAGGCATCAGGGCTGGATGGTATCTACCCCAGGGTGCTGACAGATGGCAGAGCCATTGGTGGATCTGTACAGCACCTCACTGGAGACAGGATGTGTGCCACTGGACTGGAGGATGGCACATGTAGTGCCATTACACAAGAGCAGACCAAGAGATGAACTGGGTAATTATTGTCCAGTAAGTTTCACCTCCACAGTGTGCAAACTCATGGAAACTGTACTAAAATAAAGACTGGTGTCATACCTGGAGGACAACGGCTTCCAGGATGTGAGGCAGCATGGGTTCATTTCAGGGAAGTCCTGTCAAGCCAACCCAATGCTATATTATGACTGGGTGACAGGTGAGCTGGATAAAGGTCATGCAGTGGATGTTCTTTACTTTGACTTCAGCAGGGTCTTCGATTCAGTGCCTCATGGGTAGCTTGGGGGGGAAGCTAACTGGTGTATGGGTGGGGGCAAAAATGACAAACTGATTACAAGCTGGCTGAGTGGGAGGCTGCAACGGGTGGTGGTGGGAGGGGAGTTCAACTCAGAGGCCAGTGATGAGCAGAGTGCCACAGGGTTTTGTGCTGGGACCAGTATTATTTGGGCTCTTCAAAAAAAATTGGACATTGTGTATGGGGTGGTGAGCAAGGCAAGTCTGTTTGCAGACACCAAAATTGGAGCAGTGGTGGATGGGAGCAGCTGCAGGGGTACCTAAGCAAGCTAAAGGAGTGGCCAGAGAGATGGCAACTGGGATTCAATGCCAAGAAGTGGAAGGTTATGCACTTTGGGGCAAAGAACCCAAGAAGACAATACTGGCTTGGGGGAAGAGAAGAGAGAAGAGAAAAATCACTGAGAAGGACCTAGGGGTAATGGTAACAGGGAACATGAACAACACTGCCCAGTGCAGAAGAGTGGCTGCAAAAGCCAACAAAATACTGGTGTGCATAGTAGGGGGTTTTGTTCAGGTGGAGAGGTGATCTTGCCCCTCTACAGGTCACTGGTAAGACTGCACTTGGGAGTATTGTGTGCAGCTTTCGAGGCCATACCTGAAGTGTGATATCAGACTATTGGAGGGGATGCAGAGAATGGCAACAAAGATTATGTGGAATGGAGGGGAGAGACTATGAGAGCAGGCTGGGAGACTTGAATACATACACCCTGGAGGATTTTGGGGAAGAGAGAGAACATGACATTCAAGTATCTGAGGAGAAGCAATAAGGATGGGGAAGATTGGGTCTTTAAGCTAAGGAAGGGGACTTAGAGGAAATGGGGACACTATTTCACAGAGACAGGGTAGTAGAAAATGGAACGCACTATCAGAATGGGTGCCAATGTAAATCTCAACAGCTTTAGAAGGACATGGGACGAGAGGCAGGGGACACAGAGGGTGGGAGGCGGGGGCAGCAGTGGGATGACAAAGGGAGGGGTGGGGCAGCTGCACACTCTAGCAGATGGATAGACTGCGTCGTCAGTTTCTGCTGGCACATTCGTATGTCCCTAGGGCAGGCAGCAGCTGAAGGTGCCCTGAAGCCATGGAAAGGGACTGGACAAGGCTGTAAAACCACGGAAAAAGCTGCCACCATGGATCATGGGTCACACAACATGCCCAGGCTCAGCCATACCCCTCAACCTCTGGTCACTGAAATGAGGGACACGGACATTAGACACAACCATGAGGAACAATGAGGGACACAGACCTTCATAATGAGGGACACATTCTCAAACATGGAGATACAAAAGCTCGGAACACTGTGGAAACTCTTGGGTTTACTTGTACACATTTTATTTTAATAGAATATTATAAATTTCTGCTTTAAAGGCTGAATTTACAGCACATTCACTATTTGGACACCACTTTTTCCATGAGGGACAGTTTTGATGTGTAAAATGAGAGATGTCCCTTGTAATCAGGGACAGTTGAGAGGTATGGGCTCAGCAGACCAGTGAAAGGGCCAGAATGCCATGTATATTTAAGCCAGGCACAGAACAGCTGGCCCACTAATCATGGGACCTGTAGGAACACATGCAAATTGCAGAGATGAGGATTGAGAAGGCCTCCCATCAGCGAGAGAGAGATGTAGCTGCTGCTGAGTGCCAGCACGCGGAGATAGAATTTAAGACCTGAAAAGAGAGGGCCCTCGGCCATAGAGCTTGCACAGATTTGAGCTGCAGTTTGGTGCATTAGCCCGAATTCCACAAGGCATTAGCGGGTTGTCTTGCAAAAACTGTACATCAAAGTAAGCCTTATTCAAAGAGCAGTGGCGACTTAATGAGCTCTCGAGGTTAGGAGAGCCTACCAGTTCTCCTGCACCTTGCTTCTGGAATCTGTCCTGGCAGACAGCATACTACATCTAGTTCCCACAGGTGCCTGCTTTCTTTCAAGGGAGTGAAGAAAAGGCTCCTAAGTGAAGATGAGGGACAGAACTGTTCCCCTTTAGCCTGCATCCAGCAGGAGGACATCGCTGGTTTCAAAACAAGAGATGGACCTCAACTTGAATATTGCCAGAGACTGCCACTCCATGAGTTATGAACAAGCCCTGCCCTACACTGGTGTGAACAGTTAGCCAGTTTGTTAAGTAATGAGCCTCTCTGTGCTACTCAGTTAAATCCCAGCAGCTGTTTTAAAGACAGAGAACCCTATTCCAACCACCATGAGTGCTTTAAGATCAGTTAGGACTTGTCCTTCTGGACTGTCTGCTTAAGTTGGTCTCCTCCTCCTTTCAACTCTGCAACTTTAAAATAGGCCTGCAATGTACCAACTCACTAGCAGACTGTTGGGAGCTCCAGGAGGTACATTTTACTGGTGCACCACTGGGTACGGCAGGCACAGTTAGGGATGTCAGGTGGCAGAACCAGTGCATAATGGTGGTGGCTAGCATATTGTTTGTTACTGTGTAGAATTAAGCAATTTATCCCTCCAGGGTGTGGGTAAACTGGGGGATTTACCATAGCTGGTGTGATTCCTGAACCACACCAGTCATGTTAAGTCTTCCAGTGTACCCACACCCTGGAAGGATAAATTTATATTATACAATGGCAAATGTTTTAATTTTTTTTTTTTTTTTTATATAAACTATTTTCTAACTCACTGAGATCCCTACACTTCAAAAGATGATGCAATTTTGTAAACAATTTACTGCAGTGTTCTAGCGAAGCAGCGACAGGACAAATCGCGACAGTTTCGTCTGAAGTGAAAGTGACCGGATTAGCTTGATATAAGGTTGGCTGGCACTTTTTCCAGTGGGTACACTGGAGGATTTATTATGGTAGTAAATGTGCCAGCCAACCAATCAGGTTGCAGCATTTGGCTCATTCGATTTACCACATTGTATAATTAGCATTTTACCTCCATTTACCCTACCTTATCCCCATCTCTCTAGCCCTTACAGCAGTCCCCCTTTATACCACACGTTTTATAGTGTTTATACTGCATTTGTTCACATCTTTGCCTACCTTGCAGTGAAGTCAAAGGTTCAAAGTTCAGGGAGATTTGATAATTGGGTATTGTGGTGTATGGTTCCTAGTACTGAATGGCAGGCAATTCCCCTATTAGTTTTCCTGGTAGGAAGCACCCTGGCACCAATCCTGTGAAAAGAATCCTGCAAGGTGGAGGCACTGTGCTACTTGTATGAACTCCAAACTAAACAAGGCTGGAGATATCTGTCCTACAGCTTTTACAGCTTCAGCCACTGCAAGATCTTAGGCTGTGCCCACTAACAGCTCCAACTACAGTATGTAGTAAGCCAGCACCTGCCAGGATCTTTAGGACAGTAGCCATTTGAGACAAATTAGCTTTAAGAGGGAACATCTGACATTTGAGAAGAGTGCTGCCCCCTTGACAAAACTGCTACCACATTAAACAAATTTTCAAGAAGAATGTCTGGCTGTGCCACAGCTTCAGGCAAGAGGATACACATCAGGAATATGTTTCAAAACCTAAATCATAATTATAAAATCAGGACACTCGCCATCTGTTAGGAAAGAGGAAAAACTGGTTAACCAAGAGAGGCACAATAAGCTGATGCTTGGTTCCAGGTGCGACCTGGGAGCACAAGAAGTTAAGTGACTTGCTCAGGGTTACACAGTATGCATGTGGGGGCTATGGGATACAAACCCAGGTCTCCAGCTCAGAACCTTAAACCACTGCACTATACTGCCTCCTAAATACCTGCTGACCTGTTGACAGAGGCACTTATTTGCTGTGCCGACGTTTACTCAGTTAATATACACCACAAGTTGTGCAAGCTTGCAATCAGGATTTTAAAAAAAAGGGGGGCCCTTTGCTGATTAACCAGATGTATTTCAGGTAATGCAGCTGGATCGAAACATGCAAGAACCCCCCAAAAAAAAAAAAAAAAGGGACTAGTTGCAGAGTCACCCCAACCAGAGTTTGTAGCTTCAAGCTGCACTGAAAATTAGACAAAGCCATGCAATGTGATCCTGAAGTCTATACTAAGACACGATTCAACAACATCCCCATTTAGTAGCAAGACATGCAACGTTCAGCACTGCGGTAGCATAACAGCATAACACTGCTCTAACAACAGCACACATTCACTCACTCAGTTTTGATGGT
Organism: Neoceratodus forsteri; assembly: GCA_016271365.2. Taxonomy (NCBI): domain Eukaryota; kingdom Metazoa; phylum Chordata; order Ceratodontiformes; family Ceratodontidae; genus Neoceratodus; species Neoceratodus forsteri. Next base: position 514,367,691 of record CM057449.1, on the reverse strand, counting down.
GGACCCAAAAGCTTGTTGCTATAGTACAGGTTTATGTGAAGAAGCTCCTTGTTGGTGAATATGGAACAATGTGCACAAGAAATGTATCCAACAGGAAATTAGACATGTCATACAAGATGACGCAGCACTGTATTTTATTACTTGTTTGGTATTGCCTGTGGAGCTCAGCTGCATGACAGTTACAGTACTTAAAGCAATCTCAAGAAGATACTACAAATAGCCACCCCCCCCCCCAGCTCTAGTAAGTTTACAGTGCAGTAGGCCAGCCCTATTTTAGGCATCTGAAGTTTCCAAACACTTACAAGGCTACCCACATTTAAACAGGCCGAAAGAAGAAGGGGTAGAATATCACATGTACCTTTACTGGAGCTGACCTACTAAATTTCCATCCACTTTTATACTGTGACTACCACCACTTTATTCAATTTTAAATTTACAATGCAAGAAAATTTGTTTAAATTTATTTAGCTGTGTAACCTTATAATTAAAGTCCCCATCAGAGGGAGTGGGGGGTTACAGAACATTTTCAAGAGGATAATCAAGACCCAGTATCTGCTCCAAATAATGTTTGGGGAAGAGAAGAGAGAAACTATACACTCTGCTCACAGCACAGAGGTCAGAGATCACCCTCAAGTATTGCAACCATAGTAGAAGTTGTGGGCCTTGTTTGAATCCCACTAGCTCACTGCAAAACATTGCCTCCTTATACTTCAGTCTTCCCAGCATTTTAATACTGGATAGGAGCAATTAAGTGATTTTTTTTTTTTTTTTTTTTTTTTTTAAATATAAAAACGAGTATTCTAAAGTTACCACACACTCACTCACACTCTGGATTTCTAATAACCATGACATTTTTGGTACAGTTAATACAAATCAACTATGTGCATACCTGCAACCAGTCTAGCATCTTTGCTATGTCTTTTCCAACAGATTTGGTGTTATTTACAGCATCTGTATATAGACTGTGGGCAAGTGGGAGCCAGTCCACAACAATGACATTCGCATCCCTCTCTCGTTCCTGGATGGCAGAGACTAGCTTGTGTAGCCAGCTTTCATACATCCCACTCATCTACAGAAAGAAAGAAATTGTAAGACCCTTGCACTCACAGGTGGAGAGCATCTTTTTTTTTTTATCCCCATGTCATGTTTTTGCAGTGGCACGAGGGAACTATGCTTTTGCAATTAGAACTGCATCTGGTCTATTAAAAAACATTACATGTAATGAGTATTTCCCAGTATTTAAAATTTTAGATCTGTAGTACTTATGGTTTTAAATTCATGTTTCAGATAAAGAACTCTATGTGGACTTGCCCACGAGAGCATAGTAGAATTAGTGCCATTATTTGCTGTCCATCTGGCTGGAAGGCCAACAGTGACTGCCTTTTCAGCAGTAACCAATGCCGCTTCTTGGTCAGATGGTGTTTTTTAGGGGGTAGGGAGAATGGGGCATTCCCAGTTGGCACTAGTGGAATTCAAGGGCTCACACAGAAACTGATGTCTCCCAGGTGGCAATGCAGTGACCTGCTGCTACAGCACTGGGCCAACAGTACCAACATTTATTCAGTGTGCTCCAAAGGCAAACCCTGGCTCCCATGTATTACCAGACTTCAGGTCATGGGACTAAGGCCCTGTCCACACTACGCCTCTGTAACATTAGAGTGCCAAAACAGTTACCACAACAGTTTGCGTTTACACCTGTAACATTACAGGAGGCGTTTTCCTAACTGTTGTTGAAACCACATATGAGGTGGTTTCTACATTGGTTATGAAACCGGTCCCACCATTGTAACGTTACCAGCGGTAGTGTGGACCGGCAGTAACAGTCCCCTGCAGGGACCGATGCGCAACACGAGCTGCATTGTGGGATTGGGCACCGCCGTAATGGTCGCCCGGCTCCCGATGTCCAGTAATGGACACCACTGAGGTGTGGTCGCGATCAGGCCCACTCGCTGTAACGGATTGCATCCCTACCGGGCCAGAGGGTGTAGTGTGGACAGGGCCAAAGTGTTACATGCATTTTTTTTTTTGGGGAGACAAACAAAGACAGTTCATTTTAAATAATTTGCTTCAAAACATATGTACAAGTTGATTTGGATAGAGTACTGCAAACAAAAAAAATTTCTGGATCAGCAAATAAAAAACAAAGACTTATTTAGGTGTATTCTGAACAGGTTGACCAAGGAATCTTCAGAATAGTCTAGGAAGGAAAAAAGGCACTGGGTAACAAACTATGTTTACTGCCCTGAAAGCAGAGCTGGATGTTACAAGAATTTGGTAAGCACCTAACTAGTGAACATGGAATGCCCAATATAGTTTTCGGGCTTCTGTAGTTTCATTTGCAATACATTAGCCATTGTGCCCTTAAGTTATTACAAACAATAGCAAGGACCACAACCATATTATCGTGCAACAGAAGAAAAGGTTGCAGCCTGTCCAGAGAAAATCCCCTTCTTATAAGTGGTTCCAGAGCAATGTATCTACTGTACAACAATATCCAACAAAAATGAGAATTTAACCTGTAACAAAAACCTTTCTAGCTATGGCACGGAAATTTGATAATTCGTTTAGCTTTGTTCCTCAGTCTTCAAATCAGTGGGCAACTGACCAATAGTTTCACACCCACACCCTTGAAATCCCTAGGCCCCAGTGAGGTGACAACTGAAGTACTGAGAAGCCAGGAGCCCAGGAACCAGGTGGTCAGATGCAGGACGGCAAGTATTGATGTCTGATTAAGGACCACCCTGAGGACAAGGAAACTCGAGAGAAGGCATAAGAAGGCCCAGAGCTCAGAACAGAGAAAAACATCCCCATAGAATGCCCTGCTGAGGGCATGGGCACAGAAAAGTCTCAGTACCCCCCCCCCAGGCAAAAAGGTCAACCGACTGCATTCCACACAACAAGCATGCCTGGGACACCACCTCCGGGTCTAGGGACCTTTTATGCAAGGTCTCTCCCACAAAATTGAGATCTACCAGCTGATCATCTACTCCCACAACATGGACCACCATCAAGTCTGCCTGTAGCTATGAATCAAGAACAGTGTCCTGAACTCTGAGCACTGAGGGGAGTGCATTCCATCTTGCTTGTCCAGGTAAAACATGGTGGTTGTTGCCCTGGACAACCTGACCCCAAACAAGCCACACTAAGCAAAAAGAGCCTTGCCTCACCTCCGCAATCAAGCCAATGCACTGGTCATCCAGGTGACTGAGGGTTCTGCCCAGGCAAAAGATGTCTCATGAGAAGTTCATATTGGGGGGGACAACTGACTGTCCAGCATCAGCTGGGGTCACAGAAACGGTCGATTTATGATTACGTGCCATCTGAGACCACCAATGTTCCAATACTCTCTGAATAGATGCATGCACCAGTCAGCTCAGTGCACCATGGCCATGGTAGAGGCCTTGAAACCAAGAAGCCAGAGGAAATTCTGAGTTGGGCGTGACTGCCTGATCCAAAGTGAGTTTGTGAAGGAGGGCAGGTTCTCCATCGTGTCTAGAGCAGGTGAGCTCTGACTTGGAGAAGGTTCAACTCTGCTCCAATTAAGAGCACAGCCTGCTTTGGAATTCTCAACTTGGCCAGACTGATCAGCAGCCCCAAGTCCCAGAACATCTGGATGACCAAATCCATGAATCACTTCATATCCTGCAACAAGCTCCTTATAAAAGTCATAGTGGTTGACTACACCTTAACCTAGTGCCCAATGAAGGCCACCACAATCAAAAGGTACTTAGTGAACACCGTGTGCACCAATGAAAGGCCCTGTACTGACACTGTCCTACCTTATCCATCTGGAAGCAGAGAAACTACTGAGACAGACAAAACTAGAACATGGAAGTATTCACCCTGAAGATCCAGGAAGCAGAACCAAGCCCCCTGGCTCTAGGGACAGAATGAGCTCATGTAGAGTCATTATGCAAAACTTCTGAGTGTAAATAAATTGTTCTGTGCCCACAGTTAAGATAGGGTGCCAGCCTCCCCCCCCCCCCCATTTTGGTACACAGTAGTACAGAGATATAAACCTCTGCAGAGACTGGGTGTCCAAAACAGACTTGATTGCACACCACTCAAGGGCTAGACAGCTGCTTGGACTGTGTGATAGAGGTCAGAGTCGCCCCAAACTTAGATCCATTTGAGAGGGTCCATAAACTCTGGACAGACAGGTCTATCCTGGCAGGAGGTTGGGTGCTGCCACACAGTGAGAACCAGACAGGGCATGGTTGGGGCAATAGTGAAGGCCACCCCCAGTGAGGAATCTTACTCAAGGTTCAATGCAGAGATCTTCTGCTCCAACAGTGTGCTCAGGGCCATTGACATCGGATATTAGAGGGCTGACAGCAAGGCCTGGTCTACAGGCAAGGACCCAGCAGATGAATGGTCAGTCTACACCGGGGTAAATATGCCTGATAACATCTAATAAGAGTTCATAAACAGAGGAGTTTTGACTGTCAACTTAGGATATGAACTACCCTTTCAAGACATGGTGCTGGCCACAGACTGAAGATTTGATGTCCAGGCTCTGGACTCCCTTTGTAGAGACCACTCTTTAGTTGTGGAGGTGGAAGTTCCACTTGAAGAGGTCACTGTGGTACAGCTGAAGTAGGGGGAGGCCACTGCATGCTCATCTGGAGATGAGTCGAGAGAGGGAGCCCAAGTCAGACCCTAGGCAAACAGTCCACCACCCTACTGTTACCAAACCACATTCTCCCATTTATGAAGAGAATATGTTGGGAGCAAAACAAGGAGGAGCTCGACTCAGGCTGCCAACGGCAGTGGTATTAGTGACTACATCAGGAACAAGATAAAGAATTCAACTGTGTCCTTATAATCCAGTTACTGTGTCCTCCACTTTTGGTACTCCAAAGGTGAGATCACCTAGCAGACTGGAGCCCACAGACTGCTGGACCCTATGGCTATTATAGAAGTGCCCTATCCAACACTTGGAAGGAAATTCTAGAGCAATATATCAGAAGTCACAGGGAACGACTCCAAAGTGGCACCCACCATGATGAACGTTGATGGTTCCATCATCCTTGACCCCACCACAATTACCAATACTTTCAATCTAGCATTCGCCGACCTTAGTCGTGTGCTGCCCTCTAATTTCTTTAACCTTAACCCCACCCCAGATCCTCCTAGTAAACCTGACAAGCTGACGCATCCACATTTCTATTTCAAAACTACAGTATTTCTGAACACAAGGCCAAAAAAATATACCTACTCAAGGTACTTGGGGGGGGGGGGGAGAAACAAAGAACTAGTGGCGACTCTTGACTTGAAGCTCATAGCCCTCATCCTTGACAATGTCCTGATCCCTCTAACCAAGACATCAACCATTACCTCATGCTCTCCCAGTTTCCCCTGAAATGAAGTCTACCCTGGTGACCCCAATCCACTAGAGTGGAGACAGGGCGCAATGCTGAAACTACAGGCATATCTCCAGCCTCCCTCACCTATCCAAAGCACTAGAGAAAATTGTTGCAGATCAATTGGTAGACTACATGGAAAAATACAACCTGCAATGCCCACAGCATCATGGATTTCAAAGAAAACCACACCACCACCACCACCACCACCCCCCCTCCCTCATTATGGGCTATATTCATCATGCACTTTATCAAGGACAACTTGTTGGCGTTACCTTCATCGACCTGTCAAATTCTTTCAACACCGTCAACTATGCACTACTAAATCGAACAGCTTGCTGATATAGGGATTTCCATTGACACACTAAGGTGGTTTAAAATCCGACTGCACCCAACAGGTCAAGATTGGTAATGCTCTCTCCTCCAAACAGCCTGTTCGGCCAGGTGTCCCCCAAGACTCAATTCTGGGGCTCCTTCTATTCAGTATCTTTCTGAACAAACTCCCTGGCTCCTGTCATATCCTCCTGTACACAGATGATGCTGTAATTTTCTCAAAGAACTTTGATCCCCCTTTGCTGGAGCGCCACCTTCAGGAAAGCTTAATGGATGCTGAGGCATGGTTTGTCTTGCAGAAGCTAGTGCTCAACTACAAAAAAAAACAAAAAAAAACACTAAGATTGTTTTTCCATGGCAAACATAATAAAACATAAAAACAAGAGCCAACAGCCAGAAACAGCACCAGGATTGCCTTAGACCAGATGCATTCTTTCAAGTACCTTGCAGTGGCCTTGGATAGTACTCAATCTTTCTCCAGTCATATTGATACGATTGTCAAATCCATGAATACCCTCATTGTCCTCTTGTATAGACATAAGCACTGCCCGACTGCCGAAGCATTTAAGCTTGAAATAAAGAGTGCAATTATCTATCGACTATGGGCTCGTTATCTATGGAGTCTGCCTTATGGCAAGTCACCACTGCTCTGAACAAGGCCTGTAGATTACTGACAGGTGCTGCCCCCCAAACCACACACACACACACACACACACACACACACACACACACACACACACACGCGAAACCTGCAACCTTTATAAGCAGGCTAACTGGCTTCAACTTCAGGGAAGAATCACCTACCAAACTTTCGTGGTAGTCAAAAAAGGTCTCCCTCAGGCTTATGCCCCCTGGGTACAGAATCTCCTCAGACCAGCTGACAGCACTTGCCACACCAGAAGTTCCAGATTACCCCACTCTGTCCCCAGTTGTCACACCTCTCAGGGTCAGCAGTTGTTTGCTGCCAGAGCTCCTGAGCTATTCAACTCACTGGGCCACGAAGTCACCAACTTAGCCACTCTTGGCCTATTCAAATGCAATCTTCGTCTTGCCCTCATAACAGAGTCGGGCCTCATGAGACTGCTGCACTTAGTATCCCGAACTGTTACTCCAGTCTCTGGTGAAGTGTGACCAAATCTAGATAGTTAAACACGTGTGAAAATGGTTTATAACTGCTGAAGAGACTTACCTACTTTACAGTCTAAAGATCCTCAAACTGACTCCCTCACATGCCAATTCAGGCTATTCTGTAAGTGCAGTGCCATGTTAAGGTGCAAAACACGGATTCAACATTAAACTGCCTACTCACCTCATGGGCACTACTGTTCCCAGATTATACTGCTCAGAGAAAGAAAGAGGGGAGGAGGAAGAGAATCAAAACATCTTAAACCTCATTACTTTACCTTCACCCATTCATACTTTTCTGGTTGAGAAGCTGTGCAGTATTGCTGACATTCACTGTGAAAGTCAATGCAAGGGGACACAAAGAAAAACCTACTCCCCCCTCAAACTAGAGTACATAAAGCTAAACTACTTCCCCTGTAATAACTCCCCCAAACATACCGTCCATCCATGGATGACAAAGAAAGTTTTTGCTGTTGTGTTAAAATTGCACTGCTGCAGGCACATTTCCTGCCCTGCTGTGAGGTAGCATCCTTCATCTTCTGGGTCTAAAGAAGTGCGAAGAATAAATTTGATGTGGGCTTTACTGGGCTCTGCAGTAGCATTTTCTTCCTTAAGAAGTTCTGCTATGGTGTTATCTGAAAGAAAAAAAAAAATGTATCTAGTATACAGTCCACTAGAAAAAAACAGCCTTAGGAAATAGAATGCCACTGCATTAAAGTTTTGTAGAAAAAGCACAAAACTACTCCGGTCATAAGGAAGAGTCATCAAAACTTGGCTGAGCTGTCTACAGCCAGATGACACTAGTCTAGACTTTGGCATCCTTTTCACACCAGTACTCTAATGTTGCAAAAACAGAGTCAAGTACTCCCTGGGCAGCCTGAAGTAATCACAGTGCCACAGCTGAAAAGTAATGGAGAAGCAGGATCCCATGCAAACAAGATCTTGCATCTCCATTGGGTGACCCATTAGGTGATCCAGAGCAACCCGACCACACCCACAAAGAATACTGTAGCTGAGGAATTTCAGTTAGTTACCAGTGGAGTTTTTGGATGAGAAACACTCTGCAGCTCCCAATTCAACTTCAGTGCGCTTCACATTTCATGTTCCCAAATACCCTCAGTAGGCTTGTGTAAATCCCTCCATCTCAAACCAAGTATTGCATAAACCACTGCTTCAAATGGTGAGGCAGCAAGTCTAGTGGCTGAAGTAGAGACTTGGCATTCAGAGACCCAGGTTCATTTCCAGTTCCCTCCTCCCACTCCCCCTAAAGCAACTTCAATGCTGAAAAAGTAGAACCCACTGAAAATGCAGACGTTTCATCTTAGCTGGAGTATACCAGTAATTTAAGTTGTAAACGTACTGTTAGCTGGGAAAGCCAATGGAAACAGTTCCTTTTCTAAGTATCAACCCAAAATGCTCACACAAGCCAACTACATCCCACTGCACAACACAACACAAGAGCATACAAATGACCTTCAAGATAAATGACCAATGCTTGGTCATAATACGTCAGAAAGTGGTGGGTTCTAGGCTCACACTGGGAAAGTGAGAAATCCTAATACTGACACTGTAGTACATCAAGAGGGGGGTGCTGCACTCCTGAAGCGCAGTCTTTCAGATGAGATGTTAAACCAAGGTTCCGTCTGCCTGTTCTGGCAGGTGTTCACGTGGACGTTAGAGACTCCATGGCACTTTGTGATAAGAGTAGAGGAATTTCCCCAGAGTCCTGCCCCCCCCCAGTTCACTAAAAATGCCAACAGTTTAATATACTTCTGCAAGTCTGTTTACAGCTCTACAAATATTCTCCCTTCCATTGTCCCGGGTCACACCTGGAAATGAACCGCAGCTCAGTGTGCCTCTCCCGGTCACAAATTTTCAAATAAAATAAATACAGAGAGCAATTTGCAGATTGTCTGCATAGACTTCCAGATATTCATCCATCTCTCAACTTTGCATTAGTATATTAGTAATTTAGTGCACATTCTGGGAAAATGTTAACATATACCTTATTCCATTTTAGAATGCCTTTTTTCCTCTCTCCTGCTTGTAAGCAGCCCACCACCCACCCCCATTTTGAATCTGCATTAGTATTTCTTTAGTTTTAACCATATTAAAACCATTTACACATTTAACAAATTGTTAACTGGAAAAGGCACACAGACGGAGCTGATTTCCAGGTGTGACTGGGGGGAAGGAAAAAAGAGAGAATAGAATAGGGAAAATACATCAAGGAGTACAGTGGGGAGCCCCAAGATTGAAGGGGAGAGGAGAGAGGATAGGTAAGAGGGGAGAGACTCAAACCAATATTGATCAGAGAGGATTGGCAACATGAGGGCAGAGGAAGGACAGGAGGAGTAGCAGGAGCAGCGATTAGTATGGGAGGGCAGGTTTGTAGCAAATATGCACTGCAAAAGATGTCCATTCTGGAGGGAAAAAAAAAAAAAGGGAGCAATGCCATAGACCATGTTCACGTAGTAAGAGACCAGGAGAACCATCTCTATGACCAGCTCCTAGCACACCTAAGGAGGAAGGCAATCATTATTGCAGTACAGGGCGTTAAGTTTTGGGCAGAGCATGGCATGAAGTGTGGGCAAAGACATCCAGGCTGTTATCTAGACACACACACACACACACACACACACACACACACACACACACACACACACACACACACACACACACACACACACACACACACACACACACACACACACACACACTTTAAGGTGGTGACATCTTCTAGAAGGCTGCCATCCACTGTGAAGTAGACTGGTAGGGGTGACCGCTTGGCTAGTTTCTGGCTGGTGCCAAAGGACATCACTGTTTTCTTGATGTTGACCCAGAGTTGCTTAGCATGAACCAGTACAATACACTGTGGAAGTCTTGCTGGAACAGGCCTTCCACAGTCATGGTTAAAGGGCCGGAGTAGAAGACTCATCTGCATACATGTGCATATGACAGAGTTGACACAGGCAGTGGGCAGATCATGAAGGAATATGGAAAAGATGGTACCAAGGATAGAGCCCTGTGGGATCCCAAATTGGATAGGAAGGGGAAAGGAACAGGGAACTTCCAACTGGTAGCAACTGTTGGTGGCCCAGGACAAAGGAACGGAACCACCAATCAATAGCAGCAGCAGAGACGAGCAAAGCTCAGCTTATCCAGGAGGAGAGGGTGGGGCACAAGTTGAAGGCTTTGGCCAGCTCGATGAAGATCTGATCCATCCCAGAAAGGGTGGTGTCAGTGATGTGCCGCAAGGAGGAAATGGAGTGGTTCTTCCTAAAACCAGACTGGAAGGGTGACAGAATGCTGGAGAAGAAATCAGTCAACCTGTAGTAGACTAGCTTCTATTGCTTTGTAAGGAAGGGGAGGACGGAGAAATCCTTTAATTTCAAATTATCACCAGGTTTTCATCAAATGCTCAACCATTTTTCAATACTTGTCATCCCATAGTGTGATGGATCATGCCATCATGCTAGTTCACCCAAGTCACAAGAACTTGTAGGTCTGTCTAGTGACATGATGATTGAATACTTGTAACAGCTGGGTAAGAATTTTGTTATGAGCAGATTTCTGTTGTCATTTTGCTGTAATAAGGGGTCAAAGGGTTCGTCTGCTCATAGGACAACATGAGGAGGTATGGTTATGTGTTGCAGCTGAAGAGCAGGAGGTGGCATGGACTGATCAGTTTGTAGTAATGGCTTTCAGTGGGTGCACTTGTGGAATGGGAAGAGGTGGTTTTACAATGAATGTGACTGCCTGCTTTGGAGCGTTTATTTTGAAGAATGATTTCACCTGAAGACGGGGAGGAGGCAGGTTTAAAAGTGGTTTGGTGCAGTTTCTCTCATTAAGTTTTAATTTCTCTTTCTAAAGGACAGCGATTCCCCCCCCCCCTCTTCTAACTGTGTTAGGTGCAATTTGTTTTCACCATTTTGTGATTGCCAGTCACTAATAATGAGCCTGCTACCATTGTGGTGGTTGTGAAATAGTCTGCTGGTTGAAGTTCCTTATTGTGAAAGATGGCTTGTGTGCGTTAGTCCTATTTCATAGTTTAAAATGGTGTATATTTTTATTGTGGAGTCGGTTTAAGCTATTGTCTTAATTGATCTAGTTGTTGCATTATACCAGAAATCGTGCGGTGAGTATGCTGGTGCTAGGTGTCACCAGTGCAGTCGTCAGACTAGTTGCGGACAGATCCTGTCTTCACATCCACTTTCTTCATTAGTAGGCCATTTCACATGTTCACTGCTGTCTTGGAGAAAGCATATTCTAAGCTCAAAGGTAGTTTCTGAATCAATAATCTTGAAACTTGTTGCACTTGAAATTTACCACCTCTGAGCCTCAAGGTGTGTTCCTGTATCCTGCTGAAGACCACCAGGTGAAGTATATTCAAATGGTCAGTCCTGTTAACACCCTCAAGTTCAGATGACAGATCATGTGAAGAATCATCTGAAGAAATAAACTGGCAGGACATGGTTGGGGAGAGAAGAGAAGATGAGAAGTCAAAACTACTCACTAAATATGAAAGGTTAGTGCTAAACAAAAAAAAAAAAAAAAAGTCCACTGTTTGGACAAATGGTCACAAGGACCAATCCATACATGAGTTAAATCCCAAAAGAAATAAAGTGTCGCATGTACCCACAAGACAAAGTAATTTCAGGAGTCTTTGTCCTATGTATTCAAAGGGCCCAGTTGCTCAGACAGACTTGTCTGACCATTCGACTATTTGAATCCCTTGGACCAAGGACTCCTGAAATAAGAGCCAAACAGTTTGACAGGTTCACTGCAGTTGAAAAGTTCTGGCTCATTTGTACTTGCATGTCCAGCAGATTTCCCAATCTTCTGCTGTGCTCCCAAAATAAAACTAGGAGCTGCTTCGGGTGGGGAGAAGAGAGAATGAAACAAAAGACCTGCAAAGACCAGTGGCTCAGCATGTAGCACACTCTCCTCTGAGGCCGGGAGATCAGAAGGCTGTGGGTTCTATCCCCACACCAGGCACTTGGATTAATATCCCAATACTGACACTGTGGTGCAGCATGAGGGGGGGTGCTGCACTCCTGAGGTGCAGTCTTTCAGATGAGACATTAAACAGAGGTCCCATCTGCCTGTTCTGGTAGATGTTAAAGATCCCATGTCACTCGAAAAGAGTAGGAGAATTTCCTGGCGCCTGATCACCTCCGCCCATTTCACTAAAAAATACCTCCAACAGCTTAATCTGGTTCAAGGTCAGCTGGCATTCATCTGTATCCCCCTCTCCCAGGTCGTTCCGGAAAATAGGCAGAATTTGTCCAGTGCACTTACTCTGTCAAACAATAAATAAATGTCAGGCCTGGGGCCGGGGCACAGAGTTGTTAAATGGGTAGGAAGTTGGCTGGGGGACAGGAGACTGAGGTTGTAATAAATGGGATGGCATCTAGAGAGGGCAAGTTCACAAGCAGGGTCCCTCAGAAATCAGTGTTGAGGCACCTACTATTCAATACATTTGCAGGGGACATTGTGGAGGGCCTTGAAGGGGGATGCTAGTCTGTTTGCAGATATTAAAATCTGCAATAGGGTAGACACTCAGGAAGAGGTAGAAAAAATGCGGAGAGATTTGGGGAGGCTTGAGGCATGGACAAAGAGGTGGCAACTTTCATTAAACACAGAAAAGTGCAAGGTCATGCATCTTGGCTACAGGAACTGGAGGGCAGGGTATTGCATGGGGGCAGAGATCTGGAGGTCACGGAACAAGAAAGGGACCTGGGCATCACTATATCAGGGGACATGAAGGTGGAAAGGCAGGCAGTGCAGGAGAGCAGTGGCTAGGGGTGGTGGAATGCATCGGAAGGGGATCACCAGTAGAAATAGGGCAGTCATAGTACCCTTGTACACCCATCTGATTAGACTGCATTTGGAATATGGAGTCCGGTTCTGGAGGCCATACCTCAAAAAGGATGTGGGGAGGCTGAAGCGAGTTCAGAGGAGAGCGACAAATATGATAAAAGGGTTGAGCCACCTCTCCTATGAAGAAAGGTTGAGGATCTGGACATGAACTCCTGGACGGGGGGAGAAACACATGATCAAGACCTTCAGGTACCTTTAAGGGTATAAACAGGGTGCCAGTGGAAAGTATCTCTGCTCAGCTCTGTGGTAAACCTAGAAAATGATGGCAGATAAGGGCTGCTTTGTCCATCCAGTCTATACTTTTTCCTAACCTCTCAGTAATACCTCACCTCTGCCCCCCCCCCCGCCTTCCAGCTCCAGACAAGCTCCCTGCAGGAATTTTCAACCGCATGAATTACCCCTTATGGTGGGCACCACCTAGGTACCCCCACAGAACCCCATGGGACTTATACCTCCCTGAATTGCCCCTCGTGGCGGGTGGCCACCCCCAGAGCGGAGACCACTGGGTGAATTCACAAAGCACAGAAGGGAGTTTTCTTGCTTACTCCTGAATCCCCCCTCAGGACAACGATGTGCAGCGGGGCCAAGGAGGTGGGGCACGCGAAAACATGCCTCTGCTCCAGGCACCTGCTGCCACCCTTCCCACATATGTAGAGCCTAACTGGCCATGCCCCCCCGGGAACTCCAGATGGCAGGAAGCCATTGATGCAAACTCTCCCCAGGAGAGGAGAACTTGCCATATGGCTGCTCAATCCAGCTCCCATCTCCCTCCCCCCTCAGCTGACCCCAAATGACTGGGGCTCATTCCCAAACCTGGGTTGCTGGCGTAGTGTGATGTGTGGCATCCAGCACCACCAGGCCAGCTTGTCTGCCCTTTTATAGCTTCAGCTGTAGACCCTTCCAGGTCTAGGATGCTTTCTCTACCCTCTTACAATTCCCTTGTGCTTTATCCCAGGCTTTTTAAAATTGGCAGCAACAGTGACACTGTCACACTATGGAGTATTGGGGGTAGGGGAGAGAATCCCTGATCTTGGAGAGAATTAGGCATATAACAGACTGCAGGTATAATAAAGATCAGAATGTGGACCTGGGAATATTCAAGCCCTGCTGGTTAATAAACTTTTTTAATTCATTGCAAAAACGGTTAATGTACAAGTTAAGGTTGCAGAAACAACATAGCGAAATACATTAGGTAAAGAGTCCACTGAGCCTTGCTGATGCTGTGGTATTGCATTCCTCAGGGTCTGAACAGTTACAAGATGCAGTGTTAGTGCTGTCCCAACTTTGCAACCATGTCTCCAAGCAGTAGAATGCAACCATTTCTCTGTATGGACAGCATTGCAGTATCATTCAAACTCTCTCAAATGCAACCCCAGAGTCAATAAGGCTCAGTGGACTTTTTAACCCCTAGCCTTGCAGTTCCCTACTTTTTATATTACAACCCAGCTTGGGTGGTTAACAGATGTTTGCAATTCATTTTCTTGTCCGAGACAGACATACCCCATGCCAGTAGTTAGTTTCATATAGGCCCTGCATGGCATAATAATAATATTTATTTGATTAAGCGCCTTTCAAAGTTCTCAAGCAGTATGTAAACCATGGGGCACCACCTCCCACCTTTAGTTTGCTTCACACCTGGCCCTGCAGGCCATAGGGGAAACAACGGTCCCATCCAACACACTGTCCTGGACCTGTAGCTTGCTTCAAACCAACGTGGGGAAAAAAAAAAAATTTCACTTTCATGGGCAGTGTCCACACACACAAAAAAAAACTGGGGGGGCGCAAAGCTACACAGACCCAGCAGCAGAAATTATACCAGTGGTGTGGACTGGCTCCCGGTACCAGTCGTGAGCAAAGCACTGGCAGCTTTCAAGTTCGCCCCAGAAATCTATCACACCCCCTGAGCAGTGTTTCTGCCATCATTTAGTCCCCTGTTATAGGCTCCAATGCCTTGGCCTGGCCTTGGTTACATGCTTAGTTTTGCCAAATCCCCTACCTCACATCCCCCCAAGTCTCTCAGTGTCCCTACCTCCATAATCCCTCCACTACGTCCACAACTAGCTAACCTGGTGAGTCCTGTCATTGTCCCCCACTTACCTATATTTCCTGTGTCCCACCTAGCTAGACCCAGGCACATTCTTAGTGCTGCTAGTGCCACTTCTACCATCTCACCCACTATTTAGTTCTTGTAGTGTGACTTTAGCACTTAACCTCCTCACTTTGGGATGTGTTCCCTCAGAATCTGTTCCAAATTTTGTAACTCCTGTAATATTAATACTGGTACTGTGATATTGTATACTCTGGCCCGGATATTCAAAGGGGTTGCACCTGGTGCTCACTCACAGATTTGTGCCTGTGTAGTACAGTATGGTATGCAAGTCCATTCATCCACACTGTGGACCAATTGGCTTACAGATCATACTGTAAGCGGTAATTTGGCAGGTGGCATGCAGGTGGAGTACAGCTGCCTGCCAATGACCGGGGAGAGCTGGGTGGCAGGGGTCCTCTGTGGTGGAGGGGAGGTTACCACTGGACCACCAGGGATATTACATAGGTACAGTGGACGCGATCAGAGGGTCGAGATCGGGAGGAGGGGTCCACTGGACTGCCAGGGCATGGTTTGTTTTTACCACTGCCTGCGATCGGGCTACCAGGAGGGAGGGGGTACCACTGGACTACCAGGGATTTTACTTATACATTTGCCTGCATTGGGCCAATGGGGGGAGGGGGTGCTACTAGACTACCAAGGCGTGTGTTATATCCTTTCTGCTGCATTCGTTGTTATAGGGTGGGGGATGCCCCAGGACCCCTGCAGTCCACACGTCATGCTGTGCAGGGCGCCAGGCGCAATTCACCAGCCTGCCCTGTGCAAAATATGCAAATGGAGCCATAATGACATGCTAATGGCCCCCGTTGCACCATGCATATATTATGGCCTCAGTTGCATGCCCTCTTCTGAATATTGCAGGTGCTGCACCCAGCACAACTGCGTTTGTGCTAGCACATCCCTGCTCCCCATCTGTGACTTGCGCCGGTGCAGTACCACTGTGCTGTGCACAGTCTGCCATATGCAATGGTGCTGCGCTATAGCACATCACCGTTGATTATCACCAGGTCCTGGCCCCGCCGCATCCCAGCTGTGCCCACACTTGCACCATTGCCAGGCGCAGTCTGAATTTCTGGGCCTCTATGTACTTAATTATTTTAGATTGACAATGCTTCCCAACTGCATATGTCCCCTCCCTTTTTGTCTCCCCCTCCCCCCCCCACCTTTATTGTGCGACTAGGATCTTTCATAATGGAGCCTTTAGCTCAAATGATGTACTTCTGACTTTTGTAATTAAGTAAACCCAGATATGGGCAAATCATGGGCCTCTGACTACTCTGCATGTCAAAGACAGTGGCATATGGCATGTGAAGCTACATACACTTTTTGCCCCTCTAACCCCATCACTGCCCCCCCTTCCCCAACACGATTTAAAAAAAAAAAAAACACACACACACTGGCAGATCCAGAGATCTCCTGCCAGCATAAACATTCACATTTTATTTCAACTCAGTTATGGATAACACCCGAAAATTGCAACTTGGCATTCAACTGCCTATCCAGTACCCAACCCCAACTATAGTGGCACAGATTATATAGGGTACCAAATACACACTTACAGCCACTCACCCATATAGTACTAGCAGCTAATACATGAGCTACAAGAAGATAGCACCACTAGCTCCCTTGTGCAGAGGTCATGTTTATGGGATAATCCCACCTCCATTCTGTTGGGCCACTTCAGTAAGGGAAGGAATTGAAAGGGGAATTGTTTAACCAGGAAAGGCACTCTAGCAGGAGCTGGTTTCCAGGTGTGATCTGGGAGCAAAAGGAAGTTAAGCGATTTGCTCAGCGTCACACAGTTTGCAAGTGGGGGCTGATGGGATTCAAACCGAGGTCTCCAGGTTTGCAGGTCAGTGCCCTTAACCACTAGACTGCCTCTCACCACACTGTAGATTTAACTTATGTGTGAGCCCCTGCCTTTCGTTTGTCATTATCTGTATTTTTACCGTAAATAATTTTAGACTTTGTAGTGTTGTATATCTTTTGGGTGGGATATTCAGAAAAGCACCAGGCATGGGCGCAAGCCTAGCGCAGCACAACTGTAATGCACCAGGGCATGGCCCGGGCAATATTCATTCAACAGTGCTGCACCATGGCTCAGCACCACTGAATATGGCACTGGGGCCACCTGCACTATGCACAGCGCAGTGGCACTGCACCAGCGCAAGTGGCAGAACAGGAGCAGGGGGCGCCACCAGCGCAAGCGCAGCGCACTAGGTGCAGCAAGAGATATTCAGAGGTGAGCATGCAAATGAGGCCATTATGAATGCAAGGTGCAAATGGGTCCATTTGCATGTCATTATGGCCCCATTTACATGGGGGTGTGCCGATCCCTGGCCACTTGCACCTGGCACCCTGCCAGGCTGCAGCCGATTGGGACTGATGTCCCCTGGCAGGCAACATGCCCCAATGCCTGATCATGGGCGTCAGTTACATCTACAATCCCTGATGGTCCAGTGGACCAACTCCCCAGCCCAATTGGGGGCTTCTGTTGTAAATAAACACCCTGGTGGGCCATTGGCACCCCCTCCTCCCCGGTCAGCGGCAGGTGGAAGCTCCCCACCTGCAAGCCACCCACTGAGTGACAGTACAGTACAGCTGTATGCCCATTGGTCCACTGCATGGGTCAATGGGCGTGCAAACTGTACTGTACTACGGTCCCAAAATCAGGACTGTAGTACAGTATGGTCTGCATGCCCGTTGGCCCATGCAGTGGATCAATGAGTGTACAGCCATACTGTACGTTTTCGGTCAACAGGTGGCTTGCAGGTGGGAAGCTGCCACCTGCCGCTGACTGGGGTGGGGGGAGGAGTGGGGTGGTGGGTCTGAGCGGACAGGTGGGGAGGGGGATTGCTAATGGCCCACCAGGGTATTTACTTACAACAGAAGCCTGCAATTGGGCTGCGGAGTGGGTCCACTGGACCACCAGGGATATTGCTACATTACGCACGTGTTCGAGCAGGCGGCACAATGCCTTGCCTGTGTCTGGGTGGCCACCCACAGTTGGCAGCTGCTGTGTTGCACCCTGCAATACAGCAGATCACCTGTGGGTGGCCAGGACTTGCTACTGCTTTTCAGGGGTGGATCTTTGCAGCGCAAGGTGGGTTTGTGCGTGCAGATGCACTGCACATCCCGGGCTGAATATCAGAATGTGCCAGATATGCATGGGCATAACCCCCGCACTTACACTGCATACATTACTGGTGCACCCTGGTGCATTGGGAATTGTGCAGCGCAACATCCCGTTTTAAATGTCGTGCCAGGGCACATCAGTGGGTTGCACACGGTGCAATACTGTTGCACCATGTGCAACTCCTTTGAATATCCCACCCTTTAGCTGGGATATTCAGACTGCGCCAGGCAAGGGCGCAAATGTGGGCACAGCGCAACTGGGATGCGCCAGGTCATGATCCGAGTGATCATCAACATTGCTGCACCATGGCTCAGCACCATTGAATATGGCACTGTGGCAGCCTGCATTGTGCATGGTGCAGTGGCACTGCGCCAGCGGCAAGTGAGGCACAGGGGGATGCGCCAGTGTAAGTGCGGTTGCGCTAGGTGCAGGAACCGCAACATTCAGCTGTCAATATGCAAATGAGGCCATTGTGCATGTAAGGTGCTAATGGGGCCATTTGCATGTCAATATGGCCCCAATTGCATGCATGTGCACCGATCCCCGGTGACTTGCGCCTGGCACCCTGCCAGACTGCAGCCAACAGGGACCGACACCCCCTGCACCTTGGCAGCAAAGCACCCCAACACCTGATCGCGGGCTTTGTAAGCAGCTAGAATCCCTGGTGGTCCAGCGGACCTGTTCCCCAGCCCGATCGCGGGCTTATTAAACCTAAAGTCTCCCTGGTCCAGTGGACCGAATCCAGCCCGATCGCAGGCTTTGTGAGATGAAATTCATCCCTGGTGGTCCAGTGGACCCGCTGCCAAGCCCAATCGCGGGCATTGTAGAGGAGAAAACCCTGGTGGTCCAGTGGTACCCCTCCACACCACCGACTTAGACACCTGCCACCCGCTGCCCCCGGTCGAGCGGTGACAGCTCCCCTCCGCAAGCTGCCCGCCCGACTGATGGTGTACAGTATGGCTGTATGCCCATTGGTCCTGCGTGGGGCCAATGGGTGTGCAGACCATACTTACTACACAGTCCCAATATGTAAATGAAATCCATTCACATATCAAAGCTGTGTAGTACAGTATGGTCTGCACACCCATTGGCCCATGCTGTGGACCAATGGGCCTACAGCCATACTGCACACCATCAGTCGGTGGGCGGCTTCGGGTGGGGAGCTGCCGCCCACCACTGGCCCGGGGAGGGATGGCAGGTTTAGCTGGCAGGTGGAGGGGTACCACCAGACCACCAGGGTTTTCTCCTCTACAATGCCCGCGGTTGGGCTTAGCAGTGAGTCCACTGGACCACCAGGGATACATTTTACTTCACAAAGCCCGTGATCAGGCTGGATTTGGTCCATTGGACCACCAAGGATACTATTATTTTTAACTACACCCACGATCGGGCTGGGGAGCGGGTCCCCTTGACCACTAGGGACTGAATCTATTGAAATTCGCCCACGATCAGGTGAGGGGGTAGGGTCCTGTGGACCACCAGGGCATGTCTTTAGTTTATGATGCCTGCAATTGGGTGTGGGGGCAGGGAGAGTGACACCCGGCCTGTGTCTCGGGAGGTCAGGTGGCCACCCACAGCAGGCGGCTGCCGTGTTGTGCCCTGCATTACGGCAGCTCACCTGTGGTGGCCAGTCCTTGGCTCCTGTTCTTTTTAGGCAGATATTTGCACACCCCTTGTACAGCACAAGGCGGGTGTGTGCCTGTATATGCGCTGCACATCCCGGGCTGATTATCGGAATGTGCCACATATGCATGGGCACGCCCCGCACTTGCACCATACACTACTGGTGTGCCATGGCGCATCGGGATTTGCGCAGTGCAACATCCCCTTTCAAACATCATGCCGGGGTGCATCACTACCCCTTTGAATATCTCGGCCTTTGTGTACAGGGCTTTGATTTCAGAATTGCGCTAAACAAGTAAGCATTAATCACAGATGAGGGGCTCCACCGGTGAAGTAATGCCCACTTGGGGGGGGGGGGGGAGATTGGTGCATGAGGGTGAAGCCGGAGGGTTCCAACCCCCCCCAGCAGGCATTAATCACCGGTAGAGCCAGACTCTGGAGGTGATTAATGCACTTGTAACAGGGCAAGCGCGACTGGAGTACTCTTGGAATACTGGGGAAAGATGGTGATGAGGAACAGTTCAAGAGAGTGACAATGTTCGCAGGGTAACTGTGGTCTCTTTGGCTGTTTTCACCTGACTGCTACTGTGAGGACCTGCGCAGTCACAGCGCATGCCACACATTCTTTTAGATAGTGGTGAATATTACTTACTCGAGACAATGAGAAGAGTCCTGCGAGATACACCTTAGTAACATAGAAACATAGAATTTGACAGCAGATAAGGACCGCTTGGCCCACCCAGTCTGCCCATTTCCCTACCTGATGGATAAGCTACAGATTCTAGTTAACCAGCAGCCTACTTCTTCCTACCCCCACCCCCTAGAATTGCCTTATGACTGTCTCATGCATGCTTGAATTCCACCACTGTTTTTGACACTACAACCTCCTCTGGAAGGCTGTTCCATACATCCACAACCCTCTCTGTGAAAATACTTCCTTAAATTACCTCTGAGCCGCCCCTTCTATCTTCAAATTGTGCCCCTTGTTTCTTGCACACCTCTTTTTGAAAGATGCTACCCTCTTGGACTTTGTTGATTCCCTTGAGGTACTTGAAAGTTTCTATCATGTCCCCCTCTCCCTCCTTTCCTCGAGGCTATACATATAAGCTCCTTAAGTCTCTTCATGTGTCTTCCGGTGCAGACCCTGCACCATTTTAGTTGCCCTCCTCTGGACAGCTTCCATCCTGTCTATGTCTTTGCAGAGACTGGGTCTCCAGAACTGCACGCAGTACTCCAGATGTGGTCTCACCAGCTGTCTGTACAGAGGGATAACAACTTCTTGTTTTCTGCTGGTGATGCCTCTCCCTATGCATCCTAGTATCCCCCCAGCCCTCCTTGCTGCCCTCTCACATTGCTTGCCCACCTGTAGGTCATCTGATATGACTACCCCCAGGTCCCTTTCCATTTTTGTTGTTAGCATCTCACCCCCCATTGTGTACTCTTCCCCTGGGTTTTTGTTTCCCAGGTGCATTACCTTGCACTTCTTAGCATTGAATCTAAGCTGCCATACATTTGACCATTCCTCTAACCTTGCCAAGTCCCTTCTCATCCTTTCCACCCCACCTTGTGCATCAACTCTGTTGCAGATCTTTGTGTCATCTGCAAAGAGACATACTTTTCCTTCCAGTCCCTCTGCAATGTCGCTTATAAAGACATTGAAGAGGACCGGTCCTAATACTGAACCCTGTGGTACCCCACTGCTAACCCCCTTTTTCAGAGTGGACTCTATTTACTATTACTCTCTGTGTCCTATTCTCCAGCCAATTCTTTACCCAGGCTGTCATCTTGGGACCCACTCCCAGGCTGGCTAACTTGTATATTAATCTTTTGTGTGGGACTGTGTCAAATGCCTTGCTAAAGTCTAGGTAGGCCATGTCCACAGCCCCTCCCTGATCTACTACTTTGGTCACCCAGTCAAAGAAATCTATCAGATTTGTCTGGCATGACCTTCCCACTGTGAATCCATGCTGCCTTGGGTCCTGTGCCCTCTGGCCTCTAGATACAACAATTCTTTCCTTCAGAAGTGATTCCATCATTTCCCTATCACTGAGGTTAAACTAACAGGTCTATAGTTTCCTGCTTCTGCCTTGCTCCCACTTTTGTGAAGGGGAATCACATCTGCCCTCCTCCAGTCCTCAGGTACCACCCCATCCTCCCATGATTTGTTAAAGAGGGTAGTCAGTGGTGTCACTAGTTCTACCCTTAGTTCTTTTAGAATTCTGGGATGAATCCCATCAGGCCCCATTGCTTTGTCCACCTTCAGTTTTAAGAGGTCTTTCAGAACCCTTTCTTCTGTAAATGGGCTGGTATCAACTTCTGTATCCAGAGTGTTTCTACTGTTTGTTTTAGGTACCTCCCCCTCTTCCTTTGTAAATACTGAGCAAAAATATTTGTTTAGTATCTCTGCCTTTTCACAGTCACCGTCTGCCCACCCTCCCTCCCTTTATTAAGCCTCACTATCCCTCCCTTGGTCTTCCTTTGCTCCCTGATGTACCTATAAAAGGTTTTATCCCCCATAACTGAGTTGGCTATCTTTTCCTCGGTTTGGGCCTTTGCTGTTCTGACTGCCTTTCCAGCTTCCTTTTGTTTTAACTGATACAGTTCTCTGTCCTGTTCCTTCTGTGATTCCTTGTACTTCTTGAATGCTTTCTTTTTCTCTTGAACCTTCACTGCCACTTCCTTTGAGAACCATAGTGGTTTGTTACCTCGTTTTGTTTTGTTTATTTGCTTTACACAAAGGCTTGTTACCTCTGTGATGGCAGTTTTTATTAATCCCCATTGTTCTTCCACCCCTCCTTCCTGCCCATTTGCTAGTGCATTCCTTAGGCACTCACCCATTTTGCAAAGTCAGCCTCCTAAAATCCAGTACCTTTGTCTTTGTATGGTTTGACTCTATTGCTGTGTTTATTGTGAACCATACTGTTCGATGGTCGCTAGTTCCCAGATGGCTACCCACTTCTACATCTGTGATCCTCTCTTCATCTCCGTTTGAGAGAACCAGGTCTAAGATTGCTCCCTCTCGAGTGGGCTCCAATACTAGTTGTCTAAGGCATGCCCCCTGTAGGGCATCTAGAATAACCCCACTCTTAGAAGTGGCTGCTGCAACTGCACTCCAGTTGACATCTGGCATATTCAGTAGTATTTAGTATAGTACTTTGTCCATTCCGACCAGCTGTTTCTTTGCTGTCCCATTCAATGCTGGCTACCGATCAGACTGAAGCAGTGCAGTCTGGAACACACTCTCTTCCGCTAGCCACAACCAGCTCAGAAACACCGCTGTCTTTTTCACCCCCCCCCCCGCGGGTGACATCAACGGTAGGAATTGCTCGCACTGCCGGTGAGGGGGTTGCAGTAGGTGACTGCTTCAGTGTGGTTGCCACCATGGTGGCAGAGTGTATGTGAGGGTGCTGGATAGAGGAGCGGGGGGGAGTGGCGTTCCGGCGGGATACAACTGGCGCTGTACATATAGGATAGTGCATGGGGAACGGTTGACAACAGGGCTATTCTTTCACCAAGTTGGCACTATGACGACGGATTACCTCGAGAGCGCAGCTCGAGAAGTAATCTGTTGTCATAGTGTCCAACGAGGTGAAAGATGCCCTGTTGTCAACCCTTCCCCATGCACTTTTCTTTATAGTGTATGATGGAAAGTCTTTTTTTGGGGGTTACTAGAAGGAAAAAAGAATTTACATTGTGAACGTTTTCATGCTAACCATTAGTACTGCCCCCCCCCCATGTTGCTGCTTTCACCATGTGTCCTGTCTATGGAGTAAGCCCTGTCAAATGCTGCTGAGAACACAGTGTGAGGTTCGCAGTACAGTAGAAAACATCATTCTGTTGTACTGCCAACTTCACTAGTGTGTGACTACAAGGTATCGAAAATGATCGATTTCGGTGGAGAATGAAGTTCCACCATACACTATATCAGGGTGTTGTATGTGTGCACTCAGTTCGATGGGCTACCGATCCTGCAGGCTCAGATCCAAACCGGCTGTGACAACACAATGCCTTGGAGGTGACCAGCAGCCGCTACGGCTCTGGACTGAGGGGGTGGTGACCGAGCCGGCAGCTCCCCTCTACTGCCTCCGTGGTAACAGTTGGTACTAACGAGCGGGCGTTACCTGTGGGTTAATACCGGCTTGGTTTGTGTTAGCTGTGCTACTTCAGTCAATCCGGCTGCTGTATTTCCCTGCTCTGCGGTGACCCATGTTACAAAGTATATTATTCTATTAGTTAACCTGGAGAGCAGAGTACAAATCCGCCACTTACTTGCACGCTAGAGAGACCGTGAATACTTACATCCATCCACATGCTCACTCCTCAGCGTTAGCATTAGCAATATTGCCGAACAATGAGAGAGAGAGAGAGAGAGAGAGAGAGAGACACACACACACACACACACACACACACTAAATATGTTTAAAGTACAAAAACATTCCGCACTCGTAAATTAAATCTCGTTTGGCACTGCTGAAGACTGCAGCATTTCACCCCCCCCGTTACCATTTGTAAGAATGATACGAGACAGTCACACAGTGAAATATTATTTGCACTATCGAAAACTGATCTAGGAGCGCGCGCAGCGGTTTTATTCATTCATCCTCCAGCCGGTGTGTGAAAGAGACACCAGATTGGTATCAATGGCACCCAAATGGTTATCGGATCCCGCCGCGAAGCGGCGCTCGTTTATCTCGGCTACACAGGGAGCGCCGCACGCCAACATCAAATACACACGGTAACCCTAACGTGGGCAAACTTATTCTAGTAAGGTGGGTCTGCGGTCACTAAATAAACATGTTACGACACATCAGACTGGAAGATACACGCACGTAGTTGGGAAGGGGGGGGGAGAAGAGAGAGAAAGACTGCTTGCTAGCACAGGGTATGGATGTAAAGTCTCCACGTGGAACCAAGAAGACTGTAGCACAACAATGAGAATGTTTAGATGGAGGGGCTGTATCCTGAGCAGCATACCTCTCACCTGCTATGAATTTCACACTCAAATGTGCCCCTGGCTCCGCATGGGTTTTACTGATGTCCTTAACGTTGAAGCTATTTCTGGACACAAACTGTTAAATCATTTAACTAAGTTAATACAAACTTCCTTTCGCTAACTGTATGTGGCACACAATATGAAAACATACTACACATGCTACACATTCTGGCCCTTTGCGATGGATGTTTGAAGGCCAATGTTAATTCTTAATGCTGAGAGGTTGAGATATATGGTGAGCAGAGTGGTTTTGATTGTAAACATAACCACACGTATAGTAGTTAATTTGGAACATGTGTGGAACTCTCCTGAATTATTCAATATAGAAATATTCCATAAACAAAGACTTAATTTTGTACATGTGCACGAATGGGAAAGGGGTTAAAAAAAGAAAGACACACACACACACACACACACACACACACACACACCCCATTGTTATTACAGTTCATTCAAATGGGTGTTATATTGGGGGGTGGCTCAGTCCCCTCAGTGAAATGAAAGAACTGGTCAGTCTCTGGAGCAATTGAGAATGACTGCTCTTGGAATAATAATAATAATAATAATAAACTACTAGGACTGAGATTGGAACTGGGTCGGGACACAGGTTCGGTCCCTTTGGGTTTAAGTAGTTCGCTGAAACGGGCGAATCGTGGACTGAACCAACACACCACGGGGGGCAGCGGTCTGTAGTTATGTTTATATTGGGAAGGGCTTAAACAGTCATTTTAGGTTTTAAAGAGGCTGGGGGGTCTGATGATTAATTGACCATCACATAGTACGGGACAATTTCGGTTTGGTCAATCCGGCTCTAGATTGGCCTGTCGGAACAAAATTTACCCATTCGCGCAGCCCTGAAATGCCACTCAAATGTATAACACTTATTAACGGAAATGTAAAAAAAAAAAAAAAAAAAACCACAAGCAACATTGGAAAATGTGTCCCTAGACTCCTGGCATATTCAATCCTGAATGAAAGGCGATATGTTTTCCCCATAAATTTCTCTCTTTCTTAGCATTGGGTGCTCGTCGATTAATAATTGGTATAATTTGCAAGGCAGGATCACAAAGCAAGTCACAGCAAGCCACGCTGCCGAATATGAATATAGTTTTAGTTGTTAAGATTGGTTTGCCAAAACAACCCCTGTGTGTGTTACATGGAGAACTTGCTGACCTAACTGCCGCTCTTTCTCTAGGCAGACATTTGCGAAAAACGACTTAATGGCTTTCATTATTAATTTTTTTTTTGCCCGGCCAATGATTTCCAGACTCACAGAATCCGTGACCGCTCTTAAAAGTCAACTAAAAAAAGTCATCAGGAAACAAGGTCACCCAGCAGCAGGCACTAGTATCCAGAAATCAAAGGACGTTGGAGTTCGAGCGGCTGCATAGCAAGCCTCCGTCTGGACGCTTCGCACGGTTTCCAGCTTTTCCTTCACTCACGGACTTGGACCAGCTGCAGCCGTCTATCTAGTCCAGAACCGAACCATTCAGCTCCTGTTACTACTGCTATAAAAAAAAAAAACCGATATTGCCCCTGCCAGTAATAATGCAGCAGCTCCTACCTTGTAAAATCCCTTCCTTGGCCAGCTGAGACGATGAACCCCTAGAAGCTTGGCAGTAAACCCCACACGGAAACGTGAAGAAGAGTGCAGCAACACAGTAGTACACGGACATCTTCCGACAGAACCTCCCCATTATTTCAGGCAGCAGCAGTAGCAAGAACGGGTTACAAAGTCTGAAGCAGGTTTTGGAAATAAAGCCACTGAAATATTTAAAAGTCTGCTTATGAACAAAAAGAACGGATCCGCGAAACAAAAATGAAATAGTTGGGGACAAGCAAAGTAGCACCGACAAACATTTCAAGCAAAAAGTAAATGATAGGAGTACGCCGAGTTTTTAAATACATGTGTAAGGAGGATCATCTGACCCCAACAGCCGATAGGGCTGCCACTTAGGTTGTGTGAAACTGGTGCGCTGATTGGTCCGGCCCCCTTCATTTGGAGTCTTTATAATCCTCCTCCTCTTCAACTAGAAACGGTTAGAATGAATGGAGCTTACAGCGGTGCGCACACCCCTTCGTCCTGGGTAGAGATAGGCTTCCGCCACCACTGCCGTTTACAATAAAAACACACATCACCTGGGCAACCTCGTTAAGCTAGAGCGAGTAGCTCATTCTTTTTCCAATTCTCTTTTTACTGAATAACATCAGGGATGCAACAGGAATACACTGCAGTTCAGTACAACTTTTAATCAGAGGCACAATGAGTTAACTCTTAACAGCTTGCACACTAGGGGCTCGGCGCAAATGAGATGTGCCAAGCGCCCAAAGTGGTATTCACAGAAGATGCGGGGGGGTGCTCCCCGGGGCATTCCTTCTGTGAATACCACTGCTGTGCCCAGCCCAGGATGCACTGGTGCAACCCCCTGGTCGGTCTGGGTACACGATGGGGCAGTGCATGGGGAGCTGCCATTCACATCCACCACATGTAAACGGAACCATTAAGCATGCAAGGTGCCATTTGCATGTCATTATGGCTCCATTTGCATATGCCTAACAGGGTTGCTCCCTGCAATGGATATGGGCCACACACAGACCCAGGGAGGTAGTTTGCACCCCCACCCGTCCCCGACCTGTCCGCCGGCCATGAGGACACCCACGCTAACGCCCCAGTGGTCCCCCTCCCTGCCCGACCCCTGTTCTGAATGCCGCACTCTGCGGTGGCATATACATGTATGAAGAAACTCCCCTCCCTGTCCGCATCCCTGTTCACATGGCGAATTTGTGGCACACAGAGCCCCCTTCTCCCCGCCCGCAGCCCTGTTTACCTGCTACTTTCTACGGTGATATTGTTGTATAGGAGAACTACTCACATGAATGACAGAGTACTGTGCTCACTGCAAGCCCATTGGTCGACAGAGGCCACCAATGGGCTGTCAGTAGTACAGTAGTTGTCAGTCACGGACAGCTCTGTCTGCAGGCAGCTGTGGAGGTATGCGGGGGGGTTGTGCTGCCTGCTGACGGTGGGACTTAGCTGGGACACAGGGGAGCTGGGTGGGTTGGAGTGCCTGGAATGAGGGGTCTGCTAGGCTATCGGGGCTTCTGATTGCCAGTGGGGTGGGTTCTCCTATGCAACAATATTGCCGCAGAGAGCAGAAGGTAAATGGGGATGTGGGTGGGGGTTTGATCTTAACATATCCACCGCTGAGAGTGGCAATATCACAGGGATGCGGTGGGGGCACACTAGACTGCCAGGGTAAGCAGGCTGCCATGCAGATGTCTGCAGTACAGCAGCCTGCCTGTGGGTGGCCACCCACTTAAGTCTACTTGAAGTAGACTTATCTTAAGGAGGCGCATCTCCAGACTTGCCCGGGGGAGGTGCCTTCAGGACAGGCTACTGAATGAGGCTGCGCACCATATGTCACAGTCCCTCCAGATACGCCACATATCATTATAGGTGGTATGCGGTGCATCTGCAATGCATTAATGCATTGGGGAGGCGCCAGCTCCTCGGCCCCCTATCAGAATCACCCCAGTCCGCAAGTCAGGGATGCACTGGGTGCATCCCTTTTGTGAATCCTGCCCTTTCTTTTACCCTTCCCTCATTCACCACTCTCTACTGTTAATTATGCAATGTCTCGATAAATACTGGTTCCTGATTGACTAGCCATCACCCAACAGAAAAAAGTGCCAGTCAGCAGTATCCCCCTTCTCCACCAAGATCACTCCAATACAAACACTTGAAAGCTAGCAGCCATCGTATTGTTTTCAGCCAGTAATGGCAAACTGCCTCATCCCACCTTCCCGAAATGCGCTTCGGTCAGAGTTATTAATGCCCTATGGTGCTCTTTTTAAAAGCAAGTATCCTGGGGAAACAAATGCAGCAAAGAGCTGCCATTTGGTAAACCCACTCCAGCTTGGTTCAG
Source organism: Neoceratodus forsteri (assembly GCA_016271365.2). Classification (NCBI taxonomy): domain Eukaryota; kingdom Metazoa; phylum Chordata; order Ceratodontiformes; family Ceratodontidae; genus Neoceratodus; species Neoceratodus forsteri. The sequence continues at coordinate 514,339,202 of CM057449.1, read as the reverse complement.
AGTGGGGAGAGAGTGTACTGGATGGTAGGAGCCACCAGTCAGTGAAGCCACTCCGGCACCTAATTTGAAAGTCTTGGGTGGGTTCAAGGAGGAAAAGCAGCTACTATAGTAAGTGAATCCACTCTGCATTAATAAAAAGCTGGGGGGTCCTAGAGTGAACAAGAGAATGGTAGCAGCAAATGTAAGGGATGCCGCACATCGGAAGCACCCCGTGGTTTAATGCATGACATCCAACCTTCCGGTCTCTTTCAATCCTCCCTTACACCTTGCTCTTGTGGGAACAATTTTTTCTTGTTGGTGCAGTAAAAATAATGTGAAATGGAAAAAAACAAAACTTTTTATTTATGTTTTTTCTCACAAAAAAGGGGACATTGTATAATCGCAATATCCCACTCGAGGGTGTGGGTGACAGCAGGATTTACCCATGGCTGCGCCTCGTGAGCAAACCACCACAGCAGGCATAGGTAAATCCTGCCATCACCCAAACCTTCTTGTGGTATATTGCTTAATTATCTTCATATGGAAATATATTTGTGCCTACTGTCCATTTGGAATCTGCTTAACATCTCTTCTCATGTTATAGTCCAAATTATTTTCTCTTCATTTTTCTAGGAACTAATGAATCCAAGCACCCCTTTTTTCACAGAACAAAGTCTGTTATTGTATCCATCATATGTACTATCCACCCCTGCCAGCAACTGTAAAATACATCTGTTTGTTGTTGCATGTTGCTGTGTGTCAGTTTCTTCATCTTGTAAATGCTTTTCATAACATGAGAGTGTGGGGGCAGAGGTTGTAGCCATTGTTTAGGTACAGTTTTCTTGACTTCTGTTAGTGCATGCCAAGAAAATATGTCTGGTGCCTCGAAAAGCGTCCTTTGGTAAAATGCAGGAAGATGGCTTATTCTGGAGTCAGTGCAGATTTTTTTGTAACCCTTGTTCAGTTCCTTCCCAATATATTTTTAAGCTTTGGCATAACCAAAATATATGCAAGTGTGTTGCAACTTCTTCCCCACATCCTCAACACCAAGTTGCCAGGTGTCATCCGCCAAATTTCGCTACAGTATGAGGAGTACAAAAATACTGAACAATACAGTAGTTCTCCATGCAAATTATTTTAATTGTAGGGATGAAGAGATTAACTGTGGTGTTGTGAGTAGACCCTTGGTCCGTCATGCGGGTATGTAATTCTGCTGACCGTGTGCTTTCCATTTTTTGGTTCAACGATGATGATGGATAAGTGAGAGCTTTATATCCTCAAGAAATGTTGGGACATACTACTCATTTCCAATTTTAATAATACAGCTTGTGGGTTGGGTGTGTCCATCAACTTCCCAGGACCCAGAATATTATTTAAAAAATGCCTTTTTGTAAAATTTGAAAAATAATCTGTATGTGGTAGTGAGCAGTTTTGTCACAGCTGTGCAAAGTAAAAGGGAGCATCACCCTCCAGAAATCTGGACAAACCTAGGATCTATCTGGGCCAGACAGAACCCTTCTTCATTTTTTAGTTTTTTGTTAACTGAGTAGGTACACTAGACAGCACAGCTGCCTATTTTCAGGTACGACCCGGGAGATTACAACAAAGGGTACGTAAACAATAATAGATACAAGAAAACATCATGGGAACAAGTAGAAGTCAGACATAGTGTACCTATACAAAATTTTCAGCAATGACAGTACATTTGCAGAAATCTATTCATACAGCTAAAGCCTGCATTGGGAGTAAATCTGTTTGGTATATTTTACTGTGCCATATTTTGCACTCTTGATTTTAAGAGCTAGTGAACTGCCTAAAATTTAATATTAGTTTTTAAAGGCAGTCAGCCATTACCTTTTGTATCTGAAGTACTTTTTCTTTTCCCTTTGGTTCTTTAGAAAATTGTTACATTAGTGGATTTGATGTGTGGAACAAGCACTCTGCCTGACAGCTGACATATCTAGTTCTGTTCCCTCATTATATATTCAGCATTGTGACCTCACTGAGTGTGACATCACTGCTGCTTAGGAATGGCCACTGTGTGGTTGCCATGTCAGTCACCTGTGATGTTACAGTCAGTGACATCACAATGCTGATCATGAGATGGGGGACTAGAGACAGATATGTCAGCTGCCAGGCTGAGAGCTGTTCCACACATCCAGCACAGTATTATCACGTAGAAAATTTTTTAATGAGTAAAAGGAGAAAGAAAAATACTTCAGAAATAAAAAGATATAACTTCTTCTTAAAATTTGTATAATTTTCCTGCCTGTTTTTGTTCCACTTGATCTTTAATAGAGCTCTAGTGAAGGCATTTTCCAATGCATTCATCAGCTGTACGGGGGAGGGGTGGAAAAGAGAATTTTTGTGATACAGCCATTTAGATGCCCAATATCTACATCTTTGCAGTGCATAGAATAGCCTGTTTAAAACCATATACAAATTTGGCGTAGTTGAGCTGTGCAGTAATAATGTTACAAGTGGGGTGGTGTCTTTCCCCTTTTGCTTAGAAAGTTGTAATTTCTGATAAGAAATTCTGGGCTTCTGCCCTGAGCCCATTCATTTAAATATTCTGTCTGAAACATACCTCTCAACTATCCCTGAATACAAGGGATGTCCCCCATTTTACCTCTCAAAATTGCTTTGTCACTCATGGAAAAGGTACTGCTCACACAGAGAATTTGCTGTAAATTCAGACTTTAAAGCAGAAATTCATAATCTTCTAAAATACCAAATCACAAATAAACTTTATAGAAGTAAACACAAAGGTTTCCACAGTATTCTGCATTTGTATTTTCATGTTTGAGGATGTATCTCTCATTATGAGTGACAGTATCCTTCATTGTCTTTCATTTTCAGTGTTCATGTTCCTAATTTCAGTGACAGTGAGAGGCATGGTGCCAGATTCACAAAACTTTGCCCCAGTGGAAACCCAGTTTGCACGTTGAAGCAGGTTTTTTATTCCAAGCTGGTATTCACAAAAGCCCAGCTTGCACCCGCAAACCAGATTTGCACTGGGGCAAAGTCTGGAGGAGGTCGCAATGCAAATTAGGGTGAGGGGACCTGCATATTGATGCAGTCCCATGAAGCATTTGTGGAGTTCCCTTCCAAGGAGGAAATACCACAGAGAAAAAAACTCCTCTTAACTCCACATGATCCTAGTGGTTGGTGGAGGTACTGTGGCCCCCCCCCCTTGCCGATCATCATCCCAAGTAATAAAAAGAACTTACCCTGGTAGTTTAGTGGTCCCTCCACTGTTCTCCATTGCTGCCCCCTTATAATAAAAGTATGCCATAGTAGTCTAGTGGTCCCTCCCTTATTCTCCAGTTGCCATCCCGTAATATGAAAAAAAATGTCCCTGGTAGTCCAGTGGTCCCTCCCCCCTCCTTCAATCTCCAATTGCTGTCCCAGCATAATAATAATAAATATCCCTAGTAGTCTAGTGGTCCCTCCCCCCTCCACTGTTCACCGAGTGCCATCCTGTTATGATGACAGAATAACCCCAATGATCTAGTGGTCCCCCACCTATGCCTGATCCTCCCTGCCATACCTTCAGTAATTACCCTGGTGGTCTAGCAGTCCCCCAACCCATTCCTGATCTGCCCAATATGAAAAAGTGTAGTTTTCCTGGTGTCTAGTGGACCCCCCACCCCAACAGGTAATGTCTGCCACCCCGCCCTCTCATCCTGAAACCGAGCCGGCGACTGGCACAGCCCTCCTCTCACTACCATGGCCAGACACCGGCTGTATACAGTACATGCTGTATGACAGCTCAGTCGGCCACTGGCCGTGGTGATGAGAGGAAGGTTGTGCCAGTTGCAGGCTCGCTTTCAGGATGGGAGGGAGTGGAGTGGTAAAACACTACATTCTGGGGTGGGGGAGTCCACTAGATACCAGTGAAAACATACTTTTTCATATAGGGGCAGATCAGGGATGATGGTTGGGGAACCGCTAGACCACCAGGGTAATTACTGAAAGTATGGCAGGGAGGGATAGGGTGGAGGGACCATTAGACCACCGGGGTTATTCTTGTCATCATAACAGGATAGTGATTGGCAAAAGGGAGATGGAGGGACCACTAGACTACCAGGGATATTTATTATTATTATACTGGGATGGCGATTGGAGAACAGGGAAGGGGGCGGGGCCACTGGACTACCATGGATATTTGTTTTAATATTATGGAACAGCAATCAAAGATCTGGGGAAGGACCACTGAACTACCAAGGAAATTTGTTTTCATATTATGAGACAGTGATTGGAGAATGGGGTAGGGATCACTGCACTACCAGGGAAATTGTTTTTCATATTATGGGATAGTGATTGGAGAATGGAGGAGGGGCCACTGGACTGTCATGGATATTTGTTCTAATATTACAGAACAGTGATCAGAGATCAGGGGAGGGACCACTAGACTACCAGGGTGTATATATATATATATATATATATATATATATATATATATATATATATATATGGGGCCAGTGCTGGGTGAGGGAGGGAACACTAGACCACCAGGAAGGTTCTTTCTACATCCTTGGGATAGCAAGCGGTGAACAGTGGTTTGGGCACTAGATTACTAGGGACTGCAGCTGGGTCGGGCAGGGGCTGGGGTGTGCGCTAAGCCACCCACAGTCTATGTAAATGGCCTATAATGGGCATGCAAATGGCCACATATCGACTTGCATGCCCAATGGGCTCATTTACATGGCTGCTTTGGTGAATAGGAAATAGTGCATCTGTGCTATTCATTGCAGGGTCATTCTCTTGGCTGGATGTCAAGGCAGCGCTACTGAGGTTAGCAGTGACTTTCCTGGGTTAGTGCTGCCCCATTTTTGCCCTATTCACATTTGCGCTGTGGTTTGTGAGTTTTTGTAAATCTATCCCATGGTCTGAAATAATGGGTGTTTAACTTTCAACGTGCCAGCCCGGTGGAGCTGAGGGTGGAGGCGCTGGACGCCACACCTCGCGCCACGCCGGCGACCTGGGTTCGGGAATGAGTTCGGGCCATCGGGGGTCGGTGAGGGGGAGAGAGGATCGAGCGTCCATGGGACTGCTCTCCTCTCTTGGGGAGGGATCCAGGGGTAGCCCACGGTGCGTGGTGGCCCCAGTGGAGACTAGGCGGCACTGCTGCATCAGAGCTCGCACACGAAGGGGCGACATCGCAACTGCCTTTCTGATCGGTGGAAGCACCCTCACGCCGTAGCTGGGTGGCATTGCACATCCTGCATTGGTGGGGTAACCAAGAACACAGAAAAAACCCGGTTCCAAGGATCAGGTGACGGCACCGATCCTCCATGCCCTATGCCAGAGTTTCCCCTAGCTTGCCTTCAATTTCCCGGGGCCCACTCCTCGTCCGATGCCAGAGTCTGCCTTGAAGAGTGCCCCAAGTAGAGAGGCTACCAACCCCGGATATGGTTAGCCGGGTGCTGAGTGCCGCTTGGCGAGGGAGGAAGGGGAGGAGAGGAGACATAGCGCGGGATCCTCAGGTGGGCAGGACAAGGATGGAATGCCTGAGAGAGGACCTTGGAGCCGCGACAGGAGCGACACAAAGTTGACAAAAAAAAAAAACCTTCAACGTCAGCTTTCACATTAAAAAGAAATGCCATGCAACAACAAGCATATTCCCACAGAATGAGGTCAGACTCAGTCATAATGAAAGATTAGATGGGAAACCATGGAGAGAGTGGAACCTGGCTAAGGGAAGTAAAGTATTATGCAACACTGCATATTGCCACAGTATGTCAAGTAAATTTGTTAGGAAGGACTGTACTATTTCTTCCAGCAGCTATATAAAAATATAAAGCTTTGGGGGGAAAACACAACAACGTGTCTTTCCCCATGTGCCGCTTCTTGCACTTTTTACTGTGACTGAAAATATAAAGAATAATATATGGGCAACTATACACAACAAGGCTGTGTTTCCATCCATGGGTCGACATGACAGCATATTTTTTATACTATACTGCATGTTTTTTTTTTTTTTTTTTTTTACACAGAAGGAACAGAAGCACCTCCCCAAAAGAAACAAACTTGCAATTTCTTTACAGTGTATAGTAGATCGTTGTTCTGTATAGAATTCGATCCTTTTTTATTTTTATTTTTTGTCCGTCTGTTACTTCTGAGTAACAAAAAAAAAAATACAGTATGCTATGAAAAATAAAATATTGTCAATCGGGCATGACTCGACATATGTTTCCATCTCTGCGTTGAGATGACAGCATGGATCTCTGGACTTGAGCTTCACTCTCGAGGTTCACGTGCTGTCACCTTAACCCCTCAACAGCCTTGTTGTGTATGGTTGCCCATACATTATTCTCTCTGTTCTATGATAAAAATAAAATGCACAGACTTTCACAAGTTAAAAGGTACAATTTGGGGCACTGGGTGGATAGTAAGCAGCTGGATGCAGGGTGAATGAGGAATTTAATGTTATGACTTCTGAACCGTGCTAAACAATTGCTCAGAATGCACACACCACCACTTTGGCATACCTTTCAAGTCTCCCTTTTTTCAGGGAGTCTCCTTGATTTTGCCCTTTATTTGACATTTCCTCTGCTTTATTTGGCACCAGTCCTGGGCCTAGATTCACAAAACTTTGCCCCAGTGGAAACCCGGTTTTGCACGAGCAAACTGGATTTTGTGCTGATTTGGTATTCACAAAAGCACGGTTTGTGCTCTTAAACTGGGGTTGCGCTGGGGTAAAGAAATGAGCCTAATTCAAATGAGATGGAGGGACCTGCATTTGGTGTTGTCTCCATTAAAGCATTTGCTCTACTCAAGGGCCTTTTGTGGGGTACCCCTGCATGGAGCAAATACCACTAACTGAGACCTTGCTTTAATCCTAGGCAACCCTAGTGGTTGACAGGTTCTGTGGCAGCCCCACCACCACCAAACTGTGGCCCGAATGTAAAACCTAAGTTTTCCCTGGTGCTAGTGGCCCCCCCCCCACCAATTGTCAGCCTGAATGTACCACTTAATCCTTCCCTGCTGCTAGTGTCCCCCCCGTGATTTCCAATCGCCAACCTGATAAAAATATCCTCCCTGGTGCTAGTGGTCACTACCCACAATTGGCAGCCCGATAATATGATAAAGGTTCCCTAGTAGCTAGTGGTCCCTGCCCCCACCTGATCACCTGCCCAATATAAGAAAATAGTTTCCGTGGTGACTAGCAGTCCCGCCCACCACCCGATGCTCTGCCCTACATAGAAATTAATATTTCCTGGTGGCTAGCAGTCCCTCCCCCCACTCGATGCCCTGCCTGATACAGAAATGAATATTCTCTGGTAGCTAGTGGTCCCTGCCTCCACCCAATACCCTGCCCAACCTAGTCAAATATATTCCCCAATGTCCTGTGGTCCCTCTCCCCAACCCACATCCATGGCCCATGTCAAGACACATATTCCCTCGTGTCCAGTAGTTCCGCCACTATGATCGCCAATCACCGATCACCAGTCTGAGTGATATAAAACAAGTCTCTCTGGTGCTAGTGGTCCATCCCACGATCGCTGGCACAAGTACAAATGAACAATTCTCCCTGGTGTCCAGTGGTCCCTCCGCCCCACACCTGATCCCCTGTAAAATACAAAACACCCATTCCTTGACGTCTAGCAGACCCCCCCTCTCTATCCCTGATCCCCTGTAATATAAACAAACATCCCTTCCCCTGTGGTCTAGTGGACCCCTCTGCCCACCCTCCCACCCTGGCAGGTAGTGCCCCACCATCCTGCTCCCCCTATCTCAAACTCAAGCCAGCAAAAGGCACAGTCCTCTTCCTACCACCACAGCCGGCAGCCAACTGAGCTGACAATGAGCATGTACTGCATATATTACACACTCATTGATTAACAGCTTTGTCTTGACATAGGCATGAGTGGGGGCACTGAACATTAGGGAATATATTTGACTATGTCAGGCAGGGCATCGGGTGGGGGGAGGGACCGATAGCCAACAGGGAAACAGTATCTTTTTACCAAGCATGGGCTCAGGTGGGGGGGTAGGACCACTAGCCACCAGGGAAACTATTTTCTTATATCAGGCGGTGATTGGGTGGGGGAAGGGATGGCCACATTAACTACCAGGGAACCTTTATTATATTACTGGGCCAGCGATCAGCAGGGGCAGAACCACTACCACCAGAGAAACTTATTTTTATTCTGTCGGTCTAGCGAACAGTGGGGCGGGACCACTAGCCACCAGGGAAAACTATTTCTTAATTCTTGGGCTGGTGATCGGTGGTGGTGGGGGCACTAGATACCATTGACACAGGGCTGCCTATGGGGCAGAGACTGTGGGTGGGGCGCACTAAACTCCAACAGCAATTTGTGTAAATGGGCCCATAATGGGCATGCAAATGGCCACATAGTGCCTTGCATCCCCAGTGGGCTCATTTGCATGGTAGCATGTGTGAATTTCAAATAGCGCATCTGTGCTAGTCATTGCAGGGCCATTCTCCTGGCAGCATGGCAGTGCAGTGCTAGTGAGGTTAGCAATAGTAGTACTGGGTTAGCACTGACTCGTCCGGACTCTATTCACAGTCAGATAAGGTGGTGAACAATCTGACTGTGATTAGCAAGATCTAACACCTGCGCAAACGCAGAGTGCAGAGCAAACTTTTGTGCTGCGCTTTGCAATTTTATTGTCAGTCTAGCCCCAGATCCCCCAAACCATCATACGAACATACGAAATTGCCGGCAGAAAAAGGCCCACAGGTCTATCAAGTCTGCCCCATTATGCAACTTAGTTTCATATTACTTCAGCTGCCCCATCAGACTCAAACAAACCTTTCCTCCTATCTTTCAGTGACTCTTGCAATGAATTTCTAGCATTCTGTACTCAGCCATTAACATCAAGGCCATGTGAAAATCTTCCCGAGTTTAGTAGTCAAAATCAGGAAACCTCACTCATTTGAGGAGTGCTGACTTGGAAGCTCTGGGCCAGCGAATGCCCACAACACTTTAGAATGTGCGTATTTTGAGCAGGCTGATTGTTATACAGAACAAAGGCTAACCTGCCATACACTGTATTATTGTTGCTATTATTTGAGGGACAATCTGTCTAGATTCATCATAACGTTACCCCCCATATATTATTGTTTTTTAAAAAACAATTTGCATTCATATAGGAAAAGACGCGAGTACATACATTGTAAATGGTTACACATCTTTAGCTTTCTCTTCTTTATCGCTAATTAGAAAATTGGTAAAACTATTTCAGGCTTCTGATTGGCTGAGGGACTTCTCTAGCTGGGCATCTATCAGACAACAGATGCCCGGCTATTAAAAGTACCAACCCAGCCTGCCCCATCACAAGAATCCTGATGCTCACCCTGCTCCCTAATTGGCTAAATCCCCCCATTCTAATTTGAAATCTCTGCCATTTTGTTTGTCTCGCTTAGCAAGACACTAGCCCCTGAATGCTCATTTACCAACATTACAGTACTTAGCCCAGACACAAATGTACCAAGTATTCACAGCTGCCGCTGCTCCCGTTGAAGCTGCAGACTGCAGTCTCCTAGCTGCAGCGCCATTATGCCAGCTCCCAACACTGCCCTCATCTAGGCTCCAACAGACTGCACTTGTGCCTGAAACAGACCATGCTCCCACATCCGATCACCACCCCTGCAACACCACTAATGGAAACAGTGACTAGACCATCACCCAAAATAAATTTTAAAAGTACAAAAGGAAGCCATTTGTCAGATTAGCCTCATGTCATAAATGGCGGTGGGAAGCGAGTTTTTTTAAGCGCAGCACGAGCCTCTCCTTAAATGCTGCTAGCCTGCACTGCTTGCGATACACAGTCCAACTTCCAGCAAACAGAATACAATAAATTACAGCCAGTCACAGCTCACAAGTGCCTCTAGGAGTGCCTTGCTCCACCCAACTGCCTTCACATAAAAAAAAAAAAATCACTGAAATGTGGTACTCAGTTTACCACGATCACTGACAGGGCACTTCAGTAATAGCAAGCATTCTGTATCACACACATTTACTGGAGGTATCACTCTCTCTGTCTCTATTGTACAAACAGTTTTTCCCTTTTGCTGCCAAGATACCATAGTGTGCCAACAAGTGGCTCCTGTGTGTGTGCTGGGTTGGGGGGGGAGTACCATGACAACAGCCCCTCCCCCAAATAAAATAGCACTGCATTCAAATCCATGTGGAGGAACTATTTTATGACAAAAACATTAAACTAATTTCTTACTTAATTATTTTATATCAAACTTATATTTTTTAACTGTGCCCATTTTCTAAGCACAATAATACCCTCCAAGGTGGGCGGTATTGTACTATACCAGACCTCCCAATGGCTATAAGGCCCTCCGCCTGCAGTGTCGGGCCTCATTATGCCCCTTGGCGGTCCGGTATAGCACAATACTGCCCACCCTGTTGGGTATTATTGCTTACGTAGCAAAAGGTTCTGAGAAATATGCACCATCATTTCCCACAGAAATGTGTATTTCGCCTGCCGCTCTCGGTGGAAGTTAGGGTTGGTATTCCCAACACACTGTCATTCGGCAGGGACATGGAAAATAAGGAGGAATCAAAAGTGAGCATACCTCTCAACTGTCCCTGATTTTGTCTCAAATTTTTCCTCTGTCCCTCTTAAAATTTGTGTTCTTTTGACAGAACAGAGGGAAATTAAAAGCACAAAATAATGTCGAACATTAAAGTAACAGACTTGTTATTCTTTAGAAAATGCATCTTAACACAAATCCTTTTATTCTATCAGCTTTCTGAGTGAATAGTACCAGATCTGAAGGTGTGCCCCTGATTTGCGGTGTTTGTCCCTGATTTTTTTAAACCTTGTCCCTGATTCATGAGGCAAGAGGTTGAGAGGTATGGAAGTGAGAGTGGGGTAGCCATGGGGAGTATCACTAACAGCGCACTGCGCACGTCTTAATCGACATCTCAGAGAATTAATTTGGAATCACTTTGTCAAAAGGGAAACATTTTTGTCCCCCACCAAAAGGCGAGTCAGTAAAGCAATCTGCAACAGCGAACAATTCACTACTAAATTCCTTTTCAAGTCACACACATTGACGACCCCTAAAGCTACCAACTTTCCGAGGCCTAAAACTGGGACAGTCCATCCTGACCATGACACCCCCCCACCCCACCGCCGCAGACAATGCTGCGCACAATAAATTACATTTTGCTGCTTGCTCTGGTCATGCCACCCCACAGTAACACCAGTAGCAAACATTCAGATTAAAACAATACATCATTCTGCAGCAGCAAGTTCCAAATCATGATGTGCAGAAAGTTCATTAGAAGTACACCTGTTAAACTGTGATCAGACATTCGAGCTGCATGTATTGCTCCTCCCGACAGTTTCATCCAACCCGCTTACACTCACCTCATTTGCTGAGCAAACTTCACTTCAGTGACTCCCACCACCACACCAGATTGTTTTCACACACTTCCCTACAACTGATCAGATTCGAGTACCTTAGTTCCCTGCTGCTTTTCTCTTCTCTGTCTGGAGTCCCTCTAGGCTGCTGGCAGGGAGAAGCCCACATGTGCTTGTTTGCACTGCTACACAGTCTAATTTAACATGAAGAAACATGCTTTACTGTGCTCCCACTGACATGCGTGTAGTGCAGCACAGGCGCAGGGGCTGAAGTTGCAAACTCCTATCCAACCCAAGCAGTGCCACAGTGGTGCTGAAATAACTGTCACTCATGGATTAGCAGTCAGCAAAAAAAAAAAAGGACAAAACTGGGAAAAGTAAGCAAAAACCAGGACAAAAGTGACATTTTGCAAAACTTGTGGGGACACTGGGACATGCTGCTTAAAACAGGGACTGTCCTGGGAAAATAGGGACTGTTGGTAGCTTTAACTCCCCCCCAAAAAAAAAAAGCTATCAACTTTTGTGGGCTCCTGCGATTTGTAGTTGAAGCTAAGTATAGTTCCGCTTCGCTCAGACATGTCTAACAAAACTATGTGCAAAGCTTCCGAGTGTTTTCCCCCAGCTTTTGGAGTGGTACTGAGAGATTTTAAGCATTCTTTGTTCAGACAGCCCAAACGGATTAGAGGCACTGCATCAGGCGAGATTTGTAAACTAATCCTCTGCCATTTGATGCGAATGTATATTGCTAATGCAGCAAAGGATGAAGTAGGTGAAGAATGTCGGTAGCATAAGATATCACCGAGAGTAACCCCCACAAGCACCTCCGTAAGGGGGTGGGGTAGACGTACAGTTTCATTTATTGGCTGGCGTCTAACCTCTAGAATCAGGCCACTTTCAACAAAGAGCTTTGCGTATTGAAAACTGAGACCCACGCATTTGCTCACATGGCATGGGGAGGCGGCTTCATCAATTCTTACGGAGCATACCAGGAATGTTCATGGGTTAGCTGTCTGGTTGTACTCTGCGCTCTGGTCTACAAGGCTGTCACTAAGAAAAGTCCTACACCAGGAACTTGAGCAATTGACGAGTATAACATTCTGGATTCAAAAGTCAGCTCTTCTTCTTGGTTATAGAAAATACAGAGTTCGGAATGTTCTACTCATTTCTATTATATTTATGTTCTTTTCCCATACTGTTTTGATACAACAAAACAAAATCCACCATGTGGGGGAAGGCAAAAAATTTCAGTAACGCGGCCTCCAGGAAATGTAACTATTTTTGCAGTGTTTTATGCCATTTTTTGATGTCACACAGTGTTTATGTCATGGCAATAATTTTTTTCTGGAATAATCAGATAAAACTCATAACTTTGAGTAGGGCTGTGCAGTATAGCTATGTGCATGATGCAGAGTATAGCTCTGAATGAGTGGCAAGTGAGCTGGGGAATATCAGGTGTTTTTTTTCTTCCAATTGTTTAACCAGGTGAGACACACTAAGCTGAAAGCTTGTTTACAGGTACAACCTAGGAGCACAGGGAAGTTAAGTGACATGCTCAGGGTCACACAGTATGCAAGTGGGGGCTGTGGGATTCAAACCTAGGTCTCCAGATTTGCAGCTCAGAGCCTTAAACCACTGCACTATACCACCTCCCAAATGATGGAGCGTAGCAGAGCCATGAGTGATAGTTCTCCGAGCTCACTTGCCATGAGTTCAGATATATTCTGTATCACACATCTAGCCATCATATATTCCTTTTTTACAATAGGACTGTATTTTGTGCTGTTTTTTTTTGTAGTTTGATGTCACCACAGTGTGATATCTGCGGTTATCATACTGCAGTGAGAATACGTAAGCAATAAGACACGGCGGGGTATGTGCTTGAACATATCGTACCGCACTGCCAGCTGCAGTAAGTCACGAGGCCACCGCCAAGTGACTTCAGCCACAGCCGTGGCGGTAATATATGTTCAACACATACCCTTGAGTGTCTTATTGCACTTATAAAATGGAGAACTTTATTAGAATTAAAAAAATCAGAAAGTATTGCATTTACATTAAAATATAGCTTTATTTGAACAGTGTCCCTACACAAGGAAAATAGTGCATTTTAATTGGCACAGTAAACTACTTTCGATAGTCTAACATGACACAATACGTTTCTCACGCCCACCTGCTACTTGGAGCAGTACTATGATTTCCAAACCCCTGAAAGAACAGGTGTAATTATTTAGCGATCAAATACAGATCTTGTTGTTTATAGTGTCACAAGTGGTGTTTGTATACAAGAAGCCATGCTCCAGTTTCTCCAAACGGAGTACAGATCTGTGTGCATGTGAAACAAAACATCAAATTTTGCTGTTTCAAGCAAGCCCCCTTCTGTTCCTCTTTGTGTGTTGTTGGTTGCACTGAACATAAGGCAGAGGGCAGCCCCCCCCCCAAGCACTGACAGTTTGTTAGCTAGCGTCCCACACTGAGTCATGGTGTTGGTCACTCTGAATACCGCTGAATTGCGGTGTCTGTCATTCTGAATACTCTCAGTCCCAGGGCGAGTGAAAGGAAGCGGTCAGCTTTGTAACTTAACTTGGAGAAAAGAGGTAGCACTGTGAGGCCAATGATGAAGGTGTAGAGAACTAGTGCTGTTGTTTGCTTCATTATTTGCTTGTATGGATCTCGCTAAGCGTGAAAACAAGATGGTTAACTGAAAATTTATGAACATTCCATTTTTATTTGTTAACATTCTATTTAGGGGCATTGATTTGTTAGCCTGTACTTTTTTTTCCCCATGTGTAATACATATATGGCACTGCTTTTCTAGTCAAACACCAGCCTTATTTTGCTATGCCCATTTTATAAATGTTTTTATCTAATGGGTTATCTGCTCACTCCTATTGTACAATCCTTCTTACCTTAAGCAATCTTGCATAGAAACATAGAGTTTGATGGCAGATAAGGACTGCTAGGCCCATCCAGTCTGCGCATTTTCCCTCCCTATATCAGCGGCCACTGATCCTACTTGGTCATTGCCTTTAACCTCTCTTTTCCCACCTCTGGGGTTCCCTTGTGCCTGTCCCATGCATTTTTAAATTCCCCCACTGTGTTCGCTCCCACCACCTCCTTTGGTAGGCTGAATCCTGAATTATTTCACTGTCAAAAGTTCTGTTACTAAATATATATTTAGAAAAATTGTCTGTGCTCAATAAATGCAATATAATGAAATTAAAAACATAATTTCACTGTTGAATACATCTTTATTTTACGATGACATCAACACTAAAATTCATTTGGAGTGCTGAGACACTTAAAATTTCAGTGAAAATTCTGCACTTCTTGCTAATAAATTTATGTGCAGCATTTTGTAACAAGTAGGTACAATTATTTAGCCTGCCACTGTTATTAAATTATTGATTCAGTAACGTTACAAGAATGATTATTTATATATCTCTTCTTTAACAAGAAAAAAGATACATACTGGTAAAAAAAATTGTTTTGTTTCATCCATGATGGTCTTTAAAGATCAAGTACAGTGTTTTTAAAATGCTCGTAAGGTGTTTTATTTGCTCAATATGAGAACAGCCACTCCGTATATATTACAAGTAATGTTCAGGAACGGGCATTTCTCATATTTAGTTACTATACTGCCTGTCTTTTTTGAAGGTTTCACATAAAATCCCTCAGGCATTTTTCAGACTAGCTGGTGGAATCTTGGGAGAGTGTTGCTTCCATTCAAGCAACACTGCCATTATTTCACTCAAGGTTCTGGCAGCTCAGCACATCATATTATGACATTCAAAAACAAGCATTTGTCAATGCCGAATGTTTGCTTGCTGGCATTGGCATTGGCAGTGTAGAAGTTACAGAGCTGTGTAATAGGAATGGCAGTGAAGTATTGAACTAAAGCATGCTCCAGTAACAGCCAAGCCCCTAAACCCCCTGTTCATGTGATGACTACATTTTCCAGTTATGCAGCAACACAAAGGGCCTTTTCAAACACACAAACATCTCAACCAAAGGGAGATATGGAAACAGTAAACAGTTTAAAATATATTTTATTTGTATATATGTATTTGCATGTACACGTGTGTAAACAGAAAGAGAGAGAGAGATGGCATGATCAATCTCTATTTCACAAAACGTTTTTTTTCTGTTCTGTTTTAGTCATAAAATGTGATGCCTCAAAAAAGTAATGCTTAAACTCATGATGGAATGTCAGTGCACAGACATCACTATTCTAGTCACCTCCTATTATTTTGCTGTTAAAATGAAATTCAGGCTGGGATTAATGTGAATCTTCTTTTCACAGTTTTAAAACTGTATTTGTAAAGTACTAAAAAATGTTGTACAGTTGACCATTATGCAAAGGCCTGTGCTTCTTCAAATCACTGTTAGTGATGCAAGTTTGTGATAGCGGTGTTTTATTGATATAATTTTCTACAGCTTGTAAATTATTCACATGTTGACAGGTTTGTTAGATCAAACCTATAACATATCCACTCATACTTTTAAAATTCCATTATTTATATTTCTTAGATGTTTTACTGCAGTTAAGGAAAACAAAAAAAATATAATGTACTCTATCACCTGAGGAATAGTGTTTTGCTATTCCTATGTTTAACATTAGGGCAACTGCTATAAAAGAACTTGTGTTTGTTAATAAACTGGGGAATAGCATACCTTCTCAGGCAGAGTTATTTGCTTACAAAAAATACAATAAAAAAACATAATGAAAAACATTGTTACATATGTTATTACCAACATACAGTTCTAAAAAATGAGACAAACAAGTAAAGGGGCAACCAACTGCTGCATTCCTATTATTGCTTACAGAAAATTAAAGCTGCAACTGCAAATCACATTTTACCGCTAACCAGTGTCATGACACATTTAATATTTTCAAAAGGTTTAACAAACTGAACTTCTTTTAAAAAATAAGTCAAATAAGAAATGTAAAAACTAATACGATTAAAGGTAAAAGAAATAAACCGAAGTACCCATTGTTCAAATACAGTATGGCTCCTCATTGATGGAAAGGACTGATTCGGGATACCTGGCTGGGAAGCTATAGAACAACTTGCAAAATCCCCCAAAGAGCTTTATTGGGGGGGGGGGGGCAGTCTTAGAGCAAAGATTGACCAAACGTCTCTGTTTCTTCTGCCCAGTATCAGCCTTCTGGTGTCGGGACTCTCCAGACATGTTCACAGTTTAGCAGGCTCACAGAAATCCTTTACAATAACATACTGGACAGGAAGAACACACAGCACTTACGGTATTAATTTTTTTTTTTTTACCAAATGTCGGTACAGTACCTTATGCATAATATCAGCAGCAAATAACCAAACTTGGGACTTACGTTGTTGATTTTTTTTCTTGGACAGGGCGATAGGTTTGCTTATAAAACTGTTTAGGCTGGACTTTCAATAGCAAAATGTTTGCATTTAACAATTTTTTTTTTCTTAAGAAGAATAGTAAGGATTCATGTGATACCAGTCGAATTACCAATACTTAACACAAATGTATGTGTATATATTCTAGACCATCTTTTCCAAGACGGGAGTAAGAACATAATTTCACTGAAATGAGCATCTTCGTCTTTTGTTTCTGTTTTTTTGTAACAACGCCTTAATTATTTAATTATTACACTGATCTGTTTCTTGATTTCCTCTTGTAATCCAAGACTCGTGCATGAAAATCGAAGTTTTTGGAACACTGTGTAAGTTTAAATGTTTTTAAAGTTTCCAAATATTTCTGTCTTGACGATGTTATAATGCATTTTTGAAAGTTTTGAGAAAAAAAACTTTCTTTGTTAGATAAATGCTATACAACACCACTGGGCAAAACCTCAAAGATAAATAATAAACTAATCCTTTTCATTTAAAAAAAAGTGGTGTAGTGCAGTAGTAACTTATCACACTCATTTAGTACTGATGTCATATAATGATGCTAAAACAGTTACAGCAAGGCGCAATTTACAATAATTGCTGTCACGAAATACAACTACTGTAATTCATAAAATTGCACTTTTTTACAAAATCTACAACTTCTTAACTCATTGGGCTTCTTTACAGAACAAGCAGGGCAAAAGCACATTTACCAATAAGTACTGTAAAGAATGGGAATTAGGGGTTCGTTCCACACATGCAGGGTTCTGTGTGAATTTGTTTAGGACTCCTATCATATCTACTATATTCCATAAAGTTATCACAACCACACACACAGATCGACTACTAGAAAATAATAATGAATTGCTTTACTTCAGCAAAATTGCCTCCAGAGAGCGAAAGAGAGAAAGGGACGGAATTGGTTATATGCTATGCAACACTTCAGCTGATCTAGCAGGTTAAACCAAAATCCAAACATCCAGTCTATCTACTATACTCAATCAGTTCCAAAACAACTCGACTTAAAAATTTCGACAGGCTACAGTTTATCCAATCATTTCAACACAATAAAACTCACAACCTTACAGATCTGTCACTAATTACCCACCCAGAAAGCAGTATCTGCATAACAAGAGCAATGCCAAGCTATTTCAAACATCAAATGGTCGGCCAACACGTTCAAAACAGCAACTGTAAAACATTCACCGACCATATCAGCAAGATCCAAATACAAAGATTATTATAATACTGCAATTACATAATTTTTTTTCAGATTCAACTACAGAAACCACTCATTGCCCCCTCCTCATACATTTGTCTTACCACCTGAACAAAATGGCACATTAACCAGAAATACCTTAATGTCTTATATGACCTGTGAGACTATTACATGAAAAGTAATTGCACAGCTAAATTAGTTAAGCTTTCATGCATCCTGCTACCATTAACTATAAATTAGTAGAGATAAATGCAGAGGGGTAAAACGAAGCTGCTCTCTCCTGTGTGAAATCATATTATAACAGAGATGATCCCTGCTGCCAGTGCCTCTCAGTGGTCCTCAACGGCATTATGTCCCGACTCCTTAGTTCTTCAAATTATTGGAAATAATAAAGTACTATTACTAGTAATAATAATCTTGAATCGTATAATCCCCAAATAAAAGAGTGTTCTTTTCGGATCCCCTCTGGTGCTGGTAGATGCCCAAGAATCATACACCTGACTATATATATCCAGTCTTTAGTAATAATACAAAGTAGGGCAAGACAATAAACTGCAATGGTGCTAAATCATGTCTCCACCTCGACAGGCTACTCCAGAGTACATAGCTGTTGGCTCTGAGAGGCTTCTTTTGCTTGGTTGCCAAGTGTCATAGGTGGCATTGCCCCTGAGTGCTATGGTAGCCCTATACCTACCTTGTGCAGCCTGCCAGAGCCCCCCGTGATGAGTACGGTGGAGATTGGATGGCCGCCCGTTTGGCCCTGCCTTTATAATCATTTCCACTACAGTGATTCGGGACTCTACTACAAAGCTAGAGCAGCAGCAGCAGCAGCAGCAACTATATAACTCCAGCTCCCTCCAACCTGCATGCAGCCAGGCAACCACCCTGCACTTTTACTTCATCTGATTAACAGCCCGCCAACAGCACACATAGTGATTACAGAAAACATAAATAAATAAGGAGATAATGATTATTTTGACTACTGGAAGTCTTGCTGTGTCTCACTTCAACGTGAAGTGCTGCTACCATAAAGGACTTGATTATTACCATTTCAGCTCCAACTACGGGACTTGAGTTGTTCTTTTGGGAGGGATCAAGGATCAAAGATTTTTATTTGTTTGGCAAAAAAGCCATTACAAAATACACCAACATAAAAACAATCCAGGACAGATTCCATTAAAATACAGACAACATCAGTAGATCCAGCATTTACATTTCCTTCATAATGAGCATTTAAGAAAGTATATGTAAATACATCCATAATCCTATGCTCCCTTATCTGAAGTCACATTCTCTTTCTAATGAGTAGCTAAGATCACACCACAATAGATGCATACAAGGCTAAGGTAGCAGTATAATTCTATCAATTCAAGACTAAGCTGAAATTTGTGTGCATAAGAACACATATTTACTGTTCCCTCCAAAAGTTAGCAGGTATAAACAAATCTTCACCTGTAGGGAACTGCTAAAGGATTTTACCTCACCATTCGTTCATTCAATCCCCAAAATTCGGATTACCTCTAGTTAGTTAAGCAAAGAAGCGTAACTTCGGCCCATTTGAAGCCGGCCATATGCAGGCCATGTATTTCTTCAGTTAAGGCCATTCTGATTTTCCCAAATACAAAACCTCCAGTAGAGGGGCCCATAATGTGAGTTAGCCAATGATTTAGCCTAGTACCAAGAACAGACCTGTCCCTACAACTCCAGAGCTCGCTAAGGCAAGCCAACCAATTGGGAGGTCAAGAAACCTTCCTGCTCATATCAGTGATCATTAGTTGTTAAAAACTTTAATCCATAGCTACACACTAATCAGGAAAATGACAATTTGCAACTTGATGAATCAACGATTTTCTACCGAATTTATAAAGAAATATGAGAACATGCTTTAAACCATGCATTCAATTACATTCTAGACAATTTAAGAATAAAATAAGATAAAATAAACTTAAATAAAGTTAAACTAAGGAGTCATTTTACTGCTCCAAATCAACTAGAAGTCTCTCAATTTTAAACAAGCTTAGATGTTCCATATGTTTGTAACCATGAGTGAAGGATGTGTTCGTGTTCAATATAATTTTGGAGTCATACATATCCCCTTGGGGGTACTTATCTTAATACTAAGCAGCATCTGTAAAAGGTTTTGTCCAAGTACAGCCCTAGGGAGTTTAAGAAAAGCATGACTCCTGTCTCTTGCACCAAGAATTGGTGGAGCTACCCATACCAACTCACGAATCGCAGGCCTCAAGAAAGTACACTGTGGGCTCATTTTCACATCCAAGCAGCAGTGCACACTAACCGAGAAATCTCCATTCTTATAAACATGTAAAAGCAGCATTTTGACACATTATTTTAAGTTTTTGTGCTGCTTCTCATTGCTGGGAGTCTCTGTGTCCTGCATTTCCAAAGATTAATAGCATAGCATTAAAAGCATAACAAGTTTGCCTTACCTGGGTTCATTCAGTAAAAGGTGTACAGAACATGAGAATCACAAACAAATCTTAGGAGAGCCGCAATATTTTTCTTAGTAACTTTTTGAACACCGGACCGCCGTACTCAGCGTAGCCTGTTTCAAAAGCAGTTCCTCACTATCAGAAGAGCTTTAATTCAATATATGAAGCCCAGCGAAGCAGTAAGAGCTTTGTTCAAACTACAGCATACTTACAACGTTCTCACAGCTGTAGTTTGCACAAATGGAGTGGTGCGTTTACCCCAATATAGCAGTCCAAATAAAGTTTAAACTTAAGTTTCATTCATCAAAAAAAAAGAAATCTCACATGTAGCATGTTTAAATTGAAAGAAATTAAGTAGGGTACTTTATAAAACACAACTCAGGCATACCATACTTCCAGCGACCAAGATAAGTCCGTTGATTACCCCAGGTTATTATTATTATTTACTTGCTTTACCGGCAGTAGAGTCTCCACTATCTTTTCCAAGTCTCATAATTCATGACATCCTTTACAACTAACAGGGATAACTTTCCAGGTCCAGAAAAGCTGCTCCAGCAATTTCCAACAATATCACCTTCCTGAACTGGTAGGGAACATCTGTTAAAATAGAGGAATAAGAACCACTCCACTCAGTGCAGTAACTTAAGGGATTCATCACACAGCCATCACTCTGGTAAGCCTCGACCCCCAGGCAACGTTAGTGTACCCTTTTAAAAGGCTGAATAAGCCTGTAGGCATTTAAAATGCTACAACATTCCAAATCCTCCTCCTTCGGTGCAGCAGTAAATCCTAAAGATTCACATCTCAGCTTCTCATCTCCTTGGTTCACATACAGTCACCGCATGCAGCAATCGCCATGCTACTGCTGCGTTAGGCCTTTCAAAGTTCTAGGTTCGGGCCACTACTCCAGTGCTGGTGGTACATCCAGCAGGCCTGAATGGGCAACAGCACAATGCCGTGAAAGGACACCTCTGCTAATCAAAAGAGGCGTCTCTCCAAGTAGTGCAATCGATAATGATATGCATGTCATTCATGAAAACTCCATTTGATGCACTCTTACAGCATTTCACTAGCACTGTCAAGAATTAAGGCTTCCTCCAAAAGAGCCATGACTCAGGATCTGACAAGTAAATCAATTCAACTATACATTATAACATGAGAATCACAAACAAATCTTAGGAGAGCCACAATATTTTTCTTAGTAACTTTTTGAACACCGTACCGCCGTACTCAGCGTAGCCTGTTTCAAAAGCAGCTCCTCACTATCAGAAGAGCTTTAATTCAATATATGAAGCCCAACAAAGCAGTAAGAGCTTTGTTCAAACTACAGCATACTTACAACGTTCTCACAGCTGTAGTTTGCACAAATGGAGTGGTGCGTTTACCCCAATATAGCAGTCCAAATAAAGTTTAAACTTAAGTTTCATTCATCAAAAAGAGAAATCTCACATGTAGCATGTCTAAATTGAAAGTTTAGTGAAAAAAACTGCAGAGTCGGAGCTCCTGTGAGGAGTGGAGCAGCATTGCGGATATCTTGCTGCTCCGCCCCCACTTTGTTCCATCGCTCATCTAAGGGCCAGAACACCCCTTTTGGGAGGGGGTTAGGATCTGCCCACTTTAAATAGTTGAATGAGCACAGCCTTGCATGCGTTACTGGAGTTTCGCTTTGCTGCGTCCCTGTAACAGTGCAGACTCGCTATGGTTTTAAGGGGAGAGCACGCAGGAGCAGGCGATATCTTATCGCTGCTCACTGAAGCGTTGCTTCCTCTTTCAACTGTATGCCACTGCATTTTGGAGCTGTCATAGACAGCTCCAGCAGTGATTGGAGAACTGCGACCGCGCCTGCAAACACACTGACTGAATTGGAAGACGCTGACACACCTCCGAAAAACTCGGATGATGGCACTATGTTTCTTGCACATACGTGCAAGCAAACATAATTAGTCTTTGCTTCCAGTTTTCTAGCGGTGGACTGTATTAATACAATTATTTCAGTAAAACACCGTTAGTAGATATCTGTCAATTTCCCTAAGTTGATCAACTCTTTGTGCTCAGTATCACCCCTCTCCCCCCAAAAAAAACACATCAGCAACATGACACGCTCTTAACATGAACATTTTTGTTTCCTTTGTTCTCTTCCTACCTGGAATGAAGCCCAACAACTTTCTCTTTGTTTCAAAGTATTGTCCCTTAAAAAATTATTGTTTAATCTGTGAAAGTAATATTTATCTGCAATGCTGTATTGTCAGAGGGAGATTCCCCGGACAGTAATGCATAAACAACTTCTTAGCAGGTGCTCGACTGGCAGTTAGTTTATTTTATACATCAACATCATTTTCTTTACTTTTATCACTTTTAAATTTACATATTTACAACGTTGCTTCGTCATTCCCCATGTTATCAATCATAAAGTCCAACAGTTAATATTCTGTACGATCACATAGATTCCAATTGTCTTTTATAACTGTCTCTGGTTCTCCTGTCGTCTTCTCGGGGTCCGGATGCTTGTAAAGCCCGATACCCCTTCTTCCCGTTTTTATTGAAGTGTGTTGTCCATCATCTTCTTGGGGTCTGGATGCTTGAAAAGCCCAATATCCCTTCTCCTTTTCCCATTGCTGAACCTGCCTTGGGTCTGGATGCCAAACGGCAACCGCCCCCCCATTTGGTTAATTCCTTATTGTATGCCCCCTTATTCATCTGCCTCCACGTCCGGACATCTGTGCCCAACCCGTGGATCTTACCTGCCCCCTTCCCACCCCCCATTTTATTTTTCCAAAGATTTCCCCTCCATCACAATCCTTCAGAGTACTTCATCTTTATTCTCTGACCTGTTACCCTCTTGCTGCAACCCTTTCCATGCAATTTTCTGCCTCCCCTAGAGTGGCGTCTCACTGACCTTTTGCCTCCCATTGGCCCATTCTGCCAACCCTTGTCAACCAGGGTTTACTTCCCCCTCTCCTGTCACCCTCTTCCAGTGTCCTGCTTCTCCAGCTTACCCTTGAGTCCTCACCCTCCAGTATCCAAACCTACCAGGTGGGTGGGTGGGTGCTAACTTCAGGTCCCAGCAAAAAGAGGGGCAACCCTTGCTCTGCTGGCACCTAAATACCCTCTAGGCCACCCCCCTCTACCCCACCCAATCCTTATCTGCTTTCACCTGCCTTGTCATATTTGTCATCGAGGGATGACATCATGACCCCCTACCTGCCTACCTTCCTACCATCCCCCAACCTCATCCTGAGCCTACCTTCCTGCCCTCCCCCACCACCCTCCTAGCCAGTGCTGTCCCCTTGTGTCTTTTTACCTACAGAATCCCCCTGACAATTTAAGTTGTCCCTTAGGGGCAACCTCATTTGTCAGAGGGAAATTCCCCAGAAAATAATGCACAGACAACTTCTTAGTGGGTGCTCAACTGGCAATTACAGTAGTTTATTTTATACAGAAACATCATTTTCTTTAATTTTGCCACTTTTAAATGTACATATTTACAACATTGCTTCATCGCGTCCCACGTTCTAAATCATAAAGTCCAACAGTTAATATTCTGTACAATCACATAGGTTCCAATTGTCTTTTATGACTGTCTCTGGTTCTCCTGTCGACTTCTCTGGGTCCGAATGCTTGTAAAGCCCAATACCACTTCTTCCCCTTTTTCTTGAAGGGTCTGTTGTCCATCAACCTCTCAGGGTCCGGACGCTTGAAAAGCCCAATACCCCTTCTCCTTTTCCCATTGCTGAACCCGCCTTGGGTCCAGATGCCAAATGGCAACTGCCCCCCCATTTGGTTAATTCCTTATTGTACACCTCCTTATTCGTCTGCCTCCACATCTGGGCATCTGCGCATGACCCATGGATCTTACCTGCCCCCCTTTCCCCTTCAGGTCCCAGCAAAAAGAGGGGACACCCTTGCCCTGCTGGCACCTAAATACCCTCTAGGCCACCCCTCTACCCTGTCCAGTCTCCTTACCTGCTTTCACCTGCCTTGTCATATTTGTCATCGAGGGATGACATCATGACCCCCTCCCCCCTGCCTGCCTACTTTCCTACCATCCCCCACCTCATCCTGAGCCTACCTTCCTACCCCCGCCAGTCCTGTCCCCTGTGCCTTTTTTCCTACGGAATCTCCCTGATAATTTAGGTTGTCCCTTAGGGGCAACTGCATTTGATACAATTCAATAGACAAAGGTCATCAGACAATTGAAAGTAAACATAAGTTGCTGCCATTTTACAGTCTGATGTACATACATTAGTGTGTGTGTGTGTGTGTGTGATGTGTGTGTGTGTGTGTGTGTGTGTGTGTACACTGAGTTGCTAGGACCTTGAAAAAATAATGTAATTGTTGCTTGAATGGAAAGAGCACTCACCCACGATTCTGCTAGCTGGTTTAAAAATCAAATGTCTGAGGGATTTTCTGTGAAACCTTCAAAGAGGAGAGCATTAAAATAGTAACTGTACATGGCAAATGGCAATTTCTTCATTGTATCCTGTAATAAATAAAGCCTGGTTGTCTTCATGTTCGGGAAAAGGAATATGTTTTTAATTTATCTGCAGTTGATCATTAAGCAAACTTTAACATATTTATTAACCCACTGTGTGTGTATTATTTGAGTACTTTTGCTGATTTGCATAATTGTGTTTGTTTTTCCATCAAATGGCTGTATTGTGGAAATGCAATGTATTTTGTTATACTACATGGTAAAAGGTTTCACTTAACAGTGTGCATAACACAATTTAGAAAAAGTGACAATTCAGGACAAAACAAACAATGCATATACATTAATTTTTTTCCAAACATTGTGGTTTGCAATTAGAAATATTCATGATGCCTTTACTTGAAGAAACAGTTGCCTCCTTCAAAAAATAAACTGCTGTAATAAAATGTGAATTAAATTAAAATACACATTGTCATGCTGTTCTGTTTGAACATCCAGGGCTTGAATAGAAATGTATTGTGGAATGGTGTCCTTTGTGGAAATCCATGCCTAGAATGAGGTTGTTATACTGCAGTACTGACTTCAATATGTGTTATGCTTCAGTAGTGGTGTCACTGCTACAGTACAACAACTTAGAATGTAGATGCATGTACACTTTCGTTTAGCCAATCTAATTGGAAGAATTTTTTTTAACTTAAAATTTCTGAACAGGCTCAGTCACTAACTAACTAAACATTGATTCCATAATTTTAGCACACTGCAAACCATGAGGTGACCCCCAACCGCCAGTTCATTAAGTACATTAAGGGGAATTGTCTGAATGGGTCATAGACACCCATTGACTATAGAAGACAATGTATGGTCATCCATATACTGACAAGACTGTATTTAGCTTGCATTTTCTATTACAACCACGTAACCCTATTAAGCTTTACCCTTGAGTTTCCTGATTATCTCAGAAACCTCGATGCAATTACATGCTTTATGTGAATAACAGCATATACATTATCATATATGTTTTACTATACAGTATATGTTTTACTATATTAGTGATACTAATTTCTTGTTATATCACTGCTGTAGCACCATGCTTTCCTATAGGCAACTGAGCTGCACTCTTATTTTTATTTTTTTTTGGTTTTACTCAAGCATAAAAGGGAAAGGGACATTTTTGTTCAAGAAAAGCACACTAAGCCAGAGCTTGCTTCCAGGTGTGACTTGGGACCACAAGGAAGTTAAGTAACTTGTTTAGTGTCACACAGCATGCAAGTGGGGGCTGATGGGATTCAAACCCATGTTGGCAGCTTATTGCCCTTAACCACCATGCTATACTGCTTCATACAGATACAGTTGTGACTGCATGTGTTAATCGCACATTTAATGAGTAGTTTGAGCCTACCATACACTTTCAAATCTCCCCATCCACCAAATCAACCACCAGTTAAGTGAAGGGGATTGTGAGTGTCTGAAATGGATGAGTAAGTCAGTCCCCTATAGAACATAATGTATGGGCCTTAACACACATGCCCCTTTCCTTCAGTCCATACTGGCATCTGACACGAGAAGTTTCCAAACCCTACACTGCAAAATCCGTCACTTTGCAGCTGGTGCTCCCCATATGTAACATCATTGTGAAGTCCCTGCACCTCATGGCTGGCCATCATGTGAAGCAAGGTTGTAATGCCCTCTGTACCACCTTACATTAAAATTTGCCAGGATCCCTGTGCTCTGTAGCCCTGAGAGATTGCTCAACCTTAAAGAGCTGGTGACACATTCAGGAGAACTTTAACAAAGCATATTTAGGCACTGCCCAGCTTGTATTTCCCATTAGTTTTGTATTTGTCCTCCCCATGATTTAGTAGTGAGCTTATTTCTGTGAAAACAGGATCTTTGCTCCTGAAGAGTTCATCTATTCCTGCTGCTTTCTCCTTACCTGAAGACATAGAGCGCTGCTTGTGACCTCACAGTTACTCCATGGCAAAAGATTGTGATGTCACAACAGAGGATTATGACTTGAAGTAGGGAGTAAGCTATAGAGGCAGATGTACTCAAAATTAACTCTAAGGGACCACAATCATATATTCATATCCATTTCTTTAGTAATAAATTATGGGCTGGAGAAATATATAAAATATAAATGGAAGGCAAGCAGACTTGTACCTAATTATTTTGCTTTTTAAAGTTTTATCTGAGGCATCAGCAGCTCTTTAAGCTGCAAGAGAAGTCTCTGCATTCCACTGATAGTTCTGTATGTAAAGTCTCCAGGGAAAAATCAGCTTCATGAAGGCATTCTCTCTCAGTGGCACTCACTACCCAATGATATTTGATACTGTGCATTGTTTAAAAAGAGGTTCAGATTCTATGCAGCTGATTCATTTGGTGTGAATCAATGCAGGTGTTCAATACAGTAAAAACAAATGGAGATTAATCCATATACAACTGGGTGTTGTACACCTATTTGGGGGGGTGTAAACCTATTTTTTGGGGGTTATGTTTTTGTTTTTTTATAAAAACATACGTTAGGCATGTGATGATCCATACACATACACAACGAAGCTTGGGATATATGTAGTCATTACACACCAACACCGGGATAGTCAAACTGCGCCAGGCTGTGGTGCAAGCCTGGGCACAGCTCAACTTTGATGCGCAGGGGTGTGGCCTGGGCGATATTCAATGGAGCTGCGCTATAGCGTGGCAGCTTTGAATATCGCACCCTGGCCACCCCCACTGTGCATGGTGCAGTGGCACTGCGCCAGTGCAAGTGGCCAGAGTGGAGCATGGAGATGCACTGGCGCAAGTGCCATTGCGCCATGCACAGCATCTGCGATATTCAAAAGGGGACATGCAAATGGGGCCATAATATATGCAAGGCACACAGGGGCCCATTTGCATTTCATTACGGCCCCATTTGCATGCCATTAGCATGCAGGTGTGCCGATCCCCAATGACTTGCACCTGGCACCCTGCCAGGCAGCAGTCATCGGGGACCGACGCCCCCTGCAGCCCGATCGCGGGCATTCCTGTAATATAAAAAAAAGTCCAATATCCCTGGTGGTCCAGTGGACCTCTATGTGCCCTGATCGCGGGCATCACTATAGTCCCCTCCAATATCCCTGGTGGTCCAGTGGACCGCACTGGAGCCAATCATGAGCATCATTAGCTAGAAACCCCCATGCCCACTGGTTCACAGCATGAGCCAATGGTGTGTGGCCATCTACCGTACTACTCCGGTCCAGATATGTGAATGATTCATTCCACATATCTGAACTGAGTAGTGAGAGAGCTGCATGCCCATTGGCTCATGCTGTGAACCAATGGGCATGCAGCCCTACCGAGCTGGTTAAGTCGGTGGGTGGCGGGGCGCAGGCAGGGGGTGCTGCCTCACGCCGGCTGATGGGGGGGAGGCGGTGGGGCTCAGTGGTGGGTGGGTGGGGGTACACTAGACCACCAGGGATATTGGACTTGGGGGGGTTTCTATTAATGATGCCCGTGATCAGGCTCAGTGCGGTCCACTGGACCATGAGGGATATTGGACTTAGGGGGGCTATAGTGATGCCCACGATGGGGCAAGGGGGGCGCCGCAAGGTGCGGCAGGAACTCGGGTGACCACCCACAGGTGGCAGCTGCTGTGTTGCGCCCTGCAATGCGGCAGCTCACCTGTGGGTGGCCATCACTTGTTTCTTTTTTTGGGGGTGTAACTTTGTGCAGGCGCAGGTAGGGGTTGCGCATGCATGACTCTGCACATCCCTGGCTGAATATCGGGCTGTGCAGGTTATGCATGGGCACGCCCCCCCTACCTTTGCCTGCATACATTACTGATGCACTTCGGTGCATCGGGATTTGTGCAGTGCACTTTTCCCTTTTGAATATCGTGCCGGGGCGCATCAGTGGATTTTTGAATATCTGGGCCCAAGAGTATTTATCAAAACGTTATAATTTACTTATATAAACTGGTGTATGCACCTACAGAGCATCATGTTACTCAGTCATGCCTATTACAGCACAAGCACTCCAAATTTCGTATGACATATCATCCGATTATTATGTAACTTGATCCACAAGATAATCACTTTGCTAAGGCAGGTATCGGTCACTGTACATATGAAATACACTGCAAACACTTATATAAATTAGACTTCAAATATACAAATTATTTGTACTACTTTTGTGCTTATGCTCACATTAATATTGTACATTAAAGAGCAACTTTTCAGGTGCTCACAACAAGAAGTATGAAGAACCCTTACCTGTCCCTAAGTAATATAGTGCCACCATCTCCATCTGCAGTTGCCCCTATTTTGGAAGGAAAGAGATCATGTTTTGGCTTCGTGGAGCCAAGCCATGGCTATTCCTTCCACTTTCTGGTACCTCCTGATACTGCAATCTGCCCCTCTGGTGGCACATTTACTAATGTTGCTCTATGGAAAGCACAAGGCGTGCTCCATAGACATGAATGGGGCTGTGTTTAAATTGTTTTTCATATTTTAGACGGCCCGATGTTAGTTGAGTAGTGCCCTTCATTTGTTCATAATGGCCATCTAAAATCCAAAAAACAGTTTAAAACACGGCCCCATTCATGTCTTGTTCATGGTCAGAGCATGCGCATGTGGTGACAACAGAACAAGCTTTGAAAACAAAGCCAAGTCTCACTCCTCCACTAGCCTTGCTGCTGGTTTAGTTTGCTGTTCACGTTTTTTAAAACTAGTGCCATCAGCACTGGCAGTAGAAGTAAATGCTGAGCTAGATAGATAGATAGACACTTTGTTTGTACAGCGCCCCTTCCTGGAGGCTTGGAGCATTTAACAGTATTTAAAAACAACCTGTCCACAATACACAACTTTAGAACATAATGCAGAGATCAGAATAACATTCTATCTATCATTCAGTAAGATAACACAACAATAAAACAACAGTCAGTTCATTTTTTTTATTTAATATGCTTTATTGAGTTTTCAAGCAGTTTAGCATACACATTAAAACCATTAAACATGTCAGGGAGACTGCACTTTACAACAATATACATCACTACTACTTATACTAACACATCATACATGACAAAAACAAACATATACATTAACAATCCCACCCCTTCTACCCCAAATGACCCCCCCATCCCAAACCAAGTGCTATGTCTATCCATCCGGATTCGGGGCTTCAGACCCAGTGAAGGGAAGAGAAGGAATTAAGGTTTCCATATGGATAATAAAGTATAAAGAGGGTTCCATGTGTTCTGGAAGGTCCTAATTCTGTTGTGCATAGATACAATATGCTTTTCAAGTTGGAGTGCAAGTAGTACTTCCCAGAACCACTCTATAACTGGGGGCAGAGATTCCTCCTTCCAGTGCCTCATGATTATTAATTTGGCAGTGGTGGCTATTAGAGCAAGGTGTGCCTTCCTGATTCTAGGAGTTCCATGGGGGAAAAGGTTTAGGATGCAGGCCTCAGGGGTAAACAATGACTCCAACCCCAGTAATGGATCTAGAATCTAGAACAGTGTCAGTGGCTCAGTAGGTAGCACACTTGCCTCTGAGGCTGGGAGATCAGAGGGCTGTGGGTTCAGTTCCCACATCTGGCACTTGGGTTAATATCCCAGTACTGACACTGTAGTGCAGCATGAGAGGGGTGCTGCACTTCTGAGGTGCCGTCTTTCGGATGAGACGTTAAACCGAGGTCCCATCTGCCTGGATTGGTGGTAGTTCAGGTGGATGTTAAAGATCCCATGGCACTTATCGAAAAGAGTAAGGGAAGTTTTTATTGAACAGAAAAGAAAAACGAAAATGATACAGAGAAAAATATAAAACACAAAATAATTAAGTAACAGGAAAATCAGAATCAGTTATCCAAGGTAATAGTGTCCATAATTCCAACAAAGAGTCAGACGGCAAATGCTCTGCCTCTGAAAAATATATGGCCTTCAAATCATGTTCGATTCTTCAAATAATGGTAAGAAGTGGCACATCCTGATTCTGTAAATTAAACAGACAACGAGCATTCCACACATGCCATTTGATTATTACAAAAATCAAATTTAACGTATTAATATTCCAATGAGACCAAGTGAGGGGGAAAAAAACATACATCAAATTGTCATAAGTAATGAGAGCAAACAAGGGTTCATGCCATCTGGCAGCTAATAGAGTCCAAAAGAAACAATAAATGTACATGAAAAAAAAAGTGTGAAATAGTTTCTTCTTGTTGCTGACATTCAGGTCTGGAGCGAAATCTGTCCTGTAGTGATTTGTGTTTATGGTTACATTTGAGCGTTGATACGTTCATGGCAGCTAAGCCAATGCAAGTCCCACATCTTTTGGGAACCCTAAATTACAGTAAAGTGAGCAAAGCAGGGAGATGTTGTGTAGGACATTTGGGAAAACAACAATCTCCAAACATACATGGTCCACTAAATACTTATACAATGATTTTCTGGAGACAGTTATTAGCATATGGCTAGTAATCTGCCAGTGTTTCAAACGAAAAAAAACTATCCCTAACATAAGCAGAAATCTGGGGGGAATGTGTTAAAACCGTCAATTTGTTAAGTTCCCATTTATGAAACCAAGGACCACAGGATTCAAGAAACCAAGGTTCCCAACCTCGATCTTGGTTAACCAACAGGGGTCTAACATTATGAAACAAGGAAAAACTAGTATGAAAAAAAACAGGTTGGACCATAGCTAGGCCTCCATCCCGAATAGGGAGATAGGTGATCTGACATTTAATGGGGTTCAGGCAGGTACCCCATAGGGCTTGAAAAAAGAGACTAAGCAATCTGGTTTCAAATTGCTGGGGAAGGGGGAAAATATAAGCCAGAAAGAGAAAAAGGGGAAGCAGAAAGGTTTTAATCATGTAAATCCTTTTTTTCTTACTCATCTGCCATGAATTCCAACGTGCAACCATAGTCTGAGCATAATCTAATTTGGGAGTCCAGTTAAGGACATCTAAAGGACCAGTACCATATAAAATGCCCACAATCCTAATAGGGTCATCACAAAGTCTAATGTCAACAGAAGACTCATCTACAAAAGGGGAACCTAATCTATGGCCTACACATTTATCAAGATTAAGGGCTGCACCAGAAACAGCCCCAAACTTGGAACAATGCCATAATGCAGAACGCACAGAGGCAACATTAGCCACCATGAGACTCATATCTTCTGCATAAGCGTACACGGAATATGGGGTTGAGGTAAGTGGCATAATTGTAGGGCTGAATTAATAGAACGAAGTAAGTAATCCAAAAAAAACATATAAAAGTGGACTAAGGGGACAGCCCTATCTAACCCCTCTGTGTAGAGGAAGCATAGGGCCCTTCCATCCATTGACCAGTGGGACAACAGTTGCAGACCGATATAGCAACCGGAGTCTAGTCAGGGTATGATCAGGTACTTTATAATGTCGAAGAGTAGACCATAAAAAATCATGATGTACAGAATCAAAAGCCTGCCGTTGGTCCAGTGAGAATATGAAACCATGTAAAACATTAGAATTTCCATGTTCAATCATTTCTCTAAGTAAAATTAGATGGTCCTGAATACATCTCCCATGGACACTGCAAGATTGTGCAGTAGAAATCATATATATGGCCAATTTAGAAAGTCTGAGGGCCAAAATGTTGGTCAATATTTTAAAATCAGTATTTAAGAGGCATAAAGGTCTCCAATTGGAGAGCAAGCTTCTATCCCCTTTTTTATGTAAGTAAAATAAACAACCCATGTTAAAGTCTAAAGGAAGATGTTGCACTCTTAGAATATAATTATAAACTGTAGCCAATTCAGAACTCACGTCAGCAGAAAACAATTTATACAGCTCACTGGAGAGACCATCCAGGTCCGGTGTCACTCTTGGACGTAAAGACTTGATTACTGCTTCAATTTCATGTACTTGTATCTCAGTATCTAACATATCTACAACAGAAGGAGGTACATCAGGAAGTTGTAAAAAGGAAAAGTAGTCCATTATGGATGCAGATGGGGGGGGCATGGGACCAAACAGTTTTTGTGTATAACAGGTAACACGGTGCCTGATATCCAAAATATCAGTGAGCTCGGTGAAACTGTCATCAAACACCGTAGTAAAGGTTTTACTCTCTACTGTTCACTGAATAGAAGCATATGGACATACTGTGTCACGGGTACCAGAGGTCCCAAAACGCTGTTGATGTTGAACAGAAGTAGCCTTCAGAAGGTGATAATCCATCATGCGCTCCTTAAGAATACTTATTTGGGTGGAAAAATCATGGCCAGTTTCATGAGATAAAGTAAGTAATTTTTGAAGTTGTCGTCTGTTAGTGTGATAAAGAAAATACAATGAATCATGATGATGTTTACTAAAATTTTTAAATAAAGTTCGGAGTCCAGATTTCGTATCCCGCCACCAATCCCAGGGGGCATTATATAAAAAAAATACAGTCTTTCGATTATGAATATACTCAGTTAAGTGACTTAACAAACGTGAATCAGATAACAGGGAAGCATTCAGTTTCCAAATGCCAGGGCCAAATCAAGATGT
The DNA here is from genome assembly GCA_016271365.2 of Neoceratodus forsteri. Taxonomy (NCBI): domain Eukaryota; kingdom Metazoa; phylum Chordata; order Ceratodontiformes; family Ceratodontidae; genus Neoceratodus; species Neoceratodus forsteri. The sequence goes on along the minus strand of CM057449.1, from coordinate 514,305,884 downwards.
CAAGGAAGGGCCTAAAGAAATAGATAATAAATTATGATCCAAAAATTCTGCAACTTGAATTATAGCATCAGAAAGTTGGAGGTAGGAAGAAATAAAAAAAAAATAAATACGGGTTGCAAGGGGGCCTTTGTGCGAAAAAGTAGAATATGCCGACCCGTAAAAGATAAATATGCATCCTGTAAACCTGTGGAATGGAGCAATTGTTTCAGAAAATTCGTGTCACAAAACAACTTAGTAGTCTTTGAAGTAGAAGACTTATCTTTAGTGGATAACCCACAATTGAAATCACCCCCAAAAATCACATGTATTGATGTGTATAAATAAGGTTTAATCAGTTTCAGTAGTTCAATTCTGTGGGATTTTAATTGAGGGGCGTAAATATTAATAATCTGGAAAGGGACAGAAGAAATCAAAATATCCAACAACAAAAGCCGACCCGGGTAGACATCCAACAGTTTAACAACAGTAACATCAGGTATACTAAATAAAATACCCAAACCAGAACAAGAGTCCTGTCCAAAGGACCAAAAAGAGAGCCCAGAGGTCCAGGCATGAGTGGCCCTGGAAATTTCTGGAAGAGAATGGAAACGTACATCTTGCAAAAAGATGAGACCAGCTGTCAAGCAAGATAAAAAGGAAAAAACTGCATCTCTCTTAGCATGCTTCTTTATACTGTTAACATTAACAGTATGCACTGAGAAAGCAGAAGACATGAAACGGGAAAGTGAAAACAAAAACACAAAAGTCACCTTAGCCTACCTTTCCTAGGGGTACCTTCCCTATGTTTCAGTTTTGCCTTAGCTTTCCTTTTTTGAGAACCAATATTATCAATGGGTACTTCAGTGTTCGTAGTCACATCAGGGTGGGAGGAAAGAACAGAGGATGTATCAGAGTCCGTATTGTCCTGAGGGTGGCGCAAAACCTCAAATTTATTCATATGAGTCACAGTAGAGGATTTCAGGGCTTTAGAAGAGGAAGAAGTCCCCTTCTTAGATTCTCGTGTAACTCTAGCAAAAGGTTCGGCGGGGGTCCATGGAAGACCCAGAAATACTAGGCAAGACAGGAATAGGGACCTCTTCCGAGGTAGAAATAGCAAGAACAGAGGAAGGGGGAGGGAGAGCTGTAGTAAAGGTCTGTGGTTCCAAAACAGGAGCAGACCATTCGTGTAAAAATGAAGAGGGTCAACAGCAGGTACAACAGGGTGAGGGAGAGTGCAGCGTTGAGGTCTAGAAAGAGTGTCAGATATGCGAGGCGTTGTCGACAGTAATAATCAAGCGTTGTTCTTTCCCCATCAACGAGTCGGGGAGTTGTGAGCTGCCCAAGTACAAGTCTGGAAAGTGTGCCCCAATTGGTCACAAAGGACACAAAGAGGTTCATCCACATTGGGAACCTGCATGGCAAATGTTACCACAAACAGAGCATTTAATCTTGTCACAGACACTACTGATATGATTCTGAGAGCCACATCTGTAGCAAGCTTTAGGCTGGCCGGGGTAAAAAAGAACTCCCCTGTCTTTCCCAAGCATAAAGCTGTTCGGGAGATGCTGTATTCCTACCTCCAAAGTGTGAAGCATAACCCTCGCTCTCCACCCACCTGTCCAGATATTCTCAGAATCAAAGATTGCCTCTGGGTCAGAAAGGACAGTACATCTTTGTTTTAACCAGACAGTAATATCATTAAGACTGACACCTTCGTTACAAAACAATATAGTAACAGTTTTCTGTGTAGGTTTAGTTAAGGGAATGGAATTAAACGGTGACCATAAAGGAGAAGTTTTAAGCTCCTGATATTTTCTCCAAAACTTTTCTAAACCAGTAATAATTTTAAAACTAATATCAAAATGAGACTCTGAAGAAACATGAATTAAGGCATGAATCTCAAAAGCAGCAAATTGCATAGAATCCTTCAAAAGAGTACGACCTACAAAAAAAATTGGTCAGGAAAGTCAGGTAAGCCCCCCAAATAATGCAGCCGAACAGCATTGTGTCTTTTAGCTTGATGTACAGGGGGTTGAAAGCATGCAGCATAAGTTTTAGGGGATGAAGCAGTAGAAGTAGCAGGAACTGGATGAGACACAGGGTCCCGAAGAGTCCGTTGTTCTTGAGGCGTCGAGGAAGCAGGACCAAATTTCAAAGTTGGGTTCTGAGTCAGAAGAAGTTCAGTTGGCAAAGAAAGATCAAGAGAAGCAGCAGAGTCTTTCAAAACAGGAGAGGCCAGCAGTTTGTCAGTGTCAGGTGGCCTAGTACAGATCGGGGAAGAACCAGAACGCCAAGTCCCAACAGTAGGATCCTTCTCCCACCCAGCCGCTTCCAGGGCTGACTCAACAGACCAGTCCATCGTGTGCAAGGCATCAGGGGGAGCAGAAGCAGGCACCTGTACAGAAGAAATTTCTGGAGAAGGCTGAGCAAGAGGTGCAGTCAGTACAGGTGGTAGGGAGTGAGGAGGGTCCGTAGCAACAGGCAAAGAATGCGGAAGTGTCAGAATCGGTGAAGAGACAGTAAAACAATCTTTCCCAGATGGTGAGTCAGTAGCAGCAGGTACAAAACCAGACTGAGGCTTAAGGGCTAACAAACGCTGTCTAGCAGTGAAATAACACTGTTCCTCAATTTTACGCAACATATCTACATCCATAGAAACAGGAGGAGAAGACTCACGTATATCCATAGTAGCAGGGCTAGAAGACATAAGCACAGTTTGAGGAATAAATGAAGGATCCACAGGCAAACACTGCACACAAGTATCCAGAACAGCAGCAGGGGAAGTATCCAAAGGCACAGAAGAACCATATTCAGTAGATTGCAGCACAATAGGCATAGAAGATGGGGTCTCTCTCAGAACAGAGACAGGGAAGAGACCAGCTCCACTGCCTCCAACACCTCCATGTCCTCCACAGCATGTCCAGCAGCAGCCATCTTGGTCCCACATGAAAATGGGACCCCTCTGCTTCCAGGAAACAGAGTAGGGGAATTTCCCCGGTGTCCTGGCCAAATTTCCCTCATTCACTAAAAAGAAATACCACCAACAGCTTAATCTGGTTCAAGGTCAGTTGGCAATCATCTGTATCCCCCTTCCCCGGGTCGTGCCTGAAAATAGGCAGGATTTGTCTAGTGCACTTACCCGGTCAACAAAAACTAAACAAAAATAAAAGAATTTGCTTGATGGACTGCCAGAAGGCTTGGGCCTTAGGGCAACTTATGATACAGAGTCCCCTTGGCACCTCCGCACTGTGGGCACTAGGGAGAAGGGAGTTTACCTATTTTGTTAAGTTTCGCTGGTGTATAATATAGATTATGCATAATTTTAAATTGAACCAGGTAAACCCTATCCTGCTTAACAAATTTATAAGTGGTTTCCCAAATCTTTGTCAGTTCATTTTTGATCTTCAGCTTCATTACTAATCATATGGCAAATACCTGATTGAATAAAAGCATTTTCAATCCTTTTTTGAAGGTTTCCACAGAGGGTGCCTCTCTTAGATGTCTTGGCAAGAATTTGCACAGGGTCGGTGTGGCAATTGAGAACACACAGTCCCCAGAATGCCACAACCTGTCCCTGGGAACCACAAGGAGGCAACCCTTGGAGGAACAGAGAGCCTGAGATGGTGTTGTCTTAGAAGTGCTGACTCAGCAAGATGTGTTTAACAGGAAAGCCAGCCTGTACTAGAGTGGCTAAAGAGGGACACACTTGTTGTGTTTAAAACAGCTATTTAAAAACAAACATTTGTCAATGCTGAACATTTGCTTGCAGGTATTTGCACTTTCTATATTTTTGTTTATAAAAATGTCCTGTACATTTTCTGGTTCTAAGGTATTAGTTCCTTTACTTTGATTTTTTCTCTCTGACTTTTTTTTTCCTTTCAGGATCTCTCTCCTGTCTTTCTGGATCTTAGACCTGTCCATCTGTCCTTCTTTTTCCATCACTTTTATTTCTCTTAACAAAGGGTGCTCACTGTGTTGAGTTCTGCTAATTTCCTTTATGGGTGGGCGATCATGAAGTATTAAAGATCAACAGCAAATATGCAAACTGTTTTTTTTTTTCCCATTGGTGTGGTTTGAACTTATGTCTGTAATAAATAGTTGTTTTTTTTAAATGAGTATCTGTCTTTTGTGTCTTTTTTACTGCCCATACTGTGTTATCAACTATTAATAGAGGGTACCTGGAGATTGCGCTTCACTCCCCACTGTAGTCTTTTTTTTAACTTTATTTTTATAATATTTTTAAACATGGTACAATACATTTCACATAATTTATGGCATACAGAAATAAAAATCCAGACTTCTTTTACATTCAGATAGTGGCAATACATTTTTAGTGGTGAAAGTGCTTTTAGCTTCTTTTGTGTCCATATTCCACAACATACAGATAACTCCCTTTCACAAAGTGTCTGCCCCAGATCCTCCTCCTCCTTTTTTCCAACCATTCTCACCAGAACTATGATAATCATCTCAGATTTCTCCATTTTAAAGTTCACTTTTCTATGCTTATGAATACAATCATGGGACACAAGTGGAGTCTGTTGCTGAATTGAAAAAAAAAAAAGACCTCCATTTGAGTTCAAACTGTTCCCTTTGTCCCGTAGCCCCTGCTATCAGTCTCTCTAATAATTAATGCTCTACTATCAGGTCATGCCATTTTTCTGCTGTAGGGGGTCTGACCTGCTTCCATAGTTTAGTTATTGACTTCTTGGCAAGAATTAGAAAGGTGAATATAAGGGACCCTTTTTGTACTTTGTACCCTTCTGGGGGAATTGACAAAAGTACCCGTTGTGGATTCAATACTATTTCTGGAGAGAAAATCACCTGAAGGGCCCACTCAAATTGTTGCCAATAGGTTTGTAACTTGCAGCAGCCCCAAAAGATATGGACCTGGTCCACCAGTTTCTCTCCACATTGTCTCCAATAGTCGGAGCCTAGCATAGGGGAGATCTTAGCCAGTTTGGCTGGTGTATTGAAGTATCTATTGTGAGACTTCCATGCAAATTCTCACTAATAGGTGACCAGGGAAATCCCTAAGGAGGGGTGAGTATGTTTAACCCAAAGCTCATATGTCACCGTGGAGGGCAATTTCTTATTCCATGCTTCTAGCACTGATTCAGATGAGTCAGACATGAGCTCTCTTATTCCTCTATATAATAATCCTATCATATGGTCTTGGTCAGACCCCCTGATAGTTTTAATAACCAGGCTCAAAGAGAGAGGCATAGGATTAGGCAGGTAGCTTCTCTGCAGACCTTTATGTGAAAGAAACTCTCAGACCTGTAGATACCTAAAATGGTCTCTATTCTCTAAGGCAAACTCTCTTTGCAGCCGAGCAAATGAGATCACCCCCTGCGAATCCAAAAATTGAAAAAAGTTGGACCTTTCCTGTGCTAGGCCCGAAATGTTAAATCAAATTGATTTGGTAAGAATTCTGTTTCCGAAAGTAGTAACCGCAGAAAATAGAACACAGTTTCCATAGCTGAGTTAGCTCTAAATCTATACCAGCATTGTAAAATCTGTCTTGCCCCACACTCAGAATCTGTTAATTTTTTTAAATTGGTAAGGGGGGGAAACTACCCTCTTTATATCATGCATGTCATTAAGAAAGCATTCTATTTTCTTCCAAGGCAGTTGAACACTTGGATTTACCCAGGCCAGGATATGAGTTATTCCCACTGACATTGCATATTGGTTCAAATCTGGGACATTTAAGCCACCCCATCCTTTGGTAGCTGAAGCAAAGGCCATCAAATCCATGGTTTGCGGCCCTCCCATACAAATCTGGATAAAATGTTGTTCCACGTGTCAAAGTATACCTTTGGTGATAGAAAAGGGTTAGTTTGAAACAAATATAATAATCTAGGCAAAATATTAGATCGAATGATATTTATTCTGGTGTAAAAGGGGAACCTCATTTGGGACCATTTGTGTATATCTGTTTCCAATGCTTGTGTCATCGGTTCATAATTTACTAAGATCACATTAGAGACCTGGAGGGGTAATTGTATACCCAATTACTTTATCTTCATGGACCTCCACTTAAATGATATGGTTTGTTTTAACTGGGGGAAGGGAGAAAAGTTGAGTGCAAGGACCTCTGTCTTCAAGGAATTAATGACATATCCAGAGACCGAGGCGAAATCCTCTAGGATTCACCAAGCTCCTTTTAGTGATACCTCAGGGTCTGTTAATATAGGAGCATGTCATCTGCATAAAGTGACACGCTGTATGTTTCACCTCCCAATTCTATCCCCTGTATGTCTCCAGAAGCCCTCATTGCCAGTGCCAGAGGCTGTATATAAAGAGCGAATAATAATGGTGACGGGGGCAACTCTGCCTAGTCCCCCATTCCAATTCAAGAGGAGAGGACAAGAAACCATTCACTTTTACATATGCCTTAGGATTAGTGTACAGATTGCTTAGCCATATAACCAGATCCCCAGGGAACTCAAATGCCCTCAGTATCTGCCAGAAGTACCCCCAGAGCACCAAGTCAGATGCTGTACAGGCATCTACACTCACCACAACTGCTGGGAGCAAGGTCTTGGAGGCATATGACAGCAAATGAATGGCTCTAACGGTGTTATTTGATGTCTGTCTATTCTTTAAAAAGCCAGATTGGTCCTGATGTACCAGGCTTGGGAAAATATCCTCCATTCTCCTGGCCTATATCGACATATACAGTTTATAATCGCAATTTAATATAGAAATGGGCCTATATGATTCAGGATGTCTATGGTCTCTACCCGGCTTAGGGATTGTTGATATCACCGCATACGACCATGTGACTTGGGGAGTATCCCTGGATTAAACCTTTACAAAAGCTTGTTTCACCAGATTAATTAATAGGGGAAGGTTGGCCTTATACCACTCCTGAGGAAACTCATCAGGGCCAGGTGACTTAAGGGTTTTGGCTTGCCTGACTGCCCATCTGATTTCAGCTTCAGTTAATGGAGCCCTAAGTGTCTCCTGCAGAAGAGGAGTTAATTTTGGGAAGGGCAGGGATGAAAGGAACTGTTTGATATTCTGTTCTGGAGGGGGGCTACATTCAAATACAGCTCTCTCTAATAATTTTGAAATACTGAGAGAATTTCCAGACTATTACCCTTCATCACCCCGTTGTAGGATCTTTAAAGTGATTTACCAACTTCCCCGATGTCATGTTTGCAGATCACCTTCTCTTCACTGAGTGATGCAAAGCTCAGCTGCCCTGAAGTTAAGTATTAAATATATTCAGATGCTTAGTTTTTTAACATTTTTGTGCCACAGTTGTCTCTGCAAGTTTTTTTCTTTGTTTGACATTCGCACATGAGCAGTGCATCCACATGCATGAGTGACATCAGCACAGGGAAGGTGTTCCCACTGCACCTTTCTCACTGCTCATTCATTCATCTTTCTTGGACCCAGCCTCAGTGAGTGCAGATCCAAAACTGAACTGGCAAAATTTACAGCACTGATGACTGAAATGGTTTGTTATATTGGCAGCTGTTATACTTGTTTTTGGGACTGCAGAAGTGGTAATTTCTCCTGATTTTCAATTTTACTCATCTGACTAAGCTCTGTGTCCTAGGTGCATCAGTTCTAGGAACATGTGGTGGAGCCTCCTGGGTTCCCCAAGAATGTGAGGAGTTTAGCTCGGGTGCAGGTCGGGAGCCCAGTGAACAGGTGCGGGACATGCGAGGAGAGAAGTCTTCATTCTGCAGGTTGGGAGATTTTCCTGTTTTTCTGCCCCCCATGCTTCGTGGTCTAGAACTGGAGTGGACATTGGTGGGCAAGCCTGCTGACATCCTCAGTCAGGAGGATTCTGCCCACCGGTCGTGGCTTTGCTTACACGCTCACCTGTGGTCACCCATGTGGGCAGTACTGCAGCGGAGCGCACCTCCCTCCCTCCCAGGAGGAGTAGAGTATCCTGGGATGCTCTATCCTCCTCCTCTGACTGGACCTCTGATGACTCATGCTAGTTTCCGATCCCGGGTCACTGGTGTTGCAAGTGGTAGTGCTACCGCTACGCCGATGGGCCGGTCTGAAAAATCCCTTTAAACTACTTAGTCAACCATTTGTTCAGTTTAGTATCTTTTATTGTTCACTCACACAGAGTATGAGAAGGTTATTGGATTCAAACCTGGGTCCCAGGTTCACAGTTCTGCACTCTCGGCTACACTACTCTTCATATTCTTCAAAGATAGCATTTAAAATGCCCGCTGGCTGATAATTCTGTGTTGCTAGGTGTGGGATTTCCAGTTTGAGAATGAAAATGATCTTTGGAGGTTTTGGCCACAGGCTAAATAAATGACCTGGCGGCTCAGCTGGTGGAGTATTCGGAAACTATACGTAGAGGACAGGGTTCGAGTCCCAGTTTGGACACATTGCTTCTTTCTCATTACAGTGAAGTATACTAATTAGAATCTAGCTGTTGTCTTGAAGAGCAGGCAACAGAGCACAAACCAAACCTGGCTGTACATTGTGTTTGGCTCCAAACAGGAGCTGGTGGTGGCACACAGCTGAAAAGAACAGCGAGTGATTGATTACTTTCAGTTTCCTTTAAGGATGTGCAGACCAGTGTATGTGCAGGGCTTAGTTATGCATCTGGGCTTGGCAGCACCTCGCTCTCATTCTCACTCTCCCTCCAATGATCCATTTATCCATTACCCAGTGTTGACACAAGGTAGCAAATTATATGTAAACAGAAAAGCCACAAAGCACAAATGTGCCATTTTGAAAGGAAAAGTTCTTCCAGATCAGCCAATAGGAAGTGATTAATGCTACCAATCGGAAGTTCAGAAACATCTATGTATCTATGTAACTGGTTACTCACCGAAGTAAAAAAAAAAACAGATGACTGGGAACAATGGCTCTAACATGATAACATTATTTGTAAGTAAATGGTCTGTAGAAGGTTGTTATTTTGACTTCCCAGAGGTTACCATTGTTTTGAATCTTGTTTGTTTCCTTTTTTTTTCCTTTTTAAAGGTTATCAAGACTTATCTTTTTTTTTTTGTAAGATATATTTAAGTTTTTGTTGACTGGGTGAGTGCACTAGGCTGTCGGGGGGGGTGTTCAGGCAGGATCCATCACATGACAATGTGCGGTTTACTCACTTCTGTGGTTGTGTGACACCGCATATGATTTGTGGGTAAAATCCCACAACACACACCCTGTTGTTTTTTATTGTTTAATTCTAGGGTCTTTCAGCAGCCCTTTGCCACTGAACCTTACTCCACGAACTTTAGTTTTGTGTTGCAGAAGATCAGTGAGAGGCTTGGGAGAATTGTTTGAGTATTTTGTTTGTTGCTGAAGATGTATTTCGTTACCTGCATTTGTTTCTTGGTTTGCAGTTAGCTCCTTGGCCAATATGCTTGAATTTAGTAATTAATATCGACCAATTCAGGGCACATTTTTAAAAACTCGGATCAGAAGGAATTTATGTTCTGAATGCAGTGATGAAAGTGAACAGGAACGCACAGGAACTCAATTCCTGTACCTTTTTGGAGCAGGAACAGAGTTCCTGTACTTCTTCCCACTGATACTGGAACTAAAAATTCTTAAACCAGCAACATAATGACAGTTTCTGGCCCTGTGACCTAAAATCAGGCTTTCTTTAACAGCATTTGAGTTGTACAGCAGTGCTATTTTGCTACAAATATTTCAATATCTCTAACTGAATTTACTAGTGTCTAAACAGATAGACGTGTCTTCACACAGCTATCCTTCAGATTGAAGATCTTCATTATGCATTTCAAATTTGCCAGTGCCCGAGTTCATGTACTTCTTGTCTACCACTTGCACCACTGTCTGAATGTAGTTATTTGGGGAAGGGGGGGCAACTTTTGGGTAGAGCAGAAGGCTCCCTGTAAACCTACTTCTACTTTGCTGAAGGGTTTTGTACAGCATGGAGTGACAATGGATCAGGGTAAGGGGGTAGCCTTCTTGTTCCTTTGTGCCACAGATAACCATTTTTTCCATCTGTGCCCCTTCCCTCCCCCTCTTTGTAGGCTGCTGTGGGAACAATGAGCTCAGACTGCAAGGCTAAGGTGCGGGTCCTGTCAACCAACAGATGGGATCTGGTACCGACCAAGTGGCAGCAGTACCTCCCAAACAGATTTATAGGATTCATACAAGTCCATTAGCGTTTATGTATTTTGACTCAATTTGTACTTCGACATAACCCAAATTTCCATTACCAATAAAATAAGAATGCAAGGATTCCTTCAACTGCTTCGTATTAGGAATACTGACCTCTTGATCTGGTAGAGCATTCCAAGCTGAGACCACTCTCTGATTTATCCATGCTCCTTTTAATTGTTTCCTATAATTTTCACCCTTTATTAAAGTTTAAGTGCTTGTTATGAAACCTAGTGGTTTTACCAAGTCCTTGTGCCGCTAATCCTGTACATTCACAAATGTCCTGGTCGCAGTGTGCCTTAGGTAGGAAGCAATTTGAGAGGGCAGTAAGGAGAGCTTGGGAGGATACTGGGATGCATAGGGGGAGGCATCACCAATAGAAAACAGGAAGTTGGTATCCCTTTGTAAAGACAGTTGGTGGGACCCCATCTTGAGTACTGCATGCAGTTCTGGAGACCCCATCTCTGCAAGGACACAGGCAGGATGGAGGTGGTCCAGAGGAGGGCAACTAAAATGGTGCAGGGTCTGCAACAGAAGCCATATGAAGAGAGACTGAAAGAGCTTAATATGTATACCTTTGAGGAAGGGGAAGGGGGACATGATAGAAACTTTCAAGTACCTCAAAGGAATCCAAAAAGTCCAAGAGGGGAGCATCTTTCAGAAAAAGAGATGTGCAAGAACAAAGGGGCAAAATTTAAAGATGGGGGGATAGCTCAGGGGCAACATGAGGAAACATTTTTTCACAGAGAGAGTAGTGGACGCATGGAACCGCTTTCCTGAGGAGGTTGTGGGGTCAAAAACAGTGGGGGAATTCAAGAATGCATGGGACAGCCATACGGCAGTTATAGTTGGGGGTAAGAGGAAGTAGGTTGTTGGTTAACTAGAATCTGCAGCTTATCCAATAGGTAGGGAAATGGGCAGACTGGGTGGGCCAAGTGGTCCTTATCTGCTGTCACAGTCTATGTTTCTATGTTTCTACATTGCTTGAGTACAGTGTTACAGTTTTAATAAGTGCTGCAAGTACATAATTATAACAACAAGTCTGTATAAAAAATATATTTTTTTAACTGAGTGGAGCTGTAATCTGTAACATATTGGGACACAAAAGGATGACTTTTGAACTGGGCAGATCTATAAGTTGCAGTAAGCTTTTCAGAATTGGTACATAGAGGTCTGTGTTAAATGGATGACTTTTTCAACAGTTCAGAATTGTAATGTGCAGTAAGAGTATAAGCACTGAGCTGCACAGTCCAATCCCAGAAGAACAGTGCAATAAACTGTGTATTTTTGGCAAGTGCTGCTTCCAGTGTGATTGCTTCAGTAAACTGCCTTTGCTATTACATTTGAGTATCACCATCATTATAGACAGTTTACATTTTTTTCTGTGCTCCTGTGTTTTCTTGGGTTCATTTGGTGTTCTCATGCAAGCACCATAACATTGATCACCAAAGTTTGCTTAGAATAAAGGGACATGGTGCACTGAATTGTTTCTCCAGCTTGCCAGCTCCTCACTAAGTTTATAAATGAATGCAATAAAATCAGTTATATACTGTACATAGTTTACAGTGTATCTCAAAATTAAACACTTAGTTTTTTTAACATTTTAACATACAGTCTTTATTTATAATTAGGATTATAGCATCATTGTATGTGCTCCAGAGCATCGTCAAAAGAAGAGACTGCAGTTGCCATCCTCTCCCAACACTGTGGTATCAATGTACGGCTTCTATGGTGTTATATTGCAAAGTGTGCTAGTTAGTTCAGCATATTTAGGGAATAATGTCTGAACCAAAATATGGACTACACAGCAATGAATGCAGGGAGTCTACACAATGCACCATGACATTGGTAAGGCATGGTAGACAGTATAGTGCAGCATCTGTTGTATTTGCTGTATACTTTATGCATGTGCATCAGAGATCCACTGTAATGGAAAAAATTGGAAAACACAAACGGCTTGACACAGACTGAAGTGTTAATGAAGTATGGTGACATAAGTGAGGAAGGGTGGTTCAAATGCAGTCTAACACTTGAGTACCTACTGCAAGGATATGTCCCTTTTTGTAGTGGACCAATCAAACGGTACTTAGGCTATCTAAACATCAATGCAGTCTCTTTCTCTATGAGAAGGGTATTGGCAGTGTCATTTTTAACATTGGGGGGTTGGGGACGATCACCGACTGTACTGTGTATTTTTTGCGTGATTCATAATGCACCTGGAGGCACACATGTAACAGCAATAAGCCAATGCCAGGCTGGTATTACAGATGCTTATGTAGACACTAGTGACAGCTGCAGTCTGTATAGTTCCTGAGCACTTAGAGGTAATACAAATCTGGTGCAATAATTTGTAGTTTTAAATTTATAACATACCGTAAACAGGGAAACTGGTGACTTCAACACATTACTCAATCACTGATATACCTCTAAAGGGGGAAGTACAAGCAGGCCTCCCACCCCCAAACACACACATACACAGAGAAGAAAGCTATAGCTTAGACCAGTTGGCACTAAGGCAAAGACAGACCCAAACAGTATAAATTATTTACAGATAATAAAAGTTCTATGCTGCAGCATTTTTCTAAGTGTATGTGTGCAGCTGGGGGGTTTGGAGTGGTTGAGGTACAAGCTGCCTGCTTGTAATTTCCACCCTGTGCTCCATCAGAGTGAGTGACTAATAAATCAATTGGCGGGAGGTCACTACTAACTAGTACCAGGTGAGGAATTTGGAGGAATTGGATTTAGACAAATTGTGAGCCATTTATCCTGCTCAAGCAATGCCACCAGATCGAGCCATGCTCTTGGTGTCAAGCTGGAGTGGCCAACAACTTGTTCACATAGGAAAAGCAATCCCCCCCCCAAAAAAAAGAAATATAAAAACCCAGGGTACTATCACTAGCATTTGTGAGAGCAGCTTGATGCTGGGAGTAACAGAACACACACCATACCTCGATTTTGCACAGTAAAATAACAGCAATGACGGGAAGCAAACCATAGCACTAGGTAGCAAAATATAATATTAACAGTCCATGTTGCTAAGTCTGCTCTCGCTGCTGTACTTTAATGGATCGGGACTACTGCTGTGACTGCCTGAGCTACTGCCCACATTATTCTCACTGCTATCATAGGGTCATCCCTATGGGGATCTACTATGCAGCAGCTGTCAAATTGTGGCACTATGTCCGTGTCCAAAAGATCACTGTTAGTGCAGGACAACATAATGCTTTCATCATCAGACCCTGAAAATGAACTGTTTGACATTGCCATTGTCGTGCTGCATGCTGCGACCAAGAGCTCTGTTATCAAGACAGAATTGCTGTGACCAAGAACTAATTTTAATTGCAGAGCACAGATCTCCCTATGGTGACATTGCAAAGGTAATGAGTGTCAAAGGTCACCAAATACAGGCTCCAATACACAAAATGACACTTCCTGGTTTGTGACGGTGAACACCTGATTTAATTTGCTAAAATAGGCTTTGCATCTATCAAAATACATTGCGAATCAGTTCTATATGCAGTCACCTTGCAGTATATGCATTCATATATCAAAACTTGGTAAATCGCTTCAAGTTTTGTTATTGTGGTTGCCTGCCTTGAACCCCTAAATTTCGTGGCCAAATTTTGTGCTCCCCTGGGCCCACCCTCATAATAATCTCTCTTTAATTGTTGTAACTTTGCTTGTACTTCATAGTCGATTATAGCCTGGAGGTCCCCCTTGAGACGTCTTATTTCCTGTTCTCTAGACCCATCAATCTGTCCCTGCCCTTGTTGGAGAAGCGTTAGTCGGGACTGCAACTGTTTAAATCTAAGATCACTCTGCTTTTGCTTTCTAGCAGTATATGCAATTAATTCCCCATGTATTATTGCTTTCAGTGTGTCCCAGACCAACATTGCCGGGGTCTCAGGGTTAGTATTTTCACCAATTATCTGTGGTATGCTTGTTTCCAAAAAATCTTTAAGTTCCTGATCCTTGAGCAGGGACAGATTAAGTCTCCAGAGTGCCTGTTTACGTGGTCTCCCCAGGTCTATTTTAAGAAGCAGTGGAGTATGGTCTGATAGGAACCATGCATTTAGAGAAAGATCTCTTAAGACATCTAAATGTTCCACAGAAATGAAAAATAATCTATTCAAGATGCTGCTTTAAACAGAGGTGATTCATAAGTATATCCCACCCCACCCCCGAGTAAAAATGTCTCTACACATCTAGGAACCCGAGGGCCTTAATCTGAGAAGATAGCCACGCCTGGGCTGGGGATCATCTGTAAGCTAATGTACTTGAAGTGTCTACATTGGGATTTAATGTAATATTGAAGTCGCCCCCATAATCGATAGGCCTTTCTGTAGGTCCACAAATTTATTTAAAGGTTGACATATCCTCAGCTGGGGGGAAGCAGGAGGGAGATATACATTGACAAGGGTTAAGTCTTGACCAAACAATGTACTCTGCACAATAACATAGCAAGCCACCAGATCTGCAAATTCAACCCCTACCTCCAATGGTAGAGTGACTGGGAGCAAAATAGCTACTCCACGTCTTCGTCCTGTTTTACTAGAGGCTGAGTATACCCTATACCTCCCCCCTTCCCCAACTTTAAGTGCTCAGCCTGTGTCAAATGAGTTTCCTGTACATAAATAATATCTGGTGCCTGCCGTTTAATATATTGAAGTAGCCTGGAGCATTTTACAGTGCTGTTAATTCCATTTCTATTAATCGAGAGTACTGTACAGGGTGAACTAGCCATTTTCTTTACACCACAATAGAAAACCCATATTTCTGCAGAAAGCACCTAGATTTTCCCATACCTTCGTGACTACCGTCCATCTCCAATGCCACAGGTTAAACCTTTGCCAATTATTCCATTCCACATAAATTCTGGATTCAGAAGTTTGTAAGGCGAAGCTTTCATGGTTTAGCTTTAAATTTGAAACTGTAGCCCTTTGTTTAAGCAGTGTACCTCTCATTAGGTTTTTCTCAGACATTAAATTACACAACCTTAAAAAACCCTTTGCCCAACCTGGCAGGGCTATTAATAACATTTATGTCAACATTAACTGACTATTAAAGAACCACTTAAAACTTATAAAAACTTTACAACTTGTCATTTCCAAGGTGGGTGAGGATAATCTCTTCCTCCCTAAGTTTACAATCTGGTCCTTCAGTGAGAAATTGAAACTCATATCAGATGACCTTAAGGTTAGCAAGCAATGTGAGAAGGCAGTAGGGAGGGCTGGAGGGAGGATACTGGGATGTATAGGGAGAGGCATCACCAGCAGAAAACAGGAAGATGTTATCCCTCTGTACAGACAGTTGGTGAGACCCCATCTGGAGTACTGCGTCCAGTTCGGGAGACCCCATCTCTGCAAGGACATAGACAGGATGGAGGCAGTCTAGAGGAGGCAACCAAAATGGTGCAGGGTCTGCAAGAGAAGCCATATGAGGAGAGACTAAAGTAGCTTCATATGTATACCCTTGAGGAAAGGAGGGAGAGGGGGGACATGATAGAAACTTTTAAGTACCTCAGTGGAATCAACAAAGTCCAAGAGGGTAGCATCTTTCAGAAAAAGAGATGTGCAAGAACAAGGGGACGCAATTTGAAGATAGAGAGGGGATGGCTTAGGGGCAATGTGAAGAAGCATTTTTTCACAGAGAGGGTGGTGGACACATGGAACAGCCTTCCTGAGGAGGTTGTGGGGTCTAAAACTGTGGGAGAGTTCAAGAATGCATGGGACAGACATAAGGCAATTCTTGTGGGGGGTAGGAAGAAATAGGCTGTTGGTTAACTAGGATCAGCAGCTTATCCTGTAGGTAGGGAAATGGGCAGACTAGGTGGGCCAAATGGTCCTTATCTTCCATCAAAGTCTATGTTTCTATGTTTCACAGGAAAGGAGGTAAAGCCCAGTTCAAGAAAGCCTGGAGCCTCCTGGGAGCAAATATAAGCTCCAATGTAACATCGAATTAGGAAAGAACAAAAAATTAGTAAGGTAAGGTAACGCCCCAGATCTCATTTTAACACATACCATGGCCAACCAGTATGAGTCTCCACCCCCATTCTAAAGATCTAATGCTTACGACTGGTGGTGTAGTTCAACTAAAAGTTCAAGCGATGTTGTCCAACATAATGTATATGTTTCCTTAACCTTATCTTTTAAATAAGGCATGATAAAATCTGGCTTAACTCAAGAATCCCTTATATTAAATGTCTGAATTCAGATCCGAGTTCTCCATAAAGGAAAAAAAAGGGGAGGGGGGGATGGGACCTAATTCCAACACCACCTCTGCATGTGGCCCAGTTAGGTTTATCATACTTTTATTTAACTATTTACCAGATACTTGGCCTAGAGTCAGGGCAGTAGAGAAAAAAGGGAAGCCCTGGGATATAACCTTTGCCCCCACCCACCCACACACTAACCTTCTAGTGGATCAGATTCTTCCCTGTGGTATCTCTCAGGTCTGCTCATTCCTGGGGATGGATTCTGTGTGACGAAATGCAGCCAGTGCTTTCCTAGCATCTTGGTCAGTATTTGTACTCTTCCCCTCTTTTATATTTGACTGCACCATTTGCCATCGTGGAGGTTGTGAGGTAGACTCTGCTGTCACCTTCATGTGGTCAGAGAAATGGAGGCCCATCTTTGAGAGATCCTGGTTTGCTTCTTGTGCCGTGGCATATTCTTTTCTGCCATTTGGAAGGTGCACAATTAAGTGGGCTGGATAAGGAGTAGAAACTTGTGACTCACTGCTTTGATCACTGGAAGCAAAGGTAAATATGCCCTGCATTGTGTCCAGAGGAGGGCAACTAAAATGGTGCAGGGTCTGCACCGGAGGACATATGAAGAGAGACTTAAGGAGCTTAATATGTATAGCCTCGAGGAAAGGAGGGAGAGGGGGGACATGATAGAAACTTTCAAGTACCTCAAGGTAATCAACAAAGTCCAAGAGGGTAGCATCTTTCAAAAAAAGAGGTGTGCAAGAACAAGAGGGCACAATTTGAAGATAGAGGCGGCTCAGAGGTAATTTAAGGAAGTATTTTTTCACAGAGAGGGTTGTGGATGCATGGAATGGCCTTCCGGAGGAGGTTGTGGAGTCAAAATCAGTGGTGGAATTCAAGCATGCATGGGATAGTCATAAGGCAATTCTGGGGGGTTGGGGTAGGAAGAAGTAGGCTGCTGGTTAACTAGGATCTGCAGCTTATCCAGTAGGTAGGGAAATGGGCAGACTGGGTGGGCCAAGCGGTCCTTATCTGCCGTCAAATTCTATGTTTCTATGTTTCTATAGTTTTCAGCACATAATCCTGATCAAGGTAGATGCGTTTCTGTCCAAAGAAGGTTTTTTGTTTGCACCATGCCAGCATAAGAACCTGCTTCTTGATAGTGAAACTCTTAAAACGAGCAATTATCAACCTGGGGGGGGTGCAGGGTCAGATGACTTCGGGGCTAAGGCCCAATGTACTCTCAAGATTAAGCTGTAATCCTTCAGGATGCTTGAGGTTCGAGCGTAGCTAGGTGTCTACAAAGTCTTTTATACTGGAGCCCTCCGCATTCTCAGGAATGCAGTATATGCAGATATTCTCCCCCCGGCCCTATTTTCAGCATCCTCTTGCCTGGCTTCTAACATTTCTTGCTGTTGTTGCATTTGGAGTTCCAGGTCATCCACCCGGTTTTCAGTGGCCGCTAATTGCCTCTCGGTGTTGTCCGCCCACTGCTCTAAAAGCATCTCATCCTAGCGGAGCTCCCCATATAGTTGTTTTACTTCCGCTCGAAATGATATGAGCTCCTGATAAATTAGATCCAGTTTCACCTTTTTTAATTTAGGTTTAGCTGCTGAGTGGGATCCCTTTGGTGTAGACCTGCGAGAGGCCGTATTCTTAGCCTCCTGCATATATTCAGAGCCTGAGGCCTCCGATTCAGACCTCTCAACATCGCTCTCCATTGCTGCTTCACAAACACAACAAACACCTGAATCTGGTTGGAAATACCCTCCGTTGCCTTGCTGTAGAGTTATTTTATTAGTTAGGATCACTTAATGTGCTTGTTGGAGGGTAAATACTTGGGGGATGTAGCGGGGTGCTAAACTAGGCGGCCAGTAGTCGTGTGGGTGGAACCAGAAGTCACTCTCCACTGTAGTCTTGTCTCTGTGAGCTGTAAAACCACATGTATGTCACAGTAGTCATGCCTTAAAACCCACAACTGAAGAGTCCAGTGTGAATGGGTGATGCAGAGGCTGGATGGAGTCGGAGGTCGGGAGTGACCTCCAGCAGCATTTGGATGTGTGACCAATGGGAGGAGAGGTAGAACAGGACTACAGCTGTCTGTGCTTCACTTCTCCAGCATTACCCACCACCACCCCAAAACCAGTGCAGTACTGGTTGCTAGGGGGGAAAGGACACACTGTTTGAAAGAGTAAAAGGTCCTGCTGACTGCAGAACACAACCGACAGAAAGAAAAAAACAACCAATATTTCACTGGAGCTCCTCTTCACTGTCTCTCTCTCTCTCTCTGTTTCATTCTCCCCAGCTCACTGACATCACTTCATTCAAGTGATTCAGACTGAGACACAGACAGTGACACTGCAACAATTGAGCTCTTCAGCACTGTGCTCGCTGCCGGATGGGGGTGGGGTACCTGACATCAGGTGGCATGGCACACCAACCACTAGGCATGACCTTCAGCTCACTGCTAGGGGAAGTATTTTACCACAGACAAAGAGGAGCTGGCATGACTTGCTACCAACACAGGGACAGAGAGACAGAGACCAAAAACTACAAGATGCCACACTCCACAGCAGGCACCATCTACTCTGGCATTTCCCTGACTCTGTGTGTCTTCTGCCAACAGCCGCACATCTGACTGTCACTGCATGACTGACAACACGTTCGAGAGAGAGATGGTGGATGATCCTGGGTGAGTGAGCACATGGTTCACTGTGACATACAAAGTCGTACTTTGCTCCTAGTCTCTCTCTCTCTGTACCGACAACTGAACAGTGTGCACTGTCTCAGCGTCGCTCACTCTTGTCATCTTTCTCACACCCTCTTGGCTGCTGCAAATCATGGATGTGACAATGCCTTTGGACCAGCAGTGATCACAGAGAGAGAGATTAAAAACAAATATTGCCTTTTGCATCTCGCGTTCCCATCTCTCCAAACCATCTCTTGCCTTTCCTCTCTCTCCTTGCAGCAACACAGGAAAAACCTCACAGCAGCTCATTCATGACTTGGGGGGGGGCAGGTGTCATAGACAGGACAGTCTTGCCTGCAACGCAACTACTGAGGACAGGGACTGGACTGGCCACTGTCTCATAGCCATTAGCGGTGATCAGTTAATTACCTGGGGGGGCACATCAGAGCACTCCAGAGCAAAGGACATAGACAGTGGGGACCCAGGGTGGGGACACTTCAGTACTTGAGAATTACCAGTCCCCAATGTCTCATGGCTGTCGGTGGTGATCGGATCACTGGGGGGTCACATTGACCACTCCAGAGCAAAGGACATGGACAGACAGCAGGGACACTCCAGTACTCAAGAATTACCAGTCCCCAATTATAGCTCTGTTCCAGTGCATCAGGCAGCAACTTGAGATCCACGGGATGGGTCACTGGGCAGTCCTGTAGCTCTATGCAGAAACAACCGATATAGTCATGTGGGGAACACTATAGTGTTGTTGCTATACATGACTGCACAGCTATAGGTGACATGCAGTGGGGTAGTATGACATTTCAGCAAAGTTATTTGGGTGAGTCAAATAGAGTAACTCTACTACAGTGCATGTAAACACAGCAACCGTGTCAATACAGCAAACAACAAATTGCCCGAATGCAACTTTACAGTGATCCCCCAAGGCAATGTGTGCCTCAGAGTTAGAATCCATTAGATGGGGGGGTTCAGGGGGTGCAGCCCTCCATGGAGGGTGCTGCTCCCTTCATTACAAGAAACCAGTAATTAGCCCACCATTAAGCACCTTGATTGCCCACAGGTGTCCCACTGTATTAGGGGTGTAGGTGCATGGTGGGACAGCTCTCAACATGGTTATGGATTTTCCAAGGAGCCAGCGAGGGATGCCAATGATTCTGTATGCAGGCTTTGTGTACAGGAAAGCTAAGGAGGTTGGGCACAAGGTAATCAGTACCGTGACCTGACCAAGAAACTGGAGCAGGTCATCGGGGAGTATGTCACTGTGAGCAGGCGCAGGTCTCTATGTGGACTAATTGGTAGCGTGACACAGTTTCAGTTGTAAATGAATGACATTTATTCACTTCTATCTCAAAATTTCTTCATAGCAGGACAAATATAACATCAGCGGACTGGTACGACAACAAAATAAAATAATCAGAATGGCAAATAAACTTCATCCCATGACTTTTACATGGCTTGAAAGGTGTTCTCCTAACACCTGCTGGAGCAATTCACAGAGCTCCATGGAGTTTACCTCCAGACCCAGGAGCACAATCTAAACTAACAGTCTCAAATGACAGTCCTTTTATACATGGAAATGATCATGTGTTCTCCCCAACTCCACCCACATCATTAATGCTGAAGTAAATTTTTTATTTAAACATAATTATTTAGTTTTAACTATCTAACTAAACAGTTTATAATTCACATACATTTATACACATATTCAGTCTATTTTATTTCAATTCCTGGCTCTTTTACAAACAGCTCTGACCATCAGGCACCGTCTCCAACAAGAGACAGCATAAAACAAAAGAACAAAGGGCTGGTCAGCACTATAGCTGTCCTGGAAGGGAGTGGTGCAAGGAGAGTCAGAAGCAGAAGCTGAAAAGCCAAAGACACATGAACAGGTGCCCTTTCTGTAAGTTAGAACTGTACCACACAATTTATATAGTTTTTCTCTGAGGTGTACAATCCTCCATATAGTTTCATAACCTGCTTACTTAAACACAACTGCCAGGCTGTTACCAACATGTACCTTAACTGGTTGTTTCAAACAGTTAGCTTTGAGCAGGAAGTAATTCAAACTAACCAGCCTTTTACAAATGGTTTTACAGCCCACTACAAGTACCTTGTCCCTAGTCTTTATTTTATCAAAAGATAGAGCACATGTGTATGAATTAACATTGCACTGACCTTCTGCCAGGGGAAGTTAAATGTGCAATAAGCACATGTTGCATTTCAATACTTTTGCTATTGTTAATATTTACAACAACTGGAGAAGGAATGACTTCCAAATAATATAGTCTCTTAAAGACAAACTTTAACAGAACAGTGACTTAAATGGTTTTATTTTATTTCCCCTCACTTGCAACCCATTCTTCCTCTTAGTCAAGCAGCGCCTGTATTCTGGTGTGCTACCAAACACCTCTAAAAAGAAGGACTAAAAGTGTTCTTTCAACCCAAGTAGAAACAGATTGCTGGTGCTGCTCATTTAAGCTCCAAATTAACTCAATTGCCATGTAAAGAATCCCAACTACCTTTACACAAGGGATTCAGTTCTCCCTCTCTCTAACCGAATTACCTGGGGGGGGGGGTTGCTAAATGACTCACTATTACTTCTGTCCTCCCCTTTGCTTCATTTTTTTTCTACCTTGCTAGTCTCCACTACACTATCTTTTAACTTAGCCTCAACTTTTAAAGCTTACATTTATTTATTTAATTTCTGATTGTACATAGTTATAGTATCAAAAGGCTTTAAGTAAAGCACCAAGCCCAAAAGTTCCAGGGCCCTTAATCCATCACAGAGGCACTCTGTGATAGTCACATATTCCTGGCTTGAGTATTTAAAGGGATTGGCATACAGTTTCCAGCTTCAGCAGTAAAAATAAGAAAAATGAGCTGGTTTAACTTGTACTGACATTGCCGGTCGCTGAAATTGCAGTCGCTATCAATGAATTGCTGAAATTACATTCACTGTTATAGAGTTGCTGTAATGACATGGAGCCCACAGTGGGTTGGGCAGCAGAGCTCCTCAGGATGGATGACTGGGTGGGCGAAGACTACAGAGAAGCAGTAGTGGTTGGGACTAACATGGCCACACAGACATACCCAGCAGCCGTATCATCAAAGGTATCTGTGTTGTGATAGGGTTTAATAAGGCCCTGCCCCATTTGTTATGCAGAAAGAGTTTAAACACAAGGGTCTGTTTTATCCTCTCCTTTTCTGTCTCTTCTCTGTCTGGTTGGCAACCAAATTTTCTTGTGAGATCTAGGAACTGATTACTCTGACTGTTTCACAATTCTTCGCCTCTCACTATCTCTCTGCCTTCACTTGCTGTTCTGTCTTTTCTTCCACTTGCATATATGTGGGTATAAAAATATATGTGATTCTTTATGTTAAAATGTTACTGATATTGGGTTCCTTTGGTTTAAAACTGTATATGTAACTGTATAATGAAACTGACAAGAACATTCTGTAAACTTACAAGAATATTCAGTGAGAAGCAGGCTCTCTTAATGAGTTCCTAGACAAAGACTTATAAAAAGAGCAGCAGTTCTTTTCCTAGAGAGATGAGAGTGAGAGGGCAAAGCTGAAACTTGGAATTAGAGATATCCTCAGATGAAGGACTGTGTTTTCTGTGTTTGTACTGCCTTTATAAATGGTTATACTGAATAACTTTTATTTTTTATCTTGCTGTTATTGAGAAACAAAAAATGCTATTTGCGAATTTTGAAACTGCTCCTGGTTTTCTTATACTTCTTGACCTGTGCCTCAGCAACAGATGGTGGTAGCAGTGGGATTTATGCCATGCATATTCTAAGCCAGGAGTTTTTGTGCATGGGTACTAGACCTGGTACCAGGGCAGAGGTCAGGAAGTCCTTCATTGGAGGATATCTCTAATTCCAAGTTTCAGTTTTTCTCTGTCACTCTCCTTGTTTTTCTAGCAAAAGCATTGCTGCTCTTTTTATAAGTCTTTGTCTGGGAATTCGTTAAGAGAACCTGCTTCTCACCGAATGTTCTTGTAAGTTTACAGAATGTTCTTGTCAGTTTCATTCCTTGCAAGTGCAGCAAAACAGTACATGGTGTCCCAGAACTGACCTCTTGTTGACAGCTCTGCAAAGGGCTTAAAAACTGCTCTCAGGTTAACATCCTGAGTTCCAAATAGCTTTTTACAATCATTTAAACAGTATAACTATATTAAGTTTTAAACAAAGGGATTCCAGTATCCGTTACAGTTCTACATAAAGATTCACATATATTTTTATACCTGCAGATATGCAAGGGGGAAGAAAAGATAGAACAGCAAGTGAAGGCAGAGAGATAGTGAGGGTCAGAGAACTGAGAAAACGGTGGAGTGATCAGTTCCTAGGTCTCACAAGAAAATTTGGTTGTGCAATCAAACAGAGAAGAGACAGAAAAGGAGAGGATAAAACAGACCCTTGCTTTTAAACTCTTTCTGCATAACAAATCGGGGAGGGCCTTATTCAACCCTGTCACATGTGTACCCTGCAGCACCACTGTGTCTGGTATCAACAGGGACACTGGTTTACCGTGATTGAGAAAGAGCAAATTCCGTTTTGCACGTTGGAAAAACCGGTATTGTCACCGGTGTCTGCGAATCCAAAATCCGTTTTTACCGGTGTTTTGTTTTGGGTAATTTATTTAACAAATATTTGCTCTGCTACCATGCATATTACCAATTTTGACGTCCACTATTGTACATAGATCCATCCTTGCACCAATTTTGTTATTTTTGATAGGTATAAGATGTGATGGCAGCAGCAGCACAGTTGCCCAACCCTCAAGTGTGGACGGCGAGTGTCAACAGCACTATGGCCTCACTCTATCCCTCAGATACTGACTGTAGCCCCCACCCTCTATTGCATTGTCTGCAGAAGGACACGGCTCCAATTCCGCAGGTGTTACAGCAGCAGCAACAGCACTATGTCCCTATTCCTCAGGTTTTACTGCAGCATGAACTCATCCCTCAGATGACATGGTGACACCAACACAGCCAACTCCTCCAGGTGCCAACACAGCTTCTCCCCACAGTGCCCCCCCCAGATGCAACAGTGTGCACAAGTACAGCCAATCCAGTCCCCAAAAATTGCACGCAGTCAGCTCTCCCCCAAGCACCAACACGGACAGCCCTGAACATACAGGACAGCCACTCATGCAACCAAATCCATGGTTTAATGAACAGAATTTCCCCTGCCCAGTCACCCATTTTCAATGGGTTCTCTACTGAGCAATACCATGGTAATTCCCTGTTGGGCAGGGATATTTCCCCAAAGCCCCCCAACCAGGCTTTTTTGCCCCTCTATGACATTGGTACCATGACTTTGTACTTTGGTCTATGCTATACGTCAAGTAATCATTGCTCTGCATGTCTTGTCATATCACTAATTCAGAAATGAATAAAATGAAATAGAGAACAGCTGCATTAAATAAAATAGTGTTTATAAAAATGTGCAGAAAGAGTACATTGAAATACAAAAACATCCATACAGTAAAAATATGCAAAAGTATTTAAAAAAAGCATAAAAAGGTGCGGGTGTAATACGAGAAACCACAGTCTATACAATCTATACAAAAATGTTATAAAACGATACACTGAAAGTGTAGAAACAGTGAAGAACAGACATTTGAATGGAAACCCATATACGATAAAATATGCAGAATGTGGAACATAACATATAAGTACAGCAATTAAACTAAAGCTTTATCAAAGAAAATGTGTAAAACCTGACTGACTACAGTGAAAAAGCAAGTGAACTAAAACCTACAGTATAAAAATATGGTATCTAACCAACTATAAATACATTAAATGTGCAAAGGCATATATTATATGAAATATGGAAAACTGGGCAATAGTATAAAGGTGTTCCTCACATCATGTCATGTGTATTAATGGGGTAGCATAGATATGGTGTCCTGGAGAACCAGAACATGTATGCACAGCATATGCTGCACCAGAGTTTGTAGAGCTCAGGGATTGTAAGGAAAATCTGGGACAGTTTATTATGGAAAAGTATAACTTAAAGCTGGCAGGGTGATTGTGTGGGTGTGGGCAGTAAACCGCACCACCATGCAAAGGAGTCCATCATCAGTCTCCAAGACCCCCAATAGACAGGCAGAAGGAGGGAGCAATCAAATCTCTATTCGGCAAAGAAGGGTAAGGGAAAGGAAGACTGTTAAGAAGGAGGGTAGGTACAGCAAGGGTCAGAGCAGGTGCAGGTACTAAACAAGTACTGTTTAGTGTTTACCAGTGATGGTGGGGGACAGGGGTCCAACTTTGGGTGACGAATTATCCTGGGGAAGAGTGACAGACAGGGCACATGAGGAGAGAGAGGGAGCTCAACATGTACAACCTAGAAGATAGAAAGGAACGGGACATGAGTGAGACCTTCAAGTACCGAAGAGGCCAAAAATAGGGAAGGACAACAGGGGCAACAGTCTGACATTAGAGGGAGGAGTCAGCCCATTATTTCATGGTGAGGGTGGCACTGGTGACTGGCTTGACTACGCTAATAGAAGTATGAAATGGGAATCAGACATGTTGAGGAAACCATGCAAAAATATATAATCCAGCTACTTGTTGTACATGAGCTGGGATAGCAGTTTCAGATTTTCTACCAGCAGGTTCCTTCTTTGATCTGTGTGGATCTGTCCATATACAGAGAAGGATCTCTCCACATCTGCACTTGACACAGGAATCCAGATAGCTTGTAGAGCAGCTCTGAGAGTACAGTTAGTTGTGACTGCCTTGAAAGCCAGTACTGCCCAACATCCAACTCAATATGCTTGGAAGTTCCCTTATATCCTCTAGCATATACATCCCAGTCATTTTGCAGTTCTGTTTGGTTGTGCAGTGCTAACAGAGGAATGTCACTGGCATGCCGTGTCAAATCCCTATTCAGTTTTGTAAATTTCTGGGGTCCAAAATACGGCAAGCCTTAAAGAATTCAACTGATGGGTTTGTGTCCATATGCTTAGAAAGTTTGTTTAAAGCGACACAAATGCTCCTTGGAAAAGGGCAACATTTTCCTGCTTGACCCGTGGCCTCATAGCCTGCAAGTACCCGCCAGTTCTGTCACCAAATCGCTCCATCTTCAACACTCCTGCTTCAAACCGCTTTTTATTTTGCTAATAATGTCATACAGCAAAACAGCCAAGGGCTTTTCCTTGCTTTGCAAAAGCTCGATTGCATCAATAAGGTCAGTACAGTTTTCAGCAATGAATGCAGTTTGAACCTGCAGCTCTGTGAACCAGTCTTCAAATAGTTTTTAAGGACCTCATGGAGTTGGCATCACTGGTTTCATCCTTGAAGAACTCTCTAGGTGTTCCAGATATGCAGAGTGGTATTTTACTGCTTGAACCAGGTGTTCCAATGGGTCAAGACAGGAACAGGAGGCAATATTGTTTTTCCACACCCTCTCCTCCAGGAATGCAATGTACTCTCGTTTACGTTTGGTGATTGTTGAAAGGCATATTTTATAAGTGCCACAAGCTTATTGACCTGCTCAAAGTGGTCAATCCAGGTATCACCACCAATGATAAAACGTGTGCCCAACAACCACATGGACTACGTGGTCACCAATAGGCCTATACATCATTAAAGCACTTTGTCATGTAACGTGCATTGTCACTAACAAATGCTACCACTTGTTCCATCTCCACACCATATTTATGCAAGGTCTTTAAAACACTTTGGGCAACAGTGGAGTGGTTTACCACTGTTAGCTCTATGGTGTCTGCTATTATAGATTTTGCACCCTCCATTACAAAGATAATGTTCATTACACAGCGGAGTCTGCATCAGTTGTTTCATCGCACATTACTGCAGTGTCTTTCCTCTTACCAGCTGGCTAATTCCTGCTCCATTTCCCTATTTAGTCGGGGCAAGTAATTCTGTCGTAAAGTGTCTGCCTTTGGAAGTGCTCCAATTCCTTTGATATACTTCCCCATCCAGTCTCTCAAGCAGGGCTGATCCAGCTTTTCAATTGGTATATTGGCACCACACCAAGCCCTTAACGTGTCCAAAACAGTTTCCTCCCTTGCAGCAGCTGCAGCTGTTGTGGCATTAAAACTGGTGTGCAGGGTCACCTGTCTGCTGTTACTCTTCTGGCTTGTGTTCTTGGTGTGTTTTTTGCTTTTACAGTGATCCACCACTGTGTCCTTCCTGATGTGGTCAACAGGGTGATCACAGAAGCGACAGAACATCTTCCTCCATCTTCTACATGCCATAGGACTTGAATTGCAACGCACGGTCTTTAGCAGTAAGAGAAGAGATTTTGGCCATTTTGCTTGGTGGTGGTGTTGCCATTGCTACGTGCAGTGTGGATGATGACCCAACAAACTAAAATTGAAACAGTTGGGAGATATAGAAAATATATTTACAATTGTGCAGCACAACTAATTAACCTTTCAAATCAAGACAGAAATCATGCTGCCCTTCAAGTTTACAGTCCAGACTAGAACTAGTCTATCTGTGGTAAGAAACAAGCATCCAAATCTCCCGCTAATGTAAGACCATGTCTCACGAGTGGGGAGGAGCAGCTACTAGATTTTACGCTGACCTCAGCCACTTAAATTCCAGACTACAATATCGCTATTTATCTACATCCATCCCATTCTCATCCAATTCCTGGCCACTATTTCAGAGTTAGGAGTAGCTGACAAAATCACGCTTGACCTCAGAATGTCACAGTACAATAGCAAGAGTACAAGATCGGCATTTGAAATATATCTCAGCTTAATAATTTTCTCCAGCTTTGAGAGTGAGGAGGAACAGCTACAGAAATCATGCTGCCCTTCGAAGTTTACAGTCCAGACTAGAACTATCTATAGTAAGAAACAAGACCATGTCTACGTGGTGGGGAGGAGCAGCTACAGATTTTACGCTGACCTCAGCCACTTAAATTCGAGACTACAATATCGCTATTTATCTACATCCATCCCATTCTCATCCAATTCCTGGCCACTATTTCAGAGTTAGGAGTAGCTGACAAAATCACGCTGACCTCAGAATGTCACAGTACAATAGCAAGAGTACAAGATCGGCATTTTAAATATATCTCAGCTAATAATTCTTCTCCAGCTTTGAGAGTGAGGAGGAACAGCTACAGAAATCATGCTGCCTTCAAGTTTACAGTCCAGACTAGAACTATCTATAGTAAGAAACAAGACCATGTCTACGTGAGTGGGGGGAGCAGCTACAGATTTTACGCTGACCTCAGCCACTTAAATTCCAGACTGCAATATCGCTATTCATCTACATCTATCCCATTCTCAGCCAATTCCTGGCCACCATTTCAGAGTTACTTGCATGTCTCTGCCAAATCTCACTAACTGCTAATGTGAGGCTATGTGGAGAAGGGTACCAAAAAGAAAACTGTGACGCCAGAAACATACAATCTAGACTTTGAGTCACTGTGAGTGCAAATAAGTACAATACCTTTTCAGAAGGGCAAGAGCTCACAGCAGCAGACCAACAGCACTTTCACGGTTTGACCTAAAAAAAAAATAACAGAAAGTCCTAACTCTGCAACACCAAAGCATCTACATTTTTAGCATGGAAACCCACTAGTGGGCAAAAGAAAGCAAACTGTACCTTTACAATGGAGGACAGTAGCCCTGCAGCAGATCACGTCCGATAGCACTTCAAGGCCTGAAATTGTAATTGAAATGTTTACATGTGGCCCACAGAAAACTGTACACATAACTCTTAAAAGATCATCATCATCATCATCATCATCATCATCATCATCCACATCCTCATCCTCATCAATGCATTCTCCAATTACAGTTTTCCACCAACACCCATGCCTACTTACTTGAAGAGTGGTGCAAAGGATGAGCATGAGGCGCTGGTAGCAGTGCTGGCAGGTGGTTCAATGTCAGAAGGAATCTGCAGCAGCGCACAGGCATCATTCATGTTCATGAAGACTTCACCTTCTGATTCCCAGCAAGATGGATGGCAACATCAGGTTCATCGATTCTCCAGGATAGACAGCAGCAAGTGCAGCCCCACCCGCAGGCATGATGGCAGCAAGTGCAGCCCCCCACCTGCGGCGTGATGGCAGCAGGTGCAGCCCCCACCCGCAGGCGTGACGGCAGCAGGTGCAGCCCCACCCGCGGGGCGTGGCGGCAGCAGGTGCAGCCCCACCCCGCAGGCGTGGCGGCAGCAAGTGCAGCCCCACCCGCGCAGGCGTGGCGGCAGCAAGTGCAGCCCCCACCCGCAGGCGTGGCGGCAGCAGGTGCAGCCCCACCCGCAGGCGTGACGGCGGCAGGTGCAGCCCCACCCTGCAGGCGTGGCGGCAGCAGGTGCAGCCCCCGCGCGTGGCGGCAGCAGGTGCAGCCCCACCCGCAGGCGTGACGGCAGCAAGTGCAGCCCCACCCCGCAGGCGTGCGGCAGCAGGTGCAGCCCCACCCGGGCGTAGCGGCAGCGTGCAGCCCCCAACCTGCCGGGCGTGACGGCAGCAGGTGCAGCCCCACCCGCAGGCGTGGCGGCGGGCAGGTGCAGCCCCCACCCGCGGGCGTGGCGGCAGCAGGTGCAGCCCCACCCCGCGGGCGTGGCGGCAGCAAGTGCAGCCCCACCCCGCAGGCGTGGCGGCAGCAGGTGCAGCCCCACCCTGCAGGCTTGGCGGCAGCAGGTGCAGCCCCACCCGCGGGTGTGGCGGCAGCAAGTGCAGCCCCACCCGCGGCGTGACTGCAGCAAGTGCAGCCCCACCCCGCAGGCGTGGCCGGCGGCAAGTGCAGCCCCACCCGCCGGGCGTGACGGCAGGCAAGCGCACCCACCCCGCAGGCGTGACGCAGCAGGTGCAGTCCCCACCCGCAGGCGTGACGGCAGCAGGTGCAGCCTCACCCCGCAGGCGTGACGGCAGCAGGTGCAGCCCCACCCGCAGCGTGGCGGCAGCAGGTGCAGCCCCACCCGCGGGCATGGCGGCCGCAGGTGCAGCCCCACCCGCAGGTGTAGCGGCAGCAGGTGCAGCCCCACCGCAGGAGTAGACGGCAAGTGCAGCCCCACCGCCAAGAGTGACAGCAACAGAGTTAGAATGAGAGTACTCATCAATGCCATGTACCAAAGCTTTACAGAGCTCAGGCGTGAATTAAGCTGAACCACCAGGCGTAAGGTGGACTCCGTCGGTTCAGTCCTAACATCTAGCTCCTGGATTGGTTTATTATATGTAAACAAAGTGCATCCAATTAAAACAAAAATCCACAATGATTAATGAGGATTGGGACTGAGGATGCTAATGGAGAGAGATCAATAATCTGTACTGAAGAATAAACCAATCAGGAATTGCACCAACAGTAAATTGGGCACTCTCTAACTTGGACCTCATGAAATGGAGCCTCTTAGTTTTCAAGCGAGACTCAACTGCTGAAAGGTGTTCTACGGCACAGGTAAAGCCATAAAACCACTGTGCAGCTCGTAGCTTCATCATGTCTCTAGCCCCTTGCAGTCAACAGAAAATAAATCTATCTTTGTGCTCAATCACCAATTTGAGTGCTCACTGAAGAGCAAAGACTATTTTTTGTATAGTGCCTGATGGGGGGATCAGAGAGCTGAAGCCCCAATCTGCAGTGGTCAGGGCTCCGTCTGCTAGTAATTCACCTTTAAGAACTTATCATCAATTCTCTGCAATTCCCCAACACTTCCAACAATATTCCAGTAGACATTCCTACGGTTATTCAGTTTGATGTGGCTTGCTTGCATAATAAAGTTATGTCTGACTGTGTGTCTTTTACCATCATTATTATTCATGCAGACTGGCCCATCTGCCGACTGTTCAACCAACAAACCAATGGGCGTGCACGAGACCCGGCAGACTGGTTTACATGCTGGGAAAAATGTTTCTGTGTTGCTCTGCCCATTCACCCCGCCCTCCGAGGCCAGAACCATTTTTCCCAGCATGTGAACCAGTCCGCCCAGCCTGCCCATCTGCCGACTGTTCAACCAACAAACCAATGGAGCGTGGCACGGACCCGGCAGACTGGTTCACATGCTGGGAAAAATGTTTCTGTGCTGCTCTGCCCATTCACCCCTCCCTCCAAGGCCAGAACCATTTTTCCCAGCATGTGAACCAGTCCGCCCAGCCTGCCCATCTGCCGACTGTTCAACCAACAAACCAATGGAGCGTGGCATGGACCCGCAGACTGGTTACATGCTGGGAAAAATGTTTCTGTGCCGCCTGCACATTCACCCTCCCTCCGAGGCCAGAACCATTTTTCCCAGCATGTGAACCAGTCCGCCCAGCCTGCCCATCTGCCGACTGTTCAACCAACAAACCAATGGGCGTGAGCGGACCCGGCAGACTGGTTCACATGCTGGGAAAAATGTTTCTGTGCCGCTCGGCCCATTCACCCGCCCTCCAGGCCAGAACCATTTTCCCAGCATGTGAACCAGTCCGCCCAGCCTGCCCATCTGCCCGACTGTTCAACCAACAAACCAATGGGCGTAGCGCGGACCCGGCAGACTGGTTCACATGCTGGGAAAAATGTTTCTGTGCCGCTCTGCCCATTCACCCCGCCCTCGAGGCCAGAACCATTTTCCCAGCATGTGAACCAGTCCGCCAGCCTGCCCATCTGCCGACTGTTCAACCAACAAACCAATGGGCGTGGCACGGACCCGGCAGACTGGTTCACATGCTGGGAAAATGTTTCTGTGCTGCTCTGCCCATTCACCCCCTCCCTCCAAGGCCAGAACCATTTTTCCCAGCATGAACCAGTCCGCCCAGCCTGCCCATCTGCCGACTGTTCAACCAACAAACCAATGGAGCGTGCACGGACCCGGCAGACTGGTTCACATGCTGGGAAAAATGTTTCTGTGCCGCTCGGCCCATTCACCCGCCCTCCGAGGCCAGAACCATTTCCCAGCATGCGAACCAGTCCGCCAGCCTGCCCATCTGCCGACTGTTCAACCAACAAACCAATAGGCGTGGCACGGACCCGGCAGACTGGTTCCATGCTGGGAAAAATGTTTCTGTGCCGCTCTGCCCATTCACCCGCCACCTCCGAGGCCAGAACCATTTTCCAGCATGTGAACCAGTCCGCCCAGCCTGCCCATCTGCCGACTGTTCACCAACAAACCAATGGGCGTGCACGGACCGGCAGACTGGTTCCATGCTGGGAAAAATGTCTGTGCTGCTCTGCCCATTCACCTCCTCCAAGGCCAGAACCATTTTTCCCAGCATGAACCAATCCGCCCAGCCTGCCCATCTGCGACTGTTCAACCAACAAACCAATGGAGCATGGCATGGACCCAGCAGACTGGTTCACATGCTGGGAAAAATGTTTCTGTGCCGCTCTGCACATTCACCCTCCCTCCGAGGCCAGAACCATTTTTCCCAGCATGTGAACCAGTCCGCCCAGCCTGCCCATCTGCCGACTGTTCAACCAACAAACCAATGGAGCATGGCACGGACCGGCAGACTGGTTCACATGCTGGGAAAAATGTTTCTGTGCGCCGCCCATTCACCCGCCCTCCGAGGCCAGAACCATTTTCCCAGCATGTGAACCAGTCCGCCCAGCCTGCCCATCTGCCGACTGTTCAACCAACAAACCAATGGGCGTGGCACAGACCCGGCAGACTGGTTCACATGCTGGGAAAAATGTTTCTGTGCCTTCGGCCCATTCACCCGCCCTCGAGGCCAGAACCATTTTCCCAGCATGTGAACCAGTCCGCCCAGCCTGCCCATCTGCCGACTGTTCAACCAACAAACCAATGGAGCATGGCACGGACCCGGCAGACTGGTTTACATGCTGGGAAAAATGTTTCTGTGCTGCTCTGCCCATTCACCCCGCCCTCCAAGGCCAGAACCATTTTTCCCAGCATGTGAACCAGTCCGCCCAGCCTGCCCATCTGCCGACTGTTCAACCAACAAACCAATGGAGCGTGGCACGGACCCGGCAGACTGGTTCACATGCTGGGAAAAATGTTTCTGTGCCGCTCTGCCCATTCACCCCTCCCTCCGAGGCCAGAACCATTTTCCCAGCATGTGAACCAGTCCGCCCAGCCTGCCCATCTGCCGACTGTTCAACCAACAAACCAATGGAGCGTGGCATGGACCCGGCAGACTGGTTCAATGCTGGAAAAATGTTTCTGTGCCGCTCTGCATGTCACCCCTCCCTCCGAGGCCAGAACCATTTTCCCAGCATGTGAACCAGTCCGCCCAGCCTGCCCATCTGCGACTGTTCAATCAACAAACCAATGGGCGTGGCACGGACCTCGCAACTGGTTCACATGCTGGGAAAAATGTTTCTGTGCTGCTCTGCCCATTCACCCGCCCTCCGAGGCCAGAACCATTTCCCAGCATGTAGACCAGTCCGCCCAGCCTGCCCATCTGCCGACTGTTCAACCAACAAACCAATGGGCGTGGCACGGACCCAGCAGACTGGTTCACATGCTGGGAAAAATGTTTCTGTGCTGCTCGGCCCATTCACCCGCCCTCCGAGGCCAGAACCATTTTCCCAGCATGTGAACAAGTCCGCCAACCTGCCATCTGCCGACTGTTCAACCAACAAACCAATGGGCGTGGCACGGACCCGGCAGACTGTTTACATGCTGGGAAAATGTTTCTGTGCTGCTCTGCCCATTCACCCGCCCTCCAAGGCCAGAACCATTTTCCCAGCATGTGAACCAGTCCCAGCCTGCCCATCTGCCGACTGTTCAACCAACAAACCAATGGGCGTGCTACGGACCCGGCAGACTGGTTCACATGCTGGGAAAAATGTTTCTGTGCCGCTCTGCCCATTCACCCTCCTCCGAGGCCAGAACCATTTTCCCAGCATGTGAACCAGTCCGCCAGCCTGCCCATCTGCCGACTGTTCAACCAACAAACCAATGGAGCGTGGCACGGACCCGGCAGACTGGTTCACATGCAGGAAAATGTTTCTACCGCTCGGCCATCACCCCGCCCTCGAGGCCAGAACCATTTCCCAGCGGGCCGATCCGCCCAGCCTGCCCCATCTGCCGACTGTTCAACCAACAAACCAATGGGCGTGGCGCGGACCAGCGAACTGGTTCATGCTGGGAAAAATGTTTCTGTGCCGCTCTCCATTCACCCTCCCTCCGAGGCCAGAGCCATTTTTCCCAGCATGTGAACCAGTCCACCCAGCCTGCCCATCTGCCGACTGTTCAACCCCTCCCAACATCTTCCCTCTCTTGCTTTCCCATTCAAATAAAAGCAGCAGCAGGGCTATCCAAAACACATAACATTTAAATTCAGCAGGCACACAGAAAGCAGTAGATGGCAAGGCAGGTCTACTAGCACAAGGCAGACAAAGGTGCAGGTCAGGAGCACCAGGCTGCTAGTACAGTAGGGCAGGTGAGCAGCACAACGTTTGCAGGGCAGTTGAGCATGGCCACTCTTCACACCCTCAGACCAGCCCGGACACTCACTAATCTTCCTCCGACACACCAGCCCAGTCACTATCCCCACCCTAATGGACCACCA
Organism: Neoceratodus forsteri; assembly: GCA_016271365.2. Taxonomy (NCBI): domain Eukaryota; kingdom Metazoa; phylum Chordata; order Ceratodontiformes; family Ceratodontidae; genus Neoceratodus; species Neoceratodus forsteri. The sequence continues at coordinate 514,271,428 of CM057449.1, read as the reverse complement.
CAGCCACTCCAACCCACAGAAGCTGCAGCAGCATGGGTGGCGCTATCCCAATCCATATGCTGGTGATGCATGATGACCACTCTGCTTACCCAGAGTGGACACTATTCCCACCCGACGGGCCGGCATGAATACTTTCCCCACTCTGACAGATGCCCAGGGCCACCCTCCTCACTGCAGTGTAGCAGCAGGGTCAATCTCCCATCCCAGTGGACCACCAGGGCAGTATCCCAATCGAGATGCTGATGCACATCAACTCTGCTTCCTCAGATAGACTAGCCCAGCCACTCTCCTAGCACAGACAGGCCAGCACGGCCACTCCCCTACCCGATGGACCACCAGGCTACTTCCCACCCCAACAGACCACCAGGGCCACTTCCCACCCCAACAGACCACCAGGCCACTGCCCCACCACAATGGACCACAAGGGCCACTCCTCCTCCCGACATGCCAGCAGCATGGCCAATCCCCCTCCTGACAGATCACCAGGGCCACTCCCACCCCGATGGACCACCAGGGCCACTTCCCCACCCGACGACCACCAGGGCCACTTCCCCCACCCTGACGGACCACCAGGGCCACTTCCCCCACCCCGAAGGACCAGCCCAGCCACTCTCTCCTCCCCTATAGGCCACCCATGGGGGTGGCACTATCCCAATCTCAATGCTGATGCACAGCTCTCCCCACCCTGTTAGACCAGTGCAGACATTTTCCCATCCCCAACAGACCAGAACAGACACTGTCTATCCCCACCCTGATGGACTAGGCTAGCAACTGTCCTCACGCTGATGGTGATGCATTTATTTAATAAAACCTCTTCCCTTACCTGCTCAGCTGAAGCTGCAAGTGCTTCCTTCTCCTCACCTCACCCCGGACAGCGCGAGACAGCTGCATTTATTTATTTAATAAAACCTCTTCCCTTACCTGCTCAGCTGAAGCTGCAAGTGCTTCCTTCTCCTCACCTCACCCCGGACAAGCGACAACTGCATTTATTTATTTAATGAAACCTCTTCCTCACCTCACCCCCACCCCCGGACAGCGCAACAGCTGCATTTATTTATTTAATAAACCTCTTCCTCACCTCACCCCGGACAGCGGCGACAGCTACATTTATTTATTTAATAAAACCTCTTCCCTCACCTCACCCCGGACAGCGCGACAGCTGCATTTATTTATTTAATAAAACCTCTTCCCTTACCTGCTCGGCTGAAGCTGCAAGTGTTTCTTCTCCTCCACCCCCGGACGCGGCGCGACTACAGCATTTGTCGATTTAATGCAACCTCTTCCTTCTGCCAAGACCAGCGATCTCGATCTCCTGCATCAGGAACAGTGAAAAAAGTATCAAATACTCACAGAACCAGAAACAATTTTAATTCCCCAGGACTCCAGCAGCGAGATTTCTCCAGGACTCCAGGACAATACGGCAAAATGACTGAGCAGGCAGTAAGAAAAGGCGCGCGCTACGCTCACTTTAAAGCCTGCACATCACGGGGAGGCCCGAGAACAAAGCGTATTTCCGTTTTGTCGCGTTTCCCGCGGGCCAATCGCAATTCCGGGTTTCCGTCCGCGTCACCGTTAATGCGGTAAACCAGTGTCCCTGGGTATCAATTGCGCGCTGTGAAACATTTTTAACTGAACTCTAAATAACATTCATGCAAATGAAAGCACTGAAGCACTCTCTCATTGGAGTGGTTAAGTTCTTTCAACTACACAAAGTGCCATGTCTGCAAGCAGTACCAGTGTCATGACCAGAATGCCTGGTCATTGGTCTACACTGCCAAGCCCATTTCAGTTTCAGCTGTAATTGGCTCGGCAGTGGCACAGCTCTAAAATGCCATTTGAAGCAAAACAATCCTTGCTCAAGCAAACATAACAAAAATGTATGTGTGGGGGGGTCGTTTTTTTTTTTAGCATTCCAGCATTGAGAGAGCAGTTCAACTTCACGCTGACAGTTGTCCTTTTAAAATGAGATGAAAAGCATGTTCAGCACGAAGCGGCTGCTTCCACAACATAGCTGCACTAGTGGTGCTGCAGCTTGTGACTGACATAGTCAACATGAAAAGATATCAGTGATGACATACACAGTGTGAAGATATTGCTACTATTTCACTAGTGGCCCATGAGATAGTAGTGATACCTTTGTTGATACAGACACACACACCTGCTGTATGTATATATATATATATATATATATGTGTGTGTATATATATATATATATATATATATATATATATATATATATGTATATATATATATATACATAATCTGCAGTACTTGTGTAGATTTTAAGTTACAAAAATCAATGATGCTTCTTTGTTTGGTATGCACCTACATTGAAAGTATCTTGGTATTCTCACATTAGGTCTATCTGGTGTAAATTTAATATGTGCACAGTGTGATTGTAATCTATTTAAAGTGCATATTTGTATTGCTAAATAAGGCTGCACTGTAAACAGCATATGTGTTCAGACTTAGTGCTGCGAAGGTCAATGAAAGAAGCTATGCATAAAGATAATTGGAAAAGAAGGTATTGGAATTCCTCGGTTAGATGAACCAGCCTCCCTATCCTTTACCATTTCCTGGTCCTCAACTGTAGCTGTCTCCTGCCCCATGCACACACGTTTGGGGATGTATTCATTTGTAGAATGTGGAAGCACACTCAATTGAGTGCAGTGGGGGCAGGACTTCCTTCCACATACTGCCAGAGTGCCCAGTTCCCATCCGGCTGTCATGTGACGTTACTGCCGTGGCAGGTGTCATTCTCCCTCTAGGGGAGAACACTTGTTCCCACTGTTATCAATGTAGCTGCCTCACAGCCCACTCATAACAAATATGTCACAAAATCGGAGAATGCGGGGATGATGCCAGATACAATCAGTTACTAAACAATGGATGGAATAAGACAGGTGACTTTCACGACTGATGAATTGCAATATCTTCACATTTGAAACAGAGGCAGTAATTAATTCCAGATAGTGGAATTTTTAATTCTATAAAACATACCATGTATAGCATTTCAAACTTTCTGCATGAGTTCTTATGCAGTTCGTGTGGAAAACCCTGTCATCATTACGGTAAGGAAAACTTAATAGTATTTGGCATTACTACTTGACATAACATAGTAGATGGACAAAATAACTGGCAGTACTGGGGATTGGTGGCATGCTGAAATTACGGACACAATGTGCTGCAGCTACATCTGTAAGTTCAGATAAAAAAAAGAAAGAAAAATATTCCAACTCAGTTGGATAGAGGAAAAAAGCTGTGTTGAAACAGTCTAATTTATAGAGATTCAATAATGACATCAAAACTGCTGTACTGCAACAACATAATCATGTCAGTACCGCAGCACAAGCATATTCCAGGCATAGAAATCCATGCATAGCATCATTCCACTTTACATGCTCCATGAACAGACAATAATGTATTTGATTTGGAGTACAGTACTTGAATTTAGTTCACGCTCTCAGTGTGTGATGCGACATAAATTCCGATAGCGAATTGTGACAGGTTTGTATCAGCTTCACAAACTGAGGGTGTGTATTAAATTTGAGTAATGCACTCATCTACATGTGTGCCATAATAACTAACTGGTTATTGTGATAAATAATAAGTTGTTCAGCCCCCCCCCCCAAAAAGTTGCTCAACAGGTATTATGCTTCGTAAGAGCAATAATCAATGCATCACTCAAGCACATTTCATTTCTCTTTTCATGGACAAAAACACTTTCATGTTAAAGGAAATTTCAAAACTTTTCTGTCTGCTTCTGAATTTTATAACCCATTTCCTAAGTCTGCTGCTGTTAGTTCCATTTGAATTTTTTTTTTGTTAGTTGTTTAACCAGGACTAGCACACTAAGCTGAAAGCTTTTTTACAGATGCAACCTGGGAGCACAGGGAAGTTAAGTGACTTGCTCTGGGTCACACAGTCTGCAAGTGGAAGCTGTGGGATTTAAACCCAGGTCTGGTCTGTTAGATGTCACCAGATTTGCAGCTCAGAGCCTTAAACCACTGCACTAAACAGCCTCCCAGTTTGGTTATGGTTTTTATTATTTCAATGTACACTGTGTTTAATTGATATGTGAAGCCCTCAGAGTCTCCGGAAAGGGGCGCAATATAAATAAAGCATCTATCTATCTATCTATCTATCTATCTATCTATCTATCTATCTATCTATCTATCTATCTATCTATCTACCTACATTAGAGCTGCGTAGTCCTTTTCTTCAAAAACTTTAATTTTTAACTTAGTCCATGCAGTGAGGGAAGGAGTCCTAACTCTCTTTAATCAGCATTCACCCAGTCACATCCATCTTCTCTGGTGGAACAGGCCCCGGTATTCAAACGTTTTATATCACCAACCATGGAGACCACATGGACACACCATATTGTAATAAATGAGGGGCCATTTTTAGAACTTTACCATGTTACATCTTAATTAAGACAGACATGGAAGTAGAATTGGTCAGATGAATGACTGTTCAGATTTACAATTCCTTCCCTCTCTAAATGGGCTAAGTAAAAATTTGAAAAGTACCCACACAACCATAAGGTAACAGGTTGTGTTTGTTTGTAAAAGTGTATTCCTTATAAATTCAAGGAACGGGATAACCCTTTGAGTGATTAGACTCATTTTCCATTGGGTCCATTATATACAATACAATTTCATAGAAAGCCCATACACAAATTTTTAACATTTACAGTAATCAACTGTGAACATCCTACACTATGTAGTTGTTTCTTTTTTTCACAATGGATTTCCAACCTTGCAGACACAATGTTTTACCACATTTAACATGACATGGAAGCCCTTTATACCCTTCTGTGGTACAACCAAATAATATCAGCTGATTAAAAATGTGTGCACCAAATGTCGTGAGAACTGTTGCACGCGCAATTGTTTTTCTTTAACTTAGAAAAGTAAAACAAATCAAAAAACAGCTGATCAAGGGCATTATAGAGAAAAGTGGTCTAAGAGCCCCCCCCCCCAGATTTTAACGTGTTATACTTTATAACATTATTTTGATAAGTAGCAGTATTTGTTAGTAACCATGGGTTCAATTTTCAAATGATGAAATCTGATGCACGGAGTCTGTGCCAATGACACAAGTGGCACCTTGCATAATAATATGTGGTATTCCCAATTTTCAAATGCTGGCTGTGGCAGAATCAGGATGCCGTGTGGCAAAGCTTCCCAGTGCCACCTTTGTGCACCAGGACTCAAGGTTGAGTGTGTCACAGCATGGCTGCACAATCTGCTTATCTGGGATTCTATAAGCCCTGCCATGGCTGCAACATGGGGCTCATGTTAGATCAGCCAGGAAGTGGTCTAAAGGTCCTGGCGCTACTGCTTAGGAGTTGGCAAGTGTGCTATGGGTCTGGGAAGGTGGGGAATGGTGGCTGCTGTGGCAGTGAGGGTGCCATATGGTATGATGGGGGCACGGTAGCAGTTACAGTGAGTGAGGGAGGCACAGGGCAGAGGTGTCAAGCAGCAAATCTGACAGTCGAGGTGAACGGGGTGAGGGGGTTGGCATGGTGATGTTATCATGACATGGCCCCAGGTGGAAGCAGCCCTGGCACCTGCCTCACAGGACTCTGGTTCTGTGGTGCAGGTACCACGACTGATTCCGCCTTGGGTCATGTCATAAGTTTATCGCCATGCCAACCCCTTCAACCTGGTTCCCTCATCTTTCAGATATGCCATATAGCACCTCTTCCAGGTGCCTCCTGCATTCACTGTAACTGCTGCTATGGCACCCTCACTGCCCCTGCAGATTCCGTTCCTACCTTCCAGCCAGAGGCCACCCCCCATGGGTAATGTAAGCTTGCACCTGGGGAGCTTGATGGATCCCCTCATTAAACTCCACTGGTGCACCCAATGTTTAGCGCAGCCCAGTGGCTGTGACAACTACCGGGTCTTTGGTACAGGAACCACTAATTTTGTAAAATTGGGTGCAAGGTCCCTGATACACAAGGAGATTGCCGCAATCACACTTTGAAAAACGCGTCCCAGTTATTTTTTTATTTATTTTGTTAGCAGCTACTATATGTCTGTCAAAACATATCAAGATACACTGTTGAACTTTCATTCCTTAAGCAAAATACTGGATTTTGAAGTTTTAGAAGTTCCCCCTCCTATGACATGACTGCCATGGCCAAAAGTTAAATAAAGTGTTGTGCTGTTTACTATCAGATACATGTGACTGCAGCATCCTAATACATTTAAAGAGCACTTTTCATGATGGCCCAAAAAGTTACAGTGTGTAGTTGTTATATGCAGTACTAGACCTGAAAGGGTGTATGCATTCATTATTTTTGGCCAAGGTTTACTCTGCCTTCCATAATTTGGATTTGTTTTTGAGCCCTGCTTTAGCCCTGCTGTACTTGCCTTTGCTGTTCACCTGCTGAAGTTGAAGAAGTTATCGCTCTGTACAGACAGTTGGTGAGACCCCATCTGGAATACTGTGTACAGTTCTGAAGACCCCACCTCCACAAGGACATAGAAAGAATGGAGGCTGTCCAGAAGAGGGCAACTAAAATGGTGCAGGGTCTGGACCAGAAGACATATGAAGAGAAATTAAAGGAGCTTAATATGTATACCCTCGAGGAGAGGAGGGAGAGAGGGACATGATAGCAACTTTTAAGTACCTCAAGGGAATCAACAAAGTCCAAGAGGGTAGCATCATTCAGAAAAAGAGATGTACAAGAACAAGGGGGCAACATTTGAAGATGGGAGGTGGCTCAGAGGTAATGTGAGGAAGTATTTTTTCTCAGAGAGGGTTGTGGATACATGGAACAGCCTTCCTGAGGAGGTAGTGGAGTCAAAAACAGTGGGGGAATTCAAGAATGCATGAGACAGACATAAGGCAATTCTAGTGGGGGGAAGGAGGAAGTTGGCTGATGGTTAACTAGGATCTGCAGCTTATCCATTAGGTAGGGAAATGGGCAGACTAGGTGGGCCAAGTGGTCCTTATCTGCCATGAACTTCTATGTTTCTATGCTGGGATGCTGGCTGCTACTGACATCACTATATGGCCGGAGCGTGACTCACACTATGCAGTACAGTATAGTTGTAGCAGTTTTTCAAGGGAAAACTACCAGTATTAGGTGCACATACTGTGCCCCCCCTTCCCTAAGGCACCCTGTTAGCATTACATTATGCCAAAATCCAAATGACTTGTCAGTATGTTTTTTGTAAAACTAACTTACTTCTGCCTCCGTAACTAAACATTGAGAGTGAGAAAAGATTGAGTTGCTGTCAGCACCTTTCACAGTCCTTTTGACTGTCATGCATAAATTACCCCTTCTTGCATTGATTCTGGAAATGTATTTAATTACTGTGCTGTGCAGTTAGTTTTTGCATTACTAGGTGTACATGCTGTGGTCCTTCTTCACCATGACACCCTGTTAGCAATGCATTATGCCAAAATCCGTGTGCCTTGTCAGTATGTTTTTTTGTAAAACTGGCTTACTTCTGCCTCTGTAACAAAGCATAGGGAGTGAGAGAAGATTGAGTTGCTGTCAGCCAAGATAGCTATCAGTTTATGCATCGGTGTGATTAGTGTCTATACCTTGATCATTTGAAATCAGTAATGTGTCCTTACCCATGCCATACTGGTGTCTTCCATATCCTTCTGTAGCAAAGTGCCTGGCAGTCACTCAGATTGAAAATCCCTTACTACTCCTCCATCCTGCAACTCCTCATCATCAGCATGGCACCGTGGAACACTGAATTTTGTTATCTTATAATACCACCGGTCCACGCATGCGTGGAATCCTGGTTTCACTTTCAAACAAGAATTTCTCTGGAAATAGCCCTGTTTTCAAAACCACCTCTACAGTGCATATAGCACATCTAAACACATTGGGTCCTATGCAGTATGCCTACATGCACAGAAACTGGGCATATAGGCATAGATACGCATGAATGCCACACAGTGGGGGTCCCGCAGACCCTGCGCAGGATTTACGAATGGGGTGCAAAGCGGTAATACGCTGGATCCCTCGGCCATGCTGACAGCAATGCACCAGGGGTGTTCCACGGGCATGCCCGCACTACGCCGCATGCACAAAGTCACATAGTGCAGCACACTGGGGTGCATAGGAGGGTGGCCATTACACCAGGGTGCACCCTGCCGTAAGTCCCCTATGCACCCTGCCCCCATGCACACCAGCTGAGTGAATATCCCCATGGCAGGTGGGCATCCCCCACAGAGCGGGCCAGCCCCATCTCTGTACCATAGGGGCAGAACCGCCACACACACGGTACAGCCCCAGCCCCCTGATGCAGCATCCCCCACCCCAGGGCAGCACAATGGTGCCCATGCTGCCCACAGCTTGACAGTTCTGGCTCAGTGCCCACAGGGACACAGCACACACACCCCAACATTGCTGCCCCATCCCTGGCCAACAATACCCCCTCACACACCTGTGGCATCTACCCCCCCACCACATGGTCCATCGGTGCTGCATCTTGGGGCAGCTGGTGGCACTGCCCACTACACACCTCCACAGCTGCAAGCCATTCATCATCCTCAGGCGTGCATAGCCAATAGCGTGTCTGGCTGCATAAGGGATCCACTGTAGGACCTGGGCCAAGCATCTGATTGGATGCCCACCCGGGTCTGTGGCTCTGCCCCATGTGACACTGCACACCAGATGGGTGTGGCTACGGACAGACATCCCATGGGTGCATGCGGGCTTGCATACTGCACACCCGGTGCCTGTTCGGGGCCATGTAGGTACGTGAGTGGGATATGCACCTCAGGTGCATGCTTCCCACCCATTAGTGCATGGTACCCATTGTTTGTATTGTATGGTACCAAAATTAGACTTTGGCATTCTGTGGTGCCATGCTGATGTCAGAGAGGCATGGAATGGAGTAGCAATATGGGATTTTCGATCGGGGTGCCTGCCAGGCACTTTACTACAGAAAGACATGAAATGATCAAGGTATAGACACTAATCACACCGATGCATAAACTGACAGTTAGCTGTCTTATCTGACTGCTTACTTTTAAACTACGACCAGGAACTATATGTAGTCTTGTCTTTGTATCATGTATTTATGCATATTTGTTTTAATGTTTGGATGCAATTGTAAATGAGAGAATTCTCTCTCAATTTGCCATCCAATAAAATGAATGATGATGATGATGATGATGAAGATGATGAACTCAATCTCCTCTCACTCCCCATACTCTGTTACAGAGCCAGAAGTCAGTTTTGCAAAAAAAAAAAAAATATGGACAAGGCACTTGGATTTTGGCATCCTGCATTGCTAACAGGGTGTCTTGGTGAAGATGGACCACAGTATGTACACCTAGTAATGTACAGTAGTTTTATCTTGCAAAACGGCTGCAACTTCACTTTACTGCAGTGTGAGTCACTCCTCTGCCATACAATGATGTCAGCAGTACAGCCCTGGGTCCACATCAACACCAGGCTTGCTATAGAAGCTTTGGTATACCCTGCAGTTTTTAACAGCTCAGAATGCAAAAACTAACTGCAGAGGACAGTAATGAAATACAATTCCAGAATCAATGCAAGAAGGGGTGTAATTTCTGCATGAAAGTCAAAATGACTGGGAAAGGTGCTCTTTAAAGTATGAATCTAGCACTGCTGAATACATTTTTTATAAATTGTGATTATTATAAGGGTAGAAATGGAAAAAAAATCTGATTGGTTGAAAAAATTCCAGGGAGCATACACTAATGTTGGATAAATATATCTCCTGGACCTGATCACATGTGTAGTAATGTTACAGTAGTTTTCATGGACTTGATTAAGATAAGCCATGAGTGAACACACACCAATGAGTAATGGATCTTGAAACAGATAAAGCTTAAGAGAGTAAATCATTTACCTATCCTGAAATGAAACTGTATGTGGCAGTGTCTCATGGTTACCCATATGTGTTTCTCTGTGAAAGGTCAAATACCCCAACTTTGCCCCACAGAGCAGCTTCATGCTTTTTATATTAATGCTTTGCTCAAACAAAGCAGAACCATTACCTGTCCCCAAGATGACAGGAGCATAACTTTTAATTAACTGACTCCTTTATATGTTAAAAAAATAGAATGTATTTGGCCCTGTGGAGCCAACACCCAAAGCTCTACACTTTCCAAACCGTCCTACATGCCACCGTGTTTGCACGTTTTGTGATGACAGCAAATGAAGAGCATGAGGGTGTGCTCCATAGAGTTGAATGGGGATGATTTCACATACATTTTATTGACATTTAGACTTCCAATTATAACAAATCAAGGCCACTGCTCCAGTAAAAAGGACCCTTTTAGTCGAGTGGTGTTCTTGACTTGTCATAAGCAAAAATTTAAATGGCAATAACATTTAAGTAAAAAACATCTCCATCGAACTATATGGAGCTCCCGTGCTCCTCATTTGCTGTTATCACAAAGTGTACCAGTGGAGGGAGGGGCCTGTTAGCTGAATCAGAAAGTGGCAGTGTTTTGGCTGCTGGCTCCACAAGGACACATACGATAAATTTTTCTAACAAATGGAGGCAAAAGTCAATAAAAAAGAATACCTTCCTGCCAACTGGAGGCCAGGTAAGGGTCCTTGTACATTTGTGGTGGGCATTACTGCAACTTAGATCTTCAGGTTTTTCAATGCCTGTAAAAACTGAATAATAAATGTAACCCCTAGGTGGCGCTATCCCAAGGGCTACTACCCCTGCCTGCTTGGCTAGTAGCAGGTTAAGGGGCCTGAGTTCTGAAATGGGTGCCTCCACCCAGAGGTCAGGGTTGGTAGTGGTCAAGCTAACCTGGGCACAGCCCTCCGGGACACTGTAACCCCCTCTTTCCCCTCTAGTGGCATGCACACTGTACAATAATCTCTTTCACAATATCCCTGGTACACCACACAAGTACCCACACTGTTTGCACTTACCACCAGGGCTGGTTCCTCTGGCTCGACCCTGGAGACCCCCTGTAAAACAAGGTTATGCACAGCAAATAGCAACAGTACAGTACTTTGAGCACAAACTGGAACCACAGTCAGATTACATGCAGAAAAAGTTAGATCTGATTTATTCAGAGGGCTTGAACAAGGGAGGGGCAAAATCAGGTTAATTAGCTCAAAGGTTATATCAATCAAGCAGTTATGCATGCGCTTTGAGTCCCCCCACACAGTCCACCTCTGAGTACCCAGGTGGAGAAGAGATGGGCTAGCCAGGACCATTGCCCGGGGTTGCAGCTGGTTGGGGGCCTGTGATGGAAAACACAACATGCACAGTACACAATATTTGTAATCCGGAGCCAGAGGGCTCAGTTCGTAAAGGAAATGAAACAATAAGACAATCAGATGACACACTCAGATTAAGCTGTTGTTGCAGGGAGCTACCCTGGTATTTACTCATGATACCGAAGACTAGACACAGGCTGAATGAAAATTGAGACTGCAGGTGGTTGATCTGGAATGCCAGGAGAAGCAGAGCCCACATGAGTCGCAAAGGCGTCATTCCTGTTCAAGCGTGGAGCAGGGGGCTGATCCCCAGGCAGGTCTCTCATTGATGGCTTCTCTGTGCAATGGGTAGTCTGGCTGGGCCAGTCTGGCAAGGCCCAGACTGCATGGAGAAAAATTCGGATGCAATCCGTTTTGGGCTGGATACAGCTTCCAGTAAGCAGAACACAGTTCACACAGTGGGGAACTAACTTACGCCCCACTAGCAGGTAATAACACATTTACACGTAAGGGAATTTTACTGTACCAGGCAAAGCGCTCCCCGGTCACAATCGCAAAGACTCTGCACACACTGGGAGCTTAGGGGTAACTGGAACTCTTGACAGGCCAATCGCATTCAGCAACATCTTCGGTCTTCTTCAGGTTGAGCCTGGCCCAATTCAGTAGCTTACTTTAGTCACACAAACTTGGATTTAGTCCAAAATAATTCTCTTCTCTCCCTCTCAGGAGCAGCAGGCAGATATGCAAGCCAAAAACAGCCTTTTCACAGTTCTCCCATGCGAATCCACTCATGATTGCTGCTCAGAATCACTTCAGCTCCTCTCATTTCACTTCCCAGCTCAGAACTAACTGAAAACTGCAAGCAGCCCAGGACTTCCCCAAGAGCCAAAAGATTTGGTTGGCTGATTTGGCTGTCGGTCAAAGCAAGAGCTCCCCCTTCAGTTGCAAAAAAGGCGCAAAAAGCTCCAAACTACAGTTCCTACAGATTTTGAATTCAGACTGCTCCTGTAGTCCGGCCACATTTTAGGTCCCACCAGTACTGTTTGGTCCAATTTGCAGTCCAGGACCAAGATAGTGGAGACAAACAAAACAGTCCTTGCTACAAAGAAAGTAGGTTAGACAAACTACGTTATCATTATCACTCTAAATGATTTTCAGTAAATAGTTACGTCTTTCAACAGAGCTCCCTCTCCGATTACTTAAGCTGCAATCAGGCAGCTCTTAAAGAGACAGTACACAGAGGCTATAGAGGCTCTGGTAATCACATTTAAACTGCTAAAACACAGGACACCAGCCTGGCAGTGAGCATTTAGGCAAGCTCAAGGAAGACTTTTTGGGAACCCCCATTTGTAGGGGGGGTTACATAAATAAAATAGAACTAAAACTTAACAGTGTCAGCATTCTTTTGGCTTGTGCACAGAATGTTGGTTCTAAAGCAAATCCGTTTCAGGCAGGAGGACAACAGTAATCAACAAAACATCGCAGAGTGTAGAAATTAGAATGGCAAAGGGACTATTTTATGTCACTTCCAAAAAAATAAGCAACACATATTTAAAAAATTATTCTAGCTACAGTAACTCGTAACCCAATTTTAATAATAGCAATAATGAATGACAGGGGTTAAATTAATGTTCTAGTTAACCACTCCCTGGTGGCAATATGGCAGTACCTCATCCCACATTACACCCCCAGGGGGGTGATTAACTAGAATATTAATGTAATCCCCGTCATTCATTATTGCTTAAGTGATGACCATATTTAGTGACTAGAGTCAATAATTACAATGAAAAAACAGCTGTAAAATCTGAGTCAACGATATCTGACAAAATTAAAAATACACAGAGCATGAATCTTAGGATGTAAGCAATACATATTTGCTAACAAAAAAAAGCACATATCTCACTGACCAATAAATACTGCTGCTTTACACTTGCTATTCCAAAACTTAGCAGTTTGTAAAACAGATATTACTGTGTCACATGGGCTGGCAGTATAGCCTAGAGGTTAGAGGAACGAAGTGTGAATGAGCTTGATACATCCAGCAGACCAGACCTGAGTTTGATTTTCACAACCTCCACTTGCATACTGTGTGACTCTGAGCAAGTCACTTAACTGCCCAGTGCTCCCAGGTCACCCCTGAAAACAGGCAGTTGTGCCTAGTGGGCCTTACCCGGTTACCAAAGACTAAAATAAAAAAACCTGAAAAATAATGCTCTGGTTTCACTTCCCACAATCACTGTAGTTTCCACTACAGTTTCAAAAAGAAAACTGCTTTTAAATTAAAAAAAAATATATATGTTTATATATAGTTCGGGAGGAGTACCAAAGGGTTTCCAGAAAAGTTACCTTGAAGGCTAGGAGGGCAAAGGTGGAAAGGAGCTCAGACTAGCAAGAGGGATTAGGGATGGGGAAATGGAATTCTTTAGGTATGTGAGGGAGAGGAGGAAGAGGGAAGGGCAGATAAGTAAGCTAAGACAAGGGAATGGATAGGTGGAGGGGGGGATGGAGCAGGCTGAAATGTTGAATGACTACTTCAGCTTGGTATACACTAAGGAAAGGGATGGGCCATTGCCTCGGGGTGGAATAGGGCGCACATGGGGGGGGGGCTCTTACAGATGTGGAAATCCAGGAAGGGAGAGTGTGGAAGGCTCTTAAGTCCTTGAGGCCAGATAAAGCCCCAGGGCCAGATGGCATTCACCCAAGGGTTCTGAAGGAGCTAACAGATGTCTTGGCACCTCCTCCCTCAGAACAGGATGTGTCCCTGTAGACTGGAGGTTGGCCAATGTTGTGCCCCTCCACAAGAGTGGACCTCAGGATGATCCGGGAAACTACGGGCCCGGTCAGCCTGACATCCATTGTGGGGAAGGTGATGGAGGGCATCTTGAAGGAGTGGTTAATGGAGTTTCTGGAGAACAGGATGTTAACTAACATGGGTTTATTTGGGGGAAATCATGTCAAACAAATCTAATTGAATTTTATGACTGGGTGACATGGGCTGTGGGTGGGTGTAAGCCCATTGATATCCTTTACCTGGACTTCAGCAAGGCTTTTGATTCCGTCCCGCATGGTAGGCTAATTTGGAAATTGAGGGAACTCGGGGTGGGGTAAAGTCGGTAGCAAATTGGCTTAGTAATAGACAGCAGAGGGTGGTGGTTGGGGGGTGAAGTCTCGACACCTAGGGAGGTCATCAGTGGGGTCCTACAGGGTTCTGTATTGGGGCCTATCCATTTTAATGTGTACATTTTGGACATTGGGGAGGGCATTGAGAGTAAAATGAATCTATTTGCTGATGACACAAAAGTGATTGATAGTGAGGAGTGTGGGAGGGTACTGCAGGATGATCTGGACAGGTTGGGAAAACTGGGCCCACACATGGTAGCTGGGGTTTAATGCATGCAAATTTAGTGTTCTGCACCTAGGTGTTAGGAACCCTGGGTATGCCTACCACTTGGGAGGGATACAGCCGACTGTCATGATGGTAGCAAAGGACCTAGGAGTGATGACTGATACTAAAGGAAGCCACTCAGAGCAGTGCAGGAGAATAGTGGCTAAGGCTATCAAGATGCTTGGGTGTATTGCCAGGGGGATATTGTCCAGGAGAAGGGAAGTTATACTGCCCTTGTATGCCACCTTGGTGAGGCCATACCTGGAGTATTGTGGGCAGTTCTGGTGCCCGCACCTAAAAAAGGATATTGTACTGTTGGAGAAAGTCCAGAGAAGGGCAACAAAAATGATTAGTGGCCTGGAAGGGTTAGCATATGAAGATAGACTTAGGAAACTGAACATGAACTCTGGAGGGCAGGAGGGATAAAGGAGACATGATTAAGATCTTCAAGTACTTGAAGGGGTTCAACAAGGAGGAATAAGGAGGGTTTGTTCAAATTGAGGGAAGGAGGCCTACAAGGGGCCATAGCCTGAAGTTAGAGGGGGAATGGTACAGAAGGGAGGCAAGGGGTGGTGCCCTGGAATACCCTGCCAGATGATCTGGTAAAAATGAGAACTGTGGATGGTTCAAGAGGGGCTGGGATATGCTTAGGGGTACAGTGATGGGGGGTAGGGGGAACTAGAGGGAGGAGCAGGCTGGGAATCAGGAAGGGGGTGAATCAACATGGGGGGATAAGGCAGCTAATGTGCAATACCAGTGTGCTGTGATGGGCAGACTCGATGGACCGATGAGCCTGATCTGCTTGCATCTATGTATGTATGTATGTATGTATGTATGTATGTAGTTAGGACTCAACTGTCAGCTATATTAAACCCACAATTCTGCACTTTAATAACTTTGTAACCATTCAACTGATTTGCATGAAATTTTGCTTGCATAATCAGGGCCCAAGGATCTCTTGATGTGACAAGTTTTGTTCCGGTCAGATTTGCAGGTTTGGAGATGTGATATGTCAAAAAATGTGAACATTACCATTTTTATGTAAATTCTTTGTCATGCTGTCTATTAGAAGTATCTTACGTGTTTGGTCTAAAATTGTAGGGTATATCGGGCTTGGATTGCAGATATGCCTTTTGAAGGTTTGGTGAACAAATATTAATATGTTCCAAAGTTAATAAATTTTGAAAGCTCCAGCCCCAATCCCTGATTGCTATATGTAACCCCCCTCCCCCCCCACACACACATCCCCGGTGTTACTTATTCTTTATTTAGTATATATTTTCCTGGTGGTCTAACGGCCCTCCCTCCCCGATCCCCGATATTACTGTTTGTTTTAATTATTTATATTTCCTGGTGGTCTAGTTGTCCTCTCTCCCCGAGCTACGATGCACATTTGTGCATTTTCGTTGGCGGTTAGTGACCATGTCGTTAGTATGCTGAAAATCAGAAAACCATCGCTCAATGTCTTCTTTAATTGTTTTTTAACTGTAAAAAGTCCATCGATCCCCAATATTAGTATTACTTTAAAGAGCTCCTGACGCAGTCTGGCATCCTCCCCTAAATCAAGTTCCTTAAATGATATTTTATGCTGTTGTGTAGTGTTTTCTTTTAACGCTCTCTTTATTTGGTTTTCTCCACCTGTTTTGACATGTTACCAATGCTGTGTCCTTTTCACGCTGTTTGTTATCATCTAGCTGACTGGTGGCTGAATTGCATCATTTGTAATGGTTTGTCCACGTGCCAAGTGTCATTCTTTACTCAGCACACTGCTATATGCTCCCACTGTTCAGTAGCTGTACCGCCATTTTTTCTTTCTTTAGCATGAACTGCTGAATGGAAATTGCTTAGGGTTATTGGTTTTAATACTTGTCAGTGAGTTACCATATGTGTTTTTGTTACAGTGACTGTCCATGTTCACTGTCAGGCTCTCTAAAAGAAGGATAAAAAAACAGCCTTTTTGCTGCATTGTTTTTGCCAGTTGAGTGACTGAAATTTTCACCTACCCCTACCTTTTGGACAAGTCACACCAGCGTGTATGTATGTCCCCATTGTTAATAATTTCTGTCATATTAAGAAGGAGCTGACAATGAAATGTTTGCAATTTTGTGTCTTGGGCTGTTCTTGAAGGCACTTCATTCTGTGTGTCCTGTCCTTGCAGTACTTGGGTAATGGAGGGTGTGGAAATAAATGCAGTGCATCTATTTGTGTGTCTCTTATTTGTGTTTATTTATGTCATTTTTTCACTAGGTATCATTAGGTAGAAAGCAGAAAAGGCCGACACCCATAGGTAGCCCCCTTAGGACAGTGAGTAAAAACTCATGTTCCCATTTGATGTTATGCATTTGTCTAGATTAGTTTTGAAATTTTCTTTGCTGATGCTAGATATTACAGTAAAAGGAAGTTTGTTCCAGAGATTTCCTGCTCTCATAGTATAAAAGTATTTCCTATTATTTCTTTTATATCTATCGATTTGAATTTGTAATGGGTGAGCCCTAGTGTGGATCTGGTTGTTTTTATATTCAGTATTTAAATCTGTCATTAAGATTGGGCGACTTAGGGTATTAAAGTAAAGCAGCATGTCTTCCCTGTGCCTACTAACTTCTAGGCTGTGGAGTCCAAAATTATTTAGTCGTTCTCCATATGTCAGGTGTTTTAGTGATTTTACAGACTTGGTGTATCTGCATTGTACCCTTTCTAGTTGTTAATTTCATTTTTTAAATAGGGGCTCCATATTTGACTGCCATAATCCAATATTGGTCTAACATATGATAAATAGGCAGTTTTAGTGGCTCAGCAGGTAGCACACTTGCCTCTGATGTCGGGAGATCAGAAGGCTGTGGGTTCTATCCCCATACCAGGCACTTGGGTTAAATCCCAATACTGACACTGTGGTGCAGCATGAGGGGGGTGCTGCACTCCTGATGTGCCATCTCTCAGATGAGATGTTAAACTGAGGTCCCATCTGCCAGTTCTGGTGGTAGTTCAGGTGGATGTTAAAGATCCCATGGCACTTCTTGAAAAGAGTAGGGGAATTTTTATTGCAAATCACAAAATACATGCTGGTACAAAAATAATCTGGAACAATCAAAACATTCAGAGATTAAAGACATTATATACAACTAAATTTAACAGTAAGAAAGACAACAAGATCCCCCCCTCCACCAAACAAACCATTCCAACCACACAGAAACTGTAACCACCACCCATTCTCTACCCACCTCCCCCCATTTGAATTGCCAGTGGAGGACATTTTATTCTAAAATACACTTTAGCACTCCCTTCCATCTCTTTTTCCATTGCTCCCAGGACAGCATTTCTTTATCATATTGTGCTTGTGCCTGTATATCCTTTTCAATCATACAGATCAATATCTGAGGAACACTCAACTTTTGTTGTAACACAAATTTACAACGTCCTTGCCACATGACAAATTTAATACATGTGAATATCAATCTCAGGGTCCCCGCATCCATGACCTGCATATTACTCATAGTCCCAGTTATAACATTCTCATAAGTTACCCCCACCCAACTCTGATTTTGCCAGCACTGACCCAATTCCTTCCACATTTCTTGTGTGTATGTATAGGATATATAAAAATGTGTAACAGTCTCTATTTGCTGTATACACTGAGCTCTAGGGCACATCCTCTCTTCCATTTGTTTATGTTTGGAGTTCCCTATAACCCCCAACCTATTGTGTGCACTGAGCCACACCACATCCCACATGCGAGAGGGGGTCCTTTGATCCAAAAAATATTGTTCCAAAGCCTGGTGATCAGACACTCCTATATCTTTATACGCAATTGGAGTCTGAAAAGATCCCAACTGAATAGTGTCATACATCATTTTTCTGGCATAATAGAGACTTGCGTGAGTGTCAATTTCCATTTTTTTAATTTTTCTATAGCATACCACATATATGGTGAGCAACAGCTTTGTTTTCGGGTTACTAAAGTACCCGAGCCCCACTGTTGCAGCAATGGTTATATTCACAAGGCAGCCACCTTCTTCCAATCTGCCTCCCCCGGTTTCAGGAAGGCAGAAATAGTATTAAACAAAAAAATGCTATGAAAATAACTAATAAGGTTTATCATATGCAGACCCCCCCAACTGAATGCTTCTATATAAAACTTCCCACTTGATGGGGTTCAGCCTGCTGCCCTAAATAAGCTGGAACGTCTGGCTTAGAATCCTAACATCTAGTGTACCGGTGGGTGGAAAGATAGAGCCAACATAAGTAAACAATGGAAGAAAAAAAGATTTCATCACAGCCGCCATTTTTTTTCTTGGATTATTGCCATTTTTTCCACACCTGAACCTTCAAATCACTAATAGTCAGCTTCTCCTCCCAATTTTGGTAAGCCTTATCAATATTACCAAATTTAATTCCCCAAATTTTAAGTGTCACATTAGTCATTGTAATATTTTGAATATTATTCACAATCTCAGTCCCTTCACTTAACAGGTATCCACCACTTTTCTGAAAATTAACTGCCGACCCAGTTAAGTCTAAAAAACGCTGACCTACCATCAATGCTACCTCCACAGACAGTTTATTCACCAAAAGAAGACACACATCATCTGCATATGCTAAAGATTTTGTAATAGTGACATTCCCCAGGAGGGTCACTGCACGAATATCCAGATTTTGTCGAAGAAGCTTCAAGAAAGGATCTAAACAAAGGACGTACAAAATAGGGCTCATGGGGCACCCTTGGTGCACCCCTCTAGAAATATGCACATCTATACCACAAAGCCTATTGATCAGGGGCGCTGATGATGCTATCTTGTACAGTCGCATAACCCATTCAATAAATGTATCCGGTATCCCATATTTCCGCAACATCATCCTTAAACAGAGATGTGAAATTTTATCATAGGCCTTTTCCTGGTCCAAACTAATCAAATAACCATGTAAAGCACTTAATTTACCTTGGAACACCACTTCCCTCAGCAGGAGGAGCGTATCCGTAATAGACAGACCTTTTATATTACAGGTTTGGTTTGGATCAATTAAAGTAGGTGCTACCAGCCCCAACCTGGAGGCCAAAATTTTCATTATAATAGTCCAGTCTGTGTTTAACAGACTCAAGGGTCTCCAATTAGACAGGTGCTGCCTGTCCTCCTTTTTATGGATAAACAGCTGTATCGATTGGCCCATTTGTGGGGCCAATAGTGTCCCATCCAATATTTTATTAAACACAATCACTGATATTTCTGTCAAATCAGCAGCAGGCTTTTGTAAAATTCTGTCATAAGGCCATCAGTATTATTCAGGGAAGAGATCGCAGTCTGAATTTCTAAAACTATGATGGGCATAGTCATCTGTACCTTCATCTGTGCTGGAATGTCTGGAATAATACAGGGCATTAATAAATCTGAAATCATGTATTGGGTAATTGGAGACACAGCATACATACGTCTCATGTGATTGATCACTTCTTCCATTATGGCACTCTGTGTTGTAACTATCTTTCCATTCTGAGTTCAGATGGTTGACATAGTTCCATTTTGTACTCTAGCTTTGCAACTCTCATAAATATCTCTAGACCCAGTCTTACCTGGGGTACCAATCCTATGCTCATACAACAGTGAACTCGCGCGTTCATACTGTAATCCCTCCATCTGAGATTTGATGTGCTGTATCTGTCCCTGATATTCCCCATAACCCAAATTCACCTTGGACACAATCCTAGTGTATTGACTATGTAGGGTGAAATATTTAAAATACTTCCCAGTGTGGGTAGAGTAGGAATATGACTGGAGATCCATCTTAATATATTTTTTTGTCTGGACCCACCATTTACTAATGTCCTCTTCCATGCAAGCCATAGATTTTCTGGCTTGGAGGATATCACGAAGTCTATCTATATAGAGCTCATCAGACAGAAGTGCATTGTTCAATTTCCAGAGTTCCTTGCCATGTCCAACACTATTGCCCACCGTAAGATGGACTTTCACCATCATATGGTCAGAGGTCTCAAACGGGACCATGAAGGCATGTTCACAATACAATGATGTTGAAGAAAAAATATAATCAATCCTGGTGGCCAGGTGCACCTTACAAAAGGTATAGCCTCCTGTTGATGTTGTGTCCTATATGTGTCCTGCAACCCTGTCTGGGACACCAGGCCTATCAAGGCACTGGTATCACAGTATACAGGGTTTTAAATAATTGATTAGCAGTTTTTTCTTGGGACAATACTAACTGTATAGAAAGTATTTATATAGGTTTTCTAGAAGTTTTATGTTTGTTAAACACAGTGAGGCAAGTGCCATGCATTTTCACAATGTTTTAGCACTTTTATGAGCAAAACGCTAATCAATTTTTAGAGTTAAATAAAACCCTGGTACAGTTTTGGCATTGCAGCACCTCTATCCTTGCTGGATGAAATGCAGTTAAAATCCCCCACCCAAATCAATAATCGTGCTATAAAGAGAAAAGGTTTTACCTTAACTAAAAGCTCCACCCTTTCTTTCTTTGTCTGCGGAGCATATAAATAATAAGTCTCCACTGTTGCTTACTATGAGTAAAATCTATCATTAACACTCTCCCTGGACAAATATCCAGGATCCTGGTCACTATATAATCATATCCCTGAAAAAGTATGCCTACCCCTCCACAGCATTCCAGAGTTATAGAATAAAAGGAGGGACCCCAACACCATAATTTTCTAGCAGCCAGAATCTCAGTATTTGTATATAAACAAACATCTTGTAAACAGGCAATATCTACATTATGATCTTTTAATATGGAAAAGCTGACCAAACATCTTCTAGCATTATTGATACTATTCACATTAATAGAAGCAATATTAAATGCCTGACAAGATGTCATTTCAAGATAAGTATGAAAAAGGAAATAGAAAACCAGTGAAACAAATTGATCAGTCCTTCAAGTCCCAGTCTGTTTCCCCAACCTACGGCTCCGTCTGGGTGCCACTCCCAATTATTTTTGTTTAGAGCGGGCTGCGTGCACCTTATCAGTCAGACATTCATCTTCTGAATCCATAGATAGCACTTTTTGAGATGAGAATGTCAAAGAAGTCTCTGAGTCCTCTCCAAGATCTGAGTCCAGGGGCTGAAGGACCTCATACGCATTTGAGAGGGTACTGCTCCTCGTAAACCAACTCTCCTTTGTACTTTAGCCTTTGGGTTGGAGTTTTTCAAAGGCCTTTTCTTTGAAGCAATCACCATGGATTCTGGGGGTGGCATATCAGGGATTTCTACCTCTACATCTGACAGTATTGATGGTTCCACAAGAGGCACTATACCCGGACCAGGGATAGTGTCCTCCACGGGTTCAGGCATCTCTGACACTTCCATATCAGCAGACTCCAGACTAGGCTGGGTCTGAGGCTGCAGCTGTGAAGGGGGGTATGTTTTCCATTGTCCAGTCAGGCAGTACCAAACACAGTTCTACAGTAGGTGCCACAACAAAAGCCTGTTCAGCTACCACATTTCATCCCCGAACATTTCTCTGTGTATCCATACTCAATTTTTGGTCTCTTTCTACTATTAGTTCTTGATTAGACTAATCCTGACGATTGTGGGTGGCCCATTCACATGCCCTATATACATGTCCCGGTTGTGCACAGAGATTACAAGTCTGTTCATTAATACAGTTATTACTAGTATGTCCATGTTCCATACATGAGGTGCATTTCACTCTGTCCCAAGCATTACTAAGATGCAGGTGTGACCCACACCGAAAACATGTTATAGGCTGGCCCTGATAGAAGCAGTGGCCTCATTCAGATCCCAAGAAAAAGGCACTTAGGAGATGCTTTGGACCCTGTGGGTCCGTTCACAACTGTACTTTAAATTTCCATCCCCCTGTCCAAATATGTTCTTCATCCAATATAGGAGATGGTTCCTCCAGAATGTCACATTTTTGCTGTAGCCAATACTGCATATCAGACACTGCGACACTCTCATTTCAAAATAACACAGTCACAAGTTTAATAGCAGGCTTTGTTATAGGAATAGCCCGGAATGGCATCCATAATGCTGAATGATGCTTTTTCTCATAGGTGGACCAGAACTTATCCAGACCCACAGGGGTTTTAAAGCTGACATCAAAATTTATGTCTCCAGAAGCATGTATAAGGGCATAAATCTAATTTGAAAAGAACCGCAAAGATTCTTTAATCATAGTCTTCCCCACATAGATCCTATCAGGGGTGTGTGGTAAACCTCCCAAATATTGTAAACACACAGCGTTTTTCTGCTGGGCCAGGACATTATAAGCAAAACCTGGGTCCCTTTGTCTAAACTGTCTCCATAGCTGAGAAGCTGGTTGGTTCCTTCTAGGACTTGTTTCTTGCACCTCCTCATTCTCCATCCTCGCACCCCATGACCCCATTCTCTGACTCTCTGCTTCAGTCTCCAGTATATCCACCGGCCCTTCCAGTGCCTGAGGGGGAGGGGGAGGACAGTTTGTATTTCTGTAGCTTCTGTATCACTGACTGGATGGTTAGAAGCTATAATAGGCCTGGTCTGTATTTGAGAGTGTTGTAGGGGAATTTCCCCAGTGCCCTGGCCAAATTTACCCCCATTCACTAAAAATACCACCAACAGCTTAATCTGGTTCAAGGTCAGTTGAAAGTCATCTGTATCCCCCCCCCAACAGGTTGTGCCTGAAAATAGACAAGAATTTGTCTAGTGCACTTACCTGGTCAACAAAAACTAAATACATTAATAAAATGGTAGTAAAACCTCAGCATCTCTGCTTTTAATGTTTCTTTTAATTGCTACTATAGTACTGTTAGCTTTAGCAATGGCAGAACTACATTGTTCTTTAAACATTAATTTATCACTTATTATACCAAAATATTTTTCAGTTTTTTGGGTCAAGAGTACACCATTTAATGTATGAGTGTCTCTGATTTCATCTGCCCATGTGTATGACACAACACTTTTCGTTATTTAATTTCATCCCGCATTTATTTGTCCATGTAGTTATGGAATCAATGTCATTTTCTAATGCTGCTATTTGTTCATCAGTGTTACATGGGCCACATATTTAATTTATTTTTTTTTATTTATTTGAATTTTGTTGACCGGGTAAGACCACTGAGATAGATACAGTCCCTTTTTCAGGATTGACCCGGGGTCACATGATAGACAACAGTACAACAAATATCACAGAACAGTACAGTATACAGACAGGTATAATGCATGTCATCAGCAAAACATCATCAATTCCATGTACAATTGGAATGGAGCCATACAGAGCTATGCACAGGCATATATGTTACACAGAGTCAGTTCTGTGACAAGTGGATACGTGCATAGTGCTATAAGTGCATTAAGGAATAGAGATTGGGGGTAAGGGGAGAGGAGAAGGATGGGGGGGTAGGGGCTGGGGAGGAAGAGGTGTATCAGTGAGTGCAGGAGCAGGAGATGTGGAGTCGTCAGCATATTTCCTGACAGTATTTCTTACATTTTCATCTCGATCAGCAATGAATACCTGGAAAATTATTGGTCTTATTACCCGATCCTTGTGGGACCCCACTAGCAACTGGTCCTTCTGCAGAAAGGTGACCACGAATAAATACCATCTGTGATCTATCTTTTAGCCAGTTGTCTATCCACCTGATTATTTGTTTGTTGATATTATATTTATTTAGTTTCTGATTAATTGCCCAATGTGCAACTCTATCAACTGCTTTACTGAAGTCGAACAGACATACATCCACTGAGATTCCACTATCTAACATTTTGCTCACATTGTTATGGAAACATGTCAGATTAGTTGAACAAGAAAGTCCTTTTCTAAAACCATGTTGGTTGTAATCAAATAATTTTTTTTTAAGTTGTTCTAATATTTTAATTTTTATAAGTGTTTCAAGGAAGGCTAATTGGTCTGTAGTTAAAGACTTTGATTTTACATCCATTTTTGAAAATTGGCATGACCCTTGATTTTTTCCAAACATTTGGTACCAAACCTGAGTTTAATGATTTCTCAGAATATTTTTAGGGGGAGCCAAATATGGGTTTCCATTAATTTTAACATAGGGGAGGTTATGTTGTCTGGACCTGGGTCCAGTGACTGCGCTAATGCATGCCCAGAGGGAAAAAGATGCAGGTTTGTGATTTTGGGCGCACTCCCGATGTGTGCACGTATCTGGGTGGATGCACGGGCGGGCGCGTTGTGGCTTTTATTACACTGGCTGCACTTCAGATTACTTTCAGGCAAGATAGCAAAGTGGGGCTTGATGCGTCAGGGAAAAAAAAACACATTGTTACAAATGAAAAAAGGTTCCAAACAATGTGATTGGTGGTTAAGATAAGCTGTTATTTTTCCACCAATCACTTGAAGTATGAGCTGTGTCTGTAAAATCCATCATGCGGCAAGCATTTAACTGGCATGTGGGTAGGCGCGCCATTTTTCCCAGTGTAGGTGGAGAGTATCAAGGAGTGTGCAGCAATTGTACTCAGCGTTGTGCCCAGAAAAAAATGAAGAAGGCCCAGAAGAGCGAAGGTTGCTTCAGAAAAGTGAACCAGATCGAAGAACGGAACTAGGCAGTCCAGTGTAAAGGAGGTAAGTTTTTACGTGCTGCTGGTCCTTTCCCAACCACTCCCTATCCATCCATCTATCCAGAAGGTGACCTGGCGACCTGTCATCATGCTTTTGCCCCATTCATTGAGTGACTCCAAGTAGCAGCAGGAGGCCCTTCCTTGCTGTGAGTGTGCTCTCCCTCCACAATTTATGTTGCCCAGTTTGCCACCAATTCTGTATTTCATCCTTCATGCAGGCAGCATTTGAAGTGACAATAAGGGCTGAGAGAGTATTTTTGTGATGTGGCTTGGCAAGTCAAGGGACAGATTACAGAATAGATCAGGGCTGTTAGGTTACCATACCCACCACGCGTTATCCCCCTACCCACCAAGTTGGTAATCTGAGCAGACTCTGTTCCCTTGCTTGTGAAGTGGAATCACTGTGGTGCACCGCGGTGCAGCAGGTTAATGCTAAATGCTCCTTGGCCCTTATTTTTACAGTCTGTTTGTACTGTACGACTCTTAGTTGAGACGAGTCTGCCGGGGGAGCGCTCCTCAGTGGTCACACTGGCAGCCGGCAGCACTCATTTACAGAAAGCAGGCTCCGGCCAGCTCCACTCGCTCGAAGTGCCGCCGTTGGAAAGCATGCAGGTAGATAGGAGGAGGCAGGCAAAGTGTGACAGTCGAACGGGGGTTGCTGGCTGCAGTGGGAGCAGGAGGGAAACTGGGAAGTTCGGGGAACCGTTTGAGTGGGCAGTACAGGTTGACTCAGTAGCAGAAGGAGAGGCCCTTCCTTGCTGTGAGTGTGCTCTGTCTCCCTCCACAATTTATATTTATGTTGCCAGTTGCCACCAATTCTGCATTTCATCCTTCATGCAGGCAGACTGGCAGAGGCAGCATTTGAAGTGACAACATGGGGCTGACTGAGAAGGAGATGTATTTTGTGATGTGGCTTGGCGAGTCAAGGCAGGAGGGACAGAATAGATCCCTCCAGGGTTATTAGGTTGGGTGTTACCGTTACCCACATTATCCCCCCCACCAAGTTGGCAATCTGAGCAGACTCTTGGTCCTTGCCTGTGAAGTGGAATTGGCGTGCAGTGCAGCAGGTTTTTAATCCCTCCCATTACATTTACAGCCTGTTTGTCTGTCTGACTCTGTAGACTTCACTGTAGCCGAGTTTAGACGAGTCGTTCAGTCGTCGCGTACATGAGTCTGGTGGGGGGGCGCTCCTCAGTGGTGGCACCGGCAGCACTCATTGTCTGAAAATGCTCCTCACTCGAAGCGTCGCCCTTGCAAAGCACGCAGGAGGCAGCAGAGTGTGAGAGCACCAAATGGGGGTCGCTGGCTGCAGCAGGAGGGAAATGGGGAAGTTCGGGAACAGTTTGAGCGGGCAAGCTGAGAACCTGCTCAGTAGACAACAAAAGGAGAATAAGGTACAAGGAAACAGTTGAGACTTGAAGTTGAGACTAGATTTACACTTTATTAATATCTGATATTCTGATGATGATGCTGCTGCTAGTACCACAGGCAGCATTTTGTTTTCTCCAGTATCTGTAAGTGCATTGCTGCTAGCTGCTCTGTCTGTTCTTGTTGCTTTGCTAATGGGCTGCCTGAGTCTGACAGATTACTTGGAGGTTCAGGAAAGCTAAAGACAACATCTGAATTTAGAACAGAGCTAGCAGTGCAGTGCACTAGTGCAGAATCAGATTGTACACTGCTGTTTTAGTAAAAATAAATTTCATGGGGAGGGACGGGTCACGGGTTGCTCGGAGCCTGGGTGGGATAGGTCATTAACGTCATTTAATTATAGTTCCCTTCCCACCCTGTCTGTTTGTAAAATGTACAGTAACTTCACTTTTGGATGGCTCGGTGGCTGCCTCATGACCGGCACGGCACCTCATTTAAACTCGAGTCACACCCCATGCCACTCATGGAATTTACTGAATATTTTTATTAAACACATGAGGGATGAGGCAAGGCAGTGCAGTGCAGTGCAGCAGTATGAGGTCCTCCTAGTAATTTATCCATTATTCATTAGTGCAGTGCTGTCAGTGACACCAGTCTCCATTCCTGCAGCATGGGGGAGGGAGTGGGGACCTGTTTGTCTCTGAGGTGGTGAGGGAGGGTGGGTGAAGAGAAGGGAGCACTGCAGCAGAAGTTGGTAGCGCAGCTAGCGCCCCCAGCCTAGTCCCAACTTGGGAGGGGAAAATAAACCATTATGGCTATTCGGCTAAAGTGAAGTCGGAAAGTGCACGAGGGATTCACGGGGTTGGCTTGGGGGGTTGCACTTTGCAGATCATCGATCTGTCATGTAGGGGGAGGGGGATGAATATCCACCAACTCTGCTGTGTAGTGGCCCTGCCTGGGTAGATTGTTGCCACACCATGCCTCGTCATCAGCACTACTCATAAGAGAGACCCCAAAATGGTTGTGCTTGTGTGCAAGCAAGGATGGTGCTGCTGCTATAGGTCAGTAGGGCCAGATAGAGAAGTGAGATTGATTAAGCTGCTGGACTCTGGGAGATCTGTGGCAGTGGCACTGTGATGGGGAGGGGACTGGGAGTGGACTGGAGGACACTTGGGGTCGGGGTGACACCGGTGACTCATACAGATTTTTATGTTGTTACCAAGAGTTTTCTTCATGCGAGTTAGTCAGTGCACATGGCTGCCGCATGAAGTCACTCACTCATGCGCCCTGACTGCTTATTGTCATTTTTTTGTCTTTATTTTAGGTTGTGCCGTGCTGTTCAACATAGCTTGTGTTGTGCTGTGTAGCCTGTGTGTGCTTTAGTGGAGCCAAAGCATGTGGTTGATTCTTGACCATCCCAGATGGCCCCAGCCGCCCCGCCGTGATTCTGTCCATCGGACAGCCGTGATTGTGCACTGCGCTGCCAGGGGCAGCACAGACAGACGGTCCCTGTCCAGACCGTAAGTACTAAGCTCTATCTCTACATCTGTACTGTGTGAAATCTTACAGTCTATCTCTCTTCATGCTAGTATACTGTTACTGTAGTGTGTGTGTGTGTGTGTGTGTGTGTGTGTCTGTGTGTCTGTGTGCTACTTAATGGTTGTTGCGTTGGTGACTACTGAACTTGCTCGTGGTTGGGTATGTATCTTTTTTGGGAGAAGGAGGCCGTCGCTGGGGACGGGGTTCTTTTTTTTGTATGAGTATTGGTAAATAAATGTAAATGTTTATTTTTTTACATACCATGCAACAGGAACAGGCAGCTATTATCTGCATAATGGTGATGGTCAGCAAGCATAAGCAGACTGCTTCACTCAGTCACCTCACCACTGACTGAATGTCTCTTCTTGACTGACTGTATTTTATGAGTCATGGTACGCACACTGTCAGTCATGACTATCAATTCCCGACCGACGAGTCCTCATCAGACTCACTCACTGTGTGATTTGTGATATCATATACCAGGCCAAAAGTTCCAACAGGAAGTGAAGGGAAGTTGGATTGGAAACATTATGTTCACAATGATTTGATTTTGTAGTATATGCATATTTTTGTACTTCTTAATTGCATTTTAAATTCTCCCATGTCATCCTGTCCTCCAGCCTCCTCCAGGTTCCTGCTGCTTCAGCTGCAGCCCCTTTCCAAGTTAACACCCAGAGACCCTCCCCTGCCTCCATGCCCTGCGTCACTTCTTGTGAGTTGCTTGCATCACAGAGCAGGACTTTATGGCATTTAACAACTTCACACAGCCACAGTCGGCAACACTGCTGTTGAGCCTGCAAGAAGGGGTCAGTGATGGTGTTGTGTTGGTGAGGAGAGCGAGGTGACCGAGGTCATACTTGGTCCACTCATCATGTCGCTGAGGGGATGATCTGTGCTTGACCGGCACCCACACAGGGAGAGGGAGTAACTAGCCTTAACCCCCCCTTTCCCGTGCCTGATGCTACCATTGCGAGCTCGGCTGGCAGACTGCCGCTACACACTCTGTGGCAGCAAAGTTATGTTTTGGGGTTTTTAATTGTTGCTGCTGCTGCCTTGCTGTCAGACATAGTTGCTGGTGCTAGCACTTTTTTCTTTGTGTGAATGAATGAGATTTAATTGTATGTTTTTTTGTTTCAGGTTGTTGCTTCCTACAGTTTCAGTGGACTGTGGAAGGCAAGCACTGCCATGATGCCACCAGCCACTGTCAGAAGAACAGAAGAGAGAAGACCCTGGCCTTGACTGGAAGACAAAAAGGTATGAAAAACTCCACTTCTCATTTTGTAATGACATTTGTGGTCTTTTTTTTGGGGGGGGTTTAGAATTGATTATTGACACTGTTAGCCTTAGCCAGCCAGCCCATTATGCAACCCTGGTAAGCAGATAGTAGAAGGTGTTAGGTACATACGCGCTACTGCGGCGGCTAGCTAGCTAGCTATGCTACTGGACTGGAAGGGGTGTGATGAACTGAGTGAAAGCCGTTGACTGCGTCAGAATATTTTCTCCGCTGGACTGAGCATATTGCCTCTGAGGTGAGTCCCAACTTTCCTTGTTGACAGCATCCTAGTGCTTATCTGGGTAAAGTTTTCCTCATAAATCTTTTCCTTTAGTATATGGTGAGTGACAATTTTTACTTTTTCATTAGCACTTCTTAGCAAATTTTTTTATTTTTAGCGTGAGGGCGCTATTTAGACTTTATTTTTGCCACAACTATTTACTTTAAAGCCTAATTTTATCGCAGTTGTTTATTTTCGACGGTTTCCTTCATTTTTGACTAATTTCTTGTGGGAACCATCGAATTGGGGACAGTTGCCTTGTTTTTGACCTCATACCTCACGGGGTTTACCGTGAGGCACCTGTAGTACATTTCAAACTTAAACAGTGCCTGGGGGTGTGCACTTGTTACCTTACTTGAGTACGTTGTCATTGTCATCATTTTCATTTTTGGAGACAAGAATAGAGGTGAACATTGTTGTGACTGTGAGTGAGGGAGGACTCAGAGTCAGTAGACTCAAAGAATGAGTTTGTTATTCTGAATTTCTTAGTAAAACAGTAGATCTCCATCATCACCACTCCGTGAGGGATAATAGGAGCCACTTGACTGGCCACAAATAATTAGTTTGGTGTTGTAACATGAATGGTCTCAGAGTCTGAGTTTCAGATATAAATACAGTTCTAGACTAGGACTGTGTTTCTGTTTTCTTTTGTATTTTTTTTTAATATAATTTTTCTGTACAGACAGAGCATCTGAGTGCTGACCGTCTGACGACAACCCTTTGTGTAGGTGTCATGTGATCATCCCAGTGCACAATGTTCTTTTCTTGGCTATCCATCCTCCTCGTATCAGTTGAAGACTAGTGCAGCCACAGCAGCAGAAGAGCAGCTGATCAAGACAAGTGCGGCCACTGTCCTAAGACTTCTGAAGTCATCTACTTTGTGTCATGCTGCTAAGTGTTAACCTGTCCTGAATTGAACTGGTTTTGGGGAACCGTGAGTAGGTGAAGGATGTGCTGGCTGCTGCCAGCAAGTCCCTCTCACCAAAGAAATAGAAGAGTGACTGACTTAATCTGAAATTGAAATTGTATTGTAAAAAAATGGAGAAATTTTTATTGTTTCATAGAAAAACTGCGAGAGAAACAACACACGTACAACAAGAGGTTGAAAGTAATAATGCAGATACAAGTTGTAGTAATGAGCAAAATTTGCCTGAGGATGATCATGTTGGTGGCTGTGGCACATCATGCAGTGTTACAACAGACACTGTTTCATCATGTGTAGCAATGGAGACGGATGATGAGTTAGACTCGGAGCCTAGTAGTAGTAGTACTGTGGCAGCAGCTGATGATTCAATTTCATCACACATGATACCCCCCCCCAAAAAAAATATATATACGTGGTGTTCAGGAACAGTGGAGGACACTGTATAAATGGTTAGATTTTAAGGTTGTTGACAGCACTGTTTTAATGTACTGTAACATTTGTAAGACAGCTGGTAAAAGAAATACCCTCACATCGGGCTGTACCAACTATAGGTACACAATGCTTGTACGTCATAATACAAGTACCGACCATGTTCTGGCAGTAAAGGAAGTTCAGCTTAAAAAAATCCTTTGATACAGCTGCAGTAAATGCTATTAAAAAGGCAGAGAAATGTGCTGCTGCAGCCATGTATTCAGCGTATTGTTTAGCAAAGGAAGAACTTCCCCCTTCAAAATTTGCGTCTCTTCTGAATCTTCATGCCCTTTTAGGTGCCGAGATTAATCCTAATGTGTATACACACCACGACTCTGTGCGTGAATTGCATACAGCATGCAGCAATGTAATAGAAGAAGAAATATTTTCAGAAATTGCTTCAGCATCATTTATGGGCATCATGTGTGATGAATCAACAGATCTCACAATCAACAAAAAAAACTTGTACTTTATTGTCAAACAGTGGTCAATGGGACTGTAAAGACACATTTTCTAGAAAACCTGCAGATATCAGATGGTAAAGCAGAAAGCATAACAAACGTTATTTTAGACTTCTTTCATAAGGATAACATACCATTTGAAAAGTGTTTAGGATTCTGTTCAGATGGCATGTCAGTGACGAGAGGTTCTCACACAGGGGTAGCAAAGAGTCTAACGGATGTGAACCCTTATATGATTTCGGTTCACTGTCTTGCACATAGGCTGTCTCTGGCTGCATCACAAGCAGCAAAACATGAGAAATACCTGAAGGAGTATCAGAGTACACTACAATCTGTGTTTTCATATTTTTCAAGCAGTGCTGTCAGGACTCATCATCTGACAGAATTAGAAGTTCTGCTTGATGACCCTGTGCTTCGTCTCAAAGAACCCAAACAGGTTTGCTGGTTAGCACTGCATAAAGCAGTTGAGACCGTTAGTAGAATATGGCCTTCTCTTGTAGCATTTTTGAGAATGACGCTGCTTCCACACAAAATGCCACAGCAACAGGGTCTTAAAATGTTGAAAACTGTCAAATCTTTTGTAGTAACCCAACTCTTGCTTGATGTTCTTTCACATGTAACAAAACTAAGTAAGGGTTTTCAGTCTGATAACTTAGACCTAACCATCATTATGCCAGTTATTACTAGTGCAGTAGATAGCTTAACGGAAATGAAAACAAATCCTGGTCCAATGCTCAAGGGGGTTCTCCAGCAACTTACTGAGAATAACGGTTACCTTATTTTAGAAGTAAAAGGACAGACTTGTAAAGTGGAAGAAGAACAGTTCAAATCGCAGTTTGAGAGGCTTAAAAATAGCTACCTAGGCAAATTGCTAAGCAACATTCAGAAAAGATTTCCCAACGAAATGTTGGATGTCTTGTGTGCTTTCCAAATTTTTTGATCCTAGAACAAAACGGGATACTTCACCTCTTCCCCCTAACTTTGGTGAGAAAGAACTGGATGTTCTTCTTTCTCATTATGGTCAGCGGGCGTGTCACTGAAAGTGGTGCTGAACTTGATCTTCACACAGATAAATATGCTACAGAGATAGAGTGGTCTCAGGTTAAAGAATTACTTCAGCAATCTTGTTACTCTCTGATGCAATTCTCGGACTTTGCCAAGATAATCATTTCAAAGTATTCTGCTATTTACCCCAACATTTCTCGGTTGCTGTCTTGTGGTCTGGCCATACCAGTAAACAGTGCCTGTTGTGAAAGGGGCTTTTCCTTGCAAAACAGAATTAAAACTAGGTATCGAAGTAATCTCTCAGATTCCTATCTTGAGATGCTCTCAAGAACTGCAGCAGAGGGTGTACCACTCAGTGAATGTAATGTGGAGAAAGCCCTTCTAAAATGGAAACGAGCATGAGACCGCAGGGTGAAATTCACAGTTATGGGAGGCAGAGTAATGAGCGCAGGTAGTGAGCCTTCATCTTCACGTAATACATTGTCAGCCGATGCCACTGCAAGTAGTAGTGATACTAGTACTTCTGCAATGACTGTTACAAATCAGAATGAGCAGCCCATACCATTGTCATCTTCTGATTCAGAAGAATAATTTCATTAATTTGTAATATGCGTAAGAGCATAACAAGTTACAACTTACTCTCTCTTCTGTTTGGTACTGGCAGTGTGCACCACATAAGTATTCTGGAACAGCACGGTGGTAACTCTCAGCCCAAGCCCCTTGAATTTAGTGACCAACAATGAATCTCAGACTCGGGGTCTTTCTTCTGTCTTTAGTTTAAGAAGTCCTCCTCACTGAGTAAGGTTTATGTAGAAGTCAGGACAGGAGAACTACTATTAGAGGTTAGCCTCCCTCCCAGATCACCTCTTCCTATGGGTTGCTCAGCTGCTTGGTCCTCGGTCCTCCTACGGTGATGGTGGTACACTGTGGTACGGTACATGATGTTATGACTGAGATACCTCCGAAGAAATAGAACAGACAGTTAATAGTGTTACTTGCCATATTGGTAAGAGTATATCTTAGGGGGGGATCATCTTCTCAGTCATGTGTATTTCCCTCATCATCCTGATCCCACTTTTCTCTTGGGGGTCTTTTTTTTCATGAACTGGCTCCTGCAATCCTTAGCCATCTGTTTTGTCTGTCTACTGTTACTGTATCCAACTGTAACATCACTTTTATATAGCCAAGTAAGTCACTGGCTGGTACCTGGGATGCTGTTGGATGAGGGTCCCTCCATTTTCCTCTGTTCTCACTTTCACACACAGCTGTTCTTCTAGCCTTGTTCCACTCTGTCTCCGGGGGACTGGGATGGGACACAGGACGGAGGATGCCATTTATTTTCCATTTGCCCTGTTGCTGTGGCATGATGTAATGGAAGCTTAAAGCAGTCTAATGTATGGTCATGAATGATTATGATTATGAGTGAGACAACATACATTTGTGTTTTCATCCATGTTTCACGATGACTATAACTCACGTTCATGTAATGCATCATGATCATCTGCACATGATGTGGCATCGAGACAGCCTATGTGCAAGAAAACAATGAGAAACTTGGAACATGATTTCAGCGAGTGCACCAGATCCAGCACCATGTACTAAATGCAACCACAATCCATAATACTATCTGTATTCCATCATGATAACAATCGCGCAGTTATCAATCACAATCAGTCAGACCACTGCCACAGTGACTACTACTACTAGGCTCTAAATCTAAGTCTGTCAAACAAGTTAATCACAGGGATTCCTTCCTTCTATGATCCATTCCAGTTCATTACGTATACTACTACTACATCCTTCCTATTGCAGTGTTTCGCACTGTATTACATTACAACAATATGCTGTTTGCTAGCTCAGCTGCCTGTATTCATGTATTGTAGTGTGCAGTGCAGTAGCTCTGCAGCCCCATGCAGATCCCAACAGTACAACATATTGTGCACATGAAACAAACATGTTTCAAAGTTTAACTTTCCCACCTTGCTTGGATACACAGCCAGGTAAAAGTAGAAATGATTTTTTTTACCAATTGTTATACATTTTATTGTTGTAGGTACAACAACTACATATAAAATCAGATGCCATTAATTTCAACATTTTTAACTTCTGGTATCTGGCAGTTTTTTCACAACAAATGTGTTATGTTTCTATTCCATTTCTCCACCTTCTTGAAATGTAGTATTGTAAAACAGACAGTGGTGGAAAACCAGTAAGTCTAAAATCTAATTTTAACCAAGTAACTCTTTAGGGGGTAAGGGTTTAGGGGTTACTTACGTTAACACTTCTTATTGCAACTTGTCTGGTACTACATGGCAATGTTTTTTTTTTGTTTCACATTACACGTTTTACAACAAAATGTCTTCTCTTCAGTCTGTGAACATGTCAGTCAGTGTATTGAACACTTGAAGGAAATCAGAACTTCAGGTCATTATAATTAACAGCAGTTATTAATTACATGTCCATGATTGTTGTATTAGCAGCAACTGTTAACTACTTTTCAATTTTAACCATAGCAAAGTACATGATGCATCTAATTAATATGGTATATGTCGTGTCAGCATCAGCAGCTTACACAAAATGTTACATGATACACACGACTGTTACAAAAATGTATTACACATAATTGATGATCATAGCCATAGTAGCCTGATTTTACTTGTGTGACATGATGACAGATGACACTAAGTGTATGTATATGTGCATTATTTGTTGATATACTCAGTTTATTTCACATGCATGTCTTGAGAGATCAGCTGGGATTACTCAAGTAAAATATATAATTTAAGTATATTACAGTGAGTTCAGTAGTTGTCTTATTTTGTGTTACTCAAAGACAAATGCACAGGTTTGATACACAGCCTAAGCCTAGTAGGCACTGTGTGACTAAGCTAACATTACAATTGCAAGACTCACAAAATAAGAGTGGGGCGGCTGTCTGGTCCTGTCCCCCTACACTTGATGCTTGCTAATTACAGTGACAGGCAGGCAACAACTGGCACTGACAATCATTGAAAAATCAACACAGATACAGATGTTGTCAACAATAACATGACATCTTCTTCTCCCTCCTGTCCAGTGTCCCTTCCGTCCCTCCTTCTCATTCTGCCTAAAAAGTAAATTACTGTCATTACAAAAGGGCAGTCCCAGTCCTAGTGTCCCAGAGAGTCCCACTCCCAACTGGCTTGATGTGTATGAAGAAGTTGAAATATGCTGCCTTGCACACCTCTCATAAGCTGCTGCTGTTGCTGCTCTGACAGTTTGACTATCACACCTCCTGGCTACTCAACTCTGGGTGTGCAGACACTGACTCACTATCCTCAGTCAGTCCATCTTTCTCCTGTACTTGCTTTCCTGTACATAGTTGATCACGCAGATTGCACAGCTAACCTTAGCTTTCTGGGCTGGCCTGGAACATAACCTAAAGAGGCAAAACCAAAAAAAATTAGCAAATAGAAATAATAAGTAAACTGCTTGAACTTCTATATTATTAACATACAGCCAATGTTAATGCATCTCTACAGCATTTCTAAGAATTCTGATTTTTGGACCCACAAATTTGGTTTTGGACCCACATTTCTGGTAGTGGTGGGTCCAATTGGACCCACATTCATGGAACCCTACTGCTGTCACTGCCTGGGTCACTGCAGTCTTTTAAGTTATCGATTTCCTGTAATATTTCTTCTTTTGTGATGATATGAGTCCCCCAAGGAGTATCATTTGTTGCCCTGATACTGTTAGGAGTCTGTTGTGAATATACTGAACAAAAGTATTTGTTGAATATATTAACTATTTGAACAGGATCTGTAATAACTTCCTTATTATCTATGATTGTGCATAATTCATTACCCTTTTTTAATGAATTAATATAACTGAAAAACTGTTTACTGTTTGATTTATTAGCAGATTTTGCCAAATAAATTTCATAGTTCTTCTTTGTTTTATTAATTTTATTTTTACACTTGTGTTGTATTGTTTTGAACAAGAACCAGTTAAACTCAGTTCTATTATTAATGTATTGACTGTATGCCTTGTTTTTCTTTTTTGTAAGTTTTATAATGCTTTTGTTTAACCTTTTTGGTTTTCGTCCTTTGTTACTGTATTTATTAATGCGTTTGACATGATTATTCATGATTTTATGTATTGTGGTTTTAATGAAGTCCCGTGTCTCATCTACAGATTTCCCTTCTAATTCTTTGTCTCAATTGATACTATTTAAGTCAGTGTTAATACCTTCCTTATTCACTGTTTTATAAAGAAAAAACTCAGTACAACCCTAATGGTGTGATTTTTATGTTCTAGGGTGAAAAACACAGTAGAATGATCACTCTTTCCTATTGGTAGCTTAGTAACACATTTAATAATAATAATAATTTTATTTCACAAAAGTGCCTTTCAGATATCAAGCTGCATTACAAAAAAATTAAAAGACAATAAAACAGTAGGTACAGTATAAAAACAAGAAAATACAACAGGGTTCATTTACTAAGTGCCATCAAAAGCCTGACGCCATAAATAACTTTTCAACGCTTGCTTAAAGCCATTTGATTATATTGACGTCATCAGATGTAATGACTAAATCTAATATGTTGTTTAATCTAGTTGGAATAGTTACATGTTGGGTTAAGCTGTTTTCAATACAGAATTCAAGGAATTCTCTACCTTGTTTATTAGCAGTGATCCTAGTAACCCAATCAATAGCAGAGTAATTAAAGTCACCCACTAGCACAACTTTACCCAGATCTAAGGCATTATTAATTTAATCTATAATTTTGTTATTTATAGCTTCAGTGATGTTTGGAGGTCTGTAACATAAGCCCAAAATATATATATTTTTTTGGTACCATTTAGAATCCAGATCCATAATGTTTCAGTCTCATAATTGTTACCTTTGATATTTTCAGTGATGTCTATAAATCTTAGATTTAGTAGTTGCCGTATTGATCCTTGCAAGAATAGATCCAGAAGCAAATGATTTGATACCTTTTAATGGACCAACATAGATGTAGCAACAAGAACAAAGTGCTCTAGCTTTCGGACCAACCAGTCCTTCTTCAGAAGCTCATGGCAGTTGTTTAGATTAGATATAATAACCTCTGCCCCCAGTTGTTTGAGGCTTTTTTGCTGTGTTTAACAGGTCTGCACAAATATCATTTTCATGGTTATGACCCACATTATTAATTCCTGCATGGATTGTGACAACTGCCATGAGCTTCTGAAGAAGGACTGGTTGGTCTGAAAGCTAGAGCACTTTGTTCTTGTTGTTACATCTATGTTGGTCCATTAAAAGGTATCAAATCATTTGCTTCTAGATCTATAAATCTTAGTTAATTTGTTAGATAGACTGCAAGTCCCCCCTTTTTTTATCTTTCCTGTCTTTTCTAATGATATTATATCCTTGAACCTGGTTACCCCAATTATCTTTATTGTCAATCTATGTTTCTGTTATTAATGCCACATATATCTTTTTAGAATAGCAGTACTTGGAATTCATGAAATTTGTTATGAAGACTTCTTACATTGCCGAGAAGACACCTAACTGAACTTTTTTACATGACTTTACAACCTGAGCTATTGAACTTTCAATATAAATGTGTGTCCAGCTTCCCCTGACAGCTAGTTTAAATGTATTGTTTCATTTTGTTTTTAATCAGGGGGCCCAAGAGATTAGCCCCTTCCTTATTTAAGTGAAGTCCATCCTTCCCAAACAGGTTTCTTCTACCATAGAATTTATTTCAGGAATTAATGAAGCCTACGCCTTCATACCTACACCAGTTTTCCAGCCTTGTGTTTATTCTGGCAGTGGTCTTATTTTTTTCATTAACTGTCCTAGGTATTGGTAAAAGATTAGATATAATAACCTCTGCCCCCAGTTGTTTGAGGCTTTTTGCTGTGTTTAACAGGTCTGCACAAATATCATTTTCATGGTTATGACCCACATTATTAATTCCTGCATGGATTGTGACAATTTTGTTTGTGTTTGATTGCTTAATAAACGTTGGTATTTCCCTCCGGATATCATTAATTTCCACACCAAGGTAACATAGTACCATTCTACGTCCTTTGTTTTCCTGACAGATTTTGGAATCACATTTATTTACAGTATATAGGTGTGCATTTATTTTTCTTGTGTTATTTTAAGACCTGCTTTGTTACTTCTGTGTCCTTGTGTTGTGGGTATGGGGGAGGGGGGTGCATGATGAATTGCCAGCTGTAGTATGTGTTACCTCCCTGTCATTGAGAGACCTGCCCTGCAACTGAAGCCATGAATGGTTATTTCTGATGCTTTTATTTTCAATTAGTTAGAGTTTCCATGTGTTGATCTGCTGCTGTGAGGTGTGACATTGCTACATGCGACTGTTGGTTCTCTGCTCTGTGTCCATGTTGCTGTTGCAATAGTGCACTATGAATATTTTTGTATTTGCAGCTAGTTGGAGCAAGCAGACTTCTAGCGCTGCATTTGACTCCAAAGCAGGGCCCCTGGACCACCAGATCTGTGTTTTTTTTTTTTGTCAGAAAAAGGAAGCTAGGGCAGACAGTGGGGGTGGGTGGGAGTGAATGGGTTAAGGAATAACCAAATAGACACACCAAATGAAGCCATATCACAACAATATGATCCCACATAGCACAGGCATAACTAGTTCACTGCCCCCAAGCTGCAATTGTAAGAAACAAAAATGCCATGTAAGCAAGATGAAACACCCTTCCCACCATCAAGTCATCTGTATCTTAACAAATACTTTTCTGTCAGCTGTTGGTTTAGTAGGGTTCTCTCAACCCCCCCAACCACCACCACCACCTGGCCTGCACTGACCCACCACTGGGAATCCACGCACATCCGGAGCAGTACACAAGGATACTTGCAAGGCATCAATCTGTACCAGTGATGGCCACTAAATGAGCTGTCAATCATCGATTATGCTCATTGACAGCTCATTCAACAGATGGCCACTATTGACAGTAATTGCTTTAAAGTGCATGCAGTTAAACCCATTCAGCCAAACTCAGTGTCAGGGGCTCTTCAAATTATTTATATTTTCTGGTGGTCTAGTGGCCCTTCCACCCTGATCCCCAATGCACATCTCTGCATTTTTGTTGGTGGTTAGTGGCATACCCCACCCTCCCATGTTCTTACTATGCTGAAAATTAGAAAACTGTACCTTGATGTCTTTTTATTTTTTTTAAACTGTAAAAAAAAATCCATCACTGATCATACCCGCACCCCCACCACACCTTCCACTGTGCACCCACCTCCCCACAGCCGCCCTTGACACCCACAAACACCCTCACTCACCTGAAGAGGCCCCAGGTTTGAGATCCGCTCTCACGATCAAAGACATGTCTTGCTGCTGGAACCGTCATCTGTAATATGAGAAATTAAGGTAAATGTGGTACAAAGCTCTAGACAATAACATTCCAGTAAATATTTTGTATACAATTTCAAAAAAGCAATTGACAGCGTCTCTCATCAAAAACTGATACAAAGTATAAAAAAATAGGCCTAGATGACTATATACTCAATTGGATAATAGATTGGCTTAGACAGAGGAAGCAAAGGGTTTGCATTAGGGATCACATGTCACCCTGGGTATCAATACCCAATGGGGCCCCCCAGGGTTCCTTGTTGGGACCCACACTGTTTAATGTACTTATAGCTGAAATTGTTGATACCTCCGACACCTGGATATCAAAATCTGCTGATGATATCAAGCTGGGGGCTCTAGTCTCAAATAAACAGGATGCAGAATCCTTTCAGGATTGTTTAAATTCAATAGTGAAAATGGCAGAATCTAAAAAATTGAAGTTTAGGGCTAACAACCCCAAGGCACCCCCCGACGCCTGCTGGTGTGTGCAAGGTGGGAGGGTGGGGTGTTAGGGTTAGAAACCCTAGCACCACATTTCCCCACTTTTGTAACTTTAACCCTAACTGATGCATTAATATAGTTTTTTGCAACTAATATATAAGGGATATGCAATGGAAATGAGTGAAATACATGATTTATCTGCACAAGAGCAGTTTGACCTTGGGTAACCTCATGAGTGGTGTAACCCACTAACTTTGTTTTTTTTTCTCTTTTAGATATTTCCTGAAGAAGACCTAAGGTTGAAACGTAGATGTTTAAGTCTATTTTCTATTTTCAGCGTGCATTTAATATAACCATTTTGTTTTGTTTTCAGACCACATGCTGACACAGCACCTTGTTTTGGTTTTAACAGATATGATGATATGAGTGTGCTCATTTAATTATTTTTTTTTTTTGAAGTTGTGGTTTGAATAACTTGATGAAGTTGTCATGTGTTATGTGGTAATGCAGAGAGAATGACGTCTAGGGGTGATCGTGGGTGGTTAAGTAGGAGTGCTAGCAGGCTGGTGGACAGCAGAGGATGGCTGCAATTTAGTTGAAGAAAAAAAGTAAGCAGAAACTCGATTTCATCTGGCAGTGTTTTTTTGTTGGTAGCACTTTGGCAGGACAGAAACAAGGATGATGTAGAGAGAAATACTGCTGTGCTATACGGTAAGCTTCTGTGCAGAGAATGGCAAGTGATGTAGTTCTGGTAAGGAGGTAGTGCCAGCCGGGGGGGACAGTGTGATTGACGTTAGGGTGTTAAATAAATGGTGGTTGATTGACATTAGGGTGTTAGGACCACCGTTTATTCAACACCAGTGAGAATAAATGAATTTATTTAATGGTTTATCGACCTACACCTATAGCATATATATATATAGATATATAGATTTATTTATTTATTAGCACATTTGGAAATGACCTTTGAGTATAAACTCTTTTACAAAGATTCCACATCATGGATACACAATAACAATACAGACATACATTGACAATAAATAATGTAATAAACATTATATAAATCAGGGTATCTTTCCTATTAAGCTAGGCAATATGCATATTTATTGACAGCAGGATTAAGTTCCTAGGACAAGGAGCTACAATTAAGTGGCCTCAGGGGCCTTGTCAGAAAGGTGGGGAGTGGAAGATGGTGCTGAGTAACAGGGGTTAGTTGGGGGGTGAAGAAAGATGCTGGGGGGGTGGCAGAGTTCAGAGGGGGTAGTGAAGAGATGGGCTTTGGGGCAGGAAGGTGTATGAGCTAGCTCCAGAAGGGAAGGGAAGGGGTCAGGCAGGGATAGGTAGGATGAAGATGGGTGGGTGGATTGAGGTTATGCATTCTCGGGAGGGATAGATGCAGTAAGGCGGGAGGAAGGGATACAGATAGCAGACTGGGAGGAGAGTACACGGGAGTAAACAGGGATGAGGTTTGAGGTGCCCGGGAGGGAGAATCAGTCTCAGTATGGCCATTCAGAGAAGGAAGGATGAGGTGCACTCAACTGGGAAAAGTAAGCTCTGTTCTGGCACACACCAGTGTTCAGACTCAGTAAAGATTGCTTTAATTCAGTTTTAAAGGCCCAAAAGTTGTCCGAGCTTAGTGTGGTTGCTGGGATCTCATTCAGCCAGAGTGGTTCTTGGTAAGCAAAAGAGTGCTGTCCCAGAGCAATCCTATGGAATGGGACACTTAACAGTATCATGGCTGAACTTCTGGTGTTGCACCTGGTGTTAGCAACCTTTACCAGATCAGAGATGCAAGGAGGGTTTTTTCTGAGCATAGCCTTCCTACCTAGAAGGCAGGTTCAGTATCTGACTCT
Organism: Neoceratodus forsteri; assembly: GCA_016271365.2. NCBI lineage: Eukaryota > Metazoa > Chordata > Ceratodontiformes > Ceratodontidae > Neoceratodus > Neoceratodus forsteri. The sequence continues at coordinate 514,229,325 of CM057449.1, read as the reverse complement.
GTTTCTGAGAGATAGATAGTTGGCCTGCTCATACAGTGAGCATGTGTGCATTAGATGGTCTGCATTTAGAAGTAGTCTGCATGCCTTGCTAAGAGCAGTAACTATCTGTTTGAGAACCGTATCAGTGGCAGCTCCATAGACCACTAGTCCATAGTCAACTATAGGTAAAATGGAGCTTGAGACCTTGAGTCTAATGGTGTCTGGGGATAGGCTTTTCCTGTTCCTAAACAGGACTCCAAGTTTCACATTCATTGCCTTCATCACCATGTCAATGTGTTGTGCAAATGTGAGTGAGTCATCAACCAGAACGCCCAAGTACTTGAAGGAGTGCACCTGTTCTAAAGGGACTGACCTGTTATTTGTGATTGTTAGGATGGGGTACCTCTTGGTTATCAGGGGGCTCAATAGAAGCATTGTTTTGTTTTTTTTTATAGTTCAGAAGTAACCTTTGCAAACAGAACCAAAGCTTAAGCTGTTAGAAGGAGCTCTGTAGCTCGGTCTTAAGATGCTCTAGGTGAGTACGACTATTGAGAATGATGGCATCATCAGTGTATAGTATAATTTTGTTGTTGCAGGCATCCAGGAGATTGCTCAAGAATAGGCTGAACAGCAGGGGTCCAAGGATGGAACCCTGAGGTACTCCAATCGAGACTTCTTTAGAGCTTGATACTGATTGGTCTTTTTTTACCCTTTGGGATCTAGGGGATAGATAGTTCTGGAACCACAGGATGGCATTAGGAGCTACACCCATGATTCGAAGTTGGTTTGATGTTCTCCCATCCCTAATATATAGATATAATACAGTGGCGTTCCCCAGGATGAAACACACTTTTAATGCACTCTGCAGTATGCTGCAGCAGATCTACTGAATAAAGCAAGGTAATTTCAGTGGCAATTAGTCCCCTTTGTCATGTAGGATACTGTGGGATTCATTTCATCCTAGCAGTGTCACATTTCCCTGAATGACAAAGGGGACTAATTATCATTGAAATTACATTGCTTTATTCAGAAGGTCTTCTGCAGCATTCTGCAGAGTGCTGCAAAATGCTGCAGAATTGCATTTCATCCTGGGGGGATGCCACTGTATATATATTCATTGCAAAAAAACTCCGTTAATGCATCAGTTAGGGTTAATAGCACAGCGACAAAAGTTTGGAAATGTGATGTTAGGGTTCAAAACCCTAACTCCGCATTCCCCCCCCCACACATACACACATGCAAGCAGGGGAAGAGCCAAGGCTACACAACCAATCAGAGACAACCAGCATCAGGTAACAGAAGTAACATACAACTCTCTAAACATACTACAAGACACATCCATCATCATGGTCCACCAACTGCATGAATTCTGTTGCCATTTGAGTGCCTTAGTTGTATACTCGCATGCTGAGCAACCATGGGTGATGGCCCACAGTAAGCATTTTTGTGTTAGAAACATCAATAACAAGATTTAAGCAGATGCCTATATATCAATAGTTAAATGATGAAACACACAGTATGTTATCTACAGATAGCTATTTTGGAAATGAGTGTTTGGATAACCCTACCAAAAGTCATTGGATGTTGGCATTTTTTTTTTCTGATAGAGTGAGTCAGTCCTAATAACAAACGGAAGTATTAATAAAAGTAATTTTTTGTAGTATAGTTCACAAGTAACATGTAAAAGCAACAGTTGTAACATCGAAAGCTAACCCTAACATGCTGCTAATGAGTATTTCCAGGTAACGCAGCAGTATAACAACATGTGATGCTCCTAGTTTCATACCTGAGCAGAATCTGAAAAGTACTATGTATGTGTCAGCTCTATCTTTCCTTCTACCACATGCCTATGTGGTAGCAGCGATACCTGTAGTGAGCCAATTGTTGAATTATGACACATAAAAATCAAAATTTAGAAAATTTGTACAGACTAAGTTTCATTGTATGAAGAAGATATGCAAGCAATAATGTGTCATCATACTGTGCTGGCAGTAGAGTCAATCATACTGTATTTGTTTTTTCATTACATAATGTTATGTGAAATGAGTACAGTGTTGTGATTATTGTGCTTACAGATGTGACTGACTTGTATAGTGTCTTACAATCTTGCATGTGTCTTGCGCGTGTGTGTGTGTGTGGGGGGGGATGTGGAGTTAGGGTTTTTAACCCTAACATCACATTTCCAAACTTTTGTCGCTGTGCTATTAATCTTAACTGATGCATTAACAGAGTTTTTTGTAGTGAATTTCCCTTCTTTTTGAGAAAGTGTAATGTAACTGGTAACTGGTATGTAGTGGCAGGTAGGAGTGTGGGCCCTCAAGACCTGCCCTCTTCGTTTGCCATTTTAGCATAATGGTATGTGTATGTGGGGAGCATGGACCTCTGGGCCCTATGCTCCCACTTACACATAACTACGGAGCCATACAGCAGCCCTATATGGCAAGGAACCCTTGTAACACCAATTTGCCAATATATCAGCAACCATAGCAAGTCATTGAAAACCTACCTGTTTAGCCAGGCATTTTCAGCAACTTATTGAAATGTGTACTGGTATATTTTATTGGTATGTTTTAATTATTTTAAGTTGTAATATTGTGTTTTTAATGAGTATTGTAAAGGTGCCCTGAGCATTGGAAGGGGCGCCTTATATAAATAAAGTGATGATGATGATGAGCTACAAAAAAAATTAAAATGTCATTGTAATCATGACAGTGAGGCCTCCACGTGACATAAATCAATGTAATCTGTATCTTGCATAGTTTACAAGATATGGGCATCGAATAGTGCTGATAAGGCACCCTTGGAACACATTGTTGCCAATATCTCTGTAACCATAGCAAATAGGAAATAAATTCCACTGCTGGTGTAATCTATGATTTCAAAACTTGTTTCTGCAGATTGGTGATCTAAGTTGTAGGTAGTAAAAACTCCATATCTCGCTTCATTTTTGAGATACGGGTGCCGAAAGGTGTCACAGATGCCACAATGTTATCCTATAGGAAATTTCTCAACTTCGGAATGCTGTAACTTTGGGACCATTTAATGTTTTGGCACCACACTAACAAAAGGAACATCTCTGGGACCAGGGCTTGACACCCTGCAAATTTCAGCCCAAAAGACCCAACCATTTTTTTGCAGGGGCGTGGCAAAGATTTGCAGTTTTTGGGCAAAGGTTTTTCGCAAATGATGACCGTTTCACAAAAAACTGCACAACACTTTCATGTTTGCGAAAGTGTCATGGCCGTTTCCTTTTGCAATTTGCGAAAGTACTGGGGTGATGATTTTAAAAACTGCATTTCTGGGGGGGTTTACCCCCAAAAAAGATAGGGCTGGCATCCTCAGGACCCAACTAGGTAAACATAACAATCAATGTTTACCTATGAGGTCCCAAATTTAAACACCAGGCATTTTTCTCTGCCACTAACTGAAAACAAGATGGCGGCAGCATGAAAGTAAAAGGGCCATCTGCGAAAGGAAAATGTACTGGCGGCAGCTTTCGTGAGACACATATATTTTTTTCCATTGACTATAATGTTAAATTTGTTTTTTGAATCACTTTTGAATGGTTTAATATTTTTTCAACAAATCTTCAAAAGGCACATCAGTGACCCAGACTGCACCTTCCCTGAAGATTTCAGACCAAACGTACAAATCATGCAGGTTGTGGGCGCGAGCAAAATAATGCACAAAAAGTCAATTTTTTTGCGTTTATTGGCATTCTGCAGCTCTGCAACCATACATCCGACTGTAACGCAACTTTCCAGATCCAGAGATCTATGGTACCAGACTGCGCATGCAACATTTCAGACAAATCTGTTGTATGGTGGCAAAGTTATTAAGGTGCAAAATCTGAGGTTTAACATTAAAGTGCTTACTCAACCCTAACTATACTGGTGTTACTGCACCAGTATAATAAATTACTATTATTATTATTATTAGGGATGGGAGAACATCTAAAGGTTCTGAGGTTCTAAAAGGTTCTGATAAGCAAAAAAAGATTTGGATGCGTATCCGAACCTTATCCGAACCTTTTATAACCTTTATGGTTTTATGGTAACTGTATGTGAAAAAATCATTTTAAACAGCTTTTAATCAACATATCTATAGAAAAAGGCAATTAAACCACTGTTTAGTGGTATTAAACAGCGTGAGTAGTGACATGAGAGGAGGATTGAATAATGTGACTGTGGATGTGCCTACTGGAGGATGTTGATGATTTGGCCTAAAGCAGGCAAGCCCCAGATCTCTATTTTTTTTAACCAGTATCCCAAGCCTGACTTTTTGTAGAAGGGGATATGTTTGGCACCACTTTTGTTTAGTAGCGGCTCTTGGTATGGAACACGACGTGAAGCAACATAGCAGAAAAACAGAGCACCAGGCAGTCTGAAAGTCATCACTTCACTATTGCTACCACCATACTATCAGGGTGAAAAACAGAGGTAAGAAACTTTTTAAAATTTTAATCAATCTGGTTAAGGCACATTTAGCTAAATGATCTCCTCAGAATGAGAAAGTGACTGTGTGGGAGATCAGGGACTTGTCTGGAATAGTAGCTACCAGTACAATCATGTCATGTACTGGCTGCACCTCCCACCCACCCCCAGGATAACGATGATATGGTCCAAAGGCAGGCAAGTCCCAGATCTCTATTTTTTTCTAAACCGGTCTCCTGAGTCTCACTTTTTGTAGAAAGAGACAATGTGTTTGTAATGTATGTCACTAATTATGTTCAGCAACGGCTCTCAGAATGGAACACAACAGGTAGGGCATCATGCAGAACGTGAACACTAACAAACAGCAGCATCGTTCTGGACCAAGGCTCGTGAGTGACGTGACATGATAACTGGGTGTCTTGACTTGTGATGAAACCGAAGATTAAAAAACAAAAAACAGGGCTGCTGCAAAAAAAGTTGAAGTGTAATGATACGTGATGACCGTGAACATGATTCGTCATCACGTGACGTGAGTCATGAGCTTGGCACTGGCAGTGCTTCTCTGAGCACCAGAAACTGAATGGAACTGAGCTTCCACAAACAGTTGCCATTGAAAATTTTAAATACATATGGCTGTGCTTCCCTGAACTGCTACAATGTTCACTCTGAGATTATATCTACCGGATACAGCTGGCTTGTGATGGCAAAGATTTGAGTCCATCTGCTAGTAGGGCATCCCACAAAACATGAACACTAACAGAAGTATCGTACTGGACCAAGGCTCGTGAGTGATGTGACATGATAATTGGGTGTCCTGATTCATGAAGAAACTGAAGATTTAAAAAAACAAATGGGGTTGCACCAAAAAAGTTGTTTCTTCTATAATCATGAAGTGGTGTGGCCATCATGGAGCCTGCCAGCTCTATTTCCTCCAAGATTTCCCCCACCCACTTTCTCACCAACGGCATACATCAGCAACATGCCTCCTGGCTCTCATCTCTCCCTGGCTGATGTCAGAGGGCGATAGATGAGCAGGATGGCAAACCCTCCCTCCTTGAGAGAGGAGAGCAGTCCTCCAGATGCTTAATCCTCTCTCTCCCCCTGCCGAACCCTGATGGCCCGACCTGGTTCCTGAACCTGGGTCACCGGCATGGCATGAGGTGTAGTGACCAGTGCCTTAACTTCCAGTGCCACTGATCCAGCTGTCACTTGTTGCATACTGTGTGACCCTCTCCCCTCAAGAAGGCAGTCATCTGTCATCTTCCTCCCTGTGCTCACTCAGTAAGGTATAAGCTTTGGCTCAGTGACCAGGGCATTCCATCACATCACGTGGAATAAATGAAAAAAAAAAGGGGGAGGGAGTACTGTGTCAGAGAGGGTAAGGCCAGGCAGGGTCTCTGAATCTGTGTGGGTAGCAGCAGCGCCTGCAGCATTGCCCTTAGTATAGGTGGTGTGTGAAATAATTCTGTAGGATTGTGTTTGTGTGTGTGTGTGTGTGTGTGTGTGTGTGTGTGTGTGTGTGTAATAAAATCTCCCAGATAGTTGTCGGTGCACCACCAGTGCCACTTCTTGTATACTGTCTGTGGGACACCCCCTCTAAGAAGTCAGTCATCTGTCATCTTCCTCCCTGTGCTCACTCAGTCGGGAGAGCATTAATTTTCATTACACCAAATGGAATAAATAAAAAAAAATCCTTGAAGGGAAAAAGTACTGTGTCAGAGAAAGTTAGGCTTGGCAGGGTCCCCGAATCTTTTTGGGTAGAAACAGCAGTGTCTCCAGCATCACCCTTAGTGTAGGTGGTATGTAAAATAAATTGTGTGTGTGCGTGAAATAAAATCTGCCAACCAGTCATCAGTGCACCATCTGTGCCACTTCTTGTATACGGTCTGTGTGACACCCCTCCGTTAAGAAGTCAGTCTTCTGTCATCTTCCTCCTTATGCTCGCTCAGTGGGATAGAAGCTTTGGCTCAGAGGGAAGGGCATTTCATCACATCATGTGAAATAAATTAAAAAAAAATCCTTGAAGGGAAAACGTACTGTGCCAGAGAAGGTTAGGCCTGGACAGGGTCCCTGAATCTGTCTGGGCAGCAGCAGTGTCTCCAGCATTGCCCTTAGCATAGGTGGTGTGTGAAATAAATTTTATTTGTGTATGTGTATAAAACAAAATCTGCCAGGCAGTCATCAGTGCACCACCAGTGCCACTTCTTGCATACTGTCTGTGTGACCCGCCCCCCAAAGAAGTCAGTCATCTGTCATCTTCCTCCCTGTGCTTCCTCAGTGGGGTATAAGCTTTGGCTCAGTGGGCAGGACATTCCAACACATTCACATCACATGGAATAAATTTAAAAAAATGAAATCACGTGCACGGTCATCACGGTCACGAATTTCACATTTGGCAACTATTTCTGGAAGCTCTCTTCCATCCAATATCTGAAGCTCCGGGAAGCGCTTTCACTGTTACACAATTCTAATCCTTATGACAAATCATGTTCATGGTCATCACGGTCATGAAGAAACTCAGTTCCATCCAGTGTTTTAAGCTCTGGGAAGCACATTCACTGTTGTATGATTCCTCATCCTCAAGACAAATCACCTTCATGGTCACGGTCATCAGGGTCACGAAGAAGCTCAGTTCCATCCAATCTTTTAAGCTCTGGGAAGCACTTTCACTGGTACACAATTCCTCATCCTCATGACAAATCACATTCACGGTCATGAAAAAGCTCAGTTCCATCTAGTGTAAGAAGCTCTAGGAAGTGCTCTCACTGTTACACAATTCTTCATCCTCATGATGAATCATGGTCACGGTCACAGTCTTCACAGTCACGAGGAAGCTCAGTTCTATCCAGTGTTTTAAGCTCTGAGAAACACTTTCAGTGTTACACAATTCCTCACCCTCATGACAAATTACGTTCAGGGTCATCACGGTCAGGAAAAAGCTCAGTTCCATCCAGTGTAAGAAGCTCCGGGAGCTTGGGGGACGGGGGTCACACAGTATACAACAAGTGGCACTGGCGCACTGATGACTATCTTGCAGATTTTATTTCACACACACACTCACAGAATTATTTCACACACCACCTATGCTGTAGCAATGCTGTAGGTGCTGGTGCTCCCCACACAGATTCAGGGACCCTGCCTGGCCTAACTCTCTCTGACACAGTACTTTTTCCCTTCAAAGATTTTTTTTTTAATTTATTCCACATGATGTGATGGAATGCCCTGCCCACTGAGCCAAAACTTATACCCCATTGAGTGATCATAGGTAGGAAGATGACAGATGACTGACTTCTTGGGGGGAAGGGGTCACACAATATAGAACAAGTGGCACTGGTGCACTGATGACTATCTAGCAGATTTTATTTCACACACACACTCACAGATTTATTACACACACCACTTATGCTAAGATGATGCTGCAGGTGCTGCTGCTACCGACACAGATTCAGGGACCCTGCCCGGCCTAACCCTCTCTGACACAGTACTTTTTCCCTTCAAGGATTTTTTTTTATTTATTCCATGTCATGTAACAGAATGCCCTGCCCCAGGGTTTTATTTAACTCTAAAAATTGATTAGTGTTTTGCTCATAAAAGTTCTAAAACATTGTGAAAATGCATGGCACTTGCCTCACTGTGTTTAACAACTATAACACTTCTAGAAAACCTATATAAATACTTTCTGTACAGTTAGTATTGTCCCAAGAAAAAAAGTGCTAATCAGTTATTTAAAACCCTGCTGCCCACTAAGCCAACGCTTATACCCCACTGAGCGAGCACAGGGAGGAATATGACAGATGACTGACTTTTGAGCAGGGGTCACACAGCATGCAAAAAATGGCACTGGTGCACTGATGACTATCTAGCAGATTTTATTTCACATACACACACACACACACACACACACACATACACACACACATACTCACAGAATTATTTCACACACCACTTATGCTAAGGGCAATAATGCAGGTGCTGCTGCTAGCCACACAGATTCAGGGACCCTGCCTTGGCTCATGCTTTCTGACAGAGTACTTTTTCCCTTCAAGGATTTTTTTTTATTTATTCCATGTGATGTGATGGAATGCCCTACCCACTGAGCCAAAGCTTATACCCCACTGAGCAAGCATAGGGAGGAAGTTGATAGATGACTGACTTCTTGGGGGACAGAGTCTCACAGACAGCACCCAAAAAGTGGCATTGGTGGTACACTAATGACTATCTGGCAGATTTTATTTCACATGCACACACACACACACACACACAGAATTATTTCACACACCACCTACACTATGGGTGTTGCTGCAGGCACTGCTGCTACCCATACAGATTCAGGGACCCTGCCTGGCCTAAACCTGTCTCACACAATACTTCTTCCCTTCAAGGACTTTTTGTTTGTTTATTCCACATGATGTGATGGAATGCCCTGTCTACTGAGCCAAAGCTTTTACCCCACTGAGTGAGCACACGGAGGAAGATGACAGATGACTGACTTTTTAAGGGGGTCCACACAGAATGCAAAAATGGCACTGGCGCACTGATGACTGGCTAGCCTGGCAGATTTTTTATTTCACACACAGGTTGTATTAAATAAAAAAATAGAAATCCCCACTGAAGTGACTGAGTGGGCACAGGCGGGAGAACTGAGAGAGCTGACTTGTTGTTGTTAGGAGCAACTGGGCAAACAGCAAGAAGGCTAACTGTGAGTGGTGTGGTAGTGGGTGGCACACTGGCACAGTTCAACAGATGTCATCCCTTTGCTAGACTGCTACCCCCCCAAAAAAAATGCGCAGTCTGGCTCTGGCACTTAATGATGAAGTCTCTTCAATCTCTTGTTCTCTTTTTTCTTGTCTGCACTCTAGTCTGCTTTCAAGTTCTTTCTCATAGCAAGTTGCCCTCCATCTCCTCCAAGTTCCTCCTCACCTCCCTGAGTCTCCTCAATAATATAACTACTCCCCACCCCAGTCCCCAACTCCCACACCCAATCCTCAGCTAAGTCCCCCTCCCGAGTCCCCAATTCCCAGTCCCCTACTCCCCACCCCCAACTTCCCCAAGTTTAAGTCACTTGTTTTGTTTTAGTGCTTTTTTATATAATAAAATTTTTATTTCAGTTTTTAGAGTCAAATTCTTCTTCCTCTGTTGCCCAAGGAGGCAAAAAGCCTAAGAAGTAATTAAAACACAAGTTGTACAAGCACACAGAATTTGCAGCATGGAGCAGCCTATAGAAGCTGCTGCTCTTTCTCCATTCTGATTCCTTTGCATAGGTCTAAGGTGGACCACATGGGTTGCTAGAACAGCAACCCAATCAGGTGCCACCTTAGAGAGATGGACCTCTCAACCATCCAATGAGGAACCAGAGTCTTGTTTCTAATTTCCTGTGGGTTCTTCCTGCTCTGACACTTCTTGCACTGTATTTCTCATGATACAATGGCCACCCAAACTGATCTAAACAGCTGAAAGTGTTCAGAAGCTATTTGTTTACAAACACTTCAGCATGTTCTGGTTGGTTGGTATTTTGGCCGAGCCGGTTCACCCATCCTTAATATACATTACCCTAAATTTCACCCCATTAGGTGTGTATGTTTCTGGAGAGTTTAGAATGGGATGAGCTTTATGGTTGACAGCCCCTAGGAAGACTTCACCCCTGATTTGCTTTAAGGGTGGCATTGGGGTTTTAGGGTTGGAAACCCTAAAGCAGCATTGTTCTGTTTTTGTCACTTTAGCCTGAGCCTTAAATATTGCATTAACACAGTTTTTTTTGCAAAGAATGTCCTTACTTTTTGAAATAGTACTCTGGTATCCTTATTCTCCCATGCATCTGAACTTTTTGAGATAGTGTAATCTTATCCTTAGTGGTCTGATAGAGCAGAGGGTCTTCTGGGGCTTGCGCTCCCATCCCTCCATAAATGTTTATATGTATGTTTATGGGGAAGCGCAGGGCCCACTGGGCTCTGCACTTTCATTTGTAAGACTGCAGCAACTAAACTGTCAACATAGCCTTTCTATTACCCCACTTCATCAACTCAATAGTAAAAATTGTCAGATCCCCACCAAAACGTCATTCCACGCCACCACAACGTAATTCCACGGCAGTAGCACAAGAAGACATTTTGGGCAAGATTTGAAAAATGACAGCTGTCATATTCATGAGGTGATGTAAAGAAATCTAGATGCTCCTGTCTGGTATACTGTTCCTATTGTAAATACCATAGAATTTTTCAAATATTGTTTTTACCTTCTTCTCTGTATCATCAAATTTCTGTACCACTGGATGTTTATGAAAATGGGCATTTTTGCTCACATACTTTCCAATATAAAAATAAAATTGAATTGAATTGCTACTGCATGTTGATAATTTGGGGTTAAAATATTTTAAATTAAGAAAGGTATGAGCAAGCATAGTGAAATGTCAACAGATGCACACAACTTGGCCATTTTAGCATATTTTGACCCCAAAGTTTCAACATATCCTTGTAGAAGTGTGAGATAACAGATGGATACCAACTCGTTCATAGAAACATAGAAACATAGATTTTGACAGCAGATAAGGACCACTTGGCCCACCCAGTCTGCCCATTTCCCTACCTAATGGATAAGCTGCAGATCCTGGTTAACCAGCAGCCTACTTCTTCCTACCCCCACCCCCTAGAATTGCCTTATGACTGTCCCATGCATGCTTGAATTCCACCACTGTTTTTGACTCCACAACCTCCTCCGGAAGGCCGTTCCATGCATCCACAACCCTCTCTGTGAAAAAATACTTCCTTAAATTACCTCTGAGCCGCCCCCCTTCTATCTTCAAATTGTGCCCTTCTTGCACACCTCTTTTTTTGAAAGATGCTACCCTCTTGGACTTAGTTGATTCCCTTGAGGTACTTGAAAGTTTCTATCATGTCCCCCCTCTCCCTCCTTTCCTCGAGGCTATACATATTCAGCTCCTTAAGTCTCTCTTCATATGTCTTCGGTGCAGACCCTGCACCATTTGAATGCCCCTCTGGACAGCCTCCATCCTGTCTATGTCTTTGCGGAGATTGGGTCTCCAGAACTGCATGCAGTACTCCAGATGGGGTCTCACTAGCTGTGTGTACAGAGGGATAATAACTTCCTGTTTTCTACTGGCGATGCCTCTCCCTATGCATCCCAGTATCCCCCCATCCCTTCTTGCTGCCCTCTCACATTTCTTGCCCACCTTTAGGTCATCTGATATGACTACCCCCAGGTCCCTTTCCATTTTCTTGTTGTTAGTATCTCACCCCATTGTGTATTCTTCCCTGGGTTTTGTTGCCAGGTGCATTACTGCACTTCTTAGCACTGAATCAAAGCTGCCATACATTTGACCATTCCTCTAACCTTGCCAAGTCCCTTCTCATCCTTTCCACCCCACCTTGTGCATCAACTCTGTTGCAGATCTGTGTGTCATCTGCAAAGACATACTTTTCTTTCCAGTCCCTCTGCAATGTAAGCTTATAAAGACATTGAAGAGGACCAGTCTAATACTGAACCCTGCGGTACCCCACTAGTAACCCCCTTTCTTCAGAGTGGACTCCATTTACTCTTACTCTCTGTGTCCTATTCTCCAGCCAATTCTTTACCGAGGCTGTCATCTTGGGACCCACTCCCAGGCTGGCTAACTTGTATATTAATCTTTTGTGTGGGACTGTGTCAAATGCCTTGCTAAAGTCTAGGTAGGCCATGTCCACAGCCCCTTCCTGATCTACTACTTTGGTCACCCAGTCAAAGAAATCTATCAGATTTGTCTGGCATGACCTTCCCACTGTGAATCCATGCTGCCTTGGGTCCTGAGCCCCTCTGGCCTCTAGATACTCAACAATTCTTTCCTTCAGAAGTGATTCCATCATTTTCCCTACCACTGAGGTTAAACTAACAGGTCTGTAGTTTCCTGCTTCTGCCTTGCTCCCACTTTGTGAAGGGAATCACATCTGCCCTTCTCCAGTCCTCGGTACCACTCCATCCTCCATGATTTGTTAAACAGAGTAGTCAGTGGTGTCACTAGTTCTACCCTTAGTTCTTTTAGAATTCTGGGATAGATCCATCAGGCCCATTCTTTGTCCACCTTCAGTTTTAAGAGTTCTTTCAGAACCCTTTCTTCTGTAAATGGGCTGGTATCAACTTCTGTATCCAGAGTGTTTCTACTGTTTGTTTTAGGTACCTCCCCCACTTCCTTTGTAAATACTGAGCAAAAATATTTGTTTAGTATCTCTGCCTTTTCACAGTCACCCTCTGCCCACCCTCCCTCCTCTTGATTAAGCCTCACTAACCCTCCCTTGGTCTTCCTTCGCTCCCTGATGTACCTATAAAAGGTTTTATCCCCCTTCTTAACTGAGTTGGCTATCTTTTCCTCGGTTTGGGCCTTTGCTGTTCTGACTGCCTTCCCAGCTTCCTTTGCTTTACAGTACAGTTCTCTGTCCTGCTCCTTCTGTGATTCCTTGTACTTCCTGAATGCTTTCTTTTTCTCTTGAACCTTCACTGCCATTTCCTTTGAGAACCATAGTGGTTTCTTACATCATTTCATTTTGATTATTTGCTTCACACAAAGGCTTGTTACCTCTGTGATGGCAGTTTTTATTATTCCCCATTGTTCTTCCACCCCTCCTTCCTGCCCATTTGCTAGTGCATTCCTCAGGCACTCACCCATTTTGACAAAGTCAGCCCTCCTAAAGTCCAGTACTTTTGCCTTTGTGTGGCTTGACTCTATTGCTGTGTTTATTGTGAACCATACTGTTCGATGCTAGTTCCCAGATGGCTACCCATCTACATCTGTGATCTCTCTTTATCTCCATTTGAGAGAACCAGGTCTAAGATTGCTCCCTCTTGAGTGGGCTCCAATACTAGTTGTCTAAGACATGCCCCTGTAAGGCATCTAGAATAACCTCACTCTTTGAAGTGGCTGCTGCAACTGCACTCCAGTTAACATCTGGCATATTCAGATCACCCATCAGCAATATCTCCCCTTTTCTGCCATTCTAAGTATTCTTTCTATCATTTCCTTGTCCATTTCCTCCCCCTGAGAAGGGGGTCTGTATACAGACCCTGTGCCGATTGTGGTGCCATTGCCGGTCTCCAAATTTACCCACAGTGCTTCTTCTCCTCCCTGTTTTCCCTTTTGTTCTGTTGCTTTGATTCCTTCCCTTATGTAAAGAGCTACTCCTCCTCCTCTTTTACCCTCCCTGTCCCTCCTGTTCAATTCAGGTTAACACATGTTGGCTTGTGTGGTGTTTATCGCATTATAAACAATTGATGCACAGATATCAAAACAAATAAAATAAAGCAGAAAAGTAATAACACAAATTGTGGCAAGCTTTGCTTCAGTTTCCACTTCAAAGTGCACTAACAGACTCCCCTCAGTCCTTCACCTACACCTAGTCAGCAAGTACTGACTCTCTCTCCCTTTTCAGAACTGAGGTAGGGCTTTTGTAAGTTTACTAGAAGTTAGAAACATTTCCACTGTCTTTTGATTGACAGCAGACATAACATAAAACTAGCCTCTAGGGGCTGCTGCTGCCTTATAGAGAACAGTTTCATTGGAAGCCACCTGGAGCACAGAAGATAACATGCAGTTCTCTGTACAGCATTAAAATAGACAAGAACACTCTGTGCACTTCTAAACTCTCCTGCAGGGACATATTACCTCATACTATCTGCTATAAAATATATCTTAGAAGAGGGCTGCTAACATCTAGAAAAAGCAGACACAAACTTTTGTTATTCTTATATTAAAACTGCCCTCTCTTTTTGTAACTACACTATTAGTTTTGTTTTATGTCCAAACACCTGAGAAGAAAACAATATGTAACTTAAATATTCGTTGAGGGTTTTGGCTGGTTTCTAGTTAGTTTTTAGGTTAATATGCATAGAAAACCACTGTACTTATACGGGACCCAACGGCTGCATCTCTCTTCAGCTGGGGTTCAGCTTAATATGTCAGCAATTCTATACACAGTACTATGGAGCTGCGGGGAAACTACAGGGATACAGAAGTATGAAAAGGGGGGGGCGCTCCATGAACCAAACATCAGGGCCGTTTGCTCTGACAAATAACAGGTTATACATTCCAGTCCTGAGCATACTGTTGCTCAGGGCATTTCATTCATTATAAATCAACTTTTTGGAAGCCACCCCAAGGAAAAATAACTCTAGCAACTAAGTCTGACAAACTCGGTGATGCTGGGCCCTGCGATTGAATCAACATTTTCGTCTGACCTGCTCCAAAAGGAATTTTACTTGGGCTATTCAGCAACCATTTTTAAGAACAAAGGAAATATACAGACAAAAGGATTTCACATCCTGCATATGCCCAGGGCGCAGTTTATCACCTTTCAGGAATTTTAACACATTCTGTGACCCTGGTTTCAGCAGTTCATCATTTCCACTGGATGAAATTTACTACCAGGTAACAGCATTTTCATTTTAAATCAACTTTAAATGTACTTGTCTCTAAAGGGCTGCTCTACAACAACTTTGAAAACAAAGGAAACAGACAGACAAAGGTTTTCACATCCTGCATATGCCCAGGCCAAAGTTCATCACATTGAAGGAATTTAACACTTTCTGTGACTCTGGTCCTCTTCAGTTCATCATTTCCGCTGGATCTATCTTTTATTTCATTTGCTGCTTTCTCCTTGGAGGATCCCCTGTGCGGGCGTTCCATTGCCATACAAGTCCTCCAAGCTCCCTCCTAACTGTGCCTCTGTCAGCAGCCCGAGTGGCACCTCCAAAACCGGAGACCACAAAAGCCTTCAAGCAACCACAGCCCTCCAAGACCTTTTAGCGGGGCGACCGGCACCTTCAAAGCCACCACCCATGCCACCCTCTCCAGCCAGCAACAATGACAGGTACGGTAACTTTTTGACCAGCCGGAAAGCAGTGCTTTCTTACTTCTGCAACCTGATTGGTTGGTCTCCCTGACTGTGTGCTCCTATTGGCCAGTTTCTTTTGAAATGCCGTGGCTCTACAGTACGAACTTCTCTCATTCAAAATTCTACTGCTTAATTCTGGAAAATCTTAATATTAGCAAATAAGATTGTTCATAACTGTTTTAAAGCATTAGAGCATTAATTGCCATTTAGTTTTCAGTGTGTGTATATAAGCAGGGCCACCTCAGCACTCTCAAAATGTCATTACTACAGCTTTTGTTAAATAATTTATTCTGTTATTGACTGTTAAGCAGTATCCTGAAACTATTAAATTCACGCCGACCCCGCCATGCAGAGCACAGGAGGGGCTGGCAGGAAACGTGATTAAATATTCATCAGCATCGTAGTTTTAATATTACGTTTTGAAGTCGACAAATTACACAAATCATGCTGAAGTTTAACTTTTAGGTTAGGTCATTTACGTGATCAGGGTATTCAGATAGCAACATAGTTTCTTCTGTGAAACTGGCCACTTCAGATATGGTGCTGCACCCCAGTCTCCCCCTAATGAACCCTCCTCTCACCTCAAAACTTCACCACTTATACTCCTGTCTCTCCTGTTATGTCTAAACTGGCTAACAACTTGTACATCTCTTGCTACTTATCCCTGCACTAACAATGATAGTGACTTCAGGTTTTCTAACATCCTGCTGTAATATTACTCGAATTCTACCCTGCTCACTCTATCCTCATCAAAAGGGCTGTATCTATCTGTCTATCCACTCCTATCTCTTGAACTATCGTGAACCCAAGCGCCAGCTAGGCACTCTCTCTGCCAACCTACTTTCTCACCTTGCCCGGCTCCTTATGCTTGCCGGAGATATTGAACCCAATCCGGGCCCTATGGTTTGCGCTCACCCCTGCAGCGGCTGCAACAAAAAGGGTCTGGTTAAATCCACATGAATATCCGAGTCTCACGAGTCACCTGGCTGAGCTCGAAGCCTGGGCTAAACTGATTAACCCTGACATTTTATGCCTATCAGAGACTTGGCTGAAGTCTTGGGTGCCTGATGCCACTTGTCTTGTGCCTGGTTATAGCATTCTAAGGAAAGACCGTATTGGGTCAAAGGGGGTTGCGATTATGTACAAAATCATCTATCCCTGAACATCCTACCCTGCACTGATTCCTAACACCTTGTGAAACTCTGCACGCTACCCTGGCACTGGGTTCAAAACTGCTGCACATCATTTGTGTCTACAATCCACCTACAAGCAGGATGAGTGGTCTCCAGAATTTGCTACAATATGTCTCCCAGAATGTAAAATCAAATGAGGCTCTACTCCTTGGGGACCTGAACCTTAACTGGCTGGGTCCACAGCACAGCGTCCTTGAATCTCTAATACAGAAGCACAATCTACACCAAACTATCACAGGCTTTACCAGAACTACTACTCTGCACTCAGGGTCCCTACTGATTGGATCCTCACCACCAGACCTGATCATGTACTAGATGCCACAGTGCTTGCTGACTCAATCACTGATCATTCCCCACACTTTGTTGATGGCGATCCTGTCCACCTCCTCCTCCTCCACCACGTCTGATTAGGTTTTCAAACTATGCTGCCCTGGACAAACAAGCCTTCTTATTTGACCTCTCTTGTGTTGACTGGTCTAACATTTATACCGCAACCAATGTTGATACTGCCCTCAATTCATTTCTCACTGAATTTGGCAACATCCAAAAGAAGCACCTCCCTACAGTCAAAAGGAGGGTAAGGGGCCAGCATTCGAGGTGGCTGAAAAAAGACCTGCTTCAAAAGTTAAAAGTTAGAGACAATCAATGGAAAAAGTACAAACAAACTGGACTGCAGTCAGATCTCATTCTGTATAAACAATACAGAAATGACTGTAAAAGATGCATCAGGCAGGCCAAAAGTAAATACTGCCAAAACCTGCTGATTAATTCTTCCAATGACCCTCGCAAGTTTTGGGGTCACATTAAGTCCTTCTTAGGTTCTGCTAAAGATGTCACTCCCTCAGATATGGTCCTACATGGTGTACACTGTAATGATTCTACTACCATTGCAAATGCTTTTAACCAACAATTTTCTGACTTATCTGCCTACACAGCTTCCTCCCATCACAATCCTCTGCTTCACAGTTTAACCCCACAGCATCTGAAGGACCCCAAACTTAACCAACCCCTTCTATTTCAGGGAAGTGTATATGCATCAGGTCCTAAAGCTGCTCAGGTCACTCTCTGAAAACACCAGTACTGGCTCAGATGGCCTAGAACCAAGACTACTAAAATGGCTTCTTACTCATCTCTGGCCCCTAGCACATCTTCACCCTATCTCTCTCCAATGGCATTGTCCCTGAAGTCTGGAAGGCAGCCAGAGTCACTCCTGTATTTAAGAAAGGCAGTAAAATGACATATCAAATTACCGCCTATTGCTATTTTGTCTGTTCTGAATAAAATCCTGGAAAAGTAGTATCCATGCAAATCACTGAATACCTTGAGAAATTCAATTTACTAAGCTCAGCACAACATGGTTTTAGAAAGCATCACAGCACCATGACAGCACTTGCAAAATTCACTTCAGATATCGTTACCAATATGGATAGAGGAAAGTTAACAGGGGCAGTCTTCATTGACTTAACCAAAGCTTTCGATCTGGTTGACCATTCTCTGGTACTATCCGCCCTCAGTACCTTGGGCTTCTCTCCCCCAGTCACTACCTGGTTCAAAAGCTACCTCTCCAACAGAACACAAGCTGTTAAGTTTAATTCATCCATGTCAGACAGTGCTGTTATCAACATTGGGGTCCCTCAGGGGTCTATACTTGGCCCTCTTCTAGTCTCATTATTCGTCAATAAACTTCCTGAGCTGGTCACCACAGGTCACTCACTTCTTTATGCGGATGACCTGGTAATTTATTATCACTCTGATAAGGTCCTGGATCTAAATGCTGCCCTCACTGCAGATTTTCGTGCTGTACAACACTGGTTGAACTCTCAACGCCTGGTTTTAAATACAAATAAAACAAAAGTTATGATGTTTGGCTCCAATCACAAGCTTAGATCCTGTCCTCTGACCATCTCTGTCTCTGATATCGATGGGGACCCTATAGAAACTGTCACTTCCTTTCATTACCTTGGCATCCACCTGGATCAAACCTTGGACCTGAAAGCACATATACAGGAAACCTGCAAGTCAATTAACTGCAAATTGGGGCTGCCTACAGAACCAAATACCTGCTCACCCTGATGCTAAATTGGTGATAGCCAGAGGCATTCTATTGCCAACCCTTACATATGGGTGTCCCATCCTGTCCTTGGCCACCAAATCTTCACTGCAACTATGGGATACTACCTTCAATAATGTGTGCAGGTATGCAGCAAAAGCACCTCGGCTGCAGCATCATTGTCTCTTATATCAGGACCTTGGTTGGCTCTCTCCTTCCTCTACCAGGCAGTACTACTTGTACAATTTAGTTGATTCCATCCTAAGGACGTCCAAGCCTGCTATCCTGTCTGATCTCCTCAGGCCGGCCATTCCCACAAGGAATCTTAGATCGGCTGATCAGACCTTACTATCCATCCCTTTGTCGGACTAAAAGGCATGGGCTCCTTCCATCATGCTGCCCCACCTATGGAACCTACTACCTCAGGATCTAAGAGATGTCTCCACTCATGTGACTTTAAGAGCAAACTCAGGACTTTCCTCACTACTATGGACAAATGTGTTTGCTTTGACCCTACCTGATCCGCTGCATTTGTACTGTTTCCTCATTGCTAGCACTTTTGCCTGTCCAAATGGGTGTTCTATACTGTGCCTTGTAATTAATGTTTTATTTTTGTGCCTTGTAATTAATGTTGCCTTAACCTGTTTCTTTATAAGCCTAATGTTAGCTGTTGACAATTGTAAGTCGCTATTCTACTCCATGACATTCTTATCTTCACTCAGCCTCTCCTCACTAACCCCCTGCTGCTCTCTCCCCTTCTTCTGTTATATCCTCTTCCCCCTTTTTGCCACTCCCACCAAACTCACCTTTACCTGTTCCTACCTCATCCATGCCCTCCTTAGTCCCCACCCTCCTGGCTGTGCAGTCACCTCTCTCACCTACTACCAACCTACTCCCACAGTCTACAGGCCCCCCTTCCCTGCCGTCTCTTGGTTCCACTGGCTTGGCTTGACTTTGACACTTTTGCCGCTATTGCTGTAACTCCTCCGCCTCTATCCCCCTCTCACCGGCATCCTCACTCTCGCCCTGCCGTCTATTGGTTCCACCAGCCCGGCTGTATTTTCCTACCTCCTACTGCTGTTGCCATCTACTGCCGCTCCCCCCTACCACCCTCTCTTCACCTGCCGTCTTTCGGCTCCATAGGCCCGGCCGCAGGTTGGTACCTCACCCCGCTGTTGCCATATCTGACGGCACCTCCTTTCCACTTAATCTCTCCTCCCATCCTTTGCCAGTTTTCCTTCCTTGTGTCTTTTCTACTGATGCCTATCCTCTCTTATTTTCTGCCTTCTATTCACATTTTGAGTATGTTCCATGATCAAGTGCTAAGTATATTTTGTTTACTAATGTATGTTACATTGCCATATGTATTTCTCTCTGCATTTTTTGTACTCGTTGTCTTAATAATCTGGCTGTACTCTTTGTGTGTTGTAATTGTACCTCCCGGGTCGTGCCTGAAAACAGTCACTTGCTGACTAGTGCACTTACCTGGTTAACAAAAACTAAATAAATAAAAATTACCGGTACCAGTATGTTTCCTCATAATCTGCACAAGGGGCACCTTTCATCAAAATGTTGTGGAGGTCACTTTCTTAACCTCCTTATAGCTGGACCTTTAAAGAGGAGGAAAAAAGGAAATAAAAGTGGGTGCTAGCTAATTGAAGGGGAGGGGCTAATGGTAGCCAACCTTCCAGACTAGAAAATACACGGCTAGAGTAAAAGGAGAAATGAGAGAATTGTTGCAATAGAAGTGAGAAAATATGGTCCATTACTGTGACTGGGCATTCCCCCTGCCACACATCCTCCACCTTAAGAAGGGAGCAGTTTTCTTTAAGACTGTTTTCCAACTTTCTATCCCTGGACATGATGGAGCTTCCACCCATCCACTCCAGGAGCTCTGTCTCAGGGTCCCTATTAATAACTAACAATCGCTAAGGTTTACCATAACCAAAGTGAATTTACAGCAATACAATTACCCTGAGACAAATATGTACATCATATTTCATGATGTACGTTTTCTACACAAACATTATATATCAAACATTATATTGTCATTATTCAAAATATTTTCAGGATATTTCATTAGCATGTGCCCCATATCATGATGAAAAAATCAGCATTCAAATGGGCAGTCCCTGCCCTAGGGGCTACGGTGAAGCAATAGGGCTGCAAGGTTAAATACCACCTCATGATGTGGGGGGTTTTCTCCTGCATCTGGTGGAGCCAATAGAGGGGGTTATGATCCATCAGCACTTTAAATTCAGTTCCCCACAAATAATTCTTAACAGATTTCACAGCCCTTTTGAAAGCTAAACATTCCTTTTCAATTGCTGCATATTTCCTTTCCCTTTCATGCAACTTTCTACTGATGTAGATGACAGGATATTTTTCCCCATCAGTTCTCTGGGTCAATACAGCCCCAATTCCTGTCTCTGATGAATCTGTATGCACTTCAAAGGGCTGAGTAAAGTCAGGACTTTGGAGAACAGGGGCTGTGCACAGTATGGCCTTGATGCTCCTAAAGGCTGCATCACATTTAGGGGACTGCTGTACCTTATTGGGGCACCTTTTTTTAGTAAGGTCCTTTAAGGGTTTGGCAATAGCTGAAAAATTAGGGCTGAATCTTCAATAATAGCCAGTGAACCCCAGGAAGGACTTAACATGCTTTTTGGTAGATGGTACCGGACTGTTGGCTACTGCAGTCACCTTATCCTGCTCATTTCCCAAAATGAAGCCCAGGTAATTTGTTTCCACATTACCAATTATGCATTTGGATGGATTTATAGTCACCCCTGCTTCTTTAATTGCCCGTAACACCCTCCTTAGATGCACCATCTGGGTTTCCCAGTCAGGAGTAAACACCATGACATCGTCCAGATAGCTGAACAATACTCCGTATCTGACCTAAGCATTTGATCTATAAACCACTGGAACATGGCAGTGGACCCATGTAGTCCAAATAGCATGTTTACAAAATGATACAGGCCAAATGGGGTGCTAAAAGCAGTTATCTCACATGACTTCAGGGAGAGGGGGTATCTGCCAATATCCCCTTCGTAAGGTCTAATGTAGAGATATACTTAGAGATAAACCTATCTATGATGTCGTCAATTCACAGCATAGGGTAGCCATCAAAAAGCGACGCATTGTTTATTGGCTGGAAATCAAGGCAGAGATGGATCCCTCCTTCTTTCTTATCCACCACCATAATGGGTGATGACTAGACACTTTTTGATGGAACTATAATTCCCAGCTTTTCCAGCTTTTTAAATTCTTGGATTACCTCGTTCCTTACCTTTACAGGTAACTGGTAAGGTTTTTGATGTATGAGCCTGTCTTGTGTTACTGTGATAGTATGGGTAATCCCTTTCGCCCTCCCTGGTATGTTGGTGAAGGTGGTGGCATACATCTGCAACACATCTTCTAATTCTTGGTGTTGCTGGGGGGGTTAGCTCTGGGTTTACATGTATCTCATCTATACACCCAGGTTTCACTAACCTACGGTATGCTGTCTCCAATTCTGACTCCCTGCCTTCGAGATGGATGTAGCACACTGGGGTACTCATCTCATGTCATTTTTTGAATTGGGTGATGTGATATGCCTTTTGGGGAGACTCTTTTTTGGCATCACAATCTCATAATTCACTGGCCCTGTCTGTCTCAAGATAGGGAAGGGGCTTTGTCATCTCAGTAGCACTTTTCTTTCTCTGCTTGGGAGCAACAACAGGACTTGATCCCCTACTTGGAATGTTTTGGTACCCACCCCTTAGTCATACTGAATCTTTTGTTCATCCTGTTTGTGCCCTAGGTTTTGGTGTGCTATTTCCACATATCTCACTAGGCTTTTTTTGAGTCTAGTCATGTATTCCAGGATGTTACATTGTCCCACTGTTTTTTCTTCCTCCCAGTGTTCCTTCTCCACACCTAAGTGTCCTTTAGGGTTCTGCCCATACAAAACGGAGAAGGGGAAGAAACCAGTAGATGCCGGGGAAATCTCTTGGTAGACAAGCAGGAGATAAGGGAGATACCCATCCCAGTCCCTACCTTCCTTCCTTACAAACTTTTTCAACATGATCTTTAAAGTCTGGTTGAACCGTTCAACCACCCCATTGGTCTGGGGGTGGTAAGGTGAGGTTCGTACTGCATTATCCCTAGGAGACGATAGAGTTCCTTCAACATACTGGCATTGAAGTTGCTTCCTTGATCTCTTAATATCTCCTGAGGGATACCCATCTGGATGAACACTTTGGCCAGTTCCTCTGCTATCCTAGGGGCAGTGACAGTCCTTATAGATATAGTTCTGGGGTGGGGTCTGGTGTCCTCATTCTGGTACCTAGGTATCACCATTGATCAATCCCTCACCCATGACGAACATATATTCGACATCACTACTGCCGCCAATAGAAAGCTTGGGACACTATATAGACTCTGGTCCTGCCTCACTCCTGAAGCCAAGTTCCAGGCCACAACAGGAACTATCCTGCCAATTTTGGACTATGGAATTCTGATGTACGGCACAGCCACTGAAACTAGCCTGCAAAGAGTCCATACCACTCCCAATAAGGCCTGCAGACTTATTTTAAATGCTGACCGTCTTATGCATACATGTGAACTCTACATTAGGACCAAATGGCTCCCCCTTATGGAACATATCAGGCTTCACTCCTGCCTCCTAGGAAAAAAGGCCCTCCTAGGGATTTCAACCCCCTCCTTAAAGGCCTTTTTCCAGCCTACCCCAGCTGAATATGCCACCAGAAATGTTATGAAAGGTGCTCTAGCTGTGCCATTCAGAAGAACTGCCGTAGGGAGGCGAGTCTTCATAGTATGTGCTCCCACCTGGCTAAACGAGCTCCCCCATGCCACTTCAAGCATCACAAACTTTGGCCATTTCAAAGCCGAGCTCAAGAATAGTATCACCACTCCTGAACACTGCTACTGTCATATATAACCTTGCAACCCTAGAACCACTCTTACTGGGACCATGTATGATCCTCTGCCTCGACTAGTAACCATAATTTAAGTCTCTCTGTACTTTGGCTACTAACCTTATTTAGGTCTCTCTACACCCCCGTATTCTCTACTGTGAGGGTGTCTCACTCCTTTCTCCCCTGATTTTCTGTTCTCACCTGTGGATCATCCCTTCCCTGCTCTCTCTCTCTCTCTCTCTCTCTCTCTTGCTACCTGCATACTGTTCAAGGCTCCCAGCTGCTAATCAGGTGTCCTAAAATGACTCACTAAGGTGCCAGCACTTATTCCATATCATGACACCTGGGGCTCACCTCACTGTGCATTGTGTATTATATGCTCATCTGATCATATTCCTACTATTATATATATACTTTCCGAAGTGTTATTGACAAAACCCTTGAGCAGCTTCTGTAGATGGACTAGTGACTTGTATGTTCGTCTCATAACTATGCCATTGTACATGCAGTATCTGATGTGTCTTTGACTAGGTCTGATGGCTGCTACTATTCTATTTCCCCTTGCCCACACATTGATGAGGACCTTCTGTAAATGAACTTTTAGCTCAAAGGTTTTGTAATTCTGATTTTCAAATAAATAAATAAAATAAAGATGCATTATATGTGAGAAACTGTTATTTTATGCATTCTAATATCAATAACCTGAAACTGTATGCAAAGAGTGACCATCAGATTCAAACCCAGTTCTTCAGGTTTGCAGTCAGTGCTCTTAACCACTATGCCATACTGCCTCCCATCCAGTAGCAGATCAAGTGGGCGCTGTCACTCATAAATACTGGGACATAAGGCCAGCCCAGTGGTGCTAAGGGTTGAGGTGCTGGATGCCACACCTCACGTATGCCAGCGACCCAAGTTTAGGAGTGAGCTGAGGTGCCAGGGGTCGGCAGGGGCGGGTGAGGATTGAGCATCCACTGGCTGCTCTCCTCCCTGTGGGGGAGGATGGGACATTGCTCAGCATGCCAGCAGCTCCCAGTAGAGACCAGGGGTGCTGCAGCATGCAGAGCAGCATGCACATAGCATGGCTGATGCACAGCAGGGTTGCCGTACTCAGTAGCGTCGGGACATGCACATGCATGGGAGGGGGGGGAGCACACACCAGAACAGGGAAATAAATGGTCTATCCTGCCTGGCCCTCCAGTGTCCTCCACCCGGGCTCTCACCCACAAGCTGGAGACTGACTGTACAGAGCGCCCAGGGGAGGGGTGGCCCCAACCCGGAGGGATTAAGCTGGGGGTGTCGGAAGTGTGGATTGAGAGGGAGGAGAGAGGAGGCTCAGGTCAGAAGACTTTAGACAGGGCAGGAACAGGCAGGATGCCTGAGAGAGGCCCCGCAGACCACAACCAGAGGGAAAAAAATAGGTAAAAAAAAAATACTGGGATATATTATTGTTGGACAGTATTTTGAAGCAGAAACAGGACTAAAACTGAGAGTGTCTTTTAGGAGGGCTCCAAATGTGAAGTACATACTGATACATAATAGGTTTAGCTATCAGAACCAGCAGAAAATAGGAACAGGTTGCCCCTCAACTCAAAGGATTTTACACCTGCAAGAATTGTAATGTGTGTAGATAGTGTAAGATTACTAAAATATTTGAGCACCCATAGACAGGAGCTATATTTAGCATACAGGAGTTCATCACTTTCAGCACCACTTTCATGGTCTTTGCCCTTGTATGCACGCACAACAAGATTCACATAGGTTGGACAGTGAGAACTTTTAAGTGAGGCATGCTGAATTTTAGGGATATAACTCTGGGCAAAATGGACAGCCTTTTAGGGGACACTTTAAATCAGTACATAGTAGTAGTACAAAGGAGATGTACTGCCTCGGACCTGAATATGTGAAATTGAACTTGCAAGGGTTGAGACTGGACTTTCTGAAGCCCAAGGAATATAACAAGGAGCTAGCTCGTAAATGCTTCCTTCAAGCTGTCTGCTATCTAATGAGATAGTACATGTATGCTGTTTATAGAAATGGAAAAATGGCTTTTGCATGACGTTATTGAAGACTATATATTGCAGATTTACATTATTGTATAAAGTATTTTTTTTCCTTTTTGTCTATCTCCTTTAAGGTCTAATTGGGGTATATGGACTACATGTATGCACTACATGGTACTCAGGAGGCTCTGGGAAAATGCCACCAGTAATGCTGGGATCCATTTTTTGAAGCTCTTACCCTATCAAGGACTTATGTAAAGTTGTTGTGAAGCTTGGATAAAACAAACTGATGGAGAAGATTTTTGGCCTGTGAAAGGACCATCAGCACAATGTTTGTACCATAAGAAACCAAGGCAAAAATAACTAAGGGATGAAAAGAAGAGCAGGTGTGCAATTGTTGTAGAATAATGCACAGTCACGTGGTGTGTTTCATTCTATCAGGAGAATGTATTTTCACAGCTTTTTCTTACCTATTTTATAAATTTATTTATTTATATGTAGATGAAATTTAAATATGCCTGAGCCTTGTCTGAAGAAACACAGTACTGGAAGACAGAGCCTTTCAGTTTTGCTATAAATGAGTTTGGCTCCCGAATATTCAGCCAATAATGACATCTTTGATATATTATAGGCTGAACGGCACTTTTGTTTTAGCATTGTCATTTTTTAATTGCATATTGCCACTTCTATATATGTATATGCACCTTATCAGGAAAGTCCCTATGTCACTTTTTATTTATGGTATGGTGCGTTGGTGCAATGGTCTCTTTTAGAGACATGGTAATCAGTGATTACCAAGCTACTATTTAAGAATCCAGGCTTTGCAGGATAGCCATACCCCCTAATGAAGCTCAGGATGAGCGAAGCACTGGGGCAGAGTGAGGCAGCACCTTGCACTAGCTACTTTGCTGTGCTGGATGTTTAAGTGTATCTTAGCACTTTTCTGCTAATCTTGCACTATGTCTATTTACAGCACTTATGCACCTTACTGGTGAAGTCATGGATGTCTATTGTTAGTGGCACTGCCACACTGCTTCTATCGATACAGGCTTTAGTTAAGATAATGTCTGTATCTTACTAATGACTGGAAAATCTTGGAACATTTAATAAATCTTACCAGCAGTTCTATATTGAGAAATTACATTTTGTACAGTCAGATGCATATATCCATATGCCTGTTGCTCAATCCAAATAGCCAGTAACATATTTGAGTGTGGGGATAACTTGTTTTGGGAGAAGTGGGATTTATTACAGGGGCACTATCAAACCCATTCCCTAGCACTGCCCTTCCTATATTTAGGAGCCCACTACTAGCACATGTGTATGATGTGCATGTTTCTGTATGTCTTTCCTCCATTTCCCTTAATTGAGAAGGTATTAATGAAACTGAAGAGGGAGTCTACATCAATGATTTTAGTAGTCGTAGACTGGGCCAGACAACCATGGTACTCAATTCTGCTGTCCCTGTCCTGTAAGCTCTCCGTCTTGCTGCCCCGAGAAACAATTTTTCAGACTCACAGGGCAGTCGTTAAGTTTTGATTTTTTTATACTTATAATGTATTGTTTTTTGTTTTTTTTAAGGAAGAGAATACATGCATTATAATCAGTCAGACTTATATAAGTACATGTAAGTACATAATATACTGAAAACAAAATAAAATAAATGTATAAATCTACCACGTTGCACCCTCAATGGAGACAGATGTTAAATATAATTATTTAACCTGACATTTTTATTACAGTTACAAAAATGGCCCATGATAAAAATATAAAGTGTCTTAATAATAATAATTCCTGTGTTTATGTTAGCTCAAAAGGCCTAAATACTAAACCCAGCAAAAAACAATTTTAACTATATTGGTAAAACAGTGTGTTACAGGAAAATTCTATAAAGAAAATTAATGTATACCTTTATATTGTAATCAAACGTTCAGCCTTTTAACAGAACCAATTTCAGCTAGAGTTGACTCAGCATTTGAAAATTCAATAAAAGAAAAACTGCTACTGAGAGAGAGCTCTGGCTGAAGTTATCAGAATATAGTCTGTTTTTTGCCAAAATCCTGGATACATTGCCCTCTTGGTCTCCCATTTCCGAATCTATGACAGAGTCAGTTCTGCTTTTTCTTCATATATTGTAGCTTTTTCTCCCAGGCAGATTGGCTCAGGAGGGCTCTCAGCCCTGTCCCTGCCTCCCTCACCTGGCATCTACCAGCTTGACTGACCACCACAGAATGGGGTACAGGAACAGGCAGGTAGGGTGCCACTAATCCAGAGCCTTCCCTTTTCTGTTTTTCTTCCCTGTTCCCCATGTTGGGGCATGCACGTAGATGCACATGCATGGAGGTGCACACATGCCATGGAGTCCTACAGCCCTCCCTTCCACTGCCCTCCTAGACTCACACTACCATCTGGCCTCTACTGAGTATCATTCGGTGGAGCATGTAGGTCCTCCCCCCCAACAGGAAATGAGAGCAGCCATCAGGTGCTCAATTCTTTCCCTCTATGGCCGATCTCCAGCAACCCGTGCTCACTACCAAACACAGGTCACTGGCATAGCAAGAAGTAGAGCACTAGTGCCTCAGCCCTCCATGCCACTTGGCTGGCCAGCCAGTTCTGCTTTTAATAAAATCTTGAACAACACATTCATTTGTTTATAAATACACATTACCTTCATAGAATATGTGTAATTTAGCAGGTTTGAGGAGGGCAACTTGTGCCCCCATTTCTGAAAAGCAGGACAAAAGTTCAAAGGATGGCATCTTCTCCTTTGGGTGTCTCATGAAAAGTCTGGAAAACACAAAATTATATAGCCCACGTATTCAAAGGATCTTTTTTCTTTTGCAAGATTTAGGAAACTACCTTTATCAGCTACAGAACTTATAGTGACTATAACAGTGGGACCCACTTGTTAGTTGTGTTATTCATGGTATTGTCAGTTTCATTATTCGACTTCTACCCCTTAAGCCATGGGATCCAAAGGCTTTAACCACAACTATGTCTTTGATGCGATATCCTTTAACAAAGACTCAATATCAGACATTAGGTTCTCAGTCCCAAAAACAGCAGGTATCCCCAAAATACACACTTGTTGTCCAGCTGCTCAGTTTTTCTACTCATAGCCACCTGTTCTCCTACTAAGACTTCTTTGGCTGTTTGTAAAGTTTGAATTGAACTGTTTACAGTAGCCATTTCTTCTCCAATAGACACACTTTTTTCAGAGTTAGTTTTAACACTTTTAACAATGACAACAGCAGTTTTAGAAACAGCATCACACTTTATAGTTAATTTTTCAAAAGCAACTTTATTGTCCTGCTGAATCTTTAACAGAGTTCTCGCTGTAGAATCTTGAGTCTTGGGTTTCTAGATCTCAGATCACTGTTTCTGAAAGCTTGGGTCTTGAGTAACAAGAGTTATCTGGATTGAACCTCTCTGATGAGGTCTTGGAGGTTTTGAGAGTTTCCAGAAAGCCATCCACCAGGAAAACATATTCCTCTATGTGGAAAGATTGTCCATATGGCGTAATAACAAAAATGTAACTCTTCTCAAGAAGCCTTACTTATGGTTCTGGATTATCTGCTGCACTTATAGTCTCACAGGTTCAGGCTCTCCACCCTGAAAGTGCACGACAGATGTGTCAGCTTACCTTTCAGCAGGTAAGAAAAAATTCCTGGCATCACAATCGGTGTTTAAAAGATTTTTCAAACGTCTAAATCCCCTGCATACCCAGTTAGGGAACCAATTCCACCACAGGATTTGAATACTTGCCTTGCACAGCTAGCTCCTTTTGAGCCAATGGCTTCATCAGACCTCAAGTTTGTTACATGGAAAATGATATTCTTCATAGTAATGACCTCTGCTAGAAGGGTCAGTGAACTACAAGCTCTACGCACCGGGCCAAACTATATTATCATGCATAGAGATAAAGTGGTGCTTACAGCACACGCAGATTTCCTCCCCAAAGTGGTGCCACGATTCTATTTGAATCAGTCTGTGTTGTAACTGTACTTTTCCAAGACCGTTCTAGCTCAGGTGAACAAAAGCTGCACTGCCTTGATGTGCAAAGGGCACTCAGCTTATAAGTGGACAGAACCATGGACACT
Organism: Neoceratodus forsteri; assembly: GCA_016271365.2. Taxonomy (NCBI): domain Eukaryota; kingdom Metazoa; phylum Chordata; order Ceratodontiformes; family Ceratodontidae; genus Neoceratodus; species Neoceratodus forsteri. The sequence continues at coordinate 514,199,774 of CM057449.1, read as the reverse complement.
GGAACTGACAGCACTCAACAGTTTGTCACTTACGGAAAGATTGTTAAGGGTAAGTCTGTAGCCTAAAAAGCTAGTTCTCATTGTACAGTTTCTTTGCATCCAGTTCTGTTATGGGAAGGTTGGCAGGCAGCTTCTTCAAGGCATGAGGGCACACTCCACAAGGGGTATTTCTGCCTTGATGGAAGCTTCAAGGGATATTCCCCTTTCAGAAATTTGCAAAGCAGCTACATACTCTACTGTCCACATATTTGCAAGGCATTACATTCTGGACATTCTCTTTAGAAGGGATGCAGCAGTCTTACAGAACCATTTTCCTTAATAGGTTCCAGACATCCCAGCCTCCCGAGGTGCCACTATGAAGTCTACACATTGTCTGATATCACTATTGGACTTGTGTTGTTAGAAGAAAACAAAATAGGGGCTTGTTAGGGTTTATGGGAAGACTGGATGGACCAGTGGTCTTTTTCTGCTGTCATAGTCTATGTTTTTTTCCCAGTGGGTCCAGTAGTGAGTCAGAAAGCCCAGCCCTACCTCCCTGTCTACAACCTGATTAGTAAATGGTTCTGATAAGTTTTATTCTTTTTTTATTTCACTACTGCCTGAGCATTGTTTACATGTTTAACAAGTCTCAGTCACAAGGGGGTTTCTTTTAAAATGTATGGTTGAAGCAATTTTAAAGTCTGCTGTTTTAGTCAGTGTTAGGACAGTCATAGATGTGTCACTGCTTTTTTTACTCTTCAGCACATATCTGACATTGGAACACTAGAGGGAGAGGGTATGCCACCCTTATGGCGATACCAACACAGCGAAATACATACCTGTCAGCAAAATTTACACTTTGCCGACAGGTCGCTGTGTTGGTGTGCCCGAGACAGGGGCATGCTGTCTCTCGATCCTACACCCCCACCCCGAATCAACTCCACCTGGAGTTGAGAACCCAAAAGATGGGGTGTGGGGGGCAGAGCCCACCACATGGGGAGTTCAAGGGGCGAAGCCCCCCGATAAAAAAACAGGACCAGGAGACACACAGGAATCATATGGACTGCAACTTGCAGTCCACATGATTCCTGTCAGCGAAATGTTGGTTTACCTAAAGAATGTTGAACCGGCATGGTAGAGCCGAGGGAGAGTGACCACACTGCAGAGTTTAAATCTAATTTAAATTCCATTCCATTTCTGTCGGCAATAACTTGACCTGCAGCTGATGCACTGTGTCAGGCTCATGAATGGCCCTATTAGAAGAACCATCATTACACAGTGAGTATTTTTTTTCTTTCTGGATTTACAAACTATTAAAAAATATAAACTAATTTGATATAAATAGTGCACTGAACATATGGTGCTCACTATTCCTAAACGTATAATTCTATAAACTATGAATGTGCTAAGCAGTCTGATAATTTGCTCTGCATTTTAAAGGCCAGTGCTACAAATGTTAATACTGAGAAGTTGGAAGGTATGGTTACAGGTGCTGTCTCCCTGAATGAGGTATTAAAAATGAGAGGCTCATTCTGTCCCATGGCATCATTTTACCTGTTTACAGTTGCAAAGCCACATTTTATTTATTTTATTTATTGAAATACAGTATTTCACCAGGAGTGCACACTGAACAACAAGTTGTTCATCTCACGGTGCAACCTGGGGGCAATTCATTTCAGCAGAATCATTGGGATTCAAAAGTCACCCCTTCCAAAAAATTATATTTATTTATTGATTTTATTTTGTTTTCACTTCATTAACTGGGTAGGTACACTGATCCAAAAGCCCCTTTTCATGAATGACTCAGAGCCAATATACTTGTGGCAATGATGGAACAGAAATATACAATATACAATATAAAATATAATAACATACAGTACATGCATTAAATGCAACATTAAAAACATTCACAGGTAGTTTGTAGCCATAATAAGATTTTAACTGGATTTTTAAAATTTGTATGATTATTTGCAATTAAACAAGATATAGACAATGTATTCCACAGCTTAGGTGCAAGTACTGAGAAAGCTCACTCCCCCATACAAGTTGGGATCTTAGATATAAATAATTGGGTAGATAAGGACACCATAATGCTCTACCTTCCTTTTTAATCTCAGTTCGAGTAAATAATGGGAATTGATGTTTATGTCTCAGAATGTTGTCAAGTGAACAACCCAAATTGTACAAAAAGCTTAACTTTGGTGGTAACCAACTGAGTTAGTTGTATAATGCACACTGATGGGTATTATATGATTTTAAAGTTACAAATCGACAAACAGCATTAAATGTCTTCTTAATTCAATTTAAATCACTACCTATCAGCATTGTAAATAAAAATGAATTGTAATATAGCATAGGCAAAAGTGCACTTTTTAAAACTGATTCCCTGGCCTCTCTAGTTAAGCAATCCTTAAGCCTATGTAAAGCGCCCAACTTCTGATTTGTTATTTTAACAGTATTCTTTACATGAGCTGAAAAGGACACATTTGCATCCAATAAGACTCCCAAAGATTTAGATTCTGTTACCTGTTGCAGCATCGTTCCAGCCAAGTCAAATATTTGCAAAGGTGGACATTTAATTAACTTAGGTTTTGCTCCAAATAGGATACACTGAGTTTTCTTGGTGTTTAATAACAAGTGATGCCACAGCAGCCAACCATTCAGGGCAGAAAAATCATAGTTCAGGGAGGAATTAATTTCATCCACTGATGTTGCACTGGTAAAAAAAATAATATCAGCATACAGAAACTAATCCAACTTAGTTGGAATTTTAGAAATGGGATCAATGTATAAGGAAAATAACAGGGTTCCCAAGATGGACCCCTGAGGAACCCCCTTGCTCCAAAAATATGTGTTTGAGACAGTGGTCCACCAAAATTAATATTCAACGGGCAGTTTGAGAGATAACTTTGGAACCACCTGTAAGGTGATTCTGCCAGACCAACGTCCATCAGTCTCTGGAGCAGCATGTCATGATTTACCAGATCAAATGCCTTTGACAAGTCTACAAAGACTGCACCAGTTAGTTTACCAAGATCCATGCACCTTAGGGTGTGGTCCGTAAAACATGCCAAGGCAGTACCTGTACTAAAAGATTTCCAAAAGCCATGCTGCTACAGAGATCAAAGTCCAGTAGCCCTCAAATATTCCATAATTTGTTCATTTATTATCTTTTGCAACAATTTACTCAATGGGGACAAGATATTGTACTGCAGAGGTAGAAATTATTGTGTATGAAAACCTAAACATTCAGTATTCCCATTGTGCATGATTAGAAAGTCATAGACACAGAGAAACTGTTAGCAGAAAAGGCCTGCTTGATTGAGATAGTCTGCCTAAGGTGTCCCTGCCTATTGTACAGTCATAGACCTAAAATGTCCTCCGGGGACCCTCACCCCTCTGTGTTTCTGTGCTAATATGCCCACATGTCTATCTTATTCATGCTTGAAGCCTTCCATCATTCTAGATACCACACCTTTGTCTGGTACTCAGTTCCATGCTTCCACAACCCTTTCAGTGAAGAAGTACCTCCTCACTTTCTTACTAAACTTGCCTCTCTCCATCTTCATAGCATGCTCCATAGTCCTGGAGCTTGTTCTCACTTGCAAGAGGCTCCCTTATAGAGTCAGTAGTTAAACATGTTGTGCTTGAGTTGTGTCACAACCATACACAACATTTTTAACCTTTTAACCAGTGCATGACTTTCTAGCCAGGTATTGTGACTAAAATGATATTGTTGCCACTGTACAGAAGGAATGGATGGACCAGTCCTCCCACGATTGGAATCTCATCCAGATCCAACACTACCTGACGGACTGGATCAGTGTGATCTTAGCACCCTGTGTACCTCATCCTCCTGGTACTGAATTTAAAAATTATCTAAATTGACCATTCAATGGCCATCCACCCACCAAAAAACATACTTTTACACCCTTTGTTTGTCCCACCTGAAGATTACAGCTGTAAAATTAATGATTCTGACTGCTGCTGTGGGCTGACGCAATGCCTACAAGTGTTGTCAAGAACCAACTGTTCTTGGTAAGCAACAGGAGAAACACAAAGTCACAGTATACAGTACATAATGTTGTTGATTGGCTGATGGGCATGGGTTCACTGAGGCAGGAACCCATGAATGCTGTATATATGCTGCAACAACAAACAAAACAACTGAGCATGTCCATCATGGAGCTGTGGGGACATAAAACCAAACTGGCTGTTACCCTGAATCATGTGACTCATGCCCCCATTAAGATTTCCTTAATTTTCCTAAAAACGGCACACTATAAAAAATAGTGTATGATCACCCATCCCCAACAAGGCTGAGTTCCCATATTAGGGTTGAGGTGACACCTGAGACCTCTTGAGCTTTGCTCTCAAGTTGTAGGATGTCATCTTACCCCTTCATTGGAAACACAGCCTTGTTCTGTATGGGTGACCCTACACTAATCCATATTTTAATTTACATACTTCTCATGCTATTTTCAAAAGGGTGCATCTCATTCACTACACCTGTCTCACAAACCAAGCTCAAGCTCATTTAACCTCACAGTACTTCGCAGCATGGGATGAACAACTAATATAGCTGCACACTACAGCTGCCGCAGTGTTCTCAAAAACAGTGCCTGGCAACTTGAAAACCACTACCATAGAACTTTCTCTCCTGATACTTCACCATTGCAAATGTTACAAAACTGACTTTCAGATATGTTTTAAGAAAAGCTCTGACTTGTTTTCCAATGAACAGAATCATTCTCTGTTTGTGAGACAGGCAAGGCAAGGCAATTTTATTTATATGGCACCCAGTCCCAATGACTCTGGGTGCCTTGTAACATGAACAAACAGATTAGATTTAAAACAGTAATAATAATACTAAGTCATACAACTTTAAAGCATTAGATAACAAAGCCAAGCCAAAGCTTAAAGTACAAAAATTAGTTTTTAAAGAGTTTTTAAAAATGGGCAGTGAAGGGGCACCTCTCACCTCCAGGGGAAGGGCATTCAAAAGGATTAGGTGTCACAACACCAAATGCCCTGTCACCAGAAGATTTTAACCTAGATCCTTGGACAGTCAAGAGATCTGTCTCCACTGACCCAAGGCAAACAAATAGTTAATTTATCTCAACTCTCTAATTCCAATGGTGCATATCATAAACAGTTAACTACAGTTCTGAATTTAGAAATATGTTACCAATAAGGTAAAATACATCATGAAATAAAACACAATAAAAATATACAAAAATGCCTTCATTTCATTCTGAGCAATCACATATCATATAACATAAAAAATAAAACATGGGTGACCATACACAGCCTGGCTTGTGTTTCCATCTTGGGTTTTTGATGACAGCATGGACTTCTCAAGCTTTAATCTTGAGGTCCATATGCTGTCATCTCGACCCCTGGGTAGAACCTCAGCTTCGTTGTTCATGGTCGCCCATATATTATTCTATATACAGTAGAGCAGTATTGTGGTGCTGCTAGTTAAAGTGAATAGGTACTTCTATATAAACTCCATTTTCATCCCTTTATAGCTCAGTCATCTTTTTGACCTAAGGACATGAAAATTATCAAGCACTCATTTTGTGGCAGGATCTGTGAATCCTTCATGTGAAGTAGCATTTTAAAGTTATTTTTCATAAGGTACCTTCACAAACCCACGATCGTTCACAGGTGGTGGCGAAGGCTAACAGGATGCTGGGGTGTATTGCAAGGGAATTTAGTAGTAGGCAGAGCAAGGTTATTCTTAGGGCTGGGCAGACTGTTCAGCCTGAGATCCGAACACATGGATCAAACCCATAAGCCACGGACCCGGATAAATATGGAACTTGCCGCAGAAGTCCGATTCTGGGTCCATGGAGTGCCATAAAGTGTACTGTTGTCATGGAGATGCCATTGGCATGCTCGCTCCATGTACAAGCAGCTGTCAGCATCCAATCAGGCAACAGAGCAGGATGGTCAGTCACATGATGCACTCACAGTATATAACCATGGTGACTGCACAATGCAGGCCCAGATGATTTGGAGGATGGTTGGAGGAGGTTGCTGCTGCAGAGGAGAGCCAGACACTACAGCTGCACACTGCAGAGAGAGAGAGAGAGAGAGAGAAACTAAATATAAATTTTAAAAAAAAATCTATTTTTTTAAGTGGAGCCAGAGGGGAGAAAAGAAAGAGAGGAGAGAGAAAAGGAGACTTACTGGGGTGGGGGGAGAGAAAGACATCATCAAGGGAGGGAGAGTAGAGGAATCCAAGTAAGGAGAGAGATAGTGGGTGGCTGCCGGGGGGGGCAAGGAAAATAAAAGGCAGTGTGGCAGTGTACTACAGGGCAAAGGAAGGCTAGTAAAAGAAATCTTCGACTTGTGCCATCCAGAAATTGAATCTAGATGATCCTTCAGATGAGAGAGAGAGAGAGAGAGAGAGACTACTGGGGTTCATAGAGAAATTTTACAGTTACAGAAAATCCCACATAAAAGTTTTTTTCCTTTCTTGACATCAGACAGTGAGGCTGTGTGTACACTGAGCAAGGGTAGGCTGGCAAAAAAATCTTTGACTTGTGCCATCCAGATCCAGAGGAGAGAGAGAGACTATCGGGGTCCCAAGGAAATTTTACAGTCCCAGAAATCCCAAATAAAAGTTTTTTTTTCTTTTCCTGGCCTGAAATGTGTCTGTGTGAGTGTGTATAGGGCAAGGGCAGGCTGACAAAATAAATCTTTGACTTCTGCCATCCAGAGGAGAGAGAGATAGAGAGAGACTTTAGGGGGTTGGGGTATGAGAAATTACAAATTTTACAGTACCAGAAACCCCAAATAAAATATTTTTTTGTTTTCTGGCCTCAATGTGGCTGCGTGATTATGTGTAGGGGAAGGGCAGGCTAACAAAATAAATCTTTGATTGGTGCCATCCAGATCCAGAGGAGAGAGAGACTATGGGGGGGGAGCATGAGAAATTTTACAGTCCCAGAAATCCCAAATTATTTTTTTTCTTTCTTTTCCTGGCCTCAAATGTGGCTATGTGAGTGTGTGTAGGGCAAGGGCAGGCTGAAAAATAAATCATTGACTTGTATCATCCATTTCAGATCCAGAGGAGAGAGACAGAGAGACTACGGAGGGGGCACAAGAAATTTTACAGTCCCAGAAATCCCAAATGAAAGATTTTTTTCTTTTCCTGGCCTCAGTGTGGCTGTGTGAGTGAGTTTAGGGCAAGGGCAGGTGACAAAATAAATCTTTGACTTGTGCCATCCAGATCCGGGAGAGAGACACTATGGGGGGATGAGAAATTTTACAGTCCCAGAAATTCCCAAAAGGTTTTTCTTCTCTTTTCCTGGCCTCAATGTGGCTGTGTGTACAGGGCAAGAGCAGGCAGGAAAAATAAATCTTTGACTTGTGCCACCCAATCATGATCACTTGTTAATATTCATTCATGATTTTATGCATTACAAATTAAAAAAAATACTTTTCTGACAAACAAAAGACAAGTTACTACACCTGTGCTGCTGGCTGTGGTGTGCCCAGGGGATATTCTGAATTTGTGACTCATACCAGTCTGTTTACACACAACACAAGTAATAAAAGTACACACACAAGTGTCATCATCATCAATCATCATCACTCATTTCATCCATTATTCCTCCTCCTTATCCTTCTTAGTTTATTGTTATGTATCAGCGTTAACCAAGCTGTGTGGGACTGTTCATGCAGCCATGCACCAGATGTCTGCATCACCAATTTAAATTCTGAGGCACACTGTTGAATAGGTCACTGAACAGTCAGTCAGCTAAGCTTGGATGGAAGTGGTGGAGGACTGCGGTGTGCTGTGTACTACTACAATCATGATTCACGTTCATGACTCATGACTGTAAATCCTTCCCTGGCCTGTGGGTGTGGGTAGGAGTCATCAGAGGAAGTTAGGTAGAGGGATCTTTTTTTCACACTTAGAATAAGAAATAAAAAATGGATCAAAGTGTTGATGAGGTGCATTCTTCTCAGGAAGGCAGTGCAGTCAGTACCACTGCAAAAGACAGCAGTCAGCCTGCAAAGGAAAAACAAAATAAAACCCCAAAAAGTGATTTATTCACATCTAAAGTTTTGTCTTCCAAGCGAATTCTTGAACCGAAAAAAGGTGCATTTGTTGGATCAGTCCCAAGTAAAAAAAAAAAAAGTTATGTAGTTAAAACCAAAGGGATGGTGTGTACCACCCACAGAGGCACCTAAAGGTATGGAACAATTGCATACTCTGCTACTGCCAGTCCCTCACAGACGTCATCCAATTCTTCTGAGGTCTAACCCGATGAGAGTACTAATAATAAAGATGAGAATGATCCAGCAGCACAAGGTTTACAACAGGAGGGGATGGAAATTGCAGATGAGGAAGAAATGGGCAAACATGTTTTGGCTGAGGAGAAGGGCAGTGGGAATAAACCACAAGAGGAACAGGCCCAAGAAAAATCCAGGGGGAAAAACCCCTGAAAAGGGGACCGAGGTGCAGTGCCTTCCTGGGAAAACAACTAAAAAAATATCACCTTTTGTTTGGTCATAATTCTCCATTAGTGCTTCTAATGAGTTGGTGGCAACATGCCCCATTTGTAAATGGCTAATCAGCAGGGGTAAAAGGAAAAGAGCATTGGGAACTTCAGCACTGAAAAGGCACCTAGACAGATGTCATAACATTACTGAGAACTCCAGTTGTGAGTCTCAAAGAGAAAGTGACAGTGATAGCTCACTACACTCAGGGGTAACTCTGATAGATGAAAGCAGTGGCAGCCCCCTCAGCACTATGAAAACACCTCCACCACCACTTCTTCCCATTGGAAGGATTCCTACTGTTACTGAAAGTGACCATGTGTTCAAAAGCCCCTCTCCTTCAAGGAGACAGCTTACCAGCTCAGAAACACATATTTGTAAAGCCAAATATGCCTCAACTCACCCTATTGCTTATGCTCCACTGCTACTCTATCAAATCTCTCCTCCCTCCCATATCAGTTGTAGACTGTTGTTTGTTCTAGCTGCCAAAATACTGTATATTTGATTTGATTTGATTAAATCAAATCACACCAGTCATCATGTTTCATTTATCAGTATGCGACCTATAAGTCGCTTCCCTGTTTCATATCAATGTTTACCACCTGCGGTCACCCTATGTGGTACCCTTGCATGTATATCCAGCCTGTATCATGTAATGTGTATTTCATGTATATACTGTTATTACCTATCTGTGTTTGTACTTTAAGTGTTTATGTCACAGGACCTCCTTGTGAATGAGCTTGCTCAATGGAGTTTTCCTGCAATAAACTTGAACTTGAACTTGAACTATTGCTGTTACAATAACCAAAACAATTTCAGAAATGAAAGCTGTTGATTTGCTACATGGTAGAACATGTAGGATTCAGGCAGCTGCTTGAGTGCCTTGAACCTCGATACGTATACCTTCACAGAAATACTTCTTAACAACAGGGATCCCAGATCTTTATGATGTTGCATGTAAAAAGTTAAGACGCGTCTTGTGCAGTGCTGTTGGGAGGGTGGTGCATCTCACAACAGATATCTGAACAAGCTGTCAGCCTGAACCCTTCATGTCTGTCACGGCAAATTGGGCATGTTTTGATAATTCACATGGGGACAGTGAAGTGTCACAGTTTGCTGTTCTAAGAATGTTTTATTTTCCATCTGAACATACCTCATACAACATCAATAAAGAGCTCCAAAAACCAGTACAGCAATGGCTCACTTCACAGGGAAAGTCAGTTGGCTTTATAGTTGCAAATAATGGGTCCAACCAACATAAGGAAGGCTTTGGTGGAGGGGAGCTTTGTTCACATCCACTGCTTTGCGCATTACTTAAATTTAATAGTTCACAGTTTTCTCGATGATGACAGTAACATTAAGGCTCTTGCTAGCACTGCTAAAAGAATATGCACTCATTTCAGTCACTCAAGCAAAGTCTGTCACTTGTTTGGAAAAATACAGCAGGAGCACAGTTTACCTGTGCACAGACTTATACAAGATATTTCTACTCAATGGAATTCAACCTTTTAAATGTTCCAAAGGCTGCTGGAACAAAAGAAAGCTGCCAGACAATACACCTTAGAAAATAAAATTGGTGATGTAGATGTCTATATTACTCCACCATAGTGGGCCATGCTGGAGTTTCTAATTTTCCTGCTCCAGGCATTTGAGGAAATCACCAGACAGGTTAGTGCAAACACAGCAACTCTGAGCCAGGTGATGCCCCTAGTAAAAATGTTGGAAATTCAGGATGAATCTGATTAGGGAAAAGTTAGAAAACCAAAGCACTTCCATGATCACACAGGCTGCAAGTGGTGCTGCTAACACATACAGGTTGTCCCCCAGAATACAACAAGGTCTAACGAGACGTATGATCAGAAAAGTTGCAGAAGACGACAAACTATGTAAAATGCTTTATTCTGAGTACTACATTAAAGTAACAATCTTGGACCTACAATACAAATCGAAGCAACTATTGAGTGATGATGATGACACTTCTTTCAAGATAAACAAACAAGAAATAATTGATAATCTGCATGCTGTCATGGAACAGAGTACAACAGCAGCACCACATTCAGAATCTTCTTCACGACACAGCACAGCATCACGTGGCCCATTCTCTACTGTTGCAGCATTTTCTCCCTCTTTCTCCTCAGCAACTGCAACCGAATCTTCTTCTTCTTCAACACCATCCAAACATAGCACTGTCCCACAGTCACTTGGCTCAGCTTCATGTCTCTGGAGTCACTTACAAGATGTAATTGTAACATCTTCTTCATCTGCCTCTTGTAAGACAGCCTCAGTACTGACCGTTGTTGAAATGTACCTGGCAGAGCCTGATATCAGCTGGAATGCTGATCCTTTGAAATACTAGAAAATCCAAACAAAGTATGTGGCCTGCTTTAGTAAACATTGCAATGAAGTACATGAATTGTCCTCCGACTAGCATGTGTTCAGAATGATTGTTTAGCTCAGCTGGTAACGTCATTACTGATTCACGATCCTATTTGACACCAGAAAATGCTGAGTGCCTGACATTTCTAAAAGTCAACATTCCTCACTTTAATTTCAAATATGATTCCTGAATGAAACATATAGTCTGAGTGAGCAGGCCCTATCCACAAGACACTTTCCAGAATTGTTGTGTCTGTGGTGAAAATCTTTTGTGAATAGTCTACTCTATGAAGCAGCAATTAATTGCTGTCAGGTCAGGACTCAGGACAAATTATTTTACTGATCATAATGAGTACAGAAACATGAAAAATAATACCATCAGTGGGTCAGAGTCCAAATACAGCAAGCAACTGCATTTCATATCACACTTACTTGGTGGTACTAGGTACCACTCTGATCTGAAAGATAGGGTACTGCTGCCTATTACTATTACTATTAATACTACTACTAGTCACTTTTTGTCCTCACTGCTACTACTACTACTTGTCATTTTTTTGTCCTCACCAACTGATTAAAAATTATTATTTTACCACCGACCTGACTGTATTGCAGTATTACTGCTTTAATTTTCATACAATGGATGGCTTAGCAGAAGTCTGAACACTGAAACTGAATGCTCATTGTATAATGTATTTCTCATGTTCCCGATATTTGGCTACGATTACAGAGAAAATGTAAATTCATTTCTTTATTGTGTGTGTGTGTGTGTGTGTGTGTGTGGTATGTTAGCCTGGCTGTAACGATATTACATCTCACTTATAGTAACTGGGCTGAGATTATTATATTAAAATTTTTATGTACTTAAATTATTTGGCACTGGTTGGCAGCAATTGCGGAACTAAGAAGGATGTAACTGTGTGTCATTGGGTCTTCAGGTGGCAGTAGCAACCTTTATTTTTATGACCGCACTGCACTTCAACAATGTGATGTGACTGACTGACTGACTGACTGACTGGCTGCCTGAGTGGTGATCAGTTTATGTCTTTTACTTCTTGTTTAATGAATGTATTGCATGCTGAGCAGTAGTAGAAGTAGTCATAGACAACATTCCCACCTGTTGGACTAGGCAGTGTACCATACCACAGTATACTGGGACATGAAATGCCGTGGCATTATTCACATGGGTATGGTGGGTGGGCTCTTACTGCTGCACATTTTGATCATTAATTTCTTTCATCTGGTTTGCCCACACAGCAGCAGCATTAATAAAAATAATCTCAGCTGTCTGCAGTGCTTGATATTTCTTTGTGGTACAATAGTACTTGCATCTGTCTGTCTGTCTGTCTCTCTCTCTCTCTCTCTCTCTCTCTCTCCATCTATTTCTCTCTCTCTCTCTCCCCAACACACTCACGTCACAGGCCTGAGCAGGATATGCTACCAGTACAGGCCAGCCGTGAAGCAGCTAGTAGTAATTAATTATTGCTTTTATTTGGCAGTTTTACTGTCATTTTTAGACAAATAATGCATTAAATTATTTCCTTTTGGCCTCTGTGTTGAATATGACTGAATCTGGCCACTTTTATGCATTTTATCACATTTTTTCAAATATTTATAAATAATCAAAACTAATCAGAGCAAATCAGAACTCCACCATGTTCCAGTTCTTATTTGATACGGGTCAGAACTTCACAGAGTTCTTCCAGCCCTAGTTATTTTACCATGTACAGGTCATTGGTGAGACCACATTTAGAATATGGGGTGAGGTACTAGCATTCTTACCTTAAGCAGGACATCAGCATGCTGGAGGGGGTTCAGAGGAGTGCAACCAAGATGATCATGGGGTTACAGGATAGGTCCTATGAGGAGAGGCTGAGAGCCCTGGTGATGTACTCCCAGGAAGAGAGGAGGCAGAGGGGTGATATGATAGAGACCTTCAAGTACATGAAGGGAATTAACATAGTGAAAAGAGTGAATCACTTTAAAATGAGTGACAACAGCACCACTAGAGGGCATAGCTAAAACTGATGGGGAGGGGGAGATTCAGAAGGGATGTAAGCAAGCATTTCTATATGGAGAGGGTGGTGTCCACCTGGATTGGGCTGCCAGAAGAGGTGGTATCAGCAAGAACAGTGGGAGCATTCAAGAGAGCCTGGGACAAACACAAAGGGAACCCTTGGGACCAAGGAAGGGGAGAAGGGGGGGAGGTTGGGACAGTGCGGGGGGGGCAGGTGCAGGGTCATTGGCATAAATTGTAAGACCAGACTCTGCTTGCTTACCAAGCAGACATGATAGACTGGGTGGTCTTCTTCTGCTGGCTCTTCTCGTATGTTCATAGATACGTAACTACCTTTGTAGTCATGTCATGGGCATGTGCCTCTGATGTGATAGCATTCTCACCAACACCTGGAGCTCATACTGGCACCAGCAGAGTATATTTTGTTTCCTCACTAGCACCACAAACCTATCTGTAGTGTCAGCAGACTTTATTTATTTGCCAACACCAGGAGCCCATCCTAGGTATTGACACACTTTTTTAAGAAAATGCAGCTACCAGGAGCCCATCCTAAGTGGCACGATTGTACCATAACACCCTCACTGAAAATCAAATCCACCCCCAGAAGACTTTCCCTGGTGTCATGCATTCTCCTACAACCACTTTCCAAAAATTAATGCAGCCACCTTGTGCCCATCCTTGGTGGTATGCTCCACCAAAAATGCTACCACCCATCGTTGGTGGCTCGCTAGTGATTCGTGCTACCCCACCCCTCATTCCAACACTTGGAGCCCATTGCTGGTGTCAAGAACCATTTATTTTTAAATGCTTCCCCCTGCTTACCCTCTCCCATTCCCCAGCTTTTTGTGCGTAGCTCAGGAAACCCATTCCCAATGCCACAGAACCCCACTCTGCCCAATATGGTGGCTAGTATTATCACAAATTCAAAACACACACTTGTGATATTGTTTCCAGATGGTGTCTACTGAGGAGTCGAGAGAAAGGTTTTTGTAACTACAGTCTGGTTGGGCCTCTGAATGCCAGGGACAGGCAGCCTGTGGGGCAAAGAAAAGGTGGGGATGCCACTGGATGCCAGGGACTTCTGTATCCATGTTGGGACAGAGTGATCAAGGGGTTGCAAGTGGACACAAGGGATGCCCTGTGGCAAGGTAAGGAAAGGGAGTACTGAATGCCAGGAACTGACTGCAGCTGGAGCAGTGTGAGGAAGGGGCAGGACACTGAATTTAAATGCACATTATTGCAAGCAGGCAATTGCCAATCCCAGAGTACTTTTTTATTGTGGAGCTGGTCCTTTGATGTCCAGACTTTCTATCTGTAATATACTGGCTGCTTCCTCAGCTTTAATAAGCACACTGTTCCATGGTTGGATCAATTTTTTCTCTTTTTTACAAGACCTGTTTCTCCTAAATTTAAGGGTTTCTCAGGGGTCAGTCTAAATTCAATGAAATTAAAATAATTTAAAATAATTTAAAATATGTACAAGATAAGCATAGCATTTCACCGTTATTTTTCACTCATATAAATCTTTCCACTGCAAGATATTAATTTTCTTTAAGATTCAGTTAATCCGTTTACGCATGCATCATTGCTTTTTGCTACCTAGAATAGATAATATACGTATGTAATTATATACTGTGTTGGTGCAATCTGACCACATAATAAGAGCATTTTAACTTCTGCAAAATTGCCTGTAACCATGTCATACACCTGTCCAGGAAGTTCTGCTTCCAATCCACTTTTCTCAATTGCAAGTTGTTCTCATTATTCAGTTAGTGTAAAAATACAGAGGCACATTCACATCCTGTCCCCCTTAATACAGACATTAATCTTGAAGCGCACAATATAACGTAAGAAGAGATTACACTCACAGCTTGTTCTTTGTCTGTAAGCCTTACAGCTCAGCCCTTCCAAAATTGTGGAAGTTGCCTAGCATTGACAATTTTCTGTTTAAAAATTATATGGACAGCATTTTACTAATCCATTTACTGTTTCATTTCATTTATTGAACCAAAAGGTTCATTCTGTACTCCCATCTTAAGTTCTTTATTTTATGCAATGGCTGTAAACAGTAGCTATATGGGGTCTTTAATTCCTTTTTGTGCAATGTTTGTAGGGAATGGATGTATGGGGTCTTTAATTCCACTATGGAAAAGGGTTTTGTTAAATATTTTTAATTTCCAGCTGATTTTCTATTTACCTATATCACACAGTAACATCACTATATAGCTCCTTAAACATAGAGCTTCCTGCTTGTGTTCATTTGGTTCTATTATATAGCAACAGTGCATCCTTGCTCCTCAGTCTCAGGGTTTCTGGCTTCAACAATGTAGAAAATGCAAAATAAATGGTTGTGGCGCATACCTTAGGTGCTTCCTCTGCACTGCGTTACTCAGATAGGCAGCAAGAAATGTCCGACAGCTGCGCCACTTTTTTGTGGTCTCAAGAAACAAAAAACATCAAAGGTTTAAAACCTGAAACTTACAGGGTTGTTAGAGCCTATCACAATGGAGTGCCTTTTGATGTTTTCGAACAAAATCTCTAAAACAGAGATTTTAATGAATTTAGTAACACTGTGCATCCATCTGCAGTAGCATTTCACAATCATTTTTCATAAGATATCTTCATACACCCATGATCATTCACATATGCTTGGTTACCTTTGTGGTCATGTCATGGGCATGCTTCCCTGGTGTGATAACATTCTCACCAACACCTGGGGCTCATCCCGGCATCATCAGAGTATATTTGTTTCCTCACTGCCACTGGGAGCCCATCCCCATTGTCGGCAGCCTTCATTTATTTGCTGAAACATGAAGCCCATCCTAGGCACTGGCACGATTTTTAAAGAAAACGTTGCCAGAGGGAGCCCATCCCAAGTGGCACAATTGTACCATAACACCCTCATCAAAAATCAAATCCACCCCCAGGAGTGAATCCTTGTGGCATACTTTGTCCTATGGCCACTTTTCAAAAATGAATGCATCCAGTTTGTGCCCATCCCTTGCGGCTTGCTCCCCCACAGCAGCTACCACCCATCCTCAGTAGCGCCCAAGTGATTCATGCTACCTCACCCACATTACAACACTGGGAGCCTATCACCGGTATCAAGAACAATTTTTAAAAAATATTTCTGCCTGCTTCCTCTCTCTCTCTCTCTCTCTCCCTAACTTCCTGTGGCAGCTGTCCCTGTCCTAAATGATGGCCAGCACGAATTCTCCTCTCCCCTCCTTAGCAGGTCACTATTTGTAAGCATTAGCACAAATTCAAAAAAGGGGCTTGTGATATTGTTTCTAGATGGTGTCCGGCTGAGGATCCAAGAGGAAGGTTTTTGTGGCTACCATCTGGATGGGCATCTGAATGGCAGGGACAGGCAGCCTGTGGGGCAAAGTAAGGGAAGGAGTGCCACTGGATGCCATGGACTACTGTATTTATCTTGGGGCAGAGTGAGGGAGGGGGTTCAAGTGGACACATGGGATACCCTGGGGCAAGGTGATGGAGGGGAGTACCAATGGATGCCAGGGATTGGCTGCAACTGGAGAAGTGTGAGGGAGGGGCATGCCACTGGATGCCTTGGGTAGACATAGGCAGTGTGAGGGAAGGGGTGCCACAGGATGCCAGGAATTATTTTGAACAAGGATGGGGTGAAGAAGAGAGCTGCAACTGGATGCCAGGTCAGTACTGAATCGGGGCAGGGTGGGGGTGGGAGTGTCACTGGATGGCAAGGACTGCTTGACTTAGGGTGAAGTGAGGGAGGGGGTGCCACTAGATTCCAGGACTGTTTGGCTTGGGGAAGGGGAAGGGAGGAGTGTCACTGGATTCCAGCAATGACTCAGCTTAAGGCTGGGTGAGGGAGAGGTGTCACTGGATGCCAATGATGCCTTGGAGTTAGGGAAGGGTGAGGTTAGGGGGTGCCATTGTTTGCCAAGAACTGCTTGACACAGAGTGGAATAAGGACAGGGAATGTCTTTGGACACCAAGCACAGCTTACCATTAAAAATATTGACAATTGTTAATACAAAGTAGTGTGCATATCTTATATGTATGTATATATATATATATATATATATATATATATATATATATATATATATATATATATATATATATATATATATATATATATATATTTATATAATTTTTAAAAGAAAGGATATTTGTGTAACTGGGTTGCAGTGGATGTTGTGGTTACTATCCGTGCCGTGTGGGCTCAAACAAGGTTGAGGGGCCTGAGTTCTTATTTTCCTGACTGAGGGTTTCAAATCCAGCTCTTTTGAGTTTAGTGCAGTACCTCCATTTAGGGTAAAATTTAAGTGGGCCGAGTGCATGGGGCTGTACAACACCTTGGGATGCAGTACCTCCCACAGTGTCCCCCTACATATGGAAAACCACAGTGTAACCCTAAATTCAGCAAAAGCACAATTAGTTTCACAAGACAAAATGTAAAATATCAAGAAAATATTTATTGGGGGATATTCACAAGGGATGGGGCAATGCAAAACAAAAAGATTTGGGGCAGAAACTTGTGAACTGTACATGCAGGACCGAAGTTAGGTGCCTGATTAGACTCGGATGGTAAAACACTTTAAAAACTGCAATGACAGTCCCACCACCACCAGGCAAGACAAGGGCAGTAGTAAATAGGACTGTAAACCTTTTTGTACTGACAGCATTACCCACTGGTACCATTTTTAACCCTTAAACCTTAAAAGGACCTCCCGGTGCTTCACTGGGTACCCAACTATAGAAGTGGTGCAGATGCAGTGACACTGCAGCTGGTTAGTTGGTGATGGTGCTCTATAAAACTAGCAGAATAAACACTTTCCAAACTCCAACTCCACAGGTCATGTAATTGCTTAAATGGCAGAACCTTCAAATGAGGTATTTGTAACTCCTGGCCCATTGGCCAAATCTGTGGATTTGGTGGCAACTTTGTACAAACTTCCCCAGTTGCAGGGCATGCCTTGAGAGTACTCACAGTTCTGTTGTACCACTTCCCTGTCAGCTGGGCTCCTTCTCCTCCTCATCTGCAGATGCCGTTTCTCTCAGGTTGATGGCTCAGTTGATGCAGCTGGGGAGGCAGCTTGAAAATGCTTCAGGTCTCAGGTGCCTCTGGATGTAGCTCAGGCTCTCGGCATCTGCAGTCATCTGGACCACTCGGGCTCTTCCCTCTTCCTCCGCTGCAGCACAGACCAGTCTAAGAAGACAACACCACATGCCTCACACCCATATCAAGGCTTCAGAACCCTAGTGTAGGGCATAAGCTAGTACCTGGCATTAGCCCTAACTGGCCATCTCCCAAACTGTGCTGGGTCGATGCAGGTTTTCTCTCACAGTTGCACTCAGTCTCTCTCAGGTGCCCACAGACTGGCAGCTGTGGCATGCGTTTACCTCCTTTCTCTAGGCAGGTCAGTCTGTCTCGCAGGAAAATGCCATCCTGACACTTCAGTAGACAAACACACAGTTCAGTCTCTGGATGTACAGGTTGTGGAAACCTTTTGAAGTCACTCCCTAATGGTTGACTGTGGAAGCCCAGGCAGGATTCACTGGATGGCTCTTGCCAGTAGCCCTCACCTCCCTCACTCTCTGAGTGCTAACTGCTGAATACCATCTTCTATTACTGCCCGCAGCATTTTCTAGTGTAACGGTGGCTTCTGACTGGTGTAGGGGTTGTTAGTCTACTGAATTAGTATTCAGAATGTGCACTCAATGCTCTATTGGTTAGCAGAAAGGGTACCAATTATACAGCACAGTCATTCTCCCATAATGCTTTAGGAATCAGGGGCTAATATCCCTGACCTCTGATTGGCTACTGTGAGGTCAGGGGTCAGCAAAATGGTGGCTGTCTTACTGTAAAAAACGGTGCTTCTAGGGACATGGATATGATGTACATCCACACTTCTGGCAGTGTATCTTCCCCCTTTAAATCCTGCCAGAATGTCTTCAAGGTGGCTCCTCCCACCCACCCAGGTGGTAACTCCTTCAACACCGCCCCGTGACGTCAGATCTTCCTTTCTGCTGGAAGAAGAAGGTTCCCTCCTTATAGCTCTCTATGCTGAGTAGGCCCTTTGCTTCAAAACTTTTGAAAATGAGTATCCTCTTCAAGCGACTTCGAATCTTTCAAACTCTCAACATGGATGACTCCAAGCCAGTGCCAGGTTTCAAACAGTGCAAGTGTGGGCAGAAGATGCCCTGGATGGCACACGTCATATGTCTACTGCCTAGGCCATGAACATGTTCCCCAGGCATGTGGCCCGTGTTGCACCTTGCATCCCAGTACCCTGGAAGACCGGCATGCTAGGCTACTTTTAATGCATCCAGATGAATGGGACCCTCCCATTCAGCCAAAAGACAGCCATTGGGTGGTCTCCATGGCTGCGGGGTCTACAGAACAACTTGTGGCATTTGAAGAGGTGGCAGCTCAGACCATGGAGCATGCCTCTTAGGCTTCAGCCTTTGTGCCACTCTCCTTTGGTGCCACCTTTCACTGAGGCATTTAAGGATTTGTGCCAGTCCCTTCCACATTTGGGCAGGGCCCCTCTAAGGGCACGAAATCTTCTAAATCTTTGAAAAAAGAGACTAAAAAGAAGTCTCATTGTTGATTGTGAGATCACAAGTGCTCTTGGACCCCGTGCTTCTCTGGAAGTTTTGACTACAGTCGATCCTTCTGTCCAAGCCACTGTCTCCACAGTCTCACCATAAGGCCAGTAGGTTGAGACGCCCACCGACCAACCTGTTGAAATTTTTCTCAAGCCGGTCAACATGCTGTCACAGGATGAGGTAGATATCTCACATTCTAGCACTCTGGTCCTACCTATTACATCTCAGGGTGGATCGGACCAGCCCGCTGATCTGGTCCCTAACCCTTGAGATCCAATTAACCCAGAGGATCCTCGGCTTTCGCTGGTCCTTCTGAGTCTCACAGTCGATGTCCCCAATGGTTGAAGTCACAGTCCCAAAGTACGAAGTCGAGCAGCCCATGCCACCATTTGCGTTCCCACTTTCAGCATTCAGGCAAGCAGGGCCACCGCTGTTCTTCTTCCTCCTTGGATGAGGAGACGCTCCACCGCAAAAATGCACTGGTACTACTAAGAAGTCATGTGGCAACAGATCATGTTGGCTGGGGTTAAGCTGGTTGCAGCTCCCACCACAGCTCTTCCATGGCTCCCGCCACCTAGACCTCAGCCTACTCTGGCTCGGCCAGTTACGGCTCAGCCTATTTCAGCCTCTCCGCCCATCCAGGTGGAGCTGCTACCTAAGCAGCTGAAGAAGAGCCCCCTCCTAAGGATGCCCATACCACTTCTGGGCTTCCTCATCGGCTGTCAGTCACCGTGACTCCCGACAGCCCCTTAGGGTTAGTGTGGACTCTGGTGATCGACTGCTTTTCGATGACTCCTCAGAGTCTGAGGGCTCCTCCATGCACTCCTGTCTGTTGTACACTGAGTAGATGGAGGATTTGTCCACAGAGCAAGGTCCCATTTCTTCCAGGGCCCTGCTCTATTTAATCTCAGAATCTACAGGACTCCAGATGGAGCCCATCCAAAAACAGGCCAAGTACCCTTTGACCTAGATTCTCGACCCAGGTGACTCCCCTGGGGCCGCTTTCCCAGTTGGTGAGGCCATTCTTGGCCCTAGTCTTGAGCTTTGACAGCACCCGGCCTCTTGCCCTGTGCTGTTGGCCCATATGGCCCACAAGTATGCAGTTCCCATGGATTCCTGGTCAGGTTTCACTGAGCATCCCTTGTCTGAGGTCCTGGTGGCCGACTAAGTTTTTTGGAATACTGGCAGTGTCGGGGATGTGTACAAACCTCCTGACAAGGAATTCAAAAAGTTGGATCACATGGCCAAGAAGGTCTATGTGACTTCTTTGCTTGGCCATTGGCAGGCAAGTTCCACTTTTTTGATGGCCCATTTAACTCATGCTCTGCTGGGCATTCTAAATTAGGTGTTTCCCCAACTCCCGATTGACTTACAGACCACAGTCAAGCAAGTCTAGGACAATGGATGAGCGGTGGCTAGGCAGCAGCTTCAGGCGACCATGGACATCAGCGACTCCTGTGCCTGGTCTGTGGCTGTCACAGTAGCCATATGCTGCAGGACTTGACTGAGGATCTGTACCTTTACAGCAGATACCCAGCACAAGTTGGTGGATGTCCCCTTCTTGGTCACCGACTTGTTTGGGCTGGGGGTGGAAGGACACCTTACTCATATTGAGAAGTCCAGTGCTACCCTGGACTCTGTTACCTCTGCCCAGGGGGGGATCCCAAGAGCTCTAGGCTTCAAAGGAAGAAGCCCATTTGGCCCCTCTTGGCCCCAGCAGCCAAGCCGGCTCAGTCTCCAGCAGACGCATGTTTGGCATCCCCCACCAAAGTCGGTTGCTTTGGTCATCCGAAAGCCAGGTGGTTAAGCCCCGCTGCTTCCCCCGTTGGTCCCTCCTCCGACTCCAAGCCTGCCCATTGACAGGATGGAGTGTGCCTCCCCCATGCCCATCCTGATCCCCCTGGATCCTCCCATGGGGGGACAGCTCTGCCACTTTCTTTCCACCTGGTCCACTGTCCGGACAGGTGGGTCCTGAAGGTGCTTGGTCAGGGTCTGCCTCTAGAGATCAAGGCTTATCTGCCTTGCTGAGCCTGTGCCTGATGGGAGGACATGGTATCCGCTGACATGCTGTCAGCCCTTCAGGAAGACATTGCCCAGTTCCTCCAGAAGGAGGTAGTGGCTCCAGTCCTGGACCCTCCAGTAAGCCCATGGTTTGTTTCCAGGTACTTCCTGGTGCCAAAGCAGATGGGGCTGGCACCCCATCTTAGATTTGCACGACCTGAACAGATTTCTTCAGTCTCGCACTTTCAGGATGGTCACTCTGTCTCAGATCATCCCATCTCTGAAGCAGAACGTGTGGTTCTGCTCCATGGATCTTTGTAACATGTTCTTCCACATTCCCATCCATCCGTTCCGTCGCTGGTTCCTGTGGTTCTATGCAGAAGGGGTTCTCTATGAGTTCCATGCCATGTCCTTTGGCCTCTCCTTGCCCCCCAAAGTTTTCACCAAGTGCATTGCAGTGGTGGCAGCCTACCTGGGGTGCCGAGGGGTCCGGGTGTACCCCTACCTGGATGACTGGCTTATAATGGGTACCTCCAGGGTGGAGTTGGAGCGGTCCTGGGATCTGGCCCTCCGGACCTGCTCATCCCTTTATCTCCTGGTGAATAAAGCCAAGTCAGAGCTCATACCTTTGCCGGTAATACAGTTCATCAGGTTGGAGCTCAACTGTTGCAGAGCCAGGGCTCAGCTTCCATCGGACCGGGCGGAGGCTTTTTCCTCTTTTACCCAATCATTTAGGGTTGGGCAGTTGTGCCCAGCTCAGGACTTCCTGTGCCTCATGAGAAACATGGCAGCATGCACCAGTGTGGTCCGTTGGGCCTGGTGGAGAATGCACTCTCTGCATTAAGAGCTTGCCCGTCAATGGTCTCAGTGCCAGGGCCACTTCGACCAGCCAGTCACTATGACTCAGTTGATGTGGGACACCCACCAATGGTGGTTAGTCCCAGAATATCTGCAGGAAGGGATCCATTTTGTCCACCCAGAGCTGACAGTCACCATCATGACCAATGCCTCCCTGATGGGCTGGGGTGCCCACCTGGGGGAGCACAGAGTCCATGGACTCTGGACTCCAGAGGAATCCCAATGACATATCAACCTGCTGAAGCTTTGAGCAGTTCAGCTGGCATTTCTCTGCACACTCAAGGTCAGGTCATTCAGGTCCAGATGGACAACACTACGACCATGTACTACCTCAACAAACAGGGCAGGATGCACTCCCTTCCTCTATGCAGGGAAGCTTTTTACATCTGGACCCTCATGCTCAGCCTGGACACCTATCTTCTGGCCATCCATGTGGCCAGTGTCTCCAACCAGCTGGTGGATGCCCTCAGCCATGTGGGCAAGGCATCTCACGAGTGGTCTTTCCATCAGGAGGTAGTACACAGCCTGTTCTCCCAATGGGACACCCCTCTGGTGGATCTTTTCACCTCCTGGGAGAATGCAAAGCTGAGGCTGTATTGTGCCCACCCTTCTCAGCAGGGAACATTGCAGGGGGATGCCTTCTCAAGGCCATGGACCCCAGGACTCCTCTATGCCTTCCTTCCATTTACTCTGATCCACAAAGTGCTGATCAAAGCCAGGAAGGACAAGGCATGGATGATCCTGGTGGCTCCAGACTTGCCCCGCCAGTTCTGGAACCCCGATCTCCTCAGCCTCAGCAGTAGGCTCCCATGGCATCTCCCTTTCCACCTGGACCTGCTCTCTTGCAATCAAGGGAAGGTACTTAATCTGAATCTTCAATCCCTGCAACTGACAGCCTGGTTCTTAAGCGGCTAGAGTTCAGGCTTTGGGTCTCTCTGAAGATGTCCTCACCATGGTTGAGGCTTCTCAGAAGGAGTCGACCTGAAAATGCTATGCCTTCAAATGGAAGAGGTTCTCCATTTAGTGCCAGGGCAAGGGGCTTGACCATTTATCTTGTCCGGTGGCTAGCATCCTTGACTACCTTTGGTCCCTCTCTCAGTCAGGCCTTCAGTCGATTATCCTTAACATGCACCTGGCAACCATCTCTGCATACTGGGCACAGGCTGGTATGCCATCAGTGGTGCAGGAGAAGGTAGTCTAGTGCTTTTTTCCAAGGCCTTGACCACATTTCCTCTCTGGTGTGTGAACCACCACCACCACAGGACTTGTTGCTGGCATTGGCAAAGCTCATGGGCAAGCCATTCAAACTGAAGCAAAGGTGTGACATGTCTCACCTGTCATGGACAACCTCCTTCCTGGTGGCTAACATGTCAGCCAGAAGGATCAGTGAGCTCCAGGTGCGCTCGGTGGAGTCTTCTTACCTGGTCTTCCACAGGGACAAGGTTGTCCTTTACCCCAATCCGAAGTTCCTCCCAAAGGTTGTGATTAAGTTTCACCTTAACCATGTGAGCAATATCCCGGTGTACTTCACCAACCACAGCTCGGAGGCTGAGCACAGGCTCCATACTTTGGACCTGGGGTGTGCTCTCATCTCGCCTACTATAAGGAGAGCATGGCTGGAGTTTGGGGAGAGGTTTGCCAGCTATTTGTCACCAAAGCTGAAGCTGCACCTGGCAGACTGGCAGCTAAGCAGATGATTGGCAGGTGTATTGTATCCTGCATTGACCTCTGCTATAGGTTAGTGGGAAGGGAGCCTCCCATAGGACTAAGGGTTCATTCCATCTGTCATGCCGCTGCCTCAGTGGCTGCTTCCAGGGATATCCCTATCCAGTAAATCTGCAAGGCTGCTACCTGGGAGTCAGCACACACCTTCATTTCTCACTATCACATTGACCTTGAGTCATGCTGGAATGCTGGTTTTGGGGCCTCAGTTATCCAATCTCTGTTCTCTAAAGAGGGTGTGTGTGCCTTGTCCTCTCCTCCCAAAGAACTGCTAGGAGTCTGCCAGAAGTGTGGATAGTACATCATATCCACATCCCTAGAAAAACAGGTTACTCTCCAGTAACAGTAGTTCTAGGAATGGTATATGATGTACATCCACACTGACCCACTTGACCTCCCCTGGCAAGTGACACACCGGTCTTACTTCCAGCAGGTATGATCTGACATTTATTTTTATTTATTTTTTATTTTAGTCTTTGGTAACTGGGTAAGACCCACTAGGCACACGTGCCTGTTTTCAGGGACGACCTGGGAGCACTGGGCGGTTAAGTGACTTGCTCAGAGTCACACAGTATGCAAGTGGAGGTAGAGAATCAAACTCAGGCCTAGTCTGCTGGATGTACCAAGCTCGTTCACACCTCATTCCTCTAACCTCTAAGCTATACTGTCAGCCAATACAGGGTGGTGCAGAGATAGTTACCAGCTGGGTGGGTGGGAGAAGCCATCTTGAAGACGTTCAATGAGGATGGAAAGGGGAAAGGAACACTGCCAGAAGTGTGGATGTACAACATATACCACTCCTAGAAGTACTGTTACAGGTGAGTAGCCTGTTGTTCTTGGTTTTGGCTCCTGCTCCTATTTTCACTGTCCCCTTGGGTTGATAGCATACAGTGCTCTGTTATCCGGTTGTGGTTTTATAACAATTAGGGCTTTCTTTGACCCATCGTGGAGTTCCATTGTCTGCTTCCCCCTTTTCAGAGCAGAGTCATTTTATGAATGCAGCCATAGCTGCTCTATTCTTAAAGGTGTGGAGTACCAAACACATGTAGTGCTTTTTGTCTCTCCCCCTACTAGTGTCTCTGAGTCCCTTGATGCCTACTGGTGTCCCCAGGGCTGGAGCACACTAAATGATGTCATCTGTGTTGGCTGTGGGCTGCTGTGGTGAAATTCACTGTGATGGAGCAGGCAGGCTAAAGTGCTAAGCAGCAGTGTACAAGCAGGCAACTCACATGCTTGAACAGGTGGCTGCTCAAACATGTACACACTAGCTGCCCAATGGTGTGGCACTTCTGTGCACTGCTGCGGAGGTGGTGGCTTGTTGATTCTTGCTCCTCTGTTCCCCTGTCATCAGGATGCAGTCCCAGGGACCGGAAAGCAGAGGATAGCAGACAGAGTTCTGGTGGCGGCAGGAGTTGAGGTAAACTCCCACCATTTGAGAGGTTACATTTTGAAAAAAACTATGTTCAAGCATCAGTTAGAGTGAAACACAAAGTCACACAAGTAGGGAAATGCAAAATTTGGGTAAAAACATCCCCTGACTTTCAGTGACTGTGTGGTGTGGTATTCCTCGGGGTTTAAAGGATTTCACAACAAAGCATGGGCAATACCCTAATGTCAGAACCTTCTCTCAAAGCATTGGTGTATGAGTACATTTCCATGCCTTGAAAGACATTGCCTAAGTTAAAGTACCGCCAATGCGGCACTGAGCAATCATTCAGACCCCTAGGAATATCATACCATACATTCACCAACAGTGAGGGGACTTTTTTTTACCCCTTCAGTCAGAGCCAAACTAGGTAGAATACAGTACAGAACATACTAAATGGTTGAAAATCCTTATCTGTCCTCATCTTTCTACATCTATCTATCTATATATCAATCAATCTATCTATCTATCTGTCTATCTACCTATCCGTTCCCTAATTTTGTGGCTTTGAGCTCTGACTCTAACTGATGAATAAGCATAGTTTTATTACGAATAATATATGAAAATTATTATTTTCCAGTAAAAAAAAAACTCACCTAATTTTTCCATAATGACTGTCCCTCTAAAATGATAAATGACAATACTAATCTGCCTGCAACATAAGCTGATTATACTAACCTGCCTTCCACGAGGAGGTCAACTAACCTCACATAATCCCAATGGCAAATCGCTTTGCACCGCTGGAGGAGACTCAAGTACCTGAGTCTACCAGTGGGACTCTGGTTCAGTCAAGGGAAATGGGAGTGATGACATGGTGACTCCCAGTGGTGAGAGTAAGAAGAAGGCAGCTAGGGGAGTTTTAGTG
The DNA here is from genome assembly GCA_016271365.2 of Neoceratodus forsteri. NCBI lineage: Eukaryota > Metazoa > Chordata > Ceratodontiformes > Ceratodontidae > Neoceratodus > Neoceratodus forsteri. The sequence continues at coordinate 514,173,419 of CM057449.1, read as the reverse complement.
GTTGGGGATATTGTGATCAGAGATGTAGAGAAGGTGGTGGCTGGGGGGGCGAGGAGGGATAGGAGAAGGTCAGATGCCTTCCTGAGACATCAGCCATATGGGACATAGAATAGGGAGGACAGCACAAAGGGAGGAAAGAGCTGTGGGTGTCAGTACACTTGGGTACTAACAATCTGATGAACCAGCCTGTGGAGCAAGTGAAACAGAACTTTCAGAGGTGGGAGACAGATTGCAGGCATATTCATCTTCCCTGGCCTTTTCTGAGGTCCTCCCTTTGTGGTGGGGGGATAAAGTAAGGAGGGAAGAGACAGAGAGAAATTAAATGGGTGGGTAAATAGATGGTGTCAGGAGAAGGGTTGCCACTTTGTGAGGGACTGGAGGACTCCTGGGACAGGAGGCTCTTCAAAGGTGATGGCCTTCACCTGACAAGAGGAAGGACCAGTACGCTGGGGCGGAAATTTGACAGCACCAATAGAAAATTAATCTGACTATGAAGAGACACTGAGGTTAGGGGAACCACGGTAGTGGAAGTGAGGGAGAGGGACCTAGCAAGTGCTTCCCATATACTGGGAACCGGAAGTATTAAGGTGGGTAAAAATCAGGTTGAGGTTCAAAAGGGCGTAGTGGAAGAGGCAAAGGCAGAAGGCTGTCAGGGTCTGCAGGCAATAAGAAAAATTAAAAGTTAAGTAGAATGGGAAGGCATGCAGGTATGGGATAACAAAACAACAAACGAGGATCCAGAGCTCGTGGGAAGGGGATCTGCCTTGATGCCAGGAGTCAGAGTAATAAAATCAGTAAGCTTCAGGCATTGGTAGCAGACACTGAGGTGGACCTCGTAGCCATCACAGAAACTAGGGCCACACAGAATAATGACTGCAGTTTGTTCATCGCAGATTACACAATGTTTAGACAGGATAAAGGAAAAGGCAAAGTGGGGAGGTAGCCCTATATGTTAGGGATGGCATACAGGCTGTGTAGAATGGGCACATCAAGAGAAGCAAAGAGGAAACAGAGTCACTATGGCACCATCAGGCAAGAAAACATGGATGGGGTGATATAGAGACCACCAGAACAAGGAGAAGAGATGGATGGGGAGCTCAGGGAAGAGCTGGCAAGCAGAGTGAAGAAGAAGGAAGTGATGATGGGTAATCTGAACCTTCTGGATATCGACTAGGATAGTCCAGCTACCAAGTACACCAGAAATCAGGCCCTGTTGGATACATTGCAAGACTGCCTGCTGGTGCATCTGGTTAGGAACCCACTAGACAGGTGGCTATTCTTAATTTGGTGCTCACCAACTCAGAGATGGTTGGTGGAGTGAGGGTAGGGGAGCCACTGGAGCCTAGCGACCATAACTCCATTTGGTTCAGGCTAACCCTCGGGACCAGAATGCCCCTATCAAAAACTGAAGTCCTAGATTTCAAAAGAGCAGAATTCAACTTGATGAGGAAGCTGATCCAAGAAGAATTGACTAGGTTGGACAGCACTGAAGGTGCAGAGGAAATATGAGATCAATCAAATGGACCATTCTCGAGTCAACAAAGTCATGCATGAGAATTATTACAAAATTAGACAGGTACAAGAGGCTAATATGGTTCTCAGAAAGCATCAGAGAAGCAGTGAGGGCCAAGAAAAAGCTTTTCTTCAGGTGCAAGGAAATGCAACGGGAGGAGGAATGAGGAGAGTACCAAATAAAAATTAGGGAAGCAAAGAGGACAGTCAGGGAGCAAAAGGCAGACATGGAGCCACATATTGTGGAGGGGATCAAGGGTGGAGAAAAACAATTTTTTCAGATACATTAAGGAAAAAAGGAAGCAGGGAAGGGGTATTATTAGGGTGCAAGAGGGAGGAGGGTACTAGAGGAAGATGAGCAAAAAGTAGCAATCCTTAACGGTTACTTCTAACATACTAACATACTATTTGCCAGCAGATTAGGCCTTACGGTCTATCGAGTCTGCTCGAACCTTAGATCCTTAGTTGGGTGCCGAGACCCTCCCATCCCTTATGCTCCAGAACTTCTGCTCTGTTTTCACAAGGGAAGACAGTGGCCCCTGCCTGAAAGTGGCATCAAGGTGGCTGTCAGGAGTCTTCCGGAAATGAGGCAGCCAGTATTTACCAAAGAAAGGGTACAGAAGGGACTTGAAGCCCTAAAGGTAGAAAAAGCCCCAGGGCTGGATGGGATGCACCCATGGGTGCTCAAGAAATGGGCTACAGGACTGGCTGAACCCCTAGAAGGGCTATTCAAAAGCTCAGTTCGGACAGTGGTAGTTTCTGAAAGACTGGAAAGTAGCTGACACTGTCCCGTTACATAAGTGGGAGGGGACAAGGAGCAATTGTGGGAATTACAGACATGTCAGCCTTGTCTCTCCAGTGGGCAAACTGATGGAGTCACTGATCAAAGAGTATCTTGTGGACTAACTAGAGAGCAATGGTCTACAGGATAGTAAACAGCATGGGTTTGTGGCATGGAGGTTTTGTCATCTGCTTCGATTTCAGCAAGGCTTTCAACTGAGTGCAACTCAGTGCCACACAGTTCAAGACCTCCTGTGTCCCTATCACCCCTCCACTCTCTTCGCTTCACAGATGAGGGACTGCTAGAAGTTCTGAGGTTTTCTTTAAAGACAACAGGTGCTCATGCATTTCCTTTTGCAGAACCTACCCTCTGGAACTTTCTCTCTTGATACATCCGAGACAGTCCTACAGTAGATGTTTTCAAACGAGAGCTAACAAGATAAACAAGCATTTGTCAATGCCGAACGTTCACTTGCAGGTATTTGCAGTGGTGTGTGGCATGTATGGTGCTTTACCCTAATGCCCTGTGTGATTGCTGGTATTTGCACAATAAATTGTCAGCATGACCTTTTTGTTACCCCCATTGTGCGCTACATAGGCGGAAACACGTTTTGGGCAGGATGTGAAAAATGACAGCTGTACTGTTCATAATGAAGTGTGGTAAAATGGCAATGTTGAAAATCTGGAGCGGAAATATTGAAAATTCGCAAAGCTAGGAGCGTGCATGGGAACTGTGCAATGCACGCTCGTAAAACAGTCATTGTTAGGAATTTTTTCACCAAATTGTCAACATTGGCATTTTAAAACCTCTGCTCATGAACAGTGACCCTGTGATTTTCTTAATGTGTCCCATACACTGAGTTCACACAGCGACTGTGCCATTGTGCGCTACATGGGCGGAAACACGTTTTGGGCAGGATGTGAAAAATGACAGCTGTACTGCTCATGAGGAGGTGTGGTAAAATAGCAATGGTGAAAATGTGGAGTGAAAATATTGAAAACTCGCAGACTTATGAGCGTGCGTAGGAACTGCACAACGCACACCTCAGAAACAGTCATTTTTAGGAATTCTTTCACCAAATTTTCAACACAGCCATTTTAAGACCTCTGCTCATGATCAGTGTCACTGTGATTTTCTTTAATGTGTCCCATACATTAATTTCAAGACACCGACTGCGCCCATTTTGTTGCAACATGGGCGGAAACACGCTTTGGGCAGGATGTGAAAATGACAGCTGTACTGCTCAAGAGGAGTGTAAAATGCCAGTGTTGAAAATCTGAGTGTAAATATTGCAAGTGAAACCCATGAGAGCGTGTGAAGTGTGCAACACACGTCAAAACAGTCATTTTAGAATTTTTCACCAAATTTTCAACATTGCCATTTTAAAACCTCTGCTAATGAACAGTGTCACTGTGATTTTCTTAATGTGTCCCATACACTGAGTTCACACACTGACTGTGCCATTGTGCGCTACATGGGCGCAAACACATTTTGGGCAAGATGTGAAAAATGACAGCTGCAGTGCTCATAAGGAGGTGTGGTAAAATGGCAATGTTGAAAATCTGGAGTGAAAATATTGAAAATTTGCAACCATTAGCGCAGTGTAGGAATCCTGCGTAACCAGACCCGTGAAGACAGTCATTTTAGGAATTTTTACCAAATTTTCAGCGCAGCATTTTAAGACCTCTGCTCATGAACAGTGTCACTGTGATTTTCTTAATGTGTCCCATACATTGAGTTCGCACCAACTGCTGCATTGCACACACATGGGCAGAAACACATTTGGGCAGGATGTGAAAATGACAGCTTTACTGCCCATGAGGAGGTGTGGTAAAATGCAATGTTGAAAATCTGGAGTGCAATATTGAAAATTTGCAAACGCACGAAAAGCGGAACTGCAACGCGACGCCGTGAAACAGTCATTGTTAGGAATTTTTTCACCAAATTTCAACATAGCCATTTTAAGACCTCTGCTCGATGAACAGTGTCACTGTGATTTTCTTAATGTGTTTCATACATTGATTTAGCGACACCGACTGCGCCCATTATGCGCTACATGGGCAGAAACACGCTTTGGGTGAGATGTGAAAAATGACAGCCATACAACCCATAAGAAGGTGGATAAAATGGCAATGTTGAAAATCTGGAGTGAAAATATAAAAATTCGCAAACTTACGAGCCCGCGAGAGAACTGCACAATGCACACTTTTAAAACAGTCATTTTGATTTGCAAATTTTCAACATGGGGCTTTGGGACCCTTCTCATGAACGGCGTCACTGTCATGGCATTATTCAGCTGGAAGGGTGATTTACGACAGTGACCGCGCAGTGCCCTGCGAAATCACCCTTCAGGCCAGAGTAACGCCATGACAGTGACATCACTCATGAGAAGGGGTCCCAAAAACCCCATGTTGAAAATTTGTGCAAAATTCCAAATAATGACTGAGATATGCAATAAAGTTGAAACCCCTATCTAGCCCATTATACAGCTTAACGGGCATTTTCTCAGTCTGCGGTCGGCTTTGAAGAGTGCAGACGTGTTCCCGGTCCACCAAGATCGCTGCGCTGGAGTCCGGAGGTAGTATGGGGTGAGGGGGTGGGGAGGCTAGCGAGTGGGTGGTGCGGGTTGTGGCAGAAGATGTGGGGGCGAGGAGCCAACGGGGATTGAGTACTCCGTCGCAAACCACGCAGGGGGCCGACCAGCCAACGGGGATTGGGCACCGCCGGCAAAACACAGCGGGAGGTTTGCCACGCTGGGGTGGGCCCCCAGCATGGCAGCAGGATGGCTTTTGGGGGCCGTGGAGTCGATGGGGATTGGGCACCCCATCGCAAACAAAGTTTAAGCTTTGGGGGTGGACGCGCTGGGGGATGCCAGTGATGAGGGGAGGGTTTGGACACGGTGTTTTATGGCAGCGGTGTGTTCAGCTTTTGAAGCAGAGGGACACCGCTGTCATATAGAGCTCCTGCACCCATTGGTACAGGATTGCCACGCCTGCTCAAGGGGAGCAGTGTATTGATGGGAGAAGCACACCTTCAAAGTGTGCTACTCTCCCAAAACGTTCCTTGCACATGCGCGCAAGCGAACATAAAAAAGTATTTATTCAATAAGACTTTTTTGGATCCAGATTGGTGTTTTAACTGATGAATTAAAATGTTTTATTTACATGTTTTTTTGGTATATGTATATTTTATTGCAGGGTTTCTCAAATGGTGAGGCCAGCCTCCCAGGGGAGGCCCCAACCTGTTCCGGGGAGGCTCAAGCAAGCCTTAAAATGTACTATATTTAAATGTCAGGTTTTGAATGCTTTGTGTGAAAGAATGCAGCAAACTAAAGTGAATAATGGCATGTGAATTTATGTACAAAATGGGTGATCAGGAAAGCTGCACTCAACAAACACTTGTTTCCTGGTGGTGACATGGGGAAAGCTGAATGGAGGAAATACAATTCTTGGAAACTGTGCAAAACAAAATGCAAAATAATGCAAATAAATAGGAACAAGGTAACAATTGACTTATTATACTGGCTGCAGAAGAGCACAAATACAAAGGCTAAGTGGAGAGGTACTAGGAGCAAGGGCAGGAAAAGCAACATGGACCCTGAGAAGGTGCTTAAGAACAAGGTCAAACTAACAAAGAAAGCAATCTGACTCATGTAGGTATTGCAATGAGGGGTAAATAGGGTGAAAAGCTCAGAAGTGTGGAGCGAGTAGGCTGACATGGCGGGGGTTATACATAGGGAGAATAATAAGTTCAAAAAAATGAGACTAAAAACTACTCAAAGGCATGTCACTGTATTCTTTGGGTGGGATATTCAAAGCAGTTGCACATTGCACAACTGTGCTGCGCATGCATGACTGTGGAAATGCGCCAGAGAGCGATATTCAGCAGCACAACTGTGCAGCACAAGTAGCAGTGCACCAATGTGCAATGGCAATGTATGCATGTGCAAGAGCAGGGGGCGTACCCATGAATATGTGGCACAGTGTGATATTCAACCCCCGACCAATGGCGCAAGCGAGTAGCAAATGGCAGTTGCGCAGAGCAGACTTGAGCCTATAAAAACAGGGAGCAAGTAGGAGGAGGGCACTTGCGCCAGAGGGGAGCAGGACAGAAGGAGACAGACAGACCATCTGCCCAAAAGGAAGGGGACAGGGAGAGAGAAAGAGACAGAGACCGGTACAGAGAGGGAGAGACAATGTGAGAGAGAGTGCATGAGTGAGAGTGTGACAGACGGAGGCAACGGCAGGTGTGAGAGTGTGGGTGTGACACAGTGCCGCCAGGCCCAAGTGAAGCAACACAAGCACCCACAGGGGCAGGAGACAGAGGCCGTAGGCAACAGCCAGCCAGCTGGGGGCAAGGTACGCAGCAGTGGGCCCTGCACAGCCACACACAGCCGGGTGGGACAGTGGAGCTGGATGCCCAGGGGGGACAGGACAACAGGGGCCATGGCCAGTGTGATATTCCAAATGGAGGCCATAATGAGGGGTGTGGGAGGCAGGAGGCAGGGTGTCGCGAGTCGCGGAGAAAAGGTCTGGCCGGGTGGTAATGCCTGAACAGGCGCACCACCCCGGGCATCAGCTATGAGACCCACGCTGACACTGAGATCAAGGGCCGGTACTGACTGAACCGGGCAATTCTGAGGCAGCTCTGTGAGCTGTGCAGTGAGGAGATGCAAACACCCACTAGATGGAGCCATGCCCTGACAGTGGAGACAAAGGTAACAGCTGTCATGTGCCTGCTCACCACGGACACCTTCCAGAGACCAACAGAGGACACCACAGGCATAACCCAGTAGGCTGCATCACATCTCCTCACACAATTCCTCAGCGCCCTGCTGCCACACACTGTGGAATGCATCCACTTCCCCAGCACACAGGCAGAGCATACAGCAAACATGCAGGAATTCCACAGGGTAGCATGTATGCCTGGCGTGCTAGAGGCCATCAGCTGCACCCACGTGGGCATCTGCATGCTACCTGGCCCGGGGGGGTAGCCTACATCAACAGAAAGGGCTACCCCAGTATCAACTGCCAGGTGGTGTGCGATGCCACGGGGCACATAACCAATGTCTGCGCCACACATCCTGGGAGAGCACATGACGCCTTCATCTGGCACAGCTCAGCACTGTGCCACAGGTTCAAAAGTGGGGACATCCCCACTGGTAATCTAGTGGGTGAGTATGCCGAGACCACGGGCAGCCGGGTACACCAGGGCATGGGAGGGGGGCAGCTAGGGCAGGGCCACTGCAGAGTGTGGCTGGGAAGGGCAAGGGACACAGCAACAGAGGACACCAGGCTAACCATATCTCCATCCACACAGGTGACAGTGTCTACCCACTCTGGCCCTGGCTGCTCACCCTCTACCAGTGCCCATTGTCCCCTGAGGAGGAGTGGTACAATGAGGCATATGCCAGCACGTGGAACATCATTGAGTGTGTCTTTGGTCTGCTGAAGGCATGTTTCCGTTGCCTGTACAGGTCTGGCGGTGCCCTACAGTACAGCCCCTTGAAAGCCTGTGGCCTATTCCTGGTCTGCTGCATGCTGCACAACATGGCCACTGACCATGGGATAGCTGTCAAGGTCGAAGAGGGGAGCAGCAGTGGGGACGACATGGACGATGGTCCATGTGGTGATGGGCAGCCCCCCCCCAGCAGAGGGATTCCCGGCTGATGAGGATGGCAAGCCAGCACCGGGATACAATAGCAGAGGAGTAGTACGGTGCATGCAGGTAGGTGGACAAACACCCATGCATGGGATGGCCACAGTGGCATGGCACACGGGCATGTGTGGGCATTCCTTGTGGCATGCACAGACAGGCAGGGGCAGAGGCGGACTTGGGGCAGTGCCACACGGCCACACACAACAACACGCAGCACAGCACAGCACACCACACCCACACACAGGTGCCCGCAGTCATGCGCCCGGGCACTGGCACCTGGCGTGGATCAGCACAGGGCACTGTTGCACATGTGCATCCACTGCTGTGGTGGCATCATAACACACACACCACATGGGTCAGCAGCTGGGTAGGTGTGCACACTGCCAGTGTGTGGTGCATTCCACAGATGCCACATCTGTGGCATGCACACACACACACACACAATGTCCATGTGCACACAGCGTGGCAGCAGCGGACAGGGTGGCGGGCACATCAGCTCCACCGTGTGGTCACACGGCCACCACAGACATGTGCGGCTGTCCAGCAGACCCAGGCTCTGCGACAGCTATGGGGGGTGTTCTGCGACTGTTCCCCAGGGGTGGAACTGCAAGAACATGACCTTGTCCTCGCAGGGGTCTGCAGACTCCCAAACAGGCCCGCTCCAGGCATGCCTGGGATGCTAACAGCAGAGCCTGGCATTGACACCGAGGGGGTCACCCGATGCTGGGTCCGTGGGGTGGACAATGCACTCTGTGGGGTCTGCTGTGCCTGGCCATGCCCCATGACAACCAGCGGGGCAAGGCCAACCATGACTGCAGTGGCTAAGCTATCCAGGCCCACGGTCGTGTCCTCCCGCAGGTGATGTATGGCCTCCTGGACCTGTGTGATGCCCCTTTCATGCTGCTTGGCAGCCTGGCACACCTCTGCATGGAGTGCACACACCCCAGTCATGAGGAGCACCTGTTGGTCCATGGAGGCCCACAGCAATAGGGTGTGCTCATGCAAGGGGTTGGCGCGCGGAGGCGCATGGGCATTGCGCCGACCCTCCGGTGGCGTACGACTGCACTGCACTGCCCCCCACTCAGGTGGGCGCTGCACAGTGGGGTCCCCTTGGGGCTGCTCACTGACAGGCGCACCAGCAGTGGACGCTGCACCCAGCCTCCCAACATCCCCAGCCGTCTGCCGCCCCTCCAGCCCATGTGTGCTGGCCAGCGCCTGTGCAGCTGTACAACCACCACCACTGTCCCCCCGCGCCGCACCGCTATCGCACACAGCGGTACCAGGGTCGGTGGCAGGCAGCTGTCCCACTGCCAACAGGCCACTGGCCGCGCTGCCAGGGATGGTGGATGGTATGGGTGCCTCCCCACAACAAGTCCTCTGCTGTCCAGGACAATGGTCACATTGTCATCAGTGTCAGACCCCGCCCCAATTTGTGTCTCCGCACACTGAATGCCGTAGCCGGTGTCCTACTGGAACACAGCCAGGACCTTGTCCGCCACCATGCCCAGGTCATCTGGCCAGATGGCGGTGGTGGGCTGCAGCTGTTCGGGCCACCGGACACCAGTGGAGGTGGATGGCTGGTCCTCCAGGGCTGGGCATGCCCCCACAGCAGACACAGCTGCCACTGCCCACTGCATGCTGGCATTCCGGTGCTGAAAGGGAACACAGCTGCGTTAGTGCCACCAATGCAATGGCCGCCCACCCCTTATGCCGCTGTACCTACCATATAGTGATGGGCTCCCTCCAGTCTGGAAGTCACCGCCCGGCACACCCGCCACCTTCTCCTTGATCCGACGCTTGTCGGTGCCCACCTTCTTCTTGCACTCCTGTGCAGATCGCTGGTGGCTGCCCTGCTGGTTCATAGCCTCCACCACCTCCTCCCAGGCTGCGGTCCTGGCCTGGGGTGTGCCAGTTGTGCCACTCAGCAGAGGCTCCCTGTTGAGGTACGCCTTGAACAGGGCATCCACCTCCACCTTCGTAGAGTTGGGCCTGCGCTTGCGGGCAGGCCCACGCTCCTAACCCTCCTCACGTTCAGACATGCTGCTACCTGTGGGAAGTGACATGTGGTTAGTGGCTGCAGCAGCCCACACCAGCTGACCATCCCGCTGTGCTGTCCGTCCCCTCGGCAGGTGCCACTTACCTCGGATGGTTGCAATACTGGTCCATGACCTGTGCAGTCCAGCAGCTCCTTTATAGCGCATCGCATGCAAATGGGCTGATGCACAACAGTAATGAGATGCTAATTCCCAGAGTGCACCACAGATAGGCTGATGAACTAATCTGCATATACCAGCTGAATATTGTGTTGTTGTGCCTTGCGCAATGGACTTTCGTGGGCACAAATCATGGCACAATGCTGTGACGTGTGCAGTGCGCCTATCAAAACGCATGCACCACGGCATTTACCATCACCTAGGAGCACTATTTGTGGCCATTGTGACCTATGTACTATAGGGCCTAAGGCGCTCGGGCACTATAGGGCCTGTGGTGCTTGGGCACTATAGAGTCTATGGCACTCGGGTGCTAAAGGGCCTGTGGTGCTCAGGCACCATTGGGCCCATGGCGCTGGGGCACTGTCAGGCCTATGGGGCATGGTGCCCTCAGGCCCCTATTGTGCAACATGTGTCATGGCCCCAATAGCGCACGTGTGCACATTGCGTATGCTGACCCCCTGCCCCCTGCCCTGCCCTATGCTCCCCAGGGACCTCTGCCCCATGTGCCAGTGTGGCCATGCCCATGCCACGCATCCCCAGGGATGCGCTATTGCTGCAGGCAGCACATCTCTGGGTGAGGCACGCATTCTGAGAACGTGGAGCTCATGCACTACAGGGTGCCATTTTGGACTGCTTCATTGCGGAGGAAGCATGCCACGGCATGCAGTGCCCCATTCACAGAACTGGAGCCAGGTAGAGCTAGTGAACCTGGTGGCCCAGGTGGAGCCCCATGCTGCCAGCGTAATCGGACAGCAGCCCCTCAACAGGCCCAGGACTGAGGTCTGGCAGGATGTGGCTGATGGCCTTGTACAGGCAACCAGTGTGTGGGGCACAAGGGAGCAGTGTCGCCCCCATTATGGGGACCTGTTAAGGAGGGACCTACAGAGGCTCAGGTCGCTGCAGGCATGTGTCAGGAGGGGGGGCTATGCCACGGCCAGGTAAGTGAGCTCTGCCTGCTTCTATGCACAACCAGTGTTCCATGGGTCTGGCAGGGCTGCATGCCATGCTGGGGGGTGGCGCCATTGCTGCGTGCCCTGTGGCCTGGCATTGCAAGTCACCGGGTGCGCTGCACCACTGCCCTGTGGCCATGCCAGGCCATGCCAGGCCGGGGTGCACTCTGTGCTTGGGGGGTGAGGGCAGTAGGCTCATGGTATTGCTGTGTACTGATGTGTGCTTGTTTGTGTTCTTGTCCTAGGCCCTAAAGACCAGAGAAGAGTCAGGGTGGTGGGGGCACCTGGCGGGCCGTGGCTGGCTGCTGTGGGACCTTCAGCAGGTGCTGCGGGACTGAGGGGAGGAGCTGTTGGACCGGCATGCACAGCACCATGGTGGGCAGGTAGGCACTGTGCATTCATACATTGTTGTTCAGGAGGTTGGTGGGGGTGGGAGTATGGCCTTGGCCACCTGTGCACTGAGCCGTGGCAGCTGTGTTCAGCCTGCAGTGTGCGTGGTGCCATGAGGTGGCCATTGCACATATGTGGCAGCTGTTGGTGGGCTGTGGGTGCGCCTGGCTACCACCAGTGCCACTGCAGTTCTGCCGTTGCACCATGCCATCTGCCTGCCACTGTGCTGGCTGTTGGCCCTTGGGTGGCAGTGTCCAGCACTTTGCACAGCCGTGGCATGCTGGGTTAGTGGCAGTCATAGGCCCACCCTCTGCAGGTGGCCAGGGTGCCACCCCAGGGACGTGTGTCCCCACTGCCCACTGCGTACGGTGGGAGGGCTAGGGTGCCCTAGACATGCACTGATCACCTGTTCCTTCCTTTGCCATAGGTGTCCAACAGGGAGATCGACAGCCACTCTATGGCCACCTCCTGCGGCGCATTATCTCAATCATCATCACCACCCTGGAGATTGCGAGGCTTAATGAGATGGCTCCTGCTGTGGGGGCAGTGCAGAGGTCAGCGCCAGGCAGCAGCAGGATGTGGCCACCCATAGGGGCCATTGTTACCATTCCTGAAACCTGACAACCCTTCCCCTGCCTTCCCCTGTCCCATTGTATAGCCTTGCCCCCTGTCCCCATCCCTCCCTCACCTACCCTGTTCCTGCTTTGTATATAGTTTCCCCTGCTTTGTTCCCTGTTTTGTATTGTAAATAGTTCTTTTATACAGTTTGCTTTGAGAACCCATCTGTGTCTGTGTTTGCTTTGCGACTGGCCAGTGGAGCCATGCTACAGTGGTGTGGTGGGTGGCTGTGTGGGGCACCTGTGTTGTTCTGTGGGCCATGCATGGTGGTGATGTTTTCCCAACGATCAGCGGCTGTGTCCTGGAGTGGCCATGGACAGGCTGTTCAGGTGGTGTGGCATGTGTGTTGAGTGCCATATGCCAGGGTGTGGCTGGCTGTGGACCAGGTGGGTTGGGGCATGCCGTACAGCAGTGGGTGGCTGGTGGCAGCCCACCCTTGGCCTTTGGTGCTGCCTTTTCATAGTCCACTGTTCTGTTGCCCATGGATGGGGGCTGGCTACATGCCAGTGCTCCTTGGGCAGTGTTTCTTTGTGGGCCAGCTATGCCTCTCGGCCTGGCTCCAACACCTCCCCAGAGGCCACCCCTTTCCTTGGTGCCTTGCTCCCTGCTGTGCCTGTGGCTGGTCCATTTGTGCCTTGGCGCATCTTCCTCAGCCATCCATGATTGTGCTATTGTGCATGTTGGGTTGCTCCTTGGTGCACCTCTGACTGCGCTCTGGTGCATCCATGCAATATTCAGTTGTGTTGTGCTGGCGCATGTTGCCATGTGCAACCTTTAAATATAGCACTCTTTGTGCCATGTTGCATTTGATTTGCGCTGCGCCGTCCTTGAGCTAGTGTCTGGCGCATTTCTGAATATCCCACCGTTTGTATACTATATTGGGGGAGACTCAAGATCTTTCCAAGGCTTGAAGGAGGCTCATTATGACAAAGTGTGAGAACTACTGTTGTAAATGTTTTATATACTCTGTGAAGTGCATTGAATCAAAATGAGAATTGCGCTATACTAAATAAAATATTGATTGACTGATATTGAGAAGATTGCTGACGAAGTTGGAGAACCTGAGTGTGGCTAAGGGCATAATAAGATGGGTAGGAAACTGGTTGAAGGAGGGACAACAGAGGGTGGTGGTAAACAGGGTCTGTTTGGACTAGAGGGAGGTCATGAGTGGGGTGCTTTAGGGATCTATCCTGGGTTCTGTCCTCTTCAACATGTTCATCAGTGACATTAAAGAGGGCATCTGAGTCAGGTTGTGTCTCTTCGCAGATGACACAAAGCTCTGCGGTAGGGTAGACAGTATTGAAGTGATCAGCAAGATGCATAGGGATCAACAAAGGCTAGAGAAGTGGTCTAAGCTAAAGTTGAACTTCAGCACCAAAAAATGCAAGGTTATGCACCTAGAAAAACACATTCTAGCCAGAGCCGATACAGCTGTGGCAAGCTTGTACAGCTCCAGAGAGCGAGAGCCTCCTAGTGCCATCTCCAAGATGGGGCAGTGATGCAACTGGTCATGCATGGCATTCGGGCATGCGTAGTTGTGGTGAATGCCATTCTGCCATTCTCGAGATGGCAGCACCAGTGGAACTGCACATATGCGCAAGGCGCGCATGCACAGTTCTTGTCCCGGAATGCAGAAGTACTAGCCAACATAGTACGGCTGTTACTCCGTAGTGACCAGCCGTGGTGAAGTGTTCCAAGCTCTGTTGGACTTTCTGAAGGACGCTTCCCAAAAGTCCAATGGAAGCGTGCCAAGGTCAGCCATTTTTGAGGAGTCAAATGCAAAATGTCTGTAGGCTTCACCCACAGCCATAAAAAAACAGGACAGAGTACTAGATGGGAGGGGTTAAACTGAGCACTACAGCAAAGGAAAAGGACTTGGGAATCATCATTAGTGATTCCCTCAAACAATCAAACCTGTGTAACAAGGCCTATAGTAAGGCTAACAGGATGTTGGGGTGTATCGGAACTGGTCTTGACAACAGGAAAAAGGAGGTACTGCTACTTTTTATTTATTTATTTATTGAAATGTTTCACCAGGAAGGCACACTGAGCAACAAGTCGCTCGTCTCCTGGTATGACCTGGGGGGAAGGGGTACAATAGGAATGAGACAATAAATATTTCAAGTTACAAGATCAACATTAACATACAGTTGTAAGGCAGGTGTTACAAACAGTGCTGCAATGGTGTTGCACATAATACGTAGAAAGAGTGGACAATAATAAGTGCCAGGTTAATAAGTAAACATGTGCTTATGTGAAAGAAAAGGGGGAAGGGGGGGTGAGGTGGGGGAGGGGGAAGAGTCATGTCCCTGGAGATCTCCTCAGGATGTGAGAAACCCTGCAAGGGGACTGGGGGGACCAGAGAGAAGGGGATAAGGCAGTGTCCCAGAGAGACCCCTTTAGAATGGTGGGGGAAGGGAGTAGATGAGAGATACAAGCTCCTTGGGGGGTAGGACAGGGACCCATGGAGAGCATTAGGGGTCCTTTACATTCTGTGAGAGATCAAGGGAGGCCAGTAAGGGGCAGCAATTTGGGAGAAAAGAAGGAGAGCTAGCAATTTGGGGGATGGGTGTGCACAGGGTAAAATGAAGGTGATGGTAGAGGGGCAGGGTTTGTCCTGGGCTTACAGGAGGGAATTAAGAAGGGACATGGCAGGAGCAGCTAGGTGCAAGGTAATTATTGAGGGCAGAGCTGATGGAGTAGGCAGAGGATGAGTGCCAGATTTGAGAGGGAAGGGAATTCCAAATTTCTGGGAGGTGGTGAGAGTAACCGGATTGGCCAATTTGGGTGGATCTGCGGGGGACAACTAGGGTATGGGAGTCAGTTGATCTAAGGAATGGGAGGGTGGGGGTGTTATAAGGAGGAGGTGAAGTATAAGGACCTCACCCAACCAGTGCTTGGAGGTGAATTTAGCACAGTGGGAGAGTTTCCTATTTGTAAAAGAGGGGAAGGATAGGGCACGATAAAGATTGCAGTGATGGGTGCGAGTGGGGGGGCATCCAGGACAAAGTGGCAGAAGGAATTGAAGCACCACAGACATATGTCACAGTGGTCGAAATGGGCAGTATCATCTTCTGAACAAGTTCACACCTAGACATAGAAGGGATGTAACTACAAAGTTGAAAATGACTATCACAGTATGCACTGCAAGTCCATTGGTCCACAGTGTGCTTGCAGCAGATACTGTAAGCTGTCATTCAGCAGACAGCTGTGGAGGTATGCAGGTGTGACTGCTGCCTGCTGATGACCGAAGGGGAGCTGGGTGGGCTGGTGGTCCTGTGTGGGCGGGAGGGCAGGAGGACCACTAGACTATCACGGCTGTGGGGATAAGGTTTCTGGTGATTGGGGTTATGAGTGGGGAGGGGGGAACCACTGGACCACCAGGGAATGACAAATTACTTGTTTACGGCGATTGGGGTTACAGGTGGGGAGAGGAGTACCCCTGGACCACCAGGGAATGAAAGATTACATTTTTACAGTTATCAGGGTTATGGGCGGGGAGGGGGGAATCACTACACTTCCACTGACAGCACTGCACGCTGTGCAGGGCACCAGGTGCATTTTGCTGGCCAGCCCTGCACAACTCATGCAAATGGGGCCATAATGACATGCAAATGGCCTATTTGCGCCTTGTATACAATCTGGCCCCATTTGCATATTTGTGTCTGAATATCAGGAATTTGTACACGGTATATCTCTGATGCACTGGTGCATTTCCCATTCCTGGTATTCAGACTTGTCTGGGGGATGCAACGGCACATTGTATTTGCGACACAGGCATTTTATGATATATTCAGGCGAGATGTGCCATGGCACATCTCTTTTGAATATACCCCTTTGTTGCTCCAGTGCAACTCAGTTGTTTGGAGCAACCACTTGTGCCATTGCCAGGTGCACGTTTGAATATCTAGCTCCATAAATGCATTTCACATTGTCATGCTTGTAAAGGTTCCACCAGGGTTTGACACCTTGACAAAGTGCACAAATAAGTGTGAAACACTGGAGGGCATCTCCCAGACAGTGGCATTCCTGATAGTTTGTATGCAGTGTTCTTTCATAAAATAAATCAAGTTCGTAATAGCAGCCAATGCATGGTTGTTTTTCTGTGTGAGTGCCCTGTGTTTTTTTAGTTGCCATATTCAGAGGGCCCCAGAGCACTGCCCAAAATCATCAGCACAATCATGCTAACCATACTTCTGCTCCTATGTGCCTTTGCAAATGAGAAAGTCTCTCATGTGTAATGACACAGCAGTATATTGAGAAGGTTTCAGTGGCACTGAACAGCCCCAGAATGGCACTATTTACTACTGTCAAAAATTCCCTCTTATCGTAGTGCTACAACCTTGCCCCTACCACCAGAAAACTGTACTGCAGCTGCCTACTTCTATGTCTAGTGGCCACCCTCCCCCCTGAGCACCCCGTCATATACAACACATAACATCTTTGATAGTTTAATGGACCCCCCCTCCTCCTGATCACCCCATAGTACACATATCCAGTGATCACTAGTAGTCTAGTGCTCCCTCACCCCATGTCCCCCACTGAGCGCCAAAGCCTCACAATGCATTTGCCACCTCCCACCCACCCACCCACTGAGTATCCCACCCTGCAGCCCTGGTCACCACTCACAGGTAAGAATGGTGCAAATCAGTGGCTGGTACAGCTTTCCTCTCACCTCCTCAGCCATCCCCCATCTGACTGTCATAGAGCACAATCACATACATTATACAGGGAATGCAGAGTGATTGGGAGGAAGGGGTGACCACAAAATTACCAGGGGTCACTGGATATGTATATAACAGTGGGAATCAGGATGAGGGGGGACCACTAGACCACCAGGGATCACCAGATATATGTACTATGGGGGTGATCGGAAGACGGAGATCCACTAGACTGCCTGGGATCTTACATATCGTATACTATGGGGTGATGGGGGAAGGGGGACCAGTACACTACCAGAGATCATTGGATATGTGTACAGCAAAGGTCATCTGTGGGAGTGGGGAACACTAGACCTCCAGGAACTCCTTTGTTTATCACCCAGCAAGGGCGCTAGAGTATGATCTGTAGCATGAGAATGAGCCTATAAAGAGCATGCAAATGGCCCCTTAGCACCTTGCATGCCCAATGAGCTCATTTGCATACTCCAGTTGAATATGGCCCCTCTGGAGCCCTGGTGCTATTCACTTTCAGGCATTATTTCCTGTGGGCCATATGAAAGCTGTGGTCTGTGTCAGTACAGCACATATCCACTTAGTGCTGTGCAGACATGGCCTGATATTTAGTCAGTTTGTGAGCTCTGTCAGTGCATGCTAATTGGCTGAATATTGCTCAGAGTAGTCGTGCGTTTGCAGCCGGCTCTGAATATGGGGCCAAGATCTCTTAAATGTATAGCCCGCTTAAATGCATACATACACTGCGCAAATAGGGTGTGTGTTTAAAACCCATTACCTTCATTAGCTCCATATGAAGTCCAAGCCATCCATTGCTTAACCTGATACAAAATGGCCTCAAAGGTGGCAATGAGAGGGCTCCACTGTTCCATATACTGTATTAGCTGAATACTTAAATGTACAGCACTTTAACAACATATAGTACGTGCTTGTAAGATATTAAATTATGGAGGAATTAACCCTAGATATAACATTATGTGTCACAAAATTATCTAACACATTGCCACTTTTTTGTGAAACAATAGTGTTAATTTAAGAGCTAATATCTCCAAAATCGCATGTCCTAGGACATCATATCACTGTATATATTGTTGGAAAGCCGGTGGTCTTAGCTTTCCATCAATATAAAGTGTGTTTTTCTAAGATATGTTGTTTAGGAAATATAAACTCTGGAAGTAACACTTTGAGCTTGATTTTCAAAGGTTGATGCAGGGCTTGTGGCAAGCCTAGCATCAGCTCCATTCTTTGGCGCAGGTGTGCTAAAGTCCCTTGGCACAACTGCACCTGATTCTAGTACATCGGGTGCAGTTACGACAGTTTTCACACTTCATGGCAGCTTGCACCAAATATTTGGTGCAAGCCCCATAAAAAGGGTTCTCCAAATGGCGCAAGTTAGACCAGAGTAATCAATATGTTAAGCAATATTGGGAAAGGACCTGGGAGGTGCAGTGCCACACTAATTAAAAGACTACAACTGAAAGGTAGCTGGCACCTGCAGTCTGTAAAGACGCTGTTGAAAATCACCTTGGATCACCAAAAGATCACTTTGACAGTTTCTGCTTGATAATACAAAAGGAAGAGAGCATACCTTGAGCTGGTTGGCCTGGAACCAATGTAGAATGCTCAGAAACTCAATCTGCAGCTGACACACTACCTCAGAAGCCGAAGGTCCAGAATCATAGAGGACAGTGTCATCATCAGCGTACATATGGATACAGGAGGAGACACAGACAGAGGGAAGGTCATTAAGAAAGATCGAGAAACAGACAGGGCCCAGAATGGAGCCTTGAGGAACACCTGCTTGAATCGGAAGGGGGGCAGACAGGACTTCACCTACTTGAACACATTGCATACTGCCTGTAAGATAAGATTCCAGCCCCTGACAAGGCTTGCCTCTACTGCCGGAGCGGCCACATCTCGAGAAGCCAGCCGCCCACCCACACTACTTCTGTAGCCACTCAGGAGCTCCACAAAGCTGGATTCCAGCCCCCGACTGGGCTTGCCTCTACCGCCAGAGTGGCCGCGGCTTGAGAAGCCAGCCGCCCACCCACACCACTTCTGTAGCTGCTCAGGTACTCCACGAAGCCAGATTCTATCCCCCGACCGGGCTTGCCTCTATCACCAGAGTGGTCGTGGCTCGGGAAGCCAGCCGCCCGCCCACAACACTTCTGTAGCTGCTCAGGAGCTCCATGAAGCTGGATTCCAGCCCCCGACCAGGCTTGTCTCTACCGCTGGAGTGGCTGCAAATCGAGAAGCCAGCCGCCCACCCACACCATTTCTGTAGCCACTCAGGAGCTCCACGAAGTTGGATTCCAGAACCCCGACAGGGCTTGCCTCTATTGCCGTTGCGGCCGCAGCTCGAGAAGCCAGCCGCCCACTCACACCACCTCTGTAGCCGCTCAGGCACTCCATGAAGCCAGATTCCATCCCCCAACTGGGCTTGCCTCTAACCCCAGAGTGGTCGTGGCTTGAGAAGCCAGCCGCTCACCCACACCACTTCTGTAGCCACTCAGGAGCTTCACGAAGCCGGATTCCAGCCCCCGACCAGGCATGCCTCTACTGCCGGAGCAGCCGCAGCTCGAGAAGCCAGCCGCCCACCCACACCACTTCTGTAGCCACTCAGGAGCTCCATGAAGCTGGATTCCAGCCCTGACTGGGCTTGCCTCTACCGCCAGAGCAGCTGTGGCTCGAGAAGTCAGCTGCCGACCCACACCACTTCTGTAGCTGCTCAGGAGCTCCACGAAGCCAGATTCCAGACCCTGACTGGGATTGCCTCTACTGCTGGAGTGGCCACAGCTCGAGAAGCCAGCCACCTACCCACACCACTTCTGTAACCACTCAGGAGCTCCACAAAGCCAGATTCCAGCCCCTGACCGGGCTTGCCTCTACCGCCAGAGTGGTCATGGCTCGAGAAGCCAGCCGCCCACCCACATCACTTCTGTAGCCTCTCAGGAGCTCCACGAAGCCAAATTCCAGCCCCCAATAGGGCTTGCCTCTACTGCCAGAGCAGCCGCGGCTTGAGAAGCCAGCCGCCCACCCACACCACTTCTGTAGCCACTCAGGAGCTCCACAAAGCCAGATTCCAGCCCCCAACTGGGCTTGCCTCTACCACCGGAGCGGTTGTGGCTCGAGAAGCAAGCCGCCCACCCACACCACTTCTGTAGTCGCTCAAGAGCTCCACGAAGCCAGGTAAGAACTCAGACCAGCCAGGAAAGTGGTGAGAAGCTCCCATTAGCTAGCGCTGTCTGCTGCCGCCTCTGATAGGACTTGTGCTTTACGCTTTTGCCTCTGATTGGACTGGCTTTTTATCTCTTTCTCCGTGCTGTCCTGGGCTTCAGCGCCCATTGTATTATATTGAAAAGTGCTGAAAATTTGCCTGATTTGCTCTGTTTAACCAAATTTTACTGTTTCTGTTTAAATTACTGCATTGCTCTTGTACCTTGCCTGTATAACCTGCACTCTCACCCTAGCCCCTCCCAACTGGCTTAGCTCTCCTCACCTCTAAATTTAAAACTTTATTTTTTTGTTCTCTTTCTGCTTCTCTTAAGCACTCCTGTCTCATACTTTCCCCCATGGCTAGGGCAGGTTAATCTGTTTCTTGTTCCTGGCTGCCCACCCCTCCCCTTCTCAGCTCTTCCCTACTGTGCTAATTTCTCTCTCTGACTCCTGCAGTCTCCTCTGCCCCCTGATTTAGCACCTGCATCATGCACCTTTTGTCTCTTGCTTCCCATATAATAACCTCTTCTCTCTCTCCCTCCCTTAGATTCCAGCCCCTGACAGGGCTTGCCTCTACCACCGGAGTGGCCGCAGCTCAAGAAACCAGCCACACACACACAACACTTATGTAGCTGCTCAGGAGCTCCATGAAGCCAGGTTAGACCTCAGACCAGCCGGAAAAGCCGTGAGAAGCTCCCATTGGCTAGCGCTGTCTGCTGCCCTCTGATTGGACTTGTGCTTACGTTTTGCCTCTGATTGGACTGGCTTTTATCTCTGGATCAGCTTTCCTGGGCTTCAGCGCCATTGTATTACAGGTAAGTGCCAAATTTGCACCTGCCCAGCCCCCACCTCTGACCTTCATTAAATAGACCATAGCTCCTCCCCCTTGCCTGAGTCACCTCCTCACCTTAGCTCCATAGGGCCTCTTGTAAGGACCTCCCCTTTCCCTGCCTATGCTCTCGCTCGCCTTGCCCTCCCTCTATCTTTCTCTCTCTGCAGTGCCAATAGACCCTCTAGATCCACCAATACCTTACCTACCTCTCCCCTCCTTCTAGTACCCCACACCATTTTTCTATCTTCTATCTTGTGCTTCCCTCCTGCCCCCCACCCTGCTTGTCAACCTCAGCTGCTGGAGGTTATAATACACTCCACTATGCTTCCTCAACTCCTTATTCTCTCGTCATTACTCCCCTTCTTCTACCTCCCTGGTGCTTGTTACCCCTCTCCTCTATCCAGTTACCAGTTTGACTTCATCCACTACCAGCAAGGCACTCTATACTCTGAGACTCACTCCCCCTGCACCCCCTGCAGATTATGAATGCCTTCTCTCAGGAACACCTGATCGAGGGCTTTGGGCTCTCTCATCTCATCTCCCACTCTTGGTACACGTGACGACACTCTGGGACCAGCGCCAGCAGCTCTCTCTACCTATCAGCATGGAGCAGACTTGTAAACTCTCCATCAGGGACCTATGTTTGTGTACCCTGAAGCTACTGCTCCTTCTGCTACTGTTGTCTGGCAACATTCACCCTAACCCTGGTCCCGTAACTAATGGCTCAACCAACCAAGTGAAACACTCTGGGGCACTCTCCCTTGCGACTCTAAACATCTGTAGTCTTCTTCCAAAGCTTGATGCCCTGCAAGTTTTCTCAAACCAGCACAAACCTAACGTTATTGCGGTTGCTGAAACCTGGCTAACACCTAAAGTTCCTGACTTGGCAATTGCCCTACTGGTCTACCTTGTTTTTAGGCTGGATCAGAAGGCTAAAAGAGGAGGGGATTGTGCTATATACCTCAAAGAATCTCTCCTGGGCCGCCCCCTAACCACCCCCCTCTCTCTGACTCAACTGCCCAGATCCTTCCCATTCATATCATCATAGGAGCCCACGGTAAAGTCTTCACAATTGCTGCAGTGTACATCCCTCCTAAGGAGCAAGTGAAAGACCTCAATGCCATCCTGGACTTCACCTTCCCCTTATACAAGAGTGGGAACAAAGAGGAAGCAGGGAACTACAGACCAGTCAGCCTCACCTCGGTAGTGGGGAAGATCATGGAAGCACTACTGAAGGAGAGATTGGTGGAACATCTGGTTGTCAATGGACTACAGGACCCAAGGCAGCATGGTTTCACCAGGGGGAGGTCATGTCAGACCAACCTCATTGAATTTTTTGACTGGGTGACTAGGGAGGTGGATCAGGGGAGTGCAGTGGACATGGCCTATCTGGACATCAGCAAGGCCTTTGACACTGTGCCACATAGAAGACTATTACACAGACTGGGAATATGGGTGTGGGCAGGACAGTAGTGTGGTGGGTAGGTAACTGGCTGGGTGGCAGGACACAGAGGGTGGTGGTAAATGGCTGTCACTCCACAGAGGGAAGAGTGACCAGTGGGGTACCACAGGGATCAGTGCTGGGACCGGTCCTAATCAACATCTTCATCAGTGACATTGCTCAGTACCTAGAAGGCAGAATTTCACTGTTCGCTGATGACACAAAGCTCTGTAACAGAGTAGACACACCAGAGGGTGTAGACAGAATAAGAAGGGACCTGCAGAAACTTGAAGAATGGTCAGGGGTTTGGCAGTTGAAATTCAATGCAAAGAAATGCAAGATAATGCATATGGGGCACAAAATCCCTGGCACAATATATCAGTTGGGGGGTGAGGATATAGCATGCACCAAGCAGGAAGGGGATCTTGGGGTTATCATCTCTGATGACCTCAAGGTAGGGAAACAGTGTGACAAGGCAGGAGGAAAAGCAAATAGGATGCTGGGATGCATAGGCAGGGGCATCACCAGCAGGAAAAGGGAGGTCATAATTCCACTATACAAGACACTAGTGAGGCCCGACCCGGAGTAAAGTGTACAGTTCTGGAGACCTTACCTATGTAAGGACATAGAAAGGGTAGAGAAGGTCCAGAGGAGGGCAACAAAGATGGTACATGGATTACATCACAAGTCCTATGAGAACAGGTTGAAGGAATTGAATATGCACTCCCTGGAGGAGAGGAGGAAGAGAGGGGACATGATAGAGACATACAAGTATCTTACAGGGAGGAACAGGGTGCAGGAATACACTATTTTTAAGTGAAAAAGATGTTCCAGGACCAGAGGGCATGGGATGAAGTTGGAGGGAGGATGATTCAGAGGAAACATGAGGAAGAATTTCTTCACAGAACAGGTGATGGACAAGTGAAACACCCTGCCAGAGGAAGTGGTGGGGGCTGAAACAATCACGGGATTTAATAATACATGGGATAGGCATAAAGGAATTCTGGAGGTCAGGGGTAAGGGGCAACTGACTTCTAGGAAAACATAAACTGAACTTACAAGTTCAAATGGGCAGACTGGGTGGGCCATAGTCCCTCATCTACTGACACTGTCTATGTATCTATGAATGCACCCCCCTGGTTCTGAGTTAATCATGCTTGGAGACTTTAACATAAACTGGCTTGCTTCCAATCCTGGGGGCCTCAAAGATGCCATCTCCTCTGTAAACCTTACACAACTGGTCACCTCCCCTACCAGACACAACTACAGAACTGGCACTAGCACCCTCCTGGATTGGGTTCTAACCAGTCACCCTACCCGTATCTCCAACATCTCCATCCTCCCGGATTCACTTAGTGATCATTCCCCTGTCATCTGTGAATGGACTAACAAATTCTACAAACCACCACCATCAGTCATCACCAACAGAATCCTTCCCCGTGAGAAGCTGAATCTCCTCAAATCCTACCTCAGGCAGCAGGATTGGTCTTCTATCTACAGTGCAACAGATGTCAATTCGGCCCTGGATTCCTATGTTTCCAACTTCGATGCAGCCTGTGACTCCTACGCCCCCTTCAAAAAGCGTAAAGTCAAACCACTTTGCAATCCCTGGCTCACCACTGACCTAATAGTGCAGCTAAAATCAAAGGACCATCTCTGGTTTCTGGCTCGGGCCTCCGGCTCACTAACTGACATTCAGAACTATAAACGTGCATGGAATGACTGCACAAAATCAATCCAACTAAACAAAAGCACCTACTACAGGGAAGCTCTCACCAATTCATGGGGTAACGGGAGAGTGTTCTGGAACAATATCAAAGAAGTAACCGGAAAGCAGCCAAAAACTTCCCCAACTATGCTAGACATTGATGGGTCTATTACCCTGGACCCCACGACTATCGCTAATACTTTTAAAACCACTTTCACAGACCTCAGTACTGTTCTTCCCCTTGACTTCTTCAATGAATTTGACTCTTCTCCTCACCCTACCAGCACTCCTCCCTCTTCTACACACCCTCCTTTCTACTTCAAAGCAGTCAAGATGCACGAAGCTCACAAATACATTAGTAAAGCAGTTGCCAAATCAAGAAATAGTGGGAACTCACTTGACCTAAAACTGCTGTCCCTCACCCTTGACAAAGTAATTAGACCATTAAATAAGATCTTCAACCTCTCCCACAGCCTTAGCCAGTTCCCTGACAGATGGAAATCCGCTACTGTTACTCCAGTCCATAAAAATGGAGATAAGACCAATCATGGAAACTACTGACCAATCTCCATATTGCCTCTCCTCTCCAAGGCTCTTGAACATCTTGTTGCTGACCAACTCACTGATTACCTGGACAAACACAATATCTTATGTACACAACAACATGGTTTCAGAAAAGGACACAACACCACTTCTGCCCTCTTGGAATTTACCAGAGCCATCCACAGTTCCCTGGAAAATGGTCACCTAGCCAGGTCGGTCTTTATTGATTTAACTAAGGCCTTCGACACTGTCCATCATCGACTGCTACTGGAACAGCTTTTAATTGATGGGCTTTCCCCAGACTCCACAGCCTGGTTTAAAAGCTTCCTGGAAAATAGATCACAAAGGGTAAAAATTGCAGGTGTCCTCTCCGATGCAAGGCCAGTCCGCTCTGGAGTTCCTCAGGGTTCTGTACTGGGCCCCCTTCTATTCAATCTCTTCCTGAATAGACTCTCTCTCAATCTTGCCCAGAACAAATTACACTCTATGCTGATGGTGCCATAACTCACACCACCCATAAGGATCCACAATCCCTGCAAAATTATCTCCAGCTTGGTTTCGCCTCAGTTGAGAACTGGTTCAGCAAACAGAGACTCATTCTCAACTATAAAAAACAAAGTCAATGCTTTTCAGTAACTCCCACAGCAAGAACAGGCTGCATTCTCTGACCATCACAAATCACCTAGGAATGCACTCGAACAGGTACAATCCTTTAAATATCTGGGTATCTCTCTTGACAGTAACCTGTCCTATGGTGCCCACATCAACAATGTTGCCAAGGCTGCTAATATGCGACTTGGTCTCCTCTACAAGCACAGGACATACCTAACCCCAGCAGCCTTAAGTGTCACAGTTCAAAGCTCTGTTGTCTCCATAATTGACTATGGCCTCATCATATATGGCTTGGCCACTTCAACAGCCCTCAGACACATTTCAACATCACTCAACAAAGCCTGTCAACTTATTACTGGATCTCATCGACTTACACATTCGTGCGACCTCTATGCCCAAACTGGCTGGCTACAACTCTCAAACTGCCTAAAATACCAAACCTACATTATGGCTAAGAAGATAACCATGGGCCTTGCCCCCCCCGAGGGTCCAAGCCCTCCTCTGCCCAAGTAGTAACTCCAACTGTACTAGGGGCTCCGAATCGCAACTCCTGTTGGTTCCTCACTGCTGAACCTCTCTGGGACAAAGTTCATTTGCCTACAGGGCCCCTAGCTGGTTGAATAGTCTCAACAGTGAAATCTCCTCTGTTCCCAAGCTAGGTCCATTCAAAACAAGGCTCCACCTCTATCTCTCTACCTCTAGCACCTGTGACTGCCTCATCTAGCCAGCCCTCCTTACTATCCCACAGTCCTTGCCTAAGCTCTTCCACATAGCACTTTACCTTTTTCCCTTATCCTTCCTCTTCCCCCTCCCTCCTCTCCTCCCCCTCCACCCAGCCCCACCACCTGCACTTCTCTGTGTGTTGTGACAATTGCCTCTGGCAGCTCTTACCTCCGTGTCCTTCCCATTTCTTGTAACTCTATTGTATTCCCACATTTGCCCTGCCTGTCTTATCTAAAATGTATGCATTTATTTCCATGTAACTGAGTGTTAATCTGTTTATCCTGCCTAAAACTGCATTTTCTTTGTTGTATTTTTGTTGTACTGTCCTGGAATTGACATGGAACATTTGTAAAAGAGCCTCGGCTCAAAGGTACTTGTAATCCTAGATTCAAATAAATACAGTAAATAAAAAAAAAATACCTTGATTAAATCACCATATGTGCTTTATTTTGTCTTCGTGCTGTCAAAATGGCATACATCCATTAATGTTCAAGGAGCTCCTTAATCTTTCTGTTCCCCTTCCACTCACATAATTTTAGCATGTCACATGACATGTTTCACTCTTGCTATGCCTTTTCAAAGGCTGATGTGGTAATCTCAGCACTGTCCTTTTATATTAAAATGTTCTTAAAGACACATTACATAGATTACTCAAAACAACAATATAAAGTGCAACTGTAATTTGACAAATAAATAACTCATACAAAAATAAATAAAATAATAAACAAATAAAAACAGTATTAAAAAGCAACAAGACAAAAATTATTTTATGCTGCTAAAAACAGTAAATAATAAATCTAAGCACTGAACTTTGTTGCATCAAGAAAATCACTCAGTCATCCGGTTAGAGGCTAAGTTAAGTTTCATGATGTAAAATTGTAAAACCTGGTACACCAAATAATTTCATCATGGGCACTACAGGTAAACCAAGCAGACACAGAACTGTGTTGCATCAAGAAAATCATTCGGTCACCAGGTTAGAGACAATACCAAGTGTCATGATGTAAAACTGTAAAACCTCGTGCACCAAATAATTTCATAATGGGCACTACAGGTAAACCAAACAGATACAGGGTTTCCCACAGGATAAGAACATAAGATGGCTATTTAACAAATTACTGCGGACCAGCTGCCAATGTTCTGCCACTTGTACATGTTCCCAAAATTGGATGGGCAAGCTGTGGGTGGGTATTATCTGCAATAATAAATAAACAAATCAAGTCAAGTCAAGTTTATTATTGTTCAATCAGGACATAAATTCTGATTATTACAAACTGTATAAAAATTAATAAAAACACAAAACAGAGAAAAAAATCTAATACAACAATTATAAATCAAAAATAAATACATAAAACACAAAAACATTTTCCCTCCTCCTATTCACTATTGCACTTTTTCATCTTATACTTTTCTACGGATTTAAATTAGCCATTCTTATGGCCTCATCAGATGTTGGGGTGTAGCAAGATAAACACTACATCATACAACGTATTAGCATATATCATAAGCAGTGACAATAAATACAGATTTCTGGGGTGAGAATAAAGTGGGCAATTAAGTATTGTATGTTCTAGATCTTCTTTAAAACCTTTTTCACAGGAGCATTGGGATCTATTCAAGATCTTCCCTCCCACAGTTTTGTTATAATAAGTATATCTGGACATCATCAATTTGAATCTGGCCCAAGTAATAATCCTGCATCGATCCTTTGTAATTGGTAACAGTAAATGTTCTTCCACTGAAATACCCATCTTGTCTCCCTAAACCATAAAGCGCTCTTATAACTTTTTATTTTCAACATTTCCTGATTTTTGACTAATGAAATTACTTTTTTCTCTATGAATTCCTTATAATTAATTGAGATTGTAATATCTCTCTTAGTATCTTCCCATAAATGTTTCAATTTATATTTTTCTAGGAGTTTAAATAAATACTTAACCAATTAGACCTTAATCCATTAGTTTTCCAAATATTTTTTTCCTCAAGACATAATTTAGGCAATACATTGTCCATATTATTCAAAATTTGTATCCAATAATTCATTAGACAGATTTCTTTAATATAACTAATTTTTACTTATTTATTTATTTATTAAAAATGTTTTACCAGGAGAGGCACACTGAGCAACAAGATGCTCGTCTCACAGTGCGACCTGGGGGGGTACAAGGGAGGAGGGTATACATAAAATAATCAATAGTTTGAACTTGGAGTCAAGCAATTCGAACATTTGTTTTCCAAGTTCAGCTCTTACCATACCATTCGCTGTGGATCTTGGAACAGATAAGAGAGATTTATAAAAAAGGATAGGGGAATTTCCAAACTATCTTCTGAATTTTCTTCACAACCCCATACCTTGGCTCCATAGAGAAGAATGGGATTTACTTTTGCTTCCCCTGCCTTTAATGCTGGGAGCACTGCATTACCCCCATATTGATTATTAAACTTCAAAAGGGCTTTTACATAAACTTTAGCTTTTATACACTGTCCTTTTATATGTTGTAGCCATCTCCCATTTGATGTAATTTTAATCCCTAGATACACAAATTCCCTCACTACTTCTATCGGCTGCTGATTTATGGTCATTTTTATTTTTTTGTGTGTCCACTGTATACTGGCCTAAAACCATCACCTTTGTTTTAGCTAAATTTATCTTTAATTCAAGGTGCTTGCATTTTAGGTCAAAAATATAATTTTTTTTTTGAAGACCTCCTCTAGTCAGTGACAGCAACACAATATCGTCTGCATAGGCCAAAGAATCTATATGAAGGGTACTTATTTTTGGGCTATCTAAATTTTCCTCTAACTCATATTCCAACAGAGAATTAACATATATACTAAATAAAGAGGGTGCAATGAGATAGCATTGCTTAACACCTCTCTCAGTTGGAAAAGGTTCAGTTAATTCACCTTCCCTTTCATATCTTACAACCATCTTAATATTAGTCTAAAATGCTTGAATTGGATAGAAAAGTGAGAGAGGTAACTTTTTGTCTTTCAAAATCTCCCATAAAATATCTCTATTAATTGAGTCAAATGCATGTGAAAAGTCTATATATATTGCGTATAATTTCATTTTTTGTATAGATACATATTTTTCAATTAAATGGGCTAAGCAAAAGACATTGTCCACTATCGAGTAGTTTTCCCTAAAGCCAGCCTGAAATGGTGAGATAATGTTATTTGATCCCATCCATTTAGTTAGTTTGTCTAATAAAATCCTGGCCAAAACCTTAGATGAAATACTTAAGAGGCTAATAGGCCTAAAGTTGCCAGGTTCATAGACCGAACCCTTTTTATGAATAGGGACAATGACACTATATATCCATTCTACTGGAATATAGTTATGTTGAAAACAAATATTAAAGAACATGGTCAGTATAGGCACCCAGAATCCACTGTATTTTGTATAAACTTCTGGAGGGATAGAATCATATCCTGGAGCTTTATTATTTTTAAGATTGGCTAACGCTGAGTACACCTCCTGCTCTCCCAAGACCAAAGCCTCATATTCGCAACTTGAAAACTCCTTATCTCATCTTCTCTGTGTTACATAATCTTTATTATTAAATACAGAATGAAAATGTGCCATCCATACTTCTTTAGGGATTTGTATAGTAAGTGAAGGATAATATAAACTAGTACCTGTTGCGACCATTTTCCAAAATGTCTTATTATCATTTGTTTGAATTACTAAAAACATTTCTTCCAATTGATTTTTTTAAAGCCTGTAATTTTTTTAATTGTAAGAATGTTGTGTAGGATTTACAGGCTCTGTTCAAATTTTGATAATTTATCCTTTCTGAATTTTTTTTTTGTCCATTTTATTAATCTGTTCAAATGTCTTTTCGCCTCACAGCTCGACTCATCAAACTAAGTTCTTTTCTTGGACTCATCTGTTTTTTTGATCATTATAAATTCTTTTATTTATATCATTATTTAATTGATTCATCATTTGTTGTATAAAGATGATATCCATATGTTCTTCAGCTGAGTGAAACCTAAACTCCTTTTCCCATCCTTGGAATAATTCCAACAAGCCTTCATTATTAATCCTTGAGTGCAATAGTACTTTTTTCCTAATTGCAGCTAATTGTGTCTGTGGTAGATCTCCATTTTTTAATTTTACTTTTGAGTTCGTTTTTAACAACAATTCCACTGAAGCATGGTCACTTTCCGGCCTAGGAGTAATTTTTAGATACTGAAAGATATCATGATGTTCAGGAGTAAATAAAATATAGTCAGTTACACTCTGGCCCATATGTGAAAAGAAGGTCATTTCACCCTCCATGTCTCCCTCCACCCTTACATTCAAAATTAACAGTTGAGTTTTCTCTATCAGATCTTGCAACTTAAGACGATTCCTATTTACTGTCTTGTCCATTCTATTTCTAGCTTTACAATCCATAAAATCCAATTCTGTTTTTAGTACACTCAAATTATCATAATTTGCAATTCTTGCATTAAAATCACCAGCAGCAATTTTTATTCCATGGGGATATTTACCCTGTGCTAGCTCCAGCTCTCTGTGTAACTTATTCCAAATTATTTTATTTTCCTCTTTATAAGTACCAGGGGGATATAAATGTTCAAAATTATGAACACATTTTTCCCCATATCACTGTTACTATTATATAATTCTTATCAATTTGTAATTGTTTTATATCTATTAGATCATCTTGTATTTTAATGTAATTTATTAATCCACCAGAATATCTCCCATGGACCTTATTTTTTGCTGCCGGGGAATGAAATGCCATATAACCATTCACATCTACTTCTTCTTTAGTCCATGTTTCTTGAAAAAGGATAATATCAAAACCCCTGATGTACTGAAGCCATTCAGTGTCAGTCATTTTACTAGCTAGACCCACAATATTCCATGACAAAAAGTTTGCTCTTGAGTTCTGAAGACTGCATTTAACATTCTTACAGGATAGTTCAGAAAATTCCTCAATTAGTCACTCTTGATTCACAGGATACTGGGCCCTTGGGGCACTTCTTATATTTAGATCAGTTAACAAAAAATCAACATTATCCAATCTTTCTGCTTTCGATAATAAATCCAATGCCAATCGTTCTGAGCCACATTCTATATCAATTTGGGTATCCCCACATCCCTCTGTGAAAACCCTATGTACTCTCTCAATATCCATTATTCCTACCTTCAAATCTAAGGTGCTAGTTAATAAGGAGACCACAAATGGCTTCAGTAACTCATCATTTTCCTTATCCATTTGGTTTAACCCAAACAAAGATATAGTATAATTAGCTGCACTCATACAATTATTTCCAACTCTTCTCTTTGAAAAGTCCCATTTCATATTTTCCATTGTGTCATCAAA
This sequence comes from Neoceratodus forsteri, assembly GCA_016271365.2. Taxonomy (NCBI): domain Eukaryota; kingdom Metazoa; phylum Chordata; order Ceratodontiformes; family Ceratodontidae; genus Neoceratodus; species Neoceratodus forsteri. Next base: position 514,142,207 of record CM057449.1, on the reverse strand, counting down.
GCATCCTTGGTTAATGTTTATTTTTCCTTTTATGCCTTCATGTATACAATTATGGCTTACAACTGTCTGCCATAATACAGGCACATATATTTCTATTCCCAGTTTAGCTAAGTATTGTTGTTTAGACCATATTTTCTTTGCTGTTTCCATTTCCTTAACAAGTAAGTAGACCGGTAATTCTTTATCATTCAAATTTCTTGATACTAACATGAAATCTTGCTCTTTCTTCTTCATTTTCAGCTCTTTATTTAATCAATATTCCACTAAGATCTTTAAAGTTACCCGTCTCATAATCGTTCTTAAATATACCCTTTAGTCTTATTACTGTCTCTTTACCACTTCATTTTTTCTCTCCTTTTATTTTGAATTGAGATTCCTCGTATCCTCTTATGTCCTTTACTCTCTCCTCCTCACTCCTTTCTGAGTGATTTTCAACAGCTTCACTTCGACTCACTGTTTTTGGGAAATTCACTATCTTCTTTATTGGTTTTGTTTTTTGAATAGCTATAGGTTTGAGTGGAATTTGTCTAACCTCCCCTTTAAGAGATTCTTTTCCTTTCTTTCCTTTCAATTTTTGCTCATTTTCCTTTATTCTCCTTTTATTTCCATTTTTCTTTCCTTGTCCATTCTTCATTTTACCCTTTGTCCCTTTCTTCCCTTTACCTTTTCCAGGTTTGGTGTCTTCCAGAATCTGTAATGAGGAGAATGACACTCTCCCTTTATTTAATTGTGTTTCTAAATTGCTTATCTCTTCTTCCAAACATCCCATTTTATCCATTACGAAGGTAGACAATCTTGCAAGTTTCCCTCTAATATCATTTACTGCTTCTAGTAATACTATATTTGCCATCACAGGATGAGCCAGGGCTTTTATAGTGTATTTAGTTAAAGTATTTGGATAGTGCTTCCAAAATTCGGGGTCCAATTTAATTTCCTCCACCTCTTTATCTAGATTCTGGAATACAGTATTTGGTGACCCTGCCAATATCACAAAATCTGAGTTTTCTAGTATATTCATGGTTTCTAGCTCTCCAGAAACATCCAAGGGGCTAAAGGGATCTAATTTAGTAGTTTCTTTATTTGATATATCCCGTATGTCTAGGGACTGTTCTAAAATTGTGCATTGTATTTCCCTACTTTGCTCTTTGACCCCATTGACCTTATCTGTTTTCCTTACTTTTTTCAGTTTTTTTACTAAAGAATAATCTGAATTTTTTTTCCAAATTATGTAATTTTCCTTTATTTAATTGTTCCATAGTAATCTTTCATTTCTGGCCTCCACCATACTTTCCAAAATACTGTTTGCTGTACCTTCCATCATCAGGGTCTTATTATTATTACAATTCTCTATCAATTCATATGAATTGTTATCCTTTTCTTTGATATCTCTTTTTCCCTTTATTGGAGCATTGTCTAAATCTGCTTCCTTGATTTTACAGGACCCTAACCTCATTTCAGCTTCATTATTTAAACGAACATATTCTCCGATCTCTATCAATTGTTTTTTTCCAAGGGTGTTGATGTAGTAATTTCCAATTCTCCTGTGAATACACAGCCTTTATTTAGCTTATTCCCTCTTTTATCTTTCTGAGTCGGCATAATTATTTTCCCACTTCTTATATTCATTTCCTAGTACTAAAAGTAAAAAGAGGAGGAAAAAAGGAGTAAATTAATTCTTTATAAAATGTCTTGCTAAAAAACTAAAAGTGAAGCCAGAATTAGAAGTTCAGAAACTCAGCCTATTACAAACACCACAGAACTAGACAAAGTGTTCCTACTAGTTATTAATACAGATTTCCCAGAGATGAAGTTTATCAAACTGGTTTGAACCAGCACACTCAGATATCTCTAGGTCAAAAGTGACCTGTGAGATCCACAAGATGTTGCAGCAAGCAGTCAGTAGTTTTTAATCGGCTTCCAAACTGCTTCTATTACCACAGATCATGGCTGAGAAGTTGTGCTATATGCTTGCTGTCAACACCACAACTTAAATTCAGTTCTCCCAGGTGGAATGTAGCCAAGTGAAATATGACCTGTAGGTAATTTTATAGCTTCCAGCAAAACCAGCAGTGCCTTTAGTCCTTTCCCTGTTTAACAAGGTCCTTGTGTGCCCTTTCAATTGACTCTTCGAAAAAAACTGGCCAAAGTAAAAAGAATCTTGACTTGTAGGGGTCCCGTCTTTCTCCATTTTCCCCTTCAGGTGATAACCCAAGTGTCTTACATTTCCCTTAGACCTTCCATGGGCAAGTTCACTTTTGTACTGATCCCAGGTCCAAAATAAAAAAAAATGCCGGTCAGTGTATATACATATATACTTGTAAATTTTAGTCCAGCACTTATAGAATATTTTTACAAAGGCAAACAGCTCTAATATCTCTTATAGTGCCTTATAGTGCCCAAAATACTTCAAAGTGCTCACAGTCCTGTAACAGCATTTCAAATCTGTATTTAGACACAGCGAATACAAGTGTGGCAAAAAAGAGAATGGGTTCCATGTTCTGAATTAATTTTAAAATTTAAAATATGAAGAGCCACTTCACTGTTCATAGCTCATAACATGGCACAGCACAGTACTCAACTATTATACGGGTAAGAGTAGGAACTTTTGATACGTTTCAAAACAATTCAATAGAGGTTCCCAGATTTTCATTCTGCTTACTTCTTACTTCTGCTGTTATTCAGCTCAATCTCTCAAAATGCTGTATATGCGCAATCAACAAATCAGTGATAGATACATGCACAAGAAATGTATAAGAATAGTAGAGCATTTTCAAAACAATGCAGAAATACAACTCAGACCCTGGAACCACTAATATAAGGTTACTTGAGAGAAGGGATACTTTTCTTTGGGTTCCAGTCCCAACGGGGGAGGGGGTCTACCTTTTATTTTAAGATAAAAATGCACCTAACTCTAATTTGTCATTCAGGGTATGCTCTCTTCCTCTTGTGTTATCAAGCAGAAACTGTCAAAGTGATCCTTCGGTGATCCAAGGTGATTTTCAACAGCGTCTTTACAGACTGCAGATTCTGCCTACCTTTCAGTTGTAGTTTCAGACCAGGGAAGACCTGGTCTAACTTGCAGCATTTTACCCACATGATTGAAAATCCTGATGGGTGTCCAGGAGAATGCTGCAAGCCCCGTGCACCAAATGCTTGGTGCACCAGGGGTTTGCGACATTCTCGGGGCTCTGAAAATCGAGCCCTATGTGTCACAAAATGCATGGCATCAATTTAAAGAAAGTCTATGGCAAACAGATGGGGGGAGCAATTAGAAGATAGTAGGTGTTTCAGCCCCCCCAAAAGGGGCTAGCTCTATCACTGCTCTCTTTCAAGGTAGGAGCTGAAGTGTTTGCAGTCTTCTCTAGCTCTAGGGTTTCCTGCTGTGATTCTAGATTTGAGTCAGGAGGAGCAGTGTTGTACCCCTCTGTTTAGGTGGTTTTGCAAGTTTTAGATTCTGTTGTAGCTGTATTTTCATTTATAGTTGTAATGGTGGTTGCTCCGTTTGTTGTAGCAGCAGTAGCAGTTTTTGGAATTTGTTTGGTAGCCTCAGACCTTAGGTCTGAATGTGTAGCAGTGGTTAAACTATGAATCTGAATATGGTTTAAATAGAGTCTTTAAACCATGATCATGAGCCAGCCCAGTGGCTGGAGGTTGAGACACTAGTCGCTACACCTCGTGCCATGCTGGGCAACCCAAGTTCAGGAATGAGCCCGAGCCACTGGGGCTCGGCAGAGGTGGGAGAGGATCGAGCATCCGGAGGACCTCCTCTCTTGGGGAGGAGACTTGTTGTTCTGCTTCATTGACTGCCTTCAGGCAGTGGCTGGAGGGCAGTATGGGTGGGAGGCATGTACCAATGTCCTTATATCATTAGGGGAGGGGGGACTGGAGAAAGGGGAGAAAATGGTGAAAAAGAGCCTGGCAGGTTCAGTGATGGTCTGCTGCACCCCAAGGGCTGTCCCCAGCTTCTGGATTGGGTCTCCGGGGGGGGGCAGGAGAAGCCGGCATCCTCCTCCCCCCTGGCCCTACTTTGGGTGGTAAGCCACAAAGGAATTTCCAGGGACTGGAGAGAGAGTCCCTCTTCCAGGAGGGCTGTAGCTACCTGCCAGGGCTCCAGGTGGAAAAACATAGTAATTAAAAAAAAAAAAACATGATCATTCATTAACATTTCCCACCACAGACAGTTTTACTGACAGGATTGTGCTTTAAATGCTTTAAAGTATAGTTACTGCTGGCTTATTGGGGGTTAAGGGTGATCATCAGGTATGATTGGACCAATGAGGTGGCTGGATTTAAGCAATTCTCTCTGAAACCATTTTACAATGTAGTATAACAAATATTCACCCTCCTGTTTTTCACTCCATGTGTGAGTTAAAGATTACATGAAGCATTCACTCATAACAAAAGACATGTTTAGCCAGGCTATTGACCCATTTGTAAATCTTGTAAAGTCAACAGCCTTCAACCTACTGTACTTGCTATGGCTCTAAACTTTATTGATCTTACTTGACAGAATCAGCATATGTAAGGCAGAGTGAGTCAGTATCAATAAATGATGAAACTTCCGCAGTTGTAATATAATGTTTACAGAATTACTGTATGTTGACTAACTGTAAAACATATCCATTCTAACAAATACAATAAAAGTTATAACTGTAAGAACAGAACCTGACTTCAAAGCCCTTTTTAACAAGCCATCCAGGTTTTAGTTTGCCAAGTACCTGATCAAATGGTAGAGAATCCTGTGTAAAGAAACAGTGAAGAAACAGTATTAGTCCTGAAGAAGCTGGGCACTCACCACCAAAGGAACAGTCCACAAACAGGAATATTGATTCACACTCCAAAGTGTAATGTTAGATACAGAAGTGCAAACAATTCCAATATGAGTGCAGACCCAACATCAGGGAGATGTGGCACCTGACGTGTTTCACATCCAAATGATGCTTTATGAAAGGTGATGATAAATCATCATATGGATGTGAAACATGTCGGGTAACACACCTCCCTAATGTGGGATCTGCACTCATTGTGGAATTGTTTACACTTTCATATCCAACATTAAATTTCAGAGGATGAATCAATATTCATGTTTATGGACTGCTCCTTTGGTGGTGAGTGCCCAGTTTCTTCAGAAGGCATATTTTTGCTGTGAGCACCAGGCTCCAAGTGCAGTTCTTTCTGTGTGTTGCAGTATGAGGAAACTGTCCACACCCCAGGTGCTCTGGTACTAAAACAGGCACTTCTTGCAACAAAAATATGGTGTTAGCCTTCTTGTAAACATGAAATAAAAAGCTAAACTTGACAGTGACATTTTCTTCTTCCTAACTGCATGTAAAAAAATGAACATTATACCTAAGGGACTTAAGCCCACCCTTGCTAGGCTGGATCACATCTTTCACTCCTTCTGCCACTTTGCCCTGGATTGCCTCCCACAGAAACCACCACTGTTCCCTATATTCCTACTTTTCCTTGCTCTCTCTTGATGCCAGGCAGCTTCATCTTCAAATTCTGGCTGGTCTACGTCTCCCCTCCCTTTTCTCCCTCTTACCCTATCCTCCTTCCACCTCCTACCCCCTTCACAGAACTGACACCTGCTCTCTCTCACCCTTCCCCTTGTAAAATATTCTGCTGGTCAAGCTGCGTTCTCCTTCCACTTCCCCAAACTTTGGAGCACCCTTCCCATTGTCATTCACAATTCTTCCTCTTTCCTAGCTCTAAAATCCCTCCTCCATGACTTAACTGCTTACTCCTGAAGTTGCTGCTGCTCCTAGACTAGTCCCACTCCTCCTCCTCCCTCAGTATTACTCCCTTCTCCTCTACTGCACTGATTAATGGTTCATTATCTCCCTTGGACTTGTCCCAGTTGTACTCGCAGTCTCCCTTCCCGCCCTCATTTTGCTGCCAGTTGCACTTTGCAGAACTGTTGCTATTGATATGCTATGTTTGCACTACTTGATCACTGTACTTCCTAATAATTGTCTACCATGTACTTTTTGTTATTGTTATTGTAATTGTAACTTTACTGATGTAACTTATTACTGCGCTCGAATCTGCTCCCCCAGGATACATCTGGAAACAAGTTATTTATCTCAGTATGTTTTTCCTGGTGAAATTCTTAAAATAAAGAAATAGAGCCTACTGGTCCTTTTATGCTGACACATTCTGTATCTCTTGTTTCTATAAAAAATATATATATAAATATGATGTACAGTACAACCCACAGTGAACTACATGCAATTCAATGTATGTAGAACAGCTGTCGAACAACATCTGAAAAATTCAGGAATCACCTAATTCATAAGATCTACTCCAGAAAATCTTCACTTAAATTAAAATTACTCAACTCTCCAGTACTCTTCAAGAAAACAACAATATAGAGAATACTGGATGAGCAACTATGCAGAACTAGTGTGTTCTGCCACAGAGGGATTCTGATTCCCTCTGACCTCGAGAGCAAAGCTCGAGAGATCCATGGGAATCAGAACCCTGAGGTGGCAAAACACACTGGTTCTGCACAGAGTTGCTCATCCTGTATTTTTTATAGTGTATAGTACTGTGTAAAAAATGTGTTTTGTGAGTTCTTTTGCTTTCAAAATTAAACTGACTCATGCAGTCTCTAGAGGTTCTTGAACGCTGTTCAACCACAGTAGGGTAGAACACCATTCCATGACCTTGTAACTGTGGTAGAACAGCATTTTGAAAGGGATGGAATTCTATGCAGAACAACACTCCACTATACACTATAATGTGCTACCAGGATGCAACTGAGATCTCCAAACACATTATCAAAAAGCTCTCAAAGATTCCCCATCACGAAAGAGAAGGAAACTTCAATAACTACAAGAGGCTACAACAACTGCAACAACTATCAGTGGTCACCCTATCAAATATACCAGCTGAAATATCTATATTATCCAAGTGCTAAACTTCCTGTCTACACAGGAATTTGATAAAATTAGATTCTGTGGAAAGATGTAAGAATACTTTAGACAACTTTGCCTACAGGAATACTTTTTTGATGACAGCAGCACACAAACAATGCAGTATGACAGCACAAAGTAATCATCCAAGTGGATCCCTCAGAGTGGTCACAATCCCAGATTAGATGGCTACATTGACTGCTTCCATAAAAGAGTGGATTCTTAGATCCTAAGCAAACAGAGAAGCTCTTGTAAGATATCGCACTACTGTAAACGATGACAAGACAAACACTGAACAACCATAACATCGTAATAAAACAAGTTAACAAAGGAGGCACTGTAGCTGTAGTGACTAACGAGTACTACAGAACATCATAAAAGCACACAGCTGTCAGACACAACTTATTACACAGAAGAACTCCCAGATAACCAATGCTATAAAATGTACTGAGGAACACCCCTACTGAATAACACCTAAGAACAGCTAAATAAACTAACTCTGAACAAACCAACCCCAGGAACATTCTATATGCTGCCTCAGATACACAAACCTGGAAACCCGGGTCAACCCATAATCTCTGAAATTAGTTCATGGTCACAACTACTGGGGAGTTGAAGGGGTCCAGTCCCCCTCAACATTTTAGGCATTACTAAATAGTCAGTAACAAAAGCATGAGCCATGGTTATACCATGAATTTGCACACTCGCTGAGAACATTTCTGGACTCAGAATTCATTTGAAAATATCTAGTGATAGCTACCAGCTGTTGTATTCAGGATATTATGGATTTTCTCATGAAACAGAAGGAAATTGGACAACTACCACCCAGCACTATCTTAGTGTGAAGCACACATTAAGCATGGGGCTTAATGTTAGGTGCCACCCCTTTAAGAGCCCTTGGAACCTGCAAGTATCAAATTGTTGCACTGCCTGGCAGTGCCATGTAATGCCTGTCTGTCAAGAGAAATCAGTTAGTCTGAGGCTTGTCCTCATGAAGAGAACATCTGCTGTACAGAATAAACCAGTATTCTTTATTTTATGTGTCCGTCCATTTATTCGAACAGTCCAGCATGGGGTCCTCACCAGCAGCAACCAAAGGGTCTGCCAGACCACAGAGAAGGTAAGGGGTCTTTTAGAGATGGGGCAATACCAAAAATGCCACACACGGTGGAGAATGCGGCCCTTCTTCTGCCCAGACCCCATCTCACTTGTTTGCATCGCTGGGTACCCCAAGTATTCACCCAAGTATGCTTAAACTGTTTGAATGATACTTCAGCCACAGACTTTGCTGCAGAGAGAAACAATGAACTGTTCCCTGGGTATACAGCAGCCTGCAGTCCTCTTACTGCAACCAGAATGTCAAAAGAAATGATTTAACAACACTAGTCAGCCACTCAATGAAGGACCAGGCAAATGCTAAAATTATTCAAACCTGTGCTTCAGGGAGCTGTGAACAGACTGCATCCCCCAGCTCCCTATGCTCTGTTTTGCACAGCGAGTAAGCTCCCTCTATCCCTCTCCCAGCTGTAGCTATCAAACCCAGTGCCTCTCAAAGTGAGGATTGCAGCTCCGAAGCATAAATAAATAAATTTACTGTACACAGAACTCCGCTCCATTCAAACAGGCTCCTGATTACCTTGAAGGACTGCTCACCTTGCGGCCCTCCTGCCTCTTACAACCATGGCTGAGCTCCAATCTAACTTACTGCGGCTCAACCCTCATTAAGTCAGTGTGTCTTTCTCACCAGTGCCACCTCTACACAATGCCACTCACAGCCTACTGACCTGGAGGGAAGAGACATTGTGGGTAACAGCCACTAACTCCTGCATTGAGTGGTCCAGCTCCTCCACAGGGGCTTCACTCCTCTACAGCTACCACTCACTCAAAACAAGGGCCACTACTCAGAGGGAGCCATCCAAGAAAGTGTAGCTCCATAAATTCAAATTCCTTCCCCACAGCACAACATACTGTGGCTGCGCTCCTCCTGATTCCTGAACTGCCACAGCTCTGAGCCACTCCTCTCCACTGCCGCATGGATTCTCTGTGGCAGCAGTTTGCCCACCTGGCAGCACCCTGCAGGCCTAGGCCAGTTCTGAACAGGCTCCCTGGCTCTTCCTGTGGCCACACCGTGGCTCAGTCAGCTGCTCTGCAAAAAAATTAAAAAGAGAGGAGTGACTGGCATGGCCAAGCTGTTGGAGAAAAAAATAAATAAAATACAGGACAGCCAAGGAGCACTCCGCTCCCGACTCACTAACCAGCACACAAAGCTGCTCTGATCCTCCACTCACCACTCGGCCACACTCAAATACTAAAAACAAGGGACACATAGAAATAAATAAAAAATAGGGGCAAGACAAATGCTATACACTGAAGGACAGCCTGGAAGACCAAAACAAAAATAAAACCAATGAAAGATATCAAATGGAGCCTAGGATCTAAAGCAGGGTGCACTCAATCACTGCAAGGGGTAAAACAGTAAATAAAATACAACACACAGTCTGGGAGAACAAAACAAAGCAAATAAAGATAATAAAGCTCCATAAGGACAAACGGGGAGCAATCAAGCAATAAATAAAACTTCCCCCAATACTGCCACTCACCAAAATTGGAAAGCCTGCCATTTTTCTGTATCAGGGCTGGGGAAGAAGGCAGCAGGGTGGCAAACGTCATTTTGACAATTGCACAGCAGCCAGGCAGCCACATGGTAGCAAGCAGCCATCTTTGTTTACAAAAACAGCACAGAAGGAAGTGACCCTTAACCACCCCCGCTGGTGGCCATCTTGCTACAGTCAGGCCAGTCAGACCCCACAGGAACTGTATGTCAAAGTTCGGTGGTCATCTTGTGAAGGGCACAAATTGACCTCACTCCATTGAAATCAATACAATCCTATTGAAATGAATGGACACTGCAACAAATAACTGATTTTTGCAATGAAATCTTTATTTAAATAACAGACAACACAGGATTGAGTGTGAGTTCTTTATTAAGACGTCATTTGATGAACTTTGCTACAAAAAATGTGTACTTTTGTCTACAAAAATAATTTTTGCCCGGCACTTCATCCATGACACAACGTCCTGTCTCTTGCATGCCAGCAACTCCTTTTCTCCTGTACGACCTTCCATTGGTGAAACACAGCTCATCTCCAACTATGATGTCCAACGATGACACAGATATGGGTGCTGGAGCATCCGGAGTTCTACCTTCACCCACCTCAAGGGCGTGGGGCTACAAAATCCAAACAATCCTGCATGATATCCAGTCATCCATCTCAGCTCGAGGAGCACCTACCATGCAAGCCATTCAAGATGACCTGCCCTACATTAAAGCTATTTCACCATAGTCCACAAGGATCTGAGGTCACATGATTAATGGTTGTGACCTGAGATCTCCCTCCTAGGTAGGATGCAAACCATTTAAGGGCAGATAAAGATAGTCCAATATCCCTCAACCTTGATAGCAAAATTTGATGGTCTACCATGTCGAAGGCCTTGGAAAGCTCAGCAAAGACAGCACCAGTCAAATGGCCCTTTTCCATTGCTTTGTTGACATCATCCAAGACCCTAGACATGGAGACCACCGTACCATGGGACTTATGAAACCCCAATGGATAGTTATCATATAGATCTAAGATAAATAATCTAAGAGCTGTATTGTCAGAAGCCTTTCAGGAAACACTTTATCAGTGGTGCATGGTGGTGCAGTCTTCCAAAAATGCTGCAACTTCACAGATGAGCCTGTAGTCATCTCAAAGGGTGCCAACATTGGAAAGTTTGTCTGCTGGTCTACAAAGGACCAGCTCCATCTCATGCAAGAACCTCAGCCTGGTTCCACCAACTCTAGTCCTGTCAGTACTATCACGACCACTCAAGCTTCAAAAGAGTTACCCCTCAGTCAGCGATTATCCTCTTCAAAACTTTCAGCATCTCCAACAGAAAAGCAACAACTTTTGAAATTCCTGGAGAATTACCTGGATGTCTTTGCGGGTCCAGATAACAAGCTTGAATGCTGTGATATCCTGCAACACAAAATCGAGGTGCAGCCCAACCAGAAACCAATCCATCAGCAAGCCTACAAAGTGGGTCACAAACAGAAACATGTCCTTGAGGACATAATCAGAGACATGCTTGGCCAAGACATTGTTGAAGGGGCTACAGATCCCTGGGGTGGACCTTGCTTGCTGGTGGTGAAGAAGAACAAAGGGTATCACTTCATGGTAGACTACAGAAAACTCAATGCCTACATGGTGCAGGATGCTCATCCCTTACCTACAACCAAAGATGCTTTAGAGAGCCTTGGTGTGGCCAGTCCCACTTACTTCACCACTCTAGATCTTCAGAATGGGTTCTACCAAGTTTCCATTGATCCAGCTTCTCATCCATACACAGCATGGTGCTGCCACTTGGGACTTTTTCAATTCAAACATCTGCCTATGGGACTTCGGAACAGTCGTGCCACATTCCAACGTGTTATGGAAGCTGTACTGTGTGGGTTGTCTTGGAAATCTTGCCTAGTCTACCTGGAAAATGTTAGTGTCTTCAGCAAAACTTTGCCAGAGCACCTCCAACATCTCAAAGAAGTGTTCGACCATGTCAGACAAGCCAATCTCACACTTTGCCCAGAGAAGTGTTGTTTTGCACAGAATCAAATCCATTACCTGGGACATGTTGTTAGCTCTCAAGGCATCTCTCCAGATCCAGACAAGCTGTCAGTAGCAAAGACTATCCAGAGCCTAACAATCTCAAAGACCTTCAAGCTTTCCTGGGCTAGTCTGGCTACTACCGAAAGTTCATTTGCAACTATGCCAAGATTGCAGCTCCTCTGTACGCCCTCACCAAAAAGGGATGTGACTATACATGGACTTCTGAATGCAAAAAGGCCTTTGAAACCTTGAAATAAAACCTAATACCTTCTCCAGTATTGGCCTACCCAAGGTTCGACCAACCCTTCAAGCTGTACTCAGATGCTAGTTCCTTTGCAGTGGGCGCTGTGCTCCGTCAAACACAAGATGGAACAGAATGAGTTGTCTCCTATGCTGGATGCTGTCTTTCTTCAGCTGAACAGAACTATGGCATCACAGAAGAAGAATGTCCAGCCATGGTATTTGCCATAGAGAAATTTGACTGTTACCTTCGCTACTCCTCTTTTACAGCTATCGTTGATCACTCCGCCCTCAGATGGTTATTTGAAATGAAGGAGCCAATAGGCAAGTTCGCCCAATGGATCACCATGCTGCAAAGCTACAGCTTTGAAATTCAGTACAGATCAGGTCGAGTTCACTCAAATCCCAACGGTGTAAGCCGGAGATGATGTCCCTCCGCATCATCCTCAACAGATAAAGAATCCTGCTTACAAGTTCTTCCCTTCCATGCCATGGATGTGCTTCCTGTGGACACTCCTACAGCACCTTGAGTTGCTTTGCTACTACCAACTGCTTCTACAGAAAGACACACAAATACTCAATTACTGCAAGCAGCCTAAGAGCTTCTCATCTCCTCTACTTCTAATCTGTTCCTGGCAACTGTTAAAATGCAATAAAGAACTGATCCTCAATTCACAGACAAAATCACATACTTGGAGTTTGGAACCTTACCACAACAAAAGAAGCATCACCAGGATGTACTTTTCTTTGCTTCACAATACTTCCTCAATGACGGTGTGCTTTTCCACATTTGGACCAAGGAAGGCAAAGGTCATCGCATGGACAGAACTCATGTACAGCTAGTTGTGCCAGCCTTTCTAATCAATTTCTTCTCTCCAATCATGCCTCTCCACTTTCTGGCGGTCATATGGGAATCCACAGAACTCTCAAAAAGACAAGGCTTCATTTCTTCTGGCCTCACATGGACAAGGACATTGTCCAGTTTGTGAAATCCTGCCAGGCCTACTCCCAAAGAAAGCCTCCTGCTAAACTGACAAAGGCACACATCATTCCAATGCCTGTAGCCACTGAACCATTCCAAAGAGTCAGCATAGACATTTTGGGCCCTTACCAGCATGCTCTGACTCTGGCAACAAATACATCCTTGTTTTTGTGGACTACCTAACACAATATTTGGAACTAATTCCCCTAAGAGACATCAAAGCTGCCACAGTGGAAAGTGCCTTTCTCAACACAGTTATTTGTCATCATGGTACCCCATCATACCTACATTCAGACAGAAGCACTAACTACCTTTCCACCATTGTCCAAGAAACGTGCAAACTTCTTGACATAAAAAAGACACATACCACAAGTTACTATCCAGAATGCAATGGACAGAGTGAAAAAATGATGTCTACCATTCTCAACACACTCTCCCAGTACCTGGATGAGACTCGCGACACTTGGGATCATTTTGTTCCCTTTGTGCAATTTGCCTACAATACCAGCCCTTGTGTCAACAGTACAGAGTACACACCATTCTTCTTAGTCCATGGACATCACCAAAGAACTCCACTGAACAGGGATCTCTCGCTGCTAGAAGTTCCTAAGTCAGCTTCTTCCTTCATTATCCCTATGCTGGAACAGCTTGAACTTGCCAGACATGTTGCAGTCACCATGTTGGGCCAGAAACAATCTGCCATGCAGAAAATGTCAGCAGCCAAGTTGCATGAACCTTCATTCTCCATTGGGAACATTGTGTATTTGTACCGACCTGTCCTTGTTCCAGGCGCCACCCAAAAACTACTTCACCCCTGGACTGGTCCCTTCTACATAGTAGAAAAGCTTCCTCCTGTACACATTCGTCTACACCATAAGTCTGATGGAAAGCTGGTACACAACAAAGTCCACATCAACCGACTGAAACATGAGTGCCTGAGTAACAACCTTCTAAATGTCCCCAGTCCACCTAACAATGAAGCTGCACTTGAGCCTGTCGTCCTCTCTAAAGCTGCGGTCCCTTCAGACAACTTGCAACCTGTTACATAGAAACATAGAATGTGATGGCAGATAAGGACCGCTTGGCTCACCTAGTTTGCCCATTTCCCTACCTGATGGATAAGCTGCAGAATCTAGTTAATCAACAGCTTATTTCCTCCTACCCCCCACTAGAATTGCCTTATGCCTGTCCCATGCATTCTTGAATTCTCCCACTGTTCCTGACTCCACAACCTCCTCAGGAAGGCTGTTCCATGCATCCACAACACTCTCTGTGAAAAAATACTTTCTAACATTACCTCTGAGCCATCCCCCCTCTATCTTCAAATTGTGCCCCCTTGTTCTTGCACATCTCTTCTTCTGAAAGATACTACCCTCTTGTACTTTGTTAATTCCCTTGAGATACTTGAAAATTTCTATCATGTCCCCCTCTCCCTCTTTTCCTCAAGGGTATACATATTAAGCTGCTTTAGTCTCTCCTCGTATGTCTTCTGGTGCAGACCCTGCTCCATTTTGGTTGCCCTCCTCTGAACAGCCTCCACTCTGTCTATGTCTTTGCGGAGATGAGGTCTCCATAATTACACGCAGTACTCCAGATGGGGTCTCACTAACTGTCTGTACAGAGGGATAACAACTTCCTGTTTTCTACTGTTGATGCCTCTCCCTATGCATCCCAGTATCCCCCCCAGCCCTCCTTACTACCTTCTCACATTGCTTGCCGACCTTTAGTTTATCTGATATAATTACTCCTAGGTCTCTTTCGATTTTTGTTGTTGTTATTAACTCACCCTCCATTGTGTACTCTTCCCCTGAGTTTTTGTTTCCCCGATACATTACCTTGCACTTCTTTGCATTGAATCTGAGCTGCCACATATTTGACCATTCCTCCAACCTTGCCAAGTCCCTTTTCATTCTTTCCACCTCACACCGTGTATCAACCCTGTTGCAGATCTTTGTGTCATCTGCAAAGAGACATACCTTTCCTTTCGGGTGCTCTCCAATGTCACCTATAAAGACATTAAAGAGGACCGGTCCCAGTACAGAACCCTAAGGTACCCCGCTAGTTACCCTCCTTTCTTCACTGTGGACTCCGTTTATTATTACCCTGTGCTTCCTGTTGTCCAGACAGTTTTTTATCCAGGCTACCACCTTGGGACCCACTCCAAGGCTGGCTAACTTGTATATTAATCTTTTGTGTGAGACTGTGTCAAATGCCTTGATAAAATCTAGGTAGGCCATATCCACAGCCCCTCCCTGGTCTACTACTTTGGTCACCCAGTCAAAGAAATCTATTAGATTCATCTGACATGACCTTCCTGCTTTGAAATCATGCTGCCTTGGGTCCTGTGCCCCACTGGCCTCTAGGTACTCAACAGTTCTTTCCTTCAGAAGTGATTCCATCATTTTCCCTACCACTGAAGTCAAACTAACTGATCTGTAGTTTCCTGCCTCTGCCCTGCTCCCACTTTTGTGAAGTGGAATCACATTTGCCCTCCTCCAGTCCTCAGGTACTGTACCACCCCATCCTCCCATGATTTGTTAAAGACAGTAGTCAGTGGTGTTACTAGTTCTACCCTTAGTTCTTTTAGAATTTTTGGGTGAATTCCATCAGGCCCCACTGCTTTGTCCACCCTCAGTTTCAAGAGTTATTTCAAACCTTTCTTCTGTAAATGGATTGGTATCAACCCCCCTATTCAGAGTTTCTCCCTTGTTTGGTTTAGGTACCTCCCCTTCCTCCTCCATTGTAAATTCTGAGCAGAAATATTTGTTCAGTATCCCTGCTTTTTCACTGTCACCTTCTGCCTACATTCCCTTCCCTTTATTAAGTCTCTGTATCCCTCCTTTGGTCTTTCTTCACTCCCTAATGTACCTATAAAAGGTTTTATCCCCCTCCTTAACAGAGTTCGCTATCTTTTCCTCAGTTTGTGCCTTTACTATTCTGACTGCCTTCCCTACCTCCTTCTGCTTTAGCTGATAACGTTCTCTGTCCTGCTCCTTCTGTGTTTCCTTATATTTCCTGAATGTTGTCCTTTTCTCCTTAACCATCCCTGCCACCTCTTTTGAGAACCATAGTGTTTTTTTTCTTCATTTTGTTTTGCTGATTTGCTTCACACAAAGGCTTGTTGCCTCTGCAATGGCTGTTTTGATTATTCCCCATTGTTCCTCCACCCCTTCTTCTTGCCCATTTGCTAATGCTTTTCTGAGGCACTCTCTCATTTTCCCAAAGTCAGCCTTCCTAAAGTTCCTACAGATCCTCCCACTCCTGACACTCTCCATCCAGATTCTGTTTTGCCTTATTTGCCAGATGATTTGCCTGGGATGACTTCTTCTTCTCAACCTTCTTCTTCTCAGGACTCAGTTCTACACACACTGGTGTACCAGATCAAGAAGATATTAAGGAAGAAGTTTACAAATGGATCCTGGACTTACAGAATCAAGTGGTGTGGATTTGACAGTTTGCAGAACTCCTGGGTCGCTTTTAACAACCTGACCCTATCCTGTCAGGAACTGGTGCAATCCACACATGCCTCCATTCCCACTGACCAGAAAAGTCAACGGAGGTTTTGAATGTTTGTGTTACTCAGTGTGTTTTGGACTAATTCTTCTGCTGTGGTATTTTCTGGGTTAACTGTTTTGCAGCAAATGTCTTGCTGTACCCATCTCCTTGCACCTGTTGCTATGGTACTACTTACCTGCATTAATGCTTTTTCTTCCAGGAATGCCCTAATAGATAAGTTCTATGTGTTTTGATTGTTATGCAACTGTTATTAAAGAAGTGATCCTGCATTCTGGTTATCTGCCAGCTGCTACCCTTCCCTCTCTTCCCTTTCCCTTCCTCTGCACTTTAGAGCTTGTGGCATGACCAAGCTTCCAGTGCTATGGTGTTCCCTTCTCTCTGGTGCTACTCTGACTGGTTCCTAGTGTAATCCAGATTCTTTCCTCCTCCCTCCCTGCAGCGGAGTGCTGTTTTGTGAAATGTAATGCCTTGAAATGCATGAAAATGTTTTTTTCTTTAAAATCTCTTTCAGTACTGTTTATAGTTTTATTGCTTGTTCAAGTGGTGCTCATATTCAGCATGGGGCTTAATGTTAGCTGCCACCCCTTTAAGAGCACTTAGAACTTACAAGTAGCAAATTGTTTGTTAGTCAGAGAAATCAGTTAGTATGGGGCTTGTCCTCATGAAGAGAACATCTGCTGTACAGAATAAACCAGTATTCTTTATTTTACGCATCTGTCCAGTTATTCGAACGGTCCAGCATGGGGTCCTCACCAGCAGAAACTGAAGGGTCTGGTAGACCACAGAGAAGGTAAGGGGTCTTTTAGTGGTGGACCAATGCCAAAAACACCACATTAGCTACAATGGATGTCAGTGCCCTGTACACTAATATCCCACATGAAGATGGCATAGCAGCATGCCAGAGATTTTTACAGGACAGCATATCCACAAGAGACATTCTAGAAACCATCAGCAGCACCTTAAAAATAATCATTGTGTCACACAATAATTTCACAGTGAAAGGAAGTACTTTTACAGATCATAGGAACAGCAATGGGCAACATGATGGCACCACAGTATGCCAAACTATTCATGATCTGTCTAGACGAAGATTTTCTTAAGTATCGCTCCTATAAACCATTAGTTTGCCTCTGATATATAGATGATAACCCTCATTTGGAAGAAGGTGAACTCTTCCTTCAAAGGTTACATCAGGATCTCAACAACTTTCTCCGCTCTAAATCACTCACCATTGCATACTCCACCACCAGCATACATATCCAGCGTACCGCAGTCAGAATCACAAATGATGGGCATATAAAAACTGCTGTTTACAGAAAACCATCTGCTCAGATGAGATAGCAAAACACAGACAGCTCACCTCTCCTCGTAATTCCTTCATCCAGCAGGGTTACTCCCCAGGACAAGTAGACAGAGAAATGGAGTGCACTATACCAATATCAAGAGAACATCAACTGGAATTCAGGGAAAAATCAACACGATTCCACACCCTAGTTGTCACGTACAACAGTCCCATGCTAACACACTTTCAGCAAATGATTAAAAAACTACAACCCATGCTGAATGAAGATATAGAGAATACTGGACGGGTAACCACGCAGAACCAGTATGTTCTGCCACAGAGAGATATGATTCCATGTGATCTCGAGAGCGATGCTCGAAAGGTCTATGGGAATCATACCCTGAGATGGCAGAACACATGGTTCTGCATGTGGTTACCCATCCTGTATTTTATATATTGAATGGTGCCCCTTGAAGTATTTTTTTTTTTGCTTTTAAATTGTATTTTTTCCCAAACAAAAATAAAATATTGACTCCCGTTCCTTAATGTGGTGAGTTGTGTGGTTGCTAAGGACTGATCAGCCCTACATTTGCAGCACACACTCCCATTGGCTGTCATTCTACTGTAGATGGGATTTGCATAAAAAATCAAGGCAGTTGAATGTCTTGCTTAATGAGGAAAGGAAAAGACCATCTGCCGAAACTTGCAAGTTAAAACTTTTGTATAGATAAAATCTGGTTGATCCAGCTTTCAACTTGTAAGGAATTAACTGATCCCTTGTTTGACAAACTGCCAAGGCCATTTCCAGTGTGTTTAGAGAAATATTGTCACGCAACAGTTTTCTGTTTGTTGTTTAAAAACAGGGCTCCAGCTTCCAAGTCTGAATGAATAGAATGCTGTTCTGCATGTACGGTCAGTACAGCATTCTATTAATTATTGTGATTGTGAATGAACAGCATTTTGGTATGGTGGAATTTTGAGTTAGTATAGCATTCCATCATACACTATAAAAACTTAGAGACATTTTCCCTGAACCACCTGTCATTTTCTACAAGCAGACTCCTAACTTTCCTAACATAACAATTTATAGTAAACTCTCAATAGATCAAAATAACAATGAAATGAGAGGAACACCATGCAACAGCACAAAATGCAAGACCTGCACCCACATATGCAGCCAGACCACCATCGAAACAGAACAGCATAGCACAATAAAACTTAATGGAACCTACATATGTCAATAAGACAATGTGATTTGCCTAATTCAGTGCAAAAGTATACAAATGGATGCTACTGTATATATTTGAAACAAGGCAACCATTGCAACTAGGATGAACCCTCACTGTCACACAATATTATGACAGCATTTTTCCCAACCAGCCCATTATCTCTCAGTCCATTCTGTCCTAATGCTAAGAAGCAACTTCCAAAATACACAGGAGAGAAAGACATTTGAATTAAAATATAGCAAACAGTTTAACTCGAAATGTAATGGGCTCATTTGGGACATTGGATTTATGACACATTATGGAAAAACTCTACTACCTATAATAATGAATGGAACTTTATACAGATAGTTTTTAGGGCTGCAGGTAGACAGAGTCTGCAATCCTCTTGCATCAGCTCTAAAAATGAGCTACCAGATTCAAACTGTGGAACACTTCCTTTGGAGTTTTCGAATGATACTTCCACGTCTTTGCAGCCCTTCAATTTAACCTTTGCAGTGCTGCAGACTGAATATCTATCCAGAGCTCAATCAAATAGATTCATTCTAGTGCTTTCAGCAGCCTAGAAATTAGGAAACAAATGCTCTGGAGAATCACCTCTCCTCCCCAACCTTGTAGTGCTTCAGTGAGTACAAGAAACACATGTTTTCTTTTGAATCCAACTTGGTAAACAGCATTTTTAGAGCTAATACAAGAGTGCTGCAGACATACTGCAGTGCTCCCAGATTGAACAAAGCATTTCCCTGTAGGGCACCCTCCGTTTCCCTGTATTTTCCATGTAAAATGGGGACAAAACTCCTGTACATTTTCCTGTATGCTCAAATCAATACATGTACACAACTGATGTCATTATGCCTGTCAGTAAAATCACTATAACAAATGTTAAGGCTGCTTTTATTTATTTGAAATGGTAAAACTCACCTGCAACATATCACAGAGGCTCTGGAAAAATGTTGAAATCTCTCAAGCTTTGCTCTCAATGTTCATATATCTCCAGAACCTCTTGATAGTATTATAGCATTGTTACACTGTACTGGCATAGCCAAATAGCCTGGTTGAGATGCAGTATATCAATATTCAGTGGGGTCATACTTTTATCCATTTAGGCAATGTACTGACACAGGATAGCTTTGAGATGCAGGATCTCATTTTCAGTGGGGTCCTAATTTTACACACTTCTACAATGTACTGATACAGGTTAGCCTGGCTAAGATGCAGTGTCTCATTTTCAGTGGGATCTTATTTTTACCAGTGCTGACTTAAACTATGCATATGTGAGTATGGCACATCTGTAGTCAAGTCAGTGCTGCCATGTTATGGCTGGCTATGAGGCAAACTGTGCATGTGCAAGTATCACACATTTGCAGTTCTGTAATCACAGCAGTATCAGTTACATCTGACTCTGGTGTGGTGAGAGCACCACATATTCTTTCCAACACTCTTGTCACTCCTAAAACCTTTCCACAGCCATATTGGCTCATTGCTGGCAAAAGCTGAGGGATGGGCAACACTGGGGACTGCTCTACTGTCTTCATGTCCACAGTCTCTATTGGCAGGTCACTTTAGAAGGCCTTCATCTTCTGGGACAAAATATGCTTCCTAATGTTACCCCATAACTTGCCATCTGTGACCTTCAGAGCATGTCCCTGTGTCCAGCTGGAGAATATATCCATGTGTTCAGTCCTGTCAATACCTCTGAGAATAGGAAGACTGAGCTCATGTCCCATCTTAGCCTGCTGTTCCACAGATACAAGCAAAAGGATGAGGAGCACCCACATATGCAGAAAGCACCAGGACTGCAAAAATATTATTCAGAGTCCTTTATGTAACTAAAGTGCATAGTGTACCCACACATAGTGAGCATAAAAAAGTGGTGACTGAGCCTTTCTGCAACTAACATTTCTCCTGATCCCCTGCCAGGCAGCATCACAATGATTCACTCTGATGCCTGGCAGGGGCTGGGAGAAGCATTACTTTCAGAGGGGCTCAGCAGTCACTTTTTTATGCACACTATGTGTGGGTACACAATGCACTTTAGTTAAATAAAGAACTCTGAATAATATTTTTGCAGTGCTGGTGCTTTGCATATGTGGGTGCTCCTCATTCTTTTGGTTGTTTCAGTTTTTTCATTGCTGAGCACCATATTACTTGTCCCGCTGCTCCAAATCCATTTTGCTTTGTTCCACAGGGAGAAGATGGTAACAACTACTAGTAAACATAAATGTGGATATTATCTATTAGATCCTTCCAGGTATTCCTGTTTTGAAAATGCAGCTTCCCCTTAACAGTGGTATCTAAACAGAAAGCCCACCAGCAAATATATTTTTATTTTTGGTATTAAACACATTCTCTTTACTGCTACAGTAAATGTAAACACAGGAGGAAATATGAAGAAACTGATAGAGGGAAGCTTACAAAGGATGTCAGTTGGCATTTTATGCGACTGTATAAATATGCAGAACTAAATGCTACATAAATTCACTGCCACTAAGAAAGTAGTAGACGGGGGTGTGGAGGTGGAATTTGTCAACACAAAAAGGGGATTTGGTTTGCACTCAGAGAAGAGTGAGAAGGTCAGTTTTCCTATGTGGGACAGTGACCCACAGGGTGTAAAAAGTTGGGGTTATTAAAAATATGATGGATCACAATGGTCTACTCAGAGAAACATATGTGAGCACCTGGAAAAGCAGTGTGGTGCTATTCTGCATTCATATCCAAGGATTAAAGTAAATAGATCAGCACCAACACTCCAGACAGAGAACTAGGACTCCATGGATTGATTTAATCATTCCTTTATGTAAAAAAGTGCAGATAAAACACTGATCAAAGTGGCTAGCAAACAGACTGACATTTTCCTGGCATGCTGCCAGGTTTCTTCAGAGTGAATTGGTACATAAAACAAGTGCTTTTTTTATAACAAACAGATTCATATCGCATGTTGCTCACACATCTATCACCTCCTATAAAGTGAATAGTGCCATTAATCAATTTATATAATTAAACAGCTCACATTGAATCCTGTGCAAATCAATTATTTTGAACATCACAATTATCATGGAACTGATGGAGTCATTTTGTTATATTATGTTCTTTTGAACAGATCCTTATGCCACTTTTGTTATTTTTCTCTTCAGTTATATTTTTCTTCAGCTTTTCAAACTTCAGCCTGTAGTATTTCTCATTTTGTTTTACACTCCAGGCTTAAAAGGTTTAATCACTTCCCCATTACTTAAATGATTCTTTTCAGGCTACTATAGCCTCTTATGCACTTTGTTTAACTTTATCTAAATTTGACTGGGTCCACTCCTTTTTAATGTCTTTATAAGTGACATTGCAGAGGGACTGGAATGAAAAGTATGCCTCTTTGCAGATGGCACAAAGATCTGCAAAATGGTTGATACACAAGGAGACGTGGAAAGGATGAGAAGGGACTTGGGACTTGGCAAGGTTGAAGAAATGGTCAGAAGTATGGCAGCTTGGATTAAATGCAAAGAAGTTCAAAATAATGCACCTGGGAAACAAAAACCATGGGGAAGATTACACAATGGGGGGGAGGTAGTAACAACAACAACAATGGAAAGGGACCTGGGGGTAATCATATCAGATGATCTTAAGGTTAGCAAGCAATGTGAGAAGGTAGTAGGGAGGGCTGGGGGGTACTGGGATGTATAGGGAGAGGCATCACCAGCAGAAAACAGGAAATTGTTATCCCTCTGTACAGACAGTTGGTGAGATCCCATCTGGAGTACTGCATCCAGTTCTGGAGACCCCATCTCCACAAGGACATAGACAGGATGGAGGAAGTCCAGAAGAGGGCAACTATAATGGTGCAGGGTCTGCAAGAGAAGCCATATGAGGAGAGACTAAAGAAGCTTAATATGTATACCCTTGAGGAAAGAGGAGGGAGGAGGGACATGATAGAAACTTTTAAGTACTTCAGTGGAATCAACAAAGTCAAAGAGGGTAGCATCTTTCAGAAAAAGGGATGTGCAAGAACAAGGGGACACAATTTGAAGACAGAGGGGGAACAGCTCAGGGGCAATTTGAGGAAGTATTTTTTCACAGAGAGGGTAGTGGACGCATGAAACAGCCTTCTTGAGGAGGTTGTGGGGTCTAAAACTGTGGGAGAATTCAAGAATGCATGGGGCAGACATTAGGCAATTTTTGTGGGGGGTAGAAAGAAATAGGCTGTTGGTTAAATGGGATCTGCAGCTTATCCTGTAGGTAAGGAAATGGGGAGACTAGGTGGGCCAAGCGGTCCTTATCTGCTGTTAAAGTCTATGGGCAGGATTCTCAAAGAGTTTGGGAACTAAGTCCCACTCTGCAGCCACAGTTGTAGATGGAAATCCCCGCAGCGGCAGTGATAGTGATTCACAGCCGCTGCAGTTGCGGAAGGTGTTAGGACTGCTCCCACCAGCCGTAGCAACTTTTCACAGCTGCGGTGATCTCCCAGGTAACACCACCCACAAGCAGCCATAAATCGTGGAGCCAGTCGTAATCTGGCTCCACCTTTGTGAATACCCACTGCTGCGGGTAACCTGCGGATCTACAAGTGGCAACCCACTTGCGCTGAGGTTTAACCACAGCTGCGGGACTTTCATGAGTTTTGTGAATCCTGCCCTATGTTTCTATGTTAGGTCCTTTTCCCTTATGGAAAGAATGCTCCATCTAGGTCCAGGCACTTAAACTTTGTCACAGAGAGCGGTATTCCATCCCCAGGAATTTTTTTCTCTTGAAGTAATTACTAACATTTATGCTTTTTCAAAAATGCTGCAAGATCTATACTGTCATTTAACCCCTTATTCTGTCATGCCCCCAGTTCAAAAATCCAATCACTTTCTCTCTGTTCCATAATCTTCTTAAGATCCCCCCTCTTCCTCCCAAACTAATCAATTCAATATCTGTGAAACTAAACTTATGATTTTCTGCTCCTCTTTTAGAAATATGTTTTGCTGTAGCATATGGCATGTCCCCTCTATCCACTGCTCTTACATGTTCTCCAGTCCTTACTTTAAACTTTCTCACTGTCCTCCCTACATAGAAAGCTCCAAAATTACAGCTGCAGTAAGTAGGTACACCAACCCATTGCTGTTACAAGTAATAAAATGTTTCAGTGGAATTTCTTTGCCTGTAGCAGGATGATGGAATACTTTACAGGTATTGACATATCTACAATACACACAATTTCCACACTGGTGTGTTCCCACCGGTGCTGGAGCCAAAAGAGTCTGGTTTTAAGGGTTCTGGACACAGGACTATATTCTTTACCACCATATCTTTTATGCTTTTGTCCTTTTGAAAGACCACTTCAGGGCCCTGTTCTACAACATCAGCAAGTTTAGTTTCCAATTCCAAGATGGACCAATTACTGGCTATCACCTGTTTAACCTGGTGTGCCCTTCTAGAAAAGTTGGTAACAAAAGGGAAGGGCACTGTACTGTTTCTATCGTTCTTTGTACTCCATAAGGTTTGGTTCTTGTCCATATTTTCCACTTTCTGAATTTCCGAAGCAATACATTGTTTGCTGTAACCCCTTTCTAGAAACCTCTTTACTTGTAGTGCACTTTTTTGTTTGAACTCAGCTGGCTCAGTACAATTTCTAAGGGTCCTTACCAACTGTCCCTTGGATATGTTGAAATGTACATGGTGTGGGTAGCAACTATCACATCTTAGGAGACTATTACGGTCTGTACTTTTTTGGAAAAGTGTGGTACAAATTCCTCCACTACTGTCCTTGTACAGCTTCAAATCTAAGAATGTTATTTCAGTTTGACATCTCATATTTAAACCTCAAAAAACTGCTCAGTATGCCTTTCCTGGTAAAAACGTTTGAAATAAATAAATATTTTGTACTGCTGTGTAATCCGTAATTGCTGTTCCTTTGTCTGTAACTCTCCTGGGTCATGCCTGAAAACAGGCAATGCTTTTGTCTAGTGCACGTATCTGATCAACAAAAACTAAATAAATAAATTACTATGTCCAATGTTTTACATTAACACTTCAATGCATCCATTCGATCTCTCTTAAGAATATCTTAACACTTCCAGCAAATCATCCCCCTCAAAGCTATAGACCTATTTCTTTTTTTAGTTTAAAAACTTTATTTACTTTTAATATTTCATTACAATACAGAGATGAGCAGAATCTTGTACAACACAATTCATTCAAATTTCTAAACAATACAATAGTAAAATAAAACACAGGGGGTAGAGCAACAAGGGGAGCCGAACAATTAAGAATTAGCGCTAAATTCATACTGCTCTGAATGTTAGCTAAAAGACAAGAAACTAGTAATTTGTTCAGTTATGTGTAACCACAGCTTATGTTGGGTGAACCACATCATAAAGAGAAAATGATCAGACATTAACAATAATCTAGCTATGCCAGGTACCACTATACAAAGCAATGAGTTCCCTGCAGAGAAGTAAAACAAGGGATTTCTGATTCTTTCCTAAAAAGGACAAAAGGAAGGACCAGATTTTGTCAAACAAGATTATTTGCCCAGTTAACCCATGTGTTATTCTTTCATTGTTGATCATCTCACTAATTTTATAATGCCATTCCTGGATGGACAGAGGGATGGGAGACTTCCAATAGGATAATAACAGTCCCTTGAGTATCAAGGTAGCTGCACAAACACCATTTTTCTGAGATTTGGTCATAAATTGTATCCATGTTCCAATTCCCATTATGAGAAACGTAGGAGTAAATTGAATTGTAACACCATAAGCAGATTTACAGAGTTGATGAACCTTAAAGAAACATAGAAACATAGACTTTGATGGCAGATAAGGACCGCTTGGCCCACCTAGTCTGCCCATTTCCCTACCTGATGGATAACAACTTCTTGTTTTCTGCTGGTGATGCCTCTCCCTATACATCTCAATATCTCCCAGCCCTCCCTACTGCCTTCTCACATTGCTTGCCAACCTTAAGGTCATCTGATATGATTAGCCCCAGGTCCCTTTCCATTTTTGTTGTTGTTACTACCTCCCCCCCCCATTGTGTAATCTTCCCCTGGGTGTTTGTTTCCCAGGTACATTACTTTGCACTTCTTTGCATTGAATCCAAGCTGCCATACTTCTGACCATTCCTCCAACCTTGCCAAGTCCCTTCTCATCCTTTCCATGCCTCCTTGTATATCAACCCTGTTGCAGATCTTTGTGTCATCTGCAAAGAGGCATACTTTTCCTTCCAGTCCCTCTGCAATGTCATTTATAAAGACATTAAAAAGGACTTTACCCAGTACTGAACCTTGCGGTACCCCACTAATAACCCCTTTTTCTTCAGAGTGGACTCCATTTACGATTATCTTCTGTGTCCTGTTGTTCAGCCAATGTTTTACCCAGGCTATCGGCCTGGGACCCACTCCTAGGCTGGTTAATTTGACTACTAATCTATTGTGTGGGACTGTGTCAAATGCCTTGCTAAAGTCTAGTTAGACCATGTCCACAGCCCCTCCCTGGTCTACTACTTTGGTCATCCAGTCAAAGAAATCAATTAGATTCATCTGACATGACCTTCCCGCTGTGATCCCATGCTGCCTTGGGTCCTGTGCCCCACTGGCCTCTAGGTACTCAACAATTCTTTCCTTCAGAAGAGATTCCATCAGTTTCCCTACCACAGAGGTCAAACTGACAGGTCTATAGTTTCCTGCCTCTGTCTTGGTTCCACTTTTGTGAAGGGGAATCACATCAGCCTTCTTCCAGTCCTCAGATAACACACCATCCTCCCATGATTTGTTAAAAAGGGTAGTCAGTGGTGTTACTAGTTCTCTGCTTAATTCTTTTAGAATTCTGGGGTGAATTCCATTTGGCCCCATTGCTTTGTCCACCTTCAGTTTTAGGAGTTCTTTCAGAACCCTTTCTTCTATGAAAGGACTGGGATCAACCCCCCTCTCCAGAGTGATTATGTTAATTGGATTAGGCACCTCCCCCACTTCCTCTTTTGTGAATACTGAACAAAAGTATTCATTCAGTATCCCTGCTTTTTCACTGTCACTCTTTGCCCATCTACCATCCATTCTATTCAGTATCACTATCCCTCCTTTTGTCTTTCTATGCTCCCTGATATACCTATAAAAGGTTTTATCCCCCTTCTTAACCAAGTTGGCTATCTTTTCCTCAGTTTGTGCCTTTGCTATTCTGACTACCCTCCCTGCTTCCTTCTGCCTTAATTTATACAGTTCTCTGTCCTGCTCCTTCTGTGTTTCCTTATACTTCCTTATACCAGATGCTAGAAATTAGAGGGCACTCCCATAGCATGTGTAGTTGACTTGCATGCTTTTCTTGACACTTCCAGCATTTACCATAAGGTAGGAAGCCTGTATCCTCCAATCTATGAGGGGAATAATAGTAATAGTGTAGTATTTAAAACTGAACAGTTTTCCCTTGGCTTCCCCTACTACTACTATAGGCATTTTTCTAGGTTGAAGCCCATTCTGTTGTTGGCCTATTTGCTTTCAGTTCTCTCTCCCATTTCTCCTTTGCTGGGTGTGTAAGGAGAGAATGATCTGAAGAGTCTAATAATAGCCTGTATGTCAGACTATCTCCCTTTCTTATCTTAGCAAGTATGCATACTGATACCTTTTTTTGTGTTCTAGCAGACATAGATCTGAACCCAAAACAGAGTCCCGGAGTGCCTTTTTTAGTAGAAGATGATATACAAGTTGAAATCTGCAAAAACTAAATTTGGATTTGAGAATTTCAAAGGACATAAATTCTCCATTTGGCCTCAGTAAATCACGCATGTTAGTAATACCTGCAACAATCCAGCCAGGATCTTCTAGTGGCCTATTGTTATATGTCAGATTTATATTATTCCAAATCATCATCAAGCGAGTTGGTAGAGTATGAATTTTTAAAATAGTTTCAGCTTTTTTGAGTCAGGGTGGAAGGTGGTGTCCCTGAATGCATGAAGTCTTAGAAACAAGATGGATTATCTGCAGGCATTGTTGACAGAGAGCAGAGTGAACATTGTGGCAGCCACAGAGACATGGGCCACACTTAACCAGGACTGGGACCTCTTGAGCTTTGGGTATAAATTATACAGGAGGGACAGGGAGTAGGAAAAGGAGGAGAGGTGGTGGTTTACATCAGGGAGGGTATAGCATGCATGAAGGAGGAGTCAAAAAAGAGGAGGGCAGAAGCAATCTGGATTCAGTTACTGTCTAATGGGGGAGAAAAGTGTCTTTGGGGGTGGTCTACAGACCACCCAACCAGGAGGAGGAAATAGACAGGGACTTGAACTCACAAATATTGACTGCTGCAGGAAAGGGAGAGGTGGTACTAGTGGGAGCCTTCAACTTGTCCAAGGTGGATTGGAGGGTACCAGCTATGACATGCGCCAGGAGTCAGGTGATCCTAGATGTGCTGAAAAGTGGGTTCCTGACTCAGGGTGTCACAGAACCCACCAGGGAGGAGGCATTCATTGAACTGGTGCTAACGAATGGGGACTACATCCAGAATATAAAAGTAGAGGAGCCCCCTGGGTTGGAGTGACCATTGCATGGTGTGGTTCTGGATGAACATGAGCAGGAAAAAGTTCCCCACTAAGATTAAAATCCTGGACTTTAGGTAGGCAGACTTCAGAAAGATGGGACAGCTATTAAGGAGTCACCTGGCAAGCATCCAAGTGGATATACGGGGTGGACCAAAGGTGGTCCATCATCAAGGAGGGAATAATGCTTGCCACAGGGAAGTGCATTAAACTCAAATGGAAGAAACTGAGGGCCAAAGCACCCAGCTGGTTTAGTACTGAGGTCATCCAGGCAGTAAGGGGTAAGATGACAGCCTACAAGAAATTCAGGAGGGTCCAGAAGGAAGAAGACAGGGAGGATTACCTGAAGATGGATAGTGTGGCAGGTAGGGTAGTCCAGTGGGCTAAAACTCAGAAAGAACTGCAGCCAGCTGAGGGAACTAAGAAGGGATTAAAGGCCTTTTTTCATTATATTAGTGAGAAAAGGGACAAGAAAGATGGGATTGTTAGGTTCAGGAAAGGGGAGGGATGGATGGATGGAGGAGAATGGGGGCAAAGCAGTGGTACTGAATGAGTACTTCTGTTCCATCATCCCCAAGGAGAGATCAATCAAGCAATCAACCAAAAGATTATTTATATTGCGCCCCTTCCTGGGGGCTTAGAGTGCTTTACAGAAACAGAAAATATATTACACGCGTTCGTAAAACTTCATAAAATAATTCAACAAACACATTTGTCAGAGCATTACTAACCCCAACCCAAAAGTCCATCAATAACATTGATAATCCTATTCTAAACAGTGACATATAGAATTATATAAGGCTGTAAGCCTGGTCAAATAAGTAGAGAGGGATGGACCGTTGCCACTAAGGGGAAGGAGAGGAGAAGGGGAGATGAGGGGCATGTATGTTTTGATAGACGTGGATAAGTGGAGAACAGGTCTGCTAGCATTGAGGGTATATAAATCCCCAGGCCCAGATACCATACACCCAAAGGTGCTGAGGGAACTGATGGAGGAACTTGCAGGTCCCTTGGCTGGCCTGTTCAGTACTTCACTGGAGTCAGTCATGGTACCGCAGGACTGGAGAACAGCACATGTAGTGCCCCTCCACAAGATTAGTCCCAAGGATGACCCAGGAAATTACAGACCAGTCAGTCTAATCTCAATCATATTCAAGCTCAAGGAGACCATACTTGAGGAAAGGTTAGTAGAGTATCTGGATGAGCATTGTCTCCAGGATGAGAGGCAACATGAGTTTATGGGAGGGAGGTTGTGTCAGACTAATCTGATTTACTTCTTTGACCAGGTTACTAAACCAGTGGACAGGGGCTAAGTGGTGGACATCCTTTACCTGGACTTCAGCAAGGCCTTTGACTCTGTACCCCACAAGAGGTTGATCAGGAAGTTGGTGGATCTCTGGGTTGGGAGAAGTTGACTAGATGGGTTGAAAACTGTCTGAGGGGCAAGACCCAGAGCATGGTGGTTGGGGATAAGCTATCTGACACCAGGGAGGTCACATCTAGGGTCCCACAGGGCTCAGTACTCAATGTCTTCATCAATGAAGGCAGGAGATGGCATTAAGGGCAACATGTGCCTACTCGTGGATGATGCCAAGCTCTTTGGGAGAGTGGACATGGCAGAAGGATACCAGACTGAAAGGATTATCTGGAAAAAGTGGAGAGGTAACTCAGGATTTGTAAGCTAGGCTCCAGTGCAAAGAAATGCAAAGTTATGTACATTGGAGCCAAGAGATCAAGGACAAAGTGCAGTCTGGGAGGAGGCAGGGTATCTGTATCAGAGGAGAAGAAGAACCTGGAGGTAATGATTACTAATGACCTGAGACTCTGCACACAATGCAGTAAAGCAGCCACAAAGGCAAACAAAATGGCCACATTGCTAGAGGGATCAGTAGCAAGAGGGAGGAGGTAATATTGCCCTTGTACAGGTCATTAATGAGGCCACGTTTGGAACACTGGAACAGTGTATAGCACTGGTTCCCTTACCTGGAAAATGGCATTAACCTGCTGGAGATTATTCAAATGAGGACAACAAAGCTGATCATGGGCCTCCAGGGTAGGATATACAAGGGGAGGTTAGGGGCACTGAACATGTACTCCCTGGAGGAGAGGAGAGAGAGAGAGAGAGAGAGAGAGAGAGGGAGAGAGGACATGATAGAGATGTTCAAGCTTAGTAGGAATCAAAACATGAGGGGACACAGTCTCAAGTTGGAGGGGGAGAGGTTTCAGAGGGAGGCTAGGAGGCATTTCTTCACAGAGAGGGTGGTGGCAGGTTGGAAAGAGCTTCTAGAAGAGGTAGTTTCATTGAAGATTGTGGGCAGCTTCAAGAGAGGCTGGGATAGAGTTAAGGGGAAATAACAGTCAAAGGAGGGGCCAACATAGGGGAAGGGGACAGCATCAGTAGTTTATGCTGAGGACCCTGCACTGCAAACAGACAGATAGATCTAATGGACTTATACTGCTGGCTTCATCATATATTTGTATGATATTCAGGCACTTGAAATGCAAATGTTACATTTTAAATTCACAAGTTTATGTTGGGTTACCTTTTGTCTTTCTACCTTTGGCGGGGGTGCTCATTCATCTCCTTGATCTAAGTACTGTATAATACAGCTTGTTTAAATGTGAAGGCTAAATGGTACTTTTCCCAATAAGGCAAACCAAACCCACCCTTATTCCTATGGGCCCTTAGCTTGTTTAGAGATAATCTAGGAGGGAAAATTTCCCCATAGAAACCTCCTGTGTTTTGTAACATATTAAATAATTTCTTGTCTATTCTAATAGGCAAATTGTGAAACAGATAGAACAGTCTCGGGGCCATCACCATTTTCATCATCTTGATTTCTATACTGACATCTTCTGTTACTATAAATCCCAGAATCCCCTGCAGCTGACATTAGAGCAGTAGGCAGCAGGGAGAGATTCAATAGCCTGCAGTGCATGTTAGTGCTTTTATAATCTCTGATCAGATGTTTTCTGAGTCTGCTTTTCTCCAGGGGCTAAACACAGTCCTCTGTAACTGTACATAGCCCAAGCCACTGATTTAGAGTGACCAAAATAATGAAATTCCTATTTCAAGATTTGAAATTCCAGGACTGTATGTTGATTGTTAGTCTAATTTCTGAATTTTACCAGGATTCTATTATGAATGTTTTAAATAATTAGAATAAAAGAAGGATTGATGCACTGCAATTTTAATAAAGCAATCTGAAAATAGTAAAGGGAGCAATTCACAGAAAAAAACAAGCTCTGTAGCTTTATTGATCTGATAAAAAATGCCAAATTCCATAAAATTCTTTGTTTTTACTGGGGTTCAAACAGTCCAGATGCTGAAATTTTACTTGACTTTCTGGAAAAAAAACTGTGCCTTGTGCATAGCCCAGGGAGTACAGCGGGACCAGCAAACAAAAGATCAGAGGTCAAATATTCAAAACTGTGCCCTGGTACAAAATCCAGTGTGTGCATGCAAATCGGGTTTTACGCTGAGGTCCCATATTCAAAAGCCGTTTTGTGCAGGAGCACTGGGATTGCACCAGGGCAATCAGTTGAGAGGTACACTAGGCAAAATTATGCAAAGTGAGTGGGGGGCCTGAATATCGGTGCAGTCTGATATTCAGAGTATTTGCTCCACGCAAGAGTGCTTTGCACAGTCCCCTTGCATGGAGAAAATATCATTGAGTGATAGCAGGTCTTAATCTGGTGCAACCCTAGTGGTTGCCAGAGGTAGTGCTTTGGCAGCCCCACCACCACCCCAATACAGTACTCCCTGGTGTCTAGCAGTGCCCCCCATCCTCTGATACCAATCCTGTTTAAAATGGACTTTGTCCCAGGTGTCTAGTGATGCTCCCCACCCTCTGATCCCAGTCCCATTATATAGTTCAAATGTCCTTTGTGTCTAGCAGTGCCTACCCACTCTCTGATCCCAGTCCCGTGCTGTTGTAGATATTTCCCTGGTGTCCAGTGGTCTCTTCCCCCCACACAGTCCCCATTCTGGTACCGGGACAGCCACCCTATGATGCCTGAGGTTGCCACTGCCCATGTCAAGCCACAAGCACAGATATCGATTTCTCCCCCCGCAACAAAGCCCCATCCCAAGCCACACAGTGTACAGGTTCCCCCCTACCTATACCCCATTGGTGGATAGTGTCCTCCCCCACCTGTGGCACCAACTCCTATCTCCTCTGTCCTCCTACTTGTCCCTCAGTGCCACTGGTAAAGGACTTCGACCAGCACAGCCCACCACACACCTCCCAGCTAGCTAACATCTCTCATTAGCAGGGAGCACGTCTTAGTTACAGGTCAAGGTGTGTCACCCATGAACTATAAATAGACACGTTCCATGTAATGAGAGAGATGATGAAACAGTGGGAGAGTTTGTAGTAGGCTTTGTATATGTCCTTTACCTGTAGCACCAACAGACAGGTAGGGGACAGAGATAGTGAGGAGTCAGTGCAAGGTGGGTGGAAAACACGCTATCCACCAATGGGGTATGGGGTGGTGGGAACCTGGTACATTGTGTAGCTCAGGGATGAGGGTTTTGTTGTGAGGGAACCGATATCTGTGCTTCTGGATGACATGAGCAGTAACAACCTGACTTCGAGGGGGCTGTCCTGGTCCGGGGATGAGGGATCAGGTGGGAGAAGAGACACTAGACACCAAGGGCTGTACAGTAACAGGACTGGGATTGAGGAGTGAGGCACTGCTGGGCACCAGAGACATTTGAATTATATAACAGGACTTGGATCAGAAGGCAGGGGGCACTGCTAGCCACCAGAGATATTTGAATTATATAATGGGACTCAGATTGGAGGGTAGGGGGCACCACTAGATACCAGAGATATTTTAATTATATAACAGAACTGGGATTGGAGGGCAAGGGCAACCACTAGACACTAGGGACATTTGAATTATATAACAGGACTGGGATCGGAGAGCAGAGGGCACTGCTAGACGCCAGGGACATCTGAATTATATAAAGGGACTGGGATCAGGGGGCAGGGGGATGCCGCTAGCACTAGGGACAGCTCACAGGATGGGCAATTGTGGCACCAAAGGGCCTCCAACCCCATGCAAATGAGCCCATAATGGGCATGCAAATTGCCCTTTAGTGCCTTGCATGCCCAATGGGCAAATTTGCATGTGGACTTTTGAATATTGCAAATTTTGCCCCAGTGCTAGCCATTGCCAGGGCCCTATTTATGGGGCACTATTGGGCAGCACTAAGTGGCTTAGTGCTGAGAAATACAGGACCTATATTCAGAAGAATAGCACCCTGTGCTATTCCTCTGAATATAGCATTTCTGCGCACTGACACAATTGCAAAAGGAGGTGCAAATGTTTGCTCTCCACCTTGAGCTTTTTTGAATATCTGGCCTCAGAGCTTATATAAACTGTAATGTGCAGTGAAGGCTATTGAATCTCTCACTGCTGCTTACTGCTGTGATGTCAAATGCAGGAGATTCTGGGATTTGTAGCAACAGAAGATGTCAGTCTTGTACTAAGTAAAATTTGTCTTATACAATCTACTGTACTACAGTAAACAGTAAGTAAACAAAAATGTTTTTGCACACAAAGTGCACATTTGAACTAACTCTACACTTGTGTGTGGGGCCCTTGGTTGTGGCTGTTCCCATTTAATACACTGATTCATAATACATGCAACCATTCCACAGTTCTATAGATAACAGAGTGATCTTTTCTGTGAAAGTTCATTCTGCAGTTTAATACATCAATCTGCAATATATACATTCGTTCCAGGGTTCTAAGTCCAAATTTCACAAAAGCTAACACAGTACATACCTAATATTCACAGAAGTGAAATTCCAAATTTTACAGTAATATTGCTGGAGGATTTTTTTTTCAGATAGCGCTATTGCTGTCCTTGTCTGTGGTTCCTTGTCATTGCATAATGTCAGTTCCACCATTCAGTGCTATTCACTGCACCATGTGATATGGCAGCAACTGATAGAAAAGAATGACCAGAAAGCCACATTAGATCTGGCCCAGTGGCATGGAGGGCTAAGGTATTGAACACCTTACCTCCTGCCATACTGGCAACCAGTGTTCGGGAACGAGCTCGGGTTGCCAGGGGTCGGTAGAGTGGGAGAGGATTGAGTGTCCCAGGGACTGCTCTCCTCTCTCAGGGAGGGGTGACCAGTAAGCTCAGCATTTAACTGCCACAAGGTGGAGGCCCAGTGGTAGTTCAGGTGGCAAGTGGCTCAACAGGCAGGGCTGCAGATCTGTAAGACATGAATGTCTCCATGCACACATACTGATGTTATGCCATGGCAGGGGCTTGGGAAGAAAAGCAGAAAAAGGGATCTGAGGGCTATATGACACCCTGCACATCTCCCCTAACCAGCACCACCAACCAGACACCTCAAAGCATCTGGATTTGGGTGGAGAATGGCCCACCCCCTGGCCCCGCCATGAGGGTAAGTCATGGGGAACAACCTCCAGGTTGGTCCAGGGTTAGGTGGGTGCTGGCTGAGGGGTGGAGAAACACAGGAGTTGATGAGACACCTAAGAGGTAAGAAACTCTAAAGATATAAACTTTAGAAAACTATGAAAAATAAGCAATTGTCAATACCTCAATGTTTACTTACAAGTTTTATCATTAAATCGTTATGCTTGCTGGCCCTGTAGCACTGGGTGATGAGGGATTGCCTGGCACACTGGCAACTTGGGTTCACACCCAAACCTGAGATGGCAGGAGCAGAGGCTGGCAGAGAGGGCTCAAGAGCATCCTTGGATGCTCTCAAGGGCAGAGCCAAGTGTGCACCACCATAGAAGGCTCCCTGACGGCCAAGGTTGGCATTGCAACTTGTTGCATGAGTGACCACATGTTACTTGTGCGATTTGCCAGGATACCATGGCATGCTTACGAGTGGGTGGGGGAAGAAAATCAAGAAAAATGGCCACCTAGCCATCCGGATGATGGTGGTCCTCCCTCCTGTCAGTACAATAGCCTGGGATGTCCATGCTGCACCCTCGTCTTCCCCCGGTGAGCATGAAAGAAGTGCCTCCGAACACCGACAGTCTTCCCAACGATCGTGACCATGGGAGGGGGCTTCGCCCCATGAAGGGATATGTCAAGTCAGCTGGAGGCAGCAAGATATGGGGCAGTGGATGGTGGATGGGAAGATTGTGTCGGCAGGGCTTGGCCGCCGGAAGGAGCAGTCGGCTTTGCCAGCAGGGGAGTAAATAACATAACACACACAAAAAATTGTTATGCTTAATAAGTGAGGAAGGGTAAATTAATTTAAAGAAGGGCTCTTTCTTTATGCATATTTACAGTGAATTTACCCTGGAGTGTCCTGCTGAGATGTAACATTGTATTTCCAGTGGGGTCCTGCTTCTGCCATTTTTTTTTTCAGCTGGTTGGATCTTCAAACTAGAAGTGACAAGTTCAGAGTCACACAGTGAGTATTTGGTGATAGGTGGGTTTGAACCTGTGATTATCTGATTCCCAACAATGATGTAACAATTGGACCACACTGCCTGTGGGAGGGGGGCAGCTGCTGGCAAGGGTTTGTTTTTGTGCAATATATTTTCACATGCTAGGGCAGCTGTGATGCAAGACCTCATTTCCAAAGGGGTCCTGTTTCTACCCATTTTTACAGCTGGGTAGACTGGGATGCTGGGAGGTTAAATGATTTGCCCATGGTCACACAGTGTGTATGTGGCTGTAGCAGGATTTGAACTTGCAGTCTCCCTGTTCCCAACAGTCCTCTAGCCAGTACACTAACATAGAAACATAGAATGTGCTGGCAGAAAAGGACTGGTAGGCCCATCTAGTCTGCCCTATTTTCCTTGCCTATTACTACACCCTGTGTCCTGTGTGGTCACAGGTGTCCCTCCCTCCTCCCTTTCCTATACTTATTATGCCCATGTGCCTATCCCATGCATGCTTGAAGCTCCCCACTGTCGTCACCTCCACCACCTCTTCTGGCAGACTGTTCCAGGCACCCACCATCCTTTCTGTGAAGAAATTTTTCCTCACACTCCTCTTAAACTCCCCCTACTGCTAGTGCTAGCTTTTGGCAGACAGAAATCTTGCTTTCAGAGTAAGGAGCAGCTGACTACAAAACTAGAACTTTTTTTTACTAATACAACACTTCTATCTCAGCGGGAGTCAGTCCCTGTTGGGATTAAGAAAACAGATACTTTATAAGAAGTGAGGGGGTCTCATTTAGGGTAAAAAAAAAGAAAGTCAGTGTGTTTTTCTGTGTTAGGGAAAGGGAGTTTGCTAAGTCAGGAAGGGAGAAGTTAGTTGGAGGTGTGGCTTAGGAGTACAAAAGCAGGTGTCTCCAATTACAGTTCCCTAGTGCTAGCTTTTGGCAGACAGAAATGTTGCTTTCAGAGCAAGGTGCAGCTGACTACAAAACTAGAATTTTTTTTTACTAAAAGAACACTTCTATCTCAGCAGGAGTCAGTGCCTGTTGGGATTAAGAAAACAGATACTTTAATAGAAGTGAGGGTCTCATTTAGAGAAAAAAAAGAAAGTCAGTGTGTTTTTCTGTTAGGGAAAGGGAGTTTGCTAAGTTAGGAGGGGAGAAGTCAATTGGGGGTGTGGCTTAGGTGTACAAAAGCAGGTGTCTCCAATTACAGTTTTGCAGTGCTAGCTTTAGGCAGACAGAAATCTTGCTTTCAGAGCAAGGAGCAGCTGACTACAAAACTAGAACTTTTTTTACTAATTGCCTTCCTTCCCTCCCCCCTTCCACCCTTAGCCAGTTCTACTTTTATAGGCACCGGATTTAACTGACAACAGGAACTTCCTGTTTGGCAGTAGAAAGGGAAGTATCATTGAGACACATAGATTTCATCATCCCTGAAGGAAAAGAGTAGCTCTCCCTCTCCCCCCTAGCTGCTGGAGGTCTGACTCTGAGCAAGGAAGAAGGAGACTACAGAAGAATACGGGAAGTTCCTGTCCCAGAACAGGAAGGGTGAGAGCAGTACAGGCACATAGGCAGTAGCAGGGGGAAAAAACAGGGAGGGGAGAATAAGCATTACAAAGCAACAAGAGAAGGGCCACAAAATAAGACATGATGGGGGTGGTGCAGTGCAATGGCTGTGGGGTGGCAGTCTTCCGGGAGACATTCTGGAGGCTGCGATGCTGCCCTATTTGTAGGTGCCTCTTTAGTCTGAGGGAGGAGGTTGGTCATCTCCAGGTTGACTTGGCTAGGATTCGTGAAACCTCTTCCCCTACCCAGGGACCACCAGGGCCACCGCCGCTTCCTCTGAGGTTGCCAAGAAAGAAGAGCGATTAGACCAAGGTGGGCTCAGGGAGGGAGAGGGTTGTGGAACAGAGGCGCATTCCTGCAGTTGTACATCTCCACAATTCATACACTGTTCTGGTGGAGAGTGGTTCCTCTGTGGAGGCTCCTGCAGTGGAGACCAAGGAGGATGCTGGGGAACCTCCACAAAAGAGACCCACAGGAGGGTATCATGGGACCCCACAGGAGAAGAAAACAACTCCTGGTGGGGGACTCAATCGTTAGGGGGATAGAACTGGGGGAGGAAGGGGAGAGGGAGGTAAAATGCCTTCCTGGCCCCATGACTTGGAGGGACAGGGAGCAGATCCTCAGGATCATGGGAGCAGTTGCACAAGGGAGGGAGCTGGATGTCATTTTCCACCTAGGGACAAATGATCTGGCTGGGAATGGGATCAGAGCAGTGCAAGAGGAGTTTGAAGAGTTTGGGGAAGGGCCTTAGACAAGTAGCACAGACAGTAACCTTCTCGGAGGTGCTGCCTGTCTATGGCAAATGTGATGCTAGGGTATTCCACACCATGGGATTCAATGAATGGTTGAAAAACTGATGCAGAGCTCAGGGTTTTGGCTTCACTGGGGACTGGGGGTCCACCTGGAGGGATACAGGCCTATACTGGTGTGATGGTCTGCATCTGTCCAGGAGGCGAAACCAGAATCCTAGGTGATAGGTTTAAATGCTTCATTGGCAAGCATTTAAAGTAGCCAAGGGGGGAGGCACTGAAAAGGAGCAGGGAAAATCAAGCCTGCCCCCACAAAACACTGTAGCTAGAGAGGTAAACACCAAGGTAGAGAAGTCCATAGGGAGCAGGACAGAAGTAAATGCAGAAAAAGGCAGTAAGGAGAGGAATGGGGCTAAAAGGGGTAAGACCATCAAAAAATGAAGGGTGATGAGTACCAATGCCCATAGTCTGTGTAACAAGCTCCCTGAACTAGTGGCCTTGATGGAAGAGGGACACCTGAATATTGTGGCAGTCACAGAAACATGGTACACTGAGAACCAATACTGGGATGTCAACATATCAGGGTACACAAGCTATAGGAGAGACAGGGAAAGTAAAAGAGGAGGGGGAGTAGCTCTCTATGTAAGGGAAGGGATCAAAGCAACAGAACTAAAGGATAAACAGGGAGTAGAGGAGGTACTGTGGGTCACCCTGGAGACAGGATATGGCACCACAATATGCACAGGGATTGTATACAGACCCCCATCTCGAGGGTAGGCAATAGACAGGAAATGATAGCAGGCATCCTTAGAATGGCAGAAAAAGGGGAGATATTGTTGATGGGGGACTTGAATATGCCAGATGTTAACACATTTGTTCCCATAGATGACATATGGCATCGGAACCATCCATTGTTAGATCCGACCCAAAATGGCCTCCGGGAGCAAATGAGTTAACTGGAGCACCTTTGCTGCAGCCACATCCAAGAGTAAGGTTATTCTCGATGCTCTACAGGAGGCATGCCTTAGACAGGTAGTGGTGGAACCCACTTGGGAGGGAGCAGTCTTAGACCTGGTACTGTCAAATGGGGGTGGAGAAAGGATCTCTGATTTAGAAGTGGGTAGCCATCTGGGAGCAAGTGGCTACCAAACAGTGTGGTTCATGATAAACACAGCCATACAGTCCAGCCATACAAAACCAAGAGTACTGGACTTTAGGAGGGCTGACTTAGGGAAAATGGAAGAGTGCCTCAGAAAAGCACTAGCAAATAGGCAAGAAGGAGGGGTGGAGGAACAATGGGGAAAAATCAAAACAGCCATCACGGAGGCAACAAGTCTTTGTGTGAAGCAAATCAACAAAGCAAAACAAAGGAAAAAAACACTATAGTTCTAAAAAGAGGTGGCGGGGAAGGTTAAGGAAAAAAGGTAGCATTCAGAAACATAGAAACATAGACTTTGACGGCAGATAAGGACCGCTTGGCCCACCTAATCTACTCATTTCCCTACCTACTGGATAAGCTGCAGATCCTAGTTAACCAACAGCCTATTTCTTCCTACCCCCACAAGAATTGCCTTATGTCTGTCCCATGCATTGTTGAATTCTCCCACAGTTTTAGACCTCACAACCTTCTCAGGAAGGCAGTTCCATGTGTCCACCACCCTCTCTGTGAAAAAATACTTCCTCACATTGCCCCTGAGCCGTCCCCCCTCTGTCTTCAAATTATGTCCCCTTGTTCTTACACATCTCTTTTTCTGAAACATGCTACCCTCTTAGACTTTGTTGATTCCACTGAGGTACTTAAACGTTTATCATGTCTCTCCTCTCCCTTCCTCAGGAAGCATAAGGAAACACAGAAGGAGCAGGACAGAGAACTGTACCAGTTAAAACAGAAGGAAGTGGGGAAGGCAGTCAGAATAGCAAAGACCCAAACTGAGGAAAAGATAGCCAACTCATTTAAGAAGAGGGATAAAACCTTTTATAGGTACATTAGGGAGCAAAGAAAGACCAAGGGAGGGATAGTGAGGCTTAATAAAGGGAAGGGAGGCTGGGCAGACGGGGGACAGTGAAAAAGCAGGGATATTGAATGAATACTTCTGCTTAGTATTCACAAAAGAAGAGGAGGGGGAGGTACCTAAATCAAAGAGTAAAAGCACTCTATATAGGGAGGTCGATACCAGTCCATTCACAGAAGAAAGGGGTCTGAAAGAACTCTTAACACTGAAGGTGGACAAAGCAATGGGGCCCGACGGAATTCACCCAAGAATTCTTAAAGAACTAAGGGTAGAACTAGTGACACTGCTAACTACCCTTTTTAACAAATCATGGGAGGATGGTGTGGTACCTGAGGACTAGAAGAGGGCAGATGTGATTCCCCTTCACAAAAGTAGGAGCAAGACAGAGGCAGGAAACTACAGACCCATTAGTTTGACCTCAGCGGTAAGGAAAATGATGAAATCCCTTCTGAAAGAAAGAAATGTTGAGTTCCTAGAGGTCAGTGGGGCACAGAACCCTAGGCAACATGGATTCACAGCAGGAAGGTCATGTCAGATGAATGTAGTAGATTTCTTTGACTGGGTGACCAAAGTAGTAGACCAGGGAGGGGCTGTGGACATGGCCTACCTAGACGTTAGCAAGGCATTTGACACAGTACCACACAAAAGATTACTATACAAGTTAGTCAGCATTGGAGTGGGTCCCAAAGTGGTAGCCTGGGTAAAAAATTGGCTGGACAACAGGACACAGAGTGTAATAGTAAACGGAGTTCACTCTGAAGAAAGGGGGGTTGCTAGCAGGGCACCGCAGAGTTCAGTACTGGGACCAGTCCTCTTTAATGTCTTTATAAGTGACATTGCAGAGGGACTGGAAGGAAAAGTATGTCTCTTTGCAGACGACACAAAGTTCTGCAACAGGGTCAATACAAAAGGTGGGGGGGAAAGGATGCAAAGGGACTTGACAAGGTTGGAGGAATGGTTAAATGTATGGCTGCTTAGATTCAAAGCAAAGAAGTGCAAAATAATGCACCTCTGAAACAAAAACCCAGGAGAAGAGTACACAATGGGGAGTGAGATACTGACAACAATAATGGAAAGGGACCTGGCGGTAGTCATATCACATGACCTTAAGGTGGGCAAGCAATGTGAGAATGCAGTAAGGAGGGTTAGCGGGATACTGGGATACATAAGGAGAGGCATCACCAGTAGAAAACAAAAAGTTGTTATCCCTCTGTACAGACAGTTGGTGAGACCCCATCTGGAGTACTGTGTGCAGTTCTGGAGACCCCATCTCTGCAAGGACATAGACAGGATGGAGGCAGTCCAGAGGAGGGCAACTAAAATGGTGCAGAGTCTGCACCAGAAGACATACGAAGAGAGATTAAAGGAGCTTAATATGTATACCCTCGAGGAGAGGAGAGGAGAGGAGAGAGAGGAGAGGACATGATAGAAAC
This sequence comes from Neoceratodus forsteri, assembly GCA_016271365.2. Taxonomy (NCBI): domain Eukaryota; kingdom Metazoa; phylum Chordata; order Ceratodontiformes; family Ceratodontidae; genus Neoceratodus; species Neoceratodus forsteri. Next base: position 514,100,749 of record CM057449.1, on the reverse strand, counting down.
TTTCAAGTACCTCAAGGGAATCAACAAAGTCCAAGAGGGTAGCATCTTTCAGAAAAATAGACGAACAAGGGGGCACAATTTGAAGATAGATGGAGGACGTCTCAGAGGCAATGTGAAGAAGTATTTTTTCATGGAGAGGGTTGTGGACACATGGAACAGCCTTCCTGAGGAGGCAGTGGAGTCAAAAACAGTGGGGGAATTCAAGAATACATGGGACAGACATAAGGCTATTCTAGTGGTGGGTAGGAGGAAGTGGCTGTTGATTAACTAGGATCTGCAGCTTATCCATTGGGTAGGGAAATGGGCAGACTGGGTGGGCCAAATGGTCCTTATACGCTGTCAAATTCTGTTTATAGGTTTCCCTCAGGCTTCATAGCATGCCACTATGTTCTGGTGCTTCTCCTCCTTTGAAAGAGACTCCTCTCCTGCACCTTGTTCACCCAAGTGAGATACTTTTAGGTTACAATCATGTCCCCTCTTTCTTTCATCTCCTGCAGGTAGATACATGTTGAGCTCCTGCAGCCTCTCCTTATATGGTTTCTCGTGCAACCTCTGCACCATTTTGGTAGCCCTTCTCTGGACTGCTTCCACACTGTCAATGCACTTGTGAAGGTGCTACCTCCAGAACGGGACACAGTACACCATATGGGGTCTCACTAGTGAGCAGCATAGTGGCAACACCATCTCCCTTCTCCTACCAGAAATCCCTCTGTCTGCGCACCCCAGTATCCCACCAGCCTTGCCTACTGCCGTATGAAACTGCCCTGCCACCGTGAGATCATCAGATATGATTACCCCAAGGTCCCTCTCTTGCTTTGTGACTGCGGTTTCAACCACAGGTGCATGACTTGCATTTTTTTTGACATTAAAACCCAGCTTCCACACCCTCGATCAGTCCTCTAGTTTCCCCAGATTCCTTTGAATTCTCTCCACCCCCTCCTGTATGTCCACCCTGTTGCAGATTTTTGTGTCCTCCACAAAGAGATGCACCTTCCCCTCCAGTCCTTCAGCAATGTCACTTATGAAGAGGACAGAACCCAGTCCGATCCCTGTGGTACTCCACTGGTCACTCTCCCATCCTCTGAGTGACTGCCAATTTCTACTACCATCTGACACCTATCTTTCAACCAGCTGGATACCCAGCTTACTACAGTACCTTCTCCCAATCCCCAAGTTGCTAAGTTTCTCTTAATCAGCTCCTATGTGGTACTGTGCCAAAGGCCTTACTGAAGTCCAGATAGGCCACATCTACTGCCCTCCCCAATCCACCTCCCCAGTTGCCCAGTCAAAGAAATCTATGAGATTTGTTTGATATGACCTCCCCACTGTGAAACCATTCTGGTGGGGTTCCAACAGTCTATTTGCCTCCAGGTACTCCATGAGTCTCTCCTTCAGCAGGCTTCCATTAATTTCCCCACCACTGATGTGAAACTGACAGGTCTGTAATGGCTAGCTTCCTCCCTATTGTGGCTGTTGTGCAATGTGACCACATCAGTCCTCCTCCAGTCTTCTGGTACTACCCCTGTCTCCAATGAAGTGCTGAATAGTGTTGCCAGAAGGGTAGTTAGCACTACACAGGACCTATGCAAAGCAGCTGATAGCTCCTTGCATATAGATGCACCAGCATGCTGGTGGGTTTGGAGAGGCAGTAACTAACCATTAGTGCCATGCTACGTACCACCTTTCTAAACCAGGTCTTATGGCCTGCACCCCTTAAATGCTGCCCCTCCACCCTGATCATCTGTCTGTAACATGAATGATTGCACCCTGGTGTCCAGTGGTCCCCTCTGCCCACCTGATCTCCCCACTGTCATTTGTAATAAATGTCCCTAGTGTCTAGTGGTTCTCCTCTTCCCCCCAGAAACCCAGCCATGATATGAATGATTGTACCCTGGAGTTTAGTGGTCTCCCCACTCTGATCGCCCTGCCATTGGTTGTATTCAGTGTCCCTGGGGTCCACTGGGCCCCTCATTCCTGATCTCTCTGTCATAATTTATATTAAAAGTCCCTGTTGTCCAGTGGACCCCCACCCCCGTAGGTTTGAAGCTCCACAGCCCAACTCACCTGCTCAGTCTCCATCACTACCACCAGTTCCAGACCCCCCTCACCTACAGTATTCATGCCCCCTCCAAGGGTGACTGAAACAGACTCTCCACTCACCTCCACTTCTGGATGCTGTCTGAATGATTGTTCAGAATTGCATGCCTTCTGCAAACTGCTGTGTAAAGTAGGCACACAATTGCAAACTGTCATTCAGTTGGATGCCAGCCATGGAGGGGAGCAGAGGGTCTGTATGGGTTGCCATTGAAGGTGGGCCACATATACTGTAAGAGGGTGGTGGAGGTAGTGGAGTGGAATAGGCGGGTCAGAGTAGGGGACTTTGGACATGTGGGGAATGAGGGACAATTAAACACCAGAGAATGTTTCTATAAGAGGTGATGGGGTGATTGTGGGATGGGAGGAAACACTGGACATCACGGATATTTCTTACAAGTGATGGTGGGAGATTGGGGGCCAGGGACTCCTGGATACTAAGAACAGTTAATACAATTGATGACAAGGCGATCCAGGGCAGGATGACCAATGGACATCAGGGTACAATCATTCATATCACGGCCAGGTGTTTCGGGGTTGGGGAGGAGAAACCACAGGACATGAGGTACATGTAATGCTAATGACAGCAGTGAGAATGGAGGACCCACTGGACAGCAGGGACTGTCACTATGGATACAGGCAGGGGGTTGGGGGAGCACATTAGACCACCAGGACCAGACTGCAGGCAACCCTGAAAAGCACCGTGAGGGGGAGGCAAAAACACAGCCTGCTGTAGGCCTGTAGTGAGGTCCTAATGGGATGGAAACATACACAAACTTTGACAGCAGATAAGGACCACTTGGCCCACCTAGTCTGCTCATTTCCGAAGCTACTGGATAAGCTGCAGATCCTAGTTCTCCAGAAGCCTACTTCTTCCTACCCCCCTACTATAATTGCCTTATGTTTGGTCCCATGCATTCTTGAATTCCTCCACTGTTTTTGACTCTACGACCTCCTCAGGAAGGCTGTTCCATGCAATCACCACTCTCTCCTGAAAAAATACTTCCTCACATTGCCCCAAGCCATCCCCCCTCTAACTTCAAATTGTGCCCCCTTGTTCTTGCACATCTCTTTTTCTGAAATATGCTACCCTCTGGACTTTGTTGATTCCCTTGAGGTACTTGAAAGTTTCTATCATGTCCCCCCCTCACTCCTTTTCTCAAGGGTATACATATTAAGCTCTTTTAGTCTCTCTTCGTATGGCTTCTGGTGCAGACCCTGCACCATTTTGGTTGCCCTTCTCTGGACTGCCTCCATCCTGTCTATGTCCTTGTGGAGACTGGGTCTCCAGAACTGCACGCAGTACTCCAGATGGGGTCTCACCAACTGTCTGGATATAATGACCCCATGGCATCCTGCTAGTGCTATGGGATCATTTGCATCTTAAGGTATACTTAGAAACCAGGAGGGTGGACATGTATCCAGAATCGCTTTAGAGCATAAAGTAGGTGAACAAAGTAGTTGATTTGGTAGTTTTTATCGGTTATAAAATTACTTACACAACATTACAAAAATTAAACAATTTTACGAACTGCAAACCCAAATCAAACGTAAACTCAGTGAAACACAAATTGAAAGGAACTAAGTACCACTCGCATGCACATGCCGCGCGCACACACACACACACACAGCCAGAAGTTGGCTGGCTTTTAGTTGCAATGTTTAAGATATGTCATGATAAGTTTCTGTACCACATCAAAGTAAGTAGCCTTACAGAAGTCCATTCACACCAGCACTCATGCATACTTGATTGGGTCACTCTGGCCTCTAAATTTAGCACCCTCACAGCCAAAACACACACACACACACACACACACACACACACACACACTTCACACTCACACACACACACTCACACACACACTCTCTCACACTCACACACTTTCACACACTGACACACTCACCTGCTCAGTCCCCATCACTACCACCAGTTCCAGACCCCCCTCACCTACAGTATTCATGCCCCCTCCAAGGGCGACTGAAACAGACTCTCCACTCACACTCACATATGAACATATGAAGAAGCCAGCAAAAAGAGGCCATTTGCCCTATCTAGTCTGCTCGTATTCCGGGGTACACAGCTTGAGCTACTGTCCCTGACCTCCCTCCCTCCCCACACCTCCCATCCTCCCTACCCATGATCCTTATCTTCCCCTTATGCCTATCCCAGCACACTAACACTCACACTCACATACTCACACTCACACACATCAGCATAGGCTCAGTAATACCATATCAAACCTATTATACATACACATTAAATAAAATTTATTACTACTACGTATATAAAATATCATACTATATGGCAATATCCTACATATACAAATGGAAATGCCTATCAGAATCAGAAAAAGAAAAGAAAACATACATTTTAATCAGCTTCAGTTTTCATTACCTCATGAATGAACATACATAAGAGATATGCGGGGGGCGAATGTGCAATAACTGATTTACCTTGTACAGTTGCCAGTGACCTCAAGTACCCTCATGAGTAGGTGAAGCCATGAGTGAGGGTTATGAGAGGTCACTGACAACTGTACAAGATAAATCAATTATTGCACACTCGCCCAACCCCCAGATTTAATTTATACAACAAGGCAGGAGTTTCTGTGATGGGTTATTTATAGGTCAGAGTTTATTTTTCTTTAATAAATTAAGAAAATAATCTGGGTCTTTTTAATGTCTTAGTGCTCCTCCATCTTTTATGTGTCCTGTTGCTATGGGCATTGCTAGGGAGTCACGTCATGACGTTGTGATTGATGCTGCTACACAGCTGCTGATTGGTGTCTTACTTTGAGTGGATTTTGTATTTTGTTAAAGAAATGGTGGCACCGCTTAATGATAGCAGGTTGTGTTTGTGGAAATGACTCTTCTTATACCTTTTTTTGTTTGATGGAAACTTGTTTTCACTGAGTAAACACTGGGAGACAGCAGCCGTTAAAGTTAATGGGAGCGGGACATGCGGGAGAGACAGTGGGCAAGGTGGTGTTGCAAGGACCAGCTGTCGCATGCTGTACAAGAAACAGGGACAACAGAAGCAGAGGTAGTTTTAAAAAAAAGGAGGAAGAATAACTAGGAGTTAAAATTTTTGTGTGGGAAGGTGGTCCAGTGGTAAAAGAACTGGGGCAGGTTGTCAGTGGGGCAGTGAGATGGGTGGACAGGCAGGGAGCAGGAGGAATATAGCAGGAGATGTTTGGGGTTTCTCAGATGAAGTGTGAGCTGGAAGTAGTTCTGGCCAATCGGGAGTGGGGGCAGTTGTTCACGTAGTCACTGTGTGGATAAATGGGGTTTGACGTGATCACTATGGTAATAACTTTAAGTTATTACAATAGTGATCACATCACACCCCATTTATCTGAACAGTGACTCAGACAACTGGATTTATATGCTAGTTTTTATCCTGACATCTGTTGCATAAGTAGGCATTAACACATGACAAAGGAGGGCTCTACTAGAGAATTAGTGCCCGTTTGAGGGGTTGGGGCATGAGGCAGAATGCCTCCAACCACCAATCAGGCATTAATTCCCTAGTACAACCTGACTTTGAAGTGCATTAATGCATTTGTAACATGGCAAGTGCTTGCAAAAATTGAATACGCTGATGTTACTTGCAAGAAATAACACAGACACACATTGCCACCATTTTAATACCTTTACTTGTTTTATCCGTTTTGACATTCATTTATATTGTGACAGTAACTTGTAATCCGTATTTCTACATATAACAGTTTATTGAGGCACTATATGTAACTACTGTATCATGTACAATATCAAACTTTTCTCACATGTAGACAAAACTTCACTATCCTACTCGAAAAACATTAATTGTAGCTTGTCTTAATGGGTGAGGAGCATTATGGTACTGCTAATTACCATATTTCTGACTGCAAACTGAGCAGATTAGGCATCGTGCTCAGCTAATAAACATTGCATGTAAGCATATTACATAGGAATTCAGATCCCATACTTGCACAATGCAAACATTCACAATTTCTACATCAACATACATTTTCTACTGCTGGACACACAAAGCAAAAACTTTCTATTCAGGACTTGCACTACTTTCTCCCTTCTCAAATTAACACTGCCAGGAATTATAAAATTGCTGAGGTTAAATGGACTGACACCAACTACACTACTATGTTCGCTGTGCTGCTCATTGAAGCTGTTTGAGATTTGTTTTGTGGGCTGCTCTTAAGGACCTGCAATCTTTCTGTTGCAGCTTTGCCTTTCGATGTGACTCTTTCTGGGAGTGCTGTAGTCATCTTTTTACTTTCTCAGCACTACCTCACATTTGGATCGAGTCTACAAGTAACATGGGGTGGATGGGTGGTAAATAACAGGCGCTCCACTTTGACACTTTGCAAGTGGCGATTGTAATGTGCCTACACACAGTACTGCATTATAAAGTGGGTATTACTAGGGGATTAATGCCCACTTCATTTTGCATCATGGGTTGCCTTTCCGCCAATGGTTATGCACCCTTTCACATCTAGAAATGATGCCATGTTACAAATGTTATTATAATCTCTTTTACATTAGTGATAATCAGCTAAATATGAATCTGCAATCCTCAAGGTGAGCGTGGATTACAACTATGGACTTAAATACTGTTTTTGCTAGATTATATGTCACATCCTATTGGAAAGCAAAAGATTAGTTAGCCAAACATAATAAATGACCTAAATATTAAAATTGTCTTAGTAGGCAAAGTTGAAACCTGTGAAATTTATAGTTTGCAGTTGGAGAGAAAGTCAGCCTGCCTGAGAGGAAAGTTAGAACATGTACATAAGCAGGGGTCACGTGATGCACCTGGAGGAATAGCAGCTGTCTTTGTACTCTCCCATCTTTGCTATTAAAACGCCGTTTTTTTTTCCACATTCCAGTTAAATTTATCCAGCCAAACTCAATCTAAACTAGTGGGTTTACTCTGCGTAAACTTGTTTTGGCTGTCGGGCAAGAGATGGAGGAAATATCTCAGGAGCTTGAGGCAAAGCAGCCCCGACGCAGCTCTTCTCCAACAGACCCTCAGGATGAACTAACCCCTACCCGTGTGTATAATGAACTGTCAACAATAAAAGAGGCTCTCTTTAAATTGATAGAAGAAGTAGCCGATTTCAAACCTGCACTGACCCAGCTAGCTCGACGAGTCACCGACACTGAAGCTCGAATCTCGTCCTTGGAACGGAACTCAGACAAGCTTGGCCCAGCCATGGTCGAATGTAAGAGGGCGGTGGCTAAATTGGAGGATCATCTCGATGATCTTGAAGGAGAAATCGCTAACAACCTCGTCCTGTTAGGGCTTCCAGAGGGAGAAGAGGCCCTAACACAATCCTCTTTGCAAAGTTCCTGGGAAAACAGTCGGACCCTAGCCTAATGGGCCGAATCGTCATCGAAAGGGGCCATTGGACACGCTAGAGCAAAACCACCTCCATCGGACCCTCCCAGGCCTCTAATTTTCAAGCTCCTCAATTTCCTCGATCGGGAGCATATTTGAAAGAGGCGAGAAAACTACCAGCGATCCTATGGGAGGGCAAAAAGCTCCGAGTGGTTCCTGACTTAACTTTAAAAATCCGGATGGCACGGTCAAATTTCCGCCCCATCACATCGAAGCTTTGGGCCACAGGAGTGAAACTTCATATGCTATATCCAGCCAGGCTAGAGGTTTCGTTTAAGGATGGCTCCAAGCGTTTTGATACACCGGAGGAGGCTATTAAAACTCTCAACAATTTGATGCCTGACTTATTCCCCAAAGGCTGAAGAGACTCATAGTCGGGGACATTATTTTTTTATTTCTCCACCTTTGAATGACTTTGGATGGACTACTTTTAACTCATGCTTGCCAGTGCCACATATTACTTCTGTGTAGTCGGGAGTTACCTTAACCCTCACTTAATTTAAAATTTTTTTTTTTCCTAGAGATCTGCTTCAGGGGTACCAGTTTTCTGATGGTACAGTTAAACATCTATGAGTGAACGATCCCCTTAGGAAGAGGGGAAGCCTTCAACTAATTTGCTCAGTAATCGCTAGAGGGAGCCTGAAACCTATGTATGTGCGAGCAATCTGCTGCACGACCGGTTGAGCGCCAGTCTGTTTTTGTTAGTTTTCTCTTCCCCCTTTCCGGTTTTCACTCTTCTTCTCTGTCTTTTGGCCCCCGAAGCACTCCCGGTTTTCAACTCAATCTCTGGCTACAAGAGATCTTGCCGGATTGTCTGTACTCCCGAATCCCACCTGTTTATATGGTCCTGTTAGTTTTTTTTTTTACTCGGCTTTTTTGATTAACATCAGGGATCATCGGTGGGCATTTAAGTTTAAGCTCAAGTTCTAGCATGAGATCTGTTATTGTCTGGGGAACTGTAGCATTTTCACTGTCTGTTTTGGCTCAAGATTCACAAGCCTCCTATTTGGACAATTAGAGGGGATTCCCGTTTTTTCTCTTTTTTAAGAATTTCCGCATGACGTTTATGGGCTCCTTTTACTATTCCTTCACTCTGTTGGGCTGCCTTTAGGGCATAACTTGATTTGGTTGCCTTTTATGCTTGCCCTCAATTCATTTTATTATTTATAATTTGAGATTGAATTAAGGGTGGTCATATTTTTCCTAAGCTACTACGTTTACTGTACAATTAAGGGCAATCCCTTCTTCAAGGGCCCTACAAAAATTTTGTGAGTTTTCGGAATGTGGCACCCAATCTTACTCTGTTATGAGGGGGTTCCTCCTTCAGTGCATGTCATGGTCGCCAGGTTTTGGAGTCAGCCGAGGGCTGGTGGTTGGTGTATAGAGATGTTTGGGATAGGGTTTGGAATCTTTATAAAGGTTTTTTCCCAGGGGTTGGGTACTGGGGGTATTTGGTGGGTGTAGGCAGCTTTCCAGCTGGTTCTATATCTTTCTTTCGAGTTTTCTCATGGTTAGCAACTTGAATATCATTTCCTGGAATATAAAAGGGGAAGATAAAAGAAAAAATATGTTATTTTAAATCATTTGGCACACTTGACCCGTCAATAGTTTTCTTCAAGAAACTCATATGCTTCCGGAACAGCTCCACCACTTAAAGAAAAGGTGGGTAGGTCAGGTTTTTGGGGCAGGGATTTCCCCAAGTAAAAGGGGGGTAGCCATCTTAGTGGCCAAAGGAATTCCTTTTTTTCCTTCAGATGTTCTTTCTGACTCCATTGGCAGATATGTAATAGTTTCAGGGAATATGGGGGGAGTTAGCTTAGTATTGGGGTCTATTTATGGCCCAAACCAAGAGTCACCTTCTTTCTTCACCCAGCTGGCCGTGCTTATGGCCCCCCTTGCAGATAGACCCGTAATTTTAGGAGGAGATTGGAATCAGGTACAGTCCAACCATCTTGACCACTCATGGTGCAGAGCTGTTCATCTGTCTCCATCCCAAAGGGCGTTAGCTGAGTTTATCTCTTCCTTGGGCCTTATTGACCCATGGAGAACGATCAACCCTACTACTAAAGAGTTTACCTTTTATTCCCCTGTTCATAAAAGTTATTCTCGAATTGATTTTTTCTTGGTTAGTCACCAAGTTCTTTCTTTTATTCAAGAAGTTACTATTTCGAGTCGAGTAATCTCGGACCACTCACCCATTGGTTTTCGATGCCGTCCATTGTCCGCTCCACCTAGATCCTATTCACGGTCTTTGAATAATTGTCTGCTCAAGGACCCCCAACTGTTAGGTCACTTTCGGTCTTTTATGTCTCATGCAATTACATCCAATTGGGGATCTATCAGTGCGGTGGACCAGGCATGGTCGGCCTTGAAAGCCACATGGAGAGGTGAGCTGATTAGGCTCGCATCAGCTCGTAAAAAGAAAACTACGCGCCTTCTATCTAATTGCTTGGAGAGCATTAAAGTCTTGGAGGTTATGGGAGAAGATTCGAGATCTCTGGATCAAGATCAAGAACTAGCCACGCTTAAGGCTTGGTACGCAGGTACCTTAAGGGAGGGGGTTGAGAATCGGGCTTCTAGATTGAAGGCCTCATACATAGGACAGGGCAGCAAAGCTGGCAAAATCTTGGTGTGGCAGCTGAAACAACGAGCAACGGCTAAGAGTGTGGCAGGGCTGAGACACCCGAGGACCAATAATTTAGTTTCTGACCCAGAGGGTATACTAGGTATTTTTTTTGATTTCTATAAAAATGTATATTCTAGTATGCCGCCTTCTCCTGAAGGGAGTATTAAGATGAGGGAGTTTTTGGCAAACATTCCCTTCCCTATACTTCCAGAGGAGAGTAGCCAGAGGCTAGAGGCTCCCCTTTCCCGAAAGGAGATTACTGAAGCTATTGACGCTCTAAAGTTAGATAAGGCCCCGGGACCAGATGAATTTACAGCCCTTTTTTCAAGTCGTCAAAGATCTTTTGGTACCGTTGTAGCAACAACTTTTCGCTTTTGCATGACCATGGATAAAGGACCCATCTCTTTTGAGGCAAGAATTATTTTTACCCAAATCTGAGAAACCATTAGATTTGGTTGGTAATTACAGACCAATCTCATTACTGAATATTGATATTAAAATCTACGCCAAGATCCTGGCCACCCGAATCAAAACTTGGTGGCTAGACCTAGTGAGCCCGGAGCAGGTTGGATCCGTGGCTGGTCATTCATCAGGGGATCATTTTAGAAAAATATTTTATTTAATCTCTGCGTCTTCGTGTCCGGATATGGAAGCATCTCTGGTCTCCTTAGACGCAGAGAAAGCTTTTGATAGGGTGAAGTGGAATTTCATGTTTCAGGTATTGTCCAATTTTGGTTTCCCTGAAAAATTTTTGAACTATATTCGGGTCCTCTACACATGCCCTTCAGTGAGAATCCAATGCAACAATTTGATTTCAGCTGTTTTTCCTTGCTGCGAGAGCACGCCAGGGATGTCCCCTTTCCCCCTATTTATTCAATTTATATTTAGAACCACTAATCAGGGCCATTAATAATGACAAGCAAGTTCAAGGGATCTGCATAGAGAAGTCTGAGCACAAGCTAACAGCCTTTGCTGATGATTTACTATTGCATGTCTGCAATAGTCGAGAATCGCTTCCCCGTTTATTCCAAATTATTTCAGATTTTAGCAAATTTTCGGGCTATAATTTGAACAAGAGTAAAACTATGGTTCACCCGCTATCCCCTTATCTTCAACAAAGTTGGTGTACATCTTTAGGCCTACAATGGCAGCCTAAATCTTTGCTTTATTTAGGTATCCAGATCTCAAAGGACTTGGTTGACATGGTAGATTTAAATTTTAAGCTCTTATTTAAATCTATTAAGGAGAACCTGGAAAGGTGGACTAAGCTCGTTATCCTTTTGGGAGAACTAATACAATTAAAATGATGATTCTACCAAAAATTTTCTACCCCCTTTATAACCTTAATGTATACCTTCCCAGGTCCTTCTTTAATCCGATCTACAAATATTGCACGGATTTCTTATGGAAGGGGAAACCCCCTCGTAGGGCCTATAGGAAGCTCACCCACCAAGGAAGGTAGGGGGCCTACAGCTCCCGGATTTTTATATTTACTATCTGGCTAGCCATGCTGCCAGGGCGGCTCTATGGGTGTCAGATTTGGAATTGGCTTCAGTGGGGCTTACGTTAGATCGATCGCTGGCATATAGTGTTAATTTAGACCTAGAAGCCTGTCTATATATTCCATGGTCAAAGGTTCCTGCCAAAGTGAGAGATACCCCCGATGGGGTGGGACATAAAGGCTCTTCACCAACTTTACTCGCTTTTGAGTATCCCCTATGCAAAGGATTTAATGCAGCCTCTTTTAAAGAATCCTAACCTTTTGGTTGGAAACCAGCCGATAAGGAGATGCGTTGGCAATCTCCTTTCTAACCCTAGGATAGTTGACTTTGTTTTAGAAGGCTCAGTTATTTCTCCCTCCGTTCTGATGGAGAAACTTGGGGTTGAACCCAACGATCGGTTGCGGCTGTACCAGATCCATAGATGTATTAGTTCCCTCCTAAGGGGTAGTAAAGGGTCGGATGAAGCTGGGGAGCTGCTGAGGAAGATGAGAGATTTGACATTATCTGGCAACTCAGTCTCTAAATTATATAAATTAATTTTGGCTAAGAGGGATTCCAGTATCTCCCCCAATACCTTATTACTGGGAGGTGAACTTATCCTTGGGTTGGCCTGAAGAGACCTGGTGTAAGGTCTGGTCGGATTTATATGTATATGTCAAGCAAGATAGATTAAGGGGTCTTCAATTTAATCTTTTGCATAATCTCTATCTCTCCCCGGCTAAACTCTCCCGGATATATAGTCTCAGTTCTCCAGAGTGTAAGATTTGTGGCTGCCCTGTTGGTACTATCTATCATAAATTATGGGAATGTTCCAAGGCAGTTAAACTCTGGGATTCGATGAAGCTGTGGATAGGCCCCTATTCTAACATTTCGGCTTATTTTAATGCCGATGTATGCATTTTTGGTATGTTTACCCACATCTCTGTGGTAGCTCAAAAGCACGAAATGGCCTTGGTGGCTTTGGTGACGAAGTTACTTCTCCTCCGTTATTGGCGTAGTGATAAATCCTCCTTAAGGAATGGTGGGATGAGTTTTTATGTGCTTTAAATGCGGAGAGGACTGCAGCTAATTTTTCTAATTCAACTAAGAAATTTAACAATTAATGGGGTAGTTTCTTCACGGTGCTTGAAGGTCAAATATGGCTATTAGAGGGGTTAGGTTTTTTTTTATCCCCTCTTCTGGGTTCGTACCTTTATCCCGACATTTGTAACAAATTTCCCTCTCTCTCTTTAGCCATATGTGGAACGAATATGGACAAATTGGCTTTCTCTTTCTTTCTCCCCCGCAAGAGGCAATTAGGTCAAATGATCTTCCTCAGACAATACTAACCTAGGACAGCCTTAGTTACTTATTGGTCAGGTTGCTAATATACTCTGGCCTACATTATTCTGTTTCCCTTTTCTTTCTTCCATATGGAATAGCTGCCTGGGGATGGGGGGTGGGGTTGTTGCTGGGGATGGAGGTTTTGGGAGGTGTACCCCTTCCTGATATGTTGTGATTCATGACATCCTACAGTAAGAATATTTGTAAAGGGGTTATTGTTTCTGGGTTTGTTTTGTGCATTGTAAATGTTGTTTGTTATAAAATAAAGTTATTTGCCAAAAAAAAAAGAACATGTACATAAGCAATACTGTAGTCTAGGGTGTGTGATTATGGGTAATTATACAATGGCAAGAACATTTCCTGGACTCTGATTGGTCAGTGTGTGCCTGAGACAGTGATGTTATTACTCAATAACATCACTGTAAGGATCTGGCAGATGTCAGGCTCTTATGTTTCAGAAACAAAGATATACAGTATTGCCACACTAAAAATCTGCTAAAAATGTTTTTAATATTTTTTTTTATATTGTATAATGTCCAGCCATTGTATAATTGTAATATGGCATTCCAAAGTGTGTGTTATTGTGTAATAATGTCACTATTGGGGTGGTGGAAGCACTCGGCTTTGCCTCATGCTTCAACCCACCCCAGGAGTGACTTTATTACACAATAACACACACCTTGTCATGCCTTAATGCTTAATAACCACACACCTCTCAAAGGTGATGTTCAGCACAAGATACTCGTGCCACGTGCCTTTACAACACGCAAGAAAGGTGTGTGATTACTGACCATAATTATACATCCTAGACGACTTTATTGCACATGTGCAGAAAAACTGTAAAATACTCAACAAGTCAAGATATTGCTTTTGTAGCTTTATAAAAACTGAAATTGTTTTAACTGTGGGAACTCACTGTGTTTGGACATAAACTAGTCCCTTTCACAGCCGTTGCTCATTCTGGTTGTCTCCCACAGCTTGGCTCCCCATTTGTATGGTACGGTTGAAAACATAAGAGATGCAACAAACTGGGAGACACAATGGGACTGGAGAGTGTTTCACTATGACTCAACATAACAGTAGCCATTGCTCATTCTGGTTGGCTTCCACAGATCCCGCTGGTATGGCACAAATTTGTTAATAATTAAGACCCAACAGACTGACTATAATAATAGCGCAGTGTCTGTGAAGACAGTAGGACTTCTCCCCTTTTTTCCCCTCATGTGAACTGCTTGCTGAAAGTCTCTGGGGTGACCTACCTATTTGGTTGTGGAGCAGAGTTAGTCACACTGCAGGTCAGCAGGCTGCGGGAGCTTGTGCATCCTTTCTCTACAAGACAGGGTGTGTTCATGCATGGCTGTACTGCATAGGGAAAAGAGTGGTGGCAAATTACATACAGTATAGGGCACAGTGGATTTTCTGTTGTGTGCAGCTGATTTTTGTAGGTTTCCACGATTTTTTGTCATGTGAGGCTCATTTTTGGAATCTTCCTCAGTACAGGCAGTCACTTCATGTTAGTTTGATCTCTGTCAAAATGTGTGAATGTAGTGATACTATTCTGTGTTTATGTCATGGGCTTCAATGGCTATAAGTAGTTCTGGCATGTAATTAAGATCCATAGCGAAGTGTCGTAGAATGAGTGAGCCAAATGCTTGAGAGGTTTCGAGGTGATTACGACTGCTTCAAAATTTGTATTGGGGCTATCTTCCTGGCCTGTTACTGCCCCTGCACTTTCAGTTCCCTGGGTCGCTGCTTCTTGCCTCGCCTACTCCTGTGAGGGCTGGTTTTCTATTTTGCTGGAGACTGTACTACTGGAGTTTGTGAGTGGTTTAATTCACCTCATATGTGACTGTGGTGCAGATGCCGGAACATGTTGTTCTATCAAGAGTGGGAAGACTCAGATGGGATCTTGTTTTCTGAGGAGAAGACTGAGTTGATGTGGTGTGTAGCCTGCCTTGCAGAGGACGTCTCCGGCGAACGATTGGGAGGAACTAGCCAAGTTTGACTTTCATACTGTGGGGTGTGTTTTCCCCCAATTGTTGGTGCAGAGTGCTCGCGGGGATCCTGGACTGTTCTGCTGGGTCGGCTGTTGGCAGCACAGGTGGGCCTGGCTCTACTGGTGTTCAACGACCGGATTTGTTGTGAACACAGGTGACAGGGCACTAGAGCGGCCAGGAAACTGATTGACAAGTCTACTGTTTCCCTAGACTCTTGGGGTTTGGCTATGGCCTAGTCACTTCCCGGGTGTTGAGGTGCCCCAACAATTATTTCCAGTTGTGGCCGCTGGGAGTGTAGCCTGGTAAGCCCATGTTTGCCATTTTTAGCTGACTGGATCCTTTGGCTGGTTTCTTTTGAAAACTTTGGATTACTCCCTGGACTACCTACACTCCCTGGATTGTCTATATCACTCAGCCCTGGATACATTGATCATTTTCATGCTTGGACAGTGAGAGTATCATTTTGTGGTTCCCTGGTGGTGAGAGGACCTGGGTGTCTACATTTTATTTATTTCTCATTTTATTCAAAGAAGACTTTTTTGTTTTGGATTATTATTTGCACACTGACTTGCTTTGGGCAGACTTTGGATTTTCAACTCTGAGCAGCCAGAGTGCTTTGTCTTCTCTAATTTCCAGGTTGTGAGAGGACCTGGGGGTGGGGTGGGGTTCATATTTTCATCTGCATTCCAGTGAGAGGGTCTGCAGTGGATTTTTACTATTATTTGGTTTTAGTTCACTGTTTATCATCTGGTTATGTTTTCCATTTGCTGAGTTTTGGTTAGGGTATCCATGCTGTGTAAGGGTAGGAAATATAAAAAAAAAAAAAAGTTGAGAGATCGAGGGGTACTTTACAGTATTTTTGGTATTTTATTTTATTTTATTAGTAGAATGTTGATATAAGTGTTGATCTGTTTGTATTAAATACTTATAGTAGTTAGTTGTGTAGGTAGTATGTGTTGGAACATGTTGTAGTGGGCGGGCACTATTCCCCATCCAGGTTGAGGGATCTTTACCCCTTTGATAGTCCCCCATTACAGCCCGAGGTGTATAGGCACTGTCATGCCTTGGGTATTGCACGGAGGGGCCAAAGGGGTGAAGTCCCTGGACTGGGGAAGGGAGGAGCAGGGTGGACGGATAGGGGTGGTGAGATCGAGGAGCCACCCTGGGGCAAAATGGGTTCAGGAAAGAGGTCCTCCATGCCTGGTTCTCATACCCAAGGGCTCCACTGATAGTGGGCAAGTTGCCCGCTCTTCCGTGACCTCTCATCCAACTTGGGCAGTGTTGTGCAATGCCATTTCTATAAAAACAAGACAGCAATTATTGCTGATCTTGTTGAGTCATCTGACCTGACCTGCATCACCGAGACCTGGTTGGATGAAAATACCGTCCAGTATTGAGTCAGCAGTTCCAGACGGGTACTCGGTGATACACCGCCCAAGACTGGATCGAAGGGGCAGGGGTTTAGCCAGCTGTTTTAAGATGAAACTGGATCTTGTGGAGGTTCCAGTGGGGATCACCAAATCCTTTGAGTATATCCTGGGGGCAGGTGTGGGCAGCAGGATTCTTCTCCTCTACTGTCCACCCGGAGATGAGAATGTTTTCCTGCAGGAAGTTGCAGACTTCATGGTCAACATGGTGTTGGAATCCTCCAAGTGATTGGTCCTGGGGGATTTCAATGCCTGGGTTGATGATGAACTCTCGCCTTTTGGTCAAAACTTCCTCCAACTGATGACCTCGTTGGGCTTTACACAGGTAGTTACCACTGCAACCCATTGTCAGGGCCACTCCTTGGACCTGGTGTTCCTCCTGGGGATGGAGGCCACTGACTTGGTGGTGGAACCAGTTGGATGGTCCGACCATCACTGTATCAGATTCTGTTTCGCAGCTCCCCCTATGAGACCAGCCCTTTGGAGATGGTCCGGTACCACCCTTTGAGGGCGTTTCCAGAGGGTCTGTCAGCAGTGCTGGACCCATCGAGTTGGCCATTGGAATGCTTTGATCCAGGGATCTAGTCTATAATAGTATGGTGCTGGAGGCCCTGGATTCCATAGGTCCTGTCCGTGTTCACCCTCCTCTTTGTCCTCAGTCCCCTTGGTTTGATGGGACTTTGAGGGAGTTGAGGAGAGGGAGCAAGGTTGAAATGGTGTTATGAAATCCGGCCTGGAGGAGGACAGACTTAGGTTGATTGCCCATTATTCGGACTATCAATCAAAAATCTCCCGTAAGAAGGCAGAGTTCCTGTCCAGGGAGATTACTGCAGCAAGAAATCGACCTGCTCAGCTCTTTCAGACCATGGACAAACTGTGCAATCCAGCCTGTCTACGTGGCCGGAGAGCCTTTTCACAAGTTAAATGTGAGGAGTTTGCTTGCTTTTTTGCAGATAAGGTGTCGTCCATCAGGTCAAGATCTGTTCAACTCATTCAAATGAGTACAGAGGAGGTCGATGCAAAGGCACAGACACCCAGTCTGTCTGGACAGATTTTGACCAGCCAGCGATCATGGATATCATGAAGATTGTTCTGGGCTTATACCATCTTACTGTAGTTTGGATCCTGGTCTAACGTGCCTCCCTATGGGGTGTATAGATGTCATCGGACCGATCCTTATGGAGATAGTCTGGTGTTTACTAGATCAAGGGTGTTCCTGATCCATTGAAGGAGGTGGTGGTAACTCCCCTGTTAAAGAAACCATCCAGCGACCCAGACTGTCTTGCGAACTACAGACTAGTCTCTAACCTACCCTTTTTGGGTAAGGTTATTGAGAAGGTAGTCATGTTGCAGCTTGAGAACTTTCTTACCACCCATGAAGTCTATGATCCCTCTCCAGCCTGGTTTCAGGAAGAGGCATAGTACCAAGACAACATTAGTTCGGGTGATGAATGATCTCCTAATAGCGAGGATCAGAGGAGTCATTCGATCTGGGTCCTCCTTGATCTCTTTGCAGCATTTGACACCGTGGATCATTGGGTGTTGTTGGAATGCCTTGAGGCTAATCTGTGGACTGTCGGGGACAGTCCTCAGATGGTTCCATTCTTTTCTCATAGGCAGATCTCAGAGGGTGGTGTCAGGAATTTTTTTCTTGGTCCACTTTGCCCTGCCTTGTGGGGTTCTGCAGGGTTCTGTACTGTCTCCCATGTTGTTCACGGTGTATATGCAGCCACTGGGAGACATTATAAGGCGGTATGGACTGAGTTTTCACTGCTATGCCAATGATACTCAGTTCTACATGTCCTTTGAACCTGAACAGAGTAGTGATGTCTCGGTATTTAACAACTGCCTCACTGAGATTCAAGATTGGATGAGTGCTAACTGGTTGAAATGAAATCCAGATAAGACTGAGGTGTTGCTGGTGGACTCAGGTCACTGGGTAGAGAAGTTGACTCCTGGACAACCGTCCGGTTTGGTGCTGGGAGGTGACCAGTTCAGACCTTCTGAACGGGCACGGAATCTGGGGGTTGTGCTTGACAACTAACTGATGCTTAAAGCACAGGTGTCAGCAGCTGTCAAGTCCTTGTTTTTCCATCAGAGGAACATCACCCGGATAAAGCACCTTGTTCCGCCCAATGACCTTCCTGATTTAGTTCATGCCTTTGTGTCCTCTCGTCTTGACTACTGCAATGCTCTATACCTAGGGTTACCAGGGGTGGATCTTCGTCACCTACAGCTAGTGCAAAATGCAGTGGCAAGGCTGTTGACTGGGCAGTTGAGATCTTGCCATGTCATGCCTGTGCTGCGCGAATCACACTGGCTGCCGGTGCGGTGGAGGATCACCTTCAAGGTCATGTTGCTGACCTATAAGACCCTACATTGACAGGTACCGGGTTACTTGCAAGACCTCCTTCAGCCTTACCGCCCCCCTGTCCTATCCACTCTGCTGACGAGGGATTGCTAGAGGTTCCCAGGGTTCATCTACAGACATCAGGTGCTAGAGCATTGCTTATGCAGCTCTGACCCAGTGGAATTCTCTACCTCATTGGATTAGAGAGTGCCCGTCCACCAAGACTTTTAAATCCTCTTTGAAAACTTATTTATTTTGCTTAGCATTTGGGGAGGATATCTAGACTTATATCTGCTGCCCTTTAATTTGTGTATTTTAACTGTTTATTTGTTGTTTTAATATTGTATAAGCGCTTTGATTTTTGAAAAGCACTTTATAAATTAAATATGATTTGATTTGATCAATAATTACGTGGCTCAGAGGTACTTTCAGCAAATCAAATCACCTGAATGTTTCTACACATAAGTTTTTTTTTCAATACTTACACTTTGATTTATCTCTGTGTTTGCTACTTACTTACTTCCCATTTTCTGATGTTAGATGTAATTTATGTAGCCATTAGAGGAGTCACTCAGACTCCAGTGCAGTGTTGGCCATAAATTGTAATGATCAAACAAGAACATCATTCCCACTGGTGCACTCTGGATAGATGAAACAGTAGACTAGGTATGGGGGGATTGGGAAATCACTGCATGCCAGAGAGTTGGGGGGGTGCTGTGTGGGCAAAGATTAGATAGTTACAGTACTTTGTATGTGAGCTAAAGCACACTGCACAGGGCTGGGGTGACACATTGCTAGTCGAGTGCACAGTGAGGAGGCTCATGAACAAGGCCTTTGACAGAAATTATTTAGTGAGTTGCAGGTCTAAGAATGTGCTATTTGCAGGCTTTTTCAGAAATAGTGTTGGTGAGCTAGGGGAGACAAGGAGGATTGCAAGTGACAATCAAATGAGCAGCAGAGTGACAGCAGGGAGTGCGAGCTGGCCTGCCCGTGTACAGTGCACAGCTTGCTAAAGGGGCTCCCTCTAACATGCCCTCCCTCCCCAACAATTGCAGGGACAGCGGGTGTCCAACATCTGCTCTGGTTAGTGGGTCACATAAAGGGCAAATCTGCATATATTATTATATGCAAGGTCCCACTTAGCCAATAGGGATTTACACATATGGATAAAGGAGATGAGTCCACAATTTATGGTGGGAAGAAGAACTCATCTGGCAATTGCTAGATGGGCAGCTGAGTCAGAATCGTGTTACACAATGCCAAGTTAGTATTTACTGCCCTGCAGTTATTCAGAATGTGCAGGAAAAAATCCAGGTGTGGATTCAGACTGATTCTTAAATATTTAATATCAAATGAGGACCCATCAGCACAACTAACAGACAGGTGTTCCAAGATAGTTCTAACTTTGGCAGCAATCCAATCAGCATGGATTGGATTTTTCTTTACATTACTGTTGAACAAGTTGATTGTTCACAAGCCATGTTGCATTTTTGTGAAACCAGCAGTAAGCTGGGAAGTAATAAGCCTTATCCTTTTAGAACTGAAAAGAAGCACCAAATAATCCAGCATATAATGAAATGTTGCAAGAGGCTATAACGTTGAAACATAGAAACATAGAATTTGATTGCAGATAAGAACCGCTAGCCCACTCAGTCTGCCCATCCTACCTGATGGATAAGCTGCAGATCCTAGTTAACCAGCAGCCTACTTCTTCCTACCCCCACCCCTAGAATTGCCTTATGACTGTCCCATGCATGCTTGAATTCCACCACTGTTTGTGACTCCACAACCTCCTCTGGAAGGCCATTCCATACATCCACCACCTCTCTGTGAAAAAATACTTCTTAAATTACCTCTGAGCCGCCCTTCTATCTTCAAATTGTGCCCCTTGTTCTTGCACACCTCTTTTGAAAGATGCTACCCTCTTGGACTTTGTTGATTCCCTTGAGGTACTTGAAAGTTTCTATCATGTCCCCCTCCCTCCTTTCCTCGAGGCTATACATATTAAGCTCCTTAAGTCTCTCTTCATATGTCTTCCGTGCAGACCCTGCACCATTTTAGTTGCCCTCCTCTGGACAGCTTCCATCCTGTCTATGTCTTTGCAGAGATTGGGTCTCCAGAACTGCATGCAGTACTCCAGATGGGGTCTCACCAGCTGTCTGTACAGAGGATAATAACTTCCTGTTTTCTACTGGTGATGCCTCTCCTATGCATCCCAGTATCCCCCCAGCCCTCCTTGCTGCCCTCTCACATTGCTTGCCCACCTTTAGGTCATCTGATATGACTACCCCCAGGTCCCTTTCCATTTTTGTTGTTGTTAGTATCTCACCCCCCATTGTGTACTCTTCCCCTGGGTTTTTGTTTCCCAGGTGCATTACCTTGCACTTCTTAGCATTGAATCTAAGCTGCCATACATTTGACCATTCCTCTAACCTTGCCAAGTCCCTTCTCATCCTTTCCACTCCGCCTTGTGCATCAACTCTGTTGCAGATCTTTGTGTCATCTGCAAAGAGACATACTTTTCCTTCCAGTCCCTCTGCAATGTCACTTATAAAGACATTGAAGAGGACTGGTCCTAATACTGAACCCTGCGCTACCCCACTACTAACCCCCCTTTTTTCAGAGTGGACTCCATTTACTATTACTCTCTGTGTCCTATTCTCCAGCCAATTCTTTACCCAGGCTGTCATCTTGGGACCCACTCCCAGGCTGGCTAACTTGTATATTAATCTTTTGTGTGGGACTGTGTCAAATGCCTTGCTGAAGTCTAGGTAGGCCATGTCCACAGCCCCTCCCTGATCAACTACTTTGGTCACCCAGTCAAAGAAATCTATCAGATTTGTCTGGCATGACCTTCCCACTGTGAATCCATGCTGCCTTGGGTCCTGTGCCCCTCTGGCCTCTAGATATTTAACAATTCTTTCCTTAAGAAGTGATTCCATCATTTTCCCTACCACTGAGGTTAAACTAACAGGTCTGTAGTTTCCTGCTTCTGCCTTGCTCCCACTTTTGTGAAGGGGAATCACATCTGCCCTCCTCCAGTCCTCGGGTACCACCCCATCCTCCCATGATTTGTTACCCTAGCCTAGTTGTAGCTGAGGAGATTATTAATGAACAAGGAAAAGAGGATAGGACCTAATATAGAGCCCTGCAGGTTACCAAGTTAGACAGGGCCAGGTCAGTCAAAGACTACTCAGTCTTGACAACTTATTGCTGGGTAGACAGACAATGCCTGAACCAGACAATTTCATCTGGTGATAAGCCTAGGTCCTGTAGCTTAGAACAAAGAAGACTATGATCAACCAGGTTCAATGCTTTTGATAGGTCAACAAAAATTCCACCAGTTAACATACCCTGGTCCATAGTGGATTTAATATCTTTTTACAAGTTTAATGAGGGCTGAGGTTGTACTATGGCCAGTCTTGAAAGTCATGCTGCTCAGGCATAATTAGGTTGTATTTATACAGAAAGTCTGTGAGCTGACTTACAACAACTCTTTAAAGCAGTTTACTGAGACTAGGGCAATAGTTCTTAAGGCACTTTTGTTGGGTACTAGGACAACTCTGCCTGTTCTGTAGACGTCTGGAAGAGTACCAAAGTAAAGTAGTAAATTAAAAATATGCATGATCAGTGGGCAAAGAAGGGGCACCAAGCTGTAGAAGCTTGGGCTCTAGGATGTCATGTCCTGGACTCATAGCAAGCTAGACTGTTTAGGAGTTTATGGGTATCATTAGTAGTCACAATTCTAAGATAAAGAGAAAGATGGTCTTGAGAGGATGGTAACAGGGACAGAGGTGGGTCCAGCTCACAAGGATGTGAGGTCATGGTGGTGAACACAGATAAATCAGAAAATATAGAATAAAAGCATTGGCAGTTGTACGAGATTTTAAAGTTTATACCTCCAAGAAGATTGGCATTGCTGTGTTGCTTAGATGCATCTCCCGCTAGTTGTTCAATATTGCTCCAGAAAGAATGGGAGTCCTTGATGCTAACAAGGCATCCTAACACTACTCCCTCTTGGCAGTATGGATAGCCCACTAACAGGCATTCCATAGCCTTCTATACTCAAAAGATCAGCCAAGATTTTGGAGACTGTATACCGTAGGTGTACTGTACCATTGTCTTTCTCTACTTTTCATTAGTTTTCAGAAGTCACCATGAAGCCGCTTAGTGGCAGTGCTTCTAACCTTCCTCCTTAAGAAAGGGACATGGACCTCTTGTAGAGTTGCAAGCATCTGGGTGAAAGCAGAGAGGTCACTGAAGATACAGAAGGATGTTAGGACATGGAACCAAATAGTTTAGGCTATGTCGGACAGAAAATATCCTGGATCTAAGTTAAAGTAGTCTCAAAGAAGGATGATTTTGGATGGGATAATTCTATCTGATCTATTAGTAAGGAGACAGTCAGTCAGGGTATGAGATCCACCCATGAGGGGCGGTCTAGTGGGGACAGGGATGATTAAGGTAAGATTTGGACCAGATAGCAGTAATTCATATTGCTTGGTGTTTGACTTACACCAGTTAAGGTTAAAATCTCCAATAATTATATGTTTTCTTGAGAGTCCGCTGAGCCCTTTACATAATCAATTACTTTGAAGAAGCTATTAAGGCTACATGTGAAGGACTGTAGATGTACAGCAAGTGATTTTCTTGGTATTTCTAGGAGAAACCCAGTGTGCATGTATTCAACAGACACCATGGGTGATATATCGGGTTGGGTCAAAGAAATATTTAGATGGGCTTTATGGTATAAAAGGACACCACCACCTCTCTTAAAGCCAAAGTGGTCCAGCCTTGATGAGATTATAGTTAGGAAGTGAGCATGGCATGGTGTCAACTATAGGTTTAAGTTATGTCTCTGTAAGGATAAAGATGTCAAGCTGTGAGTTCAGACAGATTAGCAAGACGACTATGAATATTCATGTGGTCAATTTTAAAGACTTCACAGGTCAACCAGTAAGGAGAGGCTGTGAATGATGCAGATGTAGGATCTAGGTTACATGAAACAAAGAAACATGGACTACGCCAGCAGAAAAGGATTGCTAGGTCCATTTAGTCTGCCTCACATTCCCTGACTAACACTATACCTGGACTCTGTTTGGTCACAGGTGTTCCTCCTCCTCCCTCACCTCCATTTATTTTATCCACGTGCCTATCCTACACATGTCTGAAGTTGCCCAATGTTTTGCCCCACCACCTCTTCTGGCAGGCTGTTCCAGGCATCCACCATACTTTCAGAACTTCCTCATCTCTCTAAACCTCCACCCTTAAACTTCATAGCATGCCTCCGTGTTCTGGTGTTCCTCCTCTTGTGAAAGAGACTCTCCTCCTGTACCTTGTTCACCCTGTAAAGTACTTATAGGCCTTAATCATGCCCCTTCTTGCTCTCTTCTCCTCCAGGGAGAACATGTTGAGCTCCTGCAACCTCTCCTCGTAAGGCTTTCTGGGCAACCCCCACATCATTTGAATAGAAACATAGACTTTGATGGCACATAAGGATCGCTTGGCTCACCTAGTCTGCCCATTTTCCTACCTATTGAATAAGCTGCAGAACCTAGTTAAACAACAGCCTGCTTCCTCCTACCCCCACTATAGTTGCCTTATGTTTGTCCCATGCATTCTTGAATTCCCCCACTGTTTTTGGCCCCATGAACTCCTCAGGGAGGCCACCCTCTCTATGAGAAAATACTTCCTCACATTGGCCCTGAGCTGTCCCCACTCTATCTTCAAATTGTGCCCCCTTGTTCTTGCACATCTCTTTTTCTGACAGATGCTACCCTCTTGGACTTTGCTGATTCCCTTGAGGTACTTGAAAGTTTCTATCATGCCCCCCTCCTTTTCTCAAGGGTATACATATTAAGCTTCTTTAGTTTCTCTTTGTATGGTTTCTGATGCAGACCCTGCACCATTTTAGTTGCCTTCCTCTGGACTGCCTCCATTCTGTCTATGTCCTCACGGATATGGGGTCTCCAGAACTGCACACAGTATTCCAGATGGGGTTTCACCAACTGTCTGTACAGAGGGATAACAACTTCTTGTTTTCTACTGGTGATGCCTCTCCCTATACATCCCAGTATCCCCCCAGCCATACTTAAGCCTTCTCATATTGCTTGTTTACCTTTAGATCATCTGATATGACTACCCCCAGGTCCCTTTCCATTTTTGTTGTTGTTAATACTGCCCCCTCCCATTGTGTACTCTTCCTCTGGGTTTTTGCTTCCTAGGTGCCTTACTTTGCACTTCTTTGAATTGAATCTAAACTGCCATACTTTCGACATAGCCTGACTAGCTCTTCTCTGAACCGCTTCCACTCTGTCAATGTCCTTGCAGAGGTGTGGCCTCCAGAACTGGACACAGTACTCCAGGTGTGGTCTCACAAGTGAGCAATACAGAGGAAACACCACCTCCCTTCTTCTGCTAGAGATGCCTCTCCCTATGCATCCACATAGGTGCTGAGTGATATGGGCCAGTGGGGCATGGACCCCAGCAATATTTTGGGAAGCGGGCTCAGCCCCAACAATAATTTTAAACATTGAAAATAGTTTCTGTGTTTTTTTTGGTTTTGTTTTGTTCTCACTTCTGAATATGTGTGTATGCAGCCTGTTGCTCCCTGCTGCTGGCATCCCCCCTTCCCCGGGAGTGAGCCTGGCACCATTCAAATTCAATCATTGGTGGTCCAGTGGCATTTTTTAAATTGGTGCCAATTCCTGTCAGGCATGCATGCAAAGAAGACAGTGGACAATGGACTGGGCAGCAGAGCAGAGGACTTTATTGAGGCGGGCACCAGGTGCGAGAGCCAGTGAGATATTTACAGCATGGTGACATGGCAGGTGTGATTGTCTGAGGAGGCACAGAGCGACATCTATCCAGACCACCACTGGCACCATTTGTAACCAAAAGAGAGAGAGAGAGTGATGGTGGTGGCACAAGGCAGAGAGTGCAACCAGGCCCAGAGGCAAGAGCGTGAGTCCTGCAAGGAGCAGCCATGAGTGCCAGGGTCCAGGAACTGTAGTGTGGGTGGTGAACACTCAGAAGAGGAGGTCAGGAGGACACACACCACATGGGAGCAGAGGTCAGAGGACATGAGCCAGGGATGGGACATCACCAGTCAGTCCAACTACACAGCAGTGGACCACCACACCAGTCCAGCAGCAGTCAGCGGAGGAGCGTGGAGCAGTCCACCAGTGGCAGGAGGGGCGAATCAGTAGCACCATTGGTTGCAGTAGAACCACAGTATCCTATTCCCCTGGCCAAGAAAACTATCAAGAGACCAGCATACTAGCGCTACAGGCCAGCCAGCAGTAGCCAGGTAAGGTGGTGGGGGCAAGGGAGGTGTGGGGAGCAGAGCCCTGGCAAGTGGCAATGGGAGGAGAGAGCTCACTTTGACTGTGATCCTGAACCTGTCACCAGATCTGGCCTGCAGTGTGAGGCAGAGGCCCAGCCGCCCAGAGGAGATGGTGATAATCATTCCTACGTGGAACTTCTCAATAAAATAACTTGTGCGGGTCGGGGCACTGGGGGTTCTTCTAGCATTCAGTCTTCTGTAATCTGTTCAGGAGACATGCATGCAGGCTTGCAGTTTGACGTGACTGGGGAGGCGGAAAAACAAAGCTGCCTTTTTGTACAAAAATACTTTCCAGCTGGGGGCACATACCTCTCAACTGCCCCTGATATTCAGGGATGTCCCTGATTTTGTCTCAAAATTTCCTCTGTCCCTTGCAGAATCTGTGTTTTGTGACTGAACAGTGGAGATTGTAAGTACAGAATAATGTTAAAAGTCAAGTTACAGACATGGGGCCAGATACTAGAAGGGTTACGCCTGGTGTAACAGCAGTTGTGCCAAGTAGAATGGTGCATGTGGCAACTTATGCCAGCAGTTAGGCATGCGGTTCTAGCAGGCTCGCGTACGTCGGCAGCCACTTGTGCCAAACAGCAGTTATGCTGCATAAACCCCCTGTGACATGGCGCTAGGGGGTTTACAGCAGCAGTTGCACCCCATTCTACAAGGACAGCCATAAAGTCCCCACGTCGGGATTCTACAAGAACCCCTCGAGGAGAACTGGCAACGTAAGTTACACCAGCATTTAGCTGGTATAACTTACGGATGCCCCCAGGGGTCCTGTAGACCCATTGGATGTCCAGCGGTCAGTGCATGGTTGCCTTCCCCCCCATGCCCAGCAAACCCCAGCAGGGCCCCACAGGGCTACCCATACCCCCAGTCCCCTGAAAGACCCATTGGCAGAAGCCCCACATGGTGGTGCTGCCAACCCCGCACCTGTGCCCTTAACTGCGAGTTGCAGGCCACATATGCAGCAAAAGCCAGCCCTGGTAGTCTGGAGTTTCCACCTCAAATCATCATTATAAATTAGGTCCTTAATGCCCTGGTAGTCTAGCCTTCCACAATCAACATAATTAAATTAAGGCAGCATTCCTCGGTAGTCTAGCGGTCCTCATTCATCTCCAGTTAAAGAAGCCCAGCTTTCATCATCTCTCAGTCGACATCAAGTACAGTTTCCATTTCGTCGACACGGGTTAATCATCGATTGAGTTCAGTATCAGCGCGATGTAAAGACGCACCTGTGATATTATTATCTGAGCGTTTCGTGCACACGCTGATACTGGACTCAGTCGGTGGCTGGCCGTGGTGGTGAGGAGCTGGCCAGCCAGTTGCCAGCTAGGGAAGGTGGGGTGCTGGGTGGCTGACACAGCTGGGTGGGGGCCACTAGACTACCAGGGAATAGACGGACCTTAATTTAATTATGTTGATCGTTGGGGGGGTGCTAGATTACCAGGGCATTAAGGACCATAATTTATTAATGATGATTGGGGGTGAGGGGCCACTAGACTACCAGAGAATAGACGGACATTATTTAATTATGTTGATCATGAGCAGGGGGCGCTAGACTACCAGGGCAGGCTTTATGCCGCATTTGCGGCGGGTGACTCAGGGGTCTGGACACGGGTGGGGGGCTGATAGCACCGCCCTGTGTGGCATTTGACAACGGGTTTCGGGGCTAGCTGGGCACTCTGCAGGCTTAGCTAAGGGGATTCGAGGCCAGTTGTTGTGGGCCAGCACTGCAGGGCAGGTACTGATGGCTGGGGGGCAGGGGGTGTAGGTTGTAGCTTGCTGGGCAGGGGGTGCACTTGTGACCCACGGCAGCAGTTGCGGCTATGCTGGCCAATGCACGCCATCTGTGCAGCGTACTGCCGCTGCGGTCAAGTCGCAGGATTTTGCTGCGGAGATCCTGCCCTTCTAGAATAGGGCACAGGGTCAATCGTCGCAGTTGCGGGTGGCACAAGTTGTGTTCGGTGGTAACTTGTGCCACCCTTCTAGAATCAGTCCATGTTCTTCTTCAGAAAATGCATCTTAGCACTAATCTCTTTATTCTGTCAACTTTATGAGTGAATATTACCAGCTATTTAGATGTGATCTTGATTTTGGATCTGTGTCCCTGATCTTTTAAGCCTTGTCCCTGATTTATGAGGCAAGAGGTTGAGAGGTATGGGGGGCAAAACAAAGCTGCCTTTTTGTACAAAAATGCTTCCAGCTCAGTTAAGCTGCACATCATGTTGTACACTAAATCCTCCTCCTGCTTCTGCTGTACAGCAGCATGCCAGGCATCAGACACCCACTCGTGGTGAGGAGTATAAGAATGGGGCAGGTTGCAGATTTTATTGAAATGGTTGCCATAACATACGCCTCTGCAATTCCTGAGTGCAACTTGGAGGAAAGACTGAAGTTCTGAATAACCCTTAAATTCCCGTGCTCTTATCCCTGTATCCTTCTGGGTGCTCTGTAAGTCTTCTCACTTGCTGGAGCTTCAGGAGAGGTGGTAGTTACTTCAAATGACAAAAACAGTCAAAATGCACACTTCCTTTAAATGTTTTTTTTTTATTTTGAAGGAATTAAGAATACAAACTAACTATGACAGGGATATAAGACAACAGGGTATGTGATTTTAAGTGAACAATGTATACAATGGGTAGTTGTGAGACATGAGGCATAACTAGCTGCTGTAAGCAGCCAAGAAATGCATTACTCCATGATTTTCATTCACTCTGGCCTGAATATGTACATATGCTTTGCAATACACGTTTGTTTAGAAACATTACTACTGTATAATTAAAATGAGGTGTTGCTGTAAGAGAATAATCAATGGTCATGTCATGTGTTGTGGTTTGATGAAATAAGTTATGATTCAGGATGCTGAGGCTGCTAGGGAACCTGATTACAAGAAGCACCTGCAGGGCTCTCACTATTATGTTGTCATCTTTAGGCTGAGTTTTGTGGCATTCCCTGCCATAGTGGGGTATGGGTATATTATACTTATAGACCAGACCACTGAAGTAGTACTTGACCTGGGTGTGCAGTCTCATGGTTCTCTCACTGCAACCGAAAATGGGATGTAAAAAGACAGACTTACAGCCCGGTTATCTATCAGAGTAGTTAGAGGTTGCTTACTTGCCTAACTGATAACAAAGGGTAAATTGAAACCAGTTTTGTTCTTTCTTTTGGATTTGGTGTTGTGTGCCAAACTGCCAGTCTTATCACTATGAGTGTTTACTTAAGCAGTTAACGGGGATTGATTGTTAGGGCTCAGATTGAGAGGGCTGTCATATTCATATAAGTTTTGTATTCAAACATGCCTGTAGGGAAACCTGAAAGATTGTAATTTCTTGCATCTTGCACAGATGCTGCTGCAGTTCATGCAATAACATAAGCTTTTTGGTTTCTGTTTAAAACTGAGCCTCAGTGGCACAGATCTCAAAACTCTATTGTATAAGGTGTATGGCGTGTGTGTGTGTGTGTGTGTGTGTGTGTGTGTGTGTGTGTGTTTTGCCTGTATTTTTAACTTGATAGCACTGAACAGCTGGTATGATTCTGAGCTGCATATATTTTTGTACTTCGGCACATATGTGATCGCTGGTTATTGTATGAATACAATATTTTATTGGCAGAAAGATTTAGATTGTTTTTGTTATAAACTAACGTGCTCATAGCTGGATAAAGGACAGTTAATGTAGCCCTGTAATGATAGGAATCTGAGTGGTAAACAGGGAAACTTTACTTTCCTGCTAATGTGTCACCAGTCCAGGGCCAGGCTTCATGGTGAATGAATATTTATTACAAAAGAGTTCAGCAGCAACATGAAGTTCAAGTTGGAAGTGTGACTGATAAAACAAGCATTTGTCAATGCGAATGTTGTCTCTCGCTGGCATTGGCATTGGTAGTGCCAGAGCTAGAGATGGCTAATAGGAATGGCAGTGAAGTATTGAAGGATGCCAACCCCACACCCACCCTGAAGAGAGCGACAAGCATTGGGATGTGCCTTTGGGTCATCAGCTATAACGCTCATGCCATTGTACCCCACCTACCCTGTAGACACTGACAAGTGTCAGTAGTGCTTGGACGGGGTCAGTATATGAGAATGGGGTGAATTGTGTGGTCAACAGTGCAAGGCACACCACAATGCCTGTCAGTGGCTGCAGGGTGAAGGTGGGGTGGAATGGTGAGAATTACATCCGATGATCCCAAGTCACACCCTGGCATCTGTCAGTCGTGCTGGGTGGGGTGCTACAGTTGGAAACCCTAACACCGTAGGCGTGCGGTGGTATTTTCACTCCAAATTTCAACATGGGCTGTTTGTGAGCCCACCTCATGAAAAGCGGCACAATCAGTTTGTTAGCTGAAAGGTGGTTTTGCACAGCAACTATGCCATTTGGCGACACAGGGATGAAAACACATTTTGGGCAGGATGTGAAGAATGGCAACTGTATTGTTCATGAGGAGACATAAAAAATGGCAACGTTAAAAATGTGGAGTAAAAATATGAAAAACTGTTGAAGTCATGAGCATGCATAGAAAGTGCGCAACACACGTCCGTAACCCAATTATTTTTGGGAATTTGTCACCCACAATTTTAACATAGGCATTTTGGGACCTCCTTCATGCACAGTGGTGCTGTGATTTTGTTAATCTGTCCCAAAGTTGATTTCCACAGCGACCACGCCATTGTGTGTATTTCAGGAGTGGAAACGATTTTGGGCAAGATGTGAAAAAAAAAAGCTGTACTGTTCATAAGAAGGTGTGAAAAAATGCCAGTGTTGAAAATCTGGCATTGAAATATTGCAAATTTGCGAAGTTACAAGGGTGCATGAAAACTGTGCAACCCACGCTTGTAACACAGTCATTTTATGGACTTTTGGCACCAAATTTTCAACATAGGCATTTTAGGACCTCTGCTCATGTACAGTGTCACCGTTATTTCCTCAAACTGTCCCGAAAAGTGATTTCTCACAATGACCGCACTATTCTGCGCCGGAAGTGTGAAAACACATTTGGGCAAGGATGTAAAAAATGACAGCTACACTGTTCACAAGGAGGTGTGGAAAAATCCCAATGTTGAAAATCTGGCTTGAAAATATTGCAAATTTGAGAAGTTACGAGTGTGCGTAGCAACTGCGCAACACATGCTCGTAAAGCAGCCATTTTTTGGACTTTTTCCAGCAAATTTGCAACATAGGCGTTTTGAGAGCCACCCCATGAACACTGGCACTATCATTTTGTTACTCGTCCCAAAAGGTGATTCTGCGCAGTGACCGCAAATCACCTTCGGGCTGAATAACGCCATGACAGTGGCAGAATTCATGAGGAGGGGTCCCAAAACCCCATGTTAAAATTTGTTGCAGAAATTTGAAATAATGCCTGAGATATGCATCAAAGTTGAAAAACCCATTTATACCATTATAGAGCTTACCAGCATTTTGTCAGTTCGCAGTAGGCTTTGAAGAGTGCAGACGTGTTCCCCAGTCCACCGAAGATCATCACGCCAGACTCCAGAGGTAAATATGGGATGGGGGGTGTGGAGGCAGGGTGCACAGAGGGTGGGTGTGGTTGTGGGAGGGGGCAGGGAGACAGCGAGGACTGTTTTTGTTTTTCACAGCTTTAAAAAAAAAAAACATTGTGGGACTTTTTTTTGTAGGGCATTTGGCATGCTGGAGGGCTCCCAGCATGCCACCTAAGTCTTTTTTGTTGGGGGGGATTCTGTAGCTGATGGGGGATTGGGCACCCTCATTGGCACATACTGAGTGGGGGGGAACACACGACCCGAGGGGGATTGGGCAGCCCCGCGGCAAGCAAATAAAGGGCTGGGGAACATATTATGCCGATGGGAAGTGGGCTCCCCTGTTGACAAAATAAAAGGTGACAGGGGGATAAACACTGACAGGAATTTGGGCCACTGTTGGCAAAGGAAAACTGTCAGGGGGGACGCATGATGCTGGGGGGATTGGCCACCCCCTCGGCATACATTGTACATGTGAGGGGGCACATTATGCCGATGGGGAGTGGGTTTCCCCATTGACATTGTGACAGGCAGCAGCGACAGTTACTGCCGCCATGTTTAGGGATGTATGTTTGTCATGGCAGTCATACACGTCATTGATTCCATGACATTTGATCTTATTCAGGACTGCCATGACTTTCACTAGTGTCATCAGAATGTAGCAATGATGACAGTGCCACAACATTTACTACTGTTTCTAATGATTTCATGCACAAACAATGAGTCATTAAAACCTCATCCATGACAAACTTACATCCCTAGCCATGTTGCCTGCACTGCAGGTGGCGTGTTGTGGTCACACTGCATAACAGCTTCGCCCTCATTGCAGCGGACCTTTTCTTTGTTCTGGTGGCCACATTTGGTATGCGTTAGGTCAGAGCCTGCTGCTGGCTGATTGGGGAATGAGGGACACACCTTCTGATGTGTGCTCTGCATTTGCCCAACACTGGCTGCGCCTCCAACTGTGCTACCACAGCAAGATGTTGGCTGGCACACAAGCGCGGGAGCCAACATAAAAAGGGAGATTATGCCTCAGTAAAGAGAGCTGTCCCATTATCAAAAATGGGATTATACTTTATGAGATCTGGGAGTGTGAGGGTGAGGGGGCATGACTCCATGATGAGGGTCTTACTTTTAAAGCAGCAGTGCATGACAGTGGTGAAATTTTATTCTGTTTTACGTTACCCCTTATCTCCTACTTATGTGATGCACCTCTCCCTCCATTTTGAGTCTTATTTAACACTTTTTGTCACATTTGAAATACTGAAATGACTAAAGAAGTGCTTCCTTTAAAGGAAAACTACACCCAAAACTTGAAAAAATATATGTTGTGCAGAGTGTTTTAATTTGTATGTGAAGTTCTAGTGTTTCCTTCACTCTGACTGGTATTAGGAGTTTTTCCCAAATTAGCTTGCTAGCTTTATCTAGTTTTACGACCCCTGGGGATCTTCATACCTGATAGTGTAATTGTATTTCTTGTTCCCACAGTGCATCTTGTCTCACGTGACTGTGATGTAAAGAGACCCAACATTCAGCACACACATGCCAAACAAACTAAATATCTTGGAAGCTTTACAAGCTGCACAAAAATTACCAGCAGCAAAGATTTTCAGGACAGTAAAACCTTTAGGATGAGGGTGGTCACCAAGCTGAATTCTACAGATTTTAAAATATAGCCATCTCTATTGTTGTGAACCTATTGTAATGCAATGCTTTCTGCTGGATTTATGGGCTCTGCTACATCACCATTACTTGAAACAAGGTGCATTGTAGGACAAAGAAATGCAATAAACCTATTTGATATGGAGATCTCCAGGGGTCGTAAAACTACCCTAAAGCTAGCAGACTAATTTAGGAAAAACTCCTAATACCGGTCAGAGGGAAGGAAACACTAGAGCTTCACATACAAATTAAAACACTCTGCACAGCATATATTTTTCAAGTTTTGGGTGCAGTTTTCTTTAATATGGCTCAAACCAGGTTTCTGGAGAAAATCCAGTCCAGCCAACCTCGGTACAAAGAAAAAGGTTAAATAAGGGAGGAGTCACTACCAATCATAACTCAAAAGATCAATATGCACGGATTGGTAAACAAGCAGCCCACTCACCAAATGTACGTATATAATGTAAATCTTATTTTATTTCAAAAAATATATATATTGTATATATGAATAGGTGATACAGTCAAATAATGCAGACGTTTCGGATCAAGCTCCTTCATTAGTGCTTGTCTGTACCACACCATATCAAAAAGAGTTCTCACCAGCTTGTGTATGCAGCATCTTTTTAAGGAACTACCCTCTGGTTTCAAAGCTTCCTCAGTAATTGGACCCAACAGGTCAGGATTGGTGAATGTCTCTCATCATCCCTACCCGTTCACTCTGGAGTACCCCAAGGATCAATCCTGGGTCCCTTGTTATTCAGCATTTTCCTGAACAACCTCCCTGCCTCCTGCCATGACAGAATGCTACTGTATGCAGATGATGCAGTAATCTTCATATGCCACACTGACCCCACCTCCCTTCAGTTTCAACTGCAGAAAAGTTTCACTGATGTGGAAGGCTGGTTTTGCTCACACAAACTCATCCTTAACCACAACAAAACTAAAACAATGTTTTTCCATGGAACCCGCCATAAGTACAAGGACCATAAGCTAATAATTAACAACCATGAAGTTGTTGCACTAGAGCAGGTGAGCATGTTTAAATATTTGGGCCTGACCCTTGATTGCTCCCTCTCATATTACAAACACATTGACAATATCACCAAAACTGTGAACCCCTGCATAGGGCTACTGTACAAGCATAAACACTGCCTTATGGCTGAAGCCTTGAACCCGCTATCCAGAGCTCCATTATCTTAATTATTGACTATGGGCTTATCTATGGATACACTACTGACACTGCGCTCCAGTGCACAGCACTACCTCAATAAAGCATGTAGACTCTTATTTCAGCTGACCGCCTTTCTCACACATGTGACATCTATGAACAGGCTAACTGGCTCCAGCTAGCTGGCAAGCTAAAATACCAGACCTGTATACTAGCTAAGAAGACAGTACTGAGCCTTACGCCCCCTGAAGCATTGGCATTGCTAAGGCTGGGCCTCCGGGGCTGGAGCCCTGAATGTTTTGTCTGGAGCCCCAAATGTTTTTTTGTTGGTGATGTTCCAACTTCCCGTTTAAAAAAAACAAAACACACACATTGCAGATTGCAGCCCAGCCGCCTGAATTGCTTACTTTAGTTAGCAGTTGAGTACACACAGAAATGCTCACTGACTGAGCCTCGCTCGTTTCGGCCCCGTCGTCGCGTCACCATGGCAACCATCACAGCTCCTAGTTCAGATTGTTTTCTGATTGGTGGAGTCTGTGTGGTTGCCTCGAAGATGGCGCATGCTGATTGCAGACTCAAAGGGGGAGCGGGAGCGAGCGAGAACTGTTTGGGAATCAGGACTTAGGAGCCTGAAGAAAAATAAAATGCCTCCAGTGTCAGTGTGCCAGTAGACAGTGGCATGTCTTGTCAGAGTAGTCTGGGTCCGATCACAGCATTGTCTCATGCTGCTTGCTTGCAGAATAGATGCAGTCTGCAGAGTCAGATGAGGGGATTTAAGTGGCACTGCCACGGCACCGGCAGGCGGGCGGGTGAGCAAGTCTAATAATCCACTTGTGCTCCTGTGTCATACCCTGAAACGAGTGGGCAGCGCTTATTACAAGACCTTGATTCAAGTAAAACACATGTAAATTTTATCATACATAGTAGTGTTTTTTCCCAAAAAAACTTCTTTTTTTCTTTCTTATGTCTGTAATATAAGATAATGATTGCACCAGCATTAGAATGAATACACATGGCACCAGCAGAGAATTGTACTTCCCATTGTGATTTATAGGATTACTTTCTGGAAGGCTGTCTGATGTGGAGTGTTGAGAGCTACACCCATGCCCTCTAACATTATTCAGATTAGTTGAACTTCGCCTGATTGCAGTTCGAGGTAGTAAAAAGTCAACACGGGGAAATTTTGGTTAATAAGAAGGAATACAGCATGATATTGTGCAGATAAGCAGCAAACTGCAGGATGGGACTTTTATTTTCATTCATGTTCTGCCTGCAGCAGCCAGCTGAGTTACTCTTCTGGGCCACCCATGTGCATTGTGGGATACCTATTTTGTAGTTTATGCTACTTGATAGTCATGTGACTATCAAGTAGCATAAACTTCAGAGTGTCATCACAGCAACAGAGACTTGTGAGTGGCCAGTGAAAATCATAGGGTGTGGCCTTTATTCAGTTAGAGACAGAGATAGACGAGTGGGAGAGAGACAGAGTGAAAGCAAAAGCACTGCAGCTGTTCAGTGAGTCAGTGCAGAGTTCGTCTCCTCTGTGTTTGTGGAATTTGAGAAAAAAAGGAATACAACTTCTATATTTTTGCATAAAAACAGTCATTTTCTGTATTTCAGCAATTGCTGCTGCTAACTTTGTAGTTTTTTTTGCCACTACTGCTGTAAGGCAAGGAAGGCCCATTTTTCACTCTAGGCCTACTAGGCCAGAAGGTCTCAAAGAAACATAACTTTCTAGTCTAGTCTGTATCTTGTGTGACTGAGAACTGAGCCAACCTCTAAAGTCATCAACTCAAGTCAAAGTCAGCACAATCTAGGTGGCCTGGCTGTGAAGGCAGGGGGAAATTTTGTTGTAAAAAAAAAAAATTTGTTGTACTTGCAGTTTAAATCTGATCCACCTCATCAGTGACCCAGAGTACCTGAGGCTGAGATTTGTTTTTTGCCAATACTGGGCTTGTTGTGGTAGGGCTGAGAGGGCAGCAGCAGTGTGTGTCGCTGTACTGTACTAATAAAAGAAAAAATTGTAGTTGCAGTTTAAATCACAGCAGCCTCTGATCCACCTCACCAGTGACCCAATGTACCGGAGATATTTTTTTGCCAGTAGTACCGGGCTTGTGCGAGGGTGGAGGGCAGCAATGTGTATTGCCGTACTTTGTTAAAAAAAGTTGTAGTTGCAGTTTAAACCACAGCAGTCTCTGATCCACCTCACCAGTGACCCAGCGTACCTGAGATATTTTTTGCCAGTTGTACCGGGCTTGTGGGAGGGCTAAGGACAGCAGTGTGTGACGCCGCAGTTTGTTAAAAAAAAATTGTAGTTGCAGTTTAAATCACAGCAGCCTCTGATCCACCTCACCAGTCACCCAGTGTACCGAGATATTTTTGCCAGTTGTACGGGCTTGTGGGAGGGCTGAGGGCAGCAGTGTGTATCGCCGCACTTTTGTTAAAAAAGTTGTAGTTGCAGTTTAAATCACAGCAGCCTCTGATCCACCTCACCAGTGACCCAGCATACCTGACATATTTTTGCCAGTTGTACGGACTTGTGGGAAGGCAGAGGTAGCATGTGTGACGACGACTTTGTTAAAAAAAATTGTAGTTGCAGTTTAAATCACAGCAGCCTCTGATCCACCTCACAAGTCACCCAGTGTACCTGAGATATTTTTTTGCCAGTAGTACTGGGCTTGTGGGAGGGCTGAGGGCAGCAGTGTGTATCGCCGTACTTTGTTAAAAAAAGTTGTAGTTGAATCACAGCAGCCTCTGATCCACCTCACCAGTGACCCAGCGTACCTGAGATATTTTTTTGCCAGTTGTACCGTGCTTGTGGGAGGGCTGAGGGCAGCAGTGTGTGACGTTGTAGTTTGTTAAAAAAAACTGTAGTTGCAGTTTAAATCACAGCAGCCTCTGATCCACCTCACCAGTCACCCAGTGTACCGGAGATATTTTTTTGCCAGTTGTACCGGGCTTGTGGGAGGGCTGAGGGCAGCAGTGTGTGTCGTCATACTGTGTTAAAAAAAAATTGTAGTTGCAGTTTAAATCACAGCAGTCTGAGTGACAATAAACCTTAGTGTGTCTGTGCCATTGCCATTGTATTGCTGTGATCCCTGAGGTGGCAGTGTGTGGCTCAGTCAGTTGTATTGCAAAGAAGTACTATATATCAGAACTTGTTGGTTTCCACTGTTTCATAAAAATGGATATCCAACATTTCCTTAAGTCCAAAGAAAAGAACACACATGAAGAAGTGCAAGTAACTGCCAATTCAGAAAGTAATGATGATAATGTTGCACTCCCTGATTCTACTGCATCACGTACCACTGTCCATGAGGGTAACGCTGAACCAAGCACAAGTGACCAGAACAGTCACAGTTATGTTGATGCTGACACTGACAAAGAAGGCATAAATAAAATGAACAGTGAACTAGTAAATGCTCAAAATATCACAGATTTGGGAACACTTGAGACAGGGCCTATCAGAGTAAGTTGCCTTGTTACTCACAGCACACATTTGGAGGGAGAAAAAGGTCATTCCAGTTTCACTGGTTTGAAAATTACAACTGGTTA
The DNA here is from genome assembly GCA_016271365.2 of Neoceratodus forsteri. NCBI lineage: Eukaryota > Metazoa > Chordata > Ceratodontiformes > Ceratodontidae > Neoceratodus > Neoceratodus forsteri. The sequence continues at coordinate 514,062,802 of CM057449.1, read as the reverse complement.
GAATATTCTGTTACTCTGGATGCTGCTTTTTGCTATCCTTGTAGATGCTTTGGAATGAAATATGGAGCAACTCGCCCTAATAAAGATTCTTTGTTAAGCACAGGATTTGTTAATTGGAAAAGGGCACTTGACTCATTTAGACAGCACGACAATACTTCATATCATGCAAACACAACACCTTATGGGCTGGGTTTAAAGACACAAAGAGTACTGGTGATATTGTACACAAATTACAAGCTGCAAACATCAAAGAAGTAAATGACAGGCAATGCTACCTTGAGCGCATCATTGCTGTCACATTATTTCTGGGTAGGCAAGGACTTTCTTTCAGGGGTCACGATGAAACGCATGGTAGTTTAAATACAGGAAATTTTCTGGAATGCTTGGATCTATTAAAACAATTTGATCCTTTTCTACAAATGTATAAGGCACCTTCAAATGCCAGTTATATTTCTCCCCAAACTCAAAATGAGGTGATTGCATGTTTGCACAGAGAGTCATTTCAAAGATAGTTGCTGAACTTAACAGCTCAGGAATGTTTGCTGTTATGGCAGATGAAGCAAGAGACAAACATAAAGAGCAGCTGGCAGTTTGCGTGAGGTATATTGTACCTGGAACTGGAAGCATTACAGACCATTGTATAGGATTCACAGAACTTAAATCTTTTAATGCTGACTCCATTGTGGAATCACTGCTAAAATGTCTCCAAGACAGTGGAATTACAGGTGCAAAATGTGTGGCACAAGCATATGATGGTGCCTCTGTTATGAGTGGGGCAGTAGGGGGAGTTCAAGCTAAGTTCCGCCAGCATCATCCAGAGGCTGTGTATGTGCACTGCTATGCACATGAGCTGAATCTTGTACTTTGTCACACATGCAACTGTATTACTGAAGCAAGAGAATTTTTCTGCACTATGGAAACTGTGTATGAGTTTTTTAGCACTTCCCTTGTTCATCATCATGAGTTTGTCAATATACAGTGTCAGTTGGGCTTGAGTCCATCAGAGTTGGTCCAGTTGTCAGGTACTCGCTGGTCTTGCCAGATCCGATCAATCAAGGCCTTGATGAACTGCTATGTAGCTGTACTTCAGTGCCTTGCTACTATTCGCACTCCTAAAGCCATTGGACTGTTAGCATCCTTGCAAAAGTCAACCACAATTTACTGCCTGGTCATCTTTCATTCTCTTCTAAAAGTAACAGAAGGCATCCACAAAGTTTTACAAAGGGAATATCTAGATCTATCCACTGCAGTAGATTTTGTTGACTCGGTTCATCACACTCTTGAAGAGATGCAGAGTGAGGACAGTAGCAATGAACTGTTTAAGGAAGCTGTGGATTTCTGTAACAAGAATAATGTGGAAATACGTGACACAAACAGAAGAAAAAAACAGAAACCGATGGATGATTTTATTGTTGAGGCATCAGTGGGAGTGCGGGACCAAACTTCTTCTCCAGTGGACTTTCAAAACAAGCTTTATTATCCATGCCTTGACAGAATGTCTGTTGAACTAAAGCAAAGATTTTCTAGTGTTGCAGTTGAGATAATAAATGGCATCCGTGCATGCAACCCATCGTCTGCAACATTCCTTTGCTCTGAATCTCTGTCACCTCTAGCTCATTACTATGGGATTGAACTGCAAAGGAGGAATTGTTTGTTGCAAAACATTACCTGAAACGAAAAATGGAAGAAAAACAAATTAATACAAATGAAGTTTATTAGCTACTAGACCCTCTTATGTTTCCAAAACTCAAGCAGTTGGTCAGGCAGCACTCACTATTCCAGTGACAAGCTGTAGCTGTGAGCGCTCCTTTAGTGCACTGCGAAGGGTACATACATGGCTCAGAGGCACCATAACTCAAAACAGATTACATGATCTTGCAATTCTAGCAATTGGAAAGGAAATGTGTTCTGTTATCATCAGATCAGGTAATTACACGATTTGCAAGGAAAAGCACCAGATGGCATCAGTTGTTATTACCAGAGAAAGAGAGAGAACAGCATGGAGGAGAACAACAGAATGCACAAAAATAAAAATGATTAGGCAATCTTATTTAATGTTCTTTGTTATTGTGTATTTCACTGCTGTATTTTTGAAAGTAGACTTTCCAGTCAGAGTCTGAGCAGAAAAATTAAAACAAAATATTTTATTAAAGGGCCCATGTGATGTGAGTATCAAATTAATGTCATGCACCACCTTCATATGCCTGTGCTTCACATTTTCCAATTTTGGTTAGCACCGTGGTTAGGTGACATAGCTAGGATACAGTGTTGCTGCATATAAACATTAAACAGCAGCTGACACATTTCCTTTGGGAACACTCTGAAAAACCTTAAAAAGCATTTTAAATTTGGACACCATTCACATTGCATTTTGTTATTTATCTTCTATAGATTTCTTTTCTACATTATTTATTACTGATTGCCTCTGTAGGTTGTTCCTACTTGAATTGCATATGCTCTGTTGTGACATCACCTTCTATTGCCTTGGGAATAACAGTGATGTGACAAGCACAGTATTATGACATCAAGTTGGGAAGAAACAACAGGTGCCGATGAACACTCAGAGAGCAGTGCCAGCAGATATCCTGTTTCTGTTTCCATGCATATATGAACTCAATAATAACCAATAAGGATAAGAAATACAGGATGAATAAGAAATATATAGCTGCTTTGTGTACAAATATTTTTTTAAAGTTATTCTCAAGGTGTCAGTGGTTCATTACTTCTTTAAATTCCATTTTCTAGTACTTCCCTAAGTTCCCTTAGTGCATCAAGTATCATACTTTACTCAGTCAGATCATGGACCTGTGCTTTGTGACTGTGTGGAAAATAATTTCATAAGGGTCACACTCAGCTCAGGGAGGGAGGCCACAGCAGCCCAGCCCTCCTCTGTGCCCAGAATACTTCTTAAATATCAGTAGATTTAGCCCAGATCTACTGATATTTACAAAATATGCTATTGATTCTATAACTCTTAATCCACAACATGTAGTTTTTGCCTCTCAAGTGACAAGTGACAAGCCAACCAAAAAAAAGACACAAAATAATGGAAAAGGAATGGGGGAAAAAACAAAGCTGAAGTAGCAGAAAATGTGTTATTTTGCATGAGAGAGCACCAAAAGTTCTACAGCTTATGGGGGCCTAGGCGGCCCCTAGACCCCCGGCCTTTTGTTTGGGGACCAGGTCCCCAATGTTTACTCATGCTGGCAATGCCTCTGCCCTGAAGTCCAATCATTATTGACTTCAGGGCGAGTCCTCCAACTAGCTAGAAGATCAGACAGTCTCACCTTTACAGTACCTCACTGCCAGACCTCTCAAGCCCAGCATTCCTACCTTGTCAGAGCTTCTACCTGGTTCAACTCGCTACCTACAGAAATCTCCAACATTGCTACGATTGGTGCTTTTAAGTGTAAACTATGTCAACACCTTGTGGCTAGTGCCTCCTGTGATTGCTTCCTATAATCACAGCTAGGTCAACCCTCAAGCACCCACCCCCACCATCTCACCTTCCCCGCCTCTCCTACCCATATACCTGTATATAGGGTGTTTTGTCCCTGTTTCCTTTTCTCTTTCATTCCCCCCACTTGCTATTTCCCATCTACCTCCATACCCTCTCAACCCCCTCCCTATCTCTCATCTCTTCCCTCACTTTTCCATATCCCTCCTCTCCATCACCCTTCTTTCTTTCTCCTTCCCTCTACCCGCTCCTGACAAAGTACCTCTGAGCCACCTATGATTTGTACTGTATAATGACTTGTACTGTATAAATAACTCACAACTGAATTCCTTGACAACACCTCTGGCTGTTATTATTGTAATCCTTACTTGCCTTTTGTAGGTTCCACTGTGATGATCCTGTTATGTTTTATATCCTGTTGTACTTATTTCCTGACATGGACCTTAGTAAAAGAGCCCTTGACTCAAAGGTGTCATCCGAAATTCAAATAAATAAAATAAAATAAATATTCTAACTCCTTTTGTTTTAGGTAATGAATCCAGTTTTTTTATATAAACATCTTTTTCTCCATTACACTAGAGAAAGCAGGAGGTCATGCACCTCCCCCCCAGCAGCACTCTCTAAATCCAGGTTGTGGAGAATAAGATGTTTATATAAGAAAACTGATTCATTACCTAAAACAAAAGGAGTTAGAATATGATTTTAAAAGCTGCTGCATACACAAGCTGGTGATGATTCTTTTTGATATGGTGTGGTACAGACAAGCACTGATGAAGGAGTCTGATCTGCATTATTTGACTGTATCACCTATTCATATATACAATATATATTTAAAAAAAAAAGATTTACATTATATACATTCATTTGGTGAGTAGGCTGCTTATTTACCAATCTGTGCATATCAAACCAGGTTTTACCAGTATTCTCAGCTGTTTCTCCATATTTTTTGTCCTGTAAAATAAGGTAGATGTGTCTGCTGCATGCTAGTTCATGATAGACACACGCAAAGCGATGATAATCATTAGGGGCCGGATATTCAGACTGCGCCTGGTAGTGGCACAAGCCTGGGCATAGCGCAACTGGGCTGCGCCAGGGCCAGGACCAGGCGATATTCAACGGTGATGCACCATGGCTCAGCACCATTGAATATGGCACGGTTGGTGCACATACTGTGCATGGTGCAGTGGCACTGCTACAGCGCAAGCTGCAGAGAGGGAGCACGGGGTTGTGCCAGCACAATTGTAGTTGCGCTAAGTGTATCACCTGTGATATTCAGCTGGAGGCAAGCAAATGAGGCTATAATCCATGCAAGGTGCAAATGGGGCCATTTGCATGTCATTATGGCCCCATTTGCATGCAATGTGCTGGGCTTCCCAGCAAATTGTGCCTGGCACCCTGCCAAGCTGCTGACATTGGGTGTTGGCTCTCTGGTGGGCTATTGCAGCCCCCACCTCCTGTATGCCCAATCACAGGCAGTAGTATAAATAATCATAGTCGTATGCCTGAAAGCGGGCAGTAGTTTAAAGAAACATATTCCCATGACCGAATGTGGGCAGTAGTGTAAAGAAACAGGTTAGTATGCCCAATCATGGGCAGTAGTGTAAGAAATCATATTCCCATGCCCAATCGCGGGCGGTAGCACACATACACATGATCCTATGCCCAATCGCGGGCAGTAGTACAATGGACCGTAATCCTATGCCTGATCGTGGGCTGTAGCAATCCGTGAACTCAACCTGGTGGTCCAGTGGTATCCCCCTCCCCACCCACAGGGCCCCCGGCCCCCCAGCACCCCTTCCCGTCATCGACGAGCAGTAGCACCCGCCCACATACCGCCCGGCTGCCTGCCGAATGACAGTGTACAGTATGCTTTGTACACCTATTGAGCCACAGTGTGGACCAATGGCTTTGCAGATCATACTGTATTACACAGGACCAGATATATGAATGAACACATTCATTCACATATCTGGTCCTGTATGAGCACAATGTAGTCTGCAAGCCCGATTAGTCCACGCATGTCCCAATCAGCATACAGAGCATACTGTATGCTGTCATTCAGTGGATGGCTGGGTGGTATGCGAGTGGTGCTACCCGCCTGCTGATGACAGGAGGGCTGGGCGGCGGGCCTCTGTGGGTGGGTGGGGAGGTAGCACTGGACCACCAGGTTGAGTTCATGGATTGCTACAGCCCACAATTGGGCATAGGATTATGGTCCATTGTACTACTGCCCATGATCGGGCATACGGGGAGGGAGGGGGGTCCACTAGACCACCAGGAGTATGATTGTCCCTACTACTGCCGGCTAGCGGGCATAGGATCATGTGTATGTGTACTACTGCCCGTGATCGGGCATGGGAATATGATTTCTTACACTACTGCCCACGATCGGGCATGGAATATGATTTCTTACACTACTGCCTGCGTTTGGGCATGCTAATTTGTTTCTTTAAACTACTGCCCACGTTCGGGCATGGGAATATGGTTATGTAGACTACTGCCTGTGATCGGGCATGGGTATATGATTATTTAAACTACTGCCCACATTCGGACATGGGAATATGTTTATTTATTCTACTGCCTGCGATCGGGCATGGGATCCTGTATATGTTTATTACTGCCCGCGATCAGGCATGCAGGGTGGGGGGGAACTGGACTACCAGGGGGACTGGGTGCTTGGATGGTGTTCCTGCTGGGGGTGGCCACCACAGCTGGCGGCTGTTGTGTTTAAGCCTTGCAATGCAGCTGCTGCCGCCTATGGGTGGAAGCATTTATTCTTCCATTATTGCGGCTCAACTTTGGGCAGCAGTGTGCTGCACATGAAGGTATAAGATATGCACCACACATCCCAGGCTGAATATCAGGATGTGTTGCTATGCATGGGCACAACCTGCCTCTGTGCCGCATACATTACCAATTCGCCCTGTCGCATCGGGGGTTGCACTGCGCAATATGCCCCTTTGAATATTGCACCGGGGCACACTGGGGGGGTTGCGCATGGTGCAGCCCTTTGAATATCCCAGCCACGGTGTTTAAAAACAAGAGCCATATTTAAAGGAACTCTCCTTTTATTATTTCAACTGTTAAAAAAAATGGTAAAACAGACTCAATGTGTTGAAAAAAGTGTATCATATCAGTCAGGAGATAGGTAGCAATTAAAAAAAAATATAGCCTATAGGTCAAGATTTTCACCGCTACCATGCACTGCTGCTTTAAACTAGGCCCCCAACCCTATTCCATTATGAGTCAATAGCACTGATGCTGTGAGCTCATCAAAGCTATATAGGTGCTAAGCCACTGTAATTCCAGGAATTTCCAGCACTGTGAGTCCTCTCAGTTTGGTACCAGCCCACCTTGAGAACTATGAAAACATGTGTCTAAATCATCTATTTTCTTATTTAAAGGTCAGGAAGAAATAATATGCAGAGTATTCAAACTTGTAAGTGGATTGCTGATGTGAGAGTGCAGTACTATCTCTGGGGATGGAATTGATTTTCCAGGTGGACCCCCAATGACCCTGCCCACTGTATCTCACTTAGATGTACGAACATACGAAATTTGCTAGCAGATAAAGGCCTAGTGGTCTATTAAGTCTGCTCGAATGTGCAGCTAGCACCCCTTATTCTGTAGCTGCCCCTCTGTGTATTTCCAGGCATACCTCTCAACTGTCCCTGATTACGAGCAATGTAATGGACATCCTTCATTTTTGCTCTGTCCCTCATCCGTTTCTCATAGAACATGTGCTGCCATGACACAGAATCACAGAGAATGTCCAGCGCTATAAATTCAGACATTTTTCTCATACCTGAGGCCAGGGGCTTAACCCCCGGACCCCCACATTACTGTACAGTGGGATCTGCTCCTACAGAGCTCTGTGTGTGGGGGGGGTGTGCTTTGACCTCCGACCCCTGAGCCAGAGGATGGGACTTTGACCCTTGACCCCTGGGCCCCACCAAACATTTTCCAAACCCAGCTCCTATGTGCATCCAAGCATCTGACTCGCCTTGCTTACTGCCCTGACACACTGTGCTGCTGCCTTGAGATCATCAGATATGATCACCCCAAGGTCCTGCTCCCATTTGGCAACTGCAAGAACCTCCCACTCATCTTATACATAGCCCCTGGGTTTTCCCATCCCTGGTGCACGACTGCACTTTTTGGCATTGAAACCCAGCTGCCACTCCTTACAGTACTCCTCTAGTTTACCCATATCCCTTTGCATTCTCCCCATCCCCTTCAGGGTGTCCACCCTGTTGTAGATTTTTGTGTCATCTGCAAAGAGACAGACCCTTTCCTCTAGTGCCTCAGCAATGTAATTTATAAAGACATTGAAGAGAACAGGTCCCCGCACCAATCCCTCTGGTACTCCACTGGTTGCGCTCCCATTCACCAATTGGCTGCTGTTTACCACCACCCTCTGCCTCCTAACCTTGAACCAGTTAGATATCAGGCGCCAGGTATCATGTGCCACATGACCTGCTAAGCAGAGGCACAAGCCATAGTGGAACTAATTAGGGGACCCACCTCTTGGCAGTAGTTAGGCAGACAGTAAATTGGCCTCTAGGTGTTGAACTGGAGACAAGAAGAGTTTATGATTTAGCAATGAAGTTATATGTAATGGATTACAGTGACTGCAAATGATGTTAGAGAAGGTGACTTAATGTTAGAGACAGGTAGGGGGAGTGTGAGTAAATGCTGGGGGCATAGGTATACATTTATTTATTTGAATTTTGATAACCGGGTGAGCCCACTCAGACAGTCAAGTCCCTTTTTCAGGGGTGACACAGGGAATAGAGACAATTCCAAGGGTAGAATACAAATACAGAGGGTGCACATAATTTCAGCAATAGATAAAAGTACAGTTGGTTACATGAAGTGATACAAATAAATAGCAGCTAGATCAGCGTGCAGCAGGAAAGCAGTTTACATTGGAAATTAAGCAGTTAGTCACAGTACATTCTGGAATATGCAGTCAGTTCCGATAGCTCTGGCCGATGGTTCCATAGAGGTCCTGCGGCGTCCAATGAGGATACGACATTGGAAGTGCTGGGGTCAGCAATGAAGTAGACTTTAGACCAAGGAGTTCAGGTAGGTCAGTCGCAGAATGGATATAGCTATAAGCAGCGGTGTAGTAGTGGTGACCAACATTATGAGGTAAATGAGTACAAGCATTATGTATCATACATGTCTATGATATACACAAGCTATTTACAATATATAGGAGAGGGGAGAGTGGGGGGGGCAGACTGACATATAATAAAGTGGTCACAGTACTTAGCAGTAGAAGCATGTTAGCCAAAGATATTGTAGAGCGGAGGTGATTAGAGTGGCTACCCAGAGGAGGTCACGTGATGCTAACTGCCTGATAGCAGCAAGGGTGCTGAGCTTCCGCCTTCAATTTTTATATATACATATTTTGAGACTATCCTGGGCTAAATACTTCTCCAAACTAACAGAACAACTTTAAATGGCCTCCTGATCTTTAGATCCAGATCGCCATCGGCTCGACGAGTCCGCAATGGAGGCTGAAATGCGGCCGACTCTAATACACCACACACCACCGGCGACACCGGAGAAAAATCCGAAGAAATCCAAGGCCCAAGGAGCTCACTTCGACAAGAAACCAATGCCACCAATTACTTCGATTCCTCTAACTGAGGATCGTTTTTTACAAGAACTGCAACCATTCAAGGAGACACTGACGGAGATCTCTACCGAATTAAAATGTCTAAGAGGGGAATTTTCAGACCTGTCTCAGAGAGTGGGGGACACAGAAATGCATACTACATCCATCGAGAAGTGGAAAGATAAAACAGAGCCCAAGCTAGTGTCCCTACGACAACAGCTGCAGAAACTTCAATTGAAAACCGAAGATTTGGAGGGGAGGAGTCGCAGAAACAATATTTTAATAATTGGTTTGCCTGAAGCAGAAGAAGGGCAGAACATCCAAGCTTTCTTACAAAAATTCCTCACTAAAGTCATTGGCCCTTCCCCGATGAGAGCCTTCTATCAAATTGAGCGAGCGCACCACTCTCTACGACCCCAACCTCAACCAGGTGCTCCTCCTCGACCGGTGATTTTGAAGTTTTTAAGCTTCATCGAAAAACAACATGTCTTAAGCACAGCTAGGGAGTTACAAGCTATACAATGGGATAAAGCCAAGATCTGAATTACTCAAGACCTGCCCTATGAAATGAGACAAAAGAGAGCAGCATTCCACCCCATAGTCAGTAAGTTGATCCCCACCAGCATACATTTCAAAATGCTCTACCCTTCCAGTTTGCAAGTATTAATAGCAGGTACCTGGATCTCCTATGACACTCCGACTAAAGCATTAGAGGATCTGGCTCTTAAGCTCCCTGATCTGTTTCAAAAGGGCTGAAGAACGAGAGACATCCTGTCAATCTACAATTATGACTGTCCTGTTTAAATTTTTTAGTGGTTTGGCAAAAGTGCTCTTTTCTCCGATAGTTACTAACCTGTAGCTGTATGTCCTGCACTGAAGCGAGCTGACCGGGATGTGATCACAGCCACTGGTGCCGTTTTGGGATGGACTCCAGGAGCCGATTGGAGTCCTACCTTCTAGGCCGTGATAGGGCCTAAACTATCTATGCGTATGCACACAGGTCATCTCCTCGCCATAACTGGGAACTTATTTTTACAGCTCCAGTAGCTGGAGGAACATTTCTGTAGAAACACTGTCTATTTCATTAGACTCCACCCAGAGACAAGGGCTACATATTCAAGAGGAGTAACATAACTGTTTTATAGGCACACTGCTGATATAGTGGCTTTATTAAAAAATTTAGTGAGTTTACTGGTACCTTACCCCCCGGTGTTTTCTTCTTTTCATCTGCCACGAAAATTTCACAAGCTAAGTTGGCCAATTAGGGGGTACTAAGGCGACAAAGTGAATATTATTTGCTGAAAGCTAATTTGCTTCTTCATGAAGGGAATATTCCGTTGTATTGATTTAGGTAGTTAACCCTCACTGGATAGAATTTATAGCCTTGGGGAAGGTATGGAGGTAATGCACCTAGCAGCTAGTGGAAGGACTGCATTGTGACCTGAATCTTAGGGGACTTGGCCCCTTTCTTACATTTATTATATTATCAATAGGGTTTGCTCAATCAGCTACTAACTTATGTACTATACACCTCGGTTCCTTACTTAGAGGGTAGAAATTCAAGCGGGACGAACGGGTTGAGGTCCTCCTATACGTACTAACTGACCAGAGCGTTTTCCATAGTTTATTTAGGAGGACCCTTGTAAATAGTTGTTGGGAGATGAGGGTAGGTTGCTGTAGAACTAGGATTCTTTTTTTGTGGGGGAAGGGTATGGGAGATAAGGGGTTAGAATCACATCTCAAAAGGACATGTGTGAGACACAATTTATTTAAATTCCCCATAAATGTTTATAGCACACGATGGCTAATATCTCTCTGCTTTCTACTCTTATTCTCTACTTTCCCATTTGCATTGTGGGGTTGTAATGCTTATGATGAGGGGAAGGCGGGGGGAGGGGAGGAGCAACTACAAGTATGGTTACTAGGCTTCGACTTGTTTGTATAATTATCAAATATGGCTAATTCAAAAAGTCAAATTCACTACCTGGAATGTTAGGGGAGCTTGAGAACCAATTAAACGTATTCAAATCCTTAAGCATGTGTCCCTCCTGCAGACCAACATCATCTTCTTACAAGAGACACATCTCCTTCCTCACAAGGCAACAGGGGCTCCGGAAACAAGGTGCCCAGCAGGTTTTTGCCACAGGAGATTCTACTAATAGAAGAAGGGTGGTGATCCCCATCATGAGAAATACATAATTTCAGCCTGATACTACTTATGCAGATCCCCAGGGTAGATTTATTTTGGTCAGAGGTTTACTGGACAAGACGCTGATTGTCCTGGACAGCATCTATGGTCCAGTGGGGGGGGCCCAGTTTTCCTTATGGAATTAGCATACAGATTAGCACCTCTCCTTCCTATCCCCCTGGTCCTTGGGGGGGACTGGAATCTTCCCCAATCACAATTGTTGGATAGATCCAGCCCATCCCCTAGACCTCTATCCCCTTCTCAGAGAGCTCTCAATGAAATGATTGACTTTCTAGGATTATGTGATCCCTGGAAGATTTTAAATCCCACCACTAGAGCCTTCTCGTTTCACTTACAAGTACACCTGACAGCGTCTAGGATAGACTACTTTCTCATAAGTTCAAGTTTCTTGTCAGGGATTCTGGAGGGGGGGCTAGAACCAATTGTTATATCTGATCATGCTGCAGTATGGATAGACCTCATTCCCTTCAATGCACAACAATGAGACACTTCTTGGAAGCTTGACACACAGCTTCTTAAGGATGAATTCATAGTTTCCAAAATCCGTACATTCATTCAACAGTTCTTAGCGGATAATCTGAATTCTATACCCAGAATCGATCAAATCTGGTGTGCTCTAAAATGTTATTTAAGAGAGGAATTTATAAGACTAGCATCCAGATGAAAAAAGAGTAGAGAAGCCCAGGCCAAACACTTGTTGGAACAGATCCGTAGCTTGGAACAAAATTTATCTCCTTCTTCTTTGCAGAATTCCCTTACAGAACTTTTGTCTCTTAGGAACATTTATTCTGATCTAATTAAAGAAAAGGCAGAGTTTGCCATACTTAAAACACAGACAACATGTATCTATCAGGGGGAAAAGACAGCTGTCTTCTAGCCCTTTGTATGAGACAGATAGATAGCTCAAGAACTATCCAAGCCATCACAGACACAGACGGAACCCTAAAAACTCTCCCAAGAGATATATCGTGGGTATTCATGAACTTCTACACTGTTCTTTATGGTAGACGTCTCGATCCCCCATCAGAACAGGGCATGGATACATACTTATCTAATATTCCACTACCCAAAATACAGACATCCCACCGTTCGCTATTAACAACCTCCATCACACCATTAGAAATATCCCAAGCGATTACATCTATGGCCCTGGACAAAGCCCCAGGCCCAGATGGTTTCCCCTCTAATTTCTTTAAAATATTTGCTAAAGAACTATCCCCAATATTACTTAAACTCTATCATTATATTCTCTCTAATGACTCTATGGACCCATCTCTTCTGGAGGCAATGATAGTTCTGCTTCTAAAGTCTGATAAACCACCTTATCAACCTTCTAGTTATAGACCCATCTCATTGCTGAACTGTGACCTCAAGATACTCACTAAAATTTTGGTTAACCAAATCCAAAAAGTATGGTCCCCATTGCTCAGTCCTGAGCAAGTAGGATTTGCTCCTGGCAGATCTGCAACAGACCATTTCTATAAATTGGCTCACATATGCCCTGCGGCTCAACTAGCTTCAATTCCTATGGCCTTAATATCCTTAGATGCCGAGAAAGCCTTTGACAGGGTGGACTGGAATTTCCTCTGGTGTACCCTGGGACACATGGCCATCCCTCTGAATTCATTCAATGGCTCCATAGGATCTATTCTGTACCTACTACATGGATATTCTGCAACAGAGTCTTTTCCCCCAAATTCTCCCTCTACTCTGGCACTCGGCAAGGGTGCCCTCTATCCCCTATTCTCTTCAATCCATATTTAGAACCTTTGATCAGACAGCTTAAAACCTCTCCACAGATACATGGTATCCCCATTGGCACACACAACTTGACACTCTCCATCTATGTGGATGATATTCTCCTCCATCTCTCGAATCCCGACTCCTCCTGAAATAAAGCACTCTCCATTATAGAGGACTTTAGCAAGTTCTCTAATTATAATTTAAATCGAAATAAGACCGAAATACTCCCCCTTAATCATCACACTTTCCTTCAGGATTTTATTACACTCGGAATGGAGTGGTCTCCCCATGCGATAAAATATCTAGGTTTACACCTTACCACAGACCCAACTCGATACAAGAAGTTAAATATAGATGACTTAATTCAGAAAAGCCAGCAAGATCTTTCACGGTGGCAAGCTTTGCCTATTTCTCTTTGGCATGGGGTTAATCTTATAAAAATGAATGTCCTTCCCAGATTATTCTGCCCCCTCAGTATGAGTAATATTTGGCTACCCCTCTCCTTCTTCCACCAGATTCACTCTACTATCTCAGAGTTTTTATGGCAAAACAAAACACCCAGAAGAGCTTAGAAAAAACCCACTCTTCCGAAAGCGAGGGGAGGACTCAAACTACCCAACATCCTCTACTACTACTGGGCCAGTCACCTCTGTAAACTGGGCAAATGGATGTCTTTTAACCCTAACCGACAAGAACACGAATACTTACTTATCTGGCTTCAACTCAAAACAGATATTCTTCGCTCACTCAAGTTATCCCCAATTACAGCTCTCCTTACACCTTTGAAATTGTTCCCAGTGGCAGTTCAGCATTTGGTAATGGGCATTTCCAACAAAATCATCTACCAAATCTGCTTTTCTCTCTGTATTTCCCCAAGTAAGTATATGATGCAATATATCTTGGATAACCCAGTACTAAAAGTTGAAAACACTCTCCTTATGACAGATTGGCTCCCTCAATTACAAGGGGCTCAGGTTTCTGACTTTTATCAATCAACTGGACTCCTATCATCTACAGAATTGCTTGTTAAATTTCAGATTTCTCCAATCCATATTTTCAAGGTATGTCAGTTGAGACACCTACTACTGCACAAATTTGGTTCGGCATCGGTACCCTCGGGATTGAATGATTTAATAATGTAGACACAAGAACAGGCAACCCAACCCCATAGTATATCTCTGATACACAATCTCCTTCTCTCTACCTTCTATCCCACTATTTTACCAGGCTCCACGATATGGGACTCTCTTATCCCGGATCATGGTGTCAATTGGTCGGACATATGGCGTGATCTACATATCTACAACACCCAGGACCGGTTAAGACTCACCCAATATCAAATACCTAATAATATGCATTACACCCTAGTTAAGTCAGCCAAAATGGGACGTTTGCAGTCACCTGCTTGTGTTAGATGTGGTAAGGTGGATGGAACACTATTACATATTTTCTGGACCTGTGAAAAGGTGTCCCCCATATGGTTCAAAATCAAGTCCCAAATTGATCCTCTGTTGTGTCTAGATGATCTCTTTACTCCGAATGTCTGTATGCTAGGAGATTATTCCCAAATTCAGGTTAAGGAAAGGAAATTATATATTTGTCTTTTTTCCATGGCAGTGAAAAGATTAGTCCTCAAACATTGGATAGATCAGTCTGTCATTTCTTACACGGAATGGCTACATGATATGTCCTTTTATTTCAGAATACAGAAACTGATAGCAAGTCTCAGGAATTGACCATCTTCCTCATTTCATAAATGGAGCAAGTTATTTGCTCTCTACCTGAATCAACAGCACTAGGTTCTCTAGCTCTCTCTATGGAGGTTACACCATACAATATATGATCTGTGTACTATGGTTATGAGAGATCCTTGTCGCTCCGGGGGGGGGGTGTTGGGTGGATGGGGAAGGGGGGTGGGTGAGGGAGGGTTTACAGCCTAGTTGTTTTATCTACTGCATTGTATTCTGTTGTGAGTTTTAAAAATAAATAAAGCTTACTAAATTGACAAAAAAAAGAGTGGCTACCCAGACCCAGTAGATGTGACACAGCTAAACAGCACCCAATAGGGAGGCTACTAGAGTAATTAGCTTATATCATCAAACATAAAGTTAGGCATAACCCAGATAGGAAGTACCACCAAATGTAATGTTAGGCATGACCTAGATAGGTAGTACTACCAAAAATAAAGTTAGGCATGACCCCGATAAGACATACCACTAGACATAAAGTTAGGCATGACTCAGACAGGGAGTAGCACCAAACATAAAGTTAGGCACAACCCAGATAGGGTGTACCACTAGACATAAAGTTAGGCATGACCCAACTAAGGAGCAGCACCAAACATAAAGTTAGGCATGACCCAGATAGGGAATACTACCAGACATAAAGTTAATCACCTCCCAGATGGGGAGGCAGCTACAATTATTAATCAACACCCAAAACAGGAAGTTAAGCAGCACCACATAAGGAGTTAGATAGGATATCCTACACAGTAACAGCAGGAGTTAGACAATGCCTAGGTAAGGAGACCACTCATCTACTAGAGAGTACACAATATCCATTGTAGGAGGGAAGCATGTTTGATAATATTAACACAGCACAAAACAGTGACAAATCAATCAAAACAGCAGCATTTCATAATAGAAATCAGTATACTAAATGGGTAGTACACTATTTAGCAGCATTTAGTGTTTTATGGACTTGTTGTAACAATATTACACAGAGCTTACCATTGGTCAGTTTTCACTTCAATCATATAAGGAGCAGAGCACGCACCATGTGGGCAGCATGGCTGGCCAGTGGCTGACCCCGCAGCTGACACCCACAGTGTGATGTCCTTATGCTCCTGCCCTTGTGCTCTGTCTCTTGCGTGCCTGCTGACCGGAGTGAGAAGCTCTTTAGAAGGGGAATTGAAGCCCCACCCATCCACAAAGGATCTATCCTTCACCCCAAGCCTTTCAACCTGCCATTCAGGTGGCCACATTTCTAGAGAAATTGGCAGTCTGGTGTCTGATGTGGAGAGGTAGCATCCACTGGGGGAAGGGGAGCACAGGTACACTTACAGCTCATAACCCCTGTTGCATAGGACCATGTTGGCTGGAGAAATGGTGCCAGTCACCCTGTTAAGCAGGTCTTTATGAGTTTGAAATTGGCACTTGAATTGCAGCCCCATTCACCCACAAAGAACGGCTGCCTGAGTAGTAGATTGAAAGGCTGGGACATAGGATCAATCCTTTGACTTCCCTTTCTTGGAGGAATTGGCAGGCTGGTCCAGTGAGGCACCATATGTTGGGGAAGGGGACAAAAGAGCACAGGTACACCAACCCCTCATGGCTTCTTGTTGCACTGGTCCCGGCTGGCTAAAGATATCAAGTCCCTGATGTATTTTCACTTGAAATATATCTTCTTGTGATTTGAAAGATAAGAAATTGTCCATTCCATTAAGTTTGTAACCGGGTTCTGATGAGCTCTGTGGCTGCGGAAAACTGTGCTGGTGGATACTGGCCTGTCCCACACGTTTGAAGCTCCCATCTTTCTTTGTCCCCCCCCCCGCCCACCTCCTCTGGCAGACTGTTTCAGGTGTCCACCACCCTTTCTGTGAAGAAGTTCCTCACATGCCTCTTAAACTTCCCCCTCAAGCCTCATAGCACATCACTGTGTTCTGGTGCTTCTCCTCATGTGAAATAGATTCCTCCACACCTTGTTCACTCCTGTGAGGTACTTATAGGTCTCAATCATGTCCTTCATTGTTCTCTTTTCCTCCAAGAAGTACATGTTGAGCTGCTGCAGCCTCTCCTCATATGATGTTTCATATAACCCCCACAGCAATTTAGTGACCCTCCTTTAGAACGCCTCCACCCTGTTGATGTCTTGCGAAGGTGCAGCCTCCAGAACAGTACCTGTACTGTAGGTGGGGTCTCACAAGTCAGCGATACAGAAAAAGCACCACTTCTTTTCTCCTGCTACAGATCCCCCTCCCTATGCACCCCAGCATCAAACTTGCCCTGTTGCATGGCCCTGCCACCTTGAGATCATCAGATATGATCACCCCATGGTCTCTTGCTTGGTAACTGAAAATACCTCCCCAGCATATGCACAGCCCTGGGTTTTCCTGCCCCAGGTGCATGACTTCACACTTATCGGCCTTGAAACCCAGCTGCCACCCTCTAGACCACTCCTCTGGTTTCCACAATCCTTTTGCATTCTCTCTGCCCCTTTCTGGGTGTCCATCCTGTTGCAGATTTTTGTGTCATCTGCAAAGAGGCACACCTTCCCAAGTTCCCCTCCAGTTCCTCAGCAATGTCACTTATGAAGATATTGATGAGGGCAGGGCCCAGTACTGAACCTTGTGGTACTCCACTGGTCAGTCTTCCATCCTCTGAGTGACTGCCGTTAACCTCCACCCTCTGCCTCTTATCCTTCAACCAGTTAGGTACCCAGCTCAACACCTTCTCCCCCATCCCAGGCTGCTGAGTTTCTTAGTCAGGCTCCTGTGCGGTAACAAGTCAAAAACCTTACTGAAATCCAAATAGGCCACATCCACTGCACTCCCCTGTTTCACTTCTGCAGTTACCCAGTGATTTGTTTGACATGCCACCCCACCCCCTGTGAAGCCGTGTTGCCAGTGGTCCTGCAGCTCATATATCTCCAGGTTCTCCATCAGTCTCTCCTTTAGAAGAGACTCCATTAACTTCCCTGCCACTGATGTAAAACTGACTAGTCTACAACTGCTAGCCGCCTCCCTGCTGTCACTGTTGTGCAGAGGGATGACATTGGCCCTCTTCCATTCCTCTGGACCCCCCCCCCATCTCTAATGAGGTGCTAAATATTGTTACCAGAGAGCTGGCTTGCACCGTGCTGAGTTCCTTAAGTACCCTTGGGTGGATCCCGTCTGGCCCCATCACCTTATTTTCCTTTAGGGCTTCCAAACCCCACCCCGACTCTGTCTTCAGTAAATGGACTTGTGTCCACTCTCCCCTTCCACCTGTGCCTCTTGATGCATGTTGGCCCACCCCCCCTTCCATTATGAAGATGGAGCAGAAGTATTCATTTAAAATGTTACCTTTTTCTTGGTCTTCTTTTATTTATTTGTTTATTTAAGTCTTTGTTTACTGGGTAAGTGCTCTGAACCAAGGACCATTTTCAGGCACGATCCGGGCCACAAACAATGGCACAGAATCAAGCAGTTAAAATAATTTACATCCCAATAAGGGTAGCAGATTACAAGCTGTACAGATACAGGTCCAAACAGAAACATTGACAGCATAATAAGCAATGGTGCAAAGAAGTAACTGAACAATGTACAATTGTAAGCCAGATGCAGATAACTAGCTGTACAACAATAGATTGACACGGGGTCATGGAAAAAAATTAGTTACAACCAGTAATGCTAATTGGAAACAGGGTAAACAGACTGCACCACAGTAACCTAGTAGGATAAACAGTTCAACAAGCAACAATACCTAGATGGAGGTGAATAAGGAGGAAGCAGGGAAGTCTTTCTCTTCACAGTCCCCCCCCCCATGGTCTCCTGACCGTCACTATACCACCCCTCACCTTCCTCTTTTTGCTTACGTACATGAACAAAGTCTTATCCCCATTCCTGACCTCCTGGATGATGCTTTTCACAGTTTGAGCTTTTGCTGTCCTTACTCTTTCCTGCCTCCCTTTGTTTCACTAAATATACTGTACCTCCCTGTCCACCTTCATTTGGGTCTGCTTGCATTTCCTGAAAACTGTTTTTTTTTTATTCCTTACAACCTTAGCCATAACCTTAGAGAACCTCAGTGGCCTATTTCTCCTCTTACCCTTGCTTATTACCTTTAAACAGCTTGCCCTTACCTTTATTTGAATGACGTGGAACCCAGTGTCAGCTGAGCTAAAGTCATTGGTGTCTGCTTTATTGTAGTCTTCTGCACAACTCCTGTCACTAGTTCCAGTAGTAGTAACAGTAGTTGATTTATTTGTTTGGCACCCTGTCCCGCACGTTTAAGACATTTTAAGACACAATTGCAGCAATTCATACAGATATATACACCTGACAATAGTTGTAGCCCTGATCTTAAATTTGCTAACATCTAGAACTGCTAGAAAACCACCAACACAACTGGCACTAATTGGCACCCTTGTTGGCAGTCTCACATGAGAGGCCAAGGACTGAATGGGCATGGTGTCTGAACTATCCTCTCAATTGTGTGGTGATCCCTCCACATCAGTGTTGAAGGACACTGCTGGGGAAGTGCAGGGAAGACTGCACAGTGATTGCCCATTCTATACCTGTCATGTGGATAAGCTAAGGACTTCAGGTTCCAGTGCTGTCAGTCCAGCACCTTTCTTGAGCATAACATTTACACACAGGACAAAAAAGAATTGCTAGTACTTTAAAAAATGATCAGGAAAAAGGCTGCATTAATATTAGGTCCACAATAAGGAAACTTTGGACTATTTTAAAACAAACACACACACACACACACACAGAACAGTACACTGGGATTATTAAACAGACTTCACACATACCCAAATTTGCAATTACAGTATATTATAAAATGTATACAACAAGATATATGCTCCCTTTAAAAGTGAAAGGGAATTTGTGTTAATTTATGCTGTTTGCAATGCTTCTATTTACAGGAAAAACATTCATATCTTCTAATGATGCATGTTTAAATGTATCTCAAAAATATTGATGTGAAAAACTGTACTTTGTACTGTTTTCTTTTTATGGACAATATTCTATACAGTTCTTTTCATGGAACCTGTAATTTGTTATTTTCACTATGTTGTTGTTTGTATACAGAATGCTAAGCATAAACTGTTAATCTGTCAGAGCAGTGCTCAAGAGTTCTATACACAAATCATTAGCAAAAGTCCAGATTGCTGGTTCCGGCAAGAAAAATTTACAGAATGTTGTTCATAAAAGCAAACCAATACAAAGTACATTTTTTCACATAATCATGTCTTCAGGTACACTGTAATATAAATAATGTGGGTGCATAAATCACAACTTTTAAAATATGAACACTGTAAATATATATATATACCATATATATATATATATATATATATATATATATATATATACACACACACACACACACACACACAGTATATATATGTGTATATATATATATATATATATTCATTGCAAAAAGTTCCATTAATGCATCTGCTGGGGCTGATTTCCACACCAACACATGATGTCTTGTGGCATACTAACAGGGACAGCAACTCAAACAGAAATGCTAACAGTGGCGCACATGGTAACACAAGCGCGAATGAGAACAGAAAGGGTAACGCACATGGTGGCGTAGACGGGAATGGTCTGCCACGTGATGTGTTGTCACAGTAACATGGTGCCTGCAAACAGAAATGTTAATGGGCATGGTGATGTAAAGTGAAACAGAAAGATAAACAGTACTGTAGACAGAAATGGCAAAAAATAACAGAAAGCATAGCGCAAATGAAAACACAAAAGATAATGCACATTGGCGCAGAAGTTAGCAGTGGGAAATTGAAAGCAGTGCAGACACATAAGCGGAAAGGGCAACAGTAACAGTAATGTAGCGCACAGGCTGGTTTTCCCAAAACCTGCATAGAGAAAGACAGTGAGTACAAATAATGTATGCATAATAATGAGTATCGGCGCAGAAAATGAGAACTTGGAATACTAAATACGTTATATCTCAGGAACCGTACGATGTAGAAAAAAAATTTAAAAGTCATATTATTTACAACTGTCCTGGATAATTTGGTACTTAGCCCCCTAATGGGGGCTAAGAAGTTTTCTGACAAAAAGTCCGTATCTCGCACCGTTTCCGAGATACGGGCCCTGAAAGGCGCGGCGAACGCCGTAATGTTATCCTATGGGAAAAAAAGAAAAGTTCAGAGCGCCATAACTTTGCCTCCCTGTAATGTTTTTTCACCAAACCACTGAATGCACATCTGTGGGCTGTTGGCTGTCTTTCCTCCAAATTTCAGGAAAAAAGACCAAACCGTTATTTTGCAGCAGGGATCCAAAGGATTTCTGTAATGCATCGGGCGCCGTAATGTTATCCTATGGGAAAAAACGTCAACTTTGGAGTGCCGTAACTTTGCCGCCGTGTAATATTTTTTCACCAAACCACTGAAAGGCACATCTGTGGGTCTGTTGGCTGTCTTCCCTCCAAATTTCAGGAAAAAAGACCAAACTGTTATTTTGCAGCAAGGTGCCAAAGGATTTCTGTAATGCGTCGGGTGCCGTAATGTTATCCTATGGGAAAAACTGTCAACTTTGGAGTGCCGTAACTTTGCTGCCATGTAATATTTTTTCAATACAACACTGAAAGGCACATCTGTGAGATGTTGGCTCCGTTCTCTCCAAATTTCAGCCCAAAACTCCCAACGGTTCTTTTGCAGCGCAGTGCCAAAGAATCGCTGTCACTTTCCCACAGATGGAAAACTACTGTCGCAATTTGCCAAAGCTTTCACAAAAAAGTTCGACACTTTCGTGAGCACAAAAGTAATTTGTAAAAGTACTTTTTCCAGAAATTTGAAAAACATATTTCTGGGGTGTTTTACCACAAAATAAAGACATGGCAAGCATCCTCAGGGCCCGACTAGGTGAATACAAAAAGAATTAGGTTGCTAGAGGGTCCCAAATTTAAATGCCAACCATTTCTCTGATCACCAACTGAAAACAAAATGGCTGATTTGCGAAAGTAACAGGCCCATTTGCGAAAGTAAAAATGCATTAGCGACACTGTCAAACTTTTTGTTAACTTTTCCCATTGACTTATAATGGGAAACTGTTTTTTGAATAACTTTTGAACCGTTTAATATTTTTTCACCAAATCTTCAAAAGGCACGCCAGGGGACCCTAGCACGCACGTTCCCTGAAGATTTTGGGCCAATTCTGCGCAAACCGTCACGACCTGTAGGTGCAACTGGAGAATTCCAGAGAAAGCGATAGCGTGCGCACAGATCATGCTAATAGCTCTGCAGCTGTATATCCAACCAGTACAAAACTTGGCAAATCCCAAGGCCTATGGTTCTTGATCATGTATTCCAAATTTCAGGCAAATCCGTCAAACGGTTGCAAAGTTATTAAGGTGCAAAGATTTGGGGTTTAACATAGAAATGGCTCCTCAACCCTAACTATGGTAGCACTACCGTGCTACCATAATATATATATATATATATATATATATATATATATATATATAGCAAAAATTCCATTAATGCATCTGTTGGGGCTGATTTCACACCAACAAAAGTGTGGAAATTCGACATTAGGGTTTCCAACCCTACTACCCCATGCCCCACATTCCCCCACCCTCCACACACCAACAGGCATTGGGGGGGTGTTGGGGTCATCAGGCCTAACTCTCACCCCATTCCATCTGTAAACAAGCTGAGCTGGCACAGTATAGGAAAAAGGGTCTTGACTGGCAGAGATCTGAGGGTGGGAATAGAGGGGTTGGGGTTAGAGTTTATGAAGGAGGAGGGTACTGGACAGGAAAGGAGGGCTCTGTGATAGTGGAGGGAACCTATGACCTTCAAAACAGTGCTAGCCATAAGGTCTAAGGCCTTAAATTATGAATGCTATAGCTTAAAAAAATTGGGGAGACAAGATGTCTACTGCATGGGAGCTGCTGCTGCGTGCTCTTCTGAGTTTGAGAACAAAGCATTTTTTCTGGGATACAGAAGAAAACCTCTGCACCTAGAAAATGGACAAAAAGTGAGAAAAGGCTGTGATGCAAAAATGAAAATCTCTCCTGTAGTGAAACATTGTCACTTTCTGGTCTTCTCAATAGATCTATGGTCTGCATAAACCATGGTCCCAAGGTACATGAGGTAGACATGGTCATGGCGTCTCAACTTCAGATGGTCCTGCTGACTGATGCATAGCAAGCTGGGTGTCAACACAGACTGCCAACACACAAAATAAAATGATATCTGCTCCTAACCTGTTTGATCCCACAGCCAAGTTAACAAATTCTGGTCAGAGTCAATAGGGCTGTAAAATGATGTTGGATTGGGTGAGAAAGATAAGCAAAACACCAGGAAAAAGTAATGGACAGAGAAATGCCCAGAGAACTGTGTATCCTCTTGCAGCTAAATAATAAAATACTGCTATGCTTAGTCCCAGCTCCAGTATGGACAAACTAGTTTGTGTGTATATGATCTCTTGTTATGGTGCCCCAGAGTGTGTTGTTATGGTGCCCCTGATCCCCATTGCCTGTGACCTGTGATGCAAAGGTGACTGGTGGTACAGGAATGGTCATCATGGTGTAAGGTGGGAACTCTCCTGGATGAGATCCCATCCAATGCCCCTAGATGCAGGATAGTGGTCAGCCAGTTACACACCATTTCTGTTAAATGTATATTTTATACATTTAATACACAGACAAACTCTGATTCTAATTATGCAGATTCTAGTATAGTCCTGAGGCTAGAGCAATGAGCTGTAAATGAGCCTGGGACACTCAGAAGACCTGGGCCTGAACCCTGCAACCTCCACCTGCATACTGTGCAACCCTGTACAAGTCACTCAACCACCACAACGCCCCCAGGTCACCCCTGGAAACAGGCACCTATGCTTAGTGGGACTTGTCTGGTTACCAAAGAATAAAATCTGCAAGGTCAAAGTTATAAACATCTGCATCACTCATAACTAAAATTATGCAAGCTGCCACTAGCCGTTTACTATGTGGAAGCATACATGGACTGGATCCACCTTCTGAAATGTAATTATGCTGATACAATAGCCCTTATGCTTTAATAACACAAGTATGGTTGCATCTGTACCAAATGTTCCCCAGATTCCCGCCCAGGTTGCAGCTCAAGGAGCCACAGTTTGGCAGGTGTGCAAACAGCTGGTAGTACCTAAGGAGTTTAGGTAACAGCTACTCAGAGTTGCACACAACATTCCACTTGTAGGACACAGTGGTGGTGTGTGTGAAATGGACAGACCGACCAAACGTTGATACAAAAGTTCTGTTGGCCTGATGTCTATAAAGATATGGCTGAGTACTGTCACACTTGTAACATGTCAGAGAGTGGGAATGCAAGGGGACGAAGGCTTTTTTCCATTATAAAGTTTTCTGATTTTTAAAGAAAAGAAAAAATAAATAATAAAATTAAGAGCAGAATATGAACATTAGCTAACACATATTTAAGAAAGTAGCAGTATTGATATTACCACTAGCATTGAACTAAACAATTAGATAACTAATAATTCTATAGCAGGGTTGAGTAATACTGTAACATAAATAAGTTATACCCATCAAAGTGTAGATAAAAGACATTTAGGTAATCACCTACTAATTCATACTTACTAAAAGTATCAGTCCTGTTCTTATACTTGTTTGACCTTTGTGGACCAAGCAGAGTTTGATACAAAACTTCTATTGGCCTAGTGTCTATAAAGATGTGGCTGAGTATTGTCACACTTCTGACCCATGTCAGAGCATGGAAAAGCAAGGGGACAAAGGCTTTTTCCATTAAAAAGTTTATGATTTTTTTAAACAAAAGAAAAAAAACCATAAAGTACAATAAAATTAAGTATGTAACATGAACACTAGCTAATACATATTTCAATAAAGCAGCAGTAATGATTTTAACATAAGCATTGAACTAAACAATTAGATAACTAATAGTTCTGTAGGGTTGAGCAATGAATAAGTTATACCTATTGTAGCCCAGGTGCCATGTGCCAGTGAGTTACTACGCCTGCCTGCCTGCTGACTATCACACTGGTTAAGGGGCCTGGGTTCTGTTACCGTAGTGATCGGGGATTCTATCCCAAAGTAATAGAAAAGTAGTGCAGTGACTCCACCCAGAGTAGGTTGATAGTGGGCCAGGTATCTGCTTGGTACAACTCCCTGGGATGCTCTACCTACCCACCTACCCTTCCAACCACCCCACACACAGGATACCAGGTTTTTCCCCAATACCGTATACCACATATACTTGACAGCAAACTTTCACAAAATACCCTCCACACAGCAATTGCAACAAACAAAACACAGCTTTATTTTGTGAGAGGGCTAGGGGAGTGGGTACCTGGAACAGGGATAGCTGTAAGAGAAGGATAAAGGTTAGAGCAGTTAGCAACAACAGGGCTGTAGACCAAAACACCCCAGCGCCCACCCCACTGGTACCAGTGTAACCCCAGTTCAGTCTATAAGGGCACCCTGTGACGGCGCCAGCCTGGTTGGTGCTGTGGGTTGGTTGGCGTTGGGGCCCTTGAAGAGTAGTTAAAGGATAAAGTTTCAAAATTAATTTTAAACCTATGTTTGCAAACAACCTTTCCCCAGTTCCCTGAATCAGGGCAAGCCCTGAGTTACTCACTGTTCTGGAGAGCTGAGCAGTCTCTGGAGCAGCAGTCCAAAATCTGTAATGTCAATTCAGAGAGGGCAGAAACAGATGTGCAGTAGTAGATGATGTGTAGACTCAAACTTACTTGAAGGTCTGGCCACTTGTCACCTTGACTGAAGGTCCTGCAGCATGTCCCCTTCAACCTATTCAGGCCCGTTGCAGAGCTCCCATGCAAGGCCCACCAAACCACAGAGGACCCAGACCTAGGAATGGCTCCACAGCCCAGCTCTATCACAGATCAAGAGTGCCCTAGTACTCCAGCATGCACCAGTGACCCCTTGCAGCCAGCAGACCCCACTCAGTAGGGGTTAGCAGTTTCCCCACCTGGTTCTGAGTTGCAGTGGGGAATTCCCTGGTGCCAACCTTCTCTCAAGTAGGAAAAATAACTCAGGTGTGCAGCCAGACAGATTCTCAAACTTTTTTACTTTCCTAAAATCAGCTGTGGGGGTGTGGTTTGGACGCCAAGAGAGATGACCGCATAAATCGTCGACTCGGTCCCCAGCACTAAAAAACATACAATATCGCGGACATTCAGGGATCCCTTACCTCTAAGGGTGTTTCGGAAACGCTCAGGTTCTTCATCTCGGTGCGATGTGGGGTCTATAGCGCTTAGCGGTCTGGTACATCACACTATGGCGCCGGAGATTGCGCAATCAGCCTTTGCCCTGACAAGGCCATGTAGCACCGACCTAGAGTTGTGGTCACCCCAACGTTGTTTCACCGGCACTGATCATCTATTGAGCAGGCACTGCATTGCACTGAACTCAGCCTGGGGAACAAGTTCTGAATCTCTATACAGACTGCATGCTCTGCTGGGCTCTCATATATGATAATGGCTTCGCCTAAGCATGCAAAGCAGACACCAGCAATGCCTCCAAAGGACGCACCTCCAGTAGATGTTGGGGCCTCCTTGCAGCACATTACAACCATGCTTGAAACCCTCCTAATGAGGGTAGATACAATTATGACAACCCTCTCTGGCACAGTGGCGGAGGTGCGTGCCCTTAATGACAAATTAAATGTCACTGAGCAAAGGACAGACAATTTGGAAGCCGGGCAGGTTAAAATGCTGCACCAGCTACAGGATCATGATGAACAGCAGGCCATCCTGTGGAAACGGGCAGAAGATCGGGAGAACAGGGGGCAACGTAACAATGTCAGGATCCTCGGGATACCTGAGGGCTCCGAAGGCTCAAACACCAAGAGACTTCTCAATGAAGAGATACCCAAAATACTTGGAGACAGATGGCATGGGCCCATTGAGATGGAAAGAGCCCACCATATCCCCAGAGGCACCCGCTCATCTCAAGCCCCCCCCCAGGACCATCATCGCTTACTTCCTGCGGTACTTGATGAAGGAGAGAGAGTTCTGAGGGTAGCCCGAGATAAGGGCGACCCACTCTGGCATGGAGCTAAAATCTCTTTATTTAGAGACTTCTCCACTGAGGTGACAGCCAGAAGGAAAGCATTCCTACCAATCAAAAAAATTTTGGCAGCTCAGGGGTTCAAATATGGGTTTCGAAATCTGGCCTACCTCTATGTATCCCGAGAAGGCAGGGACATCCTAGAAGAAACTCCCCGAGAGGTTGAGGAATGGGCCTCCAAGCACTGGCCCCGGCTATCTCTTAGCACTAAATCTCCCAAAAGGCTGTGGACTCCAGGTCCTCGAACAAGAGATAGGAGGAACTTATCTCCCAGTGAAGGATATGGGGGGGATCACAATTCCAGCTGGGTTGCGCTGTCCTCAAATGCTTCCCAAAGTTTGCATTCTCATCTAAGGCAGTCTAACACAGACCACAAGACCATACAACAACAACCAGCAGATGCTTACCCTCACTCCTTACCACAGTGGGGAGCATCCCAGAGGACACGTATACACCAGCATTCAGTGAGTGACCAGGGCTCTCCCTCCAAGGGCCCAGGGGAAGCACCACCGGCTAAGCAGACTAAAGAGGACCATCCTGTTTTGGATCACTTTGAGGCTCAAGATATTCCAGATGACCTCCTCATGGAAGGGGTCGAGAATGCATCCTGGGTGGACTTTTCTGAAGATTTATCAGGTTATCAAGATTCCTCCATTGTTTCAGTGAAACTTGGACTGTTATCCTTTGCAGAGGCCCTGTCTCGGGATATTTCTCCCTGTGTAACGAAACCCGCTGTAATGGATGAGCAACTCCCGAACGACTGACCATCACAAGTCTGTATACTGGCTTCTTCTGCAAGTTGCTCTGTTGTTTTTGTTAAGTGGGACACATAGGGCTGTCATTTGGGGATGAGTTTGAACTAGCCCAAGGGATGCATCCCTCTCATCTCTCCTTTAACTAGGGGATAGGTGGGACCCTAGGGATGGCCCACTTTAGACCCTGGATGCTTTGCTCAGCGACCCAACACATCACACTTATGCTACTGCCCCTTTAAGGGGCTGCCCCCCCAGTCGGGGACATGTGTAGCTTATAACGTACCCCCCGACCCCAACTGAGTTAGTGCACTCCTCAAATGCTGATAGCAGTAATTTAGGCCTAGCTACGTATAGTCGCTTGGGACAAGGTCCTCAGCCTCGGCCCCTACACTGGTGGGGGGACAGCTTACATTATGGGCCCTGCTTTCGACTGGATTATTAATAGTCCAGGCATAGAACACCCTCCCTCTCCCCTATATGCCCTTCCCCCTCTCCCTGTATATGCTATCTTGGCACATAATGCTGGGGATGGAGCTGTATGTTGATAGTTGGGTTATCTTCATTTTTCCCCACACAGGTGAACGGTCAGTATGGCTGTGTGCATCTCCTCAATAGAGGGGAGATTTACTCTTCGTGCATACACCAATTCACCTTTAGCTTAGTGTTTGGTTCAAATTACTTACTATTGAAGAATTAAAATACGGTTATAGCTTAATTTACTATTTCCTACTTTTATGTTTTTGTGACTTACCTCACCTGTTTCACTTTTGTACTTGGTTGATAGAACTATATATACCTACTGGACAGATTACTCGCCTGTTTGGCTTAACTAACTCTTCCTTTTCTACCTCTGGCACATTGCCGGCTACTGTCTTCCTGTCTCTTCTGGACACGGGGAGTGAGTGCCTCTATACTATCTAACCTCTAGAACCACGATGCAGAGTGCTAATGTAGGCATCAAATTGGTATCCTGGAATGTAAAGGGCTTAATCACCCGATTAAACGATCCATGGTACTGAGACATCTACACTCCTTGCAGACACATATTGCACTCCTTCAGGAAACTCATCTGACTGCAAGAACTGTATCATGGCTCAAAAGAACATGGGTTGGTAATGTCATAGCAAGTTCAGCACCAGCCAAGGGTGTAGACAGACATACTCACTGTACACATTTGTGTGCAGTTTTGTTGAGTGCCTGTCACAAACCATAAGCCTTTCTGTTAACATTTTAATTCTAATCTGTAGTATTTGGGTTAGTGTAGGCCACTGATGAGTGTCTCTGCTTAAACTTTTGTTGTTTAGGAGACAGATACATGTATAACCTCTTTAGATACTGTATTAGAGGAATCATCTGACAACAATCTGACTTGTTTGGAAGGGGGTGCCATTTGGGAAGGATGTGTACATTTTTTTAACGGGGGTGGGTGTAACTGTTGGAGACCGTGTATAAAATGGAGATTTCCGGCTACACCCCTAGCACCAACTAAATCAAAGGGTGTGGCCATTCTGATCAAACAATCATGTCCATGGGTACAGGAGCAGACAGTCTCAGATGCTCAGGGCCATTGGGTAGTGGTCCGTTTCTCACACCCGGGAGGGCATGTGATTCTAGCAAACAATTACAGCCCTAATGTGGACAATCCTGAATGCCTACTGGATATAAACAAGGCTGTAGAGACCTTGGCTGCAAACCACCTGCAGATACCCATTTTACTTGGTGGGGACTTCAATCTCACCCCAGACATTTTCCTTGACAAATCTAAACCAACCCCACAAACACATCCTAAAATGGCACAGGCTCTGCAGGGTATCATGACAGAGTGGGGTTTGGTGGACGTGTGGCGCAGGACCAAGACTATTCCTTTTTCTCTGCGGTTCACACTACATACAGCAGGATCGACTTTTGGCTTGCTAATCTCCCTGTGGCCCAAGACATCACCTGTAACAGAATACATAATATCCTAGTCTTGGACCATGTTCCAGTGTCCTGCATCTATGCCCCCTCCGGTCTGAGGGGCTCAGGGACTAGATGGCGATGTAACCCCTTACTCCTTTCGGACCCTCAGTTCCGGTCCATGATAAGGGAGACTGCCAGAGACTATTTTTCAAGGAACCACGCCACGGATACATCTGCTGCCACGGTCTGGGAGGCATTCAAGGTGGTGCTACGGGGGCAAATCACTGCCTACTCGGCACAAAAAAACAAGCTTAGAAGGGCAGAGCTGAATACCCTGCAATCTGATTTGTCCTCCTTAGAAGCCAGATTTAGGGCTGCTAAAACTCACAAGCCTGACTCAGTGCTTCTCCGTGATATTGTTGGTTTGAAGTATCATATAAACACCATGCTGCAACAAAAAGCAGAATGGGAACTGATCAGGTCCAAGCATTCATACTGGGAGAGGGGCGACAAAGGAGGAAAACTCCTGGCATATCAATTGAGGAAACAACAGGCTGCCTCTCATATCCATGCCCTTAAAAATAGGGATAGTTTGGTGGTTATGAGCCCCCAAAAAATTAATGAATGTATGCAAGACTTACCAGCGCTTATATCAGTCACAGGCTAGCCTAGAACTGGCCCAAATGATATGTCAACTAGCAAAAATCTGTGCTGCCACCAAAATTCCCCAGGTACCAGCCAAGATGACGCATGCACTGGATAAGCCTATCTCTGAAACTGAACTCCTGAATGCCCTAAACCAGTTGGCTAAAGGTAAATCACTGGGACCTGATGGCATGACCACAGAGTTGTACCAAGTCATGGGTGCGGAAAGCAGCGCCCCTCTCCTCTTCGTGCTATAGGAGGCTCAAGTGACAGGCATCCTTCCCCCCACTATGCGTGAGGCTTTAGTAACTCTCCTCCCTTAAAAGTCAGATGATGCCCTCAATTGTGCTAACTACCGGCCAATCTCCCTTATCTCGGTTGACAATAAAATAGCTGCTAAAATACTGGCTACTCGACTGATGGAAGTCATTCCCTATATCATCCATCCATCTCAAGTGGTTTTCATTAAAGGTAGGGCTGATGTGGACAATATCAGGCTGGTTCTAGATCTTAAATGGTTGGCAATGCACTCTGAAAGCCCGAAGGCAGCAATGGCGGTAGATTTTTCTAAGGCTTTCAACTCAGTGGAGTGGCCATACCTCCATGAAACACTCTGACTATATGGGTTTGGCCCATATTTCAGGCAGTGGATACTGACATTGTACAATGCCCCCCTGGCTAGGATTCTAACAAACCAAGATATCTCCCCCTCATTTTCTATGCAGCAGGGTATGTGGCAGAGATGTCCCTTATCTCCCCTGCTATTCTTGATAGCCTTGGATCCGCTCAAGCGGAAACTACAAGTCTCTGAAGGCATCCAAGGTATGCGGGTGGGATCACACACGTACCTCACGGCCTCATATGCGGACGACTTCCTCTTAATTCTAGACCATCCAAGCGACTCTCTCCCTAAGGTCTTAGAAGAGATTATGCACAGCTGTCTGGACTACAAATCAACCAAAATAAAACCCAGTGTAACCCCTCTTAATGCGACATGTACCAGTTCCTGCTTACAGGGCCTGGACCTCACCTGGGCCCCGTGTAGCTTCTCGTATCTGGGTATTGTCATTCCCTTTAATTGGAAACTTCTAGAGACTGAGAATTTTGGTCTTTTACTGAAGTTGTTAACATCAGAGGTAGATCAGTGGCACCGTCTCAATCTCTCTCTCCTAGGTAAAGTAGCGGCAATCCAAATGTTGTTACTACCCAGAGTGACATACCTTCTTAACAACCTTCCTATTGCTTTATCTGGTAAAGAATTCTGCCCTTTGGACAAGCTGATTTCATTCTTTCTTTGGGAAGGTAAGACACCCAGATGGAGCCGCAGCAAAATGAGGGCTCACTGGACCGGGGGGGAGGGGATTGGGTCTTCCATGGCTGCAGGGATATCACTGGTCTTACATGTCGGTACAGGCCACTAAATGGTTTATCCCTTCCACCTCCGTGCCAGCTCCGTGGGTGCAGTTAGAAACTGAGATTATGCGAGATACCCCCTCTGTGCTCACTACTTACCAGGGCTCAAACCAATCTCTGTGCGCTCACTCCGGTCATGGTCGATATTAGAAAGGCATGGTTCTGGCTTATGGCAGCATCTAACACTGCAAGGGCAACAAGCTATATGCTGCTCCGGTATCTGGCACTCTGGTGTAACCAGCTCCTTACAGTGGGTAACGAACCACTTGACTGGCCATGGTGGGAAATAAAAGGGATCCGTATCATTCAAGGCTTATACATCTCTAATTCCTCCACGTTGATGTTATTCGAGCAGCTTAAGGCTCAGTACTCCCTTCCACCCACGGACTTTTGGAGATACCTACAGCTCCGCAATGTGGTCCAAGTGTTCAGCAGAACCTATCCAGCTGATCCTAAATGGCACTGGCTTGCTACACTCCACCTCAAAACCACCTCTCGAGGTGTAGCTGGGCGCTTTTATAGCACTTGGCGCAAGGCACAAATGGATCATACCGAATCATGTAAAACCGCATTGGGTACGGATCTCCAGACCCTCATTACTCACGAAACATGGTCACGATGCCGACACCTAGCTCACTCCACATACAAAGATGCTCGGAGTCAGCTAATACAGCTCAAAATCCTTCTCAGGTGGTATCGTACGCCCTCAGCCCTACAAATATGGGGCATTCTCCCTCATGAAAGGTGTTGGAGGTGTCAGCATGACCCGGCAAATATTCTACACCTTCTATGGAACTGCCCGACTTTGACCTCCTTTTGGTCAGCTATAGCAAAAGATTGCTCCGGTGTACTGGGCCTACCCGTGGACATTTCTGACCCACGGCTACTATTGGATGATCCTGCTCCTCTAGAGCATTTACCCAAACCATACCAGAACTGGCTACTAGTTGCCCTTTTAGAGGTCAAAAGGCTCCTTCTCCTATCCTGGAGACAAATGACGCCTCCGGTTATTTCCCTCTGGCATTCTGCCATGGCTAGACTTGCCACCTTTGAAAGGCCTACATATGCCAACAGAGGGATGCTTTCCACATGCTATCACAAATGGGGTGCATATCTCAACTCCTCATTATGCAAAGCTCCCCTCCCCCCTGCTCAACCCTTCAGTTTAAGGTAACCCCTTGGTGCGCTGCCCTTATCGGGGGATCTATTTTGTGGACTGAATTTGGCTAGTTGTTATGAAGCTATGACAGTTATAACTGTGGAACTCAGCTTTTTATTTCAATACCTCTCTTTTCTCAGCTTTATCAAGTAACCTCTCTTGGATACTCCCAGAACCCTGTTTAGGAAACACTTCATGTACTGTTCTTAATTACCTGATGTAATCTTGTCTGTAGGTATGACGGTAGATGTAATTCTTTATCTATAAGGATCATTTGATTACAAACCAGTTGTATGCAAGACTGCTGAAGAACTGTTATGAACAGTAAGATCTATACTATTTCTAGGTCCTGGTTAGACGAGTAACAGCTGGATTGTTTAAAAGTACTATATACAATATGTCAAGTATGTGTATTGTTGATGATGTTCTACCATTTTGAATAAATAAAAATTATTCTATGATAAAAAAAAAAACTCTTTTTACTTTCCAGTGCCTTTTGGCAACTGATTCCAAATTCCAGGCTAACAGTTTCTTGTCGCCACTGGATTTTCAGCAGGAGCAGCAGGTTTCTGACGCCTAGCACACCTGCTCACCTTTTTTCCCCCTCACAGTTTCTCCAATTCAAAACAGCATCCACCTTTTACTCTGGCTCACACATGGTCCCAAGAAAGTCTCTTTCTCACCTCAGAGTTCCCTCCCAGTCTCAACTGGTGCAGTATCACTGCAGCAAATGAGTCTATTCAAAACCAACAATTTCCACCAGATGCCTGGAATGCTCAGGACAGCTGCACAGCTCCTTTAGAAAGAATGAACCCTTCCACTTTAATTCTCAGACAATTTCCAATTTAAGTCCTATGAAAGGCTTTTAGATGTGTTCACCACAGAACTGAGCCCCTCTTGACTCGATCAGAGACCAGAACAGACTGCCCAAACTGCCCAAAGTCCCTGGGATGTTTCCTGAAATTCCTGCTCTCTGATTGGCTGATTTCAGTCATCAATCACAATCATTAGCTCTCTCTGATTATTGATTGGAAAGGTCTCTTGGTGCCTGAACATAGTTCACACCTACTCACATGAGACTTCATAAACAGTTTAGGGTGCCTAAGTAGCTGATTAGCTGTCCATTAGGGGTCAAAGGAGCTCAACATGACTGCACAACAACAATCCCACTGCAGTTTAACAGTATTCCCCACTTTGATGTCCTGCAGAAGCCAAACCCAGCAGACTGCCCCATGGTCCGAAAGTATCCTTTGCCCCCTGTCAAGCGACTGCCTAACCAAGTCTTTACTTCTTCTCACTCCCTGGTTGCTGTCCTTGATGTGCTCAGTCCTCCCAGGCAGCGATCTAGCTCATTAATATTCATGTGCCCTGATGAATATGTAGATATCCACCACCACCCCCATTCCTATAGCACTCTCTGATGCTGTTTAAACCATTCTTGGCCCTCCTTTATCCTCTCCCCCAGCTGTCTGACCCCCGTTTAGCTGAGTAAGGGGGTCGAGATCACTGGATGAGTGTTTAATTAGATGCCGCAATGGCAGTATGCTTAACACGCTACTGCACATGCGTGGACCCGTTGACTACACTAAAATGCAAAAAACAGGTTGTTGGTCCCGCGATCAGACCCCACCAGCCCTAGTGGGGCCTAAATACAGTGCAGGGGTAACAAGGAGAATGGGAGACTAAGGTAAGCCCCCGCAGTTGCTTACCCCCTCCTTAAGTGCTTGACGTCTGTGCCAAGCCTGTAGGTAACAGCCTGTAAAAATGTAAAAC
Source organism: Neoceratodus forsteri (assembly GCA_016271365.2). Taxonomy (NCBI): domain Eukaryota; kingdom Metazoa; phylum Chordata; order Ceratodontiformes; family Ceratodontidae; genus Neoceratodus; species Neoceratodus forsteri. The sequence continues at coordinate 514,028,342 of CM057449.1, read as the reverse complement.
AATCTTAACATTTAACACAGCCCTAGATTTCTATGTAGACACCTGAATCCTAGCTACTCAGGCATTAACAGTTGTGAACAAAACACACTATGTACTGTTTGTAAGGCTAAGCACTTTTACCTTTTTTGACAACTGTCAAATATCATGATATATGTGGCACCCATATTTGTCCAACCTTTAGCTGGTTGAAACCACATGTACTTTGATACCCACTGATAATACACTTTTCTCTCTTGGGTGTCACTTTCACCTTCCCTTTTTTCTCTTTGCTACTTTCCCTCTAGACCTGGGGGGTTTAGCACTAGCAGGACACATGTAAACATTTGGTAATGACCTGGGGTGACATAGATACCTTTATGCACTACAAATAGGGGCAGGTCAGAAGATGCCCCCAGGGTGTCATATGTCAAGCTAAGCAAAGGTTTCACAGTTCTCCCCAAATGTCTTGGTGGTTCTTGCTCTTTGGTCGCACTAATCACATCCTGTTTAGAGGTGGGATCAATGTATTTTGCCTCTAGTGTTGTGCCTGCTGCCCTGCTTCCACTTGTTCTGCCACAGGGTGTCCCTTCATTTCACTTGCATCTGCACTTTGCCCAGGGGTGCATTCTGTTGGCCACTCAAAAAGCTCAGTCAGACCAGTATCCAGATTCGAAGTGGATTTTTCAAGAGGCATTGTTTCAGGGGAACTGCTCTGGAACCACTGAAAAGGCTCAGCAGGACTAGTGTTCAAGTTTGGGGTGGTCCCTTCGAGGGGGGTAGTGAGAGCAGCTTCCGCTTTAGTACCATTAGGCAGGCACAACTGTATTCACCTCCCCAGATGAAGTCTCTAAAATCAGTGGTGCTCCCTGAAACAAACTGACCAAATCAGGAGTGAGATAGAAATACAGAAGAGGATTATCAAGCTCTCTCTCTGATTCATCGGTCGACTCTTCTCCATCTGCCGCTTCTTCCATCTGGGCAGGATCAGCCCCTGAATGCTCACCATTAGATTTTCTCCATTGTCTGTGTGCAGCAGCTTGGGTAAGTGGAGGTGTGGGAGGATCTACTGTATCCGATGCTGGGACAGTCACTTTCTCTGCAACGGGCAGTGGATGATTCCTATGAATGGCCTTGTATCCACTAGTTTCCCCTTCTGGTTGAATCTTATATACTGGCAGCCCCTCCAGTTTCTCTAGAACCACATATGGTATGCTTCCCCATCATCAGTGATCTTATGCTTTCCAGGAATGCCCAAACTCCCCAATAATACTTTGTCCCCTGGCATCAAGTCTTGTGCCAGAACTTTGTTGTGATATCTTTCTTTGTTAGCCTGGTTCCTTTTGGTGGCCATCTCAGAGGTTAAACAATATGCATCATTCAGTTGTTGCTTAAGCCTGCATACATACTGTAGGTGGTCACTCTCCTTGGTGCCATCTGCCAATACCCTGAAGCACAAATCAAATGGCAGGCTGGCCTCCCTCCCGAACATGAGTTTGTATAGGGAGAACCCAGTGGCATCATTCCTGGTACAGTTGTAGGCATGTACCAGGGATCTAACTCACTGACTCCGAGTACACTTATCTCTGAGGTCCAGGGTGCACAGCATGTCTAGTAGGGTTCAGTTAAATCATTCAGGCTAGAGGCACCTTTGGGGATGGCAGGGTGTTGTTCAGGATTTTCTGACTCCCCACAGAGACAGCTGGCCTTTTGAGTGAATCCGATGTGGTGCACCATAGTGCACAGAGAATTTCTCTACCAACACCTTTGCCATAGTAAAAGCTTTCTGATCTTTTGTGGGGTAGGGTTGGGTGTACCAGGTAAAATGATCTGTGATCACCAGTATGTTCGAGATATTTCTGGAGTCTGGTTCCAAGCTGAGGAAATTGATGCACACCAGCTCCATAGGGGCACTTGTGACAATATTAATCAGTGGGGTGGCTTTTTGGGGATGAGCTTTCCTCTGGATGCACCGACGACCGGTCTTGCAATATTGTTCCACATCCTGCTCCATCTTGGGACAATAGATTCTGCTATGGACCAGGTCTAGCCTGTGTTCACTGACCAGGTCACCCATGTCGTCATGGAGAGCTTTTAATACCATTTGTCTGAACCGGTCTGGCAGTACTAATTGTACTCAGAGTGCCCCCTGTTGGTTTTGCACTTCTTCTCGGTACAGCAGGCCATTCATTATTTTTACTTTGACCACTCTTGCAGCAGCAGTCGGGCATCTGGGCCTCTAGTGGTCACTTGTCCCGGATCACCCCTTCTCTGTAAGACCCGCCAGATTTCTACAATAGCTGTGCCAGACCTCTGTTCCCTTATCACATTTGAGTGGTTAATTGTGGCAAAGATATCATATCCAAAGTGGTCAGATGTAAGTACACTATGGGGCAGCTTCCAAAGGCTCCAAGACTATCCTCTAAGTGTGGGACAGGCTCTTCGGTATCAAACGTTTTACACAATGCCTTTATGGCCTGCTCAGATATCTTTACCCAGCTGGAGTGCTCCTCTTGATAAGCCGGGGTGCGTCCGGACAAGGCATCAGCATATAGGTGGTTTAACCCAGGGTGGTACTCAATGCAGTAATCCTAGGTGGAGAGGGCTGACAACCACCTGTGACCAGCTGTGTCTAGCTTTACTGTTGTCTGAACGTACGTCAGTGGATTATTATCAGTCTTTACAGTAATTTTTGCCTTGTACAGGTGGTCATGGAACTGATCCACAATGGCTCATTTAAGCACAAGGAATTCAAGCTTGTGCACTAGGTATTTTCTTTCTGCATGATTCTAACTCTGACTGGTGTAGGCAACTGGACGCAAACCCTCCAGGTATTCTTGATACAGGACAGCCCCCAGACCACTGAAGCTGGTGTCGGTGTGTAAGACATAAGTTTTCTGTGGGTCTGCATAAGCCAAGACCAAGGCATGGGTTAAGCAACAAATGATGTCCTCAAAAGCTCATTCACATTTCTCAATCCACCTGGGGCCGAATGACTCAGAAGGCTTGAAGTACTGCTGTGACTCAGTGTAGGTTCCAGGCTGTTTAGGCTTTTTACTTTTGTTTACCGGGGGGGGGGGGGGAGGTAGCCCTGTAGCAAGTTTTGGAGGAGTCTGACTACCTGGGTATAGTCCTTGATGAACATTCTGTAATACCCACAGAAACTCGACAGGCACTGTAACTCTTTCAAGCTCTTAGGTCTAGGCCATGTCATGAGTGCTTCACCCTTGCTGGAGTCCATCTGAATGCCCTTCGCTGACACTATATGCTTGATGTATTTGACAGAGGCTTGAAAGAATTGGCATTTGTCAACAGAGATCTTCAAATTCCCCCAAATTATCCAGTACCTTCAGCAACCTCACCTTGTGTTCCTCTAGGGTCTTGCCGAATACTATTATGTCATCCAAATATATGCGGCATTCCAGCAGATTCATATACATAGATATATAGAACGTGTTGGCAGATGGGGACTGGTGGTCCATCTGGTCTGCCCATATTTCGGACCCCCCCCAGGATCTCCCTGTATTTGTCACAATTCCCTTGTACCTGTCCCACGCGTTCTTGAATTCCCTGACTGTCTTGACTTCCACCACCTCCTCAGGTAACCCATTGCACGGCGCCATCATTCTCTCTGTGAAGAAGAACTTGCACTTGTTGGTCTTGAAACTCACCCCCCTCAACCTCAGGCCATGACTTTGCGTCCTTGCGGATGCATTTAGCTGGAACAACTCATTGTCTGGACTCTGTTTGACCCTTTGAGGTACTTAAAGGTCTCTATCATATCACCCCTATCCCTCCTCTGTTCTAGAGAGTACGTGTTGAGCTCTCCCAGTCTGTCTTCATAGCTCTTTTCCTGAAGTCCATGTATCATTTTAGTTGCCCTCCTCTGGACTATCTCCACCCTGTCAATATTCTTCCTCAGGTATGGTCTCCAGAACTGGACCCCATACTCAATGTGGGGCCTAACCAATGACCCATACAGAGGTAGGACCACCTCCCTCCTCCTGCTAGTGATGCCACTACCTATGCATCCCAGCATATGGTTTGCTTTTAGTGCTGCCTTCTCACACTGACTACCAACCTTCTAGTCTTCTGAAATGATAACCCCTAAATCACGCTTTTGGTTTGAGGTGGTAAGTTTTTCCCCTGCAAGTAGTATTCGGCCTTGGTGTTTCCCTTTCCGAGACGCATGACCTTACACTTCTAGGTGTTAAATTTCAGTTGTCATGCGGAAGACCATTTTTCCAGTTCGTAGAGGTCATCTATCATTTGATTTACCCCCTCTGCTGTGCGACCCTATTGCAGGGTTTAGTGTCATCTGCAAATAGGCATACCCTCACCCAAGCTCCTCTGTGATGTCGCCAATGAATATGTTAAAGAGCAGAAGCCCCAGGTCTGACCCCTGTGGCACCTCACTTGTCACTTCCCTCTCAATAGATACAGCTCCATTTACCATGACCTTTTGGGTTTTGCCTCCCAATCAGTTTTTTACCCACAATACTATTTTTTCCCCGAATCCCACCCACCTTAGCTTTTTTAGCAGCCTTCTGTGAGGTACGGAGTTGAAGGCCTTACTAAAGTTCAGGTAGACTATGTCTACCACTCCTCCCTGGTCCAGTGTCCTCATGACCCAGTCAAAACACTGTATCAGGTTGGTCTGGCAGGATCTGCTTGTCATGAACCTGTGCTGCCTGGAGTACTGCTACTCACTGGCCTCCAGGAACTCCACGATCCTCTTCTTGAGCAGGGACTCCATCATTTTACCGGAAGCACCAAGATATCTCGTCGGGGAGAATGACGACCTCGCCCACAGCGATGGCACAATACCGATGCAGGTATTGTGCTGCCTCTTCCATTGCTATTTTCTGTGGGGGCTGTGCCCCCCACACCCCCATATGGGGGCTGGCTTGCCCTCTGCACCCCAGACTCTAGGATTCCAACTCCAGGTCGGAGTTGGTCCCGGTAGGGGTGGAACACTGGGGAGGCAAAACATAGAAAGGACCATTACCACCTAATGTCGCTGTAATGGTCTTTTTCTGTGTTTCTACTCATCTGTGTCTTCACATAAGGGTGATATGCATTTTACCCATCACAGAGATAAGACTGACTGATCTGTAGTTTCCTGACTCTTCCCTGCTTCCCCCTTGTGAATAGGGACCATTGTGGCTCTTCTCCAGTCCTCTAGAACTACCTCTTCCTGTAGAGACTTGTTAAAGAGATCCATCAAAGGTGCTGCTAGCACCTCTCTTAGCTCTCTTAGTATTCTTGGGTGGATCCCATCTGGTCCCATGGCCTTGTCTGATTTTAGCTTTGCTAATTCTTTCATAACCCTATCTACTGTAAAAGAGCTTAAGTCTACACCTTTGGCCTGCATGGTTCCAGCTGACAAGGTAAGTCTGTCTCCTTGCGCTTCATTTGGAAACACCAAGCAGAAGTATTTTTGTCTAGTGTTTTCACTTTTTTGATGTCCCCTTCTACTGTCTCCCCTTCCTCTGATTTGAATCGAACTGTTCCTCCTTTGTTCTTCTTCCTATCGCTAATTATCCCTGATGGCCCTTTGCATGAGGTGCTGGAAAGTAGCAGGGGCGCCCAAAATGCCCTGAGGCATCCTAAGAAACTCATAAAACCCCAGGGGGCATATAAAAATGATCTTTTCCCGGTCTTGTGGGTCCATGAGGATCTGATAATATCCACTTCTCAAATCCAACACTGAAAGCCATCTGCTGCCATTCAAACAGTCCAGGGCGTCCTGAATCCAAGGCATTGTATACTGATCAGGGACTGTTCGCTTATTCAGTGTTCGGTAATCCACACACATCTGGATGTCCCCACTCCTCTTTCTTACCACCAGTATGGGAGAGGCATGTGGGCTCCTAGACTACTGGATTATGCCTGCAGCCATCAATTCCTGAAGATGCCACTTCACATCATCAATATCAGCGGGAGCAAGACGTCTGGACCTCTCTCTAAAGGGCTAAGGATCAGTAAGCCTTATGTGGTGCTGATCTCCTGTCACACAGCCAGCATCCCATTTATGCAGGGAAAACACCTTAGTTCTTTATGATAGTTTTTGATAAACTCAAGTCTTCCATTCCTCAGGGATGGGGGAGTTACTCAGGTCAAACAAATTAGGATCAATACCAGGCGGGGTACCTTCTCCAGGGGCAGCCGGCTGTACTGCTTTGTCTGCACAGTAGACTTGGGCTAAGATACAGCCTTTCTGGCAACCACCTCCCAGTCTGTCACATTCTTTACTTGCACTGAGACTCTTTGGACATAAGCATGCACCCATGCTGGTAAAACACTGGGCTTAACGAGTAGGCCAGCTGGCAACCCATGTTCCTCTGGGGTATCCAATATCAAGATTTGGTTCCTCAACTCCTTCTTCAACCATACCATGCCACTAATATTACACTCTTCATTGGGTGGCAGCACTATTTCCTCCACATCCGGCCTCCATCTTCAGCTATACCGTAGCCTGCACATGCTTCCTGTACGCTGCCTTTACTGTTGGATGGATTGGCAACTCCTTCCCCTGTTGTTCGGACCTGGAAGAGTTGGGCAAGTCTTCCAAACATGTGGGTATTGGTTCCCAATAGCACCAGTACCCAATCGTATATACCAGTCCCTGGGCAGATTAGAGCCAGTGTCTTAACTGGGTCTCCCACCTTGATCACTTTTGATGGGAAAGCCATCCACTCTCTGACATAGCCCAAAAAGGGGTAGTATTTATCATTGAGACCCCACACATGTAACCCCTCCAGCAGCTGCAGTTCAAGATGGGGCAGATGTCTGCCATACCAGGACTTGAAGATAATGATCACCTGGGAGCTGCTCTCTAGGATGGCACACGTAGGCACCCTGTTTATAGTGACGGTGGTCTCTGTTGGTGGCCACACCAGCTTATCTATATCAGGGAGTGCAGGGGCGGTGGCTTTTGTTGAAGATTTCCTTACATAGACTGTGGAGCTGGGCTTGTTGGGGGCCCCAGTATGCTCCCTTACCAGTCACCATTATAGTTTCCCTGTGGCCTGGGCTCCCTTCCCAACAACTGGTCCCTCATTTGAGCTTGAGCTTCCTTTGTCTGGCACTCTCTGTGGAAATATCCGCCCTTCCCATACCTATAGCGGAATGTGTTCACTCTTCTAAATCTGATTAGCTAGGGAACAGCAGGACGGGGCTGGAGCTCTTGATGACTAGGTGGCCCCAGATACACTAACGAAGCTGGAGCTGGGGCAATCGCTTGGGCCATGACTACTCTTCGATAGGGGTCCCCCGGCCTTGATAACCCTTGATGTTTTAGCTTGCTAACAGCTTGGCACAGTTCATGAATACAGGTTTCAATCTAGAGAACCACAGGGGCACCTGAGCCCGCACCCCCAGGCCCATCACTGGGAGGGTGGCTGGGGCCAACTGAATAAGAGGACTAGAGAGAACATCAGAAGCCTTAATAGAGCCAGAGGTAACCTTATCCAGTGCCTCCCTACACTTCTTTAACAGTACTTTGAGCTCAGAGGCCTCGGGGGGGGGGGGGGGTATCCTCCTGAACCTGAGTAGTGGCCACCATTGTGGGCCTGGGTCTCCACTGAGAGTTCCTTTATCCACCTCCCTGACTTCCCTGAGAAGGAAATGAGGGATGGGAGAACTACCCAGCTTATTCTTTAGGCCTAACTTTAGCAGTAACAATTCTGAATACCTGGCCCCCCCTTATCACTTGTTCCAATTGAGTCTTATTCAGATCAGAAGCCTGTATCCCCCCCCTTTGCAAAACACTTTTTGCAGGGCCTTCTCTAACCTCTGAATGGACTCAGACAGAAGCTCCTGCCATTGCTGACAAGTGGCCCTGCAACCCCACCACTGATCTTCACAAGTCTCAGTGCTCCCAAAGGCACTGTCCTGGGCATTAATATAATCCTCTACACTAGCTTCAGGGTCCATGGTCCATAAGGACCAAACAGCATCGAGGGCAGGGCTTCGCTGACTCTCTGTTAACCTTTTGTGTTTTTCCCCCTTCATTACACTGCCAGTCATGTAGCAGTGATATCACATAGTTTATCCATGATTCATAGTCCTCCTTCCCTGCGTGGGTGGGTTTTACCCCCCAAAATATTCTTAGCTTCCTGTATGAGTCTGAGGGGTTGGGCACATAACTGGGCCGGGGCCTCTCAATTTGAGGAGGAGTCAGTAAGGACTCAGATTCCCCCCCCCCAAGGAAAACCACACTGCATATAGTCACAATGGCCCAGGCCTCCGACAACCCCTCTGGCACTAAGGCCTCAGGTACTCAGGATGCTTCTACAGCATTTTTACTTTCCATCAGCACGGTAAAGGTCCCGGAAACAGTCAAACATTTTTCCTTGCACTTTTACCTGACCCAGCGTCTTTATTGTAGACAGATGCCCTTCTATAGCCCCGTCTTCCATCTTGAGGGGTACCCCTAGGAGTAAAGGGGATTTCTGTGGGTCCATATTCATACCTCCACTCCATCCCACTAATTTCACCTTGTCCTTCTATTTCAACTTAACTTTGGACTTGGGGGGTAGAATTGGGGCTAGGGAAACGACACTGGTCTTTCCAATATTGCCATCCATGGTAGGCGTGGCTGGTGAACAGGAGATCCCAGTGGTGCCTCCAAAGATGTAGCCCAGGTGCCATGTGCCAGTGGACTACTAACCCTGCCTGCTGACTACCACACAGGTTAAATGGCCTGGGTCCTGCTATGGTGGTGATCAGGGGTTCTATCCCAAAGTAATAGTAAAATAGTGCAGTGCCTCCACTCAGAGCAGGTTCATAGTGGGCTAGGTGTCTGCTTGGTACAACCCCCTGGGATGTTGTACCTACCCACATCCCCTTCCAGCCACCCCGCACACTGAATACTAAGTTGTTCCCCAGTACCATACACCACATATACTTGACAGTAAACTTTCACAATATACCCTGCACACAACAATTGCACCAAGCAAAACACAGCTTTATTTTGGGGAGGTCTAGTGGAGGGGGTACCTAGAACAGGGAGTGAACGAAGGATAAAGGTTAGAACAGTTAGCAACAACAGGGCCGTAGGCCAAAACACCCCAGTGCCCACCCCCACTGGTACTAGTGTAACCCTAGTTCAGTTTATAAGGGTACTCTGTGATGATGCAGGCCTGGTCAGAGCTGCAGGTCGGCTGGCGATGGAGCCCTTGAAGAGTAGTTAAAGGATGAAGTTTTAAAGTTAATTTGAAACCTTTGTTTGCAAACAGCCTTTCCCCAGTTCCCTGAATCAGGGCAAGCCTTGAGTTACTCACGGTTCTGGACAGCTAAGCGGTCTCTGGAGTACGGGGGTTCCAGCAGTTCAAAATCTGTAGTTTCAATTCAGAGATGGCAGAAATAGATGGGCAGTAGCAGAAGATGTGTAAACTTGAACTTGCTTGAATGTCTGGCCACTTGTCACCTTGATTTGAGGTCTTGCAGCTTGTCCCCTTCAGCCTATTCAGGCCTGTTGCAGAGCTCCCATGGCCCACCTAACCACAGAGGACCCAGACCTAGGAATGGCTCCACAGCCCGGCTCCCTCACAGGTTGAGTGTGCTCTAGCACTCCAGCACACACCAGTGGCCCTCTGCAGCCAGCAGACCCCACTCAGTAGGGGTTAGCAGGTTCCCCACCCGCCTCTAAGTTGCAACGGGGAATTCCTTGCTTCCAACCTTCTCTCAAGCAGGGAAAAACAGCTCCAGTGTGCAGCTAGACAGATTTTCAAACCTGTTTTACTTTCCAGTGCCTTTTGGCAACCGATTCAAAATTCCAGACTCACATTTCCTTTCCACTACTGGATTTTCAGCAGCAGCAACAGGTTCCTGAAGCTTAGGACACCTGCTCACCTTTTTTTGCCCTCACAGTTTCTCTGATTCAAAACAGCATTCACGTTTTACTCTGGCTCACATACAGTCCCAAGAAAATCTCTTTCTAAGCTCAGAGTTCACTCTCAGTCCCAACTGGTGTAGGATCACTACAGCAAATGAGTTTTCTCAAAGCCAGCAATTTCCACTAGGTGCCTGGAATGCTCAGGACAGATGTACAGTTCCTTTAGACTAAACAAACCCTTCAACTTTAATCTTTGGACAAACTCCAATTTAAGTCCTGTGAAAGGCTTTTAGATGTGTTCACCACAGAACTGAGCCCCTCTTGTCTCGATCAGAGCCCAGAACAGACTGCCCAAAATCCCTGGGATTTTTCCTGAAATTCCTGCCCTCTGATTGGCTGATTTCAGTCATCAGTCACAATCATTAGCCCTCTTTGATTATTGATTGGAATGGTCTCTTGGTGCCTGAAAATAGTTCACACCTACTCACATGAGCCTTCAGAAACAGTTTAGGGCACCTAAATAGCTGATTGACTGTCCATTAGGGGTCAAAGGAACACAGCATGGCTGCACAACAATCCCACTGCAGTTTAACAGTATTCCCCACTTTGATGTCCTGCAGCATCCAAACCCAGCAGTCTTTATAAATGACTTCCCCATGGTCTGAAATTATTCTTTGCCCCCTGTCAAGCAACTGCCCAATCAAGTCCTTACTTCTTCTCACTCGCTGGTCGCTACCCTTGATGTGTTTAGTCCCCCCAGGCAGCGATTCAGCTAATTAATATTCATGTACACTGATGAATATGTAGATTCCCCCCATTCCTACAGTGCTCTCTGACACTGTTTAAACCCTTCTTGGCCCTCCTTTATCCTCTCTCACTGGTGTCCAATCCCCGTTCAGCTGAGTAAGGGGGCTGAGATCACAGGAGGAGCATTTAATCAGCTGCAACAATGGCACATGCTTAAAGCTCTACTGTGCATGCACGGACTGGCTGACCACACTAAAATGCAAAAGACAGGTTGCCGGTCCTGCAATCAGACCCCACCAGCTCTGTCAGGGCTGAAATACAGTGCAGGGGTTACATTGAGAATGGCAAACTCAGGTAAGCCCCACCCCCATGCAGGGGGGTTACACTATCAATGTGTATGTAAAAAGACATTTAAGTAATCACCTACTAATTCATACCTACTAGAAGTTATCAGTACTGTGCTACTTTAACATAAAACATTTAATTCTTATACTTGACCTTTAACAATTCTCTCTCTACATTTTTTTATATAAGTAATTAGGTTTGGTTGAATCCCCAAACTCGATCCCTTCATGCTGGTAAAAATAAATCTACTAAGCTAATCTCTTTCACTTATGACAAGTCTGATTAAGACCAGGGCCAGCCCAGTAGCACAGAGGGCTGAGGCGCTGGCACCTTACCTTGCACTACACCAGTGACCCATGTTCGGGAATGACCTTGGGTCACCAGGGTGCTGACTCAGGGTGGGAGGGCTGGAGTGGGATTGAGCCTTGGCTCTCCCCTCCAGTGGGGTGGATGCCCACTGTCCATAGTCCCGTTCCCACTGGGTGGAGGTCTGGTGGGTGCGTAGGCAGTAATGGGTGGTGACAAAAGTCAAGGGAGAAGTGGAAGGGGCCACCATATTCTAGTGTGTACGAGCGCCTCCACACATGTACACATGTGTACGCTGTGGTCCCGGAGGGGAGTAGGGAATAAAAGAAAAAATTGTATATGGAAAAAAATAAAGTCTGATTAAGACCAGATGCTTGTTCCCTTCAGTAAGTGGGAGAGTTTGAGTGAATGTAAATAAAGGAATTATTACAATAATGTAACAGAAATGCGATAAGGGGGAATGGCTTCGGTACCCACCCAGGGTTCTGAGGCACAGGCAGACTCAATAGACCGTAAGGCCTAATCTGCTGGTGACTAGTATGTTAGTATGTTAGTATTACCAAGCATATAGTCCTGTGTCAGAGGGCAGGACAGAACACCACTGTGTTAAATGGAGATGACCTCATGTGATTCAGTTTTAACTGTGGAAGCAGAAAGTCTAGGTATCCTGTTACGTGTTTTCCTGCTGCTCGCTCCCTCTCTTTCTCTCTCTCTCTCTCTCTCTCTCTCTCTCTCTCTCTATCTCTCTCTCCCATCACAGAAGGACTGCATAGAATTTCTATTCAGTCCTAAAAATTGCTTGTCTTAACAACAGTGAGAAGCTGGATTTGATGGTACCGAAACTAGAGAAAATGCAAACTTGATATGAAAGTTCACACAGAAGAGTTCAAAGACATAAAAAAATCCCATTCTGAAAATGACAGTAAACCCAGTGCAGTGTGCACTATGGCAACTGCTAATATATGTGATTTACTTATAGCCCATGAGAATGTTTGGATGCTTGAGTTTACACCCTGTATGAGGTGCCCAGGTACGTGAACCTGAGCTAAAGGAAACAAAATCCCACCACCACCATTAGCGAGATGGAGAGGAGGAGATAGGAGAGACGGGGGGGGGGGTGAACTGATGGGGCCAGCATGATGGGCTAGTTTGCCTAGTTTATATAGTAGTCTTGGTGGGAGGACACTTATGGTCTGCCCCACTGAAACATAGACTTCAGCCTACAAGGCCGCAGCCTTTCTAGTCACTGGGGCAGCTCATAAGGATGTACGGATGCTTGTGCAATGTATTGTTTGGTGGTTAGCTTCAAGTTCAAGTTCAAGTTCAAGTTTATTGCAGGAAAACTCCATTGAGCAAGCTCATTCACAAGGAGGTCCTGTGACATAAACACTTAAAGTACAAACACAGATAGGTACTAACAGTATATACATGAAATGCACGTTACATGATACAGGCTGGAAATACATACAAGGGTACCACATACGGTGACTGCAGGTGGTAAACATTGATATGAGACAGGGAAGCGACTTACAGGTTGCGTACTGATAAATAAAACATGATGACTGGTGTGTGCAATACATATATTTTGGCAGCTAGAACAAACAACAGTCTACAACTGATATGGGGGGGAGGAGTGATCTGATAGAGTAGCAGTGGAGCGTAAGCATAGATAAAGCCAGGAGTAGAAGGGAAGGAAAGCAGTTAATATGACAAATCAATTATACCTTACCAGTGGATAAATATGGCACACATGGGGAAGGAAGAGACTTAATGACAGTTACAGGTGTCTTTTATTTTGGCTGAACTTTGCAATTTGTAGAAGTTTATTGAAACTGTGCTAGTTAGTTTCAGTATGGTTTGTAATTGGTTCCAAATGGAGGGAAGGGCATATGCAATAGCACATTTACCAAAGGAAGTCCGCGTCCTTGGTATGTCAAGCATAATAAAGTCAGATTTTCTTAACGATTATGCACTATGTGAGATACTAATAAGGGAAGAGAGATAGCTTGGCAATTTCTGCAGGCGCAGTTTAAGAGTCCATAGCCCAGCATGGAGCAGGTGTCTAGTAGTAAGGGATGTCCAACCAACAGCTGCATATAAGTCACAGTGGTGCGAACGGTAAGGGGAGTTGGTAATGAACCGTAATGCACGGTGATAAAGGATGTCCAGTTTACTTAGATTTGCAAGAGTGGTGGAGGAATAGATTACATTGCCATAGTCGAGTAGGGGGAGAAAAGTGGCCTGTACAAGCTTGTTTCGAGTTTCAGGGGGGAAAAGGGGCCTATTTCTGTAGAAGAAACCTAATCTTACTTTTAACCTTCTAGAGACATCTTCGACGTGGTCATTGAAAGATAGTTTATTGTCGATCCAGATACCTAGATATTTAAATTTGGCTACAACTTCCAGAGGCTCGTTTAGCGTGGTGACAATGAAGTCTTGGGAAAGGGTATTGGGGGGCCTGTGACAGCACTGTGGGAGAATATCATGGCTTTAGTCTTCTTAGCATTGAGCAGAAGCGTTGCCTTTATTAGATTATGCTCAAGTTGTGCGAAGTCCGCTTGAAGCACTCCCTTGACTTCAGATAACAATGAGCCAGAAGTATACAACACAGTATCATCTGCAAAAAAGTGCAGATTGGACGTAGATATGTTAGCATCTAAGTCATTAATGTACAGAGAAAACAAGATAGGGCCTAAGATGGATCCTTGGGGGACTCCTCTTGCAACTGGCAAGGCAGCAGAAAAAAAGCCTTCCGTCTTTACTTTTTGGAATCTTCCAGTTAGGTAGCTAGAGAACCACTGGGTGGTATGGTATGTGGCACCCAGCTTTGCAAGGCAATTAACTAATAGTTTCCACCCTGTACAATGTGCCCAGGTATGTAAGCCTAGGCCAGGAGTTCTCACTCTTTGTCATAGTGAGCCTCCCTCAAGCCTTGGAAAAGATCTTGAGCCCCCCCCCAATATAGAAATAATTTTGGGCCTCCCCAGAGTTGAACAACTATCATACTTTGCACATTACAGGAAGAATACAATGAAGTGCATTTGAGTAGTTGAGTTTATTCTAATTTTATTGATGCTGTCATTCTCCCTCTCTATAACCCCCCACTCCCCAAGTCAGCCTACTCGCTCCACAGTTTTGAGTTTTGGCCCTATTTACCCCTCATTGCAATACCTCCATGAGTCAGACTGTTTTCTTTGTCAGTTTTACCCTGCTCTTAAACATTTTCTCGGGGACCATTTTGCTCCCTGCTGGCCTTGCTCCTAGTATCTCTCTGCTTAGCCTTTGTATTTGTGCTTTTCTACAGCCAGAATAATGGGTCAATTGGTATCTTGTTCCTATTCATTTGTATTATTTTGCATTTTGTTTTGCACAGTTTCCAAGAACTGTATTTCCTCCATTCAGCTTTCCCCCATGTCATACCAGGAAGCAAATGTTTGTTGAGCGTGTTTTCCTGGTAACCATTTTGTACATAAATTTGCATGCCATTATTCACTTTCAGTTTGGTGCAGCCTTTCATACAAAGCATCCAAAACTTGACATTTAAATATAGTACATTTTAAGGCTTGCTTGAGCCTCCCCTTGAACAGGTTGGGGCCTCCCCTGGGAGGCTGGCCTCACCATTTGAGAAACCCCAAACCCTCTGCCAGAGAACAGACAGAACACCAGGAGGAAGGAGCTACTGGTATAACTAAAACTTCTCTACTGGGAGTAAGAACTAGAACTCTTGTACTGGGACCTTCAATTTAGGGTAAAAAAAAAAGAATTAGTGTGTTTGTCAGAGGCAGTTGAAGTAAATTGTTATCTGGTATCTCTGTTATCTGTGTACTTATCTAGGTGCTTGTCACAGGTGTCAGAAGGGAATTGTTATCTGTAAAATTAACTAAGTGTAGAAAGATTTGCAAAGTAGGGGGAGTTGCTTAGCTAGAAGGAGCCAGGTTAAAACCAGATTTCAGCACTGCCCTAGATAGCTTGTGCCAGAGAACAGACAGAACACCAGGAGGAAGGAGCTACTGGTATAACTAAAACTTCTCTACTGGGACTATATTGCCCTCCTTCCCTTCCCTCCACCCTAAACCAGTTCTACTTTTATAGGCACAGGATTTAACTGGCAACAGGAACTTCCTGTTTGGGAGCAGGAAGTGAATGATCACAGAGCCACCAAAGACTCACCATCCTAGAGGGCAAGAGTAGCTCTCCGTCCCCCCAGCTGCTGGAGGTCTGACTATGAGCAAGTAAGGAGACTACTGAGAAATATAGGAACTTCTTGTCTCAGAACAGGAAGATCAGGAGCTAAAAGGGCACAGAGGCAGTAAGTAAGTAGGGGAAGAAAAAAAAAGAAAATAAACAAACAGAGAGAAAGAGTAAGTATTCCAAACAACAGTTAGGGGGCCAGAAAAAAGACATGATGTGGGTGGTGCAGTGCAGTGGCTGTGGAGCAACAGTCTTCCGGGAGACGTTCTTGAGGATGCAGTGTTGTCCCATCTGCAGGCACCTCTCTGGGATGAGGAAGGAGGTTGCTCATCTCCAGGCTGAGTTGGCCAGGATTTGTGGGACCTCCTCTCCCACCCAGGGACCACCAGGGTCACTGCCGTTGCCTCAGAGGTTGCCAAGAAAGAGGAGCGGTTGGACCACAGTGGGCTCAGGGAGGGTGAGGGTGGTGGAACAGAGGTGCATCCCTCCAGTTGTACCTCTCCGCAATTTCTATGCCATTCTGGAAAAGTGTGGTTCCTCTATGGAGGCACCCAGAGTGGAGACCAAGGAGGATGCTGGGAACCTCCACAAAGAAGACCCACAGGAGGGTGGCATGGGACCCCACAGGGGAAGGAAACAACTCCTGGTGGGGGACTACATTGTTAGGAAGGTAGAACTGGGGAAGGAAGGGGAGAGGGAGGTAAGGTGCCTGCCTGGCGCCATGGTTTGGAGGGACAGGGAGCAAATCCTCAGGATCACAGGAGCAGCTGCACAGGGGAAGGAGCTGGATGTCATTGTCTACCTAGGGACAGATGACCTGGCTAAGAAAGGGATCAGACCAGTGCAAGAAGTGTTTGTGGAGATGGGGAAGGGCCTTAGACAAATAGCACACATGATAACCTTCTCGGAGGTGCTGCCTGTCTATGGCACAGATGAGGCTAGGGTGCTCCACACCATGGGATTCAATCAGTGGTTGAAAAACTGGTGCAGAGCTCAGGGATTTGGATTCATTGGGGACTGGGGGTCCACCTGGAGGGATGCAGGCCTATACTGGCATGATGGTCTCCATCTGTCCAGGAGGGGAACCAGGATCCTAGGTGATAGGTTTAAATACTTCATTGGCAAGCATTTAAACTAGCCAAGGGGAGAGGCACTGGAAAGGAGCAGGTAAATTCTAGCCCCCAAAAAATCAAGGTACTAAGTGAGGTAGACACCAACACAGAGATGTCAATAGGGAGAAGTGCAGGGGTAAATGGAGAAAGTGACAAATGCAATAAGGACAGGGCTGGGGCAAAAAGGGGTAAGGCCATCAAGAAATGGAGGGTAATCAGTACCAACGCCCGTAGTCTGGGCAACAAGCTACTTGAACTGGTGGCCTTTATGGAAGAGGGATGCCTGGATATCATAGCAGTCACAGAAACATGGCACACAGAGAACCATGACTGGGATGTTAACATACCAGGGTACACAACCTACAGAAGAGACAGGGAGGGCAGAAGGGGGGGAGTACCTCTCTATGTAAGGGAAGGGATAAAAGCAACTGAACAAAAGAGTAAACAGGGAGGAGATGAAGCACTGTGGGTCACCTTAGAGACTGGAAATGGCACCACAATCTGCACAGGGGTTGTATACAAACCCCCATGTCAGGGGGAAGGAATGGACAAGGATATGATAGAAGGCATACTTAGGATGGCAGAGAAAGGGGAGATACTGTAGATGGGGGACCTTAATATGCCAGATGTTAACTGGAGCACCTTTGCTGCACCCACATCCAAAAGTATGGCCATTCTTGATGCCCTTCAGGTGGCACGCCTCAGACAGCTAGTTTTGGAACCTACTCGTGAGGGAGCAATCTTAGACCTCATACTCTCAAATGGGGACAGTGAGAGTATCTCAGGTCTAGAAGTGGGTAGCCATTTGGGAACAAGTGACCACCAAACAGTGTGGTTCATGATAAACTCAGCTACAGAGTCAAGCCATACAAAAGTGAGGGTTCTGGACTTCAGGAGGGATGACTTTGGCAAGATGGGAGAGTGCCTTAGAAAAGCACTAGCAAACAGGCTAGAAGGAGGGGTGCAGCAACAATGGGGAAATATCAAAACTGCCATCACAGAGGCAACAAGCCTTTGTGTGAAGCAAATAAACAAATCAAAATGAAAGAAAAAGCCACAATGGTTCTCAAAAGAAGTGGCGGTGAAGGTTAGGGAGAAGAAGATAGCATTTAGGAAATATAAGGAAACACAGAAGAAGCAGGACAGAGAACTGTACCAGTTAAGGCAGAAGGAAGCAGGGGAGGGTAGTCAGAATAGCAAAGTCACAAACTGAGGAAAAGATAGCCAACTCGGTTAAGAAGGGGGATAAAACATTTTATAGGTATATCAGGGAGCGTAGAAAGACAAAGGGAGGGACAGTGAGGCTGAATAGAATGGATGGTGGGTGGGCAGAGAGTGACAGTGAAAAAGCAGGGATACTGAATGAATACTTCTGTTCAGTATTCACAAAAGAGGAAGTGGGGGAGGTGCCTAATCCAATTAACAGAAGCACTCTGGAGGGGGGGGGGTCAATCCCAGTCCTTTCACAGAAGAAAGGGTTCTGAAAGAACTCCTAAAACTGAAGGTGGACAAAGCAATGGGGCCAGATGGAATTCACCCCAGAATTCTAAAAGAATTAAGCAGAGAACTAGTGACACCACTGACTACCCTTTTTTAACAAATCATGGGAGGATGGTGTGGTACCTGAGGACTGGAAGAAGGCTGATGTAATTCCCCTTCACAAAAGTGGGAGCAAGACAGAGGCAGGAAATTACAGACCTGTCAGTTTGACCTCCGTGGTAGGGAAAGTGATGGAATCATTTCTGAAGGAAAGAATCATTGAGTACCTAGAGGCCAGTGGGGCACAGGACCCAAGGCAGCATGGGTTCACAGCGGGAAGGTCATGTCAGATGAATCTAATTGATTTCTTTGACTGGGTGACCAAAGTAGTAGACCAGGGAGGGGCTGTGGACATGGCCTACCTAGACTTTAGCAAGGCATTTGACACAGTCCCACACAAAAGATTAGTAGTCAAATTAACCAGCCTGGGAGTGGGTCCCAGGGTGGTAGCCTGGGTAAAACATTGGCTGAACAACAGGACACAGAAGGTAATTGTAAATGGAGTCCACTCTGAAGAAAGAGGGGTTACTAGTGGGGTACCACAGGGTTCAGTACTGGTCCAGTCCTTTTTAATGTCTTTATAAGTGACATTGCAGAGGGACTGGAAGGAAAAGTATGCCTCTTTGCAGATGACACAAAGATCTGCAACAGGGTTGATACACAAGGAGGCGTGGAAAGGATGAGAAGGGACTTGGCAAGGTTGGAGGAATGGTCAAAGTATGGCAGCTTGATTCAATGCAAAGAAGTGCAAGTAATGCACCTGGGAGACAAAACTCAGGGAAGATTACACAATGGGGGAGGTAGTAACAACAACAAAAATGGAAAGGGACTGGGGTAATCATATCAGATGACCTTAAGGTTGGCAAGCAATGTGAGAAGGCGGTAGGGAGGGCTGGGGGGATACTGGGATGTATAGGGAGAGGCATCACCAGCAGAAAACAGGAAGTTGTTATCCCCCTGTACAGACAGTTGGTGAGACCCCATCTGGAGTACTGTGTCCAGTTCTGGAGACCCCATCTCTGCAAGGACATAGACAGGATGGAGGCAGTTCAGAGGAGGGCAACTAAAATGGTGCAGGGTCTGCAAGAGAAGCCATACGAGGAGAGGCTAAAGGAGCTTAATATGTATACCCTTGAGGAAAGAAGGGAGAGGGGGACATGATAGAAATGTTTAAGTACCTCAGTGGAATCAACAAAGTCCAAGAGGGTAGTATCTTTCAGAAAAAGAGATGTGCAAGAACAAGGGGACACAATTTGAAGATAGAGGGGGGACGGCTCAGGGGCAATGTGAGGAAGTATTTTTTCACAGAGATGGTGGTGGATGCATGGAACAGCCTTCCTGAGGAGGTTGTGGGGTCTAAAACTGTGGGAGAATTCAAGAATGCATGGGACAGACATAAGGCAATTTTTGTGGGGGGGGTAGGAAGAAATAGGCTGTTGGTTAAATAGCATCTGCAGCTTATACTCTAGGTAGGGAAATGGGCAGACTAGGTGGGCCAAGCGGTCCTTATCTGCCATCAAAGTCTATGTTTCTATGTAACCCTGGCCTAGGCTAAAGGAAGCATGGCCACCCAAAAATAGCTAGAATGAAAATGGCCCTGCTCTCAGATGTCTTAAGCTTAAGGCAGTATATCACTGCTTGTATTTCTGTAGCATGCCTTAGAACTACTGAAGCCATGGGAATCAGCTCAGAGAAGAAGGAAGCCTCCCTAGTGGAGAAAATGTCTGGTAACCAAGGCCTAGGTCACCATCCACCCAGGCCTGTATACAACTTATTAGATCGAACTAGAGGATTACTGTGTGATGTATTGCATTAGCAGATTGATTCAACTAGCACTTAGCACCTGCCACTTTAGATTAAATGGAGCTTGAGATGAGTTTTTCCTTTCATCTTGTATAAGAGACTTCCAGCCTCAAAAGGATCCACCATACACAGCCCAGTGACAAAGAAGCCCCCACTCTTGAAGACGTCCCCTTTTTTGTGCATAAGCACAAACCAGGATAGCTTCAAAGGAGCCATGAGGCACAGCCAGATGACTAAGGAGTACACATTCATAAGGATTTCTTCTTGAAGGAGACCCAGATAAGCCAGAGTGCTGAAGAAAAGTCAGAGTGGAAAGACCCTGAGGAGAAGGAGAGATTATGTAGAATAACTGCTTCAAGCTTGGTTGCTCATTTCTCTCCTTTGAGTGCAAGGCTCATAGACTTGTTGCAGCTGAATCCTTGGGTGACATGGCTCTTAAAATCACGAAGTGGCTAATGAAATCCAGGAGTGGCATTGAGCACATGCTGTAGAGGAACTTTAGCCCTTGAGGGGTGGAACTGTAGCCCTTAAGGGGTGTTTTGTGTATTAGCAAGGACAGGAATGGACAGAACATAGTTCAGTATAGATCTGGATGCATGAACATGACATAATGAATGAATAGTGCCCTGCTCTGTATTTGAAGAGCAGGAATTACAATGAGCCCTGAGGAGCCTGGTGACCAGTTGGGCAAGCTGATGGAGAGATTCTGGATGAAAGCAGTAGATGGAATGTGTAAGCTAAGAGCAAATGAGCCTGGGAGCCAGGGCTTGCTAAGCAATGAGTGTTAGCCAGATGAAACCACAGACACAGAGCAGTTAGCTAGCCAAGGAGCAGAAGTATGGTATCTGGGTGGTTATCACACAAACTGGAGAGCCTGGGTGTGTGGTGTTGGGGTGTTTGAGGGAAGTCTGGTATCAATGATTGATGCCTAGAATCAGATGGCATATGCTAGATGTCAAACTTCATATTATTATTTTGTACATATATTTGTTCTGTTCTCTGTATGTCTTTCCTAGTAAAACTTTTTAAATAAATAAATATGAGTGGTTTGATAGCTGCAATCAAAGAATGTATGCTTGATGGTTAGGTATGGAGGAATACTAATGTAATACAAATGTTCAAGGTATGGCTTGATGTAAGTACAGTAGGAATGAAGATAGTAGTATAGCTCTTCAGGCAGCACCCACTAGACAGTGGGGCACTGAGTAATCAACATGCCATGTGGCAGGAGTAAGATGGCTGAAGGTTGTACTGAGGACTACTGTGGCTGTGTCTATCAGAACCACAGCTAAGAATTACCATAGTATACATGAAGGTCACGAACTGTTCAGGGCAATTGCTGTACATATTTGGGATGAGGCTGAACAGGCCTCTGTGCTATTCAGGTGCAACTGTATTGACGTATTGAGATGAAGCTGAATATTTAGCGCCTCTTTAAATGCAGCATCGCAGGATGACTGTAAGTCTGAAGGTATCATGATTCCTGCTAATGGCTCCAGTGACTGCTTCTAGCATTTTGTGACTGCTGTTGCAGGAAGACATGCAGGGGCAAGGTTTGGAATGTTTAGTCAGAAGCAGTTGCAGTTGGTCTGGAGGAGCCACAGTAAGTGATGGCAGTGGAAGGCACAAATAGATGCAGGTCAAGAAGCAGCTGCAAGTGAAAGGCAGAAGTGGAATGTGGGGTGGAGGACTGCTCTTTCAGGCATTGGTCACAGTCTGGTGCAAGAAGTCCATGAGAGTGATGGATAAGTTGGCAGGAACATAGGAAGGACTTCCCCCAAAACCCAACAAGAAGAACAATAGACAGACACATGAACAGCAGGAGCATGTGTCAAAATGAGTGGATCAGCCTAGATGGGGTGCTACAATAAGAACTAGTTCACATTTGCTGGGGGGTTGTATTGCACCAAGTCACCACTGCTTAGGTCTGGATGGAGTCTTGCTCTCCTGTCATAAAAGCATTTCCATGTTCTGCAAGGTTTACAACTGTGGCTTAACTTGCTTTGGTAGCTTTGGTTTTAGCAGTGTTTTGGCGATTGACAGGTTACTGCAAATAATTCTTCCTATTAGGGAGTCGAACTGGGAAGTATGGTAGCCCAGTTACTGGTGGCATCCTGTACACCACCAAGGCTACATGTGGGTCTTGCCCACTGCCAGTTGCATTGAGCAGTAATTTCAGCAGTTTGAATGGCCCCTTGACGAAGCTCTAGCTGACGGAAGCGCCGGGGTATCCATTTGGCATTTAGATTTTCTAACAGCTGATTTTACAGCTGGGAATATTCTGTGCTCTAATAAAATCTCACATTCTGCGTGTTTCTGTATCCCGTGTATTTGTCAACTCCATTGAGTACATCAGCAGTAAGGAGTAAGCTGTGCATTTCAGTTCTATCAGGTTGCAAGTTAAAGGAGCATTTGGGTATTTGCCCACATTCACATTTTCAGAACCCTAACTCCTTTCCTTTAGAATGTGCAGTGCCTTGGAATGTGCAAAAGGCTGGTTTGCCTGGCTTATAGAAAGTTTTCAGTGGGAACAGACCCTCATTGACTGCCCCACTGAACTGCAGGCCACATCCTTTTTATTCAACAGCGATTCACAAACAGTTAGAAAATCAACTCAGAAACAATAATTTGAGATTTGCTGGCCTGCCTGAGGCCCTAGATAAAATCTTTGAAAGTCAGAAAATGATTAAAGCTATACTGCACAACACTCTTTCCTGGCTGAAAATGTTCCTTTGTAACAATGGCCTGCAGGGGAACAAGTAAAGGCAGACTCACACAGATACAAAATAATGGAGAAGTAAATCAGAATTAAATTGATAATATCCCTTTGCCAGATGAAAATACCCCACCAAGTCCAATATTATTTTATACTAATTTACATTGAGGGACATGCTTTTGCTAATTGCAAGAGTGTGTGGGGGGGAAATAGATGATTGCAATTTGTAAATTAATTATATTTATTGATGTGTATTTTACAAGCTAGATAAGTAAAAGAAGATTTTAGGCCTTCAGATCTTCTGTGATTAAAAATAGAAACATAGAATTTGATAACATAAAATTACTGCTTAGCCCACTTAGTCTTCCCAAGTGCTCCTTACCTATTCTGTCTCCACCTACCTATCTGGTCTCCATTGACCCTCCCACCTCCCTGTATCCTGTCTAATACATCATTATGTCTATTCCATGCATGCTTGAAGCCCTCCACTGTTAAAACCTCTACCACTACCATTGGTAATCTATTCCAGGCATCCACTACCTTTCAGTGAAGAAATATTTTCTCATATCACTCTTAAATCCCCGTGGCTTCCGAAGGTTCTGAGCACCGCATAGCATTATACACTGATTACATTATGCTGTACTTACCTAGACCAGACACTGATCTCCCAGCATTTTGGACTCTGTTGCAGTACTATGGAGCTTTATCTGGGTATAAACTTAACAGAAGTAAAATAGAAGCCATGGCGGATCCATGTGATAACGGAGATCGAAGAAAGGCGATTGCCATTAGGGCGAGTGTACATAACTGAAAATCAATTTTGGCAATGTACACTCCCGGCGCACAGCAAAAGGGCACTGGGGACTTACCTCCTGCATCCCCCCCCCACTAAAGGATTCTCAACTCCAGGGGGGTGCATATCGGGGGGTGAAAGTCCCCCCAAATAAAAAACTGGCCTGGCACAACAAAACGAACATGCGCCCGGAACTGAACCCAGCACCCTCGCAACCCTAGCCTGCCACCCACCCACCATGCCACAGCACCAGCTCGGCAGCCCACCACTGAACTATGTCTCACAAACCCTCCTTCCCCTTCCGCCCATTGCATGGCATGCTCCCCCCGCATGAACATATAGTGACATCCTGTCGCTATATTCGTGGATCCCCCAATCCGGTCACCCTCCCTGCCCGGTAGACCTGTGGACAGGCGCCACAATTGAGTCGCCCTTTTTGAAAGTGCTCAATCGCAGTTGCCATTGTCATGGGCTACTGCCATGGCAATTAGAAACATAGAATTTGTTGGCAGAAATGGACCACTTGGTCCATCCAGTCTGCCCAGATAGTCCCTGCCTAGTCTGCCTCCACAGATCCTAACTGATCTCTGGTGACCCTACCTGCTTTCTACATGTTCACTAATATTCCCTAATGTCTATTTCATGCATACTAGATGATTCTTACTGTTTTTGCCTACTTCTACTGGTAGTCTATTACAGGCGCCTAGCACTCTTTCAGTGAAGTAATAATTACTCACATCTCTCTTTAGCTTCTCCCCTCAAGCTTCAATACATAACATCTGGTCCTAATGCTCTTTCTCCCTTGAAAGAAATTCCAGTTATGCACTCTGCTCACCCCCATGAGGTGCTTGTAGGTCTCTGTCATGTCCCCTCTCGCTCGCCTCTCTTTCATGGTGTACATGTTGAGATCCCTCAGTCTCTCCTCATAGGGCTTTTGGTGCAATCCCTGCACCATTTTAGTTTCCCTGCTCTGGACTATTTCTACCATATCAACTGTATGTCCTTTCTGAGCTGAAGCCTCTAGAACTGAACATAATACTCCAGGTGGGATCTCACCAGTGAGCTATACAGTGGTAACACCACATCCCTCCCCCTGCTGGAGATACCGCTCCCAATGCATCCCAGCATCACACTGGCCCTACCTACTGCTTTGTCACACTGCCCTGCCACTTTGAGGTCATCAGATATGATAACCCAAGGTCAATTTGCTGCTTAGTGACTGACAGTATAACCCCATCCCATACTGAGTTTCTGGGTTCCTTCTGCCCTAACGAAAAGAGAGGCGGGTGTGCGTGTGCCAGTGCAGGACCCAGGAGCATGCCAAAGGGATAGCTGGTCCTGATACCAAACAAGGAAAACAACAAAATGGCTGCACTCCAAGGTAATATGTTGGCAGAAATAAAAAAAAAATACTTAAACTGATATGCAGTTCATTCATTGATTTATTCAAAATTAATGATGGTAGTACAGCAAAAGGCTACCAAATGAGTGACCTCCTGCAGACACTACTCCAGGCGCCCCAGCACTTTGCCAGATAAGGTTTCATCAGGGGGAAGCTACCTTGACAGATGTATATAGGTATATAAAACTGTCTCTTGTTATAAATGTCATCTTAAACAATGGCTTATTAATAAGTTTAAATGTATTTGTTGACCAGATGCTAGAAGGTAATTGTTAAATTACATGTATTTGACATTTTGTACTGTATATGTTATTATATTGGCTTGAATGCTCGTTTTTGTATTGTTGTAACTTGTCATCTGTGAAAAAGGGCAGATTTGCTCATCAGATTTACAAGTATAAAAAATAAAATGAAATGAAATGAAATGAAATATCATTTGAACAATCACTTGGGTCTGGGAGAATAAGCTTATACTGATGTTTCATTATAGGGATTATCAATCAGCAATCTCCTGTAAGAAGGCAGAATTCCTGTCCAAGGAGATTGCAGCAGCAACTAACAAACTGGCTCAGCTCCTCTGCACTGTTGCTAGGCTGTGTAATCCTGCCTGTCTTCAGTTCAGAGGGAGCTTTTCACAAGCGAGGTGTGATGAGTTTGCTCTGTTCATTGCTGATAAGACTGCCTCCATCAGGCAGGAGATCCAGTCAGTGCCCTCTAATGGAGCATGCAGTGATGGGCCGAATGTCGTTGGTATCCAGGCTGTCCGGTCCAATTTCGACCAGTTGGCCATCATGGATGTTGCAAAGGTCACCCAGGAGTTGAGGCCGACCTACTGTAATTTGGACCTGGGACCAACACACCTCCTAGTGGGGTGTGTTGATCTCATCGGCCCAGTCCTGGCCAGGATAGTCCAGTGTTCCCTAGTGACAGGGGTCTTCCCTGAGCCCTTAAAGGAGGTGGTGGTAAGACCCCTTTTAAAGAAAGCTTCACTAGGCCCAGATTGCCTGGTCAATTACTGAGTCAGGCCTGTTTCTAACCTTCTCTTTGTGGGTAAAATTATTGAGAAGGTGGTGGCCCTTCAACTGGAGACCTAGTTGTCAACTCACAACATCTATGACCCTCTCCAGTTGGGTTTCAGGAAAGGGCACAGCACTGAGACTGCCCTCATTCAGGTGCTAAATGATCTCCTGGTGGCGAGGGATCAAGGAAGATATTCCATTCTTATTCTCCTCGATCTCTCGGCTGCATTTGACACCATGGACCATGGGGTGCTGTTGGAGCATCTGCAGGTTTGTTGTGGACTGGCTGGAACAGCCCTCAACTGGTTTCAATCATTTCTCACTGGCAGGATGCAGAGGGTGGTGTCAGAGTTTTTCCTCACCACCTCTGCCCTTGCCATGTGGGGTTCCGAAGGGCTCCATTTTGTTCCCCATGTTGTTCTCAGTGTATATGCTACTGCTAGGGAACATTATAAGATGGTATAGGCCAAGTTTTCACTGCTATGCAGATGACACTCAGCTATACATGTCTTTTGCACCCAAACAGCAGGAGGCAAAGTTGGAGTTTTATCAGTGCCTTTCTGAGATCCAAGTCTGGATGACGGCCAGCTGGTTGAGGTTGAATCCAGATAGGACTGAGGTAATAGTTGTGGAATCTGGTCACCCGGGGGGTGAGTGTGCAATCTGGTAGAGTCTTCAGGCTGAGGCTTGGGGACTCCCAGTTGCTCACCTCTGTTGAGGTGAAGAACCTTGGCATTGTTTTGGACTGTGGCTTGACACTCAAGTCACAGGTGTCAGCTGTGGTCCAAAATTCATTTTACCATCTGAGAAATATTTCCAGAATCAAACATCTGATACCCCTGGCTGATCTGCCATCACTGGTCCATGCCTTTGTGACTCTGAGTATTGATTACTGCAACATCCTGTACCTGGGACTATCAAGGGCTGATCTTCGCTGCCTGTAGATGGTGCAGAATGCGGTGGCCAGGTTGTTGACTGGTCTATCAAGATTGTGTCCTATTACACCTGTGCTGTGCTCTCTGCTGCCTGTTAGGTGGCAGATCACCTTCAAGGTTGGTTTGCTGATCTATAAGGCCCTGCATGGTCAGGGGCAAGACCTCCTTTGGCCCCTCCGCTCTGCTCTGTCCATCCCCTCCGCTCAGCAGATGAGGGTTTCTTGGAAATTTCTAGGGTTCATCTTAAAACATTGGGTGCTCATGCATTCTTTTACAAGGCACCAACCCTGTGGAATTCCCACCCTGAACACATTAGAGAGATCCATTCATTAGAAGCCTTTAAACGGGAGCTGAAAACGTTTTTGATTAGACAGGCTTTTCCGTCTGATCAGATTAGCTAACCTAACGAGTAACAATTTATAATTGTTAGTTTTTATGATATGTATTTTATTGTTTTTATGAATTTTTCTTCTGTAAACGCATTGGGTCCAAATCATAAAGTACACTATATTAAATAAAATATGATGAAAATATGATGATGACAAACATCATAAAAATTAATTGGATACAAGGCATCACAGTGTTAAATATTGTTGTAAAAGAGGCAATATCCATTATAAATGCACATATTAACCTTTCAATATGTAAGTTGCCCTGAGGTGCTTCAGACAAAAATACCCATCTTCTGCAAGGAAATCAAGATAAAACAATAGAAAATAGAACAAAAATTGAAAAAAATTGATGTGCTGCAATGTTGGTGCAGCTGCTAAACCCAATGCAAATTGCATGCTTGGTGTACTTGAACTTTTTTTTTTCATCTGTCACATAGAAAAAGATAGAAAAAAATCACACATTAATTATACTTCATACGCAATCACAATATCCCCAAAATATTTAACAGCAGATAGTATATTCCAAAGATACCTTGTGCAATCTTGAGGTGCCCCAACCTGAGATAGGCTGTGACTGAAAATTATTGTAATAACTTATTAACAGTTTGTTTGCTATAATGCCTGGCATTTTGGGAAATTTTTAGGAAACCGGGGGGAAGAATGTAACAGGTGAAAAACATTTTGGCAAAAAATTAACTGATGAAACAATATAGCATTTGACTCAATATCAAATTGTCCAAAAAAACATATAAAATTCAAAGCTTTGTACCCATCTTCAAGTTACTAAGGTAAATAGAGACATAGACAATCACATACAAAATAGCCAAAAAACATTGCCATATAAAACATGAAACCTAATGTAACAAAAGATAATAAGACAAGACACAGGTTCTAAGTAGGAGATGTCGAATGTTCCAGAAGGCCCTAAAAAAGGGAGATGAAAAGACAGTTAACTTCCAGTTGTTTAAGTTGTAAGGAAGGGTTTAAGGTCCCAATGTGAATTTAGACCATGAAGTGATAAGGTATTTAAGGTGACGGTCCAATTGCTTTCTCTTTGTAGCAATCCCTCTATTCTATCACCGCCCCTCTTCCAACCCACATTGATACAATAGATTTCCATGAATTTTGTATCTGCTGGACTGCTGTATGATGTGTGGAGAAATGTTCAGCTACTGGACTTTTCTCCCCACATATAAAAGACTGCATGTACACCAGAGACAATATACGATAAAATCTATGCCGCATGAGATAAATTATCTCACATAAGCAGTTTTAGCATTACTGGTTATTTTAAAATGGTGAGATCGATTACATTTCCTGCATTGAAACATGCCATTTGGTTTAACTGGAAACCAAGTAGTCTGTTTTGTTTGTTTTGAATTGACAGTGTATTAATTTATGTCTGAGATGTGAACCCCTTTTAAAGCTAATCCTTGGTGATTCTCCCAAACATTTTGCAAGAGTTGGATCACTCAATAAGATCAAGCAATGTCTTTTCACAATAGAGACCACTTTCCTTGCTAAATAATTGAACTCAGTAACAAAGCAGACTTTTGGTTCTTCTCGGCATGAACGTGGACGGGGTGTCAGCAGTTCAGTTATCTTCAAATTTCTGGCTTTTGTAAGTGCTGCATCCAGTACTGATTTTTTATACCCCCAATCCAAGAATTTGGTATACTGTATGATTCTTGCAATTGAATATTAAAATCGCTGTCTCTGGAACAATTCCTTCTTAGCCTTAGGAATTGTCCATATGTTATCAAATATTTTAAATTCCAAAGGTGTGTACTAGATGCTAATAAAACACTACTGGTTGTCCAAAGTTGGTTGACAAAGCCTTATCTGGCAAAGCGCCGGAGCACCTGAAGTAGAGTCTGTGCGAGCTCACTCATTTGGCAGCCTTTTGTTGTACTGCCCACCTTAATTTTGAATAAATCAGCGAATGAACTGCATATCAGTTTACGTCAAATTTTTGATTTCTGTCAACATATTACCTTGGAGTGCAGCCATTTTGTTGTTTTCCGTATGCCCTAGGTACATAAATTTGCATTTTTTTGGCACTGACCCACAAATGTCATGTTTTTGACCACTCCTTGAGTTTCCCAGGATCCCTATGCATTCTTTCCATCCCATCCTCATTGTCAACCCTGTTACAGATTTTGCTATCATCTGCAAAGAGACATACCTTCCCTTCCAATTCCTCTGCAATGTCACATATGAAGACATTGAAGAGGACCTGTTCCAGAACCAAGCCCCGTGGCACCTTGCTGGCCACTTTTGCATCCTTAGTGTGAGTGCCATTAACCATCATCATCTGTTGCCTATTCATTAAACAGTTTTGAACCCAAATCACCACTCTGGATCCCACCCTTAGGCTGCTCAATTTCTTAAGCAGTCTCCTGCACTGCACAGTGTTGAAGACCTTGCTAAAGTCCAAATAGGCCATGTCCATTGCCCTCCCCTGATCTATTTCCCTGGTGACCCAGTCAAAGAAATCAATCAGGTTTGTCTGGTATGACCTCCCCCATAAATACTGTACATGCAGTATTTGGTCTTGCAGCCCATTTAATTCAAGATACTCTACCAACCTTTCTTTCAATGGTGTTTCCATTATTTTCCCCACCACTGAGGTAAGACTCTCTGGCCTGTAGTTGTTAGCCTCTTCCCTGCTGCTGCTATGTAGAGGGACTATGACCACACTCCTTCAGTTCTTTGGTACCAGTTCCAGTGAGCTGTTAAATAAGGCCATCAGTAGGGCAGCCAGCACTTCTCTGAGTTCTTTTAGTACCCTTGGATGTATCCTACCCAGTCCCATACTGTCCAATATGGCCACCAGGCTGGGTGTGCTGTTAGCTGCTCTGCAGTCTTGTGCATTTTGGTTTAAGATTTTAAAGTTGTTAGAGTGTTAGAGTTTGACTGTCTTTCCATTAAATATCCTCATTTTGTTCTTGTTTTCACTATTTTTTTGATGTGCATTCGCTGGAATGGATTGAACAGTCGAAAGAGGGTTCTGTCTATCACCCTCTGTTTGCCCTGCACCTGTTGAGAAGTGTGGTGAGCGTGGTGAGCTGCAGAATGTCTTCGGGGGCTGAGCCATGATTGTAACTGTCTTTTTCCTGCTGCCAACTGGTTTATCGAATGCCTGAAGTTGTTCGTTTGTATGGATTAGGGGGTCAAGCTGTACGAGTGTACAAGGACTTTCTGGAGTACCGGGAGGGGCTTGGATGCCGAGACCAAAAGAATATCGGACTTGTGGAACTTGGAGTCGGAGTGTGGTGGAACTGCTGCTGTATTTAAGTCTGTGGATTTGGGGACATCAGCAGCTCAATTTAGAGCCAGGTGGAGCTACCCTGATCTGTCTGGTAGGCTATGCAGTGGTCTGTGGCAGCACGGGGATATATGCTCCTATCCACTAGGGAGTCGGTGGTGGGAGTTTGATCCCTAGGATTTCCTGGGGGACCTATTGGTTGGTGGGTTCTGTCAGGGGGTCCCGTGGTAGCTGTTACGGCCCGCGGCTGGCCGCCAGGTCAGTTTTGTTGGGGCTCTCCCTGGTTTCAGAGTTTTGGCTGGTTCCGAAGAGGACTACTGGAACCTTGCCCTTTTATCCTGGGTTACGGTCAGACTGTTTATTTTACTCATTTTGTCGGCAGTAAGAGTGTCATACAGTATCTCCCCAGACTCTAGTAGTGAGAGTATTTTGAGGACTGGGGAACATTTGGTTTTATTTTGGGAAAATTTCTAAGACTATTCCATTTGTCTGCTCAGGGAGGTGTGAGCTCCTGAGAGGGTTGCCCAATCCTGCTGGTGGTGAGAGGACCTTTGGGACTTGCACAATTTGAATTTTTCCCTAAATAGTTTTAAATGCACTGTCAGCTAACCCTGTCTGTCTATATCAATTGTGTTTATTTTGTATATTTATTTTTTGTTATATTGTTTTGCTCACTCTCGAGGCTGTGAGAGGGTCTTGGGGTGGGGTGAAGATTTTGAGGATTTTGTTTTTTCCTTTTGGGTTATTATTTTAGTTTTAGAATTTTATTAATTAGTATTATTGGATTTCAGGAATGTGATAATAGAGAAATTTGTATTTGTGTTATTTATTTATTTGGGGGATTGAGTTTAAAGATATTTATTTGTTTTTAGTAAGATTTTGTATGTCATTTTATTTATTTATTTTTTTTTTATTTATAAAATTTGGTAACCAGGTAGGCCCACTTAGCCCCGAGGGTCCCTTTTTCAGGGGCGACCCGAGATAACAATACATATTTTCATACAGAGAAAGACTTGGGTTACAGAGAAGATTCAGGTGAGTATGCAGGTTACAGCCATGGTTATCAACATGCTACAGTCCCTACAAGTAGAATTGGCAAATAGATTTAACAATTGGTGAGGAAGAAAGGTAATTTAACATGTATTTTATATTATTTTTTCTTTTTTGGGTATTGGTTTTGTGGTACATAATTGGATAGTTGTGGAGTGCTGTTTGGGTTACCAAAATCTGTTGGAGACCTGCCCCCACAGTTGTGCGCTATTCATCCTCTGCCCTTCACGCTCTCCACCCTTCCCCCCACTTCAGTTTACAATGTACCAGCAATGTAGGACACTGGGTAGTGTGCATAGAGGTGGGAGGAGGGTGTGATGTTGTGAACAGTGGAGGATGAATGAGGGAGGCCACCGCATTATGGTAGTGAGATCCAGAAGACGCCCTGGGGCGAAATGGAATCCGGAACGTGGTCCACCATGTCTGGTTTCCATACCCAAGGGCACTATCAATTGTGGTAGGCAGATAGTCCAGGTGGCACTAGAGGTTCATTCAACTAGGGCGGTGTTATGCAGTGCTAGGTCCATTAAAACAAGACTGCAATTATTGCAGATCTTATTAAATCGCTGGACCTGGCTTGCATCGCCAAGACCTGGCTGGATGAGAACTCTAGCCCCATTTTGGAGGCTGCAATTCCAGTTGGGTGCCCGGTGATACCCCGGCTGAAATTGGATCGCAGGGGGTGGGGTAATGGTCTGTTTCAAGACCAAACTTAACTTCACGAATGTACCAGTTGGGGAGACTGAGTCATTTGAGTGTACCATAGTAGCAGGTGTAGGTTGTCGGATCGCTCTCATCTACCATCCACCAGGAGATGAGAAGCGATTCCTTCAGGAAGTTGCGGACTTCATCGTTGATATGGCATTTGAGTCACCCAGGCTGATGGTCCTGAGCGACTTCAACGCCTGGATCGACGACGAACTCTCGCATTTGGTCAGCACTTTGTCCAGTTAATGACATCTCTGGGCCTTACACAGATGGTTACTACTGCTACTCTTAGTCACGGTCACTCTCTTGACTTAGTCTTCCTCCTAAGGATTGACACCTCCAAATTGGGGGTGGAACCATTTGGATGGTCTGATCACTATACCGTAGGGTTTAGTTTAAGCACCCCCCTATGTAGGTCTACCCCTGTGGAAATGATTAGGTACCGTCCTTTAGATATAAGCTCCAGGCCTACGCCGATGCAAAAGCGTCTCATCTCTCTCAGAGGCAAATAGTGACCCAGAGGCCCTCGTGATGGCTTATAATTCGGCCATTGCAGTGGCCCTGGATATCATTGCTCCTGTCCATGTTCGTCCTGTCTCCCTTCGCCCTCTATCACCTTGGTTTGATGGGACTTTGAGGGAGATGTGGCGACTAGGACGAAGGTTAGAGCATTGCTGGTGGAAATCCACCCCGATGCCGACCACCTTAGACTGATGGACCATTTTCAAGTCTCTCAATCTGCAATCACTCGTAAGAAGGCAGAGTTCCTGTCTGGGGAGATTGTGGCTGCTCAAAACTGACCAGCTCAGCTGTCCTGAACTGTGGACAGACTGTGCAACCCAGCCTGTCTACAAGTCTGGAAAGCTTTTTTGCAAGAAGAGTGCGATGAGCTTGCTCAATTCTTTGCGACTAAGGTGGCTGACATCAGTGCGGTGCTCCATCCAGCACACTCTATGGGTGTTGCTGTGGATCAATGTGGGGCCACTGTCCCTCAGTTTTCTTGGAGTACCTTTGACCAGCCGGCTATCATGGATGTCATGCGGATTGTCCAGAGTGTGCGCACTACATGATGTAGTTTGGATCCGGGACCTACTTCCCTGAGTTTGGGTTGTATTGATTCTACTGGTCTGGTCCTAGCTCAAATAGTCTGGTGCTCCTTGGAGACAGGTGAGTTTCCAAGCTCACTGAAACAGGCGGTGGTGACACCACTCTTGAAGAAAGCTTCTTTGGACCCAGACTGCCTTGCAAACTACTGACCAATCTCTAACCTCCCTTTTTTAGGGAAGGTGATTGAGAAAGTAGCGGCCACTCAGCTGGAGGACCATTTGACCATCCATGACATGTATGAACCTCTCCAGTCCGGATTTCGAAAGAAGCATAGTACCAAGACAGTGCTGGTCCGGGTGCTCAATGATCTTCTGATGACTAGAGATCAGAGGAGCCGTTCTATTCTGGTTCTCCTTGTTCTCTCATCAGCATTTGACACTGTGGACCATGGGGTTCTGCTTGATCATCTGAGGTTCATCTGTGGACTGTCAGGTACAGTTCTCGGGTGGTTTACATCATTCCTCATGGGAAGATCTCAGAGAGTGGTTTATTCCTCAGATCCAGTTTCTCTATCATGTGGGGTTCTTCAGGGCTCAGTGCTGTCCCCCATGTTGTTTGCAGTGTATATGCTGCCCCTCAGAGACATTGTAAGAAGGTATGGGATGAGGTTTCACTGCTATGCTGATGATATCCAGCTCTACCTTTCTTTTGCACCCAACCAGGATGGAGCTGTCTCAGTTTTTTAATAGCTGCCTCACTGAAATCCAGGAGTGGATGGATGCCAGTTGGTTGAAGTTGAACTCTGATAAGACTGAGGTAATGGTTGTGGATCTGGGTCACCGGATAGGGGGGTTGGGTGTAGGTTCACCCTCTGGACTCTTTCTTGGGGGCATGTCACTCCTGACCTCTGAACATGTGTGAAAGCTGGGGGTAATTTTTGACGAAGGGCTGATTCTGCATTTGCAGGAGTCGGCCGTCTTCAAATCTTCGTTTTACCATCTGAGGAATATCTCCAGGATTAAGCACCTTGTTCTGTCTAGCGTCCTTCCTACTCTGATTCACGCCTTTGTGACCTCACATTTAGATTACTGCAAATCCCAGTACTTAGGGCTACCAGGGGGTGAAAATCCGTCACTTGTAGCTAGTGCAGAACGCAGCAGCCCGGCTTTTGATGGGATCATCTCGGTCCTGTCACATTTTGCCAGGCTGCCTGGACTTCACTGGCTGCCAGTTCAGTGGCAGATCACCTTTAAAGTCGTTCTTCTGACTTTTAAAGTCCTACACGAATTTGGCCTGGACTACCTGAAAGAGCTTCTGGTCCCTTACTGCCCTGGGTGATTGCTCCGCTCAACTGATGAGGGGTTGCTAGAGATTCCAAGGGTGTGTTTGAAATCTTCTGGGACTAGAGCATTCATGCACGCTGTCCCTACCCTCTGGAACGCTCTACCCCGTCAGTTACATGAGTGCACAACCATGGAAGGATTTAAGCAGGCATTAAAAACTTTCCTATGGTACCAAGTTTTTGGTGACTAATTATTGGATGATACCAGTTTGATATATTTTTTGTTGCTGAGATGTTTGTTTTGTTTAATTTGTGATTTTAATATTGTTAAGGCGCCTTGATTTTTGAAAGGCACCATACAAATAAAGTTTATTATTATTATATTATTATTATTCACTTTTAACACTGCAAGTCCCTTCAGGACTCTTTCATCTAGAAATGGACTTGAGAAAGCCTCCTCCCGCTTCCCCCTTCTTCGCCTTGTTCATAACTATAATCTTACCATGGCCCTCAGAATCCAGTACCTTTTCCTTTGGGGTTTATTTCAAATGAAATATCAGGGGGTCTGGATAACGTACTCCATATCCAACTCTTTTCAGCTAACTTCTCCCTGCTCCAGACACAACTGCAGAATGACCTAGACAGATGGTCAATGACACTGGAAAGAAGGGTGGTGACCGTTAAGATAATGGTCTTACCAAAATCTTTCTATTTCTTCCAATCTTTAGCACCACCAATACATTTGCACTCCTGGACTATGTGAAACAAGAAATATCTATGTTTCTGTGGCAGGGTAACCCCCAGTGAACTATACAATGCTCTTTAGACCAAAAGATCAGGGAGGCCTGGCACTTCCAGATCCCCAGCTATACTATGAAGTTACTCAGATGCAACTGGTGATTTATTGGCTCCAAAATGCCCCATACCAACATTGGAAACAGCTAAAGTCAGCAGCCATACCTGCCCAGCCACCAGAGAGAAGACTTACATATCTGCACACTTTTTCTACACATTCTTCCTGTACTACCCCCTTCACTCTTACTCCTGTATAAGTTTGGGGAACTTGGGCTACTTGTGGGAACCTAAAGTTGTTCCAGCTACTGCCCCTGCACCTGCATACTGATTTTTCCCTGGCCAAGCTAGATACAGGATACAAGGATTGGTACCACAGGAACCTTCATTATCAATGTCAGCTTCTCCAAGGACAAATAGTAAAAACTTTCCAGATAGTGAAGAATAGTTTGGCTCTACCCGAAAATGACATGTTCTGCTACCTCGAAGCTTGGGCATTCCTGTCCAGATGGATATGGTGTGGCATAGTCCTGTATTCAGGAAAAACCCTAATACACTTAGTTATTACAGCCCTAATGGACAAACATACTCCACACCTCTTATCCCAGTTTTATTCCATCCTCCTTTTTCTGCAGCAAGCCCCTCTCCTTAAAGCCTTTGAGACATGGAACCAAAAATTAAGGCAATCTATTCACCCAGAACAGTGGAAGGTAATCTGTTCTAATATTCACAATGTCTCCTCCTCTATGACATGGATGGAGTTCAGTTGGAAATGTTTAATTAGATATTTTCTAAGTCCAATACAACAGGTCCAAAGGAAAACAGCTTTCACAACCCACTGCTGGAGACAGTGTGGAGAAAGTAGGGCTGCATACTTCCATATTTTGTGGGCCTGCCCAAAGTTCAGTTCCTTCAGCCACACTGTAAAGGTGGCCCATAAGTAATTTTTTAATCTTAATTTATCTTTGACCAGAACCCTGTTCCTCTTTGCATGTACCCACAGGACTTTAGGGACTCCACTAATAGATATGTGTGACTCCACTAATAGATATGTGTTAGGAATCCTGTTAGTGGCAGCAAAAAGATGTGTAAATAAATGCTAGCTTACCTTGGTGACCCCAAGCCTTTAAGACTGCATCACCCTGGTAAACGATATAGATATTGATACAGATATAAATATAGATAGAGACAGAGATAGCGATAGAGATAAAGACACAGACACAGATATACATATACATATACATATACATATACATATACATATACATATACATATACATATACATATGCAGACAGACAGACAGACAGATGCTTTATTTATAAAGTGCTCCTTTCCGGAGATTCGGAGTGCCGTACATTAAAAACAGATCATAACAATAACAATAATAAAATTTCAACTTTCAGATTCCACATTGCGCATTACAAATCAGCAAGAAACAGAAATTACTAAAACGCATCTATCTGTATATAAACAAAAGAAAATGCTGCATTCAGTATTACTGACTACGAGTAGAATGCCTGTTGAAAAAGGTGTGTTTTCAGACCTGTTTTAAAGGCTTCTACAGAGGGCGCCTCCCATAAATATCTAGATAGTGAGTTCCATGGAGTAGGTGCAGCAACTAAGATTGCACAGTCCCCCAAATGCCTCAGCCTGACCCTGGGAACCTCCAGGAAGGCACCCTCGCAAAACAGGGAGCCCAAGTCAGCCAGTGAGGCCACAGGAGATTTTGCAGATAGACTGGTCCCTGATCATGCAGGGCTTTGTAGGTAAGGAGCCCTACCCTGAAGTCCTTTTGTGTGAGTCCCATAGGGAACATTTGTATAGGGTACAAAACCCTTGGCAGTATGTTAATCTTTAGTAAATTAATATTCCCCATTCAAGAAACAGGGAGACCTTGCCACCTAATAAAATCTCCCAGGATAGTCATTAGAAGGGTTTTGTAATTCAGACAGCACAAGGAGGCAATTGTGGGACCCACAACAATGCCCAGATGTTTATTATATAATGTAGCTCTTTTATCAGATGGCCCTATTGCAATCTGTCCCCTCCACCTGCATAATCTCAGACTTTTCAAAATTAATCTTGTAGCCTCTGAATCTGGAGAAACTCTTTGTCACACGGGTCACTGAGAGATCAATTTTTATCCTGAATTAATTTTATCCTGTGGCCCCAGGTGTCAATGACATCCATTACATCTGGGTCCAACCAAATGCTCTCATCCAGGGGCTCAATTACCTGAGCAAACAACAGGAGTGACAATGGGCATCTCTGTCTGGTGCCGCGTGCCAATTCAAATTTACCTGAAAGCCCACCATTGATCAGTGTATTAGCACTAGACCACTGTGTAAATGTTTGACAATGCTGTGGAAGGGTTCTGCCAGACTGAATTTTTCTATTATCTTAAACAAATATCCTCACGCTACTTAGTAAGAGATTTTCTTGGCATCCAGGGAGAGCACAAATGCCTCTCTCAGATGTCATGAAACCCATCATATCACATTTAAAGGAAAACTGCACCTTCATATCTTCTAAATGTCGTTTGCTTCCATGTCAACAGACAACTTTTTTCATCTAACTGTTAAAGATGTATGCAACTGCTTCTGTTAGTTTTCACACTTCATACCAGGCACTGTCACTGTCCTGGAAGGGTCCATTTCATGGTTGTTGAAATCTTATTGTCCCTGAGAGCTGCATTTGCATATGAGAATGTGATGTGTAATCAACCTTTAAACTCCCCAGTATGCCTGTCTGCTTAAGTAGTTTTAAAAGAACCAAGCTGCAAGAAGGTGTGAAATACCACATTTAACTTCAGTGAGTTTTACAAGCTATCTGAGTTGTAATGCAGTTTTTTCCCCTTTAAACTCCATTTGGTTTGTAAGTTCCCAGAGAGTTTTTGCAGGGTATGTGTTATTTTAGTATAGAGATACATGATACAAATGGTTGATCTGATATCATGTTCTCATATGCTAATGCAGCTCTCAGGGACAATGAGATTTCAACAACCATGAAATGGACCCTCCCAGGAGAGTGACAGTACCTAGTATGGAGTGTGAAAACTAACAGAAGCAGTTGCATACATCTTTAACAGCTACATGAAAAGAGTTGTCTGTTGACATAGAAGCAAATGACATTTAGAAGATATGAGGGTGCAGTTTTCCTTTAAGAGTCTCCTCACATTACACTAAGAATAATGGCTCTTTATAAAGCCTGTTTGATCTGGTGTCACCAAACTAGGTAAAATACCCTCAAGGCTGCAAGAAAGAAATTTGACTTATACCTTAATATCACAATTTAAAAGTGAAATAGGCCTGTAGGTAGGGCACTCCATACAGTTCATCCCTGCCTTATGAATCACAGTTATAGTGGCTTTCTTACTCAGTGGTGCTAGCTCTCCCTGCTCCCCAGTCTCCAGAAACATTTGATGCATCCTAAGAAGCCCCACCTCTCCTAATGCCTTGAAGTACTCAATAGGGAGGCCATCTAGACTGGCTGCTTTCCCCTTTGTAAAACTAGCTATAGTCAACCAGACTTCTTCAATACTAATGGGACAGCCAGCTAAGATCGCAGATGGGTTCTAGCTGAGCTCCCACTGGGCACCATCTTCAACTGGTAAAATCATCAGTTAACTAAAAAGTTAACTTAAAGTTAGCTAAAAAGATACAGGGGCAATGTGAGAGGGCATTTCTTCATGAAGAAGGTGGTGGAGCCCTGGAACAGACTACCACACAGAGTGGTGGGGGCTAAATCAGTGGAAGAATTCAAGAGGGCATGGGACAAGCATATGGGGCTGAGTATTGGGGGGGGAGGGCAGGGCTGGCAGGGAGGGGGAGGTGTAGGGGAGGAAAAGAAATGGTAGACTAGATGGGCCAGTATGGTCCTATTCTGCCATCAAGCTTCTATGATTCTATGATATGATTCTATGAAATACAGAATTCTTCAAAACAAACTTGTGCTAAAGATCTCATCTATGGCTATACAGCGATTGCAAAAAAAATCAGTCCATGTCTTTTGAGACGGCTTCAAGCACTTCAAAATGGTTGCTTCTGTGGAGGGAAGAATGAGGGCACAGAGCATGGCAGCTGGAGGAAGTAACAATACTCCCAACTCTTTGGCTGCAGTGCCAAGCATGATCAAAAACCTGCAGAATAAAATGAAACGTGGGCTTACTAACATTACAGCCCAAATCTAGCATTTGCAGATGATCGTTAGAGGGCTGCCTGAAGCAACTGCCATACATACATGCTATGAGGCTTGAGGAGGCAGAGAAGACAATAAGTGAACTTGAGGATACCATGATAGTTGTAACCCGTGAGAGATCTGACTAAAAGCTAATGACTGTGCTGATGGAAAAGTCTGACAATCAAGAAAATAGGGCCAGGAGGTCTAACCAGAGGTGGATGTGGCTAGCTGAGAGGACTGAAGGGAAGAATCCTGAGAAGAATGTGCAATGGGGGCTAATGAAGCAGCTGGGCATGGCACCAGCAGCAGCTGACTATGAGGTTGCATGAGCCCACAGAACTGGCCTTAAACCTGAACCAGGGGATTGCCTGTGCCACTTTCTAATAAAATATCTGAGATATCAAGATAAAATGAAGATGCTTTGGGCAGCGAAGCCTCGCAGTCCCATCAAAGTAGTCGACAGAACAGTACTGGTGTTACAGTATTTTAGTCAAGAACTCCAATTGAAGACCCAACAGTTCTCTGCAGTAGAATCTAAACTACACCTGTGTGGATGGATGTTTGCCCAGCTCTGCCCATCCAGGCTAAGGATTTCGAGACTTGACTGTCCACCCTGCATTTTTACCAAAGCCCAAGATGCAGAAAACTATGTTAATCAAGAGGATGAGGTGGCAGAGGCGAGAGCTGGAGCTCACTGTACTTCTCTGGCCACGTGGAAGGTACTGAATGAAATTTTGCATTTAATAAAAACTCTGGTCTGCTCTATGCTCCCTAAGTCATCGAACTAGCTAAGTGGTGGGCCCTCTTATAATATTAGCCACCCAGGGGAGGATCTGCCCCTTGAGAGATCTGTGAACCAGCTGTGGAGTGCCTATTTACAGTTTAAGCTACAGTGCTATGTTTGTCTCCATTAGACTATCGCATTAATGCCACCCTAACCTGTACTATTCCCTATTAAACACAGATGGATCAAATTCATACTTAATTCTTTTATGGGGCACTTCTCATTCAATCTCCAGAGTTTGTTTTACCTATGACCAGGCGTGGTGTGGTTTACCCCAACCTGGACTTAATGACATTGATCAGACTATTTCCCACAGCCTGCAGTTTGTTTCCTGATGTCTGCTTCTACCCATCTGACAGCACTGAGATTTCACCTTGGGAGTGCAAGTAATGGTGAATTGGCAGAGATGTAGCCTCACCAAATTATTGGTGGGGACAGGTGACATATACAGTAGTTCTGTCATCCTGTGCTAAGGTGTTGCTTGCAAAGGGATATCATGTGCCAGTGACTGATGTTTAAACTCTTCTTCACCACCAAAAAAAAAAAAAATAGTAAATAATGATATTTGGTTGACAAAATTTGTGGATGTTTGCAGAATTGGTGCCATAACTAATACCGCAAAAAATAAAAATGACTTACAAGAAGCATTAAATGATATATACAATTGGACTGTAAATAGCAAGCTCGAATTGAATAAAGATAAGTGCATAACAAAAAATAAAAATAATTTTCCTTACAAACTGGATAATATAGTACTCAATAATATAAATGAGGAAAGGGATTTAGGAGTTATAATCAATTCAGACCTAAAATTTAGCTCCCATTGTAATAAAGTAATAAAAAAGGGTAACCAGATATTAAACTGCATCCTGAGACATATATCAAGTAGGGATAGAAAGGTTCTTATGCCCCTCTATAGTGCCCTGGTTAGACCAAACCTGGAATATTGCGCTCAAGTGTGGGCCCCTTATAAAAAAGTTGAAATCTATAATATAGAACGAATACAGAAAAGAGCGACTAAGTCGGTTGGAGGGCTAGAGAAGAAGACTTACCCAGAGAGATTGAAGGAGCTGAATTTGTATACCTTGGAATACAGAAGAATTAGGGGCGATTACTGCTTATTATTCAGGTGTATACAAGACCCTGCACTACTGTCAGAACTTGGATTAATTCAGAGGAAATCTAGATATGAACTTAAAGGACACTCCTTTCAGTTTGAAGTCCAAAAATGGCAAACTTTACCACGTAAACACTGGTTTAGTAATAGAGTTGTGGCTGGATGGAACTCTCTGCCTATGGATGTAGTATCCAGTACGAGTATGGACTCTTTCAAAAATAAACTTGATAAATTTCTCTTGGATAGACAAAATATAAAAATACAAAAATATATAAATAATAAGGCAAGCATTATGGATGAAAGTCTAATTCAGCTTGAAATCACTTATGAACCTATGAACCCGACTGCACAGGACTCCACTTGACAGTGGTGCAGATACCAACGAGGGGGTGGGGGGGCGATATCCTGCATGCCACACAGGTCTGAAGTGGCTGCTATCCCCAGTGGTCATAGCCTTGAACAGAGGACCTGATGCTCTAAATGACTAACTAATGGTCACAGTTTAATTGAATTGCACCTATTATAAAAATCTAATGCATGAATCCCTGGATGTGCTCGCACAATATTTGTTTGTTAGAAAAGTTGGATTTGTATCTTTGCTATCTAGCTGGTGATTCTATTTAAAAGTCTCTAGGCATCCAGGGCAAGACCCAGTAATTTTGACAACCACATGGTGATGCACAGTCTAGACAGTTGTCAAGTAGAGGCAATGGTTGGGGGGTTTGTAGGAGCAGCAGGGGCTGTGAGAAAGGCAATCAATAGTGGTGGGGGGTGTCGGGGTGGGCCAAACACAGCTTTCTAAAATGGTGCCTAAATG
The DNA here is from genome assembly GCA_016271365.2 of Neoceratodus forsteri. Classification (NCBI taxonomy): domain Eukaryota; kingdom Metazoa; phylum Chordata; order Ceratodontiformes; family Ceratodontidae; genus Neoceratodus; species Neoceratodus forsteri. The sequence continues at coordinate 513,986,180 of CM057449.1, read as the reverse complement.
GTTACTAGGGCAGAGTTGGTGATCATGCTATGTTAAACTGCAAAAATGCTGTGTAAATCTGTTTCCGTAAGGGAAAAGGGGCTTGGGTGGTATATTGCCCATGCACTGCCAAAGACAATCACATTGGCAATCCATAAATGTGGCAGGAGACCGGGGCTGGGAGATTCAGTGAGCCATGGTGATCATGAATGGGGGAGGCAGTCTGGGAAAATTGGGATGGAGATCGAAATGGTCTCTGTTCTGTTGATGATTTCCTAGCTACTTTGAGCTTGCCTGCACATATGATGGCTCTGCTGTCATCCTTGCTTGCCCCAGCTTGGCTGTAGCCCACCTTCAAAAGGACATCTTTTATCTAATACCAGATTAAGCACAGCATATCCAAGCTGGGCAGGAGCTGGAAATGGAGTGGCATCAGAGGTTTCACTGTCTCATAAGTTGTCAAGGAGTAAGAGTGCCTGGTGGGGAATGAAATTGGGAGTGACGGGATTCAAACCCCTAGCCAAGAATTACACATAGGAGTTAGAATCCTGCTCCTAAGAGCCAGAGCCCTGACAAGCCATTCTACTTTACTATACTTGTTATTTGTTCAAACTTGCCACTTGTGAAAACAGGCAGTGTTGCTCATCAAGTTATCAAGAATAAAAATTAAAAATGAAAAATGAAATACTTCTGAGCCAGCAGGAAGGGAGAAATTGAATAACTCTGTTTAACTGACTTCTGTGCATCTGTCTGGTGAGTGGATCAAGGGGGTGAGCAAGAGTGTGGTTAAGATGTACAGGACCATCCCAGCTACAATTACTAGTAAGTCTCTGAGCCCCAATAACAGCCATGCTGAAAAAATAGATACTAATTAATACAGTAACCCCTTGCTATAATGAACCCCACTATAGTGAATGCTCGGCTATAGCAAATGGTCCATTTGGCTCTTGACTGTTATCATAGCAGTGTGCAAGTCATGATCTTAATCACCTTCACCTATTTACTCTGTAATCATCCCGACTGGCAGTGATGATTTTCATTCTGGTTTTAGCTCCCAAATCACTCGATTAGTGCTATAAATGCACGTCATGCTGAATGTTTTGACAGATGATCAAGAGCTCAGGGTATTCAGTGCAAACAAAACTGTCAGTACTTGATCAACTGAATGCAGGAGAAAGACTTGCAAAACTTGCCTCTGAGACAGGATTCAACAAATCTACAATATGCACATGACAAAAGTAGGAGGGAGCACTAAGAGATTTCATACAGGAGGCGGATGAGTCTGAGGCTCTTAAGAGAAAAAAACGTTGCCATGCTGATGAGTGTGAGATCGCCCAAGACACAAAGGCCTGCTTCTCACAACAGCAAGTGAGTGGGCTTCCTGTCTCCATCAGTATAATGAGAGAAAAAGCATCTCATTTTGCTAAAGAAATGTATGGTGAAAGCTCAAAGTTTAAATCCTCCACCAGGTTGCTATGGAGGTTCCAACAGCAGCACAGCATTTGGCGAATCTGTGTCACAGGTGAGCAACGCTTCTGTGATGATGCCGATGTCACCAAGTTCATCCCCACATTGAAGAAAATTCTGTCCAATGGCTGTTATAGCCCTAATCAAGTGTACAACACCAATGAAACTGGCTTATTTTGGCATTGTCTTCCTGAAGTAATACTTGCTAGTCACACTGAGACCAATGCCAGCAAGGGGTTTAAGGTGAGCAAGGACAGCATCACCTTTCTGTTTTGTTGTAATGCCACCGGTATACACAAACTAAAGCCCCTGTGCATCAGCAAATTTTAAAACCCCTGATGCTTTGGCTTCCATCACATCAACATGAAATCACTGTCTGTACAGAATAACAACAGCAGGAATGCCTGGATGACATCCATTATTTTCCACTCATGATTTTTTGGCTCTTTTGTGCCCTCAGTGCATGCCTTGCTCAGAAAAAAGAAACTGCAGCCAAAAGCCCTCCTTCTGCTGGACTAATGTCCTGCACACCCATCAGAGGCCGAACTTTGCTCTAGAGACAGAAAGATTAGAGCACTTTTCCTGCCTAAAAACACCACATCATGAATACAGCCCTTGGATGGTGGTATAAGCTCAACATTTAGGAAGCACTATCGTAAGCACCTCTTTGATGACCTGGTGGCAGTGAGTTCAGGAACGCATGTCACTGATTTCATAAAAAGTTTGAACCTGAAAACGATGGCTGACTTGGCAGACGAGGCATGGGAGAATGTGTCCGAGAAACTGTGGCACACTGCTGGTCAGCCACACTCAGTCCTGCCTTTGGATATGATCTAGCGGACAAAGAAGAAGAAACTGACACAGATGATACAGCTGAAATGCTTCAAATGGCCACAGAACTTCATCTCCTGGAAGCCACTGACAGCAAGTCTCAATTGATAACTGGCTGCTGTCTGACTATACAACACAGACCACTGAGCAGCTGTCAGATGAAGAAATTGTGCCAGCAGTTCTACGTGAAAACACAGAAGAAATGGATGAGGATGAGAAGGAAGGCAAAGATGAAGAATGTGAGCCACCACCTCCACCTACAAACATTGAGGCAATCCAGGAGCTAGAGATGGGGCCAACATGGCTATCCTGTCAGGATGTTGATTCCGTAAAGATCATTTAGCTTCACCAGCTCGTTTCTTTTGCTAAAAACGCTACTGCCAAAAAAAATCAAAACAGACAAGGATGACAGCTTTTTAAATTTGGGATACCAACTCACAATAACTTTCCCATTCACCATGTGTTCACTGTGTGTTTCACCGAACAAAGAAAATAAAAAAAAGTTGCACCAAAACAATTATACACTTGCTTCTACATAAAATGCTCAGTAACTAAGCACATTTGAACCTCCATAGTAGCATCAGTACTTATAAAAGCATAAGTGCATGTTACAGTAACTTCACCCATGCCTAAACTAGTGTCCCTTGCTACAACGACTGGTGAGCTTTGACAAACGCTTAGTCTGGCTCCAAAAGCATTCATTATATTGAGGGGTTACTGTATATGGGTGCAGTTGTCCACAGCATGAGTAGGGCACTGATGGGCTCTGGAATCTACTCAAAAGGCACAATGCAAGGTGGTTCAGCTGTGAGAGGCTATCATTTCAACAACAGCCTGCTAGACAGTGCAAATGTATGCAGGGGGCAGGTCCAGACAACAGTGGACGTGGAGTAGTGGTAAAGAACCAATTGGGATGGTTGCTGGTTGTTAGCTGGGAGCTGCTGGTGGACTGCAAGAGGAGTATAGTGCCAGCAGCCCCTGTGATATTCTTCATGACAGCCCAGTGATATACACTGACATGAATGTAACAGGGTTTAAATAGCACCCTGTGCCATTTTTAATTTAGCAAGGATCTGTTCTATCCTCTCCTTTTCTGTCTCTTGTCTGATTGCGCAATCACATTTTCTTGTGAGACCTAGAAATTGATCACTGTGATAGTCTGATGATTCTCCCCCTCCACTATCTCCCTGCCTTCACTTGCTCTTTCTTGCTGTTTCTATCTTTTCTTCCTCTTTGCTTATCTGTGGTTATAAAAATATATGTGGATCTTAATGTGAAACTTGGATCCCTTGGCTTGAAAATGTAAAAGCTATTTGGAACTCAGAGGTTTAACAATGAGATGCAGTTTGACCTCCACAAATGCTTTAGCACAGTTGTCAACAGGAGATCAGTTCTGTGACAAGATGTTGTATTTTGTTGCAACTGCAAGGAAAGAAACTGACACAGTTCTGATACTTTTTGTGAAAAACAGGAGGTATTTTAATGAGCTCAGGATGCAAAAGTAATTTCTGGGACAAGACATTATATATAGAGAGCAATCTCTTGTTAGAGAGAGATTGAAATTTAGAATTAGAGATTGAGGACAGATTAACAGAGCTCAATATTGTATACCCTAGAGCAAAGGAGGGGGAGAGAGAGGTGATATGATCGAAACATTCAAACACCTTAAGAGCATTAACAAGGTGAAAGAGTCTAACATGGTTCAACATAAGAAAAATAGCAGGACAAGCAGACACAGCATGAGATTAGAGGGAGGGCGATTAAGGGGGAATGTGAGGAAGTTCTTTTTCACAGAAAGGGTGGTGGATGCATGGAACGGCCTACCTCAGGAAGTGGTGGATATGAATAAAGTGGAGGCATGGGATAGGCATAAGGGAGCAATAAAGATGAGTACGAATAGATAGGTCATTGACAGAGTACAGGGCTGTGGCACATTCATAAGGTAGAAAAAAATGGGCAGACAGGATGGGACTTGTGGTCCTTATCTGCTGTCAACTTCTACGTTTCTATGAAGGACTTTATTTTGTTTGAACTGTCTGTATAAGTGCTATCCTGCACAATTTTATTTTTTTTCCTTTAGGGAAACCAGTTTTAATTAGCTTTCATAACCCATGGATTATAACGGTAAACACACACTGGGTTTCCCTAGCTCTGTGCAAGCGCTAGCTGGTGATCTTCTCTTAGCGCTGGCTGCCCACAGTTATGGGCATCGGATGGAGATTTCACCGCTACACAAACTCAGCAGTGAGTTCATATACAAAAGCACTGGGCTAATCTGTAAACTGTTTTGCATTTTAAAAATGTGTTTTGGGGTGGGGAGAAAAACACTGACTAACATTTCTCACTGCAGAGCACCGCTTTTAGACCCGCGCTGAAGCCCACAGGTCCGTGGTAGCATAGGAGCCTCATTTCTTTTATATAATTGCTGTGGTGAAAAAACGATACCCAGCAATTATATAAAATAAAATATAGGGTGATATGTAAAACTTGATTTTACACACACCCTTATTATGGGATGCATTTCATAAACCCCTTAGGCTTCACCCTCGGGGTTTATTTAGCATCCCACAACTCAGGTGTGTGTAAAATCTCATTATACACACCACCCCATACATTATTCTATTTGTTATTGAAAATAATAAACCTCTACTTGTGAATTTTATAACTTCTCCTGGTTTACATATGCTTTCTGACCTGTTCCTCAAATACAGATGGCATTAGAAGTGGGATTTACACTGTGCAAACTCTAAGCCAGGAGTTTTGTGGGTGGGTACTAGACCTGGTACCAGGGGAGCATATTAGAAATATATGGATCATGCAACAGCAAGACCAGGAGTGATTACCAGAAAAATGGCAGCAAAACTACTGTAGCAGAGATAAAAGTCCAAATTGAGATTTTACAGCCAGTACCAGTGATGGAAGAAGAAGAACAGGCATAGATATAACCTGAAAGCATATCTGCCTTCTTCAAATGGTAGGCTATACAACAAAGAGAGACAGAGAAGCAGAGAAAAGGAGAGATGCAGTGACAGGAGCAGAAGAGAAGAGTAGAGATGCAGTGACAGACACAGCGATGGCTGGATACCTTGCATGCTATCAAAGCTGGAGGATCTTGCAGAGGTCCAGCAGAACAACAAAACACAAACAACTTAAAAGACTTTAAACTTACAAAGTTTTGTCCCTCAGATGATGTCAAAGCATGCCTGACAACTTTTGAAAGAGTTTGCAAGCTTGCCAGTGGCCAAAGCAGCAATTGACAATCAGGCTGGTATCTTACCTGACAGGTAAAGCCCAACTTGCCTTCAGCAATACAGACACGGTAAAGTCAGAAAACTATGACCTGGTGAAAAGAGAAATCCTGAAAAGATATAACATTTCAGGAGAGACATACAGGCAAATGTTCTGGTCCCTGAAGTACCACTCATTCGACAATCCTTAAGAAGCCTACACCTGACTCAGAGAACTCCTCATTAAATGGCTCCAACCAGAGGGCAAAACAGTCCCACAGATTATCAACATATTTGCAATGGAACAATTAATCAACATCCTTTCCACAGGCATGCAACCTTGGGTAAAAAAAACACCAACCAGAAAGTGGGGAAAAGGCTGTTTCTTTGGCTGAGGACTATCAGATGGTCAGACAAACACCACAACGGTGAAGTAACATCCAAGGACCAGTAAGACAGCTCAGACACAAAGGACAACCCTAGGAGGCATACGCAAAGTGCGGTTCAACCCCTAGCCTTACTGTCTGCTGAGCTTCATTGATCTTCACCAACTGGGAGAGAGACCAATAATCATGGAAGGAAGGTGGACTCTGATAGGTGCAGAAGCAGGGATTCCTTGACAGCAGATCTACCTGGGTGAATACCCCTTGGAGTGCACAGTCTGGGCTCCATCCAGCAGCTCTTCTAACTTCAAGTCTTGTGTGATATAGCAGCTTGGCAGAGCAGATCTCTAGTCTCTGCCGCAGCTACTGGATCGGGACCCACCGGGGGTAGTGTTGCACTCCAGTGGTGAGTTCTGAGGAACAGCAGCTGCACTCGCACTGCTCCTGACACCCGAGATTGCGGCAGCAGTAACAGAGCCCTAAATCAAGTGGCTGTATGTAACAAACCAGGCATACCAGTGAGCGGCACGAACACCCGCTCCAGGAGAGACAAGGAGCAAGCTACCAAAGGACAAGGATGCCCACAGAAGTCGGCTACCACTTAGCAGATATGATTCTCTGGGTCTGCCCTGTTCTCAGCTCCAGTACTCAATTTTTCTGCTGTCCCTGCATAGGCTGCTTTTAGCAGCTGCCCTTTAACAATACCCTTGTCCTGACAACAGGGTGAACTAGCACCCCCGGGACTCACCTTCCCCACAGGCCTTCAGACATGTTTATTTCTCTTACAGGTTGCTAGTAGCTGCTTTATTTTAAAGGTTTGATTTATTGCTACTGTAACTAACTTTACATCTTTTCTTTTAGGTGACTAGCTGTTGTAGCTGTATTTGTTTCCGTCCGTACTTTTCACTCCTACAAATAAAGGAGTGACATCACAGAATGGCTGCATTGATATTCTTCTCTGTCTTTTTAGCTTGGTGAGATGGACAGCAGCTTTGGCTCTGGGATGTGGCTGATTGTTTTTGGAGGTCCAGGGCAGCTCCCCGCCACCCTGCCCCTCACCCCACCCACCCACTTCCTTTATAGGCAGTTCCATATGACATCACTGTACTAGGGACTACAACATATAAAAAAGTTTCTTATTCACCTCTTTTTGCCTTTTCATCCACTCACCACTAGATATACAGCACACCTCCTACCTTTCATCCACAATGATAAACTTTGTCAACTGCAATGCCTGCAGAACACTCTCTACTAGGGCTTTTTCCCATCAGTTGGGACATTGTCCAACATATATAGCCCTCAATGACCTAAGATCCAAACTAATGGCTGCACACACTGAAATCTATTACCTTAGATCACAACTACACCACACCACACAGCGATCTAATACTATGCCTCCTAAACACACTCACATTACGCAAGCACCCCTACTCCAAAGGACTAACAGACTAGGACAGTGGCAGTTACTTACAAAATGCAAAGGATCCAAAGGTGCCACACCTAGCTCATTGATTAACACAATTCAAACAACAAACAGATTCGCCCCACTAGCATCCACGTTGTTAAACTAAACTAGCATCAATTCAGCAAGTAACACTTCGCAATCTGGAAGTGCACCTCCACCACAACAATCACAAAGCAGAAAAAAGCCATGCTTATACTAGGTGACTCAATGATACGAGGAGTGGAGGCACACATCCAGCATCAGGATCACACTACGGTTATGGTCAAGTTCCTCCCTGGGATGTTGGCATGAAGGGACACGAACCGTATAAAAAAACATTTGAACGCATGGCACCAAAACACACATGTTATCATCCATGGGGGAACAAATGACCTGGCCAGTCAATCTGTAGACCAGATAAAGTTGAACCTGTCCAGGCTAGGTGATAAACTATCTTCCATTTCATCTGGCATCTCATTTTCTGGGATCCTGCCTGTGTGGGAAAAAGGGGGCAGCAGGTGGAAAATCAGAGAAAGGGATATTACCAAACTAAACAGCTGGCTAAAACAGTGGTGCCAGGAGAAAGGACACCACTTCACTGGCAACTGGCAGAGCTTCTGGACAGAGAGTTCTTCAAATTCGATGGGCTATACCTTACAAGACAAGGAACTAGGCCAGAAGTGTGACATCCATCTCAGTCAATTAAACTAGAGGGTGGGGAGGAGGCACAGGCACCTAGCACATCACACAGGTCACCATCTGCCCTATCCCCATCAGTTCCTTACAACAATCCATCAGATGAACAATATAAGCATCCTGTCATTAGCAACAGTCATCATATTTCCGTCCACCAGGTTCCTACACCAGTAAAGTATCACATTTCTGTCCAGCAAGTCCCTACACCAGCATCAGCTCCTGATAACCACTTGGATGAATGAACATGCCAGCATTCTTACATTAACACCAGGGAATATATTTTCATCCAACAGCATCACAAGCCACAAAGTCTTACTAAACCAAAAATGTACAAAGCCCCCAAGGGACAATCACAGCAAAAAACATGTAGCCATTCAGGTGGATCAGTTGTTCAAGACTGGAAGGCAATGTGCATCAGCACCTGTAGCCTTCTGAACAAAATCCCTGAACTCTCAGCTATTATGGCAGAGGCACAACTAGACCGGGTAGCAGTCACAGAAACATGGTTCTCTGAAAACCACACCTGGGATGTTAGCATACCTGGCTACTCACTTTTCCAAAAGGACCGGAAAACAAAGAGGGGAAGGGGAGTTGTGTTATATGTCAAGGAAGAAGTTAAGGCTACAGAAATTCAGGAAGAACATAGCAAAGAGGAAGCCCTAGGGGTCACTCTGGGAGCAGGGCTCCTATCTGCCTGGGTGTCGTATACAGAACCCCAGCCCAGGACATTAGTGTGGACAAGGAGCTCCTTGAGACCATTCACACAATGGTTGACAAAAGGGATCTGCTTCTGGTTGGGGACTTCAATCTACCAGATATAGATTGGTTCTATTGCACAGCTTCCACAGAAAAGAGCAGAGAATTTCTTATCATTCTAAAGGACGCAGGGATGAACCAACTAGTGGACTCACCCAACAGGGATAAAGCAGCACTGGATTTGGTTCTCACTACCAGTCCAGGAATATCCAATGTCCATGTCGGCATCAATCTGGAAGCCAGTAATCACAGGTCTGTCTGGCTACAAATTAATAATATTGAGGTTTCGGGTGGTATGCCCCCAGACAGTGACACCAATACTGCAACCTACAAAGCTCTGCTGACAAAACTGACAGTTTGCCGACAGGTCACTGTGTTGGTGCATCTGACACAGGGGCACGCTGTCTCCCAGTCCTGCACCCTCTCCCCAAATCAACTCTGACTGGAGTTGAGACTCTAAAGTATGGGGGGTTCAGGGGGAGAATCCCCCGATGAAAAAACAGGACCAAGAGAAAAATGTGATTTATGTCAACTGCAACTTGCGGTTGGCATAAATCCTGTCGATGTGATGCTGGTAGACAAAAGTGCTGTCAAACCAGGGATCCAGAAAAAGAGATGTGCAAGAACAAGGGGGCACAATTTGAAGATAAAGGGGGGACGGCTCAGGGGTAATGTGAGGAAGTATTTTTTCACTGAGAGGGTTGTGGATGCATGGAACAGCCTCCCTGAGGAGGTCGTGGAGTCAAGAACAGTGGGGGACTTCAAGAATGCATGGGACAGGCATAAGACAGTCCTAGGGGCGGGTAAGAGGAAGTAAGCTGTTGGTTAACTAGGATCTGCAGCTTATCTGTTAGGTAGGAAAATGGGCAGACTAGGTGGGCCAAGCAGTCCTTATCTGCCGTCAAATTCTATGTTTCTATCGTAGAGCCATTTCAGGCCACACCAGACAAAAAGTGATTTGCTTCAAAAAAGCAGATTACCATAAAATGAGATCCAGTATTAAGGCATTGTTAGGAAACAGCACCACAGGGGATGTAGAAGCTCTCTGGAAGTCCATAAAAGACTCATTTAACACAGTAACAGTGGACTGTACATGGCTAAAAGCTAGATCAAAAAAGGAAGAGGAATCCTCTGGTTTTCTAGAGAGATAGCACTAAAGATCAGGGAATGAAAAAAGCCTTTAGGTGGTTCAAGGAGACACAGATGGAAGTTGATAGGGAGCTCTACAGGGAAAAGCTTAAGGAGGCTGGAAGATCTATCAGATTGGCAAAAACTCCAGCGGAGGAAAGAATAGCACTCAGAGTCAAGGAGGGGGACAAAACCTTTTTCAGATGTATCAGTGAAAAAAGGAAGAACAAAGGAGGGATAGTCAGAATAGTAACAAGCAAGAGCCAGATAGTGGAAAAAGATGACAAAGCTGAAGTACTCAACACATTCTTTTGATCAGTTTTCACAAATTAGCAAAATGGCCGTCACTAAACATAACACAGCACCCTACAGAGGGTGTAGACACAAGTCCCTTCAGAAGGGAAAGGGTGCTGAAAGAACTGAAGAAACTGAAGACAGACAAAGCTATGGGACCGGACAGAATTCACCTAAAAATATTGAAAGAGCTTCAAGAGGAATTAGCCCCACTATTAGCAGAATTGTATAATGAACCTCTAAAAAGCAGCAGGGTGCCATAAGATTGGAAGAGGGTAAAGTGGTGCCCCTGCACAAGAGTGGCAGCAGGGAGGAGGCAGGTAACTACCGCCCAGTCAGCTTGACCTCAGTTGCGGGTAAAATCATGGAGACACTCCTTGGGGGCAGATAGTTGTCTTCCTAAAGAGGGCAGGAAAACTCAACCCCAAACAACACGGGTTCACCGCAGGCAGATCATGCCATGCTAACCTGATCGAGTTCTTCAATTGGGTGACCCGGGCAGTGGACCAGGGTGTGGCAGTAGACATGGTATATCTGGACTTCAGCAAAGCCTTTGACACTGTCCCACACAGAAGGCTAATCAAAAAAACTTGAACACACAGGCATCGGTCATAAGATAGTAAGCTAGTTTGCACACTGGCTGCAAGATAGGACTCAGAAGATCACTGTAAACTGTGCCATGTCCAAAGAGGGTTATGTGAACAGTGGAGTGCCTCAGAGGTTGGTGCTGGGTCCAATCCTCTCAAACATATTCATCAGCAACATTGCTGATGGTCTAGAGGGTAAAGCTTGCCTGTTTGCTGATGATACAAAACTCTGTAATAGGGTGGCTACTCCGGAGAGAGCCACTAGTATGATAGAAAATCTTAAAAGACTTGAACAGTGGTCCAAAGACTGGCAACTTAGATTCAATGCTAAAAAATGCAAAGTGATGCATCTGGGTAAACAGAACCCAAGAATACAGTATATACTTGATGAGTATACACTAGAGGTGACCAAGAATGAAAGGGACTTGGGCGTAATCATATCAGATGACCTTAAAGTAGAGAAACAATGTGAAAAGCAGCATGAAAGGCAAGCAGTATCCTTGGATGCATAGGCAAGGGAACTACAAGCAGGAAACAAGAAGTAATCATCCCACTCTATAAATCCTTGATGAGACCACACATGAAATACTGTGTCCAATTCTAGAGGTCCCACCTAAAGAAGGACAAGGAGCACTGGGAGACTATTTAGAGAAGGGTCACTAAGATAGTGCAGGATCTCCATCACAAGCCATATGAATCTAAACTCAGGGACTTGAACTTGTACTCCCTGGAACAGAGAAGGGACGGGGGGACATGATAGAAACATTAAAATTCATCAAAGGTATAAACATAGTTCAGGCAGACAACCTTTTCCAGGCCAACCAAGAGGCACATACTAGAGGGCACAACCTTCACCAGAGAGGGAGAAGGCTTAGAAATAATGTCAGTTTTTCATGGAGAAGGTGATAGACCCATGGAACAGCCTTCCCCCAGAGGTGGTTGCAGCAAAGATGGTGAATGAATTTAAACAAGCATGGGACCAACACTATGGTAAAAGCAAAACAAGCAACCTATAGTGGTGGGGGTAGGATACACATGCAGACTAGATGGATCATAAGGTCCCCATCTGCATCACTTTCTTATGTTTTTATGTTCTTAAGACTCCCTTTTTCCTGATTTAACTTCGGGTCAGATAAGAACTCTGGTGGGGGTAACAAATCTGCACCCAAAGACTTTGTTTGTTATAACTGTAACAAGCCAGGCCACACTGCAAGAAACTGCCATAAAAAAATAAGGAGGGTAACACTGGAACAGATTTGTTCTTAGCAAATTGGGGCAAGTATTTAACAGATGTCAAGGTAGGAGATAAAACTGTGAAAGGACTTATAGATTCAGGAAGCAGACAGACCCTGGTGCTTTCTTATCTTGTCTCATTTCTTCTTGCTCTCCTCCTCCTCCTCCTTCCAGGCACTCCAGAGACCCGCCAGCAGTAGTGTGGGCTGCAACTCACCCCCCCATCCACCAGACATCCCACAGCTACCAGTACAGGTGGGACTTCTTTGGGATTGGTGTCCAGCGCCATTTTGGTCGTGTTCTTCCAAACGGAGCTGCGCTGCGCACAACACCATAATCATCTACCCACCCAACCCAGTCACCCTCCCCCCAGGGGTGGTGCTGAATTTATAGCTGCAGAAACAATCAACCCACTTTTGCCCCCCTATTACACTGGTGAATGGACTCGCTCAACTCCAGCCCACACTAACAGAGGACACCCCTCTATCCTTATTGGATTATCAGGTCCTTACGTGGTTGGACCCACCCACACCCTACACATATAGAACTCTGCCCACTCTTTCAATCCCACTTCTAGGACTCCTCTGTAATCTACCAGATAGGCCTCACTGCCTTCCCTAATTTACTGGGAGGTTTTCACTAGGCAGGGATACTGGTGATGTGAACGGAGGCCGTGAGTCTCAAACCCAAGACTGCACCTCCCCTTACAGGACTAAGATCCACTGCTGTAGCCACAGTACTATCCTGCCAACAAGAGTTCATGGTTGGAACTACATTAACACTCCTACTTTGTCTCCATTGCTCTAAGTACCTCCTCCAGCCATTAGAGGTCACTCATATACTTATCCTCCTCTAGCCTCACTGATACTCTTAGACCACAGCATTCTAGTACACCTTAGCATGTCACATCATTCAAAACTACTCCTTGCCCTTGCTACTCTGATCATAATACTAGGCATTACACCTACACAGCCCCATACACAATAACAATTCTGCAATGCAGAGTCCACACAACTTTGGTCCCTTCACACTCCTAAACCATTTTAAGAGCACTGCATCCAATACACCATTTCAGTGTAGTCACTATTACCCCCCCCCCCTCGCCTGGGTTCCTACAACAGTCTTACACATCTCTTTCTGCCACTTACTGGCTTCGAAACTCAGGATTGTGGCCACAGCCCCTAAACCTACACAGACACCTCGCAGGCATACGCCAAGAAAGACTTACTTCAGGGTGATCCGGAATGTGATATTGCTGCTGTTGCTATTGTGAGACAATATCCACCCCAACCCTGGCCCACCCTACTCAGGACAGTCACCCCACCAACGGACAGTTAAGAATAGTCTCTCTAAATATGTGTAGTTTACTTGCCAAATTCACCCAGTTCGAAGTATGGGTAGGCCACATCAAACCTAACGTCATATCCCTGACTGAGACCTGGCTAACCCCCAAAATCACAGACACTGATATAACACTGCAAGGCTTCTCAATCTTCAGGCAGGACAAAGTTGGGAGGAGGCGCGGTGACTGCTTGCAATATATCCACACTGATTTCCAGGCAGAAAAGGTGCCACTGACACACCCCACTACCGAATGCGAGGGACTAGCTACCAGGTTACACCTGGGTGGGGGTAGTAAAACAATAACAGTTATGACCATCTACATCCCACCTAGGAAGCCTCAAACAGGGTTAGAGGCTTTCACTCAATCCTACCATGAAGTCAGCACCAAACACGAGACTCTGGTGATTAGGGACTTTAACACTGACTGGTCAGCAAGCTCCAGCAATCCACTCAGGGACACAGTTAATAATTTGTTCCTTACACAGGTGGTAGGCAAAAGTACCAGATACAACAACTGTACTGGCAAGGGTATATTCATTGATTGGGTACTGATGTCCAAGCCAGAGAGGACTGCCAAAGCACCGGTCCCACCTGATGCAATAAGCGACCACTCCCCATCATTACATGCAGAGTATTACGTGGCAACTCATTAGATGCATTTAGATGGCACTTGGCACAAATAGACTGGAACTTCATCGACTGTATCACTGATGTGAATCAGGCCCTGGATTTCCTCATAAAGGAGATCACACAAGCAGTTGAAAAATTTGCCCCCATTAAATGATGCATGATCCTAGGTCGATCTGCAGATTGACTCACCCCAGAGCTACTAGAACATATGCGCCTCCGAGACAATGCCTGGTCCAGAGCTAGACATTCCTGTAGCCCCGTGAATACTCAGACATACAAGGCTGCCCACAATAAATATACCCAGGCTGTTAGGGAGGCCAAAGCTAGACATTTTAGGGAGAAGCAGAACAAACTTTGGGGAGATGGCAAGAAGTTCTGGGGATCCCTAAAGGAACTCCTTGGGAGCACTGACAAGGGTACTCCGCAGCTGATCATTCAAGGTGATTCCCACATTTCCGACCCTAAAGAAATTGCTGATGAGAGTCAAATGATGGTGTATACTAAGTAGCAGCTCCTCTTGATAGCTCCTACTTTCTCCACAAAAAAAAAACTCAATCTCAGTTGAAATATTCAGTTAATCTCTCCACCTACCTGTTACTGAAAGTGCCTGGATGTGGGATCTGCTTGCTGAAAGAATTTCGTGGAAGTATGGAGATCGAAATGAAATCAGCTCTCCCTTTTCACACACCACCACTTACCCCAGATAAGGCCTCTAAGAAATCTGAGGCACAGAGTACGGGGAGCAGGCGGACATCGACTCTTGCCTCAGGGACTACTCCACTATCCAAAGAATGCTTTTTATCGGAGCTAATCCCATTTCAAGAAGAGATGTGGTCCCTCACCAAAGAAATAAAAGAAATGAAAATCTCCCTCAACAATTTGGCGAAATGGACCAGAGATAACGAGATGCGGCTTGTATCCTTGGAGAAGAAAACAGAGTGCACTGATCTTGAGGAGGTGGCCCTGCAACAGAAATCGGCCCACCTCAAAGCAAAGTTGAAGGACCTAGAAGGTTGGAGTCGGAGGAATAATGCTGTTATCATCAGGCGCCCAGAGTGGGAGGAAGGCTCCGACCCTCTGCTTTTTATACAAAAATTGATCTAGAAGCTTGCTGTTCCCTCACCTTATGGGGCTACCTACTCAATTGAACGAGTGCATCGTGCTTTGCACCCCATGCCTCGAGGGGGCCCCACCTCATCTAATTATTATGCGATTTTTGAACTATCTGGAAAGGCAGCACTTTCTTATGAAGGTCAGAGAGATGCAAGAGGTGCTTTGGGAAGGATGGCGTCTTTGTATGGTACAAGAGTTGCCGAGTACGGTTCGGCAGAGACACAAAGCATTCCATCCAATTGTGTTGAAGGTGCTCGCCGCTGGACTGAAATTTCATATGGGCTACCCAGCCCATCTGCAAGTTCTCGTGAAGGATCAGTGGATGTCTTTCGACTCACCAGAGAAAGTTTTAGAGCAGCTAACGGTAGACCTGCCGGATCTTTTTAAAGACAACTGAGCAGTTCTATCAGCAATGGGGGTGTTTGCCTGTTTGGTTCAAATGGAAGGTTTCTGTTTTGTTTCTGCATTTGCAACTTTTCCTGATTGGGGCCCTCGTTCCCTTCTCCTAACAGCTGGCTGCCCATCTGGATGGATCCTTATTGTTTTTGTTCAAGCCTTTGCGGAGTGCATGACAGACTCATCAGTTACTGGACTCGGGCTCCTCCTTGAGGGGGAGAGACATGTTACCAGCTAATTTGATGGGTGGTTTCTTGCTTTGGTCACCTATATATGCTGTCATACTTTCCCCACTCATTCAGGACATTAAACCTGGCTGGACACTCTGAGGAGCACTAGAGCATGTACTTGCACCCAGGTCTGGTCACAAGGACACCGTACCTCTTGGCTGCTTTTTGCCAGACTGATTTGGACAATTTTACCTAGTTGCGCCACACCTTGGGGACTAGATTGTGACGTTAGTTACATGGTCTCTTATCTTATATTCCTGGGACTGCAAGTACTGTGAATATGTTTGGGGAAAGGATCACGTTCATCTTGGTTCAGGGTCCATGTTTATAGTGTTTTTTCTTATTTACACAGTCCTGAGAGTGTTGTTATTGTTCTGCCCAATTAGGGCTTCAAATCCTGTTTTTTGGAGTTAATCCGCCCCTTTTTTTTCTAAATTCTAATTTTGACCATGTTGGTCTATGGCCCATAGGTGGGTGGGGAAAGGGGCCCTGAGAGAGCTTAGAGTTATTGTTAAGGTTATTTCACTTTGGGATAGGGCCTACTTACACTTAGTGGTTTTGAGGTTTGTTTGGGGGGTGCTGGGTGGATGCAATTGGTTGGACCAATATGGGCCTGTTTGTTTATGGTTTGTTGGGAGGGGGAAGGGAGGGAAGGGGCTCAGATTGGTTTTTGGTCTGCTCACTGTGTTTGGAGGTTTTCTTTTGAGGGCCTGGGAAGGTGAATGGGATTTTGGTTTTTGGTGGGATGGGTCTGGTTTGTTTTCCAAGTTACATAGCTATGGCTTTTGGGGTGATTGGGGTGAACCACTGGGTGGGTGGGGGTGGACTGTTCCAGAGTCTACTTGTCCTCTTTTTCAATACTTTTGGTCCATGTTCCCATTATTATCTATTATTTTCTCTCACATCCCTGATCCTGGGAAGTTATGGCCCACAATATTAAATACTGTTCTTGGAATATAAAAGGGGCCCAGTCCCCTAACAAACATTCCAAAGTGCTACTGCACCTTCAAAAGTTGCAAGTGGATGTGGCCTTTTTCCAAGAAACCCATCTTCCCTCATCATAGGTGCTGTCATTTCAATGTTCCTGGGTAGGGCAAGTTTTTGGCTCAGGGCTGGACTCATGTAAAAGAGGAGTGGCCATACTAGTGTCACGCTCTATACCATGTCATCTCCTGCAGGAGGTGATAGATCCTCAAGGGTGTTATATCCTGGTATGGGCTCTGTTGGGGCACCTGGAAGTGGTATTGGGTTCCATTTATGGACCCCCTACTGAGGACCCCTCTTTCTTCACCAAACTTATCCCTGTTTTGTCCTTCTGGGCCAGTCTCCCCAAGGTCATCGTCGGAGACTGAAACACAGTCCTGGATAGTGATTTAGATAGAACAGCGAGGCGCAGCCAAGTTCTTTCACCTAGTCAGCTAGCTCTAAGGGATCTCATGGATTCCATTGGGTTGGTGGATCCCTGGAGGATCTTACACCCAGATGTGAAGGAATATTCCTTCCATTCTCTCCCCCATAATTCCTTTTCCCACCTTGACTTTTTTTTATTAAGTCTTGAGGCCCTACCAGGTGTTGCCCTGTGTCATTATGTTGCCAAAGTAATTTCTGCTTACCATCCTGCAGTGCTACAGGCCACATTAGTGGCATCAATGGACTGCGATAAGACCTGGCGCCTTAATAACCAGTTACTGCGCTGCCCAGAGGTAGCTGACTGAGTAAAATTTTAGTTCCACTTTTTTTCTCTGCAACACCCCCACTATGCCCAAACTAGATGTCCTTTGGGGTACCTTTAAATTTGCTCTTCGGGGCAAAATTATCCATCTGGCTACTATACAGAAGAGGCAAACCTCCCAGTTGGCCTCTACCCTCCTGTAACAGATTAAGACTACCAAAAGAAGCCGGCCCGGTGGCACTGAGGGTTGAGGTGCTGGATGCCACACCTCACGCTACGCCGGCAGCCCGGGTTCGGGGACGGACTCGGGTGGCAGGGGTGGGGTGGGAGGGAGGATCGAAGCGTCCCAATGGATGCTCTCCTCCCTCGGGGGGAGTTACCAAGAGCCTCATGCCTGCATCCCTTCCGTAGTCAGTGGAAGCACCGGCATTGGGGAGGGATGGAGGCGGCTTCGCCATCGGCCGGGAGGGGGGCGCTGGCCACATGAGGGTTGGCGTGGCCAGCATCGCCGCCACTCAGGACATATGTCCTAAGCGCAGGCGCCCCAGGGGGAGTGGGATCCGAGGGAGAAAATGGAAAACCCCTCCGGCAGCCTAGATGAAGCCCGCTCCAGTTCCTCCCAGGAGCCACCTACAGGACAGACCCCACTGTGCGAAGAGAGGAGGAAGAGGCACTCTAGGGGCAGATCACTAAGGTAGGTGACCCTGGGGGACATGAGCGGACGGAAGGAAAAAAGGGCTCCGGAGGTAGGAAGGAGGATAAAAAGGAAATAAAAAAAAAAAAAAAAAAAGACTACCAAAAGAAGTCTCTCTTTGTCCTCTCCGCAGTCAGACTTAGAACATATAGAAGCCCTCCAAGCCCGGTATAACACCTTGTTAGGGGAAAAGGTTGAACATCTCCATATTAGGACTAAGGCCAAATATTTTGATCAAGGAGAGAAGGCCGGGAAATTCCTTGCTTTATGCCTCCACACAAAGCTCACAGATAGAATTGTGCCTTCCCTTAAACTGGCCTCTGTCATTCTAGTCACCTCTCCCAGAGAGATTGTGTCCCAGTTTCAGGTTTTTTATAGATCATTATATGCGGCACCTCACACCGCATTTGATTCCTCCCAGTTTGAGGATTTCCTCCAGGATTTAGAGCTACCTGCACTGGACATGGCTTAGGCAGATTTGCTCAAAGCCCTTCTAACCCTTACAGAAATTCACACTGCGATAAACTCTCGCGCACCTGATAAGTTCCCTGGCCAGGATGGCTTCTCCTCAAGCTTCTATAAGAAGTACCAGGAGCTGCTAGCCCCGCACCTCCTAAATCTTTTTCAATATGTTTTTTCACATGGTTTGTCAGATCGTTCTCTCACCGCTGCTACCACAGTGGTTCTCCCTAAGCCAGAGAGGGATCACTTGTTGGTATCTAGTTACTGACCTATATCTCTAATTAATGTTGACCTCAACATTTTAGCAAAGATCCTGGCTACCAGGCTTAATTCAGTATGGGACTGTCTCCTTAGCAGAGAACAGGTGGGGTTTGTCTCAGGGCGGCTATCTGCTGACCACCTTTGGAAACTTCTGCAGCTTAATTCCGTGTCCAGGGATTCCATCACACCCTCAGTTCTGGCCTCCCTGGATGCGGAAAAAGCATTTGACAGGGTCTCCTGGGATTACCTCTTCAACCTGCTCCCAAGGTACAATATCCACCCTAAATTTATTACATGGGTCACGGTGCTTTACACCCAACCTTCAGCACGCATCTTCTGTAATGGGGTACTCTCTGAACCTTTCCCCCGACAACAGGGTATGAGTCAGAGCTGCCCTCTTTCTCCTTTTTTATTTAATTTGTATCTTGAGCCTCTAATTAGGAAAGTAAATGTATCTCCCCGTGTCCATGGTATTCCCTTAGGCCCTTGCCAATACCAGCTGTCTGTATATGCAGATGACATCTTCCTCCATGTAATGTCCTCTGCTCTTTCATTAGCTGCTGTGTTAGACATGGTTGCCCACTTTGGTGCTATCTCCAATTATAGATTAAACTGAAATAAGACTGAGGTGATGCCTCTGAATAGTATTACTACCCAGGCAAGTATCGAACACTTTGGACTTCTCTGGGTCAGAGACAAGCTGCATTACTTAGGATACACCTTAGTGTTGATCAGACAAAAATGAAGCAATTCAACATTGATCGCATTGTGTCCCAAATAAAGGTTGACCTGGATCATTGGTCCCTGCTGCCTTTCACCCTGTGGGGCCGCATAAATATACTTAAAATTTTCTTCCTAGGCTTTTATATCCCCTTACAATGCTTACTCTGAAGTTGCCCAAAATATGGTTTCATCACCTTAATAGTTTTTTTTTCAGCTTTCTCTGGAAAGGGAAACCACTCCGGCATGCCCTGGGCAAATTGATGAGGTCAAGGGAAGTTGATGGCCTTCAGGTCCCCAGTATATACATAAGACAAAAGAACCTCTATGCGCAAATACTGAGGCAAGGGTTACCCCAAAGGGCATTTGGCTGGGAAGCCAAGTTTCAAGAAAATACAAAATCACACATGCCCCCACAATGCAAAGCATCATGGGCTGCATATGAAAATCACCACAGAATGTTATGCTGGTCCAACTTTAAGCAGAATTGCATGGTGCCGAAAGGCCTCTCACACAGTTTGCAAAGGGTGCTAACAGAAGACATAGACACGTGTTTACGTCCTACCAGGATTCATCAGTATGCCTCATCTGCTTGACACCCCAGTGGAATGGACCAGCTACCCTTAAGGCAGTGTGCCTTGGATATATTGTGGTGAACCCATTAAAATAAAAAACTATTTAAAGACAAAAGAACCTCTGTGCGTAAACACTGAGGCAAGGGTTACCCCAAAGGGCATTTGGCTGGGAAGCCAAGTTTCAAGAAAATACAAAATCACACATGCCCCCACAATGCAAAGCATCATAGGCTGCATATGAAAATCACCACAGAATGTTATGCTGGTCCAACTTTAAGCAGAATTGCATGGTGCCGAAAGGCCTCTCACACAGTTTGCAAAGGGTGCTAACAGAAGATATATATTATCTGGCTATTCATTACTCTAAATACTTCTCTTGGTCCCGTCCTGTAGGTGGTCAGACCTACATATCTCACTGGCTGGAACTGGAATGCACATTATGCTCCCTTCACAACCTGGACCCTCAAGCCCTGCTGTACGTCCCTCCCAAAAACATACCTGGTCCCTTACAGGATACTCCCATAGGCAACTCTCTTTATGCTCATCAACAGTTATGTTCCCTACTAATACTAAATCCCGGTTTGGACATTTTCCAACCTATCCTTGGTAACCCCAATTTAAGAATATCCAGTAAGACCCTGACCCAACAGTCCTGGCCATTCCTTGCCTTGTTCCGGGTAGAACATCTGGTACAAGCTGGCCAGCTTCTCACTTTCTTAGAGGCCCAATCCAATTTTAACTGGACTACATCCCTGTCCTTTATGTACTATCAGATCAGGCACATGCTCCTGCACCACTTTGGGACTGGCCAGTGCAATGGATTATATGGAGACACCCTGCTCCCTTTGGTTTTTGCAGCACCCTTTTCCCATAGGGTGGCTTACTACCATGCCTGGCTTCGGGAGGCTCTGGCGGAGAGGGAGCATGCTTTTTTTTATCCCTGGGACTACTCCCTTCCCTCTTCGTATGACCCCCAAGACTGGGCACGTGTCTGGAGAGCTACTTATAAATATGTTAAATAGGACCAGTACCATCTAATGCAATTTCAAATATTACATAACATGTTCTATACCCCAATTAAGTTGCACCGCATGGGCAGGTTGACCTTGGACCTATGTACCAGGTGCCAGAAGGAACCTGGTACTTTATTACACATTTTGTGGACATGTGAAAAGGTAAAACCATTCTGGAATGATATCAAACAATGGTTGGACCCATTATTGGGGCTAGAGAAGGTGTTTACTCCTGAAATTTATATTCTGGGGGATTACCATGGGGGCCCTATAGGTACACAGAAGCCACACATCGCTTTAATAACAGCATGCACTAAGAAAGTTATACTGTGACACTGGTGTGATAACCACCTTCCTACTTATATGGAATGGTACCAGGAAACCCTTTTTGCCCTACAGGCAGAGCGTATCACAACGAATATGTCAAGCCACAAGAAGAGATATGTTAGAATAGGGGAACCCCTTTACACTTTGCTGACACTGTGAGCCATACTCTGTTTTCTTTGATCCCATGCAGTCTTTCCCCTTTATAAAGTGGCCCAAATCTTATCATATACCAACCAACTTGGGTTAACGTTGGGGTGACTCTAGAGAAAGAAGGGTTCGGGAGGGATGCGAGGGGGCTGGGGGTGGTAGGGTTTTTCTCCCTTTTATTTTTCCTTTTGGGGGAAGGGATCAGGCAGGTACATGGCAAACATTCTGGTTAGAAAGTTCTATATGTATGTGTCAATCTGCTATATTGTTTAACCTGATTACTTTGTTTATGTGCTCTAAGGTGTCATGCTCCCCTTCCTATGTAAACCTGTCCTGGTAAAACTCAATAAAGTTCATTAAATTTGAAAACAAAAAAGAAATCACTGTCATTCTTAACACCGCCTTCACAGACCTTAGCTCCTACCTCAACACTATTGACTCCACCACCCAACACACCTTCTAATACCCCACTGCATGACACCATAAACACCGCACCTACTAAAGCAGCACATGCCAACCATCCAAATTTTACTTTAAAACAATATCAGAGTCAGAAACCACAAAATATGCTAAATGAGCACTAAATAAAACCAGAGTAGGTAACAATACTATAGACATGAAGCTCATTGCCTCATCACTAGACATCCTGAAACACCCTATCTCCAAACTGTTCAGCTTCTCCCTCCAATTTTCTAAATTCCCCACCCTCTGGAAATCTGCAGTTGTCACTCTGGTACACAAGGGAGGAGACAAAGCATGCATTACCAACTACAGCCCAATTTTCATACTCTGCCCCTTATCCAAGGCTCTTGAATGAGTAGTTGCAGACCAGCTGGTAGCCTACCTCAGTAGCTACAACCTTCTATGTCCTCAGCAGCATGGCTTTAGATGGCAGCACAACACCATCTCAGCCCTGTTAGAATTCACAAACTCACTACATGAGTCCATTGACAAGGGTGAAATGGTTGGGTCAGTTTTAATAAACCACACTCTACTGATGGACAAACTCGCTGGAATTGGCATATCTAGGGAAGCCGTGGGGTAGTTCAAGAACTACCTAGCTAACCGCACCCAAAAAGTAAAGATCAGTAGAGTCCTCTGTGCCTCAAGGGCAGTCTCAGTAGGCATCCTCCAGGGTTCAATCCTGAGCCTTCTACTGTTCAGACTGTTTATAAATGATCTGCCCAGTGCCTGCGTTGGTGCCCAAATCCTGCTATATGCAGATGATGCAGTAGTCTATACCAACAGCACTGATCAGTTATCTGCCAACCACAATTTACAGCTCAACTTTCACTCCCTTGAACACTGGTTCCTACAGAACAAGCTGCTCCTGAACCACAAAAAAAATGAAATCAATGATATTCCAAGTCATCAGAGGATGAACAAACTCCTTCCCCTCTCAATCATTAACCAGAACGGAGAGGTACTTGAATAAGTGACCTCCTTCAAATATCTTGGCGTTCATCTCGATAGCTCACCAACTTTCACCCAGCATATAGACCATGTGGTTGGTGCAGTAAACAAAAAACCTGGGGTGTTTGTACAGACACAAGCACTGTATGACACCTGAGACCCGAAAACTAGCAGTAACCTCCTTAGAGCTCTCCTCAGTAGATAATGGCCTGTTTATCTATGATGAATCCATAGACACCAGCATGAACCGAATTAGAACCCTTCTTAATAAGGCCTGCCACCTCATTTTAGTTGCGGACAGGCTTACACACTCTTGCAATCTTTATCAGAGTACAGACTGGCTCACTCTTGACCTAAGATTACAATACCAAACCTGCATACTCGGAAAGAAGGCACTGCTAGGGCTCACCCCCCCCCCACTTTCAATCTCTACTACATAGCCCTGCATACCACCATACTATTAGGACTGCTACAAGACATGCACTGTTCATTTCTTATTGCAGGACCAGAAAATCCATGAGGGCTTTCCTATATAGGGCACCGACCTGGTTGAATGAACTCCCCACCTCCATGTTGGAGCCACCTAAATGGAGTACATTTAAATCAGCTCTGAGAAAACACCTTGCTTCCCTACATGTATGTTGGTGTTACCGCTGGGCTATCCCACTAATAATGCCCTGGTTGTCCCACCTGTCAGAACATGGAATGCTTGCTGACAAAGTTGCCCCCTTGCAACTGCACTTCTTCAGACAAGGCATATACAGTTGCTGCACTTGTATTATTTGGTGAGCACAGAAACTAGCTCATACTGTATCCTCAGTCTGTTGTAATTTGTTGAACAGTATTAATTGGGACCATAGGAACTTGCTTTTATTCTATCTTCTGCTTGTTGTACTTTGCTAAAAATGACTCTTAGTTCTTGCATGATCCATTATTATGTTTCTTCTCTGTAATGTATATTTACTTCTGTACCTATTGACGTGGAACCTTTATAAACGAGCAATGCTTAAAGGTGTTACTCCAAATATTCCAAATAAATAAATAAAATGTTGAAGTTCTGGGAAAGAACTGTGTAAAAGGACCAGGTACTTATGTCATCTGCATCCATGGGGACACACAATACCATCCCACCATACAAGTTAATCTGAACACTGATAGGGTGTTGCACCAAATGAAAGTGGGAGTAGTACCTAAGTTACCTGTACCTGTGATTATTGGAAATTACTTTCCAGGATTAAGTAAATTAATCACATAGGGACTAAATCCTGCTGTGCCAGCAGCTGTGATTACAAGAGCACAGGCAAAGAAAATCTCAAAAGCTGGGGTCTCTTTTCCTTTCAGTGATTTTGATGTGGATTTGTTTGAGTCCAGCTCCAAGATCCAGAAATCCAGGAAAGAAAGAAGATGCCTGAAAAACAGTGGCAATAAAAGACTGGTAGACATAAAGGGTTAATATATAAAAATGCTCAAACTAAACTGATAACTAATTGTAATTTTGTTTCCGAGTAAACTAACAATGTTTCTCTCTATGGCTATTTTAAGCAGCTGTAGGTGAAACAAAAACAGAGTGAACCAGTGAGGTGACACAGGGCTCAGTACTCAGTCCAGTGCTGTTCAACATACGAACATATAAAATTTGCCAGCAGATAAAGGCCTAGAGGTCTATCAAGTCTGCTCGAATGTGCAGCTAGCACCCCTTATTCTGCAGCTGCCCCTCCCTTCCACCCTTCCCCTTCATTAACCCTCCCCCTTGTCCTGTCCCATCCCCTTTTGAAGCAGTCCACTGTTCTACTGGATACCACTTCTGCAGGTAACGCATTCCACCCAGCCACCACCCTCTCTGTAAAAGTGTCTTCTCGTCTCCTCCTGAACCTTCCTCCCTCAGTCTCTATATCATGGCCTCTGGTGGCCCTCCCCTCCCTTACTTTGAACAGCCCCTCTGTACCAGTCTTGTTTATTCCTTTCATGTATTTAAAGGTTTCAATCATGTCACCCCTGTCCCTCCTCTCCTCCAGTGAGTACATGTTCAACTCCTTCAGCCTCCTCTCATATGATAAGTCCCCAGCCCCTTGATCATCTTTGTCGCCCTCACACCCCTCAAGAACTTAATGTCCCTCTTCAGATCAGGCGCCAGTACTGCATGCAGTACTCCAGGTGTGGTCTAACTAATGACCTTACAGTTGCAGAATCACCTCCTCCTCCTCGGGATATACCCCTTGCAATACAACCCAGCATTTTGTTGGCCTTTGCAGCTGCCTTCCCTACATTGTGCCGAGTTGTTCATTGACCTATATGGGCACCCAGATCCTTCTCCTCCTCCTCTGTCTGGGCTAGCTGCACTCCCCAGCTGGTAACTTCTCCTTGGGTTCTTCATCCCAAAATGCAGCACCTTGCACTTTTTGGCATTAAACCCCAGTTGCCAGGTGTCTGACCAGGTTTCAAGCTTTGCCAGATCATCCTGCAACCCCTGCCATCCCCCTAGGTCATCCACCACCACGCCTACCTTGGTATCATCAGCAAACAGATTGATCTTGCTCTTTATGTCCCATGATATGTCTGCAATGAATATCCCAAACAACACTGGTCCCAACACCGAGCCCTGTGGAACACCGCTCATCACTGCCCTTGGGTGTGAGAGCTCCCCACCCACCACCACCCTCTGTTGCCTTCCCTGAAGCCAGTTTCCTACCCATCTTACCAGCTTTGCACCCGGCCCTGTGCCTACTAACTTCCTTCCCAGCCTTCCATGCGGCACAGAGTTGAATGCCTCACTGAAGTCCAGATACAGAACATCCACTGCATGGCCCCTGTCCAGTTGCCTAGTTACCCAGTCATAGAACTCGACCAGGTTGGTTTGGCAGGATCTGCCACATATGAAGCCATGCTGTCTGCTGTCCTGTAGGACTTTGGCCTCTAGGAGGGCCACCAGCCTCTCCTTCAGGATAGTCTCCATTAGCTTACCCACAATGGATGTGAGGCTCACTGGTCTGTAGTTTCCCGGTTCATCCTTGGGGCCACTCTTGTGGAGGGGCACCACATGAGCCATCCTCCAGTCCTGAGGTACACACCCCAAATGTAGTGAGGCCTTAAATAGGTCTGCCAAAGGTCCTGCAAGGACCTCTGCCCGCTCCTTCAGTACCCTGGGGTGGATGCCATCTGGGTCTGGTGCCTTGTCCACCCTCAGTGCCTTCAAACCCTCTTGAACTCTGCCCTCCATGATTTCCCCATCTGTCACCCCTTCCCCCCCGTTTCTGCCATTTCTCCCACCTTGGGTGTCACTCCCCCCCTTCTCTTTAGTAAATACTGAGCAAGAAGTACTCATTTAGTGCTTCTGCCTTATCGCTCTGCTTCCACCCAACCCCACTCCTTCAAATCCTTACAATGTGGTCTACAGCTCCTTTTCTCCTGATGTACTTAAAATCCTTCTCCTCCTTCTTAATGCCTTGAGCCAGCCTGAGTTCCAGATGCTTTGGCTCCTACTGCCCTTGTCACCTCCTTCGATTCTGTCAAGTACTCCTCCTGTCCTCCCCCTCCTGTTTTCTTGTACTTCCTAAAGGCAACTCTTTTCTTCCTTACCTTTTCAATGACCTCCTTGCTCAACCAGCTCGGGTTCTTAGCCCTAGCCTCTTGCTCTGGGCTTTGCAGCAGGTTTTGGTTGCCTCCACTATCCCCAGCTTTATGAGCTCCACCTCTGGTTAGTGTCCATACTAGACTGAATTCTGGCCAGGTACCCTTTACCACTTCCCCATCCTCCAGTCGGCCCTCCTGAAGTCCAGCACTCTTGTGCCAGATTCCACTCCTTCCTTGCCCATATCCAATGTGAGCCAAACTGAGTGGTGGTCACTCCCTGACAACGGTTCCTCCACTGTAAGTTCTCTCACAAAGTCCGCATTTTCCAGCACAAGGTCAAGGGTATTCTTTACCTGGTTGGTTCACTGACCATTTGCAGCAGGAAGCTGTCCTGGAAGGCATCCAGCAGTACCTGCTCCCTTCTGTTCCAGGTTGTTGGCCTACTCCAGTCCACTCCTGGCATGTTGAAGTCCCCCACAATCACCACACTACTCTTCTCGCGGGTCCTCCTGATCTGTCCCGCTAGTTCCCTGTCTAACTCCTCCATCTGAGATGGTGGCCTGTACACCACTCCCATTCTAAGAATCCTATTCTTGGAATCCTGAATTTGCATCCAAAGTGACTCTGTACTACCCTCCTCCCTTCCTCCTCACACACTTCAGTCCTTCCTTCACATATAGTGCCACCCCCTCCTTTCCCAATCACCCTGTCCCTCGAAATAACCTGTACCCTGGTACAGACAGGTCCCAGTCATTGTATGGCGCCCATGTTTCTGTGATGGCTGCAATGTCCACTCTCCCTCTGTCATGAGAACCTGTAACTCTGCAGTTTTCCTCCCAAGGCTCCTAGCATTAGGGTAACCACCTTCCACCCTTTCCCCTCCCATCCTGCCCCCTTTCTAGGATCATCAATAGTACTTGCCATTTGTCCTTTGTCACTGTTATGGAGTAGCTCATATGGTTTCCCAACCTGTGGTCTCTGCATATCTCTTCCCCAATTGCCACCCCCCACTCCTAGTTTAAATTCCCAACTTCCTCTACGTACTCCTCCATCCTCTGTTTCAACACTTTCTTTCCCTCCTCACTCAAGTGTAGTCTGTCCTTGGCATAGAGACTACAGTCCTCCCAGGTCCCTCTCCACCCCCCCAACAGCCCATACCCTTTAGCACGACACCAGGTTGTTAGCCATCCGATAAATTCCTCTATTCTCAGCTTTCTTGTTGTTCTTGCCTTTGGCACCGGAAGTATCTCTGAAAAAGTTACTGATCTTCCTGCCCCCTCACATAATTGTGCTAGTTCCTCAAACCTCCTCTGGACTATATCTACTGTCTTGTCAGCCAGACCATTTGTCCCAAGATGTATAATTAAATGAGGCTTGTCCCTACCCCTTCTAGCATATTTCAGAACAGATTGTCCCACCCTTTCCGCTGTCATTCCTGGCATGGCCTCCACCCAAATGCGACTATGCCTCTCCCCCTTGCTACCCCACCTGACTCCTCTTAGTATTGAGTCCCCCAGCACTAAGATTCCACCCCTCTTACTTCCTGCTTGCTTCCATTCATCTCCCTCTCTCATTTCCAGCTCTTCTTCCTCCTGCACATTATTTCCCCCTTTTATCCCTGTTGCAATTCTCTGAGCAGAATTTCCCCCTGCTCCAGTTTGGTCCAGGCATGTATCAATTACTCCTCTAATTTCATCATTTCCCTCCTCCACCTTCTTTCTCTCTAGCAATGCAAAACTATTTTCTGAAGACCCTTCACAAATGCCCGCTCCCTCTCTCTTCATAGTAACCTGTTCTCTCCTTTCCACTCCATGACTTTTGCCACTTCTTCGCCTCCCTCACAAGTCCCTATCTCCTCCTTCCATTTGTCTTTTGTCTCTTGACCTGGTTTCCCGGCAATTGTTCTTCCTGGCCTGGGTCCCTTTGTCTCTGCTTCCTTCCTCTGACCCTCTCCTCACCACTGTTGGCTTAAATCGCCTCCCTCATCTCCCTTCTTCCTCCCTCCAGTATTGGGCCAACCCACCCCAATCTGCTTGCCTGTCTTAGTTCCTCCTGCAGACCCTCAATCTCCTTTCTAAGTTTTTTATGTGGTTGCACTAAACATCCTACCACCTCAGGCAATTTTTAGAAAGATTGGTGCATTGCGGTTGTTGCAGCCTACCACCCTACCCATTACTGTCATTGCCCACCAACGACCCCCACCCTTCAGATGCAGGATACCAAACACTCCCCAAGTCTCCCCTCTCCCCCCTCTATCAGTGCAAAGCATTCTTTTCTTAATTTCCATTACCCTCTTTTGTTGTACACGTTTAGATATATTGACCAACTGCTCTTTATATTCCTATCCTTCCTATCCACACTCAAAAAGAGACTTTAAGTAGCCATTATTTTTTTTTATTTAATTAGTTTTTGTTGACCGGGTAAGTGCACTAGACAAATCCTGCCTATTTTCAGGCACGACCCGGGGGAGGGGGATACAGATGAATGCCAACTGACCTTGAACCAGGTTAAGCTGTTGGTGGTATCTTTTTAGTGAATGAGGGAAATTTGGCCAGGACACCGGGGAAATTCCCCTACTCTTTTCGATAAGTGCCATGGGATCTTTAACATCCACCTGAACTACCACCAATCCAGGCAGATGGGGCCTCGGTTTAACGTCTCATTCAAAGACGGCACCTCAGAAGTGCAGCACCCCTCTCATGCTGCACTACAGTGTCAGTACTGGGATATTAACCCAAGTGCCAGATGTGGGAACTGAACCCACAGCCCTCTGATCTCCCAGCCTCAGAGGCGAGTGTGCTACCTACTGAGCCACTGACACATTGCACAACCTTCTTCAAACTCCTACTCCTCCTTTCCCCAATGCAATATCAATGCGAAGAAGTAATAATGAAAGCTCCTAGATTTGCATTTACTTCCCTTCCATGGAGATAGCAGTCACCTCTTCACTTGCTGCTGTTCCTTTCCTGGATGTCTGCTTCTGCTATGACAGGTGCATATCCTTTGCCCGTTTGAGAAGTGATGTCAGAACCCTGGTATAAAAGAAATCATGGACGGGTGGGTGGGGTGAGGGGTTTGGAGGTGGGACCAGCCAAGTCTTCCAGAAACAATCAGGTAGCTGAGGCCTCTGGTCAGACCATTAGCACCTTCCCCCACTCTGCACTAAAACTTTGCAGCTAGTGAAGCCAGCAACAATGAATCACAATTCTACTCAAAGCCCCCCAAATAGGTTTGCTAACCAAAGAAACAGGACTCCAATTCAAACAGCTTCACCAACAACACATCAAAATAGGCTTGGAACTAGAAGATATAGGTCTCCAATTCAAAGAAACAGATCCAGTTAAATCACACCAATTATATTTTAAAACAGAAGAAATAGGCCTCCACAAATGCAACCTGCCACACAGTGAATCATCAAACAAATGAGCCTACTTATAGCTACCAAAACAGGTTTCAAAATTCCAACAGCCCCAAACAATACCCTGCTAGCCCCTTAGTAGTAAGAAAGGAAAGAAATAACCTTCTACCAAGTAGAATCCACAAGAAACAATGTAAAAACAACAAGAAGAAGCTACTGTACTGTAGATCTGATCCTGTCCCCCTTCTAGTTCCTTCATTGGTGACATTGCTGAAGGAGTTAGTAGCAAGATCTGCCTTTTTGCAGATGATACTAAACTCTGTGGGAGGGTGGACACAGAGGAGGGGACACAGGCACTAAAGGAGGACCTGGCTAAGCTGGAGAAATGGTCCGGCATCTGGAAGTTGGGCTTTAATGCTAAGAAATGTAAAGTAAAGCACATGGGAGTCAGAAACAAAAAGGCCAGTTACTGGCTGGGGGGGAATACAGGTGACAGTATCAAAGGAAGAAAAGGACCTGGGAGTAATGGTCAGGGGTGATATGAAACACACAGCACAGTGCTGTAAGGCAGCACCCAAGGCAAACAAAATGCTGGGATGCACCACCAGTGGGATTACCTCTAGGAGGGAGGAAGTTATTCTGCCACTGTACAGGTCACTGGTGAGACCACACCTGGAATACTGTAGTCAGTTCTGGTGCTCTTTCCTGAAGAAGGATATCAGACTATTAGAGGGGGTCCAGTGGGAGCAACCAAAATGATTAAGGGTATGGGAGACAGAGCATATGAGGAGAGGCTGGGGGATCTGAACATATACTCCCTAGAGGACAGAAGGGAGAGAGGGGACAGGATTGAAACCTTTAAGTACCTTAAGTGCATAAATAAACAAATAAAATAAATAAATGAATGATACCAGGGCTTCTTCAACTTAAGGAAAGGAGGGTGCAACTAGGGGACATAGCCTGAAATTGGTGGGGGGGTACATTCAAGAAGGAAATGAGGAAGCACTTTTTCACTGAAAGGGTGGTGAAGGGGTGGAATGAGTTGCTGGAGGAGGTGGTGGCAGTAAATATGGTGGACAGTTTCAAGGGTGGGTGGGATAGGGTGAAGAAGGAGGATCAGGACCAAAGGGAATAGGGGAAGGGAGAGGGATGGTGGGGGGGTGACTCCAGGAGGAGTTGGGGAGGGGGGGCAGCTCCAGGGAATTAGATGAGGTGCACACTTGAGCAGACTAGATAGACAGTTATGGCCTGTTTCTGCTGGCAATTTCGTATGTTCGTAACCAACATCTGAAAAAGGTAATGGGCTTCTGTAGAGAGTTTGGGCTAATCCTCAGATGTAGGAACAGATAGAACAATTGGTCATACCAAAGAAGTATAGAACTGAGTTGTTAGAGATAACACATGACAGTCCTGTGGCTAGTCGCTCGGGGAGGCATGACACCCTTGCCAGATTGCTGTAGAGACTTCACTGGCCTGGAATTCTTGAAGATATTGCTACCTATTGTAGTTCTTGCGCTGAATGTCAGAAAGTAGCCACAGTGACTAAAAAAGGAAAGGTGCCCCTGGAGCCCCTACCCTTGATGGTAACCCGTGAAGTGGGTGCATAAGGAAGGGCGCTGTCCATTACGGTGACACCTTCCTCGCGCAATCCACTCAAGAAGACCGATGGGTAGGGTGACTGGATGAGGGGGTGGGCAAACTAGGTGACAGGATGTCGCTATACGTACGCACATGGGGATGAGCACGGTGAGTGTGGGCTGGGGGGGTGGAGAAGCTGTAGGGGGTGGCGCTGTGGTCGTCAGTCGAGCTGCGGCGTGGTGTTGGGGATTGGGCAATGGCTGGGATGACTGAGGTACTGGGTTTGGGTCCGGGCGCTGGTGCAATTTTTAATGCGCCCGGCCTGAACCTTTTTATTTTTACTACTTTCACCCCCCCAACATGCACCTCCCTGGAGTTGAGAATCCTTAGTAGGGGGTGCATGGGAGGCACACCCACAGTGGGAGTGGCCCCCCATAAAGTAGTAAAAATATGTCCTGGTGCCATTGTGCTGGTACGCCAGGGTTGTCAGAGTGCTGAAAATGTGTTCGGCACTCTGACTGAGCAATAACGGCGATTGCCTTTAGGCATTTGCCATTATCACATAGACCCACCCTTGTTAGATGTGCCTTTTGAGAGAATTGCAGTGGATGTGGTTGGCCCCTTAGACAAAAGTAAAAAGGATAATCAATTCACTCTGGTAGTGTGTGACTATGCTACTTGATACCAAGAGGCAGTTCCAATGCATATTGTCACAGCCCCAAAAGTGGCAGCAGAGCTTGCCAAAATTTTCAGCAGGGTGGGCATACCTAAATAGACTATTGCTGATCAGTGTAGTAATTTTAATGCTGCATTACTGAAGGAGCTGTACCGACTACTAGGTATCACTGCCATAAGAACCTCCCTTTATCACCCTAAGACAGATGGTCTTGTTGAGCATTTTAATCAATCCCTAAAATGCATGTTAAAAAGGTTTGTAAAAGGGGATGGGAAAGATTGGGATCAATACTTACCTTACCTGCTTTTTGCTTACAGAGAAGTGCCACAAGTCTCAACAAGTTTTTCACCATTTGAAATGATGTATGGTACAAAACCTAGAAGGCCACTTGATGTAATAAAAAAAAACATGTGAACTCCCCACTCAGAAAAAAAAATCTATTACATCTTATATGTGTGCTCTGAAAAAGAAACTGGCAAAAGTATGTTGAAATTGCCCACGGTAATCAGGAAGATGCCCAAAACCAGTAGAAGGTGTATTATGACTGTGGGGTAAAAGAAAAATGTTTTTGAGCCAGGTGAAAACGTCTTGTTACTGTTACCCACTACAGACAATAAACTGTTAATAAAGTGGCAAGTGCCTTATAAAGTGCTTAGACTTACTGGCAAAGTTAACTATGAGATTGAGACCCCTGATAGGAAAAATCCTACAAGATATACCATGTTAACCTCCTGAAGAAATGGGCTGAAAAAACACCAAAGGCTGCTTTGTTAGCTTTACCAGAAACTTCTACAGAAGACATTGACATAGCATATGATGCACTGGAAAAAACTGTAACTGCCGATGCTGCAAAGGTGAATGTTTCCTTAACCTCTGAACAAACCACAGAAATTCATAACTTGGTAAAGACATTTAACAGTAATTTTGCCACAGTGCCAGGCTGAGCAAAAGGGGTTGAGCACATAACAGTGACAGGGAATGCTCGCCCTATCAGACAGGAAACATACAGATTACCGGAGTGGTTAAGAGCAGATGTGGTTAAGGAAATACAAAAAAATCAAACAGGTGGGTGTCATAGAAGAGTCGAAAAGTGCTTGCCCATCACCAGTGGGGACTATAAATAAAAAAGAAGGGAGCTGGCCCAGTGGCATGGAGGACTGAGTCACTACAAAATGCCTTACCTCCTATCATGCTGGTGACCCAGGTTCGGGGATGGACTCGGATTGTCAGGGGTTGGTTGGGGAGGAAGAGAATTTGGCACCCAAAGGACTACTCTCCTCTTCCAGGGAAGGGATGACTTGTCATTGCAGCCTTGGCTACCCCCAGGTAGAGGCTGGGAGGTAGAGCAGGTCAGGGAGGCAAAGTATGAGAGGAAACTGCAGGGACACATAGGATAGGCATGCCTCCACATGTGAGTCCTACACTCCACAGGAGGGATGCGATGAGAGAAAAACCAGGAGGAATATGGATATCAGGGGGCATCATGGAGCCTGACCCAGTCATCTGCATGCCACCACATGGTGAGTGACCCAGTGTGCCTTGGATCTGATATACTAGGGGTAGGACAGCCCTCTCCCCTTGGCCCTGCCATGAGAGGGAAACTTGTAGGGAGAAACCATGACTGGGCATACTTCAGTGGAGGCAGAAAGCCAGTCTGGAGGGGCTGGGGGTTGGGTTGAGCAGCTGCTCCACAGACAAATGGAAAAACACTTAAATATAAAAAACAATATATATAGATAATAAAAAAAGAAGGGGTGTGAAAATCTGCCTTGATTTTAGGAAATGTAATCAAGTGTCCATATTTAACAGTTATCTTATGCCCAGGATAGATGATTTGGTGGACAGATTGGGAAGTGCCAAGTACATCAATAACCTCATTCTCACCAAGGGTTACTGGCATATTCCCCTAGCTAGAGAATCCAGAGACAAAACTGCATTTTCCACTCCTATTGGAGTCTATCAGTTCACTACCATGCTATTGAGTTTACATGGCATACCTGCTACATTCCAACAGTACAGTACATATATGTAATTTTAGCTACTCACACTGGTTATTGTCCTGCTTACCTGGATGATGTCATGGTGTAAGGCAGATCTGACAATGAATCCTACCAAATGTGCATTGGGCATGCAGTAAACCAGATATTTGGGATATGTTTTGGGAAATGGAGAAGTAAAGCCAGAGATTCCTAAGATAGACGCTGTAGCTAACAGTCCTGTCCCTAAAACAAAGAAACATGTCAGGGCATTTTTAGGACTGGCTGGTTACTGTCGGAGACTCATTCCCAACTTTGCCCAATTAGTTACCTCTCTCACTTAACTCATGAAGAAACAGTGACTGAATAATATGAAATGGACCCCCATAGTGTGATGGGGCTTTATTGGCCATCAAGGCTACACTATGTTCAGCCACTGTTTTAAGAAGCCCAGACTTTGAGGAACAATTTTTGGTACAGACAGATGCATCAGAGGTAGGCCTAGTTGCAGTCCTGAATCAGAATATAGAGGGGAAGGACCATCCCATTGTACATATCAGTAGGACATTGCATGACAGATGTGCATGTACTCCACCATTGAAAAGGAATGCCTTGCAGCAAAGTGGGCCATGAAGTCCCTTACATTTTATTTGGAAGGAGCTGACATTGTACTTAGAACTGATCATAACATCTTTGTTGGCTTAATCAAATGAAAGATAGAAATTTCATATTCACAAGGTGGTACCTGGCACTGCAGCCATTTAAATTCAAAGTGATGCATAAATCTGGAAAGGGGAATGTCAGTGCTGATTTTCTTCAGAATTCTGAAGATTAAAGAAAATGTGTGGGTTTAAACTTAACTGTTTGCTGTGCTGGTTGTTATGGAAAAAGGATATGCATATGCACAGAACTGTAAAGGTTATAAGATAATGTTAGAAGAGAATTAAAAGAGACTTTTGGAAACCTGTGTTTTAAAACAAGTTCCCTCTTAAATGGTGGGTATGTGACAGGGTTAAAAAAAGACCCTGTTCCATTTGTTATGCAGAAAGAGTTAAAAGCAAGGATCTGTTCTATATTTTTTGTGAGACCTAGGAACTCATCATCACTCTGACAGTCTGACAGTTCTCCCCCTTCCACTATCTCCCTGCCTTCACTTGCTCTTTCTTGCTGTTTCTATCTTTTCTTCCTCCCTGCTTATCCATGGTTATAAAAATATATCTAGATCTTTATGTGAAACTGGCATCCCTTGGTTTGAAAATGTATATAGTTATATTGTTGAAATAATTGCAAAAAGCTGTTTGGAACTCAGGGGGTTAACACTGAGATGCAGTTTGACCTCCACCAACTCTTTTGCAGAGTTATCAACAGGAGATCAGTTCTGAGTCACACTGTTCTATTTTCGTTGCATCTACAAGGAAAGAAACTGGCAAAATTCTGATACATTTTGTGAGAAATAGGAAGTATTTTAATGAGCTCAGGATGCAGAAATTTATTGCCAAGAAGAGACATTATATATACAGAGAGCAATATTTTGTTAGAGAGAGAGAGAGATTGAAATTTAGAATTAGAGATACCCTCAGAGGAAGGGCTTTATTTTGTCTGAACTGCCTATATAAGAGCTATCCTGCACAATTTTATTTTTTTATTCTATTGTTATTGAAAATAATAAAATGCTACTTGTGAATTGTATAACTTCTCCTTGTTTCCCTATGCTTCCTGACCAGTGCCTCAATGACAATGCAGTGGGTGACTCATTCAGGTACCCTTGTAATTTGATGGGTGGAGGTCTTAACTGAAGGTTGGGAAGAATGACATGTGATGGCAAATTTGGGGGAATGCCAGAATGAGCGGCTGAACATGATGGGGGAGCGTGGCAGTAAACAGACCATTTTGGATCTCAGTTGAGTACTGGGCACAAGCTGCACTGTAATCAAATAAAGTGCATATACCACACAAGCTAGGAATTACACCTGAATTGAAAAGCATAGTACATTGGATTACTGCAGTTACCAAGACTGTGCCTTGATCACTGTACTGAAACATGCTGATGTCCTCAAAACAAAAATAATAATAATTATGTTGTTTACTGAAAATATACCACTGCAGTTACTTTGAATATTAGTGCCAGTGCACCAGGTTACCTGTCTTTGACACAAGTGGGACTCAGACTAGAACAACTCTTATTTGGTCCTGGGGGGGGAGGGGGGAGATATAATGGTATATATGACTGGGACATGGTCATACCAGGCTATACTCTGTTCTGGAAGGACAGGGTAGGGAAAAAAAAGGAGGAGTGGTGTACTTCATGTGAGGGAGGGCATTAAAACAACAGAGATACAGGGAAAACGAGGGAGGTAGAGGTACTGTGGTTCACACTAGAGGTAGGAAATAGAAACATAGAATTTGATGGCAGATAAGAACCGCTTGGCCCACCTAGTTTGCCCATTTCCCTACCTAATGGATAAGCTGCAGATCCTAGTTACCCAACAGCCTACTTCCTCATACCACCCACTAGAATTGCCTTATGTCTATCCCATGCATTCTTGAATTCTCCCACTGTTTTTGACTCCATGACATCCTCAGGAAGGCCGTGCCATGCATCTACAATCCTCCCCACGAAGAAATACTTCCTCACATTACCTCTGAGCTGTCCCTCCTCTATCTTCAGATTGTGTCCCCTTGTTCTTGCACATCTCTTTTTCTGTAAGATGTTACCCTCTTGGACTTTGTTGATTCCCTTGAGGTACTTGAACATTTCTATCATGTCTCCCCTCTCCCTCCTTTCCTCGAGGCTATATATATTAAGCTCCTTTAGTCTTTCTTCATATGTCTTCTGGTGCAGACCCTACACCATTATGGTTTCCCTCCTCTGGACAGCCTCCACCCTGTCTATGTCTTTGAGGAGATGGGGTCTCCAGAACTGCATGCAGTACTCCAGATGTGGTCTCACCAACTGTCTGTACAGAGGGATAACAACTTCCTGTTTTCTACTGGTGATGCCTCTCCCTATGCATCCCAGTATCCCCCAGCCCTCTTTACTGCCTTCTCACATTGCTTGCCCACCTTTAGGTCATCTGATATAACTACCCCCAGGTCCCTTTCCATTTTTGTTGTTGTCAGTATCTCCCCCCCATATTGAGTACTCTTCTCCTGGGTTTTTGTATCCCAGGTGCATTACTTTGCACTTCTTTGCATTGTATCTAAGCTGCCATACATTTGACCGTTCCTCCAGCCTTGCCAAGTCCTTTCTCATCCTTTCCACCCCACCTTGTGTATCAACCCTGTTGCAGATCTTTGTGTCATCTGCAAAGAGACATACTTTTCCTTCCAGTCCCTCTGCAATGTCACTTATAAAGACATTAAAAAGGACCATCCCCAGTACTGAACCATGCGGTACCCCACTAATAACCCCCCTTTCTTCACTGTGCACTCCATTTACTATTATCCTCTGTGTCCTGTTGTCCAGCCAATGTTTTACCCAGGCTAGCACCCTTGGACCCACTCTCAGGCTGGCTAATTTGTTTATTAATCTTTTGAGCGGGACTGTCAAATGCCTTGCTAAAGTCTAGGTAGGCCATGTCCACAGCCCCTCCCTGGTCTACTACTTTGGTCACCCAGTCAAAGAAATCGATTAGATTAATCTGACATGACCTTCCTGCTATGACTCCATGCTGCCTTGGGTCCTCTGCCCCATTGGCCTCTAGGTACTCAACAATTCTTTCCTTCGGAAGTGATTCCATCATTTTCCCTACCACTGAGGTCAAACTAACATGTCTGTAGTTTCCTGCCTCTGTCTTGCTCTCACTTTTGTGAAGGGGAATCACATCCACCCTCCTCTAGTCCTCAGGTACCACACCATCCTCCTATGATTTGTTAAAAAGGGTAGTCAGTGGTGTTACTAGTTCTCCCCTTGGTTGGTTTAGAATTCTGGGGTGAATCCCATCAGGCCTCATTGCTTTATCCACCTTCAGTTTTAGGAGTTCTTTCAAAAACCTTTCTTCTGTGAAAGGACTGATATCAACTCCCCTATCCAGAGTGCTTCTATTGACTGGATTAGGTACCTTCCCCCTTTCCTTTGTGAATACTGAGCAGAAGTATTCATTCAGTATCCCTGCTTTTTCTCTGTCCCTCTCTGCCCAACCAACCTCCTCTTTATTCAGCCTTAGTATCCCTGCCTTAGTCTTTCTTTGCTCCCTAATGCACTTATAAAAGGTTTCATTCCCCTTCTTAACCGAGTTGGCTATCTTTTCCTCAGTTTGGGCCTTTGCTATTCTGACTGTCTTATCCACTTCCTTCTGCTTTAACTGGTACAGTTCTCTGTCCTGCTCATTCTGTGTTTCCTTATACTTACTGAATGCTATCTTTTTCTCCCTAACCTTCCCTGCCACTTCTTTTGAGAACCATAGTGGTTTTTCCTTTTATTTTGATTTGTTTATTTGCTTCACACAAAGGCTTGTTGCCTCTGTGATGGCAGTTTTGATGTTTCCCCATTGTTGCTCCACCCCACCTTCTTGCCTGTTTGCTAGTGCTTTTCTGAGGCACTCTCGCATTTTGACAAAATCAGTCCTCCTGAAGTCCAGTACCTCTACTTTTGTATGGCTTGACTCTACAGCTATGTTTATCATGAACCACACTGTTTAGTGGTCACTTGTTCCCAGATGGCTACCCACTTCTAGATCTGAGATCCTGTCTCTGTCACCATTTGAGAGTACCAGGTCTATGATTGCTCCCTCCTGAGTGGGTTCCAATACTAGCTATCTGAGGCATGCCCCCTGTAGGGCATCGAGAATAGCCCTGCTCTTGGATGTCCCTTCAGCAAAGGTGCTTCAGTTAACATCTGGAATATTC
The DNA here is from genome assembly GCA_016271365.2 of Neoceratodus forsteri. NCBI lineage: Eukaryota > Metazoa > Chordata > Ceratodontiformes > Ceratodontidae > Neoceratodus > Neoceratodus forsteri. Next base: position 513,947,152 of record CM057449.1, on the reverse strand, counting down.
AGGTCCCCCATCAGCAATATCTCCCCTTTCTCTGCCATCCTAAGGATGCCTTCTATCATTTCCTTGTCCATTTCCTCCCCCTGAGATGGGGGTCTGTATACAGCCCCTGTGCAGATTGTGGTCTCCAGGGTAACCCACAGTGCCTCCTCTCCTCCGTGTTTACCCTTTAATTCCATTGCTTTGATCCCTTCCCTTACATGGAGAGCTACTCCTCCTTCTTTTCTACCCTTCCTGTGCCTCCTGTATAGTGTGTCCCCTAGTATGTTGACATTCCAGTCATGGTTCTCTGTGTACCATGTTTCTGTGACTGCCACGATATCCAGGCATCCTTCTTCCATCAAAGCCACCAGTTCAGGGAGCTTGTTACCTAGACTACAGGCATTGGTACTCATTACCCTCCATTTTTTGATGGCCTTATTCCTTTTTGCCCCATCCCTGTTCTTACTGCCTTTGTCTTTTTCTCCATTTACCCCTGCCCATCTCCCTAGCGCCTGTTCTATCTTGGTGTTTACCTCACTAACTACCCTGATTTTTTTGGGAGGGCTAGGATTTCCCTTCTCCTTTTCAGTGCCTCCCCCCTTGGCTAGTTTAAATACTGCCAATGAAGCATTTAAACCTATCACCTAGGTCCCTGGTTCCCCTCCTGGACAGATGCAGACCATCGTGCCAGTATAGGCCTGTATCCCTCCAGGTGGAGCCCCATTCCCCAATGAAGCCAAAACCCTGAGCTCTGCACCAGTTTTTCAACCACTGATTGAATCCCATGGTGTGAAGTACTCTAGCCGTACCCATACCATGGACAGGTCTGAGAAGGATACCGTGCATGCTACTTATCTAAGGCCCCTCCCCAACTCCACAAACTCCTCCTGCACTGCTCTAATCCCTTTCCCAGCCTTCCTTTGTTCCTTTGTGGGCAATGACATGCAGCTCCCTCCTCCATGCAGCTGCTCCCATGATCCTGAGGATTCACTCCAGATTCCTCCAAGCCATGGTGCCAGGCAGACACCTTACCTCCCTCTCCCCTCCCTTCCCCAGTTCTACCCTCCTAATAAAAATAGAGTCTCTGTTCATACTGGTGTGATCTACAGACCTCCAGCACAGGGGGAGGAGTTAGATAAGGTACTGATGGAAGCCACTGGCAAGATGGCAGAAAAGGGGAAGGTGCTGTTATTGAGGGACTTCAATCTGCTGGATGTAGATTGGAACCTTGCAGCTGCAGCTTCAGCTAGAAGAAGGGAAATCTTGCACTCCCTGCAGGGGGCATTCCTCAGGCAACTAGTCAGAATGGCTGTGAAATCACACTAAACAAAGGTGAAGGTCCTGGACTCCAGGACGGCATATTTTAAAAAGATGGGTGAATGCCTCAGGGTTGACCTGGCAGGGGAATGAACTGGGTGGGGTGGAAAAACAGTGGAGGAACCTAAAAAGAGCCATAGTGAAGGCAACAAACCTCTGCATCAAGCAAGAGAGCAAAAGACAGAGGAAAAAGAGGTTACTATGGTTCTTGAAAGGGGTGACAGAAAAGGTAAAAGCTAAGAGGGTAGTATTCAGAAGGTACGAGGTGATATAGAGGAAGGAGGATAGGAAGGTGTATCAGAGGAAAGAGTAATGCAGGGAGAGCAGTAAGGAGTGCAAAGGCACAAACCAAAGAGAATAGCCAAGGCAGTCACAAAAGGGGACAAGACATTTTTAGGTATGGAAGTGAGAAAAGGAAGAACAGGTATGGGACTATAGGGTTAAGAAGGGAAGGGAAGGACTGCACAGAGAGGGAACAGGAAAAGGCAGACATCCTGAACAAATACTGTTGTTCATTGTTCACAGAGGAATGTGACTGAGAGGGGCCACAAAAATGTGACAGGAGCATTGGAGGGAGGGAGGTGGACGCTAGTCCATTTTCAAAGGAGAGTCCTGAAGGGACTTGCATATCTGAAAGTGACAAAGCAGTGGATCAGTAGGGGTCCACGCAAGGGTGTTGAGGGAGCTCAGGGAGGTACTAGCTGTCTCTGATGGACCTATTTAACAGCTCAAAGGAATCAGGCATTGTCCCAAAGGACTGGAGGAGGCAGATGTAGACACATTGCACAAAAGTGGTAGCAGGGAAGAGGCTGGCAGTTTTTTTTTATTTTATTTTATTTTGTTTATAAATGTTGGTTATGTTTAGTATTATTTGGTTAATGTTTTGCTTTTAGGCTGATTATTTTGTGTTTGGAGTTTTTATTTTGTTTAAGTAGTGATATGTGCTGCCCGTAGTTCCCGCAGTGGTGCGCTATTCATCTTCCTCTCTTCGCGCTCTCAGCCCTTTTTATACTCCTCCCCTACATTTCGATACTTACCAGTGCTGTAGGGCACTGGGGATCATTCGTAGGGGAGTGAGGAGGACAGGGGTTCGCGAACTGAGGAAGATGAATGAGGGGAGCCACCGTACCAGGGTTATTAAGTCTAGAAGGCGCCCTGGGGTGAAATGGAACCCAGATTGTGGTTTACCATGTCTGGTGCCCATACCCAAGGGCACTACTGAATCTAGTAGGCAAATAGGCCTGACAGCCTCTGAGGTTTGTCCAACTCGGGTGGTGCTATGCAATGCCAGGTCTGTCAGGAATCAGACCGCTATTATAGCTGATCTTGTTGGTTCGGCTGACCTGACTTGCATCATCGAGACCTGGCTGGATGAAAACCCTGGCCCCATAGTGGAGGCCATGATACCAGCCGGGTACTCGGTGATACACCGCCCAAGATTGGACTGCAGGGGGGATTGCAGTCTGTTTCAAGACTGAATTGGGCCTCACAAATGTAGTAGTGGGTGAGACTGAATCCTTTGAGTGCACAGTTGTAGCGGGTGTAGGCATTCGAATCATTCTCATCTACTGTCCACCCGGAGATGGGAAATGCTTCTTACAGGAAGTAGCAGACTTCCTCGTCAACATGTCGTTTGAGTTGCCCAGATTGATGGTTCTGGGTGACTTCAACACCTGGGTCGATGATGAACTCTCGCAATTTGGTAATTACTTCCTCCAATTAATGTCTTCTTTGGGCCTTACACAGGTAATTTCCACTGCTACTCATAAATCTGGACACTCTTTGGACTTATGCTTCCTCTTAGGGATTGATGCATCTGATGTGGGGGTGGAACCAGTCATCTGGTCAGACCACTACACTGTGAGGTTCAATTTTTGTACTCCTCTAAGAAGGCCTTCCCCTGTGGAGATGGTCAGGTACCGCCCATTACGAAATATTACTTCCCAAGTCCTTGACCTATCATCCCTTGGGTTGGCGAGCAGTAATCCGGAGATGCTGGTGGTGGCCTATAATGAGGCCATTACGGCAGCCCTGGATCTTATTGCTCCTGTTCGTGAGCACCCTTTATCCCTTCACCCCAGGTCCCCTTGGTTTGATGGGACACTGAGGGAGATGCGGAGACATGGGCGAACGTTAGAGCATTGCTGGCGTAGGTCTGCCCTTGATACCGACCGCCTTAGATTGATGGAACATTATTCTACCTATCAATCTGCAATCACCGGTAAGAAGGCAGAATTCCTGTCCAGGGAGATTGCAGTTGCACAGAATCGACCAGCTCAGCTGTTTCGGACTGTGGACAGACTGTGCAACCCAGCCTGTCTACAAGTTGAACTTTTTACAATTAGAGTGCGAAGAGCTCACTCGTTACTTTGCAACTAAGGTGGCCGACATCAGGGCTGACCTTTGTCTGGCAATCTCTAAGGGTGAGGCTGTAGAACAATGTGAGGTCACAATACCCTGTTTTTCTTGGAGTTCCTTTGGTCGACCTGAGTTCGTGGATATTGTGAGGATCATCTATAGTGTGCATCCCACAAGCTGTAGTTTGGACCCTGGACCGACTCCCCTAATTTTGGGTTGTATCTATATCATCGGTCCAGTCCTGGTGCAAATAGTCTGGAGCTCCTTGGAGTCAGGTGAGTTCCCTAGCTCCCTGAAAGAGGCGGTGGTGACACCTCTCTTGAAAAAAGCTACCTTGGACCCAGATTGTTTCTCAAACTACAGACCTATCTCTAACCTTCCCTTTATTGGGAAAGTTAATGAGAAGGTAGTGGCTGCCAAATTGGAAGACCATTTAACCATCCACAATATCTACAAGTCCTTCCAATCTGGTTTTCGTGAAAGGCATAGCACCGAGACTGCGCTGGTTCGGGTGCTTAATGATCTTCTGAGGGCGAGAGATCAGAAGAGACGTTTCATTCTGGTTCTCCTTGATCTCTCATCAGCTTTTGACACTGTGGATCACTTGGTGTTGATAGCATGCCTGAGGCTAATTTGTGGAATATCGGAACTGTTTTACAATGGTTCACCTCATTCCTCACTGGGAGATCACAAAGAGTTGTGTCGGGAGTTTCTTCCTCTGAACCAACTTCTTTGTTGTGTGGGGTTCCTCAGGGTTCTGTGCTGTCACCCATGTTATTCGCAGTGTATATGCTGCTCCTCGGAGACATTATTAGATGGTATGGGCTGAGGTTTCACTGCTATGCAGATGATACCCAGCTATACCTGTCTTTTGCACCCGACCAGGATGGAGCACTCGCGATGTTTAATAACTGTCTTGAGGAAGTCCAGGGTTGGATGGATTCTAGTTGGTTAAAGCTGAACTCGAAGAAGACAGAGGTTTTGGTTGTGGACCCGGGGGGTCAGATAGAGAGGTTACGTGGTGGCACGCCTTCTGGAATATTTCTTGGTGGCGTGTCACTTCCGTCCTCTGAATGGGTGCGTAGTCTTGGGATCATCCTAGATGACAAGCTGACATTACAGTCTCAGGTGTCGGCTGTTGTCAGGACTTCCTTTTACCATCTTAGGAATATCACCAGGGTTAGGCACCTTGTTCCGTCTGACTCTTTACCAACATTGGTCCATGCCTTTGTGTCCTCATGTTTGGACTACTGCAATGCCCTTTACTTTGGGCTTTCTGGGGTTGAAATCCGTCACCTTCAGCTGGTGCAGAATGCTGCAGCCCAGGTTTTGATGGGGACAAGTAGGTCCTCCCATATTACCGCAGTGCTGCACAAACTGCACTGACTGCCTATACGGTGGCAGATCACCTTTAAAGTCATCTTATTGACTTTTAAAACCCTTCATGATCAGGGTCCGGCCTATTTGAAAGAACTTCTGGTCCCTTACTACCCTGGTCGATCGCTCCGCTCGGCCGATGAGGGGTTGCTAGAGGTTCCGAGAGTGAGTTTGAAATCTGGCAGTAGAGCTTTTTCATATGCTGCTCCCACTCTCTGGAATTCTCTACCACACCAGTTATGGGAATGCACCTCCATGGAGGAATTCAAGAAAAATCTGAAAACCTATCTGTGGCAAATGGCATTTTTGGATGCTTGACCATTTTGGATGTTTAAGTAATTTTATTCTGTTGAATTTTATTAGTATTTATTAATTGATTTTAATAATGGCTGATAATATGATATGAATTTATTTATATGTGTTGGCTTGTGTTGATGTTGTGGTTTAATATGTTCAGCGCCTTGGTATGCTGAAAGATGCTATATAAATAAACTTATTATTATTATTATTAGTTATAGACCAGTCAGCCTGACTTCAGTGATGGGAAAGTTCATGAATCACTGCTGAAAGAAAGGATTGTGGACTAGCTTGTATCCAGTGGGTTATAAGACTCGCAGCATCATGGATTCACGGCAGGGAGGTCATGTCAAATAAATCTGATAGAGTTCTTTGACTGGGTGACCAGGGAACTAGAACAGGGTGGAGCAGTGGACATAGCCTAACTAGATTTCAGTAAGGTGTTCAACACCATTCCACATAGGAGATTAATAAGCAAGCTGGGTAGCTTAGGAGTGGGTCCAAAGTTGGTAAACTAGATAAGAAATTGGTTAAGGGATAGGCAGCAGAAGATGGTGGTAAATGGAGTTCACTCAGAGGAAGGGAGGGTGACCAGTGGGGTGCCTCAGAGATCAGTACTAAGACCAGTCCTCTTTAATGTCTTTATAAGTGACACTGCAGAAGAGCTGGAAGGGAAGTTCTAACTCTTCATAGATAAAACCAATCCCTGCAATAGGGTGGCATTCTAGGGGGTATGGAAAGGATGAGCAGTGACCTGATAAAACTCAAGGAGTGGTCAAGGGTATAGCAGCTGTGTTTCAGTGTGAAAAAGTGTAAAATAATGCATGGGGGCACAAAAACCCTGGGGTAGAGTACAAAATGGGGGGGTGGTACTGAAGAGCACCAAGCAGGAAAGAGACCTGGGGCTGATCATATCAGATGACCTATAGGTGACCAGGCAGTGCAAAAAGGCAGTTAGGAGGGCAAATGGGATGCTGGGGCATATAGGGAGGGGTATCACCAGCAGAAAGAGGCAGGAGATGTTGCCTTTGTATACTGTAGATTTCTGGTAAGACCCCACCTAGAGTGCTGTGTCCAGTTTTGGAGACCACATCTCACAAAGGACATAGAGTGGAAGCAGTCCAGAGGAGAGCAACTAAAATGGTGCAGGGTCTGCATCAGAAGCCCTAAGAGGAGAGATCAAAAGACCTCAATATGTACACCCTGGAAGAGAGAGGGATATCATAGAGATCTTTAAATACCTCACAGGGGTAAATAAGGTACTAGAGAGAAATATTTTTTTTATAAAAAAAGTGCTCAAGAGTAAGGAGGTATGATAAGAAGCCGGAGGGGGTTAGGTTCAGGAGAGATACTTTTTCACATAAAGAGTGGTGGATTCCTGGAACAGTCTTCCAGCAAAGATGGTGGGGGTGAAAGCAGTGGTGGGGTTCAAGAATACATGGGATAGTGTCATCAAGGTATAGCTCAGGAAGCATAAGATGACCAGGAGCAGCTGTAAAATTTGCAATGAGTGTTTTATTATTAGTAATAACAGCAAAATAAAATATGAAAATTTGTTCAGTATAACTATTTACAAAGGCAGTAGAAACAGAGAAAACAAAGTCCTTCTTCTGAGTGTTTCTTCTCAAAGTCAGATCTTAGTCTCTCACTCTCCTTGTCTCTCTAGCAAAACATTGCTGCTCCTTTTATAACTAGTCTTTGCAAGGAGCTTGTTAAGGCAACAGTATTTTTCACAGAATGTTCTTGTCAGTTTCCAGTGTTCTCACAGGTGAAGCAAACAGACAATAATGACCCAGAACTGACTCTTGTTGACAGCTCTGTAAAGTTTGCACACCAGCATCTCAGTTTAACCCCTTGAGTTCCAAATAGTTTTTTGGTTTTTTTTGCAATCATTTCAACAGTATAACTATATTCAGTTTTGAACAAAGGGATCTCAATATCAGTAACACTTCCACATAAAGATTCACATATATTTTATAACTGCAGATAGGCAAGGGGGGAGAAAAGACAGAAATAGCAAGGGAAGGCAGAGAGATAGCGAGAGCCGGAAAATTGTGAAACCGTCGGAGTGATCAGTTCCTAGATCTCACAAGAAAATTTGCTTGCACAACCAGACAAAGAAGAAACAGAAAAGGAGAGGATAAAACAGATCCTTGCATTAATCTCTTTCTAAATAACAAATGAGACAGGGCCTTATTCAACCCTGTCACAGATAGGCATAAGGGAATCTTAGGGAAATGGAAGGGGGTGGTGAAGGGGACAGAGATCAAGTAGGATCTGTGGTGATACTATAGCCAGAGAAAAATGGGCAGACTAGGTGGGCCAAGCAGTTGTTATCTGCCATCAAATTCTATGTTTCTGTATGGTCTTCATGAGGTTACTGCTTTTCTTCTTGAGAGATAATGGCTTGCTAATAGGGAAGGGGAAGGTTGTTGTCACATGCTGTTGAAGATGGGGGAAGGAAGGAAACAAGACTGGTATTTTCTGTACTGTCTACATCCGCTAGGGATGGGAGGAGCAGAATGGATCACTACAGTTGTGGGGACATATTCAAATGTTCAGTTTGCTGTTGTTGGGGTAGTAAGGGGGAAATGCAGTGTGCTGGGAGGGCTTTCAGGGGTAAAACTGTAAGGCTACATAACAGTTCACTTATAATGTGTAAAACCAAGGTTACAAGGTATAACTGTAGTGCAATGAGGTGTGCATGGTTTTATCTGTACAGAATACAGGATGGATGACAAGTTAAACATTGTTACCTGGAATATCTATGGGTCAAATCAAGTAGTGAAATGGAAAAGTTCAAGTTCAAGTTTATTGAAGGGAAACTCCATTGAGCAAGCTCATTCACAAGGAGGTCCTGGTACATATATACAGACAAGGGAATCAATACATGGGTTACAAAAGAGCATCACAGTAGATAAATAAATACAGTTTAGGTTCATATTGTACATCCTGCTCGACTTACGGCATAACATGGTAGATGTAAACTACATTTTCTTGTGCAGCATTAGTAGTCAAGGGTTAGATTCAAGGGGGGAGAGTAATTGCATAGTAGCAAGAATTCGCAGAAAAAAAGCAGCCAAGGGAATAGAAAAGAGACAAAAGAGAGTGAGGAGGCAAGATGTAGCTGGAGAACAGAAGTGTAAGGCGTTATTTATTTTGGAGGGTAGAGAGGGGAGGTCATGTGAGATAGGTAATAAGTGTAGGCATAGAGGAGAGTCCTCAGTCAGCTGAAGAGATAGTTGAGGTTTGCCAGATCTAGTGGGATGCCAATAGGATTATGGCAGAAACCAGTACATAGGGAGGACATAGAGAGACATATAGATAAGGAAGAGTCTTAATAACAGTTACAACTATTTCTAAATTTAGATGTAGTTAGCTTTTTATAAAAGCTAATGGAGACAGTACTAGATAGTTTCAGAGTGGCTTGAAGCTGATTCCAAATGGTTGGGAGAACATATCATATGGCCCATTTACCAAAGGTAGAGCGAGTCATAGTCACATCAAGGGCAATATAATCAGATTTCCTAAGTGAGTATACACTGCGGGAGATGTGAATGAGAGATGTAATATAGCATGGGAGCTTGCTCAGAAGTATTTTCAGCATCCAGACACTAGCATGGAGCAGGCGTCGAGTGGTAAGTGACGTCCAACCAATGGCGGCATACAGGTCACAATGGTGAGTTTGGTGTGGAGAGTTTGTAATGAACTGCAGAGCACGATGGTAAAGGACATCCAATTTATTTAGGCTTGAGGTTGCAGCTGATGTGTAAATTAGGTCCACATAGTCAAGTAGAGGAAGGAATGTGGCTTGAACCAGCCTAGTTCTGATCTCTATCGGAAAGAGGGCTCTGTTTCAGAAGAAAAAGCCTAACCTGATTTTTAGTCTTCTGGAAAGGTCGTCAATATGGTCACTGAAGGAGAGCTTATTATCTAACCAAAGACCAATATACTTAAATATGGAGGTGACTTCCAAAGGTTCACCTAGGGATGTGACGATGGTCTTTAGGTATGTCAAGGGGGGACAGAAGGGGTGGAATTAAGAGTGAAAAGCATTGCTTTGGTTTTCTTGGCATTGAGGAGGAGTTTATCATTAATAAGATTACGTTCAAGTTGAGCAAAGTCAGCTTGAAGCACATCCCTTAACTCTGACACTGATCTGCCCAAGGCATACAGTACTGTGTCATCTGCAAAGAAGTGCAGTTTGGAGTTGGTTATATGTAAGTCCACATCATTTATGTACAGGGAGAAAAGGATAGGACCAAGGATGAAGCCTTGCAGGACTCCCCTGACAATCGGCAGGGAGGTTGAGAATAGACCATCTGCTTTAATTTTCTGTGTCCTTCCTGTTAGATAGCTTGTGAACCACTGGGCAGTGGATGGAGTGGCACCTAGTTTACTGAGGCTAGTAACTAGTAGTTTATGATCAACGGTATCAAATGCTTTACTAAGGTAAAGGAATACTGCACCAGTGATCTTCTTGGAGTCCATAGCAGATACCCAGTCGTTGGTGACTTTTGCCAATGCAGAGATAGTGCTATGATTGGTACAAAAGCCAGATTGCACAGGGTTAAGAAGTGAAGAAGTTTCAATATGGTGTTTTAATTGAGCATGGATCAGTTTTTCAAAGACTTTAGAAAGAATAGGCAGGATTGAGATAGGCCTATAATTGTTTAGGTCACAATGGTCCCCGGATTTAAATAAAGGAAGGATATGGGTAGATTTCCAGCTAAAAGGAACTGTGGCAGTGTTAACAGAGAGATTGAATATATGCAGAGTAGGAGCAGTGAGATGTGAGTAGCTTAATTTTAAGAAAAAAGGTTCAAGACCGTCATCTCTGGCACTTTTTCTGGTGTCAAGATTGATGAGCAAGTTTTCAACTTCTTTATAGTTGAATGGGAGGAGCTGGAAGGGACAAGTCATGATTTGTGGGGTGGTAAGTGGGCTAGTTTGGTAGGTGGCACTGCTTGCATACAGTGATGAGTCGAAGGCTAGTCCCACAGTGACAAAATGGGAGTTAAGTTCTTCGAGGATTTGGTGCTTACTTTCTACAACCCTACCATTACTGTGAATCTTGATTGGAATGGAGAGAGCAGCAGGTCGTCCTTCGATGGACTTAATTGTCCTCCAGATTTTATGGGGATTCTCGTTTGCTTGTTCCAAGATGGAAACATAGTAGCCTGCTTTGGCAGCTCGAATGCTTTTGACTCAGGCATTCCTGACAGTTCTAAAGGCTTGTCAGTCTGCCGAACTCTTGGTTCTCCTAGCCTGAGCCCAAATTCTGTCTCAGTTAGTGAGTGCAGACTTAAGGTCAGAAGTGAACAGGAGTTTGAGGTGTTGCTCATCCTGATCTTAACAAAGGGAGCATGCTTGTTGGCAAGGACATTGAGGTTGGTGTTAAGGATAAACACAGCCTCATCAGCAGTTTTAGCAAGGTAGAGATCTTGCCAATGAATCATGCCTAAGTCAGCCAAAAAATGTGATGCATTGAACTTCCAATAGGACCGTATAGATATAAACTTAGGCTGGAAATGAGCTTTTGCTTGTGATCTTATGCAAACAATGACCCCATGATAACTCATGTTGTTATTTAAGACCGCAGAGTGTGAAATTTTATGGGGATGCATGGTTAGTATAACATCAAGCAGTGAACTATTGGCAATATTTAAAGTGTTGATTCTAGTGGGTTCACTAACTAGCTGGCTAAGCCCAAGTTCATTGCAGAAGGATTTCAGGCTGAGCGATTTGGGGTAAGCCAGTCCATATTGAAGTCCCCAAGAATTATTGTTTCAGTATTGGCAGAGGTGGCAAGAGATTTAAGAGATAAAAGGACCACGAGCTGTGTAATGAAGCTCAAGGCTGACATTTTACTGCTTCAGGAAACTCTTAGGACTTCAACAGAGGCAGCACGTGCCCATGGGGGATGGAAGGGCACCTTGGTTACATCCTGCTTCACTTTCAGAGCTCAGAGTGTTGCTATATGGCTCAGACCAGGATTTCCAAGAACCATGCTCAGGTTCTCAATAGACCCCCAAGGCAGATATGCTCTTGTGCAGATCCCTCTGAATGACAGAAACTGCTTTTTGGTAGGGACAGTTTACGATTCAAATGTGTAAGATGTCACTTTCTTCCAGAAACTAGTGTTACATATGAGTCCTGCTCATAGTTCAGGTTCTGGTATGCATGAGACTGAGTAAAGACAATACAGGACAAGTCAGTAATAAAATAAAATGTATTACTAAAATAAGCCAAAGCATGTAACAAGGAGTTACAAAGAGGATGATTTCCACCAGTCAGCCCCAGGGTACACGTACTATATAAATCTAGATCTAGACATGAAACAGACATGAACAAACATACTGGAAGAACACCAAAATTTCGGAGACTAGGGAGGTGCTGGTTGGCAGTTACATATATACTACTGATAAGAATGCAACATTTGGATAAGACAGACAAATACAATTGGATATAATATGCAAAGTGTAATATCTGGGTGGAAACACCATGAAACAGAAATGCACAGCTTGGCATAAAACTTAGAACAAAGGAAAATCATAGTCAGCAATAAATGGAAAAACTGTTATCAATCTCACTGAAGACAGTGAGTCTGGCAATACTTGCAATGTCATCAGAAAAGCATTCAGCATGTTATAATGGTGTAAAATATAGCAGAATATATGTGGAAACTAGAAACAGTATATATGGCAGAAACATCACATAGGTAAAGCATTATCAGACTGCGGTAAGGCACTAATACTTATAAGTGTATAAGGTTATGGTTACATGGGGGTCAGTTGGTGGTATATAACCCAGGCATGACACTAGTGCTGGAGATGACACAGTATCCATGGCCATGGGTGGTAGGAGGGGACATGAACTGTGTCTTGGACAGCACCCTTCACAGATCCTACCCAGCTGCAGTACCCAAGTATAAAAATGCAAAGGGACTGGAGAACCTCATGTGTACCTACTCTATTGTGGATGTTTGGCACCACAAAAACCCAACTGGGATGGAGTACAGTTTTTTCTCCTACTCCAATAGGTTAATGGCCAGAATAGACCTCTTCTTGCTCTCCACTGTCTTGCTTCCCCAGGTGGATGCTGTGACTTACCAGGTGGCCCTGGAATCAGACCCCTCCCCTCTACTGATTGGGGTAGGTCTGTCTGGCCAGAGTGCTCCCCCATAGACCTGGAGACTACATCCAGTCTTTCTCAAGGACCAACAATATGTCAAGGTTATGGAAGAAGATATAAAAAATTCCTAACACATAACAAGCGAAATGATACCACCCATTCAGTTAGATGGGAAGCTTTAAAGGCCTACATTAGGGGTCAGTTCTTAGTATATGCCAAATACAAGCAGAGGGGTGAAACTCAGGAACTTGAAAAATTAGAGCACAAAATCACTGAGCTGGAAAGGCTACACATGGCTGACCCCATTCTGTATCTCTTTAACTTACTCCAGAAGCTTAGGTGGGAATTTAACACGTTAAGTAACATGACTATGGAAGGGGCCATACTGCTGAACAAAGCTGGTCAGTACTTTTGATGGAGATGGTGCAGGGAGGTTGCTTGACTGGCAGCTTTGGCACAAGGAGAATCAGTGTGCCATTACCCAAAATCATCATCCAGATCTGGGAATGGTGACCAGCCACAAAGATATAGGAGGCTCCTTTAACAGATTCTATAAATCTCTATACATGACTGAAACCACACCCACACCAGAACAGTACCCCAACTTCTTTAAAAAGGTACCAATAACTGAGGCTGGCCTGGTGGCACAGAGGGTTGAGGCACCTAGCCTTATCTCATGACACGCCAGCGACCTGGGTTCGGGAAAGACCTTGGGTCATTGGGGAGCCGACCAGGGGGAAGGGGAGGAGCAGAATTGAGCCACCTATGGCAGTTCTCCCTTCCAGAGGTTGACACTGTCCCTCCCATAGTTCCATCGCCACCGGGTGGTGGTCCGGTGGTGGCACAGGCAGAGAGGACAGCTAGTAGGGTGGGGCACTCAACAGTGCCTGGCATGCACGTGCCTCCACACACATATGTTCAGCACCCCAGATGCATGCGAGAAGGGAAGGGACAAAAACGGAAAAAAAACACAAACTTGAAAATAAAAAAAAGGTACCAATCACTCTATTGCTGCCCTTGCAAATGGAGAGCCTGGAACAACCACTCTCCAAGAAGAAGGTATATGAAGTGATTCAAGCTGTGCAGAGTGGCATAGCACCAGGACCACATGACTTGCCCATGGCCTTCGTCATGATTTATGGAGCCTGTGATAGACCCCCTGTTTGATGTGATGGGGAGAGATTCTCAAAATGTGTGCTACCCCCCTCTGCCCAGGTAGCTACCATCACAGTGTTACTGAAACTAGGCAAGCACCCCACCTACTGCACCTCATACAGGTCAGTCTCCCTCTTGATGGTAGATTATAAAATAGCTGTCAGAGTCATAGCAGCCAAGTTGGAAAATGCCTCCCTTTCTGCATTCACCCCAGCCAGGCCAGATTTGTTAAAGAGAGGCAAGGGAAACATAATATTAGATGTTCTCTAAATATTATTCACAAATGGATCAAACACCCAGACAAACACAGTGCGAATGTCCTTGCCCTAGATGCCAAAAAAGACTTTGACCGGGTGGAGTGGGGGTACATGCTTCAAATCCTCAGGCAGTTTGGTATAAAGGAATAAATTATCAGCTGGATTGGAACCCTGTACAAAGATCCATCTGCTAAGATTCAGATTAATGAGGGATGACTGATGCCTTCACCCTAACTAGAGGCACCAGGCAGGGGTGCCCACTATCTCTGCTGCTATTTATAATGTCACTCAAACCACTGGCAGTGGCAATCAGGCACCACCAGGGGACTGCTGAATGCTACCTTTGTAGGAAGATCACAAGGCTTCTCTTTTCACTGATGACCTCCTGCGGTATCTGCACAACCCAACAGAAGGGTTTCCGCCCCTACAATCACTACTCTCTGATTATAACTCTCTTGGGCCCTATAATAAATTGGACTAAGAGTGAAATCTTCCCAATATGTAAACAACATAGACAGAGAGAGTGTAGTGCAAAACTCCATGGACTGTAGGTGGTCACAGCAATAAAGCATCTAGGGGTGACATTATCATCTCGCCTATCTCAGTTACGTAAATTGAAATGTCCCGCCCTGATCGCCAGCACAAAAACTGAGTACAACAGGTGGGAATCCTTACCACTCTCTGTAATAGGTAGGGTAAATGTTCTTAAAATGCATACCTTGCCCATGTGTCTATATTTATTTCAGTCCCTCCCCATCTTAGTTCCACAAAGGTTCTTTTCCCAGTTAAACAGTGCCATTCACAGGTACCTGTGGCATGGCAGGCCATCTTGGTAAAGAGAGTGATTTTACAGCTCCCAGCCTGCAAGGGGGTTGCAGCTTACCTAATTTTAAGGGGTTGGAGGTTGTAGCATTTGGGGAGAAGATCTAGGTCTGACAAGGACACTCTGGCTTTGAGGACTCGCTATGGTGAGTATCAAAGGGTGATTTCCCATAAGAAGGCAGAATTCCTCTCCAAGGAGATCACTGGAGGGAGGAAATGAGTAGCTTAGCTCTTCCGAGTGGTGGACAGACTGCTAAATCCAGTCTGTCTCCAACCAGTAAGAGCTAATTCATCCGTCGTTGGGAAGTGTTTGCTCAGTTTTTCTCTGACAGGATTCCTCAGTTCAAGTCAGCGATCTCTTCATCT
This sequence comes from Neoceratodus forsteri, assembly GCA_016271365.2. Classification (NCBI taxonomy): domain Eukaryota; kingdom Metazoa; phylum Chordata; order Ceratodontiformes; family Ceratodontidae; genus Neoceratodus; species Neoceratodus forsteri. The sequence continues at coordinate 513,932,090 of CM057449.1, read as the reverse complement.
GGATCATTTTGATCCAACAATATCAAGTGGGTGAGGGAGAGATGCCATCCACTGGTTTTGAGTGAGTTTAGACCAATTTTGATGGAAGAGGCTTGTGGGGTCATTTTGGAGCTGTGGCTCATGGATTGGAAAATGGATCCAGACCCAACTCACCTAATAACTGGGTGTGCGGGGTTTCTGGGTCCAATGTTTGTCAGATTGATCTGGAGTCCCTTTCCGAGGGGATCTTTCCTGGTGTGTTAAAAGTGGCTCTGGTAAGACCTCTTCTTCAAAAGTCACCTCTGGACCGAGACTGTTTGATGAATTATAGTCCTATCTCTTGCCTTCCCATTTTTGGGTAAGACTATAGAGAGGGTGGTGGCTCTGCAGCTTCAGAAGCACCCCGCTGCCTTTAATATCTGTGAACCACCCCATTTGGGGTTTAGGTTGGAGACAGCATTGGTCATGGTGCAGAATGATCTACTCAGGGATATGGATTGAGGGGAATGGTCAGATCTCAATCTCCTTGATCTCCCTTTTTGACTTTCAACACTGTCGATTATGGGTTGTTGTTGGATCTGCTTAGGAAATACTGTGGACTCACTGGCACTCTCATCCACTTATTTGAGTCCTACCTTGGAGAGAGGATGAAGAGGGTGGTGATGAGGAGTTTATCCTCACTTCTAATGCTCCTGCTCTGTGGAGTATCCCAGGGATTGGTACTCTCTCCCATTTTTTTTTTGGTGTATATGTTGCCCCTGTGAGGGATGATTAGATGATACAGACTAGGTTTTTACTGCTATGTGGATGACACCAAGCTTTGTCTGTCTTTTCTGCCAAGGACATCAGGTTCTGTGGTAAATTCATACCTGGCTGAGATCCAGGACTGGATGTCATCAAGCTGGTTGCTACTCAGTCCGGACATGACAGAGGTACTGGTGATTGAGCCTGGTCAGAAAGGGCGTGCAAGGGCCCCCGAAGGTGAGACTGCTGTATGACTGTGTTTGTCTGAGTTGGTGGCCACTGCCAAGGATAAGAATCTGGGGGTCATTCTGGATGAAAGGCTGACACTAGAGTCTAAGGTGTCAACTATAGCCCAGAGTGACTTTTATCATCTAAGAAACATCGCCCGGATTAAAACTTTGATACACCTGTAGACCTGCACTCACTGGTACATGCATTTGTTCCTCTAGACTTGACTACTGCAATGTTTTATACCGTGGTATGAGTGGAGGTATCCTACTATATCTGCAGCTAATGCAGAACACAGCGGCCCAGTTGCTGACAGGCCTTCCAAGGTCATGTCATATAACCCCCATCCTGAAGGAACTGCACTGGCTGATGGTGTAGTGGCATATCGTGTTCAAGGTTGGTTTACTGACCTGTAAAGCTCTGCATGGATTGAGTCCTGGCTACCTGTATGATTTATTGTCTCCATACCAGACCTTTCACCCCCTCCGCTCCTCTGAGGAGGGCCTCCTAGCCATTCCAAAGGTAAGTTTGAAATCTTGTAGCGACAGAGCCTTGACATGTGCCACATCTGCCCTTTGGAACATGCTTCCCATGGTTTTGAGAGAGGCCTTTTCATCAGATGCCTTTAAAAGAGGCCTAAAATCCTTCCTCTTTCAGGAGGCTTATGGTACTGTGCAATACTCTGTTGGAAATTCACCTACTGACTAGCATTGCACTATTATTTTTAAATATTTTATTATTTACAATTATTTATATGTGACTGTGTGCAGGAGGCTCTGCCCAGTAGGAAGGAGGAGAGTAGCATGGTGCCAAGTTTGAGACACCAGTGAAGCTAATGTGGTGACCGACCTCTCCCTCCAGAACACACTGAATGTTTTCAACTGAAGTGGCTAGTGCAATGGGCATTTCTTTGAGCTTCTAATGGAGAAAAAAGGTTTTTAAAACTTTCGAGCATTCAGGATAATGTCCACTTGGAAGGAGCGTAAACGCCAACCTTCAAACTCTGTCAGAGGTAAAAATAAACTCAGATGCACTGTTACTAAAAAAGTGCAAACAAGTGCTGCAAAAAACAAGCCAAACAATCTTTCAAACTCAGAAACCCTTACCATAAGAGAAGCAGAGGGCATTTCATCAGAGGCACGAGTCTTCCTGGTATTCCAGACAAGGAACTCCAAGGCATCTCAGGCCAGCCAAGCCAATACGATGAAACTGCAGAAGAAAAAAAATTAAATGGAGGTGGTCCTGCTCAAAATGCTGGAACAGTGTGCTGGTGCATGCCCAGATATATGTGAAGAAGATACGGAAACCTCATAGCAACTACATTCCAAATCAACTACAATGGATAGAACATCGAAAGATCCTATTAAACTAGACCAGGAGATTTCTTCCAAAGATGGTTCAGGGACTCAGGAACAGAGTAATGAAACAGCAAAAAACCCAAAGGGGGGAAGCAATACTCTTTCCTTTACAAAATAAAACTTTGTACCCCCCTCACACAATTTGGTGGTAGAAAATACATCTGATACCATTCAACAAAACCCCTAGGAAACTTGTATAAATGAAACCCAGAACCAACCAAAATGTGCAGAATCAAAAAAAGAGCAGGAACGTAATTCTGAATGGGATTCTGAGACAGAAAGCATAAATTCAGAAAATCCCCCGTCATGGGCTAGAACCTTACTAACAAAGGTAAACCATATCTCTAGGAACATGGATTGCATGATAGCAACACAGGAGAAAATGGAATCATATTTGCCATAACACAAACATTGATTACTGAAAACGCTAATTTGAATCAAGAGCTAATGGAACTAAAACAAACTATTTCTGAATTACAAGATGAGGCAATAACTTTACCTGATAAAATTAAAAATTTACAAAGCAACCAAACAGAATTTCAGGAAAAAATATTGGACTATGAGTTGCGTGCAAGAAGAAAAAATATTAGAATTATTGGGGTACGGAAAATGTGGGACAACTCCAAAACTCCACTAGAATCCTTTAAAAGTATTGCTCCAACCTACATGGACACAACTCCTGATAATATAAAAATGGACATTGATAGAGTTCACAGAAGTTTGAGACAGATGCCGGACAATTCCACACCGCCTAGTCCCTTAATTCTGAAATTTATGTGAACTGCAGTTAAAGAGCATTTTATGTCTGCCATGTATAAAAAGGAACTCATAAACATCATGGGATCCCAAACTGTGATTTATGACTTACCTCCTGAACTTATTCAACAAAGAAAGACATTTGACAACCTCAGATCTAGACTAATGTCTAAAGGATATAGAGCCACTATGATCCTGCCTGCTAAAATGAGAGTGATTGTAAAAAGTCAAAGATATGTGTTTAACATGGTGGAAGAGGCTACAAATGATCTTAAAGGGTTAACTCCCCAAGATCTTTGCTTAAATTACCTTGTACATAGTTACTGAATAAAGTTATATTTACTAACTGTTAAGATGGTGTTGGGGGGGGGGGGAGTCCCAGCATGGACACCACTAAGGGCTTGCTTCTTAAGTACTGTACTACTGATGTCTTTCTTTTTGCAGTGTGTATACTCTATTTGGTACATTGGAAACTTATGGCTTGGAGTACAATTATTATTAGAATCTTTATTTCGTAAGGGTGGTTGTGGGGGTTTAGGAAGACACCTCGAGTAAATAGATGTCTTGCTTTTCTTAATAGTTATTGTTAGTTCAACAAGGGTCCGATAACACTGCTTATGTTAGTTATCTTCTTTTTTCTATTTATCCTTCATCTAGTACCTCCTTTCAATTATAATGAATTCAACAAAAACTAAATTAGTATCACTTAATGTAAATGGAATTAATACCCCAATGAAAAGGAATCAAATCTTAACTTATGTTAAAAAAAAACAGCTTATATTATTTACTTACAAGAAACGCGTTTGGATGTAAAAGAAAGTCAGAAATTAAAAGAAAAATGGTGTAAGTATTGCTTCTATAGTGTAGGTACTAAGAAGAGTAGAGGGGTAGCTGTCCTTCTTAGGAAAGGTTTAGATATTAAGGTTGTAGATACATTTGCAGATATAGATGGCAGAATTTGTTTGGTCAAACTGAGAATAAATTCCCATACTTATATTATAGGTTCAGTTTATGCCCCTTTCACTAAATATGCAGACTTTCTGGCAAAAATTAACGAAGGTCTTCAGGCCTTGCAAGCTGACAAAATTATTTTGGCAGGGGACCTTAATGCGGTAATTAACCCTAAATTAGATAAATCATCCCCACCTACTCCAGGTAATTTTAATGTGGCCAATAAGTTAATTAGCTTTATGCATCTAGAATCATTAGTAGACCCATGGAGATTAATGAATGGAAATGCTAGGGATTTTTCTCATTTTTGATTAAAAACTCGCAAACATTTGCAGATTAGACTATTTTTTGATTTCTAATAGCCTAGTTAAGTACTTGGATGACACCGATATAGACTCAATTTGTCTTTCAGATCATGCTTTGATCAGTTTGGAAATTACAATACCAGGTTCAGATAGGCATAGGGTCTATCGGTGGTCCTTTAACAATAACTTATTAAAAGATCCTTAATTTATTGAATATATTTAGCAAAAAATAAAGTAATTTTGGCAATACAATCATAAGTAAAATATCCAGGTTTCTAAGATTTGGGATGCTTTTAAGGCAACAATAAGAGGTTACATTATTTCCTATGAAATCAGGAAAATGAAAGAAACTAAAAAGAAAGCCCTTTTAATTGATAATCATACTAACACACTAACATACTAAAATGGCAGCAGAATAGGCCTAATGGTCTTTCGCGTCTGTTCGTTTGGTCAGCCCCCACCCTGGGAGCTGACCTTGCTGCCCCCCTCGCCTTCTCTGGCTTCTCCCTTCCCAGTTCCGAATATTCTCGCTGCATTGGATTTTACTCAAGAACCCTTCCCCTGTACCTGTCCCACCCCCTCTTGAACCTCTCCACCATCTCTGCCTCCATCAGCCCCCTAGACAGCGCATTCCATGGCTCCACCACCCTCTCAGTGAAGTAGCACCTCCTCCTTTCTCCCCTGAATCTTTCCCTCCTCCAGCTTCCACCCATGCCCTCTAGTGGCCCCCTCCTCCTTCCTTGGAAGCACCCTGACTGCTCCTCCCCTATTTACCCCCTTCATGTATCTGAAGACCTCTATCATGTCCCCCGGTCTCTTCTCTCTTACAACGTGTACATATTTAGCTCTTCGAGCCTATCCTCATAGGTCCTGTCCCCCAAGCCCCAAATCATTTTGGTTGCCCTCCTCTGGACCCTCTCCAGGAGTTTAATGTCCCTCTTTAAATGTGTCCTCCAAAACTGCACGCAGTACTTGAGGTGCAGCCTCACCAAGCAGTTATACAGAGGGAGTATCACTTCCCTCCTTCTGGAGGTGATCCCCCTAGCGATGCATCCCAGAATCCTGTTGGTCTTGGCTGCTGCCCTCCTACAAGTCTCCGAGTTGTTCATCTTGACATCCACCAGCACCTCCAGGTCCCTCTCAGCCGTCGAGACTTGTAGCATTTCCCCCCCCAGGATGTACACTTGGCCCGGGTTTCTGGCCCCCAGGTGCAGTACCTTGCATTTCCCTGCATTGCACCTCAGCTTCCACTTTCTAGACCATCTTTCCAGAGCCTCCAGGTCCCCCTGTGGGGCCACCTTCCCCTCCTCCCCATCCACCACCACCCCCAGTTTTGAGTCATCTGCAAAGAGAATCATCTCACTTCTGATACCTGTCCTTATGTCAGAGATGTAGGCATTGAACAGGAGGGGCCCAAGGACTGATCCCTGTGGGACCCCACTAATGACCCTCCTTGGGGATGAGACTATCCCACCAACTACGACCCTCTGGGTCCGGTCCTGGAGCCAATTGCCTATCCATCAGATAATCTGGTTCCCCACCCCCATTTCTCCCAGCTTATCCAACAGGCCCTCATGAGGAACAGAGTCAAATGCCTTGCTGAAGTCTAGAAAGAGGATGTCCACTGGTCTACCCAGGTCCAAGGCACTCATCACCCAGTCATAGAACTCCACAAGGTTTGTCTGACACAATTTCCCCAGGATGAATCCATGCTGTCTTTCATCCAGGCACCCTGACTTTTCCAGGTCCCCCCTAGCCTCTCCTTAACAATGCCCTCCATCACCTTGCCCACCACCAATGTCAGGCTGACAGGTCTGTAGTTCCCTGCCACCTCCCTTGGTCCTCCCTTGTGAATAGGCACTATATGCACCACCTTCCAGTCCTGGGGCACCCACCCCGTCCTCAGAGACATGGTGAAAAGCTCCGCCAGGGGTTTCGCCAGGACATCCGCAAGTTCTTTCAGCACTCTGGGATGTAATTTATCCGGCCCCAGTGCTTTCTCCATCTTAAGGGACCTGAGGGCTTCCCTCACTCTCTCTGCTGTGATTTCCACTTCCGCTACCTCTTCTCCCTGCTTAGCCTTCCCCCTTCTGCCAGTGATGCCTCCCCCTCTCCCCAGACCCGACGATCAGTAAGGGTCCCCCCTTCTTCGTATCACTGTCTCCTCCCATGTATGATGCAGCACCCCCATTTTTCTTGGCTAAAACTGAGGTGAAATACTCATTTAGTACCTCAGCCTGCTCCCCTGGGTCTTGTGCCCATCTCTCTCCTGTTTTAATCCTGTTAATCTGCCCCTTCACCCTTCATTTTTCCCCAATGTATCTAAAGAACCCCTTGTTCCCTCTCCTAATTTCCCTGGCCAGGTTCTGCTCCTTCCTTGCCTTAGCCACCCTCACCACCCTAGTGGCCCTTCTAGCCATCAGTTCATACTCCCCTCGATCATTTGAAACAACTAGACAAACTAGCCATCAGTTCATACTCCCCTCGATCATTTGAAACAACTAGACAAACTAATTATAGAAGATTATAACAATTACCATAAAGAATGGGAACCGTATAGAATTAAAAAATTAGAATTAATACATAAGGAGACTTTAAAAATAGCAAAAGTTATAAAGAAAACTAAATACTTCCATGTAGATAAATCAGGAAAGGTTCTGGCATCTCTTCTATGCAATGAGAAACAAAAAAACATAATTACATAAATTCAAGATAAACAAGGTAAGATCATAACTCCGATCCAGAAATTGCAAAGGTATTTGTTGAATTTTTTAAGGGAATTTATCAAATAATCTTCAGTCGGACTCCAAACAGATTAATAATTTCATTCAGGCTTCTGAAATAAAACATTTCCACTTTGGCCCTGTCCACACTGCACTGAAAATCTGTAACGTTTTGAAACCATTACAGACCGAAAGACCCTGTCTACACTACCCTTGGAAATCCCCTCTGTAACATTACAGAGGACCCAAACTGTTATTTTAATGGTTTGCATTTACACTGGTAATGTTACCAAGCATTTCAGTGGTAGTGTGGATGCACTGTAACATTTTCAGTCTGTACCAGTTTCAAAACATTACAGATTTTCAGTGCAGTGTAGACAGGGCCAAAACGTTACAGTGCATCCACCCTACCACTGATAATATTACAGGATTTCACTTATGTAGTGTAGACAGGCCCAAAATATTAGTTTTCAACTACACTTTTGAAAACGCTTTCTGTGACATTACCAGTGTAAACGCAAACCGTTATGGTAACGGTTTGGACCCTCTTTAATGTTACAGAGGGATTTTTCTGGTGTAGTGTGGACAGGGCTTTTGAATACTCCAAAATAACCCAAACCACAAAAATGTTTCCTTAAAATAAATCTCGTGGTTTAGACGGAATAACAAACACATTTTATATGGCTTTTGACTCTATTCTTTCACCCTGGATAGATAAAATGTTCTTAGAAATTTTAGATATAGAAAATGCAAACTTTCCTTTTCTGCGAAACAAGCAAAGATGATTTTTATTCACAAAGCGGAAAAACCTATTAATCTTTCTGACAGCTATCGTCCAATAGCATTACTAAAAGTGGATTATAAATTGGTAGCTAAAATAATCAATAATAGATTGCAGTTACATATGCAATCCTTTATTCACTACAACCAATATAGATTTATACTGGGCTGAAAAATATCACAAGCCAACTATAAAATTCAAGGATTCATTCATTTAATAAATACAAAATCACAATATAATAAAGATATATATTATACAGTGGCCATAGATGCAACAAAAGTGTTCGATTTAATTAAAAGAAAGTTTATGTTTAATATATTACAGCATTGGGATATTCCCAATGAAATTCTAACTATAATTATTTATTTATTTATTGATTGATTGAAATTGTTTCACCAGGATGGCACACTGAGCAAAAAGATGCTTGTCTCCCGGTGCGGCCTGGGGGGTGAGGGTACAGTGGGAGATAATCCGCAGGTTATCAAGAGTTACATATATGAGGAAAAACAGTAGAACATAGCTGAGCACAATTACAGCAATACAGTAGGCAGAATGAGATGAACAGTTTACAGAGAAGTTTCAGTTATGCAGTTGCAGGATACAGGTATGCAGTTGCAGGATACAATTGTGTGTTGGGCTAGGGACAAGACATCAGTACAGCTCAACAACAACAGTAGGCAGGCATACGGTAGATTATTTTACTGAATGGCATAGTATTGGATAGATGAGGCATGACACTGAGTGGAGAAATGTGAGGATCAGGCAGTATCAAGGATCGTTTAGGACAGGGTAAAGCCCATGTACTAGAAGTGCTGAAGTTGGTATAGATAAGCCAGCTTCCATAGCATGAGCTTAGTGCCGCTGGTCAGGCAGTCGGGGGGGGGGACAAAGGGGACACCTTGTGATTTAAGTGCAGGAGCAATTTACCGAGAGGTAGTTTGCTAGTGCTGAAGACAAGGAGTGGGTAGAGGAGGAGTGGTGAATATGGAGAGGGAGTTCATTCCAGAGTTTGGGGAAGCGGTAGGAGAAGGCAGATTGACCAATAGTGGTTTTCCACCTAGGGATTTGAAGCTTCCGATCATCAAGGGATCTGAGGGCATGAGAAGTGGAGGGAGCTGAGGTAAGTAAGGTAGAGAGGTATGAGGGCAGGGCGTCATGCCAGAATTTGACTACGAATTTAGTGCAGTGCTGAAGGCAACCGTTTTCGAGGGAAGGGAGTGCGAGGGCATGGTAGAGGTTGCAGTGATGGATGCGGGGAGGTGGCATTGAGGGCAAAACAACAGAAGGCATGGAAAAGTGATTCCAGTCTGGCTAAGGTAGATTTGGGAGCGGCACTGTATACTATGTAGCAGTAGTCAAAAGAGGGAAGGATCATCTTATGCACCAGCTCCCGCCTGGCCTTAAGAGAGAGGCAGTTGTGATTCCTGTAAAGGGCTCCAAGCTTGGGATGCAGTTTTTTTATGATGGCATCAATGTGGTCAGAGAAGGACAGGTGGCTGTCGAGCCAAACCCCGAGGTAGTGGAAGGAAACAACGTCCTCCTGTATTGTCCCATCAAGGGTGTGGAAGGTAGGGAGGGAAGGAAGACTTGTTAGACCTTGTTGAGTGCCGAAGGTCATGGTGGTGACTTGGTTCACATTGAGAGAGAGCTGGTGAGAGCTAAACCATAACTGTACCTTGTTGAAATTAGCCTGGAGGTTGGCTGTTACTTCTTCTGGGGAGGAGCCCAAGGCAAAGAGGACAGTATCATCTGCGTACATTTGAATAGACATGGATGAGGACACCAGAGGGAGGTTGTTTAAAAAGATGGAGAACAGGATAGGGCCAAGTACTGATCCCTGGGGAACTCTGGTGGCTATAGGGAGGGGTGAGGAGGTGACGTCGGTGATTCTTACTGATTGAGTTCTGTTAGCGAGGTAGACTTTGAACCAGTTGGTAGCTGAGCTAGCTAGGCCAACTTCCAAGAGACATTGAAGTAGCAGAGGGTGGGAGACTGTATCGAAAGCTTTGGCAAGGTCTATGAAAATGGCCGAAGTGGTCAACCCTTTGTCCATGCCTGAGAGGATGGAGTCCGTAAACCTAACCAGGGAGGAGGCTGTGGAATGGCCCTTCCTGAATCCGGACTGGAACGGTGTGAAGAAGTTGGTGTCATAGAGGAAGGAGGTGAGTTGATGGAGCACTAAGTGTTCTTGCAGCTTTGCGAGTGCGGTGAGGAGGGAGATAGGATGATAATCTGAGGGGAAGGTGGTGACACCCCCTTTAGGGAGGGGGATGACGATGGCCTGCTTCCAAACCTGGGGGACAGCAGCAGAGGAAAAGGAGAGGTTTAAGAAGGAGGCGAGGGGGGGTTACAATGGCTGGGGTGGAGAGGTGGAGGAGATTGCAGTCGAGGCCATCGGGGGATTTACCTTTTGTTGTGTCGAGGGCCTGAAGGGCTACAAGGACGTCAACTGGCAGGATTGCTTTAAAGATGAAGGTGGGGAGCCCACTGGAGGTAGAACATATGGGAGGGGGACTGGGTGGCACCAAGGTGGGCAGGGAAGAGAGGAGGGCTGAGGCACAGGAGGAGAAGTATATGTTGAAAGCAGTGGTGACATCCTGTGGCTCAGTGAGGAGGGAGTTGTTCACGAGAAGGAGAGGAGGAGGGTGGGCAGCTGGGAGGGAGGGAGAAAACAGTGAATAACCTTCCAGAATTTGGATGGACAGTTTAAGCTGGAAGAAGGGAGGAGCTGAAGTATTCTGCTTCAGCTAGGCGGGTTGCTCTGGTGCATTTATTGCGTAGAGACCGATAGATGACAAGGTCGCTTGGGAGGCGTGAGGTTTTGTAGGTTCTCCATGCTTTGTCCCAGGCAATTTGGCAGGCTGTCAGTTCCTGGGTGATCCAGGGCAGGTGGTAGCCACAAACCCTGGAGCAACGCAGTGGTGTGTGAGCATCCCAGACATGGAGGAACGTGTTTTGGAAATGAATGATGGCATCATCGATAGAGCAGGGTTTGGCGGGGGGTTTCCAGCAAGCAAGAGATAAGTCTTCAAGCACGGAGGTGAGGTTTAGAGATTTGTAGGAACGTTGGAGTATGTACTTTGGAGTGGGACGAGGTTGGCGGATTTTCTGGACTAGATAAATAATGTGATCAGTTAGGGAATTGGGTAGGAGCCCTGAAGCGATAACCCGGTGGAAGTGACTGGTGAGACCCCAGTCAAGTAGTGAGTGGTTTCCGGTTTTGGAGTTTAGTCGTGTGGGTTCAGAGATGGTTTGTGAGAGGCTGAGTGAGGCAATGTCCGGGTTTTGTTGAAGGAGGGAGCTAGCCAGTTGAGGTTGAAGTTGCCCATGACATAGAGTTCCCCAGTAGGGGTTTGGGAGGCAGTTTGTACTAGGAGATCAGTGACAAATGAAGCTGGGAAGCCAGGCCGGCAATAGACTCCAGCTATGTAGCTAGGGAGGGAGAAGGGGAGAGTCAGTTGAAGCAAGAGAATTTCATAGGCATTTGGTTCAGCTTTGGCTAGGGCGGTTGAGAAATGCAGAGTAGAGTTTACATAGATAACCATGCCACCACCTCTAGTAGACCTGTCCTGATGGGCAATTACATAGCCTGGAATAACAATTGAGGAGTCAGGGATTTGTTTGTTTAGCCAAGTTTCAGAGAGGATGATGACATCAGGGGCATAGTGTGCTGTGAGTAACTGGAGGGAGTCAAGTTTAAGGGGCAAGCTACGTATATTTAGGTGCAGGAGGCGCAGACCCTGTGGGAGGTGGTCTCCAGAGGGGTTAGGGGTTGTGTTAGGACAGGGGTCTGCTGTTGAAAGCACCATGGGTAGGTTTGAGGGGCCAGGGATAGGATGTATGCCCCCTGTTGCAAGTAGTAATAATCCTAAAGTGAGGTAGCTATTGGACTTTGTGTTTTTAAAAAGTAATATTTTGATACCAAAGTTAAGATGCAAGTTAATAACTTTCCTTCAGAAGAATTTCTTACGCTGAAAGGTGTTTGACAAGGTTGTCCACTCCCCCCTACACTCTTTATTCTTACTTTGGAAACCCTTTTAAATACTACACGTAGGTGCCACGCAATAGAGGGAATCACCTTGCCCAGTGAAGAAATCAAACTATACGTCTTCGCTGACAATATTCTTCTAATAATAAAAAACAATATTAAGTCTTTAAGAGCACTATTAGACGTATTTAACAAGTATGCTATTGTCTCTTAATATGAAATAAATAATAACAAATCTGTTATTATTTAAATATCAAAACATAAAATAGAACTCTTAGAACAATTTGTATTGGAATTTAAAATTCAAAACCATATTAAATATTTGGGACTGCATTTATCACCTAGCTAAAAAAATAATATAAAAGTTAATTGCAATAAGGCCAGAGATAAAATTACAGCAGTATTACATAACCGGAAAAATGTTACTGTCTATATGGGGTCAGATTGACACAATTAAAATGATGACTATGCCACATTTAATCTTTATGATTCAGAACATACTGGGAGCTTCTTCTATTGCTTGGTTCAAAGATTTTAAAAGAATCTTTAAAAAGTTTATCTGGAGAGGAGGGAAACCACGCATAACCTGGAATTTAGCAACAATCTCAAGGAAACTGGGAGGATTATGATGTCTGGACCCACTTAGCTATACTGTGGCCAACATTTTGGCGTTGAACTACCAATGGACCTTTGTTGAAACTTCAGACCTATCAATCCCTAAGGAAATGTTCACTTTGGAAAAGTTGGAAGATATCAACAATTGCTGGGCTAGTCTATGGTTTAGGCCGGAAATAATGAACACTTTGTCAAATATTATCTCTAATTGGTTCCAAACTGCTAAAAAAATATTTTAAAAGTCCTTTACCTTTGGATTTGCCTTGGCTATTTTTTAAGATCTCAGATGGAAAAAATATGGGGGGGGGGGACTCCAAGTCTGTCATACTTATAGGTCTTATACAAAAATTATATTATTTATTGGAGAGACCTAATTGTGGGGAATTAATTTGTAACATATCCACTGCTTCTAAGCACGTTAAAAAATCCCCAGATGGAATATACTATATTATTACTCACTAAAGGAAAAATGTTAGGCAATTTGGACAAGGTTCAGCCAGGGCCCCAACAAAATAGCAAATATTCTAAAAGAACAAACCTTCCTTAGAGAGATAAAAGGTAAGAAATTGCTTGCGCATTTTCACTTTAAAAATTATAAAACCAAAATCAGATGTTAATAATAAAACAAATAATAAATGATCTTCTGAATCTGGTACCCTGCTGAATCACAGACAATGGGACTTAATTCAACAGTTTGGAAATAAAATTTATGTATCCGCAAAAAATAAATCTATACAAAGGAACACAAACGATTGGGCTTATTATACTCCTGCACAGATACATAAGATCAGTAACCAATATTCTAACCTTTGTTGGCATGACTGTAATCTGAAAGGTGAGTTGACCCATTGTCTGTGGTCTTGCCCAAAAATCTATCCATGGTGGCAAAGAATCAATAAGATACTTTCTGACTGGTTTCAAATAAATATCCCCTGTACAATGGAGGTATGCATTTTTAATTTTTACCAATCTCTTAACATACACATATCCCAACAGAAAACATTGGCCTTGGCCTCCATGGCCTTAAAAAGGCTCATCTTTGAAAACTGGAAGGATGATAAATTAGAAAAACTTAGCCTTCAAAGATGGTGGTATATATTCTATTAAACTCTACTTATGGAAAACATTGTTATTGAAATAGAATCAAACCATGATGATCTTTTTGGTACCACTTGGAGGAAACTGGAATTTTCCTTACCTCCAATACCAAGTATTATTAAACAGATTCTTTAGGAAAGATTGGTTAGAGGATGGATCTTCATGAGGTGTCGAAGGGAGGGGGGAAGGGGGTGGAGGACTGAGTGACAGATTGTTTGTCTTGTGTATAAATTAACTCTTATCCTTTTTTCATTTTTACGTGGCATTATAATGTAAAATATGTGTAGGAATGTATTGTTAAAAGTATCAATTTCTAATAAAAATACATTGAAAATAAATTCTTTATATGCTTATTTTAATTGCGATTGTTTATAGTGGATGTTTGGTTGTTATTGTAATGATTGTTAATGCCTTGTTAAGTTCTCAGAGCCTCTGGGAGTGGGTGCTATGTAAATAAAGTTTATTATTACTAATTTTAGAAATTATTACATGGCCTCACAGCTCAGTTATCTCCCTTTCAGAGATTCCCCAGAAGCCAACGTGGCTAATCATGGAGGAGGAGGAGGAGGAAATGGGGCTTGACATAAGATAAGGACTACTGTCAGCAGCCTTGGAGCAAAAGTCATGGCCCCAGGTCTCAAATCCCTTCACCAGCACCTTGGCAAAGATCTGGGTTGCAGCACATAGGCTGTTAGCATGGGGACAAGGCACTTCAGTGAAGATTCAACTACGGGTTGCCCTGAAGGGAAAGCCTCTTTCTATATGCACCAGATACTCCTTAATTGGGAAAAGCTGAGCTTCAACCATCTAAAACAGCTATTTGATGGGGGGTTCTTTTTTGGAACTTTAACTATGTCTAAACAAAATATGCCCTACCACCAGGTGGCCTCTTGGCATACTTAAACTTGTTGATGGGGAAATCATTAATAGGTGCAACAGGGACATTGACACCAATCACAGATGCATTCCCCACTGGAGGAGGGTCTCTATAGTTCTCAGCCCCTCCTTAAACCACTCACTGTATATTATGGCATACTTGGGGGGGTGCTCCCTCCCCCCCTTGTAACATTCATAGCTGGTGAGAGGGGATGTGGGTGTCCCAATCACCAGCAAGACTTGGAAGCAGGCTACCACCTACATGGTGAACTTCTCCAGAAGCAACGAACTCAGGCAGGTTCAGCTAAATTTTCTGTATCAAACCTACTTTATCCCTCTCAGGTTGCATCGCAGATGTCCTGAGAAGGCCTCCAGCTGCCCCAAGTGTCAGTTAGATGATGGAACCTTTATGCACATGACTGTAACCCGCCCCACAATAACACAATTTTGGTATGCAATCCGTGGCATAATGGAGCAAGTCCTTTATCTTAAACTCCCTAAGTCTTCTCTTAAATTGTTACTAGGGACTGATCAGAGGCATAATTTGAAGGAGAATGCATCCATGCTGTGGTACTTTGCCTTTGTAAATGCACACAAAACCATAGCCCAGCAATGGCTCTTTGGAACCCCTACTACGGTGGCACAGTGGGCAAGAAATGTGGGCAGCTGTCTTAAGCTAGAGAGGACACAACTATCAGTTAACAGCTATAATGAACCCTTCCAAAAAATGTGGGACCCTCTAATGGCAGTAATGAAATCAGGTGTCTGGCTGTACTGATCTGCTTCATGGCTGTTTACCTTTCCCTAAGGAATATCTAATGGCACCAAGTGACAGCTGCTTCATGTACTCATAGAAATAAGACAATGGTGGGGGCTTCAGAGGAGGGTACACCCATCATAGGTGTAAAAGCAATATGTGTTTTTGGTAACTGTCACTGATTACTTGGCCCAGTTGACCAGGTGTTAGCCAACCATGTATAGCAAAATCTTACCTGGTTCCTCTTGAACCAGTATTTACTTTTAAGCCTGTAACACTTCAACAATTACATCTAGGATTGTCTGTACATGATACATTGCCTGTAACTGATGTCATCATTTTGTTCTTCACCTTGCTTAATAAAATATGTTTAAAAAAATACTACTGGAATACCCTAGCTCAGCTACTTGTACATCAGAAGGCTTAGGCAGATTTAGTTTTTCCAGAAAAACCAAGGCCTCGCTCAGATGAGGAACATTCACTTGTATATACTGTCATTTTCAATAATATTTAACAAAGCAGTTTTGCATCCTTTCAGTTTGGTTAAGGAGTCTCCCCTCATCATCCTTGACCACTGCAATAGTACAGTATTAGACTGCCTCCAACCCTTCGCCAATTAGGCCAGAATAGGGCTGGGCTTATTGCCCCACTCGTATAACCTCTGTTTAGCATAGAACAGTGCTGTAGTTGCTCCCCCTATCAGCAGTAACTTTATGGGCTTCTGGCTGTCTTAAGTAATGTTCCCCCATGAGGTCACTATATGCTTTGATTTCCAACTCCTTAACCTCATCTTCAACTGCTATCAGTTTCTCCCTTTTTTTCTTATTTCTGGCAACCATACAGTCGATAATTGTTTCACACATGAATGCCTTACCAACTTCAATGAATATTGCTTACAAGGTTGCCGTAGGTGTGTTAATCTCCTTATAAAACTGCCACTGTTCCCCTAAATATTCCTTGAGTTCTGCTTGAGCTAACATGTAAACAGACCATCCCAGTGGAGCTGATTGCTGAGGTGCTGGTGCCTTACCTCGTGCTACACCGGCCAACCTTGTTTGGGAATGAGCATGGGCCACCGGGGGTCAGCAGGGATAGAGATGGATCAAGCATCTGATGGATTGCTCTCCTTTTCCAGGGAGGTGGGAGTTCAGTGGCCAGTGCACGCCTGATCCCTGGGGCTTGGCACCACTGAGCCACTACTGCATGGGAGGTGGTGCATGGCAGACACTTAATGGGGGCCGTGCATGGGAGCATGCACAACCCCATCACAGGCATCATTGCACACTGCATCACTGCAAGGGGTAAATAAAAACAGGAAAATTCAGCTCCCAGAGGATGACAGGGGAGCCCACAGGCCCCACACCTGGCTAGCCATGGTGCGATCCTTGATCCAGTTTCAGTGGGGGAGGGCCCCCTACGCTGACCCCACTGGGGGGGGCAAGCCCTGGAGCTAAGCGCCGACTGGTGGACGCAAGGATAATGGGGCTGGGGCTCCCCCAGAATGTGAGGGCCACAGGAGCAGAGGAGCATAAATACCAAAAAAAAACAAAACATGTAAACAGGGCACCTCCAGGTCCGGTTCTGTGGTGAAACCCATGTGGAGTGCAGAGTCAGGGAGACCCTAGCATTATCCGATAGCACTATTGGACTGATTCCTGTTGTCTCTCTGATATGATATAGGGACTTCAGGATGAAAAGGTTATCTACATGGGACCAAGTCTGATGTGAGCTGGAGAAAAATTTATATTCTTTGGAGTCTGGGTTGGCCTTCCTCCACTCATCAGTCTAATCTGGCTCAAGTGAGGCCTTTGCCTCTCCCTCCACCACGCTGCCCCCCACCCCCAATCTGTCCAGTGTTGGATTTAGGGAGCAATTAAAATCTCCTCTCACCATTAGTTTAGGAAACCACTCTTTCTGTTACAGGAACAGCATTAGATGAAAAAACACTGGATCATAGGTTGCTGGAGCAAAACTATACTCAAACAAGATTTTCTCACCCTGCCGTTTCCCTTGAACAGACACATAGTGTCCACCACTGACCGTTCCATTACAAAATCAGCATTTCTATGTAATAGTATTGCAACACCTCTTTTGTGACAATTAAGTGATTCCAAATAGCACTGTCCAACCCACTCTTCTGATCAGCTTTCAATGTTCTGCTTAGTCAAGTGGGTTTCTTGCAGCATCACGGCATGAATTTTATGTTGTTTAAGTACAGTCAGTATTTGCTTGCATTTGATAAGGGAGAAGAAGTCCTGGACATTCCAGGTACACAATGAAAGTTTATCCATCATTTGCTATAATATACTGCAAATGCCCCAAAAGAGAGAAATTCCATACCAAATCCAGATCCAAGACATCCCGGTTCCTGGTGTTCTCCCCCTCACTGTGAGATCAAAGAGTATTTTTTTTTTACCCCTGGGTTCAGGGTTTGAAAGGATGTGTGAATAAGAACTAAAAAATGACAGTGCAAAACAACAAACCATGAACCACTCATAACAAGGATCAACAATAAACATCAGAGGACTTTTCCACCCACCTCATGTCAATGCTAGCCCCTATCTGCCAAGAGAGACCCTCCACTGATTAACCACCCAATGTCATGCACACTACTTCTGTGCAAAGTGGCCAAACTCTCCCAAGTGTGTCCACTTTTACCATAACTATCCGCTCCCCCAATCAGATTACTATAATCCTAATGGTGTTTGGCACCTCCACATTCACCTTACTGCACAGTATTAATGTTACCAGACACATTAGAGAATAAACACTCATCATATGTATAACACTTGCATTACAGAAGATACTGTCAGCTTCCCATCCCCTGGGAGCTCCACTGCCCACCCATCCCCTCTGCCATGACCGCCACCGCTTATACAGAAATGACCTGGAATTAAAACTCCCCATGAGAGTCCCACTGAGCCAACCTCAACTTTTAAATGAGAGGAGGGTCCCCTGCAATCCATCATAATTTACCATTTGTGATAGTGCAACCCTTGTTAGACTTACTCCTCCCCTCTCTGTGTTACCCCTCAGCACATCAGAGAGTAAAATGTAAGAAGGGAAAGGGGAAATTGTTTAACCAGGAATGGCACACTAAGCCGGAGCTTCTTTCTAGGTGTGACCTGTGATCACAAAGAAGTTACATGACTTGCTCAGGGTCACATAGTATGCAAGTGGGGGCTGATGGGATTCAAACCCAGGTATCCAGGTTTGCAGCTTAGTGCCCTTAACCATTACACTATACTGCCTCCATGTAAGAGTCAATAGTATATTTGACCCCATAGCATTGGTTCCATGTCATGATAGCGATCGCTATCATAGCATATGTGTGGCGTTGAAAAGCATTTCGGTGATATACAAAGTGTTTAAGGGAGAAAAAAAAATGTGAGCCTCATGTAGTGGCAAAACAATCACCCCCAGCAGATCTCGAACCCAGTGTCTGCTGCACCATTGCCAGCCACCCTCAGCACCACACCACAGAGCTGGCTCAGCTGCAGCAGGATCCCCTACCCATACAAACCCTCCCTCCCTCCTATCCCTCCCTACACCTCCCTATCCTTCCCCTTCCGGCCGCTTTCCGGACTATAGCATCACTACCCTTGCACGGTAGCTGATGATGATAGCGCTATAAATGAGTCACTGTTTCTACAGTGGCTCATTTATAATTGTTATCATCACTGGTTACCCATAGCATCTTAGTTCAGTAGAGTGTCAGGAAGAAGGAGAGTGTATCCAGTGTTCCTCCAGATTATGTGTTACACCTCTCAAGTGCCGCAGCAGTTAACCACATACTTTTTCCTGCACTCTGTACTGTAACACGTAGGACCACTTGGGAAAGGTTCAGTTCAAACCCAAATTGCATCATTGTTCCAAGAGTACAGTTCAGTGCCCTGAGATTAACGTGACTCTTTAAAAGTTTTCGTTTACGAGGTTTGCGGCATCTCAATTCAACAAACCAAGTTAAAGTCAAATCAAAAGCAACAAGGGCCACAGGCCAAGCTGCTCAACCTAAGTGCTGCACCTTAAAGAGACAAGACCACAGCAAGCAGTTGCCACAGTTTAGTTTTCTGGCAGCTTTTTGTACCTACAGAATCTCCTCTCCTTGTCCAGTTCCCAGAAAGGATGAAGGTGACCTTGCAGCTTTTTGGCAGCACAGCAGGATAAACAATCTGAAATTTTATGTTTATAACCCTTAGCTCACTCATCAGTAGAGAAAAAGCTTTATGTTTCATCTGAACCAGACAAGAAACATGCTTAAGCATTTTATTTATTTAGTTTTTGTTGACCAGGTAAGTGCACTAGACAAATTCTGCCTATTTTTAGGCACAACCCGGGGTAGGGGGATACATATGGATGCCAACTAACCTTGAACCAGATTAAGCTGTTGGTGGTATTTTTAGTGAATGGGGGAAATTTGGCCAGGGCACCGAGGAAATTCCCCTTCTCCAGCAGGGGGCCCTTCTTTCCTGTGAGCAGGAATGGAGGAGCCCAGTTGGGAGCTGGACCACGGAGGAGGAGGAGGAAGTGCTGATGTGGCAGGGGAGATGGCCTCCTCCCCTGGCCTTGTCTTGCCTGGAGCACCAGAGGGTGCAGACGTGTTACAGAAGGGAGAGCAGGCCTCCTCTCCTTTTCTGAGCTTGCCAAAGGCTGAAGTAAGTAATTTAACCACTGTTCCTGATACTTCTACTGAAGACTTCGTGGACCTTTTCGTATCAACTGAAGATTTAAGCATGGAGACAGCACTAATTAAAGAAAAAGATTTAAATACTAATCTGGATATAAAACAGCAGGAAATTTTGAAGCTGGTTCAGTTTGAAGATTAACGTCATAGACTGGAGAGAGAACGAATGGAAGCCCAATTAGCTGGATTACATCCCGACGCGGCTCCTGTCATCACGAATACTAGGCCTGTCAGATAGCCTAATGACACAGCAGCTACTGACAACGACCCAGCGGGGCCGGGTGAGTCTGACACTGTTATTAATTTCACTTCACCGGATAAGGCTGACAGCGGTAATGCCTCTCTAGGCGTGTATCAAGAGCCTCTTTCTAGTCAAATCATTTCACCCTTAAAAAGTTGTTCCACTGCTGATGACAGGAGTAAAATATGCTCGTATTCGGATCCTCAGTCTCACAATAGTCAAGAACAGTATTTTACAGTGGTAAACTCGCTTAATACTGAACCAAAACCTTCCGCTGAGAAAATGTCTCAGACTGGCAGTTGTGATTCCAAACAAGAAGTGTGCCTAGAGTCTGAAACCTGCAGTTTGACTGCTACAACAAATACCACCCCTGATTCTGCTTTTCCAGGCGAGCGAAGCTCGCGGTGTATCGTTCCAAATAAAACAAATCCCTCACACAATCTTTCCAAAACTGCAGGGTTTGTTTTTAAATATCCAAAGACTGTAGAAACTGAACTTAACGTGGTTTACCAAACCCAGCACAACCATCAGGAAGGCACTACTGAATTTGTTGTTGGCAGTGAGTCTTCTAAGGGACTAGCACCACAGAGGATTGTATCAGAATAATCAAGCATCTGAGATGAATCAGTCTGTTTTCTTACATGATCCTGTGGTTAACAACTCTTCTCCCTCTAATCCATCTGGTTCCCTGTCCATGGATACGTGGATACCTCAGAAAGCACTATCAGGTGCAAGATGGAAACATTTAACTGGGGGTATATGGATTCCAGACCCCTCATGGGACTTTCTGATCTCTCAAGCTTCGGCTGAATGGAAACCAAAGATCTCTTCTTGCCCTTCACCAGAGGTCTCTTCAAAACCGGACTGTAGTTCCTCTAATTTGCCTTCCCTTAAGATCTCTTCCTCAGATAGTGATAAAACGGACTCTTTTCCACCATTGGGACCTAAGCAACAGTCTCAATCAGTTAACCCTCCACCTTTGGACTCAGATAAAACTCAGGACTCAAAACCATTGTTGTCTGATCTTTTTACAAAATCTAAACAAACTGCAGCACCACGTAGGAATGCTGTTCGCATTCGTTATAAGGGTGGTTTACAAGATAGGCCTGATAGGTATCACGTGGATAAAGTTTTATTAAAGGATTCATTACATTTCTCTCTAAGAGAGGTCTATGCATTCATAAACATCTCTGGAGAGGACAATTACGATGTTAGCTTTCGTACCTCATATGCTTTAGACTTGTTCTGGGAGCATTATGGACAGGTCAAAACATTTCCAACCTGGACCCCCTTTGTTGTAATACCCTTGACAAAACCTTTGATAAAATATGTAACAGTTATGTTTCACAATGGGGGGTTCATGTTGAAGACATAACATACTGGATATCACAGAAATGTGAGGCACTGAGTGAACCAGAAGCTATCATTGACAGTGAACAGTTCTGGACCGGGGGGGGTGGAAATACAAAGTAAAACTTCATCGAAGTGATTCTGGAATTGAACACTTCCCTAATTCTTTTCTCTTAGGTCGGGACCGTGGGGTCTGTTCTTATGCAGGACAGACTCGGGCCTGCTACAAATGTGGTTCATGCACACATCTTTCCAGTACATGCAACAAGCCCAGATGTAATAATTGTGGAGAGATGGGTCATAGTACCATGCAATGTGTCAATCTCGATGTGACCTTTGCGAAGACTATGGGCATAATTTCAGTGAATGCCCCTGCGCGGCTAGAAATAAAGCCTCTTGTACAAGTTCAGATTTGCTTATTCAGCAGGCACAAGATTCTGCAATACTGGCCAATCTGAAACCATGTTCATCTAGTGGTGCTTCCCAAACCCCCCCCCCAAGAATTTCTCCCCCCCATGATTCATTCCACTTCCACATCTTAAAAAAAACCTCCCTGAGGATCCCATTATCATCTTAGAGGATCCACTAACACATGATAGCACTGCACAAGTCCCTGTGCAGCAGATTGCTACCACAGACATTTTAACCCCAGTCTGTTATGAGGACCCAACTGCCACCCCTACAGAAAGTTCTGACCTTCCTATTCCAGACCCTTTGCCCTGTAGGAGATCTTCTAAGTTTTCTAAATCTATTTCCTCTGACTCTCCCAACCCCAATAGAAATTAAAAATTCATATTCAGCCTTGTTTACCTCCTGGGGGGAATCTGAAATGGAGGTGGGGGATTCTGACTCACAGAAATCTGTTAATGAGCAAGGTTCCCATAATACAGTGCATTCCACTTGTATGCATTTCAGTTGTGTGCACTTCCCGGTTGTGTGCACAAAATCACCAGGTCCCGATTCATTTCCTATATTACTCAATGTTAAATGAATGCGGCATCACACATTTTTAGGTTGTGTGCACAGACTGAACTTCAATCAGCAGGATTAAGAGCAGCAGCGAGGTGTAAAATTGCGATTGACACCTGATTTTCTTTACCACTCTGGCCCCTAAGGTGTCCAGAGATAACAATACTCAGTTATCAGCTCATTATCAGCTCTTCTCCAAGAATGGAATACCGGGGCAAATAAATACAGTAAGTGCAAGCAGGAAGGAAATGACCATAGCACTGAAGATACGCTTTTGCAGTGGTTCACAGTGTTCCTTTCTCTGGGCACATTCTGTTTGAAACATCCGATCACTGGATAAGGGATGAACTTTTAAAATGCTTAACATTCTGTAAATGTTTACATTACTGCAGTGCTTTTAATGCTCGCACATTTCACTGTCAGTACTAAACTTATGTATGCTGAGATTTTTATTACTGCTTGCTACTGTTTGGTGCTGTTTTAATATGCTTTTTTATGTTGCTTGCACACATGTGCAAGAAACATAATGCCATCATCGGAGAATTCAGAGGTGTGTCACCTCCTCCTCCAATTCAGTCAGTGTGCTGGCGCGGCCCTGTGAAGCCAATGCATTTTGGAGCTGTCTGTAATGCTCCAAAATGCAGTAACCTCTGATTGAAAAGGGGAGCTACGGCAGTGAGCACCGATAAGATATCGGCTGCTCACGCCGCAGCCTCCCACAGACACACACGCAGGCGTCGCACCCGCATGCACCGTAGAGCCGACGGGATGCCCAATCCCGTCAGCTGAGCTCGTCCCCAGTAGTAGGTACCACGCTGGGAGCCCACCCAGCTTGGCAAGCGTGCTTTGGCCGACGAAGGTGCCCAATCCCCGCCAGCTGAACACCCGTCCTTGTGCCACGCGCTGAGAGCCCACCCCAGCGTGGCAACAATCTGCCATCCGGCGGGGTGCCCAAACCCGTCGGCTGAACACCCACCCAATGTCCTTGTGCCATGCTGGAGCCCACCCCACCGTGGCAAACATCCGTAGTCATTTTTTTTAAACCTGTAAAGCGAACGGTCCCATGGCGCATCTCCAACCCCCTCCACAACCCGCACCCACTGCGCACCCAGCCTCCCCATACCCCCTCACCCCATACTTACCTCCGGACCTCAGCGCGGCGATCTTCCGGTGGACCAGGAACACGTCTGCACTCTTCAAAGCCGACCGCGAACTGAGGAAATGCCGGTAAGCTGTATAATGGGCTAGATAGGGGGGTTTCAACTTTGTTGCATATCTCAGGCATTTTTGGAAATTTTTGCACCAAATTTTCAACATGAGGTTTTTGGGACCCCTTCTCATGAATGATGTCACTTGCATGGCGTTATTTGGGCCCGAAGGGTGATTTCGCACAGTGACTGCGCAGTGACTGTGAAATCACCCTTCGGGCCTGAATACCACCATGACAGTGACATCATTCATGAAAGGTCCCAAAACCCACATTGAATATTTGGTGCAAAATTCAAAAAATGACTGTTCTGGCGTCGTTGCGCAGTTCCACATGCGCTTCGTAAGTTCACGAAATTTCAATATTTTCACTCCAGATTTTCAACATTACCATTTTACCACACCTTCTTATAGAGTACTACAGCTATCATTTTCACATCTCACCCAAAATGTGTTTCGCCCATGTAAGCAGAATGAGCGCGGTCGATTAATGCAAAATCAATGTACTGGATAAATTAAAAGAAAATCACAGTGATACTGTTCATGAGCAGAGGTCTTAAAATGGCTATGTTGAA
The DNA here is from genome assembly GCA_016271365.2 of Neoceratodus forsteri. NCBI lineage: Eukaryota > Metazoa > Chordata > Ceratodontiformes > Ceratodontidae > Neoceratodus > Neoceratodus forsteri. Next base: position 513,907,906 of record CM057449.1, on the reverse strand, counting down.
AATTTGGTGAAAAATTCCTAAAATGACTGTTTCTGCGTGCGTTAGGAGTTCCTACTCATGCTCGTAATTCGCGAATTTTCAATATTTTCACCCAGATTTCCAACATTGCCATTTTATCACACCTTTTATAAATAGTATAGCTGTCATTTTTACATCTCACCCAAAATGTATTTCCGCCCATGTAGCACAATGGCGCGAGTCGATGTCTTGAAATCAATGTCTGCAGGATAAATTAAGAAAATCACAGTGACACTGTTCATGAGCAAAGGTCTTAAAATGACTATGTTGAAAATTTGAAAAAAATTCAAAAATGACTGTTTCTGAGCGTGCGTTGTACGAGTTCCTCCTTGGCGCCTAATGAGATTCGTAATTTTCAATATTTTACTCCAGATTTTCAACATTGCCATTTTACCACCCTTCTTATGAGTAGTACAGCTGTCATTTTCATCTCACCCAAAGCGTGTTTCCTCCCATGTAGCGCACAATGGCGCAGTCATGTCTTGAAATCAATGTCCGGGACAAATTAAGAAAATCACAGTGACACTGTTCATGAGCAAGGTCATAAAATGGCTATGTTGAAAATTTGGTGAAAAAATTCCCTTCAGATGTTCTGCAATATTACTAATGGAGACATTGAACAGAACTGGCCCCAGGACCGATCCCTGCAGCACCCACTGGTGCCCCCTCTCCTAGACTGCATACCATTTACCACAATTCTCTGCCTCCTGTCTGTTAGCCAGTTTCTAACCCAGTTTACCACCCTTTCCCCATGTCCAGCCTACCCAGCTAGTTTATCAGCCTCCTCTATGGGATGGTGTCAAGGCTTTGCTGAAATCAAGGTAGCGTTGTCCGCTGCCCCACCCTGATTCACTTCCTTTGTCACCCAGTCAAATAAATCAACCAGATTTATTGACATAATGTCCCACTGTGAATCCATGTTGTCTATGGTCCTGGGTTCCAATGGCATCTAGATGCCCCACTATCCTTTCTTTAAGCAATGTCTCCTGATCTTCCCCACTACTGAGGTGAGGCTGAATGGCCTATTGTTCTGCCTCCTCCCTGCTGCGGACTTGTGTAGAGGGACCACATGTGCCCTCCTCCAATTCACTCATGTTGAATGACTCACTGAACATGGCTGCCAGAGGTACTGCTATCTCCCTTCGCAGTTCTGTTAATATCCCTTGGCATTATGCCATCTGGTTCCATCGCTTTGTCTACCTTCAGTTTAGTAACCTCCTGCAGGACTCTTTTGCCCTCTCACCCCGCCAGCAGCTGCTGTACTACTGTGGCCCTTGCCCCTTCCACTCTTCTGTGAATACTGAACGGAAAGACACAGTGGATGTCTTGGGAGGAAGGGATGAAACTGTCACTTCCAAATACCTAAACAGCACATACAAGCAAGCAACATTCGGCATTGACAAATGCTTGTTATGCTGTACTACTGTGCTACAATATTTTCCCATGTGAGATGTGTAATAAATGAGTTTTACCGCAACTGTGATTAACTCTGGGCATTTTTACTGCATTTTCGGTTTAGTGCATTTTCGGTTGTGTGCACACTTTCGGCTGGTCGAGGTTGTGCACAAAGCGAAACTTATAATGATAGAAGGGATTATAAGGTAAAAGAAAAAAGAGGAAAACATTTAGATGTTGGGTCATAAAATAAATCTCAATGGCTGCGGGTTTACCGTGTTCCCTAAATGTACATAGTTTGCTGAATGCTGACAAAAGAAGTGCAGTATTTCAATTCTTGCATGATTTGTCTATTGATGTTTGCTTACTCCAGGAAACCTGGATGTATAATGATGAACAAGTTTGGATGTTTAAGCAAGAATGGGTATGGGGCCCATCCTTTTGGTCCTTTGGCCTAGATTTCGCCGATGGAGTTGGGAATTTTATTCATTCATTTAATTTCACACTAAGAAAATTATATGATTTAGTACCTGGGAGGGCCTTGATCTTGGATGGTCTCTGGAATGATATGGATTGCAGATTTATTTCTGTATACACATCACAAATTAAGGCAGAAAAAGTAGGACTTATAAAAGCAATCCAGCCTTTTTCAGTCACCCATTATAAAATGTTCCTATGTGGGGACTTTAATTGTAGTTTGACAAAGGAAACAAACAAGAAAAACAGTGATGGGTAAAAAAATACATTGTGACTCAAATGCATTAGCCCAGATGATCCACTGCTGATCTACTTAATTGTCATTCACTACATGCAAAAGGTCCCAACTTCATTTATAAGCATAATGCTTATACCTCTATAATTGATTATATATTCATTTCCTCAAATGTACCTAAAGGGTCCTTAGCCATTATACCTGTTGCATTCTCTGACTATTTATTGTTGCTCTTATTACTGACTCATCATTCCATTGGGTTCAGTTTTGAGGCCACCCCTAATAGGCCAGCCCCTATGGAGATGGTCCGGTACCGCCCTTTGAGGGGTGTTTCCCCAGATGGCCTGATGGTGGTGCTGGACCTATCGGGTTTTCCGAGTGATTGCATGGACCCAGGGGACTTGGTACTTGCCTATAATAAGGCAGTAACAGGGGCCCTGGATTCTATTGCTCCTGTTCATGTTCGTCCCCTCACTCTTCGCCCTAGGTCTCCTTGGTTTGATGAGACTCTAAGGGAGTTGAGGAGAGCTGGACGAAGATTAAAGAGATGTTGGCGGAGGTCGGGCTTGGATTGTGACAGACTTAGATTGATGGACCATTATGTGGTCTATCAATCAGCAATCTCTTGTAAGAAGGCAGAATTCCTGTCCAGAGAGATTGCTGCTGCTCAGAATAGACCAGCTCAGCTTTTCCTGACCGTGGACAGATTGTGCAATCCAATCTGTCTTCAGACCAGAAGAGCCTTTTCTCAAGAATGGTGTGAGGAGCTTGCTCAATTCTTTTCAGATATGGTTGCCAAAATCAGGTCCGACGTCCGCCTGACTCTCTCTAGTGGGAGTTGTGATGGTCAACAGGAGATGTTGGACACCGGTTTTGTGTGGTCCGACTTCAGCCTTCGCACAGTCAATGACATTGTGATGGTCATCCGATTATTGCGTCCAACCAACTATGGTTTTGATCCGGGCCCTCCACGTCTCCTAGTGGGCTGTGTAGATAAAATCGGCCTGGTCCTGGCTGAGATAGTCTGGAGGTCTTTGGAGAGGGGGAATTTTCCAAATCCTCTGAAGGAGGCTATGGTTCAGCCCCTTCTTAAGAAGCCCTCCTTGGACCAGGACTGTTTGGCTAACTACAGACCCATCTCTAACCTACCCTTTGTGGGAAAGGTTATTGAGAAGGTGGTCGCGTTGCAGTTGAATGATCATTTAACCAGCCACGATGTCTATGATTCTCTCCAGTCCGGATTTAGGAAGAGACATAGTACTGAGACATAGATACATAGATACATAGATAGTGTCGGCAGATAAGGGCCTATGGCCCACCCAGTCTGCCCATTTGAGCTTGTAAGGTCAGTTTATGTTTTCCTAGAAGTCTTTTGCCCCTTACCCCTGACCTCCAGAATTCCTTTATGTCTATCCCATGCATTCTTAAATCCCGTGATTGTTTCAGCCCCACCACTTCCTCTGGCAGGGGTGTTCCACTTGTCCACCACTCATTCTGTGAAGAAATTCTTCCTCACGTTTCCTCTGAATCGTCCTCCCTCCAACTTGATCCCATGCCCTCTAGTCCTGGAACATCTTTCTCGCTTAAAAATAATGTATTCCTGCACTCTGTTCCTCCCTGTAAGATACTTGTATGTCTCTATCATATCCCCTCTCTCCCTCCTCTCCTCCAGGTAGTACATGTTCAGTTCCTTCAACCTGTCTTCATAGGACTTGTGATGCAATCCATGCACCATCTTTGTTGCCCTCCTCTGAACCTTTCTACCTTGTCTATGTCCTTATGTGGTATGGTCTCCAGAACTGTACACTGTACTCCAGGTGGGGCCTCACTAGTGTCTTGTATAGTGGAATTATGACCTCCCTTTTCCTGCGGGTGCCCCTGCCCCTGCCATCCCAGCATCCTATTTGCTTTACCTGCTGCCTTGTCACACTGTTTCCCTACCTTGAGGTCATCAGGATGATAACCCCAAGATCCTTTCCTGCTTGGTGCATGCTATATCCTCACCCCAATTGATATATTGTGCCCAGGGTTTTTGTACCCCATATGCATTATCTTGTACTTCTTTGCATTGAATTTCAACTGCCAAACCCTGACCATTCTTCAAGTTTCTGCAGGTCCCTTCTCATTCTGTCTACACCCTCTGGTGTGTCTACTCTGTTACAGAGCTTTGTGTCATCAGCGAACAGTGAAGTTCTGCCTTCTAGGTCCTGCACAATGTCACTGATGAAGATGTTGAATAGGACTGGTCCCAGCACTGATCCCTGTGGTACCCCACTGGTCACTCTTCCCTCTGTGGAGTGACAGCCATTTACCACCACCCTCTGTGTCCTGCCACCCAGCCAGTTACCTACCCACCACACTACTGTCCTGTCCACACCCATATTCCCCATTTGTGTAATAGTCTTCTATGTGGCACAGTGTCAAAGACCTTGCTGAAGTCCAGATAGGCCATGTCCACTGCCCTCCTCTGATCCACCTCCCTAGTCACCCAGTCAAAAAATTCAATGAGGTTGGTCTGAGCAGCCTCCCCTGGTGAAACCATGCTGCCTTGGGTCCTGTAGTCCATTGACAACCAGATGTTCACCAATCTCTCCTTCAGTAGTGGTTCCATGATCTTCCCCACTACCCGAGGTGAGGCTGACTGGTCTGTAGTTCCTGCTTCCTCTTTGTTCCCACTTTTGTATAAGGGACTACATCTGCTGTCCTCCAGTCTTTGGTACCTCCCCTGTTTCCAGTGATCGGTTAAACAGGATAGCCAGAGGTTCAGCCACCACCTCTCTTAGTTCTTTAAGGACCCTGTGGTGCACCTCATCTGGCCCCATTGCTTTATCAACTCTTATTACTTCCAGTTCTTCAGGACCCTTTCTCGTGTAAAAGGGACTTGTGTCCATTTCTGCACCATTCTCACCCTGTCTCCTTCAGACCCATTACCCTCCTCTTCCTCAGTAAAGACTGAGCAGAAATACCTGTTCAATATGTTAGCTTTACTGTTGTCATCCTCCACACGGCCCCCATCCTCCCCCTTCAGTCTCACTATCCCTCCCTTTGCCTTTCTTTTTTCACTTATGTACCTGTAAAAGGTTTTGTCCCCTCTACCCACTGATTTTGCACTGTGTTCTTCTGTCTGAGCTTTGGCTTCCCTTACTGACCTCCCTGCCTCCCTTTGCTTCTCCTGGTACTTCTCCCTATCCCCTTCTGCCTGTGTCTTTTTGTATTGCCTGAATGCAATCTTTTTGGCTTTCACTTTCTTTGCTACCTCTTTGGAAAACCATAATGGTCTCCTCTTCCTTTTCTCTTCGAACCTGCTTAATGCATAATTCTGTCGTTCTTGTAATCCCCATTTTAAATACCGACCACTGTTCCTCAACCCCTGATTCCTGCCCCATTCTCCTTAATGCCTCTTTCAAGTATCTCCCCATTTTCCCCAAAGTCTGCCCCCCTAAAATCCAGGATACGTGTTTTTGTGTGGTTTGGTTCTGCTCTTTCTGTACACTGTGCTCCAGGTGGGGCCTCATTAGTGTCTTGTATAGTGGAATTATGACCTCCCTTTTCCTGCTGGTGATGCCCCTGCCTATGCATCCCAGTATCCTATTTGCTTTACCTGCTGGCTAGTCACACTGTTTCCCTACCTTGAGGTAATCAGAGATGTTAACCCCAAGATCCCTTTCCTGCTTGGTGCATGCTATATCCTCACCCCCTAACTGATATATTGTGCCAGGGTTTTTGTGCCCCATATGCATTATCTTGCACTTCTTTGCACTGAATTTCAACTGCCAAACCCCTGACCATTCTTCAAGTTTCTGCAGGTCCCTTCTCATTCTGTCTACACCCTCTGGTGTGTCTACTCTGTTACAGAGCTTTGTGTGGCTCTGGTCTGTGTACTAAATGATCTCCTGATAGTGAGAGATTGAAGGACCTGTTCTATCTTGGTCCTTCTTGATCTCTCTGCAGCATTTGACACTGTGGACCATGGTGTGCTGTTGGAGTGCCTGCGGTTTATCTGTGGACTGTCTGGTACAGTCCTCAGTTGGTTTCGATCCTTCCTCGAGGGTAGGACTCAGAGGGTGGTGTCTGGGATTTTTCCCTCAACATCATTCCCCCTACCCTGTGGGATACCGCAGGGCTCCATTTTGGCACCCATGTTGTTTGCAGTGTACATGCTGCCGTTGGGATCGAACATTAGGCGGTACGGTTTGAGTTTTCACTGCTATTCAGATGATACTCAACTGTACATGTCCTTTGTACCTGGCCAAGATGCCACTCTCTTGGTTTTTAATAACTGTCTTGCCGAAATCCAGGACTGGATGAATGTGAGTTGGCTGCGGTTGAATCCAAGAAAAACTGAGGTGTTGGTTGTGGACCCAGGTCACCGGGAAGCGGATTTGTTGGCTGGATCTCCCTCAGGCTTATGACTCGGGGGGTGTCCAGCTAACTACCTCAGACCGGGTGCGGAATCTAGGCGTTGTTTTTGACAGCTGTTTAACACTTAACTCACAGGTGTTGGCAGTTGTCAAAGCCTCTTTTTACCACCTGAGGAACATTGCCCGGGTGAAGCACCTGGTTTCTCCCGACGATCTCTCTACTTTGGTCCATGCCTTCGTTACCTTCCATCTTGACTACTGCAATTCCCTTTATCTTGGGCTACCGGGGGTTGATATTCGCCACTTGCAGCTAGTGCAGAAACGGCAGCCAGACTATTGACTGGTTCCTCTAGGTCCAGTCTATAGCGCCTGTGCTTGGACGGACTGCATTGTGCAATATGCTGGCGTATCACCTTCAAGGTCAGTTTGCTGACCTATAAGGCCCTACATGATCAGGGACCTGGCTACCTAGAAGATCTCCTTCGTCCCTACTGTCCCCCCCGCTCTCTCCGATCCACTGACGAGGGATTGCTAGAGATTCCCAGGGTTCATTTGAAGACCTCCAGGGCCAGATCTTTTAGTTTTATGGCCCCGACCTTGTGGAATTCTCTACCTCGTCAGGTACGAGATTGCCTGACCGTCCAAACTTTTAAGGGAGCACTTAAAACATATCTTTTTAAACAAGCGTATAATGATTTTTAAATATTATTAAGCTTGGATAATTTTTATTGTTTTTAGTAATACTGTTTTATTATGTGATGTACAGGCACCTTGGTTTTAGAAAGGCACCTTTTTATAAATAAAGTTTTGATTGATTGACTCATTTTGTTAAAAGATCCCCTTTGCACGGTAGATGGAAGATGAACGTCTCGGTTTTGAAAGACTCTAAGGTGATTATAGATATGATATCCTTGCATCAGGCAAGATTATCAGTGGAATTCCTGTACCCAGACAAAGGGGAATGGTGGATGGACACCAAAATGGATATACAGACTTGGTTTTTACAACACGGTAAAAGAATTGGTAACAATACATTTTTAAAATATTTATCCCTTAGACAGCAGCTATACAAATTAATGTCTTTAGCAAATCTTTCTAGATTTGATTTTTCTACTCAGATTACCATGGTAAAGGAAACTATGAAAATACTAGAAAATGATAGAGCAAAATTTATCCAGTCACTTTTGATGAACGGTACCACAACCTCCCCCATAGGAGACCCTTACGAAGCTTGCAAAACTTTAAAAAACAAAATCAGTATGGACTCTTTAATTTCTCTGGAAGGGCAGAGGGTGAACTCTTTCAAGGATTTAGAAAAAGTTATTCAACAGCATTATGATTCTTTAAAACCACAAACACCCATTTTAACCTGTGATATGACAGATTTTTTACAGCCTGTTGTGGTTCCAGACTTTCCAAAAGAACTTCTTAAGTTACAGTCCCCTATTACCAAATTAGAAATCACACAGGTGATACAGTCCTTAAGACTAAACACCACTCCGGGTTTAGACGGTATCCCCCATATGTTTTATAAAACTTTCTGCCCCCAAACAGTAGAAAGTTTATTCATTACCTATACGTACTGGTTTAACTCCAATGCCATACATGTTTCCTTTTCTGAAGGTTTACTGATTTATCTCGTTAAAAAAGGAGATCATTCTCAAATTTGTAATTGGAGACCCATAGTTCTCCTTAATACAGACTATAAAATATTAGCTCATATTCTAAATACACTTTTAAAGGCTTACGCCTCTTTGGTAATTTCCCTATTCCAGCATTATGGTCTGCCTGCAAGAAATTTTCAACAGGCCCTACGGACCTTGAGGGATGTAATCTACCATTGTGAAAATTCTGGACAGTCAGGTTGTGTAGTAACAGCCGACCAGGAGAAAGCCTTTGATAGGGTTTTTCATCATTATCTTTTCTTAGTTTTACAAACATAAAATACCTTTATACTATCTAAACCAGCTATGGTTATTATACTCTTATTTTAATGTTAGACCTTTTTTACAGGGTAGGGTTGGTTATAGTTTTAGGGTACATTGCGGTGTTCAACAAGGGTGCCATTTAAGCCCTCTACTGTATGTTTTTTCCCTAGATCCTCTACTTCGCTCCATTATGTTACCACCTAAATGGACAGGGCTTGGAGGGATTGGAATCCCGCAGGCATTGTGCATCCAAACATATGTTGATGATATTTGTACTTTTTTTTCGCATCCAGAGCAAATAGAAATTTTTTTTGAAGAAATTTCTACATACCAAAAGGTTTCCAATGCCAAATTAAATATGGAAAAAAGCAAAGGAATGGTTCTTGGGCCTAGTATAAATCACAATACAATCTGTTATTGACTCAAGATTTTCTCTACTCCTTTGGAAATTTTGGGGATCCTTTTTGGTCCTCAAAACTTACCGGAAAAAAATTGGGATCTGGCTATTCATAAAGCAGAACAAAAAATTAATAGATGGAAACAATGGAAGCTTTCCAAACTTAAATGAATTGCTATTTTAAAAAAAGATTCATCTTGCCACTCTTACAGTACGTGGCATCTTTATACCCTTTACCTACTAAATATGAAACTAAAATTTATAGTTTATGTTTTCAAATGTTATGGGGCACCAGATTAAACCCCATTAAGTGATATTACACTAACCTTGATATAAAGTTAGGTGGTCTTAACATGATAGAACCCGTGGTTTTTCTACATACGTTATTTTTTAAACTCTCCGTTAATGATATGCTTAAAAATACTGAATTAGTCTTCAATGTTTGGATGCTGAAATCCCTTGCCATACATCTCTGATCATGGCTCCAGATGGCACCTAAATTACATCCACGACTTCAAATCCCTCCCTAATTTATTTCTGCAGCTCAGAAATTATATAAATGGGCATCACAAAGGAATGCATTACTGCACATACCACTAAGACACTTTGTCAAGACATACTATTCAGAAATTACCCTAGGGAACCCAGTTTTAAGAACTGCCCTTCAGTCGATAATTATTACATTTTACATCAATTAACTCTTCCAAGAGTTCCCCAAAAAATGTGGGAAAAATCTATGGCTCACAGTTTATGGGAGAATAAATTTAAGGGGAAATGCCAAACATAAAAGCATGATAGTGAGAAATTGTCCTTACATGGAATGTGTGGCACAGCTTGAAACCAAGGAACACTTCCTGCTACACTGTTCTTATGTTACGGCTTTATGGGATTTCTTGGCAAATAAGTGGTCCTTTGAGTGGCTTCGATTTCTATCATATGATGTTCTCGTAGTGGGGAAATATGGGTCTGGTTTAGCAAAATACCATCCTGATACTTTAATCAGTTTCTTTTGCTGTCTCAAATTCTATGTACAGTATGGCAAGCTCGATGTCAATGGGTTTTGCATCAAAAGAGAATGTCTTATGATTGTTTGAGTATTCTAGTTTCCAATGAACGTAAGAATATATATACTTCAGATTGTTCATTATATTCTTCACGATAAGTGTTGAATTGGTGGAGGGGTTTTAATTATTTTATTAAATATAAATAGTGGGTTTAATGATTGGGTAAGTCATTTAAATAAGACGTATTTAACTATATGTGTGTGCTTTCCTTTTTTCTTCCCCTTTCTTTTTGTGTTCCTTCTCTATCAAATTATCTGTATGATGCTGTTCGATGACATGTTTGTTTTGTTTGTTCAATTTTCTTTCCGATGTTTTTTTGCAATAAAACTTTCCCCTACTCTATGGTGGGGGCGCTGTGGATCCATAACCTCTGAGTTGGTTCAGTTTGCTGGTGTACCTGCAGGAGAACAGAGCTCCACTCCTGCAGGTCCAGCTTTGGAGCCTTTATCAACGGCCTTGTTTGCGTGTTCAGATGCTATGGACGAGGTTAATGCTGTACACGGTTTGTCATCCTCTGAATCATCTGTTTTTTTACCTGCGGAGGAATTGTGGCTGAAAACTTTATTCGTAAAGAATCATTCCCATGTGTTGGAGGTCATAGAAGAAGATGCTGATATGGGTTTGACTTGACCAGAACTAAATGTTTTTGAGGCGGATGCGGGAGTCGGACATGCTGCTGTACCAGATCCTATCCTGAATGCTTTACCTCCTGTTTTGAATCCCTTGGTGTCTGCTGAGGGGACTGCGAGTTCAATGGTGGTTCCTCACACCAGTGCTGCTCCTTCATTACCGACATCTCCAAGAGGTAAGCTGGCGACTGCTCAGTTACAAGCTCCTGCCCCTGACTGTTTACAATTACCGAGAGCAGTGGTAACTGTTTCAATGGGTGGGCCTGTGAGTAATGGTCTAGTTACTGTTCCGGGTGGCGTGGTTACCGCCCCGGCCATATTTCTTCTCTTACGAGGCAACAGACTGTCACTACCTTACCACATGATGGGGTGAGTGGTCTCCCCTGTTCCCTGACCAATTCTCTGCAAGATGCTGGCTGGAAGCCAGGTACTGAGGGTCATTGGATTCCTGATCCTGCCCATAGTCTGATACCTGGCCAGTGGTCATGGTCCATTTCTGCTGATACTTTTGTACCTGAAGTGCTGACTGCTCCGTTACCTTCTATGCTTAATAAAATGGACTTGGATTTGAATGTTGATGATGTGCAGCACCCAGTTTTTTCCACTAAGTCATTGCCTAAAATACCGCTCTTGTTGGCCTCTTCTTTGGCAGATGAATGCCCTAGTTGTGGTAAGCCTACCTGGGGCGAACGAATGGAGTCAGATGTTCCACTCCCAAATCCTCCTCCTGATCATAGGGACCGTGTAAAAACTAATTGGGAAGTATTTAGGAAGAGGGACAGTTTTCAGGGCTCTCCTCCACCTCTTCAGAGACAGAATGCAGTCCGTTTGCAATATTTAGGAGGCCTGGAACTTATCCTGGACCGTCTTTATGTGGTAAAGATACTTATTAAGGATTCTTTGGGTTATTTCACTAATGAAGTCTTTGCTTTGATTCATGTTTCAGGCACTTCATTGTTTGATGTTAGCTTTCAGACCCCACAGGGGTTGGACCATTTTTGGGTGAAATATGAACTCTTGAGATATACTGAATTGTGGTTGCCCTTTTGGGCTATTCTGCTTACCAGACCAGCTATTAAAATAGTCACCATATTATTTCGGAATGAGAACGTGGCTGTGCATGATATATCACATTGGTTGCAGCAACGCTGTGAAGTTTTGGGAACACCTCAACCTATTTTTGATTCAGAGCACTTTTGGATGGGAGGGTAGATATTTAGAGTGCGACTTCGACACACTACTATGGGTCCTGTTCACTTGCACAATAGCCTTTTTCTGGGTAGGGAAAGAGGTCATTGCTTTTATGTTGGACAGCCCTGGACATGTTTCAAATGTGGGTCTCATAAACATCTTAGTGCAGCTTGAGATAGGTTGAGGTGTTCCCTTTGTCTCTCTTTTGGTCATGCCAGCATGGATTGTAATGAGGAATTGAAATGTAACCTCTATGAGGAGGTTGGGCATGGTTTTCGGTCTTGTCCGTGGGCTACACATAATAGAGATGATTGCTCTAATCAGGATAACATTCTGATTGAGGCTTAGAAGAAGGATATTGCTGCCTTGAACCCCCCCATCTGAGATGGTGACACCTGATCCCTCCCTGCCAGAAGAGCCAGGATCTGCACCTTCCACTTCTCCCTCAGTATCCTTTCCCCTGTGTACCGATCCTGTTCAGACTGCTCCAATGGTTGTGGAGCTGGTAGTACCCCCTTTTCCAGCTTCTCTTTCGGTGGAAGGAACTTCAGTCCTGGATCAGGTTAGGCCTCTAGTTGACATAGTCATGCCACCTCCTGAGACTGTTGTACAGGCCAAAAAAAAAGCACAAAAGCAAACGAAGACCAGGTCTAAGCTGGCTAATGCCTCTTCCCCGGGTGGGGTGTGCCCCTCAGCAATAAGTTTGAAGTTCTTTCCAAAAAATCACAGTCTTCAGACTTAGGTGCTGATTCAGATATTTCTTTTCAGCTCCTTTTGTCCTCCGACTCAGAAAGTGATAAATCTAAAGAGGTCTGCGGGGTCCAACGTCCTCCGCGACTTGGTGTGACCCCTGTAGAAGCACTAGGTCTGGTAAGATTACATGATTTCTCTAGTCTGTGTGTTTCTTTTTGTAGTGTGCATACCTTTGCCTTTTGCTCATGTCCTCTGCCCTTTGTCTCCATGTGGCCACCTTGAACACCAATAGTGTTAAGAATGCTCATCGAAGGCTAATTGCTTTTCATTTCCTACAGGCCTTGAGATGTGATATTTGTATTATACAGGATTCCCATTTGAACACCCTTGCTTTGGTATCAGTAGCAAAGAAGCTTTGGCATTGGGGTCCTTCTTTTTTTGGGGGGGGTTAGACACGTGTGATGGTGTAGGGGTGCTATTTTGGGGTGATGGTTTTCATGTTATGAAGCTGGTTGAAATTGTCTCAGGGCATGCACTGCTGTTAGATTTTGTCCTTTTAGGAACTAATTAGAGATTGATTGTTGTATATGCTCTGACCACAAAAAAAGGTAAGGTTGATCTTTTTAATTCAGTTAAGCCTTATCTTTTTACGACTCGGCATCTTATTTGGGGAGGTGACTTTAATTGTGTCATACATAAATGTTATAGGGGGGCTGTGACTGATAAGGATTTTGTGACACCAATTGTCTTAATCGTATTATTACTCAGGGGCGTTTACAAGATTCCTATAGAGTATGCCATGCCAAGGGTGGACTTACATTTTTCAAAGGTCTTTTGTCCACTAGGATAGATTTTATTTTTACTGACTCCATGGTTCAAGTGTTACACGCTCGGAATATACCAGCTGAGACTTCTGACCATGTGGTTTTGGTTGTGTCTCTAGAGGTGGGGCCTCACACCTCTCTTGGTGAAGGTTATTGGAAATTTAATATCCAGTTGCTGGAGGGTTCTTTCTTCATACAGCAGCTCCATGACATTTTGAAGGCCCGCATGACTCTGACCAGACTTGAGGACAACTTATTAACTTGGTGGGTTGATACTAAAATTGATTTCAGGTCGATGGCAATGCATCATTCCAAATCGGCTACATTATCTAACTTTAAATGATATTTCATTTTAAGGTCTCATTTGGAAACATTGTATACTGCTATTAATACCCAACGTCTTAATTTAACTACACAAGTACAGGCGGTTAAAAAAGAGATGACAGCCCTACAATATTCTAGGGCTGCTTCTCTTTTGCATGAACACAGGGTGTGTTCATCAAAGAAGTCTAGATTGGGGGATACGTTTGAAAATAGTAGCAGACAGGCTACGGATAGACTGCTGACCGAAGTTCTTCATTTGGACGGTTTTCGGTACACTACCATGCCTGACATTTTGAGGGAAGTAACTGCATACTTTGTAAATATGTATTCTGCCCCTTCTTTAGATGCGAATGACATGGATTGCTTTCTTACTTCAGTTGGCATTCCTCCAGGTACTGATACACATTTTGAACCCTTGATTGCCCGTATCAGTAGTGAGGAGGTGGAATGGGAAATATCCCATCTCCACACTAATACGGCAGCTGGTATAGATGGTTTGCCATCTGAATTTTATAAAGCCTGTAGTCCTTTACTTAGTGTTATTCTTCATGTGGTATTTAAGTGGGTATTACAGCAGACATCTTTTGATTTTCATTTTTGTACTCCTGTTCAGATTTTGTTGTTTAAGAAAGGGCACAGAGGGAACCTTAATAATTGGAGGCCATTGAGTCTCCTAAATACAGATTTTAAGATTTTAATGAAAATTCTGACCACCAGGCTCCTGACTGTAGCTCCTTCCTTGATATCCTTTCATCAAACATGTTCTATTCCTGGTAGACATATTAAGGATACCCTCCTCTTGCTTAGGGAATTGGTTGAATTGGATAAAAAAGATATGGTTACAGGATTTCTGATGTCTTTTGACCAGGAAAAGGCATTTGATTGTGTCCCTCATGAATTTTTGTTCCGGGTGTTGAGAACATATGGTATACCAGAAGAGTTTGTCACATAGCTTGCTTTATTATATAATCATGCATATGCTTTGCCCCTGGTGAATGTTTTTTTGGGTTCCTATATCCCTATTCATAGGGGGGTATGGCAGGGCTGTCCCATGAGCCCCCTGCTTTATGTGTTTTGTTTAGATCCTTTATTACGTACTATCGCACAGGACACCTGCATTACTGGTATTATTCCCCCACAGGGTACGATCAGTGCTAAGGTCTCTGCTTATGCTGATGATGTGTGTCTTTTTGTTGCAGATGAGGCTTCTGGACATAGGGTGTTGCATCACTTTCAGACTTATTCTATCATGGCGGGAGCAACTTTAAATAAAAATAAGAGTTATTTGTACCCTCTTCATACTGCGCAACCTACTTTTACTGATTTACAGGATATTACAGTGCTACGGGGTCCAATTAAAGTGTTGAGTATTATGTTTGGCAAAGGGGATAATGCTTTCCTTAATTGTTTGGAAAAATTGGATATTGCCAAGCCTGGAAATTTTGGCAACAGTCCGGGCGTATGAAGGTGCATATTGTTAAAACATTACTCCTACCTCTCTTTTTATATATTAGTGCTGTATATCCTGTCCCTCCTCAGTTTGAAACGACTTTACTTAGTCTTTTTTTTCCAAGTTATTTGGGGGAGCCATTTGAACCCTATTAAGAGGGATGTGTTATATCTCCTGATAGCACAAGGTGGATTGAATTGTGTTAATCCTGTCACATTTTTTCATAGTGGATTTTTCCACCGAAATTTAATTGATCTTAGTTGTCCTCACTCAGTGTTGCGGTTAGTTTATGCTGATTATTGGTTGGGTCCTTTGTATACCTGTTGGACAGTTTCAGGTCATAGGAAACCTCTGGCTTCCTCTTTTCCCACCTATCTGCAACCTGCTATAAAGAAACTTAATAAATGGAAGGTACTTCTGGACCAGGTCTTTACTAGAACAAGTAAGTTTCTTTATGGGACGTTGCAAACTCATGTGCATTCTGTTGTTCCTGTGTATAAAGATATCCCTGATTGTTATATTAGAGTCCTTCAGGGTCTGACTGATAAATTGATACCTTCTAGACTATGGGATATATTGTGGCTTAGTAGTCATGAAAGGCTCAAAGTTTGGGGTAGTGCGAAGCATAAAATGGTATCAGACCAAATGTATCCTAGGTATATTTGTATAGCTCAGGAAGAAACTATGTCTCATTTTTTTATTCAGTGTCCTTATGCACAGGAATTTTGGCAGGGTCTATCTATACGTTGGGGACAATAGTTCTGGAAAACTGTTATTTATGTGGAAGTTGTGGGTGGTTTTCTATTACGTCATACTTCACTTGAAGTCGGTGTAGTACGACTTTTCTTTGCCATGATTAAATTCCATTTGTGGCAGATGTGGTGTAAGTTGACCCTGCAGCAACTGTATCAACCGGCTTCCTGTGTTATAGAACGTATAGAGCATGATTTGATCCAACGCTGTTTTTATGAGCACCATATATTACATTACAATACCTGGATAGCCCGCTGGAAGGCAGTACCTCTTTTGAAAGACAATATAAGTTGAATTTGTAATGCTGCCTTATTTCAATTTTTGTTTATTTATTTGTTCATTTTTCTTGACTGTATTGCACTGTTTTGTTATTCTTTCCAGTTTTCTATTGTTATTCTTACTGTTTTGTATTACTTAGGTTGATTCATTGTTTAGCTTTTGTTAGTATATAGCTGGTTGCTTTTTCTTTTTGTACTGTTCTGTTAATAAAAACCTTCCCCTACTCTTTTCAAGAAGTGCCATGGGATCTTTAACATCCACCTGAACTACCACCAGAACAGGCAGATGGAACCTCAGTTTAACGTCTCATCTGAAAGACTGCACCTCAGAAGTGCAGCACCCCCCCCATGCTGCACTACAGTGTCAGTATTGGGATTTAAGCCAAGTGCCTGGTGTGGGGATAGAACCCACAGCCTTCTAATCTCCTGACCTCAGAGGTGATTGCGCTACCTGCTGAGCCACTGACATTGAAGTGTCATGACATGATGATCTTCTACATGTGTAAGTGTTTTAACTGGATGGTAGGTATTTAGATTTCTTTGTTTATCAGGGGAGTGCAAATGGAGCACAATCTGCCTCGGCAGTGCATCAGGTGATATATTTTGTGCTACCACCTGATGAACTCTATGAATCCTGATATATCCCTTTTAGCAGTTTATTTTCTCTATTTCAGGTATCCACTTCTCCAAAAATGCCACTATATTGTTCCCTTCAGAGCCCTCTGGTAACCTGCAGTTGTGCAAGTTATTATGCCATTGATTATTTTCCTGGGAATTGAGGTATTTTGTAAGCTCCAGCATCTCTATCTCTAGTCTCTCCACTTGACCAAGGAGCCTTGTGAGTTCCTGCTCCACCGCCAACAGTCTGTTCTCAGGTGCCATCAGACTGGATGCATACTCTTCATATCACTGGGCTACCAAGTCCAATTTACTGGATACCACCTCCATCTTAGGGATAATGTGGTGAGAAGCTGGGCTGAGACCACCCATCCTAATACCACCATCACCTGCACTGAGACCTCCTGACAGTCACTGGTGTTGGTCCCTTGCCATACACTTTTTCAAGAGATTACTCTGAAAATATCTCTTACCAGCTAATTTATTTGTTTGAAATCCATATGTTACAATATTGTGTGGACTTGTGTTCCCTTTTACAATAGGACTAGATCTTGCTAATGTAACCCCTAGGCGGCACTATTCTAAGGGCTACTACCCCTGCCTGTATGGCAATACGCAGATTGAGGGGCCTGAGTTCTAAGATCGGGTGCCTCACTCAGAGGAATGGTATTGGGGTAGCTTAACTACTCAGGTATAACCCTCTGGGACTCTATAACCACCCACCAACCCTCCTAGTGGCCTAAGTAATAACAGAGTGGTACATTCACTTTCAGCGGGTAGCAGTAATAATGTATTCACACCTGTTTCACTTACCACCAGAGCTTGACCTGCAGCAACTACCCCAGAGACCCCCTGGAAAATGAGGTTAGCAACACAGCAATATAAACTTAATACTGTAATCCAACTAATAATATGTACACTAGCCAGGTTAAACATGAAGAAAGACAATCAGATTTATTTGGGGCAGTGAACAAGGGAGGGGCATGAATCTAGCTGAATGATTAGCAATCTGAGTCAAATCAGGATTGTCTGGCATGCACTTTAAGTCCCACTAAGACAGTTCAACACCCTGGGTACCCAGTATGTCATGTAGGTTAGCCTGAAGCGTTGCCCATGGTGGCCAGCATTGCAGCTGTTGTAGGAGCCTTTAAAGAAAACAGTTAAGCGTGCACACAACCCTATGATTTGTAATCCAAGCCAGATGGCTCTGTCCATTGCAAGAACCCAGTAAAAGAAACAATTAGTTGGTACCACAGTGAGCTTTGCTTTTGTTGCAGGGAACTACCCTGATTTGTACTCACTCTGCCAGAACCTGGATGCAGAACAGGCGAGATATAGACCTCATGATGATGATCAGGAATGCCAGGGGAAGCAGTGCCGACATGGCTCACCTTCAGGTGGTCTATACCTGCTCAATGGTGTTGGGCAGGAGGCCAAATCCCCAGGCCAGTCTTTCACCGAGAAGGTCTCTGATGCACGGGTAGTGGCCTAGGCCAAGATGACAGGGCCCAGGCAGGATGAACAGTTTTGCAAAAGTTCGTGACCTTCTGCTGGTGACGCTTCCAGCTAGCATAACATATTTGATCCTGGTGAACCAAATCATGACCCATGAAACACATTCAACACATTTATAGCACTAAATTTGTTAAATAACAGTTTGGATACTGTCCAGTTGCAAACTGATAGCTTAAATGCGCAAACCTTCTGATCCGAGGCAAACTCTCTCACAAGCTGGGACGATTGCTTCTGGAGCAAGTCTTCGGTCCAAATCACAAGTCACACTGACACCCCTTCTTCCTTCTGTCGCAGTTCCAAGGCTGGAAATCAGACAGGTCCGACTTCTGCAATAGGTAGTTTGAACTACTGGAGAATGTGGCAGGAAGGTCAGCAGAGCCTCTTCCCGCTAATTCCCCAACGCTCCTTCAGGGAGCAGCTGCTTGAAAGCTTCGAAAGCTCGAGCTGTTCACTCTTCAACCTCCAACTCTAATTGATCCACTGCTTCGGGCAGTTCTGGTCATTTTCCTGGTAATCCAAAAAGTTTGGTTGGCCCAGGGAGCTGTCAATCACAGTAAGGGTCCCCCTCCAGGTCCATTTGGGTGCCAATGTTAAAACTACAAAAACTACAGAATTTCTTCCCACAAGACCCCTGGGGACAGGTTCCATTTTAGGTCCCCAGTGGTTCGATTGGTCCAATTACTGGAAGTCCAAGACCTAACATGGTGGCTCCCATTCAAATGTTCGAGCTGCAATAAAAGCAGATTAGACAAACATCTCTATCTTTACTATGACAGCAAATAAGCAATAAACAATTACAGTTCCTTAGAGGGCTCCCTCTGTGCAAGTAGCGACTGCAGAATGGAGCAATATAACAGACTGTCTGGCTGGTTGCAAGCCTTAAATCACTTGGACCCAGCCCAGACTCATTTCTAAACACAGATTAGCCATCTTCTTAAAGAGACAGGCATGGAGGATCACTAGGGCACTCTCACACACACAAATAGAACTACTAAAGACAGGACACCAGCCTGACGGTGGGCATTTAGGAGCCCAGGAAGACATTATAATAAACCCCAATTTGTAGGGGGGTTACACTAAGCTTCATGAAAGAATAATTTACAACAAAACTGGAACATTTTACAGCTAGAGACAATTTCATTCATTCATTCATTCCATTTTTATTGGTTGACATAAAAGTCTTTACACATACAATAATGGATGGGGATGTGTGCTTAATGAGAAATTAATGGTTGCCCTAGGTGCAGGATGCTACATAAACCCTGAGGGTAAAGCCTGAGGGGTTTATTAAAGCATCTCACATAGCAACCATTTATTTTGAATTTAAGCACACGTCCCTATCTTTTATTACTATAATTGCTGGGCAGCAAATTTTTTCCAGCCTTGGTCTTGTGTCCCTGTGTCTCACTCAGTCTGACACACTGACACACACAGACTCACACACACACACACACACACACACACACACACACACAGTATGTGTCTCTGTCCCTGCTTTATTTATTTATTTTTACTTTTTTGGAGGTTTAATTCATTTGTTTTTTACTTGCCTCCAGTTTCAGAGCAGCATTCCCTTTTGGCGTGATTGATGGTGCTGCGCTAATTTTGTGAAGCAAACCGTATCCCCATAGGACAAAGAGCAGGATCAACCAGATAGACTTTAAAAAATATATACTGTAGAAGGCAGGATCAACTAGATAAAAAAAGAAAAGAAACGACGACTCCTGTCTACCGACTCCTCGTTACACTGACATGACGCCATGTTTTGGAAACTGAAAACCTGACCAGGATGAGACGCACAGCTACTCAGGGAGCATTTTTTCTTGAGTGACTCAGCACCTGCTCCCTTATATTACTCTGGAGTTATAAAGGGAAATTATAACTCGGTCAAGCAATGAAAAAACTTAACCAGTGACCAGTTATTGCAATCTCTTACAATGAATACACATATAAAAGCATAAAAACATGACATTTATGTGCAAATACAAATACAATAATAGTATACATATACATTACTTTATAACTTTTTAACTCATTTTTTTTTCGTAATTTTAATACTGACTTTCAAGAAGGTAGCAACCTCTATAACTAATTATTTAGTCAGGTGATTTAACAGATAATGTATTGGACTTTACCATATACAATCAGCTTCATGCAGTAAAGAACCTAGATGCCATTCCCTGATCCTTAAATACCAAGGGAATCTTAACCTTTTGAGAATTGAATATTTGAATGTATATAGAGTCTGGATGTATATATATAGCCCCGCAGTCTTCTAAGGGTTAATAATACATCTGAAATATCTTCTTGTTCATGCAATGAACATTTGCAATCCAAGTTGGCACTATTTGGATTCCCTTTACAGAATCTGGCTTCAACAATTTTAGTGACATGCATTCCTATTCTTGCTTGACACTGCAATTTCCTGTGCTCTAAATTTTCCAATAAATACAGGTACAGTATGTCTCAAAAGTGTAATGTATTCTAATTTCTGAATACCAATGGCAGAATTTAGGATCTTCAATGTCTTGCAGATTTTTAATTTTACTTTCATAAATTTATTTTGGAGTAATCACTGTGAATGATTACCTCTTTATTATTAAGGTCCCATATATCTGACAAATCAATATTTGTTGATTGTACCTGTACATGTGAATTCTACCCAGGAAAAAATTGCATTTTTCATATATTAATTTTTCTTCTTAAAGACAAAGAAATGGCAGACAGTTTTTGTTCATAGTCTGAATTTTTAACCAATATTAAAGTGGTCTTAGAGTTGTCACAACTTTTCTTTTCACCTTCCCTAGTTATACATAAAGAATGTACTGAATTAGCTATACCTAGAACAGCTTTATAAAATTTGTTAATGACTAAATCAAGCTCTTCAGTGCAAGAATAGCCCCAAACCTCCAAGATGTAACTGAGAACTGGGACTAGTTTAACATCAGCAGCTAAGATTGTAGGTTAAGCACTTGAACCACCATACCTGTTGTTAAATATAATGAGACCAGACTTAATTCCTACTGCTTTGCCTACAACATAATCAAAATGATTTTTCTATTTATCATTACTGCTAAAAATTTTACCTAAATATGTATATTCTGTTACTTGTTCAAGGTGTTGCCTATTTAATTGCCACTTATGTTTGTTTGTTTTATTTGAACCAAAACATAGAAACATTGGAGGTGATGGCAGAAGGAGACCGCTGGGTTCATCTAGTCTGCCCATTTGTTTTAGAGCTATTTTGACACTCTAGTTGCCCTTTGTAGTCAGGGCTCACTTGTGTCTATCCCATGTATTCTATCCCATGCATCCTTGACCCCCCCATAGTGTTGACCCCCACAACCTCTTGGGGCAGGCTGTCCCAGGTGTCAACCATTCTTTCTGTGAAGAAAAACTTCCTGGTGTTGGTAAAGAACCTCCCTCCTTGCAGCCTGAAGTCATGTCCCCTGGTCCTGGAGCCCATCTTGAAGTGAAAAAGTTCCTGTGCCTGTACCTTGTTAATGCTTTTTATGTACTTGACTGTTTCAATCATGTTCCCTCTCTCGCTTCTCTGCTCCAGGGAGTACATATTCAGTTCCTTAAGTCTTTTCTCATAGGACATGTACTAAAGACCCTGAATCATTTTTGTTATCTTTCCCTGTACTGTTTCCACTCAGTCAATGTCCTTCCTGAGGTGAGGCCTCCAGAATTGAACTTCTTATTCCAGGTGACGCCTGACTAGCTATCTATACAGTAGTAGTACCGCCTCTCTCCTCCTGCTCGTGATTCCCCTCCCAATGCAGCCCAGCATTCTGTTGGCCTTCAATGTTGCCTTCTCACACTGCTTATTAACCTTCAAGCCATCTGAGATTATGAAGGGAATGAAATGCAGTCTTAAAGTTGATGTAGGCCATGTATAACTTATGCCTTTTAAATATGACATTTTTTCATATAGGTAGGCCATTTTGTAACAATGATTAGGTAATTCATGTTTTTTCCAAGAAACTGCTTGCATGTTACTGATTATATTATTCTTTTCTGCCCAATATTCTAGTCTCTATTTTAAAACTTTTGAAAAATGTTATAAATTGTATTCATTAATTTTACTGGGTAATAGTTCAATGGAGAGAATTCTGAGCCTGTTTTATGTATTGGGACTATTGTGCTACTCTTCCAAAAATGCAGTATATAATTCTTTTGAATACATGAGTCAAACATTTTCATTAATGTATCTGTCCATTTATCAATATCAGCTCTGACTTTCTCTACAGGGATTTTGTCAGACAAATGGATGGTTTCTAATATTTCCTCCTTTGTAATAATATTCACATACAAGCTAATTTCTACTAACGAACTCTACGATATGAGTGATTTGACTGATATTTCTGCTTCATAAAATATTCCTTTAAAACAGTCATACCACTGTCTAGCTGGTGTAACTGCAGGATAATTACCCTGTTGCGTGTAATTAATGATTAGTTACACTGAAATCAACACTTAAAGTGTAACTCCAGTACCCTTTGCTACCAAAAGTATTTTGAGTCGTTATCATTTATACCTTCCAACATTTTGTCTCAAACTGTCTTACAGAAAATTTATCTCTGTTCTTTCAAAGCTCTATTATGATTTTTCTTACATCACATTTATTCAGATAACCAAGGTTCTCTTTAGTTGGATTTTTCCTAAGCATCCTTATAACCTTGTTCAATGCACATTCTTTTTTTCTTTACTCCATTATTTTTTCAAGTATGATGACCAGTTTTGACTTATCTGTACTTTTGTGTATATGAGGCAATTCAGTATCAGACTATCAATGTAGGTTTAGATTCAGAGAAGGATGCAGTACCTCCATGGACGGCTGAATTTACAAATAAAGTGTTGATGACCTTAAATAAAGGTAAACTGCTTGCAGCAATCTTTTTCCATTTTGCAAGGGCAACAGACTTTATTCATCACACAAAATAAATATTCATTGCTAAAAACTATGTTTAGGGATTAGTTAGGGCTGAAAGCACAACATCTTAAAAGTAAAGACATTTTGTGTTATGGCAAAAAAAAGTCCCCTGATGCACAGTGAATGTGTGGTGTTATGTTCCTCATGGTCTGAATAGTTGCTCAGTTCATTGATGATTGTTACCCTAACTTTGAGAACCACTCTCAAAGCATTGGTGTGTGAGAAAATTTCCATGCCATAAACAGTACCAAAGTTTAGAGTAGTTCTAATGCTGCATCGAGCAGTTGTTCGAACCATGACAAACACCTCCACCACACATTCATCAAGTGTCAGGGGACTTTAAAATAAATTGTTTTTATTGAGTTTAAAAGCACATATGTACAGCAAGGTATGCAATCAGATGTGTGTAATCAGCATAGTCACATCCTAGCTTTCATTGTATTTAGAATTATTTCTAGCCATTTTATCTCTCACCATGAGTGTTGAACTGATATTGTGTAAACCAATATTGTGTCAGAAAGAACACCAAGAATGGAAGGGGAAGCCAGCATTAGCAGGAAAGGCACTCCTAAATCAGAGAACTTTTTAACCTCACATCGTATTTCCATTTTTGTAGGCTCTGTGCTTCAACATTAACTGATGCCTAAATGTAGTTTTTAGCAAAAAGTGTCCTCTCATTTTTAAAGGCATTTTATAACAGATGAACCCTCCCTAATTTGTATTGAGAATGGCATTGACAATACTTTTTTTTCTGAAAAGCAGTCCCAATTAGTACCCCTTCACTCCCCCTGCCTATGACTAGAAGTCCCTGGCAT
Organism: Neoceratodus forsteri; assembly: GCA_016271365.2. NCBI lineage: Eukaryota > Metazoa > Chordata > Ceratodontiformes > Ceratodontidae > Neoceratodus > Neoceratodus forsteri. The sequence continues at coordinate 513,884,005 of CM057449.1, read as the reverse complement.
CCAGTGACACACCTTCACTCGGGTCATCCAAAATAGTGTCTGGAGTCCAGTGGCACCCACTTCCCCACCCTTCCCCCATGCCAAGCAATCCCTGGAGTACTGTGATGCCCCCTTCCCTCAACCCACCCAGTTACCTAGCAGTCCCTGGAGTCCAGTGGATGCCCCCCTCCCTCACCTGCCCCCATGCCAAGCAGTCCCTGGAGTCCAGTGATAATTACCTCCTCACACTTTCCCAATCCAAGCAGTCACTAGTATCCAATGATACCCTCTCCCCTCACCAATCCAAATTGTACTTGGTACCTAGTAGCACACTCCTCCCTCATCCTACCCCAAACCAAGTGGTCTGCTGGTCAATGGCATTCCATCCCTCAGCATACCTCAATGTCAAATAATCCCTGGTGTCCAGTGACACCCACTTACTCACCTTGCCCCAGTGCTAAGCAATTTCTTGCATCCAGTGGCACCCCTTGTCTCTCCCTGCCCCAATTCCAAGCAGTCCCTGGTGTTCAGTGGCACCCCTTCCCTCACCCTGCCTCAAGTCAAGCAGTCACTAACATCCAGTGATATCCTTCCTCCCACACACATACACACACACCACTCCAAGCTGTCCCTGTGTTTGGTGGCATGCTTCTCCTACACAATGCCCCATGCCAAGTGGTTTGGTGGTCAATGGCACCCCCTTCCTTACCATGCTCTAGAGCCAAACAATCCTTCATGTCCAATGACACTCCCTTTCTCACTTTGCCTCAGTGCCAAGCAATCCCTAGTATGTAGTGGCACCCCCCTCAACCTGCCTCAAGCCAGTTATTCTTTGCCATCCAGTGGTTCAGATGGTGTTCAGAAAACACCCTCTGTTCGCTTCCATGACTGATTGCCATCTGAACACAATATGCCAAATAGCAAAAAAAAAATAAATACTCAGATGTTTGTATTTCCTAAATCCAGATAATTTAGGAATATATGTATTGGACATTTACTTCCTTTTTCACAATCTGTCATATTGAGTTTAGACAGCAGTCAGCTCTGGAGGTGAGAGGAGGGTTTTTACAAGTCACCACCTGAGGGGGAGGCCTCAGGCTGTTTGTCAGCACCAGGGAGGGGTCCCAGTATCACCATTATCTCAGTGGTGGGGCATGAGCTGTGTAGAAGGAAATACTGTATTTTTGTAAAAAAACTGACTCCAGAGATGGGCTCCTGCTATAGGAATGGTGGTATTTGTGACCCTGGGGCCTCGCCCAGTGCCATATTCAGTAGCAGGAAGGGCTGTCATTTTGCAACACTGGGGTGGCCTTCCAGTTTTTCACTCAGTGGTAGGAAGACTGTCATTTTTCTTCAGCAGCACAGTGGATTGGGTTTCAGTGTCCCCACAGCCTTGGGTAGGTGTTTATGTGGGGGTGACACTTTTTTGGGGGGGGATGAAACTGACTGGAGGGGTTGCAATACAGGGGTGGGCTCCCAGTATCATACTCAGTAGTGGGAACTGGGGGTTGTCATTTTGCAACAGTGGCATAGAAACATAGAAACATAGAATTTGACTGCAGATAAGGACCACTTGGCCCACCCAGTCTGCCCATTTCCCTACCTAATGGATAAGCTGCAGATCCTAGTTAACCAGCAGCCTACTTCTTCCTACCCCCACCCCCTAGAATTGCCTTATGACTGTCCCATGCATGCTTGAATTCCACCACTGTTTTGACTCCACAACCTCCTCCGAAGGCCATTCCATGCATCCACAACCCTCTCTGTGAAAAAATACTTCCTTAAATTACCTCTGAGCCTTCCATCTTCAAATTGTGCCCTTGTTCTTGCACAACTCCTCTTTTTGAAAGATGCTACCCTCTTGGGCTTTGTTGATTCCCTTGAGGTACTTGAAAGTTTCTATCATGTCCCCCCTCTCCCTCCTTTCCTTGAGGCTATACATATTAAGCTTCTTGGGGGTCTTGGTGTTCCACTTGCTGAGGGAATACATTACCAGCAGTAAGGATGGGTTCCTTCTGCCAGAGTCAGGTAAGAAAATGAAGCAGTTCAGGGTGGGCAGATGCAGAGTGGAACCTCTAGCCTTGTGGTGCTCATGTGCCTGTAATCACTGCGCATGATTACTGGCGTGTGAACATCTATAAAATAGTGAAAAAAAATTACTGTGCATGCATGAATGGAGATTTTATTTATGTTCATAATTTTAATTTAGATACATATTTCATTTCCAAAAGTACAAAAACTCCACTTTTGGTGCAGGATCTAATAGATCTGAAATTTCCCAGTTTTAAATATTTACTGTTTTTTTAGTTTTTGGTGAGCAAAATGCTGTCTTAAAATTTTTAATATTCCTCTAATTGACCCTCTCTAATTATAAAACCATTGAACTAAATTGCACCACATTAGAAGGTTTTGTAGGTCCTGCCACAAAGGATGAGTTTGCCAGTTGTCATGACCCTAGATCAAAAAAACTGCTCTGTGTAAGCAGGCAAAATTCATAATTTAACATTAAAGTGTCTACTCAGTCTTAACTATAGGACAATAAATGGAGAAAGGGTTTTGAAGTTGTCTTACAAATGAAACAGAGCAAATGAATTATATTGAAGGATATAGGTACTTCAGGTGTTCTCCTAGCATCTTCAGTCCTACAGACATTATTTTGTGATAGGATCACTGTACAGTACCTACTGTAAGCAGTGGGTGAATATAGGATGTTTGATTACCCTTTCAGTTTTTGTATACATTTACTACTGTTGTTAATTAGGTGCACTACACAGTCATAAGATCTGCTTTACTTTAAAATACTGAAGAACAATCAGATGTGATTAGCAATCCTCAAGTATAGTATTATTGTTTTCAAAGAGAGAAAGAGAGCAAGAGAAAGAGAGAGAGAGAGAGAGAGAGAGAGAAACAGAACAGTTTAAACTGAAAGTACCTTTCAAACATGTAGATTTGGTTTACTTTGCCCAAGAGGTACTGTATATACCATTGTGATATATTATGCTAGACTAAGCCTCTTACCACCTAAAGTTAAGCATTCAGTTAGCTAATTACTTGGTTGGTCGGTTACTTAGTTAGCAATGATTTTTAACATTGTCAGTTAACGTGCACGTGAAATGTTGTTCAGCTTACCGCACCTTTACTTCCTGCAGTTTCACATTGGTCTAATATTTCATGCAACTACAGTTCAAACATGCATCATGTTTCTTTTTGCCTTATTTCAAAATGGTGGTCTCTTGAATCTGTACCGTGCTGTTTATCATGACAAATGCCTGACACTTAAAACATAAGGAGCACTTGTTTTACCCATTTTCCTGTAAATGGCACTTTCTGCAGGCTTTACTACATTTGTGTTGTGCGTACGATATCTTATCAGGTAACTGAACAAATGCTGATAAGTTTGAGATCATGTACTGTAAGTGCATGTGCTCGTACTGTGTTTGTGCACGTATGTGTGGAATGGTGGAATCTCAGCAGACACAGCCTGTAATCTGTGTTTCACCAGAAAAAGATTTCCATTTGGCAGTGTGGCATTTTCCCTGTAACTCCAGCATGATTTTCCTTTATCCTCCTGTAAATTACATTAGTCCCTATGGGCCAGTTCTTATGTAGACTGCTCTATTTCCCTGAGAAATACAGGAACCCATATACAGTAGATCTGGAAGCCCTGGGATTTGAATATTGATCTGTTATAGGAACTAGGGTCATGGGACTGGAAATGCTTAATAGGTATTAAAATAAAAGTCACTAAGCACATAATATGACTAGCTTACATGAGCTTGGTACATCCAGCAGACCTGGGTTTGATTCCCACCACCTCACTTGCATACAGTGTGACTCTAAGCAAGTCACTTAACCTCACCAGTGCTCCCAGGTTGCCCCTGAAAACAGGCACTTGTGTCTAGTGGGTCTTACCCGGTTACCAAAGACTAAACTAAAATAAATCAAATATTATTCTGCTTATACAGTACTGCAATTAAATAATGTTTGACACTTTCTGCATATCCACTCATTGATTGTTGCAGGACCATAATCTTTTGGTCTTAAGCAAGGCTCACTGTACTCACTAGTCGTTAAACAAAAGATGTAGTCTGAGACCCAAAGAACATGGGCTAGAATTCAAAGGGAGTAGTACCAGATTCGTCTGCCTCTGTTTTCAACAGCAGACTTGCATATGTGTCTGAGTGGATGGTCTGCCATTTTGTCCTTACAGCTACATTTGTGCAAAAAGTCAGACCCCAGGAAGGAGTGGTCTGTGTAGGTAGGCTTTTTATGTTTGCTTGCATGCATGTGCAAGAAACATAGTGCCATCATCCGAGTTTTTGTAGGTGTGGCACCCCATTTTCCAATTCAGTCTGTGTGTTTGCAGGCGCAGCCACAGTTCGCCAATGAATGCTGCAGCTGTCTATGACAGCAGCTGAAAATGCAGTGCCATACAGTTGAAAGGGAGAACTCCGATTCAGTCAGCAGCAATAAGATAATGCATGCGCATGCGCCCCCCCACCACGCACACACTGTATGGCCAATGGGGGTGCCCAATCCCCCATTGGCTCTGCTGCACTCCCCTCCCCCCAACACAGTTCCAGATGCCATGCTGGGAGCCCACCCAGCATGGCAACAGTCCATATGGCTGACAGGGGTGCCCAATCCCCCATCAGCTCCGCTGTTCCCCCCCAACAGACTACCGGGAGCCATGCTAGGAGCCCACCTCAGCATGGCAACAGTCCGCATGGCTGACAGGGGTGCCCAATCCCCCATTGGCTCAATTGCCCCCCCAACAGCCTTCCAGTTGCCATGCTGGGAGTCCACCCCAGCATGGCACAAGTACCGCGTCGTCTAAGTAAAAAAAAAAAACCTGCAAGAAAAACCTTCCTCGCTGACTGTCCTGGCACCCCTCACACCCGCCCCACCCTCTCATGCACCCTGCCTCCCCACACCCCCACCTCACCCCATGCCACCTCCGGGGCTGGCGTGATGAACTCGGTGGACGGGAACACGTCTGCACTCTTCAAAGCCGACTGCGAACTGAGGAAATGCCGGTAAGCTGTATAATGGAAGAAACAGGGTTTTTTCAACTTTGATGCATATCTCAGGCATTTTTGGGAGTTTTTTCACCGAATTTTAACATGGGGTTTTTGGGACCCCACCTCATGAATTCTGTCACTGTCACTTTGTTAATCAGCCCCAAAAGGTGATTTCATGGTCACTGCACAGAACCACATTTTGGGACTGATTCATGAAATGACAGTGTCACAGTTCATGAGGTAGGCCCCCAAAAACCTTATGTTGAAAATTTGATGAAACAATTCCCAAAAATGACTGTTTTACAAGCATGCATTGCGTTGTTCCTACGCACGCTCATAAGTTCACAAATTTTCAATATTTTCACTCCAGATTTTCAACATTGCCATTTTTCCACACCTCCTTATGAGCAGTACAGCTGTCATTTTTCACATCTCACCCAAAATGTGTTTCCGCGCATGTAGGCACAATGACGCAGTCGGTGTGTAAAATCAATGTTCGGGACAGATTAAGAAAATCACAGTGCCACTGTTCATGAGCAGAGGTGTTAAAATGGCTATATTAAAAATCTGGTGAAAAAATCCCCCAAAATGACCGTGTTAATGCGAGTGACCATTAAGCAGTTTCCACACACCCCTGCATCGCTCATGGATTTCTAATATTTTCAGTCCAGATTTTCACCACTGGCATTTTTCCACACTTCCTTATGAACAGAACAGCTGTCATTTTTCACACCATGGCCAAAATGTGTTTTCGCACTCCAGCGCAGAAATGCGTGATCGCTGTGGGAAATCACTGTTTAGGACAGATTAAGAAAATTACAATGACACTGTTCATGAGCAGAGGTTCCAAAATGCCTGTGTTGACAATCTGCTGTAAAAAATCCCCAAACTAATTGCGTTACGGGTGTGCGTTGCACAGTTTCTATGCATGCTTGTGACCACCAATTTTTTTAATATTTTCACTGCAGATTTTCAACATTGCCATTTTTTGCACCTCCCCATGAACAGTACAGCTGTCATTTTTCACATCCTGTTCGAAATGTGTTTTTGCACCTCTGGTACCAAATGGCGTAGTCGCTGTGCAAAATCAGCTTTCGGCTAACAAACTGATATTGCCACTGTTCATAAGGTGGGGGTCTCAAAATACCCATGTTGAAAATTTGGAGTGAAAATGCCAACAAACTCCTGAGGCGTTAGGGTTTCCGACCATAACGGCCCACCCTGTAGAGATTGACAGGCATCAGGGGTGTGACTTGGGATTCTCGCCTGTAATGCTCATACCATTCCACACCCTGCAGCCAGTGAGAGGCATCGAGGTGTGTCTTGGACTCTTTGACCCCAAAGTTCACCCCATTCTCCTATATAGCACCCATCTCACCATATTTCCTGATGGAATGGGGTGAGCATAAAGACCAAGACCCCAAGGCACCCGACACTTGTCAGTGTCTGCAGGGTAGGGTGTGTGGTGAAATGGTGTGGCCATTATGCCTGACGACCCAAAGGCGTACCCCAATGCCTGTCAGTCTCTGCAAGGTGGTGGTGGGTTGGCTTCAGTTCAATACTTCACTGCCATTCCTATTATGCAGCTCTGTAACTCCTACACTACCAATGCCAATGCCAGCAAGCAAACATTCAGCACTGACAAATGCTTGTTAATTTTATATCAGTGTAGAGCTGAGAAGCACTTTTCAAGAACTGTACCATTTCAAACATCTCTATATGGGACTGCTGGAGTATTTTGGGAAAGACTGCTGCAGGGAATTCCTGTAATGGTGTTTAATAATAAAAGACACAACAGCATCATATGTTTCAAACCTCAGTCTTTTTACTGTCTTGAAATGTATTGCTACAGCCTCCACCTATATATTAGGTTGGGTGCATGTCATCTCGTGGAAATGATCTGTTTTTGTGGGTCTAGTTGACCCTAGCTCCCTGCACTGTATGCACTTACCCACACATGGAGGGATTTTGGTAATCTGTGAGGGGACTGTGTATTATGCTATGAAGGGTTACCATAATTCATATTGAAAAACATAATAAAATACATTAAATTAAACAGTCGACATTCACTTACAATACTCAATTACTTTACATGATAATTAAGCATTAATAATGACAAGGTGTGTGATCTATCATGAGATATTGTCCCACCTCAGGTGTGTAGTGTGGTACGAGACCATAGGCTAAGTGACTACAACCGCCTAAGAAGGGTCGATATCCCATGGTATCACACACCTTGGAGTGTATTATTGTGATTATGAAATGGATCCATTTTTGAATTAATAAACAAGTCTGTTTTTTTATAATGATTTTGATGACAGATGGCATGATCGACAGTACTTTCAGACCAGGATTAATACTGAGATATCATCCCAGCTAAATATGGTCTAAGACAATCAGGTTCAAGGAACTGGAGCATCCATATCTTAATATAACATATAATACTGCATGTTACATTATGGTTGCATGCCCTCCTTTTGCAAAAACAACTAAAAATAGCTTGTCCAAATGCTCAGTATATCTCTGGCACTGACACTGTGCACGTGTTGCTGTATTCCAAAATGGTTTAATTAATTCTGTCCATTCGTTCCTGCTTTAATCTTGCAGTAGTCTTCCAAGGGATGTACATTTTTATGGTGTGCCAAACCTTCTTCATGGGGTTCATAAGTAGAGACCTTAATTAAGAGGGAATAAACTCAAACTGTGAGTTCCAATCAAGTGTATCACCAGAGAGTAATGCAAAATCAAAAATACTGCCTAATTCAGGAGCTGTCTGGACCCAGTTGATCCCATGACCAGCAATCAATTTTGCTGAGTCAGTGTGCTTTGGCTCATTGTCCAGGAAAACAAAAACAAAGGCTATCAGGAAATTTCTGTCTTATGAACTGTACAGTAGCCTTGGTTATAATTTCCCTTGGAAGAAGCCACTTTCTACAGTTTCTAGTAGAAAGTTAATAAACATTAGTAACCAACATATGCTGCACATGGCGCCACGCAGTATTTATTGTTCATGTTAGCTGGGGTAACTCTTAAAAATACAAACAGGACCATGGCCCCACTTAGAAATTGGCCCAGTTCAGCTATGAAATGTAAGGGGCAGAATAAATGAACAGCTATGCAATCCAGGAAAAAAAGGTTTGTGCTTTCCTATGTCTGAAAATACTAAATTTCTATACTGCAATTGTTAAATAAGAAAGATAGAAAATATTGAAAATAAAACTTGACTGTATTTCTTGACTAGGGACGGGAGCATACTGCATGAAACTAAATAAACAGATCTTGCTGTGGAGGCACAAAGTTGAAATCAATAAAGATCAAAGGCCATATAAACAGCTCATGGATGAAGAGAGTGGGCACCCTTGACTGTTTTCTGGTGCAATACTGTCATGTAGGGGGTCATTCTCCAAGGGACAACATTGCAAAAATGCGAGTCCTTTTTATGTTTGCTTGCAGAATGCAAGTCAAAGATATTGTGATCATAAGGGAAAAAGCAACTGGTAGAGGTGTGTCAGGCTGTGAGCCAATTAAGTGGCTGGAAATGAGTCTACAACCAATGGTACTAGACCTTGCAAATGACGTCATAGGTCCTCGGCAAGCATACTTTTCAAATAGATTTCACCCAACCAATCATTGTTCTGGCTTTTGCAATTCTGATGACACTTAGTGTACACCAGAGTCTAATGCTGATAATGTTTGCCTGACACTCTTTCTTGCCAGGCTTCCCCCATCATCAATGAACCAGCCTTGCCAGTGCAACTGCTCCCATGCCTATCTCTCCTCCTTTCCCCAGCATTCAAGTAACTAGCCTTGCCAGTGCAGATAGTCTGAAACTAGCAATTTGCTTCTGCAGCTCTGTCTCTTGTCCCCCCCCAAAAGGCTCCTTGTATGCCCCCCAAGTGGGCTTCTGTTTTGGCTGCCCATGGCAGCTTATTGCATACCCATTGAGTAGGCTTCTATTTATGTGCCACCAAGTGGGCATCATCTCCCAGTCCCCCTCATCAGAAGGGAACACTCACTTTAGTACTGCCAGAGTGATGGGTCATCTCCTAGTCTCTCTCATCAGAGGAGGACATTTACTTAGTCCCCAGTTCCCCTCAATAGAGTGGTTCAGGCACTGAAGTGCCATTGGTGTGGTGGGTTATCTCTCAACCCCCCCTCATTAAAGAGAGTCATGTGCTGAAGTGCCGCTGGAGTGGCAGGTCATCTCCCTTCCCTTCCTTCATCAGAGAGGGACACTTGCTGAAGTGGTACCAAACTGAAAGATCTCCCAGTGCCCATCTTGAGAGAAGGACAGTTGTTAAAGTGCTTCTAGAGAGGCAGGTCATCTACCAGTCCTCATCAGAGAGGACACTCACTGAAGTACCACCAGAGTGGCCAGTCATCTCTTGGTTGTTCTCATCAGAGGGGGACACTTGTTGAAGTGCTGCCAGACTGACAGATCTCCCAGTGCCCCTTTTGAGAGGAGGAGGATATACGCTGAAGTGCTTCTAGAGAGGCAGGTCATCTCCCAGTCCCCCTTGTCAGAGGGGGACACTCATTGAAGTGCTGCCAGAGCAGTCGATCATCTCCTGGTTCTCCTCATCAAAGGGGGATACTCACTGAAGTGCTGATGAGTGAGAGGTCATTTGGGTGGATGAACCACCACTGTCACCCACCCTCTAGCACCCATGCCACGCTCCTCCCTCTAATTGGTGCCCAACTGTGGTACCTTGTCATTGATCCTTAAGGTCCTTCAGCACGATTACGCAATGCCTCTTAATGTGCTTCAGTATGATTGCTCAATGTCTGTTAATGTGCTTCCCTACCTTGAAAGAGAAAAAAAATGCAGAAAAAACAGATTTTGCATGCATCTACTGGGCGTGCATGTGGATGTGTTTTTTTATGCCTTTTACTCATAATTTGTCTGATTCTGGCCATTATCCCTCCACATTTTCAAGGTGACCAAGTTCCTACCCCACCTCCCAAACCTATTAGTGTCACCTTGTAAATTTTCCCCAAAATACCTGTATGTTTTTTTGCAATCAACCCCAAAGAATACATTTCAGGGCTTATTGACAAGATGACATTTATTGGTTCATGTGGTGGGGTGGAAAATCATGCTCCCCGAGCATTTGGGATCAAAACAGCCAAAAATGACCAGGTTATGATTAAAATAAAAATGCAAAATCAGTCTAAGTCCACACACCCATATATATTTATAGTAACTGGTGTCCCCCTATAACGACTGGGGCCCACATATTGAGATGAGATGTGCTGCGCATCTTTGGACATGCATGAGCCATTGGGGGCATGGCCATGTTCAAAGGCCACTGATGTGCCATGCACCCCCGACTGCAACACTGTGCACAATATTGTGATGCGCCTATGCAAATGTTGACCAGTGGGCGCATACTGTATACTGTAAGTGCTCCTGTAATGCTCAGTCAGCAGCTGGCCATGGCAGGGTGCAGAGGGATGTTCCATTTGCTGGCATGGGTTGGAATTGGGGAGGAGTGGGGTGATGGGTCAATGCCTAATGGGGTGGGGGGTGGAGGGACCACTAGCCACCAGGGAATGGGGGATTGGGTATATGCATGTCATACTAGTGATCGGGGCAGGGGGGCACTACACTGTGGAAACCAGGACAGGGTGTTGTATTGATGCAGACTGTGATCGGGGTTGGGGAAGGGGGACACTACACTATGGTAAGGGGACAGGGTGTTTTACTGATGCAAATAGTGATCAAGGCTGGGGAGGGCTGGGGCAGTGCACAACACAGTGGTGCAGTAATGCAGATGAGCCCATAATGGGCATGCAAATGGCCCCATTGCACCATGCATGCTCACTGGGATCATCTGCATATTTGTACTAAATACCACCCATACAGGTATGCACCATGAATTCTCCTATCGGTGGTCTTAAGCCCCACACCCTGGATGTGCCACACCATACATGGTGGGCACTTGTGTGCGCCATGCATCCAGGGTCCAATATTCGAACAGATTATGCAGTCTGTTTCAATTGCGCAATCTGTTTGAATATCATGCCAAAACCAGCCGGCCCAACTTATCTGCGCGATGCATCATTATGCAAGCGTATCCGGCCAGCTTTGAATATAGGGCCCTGGATATGCACTCCTTATAAAATGCCATAATAACCTACCAAATTCCATAATAACGCGATAGTGGGTTATTATGGTGTTTTCTTGCTTGTGCTCTAATTTCACTGAATTGTGAAAAAAAGTACACTGTATTTGTGCAAGTAGGGCAGCTACTCAGGGACATGCTCGTGTGCACAAATACAGCTTACAGTTTCTGTCACTGTTTAAACCTTGCACCATTTATTATAAATAATAATGCCTGTGCAATGTTTGTTTTATGATGATTTTTCACACACCTCAGATGTGTGAAAAAACACTCACCCACCAGGCATTATGCTCTATTTTCTTTTACTCATAACCAAATTTGGCCATTTTGACCCACATTTTCATGGTGTCAGTGAGTCTCCTCCGTACCTTACTAACACATAAGTGTCAACTTTTAAATCAGATCCAAACACATTTTGGGGTGCATTGATAAGGTGACACTTATGTGCTCATGAAATGAAGTGGCAACTTGTCCACAGTGAAAATCTGGGGTCAAAATAGCCAAGTTATAAGTAAAAAATAGCACAAATATTACTAGGGGCCCAATCCATAAAAGCCCCACAGCCACTGTTACACATAGGAGTGTATCTGCAGGCTTGTGGTGTGCAGAGGTCCTGCTCTGCACATGCAGGGACCTCTGTGCATCCACAGCCCTGGCTGCTGGCCTTCTGCCTGACCCTCAATCATGCACATTGCTACAGGGTCAGCCAGACTGGGACTGGGCCAGGGTACAGGAGCAGGCATGCACCCCATTCTTAGAACACGTTATGCAGTCTGGAGGGATGGCAGTGGGGGTGGAAGCTATGCTGTATGATCCCACTGAAAATAAATTGCTGCAGCTCAGCCGGGCTTTCCTGGTTAGAAAATTGTAAACATCCCCCAAAAACAACAACATTGCTGAAAGTTGCTGGCCTTTTAGGGTCCCCCTTCCCTCCACACACACACACATATGAAGGCAGTGTGCTCTAGTGGTTACAGCACTGTTGAAAAATGGGAGATTTCAGGTTTAAACCCTGCTAGACCCAAATACTCACTGTGTGACCTTGAGCAAATTGTTGAACCATCCAGTGCAGGAGCCATGGAGGCAGGAAAACAGTGTGCTCAGCAGTTGCAGGGACCCAGGTGATCAGATTGGAGCTGCCAGCTCCAACAGTAGAATGATATACAGGCAAGAAGAGTCGAGCACTCCAATGTGGGACCAGTCCATGCAATAACTCAATGGCTCATAATTGCTGTGTTGCAAAAAAAAAGTGTTTTTTATTTAATTCAGTTGAACATGGATTATGGATAGGAACCTCCAGTCAATCCAGATCAAGACCAAATGCTTCGACCATAGGGTTTGTCCAGATGATACTCTCTTCATTTATACCATTGGTCAGATGACCCATGGAAGTTAATTAGTCCATCAGGTTTAGAGGATATCTTGCTAGCCAGTGGCAGTGGTGGGAGCTGTAACTGAAGCACTGCAGTAAAATGCATACAAAATACTATACAGACATCTAGACAAACTACAAATAGTGCAAGCAAGTGCTTCATTCTTAACAGCGAAGTGCAAGCCACTATTAATAATGTATAAAAAACATTTATCAAACTGCAGAAATGGGTAGAAAAAGGGCCTCACTGGAAATTACATGTTGCATCTCAGGTGCGTTATCTTGGGTTAAAAACTTGTACACAAATAAAACACTGTTGGCAGTCACCAGATTTTCCTGCCCCCCAAGCCAGTTGAGGTAATGTGAGTTCATGCTTAGTGCACTGTTGTGAACCAGGGGACTGTAAGTGCAAATGCTATTAAAGCCAAATATTCATTGTGTGACCTTGAGCAAGAGTTAGTTTACTTCCCAGTGATCTGGCCCACCCATATGTGGAAATGGGTAGGAGCAGGCTCACACTGGAAATAAAATGCTGCATCTCAGCTGGGCTGTCTTGGGTAAATACATTACCATAGTGGATACAAGCAGGACCCAACTGCAAATGAGATTTTGCATCTCAGCTAGGCTATCCTAGGTTGGAGGAATTGATAACTGAGTTGGTGCTCCTTGACTGAGCTGTGGTTCAGCTGCGCGTTTGTTAGTTTGCCTCAAAACACAGAGGGATCCTTATGTGAGCCTTGGCATGACTTGTTTTAAATTTTTGCCCAGCACCTCTCTAGGGAGGGAGATCATTGACTAGGGCCTCCTCAGCCGACTGTTGCTCTCTGAGGGCTCCCGAGGACAAAATCCCAGTCCAAAACTCTACTGCTGGATGCAGCTCTTTGGGGGTCAAGAAGGAGTGAGAGTCCTGACCTGAAATTGTGCCACCTGGCGTGGCTATCCAGCACTCCCAAGGACTGGGCACCCCAAGCCCAACTTCTGCCACTGGAATTGACTCTACTAGGACTCCTCAGGAGTGGGAGCCCTGACCCCTGCTTCTACCTGCAGGCACAGCTCTACGTTGGCTTCTGAGGAGCAGGAGTCATGATACAAACATCTGCCATGTGGTGCATCTCTGTGTGGGCTTCCGAAGAGTGGAAGCCCCAACCTGAACCTTTGCCACCAGGCATGGCTCTACTGGACTGGATGTGCCTTGCGGTCCTTATCTGCCATCAACTCCTATATTTCTATGTTACTGCTAAACCCAACATCTGCTGCTTGGCACAGCTCTACTCTGCTGCCAAGCATGGATCTACCCCGATCCCAACTTCTGTCACTAGGTATGGCTCTACGGTGGTTTCCAAGGAACAGGAGTCCCAACCCAAACCTCTGCCTACAGGTGCAGCTGTACCCCAACTTCATCTGCCTCTGGGTATGGCTCACAGATTCAATGCCACCTAAACACATGTCAAGTTGTTATCACATCAGTCTTGCCTTTATTCATATCAAATTCGCATTATGAAGACATGCATGCAAATATTATTAACATTGACCAATGCTTGTTTATTTTGATACAGTTGGGCAGAGCAGGCCTTTTTCCTGTTTTGGTTGGAAGTAGACTTGTTGTTATCCTCTTCTGATGCTTTCACAGGCATAGCCCGAAAAGGCATGGAAAGATTTGAGGGTTACCCAAAGGGTAAATGAAGTCCATTTTAGATTATTAGACGACTTTGGGAAAACTTTCTTAATAAAAAGCATACCATTGTTATTTGGTTTGTTTCTATAAAAAAAAATCCAAAAAATTCTGAAGTGTTAGAATTTGTTTAATCAAAACATCTTTCAATCAATACATTTCTAGTGTATCAATCAATAAAAAGTGTATACACAGGATGTATTGCTACACATTGATATACGATTTCATTAAAAACATAACATTTTCCAGCCCAAATGGTTTAAAGGTTAGCCCTTTTTAAAGATAATTTAATAAAAATGTGCTAAATTTAGAACCATAATGTCTAGAATCTTGATTTTTTTTTTAAATGAAAGCTTGGCATCAGTTTGATATAACTAGGTCCTGTGACTACACTTTCAATGTATTGAAACACAGCAATATAAATTGATACAGTAAAAAGTCATTTTTAATATATTTTTTATCAGCTGTGTTTATTCACCATGTTTCACAGCAGGGAATTGACTGCATATCAGACCCCCTTGAACGCCCCCAGCATCCCCTCCAACTGCCCAGAGCCAAGGCCTCATAGTGTACCCTCTATGGCAGAGCTGCCAAAGGAGGTACCGAGAGCTATATGAGTTCTGTCTGAGGCTTAGGCTGGTGGCATCATGTGAGTGGGGAGCAAGAGCACCACATTGCTGCTGTGGCATAGGATGCTTTTGCTAGCTGTTTGCATGCAGTGATGTCAGCACGCTAGCGTGCATGCTCCCACACATGCCTCACAACCTGGTGCACAACCACCCAACGCTGGGTGTTATCCATGTGCCGGGTGCCAATGACCTCAACTCCTAGAGTTGGAAGGCTGTCCTTGGGATGCTTAGTCAGCCTCCCCGGCTGGCCCTCCAACACTTCAGATTCATTCCCAAACCTAGTTTGTCAGCCTCGTAAGTGATAGCACTACCACTGAACCTGCGGGTTGGCCATTATTATGTTTGCTTGAGCACAGTGCACAAGAAACATATTGAGATAGTAGAGCATTGCAGAGGTGTGGCAGTGTTGTGGTCAATGCAGTGGATGCTTTAATGGGTGCGTCCCTCGGCCACCAATTAATGCTGAAGCTGCTGATGGCGGCAATTTCAGAGCAAGCATTGCACTTGAAGGAAATCTGCCACTGCAATCAGGGGCAGTTTCATCATTGCAGTGGCAGTCCCCCTCCCTCTCAACCAGGCACACAGCAGGACAACACATTTAAATGTTAGTTCCCTCCCACTGCTGCTGCCCAACCCGAACCCTCCATTCTCTGTCCCCTGCTGACATTGGGGTTCTCAATCCCTCTGTCGGTATGTAGTCTCCCTCCTCCATTAATGTAGCATACTGGAATCCCACCTCAGTGTGCCAAAAAATACTTGTTTAATGTTTCCGATATTGGGACACCCACTCCCGGTGTTGGATGCACCGCCCCCTACACCCCCCCATGCCACTATGTTCTCAGCCATCCTTGGGGTGCCCAATCCCAGGGTCAGCATTGATCCCTCCACCCAGTACTCTAGCATGCTGGGAGCTCACCCCAGTGTGTCGAAATCCATTCTGTTAATATTTCACATGTAAAAAGGAAAACAGTCCCACAATGTCTATTTTTTACACCTGAAAAAAAAAAAGAAAACGGTCTCTCGTCATTACGCACGGCTCCCTCCCCCAACCCATTGCCCTACCTCTGCGCATCCCACCTCCCCACACCCCCTCACCCATACTGACCTCCAGAGGTCAGAAGCAGTGATCTTCTGTGGACCATGAACATGTCTGCACTCTTCAAAGACCAGCGGGGTCTGAATAAATGATGGTAAGCCCTATAATGGCAGTCAAAGGGGGGGGGTTTCAACTTAGGTTGTTATCTCAGCCAGTGTTTGGAATTTTGGTCCCAAATTTTCAGCATGGGGTTCTTGTTACCCCACCTCATGAACACTGGCACTGTCATTTCATTTCTCAGTCCCAAAAGGTGATTTCACAGTCGCTGCATGTAATCACCTTTCGGGACCAGTTAACAAAATGACAGTGCCACAGTTCATGAGGTGGGGTCCCAAAAATCCCTTGCTGCAAATCTGGTGAAAAAAATCCAAAAACTGACTGCATTATGAGTGTCCATTGTGTAGTTTCTACGCAAGTTCATAACTTCATCAATGTTTAATATTTTCACTCCAAATTTCCATTGAAATTTTTCACACCCCCTTATGAACAGTACAGCTGTCATATTTTGCATCCTTCCCAAAATTTGTTTTTGCACCTGTGGCACAGAATGGCATGGTCACTGTTCAAAATCAACTTTTGGGACAGATTAATAAGATCAGGGTACCACTGTTCTTGAGGGGAGGTCCCAAAAAGGCCATATTGAAAATTTAGTAAAAACATTGCAAAAAATGACTGTGTTATGAGCATGTGTTGCACAGTTTCTATGCACACTCATAACTTCACCACTTTTTCCTATTTTCACTCCAGATTTTTAACATTGCCATTTCTTCACACATCCTCATGAACAATACAGCTGTAATTTTTCACATCCTTCACGAAATGTGTTTTTGCACTTGTAGCATGGAATGGCACACTTGCTGTGCAAAATCACCTTTTGGGATTGAATAACAAAATGATACTGCCACTGTTCATGAGGTGGGGTCCCAAAAAACCAATGTTGAAAATTTGGAGCAAAAATACCAACCAACACCTGGGGCGTTAGGGATTCCAACCATAACATCCACCGTGTACAGACTGACAGGCATCGGGGGGTTGACTTGGGGTCATTGGCTGTAATGCTCATGCCATTCCACCCCCAACCCTACCCCACCCTGCAGCCACCAACAGACATTAAGGTGTCCCTTGGGGTCTTCAGCCCCAATGTTCACCCCCATTTTCCTATACTGCACCTGTTATACTGAGGAAAATCCCAGCTTAGGTTCTTGTTGGTGTCTCACTGTTCAAAGAACACAATAACAAGTAATGTATAATAAAAGCAGTTTTATTACAAATACTCACACCAAGCATGTGAAAACAAAGCCATCACAAGGGAACAGATTTGCACCAGCCTACCCTCAGGTATGGTCTTTCTCCTCAAGGAGCTGGTGTGCAAGCAATTATATATGACTGATAACAGTGCAGTTATAGATATGATAAACATACAGCACTGGACAAGGCATTGCAGTAGGCATCTCTCTTGGGCAAATACATAGGAAATAAAGTTGCAAAATCAGTGAGAAATACAGAACAAAGGAACTACGTTGTCGGCTATAAAGAAAGTACATTTTTATTTATTTATTTGAATATAGGATTACAAATACCTTTGAACCAAGGCTCTTTTACAAAGGTTCCTCATCAGTTGCAGTACAATAACAAAACAAAAACAAGACAATTAAGTAACAAAGGCAGGATAATAGGTTAACAATCAGTTACATGAATATGAATGCATACATTTGGGTTAAACTAAAGCCAGAGGCATTGGTGAGGTAAATAGTGTTACAAGACATGGCAAGGACACAAAAGGTAAGAGCACCCAGAGGCATTGTCACATCACAGAGAGAACAACAGGTGGTGGAGGGGGTGCAGGGGGAGAGGGGAGAGAGGTGGGGGAAGGGGCTGTAGGAGATTGGGGTAGATATTGGAAGTGCTATGTAAAAAGAGCTGAGACAAGGATTGGGAAATTGTAAGGAGGGCTGATTAAAGGAGGCAGTTGCAGGTGCTAGAGGCAGAGAAGAGTAGGCGGAGCCTGGATTTGAATGGGCCAAGCTTAGATGTCACTGCTGAGACCATTCAACCAGCTAGGGGCCCTATGAGCAAAGGATCTTTGTCCCAGGGTGGTACAGCAGCAAGGGACCTGCAGGAGTTGAGATTCAGATCCCTTAGCATGGCAAGGATTACTACTGGGGCAAAGGAGAGTTTGGACTCTGGTGGGTGCTTGGCCCATGGTTATTTTCTTTGCTATAATGCAGGTTTGGTACTTTATGCGGTTTGAGAGTTGTAGCCAGCCAGTTTGTGCATTTGTCACACATATGAGTGAGATGGTGAGCTCCAGTGATGAGTCAACAAGTTTTGTTGAGAGACGTGGATATGCGTCTGAGGGCAGTTACAGTAGCAGAGCCATATAGGATCAGGCCATAGTCAATTATGGAGACAACAGAGCCCTGAACAGTGACCCTTAAGGCTTCCAGAGTAAGGTGTTGTCTGTGCCTGTACAGTAGTCCAATGCGAGTATTTGCAGCTTTGGCAATGCTATCGATGTGGGCACCATAGGATAGCTTCAATCAATTAATCAATCAAAGTCTTTATTTAACCAGGCAATCACCATTGAGCAAGCTCATTTTCGAGGTGGACCTGGGTTTGTCAACAAGGAACAATGGACAACATACATGGGATGCAACACATAAGAAAATAATAATAATAAAAATAAAGTGAGATATAATAATGCAGTATATAGCCCAGCACTCAGAAGCTGTTCGAGTAATAGATGATGGTGGACAGTGTCAAAAGCCTTAGTTAAATTGATAAAGACTGACCCAGCTAGGTGACCATTATCCAGAGAACAAGTTACAGTCAAGAGAGATCCCAAGATATTTAAAAGATTGCACCTGTTCTAGGGCAGCTCCAAGGCAGTTTGTGATGGTCAGGGGGTGTAGCCTGTACTTGATTTAGGAGCTGCTGAAAAGCATTGACTTGGTTTTCTTATAATTTAGGACCAATTTGTGCTTACCAAACCAGTTCTCAACTGAGGCGAAGCCTAGCTGTAGATTGTTTTGTAGGGGTTGGGGATCCTTATGGGTGGTGTGAATTATGGCATCATCAACATAGAGGATGATTTGTTCTGGGAAAGATTGTGGAAGGCTATTCAGGAAGAGACTGAATAGAAGGGGACTCGGTGTGGATCTCAGGGGGGACTCTTAATCGGACTGGTCTAGCGTCAGAGAGGACATCTGCAATTTTAACTCTTTGGGATTGATTTTTCAGATAGCTTTTAAACCAGACCATGGAGCCAGGAGAGAGCCCAGCATTCAGAAGCTTCTCAAGTAGTAGACAGTGGTGAACAGTGTCAAAAGCCTTAGTTAAATTGATAAAGACTGACCCAGCCAGGTGACCATTATCCAGAGAACTGTGGATGGCTCCAGTGAATTCCAGAAGGGCACAAGTGGTGCCATGCCCTTGTTTGAACCCATGTTATTGAGAGCACAAGATATTGTGTTTGTCCAGGTAATCAGTGAGTTGGTCTGCTACTATGTGTTCGATGGCCTTGGAGAGGGGAAGTAATATGAAGATCAGTCGATAGTTCCTATGGAGGGCCCTGTCTCCACTTTTGTGGACCGGAGTAACAGTAGTGGATTTCCAAGGAACTGGCCAAGGTTGAGGAAGAGGTGGAAGATATATGTTAATGGTCCTAGTACTTCATCAAGGCTGAGGGACAGCAGTTTGAGGTCAAGTGTGTCCCCACTATTGCTGGACTTGGCAATTGCTTTACTAATTAATGTATTTGTGGGCTTCATGCATCTTGACTGCTTTAAAGTATAATGGCAGGTATTTAGAAGAGGGGAAGCTGGAAGAGTGAGTCATAGAGTCATCTACATCAAAAAAGTCAGGAGAGAGAGCAATACTGAAGTCTGTGAAAGCAGTATTGAATGTATTAGCAATAGTCATAGGGTCCAGTGTTGTAGTCCCATCAATGTCCAACATAGTAAGGGAAGTTTTAGGCTGCTTCCCAGTAGCTTGTTTGATATTGTTCCGGAAGGCTCTCCCATTCCCCCAGGTATTAGTGAGAACTTCCTTATAGTAGATACTTTTCTTTAGGAGGATTGATTTTGTGCAATCATTTCAAGCATGTTTATAGTTCTGTATGTCAGTGTGCACACTGGTGGCCTGTGCCCCAGCTACAGGTGGTCCCTTGCTTTTAGCTGTGCTATAACCTCTGCGGAGAGTCATGGGTTGCAAAGGCCTTTGACGTTGCTCTTTTTGAAGGGGCATGGGAGTCACAAGCTGCATTAAAGGTGTAGATGAAATAGTCCAGGGCCAAGTTGACATCCGACGCTTTGTAAATAGGAGTCCAATCATGCTAACTGAGGTGGGAATAATGTGATTCAACTGCCCACAGGGAAGGACTCTGCTAGAGATGACTATTGGATGGGGCTTGCAGAATTTGTTTGACCATTCGCAGATGACAGGGGAATGGTCACTGAGTGAATCTGGGAGGATGGAGATGTTAGAGATACGAGTTGGATGGCTGACCAGAACCCAATCCAGAAAGGTGCTAGAACCTGTTTTATATTTGTACCTGGTTGGGGAGTTGACCAGCTGAGCAAGGTTTGCTGATGAGATGGCATCCTTGAGGCCCCCTGATTTAGGTGCAAGCCAATTAATGTGAAAGTCACCTAGCAGGAGTGACTTGGAGCCTGGAGGTTGGGTTCAGATGAAGTCCAGGACAGCATTGAGACCTTTTCCTTGCTCTTTTGGAGGGATGTACATTGAAACAACTGTGAGGGCTTTGTTGTGGGCCCGTAGTAGGATGCTGATAGGTAGAATCTGTGCAAATGATTCTGAGAGGCATTGTCAGCTATGAACAAAGAGAATGCAGAATAAGAAGAAATACATTGGTAAAAGACATAGAATACACATGATTATAAGATTATGTCACAATATAAAAGACATATAAAAGGCACACTTAATATAGGTAAATGCATTGCTATAAAATATAAGCATAGCAGGTATAATGAATATAATACATCAATAAAAACAATAAAAACAATAAAACAATAAAAGAACAGAATATAAAATAATGTGAGCATGATGTACAGCACCAAATATCAGTGGCAAGCACAGTCCTAGCACCCATGCTTGTACGATGGGTACCTATTTCTATATGTTAATGTAATACAGCAATATCACAGTGAAAATAAACAAGAATACTTATGGTATGAACACATGGGTCAGAAGATGGTGTGGGACCCAGGCATAACAATCTCCTCCTTGTTGCCTTGCAGAAAAGGCAACACAACAAAAAGAAGATGGTTAGTTATGTTTCATTTACGAGCCTGAGGCACGAGCTATGTAAATGAACTTTAGCTATGCAAGATGTTGTCTAAAAGCACACTTCAGACAGCAAAGGGTTAATAGTGGATGAGATAAAACAAGATCTAAATTGCTATCAAGCTTTAAAACATCGATTTGAATATCTACATTTCAAAGCACATAAAAACTTGTAATGTAAATTAATTTCATTTCTATAGCATACAGATAGTCAGGGTTACTGTGAAAGTAGTCCTATTCAGGAGTTGGCACAGGGGTAATCACAGATGGTCAGATCATAAAACACAAAACTGAAACTATGTATGTCAACACCACAGTGGATAGTGTATAAGAAAAATTGTTGATGTGAATTATCACAGAACATTGTTTGTAAAAACAGTGTTAAAGTCATTGTCCATTCATAAAGAACAGTCCATACTGAGAGTGGAAAAGGCAGATCACAGCGGTGTACTGAATGGCGGCGTAAGTTTTTGATTGAAGAGTCTAATAACGATGTCCTTAAAGAGGAACCAGTCCATAAGGGTCGAGTTGGTAACCACAAAGTAGCGTAGTTACATTTGAAATGTCATTTGTCGAAACTACGTAACCCCACATGGCACATGGGACTGTGAAGATGTGTACCAGCATGGTAAGAAAGGTAATGTTCATATAGTTGGCTGCTGTTTGACTGGATTGGCAAAGGCCTTGGCAAGGGTTGCATGAGATTGTCCATTAAATCTTTCAATGTAATAGCCACACCCACACAGGCATAGCTTTTTGTAAAAAGAGCAAATTTTTGCATAAATATTGACAGTTCATAACAGAACAATAAAGAACACAATTTATGAAAGAGCAACCAAGAGCACATTCCAGAAAAGAACAATCAGTTCGTATGAGGTACCAGCCAAGTTTGTAAAACCAGCCATGAAGAAAAGTTGCATGCGTTGCTTGAAGATCTTACCAGTACCACTATGCAGAAATCTGAAACTTGTAAAACATTGTTAAAAACTTAGTTTTAAAACACACACATATAGTTGTTTTGAAAGGGAAAAGGAAAATGGTAAAGTTATTAGCAATGACTTTGATTATGGTGTGGTGTAACACAGACAAGTGATGGCATCAGCCATGCACTCAGAGGTACAGGTCGAGGTCCAATAATAAGAATATACCATTTATTCATCTGTGAATACACCCTGTTTCCATGTCTCAGAAGAGGTTGTGACAGTAGGAAATAAAAAAAAAACATAGTTTCCCTGCCTATGTGTTGATGTTTGGCCTAGTCTAGGCATATCTCATGAAATGAAAGTGCAATATTATGCTTGCTATATGCACTTTGAACCTTTATCTTATGGCAGTATGCCATTTGCACCATGTAACACAGGGGTATACAACAGTTGGAAACATGGTAATGCTAGCAATGGAATGAGGTGTACAATAGTATGTAGTAGTATTATATGGAAATAGAGCACAAAATTTTGGTTTATGAGTACAGTACAAGTGTATAAGCCAGTGCATTGTGTTTGGGCCTGGCATACAAACAGGATAGCATTGTGTGGATTTCTAGCATTGGACCAATCTTGGAAGGTGCCTTTGACTAGGAGAGCCATGTGGAGTTGTTTTCCATTGCTATCAATCTGCCACTTAATGTGTAGTGAAGGTTTATTAGGTGCCACCACTATGGTGTTCAGGTGTGTATGGTTTACTTTGTTGTAATGAATGTGGGTGGGGCAGCAGTGCTGAACCCTTTTGAGTTTAGTGATGGCATGCAACTAGAAGAAATAAGCAGTCATTTGCGGCTGCAGGGCATGGTGAAGACACTCTAGCCTCAGGCTCAGCCTATTGTTGGAAGGCTCTATAACATTATTAATTTGTAAAAAGAAATAGCCAATTTGTTTCTGAAGTTGTGGTGTGTCCCCCACCCCCAATGTCAGGGGTCAGGATGTGAAATTTAACCTGTAATACACTCCCCATGAGGCCTGTTACACCCAAATTTGCAGGAGGCATTTGAGTGGAACATTCCTAGATGTGGATCAAGTTCCTGAGTTTATACTTGATAAGTTACAACTATATGTAAAAACATAATAACTTGAAACTCAAACATATTTGTAATGACACAATGACCACAGGGGGCACAGTGCATTACAATATCCTTAGGATTGCAAAGACACAAATGTCATGAACATTTGAAACTGCTGTCATGCCTTCCTTGTGAAGGCTGTAGTTGAAGATTGTGTGCATGCAGTTCGTTGTGCACTTATTTGGATGAGTGGCAGAGGGTGGGTATACCATTAAGTGTGTGAGACCACAAGGTGCTGCATGTCTTTGGTAAAGGAGAATTATTTTTGTATTTCACCTCTCTGTGTTTGAGGGTTTGAAAAAAAGTGTGTGGCCTGCATATGTTGCCAGGCATCTGGTTTAGGACTGGCAGGTCCTTATCAGAAGATGCCAATCGAAACCTTAGAAAAATTAGGTGGAGCTTATAGTTGTCCGAAAAAGGATATTTTTTCTTGGTCAGTTGAAGTATTTTGCATTGTTCTGTGGAGACAAAAAGGAACAGGTGAAGATACAACATCCCCCTTCCCCAGCTCAGCTAATTACTTCTTAAGGGCTTTGGCCTGTACACTAGACTGGTGCTGGTTGGCATAAAGCCACCTATTAGAGGGAGAGTGGGTTTATCTCCTTCATTTCTGGATCTGCTAGCTGTGGCTCAGTCAGGTCCAGAGGGACTTTTTTTTGTTTGCCATAACCATAGATGTTGCACTGGAACAGGGCATGGTCCACCCCCCCCCCACCTTGAGCTCCTTGTATAGGTCAGGAGGCTTAACTGTAGTATGTCATTGTCTATGGAAATTTTATAGACAACGTGAATCACACCAAGAATGGTAACAGTTGCAGTATTACACAAACCCATCACTGATGAACTGTAAAAAGACTTATATCAGTGATTGCAGCCTGAAATAAATAGCATACATACAACTGGCACCATTACTAAACTGTTATTTGTTAAACAAATAGGCATGCAATTATTTGCTAGTAGCTAACTGTAAATTTAAACAGTGTGATTAATATTTCCAGTAGTTATCTACCCCTTACAAGCACACCAGTTGTTAAAACAGAGTCTACTGTAAGCGATCAGTTAATGGGGGTAGGGCATACATATGATTCATGTCTTTGGCTCTCATGAGCTCCATCATATGTAGAAGAGGCAGCTTAGATATTATAGTATACTGTGGGTGACCAATGTTGGAGCAGAAGCCAGACAAAACAATAGGAAATTTTACTTGTAACAGGTTTTTGCATAAATGTTAGATAACACTTTATTCACAATAGTGATGTGGATATTTATCCACAAATATTTTGGCAATCTTTCTTTGCCAGTCAGTCATCCCCTTAAAGGTTGTATGCTGAATAAACCACTGATGGGTAGACCTTAATGTTTTTATAAAAATAAGGGCAATACAGTATCCCACTGTTACTTAAATGGTAACAACATTATATTCAAATCAGACTACTGATTAAAGCATTTTTATACATTACCAGTGGTTGTCTTTTCCCTGCAAGAGAGGAGACAGAAAGAAAAAACAAGCCACAAAAAGGAATGTCTTGTCAGCACATTCTCCCTGTGGGAGGTTAGCATTGATTTTTAAAAATGCTTATACTTATATGAACTCTGTATTGATGTAAGCCTTCAGCTACCCTTGGGGGTAGGTGTTTGGATTCCTGAAAATCAAAATAAGGTTACAACTAAAGTCAAAGAAAGAAGCGTCCTAATTTCTCTGTCTTTAACATTAAAAAACATGTCAGCTGAATTACACATCATCCGGATTAATGCCACTAGCTATATTTCATGGCATCATGTACGTACATTATAAAAAAATTTGTAAAGCCAAGCCTGGATTCAAAAAGAAAAATTATTGAGTAACATAACTGGTAAAATTCTCCAAAACAGTTATAATAGTTCTTGTAACAGTGAAAACCTGTGTAGCTAGCTTTGTTAAAGTAAACAGCTTGTTACAAATGCTGGGGGTGATCAGCCCCCCGATCACCTTGTATGGCATGGGGATCACGTGATACAGTACATGGATAGAGAAGCCACATGAACAATGAACCTTCATGAAGGAAGGCATACATAATGATGGGCATGGTTAGAGATAGGAAAGCTTCTTGGCTGGAAGCCCAGGAGTAAATGGCAGTCCTTACTTCACGGACAGAAGATGAGGACTGTGAAAAAAAAGTAAACTTTTTATAACTCGTATTTGATGTGCACCCTCTATTAAAACTGGCATTTAGATAGGAAATAGTGATTTAATTAGGGAACCACATCAATTTTGAGCTGGAAAACAGGTACAGCTCCAAAGCTCAAGGAGGTCAAGTGACTTGCCAAAGGTCACACAGTGTGCAAATGATGGCTGCTGGGCTTGAAACCCAGCTGTAGTTGCAGTGTCCTTGAACACTGAACTGCATGGGAGTTCATACTGATAAAAGAACAATGAGAGCTGCCGTCTGAGGCAGCAAAAACCAAAATTGCTTAACACAAAATGTTTTACATGATGGCTTACAGACAGGCCATATGTAATACGCAAAAAAAACCTGTAAAAGTATTTACGAGATGCTTCTCATTCTTGCTTTTTATCAACATCCTACAATTAACTTGAATCAACCTTAATGAAACCATTCAAATCTAACTAAATTATACACATATGTCAATCTCTAACCACTAGCAACATCTCATTTGAATATCCGAAAAGTTTGCAGCATTACAGAACATCTGGTCTTGTTGTGGGCTGAAGCACAGCTAACAGACTGCACTATGCCTTGGTGAAAAGCCAAATTTATCAGCCATTTTATGAGTAGAGTTTTCTCTGCAGAAAAGACACACAAAAAAAAGTTGCTTCATTAAAACCGCTGTTAGAGGCATTATTAACTGGTAACAGTGACATTTTGACATAGCAGTTGCCCAACTTGGCACATTGTCTGCAAACTACAAATCTTTTCTACAAATTACAATTCATAATGTCATATCCCCACCTACCGGGTCAATATAGTGTGGCTAGAACTGTGCATGAAATACCACACTGTCAAAAGCGCTAATGGTATTACATTGACATTATGTGACATTATGAACCCATGCCAGGGGTCCTATAAGCATGTGGCAAGAACCACTACCCCTGTCACTGTAGTCTCACTGTGAGAAAGGTGAAGGACGCTGCCGGGGTGGTCCCTTGCCAAGCAGCTCCATTGGTGGAGTAGCTAGAGCACCTGCTCCTGGCAGCTGCAGGAACCTGGTGCTGCAGTTTAATTCTCCCCAGGTCCCAGTATGATGCTGCCATTTTTTGAGTTGCAGAAACAAAAAAATTTGAGTGGATTATTTTTTTGTTTCCCTGAAGTCCACAACCCCCTGGAGTTGGTTATATTTAGTCCGGGGGTGTTGGGGGTGAAGCCCTCCCACATCAGGGGTGCAAGGATCGGATCCCCCTGCAAAAACAAAAAATATTGCTGCGGTGTGCACAGTGGTGTATGTGATCTGTGTTTTGTACCAACACTGTTATGCCACACACTAATATGCGTGTGGCATTCTTGGTATGCGCAGTTTTCACTGTGACATTAAGAACCCGTGCCATATCCCTTCACCTACAAAAGCGCATTCTTCAATCCTATAACACTTACTAAAGCCAGTCTTTATCAAGCAAACAAGATTCTTCTAATTTAAAATTAATTAACTCTAGTGACCAAAGCCACACGACATAACCAATCTAAAAGACAGACTCAGCTTTTGCTGCCTGCAGAACACTAATGACTGTAAGCAAAACAGTTTTAAAACAAACACACAATAATAGTCAATGAGGCTGATATGATTAAACCTTAAAGCAGCAATGCAATGAAAACATTACTTCCCCAAAAGATGATTTTCTGGTGTGGTTATGAAAAATATTGGCAGAACTGTTGATTTGGATTTTCTGGATGCTTTCTATACAGTGTACTGTACATTTGCATTTTTGTCTGGATTCTTACCCTCCTCGGGTCTTTAGTATTATTTCTATGCAAAAATGAAGTGGCCATCTTTTTTTCTTGAGAAATAATTATTTTAAAACTTTCACAGAAGTTTTTTAAATGATAACAGAAACTGACAATTTCACCACCTAAATAAACTGGAAGACATCTAGCATCGATTAGGAAGAAAAAAGGTGGGGTCAAATTTTAGCCCATTTTTGTTGCACTACTGATTAAAGTTACATTACAGAATACAGTACTGTCTCTGGTGTTTTGATCATTCACCAGTCAGTCATTATCTCAGTTGCAGGGTACAGAGCAACTTTGAGAAAGGCAGTTCTTAATCTAGCAGAAAAAGTAAATATTGCCATTCATGTAACAGAACAAAACAGTGTATTACTATTGTCTTAGTGCCTCTTAAAGTGAGTAGCAAGGAACATTTGTAATAGACAAAGGTTTTACCCCTAGAACTCTTGAAGACTGCAGTAGACACAGAACAAAAGGTTGATCAACCAAAAGATATAATTAAATGTACTTACCGTGGACAAGGTTGAAAATAAGCATTAGGACAGGTTTTGCACCCAGCCAGAGGGTTTTTCTTTCTTTATTTTTTTTTTTAATCCTCCAGGGTCATAACAGGCAAATGTTTGTTCCAGGAACTCCAGTAGTTTCAAGTATGTGGCTTATGTCTCATGAAAGTTAATGCGAAACTTTTGTAATGGTACAGCCGCCAACCAATCAGCAGCCATTAACTCTTTAGACTGCAAAGCCAGAGTTTTGGATAAGGACTGAAATACCTCTTCCAGCCTACATATAGCCTGTACAGGATTATCTTTAGTTTTAGCTACTGTAGCAAAATCATCCCACCCACAGTGGGCAGTGAGATAAGTTGCGACATATAGTCTCAGCTCTGCACATCTTTCAGACATGTCATTAAACAGGGGAAATATTTAAACGTTTATGGCTCAGCTACTGTGTTTCGAACCACAGCAGTTGAATACACATGGACGGCAAGGCGTACGTGAGAGCCTGTAAAAGGACCCCACAACCCATGAGCAAACTGGATGTCCATATGGAATCTATTACAGCTATTTGTCCAACCAAAGTACAGTGGCAGCCCGTCTGTACAGAATAAAGGTCTGAACAGCTGAGAGTCCCTAGTGCCAGTGCTCTGTATGATGGAGAACAGCAGACCATGAATATTTAAACAGCAGAAGCTCGCAGCTACTTGTCACTGGGGAAAACACATCCCAGAATTCAGATACAAAGTAAAATGGGCTGACAACAGCGAGCAGTGGTCCGTTCACATGATGTCAGTCCATACACCGGAGTCCCTAGCCGCCAGAGCTCACATTTACATGTCTTCTGGGAAAAAATACATCCCAGAACCACAATCACAAAGGAAACTGAGGGTTATTCTTTGCCAGTCAAAAACCAATCTGGTGGCTCACCAACTGTTATACTGGGAAAAAATCCCAGCTTAGGTTCTGGTTGGTGTCTGACTGTTCAAAGAACACAATAACAAGTAATGTGCAATAAAAGCAGTTTTATTACAAATACTTATGACAAGCATGTGAAAACAAAGCAATCACAAGGGAGCAGATTTCCACCAGCCAACCCTTGGGTATGGTTCTTCCTCCTCGAAGAGCTGGTGTACAAGCAATTACATATGACTAGCAGTGCAATTATAGATATGATAAACATACAGCCTTGGAAAAGGCATTACAGTAGGGTGTCTCCCTTGGGCAAATACATAGGAAATAAAGTTGCAAAGTCAGTAAGAAATACAAAACAAAGGAACTGCGTTGTCAGCTATAAAGAAAGTACATTGTCAGCTAAAGCTATGAACAAAGAGAATGCAGAATAAGCAGAAATATATTGGTAAAAGACATAGAATTCACATGATTATATCAGTATATTAAAGACATATAAAAGGCACACATAATATAGGTAAATTCATTGCTATAAAATATAAGCATAGCAGGTATGATGAATATAATACATGAATAAAAACAATTAAAACAATAAAGCAATAAAAGAACAGAATATAAAATAATGTGAGCATGATGTACAGCACCAAATATCAGTGGCAAGCACTGTTCTATCACCCAGGCTTGTATGATGGGTACCTATTTCTATATGTTAATACACTACAGCAATATCACATTGAAAATAAACAAGACTACTTATGGTACGAACACATGGGTCAGTAGATGGTGTGGGACCCAAGCATAATGCACCCATCTCAGCTTATTTCCTTATGGAATGGGGTGAGCATCAGGGCCGAAGACCTCAAGGCACACTGTGACACCTGTCGGTGTCTGCAGGGTGTGGTGATGTGGAATGGTGTGACTGTTATGGCTGATGACCCAAAGGCACACCCCCAACTCCTGTCAGTCTCTGCAGGGTGGGGGTGGGGTTGGCGTTGCTTCAACACTTCACTGCCATTCTTATTATGCATCTCTCTAACTCCTGCACTACCAATGCCAGTTCCAGCAAGTAAACATTCGGCACTGACAAATGCTTGTTAATATATTGATATGTAAAAGTGCATATTTAGTTTTTATATACATCAGAAGCCTAAGAGTTAAAGTGTATGGATGGCACTTATCTCAGTGCAAGTTTTCATTTAAAATATTAAGTTCCACCTTCAGGCTGTAGCTATGTTCTGTTCATGCCCTATCTTACCCAATTGTGTGCTGCCTACTTCTCTCCATACCCTTTATCAATCTGCTTCTGCCGTTTGTTGTCTGTTGCCCACTAACCATTATAGTTTCCCTGCCTAGCTGCATCTAATCTTGACAGTCTACTCGCTAATTGTCCCACTGATTACTGCCCACACTTTGCTTCCCTACTCTACCATTCCTATATCTACAGAAAGCCATGCTCCTCCTGCCTAGAAAATTGCTAACCCTCCTATTCCCGACTCTTCCCACCCACATCCCCCTGTTCAGCTGCTGACCTTCTCCACCTCTTACCCTCTATCCCGATGTTCATCTCCCCTCCCTATCCTTAGTCATTAGCCATCCCCTTCCACCCACTCTTCACTTCTGCCATGCCCCCCTACTCCACCTCACAAGCCCAGCCCTCCCCTTCCACAATCTTATTCACCCAGGCCTTCTCCCTATCCCCTCACTAAGCCTGGAATCCCTTCTTAGATGCTGCCTATCCTCCTCCCCCCACCCTTCTGCCACCCCACCCCCCAAAAAATGCCAGAGGTGGATAACACTTCTCTTTCCTCCTCCTCCTCCTCCTTCTCCTTCTAACTGGAGATGCTGAATGCAATCCAGGCCCTTCCTCCCCCTCACTCTCCTTACCCTATGGTCTTCAGTTTTTTCTTCTGAATGTGAGAAGCCTAGCCCCAAACTTGACCTGCTAAAGATATGTACCTCAGTGCACTCCCCAGACATCCTCTGCATATCAGAAACCAGGTTCTCATCCAGAACCCCTGACTGTCAGGCAGCATTGCCCAATTATCATCTGTTTCACCAGGACAGAGGCAAGCATGGTGGTGGTGTTGCCATATACAATCACCGTCCCCTCTTCCATCACTTTTTATAGGGAGGTAATTCCCCTATCCAATGAATTACTCCTACTAAAACTTTCCCTTCCCCTCTCCTCCACCCCACTTTTTGTTGGAGTCCTCTATATTCCCCTAAGGACCCCTCGTCCTCCCTTCCTTACTTCCTCTCCCCTTTCATCTCCCTGGCCGACACCCAGAAACTTATCCTCCTTGGTGACTTTAACTTGAACTGCCTCTCAGTGCTGTATTCACATAGTCCAATCCATCAAATTCCTAAACCTCACCCAACTAATCAAAGATCCCACGAGGTTTAACACCCACTCAGCTAATCACTCCCTCCTTCACTGGGTGTTGTCCTCCCATCCCCATTGGATCATCATGGCTGGCAACCTCCCCTACTCAATCAGCAACCACTGCCTCACTTACAATGTTAGAAAAGTTCATCTCCCTAAATCCTCCCCAAAATATATTTGGCAGAGGCCCCTTAGATCCCTTGACACTGCATCCCTCCTATAAGATCTTACTTCCTCAGATTGGTCCCCTGTTTACCTAGCCCATGACACTGACAAGACACTTTCACTCTTTAGTACTATCTTCAGCAAGGTCTGGGATGTTTATGCATCACTCAAGAAACTGTAAGTCAGATGCCTGCACCACTGTTGGATCACCCCTAGCCTTATTGACATGTTCAAAGCCCTTGACCAGGTGTGGATCAAATATAAATCTACCCACACAGCTGTGGAACTATAGTGTTACAAGATGCTAAGGAATTCCTGCACCAAATCTGTCTGAAATGCTAAGGCCCTCTACTACCAGTCAACCCTCCTATTTAATCTACATTCACTGACCAACTTCTGGAAAGCCCTGCACTCCTACTCAACCCACTTGCTCAGTTCTCCCTCTTCTCCCTCCTATTTAACAGAACGCTGGTCTCTGACCCTCTCACTGTAGCCTCACAATTCAACTGTTTCTTCACCACCAGTTACCAGCTAGGGGAAGTGCAGCTAGCCCATACAGAGGAGGAGAAGGATTTGGGGGTGCTCATTACAGGGTCAATGAACAACTCAGCACAATGTAGGAAGGTAGCAGCAAAAGACCAACAAAATGCTGGGTTGCATTGCAAGGGATATATCCTCAAGGAGGTAGGAGGTGATTCTGCCACTGTATAGGTCATTAGTTAGACTGCACCTGGAGTACTGCATGCAGTACTGGCATCCATATCTGAATAAGGGCCATTAAGTTACTACAGGGGGTGCAGTGCAGGGTGACAAATATTATCAAGGGGTTGGGGGACTTATCATAATAGAGGAGGCTGAGGGACTTGAACAGGTACTCGCTGGAGGAGAGGAGGGACGGGGGGACATGATTTAAACCTTTAAGTACATGAAAGGAATAAACAACACAGGTACAGAGGGGCTGTTCAAAGTAATGGAGGGGAGGGACACCAGGGGCCATGATATGAGACTGGAGGGAGGAAGGTTCAAGAGGGAGATGAGGAGACACTTTTTTACAGAGAGGGTGGTAGCTGGGTAGAATGCATTACCGGCAGAAGTGGTAACCAGTAGAACAGTGAACTGCTTCAAAAGGGGATGAGACAGGACAAGGGGGAGGGTCAATGGAGGGGAAGGGTGGAAGGGAGGGGGCAGCTGCAGAATAAGGGATGCTAGCTGCACATTTGAGCAGACTTGATAGACCTTGAGACCTTTATCTGCTGGCAAATTTCGTATGTTCATACCTGTGCCCTTCCCAGCCAACCCACTCCTGACCTCCCTCCCATTGCTCTACCTTCTCCCACCAAGGTGTTTACCATCCCCCAGTGGTTCACCCACTTTAAGGTGATTCTCCTAGAATGTGGGAAATAAGAGCACCAGGAAAATTCAGACACCAACAGGAGCAGCATCAAATTGTGCCACGCTATACTACAAGTGTGTAGCCCACCCAAGCAATTCCTGTTGATTTTCCACAGGGAGATCCCCTCCCCACACTCCCATTACATATATATAATAGCCTCCACCCACTGCATCCTGTTGGGGAGCACAGAAGGTCAGAGGAAAGAAACACTGCAAGATGATCACAGTGCAATACACTGTGAACTCCTGGTCACTGAGATCATTGTAGCAGTCATCACATCACCCAAATTTTGACACCCTCTTTCCCATATCCTATTCATGGAATACCAAGTCCTCAAAGCTTTCACAACCCTCGGCCTTACAAAGCACAGCTTGACAGGCTGGATTCTAGCCTCATACCTGTACAACTTTCTGCCCCAGCTATTGCCCCCCCCTCTCTCACACCTACTGAACCTCTCATTCACCTACTCTGCAGTCCCCCAAGCCTAGAAATTGGTCAAAGTCATTCCTCTCCATAAAAGGGGCGACCCCTCCTCCCCAGGAAACTACAGGCCAATTTTTCTACTCCCTGCTCCAGCAAAACTTCAGAAAGCCCTTGTGCTGTCCAGGTTTACCACCTTTCTTGACTCCACCTCCTTCCTCTCTCCCTGCCAGTCATGGTTCAGAAAGAATCATTATCTCTTCCCTTTTTCTCCTCCTCCCCTTCTCTGTGCAACAGACTCCATCCCACAGTAACTGTAACTAATAAAGGCCAACTCAGCGCAGCCATTTTCATTGACCTTGCCAAGGCATTCAACTCAGTGTCCCACCCTCTCCTCCACCACAAGTTGGCTTCAGCTGGCCTCTTAGCACCTGTTTTGAAATGGTTCCACTCCTACCTTTCTGACCCACATCAATCTGTGCAAGTGAGACGCTTGTTGTCCCCAAAAAAAAAACAATTCAGTCTGGCATCCCTCAGGGCTCTATTTTGCGACCAATCTTATTCACCATCTTCACAAACGACCTTGTCTCAGCCTGTGTCTCATCACACACAAACATGTTTGATGGCACCCAACTTGAAACTGTCTCT
This sequence comes from Neoceratodus forsteri, assembly GCA_016271365.2. Lineage (NCBI taxonomy): Eukaryota > Metazoa > Chordata > Ceratodontiformes > Ceratodontidae > Neoceratodus > Neoceratodus forsteri. The sequence goes on along the minus strand of CM057449.1, from coordinate 513,850,395 downwards.
GTCTTCAAATATTTGGGTGTCTGGTTAGATAGTAGGCTGGACTTCTCCTCACACATTGATGCTCTTCATGTTAAGCTCCGCCCCAAACTTGGCACCTTATACTGAAATAAAAACTGCCTCACCCTCTCAACATGGAGGGATCTCGTCTCCTAACTAATACTCCCTGTTCTTGGCTATGCTGATATGGTCTATGGGTCATCGTCGACCTCCTTGGTCACCAGACTGGACACTCTAAGCAATGCTTTTTGCCATTTTGCCATGAACCTGCCCCCCTTACCCATGACTGTTCCTTGTACTCTCTCTCTCTCCCTGCTTCCTCTACCCCTTCGCTGTCAGCTGCATAGTCTGTCCTTCATTGCCAAATTCTGCTTTAACTTGTATTCTCCTTGTCTATCCTCCTTCCTCTCACCTATTGCGGCATCCATTTATTGGCTTCATTCCAAAGACCATCACATTCTCTCCACCCCTCTTGTTAATTCCTGTGCTGGTGAAGAAATTTTCTCATATCAGCTACTCTCACTCTGGAATCAGCTCTCCCCTCCATCTGGCTCCCTCCCTCCCTGCTCTTAAGCAGTTACTAAAGCTCTCTGTTCAACCATCCTGCTCCTGCAGCTCTCCCCGGGACCCTCAAGCTTACCTCTCCCTGCGATGTCAAACTCTCTGATAACCTACTCCTTGCTCTGCCTTGCTAGATTTTGTTTGCTTGTTGTTTGGTTGTCTACTTACTTGCTGCACTACTGCTATATTTTATAAGGCTTATTATACAATGGCAAGAAAGAATCCTGGACTCTGATTGGTCAGTGCATGTCTGAGATAGTGATGTAATTACACAACAACATCACAGTCACTGATAAGCCACAGTATTGATTAGCTTTTCTCTTAAGAAACAAAGATATACTGCCACACTAAAAATCTACTAAAAACATGTTTAAGCTTTTTTTTATTTTGTATAACAACAAAACATTGTATAATTGCAATAAGGCACTCCAAGGTGTATGTGTGTTATTGTGTAATAACGTCACTTCTGGGGTGGTGGAAGCACTCAGCTTTGCCTTGTGTTTCAACCCACCCCAGGAGTGACATTATCACATAACACACACCTTGTCATGCCTTATTGCTTAATTATCCTGTTATAATATGATGTATTCTTATGATTGTATTTATAACATTGTGATTAGTTCCGTCAATTGTACCCCTCCCCCGCGGGGTAACACCTGGACACGAGCCCCAGCTCAGTGTGCCTTTCCCAGTTACCAAAATGTTAAATAAATAAATTAAATCAAAGACCATTCTAAGGGTATTTTTTAGAAGCTTCATCTTTGGAACCATAAAAAAGAAGAATTTGCTTTAGTTAACACTTTTTTTCATGAAAGCTTAGAGTCAGGTCAGCGTGATGGTACTACAATTTAGGTACATAATAAAATCATAGTTTTGTGATAAACTTATTTAATTTAGTGTCCAGATTTAAAATCAAGAGTTTTTAAATATGTCTTCTTGTTGTGTGTATTGTTATTTATATACTGTCACTTATTTATGAAATATTTAAGCACTTGCACTTCTTGAAATATTGGTTTACACGTAGGAATATATGATATCTTAAGTGTATGTATAAGCTGTTTGAAATGCTAGCACTTTAAAAAGTAATTAAATGCTAAACATGTGACATGTTATTTCACTATAAAAACAATTCACCCAAAGGGGACAGTATCTTGGCAAACACTCTGTTTGAGTTGAAACGTTGATCATTTGTTGTTTCCCCTGGCCCAGGAGGGTCAGTTTTGTTGTTAAATGGCCCATTAAATGAAGAAAAAAATCTTCATTTGATCCTTATAGCTTGGTTGGACTCTGCATTTGGTTTTCTATATACACCCTGGGTAAGTGCTTCATGTATATATGTTGTCACTTAGCACCTCAGGTCACCTTGGTGTGGTTCTTTTTTGTTCTTTGCTGTTCAGTTTTTGAGCTATGCACAGGAGAAGGCATCGTTTTGGAAGCCTTATCTGTAGCAGCTATTAGAAAAACTTGCTTTGTGTTTTTGGGAGGCTATATCAAGCAGAGAATGCATGAATCTTCCCTAAATTATGGAATCAGCTGCCAACACAAATTAGAATCCCCAACTGTGAATGCAGCTGACTCCCCAAGGCACTGTCTTGAGCTACTGAATTTATATTTTTCCCCCACTACTAGCTTGACTTACTCCCTCTCCCTCCCATCACCCCACAAAGCATTTTTTTCTTGCACTTATTTCTTTCCTCCCTTCCTATCATGTTAATTCCTCCCTGCCTAGACTAGCCCATGTTACTCTAGCTTTCCTAAGGTAATTAAATCAAATGAAATGATGTTTTTGTATCATGTACCTGTGCTCCTAATTTCTGTACTGAAAGTTGTACTTATAATGTTACCCACTGTTTGTGTAATTGTGCTTGTAATTCTGTAATCCCACTACCCTTTCCCCCAGGATGTACCGTGAGACAAGCAGACTGTTGCTCAGTGTAAATGTTCCTGGTGAAACGTTTCAATAAATAAATAAATAAATAAAACCTGCAGAAGTGGTAGCACCTGAAGGAGGTACACAAGCGGTTAATATGAATGGGGACACAGCAGGATTTACGGAAAGTTTATTTGGAAACCTTTCAAAAATAAACTCATTTGGGAACACTTCAGTAAATAACACCAGAAGTGAGAGTACTGAGGTAACCAAGAATGTTAAGAAGCAGGCAGGCAATATAAGAGCCACCTTCGTTTCATATGAACATGCTGCAGTCAAAGCCAGATGTAATCACTGGCAAACACTTTCAATAGAAGTTTATCTAAATGTGAAAAGAGCACCGAGGGGCTTACGTGTTACTAAAGATCCCACATTTGGTTTAGATGATGAGGAATTTTTAAGGGACTGGAGAAGGATTTTGGAAGAGGCTAGCACAAAATGGATAGAGCTGACAGTGCAAAAATCAAAGAAAATGCTAGTAGACCTTGGCCTTGACAGGAACTTACAGGAAAAAGAAACAGTGATTAAATTGTTTGAAAAACATAGTAGTTTTAACACCTATAAAAGCCAGTTAGAGAAAGAAATCACACTTCAAAATGAGAAGATTTGCACTACCAGGACCCGGAAGTTCAAAAGGTATAAGAATGACTATTCCAGAGGATATATTTTCTTGTGGCCCAAAAACTAAAATAGAAAACATTGGAAGAACAAGAATAAAAAGATAAAAACAAGGGTACATTTTGAGCCACACTCAATCCTGAAATGGGGCACATATTCAGTAAACAGAGAGCAAGCCACAACTAGCACTAGTGCAAGTGATACCTCATTTAAAAGTGACTCAGATGCCTCCGATGTTTTTTTTTAGACTGGGAACAGGGTTTTCAGCCGAGGAGAGGGAAAAGGAAGAGCCACTACCAGGTCAAGACAGAAGAAACAGAAGAGGAAGGTGGAGTTCAAAGAGCAGCAGGAGGTCAAGTGAAATGGAAATACCAGAGCTAGATATGAGTTCTGAACTTGAGACTGAAATGGTAACTGATTCTTTTTTATGTAATTTTTGTTGATCGGGTAAATGTACTAGATAAATTCTGCCTATTTTCAGGCATGACCAAGGGGAGGGGGATACAGATGAATGCAACTGACCTTGAACCAGATTAAACTGTTGGTAGTATTTTTAGTGAATGGGGGGGGGGATTTGGCCAGAGCACCACAAACATTCCCCTACTCTTTTCAAGAAGTGCCATGGGATCTTTAACATCCACCAGAACAGGTAGATGGGACCTCAGTTTAACATGTCATCCAAAAGATGGCACCTCATGAGTACAGCACCCCCCTCATGCTGCACTACAGTGTCAGTATTGGGATTTAACCCAAGTGCCTGGTGTGGGGATAGAACCCACAGCCTTCTGATCTCCCGGCCTCATGGATGAGTGTGCTACCTGCTGAGCCACTGACACTGATTCTAAAGAACTCAATGTAATAAATCTACTGGATTACAAATTAACTGAGGTGGAGAAGGATATTTTGAGTAAGGGCTTATCGTTCATGCTAATATTGGATGTGGATTCTTTCCAAATGTCAGTGGAATTACATAGACTTTGCCAAATTCTGAACTTGTGGTGCTTCTACTTTAAGGAGAACAACATGGGTGGGCACCAACAGACTTGAGTGTAGGTAACGATAATTTAGCATCAAGTGATGATAGTTTGCAAAATGTAATAGCAACACAAGATGTAATGGATGCATTGAATGATTTTGAAAGAGGCAATGCAGGTGGTACTGGAACAGGTAAAATTGTGAGGAGAAAATCAAGTATGTTCTGCCCCCCCCAGTCTGCAGTAGTGAGCCATTTTCAAAAACTGTGTGAAAGGGACCATGAGGCATTAAAAGGTGAGAAGTTTACTTAAACCTATTGCAACATATCTACCCTTGAAAGACAAGCCTTAGAAAGCCTAAAGAAAAATAAAGAAATTACCATTAAGCCTGCAGACAAGGGGGGCAGTGTTGTGGTGTTGAACACAGCTGTTTATGAGAGGGAGGAAGAAAGGCAATTGTGCAACAAACAGTTGTACTTACCATAGAAACATAGAAACATAGAAGTTGACGGCAGATAAGGACCGCAAGGCCCATCCAGTCTGCCCAGTAAATCAAGACAACACACAGAAGGTTAAAAAGTAATGGATGGATTTTTAGGGTGGGCACTTCATGAAGGCCTAATGAATGTCAGAGAAAAAGTATCCGACCACAGAATATTCACTAAGAGCTCAGTTTTACTTACCTCCAAAGATCCACAAAATCTTGGTAAATCTGCAAGGCAGACCCATAATATCTGGAATAGGGACAGCCACTGAACCCCTTGCTAAGTTTGTTAATGAAAACATAAAAGAACTTGTTCCAGGTCTACAATCGCATCTAAGGGATACAGGTGTCCTTAAAAAACTTGAAGTGGTAAACATAGGAGAAGACTCATTGTTAGTTACACTAGATACTGAATCTTTATACTCAAACATTCTCCATGATGGGGGTTTACAGGCATTAGGATATTACATAGGAAAAAGGCAGAAAAGATGTATACCTGACACTGAGTTATTGATAGATATGGCTAGGATAATTTTAGAAAATAATATTTTAACTTTTGGAGCAACGTTCTATGGTCAGCAGAAAGGTACTGCTATGAGTGCTAGTCTAGCCCCAAACTATGCAAATTTGTATCACGGCCACTAGGAGGAGAAATTTAAGTGGAACCAACATGCAAATCCACTTCTTGAAAAAATCCAACGATGGAAATGCTTTATTGATGATGTTCTAATGGTGTGGCTAGGAGGACACCAGTGAACTGGAAAAATTCATACAATACTTTCATGATTCTAACTCTAATCTTAGATTTACATGTAGTTACATCAAAGAAGAGATCCCCTTTCTAGATCTGAAGGAATGATGGCACAACAGCCACTACTTTGTTTCATAAACCTACAGACGGAAACACTGTATTACTTGCTAGCAGTTGTAACCCTCGCCACACCATCGAGAACATCCCAAAAAGTCAGTTTTGCTGAGTTAAGAGAAATTGCAGTGAGCCAGAACATTTGCAAAGAGAGTTAACTGATTTTGAAGACAGATTTAAGGAAAGAGGGTATGCTGATAGTATCATTCAAAAAGCAAAAGTAGCTACAGCAGAAGGGGATGGGGTACCCTATTGCAGAGAAAGGACAATCTTCCTACAACAAAAGAATGTATAGGTCAGATTAACTTTGTTAGCACATACAATGTTAGGACATCGAGAATAAGGGACCTAATCTATAAAAATTGGTTTGTGCTGGCTGCTGACTATAGATTAAAGGAAACTGCAAAGACACCTCCCAGAATGGCCTATTGCAGGACACAAAAACATCAGGGATATTCTGGTACACTCAGCACATCAGGATATGAAAGAAAGTCCCAGAAATTAGATGCCACCACTTCCAAAAGGGTGCAGAAAGTGGGCATTCTAAATATTGCCCTGTTGTGTAAGAGTGTACTAGTTTTAGTAACCCTGGAAGTATGAGAAGGTTTGATATAAAACAGTTTGTGAGTTGTGACACAACTTTTGTTGTCTAGCTATCATTCTGCACTTGTGGATGTTTTTATGTGGGGAAGATGAAGTGAAAAATTAAAGAAAGGGTAGGGGAACACATGCGAGCAGTTCAAAATTGTAATTTGGAATATGCCTGGGCAGAACATATGCTCCATGTATCAGCTAGAGATGAACATGTCATCAAATTTATTGGAATTGAACAGGTACAGGTGGGACCAAGAGCGGGCAACAGAGAGGGCATTTTAGGCAAAAGAGAGCAATATGGGATATATACCCTCAACGCATATAAGAATAAGGGGCTTAATGAACATATTGAACAGAAACCCTTTTTGAAGGACAAGCACCGATTGTGTCTTACTGTTTCTGTGTTCTCTCCTTTTAGGTTTAAATTGTTAAGAATGAAGCCTTTTACATGCTCTGACTCTGTTTGCTCTAATTTGTCAAATTTTTCTTTCAGCTTCCACAAGTACTATGTCTAGAGACCCCAATACAATTGGTCTTATGTGGACTATTAGTACTGGTGTACAGCTGGTGTTTTCCCTTCCCCTTTCCCCTCCCCCCTTCCATCTTTCTCCCTTTTCTCTACTTTTAATATTATTCCATAGTCAGAGATTTCGAACTTCAAAGTGTTCCCTTTCCTTTTTATGTTTGCTTGCACGCATGTGCAAGAAACATAGTGCCATCATCCGAGTTTTCAGAGGTGTGTCACCCCCTCTTCCAATTCGTTCAGTGTGTTGGCAGGCGCTGCCCCAGTCTGCCAATGCATGCTGGAGCTGTCTATGACAGCTCCAAAATGCAGTGGCGTACAGTTGAAAGGGGGAGCTATGCCTGCTCATTCACAGCTCCCCCCCCACACATACACACATGCACGTACGCATACTGCGTGCTCCCTCCCACGCACACACTCTATAGCCGATGGGGTGTCCAATCCCCCCCATTGGCTGTGCTGCTTCCCCCCCAAAGCCTTCCAAATGCCATGCTGGGTGCCCACCCCAGCATGGCAACTCAATGGTATAGCCGACGGGGGTGCCCAATCCTCCATCGGCTCCACTGCCCCACCCCAGAGTACAGGGTGCCACGCTCGGAGTCCACCCCAGCATGGCAACTGATGCTATGGCCGGCGGGGGGTGCCCAATCCTCCATCGGCTCCATGCCCCCCAACCAGCCATCCTTGTGCCATGCTGGGAGCCCACCCCAGCATGGCAAACGTCCCGCGTCATCATGTTAAAAAAAAAAAAACTGTAAAAAAAAAAAATGGTCCCACGCAGTCTTCCTGCCCCCCTCCCCACAACCCGCACCCACCCACTGCGCACCATGCCTCCCCACACCCCTCTCACCCCATACTTACCTCTGGAGCTTGGCGCGATGATCTTCGGTGGACCGGGAACATGTCTGCACTCTTCAAAGCCGACTGCGAACCGAGGAAATGCCGGTAAGCTGTATAATGGGATAGATAGGGTTTTTTCAACTTTGTTGCATATCTCAGGCATGTTTTGGAATTTTTGCACCAAATTTTCAACATGGGGTTTTTGGAACCCCTTCTCATGAATGATGTCACTGTCATGGCGTTATTCGGGCACGAAGGGTGATTTCGCAGTCACTGCGTGAAATCACCTTTTGGGTCTGATTAGTGAAACAACACTGCCAGCGTTCATAAGGTGGACTCTCAAGAAGCCTATTTTGAAAATTTGGTGGAAAAATTCCAAAAAATGACTGTTTTACGAGCGTGCGTTGCGCAGTTCCTACGCAGGCTCATAAGTTCGTGAATTTTCAATATTTTCACTCCAGATTTTCAACATTGCCATTTTACCACACCTTCTTATGAGTAGTACAGCTGTCATTTTTCACATCTCACCCAAAATGTGTTTCCGCTCATGTAGCACACAATGGCGCAGTCGGTGTGTGAAATCAATGAATGGGACAAATTCAGAAAATCACAGTGACACTGTTCATGAGCAGAGATCTTAAAATGGCTATGTTGAAGATTTGGTGAAAAAATTCTAAAATGACTGTTTTATGAGCGTCGTTCTGCGCAGTTCTCGCCGCATTTCGTAGGTCAGCAATTTTCAATATTTTCACTCCAGATTTTCAACATTGCCATTTTACCACACCTTCTTATGAGCATTATAGCTGTCATTTTTCACATCTTGCCCAAAATGTGTTTCTGCTCATGTAGCACACAATGGCGCAGTCGATGTGCAAAATCAATGTATGGGACACAATAAGAAAATCACAGTGACACTGTTCATGAGCAGAGTTCTTAAAATGGCTATGTTGAAAATTTGGTGAAAAAAATTCCTAAAAATGACTGTTTTACGAGCGTGCGTTGCACAGTTCCTATGCATGCTTGTAAGTTTGTGAATTTAATATTTTCACTCCAGATTTTCAACATTGCCATTTTATTACACTTCCTTATGAACAGTACAGCTGCCATTTTTCATATGTCACCCAAAATGTGTTTTCGCACATGTAGTGCACAATGGTGCTGTTGGTGTGCGAAAGCAATGTTTGGGACACATTAAGAAAATCACAATTACACTGTTCATGTGCAGAGGTCCTAAAATGGCTATGTTGAAAATTTGGTGACAAAAGTCCATAAAATAACTATGTTATGAGTGAGCATTGCACAGTTTCCACGCACCCTCGCAAGTTCATGACTTTGTAATATTTTCAGTCCAGATTTTCACCAGTGGCATTTTTCCACACTTCCTTATGAACAGTACAGCTGTCATTTTTCACAACATGGCTGAAGTATGTTTTCACACTTTCAGCGCAGAGATGCGTGGGTCGCTGTGGGAAATCATTGTTCGGACAGATAAAGAAAATCACAGTGACACTGTTCATGATCGGAGGCACCAAAATGCCTGAGTTGACAATCTGCTGTAAAAAATCCTAACCTAATTATATTACAGGTGTCGTTGCACAGTTTCTATCTGCTCAGTGACTTCACCGTTTTTTATATTTTTACTGCAGATTTGCAACATTGCCATTTTACACCTCCTCATGAACAGTACAGCTGTCTTTTTACATCCTGTTCAGAATGTTTTGCACCTGTGGTGCTAAATGCCATAGTAGCTGTGCATAAGCAGCTTTGACTAACAAACTGATATTCCCCTGTTCATGAGGTGGGGTCACAAAAAAACATGTTGAAAATTTGGAGTGAAAATACCAGCGAATGCCTGAGGTATTAGGATTTCCAACTATAACGTCCAACCCTGTGAGAATGACAGGTATCAGGGGTGTGACTTGGGATTCTTGCCTGTAATGCTCATACCATTCCACACCTGCAGCCAGTGAGAGGCATCGGGTATGCCTTAGAACTCTTACTCTAAAGTTCACCCCATTCTCCTATATTGCACCCATCTCATCGTATTTCCTAATGGAATGGGGTGCACATAAGGGCCAAAGACCCCAAGGAACACCATGACACTTGTCAGTGTCTGCAGGGTGGGGTGTGGTGAAATGGTGTGGCCGTTATGCCTGATGACTCAAAGGCACACCCCAATGCCTGTCACTCTCTGCAGGGTGGTGGTGGGGTTGGCTTCAGTTCAATACTTCACTGCCATTCCTATTGCACAGCTCTGTGACTTCTACACTACCACTGCCAATGCCAGCAAGCAAATATTCGGCATTGACAAATGCTTGTAATTGCATAGCTTCAGCCGGTTTTAGCCCCACACCAATAAACACATTCTCCTTACCCTTTTTTCCCCTTTTCCCTTCTTTTGGTTATCCAAGCTAAACTTTTCTGTGCTCTCTTACTGTCTGTACCTAAAACTTAGTACCATGATATAGGTACATAATAAAATTGTAGTTATGTGATAAACTTATTTAATTTAGTGTCCAGATTTAAAGTAGAGCGTTTTTAAATATGTCTTCTTGTTGTGTGTATTGTTATTTATATATTGTCACTTATTTATGAAATATTTAAGCATTTGCACTTCTTGAAATGTTGGTTTGCACATAGAAATATATACCTTAAGTGTATGTTTAAGCTATTTGAAATGCTAGCACTTTAAAAAGTAATTAATTGCTAAACATGTGACATGTTGTTTCACTATAAAAATAATTCACCCAAAGGAGGCAGCATCTTGACAAAGAGTCTGTTTGCATTGAAATGTTGATCATTTGGTGTTTCCCCGGGCCCAGGAGAATCAGTTTTGCTGTTAAAATGGCTCATGAAATGAAGAAAAAGTCTTTATTTCAACTTTACAACTTGGTTGGACTCTTAATTTGTTTTTTTTGTATAAGTCCTTGGTAAGTGCAGTGACTTCTCCAAAGCTTCATATATATATGTTGTCACTGAGCACCTCAAGTCACCTTGTTGCAGTTTTTTTGTTCTTCGTTGATTTACATCAGTACGCTTAAAGTATAATTATAACACTTAGTTTAAAATGAGTCAGCACACTTCAAATGTATAACAAAGCAGGTGTCCAGCTTCCCCATGGAGACAGACAATGCTTGACTAACATTGGCCACTGTCTTGGAATATACTAGTGGCACTCCTTCAAGGACAACAGCATTCATTTTTCTAGTTTTACTTGAGTGACTGTGCAACAATGGCTGAACATATGACCTACCTCCAATGGTTCAGTGCGCCAAATGGTGCCAAACTCTTACACATATTAATTTCTAGCATTCTTTATGCCACCCAGGAGCAGCATTATCTCACTTTGTCAATCCTGCCACCACCAGTAGAGATGTGTCAGTTTGTCCAAGTGGGCCTTTTTTAATTTTGGTTTGGGGGGTGAGTGGCTGAGTATGCCTTTTTCAGTTTAGGTGATGGGGGCGGCAGCATGACTAGTCACATATATTTCTGATGAGCCTAGTAGACCTGTTTTTAAGGCTGCAGGTGGGTAGAGCCCTGCAGTCCTCTTGCTAGAACTAGGAAAAAAACAGCTTGCGAATGCACAACCTCATAAAGTGACAAATGTTGCCTCCACATCTGAGCACCATGGACCACTGCATTGGCATTACTTTTCTTGGAGGAACTTTGATTAATTGTGACAAACTACTGATAGAACTCCCAAGTCGGGAGATGAAAACCATGGAGCATCTGCAGTTTGTCTTGCTCAAGGATTGATGCAGGAAAGCATAGTCTTGTGATAAAAAAGTTTTTCTTATAAGTCTTTTCCTTTTACTATTTTGCAAAAAAAAAAAAACAACCTTTTATTAAAACTAATGTAAAAGTGCAAGTAAAACTAGTTCATATGCACCAGTAGGGTTGATTAATACCACCAATGATTAGACTTTGTTTTCAGAGTTTTAAAGTAATGAATCTGCAGTTGTACTGTAGAAGAGCTTGCCAGTAATGAATTTGAAACTTATTTTTTTTTCTCAGTATACAAGGAGCTTTAAAGCTAGACAGCCAAATTTTATGTCTGAAGTTATAATTACAGCTTAGTATTGCCGAGAATCTCTCCAATTCTTTTGACCAAAGCAGTTGTATTCCACATTAAAAATCTGCTCGAATCTGTTCAAAAAGCCAGAACGCAAAGTCTGCTTCTTGAATGCTGGCAGTTGTACTGTAGAAGAACTAGCCAGAATACTCTAGGTTCATTTAGGCATTGTACAAATGTGGCTTATTTTCCAATGGGTCTGCTCCTCTGCACTCTGAATCAACACACTGTCACCTCCTGAATGTGACCCTAGTTTTTTTTGTGTTTTTTTTTCAAGTCTGCACAACATTTTCTACCACACTGTAGTCTTTATTTAGTTGTTTAACCAGGAATAGCACACTAAGCTGAAAGCTTTTTTACAGGAGTGACCTGGGAGCACAGGGAAGTTAAGTGACTTGCTCACTCGGTATTTGCTGCAATTTTGGCTGCTAATGTTGTTCATTTTTGTTTTCCCTACTTTGCAACTATACTGTTGGTGACACTGATGACAGAAAGCCATTGTTTCCTGCATCAGTGTTTATATAGCTGAGTACTGCTGAAAATGTCTCACATTTTTTCGACCAAAGCAGCTGTATTCTGGACTAACAGTCTGTTTGAATCTACTCAGAAAGCCAGAACACAAAGTCTGCTTCTTGAATGTCAGCAGTGGTACTGTAGAAGAGTTTGTTGGAACACTCTGGGTTCATTTCAGTATTGTACAAATGTGGCTTATTTTCCAGTGGGTCTACTCCTCAGTACCCCGAGTCACCACACTGTTCCCTCCTGAATGTGACCCTAGTTGTTTTTTTAAGTCCCCTCCTGAATGTGACCCTAGTTTTCTTAAATCTGCATAGTTAAAAACTTCAAGAAAAAACAGCATTGGGACAGCAGATAAATGGCTCTTTATTAAAGGGACACTGTTAATTTGTTTTTCATCGTAGTATCTCTAGTTAAAACCTGCATTTTATGATTGCTTACCTTCATTAAAAGTCATTGATATTCCTGATTGTTTTGTCTGTCTCCTTGTTTAATAGAACTGAAATGCATGCTAATGTGATTTATAAACAACTTTGTTTTGTTTATAATCCTGAATCTGTTCTTACTGCATACTTCCTGAGCATTAGAAACACCCCCAAAACAGTGCAGTCACCCATGAGGCAGTAGCCTCCTAAACTCCCACTTCATCATGAGGGGCTAGATTGTGTTGTGAGTGTCCCTAAGTCCAGGAAAGATGCAGCTGGAGCTAATCAAGGAATGTAAACAAATGTGTGTTTGTGTGGTAACACCAGTATGGTGGGCAGCCTGTTTTTCACTTCTTTAAAGAACAAAACAGTTAGAATCAAATTACTAGCTACTGTACATCAACAATCTTTACAGAATGTTGGCAGTCATGAAACATGTTTTTTAAACTAGGGACACTTTGAGATCTAAGGGGTTGACAGTGTCTCTTTGAGCAGCATTTTCTACCACACTGAGGTCTGCTCGGCATTTGCTGCAATTTTGGCCGCTAATGTCATTCATTTTTGTTTACCCTATTTTGCAATCTCACTACGTTTGTTTTTCTTGACTTGGTGAAATACATAACTTCAGGATGTAGTTTGTGTGCTGCTGAGCTGTACTGTCGGTGGCACTGATGCAGAGAGCCATCGTTTCCCGCATCAGTTTGTTTGTCCATGGGTTCTTGGCCAGACACTTAATTAACTCCTGTGAGCCATCATCTATGTCAAGCAAACATTTGCAAATGAAACTTTGCTAAATGTCTTGTATGTGTTGCTTTTAAGCAATATAGCTAACATTTTCTTTTATGGCATTCATATTTGGTAAGTGCAGCCAAAATCTGTGAATTTGCAGTCCTTGCTAGTATTGTATATCCTGCTGTATTTCTGTGAAAATAGTTTGACAGCTTCATCTGTCACAGCACAGCACTATCAGAGACAAATGCCCCGTCTGATGGTTTTCCTGGACTTCTTGATCCCACTGAATGCATTTCAATGGTGGGTTGAATTTAGAGGCATAACTTGTTTTTTAGAGGGGTGATAGAAAGACGTGTCTGTCAGGAAATAGATGTGGAATGAGCCCACACACACACACACACACACACACACAGGAATCACAGACGAGCTGTGCCTTATCACAACCATGAGCTAGTTTTAATGTTACAAATAAATATTATAAACAAGGTTCCTGCAGCTGTAGAGAATGTTTGTAAGCAGTGGTCGACAAGAACAACAACCTAGATGGTGCCACCCCCCACACACACACACACACATATACACTCATAGCACCAAATAGCCAACATTTGGTTTGTTATATAAATAAGTAAGGGAAAAAATCCAGGCTGCAGTGTCCCCAGAAATGGGTGTTTACTCACCTGGTAAAGGTGATTGTGTTGGTTGGCATCCATGGCACTCCAGACATTACCTCATGGGTTACAGCCCACCTGATAGGCTAATGATGCACATGACCCAGATCAGATTTCCAGTATATCCAGGTCCCAGGAACCCCTGCTCTCCAGTTTGATTTTTCCATAGCTGAAAAGAAGAGAATATAACACAAGCAAGCAATGCACACAATAATGACTATTAAGGATGAGATATGCATCGACAGGGTACAATAGTGGGGCCAGAGGCCTGAATTTAGTGCCTATTCTCTACACACTACCTCGAACCATGGTTCGACTTGATTTCTGTTGCAGTGGAATAAGTCTGAAGGAGTAGGGACCTCCTGAATCTCTTCCTTCCTCTTCTTGTGGTACGCTCCGATCATACCCGAGGGAGGGCCTTGGAGTGCCATGGATGCCAACCAACACAATCACCTTTACCAGGTGAGTAAACACCCATTGTGATTGGTTGGCATCTCATGGCACTCCAGACATTACCTCATGGGAGATAAGGAGCAGTTTAAGTCTCTGGGTGGATCGGATGGATCGGAGGGACCGAGAGAGGTGCCGCTGCAAGGACGTGAGAGGTGAAGGCCGGCCTGAAAGCCTGGAGTTGCTCTAGCCTGTAGTGCCTCGCAAAGGTGTGTAGGGAGCTCCAAGTAGCAGCCCTACAGATGTCCTCAGGAGATACCAGTGCTTGTTCCGACCAGGAGGTGGAGACCACCCTTGTGGAGTGTGCTCTGATCCCCTGTGGTGGGGTCAGATGCTTTTCCGTATAGGCGCGGAGCACGACCCATTTGATCCAGCCTGCGATGGTGGTTTTGGACGCTGCTAGCCCCTGTCGTTGACCCTTCGAGACGATGAAGAGTCTCTCCGTCTTGCGGATGGGTTGAGACTTGGCCAGGTAGACCGAGGAAGGCTGACCTGGCGTCCAAAGGTCCGTGGGCAGCTCCCGTCCTGTGGAGTAAGGCGAGTCCAGGGTGAGTAGGTCTGTTGGTTTGTTCCCTATGGAACTTGATGAGGGATCTTCGGTTGGAATGCGGGACAGTCCGAGCCGTACTCATTCGGGCTGAAGGTGGTGTGAGGGCGTGCGCAGGATAGCGCACTGAGCTCCCCAATTCTCCTGGCCGAGCAGATGGCCATGAGAAAAACGGTCTTCAGGCCTACCCAGAAGAGGTCTGCTTCAGCGAGGGGTTCATATGGTGGTGCCCTTAGGGAGTCCAGTACCAGAGGTAGGTCCCAGGGTGCAACCCCGGGTCTGGTCCTGGGTCGCATGAGGTCCACGGCCCTTATGAACCGGACTGCGTCTGGGTGGGCTCCTGGTGGGTGCCCCTCGACCAGACCTCTGGCCGTCCCTATGGCTGCCAGCTGCACCCTCAGTGAGGAGGGTGCCAGTCCCTATCCACCCCTTGCTGCAGGAACAACAGGATAGTGGGAGATCGGCTTGTTCGGTGCCGAGCCTCGGCGTTGGCACCACTGTGAAGGCGGCCCATTGCCTCTCGTGTAGAGGGTGGTGGAGGCTGGACGCGACGGAGGAGCGTGCCTATGACCGACTCATGGTACCGGAGGCCGATAGTCAGTCCCTCTCAGGAGCCAGGCCGTGAGTTTAGAGTTCGAGGGGACAGAGTGCATCACGGGACCCTGCGACAGCATATCTGGCTGGGTCGGGAATCGGAAGCTGGCCAAGGCAATCTCTGTGATCGCTGTGAACCACGATCTTCAGGGCCAGTATGGGGCCACCAGGATGACAGTGATTCGGGACTTCCGGATTGTTTTCCACGACTTGAGGAATGAGGGGCAGCGGGGAAACACATATGCGCCGTGCTGAGGCCACTCCTGAGACAGGGCGTCTGTGCCCTGGGAGTGCATGTCCTTGAACCTGGACAAGTACCTGTCCACCTGGGCATTGTCCCTTGATGCCATTAGGTCTATGGACATGGGGCCCCATGCTGTCTGGATTAGACGAAACAGGTCTGGGTGTAGACGCCATTCTCTGGGATGAATCTGTTGGCGGCTGAGCCAATCCGCCCTTATGTTCAGTTTCCCGGCTAAGTGGACCACCCCTAGGTGGGATAGGTGAGTTTGAGCCCAGCTCATTACTCTGGCGGTTTCCCGTGACATGGCCTTGCTTCTGGTACCCCCCTGTTTTGCTATGTATGCCACCGTCACGCAGTTGTCTGATTTGATCAGAACCGACTGCCTTGTATGATGTGCTGGAAGGCCCTTGCACGTGGAACACGCTCTCATCTCCAGTACGTTTATTGAAGTAGGGCCTCCGTTGGGGACCAGGTGCCCTGGCGACTAAATCCCAGCAGGCTCCCCAACTGGAGAGACTCGCGTCTGTCTCGATTGGAATCGGGGGAGGTGGTTCCAGTGGGACTCCTCTGGACAGATTTCCGGGTGACCCACCACCTCAGGGAAGATCTCACTTCACGGGTAGCTGTACCGTGTGGTGCAAGTTGAACTCGTTTGGCGCTCCGTTTGCCAGGATGAAGTGTTGGAAGCGGACGCATGTACCACCTGGCCCATGGGACAGGGTCGATGCAGGAGGCCATGCAGCCCAGGGTTTGCGACCTCTGCCACTGTGGTGCAGTGCGACACTTAACCCGACCAGTTTTCGAGGAACCACGGATCCGCGACTGGGGTCGGCTTTGCCCAGCCGTCTGCTGAGTTGATGATGGCCCCCAGATGCTCGATCTGTTGGGTTGGATGGAGCTGGCTCTTCTCCTCGTTCACCACCCAACTGTGGTCCCTGAGTGCCCATACGGTGAGCTGTGTATGAGCGTGCACCTGAGCTCTGGACCGTGCGTGTATGAGCCAGTCGTCTAGGTACAGAACTATGTCCAGCCCTTGTTCCCTGAGCCTGGCCACCAAGGTGATGGAGACCTTGGTGAAGACCCTGGGGGCTGATGACAGACCGAATGGGAGTGCCCGGTACTGGAAGTGTTGACCCAGTACGTGGAAGCGTAGAAACCTTCTGTGGCTCTTGATGATGGGGATATGTAGGTAGGCGTCCTTTAGATCGATTGAGGTTAGGAAGTCGCCTACTCTGATCCCCCGTAGGATGGACCGGACAGTCTCCATCTTGAACCGACGCGGGAGCACGTATTTGTTCAGACGTTTTAGGTCCAGGATGGGCCTGAGCTCCCCCGACTTTTTGGGCACTAGGAAGAAGATGGAGTACATGCCTTCCCCTTGCTCCTGAACTGGGACTGGTTGAATGGCCCTGTTCTGGATCAGATCTGCCAGGATACTCTGTACCTGGTGTGGCGAGGCCCTCCTTCTGGAGATGGGAGATGAGACGAACCGTTGGGGTATGGACTGGTGAGTCAGCTCTATGGTGTATCCCTGGAGACCCGTCCGGACCCACCCACCTGTCGGACGTGGTGATCTCTCCCAGCGGTGGGCGAACAGAGCCAACCGCTGGCCGACTGGGGTACCGAGGGGTTCTCGGGAAGCAGAGTCACTGTTTTCCCTGAATCCTCTTCCACGGCCTCCTGACCTTTGACCTCTGGAGTCTGAAGAAGGAGGGGACTTGTAGCTGTTGAGGCGGGGAGTACGTGAGGAAGGATGTGGGACCCGACTCCGAAAGGAATGGTTCTGTGAGTAGGGTTCCTTGGGCTTTTGGTTCTGGCTCCGGCCCGAACCTTCGCCTAGCAGCTGGTAGATGTGAGGGTCTTGATCTATTCCTTAAGAAGTCCCTACCCTCTTCCCTCTGTTTCAGATAAGTCTGTAGGCCTTCCCCAAATACATGAACCCCCTTAAGGGGTAAATTTTGAAGCAAAGTCTTAGATTCTGAGTCGGCGTCCCAGAGTTTTAGCCATAGTGCTCTGCAGGCCCGATTTATGATGGTGGACGCCCTGGCCTGGAGGCGCAAGGAGTCCACTGCCATGTCTGCAAGGTACTTGGCTGCATCGAGGGTGCAGTCTAATAGTTCAGCCCCCCTCGACTTTGGACTTCCCTGCTCCTGCAGTTCCTCCAACCAGCGGATCTGGGCCCTCAAGGTATAGATCGCCACTGTCATTGCCTTGGCCATGGTACCTTCGATTTCGAAAGTCTTTTTAAGCATGTCCTCAATCTTCTTGTCGGTAGGGTTCTTGAGTGCTATGGTCCCACACGGCAGCACGGTCTTCTTGCTCAAGGCTGCCACTTGGGGGTCGATGGAGGGGGCCTTGCACCAGGCGTCGGACTTGTCGCCCTGAATCGGGTACATTTTGAGTAAGTTCCTTCTGTTCGGCATTCTGCCCGGATCCGTGGATTGCCATTCAGTGTGAATCAGTTCCTCAATGGCCGGGCAGACTGGGAAGGTCTCTGGGGTGATGGTCCGTAGCTGGATCATAGGGTCTAGCTTGGATTCAGTCTTCTCCCCTCCTTGTTCCTCCGTGGCGAGGCCCATGGTGGCCTTGATGATCTTCATGAGACCGGGAATAGTCTCGAATGCGCACAGTTTAGAGGTCAGGGACGGAGTTGGCTCGAGATCCTCTATGTCCGAATCCATGTCGTGTTCCTCCTCCTCCTCCCCCTCGTCGAACTCATCCTCTTTCTCCCTTTCTTCAGTGTTGCCATCCTGGGGAAAGCTGGGGAGCAGTTATATATATATATACATAGATATTAATAACAAAGATAACTGCCCCATATTGCAAGTTTTGGATTGCGAGCTGAAACAATAAAAAGTAAAGAAGACAAGACAGAAGAAGTTGAGGAAGCAACCTAAGCATAGAAAATATCATAATGCCGATTTAGTACAGCAGGGTTGCTGATCTTGTGAAGAGAAATGCCAAGTGTGGTCTGAAAAATATATTGTTAATTGTCTGGATGGTCTAAGCTCCTCTGAAAAGCATGCCATTTTAGAGAGACAAAGTGTGTGTGTGTGTGTGTGTGTGTGTGTATGTATGCATGCGTGTGTGCGTGCATGTGTGTCCATTACTGTTTTTGTTTTCATTACAGCACAGAGGCACAGGCAGATGGTTCTCCTCTAAACAGTTTGCTTAATTACATAAAATAACTTAAAGATTTTGGAGATTGTTGGATTTTATGTTTTAAAATGCACAACTAAATGATCATCAACCTGCACTGCCTTATCACTCTCCTGCCGAGTTAAAATGAAGAGCTGACATGTAAAATGGAAAACTTGGCCATTTGCAGGCAAACCAGTCTGATCAGTATGCACATGAATTTTTATGAATTGGCTTGAAAGCTACAGCAGTATGTTGTGTTATTACAAACTGGTAAGCAATCTTCGCACATCCAGAACTGATCTAATCAAACTGGGGACACATTCAGGTCATCAGAACCAGGGGATTGAAAGTGGCTGTCTGGTTATTCAAAAGTTTGACTCCTTCGAAAATCCAGTGCATTTTTTGCATATCATACTGTTTCCCTTTAACGTACCCATAACGTCTCATTTTACATGTTGTTGACTACATATAAAATTAAAAGTTGACTTGTTAAATGGAAAACATCGCCATTTGCAGACAAATCGGCATGAAGTCTATGCACATTATTTCTTTATGAATTAGCAGGAAAGTAGTACTTTCTTATTACAAACCAGTGATTGAAAAACCAACAGCAAGACTATAGATCAGACCAACTTTGTTTTAATAATGGACTAAACTATGCAGTGGAAACAGACATACTCTGTGGTTTAGTTAGTTGTTGCCACAAGTAGGTAATTGGTTTAAGGGAGGGCGATAAAGGGGGAAGACAGAATCCACTTGAAAGTGAAATGGGAGAGGGGGCTATTCCAAAGTCCTACATCTTAATGCTTAAAATCAAGATTAAAGGGTAGGAGTAGCTGTGGGATCATCGCTTGGTTCTGGAGGGAGGCATGATCAGGCTTGAGATAACTGCTGCAAAAATTAATGAATAAATTTGCTCAAAAGCGCAAACCAGATAGTGAATAAATAGTAGATAGCATGGCAGCCAGAAGGTGATACTGGGGTGGTAGTCTGCCCATCTAGACTCCCACCATGAACACATATGCATCCTGAGAGTAGACAGCCTTCTTTGTTGAATTTTCCTTTGTTTGTACTGGGAGCTTAGAGAGTTGCCCCCCCTTCCCCCAGCTGGCATTGGTGATGATCAGTGCCCTTTTGGAATCACGGCCTCACCAAGTATCCAGCGAGATTAGATATGTGGTTCACACAAGTGGCTCAGCATTTATTTTTAGTTTATTGTATTTCATTTAGTTTTTGTTGATCAGAAAAGGAGGACCAGGCAATTCTGCTTATTTTCAGCATCGAGAGAGGGTGAAGATACAGATATCAAATGACATACAGAACCAGATTAAGCTGTAGGTGGTATTTTAGTGAATGGGGGAAAATTTAGGCAGGACACCCGAGAAATTACCCCACTCTTTTTGAAAAGTGCCATGGGATCTTTTGTATCCACCTAAACAACCACCAAATCAGGCAGATGGGACCTCAGTTTAACGTCTCATCTAAAAGATTTACACGTTAGCACAGCGCTGCTCCAGCAGGGCCAAGTACAGTTGCAGAGTGGCCTCTGGCTCATAAAGTTACCCTTTAAAAAACAGAGAGTAACCAAGCAGGGGGAGAGTGAGGGAAATATTATGATATTACAAGAACAAATGAGACCGATGCTGAAAGCTGGATAGAAAAGATAGAATGTCATCTTGTTCGATCAGCGATTTCTAAGGGCATAGTAATCTGAATTGTGAGCTGCAGTCAATCTACACTTGAAAAATATTTATTTACAGTCAGAACCTGACAGGGAGTTTATGTTTGTTGGACTTTTTTTGACTGTCAAAAAAACAATTTAGGACTTGGATCATAGTCTTACAAAGTTTTTTTTTTCCTATGCCTGCTACTGTTCACGTGATTCCTTGGGATTTAGGGTGGAACCTTCATTTTTTTGCTAAAATCTTTCTCTGTATTCGGTCTCTGTATTCTGCAATCCCCCCCCATCTGACAAAATTTACAGAGCAGTATTTTTTTATGCACGGTAGACTTTGTAACAAAAGGCAAACAAAGTGGGGATGATGTTGATGAATGAAGATAAGAATGTCTATAGGTGCTCCGGAGCTTCTTGGGCAGATAAATATAATTGTGAGTCTGCTACTTATAAAGCCTTACTCTGGCTATTGAAACAAGCATTTGTCAATGCCGAATATTTGCTTGCTGATATTAGCATTGGAAGTGTGGGAGTTAGACAGATGCAGAATAGGAATGGTAGTGAAGTATTGAAGTGACGCCAACCCTACCCCACCCTGCAGAGATGGACAGGCATTGGGGTGTGCCTTTGGGTCTTTACCCATAATGCTCATGCCATTTCACCTCACCCTACCCAGCAGACACTGACAAGTGTTAAGGTGTGCCTTGGGGTGTTCGGCTTTACAGGCACCCCATTCCATATGGAAATATGATGAAATGGGAGCAGTATAGGAGAATTGGGTGAACTTTGGGGCCAAAGAGTCCAATGCACACCTCGATGCCTGTCACTGGCTACAGGGTGTGGGTGGGGGGTGGAATGGTGTGACCATTACTGTTGACAATCCCAAGTCACACCCCTGACACCTGTCAGTCCCTACAGGGCAGGGCATTATGGTTGAAAGCCATAATACCCTGGGCATTTCTTGATATTTTCACTCCAAGTTTTCAACATGGTCTTTTTGTGACCCCACCGCATGAATAGTGGCACTATCAGTTTGTTAGCTGAAAGGTGATTTTGCACAGCGACTGTGCCATTTGGTGCCACAGGTGCAAAAACACATTTCAAACAGGATGTAAAAAATGACAGCTGTACTATTCATGAGGAGGTGTAATAAAATGGTAATGTTGAAAATCTGGAGTGAAAATATCAAAAAAATTGGCCAAGTCACAAGTGTGCATAGAAACAACAAACCCTCACCCATAATGTAATTATTTGGGGGAATTTTTACACCAGATTTTCAACATAGGCATTTTGGGACCTCTGCTCATGAACAGTGACACTATGATTTTCTTAATTCATCCCAAACATTGATTTCACACAACCACCATGCCCATTGTGCACCAGATGTGTGAAACCACATTTCGGGCAAAATGTGAAAAATGACAGCTGTATGGTTCATAAGGAGGTGTGTAAAAATGACAATATTGAAAAATCTGGATTGAAAATATTAAAAATTGTCAAAGTTTCGAGTGTGTGTGGAACGCTTATAACATAGTCATTTTGTGGAATTTTGTCACCAGATTTTCAACATAGGCATTTTGGGAACTCTGCTCATGAACAGTGTCACTGTGATTTTCTTAATCTGTCCCAAACTTTGATTTCCCACAGTGACCGTGCCATTGTGAGTTGGATGTGCGAAAACACATTTCAAGCAAGATGTGAAAAATGACAGCTATACTGTTCATAAGGATGTGTGAAAAAATGTCAGTGTTGAAAATCTGGAGTGAAAATATTGAAAATTCTTGAAGTTACGAGTGTGCATGGAAACTGCACAACACACGCTTGTAACACAGTCATTTTTTGGAATTATTCTACCAAATTTTAGGCTTTTTGGAAGCCCACCTCATGAACAGTGTCACTGTCATTTTGTTACTCAGTCCCAAAACGTGATTCCATACAGTGACCGAGAAATCACCTTTCAGGACCGAATAAAGACATGACAGTGACTGAATTCATGAGGTGTGGTGCCAAGAACCCCATGTTGAAAATTTGGTACCAAAAGTCACAAAAATGGCTGAGATATCCACCTAAGTTGAAAAAAAAATAATTTATGTTATTATATAGATTACCGGCATTCCTTCAGTTTGCAGTCGGTTTTGAAGAATGCAGACATGTTCCTGCTCCACCGAAGACCATCATGCCGGGTTCCAGAGGTAAGTATAGGGTGAAGGAGGTAGGGTGCTCAGAGGGTGGGTACGGGTTGGGGAAGGGGCCACCACAGACAACGAGGGGCCTTTTTTTCTTTTACAGGTAAAAAAAAATTCAAAACACATCGCAGGAAGGTTTTATTAATTATAGAGACATTTGGCATGCTGGGGTGGGCTCCCAGCATGCCACCTGGGTGTGTTTTTTTGGGGGGGAGACTGGAGCCGTTGGGGATTGGGAACCTTGTGGGCAAAAAAGAAAACTTGACCTGCCGGAGGGTGAACTGAGGAACGATGGAATGGTGAGGACAGCAACAGAGGGAGGAAGTGGAAGGGATTTCTTTTGTAGCTGCAGAGAGAGTCAGGGAATGAGGGAGCAGGGACGACAGCACCAGAAGGAGGAAGCGAGAGGGATTTATTTGCAGCTGGAGGATGAGCTGGGGAACAAGAGAGTAAGGAGGATAGCAGCAGAGAGAGAAAGTGGGAGGGATTTCATTGGCATTGACGTGCAGGAGGGCCGGAGAAATTGCATGATGTCAATATGCTGAATACACACCCATTACCACCATTGATTGCAGCAGTGGTTTTCTTTGAACTGAAGACCATTGCAGTAAAACTGCTGTCATAGACAGCTCGTGCATCCATTGGTGCAGTACGGTCATGCCTGCTAAATCGAGCACTGCATTGGACAGGAGGGTCACAAATCTCCAAAAAGTCATACTGTTGCAGTATGTTTCTTGTGCATGCATGCAAGCAAACATAAAAAAACTGTATTTTTATGTAATAGAACTTTTTGCTGGCTCCATTACAGTAACCCACTTAGTATGCAAACTTGTATGTTCAGAGAGATACACCGAATGCAGGCATATTAATTTTATTCATAGAAAGTTACCATTATATCAGTGATTATTTTGCTTTTTTTTTCATTTACTTTCTCTGCACATATTAAATCTTAAAGGTATTTTCATTTGTGTTTGCCTTTCAGTTCCTGCAGGAATAAATCAACTAATATCACTATTAAATGCCTCCTTCAGGTCATTCATGGGCCAGCCGGGTGAGGTAAGCTTTGAGCATCAGAAGGACTGCTCTCCTTCCTTGGGGAAGGGGGCTTGTGCTGCATGTGTCAACACAATAAAAGGTGTTCGGCCTGTGCCCAGGGTGCTTGGCTACCTCCACGGAGGTGGAGACAGCTGCTACACCCATTGCATGGATGCAGGTGTGGGAGAAAAAAACAGAGGAACAATAACAGGACCCGACAGGATCCTTGATGGCCTCGATGGGCCAGAGGATGTACCCCTTCAAGGGGGGGGTTCATAGCCGCTGCCAGGTCCACAGAAGTGGTGGCAAAAACAAATGTTGTGATAAAAAAAAAACTATTAAATACATCCAAAATATGTGTCTAATATTTTCAGAGTGAACCTCATTTATCTGTAACACCCATCTCAAACAGAATCGGACATTAATCATGTGAATTTTCCACTCCAGTTCAGATAAATTCAGAACTGGCTAGGTTGTATACCTATACCTGTAAGCAAGTATTTCTCTGTTGACTTTTTTGGAGGGGGTTGTTTGTTTGTTTGTCTGTTTTGTATGGAAGTATATTATAACAAAGTTGATAAAACATCTGGCCCAGTGGCACTGAGGGCTGAGGTGCTGGACGCCTTACCTTATACTATGCCAATGACCTGGGTTCGGGAACAAGCACGGGCCATCAGATGCCAACGGGGGGAGCGGGCATGCAGCTGGATGGAGCAGCCAAATGGCAGCTCTCCACTCTGGGGAGGAATGGTTGCATCCCTTGGCTCTTGTCTGCCTCCTGGTGGAGGCCAGGGTGCAGAACATGCTATAGGGTGCATAGACACTAGGCGGACAGGTGGACAGAAGGGTCTGTTACCAGGACTGTAGTGCACATGTGCACCTCCACGTGCATGCGTCTCTATTCCTGGAGCATCGGGTAATTGAAGTGAAAATGGAGGAGAACAACCCGGTGGCAGGATGATGCCTGACCATCTGCAGGCACTGCTCCTGGGCCGGGCATAAGGTAATCCCTGGTAATTCTGGATGTCAGGGCTGGGGGGGCTGGTCGGGCTGAATGGGGTTTGCCAGGAGGAGAGAAATAAATACAGCAAAAAAAAAAAATTTGATAAAACAAATAATACATGCTAAAATTGTAATGTGTTGGGTTGGGAAATCCATGTTCAGTTAATTTATTGGAGCAGTAAGGTGAGTTCTTATGTATAGCAGCATCACAACTCGGAACTCAACTTGTCTTGTTCTGCAGTCACCTTTCACATGCTGTGGTGACTTCATTTTTCACTTCTGCCCTCTCCCGGTGCATTATGACTTGCCGTAATCCTTAGAAAACCTTTCATAATTTCATGCTTTTCATCCCCATCCCAATCTATTCCTTGCCTTTCTTCTTTAGTACTACCCTGTGCCAGCCATTTTAATAAGTTAATTAGTATATAGTCTCTATCAGCTTCACTTAAACATTATTAAAAACAAATTAAAATTCTGTAATGGTGTTGCAGTCAGGAATTCTTAGACTTCTTCTCCACAAGACACACAGGAAGACAATGGTTTAGCATCTGTCTGTAGGGAAATTAATTACTGAATTAATAGTGCTTGAATTCAATTTGCACCTTTTGGAACATCAACAATGTATATTTTTTGAACATGTATGCTACACATCACTTTCCCCACATTGCAAAGTGCATGCTCCCTTTGTGACAGCTATGGAAAATCTACCCACAGATTTTTAAATTCACTTTCAGGTTAATTATTTATACAAAAATGTAAGCTTTACTGGAAAAACATGAGAGAGGAACGGCGCTTGCCTGTCCCCTCAATCAGTACAAGTGTCCCCTCCCATTTTATGTAGGGGACCCTATAAATTCACATTAACACCCTAATATTTTGCACTATTAGACTTCACTTTTTGAAATCCCAGAAAGAGTTTCTTCATTTTATTATGTATCAATTCTACTTTTGAAGCACCCATTATCCCATTACTGTTTCCCCTTGTAGCCAAAGTTAAATATAACTGACCCCACCCCCGCACACATACACACACATGGCTTTATATCTGTTAATAAATGGGTGGGAGGACAATGTATTGGAACTTATGTTATGACTGGACACACGTAGATATCATTTTCTCAGGCAAAAGGTGGGGTGTCCCTCAGAATAATTATGGGTGGAATGACTATCTTATATAAATAGCATTTACATTTTGATAAGCATAGAAGTTACTGATAAAGTGTGCACTATAATTTACAATTGCAAATATAAAATCCAGTTGTCTTCAAAAAAGATACAAAGGGAGTCACGTAACCAGAACAGACTACGTCCGATTTATTTTTTGTGCTTTTGTTTTATGTAAGTAATAAAATATTACTTTAGCATAAATATATAAAGATCTCTGTGCTTTTATTTCTCCCACAAGCAGGTCCAACTGTACCAAAACAAAGTTGTTTTAGAAATTAAGCAAAAACAGAATACAATTACATCCCATATGGATTCTGTTTACCTATGTTTTTTAAAGCTACAGAAGGAAAGGGAAAAAAACAGTTCTCAGAACCTTTTTGTTGTCAAAGAATGAAAGAAAGAAAGAAATATACATTGAGGCAGGCAACTTTAAAATTATATAATAATATTTCCCTGAGTAGCATTTAAACAAAGAAAATAGACAAAGAAAAACATTGAAACTATTTCTGCATTTCAAAAGGCAAATGTTAAACATACTGTATATACATAGTGGAAAGGGGTGCATACACCTATTTACTCTGTCCTCCTCATTCAGCTTCTGTTTTTCTAGCCTTCCCACACATCATAAGAGTCTGCAGGTCAAGTCCCTTAGCAATATTACTGCCAAATTTAAACACCCTTATAAGAAACCTATTCTGCAAAGCTGGAATTATGTATTAAACAAACTTATTCTGGCATTGTCTCATTGGGAATATATATTTTTGCTAGCCCCAAACACCAGGTAAATGACAGTGCACCTTCAGATTTGCACTTGTAACTTTGCAGTTGATGACAATCAGGCAGGATAATAACAGTTGTCGGGCAGTACGCTGGAAATCGTATGCGCCTTTTTTTGCTGATCTTATGCTCAGCTGATTAAAGGTATTTTTGGGTAATTAAAGAACTAATGTACAGTGCCTTATTAGCACTCCATGTTTACTGGAGGCCCTTTAGTCCATCACTATTGTTGTGTTCATTTAATTCTTGTGTGCCAGTTAGATACATATTTTAGCCCTGTGAAAGTCTTCATCCCATTTGACTTTCCATTTTGCAGCTGGTATGGACTGGCCATTGCACACTATCGCCCGCTGACACAGAAGTTAAGTGCTGGGAGGAAAGCTGTCTCACGCTACACACTGGCATTTACACTGGCAAGATTTTTGAAGTAAAGTAATTAGTAAGCCATCTACTTCTGTGTTTTCTTGACCTTTTACATTAATTTTACACTTTGTGTAATACTGTTACGTGCAATCTCACTGAAAATAAGGTAACATTCTTTTTTTCTTCTTGTGTTTTATGTTAGATGCAGAGAGAGAGAGAGAGAGAGAGAGAGCTGAGCCAAGAAGAAAGTCGGAAACTCTGCAATAAGAGTGACAGAAACTACTGAAGTGCACATATTTTAGTATGTGAGGGCTGTTACATGTATGTGCCACTAACCTATGGATTTTTTTCTGGTGGAGGTTGATAGGACATTGCTGGCAGTAGTATCTATCTTTGCTCTGGTAGCATTGCTTCAGTGAGACATGCAGCTTGGGAGAACTAGCCCTTCATATTGTTAGTCCCTCCCACATTGACTGTGCTGATTTTAGAGTAACGAGTTTGGCAAGGTCAGCAAACATCTACATCTATCTGATGTTATTATATTATTTTATTACATTTTTAACTGCCATTCCTAATTGATACTATTCGTAATGTGAAGCTGTGTGATTTGCTACAATTTCTATGGACTGCCCCCACCTCCCCAGCCACTCACACACAGACACGCACAGGGTGGTCACATATATGTGAAGGTCAGAAACGTTGTTTAACGATTCTGAGGTGTTTGGATAAAATAAATACATCACTAAATTAGTAGGAATATATTTGAGACACCAACATATGCATACATTGGCACCTATATATATACATGGCTAAAGTTAGGTGTCACATATTGGCATCTACTGTTATTCTGCAACTGTTTTCACCTGTGTTGATTTTTTTATAGTGTGACTGCAGATTTAGGTATTAAAAATACATTTTAATTTTGGAGTCTGTCTCTGGCAGTAGCACACAGAAGATTTTTACTCCAAATTGCCATTCTCGGATATGCACACTGTACAGGGCAATCACCCCCTCCCCCCAATCTCAACCACACATTCAAACATCACTCAGGAAAAAATGCAGTGAAACATTATCAGCAGCAGTATTGCTGCAACCATACACTACACATCACTTTGGCATTTTAATTATCATAACGGTAAGCAGAGGTAAAAAAAATAATTACTGAAGAAAATTCCAATTTAATAATAGTATTTGTTCCGTGCACTGAATGTCTCACTGATCTAACTCAGAAGTTCATCAGAACCCAACCAGGGAATCCACGTTGAGTCCTAAAGAAAAAAATATATTTAGTTATTTACAGATACAGACTGCCTTTTCATACAGGAAAGACTAACACTTATTAATAGTCTGCACATAAAAAAACCAAGGTGCAATTGCAGAGTTATTTAACGAGGTATAGCATACTAAGCTGAAAGCTTTTTTACAGGAGCAACCTGGGAGCACAAAGAGGTTAAGTGACTTGCTCAGGGTCACACAGTATGGAAGTGGAAGCTGCGGGATTCAAACCCAGATCTGGTCTGCTGGATATCACCAGATTTGCAGCTCAGAGCCTTAGACCACTGCGCTGTACTGCCTCCCTACATTATGTTTCTACGTACACACTCTGACACTAGGAAATGTAGTGACAGTTTGGCATGAACATCAGTGGGCTTCACAGCTGTCATAACCAGAGAAGAGTGACAGTGCTCCTCGCATCATGTCTCTCCCACTGCACATGCTGCTGAATGTCAACCAACAGGCACTTTAGACTCCCACAAACCAAAATAGATCAGAAACACACACAAGACACAATATGTAGTAATTTTTTTATCCAGAAGTTACTGAAACCTATCAGATTCAGCTACAATGAGTGCAGAAAAAGTAAGGTTACAATCTAGCATTTCTGTACACTGGCTCTTTAAAATAAAGTTTGAGTTATGCTCCTATCAAACATTTACTTTTTTCCCAACTTCAGATATGTATACAGTATATTTTCCAACATCTTTTCAGGACAACTGGTAGCATGTCAACTGAGCGATGCAATTTGAGCAAGTACACATGGGCAAATACAATGAGGGCGACTGTCACATTACAGCAAATGGACAGTATGGCAACCCCACAGATGTTGCTTACCCCAGAGTCCATGTGCGGTGTGGTGTTGTAATCTTAGAGACAGAGGGATCTGGAGGGCACAGCCCCCCTGTGGGGGGGGGGTTGCAGGGTCACGGAGCCTCCCTGTGTGACATGGAGAGACATGCATGAGCCGTGCTGCACCTGTGGGTGATGAGGAAACGGTGCAGCAGTACAAAAAATGGTGTCGTTCCCAAGCTGAGTATGGCTCAGGATGCATTCAGGGCAGCAGTAAGTGGCAGCTATATGAGGTACTGTGACCTGATGGAGCGTGTTGTGCAGGTAGTTGCTGAATACCCGACCTGCACCCGTTAACTTATAACCATCAGCTCCAATTATTATTTAGAAGTTGACGTTGATGGCAGATAAGGACCGCAAGGCACATTCAGTCTGCCTATTTCTTTTTCTACCTTATGAATGTACCATAGGCCCTTGCTCTGTCAATGGCCTATCTGTTCATACTCACCTGTATTGCTCCCTTGTGCCTATCCCATGCCTGTTTGAAGCCCTGCACTGTATTCATATCCACCACTTCCTGAGGTAGGCGATTCCATGCATCCAACACCCTTTCTATGCAAAAGAGCTTCCTCACATTACCCCTTAATCGGCCTCCCTCTAATCTCATGCTGTGATCTCTTGTCCTGCTATTTTTATTATATTGAAACATGTTAGACTCTTTTACCTTGTTAATGCCTTAAGGTGTTTGAATGTTTCAATCATATCACCTTTCTCCCTCCTTTGCTCTAGGGTATACATATTGAGTTCAGTTAATTTGTCCTCATATGTTTTCTGATGCAGTCCCTGCACCATTTTGGTCACCATTCTGTGGACTGCCTCAATTTGGTTAATGTCCTTGTGAAGGTGTGACCTCCAGCACTGCACGCAGTACTCCAGATGGGGCCTAACCAGTGTCTTGTAAAAAGGGATTATTACCTCCCTCTTCCAACTTGTGATACCCCTACTAATACTCCCCAACATCTCTCTAGCCTTACCTACTGCTTTAGAGGTCTGCTTGGATGATTTCAGGTCATCGGTGATGATGACGCCCAAGTCTCTTTCTTCCCTTATGACTGCCAGCAACTCCCCTCCCAGCCTATAGGTGGTTTCAGGGCTTCTCTTCCCTGTGTGCATGATCTTGCACTTCTTTGCGTTAAACTCCAGTTGCCACTCTTCCTATCATTTTGATAGTTTATCCAGATCTCTTCTCAATCTGTCCACCCCATCTGGATCATCTGCTCTGTTGCAGATCTTGGTGTCATCTGCAAACAGACAAACCTTACCCTCCAGTCCATCTGCAATGTCACTGATGAAGATATTGAAGAGGACTGGCCCCAGGACTGATCTCTGAGGCACCCCACTTGTGACTTATATACTAACATACTATTTGCCAGCAGATTAGGCCTTATGGTCTATCGAGTCTGCTCGAACCTCAGATCCCTTGTTTGGTGCTGAGCCTCCCCCCTCCTTGTGTTTCAGAAACCCCTATCATCCATCCCCACCACTCTGGGACAGGCCATCATCTGATACATCCACTTTCTGCATCTGTCCCACCCTCTCTTGAAGCCCTCCACTGTGGATCTCTGAACCAGCTCACCAGGCAGTATATTCCAAGGGTCCACCACCCTCTCAGTGAAAAACCTCCTCCTCCTCTTTTCCCCCCCTCACCCTTCCACCTTCCAACTTCAAACCATGCCCTCTGGTGATACCTCCCTGCTTTAGTCTAAAGATCCCCTCCATGTTATTTATTCCCTTGAGGTACTTGAAGACCTCAATCATGTCCCCCCTGTCTCTCCTCTACTCCAATGAAGACAAGCAGAGCTCCTCAAGTCTGTCCTCATACGTCAAATCCTCTAGTCCTCTTATCATCTTAGTTGCCCTCCTCTGTACCCTCTCCAGGAGCTGTATGTCCCTCTTCAAGTGTGGTTTCCAGTACTGTACATAGTACTCAAGGTGTGGTCTAACCAGTCCATTGTACAGCGGCAGAATAACTTCCTTGCTCCTAGAGGTGATCCCCCTTACGATGCATCCCAACATCCTGTTTGCCTTGCTAGCTGCTCTCATGCACTGCTCAGAGTTATTCATACATGCATCCACCATGACCCCTAGGTCTTTTTCCCCTATTGAGGCCTCCAGTGCCTCCCCTCCCAGGGTGTACCTGTGTTTAGGGTTTCCCCGCCCAAAATGCAACACCTTGCACTTGGTGATATTAAAATTTAATTTCCATGTGTGAGCCCAGCTTTCCAGGGTGTCCAGGTCCCCTTGCAGGGCCAACTTCCCGTCTTCTCCCTCAACTACTGCCCCCATCTTGGAGTCATCAGCAAAGAGACTCATTTCACACCCTATACCCTCCCTGATGTCTGATATGTATGCATTAAACAGGATCGGACCTAGGACTGAGCCCTGCGGTGCCCCACTACCAACCTCTCTAGGGTTAGAGAACGCCCCACCGACCAGTACTCTCTGGGTGCATCCAGCTAGCCAGTTTTCAATCCATCTGACCATCAAAGGGCCTACTCCCAAGCCCATCAGTTTCTCCACCAGACCATTGTGGGGGACAGAGTCAAACGCCTTGCTGAAGTCCAAGAATAATACATCCACAGGTTTTCCCCTGTTCAGTTCTGATGTTACCCATTCATAGAACTCCACAAGATTGGTTTGACATGATCTACCTGGCACAAACCCATGCTGCTGACTATCCAGACCTCCCACCTCCTCCAAGTACACCCCCAATCGTTCCTTTAGTATATGCTCCATTAATTTTCCCACCACCGAGGTCAAACTGATGGGTCTATAGTTACCTGGTATGTCCCTTGACCCCCCTTTATGGATTGGCACCACATGTGCCTCTCACCAATCCCTAGGTACCCTCCCTGTCTCAAGTGACCTGTTGAAGAGCTCCGCCAAGGGTGCAGCCAGTGTGTCCGCCAATTCCCATAGTACTCTCAGATGAATGCCATCTGGCCCAGGAGATCTGTCTTTCTTTAGGGCCTTGAGGGCTAACCACACCCTTTCAGTGGAGATAGCATCATCTTGCTACTCTTCTGACTGTATACCATTTACCACCACTCTCTGTTTTCTGCCCGCTAACCAGTATGCCACCCAGTTGACCAATGTCTGACCCACTCTGAGCCTACCCAGCTTATTAATCAATCTTCTATGTGGAACAGTATCAAAAGCTTTGCTGAAGTCAAGGTAGGCAACATCAACTGCTCCTCCTTGGTCCACCACTCTGGTTACCCAGTCAAAGAAATCTATGAGATTAGTGTGTCAGGACCTTCCTTTTGTAAACCCATGCTGTCTTGGATGCTGTGCTCCTATGGATTCCAGGTGTTACACTATCCTTTCCTTAAGGAGTGTCTCCATAATCTTGCCCACTACAGAGGTAAGACTGATTGGTCTGTAGTTCCCTGCCTCCTTCCTGCTACAACTCTTGTGGAGCAGGATCACATGAGCCTTTTCTCCAGTCTTCTGGGACCTCTCCTGTGCTCAGAGACTCACTAAACAGTTCTGATAATGGATCTGCTAGTTCCATCTATAGCTCCTTTAGTACCCTGGGATGTATGACATCAGGTCCCATTGCCTTGTCCACCCTGAGCTTATCGAACTCTTGTAGGACCCTTTTTTTGTGTGAAGGGACTCGTGCACACCTCCCTCCCCCCGTGTCCATGGTGCAGAGCTGTGGGCCCTGTCCTACCTTCTCTTCAGTAAATACTGAGCAGAAGTATCTATTTAGGATAGATGCTTTTATATGGTCCTCCTCCTCACATGCCCCCTTATCCTCTTTGATCTTAGCAATAACCCCTCTGGACTTTCTCCTTTCACTAATGTATCTATAGAAATTCTTGTCATGTTCTTTTACTGTTTGTGCTAGTGTTTCCTTGGTTTGGGCCTTTGCCTGCCTTACTGCCTTCCCTGCTTCCCTTAGGGAAGTTTGGTATGCCTCCCTATCTTCACCCTGCTGTGTTCCCTTATATTTCCTGAAGGCCAGCCTTTTGGCTCTGACCTTTTCTACTACTGTGTTTGAGAGCCAAAGTGGTTTCCTTCTTCTTTTGCACTTCCTTTTCTCACTAACACAATGGAATGTTGCTTCAAGTATTGCATCTTTAATGCTTGCCCACTTTGCATGTACCCCCCTCACCTGTATTTCTTTTTGCCAGGGCTAGCTTAACTCCGTTGGCCATCTTATCAAAGTCAGCTCCTCTGAAGTCCCATATTTTGCCTTGGAATGGGATGATTTTGTTCTAGTGGCCAAACTGAACCATACCATGTGATGGTCACTGGCACCCAGGTGACCTTCTACCAGGATATCTGTGATCCTTTTCCTGTTAGTCAGTACTAGATCTAGGATAGCCATGTCTCTTGTGGGTTGTTGTACCAGTTGTTTGAGGCCCACCCCCTGCAGGGAATCCACCATGTGTCTAGTTCTGGCAGATGTCCCTGCTCGTATTGACCAATCTGTATCTGGCATGTCGAAGTCTCATTTGGTCACTGCACTTTAGAAGGGCTGACTTTGGCAAAATGGATGAATACCTGAGGAATACACTAGCAAATGGCCAAAAAGGAGGGGTGGAAGTACAATGGAGAAAAATCAAAACTGCCATCATAGAGGCAACAAGCCTTTGTGTGAAACAGATAAAGAAAACAAAGTGGAGTAAAAAAACACTATGGTTCTCAAAAGAGGTGGCAGGGAAGGTTAAGGAGAAAAAGGCTGCATTCAAAAAGTATAAGGCATCACAGAAGGAACATGATGGAACTGTATCAATTAAAGCAGAAAGAAGTGGGGAAGGCAGTCAGAATAGCAAAAGCCCAAACTGAGGAAAAAATAGCCAATTCAGTTAAGAAGGGGGATAAAACCTTTTATAGGTACATTAGGGAGCATAGAAAGGTTAAGGGAGAAATAGTGAAGATTAATAAGGGAGAGTGGAGGTGGGCAGTGGGAGACAGTGAAAAGGCAGAGATACTGAATGAATACTTTTGCTCAGTATTCACAAAGGAAGATGAGGAGGAGTTACCTAAACCAGACAATAGAAGCACTCTGGGTAGGGGGGTTGACACCAGTCCATTTATAGAAGAAAGAGTCCTGAAAGAACTCCTAAAATTCAAGGTGTACAAAGCAATGGGGCCTGATGGGATTCACCCCAGAATCCTAAAAGAACTAAGAGAGGACCTAGTGACACCACTGACCACACTTTTTAACAAATCATGGGAGGATGGGGTTGTACCTGAGGACTGGAGGAGGGCAGATGTGATTCCCCTTCACAAAAGTGGGAGCAAGGCAGAAGCAGGAAACTGCAGACCTGTAAGTTTGACCTCAGTGGTAGGGAAAATGATAGAAGAAAGAATTGTTGAATACCTAGAGGCCAGCGGGGCACAGGACCCAAAGCAGCATGGATTTACAGCAGGAAGGTCATGTCAGATGAATCTAATCAATTTCTTTGACTGGGTGACCAAAGTAATAGACCAGGTAGGGGCTGTGGATATAGGCTACCTAGACTTTAGCAAGGCATTTGACACAGTCCCGCACAAAAGATTAATAATCAAGTTAGCCAGCCTGGGAGTGGGTCACAGGGTGGTAGCCTGGGTAGCAAACTGGCTGCACAACAGGACACAGAAGGTAATAGTGAGTGGAACACATTCCGAAGAAAGGGGGGTCACTAGTGGAGTACCTCAGGGCTCAGTACTGGGTCCAGTCCTCTTTAACATCTTTATAGGTGACATTGCAGAGGGTCTGGAGGGAAAGGCATGCCTCTTTGCAGATGATACAAAGATCAGTAACAGAGTTGATACACAAGGGGGGGGTAGAAAGGATGAGAAGGGACTTGGCAAGGTTGGAGGCATGGTCACAATATGGCAACTTAGATTCAATGCAAAGAAATGCAAAGTAATGCACCTGGGAAACAAGAACCCAGGAGAAGAGTACGCAATAGCAGGGGAGGTACTAACAACAACAAAAATGGAACGGGACTTGGGGGTAGTCATATCAGATGATCTAAAGGTTGGTAAGTAATGTGAGAAGTCAGTAAGGAGAGCTAGGGGGATACTGGGATGCATAGGAAGAGGCATCACAAGTAGAAAAAGGGAAGTGGTTATCCCTCTGTACAGACAGTTGGTGGGACTCCATCTGGAGTACTGTGTGCAGTTTTGGAGACCTCATCTACGCAAGGATATAGACAGGATGGAAGCAAGCCAGAGGAGGGCAACTAAAATGGTGCAGGGTCTGCATCAGAAATCATGTGAAGAGAGACTGAGAGAGCTTAATATGTATACCCTTGATGAAAGGAGGGACGGGGGGACAAGATAGAAATGTTCAAGTACCTCACGGGAATCAACAATGTCTAGGAAGGTAGCATCTTTCAGAAAAAGAGATGTGTAAGAACAAGGGGGCACAATTTAAAGATGGGGGGCAGCTCAGGGGTAATGTGAGGAAATTTTTTGATGGAGAGAGTGGTGGATGTGTGGAACTGCCTTCCTGGGGAGGTTGTTAGGTCTAAAACAGTGGGGGAATTCAAACATGCATGGGACAGACACAAGGCAATTGTAGTGGGGTGTGGCATGAAGTAGGCTGTTGGTTAACTAGACTCTGCAGCTTATCCAGTAGGTAGGGAAATGGGCAGACTGGGTGGGCCAAGTGGTCCTTATCTGCTGTCAAAGTCTATGTTTCTATGTATCACTGAAATGTGTAGCGTTGAGATTTGTCATCATTAAAAATGCATTTGCTATTAAATACACACTCAAATTGCAGTCCCGTAAAGTATTCGCCCAATTGACATGGAACCTTGTCTTTTCATAATATGTATATATATATGTATATATATATATATATATATATTTATCTCATGGCTGGAATATGAGATCAGTGTCAACATCCCCCTTCCTCTGCCTTCCCCACACACCTAGTGGTGTGTATCATGTACATGTCTCAGTAATGCTAACAAATAGGTTAATAGGTGCCTTTCTTTTAATAAAAAGGTGACTATCCATGTCCTATATATGAATTCTGATGTAGAAAACAGTGCACATCATTTGTTACTACATCCTACTTTATTCACATGAGATGGGGAACAAATCCAATGGTGAAGCTAAAATTGATCAGTGTAACCATTTTTTTTAATATATAACACCATTGCCATCTCACCATACATCATTATTATGGTTTGCAAAGTAACCAATTGTACAAATAAGGGATTATATTCATGTGTGTATGAGATATATATATACACACACACATATATATATAGAGAGAGAGAGAGATAGAGATAATGCATTGTTTTATGCAATTCAATTATCAAAGCCGAAAGGAGCTATGGTATAGAGAGACATTTGTATTGAGTTGATTATAGTCAAATATTCATATTTGTGTGCCAAGTAGCTGGATATAGGAAACCTCTAGGAAATGTATTATTTTCTTCCCCCAAAATATTCATTTTACACTCTTTCACAGTGGATCAATACAGTGAAACAAAGTAGAGTATGTATTGATTCTGTGAGGCAGACACTACCTGAAAATGAAATTTACTGTCATGTTGCTGAGTGTTGCAGTAGTAACTTTATTTCTGCAGTTGTAACCCACTTACTGGATTTAGGTGTGAAAGTTTAGGTTGTAATTTAAAGCATCATAAAGGACCATTTGTTAAGTACAATTATGTTATGGTTCTCTTCTTGCTTGGTTATTTTCCAGTAACATTTGATGTGTTGAGAATGCCATATGCAGCAAAAATATTTAAAAACTATTGATCTATTCGATTAATGTCAAAAATAATAATAACATAAATGTAAAAATTGGCTCCAAAGCCATGATTATGTCTATGCTGATGGGGCTGTCTATGGTGAGTTGGCCTCCTGCAGTCACTTGTTCAACACAGGTGCTTGCACGTGTTCTTTACACAATTTATTGTGTTCCAGTGCAGATCTATGGAAAGCATGGTGTCTAAACTGCTTTCATACTTGGTTAAAAAATATCTTGCAATTAAACAGGGGAACATAATGTTGTTTGGGCTATCTTGAGGATAAAAATCATGCTAATGGGAATATTAACAAGCAACCTTGACATGGTCACTGCAAAGAAGAAATCAATGTTTATTTTGTGGAATAGGGGAGTAGTGGAGATCCAAGAAAAGTTTTGATTTGATTCATGTTAAGGTTTATGTGTCCCCCCACTTCCCAAAAGAAAAAACAAGAACATTCACACTTAATTAAAGAGAGCATGGCCTGGGAATTGATTGATAATAAGTACACTACAATAGTTTCCCCTAAGAGTATGCTGACAGGAAGATCAGAATCTACAGAAACTGTGTGGAATGCAATGTCTGGATGACCCTATGACATATTAATACTGAGTGCACTTGGAAAAGCCAGAATATCCACATTGCTGCTTATATGCCCCCACTCCCACCTACCCCACACCAATTTTCAACATAACAAAAATCAAGATGGGCAAAGCTGTGGTTCTGTGGGTAGAATCACTACAGCTCAGGCAACACTTTCTTTCCTACTGAGTTATGTGTGCTGCAAAGGACTGCTGCTACTGTGTTAATTTGAAAATCTAGTTATACAATTCATCAGTTGATACTGCCTCCGCTGATGCTTTAAATGCACTAGAGTGGGGAAAATACTATAATGAGAATCACTGGACATCAATAAAGATGTTAATTCACACAAACTATTGTACAATGTTTTTCCATAGTTTACTGCATCATGCATGATGGTAATGTACTTATTTGATATATTGTATTGTAATATAAACATTTCTGTGCACCAGTTTCTGACAAAAATGGCCAAGTACTGTAGCCATCAGGAAGCTTTTTTTTGGAAAGGGTAGTGAACGCAAGTACTGTAAGTAATAAATTGTTAGCAGTAATATTTAGCGAGCTGGCAGCTGCTAGGATATAAGAAAATACATGCAGCGATACAAGCAACACAACTTATACTTATGCAGAGTTTTGCACAGCAGAAATTAATAAATAATTATTTGTAAGTATAGTAGTAATTTAAATGGACTGAATGACATTGAGAACAGCTTGACTTAATTTAGCAATATGCCATTCTTTTGTGCCAGCGCATCTCAGTTGCACAGCACAGGCACTTGCCCCATGGAGCCTGGGACTTTTAAACATGGAGCCCAAGATACTAGAAAACAACAACATTACAAGTCTATGTTGAATTTTGAGAATGTGGAAAAGGAAGATGACTGCACACAGTAAGCCTGGAGCCAAACAAAAAGTCAGTCATGCAGCAGGAGTGAGCTCAGTTTCACAATCATCACTTAGCAAAGAAACATATGCCTTTTTATGTTTTCTTGCACACATGTGCAAGAAACATAGTGCCATCATCCGAGTTTTCGGAGGTGTGGCAGCCCTCTTCCAATTCAGTCAGTGTGTTTGCAGGTGCGGCCGCAGTTCGCCAAAGCCTGCTGGAGCTGTCTATGACAGCAGTCAAAAATGCAGTGGCATACAGTTGAAAGGGAGCTATGCTTCAGTGAACACCGATAAAGCGCTCCCCTACACACACACACAGCATGCATGCTGCGTGCTCTCGCTACGCACACTATATAGCTGACGGGTGCCCTAATCCCCCATTGGCTGTGCTGCACCCCCAAAGCAGAGTTACATATGCTATGCTGGGTGCCCACCCCAGCATGGCTGCAAATCTTATAGCTGACGGGGGTGCCCAATCCGCCATTGGCTCCACTGGTTCCCCCTCCCCCCCGAGTACAGGGTGCCATGCTGGGAGCCCACCCCAGCATGGCAATAGATGCTATTGCAGACAGGGGTGCCCAATCCCCCATCGGCTCCATTCCCTCCCCACCAGCCGTCCTTGTGCCACGCTGGGAGCCCACCCCAGCATGGCAAACATCCCGCGTCATCATTTTACAAAAAAAAAAACCTGAAACTTAAAAATGGTCCCTCGCTGTCTCTGCCCACACTCGCACCCACCCACCGCACACCCCACCTCCCCACACCCCCCTCACCCCATACTTACCTCTGAACTCTGGCATGACGATCTTCGATGGACCGGGAACACGTCTGCACTCTTCAAAGCTGACCGCAAACTGAGGAAATGCCGGTAAGCTGTATAATGGGATAGATAGGGTTTTTTCAACTTTGCTGCATATCTCAGCCATTTTTTGGAATTTTTGCACCAAATTTTCAACATGTCGTTTTTGGGACCCCTTCTCATGAATGCTCTCACTGTCATGGCATTAATCGGGTCAAGGGTGATTTCACAGTCACTGCGTGAAATCACCTTTTGGGACTGAGTAATGAAACAACACTGCCACTGTTCTGAAGGTGGCTCTCAAAAAGCCTATGTTGAAAATTCAGAAAAAAAATTCCTTAAAATGACTGTTTTACAAGCGTGCATTGTGCAGTTCCTACGCAGGCTCATAAGTTCACGAATTTTCAATATTTTCACTCCAGATTTTCAACATTGCCATTTTACCACACTTCCTTATGAGTAGTACAGCTGTTATTTTTCACATCTTGCCTAAAATGTGTTTCCGCCCATGTAGCGCACAATGGCGCAGTCGGTGTGCAAAATCAATGTATGGAATACAGTAAGAAAATCACAGTGATGCTGTTCATGAGCAGATGTTTTAAAATGGCTATGTTGAAAATTTGGTGAAAAAATTCCTAAAAATGACTGTTTTACAAGCATGCGTTGCGCAGTTCCTACGCACGCTCGTAAGTTTGCAAATTTTGTATATTTTCACTCCAGATTTTCCACATTGCCATTTTATTACACTTCCTTATGAACAGTACAGCTGCCATTTTTCATATGTCATCCCAAATGTGTGTCCGCACATGTAGTGCACAATGGTGCAGTCGGTGTGCGAAAGCAATGTTTGGGACAGATTAAGAAAATCACAGTTACACTGTTCATGAGCAGAGGTCTTAAAATGGCTATGTTGAAAATTTGGTGACAAAAGTCCATAAAATGACTGTGTTACGAGTGAGCATTGGGCAGTTTCCACGCACCCTCGTAAGTTCATGACTTTATAACATTTTCAGTCCAGATTTTCACTAGTGGCATTTTTCCACACTTCCTTATGAACAGTACAGTTGTCACTTTTCACAACATGGCCGAAATGTGTTTTCACACTTTCAGCGCAGAGATGCGTGGTCGCTGTGGGAAATCATTGTTCGGGATGGATAAAGGAAATCACAGTGACACTGTTCATGATCGGAGGTCCCAAAATGCCTGTGTTGACAATCTGCTGTAAAAAATCCCCAACCCAATTACATTACGGGTGTGCGTTGCACAGTTTCTAGGCACGCTCGTGACTTCACCAGTTTTTTTAATATTTTGACTGCAGATTTGCAACATTGCCATTTTTTACACCTCCCCATGAACAGTACAGCTGTCATTTTTCACATCCTGTTCGGAATGTGTTTTTGCACCTGTGGTGCTAAATGCCGTAGTCACTGTGCATAAGCAGCTTTCCGCTAACAAACTGATATTGCCACTGTTCTTGAGGTGGGGGTCACAAAAAACATGTTGAAAATTTGGAGTGAAAATACCAACGAATGCCTGAGGTGTTAGGGTTTCCAACCATAACGCCCCACCCTGTAGAGAATGACAGGCATCAGGGGTGTGACTTGGGATTCTTGCCTGTAATGCTCATACCATTCCACATCCTGCAGCCAGTGAGAGGCATCGAGGTATGCCTTGGACTCTTGACCCCAAAGTTCACCCCATTCTCCTATACCACACCCATCTCACTGTATTTCCTGATGGAATGGGGTGAGCATAAGGGTCAAAGACCCCAAGGCACACCGTGACACTTGTCAGTGTCTGCAGGGTAGGGTGTGGTGAAATGGCATGGCTGTTATGCCTGATGACCCAAAGGCACACCCCAATGCCTGTCACTCTCTGCAGGGTGGTGGTGGGGTTGGCTTCAGTTGAATACTTCACTGCCATTTCTATTATGCAGCTCTGTAACATCTACACTACCAATGCCAATGTCAGCAAGCAAACATTCAGCATTGACAAATGCTTGTTTTAAAAGTTAAAAAGGCATTTTATTGAAAGTTGAATAAAAAACCAGCAGCAGTAAAGATACATTAGACGCACAGTGTGTGTGGAGCCAAATGTTTTCACACCTCCCTAGGGCTCTGTCAAGGCTCTTTACCGCTGCTAGTTTTTTATTCAGCTTTTCAATAAAATGTCTTTTAAACTTTTTAAAACAGCATATGTCGTTTGCTAAGTGATGACTGTGAAGCTGAACTTTGAGAATGCAGGCTCGAAATGTTGTTAACTTTCAATATTTTGACCACAAATTTACAACATTGCCATTTCTTTACAGCGCCTCACAAATGTGACAGAAGTCATTTTTCAACTCTGGCCCAACATGTGTTTTTGCATCCGGAAAGTTGATTTCACAGTACCTACAGGAAATCACCTTTCTGGCAGGAGCTGAACATTTGCTCAGGCACTCTTCATGAGGCAAGGTCATAACAAGGTTATGTTGATGTACAAAAATTACAGAACAACACATTTATGAGCCTACATTACATTTTCCTAACACAGGCTCCTAACTTTGATAATTGTTAATATTTTTACCCCAAATTCCTCACATGCAGCCTTATTGGCTCTAGCCATAGTTTTTTTCTTTGTTGGGGGAAGTGGCCAAGTAGGAAAACTGCTGAAAGTTTTTGTGGGAGGCCTTGTTTTTAAGGACCTAGTTCTCAGAATGCCACAATGGTATTGCAGACCTACAGAGTCATGCGTAGTAGGGCTGATGGTGCACAGAGGTCCTGCTCAGCATATTCAGAAATCTTTGTGCATCCACAACCCTGGATGCATGCCCCCTCTGAACCTGATCCCAACTACTGAAATACAGTAAAGTAAACTGAGGTATACCGGGATAATGCTGAAGCAGAATCACATTACAGCCTATGCAGATTGTAGCTTGAGTGCCTCAGCATTCCCTCAAGCTACCTTGAGGTACCTAACTCTTATGTAACTACCAAAGTAGTTGTCCAGGTTCATGTCTAAACTACTCATTGTACTGCACAATACAGTGTACAATGCCATAACATAGTTGGACTCAATTGTCCAGCAGTGATTGTATCAGTCTTATATCTGCCCCTTTCTTCCATCAACACAAACGAGGGTGGGAGTCATTCACCCCGAAATGTGGGGAGACCGTGTGGGTCTTCACTGGGATGTCAGTCATGGGGAACATCCTGTAGTTTCCAAATGTTCTCCATGTTTTCCTACTTTAAAAGA
Source organism: Neoceratodus forsteri (assembly GCA_016271365.2). Taxonomy (NCBI): domain Eukaryota; kingdom Metazoa; phylum Chordata; order Ceratodontiformes; family Ceratodontidae; genus Neoceratodus; species Neoceratodus forsteri. The sequence goes on along the minus strand of CM057449.1, from coordinate 513,808,079 downwards.
ATGACAAGGAAGAAGAGAATGGCAAGGAAAGAATTTAGTGTAAGTAATGCAGTAAACAATATTGCAATGACAAAGATGGTTAACATACAGTATGCCATAGAAAAGTGCTGAATAAGTGATACTATTCTTCGGGGCATGAGAATTAGTCCCGGCAGGAATTTTATCGCCCACCTATCATTGGAATTGCCTTGGTGGTTAGTGTTTGGAGATTTTAATGCTTAGGTCGATGGTGACACCTCTGTGTTTGGTCAACAATTCCTTCATCATATTTATTTGATAGGCCTTCCACAGTTGGTTCTCTCCATAAATCACCAACTGGGCCGTACCTTGGACCTGTCTTTGTTTTTTCACTGGGAATTAATTTCTATGATGTCAGGGTTGATTGGATCATATAGTCTTATCATCATGATGTAAATTTTCTTGTCAGGGAACCCAATTAGATGAGCCCCCATGGCGTTGGTCCGATACCATCCATAATGCAATTTTGAGCCTTTTGTGCACCTGGCAGTGTTGTACTGCTTGAACATGTTACAAGTGTGTGCAGTGGGGGGGGTTGAAGGCCAAGAAGTGTACGTGTGTATGCCCGTGGGTCTTCTGATGAACCTTCCCCGATATAGTGCGGAGCTTCGGTGAGTGAAGGCCAAAGGGCAGAGGCTGGAGCATTTTTGAAGGAGCTTGGGATCAATGGAGGATAAACTAACCCTGAGAGTTATTATAAAGAGTATCAAGGTACGATGAAATTATTATGAAAAATGCAGAGTTCCTGTCACAGGTGATTGTGCAGGGAATAACAGACCAGCCACACTCTTCCACCCTGTAGACAGATTGTTACATCCGGTCTGTCCTCATTTCAGTGGAATGTTATCCACAGAAAAGTATGTGGAGTTTGATCAGTTTTTACTTGGTAGGTTATCCTCAATCTGATCTGGAATCTCTCCAAGTGGGCTGTCATGGCCCAGCATTAACCAATCTGAGCCAAGTGTGGGCACTCTGTACGTCAGGAGTGATTTTCAGCCAGCACTAGCTGAAGACGTGCTCCTGTTGGTCTATGACCTGTGTTCCACTTACTGTATGGTGGAATCAGGTCTGACCCAGCTATTCATGAATTGCTGGGAGCTCCTGGGCCCAGTTATATAGGTTGGTATTTATATGGTGCTCAATCCTAGAAGCTCTGGGCACCTTTCACAATAAACAGACAGGGTGAAGCAAAATAATCAACAAACTAAAAAGCATAAATACAATTAAAAATTGCAGATTGTATAATTTTCATAATAAATATATACAGTCTAAAATCATAAAACAGCTCTGGTTAATCCAAGAAAGAAAGTTTAAACAAGTGAGTCTTTAGACTCCTCTTAAATGCCTCCACCATTGGGGCCTCCCTAAGGGAGATGGGGAGCTAGTTCCAGGCAGCCAAGCCAGTGATGTTTTTAACCTGACTCTCAGAAATGCATGGAGGCCCCTGGTGGAGGAGCAGAGGGAGTGGACTGAAGTGTCAGGACTCAGGAGATCAGCCAGATAGCCAGGGCTCAGATTGTATAGGGCCTTACTGGTGAACAAGCCCACCTTGAAGATGACCCTCCACCTGACAGCCAGCCAGTGCAGAGCGCGTAGGACCAGGGTCACATGACATGACCTGGGCAGGCTCATCAGTAACCTGGCTACTGCATTCTGCACCAGCTGCAGCTCATGGAGGGTCCCTCCACTGATCCCGAAGTACAGAGCATTACAGTAATCAAGCCTAGATGTGACAAAGACATGTACTAGTGAAGGCAGGTCCTAAGGCGGAACTAGGGGTTTAATCCCAATGACATTCCTTAAATGATAAAAAACACTTTGGATGACAGATGACACCTGAGAATCAAGTGTCAGCCTGTCATCCAGGAAGATGCCCAGATTTCACACCCTAGATGAATGCATCAATGGTGTGGTTCCCAGGACCAGCCCTGTTGCCACCCTAGAGGCACTCCCTTCACACCTGCGACAAGACTCAATCACCAGGACCTCTGTCTTATCAGGATTAAGTCATAGCCAGTTGGAGAAAATCCAGTCCGGAATCTCGGCCAGGCAGTTGTTAAGCACTTCCACAGCATCATGTGTTCTGGGGCAAAGAACAAATACAGTTGAGTATCATCTGTGTAGCAATGAAAACCCAAACTGTATCACCTAATGAGTTCACCCATGGGTAGCTTGTACACCGCAAATAACATTGGTGACAGGATCAGACCTCAAGGAACAAGACAGGAGCTTCGGGGAGGAGAAATTCACCATCACTACCCGCTGCATTCTGCTTGAGATATAGGACTCAAACCAGTCGATGACAGTACCGGTGAGTCCACAATACTCTCTAAGGTGATCCAACAGCACAATGTGATCCACAGTGTCAAATGCCGAAGAGAGATTGAGGAGAACAAGAATTGACCATTCTTCTCTATCTCTTGCACTGAAGAGGTCATTTTGCACCCTAACCAATGCCGTTTCTGTGCTATGCCTTGCCCTGAAACTGGACTGGAAAAGCTTGTAGATGTCAGAGGCCATGAGGTGCTCCTCGAGTGGCTGCACCACTGTTTTCTCAACAACCTTTCCTAAAAATGGAAGGTTGGAGATAGGTTGATAATTCATCAGGACATCAGGGTCAAGTGATGTTTTTTTCAGGAGGGGTGTCACCAGTGCCTCCTTCAAGGTATCAGGAAAGACTCCCTCCAAATGTGAACACTGGATTATCCTGGCAAACACCGGACCAACGGTTTCAACACACCTCACCAGGAAGCAGATCAGGGCCAGGTCCAGTTCACAATAAGTGGGCTTCAACTTTGAGATCACCTCAAAAACCTCAACCGCCTCCACTGGTCTAAATTCACCCCAGACAATAGGAGTGCCCAAGCTCCTACCAGGCTGATCACTATGGGTCAGTACCTGCCCCACTGGTAAAATCCCCAGCCAAATGGTGGATATCCTGTCAGTGAAGAACTGAGCAAACTCATCGCACAATGCAATTGAGAAACCTTTTTTCGGCTGCAGACAGACCAGGTGGAGTAGTCTGTTCACAGTCCGAAAAAGCTAAGCTGGTCTGTTCTTCCCTGCAGCAATCTCCCTGAATGGGAACTCTGCCTTCTTGCAGTCAGTTTCCCCTTGGTACTCACAATAGTGAGCATGCAAGGCCAGTCTGTCCTCCTCAGAGTGGATCTTCCACCAGCAATGCTCCGACTTCCAGCCCCTGATCTTCATCGCCTTGAGAGCCCCATCAAACCATGGAGATCTCATGTGAGAGGATCTAGGTCATATATGGACCAGTGCAATGGTATTGAGAGTCTCGGGGATTGCCTTATTAAAGGCAACCATTACCTCTCCCCAACCACTCGCACATGCATTAGTCACACCAGATAAATCAGCTACCACCAACAGTCCCTCTGGTGACAATCCCCTTAAAGGACGATAGCCGACCATCTCAAGGGGGGGGGACTATCAGGGGGAGCCCCAAACGAGAACACCACCATGCAATGATCAGACCATGTGACTTGATCGGTCTTGAGGTTTGTGACCTCAAGCCCCAGTGAAAAAAACAAGTCCAGTGTGTGACCATGGTGATGGGTTGCAGAAGCAACTGCTTGTGTAAGGGCCAGTGATGTCATCAACCAGAGGTGATCATGTCCAAATTGCGAGGATTTGCCATCAATCCAGGCATGGAAATCCCCAGTATCAACTGTCTGGGGGACTCCAACACCCCATCGACAATGAAGTCCATGATCTCCTGCAGGATATCTCCCCCTGACCCCAGAGGGTGGTAAACAAGGAGAATCCTGCAGCCCACACCTGGACCCCCACACACTGCCACACATTCAAAGTACAAGGCAGAAAATGGAGGGTGTCCTCCCAATTGTCTTAAAAAGGGCAGTTATGAAGCCCCTCCTTAAAAAGCCATGTATGAAACTGGCCCATTGGCACACAGGGCTAAGGCACTGTAGCACCTTGCCTCTCACCTCTCTCCATGCCAGAGTTTGAGAATGAGCTTGGGTCACTAGAGTTCAGCCGGGGGGGGGGGTGGAGGGCTGGGGGAGGATAAAGTAGCTGCCTGGCAGCTCTTCTCTCCTGGACTGGAGTGGTAGGACATCCCGGCTCTTGGCTGCCACCGGTTGGAGGCCTGGTGGTAGCACTGATACCTGGGAGACAGATATCACATCAGTCAGGAGAGTAGAAGGAGCCACAGTTCAGAATGCATGCATGCCTCAACACACATGCATCCTCTGTGTTGACATGGCTCTGGGATATGGAAGTAAAACAGGTGAAAAATGAGGGACTAGGGTTTTGTGAAGCCTTGCCCATGACACCATGACTTGCCCTGCCACTCAGGTCAGGAGCAAATTCTAAATGAGAACACACTGGCGGAGAGTATGACCCTCACCTCTGAATCCCACTGGGGGGAGAGCCAAGGGAGAACCTAGCCCCAACCAAGAATGAGGTATGGGATGGTTGGCAGTACCTAGGGATGAGAGTGAGTAGCCACCCAGTCTGCTCTGGAGAAATAAACACCTTTATTAGCAAAAAGAAAACAAGTTATGCATGGGCTCCGACTTCCTTTCAAACTACAGCCTGACCTCAAACCTCCTTTTTTGGGGGAAGGTGATTGAGACGGTAGTGATAGTGCAGCTTGAAGTACATGTGGAGGAATATTCCATTTAAGAGCCGTTCTAGCTGGGATTCAAAAAGCGACACAGAACAGAAACATCACTCATAAGGGTGCAAAATTATCTTGTTTCAGCTAGGGATATAGGGGAATGAATGATTCTCATTCTCCTCACTATCTAATCAGCTTCTGATACCACAGATCATGTCACTTTATTAGACCATCTTGGGCACTTTGGGGACTCAAAGGCACTGTTTGAAATGGTCTGAGTCCTTCATGCCCTGCAGGGTTCAGTAAGTTATGCTGGACAATGTCTTCATACATCCTCCTGCTGCCCTTGATTCTGGAGTGCCTCAAGGCTCGATTCTATCTCCTGTGTTTTTTGCAGTGTATATGCTGCCTCTAGGGGAGGTGATTCAGTTATATAGTCTCAGGTTTTATTGCTATGCTGATGATACTCAGCTATACTTGTCATTTACCCCTTGGGAGGAAAATTCTGTCAACCTGCTGAACAAGTGTCTGTCTGATATTAATGACTGGATGGCCTCCAGCTGGTTGAGACTGAATCCAGATAAGATGTAAGTGTTGCTGGTGGATATGGGTTCTCAGAGGATGGAAGTTGAGGGGGCAGGCTGTGGGGGAGTACTATGATAAACAGAAATTCTGTTTCCTGAGTTTCATTAGCCCGACATTATTTGTCTGAAACACACTTGCCCAATATACAAAATTTTCCCGCAGTGGAGTTGATTATATTAAGTAAGGGGGGGTGTTGGGAACAAAGGCCCCCAAATCAAAAAATTACCTCTACCATGGGCGAATTTTGCATATCGAGCAAGTGTGTTTCGGGCAAATGGTGTTGGGCTAACTTGTAGAACACAGTTTCAGCTTATCGTAATATAGCCGGCTGTGGCTGGGTTAATTCTGAATGCTGCCCCTCTCACAGCAATGGATAGGTTTAACAATCTGGGCATTGCCATGTATTAAAAGCTGACACCAGAACATCAGGTGTTGGTGGTAGTCCATGGTGCCTTTGTCCATCTTCAAAACATCTCTTCAATCAAGCCCTAACTGGGACCTGAGGACCTGAAAACATTGGTACATGCCTTTGTTATGTCTAGGCTGGATTATCGTAACACTCTGTACCTTGGGCTGTTGGGAGGTTTAACACATCACTTGCAGATAATGCAGAACACTTCAGTCAGGTTGATTACTGGATTGTCTCAATCTATGCACATCGTCCTGATGCTGTGGATGTTGCACTGGCAAGGTGCTGTGTCACTTTCAAGGTAGGTTTGTTGGCATACAAAGCCTTACAAAATCTGTACCCAGGCTACTGGAAAGAGTTCATGTATCCTTATGCCCCTGACTGCCTTCTATGTGCCCCTGAGGTAGGCCTTTTTCATGGACCCTAGATAATGCCTGAAGCAGTCTCGGAACTGGGACTTTGCAATGGCTGCACTATCACTCGGACTCTTTACCGCGTTATTTGAGGGAGGCCCCTGCTGTGGAGCAGTTTGAGAAAGATCTGAAATGTCACCTGTTCAGACTGACTTTCCCTGACTAATTTGTCATCTATGTGAGGAGTCGCGTCTCTGTCAGTAAGTGTGCATTACTTTGTATTATATTTTAGCTTCATTTAAAATAGATTGACCTGAATTAGTGTTAGAATTAGTTTGGTTTAATTTTTTTTCAATTTTTAGAATGTGCCCCTCCAAGGCTCAGAGTGCCTATACAAAAAGACCAATATGAAATAACACAAACCATGACTCAAACAGGCTTAAAAACACTCAGATACATAAGTAATAAGCCACAACAGGGTGTGCATAATAGGATTTTAATGCACACCCCAGGGGTATAGTAAAGCATAAGGCTGAAGGCTGAAGGCCAAGTGTCTTCATACCCTGGGAAGTGCATTAAAATCCTATGATGCCCACCCTGGAGGGGCGTAATACACTTATAAAATGATTCTAAGTAGTTTTTGTGGGGAAGGGAATGAGATTTGGCACCTGACCATGCATTTATAAAGATTTAATGCACAGTCAGGTGACCTCTTCTGGCCAATGACATTTGTAGATTTTTTCTTGCAATTTTATAAAAACATAGTAAATTAAGCATTACATTAAATACTGCATATTATAATATATGTTGCTGAGTCAACTGACAAGATAATCAAATCAGTTTTCCCATTAAAAACTGTTTTTTTAAATACTGGTACAAATTCTATTCTTTCTCTAGCTATCCAGACTTTATAGTTATTTTAGTGGGTGTTTCTGATTTATATGCTGTTGGTAAGAACCATGTTATAACTGTATGATGTAGCTGATGTTCCTGTTCTGTGCTTCTATTGTTGGCACAATGCATTTGGGTTATACTAAAGAACTCTGAGGTTATTTGGGACATAAACTACATCACACAGTCCTAAAATAGTACTTACCACCAGAATGTAAAGCAAAAACACTGACTGAGGTTACTAAAAAGGCCTGTATAGATGGAACAATAACAGAATTTACTTAAAAAACAGCTTCCATTGGGAAAAACAATGTACAGGTTCAGTGCAGTTCTCCTTTAAGCAATAATGACCGAACTGGCAGTTGTTTTTTCAGGATTAACCACCGAGTAGGAATTGGGTGGCCAGAGGTGCAGTCGAGGGCCACCACCCACCACAAGGTTATTAATCCCCAGGAAACAACCACCAGTGAGGTTGTTATTGCTATCATAAGGCTAATTCTTTTGAGCAGTGGCAAGATTTTAGAATTTTACTTATGATTTTGTTGGTGTTTTTTAATTCCGGAGTTGGTAGAGCGGGCACTTATATTGGTGTCATAATTTGATCATGCCATGTAGACATGTGTGTATATCCGCCGACCTGTCATGATGTAGTGCAGCTGCATGATTCTGAGCAGGTCAGTGGTTACAGAATAGAATAGCCCTATATGGTTATTTTTTGTCTACATGTTGAGTAATGCCATATAGTTTACGGGTCTTTTTTTATGTGCTTCAGGTTGGTATTTTTTGTTTGTTTTCTTTGGGTTGTCTTTTTTTTTTTTTGTGGTAGGAAGAAAGTCTTTAATGCATCTTTTTTCAGTGGCTGGCTCCAATCAACCTCTGTGTTAAGGTTAGTTTCGGTGTCATTTGACTTCATTTTTTTCTTGTTTAGAGTAGTATAGTTTATGTTTCGGTCGAAGTTGCCAAACTTTGACCTAGATTTTTTTTTTACCGTGGATACCTGTCGGCATGAACTACAGCTGTCAAAAGTGTCAGTGTTCTCTGTTGCGCAGTTTAATATTGACATTGTGTGAGATGGACGCTCATCTGGATCTGTCATTAACTGGCCATTAATGATTGATCCAGTAGCCAGTCAGACAGCACAGACACCTCATGTTTTATTAATTAGCCTTAGAATGCCCTGTATGTGTTAGTATTCTGTAAGACACCCTTAGCCTACAAGACGAGGTGCAAAACAACTATATACTTACTTACAACCTACTTACTTAAAAAGTACTGTATGTTCTTTAAACAATGAACTAGGGCATCACAAGGGGCCACAGCAGTGGTGTACACGAAATTATTCAGGCATAGGGAAACAAGGAAGGACATCAAGTACAGTTGCAGCCATTTTTTGCTACAGTAAACTATGGAATTGTATGTAATTCTTTGTAAATTGCCCATAAGAATATTGTATATTGAACTCGTATGCAGAGTGGTAACAATAAAACCAGTTTAATACAACAAGCCATCAAATAAACATTTATTGGCTTTCATATATTTCTGTGTCATAGCATGGTTTCTTTCCTGTGGGCAGTAGCTGCACACAAAATACTACAAAACAGGGTTGTCACCTTTTAAAAAGCCCAAAGTGGGACATTTCTTACTGAAACATTATTTTTTGCAGGACAATACGTACCCGCGTCCAATGCAACAGACTTGTTTTGTTTTTATAATCAGAATTAACACTAAACGGTGTAGCTTTTTAGTTGTTTCTATTGTTTCTTTTCATTTCAAGGTATTTTAGTTAAGGTGTTGTAGTTTTCTGCAACATTTAGAGGAAAGTTAGAAAATATTTGTTTTTTGCTAGGTCAGGCCATGTAGTATTTTTCATATTTTTTGCAGGACACAGCTACCCAAATCAGAGGCCAAATTCACAAAACTTTGCCTGGGCACATTTTCCTGGAGTTGGTATTTACAAAGCCCAGTTTGTTCTTGCAAACTGTATTTGTACCCGGGCCAAGGTGTGAGGTGGCCACAATGCAAATAAAAGCTAGGGGACCTGCATATCCCCGCAGTACTATTCACAAAGTGTGTGCTCCATGTAAGGGCCATTTGTGAAGGCCCTTGCATGCAGAAATTACTGCCGACGAAAGCCTAGCTGTAATCCGCACAACCCTAGTGGTTGGCGGAGGTACTGCACCCTCTCCCATTCTCCGATCGCTGTCCCCATATGCTGTAAAAACTTTTCCATAGTGTAGTGGTCCCTCTCCAGTCCCCAGTCACCAACCTTATGGGTGAAAACATTTTCCATGGTGTAGTGGTCTCTCCTGGTCCCCTATCACCGACCCTATGTGCAATAATAATTTTCAAAGTATAGTGATGCCCTCCCCAGTCACCAGTCGCCATCCCCAAATACAGAAAATCCCAGTCCCTAGTAGTGCAGGGTCCCTTCCCCCCACCCCATCCAGTGTGACTCACCACCCCATTTCCCCCCATCCCAACCGGGGATTGGCAATCAGCATAGCCCTCCTCACACCACCGCGGCTGAATGCCAACTAAGCCCTCATGGAGCATGTACTGAATATGGTATGGCTCATTGACTGTGATTGACCAATCACAGTCAATGAGCCATACTGTATACAGTATGTGCTCCATGAGGGCTCAGTTGGAGGCCAGCCACGGTGGTGTGAGGAGGGCTGTGCCGGTCAACGATCACCGATGGGGATGGGGGGCAGGGTGGTGGGTCACACTGGACAGGGTGGGGGTGAGGGGTGGGACCTTAGACTACCAGGGAATATGGTTTTCCATATTTGAGGACAGCGATCGGTGACCGGGGAGGGACCAGTACAATATGAAAAATTATTTCTGCACATAAGGTTAGCAGTCGGGGACTGGGGAGGGATCACTACACTATGGAAAATTATTGTTGCATATAGGGTCAGTGATAAGAGACCTGTGAGGGACCAAAACACTATGGAAAAGTTTTACAGCATATGAGGATGGTGATTGGGGATCAAGAAGGGACTACCACATATTGGAAATGTTTTACAGCATATGGGGATGGCGATCAGAGAATGGGGAGGGGGGCACTAGACCACCAGGGAATGTGGCTGTGTGGGGCATGGGCTGTTGGGGGGGCATGCTAAGCCACCTGCAGGCCATGTAAATGGAACCATAATGGGCATGCTTATGGCCAATAGCGCCTTGCATGCCCAATGGGCTCATTTGCATTTGTACTTTAGTGAATAGGGAGTTAGCACCTGTGTACTATTGTTGCCGGCCCATTCACCTGGCTGGCTGTGGGAACAGCACTACTGGAGTCCTTGGCTCTCTTTCTGCGTTAGTGTTGCCCCCACCTGCCCCTATTCACAGTAAGATAGTGCAGGGCCCTAACTGACTGTGAATAGCAGGATTGCCCAACAGCGCAACCATGAGGTTCAGTTCAAACTTTTGAGCAGCACTTTGCATTTTTTAGTGAATCCTGCCCCAGGACTGTCCTGTGAAAATCAGGACAGGTGGTAACCCCACTACAGGATGCTGTTACGGGAATCATAGTTTACTAAACACCAAAATACAGGTGTATAAAGACAAAACTTGACTAGGCTCTAACTGGGTCACCATTATTAATGTCCTGTTTTATTGAATGTGTCACTGACCAGGCTTTACTTGAGCCAGTCTATGCACCTTTATGTATTGTAACCTCATTTGATGTGGAACCTTTGGAAAAGAGCACTTGTGGTCAAAGGTGTAACTCTGAGAAAGGAAGAAAGGAAGAAAGAAAGAAAGAAAGAAAGAAAGAAAGAAAGAAAGAAAGAAAGAAAGAAAGAAAGAAAGAAAGAAAGAAAGAAAGAACATGTGCAATGCTAAGGCAGACTGTATGCAACTTGTGAGAGACACATGCTGGTAAACCTGTGAATCAAGAGTAGCACGTGAGGTGGGCACCTGAATTAAGGCACCGTCCGAAAGAGTGACACGATGTGGGTGAAAGCCTGAATGGCAAGGGTGACCGGATGCGGTGGGGTTGGAGACCGTAGCAATAGGACGTTGCTATATGTACACGCGGGGGGGGGAGCTGGCACGGCGAGTGTGGCCTGGGAGGGGGCGAAGGGGATGTAGGGGGTGGCGCTGTGGTCTGCTGCCGAGCTGCACCGTGGCATTGGGGGTTGGGCTCCACTTGCAGTGCTGGGGTTCTGGGTTTGGGTCTGGGTCCCGGCACTACTGTGGTTTTGTTGCGCCCACCCCAAAACTTGCATTTTTTTTGTTTTCGCCTCCTCCGACATGCACCCCTGGAGTTGAGAATCCTATAGAGGGTTGGGGGTGAAGCTCTCACGCGGGGCAGCCCCCAGAAAGCAAATGCATTAAGTCCCCAACGCCGTTCTTCCATGTTCTGAGGATATCAGGGTAGTGAAATTGTTTTCGCCGCCCTGACGTCGCAATAATGCGGGTCGCCGTTCGGTGCTCACCATTATCACATAGAACCGAATCAACAATAGCAGATGGAAAACCAGCAGCATTTGTTTCGCTGCATGGCACCTGGTGCTGTAATCTGCCACTGGTGGCCATTACACATGATATGGTAAAAGAAACATGTCCCGCGTTAGGACAGTATAATCAAAACCCAGTTTTGTGAAAGAGCTGTTTTCGTTTCTGTCCTTTAGTATTGGAGCAGTTTCTCTTTGGAGTTAACAAGTACAACCAATTGCCCTTTAAAAAGAAACTAAAGGGCATTGTTAGTACTCAGGGTGGCTTTACTTGTTTTCATGTATTTTAATATGTGTACTGCATATTATGTCTTTAATACATCTTTCCCAAGGACATAACTGAAAAAAGAACTTTTGTCTCAGTCCAGTTTTCCCAGTTACCAAATACAAAGGAAAAGTATGTGTTTATTCTTAAAACAACCACTAGTATCTTCTGACCATTTACAAAAATAATCTTCTATTATATTACATAATGCTTGAAATTATATCTTGAAAGCTGTAACATTTGACCTGTTAATCATAGTAAAATAAGCTGTTTTTTTTTAACGAAAGCTTGGAGTCCAATCAACATGTATGGATCCTAGCAATGCAATTTTTCTGTGTTGCTACTAGAGCTGGGAGAAAGTTGAGAATTCCACTTTTGCAGAACCTTCACGAAATTTCAGAATTTTTGCGAAATTTTACAAACGTCCGCCATTGGCGAGATCGGAATCTTCTGAATGTGTTTGACAGATTTTCGGCCTGTTCCACAGAATTTGGGGGCTGAACTGTGGAATAATACACATAAACTGCAGAATGACAGTTCTGAGGAATTTTATTCATGCAGTTTAATGTATTATTTCGCAAAATACAGCCCACCCCCGCTGATCGTCGGCCCACTGTAGAATAAAATTCCCTGGTGCCTAATGGTCCTCCCCCGCCTATCGCCGACTGATATAAATTACAGTTCCCTGGTTTCTAGTGTCCCCCACCACCACTGATCACCAACATTCTGCAGAATAAAATTCCTTGGTATCTAGTGATCTCCTCCTCGCTGATCGCCACCCTATGTAAATACAATTGCCTGGAATTTAGTGCCCCCCACCAATTGCTAGCTAGATGTAAAATAAAATTACCTGTGTCTAGTGGGTCCCCCACCAATTACTGGCCCAATGTGAGAGAATTTGTTTTATAATTCCCTGGTACCTATCATATCCCCATCCTTATCCCCAATACCCTGAGATAAAAAAGGGTTGTCCTCATTCCATGGCATCTAGCAGACCCCCCCTCCCTATCCCCACTCCCCTGTAATAAAAAAAGGTAGTCCTCATTCCCTGGTGTCTAGCAGACCATCCTCCCTATCCCCGATCCCCTGTAATGTACAAGAAGCTTGTACAAGAACACGCTCATTCATTGACAGCTCAGTGGGTGACTCGCCCTGGTGGAGAGTGAAGGGCTGTGCTGGTCGTCCGCTTGGGATCGGGGTTGGGGAGGAGTGGGGTGGTGGGGCATTACCTGCTGGGGTGGGGGATGGGGGAATCCTCTTGACAACAGGGAATGGGGGCTTCTTTTTTGTATTCTAGGGGATCGGAGCTAGGGCCGGGGCATCCGCTAGACAGCAAGGAATGAGGGCTACCTTTTTTTATTACAGGGGACCAGGAATGGGGGAGGGGAGCCACTAGACACCTGGAAATAAGGACTGGCCTTTTTTTATTACAGGGGATCAGGGATAGGGAGTGGGGTGATGCACTAGACAGCAGGAATTTTATCTTTCATCAGGCCAATGATCAGTGGGGATCACTAAATACCAGGGAATTGTATTCTACATCAGGTCGGTGATCGGCGAAGGTGGGGACCACTACATAGCAGGTAATTTTATTCTATATCAGGCCATCAATCGGTGGGGGGGAGGGGCCACGACACCAGGGAATTTTCTTCAATGTTGAGCCGGGTTCAGTGGATTATTGTATTAAACTGCAGAAAAAAGTCCACAGAACTGACCACTTATCCATTAATTCATACATTTATTCCACCGTTTTAAATTGAACTTTCTGTGAAAATTGCTAATTTGATTTCCAAACTTTCATGGAAATGAAAGTCCGACTTTCGTGGAAATTTAACTGGTGGAAGTTTTTTTCACACAGCTCTAGTAACTACATGTCTATACATGTAACATGTTGATATAATGTGTTATTGAAAATGGCAGAACGTTAAAAGTTTAGTGAACCATTTCATATTTTTTATATCACTATGAAATATTTAATTATTTTTATATCGATATGGTAGCTCTAGTAATATCTTATTGATATTACGTTGTTGACTCCAAGCTTTCATTAAAAAAATAAGTCTCTAACCCTAACATTTCCAGTGCTAACACATTTTAAAGAAATTGGGTCCTATTTTCAAATTTTCTAAAGGATTTCTCCCATTCTGTGCCTATGGCAAAAATCTTTTAAAAATAGTGCCCGTTGGTGCGTGCATGGGCAGCTGAGGAGGATGGCAGTTTATTGACCGAGCTCTGTGCCACCCAGGTTCTTAACTGTTCATAACTCAGGCATTCCATTGGCTACCGGTGTCAAACTGGTCACAACTGATGTGAAAAAATGAGGGTGGTCTCCCCATATTGTTTCTCAAATTTCTGAAGCCTTCCACAATGAAGCCAGCTACAATGTGAATTCTCCCTTGTGAAACAACAGCACCGCCAATACCTCCAGCTATGCCATGCCTTAGGGGGAATAATCAGACCTCTTGTTTGGAAGCAGGAGAACAGTAAGCTTAATGATATCTTGCACCCCTCCCGGGAAGTCACCTACATGTAGTACTGAAGCTTGCTAGATTTTGAAGGAGACCCTATAGAACCCCTCAGGCAAAGATGAAAAGCAGAGCTGTAGTGTGAGCTCTCACTAAGAGGATGAAGCCAGGTTTGGGCCTGACTCTGCACAGCCACCAGAAACATGGGAAATCATTTTACACAGTTCAAAATTCTTCACCGCTGGCACAGGACCCCGGAGCAGTTACACGGATGGGGCCTAATGGACTCAGATAAATGCTGGCGGTGTGAAAAAAAGACAAGCATTATTACCCATACACTCTGGAGCTGTGAGAAGTTACACCACTTTTGGCATGAGGTCCAAACAGTGTGAAGCACTATCCTGTAGACATCTGTTCCCCTGTCTGCACACCTGGCTATGATGGGCTGCCTGGAAAACAATGCCACCCCTGGGTCCCTATCAAAGCTGCACAGCAACTAGCTTCTGGGTATGCTAGTGTAACCTCCCTACAAAACAAATGGGGGTTCCAGAAAAGTCTTCCTTGAGCTTGCCTAAATGCTCACTGCCAGGCTGGTGTTCTGCGTTTTAGCAGTTTAAATGTATTGCCAGAGAGTGCCTGTATAGCCTCTGTGTACTGTCTCTTTAAGAGCTGCCTGGATTGCAGTCATAATTAATCTGAGAGTGAACTCTGTTAGAAGATGTACTTGTTTGCTGATCATTTGTTAGAATAGTAATAATATTGCAGTTTGTTCTAACCTGCTTTCTTTGCAGCATGGACAGTTCTGTTTGTTTCCATCAGCTTGGTCCTGTACTGCAGAATGGGCCAATCAGTATATTTGGGACTCTAAAATGGAGCCTGCCTACAGGGTCTTGGTTGAGACAAAACTTGTAAGAATTGTAATTTGGGGCTTTTGGTGCCTAAAATAACCTGGAGGAGGAGCTCTTGTTGTGACTGACAGACAGATCAACCAACCAAACCTTTTGGATCTTGGGGAAAGTCCCACACTGCTTGCAGTTTCAGTTAGATCTGGGTTGGGAAGTGAAGAAGTAACAGCTCGAGATAGTTCGAACAGCAATCTACAGTGGATTCACACTGGAGAACTGTGGAAAGGCCTGAGTTTGGCATGCCTGCCTGCTGTTCCTGAGAGGGAACTTGTGTTTTTTTAGGGTTTTTTTCGGACTGAACCCAAATTTGGAGAGCGAATTAAGCCACTGAATTGTGACCAGGCTTTAACCTGAAGAAGACCAAAGATTTGCTGAAAGCAATTGGCCTGTCAGGACTTCCAGCTACCTCTGAACTCCTGGACTGTGCAGAGACTCTGTAATTGTGACCAGAGAGCCATTTGCCTGGTACAGTGGAATTTCCTTACATGTGAATGTGCTGTGTGCTTATAGTGGTCGTGATTTGGTTCCCCACTGTGTGTCTGAACTGTGTTTTGCTTGCTGGAGGCTGTATCCAGCTCCACGGACTGAATCCATATCCGTTTCCATTTGCCTGGGCCCTGCTACACTGGCCCAGCCAGAATATCTGCTACGCAGAGAAAGTCATCGGCAAGAGACCAGCCTGGGGATCAGCCCCCTGCTCAATGCCTTGAATAGGAACCATGCCTCGGTGATTTGTGTGGGCCTGCTTCTCCGGGCACTCCAGCTCAACAGCCTGCAGTCTCAATTTCATCCTGCCTGTGTCCAGTATTGGGTATCATGAGTAAATATCAGGGTAGCTCCCTGCAACAACAGCTAAATGTAAAAGTGTTGTCATCTGATTGTCTTGTTGTCTTTTGTTTCACGAACTGAGCCCTCTGGCTCCGGATTACAAATAATGTGTGTTGTGCATGTTGCTTTCTTCCATCACAGGGTACCAACCAGCTGCAATGTTCCTGGCTAGCCCACCTTTTTCCTACCTGGGTACCCAGAGTGTGTGACTGTGTAGGGACTCTGAACTGCATGCATAATTGTCTGATTAATATAGCTTTTAAGCAAATCAACCTGATTACGCCCCTTCCTTGTTCAAGTCCTCTGAATAAATCAGATTTAACTTTATTTGCCTTTAACCTGACTGTGGTTCCAGTTTGTGCCAAAAGTATTGTACTGTTGCTATTTGCTGTGCTTAACCTTGTTTTACAGGGGGTCCCCAGGGTCCAGCTAGAGGAACCAGCCCTGGCGGTAAGTGCAAACAGTGTGGGTAATTGTCTGAAGAATAAGGGTCATTGTGAAAGTAATTATTGTATATTGTTCAGGCCACTAGAAGGGAAAGAGGGGGGGTTACAGTGTCCCGGAGTGCTGTGCCCAGGTTAGCTTGATCACTAACAACCCTGACTTCCGGGTGGAGGCACCTGTTTAATTATCCAGGCCCCTTTGCCACATTTTGCAGCCCTCGATCAGGCTGGTGGGGGGGTATTTTACAATTATGCCCTTGATCGGGCTAGTGAGGGTTTATTAAAGCTTTTGCCCACAATCTGGCTGGTGAGGGGTTATTTAACTATGCCGCGATCGGGCCAGTCGGGGAGGGGGATTTACACTTTTGCCCGTGATCGGGCCAGTCGGAGGGTGGGGGTTTTTACACTTTGCCAGCGATCGGGCTGCAGGGGCACAGGGAGTAGGTTGAGGGCCAGCCACAGGTGGCAGCTGCTGTGTTGTGCCCTGCAATGTGGCAGCTCACCTGTGGGTGGCCCTCGACTTACTCCTTTTTCTTTTGGCTCAAAGTTGTGCAGGCGCAGGTTGGGGGTTGCGCCTGCACAACTCTGCACAGCCCTCTGAATATTGGGCTGTGCAGTTTATGCATGGTTCCTCCCCCTCCGGTTCAGCATGCATTCATTTGCATTGCACTGTTGCTCAGCTTGACTTGGGGGGTGCAACTGCCTCCTGCTGAATATGGCAGAATGGCGCAATTTTGGACTTGCACAGGTGCAACCCTATTGCGCATGGCGTAACACTTTTGAATACCCAGCCCATTATTTGTAATCCAGAGCCAGATGGCTCAGTTCGTGAAACAAAAGGCAACAAGTCAATCAGATGACAACACTTTTAGATTTAGCTGTTGTTTCAGGGAGCTACCCTGATGTTTACTCATGATACCCAATACTGGACACAGGCAGGATGAAATCGAGACTGCAGGCTGTTGAGCTGGAGTGCCCAGAGAAGCAGGGCCCACATGAATCACCGAGGTGTCATTCCTGTTCAAGGCATTGAGCAGGGGGCTGATCCCCAGGCCAGTCTCTCGGCGATGACTTTCTCTGTGTAGCAGGTATTCTGGCTGGGCCAGTGTAGAAGGGCCCAGGCAAATGGAAATGGAAACAGATTCAGTCTGTGGAACTGGATACAGCCTCCTGCAAGCAAAACACAGTTCAGACACACAGTGGGGAACCAAATCACGACCCACTATAAGCACATAGCACATTCACATGTAAAGAAATTCCACTGTATCAGGCAAATGGCTCTCTGGTCACAATTATAGAGTCTTTGCACAATCCAGGAGTTCAGAAGTAGCTGGAAGTCCTGACAGGCCAATTGCTTTCAGCAAATCTTCGGTCTTCTTCAGGTTAAAGCTTGGTCACAATTTAGTGGCTTAATTCACTCTGCAAATTCGGATTCAGTCTGAAAAAAAAACAAACATAAGTTCCCTCTCAGGAGCAGCAGGCAGGCATGCAGGCCAAACGCAGGCCTTTCCACAGTTCTCCCATGGAAATCCACTATGGATTGCTGCTCGAACTATCTCGAGCTGTTACTTCTTCACTTCCCAACCCAGATCTAACTGAAACTGCAAACAGTGTGGGACTTTCCCCAAGATCCAAATAGTTTGGTTGGCCGATCTATCTATCAGTCACAACAAGGGCTCCCCCTCCAGGTTATTTTAGGCACCAAAAGTCCCAAACTACAATTCCTACAAGTTTTGGTCCAACCAAGCCCCTTTAGGTAGGCTCCATTTTAGAGACCCAAATGTACTGATTGGCCCATTCTGCAGTCCAGGACCAAGATGATGGAAACAAACAGAACTGTCCATGCTGCAAAGAAGGCAGGTTAGAACAAACTGCAATATTATTACTATTCTAACAAATGATCAACAAACAAGTACATCTTCTTACAGAGTTCCCTCTCAGACTAATTATAGCTGCAATCCAGGCAGCTCTTAAAGAGACAGTACACAGAGACTATACAGGCACTCTCTGGCAATACATTTAAACTGCTAAAACACAGAATACCAGACTGGCAGTGAGCATTTAGACAAGCTCAAGGAAGACTTTTTGGTCAGCCCTATTTGTAGAGGGGTTACCCCCTTGCCTGCCTGGAGAAAACTTGGCGTCCGCATCAAGTCTGTACCATCATGCATCAGTTAACATAAACTTATTACTTTACTGTAAATATTCACTACACTTCATGATACTACATCCATAAGGACAATACTTATGCATGTTTCATACAGGTAATGCTGATTTCACTGTGATTAACATACTTGTGACATCACAATACTTATTCATGTTATAACTTCCTGTTCATTAAACAATGTAGGAGGGGGCCCTTTCCTATCAGCTAACTTGGGGCTGGATGGGGCAGTGACACCATACTGAGAAGGAAGAACAATCAACCTGGAATTGGCCATTAAGCTCAGTTTGGGTAGTGAGCTCTGAGAAATATAAACACCTTTGTGAATCACATTAAGAGGCAAATCCACTGGCCTCCAGGGAGAATCATAATTGAAGCGCAGTACTGGCTTGACAGCTCGGCCAGTCTATCTGGTGGGAACAGCCACAGTCTCTGTACTTTCAGCACTAACTTTGGAGCTTTTGTTATTCGTGAAGGGGTGCCTCAGCATGGATGGGAATGTCCAAACTGGGAGCACTGTCATCTCCTTGCTCTGTTGGCTCTGTTTCCACAACACTTTGCTCATTATTACCTTCTGACGAAGGCCCAGGTTGGTAATTTTGAGGAGGCTCTGGCACAATTAGGCTTTGCGGCACTGAAGGGTGGCTGTCAGCACTCTCACATTGTTCTTCAAATTCTGGTGTGTCACCAGGGAGACTCAGACTATTAGCCCCTTCTTTGGGCAATTCACACAGTTCCACAAAACGCAGAGAGTCTGCAACTTCAGATATGATACTTTGCACTTCACTGTCAGGGAGCATTGGCTCCAAGGACGAAGCTGGGGGGTTAGGCAGTCCAGAATGCTCAGCTTCATCCCCATGATTCTGCATAGGATTTCCACAAAACAACTGACCCAGTTCATAGGAGGGATAATAGGCATTACCATAGTCACTTTCATCAGAGGTGGACTGACAGTCACTATCATTCTGGGCCTGCTGCAGGGGAAACCTTAAATCTGTAACCACTGAGGTAGGTTGACTCTGTCTCTTTTTTGCAGCAGCATGAGTCACCGGCCCAGGGGAGGCGATATCTGCTGGTTCAGCTTCAATAATAATTTGGCCTATAGGCAGTAAAAGGTTACGGTGCATGGTCTTGACAGCTTTGGAGTTATTCTCTAGGTGTACCTTGTATACGGGTAGATCATCCAACTTTCCAACTACTATGTGAGGAAGGTGGTGCCACCTATCTGCAATTTTGTGCTTGTCATGTAGTCCCAAATTACATAACAACACACGGTCTCCGGGCTGTAGCTCTTGAGCCTTTACTTTCTTGTCGTGCCTCTCTTTGTTGGCGAGATTTCTTTTAGCGTCCATTGTCTGGGCCAGTTGATATGCATGGTTCAATTGAGTTTTCAGTTTCTGTACATACTGCTAGTAGTTTTCAGCTCAGACCCCATCTGGAGAGACCCCAAAACAGACATCAACTGGCAGGCGGGCCTCCCTCCCAAATATGAGGTGGTGGGGAGAGAACCCAGTAGCATCATTTTTGGTGCAATTGTACGCATGTACCAAGGTGCTAATCTGCTGGCTCCACTTATGCTTGTCTTTTGGGTGGAGGGTGCCCAGCATGTCTAGAACGGTGTGGTTGAAATGTACTGGTTGAGAGTCCCCCTGTGGGTGATGGGGGTGGTTCTTGACTTCTGCAACCTCCACAGAGAGAGCACTTCTTTGATTAGCTGACTTTCAAAGTCTCTGCCTTGGTCAGAGTGGATCTGCTGGGGGGCACCATAGTGGACAAAGAAATTTTCCACTAGCAACGTGGCCATGGTAGAGGCATTTTGATCTTTAGTTGTAAAAGCTTGTGCATACCATGCGAAATGATCCGTAACCACTAACACATTGGCAATATTTCGCTGATCAGGTTCTAAACACAAAAAGTCTATGTAGACCAGTTCCATGGGGGTGCTGGCAGTAATATTGACAAGGGGAGCAGCCCTCTGAGGCAGGGCTTTCCTTTGCAAGCAATGTCTGCAGGTCTTTACATGGTGCTCAACATTGGCCCCCATCTTGGGCCAGTAGAATCGAGATCGTATCAGGTCGAGAGTTCTGTCAATACCGAGGTGCCCCATGTGATTGTGGATGGACCTCAGTACCAAATCTTTAAAGGCCGTGGGCAGGACAAATTGCTGCTTGTCTACTCAACCACTGCGATCCACTGTCTCTCTGCATAACAACTGATTGTGTAACTTCAACCTGTGACCTTCTTTAAACAATAGGGCAGTTCGCAAGTCAGGGGAACGAAACTGGGACACATCTTTCCCCACACGCAGGGCATCAAGTGCAGGCTGAATGATAGGATCTTGGGATTAAGCCCACTGGATGCTGTCATTGTCAACCGCTAAGCCCGATCGCGGGCAGCATAATGTGGCAACACCCCCCCAAGACCATATCCCTGGTGATCTAGCCCTCACCCACCACCCACGAGCCCACCACTCCACTCCATTCACATATCTGGACTGCCTTATGCGGTATGGGCTGCGCTCATTGGCTCTTGCTCTGCACCAATGGGCGTGCAGCCTGGCACACAGTCAATCGCGGGCGGCGGGTGGCAGGCTGGTGGATGCTTTCGCCCGCGGCTGCCGTGGGGAGCGGAGTGGTGGGGCTTCATGGAGTGGGTGGGGTGGGGGACACTAGATCACCAGGGATATGGTCTTGGGGGTGTTGCCACATTATGCAGCCCGTGATCAGGCTTAGCGTCCACTGACCACCAGGGATCTGTTCTTGGGGTGGGGGTTTAAACATTATGCAGCCGGGCGATCGGGCTTAGCGGTCCACTGGAGCACCAGGGATTTGGTCTTGGGGAGCTATCACTTTGCTGCCCGCGATCGGGCTTAGCGGTCCACTGGACCACCAGGGATATGTTCTGGGGACTTGTGCTGCCCGCGATCGGGCTGGTGGGTGGGACATTTAACAATTATGCCCACGATCGGGCTGGTGGGGGGGGTTATTTAACCTAATGCCTGCGATCGGGCCAGTCGGGGGGAGGGGGGATTTTCATACATTTGCCCGCGATCGGGCTGCAGGGGGCGTCGGTCCCTGATGGATGCTGCCAGGCAGGGTGCCAGGCGCAAGTCTTCGGGGATTAACATAGAAACATAGAAACATAGAAACATAGAAACATAGAATGTGACGGCAGATAAGGACCGCTTGGCCCACCCAGTCTGCCCATTTCCCTACCTACTGGATAAGCTGCAGATCCTAGTTAACCAGCAGCCTACTTCTTCCTACCCCCACCCCCCAGAATTGCCTTATGACTATCCCATGCATGCTTGAATTCCACCACTGATTTTGACTCCACAACCTCCTCCGAAGGCCATTCCATGCATCCACAACCTCTCTGTGAAAAATACTTCCTTAAATTACCTCTGAGCCGCCCTCTATCTTCAAATTGTGCCCTCTTGTTCTTGCACACTCTTTTTTGAAAGCTGCTTCCCTCTTGGACTTTGTTGATTCCCTTGAGGTACTTGAAAGTTTCTATCATGTCCCCCTCTCCCTCCTTTCCTCGAGGCTATACATATTAAGCTCCTTAAGTCTCTCTTCATATGTCCTCCGGTGCAGACCCTGCACCATTTTAGTGCCCTCCTCTGGACAGCTTCCATCCTGTCTATGTCTTTGCGAGATTGGGTCTCCAGAACTGCACACAGTACTCAGATGGGGTCTCACCAGCTGTCTGTACAGAGGGATAATAACTTCCTGTTTTCTACTGGTGATGCCTCTCCCTATGCATCCCAGTATCCCCCAGCCCTCCTTGCTGCCTTCTCACATTGCTTGCCCACCTTTAGGTCATCTGATATGACTACCCCCAGGTCCCTTTCCATTTTTGTTGTTGTTAGTATCTCACCTCCCATTGTGTACTCTTCCCTGGTTTTTGTTTCCCAGGTGCATTACCTTGCACTTCTTAGCATTGAATCTAAGCTGCCATACATTTGACCATTCCTCTAACCTTGCCAATTCCCTTCTCATCCTTTCCACTCCACCCTGTGCATCAACTCTGTTGCAGATCTTAGTGTCATCTGCAAAGAGACATACTTTCCTTCAGTCCTTCTGCAATGTCGCTTATAAAGACATTGAAGAGGACTGGTCCTATACTGAACCCTCACGGTACCCGCTAGTAACCCTCCTTTCTTCTGAGTGGACTCCATTTACTATTACTCTCTGTGTCCTATTCTCCAGCCAATTCTTTACCCAGGCTGTCATCTTGGGACCCACTCCCAGGCTGGCTAACTTATATATTAATCTTTTGTGTGGGACTGTGTCAAATGCCTTGCTAAAGTCTAGGTAGGCCATGTCCACAGCCCTCCTGATCTACTACTTTGGTCACCCAGTCAAAGAAATCTATCAGATTCGTCTGGCATGACCTTCCGCTGTGAATCCATGCTGCCTAGGGTCCTGTGCCCTTCTGGCCCCAGATACCAGACAATTCTTTCCTTTAGAAGTGATTCCATCATTTTCCTATCACTGAGGTTAAACTAACAGGTCTATAGTTTCCTGCTTCTGCCTTGCTCCCACTTTTGTGAAGGGAATCACATCTGCCCTCCTCCAGTCCTCGGTACCACCCCATCCTCCCATGATTTGTTAAAGAGGGTAGTTAGTGGTGTCACTAGTTCTACCCTTAGTTCTTTTAGAATCTGGGATGAATCCCATCAGGTCCCATTGCTTTGTCCACCTTCAGTTTTAAGAGTTCTTTCAGAACCCTTTCTTCTGTAAATGGGCTGGTATCAACTTCTGTATCCAGAGTGTTACTACTGTTTTGTTTTATGTACCTCCCCTCTTCCTTTGAAAATACTGAGCAAAAATATTTGTTTAGTATCTCTGCCTTTTCACATTCTCCTCTGCCCACCCTCCCTCCCTTTATTAAGCCTCACTATCCTCCCTTGGTCTTCCTTTGCTCCCTGATGTACCTATAAAAGGTTTATTCCCCTTCTTAACTGAGTTGGCTATCTTTCCTCAGTTTGGGCCTTTGCTGTTCTGACTGCCTTCCCAGCCTCCTTTTGCTTTAACTGATACAGTTCTCTGTCCTGCTCCTGCTGAGATTCCTTGTACTTCCTGAATGCTTTCTTTTCTCTTGAACCTTCACTGCCAGTTCCTTTGAGAACCATAGTGGTTTCTTACATCGTCTTGTTTTGTTTATTTGTTTCACACAAGGCTCGTTACCTCTGTGATGGCAGTTTTATTATTCCCATTGTTCTTCCACCCTCCTTCCTGCCCATTTGCTAGTGCATTCCTTAGGCACTCACCCATTTTGGCAAAGTCAGCCCTCTTAAAGTCCAGTACTTTTGTCTTTGTATGGCTTGACTCTATTGCTGTGTTTATTGTGAACCATACTGTTCGATGGTCGCTAGTTCCCAGATGGCTACCTTCTACATCTGTGATCCTCTCTCCATCTCCATTTGAGAGTATCAAGTCTAATATTGCTCCCTCGAGTGGGCTCCAGTACTAGTTGTCTAAGGCATGCCCCTGTAGGGCATCTAGAATAACTGCACTCTTCAAGTGGCAGCTGCAACTGCCGCCCAGTTAACATCTGGCATATTCAGATCACCCATCAGCAATATCTCCCCTTTTCTGCCATTCTAAGTATACTTTCTATCATTTCCTTGTCCACTTCCTCCCCTGAGAAGGGGTTCTGTATCCAACCCCTGTGCGGATTGTGGTGCCATTGCCTGTCTCCAAATTTACCCACAGTGCTTCTTCTCCTCCTGTTTACCCTTTTGTTCTGTTGCTTTTATTCCTTCCTTATGTAAAGAACTACTCCTCCCCTCTTTTACCCTCCCTGTCCCTCCTGTAGATAGTGTATCCTGGTATGTTACGTCCCAGTCATGGTTTTTGTGTACCATGTTTCTGTGACTGCCACGATATCCAGATGTTCCTCCTCCATCAAGGCCACTAATTCAGGAAGCTTGTTACCTAGACTACGGGCATTGGTACTCATTGCTCTCCATTTTTGATGGCCTTACCTTCTGTTGCAGCATCCCCACATGACCGTTCTACCTTGGTCTTTTTCTCATTTAGTACCCTGTTTTGTAGGGAGAGGCTGGGATTTTCTGCTGCTTGTCAGTGCCTCCCCATTGACTAGTTTAAAAGCTTGCCAATGAAGCATTTAAACCGATTGCTCAAAAGACTTGTTCCCTTCCTGGACAGATGCAGACCATCCTGCCAGTATAGGCTGGTGTCCCTCCAGGTGGAACCCCAGTCCCTAATGAAGCCAAACTCCTGTGCTCCGCACCATTTTTTCAACCATTCATTAAACTGCATGGTGCCAATTACCCTCGCCTCCCCCATGCCTTTGACAGGCAGCACCTCTGAGAAGGATACTGTGTTTGCTACTTGTCTTAGGCCCCTCCCAACTCTGCAATGTCCTCCTGCACTGCTCTAACCTCATGATGAGCCAAGTCATTTGTCCCTAGGTGGACAATTCGTCCAGCTCAGAATCCCTTGCAACTGTTGTTGTGATCCTGAGGATGCGCTTCCTGTCCCTTCAAGCCATGGCACCAGGCAGGCACCTTACTTCAGATTTCCCAGCTCCTCCCAGTTCTATCCCCCTAATAATTGAGTCCCCCACCAGGAGCTGCTTCCTTTCCTTGTGGTGTCCTCTGCCTCCTTCCTGTGGGCCTCCCTTGTGACAGTTGTCCTCAGCCTCCTTAGTCTCCTCTGCGGGTGTATCTATAGGGGAGCTATGCTCCCCCAGAATGGCGTATGGATTGACGCACCTGTATGCTTATTAGCATGCAAATGGAGCCATAAATAGAGGCAAATGGCCTCCCTGCGCCTTGCATGAATTATGGCCCCATTTGCATGTCACCTTTTGAATATCGGAAATTTGCACGTGGTGCAATGGTACTTGCGCCACCGCAACTTGAATGCTCCATTTTGACCACTTGCGGTGGCACAAGCTCCATTGCGCTATACACAGTGGCTGTGGCCAGGGGGTGATATTCAAAAGAGTTGCTCAATAGCACAACTCCTTTGAATATCGCCCCGGCCACACCTCTGCACAACTATTTTGTGCAGCATAAGGGCTTGAGCCACAAAATAGCGCAGTTTGAATATCCAGCCCAATGTGTGTTGTGCATGTTGCTTACTTCCATCACAGGGCTCCAACCAGCTGCAACGTTCCTGGCTAGCCCACCGTTTTCCTACCTGGGTACCCAGAGTGTGTGACTGTGTAGGGACTCTGAACTGCATGCATAACTGTCTGATTAATATAGCTTTTAAGCAAATCAACCTGATTACACCCCTCCCTTATTCAAGTCCCCTGAATAAATCAGATTTAACTTTGTTTGCATTTAACCTGACTGTGGTTCCAGTTTGTGCCAAAAGTATTATACTGTTGCTATTTGCTGTGCTTAACCTTGTTTTACAGGGAGTCTCCATGGTCAAGCTAGAGGAACCAGCCCTGGTGGTAAGTGCGAACAGTGTGGGTAATTGCCTGGTGAATGAGGGTCATTGTGAAAGTAATTATTGTATATTGTTTAGGCCACTAGAAGGAAAAGAGGGGGGTTACAGTGTCCCGGAGTGCTGTGTCCAGGTCAGCTTGACCACTAACAACCCTGACCTCCAGGTGGAGGCCCCTGTTTCATTACGCAGGCCCCTTAACCTGCTACTAGCCAAGCAAGCAGAGGTAGTAGCCCTTGGGATAGCACCACCTAGGGGTTACACTAGTCACCACTAAACAAGTCATCCTGTGACACTGTGGCACTGGAGGTCCCTGAAACCACCAGATGCCTCGGAGTGGCTCTAGCAGTTGGACAAAATGGCATGTTTTAAGAGAGCCTGGTACTCCATTCTGGGAAAGATAGACCAATAGCTAGAAATATGAGGCTTTTACATGGATTCGGTGTTCTGTAAAATCCTACAGGGTACTACATGCCTTCCTACTTATAAAACCAGCACCAAGCACTCACACACTGCCTACAGGGGCCCCTCCCCCCAACCAACTTCAGTCCCCTCCCGGGTAGTTTTGAACTCCCCCTCATGAAATCCAGGCAGTGACCTTCCATTACAGTTCTAAATTTATAAAAATTATTTTTCAGTTTTCTCTGAATTTTGATATTAGTACACATTATTTAATTAGTACCTGTGTAGTTTCAACCTGTCATTCACATCATATGACTTTAATCATGTTAAGAATATTTCGGACTCCCCCGCCCCCAATCAGTACCCAATCTTCCTCACTTTTCATGTTTGCTAAAACAAATCAAATCATTTAAAATGTTGGATGTCACTAGAGAACTTCTGGGGGACTAGGTTCAAGGTTCAAGGTTCAAATGTATTTGCAGACATGTATAAAAATAACATTCATTACGTGTACTATAATAAAATCATATAAATCCACTACAACACATTCATTTAAGGACCAGTACCTACATATAAATATATAACATATTCCGTTTATCTCTCAAAAAACATCTCCTTTAAAATACCCATTCTTAAAAACCTCCATTTACATCACTTAGCAATTAAATAAGAAAAACTGACAAGTTCAAAGATCTTAATTTAATTTTTTGTATTACATATGAAATTCAACTTCTCTTCTTTTGTATACCCCTCTAGATTTCGAAACACAGTCCTGGTAGTATCACTTCTCTCCTTCTGGAGCTCAGGGCAATCTAAAATTAAGTGAGACACGTTCATTTTTGCATTAGTACACTCAATACAGGCTTGAGCAGAACTTCCATTATATTTTAAATTTCCCCATTGGATATACAAACCCATTCTTAATAATGTCAAGGCTTTCCTATATTTTTTTATTTTCACATGATATTAAATATCTTTCCACTTCAAACGATGATTTGATATTTTTCAGATTTTCGATATTCCAGGCTGATCTTATATTTTCTAGATCTTTTTGTTTTGTAATATCCAGAACTCTTTCAGTTGCTTCTTGTGCAAATCTAATAGGATTAGTTGCCAAACTCAAGATTGCATTATGCTCAAGCCCATACATATTCAGCACCTCATTAGGTCCCCCTTCCCAAGTTAATAATGGCTGCTCATGCCTTTGAGTTATTTCTATCCAAAAATTAAACAGCAGGCTGTCCACTGGGGCAAATCTAATCTTTTTCCAGTACACAATACATTTTTTCACAATAATTGCATACAGGGATACTGTACCAGTCTCCGCCCTAACCAAAGCATTTGACATATATCGGGGAACCCCCAGAATTTTTATCAGGTATCGATTTTGTATCTCTTCAACATCATTAAATTTACAACACAGACCCCATAATTCAGCTCCATAAATTAATTGTGAATGTACTTTTGCCGTAAGGCAACGATATTGTGCCAAGAAGGACTCTTTTGCCATAACTTGGGCAAAATGTGCAATGCCGTTAAGTGCTTTAGTTGCATTATCTTTCACCCTTTTAACCTGCTTGTCCCATTTACTATCTTTACTAAACATCACCCCCAAATATTGGAATTCATCCACTACCTCTGTTCTAGACCCGTTCATTAACCAGGATGATCTTCTTTTTCCTTTTCTATTAAATTCCATTATCTTTGTTTTGTCCAACTTTAACTCCATACCTAATCCCTTTACTACATTTGAAATTGTTTGTATTGCTCTTCTGGGGGACTAGCGTGTCACTGTCCATTACGACTAAACATTAAAGCAAAGCCAAGAGATGAGTTAGCATCTGTTAATCTAACCCTGCAGGAATCATGAGGCATGAAGTGTAACCAAAAATATTATGCCCCTAAGGTTAGAGTAACAAAGGTAACCTGGAGTGTTTTAATGTTATTAGTAAACTAAACAGTTTTGATGTTTTTAAAATGAATCTTTTTATTGCTAAAATTCAAATGGTTCTACTGTGCGTGAGGCTTTTTCCACATAAAAATGACATACAGAATGGTACAGGAGACTTGAATTCCAGTCCCTCAATTCCTCTGTCTGCCCACCTCACCCCATCCCCTTCTTTTTCACTTAAAAATAAGTCCTTGTACCATGTAGACAGATTGGGATTTGTTTCATGCCCCCAGGATTTCCTGTTGCCCATTACCTCTTACCAATAGGAATCAATGTTTTTGCTACTTTGTCTTTTTTTTAAATACCCATTCTTCAAAGACAACATTGATGAGCCAGAAGTCTAAATTTAATAATGTTTCTTTGTAAAAAGAAATTTAGAACAAGCAATCTCTTCAGCAAATCACTCTCATGGGTGGATATAAAAACCTCAGTGAGTAATTTATACTGTATACAGAAGGCTGGTCAGCATAGCTGAATTAGAGCTGCTTGATGTAGCTGAACACTTTCTTTTGTTAACCAGTAAAGGAGTTGGTGGTAGCTTTTTGCCATAGAGATTGCATGTGGAGTGGGACCTTAGTCAGCGTGTTGACAGATTAATAGTACTACACAAGTGAGTGCTGTATAGTTTTATTTGTTGTTTGTCTTATTCATAGGTGCAAGTAAAGAGCATGTATTTGTGGTCACAGTATATGTGGCCACCAGGTCCAAGAAGTGATCAGCAGACTATGGTAGAATGTTCATCAATTTCAGCATTATAATTTGTAGGTATTGAGAACATTTTCTGGTAGGCAAACAATCCCACCTCTGTCTCACTCTTCAGTTGTTCCTCTGTAAACCTGCAGAAGGTGTTCAGGTTGGCTAATCAAAAGATTCTGCAGCTAAAAAAAAACAACTGTGGGACTGTAGACTGTTTCCTTGGAATTGATTCATAAACTACCACCAAGACTGTATCCCAAAATGCTCTGCAATCCAAGAGATAGAGGGAAGATAATTAAATCAATTTATTCCCACAAATGACAAACTGTTGCCATCATAATACCAAGACCAACTTGTTGGCACGTGCCAACTCCTTTTGGTTCTGTCTGAATATCAAGCCACACAAAAATTAAAACAGTTCCCTCATGAAATAATGAAACCAATGTATACCAAGGCACAGGGTATCATAGCTTGTGAGTGGTAAGTGACAATTTTATTAGTAAGAGACAGCAATCTCAAAGGCTTCTTTTAAAATTGGACATCAGAGTGCAGGTAAGGGAGGCTCACAACCAGACCAGTTACTACAAGCTCGTGACTGGATCAATTACCCCAATGTTCACCTCTCTTAGAGGTTTCTACCAAGTCCTTAGATAGTCAACAAGTGCCCACAATTTATACATAACACAAACACTGTGTCATTTGTATAATACATTTAGAAACATAAATGCAAGAAGGAAAGAAAAGGACCAGAACATTAAATGCATTTTAATTTTTCTTGAACCCCACCATTGTCTTTGCTTCTGCAATCTTGTTTGGAACTTGGGGAGAGGAAGGGTGGGAGGGAAGGGCAGCTGCAGAATAAGGAGTGCTAGCTGCACATTTGAGCAGACTTGATAGACCACTAGGCCTTTATCTGCTAGCAAATTTCGTATGTTCGTATGTTCATAACTTCATTCCACCCACCCACCACCCTTTCCATGAAGTCATTTCTAAAAGCATACAATTATTATCATTATTATTATGAGCTGCCAGCCTGGTGGTGTAGAGGACTAAGGCACTGGTGCCTTACCTCTTACCCCGCCAATGACTTGGGGTCGGGAGCGACCTCAGGTGTCGGAGGGTCAGCCAGGGGGAGGAGGATCGAGTGTCCCATGGACTGCTCTCCTCCTCTGGGGAAGGTGGAAGGGGATGACTGCTGAAGTGCTGGTGGTGGGCAGGGGCTCGTGCATGCTTGGGGGTCATAGTGTGGGTTGGCACAGGCCAACGTAAGACGTGCAGCATGGGGAAGCATGTGCAGCAGTGTCCCTGACGTTACTGGACATCCGCACCATGGGGGCAATCATGGAGACAAAACTAATCCTCCAACGCATGTGAAGGCCATCCCTGATGGCACCACAGTGGACGCACTCAAGTTAACTCCACCCAAGCCTGGCCTCCAGGTCTTCCACAGCATGCAGGGTATGTACCCGCTGTGAAGCAGCCTGAGGAGAGGAGGGTGAGAAGGTAGAGCTCTGACTGTGGCTGGTACAGGGGCTGTGAGAGCTAAGCTGGATAAGATGGAACTATAGAACAACCCCCAGCTGAGGAGGTACTAAAAGAAATTAAGTACAAATAATAATGTTATAATATTTTATGATTATTATTAAAGGGGCACAGTCACAACCCTATACTTAAGGCTCAGTAGGCACTTCAATGTTAAACCTTAATTTTTGCACTTTAATAACTTGGTAACTGTTCATCAGATTTCCAAGAAACTTTGCATGTGCAGTCTTGTTTGGTAGATCTCTGGATGTATCACGTTTTGTTCTGGTTGGATGTGCAGTTATCATTGGTTTGAATTTGTTTTCTGTCAATGTGGCTAGCATCCAGATAGCTTGGAATTGTGGTCCGAAATTTTCCAGGTAGAAAGGAGCTGGCCCACAGATGTGCCTTTTGCTTGTTTGGTGAAAAAATATTAATCTGTTCCAAAGTTAATTAATTTTGAAAATTTGAATACTTGGCGCTGAGCACGCTGAGTAAGCACCAAAAACTAGCTGTATGAAACAAAAAAAAATTATTTTTTTTCATATTGACCTCATCCTTTTTTTTGAGAGGAAAATCCTTTATCATTTGCTGCCATCTTGTTTTCAGTTTTCACCGCAAATTCGAATTTAAAAAGTCTCCAAAATGATACGCTGGAGTACAAGCAACATATGTATGTTGCTTATCTTATCTGGACCCCATTAGCTAGATTCTGAACTTAACCGTTGGATAAATGGCCTGAAACCTTTTTCTCATGCCTTGCTCATCACAAAAAAAGATTCCTTTTTTTGTATTTACCCAGTGCTTCCTGACCCCCATATTGGGTTCCTTTCATGTCAATTAGCCTGTCGCCCAGACTGTTGTGATTTTTGGTCTGAAATTTTCAGGGTAAAAAGGAGCTGTGGCACAGATGTGCTTTTGTTGATTTGGTGAAAAAATACTAATCTCTTCCAAAGTTATTTATGTCTTTTTTTTAACTTTATAAAACTTTGTTTGTGACTCGTGGTATGAAAAAAGATTATTTTTCATACAACAGGTCATGAAAAAAGATTCTTTTTTTTGTGGGGGAAAACTCCTTTTTCAGAGCCGACATCTTTTCCCTAGTGTCTAGTGGCACCCCCCCACCCTCTGATCACCATCCACCTAATTGTTTATTACTTCCCTGGTGTCTAGTGGCACCCTCACCCTCAGATCATCTCCTTTCCCTTGTGTGACCCTGAGCAATTCACTTAACCTCCTTGTGCTCCCAGGTCACACCTGGAAATACGTTTCAGCTTACTGTGTCTTTCCCAGTTAAACAATTTCCTCTTTCACCCTTTCCCTGGTGTCTAGTAGTACCCTCCTTCCAATGGCTATCCCCATTGAAACTTTCACTTTCCCTGGTGTCTAGTGGCACCTCCCACCCTCTGATTAGTGTCCACATAGAAAGCCTCACTTTCCCTGGTGACTAGTGGCACCTCCACCCTCTGATCCCCGTTCTGACCTGAAATAAAGAAAATTGTCCCTCCCCTTTAGCACCCACAACCATGCACCCCCTCCACACACCCCATACACCCTCACTCACCTGAACAGGTGCCAGGCTGGAGATCCACTCTCCTATGGAAGACACGTCTTGCTG
This sequence comes from Neoceratodus forsteri, assembly GCA_016271365.2. NCBI lineage: Eukaryota > Metazoa > Chordata > Ceratodontiformes > Ceratodontidae > Neoceratodus > Neoceratodus forsteri. The sequence goes on along the minus strand of CM057449.1, from coordinate 513,776,078 downwards.
CTGGAACCACCAATTGTAATATGAGAAACTAAGGTAAATACTTCAATGTATTTCAGTGGGGTTTCCAACTTTGATGCATAACTTGGCCATTTTTGTATATTGTGACCCCAAATTTTCAACATGGCCTTTTTGGGACCCCACCTCATGCACAATGTCAGTGGAATTACACAAATCCAGCTGGAAAGGTGATTTCATGGCCACTTGATGAAAGTACCTTTTGGGTGGGATTTGAACATTTTCACTGCCCTTGTTTTTGATTTGGGGTCATAAGAAGGCTATATTGAAATTTTGGGGTCAAAATATGTAAAAATGCTAACATTAGGCACACAAGTTGAAATTTTGTTACGCTCCATTGTAACATAATTTGACTTGACATTTTCAACATAACCATCTTTTTACACCACCTCATGCACATGACAGCTGTCATTTTTCAAACCATGACCAAACTGTTTTCACACCTGTGGTGTGCAATGATGTTGCAGTGGCTTGGAATCATGTTTTGGTGGGAATTTAAACATTTTTATTACTGGGTTCATGAGGTGGGGTAATAAGAAGGCTATGCTGACAGTTTCATTCCTGTTTTAATACACATGCAAGTGCAGGGCCCTCCGATGTGTAATTGAGGTTCTAAACTAGTAACAGAGTGATTTAAGGTTGGAAGGGACTCTGGATCTGTCATGTCCCCAACCCCCCCAATTTATAAATATGTGTTAATTTATAGTTGCCCCCCACACACACACACACACACACACACACACACACCCTACTACCCAAGGAGTGCCCTGTGATTCCCTTGTTTAGTTGGCATAGTCCATTTCCCACACCGTGGGTGCTCTCATTTTCTGCAAAATATAAAAGGTATTATTTTATTGTTGTACTTAATTTATGTCTGTTTCCAAATCTCCTTCCCCACATTGTTCTGGCAATATATCAAAACTGGATGTTCAGCCATTTGGGTACAGGCAAGCAGCTGTTATCTCACAGAGACTCACACCAAGTCTGTTCCATCTGCCAGCTTCTTGCCCTCCCACCCTCTGTGCACTCTACCATCCCCAACCTCCACCCCCTCTCACTTGTTTTGACAGGGTCTATCTCACACAGCAACTCTTCCTTGCATTGGAACTGGAAACAGCAGTGTCCCACAAACAGCCAATTCTCATACGTCAGACAGCATTGAAATGAATGGAGCCCATTCATTTCAATGGGCTTTTTTCTTTGCATTGTAATTTCTTTTCATTTTTTTACCTAACATTTTCTGTTGTGGTCTTTTTTGCAATCCCTCTAATGAACAATATTGGTGTCAGCATTGAAATAGACCCCAAAACTGGTGTTTGCAGAGTATGCTGACATGTACTGCAAACATCAATTTTTGGGTCGATTTCAATTGTGACACCAATATTATTCATGAGAGGGATGGCAGAAAAGACCACAACAAGAAAAAAAACTCTGGTCAGAGCCATTATAGCTGCTAATGCATTAACTTGTTAAGAGTGTTTCATGGGCTTAAACATAAACATGAATTGCCGTAGTCAGCTCCATGTGTAAATGTAATTTTTGGTAAAGTTAAATCATTTATCTGTTTGATCCTGTGTTTTCCATGTGTTTAAAATGTGAGCAGCGAGTGTGTCGTGCACTATATTGGAAAGAGAGGGAGCTCCATGCCAAGGCCTTCAAGTAATGGTAGAAGGAATGGTGCAGAGAGGAGAGGAGAGATATAGCTACATTGGGGACTGTGGGCCAACCTGGAAGGATAAGAGCCTTTACTGAGGTGATGGCCTGCTTTCATGCAGGAGGGAATCAATATTCCTCAGTGAATGGTTTAAATGTTACTTCAATGGACATATACAGTAGCCGAGGGGGTGATAGAAGAAATAGGGGAGTCAGAAAGTGGGCCAGTACAGGCTGAGATAGAGTAGAGATCCCAAGGGGATAGAGTCCCATCAGGATGTAGGTTATTCAAGGAAGCAGGGAGTTAGCAAAGGAGGAAGAGTGGAAAAGGAGCAGTCAAAGGAGAAAGGTGAGGAAGGGGGAACAATTGGAAAAAGGAGAAAGTGACAAGAAGAGAGCTGAGGGCTGTCAAAAGGGTGCAAGATCTGCATCAAAAGCCCTATTTGGAGAGACTGAAAGAGTTCAATATGCACACCCTGGAGGAGAGGAGGAAGCGTGGGGATGTGTGGGAGGCCTTTAATTACCTAATGGGAGTTAATAAGGTACAGAAGGGAGATATGTTTCATAGAAAAAGGTGCTGTAAAACGAGGGATCATGATATGAAGCTGGAATGAGGTAGATTCAGGAGAAATGTGAGAAAGTACTTCTTCATAGAAAGGGTGGTGGAGTCCTGGAACAGCCTTCCATGTGAGGCAGTTGGGGTGAAACCAGTGGTGGGTTTCAAAAATGCCTGGGATAGGCACAAAGGAATCCAAGAAGGAAGGAAGAGGGTGGAAGAGACAGTGCTCTTGCTCAAGTAGGGTATGAAGAAAATCAATCATAATTAAAAATGGGCAGACCAGATGGGCCCAGTGATCATTATCTGCAATCCGTTTCTGTGTTTCTATGTATGACAGGTTATATGATTCAAATGTATACAGTGAAAAATTATTAATATGCACAATGTTGATACTGTAAACTGTGTGGCACACATAATTTATGGTGTACAATGCTACACAGACATAATAATCAAATGGGCAATAATATATGCATTGAGCAGGGGAGAAAAAATCAAGAGGAACACGTATGAAGCACTACATTACTCATAGAGTGGTGACCTCATGATAGGTACAAACTGTATGAAGTTACTGTATTATGACGGTACCCAGCCATGTACCAATGTTGAGTTAGCTACAGTATGAAATTTTATTTATTTATATATTTTTTAATAATCCAGCCACAATGGCAAGAAAGAATGTTGGCTTCTGATTGCTCCGTCTATGGCTAGACCTGTGATGTTATCCCAGCATAACATCACAAATCTAGATCAGCACACTCATGACTGCATTAATATAAACAATAATCAGTTCACAGCCTTCCCTACAGTTGGTTTCAGCACTTCCTGCTCTGCTTGGAATCTCCACTCCCTGCCCCCCTTAAACATAGTAACTGTGTGTCTTCAACATCACAACACTTTTACCAGTTTTTGCATTGCTGTGCTTTGCTTTTTATCTCCCAGTACAACACACTCAACAACTGTACCAGGAGAAGAGAACAACAAGCAGAATAGCACTGAGGAAAAAGGTGAGGCAGGCAGCTGGGCTCGTAACTTTGAAAATGGGAAAATTAGTCAAATGAGTGGGGTGAGCAGCTGGCTCTTTGACTTTGCAACATAAAACAGAAACACTAATTACTCACTTTTTGTCTGATGTTCTCTTTACTTAATTTTATTTTGTTCTCTCAGTACAAAAGACTTGCCCACTGCACTGGGAGAATGACAGTCAGAGCCAGCAGGAGGAGGAGGAGGTGGATTCACCATTTCACGTTCGTCAAAATGGTAACAAACTTGAGAACATCCAGGAGAACAGCGTCCTTTTTCCTTCTCCCAGTATGTAAGATATGCCAAATGTACCGGAAGAATGACAGACAGACCCAAAATGTCACTGTAACATGCAGCGGTGGGGGGGGTGCAGCGTATTTCAATTTTACATTCACAGACATCAAAATGGAGAGAGAGAGAGAGACAGACAGAGAGAGAGACAAAGTGAGACAAAGTTAAAAAAATACAAAACAACACAATCTCATTTTTTTCTTCTCCCGGTACAGAGGACATGACTTTCTACTCCAGGTACAAACCACATGCCAACTGTACCTGGAGAACAACAGGGTGGGGTGGCAGGCAGAGCCACAGACACACTCACAGTAACACCATAGCAGCTCCACCTATTGGACAAAACAAATAATCAGCACTGTTTTTTAACTAAGTATTCCTACCCTTTCAAGAAAAGACTCAAAATGTAGTTTTAATAACTCTTTTAATAATTTTTCCTTTTTTTTATTCGAGCCATTGTATAATGAGAATAATGCACTCAAGGGTGTGTGTCGTGCTGGGATAACGTCACTTCTTGGGTGTTGGCAGCACTTGGCCTGTGGCCTTGTGCTCAACCACCCAAGGGGTGCCATTATCCCAGCACGACACACACCCTGTCATGCATTATTCCTTCAATGACACATAGCCAAGGATGCTCCTTACAATTTGCAACCTTGTTTTTTTTTAATCACTTTATTGATTTTGGGGAAATCATTTGGAACATGGAAAATAATAATAAATGTATAGACAGCAAACTTGTGAGAATGATCCGACCTGCATTTCTGAGTGACAAAAAGATATTCGGCCAGGAGTGGATTCAGGCCTAAATGTTGACAATATTCCTAGAAATTGCTGAGACGGGGGTTCGGGTGATGTGTCCCCCAAGGTGGAGGCTCCCTACTGGAAATTTTTATCCATGAGTGTAGTCAAAGCACCTGAGATCATCATTCTGAGGACTAGAAAGCAGATTCCATTCAGTGATGAATGCCAATTTAAAATGTCCTTTTTAAAATATAAAGAAAGGCATTCACTTCATGTGGCAGGGCCTGGATTAGTGCCCAAAAAAAAATTAACAGAATAAAGTAATGAGAGTTCCACCCTGTAAATATTTCCAACTTACCAACTGCATTCTTAGACTACAATATGGTATTTATTGCATCAAATTGAAAGCCACACAGCAGAAAATGTTAACATTTAAAAAGGCTAGGAAATTTAGTTTTAACCATTTCCCTGTATAATACAGTTTGGTTCCTAACCCCCTCACTTACCCCTAGAAGGACACTTGTGAATAGTTATGAGACTAATTCAAGTTTGAAACAAACTGAACAGAATGCCACTAAAAAAGTCCTGAAAGGGTTAACATAAAGGAACCCTCCCGCGCACGCACCTGCGCACACACATACACACACACACACACTCTCACACGCACAGCTGTCATATCTCTCAATTGCTCCACGTTTTCTGTGATGTTCCAAATTTATGCAGTCCCAGTCAGCCTGTACCACCGCCCTCCATTCCAGCTTTGATTTCCACATCCGCATGCCAAAAACACATGCTGTCCTTTGTTCCCCAACACTTCCTGTCTTCCTAGTGTACCTGATGATGTCGCTGATATCGGGGACATGCCTAAATGACCAATAGAGTGATTGTCTTCTCTGCTTGCTTTTTTGGCTCAGCCACCTCCCCCCCCGCCTCCTCTGAAGCTTGGCCTTGCTCCATCCCAAATCAGGATTAACGAGCTAATGACTGGTCCCCCCCCCCCGGTCCTCTGCCATACAATAAAGCAGCTAGGTGACCAGAAGGGGAACCATAGCTTCGGTAGGATTTTCCACAGACTACCACAGATAGAAGGAACAGACTGAAGAGAGTTTACAGGAAGAGAGGAGCAGCCACACTGCACCGTGACTGAGGAGGAGGAGGATTCCATAGATTGGCATAAGAGCCTGAGGAATGCCATCAGCCGCCACGCAGAACCAAGGTTAGGAGAAATAAATATTCTCACAATGTGGGTGCTTTTCGTGGCTTTTAGCTGCTCTCAATGGATAACAGCCTGGGTCAGAGGAAAGGAGAAGGAAGGCAGCACACCGGTCACTGGACTGCCGGTCCACAAGAGCCAGGAGCAGTGCTCACTCCGCTCAGCACCACTCAGCCAACTTCACTAACTAACGGAGTCTGTAAATCATTCTGAGGAGCTGTAAATCATTTTGAAGTTGGCTGTGTGCTGTGACTGTGTGTGTGTGTGTGTGTGTGTGTGTGTGTGTGTGTGTGTGTGTGTGTGTGTGTGTATATGTGTGCTGTGTTCGTTGTGCAGCGCTGACTGAGACTGGGAGCCGGAGCCTGGAGAGAGTCTCTCCTGGATGAGTCCACACAGGGCCGTGCAGGCTGCTGCAGCTGCTGTATTGCTAAGATTTACAGAAAATCAAAAGGAGCAGGGCAGTACCTATCAAGCAGCACTAGCACAAAAGCACAGCAAAACTGCAGAGCAGCAACTGGCAACTGTCTGCAGGCAGCAGCACCACTAAAAGAGCAGTTGACTGGCACTGACTGACCAGGACAACTGACTTCACTCACTCTGCTAGGGCAGGCTACTGCTGGGTTTATGTGTGAGTAAGAGGGTCACTTGTTGTCAGCACAGTGCCAACCATGCCAGAGTCAGCCCAGAGTGCTACAGAGTGTGAGAGTGCTACAGACTCTTTAAATTTGTCGGCAGTGCTGCTTCAGCCAGCTTTCCTGCCCTGCACACAGCAGACTTAGAGCACTTCAAAAGCCATGGGCTTGCTTGCAGATTTGCCTAGGCTGCCCTAGCTTGACAGCCCAGAATAGTCACTGATGGTGCATGCAGTTGTTCAAGGCTGTGTATGAGTGCTGATGTGCAATATGGCTTCTGCTACTGCACCAGTCACTTCATTACCAGTTTCTCATTGCTTGTAAAGTGCTTTGGGATACAAAGTGTATGAAAAGCACTATATAATTGCTAATTCTTTGCCTTCTTCTTCTTCACATAGATCTGCTGCCCTAACTGAGAGAGTCTAGCTGCTGTTGTGACCCTGCTATAAGAGGGACTGGGAAATTAGTCCAGCCAGGAGGAGTGACCTGCCACCATCAGAGGGAGCCCTGCCAGCAACCCGACTAGTCCAGCCAGGAGAAGTAACCTTCTCCATCAGAGCAAGTTCAGCCAGCAACAACCCAGTGCATACAGGACTGCACCTTGCAGGTGTTCATTACCAGCAAAAGGAGGTAAAAGGAGGAGCAGCAGCAGCAGCTGAATTGAACAGGTATGTTCCTGGAGATATTTTAAATTGTAATGCATTTTTACTGTGACTGAGTGCTTAATTGTCCGGGGAAGGGGGTTGCTGCCTCCAATTATCCTACTTCTGAGGCATGTTATTTGATAGGATGTACATGTATACCCTTTTTAGGGGCAGGCCGGGGGAACCATCCAACTTGCTGCGTCTCAACATCTGGTATTTTAGGAATACAATTGTAGTGTCACAGTGTGACACACTATGACTATGTTCATAAAACATCAGTAGTGATTGAACACAGCAAGCAAGAACATTCATCTCCACCGACCCCCAAAATGACATATTTGGCCTGTTTTTAGTGGTGAGGGTCTGACTTGCTATGTGACTCTGTGTCTGATTACTTTGGATTCGGATGTGTGTTTAATGGAATAGGTTGTACAAGTACTTGGGATGTTGGGGGGGAGGGGCCCTGCTTGCTGCATCTAACATCTAGTATGATATTCCATTAATACGATTGTAGTGGTCAAGTGTGACACACTGTCACTACAATCATATTAATAAACTATCAGAACTGATTGGACACAGCAAGTGGGAACCCCTTTCCCACCAGCCCCAACAATTAAGTATGTCTCCTGTTTTTGGTGGTGGTGAGGGTCTGGCTTGCTATGTGACTGCATCAGATTACTTTGGACTGGATGTATTTAACGGAATAGGTTGGACAAGCATTTGGAGTGCAGGGGGGGCTGCTTGTTGTGTCCAACAATGTCTGATGTTTTATTACTATGGTTGTAGTGTTACAATGTGACACACTACAGTCATGTTAATAAACCATCAGGATTCATTGGATATAGCAAGCAGCTCCCCCCCAACACTAACACAAAGAATGACATGACATACATGGGCTGGGTTTGATGGTGATGGGGTGGTTTGCTACATAACATTGTCGAATTACTCTACATGTGTAGCAGATTTGTTTACACAAGTATTTGGGGTATGTGGAGGGGGAGCTGCTTGCTGTGTCCAATAATGTCTGATGTTTTATTAATGTGATTGTAGTATTATAGTGTGACACACTGCAGTCATGTTAATAAACCATCAGGATTGATTGGACACAGCAAGCAGAGCCCTCAACAAAAAATGATGTACATAGTGAGTGTTTTTTGGCAGTGAGTGTCTGGCTTGATATCTGCCTGCATCAGATTACTTAGTTTGGATGCATTTTCTGAAATACTCATTTTTCTTTGCCATCCCTCAGCCATATTGGCTCTGGCTTGCTACATGCCTCGGATGTGTTTCATGGAATTCTCATTTGTCTTTGCTGCCATGTCTTACCAAGTTGGGGCACTCAAGTGTGTTTCTTCATCCAATTTTCTTCAATAAATTCATGTAGTTCATGCTGTACAATTCCATTTGTATATATTATAACATTTATGTATCTATTGTCTTGTAAATATTGGACTTGTATTTCTGTTCTACTCTACCCTCTTCACCCAGGACGCACTGGGAGACGAGTAACTTGTTGCTCAGTGTGTCTTTCCTGGTGAAACTTTTCAATAAATAAATATCTTGCCAAGTTGGGGCACAGTGTTTTTCCTTCTCATTTTCTTCATTGCCTGAACCATCCTGCCATGTCTTGCCAAGCTGGGGAGCACAAGTGTATTTCTCCAACTCCTTTTCTTCATCATCTTTACCTGAACTATCCCTACTCTTGTTGGGTGATGATTTTTATTGAAGAGGTGAATCCAGGGGGAGCTTGGATCTGCCAAGAGGTTGAATATGTGGCAGTTAGACTCGCAGATCAGTTCATCAAGAGGACGGCAGAGAGAAATTGTGAAATTCTTTTTCCCCCTGACACTTTCTTGTAGAATAGAATCCTGTCCCACTGGATCACTAAAAACTGTCATGTTCAAGTACTAATTACAAAATTAATACTTTGTGTGTAGACAACCGGGACAAAGTTGACGAGGATCAAGACAGTGACAAGTCTCTGAACAAGAAGAAAAGCTACACTATTTTCCAAGCCACCTGGATGAGCATGTTTAACTGGTTAGCAGGAAGCAAATATGGTGTGAAATATGTATTCTGCAAGACCTGTGGCACATATTTCATCATTCACCATGGAGGACAACATGATGTGCAGCAACATTCAAATTCAGAAAAGCACTGGCAACATTCCAAGCATGTCACACTTCTTTGGCTGTCAAAGCCTGGTGAGCGTGAAAGTCATTGAGGCAGAGGTGGCTTTTGTGTCTCTGACTGCAGAACTTAATCTTCCTTTCACAGCAGGAGAGCATATTCTAAAATTTATTAAATAATATGGAGAAGATCAAGAAGTTTTGAAGAAGATGACCTGTGGGGCAACCAAAGCAAGCTGTATCACAAGGGATGTGCTTGTTTGGTCCACAGTACCAAAATGATATTGCTGCAATGTGTTGTGAAGTACCCTTCTGTGTGTACATGGATCAGAGCACAGATATGGGTGATGAGAAATGGTTAGTGATTCTTATGGGTTTTCTGGATGAAGCTGCAGGCGGAAATGTCATTCGTTTCTTAGATATGCCAGATTTTGTGCCTGGGACTTAATAAGTGATGTTTGACTGCTTGGTAGAATGCAAGAATAAGTTTGAGATGCTACTGTCAAGCACTGAAACTTTTTCATATGACAACGCTGCCTCTATGATTGGGAAAAACAATTTAGGCCTTTCATGTTTAAAGGCAGTGAATCCAAATATGATTAACGTGGGATGCTTCTGTCACTTGGCTGATCTGTACAGTAAAGCGGGGGTAAAAGCTCTACCCTCACCTGTAGAAGAATTAATCTCTGATGTGTACTGTCATTTCTCATCCAGTTCTCAAAGACGGCAGAAACTGAAGGAATTTGTGTTGATAGATGGAAACCCACTTAAAATAATTAAGCATGCCCCTACTAAATGGCTGAGTCTTGGGAAAGTTATAAACCGAACCCTGGATATGTGGTCGGTTCTCCTGTCATATTTGCTAAAACTGAAACCAAGATCAGCCAAAATCAACCTAATTTGTGACCATCTGCAGAACCATGAACTGCAAATGGTCTCTATGGTCCTTAAATATGTGCTGGAACCCTTACTGCTGTTCAACACCCAGCTTCAAAGCTGAGAAAGCCAACTTATGGCTCTGCATGGGAACGTACACAAACTGTTGCAGCAATATGCAGGAAGAGTGCTGAAACCAGCAGCTGCTGTCAAATTAATCAGGGAAAATGACATATCTGTACTAAATGACACAAGCAGTTTCTTGGCCAAGAGTGACCTCAGGGTTGGACTGGAGATCAAGCAGTATATGAACAATAATAGGGGTGACCTTTTGGGAACAGTAACAGAACATAATTTGTACAAGAAAACTGTGGTGTTTTATACTGTTGTGCTGGAGCAAATCTTGAAAAAGTTCCCAATTCAGGATCACCTGTTAAAGAATGCAGCACCCATACTTAATCCAGCAATTAAGCTGGCCATATCAACACAACTTGTGATTGATGTTGCCAAATGTCCTGGAGTCTGTGTCACTGAGGCAGACTCAGAGCAATTATTAAACAAGTTCATAATGTATCAAAATGAAAATATGGGTAAATTGACAGGACCAGTAAATGGATCACATTCCTGTGTGTCAAAACCCTGGGCTCATGTTCTACAACAACTATGTGGCTGTGGCAGACTTCAACTTTTCAAAAGTTTAATGCTGACTTGACTTTGCTTGCTGCACTCAAGTGCTGAAGCAGAAAGGGCCTTCAGTATGGTGAGGTAGGTAAAAACTGAGCAGTGCCACTCACTAAGTCTTAAGACCCTGAATTTGCTGCTGGCCATCAAAATGAACAAAGAAAAGGATTGCTATGAGGTCAAGCAGCCAAAGGAAGTACTAGATGCTGCCAATAAAGCCACAGTAGCATATAGCAATGATCAAAAATCTCAGTTATACCTTGTACAATTTCAAAGCATTTGTACTACACTACACTGGCTGCCCCAAAACATAGTTTTCTGAATGGTTTGCATATGTTTATTTTTATTCATATTTTGTTGCTGTGATTTCATTTGCATTTCTGCTGTTTTGCACACTGATAGAAAGTTCTAACATTGATTTGCATTGTGTTGGACTGTGGTTGCACTGACTAAAGGCTTTTTTTGCACTGTTATACAAGCTGACTGTAAGATACTGTACTATGTTTGCATAATGTTAATTTACTGTGTGGTGTTTACAGTCTAGTGAGTAGAGGTAGAATTGAAGAAAAGTGTAGAATAGAAAAGTACAGTAGAAAAGTATAGAACAGAAATGTAGAAAAGTATAGAACTGTAGAAGTGTAGAATAGTTGGCCCAGTGGCGCTGAGGTTTGAGGCGCTGGACACCACACCTCGTTCCACGCTGGTGACCCGGGCTGCTCTCCTATCCCAGGGAGGGATCCAGGGACCCACCACTCATAGCAGCCTCTGGTGATGACCAGGGGGTGCTACTAGAGTGGTGTAGCAAAAGGGGTGGAGTGCGGCAGACGTTGGCATGCTGTGCCTAGGCGTCACTGCATGCCCGCACTCCGCAAGGGAGAAAAGTAGAAAAAATTAGCTAGCCAGCCCATCAGTGCAGTGGTTGGATTTCTGCTTGTGACACTGGAAACTCAGGATTGGGAATGGACCCGGGCCGCTGTAGGGCCAGCCGGGGGAGAAGGATAGAGTGTCCTATGGACTGCTCTCCTTCTCTGGGGTGAGGGTGGAGAAGTGCCTGGCATGAGATGTACCCCTGGTGGAGTCCGGGAGTCACACAGCTACCAGTGCTCGCATGTAATGGAGGAGGGGCAGATGCTGGCCATCATTGCACGCCCCCCCCCCGCCTAACAGAGGAAAAATGGAAAAAGGAGGGGCGGGTCCTCCGTCTACATGAAGCTCTCCCCGGGCTTCAATTAGCCACCATCGCCAGCACTCCCAACTAGTTACTGGTTCCGCGGCACTGGAATTAGGGGAACCAGTGCTGAAGCCCTGCCCACTAGGGGGGCAAGCAGGGGGTGACCGGGAGAGGCAGGCAATTGACGGTTGGTGGGAGCCTAGGGGCCATGATCAGGGCGCAGCCTGACAGAGGACCTGCCAGAAAAAGGGAAAAAAAAAAGAAAAAATGGGCTATGATTAGGCAGTATGAGCTTCCGACCCCCACTGCCCACCTTGAATGGCACCTCCTCAACCAGATCGTGCTCCAGTGGGTCAAGCTGGGAAGCTCCTCACCACCCCACCATGAGGGGTAATCTGTGGAGATGAGGAGGTTGGCCTGATGTTGGGAGAGCAGGGCTGGGGGGGGTCGGTCAGGATGACCTCATCGACCAGGGCCCAAGGGAGAAAAATATGTAAGAAAAAAAAAAAGAAGTGTAGAATAGAATTGTAGAAGTCTAGAATAGAATTGTAGAAGTGTAGAATAGAAATGTAGAATAGCAATAGTGTAGAATAGAAATGTAACTAGAATTGTAGAAGTGTAGCATAGAACTGAAGAATAGAAGTGTAGAAGTGTAGAACAGAAGTGTAGAATAGAAACAGTGTAGAACAGAAATGTAGAGAAGTGTGAGTAGAAGTGTAACAGGTGCATTGCATTTGCCTGATTTTGTTACTATGTGCAAAATAAAGTATTTCTTAATTGTATCTTGTGTGTTTTGTGTACTTAATGAGTGTAGCATTAAAATAAAGTACAGACAACAGTATAACAAGTTTGTTTTATTACAAAAACACAAAAGAAAACACATAACTGGTTAAAAATAACTTTACTGGTGCACCATCAAATGACTGAGCTACTCGTGCATTACACAAAATAAGGTGCTCCACATTTGGGTCATTTGTCACACATTGCTATGATGTCTGTTCCACACTGGCAGGTTTACAGGTTGAGAGGGGGTAGGAAGAAATAGGCTGTTGGTTAACTAGGATCTGCGGCCTATCCTGTAGGTAGGGAAATGGGCAGACTAGATGGGCCTAGCGGTCCTTATCTGCCGTCAAAGTCTATGTTTCTGTGTTTCTATGAGAGGTATGCAGCTGCTCCAGGAGTGCAGTCAGACAGCCATATTGTGGCTGCAACTGTGCTTACCATTCAGTCCAGTAAGAATGTGATCAGTCCTGAAAGCGCTAACCTCCAGACAGGATCGCTGCTTGAATTATAATGTTATGCAGGAATACAGCAGTTTTACAACTCTTCAGAATCTGTCCGTTTACAGCCTGCATTACTAGAGAGAAAGTGCATGTTTCATTTAACATCAGTGGATACAATCGCTGTTTGAATTAGCATACACTGGCTGAGGCTAGCAGTAAAACATAAACCTAAAAGCTTTTTTTTTTTTTCATACAAGGAACAAACCTGGCTACAGCTATAAACCCCACAAAGTAATCTGAGAAGGCACTGCACTAATCAGTTAATCTGAGAACTATGCTAACCAATTTATGGTTTAGTAAAGGAATGTAGGAGTTTTACAACTCTTCAGAATTTGTCAGTTTACAGCCTGAGTTTGGTTCTTTCCCCCTTCAGTTTGGCTAAACAAGAAGTCAGCCTGGAGAAAAATGAGAGGAAAAATAGTGCTGGAACTGGTATACTGAAAAGAGACAGCTGAATGCTTCAGTCAACCGGTGGAGTGACAGTGCTAAAACTGCTGTTTGGTCAGATCCTGTGAGGTGAGCTGCTTTTCTGATAGCAAGACTTCTACAGGCTTCATCCTGCAGCCATAAAAATGGCAAAAAAAAAAAAAAAAATTTATAATGTAAAGAAAAAAAAAACATTGAAACGAGTAGACCCATTGAAATGAATGGGCTCCAGTCATTTCAAATTGGTTTGATGTGCGAGAATCGGCTCTTCGTAGGACACTGGTAATTCCAGATACAGTGCCAGGAGGAGTTGTTATGTGGAACAGACACTGTCAAAACAAGTGAGAGGGGGTGGGGTAGGTGGTTGGTAGGGTGCACAGAGGGTGGGAGGGTGTCAAACTGTCAGTGTTACTGCACCTCAGGCGGGTGCAGGAAAAAAAATATTCAGACAGGCAAAGACAGAATTCAGGAGACATGCCTCATTTCCTGGGACAACTGTTACAGGACTTAACCTTGAACAGGAGAAGCACTGTTGGGAAAGTAAGTCCTCTGAGACCCCACCATATCTACCCATTTCTTGGTTACTTTGGGAGGTGGGTGAGGTGCAGCATGTCACATTGCTGAGGTACCAGCATTCTGCTAGCCCAGTTACTTACAGACTCAACCCCAAGTTTCTGATGGCGTGAAAAGTCCATGACTTCTTTTATGCAAACAATTCCATCATTATCTCACATTAGTTTCACAACCCATAGAACTCTGTAAAAAGCCAAAGCTTTGCTTAGTGTTCCTCTTTCAAAATAAAAACTGCTTTTCTCCACAAGCTACACAGAAGTTAGTTCCTATAACAGATGATGGAGTCTTTCTTTACAGGAACATCCCAGTCACTCCTTTCTCTAAAGTATACTTGCACAATCATTCACAGATTCATAAGGCACATTATTACTGCCTTATAACTACTGTATGAATCCACCATTATGTTTTAAACACTTCCCTGAATTAGACTTCTTGAGCAACAAGAAGGCTAAAAAATGCCTTTATCTGTAGTCCTGTAAGGCCTTAAAATAATGACCGACACGCTTATATAGTATAATTAATATAGTACAGTAGTAAGCCCTACCTGGTCCCTTACAAGTTCCCCATGGACCACCCTAGAAACCCCCAGGAATGGTACCACATTTGGTGCATCCTCCATTAGGTGCTATGTTCCCTTATCCAGTAATAAACTCCAGATACCACTTTCATTGTCAAGTATCAGAGGATATGCTACACGTAAGAATTTGCTGACCCGCTCCTGTATAGATGTTTGTTAATGCAACAGAGTCTGCTCTAAGTGTCCATGATCCTGTGATCGTATTTGTATAACTCCCACCAACTTCTATAATTCCTGCTGTATATGTGTTCTAGCTTGTCTGATGTAGTATTAACTCTCTGCAATATGCGTGTTTTTTGTTTCTATTGTTTTCATCACTGCAATACAAAACTGTGTTCTTCGGGATTTTCTTGAAAATGAGCTATGCTTAATGAATTTTTCCCCATTAAAAAAATTAATAAACAAGCAATAGTTTTCACATCCTGAGGTTCTAAACTAGTAACATAGTGATTTAATGTTGGAAGGGACTCTAGATCTGTCATGTATTTCAACCCACTAGTTTGTAAATATTTGTTAATTTATAGTTGTCCCCCTTCACTCTACTACCCTGGGAGTGTGCTGCAATTCCCCTTTCCAGTTGGCATAGTCCATTTTCCACACAGGGGGTTCTCTCATTTTCTGTAAAATATAAAAGGTATTGTTTTAATGTTCTTGCCATGGTGGCCATCAGTTCCAGTTGGCACCCTCCTGTACTCAGCTCACTGCTCTTCAACTCATATGCTATC
Organism: Neoceratodus forsteri; assembly: GCA_016271365.2. Classification (NCBI taxonomy): domain Eukaryota; kingdom Metazoa; phylum Chordata; order Ceratodontiformes; family Ceratodontidae; genus Neoceratodus; species Neoceratodus forsteri. The sequence goes on along the minus strand of CM057449.1, from coordinate 513,760,869 downwards.
AAGAACCTACATGGGTAGTAGGGAAGAGCTCCAGTGGAGGCATCCACCTGGTCAGTGCCAGTCCAGACATGCTCCTGTACAAGAATGGCAGCAAGAATCAGGCCATTGACAATTAGGCAAGGCACATTTTATTTAAAAGACACCCATCCTGGAGGGTCTGAGCGCCGTACATATTAAAAAAAGTTCCATATACATACAAATATAAAAAATAAATAATACACTTATAAACATCAATACTCGTCATTAAATTTAAAATAATACCCTCTGCAGTAATAATAAACTCAAATGAAGCCAAAATTATTTTGAATATCAAATTCAGAAATCGGGTCAGGGATATACAACACAGTTGGCCTGATTATATAAAAAGGCATTAAGGTGGGCCTTGAATACCTCAACAGAAGGGGCGTCCCTAACAGCTGGAGCAAGCGAATTCCACAGGACGGGGCAACGACACTAAATGCTCTGTTGCCAGCTGTCTTTAACCTCATCCTGGCAGTTGCAAGGAGGCCCCTAAAGGAGGAGCGGAGGGGGTGGACAGAGGCAGCAGGAGTGAGAAGGTCCTTCAGGTAACCAGGGCCCAGGCCATGTAGGGCCTTAAAGATGAGCAAACCCACCTTAAAGAGGACCCTCCACCTGACCGGCAGCCAGTGCAGTTGATGCAGCACCGGAGTGATATGACAGTACTTAGACTGTCCCATCAACAATCTAGCCGCTGCATTCTGCATTGGCTGGAGTCGGTGTAGGGTACCCCCAGAGACCCTGAGATAGAGCACATTACAGTCATCAAGCCTGGACATCATGAAGGCATGCAGCAAGGTGGGGAGGTCCAGTGGCGGCACTAGGGGCTTTATCTTGGCAACATTCCTCAGATAGTAAAAACTAGAGCAGACAATGGACGCCACCTGAAATTCAAGTAACAATCCACTGTCAAGAAGAATGTCAAGATCATGCACCCTACAGGAGGCCTTCAATGGTACAGATTACCACGTGAGGGCCCTCCAACTTTTCCTAGGAGGTAAAATCCTGCTTTGTTTAAACCAACTAGTCTGTGGTGGTGTTTATTCTTAAGTTATGAGCAAGAGATAGTTGTCTAAGTGTGACTTTCACTGCTAGTGAGACTTGGCAGCACTGTTTTCATCATATAGTCATACTGAATCTGAAGATTTGTAAAAACAAATAAAAAAAAGTATGATGAGAATTAGTTGTTTTTGTGCAGTATTAGCCACTTCTTAGCAAGTAAATCACAAATTGTAGAAATAAAGAATAATGTTTAAAAGAAGGTGTAACATTCACTATAACTGGTTAATAATTCATATTCAAAAATATAGACTGGATTTGACAATGTATTTTATTGTAGTCCTTATTTGGGGAAAATGACCTGAAACCATACCAGCACAGTAATTATGATACACAAAGGGCAGCCCTACCATGGAACCTCTCCACTGTGTAATCATGCCAGCAGTGGGCAGCTCCAAAGCAGGTATTATCTGCACTCTGTGTCCTCTCCCACTAATCAAACTTTCAAGCGACACAGAGCATCTCCCATCTCTTTCAGCTCTACACCTGCCTGGATAATGAGGACTGTGCCCTGGATGAGTTTTGTTATGGATTTCAAGCTACTGCCAAGGTCTGTCTCACCTGTAGGAAGCAAAGAAAGCCCTGTCTCCAGGACACTATGTGCTGCCTGGACAACCACTGCCACAACAGTGAGTGGGCATGCATGTATGCAACCACCCATAGACATGCAAAACACTGTCCCTAATTAACACAACTGATCATTTATATTGCAGTAGCACATGGCATCTAATGGTGTAGCACAGGTTTGGCTTAGTCATTTGCTCTTGAAAGAGACACTGTACTCATGACTCATCACACAGTGGAAGTTTAATATGTAGCGTGTTAAGGAACATCATTCAGGGATTAAATCTGAAGAGGCGGCTCCAAACACAAGTTAAAAAAATTACAGTCTGATTAAAAGCTCTCCATTACACAACAATCCAACATACAATACAATGCCAAGCCATTGGTCCTTAAAACTAATGGTTCTGAGCATGAAAGCATTATTATAGTCCTTTACTGTTTAGTTTGACCTAATGCTACTCTGGAGCTGAGGGCATAATCCTCTTGTGATGTGTCATAACAGAATTATGTCTTCAGCTCCAGAATATCATTAGGAAAAACTGCTCTGCAAAGGACACATTACGTGTTAATGCATAGGCACAGAAAATAACAGTCAGATTTAATCTGATTTTGCTTAGTTGAGTAATTTGGATTTGCTGATGCCAGCTTTATTGATTTTTGCTGGTGACCTAAGCCTTCTTTAAGATAATTATTTTTCTTTGAAGGAGGCATGTCATTCATTGTTAAGATAATTTACACTTATACATTTAACTTGGAATGAAAGTGTCTCCTCATAAAATGAGGTGGAAGACTAGGTTTGCTGGCAAAGGCACCTATCTTCACCTGAGTTCTTTTCTTCTAGGTTGCTTGTAAGGACAGAGCAAGGAACCTTATCAGAGCAAAGAAAAAGATTAAGGCTTCTTTTGGCTAGGCAGATTTACTGTGCGTTATTATTTCTTTTGTACTCACAGTGGTCATTACTGTTTGTTGCTAACATGTTATTGTTTTATTTTTCTATGATTCAAATTGCCTGTTGCAGCGTATACTTTATGCTTCATTATTACAGGATGTGCCTACAGGTTTGTGCTTACAGATTACTGCTGTCATCTTCTCTGATTCAAATTGTTTTTTGCAAGATAAATCTTCTGTTGCTGCTTTATTTTTCTCTGTAGCAAAGTGTTTTGTACAGGGCATATCTTCTGTGAAATTATTACGGGTTTTACAGTTTAACTATCATTAGGCTAGGTTTTCAGGGCTGCTGCATTTGTTGCTGGTTGATTGTTTCTTCTCTTACCTCCTTGTTTCTTTCTTCTGTGGTTCTTCTTTTTAGGCAGGGGAAGGGTCCAGCCACCCACCCCCGTTCCCAACCACCCCCACGCTACACTCCTTTTATATAGTAGCACAGTCATGACATTTCCTGTAGCAAAGCAGGAAGGGGAGGATCAGAGGGGTATCCACACAGTGACATCATTTACAGGGGCACAAGTCATTTTACTTTTATAACAAGTTATACAAAAACAAACACATCAAACACAAAATCAAACTTTTGCTTTCATTTTCCTCCTTCTAATTACTCTGACCAGGTTATAAACCCAGCAACTCATCTGGAATGGAGATTATTAAATGCAGGTACTGCAGGACACTTTTCAAAAAGGCAGTTATGCAGGATTTAGGACACTGTCCTACATGCTGGATCATTGGAGATCTAAGGGTTCAGCTCCAGACAGCATGGGCAGAGATTGTGTGCCTCAAATCACATATTCAGTAGGAACTATATTATAAGAACCTCCTGCCATTTCACCAACATCCAACAGAAGCACCTCAACCACAGAGGGTAGTTGGTCCGGGAGGTTGGCAGGTGGTTAGGAGAGGCAAATCGGGTGCCCCATCTCTCAATGCTCTCCAATGTATCACCTCCACAAACCAAATAAAAACTACAAACAGGTATCTGCCTCTATCTCTGAAATCAAACACAGGGGCAGAGGACACTGCAGAGCAGGACACTGCAGCACAGGAGCTAGCACAACAAAACTCACCCAAAACAGAGACCAAAACAAAAAAACAAAAAGGAAATCCAAAACACTTCTGATCATAGGAGACTCCATGATTCGGGGAGTTGATACCTACCTCCAGCCAGGGGTAATGGTCAGATGTCTCCCAGGTACATCAGCATGGAGAGACAGTGACCGCATTGTTGAAATCATGCAGGAAGCAGGAAGAAACATCAACATCCTGGTACACATAGGGACTAATGATCTCACCAGCTGGTCAGTTGTGGAGACCAAGGAACTCCTGACCAGGCTGGGTGACAATCTGTCATCCATTTCATCTGGCATTTGCTTCTCTGAGATCCTGCCAGTCTGGGGGAAGGGAGATGGATGGAAGGTCAGAGAAGGGACGATAGGGGAGCTAAACATGTGGCTCAAGGGCTGATGCCAGGAAAAAGGACATAAATTTGTAGGTAACTGGCAACAGTTTTGAGAGCAGAAGTTCTTTAAATTCGATGGACTGTATCTGACTAAGGAAGGAGTCAGTGCATTGGAGCAGAAGTTTGACATCTTTGCAGAATGTTTAAACTAGCAAATGGGGAGAGGGGTGCAGCACCCGATATGTCAAATGGGAAGAGCACCCCTACCCCCTCAACTAGTGATCAAACAGGAGTTCAGCATGTTTGTAGTTCATTTGCATCACCAGGTAAGGAAAAAGGTCCGGCTTCCCATACGACGTGCAGGGGAAACGCCGGACCTCACCCAACAACTAACACACTGAAATATGACCAGTGGAAAATCATGTACACAAATGCTCGTAGTCTGGAAAACAAGATCCCAGACCTGCAGGCAACAATAACAGAGGCTGAACTGGACATAGTAGCAATTAGCGAGACATGGTTCACCAGTAACCACACTTGGGAGACTTCAGTATCCGACTATGTACTGTTCAGAAGAGACCAAGGTGCAAAAAGGGGGGGGGGTGGAGTGACCCTTTATGTCAATGAAAATATCACAGCTATAAAAATTCAGAATACACGTAAGGAGCCAGAAGAACTGTGGGTCACCCTGGAAACAGGAAATGGGACAGCCATATGAACTTGGGTTGTCTCTAGACCTCCAGACCAGGGGGAGGACATAGACACATTAATGTTAGAAGATACACAAAACATGACAGCTAAAGGGGAGGTTCTGATAATGGGAGGCTTCAACATGCCAGATACAGACTGGTCAATACCAGCAGGAACACCTGCCAGAACTAGACACATAGTGGATTCCCTGCAGGGGGAAGGCTTCAAACAACTGATGCAACAACCCACAAGAGACAGGGCTATCCTAGATCTAGTACTGACTAATGGGAAAAGGACCACAGATCTCCAGGTAGAAGGTCACCTGGGGGCCAGTGACCATCACATGGTATGGTTCAGTTTGGCCACTAGAACTAAATCATCCCATTCCAAGGCAAAAATATGGGACTTCAGAGGAGCTGACTTTGATAAGATGGCCAATAGAGTTAAGCTATCCCAGGCAAGAAGAAATACAGGTGAGGGGGTGCAGGCAAAGTGGGCAAGTATTAAGGATGCAATACTTGAAGCAACATTCCACTGTGTTAGAGAGAACAGCAAGAGCAAAATAAGAAGGAAACCACACTGGTTCTCAAAAACGGTAGCAGAAAAGGTCAGAGCCACTTTCAGGAAATATAAGGGAACACAGCAGGACAAAGATAGGGAGGGATACCAAACTTCCCTAAGGGAAACAGGGAAGGCAGTAAGGCAGGCAAAGGTCCAAACTGAGGAAACACTAGCATGAACAGTAAAAGAAGGTGACAAGACTTTCTACAGATACATTAGTGAAAGGAGAAAGTCTAGGGGAGTAGTGCAAAGATCAAAGTGGATAAGGGAGAGTGTGAGGAGGAGGACCATGGAAAAGCATTTATCCTAAATAAATACTTCTGTTCACTATTTACTGAAGAGAAACTAGGGCAGGGCCCACAACTTAGTACCATGGACAGGGGGAGGGGGGGTCTGCACTAGTCCTTTCACAAAAGAAATGGTCCTACAAGAGCTCGCTAACCTCAGGGTGGGCAAGGCAATCGGACCTGATGGCATACATCCCAAGGTATTAAAGGAGCTAAGGGTAGAACTAGCAGAGCCATTATCAGAACTGTTTAGTGAGTCTCTGAGCACAGGAGAGGTCCCAGAAGACTGGAGAAGGGCTCATGTGATCCCGCTCCACAAGAGTGGTAGCAGGGAGGAGGCAGGGAACTACAGACCAGTCAGTCTTACCTCAGTAGTGGACAAGATTATGGAGGCATTCCTTGAGGAAAAGATAGTGCAACACCTGGAATCCATAGGAGCACAGGATCCAAGACAGCATGGGTCTACAACAGGAAGGACCTGTCAAACTAATCTCATAGATTTCTTTGACTGGGTAACCAGAGTGGTGGACCAAGGGGGAGCAGTTGATGTCACCTACCTTGATTTCAGCAAAGCTTTCGTTATTGTTTCACATAGAAGATTGATTAAAAAGCTAGGTTGGCTCGAGGTGGGTCAGAAGTTGGTCAACTGGGTGGCAAACTGGTTGGCAGGCAGAAAACAGAGAGTAGTCATAAATGGTATACAGTCAGAAGAGATGCAAGTCACAAGTGGGGTACCTCAGAGATCAGTCCTGGGGCCATTCCTCTTCAATATCTTCAACAGTGACATTGCAGATGGACTGGAGGGTAAGATTTGTCTGTTTACAGATGACACCAAGATCTGCAACAGAGTAGATGATCCAGATGGGGTGGGAAGAATGAAAAGAGATCTGGATAAACTTGAAAAATGGTCGGAAGAGTGGCAAATGGGGTTTAATGCAAAGAAGTGCAAGATCATGTACATAGGGAAGAGAAACCCTGAAGCCACCTATAGGTTGGGAGGGGAGTTGCTGGCAGTCACAAGGGAAGAAAGAGACTTGTGCATCATCATCACAGATGACCTGAAATCATCCAAGCAGACCACTAAAGCAGTAGGTAAGGCTAGAGGATTGTTGGGGTGTATTAGTAGGGGTATCACAAGTCGTAAGAGGGAAGTAATAATCCCTCTTTACAAGACACTGGTTAGGCCCCATCTGGAGTACTGTGTGCAGTACTGGAGGCTGCACCTGCACAAGGACATTAACAAAATGGAGGCAGTCCAGAAAAGGACAACCAAAATGGTGCAGGGACTGCATCAGAAAACATATGCGGACAGATTAACTGAGCTCAAAACATATACCCTAGAGCAAAGGAGGGAGAGAAGTGATATGATTGAAACATTCAAACATCTTAAGGGCATTAACAAGGTGAAAGAGTCTAACATGTTTCAATATAAGAAAAGTAGCAGGACAAGAGGACACAGCATGAGATTAGAGGGAGTTTGATTAAGGGGGAATGTGAGGAAGTTCTTTGTCACAGAAAGGGTGGTAGATGCATGGAATGGCCTACCTCAGGAAGTGGTGGATATGAATTCAGTGCAGAACTTCAAACAGGCATGAGACAGGAATAAGGGAGCATTAAAGATGAGTATGAATAGATAGGCCATTGACAGAGTACAGGCCTATAGCACATTCATAAGGTAGAACAAATGGGCAGACTGGATGGGCCTTGCGGTCCTTATCTGCCATCAACTTCTATGTTTCTATGATGCCTTTTTTATACATTTTGCACTTTTAGTCATTTTTAAAAAATCCCACCATTTCACTTGGACCTCTGTTCCAAAACGAATGTGTTCTTTGCCCATTAGCATCACAGTTATAACAAGAAGCCAAGCTCTATGGAATTATATTTTCCAAGGAGTTCTATCATTCTGTCTTTGTTAAAACATTTAAAAATTGGATGTTAGAGACAGCAGCCCACTCGCAGATCTACAGTATATGAATACTGACTTGTGCACATTCATCTATAGGATAGGTTGCTGAAGGAGGGGGGATAAGGCACTGGGTCCTGATGATATTCACCCGAGGATACAAAAGTAACTAGCAGAGATTCTGGCAGGAACACTGGCTGACCTGTTCAATACCTCATTGGACAAAGGATGTGTACCACAGGACTGGAGGATGGCCCATATGGTGCCCATACACAAAAGTGGTCCTAAGGATGAACCAGGCAACTACAGACCAGTGAACCTCACATCAATTATGGGTAAACTCATGGAGACAATCCTAAAGGAGAGGCTAGTGTCCTTATTGGAGAATAATGATCTCCAGGATGGTCAGCAGCAATGGTTTGTCTTGTGTAGATCATGTCAGATAAACTTGATTGAGTACTACAACTGGATGACAAGGGAACTGGACAAAGGCCATGCGATGAATGTCCTGTATTTGGATATCAGCAAGGCCTTAATTCCATGCCACATGTGAGACTTGGGGGGAAGCTGGACTATATAGTTGTGGGAACAAAGACGGTTAATTGGATCACCAACTGGCTAAAGAGAAGGCAGCAAAAGTTGGCGGTGGGTGGGAAACTCTCATCTCTGAGGGAGATAACAAATGTGGTGCTACAGGGATCTGTATTGGGACTGGTGTTGTTCAGGATATTCATAGATGATATCTCCTACAGGGTCCGGAGTAGTATCAGTCTCTTCAACAATGACACAAAGATGGGAGTCGTGGTAGATGACATCGAAGGATGGATGGGGCTGCAGGAGGACCTGACCAAACTACAGGAGTGGTCTGAGGTGTGGCAGTTGGGGGTTTAATGCCAAAAAGTGCAAGGTACTGCACTTTGGGGCTAATAACCAGGGGAGGACCTACCAGCTTGGGGGGGATGTTACAGCTGTAATGCACAAAGGAAGAAAAGAATCTCAGGGTGCTGATAACAGGGAGTATGAACAACTCAGCACAGTGCAGGAAGGCGGCAGCAAAAGCCAACAGGATGCTGGGGTGCATAGCGAGGGGAATCTCCTCCAGAAACAGGGATGTGATCCTGTCCCTATACAGATCACTGGTCAGGCCACACCTGGAATACTGCATGCAGTACTGTCACTCATTCCTGAGGAAGGACATCAGCTTGTTGGAGGTTGTAGAGTGGAGGGCAACAAAGATGATCCAGGGATTAGAGGGGGATACTCCTATGGGGAGAGGCTGGGCAAGTTGAACATGTACTCCCTGGAAGAGACGAGGGTTGGGAGACATGATTGAAACCTTTAAATACTTTTAAAGGGGATTAACAAGACTAGGACAGAAGGAATTTTCCAGATCAGAAGGGGAAGGGTCACGAGGGGACACCAGCTGAGGGTGGGGGAGATTCAAGGGGGAAGTCAAGAGACATTATTTCACTGAGAGGGTGATGGATAAGTGGAATACTCTGCCTGAGGAGGTAGCAGCCTGCAGCACGGCGGACAGTTTTAAGAGGGGATGGGTCAGAGTAAGGGGGGGTACTTATGAAAAGGGGAGGGGTGGGTGAGGCAGCTGCAAACTGAGGGGCTAGCTGCACAATCAAGCAGACTCAATAGACCATGAGGCCTATTTCTGCTGGTATTTTCGTATGTTCATTTCTCAGTGTTACTGCCTTTTTACACCTGATAGTACTTCTGTCTGAAATGTAATAATGTGTTTTAAAGGTACAGCTTTGATTTCTGTCCTGTAGGGGCTGTAAAGTACCCTAATCTAGTTTTGAATATATCAAACATAGAAACATAGAATTTGACAGCAGATAAGGACTGCTTGGCCCATCCAGTCTGCCCATTTCCCTACCTAATGGATAAGCTGCAGATCCTAGCTAACCAACAGCCTACTTCTTCCAACCTCCACCCCCCAAAATTGCCGTATATCTGTCCCATGCATTCTTGAATTCCATCACTGTTTTTGACTCCACAACCTCCTCAGGAAGGACGTTCCATGCATCCACAACCCTCTCCATGAAAAAATACTTCCTCACATTACCTCTGAGCCATCCCCCTCTAGCTTCAGATTGTGCCTCCCTGTTCTTGCACACCTCTTTTTCTGAAAGATGCTACCCTCTTGGACTTTGTTGATTCCCTTGAGGTATATGAAAGTTTCAATCATGACCCCCTCTCCCTCCTCTCCCCGAGGCTATACATATTAAGATCCTTAAGTCTCTCTTGATATGTCTTCTTGTGCAGACCCTGAACCACTTTAGTTGCCCTCCTCTGGACTGCCTCCATCCTGTCTATGTCTTTATGGAGATTGGGTCTCCAGAACTACACGCAGTACTCCAGATGGGGTCTCACCAGCTGTCTGTACAGAGAGATAACAACTTCTTGTTTTCTACTGGTGATGCCTCTCTCTCTGCATCCCAGTATTCCACCAGCCCTGCTTACTGCCCTCTCACATTGCTTGCTCACCTTAAGGTCATCTGATAGGACTACCCCCAGGTCCCTTTCCATTTTTGTTGTTGTTAGTATCTCACTCCCCATTGTGTATTCTTCCCCTGGATTTTTGTTTCCCAGGTGCATTACTTTGCACTTCTTAGCATTGAATCTAAGCTGCCATACGTTTGACCATTCCTCCAACCTTGCCAAGTCCTTTCTCATCCTTTCCACCCCACCTTGTGTATCAACTCTTTTGCAGATCTTTGTGTCATCTGCAAAGAGACATATTTTCCTTCAGTCCCTCTGCAATGTCATTTATAAAGACATTAAAGAGGACCAGTCCTAATACTAAACCTGCAGTACCCCACTAGTAACCCCTTTCTTCAGAGTGGACTGTTACTATTACCCTCTGTGTCCTGTTCTCCAGCCAATTTTTACCATCTTGGGACCCACTCCCAGGCTGGCCAACTGTATATTAATCTTTTGCTTGGGACTATGTCAAATGCCTTGCTAAAAGTCTAGGTAGACCATGTCTACAGACCCTCCCTGATCTACTACTTTGGTCACCCAGTCAAAGAAATCTATTAGATTCATCTGACATGACCTTCCCACTGTGAATCCATGCTGCCTTGGGTCCTGCGCCTCTTTGGCCTCTAGGTACTCAACAATTCTTTCCTTCAGAAGTGATTCCATCATTTTCCCAATCACTAAGGTTAAATTAACAGGTCTGTAGTGTCCTGCTTCTGCCCTGCTCCCACCTTTGTGAAGTGGAATCACATCTGCCCTCCTCCAGTCTTCAGGTACTACCCCATCCTCCCATGATTTATTGAAGATGGTAGTCAGTGGTGTCACTAGTTCTACCCTTAGTTCTTTTAGAATTCTGGGGGTGAATCTCATCAGGCCCCATTGCTTTGTCCACCTTCAGTTTTAAGAGTTCTTTCAGAACCCTTTCTTCTGTGAAAGGGCTGGTATCAACCCCCATATCCAGCGTGCTTCTATTGTTTGGTTTAGGTACCTCCCCCTCTTCATTTCTGAATACTGAGCAAAAGTATCAAGGGGTAAATTTCATAATTTCATAATATTAGTGATCAAGTGGCTGTTGGACCAGTACTAAGCCTTCTGTGGTTATGATAGCATCCTGTGATTTACAGGATCTACAGTGTAGGTAGATAGTTATACTGGAAATAAAAAAGTGTCCTGTTTTAACACTAAAACATATACAGTATAAATGTGTATGTGTATTAACCCACAATGTGGTGTGCAGGTGCTCTCAAATATACATACACTTCAGGTGTGCTGTGAGGTACAAAGCAGAGGCAAGGTGCCTTCAACCACCTGAAAGTGCATACTGTATATCAGTTACCACACACCCTGAAGTGTGTCCCACAGGCAAATGACTACAATTATACTATCTCAAAAAGTAATGAAATTCAGTGCAAAAAAAAACATTGTTATTGTACCAGTTAGGGTTAAAGCCACAAAAGTAGAGAAATGATGTGTTAGGGTTCCCAAACCTGACACCCCACCCTCACCCTGCAGGTAGCAACAGAAAAAAACATTATAGATTTACCTCTTCTGCATGTTCGCAAATCAAGCATGGGTTGTACCTTGGGGTTGTTAACCCTAATGCTCACCCCATTCTCGTATACTCTATACCTCTCAGCTTATTTACTGATGGAATGGGGTAAGCGTTAGGGTTAACAACCCCAAGGTACACCCTATGCCTAATTTGCAAACATGCAGGAGAGGTGAAAACATAATGTTTTTCCCATTGCTGCCTGGTGGGTGGGGGTGGGGTGTTTGAGTTGGGAACCCTAACACCTCATTTCCCTACTTTTATGGCTTTAACCCCTAATTGGTGTATCAGCACAGCAGGTAAATTCTAGAAGAATGTCCAGACAGACTTACAATCAGAAACTTCATCAGAAAACAACAGACATCCCAGTGTTGGCATACTGGATAACATTCTCCAGTCAAAGCTAGGCTCCCAGGGGAGCCCCACTGACAGTGTTGGACCTAAAAAGGAAAATTACAGTAAGTATGAAGACATTTCTTCTTTCTTTAGGGCTTCACATAGTCAGTGAGTAATCAGAATATATAGGTTCTAATAAGCAGTACCCATTAAACAACTGGGTGGGGGAGAATATTGTCCCACACACAAACTGGAAAAGGGGAAAACGAATTTACCTGCTAATTGCCACCTGCAAAACTCTGCAACCGAAGGTTACATCAGCAGAACTTAGATGAATGTGTGGCCAGAGGACCACATTGCTGCCCTGCACAATTCTAAGACAGATGCCTCACCTTTCTCTACCCAAGAGGTGGACATACTGTAGCCCTGGGAGATGAGCCTTGATGAGAAATCGAGCCCTCTTCTTTACTGTGATATAAGCCTTGTCAATGCATGCCCTTACCAGAGCTTCAGAAAAGTGGATTTTAGATGTATTTTATGTCCAGAAATGTGTGCAAAACGTCCAGAAATAGACAGCTCGGAGTAACTGACGTCCTCGTATAAGAACCCTGTTAAGGGCTGATGTCATAGTGCACCGTTTGAATAGGTTTAAATTTGAATAGGTTTAAATCCCCTAACAAACTGCAATAGTAGGTTACCTTTAAACTTAAGCAGACTTCTGCAGATCCTGTTAACTGAGGAGTCATGTAAAATTCAGATTCATTACAGAACTTAGTAACTTTAATAAATTACCCACTTTGTAAACTGTCATGGGCCATTTCTATTATATTCAAAATTTTATTTATTTATTTCATTTTGGTGACTAGGTAGGCCACTGTGACCAGGAGTCCCTTTTTCAGGGGCAAACTGGAGTTAATTACAGGTAACATAAAGCATTACATATGTACATTACACGTACCACAGAGCACATGACACAGGCCATACAGAGGGATAAATCAAATTATTAGTAGATTGTAATACATAGCGAACAATCAACAGTAACAAGGAGCCAGAGGCAGGCCATACATTGTTATTTAAGTTACACATTGCGATTTAAGTACAAACAGGTTCATGTCAGCAGGATCAAGGCCTTATCATTTGTAACAGGAACATTGGCTCAGATTCAATAGGTGGGACTTGAGTTTCTTTTTGAAGCCACTCAGGGAAGCAGAGAACTGGATACAGGAAGGGAGTGAGTTCTACAGGGAAGGGATGGAAGTGGAGAAGGATCATGCTCCACAGAAGCCTAAGGTCCTGACTCTTGGCACCTGGAGCAGACTGCATCCTGATATTCAAACTTGGCTGAGTGTTCAAACAGTTCAACAGTACGATCCAATCTTGACTAATGAGAAGCCTGTTGTGAAAGCTGCCTATATCTGGCAAGGCTAAGAGAGGGGAGCTGCAGTTGTATAATTGGGCTGGCCTAGCACTGTATAGCCTGGAGGTTAGAGTAACAAGCTGGCCTGTGAATGAACTTGGTACATCCAGCAGACCTGGGTTTGATTCCCGCAACCTCCACTTGCATACTGTGTGACTCTGAGCAAGTTACATAATCTCTTCAGTGCTCCCAGCTCACCCCTGAAAACAGGCAAGTGTGCCTAGCAGACCTCACATGGTTATCAAAGAATAAAAAAAAACTTATTTGCTTCTTCCCAATCTAGAGATGGCATGTGTTGAGGCTGTGGGTACGAGAGCTGGGCAGGTTTGCTTGGGTGGGGTTGGGCAGGGTTTTATTTAACTCTAAAAATTGATTAGCGTTTTGCTCATAAAAGTGCTAAAACATTGTGAAAATGCTTAGCACTTGCCTCACTGTGTTTAACAAATATAACACTTTTAGAAAACCTATATAAATACTTTCTGTACATTTAACATTGTCCCAAGAAAAGAAACTGCTAATTAATTATTTAAAACCCTGTAGGGGCTTGCACGTTGGTGCCAAGGCTGGCTGTGTTTGTGTGGGGGAGCACTGGATGTGCTGGTGACAAGAACATCAGCATTCACTTGGGTAGTGCAAGGGGATTGGCAGTATTGGTAAAGAGGTGGGCTCTTTGCTTGGGTGGGGTGACTGGCTGTGTAGGTGCTGGGTCCGTCAGTGTTCACTTGGATTTGTTGGGGGTGTTGCACTGGTAGTATTTGTTCCTGGGTTTGCTGTATTTACTTGGGTGTGGTGGGGTTGGTAGTGTTTGTGCTACAGCTGTGTTCACTTGGGTGTGGGGCAGCTGGGGGGGTAGACTGGCCATATTGTTGTTCAGGGCTGTTTATGTTACTGCAGTGGCTAAGGGGGCTGGCTGTGATTATTTTGGGGATACTTTGATGGAGGGGGACTCACTAGAGAATGCATACTCCTTAGCCATATTCTTTCACAGAGAAAGAGAGTGTGTGTGTGTGTGTGTGTGTGTGTGTGTGTGTGTGTGTGTGTGTGTTTATGTTGGAAAGGTGGAGCAGTCTGTGTGTGGGTTTGGGGAGCAGGTTGTGTGCATTTTGGTGGGGGATGGTGGCTATTGTAGGAGAAGCCAGGTGTACGTGTGGGAGACTGGCTATGTTGGCAGTGGAAGGGACCAGGCATATGTGTGGGGAGCTGACCATGTAAGGAACATAGGAACATAGGAATGTGACAGCAAAAAAGGACCGCCAGGCCCACCCTGTCTGCCTATTTTGTCTAGTTATTCACTTAGACTTTACTACAGTCCTTCCCCCTTCCCAGCATCCCTCTGTATCTATCCCATGCCCTCTTGAACCCTCCTACTGTCTTCTCCCCCACCACTTCGCTCAGCAGCCCATTCCAGTTATCCACCACCCTTTCAGTGAAGAAATTTTCCCTAATGCTATCTCTAAATTTGCCCCCCTTGATTTGGAATTCATGTTACCTAACCCTAGGTCACTCCTTTAGTTGGAAGAGGCTCTCCACAGACACCTTATTGATACCCTGTAAGTATTTCAATGTCTCGATCATGTCACCCATCTCCCTCCTCTGCTCCAGCGATGTTGGTGGAGGCAGACATGTCGCAGGAGATGGCCATGGCATTCAGTGATGAGGGTGCCAGACATGGAGACCTGACCATGTTGGTACCTTAAACTGGTCATAAAAGCTTATTTTTGGCTTATAAAATATCACCAAAGCACGCCATACTTGGCTGCACTTTGGGAAGTATGTTTATATATATGTGTGTTTGTGGGGGGGCAACAGGTTGAAAGGCTGCAAGATGGCTGGTGTGTCCAGGGGGGCCCTTCTGATCTTAGGCAGCTCCACATACTGTGCTGTATTACAGAAGGAATGGGGATGTGTGTGTGTGTGTGTGTGTGTGTGTGTGTGTGTGTGTGTGTGTGTGTGTGTGATGTGTGTGGTGCAAGGACCTGACTGTTTAGGTGAGTTGGCTGTGAGGAACGAGGATGGGCTGGGGAAGCAGGCTGTGTGTGTCTTGGTGGGCGCTGGTGGCTATTGTAGGAGAAGCCAGGTGTATGTGCGGGCAACTGGCCATGTTGGCAGAGGCAGGAACCAGGCATATGTGTGGGGAGCTGACCATGTTGGTGGAGGTTGGCATGTCGCAAGAGCTGGCCATGGCATTCGGTGGTAAGGGTGCCAGACATGGGTACCTGACCATATTGATGCCTAAAACTGGTGGTGAAATGTCCTTTTGCAGTGAATTTCCAATTTAAGTGGGTGGTGATACTCCACAACATGCTGTTAATTAAACATGAGCAACAAACAAAAACAAAACAGAGCTTGTCTGACTTTATGTGTTGGTTGCATAATGTGTTGATTCCATAATTGCATTCATGCATTGTATCTTGCTTGCCATCATCAACCTATAATAATACAACAAATGAGATCTGATATCAAAACATCTGTCAGCTTTAATAGGAAGGTGATATCTATGTTAGTGATAGTGTATGATCACCAGACTTTGAATGTAGCTGGCATCTGACTGCAAGCAACTTAACACAAGATTAAAAGAGGTTACTTGGAACTGCAAGAACAATTCATGAAATTAACATGTACTGTGGCCAGCCCGGTGGTGCTGAGGGTTGAGGCATCTGCCTTACCTCACCCCATGCTGGCAACTCGTGTGCAGGAGCGGACACGAGTCGTCGGGGGGTTGGTCAGGGCAGGAGAAGATTGAGCATCCAGAGGACTGCACTCCTCTCCTAGAGAAGGTGGGTTGTGGGCTATGAGGGTTTAGTGACTCCCAGTGGAGACTTGGGGCTCTGCAGCCAAGGAGGTGCATAGGTGGGGAGAGTTGTGGCAGGATGCTTTGAGTGCGGGTGCAGGAGCATGCCAGCCACGCACTGGGCTCCATTGCATGTCTGCACCTCAGGGAGAAAAAGTTGAAAAACCCTGGCACCCAGACAGGTGTAGGAAGGACCCACAGCACGGCACCCACACTCAACACTGGGCCCTTCCAACTGGCCTCTGGCTCTCACCCACCATCAGCTAGATTGTAGATAGAGCACCAGAAGAGTGGTGATTCCACCTTGGGGGACTCAGATCCAGGGGGATTTTCAGGTTGAAGTGAGGGGTAGAGAGCACTCCTGGGAAATATGTCTGGTTGTAGGACCTCAGCAGAGCGGGAAAAATCCAGAGTCTAGCGTCCACGCCAGAAAGAGGTCTAGGGCCAAAGAACGAGGAGGCACAAACAGAGTTAAAAAAATAAATAAATAAATATGTACTGTAAGGAACAGATTTACTGTGCATATTTTCCTTTCCTAGACTCATTCAGAAAAGTATTTCTGTGGATGTACCATGGATGAGGTTACAGTGAGGTATTCAGAAGGCCTATGACTTCAAAAACTATAAGACTTGGAGTCGACTTCTCAAATTTGTAGACTGGAATTGTTTTGACTTCCAAAGGTTGACAGCTGGAAGTATTTTGATTCCAGTAAAACTGAAATGATTTTCAAATTTCCACTCATGGAAGTATTTGATGTCCACTAAAATAAAATTATTTGAAGGCACCTCGCCATGGTGGCCTTGGAGATTTCTGTTCTTTTTTGGCTGCACTGAAAAGTACGAACAACCTATCCAATTTCCTGAACTCCACATTCTATCTAAGGTATGCCATAATTGCCTTGCACACATCTAATTGTGCAACTCTTTCTCTTTTGGATGAGTTGGCTGTGGACAGAAGGATGAAAGACAGATTTCCTGGTTCACGTGAAAGGCTGTAGTAACCTTTGGAATGAAAGGCAGAACCATTCTCAGAACCACCTTGTCCTTATGTATGACGTGGTAAGGTTCTTTGTGGAACAAGGCCTGGAGCTCACCATTCCTCCAGGCTGAACTCCATCAGCTGAAAAAACACACCATGTAAGACAAAACGTCTAGCGGTACAGAAGAAAAAAGTTCAAAGGGTTCTTTACAAAGAGCATTCAAGACCAGATTCAGGTCTCATGGAGGGACAGGGGATTGAAACAGGGGTTGGTTTCTGCTGACAACTCGTAGAAAATGAATCACCTCCCAATTAGTCCCTAAGGATGAGTTCAAGAAGGTTCCAAGTGCCAGCACATGACCTCTCAAGGTGCTCAAGGCCAAACTGTTTTCCACTCCTTCCTGCATAAAATCCAAAATCTGCAGAATCATGGCTTTAGATGAATGGATATTTTTCTTTCTAGCACAAGTTGAAAAAATGGTCCATACAGGAGCATACGCTGCAGACGTGGAATTCTTTCTGCTAGCCATCGGGGTGTCCATGTTCTATGTGATAAAGGCGATCATGAAACCATGATCACCATTAGGGTGGGTGTACATCATCAAAAACCAAAACAGCAATGTACACTCTCAACGAGGCAACTCTCTCTTAGTATTTACATGAGGGGCTTCACCACTTGCACCACCCTAACTCAAAATACCCAATTCCATGGGGAGAGGGTGCATGCCGAATAGGGGGAACAACCACAATTAAAAAACATAAACACCCTGTCCCATGAAGAGAACACAAAGTTTTGCTTCTCCTTAGCCCCAAACTCTTCACCCTCCTCCCTGTAGCCAGCCACCCTCACCACCACACCACGCAGCCAGCTCGGCAGCTTCTCACCTCACCACCGCCCACATACCTTCCCTCCTCTTCCGGTCTACTTGTCGCTCTTCCCTTTGCCCTGTCCTTCCCTGTTGCTACCCTTTCAGGATAGTTGACATTACAGGCACTGAGACTGAGTTGCTCATATCTGAGTCACTCAATCTGTCACCATATTAACAATATATCGGGTGTCCACTACCTTTCTAGAGAAACCCTGTATCAGGAGTCTCCTCTCAGGAGTCAGGCTATGGGTTGCATTACCTGCAGGTTTGGATGCGGAATGGAGCCTTGGGAGAAAAGGTTCTCTCAAACTGGGAGTCAAAACAGTACATGTTGAGCTAGATTCACTAGGCCTTCTAGGCCCTTCTGGAGTTATCAGAAGCAAGCTTCCTCTTGAGTGTCTTTTTTTGGTATGACCTTGGCAAGGAACAGCAGAGGAGGGAAGGCATACGCTCTGCTGAATTCCACGCCTGTGACAAAGTATCCACTGCCTCAACCTGTGGACAGTGGTAGTAGCTGAAGAATCACTGCACTTAAGCATTCTGGCTGGAGGCAAACAGGTCTATCTGTAGATGACCAGAGCTTTTGAACAGAAGGCCAAATACCTCTGAGATCAGCATCAACTCCTCTGGTCAGATATTCTTGGGGCTTAGCCAATCAGCCTGAATGTTCAGTTCCCTCCCAAGTGAACTGCTTACAGAAAGAGAGGGTTCTCCTCTGCCCACAGCAGACGTCTGGTTGCTTCTTTTAGCATCTCTACTCTATGTGCCCCTTGATTGTTTATTTATGCCACCATGACAGTATTGTCTGACCTTATTTTCTTGGCTTTTGACTATACCAGATTGTGAAAATGAAGGAGAGCAAGGTGTACAGCCCTCCTCTCCAGGATATTGATGTGCAGGTGCTGTTCCTGTGCTGACCAAGACCCCTGAATGAGAAGGTGGTTTAGCACTGCTCCCCATCCTGACTGATTGGCATCAGTTGTCAAGATCAACTCTGGAGGGAGTTCCATAGGAGACCCCTTGTTTAGATTTCCTAACCTCATCCACCAACTCAGAGACTGCCTCAGGGGTGGCAAAACTGGAATCCTGACCTGATAGTCTTCCGAGGTCGGGTCCCAGGCCATGAGGAACTTGATCTGGAGGGGTTGCACGTGAAGGTGAGCCAATGGGGCTAGTTCTACTGTTATGGTCATGAGGCCTAGAATCCACAGTATACTGTGAGCTGAAGCCGACGATTGGCTCCTCAGTCACTGAACCAATCTCATCAAGGTCTGCTTCCAGGTTGCTGAGAGGAAGACCTTCCCTCATCTGACCTGAACACCATTCCCAGGTGCTCCAGGGTCTGAGAAAAGCCGGGAGAGCTTTTCTCCTGATTCACTACCTAACTGTGGGTCTCTGAAACCTCCAGAGTCCTGGTCACTGATTTCTTCCCCAGTGTGGCAGATGGCGCTCAAATGAGCAAATTGTCCAGGTAAGGGTAGTCTTGATGTCCCTCCTGCAGAAGTTGTGCTATCAGGACTATGAGCACCTTCAAGAACTCTCTGGAGCTGTTGCCAGCCGAAAGGGAAATGCCCTGTACTGGAAGTGTTGCCCCAGGACTAAGAACCCAAAGAACATCTGAAGAGACTGCAGAATGAGAATATAGAGATATATATCCCTCAGATCTGTGAATGCCAAATAATCCCCAGATTGGACAGCTCAGATGATAGACCGTAAGTGTAAGCCACCCCTCTCAGATCTGGCTTACTACATCATGCTCTTCCCCTGTTGATCAGGGTCCTGGCCTTGGGACATCCTGTGTCCTGCCCCTTGGGGGATGTTGCTCTGGGCTAAAGTATTAAAGGGGGAAGGTTCCCTTTACAAAAGGAGCCAGTAGGCAGCATGTCAGGCAAGTTGGGTGGGGCCTAACACCCTTCCCTTGGTCCAGGAGATACCAGCCTTGTAAGCATCGATGCTACGGTATATATATTAATTTGCAAAGGGAAGGGTGGCAGAAGTGAGGTGACCATGGAGAACTGGGGATCCAGTAGCTCAGTGGTGAGGAGGACAGCAGTTGGAGGAAGGCCTGATCGTGGCTGAGTTTGGAAGGCCTGGTGTTCTTACACTGGCATTGGTTAGTACTGCCTCCTTGGTACTCCAGGGGAACCTGGATCTTTTTCCAGAGACCAAGCAGTCTGAGTTATCAGAGGAAGTGAATCCACCTATTTCTCAGGAGGAAGCAAGCGAGGGGGCGCCTGATGTAGTTGTGGAGGCTATGGAGGAGGACACTTGTGAGGGTGCTGTGGGGCATAGCCATCTGCCCAGCCCCACAGTACCCACCACAGTCAATTATTCCTGTGGTAGAGGTAGAGGTAGGGGGTTGGCCAAAAGTCTTCTACCTGGCGACAGTGGGGCAGTAAAAGCTCCAGGAAGAGAGTTCCCCATTTGAGTACCACAGTGAAGGTGAAGGAACCAGTGGTGGAGGCTATATGGGAGATGCCAACTGCAGTGCTCCCTGGACAGACCCTGAAGGACAACCAGTTTGCTAACCCAGTGGTGTACAGGGCCACTTCTTATCCTTATCAGCACCCTGTGTTAAAGCTGTCAGACAACACACCAGGCCTCTCGGCACTGTGCAAGGCCACCCATATTCAGTTGGATGGAATCCTGAGCATGACCTCATGAATGTGCCATGCAAGACTCAGGTGTGGCTGGAGCCAGGAACTGCCCGTCTGACCAGTGTTTGAGAACTGCCCAAACGGTCACAGGCTGAGATGTGGTTGAGACGTAGGATAAACATTGAGTACCCAACTGCTGAATATCCTTACGTACCAGAGAGGTTGTGGGACATCACAGAAGAAAAGCGGCCTGACTGGATGTTTTGGAGAATGGTCCAAAAGTTACAACAGTGGTCTGAGTCGTCCGGCCCACTGACCCAAGAAATCATCCAGAAAGCCAGAACTATGTGCTATTCATCCCCCTGGGCAGGACTGACTTTGTTTAAACATTATGCTCTTATACAGGATGTGGCTGCTTTCTGCCATGTAAAACACTACATGATATACTAACATACTAAAATGCCAGCAGAATAGGCCTAACGGTCTTTTGTGTCTGCTCATTTGGTCAGCCCCCACCCTGGGTGCTGACCTTGCTGTCCCCCTCGCCTTCTCTGGCTTCTCCCTTCCCAGTTCCGGATATTCTTGCTGCATTGGATTTTGCTTCCAGAACCCTTCCCCTGTACCTGTCCCAACCCCTCTTGAACCCCTCCACTGTCTCTGCCTCCACCAGCCCCTAGGCAGTGCATTCCATGGCTCCACCACCCTCTCAGTGAAGTAGCACCTCCTCCTTTCTCCCTGAATCTTCCCCTCCAGCTTCCACCCATGCCCTCTAGTGGCCCCTTCCTCCTTCCTTCGAAGCACCCTGACTGTTCCTCCCCTATTTACCCTCTTCATGTACCTGAAGACCTCTATCATGTCCCCCGGTCCCTTCTCTCTTCCAATGTGTACATATTTAGCTCTTCGAGCCTCTCCTCATAGGTCCTGTCCCCCAAGCCCCAAATCATTTTGGTTGCCCTCCTCTGGACCCTCTCCAGAAGGTTAATGTCCCTCTTTAAGTGTGGCCTCCAAAACTGCACGCAGTACTCAAGGTGCGGCCTCACCAAGCAGTTATACAGAGGGAGTATCACTTCCCTCCTTCTGGAGGTGATCCCCCTAGCGATGCATCCCAGCATCCTGTTGGTCTTGACTGCTGCCCTCCTACAAGTCTCAGAGTTGTTCATCTTGACATCCACCACTACCCCAGGTCCCTCTCAGCCATCGAGACTTGTAGCATTCCCCCAGGGTGTACACTTGGCCTGGGTTTCTGGCCCCCAGGTGGAGTACCTTGCATTTCCCTGCATTGAACCTCAGCTTCCACTTTCTAGACCATCTTTCCAGAGCCTCCAGGTCCCCCTGTAGGGCCACCCTCCCCTCCTCCCCATCCACCACCGCCCCAGTTTGAGTCATCTGCAAAGAGACTCATCTCACTCCTGATTCCTGTCCTTATGTCAGATACGTAGGCGTTGAACAGAAGGGCCCAGGACTGATCCCTGTGGGACCCCACTAATGACCCTCCTTGGGGATGAGACTATCCCACCAACTACGACCCTCTGGGTCCGGTCCTGGAGCCAATTGCCTATCCATCTGATCATCTGGTTCCCCACCCCCATTTCTCCCAGCTTATCCAACAGGCCCACGTGAGGAACAGAGTCAACTGCCTTGCTGAAGTCTAGAAAGAGGACATCCACTGGTCTACCCAGGTCCAAGGCACTTGTCACCCAGTCATAGAACTCCACCAGGTTTGTCTGACACGATTTCCCTGGGATGAATCCATGCTGTCTATCGTCCAGGCACCCTGACTTATCCAGGTCCCCCCTAGCCTCTCCTTGACAATGCCCTCCATCACCTTGCCCACCACCGATGTCAGGCTGACAGGCCTGTAGTTCCCTGCCACCTCCCTTGATCCCCCCTTGTGGATAGGCACTATATGCGCCACCTTCCAGTCTTGGAGCACCCACCCTGTCCTCAGAGAGATGGTGAAAAGCTCTGCCAGGGGTTTCGCCAGGACATCTGCAAGTTCCTTCAACACTCTGGGATGTAATTTATCCGGCCCCGGTGCTTTCTCCATCTTAAGGGAGCTGAGGGCTTCCCTCACTCTCTCTGCTGTGATTTCCACTTCCGGTACCTCTTCTCCCTGCTTAGCCCTCCCCCCACCTGCCAGTGATGCCTCCCCCTCTCCCCAGACCTGCTGATCGGTAAGGGTCCCTCCCTCCTCAGTATCTTTGTCTCCTCCCATGTATGATGCAGCACCCCCATTTTCCCTGGTGAAAACTGAGGTGAAGTACTCATTTAGTACCTCAGCCTGCTCCCCCGGGTCTTGTGCCCATCTCTCCCCTGATTTAATCCTGCTAATCTGCCCCTTCACCCTTCGTCTTTCCCCAATGTATCTAAAGAACCCCTTGTTCCCTCTCCTAATTTCCCTGGCCAGGTTCTGCTCCTTCCTTGCCTTAGCCGCCCTCACCACTCTAGTGGCCCTTCTAGCCATCAGCTCGTACTCCCCTCGATCCCTTTCACTCCTTGAGCACTTGAATTGCTTATAGGCTGCTTTCTTTCCCCGCACCACCTCCTGGACCTCCCTGGTCCACCAACAGGGTTTTGGGGCCCTACCACATTTTCGTCTTACTCTTGCACAGGTGCTGGTAGCATCCTGCACCCCTCTCCTGATGATTTCCCACCTACTATCAGCGTCCATGTCTGACCCAATCCCATCCAAATGCTCCTTAAGGATCCTTCCCATTTCCTTAAAATCCGCCCCCTGAAGTCGGTTACTTCCGTCTTTGTGCAGCCTTCTACCCCTCCTAGGTCCAGGCAGAACCAGACCGTGGCATGGTCGCTCCCCGACAATGGGTCACTGTCTGCCAGGACCACATCCAGTACCCGTGCCTCCCTGGTCGGTTCCCTCACCTGCTGAGTTAGGAACGCATCTTGAAAGACATCCAACAACCTCTGTTCCCTGGTCACAGAGGATGTCATAGTCTCCCAGTCTGTTCCTGGCATGTTTAAGTCCCCCAACACCACCACCGTTCCTCTGCCCAGTCTGCAGTGTCTCCTAACATCTGCCACCACACTGTCCTCCAGCTCCTCCACCAGGGCAGGGGTCTATACACCACTCCTATTTTTACTCTCTTGCCCCCCCTTGTTATCAAGGTGACCCAAATCGCCTCCACGGTTCCCTCTGCCTCCTCTACTCCCCCTATGCCAATGCAATTTTTGACTATCATTGCTACCCCTCCTCCCCTTCCCTCCCCCCTGTCCTTCCTGAACATAGTGTAACCCTCCAGGTTCAGGTCCCAGTCATGTCTTGCAGTGGCCCAAGTCTCAGTGACCACTGCCACATCCACTGCTCCCTCAGTTAGCATCGCCTGAAGCGCAGGCATTTTATTGCCCAAGCTCCTGGCATTTAGCAGGACTACCTTCCACCCTTTCCCTATAGTTCCATTTCCCCTGCTCGTGTTCCCATGGGGATTCTGTTTTCCCCTGGTATGCACTTTGCCAATATAAATCGACTCCTTTGCCAGTGAAACCACCAAGCCAGACACAGCTTTTTGTTTTCCCCCAGGCAGAGAGCCCACCATCTAGAGGAGGATTCTATGCATCTGAGATATTCCAGGACTGTTCTGCACGTTTGTTTGGCTGTTTCTAGTTTAAAAGTAACAAAGAAAGTTTGAAAGAGACCGTGCCCAGTGGATGGTGTTGCAGGACTGTTCCTCGAAGGTTAAGAATTGGAACTGTGTGAACTGCCCCCACTGTGATTGTTTATTGCTGTAATTCAAGAAGAAAAAATCATTTTGCTGTTCCCTGTTGGAACTAGCTCAAATGAGTCAAAATGTTAACCAAGAATCTCCTCTTACTGTGAAGGTCTGAGTGAGTATGTGTGTGAAGCTGGAGTGATTGTGGTGAATGTGTTTAGAGACAGTGGGCTGCTAATATGTAAAACATTGAGTTATATAACTTTGTTGAGAACAGCCTGGCTTCACTGTTTTATAATTTATAAATTCTTGTTATCCTGAATATCATTTTTGGGAAGGAGCAGCTCCATGGGGCAGTTTGTGAAGTAGGCCCTGGGGATTGGGGGCATTTTTTTGACTTGCTGGCATACCTTGGGGAGTGGTATCAGGTGGGGAGTACGCATACCTCTTCTGGTGGGCACCATTGTGAGCCAGCCAGATGCCCCATTTCTAGGAGAAAATGGGTTTTAAGGGGGGGGAGTGTAAGCCACCCCTCTTGGGGATGACTTACTACACCGTACTCTCCCCTGTTAGTCAGGGTCCTGGATTTGGAGCATCCTGTGTCCCACCCCTGGTGGGAGTATTGCTGCAGGCTCGCATATAAAATGAGGGAGGTTCCCTTTACAAAGGGAGCCAGTGGGCAGCATGTAGGGTAAGGTTAGGTGGGGCCTAACAGCCCCCACCAGCCCTTTAGGTACCGGCTTTGTCAGTGTCAATGGTGCAGTATATATATCAATTTCTGAAGGGAAGGATGGCAGGAGTATGGTGACCATGGGGAAATGGGGATCCAGTAGCTCAGTGGTGAGGAGGACAGCCGTTGGACGAAGGCTCAGTCATGGCTGGGTTCGAGAGGCCTGGTGCTCTTACAGAAAGGTATGGCAGTGGGGCTGTCATGGTGGTGGCAGAGCCACAGCAGGGCCTTTTGGAGGTGGCAGCTGCTGAAGGCTTGTACACGGTGTGGCACATGTGGCACGCTGCCATGGGTCAGTCTGGAAGGCATATCCTAGGGATTTGTTTAATTCGGCCTGTGATGCCAGTGTTTTGTGCACAAAAGGAGTATGGTGGGAAATGGATTCTGGTTCTTATAGGAACCTCTAGCCCCCCCAAAAAGGAGGCTCTATACAGAATTATTAACAATGGGGGGGGGCCATAAAAAAATTCCAAAGACAATTTCTTCTGTCATGAAGTTTCTTTTTTTATTTCAAAAAGTCCCCTACGTTTCACCCACTGGATGGGCTTGTTCACAGGGAAATAACTTGTAAATGCTGTTTTCTTAATTTTTTCTGTAAAACAATTTAAACATACTTTAATGAAAATATTCTCATATAAACTTATAATTTGCTTAATAAGGTAACTTCAGTAATTGATTAGCACTTTCCCATACCTGAATAATGAAGTTAAATTAAAAAACAGCATACCTTATGCACAACTCACAAGGGTCAAACGTAATTGTAGTAAGATAGATAGTTCTATACAAGAAACAAAACAAATGCTACATAAATTCAAAGCCCGTGGATATAAACAACACATACTGCAACAAGCAGAAATAAGAATTAATCAAAAACAGAGAAATGAATTATTACAACCGAAAACATCACAGAGTGATACCCAACGAGTGTTTTTTTCAACTAAATACAACCATAAAATGCAAGACATTCAAAAAATTATAAATAAACATTGGTATTTAGTACAAACTGATAATACACAAATTGATATACTGCAGAATCGACCAATTGTAGTAGCTAAAAAGGTAAAAAATTTACAGGACACTTTAGTCCATTCACAGTTTAAGACACCAGAAGTACCAGGTAGCCAGCTTTTGCTGGGCCCATTAATGCCAGGAATGAACCCTTGTGGTAGGTGCAGTGTTTGTCATCATACATCTAAGAAAGCATTATATACACATTCACATACACAAGAAACATTTTTTATTAAACAACATATCACTTGCATTACAGAGGGGGTAGTGTATTTGATACAATGTCCTTGTGATTTGTTATATATAGGACAAACTAGTAGAGAATTACGTAAAAGAATTCAGGAACATAAAGGTGATATTAGAAATCATGATGAAAATTCACCTGTGGCCAGGCATTTCAATGAGGCATCACATTCTGGAGCCTCTCTTAGATTCTGGGGTCTAGAAAAAATATTTACTCCTCCTAGAGGAGGTAATATTAAAGAACTCTTATTAAGGGCAGAGATTAAATGGATTTTTCAAATGCACACATTGGATAGAAATATAGGAATGAATATTGAAACTAATTGGCAAGCCTGTATTTAACTTAGACACTTATATAATATCATTTAGTGCAGATGGGAACCCTTCCGTCCTGCTGGTTTCTGTGGGTAGTACTATTATGTATATTTAAGTAGTAACTGTACAGTGCAGGAATATATTGGTTTATAAACAATTATGATGCACATTTAAATGTGTATTCTTACACAGTGTAATTAATGGTTTTCATTGGTTTACCTTTTAGTATGTAAGAAAGAGGCAGCTGCAATAAGTGCAGAAAATAACAGTGTAAATTAAAAACAAAACGAAAAAATAATTTTTGATAAATTGACCTTTTGACCTTCTGGTAGGTGGAGTTTATTACTGGTAACAGTGACTGTCCATAACCTACTGAGTTTAGGCTTATAAATAAATATGATATACATGTAAATGTGAATTCCTGTACTATACAGTTATCAGTGGTTCATCATATATGTTACTGTTTTTGAGAATTAACATTTTGACCTTCTAATATGTAAAAACCAGCTTCATTATACAAGAAAAAATCTTACTGTCCATAAGAAATGCAATTGCTATAGAAAATTATGTAGCATCTTAAATATATGTATAATGATGTTTATGCCTTATGCCTCCGGTTGTTTTTCCTTTTAACCTAGTGGCAAGTGGAGTTATAGTTTCTCTGGTTATGTATAAGCTAATTCTGATTTATGCTTATTGGTTTAAAATAAAAAAAAAATTTATTTAGTTGTTTAGAAATATTAAGTATGTTCTGTAAACTAGTTCCAGTAGTTTAAAATATAATGTTAACACAAATTATCAGAAGGTTATACACAAATGGTTCAGTCACAGTGGCAGTCTATATTGTGCCCGTTTTGCTGACAAATCCATGGCTCTATGGTTGAGCCAGCTATCTGACTGCAGCAGCAGTCTGGTCGTGCATGCGCGGTAGCGCGATTGTGACATCATCGCGCATGCGCGGTAGCGCGATTGAGACGTCTTCGCGTTTAGATGTCCTAACGCGGGATTTTGGCAGAACGGGCACAAGAGGTTCATAAACTTATTTTGAAGTAGTAACAAACACAGGTAGCCATTTTTTGGTGCAGAGGAGTTGACATTTACAAAAGAAATTCGGCCAAAAAACTTATTGAGTAAGTTAAAGAGACTTATTTTACTATTCTAAACAAGATTGTGTGAATCACATGCTATAGTGATGTGGCAAAACTTATGTTATTTTGGTCTTTTTTACAGAAGTAACCTAGTAATTTCAAACACATTTCTCTACATTGAACAAGAATATATAGACTAAGGTATGTGAGTGTCTTTTTTGTTAATGGGGATTTAATTTACAAACTATTATATACTTTCAAGTTATGTTATATAGGTAATGATAAAATAAATATTATTTTGGTTCTTTTTTAGAAAAATCCATAGTGCTTTAAAGCACATTTTTGTCTGCACCAAATAGAATATACTGAACAAGGTATGCATAGTATTTTTAGTTACAAAGTAGTACAAGTTATTTATTAACAGTAAGAAAATGACTGCCAGAGTGACTGTTTCATTTTCTGTTTTATATATGTTACAGAGAATTGGAAGTTATTGTCAACAGATATATTTTTACAGCAGTATTAAGTTACATTATTATTCAGGTATGGGAAAGTGCTAATCAATTACTGAAGTTACCTTATTAAGCACATTATAAGTTTATATGAGAATATTTTCATTAAAGTATGTTTAAATTGTTTTACAGAAAAAATTAAGAAAACAGCATTTACAAGTTATTTCCCCATGAACAAGCCCATCCAGTGGGTGAAACGTAGGGGACTTTTTGAAATAAAAAAAGAAACTTCATGACAGAAGAAATTGTCTTTGGACTTTTTTTATGGCCCCCCCCCCCCATTGTTAATAATGCCAGTGTTTTGGGCAGGTCCCATGCTAGACCTGCTAATAGAATCCACAGTGGTGAGAGTAATGGGAAATGAGGAAGTCATGTCATCCATTTGTAACCCCCCTACAAATGGGGGTTCCCTAAAAGTCTTCCTTGAGCTTGCCTAAATGCTCACTGCCAGGCTGGTGTCCTGCATTGTAGCAGTTTAAGTGTGATTACCAGAGCCTGTATAGCCTCTGTGTATTGTCTCTTTAAGAGCTGCCTGATTGCAGTATAAATAATCTGAGAGGGAGCTCTGTTGAAAGATGTAACTATTTGCTGAAAATCATTTAGAGTGAAAATGATAATGTAGTTTGTCTAACATGCTTTCTATGCATCAAGGACTGTTTTGTTTGTCTCCACTATCTTGGTCCTGGACTGCAAATTGGACCAATCAGTTCTGGTGGGACCTAAAATGTAGCAGGACTACAGGACGTGTCTGAAGTCAAAATCTGCAGGAATTGTAGTTTTGAGCTTTTTGCACCTTTTTTGCAACTGAAGGGGGGGGGGAGCTCTTGCTATGACTGACAGCCAAATCAGCCAACCAAATCTTTTGGATCTTGGGGAAGCCCTGGGCTGCTTGCAATTTTCAGTTAGTTCTGAGCTGGGAAGTGAAATGAGAGGAGCTGAAGTGATTCTGAGCAGCAATCCTGAGTGGATTCGCATGGGAGAACTGTGAAAAGGCTGGGTTTTTGGCTTGCATGTTTGCCTGCTGCTCCTGTGAGGGAGAGAAAAGAATTAGTTTGGACTAAATCCAAGTTTGTGTGACTAAAGTAAGCTACTGAAGTGGGTCAGGCTCAACCTGAAGAAGACCAAAGATTTTGCTGAATGCGATCGGCCTGTCAGGAGTTCCAGCTACCTCTAAGCTCCCAGTGCGTGCAGAGACTTTGCGATTGTGACCGGGGAGCACTTTGCCTGGTACAGTAGAATTCCCTTACATGTAAAGTTGTTATTTGCTGCTAGTGGGTCATGAGTTAGGTCCCCACTGTGTGAACTGTGTTCTGCTTGCTGGAAGCTGTGTCCAGCCCAAAACAGACTGCATCCGAATTTGTCTATGTGTGGTCTGGGCCTTACCAGACTAGCCCAGCCAGACTTCCCACTGCACAGAGAAGCCATCAGCGAGAGACCTCTCTGGGGATCAGCCCCCTGCTCCACGTTTGAACAGGAATGATGCCTCTGTAACTTGTGTGGGCCCTGCTTCTCCTGGCATTCCAGATTAACCACCTGCAGTCTCGATTTTCGTCCAGCCTATGTCCAGTCTTGGGTATCGTGAGTAAATACCAGGGTAGCTCCCTGCAACAACAGCTCAATCTGAGTGTGTCATCTGATTGTCTTGTTGTTTCATTTCCTTTATGAACTGAGCCCTCTGGCTCTGGATTGCAAATATTGTGTACTGTGCATGTTGTGTTTTCCATCACAGGGCCCCAACCAGCTGCAACCCCAGGCAACTCTCCTGGCTAGCCCATCTCTTCTCCACCTGGGTACCCAGTGGTGTCACTGTGTGGGGGGGGGACTCAAAGCGCATGCATAACTGGTTGATTGATATAACCTTTAAGCTAATTAACCTGATTTTACCCCTTCCTTGTTCAAGTCCCCTGAATAAATCAGATCTAACTTTTTATGCATGTAATCTGACTGTGGTTCCAGTTTGTGCTCAAAGTACTGTACTGTTGCTATTTGCTGTGCATAACCTTGTTTTTCAGGGGGTCCCCAGGGTCGAGTCAGAGGAACCAGCCCTGATGGCAAGTGCAAACAGTGTGGGTACTTGTGTGGTATACCAGGGGTATTGAGAAAGTGATTATTGTACAGTGTTCAGGCCACTAGAGGGGAAAGGGGGGGGTTACAGTGTCCCGGAGGGCTGTGCCCAGGTTAGCTTGACCACTATCAACCCTGACCTCCAGGTGGAGGCACCCATTTCAGAATTCAGGCCCCTTAACCTGCTACTAGCCAAGCAGGCAGGGGCAGTAGCCCTTGGGATAGCACCGCCTAGGGGTTACACATTTCTTCTGTTTAAATCTGTGCATCTTTTCTCTGATAGAAAGAGGGTTGTGAACTGGTTGGGTTACAAGGCAAGTTTTTCTGGGTGGCCACAGTATGAATTAAAGGCCACATCTCTGGTATTATTCAGTTAATTTGGGGAGGGGGAGCAAGGCACTTCCCCAGGAAGTGGTTGGATATGGATTCGTACCCTTTAAGGTCCTGAGCTTTAATATGGCTTTCGGTATCTGTGTGGAGTCTACACCTGGTCTAATTAGTTTAGGCCCCCCTGCTTACCATCAGGACCCCTAGACATTGGGGTGGGAGGGCTGTTACATAAGGATTCCATCTTGAAAGTAGTGTGTCGAATAAATAGGTGTTTCAAGTACAGAATCAGTCTGAAATCCCCTTACTTCTTGGGAACCATAAAATAAATTGAGTAAATTCCCTGGCCTTATTCATCTAGGGGGACCAGAACAATTGCTCCAATCTGTTTGAGAGGATCTAATGCCTGAGACACCACTTGTCTCTTTAATGGGTCCTTTGGTACAGGGGCTGGCAGAAAACATCCTTTTGAGGGAATGGTTGTGAACTCTTTTGGGTCTCCAGGACCCAAGCATCTAACATTATCTGGGTCAATATTGTGTAAAAATTCTGCAGTCTTCCACCAAGAGAAGGGGGGCAAAGATGGGCCCTCATACCTTCATTGTAATGTGCCATTTCTTCACCCTGAACCTTCATTAAGTTTTCAGGCAAAGGCACCTCTGCCACTATTTCCCTTGAACCTAGAGTAAGATCCTTTACTCCTCT
This sequence comes from Neoceratodus forsteri, assembly GCA_016271365.2. NCBI lineage: Eukaryota > Metazoa > Chordata > Ceratodontiformes > Ceratodontidae > Neoceratodus > Neoceratodus forsteri. Next base: position 513,729,747 of record CM057449.1, on the reverse strand, counting down.
GGTTTCCAAAGTTCTGAAAAGGACAACAAAACCTTGACACTGCCTCTGTTGGCCACCTCCCTGGCCATTTGAAGTTGAGCTGGCTTTTGGCTGTTGTTTTGAAATTGGGAAATATCCCTTTTTATCTTGAATTTCTTTCAAAATGTCATCCAGGCTTGATCCAAATAACAAAACTCTCTCAAGGGCTAAATTAAACAGCTTGGCCTTTAACATCTGTTCCACATCCCAATGCCATAGCCATGCACCTCACGAGGCAGGCACAATGTGAGGAGCCATCAGGAATGAGCTGGCATACATAAGTTCACCACTGTGGCATCCCCTAGAAAGGTGGAGGCCATGAATACCAGTTTCAAAATGCTCACCCCTCAGAATCCATGGGAACAAAACTACCCAGCATTGTAACCCACAAGTTTAATGCTCTGGCAACAATAAAGGATGCATAGGAGGTAGCGAGGTTTGCTCCATTGGAGATGAAGGCTCTTCTGCATGAAGCATCCACTCATTCATCATGCATATAAGGCCGGACATCCCTCAACTGGGATAGCTGTGTGCCTTAAAGAGTTATGTATAGCATTATCAGCCAGTGGTGAAGTTTCCCACTTGCGGGTTTTTTCTTCCATAAAGGGGGAAACATGGTACCCTGAGATTTGGCAGATATTTCCTCTGGTCCACACCTGCCAGTTCTCGTTCAATATTCTGGTCACGCTGAATAAAGTTTGGAAAACACTTCAGAGTGGAAGAGGATGCTGACAGAACCAGGTCCACATCTAAGGCTTCCATGGCTGAGGAGTGCACCTCCTTCAACTGCAATGCCCTACAAGCCTCAGCTAGGACAGAGATTTGATATCAAATAGGGAGGGATAGGAATCCTCCTCTTCAGCTCTGTCCAGATCAGGATTAGCAGACTTTTCCAGCCCTGGAAAACCTGGGTGCACCTGTGTGGGCTCCTCTGACCTGTAGGGCTTGGCTTAGGGTCAGGTGTGTCAAAAGGGATGTCCTACAACACATCAGGGCACAAAAGCTCACCTAAGAGCAATAACAAAGATTTATGCAATTCTGCTTTGCCACTGCCAACCAGTACACCAGGTGTACCCCCCCCCCAGCTGGGTAGTTTGACTGGGGGGAACTGTAGGAGATATATTAACTTCATTAAAGCAATTAACACAATGGGGGCAATAGGAACCCAGTGGAGAGGGTTGCATTCCCTTTTGCAGGTCTTACATCATTTAAACACCAGAGGTCTCCAATAAGCCATGGTACCAATGTCACTGGCCAAAAAAAGGGTTATAGCCCCAAAAAGGACAAAAAAAAATGTCTCTTTTTGTGGATTAAAAGAGTGCTGCTCTGATTCCTAGCCCCCTGCTGTGGGGGAAAAAGGCAAGAAGACTAAATGGATCTACCAAACAGAAGCATTACTGCCAGCCTGCAGAACTAACAAGCTGTAATAATAATAATAATAACAATAATAATAAAAAGCAACTTTATTTTTAAGCACCTTTCAAATACCAAAGCACTTTACATATCATGATAAAAAAGGAAAATCCAAGCTGAACAAACCACAGCTGCCACATCTTGGGCTTGAAAAAGCATTGCTGAGTGTATTCCTGCGTAAAGGTGCATGTCTGTGATGTCACAATGTTGCATGTGATGTCATGGCATCGAGGGTGGTGTGCTCAAGTCTAGAGGCTTGGAAATGAAGCACTGAAGCTAGGAACAGACACCTACCAGACAAAACAGAGCGTAAGCCTAACTGACAGGGCTCTGAAAAAAGTAGGAATCCGTGTGGCTCAAGAGAGCCATTACACAGAAGATCGGAAGTGCTCTGAAGTTTGCCTCCCAAGTAAAAATGCATGATAAAAAGATGATACAGCTGTGTACTGTCCTCTGCTTTTTTTTTGGGTGGGGGTCTTTTTTTAATATACCTAGATATCTGCTCCAGGCAAAGGAGAACAAAACAGCCCCCAAGGCAAGACAAACAATTCCTCACAGGCAGGGATAAGCACTCAGGGCACCTATTGCCAAGTTAAAAAAACACGTCAGTCCTACAATAGTCCTTTGGGGAGGGGGATGACACCAAATAGAGAGAGAAAGAGGGAAAAGGGTCAAACACTAGACCCTAACAATCACCCACAAGGAAAGGGTACTTACCTGTGGCACCATGACAAAGGAAATTGGAGACTTGGTAAGAGATAGACACCCTTAGAATGGGGTGGCTGATGTGGCCCCCAACCCAAACACAACCAGGCAGTGGAAATGGGAAAAAGGCAGGTTACCCAGTTTGAAAGCCATAGCTTAACAGGCACAATTTTAAATTTAGGGGTGCTCCCTGTCACCAGGTAGCCTTAACCTGCTCAGCAGAATTGCAGCCCTACAGAGTAAATACCAAAGTCAATTTATTCTTCCATGCTGCTTCCCCTGCAATAGGCAAGCAATAATGCCTGACAGGGTGGGTGGTATTGGGCAATACCAGACCGGCCACGGGCATAATGAGACCCGACGCCGCAGGCGTACAGCTACCAGTAAAGGGTGGTAATGTAGGAAACTAGTATTGGGAAAGGAAGAACAGCTCTGACTGAAATATTGTTTTTTTTTGCCCTGTAGTATATTCACTTCTGTTTAGTTCTTGTTCCCATCTTCATTTGCTTAAGAAATTTGAGCCCCCATTGTGCTCCGTTTTAGTTGTAGATGTCAGCAACTGTGACCTGATTCAGTGAATGGCATTGATGAGGTTACTGTTTTTAAATCATGCGGGCAGTGGAGAGGCAGTAGTGGGTAGCCAGCGAGGTGACAAGAAGTTGAGCGAGCGTGTGGAATGAGGAGAAAGAGTTTTTTATTTTTTTTTATTTTGCATTGTTTTGCCAGTGGTCCATTAGAGCTGAGCTACATTGTGGACTATTTTGGTGGGACTGGGTTGTGAGGGTTCCTGTCGTGGGAGAAAGGCTCAAAGCTGTGAGATTGAGAGGAAGAGAAACAAACTGCATGGTACAGTAAGAAAGAGAAGCTTCAAGTAAGAACATTTCAGAATGATTTTAAACATATGGAGTGGCATGGCAGGTGGGGTGGAGGGGGTGCATGACAGATTAGGGATTGAAGATGTGTTGCTTGCTTAGCGAGTTTAAAAAAATGGCGGCTGCTCAGTATGCTAATTCGGGATGCCCACGGAGATTCTTAGGTAATAGGGCACCTCGAATTGGCACTTCTTTCAAAGCAGGCATCTATTGAAGTTTAATGTCCCCCCCATTTTATCTCTCAGCCAGTCAGAAAGCTGATAGTGTTTTGCCCATTTTCTAACACAGAAAAGACTATAGAGAGTTGCTTCTGTCTGGAATGTTCATGTGCCCAAGAGTCTATGCTGGTTACAGCCTTAGGTGGTGCCATTTCCCCTAGCAGTGTTGCACATTACCCGTATAGAAACATTGAAACATAGACTTTGACCTCAGATAAGGACCACTTGGCCATCTAGTCTGCCCATATGTTCTGAATGCCCACTGACAATGTGGAACACTACAGAAAAATATATTTTTAGGGTGGTTGGAAACAAATGTTGGAGTTTGAAGCCCAGGAATGATGGACTTGATTTGCTGATATTTTGCCATTCAGAGAAATGATTTAGGTTAATGAGTGGTAAAAAAAGAAGAAAATAGCAAAAACAAACAAAAAAAAAACACTTGTGTGAATACAAAATACCAGTTCATTATTATTCTATGTGGTAAAAGGCATATTGATGCTGACCCCAATCAGTGGTGTAGGTCATTGGGTTTTTGTGGCACTGTAAGTGGATCCATTCTTGGGGTATATGCTCAACCTGGTGAAGCCACTTAGAATTCATTGCTTGCGATTTGAATCATTCTCTGTCAGTCTAGTTCAGTTCACTAGTCATAGGTTTCGTTTAAAAAAAGCAGAAAATTAAAAACAAGGAAGCAGCACGAGCTTGTGAAATACATTGTTTTTGCAGCTGTTGAAAACAATGGTGGCTGTTTGAATCGTCAGCATTCCAAAATGCAGCACATAGGGTTCTTTAGTTCTGCATCCTGGTTCAGGATACTTGTTTATACCCATGCATTAGACATATTAAATGCACAGGCAGCAACTAAACAGGTTTAAGCATTTTCCCAACCTATTTTATGACAAATGAATAAATCATGGGTCAAAAGAAAATACAAAATCAGCAGTAGGATATAAAAGAGTGCAACTAAGCAAAGTCCTAGGTTAAATGAGGGTGACACAGAGGTCTTGGAGAGGCAAGTAAAGGTACATCTCAGCTAAGAAAGAAGTGCCAGAAGAGACTATCCAGGGTCTGAGCAGAATCAGAAAAGGGCAGAATAAAGATTAAGTAGATGTGTTTGAAGGAGAGATAATAAGATGACAGGTTTAGCAGCTGTGGAGACAGGTTGTTCAAGAGGGACATACAAATGGCTAGTTGCTTTCCAGGAGGCAAAGGAGGCTGACTTAATGAGTCAGGTAGATCCTTCAACACTCAGGACAAAAAAAAAACATTAGTAGTGGTACACGTTGGAACCAGTGAAGTGGAAAGGAAGAATGAATTTGACTTCATTAAAGAATGATTATGAATAAGGAAAGACATTAAAAGAAAGGGACTGGAATGTCATCATATCAGAAATTATACCAGTATCCAGAGCAAGAGCAGTAAGACATCAAAATAGTAAATGCTTAAATACATGGCTATTGGGATGGGCACAAAAAGGAAACTTGGGTTTCAGAGAAACTGGGATATATTTCCAAGGGAAAATTGCCTGTTTCCCAAAAATGTGCTGCACTTAAATAAGCAGGGAACAAGGTCACTCAGTTTCAAACTGAAAAAAAAAACAAATTGGAAAAGACATTAAGCTGAGAGATACAGGGTCAAGGAGGGAATCAAGAACATCCAGGGAACATAGTGGGGATAACACCAATGTTAAGTACAGTGGAGAGACACTAAAGATACATATTAATAAGAGCAATATCAAGAGGAACACATATAAAATCACATTTGTTTAATAAATGTACAGAGCCTTACAAGCAAGAATGATGAAATGGAGAAATTAATGTATAGGGAAGGGTTAGAGAAAGTAGGGGAAATGGAAACTTGGTGGAGTGAGGGAGATGATTGCGGCACGGAAGCTGAAGACTTAAGGGTTTACAGACAGGACTGGAAATGACACAGATGAGGAGGTGTACCACTGTATATCTGGGATGAAATAATAAGCAATGAAATAAAAGGTATTAAGGAGTATCAATGAGAAACTGAATTGCTCCAGGTTAGAACTGGCACCACACCTGTTAGTGGATTAACCATTGGAGTCTGCCACAAACCACCAGATTGTTAACCTATGTACAATCCAGAATTATTGCAAAAAATGGAAAGGACAACAATGGGCTGAGACTGTGGCAGGATTTAAGAGGGCATGGGATAGGCATAAGGGGCTACAGGGGTGGGGAGTGCTCAAGGTTAGCGGGGGAAAGGGGCAGACTGGATGGCCTTTTCTGCCATCAAATTCTATGATTATATGATTCTAAGATGATTCAATGCATTGGAGATAGTTGTGACAGGAGATTTCTACATTTCTGAGGTGAACTCAACATGTGGTAAATAAAGTATTATTTTAAGGAAGGACTTTATTAAGTCCATGAAAGAGTATGGCTCAGTTCAGCATCTCACATCCCCAGCTTGGTGAACTGCTGTACTCGAATTGGTGCTGACAAATATTGAGGACAAAAATAGTGTGTGAAGTAAGAGAACCCCTTTCAACCAGTGACCATAACAAAGTACACTTCATGGTGACAAAAGAAATGTTAATAGAGAGTAAAGAAACAAAACATTTCAATTATAGGAAAGCAGAGTTTACAAAATCAGTTGAAGTTAAAAAAAGACCTATAAGCAAGGTATGGAGAAATTAAATGCAAATGAAATTTGGCTGGCTTTTAAAAACAAGTTGCTGTGTTTTCTGGATCAATACGTTCCTCTGATCAAGGAATATCATATAAAGCTAGTGTGGTTAACCAAGAAAATAAATAATCTAATATCAGTTAAGAGGAGGAAATATAGCAAACACAAGATGGAGGGCAAAATAGCCACATAACTTAAGCAAAAGGAGATAACCAGAAAGTTTAAGATAGAGGTTGGCAGGGAGAAGTGCCAGTTGGAATACAGCTTAGTCAGCAAACAGGCAATATAAGTAAGCAATAACCCATGATAGGGTATGGAGTTATAGGGATTTAATCCACACCCAGGTGCGTTGTGAGGCATGAGGCCACAGGCTGAGTGCCCTCACAGCACCTGGGGAATGGATTAAATCCCTATAACCCCATACCCTGTTATGAGTTACAGTATTGCACTTATAACATGAGCAATTTATTTTTCCTTTCAAAAGATACAGAAACAATTTTCCCTTGTTTATATGACAGAAATGTCTATGTATCCTGCCACTGTTAAAGTAGACTGCAGCAACAAATGCATATTTGATGTATGTTATACAAATACAAATGTCAGGCATACAGTGCTCACATAATTTCTTACATTTTATTTCATAACATACTTTCAAACATTTCAAATCATGGCTTACGATGTTCCCTCCCCCCCCCCAACAGATGTGCCTTGGAGCCTATCCTTACAGACATACAGTACTGCTAACTGTACCAGTTATACCTTTTTAAAAAGCAACACAGGCAAGTTCAATCCAAAGCTGGAACTTGGCACACCATACTGTATAATGAAAATGAAAATGCATGAACAAATACCCAACTACTTCTCTATGGCCTGCTGCTCACTCTTGGTGTCATACATGAGGTGGGGTAATAAGAAGTGTATGTTGAAAATTTGAGGTCAGTGTTTAAAATTTCCAAAGTTATGAGCATGCATAGCAAAACTGCAATTAATGATCATAACTTTGCAATTTTTACATATTTTGACCCCCAATGTTTCAACATAGCCTTCATATGACCCCACCTCATGAACAATATGACTGCCTTTATGCAAATACAGCCTAAAAGGTGAATTCACCAAGTGACTGCGAAATCACCTTTCATTGCAGGAGTTGTGTAACAACAGTCATATTGTCCATGAGGTGGGGTCCTCAAAAGGCTATGTTGAAAATTCAGAGTCAAAATATGCAAAAATGGCAAAGTTATGCACCAAAGTTGAAAATTCCATTGAAATACATTGATTTCCCAGATGAAAAAAAAATATTTTTTCATGAGCCATCATACAAAACAAGATCTTTTTTCGTATGAGGCCGATATGAAAAAAGAATTTAAGTATTAAATAAAACACATTATTAGGGCATTTCTTGAGCAGTAAAGTGCAGAATACACCCAAGGGGTCCCAATAAGCAAGCTACATGTGTTGGTTCATCCCCAGAATATCATTTTTGGGGTTCCAATTTTGAATTTCTCAGGCAAAACTGAAAATAAGATAGTGGCCATACGAAAAAGGAATTTTCCCATATAAAACAGGATTCTTTTTTGTTTCATACAGCTAAATCTAAGTGCTTACTGAGCATGCTCAGAAACAATTCTTTTCAGTTTTTTTAAATTGCAATAACTTAAAAACAACTTTTTAATTTTTTCACCAGACTAGCAAAAGGCTAGTTCCTTTCTGCCCTGAAACTTTCAGACCAAGATTCCAAACCTTCTGAGCTGTAGGTAAGTTCAAAGAAAAATCCCAGCAAAGTCAATTAGCAACAAAAAGCTTTTTTCACCTATCTGGAACTCAGAAACCACACATCTGACCAGAACATAGCTTGCCACATCTAGACATCTATAATAGTTCACATTGCATGCCAATTTTCATGCAACTCCATTGAAAGATTGTAAAGTTATTAAAGTGTAAATTTATGAGCTTAACATTGAAGTGCCTACTCAAGAGGTGCAACTGCACGCTATAATATATGTGTATATATATATATATATACACACACACACACATATGCACACACTTCTTTTTATTTCAGACTCTTCAAGATGTCTCTAACCTTTTCTGTCAAGCGGAAACACGGAGAGGAAAATCCTTGGACCCTGCAGTGTGTGGTACATTACCCTGCCCTGACAAGAGACTCTGAAGTAACTCCGCTGTGTGACAAAACTTACTGCACACTTAAAGAAAGTAAAGATATTCAAACCCAGTCAGATGATGTGCATCAGTTCCAGTGCCTAACTATGATCCTGCCAAGCATGGATACAATAGAGAATGCTATCAAAATTTACAAAACCCAAGAGTATCAGAAAATCTGGAGAACATGCAGTTGCTGGTTAACTCAGTTCACATCATCATCTCATGGGTGGTGTTCCTTGTGCCTCATCATCTAGGGTGTAATTTCTTGATACATATGGGATCTGTAACAAATATGTAATCAAAGTGAAGGGGAAGAAGCAATAACCAACTGCTATTGTTACAAAAACAGCTGAAATCACAATGAAAATGGTGGCAGAGCTATGTGATGACCAAGATATGCTCACAAAAATTAAGACAGAGAACCTTATTGCAAGGGAGTTTCGTAAACATGACAAGTGCTACATGTCAGCGTGGCTCAGTTGGTAGCACATCTGTCTCTGGACCAGAAGGTTGTGGGTTCTCATCCCACACCGGGATTGGACTTGCACCTACAAATCGCTGGCATCTGAGTGCAGTATTGGGTGGTGCTGTACTGCTGGGGTGTGCCGTCCTTCGGATGAGATGTTAAACCGAGGTCCTTTCTGCCCATCCTGGTGTTGTCCTGGTGGGTGTCCAGGTGGAAGTAAAAGAACCCAGGGCACTCTTCGCAAAGAGTAGGGAACATTCCCGGTGTCCTGGCCAACATTCCCCTTCCCATAAACCAGTTCATGCAATTATCCAGGCTGTGTGTGGGTGATGATGTGCGATATGGCCGCTACCACACATTCAGTCACTTCACTACCAGTCTAGCATTGCTTGTAAAGCACTTTGGATGTATGAAAAGCACTATATAAATGCTGATTCATCTTCTTCTACAACTGTAGGAGACATATTAACTTGATTAACGCAATTAACACAATGGGGGCAATAGGAACCCAGTGGAGAGGGTTGCATTCCCTTTTGCAGGTCTTTCATCATTTAAACACTAGAGGTCTCTAATAAGCCATGGTACCAATGTCACTGGCCAAAATAAGGGTTATAGCCCCAAAAAGAACAAGAAAGCTGTCTCTTTTTGTGGATTAAAAGAGTGCTGCTCTGATTCCCAGCCCCCTGCCATGGGGGGAAAAGGCAAGGAGACTAAATGGATCTACCAAACAGAATCATTCCTACCTGCTTGCAGAACTAACAGGCTGCAATAATAATAATAATAATAAAAAACAACTTTATTTTTGAGCGCCTTTCAAATACCAAGGCACTTTACAGATCATGATAAAAAAGGAAAATCCAAGCTGAACAAACCACAGCTGCCACATCTTGGGCTTGAAAAAGCATTGCTGAGTGTATTCCTGCGTAAAGGTGCATGTCTGTGATGTCACAATGTTGCATGTGATGTCATGGCATCGAGGGTGGTGTGCTCAAACCTAGAGGCTTGGAAATGAAGCACTGAAGCCAGGAACAGATACCTACCAGACAAAACAGAGCGTAAGCCTAACTGACAGGGCTCTGGAAAAAGCAGGAATCTGTGTGGCTCAAGAGAGCCATTACACAGAAGATCAGAAGTACTCTGAAGTCTGCCCCCCAAGTAAAAAAGCCTGATAAAAAGATGATACAGCAGTGTACTGTCTTCTGTTTTTTTGGGGGTGGGGATCATTTTTTATATACCTGGATATCTGCTCCAGGCAAAGAGGAACAAAACAGCCCCCAAGGCAAGACAAACAATTCCTCACAGGCAGGGATAAGCACTCAGGGCACCTATTGCCAAGTTAAAAAAACACATCAGTCCTACAGTAGTCCTTTGGGGAGGGGGATGACACCAAATAGAGAGAGAAAGAGGGAAAGGGGTCAAACACTAGACCCTAACAATCACCCACAAGGAAAGGGTACTTACCTGTGGCACCATGACAGAGGAAATTGGAGACCTGGTAAGAGATAGACACCCTTAGAATGGGGAGGCTGATGTGGCACCCAACCCAAACAAAACCAGGCAGTGAAAATGGGGAAAAAAGGCAGGTTACCCAGTTTGAAAGCCATAGCTTAACAGGCACAATTTTAAATTTAGGGGTGCTCTCTCTCACCAGGTAGCCTTAACCTGCTCAGCAGAATCGCAGCCCTACAGAGTAAATACCAAAGTCAATTTATTCTTCTATGCTGCTTCCCCTGCAATAGGCAAGCAATAATGCCTGACAGAGTGGGCGGTATTGGGCAATACCGGACCGGCCAGGGGTGTAATGAGACCCGATGCCGCAGGTGTACAGCTATCAGTAAAGGGTGGTAGTATAGGAAATTAGTATTGGGAAAGGAAGAATAGCTCCGACTGAAATGTTTTTTTTTTTGCCCTGTAGTATATTCACTTCTGTTTAGTTCTTGTTCCCATCTTCATTTGCTTAAGAAATGTGAGCCCCCATTGTGCTCCGTTTTAGTTGTAGATGTCAGCGACTGTGACCTGATTCAGTGAATGGCATTGATGAGGTTACTGTTTTTAAATCATGCGGGCAGTGGAGAGGCAGTAGCGGGTAGCCGGCAAGGTGACCAGAAGTTGAGCAAGCGTGTGGAGTGAGAAGAAAGAGTTTTTTTTTTATTTCTTATTTTGCATTGTTTTGCCAGTGGTCCATTAGAGCTGTGCTACATTGTGGACTATTTTGATGGGACTGGATTGCGAGGGTTCCTGCCATGGGAGAAAGGCTCAAAGTTGCGAGATTGAGAGGAAGAGAAACAAACTGCATGGTACAGTAAGAAAGAGAAGCTTCAAGTAAGAAAGTTTCAGAATGATTTTAAACATACGGAGTGGCATGGCAGGTGGGGTGGAGGTGGTGCATGACAGATTAGGGATTGAAGATGTGTTGCTCACTTAGCGAGGTTAAAAAAATGGCGGCTGCTCAGTATGCTAATTCAGGATCTCCATGGAGATTCTTAGGTAATAGGGCACCTCGAATTGGCACTTCTTTCAAAGTGGGCGTCTATCAAAACTTAATGTACCCTCCCCCCCGGTTTAGCTCTCAGCCAATCAGAGAGCTGATAGTGTTTTGCCCATTTTCTAACACAGAACAGACTATAGAGAGTTGCTTCTGTCTGGAATGTTCATGTGCCCAAGATTCTATGCTGGTTACAGCCTTAGGTGGTGCCATTTCCCCTAGCAGTGTTACATATTGCCCATATTGAAACATAGAATTTGACGTCAGATAAGGACCACTCTGCCCATCTAGTCTGCCCATATGTTCTGAATGCCCACTGACAATGTGGAACACTACAGAAAAATATATTTTTTAGGGTGGTTGGAAATAAATGTTGGAGTTTGAAGCCCAGGAATGATGGACATGATTTGCTGATATTTTGCTATTCAGAGAAATGATTTCGGTTAATGAGTGGTAAAAAAAAAAGAAGAAAATAGCAAAAGAAAAAAAAAAAACACTTGTGTGAATACAAAATACCAGTTCATTATTATTCGGAATGGTAAAAGACATATTGTTGCTGATTCAGTGGTGTAGGTCATTGGGTTTTTGTTGCACTGTAAGTGGATCCGTTCTTGGGGTATATGCTCGACCTGGTGAAGCCACTTAGAATTCATTGCTTGTGATTTGAATCATTCTCTGTCAGTCTAGTTCAGTTCACTAGTCATAGGTTTCATTAAAAAAAAGCAGAAAATTAAAAACAAGGAAGCAGCAAGAGCTTGTGAAATACATTGTTTTTGCAGCTGTTGAAAACAATGGTGGCTGTTTGAATTGTCAGCATTCCAAAATGCAGCACATAGGGTTCTTTTGTTCTGCATCCTGGTTGAGGATACTTGTTTGTACCCATGCAAGAGACATATTAAATGCACAGGCAGCAACTAAACAGGTTTAAGCATTTTTCCAAGCTATTTTATGACAAATGAATTAATCATGGAGCAAAATAAAATACAAAATCAGCAGTAGGATATAAAAGAGTGCAACTAAGCAAAGTCCTAGGTTACATGAGGGTGACACAAAGGTCTTGGAGAGGCAAGTAAAGGTACATCTCAGCTAAGGAAGAAGTGCCAGAAGAGACTATCCAAGATTTAAGCAGAATCAGAAAAGGGTAAAATAAAGATTAAGTAGATGTGTTTGAAGGAGAGATAATAAGATGACAGGTGTAGCAGCTGTGGAGACAGGTTGTTCAAGAGGGACATACAAATGGCTAGTTGCTTTCCAGGAGTCAAAGGAGGCTGACTTAACGAGTCAGGTAGATCCTTCAACACTCAGAACAAAAAAAAAAAAACATTAGTAGTGGTACACGTTGGAACCAATGATGTGGAAAGAAAGAATGAATCTGACTTAATTAAAGAATGATTATGAATAAGGAAAGACATTAAAATAAAGGGACTGGGATGTCATCATATCAGAAATTATACCAGTATCCAGAGCAAGAGCAGTAAGACATCAAAATAGTAGACGCTTAAATACATGGCTATTGGGATGGGCACAAAAAGAAAACTTGGGTTTCAGAAGAAACTGGGATATATTTGCAAGGGAAAATTGCCTGTTTCCCAAAAATGTGCTGCACTTAAATAAGCAGGGAACAAGGTCACTCAGTTTCAAACTGAAAAAAACAATTTGGAAAAGACATTAAGCTGAGAGATACAGGGTCAAGGAGGGACTCAAGAACATCCAGGGAACATAGTGGGGATAACACCAATGTTAAGTACAGTGGAGAGACACTAAAGATACATATTAATAAGAGCAATATCAAGAGGAACACATATAAAATCACATTTGTTTAATAAATGTACAGAGCCTTACAAGCAAGAATGATGAAATGGAGAAATTAATGTATAGGGAAGGGTTAGAGAAAGTAGGGATAATGGAAACTTGGTGGAGTGAGGGAGATGAAAGTGACACGGAAGCTGAAGACTTAAGGGTTTACAGACAGGACTGAAAATTACGCAGATGAGGAGGTGTACCACTGTATATCTGGGATGAAATAATAAGCAGTGAAATAAAAGGTATTAGGGAGTATAAATGAGGAATTGTTAGCTTCCTGAATAAGTGGCCTTGATGGGGGAGGAACATCTGGATATAGTGGCAGTCATAGAAACATGGTACACACAAAACCATGACTGGTACATAAACATACCAGGATACACTATCTACAGGAGGGACAGGGAGGGTAAAAGAGGAGGAGGAGTAGCTCTTTACATAAGGGAAGGAATCAAAGCAACAGAACAAAAGGGGAAACAGGGAGGAGGAGAAGAAGCACTGTGGGTAAATTTGGAAACCGGCAATGGCACCACAATCCGCACAGGGGTTGTATACAGACCCCCTTCTCAGGGGGAGGAAATGGACAAGGAAATGATAGAAAGGATACTTAGAATGGCAGAAAAAGGGGAGATATTGCTGATGGGTGATCTGAATATGCCAGATGTTAACTGGAGTGCAGTTGCAGCAGCCACTTCAAAGAGTGGGGTTATTCTAGATGCCCTACAGGGGGCATGCCTTAGACAACTAGTATTGGAGCCCACTCAAGAGGGAGCAATCTTAGACCTGGTTCTCTCAAATGGAGATGAAGAGAGGATCACAGATACAGAAGTAGGTAGCCTTCTGGGAACTAGCGACCATCGAACAGTATGGTTCACAATAAACACAGCAATAGAGTCAAGCCATACAAAGGCAAAAGTACTGGACTTTAGGAGGGTTGACTTTGAGAAAATGGGTGAGTGCCTAAGGAATGCACTAGCAAATGGGCAGGAAGGAGGGGTGGAAGAACAATGGGGAATAATAAAAACTGCCATCACAGAGGTAACAAGCCTTTGTGTGAAGCAAATTAACAAAACGAAACGATGTAAGAAACCACTATGGCTCTCAAAGGAAATGGCAGTGAAGGTTCAAGAGAAAAAGAAAGCATTCAGGAAGTACAAGGAATCACAGAAGGAACAGGACAGAGAACTGTATCAGTTAAAGCAAAAGGAAGCTGGGAAGGCAGTCAGGACAGCAAAAGCCCAAACCGAGGAAAAGATAGTCAACTCAGTTAAGAAGGGGGATAAAACCTTTTATAGGTACATCAGCGAGCGAAGGAAGACCAAGGGAGGGCTAGTGAGGTTTAATAAAGAGGAGGGAGGGTGGGCAGAGGGTGACTTTGAAAAGGCAGAGATACTAAACAAATATTTTTGCTCAGTATTTACAAAAAAAGTGGGGGAGGTACCTTAAACAAACAGTAGAAACACTCTGGATACAGAAATTGATACCAGTCCATTTACAGAAGAAAGGGTTCTGAAAGAACTCTTAAAACTGAAGGTGGACAAAGCAATGGGGCCTGATGGGATTCATCCCAGAATTCTAAAAGAACTAAGGGTAGAACTAGTGACACCACTGACTACCCTCTTTAACAAATCATGGGAGGATGGGGTGGTACCCAAGGACTGGAGAAGGGCAGATGTGATTCCCCTTCGCAAAAGTGGGAGCAAGGCAGAAGCAGAAAACTACAGACCTGTTAGTTTAACCACAGTGGTAGGAAAATGATGGAATCACTTCTGAAGGAAAGAATAGTTGAGTATCTAGAGGTCAGAGGGGCTCAGGACCCAAGACAGCATGGATTCACAGTGGGAAGGTCATGCCAGATGAATCTGATAGATTTCTTTAACTGGGTGACCAAAGTAGTAGATCAGGGAGGGGCTGTAGACATGGCCTACTTAGACATTAGCAAGGCATTTGACACAGTCCCACACAAAAGATTAATATACAAGTTAGCCAGCCTGGGAGTGGGCCCCAAGATGACAGCCTGGGTAAAGAATTGGCTGGAGAATAGGACACAGAGAGTAATAGTAAATGGAGTCCACTCTGAAGAAAGGGGGGTTACTAGTGGGGTACTGCAGGGTTCAGTATTAGGACCGGTCCTCTTCAATGTCTTTATAAGCAACATTGCAGAGGGACTGGAAGGAAAAGTATGTCTCTTTGCAGATGACACAAAGATCTGCAACAGAGTTGATGCACAAAGTGGGGTGGAAAGGATGAGAAGGGACTTGGCAAGGTTAGAGGAATGGTCAAATGTATAGCAGCTTAGATTCAATGCTAAGAAGTGCAAGGTAATGCACCTGGGAAACAAAAACCCAGGGGAAGAATACACAATGGGGGGTGAGATACTAACAACAACAAAAATGGAAAGGGACCTGGAGGTAGTCATATCAGATTACCTTTTTTACCAATTATTTCACCAGGTGAGACACACTAAGCTGAAAGCTTGTTTGCAGGTGCAACCTGGGAGCACAAGGAAGTTAAGTGACTTGCTCAGGGTCACACAGTATGCACCTAGGGGGCTGTGGGATTCAAACCCAGGTCTCCAGATTTGCAGCTCAGAGCCTTAACCCACTGCACCATACTGCCTCCTAAAGGTGGGCAAGCAATGTGAGAGGGCAGCAAGGAGGGCTGGGGGATACTGGGATGCATAGAGAAAGGCATCACCAGTAGAAAACAGGAAGTTATTATCCCTCTGTACAGACAGTTTGTGAGCCCCCATCTGGGGTACTGCGTGCAGTTCTGGAGACCCAATCTCCGCAAGGACATAGACAGGATGGAGGCTGTCCAGAGGAGGGCAACTAAAATGGTGCAGGGTCTGCACCGGAAGACATATGAAGAGAGACTTAAGGAGCTGAAAATGTATAGCCTCGAGGAAAGGAGGGAGAGGGTGGACATGAGAGAAACTTTCAAGTATCTCAAGGGAATCAACAAAGTCCAAGAGTGTAGCATCTTTCAAAAAAAGAGGTGTGCAAGAACAAGGTGCACAATTTGAAGATAGAAGGGGGTGGCTCAGAAGTAATTTAAGGAAGTATTTTTTCACAGAGAGGGTTGTGGATGCATGGAACAGCCTTCTGGAGGAGGTTGTGGAGTCAAAAACAGTGGTGGAATTCAAGCATGCATGGGACAGTCGTAAGGCAATTCTAGGGGGTGGGGGTAGGAAGAAGTAAGCTGCTGGTTAACTAGGATCTGCAGCTTATCCATTAGGTAGGGAAATGGGCAGACTAGGTGGGCCAAGCAGTCCTTATCTGCCGTCGAAATCTATGTTTCTATATGCAATCCAGAATTATTGCAAGAAATGGAAAGGGCAGCAATGGGCTGAGACTGTGGCAGGATTCAAGAGGGCATGGGACAGGCATAATGGGCTATGGAGGGGTGGGGATGCTCAAGGTTAGCAGGAGGGAGAAGGGGCAGACTGGATGGGCCAAAGGGTCCTTTTCTGCCATCAAATTCTATGATTACATGATTCTAAGATGATTCAGTGCATTGGAGATAGTTGTGACAGGAGATTTCTACATTCGTGAGGTGAACTCAACATGTGGTAAATAAAGTACTATTTTAGGGAAGGACTTTATTAAGACCATGAGAGAGTATGGCTCAGTTCAACAACTCACATCCCCAACTAGGTGAACTGCTGTACTCGAGTTGGTGCTGACAAATATTGAGGACAAAATAGTGTGTGAAGTAAGAGAACTCCTTTCAACCAGTGACCATAACAAAGTACACTTCATGGTGACAAAATAAAAGGTAATAGAGATGGAAGAAACAAAACATTTCAATTATAGGAAAGCAGAGTTTAAAAAATCGGCTGGAGTTAATAAAAAGGGCCTATAAAGAAGGTATGGAGAAACTAAATGCAAATGAAATTTAGCTGGTTATTAAAAACAAGTTGCTGTGTTTTCGGGATCTATAAGTTGCTCTGATTGAGGAATATCTTATAAAGCTAGCATGGTTAACCAAGAAAAGAAATAATCTAATATCAATTAAGAGGAGGAAATATAGCAAACACAAGATGGAGGGCAACATAGCCACAGAACTTAAGCAAAAGGAGATAACCAGAAAGTTTAAGATAGAGGTTAGCAGGGAGAAGTGCCAGCTGGAATACACTTTAGTCAGTAAACAGGCAATATAAGTAAGCAATAACCCATGATAGGATATGGAGTTATAGGGATTTAATCCACACCTCAGGTGCGTTGTTAGGCATGAGGCCACAGACCGAGTGCCCTCACAACACCTGGGGCATGGAATAAATCCCTATAACCCCATACCCAGTTGTGAGTTATTGCACTTATAACATTAGCAATTTATTTTTACTTTCAAAAGATACAGAAAACATCTTCCCTTGTTTGTATGGCAGAAATGTCAACGTATCCTACCACTGTTAAAGTAGTCTGCAGCAACACATGCATATTTGATGTATGTTATATAAACACAAATGTCAGACATACAGTGCTCACATAATTTCTGACATTTTATTTCATAACATACTTTCAAACATTTCAAATCATGCTTTAAGTTGCCTCCCCCCCAACAGATGTGCCTTGGAGCCTACCCTTACAGACGTGCATTACTTCTAACTGTACCAGTTATACCATTTTAAAAAGCAACACAGACAACTTCGGTTTAAAGCTGGACCTTGGCCCACCATACTGTATAATGAAAATGAAATTGCATGAACAAATACCCAGCTACTTCTCTATGGCCTGCTGTTCACTCTTGGTGTCATACATGAGGTGGGATAATAATAAGCATATGTTGAAAATTTGGGGTCAGAGTTTAAAATTTCCAAAGTTATGAGCATGCATAGCAAAACTGCAATGAATGATCATAACTTTACCATTTTTACATATTTTGACCCCCAAAGTTTCAACATAGCCTTCTTATGACCTCACCTCATGTACAATATGGTTGTCATTATGCAAATCCTGGCCAAAAGGTGAATTCCCCAAGTGACTGCAAAATCACCTTTCATGCAGGAGTTGTATAACAACAGTCATATTGTCCATGAGGTGGGGTCTGAAAAAGGCTATGTTGAAAATTCAGAGTCAAAATATGCAAAAATGGCAAAGTTATGCACCAAAGTTGAAAATTCCATTGAAATACATCGATTTCCCATATGAAACAACATATTTTTTCATGAGTCGTCATACAAAACAAGATCTTTTTTCAAATGAGGCCGATACGAAAAAATAATTTAAGTGTTAAATAAAATACATTATAAGGGCATTTCTTGAGCAGTAAAATGCAGAATGCTCCTAAGGGGTCCCAATAAGGAAGCTACATGTGTTGGTTCATCCCCATAAAATCATTTTTAAGGGGTTCCAATTTTGAATTTCTCAGGCAAAACTGAAAACAAGATAGTGGCCATACGAAAAAGTAATTTTCCCATATAAAGCAGGATTCTTTTTTGTTTCATACAGCTATATCTAAGTGCTTACTGAGCTTGCTTAGAAACAATTGTTTTCATTTTTTTAAATTGCAATAACTTAAAAACAGCTTTTTATTTTTATCACCAGACTAGCAAAAGGCACATCTGTGGGCTAGTTCCTTTCTGCCCTGAAAATTTCAGACCAAGATTCCAAACCTTCTGAGCTGTAGGTAAGTTCAAAGAAAAATCCCAGCAAAGTCAATTAGCAACAAAAAGCTTTTTTCACCTAACTGGAACTCAGAAACCACACATCTGACCAGAACGTAACTTTCCACATCCAGACATCTATGATGGTTCACACTGCATGCCAATTTTCATGCAACTCCATTGAAAGATTGTAAAGTTATTAAAGTGCAAATTTATGAGCTTAACATTGAAGTGCCTACGCAAGAGGTGCAACTGCATGCTGCAATATATATATATATATATATACATACACACACACACACATATACACACACTTCTTTTTATTTCAGGTTCTTCAAGAATGTCTCTAACCTTTTCTGTCAAGCGAAAACACAGAGAGGAAAATCCTTGGACCCTGCAGTGTGTAGTACATTACCCTGCCCTGACAAGAGACTCTGAAGTAACTCCGCTGTGTGACAAAAGTTACTGCACATTTATAGAGAGTAAAGATATTCAAACCCAGTCAGGTGATGTGCATCAATTCCAGTGCCTAACTATGATCCTGCCAAGCACGGCTACAATAGAGAATGCTATCAAAATTTACAAAAGTCAAGAGTATCAGAAAATCTGGAGAACATGCAGTTGCTGGTTAACTCAGTTCACATCATCATCTCATGGGTGGTGTTCCTTGTGCCTCATCACCTAGGGTGTAATTTCTTGATACATATGGGATCTGTAACAAATATGTAATCAAAGTGAAGGGGAAGAAGCAATAACCAACTGCTATTGTTACAAAAACAGCTGAAACCACAATGAAAATGGTGGCAGAGCTATGTGATGACCAAGATATGCTCACAAAAATTAAGACAGAGGACCTCATTGCAAGGGAGTTTCGTAAACATGACAAGTGATACATAAGTTGTACAGTAATCACAAAGGACAGGACCTCAGATGATCAGAACAGAAGTGATGATGAGGATGACAATGAGCAGTCAGATGGAACTGGGTTCACTCTTTCTAATCCCATTTTGTAGAACCACTCAAGAATAGTGTGCTTTTATGCACAGGGCACCTCTCTGGTTAAATAGTCAGCCTCCTGAGGTTCTCTCTGAAAACAAATAGACCCATTTAAACTTAAACTGTGGCAACACCTACTATCTTTAAACAACTGTGACTGTTCCCAGCATCATTTTCCCTTTCTCTGCATATTGGGCGCTATTCATGAACGTACCGCTGCTGCATGCAAAAGTGGCATAAATGCGGGTGTGTAGCTGTGTACCATGCAACACAAGTGAAATATGCAGCATGTACGAACAAGCATGGTACACCCCGAGAAGTATGGGATGTGGCAATCTGAGGAGCACAGCAACACACAAGGGCAGGACTGGGACAGTGCCAGACCCGACACACCCCTTGATCCCGTCATATATGGGGATGCGGAAGAACTACACAGACAAACATGGAAATATGTCAAAGGAGGACATGAGAGTGGCTGGTAGGAACAAGCACCAAGGACTAGCAGACAGCATAGCACAGGCAAGTGGTGCTGTGGAACGTGGCATGGGCGATGGAGGTGGCAAGAGGCTGCAGTCCCCCAACTTCATAGGTGTGCAGGTTGCAATCCTGGTGACAGAGATCTGCCAACACTATGATGTGCTGTTCAGTCACTGGGCACTCAGCACCCCACCCGAGACCAAGTCCAGGATATGGCTGAACATGCAGGTGGCCATAAATGCCTCCAGACTGGAGACACGCACACTGACTGCCATATAGCACAAGTGGTGCGACCTCCTGTCCTAGGTCAAAAAGTAGCTGAGCTGTGCACACCAGTTGCAAAGTGGCACTGTTGGAGGACCACCATTGCCAGAACCCCCCTCACACCCATAGAAAAGATAGTGGCGGACAAGATAAGCAATATCACCACAGACAGGGAGCCTGAAGACCTCAACAGCATGCCAGGTGAGGGAACTGAACATGTGCCTGGTATGGCAGCACTGCACAGCATCACTTACATGGGCCCTAGCCACCTGTCACCCATCCCACCAACAGGGCCTGATGACAGTGCAGATGAGGGATGGTCCGGGATTGGCAGTGGAGTGCCACAGTGGACAGGAGATGCAGGTACATAGCTGTATGGACACAGGGTGGTGCACTGCACAGGATGGCCGTGCATGGGTACTAAACCACGTAACCCCCAACACAGGTAAGCTGCACATCCCTGACAGCACACTGGAGAAGGAGGAGGACACACAGCCAACAGCACCGACAGAGGACCATCAGAGGCATAGCAATGACAAGACACTGGCCCAACAGCAGGTGCGGAGTGGAGGCAGAGCCACCCCTGCATACACACAGGTTGGTGAGGTGGAGGAGATGTTGCAGGACCAGGATGAGGGGGACTACACAGTGCCTGGAATGGACAGGATCACTGAGGAGGACACCCATCGAGGGGACAATGGCAGCGTGGCCACAATGGGGATGGCAGCATTGTCACACCACCAGACACCCATGAGCGGGACATGTGCACCCCAGAAGGCCCCCCACCCACACTGCACCATAGGTCATGCAGTAGTGTCTCAGCACTGGCAAGCTACTACCCAGACCTACGCCGGCTGGAGCGTGACCAGCTGTAGGCAACCCAAGACTGCACGGAGGCAGTGCACTGCATGACAGAGGTCCTGGCAGCATCCATGCATGTGCAGGAGAGGTTGGCCGAGATTGTGGCCTCTGGCATGTGGACACAGGAACGCATGACTGAGGCCATTTCTGCAAGTGTGCATGCCCTGAACAGAAATGCAGATGAGATGGTGGTGGTGGTGGTAGGTGCACACTCACAGAAGCAGACAGCAGATGCACTCCATGGCATAGCCACACACCTGGACACACAGCTACACTGACCACCAGCCACTGCCATGTCACTGGCACCAACCGCTGCCGCACACCAGTTGATGCTATGGGACAGTGTCCCACACCCAGCACTGACAGTCGAGCCTGCCCCAACCACCGCAACAAGTGTAGGAAACATAGCCCGACATGCGCACCACATACCAGTGACACAGCATGACATGCAGTAAACTCCCACGCTATGGGGGAACAGAAGAATAGGATGGGGACAGGGACATGGATACGGTGGGCAGCCACAGGCACCAGCCATGCGGTGACATGGAGGTGCAGACAAGAGTGACAGGCACGGGCAAACCCCCGCACACACCCCACACTGGCACACTCCTGACACCACCAAGGCCAGGAAGCCTGTGAATGGGATACAGGTATGACACAATCACCATACACATCCTGCACTGGTGTCTCATGCACTGCAACATGCATGCACAGCTTATTCTGGCAGGGGCACATGATGGGCATGGCACATATCCACATCGACTGGCTGAGCAACTGATCCGTGCCTATGGCACACAGGAGGTGGAATGGCCATGCATTGCACTGGACAGCTCAGACCTGTGTTGTCATCATCACTAGCCCACGCAGACATTCACTTGCCAAATGTGCCATGGGCCATGCAATGCCGTACAGCCCATGCTGCCATGCCTCGCGCAGGGTGATGCTCTACCACCATCCCCTGGTGGTGCTGGTCCATGTGGTGACTGCAGTGGTTCGTCGCTGGGCTCTTCAGGGAATGTGTCCGGGGGTTGTGGCATACTGCGTCAGATGCATATTTTGTGTAGCATGGCACAGGCAGTGAACACTCTGCACACCATTCCTGGGGCAAGCATCATCATGCCATCTGTGTGGTCCAGGCAGCAGAACCGCATCTTCATAAGTCAGATGGTGTGTTCCAGGATGCCACATGCCTGCACATGTGCTGCATTGAATGCCTCCTCTGCATGGTGCCACGGCAGAAGGTATGGTGTCAGGAACATCGTCCTCAGTGGGTATCCGCTGCCACCTGTGGAGTGGGAAGGTGCACACATGTTAGACACATGGTAACGCACAGTCTGCAGCTGGTACTGCAAGTACTGAGTGATGCTCACCCAACAGTCACCTGTATCCCTCCTCCTACCAGTCCAGATGGCATTGCAATGTGCTGTTGTTGAAGATGAAGGAATAATGGTATGAACCCGGGGACTGTGCCAGGATATTGGTGAGGTTGTCTGTCGTATCACATACCACCTGGCAATTGATGCTGTGGAACCCCTTACAGTTCCAGTATGCCTCCTCAGCCATGGTTGGTGTGAGTATGGGTACATGGGTACAGTCTGTTGCACTGACAGTGTTGGGCAAGCCATACCTGTCCATGAACACCCCCTTGACAGCCTTGAGCTCCACCACAGTCACGGGGTACAAAATGTGTTGTCGCCTGTGGCACACAAGGGTATCGGTCACCTGGTGCAAGACCCTGGACATGGAGGCCTCGTTCACACCTGTCACATCCCCTGTAACCCTCTAGAAGTTGCCTGTGGCATAGTACTGCAGTGTACACAGCACCTTTGTCTCCACGGTCATGGCCATGGAGCGCCCTCTGCATGGACGTATGGCATCCTCCACGAGTGCACAGACGTACTGTAGTGTGTCATGATCAAGCCTGTACAGCTGTAAGAAGTCCATGGTGTGGAGGCTCCATGCCATGAGACGTGGCCTGAATACCCATGGGCAGCGCCTTGGCTCTCCTCGGCACTCCCCCATGGCATCCTCTAGTAGGACAATGTGTAGCAGTGTCCCTGGGCACAGCGTACTGCCACTGCCTCCCCTGCTGTCCACATCTGCACAGTAGCATTGCATGCACACAAGTATGTACCATGCATGCTGGGTGGCATGGCATATGTGCCCTATAGGGCAGTGCCAGCCCATGTGATGGGGTGGGCCAGCCATGGGGATGCCATAAATGCATTGCCTGTCATGGCACCAATGTCTCCACCAATGCCACGGGGCGAGGTGCTCGGCAGGCTTGCCCTGCCACAGCGCCTGCATCATGTCTCAAGGGACATATAACAGGATGGAGTTCCAGCGGGAGCCATATGGAAGGTCACTGAATGGAGACAGGTGAGTACCATGGACTGTTCAATGCTTGATTTAGCTCTGAGCCTGTTGGAGGTCTGCTGCCAGGAGTGTGCCTCTCACTATCACTGCCTTTGCATTTCTACAGGGGACACGGCGACATAAGGCCATGCTGGTGTTGGAGCTGTGCAAGGTGGGTGGGCTGACCCAGCTGTGGTGGTGACCCCAGGCTGCAGACTGCCACATGACAGTCCACTGCAGATGGACCTGTGGCAGAGCATGACCAGCATGGTCTACAGGGATGACAAGGTGGACATGTGGGCCATTCGGTCCTTTCGCAGGTAGGTGTGGCATGGTTGCCTGTATGTGTATGCCTGTGTGCATGTGTGTGTGTGTGTGTGTGTTGTACCACTGCATTACTGGCCTGGCCGGATCAGCATGTACTGACCCACGTCCTCTGAGTCTGCTCTTGTCATTGCAGCATTACCGTGGGCCCCTGAGGCACCTGGTGCTTGAGGAGTGTGCCTTCACTGATACAACCTCACCCCTGGAGGTGACACCATCGACAAGCCTGGAGGTGGTCACAGAAGACTTGTCCAAATGAGCCAGGGAAAAACTTGCCCACCCAATGTAGTTCCCACCCCCTTCTCTGGTGTTGTGATGCCCTGTGCGTGCGTTCTGCTTTTGCAAGCCATTAAATGCTTTTGACTGTATTACCCTGTGTCTGCTTTGTTCTTCACCCCAGCATGATGTACAGGGGCAGCCGTATGTGTTCCGTATGTGTTGGGATGGTCATGCTTCTGTGTACAGTACCGGTGTTACCAGTGCCATGGGTGTGGCCTGTGTGCCGTGGGTCGCTGTGCTGGCCATGTAGTGCCAGCGGTACATGGTGGTTAGCATGCATGCCGTGCTTGGGCCTGTGGTCTAGCTGTAGTTGCACATGCATGTGGCACACATGGCACATTCCAGGCATGTGTATGTCCATGCACTCCATGGTCTACATCGCTGTATGTCTGCCTGGCTGTATTTGCCATCATGGGCTTCGTCACCCCCCACGCAGGTAAATTGCGCCGTCCTGCCCTGCTGTGTGTGGGGCATGTGTGCCACTTTACAGCTGCTGTTCAGATGCATATTGCCTACACGGGTCCGCGACATGCCATTCTGATGTATTGTATGTCATGAATGCACATCCAGCATGCTGCATGTATGGAGTATGCAGGAATGCCCCAGAACAGGCGCGCATCCTTCCTTATGCACTGCTGTGCTTCGTGCAGCTATGCATGTCCCTATGCATGGTTCATGCATCCCGTGGGGTGTTTGCTTATGCCACTTCTGCACCAATGTGCCTCTGCATGGGACATAAGCGCCGTGCGTAGTGCTGCATAGCCTTTGTGAATAGGGCCCATTGTGCCCCCAGTAAAATTTTCCTTACTCTACTTTCCATGATATTCACTTTCCTTTGCCTATCTCCGCCCCCCTACTCACTAGTTATCCCTTCTCCTCCTTCTTCACTGACCTTCATGATCACCCCCTCTCACTCTCCTTCCCTTCCTCTGTCTCCCACAGTTTTCCTCCTATGTCCTCCCCTTCAAATAATCCACTTATAGGTTCTCCAGTCCCCCTTCCCTTTCTAGTTCTGGCTACCTCCTTCTCAATTGTGTGGCAAGGTCCCATGTACTGACTCTCCTATTAACTAGGCCCTCTTGACCTGCTCTCTTTTCACTGTGTCTTCCCTGATATTTATTTATTTTCATAAAATTTGGCTTGTACTACCTAGTATTTGTTTTCATACCCTCTATAATGCCTCTCCATCAGAATTTATTCTGTATCTTGCAATGTTTTTTTTATTGTATTCTAGCACTGTAACACTTTTTTAACTTTTGAAGTGGAGCCTTTGTAAATGAGTTTCTGACTCAAAGATTTGTAATTCCGATAGTCTCAATAAATAAATAAAATAAAAAAAGACATCAAGCTGGTTTAATGAAGGCACTGAATGAAATCTCGAGCACTGGAGTAGGAGATCGATGATACCATTATAAACTTAGAAACCAGCTGAAAAAGAAATACGGGGATTCACTTTTATTTTTAACAGCTGATCCTCAAAAAAAAACTAGTAATCAGTGCTAAATCATTAACTGGCGGTGCATCAGTCACAGAGTTTTTAAGATGACAGTCAAGTCATCAAGCGTGCTGCTTCCTTGTTGCGTGAATATATCTTTTTTTTGATCCATGATAGGAATCCGAGAAAAATTTTGTTGAACGCCTCATCAGTGACACTGGCAAGTTGACCACATTCTGCAGTGGGCTGCTGGTTTGCTATTTGTATCTTTGTTTTCTTCGAGGGTCTTTGCCGCCCCGAATCCCGGCGGGGGGGCTGTGCCCCCCCCCCCACTTAAGGATTCTCAAATCTAGTCAGAGCTGACTGGGGGGCCTGCAGGACCCCCGACAGACAGTGCTGGGTTCCAGCGGGTCTCCCACCATGGCTAGGCACTGTAGTCACTGCGAGAGACCTCGCTGGCAAAATGTTGCTGAGGGAGGTAACTGTTTGTTTTTTGTTTTTTTACACAGATAGCTTGACATGGATAGGCCCCCCTTAGTCACAGGGAATCTTCCCCATCTGAAGACCCTAATGCCATGAGACACAAGATGTTCCCCAGCAACCCAAAAGTTACTTCACTGTCAGGATAGGCTGCTGTGAAAAAAATGGCACATAGCAACTAAAGGAACCAGAATGTCAAATAAAGAAGTACTGGGAAGTCCCAGAGTTTAGTAATATAGTAACACCCAGTCCACGGGATCCAGGAGCTGGACTGAAGGAAAATACTGCTAAGTGCTCCACACCATGCTGGAGAAATACTCTGGCACAGCTCATGCCAGAATTAGAAGAAAAGTACTATATAAGCTCCACTAGCCTAGGAGCGCTGTCCACTCTGCATGACCACTGACAGTCCCAAACCACATCTTCAAGTGCAAGAAACAAATGGAACAGTCTTTAAAGCCTTAAGAAATAGCAGATTCACATACAGTCCCATATACGGAGTCCTCAGTGGTTCCTGAAGAGATCTGGAAAGGAGCCCTTAAGGGTTTCCTTTGCACTTCTTGGGTTCTCAAAGGTGGTCCAGCTTCCAGCAATTAAGACTTGGACTTGGACCCAACAGCTCATCTGAAATTTGATATTGGCCACTAGTAGCTTGTTAATGATGCCAAGGAAAGAGGCTCTCCTTTGGCGAACTGATAAGGGCAGATCTTGCACCACTCGAATGGGGGTCCCCTCCCACTGAACCGCCTTGACTTCCCTTAGTTTAGCCAGAAAGTGTTGTTTTTCCTGGAAGTTAAGGAATTTAAAAATAAAAGTCCATGGAGGGGAACTCAGAGGGGGCATGGGCCGCAGCGCACGATGGGCAAATTCAATCACATATGCAGGCCCAAATGGTGAAGGGCCTGCCAGTTTAGCCACAAATTTGTGAACAATGACTACTGGATCAGAGCCTTCCCCACATTCTGGGAGGCCAATGAGGATGGCATTATTACAGTGGCTCCTTCCTTCTAGGTCTTCCACCATTGCCTCCAGCTTTGTGATGCATTGTCTGGAGGCAGCCATCGCAGTGTCAAATGTTTCCAGCTTCCTCTCTTTGGAGACAAAACATGCCTTGCTGTCTCCGGTGCTCCAGGAGAGGTCCTCCAAAGCCCCTTATAATGCTTTGACCTCCAATGTTAGAGAGCGCAGGTCATCTCTAAAGGGGCGGAACTCCTCCAGAAATCTCTCCAATATCAGGGGGGTC
Organism: Neoceratodus forsteri; assembly: GCA_016271365.2. NCBI lineage: Eukaryota > Metazoa > Chordata > Ceratodontiformes > Ceratodontidae > Neoceratodus > Neoceratodus forsteri. The sequence continues at coordinate 513,702,627 of CM057449.1, read as the reverse complement.
TGTTCTTGTTGCCCCAAAGCCCATCGCACAGCAGGGATGTTATGGCCTTTGTCTTCTTGCTGGCCTTTTCAGACATAGGTGGCAGCATGTGGCAGGGAGGAGCCAACCGTGTCTCTGCCTCCATATTTCTGCTTTCCCACTGAAGCAGCACCCAATCACAAGCTGATACACTCCCCTGCAGATAAGTATAACACAGATCACTTTGGAGCTCTTTTAAATATGAAATAAGTTTTTTTTAGGAGGGAGTAGCGAGATCGCATGGAGAGAGCAGCTACACAGTAGGACACATTACGTAATCTCCAAACATGTCTTAAGATTTGAAGAAATGGCACCTTCACTACCATGGATACCAAACGTGAATGCTTCCCTGAGTAAAGAACAACAGCCCCCAGAGACAGTTCAATCATTTTTCTCACATGTACTAAAATCACCCAAACATATGGAGAGTGAGCAAGTCTCCCAGTAGTCAAAGTGCTGCTCAGAAGACCTAATTCATGGTGTCACATACCGCAAGTTTCTCACTACAAAACATGCACTTGTTGGTGTTGTGCTGCACCACATGACTGGACAGAAAATGCCCAGGAACACCCTGTTTCATTTAGGAAATAGTTGCATTTATGACCAAGTGTGTGAAATCAAAACTGGTTTAGTGGAACTTTCTCAGCATTTTTGTGAACAAGGTCTGATACTGCCACTTCAGCCACTTCAGCCAAAGTCAGAGTCTTCTGTTCTCTTAAGTCTTCTGGATGGACACATTTGATCGGAGTATTCAAATAATAACTGGACATGGAACAATACACACCACACATGGTGTTGAATACCAAGAAGAATCTGAAGTCTCCATTCTCCAAGAAGGTTCTATTGAAATTCCTCACTCAAAAAGGACAATTGTATCTAACAGGAATTAAAACATCGACAGGTGAATTAAAAGAATGAACCAACCACATTTGGCAATATGCCCAAGTCTACTGTGACAACATCAGTGGTAAATATTGGCAAGGCAAAGCTAATGCTATGAAAACTCAGTCTGAAAGCACACAAGGAGGATCAGCTTGTCCCAAGGTTTACTGGCTGGCTGTCACTAGTTTGTAACAATCATTCAAGTTCACCAAAGAAGATGGTTATCACATATCTTCCACCCATCCACAAACCCATCACTGAGTATGCCACTGTAGTTGAGTACATCACACAAACACAATAAATAGTTCAGCAAGTAAATATGCCTTATGTTCACCTGACACTTGATGTTGGAGCAGCAGCAAGGGCATATCATGTTGTATGGAATTTCCCTGATCAGTTCCACAATGTCAAAATTCATTTGGGAAATTTCCATATATTCCTGGAAAACTTTGGCATTGTAGGACAATTAGTTGGTAGCAGCGGCCTTGAGGACATAGTATTTCAGGCTGGTCTTTGCACCTCTGGTAGCATATGGGGATTTTTGCATGGGAAGCATTACAATCGGGTATGGACTGTATAGTACCAAGTCAATACTGTGCATGTAAGACAGCGTGGTATTAACTGTGCTGTATAGACAGCACATGGGTTTACAGCAACAGGGGTAGAACAGCAGTAGGAGAATATCACTAGCCCATCACTGCATGCTGAATGAGATAGTTGACAAGTTGTCATGTGCTGGTTGTCTGACCAAGCCACTCCCATTGAGGAGTGGCTAGGGTACCAGCACATGGTGCATTCGGGACACCTGGAACCATGGTTTGGCCCCCTCAGGTCTCCCCAGCTACAACTTTTCTTGATCATTTAAAAAAAATACTTTCCCCCTCCCAAGTTTTTTCCCATCCCGAGGGCTCCCCCCAGGAGTTAGTTATTTAGTTCCAGAGGTGTGGGGACAAAGCTCCCATGCAGGGGGTGACCCCCCGCAAAAAAACATAAAGACCCATTGTTTTCAATGGCTGCAGTGTTCAAAATAGGTCAGTGTTTTGCCCGACTCTGTGTTAGCGCTATTTGGCTGCAGCATTTTTAGCCACGCCTTTTTGTTCTGCGACAGAATGACTCCATAACAGACTGTACATGAACATTTTGCAGATGCCTTAGAGTGATTGCTTTAGGTTAGATTTCTAGAGTATACAACAGAATTGAATGCCACCACTGCAATATTGCTTGACCTGCTCAGATCATCACCTCAACCCATAGACGTCCTTAAACTGCTTCAGAAAGATGAGATTGCCACTTTCCAGACTACGTATGAGGCCTTCAGGCAGTGGATTCATTGCAGTGAGCTGAGCAAAACCCCACAGCTCTGGATGACATATCTGGATATAGTGGATCAGCAACATTTGCTCTACACAGCAATAAAACTATTTTAATCTTAGGCTACTGTGTTGTGTTGGAAATATTCACTGCCCCTGTTCTTTGCCTTCAACAAGCAAAATTATGTTTACTATGGGGCTTACTATGTGTACACATTTAAAACTCTGGAAAGTTCACATTGAGGGTCCAGGACATTAATTGAAAGCAAGGGATTTCAGTTCAAAGGAGCCATCACAAAGCTTCTAGGGAATCAGTTGACCAAGCTAGTGAGCAGACATACAATCAAAGTGCCAAAATTCCAGTTGGAATCAAACACTTTGCTGCAAATTAAATGGCCTGTCATAAATGGGTGTTAAATCGGCCACATCTAGCAAAATTTAGAGATGCACTTTTGGAGATGACTGGCCTTCACAGTCCAGCCAATAATCCACAAAAAGCATGCAGGTCATCTGAAATCATCAAGTCAGAACGTGTCAAAGTCATATTGACTCTTCTCGATCAAGAGTTTATCAACCCATTCAATGCTACTTTAGATGCTGAAAGATTGTACCATTTGTCCTTAGGAGCACCTGATGCACCTGATATTGAAGAGAACCTCACCAGTATCATTGAATGAGATACAGAAATGTACAAACAGTTTGTCTTAGAAAGACTGGAAAGTGGTAAAAATAAATATTTTCATCCAATTTCAAAAGCTCCAGTGAAAACCTTCAATGATGCAAACAAAAAAGTATAAATAACTACCAAAGGAAAAGTTACAGAACTTACATTTGAAAGAGATATATTAGAAAAACTTTTGGCCCTTTCAAACAAGCACAACATCCCTGTAGATATAAACCAGTTGTCAACATATACCCTAACTAAGTCCATCTACGGACGGCTACCTTATCTCCTTTGTTTATTTTCTATCTTCTCTTGCTAACTCATCCTAAACTAAATCCAGGAGTTTTTCTGTAACTACTCATTTAAAATGTAACCCCTCACTCTGTACCCATATTGTTTGTATTGTATTTTACATGGTATTGTCTAATGCAGATCCTTTGCAAAAGAACCTCTGGTTCAAAAGTTAATGTAATCCTAGTATTTCGATAAATAAAAAATAAAAATAAATATTGCCTGAACCCAGTCCCACTGAGTTTAGCCAGTGCAGATGGAACTAGATGGACAGCACCAAACAGCAAGTTATTTGAGGTGCTAGCAGAATATTGTCCAGTGTTAGACACTTTGGAGCTCCCCCCACCCCCAGGAAAAGTGTCTCAGCATACATAGTTGATCTAATGGCAACAGTGCATGTTATGACAGGAATCCCTGAAACCTTCAGTAATCTGGCAATAAAATTCCTGAATAGTCTTCTAAAGGGATTTGCAAGCATGGATGTTGTTGCACATATATACATACAGAGAGCAGTCAATCAAACAGGGTGAGAGATTTCACTGAGGATTTAGTGAGAAGCATATTATCAAAGGTCCCAACACCAAAGTACCAAGGAATTTCAGTTACTTCCTTTCTAATTTATCTAACAAGAAGCACCTGATTGATTTGATCATGCAGGTCTGGAGAGAAAATTAAATGACTTTGCCTATCTATTTTTTGAAGAGAGACAAATTTTCCATGCTCACCAAAGAAGTGAGTGTAGTTGTAGATGATCTCTGTTCTGACCAGGAAGAAGCAGACACAAAAACTGCCCTTCATGTGCAACATGCCATTACAATATGTCCAGGCCCAGTCATCATCCGTTCGCCATCTGAGGATACCAGTAATTTTACTGTCACTATTTTCAGAATGCGAGCAAAGTATATACCTGGACAATGGGTATGGTAACAGTAGGGTTCTCTTCGATGTTAGCAAGTGTGAAATGTCCACTGCAACAAAGAAAGTCTTAGTTGGTTTCCATGCATTCATAGGCAATGACTATGTTTCTGCATTCTTCAAAAGGGGTAAGAAGATTTGCTGGAGTGTCCTTCAAAAGTACCCCAAATTCCTGGATGCCTTTTAGGAACTTTGAAGTGATTGGCAAGTGGATACGGGTGCTGTAGCTATGTTGGAGGAGTATGTCTGTAAACTATATTGAAGGAAGCAAATTACTAGTGTAAATACAGCAAGACAGCAGATCTTCTGTGAGAAATATAATAGACAACAAAATATAGAGGATTGTGTACGAGTAGTCATGCACAACAAGGCAGTTTTTGACTGAAAGGTTTCTATGGTAACAAGCGACATTGAGAGATCAGCTTGAGAGGTCCATTACCATGGAAATCTTGAGATCAGTAAACTGCCTTGTCTGTGTATGAGTGCTCATACACAGTCATTTATAATCTATGGTCAATCATACTTTGCCTGTTTGTTAAAAAAAAATCACCCCCAATGCTAACAGACACCTTTGAGTCTGTTTAGATCAAGAGCCTCTTGCATCTGCATTTGATTTCACTGCTGTGGCCCCTTTATCACACATGCGCGATGACGTTCGATCTTGTTGTACTGCACTAGTGATGTACTCGGTGCAGCACAACAAGATCATTGTGTAATAAGGGCAGCACAAGTCGCAACAGCACTGTTTCAGGCATGGATTTCCATGTGGTACAGCATTCTACCATACACTATAACTGATCTGTCTCTGCTACCACCCTGTCTGGAAACTCTGCAGTTACATATTCTATGAGCCACCTACATCTGCTGATTGTGGAGGCTTTCTTCCGTTGCAGTTATCTATGCCACAAATGCAACTTTGCATGGTTGGACTGATGATCTCAATGTAAAGTGCATGGACTCACCATTTCCAGATGATGCTATATCTCTGTTCTATAATGCAAATGATGAGGGCTCAAATAAGGACCAAGATGTATGTGATTACCAAGATGATACTGGTGTATCTGACGATGATGAAGATTTTTCCTAAATGGACAAGATTAAGTTCCACTACTTTACCAACAGTCATATTTTAAAATTAAAATTTTTTGAAATTATTTTTTTTTCTTTTAGATAAATTTCCTTCTTTAAAAAAGCTTTTAAAATTAACCTTTTAGGCAACTTATGGGTATGCATTTTAAAGCTCTAACTCCCACCTATTCATTGAGATGACACTTGAATGCATATTTGAATTAGTCTTGAAGTAATGGCCCAAGAATCTGCATTAAGTAAGTGTAGCTGAAAATTGCAAAATTAGACAAGGTAGAAACTTGCTAAAATTTCGTCTATTAATGGCGTCTTCTTGTTTATCAGTTTCTCCTCTTATATTACCTTAACACTTCAAAACCACATATGCATTTCAAAGCAGAATCTTTAACCTTTTAGACAACATAAAATGATATTATAAAGTGAAATGAATCATTTCTGGCAAGATTAAATATACAGTAAGAATATTTTTGAAATTTCACAAGAAATTAAGGGGTGGTGGTTAGTATTAACCCTATAATTTTTAACATTAATCTTTTAAGGTACAATATGGGCATGTATTTTAAAGCTCTAAGTCCTGCCTATTCATTGAGACCACACTTAAATGTACATTTCATTTACTCTCAAAGTAATTGCCCAAGAATCTGCATTAAAGTGATTTAGTCACATTCCGCAAATGCCTGTTTCACACAGTATGCCATTGCCACCCATGCTTCAGATGTTGACTCTGCAATTTGTTTTGTAAAAATATCTGTCATAGTAATTTTTTTTGCATATTTTTATTTCTGCCCGCCCTCCAGTTTTCTGTGTGCAGCCACACCCCCAGAATGATGTCATGCAAGGGAACTGTCAATGTTTTACATACAGTAACAAGGAATTATTGATAAATTATAAAGTTGACTTAAATGTTCATTACTCAGAGGTGCAGTCCCTTATTTTGGTAGTGGGGACTGCAGAATAGCACCTAATATGTAGACATATAACCTAGTTCTAGAGAAGCTTGAAGAAGGTAAGTATGTGTGCACATGGGCAGACTAGGTGGGCCATAAGCCCTTGGAAAACAAAAAAAGAAGGCAATGCTCACAGAACTCGAGAAAAGACAAAATTACTTATTTACTGAGACATACCAACAAACGACTCCGCCATAGGCCCTTAACTGCTGTCAATGTCTATATCTATCTATCTATCTATCTATCAATGTACTGTGGGTACAGTATATAGCTGATTTTTCTGTCTCCCTTATTAAAGTTCAGTCTCCTATGTCGGCAGTGTTTACAGCAGTACAGTCTGTAGAAAAGTTTCTGGAAAACTGTTTTTGTGATGCAGATAGGCCCAAAAGATAATCTGTCAGTCTGTACAGATGTTGTTTGACTTTTACTGCCTGCTGGTGAAGTGACAGGTCTGAAGTCATAGCTCCTGTCAGAATGTGGGATACTTTTCTATGTTTATGTTATAGGGCCTGAATGACTATAAGTAGTTAAGGAGTATAATTATGGGTTAGACTACTTTTCTTTTTCTTTGGTGTCCAGTTTCTTCTATGAGTCCAAAATTGTGAAAGAAAAAGGATGTCTGCAATACCAAGACTGACTAACAGAGGACTCTGTTTTAACACAGTACTTACAAACTTTGTTTCCCTTGCATGATGTCACAGTTGGGGGTTGCAGCACTGAGAGAAAAAAAAAGTAGGGTTATGCAAATGAAGCAGAGCACAGAAATAAAAATATTTTTTAATGGAAAACAGCACTTTTTGGCAGTTTGAATGGTAGGAGATTGATTCACAACTCCTATAGGTTACTTTTTGCCATTTGCTATGCAAACCTGACAAAATCACTTTAAGTACATGGAGCTGAAAATTGCAAAATTTGTCACAGTGTCAGTACAAAATTGATGCAAACTTCCATTTTTCCCCAGTGTTCATGCGATCAACAGACAAAACATGAATTTTGGATAAGTCTGCTACATTAAACAACCATCTGCATTTATTTAGCCCTTGGGTGACACCCCACCTCGATCTACACCTGGTCTATAGCAGCCATTCCTGCAGCCTGTCTGCCACAATGTTCTTCAACAGCTTCCCCAAGTATGGAAGCTTGGAGACTGGATGGTAGTTTTAAGGATGTCCTTATCTAAATGATGACTTTATTTTTGTTAATATTGCATTTCATTAAATTTTTCTTCATTTCAACAGCAGTTTAAAAAGAAAAATAGAGAGACCTCATGTACTGGATGTAACATAAACTAACAAAATTCATGCCCCAATCAACTTATGCTGGAAAATGTATCGATAAACATTAGTGCCCATACTGGGGAAGCAGACACAATCCATTTGGCCATTTGTCAATTCACAACTACAGTAGCTGAAACACATACAGTAGTAAGATGATTCTGCTCCCTAACCTATATTAAAAGATAATTCTGTAAATGCTTTAAAAATTAACAAATTGCAGTAACTGACCATGTACTCTAGACCTAGTCAGCTTTTAATTAGGGAGTAAGTAGGAATATACAGAAGATCATTAGAAGTGGTTTCTTGAAATGATGGCCATTTCATGCAGTTGAAACCTAATAGCCACGTGGGCAGTTGATTCTTATAGCCTGATGTAGTGCTTACTATCTCATCCTGCCTCAGTCTCATTACTGTGTAGCTATAAACTAATGTCTATCAGCTCAACATATTCAAATCAGCATTCTCTCTCTTTTGAAAAATAATGCATTCTTAAAGGGGCACTTTCATTTGCAAAAAAATATAACTGTAAATAAAAGCTTTCTTCCTCATATTCTGCAATTAAGTGAATTAGACTGGTACCCAATGGGCTAGATCTTCCAATGGCCCTGTCACTCCCGTGGCTGTGGGAAAAAACTGGTGCAAGTGGGTGTCCACTTGTGGAGCCACAGTTTTTCCCGCAGCAATGGTAATTTCAAAGGGGGAGCTGGTTTGCAACCAGATCTCCAAATTACATCAGCTCGTGGCTGATTTTTCAGTGCAACTGTGGAGGAAAGTTATGCCTGGTGTGACCTAGGATAACGTCCCCCGCAGCTGTGCCAACTGAAAATATGGAATTCCACAGGTGTGGAGATTTCAGTCAGCAGCCTGTTCCCTGTTGAGGAGCAGGACTTAGTCCTGGGATGGGCTGAAAATCCATTGTCATGTGTATAAATTGTGTATAATTGTTGGTAATGTCTAGAGTACATAACAATGTGTAAAACATTATGCTTTCACTCACAACTGTGTTAAACAGCTTTTGACTTATCTAAGAAAATGGATACCTGGGGCTCAATTCAGAGATGTGTTGGGAATGCCGCGAGTCCCAGATGTGACAAATATATGGCGCATGGTGCTTGCGGCATTTCCTGACTGACAATTGGGATTCACGATCCTGTGCACCACCTGCCGCCAGTTAGACCAGCTTTTTACTAGTCTAACTTTGTGGCAATCTTGGCACCTTTTTATGGGGCTTGTGCCAAATAGTTGGTGCAAGCTGCTGTAAAGTGGGAAAAGTGTTGCAGATGCGTGCAACCTTTCTGAATCAGGCGCAAGCTGTAACAATATGTTTGGCAGAGCTGCAGGTGTGACACAGGGATTGATGTAAGCCTTGTGTCGACCTTCCTGAATTGAGCCTCTAGACTTCAGCAAGATAATCTGACAGAGTCCCAGAAGGAATTTATTGAAAAATTGGGAAAAAATGTGACTAAAAGGACATATGCTGTAATGGATAAACCAAGCATTTGTCAATACCGAATGTTTGCATGCATGCTGCTGTACTGGATCCTGCTTGTAAACATTTTTACTGTATACTTACCCAAGGTAGACCAGATGCAATGTAATATGTCATTTGCAATGGGGTCCTGAATTTACACAGTTTTATACTCCATTTTCCCAGGATAGTAGAGGTGAGATGTGATATCTCATTTTTAGTGAGGTCCTGCTTTTATAATGTATTGTTCTAGGACAGATCATCTTAAATGTGACACTGCAGTAGGTCCTGTCTTTACACAGTTTTGCAATATATTTACTCAGGATAACCCATCACAGGTGCAATATCTCATTTTTCTCATAGACATATTTATGTGGAAAGTTGTAAGCTAATTCACTGAAGCTGCATAGTGAAGGTGATGCTTGCTGACATCTTTTCAGGTTGGCACATGTCTTTCTATAATTTATTTTGCATTCTCTTGCTGCCCATCCTAACAGCAAGTGTGATACAAGCCTTTAGGTGAGCAGCCAAGAGAGGGATACTGAGGCTTAATAAAGGGGAGTGAATGTGGGCAGTGAGTGACAGTGAAAAAGCAGGGATACTGAAATAATATTTCTGCTCAGTATTCACAAAGCAAGAGGAGGGGAGGTACCTAAACCAAATAATAGAAACACTCTAGTTGGGGAGGGGGTCAATACCAGTCCATTCACAGAAGAAAGGGTCCTGAAAGAATTAGTAAAACTGAAAGTGGACAAAGCAATGGGGCCTGATAAGATTCACCTAAGAATTCTAAAAGAACTAAGAGTAGAACTAGTGACACCACTGACTACTTTCTGAACAAATCATGGGAGGATGGGGTGGTACCTGAGGGCTGGAGGAGGGCTGATGTGATTCCCCTTCACAAAAGTGGGAGCAGGGCAGAGGCAGGAAACTACAGACTAGTTAGTTTGACCTCAGTGGTAGGGAAAATGATGGAATCACTTCTGAAGGAAAGAACTGTTGAGTACATAGAGGCCAGTGGGGCACAGGACCCAAGGCAGCATGGATTCACAGTGCGAAGGTCATGTCAGATGAATCTAATTGATTTCTTTGACTGGATGACCAAAGTAGTAGACCAGGGAGGGGCAGTGCACATGGCCTACCTAGATTTTAGCAATGCATTTGATACAGTCCCACACAAAAGAGTAATATACAAGTTAGACAGCCTTGGAGTGGGTCCCAAACTGGTAGCCTGGATACAAAATTGGCAGGACAACAGGATGCAAAGGGTAATAGTAAACGGAGTCCACAGTGAAGAAAGGAGGGTTACTAGTGGGGTACCACAGGGTTCAGTATTAGGACCGGTCCTCTTCAATGTCTTTATAAGCGACATTGCAGAGGGACTGGAAGGAAAAGTATGTCTCTCTGCAGATGACACAAAGATCTGCAACAGAGTTGATGCACAAGGTGGGGTGGAAAGGATGAGAAGGGACTTGGCAAGGTTAGAGGAATGGTCAAATATATGGCAGCTTAGATTCAATGCTAAGAAGTGCAAGGTAATGCAAATAAAAACCCAGGGGAAGAGTACTTAATGGGGGGTGAGATACTAACAACAACAAAAATGGAAAGGGACCTAGGGGTAGTCATATCAGATGACTTAAAAGTGGGCTAGCAATGTGAGAGGGCAGTAAGGAGGGCTGGGGGGATACTGGGATGCATAGGGAGAGGCATCAACAGTAGAAAACAGGAAGTTGTTATCCCTCTGTACAGCCAGTTGGTGAGACCCCATCTGGAGTACTGTGTGCAGTTCTGGAGACCCCATCTCCTCAAAGACATAGGCAGAGTAAAGGCTGTCCAGAGAAGGGCAACCAAAATAGTGCAGGGTCTGCAACAGAAGACATATGAAGAGAGACTAAAGGAGCTTAATATGTATACCCTTGAGGAAAGAAGGGAGAGGGGGACATGATAGAAACTTTCAAGTACCTCAAGGGAATCAACAAAGTCCAAGAGGGTAGTATCTTTCAGCAAAAGAGATGTGCAAGAACAACGGGGCACAATTTGAAGATGGGGGGGATGACTCAGAGGTAATGTGAGAAACTGTTTTTTCACAGAGAGGGTTGTGGATGCATGGAACAGCCTTCCTGAGGAGATTGTGGAGTCAAGAACAGTGGGGGAATTCAAGAATGCATGGGACAGACATAAGGCAGTTCTAATGAGGGGTAGGAGGAAGTAGGCTCTTGGTTAACTAGGATCTGCAGCTTATCCAACAGGAAGAAAAATGGGCAGACTAAGTGGGCAAAGCAGTCCTTATCTGCCGTGAAATTCTATGTTTCTATGTTTCAGCCTTATATTCAGCTGAATTTAGTTGTAACTTCCCACATAAAAATGCGTATAAATGTTTATGAGAAATTCTGGGGACTGCCCTGTACTCATGATAGTTCTATTTTCACTAGAATCTTTTAAATAAGCATTATTTGATAGAACTATGTTTTTTATGATTACAATGCCACAAAAAACACATGACTCTGCATGCAATAAATAGCGATATGAATGGCAAGGCAAGGCAATACAAAGTTTATTTGTATGGCACCCAAACCTAGAGGCTCTGGGTGTCTTAAATGAAAGGCAGGCTATACATTTAAAAAATCAATCATCATAAATAAAAAAAAATATATAATGACAAAAACAGCATAAATAAACAGTTTTTGGTAGAGTTCTGGTCAGGTCACTCCATCAGGGAAAGCCAGGGAAATAAGATGGGATTTCATACCGCTCTTGAACCTCTTTCAACTGATGGGGCCTCCCTGACAATAGCTAGAAGGGAGTTCCACAGGACTGGTCTGGCGGCACTAAAAGTCCGGTGACCGGAAGTTATTAATCTGGTCCTAGGAACTTCAAGGAGGCCCCTGGTCGAGGAGCGGAGGGAGTGGCCTGAGGTGGGAGGTGTCAGAAGATAAGTCAGATTGCCAGGGCAGAGTCTACGTAGGGCCTTATAAGTGAGTTAACTTACTTTGAAGATAACCCTCCACCTGACTGGCAGCCAGTGCAGGGCATGCAGCACCAGGGTCACATGGCTAGACCTAGAAAGGCCAGTCAGCAACCTAGCAGCTGCATTCTGCATCAGCTGCAGTCAGCGAAGGGTACCTCCAGAGACCCCGAAGTAAAGAGCATTACAGTAATCGAGTCTGGATATCACAAAGGCATGCACCAGTATGAGCAGACCCTGGGCAAAACTAGGGGTTTGATCCTGGCAATATTCTTCAAGTGGTAGAAACCACTTTGGACAACAGTCGACACCTGAGCCTCAAGTGTCAGTCTGTCATCCAGGATAACACCAAGATCTTGCACCCTAGAGGAGGCCTTCAATGCGTAGATCCCAGGACTAACCCAGAGATCACATCTGAGGCATTCCCATCATGACCTCATCCTGGCTCAATCACTAGGACCTCTGTCTTGTCTGGGTTCCATTGCAACTAGCTGGAGGACATCCAGCCATTGATCTTGCCCACCAGGTAGATGTTAAGCACTTCCACAGTGTTGGATGTTCTGGGGGCAAAAGACAGGTATAGTTGGGTATCATCTGCATAGCAGTAAAAACCCACACTGTACCACCTAATGAGCACTCTCATAGCAGCACATACACTGCAAATAGCATCTGCGACAAGATCGACCCCTGAGGCACTCCACATGGAAGGAGCCTTGGGAAGGAGGAGAAATTCCCCATCACCACCCACTGCTTTCTGCCAAAGAGATATGACTCAAACCAGCTGATGACGATGCTGGTGAGTCCACAATACTCCCAGAGGTGATCAAGAAGTACAATGTGATCTACAGTGTCAAAAGCTGAAGAGAGATCAAGGGGAATAAAAATTGACCCATCTCCCCTATCTCTAGCCCTGAGGAAGCAATTATGCACCCTCACTAATGTTGTTTCCGGTTATGCCTAGCTCTGAAACCTGACTAGAAAGGCTCATAGATGTCAAAGGATGTGAGGTGTTCCATAAGCTGCTGCACCACAATTTTCTCAACAACCTTACCCAAAAAGTAGAGGCTGGAGATTAGACAGTAATGCGCCAGGATGTCGGGGTCAAGAGATGGCTTGTTCAGAAGGGGCCTCACCAGAGCCTCTTTCAAGGTTCCTGGGAAGATTCCGTCTGAAAATGAGCACCAGACAATCTTAGCAAACACCAGACCAATGGTGCCAATGCATCCCATCAGGAGACAAGTTGGAGCTGGGCTCAGTTCACATCACGTGTTCTTCAGCTTTGAGATGACTGCAATGACCTCGGCCACCTCCGCTGGTTTAAACTCATCCCAGATAAGCAGAGCACCTCTGATCCATCCAGCCAGATCACTGTGAGTCACAATGTGACTCACTGAGGTGGTCCCCTGTCAGATAGCAGACACTCTGTCCAAAAAGACCCGAGCAAGCTCATTACATAGAGTGACTGAAAAGGCTTTTTTCAGCCGCAGACAAACCAGATGGAGAAGTTTGTCAACAGTCAAAAAAAGCTGAGCTGGTCAGTTCTTCTCAACAGCAATCTCCCAGGACAGGAACTCTGCCTTCTTATGGTTGATTGCTTCTTGGCACTCAGAATAATGAGCATGCAAGTCCAGGTTGCCCACATATGACTGGGTCCTCCACCAACAACGCTCAAATTTCCTACCCCTGATCTTCATCACCTTGAGAGCTCCATCAATCCACAGAGATCTTAAGGGAGAGGACCTGGGTCATACATGGACCTGTGCAATGGTATCAAGTGCCTCAGAAGCTGCCCTATTATATGCGGCCACCGCTTCGCCCATTTCCACCTCACATGCAGCGTCTACACTAGATAGATCCAATATCACCAAAAGTCCCTCTGGGGACAGTCCCCTTAAAGGGCGATAGCTGACCATCTCAACAGGGGAGAGACTCTCAAGGGGGCCCTGACCGAGAATTTCACTGTGAAATGATCAGACCATACAACCCAATCAATCCCGAGGTTAGTAACCTCAAGCCCCAGTGAAAAAAACAGGTCAGGTGTGTGGCTGTGGTGGTGGGTCACAGAAGTAACTACTTGTGACAGGCCCAGTGATGACATCAACTGGAGGAGGTTAAAACCAAATAGTGAGGATTCATCATTGACCCAGGCATTGAAGTCCCCCAGAACCAAACAACATGGGGACTCCAACACCACATCGACAATGAAGTCTGCAGCCTCCTGCAGGAAATATCCCCCCACCCCAGCGGAGTGGTAAAGAAGGAAAATCCTGCAACCTATGCATGGACTCCCACACATCACCACACATTCAAGGGACCTGGCTGTCCCCACCGGGTACACAGTGAAGCACAAGTTAGCTCTAAAACAGATAGCCACTCTCCCACCCCTGCATTCCTACCACAGGCAGTGCACCACAGAGTACTCAGTGGGGACAGATGCCTCCAAAATCGGGCTGGCTTGCAGCCCCTCTGGCTACCAGCCCATTCGGTCCAGTGGGAACCATGGGAACGGAGATCAAACATGTCTGGCCTCTCTCTAGGTTCCACCTAAACCCAGGGCATTTCCTGCACTTAACCACCCAAATGCCTCTCATCTCTACTAAGCCTACAGCACCCGCCACCTCCAGCCTCTCCATTCCCTCATAATGCCAACCTCCTGACAGTGTCTCGCTGCCATAGTTGGCACAGCGTGGCCAGCAAAGGGATGGAGATCACACAGCTGGGATGCATTGTAGGCAGTTTCTGAGTGTCTGAGGCCCCAGCACATCCTGATAATCAGCACAACTACCACTACCTTCTAAAAGATTCAGCCAAGCTGATAATACTGATTTCTCTAAAATGACACAGTCATGAACTACATGTAGCCTAACTAATACAACAACAGTCCTAGCTAACCAGTCACTCCACACACACATACACTTCCATGCAACCCCCTTTTTTAATCCAAAACCCCTCAGCCACCTCCCACCTTACAAATTTCAAGCCAGTTATTTTTAGTATTCAGGAGAGAAAACATTTTGAGTGCTACTAGAATAAGAGTAATGGCACTCTAGGTGACAGTGTAGTCTGCAAAAAGTTTGCTGAAATAAAGTCAAGATTCAGCAGTTTTCTAGTCACAGGCAGGTACTCCTGCAAGTCCAGGTCCAGCAGCGTGCTCCCACCAAAAATGCTGGACTTAGCAACAGAGCTTCAAAGATGGAACGTCTGCCAGAGCTGAAGTTAAATGAGGAGCTGAGAGTAAGTCAATCGGGGCACCGAAAGCCTTTAGGAGGGATCAGTTTTATTCAGTTCGAACTCAGCACAACTCTCACTAATGTTGGGTGACCACAGTCGGAGCAGAGAAAGCAGACTCATGGCTTTAGATAGTAAAGACCCCCTAGCACAACTCTCACTTGTGCTGGGTGACCACAATTGCAGTAAGGAAAAGCAAAACTCACCAGTTCATTAATCAGACTCTAAACCCGATGCTTCTCTCACTAGCACCAAGAGAAGTCCAGAGAAGTGATATTGCTCAGGGGAGTTACAGACCAAAGAACTCCCCCAACCTGAGCCAATGGCATCAACTATAGGGTCCAAAGGAACCACACGATGCAGGTTTCTTAAAGTTCGGCCAGTTGAAGACCTTCCAGTTGGGCACAGCAACCAACAACCAGGAAACAGTCAGGAAGATGCAAAAAAGATGGTACCGCAGCGCATCTACTCCTTATGCCTGGCAGACACTGGCAGTCCTCCTACAGCCAAAACCAAAGACAAAATCTGCAGCAGCAGACTTCAGAACACCCAGGAAGATCCTCCCAGGTATCCACTCGCTCCTCTATGTCCTGTTCTTCACTCCTTCCAAAGAGGCTCCCGAAAGTCTCACAGTATCCAGTAAGTAGCACTCCAAACCTTAACCCTCTCTAAAAACAAAACACTCACTCCTCAGTCTATATCACTACCCCAATCCTAACTACCTAACTAGTGCTAAAAGCCCTATGCCTTTGCTAAACTGTAAAAGTTAAAATAAAGTTTTTAGGACTTCGGACTAAGTCATATCCACAAGAGTCACAGGCACACTAATTACTGTAAAACTCTCCTAGAAGCATAACAAGAATAAAAAATAGAGAGGATAGTGAAGGATTGTGACTCTGAAAAGAGCTCTCACAAGCAACAGCCCAGTCAATGTAATTTAACAAGCATTTGTCAATGCTGAATGTTTGCTTGCTGGTATAGGCATTGGTAGTGCAGGAGTTAGATGTATGATAGGAATGGCAGTGAAGTATTGAAGTAACGCCAAAACCCAACCCCACCCCTGCAGAGACTGACAGGCATTGGGGTTGTGCCTTTGGGTTGTCAGCCATAACAGTCATGCCATTCCACCTCACCCCACCCTGCAGACACCGACAGGTGTTGCAGTGTGCCTTGAGGTCTTCAGCTATTACACTCGCCCCATTCCATAAGGAAATAAGCTGAGATGGGTGCAGTATAGGAGAATGGGGTGAATGTTAAGGCTGAAGACCCCAAGGCACACCTCAATGCCTGTCAGTGGCCGCAGGGTGGGGGTGGGAGTGGAATGGCATGAGCATTACTGCCGTTGACCCCAAGTCACTCCCCTGATGTCTGTCAGTCTGTTACAGGATGGGCATTATGGTTGGAAACCTTAATGCCCCAGGCGTTTCTTGGTATTTTTGCTCCAAATTTTCAGCATGGGCTTTTTGGAACCCCACCTCATGAACAGTGGCAGTATCATTTCCTTACTGAATCCCAAAAGGTGATTTTGCACAGCGAATGTGCCATTTGGCGTCACAGGTCCAAAAATACATTTTGAGCAGGATGTGGAAATGACAGCTGTACTGTTCATATGGAGGTATGAAGAAATGGCAATGCTGAAAATCTGGAGTGAAAATATGAAAAGTGACAAAGTTACAAGTGTGCATAGAAACTGTGCAATGTGCACTCATAACGCAGTAATTTTTGGGAATGTTTTCACCAAATTTTCAACATAGTCTTTTTGGGACCTCCTCTCATGAACAGTGGCACTGTGATTTTGTTAATCTGTCCTGAAATTTGATTTCGCACAGCGATCATGCTATTCTGCATCACAGGTGCAAAAAAATTTTCAGGAAGGATGCAAAAAATGACAGCTGTACTGTTAATAAGGGGGTGTGAAAAAATGACAGTGCTGGAAATTTGGAGTGAAAATGTTAAAAATTGATGAAGTTACAAGCATGCATAAAAACTGCGCAATGAACGCTCATAACGCATTCATTTTTTGAAGTTTTTTTACCAAACGTGCAACAAGGACTTTTTGGGACCACCCATGAACAGTGGCACTGTCGTTTCATTACTTGCTCCCTGAAATGTGATCTGCAGCGATCGCAAAATCACCTTCGACCAAGAATCAAAATGACAGTGCTAGCAAACTATGAGGGTCCCAAGAACCCCATGTTGAAAATTGCGACCAAACTCCAAAATTGGTGAGATATAAACCAAGTTGAAAAACCCAATTGACTGCCATTATAGAGCTTACCGTAATTTCTTCAGTTCTTTCTCTGGTTGGTCTTTGAAGAGTGCAGACGTGTTCCCGGTCCACAGAGGATCGCTGCTCCCGACCTCTGGAAGTAAATATGGATGAGGGGTGGGTATGGGGGAGGTAGGGTATGCAGAGGGAGGGTACAGGTTGGGGAGGGAGGCCGGGAGAATGACTAGGGACCTCTTTTTTTCAGGTTTAAAAACAAAACACATCATGGAACTGTTTTCCTTTTTACAGGTTAAATATTAACTCAACAGAATTCAGCACACTGGGGTGGGCTCCTAGTGTGCCAGAGTACTGGAGGGGGAATCAATGCTGACCCAGGGATTGGGCACCCTGAGGTCGGCTGAGAACATAGGGACATGGGGGAGCGGCACATCTGACACCGGGAGTGGGCATCCCATTGTTTGAAAGATCAAAGCAGTATTTTTTGGCATACTGGGATGGGCTCCCAGTGTTCCACATTAATGGGAAGGAGGATACATGCTGACGTGGGGATTAAGAACTCCAATGTCAGCAGGGGATGGATAATGGAGGGTGCAGGGGTGGGCAGCAGCAGTGGGAAGGAACTAACATTTAAATTTGTTGTCTTGCTGTTTGCCTGGTTGGGAGGGAGGAAGGACTGCCGCTGCAATGATGAAACTGCCACTGATTGCAGCAGCAGATTTCTTTCAAGTGCAATGCTCACTCTGAAACTGCCATCATTGGCAGCTTCAGTATTAATTGGTGGTCAAGGGACGCACCCATTACAGCATCCACTGCATTGGCCACAACACTGCCACACCTCTGCAATGCTCTACTATCTCAATATGTTTCTTGTGCACTGTGCGTGCAAGCAAACATAAAAAAGTATGCTGTCTGTGTCAGCAAGTGTTACAGGGTGCATTAAAACAGCTAGATTTATTGAGACAATGTGCAATACAAGGCTATAAACTTGTATAGCACCCTTCATGGATTAAAATGTTAAAGGTTAGTTTTTGATTACTATATAAGAGTATACATTAAGTCTGGTATCAGTGCTTAAACTATACCTTATAAACTGTCTTTGTTTGTTTTTGTAAGTTTGGAGTGTAACAAAGATTAATTGTTATGATAAAAACAGTGTCCAGGGTTTTGGACACAGAAGGAGATTCTAAGCAGGTCAATGAAAGCCACTTTTGGATGCTTTTTATGTTTATGTTTAATGGTAATAATTAAACGTATACATTGAATACACAAATCAATATGGGTTTGTTTTTTCACTAAGGGCTACATTCATATGAATCACTATGGTTGGAGCAGACAGAAGGGCTCTAACAGGCTAGTTATGAAGTAGGTAGCCCTCCTAGTGCACGTTTAAATACTGTAAGCTAGTTCCTGTATGGCTGCAGTGGGAATATATTCCCTACATTTCCAGAGAACACACTTATTGCTCAGGTCTAAGGAGTCGCAAACTGTGAGCTTATGTTCTCCTGCTGAATGCTTTAGGTTTGTTGATTTGCTCTCCCTGACTTGAGACAAATGAATGCCTGGTTTAAACCCTACCACAGCCACTTACATATGATGGTCCAGTAGCACTTGTACTAGATCAGGCCTATTTTCATCATGTTCATAGCTACTGTGGCACATCATCATGTTCATGGCTACTATTGCACATAGGATTTAAGCACACATTTATTTTTTTAAATCAGCTTTGAATACATGTTGCTGTAAAATGTGTGTCCATTTGCCTGGAGCAGGGAGTTTAAGCTTGATTCTTTGTGAATGGAGGCTGCACTCAGGAGCTAAGAGAGGGTGCAGAGAAAATATAAATCATGACTATATAATCAGGTTAAACTTGATTCCAAGCTAAGGAGGCACATACTGTAAATGGACAGTGTCTATCCTGCTTTGCTCTGGGAAACATAGAAACATAGACTTTGACGGCAGATAAGGACCGCTTGGCTCACCTAGTCTGCCCATTTCCCTACCTACAGGATAGGCCGCAGATCCTAGTTAACCAACAGCCTATTTCTTTCTACCCCCCACAAGAACTGTCTTATGTCTGTCCCATGCATTCTTGAATTCTCCCACAGTTTTAGACCCTACAACCTCCTCAGGAAGGCTGTTCCATGAGTCCACTACCCTCTCTGTGAAAAAATACTTCCTCACATTGCCCTAGAACTGCCCCCCCATCCTTAAATTGTGTCCCCTTGTTCTTGCATGTCTCTTTTTCTGAAAGATGCTACCCTCTTGGACTTTGTTGATTCTACTGAGGTACGTAAAAGTTTCTATCATGTCCCCCCTCTCCCTCCTTTCCTCAAGGGTATACATATTAAGCTCCTTTAGCCTCTCCTCATACGGCTTCTCTTGCAGACCTTGCACCATTTTAGTTGCCATTTTAACTGGCATTTCAGGCACAAAAATAGGGTTTAAGTATCCTTTAAATTGTGTTCTGTTATTCCCTCTGCATACTTTTAGTGTCCATTTACAGAATGTGCCTCCTTAGCTTGGTATCAGTTTAACCTTGCTGTTACAGGGAAATGGAGGCACTCTCTACACCAAAATGTTTCAAACAGATTTAAAAAATATGCGCGTGCACAAATCCCATGTTGCAACAGTAGCCACGAGCAAGATGAAAGCCCTGATCTAATACAAGTGTTCCCGGGCCATCATGTGTAAGTACCTCTTTTGAGGTTTGAACCAGGCATTCATTTATCTCAAACCAGTAACAACTTTGTAAACATAAGACAGCAAAATGCTGTTTTCTGTTGTGCCATAAATCTATAGTATAACATTTTATTGTCATGTTTTCTATGACACATTTTGGATCACTGCATTTTGTCACTTCAGATCTGAGATTTAGACATGCTATTTTTATTGCATGTAAGAGGCTAGGGATACAGAAGGTCTCAAAACACAGGTGGTTTTCTCTGGAAAGCTCTCCAACAGCTTCTTTATTGGAAAATTCCGATGAAAAAAATGAGAAAATAAAAAATAAAAACAAAAAGGCGGACTGAGTTCATCAAAATAACAGAAATAACATATATTCAAGGAGCATAGGCACAAACAGCAGTAATGCAGCAGCAAACGAAAATTTCCAAGTCTTGTGCATAATAACTAGAGCACTAGCTAGGGTGTATACGCTTCAGCAGCCTGAAACTCATCTGCCTTATCTCTGAAGAGAGCAGCTATATATATAATAAGTCTGGCCCAAACCGAGGAAAGGATAGCCAATTCTGTTAAGAAGGGGGATAAGACCTTTTATAGGTACATTAGGGAGCGAAGAAAGACCAAAGGAGGGATACTGAAGCTTAATAAAGGGGAGGGAATGTGGGTAGAGGGTGACAGTGAAAAAGCAGGGATACTGAACGAATATTTCTGCTCAGTATTCACAAAGGAAGAGGATGGGGAGTTACCTAAACCAAACAAGAGAAACACTCTGAAGACGGGGGTCTATACCAGTCCATTTACAGAAGAAAGGGTTCTGAAAGAACTGATAAAATTGAAGGTGGACAAAGCAATGGGACCTGATGGGATTCACCCAAGAATTCTAAAAGAACTAAGGGTAGAACTAGTGACACCACTGACTACTCTCTTTAACAAATCATGGGAGGATGGGGTGGTACTCGAGGACTGGAGGAGGGTGGATGTGATTCCTCTTCAAAAAAGTGGGAGCAGGACAGAGGCAGGAAACTACAGACCAGTTAGTTTGACCTCAGTGGTAGGGAAAATGATGGAACCATTTCTGAAGGAAAGAATTGTTGAGTACCTAGAGGCCAGTGGGGCACAGGACCCAAGGCAGCATGGATTCACGATGGGAAGGTCATGTCAGATGAATCTAATAGATTTCTTTGACTGGGTGACCAAAGTAGTAGACGAGGGAGGGGCTGTGGACATGGCCTACCTAGATTTTAGCAAGGCATTTGATACAGTCCCACATAAAAGATTAATTCATAAGATAGCCAGCCTTGGAGTGGGTCCCAAGGTGGTAGCCTGGATAAAAAATTGGCTAGACAACAGGATGCAAAGGGTAGTAGTAAATGGAATACACAGTGAAGAAAGGAGGGTTACTAGTGGGGTACAGCAGGGTTCAGTACTGGGACCGG
The DNA here is from genome assembly GCA_016271365.2 of Neoceratodus forsteri. Lineage (NCBI taxonomy): Eukaryota > Metazoa > Chordata > Ceratodontiformes > Ceratodontidae > Neoceratodus > Neoceratodus forsteri. The sequence continues at coordinate 513,681,228 of CM057449.1, read as the reverse complement.
TCCTTTTTAATGTCTTTATAAGTGACATTGCAGAGGAACTGGAAGGAAAAGTATGTCTCTTTGCAGATGACACAAAGATCTGCAACAGGGTTGATACACAAGATGGAGTGGAAAGGATGAGAAGGGACTTGGCAAGGTTGGAGGAATGGTCAAATGTATGGCAGCTCAGATTCAATGCAAAGAAGTGCAAGGTATTGCACATGGGAAACAAAAACCCAGGGGAAGTGTACACAATGGGGGGTGAGATACTGACAACAGTAAAAATAGAAAGGGACCTGGGGGTAATTATATCCGATGACCTAAAGATGGGCAAGCAATGTGAGAAGGCAGTAAGGAAGACAGGGGGGATACTGGAATGCATAGGAAGAGGCATCAATAGTAGAAAACAGGAAGTTGTTATCCCTCTGTACAGACAGTTGGTGAGACCCCATCTGGAGTACTGTGTGCAGTTCTGGAGACCCCATCTCCGCAAAGACATAAACAGAGTGGAAGCTGTACAGAGGAGGGCAACCAAAATGGTGCAGGGTCTGCACCAGAAGACATATGAAGAAAGACTAAAGGAGCTTAATATGTATACCCTAGAGGAAAGGAGGGAGAGAGGGACATGATAGAAACTTTCAAATACCTCAAGGAATTAATAAAGTCCAAGAGGGTAGCATCTTCCAGAAAAAGAGATGTGCAAGAACAAGGGGGCACAATTTGAAGATAGAGGGGGACGGCTCAGAGGTAATGTGAGGAAGTATTTTTTCACTGAGAGGGTTGTGGATGCATGGAACAGCCTCCCTGAGGAGGTTGTGGAGTCAAGAACAGTGGGGGACTTCAAGAATGCATGGGACAGGCATAAGGCAGTCCTAGTTGGGGGTAGGAGGAAGTAAGCTGTTGGTTAACTAGGATTTGCAACTTATCTGTTAGGTAGGAAAATGGGCAGACTAGGTGGGCCAAGCGGTCCTTATTTGCTGTCAAATTCTATGTTTCTGTTCCTGATTGGCTAAAGTTCCTGTCACTCAGCTTACATGGGACACTTTTTACAAAAAATAAATATTTTTAATCTCAAAAGGGTTTATAAAATATTTTCCTTGAGGTCTTTCTCTTATCTATATGCTTTACAATCATTTATTTACATGCTGGTTCTAAAACCTCAGTTTTTAAGAGTTAAACCCCACCTCTTGTTACCTATTCTCTATATAATGTTTAACAACATGGCCGGCCGGCCCTTAGGGAGAGAATCCACACCATACAGAGAGCCCCACAATCCTATGGCAGGTAAGACCATTTTCCTCTGGTTTTCTGTTATTGTTCTCATTTGAGGGGCTCATATTGTAATGAGGATTTTTACAAGCTCAAAACAAACCATTTGTTCTGCTGCCTGCTGAGCTGTGGATACTAAAACACAGCTCAGTCACAGACAGTAGCAGAATCACACAGTATGTTTTTAGACCTAAAGAGAATTTCACACTATAAGGCGCTTTAGGAACAACGCGTGACTTAGCCCAGTACCTTTCTAGTAGAAGGAAAAAATATTTTACAGATTGCGGCTTTTACGAGCTGTACAATAATGCGCACGTTCGTGTGGCTCGTAAAGGACGCCGAGACGGAGCGTCTCGAGTTTACGCTCGCCAACAACAACAACCATTACATATTTGGAAAGAGGGCATCCTTAAGGTGTTTTTTTTAGCCAAAAAAGGAGAGTCCTAAAGCTATCCCTTTATCAGACAATTTAAAGTGATTTCTGCTGAATTTAAAGGGACCATTACAACTTCAAGGGGGTATTAAATGTACAGGAAGACCTCTTTTACTTTCTAGGAGGTACTGAATGTGGTTATATTGTTAGCGACTAGACAGGATGGGGGTAACAATAAAAGAAAGGCAGACAACAAGACAATAAAAGAAATGCATAGTTGGCCAGTCTATGCAGGAAAAGACAACACAGGAACCATTACACACATAGGAAAGACACATGAAGGGAAGGGGGGGGTCTAGTCGAAGCATGACTATAGTACCTCTCTAGAGATAGGAAAGGGGGTAAGTCTATAACTAGATTACTAGACCCTTTTACATTGCAGCTGATGCTACTATGTTGAAACAGTGACAGCTATTTTCCCATTATGACAAGTTTGTACAATGGGTACATGGGTATTTTTACATCCCAAATGGTGCTTTCACAGTCCCTGCACAAAATCACCTTTAGAACAGGAGCTGAACATTTCCTCTGCCCTTGTTCATGAGGCAGGATCATAAGAAGGCTATTTATAAATCTGATGTGAAAATATAAAAAAAAAAAAATTTATAAGGCTATGTTGAATTTTGCAAATGCAAGCTAATAAGTTTGGTAACATTCAATATTTTTACCCAAAATTTTCAACATAGCTATTTCTTTACATCACCTCATGAATGTGATAGTTATCATTTTTCAACTCCTGCTTAAAATGTGTTTTTGCAACCCAAAAAGTGATTTTGCAGTCCCTGCACAATATCACCTTTAGACCTGGAGACAAACTTATTCTCTGCCCTTCTGCATGAGGCAGGGTCATAACAAGGCAATGTTGAAAATTTGGTGTAAAAATATTAAAAAACAAATTTAGGAGCCTACATTACATATTAGGAATGCAAGTTTGTAACTTTGATAATTTTCAATATTTTTACCCCAAATTCCTTGGCTGCAGCCCTATCAACTCTGGCAAGAGTTTGTTTTATGTGGACACTAGAAAGGAGATGAATAATCTAGGTGAGGGTGGACGTATGCTCTATGTAATAGGAATATCACTTCTCTGCTTCAAGATTTGGACCTAGATATTCAAAGCAGATGTGCGGTACAAAGTGGAGATGCACTTCACATCTCAGAACATGGGCAGAACCATGATATTCAAAAGAGAAGGATGCATCACGTGACTCCAGATGCGCCATCGCGCATCTATAATGTATGTGACGCATGTGCAGGGGGCATTCCATGAATGTGCTGAACATCCCTATACTCAGCCAAAATGTGTGGTGCAACTGCAGTGCATCTTAGAGATGAGATGCCCAAAGTTAAGCATGGAAAAAACATGCCTAAATTGCCAGCCACCCACAGGAAGGCCACAGAACTGCAGGCAGTCTTGATCAGCCCTGCAAAGCTGGAACTGAGCATGCCCGGGGTTATGCAGATGGCCTGAATACACTCCAGTAATGTAATGCAAATATGGAGGATGGGCTTGGAATGTGCAATTAGGTCATTTGCATATGCTGGCTGAATATTGCAGTTTTGCACACCGCACAAGTGGCTTTGCATTGCACATTTCCCCATGCTCCGCATAAGGTTCAGGACACCTGCTGCATTGTGCATTTCCCATCCCACTGTGTGACTGCGCATCTTCAGGATATTCAGCCGGACATGTGCAAGCGCATCTCATGGCACTGTCATAGGGCGTATTTATATGTGGTCAATCAAGCAACGTGACACCATAGCAGTATGATATATGCTTCAAATATTTATTAATTAACAGAAAAGTTCCTCATTTTAGCAGAGGGTATTTTTCTTTGGATAATCCTCAGTAGTGCTCCAAACAGGCTGAAGTCAGTCATTATACAGCAAACTTCCTCATCAGATAGCAATGCATTCCAGGTCCCAATCACATTTTATCAAGATCTGTACCTTTAATCTTCCATCTTGTAATAAGTACAGTTTCACTCCTCAGAGCACTTCACATAGCACTTTAATAACATTCCCCGGAGTTCACCTCCAGACCCAAAAGCCATCTAAACTATCACCTAGCTATTCAGCTCTATATATTCCAAAAAGGGGGGTCAGGTGACCTTAAAACTCCACCTCTACCTGAAATCTTTAACTATATTTCTTTATACTCTAATTATTTATTCTATTGAAATAAGTTATACCCATTTAAACTCATATAATAACCTATTCTCCTACTCAGAAGTGATTTATACCCTTTCTAAACATTTTCAATTTCATTCTAGCGACAGGGAAGCACCACCCCTTCCTAATAATATTTAAGAATGAAAATAACAGCCGGCCGGCTCTTAAGAGCAAGCTACAGCCTAAGGTGCAGGAACTCCAGAGCTCCACAACGCTCATAATCCCCTCATTTCAGGACCAACACCAAATCAACACCAAACCAAATTAATTCGCCTACGGAGGGTAAGAAGAAAAATCCATCATATTTTAAATAGAGAAAAGTTAGATTCACTAAAAACTAGAGAACCAAATGCCACCACGGCTGTGCGTACCAACGAGAATGAACAACCGCTCATACACTCGCACTAACACACTCAAATGACAGCCGAAAATCGGCACCCACAGCCGCACAACCCCAACCAAAGCAGCCCACAGCAATGCCACAGCAAACCTCCTCTAACAACCTGAGGATACCAAATATATACATTTTACCTGAGGCTCCACCGCAACTCCAGACTCCGCAGTGAATCACAGAAACCGTACACCATTTATTGGAAGGGGGGGTTCCCTTCTTCTTGTAATTAAGATCAATACAGCCAGAAAAGGGGATGCCCTCACTAAGGTGCACACACCAGTACAACAATCTCACCGGTAATCCATGTTGCCGTCCAAAACCCCAGCAGCGCTCCCACCTACAAAAATTGTAAGGCTACCTACACACTTTCAGGGTTTCCAAACAGCAAAAAGATGCTTTCTTCTGCGCTTATAATATTATCTTACCTGGATCCTGCTCACAGCACCCCATGCCTGGCCCCACACAGGACAATATTCCAACTGTTCAAATCCAAGATTTTAGGAGAATATCTACCCACAGGACACAAAGGAAAAGCCACTGCTTGAAAACACAAAAAAAAAACCGAACAACATTTCAAACTGCACGAACGTGCGTACGATCGCACAGTCGGGCCGTTTTACCAATCATTTAAACAGCGAACCTGAACATCTACTTGCAGGATCTAAACAATTTAAAATTTTTCACTGACACCTCCCAGAACCACACCAAGGAATCTTATTCTAAAAATAAGAAGAAATAATTCTACCAGCTCCAAACTTATCTAGAGAAGGAGGGGGGGTTCTCCCTTATTACCTTTCAAATATGATTTTACCTTCTTAAAGGAGGAAGCTTCCCAATATTCTAATACCCAAAAGAAAACTAAACACTAGCCTCATACTCATATATTATTATGACCATAATCACAGAGCCATACTGTGACAGGTACATCTTCTGAATATCTCATTATTTTGAGCCTGCACATCTCAGATGCATGGCGCAGCCACTTGCGTGAGTTTGCAGGGGAATTTTGAATATCTAGGCCTTGATGTGTTTTTTTTGATTGTTCAGAATATTACTAATATCTAATCTATGACTATTAGCTTTTCCAGTAGATTCAATTATACGTTTTCTATGTTCTAGGTCACTTGTTGTTTGTATCCCAAGATTTTTTTTCTATTGTTGGTTTTTCCATGATATTACCACATGATGTATAGTGTTGATTTATTTTTGTTTTTTGAGGTGCATTATTTTGCATTTGTTGATGTTAAATTTAATTACCCATTTTCAGACCACGTTGTAACGATGTCCAAATCCATTTTTATTTCTTTCTTTGCTCAGTTATTGCAGATGGCTCCCCAGTTTTAGTATCATCTGTGTATTTGGATGCCCAGCTAGATATAATATTTGTTAAATCCAATATACCCAATATTATATATTTATATATTATATATATATATATATATATAATCCAATATTGCATATTATTAGTCCAGGACTGATCCCTGGTGGACTCCACCTTTAACATTGCACATACTTGATTGATATCAATTTAGTACTACTTTGTTTGTGTGTGAATAGTTAACTAGTTTAAAGTTTCATTTACAATGCAGCTTGAAATATTCAGCTGCAGTGCATTTTTTTCAATGATTGTCCAGTAAGGGACCAAATCAAAAGCTTTACTAAAATCTAAAATCTAATCTTCTCAAAAAAACAGCATATTTGTGATACATGATCTTCCATTCATGAAGTCATGCTCATTTAAATGCAAATCCAAATCTGGTATTTGTTGTAGTATTTGTTTGTTTTATAATGTTTGCTAGTAATTTTTCCAGAATTGAAGCAAGGCTGGTTTGTTTATAATTGTTTGGGTCTGTTATTTTTCTCCATTAAAAAAATGGGTGTTACCTCTGCTGTTCTCCAATCCTCTGGTATAGTATTGTTTGCTAATGATTTTTCAAACTCAAAATTAAGTGGGATTACTAGTTTGCAAGTCATTATTGTTAGCAGCCTGACAGTGATTGTATTGGATCCTGGGGAGGAAGCTGGCTTTATTTTATTTATTTGAGTTTTAATTCTTCTATTGTTACTTTGCATTATTCAGATTGGTTATGCATTTATATTTTTATGTTGTCGTGTTTTGTCACACCTACAGAACAAAATAATTTATTAAAGATGTCTGCCATAGCCATACTTTCATTAATAATGTTGTTATTTTCTTCAAAAGATCCTATTACACTTTTTGGTTTTATTTTAAAGAATTTTTATATACAAAAAATTATTTATTGTTTATTTGCTGTTTGTGCTAAATTTAGCTCCATCAACCTTTTTGCCCATGGCATGACACTTTTACATTTTTTTTAAGTTTACTTTATAATTATTCCATAATTCCTCTTCCTTATTTATTATATAAGAAGACTTTAGTGGTACTATGGACTCAGTGAAAAGTGGCATTGCTTTTAAATATTATTGAATTATGATCACTGCAGCAAAGTGGTTGCCCAGTTTGGCAATTTTGTATAATAACAGTGTCTAATGCAATAATTCAATCTAGAATTTTATTTCCTCTTGTGGGTTTCTTAACATGCTGTTTTAAATGTACTTCTGCTGCTAGATTTAGGAGGATTTTCTCTTGTGTTGTTCTTGAACTGTGGTTTACCCAATCTATATATATCCCAGGCTTATATCTCATAGTAGTATGATATCCTCTACTTCGCATGCCTTCTGGATTTCTGCAAAGATTTGAGTAGTTGTTTCCATAGTTGAGGCAGGAGGTCTGTAACAGATACCTCTAGTTAATATATTATTATTGTTCATAATTTTGACCCAGAGGGTTTCTTTCATTTTGAGTTATTAGTTAATTTTTCTTTTATATCCATATTAGTAATACCTTCCTTTATGTCAAGTGTTACACCTGCACCTTTTTTCTGCTATCTGCCCTTTTGTAAAAATTAATATTGGCCACACACCTGTTGCACCCCTACAAAATGTTTAAAATACATAAGAAATGTGATTAAAACTCAGTAAATGAGTCAAACTTGAACTAGTGGTGTTCTTAAAAAGAATGGGAAATTATTGGTAATTGACAGCAGTTAAAACTACTCCTGTTTACAGCAATGAAATTCATACCTCCAAATGATTCATATTTAACTATAACTGAATAAACACTGATATGAATATCTATGTTTTCAATTGTTTTCTTTTTATGAACAACATTCTGCACAGTTTTTCATGGAACCAGTGGTTTGGAGTTTTTTACTATTTGACAGTTTATGCACAGAATGTTAATTGTGAGCTGTTGACCTATTTGAACCTTGCTTAGAGCTCTGTGCACAAACCGTGACATAGTTAAAACTCCAGATCACAGGTTCCATGAAGATAACTGTAAAAGAATGCTGCCCATAAAAACAAAACAATGCAAAATACAGTTTTTCAAATCTCTTTTTATTCAGGTACAGTTACATATGGATAATTTAGGGGCCTGAATATCATTTCTTAAATTAAGGACTTTATAAACAGCTGCCAGTTAAAAATTATTTCCTGTCCTCTTTAATTACTAGATGTGGACAAGACCAAAAGGCAACCACCATTACAAAACTATTAATGGAAAAGTTCTTTGTAAATGATGGTCCCCCCACCAAAGGGATCCACTTGGATCAAGGACAAGACTTTGAAAGCAAATTAATAAAAATGCTACTCCTCCTATGGGGACTTTGTAACTAAAGGACTGTGACTTATCAGCCTCAAAGTGTTCCAGAGCTTGAACGTTTGATCACATGTTGCTGAAAGAGTTGGGAACTCTAGACTCCAGACAAAAGGCTAGATAATAATAATAATAAACTTTATTTATATAGCGCAATTCTAAAACCAAAGCGCTGTACAATATAAAATACTAAAATAGATACAATACTAAAAACATACAGGTTCCAGCTACACAAAATGCAAACAAAATTATTCTAATGTATGATCACCATACGCTAGGTGAAATAGTTGTGCTTTCAAGGCCATCTTAAAGCTCTCCATTGTTCTGCACTCTCAGAGAGAGTTCCACAGGGTCAGAGCAACATACATAAAAGCACAGGCCCCATAGGTTTTCAACCATACCCTGGGAATCTCTAACAACCCCTCGTCAGCTGAACAGAGAGGTCATCTGGGGCAGTAGGGATTCAGGAGTTCTTGCAGATAGCTCAGACCCTGTCTGTGTAGGGCCTTATAGGTCAGAAACCTGACCTTAAAGGTGATCCACCACTGTACAGTCAGCCACTGCAGGTCGTGCAGCATCAAAGTGATGTGACTCAAATGTTGGGCCCCATCAACAACCGCGCTGCAGCCTTCTGCACCAGCTGCAAGCAGCAGCTATCAACCCCTGTAAGTCCAAGGTACAGAGAGTTACAGTAGTCCAGCCATGAGGTCACAAAGGCATGGATCAGTGTCGGAAGGTCACCAGATGGAACAAGGTGCTTAATCCTGGCAGTGTTCCTCAGATGGAAAAATGAAGACTTGATGACTGACGACACCTGTGAATGCAGTGTCAGCCCATCATCAAGAACCACTCCCAGGTTTTTCACCCATTTGGAGGAAGGAAGCTGGGCACTTCTGAGCCAAAGTCCAGTGGACAGCCCCGCCTCCGACCCCTCTATCTGGTAACCTAGATCCATCACCAACACTTCAGTCTTCTCAGAGTTCAATTTCAACCAGCTGGATTTCTACAAGGCAGCTTTTAAAGACTGAGATTGCACTATCCTGGTCGGGCACAAAAGACATATAGAGCTGGGTATCATCTGAGTAGCAATGAAACCTCAGCCCATATCATCTTACAATGTTTCCGAGGGGCAGCATATAGACTGTGAACAACATGGGGGACAGCACCAAGCCCTGGGGAACCTCACATGGCCGAGATAATGGGTCCAAGGAGAAAATCCCCGACACCACCCTCTGGAATATGCCATTGAGGAAAGAATGAAACCATCTGAGGACTGAACCTGCCAGGCCACAGATGACCCTCAGACACTGAAGCAGTACCTCATGGTCCATGGTATCAAAAGCTGAATAGAGATCAAGAAGCACCAGAATGGAATGATGCTTCTGATCTCTCACTAACAGAAGATCATTCAGCACTCAAACCAGAGCAGTCTCGGTACTATGCCTCTTCCAGAAACTGGACTGGAGAGGGTCATAGACATTGTGGATGGGAAGATGGTTCTCCAGCTGCAGTGCAACTACTTTCTTGATCACCTTCACTATAAAGAAAAGGTTAGAGATAGGTCTACTGTTGGCAAAGCAGTTTGGGTCCAGAGCAGCTTTCTTAAGGAGCAGCATGACCACCGCCCCTTTCAGGGAGCTAGGGAACTCACCTGACTCTAAGGAGCACCAAACAATCTTTGCAAGGATAGGGCCGATAGAATCAATGCACCCTATTATCAGGTGTGTTGAGACCAGGTCCAAAATACAGCACGTTGGCTGCATACTGTGGACAATCCACATGATATCCACAATCTCCAACTGGTCAAAAAACATCCAGGAAAACTGAGGAGTGACCAAGCACTGACCACCACCAACCCACATAGAGTGAGAAGGCCAGATCTCAGCCCTGATGTTGGCCACCTTATCCACAAAGAATCGAGCAAACTCATCACACTTAACTTGTGGAAACACACTTCGAGCCCGCAGACAGGTTGGTTTGCACAACCTGTCCACAGTTCAAAAGAGCTGAGCAGGTCTATTCTGAGCTGTTGCAATCTCCCAGACAGGAACTGTGCCTTTTTATGGGTGATTGTTGATTGATAGATTTGATAATGTTCTATCAATCTAAGGTGGTCAGCATCCAGGGTAGATTTCCGCCAACATTGCTCTAACCTTCGTCCAACTCATCTTAACTCCCTCAAGGTCCCATCAAACTAAGGGGATTGTGGGTGGAGAGAGAGAGAGGATGAACACAGACAGGAGTGATAAGAGTCCAGGGCTTCAGTAACAGCCTTATTATAGGTCGGAACCAAACTCTCTGGACCCTTGCTTGTCCCAAGAAATCCCGATAGGTCCAATACCGCCAATAGACTGGTAGGGTTCACATCCCTCAAAGGGCGGTATACGACCATCTCTACAGGGGCAGGCCTATGGGAGAGTCTGAAAATTGAACATTACAGTGCGGTGATCAGACCGTCCGACTGGTTCCACCACCTGGTTGGAGGTCTCCATCCCCAGGAGGAAAACCAGGTCATGTGAGTGACCATGAGTATGGGTTGCAGAGGCAACTAACTGTGTGAACCCCAATGAATTCATAAGTTGAAGGAAGTCCTGCCCGAATTACGAGAGTTCGTCATTGACCCAGGCATTGAAGTCACCCAGGACCATCAGTAGATAAAGTCAACAGGTGAGCACCCTAGTCCATGCTTGCAATTGTACTAAAAGTGATGTAACAGGATGTTCTCCTTATTATTTAATATTTAGGTGAGAAGCCAGATTGCCCATGAATCTCTATTTCAGAATCTCTGCAGCTGATGCTAGGCCAGAGTCCTACCTGTAATATGTACAAAGACTGAAAAACCAGCAGACTATTGCCTACATGTTAGCATTATACATGGCTATGAGGAACCAAGCTATCAAGGAGCACTATGGCAAGAAGATCTAAGATCAGGAACTGAGTCCACTTAAGGAATCTAGGCTTATCCAACAAGCATAAGATAACCAGCCGTTGAGGTGATACCCTCTTTGTTGTACTGGATCAACTTGGATATCTACCCACGTATGAAGTTCAGCCAGAAGAACATCCAGAAAGTACCAAAAGGACTCACAGGAATCCTCTATTGCCTATGGGGCAAATGATGCCAGATTTGAACACGGCAGATATAGAGCCACACAGACTGTAACTCATGCTGCACCAGCATATGCAAAACCAAACATGTAACAGTTCAACTTCTATCTGTCCACCCAGGAAGAGACCCAGACAACTCAGATGAAGAATAACAGATGGAGGGATATTATTCTACCATAAGCCTCCAACGTCTGGTGACTGAAATAGCAGCAACCCCAGGAGCTTTGCCTCCAGAGGACTCCAACCCTGCCAAGTCACAGCTGAATCAGAATGCAACCTCATTTGTGCCTTTAGACTTGTGGCCAGTACCTGAAATTAATTTCTTCAATGCGGGAGATGGAGAAACCCTGGAACCAGGTGGAAAAGTGGAACCTATTTGAGCTGAGGATACTCCCTTGCTGATTAAGGAGTTGGAAAGGCAACACCCAGATAATCCATTGAAAGGTGTTGTTAAGATAGCCATTAGGAAAGAGTGTCAGTAACACTCAGTCACTCTGACAGTGAGATAACACCACTAATTTGCCTGACATACAACTCTTCTGAGGCCTCTACTGACCTTGCTATGTAAGTAGTTCATAGTAGGATCTAAGTCACCCCTGGATCACTGTCCTGTATCACCTGCATTGGTGCATGGGTGAAAGCAATAACAATAGGATGGGGATCTGTTATTTGAACTTTGTTGTGAGGTAGAAATGTCACTGCTATATTGAATACTAAATCTTTGTCTAGACAGCATGTAATTGTTTATATGTTGTTTTGTTCTGAATATGTTGAACTAGCCTTGATGCAGATGTTAAGTATTCAGCAGGTGGAGAGTGTAACCTCCATTTGATGGCCTTACCTTGGAATCCACAGAGTCAGTCACAACTATTCTTGCTCCTCTCTGGCTCAAAGGACTTGGAGTGGGACTGCACAATTGGAAGAAAGAGAGAAGATGAGGAATGCCATTTCAATGGCATACTAAACTCCATCAGGGACTCTGCTGCTGCATGGAACTCTTTCACTACTCCTGACAGAGAGCACATTTGGTGCATGTGATAACTGGAGACTTCTTCTGAACCACGGTACTTACTGAACATTACTAGGCAAATGTGCAAACACTTCAAAGGAGGCACAAAGTGATATAAGTGCTAAAGCCCTTGATATATGTAGTTTGTGGGCAAGTGCCCCAGAAACTACTGGCCACAGCCTTCTTTGTTTTTTCTAACCCCCCCAGACATTGCAGTTTGGGTCAGGTTTTGGGACAGCCAACCAGTCAAGATCCTGAAGCCTGCAGCAGAGGCACAAGTGCTCAAGAGACTCTAGAGGATTTCATTAATGGGATAGCACCTGTAAAAGCTTGTTCTAAGGCAAATTGTTTTGCTATATATTCTTTCTTTTTTCTAGAAGCATATTGTATAATATCCCATGTTAAGTATTCTAGAAGCATGTTGTATAATAGCCCCTGTTAAGGAAGCTTTAAGCCCATCCCATCAATCCCAGAAGGACACCCTCATGGTTATGGCGTGGGTACTCTCAAACTTTTTCTTTGAGGAGTGTTACAAATTCAGCATTATTGAGGAGGGAGTTATTGAGGAACCATGTGGAACTTTTGCAAGATGGTCTATATTGAGTCTCACTAGGGCTGGAGCATAATCTGACAATGTGATACCTCCAACAGTAGCTTCTTGAACTGTATATAACCATTCTGTTGGTAGGAATGATTATGTAACATTTTTGTTAATGGCATCTTGCTATGCTTGGGACACCATTGGAAATGAGTCTCAATTCAGTGATCAGTATGATCTCCAATGTTAAAAAAATCTTGAAACTTGAAAATATTCCTGGCTACAGGGACTACAACTTACAGTTTGCAGTCCCTTTGGCCTCAAAAGGATTCAGCTCTGGAAAAAGACTACACCTTCAGTGGCAACTGGAACCCGGAAATGGATATAAGCATTGCATGGTCACTGAAGTGCCTCTGGTGACAGGCAGCAGTGAGCCATGATGCAGACTCTCAGCCATGCTGGTCTTCAACCCATGTGGGGACTTTCTTCCTGTACCTTTCAAAGGGGACTTTTTCTCCTGCCCCATGAGGGGACTTCAGTGACACAGATGATGCTGACTGGTAGTTTGGCACACCTTAAGGCTCTAGCTCCTAATGCTTTCCTTTGTTTCAGACTAGGGCATTCTCTTTATCAAGCAGTTACTTGATGTGTCTGGTTACTGCTGCTGGAATGGAGCTTTGCTCAGGACTTCAGTCTCTTTGAGTTGCTGATCAGACCTCTGACAAAGCTTGCTGGCCTTCTGATGTCTGTAGCTCTGTGCAGAAGCTGTGTCTTCTTCACTTTCTGAAACAGATCTGAAGTTCCTTCTGTAGTTTCAGTCTCCCAGGAAGCTAGCCCTAACACCCTAAGTAGCTCAGTCCTGAAGAGGAAGGCTGTCTTAATAAAACAAATCCTTCTATTGGCCAGCATTTTGTTGGCTTTTTCTGAGTACTTCCCTGCCTCCTGTGCCTCTGTCTGGGGGGCAAGTTGTCCTGCTGCAAGTGTGAGGCTGGCTTAGGGCTAAGTTGGCCTCTCAATTCAACCATTTTAATGGGATCCTCAGTGACATTTGAAGTCATGTGGCAGCACTTGGGGCTAGTGTGAACAAAGATTATGGTACCCACAGAAATAGGGTTATTTATTTAATAGCGTCCCTCATCAGAGGCTTTTGCCACAGATTTAGTGCACACGGACAGCACAGTTATCATTTGTGTCTTATTATTAGCAGTATTCTAATCTTGTTCCCTCAGTGGCAGCATGGTGGCCACAATCCAGTATGGCTCCCAAAATGAAGAAAGTGTCCTTCCTGCATCTGTCTGGTCCCCTTAGGTTAGACTCCTGTGGGAACAGGGAGCAGGAACATCCATATGGCAGCAGCCATAAAGCAGAAGTGGAAGATCAGCCTGCTTAGACTACTGAGTCCCCCACAGGGAGCAGAAGTTCATTTGGATGAGGGGGTTACACTTGTAAACTACTATTTTCTTTTACAAAGTTGGAATGGTGTTAGGTTGTCCCTCCCAGCCAAATTATAGCAGTAGCCCAACATTCTTACACTGCATTCTCACATCATAATTTCTGTTCATTTAATCTTATGATGTAAAAGCATGCTGCCTCCTATACATGTCTGTAACTCATAACAGTTTCAGAACATCCTGTACTTTGTTAACTTGTAAACAAGAGGCCCCATTCTATCTGTGATGCTACTGTATTTCTTTTGGGATATAAACTGAGAGATGAAAAGTGGAGAAATCCACTTTGAAAGAATGGGGTTCCCCATTCCTATGGTTCTGGCTGCAACTGCCCGGAGGGGCTTGCCAGGCTTGGAAAATGGCACTTGAGTCATGAATCTTGGGAGAGGCACCTGTTCCATCTGGGCTGAATTATCTGAATGTTCCATCTACATTTTGATGCCTGATGATATTATCAAGATGGTGTGGACTGTTGGAGGTTCCCTATCTAGGGGTTCCACCCAATGGAATCCATTGGGTATCCCATCCTTCTATGGAAGTGGCACACAAGCATTGCAAGATGGAGCAAAGTACACTCCGATCAGATCACCATACTGGTGTCTGTCCCATACTACCTTCTGGACCAGGGTGGTGCAGGTGTGCAGAAAACCATCTGCCTTATTAGTACCCAGGCTGATACTGCCAGGTGTAAATTTATTGTAGCAGGATTAGCCATCCATGGGTTGTGACTAGGATATGTATATTTGCATATTATAGTGGTGCGGTAATGCTACTATAGTGAGGGTTGAGCAGGGATTTCTGTGTTAAACCTCAAACTTTGCATTTTAATATTTTCACAACCATTCAACAGATTTGTATGAAACTTTCCATGTGTGGTCTCAGGATTAGGTATCTTTACATGCTAAGTTTTGTTCCAGTTAGATGTGTGGATTCTAAGATATGGATAGCAAAAAAAGTTACAAATCAGTGTTTGTTACTGTTTTATTTTTGTTTTTGTTTTTGTTTTGTTTTTTGTCATCACTGAGCACCAAGGTAGTTTGGAATTTTGGTTTGAAATTTTCAGGGTAGATAGGGCTTGACTCACGGAAAGTGCCTTTCACTGGTTTGGTGAAACAAATATTAATCTGTTCCAAAGTTATTACATTTTAAAATTTCAGTTCTGCACATGCTCAGTACAGTCTTTTGGATAGCTACTTGGAAGGAAAAAAGAGTTTAATCCATATGAAAGTAGATCGTTTTTCATATGGGGGTTATCATATTTCATGAGAAAAAAATCATTTTTCATGTGGCCATCTTGTTTCATTTTTTCTTTTAAACAGTTTCAAATCCCACAAAAATAACATCCTCGACATATACCAACACATGTATCTTGGTCATCAGAACTCCATTAATTGGATTCTGCACATAACTGTTGGAAAAATGATCCCCAAATGTGATTATTTTAAATTGCAAAATCTTTTTTCATTACTCGTTTCTATTTTTTCGTATGGCTATACAAAAAAAAGAATTCAGCTGTATGAAAAAGGATCCCTTCATACGAAAAAGGAGTCTGAAAAAAAACTAATTCCAAATTATTTTTTCGTATGGGAGCATCCTTTTTCATATGAGCAAAAAAGCTAATGAAAAAGGATCCCTTCATACAAAAAAAATAATAAAAAAAAAAGTCCCAATTCTTTTTCTGTATGAAGGGATCCTTTTTCATATGCCTTTTTCATTCAAACAAAAAAGGATGCTCTCTTATGGAAAATAATGTCCAAATTATCTATCCGTGTGAAGCAATCCTTTTTCGTGAGCTTTTTTTGTTCATACAAAAAAGATGCTCTCATGCAAAAAAAAACAGGATGTGGACTTAGTTTTTTTCCAAAGTTATTTTTCATATGAAAAAAATCTTTTTTGTGTCTTTTTTTTTTGTTTGCTTGTTTGTTTATACGAAAAAAGATGCCCTCATACAAAAAATCATTTGGACTTAGTTTTTCCCCCAGTTCTTTTTTTTATATGAAGGCATCCTTTTTCGTATTTTTTTTTTTAGTTTTATATGAGAAAGGATTCCTTCATACAAAAGAAGAATTTGGACTTAGTATTTTTCCCACATTTATTTTATTCCTTGGTAACTGTGTAAGGCCCATTAGGCACAAATAGTTGTTTTCAGGGGTGACCTGGGAACACTGGGGAGGTTAAGTGACTTGTTCAGAGCCACACAGCATGCAAGTGGGGGCTGTGGGAATCAAACCCAGGTATACTGTATGTACCAGTCTCACTCACAGCTCATTTCTCTAACCTCTAGGTTATATTGCCACCTTCAACAAGCCATAACTCAATATTTGGACCTAATTGACAATCATTATATAAAAACAAAAGTCCTAATGAGTACTATAAGAATAACACATAACCCCCCCCAAAAAAAGATAAAAATTAAAAAATGAACATTCTCATAGGACAACATTGGAACTTCAACAAGCCATAACTCCCTCACATTTTGGACTTAACGGACAATCTAGATATCAAAACAAATGTCTTAATGTGCACTACAAGAATAATATATATTTCTTCCCCCTAAACATTTAGGGGCAATATAAAAAAATAACAAATGCAAATTCCCATAAGATAACATTGGAAATTTAACAAGCCATAACTCCCTCAGTGCTGCACTTAAATGACAAACTATAGATCAAAACTAAGGTCATAATGAGTGCTATGAGAATAACACATATTCCTCCCCCCAAAAAAAAACATTTAGGGGCAATATAAAATAATAAAAAATGAACATTCCCATAAGATAACACTGGAACTTCAACAAGCCATAACTCCTTCAGCATTTGGAGTTAAGGGACAATCTGTTTTTGATTTGTTAATAATTAAAAAAAAGTCATATACAGAAGAAATAACAAATAACAGCAAGATAAATGAATATTTCTAATAAGTCCGCATTCATTATTTCAAAACACAAACATATCCACTTAACTATTATATTTCTAACACACATAATGGATAGCTAATTAAGGGTCTCTATATCAGTTCCAATTAAGTCATTATCCCTAAGCCTGCAACATTGTAAGTCAAGGCAACATTCAGAAAGGGATCCCAGGAGCCCATGCCAGTGCAGATAAGATGGTAGCTTGAGTGGAACTGCTCCTCAGCTCTGCAGTTTTATTTATTATTTTTAACGTTCATTTCTGGTCATATCAGCTCAGTTTTTATTTAATACATTAAAATAACATATCCAGAAATGGAATCCCGAGAAACAGTGAATTCCTCTTCAAAATACTTGTTTTTGATCGATAAAGAAAGTTTTTGACAGTTACCACAATGTCGTTGGGATCAGGAAAGCCAGTGTCTACTGCAGCCTCACATAAATTGGCAGCAGATAAAATGGACATTCTGACTCTTAAAGAAATGTTGGCAGAAGTTAAAATTGAGATTGGCACATTTAAACATACAGTATATGAACTTAAAAAGGACTCAGTAAGAGTGTCAGATAGACTGGACTACTCAGACAACCAAATGGAGATGTTTCAGGATACTATTGCAGGTTTAGAAGACCAGATGCAATCATAGGGAAAACATATCCATTATTTATTAGAAAAAGTGGATGATCTCAAAAATTGAGGCAGGCAGCATAACCTGCAGATATTGGGCATCTCAAAGGGTCTGGAAGATGGGAATATGACAGAATTTTTATAGCAACTTTTGACTGCATTGTTGGATTATCTGTGGCCCTGTGCACTTGAAATTGAAAGGGAGCATCGTGCTTTTGGACTCCGACCACAGCCTGGACAGAGACCTAGACCTGTAATAGCCTGCTTCCTACATTTTTCTGTCACAGAGGACATACTCTGACTGTCCAGAGAAAAGAAACAACTTATGTGGAGGAGTAATTGGATTTTGATCTTTCAGGACTTTTCTGCTGTAGTAATAGAAAAACACAGAGTCTTCATGGAAGTTAAATAATGCCTGACCAAAATGGGATTAGTTTATTACTTCAGGTGCCCTGCTACTCTTAATGTTATGAAAATTAATGGTTATGTACAATCCTTCATAAATCCTAGGGATGCTATGTTTTTTTGTAGATAACTGACCACAGTAAAAGGGAATTTCAAAGATAAGCCCAACAATCAGAAAAATTTGAAAAATCAGTATGAGGACTTCACCTCGAGGCATACTCAGGAATGTTCCGTGTCGCAAGCTGCCAAAGGCCAAGTGATGCAAAATTCCACCACAGTATATGTGCCTATGCTTGACATACAAACTAAGAGAGGTCAGACTACAATCCCCTCTGAAACTCCTATGCAGGCTTCCACTCCACACCTGTACTCAGCTATAATAAAAGGGGGCTCCAGGAATGTAGAAACACATACCTCTGCCATTTCCAGGGAAACAAGACTGCAGTACAAACAGAGTCATCTCCCTGTCCTTTGTCCCACAACTCCAGGAAAAGAAGCTGATCCAGAAGAAGAGACAGCAGCCATTCACAATATTCAAATTCTGTTACTTCACCACTTGAAAATACTTCTCCACTGAATCTCTAAGTGCACTGCCCAATAGCTGTGACCTGAGCTATGACCTG
Organism: Neoceratodus forsteri; assembly: GCA_016271365.2. NCBI lineage: Eukaryota > Metazoa > Chordata > Ceratodontiformes > Ceratodontidae > Neoceratodus > Neoceratodus forsteri. Next base: position 513,662,635 of record CM057449.1, on the reverse strand, counting down.
TACTGTGGCCTCTTTACTGGTTGGTACTCAAGGAGCCATAAAGAATGGATATCCCCCCCCTTCTGTTTTCTGCAGCAAACACTGTCATTCTTTTATGGCGCTGCTGCAGTGGTCAAGGAGAACTGTTGCCCTTTGTTGCACTTTTTACTTGTTTACTGAAGAGGCAAACTGGACCTTTGCAATTTTAACAATTCTGCCTCTAGAATGAGTGGACTGTTCACTTACAGCTTCATGAATAGCTGGACAATCATCTCTAGCATTGTGAGCATTTACATATATTAGTCATGATATTGGGTCAGTGATTGCTTTACCAATGTTTTTCATAAGTTTGCAGTCTCATACTGTTATAACTATATACTGAGCTTTTATTGTAATCTGCTACTGTAATCCTCAAATAACAGCATCTGGACTCAGCCAGATTTATTCACAGAAATTTGGCTGCATACATCGAGGGTTTGAATCCTATTGCCTCTAATGGTCTTTTAATAGTAGGGAAGCACATTTAGCCAAACTGGTCCCTTTTAACATCTGTATGTACCTAATTAGTTTGTTATGAAGTTGAAGGCAGCTGGTAGTCTAAATATAGTTGCATAAAGAAAAGGAATGGGAGGATGATGGGGGAAGAGGGAGTGAGGGAAGGGAGACCATTAAAATAAGTTGAATGCCTCCTTCCTTGATATACTGATATATAGACCTCACCTGTTTAAGGACTATACAGGAATAGAGGGAATTGTTTTCTCTCTCTTTCTCTTTTTTCTAATTTTTTCTGGCTTCTACAGTTTGTCTAGCCCCTATGGCTTCCTTGATTTAATGTCAGTGAGGAGATTAACCAGGTAAGTAGAGTGGAGTATATTATTGTGTATGAGGCACAAATATGCAAAGTGGGAAGCTGAAGGACTGCTGGCACCTGGTTTATTACTTATTATAGATGATTGAACTCATTTCACTTAACATCTAGAGAGAAAAACAATTGGTAAGTGCCTGGAATGTTTTGGATACTGAGTCTGGACAATACTATAAGCAAACAAACAATGATATGGGGGAACCAGGGCAAATTATACAAATGCTTTTGATTCTTTTTCTCTTCTTTTCCACCTCCCTACCTCACCTTTGCCTTTTGAATAATGTACTAGTGACAATTCTGTCCCTCTTTCTGATGTATACTTCGAAAGTTAATAGCTTTATAATATGAAACTGATGAAAGAAATCTTACTAATGTGCTGGTTTCTTATTATCCATAAGTTTGACAAATTGGTATCATACTTATGGGCAACAGAGCTGAGGGGTCCTCACCAATTTTGTAGTCAGCACCTCAATCCACCCAGTGCCTTGGACTTGTAGTCTGGTAAGTGGTGGGCAATAGAAGTAGAACTCCAACCTATCTGTTCCTATTGGACTTCTTGTGGTTTTAGTAGTGGATACTTCTCTACTTAACACATACAGATTTTATTGTTAAAATTAGAAGTCTTAGAGTCATATTAATTTCAGTTCATATTTTAATGTAGGCTATATTTGAGTGTTTAGAAACTAATATCGAGCTATAGTGTGTGGTGCTATTAAATTGTGGTGCTATAGTTTACTGCGATATAATCTAATCAAGCACTAGGCCTGAGCATTAGACTGCAGAATACTTAACTTATATTTACAGTCAACTATCTGATATTGTACTTATTGTAAATTTTAACAAGTTATGTGAGGGAGCAGAATAGTTGTAAGATGTCACATTACACCTTCACATCCTGGAATGTAAATGTACCGGGGTCCCCTATTAAGAGGAAGAAAGTGCTATGTCATCTGAACAAAAGAAAAGCTGATACTGCCTTTATACAAGAAACCCATGTGACACAAGAGGAAGCCATAAAATTACAAAGGGTGTGGGTGGGCCAAGTAGAAAGTTGCTGCTTCTCCTCCAAGAAAAGTGACATATCTATTTTAATCAGAAAGGCAGTCAACGTTTGCAAACATGATCATTTAACTGACCTGGAAGGAAGGTACTAAGTTTTAACTGGGACTCTTGATGGCTGAAAAGTAGCCCTTTGCAATGTTTATGCACTGAACAAAGGTCATGAATAGTTTCTTAACTCACTGGTAGTAACACTTAGTAATTTCTCAGACTATGAAATAATTATTGGAGGAGATTTTACTGAACTACTAGACCTCATTCTAGATAGGTCTTCTGCAAAAAACTGTCCAACCAGTTACAAAGGCCAGGGACTCTTTTTTTAAAAAGTTACTAATGGATACTTTGGAACCCACTTGGGAGGGAGCAGTCTTAGACCTGGTACTCTCAAATGGGGAAAGAGAGAGGGATCTCTGATCTTGAAGTGGGTAGCTATCTGGGAACAAGCGACCACCAAACAGTGTGATTCATGATAAACTTAGCTGTAGAGCCAAGCCACACAAAATTGAAGGTACTGGACTTCAGGAGGGCTGATTTTGTCAAAATGGGAGAGTGCCTCAGAAAAGCACTAGCAAACAGGCAGGAAGGTGGGGAGGAGCAACAATGGGGAAACATCAAAACTGCCATCACAGAGGCAACAAGCCTTTGTGTGAAGCAAATAAACAAATCAAAATGAAAGAAAAAAAACACTATGGTTCTCAAAAGAAGTGGCGGGAAAGTAAGGGAGAAAAAGATAGCATTCAGGAAGTATAAGGAAACACAGAAGGAGCAGGACGGAGAACTGTACCAGTTAAAGCAGAAGGAAGTGGAGAAGGCAGTCAGAATAGCAAAGGCCCAAACTGAGGAAAAGACAGCCCTCTCAGTTAAGAAGGGGGATAAAACCTTTTATAGATACATTAGGGAGCAAAGAAAGACAAAGGCAGGGATATTGAGGCTGAATAAAGAGGAAGGTGGTTGGGCAGAGAATGACAGTGAAAAAGTAGGGATACTGACTGAATATTTCTGTTCAGTATTCACAATGGAAAAGCAGAGGGAGAGACCTAATCTAGTCAATAGAAGCACTCTGGATAGGGTGGTTGATATTAGTCCTTTCACAGAAGAAACAGTTCTGAAAGAACTCTTAAAACTGAAGGTGGATAAAGCAATGGGGCCTGATGGGATTCACCCCAGAATTCTAAAAGAACTAAGGGGAAGAACTAATAACACCACTGACTACCCTTTTTAATAAATCATGGGAGGATGGTGTGGTACCTGAAGACTGGAGAAGGGTGGATGTGATTCCCCTTCACAAAAGTGGGAGCAAGACAGAGCCAGAAAACTACAGACCTGTCAGTTTGACCTCAGTGGTAGGTAAAATGATGGAATCAATTCTGAAGGAAAGAATTGTTGAATACCTAGAGGCCAGTGGGGGCACAGGACCCAAGGCAGCATGGATTCACAGCAGGAAGGTCATGTCAAACAAATCGAATTGATTTGACTGGGTGACCAAAGTAATAGACCAGGGAGGGACTGTGAACATGGCCTACCTAGACTTTAGCAAGGCATTTGACACAGTCTCGCACAAATGATTAATAAACAAATTAGCCAGCCTGGGAGTAAGTCCCAGGGTGGTAGCCTGGGTAAAACACTGGCTGAACAACAGGACAGAGTGGGTAATAGTAAATGGAGTCCACAGTGAAGAAAGGAGGGTTACTAGTGGGGTTCCACAGGGTTCAGTACTGGGGCCGGTCCTTTTTAATGTCTTTATAAGTGACATTGCAGAGGGACTGGAGGGGAAGGTATGTCTCTTTGCAGATAACACAAAGATCTGCAACAGGGTTGATATGCAAGGTGGGGTGGAAAGGATGAAAAGGGACTTGACAAGGTTGGAGGAATGGTCAAATGTGTGGCAGCTTAAATTCAGCACAAAGAAGTGCAAAGGAATGCACCTGGGAAACAAAAACATAGGGCAAGAGTACACAATGGGGGGTGAGATACTGACAACAAAAATGGAAAAGGACCCGGGGCAGTCCTATCAGACAACCTAAAGGTGGGCCAGCAATGTGAGAAGACAGTAAGAAGGGCTGGGAGGATACTGGGATGCATAGGGAGAGACATCACCAGTAGAAAACAGGAAGTTGTTGGCCCTGTGTATAGACAGTTCATAAGACCACACCTGGAGTAATGTGTATAGGTCTGGAGACCCCATCTCCACGAAGACAGACAGGGTGGAGGCTGTCCAGAGGAGGGCAATCAAAATGGTACAGGGTTGGCACCTGGAGACATATGAAGAAAGACTAAAGGAGCTTAAGATGCACAGGAAATACAAAATCACACATGCCCACACAATGCAAAGCATCATGGGCTGCATATGCAGATCACCACAGAATATTATGCTGGTTCAACTTTAAGCAGAATTGCATGGTGCCGAAAGGCCTCTCACACAGTTTGCAAAGGGTGCTAACAGATGACATAGACACATGTTTCATCCTACCAGGACTCATCAGTATGCCTCATCTGTTTGACACCCAGTGGAATGAACCAGCTACCCTAAGAAGGTCTGTCTGGGTTATGTTGTGGTGAACCCAATTAAAATAAAAAACTATTTAAAAGACAAAGAACCTCTGTGCGTGAACACTGAGGCAATGTTTACCCCAAAGGGCATTTGGCTGGGAATCCAAGTTTCAAGGAAATACAAAATCACACATGCCCACACAATGCAAAGCATCATGGGTTGCATATGCAAATAACCACAGGATATTATACTGGTTCAACTTTTAGCAGAATTGCATGGTGCCGAAAGGCCTCTCACACAGATGACATAGACATGTGTTTCATCCTACCAGGACTCATCAGTATGCCTCATCTGTTAAACACCCCAGTGGAATGAACCAGCTACCCTAAGATGGTCTGTCTGGGTTATGTGGTTATGTATTGTGGTGAACCCCATTAAAATAAACAAATATTTAAAAGAAAAAGAACCTCTGTGCACAAACACTGAGGCAATGGTTACCCCAAAAGGCATTTGACTGGGAAGTCAAGTTTCAAGGAAATACAAAATCACACATGCCCACACAATGCAAAGCATAGTGGGCTGCATATGCAAAACACCACAGAATATTATGCTGGTTCAACTTTAAGCAGAATTGCATGGTGCCAAAAGGCCTCTCACACAGTTTGCAAAGGGTGCTAACAGATGACATAGACACGTATTTCGTCCCACCAGGACTCATATGCAGCTCATGATGCTTTGCATTGTGTGGGCATGTGAGATTTTGTATTTCCTTGAATCTTGGCTTCCCAGCCAAATGCCCTTTAGGGTAACCATTGCCTCAGTGGTTGCGCACATAAGTTCTTTGTCTTTTAAGATGTATAGCCTTGAGGAAAGGAGGGAGAGGGAAGACATGATAGAAACTTTCAAATACCTTAAGGGAATCAACAAAGTCCAAGAGGGTAGCATCTTTCAGAAAAAGAGATGTGCAAGAACAAGGGGGCACAATTTGAAGATAGATGGGGGACAGCTCAGAGGTAAAGTGAGGAAGTATTTCTTCACATAGAGGGTTGTAGATGCATGGAACAGCCTTCCTGAGGAGGTCATAGAGTCAAAAACAGTGGGGAATTCAAGAATGCATAGAACAGACATAAGGCAATTCTAGTGGGGGGGTAGGAGGAAGTAGGCTGTTGGTTAACTAGGATCTGCAGATTATCTGTTAGGTAGGGAAATGAGCACACTAGGTGGGCCAAGCGGTCCTTATCTGCTGTCAAATTCTATGTTTCTATGTTACAGGGCTTTCAGACACTTGGCAGATGGTTCACCCAATGAGTACAGATTATTCATTCTTTTCAAATAGACATTCCTCTTACAGCAGAATAGACTACCTTCTAATCTCTAATATTTTGATGTCCTATGTTTTAGAAGCCAGGATAGACAATATCATTATCTCAGATCATGCACTGATAGGATTAGACCTAGTAATAGGGGATCTGGGTGGGCAAGCCCATTGCTGGAGACTCAACACCAATCTTCTCAAGAAAACTGATTTTCTAACTTGGGTAGCAGATCAGACAACTGAGTACTTTGGCATTAATGATAATGGAGAGGTCTCTCAGGTCTGTCTTTGGGGAGTGTATGAAGTATACATTAGGGAAAGAATTATACGTTTTTCAACTAAAAGGGAAAGGGGGAACTGTTTGAAGAAAAGGAAGAAGAACTAGAGAGTCTAACATGTCTAAGTCCACCAAGACACCAAATGGGGTAACTTTACATACAATGACTGTTCTCAAAGGGGAAAGTAATGTTAAATTGTCTCAAAGGCAGAATATGCACTCTTTAGAACAAAACAAAATATTTGGAGGCAGGGGGAAAGTAGGTAAGCTCTTAGCTTTAGGACTGAAGAAAATTCAGCAAAGGAACATAATAACTGGTATTAGGAATAATGTAGGGGCTACACTCACAAAAAATAAGGATATAAACAATGAATTGTTTAACTTTTTTAGAAATATCTATGCAAATCAGGGGACCACCTCTTCTAAGGAACCAGGTATTTTTTTTCACAAAACTCAAGCTATCCACACTTACCAACAATGAAAAAGAATTGTTAGGAAAGGACATCTCCCTAGTGGAAATAAAACTAGTGACTCAAGATCTGCCAGCAGGTAAGACCCCAGGACTAGATAGCTTCCCAGGAGAATTCTATAGAAAGTTTTACCCTACACAGCTACCTCACTTACACAATGCTCACCTGGAAGCCTGGGATTACAGGACACTACCAATTACCACGAGACAGGCATATCTTACCCTTATTCCTAAAAAAGATAAGGATAGCTTGGACTGTGCTAGCTATAGACCAGTCTCTCTGACAGACACTGATTACAAGATACTAGCTAAAATTCTCGCTAGACAGGTACAAGCTATCATTATTAAGTTTATAGGACTGGAGCAAGTAGGGTTCATCAGAAATAGGTCAGGGGCTGATGGTATTCATAGGCTTCTTAATTTAATTTGGTGGGCCCCCCAAAAAGGACCCCTTTATCGTATTGTCTCTAGATATTCTAAAGGTTTTTGCCTCTGTTAATTCGACCTATATGCCAGAGCATTGACTGAGTTTGACTGCAGGGGAATTTTTTGTGAGTGGGTAGCTATGATCTATGACAAGCCCATGATGCAAGTATTAACTAATGGTGTTTTATCTCCACAAATTGAACTGACCTGTGGCATGAGGCATGGGTGCCCCCTTTCCCCTACTTATTAATTTTGGCTTTTGAGCCCCTAATTAGGATGATTAATGAGCATTCTGGTATTGTAGATATAAAGTTGGGAAAATTAGAACAGAAATATTTCACTTTTGCAGATAATTTGCTGTTATACCATAGTAGTCCAACCCGCTCTTACCAAACTCTGAAAACATTTCTCACAACTTTTAAAGGACTCTCAGGATTCAAGATTAACTGGGGTAAAACACATTTATTGCATAACAATATCTCTAAAAACATCTAGGATAGTGTAGAGGAACTCTTAGACAAAAAATGGTTTAGAACCACAATTACTTATCTAGGACTGCAGATCACCGTTAACCTAAAGGAAAGTGTGGAACTTAACTACAGGCTATTAATGAATAAAATTGAATGAGATTTGGCTAGATTGGAGAAAATTATCTTTATGGGGGAAAATCAGTGTAGTAAAGATGAATATTGCACCAAGACTCTTACCTTTTTCAAAACTTACACATTTTAGTTTACAAAAAAATGTCTTAATTGATTGGATAAGGTTATTCAGAAATTTCTCTGACATGGAAAGCCCCTCAGAATAGATATCTCAAAGCTAAGGGCTCCCTGTGTCTTGGGTGACTTTGCTCTTCCATGGTGGGAATGATAACAGTTTGCCTTTACTTTATTCTTAAGCATGCCCTGAAACACCTAGAAGAACCATGTGTAAAAGCAGACTCTCACCCACTATGGTTGTCTAAGAAAAGGGGTGTACTTAGGCCCCAGTGTCTTACCGACTTTCTATTCCTACCACCCCACTCAGACTGAATTGATAACCCATGTATAAAAGGGTCTGTGCAGGTACTGAAGAAAATTTATTGTATTATTAACCCACATAGAATGCCCCTGGTTTTTGTGCCCATTTGGTCAAACCCTCACCTGACAGAAAGGAAAAATTGTATTTTTATTTATTGAGTTTTGGCAACTGAGTAAGTCCACTGAGACAATTACAGTCCCTTTTTCAGGGTCAGCCCAGGAGTGCAGCAATAAACACTACAGTACAGTGAAAAACAACAAGGGAATTCTGTTACAGTAATAACAAAATTAATATACAGCAGGTAGGGGATAAATAATCATAAACCATACAGAAATATAAAAGTAACAGTTTATAACAGCTAACAAAATAGATGTATACACTTTGATAATAAAATATTGCAGGTCAGTTTTGGAATTAACATGAACAGTGAAAACTGAATATAACAGCTAACAAAATAGATATTTACACTTTGGTAATTACATATTGCAAAAAGGAACTGTCTAATTCTGATTGGTCAATGGTGGGTATTACCAAGCTCACTCTAACAAATGAACACACTGGGGTGCTATCATCCTTTCAAGAGCTAAGAGATAAATATGGTATACACAAGCATCATTTTCATTATTCCTTCAGTAAAGTGAAGTTCTTAGAAAAAAAAATATTCTAACTAATGAATATATCTTACTTAGGTGCAATGAATGGGACCAACTGGTCAGGTTAGGGTCTCTCAGAAAGGGGGCTAGAATCATATATGCATTTTTCTTTTTTGCTAATAATCTAACATCTGCCTGTTTAAAAATTAAGGCCAAAAGGACATGGGAGGAAGAATTAAATCTCAAGCTTTCAACTGAGGAATGGGACTCTATTCAGGGACTGTCTAGCAAGAGTTTCAAGGAGCTACAAGGTAGGTTCATAGACATAGACATAGAATTTGATGGCAGATAAGGACCGCTTGGCCCACCTGGTCTGCCCATGTTCCTACCTAACAGATAAGCTGCAGATCCTAGTTAACCAACCGCTTACTTCCTCCTACCCCCCCCACTAGAACTGCCTTATGTCTGTCCCATGCATTCTTGAATTCCCCCACTGTTCTTAACTCCACTACCTCCTCAGGGAGGCTGTTCTATGTATCCACAGCCCTCTTTGTGGAAAAATACTTCCTCACATTACCTCTGAGCCGTCCCCCTCTATCTTTAAATTGTGCCCCCTTGTTCTTGCACATCTCTTTTTCTGAAAGATGCCATCCTCTTGGACTTCGTTGATTCCCTTGAGATACTTAAAAGTTTCTATCATTTCCCCTCTCTCCCTCCTTTCCTCAAGGGTATACATATTAAGCTCCTTTAGTTTTCTTCATATGTCTTCTGGTGCAGACCCTGCACCATTTTGGCTGCCCTCCTCTAGACAGCCTCCACTCTGTCTATGTCTTTGCGGAGATGGGGTCTCCAGAACTGCACACAGTACTCCAGATGGGGTCTCACCAACTGTCTGTACAGAGGATAACAACTTCCTGTTTTCTACTATTGATGCCTCTCCTATGTATCCCAATATCCCCAGCCTTCCTTACTGCCTTCTCACATTGCTTGCCCACCTAAGGTCACATGATATAATTACCCACCGGTCCCTTTCCACTTTTACTGTTGTCAGTATCTCACCCCATATTGTGTACTCTTCCCCTGGGTTTTTGTTTCCCAGGTGCATTACCTTGCATTTCTTTGCATTGAATCTGAGCTGCCATACATTTGGCCATTCCTCCAACCTTGACAAGTCCCTTCTCATCCTTTCCATTCCATCTTGTGTATCAACCTTGTTGCAGAGCTTTGTGTCATCTGCAAAGAGACATACTTTTCCTTCCAGTTCCTCTGCAATGTCGCTTATAAAGACATTAAAAAGGACTGGTCCCAATACGGAACCTTGCAGTACCCAGTTCATGCAATTATCCAGTCTGTGTGTGGTGATGATGTGCGATATGGCCGCCACCACACATTCAGTCACTTCACTACCAGTCTAGCATTGCTTGTAAAGCACTTTGGATGTATGAAAAGTGCTATTTAAATACTGATTATTATTCTTCTTCTTCTTCTAGTAACCCTCCTTTCTTCACTATGGACTCCATTTACTACTACCCTTTGTGTCCTGTTGTCTAGCCAATTTTTTATCCAGGCTACCACCTTAGGACTATCCTGTTGATCCAGTTTAAGATTTTACATGGATATTACCTAAGCCCAGAGAGACTCCATGCAATGGGGTACTCAAGGTATTCCAATTTTTAGAGATGTAAGAGCCCCAATGCAGAGTTAGCACATATGTTCTGGGATTGTTCCAAGGTCTAAGAACTTTGGCAGTCAATTTTCTTCATTTGTAACAAAGTCATAGTACAGCACATACCTCTCTCACCATTGATTTTATACTAGGACTATTCCCTAACCATTTGGGTTTAAATATGTTTCAAAAAAATTTAGTCTGACATGTTTCTCTTAGTTTTAAATGACTTGTACTACAAAATTGGAAGAATGCTTTGATGCCCACCCTTAGGGAATGGTATAATCAAATGGCCTTTCTTTCCAATAATGAGAGGATCTGTTTCTCAATCAATTATAAATTGGATGTCTTCCAGAGCATCTGGACACCCTTTTGGGAGATGAAGTAATATCTGTACTCATATGAATTCTGGTTTGTTCATTATTCAAAAGTGCATATAGTTATTATACTTTTTGCTTAGGTTTTTGAGTTTAAGCACTGTTAAGGCCTAGTGAAATAGTGTTAGAGAATGTCAGGAAAACAATCACAATATTTAATTGATCTGTCTTTTGATTGTAATTCTCCCTATGAATCTACTATGGTTGTGCTAATGGTTGTCAACTTATAAAAACAATAACAAATTATTATGGGAAAAAAAGGGATCCCATATATCAAGAAACATTTGTGTTTTATTATTCAAAAATTAGTGAATTTGTTCCAAACTATATAAATCTACCATCAAATTAAACCATGTCCTTATAGAGGGTGGGCTCTTGTCCTTCCAAACCATCAAAATGCATTTTTAGCTACTATAAATGCTAATGAGATAAGTTTATTTTGATTATTCAGAACCCTATGGTGATTTAATTTATGGCCTAGGAGAATTGTTAAAGGGTCCTTTTTTATTTCAGTATTGATTGCCTGCTCCATCACCTCAAAAATAGATTCCCAATACTTTATTTTTTTACAGGTTAGGAACATGTTTATTAGAGATCCCTGGGTGCTTTGGCATCTTGGACACTTTTCATCCAGATTAGGGTTACATTTATGTAATTGGTGGGTGTCAAATATGTCCTGTGTAGAACATTGAATTGAATTTGTAGTTTTGTTGAATAAAATTCCAGATAAGGGTATGAGATAATATCTTCCCAGTCAGGCTGTGAGATCATCGTACCTAAATGTTTTTTCCATTTGGTTTTTAACCCGTTTAAATTAATTGATGCAGAATTAAGCAATAATTTATAAATAGCAGACAAGTGTTTAACCTTATGGTTTTTGGTTAATAAGATATTTTCAAAGGGAGAATATGCATGGGCATACCCAGACTTTGTAATAAAGTCATAAATTTGTAAAAATCAGACAAAATGGTGAGTTGGAAGTTTATGTCTTTGTTGAATTTGATTAAAAGACAGCAGGATTTTATCTTCACTTATATCTTATATATTTTTAGTACCCTGCTTTTTCCAAAGTCCAAAGCCAGGATGGGAGATTGATGGGCAGAATCTAAAATTACGATAAATAGGAGTAAAGTAAGAAAGTGAGTCATTCCGTCCAATATTCTTGTATATTTGTCTCCAGTAATACCATGTAGTTTAGTGAGGTAGTAATCTAGGTCTTATTGGCTTGCCCCTAGTGTAATACTGCACGTACAAAATACTTTTTGCCTCTGGGTATTTATGCAACTGTTGTTCGATAGTTTTACTATTTGTTGAATCGCCTGAGAAGCAATCTGTAATTTTAGATATCTGGGCTGCCGGATAGTAGTTCTTAAAGTTAGGAAGGGCTAGGCCACCCTGATTTTTAGATAACATGATTTTCTGCATCCTAAGCCTGGGTCTTTTCTCCCTCCAAATAAATTTAGAAATCAAACTATCTAAGTCTTGAAAAAATATTTCAGGAATTAATATGGGGAGAGCTTGGAAGAGAAACAGTATACATGATAGTACATACATTTTATAACAATAATAATAATAAACTTTATTGATTAGTGCCTTTCAAGAGCATCAATGCACTTTACATAAAAGCATAAACGAAACAGAATAAAATATCAAAAACACTACAAAACAGATAAATAATAAACTCTAACAAATTAGGCAGCGTATGCTTGGCACCATAGAAATGTTTTTAGTGCCTGCTTGAAACCTCCCATGGTCAGAAACTCCCATAGCTGATGGGGTAAAGAATTCAATAGGGCTGGGGCTGCATACATAAATGCACGGGCCCCTGAAGATTTTAAAGACACCCTTGGAATTTCTAGCAACCCCTTGTCAGCCAAGCGGCGCAATCGCTCAGGGCAGTAGGGGGACAGAATCTCTTTCAGGTAGTCCAGGCCAAGTCCTTGTAGGACTTTATAAGTCAGAAGTCTGACTTTAAAGGTGATATGCCACTGAATCAGCAGCCAGTGCAGTTCACACAGCACTGGTGTAATATGACATGACCGTGAAGTCCCCATCAACAACTGGGCTGCTGTGTTCTGCACCAGCTGCAGGTGGCGGATATCAACCCCCAGTAGTCCTAGGTAAAGGAAGTTGCAATAATCAAGGTGTGGGGTCTCAAAGGTGTGGACCAGTGTGGGAAGATCACCGGACGAAACAAGGTGCTTGACCCTAGCGATGTTCCTCAGATGGTAAAAGGATGACTTGATGACTGCCAACACCTGAGATCGCAGTGTCAGCCCCTCATCAAGCACCACCCTCAGATCCTGCACTCATTCAGAGGCAAGAAGCTGGAAGCCCCCTTGGAAAAAACCCGTAGGCTGACCAGCCTCGAACCCCCTGTCTGGTGACTTAGATCCACAACTATCACCTCCGTCTTACCTGAGTTCAACTTCAGACAGCTGGAATTCATCCAGTCCTGGATTTCAGTGAGGCAATTATTAAATACTGAGAGTGCACTATCCTGGTTGGGTGTGAAAGACAAGTAGAGCTGAATATCATCAGCATAACAGTGAAACCTCAGCCCATACCGTCTTACAGTGTCTCCAAGGGACATCATGTACACCGTGAACAATATGGGGGGAAACACCAAGCCCTGAGGGACCCCACATGACAGAGAGAGAGGATCAGAGGATTAAATCCCCGACACCACCCTCTGAGTTCTGCCAATGAGGAAGGACTTAAACCACCTGAGGACTGTACCAGACTGGCCACAGATGAACCTCAGGCACTCAAGCAGCACACCATGGTCCACAGTGTCAAATGCTGAGGAGACATCTAGGAGTACCAAGATGGAATGGCTTTTCCGATCTCTTGACATCAGGAGATCATTGAGCACCCGAACCAGCATAGTCTTGGTGCTGTGCGTCTTATGAAAACCAGACGGGAGAGGTTTGTAAATGCTATGGATGGTCAAATGGTTTTCCAACTGTACGGCCACTACTTTCGCAATCACCTTCCCCCACAAAGGGAAGGTTAGAGATAGGTCTGTAGTTGGCAAGGCAGTCTGGGTCCAGAGAAGCTTTATTTAGGAGGGGTGTCACTACCACCTCTTTCAGGGAGCTAGGAAACTCACCCAACTCAGGGGAGCACCAAACTATCCATGCTAGGACCGAGCCAATGATGTCACAACAACCCATAATCAGAGACATTAGGCGCAGATCCAAACTACAGAATGTTGTGAGCATACCATGGACAATCCGCATAACATCCATGAACTCCAGCTAGTCAAAGGTACTCCAGGAAAAATGGAGGAGAGCAAACGAGCACCAATCACCAACATCACCCATAGAGTGTGCTGGTTGGATCTCCACCTTAATGTCAGCCACCTTCTCTGCAAAGAACCAAACAAGCTCATCACACTGCAACTGTGAAAAAGCTCTTCGAGACTGCAGACAAGCCAGGCTGCACAGCCTGTCCACAGTTCTAAAGAGCTGAGTGGGTCAGTTCTGAGTAGCAGCATCCTCCCCAGACAGGAACTCTGCCTTATTATGGGAGATTGTTGATCGCTAGAGTTGATAATGTTCTAGCAATCTAAGATGGTTAGCCTCCAGGGTCGATTTTCACCAGCAGCACTCTAACCTTCATCCAAGATGCTGCATCTCCCTCAAGGTCCCATCAAACCAAGGGGACTGAGGGTGAAGGGAGAGAGGATGAACATGGACAGGAGTGATAGAGTCCAGGACTGTAGCAATGGCCTTATTATAGGCCAGAACCAAGGCCTCTGGGCTCCCGCTTGCCACAGGAAACTCTGATAGGTCAAGCAACACTGCTAGGCCTTCAGGGCTCACATCCCATAAGGGTGGTATCTGACCATTTCCACAGGGCAGACCTACGAAGGAGGGCTAAAAAATTGAATCCTACAGTATAGTGATCGGACCATCTGACAGGTTCCACCCCAAAATCAGAGGCATTGATCCCCAGGAGGAAGAATAAGTCAAGAGAGTGACTGTGTTTGTGAGTAGCAGATGAAACAATCTATGTAAGGCCCAGAGATGTCATCAACTGGAGGAAGTGTTGTCCAAATTGTGAGAGTTCATCATTGACCCAGGTGTTGAAGTCACCCAGGACCTTCAGCCTGAGTGCCTCAAATGCCATGTCAATGACGAAGTCCGCTACTTCCTGCAGGAATCGCTTCTCATCCCCTGGTGGACGGTAGATGAGGGCTATCCTACAGCCTACACCTGCTACTACAGTACACTCAAATGACCTGGCCTCCTCAACTGGTACACTCATGAGGCCCAATTCGGTCTTGAAACAGATCGGAACCCCCCCAAGCGGTTCACTCTCGAGTAGTGTATCACCGAGTACCCAGCTGGAATCGCAGCCTCCAATATGGGGCCAGCATTTTCATCCAGCCAGGTCTTGGTGATGCAAGCCAGATCAGCTGACCCAACAAGATCCACAATGATTGCAGTCTTGTTTTTAATCGATCTGGCATTGTATAACACCGCTTGAGTTGGATGGGTCTCCAGGGCAGCCCAAGCTACTTGCCCACCAATAATGGTGGTGCCCTTGGGTATGGAGACTAGGCATGGTGGACCATGTTCCAGAGTCCATTTCACTCCAGGGTGTCTTCTGGACCTAATAACCCCAAGGTGACAGCCCCGCTCATTCATCCACCACCATTCTCACTCTCCACCCAGACCCCCCCCATAGGCAATGCCCAGTGCTCTACAGTACTGATAAGTTGAACATTTTAAGGGGGGAGCATGAAGGCAGAGGATGAATAGCGCACAACTGGGGGCAGGCCTCCAACACATAATGTTGTCCTAGACAAAAAACACACCAGGCTAGTACAAGGAAAAAAAAACAACAAAAATATACACAAAACAACAAAACCAAAGACCCAAAAATAAATAAATAAAATGGTTGGCACACCCACAACTCTCACTTGAGGAGTAATGAACAAATAATATAAAACACCCTTATAACAAAAACCCCACCACCCCTTAAAAATGAAACCAAAAATAAACTCACTCCCTATACACACAACCCTTACAGTATACAATCAGATATACCCATCAATACACCCATATACACAATCCTATATTAAAATTACATTGAAAAAACTATAATAAAATTAACGTCCAGCACAAATAATGTCTGAAACCAAAATGATGTCAAATAAATAGCCCAGAGTCTTTCAATAATGAATATTAGTGGTCCCTCTGGTGAGCTCTCACTCCACCAGAGGAAAAAAGATTAGTCTTCCAGTCTATCTCTCCCATAGGCAGGATAGAATAATACAAATCAAGAGAATAATACAAATCAAGAGAATAATGTTTAAATAAAAAATGTAAAACACTTACTGATGCCGGTCCTTAGGGAGGTAGAGATCATTCAAAGCAGCCACCACAGTCAGCGCTTTTTCCAGTGCCAGGGTCACACTCCAACATACAGCTGCAGGAGCCCCCAAACATGAATTTGCCTGTCCAGCTGTCCCCTAAGAAGCTGCCAGAGATACCACCCGTGGCCAGCTCAGAGCTCATATTGCAGTGTCCAATCAAAGTTAGGGGAAGTTTCATCCATTTATCAAGACCTTTACTAATATTATTTAGAATTGGTGGAAAATGAAACTCATATAATTGAATTATTTATTTGGGGATAGTCACCCCAAGGTATTTTATCTTTTCTTTTAAAATATTAGAATATTGTACTAGAATCTGAGCTTTAGAAGCCGGGTTTAAGTATATAGATTCTGTTTTAGTCATATTTATCTTATATCCTGAAGCTTTCCCATATTCTGGTATAAGGGACAAAAAATCTGGGAGTTTCCCATGTCAGTTAAATACAGTAAAGTATTGTCTGCATACAGGCTGATCTTATGTCCATTCTCACCGGTTTTAATGCGTTTTATTAAAATGTTTTCCCAGATAGCCACTGCCATAGGTTCAATCGCTAAAACAAACAATAAAGGAGATAGGGGGCATCCCTGTCTTGTTCCTCTGGCAAGTGATATGGTGTCTGAGATATTAGAACTAGTTTGAATTACTGCTGTTGGGGAATTACATAGTACTTTAATCCATTTAAAAAAGGTATTTCCAAAGCCAAAGTTATTTAATGTTTTGTATAAATAATCCCATTCAACCCAATTAAATGCCTTCTTAGTGTCCATTGTCATTATTAATGCTTTTTGGCATTTATAAATATCAATCAGCTTTATGAGACACCGGGCCAGATATTCAAAACTTTGCACCGGGCAAAAACTGTTTGGCAGGTTTAGCGCGGGAATAGCACAGGTTTGCTATATTCAAAAGGCCAAATAGCGTGCGCAAACTGCATTAGCACTGGGCAAAATCATAATGTATGCAATGGGAAAACTGAGTGGGTGTGTACATGAATATAGGTGCAATACTATATTCAGCAACCAGCACCATGCAAAGTGGTTTTGTGCGACTTAGCGTGACACATTACCGCCCAGGAGAAGGTAGTCTTAACCCTGGGCAATCAGCTTTGTGTGACATTATGGCTTTGCATGACGTTTGCGCGGCTTTTGCACAGCTTTGCATGACCCTAACAAATAAATATAACACATAGACAAAGCCAAACATAGAGGAAACAGGCTGTTCACTGATGGCATCACAATGATGCCATCATCTACCACCAGTTTCAGCCATGCCAGGCAGTAAGTGGTGACCCAGCCACCAGTGGACAGCAAGGCAGCGTGGCCATACAGCACACACCTGTGGACCACTCTTCTGTGGACACCAACAGATGCTAGCATACACATGCAGCACTGTGGGCATGGAGGATATTGAGGGGAGAGTGTACGGGTCACCAGGCAGTGCCACAGACCAGGTGTGGCCACAAGGCTGGGACATATCATGCAGTGCACATGTGCCAGTATTGGGAATACCCCAACAGCAGTGTGCCTTTCTGATAATATATGCCCCCCCAGCCACTTACCACACAGCTGTACAACTGCCACAGCACACAAAGTCGGACATGTATATGTCACTGTGAGCATCCCATGCCAGAGATGCAGCATCTGTGGGTCACACAACAGTGTAACAGTAATGTCCACTGTCAGTAAACGCCTGCATGTTGGGCCTGTCACTGTGTATAGTGCAGTCATCAGCACTGTCCTACACACCATAGGCAGTGCTGTGTCTACACACTACTGGCCCACTTGCTACTGTAGTGTCTGCTGTGTACTGTAGTATGACCTAAAGTGTGACAGTTGCATGCAGCACCACCACCATCTGTGCCTATGCTGTGTTGTCCCAGTACAGCTGCAGGCAGCAGCACATGTGAAAGTACAGTGTTCATGAAACCTCTTCCCCCACCCAGGGACCACCAGGGCTAATGCCACTACCTCAGAGGTTGCCAAGAAAGAGGAGAGGCTGGACCAGGGTGGGCTCAAGGAGGGAGAGGTTGGTGGAACAGAGTTGCATCCCTCCAGCTGTACCTCTCCACAATTTATTCGCTCTTCTGGTGGATAGTGGTTCCTCTATGGAGGCACCTGCAGTGGAGACCAAGGAGGATGCTGGGAACCTCCACAAAGGAGACCCACAGGAGGGTAGCAAGGGATCCCACAGGGGAAGGAAACAACTCCTGGTTGGGGACTCAATCATTAGGGGGGTAGAAATGGGGGAGGAAAGGGAGAGGGATATAAGGTGCCTTCCTGGTGCCACGGCTTGGAGGGACAGGAAGCGAATCCTCAGGATCGTGGGAGAAGCTGCACGAGGGAGGGAGCTGGATGTCATTGTCCACCTAGGGACAAATGACCTGACTAGGAATGGGATCAGAGCAGTGCAAGAGGCATTTGTAGAGTTGGGAAGGGGCCTTAGACAAGTAGCGATTCGGTATCCTTCTCAGAGGTGCTGCCTGTCTATGGCAAGGGAGATGCCAGGGCACTCCTCACCAGGAATTCAATGATTGGTTGAAAACTGGTGTGGAGCTCAGGGTTTTGGCTTCATTGGGGATGGGAGCACCTGGAGAGATGCAGACCTATACTGGTGCGATGGTCTGCATCTGTCCAGGGGGGGAACCAGGATCCTAGGTGAGAGGTTTAAATGCTTCATTGGCAAGCATTTAAACTAGCCAAGGGGGGGAGGCACTCTAAAGGAGCAGGGAAATCCGAGCCTCCCCCCACAAAACATGGTGATTAGTGAGGTAAACACCAAGGTACAGAAGTTGTTAGGGAGCAGAACAGATATAAATGTAAAAAAAGGCCAAGGCAGTAAGAACAGAAATGGGGCTAAAAGGGGTAAGGCTATCAAAAAGTGGAGGGTGATGAGTACCAATGCCCATAGTCTGTGTAACAAGCTCTCTGAACTAGTGGCTTTGATGGAAGAGGGTTGCCTGGATATTGTGGCAGTCACAGAAACATGGTACACAGAGAACCATGACTGGGATGTCAATATACCAGGATACACAATCTACAGGAGAGACAGGGAGGGTAAAAGAGGTGGAGGAGTAGCTCTCATGTAAAGGAAGGATCAAAGCAACAGAACTAAAGAGTAAACAGGAGCAGATGAGGCACTTTGGGTCACCCTGGAGACAGGAAATGGCACCACAATCCGCATGGGGGTTGTATACAGACCCCCATCTCAGGGGGAGGGAATGGACAAGGAAATGATAGAAGGCTTTCCTAGAATGGCAGAAAAAGGGGAGATATTGTTGATGGGGGACCTGGATATGCCATATGTTAACTGGAGCACCTTTGCTGCAGGCACATCCAAGAGCAGGGTCATTCTTGGTGCCTACAGGGGGCATGCCTCAGACAGCTAGTATTGGAACCCACTTGGGAAGGAACAATCTTAGACCTGGTACTCTCAAATGGGGATGGAGAAAGAATCTCAGATTTAGAATTGGGTAGTCATCTGGGAACAAGTGACCACCAAACAATGTGGTGCACGATAAACACAGCCATACAATCAAGCCATACAAAAGCAAGAGTACTGGACTTTAGGAGGGCTGACTTTGGGAAAATGAGAGAGTGCCTCAGAAAAGCACTAGCAAACAGGCAAGAAGGAGGGGTAGAGGAACAATGGGGACTGATCAAAACAGCCATCACAGAGGCAACAAGCCTTTGTGTAAAGCAAATCAATAAAACACAATGAAGGAAAAAAACGCTATGGTTCTCAAAAGAGGTGGTAGGGAAGGTTAAGGAGAAAAGGACAGCATTCAGGAAATATAAGGAAACACAGAAGGAGCAGGACAGAGAACTTTATCAGTTAAAGCAGAAAGAGGCTGGGAAGGCAGTCAGAATAGCAAAGCCCAAACCGAGGAAAGGATAGCCAATTCTGTTAAGAAGGGGATAAGATCTTTATAGGTACATTAGGAGCCAAGAAAGACAACAGGAGGGATACTGAAGCTTAATAAAGAGGAGGGAATGGGTAGAGGGTGACAGTGGAAAAGCAGGATACTGAACGAATATTTCTGCTCAGTATTCACAAAGGAAGAGGAGGGGAAGTTACCTAAACCAAACAAGAGAAACACTCTGAAGACAGGGGTCGATACCAGTCCATTTACAGAAGAAAGGATTCTGAAAGAACTAATAAAATTGAAGATGGACAAAACAATGGGGCCTGATGGGATTCACCCAAGAATTCTAAAAGAACTAAGGGTAGAACTAGTGACACCACTGACTACTCTCTTTAAGTCTTTAACAAATCATGAGAGAATGGGGTGGTACCCGAGGACTGGAGGAGGGCAGATGTGATTCCTCTTCACAAAAGTGGGTGCAGGACAGAGGCAGAAAACTACAGACCAGTTAGTTTGACCTCAGTGGTAGGGAAAATGATGGAATCACTTCTGAAGGAAAGAATTGTTGAGTACCTAGAGGCCAGTGGGGCACAGGACCCAAGGCAGCATGGATTCACGATGGGAAGGTCATGTCAGATGAATCGATAGATTTCTTTTTGACTGGGTAAATCCGTGTAGTAGACCAGGAGGGGCTGTGACATGGCCTACCTAGAATTTAGCAAGGCATTTGATACAGTCCCACACAAAAGATTAATACACAAGATAGCTAGCCTTGGAGTGGTCCCAAGGTGGTAGCCTGGATAAAAATTGGCTAGACAACAGGAAGCAAAGGGTAGTAGTAAATGGAGTACACAGTGAAGAAAGGAGGGTTACTAGCGGGCACCGAGGGTTCAGTACTGGACCAGTCCTTTTAATGTCTTTATAAGTGACATTGCAGAGGAACTGGAAGGAAAAGTATGTCTCTTTGCAGATGACACAAAGATCTGCAACAGGGTTGATACACAAGATGGAGTGGAAAGGATGAGAAGGGACTTGGCAAGGTTGGAGGAATGGTCAAATGTATGGCAGCTCAGATTCAATGCAAAGAAGTGCAAGGGAATGCACATGGGAAACAAAAACCCAGGGGAAGAGTACACAATGGGGGGTGAGATACTGACAACAGTAAAAATAGAAAGGGACCTGGGGGTAATTATATCAGATGACCTAAAGGTGGGTAAGCAATGTGAGAAGGCAGTAAGGAAGGCTGGGGGATACTGGGATGCATAGGAAGAGGCATCAATAGTAGAAAACAGGAAGTTGTTATCCCTCTGTACAGACAGTTGGTGAGACCACATCTGAGTACTGTGTGCAGTTCTGAGACCCCATCCCTGCAAAGACATAGAACAGAGTGGAGGCTGTCCAGAGGAGGGCAACCAAAATGGTGCAGGGTCTGCACCAGAAGACATATGAAAAGACTAAAGGAGCTTAATATGTATACCCTTGAGGAAAGAAGGGAGAGAGGGACATGATAGAAACTTTCAAGTACCTCAAGGAATTAACAAAGTCCAAGAGGGTAGCATCTTCCAGAAAAAGAGATGCAAGAACAAGGGGCAATTTGAAGATAGAGGGGACGGCTCAGAGGTAATGTGAGGAAGTATTTTTTCACTGAGAGGGTGTGGATGATGAACAGCCTCCTGAGGAGGTCGTGGAGTCAAGAACAGGGGGGGACTTCAAGAATGCATGAGACAGGCATAAGGCAATCCTAGTGGGGGGTAGGAGGAAGTAAGCTGTTAGTTAACTAGGATCTGCAGCTTATCTGTTAGGTAAGAAAATGGGCAGACTAGGTGGGCCAAGCGGTCCTTATCTGCCATCAAATTCTCTGTTTCTAGGTTCAAAACTGTTTAATATTCCCTGAACTGTTTGCGCAGCGCTAACACGTTTGCATGGGTTTAGCGCAGGGCTAAACCGTTAGCCTGGTGCAAACTGCATGTAAATCAGGGCATAATGAGATGCTAATCTGGATGTTTGCCCAGAGACTACGTATGTATGCTCATTTGCATGTCACTTTTGAATATGGCAAAGTTTAGCGCCAGGCAAACGTGTTTGCACCGGGCTAACGGTTTAGCCCTGCACTAAGGCTACGCAAACTTGTTAGCACTGGGCAAACAGTTTGGGGAATATTCTACAGTTTTGAACACTGTACTTTCACATGCATTGCTGCCTGCAGCTGTACTGGGTCCACGCATGTGCTGGCACACACATTGGCCACATAGTTCACCTCTACCTACCTTCACGTCGCTGTGCACTGTGTTGCTGCTGTGGTTTGCACTTCCTGGTTGCTATATTCAGAGCTGTCTTACTCCAGGGCTAAGTTTGCCTTCCACTCCCAGCCCAGTTTGGCCAGCCTCATTTCCATGCTATATTCAGAAGCTATTTGCCCTGGGCTATTCCTTTTGAATATAGCGTGCTCTGTGTTCCTGGCTAAGTTTGCCCACCAGGCAGTGTTAATTTAGCCCCGGGGCAAAGTTAAAAATATCTGGCCCAGTTTAGCTCCTAGTTTTCTATTTTTAATAAAGCCATTCTGATCGGGCTGTATGAGACGATGTATCACCTTTTCAACGTGAATCGACAATAGTTTTTCCAAACTTTCATATCTGTATTTAAAAGGAAGATAGGTCAGTAAGATGATACCAATTCCAGGGTTTTATCCTTTTTTGGGAAAAATGCAATTTTGGCTTGATAAAAGGACTGAGGTAATTTGCCAGAGTTTAATGAATAGTTGTATACGTCTAGCAGGGGATTCACTAATAAGTCCGGAAATTGCTTATAAAAGTCAGCTGGGAGGCCATCTAAACCTGGGGCCTTCCCTAATAAAAAACTCTTGATGGTAGTTGAATTTCCTCTACAGAAATAGGGACATCTAATCTTTTCTTATCTGACTGCAAAAGTATGGATAGATTTATTTGGGAGAAAAAAATGCCTGTCGCCTGAGGAAATTTTGTCCTATTACATGTATATAGGTTTTTATAAAAAAGTGCAAATGTTTGGTTAATTTGCTCCAGATCAGTAACTAAATCATTATTATAATTTCTGATGGCCAAAATCAGATTGGCATGTTTCTCTTTCTGAAGTTGTAGTGCCATCATCTTATCAGGTTTGTCTCCCAAGGCATAGTCTCTTGCCCTGGTCCACAGTATATTTTTCTCTGTGTCTAGCAAAAAAAATCTATTTATTGAGTCCCTTGCAGCCAAATGGGCCTGGAAAATCCAGAGATCCTGCGAAGACATATGGATTTTTTCACATCTATTGAGTTCTCTCTCCATCTTTACCAGTTTCTGTAGTTTTTTTCCTTGCTATAAGAACCATGCTTAATCACTGCACCTCTTATTACCAATTTAAAAGCCTCCCACCAGAGAACAGGTGTAATTTCTGGGGCATTCTTAAATTGGAAATATTCAACTAAGACCAATTGTAAAGATGCAAAGAATAATTTATCCTCTAAATACGAATTATCCATTGACCAAATTTTAACCCTTGGCAACTTAAAGATGTTGATTAACATATCAACCGAAGCATTGTCTGAAATGTGGATAGTATTATATTGTACACCAGATATGTTTTGACAAAGTATATATGAAACCAAAAATAAATCAATTATAGTGTAACTTTGGTGTGGGGAGAAATAAAGAATAAACCTGGCCAGATAGATGAGCCGCTCTCCATGGATCTGATAAATTTAGGCCCTCAATGAAGTCTCAGTGCATTTTTCTTACAGTAGCCATGTTGTCTGCACAGGAGGAAGATTTATCAAGCAAGGAATTTAGAGCTATGTTGAAATCTTCGACTATAATATATGGGCTATTAAAAAAAAAAGACAATGTGAAAAATAGATCAATAAAAAATTTACAGTCGCAAGTGTTTGGTCCATATATATTGTCTATGGTAAAGGAACCTCCCACAGTTAATAGTTCTGAAATGACAAATCTGCTTCCTGAATCACTACATGATCTACAAAAAGAGCAAGAAGAGTATTTCTTTATAAAGGTTGCAACCCCTCTAGATGCATTATTATAATTTGCCACCTGACAATTGCCCAATTTTTTGGAGTAAAATGACACCTCAGTCACAGAAAAGTGGGTTTCCTGAAAAAGAACATTTGCTTTTTTACTGTCAACATATCTAAATTTCTTATTAGCCCTGACCCTATTATGCAGGCCCTTGACATTCCATGTAAAAATTTTAAACAAAATAAAATAAACAATGCACATTTCCGTAGGATAATATTGGAACTTCAACAATCCACAACTCCCTCAATAGTTGAACTTAAAGGAAAATTCATACATCAAAATAAAAGTCTTAATGAATACTACAAAAATAACACCCCACCCCGAAACATTTAGCGGCAATATAAAAAAATTAAAAATTCAATAAGCCACGACTCCCTCATTATTTGGACTTATGGGATAATCTATATATCAAAACAAAGATCTTCAAGTGTACTACAAGAATAACAGATATTCCACCCTAAATATTTAGGGGCAATGTAAAAAAGCATAAAAAATTAAAAAAGCACGTTCCCAGAGGATAACATTGGAACTTTAACAAGTCATACAATGAAGGAAAGACTATTGCTGTTTTGGCAGAAATGGAAGTACGGGCTCCTCCAGGTTCTGCATTGCCACAGCAACATAGATGTATGCATCTATGGAAGGGTGTAAGCGCAGGGTCCAGAGGGCCCTGCACTTCCACAGACAAATGAGGATACAATTATACTACTTCAAACAGTAAGGAAATTCATTGCAATAAATTTTGTTAATGCACTAGTTAGGGTTAAACTGACAAAAGCAGGGAAATGTGACCACATAATTGTCACAAACACACTCTGCAGGTCAGGCCCACTGCTCCCATAGTGCCAACCTTGAAGTGCAATAGTGTGAACAGGTAACAGACTGGGTAACACTCCTGTCCACTTTGGGTCCGAATCACTTATTAGCCTCGAGCTTTGGGGGGTCACAATGTGAACCTAATGCTAGTGTACCCTGTTAACAGGCTCGGATATATATTCTCTTCAGGGAAATGCAATACAGTGTAGCCCACTTAAGTGCATGCCCTCGGGATATGACATTTTTGTGCACTTAGGTGGGCTATGTACTTATCCGGACAAAACGATTTTCCATTCAAACATTCAGTTGTGTACTGCGGTATGCACTTTATTAAATTAAACAAGTGCAGTCATATAAAAACAGTACAGTGAAAGGTTAGCAAGTAAACAAGCAATCAATCAAAAAAAGCAATCAGATTATTGCGTAAAAAAATCGGTAATTTTTTTTTGTTTTGTAGACTGGATTGCCAAACCATTAACATAACTATCAAACTGAAATAACAAAGCAAAATCACTTTTTTCTTTGTTTAAAACAAAACGCCTCAGTTTCCATCGCTGCAACAGCGTCTGATGCAGTCACTGGCTCTTCATCAGAATCCTTCTCATCCTCATCCTCCTGGTCGACCAACGATATCCCCCTGACGTCATTATACAGTGCCTGCTCTTCAAGAGCACTCTCGGTCTGTGATCCTGCATCAATGTCCACATACTCAAGAAACTCCCAGGCCGACATACCAGGTGGAAGATCAGTCTCAGACACAGCATCATACTGCTCTACCTCAGCATCTGACGTGGATGCTGAGAACCCAGCCTTCCTGTAGCAGTTGATTATTGTTGTTACAGCAGCTAATGTCCAGGCAAAGTCCAGCATTTGAATGGCATCCAGCACACTGATTTCCTTAGCCAGTTCGGAAACTGTGTTACCGCCTGCTGAAGTGGAGCTTGAATCAATACACATCAGCTATTTGTCAATGATCTACAAGAAATAAGAAATAAGCAATAAGAAATTGAAGATTAGTGCCAACACAGTGCTCGAAGTGCAATGAGGTGTTTCACAGTGTATCACAGCTTACCTTTTTCCTGTACAAGTGCTTGACATTCCGGATAATGTCCATATCCATGGGCTGGATTATGGATGTTGTGTTCGGGGGAAGAAAGATCAGTTTAATGTGGAACAAAAGCACAAAATTTGGGCGAGCGCTACAGTTGTCAAGGAGCATAACGATTCTGCAGCAACACCTTCTCATTTGACAGTTTGCACTGTGGAGCCAACAAGTAAAAATCTTAGCTGTCATCCATGAATTTGAGTTGGCTTCATAAACCACAGGCAGTGCATTGACTTCTACATCATTGAAGCAATGAGGCTTTCTGGACTTCCCTATAACAACAGGCTTCAGTTTTTCAATGCTTGACATGTTTGCACACAGAAACACAGGTATGTCCTCCCTTGCCTTTTTTCCACCGGGTGCTGCATCTTGTTTAAATGCTAAGTGCCTTCTGGTGTGGGCCAAAAGTACAGGCCAGTCTCATCACAATTAAATATGTGTTGGGTGCTGTAGTCTGACAAAATTTGTGGGAGTATGTTCTTTATCCAGTTGTCGGCTGACTCTGCATCAGCGTCTTTTTTTTCTCCGTGACACCATTTATAGACTATGCCATTTCTCTCTTTCCATCTACACAACCACCCGTTCAGGGGTGTAAATGGCACTTCCATAATGTCAGCTGGTTGATGAGCTTTTTGCATCAAAATTGGGCCATTAATAGGCACATCCACAGAACGGCTTGCAGTGAACCACCTGAGTAGTGCAGTTTCAACTGCGTCACTGTTTCTCATTCTTTTCCTCTTTCACCTAAGCTTCTCACCACTCTCCCACTCTGCCAGCAGTTTTTATTGAGAAGCGTAAATATGGGAAATTGTAGAAACAGCTACACTGTACTCTTTTGCCAGGTCAGCCCATTTAACATCAGGCTGTGACAACTTATTCAGTACAGTGATTTTATGCTCCAGGGTAAGTGTATTTTTTCTTATTTTATCCATGTCACCACAATGAACTGAGCACTGCCTAGTTCTGTGTGCTCTGCTCCGAGCAGTTTTTTATAAGCCAGTACTGAAAATCAGTCAAGTGGTCATTTACAGTACTGTAGGTCTGGTTTCTAAGTGAGTAATTGAGCATTCAATTAAGTAATCATCCAGGTCAATGTGCACTTATGAACATTCTGAGCCTAAAAATGTTATATTTTCACATTGAAAAATGTGCATGTATCCGAAATGTGCACTTATGTGTAGTGCACTTATCAGGAAAATTTAACATTCAGCAAAATCGGGATATTGGTTTTCTGTGCACTAAACTGGGATGTGCATTTATCCAATGTGCACTTATGTGGGCTTCACTGTATAATCTTTCACCCAGGTGCACCAAGCCAGGTTTCCAAAATGTACCCTTACAACTCTATATGAGACCTAGTTATATTCTTACCTTTTAAGCTTAGTAACACAATCAAGCTCATAACAGCGGTCAGCCTTAAACACAGGTTCAGCAATCATGGGTAAAATAACAGAAAAGAGCACAGGCAATATTTTAAAGAAAATGTTGTTTACTAAAAAGTTGAAAACAGGTAAAATCAAACACAGAACAATTATATCACAAATCTTACAGTCATATAAATAAAATGGAAAGTTACAGATTACAAACTCCTACCACAAATACCTAAAGTATTTCTTATCTAGATGTCACACTTTAAGTGCTTTCAAAAGTTCAGAGAAATCTTTTTCTCCTTGAGTCCAGAATAATATGCCTCATTTTCCCAGATGTATGTTTCATTTGAAACTCTATTTCCCCACCCTTTTTCATGATGTCACAGTTAGATCCCCCCATCTCTTCTTGACATAGTTATCCACAAGGATGGATTTTAATTAATGTGAACATTAGCAAAAAGCCATTTCCCAAATATGACAGTCTTTGATCAAACATTTCTCTTTGAACTTAGCAATCCCACACTCTATCACTAATTCTCAGCTATGTGCAAAAAATAAGGGGAACCAGCCAAATTACTTCTTTTCCTGTTACGTCATAAATGCATACATGGGAACCAACTTCAAAAGCATGAGCAGGTTATAAAAGGTAATAAATGGTACCTCTGGAAGGAAGGTAGTTAATTAGGTTTCCCTGGTCTGTTTAATGACTTCCTTACTGACACCTTGAAAGTTAAAGACCCAGTCTCTCACACACTGCTGACTGGTGTGAGACAATTACATACACAGACCATTTATTTATAATACTAATATTATACAATACTAATATTAGAGGGTTTATAATGTGACAATAATGACCACTTTAATAGGTTTTCAAAATGCCACTCACCCCAGAGGGACACAAAAATGTGGCATAGACCCAAACAAAACAAAACAGTAATTTTAAATAGCCACCAATCACAAAAGATATGTTCGGTAAAAAAATGCAGCATTACAGCTCCAACCCCTTTGATAATCTAGCCCCATCTCTCACTACAGTTGCTTGTACTGTATGCCATTTAGCTCAGCCTTTATAGTAGGGAAACTCCAAGATTGGCTACTATCATTAAGGGGTAAATGATAGACTTTCTAGAAGCAACTGGGCTCTAAGATGGGAGGCAATAGGGTTTATAAAGGGAAGGACATGCCAGACCAACCTGATAAAGGTTCTCAGTTTAGTAGCAAGAGCTATGAACAAGGGGTAGGTGGTTGCTGTGCTGTACCTAGACTTCAGTAAGCCTTCAATTTGGTGTCCCACAGAAAACCTGCTAAGAAGCTGGGGTACTAGGGGGTGCAAAGCTAACAAAGTGGGTAGCAAATTGGTTAGGACAAAGAACCAGGTGGTGCTAGTAAATGGGGGAACAATTAGAGGTCAGGGAGAGCACATGTGGGGTGCCACAAATAGTGCTGGGTCCAGGACTGTCTCATGTGTTCATCTGCAATGCAGAAGAACATATCAAGGGTAAAATCTGCCTCTTTGCAGATGACACTAAACTGTGTGGCAGAGTTGACACCAAAGAGGTGATTGGGGTATACAGAGGAACCTAGAAATACTGGAAAGGTGGTACAAGGTGTGTTCATTGAAATGTAATGCTAATAAATACAAAGTTATGCACATAGGCAGGGGAATCCATGGGTGAGTTTTTGGAAGGGAGTGAAAAAGGTCAGTGTGACTACAGAGGAAAGTAACTTAGGGGTCATCATTAGTAATAGCCTCATATTATCTGCCCAGTGCACCAGAGCACTTGGAATGGTAAACAGGATGCTGATATGTACCAGTAGGGGCTTCTCCAGTAGGTGAGAGGAAATGCTGTTGTCCCTCTATGGATCCTTGGTGAGGCCACATCTAGAATACTTTGGTTCTAGAGCCCATACCTGAAAAAGGATAAAGGACAATATAGTGTCTATCCAATGGCAGGCTACAAAGATGATACAGGGCTAACAGGGGAAAACATATGAGGAGCCTCTAGTCAATTTGAACATGTACCCATGGGAGGCCAGTATGGAGAGAGGGGATATAATAAAAACCTTTAAATATTTCTGGGTGGTGAAAGATGGTGGCAGATGATTCAGGAAGGATGTGAGGAAATACTGTAGTTTTTCACAGAAAGAGTGGTGGGTAATTGAAACAGCCTGCCCAGAGAGGTGGTAAAAACCAAGACAGTGACAGTTTTCAAGAGAGCATGGGATATCTATAAGAGGTTGGTGAAAGCAAAGGCAGGGAAGGGGGTTGGGGAGGACAGGCTGAACTGCCACTAGAGTGTCAGCCAAAGCACATCCAGCAGTTTAGGTAAGAAAACATGGCAGACATAATGGACCAGGACTACAAGTTGTTTGTCTGCCAGAAGCTATCTGCATTTCCACAGCATGTTTATACAATCTATACATAAAATAAAAGCATACTTCAATCGTCATTTTTCCTTCAATCAGAGCAAACATTTATTTTTTAAACTTTTTTTACAAGTATACAGAGATAAGTGGAAATATTGTTTACAGATGCAACCTGGGGATTGGTGGGAGGGAGGAAAAGGGAAGTACATAAGGAAGGAACAATGACTAAAATCTTAATAATAAAAAACAATTAATATAGGAAAATACTTATGGAAATACAGTATACAGTAGATACAGGTCATTTACAAAGAACAGGTGACGCAAAATAACATTTTTTAATATAAGTTTATTAGCTATGTGTGCTTGGAATGCTGAGGTTAAACATTTATTATAATATATATATATATATATAGATTTTTATTATTACAACTAGGATTACAAGTACCTTTGAGCCAGGCTCTTTTACAAAGGTTCCGCGACAGAGAACAAATACAATACAAGTTACAGAAAAAGGAACAAAACAATAAATAGGTCAGCATATTAGGTTACAATGGTAGATCAATACAAATGCTAGAATATGTAGAATGTATACATGGGAACACAGAGTAACAGGGTGATAAGTAGGAGGTAGGGTGGAAGATGAAGATAAACATGAGGAGCGAAGTTGGAGAGGGCAGGAATTGCAACCAAAGGGTATGGTCATCAACTGGGAGCAGGCAGAAACTAGTTAACAAAAAGGGAAAGATCATTGAGGGCTCAGAAGAGGTGTGGGAGTGAAGGGGAGAGAGTCAGGAGTGGTGAAAAGAAAGAAGAAATAAAAAAGTAACATAGAAGAAAAGGAGGGGTTGGGATGTGGTAGGTGATAGTTGGAGTGAACAAAATCGAGAGGGATGAGGAGATTATAGGTAGCATTCACAGGAGCTAGAGTTAGTAAGGTGGAGGTGGAGTTTATGTTTGAATGAGCCAAAGGTGGTAGTAGAGGAGATGTCAGGATTGAGCGCATTTAACCAGCTAGGCGCTCTGAAGGCAAAGGATCTTTGGCCCTGAGAGGTGCGATGATGGGGAACCTGAAGGAGCTGGTATTCAGAGCCCCTGGTGTTACATGGCATTAGTCTAGAACTAAGTAGTGCTTGGACTCCCAGCAGAGCAAAGCCCATGGTTACTTTCTTTGCCATAATGCAGGTTTGGTATTTTATGCGATTTGAAAGTTGAAGCCAGCCAGATCGGGCATACAGGTCACATGTATGAGTGAGACGATGAGCACCAGAGATAAGCCTGCAGGCCTTGTTAAGTGATGTTGAAATTCATCTCAGGGCAGTGGCAGAGGCAGAGCCATAGATTATAAGACCATAATCAATGATGGAGACCACCGACCTTTGGATGGCAATCTTCAGTGCTTCTGCAGTAAGGTGTTGTCTATGTCAGTAAAGTAGGCCTAGGTGCATATTTGCTGATTTGGCAACATTGTCTATGTGTTCCCCATAGGAGAGATTTGAGTCCAGGGATAATCCTAGGTATTTGAATGACTGTACTTGCTCAAGAGTGTTGCCATTGCTGGTAGAGATAGCTAGGGGTGAGATCTATGCCTGTTTTGAGAGCTGTTAAAGTGCATTATTTTGTTTTTTTTTAATGATTGAGGACAAGCTTATGATGATTGAACCAGTTTTCCACTGTGGCAAAGCTTTGCTAAAGATTGGTCTGCAGGAGCACAGGGTTCTTGTGGGAGGAGAAGATAACAGCATCATCAGCATAGAGAATAATCTGTTCAGTGCAAGATTTTGGGAGCATGTTAAGAAAAAGGCTGAAGAGTAACGGACCCAGGATGGATCCCTGAGGGACTCCAGATCGGACCGGTTTGAGGTCCGAGAGTGTCCCAAGAATTTTGACTCATTGAGATCTGTTTTGCAGATAGCTGTTGAACCATGAGACAGTGTCAGGAGAGAGTCCTAAATGCTAGAGTTGTTGGATCGGCAGACGGTGGTGGACTGTGTCAAAGGCCTTGGTCAGATCTACAAATACTGCCCCGGTTAAGTGACCCATATCTAATGCGCCGTGCAGTGCTTCAATGAACTTCAGTAATGCAGGTGCTATGAACTCTTCTGAAGCCATGTTGTTGTGGGCATAAGAGATTTTGTTTGTCCAGGTAGTCCATGAGTTGGTTGGATACTATGCATTTGAATGCCTTGGAGAGAGGTGGTATCGAAATAGGTAGTATCGAAATCGGTCGATAGTTCGCATAGCAGGTCTTATCCCTGCTTTTGTGGACTGGAGTAACTATAGCCGCCTTCCATTTGTCAGGGAATATGGCTATAAAAGTCCAGTAATCTGATTGGTTAAGGAGCCCGAAACCCAGTGCTGATATCCCAAGACAACAGCACTGGAAGAAGGTCCAGTAGCCTCTTCACAATAAAATCATTAGCACCAGCCATCCCTGACTGCCATCACAAATGTAGCTGTCACCTTTACTCAC
Source organism: Neoceratodus forsteri (assembly GCA_016271365.2). NCBI lineage: Eukaryota > Metazoa > Chordata > Ceratodontiformes > Ceratodontidae > Neoceratodus > Neoceratodus forsteri. The sequence continues at coordinate 513,630,675 of CM057449.1, read as the reverse complement.
TAAAAATCTTTGACTAGGCCCCAAAAATTAAACTGTCTTAAATTTATAAGCATAATAATTAAATGTTATTTGCCCTCATAATACTCTTCTTACACACAGATACATTACTTAAAAATGAAGTACTATAGTACTCAGAATTTTAATTTATGGTGTTTCTTTGCTGACTGTGAAAAAAGCCTTCTGTTGTGCACTAGTGCAAGTAAACATTCTGGCAGCAGAACTGAGCAGAGTTTTGAATGCATGCATTCCATCTATAGTAAACATTCCATCTCTTGAATGTTGGCAAGACAGAAAATAAACAAGACACAGAAAAGGGAGGGAATATTGTAAAGAAGAAGAAAGAATGGTGAGGGAATGAGTGAAAGGGGTGGGTTGGAGAAACTAGAGGGTTTAAGAGCTGATTAAAAGTACATGTATTTTGCTGTACATAATATTTAAACCTGAGATGGCATGACAGTGCTGGAATGTGCTGGGACTATTTTAAAAAAATTCATAAACTGTTTCTTTTTTGATTTGGTGCATTTCTTCCCCACCCAAACCCCCTCCCAAAAAAAAACACATCTTGGACCCATTTTATAATCACAGTAAGACACTTCTGGATGTACATTGTGGTGGTTTAACGGCACTTCTTGGGTTGTAGAAGCGAAGGAACTCAGCGATGCTTCATGCCTCTTAACACACCCGAGGTGTGCCGTTATCTAACCACAATGCATACCCTTTCATGTCTTATTGTTTAATTGTTTTTTTTTCTGTTTGTTAGGACAGACAGTTTTCACTCCTGTAAAAAAAAATACAAGGAAACATACAAAATAACCACATGGATGCCTCTGCCGCTGCAAGATTGATCTCTATAGGGACACTAAATTGGACTGTCAATAGACAATAGTAATGTGTTCAATTCTGCACAGTAAAAAATGAGATAAAAGCAGGAGTATAAAAAATATTGCTAAGCTCAAAGTAATAAAATTGGCTATAAAACAGTGTAAGCAAAATGGAGGGATGCAGTAAAGCTCTAAAAGGGACTTCTTTATCTCTATTTTATGTCTAAATTAATTAAAGTTATAACTTCTGATTTGTTTCTTCTGTTTATTGCTTAAACATTAAAGTCTTGTCAGATTTTTTTATTGCCATATTATAATCACAATAAGGCACTCCAGGTTGTGCATTGTGTGTGGGATAACGGCATACCTAGGGTGATGGAAGCACTCAGCCTTTGGTCTCATGCTTTGGCCCACCTTAGATGTGCCATTATCCCATGATGATGCACACCCTGTCTTGTGTCAGTAAAAAATGGTTTTATTATGGTTGACTTTAATTTCCCCAAGATAAACTGGAATAATTTAACAGGAACAAATCCAATTGAAAATAAGATTATAGATGTATCATTGCATAAAAATCTGGAGCAGTTAGTAAATAAGGGCACATGAGAATAAAATATTCTAGGCTTAGTATTCAGTAACTTAGAACATATTGTTGAAAATATAAAAGTAATCCATCCTCTAGGAAGTAGCGATCATAATATGGTTGCTTTCTCAATTAAGGATGCATGGGGGAAGGTGAAGGGTAAAACTATAATAAAGGACTATAAAAATGCAGATTATAACAAAATAAAAGTATTTACAGGAATGGGACTGCAAAAAAGAACTACATGGTTTAATTTCTGTTGACACATGGAAGTTGATTAAGAATAAATTATAATGTTGTATAACAAAGTATGTACCAACTATAGAGTAGTATAACATTAAGGATGCATCCTAAAAGGTCTAATAAACAAATAAAAAAACTGATTAAAAACAAGAAAAAGGCTTACTATAAATGCAAAAAGTATAAAACACCCGAAAGGCTTGAAGCATACACGAACTTGGTAAAAAAAAATGCAAGAAACACATTCAGAGGGTCAAAGCAAATGCTGAGATGAAACTAGCTAATCTTAAGAAGGATAACAAAAAACAGTTTTACAGCTATGTAGGGAGTCTCAAGAGTGGTCAGAAGCAAACTGGACCTCTAAGAGAAAGAGATGTAGTAATAGAAAATGAACTTGAAAATGGCAAATAAATGTAATCATTATTTTCTTACTGTTTTTCTTTATTGTTTCTTACCAGGAATGCAAATGAACTAATAAGGTACACCACTAGAGACCATATTAATTGAAAACTGTGAGACAAACAAGAACCGCATTCAGACCATCACAGAAAACAAAGTACTGGCAAAATTAAAAAAAAATCTAAAGTGTGCATAAATCATGCAGGCCTGATGGCTTCCATCCCAGATATGTAAAAGAGCTTGCAAAAGAACTTGCTGGTCCTTTTTCAATATTATTTAACCTCTCTTTGACACATGGGTCCAGATATTCAAAACCTTGCCCCGGGGCTAAATTAGCACTACCCGGAAGGCAAACGTAGCCCAGAACAAAAAGCAAGCTATATTTAAAAGGAATAACCCAGGGCAAACAGCTTCTGAATATAGCATGGGAATGAGGTCGGACAAACTGGGCTGAGAGTGCAGGGCAAACTTAGCCCTGGAATAAGACAGCTCTGAATATAGCAACCAGGAAGTGCAAACCACAACAGCAACACAGCGCACAGTGACATGAAGGTAGGTAGAGGTGAACTATGTGGCCAATGTGTGTGCCAGCAAATGCATCGACCCAGTACAGCTGCAGGCAGCAGTGCATGTGAAAGTACAGTGTGCAAAACTTTAGAATATTCCCCAAACCATTTGCGTAGTGCTAACATGTTTGCATGGGTTTGGCATGGAGCTAAGCTGTTTGCCTGGTGCAAACACGTTTGCCTGGCACTAAACTTTGCCATATTCAAAAGTGACATGCAAATGAGCCTACTTAGGTAGTCTCTGGGCAAACATCCAGATTAGCATCTCATTATGCCCTGATTTGCATGCTGTTTGCCCAGCATTACTGCAGGGTCCCACAGCTCCACCTGTAGGTCAGTCTGGAAGTACAGAGACTAGCCAGGTCTGTCTGCAGCTCCACCTGTAGGTCAGTCTGGCAGTGTATGATGGTAGCAGCAGACTATGGCCCAGATATTCAAAAGGGTTGCGCATGGCGCAACAGTGCTGCACCATGCACAACCCACTGATGTGCCCTGGTGCAATATTCAAAAGGGAAAAGTGTGCGGCACAAAACCCGATGTGCCGGAGCGCATCAGTAATGTATGCAGGCTCAGGTGGGGTGGGGGGGTGTGCCCATGCATACTGTGCACAGCCCGATATTCAGCCTGGGATGTGCAGAGCCATGAATGCACAACCCCTACCTGCACCAGCACAAAGTTGATCCAAAAAAAAAGGGTACAACTGATGGCCACCCACAGGTGAGCTGCCGCATTGCAGGGTGCAACACAGCAGCTGCCACCTGTGGGTGGCCACCCAACTCGACTGCACCCTGGCAGCCTTCCCCAAACCCAATTGTGGGCATTTGTATAAAAGAAAGAAGAATCCTGTCCAATATCCCTGGTGGTCCAGTGGACCGCTGTCTTCTTTCTTTATACAAATGCCCGCGATTGAGCAGACAGCGGTCCACTGGACCACTAGGGATATTGGACATATGTATTTATTTTTTACTAATGCCCACGATCGGGCAAATAGCGGTCCACTGGATCACCAGGGATTTATGCTTTTCCTTTTCTTTACAAATGCCTGCGATCGGGCTGTGGAGCACATTACCGGCTGTAGGGGGCGTCGGTCCCCGATGGCTGCTGCCTGGCAGGGCGCCAGGTGCAAGTCATCGGGGATCGGCGTAGCTGCATGCAAATTGGTCCATAATAACATGCAAATGACCCCATTTGCACCTTGCATACATTATGGCTCCATTTTCAAGTCAAGTTTTGAATATCGCGGTTGCTGTACATAGTGTAATGGAACTTGCGCTAGCGCATCCCCATGCTCCACTCTGGCCACTTGCGCTGGTGCAGTGCCACTGCACCATTCACACTGCGGGTGGCCAGGGAGTGATATTCAATGATGCTGTGCCATGGCGCAGCTCGTTGAATATCGCATTGTCCACACCCCTGCACAGCCAAGTTGCATTGCGCCCAAGCTTGTGCCACAGCCTGGCGCCATTGAATATCTGGGCCTACATGTATACAGTACAGCACAGCATACTGTGCCCCAAGGGACAACACAGCATAGGCACAGGTGGTGGTGGTGCTGCATGCAACTTGTCACACTGTAGGTCATGCTACAGTGCACAGCAGACACTGCAGTAGCAAGGGGGCCAGTATAGTGAGGGACACAGCAATGCCTATGCTGTGTAGGACAGTGATGACCACTGCACTGTACACAGTGACAGGCTCACCTTGCAGGTGTTTACTGACAGTGGGCATTACTGTTATGCTGTTGTGTGACCCACAGATGCTGCACCTCTGGCATGGGATGCTCACAGTGACACATACAGGGCTGGCTGTGTGTGTGTTGTAGTGTTTGTACAGCTATGCGGTATGTGGCTAGGGGGGCACATATGATCAGACAGGTACACTGGTGTTGAAGTATTTCCAGCACTGGCCCAGGTGCACTGCTTGATGTGTCCCAGCCTTGTGGCCACACCTGGTCTGTGGCTCAGCCTGGCCACCCGTACACCCTCCCCTCAACATTCTCCATGCCCACAGTGCTGTATGTGTGTGCTGGCATCTGTTGGTGTCCACAGAAGAGTGGTCTGCAGGTGTGTGCTGTATGGCCACACTGCCATGGTGTCCGCTGGTGGCAGGGTCACCACTTACTGCCTGGCATGACTAGGACTGGTGGCAGATAATGGCATCATTGTGATGCCATCAGTGAGCAGCATGTTTCTTCTATGTCTGGCTTTGTCTATGCGTCATATTTATTTGTTAGGGAAGCACAAAGCCACGCAAACACCACGCAAAGCCAAAATGCCACGCAAAGCTGATTGCCCAGAGTTAAGACTACTTTTTCCAGGGCAGTAATGTGCACCGTGCTAAGTGTCATGCAAAGTCACGCACAACCACTTTGTGCAGTGCTAGTCGCTGAATATAGCATTGCGCCTGTATTCATGTACATGCCCCCTCAGTTTGCCCCTTGCATACATTATGATTTTGCCCGGCACTAATGCAGTTTGCGTGTGCTATTTGGCCTTTTGAATGTAGCAAACCTGTGCTAATCCCGCACTAAATCTGCACAAATGGTTTGCACCCAGCAGAAAGTTTTGAATATCTGGCCCAAGGTGTTGTATTACCAGAATGGAAAATAACACATATTACCCTTATACTAAACAAATTCTGGTCAGAGCCAATATGGCTGTGGAGAGCTTTGGGAACGCTTTTACCCATTATTTCTAATGAATTTACAAAATGCAGGTCTGTGGAGAGGTAGTTTCAATGTGGTCTTCCTTTTACACATTTTTACAATGTGTTTCCTAGAATATGCCTGCTGATTGCTATATATTTAACCTGGATAGTTCACAGAAGAAATGGCATCTTATTTTCAGTGGGGCTCTACATCTACACAATATTATGCTGCATTGTGTAAAATCAAAACACACTAAAAACAATATTTTACATTTGGTGGGATATATTAAGTACCAGATCAATGCAAGAGCAGAAAGATGCATTGCACAAAGAGGATGCGCCAGTCAACACTGATACAATATTCAAAGAGAATGCACCACCAGTACAGGGTGTGCATACAGTGAAGCACACCAGGATGAAGTGCAGCACTGAAGAATTCTACAGTACAGTTACTGCAGCACACAATGCAGTTTCAAAGGGAGTTAATCCATTTTGTCATGCAGTAAAGCTGTAACACTGCGCTTCATCCTGATGGGCTTCATCGTTCCTGTTGAAAATGTGACCCTGGACAGGAGTCACTATGTAGGTGGCTGCCAAGTGAGGTGCATCCAGGGTGATCCTGACTGAATACCTTTCAGGAGGAATGTGTGGCACTTACCGGTATGTGCCGCAGCCCCAATGGGCAATATTCAGCCCAGGAATGCAAGTGAACTAATTGAGTATGCAGGGTGCAAAGGGGCCTTATGCATGCTCATTACCAGCCCATTTGCATGTTGGCATGGGGATGAATGCACCAGAGCAGCTCTCGCCCCCAAGCCCTGATACCGATCACTCCCATGTGGGACAGGCCCTGAAGTTTCTGGTGGTATAGTGGTACCCCCCCACCCGTTCCACCAGCCCCGATCATACCGGAGTCCAGGCTCTATTGGTTCCATATTGTAGGGACCCCAATGCCATCCCTAATTGCACCTGAATACACCTACGGTCCATGTCCATAGTGTAGTGGCCCCCACTCCCTCTCAACAGTGCACAGGCACCCCCCCTCCCTGCACCCCCAGCCCATCCCATTGTGATGACTGGCTCTGTAATGGTATTATACCACTCTATCAGTGGGTGGCGGAGCACTCGCAGTAGGATGCTGGAATGTGTTATACATAGGCACAAGCTGTGTGTGGGTGATAACACCCAGTGGCCATACACCTCAGGCACTCGCATGCGGATTCATCATCCCAGTGTCATTGCACTGCTCAGTGTGGGTGACGGCCGATGCTGTACCCACTCACACAGGTCCCAAAACAGGCATGTTACAGCCAACCTCCCATTCATTTGTACAATTTGGGGAACTGCAGATGAACTATCCATAGCCTGAAGCATACACTGCAAATGGCATTACATTATACCGAACCCCATGGCAACCGGGATACCTCAGCAGTCCAGAGGGTGGAATGTTACACAGGGGAACAGGGGAGAGTGTGGACTTGAAGCAGTGCATGACAGCAGGAAGATGCAGCATCAGCAAGGCATACATTGGAGGTATGTAAATTCCCTCTTCAGTTTGCAAGGGACGTACCTACGGCTGCATACACTGGTGGATCCACAGCAGGCGTAGTGCCCCAATGCATGGCACAGCCAGTTGGGTCATTCCAGAGTGCAGGTCCCCAGCCTGGGTTCAGTGCAGTCAATGGCTGGCCATGGCGGGGTGTGGAGAGCAGTACCAGTCTTTGCAATAGGTTGGGTATGTGGGAATGAGGGTGTCTGTGTACAGGGACGGTGGATGGGAGTCCTCTAGACTATGGATATGGACCATGGTTCCCTCCGGTGCGATTGGGTCTGAGGGGGCCCTACACTATGGAGCTCTTCAGGGCTGGAGTTGGCTAGATTGGGGATGTAAAGGGGGTACCTCTAGTCCACCAGGGCTGCCAGGCTGCTGTGCACCTGGGTGCACATTTGCACCTTGCCTGTGGGTGGCTGGCTGGGTTAGACCAGCTATTCATGGCCTAACTATGGGTTGTGGTGCTCTGTACTGTGAGGGGCACATTCCCACTGAATATGTTGCAGCACGGCATATGCATGGGATTGCCTCCTTGACTTGAACAGCATACCATTTGTGTGTGCCCTGGCCCATTCCCTTGCAGCTGACGCATCAGGCACATTTGAATATCGTGTGGTAGCACGTGAGGAAGGCGACCATCATAACAGTGACCCATATAATGGTGCTTTCCTCGTGGGTGACCGTAGGGGGATGGTGACTGCCTACATGGCAATGGTAGGATAGGCGATGGGACAGGAGGGTGGGCAACAGGATGTGGAGGGATGGGGACAGGGATGTGACCTGCGGGGAACCTGCTTCTGCCGAGCCAGCCATGTGGTGTGGTGGGTAGGGTGCATGACTCCAACAGAGCTGGAGGTGGGTGTGTAATTTTTGCGATTCCCGCAGCTGCAGGACTTAGATTTTTAAGCCAGGATGTGCCCCATCTCCGACCACCCCCCAGGTTGAGAATCTTTATTTAGGGAGGTGCGGGCAGGTGCATGAGCGCAGCCCCCTCTTTGCACAATTCGGTGGCCTTATTGTGCATATCGCCGAAATTGGTTTCGGCGATATTGCAGGTTGGGATAATAGCGATCGCCTTTGTGCGGTCACTATCATCACATAGAACCATATCCCACTGCTGAGCATTGTTGGAGTTGTGTGGCACATCTCCCTTTTCCACAGAGATGTACTGCATATCTCCTTTGAATACTGGGCCCTGGATTAGGTACCCTGAATAAATACATTATAAAAATGGCAAAGTCATGACCCCACTGAAAACAAGATATTGCATCTAATCTGGGACAGCCTAAGTAAATACAGTGCAAAAATGTGTAAATGAACATCCCTGTGAAATTAAGATGTAACATCTCCCCTACCCTACCAAGGATAAAAAAATATAGGATAAGAAATATTCAGTGCTCCCAGATCCAAATAACCATTACACTGTAAGAAGCCCTCATTTTCCCTGCGTTTTCCCCACAGTGGCAGAATAAAATCCCTGTAGATTTTTCCATAAGCCACTGATTCCTCATTTATAACTTTGTTCTTTGTTTATTATATCAGCAGCCTTTTATTAGGAAAAGAGCTCTGATTTGCTGCTCAGTATTAATATTATATGTCAAGATGGTCTTGGAATGATTTGGATTTATATGCTATGCATAAGGCATAATGGGGGATTATACAAAATAACAAATATCAAGCTCATTATTTCATGAACTATATTCAAAATTAGCACTCACAAGTCAGATAATCTTTTAAAAGATAATGCCTGTAAACAAATTTATTGCAAATAAATTATATATATATATACACACACACACACATATATACACACACAAATGCCATTTTTGCATCTTATAGTTGTTAGTTTTCAGACAAATTCTCATAGACTTTTTTCTGTCCACCTGATGGAATCGTGAATGAGTTAAGTAAATGTTGTTATTTTCTTCAAGGCCCTGATCCAGCAACTCAGTAAATACACACTCAGTATATCATATTATAAAATGACAGAAAAACAGTCTTCTGTTTGCTGTTGTTTGAGCAGGAATTTTATAAATGGTATACGTTCTTTTTGTTACATCTATGGTGGTCCAATAAAAGGTACCAAATTATTTGCTTCTGTATCACTCATGGTTTGTCAGCAGTTAATTCATTAGATGAGGTCTCCCTTGCCAGGAGTTTAGCCATAAAAAGGGGATAAAACAAATGTAGAAAGTTATTGCTCTATTACGAACATACACAACTTGCCAGCAGATAAAGGCCTATTGGTCTATCAAGTTTGCTCGAATGTGCAGCTAGCACCCCTTATTCTACAGCTGCCCTTCCCTCCACCCTTCCCCTCACTTGACGCTCCCCCTTGCCCTGTCCCAGCCCCTTTTGAAGCACTCCACTGTTCTACTGGATACCACTTCTGCTGGTAACGCATTCCACCCAGCTACCACCCTCTCTGTAAAAAAGAGTCTCTTCCTCTCCCTCCTGAACCTTCCTCTCTCCAGTTTCATATCATGGCCCCAGGTGTCCCTCCCCTCCCATACTTTGAACAGCCCCTCTGTATCTGTTTTGTTTATTCCTTTCATGAACTTGAAGGCTTCAATCATATCCCCCCGTCTCTCCTCTCCTCCAGTGAGTACATGTTCAACTCCCTCAGTCTCCTCTTGTATGGTAAGTTCCCCTAGCCTCTTGATCATCTTTTTTGCCCTGCACTGCACCCCCTCCAGTAACTTAATGTCCCTCTTCAGATACGGGCACCAGTACTGCACGCAGTACTCCAGGTGGGGTCGAACTATTGATCTATACAGTGGCAGAATTACCTTCCCCCTCCTCGAGGATATACCCCTTGCAATGCAACCCAGCATTTTGTTGGCCTTTGCAGCTGCCTTCCTACATTGTGTTGAGCTGTTCACTGACCCTGTAATGAGCACCCCCAGATCCTTCTCCTCCTCTGTCTTGGCTAGCTGCACTCCACCCAGCTGGTAACTCCTCCTTGGGTTTTTCGTCCCAAAATGCAGCACCTTGCACTTTTTGGCATTGAACTCTAGTTGCCAGGTGTCTGACCAGATTTCCAGCTTTGCCAGATCAACTTGCAACCCATGCCATCCCCCTAGGTCATCCACCAATGCTCCCATCTTGGTGTCATCAGCAAACAGACTGATCTTGCTCTTTATGCCCAGTGATATGTCTACAGTGAATATCCCAAACAACACTGGTCCGAACACTGAGCCCTGCGGAACACCACTCATCACTACCCTTGGGGATGAGAGCTCCCCACCCACCACCACCCTCTGTTGCCTTCCCTGAAGCCAGTTCATTACCCATCTCACCATCTTCGCACCCACCACTGTGTCTTCTAACTTACTTCCCAGCCTCCCATGCAGTACTGAGTCAAATGCCTTACTGAAGTCCAGGTACAGGACATCCGCTGCATGGCCCTCCATCCAGTTGCCTAGTTACCCAGTCAAAGAACTCCACCAGGTTGGTTTGGCAGGATCTGCCACTTATGAAGCCATGCTGTCTGCTGTCCTGTAGTCCTTTGGCCTCCAGGGAGGCCACCAGCCTCTCCTTCAGGATAGTCTCCATCAGTTTACCCACAATGGATGTGAGGCTCACTGGTCTGTAGTTCCCCGGTTCATCCTTGGGGCTGCTGTTGTGGAGGGGCACCACATGAGCCATCCTCCAATCCTGAAGTACACACCCCAAGTGTAGTGAGGCATTAAATAGGTCTGCCAAAGATCCCACCAGGACCTTCGCCAGCTCCTTCAGTACCCTGGGGTGGATGCCATTTGGGCCTGGTGCCTTGCCCACCCTCAATGCCCTCAAACCCTCAAGAACCCTGCCCTCTACGATTTCCCTGTCTGTCACCCCCTACCCCTCTGTGTCTTCCTCCCTCCCACCCCTCTTCTCCTTAGTAAATATTGAGCAGAAGTAATTGTTTAGTGCTTCTGCCTTATCACCCCCTGCTTCCACCCAAGCCCCCCTCCTTCCTAATCCTTACTATATGGTCCTTACAGTTCCTTTTCTCCCTGATGTACCTGAAGAAGTCCTCCCCCTTCTTAATGCTCTGCACCAGCCTGAGCTCAGTAGATGCTTTGGCTTCTCTTACTGCCCTTGTCACCTCCTTCAGTTCCTTCAGGTAGTCCTCCCTGTCCTCTCCCCTCCTTGTTTTTATGTACCTCCTAAAGGCAGCTCTTTTCCTCCTTACCTTTTCCATGACCTCCTTGCTCACCCAGCTAGGTTTCTTTTCCCTAACCTTCTTGCTCTGGGCTTTGCTGCAGGTTCTGGTTGCCTCCACTATCCCCAGCTTTATGAGCTCCTACCTCTAGTTAGGGCCCAAGCTAGGTTAAATTCTGGCCAAGTACCCTTTTACCACTTCCCCCATCCTCCCAAAGTCAGCCCTCCTGAAGTTCAGCACCCTTGTGCTGGATTCCACTCCTTCCTTACCCATATCCAACAAGAACCATATTGAGTGGTGGTCACTCCAAGCCATTGGTTCTTCCACCCTAAGTTTCCTCACAAACTCCCCATTTTCCAGCACAAGGTCAAGGGTATTCCCTAACCTGGTTGGTTCACTGACCATTTGCATCAGGAAGCTGTCCTGGAAGGCATTCAGCAGTACCTGCTCCCTTCTATTCCTGGTTGTTGGGGTACTCCAGTACACTCCTGGCATGTTGAAGTCCCCCATAGTCACCACACTACCCTTCTTACCGGTCCTCCTGATCTGTCCCACTAGTTCCCTGTCTAACTCTTCTGTCTGAGAGGGCAGCCTGTACACCACTCCCATCTTCAGAGTCCTATTCTTGGAATCCTGGATTTGCATCCATAGTGACTCCATACTACCCTCCTCCCATACACACTTCAGTCCTTTCCTCACATATAGTGCCACCCCCCCTTCACAAGGACTCTATCCCTACAAAATATCCTGTACCCTGGTATCAACAGGTCCCAGTCATTGTATTGGGTGGCCCATATTTCAGTGATGAGTGCAATGTCCACCTCCCCCTCTGCCATGAGAGCCTGTAGCTCTGCAGTTTTCTTCCCAAAGCTACTAGAATTCAGTGTGACCACCTTCCACCCCTTCCCCTTCTGCCCTCCTTTACTAACATTGCCACTAGTACTTGCCCTTTGTCCTTTGTCACTGTTATGGGGTAAACTCATATGGCTTCCCAACCTGTGTCTCTGCATGTCCCTTGCCCACTTGCCACCCCCCACTCCAAGTTTAAATTCCCAACTTCCTCTATGTACTCCTCCATCCTCTGTTTCAACACTTTCTTTCCCTTCTCACTCAAGTGTAGTCTATCCCTGGCATAAAGACTACTGTCTTCCCAGGTCCCTCCCCATCCCCCCACCAACCCATACCCTTTAGCATGATACCAGGTTCTTAGCCATTTGTTAAAATCCTTTATTCTCAGCTTTCTTGCGGTGCTTGCCCTGGGCACTGGAAGTATCTCTGAGAAAGTTACTGATCTTCCTGCCCCCTCATATAATTGTCCTTGTTCCTCAAACCACCTCTGGACTATATCTACCATCCTGTCAGCCAGGTCGTTCATCCCCAAATGTATAATTAAATGAGACTTCTCCCTACCCCTTGCAGCATATTTTAGAGCAGATTGTCCCACCCTTTCTGCTGTCATTCCCAGCATGGCCTCCACCCAAATGCAACTATGCCTCTCCCCTTTACTACCCCACCTGACTCCTCTTAGTATTGAGTCCCCCAGCAGTAAGATTCCACTCCTCTTACTAAGTGATTACTTCCCTTCCTCCCCACCACTCGCTCCTGGCTTCTCCTCTTCTTTCTGCAGAGTAGTTTGCCCTTCTGCCCCTTTTGTAATTCCTCCAGCAGAACTTCCCCCCACCCTAGTTTCATCCAGACTTCTATAAGTTACTCCTCCAGTTTCATCACCTCCCTCCTCTTCCTCCTCCTTTCCCTTTAGTACTGCAGAATGATTTTCTGAAAACCCCTCTCCAATGCCCACTTCCTTTCTCCTCATAGTAGCCCATTCCTTACTTTCAACTCCATAACTGTTGCCACTTCTCCTCCTACCCTCACCAGTCCCTTTCTCCTCCTTCCTGTTGTCTTCTTTCCCTTGACCTGGTTTCCCCCTTTGCTGTTCTTCTTGGTGTAGGCCCCCTTGTCTCTACTTCCCTTCTTCTGACCCTCTCCTCCCCTGTTGGCCCAACTAGCCCTCCCTCTTTATATCCCCTCCTCCCTCTGTCCAGTGTTAGGCTATAACCTCCTCCAGTCTGTCTTGTCCATCTTAGCTCCTCCTGCAGACCCTCAATCTCCTTTTTAAGTTTCTCTATTTGGTTGCACACTAAACATCCCCCCACCCTCCACGCTAGTTTTAGAAAGATTGGTGCACCGCAGTTGTTGTAGACTACCACCCTACCCATTGCTCTTGTTGCCCACCTGCGACCCCCACCTTTCCAGATAAATGATACTAAAATGCTCCTCCAAATCTCCCCATCCCCTCTCTATCATTACAAGGCATTCTTCTCCTTTTCTCAATTTCCCTTACCTCCCTTGTCATACACTTTAGATAGATTGAGCTGCCTTTAAGTTCCTATCCCTCCTGTCTACCCCAAGAAGAAACTATTATCAACTGTTGCACAGCTTCCTTCTAACTCCTACCCCTCCTTTCCACACTGCAAACAGGTAAAATTGAAAGCTCCTTGTGTTACAGTTACTTCCCTTCCTCAGAGATAGCAGTCACCTCTTCACCCACTGTTGTTCCTTTCCTGGATGTCTGCTTCTGCTATGACAGGTGCATGTCCTTTGCCCTTTTGGGAAGTGATGTCAGACCCCGGATAAAAATGAAATAATGTGCCTGGGTGGGTGGGGTGAGGGTGGGGTGGGTGGGACCAGCCCATACCTTCTAGAAACAATCAAGTGGCTGAGGCCCCTGCCCAGACAATTAGCACCCTTCACCCACTATGCACTAAACTTTGCAGCTAGTGAAAACAGCAAAAAACAACCACAACTCCACTAAAAGCACAACAAATAGGTTTGATACCAGAAGAAACAGGTCTCCAATTCAAACAGCCTCACCAACACACCAAAATAAGCTTGAAATTAGAAGATATAGGTTTTCAATTCAAAGAAATAGCCCCACCAGAACAGCCCCAATAAACGCACACCAAAATGGGTTTGAAATCAGAAGAAACATGCCTCCAATTTAAAGTAATGACTGCTCCACTTAAAGCACACCAAAATAGGTTACAAAGTTTCAGCAGCTCCCAAACAGTTCCCTGCTAGCCCCTTTTAAGAAGTAAGAAAAACTTAGCCTGCTACCAAGTGAAACAAGACAAATCAGCCCACTTACAACACACCAAAATATGTTTCTGAATTCCAACAGCCCCAAAACAATGACCTGCTAGCCCCTTAGAAGTAGTAAGAAAAAAAAATAATTTGATAACAAGAGAAATCATCAAGAATATATTTTAAAGCAGCAAGGAGCAGCTACTGCATTGAAATGGATCTGATCCCTTCCCCTTCTAGTTTCTTCTAAGAAACCAAAAGCAACTGTTACCATAAACCTGATTCAGCTCCACCTCTAGTTATCAGGTAGCTGAGTGAGGCCTGGTCAGACAATTAGCACCCTTCCCCTACTATGCACTAAACTTTACAGATAGTGAAGACAGCAAAACACAACCACAACTCCACTAAAAGCATAACAAATAGGTTTGATACCAGAAGAAACAGGTCTCCAATTCAAACAGCCTAATAGTATTACATCCATAATTACAACACACAGGAGGCAGTATAGTGCAGTGGTTTAAGGCTCTGAGCTGCAAATCTGGTGACATCCAGTAGACCAGACTGGGGTTTGAATCCCACAGCTTCCACTTGCATACTGTATGATCCTGAGCAAGTCACTTAACTTCCCTATGCTCCCAGGTCTCACCTGTAAAAAAGCTTTCAGCTTAGTGTGCTAATCCTGGTTAAAAACAAAAACAAGGCGCTGCGTCAGCATGTGGTCTAAAAGCAAAACAAAATGGTTATATTAAATGCACGCTGAAAATAGAAAATAGAGTTAAAAATCTACGTTTTGACCTTAGGTCTTCTTCAGGAAATATCTAAAAGAGAAAAAAAACAAGTTAGTGAGAGGAGAGGTAAAATGAGAGAGATATATATGTGAGAAAGAAGAAAGGGAGGCTCAGGGAGAAGAAGTGATAAATGGTAATATTAAGAGAGAATCTGTGAAACAAAAAGGTGATGATGGGAAAGATAAAGCATAATGGGAGTGAAAGAGCTGGGGAAGTTCCCAGGTGCAGACTAATTAACAGGGCCTAGTAAGAAGGCTAAAAGGTGACAAATGTGTGGGAAGGAGACAGAAATGGAGACATATGGTGAAAATGAAAAATAAATTAAATGAGTACAAAAATAAATAGACTTTAGGGAAGAAAAAAAGGGGATGGCTGCAAGATGTTAGTGGAAAATAAGTCTATCATTTAAACCAGAGGGCTGCTGGGAGCCAAGGCGGATGATCAGCTTGGCTTCTATGTTTTTTCTATGGTCAGGATCCCAGAAGCCCTGCTGAAGGACACAAACAGAAAGGTCATTGACATTGTGGTCCCTGGAGATAAAGTGGGATACAATGGGTTTAGCAGTTTCACCATTCCTGACTGCTCTGTAATGTTCCTGAAGCGGTCAGCAAGGCATGCCAGTTTCTCCAATGTAAATAGCTGTACACTTCCTGCAAAGAATACAACATAACACATTAGTGGAGGTGCATGAGAACTCCTTGGTGATGTGAAAAACACCTGCAGGCCCCCGAATCTCAGTCACACTGGAAATAAATTTGCAGGTGTAGCAGCGAGACCTGTTGCAAGGTTTGATACCTGGGAGGGAGGAACTGTTAGGAGTAGGTAGGCTGCTTTTAACCAGGAGATTCCACAGGTTAGGTGGCCAGCGGTAGGAGGCAATAGGTGGTTCTGTAAAGGAAGCACCAATGCTAGGGTCAGTTTGCAAAATGGGAAAGTTACTAGTGATGATCCTGTGAAGAGAAGGTGTGCTCTGATGGAAAGGAAGAACTAGTGGAATTCACGTTGTTAGTGTGTGACAGTATCTCCTGCGGGGGTCAAGGTTACGGGCATGTTACTGACCTGGGAGAGTGCTCTGTCCACTGTGCTTTTAGGGTATCCCTGTTGATAAAAAACTATGCATTATTTGGGTCTGCTCAGCAAAATCATCCTCTTCACTGCATAACCTATGGTCTAAGAAACTGTGAATAAGGCAGGCCATTCTTCACATGTTTAGGATGGAAGGAGCTGTGGAGGAGGAAACTGTGAGAGTCAGTGGGTTTGTAATAGACTGATGTCTTCAGACCAGTGTTCTAGACTGACAGCTGGATATCCAGAAAAGGTAATGTAGAGGAGGATACTTCAACAGTGTACTGAAGGGAAGGATGGGCCATGGTAAACTTGTCAAGAAAGACTTGGAGGGTCTCCCTGGAGCAGGAGGTGGCCCCCACACAGTCATCAATGTAGCATTTGTAGAGTTCAGGCACAGTCCCTGTGAATGAGAGAAAAAAAAGTTCCTCTACCCAACCCACAAACAGATTAGCAAAGCTGGGACCCATCTTGGTACCCATGGCAACTCCACTGACCTGCTGAAAAAAACTGTTATTAAAAGAAAAAGCATTGAGTGTAAGAACCAGTTCTGCCAGACGAGTTAGTGTGTGTGTGGGTGGCTGCTGGACTTCCCACTTATTCAAGAAATGCTACAAAGCTGTCTGACCATCATCATGGGGGATCACTGTGTAAAGAGATTTGATGTCCATGGTGAAGATGAGCTGATGAGAGTCACTGAATCTGAACCTGTCAAATAACTGGAGAGTATGGTTAGTATCTTTAACAAAGGAGGGCAGGGACTCAACAAGGGGTCTCATGAGGCCATCCAAAAATGCAGAGATGTGGGATGTGGGGCAGGAGCAGGCGGACACTATGGGATGTCCCGGGTTACCTGTTTTGTGGATTTTGGGAAGGAGATAAAACCTGGATGTCTGGGGATGCTGAACTATGAGTCTCTTAGCAGAAGCAGGGAGCTCATTGTTTTCAATAGCAGAGGTGACGGTGGTGGTGACCTCAGTCTGGTAGTCAGCAGGGGGTCCTGTGGAAGAGAAGAATAAACCTGGTGTCAGAGAGTTGCTGTGTGGCTTCAGTGATGTATAGCTCCTTTTGCCAGACCACAACAGCACCTCCCTTATCAGCTGGTTTAATAACAATGTCATTCCTACATTGTAGAGATCTGAGGCTGCAAGCTCACCAGGTGTCAGGTTGGAATGGTTGTGCCTGCAATGAAGATTAAAGTTAGTGGTGTTTTCCATGCATTGGTTAACAAAATAATCAACAGCAGCAAAACGTCCTGGAGGGGGTGTCCATGCACTTCGCTGGGGATTGATGCCATTGATTGTTCTGGTGATACTGTCATCATCCGTGGGAAGAGGAGTCATATTAGAAAAATGAGCTGCAAGGCATACTCTATGATAGAAGCACTACAGATCAACTTGAACCTGGGGTGCATCAAGATATGTGGGTGTGGGCACAAAAGAGAGACCTTTGCTAAGGAGTGATTGCTCATCTTGTGTCAGGGGAAGGTCTGGAGGAATACAAAATACCAAATTGTTAGGTTGTGTCTGACTCGAGGGCTCATGTTGGTTGTTGATCTGCTGGGTGAGAGACTGGAGTTTTGCAGATTTGGTGTCCTTGAGAAACTGAAAGAGAGTGGAGTTAAGGTTTTGGATGCAGTGCTTAATAAAAGGAAGGTTATGTGGAGCCGTTCGCTGCAGGAAATCCTTTTGCCTTTGAATGGTTTTGTCCACAGAGACCAGTTGTGTTTTGATGGAGAGAATGGTGTGCCTGATAAGTTTCCTAGAGAAAGTTTTCAAAAGTTTATTAGTAGAGGAAACATGTGTCTCAGATCCAAATGAACAAGGATGAAATTTCAAACAGAAACCTTTATGAATAATACCCAGGTGGCAGCATTTGGAAAGAAACTGTAAGTGACTGCAGAGTTTAGTCTTAGAGCAAATGGCAGAAAATAATTCAAGAGAAGGCTTAGAAATATGAGAAGGGAATGCAGACATAGATGAAATGAAGGAGCATAGTAGAGAATTCAGAAGAGATTTCAGATTAGGCATAGTGGGTCGCAGCAAATGTAGCATCCAAATTGTAAAAAACAAAAACAAGGCACTGCATCAGCATGTGGTCTAAAAGCAAAACAAAATGGTTATATTAAATGCATGCTGAAAATAGAAAATAGAGTTAAAAATCTATGTTTTGACCTTAGGTCTTCTTCAGGAAATATCTAAAAGAGAAAAAAAACAAGTTAGTGTAGAGGAGAGGTAAAATGAGAGAGATTTATATGTGGAGAAAGAAGAAAGGGGAGGCTCATCCTGGTTAATCCTGGTTAAACAACTAATAAAAAAAAAATAATAATTTGGAAAATAATAGAAAGGTTTTATAAATGAACATATTGATTTTCATATAAAAGAACAGGGGCTCATGGATATAACACAACATGAGTTTACATCTTGTAGATCCTGTGTCACAAATCTATTGGATTTTTTTGAACCAGTTAGCATAGCTCTGGACCAGGGTCTACCGGTGGATGTGGTGTATCTGGATTATGCGAAGGCCTTCGATTCAGTATCTCATGAAGTGCTTCTAAAAGCCTTGATAGAAACAAAGTTGGATGCATGTCTGGTAGCAGGGGTTAAATCATAGCTCAGTAATACAAAACAGTGAGTCAGTATAAAGGGATTTTTATCAGACTTGGGGACAGTAACAAGTGAAGTTCCTCAAGGCTAAGTTCTGGGACCAACAGTATTCAGTATATCTGTGTCAACTATGAAAATATCAAAAAAGATGTGACTCTGCAAGTATGACATGAAATTGGGGGCAATAATAAATAATATGGACTCTGTAAAACTTCCAAAACCAAACACATCATCTGGAGGAATGGGCAAATCAACATAATTTTGATAACCAGGCCAGAGATGTGGCAAAGAGAGAAAATGGTATAGTTGGTAGTATTTTGAGAAATATTAAAAGTAGAGATAGGAAAGTCCTTATTCCCCTGTATAAGTCATTAGTTAGACCTATATTAGAATGCAGTAGCCCTTTTTGTGCACCACAAAACTTAGGAAGTGTAAAATTGGTGGAGAGGGTTTAGAGGAGGATAACTAAAAACAAAATTGTAACTTAAAAAATAAACATTATGAGGATAGACACAAGGATTTAGGGTTATACTCAATAACATATAGAAGGACTAGAGGTGACCTCTGCCATGTCTATAAGGCCTTCCATGATGAGATCACTTTGGAATCATTAGGTTTGAGAAAATAGGAGGGACACAGAGTAACAAGATCTCATTGTTAGCAGCTAAGCGGAGAACTGTGTAAAACCTCAAGAAGAGGGAACTGGTTTAATCAGAGAGTTGTAAATGTGTGGAATGCCTTGCCTGAATCAATGGTAACAGCTCCAAATATGGAGTCTTTCAAAAGATTACTGGATAATTATATGGGTGATAGTAAAACCAGTTATTTCCACTAATATGCGGACAGTCAAATTATGGCTTGCAAAAGCTACATGACTCGTATGACACCTATGAACCTATAAATACAATGTATTGCTGCATATATAGTCAGTGCTTCAGAACAGAGAACATATTTGCCTGACAATTACAAAATGCCACAATCCACATTCTTCTAGACTTACAACTTTAAAGGGGAAATTTAAAAAAAAAATCACACATTGGCACTCTGTAAGCTGGCATATGGTAATAAGGATATATATATATCATAGGGGTGTGGTCGTGCCCCTATAGTTAAGGTTATGAAGGCACTTTAATGTTAAACTTGAACCTTTGTGCGTTAATAACTTTGGACCCGTTCAACGGATTTGCATGGAATTTGGTATGCTTGGTGGGGCTTGGTAGATCTCTTGACTTGTCAAACTGCATTTTGGTCAGACTTACGGTTCTTGTGCAGTGAATCGCTGAAAAATGCACTTTTCGCCAGTTTTGAGGGCAGTTTTTCGGATTTTGTCTGTGGCACTGCATGGCCACCATGTGGCGAGTGAGTCTCAAACTTGGCACACAGAAAGAGCTTGGGTCAAGGAACATGCCAATTTTTGTTTGGTGAAAACATATTAATCCATTCAAAAGTTATTAAACTTTTTAGCTCCCATTATAAGTCTATGGAAAAATTTATATGGTTGTTTTGTGAAAGAAGATGGGGTTTTGGCAATCTGGTCACTCCTCACTATCAGAGAATTTGCAGGCTTGTGATCAAAGATTTTTGAACGCAAGAAATTTATCGATCATGACAGCCGCTATCTTGTTTTCAGTTTGGGGTTGGAAAAAAACCAAAATATCTCAGCCCAGGGCTGACTTCTGAAGTAAAACTTGGATGGATTTTGCCCAGGGGGCTTCCTTCTAGTGAGCCATGCCTGTGGTTTAATGTAGTTGTGTCAAAAACTGGAGTTTTAAACTTTTAAATTCTTTGATTGCGGGGCTGTAAATTCTTTGGTCGTGAGATTTCTTTGATCGCAAGCTTTGTTCGTGAGGGTGGGACAAGATGGCCAGATTTTTGCTGGACCAGATGTCTCTGGGAGGGACCAGATAGCCCAAATTTCACTAACAGATGTCCCCTCATAATCAAAGATGATCTTTGATCGCAAGATCAAGATCGATTCTCACGATCTAAGAATTTTTAAAGATGCAAAAACTTAAACATTAAATATGTCGGAAATGGTTTGGTCTTTTAACTTAAAATTTGGAGGGTGTTGAGGGGATGTCCTGTAGATGTGAATTATGGTCTTTAGGTTTCAGAAAAATAATTTGCTGCGGAGATATTATGAGACACGATTTACATTTTGCAGATAGCATTCTGCATTGTGGTAGTGGCTTGAAATTTATAGGGTAGCTAGCCTTACTGCCACAGAGGTACTTTTCAGTGATTAGGTGGTAAAATGTAAACAGGTGCAGAATTATGCCACTCCGACGAATGAAAATCTAAAACTTTAAAATTAATTATCTTGGAAACGGTTTGGTCTTTTAACTTGAAATTTAGAGGGTGTTGAGGGGATGTCCTGTAGATGTGAATTATGATGTTTAGGTGTTAGGTGATAGAAAATTAATTTGTTGTGGAGATATTGCATGACGCAGTTTACGTTTTGCAGATAGCGTTCTGCATTGTGGTAGTGGCTTGACATTTATAGAGTAGCTAGCCTTACTGCCATAGAGGTAATTTTCAGTGGTTAGGTGTGTAAAATGTAAACAGGTGTGGACTTATGCCACTCCGATGAATTACAATTTGATTTGTTTCAAGTTGGTAGGAGCGCCCACCAATACGCACTTCCACCAATACATGTGATATTCAGTACTTGTACTGTTATGTTAGGCAGAAATTTGTAAGTTGGTGGGAGTGCTCAAAAAGTAAGGAAATTCTTTGCAAAAAACTGTGTTAATGCAACAGTTAGGATTTTTTACAGTGGCATAAGTGAGGAAATTCACCATTAGGGTTACCACCAGATATGGTTCCCTCTTCTACAGCAGCTGGTAGAGGAGCATCTGGTCCCTCTCTCCCACTGCAGGAATCTGCTGACCCAGGATCAGGGGACCCTGGTCCATCCCAACCTCAGGTCCCTCCCATCTTCATGCTTGACTCCTGAGGATGTAGCCATCACCAGATCTGGGGTTTTCCAATAGAGTGGCAGACATCCTTGTGGCTACCTGAAAGCCTCCCACCCAAGCCACTTATGCCATGAAATGGAAGTGGTTTGCCATATGAGCTGCCAAGCATAATCTGGACCCTTTCACCTGTCCATTGAACCAGATCCGGGACTACCTGATTTCTCTGTCTGACTCAGGTCTCCAGTACTCCTCCCTCAAGGTGCACCTTTCGGCTATCTCTGTCTTTCATGAGCCTGTGGGTAGCCATACCATAGTTCAGCTGGATGTCTCCCATACCTTCTTGAGGGGCATCCTGCATCTGAAACCTCCACTCCATCCCTCTGTCCTGGCTTGGAATTTGAATGTTGTTTTGGAGAAGTTGACCCTGTCTCTTTTTGAGCCAGCTGCAATTTGCGAGCTTCGCTTTCTTTTCTGGAAAGTGTTATTTTTAGTTGCTATTACTTCTGTTTGAAGAATTTCAGAGCTTTAGGCCCTCTGGTGCAAGGAGCCTTATTTGGTTTTTCACAAAGACAGGGTGTCTTTGTGTATAAATCCTAAATTTCTTCATAAGGTAGTGTCTGAGTTAACACTGAACCAGTCTACTCACCTTCCTGTTTGTTTTCCAGAGCGTGCCAATCCAGGGCAAGCACTGCTCTATACATTAGATGTGGCAGAACTTTGAAATATTACTTGCTCCCAACCAAGGAAACTAGAAAGTTGAAGCAGTTGTTTATTTCTTTTGCCCCAGGTGGAAAGGGTATGCAGGTTTCCAAACAATGTTTGTCCAAATGGTTCTTAGCTAACTGCATTGTGTTCTGCTACAACAAGAACAGCAAAGAACTGCCTGGAGCTGTCAAAGATCATTCCACAAGAGGCATGGCTACCTCTGTGGCTTGTTTCCAAGGGGTCTCAGCCACTGACATTTGTGCAGCTGCCACCTGGAATACCATCCACACTTTCATGAAGCACTACACTTTGGACATTACCTCTACAGCCCATGCAGGATTTGGCAGGGCTGTGTGGCAGGGCCTCCTATCTTAAGTGCAGGGTTGACCTTCCTCCCAGACTGTTTGTTTGCACTTGTAACTGCTTGGGACTTGTTCTTACAGTGAGACCTGATGGGTATGATACCTCTGAAAAAGATAGAACAGTTACATAAAAACTTACTGTAACAGTAAATCTTTAAAGGGATCTCAGTCATCAGGTCTGTCTTCCCTCCCACCACCCCCCCTTTGGGGGGTTCATAGCTGGAACTGGCTATCTGGTGTATCCAGCCTTTCTTATTGGCCTGGGCACCTCTCTCTCTCTCTCTCTCTCCTTAGTCCCCCATGGCTAGAGCTATGCTCCCTTTGCCTCTGGAGAAAAGAACTGAGGAGGGAGCAGGGCCGCTCATGCCTTTATAGGGTTGGTGACATTGTCTCATGCCATCGGTGTGAGCGACCCTAGTTGTATTGCTGAAAATCTTCCATGTGGATCCTGCATCACTGACGGTGAAGTTCCTACAGTGAGACCTGATGACTAGATCCCCTTGAAGATCTGCTGTTATGGCAAGTTCTTACGTAACTGTTCTTTATTTAGGCCATAAAGAAATCTGCATTGCAAAGTTGAAAGTTTGTAAGTAAAAGTTTGTGTAGCAGGTGAGAAGATATGTGCCTGAACAAGAACATGACTTTTCTAGCCTTTTGCTATTATACTAAATGGGAAACCGACTTGGTGAAACTGCAAGACTAAATAGGGCTAAAGGTTTCAGAATATATACGAGTATGTGACAAGTAAATAATGTATGGGAGAGTGCTCTGCAGCCACACATAGGTCTCAGCTACCAAAATGAGTTCTAGGAAATGACAAAGACAGAAATGACAGTACTCAGCAAATGTTGAGATAATCATGTTGCAGCAGAAATGGCCAGAATAACCTGTATGTATAGCAACTGATGAAGACCCCCCCCCCAAACAACACACACAGCAGTTAGCCAGGCCTAATAAAACTTGCAAAGCAGCACACAGCTGGAGCACATGCCGTCGGCCTGGGGGGGGGAGCTGGTATAGTTGTGTTTCAGTAGTGTGGTTCCAGTGGGTGGGGATTTTTATAAACTGTCCCCACCAAACCAGGGGTTCAGAGCATTTGTAATAAATGTTTTTGGTCACAGATTCTTTTTTTGTCCTTTAAGTCCATAATTTGTGTAGGAATTCTAGTATAATATCCAAAGGAAGAACTGCTTCTAAAGTTCAGTGATAAATCAAACAAATACAGTATTGCACACCTAGAAAATTATAAAGGAAGGTACATCAGTGGCGTCATGCCCATAGGGCCCAAGGGGGCATGTGCTCCCCCAATATCTGTGACCAATCTAGAAAATAATCATGTATTTTTTTATTGTAGTTTAATTTGTGGAAGTGCCGAAAACAATACATTTTTTTTTTAAGTCTTTGGTGGTGGGGTAGGGGGTGGAGTGTCCGATCGGTCTCAAGGGGTGACTTTCACAAAATGCACACTTGTTTTGCTGGCTATGGTCTGTAAAAAGACAAGACAGTGATTGATAGTCCATGCTCGTCTCCTGTTTCCGCATGTTTCTTCTGTTGCCACTTGTGCAGCTAATCACCCCAAAGAAATATCGGATCACAGCCAATGGAAAAATGACACAGAGAGTGGGGAGCAGATGACAACTGTACCGCACGGCAAATCTGTGCATTTTCCAGTGCCATCTCCTTCTCGGGACAGCATATTCAGTTCTTTATTTCTGAGAGAGACTGCAAAAAAAGAGAGTGGTCTGCAGAGGAAAGTCTGAGGCTGGACACTTGAGGAGCCACCCAGGAAAGTAAGGAACAACAACTCGTCTCTCGAGTCGTGACCACCTGTTGTAAATTGAAGGATTCATCCACCTCTCCATAACATTTTAACATCGGCTCTCTAACTGAGTCAGACTGTTAGCGAGTGAGTTGGATATACAGTGCAATTAGCAGTATCCTTCTCAAACACCTCACAGTTGGAACTTGAGGCCGATGTACTGGGCTGGCTCTGGGACTGGGGCATAGGTCTAGGGATGGGGTGGGCTGTTTGCCTGAGTGGAGGCTGGTGGGGTCAGGACATCAATCAAGTACTGGTCCCCCCGCACAAATCTGCAAAAATATGGCAGCGGCCTGTCAGGCATCCGCTTTGGGCATCTTGCAGCAAGCAAAAGGAGCAGACCATGACTCATAGCCACTGAGCCAGGGGATCACCATTGGGCCGACTCTGAGTGAGGACCAGGACCAGACAGCAGCTGCAGACTAAGTCTTCAAGCCTGGTAAGAATCTGGACTGGACTCATATGTTGAAAGTTGACAAAAAAACTACGAGTAAATTATTTCTGACTGCCAGGGATAGATAGATTATTAATCTCTACCCCAGTTAGCAAGCATAGTATGATTCATTATTATTTCTAGTACCAAATCGTGATGTCCATGCTGTACAGTCCAAGCCTGTTCAATAGCAGCAGCAACTGAACTCGCAATAGGTGGAAATTGTAATTATACCCTAGGATTCTAATTGTAGGGCCCTACTGGGGCCAGCTACTGCTGGTATGCAGCTTCAAAAAGTAACCAATATGAGAAACAGCCAGGTCATTGATTTTAAAAAAATTCACCATCACCCACATTAAAGTATATGTAGCACATAAATGAGGCTGTGAGGGGCACTGATGATAAGCTGTATTGCAACTTGCAACCCCCTTCTGTGATAGGTTGCCCGATCATACTATATGCATGCATGCACCATGGGGTTTCAAGTCTAATATAATGGGGCTGGGGTGTAACCTAGGTTAGAGTGTCGAGTTGCAAATGAGCTCCATATAAGTTGGTACATCCAACAGATCTGGGTGGTTTGAATCCCACAACCTCCACTTGCATACTGCATGACTCTGAGTAAGTCACTTATATCCCCAGTGCTCCAGGGTTGCCCCAGAAAACAACTACTTGTGCATAGTGGGCCTTGCCCAGTTACCAAAAACTAATACTTTTAAACAATATCAGTTGTTTATAAAATTTATTCCAGGTGATTTTTAAACTTGTGTAAACTGTTTCTCAGTAATCTAGGAACAGTTAAAGACAATGCATAAACTCTGTGAAACTGCTTTAAAAGTTTTGGTGCCATTTAATCCAAAGTTCCTGGTACTGGGAATTGATTCAGGGGTGCCAATCTTAAACAAGTCTCAGAAAAAGCAATTTGAGCCATAGCACTAACTCTCAAATGAACCTTATTATTATACCAGATATTAAGAAATACACCAGCTTCAAGAGGTATAATAATCGGAAATAATAACTACTGTTGTAGTTCACAGCAAATGGCAAACTTGCTTTCAATGAGATTCGGTCAATCAAAGTTTGCTGGAAAATAAAAAAGACACTAAATAAAACAATGAGAAACTGTTTAAATGTAGTCAACTTGTGGAATTAAAATTGTCTGTTAGAAGGATATGTGGATATATTCCTACTGGGTCATAATGTCGTATGCTTAATAGCGTACGGCATTATGCATGAACCCCGTACCTGTGCGGTCTCCGTGTTGGACCCCCCTAGAGTTAGAATCCTACGTGGAGGAGGATCCGGGAGGCATAACCCCCCATAGTGGGGGGTGTGGGGGGCCCCCCAAAGATCAAATGTAATCAATAAATCACACAACGCGATTAAGTCGCATGGCATTCTGATGTGCAACATTTTGACACCGTGCCGATATATTTCATTTCAGCTAACTGTTTAGGTGACAAGGCAAATAGGAAAAAAGTCTTTAGATGAATCTAATGCAGCTGTAGAGTCATATTTAAGATACAGAAAGGATATATCATTTGGCTCAAGTTGTTTACAGGAGGCAGTATGGCACAGTGGGTTAAGGCTCTGAACTACAGATCTGGAGACCTGGGTTTGAATCCCACAGCTGTTTAGCTACCTACTGTGCGATCCTAAGCAAGTCACTTAACTTTCTTGTGCTCCCAGGTTGCATCTGGAAACCAGCTTTGGCTTTGTGTGCTACTCCTAGTCAACCAATGTTCCATTTCCCTTGTGTATAAGAAAGTCATATGAAAATGTAAATATTTTTAACTCAAATGCAGATTAGATTACATGCAGAAATTATATACAATTAAATAGAATATTGTTTTGTGGAAAAATGTATAACATTTAGAATGGAAAAAAGAACAGTTGACTTTACAGAAAGTTAGAAATGCCACAGCTTGCTACAAACCAGGAGAAATCTATCTACAGAACACATGCAAAACCTCCTACCTGAGGTAAAGAGACTCCTTGTTCAATGTGTTAAGCACGATTGACTATGGCACTGTAGTTCAGGAATGACAGTTTGCTGTTCCAGTTTAGGGGTTTGCTGAACAGGGCCTGACATTTTGCAGTAGACCTTAGAATAGTTATCCACACCTCTGTCCTGTATAGCAAACTGAATTGGCTAAAGCTTAACTCGGGGGTGTTTTTTCACCTTGGTTTTAAGGAAAAAAGCCATATAGGCTTGCTCTGTCCTGGAATGCATACCATCAATCAATCAATCAAATCTTTATTTATCCAGGCAAGCACCATTGAGCATAGCTCATTTACAAGATGGACCTGGTTTGCACAGGAACACTGGATATACAATATATGAACAGTCACAACATAACACCTTTGTAATATTATACAATACAGAAATACAATAGTTAAACGTAGTCATAAGTAGAGAGCAGTTTGGAAACAGTGGTTCAATTCCTTTGTGGTGTATAATGAGTCTAGTAACAGTAGCTAAAAGTACTGACGAGAACAATTGTTAGGTAATGGTATATTACATACAATGCCATAAGAAACAAGACAGTGAGTTAAAAAAAGAAAAAAACAAACAGTGTAACTGGATAGAAGGGGGGGGTTGTGGTAGGCGAGGTAAGATAGGGTACAGACAGGGTGGTAGGGGATAGACGAGGGACAGATGAAGCATCAGAGAGGACACAGGACAGGAGGGGAGCAATTAGCTAGAGAATGTGTGGAGAGGCCATGCTGTGGCATAGGGGATATTATCATTGTACGCTATATGCAGGGAAGTTTAGATTAAAGAAAGGTAATTTTGAATTCATATCCTGTTGCTGAGGTATACTTATCGCACTTAAGTTTACATTTTTTTTTTTTGTTCCATAGGAGAAGGTAGTGCAGTTTATAGCCATTCTCCCAAAATGTGTTTTTAGCTTAGGTACCTTTAAGGAAATAAAGGTATAGCTTCTCAGTGCATAGTTCCCAAGCTCACATAGCGGAAGACAATCAGATATATGAAGGGGTCGTTTTTTGATAATAGCTCTGAATGTCCAGAGTACAGCATTTCTGTTTTTCCTGTACTGAAGGGAGGGCCACCCTACGGCAGCATAAAGGGCACAATGATGATTGGAAAAAGGTAGTCCATTAATGAATCTCAGAGCCTTGTGATACAACGTATCCAATTAAGCAAGATGAGAGACAGGGCAGTGACTATAAAGGAAGTCAGCATAGTCGACCAAGGAGAGAAACGTTGTTTGTACCAGCTGCCACTTGGCATCACTAGTAAGGAAGTTATTAATCCTGAAAAAGAGTCCAAGCCTCTGCCTCAATTTCTTTAGCAGATCTTCGATATGGTCCATAAAGGAAAGTCTATGGTCGAGCCACACTCCCAAGTGCTTGAATTTATTGACAAATTCTAGGTTTTCTCCCAGGATTGTTGTGATCTGTGGAATGGAGCCAGCACTGGCCAGGTTTGCAGCATGGAGAAGTGGAGAAAATAGCATTGCCTTTGTTTTTTTGGTGTTTAATGGGAGCTTTTTGTTTAGGAGTTGGCTCTGAAGTAGATTGAATTCAGATTGTAGGTCTCTACAGGCAGCTTCTGGTGAGGGACAACTTAGATAAAAAACTGTGTCATCTGCAAACAGATGGATACTGGCCTTAGTTATGTTGGTGTCAATGTTGTTTATGTAAGTTGCAAACAGTAGGGGACCAAGAATCGATCCCTGGGGGAACCCTCTTTGCAGAGGTTTAAGGGGAAAAAGTTCACCTCCCGGCTTGACTTACTGCCACCGGTCAAAGAGGTAGTCAGCAAACCAATGCAAAGATAGTGAGTCCAGTCCTGTTGCCCTCAGGGAGGAAAGGAGCAGGCCATGATCGACAGTGTCAAAAGCCTTACTTAAGTCTAAGAACACTGCACAGACAAAGTTTCAATTCTCCAGGTCTCACTGCCTATCATTGGTAACTTTGGCTAGGGCCGTAATAATGCTATGCTGTGCTCTAAATCTAGAGTGCATTGGATTTAGAAGATTCATAATTTCTACATAGGTTTTTAACTGCTTGCTTACAATTTTTTCCAACAGTTTGGACAGTATAGGGAGTAGAGAAGTCAGCCTGTAGTTTTTAAGATCACGGGGTCCCCAGATTTAAACAGAGGGATAACATGAGCTGTTTTCCATAAGGGTGGGAAGATTCCAAGGGACAGTGACAGACTGAATAGGTGGTTAACTGGTACAGCTAAAGTATGGTAGGAGACTTTTAGGAAGCGTGGGTCTAGAGAGTCAGCACCTGCATTTTATTTGGTATCCAACTGTAATAGAAGTCCTTCAACCTCTTTCAACGAAGTAGGCTGGAGAGAAAAGACCGAGTTGGTAAGGAGAGGTTCAGAGTTTTAAGCACCCAACTAGGAGCATAAAGAACATGCAGTGGAGTTGTCAAATGTCAGCCCTGCAGTGGCAAAGTGGTTGTTAAATGCATCCAGGATCTCCATTTTGTCACAGATGGTGGCACTGCCAGAGGTAATCTTTGCAGGCAGGGATTTCCCCGGGGTATGTCCAGACATATCCTTAATGGACTTCCAAAATTTAGAGGAGCTCCTGGCAGCAGAATCCAGTTCTGAATGATAAAAGGAGGCCTTAGCATCTCTTATCATCTTGGTGCATGTATTCTTGGTTTTCCTGAAGTGACAGCAGTCCATCGGGACCTTAGTTGTTCGTGCTTTTTTCCAAAGCTTGTCCCTGTCCAGTAGTGCTGTTGTGAGTTCTAAAGAGATCCAGCGACAGGTTCTACTCCTTACCCTAACTTTTACAAGAGGGGCATACTTTAATGCCCCAGTCACAATTTCAGAAAAGATGTCATATGCCAAGTGGACCGAGTTAGCTAGGTAAAAGTCCTGCCAATTCAGTGAATATTTTAGCTCATCAAGGTAGGCAGACTGATCGAAGTTACATCTGGACCTCTTAGTAGAGAACTTTGACGAGGATAGTGGATTCTGGACCGATCTTACGCTGGCGATGATGCTATGGTCACTAACATCAGAGAAGAAGGTTTCTGCATGGGAGAACAGGTGCAGTTTACTTACTAAGATGCAATGTACTATTAGCAGGGTTCTTCTTATTCGGGCGCGTAGGCTCACCAGTAAGATGCATCAGCCTGTGGGCATCACAGAACTCCTTAAGTGGTGCAGCGGCCTTGGACATCCAATCAAGGTTAAGATCCCCAAGGGTAACTGTTTCAAGGAAGCCATGCCCCACAATAGTAGTTAGATGGGTGAGGATTAGAGAGCCAGCAAATGGCGGTCTATAGCAACCTATGACACAAAGCACAGCGGAGGAGGATATCTCAACTTTTAGTGCTAGGCATTCGAATTGGTTTGCAATGGATAATGAGTCTAGGCATGAAACCAAGTATTTATCCTAGATGTAGATGGCCACTCCTCCACCTCTAGTGAGCCTGTCAGCTCTAAATAATGAATAGTCTGGGATGTTAATTTCCCTGTCAGGCGTAGAGGGTCTGAGCCATGATTCAAAGATCACCAAAACATCTGGTGTGGTATGACTGACCCAGACCTGGATCAAGGTAAGATTTTTTAACAGGCTGCATGCATTCATGTGAATAAAGCACATTCCTTTTAGTTTTGCTGGATCCGATGGGGAAGTAAGAACTTTAGCTGGGCCAGGGTTAAGCTCAATGTCTCCTCAGCACAACAGAAGGAAAAATAAGAGCTTCCTTAACACAGCAATAGTCATTTTGTAATCCCTTGCCCATGTTCATCTACAAGGGGTGTCAGGCCGAGTAAATAGAACCCTGTATTTAGATCTGGTCTGTCCTAAGACAGGAATTACCAAGACTCTGGCAGTGAGATGTAAAGAGAGGTAAGTGTACGGTAGAGTGATGAATATGCCCTGTGGGGGCAGTTCGGCCCCAAGTCCTGCCACTAATAGTAGTTTGAACAAAGGGTTGCAGGTAGGGGAGTCTAAGATCACAAAGATAATTATAGGATGAGTTATGGTGCACACGACAGCCCAACGAAAGGCTATGTTCCCCCCCGGCTAGAAGATGGGGAGAGCTTGTATACTGTGCATGGCACAAGGAAAAGAAAGAACAGAAAACAGAGCCAGTGGGGCACCCACATGGTGATGCCTTGCATAAAGCAGACACAGTTGATCTGTCTGGTCCTTGCAGCCTATAGACTGAATTAGCAACCTACGCAAAGGCAAAGGTGCCAGCTCCTGGGATGGTTTGGCTGTGACTGGGTATGTCACCATGGGTAGTGGAAGTGTAAGAATTGAAAGGGTATGTAGTCGAATTAGGGTGAGGTCCCTAACAATAGGGCAGATTACAGCAGTAACTAAGAGGAGTTAACTGGAGAATTGAAAGGGTATATAGTTGAATTAGGGTGAAGTCCCTAACAATATGGCAGATTAGAGCAGTAATTGAAAGGAGTTAACTGCAGTGGCTGGAGAAAAAGTTGAGAGCAAATGTGCGACCCTGCGGGTGAGACTGCTTTAAAAAGGGGTGGTAAGAAAGTTGGTCAAGTCAGGTATTGAAGACAGGAAGGCCAATAGCATAAGAATGTGCAGCAGTGGAGTGACCAATCAGCTGCTAGGCTGAGAAAAGGGGCTGTGCAAGGGTCTATTAAATACTGTGGGGGGGGGCAAAAAAATTAAGTCCAGAACACAGCACAGAAAGAGATTTCCCTGAGATCAGGAAGCGCCAGGCATTGGAAAATCAGCCAAGGAGCAGAAACTACCAATCAGTGCCTGGCTCCTCCACTGGACATCCAGTCAAAACAGCGACATTCAAAACCACGAGTTTCAGAGGTCTGGTGCGTACCTGAATTTGTCCGAGGGGTCAGTCAGGCGGTCTGTTAGCTGTGGCCTGCTCGGGAGAGCCAGGGCCTGAGGAGCAACAGGAAGCCCACAGATGGGCTGTCTGTGGAACAAGGAGGAAACACAGAGAATTAAATACAGCTAGAGTACAATAGCAAGCTCAGTGGGGGAGGCAATGGAGAAGGACAAAGCATGAGGTAAAGAGATGGCAAATGCAGTGCAATTATTTAGAGATAGAAGAGGGGTTAACGGGGGGGGGGTCTGTGCTTTGGTGCCGGGATATCTGAGAAGGACAGCAGCAGCAGCGGGGGCGGATGTAAGGGAAGGGTTTGTAGATAAGGCAGAGAAGAAAATAAGCTGTTTAGAGAGACAGCATTACAAGTGGGGCAGATAAATTAATAATTAGCAGAGTGACCAGTGTGGGGAAGGGGACAGGGTTTGTCAGGAGGGCAGAAATGGAAAACTGCAGCAATCTTGCTCAGTAGCTAGGTCTAAGCAGTCAAACATCAACCTCTATACAAAACAGTTTGTCCCGCACTAGTCGCACAGCAGCAAGTAGCACCAAGAGGCTGGAATAGTGGCTTGTAATAGACTCGCTAAACTGGCTAAACATGATCAAATACATAAACAATAAATAAGCTAGCAGGCTTGTGACACATGACTATGTGCTAATTGTAGAAGAACCACGTTGGGCCACAACTCCTGCTTGGTCAACTCCTTATTTCAAGTTGTCAAACAGTAGAATGAAATGACAAACACTTTAAGAGGTTGTGACTCCACTGCATCATTTAAAGTCATCTGTTGGCTTTGCTTACTGCCCCTGGAATATGTAACAGCTTCCAATGATCGTACTGTAATCTTGAGATGACAATGTATCTTTGTACTGCATTTGCGTTCCCAAAAGCCTTAATCCTAAAACTGCACATTGCTGTTATCTATAATCTCTGTTTGTATGTATTTAAATGTCTGTATACCTGACTGAATTCTATGAAGATAGACACTGGCTCTTCCCATGGTCGAAACTGGGAATGAGTTACTGTTCAGTTACAGTGTGCTTTCCCCCCCCGATTACCAAATTTTAAATAAATAAAAATACAGCAAGAACAGATGATGTGTCATCATTTTTCAGGTATAGTATTTATAGATGATAATTCTAATTGTATAAAAAATTCAAATGGTGCATTTCTGTCATTTAGCAGTTAGCAGATCAGCTAGGAGTGGATTAAGCAGTTAGCAGATTCTGCATTTGATAAAAGACTCACAAAATGCACAACTTCTAACTAATTCTTTAAACATTTCTTTAAAACACAGAAGGGTCACTCTGTACACAGACTGAACAAAGAACAAGAACAAGTCATCATTGCTCTAGCCATTATGGCATTTATCTTGTTGGGGAACAGCTTTCTGGCCTGCTAAAAGTCACCAAAAAGCACAATTTGACTTTAATTTCTCAAAATTGTTCTGGGGGGGGCATGCCCCCAGACCCACCTACAGAGGTTGGGATTTTGTGCCCCTCCAGAATTTCTGACTGCATGATGCCCCTGGGTACTATTATACATTATTATTACTGTTATGCTACAAAATCCCTGGCAGTACCAAAACTGCCAAAACTAGGTTGTGTTCAAGAGAATGTGCACTACTTGAAAACAAAAATTAAAACAGCCTTCAACCTACTAAATCATATAATTATGAAATTAGAATTACAAACTGAGTTGAACCACAAAGATACAACATGTCAAGTACTGCTAAAAATAAAGGCTACACACAAGTGTCTGACTCAAAATATGCAATTTGTTGCCAGGTGCGAATGGCCAAGACCATAACTTTTGAATGGTGAAGTCATGACTAACGTACAGTATCAAAGTCCTGCCCCTTTCAAATAAAGATAAACTGCATATTTTGAGTTAAGTAATTGTGTGTATGATATACACAACATCAGTTTTAAAAGTTATAACTTTAAAATCAGCTGTTTGTGTTAAGATTTTACTGCTTACTTTCGCTTTGATTTCAGAAGCTGACGTCTGGGCAGCGCATGACTATTGTGATGTTATCAGCCCCATGAAAGCTGCTTTCTGATTGGTTCTGTTTTTTGCAAATGTTAAGCAAAGTGACTATGACATAACTAACAGTTTATAGTGTATAGTAGAGTGTTGTTCTGTATAGAATTCCATCCCTTTCAAAATGCTGTTCTACCACAGTTCCAAGGCCATGGAATGTGATTCTACCCTACCGTGGTAGAACAGCATTCTAGAACCTCTAGAGACTGCATGAGTCAGTTTCATTTTGAAAGCAAAAGAACTCACAAAACACATTTCACACAGTACTATACACTATAAAAAATATAGGATGAGTAATTCTAAGCACAACCAGCGTGTTTTGCCACCTCGGGGTTCTGATTCCCATGGATCTCTCAAGCTTCGCTCTCGAGGTCAGAGGGAATCAGAACCCCTCTGTGACAGAACACACTGGTTCTGCATAGTTGCCCATCCAGTATTCTCTACATTATAGAAAGGGTTTGTAAAATAGGTCTTTCTGATTGGGTGTAAGCATTCTATTAGGCTTGTGTTACACTTAGATAAACATACACATAGAGCCCGATCAATAACTCTATTTTAAAATACCCATTTTTAAGTTCATCAGCATGCAAGCGCGAACAAACTTGTTGATATGAGAGTTACTAAACATTGGTGTGAGGGGTGCCAGCCCAATGACCAGTGGTGCTGCAGGGGCTGGTCTCTGACCAGCAAATCAGCAGGCAGTGTCCTGATGACACTGTTTTGCTAAGGGGGCTCATCTCGGCAAACATTTCAAAGGACAGAGCCAACACTGCGCATGGCTCTGTCCTTTGAAATGCAAGCCCTTCAGCTGCAGCCCCTTAGTGTGTCTCTTGGTTCAGACATTTCCCAGTTCATTGGCTCAGCGCGTCTTTCCTGGTGAAACAATTTCTCCAGTCCCTGCAACCCCATAGTGTGAGCAGTTCAGAAATGTGTGTCAACTCACAGTGTATGGCATACATAAAAGCCCCCCCCCAAAGTAAACCTTTCAGTCTGTGTGGCAATTACTGTCATCAGCAAGCTGCTGATGCCAGAGAGAGGTGAAGGTGAAACAATGTTCCCTGTCTCTGCAGCCCCATAGCATGCCTTTCCTGGTTAAACAATTCCCTTAGTCCCTACAGCCCCATAGCATGCCTTTCCTGGTTAAACAATTTCCCCAGTCCCTACAGCCCCATAGCATGTCTTTCCTGGTTAAACAATTTACCCAGTCCCTACAGTCCCATAGCATGCCTTTCCTGGTTAAACAATTTACCCAGTCCCTACAGCCCCATAGCATGCGAGGGCAGTGGTCGGATAGCCCTCCCCAGCCAGCAGCAAGCAACAGGACATGCCCCCCCAATGGCATCGAAAAAGACCCAAAAATCAGGGTTGCGAGGTCAGTGGTCGGATAGCCCTCCCCAGCCAGCAGCAAGCAACAGGATGTACCCCCCTCTCAATGGTACTGAAAAAGACCGACAAGTCAGGGTCATGAAGGCAGCAGTCGGATAGCCCTCCCCAGCCAGCAGCAAGCAACAGGACACGCCCCCCCCGAACAGCACCAAAAAGACCCACAAGTCAGGGTCATGAGGGCAGTGGTCAGATAGCCCTCCCCAGCCAGCAGCAAGCAACAGGACACCCCAATGGCACGAAAAAGACCCACAAGTCAGGGTCGCGAGGGCAGTGGTCGGATAGCCTTCCCCAGCCATCAGCAAGCAACAGGATGCACCCCCATGGCACTGAAAAGACCCACAAGTCAGGGTCATGAAGGCAGTGGTCAGATAGCCCTTCCCAGCCAGCAGCAAGCAACAGGACACTCCCCAATGGTACCGATAAAGACCCACAAGTCAGGGTCACAAGGGCAGTGGTCGGATAGCCCTTCCCAGCCAGCAGCAAGCAACAGGACACTCCCTCCCCATGGCACCGATAAAGACCCACAAGTCAGGGTCATGAGGGCAGTGGTCGGATAGCCCTCCCCAGCCAGCAGCAAGCAACAGAACACTCCCCCCCCCAACGACACCAAAAGACCCACAAGTCAGGGTCATGAGGGCAGTGGTCAGATAGCCCTCCCGAGCCAGCAGCAAGCAACAGAACACTCCCCCCCAATGGCACCGAAAAAGACCCACAAGTCAAGATTGAGAGGGCAGTGGTCGGCTAGCCCTCCCCAGCCAGCAGCAAGCAAAAGGACACCCCCCCCCAACAGCACCGAAAAAGACCCACAAGGTACAAGGAGCACTCCGCTGCATCGGAGCCTGTGTTTGGCACCAAAAATAAATTTTGAAAAGCTGGGACAAAGGAAAGGACTGGGCTGGCTGTAGCTTTAAACTGTAGCTTTAATTTCTCTCGGTACAGCACCACTGATAGGTTTCTCAGATCTTAAAGTCATTTTTGTTGCTCTTACAGAACTTAGCAAGCTTAAGTTAAAGAACTGCAGGGCTTAAAGTCAATTGCTGCTTTTACAGCACACAGCAAGCCTTTAATTAAAATACTGCTCAGTAGATTATAGAGTTGACTTGTATAGCGCTGCATTAAAAAAAAAAAAAATTAAGGGCTACCTGTATTTTCAGCTCCTCCTCCTCCTCCTCCTCCTCCTCGGCTACTTAAACCCTCCTCTCTCTTTCTCCACAGTCAGGGTCATGAGGGCAGTGGTCGGATAGCCCTCCCCAGCCAGCAGCAAGCAACAGGATGCGCCCCCCCCATAGCATCGAAAAAGACCCACAAGGTACAAGGAGTGCTCCGCTGCATCGGAGCCTGTGGTTTGGCCCCGCCACACCCCCCACCACCCTTGGTGAGCTCCTTGTTTTGTAGAGCTGAGTCACGTGAGCTGCAGAACCTATCAGCTCACTTTCCCATTTGCAGCTTATCAGCTGCTGCCACTAGAGGCCGCTTCCTCTACCTAAACCTTTGGCAATTCTGTACCAACTATGCTACCTCTCCTGCCTCTGCTACTTCTCTCTCTTGCCCCTCTGGCATCTCTTCCCCCAGCGATCCTCCCAAAAAGGGTACCACCCCTGCCTACCACCACCAGACTCATCCCCAAGCCCATCGATACTTACCCTATCCAGCTACAATACTGCCCAAAAGCACAAAATTGGCACAAAAGCGCAAACATATTGCCCCCCCTCTTTTAATCTGGGTCAGGATACTCTCTGCACCCAAGCTCTCAGATACCTGCTGCCAGCAGCCTCAGCTCCCACCCAAACCTCCAGGCACAAATACTTTTGGCACAGATGCAAACAGGTCCTCACTCTGCTACTCCTCCTGACAGGTGATATTGAGCCCAACCCTGGACCCATCATCTCAAGCACTCACTCCCTATTTACATTCCCCAAGGGTCTCGGGCTCCTACACCTAAACATATGCAGTTTGCTAAACAAAATAACTGTCCTGCATCCAGTCACCCTAGCCCATTGCCCTGACATTCTGATCATATCTGAAACCTGGTAAAAACCCCATCACACTTATGCTGAAGTATCCATCCCTGACTACACAATTATCAGACATGATCTCCCAGGGAGAAAGAGAAGCGGAGGGACAGCCATGTACATCTCCTCTAAATTACAGTTCACTTTAATTCAAATCCCCTCACTCCCAACCCACATCAACTCTCTCCTAATCAAAGTATCGCTCCTGTGCTCCACCCCAGTGTATGTTGCGGGGTCCTACTGCCCCCCCCCGGTACACCCATACCTGACATTCTATCACACTTGGACACGTCAAAGTCATTAACCATGGGTGGCGAGCTTCACGCCATCGGCGATTTTAACATCAACTGGCTAGCCACGGATAAGACCCACCTTAAGACTAAAATCAAGGCTCTAAATCTCGTTCAACTTTAGAAGCACCCCACCCTGCTAAACCACAAGATGCAAAATCACTCTCTCCTGGATTGGATCCTCTCCTCCCACCCCCACAGGATCCCATGAGCGGGCCTGCTCTCAGACTCCCTAAGTGACCAACATATGATCTTCATGGTCAGGAAGGTGTTCAAGCCCCCCGCTCCCCCCCCAAAGACACTCCGAACAAAGACATACAATTCCCTGGACCTACCATC
This sequence comes from Neoceratodus forsteri, assembly GCA_016271365.2. NCBI lineage: Eukaryota > Metazoa > Chordata > Ceratodontiformes > Ceratodontidae > Neoceratodus > Neoceratodus forsteri. Next base: position 513,593,048 of record CM057449.1, on the reverse strand, counting down.
GCTCATGTACGACCTAGGCCAAGTAGACTGGTCTTTCATCCCAGCGGCCACGTCTATTGATGCCACCTTCAAAACTTTCAAGGCCAAATTTCTAAGTGTCTGGGATTACCACGCTCCCCTGCGCACAAAAAGGGTTAGAGATGCCCACCTTCCGTGGATCACCGCAGATATCATTAGCCAATGCCACTCCAGAGCCCACGCATGGAAAATCCATAAGAAATTGGGCACCCAGGCTACTTTCCAAAACTACAGAACCCTCCACAACTTCTGCACTAAACTCATTCGCAACTCAAAACAGAACTACTTCCTATCGGCTTTCAATGCAAATATTAACCTTGATGGAAGAGGGATGCCTGGATATTGTAGCAGTCACAGAAACATGGTACACAGAGAACCATGACTGGGATGTTAACATACCAGGGTACACAACCTACAGGAGAGACAGGGAGGGCAGAAGGGGGGGAGTAGCTCTCTATGTAAGGGAAGGGAAGGGATAAAAGCAACTGAACAAAAGAGTAAACAGGGAGGAGAGGAGGCACCGTAGGTCACCTTAGAGACTGTAAATGGCACCACAATCCGCACAGGGGTTGTATATAGACCCCCATGTCAGGGGGAGGGAATGGACAAGGATATGATAGAAGGCATACTTTAGGATAGCAGAGAAAGGGGAGATACTGTTGATGGGGGACCTTAACATGCCAGATGTTAACTGGAACACCTTTGTGGCAGCCATATCCAAAAGCAGGGCCATTCTTGATGCCTTTCAGGTGGCATGCCTCAAACAGCTAGTTTTGGAACCCACTCATGAGAGAGCAATCTTAGACCTTGTACTCTCAAATGGGGACAGTGAGAGGATCTCAGATCTAGAAGTGGGTAGCAATTTGGGAACAAGTGACCACCAAACAGTGAGGTTCATGATAAACTCTGCTACAGAGTCAAGCCATACAAAAGTGAGGGTTCTGTACTTCAGGAGGGCTGACTTTGGCAAGATGGGAGAGTGCTTTAGAAAAGCACTAGCAAACAGACTAGAAGGAGGAGTGGAGCAACAATGGGCAAATATCAAAAGCTGCCATCACAGAGCCTTTGTGTGAAGCAAATAAACAAATTAAAATGAAAGAAAAAGCCACTATGCTTCTCAAAAGAGGTGGCAGTGAATGTTAGGGAGAAAAAAGATAGCATTTAGGAAGTATAAAGAAGCACAGAAGGAGCAGAACAGAGAACTGTACCAGTTAAGGCAGAAAGAAGCAGGGAGGGTAGTCAGAATAGCAAAGGCACAAACTGAGGAAAAGATAGCTAACTCGGTTAAGAAGGAGGATAAAACCTTTTATAGATATATCAGGGAGCGTAGAAAGACAAAGGGAGGGATAGTGAGGCTGAATAGAATGGATGGTGGGTGGGTAGAGAGTGACAGTGATAAAGCAGGGATACTGAATGAATGCTTCTGTTCAGTATTCACAAAAGAGGAAGTGGGGGCGGTGCCTAATCCAATTAACAGAAGCACTCTGGAGAGGGGGGGTTGATCCCACTCCTTTCACAGAAGAAAGGGTTCTGAAAGAACTCCTAAAACTGAAGGTGGACAAAGCAATGGGGCCAGATGGAATTCACCCCAGAATTCTAATAGAATTAAGCAGAGAATTAGTGACACCACGGACTACGCTTTTTAACAAATCATGGGAGGATGGCATGGTACCTGAGAACTGGAAGAAGGGGGATGTGATTCCCCTTCAAAAATGTGGGACCAAGATGGAGGCAGGAAACTACAGACCTGTCAGTTTGACCTCTGTAGTAGGGAAAGTGATAGAATCACTTCTGAAGGAAAGAATTGTTGAGTACCTAGAGGCCAGTGGAGCACAGGACCCAAGGCAGCATGGGTTTACAGCAGAAAGGTCATGTCAGACGAATCTAATTGATTTCTTTGACTGGGTGACCAAAGTAGTAGACAAGGGAGGGGCTGTGGACATGGCCTACCTAGACTTTAGCAAGGGATTTGACACAGTCCCACACAAAAGATTAGTAGTCAGATTAACCAGCCTGGGAGTAGGTCCCAAGGTGGTAGCCTGGGTAAAACATTGGCTGAACAACAGGACACAGAAGGTAATTGTAAATGGAGTCCACTCTGAAGAAAGAGGGGTTACTAGTGGGGTACCGCAGGGTTCAGTACTGGGTCCAGTCCTTTTTAATGTCTTTATAAGTGACATTGCAGAGGGACTGGAAGGAAAAGTATGCCTCTTTGCAGATGACACAAAGATCTGCAACAGGGTTGATACACAAGGAGGTGTGGAAAGGATGAGAAGGGACTTGGCAAGGTTGGAGGAATGGTCAGAAATAAGGCAGCTTGGATTCAGTGCAAAGAAGTGCAAAGTAATGTACCTGGGAAACAAAAACCCAGGGGAAGATTACACAATGGGGGGAGGTAGTAACAAAAAAAAATGGAAAGAGACCTAGGGGTAATCATATCAGATGATCTTAAGGTTGGCAAGCAATGTGAAAAGGAGGTAGGGAGGGCTGGGGGGATTCTGGGATGTATAGGGAGAGGTATCACCAGCAGAAAACAGGAAGTTGTTATCCCCCTGTACAGACAGTTGATGAGACCCCATCTGGAGTACTGCGTCCAGTTCTGGAGACCCCATCTCTGCAAGGACATATACAGGATGGAGGCAGTTCAGATGAGGGCAACTAAAATGGTGCAGGGTCTGCAAGAGAAGCCATACGAGGAGAGGCTAAAGGAGCTTAATATGTATACCCTTGAGGAAAGGAGGGAGAGGGGCGACATGATGGAAACATTTAAGTAGCTCAGTGGAATCAACAAAGTCCAAGAGGGTAGCATCTTTCAGAAAAAGAGATGTGCAAGAACAAGGGGACACAATTTGAAGATAGAGGGGGGATGGCTCAGGGGTAATGTGAGGAAGTATTTTTTCACAGAGAGGGTGGTGAACGCATGGAACAACCTTCCTGAGGAGGTTGTGGGGTCTAAAACTGTTGGAGAATTCAAGAATACATGAGACAGACATAAGGCAATTTTTGTGGGGGTTAGGAAGAAATAGGCTGTTGGTTAAATAGGATCTGCAGCTTATCCTCTAGGTAGGAAAATGGGCAGACTAGGTGGGCCAAGCAGTCCTTATCTGCCATCAAAGTCTATGCTTCTATGTTAACCACCGAACAAACTTTTGGAAGTCATTCAAATCCCTCTTCTCCCCCACAACCCACCCGTCACCACCGACATTGTCCCAGCAGGGCACTACCATCACCAATCCCAGTGAGGTAGCCACTACTTTCAATGCCTACTTCTCCAGCTGCGCTGACTTGCTCCTATCCTCCCTCCATCATCCGCCCACCTAGTGCCCCCCCCCCGCCAAGAGCACTCACACTGCCCATATAGCTTCACCTTTCGCCCAGTATCCTCGGACGAAGTTCTCAACTCCCTCTGTTCCCTGAACCCTAACAAAGGAAAATGCCCCACGGTCCTTGATGCCAATATGCTATTTCTGTCAGCCCCAGTCATAGCTGCCCCACTAGCCGCACTTTTCAACCTCTCTTTCTCTCTAGGCAAGATACCGTCTGCATGGAAACTAGCTACCGTCATACCCCTCCCCAAAGGGGGCGACCCCTTTGTCCCGGATAACTATTGTCCCATCTCCCTATTCCCAATCCTGGCTAAAATACAGGAATGACTTGCCCTTGCCCAACTCTCTCCCTATCTGGACACCTCCTCCTTTTTCACACCATACCAATCTGGCTTTCGCAAGTCTCACTCAACTACCACATCTCTGCTAAGACTCACTGATGACATACTCACAGGCATGGACAAAGGCCACATCACCTCTGCCATCTTTAGTGAAGGCTTTCAACACCATCTCCCATACTCTGCTACTGACTAAACTAAAAAAAGCCGGTCTCACCAGCCCAGCCTCCACCTGGTTCCATGACTACCTGGTGGGTAGGCATCAGGCTGTAAAAGTCAGATCGCACATCTCCAACCCCCTGCCAGTTACCACCGGCACCCCCAAGGCTCAGTCTTGGGCCCACTCCACTTCTCCATATTTTTAAATGACCTCCCATCAGTCTGTCGCTACTCATCCATCCAAATGTATACGGAAGATACAGTGCTGTACGCCACAGGCCCCACCTCATCTGGGGTGGCAAACATGCTGCAAGAGGATTTCAATGCCATCCAACAATGGTACCGGTCTAATCAACTATTCCTGAACCCAAAGAAAACCATGTCACTAACTTTTGGCTCACAACAAAAACTATCCCGCCAAGTGCCATGCCCCCCTTTCCAAACCCTAGATGGGACCCCCCCTAGAAGTTTGCACTACGTTCAGATACCTAGGTCTTTGGCTTGATCAGCACCTTGATTTCGCCACCCATATTGACTCACTACACAATAAGCTACTTCCTAAACTCAGCGCCCTATATAGGAACAAAAGCTGTCTCCCCCCTCCTGCTAGAAAAGCAATTGTTCAAAGGATGATACTCCCTATACTCAACTGTGGAGACATAGTCTTTACTACTGCTCCCTCCTCTGCCTTGGCCAGCCTTGACTCCCTTTATCTCTCCTTCTGTCACTTTATCCTGGACTGCCCACAAACAACCCACCACTGCATCTTATACGACTCCTTAGCCCTGCTGTCCCTCCAAGACCGAAGGCAAACCCATTGTGCTAGATCTGCAGCTAAATTCTGGTCCCAGACCCTCACCCCTCACCTGACTTCTGTACTCTCCCCACAACCTCCCCCTGCCTACCCACTCAGAAGCACGGACCCCAGGCTCCTCCACGTCCCTTTCATGCACACTACCAAAAGCCAAACAGCCTTCATATTTCACATACCACAGCTATGGAATGCCTTGCCAGTCGAATTAAGACACTCACCCAACTCACACCTCCTCAACCACCTACTCGGCTCCCACTTTAGCTCAAGCTGCTCATGTTTTTGTTAGAGCCCACTATGTATTTAGACTATTTGTTGATATGATTCGCTGTAACACTTTCACCTCTAGTTGATCTTGATTTAGCTAGTATACACTATGTATTATTTTACTGTTGTTGTGAATTCCCTGTAACACTACCCCTGTGTATGCTCCCCCTTCCTATGTTCCTGTATCTACCTGCTGTTTTGTCTGCATGGCAGGTGGACCCTTCACTGTGCTATGACTTGTATTTGTGTTATTGTATTGGGACTTGTCCCCCAGGTCGCATCTGGAATCAAGCATTTCACTGCTCAGTATGCCTTCCTGGTTAAACTCATAAATACATACATACATACATACATACATACATACATAAATAAATAAATAAATATATAAATGTCTTTCCTGGTTAAACAATTTACCCAGTCCCTACAGCCCCATAGCATGTCTTTCCTGGTTAAACAATTTACCCTTTCCAACATCGGGAAGCCCGCTCCTGGAGTCAGATGCTCCTCCTTCTATATATTTAACCAACAATGGGGTGCCCAGTCCCCCTGTCGGCAATGGCATGCTCCCCCCCACACACACACATACACTATTATGACACACTGGGAGCCCACCCCAGTGTGCCTAAATGCTTTAAAAAAAATCCCTGCAAAATAAAAAAACATCCAGCTGAAGTCTTTTTTTTTTTTTTAAATTTTACCTGTAAACAAGAAAACCTTCCAGCGTCAACTCCCCAGTTCCCCCCACCCCAACCCTCGCTCTGCACACCCTCCTCCCATACTTACCCTCCAGAGGTCGAGAGCCATGATCTTCACTGGGCTGGGATAAGTCTGCACTCTTAAAAGCCGCATTAGGAACTGAAGAATCTGGTAAGCCTGTATAATGGGACTCAATTGGGGGGATTTCAGCTTAGATTGATATCGCAGCCATTTTTAGGAATTTTGGCACCAAATTTTCAACATGGGGTTCTTGGGACCCCACCTCATGAACATGTCAGTATCATTTTGTTTCTTTGTCCCGAAAGGTGATTTCACGGTCACTGCGCCAAATCACCTTTCAGGACCAATACCAAAAGCGACAGTGTCATTGTTCATGAGGTGGGATCTCAAAGTCTATGTTGCAAATTTGTGGAAAAAAATCAAATGCTGGCGTTACAGTATGCATTGTGTAGTCCTACGCATGCGCGTAACTTTGCAAATTTTTATATTTTCACTCCAGATTTTCAACATTGTCATTTTTCACATCTCCTTATAAACAGTACAGATGTCATTTTTCACATCCTGCGCAAAATGTGTTTTTGCACATGTGGCCCAGAAAGGAGCAGTCGGTGTGTGAAATCAACTTTCAGGATGGATAAACAAAATCACAGTGCTACTCTTCATAAGTGGAGGTCCCAAAAAGGTCATGTTTAAAATCTGGTGAAAAAATTCCACAAAACGCCTGCATTATGAGCGTGTGTTGCGCAGTTTCTACTCACACACATATCTTTGCCAATTTTTAATATTTTCACTCTAGATTTTCAACATTACTATTTTTTCATACTTCCTTATGATAAGTACAGCTGTAATTGTTTCACATCCTGCCTGAAATGTGTTTTCACACCTGTGGCACAGAATGGCGCGGTCTGTCTGCAAAATCACCTTTCAGCACTAGTGAACAAAATGACACTGGAGCTTTTCATGAGGTGGGGTACCATAAAGGCCATGCTGAAAATCTGGTGGCACAACTCCAAAAAATGACCAAGTTACACCTGGTCATTCACAATTTTCTACGCACTCGTGTAACTTTGGTCATTTTAAATAGTTTCACTCCAAATTGTCAATATAGCCTTTTTATCACACCACTTCATGAACAGTACAGCTGTCATACAACTTTCTATTGCTCACTATTAATAAAACTCTTCCTGCACTACTACACTCTTACACACTTCCTTATCTCTACGCATGACAAACTTTCAGCATTGACAAATGCTTGTTATAATAACAATAAGGCACTCCCAGGAATTATTTTTTTTTATTATTCTTTATTTTATTCTCAGGGTGTACATGTGTGTATATATATATATATATATATATATATATATAGTTTGTATAGGTAATTTATAACATTTATCATCTATGAAAAAGAAAGACTTTACAATTCAAAATATATATCCAAAGGACAGGTGCACAATCTATAAACATATACATCCTATTGGTTTATAGTCAATTGATCAATAGCTATAAAGGTTTATAACTACAAATGAGTTTTATAGAAAATACATACATTCAGGAAGGGTCAAAATCTGGAGGGGGAGAACATCATCCCTCCTTTCAAGGAAGGCAGTGCTTATGAAACTCCTCCATCCCAGGGCCTGGTCTCTATAAATAAACATATTAAGTTCAAATAGTAGTGGAATGTACCATACAGGTTCCTGTTTGCTTATGGAATAAAGAAAGGGTCTCTATCAATTATATAAAGGACCCATGGTCGCCAGCGAAGGTCAGATTGGGTTGCTCTATCTCTAGTTACTGAGATCAGACATTCTAAAGGGTACATTTAATTTAGAATGGATCGCCATATCTCTAATGTTGGGGCAATGGGTCATCACCAATAACAAGTAATGGCCTTTATAGCAGTCAAGAGATAGGTGTCAATCATACCTTTTGGGGATATTTTAAGACCCACTGAGGAAATGGATAGAAGGGCTGATTCTGGTGTTAATACCAGTGTTTTACTTGTTAAGTAGCTTGGATAGCATCAGAAACCTATGTCCAGAATGGAATTATTTTGGGACATGCCCAAAATATGTGTGTATGTGTACATAGGTTTCCCACAACCTCTCTGGCAGTGGTCAAACTGTTCTGGTAAAAACTGTAACAATTCAGATGAAACATTAAAAAATCTGGCCTGACATTTCCATGCAAATTCTTTTCAGTACTCTGCCTGGGATACCTTGAATGGGAGGAAGGGAAAATTTAGTCAACTCCGAGTAGGAAATATTTAAACCTAACTCCTCATTCCAGGATTTCAAAATCAGTTCTGATGTACCCCCTGTATTTTCCTCCAATCCTCTGTATGCCTGACCCACTAAATGCACTGGCTGCTGTCCATTCATGAAGGTGATTATTGACTCCAGAAACTGAGGAGTAGGCTGTGGGATCCAGGTCAGTTCTGGATTTTTAGATAACAGATAAGATCAAACTTGTAGATGGCAGAAATGGTCTCTGCGTTGTATTAATTGTCTGACTTGTAGTTGTGAAAATGATAGTATCCCCTGTGTATCCAAAAACTGATATATATATGATGACACATCTCTGCCATTCTAAAAATGTCTGATCCAGTTTAGCTGAAAGAAAGTCTGCATCGGATGATAACAATCATAAAAAATAAAATTTTGTATGAAATCTGGGATTTTGTCTAATTTTCTCCCATACTCGGAGCATATTTGCTGTGGAAAACTAAAATGTGTGTATGTCTGGACAGCGGGGGGGGGGTTAAATAAAATAGGGCCTATATCAAATAAATCATTTATGACAAATTCTATTGTTTTCCAAGGGGAGGATTAATTTGGGTTAGTCCACAGTAGTATGGTTTTAAGAACTTTGGCCTGCTGATATTGGTAGAGATTAGGTAGGCTTAATCCTCCCTTATCTCAGGGGAGTTGTAGGACAGACCGGCATACCCTGAGTCTGCATCCCTCCCAGACAAAACAAGAAAATATTTTTTTCCAAGAGTTAAAATAGTATGGGGAGGGCTTCATTGGAAGCATTTTGAAGAAATATAATAATCTCGTGGAAAATATTCATTTTTAAGGTCTCAATGCGGGCTATAAAAGGTAAATGTCAACAGGATCACTTTTTTATGTCTTGTTCCAGAGCCTTCGACAGGGGTTTATAATGAACTAATTCTAATAGTAATAAGTTGTTAGGTATTTTTACTCCCAAGTATTTGATTGTTATACAATTCCATCTTAGTGAGATCTGACTTTTTAATTTCTCTGATGGCTTAAAATTTAAGGTTAAAACTTCTGCCTTCAGGTCATTAATTACATAGCCAGATATTATGCCAAATCTTTTAAGTAACTCCCAAACCATCAGAATTGAGGTCTCCAGTTCTAATGGAGTTAATAGAATATCATCTGCATATAAGCAGGCTTTATAGGTCTGCCCACCAAGGGGGATACCTTCTGTGTATTCAGATTCTCTAATGGCTATAGCCAAAGGTTCTAAGTAAATGGCAAATAGTATCAGGGACAGGGGGCAACCCTGTCTTGTACACCTTTTGAATGCAATTGTATTAGACAATTGGCCATTAATAAGGAGATGTGCATATGAACTAGTATAGACCCCTTTTAACCAAGTTAATACTTTTGAGGAAAAGTCAAATTCCAACATGGCTTCCCAAAGAAACAGCCAGAAAACCCTATCAAACACCTTGTCAGCGTCAAAGCTGACAAGGGTTGCCAGGACTGAGCTCTGTGAAATGTAGTACATAAGACAGGATACCCTGCAGATATTGTTGAAAGTGTGTCTACTATTTATAAAACCAGACTGGTCTGGATGAATAATTGTAGAGAGAACTCCCTCTATTCTGGTGGACCAAACTGTTATATAAATTTTGTAGTCTGTGTTTAACACAGAAATTGGTCTATATGATCCCAGAAGGGTAGTGTCTCTCCCCAGTTTTGGGATTACTGCTAGTATTGCTCCTGACCAGGAGGGGGAGGTACTTCTCACTCCTGAATGCCCTGACAGACTTTATGCAAATAGGGAGTTAATAATTTGAGAAAGGTCTTATACCACTCCACTGGGAACCCGTCTGGGTCTGGACATTTTAAAGTTTTCATTTTATTAATGGCTCTTGTTATCTCTTCCAGCCCTGCTGGCAATTATAAAGAATTTTGTTGGGACGAGAAGAGCTTTGGAATTTGGATTTTTTTTTTAAAGTGTTTATTTGGTCTGGTGAGGGAGGGGAGGGATAATATAATTGTTCATAATATGTTCAGAATAGGGACATAATATTCAGAGTCTGCATCACTAACTAGCCAGTAGAGGGGGGCCTAATTGTGTGTATATGGGCTGAGGATCTAAACCCCCTAAGTTTTCTAGCTAAATTACGAGCCCCTCTCGCTCCTCCTTCATAATGATATTTTTTCAAGTATTCCATAGCCATTTGAACCTTTAAATCCAATAATGTTTGCAATTCAGACTTAATCTGATGTATACAGGCTTTATTAGTCTCTAGTTGGTCATTATTTTTATGTAATGAATCAAGTTCCTCCATCAGCTTCTTATATTTGGTCTGTCGCTGTTTTTTCTGATGTGCAGCACACGATATAATTTCTCCCCTGATCACAGTTTTAATTATATCCCAGAGAATACTGGGAGATACTTTTGGGGGTTCATTCTGTAATATAATTTGTTTCACCCTGTTTTTTATTTGAGTCCTGAAATCTTCATTCTTCAGAAGTGAGAGGTTCAAATGCCAGCTAGTCATTTTAGGAGGTCTTGCAATATTCAATTTAAGTAGTAGTGGTGAATCATCACATAACAGGTTTGGTCCCATGGATAAATCATAGAGAGCTTCTGTATGTTCTACAGAGGCAAAGAAGTAATCAGTTTGGGAAGAAGTATGGAACCGGGGAGAGTAGTGGGAATAGGCTCTGGAAGTGGGGAAGAAATATCTCCAGACATCAACATCACCTAATTGGCTAAGCTGTTGCTTTAAACATTTCTGGAACAATGTTATACAATGTCTAGTTGGCTGTGAGGTATCTAGTGAGGGGGACAAAGTGATTTTAAAGTCTTCCCCGATCACCACCATTCCTTGTTGCACATCTAATAGTTTATTAAAGAACCCTCGAAGCTTTATAGGTGTGGACTTTGGGGAAAATGCACATTTGCTAATGTGATTACTTGGCCAAATAATCTCCCCAACAAAATAACATAGCAGCCATGTGGGTCAATATATATGGATTCAAGCAAAAATGGGGTAATAGCTGGTATTAGCATAGCCACTCCCATATGTTTATCCTTCCTATTCGAGGAGGAGGAGGAGAAGACTTAATAATGTCCCCTTGCAGCTAACTTGAGATGTTCTTCCTGGGATAGATGAGTCTCCTAGAGGAATATAGTATCCACTGTTTGTTTTTTAAGATATTGATGCAGTCTAGCCCTTTTAATGGGGTTATCGAGGCCATTAATGTTTAGGGATAAACTCTTTACAGGTGAAACCGCCATGATTAGTTATTTAGTATTGTTCACAGGATGTCTGCGCTTCCCTGTAGCACCATCTGGTGGTAGTACATCTCCACTCCCTCAACCCAAAAAACAATATCACCATTATCTTCAGACTGAATATTCAATTTTTTTGTGCTTTGACCATATAAACTAACAGCTGTATCAAAGTCCATTGCCTTATATGAAGATACACTTCAGGTGTTATGTTTTTAAACCTTCTCTTACTTAATACATGTGTCCATCCTAAGACATTTTTTTCAAATATTATTGACATAACAACTGATTTTAACAAAGAATAAAAACTGATTACCATTAATTATTTTAAGCTTGGGGTTATTATTTATACCCCACAACCTTTTAAAACTATTAAAGCACGCCAACAGGGTGGAAAGGAGGTAATGATCTATCTGAAAAATAGTTTCCTGTACATATTCAGCCTTTACAGCACTATATCTGAAATTAACTTGATATAGTGATCCGGTAGAAAGTAAAACAAAAACAAAGAATAAGACAATTACTACTATAGAAACTACTATACCAAAAAAAAAAATCAGCTTTCAAGGTCCGTGGTATTGACCTCCATCCCTCATTTTCCCAAAAACTGCAAGTACAGCCTCAGGAAGGAATGAAATGCCAGGAAGCAAGTCCTGGGCCTCCTAAGAGAGACTATGCCTCTCTCTCTAAAGACTAATAGGAAAAAAAAAATAAAATAAAAATGGGCTATGGGAAGAGGTGGGCAAGAAAATGTAATCTACTTCCCACACACTGCCCCTTCCTAGCCCAGCATTTTGAGTGAGAATATCCATTGATGTGCTTTTACAAGGGACTGTGACATAAACAACTTATACCTTGTGTATCCAGAACTAGGACATGCAATTTCCTCCATCATACCTTGGGGATCTGATTTCCTGAGCAGCTATAACTAATAAAAAATCGAGAAATGAGAGATTGTTACAGTAACAGAATGGCTTTAGATCAACACCAGTGCTCCCTCTACTGTCGGGTATTTAGTATTTAACCTTATATGTTAGCATTTGTGATATCACACAAACAAAAGAACATATATAAAGCAATTAGTTCGCTCAGCCATTTCCTTAAAAATAGTTATGAGTAGTGCCCATTTTAAAGAAGTTTTTAAAAAACATTTTTGCCCTATTAGCTCTATATGCATAAAGGAACTAAAGAGTCTCTGGTTAGCATAACCAAATGTCCTTGTATTTGCCCTACATTCGTTGTGAAATCATCTCAAGTTGCACTCGCATCCCGTTTTCTAAATGCAACCAGTCTTGTCTTCAGATCACCAGTGTTTTTAGTAGAGGACTTATCATTCTGTTTTTGAAGTTGTTACCATCTCGGAGGTTGATTCTGAGAGTGAGGGGGACCACAGATTGTGGGTCTCTGGGGTGAATTCCCAGCTTTGCTAAATACTCCTTGGCATCATCCACTGTTTGGTATTCCCTTTTGCTATCTGCTAGCTGGACCACCAGACGAGAGGGATAAGGGGTTGGAAAATGAATACCCTTGGCCCGGAGAGCTGCAAACATGGGTTGGTATGCTCTATGATCCCACATTGTATGGGACACTTAGTCATTATCAAAATAAATTATTGTATGCCCTTAAAATGTTTTTCCACTATGCCATGCCTTAGAAAGGACCTGCTCTTTGATTGCATAGTTAAGGAAGCAGAGTATGATGGAACGAGAGCGGGAGCCTGATGCAGTTGGCTTGGGGCCCAAGGCACGGTGCACCAGCTCTATCTCTAATGGTAGTTCCTCTGGAAGTTCCAAAGCTGTGCGCATGAGCATAATAATGAAGTCCTTTAAATCTGAACCTTCTGAATTTTCTGGTATTCAGTAAATGTGGAGATTTGTGTGTCTAGACCTATTCTCAGCTTCCTCCTGTCTTGCTATGCCTCCTGCATGTCTTGAATTTCCTGGACTATTGCCTCCAAGTTATCTATACGATTTTCTGCCACAGTGAGTTGTCTTTCTGTGCAATCAGCTCTTTGTTCTAGTGTCTCCACATCTTGTCTGATTTCAGTGTATAGTTATTTCATTTCAGTACAAAATCCCACTAATTCTGTGTAAATGGTATCTAATTTTAATCTCTTTTTTGGCTGAGGCATCCAGGAGTGTCTGCATTACCTGAAGGTCTGGATTTAGTTGAGGTCTGTGACAGTTTTGAGTTGGAGGTCTCGAGACACAATCTGGCTTCATCTTCTTCAGCTAGTTTACTGGCGTCTTTCATTTTCAGTCCCTGGTGATTTGTTCCCCTCATTGTTACCTTTTAAGTCTGTTATTTCTGGTAGAAGACACTGTTAAGGGGCTGTTTTATGCTGGGCTAGGCTGAGAGTGATTGGATTAGGCAGCCATAGGAGCGGTGACGTCACCGGAAGTCCTCCCAGGAATTGTGTTAATGTTCAGTTAATCATCCTCTAGGGGTATGTAGCACTCGACTCTGTTTCATACCACATTACACCACTAGAGGGTGTCTGGTGTTCCGGTTATTTATTTTTTTTCCAGCTGTGCATTGCTCACTCCTAATGAGTGAGTAGGTGATCCCTCACTGCAGTAAAGGAGGAGACATGGTGTCCTACTGGTTCCACCTTAGTTGCTTTCCAATAAAATATAAATATTACATTATGTGTGCATATATATAGTCAAAGAAAGGAAACAGAGTGATAAATGCACAGCTGAAATAAAGAAATTACCAGAAGGTACAACATTTTCCTTTCTTCAGTGCAGGGTGCATCTGTTTTATTTTATTTGAATTTTGATGACCAGGTAGGCCAGCTGAGACAAGCAAGTCTCTTTTCAGTGGTGACCTGGGAAACAAAGGCATTACAAACAACATACGGTACAAGTAATACATTACAGGTAGAGATGCAGAATAGCCTGAACATGGGAAGTGCAAATCATAGACTACAGAGAATTAAGTTAAGATTGTTGCAAATACAGCAATAATTGTTATCTGATTCCAACATGATGCTACTTAGACTTAGTTACAAATACAATGTTTTTTTTTTTATGGTTATCTAAGGTACAGCTATGAACCATATGTGAACATCAAGGTAGCATAACAGTTCAAGTATTTAGCTTACAGGTGAGGGAGGGAGGGAGTGAAAGTAATGAAGCAGAAGAGGGGAGGGAAGGGAATAGTGCCTGAATTCAGGAGGATGTGAGGCAGGTGGCACTGGAGCAGTTAGACATAGAACAGCAGTGCAGTAGGAGAAACTCAGTGGTAGATTAGCTACAGAAGCCATTACATAAAGGAGGCAGAAAGAAGGTTTATTTGCAGCATTTTGTGAACTGTGGAAGAATCTCACAGGAGAGCAGAGTGTGGGGGAGGTTGTTCCATTTTTGAGGTGCTGTGATGGTAAAGGACCTTTGGCCTATGACTAGTTGAGTTTTGGGTTGTTTGAGCAACAGGAGATGTGATACTCTGGTGGCCTGGGTGAAGGATTTCATGTTAAGCAGGTTGGTTAGACTGGGTGCTGAAGGTAGGTGGATGAGCTTGAAAGTGGCACAAAGTACAGGGAGGTCCACCTTGGCACCAAAGGAGTGCCAACCTAATATATTTAATACTGCACAGTGATGGGTCTGTGCCGGAGCTTTAGCAGCAAGCCAGGCAATTCTATGGTAGGTCATTCTTAATTTGGACAGGAGTGTATGCTTGACTGAGTGGATGATTGAGGCACCATAGAGAAGGCCCAGCAGAAGGGTGGAGGAGGCGATTGCCTTCCTCGCCTTGTCTGAGAGGTAGGGTGCAGTGCGACGTAGGAGACCCAGTTTTTGATTAGTGGTCTTGACAATATTGGTTGTGTGCAACTCAAAGGATAGGTGTTCATCGAGTGTGAGGCCAAGGTATTTAAATGAGGTAACTCCTTCAAGGTGGACCCCAGATGAGGAGGTTTTGATAATGATGGGCTGTTAGGCGAGCACATTAAAAGAGGTATGGTGGAATAGCATGGACTTGGTTTTTTTCACATTCAGGATTAGCAGGTTGGCCTTAAACCAGGTCTCTAGTGTATGGAAGTCAGCTTCCAGGTTAGAGGTGATGCTAGTGATGTTCTTAGAGGATCTGTATAAGATGGCATCACCAGCATAGAGCTGAACGGAAGCCCTGCCACAGTTCCTGGGCAGGTCATTAATGAATACGGAAAACAATAGTGGGCCTAGGATGTACCCCTGGGGAACCCCATCAGTGATAGGTTCTAAAGGTGAAGAAGCTCCGTCCCATTTGACACATTGGTATCAATTGGTGAGGTAGTTTGATATGCAGGAGAGAGAGTTGTCATCAAGGCCAATGTGTAGTAGTTTAGAGATTAACAAGGGGTGGTTTACTAGGTCGAACGCCTTCGTAAGATCGATGAAGACTGCTCCAGTGGCTTCTCCCCGATACATGGCTTGGAATATATTAGAGGTGACTTGTAAGTGAGCAGATTTGGTGCCATGGTATTTCCAGAAACAGTGTTGGCAGTCAGTAAGGGCATTGTTTAGTTCGAGGTACGAATATAGTTGGGTATACAGTATGCGTTCTTGTATTTTTGTGAGGGGACATAGGATAGATGTGGGTCTGTAATTTTCAAAGAGATTGGTCTGACCATTTTTATGAATGAGGACGATGACCACTGTTTTCCATTTGTCGGGAATAGAATGAGTAATGAAGGATCTGTTGATAAGTAGGGTGACTGGGAGGGCAACTGCTTTGGCTCCTATTTTGAGAAATTTGGGGGACAAGGTATCAAACTCTGGTCAGCTATCAAAGTTAAGACCCCTCAGAAGTTTGAGAACCTCTTTTCTGGTGGTGGTGGTGGTGGTGGTTTTTATGTGGAATAGGGGGTGTGCGGTGTCTTGGTGCTCAGCAGATGGCTTGGGCAGGTTCTTCAGTAGGTTGAGTTTATAGGTGTCAAGTTCAGTAAAGAAAGCATTTATCCTGGAGGCAATTTCGGGGGGTGAGGATAGCAGAGAGCCCTTCGCTGTCATACATTGGGGGACGGTCTGTTCTTTACTCCTGAGTAGCATGTTAATTTCTTTCCAGAAACTATTAGGGTTGGTTAGATGCATCTCCTGGAGTGATGTTAGCTGTCACTCATAACGAGTGGGATGTGAGTAGCAGTAATCCCTCCCCCAAAGAAGGGTGGGAAGAGAAAAAAGATTAATAGTGAACAAAAGGTAGTTCAGAAAAGAACTCAAGCTCATGTTGTGGACAGGGGAAAACAAACACAGTCTGAAGAAATGCTGGGCCTAGCACCACATCAGCAGAAAATGTCCCATCCCATTTGTAATGCATAGTGAACGTGTAAAGAAGAGTCCCATGTAAACACTTAGCAAATGACCGTGTAGCTTGTTCCTTTCCATTCTGTTCAGGACATGGCCATGGCTTTAGAAAAACATGCCTGAAGCCCATCTGGAGGCTAGTCTCCTGTGGCTTTTATGCTGCTGAGAAACATTCCATAACCCATCTAGAGATGGAGGGTCAGAAGTCTTTCTGACCCTGCTGTCTGGCACTGTGCAACACTAAAAGGGCTTGATGTAATTGTTTGAGATCTGTGGAAATAATGTTTCATGGCCCTCCTTACATCTAAAGTACAGAAGTAACATTCCTGATCATACTGTGGGTGAGGACAGGAAAACAGAAGCAAAAGACTCCTGGGTGAAATGAAAGGCACAGTGCATATCTTTGGGATAAATGCTGGGAATGGACAGAGAACCCCCTCATCATCATGGACAACAAGGTATGACCCCAGGTGGAGGGTATGTCCAATTCTCCCAGCCAGGAAAACAGGATTCAGAAAGGCAACCTTTAGAGAGAGTCAACTGAGTGAAACCAAAGACAAAGGCTCAAAATAGGGTGTCTGGTAAGACCGTGGCAGACTAGTCAGGTTCAAGGATGTTACACCGGTAGTTAACCGAGGGAAATTACAGTATAGTGTGGTTCATCATTAGCACAAGTGCAGAAGCAAACAACATGAGAATGAGAATCCTGGACATCAGGAGGGAGGATTTTAAAGAAAAAGTTAACTGCCTGGGAAGCAGCCTAGCAGGGGTGGATTGCCAGTGCCGGGGGTATGCATCTCACATGGTGTAAGCCTCATCTGTGATGAAATAGATAGCACTTTAAGCATGAACTGTGAACTGCACTTTATTCCCCAGCTAGTGATAACCATTTTTAAATTGTTCACTATTTGCGGTCTGAAATAGAGATTTAAATGAGTGGTATGTTTTTTCTTATATATATTTAGCACTAGTCACTTTTTGTGTGTTTATTTGCACAGTATGTAGTTTGTAATTACATTAGCACTTTATAACCAAATGCTGCTTTGTCCTGTCACTTTAAGAGTCGGGACTACATAAATGGAAATGGACTGCAGATGCGTGACACCCCTGATGACATGCTAGGCATGAAATCAGTTGGGAAACCATTTGTAGCCTGTACTGTTTATTGATTTGCGGCACTTATTATTGTTTAAATAATTAAAAACCCTGTATCAGCAGTGGAGTATGCATTTTTGCTGGACTTGTCAATAGAAAGGCAACAGAAGGTGGTGGTAAAATGATCCTCAGTCTAATGAGAGGAGAGTGGCCAGTGCGGTGCTGTAGGAATCAGTGCTGGGTCTGTTCCTTTTCAATGTCTTCATAAGTTGGGAATTTAGGAAATGCAGTATTCAGAGCTGGAATATTCAATGTAAATAATTTAAATATGGATATGCAATTGGAGATTATAAAATGCAGACTATACTGGCCAAGATATGATGAAGGAGGGATAAGCATATCATGAGGTAAGTATAGTCCCTATGGACAGGTATACTAAAAAAGAAGTAATAAATGCCATATACAGTATTATATGAATAACACAAATAAATTAACTGACGACTTTTATGATAAAAGCTCATATTACTTGTATACCTTGAATAAGAGCATAAATTATATTATTCATGCTCTCCAACAGTGGGGAACTAGCGTAAAAAGAAAAAAATATTTTTGAAAAACAAGAGATAGCAGTTGAGACAGTGATGGCATAACACAAAAGTGAGAGTGCCTCTGCACCAGTTGGGGTTGTGGGATGAACTGTGGTGGTCCTATTCACGCTTAAGTGAACAAATTCTTAATTATATTTTGTTATAAAATATTTTTGACAGAATTTATTGATTTATTTATTTATTTCAATTCTAGGATTACAATTACCTTTGAGCCCAGGGCTCTTTTACAAAGGTTCCACATCAAGACGTTGGTATCACATAACAATAGACAACATTGTTACTCAAATAAGTTGAAGGATATCAATTTAATTTTGAACAGACAGGGGAGTGGGTAAAGTGGAAAGGAAGAGGACAAGAGGGGGAAGGGGTGGTAGAAAGAAATGGGAGGGGCAAAGGCGGGAGGTAAGAAAATGAGAAGAGAGGAGAGGTGGGGGGGTAGGTAAGGATATGGAGAGGGGAAGGGTGAAGCAGCCAGGAAGGTGGCATTGTCAGGTGCTGGAGAGTGGATGGGGCAGAGGCCAAACTAGGGCAAGTGCGTTATGTAAGGCGCTAAATATAGGAGAGCGGTAGCGGAGCGGTGTTGCATAACAGTCGCAGATGCTGGAAGCGACCAGGGAATTTTGGAGCCTGGATTTGAAGGCCCCTAGCACAGTGGTATTGACAGTATCATTAGCAAGACCGTTAAACCAAGTGGGTGCCCTGTAGGTGAATGAACACTGGCCAATGGCTGTGCGGCAGCAAGGGATATGGAAAAGTTGTGGCTTTGATCCCCTAGTAATTCTGGAGCTGGTTTTCATTTGAAGGAGTGAACAGACCCCAGGAGGGTCAGTTCCCAACTGTATTTCATTAGCAATCACATAGGTTTGGTACTGAATTCTGTTATCAAGCTGAAGTCAGTTAGCTTGTGAGTAGAGGTCACAGGTGTGTGTGACCCGTTCGGCACCAGTGATGAGTCGACAGGCCTTGTTTAGGGTGGTAGTAATGCTTCTGAGTGCAGTGGTAGTGGCAGTGCAATAGATGACAAGACCATAGTCAATCTGGGAGATGATGGAGCTTTGAACTGTGGCAAAGAGGGCCTCTTTAGTCAGGTGCCGACGAAGCCAGTAGAGTAAGCCCAGTCTAGTATTCACAGTTTTAGCGACATTGGTTATATGGGTTCCAAAGGACAGGTGTGGGTCTAAGGTGATTCCTAGGTATCTGAAGGAGTCAACCTGCTCCAGGGAGTCCCCAAAGCAGGTGCTTAAGGAGAGCTGGTGGTGTTTGTGCTTGTTTTGGTGGTTGGCGAAAATCATGGTCTTCGTTTTTTTCTGGTTAATGATTAACTTATGTTCTTTGAACCAGCTTTCAACAGAGGTGAAGCTGTGTTGAAGGGTTTGTTGAAGGTGACTTGGGTCATGATGAGAGGCAAGAATCACTGCATCATCTGAATAGAGTATGACTTGCTGAGAGGTAGAGTTGGGGAGGGAGTTGAGGAACAGGCTGAACAGCAATGGGCCCAGGATGGAGCCTTGGGGGACACCGGAGTGAACCTGTTTAGTGTCGGAGACCACGCCTGATATTTATACACATTGGGACCTGTTGTCAAGATAGCTATTGAACCATTTCACTGATTCTGCAGAGAGGCCAATGTTCAGTAGCTGATGAAGCAGGAGGTGGTGGTGGACAGTGTCAAAAGCCTTTGACAGGTCGATGAATGTAGCTCCGGTTAGGCAACCCTGATCAAGGGAGTTGTGTATGGCTCCCGTAAACTCAGGAAGTGCCGTGGCAGTGCTGTGTCCTTTTCTAAATCCGTGTTGCTGCTGGCAAAGGATGTTGTACTTGTCCAGATGATCAGTGAGCTGGTCTGCTACTATCCGTTCCAGGACCTTAGAGGAAGGTGGCAGAATAGAGATAGGTCGGTAGTTCACATAGGAGGTCCGGTCACCACCTTTATGGATAGGTGTGACAGTTGCTGCCTTCCATTTGTCAGGGAATTGGCTGAGAGAGAGGGAGAGATTAAAGATCCTGGTGAGAAGCCCCAGAACCTCGTCTAGAGTGAGGGACAGAAGTTTGAGGTCCAGTGTGTCAGCACTTGCTCTAGTGTTTTTGATGGCTTTGGAAATGTATTTCCTGACGGTATTTTTGTTTACTGCTCTGATGTAGAATGGGGGACAATTTTTAGGTGATGACTGATGGTTGGGAAGAGGGGGGTCACTGTCGTTGAAAAAGTCAGGGGGGAGGATGCTGCTGAGGTCAGTGAAGGCATCCTTAAAGGTGTTGGCTATGACTTTTAGGTCCAGGATAGTATTCCCGTTTATTGTGATAGCAGTAGGGGGTGATTTGGACTCCTTCCTGGTAACATCTTTAATGTTATTCCAGAGTGCTCCTGCATTTCCCCATGTGTCAGCGAGTGCAGTCTTGTAGTATTCAGATTTCTGTTGGCCTATGGATTTGGTGCAATCATTTCTAGCTCTTTTGAAATTTTGGATGTCCGCCTGTTTTCCTGTTTCTCTGGCTAGATCCCAGAGGTGGTCCTTGTGTTTCAGCTTCTTTAGAAGAATGGAGAATGGAAACACAGTGGGCCTGAGGAAGTAACTTGGCCATAAAACGCTGCCCAAATATTGTGTGAAGTTAAAAACAAAAGACAAAAACACTGTGGAATTTATGCGGTGTTCATCCTCTCATTTGTTTTGCCTGGCTGCAAGATCAAAGGCAGCATGGCCAGCCCAGTGGCGCTGAGGGTTGAGGTGCTGGATGCCACACCTCACACCATGCCAGTAACCCAGATTCGGGAATGAGACCAGGGGGCTGGCAGGGGAGAGAGAAGATCGAGCATCTGGAGGACTGCTCTTCTCTCTCTCTCAGGGAGGGATCCAGGGACAGGCTGGCATCGCAGCAGCCCCCAGTGGAGACCAAAAACACTGCAATGCTTAGGGCTAGCATGCAGCAGGAAGATGTAGGGTGGCTGCCTTCTGGACGTGGGTGGGAGCATCCATGTCATGGACTGGGTGGCATTGCATATCCCACATCTGGGGTGTAACAAAGAAACACCACAGCTTGCTGATGAGGCAACGAGGGCCTCAGGAAACTCCATGTCATCCCCAATACTGGGCAGATCACACCAGGGATCCACAGCTGACTTTCTGAGAGGGATGGACCCTCTAATCCCAGAAAGACGCCACCAAGGGAGGGCTGGCCCTGCCCTGGGAGGTGATCTGGGGCGCTGAGAAGTCCCTCAATGGAGGGTGAAATGGAGTGGTCTGTCATGGTGGGAAGTAGTAGGGCTAGAGTTGAGTGGGCACCTCTGAGAGATGCCTCGGCAAACCGGAGAATAAACAATGTTGGGAAAAAAAAAGATCAACGGCAGTATGAATTCATGTGGGGGAGGTAATGAGGGGAGAGTTACCAGTGAGGGTGCCAGAGGAGTCAGTGCTGGCACCATTCCTTTTCAGTGTCTTCATAAGGGACACTGCAAAAGAGCTGGAAGGGAAAGTATGCCTTTTTGCAGATTACAGCAGTATCTGTAAAAGAGCAGATACTCAGGAGGGAGTAAAGAGAATGACAAGGGACTTAGAAAACCCAAGGAGTGGTTAAGGATTTGGCAACTGAAATTCAATGCAAAAAAGTGCAAAATAATGCACCTTGGTCATAGAAATGCAGGAGCTGAGTAAAAATGGGGGAGGGGAGGTACTGTTGGTCACTAAGCAGGAACGGGACCTTGGGATTATAATAGTTAATGACCTCAAAGTTGCAGGGCAGTTTGACAAGGCAGTGGGCAGGGCCAGTGGGATGCTAGGGTGCATAGGGAGAGGTATTATTAGCAGGAGGAGGCAGATGATATTACTACTGTATAGGTCATTGGTGAAACTATTCCAGGAGTACAGTGTCCAGTCCAGGAGGCCGCATCTCAGAAAGGATATAAATAGGATGGAGGCAGTCCACAGTAGGGCAACTAAAATGGTGCAGAGGTTGCATGAGAAACCATATGAGGAGAGACTGCGGGATGTCAACATGTACACCCTGAAGGAAGGTGTCCCCACCAACTTTATAACATTAGAGACCTACAAGTACCTCACAGGGGTGAACAGAGCACAGATGGGGGAGCCTGTTTCAAATGAGAAAGTGCACCAGAACAAGTGGGCATGCAGTGAAGCTAGAAGGGATGAAGTTTAGTAGCGATATGAGGAAGTACTACTTCACTGAACGAGTGGTGGATGCCTAGAACAGCCTGCACCCAGAGGTAGTCAGGGTGAAAACAGGGAATTTCAAACATGCATGGGATAGACAGTGAAGAATAATGGTAAATAAGTGGGGGGGGAGGGTCGACAGCAGCCAGTTAGGTTCTGCAGAGACAGAATTGGCAGGGAATGTCTGGCAGACTGGGTGGACCAAGCAGTTCTTTTCTGCCAACAAATTGGATTGGAAGGCTCATTTTAAATTTGTTAAAATGCTGCAATGATAACTACCAAAGGTGTAAATAGGTCTGCAAAAATCTTTGGCACTGGTTCTTTAATACCAATGAAGATTGCATTTTTGGCAAAAGTCAGTGCACAGATATTGTATGGGGCCAAAGTATGGGCACCTAAGGTATCTTTTGTAGAACTTAAAACATTTTTTAATTTCATCATAAGGTTGCCTTTATCTTTGCAAAGAGGCACTCCCACTGCAATTTTAGGTACTGAAGCTGGAATTATGCCAATAGAATTTTATGCCATGGTGAGGGCACTCTAGTACTGAAGGAAAGTTTTGACCATGGAGAAAATAAATATACCAAAAACAATACTGGTTTGAATTTTTAAATAAACCATTCAAGGGAAGTTGGTTTGTGTAGCTAAATGCAATCTGTTGCCTTAGAACCTATTTGGTGAGGCAGTGCAGTAATAAACCCAGTAAGATATGAACCATTAACTAAACAACATTTATAGGAAAACTATTTTAAGTTAGGTGATTTTGAAAGTTTGAGGATACATAATGTTGAGAAGCAGAATGCAAAAACTGAATTATATTTCTTATTTTGTGAAAGGTCTGAACATAAAAAAGCATCTGCAAGACTGAGACTGGATTTAATTAGTAGTGGAGGTGGAGGCTGGAGTTTTTGAACAATGTCAGCTATTTTTAAATCATGCTTTTGTGACATTAATGTTCAGCTATTGTGCACCTGCTTTTGAAGTGTCCTTTGTTTCATGAAGTTGTAAATGGCTTTCTCCTCTTTACTCCAGATGGTTGGAAGACGATGATTACTGCACTGTGGCAAAATTACTGTTTGCACAGAATAAATGGGTATTATTTGGAGCGGCAACATTTGCACATGTTTGTAAAATAAACTATATTTAGTGAGTGATTAATGTGCCTATTTAATCTGTACATGTATCAACATTTTTATAAACATGCCTTTTTATGAATGAAATCTGAATCTGATTACTGATGACACCTGGTCAGCTGATTTGTGTTGTGACATAGTCATAAGCGGGATTCAGCTTTCAGTGACTATGCAAGTCATTGCATAGTGAGACCCCACCTGGAAGACTGCATCTGATTCTGGAGGCCACACTTCCACAAGGACATTGACATGGTGTAAGCAATCCAGAGGAGGGCTGCCAAGATGGTGAGGAGGTTGCACAAGAAACCATATGAGAAGAGGCTGTGGGAGCTCAACCTGTACTCCCTGGAGGAGAGAAGAGTGAGAGGGAACAAGACTGAGACCTATAAGTACCTCACAGAGGTGAACAAGGTGCAAGAGAGGAATCTATTTCGCAGGAGAAGGAGGAGGAGCACCAGAACATGGGGGCATGCTATGTAGCTTAATGGGGGGGGGAATTTAAGAGGGATGTGAGGAAATACTTCTTCACAGAAAGGGTGGTGGACACCTGGAACAGCCTTCCAGAAGAATTGTTGGGGGCAAAGACAGTGGGGAGCTTCAAGCTTTGTGGGATAGGCACATGGGTATAATAAGTAGAGTTAAGGGAGGAGGGAAGGACACCTGCAAAAATAGGGTCCAGTGTGCCGGAATAGTCAGAGAAAATAGGGCAAACAAGATGGGACTACCAATTCATTTCTGCCAACACATTCTATGTTTCTATGTCATTTGTGTATAGCACAAAGGAGTGGTGGACAGCACAGTGGGGAGCCTGTTAGCGCCCCGTTTTGCACTGTCATCAAATAAAGTGCTGTTCTACCCATCACATTTTACATCATCTGACAGAAAATCCTCTGACTGACAGTAGTTTTCTTTAGCTTATTAATTATTTAAACCAGGATACCAAACATGAGCTCACCAGTGCTGTCTTTTAGTTGCTATCTGGGGCAAGATGGCAGATATATACATAAACATTACATAAAACATTCATGCATGCATACATGCATACATAAATTCATACACATATATATATATATATATATATATATATATATATATAGATATTCAGGGTTCAGTTGTGATAATGCATTTATCTTGTACAGTTTCCTGTCACCTCAAGTAACCTCAAGAGTGCCGAAGGCACCAGTGAGAGTTACGAGAGGTCACTGGAAACTGTACTAGATAAATGCATCATCACACACTGAACCACTGCACATTCCATTTATGCAACAGGTTTAGATGTTGTGTGAACATTTTGGTTTTGGTAGGTGTATGTAATGTGTCAAGAAAGGGCAAGGAAAATGTAATATCATGCTGTTTTTTGCTAATTATAAAAAAAATGGTGTCTATAAATAAAACACCACTCATTTTTTACATATTTTTGTGTGGAACAATTTTTGTGATCACAGTAGCATGCTATCATTTTTGTTTTAAAGTTATTTACATTTGTTTGTCAAAAAAGTGAACAAAAAATTACATTTTCATCTGTTTTCTTGCTAATTATAAAAAATATATATGGTATCTATAAATGAAACACCACTCATTTTGTAGATCATTTTGTGCTGAACAATTTTCGTGCTCACAGTACCATGCTATCTTTTTTCATTTTAAAGTTATTCCTATTTGAATATGGTTAGTACTGCTTCTGCGGCTGAACATTCTAAATGAATTCTGAAGAGAACTGTGTAGATAAATGGGATACTATAGTGATAAATAAATTTATCACCATAGTATCGTAGATAAATGGTTTTATTCTACAGTTTTATCATGACCCTGTTGCATAAATATATATATATATATATATATATGCATACATACATTACAGTATCAATAATAAAATGATTACATAAACTACTGTTTCAAAATGATCACGTGTACAATAACACCAGATAACCACAGCATGTTTAAAGGCAAAACAAAATAGAAAAGCTACTTACATGCTTTAACACTCCTGCATGACAAATTTCCAGTCAAGTTGCTGAAAGACTGGTTTACAAAATCCATTCCAGAAAATAATAGATGCCATTTTTTTAAACCCAGATGTAATAGTGATTATACGTAACCTAGGTGTATTTATTTGTGCTGCACTTTGTGACAACATTAATCGTTTCCTGTGTAATTATAACTATTTCCACCTATTTGTATATGGCTATGAAAAATGGGACACCATAATTTGCAAATGAGTTTTGCTCAATTGGTACATACAAAAAAAAAAAACATAAGGTATAGACATAGTCAAGTACAACACATAATTTGCAATCGTTGGTGAAATCCAATGGTTACAAAGAGGAAAAGCTATACAAAACAAAACTGTACTATATACAAGAAGCAAGTGCATTAGTTCATACGATGAAGTACAGACTGTATTTATGACAGTTTTGATAAGCTATGAGTGTAGGGGGCCACTGGACTAGTGCAGTGAGGAGAGATAGAGAGGGTAGATAGTGGAGCAGTCAGGGCTGACTATGACAAGGGGTAAAGGGGGAGAGGGCTAGGGGTAGGGGTAGAAAAACATGGCACAGACAGAGGTGTCCTTGTCCATGATTATTGGGGAGGGTGAGCAAGGGGTGTTGGAAAGGGATGGTGAGAGATGAGACAATTACAGGGGGGTAGAATGAATAGTTACAGAGGGGGTGAGGTTGGGAAAAGAGGAAACATGAGGTGGCAAGAGGATAGGGGGAATGACTGAATAAAAAGGGGAAAGGTGAATGGGTGGGCAGGGTGGGCAGGGATTTAAAGAGCTGGTGGAACTAAAACAGGTAGACAGGAAAATGATACAAATTTCAAGAAGTAGTTGTAATGTTTTATTTTTTAAGTATTTTTCTTATTTCTTCTACTCTTTAGAAAGTTTTTATGTGATATTATTAAGTTGGATGTGTGAAATAGCTCTTATCCTGGCAGCTGACATATCTGGCTCTAGTTCCCCCACTACATCATCAACCCTGTGATCTCACTGACCATGACATCACAGGTGACTTACCTGGCAGCTACCGAGTGGCTGTTTGTAAGCAGTAGTGATGTCACAGTGCTGATGATGTAGTGGAGGGAACAGAGCTAGATATGTCGAGTGCCAGGTAAAGTGTTGTTCTATACATCACACCTACTAACATCAGAAAAAAGTATTCTCATTTTCCAAAGAGAAAAGATAAGTACCTTAGATATAAAAGGTAATGGCTAACTGTTTTTTAACAACTAATCTTAGTTTTAGGCAGTGCACTAGCTCTTTAAGATTATACTCTTTACAGAGTCTTGATACTGGAGAAAGGGCGTTGTCTCTTCAAAAATATGTTAGTGTTCAACAATGCAGTCAGACAGGTATGCTTTTGTTTCTCTAAGGTGATACATTTTTTTTTAGATGACAGAATGTGCAGATCCTTTTGAAGATAAAATCTAGGTCGTTGTCTACTAGTCTTTGATTATGTTCTCAAGTGTATCATAGCCTGACCTGTATCCCTTTAGATGTCTCATCTGTGTGATGTGGTGTTCTGTAAACTAGGTGCAGTAATTGACTATCTCTGTATGAGACAAGCATGAAGTCTATGAAGACAGTCCTTGTACACACCTGAATGAGTATGTAATGTTATCGTTTATTGGTATGATGTTCAGACATTTTGTTTGTAAGACGACTGTACAAACTACTGTAGGAGAATGCAGGCATCCATATCTTGCATAGTTTGGTGGTGTGAATTTTAACTATAAGACTCTCTCTCTCTCTCTCTCTCTCTCTCTCTCTCTGTGGTTGACACCATTTTAGAAAACCATTATTTGAAAGTGGGTCTCTCTGTTTCATTTCAATGCTTCCTGACTATCCCCCCTTATATGACACTGTAGTATCCTAGAATACAAGAGGGGTCTCAATGGAAAATAAACTATTGAAACATTAGGCGTTCTGGATTTACCAGTAAGGTGCCACTTCATGGTCTGGTTTGAATGACAAGTTCAAAATAGCTCCTATCCTCAAGTAAGGGTTGCTTGCATTGATAAATGTTACTAGTAGTGTCTTGATTTTACTGTGTAGTGTGGAAATTTGAAAGGATATTTCAGTTTAATATTGTACTCATTTTTCTCTTTTCTCTTTTTTTTTGAATACCCCCTCACCCTTTACTTAGATGCACCCCTAACACCTTCACTGTCTGCCCTGTCCATGTTTTCCTGTCAACCCTCCCCCCCACACACACACACACACATTGTTATGCCATGCTGGGGTTTACAATACAAACTTTGTTGTATTGCTTTTTGCTGTGATGATTTTTTAGTTTGCACATCTGTAACATATTGTACCTTGGCCCCTTTGTTGTACAGTATTACCTTTATCTACTGTTATTTATGTAGTCTGTTAAGGTACTATCAATTATTTCTCCTTATTGTTCTCTGCCGCACACCCTTACCCCAGAATGCAGCTGGAAACAAGCTGTTGTCAGCTCAGTATGTCTTTCCTGGTGAAGATTTTGAAATAAATAAAATTAAATAAAGTATCTACCAATTTTTGTAGTGCAATCATTTTAAATCCTGCATCCTAGAAGCATGAATTGGGAGAAGCTGAATATATGTTGTTATAGTTCTGCATCACAAAAACAAGCATTTGTCAATGCCGAATGTTTGCTTGCTGGTATTGGCATTAGTACTGCATGAGTTAGAGAGATACATACTAGGAATGGCAGTGAAGTATTGAACTAACGCCAATCCCCACCCCCACCTTGCAGAGACTGACAGGCGTTTGGGTGTGCCTTTAGATCGTCGGCCATAACACTCACGCCATTCCACCTCACCCCACCCTGCAGACACTGACAGGTGTCACGGTGTGCCTTACGGTCTTTGGCCCTTACACTCACCCCATTCCATAAGGAAATAAGCTGAGATGGGTGCAGTATAGGAGAATGGTGTGAACATTAGGGTTGAAGACCCCAAGGCACACCTCAATACCTGTCAGTGGCTACAGGGTGGAGGTGGGGGTAGAATGACGTGAACATTACGGCTGACGGCCCCAAGCCACCACCCCTTATGCCTGTCAGTCTGTACAGAGTGGGGCATTACAGTTGGAAACCCTAACACCCTGGGTGTTTGTTGGTATTTTCACTCCAAATTTTCATCATGAGCTTTTTGGGACCCCACCTCATGAACAGTGGCACTGTTGTTTCATTAATCAGTCCTGAAAGGTGATTCTGCACAGTGACTGCAAAATCACCTTTCAGGACCAAGAAATGAAATGACAGTGTTAGTGGTCATTAGGTGGGGACCCAAGAACCCCATGTTGAAAATTTGGGGCCAACACTCCAAAAAATGGCTGAGATATCAACCTAAGTTGAACCCCCACTGATTGCCATGATAGGGCTTACCATGATTTTCTTCGGTTTGCAGTCGGCTTTTGAAGAGTGCAGACATGTTTCTGGTCCACAGAAAATCACAGTGCCAGACCTCCAGAGGTAAGTATGGGGTGAGGAGGGTGCGGGGACGTGGGGTGCATAGAGGGAAGGTGAGGATGGAGGAAGGGAGCTGCCGGGAGGACGAGGGACCATTTTCTTTTTTACAGGTAAAACAAAAAGTACATCGGGATATGTTTTTCTTCTTTTACAGGTGTAATTTTATGAAAAATAGATTTCAGCACACTGGGGTTGGCTCCCAGTGTGCCAGACTAGTGGAGGGGGAATCAATGCCAACCCAGGGATTGGGCACCCCGAAGTTGGCTGAAAAAAAGGGGGCATGGGGGGCACATCCCATACCAGGAGTGGGCATCCCAGTTTTGGAAAAACATGTTTACTTTGGCACATTGGGGTGGGCTCCCAGTGTTTCACAATAGTGGGGGGGGACATATGCCGACATGGGGATTGTGCACCCCATTGTCAGCAAAAGATAGCTTGGGGGGCATGCTGACATGGGGATTTGGCACCCTGATGTCAGCTTTGGGGGGAGTGTTGGGTGGGCAGCAGGGGCCGCCAATGATGCAAAGCCACACAGCTTTTTTATTTCACCAGGAAAGGCACACTGAGCAAATGAGTTGCTCGTAAGTCTAGCCATGCTCTTTACTGTGCACTGTAATGCGCATAGCTGGAATCTTCCTGGTTGCTGGGAAGGGGGGAGGAGAGAGATCTGCCACTGCAGTGAAGATACTGTCTGTGATTGGAGCGGCAGATTTCTTTCAACTCCGGCACTTGCTCTGAAACTGCCATCATCAGCAGCTTCCCTGTTGATTGGTGGCTGAGGGACGCGTCCCTGAAAGTGTTCGCCAGATTGGCCAAACACTGCCATACCTCTGCAATACTCTACTGTCCTCAAAATGTTTCTTGTGCACTCTGCGCGCAAGCAAACATAAAAATGACAGAAGACACCGAATGGCTTGAGTGACTGTACTGCTTATAGGTGTCATTAAATATGATACAATCAAATGTGGAAGGTATTGGAGTCTGCACCTGAGAACAGACTGGAACAAGGTGCATACAGTAAAGCACAGGGCAACCAAAATGATCCACATACTAAGAGGCAAGACATATGAGTTGTGAATGACAGCTTATAGTACACATTGCAAGTTCATTGGTCGACACGGTCTACCAGTGGGCTTACAGTAGTACAGTACGCTGTCATTCACAGACAGCTCTGTCAGTGGGCAGCCGTGGCAGTGTGCAGGTAGGTTGAGCTGCCTGCTGACATTCAGGACATGCTGGGACGGGGAGGCAGGGTGGGTGGGGTGCATGAGTGAGTGGGGGTGGGGGCCCGTTGGACCACCAGGGATACTTTTGGGAGTGGCATGCCATTGCAATTGGGTTGAGGCTGTGAAGGGGATACAATAGCCTACCAGGGCAGACAGCTATATTTTCTGACAATATGGGGCTACAGTCAGGGAAGGGAGATACAATAGCCTACTATGGCAGTTGGCTGTTTTTTTGACATTATGAGGATACGGGCGGGGGGGGTCCACTAGTCTAGGGTGTTGTGTTAGTGTACACTGCCACACTTGCAGGGAGCCTAGGGCATTCTGCCGGGTACATCCCTGCAAGATACATGCAAATGGGGCCATAATGATATGCAAATGGCCCTATTGTGCCTTGCATGTCTAATGGCCCCATTCGTGTGTTTGTGGCTGCAAATAGCAACTTTGGGCGTAGCACTGCACCATTGGTTTCTCAGCCCGACCAGCGGGTTGCACAGGCGCATCTCGGGCTGGATGCAGCTGTGGTCTTCACAGAGGGGATTTGTCAGGAGCATCCCCCGACGCATTCCTGGTGCATCTTCTGTGAATACCACATTTCGGGCACGGTGCATCTCATTTGCGCTCTGGCAGCTGAGATGCACCATGCGCAAATGCTTTAAGAATCCTGCCCTATGTGATCATGGAATTAGATTTTCACAGAAAAAAATGCCCTGAATCTGGTGTCCTGGCCAGAAATGTGTTTTCTGGCTCAAGTTCATGCTCTGCACTTAAGTAGTCATCAAGGACAGTGGGCAACCTGACACTCAAAATTTTCAAAATGAAACTGAGAAATAAAAAACTTATGAGTGATTGAAAAAAAACACCTCCAAATAAATTTGAAGTCCAAAAGAACAAACTTTTTTGCTGCCTTTTTTCTATCATACATAACCTTAACATTTTCACTTAAGTCCACATTTTGGAGATAGGCTACTTATCACCCTACCTCATGACCAACTACATGGCAACTTTCTTACCGACCCGAAGGGCCTTTCACTTTCTTTTTTTTTGCACCTTCCCTTGCACTCCCCTCACCTCTCACTCCTTTTGGCTGCTCAATTTCCCTGTCTGCCCCCCAGTCTGAGCCTTTGCTGCTACTTCCTGCCACCTGGCTCTCCAGGCAGTCCCCACATCCTCAGAGGATCTGGATTATCCCTGCCGGGAGGGAACCCCTATCTAGGGGAAATGAGGGAAATAGCATTCTTTGAGGGGGTCCTCCAAGGTATGCAGGACTGGGGGAGGGCAAGAGCGGTGCACTAGGGGGACTGTAGTGTGGGGGAAGAACTAGGCAGCCATCATCCAGCAGACCAATACTGTTTTCTGGGCTCCTCCCCACACCCCAGTGGCATGCACTGTGGCAATGCCCTGGAGGTGGAACCAGCTGACGTGTGGTCACCCACACTCTCAAGACTCCACACAGCAGCAGGTGTCACTGTCTGAGTGGTGCTCTGCAGCACCCTTCCCTGGGAGGAGAGCAGATGCCCTATCACCCTCCCTGCTGGCCTCCGCTCCAGATGTCCTGGGCTCGGGGCTCAAATCCAGGTGGTCAGCATGCCAAGCAGGTGTCCCACTGCTCAGCACCATGGAGTCAGCCGGATCTTTCACTTTGCATAGGAGTCACAGGATCTAGTGCAACATATTCTGCAAATCCAGTCCTGTGCCCAAAGGGTCTCCAACTTCACTCCTAGGTCCCACAGAGTCCTGCAGGAACCAAGGTACAGGTCCAACACTATATCTGATGGGTTTACTGCCTCACATTTCTGACAGGTCTGTTGCTTTGCACAGGGACCACATGGTCCAGAGCGAAGCAACTTACATGTCTGGGGTTGTGCCTGATGGGTTTGCTGTTTTACTTAGGTACCACATGGCCATGCTCAAAGCAAACTACAGGTCTGGTGCTGTGCCTGATGGGTACCATTCATCTGCTGCTTTATGCAGGGCCCATGGGACCCTGTGAGAAGCAAGTTACACCTCATCTGCTGGGCCTCCAGGGTCCTGAACAAAGAAAGTTATTCATCTGGCAATATACTTTCTCAAAAAGTAAGGAAATGAATTGCAAAACAAAGTATGTTTCAATGTACTTACACAACTGGATATGATATGATAATGCTTGTGTAACTTGAATTCTATGTGGCTTTCCACCTCTCTATCCATGGGATATACCTCCTGTAGGGGTACAATGCAAGGAACCCTAGGGAGGGTTCCCCTCCTACAGGTGCCGGAATGAATGGGTTGGCTAAAGGTAGGTTACAAAGAAGCCCACGGGTAAGAGAGAGTAGCCGCTGGAAGAGGAGGGGTGGATGGTGGGCAACGAAAATGAATCCTGAGGGCGTTCAGTAAAAGTGATGTATTTAAGCTCTAGATGGGGGAGTGACGTTGTTGCTCCGCCCATTGAACCTCGGGCTTAAAACCCTCCCATTCAATGGTTAGGAAGAAGCCCAAAAAGAATACCTAAATTGTCAAGCGTTGAAGATAGGAGTGATTAATTAATTCTGTGAGATGGGCTAGCTTCCTGAGGAGAGAGGGGAAAGCCGGGTCACCATCCGCCTCCTCCAACAGCGAAACCTAACTAACTATGAAGAAAATCACTAATTCTAACTAATATTATGACCATTGGCACAGAGGAGAGGAAAACCCCCTTTCTGAGGAGGAAACCTCTGGGGATCCAAGACCTAGGTCGCCTTCCCTCCAGGCTGACGACGTTTGATTTGGTGATATATGTCTTTAAAAGAAAGAGTTCAGTGAATAAAGGGATATGAGTCGGGATGATGATGATGATGATGATGATGGAATGGGGAATATCTCTGAAAGAAAGTAGATGTAATATGGAACATGAGGCTGCATAAGGAATGAATACTAACTTGAGGCAACAATGAATATTGATGGTGATAGTCATCACAGGAGGTCAGCAGGTGGATAAGGTAGCATGATATCCGATAATGGAAATAATTGATAGAAGCAAGAAGTAAACACTGAGGTCGATCGACATAATTAAGCAATGTGAATAATGAGATCGTGTTGTAGTTGAGGAGTAACATCGGAGTCAGATGATGGAATGCTTGAGGTTAATGACAAAATAGATAAGCATTGCTGGACTCAATGAGGGTGTGCTAAAGTAGTCGATGGGAGATACATCAAAGGAGCATGGTTGGAAGGAACTAAATCCATGTATGAGATTAGTTAGCGAGTGTGATAAGATGTGCTCACAAGAAGATTCCAGATGTACTCGTGAGGAGGAGAATAATAATGCAGACTACTTTTTTGAATGGCATAAGTGAGCATACGCTGAGCGTGAAGAGCACTTTTGAATATGTGATATAATCGATTAGACTCTGGAGTTGAAGTCAATGAGGTAGTACGGAATTCAATGATAGGAATATTCGAGTGATGATGTGATGATATAAACCTTGAGGTAATGCTGAGTGAATGATAACTGGATTGTGAACTTGATATGATTTGGCTTATGGACTCGATACGTGATGCAGGATGTCCTCGGCTGATAGGTGGTGTAGGAATTATGGTAGGTATGCCCAAAAGAATATCGAGAGCAGGCCAAGAGCGGAGGGAAGCCTTGAGAGCCAGAATTGAAGGGAAAGAGGAAGAGACAGGAAAGAATGAAATTGAACGGGCACGAAGGAAGGGAAGGAAGAAGGCAGCTTGAAAGGAGGCAGATGCCGAGGCTAAGAAGGGAGATCCGAAATCAAGGGCAACTCTGGGGAAGCGATCGAGAATTAAAATCGAATGAGACATGAGGAGGAAGGAGCAAAATAGGATGAAATAGAAAGAGGAGGGGAAAGGAAGCACGGAGAGAAGCCAGGAAGGTGGAATCCTGATGAACCAGTACAGACCGGAACAGAAGAAGACAGAAAGGAACCTGAAATAGACATGTATGAAGGAAGCAAAGGAAGTAGGCTCCTCAAAAGGAGGGAGGTGCAGATGCCAAGGAGAGAGAGATCTGGAACTAGAGGCAACTCAGGGTAAGCGATCTAGAATCAAAGCTGGACGAGGTGTAAGGAGGAGGAAGCAAAATTGGATGATGAAGGGCGAGGAGTGAAGAGAAGAGCAGAGTGAAGCCAAGATGGCTGAATCCCAAAAGCTGGTATGGACCAGAAAGAACAGGAGACGGGAATGAATTTGAAAAGAACTTGAATGAAGGAATCATGCTCTATGGAGCAATATGCATGATGATGCTCCTTGAAAGGAGGCAGACACTGAGGCCAAGAAGGCATATCAAGAACTAGAGGGGCTGCGAACCAGAGGCAAGCTCAAGATGGCGATCGAGGGGAGGCAAAACAGATGATATAAGATGAGGAGGGAAGCCTTGGGTGGAAAGAATCCACAATGGTCAGGACAAGAATAAGTGCTAGGCTGAGGAAGGCAACTAGAATGGAAGAGGTACGATGGGTAATAGAAGCTAAGAAGGCAGGGCACACAGAATGAAAGAACAGGAGGCAAAGGCGAATACAGATGGTGCTTGCCACAAAAGGTTGGCAGGTCGATGAAGTAGCTGAATAGCAATCGAGAGGTACACCCGGTTGAGCAAGGTGAGGAGGTAGTTGCCGATGCCGGAAGGCAGGAATATGCGATGAAAACAATGAGACCTTGACAGTGAGGGCAATGAGATGAAAAAGATTAAATAGAATGATGCAAGACATGAGGCTCCTTGAAAGGATACATATGCCAAGGCCAAGGAGGCATGTCTGGCATCAGAGGGTAGGTGAACTAGAAGGATGGAAAGTTTTAGAGAGCAACATAATGAATGAGACTACTTGAAAAGAGGTAGAATCGGAAATGAGTAGAGCAACGTGAGTAAGTAGACTCCTCGAAAGGAGGTAGAATCAGAATGATTGCGAAAGGAACTTGAACGATAGTGGAGAGCCTCCATCCAGCCCTAAGTAATGGGTAACAGACAAGAAGGCACATCTCCGAGAGGACGGAAAGGCAAATCAAGGTAGTAGTGATGGATGAGGATTGAGGCCATGAATGGAGTGAACCTGTGAAGGCAGGCACTAAAAAAAGCAAGCCCGGAACTCACTAGGTTGAGGAAAGTAAAATAGGAATAGATGAAGTACTAAAATGGATTGGATCCATGTAGCTGACGTTGGGAAAGTGAAGTCTGGGACGGACTAAGGACGGCAAGGATGGCAAAGGTTTAGCGAAGGACCCAGCCAGTAGGAAAGCAATCTGCAACAGGGTAACTTGTAGGAGGTCTGATGGAGTCTGCCAGAGTGTAATGCCATAGAGGCTGGAAAGCAGGCCAGACTGAGGCAGCCAAGACATGGTAAGATAGGGGAACTCCAAAGAAACACAGAGGCAGAGCCAAGGAAGTGCAGGGAAGGACAAGGATTGAGGAGGACCATGAGATGAGAGATAGCCTCAAGGAAGAAGGCATGCAGTGCTGACAGGCAAAATGGAACTGGAGAGCCACGAGGTGACGAAGGACGGCCGCAGGTTGAATGGGTGGCACGGGTGCCACGAAGGTAAATGGAAGGAATCCGATGTCCGGCATGAGGATGGAAGCCGGTACAAGAAGGTGCAGCATGAATGACTGTAGGGAGGTCACTGGGTAGCGTAAGACCCAGCCGGCACATGGAGAATGAGGCAGTACGAGGTAGCGGAAACGGGAGCTGATGGACAGGGAGGCTGAACACCAAAGCGGGATATAGGAGTGAATCGATGTGCAGGATGAGAGATGAAAACTTGGGACATATGGAAGCCAGGACTGGAGCAATGCCATGACAGCCGATGTGAAATGGATAATGATAGAGCAAAGCCATGAGTAGAGTAAAACTGTGACGGCTGATGATGAATGGATAATGAAAGAGTAAAGCCATAAGTGGAGTGAAAAACCGTGATGGCTGGTATAAATTAAATAGCGAATAACAAACTGGAGACATGAACCTGAGACATGCAGCAGGTCCGCGGGTCAATAAGGAGGAGTATGAGCAAGAACAAGTAGCCAGAAACGAGATAGGAGGAAACCCAAATGAAGGCACCAGACATTTAAGGAGGGAGTGCACCCACTAGAGGGAGGAATGAAGGAAAGGATACGAAATGGCAAATGGAACGAGCCAATGCAGGAGTCATGAAAGGGAAGGAATGGTAATGATGGGCATGGCAAAAGCACGCAATAGTGGCAAAACGCCAAAGGAAAAGACAAGGAATGCTTCAGAAAAAGCATTGTAGCACAAATCCCATTATGCCACCAGCCGTCTGAGGAAAGATTGCTAGATAGACAGAGGGTTCTGGGATCTGAGTACAGTGTCATAGATTGTCTTCTAAGTGACAATATATGAGTTTTTTGTTTTTTAGGTGCTTAATAGGTAAGGAAGCACACTGACCCACAAGAAGCAGCATATACCTCAGGCCAAGAAGCCCCAGGAAACAACAGTCATGGACAAGAGACATGGAAACCAGGAACAGCTCTGTACCAAGCTCAATGTGGCCATGAAAGGGAGATGCACCCTGACAGGAAAGGAAGGTGCAAGAAACAGTTGGAAAGAGATTATCATCATGGCAATCCAGGACCCGAACCAAGAAATGAATCAGGAGCCCAGACATGAGATGCTCACATGAGGAAGAAAGAGGAGGACATGTGGAAGCGGAGGCCCTCTTGTGCTCTCAAGCCCATCCATGCTTAAGGTATGAGCCACTGCCTCCAGGAGAAGTGGCAGGCAAGGAAGGCAGGAAGATCCGCTACGAGGACCAGATCAGAAGAAGCAGCCGAAGTGAGGGAGCGAACCAGAAACTGTAAGCCAGCGCACCACCGAATTGAGGAGCAGTGCAACACGGGAGTTTCGGGGAGCTGCTAAAGATAGATGAAGAAAAAAATTGTGGATGCAATGGAGTAGGTCACGCTGGCATGAAGCCGGGATGGGGGCTGTTGCAGGCAGCTGTAAGTAGGAGAGAGCGGAAGGCGATAAATAGAGCCGAGTAGCAGAACCGCTAACTAACCCGTAGCACTGAGCAGGCTAAGAAGGGAGCAAGGTTGGCAGCTGAGCTCCCACAGGGGACGGGGGGGGACAGAAAGTCTTGGGAACGCCGACTCAAGAAAAAACAAATAGTAACACATGAAGCATAATTCAGGTGCCAAGGCGGGAACATGTAGTACGGTGCCAGAGAGACCAGATAGGCGATGGGACCAAAGCCAGAGAAGCCAACGGACCAAAAACAAAATGGGCGCTACGGAAGAGAATGGAGGGCCAGTGCAGAGCAAGGTGGGGAAAGCAGCAGGAGCGAGAGAGCCTGGGAGAGGGCACAGAACTGGACAAGGCAGTCCGGTGGGGAGAAAGAAACTAGGCGGGGGGGGGGATCGATGCCAAGAATACAAGGGGAACATGGCAGGCAGGATGAAGGCAGAGAGCAAAGAACAAGCTAGAAGAGGCAGAAGCAAATCAAGAAAGGCATGATAAATGGGAGCAGGAGAAAGGAACAGCCGACGTGGCCTCCAGCTGCAACAAAAATGAATCCTGAGGACATCCAGTAAAAGTGACGTATTTAAGCTCGATGGGGGAGTGACGTTGTTGCTCCGCCCATTGAACCTCGGGCTTAAAGCCCTCCCATAATGCATACATTAGACTTACAAAGCCAAAGAACTCTGGAAATTTGTCATTAAGGTTTTCAACCCTACTGCCCCCATCCTCTATCTTCTTGACCCAAGGTCAAACTACAGGTCCAGGGTCATGCCCCATATACCAGTTGCTTCAAGCAACAGGTCTGGGGACATGCCACATGTCTTAAGCCATGCACCATGAATGTAAGCTACAGATTTAGGGCCATGTCCCATAAGTCTGCTGCTTCAGGTTACATGTCAGGTCCAAGGCTGTGCCCCACAGATCTGTTTCTTTACGTAGAGCTCACAGCGCCCAGCATATAGCAAGATACTGCTCCAGAACTAGAACATAGAAACATAGACTTTGACAGCAGACAAGGACTGCTTGGCCCACCCAGTCTGCCCATTTCCCTACTTATTGGATAAGCTGCACATCCTAGTTAACCAACAGCCTACTTCTTCCTAACCCTCACCACAATTGCCTTATGTCTGTCCCATGCATTCTTGAATTGCCCCACTGTTTTTGACCCCACAACCTCCTCAGGAAGGCTGTTCCATGCGTCCACTACCCTCTCTGTAAAAAAATACTTCCTCACATTGTCCCTGAGCCATCCACCTTCTATCTGCAAATTCTGCCCCCTTGTTCTTGCACATCTCCTTTTCTGAAAGATGCTACTCTCTTGGACTTTGTTGACTCGCTTGAGGTACTTGAAAGTTTCTATCATGGCCTCCCTCTCCATTCTTTCCTCGAGGGTATACATATTAAGCTCCTTTAGTCTCTCTTCATATGGCTTCTGGTGCAGACCCTGCATCATTTTAGTTGCCTGCCTCTGGTCTGCCTCCATCCTGTCTATCTCCTTGTGGAGATGGGGTCTCCAGAACTGCACGCAGTACTCCATATGGGATCTCACCAACTGTCTGTACAAATGGATGACAATATCCTGTTTTCTACTGGTGATGCCTCTCCCTATACATCACAGTATCCCCGCAGCCCTCCTTACTGCCTTCTCACATTGCTGTCTGCTTTTAGGTAATCTGATATGACTACCCCCAGGTCCCTTTCCATTTTTGTTGTTGTTAGTACCTGCCCCCATCCCCCATTGTGTACTCTTCCCCTGGGTTTTTGTTTCCCAGGTGCATTACTTTGCACCTTTTTGCATTGAATGTAAGGTGCCACACTTTTGACCATTCCTCCAACCATGCCAAGTCCCTTCTCATCCTTTCCACCCCCCTTTGTGTATCAACCCTGTGGCAGATCTTTGTCTTGTCTGCAAAGAGGTATGCTTTTCCTTCTAGTCCCTCTGCAATGTCACTTAGAAAGACATTAAAAAAGACCGGTCCCAGTACTGAACCCTGCAGTACCCCGCTAGTAACCCCCCTTTCTTCGGCGTGGACTCCATTTTACTGTTACCCTCTGTGTCTTGTTGTCCAGCCAAATTGTTTACCCAGGCTACTACCATGGGACCCACTCCCAGGCTGGCTAAGTTGTTTATTAATCTTTTGTGTGGGACTGTGTCAAATGCCTTGCTAAAGTCTTGGTACAGTAGGTCATGTAAACAGCCCCTCCCTGGTCTACTACTTTGGTCATCCAGTCAAAGAAATCTATTGGCTTCATCTGACATGACTTTCCCGCTGTGAATCCATGTTGCCTTAAGTCCTGTTCCCTGCTTGCCTCTAGGTACTCAACAATTCTTTCTTTCAGAAGTGATTCCATCATTTTCCCTACCACTGAGGTCAAACTAACAGGTCAGTAGTTTCCTGCCTCTGCTTTGCTCCCACTTTTTTGAAGGGGAATCACATCCACCCTCCTCTAGTCCTCAGGTGCCACACCATCCTCCCATGATTTGCTAAAAAGGGTAGTCAGTGGTGTTACTAGTTCTCCCCTTAGTTCTTTTAGAATTCTGGAGTGAATCTTGTCAGGTCCCATTGCTTTGTTCACCTTCAGTTTTAGGAGTTCTTTCAGAACCCTTTCTTCTGTAAATGAACTGGTATCGACCCCCCCATCCAGAGTGCTTTTATTGAATGGATTAGATACCTCTCCCTCCTCTTCTTCTGCGAATACTGAGCAGAAGTATTCATTCAGTAGCCCTGCTTTTTCACTGTCACCTTTGCCCCCCATTGAGCCTCACTATCCTCCCTTGGTCTTTCTTTGCTTCCTAATGTACCTATAAAAGGTTTAACCCCTTTCTTAACCGAGTTGGCTATCTTCTCAGTTTGGGCTTTTGCTATTCTGACTACCCTCCCCACTTCCTTCTGCTTTAACTGGTACATTCTCTATCCTGCTCCTTCTGTGTTTACTTATACTTCTTGAATGCTATTTTTTTCTCCCTAACCATCCCAGCCACCTGTTTTGAGAACCATAGTGTTTTTTTTCCTTCGTTTTGATTTATTTGCATCTCACAAAGCCTTGTTGCCTCTGTGATGGCAGTTTTGATGTTTCCCCATTGTTTCTCCACCCCTCGTTCTTGCCTATTTGCTAGTGCTTTTCTGATGCATTCTCCCATTTTGCCAAAGTCAGCCCTCCTAAAGTCCAGCACCCTCACATTTGTATGGCTTGACTCTACAGCTGTGTTTATCATGAACCACACTGTTTGGTGGTCATTTGTTCTCAGATGGCTACCCACTTCTGAATCTGAGATCCTCTCTCTGTCCCTGTTTCAGAGCAGCAGGTCTAAGATTGATCCCACCTGAGTGGGTTCCAATACTACCTGTCTGAGGCATGCCCCCTGTAGGGCATCGAGAATGACCCTGCTCTTGGATGCGGTTGCAGCAAAGGTGCTCCAGTTAACATTTGGCATATTCAGGTTCATCATCAACAATGTCTCCCCTTTGTCTGCCATCCTAAGGATGCCTTCTATCATTTCCTTGTCCATTTCCTCCCCCTGAGATGGGGGTCTGTATACAACCCCCATGCAGACTGTAGTGCCATTTCCTGTCTCCAGTGTGACCCACTGTGCCTCCTCTCCTCCCTGTTTACCCTTTAATTCCATTGCTTTGATCCTTTCCCTTACATAGAAAGCTACTACTCCTCCTTTTCTACCTTTACTTTCCCTCCTGTAGATTGTGTATCCTGGTATGTTGACATCCCAGTCATGGTTCTCCATGTACCATGTTTCTGTGACTGCCACGATATCCAGGCTTCCCTCTTCCATCAAGGTCACTAGTTCAGGGAGCTTGTTATCCAGACTATGGGCATTGGTACTCATTGCCCTCCATTTTTTGATGGCCTTACCCCTTTTAGCCCCACCTCTGTTCTTACTGCCGACCATCACGCCAGCATAGGTCTGTATCCCTCCAGGTAGACACCCAGTCCCCAATGAAGCCAAAACCCTGAGTTCTGCACCACTTTTTCAACCATTAATTGAATACCACAGTGCAGAGCACCCTAGCCTCACCCATGCTATATACAGGCAGCACCTCTGAGAAAGTTACTGTGTGTGCTACTTGTCTAAGGCCCTTCCCCAACTCCACAAACTCCCCCTGCACTGCTCTGATCCCATTCCCAGCCAGTCTGACATCCAGCTCCCTCCCCCATGCAGCTGCTCCTGCAAGCCTAAGAATTCACTCCCTGTCCCTCTAAGCCATGGTTCCGGGCAGGCACCTTACCTCCCTCTCCCAATTCTACCCCCCTAACAACTGAGTCCCCCACCAGGAGTTGTTTCTTCTCCTGTGGGGTCCCGTGCCACCCTCCTATGGGTCTCCTTTGTGGAGGTTCCCAGCATCCTCCTTGGTCTCCATTGTGGGTGCCTCCATAGAGGAACCACACTCTGCCAGAATGGTGTATGAACTGTAGAGAGGTACAACTGGAGGGATGCACCTCTGTTCCAACATTCTCACCCTCCCTGAGCCCACCATGGTCCAACCACTCCTCTTTCTTGGCAACCTCTGAGGCAGCAGCGGCAGCCCTGGTGGTCCCTGGGTGGGAGAGGAGATCCCCTGAATCCTGGCCTACTCAGCCTGGAGACAAGCAACCTTCTCCCTCAGCCCAGAGAGGTGCTGCACATGGGACAACACTGCATCCTCCAGAATGTCTCCCAGAAGACTGCCGCTCCACAGCCACTGCACTGCACCATTCCCATCATGTCTTATTTGTGGCCCCTCGACTGTTGTTTTGTACGCTTACTCTTTCCTCCCTCTGTTTTCTTTTTTTGTTTGTTTTTTCTCCCCACTTTTCTACTGCCTCTGTGCCCTTACAGTTCCTGCCCTTCCTGTTCTGGGACAGTAAGTTCCTATATTCCCAAATAGTCTCCTTCTTACTTGCTCAGAGACAGACCTCCAGCAGCTAACCCTTTTCCTCCTTCTCCTTCTCTCCCTGTCTTTCTCTCCTTCTGTAGTGACTTGCAGCTTCTCTCTCCTCCTCTTGTATGTGCCCTTGTGGACCTAGTTGCTAGCTACCCCTTTTGTAATTCTGCCTATATACCAGCTAGGCTATTGCTTGTGTTGTGCTGCCTAACTGTTCCTGTGTCTTTAAGTAGGAGTTGCCTGGCCTTCCACTATAAAGGAAGAGCACCCTGGGGGGGGATGGAGACTGGGGGTGGATGGGTGGGGTTGTTCCTTTGGCACTCGGTGTCTATAAAAAGAAAATCATCTGGTAACAAAAGACATTCTTGCATAACCTACAGGGCAAAACACAGCTCAAGTTTAAAGATCAACTGCAGCTATATTATAAACATATTACAAACTTTACTACTTTTCCCTAATGTAAGAACATTCAGACCTCATTTATTACATGTGGAATGAAGAAATTGCCATTTGCCATGCTCAGATACTGTTTTAATGTTTTTCTATTTGATGGTTTCACAGAAAATCTCTCAGACATGTTTTGACCAGCTAGCAGAACCTTGGGTGAGTCCTGATTCCTTTCAAGCAAGAATGACATCATTTTCCTCAAGTTCCTGGCAGCTCAGTACCTGGAACCAAGGGTGTAGACAGGCATACTCACTGTACACATTTGTGTACAGTTTTGTTGAGTGCCTGTCACAAACCATAAGCCATTCAGTTAATATTATCATTCTAATCTGTAGTATTTGGGTTAGTGTAGGCCACTGAGGAGTGTCCAATACATGTATAACCTCTTTAGAGAGTAGAGGAGTCATCTGACAACAATCTGACTTGTTTGGAAGGGGGTGCCATTTGGAAAGGATATATACATTTTTTAATTGGGGGGTTGTAACTGTTGGAGATTGTGTACATAATGGAAATTTCTGGCTACACTCCTGCCTGGAACTTGAGGAAAATGATGTCATTCTTGCTTGAATGGGATCAGGATTCACCCAAGGTTCTGCTAGCTGGTCAAAAAATGTCTGAGAGATTTTCTGTGAAACTATCAAATAGAAGAGCATTAAAATAGTATCTGAGCATGACAAATGGCAATTTCTTCATTCCGCATGTGATAAATAAGGTCTGGATGTCCTTACGTTAGGGAAAAGGATTAAAGTTTGTAATATGTTTATACTATAGCTGCAGTTGATCTTTAAGGTAGCTGGTAGATGCGCTGCCTCTCTCAGCTTCTGCAGCAAACAGAGTCCACAGAAAACTCCTGTTTGTAATCCACAGTCACTCAAGCCTTCTTCAGCTCCTCCCCTTATCAGACACCTCTTTCATAGAGTTTCAGTAACAGCTCTAGTCACAAATGACTGCAGATATTCTCCCAGCTAGATTAACTCCCTGGCAAATTAAAGTCACACTAAGTTCAAACAACCCCAAAAACAGAGAACCAAAACATTGACTTCTACTTACTATTACAGGCCCCTGAATTAAGAATTCAGTTTAATGTGCTCAGTAAATCACCTCCTTGCTGCTCTGCCTCAGCTTTTGCAGCAAACAGTGTCCACACAACTAACATAGAAACATAGACAATGACGGCAGAAAAAGACCAGAGGTCCATCCAGTCTGCCCACGTTCCCTATAATCCCTGGAACCTATTGTTCCTCCTGGGTACTAACCCTCCCTATCATCTCTATTTTCCTCCCTGGTCCTGTTGTCCCCGGTAACCACTATTCCCTTCATTATGTCACAGCTCTGCTTGAATCCCCTGACTGTTTTCACACCACCACCGCAGCCGACAGACTGTTCCAGGGTTCCACCACCCATTCCGTAAAGTAGTAATTCCTCACATCCCTCCTGAACCTTCCTCCTGTTACTTTCCATTCATGCCCATGTGACGCAAATTGGTATTCAGGCTAAATAGCTCCCTGCAGTTCACTTTGTTAATTCCTTTATGGAACTTGAAGGTCTTTATCATATCTCCCCTCTCCCTTCTGGTCTCCAGTAAGTACATATTTAGTGCCTTGAGGTACTCCTCATAGTATCTGCCCTGCTGGCCCTGAATCATTTTTATGTTGGCTCATACATGCACAGCCAACATATTGCAGTAGCAGCAGATTTGGAGGCATGGTCACTGTTGGGCGAATGCAGGGCACGCATCAGTAGGTGTGTCCCTCATTCCCCAATCAGGCAGATGCAGGCTCCACATCAGCAATGTGGAATGCAGCCACCAGATCTAACAAAAGGTCTGCTGCAATGAGAGTGGAGCTCTCATGCAGCATGACCACAACACACCTCCCGACGTGCATGCAACACTGCCGCCGCCTCCTGTCAGAATGCCAACAAGCATCCCACTCCCTGTCAGCATAATAACCCCCCTCCCATTTACAATGTATGCCAAGGGGGTGCCCAATCCCCCTCGGCATCATGGGCACCCCAACATTTTCTTTATTGCCATGAGCCCCAGTCCCCATCAGCTTCAGTGCCAGTGATGTTGCCGATGGGGGAGCCCTCCCAGTCGGCATTATGTAACACCCCAATTTTGTTGTGTGCAGATGGGTGTGCCAAATCCTGTCAGCATAATGTCACCCCTGCGCTTTTGTTGTGTGCCGACAGGTGCCCAATCCCCCATCGGCATAATGTAACCCCCCCCTTTTGGTGTGTGCCGATGGGGGTGCCCAATCCCCCATCGGATATAGCTGCCCCCTCAAACAAAGAGTCCATTGGCATGCTGGGAGCCCACCCCAGTGTGCAACATGCCCATCTTAAAAGAAAAACAGTCCTGCTATTTTTATTTTTTTTTTTTACCCTGTCAAACAACAAAACAGTCCCTCGTGGTCTCCCTGC
The DNA here is from genome assembly GCA_016271365.2 of Neoceratodus forsteri. NCBI lineage: Eukaryota > Metazoa > Chordata > Ceratodontiformes > Ceratodontidae > Neoceratodus > Neoceratodus forsteri. Next base: position 513,548,246 of record CM057449.1, on the reverse strand, counting down.
CCCCCTCCCACAACCCGCGCCTACCCACTGTGCACCCTGCCTCCCACACCCCTCCCCACCTCTGGAGTCTGGCGCGATGATCTTGAGTGGACCAGGAACACATCTGCACTCTTCAGGCTGACAGCGAACTGAGGAAATGCCGGTAAGCTGTATAATGGAATAAATAGGGTTTTTTCAACTTTGATGCATATCTCAGGCATTTTTGGGAATTGTGGCACCAAATTTTCAACATGGGGTTTTTGGGACCCCTCCTCAAGAATTCTGGCACTGTTATGGCGTTAATTAGCCCAGAAAGGTGATTTTGCGGTTACTGCACGGAATCACCTTTGGGACTGATTAACAAAACAACAGTGCCAGTGTTCATAGTGGGCTCTCAAAAGGCTATGTTGAAAATTCGTGGAATAAATCCAAAAATGACTGTTTAGCGTGCATTGCGCAGTTTCATGCACTTCGTAACTTGTAATTTGTATTTTCACTCCAGATTTTCAAAATTGGCATTTTTCCACACCTCCTTATGAACAGTACAGCTGTCATTTTACATATCCTGGCCGAAATGTATTTTCACACATCCGGCGCAGAATAGCACGGTCGCTGCGCAAAATCAGTTTTTGGGACAGTTTCAGGAAATGACAGTGACACTGTTCATGAGCAGAAGTTCTAAAATGCCTATGTTGAAAATTTGGTGAAAAAATTCAATTAAATAACTGTGTACACGTGTGCGTTGCGCAGTTTCCACGCATCCTTGTAAGTTCACAAATTTGCACTATTTTCATGCCAGATTCAACACTGGCATTTGTTTACACCTCCTTATGAACAGTACAGCTGTCATTTTTCATACCCTGGCCTAAATGTGTTTTTGCACCTGTAGCGCACAATGGCGTTGTCACTGTATGAAATCAACGTTTCGGACACATTAACTGAATCGCACTGCCACTCTTCATGAGAAGAGGTCCCAAAATGCCTATGTTAAAGATGTGGTTAAAAAAATCCCCCAAATAATTGGGTTACTGACATGTGTTGCACAGTTTCTATGCATGCTCATATCTTCACCAACTTTTCATATTTTCACTCCAGATTTTCAACGTTGCCATTTTTTTACATCTCCTCATGAACAATACAGTTGTCATTTTCCACATCCTTCCCAAAATATGTTTTCATCCCTGTGTCGCCAAATGGCATAGCCGCTGTACAAAACCACCTTTCAGCTAACAAACTGATAGTGCTGCTTTTCATGAGGTGGGCTCACAAAAAGCCCATGTTGAAAATTTGGAGTGAAAATACCAACACATGCCTACGGTGTTAGGGTTTCCAACTGTAGCACCTCACCCTGTAGAGACTGACAGGCATCAGGGGTGTGACTTGGGATCCTCAGCTGTAATGCTCACACCATTCTACCCCCAACCCCACCCTGCAGCCGGTGACAGGCATTGTGGTGTGCCTTGCACTGTTCGGCCACAAAGTTCACCTCATTCTTCTATACTGCACCCACCTCAGTGTATTTCCTTATGGAATGGGGTAAGTATAATGCCCAAAGACCCCAAAGCACACCACGACACATGTCAGTATCTATAGGGTAGGGTGAGGCGAAATGGCATGAGCGTTATAGCTGACGACCCAAAGGCACACCCCAATGCCTGTCGGTCTCTACAGGGTGGGGGTGGGGTTGGCATCATTTTAATACTTCACTGCCATTCCTATTATGCATCTCTAACTCCAGCACTACCAATGCCAATGCCAGCGAGACAACATTTGGCATTGACAAATGCTTGTTGCTACTCTGTGCTGCACTGTTTCCAGTCTATCCTTATCTTTTCTGAGGTGAGGAGTCCAGAATTGGACGCAGTACTCTACATGAGGCCTCACCAGGGATTTGTAGAGGGGAAGTATTACCTCTTTTCTTCTGCTATCAGTACCCTTCCTGATACATCCCAGCATCCTGTCAGCCTTGCTATAGGCCTTGTTGCACTGACTTGATTACTTAAATGAGTTGCTAATGATAGCTCCCAGATCCCATTCCTCACCTGTAGTGTTAAGTCTCTCTACCCCCATCCAGTACTCTGTCTTGGGGTTCTTTTCCCCTAGGTTCATTACCTTGTACTTTTTAGTATTGAATTTTAACTGCCAAGGTGCAATTTTCAAAATTGCTCCCCATGGGTGTATTGCTTCCCATACAACCTGCAGGGCCCTGCACAAAGCAAGGTAGAAGACTGGTGTCATGCCTCATGGGTCTGTTGTTTCATATAGGGCCCACAAACCAAGCTACACATCCAGAGCTGTGCCCCATGGTTCTGATGCTTTACATGGAACCCACAGGGCTCATACGGCCTGCATGAAGCAAGCTACAGGTCTGAGGCTGTGTCCCACAGGTCTGCTACTTCACTTGTGGCCCACAGGTTTGGTACTATGCACAATAGATTTTCTCCTTCAGCCCTGCAAAGCAAAGTACAGGTTTAGGGCCATTCCGAATAAATTTCAATCCACACCTCCAGCTGTTTAGAGCTTGTTGTGCAATTCCAGTTCATAAGAGGCACACCAAGGCACCAGTCAGATAAAATTAATTCTCCCTTCCCCTAGTTAACTGAAGTGAAATACTATAGTATATCAGTCTGCAGCATACCACTTCCTTGGATAATTAAAACTATTGTGCTGAGAAGCTGTGAGATCAAAGCATGCCATTGCCAATCAAGCCAGAATTAAAAATTACAGTATCACAGATTCTGAGCTTAGCAGTACCAGGCTGAACAGTTGCTCATTAAGGTGCTCTCCCTGCCTCCCTCTCTGAGAGAAGGGGAAACACAGCAGAGAAGAAAGACTGTGTCAAGGCCTTCAGTTTGACTTCATTGGACACCCATGGCAGAATGTTTGCAACTGTGCTGCAACCTTGTAATTACTGTCATTGTTCATATTTATGTGTTTATGAGAGTACGAGGTATGGAGGGAAACTGGGTAAAAAGTTCATCAGTGTGACCATGTGACTAGTTTAGCGGGTTTGAAGAAAAACAAACAATGACCAAACCACTGAGTTCACAAAACAAAGACAGATGTCTTCTTACAAATTTCCAACGTTCTGAGATTCAAAACTATCTGTTCCTCAGGTACAGTCTGAAATTAGAAACAAAGAATTGTCAGCAGATAAGGACTGCTAGGCCCGTCCCATCTGCCCATAATTCTTACCCTTGTTTGCGGCCACTGATCCTACTTGATCATTGGCTTTCTCCTCTCCTTCTCACTTCTAGGGTTCCCTTATTTCTGTCCCATGCATGTTTAAATCCCTCCACTGTGCTCGTTCCCACCACCTCATGTGGCAGACTATTCCATGTGTCTTCCACCTTTTCTGTGAAGAAAAATTTCCTCACATTTCCCCTTATCTTGCCAACTTCCAATTTCATATCATGCCCCCTCGTTCTTGTACTCCTCCTATATTGAAAGATGTTGCCTCACTGCACCTTGTTTATGCTTTTAAGGTACTTGAAGGTTTCTTTCATGTCTCCCTGCTCCCACTTCTTCTCCAATGAGTACATACTGAGGTCCTTTTATCTCTCCTCATATGTTTTCTGGTGCAAGCTCTGTACCATCTTTGTTGCCCTTCTCTGGACAGCCTTCACCCTGTCAATGTCCTTACGAAGATGCGGCCTCCAGAATTATAGACAGTACTCTAGGTGAGGCCTCACTAGTGTTTTATACAATGGAATCACCACCTCCCTCCTCATGCTAGTGATACCTCTGCCTATGCACCCCAGCATGCCACTGGCCCTCCCTGCAGCCTTTGTACTCTGCTTAGACACCTTGAGGTTGTCTGAAATGATAACCCCCAGATCCATTTCTTCCTTGGTGACCATCCACATCTCCCTGACCCCCCATCCTGTAGCTTTCTCCAGAGTTCCTTCATCACAGGTGCATTATTTTGCACTTCTTTAAACTGAACCTCAGTTGCTACACTTCGGACCAATCTTCAAGCTTACCCAGGTCCCTCCTCATTTTCTCCACCCCATTTGGAATATCAACCCTGTTGCAGATCTTGGTGTCATCTGCAAACAAGCAGACCTTTCACTTCAACCCTTCCGCTATGTCACTGATACAGACATTAAACAGGATTGGCCCAAGGACTGATCCCTGAGGTACCCCACTGGCCACCTCCCCTTCAGACTGGATCCCATTTACCACCAGCCTCTGCCTCCTGTCCATTAAACAATTTCTAACACAGTTTACCACCTTGTGGCCCATGCCCAGACTACCTACCTTGCTGAAATCGAGGTAGGTGATGTCCTCCGCTCCTCCTTGCTTTACCTCGTTTGTAACCCAATCAAAAAAATCTATCAGGTTTGTTTCACAAGACCTTCCTGCTGTGAATCCATGTTGCCTTGGATCTTTTGGCACCGTTGGATTCCAAGTGTCCCTCTATTCTTTCTTTAAGCAGTCCCTCCATGATCTTACCCACTACAGAGGTGAGGCTGATGGCCTATAGTTCCCTGCCTCCTCCCTGCTACGACTTTTGTGAAGAGGGGCTACATGAGCCCTCCTCCAGTCCTCTGGAACTACTCCTGTGTTGAGTGACTCAGTGAACATGACTGCCAGAGATGCTGCCAGCTCCCTCCACAGCTCCTTTAATATCCTTGGGTGCATGCAATCCAACCCCATTGCTTTGTTCACCTTACGTTTTGTGAGTTCCTCCAGGGCTCTCTCCACAATAAATGGACTGGTGTTCACCCCCCCACTTCGTATCTGTTGCCCATGTCCTTGTCCTTGACCCTCCTTCAGTGAATACTGAACAGAAGTATTTGTTCAGCATTTCCGCCTTTTCCAGTTCTACCTCTTTACACTCCCCTTCATTCCCTCTGTGCCTTACAATCTACTGCCCCACCACTCCCACCACCCACTCCTACCCCGGATTTCCTTCTTTCACTGATGTGCCTATAGAATGTCTTGTCCCCTTTTTTCACCATCTGTGCTAATCTTTCATCAGTCCATGCCTTTGTGCTCCTAACAGCCTTCCCTGCTTCCTTAGACATTTTAGGTACACATCCCTGTCTTCCTTCTTTTGAGTCTCCTTATATTTCCTGAAACTCATTCTTTTGGCCCTTACTTTGTCTGCCACATTTTTCAAGAACCATAGTTGATTTCCTCCTTCCCTTGCCTTTGTTTACCAACCTAATGCATTGGTTTGTCACCTCCTGTATGGCTCCTTTAAGGTGTTCTCACTACTCCTCAACTCCCCCTCCTACCTTCCTCCTCTCCAGGGCTTCTTAGATACATCTTCCCATCTTAGCAAGGTCCGCCCTTATGAAATCTTAAGACCCTTGCCTTTGTGTGACTTGACTGTGTCCCTGTTCCCATGTTAAACTACACTATGTGGTGGCCACTGGACCCCAGTTGACCTCCTATCCGGACATCTGTGATTTTGTCACCATTAGTCAGTACTAGGTCCAGAATCACCCTGTCTCTGGTGGGATCAAGCACTAGATGCCTGAGGCCTGCCCCCCTGTAGAGATCTAGGATGTCTCAGCTCCTAGTTGAAGCAGCTGCTGGGGTGGTCCAAACCATGTCTGGCATATTGAAATCACCCAGCAGTACGCCTTCCCCTTTTGTTGCCATCTCATGTATTTCATCCACTAGCTCCCTACCCACCTCCTCCCACTCTGTTAGTGGCCTGTAGATCACTTCTGTGCAGATTGGTGTGCCACTACCAGGGTCAAGAGTGCCCCACAGTGCTTCAGCCTCCCCGTCTACCTTGTACCTCCGTTGCCTTTATACCTTCTCTGATGTACATGGCCACCCCCGCCCTTTTTCATGCCCCCTAGCCCTACTGTATAGAGTATAACCCAGAACATTTATGTCCCATCTATGATTAGTGGTGTACTAAGTCTCTGTTACTGCTGCTATGTCCAGGTTCACCTCTGCTAACAAGGCCTCCTGGTCTGGGATTTTATTTATGTTTTGCTCTCTATCCTCCCTCTACTCCTGTTTTTGTTCACCTGCTTCTTCCCCCCCTCCCAGTTTTCTCTCTTATGCTGCTTCGATTCCTCTGCTATTCCCTTTATGCCTGGTTCAGGTGTCCCTGTCATCCATTCATCTTCTTGCTCCTCAGTTCTGGTTTCTCTGCCTTGTGGGGGTGAGCTGCTTGAGTTTTCCTGCTCCCGTTGCCCCCACCCGGCTAGTTTAAATGCTCATCAACAAAGCATTTAAACCGCTCATTGAGGACTGCTTTCCCCTTCCTGGATAGATGCAGTCCATCACCCTTGTATATCATTTAATTTATACTCCAAATTTATATTCCAAATTTTTTTCTCAAAAAAAATATTTTATGTTTTAATTGAAACCTGGAGTGGCTAAAACTCCATAGTACCTTAAAACTATCACAAAGTATGCACTTCTCACATTTGCTCATGCATCACTTCATTGATTTCACAAGTCTGTATTCAGATGAAAACACATATGAAGTAACATGTGTGGAGGTGGAAGACTAGGTTTGCTGGCAAAGATACTTAGCTTCACCTGAGCTCTTTTCTTCTAGGTTTGCATTTAAGGGCAGAGTAAGGAACATTATTAGAGCAAGGAAAAAGATTAAGGCTTCTTTTGGCTAGGCAGATTTACTGTGTGTTACTATTTTCTTTTGTACTCACATGGGTCGTTACTGTTTTTGGCTAACATTTTACTGCTTTATTGTTCTCTGATTCAAATTGCTGTTGCATGGTATACTTTCTGCTGCATTATTACAGAGTGTGCCTACAGGTTTGTTACTGTTTTGTGTTTACAGATTACTGCTGTAATCTTCTCTGATTCAAATTGTTTTTTGCAAGGTATATCTTCTGTTACTGCTTTATTTTTCACTATAGCAAAGTGTTTTTGCAGGGTGTATCTTCTGTGAAATTATTACAGGTGGTGCTTTACAGGTTTTACAATTTTATCTATCATTAGGCTAAGCTTTCAGGGCTACTGCATTTGTTGCTGATTGATTGTTTCTGCTCTTACTTCCTTCCTTGTTTCTTTTGTCCATGGTTGTTCTTTTTCAGCAGAGGAAGGGCACAGCCACCCACCCCATCCCCAACCACCCCATGCTACACTTCTTTTATAGAGTAGCACAGTCGTGACATTTCCTGTAACAAAGCAGGAAGAGGAGGATCAGAGGGGTATCTACACAGTGACCTCACTTACAAGGGCACAAGTAATTTAACTTGTTATAACAAGTTATGCAAAAACAAACAAACAAAACAAAAAATCAAACTTTTGCTTTCATTTTCCTCCTTCTAATTACTCAGACCAGGTTATAAACCCAGCAACTCATCTGGAATGGATATTATTAACTGCAGGTGCTGCAGAACACTTTTCTAAAGGACAGTTATACAGGATTTAGGACGCTGTCCTACATGCTGGACCATTGGAGATCTAAGGACTTAGTTCCAGGCAGCATGGGCAGAGATTGCACACCTCAAATCACATATTCAGGAGGAAATATAAGAACTGCCCGCTATTTGCCCAACATCCAACTGAAGCACCTCAACCACTGAGGGTAGTTGGTCCAGGAGGTTGGCAGGTGGTTAGGAGGGGCAAATCGGGTGTCCCGTCACTCAGTGCTCTCCAACGTATCACCTCCACAAATCGTATAAAAACTACAAACAGGTACGGTAGTAGCCAAAGACATTGCCAGGTATTTCCCAAAATTTCTGTGATATTTCTAGAGAAATCTCCTGCTTTCTGCATTTCTGTAGAAGGGGCAGCACAGAGAAACTCTTTTGAAATTTCACAAAATTTCTGGAAATAGGTGGCAATGTCTGTGGCTACTACTGTATCTGCCTCTATCTCCAAAATCAAACAAAGGGGCAGAGAACACTGCAGAGCTGGACTCTACAGCACAGAAGCTAGCGCAGGAAAACTTTTCCAAAACAGGGACCAAAACAAAAAAAGAAAAAAGGAAATCCAAAGCACTTCTGATCATAGGAGACTCCATGATTCAGGGAGTTGATACCTTCCTCCAGCCAGGGGTAATGGTCAGATGTCTCCCAGGTACACCAATGTGGAGAGACAATGACCGCATTGCTAAAATCATGCTGGAAGCAGGAGAAAACATCGACATCCTGGTACACATATGGACTAACGATCTTGCCAGCCGGTCAGTTGTGGAGACCAAGGAACACCTGACCAGGCTGGGAGACAAACTGTCATCCATTTCATCCGGCATCTCCTTCTCTGAGATCCTGCCAGGCTGGGAGAGGGGCAGATGGACAGAAGGTCAGAGAAGGGGAGATAGGAGAGCTAAATATGTGGCTCAAGAGCTGGTGCCAGGAAAAAGGACACAAATTTATAGGTAACTGGCAACAGTTTTGGGAGCAAAAGTTCTTTAAATTTGATGGACTACATTTGACTAAGGAGGGAGTCAGTGCATTGGGGCGGAAGTTTGACTTCTTTGCAGAATATTTAAGCTAGCAAATGGGGAGAGGGGTGCAGTACCTGATACATTGAATGAGAAGAACATCCTTCCCCCCTCAGCTAGTGCTCAAACAGGAGTTCAGCATGTTTGCAGTTCATTTGCATCACCAGGTAAGGAAAAAGGTCTGGTCCCCATACGATGTGCAGGGGAAACGCCGGACCTCACCCAACAACTAACGCACTGAAATCTGGCCAATGGAAAATCATGTACACAAGTGCCCACAGTCTGGAAAACAAGATTCCAGACCTGCAGGCAACAATGACAGAGGCTAAACTGGACATAGTAGCCATTAGCAAGACATGGTTCACCAGTAACCACACTTGGGAGACTTCAGTACCCGGCTATGTACTGTTCAGAAGAGACCGAGGTGCAAAAAGGGGGGGAGATGGCCCTTTATGTCAATGAAAATATCAAAGCTACAGAAATTCAGAATACACATAAGGAGGCAGAAGAACAGTGGGTCACCCTGGAAACAGGAAATGGGACAGCCATAGGAACTGGGGTTGTCTACAGGCCCCCAGACCAGGGGGAGGACATAGACACATTACTGTTAGAAGATATACAAAACATGAGAGCTAAAGGGGAGGTTCTGATAATGGGAGACTTCAACATGCCAGATACAGATTGGTCAATATCAGCAGGAACATCCTCCAGAACTAGACACATAGTGGATTCCCTGCAGGGGGAGGGCTTCAAACAACTGATACAACAACCCACAAGAGACAGGGCTATCCTAGATTTAGTATTGACTAATGGGGAAAGTATCACAGATCTCCAGGTAGTAGGTCACCTGGGGGCCAGTGACCATCACATGGTATGGTTCAATTTGGCCAATAGAACGAAATCATCCCATTCCAAAGCAAAAATATGGAACTTCAGAGGAGCTGACTTTGATGAGATGGCCAACAGAGTTAAGCTAGCCCTGGCAAGAAGAAATACAGGTGAGGGGGGTACAGGCAAAGTGGGCAAGCATTCAGGCTGCTATACTTGAAGCAGCATCCCACTGTGTTAGAGAGAAAAGCAAGAGCAAAAAAAGGATTAAACCACTTTGGTTCTCAAAAACAGTAGCAGAAAAGGTCAGAGCCAAAAGGATGGCCTTCAGGAAATATAAGGAAATGCAGCGGGATGAAGATACAGAGGCATACCAAACTTCCTTAAGGGAAGCAGGGAAGGTAATACGGCAGGCAAAGGCCCAAACCAAGGAAACACTAGCACAAACAGTAAAAGAAGGGGACAAGACTTTCTATAGATACATTAGTGAAAGGAGAAAGTCCAGAGGGGGTATTGCTAAGATCAAAGGTGATAACGGGGAGTGTGTGGAGGAGGACCAAGGAAAAGCATATATCCTAAATAGATACTTCTGCTCAGTATTTACTGAGGAGAAGGTAGGGCAGGCCCCACAGCTCAGCACCATGGACAAAGGGGAGGGAGGTGTGCACATGTCCCTTCACAAAAGAAAGGGTCCTACAAGAGCTCGCTAAACTCAGGGTGGACAAGGCAATGGGACCTGATGGCATACATCCCAGGGTGCTAAAGGAGCTAAGGGTGGAACTGGCAGAGCCATTAGCAGAACTGTTTAGTGAGTCTCTGAGCACAGGAGAGGTCCCAAAAGTCTGGAGAAGGGCTCATGTGATCATGTTCCACAAGAGTGGCAGCAGAGAGGAAGCAGGGAACTACAGATCAGTCAGTCTTACCTCAGTAGTAGGCAAGATTATGGAGGCACTCCTTGAGGCAAGGATAGTGAAACACCTGACATCCATAGGAGCACAGGATCCAAGACAGCATGGGTTTACAACAGGAAGGTCCTGTCAAACTAATATCACAGATTTCTTTGACTGGGTAACCAGAGTGGTGGACCAAGGGGGTGCAGTTGATGTCGCCTACCTTGACGTCAGCAAAGCTTTCGATACTCTTCCACATAGAAGATTGATTAATAAGCTGGGTAGGCTCGGGGTGGGTCAGAAGTTGGTCAACTGGATGACAAACTGGTTGGCAGGCAGAAAATAGAGAGTGGTGGTAAACGGTATACAGTCAGAAGAGATGCAAGTTACAAGTGGGGTACCTCAGGGATCAGTCCTCGGACCAGTCATCTTCAATATCTTCATCAGTGACATTGCAGATGGACTGGAGGGTAAGGTTTGTCTGTTTGCAGATGACACCAAGATCTGCAACAGAGTAGATGATCCAGATGGGGTTGGCAGAATGAGAAGAGATCTAGATAAACTGGCAAAATGGTCGGAAGAGTGGCAACTGGAGTTTAATGCAAAAAAGTGCAAGATCATGCACATAGGAAAGAGAACCCCAGAAGCGACCTATAGGTTGGGAGGGGAGTTGCTAGCAATCACAAGGGAAGAAAGAGACTTGGGCATCATAATCACAGATGACCTGAAATCATCCAAGCAGACCACTAAAGCAGTAGGTAAGGCTAGAGGGATGTTGGGGTGTATTAGTAGAGGTATCACAAGTCATGAGAGGGAGGTAATAATCCCTCTTTACAAGACACTGGTTAGACCCCATCTGGAGTACTGCATGCAGTACTGGAGGATACACCTGCACAAGGACATTAACAAAATGGAGGCAGTCCAGAGAAGGGCAACCAAAATGGTGCAGGGACTGCATCAGAAAACATATGAGGACAGATTAAAGGAGCTCAATATGTATACCCTATAGCAAAGGAGGGAGAGAGAGATGATATGATCAAAACATTCAAACATCTTAAGGGCATTAACAAGGTAAAAAAGTCTAACATGTTTTAATGTAAGAAAAATAGCAGGACAAGAGGACACAGCATGAGATTAGAGGGAGGCTGATTAAGGGGTAATGTGAGGAAGTTCTTTTTCACAGAAAGAGTGGTGGATGCATGGAATGGCCTACCTCAGGAAGTGGTGGATATCAATACAGTGCAGGGCTTCTGACAGGCATGGGATAGGCATAAGGGAGCAATACAGATGAGTATGAATAGATAGGCCGTTGACAGAGTACGGGCCTATAGCATATTCATAAGGTAGAAAAAAATGGGCAGACTGGATGGGCCTTGTGGTCCTTATCTGCTGTCAACTTCTATGTTTCTATGTACACATGGAATCACAAACCATTTTAAACTTCCCAAAATGTACTCCTGCACTACATTTTTCTCACTGAACTAAAGTGTATAGTTCCATTTTTTTAACATGCTTGTCAAACTAACTTGTTTCAAATAGTACTATATCTTATTGTACAACCCCTAGACACCTTTTTATACTACCAGTGATCCAAATGCACCCTCTCTTACATTGTTCATTCAGTAAGTTTAACACCGTTTAGTGCTTACTAGGCATACAATCCCATTTAAAACATAGCTGCTAATGCTCCTAACTCCATATACCAGTGCCCTTAATTCATTTAACAGCCCAAATGGGCTCACCTTCAACATTTTTGGCTTTTTATTGCCACTGCCATTACACTCTGAGGCAGAACAAAATAATCAAAAACCTTTTTTAATCACTATCCCCATAAGAAAAGCTTCCCTGTCTGTTTTCTAATATATTCTATGTCTATCCCGCACATGCTTGAAGCCCTCCACCCCCACCACTACAGTTTTTGCCCCACCTCTTCTGCTGACAGTCTGTTCTAGGTACCTACCACCCTTTCAGTAAAGAAATATTTCCTCACATCTCTCTAAACACCCTCCTCCAGCCTTATCATATGACCACTGGTCCTGGTGTTTTTTCTCATTTGAAAGAGATCCCCCCCCACACATACACACACACACACTTTGTTTACCCCTGTGAGGTACTTGTATGTTTCTGTTGTGGCATTTCTCACCCCCCATCCTTTCCAGGGTGTACATGCTGAGATCCCTCAATCTCTCCTCATAGAGCTTCCCGTTCAACACCTACACCATTTTACAGTAGTTGCCCTCCTCTGTACTGCCTCCCCCATGTCTATGTCCTCTCTGAGGTATGGCCTCCAAAACTGTACATAGTTCTCCAGATGATGTCTCAACAGCAAGTGATTCAATGACAATGATGTGGTGAGCTAGCCAACTGCAAGTCATTATTTGCAGATATAATTCTGTTAGATATATTTTTTTATGTGATTCTGTGTATATGTACATACCACAAGAATGCAAGTGTTAAAGCAAAGGATCACATAGAAAGAGAGACTGGATTTATTTTAAAAATGTTTGACCTTCCTCTGACTTGAGGGGTAGCTGCTTGCCAGGAAGCTAAGGTTGCATTCCCAGGTTCCTTAACAGAGATATGCCTAAATTAATTTACCTGCCATAAACCATGCACTTCAGAGGCAGGATGATCTGATTTCAGGAAACTGTTAAGGTATGTTGCATCTTATGAAGTGAGAGGACCAGGAACATCCTTTCTGGCAGACTTGTGTAAATTTTCTTACAGGTGTCATAATTGTCAAGGAAGTATGACATCATTTATTTATTGAAAGTTTCACCAGAAGGTACACTGAACAATATAAAATTGCTCATCTCATGGAGCGTCCTGGGGGGAAGGGAAGTAGGAGCACATAGACAATCGCAAAGAACATCATTAATGAAATTACATGAGACATAGGTGATATGCTCCACAGTCCATAACAAAATACAGTACAATACAATATCATACAATAACATAAATTACAACAGGTAAATGCTTAAATTGTTAGAATGAATGAATTCTGTAGTACAATTTGAGTTTAAACGAACAGGATGGCTGACATGGAGAAAGTATAAGAAGAGGAGGAGGTACCTAAAACAAACAATAGAAACGCTCTGGATACAGAAGTTGATACCAGCTCATTTACAGAAGAAAAGGTTCTGAAAGAACTCTTAAAACTGAAGGTAGACAAAGCAATGGGGCCTGATGGGATTCATCCCAGAAATCTAAAAGAACTAAGGGTAGAACTAGTGACACCATTGACTACCCTCTTTAACAAATCATGGGAGGATGGGGTGGTACCTGAGGACTGGAGGAGGGCAGATGTGATTCCCCTTCACAAAAGTGGGAGCAGGGCAGAAGTAGGAAAATACAGACCTGTTAGTTTAACCTCAGTGATAGAGAAAATGATGGAATCACTTCTGAAGGAAAGAATTGTCAAGTACCTAGAGGCCAGAGGGGCACAGGACCCAAGGCAGCATGGGTTCACAGCAGGAAGGTCATGCCAGATGAATCTAATAGATTTCTTTGACTGGGTGACCAAAGTAGTAGATCAGGGAGGGGCTGTGGACATGGCCTACCTAGAATTTAGCAAGGCATTTGACTCAGTCCCACACAAAGATTAATACACAAGTTAGCCAGCCTGGGAGTGGGTCCCAAGATGATAGCCTGGGTAAAGAATTGGCTGGAGAATAGGACACAGAGAGTAATAGTAAATGGAGTCCACTCCGAAGAAAGGCGGGTTACTAGTGGGGTGCCGCAGGGTTCAGTATTAGGACTGGTCCACTTCAATGTCTTTGTAAGCAACATTGCAGAGAGACTGGAAGGAAAAGTATGTCTCTTTGCAGATGACACAAAGATCTGCAACAGAGTTGATGCACAAGGTGGGGTGGAAAGGATGAGAAGGGACTTGGCAAGGTTAGGGGAATGGTCAAATGTATGGCAGCTTAGATTTAATGATAAGAAGTGCAAGGTAATGCACCTGGGAAACAAAAACCCAGGGGAAGAGTACACAATGGGGGGGTAAGATACTAACAACAACAAAAATGGAAAGGGACCTGGGGATAGTCATATCAGATGACTTAAAGGTGGGCAAGCAATGTGAGAGGGCAGTAAGGAGGGCTGAGGGGATACTGGGATGCATAGGGAGAGGCATCAACAGTAGAAAACAGGAAGTTGTTATCCCTCTGTACAGACAGCTGGTGAGACCCCATCTGGAGTACTGTGTGCAGCTCTGGAGATCCAATCTCCACAAGGACACAGACAAGATGGAAGCTGTCCAGAGGAGGGCAACTAAAATGGTGTAGGGTCTGCACCAGAAGACATATGAAGAGAGACTAAAGGAGCTTAATATGTATAGCCTCGAGGAAAGGGGGGGGGACATGATAGAAACTTTCAAGTACCTCAAGGGAAACAACAAAGTCCAAGAGGGTAGCATCTTTCAAAAAAAGAGGTGTGCAAGAACAAGGGGGCACAATTTGAAGATGGGGGGCAGCTCATAGGTAATGTAAGGAAGTATTTTTTCATGGAGAGGGTTGTGGATGCATGGAATGGCCTTCCAGAGGAGGTTGTGGAGTCAAAAACAGTGGTTGAATTCAAGCATACATGGGACAGCCATAAGGCAATTCTAGGGGGTTGGGGTAGAAAGAAGTAGGCTGCTGGTTAACTAGGATCTGCAGCTTATCCATTAGGTAGAGAAATGGGCAGACTGGGTGGGCCAAGCGGTCCTTATCTGCCATCAAATTCTATGTTTCTATAAGGGGGCTCTTTTCTAGATGGTGTAAAATTCTGACAACAATTTATATGCTATGTACATAAGCACATGTAACTTATAGCCTAGCCAATGTGTACAGAAAGGCAACTTACAGTAAACGCTTGGGGCTATTCTTAATTAGAGCTAACTGCTAGCATGGCACTAGGAGAGGAAGCTTGTAAGGGGGGCTAGCGGCTAGGGACATCACAAGGTAGCTAGAAAATTGTGTTGTGGGAAAGTGCAAGAGTGACATCTACTGGCCTAAAAGAGAAGACCGCTTTGGAATTAGATAGTTCTTTTTCTTCAGGCTTCCTTTAGTTGTTTAAGGAGCTGACATAGAACAAACTCTCTCATTTTTGCTGAGCATCTACAAGGGACACTCTTCTCCTGACAATACAAGAAGCAAGACTGCCAGTATAAAGGAAACTGAATCATTCATTTACTTTATTTGGACTTCATTTCACTACAGACTTAAGATAGACTTTAGATAACAGTTATAGTGTGTTTTTCATGAATATTTTCCACTTTTAGTTCTGTTATTCCGTGTCCAAATTAGTGCATCTTTTAGTTGTAACTGTATGATTATTATTTAAGTATTTCAGTAAAAACATTTGTTTGTAAGAAAACTGCCTGAATGAGATTTCTAAATTGGGTGTGAGTTGTGAGACAGTTATAAATAATCTGTGACAAACTGTTATTGCTAAGGGGTGCCTCCATAAGCAGCCAGTCGAGCAAGGGTCTGTAAGGGACATATGGATAAAGGTAGGGAGAATATCAAAGTCTCAGGGAAGAGTCTGTAGGGATTTTGAACCAGGTTGTTGCATGTCCTGTTGGAGAAGATGAAATCAGGAGCGTACTGCTACCCCGAAGAGAGTGTGATGCTTGGATCTTCCCCATTTGTGTAACAACCAAAAAGGGTTCATATTTGACTACAAGACTCAAGACTCGTGTTGTGCCCTTATCCAGAGTTTAAAGGGACACCTGGGTCCTCTTGGAGGGTGTTCTGTCGTGATCTCAGTGAGCATTCTAATCGTTCTCAGTGCAGGAAGGTGGCAGCAAAAGTGGAGCAAGATGCTGGGGTGCATAGCAAGGGGAATCTCCTCTAGGCAGAGAGGGGTGATCCTTCCCCTGTACAGGTCACTGCTCAGGCCACACCTGGAATGCTTTGTGCAGTACTGGCATCCATTCCTGAAGGACATCAGATTGCTGGAGGGGGTGCAGCATAGGGCAATGAAGATGATCGAGGGACTGGAGGGCAAATCCTGTGAGGAAAGGCTGGGCTGGGCAGTAGGGTGCAAAGACGTCACAGGCAGCACTGAAGGAATTGACAAAGTACTCCACAGCTGAGTCAATATCAGGTGAGGCAGCTATGGGAGACCAGTCCCATCTAATGAGGTGTTTCAGGAGCCATAGCTTGCATGGTCTGAGTCTTCACTGAAAGCTAACTTTTGGAGGGGCCTTTGTTGCCAAATAAGAACAGCACCCCAGTACTGGCGAGTGTTCACTCAGTGCATCAGATAGCACGGAAACCAGGGTGAATTTGTGAGGACAGTTAGTAAGAATTAGGTAGATGAGGATTGAAGTACCTGTTCTTGGGTTGTGACAGGTGGTAGAAGGCACAATTGACAGATTGAGGGTGGCCACAGCATCCCTGTAGGAGCAGCAGTGTCTGCTAGCCAATTGATATTAAAATCACCCAGGGCAATAATTTCTGCCTTATCTGGGTGCTGTTAGAGGTGGGTCAGAACTGATTGGAATGCACTTTTTTGGTTCCCGGGTGGGATGTAGACAGAGGAGATGAAGAGAGGGGTCCTGGCAGTAGCAACACTGACTTGGATGGAGAGGACCTGGGCACCGTGGTCAAGAGCTGGGGATGGCAGAGTGAGACCTTGGAGGGTGTCAAGGAGGTAAATTGCCCATCCTCACCCTTTTTTAGTTAGCCTATCAGCACGAAATATAGTGTACCCCCGGAGAGCTATGATGGAGTCAGGGGTGCAGCTATTGAGCCAGATTTCCACCACTGAGATAATGTCTGGCTGTTGTTGAACAACTCACCCTTATAAGTTGTCAAATTCCTTTAGCAAACTGCAAATGTTAAGGGAGGCTATATGGAGTTCCCCGGGTGCAGCCTGATTAGTTGCAAGAAAGGGGTTAGGACCAGGGTTAGGATGGATGTTTCCGGAGATCATGAGGAGTAGCAGTAAAACCTGTAGGGGGGTGAGCTTCAGAGTTTTAAATGCCCTAGAGTGTGTTCGGGTAGGACAAACTTGGAGCAGCGCACAGGCAAGGATGGGCATGTCCCTTAAGGGGGGAAGATGAAACAGGGAATCAACCAGTGAGGAGTAGGGGCTAGACCACAATGGATGGAGATGGGCAGGGGGATCCCTGGAGTCCTATTGGTCATGGTGGAGGAAGGGGGGGTGTCCACTGATGGAGTGTCAGGTCCCCTGAAACAGACTCTGGGGTGTATAGGCAGGGCCCCGATGTGCAGTAGGTTCTATGTTTCTATAGAGAGGGTTGTGGTTGCATGGAACAGCCTTCCTGAGGAGGTTGTGGAGTCAGGAACAGTGGGAGAATTCAAGAATGCATGGGACAGACATAAGGCAATTCTAGTGGGGGGTAGGAGGAAGTAAGCTGTTGATTAACTAGAATCTGCAGCTTATACATCAGGTAGGGAAATGGGCAGACTAGGTGGGCCAAGCGGTGCTTATCTGCTGTTAAATTCTATGTTTCTATGTTTCTATGTCAGTGGAGCATCTACCATGATAATGACGTAGAGTAAGAGAAAAGGTAGGGGACAACAGTGACTGTTGGCGCTGGTGAGTAGGGACATGATAAGGTCAGTATGGTGAGCCCTGGGGGGGTGGAAAAAATAAAGAAGAAAAAAGCACAGTGTGACTCTGTGCTGACCCAATAGCACAGTGGAAGGGTCATGGACTTTAGTGCCAATGGTACAAGATTCAAATCTAGCAGGGGGAACCTTGCCTATGGAGGCAGCAAGTGGGAGATATCTCAGATTGGGTATCAGTGAGAGCTAAGGAAAGAGGAGTGCAGAGGGCAAGATGGAGTGGCAGAATGGTGTGGGAAGTAGGAGTTTGAGGTTGTGCAGCAGTGACTCCTAGTGGCCACCGGGTATAACTTGCAGATGGAAAAACAGAAATTCAGGTTAAATGTGACCTGAATCACTTGTCACACTTCTGGAAAACAGCAGCAAAAGCAAATCAGATGCTTGGCTGCATAGCCAGGGGGATTACCAGTAGGAAGACAGAGGTCATACTACTGCTGCTGTACAGGTCTCTGGTAAGACTGCACCTAGAGTACAGTATGCATTATTGGTGCCCTTATCTAAAGAAGGTTGTCAGCTTGCTGGAGACAGTCCTGAGAAGGGTGATCAAGATGATACAGGGCCAGCAGGGCAACACCTATGAAGAGAGGGTCAAGGGGCTCAACCTGCACTTGCTTGAGTACAGAAGGGAGAAAGAGGATATAATGAAAACCTTCAAATACCTTAAAAGTATTAAAAGGATGACTACAGAGATCCTCTTCAGTCTTATTGGGAACAAGATCGATAATCTCCAGATTGATCTGGATAAAGTTCTCCTTCAGGGCCACCCCTTGTGGATATGGTTTGATACCATGTTTTAAGAAGGCAATAGCCAGAAGGACTTCAATTGGTAATGGACATTTAGGGTATGATGGTAGCATGTGAGATAGGATGGGAAGAAGCAGTGGTGACAGATAACTGCGAAATCTCCACAGCTTTTGATATTTTTGCACCTATCCATGTACATCCATTGGTTTGTTGCCAAAGCTTCCCATGGTTTGATGGAGAGCTGAGAGGATTAAAGGCCAAGGGGTGGAAGTTACCATATTGTTGGTGGATATCCGGGGGCCTTGGAGTACAAACTGACTTTGTGTATTCTTTACAGTGACTATCAAAAGGCAATAACCCAGAAAAAGGTAGCTTTTTAGTCTAGGGAGATTGTAGTAGAGAGGAATAAACTGGTTTGACTCTTTTAGACTGTGGATAGGCTACTCCACCCAGCCTTTCTGTAGTCTACAAGGACATGTTCATCTGTGAAATGCAAGAAGTTTGCTAGATTTTTCTTGGACAAGGTGTCCTCCATACAGGCTGGGATCACCCCAACAGGGCTGTTGCAAACCAACAGTGTTGAGCCCTGTCTCCATAGGTGCAGTCATCTGTCTTGGAAATAGTTCAGGCCAGTTACAACAGAAGAAGTCTGCTAGGTGATCTTGGACCTGCTGTCCACATTTTGTGAACTGGATCTGGGTCTGAAGATGCTGTTAGTGAACTGTGTGGGATATTTGTGTCCGGTGTTTGTAGGGATTGTCCAGTACTTCTTATTGTAGGGGGTCTTTCTGACTGCATTGAAAGATGTGTTGGTGAGGCCCCTACTGAAGAAACCATCTTTGGACCCAGATGGCCTTAAAAATGTTTGACCTGTCTCTAACCTTAACTTTTTAGGGACTGTTATTGAGATGATTGTGGTGCTGCAGCTTCAGGTGCTTCTGACAGCCTTTGACATCTATTAGCCCCTGCAGTCTGGGTTTCAGTCTAGGCACAGCACTAAGACAGCAGTGGTCAGGGTGTAGATAGACCTCCACAGGATGAGGGATAAGGGTGAAAAGTCAATTCTTATTCTCCTTGATCGCTCCCCAGTGCTTGACACTGTGGACCAGCTGAAGGAGTACGTTGGACTCACTGGCAAAGTCATCTGCTGGTTTGAGTCCTACCTAAGGGAAAGGAGGCAGAGGGTAGTGATGGGGAATTTCTCATCGCACCCTTTGCCCCTGCCTTGTTGTGTATCCCAGGGACCAGCCCTATCATCCATAATGTTTGTAGTATATATGCTGCCCCTGGGGAGGATCATTCAATGATACTGTGTGGGATTTCTTTACTATGCTGATGATACTCACTGTATTTGTCTTTTGCACTCAGGATGCTGATGAGGGGGAGGTGCTTAATTTGTGTGGGTTAGATCCAGAATAGGATGCCATCTAGCTGGCTGAGACTCAGCACAGACAAGGCTGAGGTACTGGTGATCAATCCAGGCTAGAAGGGAGGTTTGGGGGCTACCAAAGAGGTGACAGGGCTTCGGCTTGGTGCCTCTAGGTTTGATGCCTCCATTAAGGTGAGAAATCTTGGCGTCATTCTGGAAGAAACGCTGATGCTCGAGGCTCAGGTGTCGCTGTAATCCAGAGTGACTTTTACCATTTGAGGAACATCAGCTGGATTAAATCCCTTAATACCCGCCCACCCCAAACATCTGGTGACACTGCTGTGTGCGTTTGTGATGTCCAGGCCTGATTACTGTAATACCCTTTACTTTGAAGTCAATGAAGGTACCTTTTGGCATCTCCCAGGGCAGGTATGCCTATAGGCCTTCTGAGGCTGTGTCATGTGACCTCGATCCTCCATGAACTGCACTGGCTGCAGGTGGCATATCACCTTTATGGTTGGGTTACTATATATTAATATGTAAAGCATACTGTGTTTCTTATGGGATAAGAACATCATTTCATGCAGTTGTGGGCAAGAAGACCATGAAGCAAAGCTGAGCAGTTCTGTCAGCCCAAAATAGCACAAGATAACATTCTTATCCTGTAAGAAACACAGTACACTATACAGTACATATCAATATATTATGCAGCAGCCAAATTGCCTCTCACAAAACATGTAATAGAGACAATGATTAAGTAACTGAAAATGAGTTTATATTTTTTTTGTTTTGCACTCCCCCATTTATACTGGAAGATGGTTTGTTCCATGCCACACAGTGCAGAACGTGGCGACGCTGCTTATAGCGTAATAGAATTGGGTATTTGGAGAGATTTAACAGAAGTCTATCAACTGGAAAAAATAGAAGGTAATGGGTACTTTTTCACCTATAGTTTCTTTCTCTTCTAAAGCCTACGCTGATTTTCAGTTTGAAAGTTCAAGCTGTGGCATTTGTGACTTAAAGCAGTGCGAGTGGAATCAGCTGATCAGATCAATGCGAGGCAATGACTGTATGCTCAATAAGAGCTACAGTAAAGTGCTGCTTTGATTGGCTGAGGCAGTTCAACTTCTTTATAATAATCTACATGGCCCAACATGGGTTGACTATCTGGTAGAGTTCCTGTCTCCTTACCAGCCCTCCCCCCTCTCTGCTCCACTAAGGTGGGCCTCCTTTCTGTTCCCATGGCAAGGTTAAAATCATCAGGAGATTACACCTTTGAAGTGGCTGATTCCTGTTTGTGGCACTAACTTCCCAGAGCCTTGAGGTAGGCCCCCTCAGTGGAGAGTTTGAAAAGAGGTCTTAAAACCTACCTCTTTAAGGAGGCTTTTGATAATATATAAGGACTAAATGGCTGCTAACTGATTTAGTGACTCATTCTGTTTTATGTTTGTATTCTATATTTTTATGTTGGCTTGTGTGCATGTGCAAACAACATATTGGGGTAGTAGCACTTTCAGAGGTGCGTCAGTGTTGTGGCGAATGCAGGGCACACTTTAGTAGGTGCGTCCCTCATTCTCCAATTAGCCAGCATGCTAGCGCTGACACAAGTATTATGCAATGTGCCACCAACTTGATAGAAATGTGCCACTGCAATCAGAGACAAGCTTGTCATGCAGCGGCACAGATGACATGCCTCTGTACGTGCCTTTCCTGGTGAAACATTTCAATAAACACGGTGGAGCCACCACCACACAAGCCTGAAAGAAGGCTGACATCGAGGGTGCAATCTCTATGTTGGCACGTCCGCCACCCCCCCACATCATGTGGCATACTGGGAGCCCACCCCACTGTGTCTCTGCTCACAGAAAGCCGACTGAGTCAGCATGTTTCTCCCCCCACTCCACCCCCATTGTGTGGCCAACATCACCCCCGAAAGTCATGGTGCACACTGGGAGCCCACCCCAGTGTGTCCATTTGTTTTATTTTACCTGTAAAGAAAGAAAACTGTCCCATGGTGCAGTGTCCGTTTTTTTTGGGGGGGGGTTGTACCTGAAAAACAGAAAATGGTCCATTGTCTGCAGCACCTCCCTCCCTCTCAACCCGCACCACCTCTGCACACCCCACTTCCCTAACCCCATTCCCACACCCCTCACCCCATACCTTCGAGGTCCAGTGCTGCGATCTTCGGTGGAGCGGGAACATATCTGAACTCTTCAAAGCCGAACTGCAAAATGAAGAAATGCCAGTAAGCTGTATAATATCATAAATGGGGGGGGGTCAACTTAGGTGGATATCTCAGCCATTTTTTTGAATTTTGGCTCCAAATTTTCAACATGGGGTTCTTGGGGCCCCACCTCATGAACACATGCACTGTCATCTCATTTTTGGGTCCCAAAAGGTCATTTTGTGGTCACTGTGAGGAATCACCTTTCAGGACTGATTAATGAAATGACAGTGCCACTGTTCATGAGGTGGGGTCTCAAAAAGCCTATGTTGCAAATTTGGGGAAAAATTTCCAAAAAATGACTGTTACGCGTGTGCACAGTGCAATTTCTACGCATGCTCTTAACTTCAAAAAGTTTTAATATTTTCACTCCAGATTTTCAACATTGCCATTTTTTCACACCTCCTTATGAACAGTACAGATGTCATTTTTCACATCCTGCCCGAAATGTGTTTTCGCACATGTGGCTCACGACTGCCTTGGTGGGGTTCACAAGCACGGTGCATGAGGCCCTTGATAAGGGCCATTTCACGGGGGCTGTGTTCATGGACCTCACCAAGGCATTTGATCTGGTCGATCATGCCCTTTTGTTGTCCTCTTTAGTTAATCTGGGAATATCTATGGATGTAAGGGATTGGCTAAGAAATCATCTGGCTGATTGCACACAGGTCACGAGGGTAAGTGGTCATTTTTTTTTTCTCCTGCTTAGGTTTCATTGGGTGTTCCATGAGGCTCTATTTTGGGTCCCCTTTTGTTTAGTCTTTTTCTTAATACTCTTCCTTCTGTATGCACTAGATCTCAATTTTTTTATATGCTGATGATGCAGTTGTCCTCACAAGTGGTTCTCACTTTGAAAAAGTTCAGAAAAATTTAGCCGATGATTTTTTGGAGGTACAGAATTGGTTTAGATACCATGGATTGGTCTTAAATGAAAAAGGAAAAACGAAATCTATGGTTTTTGCAAACACAAAAAAAAAGATTGAACTTGGATCCTTTATTGTCATTGTACACTATCTCTGGTACATTGATTGAACAAGTTAAACAATGTAAGTATTTGGGTTTGTTGATGAATGAGGGTCTCGCCTATGAACCTCATATACTTAATATGGTGAAGGAGACTCACCAGCGGCTTGGGGCTTTATACAGGTATCTCCTTTACTTACTGATTCCACACGATTTTTGCTGGCCCAAAGTTTCTTGCTGCCATTAGTTGATTATGGTGTTTTGTTTTATTATACTGCAAAGGAGGGGTTGCTATCTAAGGTGAAAGTGTTACTTAACTCAGTTGCTAGATTTGTAGTAAAATCTCCACAAAGGGTCCATAATTGTAATCTTTTAGAGCAAGTGGGTTGGCTACCTCTGGTCGGAAGATATCAATTCCAATTGGGTATATTAGCAAAAAAGGTTATACTTAATAGAGTGCCAAACTGTTTTTTCTTAATCTTTAAAAAAAACAGAACTCTAGTGTTAAAACACAGTCAACAGATAATTTCTCTCTTTGCATTCCAAGAATGTGTACTTCCCTAGGACAAAAGGCATTATCTTACATGTTACCTACCTTTTTTAATACAATGTAGCCTGTTTTCGATTGTGTGAACATTTCCTTTTGCTCTTTTAGGCATAGGTTGAAAAAGTATCTCTTTTCTGAGTGCAGATGTAAATGTTTTGAATGATGATGTTAAGATATATTTATATGTATTGGTATGTGTATATTTCTTTTTTGTTATTTGTATTTATTAGATGTATGTATTTATATATTGTACTTAATTGTTATCTGTACACTGATTGCCCCTGTAAACAGATCAGTTTTGGCCCATGGTCCTATCAGTATAAATAAATCAAACAAACAAACAATAGCATAGTTGCTGTGTGTAATCAACATTTGGGACAGATTAACAAAATCACAGTGACACTGTTCATGAGTGGAGGTCCCAAAATGCCTATGTTGAAAATTTGGCTACAAAAAATCCCCAAAATAATTGTGTTACCTTATCATTGCCATTGCTGTTTACTCGTGCTATCCAAATCTGTTTTGTGTAAGATCATGTATGTTATTGTATTGTTTGAAATCTCCAGGACCTCCTTGTGAATGAGCTTGCTCAATGGAGTAATTCCTGTAATAATAAACTTGAACTTGAACTTGTTACAGCCGTACGTTGTGCAGTTTCTATGCAAGCTCGTGACTTCATCAACTGTTCATATTTTCACTCCAGATTTTCAGCATTGCCATTTTTCTTATACCTCCTTATGAACAGTACAGCTGTCATTTTTCAGATCCTGCCCGAAATGTGTTTTCGCACATGTGGCGCACAATGGTGCAGTCGCTGTGGGAAATCAATGTTTGGGACAGACTAACAAAATTACAGTGGCACTGTTCATGAACAGAAGTCCCAAAATGCCTATGTTGAAATTTTGGTTAAAACTCAAAATAATTGCGTTAAGGTGTGTATTGCGCAGTTTCTATGCACGCTCATGACTTCACCAATTTTTCATATTTTCACTCCAGATTTTAAACATTGCCATTTTATTTACACCTCCTGATGAACAGTACAGCTGTCATTTTTCACATTCTGCCCAAAATGTGTTTTTGTACCTGTGGTGTCAAATGGCGCAGTAGCTGTGCAAAATCACCATTTGGCTAATGAACTGACAGTGCCAGTGTTCATGAGGTGGGGTCACAAAAAGCCCATGTTGAAACTTTGAGTGAAAATACCAACAAACGCCTGGGGCATTAGGGTCTCCAAGTGTAACGCCCCACCCTTTAGAGACTGACAGGTGTCAGGGGTGTGACTTGGGATTGTCAGTTGTAATGTTCATGCCATTCCACCTCCACCCCCACCATGTAGCCAGTGACAGGCATCAAGGTGTGCCTTGGAATCTTCGGCCCCAAAGTTCACTCCATTCTCCTATACTGCACCCATCTCAGCGTATTTCCTTATGGAATGGGGTGAGCATAAGACCCGAAGACCCCAAGGTACAATGCAACAGTAGGGTGAGGTGAAATGGCATGAGTATTATGGCCGACAACCCAAAGGCACACCCAAATGCCTGTCAGTCTCTGCAGGATGGGGGTGGGATTGGCATCAGTTCAATACTTTACTGCCATTTCTATTATGCATCTCTCTAACTCCCGCACTACCAGTGCCAATGCCAGCAAGACAACATTCAGCATTGATAAATGCTTGTTATATATTATTATGCATTTTTACTTTGTCCTGCACTGAAGTTTTAATCTGTACTGTGTATTGTATGGTGCCCTGAGCCTCCAGGGAAGGGTACTTAGAAATAAGACTACTGCTACTATTACAACTATTTCTACCCTTCTGTTTCTCTAAAAAGAATCAACTTTCTCTAAAGAGGCCACAGTCAGGGCTAGCCCAGTAGTCACACAGTAGTGCTGCCACATGCTACACCAGCAACCTGGATTCAGGAATGGGACACAGACCTGGGAGCAATTATCACAAGAGACCTGAAAACTGTGCATACTGCAGCCGAAGCAAATCAGATGCTGGGCTGCAAAGTCAGGAGAATTACAGACAGGAAGGTGGCAGTCATTCTGCTGCTGTACAGGTCATTGGTAAGACCACACTGGGAATACAGTGTACAGTATTGGTGTACATTTTTTAAGAATGATATCAACTTGCTGGAAACGGTCCATAGGAAGGCATCCAAAATGATCCAGGGCCAGCAGGTCAACATCTATGAGAATAGGCTCAGGGTGCTCAACATGTACACGAGAGAGAGGGGGACATGATTGAGACCTTCAAGTAATGTACCTAAAGAGTGTAAATGGGATGAGCACTAGTGTCTATTCAGCCTTAATAGAAACAATACCACTAGGAGCCCAAACTAAAGCTGGTGGAGGGAAGGTTTAAGAGGGAGCTCAGGAGGCACTTTTTCACCAGAAGGGTGGTGGCCAAGTGCAACAAGCTGCCAAAGGAGGTGATATCCCTAAAAACTGTGGACAGCTTCAAGAAGGGATGGTACAGAGTGAAGGGGAAAGTTGTAGGGGGGGCAAGGTGTGGGGGAGGAGGTTGTTAAGTAAGAGCATGAGGGAAATAGGGAGGGGAGAGAGTTCACTCTGTAAACACACTGGGAACTGCACACTCAAGCAGACTAGACAGACCGTTAGACCTTTGTCTGCTGGCAAGTTTGCATGTTTGTATATATGTTCATATGTTGGTTGATGGGGCTGGTGAGACCAGGCCAGATGGGAGCAGGTCATATGACAAGGAGTACAAAGTACTGATTGAAAGAAAAAAAATATAGGCCAGAGTCTCGAATAGGGACACATTTATTTTACACATAGCTCCCCCCCCCTCTAATATGGCATCATCACCACCACCAACAAGGGAAAAAGGACTCCAAGCACCTCACTTCTTCAGGCAAGCCAGTCTCCTCCATCCCGGTGAAATCATCAGTGAAATCATTCCAGAGTCACACCCTCAAAGTTACTTATCCAACCTAAGGCAAAACATTTGTATTGGCAGCACCTTGCCAACTCTGCATTCTTTGTTTTGTCAGATCCACTGGGCATCAGGTGCCTTTTTTCAAAGGAAACTCAGTTATACAAAAATAAATTAAGACAATGGTCTCAATTTTCAATTGGAGAACTGTGATGCAAGGTGCCTGTGCCAAAGGTAATGAAGCAGAACAGGTGAACTGTGCTCAGGAGACAGGAACAGGTGCATGGTAAAGGTAGCAAACCATCCCAAGTAGAAACTAAATGACTTGCACTCCAGGAGTATGCTTAGTGCAGATTTACTTCAAGTTCAAAAGAAGGTTGGTCACGGACAAACATGCCAAACTGCAGACCCAGCACTTCGACCATTAGGTCTTCCTCAGGGGGGTGTCTGCGCCCTGTTACAGATCTCTTATTTTTAAACACATGATTTTAAAGTGACAGTAAATTAAATTTAAAATTAAATTAAATTAAATGTAAAATGTGCTCTGAATTTTGTGAAATCAGAAAAGCAAAAAATTAAGTAAAACACTAGGGGCAGGATTCACAAAGCATATGGCGCTCGGTGCATTGCAGCTGCCTTGGCGCAAACGAGATGCACTGAGCCCAAACTGTGGTATTCACAGAAGATGCACCAGGAGATGCTCCTGCTGCATTCCCAATGTGAACAGCACAGTTCCGTCCAACCTGAGACACACCAGTGCAACCCCCGGTCAGGCTGGGAAACCAATGGGCAGCGCATCTCCAGATGGGTTGTGCCAAATGTTGCTATTCACTGCCACAAACATGCAAATGGGGCCATTAGGCATGCAAGGCACAATGGGGCTATTTGCATGTCATTATGGTTCCATTTGCATGAGCCTTGCAGGGATGCGCCTGGCAGAATGTGCCGGACACCTTGCAAGGGTTGTGTGTGGTACACATATTCCATGGCTGTCCAGTGGTACCCCCCCACCATTCCCCAACCTGATCGCATCCCGAGTGGCATACAACAAATTATCCCTGGTGGTTCAGTGGACCCTCCCCTGCCCAACTCCCCGGTGTAAAATGAGATCACCCGGTAACAGCCTTGTAAGTCCAGTGTAACCCCCCACCCTGCCCGTAGCCCCAGTACTAGTCATGAAACCATGGCAGAATCCCTGGTAGTCTAGTAAATCCCTCCACCTGCTTCAACCTGATCTCACCAAGGAATAAAATCCCAAAGTGTCCCTGGTGGTCCAGTGGACTCCCCATCCACTCAGGCACCCCCTCATCACCCTGCTCCCCCGTCCCAGCAAGTGCCAAAAGTCAGCAGGCAGCACAACCCACCCACATATCACCACAGCTGCCCGCTTACAGAACTATCTGTGAATGACAGCTACTGTACTACTGTAAGCCCATTGGAGACCCTGTCAATCAATGGACTTGCAGTGCATACTGAAGGCTGTAATTCACAACTTTGTGAATGACGCAGGTCCACCAGGGATATAAGATGATTAAGATATTCTACATATGCCCACGATCGGGCTGCGAGCAGTCCACTGGACCACCAGCGATATTGGACATTTATGTTCTTCTGAATGCCCGCGATCGGGCATGGCGGAGCGCATACCACAAAGGGTGCAACCCGGAGCTTGGGTGGCCACCACAGATGGCAGCTGCCGTGTTGTGCCCTGCAATTCGGCAGCTCACCTGTGGGTGGCCAGCTGTTGCTCCTTTTTTTTTTGGCTCACCTGTGCAGCGCAAGTAGGGATTGTGCATGCATGGGTTCAGCACATCCCGGGCTGAATATCGGGATGTGCGGAGTATGCATGGGCATGCCCCCCCTACCTGCGCTGCATACATTACTAATGCGCTCCAGCACATCAGGATTTGTGCCAGGTTCAATCCCCATTTGAATATCATGCTGGGGAACATCAGTGGGTTGCGCATGGCGCAACAGTGTCGTGCCATGAGCAACCCTTCTGAATATCCGGGCTAAAGTGTCTAACTGTAATATTGTTATATTGCTAAAGCTTAATATTCCCTCTAAAAGTGGTGTGGGAATAATAGAAAGATAGATGTCTGTTCAATTTTAGTATTTATAAAGATGTTAACTGTTTGTTCCCATACTGGTCCAATTGTATTTAATATACTATTTTGGATGTGCTTTGTCCATTTTGTAACAAAGGGGAATATTAGCTAAAACTGGGGAAAGGAGCAATGGAATAAGTGGGAGCAAAATCTGCAAAGATTAATAATTAAATTAATAATGCTATTTATTTGTGAAATTGTAATTCAGAGATTCCCTACTAAATTCCATGTTCAGAACAAGCATGCCTTATTACACAGGATAAAGCTATTACTCACACTGACTGCATGAAAGTTACAATCAAGTTTTAGAAAAGCTTTTTCACCAGTGAATTCATATATGTGTCAAACACATTAAGCTTTCTATGTACTGTATATTTTTATGATTCAATACTGAACACACTGTCAATCTGTGTCAGTGGCTCAGCAGGTAGCACACTAGCCTCTAAGGATGGGAGATCAGAAGGCTGTGGATTCTATCCCCACACCAGGCACTGGATTAATATCCCAATACTGACACTGTAGTGTAGTATGAGGGTGATGCTGCACTCCTGAGGTGCCGTCTTTCGGATGAGATATTAAACCGAGGTCCTGTCTGTCTGTTCTGGTAGTTGTTCAGGTGGACGTTAAAGATCCCATGGTACTTCTCGAAAAGAGTAGGGGAATTTTTATTATACCTTCAAAAGCAAATAATAAACAAATGTTTACATCACATAACATAATATACAAATCATAAGATAAGAGAACTCCAATAAGTATTACAATCATACAATCAAATTTGCCTACAACTAAAGTTCTGAACTCAAAAAAATCCTTAAACCCAAAAAGGCCTTCCCCCCACACTAAAAGAGTAGGGGAATTTTCTCATCTCATAAAGGAATTATACATATCAAAAGTGTTACATCACACAAATCATAGTATTCAGAACATTAGCATTCCATCTTTCGTAAATGAAAAGAAAAAGGAAAAAAAAACTAAATTTGTTCATCAGGAAAATAAAAGCACCTTTAAGCTTAATCAGTATTGATAAAACAGAAAATCAACTCAAAATAAGTATTTCAGTCTTACATCCCTTAATTAGTTTCATAAAGCAAAGTCTTTTTTTTCTGTACTGGTAATCCCATAACCATAGGGCAGGGGTTCTCAAATGGTGAGGCCAGCCTCCTTGGGGAGGCCCCAACCTGTTCCAAGGGAGGCAAGCAAGTCTGAAAAAGTACTCTATTTAAATTTTGAGTTTTATATATTTTGTGTGAAGAGATGAAGCAAACTGAAGGAGGATAATAGTAAGTGAATTTTATGTATTTATGTACTAATAGGCGAAAAGGATAGGTGAATGAGCCAAGGCTCATTTCAGGAAGGGTAGGGAGTGAATATATTTCAAAAGGTAACTGCAAAACAATCAAGAAATACACAATGAACAATATTGCAAACAAATATGAACAATAAACTAATAATGAGTGGTTAATCAATCTGTAGACTGATGGCAGAACAACCCAAATACAGGGGTTGAGCATAGAAGTGCTAAGATCAATAGCAGGAAGGAGTAAAGCAATCCCTTAGAAGTTGCTTAGGAGCAGGGACGGAGGGGGAGAGAAAGTATGTAGGAAGGTTATTTCATATTTAGAAAATGGGCTAGACACTTGCTTCAATTTCATTGGCTGAAAGCCTTCACACTGGGGTACATTAAGTATCAATAGACGCCCGCTCCGAAAGATGTGCCAATTCGAGGTGCCCCATTACCATAAAATATCTTGGGCACCCCCGAGTTGGCATATCTGTAGAGCCATTTTTTTCCTCGCTAACCGACAAAAAATACCATCCACCGCCCCCCACCTGCCGTGGAACTGAACACGTTAAAACGAAACAAACAAAACTGTCCTTAACTACTGTGTCGTTGCTGTACCCAATAAAAGTCTTTTTCGCTGTAACTCCTCGGCTTTCACCCTCAGTCGCGCATTTTATGACTCTGCACTTCCTGGTTATGCGATGCAGGGTCACGCAAGGTTACCTGACAGCCTTGACCCTAGCCGCGCATAACCAGGAAGTCCAGAATCAGAAAATGCGACGACCGAGGTGAAGCCGTGAGAGTTACAGACGAAGACTTGTAGGGGACAGAGGACTGAAGTAAATATGATTACTTTTAAACCTCTACACTACGACGGCAGCTGGGGACGGTGGTACAATATATGTGTGTCGCTCGAAGTGGGACAAGCAGAAGGAAATGGGGTGCAACAGCAGGGAATGGCTGGGGTGCAACAGCAGACAGAACAGCAGAAAATGACAGGGACTATTTAATCAAACTATATATTTTTGTAGTCTTTGTCTATATTTACAAACAAATTTCCTTTTTTCTTACAAGTTAATAAAAATTACAACGATGCCCATTTCTAAGCATGACCAATGCCCACTCCAGGGTGGGCGGTATGGGCAATACCGGACCGGCCAGGGCTATGGAGCCCTCCGCCTGCAGCGTCGGGCCTCAATTACGCCCCTGGCCGGTCCGGTATTGCCCAATACCGCCCACCCTGTCGAGCATTATTGCTTAAATAGAGAGAGGAAACAGAGAAAGTAGTCTGACCCATGAAGATACTGCAACAAGGGGTAACAATGGTTCAAGAATTTAGTGGAGCAAGTAGACTGGCCGGATGGGGGGGTGAGGTGGTTACAATAAGCTGAATAATAATGTGTTTATTTTATTTGTTATTCAGATAACACCTCTGAGCACAATAGCTCTTTTTCAAAGGTTCCACATCAGTATAAGACAAAGAAATGAAAGTGAGCCAAGTACTCAAAGGGATTTAAATTTATTCATGGTATACTGCGCAAAGTACAGTATGTTGTTTTTCTTTGGGGAGGCCCAAGATCATTTCAGTTTTTGGAGGAGGCTCAAAATCTTTTCCATTGATTTGGGGAGGCTCACTGTAATAAAGTTTGAGAACTATTGCCATAGGGAATGGTAAATTGCCCTTTGTATTCTAGGGTTAAGACACTCAAAACATACAGATAATTGAAGCCCTTGTATAGCACCATGCCTAGTTCCCCGTAAGCTATAACCACTGATGTCCTTCAACTCATATCTTGTACTCTGGGAGCCCCCCCCCCCAACCGAGACATGGGACCTGTTTTTTTTAAACCATAAAACTCAACCCAAACCAAATCCATTTTTGTAAATTGCAGAACTGTGTAAACCTGAATAAACCAGGCATACATAAAAGGATGCACCCCACCTTAACCTTGGTTCACCTTCTGCTTATTTCCTCCTCTATAAAATCAGTCAATCTATAGAGCTTCATTCTGATTTAAATATATTTGGAGAGATCATAGTGGACTCTTGAGTTTCCTGATTTTTAACCGAGTTCCCGATCATATGAAACAGTTCGTCTGAGGTAAAATGTAGTTGTTGTATTGTCAATCTACAACGAACATATCATATTTGGAATTTAAAGCACGCTAGAAATAATCACATTGTTGTGCTGTCATGTTTGGGCCACAGGAAAGGTAATATTCCTAGACATAGTATCTCCCATGCCGTATTATGAAAGGGTGATGTAGGCCACTTTTGTCTAAGGGTTTGCCAAAATCCTTGAACAAAGGGACATTCCAGGAAAGAATGTTTCATCATTTCTACCTCATTGGGACATGTGTCTCTAGGGCAATACCTATTTGCAATTTGCTTGTGCCTCAAACTCCTTCTCACATTTAATCTCCCATGCAGGGAAAGCCATAAGACATCCCACATATAGTGTGGGATCCGAGGAGATTCCAACATTTTACCTATTAATATCTTATCCTGTAGGGAATATTTTTCAAAATAAGCAGTAGCCTGAAGTATAACCCCATACAGTTCCTTTCTACTATAATTAGTTATGTGTTATTTTGCTAGGCCCCATAGCTTAATTTTCCCAAAGCATACATTAAAAGTCTTAGGGAAATGCTGTAAAGACTTTTGCCTTGGTATATTTGTGTGGCCAGGCCATGCAGAATAAATAGTGCCTAGGGAGTCAAATACCCAGGATCTCCAGAAATTTGAACTTTGGGTCAATAAAGTTTTTAAATTAGAGTAGACAAACATAGTGAAAAAGAACACTATGGGTTGTACCATTTTAAACCTCCGCTCTTCTTGTCCCTGAGTAGAAGGCATCGTTTAATTGGATTAAGCCTACTACCCCATATACATGAGAAAAAGCAGCTATACACTTTGGTTTCCAATAGAGGAGGTAGACAGAAGACAGTGCTTAAATATAGAAATCCAGGGAACAAAAAGGATTTCACCATCTGTACCCTTTTTTAACTTTGGTAACCTCCATTTGTTCCATAGACCCACTTTTTCTTGTGCTACCAATAACTTGGAATTCCAGTTCAGAAGGGCCAAATCCCCTGCACCAAACAGTAGGCCTAGAATGGTACATGGCTCTCAGGCAACTGGAATACCTATAATTTGTGTTTCACGAACATCATCTTTCCTCATTCGAATGCAGTTACATATCTCAGAATTGATTTGTGTCCCTGTATGTTGCATAAAATCTTGTAAAACCTGTCCTAGTTCTTTTGCTGATAGTAGAGCTGTAGCTGCAGTCGGCAGTGAGGGGCGCAGATCGCAGTCGGTGACTGGAGGAAGGGACGGCCAACCGCAGTAAGCGGTGCAAGATTGGCCAATCCGTGGGAGCGGCGCCAAGGCTGTCAGGCTTTAAAAAGCCAGCCAGACAGCAGGAGAGCAGAGTTGTAGCTGCAGTCGGCAGCAGGGGGGAGCAAGTCACAGTCGGCAACTGGAGGAGGGACGAGCTGTAGCTGCAGTTGGCAGCGAGGGGCGCAGGTCGCAGTCAGCAACTGGAGGAAGGAACAGCCAACCACAGTCAGCAGTGCAAGATTGGCCAATCTGTAGGAATGGCGCCAAGGCAGTCAGGCTTTAAAAAGCCAGCCAGACCGCAGGAGAGCAGAGCTGTATTTGTTCCCACTCCCCGACCGCGGCCTCTATTAAATACGGAGGGGAGGAGGAGCCATATACAGAGTGGAGGAGCTGACAGGCTGATCTGAAGGAGGAGTGGCCGAATACATGAAAGGATGGATAGTGGGAGCAAGGAGGGTCCTGAACTAAAGGAAACCATTGTGAGGAGTTGGATTGCAACACAAGGAATTGGGTTGTGCATTCCTATGCAGGGGACTTGGACTTGAACCTTGGTGGCTATGGTAAATTGACAAATCTTTCACAGAGGGAGCTGAAATTGCGGTGAACTGAACTGGGTTGAGCCTACTGATGCTGGAGGTGCTGGGTACTTGGACTTGGCCTTGAACTTGGTGACTATGGTTATTATTGTAACCCCTCACCCCTGCCTTTCTAGCAAAATGACAGGTGGCATGCTGTTGAAGCTGACAGCAGTACCTGGTGGGGACTGGGTTCGGGGAGGATGAGGTTACTCGGCACAGGGGCACCCAAGTAAATCCGAACACAGGAAACAATAACTGTAATGTCCAGAACCAGGGATGGGATTCTTCAGTGTGGCTTTTATTCACATACAAGCTGACCAAACAAAGCATAGACGGACCCCCATGGGGCTACATTTCCTAGTAATGCAGATTAGAGACAACAGAACACTTTATCACTATTTCCAGCCCTCAGGCTCTAAACCCACCAGGCACACAGCCTGGACTTGCACACAGCCTTGGGTACACAGCCCAACTTGTACACACTTGGGTTTTCCCCACTGGCCTGGCTCCCCCGCCGGCCACTTGATCCATGGTCCATTGGAAGACTGAACCAATTATCCCATTCACACGGTCCATTGGAGGAATGAACCAATTATCCCATTCATGGTCCATTGGAGGAATGAGCCAATTATCCTGTCGTGGCTCCCCAAACCACACTAGAGTCTGCGACTCCTAGAGAGAATTTTCCTTACAATCCCACGTCTGGGTACTTCCCCCATCACTGGCCAAGTGCCTGAGGTAAAGTAGAAAACCACAGAAGAAATCCGTAGAGGTGGACCTGGTCACTAAAGATGGGGGGCCACCCACCTCCAGCTTCCATAGCCCATACCCGGCCATTTCTCTGGAAACTGAACAATTTCTTTACTGAACTTTCAAATGTAGATTAAGGGTAGACGTCTGTCACATCACCTCTACATATTATTTGCATCCCAACAAACTCTGGAACTTGAAACTACTTTTAACTTGCTTAGCCCATTACTGTAGTCTTCCCAATATTTAGTAGTTCAATCCCCACATTGTCACACAAGTCCCAGGGTGAAAAACATAGGCCCTTTTAGCCAGAGCAGACACTCACCCTCACGTTGCAGGTGCCCCACAGGCAACTCACTAATCTTCTTTTCTCCCAAATAAAATACTGGAACAAACAGGCAGCTTTTCATCCACAAGCAGAACTAGGGGATTGCCCCAGGAATCTGCAGGGAAACCTTTCCATCCCCCCCCCCAAAGGGAGGGCACTGAGACCTGAAAACAGCGGTCTCCACCACTTCAGTAATCTTCTGTGTATCTCTTTAAGGTGGAGACACACACCCTTCTATTTAAAAGTAGCCCTCTGTCAGGGCTGAGGCTCTTAGAGCCTTCACTGAGCTGCTTTACCAGCAAGCTCCCAACTTCTCACTTACTCACTGAAGACTGAACTGAAGACGGTGACTTCAAAACTCCCAACGTTCTATCTAACTCCCTTTGCTGCAGATTCCAATGTGGTTCATGCAGCTGCGATAGTTCTGTTGGTGATGTCATCCCTCAGTCTCAGCTGAGACTGAGAACAGAGTGAGACAGTGTGAAACCCATTTAACTGGAGTTTCACAAGCTGCCTTCCCTTCCTACCACTAGGTCTTATTGTGATTCTAGTAACCCCAGGTAACAAGGGGGTTACATTAATAATTCGTGATGTCTATGGTTTTTCACATGGTTTATTATTTCTAAAAATTTTTACCTGTGGGTTTGGGCTGAGGAGGGGGTGCGGGTCAGGGGCCCATTTACTTAGAGGGTTGGGATCGGGGGCCCAACATACATATAAAAGGTGTGATTTAGGACTGTAGTGTGCTTTGCACTCACCTTCTATGTGCCTAAATCCACAGAGAGTGCTATAGAGCTGCACGCTATGGCTGAAGGAGATACTACCTGTACCGCATACCAGAGTGTGTTTTAGGACTGGTACCATAAGGCTGGGGGAGTACTACCGGTACCGCATACGGAAAACGGGCGTCTGAGTGTCATGAAAGGAATGGTAGGGCAGCACGGAAGGAGAGGCGACCATGGGAGGGGGATCTTTGGCAGGGTGGTGGGGTACAGTGGCTGTGGAATGGCTACGGCTATGATCCTAAACTGGGCTTGGAGGATAGGGGGATGTATGATGTGTAAGCAGCTCACTCAGCTGAGGGAGGAAGTGGCAAGGCTAGGGTGGGTGTTGAAAGGGGGAGAGCTGGGAAATGGGGGTACAGAGACAGGGACAGTATAAGCCAGGGAGGGAGTAGGAAGGGCTGGGAGGATCCACTGAAGGATCGGATACACTGTTCCGGAAGTCAAGGGCTTGGGTGAGAGAGGATGGAAGGGGATCCAGAGGGGACAGACCAGAGGTGGTAGTTGACAGCAGCAAGTCCAGAGGTGGGACAAGGACACCTGAGACAGGAGGTAAGGTGTCAGCAGGAACTGACAGCAGCAAGTCCAGAGATGGGACAAGGACAAGGACGCCTGAGACAGGAGGAAAGGGGTCAGCCAGAACTGACAGCAGGAAGTTCAGACATACAACAATGATGCCTGTAGCTAGAGAAAAGAGGTCAGCCAGGGATCAGGAGGAGTGGAAGACAGTAGGCTCAGAAAAAGGCAGAAGGATGCCCAAAATGAAAGATGACACAGGCATAGGTGCAATGGGCCAGTGGGAGGAAGTAACAAACAGTTTTGCGCCCCCCAGGTATTCTAGTCAAGGACATTGGGGAAGAGGGGGTCCGGGAGGGGCCATCAGTGAAGGGGGGGCAGGGCGGCTGGGAGACGCAGTGGGAGAGATCTCAAGTCCAGTGGAAGGCGTGGTGGAGGGGGCGGACACATCTCATGTAAGGGAAGGGGTGGAGGAGGGGATGGGCACATTAGGGTCACACCAGAGGGGGGCGGTAGGAGATCTGTGGCATAAGAAAAGGGGCAGGAAGGAAGCACTGAAGGAGATGGAGTTGAGCTCCTGGAAGGCTGCAAATGAACGGGAGGAAACCCTGCAGAACAGGAGCTGCAGTAGGAAGCTGGGGGATGTGCCAGACAGGGTGCAGGAGAAGGGAGGGGAGATATGCAGACAGGGCAGCTGGTGAGGAGGAAGACTTCCCCAAGTGGGGTACGGTGCTCAAAACCTGCAGCAAAGATGAGCGGGACAGGAACAGTTGGAGGGGGATCGAGCAAGGTTGGCACAAGCTCACACAGCGATGCAGTCAGGGGCAGGCCAGCAGCAGTTAGAGGGGGATCAGGTGATGTTGGCTCATGCTCACACAGCGATGCAGGCGGGGGTTGCAGGGATGAAGGAAACCAGGCAGAAGCACATGGGATGAAGGGGTACGGGGGGGGGTCTGAGGAAAGACTAAAAGGAGAGGGTGAAGAGGGAAAGATGCCGGATGTCGGTAAGAACCAGGACAGGTTAGGTGATGGGGAACAAATGAAGAGCAGGGGCAGAAACCAAGTCAGGTTGTAACATGAGGAGGAGGAGTCCAAAGGAAGCCAAGCCCCGTGACACAAAGTTGGAGGTCAAAAGGACACTCGGGAAGCAGTGGGCATTAGGGTGGCAATCTTGGGGGACTCAATAATTAAGGGGATAAAATGGGGAAGGAAGGGAGGCAAAAACAATGCAGTATGGGTACAGTGCATGCCAGGGGTGATGGCGCTGGAGGTGAGGCATCATATTCCTTCCTGGGGCAAGCAGCATGATGAAAGGACACATCTGGTGTTTCACCTGGGCACAAAAGACTTGGAGGGGAACAGTCTGATGGAGTTACAGGCAAGGTTCGAGGAACTTGCTAGATTCTGTAGCAGCAACACTGTTTTTCCTTCCATTTCCTTCTCTGAGGTGTTGCCAGTACCAAGAGTGAGCACACCCAGAAAGGAAAAGATAAGGGCATTCAACAATTGGCTACAAGGTTGGTGCAGTCGGATGGATTTCAGCTGGATAGGTAACTGGGGCTCTACATTGGAGGAGGAGAAGGGGCTGTATGTTGTATGCTCAAATTCATCACTCTTCTTCTACCCATTCCCTATCAACTACACTGGCAAACTACCTCGCGGTAAACTGTGACTGCACTCAATAAATTAATGCCCCCCCCCAATTTCCATTACCTGACCAGCGGCACCACCCTATCCTTGGAAGCTGGCTTATATAAAAAAAACATGGCACTTACTTGTCTACTCTTGTCTCTCTCTGTCCTGTCTAGATTTAGCCCCAAGTGTTAATCTACAGAACCAATCTGTACTCTATGTATGTATGTATGTATGGAAGTTGTATGTATACCTCTGGTATACGCTTTTAGCTGACTATTACCAATGTTGCAACCAAGTATTACCATTCTCCTCTGTATAACTGTTTAATTATTATTGTGATAACCTGCGTGTTATCCTCCCCTTGTACCCTTCCCCCAGGTCGCACCAGGAGACAAGCATTGTTTTGTTCAGTGTGCTTTTCCTGGTGAATCAATTCAATAAATAAATAAATAAATAAATAAAGACAGGCTGCACCTGAGCTCTGCAGGGGCAGCTGCACTAAAGAGTAAACTGGGAGACTTCATGGCAAGGAAGTTCAATTTAAACTAAATGAGGGTGGCAAGGACAATGCCATCTTTAAGTGAGGCAGAGTAGAGAGGCTATCAGCCTCCCGCCAAGTCACGACACTCATCGAGGGAACAGTTAGCAGCAGGGAAGGATGGGATGGGGCTACATGTTGGAGGGCTCTGGTTGCAAATGCCAGGAGCCTGGGGAACAAAATGGGAGAACTGGAGGCCACCATGGTGGAGGAGAGCCTAGACATTGTAGCAGTGAGCGAGACTTAGTGGAACGAGCACCACACCTGGGAGACGGTGAACCCAGGGTATCGTTTGTTTAGGAAGCATTGGGAGGGGAAGGGGGGAAGGGTGACATTATATGTCAGGGATGAGATTGGAGCCATGGAAGGGCAGGAAGAGGAAGGGGAAACAGAGATAATGTGGGTCACCCTAGACAGAGGGACGGGGAAACCTGTGCTTTGGGGTAGTCTATAGGCCTCTTATGCAGGAGGGAGGAGGGGGATAGGCACTTTGTAGAATCAGTAGCAAGAATGGCATGGAAAGGGGAAATTGTGCTGGTTGGGGACTTAAACCTTCTGGACATCAACTGGGAGGCCCAGACAGCAGTCTTCGCAAGGAGCAGGAGCATCTTAGAGGCTCTGCAGGGCATATTCCTGCAGCAAAGGGTCAGAGAGCCCACTAGGGGTGGGAACCTGTTGGACATAGTCCTCACAAATGGGGTCAGTGTGGAGGAGGTGGAGGTGGAGGTGGGGGAAGAGCTTGGTACCAGTGACCACAGGGCTGTCAGGTTCAGGGTGAGAGCGGGCAGGGAGAGGGTTAGGACGAGAACCAAGGTAATGGACTTCAGGAAGGATGACTTTCATGGAATGAGGAAGATAGTTATTGAAGAAATGTCGAGGATAGGGGATGTGAAGGGGGTGGAGGAATTATGGGCAGCCATCAAGGGGGGGTATTTAAAGCCATGGACTCATGTGTAAGAAGAGTACGAAAGAATGGAAGATGGAAAAGACCTCTATGGTTCACTAAAGAGGCAGCGTTAGGGGTCAAGGAGAAGATTAGAGCATTCAGGAGGTATAGGAGGACACAAAAAGATGAGGACAGGGAGACCTATAGGGAAAAAAGAAGGGAGGCAGGGCAAAAGATAAGGAGAGCTAAGGAGGCCACCGAGGAGAGAATAGCGAAGCAGGCAAGGAGGGGGGACAAAGCCATCTTTAGGTACGTTGGAGAAAGGAGAAGGGCACAGCATGGGTTTGGAAGGTTAAGGGGGAAAGTGGAATAATACTGGAATGGGATTTCGGAAAAGCAGAGGCATTAAATAGCTATTTTGCTTCAATCTTCACGAAGGAGAGCAAGGGCAGGGAACCAGGGTGTTGTAGGGAGGGTGACAGCCACAGGCAGGTGGATTTGGCAGAATTCACAGCTGATGGAGTAAGGGAAGAGCTGGGTAGACTTAGGATGGACAAGGCAATGGGGCCTGGTGGAATGCACCCAAGGGTTCTCAAGGAGGTGAGGAATGAACTGGCGCCGCATCTGGTGAGGTTGTTTAACTTGTCATTGGTCACAGGTGTGGTGCCAATGGACTGGAAGAAGGCAGAGGTGGTTGCACTACATAAGGGTGGGAGGAAGGATGAGCTCAAAAACTACCGTCCCATTAGTCTTACCTTGGTGGTGGGGAAGGTAATGGAAACACTACTTAAGATCAGGTTGATAGACTATTTGGAGATAAATTGCATGCAGAATGACAGGCAGCATGGTTTCACCAAGGGAAGGTCCTGCCAGACTTACCTGATAGAGTTATTCGATGGGGTGACACAGATAGTGGACCAGGGTGGAGCAGTGGACATGGCCTATCTGGATTTCAGTGAGGCCTTCAACACTATTCCGCATAGTAGGCTAGTGCATAAGCTGGACAGACTGGGGGTGGACCAAAGGATCACCAGATGGGTGGAGAACTGGCTGAAGGGAAGGTGTCAGATGGTGGTAAATGGGACACATTCCAGGGAATGGGCAATGACCAGTGGGGTGCCACAGGGGTCAGTGCTAGGACCAATACTCTTTAACATCTATGTTGGTGACCTAGCAGAGGGTCTGAAGGGGCGAGTATGCCTGTTCTCAGACTATACAAAGGTCTGCAATAGGATGGATTCATCTAGCAGGGTGCAAGCCATAAGGCGGGACCTGGAAAGGCTGGAGAGGTGGTCTGACTCCTCTGACACCTGGAAATTGAAGTTTAATGCACAAACGTGCTCGGTGATGCACCTGCAGAGGAGGAATAGGAGGGAAACTTACTCCCTTGGGGGTGGCGATTAAGGAGAAGGAAACAGAAAGGGACCTGGGGATTATGGTATCGTGTGACCTTAAGGTGAGCAGCCAGTGCAGCAGAGCAGTGGGCATGGCAAATGGTAAGTTGGCCTGCATTGCAAGGGGTTTTACTAGTAGGAAGAGGGAGGTACTGATGCCATTATACAGAACCATGGCCAGGCTGCATCTGGAGTATGGGGTGCACTTCTGGAGGCCTCATCTATGCAGAGATATTGAGATGATGGAGAGGGTCCAGAGAAGGGCAACCAAAATGGTACGAGGGATGCGGAATGTACCCTATGGGCAAAGATTGAGAGGGCTAAATTTGTACCCTCTGGAGACTAGGAGGGATGGGGGGACATGATTGAAACTTTTAAGTATTTGAAGGGAATAAATAAGGTGGAGGGTGGTAGCTTGTTCAAATTGAAGAAGGGAGGAAACACGAGGGGACATAGCCTCAAACTAGAAGGTGGGAAATACAAAAGTAATGTCAGGGGGGCAGTTTTTCACAAAGAGCGTGGTGGAAGACTGGAACAGGCTGCCGGAGGAGGTAGTGGCAGCAGAAATGGTGGAGGGGTTCAAGAGGGCTTGGGATAGATTTAAGAGGTTGGGGAAAAAGGTGGAAGCATAAGAGAAGGGGGGTAGAGTATTGGGCAGACCAGATGATCCATGGAGCCTTTCTCTGCTGTCACATTTCTGTGTAATCTGTGTAGATCCCCCAAAATAAAACAAATATCATCCACATATGCAATACATTTTATTTCTGAATCTGTACTTGAAAAGGAAACTCCTTCGATGTTCATCATGCCACTTACCCAATGTATTAAGGGATCTAGTGTAAATATACTGTATATAGAAGCAGGCTCAGAGGGCAACCCTGTCTGACCACCCTTTTATATTTATTTATTTACTTATTGAATTTTGTTGACTGGGTAAGCCCACTGGGCCCCGAAGGTTCCTTTTTCAGGGGTGACCTGGGGATAAAAAGTAACATACAGGTAAACAGAACAGTACAAATTGAAAAATTACATAATGTTGGACAACTAAGTATGCCATAAGGTTACAATCAGGTAGGAGGTGAGGGAACAATGCAGTCAGTGGGACATCTCGAGTTGGATATATACAAACATTTTGCATGCACAAATCATGTAGATCATAGAAGTGCACGCGATAGTGGCTAATTTGCCTAGAGTCAGGATACCTTCCTGAGGGTTTAGATGGATGGAGGTATGGGTAACAATAAATCTCACCTTCCTAAGAATGGGGGGAGAGACATGAGGTCAGGTCCTAAAGCATTGGCAGGTACTCTTTTCTAGCAAATGTGCTTTAAGTTTGGACCGAAAGCAGGAGCCAGATCCTGCCTCCCGTACCACAAGTGGGAGGTTATTCCAGTTGGAAGGGGCTGTGGACGTGAAGGACCTGGACCTGGCTTTGGTCCTAGTTTTAGGAACCTCGAGGAGAGTTTGTCCTGAGGTGCAGAGACTCCTCTGGTTGGTTTTGACCCTGACTAGCCCTGTGAGGCTTGGGGGGGAGAGGGGCCCAGTAGCTTAAATGTCAGGCAAAGAGTCGGGTAGATGAGGCGGGCTTCCAATGACGGCCACCTGAGTATAGTTAGGGCCTCACAGTGGTGGGTTCTAGGGTGGGACATAATAGCAAACCGGGCAATTTTGTTGTATAAGGTCTTTAGCCTGCCAAGTTCTGTGAGGCCACACCTTGGAGAACTGGGGCAGCGAGGTGAGCTTAGGGAGTAGGACGCTGGTTACATGGCTACCCTGGCTTCAGGGATAATCTGGTCCTTTAATCTATAGAGGATACCGAGTTTCACATGGATGGCTTTGGTTGGTTGATCAACATGATTTTTTAAAGTGAAGCTTTGGTCAAGTGTTAGACCGAGGTACTTTGTAGAGGTAACCACTTCGAGTTTGTCTCCCCCTCTGGACTGCAGTTGAAGGAGCATCAACCGCTCAGATCCCAGGGATCTGGGTCCAAACAGCATCGCCTTGGTTTTGATGGTGTTTAGTACCATTTTGTTCAAAGTGAGCCAATCCTCCATCTGAAGGATGTCCTCTTGAAGGGCTTTCTCCAGTTCTATTAAATATGGGGAGGCTCGGTAAATGACCGCATCATCCGCATATTGGATGACACTGCTGCTCCCACAGTGTAAGTGCAGATCATTTATGAACAGAGTGAAGAGAAGGGGGCCAAGCATAGACCCCTGTGGTACCTCTTCTTTGAGCGGTGCAATCTGGAAGACATTGTCCTTCCATCTGACCCTCTGGGTACGGCCAGAGAGG
Source organism: Neoceratodus forsteri (assembly GCA_016271365.2). Lineage (NCBI taxonomy): Eukaryota > Metazoa > Chordata > Ceratodontiformes > Ceratodontidae > Neoceratodus > Neoceratodus forsteri. Next base: position 513,505,403 of record CM057449.1, on the reverse strand, counting down.
TAGCTCGCAAACCAACCAAGTGCATGGGTGTCCAGGCCAAGGGAGCACATTTTATGCAAGAGAAGGCTGTGGTTTACCAAGTCAAAAGCTTTAGAGAGGTCGATGAAGACCGCGCCTGTGCTGACCCCTGAGTCATTGTTGTTCAGGACTTCAGCCTACCATTGCAATAGCCTACCATTGCAATATGTCTGAGCTGTTGCACAGGTGTAACAAGTATGAATCCTTTTTACAAAGGTTTGTGGCAGCCCATATTGTTTCAAACAATCCCATAAATTCTCACGGTTTACTTTGTTGAATGCTTTGGCCTGATCAAGGCTGATGAGTAAGCCCATGAGTTCCCCTATCACTCCCCTCTGTAATAGTTCCCTTAGCAGGATAAGTCCATCTGTTATTTTCCATTCTGGTATTGAACAGGTCTGTGATGAATGCATGTACGAAGGGGCGCATAGTAATAATCTGTTGTTGAGTAGTTTTGTTAGGAATTTAAAATCTGCATTATGCAAGGTGATTGGATACCAATTATGTAGATCTGCTCTATCCCCTTTTTACGTTGGCTTGCCGCGCTTGCGCACAAGTCAACATCTTGGGACAGTGCAGATTTGGAGGTGCGGCCGCTGTTGGGAGAATGCAGGGCACGATTCAGTAGGTGCGTCCCTCATTCCCCAATCAGTCTGCATGGCGGTGCCACACCATGCATGCTAATGTGGCAAGCACATCAAAAGAAAGGTCCACTGCAATCCAAGCAAAACTCGTCAGACACAGCGGACCCTTCCTGCGTGCTCACCACATTAGCAGCATGGCGGGTGGCCACCCAATGGCCGATTTCGGGGGTGCCCAATCCCCGAGCTGGCTTTCTATGGCTGCACAAATTTGCTGATGGGGGAGCCCACTTCCCGTCGGCATACAGCAGCCACCCCATTTCCTGTATGCCGAAGGGGGTGCCAATCCCTCGATTCTTGCCTTCCCCATTTATTGCGTGCCGACAGAGGCCCTCCCCAGTGGCATAAATCAGCCCTCCCCGCATTTCTTATATGCCAAGGGGTGCCCAATCATAGCTCTTGCCCCCCAGCTGTCATTGTGTGCTGGGATGCCCAATACTCATCGGCATAAATTCACCCCAATGTCTGCCGCGAGGTGCCCAATCCCTGTAGGCTGCAGCAACCCCCAAAACAGTTAGGTGGCATGCTGGGAGCCCACCCCAAGTGCCAAGTTCCTGAAAAGAAAACCTGTCCCGCGATGTAAGTTTTTTTTCCTGTAACAAAAAATGGTCCCTCATAGTCTCTGCCCCACCGCACCCACCCCCTGCACCCTGCCTCCCCACCCCCTCACCTCCTTCACCCCATACTTACCTCCGGAGTCCGGCGCGACGATCTTCGGTGGACCAGGAACACGTCTGCACTCTTCAAAGCCTACCGCGAACTGAGGAAATGTCAGTAAGCTGTATAATGGAATGAATAGGGTTTTTTCAACTTTGATGCATATCTCAGGCATTTGTTGGAATTATGGCACCAAATTTTCAACATGGGGTTTTTTGGGGCTCCTCCTCATGAATTTTATCACTGGCATGGCCTTAACCAGCTTGAAAGGCGATTTCGCAGTCACTGTGCAAAATCACCTTTCAGGACCCATTAATGAAATAACAGTGCCAGTGTTCATGAGGTGGCCTCTCAAAAAGCCTATGTTCCAAATTTGGTGGAAAAAAATCTAACAAATGCCTGTTTTACAAGCGTGCGTTGCGCAGTTGCTACGCAGGCTCGTATCTTTGGGCATTCGCAATATTTTAATGCCAGATTTTCAGCATTATCATTTTTGTACACCTCCTTGTGGACAGTACAGATGTCATTTTCCACATCCTGCCTGAAATGTGTTTCCGCACTTCCGGCGCACAATAGCACAGTCGCTGTGGGAAATCAGTGTTTGGGCCAGATTATGAAAATGACAGTGACACAGTTCATGAGCAGAGGTCCTAAAATTCCTATGTTAAAAATTTGATGATGATACTCCATAAAATGACTGTGTTACGAGCATGCATTGGCAGATTGCACGCACGCTCGTACCGTTGTGCATTTGTGATACTTTCACTCTGGATTTTCACTGTTGCCATTTTTCCACACCTCTTGATGAACAGTATAGCTGTCATTTCACATATCCTGCCCAAAATGTGTTTTCGCACTTCCGGCACAGAATAGCGTGGTCACTGTGCGAAATCACTTCTTGGGCCACTTTGAGGAAATAACAGTGACACTGTACATGAGCAGAGGTGCTAAAATGCCTATGTTGAAAATTTGGTGCCAAACACCCATAAAATGGCAGTGTTCCAAGCGTGCATTGCATATTTCCCACGCACCCTTGTAACTTCGCAAATTTGCTATATTCACATGCCACATTCTCAACACTGGCATTTTTTTACACCTCCTTATGAACTGTACAGCTGTCATTTTTCACATCCTGCCCAAAATGTTTTCCTGCACTGCACTACCAAAGCTAATGCCAGCGCAACAACATTCGGCATTGACAAATGCTTGTTTGAATTTTGGCTCCAGATTTTCAACATGGGGTTCTTGGGACCATCTCTTGATCTACATGCACTATCATTTTCGTTACTCAGTCCCAAAAGGTGATTTTGTGGTCACTGCACGGCATCACCTTTTGGGACCAGTTAACAAAATGACAGTGCCATTGTTTATGAGGTGGGGTCCCAAAAAGCCTATGTTGCAAATCTGGTGAGAAAATTCCAAAAGATGACTGTGTTACGAGTGTGCTTTTTGCAGTTTCCACACATGCTCGTAACTTCGGCAGTTTTTAATATTTTCACTCCAGATTTTCAACATTACCATTTTTTCACACCTCTTTATGAACAGTACAGCTGTCATTTTTCACATCCTGCTCAAACTGTGTTTTCACACGTCTGGCGCACAATGGTTCAGTCACTGTGGGAAATCAACTTTCGGGACAGATTAATAAAATTGCAGTGCCACTGTTTACGAGCAGAGGTCCCAAAATGCCTATGCTGAAAATCTGGTTAAAAAATTCCCAAAATAATTGCATTACAGGCGTGCGTTGCCCAGTGTCTAGACACGCTCATGACTTCACCAATTTTTCATATTTTTGTACCTCCTCATGAGAAGTACAGCTGTCATTTTTCACATCCTGTGCAAAATGTGTTTTTGCACCTGTGATGCCAAATGGCACAGTCACTGTGCAAAAATCACCTTTCGGCTAACGAACTGATAGTGCCACTGTTCATGAGGTACGGTCACAAAAAGTCCATGTTGAAATATTGGAGTGAAAATGCCTCGGGCATTAGGGTTTCCAACCATAACACCCTACCCTGTAGAGACTGACAGGTGTCAGGGGTGTGACTTGGGACTGTCAGACATAATGCTCACGCCATTCCACCCCCACCCCCACCCTGCAGCCAGTGACAATCCTCAAGATGTGCCTTGGACGCTTTGGCTCCAAAGTTCACCCCACTGTGTCTATACTGCACCCATCTCAGTATATTTCCTTATGGAATGGGGTGAGCGTAAAGCCGAAACCCCAATGCACCAGCGACACTTGTCGGTATCTGCAGGATAAGGAGAGGTGAAATGGCATGAGCACTATAGCCAACACCCAAAGGGACACCCCAATGCCTGTCAGTCTCTGCAGCATGGGGGTGGGTTGGCATCAGTTCAATATTTCACTGCCATTCCTATTATGCATCTCTCTAACTCCTGCACTACCAATGCCAATACCAGCAAGCCAACATTCGGCATTGACAAATGCTTGTTAAACATAAAGAGTACTAAGCCTTCTGACATGCTGTCCGGTACTATCCCTGAATCTAGTACCTCTTGTAAAACTGCAGTAAATTTCTGCAAAAACACTTTAAAAATGGGTTTGTATAGCTTGTAAGGGATCCCATCCTTTCCAGGATCGGTACCAGATTTTGTTTGTGAAAATGCTGTTGTGACCTCAAGGGATATAATGGGAGAGCTCAACATATCTTTATTAACTTGTGAGGCCTATGGTAAGGTGCTATTTTTTTAACCATAAATTATGTGTACCCGGGGAGAAGTCTGTCGGGCAAAAAACTGTGTGTTTACATGCCTATCAATTGCGTGCATAATATCTGACTTAGATGTGCACATCTTCCCCTGCTGATCCTGTATACGTGCCATGTGTTTCTGGTGTCTTTGCTGGGCGCAGAACTGGTACAGGTTCATGAAATCTTTGCCGCCCTGTGACCCAAACCCCCAAACCTTCATTCTTTATCTAGGGATTTCAATCTATTATACTGAACATCATTCAGGTGTTATCTTACCCTTTCTAACTCTGGAAGCACTGTCCTATTGCCCTGGGCAGGCTGGGAAAGTAGATCTTGAAATTTCTCCCTGTACTCTTGGTGTCAGTTTTGTGTTTGCCATTCATTTTCCCTATTGTTTGAAAATAATTTTTGATATACTTTTTTGCATCCTCCCACCTCTCCGGGGATGTATTGTAAAGACATGTAACCGATTTTCATGCTCTAAGGAGAGATACAAAACCTTCTTCCACTGTCAGAGGAGATAATAATGGTTCCATAGCTCAGTGGTTAGAGCACTGGTCTTGTCAACCAGGGGTCATGAGTTCATATCTCGCTGGGGCCTCTCAATCTTTAGCAGTGTCAGTGGCTCAGTAGGTAGCATACTAGCCTCAAAGGCTGGTAGATCAGAGGGCTGTGGGTTCAGTTCCCACATCTGGCACTTAGGTTAATATCTCAATACTGACACTGTAGTGCTGCATGAGGGGGGTGCTGCACTTCTGAGGTGCCGTATTTCGGATGAGACATTAAACCAAGGCCCCATCTGCCTGGATTGGTGGTAGTTCAGGTGGATGCTAAAGATCCCATGGCACTTATCGAAAAAGATTAGGGGAATTTTTTAATTAGAACATAAAAGTACAACACAAAGAAAAAAACAATATTTCATCACAATATAATCCTAAGAACAGAAAAAAAAATGAAAAAAACATATCACCACCTACATAACAACCCTAACATAATCCCAATACACAGCTGTTCCCCATCTGACATTTTAGCAATGAAAATATCTGAGAAGTTGACCTCCACCTTCCCATAAACATTATTCATATAGAACAGCAAGTAAAATACTCACCAAACCGTACTGCATGTCCTGAAATTATCAGGACATATAACATATACAATAATATGAATCACCTCCTACCTAGAGATCTAGAGGTTAGAGAAGGACACCAAAACTTAAAACAGTCTTATATTGAACTACACTGTGATTGCCATCAAAAAAGACAATCATCGTGTTCCTCCCTAAACTGTATCAAACAATTCTGTCCAAAAAACAATGTCATTTAACCATATGTTTGATAAAATGGAAAACCTCTCCACCATGCCATTACTTTTGATCTCGGATGTAAATGAATATCCTTGTCATACACTTCTTTTAAAGCCGTTTCACATAATCTCCTGTAAGCAATATAAGACATTCTTTTTTGTTGGAATAATAATTGACATCTGGCTTGCCATAAGTAAAAAATTAAAATAGCACAAAATACATTCAGTGTAGAATCCGCTCCACTTGACATAAGTTTTGAATAATTCCCGAATGCAATTTGTTCATAAGTAATCCCCTTTAACCATGACAATCTCCATTTCCAGGCTAAATATTGCCATAACCCACAGACAAATTGACAGTGCAATAGAAAATGCTCAATAGTTCCAGTTTGTTGCAGACATTCCACATTTGGACAGTTTCTTTCCTCTAAACTTTTATGTTTACTATTACCTTTATCCCCTAGTCTCCCATGGGCAAAAAGCCTTAGAACAGCCCACATTCTAGTGGGATTTCTCATATTCATTAATAAATTAATGATACAGCCAGTGTTATTAATCGGGCACTCCTTAAATACAGTCATGGTTTGCCCGGTTTGTTCCAAAGCTTGATTATACAAAGATTTTCTTGATTTAAATTTTAAGTGGCATCTACACACACCCCATTTGAATAATTTTTGAAACGAGGATTTATAACACTCGGAGATGTTCCACCTATAGTTGTACCGTAATGGTTCCTCACTCCAAATGTCCAGTACAAGACTCAAGTTATTAAAAAGCCATGTTTTTGCTAACGTAGCAGTATCCTGAACTACTACTTGTAATGACCCAGACCAAAATATTGTATGAAAAAAAAAATCGGATTTACCATATTCAACCCACCCTTATTTTTGGGCAAGTATGTCATTTCTCATTTCACTGGGTTTAGCCGTGACCCCCACAACATCTGAAAAAATATTCTAAAAAGTCTAGTTTCTAACTTAACCGGTAAAGGACAGACTAAACCAACATATAATAGGCATGGCACCAAAAACTGTTTTATTATAAACACCCTTTTATGTTTAGACAATTTCCAGATTTTTCATCTCATTACCTTGTTTTCACAAATTTGCAGCTTAAGGTCCCAATTTGTAAACGTCATATTTACTCCCCCCCCCAAAAAAAAAACAAAAAAAAACATTTTTATGGGTTCTTTAGAAATATGAATTCCTCCAATATTTCTAGGTCCCTCGTCCTGTCCCCCTTCCTGTAACCCCACCTGTAATCCCCTACATTTCTGTAAGTTTAACTTTGCCCCATACAGTTTACTATAAGTATGTACTTCCACTAACATTTCCAGAATACTCTCATCATTTCTGAGAAATAGACACATATCATCGGCATATGCTACCAATTTTATTTCCCAAGGCCTATGAGTCCCTAAAATCCCTTGCATTCTTGTATTTCCTATAAGGAGCCTAATTAAAGGGTCCAAAATAAATGTGTATAGTAACGGACTTAATGGACACCATTGCCATACCCCTAAGGTTAACCTAATCAATTTCCCCTCCTGCCCCCTCAGCAAAGGTGCCACATCTGCATATTGATACAGAAGTTCTAACCATTGTATACATTTTCTCAGAATTTCATGTTTTAGGATTAAAAATAAAAACTTATGAGTCACCCTATTGAAAGCTTTGCATTGGTCTAATGAAATTACATACCCAGGTATGGTATTTCTATTACTAAAGTCCACCACCTCCCTGATAATAGTCAAATTCTCTTTAATATTTTGGTCCGGTAAGGCACATGTCTGTACAGGATGTATTAAAAGGTGTGCAATGTGTCTAAGTTGTCTTTGGAAAATACTAGCCAGGATCTTAAAATCTGTATTAAGTAGACAAATTGGTCTCCAGTTGTTCAAATCTCTTTTATCCCCTTTTTTATATACTGTAAAAAATTACCAATCCTTTAGCAAACTCTGGATGTAACTGGTTCTGTGTAAGCCAAAATCTAAACACTTTTGCTAGGCATGGTACAATGATATGCTTATACACTTTATAAAAGGAATTGGGGATTCCATCCCTCCCAGGGTAAGTGCCCTCTTTCAGGGTACCTATTATCTCCCCAATTTCTTGTTCAGATATTTCGTTCCTTAAGAATTCCTTGTCCTTTTTCTCCAAAGAGGGAACCTTTATCTCAGTAAAATACTGATCAACCAACTCCTGATTCACATTCCAAGCTCTATACACGTCAGTAAACTAGTGTTCCACCTCTAGTTGTAACTCCCCCCTAGAGGACAAGATCGTCCCTTGTGTTGTAAGCAGTTCAGATATTTGAGAGTTACATAGAAACATAGAATTTGAAGGCAGATAAGGACCACTTGGCCCACCCAGTCTGCCCATTTCCCTACCTACTGGATAAGCTGCAGATTTTAGTTAACCAACAGCCTACCTCCTGCCACCCCCCCCCCACTACAATTGCTTTATGCCTGTCCCATGCATGTTTGAATTCCCCCACTGTTTTAGACCCAACAACCTCCCCAGGAAGGCAGTTCCATGCATCCAACACTCTCTCCGTGAAAAACATTTTCCTCACATTATCCCTGAGCCGTCCACCCTCTATCTTTAAATTGTGCCCCTTGTTCTTACTCATCTCTTTTTCTGAAAGATGCTACCCTCCTGAACTTTGTTGATTCACTTGAGGTACTTGAACATTTCTAACATGTCCCCCCTGTCCCTCCTTTCATCAATGGTATACATATTAAGCTCTCTCAGTCTCTCTTCATATGGTTTCTGATGCAGACCCTGCACCATTTTAGTTGCCCTCCTCTGGACTGCTTCCATCCTGTCTATGTCCTTGCATAGATGAGGTCTCCAATACTGCACACAGTATTCCAGATGGGGTCTTACCAACTGTCTGTACAGAGGGATAACCACTTCTCTTTTTATGTTTGCTTGCACGCATGTGCAAGAAACATAGTGCCATCATCCGAGTTTTTGGAGATGTGGCAGCCCTCTTCCAATTCAGGCAGTGTGTTTGCAGGCATTGCCACAGTTCTCCAATGCCTGCTTGAGCTGTCTATGACAGCAGGCAAAATGCAGTGGTGTACAGTTGAAAGGGGGAGCTACGCTTCAGTGAGCAGCGATAAGATATTGCCTGCTCATCGCCCCTACACACACACACACACACACACACACACACACATATGCATACTGTGCTTGCCCCCCACACACACTGTGTCCGGCCGAAGTGCCCAATCCCCATTGGCTGTGCTGCACCCCCCCCAAAAAACAGAGTTCTATATGCCATGCTGGGTGCCCACCCCAGCGTGGCTACATATGCTACCACTGACGAGGGTGCCCAATCCCCCGTCGGCTCCAGGCCCCCACACCAGCCATACTTGTGCCACACTTGGAGACCACACCAGCGTGGCAAACGTCCCACGTTGTCGTCATTAAAAAAAAAAAACACCTGAAACTCAAAAATGGTCCCTCGGTGTCTCTGCCCCCACCTGAGCCCACCCACTGTGCACCCTGCCTCCCCACACTCCCCCTCACCCCATACTTACTTCGGCGCGACGATCTTCGATGGATCGGGAACATGTCTGCACTTTTCAAAACCGATCGCAAACTGAGGAAATGCCAGTAAGCTGTATAATGGGATAGATAGGGTTTTTTTCAACTTTGTTGCATGTCTCAGGCATTTTTTGGAATGTTTGCACCAAATTTTCAACATGGGGTTTTTGGGACCCCTTCTCATGGGTGATCTCACTGTCATGGCGTTAATCGATCCCGAAGGGTGATTTCACAGTCACTGCGTGAAATCACCTTTTGGGACTGAGTAGCGAAATGGCACTGCCACTGTTCATAAGGTGGGCTCTCAAAAAGCCTATGTTGAAAATTTGGTGGAAAAATTCCTAAAAATGACTGATTTACGAACGTGCATTGCATAGTTCCTACGCACGCTCATAAGTTTGCGAATTTTCAATATTTTCACTCCAGATTTTCAACATTGACATTTTATTATACTTCCTTATGAGCAGTGCAGCTGTCATTTTTCACATCTTGCCCAAAACGTGTTTCCACCCATGTAGTGCACAATGGCACAGTCGGTGTGCGAAATCAATGTATGGGACACATTAAGAAAACCACAGTGGCATTGTTCATGAGCAGAGGTCTTAAAATGGCTATGTTGAAAATTTGGTGAAAAAATTCCTAGAAATGACTGCTTTACGGACGTGCGTTGCGCAGTTCCTACCCATGCTCATAAGTTTGCAAATTTTCTATATTTTCTCTCCAGATTTTCCACATTGCCATTTTATTACACTTCCTTATGAACAGTACAGCTACCATTTTTCACATGTTGCCCAAAATGTGTTTCCGCACATGTAGCGCACAATGGTGCAGTCGGTGTGCCAAAGCAATGTTTGGGACAGATTAAGAAAATCACAGTTACACTGTTCATGAACAGAGATCTTAAAATGGCAGTGTTGAAATTTGGTGACAAAAGTCCATAAAATGACTGTGTTACAACTCTGAATGAGCATTGCGCAGTTTCCACGCACCATCGTAAGTTCATGACTTTGTAATATTTTCAGTCCAGACTTTCACCAGTGGCATTTTTCCACACTTCCTTATGAACAGTACAGCTGTCATTTTTCAGAACATGGCCAAAATGTGTTTTCAAACTTTCAGCACAGAGATGCGTGGTCGCTGTGGGAAATCATTGTTCAGAACAGATAAATAAAATCATAGTGACACTGTTCATGATCGGAGGTCCCAAAATGCCTGTGTTGACAATCTGCTGTAAAAAATCCCCAAACTAACTAAATTATGGGTGTGCATTGCACAGTTTCTATGTACGCTCGTGACTTCACCAGTTTTTTTAATATTTTTACTGCAAATTTGCAACATTGCCATTTTTTACACCTCCCCATAAACATTATAGCTGTCATTTTTTACATCCTGATCGGAATGTGTTTTTGCACCTGTGGTGCTAAATTCCATAGTCGCTGTGCATAAGCAGCTTTTGGCTAACAAACTGGTATTACCACTGTTCATGAGGTGGTGGTCACAAAAAAACATGTTCAAAATTTGGAGTGAAAATACCAGCGAATGCCTGAGGTGTTAGGGTTTCCAACCATAACACCCACCCTATAGAGAATGACAGGCATCAGGGTGTGACTTGGATTCTTGCCTATAATGCTCATACCATTCCACACCCTGCAGCCAGTGAGAGGCATCGGGTATGCCTTGGACTCTTCAGCCCCAAAGTTCACCCCATTCTCCTATACCGCACCCATCTCACTGTATTTCCAGATGGAATGGGGTGCGTATAAGGGCCAAAGACCCCAAGGCACACCATGACACTTGTCAGTGTCTGCAGGGTAGGCTGTGGTGAAATGGCATGGCTGTTATGCCTGACGACCCAAAGGCACACCCCAATGCCTGTCACTCTCTGCAGGGTGGTGGTGGGGTTGGCTTCAGTTCAATACTTCACTGCCATTTCTGTTATGCAGCTCTGTAACTTCTACACTACAAATGCCAATGCCAGCAAGCAATATTTGGCATTGACAAATGCTTGTTCTACTTGTGATGCCCCTTCCTATGCATCCCAGTATCCCCCTGGCTCTCCTTACTGATTTCTCACATTGCTTACCCACCTTTAGATCATCTGATATAACTACCCCCAGGCCCCTTTCCATTTTTGTTGCTGTTAGTACCTCCCCTGCTATTGTGTACTCTTCTCCTGGGTTTTTGTTTCCCAGGTGCATTACTTTGCACTTCTTTGCATTGAATCTAAGTTGCCATATGTCTGACCATGCCTCCAACCTTGCCAAGTCTCTTCTCATCCTTTCTACCCCACTTGTGTATCAACTCTGTTACAGATCTTTGTGTCATCTGCATAGAGGCATACCTTTCCCTCCAGACCCTCTGCAATGTCACCTATAAAGATGTTAAAGAGGACTGGACCCAGTACTGAGCCCTGAGGTACTCCACTAGTGACCCCCCTTTCTTCAGAATGTGTTCCACTCACTATTACTTTCTGTGTCCTGTTGTACAGCCAGTTTGCTACCCAGGTACCACCCTGGGACCCACTCCCAGGCTGGCTAACTTGATTATCAATCATTTGTGCGGGACTGTGTCAAATGCCTTGCTAAAGTCTAGGTAGCCCATATCCACAGCCCCTCCCTGGTCTATTAATTTGGTCACCCAGTCAAAGAAATCTATTAGATGCATCTGACATGACCTTCCTGATGTAAATCCATGCTGCTTTGGGTCCTGTGCCCCGCTAACCTCTAGGTACTCAACAATTCTTTCTTTCAGAAGTGATTCCATCATTTTCCCTACCACTGAGGTCAAACTTACAGGTCTGTAGTTTCCTGCTTATGCCTTGCTCCCACTTTTGTGAAGGAGAATCACATATGCCCTCCTCCTGTTCTCAGGTACCACCCCATCCTCCCATAACTTATTAAAAAGTGTGGTCAGTGGTGTCACTAGGTCCTCCCTTAGTTCTTTTAGGATTCTGGGGTGAATCCTGTCAGGCCCCATTGCTTTGTCCACCTTGAGTTTTAGGAGTTCTTTCAGGACTCTTTCTTCTGTAAATGGACTGATGTCAACCCCTCCTACCAAGAGTGCTTCTATTGTCTGGTTTAGGTAACTCCTCCTCATCTTCTTTTGTGAATACTGAGCAAAAGTATTCATTCAGTATCTCTGCCTTTTCACTGTCTCCCTTTGCCCACCTCCCCTCTCCCTTAATCTTCACTATTCCTCCCTTAACCTTTCTATGCTCCCTAAAGTACCTATAAAAGGTTTTATCCCACTTCTTAACTGAATTGGCCATTTTTTCCTCGGTTTGGGCTTTTGCTATTGTGACTGCTCTTTACTCTCCTCTCTTTACAGGCCTCACATGGATCTTTGTAAGGTTGTTTTTTGTGTCCCATATGCTAACTCTGCTTACAATGATTTTGATTTATCATAGTGTAAGTTCCCCATTTGTTGTTTTATTACTGAAATATGTCCAGAATAATCCTGTCTGGAAATATATGTGAATGATAATAATTTGAGCAGCTATGTTCTTGGCGTAACATATTTGAAAAAAATTATCTCTTGATGTTTGTTTTCTAAATTTCTGAAACAATGTTGCTAAATCATGTTTTGTTTCTCACCACCAAACCCCTAATTCCTCATACAATCCCATTACCAAGATTCTAGCCAAAATAAATTGATGTAATTTGTAATCTAACAACCTGTTCTTCTAAAATAGAGGTGTTCAGGTGCCATCTAGTGACTATAGGTGAAACTGTCCCATTTTCCATTAAAACATTAAGCATTAAGTGATCAGAAAATTCAGTTGGTAGTACCACTGTTCCTCTGTTCACCCATTGTTTAGATATCATAATATAGTCAATCTTAGTTGTAAATGTATTTTTAACAAAAGTGTGCGTAATTAGAGGAACTGCATTTTTTGAGCAATCACATAGCTCAGCTGTTTTAACTAGATTTTGTAAAACCTGAGAATCACAGTACACTTTTTTCCACCCAAGGCTCTAGCTGAGGTATCCAATGTGCAGTTAAAGTCACTCCCCAAAATCATAGCTGTTGTTGTTGTTAAATATGGTTGCAGCAGATTAAAAAGTGCAACCCTTTCAGCTTTTGTCTGGGGTGCATAAATCTAAATAAATCTACATGACCTAGACATCCAAATTCCTTCCACCAATAAAGCCCTTCTAGGAGAAATAGCCACTAATTTCTGCTATTTAAATTTAGACCCTGAAAATAATATCCTCACACTCTCAGCCTGATCTTCTCTGAATGACTAGTATGATGGCCCCCATACCCAACTATTTTTATCCTCCAACAAACATTTATATGAGTTCATCCATGTTTCTTGTAACAGGATAACATTAAACTGGGACTCATGTACCAAAGAAAAAAACACTCTCTGTTTCCCATTATTCCTAATACTATGCACATTGCATTTGACAGCTGAAAAGGAAGACATTTGTTAAAGATTTGCTCCATACAGTTCCCCATTTCTTATCATCCATTTTTCTTTCTTGTTTTCTTTTTTCTTTTTTCCTTCTCACCTTTATTCATACCCCCATGTGCTCTTGTGACTCAGATATTGAGAACCCATCTGATATGTTCTCCTCCTGAACTGACTCCCCCCAGTTTTTAGGAGCCAGAGGTGAGAAAGCATTTTCCATCACCAAATCCTCGTCTGTAGACCCAGCTTTTGCCAGTCTTATGCTCCTTCTCCATGTCTCCGGCACTGACCATGTCTCCTTTGAAGGAGGGGCATAGCTCCTGTGTCTAGGACATCTTGTGCCCTATAGTCAGTACTCATTAGTTCTTTCTGAACTGTGGATCTTTCCTCTACAGACACAGTTTCTGGTTCTATATCCACAGGGGTGGGGGGGTATCTTCCTCAGTTCCATCCTTCTGGCCATTCGTTCCCCTATGAGAATCCTGGTGTGAGTGACTATGTTCCTCAGAAGGCCATTGTGCTGGGCCCGGTGCCTTATTTCCACTTTCAGGTGACATTTTTTGAGCTTTCCATATCAAGTCATTGGGGACTACTGTTTCTGTTTTATTCTGAGCCACCCAAGGACATTCCTGGAAAATATGACCCGTCTCCTCACATAAATTACACCGGGAGTGGTTTGTGCACTGGAAGCTAGTGTGCTTAAACTCTCCACAGATCCCACACCTCAGTTTATCACATACATTTGAGAGGTGCGTTCTGGCCCCGCACTTACAGCATGTCTTGGGCTGGCCAGAGTACAAGCACACTCCCCTATCCTTGCCAAGAAAAAAATTGTTTGGAATATGCAGAACCCCATCTGTTAGTTGTCACAGTTTAACTTCGAAATGCCAACCTCCTGTCCAAAAAGCTTCTGAATCTAAGATAACTTCTGGTGCACTTAGCACCTCGCACCTTTGTTGCAGCCAGTGATGAATGTCACAAATATGAATGCTTTCATTTTGAAACATAACTGCTACTATTTTAATTAGAGGCTTTATCAGGGGATATTGCATAAAAGGGTGTCCACAGTGGGGCAAATCTGCACTGATTATACATAAGCCAGAATCTTTCCAATCCCATAGGTGTTCGAAAACTGATGTCAAAATTGTCCTCCCCGGACACATGTATTAGGGCATAGACATCATGCTCTCTGAATCTCATGTAATTTTTTAATAGAATCCGACCCACATGATGCCTGTCAGGGTGCTCTTCTAACCCCCATCTATATCGCAGCCGAACTGCATTTTTTCTTGGTGGGGTCAGATCAGGAAAAAAGGTCTGAAAAGTTTTGTCTAGGTGGGGAGGGGGTTGGGAGATCATTTTCTGTGTCCTGTCTTTCCTCCTGAGGGGTACCTGACTCAGGTGCTCCTTGCTGCATATTAGCTCCCGTTTGTACCTCTGCTACTAGCACTTCAGGATGAGATAAACCTTCTGTTGGCCCGGGTGCTGTGACCTCTGGTTGCCCCCTTTCCCTGGTCACACCCCTTTCAGCTGTGTTTGTCCGAATAGGACATTGTCTTGTACTGACCTGCTCCTGTACTACCACAGGTCTGTCTGGAACCTCAGCTGCTGCCACTACCCGGTCATTTCTTACGTTCCTGTGAGTCCTTAGTGCAGTTATATTATTCAGGTTCTGGGCTTCCTGACAGTGTTCTTCACTTGTCAGGTCCCAGATGTCTGCCTCAGTTCCATGTTCCGTTTCTAGCCCCGGTTTTGGTTTTGGGGCATTGCAGATCACTCCCTTTTACTGGCTTCTCCAACCATTCATGTCGTTCCGATGTTCCATGCTCCCTGGCTTACTCTGACCACATTCAAGCTGTTAGCGGGAGACTTTACAGAAATCAGTGTCCCTCCTTTGATCAGCATGACCTTGTGTTATGGTGCACTCCATTTCAATGCTAGCAGAATTTGCAATTTCAGCCCCTTGGTTTGCCTCAGCACTAGGCATCTCAGTATGCTCAGTAATTGTGCTATCATCAAGGAGCCATGTCCCAGTGACATCCTATGTCCACCCTCCAGCTTCTAACGCACCCTGTGGCAACCAGGCATCAGTTGGGGTAAGGATTTTTGGTAAGCCAAACTGTTCCATAATTGATTGTTTTGTAGTGTTCTCACAAACTCCTGCATCAGATACTTCAATCTCATTTCCCACCTCTAAATCAGATCCAGGGCTTAACAGAGGCATTTCACTATCAGCTGAGTCTCTCAGTCTGTGTTTTAAAACAGTTTTTCTTTCCTCATACCTCTCTTCGTCCTCAGCCAACATGGTCAGTAGAATTGTTCTCCTTTCATTGATGCCTTTTTCCTGTTGTACAGCAGCAGCTGTGATGTCTGTTTTCCCTGCTAAACCTTCCAAATCTTCCAATAATAAAGGTGTGGCAAACTTAGACTCATCCATTCCTCATTGCCCATCAAGTTCTCAGAGTCTTCTCTATCCAGCAAATATTTCCTTATTTCAAAAGGGCAGGGTAAGCCAGTCGACTCCATGTCCACAACCTTCCCCTCTCCTTCCTCCGGGTCTGCCATCTTGGAAATGAGGGCCAACAGCTCCCTCTACCAAGAGTAGGGGAATTTACCCAGTGTCCTGGCCAAGTTTCTCCCATTCACTAAAAATACCACCAACAGCTTAATCTGGTTCAATTTCAGTTGCTTACCATCTGTATCCCCCCTCCCCCAACCCCTGGTCATCCCTGAAAAGGGAATTCTAGGCCCAGTGGGCTTACCGGGTCAACAAAATTCAATAAATAAATAAATAATTCTAAATTCAACCTCCAATACCCTGGACCCTGGTGCATTGTCTCATGACTAGACGTGGTGATCTCTATAATCGCATGGTCTGATGACACCACTGGCTGTGTTTTAGTGTTTAAAATCCCCAAATATTCTGATAAAAACCAGAAATCTATTCTGGTGGCCTGAGTGCCATGAAAAAAGGTTTTCCCAGGAGTTCCCAATAATGTCATCATGTCTACTAGACCTGTTTGAGTGAGGAGGTCATAAGACAGTTTACATCACAATACATCTTTCTTGTTTTCAAACCTCTATCTGTCCAGTACTGGCTACAGTTAAAATCCCCCCAGAAAGACATATTTAGACGTAAATAAGTATGGCTACATAACTCTAAACAATTCTATTCTTGTGGCTCTAACCTGTGGTGCATACACATTTATAAAATGGCATTGGAGACCACTGAGAACCATATCCAGCATCAACACTCGATGTGGTATTATGTCCAGAATTTGTACAAAGTGTGCTGACAGATTGTTCACACAGATTCCCACCCCACTACGTGTTTCTTCCCCTATTGACCAGTAACGGACTTCCCATCTCCAACCCGTTGAGGCCTGCTCCATCTTTTTTCTAGTGTGTAAACAGGTATCCTGTAAAAAAACACATCTTGTCACCCATTTTCAAATAAAGAATAAATCAGTAGCATCTTTCTCTCCGACTGGATGCTATTTACATTCAAAGATGCAGCAGTAATATTATATATACCAGTCATTAACATAATGAAATGCAACAGGCTACTTCTCATCATGATACCTTCTTATACCCTAAGTTAACATAAAACCAGGCCAATTTTTTCTTCACCCATTTCCTCGAACCCCGTTGAGATTTTTTCCTTTTAACAGAATCTGAGTCCTCCAAAGATTGTTCTATATCGGATACTCCCTCCGGCTGAGAGGAGTGAACCGACGTAGAGTCAAATTCCATTCCTGCATCTGATGCTTCCTCTTGTAGCACCATGTAAGAATTTTGCAAAGGGAGTTGGGATGGTTCCAAAGATGCTTTGGCAGTGTTCCTACTTCTTAGACTCGTGCGTCTGTTTGAAACTACCATGTATGCCTCTTCTGGTGGTAAAGGTGGGGGCATTGATGTAGAAGTTGTGGCTGGTACTTCTGTTGGGGTGTTTGTTTCTTCCAAGACAGGGTCCTCAGTGGGTTCCCTGTTGGCTTGGTTGCCCTGTGCTGGTCCCTTAGAAGGTGACTCTGCTTGCTGTATCAGGACAATGGCCTGGTTCCACCCAAAGGGGGGGGTGGAGGCCTTTGTCATTGGGCTGCTTCAACAGCTGTGTTTATATAGAAATCTTGGATACAAAAGTCCCCATTTGCGTTATTGTGGGCTGCCCATGGGCACTCTGTAAAGGAGTGACTTTCCTCACACAGTGAGCATTTAGTAGGGTGATGGCAATCAGACATTAGGTGGCCCAACTCCCCACATTGAGCACATTTTAAAATGTTGCATGTTCTACTGAGGTGTCTGCCTGTGCCACACTTGTAACAGTGGTGAGGTTGAACTGGATAGAAAATGAAGCCTTTGTCATGGCCTAGATAAAAGTAACTGGGGAGATGTAGTAACCCCTCATCTGTTTGTGTCAAGTTTACTTTATAGCGCCAACCCCCACTCCAGAAACCCTCCGAATCAAGCATGGGCTCAGGATTGCCTTGAATCTTACATTTTTTCTCAAGCCAGTATGAAATATCCACCACATTTACCCCTTCATTCCTAAACAGGACCATAATTACTTTAAAAGATTGTTTTATGAGGGGTATGGCCTGAAAATGGGACCATGCTGGGTTCATTTTCAACAGATCATATTTCATCCAAATCTGTTTAGGATATCCAGAGTTCTAAAACTGATATCGTAAGTATTGTCCCCCAGTGTATGAATTAAGGCATAGACCTCGCTTGGGAAAAAAAACATTTGTTTGATTAGAACTTTGCCTACATAAAATCGGTCAAGCATATTATCAGTGAGCCTGATGTATCTCAGCCTTACAGCATCCCTTCAATTTGCCAGGGATATGGGTTTATGAAATAAACTTGTGTACGTAGGTGCTGGTTCTGTCAGGGTAGGCTGATCTACCTCTATACTCGGGGCAGGGACTTGGTCAGTTTCAGTATGTTTGGGTTTGGGGTCTTCCCCTACAGTGGGGGCATCATAAAATTCTTCCCAAGATAGTGGTTCAATTAGTGAATATGAAACAGGACTTGCCATCACTGGGTCTGCCTGTTCATTCTCTTGCTCTGTGAGAGCTCCTGTAACATGCAGATGTGAAGCAATATTGCCCTGAGACTTTTCCAGGTTTGGGGGATTCTGCCCCCTCTTTGGTGACAGCTGTTCCTGTTGCTGTAAAACTGGGCCTGTCTGGTTTTCAAGTACAGTGTTCTCTTTTTTCCCCTACCCCAGATACCCCTGCAATCAATATAGTAGGGTCGGCTACCCACTGACCAGTCTCGATTTGTGTCCAGACCGCTCTTTCAAGGGCAATTTTGGTGGACCACTGTGGCTGGGTGTTGCCTGCCTTTGGGTTTGTGGTCTGGGTTGTGGACATCTGTTCTCCAGTCCCGTGTGGGGCTGCACATATAAATACTTTAGATCCTGTACCTGGAGTCGCTAAGGGTGAATCAACCTCAGGCCGTTTCATTTTCTTTAGATCCTCCTCTGTTTGTAATTGGGCCAATCTGAAATCTTCGGCCACTCTTTCTAGAATCTGCCATTTTTCCTCCAGATGATTACTCATTTCCCTGTTCGCATCCGTAGTAGCATCTGTGCTTCCTTTTGACATGCCCTCCACATGGTAATCCATTTTCGGTAGGCCCTCTGACGTCATTTGTTGATCCAGGCTACGGATGATTAGGTACGCTTTGCTGGCCACCACCTGGGTGCATCCCAGCCACACCATTCCCCTCACTGCAAGCTTGCTGTGGGCGTGCAATCGCCCAACCTCCTCCACTGTCTTCCTCCATCTGAGACCAACACTCTCTCAACTCCTCAGCACCACCTGCCAAAAGAGTAGGGGACATTTTATTGAAAAACACATATATAGCAAACATTGTCACAAACATTAATACAATCTTGAAATCATAAAAAAAACGGTGCACCAAACAAAAATTACTAGAAAACCCAATCGGTATAACTACAGGTACAAATGTGTCTAGTGATTACCCCATACCCCATCATTTATATTTAATAAAGTAAATAAACCCCTTTCACAATTTCAACATGTGTTGTGAAGAATATAAAGATAGATCCTTAACATAAACATTTCCTAGTTCATTAGAAACTAAAAGACTACGGCATTCATATGACAATCTCTTTTGGTGTAACACCCATTGGCAATGTGTTTGCCACACATAAAATCTAATACAGCAAAAAAAAGAGCAACAGTTTATCAAGATGATAATTCACAAACCCTCTATCATATTTCCCTAAAACCAATATGTCATAGGTCAAACACCGAAGCCAACTCATATTCCACTTGACAGCTAAAAAATTCCACAATGCTGTAACATATGAGCACGCCAAAAGAAACTGTTCCATAGTCTCAGTTAAAGCTACACACTCCATATAAGGGCAATTTCTTTCCTCCAAAACTTTGTGTTTGGCATTCCCTCTCAAATTTAATCTAACATAGGCAGTAAGCCAGAGATCCTCCTACATTTTATGAGGAATCCTGGAATGTGTAAGCTGTCTGAGGATTAGATCATTATCAGCTGAGGGACAATTTTTGAAACTGGGTACAGTGACATGACCCTAGGTGGGCACAGCCTTGGCACCTGCCCCATGGGTGCAACAATACAAAACCATGTAGGCTAGAAGCTGTAACTGCAGGTTGATCACTGCCGTTGTTGCAGGGAATGTTCTCCAGGCACCACAACCATCCCCTAGTAACCACCTTCCCATGTTGTGGCAGGCTCTCCACCCGCCTACAGGGTTGTGTGTTATTACACCTATGGGACAGGTGCTAGGCTGTGCCCACCAGGACCATGTCAGTGTCCATGCCTGCCAACCCCCAGTAAAGTGATCCCATCTGATTGGCTCTCTGGCTGTGTGGCTCTGCAACTGGCACCCACACCAGGAGCCACATCACAACCCTGTCATTCCCACTGTCTCCCCTAGGGTATCACCCGTGCTCTTTCTGCCCTTGGCCCCTCCTGGCATGCATATCCCCCCAACCCTCACAACCCCTCTGGTGTTGCATTGGGCAAGGGTAGGGCTGGATCTCTCTGGCAATCCCCAAAGGTGCACCAAATGTTTGGTGCAAGGCTGTGGCAACTCCTGGGTCCTTGGCACAGGGACCCCCCTTTCATAGAATTGAGTACAGGGTCCCTGACTCACCTGTTTTCTGCAGCCCCAGAGCGACGCAACTTGCGTCACTCTAAGGGCTCTTTTAAAATCAAGCCCCCATATCTAAATTATCTTTGTGCCTGAGAGGTATTACAATGAGGCTAAACTCCCTTTTAAGTTGCTCTTGTTGCTCTGGTATTATATAAATTAGCACACAGCACTATCAACGTATTCAGTTGCACAGGTACATGACAATGTAGCATTTTCCAACTTTCTTAGTGATGAGATCCCACAGGGATCTATTTATCTGTTATTTTCCATCTTTGTGAACTCTTTACTAACTACTATATCTGCACAGAAGCACACTGTTCACAATGGGCCTTATGCACTAATGAGCAAGTTATATGCATCTGAGGCGCGTAATCCACATGCGAACCTATGCAGCCCCAGACAGGTGCAGGGACATGGTATGCATGACCATATGCCCCTGCAGGGCACCTGTCTATGGCCATGCCCCCTCATGGAGCAGGGTCACACGGGCAATTGGGGGCAGAGCCGTGGACCCAGGTGGGCATCCAATCAGATGCTCTACCAGATCTCTGAGTGAATCCCTTGCACCCCTGCAGCGGGTGCACAGAGTAGGTGCCAACCGCATAAAATGGCAATGGAAGTACACATGTCGGGCACTCACCCAAGCTGCTGCCCCAGCTCTCCTTTGCAATCTAGTGGGCTGGGGCAGCATGGATTCCCATTGGCCGTTGCCGCCATGCCCGGCAGATGCAGAACACAGGAGCACATACTGGGTTATGCCTGGTCTCGGCTGGCATACCCAGTGCCCCCTGTGCCAGCCACTATGTGGCTAAGTGAATGCTGCATAGTGCAGACACGCCCCTGACATGACTCCAGTGCGGTGCTCCCTGAGGGGCTAGGAAGGTTGGTGTACAAGTGCCATGCGTGCCCTTGGTGATTGCCACCTGGAGTCCACGGGACCCACTGCACTGCTTTCTCACATAGGATTGCCTACATGCCTCGGATTTGTGGCACGTAGGCAACTTTAATGTTAGTGCATAGGGCCCTATATGTGGATGACTTAATTCTGTATACCAGTTCAGACTCTTTCAGTCATATCTTACAAGTGTTAAATTTGACTAGACGGATCTTTGGTCTTTCCATCACCTCACTATGTCTAGATTTCTATTTTACAATGAATTTCACAACATACAGTGTTGCTAACCCAAAGAACAAGTATAAAATAGGGGAAGAGGTACTGACTGTCACAAAACAGGAGAGGGACCTTGGAGTAATCATACTGGATGACCTCAAGGTGGTGAGGCAGAGTGACAAGGCAGTAGGTAAGGACAGCAAGATACTGGGCTGCATAGAGAGGGTGTCACCAGCAGAAAGAGGGAGGTGGTGTTACTACTATATAGAAAGTTGGTGAGACCGCACCAGGAGTACTGTACAGTTCTGGAGACCACATCTCAGGAAAGACATTGACAGGGTAGAGGCTCTCCAGAGGAGGGCAACTAAAATGGTGCAGGGCTGCATGAGAAGCACTATGAGCAGAGACTGAGGGTTTTCAATATGTACACCGTGGAAGACTGGAGGGAAATGGGGGACATGATAGAGACCTATGCGGGAGTGCATAAGGTACAGGAAGAGGACAGTATTTTTCAGAGGAGAAGGTACACAAGAACAAGGGAGTAAGCAATGAAGCTGGAAGGAGGAAATATAGGAGGGATGTGAGAAGTACCTCTTTACTGCAAGAGTTGTTGAAGCCTGGAACAGTCTTCCAGTGGGTTCCATGTGATATAGGCAAATGCAAAATAGTGATCACCATATCAGTGAGTGCACATCAGCGAAAACACAAATGGCGACGTGCACTATGCCGATAACAAAACAGCACCCATTGGCACCATACACACAACATGTGACAGTAACCTTTTCTTTTTTATGCAGGGGGCTACACCCCCCCCCCCATTATTAGGATAATCAACTCTGAGGGGAGCCTGACACTGGGATACAGGGGCATCTGTGGGAGGTAGCAAATCGGATCAGGACACCCAGTATAAAAAAATAGTAAGTCCCAAACATAACCAGCATACAAAACTTTTGCGCTCGCAGCTAGCTACAAATTTGGAGCCCCTTGCACCACAGGCATGCACCCATACTACTACACCAAACAGCCAGCTGGGAACTGCTCATCCACACCTCCTCTCATATGCTGTTCCCCATACCCCCCCACCCCCGTCATAGTAGCTGTATCTTTGTTTTGCCATTCTTGTCAATTACAGTCGCTGTTTCCCTCTTCACTATCCTTTCCTACTCACTGTTACTGCAGGCAGTCAAACTGAGTTGCTCATATTGAGTTGCACAATTTTTGAATCACCCATATCACTGGATGCCCTTCCAGTTGAGACAGTGTGAGCAAAAACAGAGGTGGGCTTTCAGCATAAATGGGACAGGCACAAGGGAATCTTGCTAGAGAAGCGGGGGGGAGGTAGCTGGACATCAGGTAGGGTCTACAGTAACAGTATAGGAAGAGTAAAATGGGCAGACTAGGTGGGCCAAGCAGTCCTTATCTGCTGGCAAATTCTATGCTTCTATGTAGCCTCAGGAGCAAACTGGTTCTTAACAGCAAAAACCAAAGTCCTGCTACTGTATTCAGTTCAAATCCTTGCCTAAGTAAGGGCTCCTGTCTATGGCCATGCCCCCTCATGGAGCAGGGTCACACGGGCAATTGGGGGCAGACCTGTGGACCCAGGTGGGCATCCAATCAGATGCTCATACCAGATCTCTGAGTGGATCCCTTGCACCCCTGCAGCGGGTGCACAGAGTAGGTGCCAACCGCATAAAACGGCAATGGAAGTACACATGTCGGGCACTCACCCAAGCTGCTGCCCCAGCTCTCCTTTGCAATCTAGTGGGCTGGGGCAGCATGGATTCCCATTGGCCGTTGCCGCCATGCCCGGCAGATGCAGAACACAGGAGCACATACTGGGTTATGCCTGGTCTCGGCTGGCATACCCAGTGCCCCCTGTGCCAGCCACTATGTGGCTAAGTGAATGCTGCATAGTGCAGACACGCCCCTGACATGACCCCAGTGCGGTGCTCCCTGAGGGGCTAGGAAGGTTGGTGTACAAGTGCCATGCGTGCCCTTGGTGATTGCCACCTGGAGTCTGCGGGACCCACTGCACTGCTTTCTCACATAGGGTTGCCTACGACCTGCAGGCCTCCGATCTAAGTGGAGCTCCTGTGGAACATGTCCACAGCTTCAAATACCTAGGCACGTACCTTCTGTAGACTCTAACTTTCTTTCAGAGAACATATTGCGGAGGTAGGCAGATCAACTCACCAGAATATGGGAGAAGCCTACGGACTAAATGCTACCTAAACTCTGAAGATACACTAGGGCTCCCATATTCAAAGGAGATGCATGGTGCATCTCGATGGAAAAGGGAGTAACTCCAACAATGCACCGCAGCACAATATTCATAAGTGTGGGAAGCAACGGCCACAAGGGAATGGGCCAGAGCACACTGTAATGTATGCCGTGCAAGTGGAAGGGGTGTGCCCATGTATATGCTGCTGTCAGTTGGAATACGCTCCTTGCAGTTCAGAGCTGCACAGCCCACAGTTAGGCCATGAATAGATGGCCTAACCTGGCCAGCCACCCATAGGCGGGCTTCAGAAGTGCACCCAGGTGCACAGCAGCCAGTCAGCCCTGGTGGACAGAGGTACCCCCCTCCCCAAATGAACCAGAGCCATACCTGAATAACCCAATAATGTAGGACCCCCCAGCCCAGTCCCGATTGCACAGGAGATAGCCACGGTCCATAACCAAAGTGTAGAGGAACCCCACCCCTCCACCCTGTTGCGCAGACATGCCCACTCCCCCCATACTCGACCCTTTGTGGCCCATGGCAGAAACCAACCTCCACCTCGTATTCTGTAGTGTAGGGTCTCTTCCTCCTCCAGTCACTGGTACGTGCCCCCCTGCACCAACCCCAGTGCGACGCAACACTGCACCCCACCAACCAGCACCACTCCCAGTATGATGTAGATCCCTGGCTCCAACACATCCCTGGTCCCCAAGCACACTGCCACTGGAACCCCACCCGGCCCCGATCCCAGATGTCATGTGTGCCAGTGCATGGCCCCCAGCTAGTAGTGCCATAGTGATGTAGCCCCCCACCCTGTCAGACCGGAGCCCCCGACCCTTCCCCCACCGACCCAACCGGAGCCAGTGACTGTCTCTGCCCTCCGCACACCACCACGGCCAGCTGCCGACTGCACTGTCACAGTAGTGTACTGTACTGTACATGGTATGCGTTCAGCCAATGAGCGCGAGCTGCATACAGTACACTGCTGTGACAGTCCAGACAGTCCAGTCAGCAGCTGGTTATGGTGGTGTGCGTAGGGCAGCGCTAGTCACTAGCTCTAGTTGGGTCAGGTGGGAGCGGGTCAGGGGCACGTCTGACTGGGTTGGAGGGTGGAGGGCCACTACACTATGGAAATGGGATCAGTGGTTGGTGGATTGCACTCGGGGACCGGGGATGAGACGGGGGTACCACTAGACTATGGAAAAGGGACTGTTGTGCATGTCTGTGTATCCTGGGGTTTGAGGCTGGGAGGGGGGGTACCATGACACTATGGATACTGGTTTGGGGTGTGGACATACATCGATCGGGGATTGGTGTGTCCATGGCTGGGTCAGCAAGGGGGTGTCGGGGCAGATGTGGGGGTACACTATAATTTGGGAATGGCATAGGGCTGTGTTCTGTTGTGCTCCAGGTTGAGGGCTGGGGTGGGCGCTGCACTAGGGTCAGGATGGGGTGGGTGCTCCAGTGTGCTTCCGTGACATGCGTCGGGGCTAGCATGGCACATCCAGCTGGGTGCAGCAATGCTAATGAGCCCATAATAGACATGCATGGGGCCCACGTGCACCATACATGCCCAAAGAGCTCATTAGTATATGCTTGCTGAACATAACCCTTGGGGGAATGGCACTTCCAGGTCTGCACCATGCATTCCCCCATTGGCAGTGTTCAGCCCCAGCTCTGGATGCACTGCGCCCACCATGGTGGCTGAATGTAGTGCACCGCGCAACTGGGGTCCCATATTCAAACAGTATGTGTGGTCTGTGCCGATCACGCATACTTTTCGAATATTGCTACAGTGCCAGCCGGCGCATCTGTTTTATGTGGCGCAATGTTATGCGAGCGCAACCGTCTGGCACTGAATTTGTTGCCCTAGCAATAACTAGAAGAATTCTTCTCCTGTCCCTAAATTATGGCTCTGTAGTCTATATTTTAGCCCCTTCCAATTACCTAAAATGACTTGATACTGCCTGCAATAACATCTGCAGTTTTACACCTTTAGCAAGCTCTGCAAGCCACCAATGTGGCCTCTATTCTAAACTCGGCTAGCTTACACCACCTGATCAAAGTTGTGTTTCACTTTATTTTGCCTTATAGGCAAGTCACTGAGAGCAGTTGATAAATTGCCCCTTTCCAGTCTACCGCCACCCAGACCAACCACCATGACCATAATCTTCTGTCATAGCTAACACAGTCATGGACCAAGAAGCCTTTTCCTACCCGATGCCCACCCTTTGGAACATTGTGCCTGTTAATCTGTTTCAGAGGCGGTCACACAATGTTCGGTAGCAAACTGTTAAATTACCTAAGAGAAAAGGCTAAATGTCCTTGCCGATTATAAGTGTGTTCACATTGTTTCTAATGATGCCCTCTATGTAACTCACAAGCTGTACTGTTATATATTGTACCCAAGGGGGTTCAGAGGTTAGAATCCCTTTCTTAATCATCTCCATTGCTAGGTTACACCAAATAAGAGATGTTCCCACTAATATGGAATGTCTAGATCTACCCTGGCTCTACAGTATACTCTCTATATCCTTGTATCAACTTGGTGCGGGTCATTCTTGAAAATGGACAGGATTAATCAGAGTACTTACAGTACCCAGTTAAATTTTTAAATAAATAAATAATGCCCCACCTCCACCCTGGCTATAAGTTCAATGGATATGAAATGGTCCCTCTGGGACTGTGTTCAGTACTTTCTTGCACGATTTTTTTTTTTATTAGTAACAATAGAATGACAATCTAAAATATGTACAAGAGAAAAATATCCCCCCCAAACATCATCACCACCACAAAATACAATTAAATCATGTCTGTCTCTTTCAACCAAGTAAACTCAAGAAATTAAGCCATGATCAAACCACATTCCCATCCCATGGACTCACTTTTTTGTGTGTTCCACTGACACATTTTGAGGTTGCAACGTTAATCTATAAGGAATGCACAATGGCACATGTTGTTGAAATGCTGTAGGAGCCACCACTTTAGTTAAGGACACAGTCAACCTGACTTCATGTAAGTGCTATACCCCTGGCAAATAAATACACAACTTCCTGGTGAACATATTCGTGGACATAAGTCAAACTCTCAGGGAACTAAGCTTTCAAACCAGGAAATCCATTCAGCACTGCTGCAAGCCCCAGCATCCACTGCTAGATAGGTAATGGTCAAATTCCACTAAGTCAAAACGAGACATGGATTTTTTAAAGCATTCTGACTCAGTATTAAGGAATCTTCTTCAGACTATTAACCTCGGTCTCCTGGAAACTTGAGGCACCTTTTCCTTTTAACATCTCTGTGTTTACAGAGAAAAGATTTCCCTGTCGTAACAGGCATAAAGATTTAATTGTAAATTACATCAAGATCTATATAGAAAATAATTGTTTTTGTTCATATGTAAAATATAGCCATATACAGTATATTTCAATATTGAAAAAAATATATATTTAGGCATCAGGGCTAAAGCACAAAGCCTTCAAAGTAAGCAAAGGTAATGTTTATGTTTTTTTTATTTATTTGAAAGTTGGTGACCGTGAGAGAGAGGGACACTGAGCCAAGGCTCATTTCCAGGTGTGACCTTGGGGGAAGGGAATGGTAGAAGCACAGTACAATATGTGGGGCAAGTCAATAGTGCAGCATTTGGTAATTACATTGGTACAGAAATAAGTAGGTACAAAAATAAAATTAGACAGACGAGTGTATTGCAGTCACAGTACAAAATGAGATGCCAGATTCAAGTGCAAAGGAACACAGCAATCCATGGCATGCAGTTATCAAATGACACAGGCGAGAAACCAGAAAACATGTTTAAACCGAATCCTGTGCAGACAGAAGAGCAGCAGTGGTGTGGAAGTGTAGTCAATATACAGATAGTGGAGACCCACTCAGAGACCAGCCACCAATAGTTGCAGCAAGGTTGGGATGAGTTAGGAGGAAGGGAGTTAGGAGGAAGGGTAACAGGAGCAGGTGGAGTATGATTGGAGTTTTAACTGGTGCCTGAGGGATCCGAGGAAGAAGGAGAGGTGGCAGGAGAAGGGGCATTTATTGGGGTAAAAAAAAGTCCTCTGAGCCTACTTAAATCTTAGGAGGGGTATCCCTTGGGATTGAAATGACAGCACAGCACAGCATTTGCATTACCCTAACTTGACAATCTATTGACATGCCTAAGTCTGTAAGTACATTTCTGTGCCTAGCAAGACAGAGCTGAAGTTACAGTAAATTAACACCAATTCTGTATCATGCAATTGCTAAAACAAAAGTCAGTAAACATCTACGTAGAAAAAAATCCCAAGGAACAGCATGCCTCATCTTTACCAAGGTTCAAGGGACTTTTGTTTACCCTAACATCAATTTCCCTACTTTTGAGATTTTACATAAATACACAGAAACATAGAATCTGATGGCAGATAAGGACCGCTTGGCCCACCTAGTCTGCTCATTTCCCTACCTAACGGATAAGCTGCAGATCCTAGTTAACAAACAGCCTACTTCCTCCTACCCCCCACTAGAATTGTCTTATGTCTGTTCCATGCATTCTTGAATTCCCCCACTGTTTTTGACTCTACGACCTTCTCAGGAAAGCTGTTCCATGCATCTACAACCCTCTCCTTAAAGAAATACTTCCTCACATTACCTCTGAATCGTCCCCCCTCTATCTTCAAATTGTGCCCCTTTGTTCTTACACATCTCTTTTTATGAAAGATGCTACCCTCTTGGACTTTGTTGATTCTCTTGAGGTATTTGAAAGTTTCTATCTTGTCACCTCTCTCTCCCTCCTTTCCTCAGGACTATACATCTTAAGCTCCTTTAGTCTTTCTTCATATGTCTTCTGGTGGAGACCCTGCACCATTTTGGTTGCCTTCCTCTGGACAGCCTCCACTCTGTCTATGTCTTTGCGGAGTTGGGGTCACCAGAACTGCACACAGTACTCCAGATGTGGTCTTACCAACTGTCTGTACAGAGGGACAACTTCCTGTTTTCTACTGGTGATGTCTCTCCCTATGCATCCCAGTATCCCCCCAGCCCTCCTTACTGCCTTCTTACATTGCTTGCCAACTTTTAGGTCATCTGATATGACTACCCCCAGGTCCCTTTCCATTTTTGTTGTCAGTATCTCACCCCCCATTGTGTTCTCTTCCCGTGGGTTTTTGTTTCACAGGTGTACTACTTTCCACTTCTTTGCTTTGAATCTAAGCTGCCGTACATTTGACCATTCTTCCAACCTTGCCAAGTCCCTTTTCATCCTTTCCACCTCACCTTGCATATCAACCCTGTTGCAGATCTTTGTGTCATCTGCAAACAGACATACTTTTCCTTCTAGTCCCTCTGCAATGTCAATTATAAAGACATTAAAAAGGACAGGCCCCAGTAGTGAACCCTGAAGTACCCCACTAGTAACCCCCCTTTCTTCAGTGTGGACTCCATTTACTATTACCGTTGTGTTCTGTGGTCCAGCCAGTGTTTTACCCAGGCTACAACCCTGGGACCCACTTCCAGGATGGCTAATTTGTTTATTAATCTTTTGTGCGGGACTGTGTCAAATGCCTTGCTAAAGTCTAAGTAGGCCATGTCCACAGCCCCTCGCTGGTCTACTACTTTGGTCACCCAATCAAAGAAAACGATTAGATTTGTCTGACATGACCTTCCTGCTGTGAATCCATGCTGCCTTGGGTCCTGTGCACACTGGCCTCTAGGTACTCAACAGTTCTTTCCTTCAGAAGTGATTCCATTATTTTCCCTACCACTGAGGTCAAACTGACAGGTCTGTAGTTTCCTGCCTCTGTCTTGCTCCCACTTTCATGAATGGGAATCACATCTGCCCTCCTCCAGTCCTCAGGTACCACACCACCCTCCCATGATTTATTAAAAAGGGTAGTCAGCCCGGTGGTGTAGAGGGTTGAGGCACTGGTGCCTTACCTTGACCCATGCCATAACTCGGGTTCGGGAATGGACTCGGGTTGCTGGGGGTTGGCAGGGGAGGATAAGGTTCGAGCATCCATAGAACTGTTCTCCTATCCTGGGGTGGGTTTGGGGATGGCCTCGCTCGGTAGTGGCCTCCAGTGGAGACTGGAGGCACTACACGAGCACCATGCAGGGGAACCTAGAAAAGCGGAAATACCACTTGCTGGCCACCAGATGATGGCTCTCTGTACCCGACACCTCCGGTGCCTTCCTGGGGCCTCCTTCTCCTCAGCAGCATCCCTTGTCCCTAATCAGTGTGTGCTGGGGCTGTCCTCCCCCCAATGCCTTTCCCCTCGGAGGAGAGGGACCCGCCCGGCGAAGGATACACCCAGGATATCCCAGGGACCGGCTGCAAATATGAGGAGTCAGAGGGACTTGAGTAAAGACAGTAGGGCTTGAGTGTACTTGTGGAGCCTGAAGGGGTGGGGGTCACTGAGCACAACAGGGCGAATAAAGACGATAATACAAAAAAAAAAGGGTGGTCTGTGGTGTTACTACTTCTTCCCTTAGTTCTTTTAGAATTCTGGGGTGAATCCCATCAGGCCCCATTGCTTTATCCACCTTCAGTTTTAGGAGTTCTTTCAGAATCCTTTCTCCTGTGAAAGGACCAATATCAACCCCCCTATACTGAATGCTTCTATTGACTGGATTAGGTATTTTCCCTGCTCTTCCATTGTGAATACTGAGCAGAAGTATTCATTCAGTATTCCTGCTTTTTCACTGTCACTCTCTGCTGCCTAACCACCCTCCTCTTTATTCAGTCTCAGTATCCCTGCCTTAGTCTTTCTTTGCTCCCTAATGTACCTATAAAAGGTGTTATCTACCTTCTTAACCAAGTTGGCTATCTTTTCCTCAGTTTGGGCCTTTGTTATTCTGCCTGCCTACCTTCCCCGCTTCCTTCTGCTTTAACTGGCACAGTTCTCTATCCTGCTCCTTCTGTGTTTCCTTATACTTCCTGAATGCTATCTTTTTCTCCCTAACCTTCTTCGCCACTTCTTTTGAGAACCATAGTGTTTTTTTCTTTCATTTTGATTTTTTTTTTTGCTTCACACAAAGTTTTGTTGCCTCTGTGATGGCAGTTTTGATGTTCCCTATTGTTGTTCCACCCCACCTTCTTGCCTGTTTGCTAGTGCTTTTCTGAGGCACTCTCCCATCTTGACAAAATCAGCCCTCCCTGAAGTCCAGTACTTTCACTTTTGTATGGCTTGACTCTACAGATAAGGTTATCGTGAACCACACTGTTTAGTGGTAACTTGTTCCCAGATGGCTACCCACTTCTATATCTGAGATCCTCCCTCTGTACCTATTTGAGAGCACCAGGTCTAAGATTCCTCCCTCCCCAGTGGGTTCCAAAACTAGCTGTGTGAGGCATGCCCCCTGTAGGGCATGAGAATGGCTCTGCTTTTGGATGTGGTTACAGCAAAGGTGCTCCAGTTAACATTTGGCATATTCAGGTCCCCCATCAGCAATATCTCCCCTTTCTCTGCCATCCTAAGGATGCCTTCCTTCATTTTCTAGTCCAGTTCCTCCCCCTGAGACGGGGGTCTGTGTACAACCCCTGTGCAGATTGTGGTGCCATTTCCAGTCTCCAGGGCGACCCACAGTGCCTCCTCTCCTCCCTGTTTACCCTTTAGTTCTGTTGCTTTGATCCCTTCCCTTACATAAATAGCTACTCCTCCTCCTCCTCTTCTACCCTTCCTGTCCCTCCTGTAGATTGTGTACCCTGGTATGTTGACATACCAGTCATGGTTCTCTGTGTACCATGTTTCTGTGACTGCCACGATACCCAGACATCCCTCTTCCATCAAGGCCACCAGTTCAGGGAGCTTTTTACTTAGACTATGGGCATTGGTACTCATTACCCTCCATTTTTTATGGTCTTATTTCTTTTTGCCCCATCCCTGTCCTTACTGCCTTTGTCTTTTTCTCTATTTACCCCTGTCCTTCTCCCTATTGACTGCTCTATCTTGATGTTTACCTCACTAATTACCCTGATTTTTGAGGGGGGCTAGGATATCCCTTCTCCTTTTCAGTGCCTCCACCCTTGACTAGTTTAAATGCTTGCCAGCGAAGCATTTAAACCTATCACCTAAGATCCTGGTTCCCCTCCTGGACATATACAGACCATCATGCCTTTATAGGCCTGCATCCCGCCAGGTGGAGTTCCAGTCCCCAATGAAACCAAATCCCTGAGCTCTGCACCAGTTTTTCAACCAGTCATTAAATCCCATGGTGCGGAGTACCCTAGTCTCATCCATGCCATGGACAGGTAGCACTTCCGAGAAAGTTACCATGTGTGCTACTTGTCTAAGGCCCGTCCCCAACTCCACAAACTCCTGTTGCACTGTTCTGATCCCATTCTCAGCCAGGTCATTTATCCCTAGGTGGATAATGACATCCAGCTCACTCCCCCTTGCAACTGCTCCCACAATCCTGAGGATTCACTCCCTGTCCCTCCAAGCCATGGAGCCAGGCAGGCATCTTACCTTCGTTTCCCCTCCCTCTCCCAGTTCTACCCGCCTAACAACTGAGTCTCCCACCAGGAGTTGTTTCCTTCCCCTGTGGGGTCCTGTGCCACCCTCCTGTGGGTCTCCATTGTGGAGGTTCCCAGCATCCTCCTTGGTCTCCACTGCAGGTGCCTCCATAGAGGAGTCATGCTCTGCCAGAGTGGTGAATGAACTGTGGAGAGGCACAACTGGAGAGATGCGCCTCTGTTCTACCACCCTCACCCTCCCTGAGCCCACCATGGTCCAACCACTCCTCTTTCTTGGCAATCTCTGAGGTAGTGGCGGTGGCCTGGGTGGTCCCTTGGTGGAGGAACAGGTTTCTCGAATCCTTGCCAGGTCAGCATGGAGATGAGTAACCTCCTCTCTCAGACCAGAGAGGTGTCTGCAAAAAGGGCAGCAACACAGTCTCCAGAATGTCTCCCGGGAGACTGCTGCTCTACAGCCAGTGCATTGCAGCACTCCCCACATGTCTATCTCCCTTCCTGTTTCAGATGTTTTTCTTTTTTGTTTTGTTTGTCTTGTTTTAGTGTGTGCAAGCTTGTGAGTGTCTCTACCCCCTGTTCAGCATGCTGTGCCTTTAAGGATATGAACAGGAGTATGTTGTTAGCAATTTGTTTTATTTTATTTAACCAGGTGAGACACACTAAGCTGAAAACTTGTTTACAGGTGCAACCATTTTGGGGAAGTGATGTCAGAACCCCTGATATAAAGGAAGTTATGAGCTTGGGGTGGGTGGAAGTAAACTTGTGCCCTCCAAAAACAATCAACTACAACTCTGACCCTCTACCCCGGGAAGTGCCTTCCTTCCTTTCAGACACCTATTTCACAGAGGTTAAATAACAGGTCTAGACACAAATGACTGCAAATATCTCCCAGCTAGATTTCCTCCCTGGCAAATAAAAGTTAAACTAAGATAAGTCAAGCCCCAAAACAGAATTAAAACTACTTACTTACACAGGCCCAGAAATTAATAATTCAATTCAGTGTAGTCTATTAAATTACCTCCTTGATTTAAGGAAGCTGGTGGCTGCTCTCTCTCTCTCTTTCTCTCTCTCTCTCTCTCTCTCTCTCTCTGTCTTTTAGCAGATCTTTGTGCTGCAGCCTTAACTGATGCCTAAGCATATATGTTTGCAATGAATACATACAAACATACAAACTTGCCAGCAAAAGGTCTAGCTAGTCTGCTCAATGTGTGTCCCCAATTCTATTGTTTACACTGCATTCCACCTCTCCTCCCCCTTAACTCTGATCCTCCTTTTGATCTTATCCCACCTCCACTTGAATACGCCAACCATCTTCTGGTTAACAATCTCTGCTGCCAGTTCATTCTACCCTGATACCACTCGCTCCATAAAGAAGTGTCTTCTGACATCCTTGAACCTCCTCCCTGCCCACTAGTTTGTAGCTATGCCCCCTTGTGTTCCTCTTTTGACTCAAGGTAAAGAGGTTCCCAAGATCCAGCTAGTGACCCCCCCCTTCTATCCTCTAGTGAGTACATGTTTAGGCTTCTCAGCCTATCCCTGTATGGTCTGGCCTACTGACACTGAATCATTTTTGTTGCCCTTCTCTGTACCACCTCAAGATGGTTTATGTTCTTTTTCAGGTAGGGACTCCAACACGGCACACTGTACTCCAAGTGCAATCCCACCATGGATCTGATCAGTGGCAGTATCTCCTCCTTTCTGCTTGTGGACCCCCTAGCTATGCACCTCAGCATTGTATTTAACTTGGCTGCTGCCTTCTTGCATTGCACAGATTGCTTAAGGTAACTGGTTATGGCTAACCCAGATCCTTTTCTTCCTCTGACACCATGACCTTTACCCCATAGCCTGTATTTGCTTTTGGGTTCCTGCCTCCAATGTGCATGACTTTGACTTTTTTGCATTGAACCCCAATTGCCTTTTATTAGACCGCATTTCAAGCTTTGCAAGGCCCTCTCTAAGGTTTCTGACACCTTCTTTAGTGTCTACCCTCTCACAGAATTTGATGTAATCCACAAAGAGACAAATCTTGCCTCTAATGCCTGCCACTATGTTGTTAATGAACCCATTAAACAACAAAGCCCTGAGCACCAACCCCTGTGGGACCCTGCTGGTAACTTCCCTCAATCCTGATAGTTCCCCTCTCACCAGCACCCTCTGGACCCTCCCACTGAGCTAGTTTGCCATCCACATGGTCAGTTTACTACTCAGCCCTAAGTCCTCCAACTTTCTGATCAGCCTCTTGTGGGGAACCAAATTGAAGGTTTTACTGAAGTCTAGATACAGTATGTCTACTGCCTGCTCCCCTCAGCAGCATGCATTACTAAGCTAAGCTAAGCAGTGTGTGGTAGCATTGTCTTGTACCGCTCGTGGCGGCAGCGTTTTACGATTCTGGCTTCTGGTGGAGTGCCGCTCGTTAGCGGCTGGAACTGTATCTGTTGCAGATAAGACTTATTTTCACTACTTGATGTTGATTGCCCCTCTCTGCCTACTCACCCTGATCTGGCAGAATCACAGCATGAGAGGCTGCATTTAATCGCCTGATTCTGGCTGATATTGGAGGAGTGGGAGGGAACTCGTATTGCTGCGAGGGGTTGGGAGAAGTTTCTGCATAAAAGGAAGCGCCACTCGAAAGTGGCAGCTAAGCAGTGTATGGTAGCATTGTCTTGTACCGCTCGTAAGCGGCTGCGATTCTGGCTTCTGGTGGAGAGCCGCTCGTTAGCGGCTGGAACTGTATCTGTTGCAGATAAGACTTATTTTCCCCACTTGATGTTGATTGCCCCTGTCTGTCTACTCGCCCTGATCTGGCAGAATCACAGCATGAGAGGCTGTGTTTGCTTGCCTGATTCTGGCTGATATTGGAGGAATGGGAGGGAACTCGTATTGCTGCGAGGGGTGGGGAGGAGTTTCTGCATAAAAGGAACCACCGCTCGCAAGCGCGAGCATAGCACAAGTGTTGTGAGTGGCGCGAGCACCACTCGGTGCTAGAATTATTTTGTTTTGTAACGAGAGTTGGGAAGCAGGGCTGTTTATTGAGGGTTTTAGACTGTGTTAGGTTTTTAAGATAGGAATGTTTTAATCTGATTGAGTTAGTCTAAATCAAAGCTTGTTTGTTATTTTTTATTTCAAACTAGGAATGTGTAGGGGGTCTGAAGGGCAACCTGTGGGGGTTAGGATTATTTATGGGAAGGCACAGCTGCATGCTTTGTGTCCCTTTATCCCTTTCCCTGTGTCTGATGTCACAAGCAAGTGTTGCAGGGAAGTGGGGATTGTAAAGGACTGTTTGGCTTGCGGGCTGTGGGTTGACCAGGAGTGGGTTGATGGAAGGATACAGGTGGTTGGATCGAGGAGATGCCCTGGTTTATTTAGGGCATCTAGGCGACACCAGACGTGGTTGGTGCCCATTTCCAGGGGAAACCACCAGACCGAGTGGTCAGGTAACCTGAGGGGCTACACCACCTGTTACACCTCTGTCGGCAGTGCTGTGCAATGCCAGGTCGATTAGAAACAAGATGGCAATTATTGCTGCCTTGATTTCTTCAGTCGACCTGGCTTGCATAACGGAGACCTGGGTGGGAGATGATGCTGGCCCTGTTTTTGAGGCTGCAGTCCCCAGGTTACACCGTTATGCACTGCCCAGAGGAAATCGCAGGGTGGCGGGGTGTATACTATTTGTTAAATCTAGCCTGGACCTTCACCGCACCGGTGGGAATCCCGGTTCGTTTGAGTGTGTGGCTGTCCATGAAGGACTCAGCATTGGCTGCAGGATCCTCCTCATCTATCGCCCTCCTGGCCCGGTGGGGAGTTTCCTGCAGGAATTTGCCGAGTTTGTTGCCAGCGAGATGTTGGATTCCCCTAGATGTGTTTTTCTGGGGGACTTCAATGTCTGGGCTGAGGATAAAAATCAAAGATGTACCAGCGAATTTCTGCAAAATATGTCCTTATTAGGGCTTTTGCAGTTTGTTGATGCACCCACCCATCAGGATGGCCACACATTGGACCTGGTGTTCTCACTGGGGATTGAGATTTTGGATCTCATGATTGATCAAGTATTTTGGTCTGACCATAGCACGGTGCGGTTCATGCTTGGGGCTTCTGCTGTAAGTTTTTCCCCTGCTGAGATGATTCGCTGCCGCCTTTTCGGTGATCTTACCCCTGAGGGTTTTATGGCAGCAGCTGATCTATCTAGTTTAGGTGGTGTATGCGTTGGAGCTGTTGGTGTCGGTGTGGATACCTATAATAAGGTGCTATCCGATGCTATCAACTCCCTCGCACCTATCCGTGTATGACCCAGAACTTCGTACTTGAGGTCTCCATGGTATGATGGAGATCTCAGGGAAATGAAGAAGATGGGTCCGAGATTGGAGTGCTGCTGGAGGAAGTCCCGCCTGGAGATGAACAAACTGGTCCTGCGTGCACATTATTGTGCATATCAGGAGGCAGTCAACCGAAAGAAGACATTATTTTTGTCTCGGGAGATTGCTGCTGGGAGAAACTGATCAGCTTCGCTCTTCCAGACTGTCGACAGACTTCTTCATCCTCTCTGTCTTCAGCCCGGAAGAGTTTCCTCTAATGAGGATTGTGAGGATTTTGCTTGTTTTTTCTCGAATAGGGTGTCTTTGATCCTGCGGGAGGTTTCTTCAGCCAGCAATACCATTGCTGTCAGTGGTCGGCAGTCATGTGCTGAGTGCACTCTGCCTAGTTGGGGAGAGTTTAGACCAGTGGAGGACAGTGAGGTTATTGAGGTGGCAGTCAACCTGAAGCATACCTTTTGTGAACTGGACCAAGTACCAACGCATTTCTTAATGAGATGCATTGACTCTGTTGGCCCGGTGTTTGCCCTGATTGTCCGATGTTCCTTAAGTCAGGGTGTCTTTCCAGATGCCTTGAAGGAGGCTCTGGTTAGACCCCTTTTAAAGAAATCTTCTTTGGACCCGGAGGTCAGGGCAAATTACCGTCCTATCTCTAATCTCCCATTTTGGGGGAAGATTGTTGAGAAGGTGGTATCGCTTCAGTTGGAGGAACATCTCATGACTCACGAGTTATACGATCCCTTCCAGTCGGCTTTTTGGGCCAGGTATAGCACTGAAACTGCATTAGTTCGGGTGCAAAATGACCTCCTCAGGGCTAGAGACCAAGGGGACAAGACAGTTCTTGTTCTCCTTGATCTCTCTTCAGCATTTGATTCTGTGGACCATTGTGTGTTGCTTCTCCGCCTGAGGGAATTATGTGGACTCACCGGTACTGTCATCAAGTGGTTTGAGTCCTTTCTCACCAATAGGAGACAGCGGGTTGTGATGGGAAATTTCTCATCAACACTCAGTCTCCTTTTGTGTGGAGTCCCTCAGGGTTCGGTGTTGGCCCCAATGTTGTTCGCAGTATATATGCTGCCCCCTGGTGGAGATCATTAGAAAGTATGGTCTGAGTTTTCATTGCTATGCTGATGATACTCAGCTATACTTATCTTTTGCCCCAGGAACACCCAGCACAGTAGATGTGTTAAATATCTGTCTGGCTGAGATTAGCAACTGAATGGCCTCCAGTTGGCTTCAACTGAACCCTGACAAGACTGAGGTATTGGTAGTGGAGTCAAACAGAGTTCGTGATGGGATGGCCTCTGACTCTGCAACTGGCTTTGTGCTAGGAGCTGCGTCATTGATGGCCTCCCCCTGGGTGAGAAATCTTGGCATGATGTTTGACAGGAATTTGTCCATGGAGGTTCAGATATCTTCCGTGGTCCATTCCTGTTTTTCCATCTTCAAAACATTGCCAGGATTAAGCCCCTTGTTCCATTTTCTGGACCTCCCTACCTTGATACATGCCTTAGTCACTTCTAGGCTTGACTACTGTAATGCCCTCTACCTCGGGGTCTCTGGGGGTTCTCTCCACAGACTGCAGCTTGTGCAGAATGCTGCTGCCCAGCTTTTAACTGGGCAGAGTAAATTTTGTCACATTACACCTGTACTGCGCGAACTGCACTGGCTGCCTGTCAGGTGGAGAGTGCTCTTCAAGGTGGGGTTTCTCACCAATAAGGCCCTACATGGACAGGGCCCTGGTTACCTGTCAGCTGTCCTAGTACCTTCCTCCTCTTCCCATAATCTCTGCTCCTCTAGTGGTGGCCTCCTAACTGTTCCAAGATTGAGATTAAAATCTGCGGGCAATCAAGCATTTAGTGTTGCCGCCCCCACTCTTTGGAATTCTTTGCCAGCTGCAGTTAGGGAGGCCCCACTATAACTGCCTTTAAGGTTTGCCTTAAGATCTACTTATTTCTGCAAGCTTTTGGGGTTTAATTCTGACTACGTATATGTATTATATTCTTTTTGTGTATTTATGTGGTATGAAATACTATAAACTTTTTGTGCGGCGCCCAGAGCCCTTGGGATTGGGCGTCTTTTTAAATAAACATGACTTGACTTGACTTGACTTACCCAGCTAAAGAAGTCAATAAAGCTGATCTGGCACAACCTCCCTGCCATGAACCTATGCTGTCTCACATCCTGGTGTCCGTTAGCCATTAGGAATTCAACCAACTATTCTTTCAGGATGGTTTCCATTAGCTTGCCCACTATAGATGTCAAAATGACAGGTCTGTAGCTCCCTGGGTCATCCCTAGCCCTCCTATTATGCAACTGTACCACATGTGCTGTTCTCTATTCCAGTGACACCACCACCATATCCGATGAGCTGTTAAACATGTTCACCAGCACTCCTACCAGCTCTGCTGCCAGTTTGCTCAATACTCTGGGGCATGTGCCATCCAGTCCTGCAGACTTGTCCTTCTTTACAATTCTGAGTCCCTTCATGACAGTCTACCACGACCCTTTCCTCTACCATACTTATTCCCCACCCACCCCCCAACTCACCCTGTCCATTTTCCCTTGTGGCACTGGGCCATCTTTCTGTTTGTAAAGACAGAGCAAAATTTGTATTTGATTTAGACCCATGCCTTATCCTTTCTCTCTTCCATGCACCCTTCCCCCCCCCTTTAGTTTAACTATGCCTTCTTTTGTGTCCCCTTTTTTCCCTAATATATCTAAAGAAGGCCTTGTCCTGTCTCTGACTACCTACGCTGTTTGCAGTTCCTTCCCTGCCTTGGCTTGTCTGACTATCTTCCCATCCTCCCTCACCTTCTCCACATAGGTTTCCCATCTACCTCCTTCTAGGACCTCTTATACCCCCTCTAGAAAGTCCTCTTTTTCTTAACAGTCCTGTCCACCTCCCTGTTCGACCAAAGAGACCTTCTTGATTTAGTTGTTTTCCCCTCTGCTTAAAGACGTTCCTTGGTGTTTCTTTTTTCTGATGCACCCAAAACATTTTCATGGCTGTTAATTGGCACAAGAACACACTTAAATATATGGAAGCATTTTTAGAGTAGTGATTTATCTTACTATGTCATGTTCAGCTAAGAATATACAGGATAGCAGTAAGGAAATTAGCTTCCATAATTGCAGCCATTGGTATAATTCAAGGCGCTTTACATATGTGTCTGTCTGTCTGTGGTTACTCTGTTTCTTCTATATTACCGTCTTTGTCATTCTGCATGTACTTTAGAATTATTTGAATAGTTTGCTGACAAGTTTTGCTTTTCATTGGGATTTTTCAATTATTTTTGTTCTGAGCTGACCACGTCTGAAATTTCAACTTTGAAAGCAGATATAATCTAAAGGAGTGTAGTGATCCCTGAAGTTCTTTATTTTACTATAGTCCCAACCATATTCTACATCTATCAAAAAGGTTTTATGAAAATAACATGGGATTAATATGGTTTTATACATGAAAACATACAAATATTTTCCCCAGTTTTGGAGAATTTTACTTCAAGAGGGTGTCGTAGCATTTGGCAACATGTACGCTGCTTTTGCATTTGGGGTAACAAATGAAGCAAACATCATGACAAATGGCGTGTCCTTGTTTTACTTTTGCTTTCACACTCATGTTGACACCTAAAATATTGATTTTATGACCACATAAAATAATCTGCCCCCTTATAGATTGTTTCCATAATGTGGGATTACATCTCACCATGTAATATAAAAACAAGTATGGCAACCCATATTTTTGTAGTGGATGTAAAATGTTTAGATTTTTATTTTTTTTAATTTATAAAATACTCGGATTACAAATACTTTTGAGCAGAAACTGCTCATTTACAAAGGTTCCACATCAAAGGATGAGGGTCAACATACATACAGAGGTAGTAAAAGAATGCACAATAAACAACCGAAACAACTAAAAGAAAAAATAAAGATACTCAGTTATAACATACTTTGAGATAATATTCATATAATGAGCAGCTTGAGTAGCTTGTAGTGTATACTGTAAACTGTCATTGACAGTTCAGTCGGTGGGCAGCCGTGAAGGTGTGAGGAGGGCTGTGCTGCTCACCAACAGGCGGCCGTGCTGGGGCAGAGGGAGTGGGGTGGTGTGTGCTTAACAGAGTTGGTGGGGGTTGGGGGGACCACTACACTGTGTAAACTATTTTATTTTAATAACGGATCGGTAATCAGGTGATCAGGGACCGGGGAGGGACCACTACATTACAGAAAAGATTTTTCCTATTATGGGGTGGGTAATCAAGCGATCAGGGAACGAGGAGGGACCACTATACTACAGAAAGATTTTCTTTTATTACCTGGTGGGTAATCAGGTGATTGGGGACCGGGTTGGGACACTACACTATGGAACATGCATTTTTTTATTCTTAGGTGGGCGATCAGGGACTGAGGAGCTGCAGTACCTCTGCCAACCACTAGGGTTGCACGGATTACTACCAGATTTTTTTTCTGCGGTATTTTGAATGATGGAGCAACCTTACCCTGTTTACCTAACTGTTATATACCTTAGTTTGCTTAATTGTTGCTGTATCTGGTACTGTTTATGTTGTATTTTCTCTGTTAACTTGACCTACGCTGGATTCCCTGTTACGTTCCCTGTATGATCCATGCTGTTCTCTCACTGTATTTTTTTATTATTATCATTATTTAGTTGTTTAACCAGGTATAGCACACTAAGCTAGAAGCTTTTTTACAGGAGTGACCTGGAAGCACAAGGAGGTTAAGTGACTTGCTCAGGGTCACACAGTATGCAAGTGGAAGCAGTGGGATTCAAACCCAGGTCTGGTCTGCTGGATATCACCAGATGTGCAGCTCAGAGCCTTAGACCACTGCACTATACTGCCTGCCTTTATGCTGTTTGTGCCAGTTTCTGGCCCTGGCTGTACCTGAAAAAGGTCTTTGGATCAGTGCACCAACCCGGTTACCGAATGAATGAATAAATAAATAATTTTGCTCCATGCAAGACCTTTGCAAAGGCCCTTGCATGGAGCAAATCTCCGGTCTAATGTGTTTGGTAAATAGTACTGCTCAAGTGCTAATTAAAAATACATGTCACAAATGAGTATAAAACAGGAAAAAACTACATGTCACAAATGGTAAATATCTGAGGAATGGCCACAGGTAGTCCTAATGCATAAAGATAGGTTTGTGGAGGTACAGTATGTTTGAAATTAAATACCAGAATCAAGCAAAACAGCTGTCCTTGACCAAAACACAGGTTTGAGGGTCTGATTGTACAATAATATTTGCTTATTATGCCATTTTATTTATTTTATTTATTTGTATTTCGGATGACACCTTTGAGCCGAGGGCTCTTTTACAAAGGTTCCACATCAGGACAATGAGGTACAAAACATAACATGATCATTACAATGGAACTTACAAAAAAAAGACAAATAAGGTTACAATAATAGCAGCCAAAGGCATTGTCAAGGAATTGTGTTGCGAGTTAATTATACAGTACAAGTCATAGGCGGCTTAGTGAAACTTTGTTAGGAGTGGGTTAGTGGGAAAAGAGAAAGAAGAGTGGTGGTGAGGGGGTGGTATGGGAGACAGAGAGAGGAAGAGGGGAGAAATGGGGAGGGCATTGTGTTGGGTATGTGGTAGATGGGAAACAGCAAGGGAGGAGGAAAGTGGGGGATGAAAAAGAAAAGGAGACAGATTCATCATATACCCAGTAATGGGGGGTAGGAGAGGAGGAGGAGCTGAGGCAGTGAGGAGGGATTCCTGAGGGTAGTATGCCTGGAGGGGATTATAAGAAGCAATCACAGAAGGCACTAGCCACGAGGTGTTGATGCAGTTTACCCTTAAAAGCACCAATCGTGGCAATGTTAAAGATTTCTGTAGGTAGCAAGTTGAACCAGGTGGAGGCTCTAACAAGGTAAGAACGCTGAGTTTGAGAGGTTTTACAATGCAGTTGGTAAATAGTATTGCTCGAATGATAAATAAGAAAAACATTTTGCAAATTACCACATAAACAGTAAAATTATATGTTACAACCTGTAAATTTCACGTGAACGGTAAAATTATTTGTCACGACAGGTATATTTCTGAGAAATGACTGAAGGTAATCATGATGGTAAAGATAGGTTTTGAGGGGTCATTGTTAAAATTAAATTCCAGACTCAAGCTAAAGAACTGTCCTTAACCAAGATTCATGTTTGGGGGTCTGATTGTACTTCAATATTTGCTTATTGTGCCATTTTACAATGCAGTTGCTAAATGGTATTGCTCAAATGGTAAATAAGGAAAACCTGTTGCAAATTACTGCATGAATGGTCAAATTATGTTTCAACTAGTAAAGTACTGCACAAACTGTAAAATTATATGTCACGACAGGTTAAGTTCCACACGAATGGTAAAATTATATGTCGCAACTGGTAACTTTCTGCACAAACTGTGAAATTACATGACACTACTGGCAAATTTCTGAGGAATAAGTGAAGCAAATCAGGATGGATAAAGATAGGTTTGGGGGGTAGTTTTTAAAATTAAATTCCAGAATCTAACTAAAGAGCTGTCCTTTAGCAAGATACAGGTTTTGGGGTCTAATTTTACATCAATATTAGCTTCTTAATACCATTTTGTAAATTGTAAAAAAAAAAAAAAAACAAGACAGTGCTGTCATGATGCTTTTTTTTCAGCATGATAGATAAATCATGAAAATAAGCTTCATGATCATTTTTTTTTATTGCTCATGTCAGGACATTAACTCTAAAATCATTATAACTCTGGAGTTATATAATATTTTTCCACAAAACTTTCCAAAGGCATACCTTTGGCATGGGTCCCTTCAACTCTAAAAATTTCATGAAAAAATACCACACCATCTAGGCTACAGGTGAGAGCAAAAAATACCCAATGTTAAGTATAGGGAAATCAAACATGTTTTTTTTTTCTCCATGTTTTGGAGCTCTGTACCTCGAAAATTGAACAAGATGGTGTCACGATACTTTTCACATCTAGAGGCTCTGGCAGCCTGACCGCACATGCCACATTTTGGGCTATTTTGCCAAATAACACCAAAGTTATTAAGGTGCAAAAATTAGGGTTTAACATTAAACAGCCTACTGAACCCTAACTACAGGAGTGCTACTGTGCCCCTATAAAATACAACAACCTGACTCAAAATAAGCAATTTATCATCACTTGTGAGTGGGCAGGACTTTCACAACTCACTCATGGATCTGCCACTTGTGACTTATGGTATTGCCCCCTCACACTTGAAGATAAATTGCATATTTTGAGTCATCCCATTGCACATCCCTCACATCTTACATTTGGTTAACAGCACATAATATTACTAAGATCTTCAATTTGTCATGTAATGCCCTTTGTCCTGGTACATAACACCTCCCATTTTTTTGTTCTTGATTGCAGAACACAATGATTGAGCCACCAGCTTTTACAGTGTTAATTGGAGCTTGACCATCAGTGACATCACTTTCTGTTTCAAGATGCCATGACACTGCCACTACTTTAATTTAATTTACAGATTATTTAGATATTTCTATCTCAGGACTCCTGACTCTTATAGGTAAGGCCAATACTGAATTTGAAGTACCTTTTCGTGGATGTTCACAGCTTGAGTGATGAGACAAAGTTTAGTTCTCTTTTAAGGAATTTAGTTTTGTATATGATTTTCTTCTAAAATAATCTATAAAGATGTTTCATGTTTGCCAGTGATGTTTAAATATTACAGTAAAAA
Source organism: Neoceratodus forsteri (assembly GCA_016271365.2). Lineage (NCBI taxonomy): Eukaryota > Metazoa > Chordata > Ceratodontiformes > Ceratodontidae > Neoceratodus > Neoceratodus forsteri. The sequence goes on along the minus strand of CM057449.1, from coordinate 513,461,118 downwards.
AATATATACTTGATGAGCAAACAAGTACTGTATATACCATAAATATTTATTTTGGTGACAAATGATAATTCCTCATGGAATCCATACTACAGTAGAATCCCAATTTTCCCCAACCATTTCAGCGGCTCATAAATAGTTCATATAATCTGGCATTTGTTAAATTGAGACCACTACTATTTCCAGTGGCAGTACTGATCACAATTTTATTGCAGTTTTACAGTGATGCAGTTTGATGTGGTAGTGTTGGTACTCTTTTTTTTAATACATAGTGTTTGTTCTTTTGTAAACAGTACAGTGCTTAGTGAGTCACAGCTTTACAGCTTCACTGTGCTTCACTGGGTTTAAAAGAAGCCTTTTATCGACTGCTGTTGCAGCTTTCCAGCTCTATTCTTGGTTGCCTGACTTCGGAAATGTCTCAGGAGGTGGAGGTGAAGTGGATTGGTTTCTGGCTGATTTTCTAGCACTGACAAACACTTCATGAATGCCTTGATTGCCTCTGTGTCTATTATTGGGTTTGATGCCTCCTCCTCCTCCTCCTCCTCCTCCTCAATCTCTGAATCTTTGTCTCGTTCTGTTTCCTAATTGGCACTTCATGTTCTGGCTCCAACAATGTTGTCATTGGGCATGTGCTTGTGCCTGTCCTCCCTCTGGTCACATGTGACCCATTCGGTGATTTCTTCATCTAGGACATTGATGATGAGTTTAGAAGCCATCATAGGAAGGATCTCCATGTCAGTAGCTTTGGGTTTTCATCTGCTTTCTCCTGGCTACTCACTGCTCCCTCAATATCCTCAATGTCTGTGTATGGCTCTGATTGTGTTGCCTTAGAATCCTGCTCCTGCTGCTCCCCGACTTCTTCAGGTTTCTTTTCCCTATGCCCAATCTTGCCCATGCCTTCACTATGGTTTCTTGTCTCACTATGTCCCAAGCCTTCGCTGCCATGTAAACAGCATCTTTTAAGCTGAGGGCTTTAATAAAATCTTGCAGTGGCTTTTCCTCATTTTTATTTTCATTTAGAATTGTTCTCAGGAGTTTCTTTCTGTAATTTTTTTAAAATTTTTCAAAAATCTCCTCGTCACACAGCTGGATTTTGGATGTGGTGTTGGGAGGGAGAAAAACACACCGAATGCTACCAGCAGTCATTTTAATTTTGGGCATATCTGGATAAGCGAGGAATTGTCTAGGAACAAAATCACTTTTAATGGCAAACCTCTTTGTCTTAGGAACCTTTTCATACTTGGAACAAACTGTTCCCTGTACCAGCATTGAAACATAATGTCATTTATCCATGTGATATGCTGGTTCCCATACTGCACAGGTAGGTTCCTCACATTGACATTTTTTAAAACACCTTGGATCCCTTGATTTCCAAATCAGGAGTGGACGCAGCTTGCAAGTCCCAGACACATGAACATATCTGAGTATGGTGACCCCATACTTTTGTTTCTTGAACATGGGTGCTTTCTTATCCTAACCATGAGCCACTGTTTTGTCAGGGAGACATTTTCGGTACAGTCCTGTTTCATCAACATCATACAGCTGATCAGCTACAAAGCACTCTTTCAGTAACATCTCATTCAACTGGTGCACAAAATGGGATACCCCCTCCTCAGCCGCTCTCAAATTTTCACCACAAGGGTGAAGCTGCCTCATTTCGTGCCTCTTCTTAAAATGAAGAAGTCATCCATCGCTAGCAACGAAATAAGGCTGACCACCAAGTTTTTGGTTGAAAAGCAGAGCTTTCTCCTTAAGGACAGGTTCTGATATTGGGGTTCCTTTTTCCCACTTTAGATGAACTACAAGTGGATGTTGGCATTGTGTGTATCATCTTGGCAACCTTCATGTTTTTCCACAGTTCAGTGTCAGTGGTGCCTCCATGTTCATTGCAAACTCAACAAGTGTTTGTTTAGCATGCAATAAGTCAGAGATTGCAGATTTGCTGGCCCCATTCTCTGTGGTCAGGCTACCAGCATGTTCGACATTCTCCAGCCGCTCCAGTATACAGTTTGGTTGCTATTGTGAGGACATTTCACATTCACTTTTAGGCCATTCTCTATGTAGAAACAACAGCCAGTACAGTAACATGGTAACTGAGCAAACTCAGATGCTCCTCAGATGCTGGGAACAAGGTGTGCTTTTTGAATGTGAAGTGGATGCTGTGACTGGCTGTTTCAGAGGCAGAGATGGTGGGTGACAGATAACACAGCTGATCTGTAACAGACTTAAGTGAATTTGCAAGCTGACTTGCTCACACAGTTGACTTTGATGAAATTGCATATCAGGAAAAAAGTTTGTTAGATAGAGCAGTTCTTAAAAGGGGGGTTTGTTAGATGAAGGTGCTACTGTACTGTATTACCATATTACTAGTATCAGTGGCTCAGTAGTCAGCACACTACTCTGAGGACAGAAGATCAGAAGATTGTAGATTCTAGCCCCACACTGGGTACTTGGGAGTAATGCCCATAACTGACACCGTAGTGTGGTATCATTAGGGTTTTGTACTGTTGAGGTGCCATCCTTCAGGTGAGATGTTAAACTGAGATCCCTTTGCACACTTCTGGTAACTGTTTAGGTGGAAGATAAACATCCCATGACATTTATCTAAGAGGAATGGGGAGTTTCTTTGGTGGCAATGCCAACATTCCCCATCAATAAAATAGGTTGAAGTAACCCACCCCACCAGGACACACCTGGAAATGAGCTAACTCAGCTCAGTGTGCCTTTACTGGTTGAAAAGTACAAATACAAACTGTGGTACTCTCATGAAATTATGAAATCACTAGGAAATGGCCAAGGCAGATATCATAATAACCTCTGATGCCAAATGAAAATTAAGCTTTGCACAAATAACAGCATAGGTTTCCAGCGTTCTGAGCCTGTATCTCCATGATTTGATGTGTCCCATATGCTGAAGTCCAAAGTCCCACATTTTTCCATATATTTCTATAACATACGAACATATGAACATACGAAATTGCCAGCAGATACAGGCCGTATGGTCTATCTAGTCTGCTTGAGTGTGCAGCACTTCAGCCCATTAAACTGCAGCTGCCCCCCTCCCATTAACTCTTCCCTAACAGTGTTTCACATTTGTTTTACCCTCTCCCCCTGCCACAAGCACAGGGATATACCATACAAGCAGGGATCTGTAACCCCCAGGTGGTGCTATCCCAAGGGCTACTACCCCTGCCTGCCTGACTACTGACAGGTTGAGGGGCCTAGGTTCTATGGTGGGTGCCTCCACCCAGAGGACAGGGTTTGTAGTAGTTATACTAGTTTGGTCACAGCCCTCTGGGATACTGAGACCTCCTATTATCCCTTCTAGTGACTCACAAAATGCACAGACGTTAGAGTCCCAATACCCCACATGTACACACAGTTCATTCATAAAGTACCACTTACCCTCGAGACTGATTCTGAGGTTCGTCCCTGAGGACCTCCTGTAAAACAAGGTTAATCAACATACACAAACACAATGCAATACCTTTTCTACATGTACGGATACCACAGACAGCATATAGTTCAATAACAACAAATCTGATTTATTAGAGGGGGCAGTAACAAGGAGGGGGCAATCAGGTTAATTGGTAGAATTAGATCACAGTACTATGCACATTACAGGGTCTCGAAGTCACACTCTGAGTACCCAGGTTGGGGGGGGGCTAGCCAGGTCCGTTGCCCGGGGTTGGCCGGCAGGTGCAGATGGAAAAGGGCCCTGTGGAAGAAAATATGCACAGCACCCAATTGTAATCCAGAGCCGGATGGCTCAGTCCATGAAGAAATGGAACCACAATAATTAGATGACACACTTGCAATTTGATAAACCAATGGCAGGGAGCAACCCTGATTTGTGCTCACAAACTCGATGCTGAAAACTGGCACAGATGGGGGTTCTGGGTTGCCAGACTCCCTCTTACAGCAGGGAGATGAAATTCTACAAGCCAGGCCCACAGCTTCGATCAGCAACGGATTCAGTCTGCATACATTCACCTGGCTTTCAGTCTATACTGCACAGGGACAAGAGGACCCATTTAGCTGTCCTTCACAAGCATTCCACACATTTATATGCAAAGGAAATTACTATACCAGGCAGCTGCTTTCAGGTCCCAATCGCACTTACTGCTAACCCAGGAGTTCACACTGCAGCTTCACTTTACTGACAGACCGAGCACGATTCAGCAGTTTTTCCAGTCTTCTACAGGGTGAGCCTGGTTCCCACTCATTCAGCGTCTCTTCCTCTCAGTAGGCGTGGATTTAGTCTGAATCAAAGCGGCAATGCACCGCCCAAGTTTAGGCCTCCCACGTGCTTCCTGTGTGAAAACTGTGCAGCGCAAAAGCTTGGAGCTCCTTTTCTTGTCACAGTCACAACGGATCTGCCTGTCCAAACACAAGACAGGGCATTCCATTCGGGTGCCACCCGGTCCAATTGGTGGACTCAGTTGTCACTCACTCAGCACTCTCCCTGTTGGTGCAAATAGGCGCCAAGGTCCAGAATTTCACTTCCCAGAATTACTAGCTATATATACCCTATGGTAAGCCTGCTCCCAAGAGAGTCCTGATTCTGGCTGGTCCGAACAAACTCCATTTTAGAGGCCCCCGCACTGATTGGATCTATTCAGTAGTTCAGATCCAAAATGGAGGGCAAAACACACAAAGTCCCAGCTGCAAGAAAGGCAGGTTAGACAAACTATACCCTACTTAACACTCTTACTAGTTTCAGGCAAACAGTTACATCTTTTGAAAGGGCTCCCTCTGCTCATATAGTGACTGCAGAAATGGAGTGATTTGCTCAAAACCCAGACAGGACTCGAGCATTAAATACACAGTACCTCCCATACAAACTAATGAAGTCTGCATGCAGACAGCTCTTAAAGAGACAGTACCAGAGGCTCTAAAAGCACTCACAGATAAAAGGCTTAAACGCTGAACACCATTCAGGCTGGGAACACTCAGTCAACTCCTGGAAGACCTTTGGGAACCCCCATTTGCAGGGATTACAGATATCTTCTGATCAGACAGATTTTCCCATACCTCTCAACTGTCCCTAATTATGAAAGATGTTCTTCATTTTACCCCTTAATACTGCTCTGTGCCTTATCTATCCCTTATGGAATAGGCTCTGCTCATACAGAGAATGTATGTGCAAATTCAGGCTTTAAAGCAGAAAGTCATAACATTCTAAGATGATAAATCAAAAATAACCCTTTTAAAAGTAAACAGGTGGCTTTCACAGAGTTCTGAGCTTGTATCTTCATGTCTGAGTACGTGTTACTCATTCTGAGAGTCTGCATCCCTCATTGTCCCTCACTTTGAGTGTCCAAAAATGTCCATGTCCCTCATTTCAGTGACAAAAGGTTCAGAGGTATGGATTTGACATCATTCAGACAACAGGCAGAGTTCTTCCACATTTTCCCCTCTTGTCTCTCCCTCCACCCCATGGCATGAGCAGTGCCTCATTGGCCTCATACAGTGCCCCTGCAGTGAAAGCAAGCAGTTTGGCTTAGCCTCAGAAGTCGCTGCAGCACTGAAATCTGCTGCCAGCCCTCCCTGACTGAGGCTCATTGCCTCTGTCTCTGCCTGCATCTATCTTAGCCTGACCTGCCTCCTGAAGCAGTGATCCGAACTTGCTCCAGAACTTGGGTCGTCAGCATGGTTGCATAATGCACTACCACTGGACCATCGGTAAGGTGCCTGTATTTCACATTTTAATAGAAAACTGCTGATAGGTATAGCTAAAGGCAAGCTTTCCTTTGTTTGCCCTCCCTATTCAAGATTCGTTGGAGGAGCAACAGTGCAGGCCAATGGACTCTAAAATGTTTCTGTAGAAATAAGGAAATATAAAAACATGATGGCAGAAAAAGGCCACTGGCCCATCCAGTCTTCCAACTCTACCTATTACTTGTGTGATGGCCCAGATAACTATCCACCTCCCCATTTTCCTTCCCCCGTTTCACCACCTCCTGCTCTTATGGGTTTTTTTTTTGTTTGTTTGTTTTTAGCAGGAAAGACACACTAAGCTGAGGCTTGTTTCCAGGTGTGTCCTGGGAGCACAGGGAAGTTCCATGACTTGTTCATGGTCACAAAGTACGCGAGTGATGGCTGTGGGATTCAAACCCAGTTCTCCAGCTCAGTGCTCCTAACCAGTATGCTATACTGCCTGAGTGTCTCTTATTAGATTCTTGGGCCTTTTCCAACCATGTTTGAATTAAGGATGCTCAGATATCCATTAAACAAATGGATTCCTCAGATAACGGCCAAAATTTAGGATTTTGGATTTTCAAATACAGCTGCCAAAATTCCAGAATTCCAAAGCTAATAGTAAAAATTCTCCAAAACACCCCTCACCCTATACAACCCCTCCATACCCCTAAAATGATGAACCTCCCACCCAAAACCACCCACTAACCTATAACCTCCCTTCCCCCATCCCCCAAATAGTGTTATTATGAAAAATGATGTCCTCCCAGTCCTTATAATATTATTTATTGTAGGTAACCAGTATTAACGTTAATGTGCAGGACCCCTCCACTCCTGCTAGTTGTAATAGCTACCACCCTCAAAAACTCTGCCCCAAGCTGCAGTTCCACCATGATTCAATAGAAGAACCCCCCAACACACCCACTAGCCCTCACCTCCCCCTCACAGCATCAAATGTAGCAAAAGATTAAATTGGATTAATCTTATCTGTAGCAGTGGGTCCTACAGTGGAGCAACTTGTGCTCTCCTTCATTCTGGTATGTATGAATGAAAAGATGTCACAGGCTTCTGTAGTAGTAACACCTGAATGGCCAGCAGTCACACAGTCAGGCGTTACTACCCGAGGAGGACGTCATTTTATTCATACTTACCTGAATGAAGAAGGACATAATCCGCTCTGCCATGGGACACCCTACACATCAGATTAATCCATTTTTTTTATTTTATTTATTTACTATTATTTGTTAACCAGGGAGGTACACTGGACCACAGTAGTCAATTTACAAGCATGGCCTGGGTGCTTTCAACACAACACAAGACATTACATTAAAGCAGAAACATATAATAAAAATGAGGTATCATGTGAAAATACTACAATTCAATTAAATTCTAAAAACATTAACAATATGCCCACCTAATCTGCCCATTTTCCCTACCTACTGCTATACCACAGACCCTACATGATCTCCAGCTTTGCCCCCATTCCATACCACTAAGGTTCCCTTATGCCAGTCCCATGCATTCTTAAATCCCATTACCATTTTTGCCCCCCCCACCTCCACTATGAGGCTGTTTCAGACATCCACCACTCTTTCTGTGAAAAGGTACTTCCTCACATCTCCCCTGAGTCTATCCCCCCTCCAGCTTCATAGCATGTCCCCTTGTTCTTGAGCATCTTTTTTTTTTGAGAAAACCCTTGTTCTTGAATATATTTTTTCTGAAAATTGTTGTGCATTTTACTTTCTTTTGTCTCTTCTTTCTTATGCCAGTAGATGTTAAGGACTTGATTCTCAAAGGTTGATGCAAGGCTTACACAAGCCCTATGTCGAACCCTGTGCTGCCCCAAACGCATTCTAACTCATTTGAGAATCAAGCCCTAAGTGTTATGTCCTGTATTGTAAGATGTGTAATGAAAACAATTTCTTGAATACATTTTTATTGCAAAAAAAAATTGTAACAATTACAAGAAGCAGTAGAATGTAAATGTCCAGTTAATGTACACTTAAATAATGACAAAGAACTGGTATGGCATATATCTACAGGTAAATAATTCCACTGTTTCATAGCAAAATACTAAAAAAGCTTTGGGCCCCTAGCTGTTCTAAAGCCTGGGGTCATCAATAACTGCTGCTCTTTTTGAGATGTGTTTAAGCATGGGCTCTATTAACAGACCTTTCTCACCTAGGGATTTATTTTTTAAAATAAACTGGGCCACACTCAAAAAGTCTTTCTGTGCCAAGGGCCACCAATTTAATTTTCTATACAGGTTGTAATGGTGCTATCTGAATGAACATCCGGACGCAGTTGTAAAGTACCTGCCTTTTATTCAAAACTCCAGATGAGGTATATTCCCAGATTAAATTGCCATAATCCAGAGCTAGCAACTAAACGTTTCTTTCATATATTGTCTTAGTTTCAGATTTAAGCTCCTTTTTCAACCTGTATAAAAGACCATGGTGGGGATTTTCAAAAGTAAGGATGCAGCACTCACGTCTGTGTTTCAGACACTGGCTGGTTCCCACCAAATGCATCAGGATGCTTGTGGCATATGTTCAAACATCCCAATGCATTTGCAGCAGTATATCCAATTTCCAGCAAAAAATGATGTATGCATCAAAATTCTGATGCATGTGCTATTTTCAGAGTGCAAGCTGTGGCAATCATGTTCAGAAGTTAGACCACCTACACACTGTCTGGATCGATGTCACACGGCCACATCAAAAAAAATGGATACAGCCATTGGAAAATGCCACCCCAATTCCTTTGTGCCAATTTCCAGTAACCAATTCCATGTGCTTTTCATAGTTAAGATAAGAATCCATTGTTACTCCCAAATATTTAAAGTGCTCAGCATTATCCAAGACAGATTTATCCAGCATTTCAATCCTTAATTTGATTGCATATTTGTTATACATTTGTAAGGTGCAAAAGCCTATGTCTTTCTCCTGGGCAGTAACAGCTTATTCATATTGAATAATTTTTGTAGTTTGACAAATTCAGGTGTTAAATTTTTAACACATCAATATCATTTGCAGCAGTATATAATACCACGTCATCAGCATATGACATCAGTTTCAAGTAACTGCATAGATTCAGCATATAATTCACAAATATTGTAAACAACAGTGATTTAAGTGAACTAAGATTGAACCTTGGGGTACACTGTGCTGATTTAAACTTTTGCTACTTTGGGTGCTATGGTGGGGATGAAGATGGAGGCTAGTGGGAGTGTTGGGAGGGGGTTCTTTTATTGACACATGGCAGGACTGCAGCTTGGGACAGTGTTTTTGAAAGGGCCACTATTACAACTAGTAGTCAGTGTCACAAACCCACTACTGAGGGTCAGGTTCACTGAGCTCACAGTGCCACCCCTAAGTGTAATCCATGATTGTGGGGACAGGAACACCCTCCTCATCCTTTAGAATGTTTGTCGAGGTCATGACTGCACTTCTGCCATGAGGATCCTGGGCACCCCTCCAGTTCTGGATAAGGGCACAATACCAGTCTAGAGTCTTGTAGGCAAATATGAACCTTTCCTTGGCTATTACACATAGGAGGAAGACCCAGGTCTCACACTCTCTTCGGGGGAGTGGCATAAAAACCTGATTTGACCTTCTCCCTACAGGACATGCAACAGCCTGGTTCAAAATACCTGCAGACTCATGTGAGACTCTGGTATTCTTCCTATCCTCCCAGATGTCCTTTTTACAGACCCTTTTCTCAATCTGGTTGCTTACTGTGGCCCCTCTAAACAAATAACAGTTGTCACAGATTATTAATAAACCTTCTATAGTCACATATATAATATAAGGAAACTCACATGCAGAATTTCTTTAGAAAAGCAAATGTTTTTACTAAAATATTTAAATAAATGCAGTTACGACTAAAAGAGGACCTATACTAACTTAGGTTACAGTATAAACAGCTTAATTTGGTTCAAGGTCAGTTGGCATTCATCTGTATCCCCTCCCCTGGGTCATGCCTGAAAATAGGCAGGATATATCTAGTGCAATTACCTGGTCAACAAAAACTAAATAAATAAAATAAATAAATAAATAAATAAATAAGGAAACAGAATGGGAAAATGTGAGCTAACTCTACCTTGGGTATGAAGATTTCAAAGTCCAGAGAATCGCTGATTTGTAAAATGTTTCAGTCTTGTCTGTAGCAGTCTTGTGATCAGGAGAAAGTCTCCAAACAGAATGGCTTGTGTGTGTCAGGTGAGTCCAGATGAGAAAGCATCAAAATGGCACTGATTGTCTGTGCTTGAGGGCTTAAATACCCTTCTGAAATCTACAGTGTCATCAGTTTTCCAGTTATTAGAAAAGTAGTCTATTTCCCTATCAGTGACTTAAAGAGCAAATCAGGGCAACTACTCCATTTGGCCATGAGATGTCAGTCTTCTGCTGTTTCCAAAATGTCCAAGTATATTAAGAATCAGATTTCTGAAATCTGTAATTAGCATGGCCATGACATTTCAGAGTTAAGCCAGTTGATGTCTCAGGATCCAACAGTAACCCCAGTGGCATTAAAGTGTTAAGAATTCACACCGGTTTCTCTAGGAAGCATGGTTCTTTCCTGTTATCCAATAAAACGTAGCATATTAAAACAGCTCCCTTGGATCAAAGTCTTCTGTTCATCTTGAGTGAAAAGGCTATCTCCTAACATTTTATTTCTCCTCTGTTACAAAGCCTGGGAAAGCAATCTCAGTTCCTGGCAAACAACTGCCTTCAGGTTGAAAAGTCAAGCCCTTTTTAAAAAAACATTTAAATCAAGACTTTTCCTCTATGGGCCATTGCTGGCACTGGCATGTCTTGGCATGTGCATGTACAATAGAATTACAAGAAAAACATATATACAGCAGAATAATATATACCAATAAGGACTAGCAGAGGGGTAGCTCACTACACTCCTCCCTCCTAGACTGAATTAGTGGAATTAGGGAATCCATCCCTAGGCACAGTATGAGTTTCACAAATTCTGTTCATTGCTCCAACTGGTGAGATAGCCCATCTGCATTGGCAATAGCCGATCCAGCTCTGTGGGTAATGGTCATATTGTAGCCTGTAAGGCAATGCTCCATCTTAAGAGACAACCATTCATTTTCCCAATCTGAGTCAGCCATACCAGGGGGTTATGATCAGTCTGTACCTCAATGTGTCTCCTGTAGAGGTACGGCTCTAACGTCTTCAGGGCTTATGCCAGTGCAAGGCATTCCTTTTCAACTGGGGAATATGCCTGCTCCTGGGGAAACAACATTTTACTAAGGTACACTATTGGTTAGAGATCTGACTGAGGACTGCTCCAATCCCCACATCTGAGGCATCTGTCTGGACTGCAAATGGCTTACTGTAGTCTAGAGATGCATGGATATCCGATCCAGATCTGGCCGGATATCTGGCATTTCTATAAAATCCAATCCAGATGGATATCTTTCCAAAAAAGACAGATCAGATAGTCTCCTCAGTCAACTCTGCACTTAGTGCACTTCACAGCTGCCTCTGAGCTTGAAGGTGATATTCCTGTGCCGTGGCAGCCCATGGAGATGTTGAAAATGGGAGCGCTGAAGAAAGACTACCCTGTCTGCCTGTGATCTGCCTCCTCATACTGCCTTTTAAATTGACTGAGCATCTGATTTTAAATTTAATTTAAAGCTACAAGTTATTGCTGCTGCTACTGATACTGACACTGCCTTTTAAAGTGACACTGTCTTTCAAAGTGATTTTTTTGCTGAATGCTGATTGTTGATAAAGTGCTCACTCAGTTTCTGTCAGACTGAGAAAGGGACATTGAAGAGACAATACAATTCTGACTTGGGAAACTAAGCAGCTAATTGTTCAGCTAATTTTTCTGGCTTTTCTGGCTAAGTGGTTCCCATTGGCAGCTCATATATACGAATAAGCAGCTAAGCAGTTAATCTTAAAGCTAATTAGTGCAGTGTTTAACCAGTTTGTATCCAGCTATGGCTCAGTGGTGTGAAATTATTTTATCAGAGAAAATGAGAATTATTCTAAAGTAAGTTGCAAACTTATTTACAAAAAAAAATACTTAGCTATGTTTTTTATTCTAACTATCCAATCTGGTAATATCTGCCCTGATCCGGTAGTCAGAACAAAATATCTGAGCTCTGATATCACGTAAAAATGTAGTAGCCATGCATCCCTACTTTAGTCTGGACTGGCCAACGCAGGGTCACTGCACAGTGCCTCCTTTAGCAGTACGAAGGTTCATTCACAAGCTGGCTCCCATTTTATCATTTTGGGCATTCTTTTCATCAGTAGGCCAGAGAGGGGAGCTGCCAGGGTACTGTAATTTGGTACAAACCTTCAATACTCCTCAGCGGTCCAGAGGAAACTCCAAACCTGCTTCTGGGTTTCAGGCCTGGGCCATGCTTCTATCGCCTCAATCTTGGCTTGATTATGGTGAAGCTGCCCCCGCCCTACTACATGTCTTAGGTATGCCACCTTCGCCATGGCCACCTGGGAATTTTCAGCTTTGGCAGTGAGCCCTGCTCTCTGTATCCTGCCCAACACTTCCTTCACGTGGGACGGGTGTTCCTTCCAGCTGGCACTGAAGATGGCAATATTATTTGGATACACCACTGCATACTTTTCAGTACCATGTAAAACCTGGTTGACCAACCTTTGGAAGGTGGCAGGGGCATTCTTCATTCCAAAAGGTATTACCTTGAATTCTAATAATCTTATTAGAGTGATGAAGGCCAACCTCTCCTTGACTCTAGCAGTTAGCTCCACCTGCCAATACCCTTTTCTCAAATCAAAGGTGGTGAGGTATGTTGTCCCTTCCAACTTGTCCAGTAGTTCATCCGTCCATGGCATTGGGTGGGCATCAGACTTCGTGACTGCACTGAGTCCATGATAGTCTACACAGAAGCAAGTAAAGCCATCCAGCTTGAGAACAAGGACTATGGGTGAGGCTCAGGGACTGTGGGATTTCTGGATTACCCCTAAATCCAGCATTTCTTCCACCTTCCTCCTAATGTCCTTAAGGATGGCCTCAGACACCTGGTAGGCTGTCCGTCAGATGGGTGCTTGCATTCCTGTATCAACGCTGTGTGTCGCTAAGTGGGTACATCCCGGTTTTGCTGTAAACAAAGAGGCAAAGTCCTTTAAAATCTCCCCTCACTTCCTGGGACTGTTCTGTGGTCAACTGGGGTGACAATTTGATTACCTTCACAGTTGACTCCCACTTGCTTTCCTCAAGCAAGTCCAGTAGGGGGTCTTCTTCATCAGTACCCTCCCCAGGACTACACACTGCAAATACCATGTCAGCCCTATTTGCATATGGCTTCATCAAGTTGATATGGTACATTCTACAGGTATGTCTCCTGTCAGGCAGCTCTAATATAGTTCACATCAATTACCTGTCAGACTACCTTGTATGGTCCTACCCACTTGGTCTGCAGTTTATCCTTCTGGACTAGTATTAGGACTATGAATTCCTGCCCTACACAATATGAACAAGCTCTGGCTCTGTGGTCATACCAGACTTTTTGCTTCTGTTGGGAGGCTGACAGGTTGCTCTGGGTTGCTCCAATAAGCTCCTTTAGCTTTTCCCTAAACTTTAGGACATAGTCCATGATGGGAGTTTGAAGAGTGGTGTGCTTGCCTTCTCAGTCTTCCTGGATCAAGACTAGGGGCCCATGCACCCTACAGCCGTATAAGAGTTTGAAGAGGGAAAACCCTGTTGACTCTTGGGACACCTCCCTGTATGCAAACAACAGGTGGGGAAGTTATTTCTCCCAGTCCCTCCCATACTGTTCATCAAATGCTTGGAGCATTGATTTTAGGGTACCATTAAACCTTTCCATAAGCCCATTGACTTGCGAGTAATAATGCGTCGTGTGTCTCTGCACCACCCCCACACTTCTCCCACAAACATTTCATCAGGTATGACATGAAGGTACTACCTTGATCAGTAACAACCTCCTGTGGAAACACGACATGGGAGAAAATCCCCAGCAAAGCATTTGCCACTCTGTCTGTCCTACGTGAGGAGAGGGCAACTGCCACTGGGTGTCTGGTGGCATAATCTACCACCCTCAGGAAAAACCTCTTTCTGGAGGAGCTGGGGGTACTCAAGGGTCCCACATCATCCATTCCCACCTTCTAGAATGGCTCCTCCACAATGAGCAAGCGAATTAGGGCAACTTTGGTTTTACTACTTGCCTTCTCTATTTGTTGGCACTGGTGACAAGATCTGCAATATTCCTTCACCTGCTGGGTGAAGTTGGGCCAAAAGAAATTCTGGGCCAATTTTTGCATGCTGCATATGATTCCCAGATGCCCAGACATGGGGATATAATGAGCAATCTTGATCAACCTCTCATGGTACCCCTGGGGAACAACAAGCTGCCTGCCCATCACCTTCCTCTTTGTACTTATGCCCTGCGTATACAACAGTCCATTGTCCCAATATACTCTATGTCTCCCATACCTCCCTGTGTCCTGTCAGATTCTGCACAAGCCCTCAGCCTCTCCAAACTAGGATCAGTCCTCTGAGCAGCTGCAGAATCTTTACATTTTCCAAGGGCATGGGACATGTCCCCTTCAGTTTCTAAACTGGATTCCATATCTCTAGCATCAGGGCATTTAGGGTCACTGCCATCCTTAACCGTTTGACCATTGGTTACCACTCCCTCCTCAGAGTAACCTTCTGTAGCTGTTTTGTGAACTGCTATGTGGGGAAGTCCTACCTCCTTTTCACTACTCTTCATGTCAGGAGACACATGCTGGGGAACCAGCATCCCATTGTTTTCTACAGGGGCTTTTATGGGGTCCAGAAAACAACAATCAGCCTTTGCTGTCTGGCTACAGGTAACCACACACACCATTCCCTTCTGGAGATTGTTCCCTATAATCACATCCAGGGCGAGGTTGTCTGCAACTGTCACCTTTTATACCCTCTCTCCTGTCTCACCCACGTCCAAGAGAACACTAGCTAGTGGTAGAGATTTTCCTCTCCAGTGAATCCCCTTTCTGTTATGAACTGATTAGGTATAAGCTGTTCAGGCTCAACCAAATCCCCTTTTACTAAGATAAGAGACACCCCGTGTCCCTTAACCCATGGGTGTGCACCACATTTACAGTAAGTGGGTGTATGTGCTCCCTCATGTTTATAGGCATATTTTCAGGGATAAAAATGTAGTATCCATGCATCCCTACTGTAGTCTGGACTGGCCACCACTTTGTCTGCTCTGTGCCTTTTTAGAACACTGTCTGGCAAGATGCCCTGGCTGTTTGCAAAACCAATAGTCATCATTTTTTTTTTTATGAGACATCCCTTTTTTGTAACCTGGGGCTTCCCCCTTTCTGTGGAGGCAGTGAGGGTTTTAGCTGCCTTGAAGGTGTACTTTTCCCCGTCTGCACTGCCACACCCACCCCACTCCCTTTCAGAGCAGGCTGATTCCTGGCATAGCAGTTCGAGAGCTCAGCAGCCTCCTGCACTGTTTTGTGGTCTCAGTCCTCTAGCCAAGTTTTTAGCCTTGCGGGGCAAGCACAAAAGAATTGCTCCAGAAGTACAACCT
Source organism: Neoceratodus forsteri (assembly GCA_016271365.2). NCBI lineage: Eukaryota > Metazoa > Chordata > Ceratodontiformes > Ceratodontidae > Neoceratodus > Neoceratodus forsteri. The sequence goes on along the minus strand of CM057449.1, from coordinate 513,445,874 downwards.
CCTCAATTTTCTCTACAGAGTTTGCTTCCACTCCCTCCCACCAATGTTTCAAAAACTGATGTTGCTTTGTGGTGAGTTTCTCATAGCTCATGTCAGGGCTTCTCCTGAGCTTACAGAACTTAACCTGTATGTTTCAGGCATTAACTCATACTTTTTAAGCAATGCAGTATTAAGTTTCTCATAATTTCTACTGTCCTGATTGTCCATTTGACCTAAGGTCTCGTGCTGTCTACCAGTAAGCAGCGGGGATAGCTGGAAACTCCAGGACTCCCTGGGTATTTTAGCCTGGATACAGACCTTTTCAAACAAATTCAAAAATGCATCCATACCCTCCACCTCTTTAAATAATTTAGAATTGAACTTGTACCCCAGTCCTGGAGTTCCAGGTTCACCCTTGCCACTTATCTCCTCTGTTGCTGGTTGTTGGAGTTTTAGCTTCTGCAGTTCGAATTCTCTCTGCCTCTGTTTTTCTCTTTCCTCTGCCTCTCTCAGAAGCTGTTTTTATTTTCCCTCAGTCTCTTGCTGAAGCTGTTTTTCTCATTCCTTGGCCTCTCGCTGCTGCCACTTTTCCCACAACTCCATCTCAGACTTCCTCTGCTCAAATACCCTTTGCTGCTGGGCTTCGAACTTTCTCTGCTCGAACTCCAGTTTTCTCAGCTCAAACTGTAGTCAGATCCCTTCCAGCTCCAGCTCTGTGGTGATCTTCACCTGCTGCTGTGGTTCTGGGTTCCTTCTGGTTTTTGCTGTCTGCCTCCCTGGGATTAGACTCTGCGATGGACCCTGACACCCCCATACCCAGGCTCTGGTCCTTTTCAGTCACTATCCATGACCCGAGGTTCTGGGCAGCCGCTAGCTCATCGGCTGCCACAAGATCCTCCATGAGGTGCTTTTAGGCTCACCCCTCATACTGGACCTCTCTCTCCTGACACAACTGCTTTATATATTCTGTAGTGTATTCACTGTACATGGAAGCCATCTTTTTCCCTAACTGCTGCTACACTAGCTTTACACCAAAGGAAAAAAACAAAAACAGGCAGGGAACATTATACTGTAACACAATTATATATATTTTTTTAAAATCTTTTCCTTAATCATATGCGGACTGTTTTCAGTTTATCAATCTGATACACTGGGCTCAAATCCAACTGTTATGCCTGTGTCACCAATCTCTTGACTCGCAACACTATGCAACCAAATGTATTGGACCCCAAAGCTGCACACCAGATTTGTCACAAACTCACTCCTGAGAGTCAGGTTCACTGAGCTTACAGTGCCACCCTTAAGTGCAATCCGTGACACGGTAGGACAGGAAAACCCTCCCTCCTCCTTTAGAATGATCACCGAGGTCATGACTGTACCTCTGTCATGAGGATCCTGGGCACCCCTCTTTCTCTGGATAAGGGCACAATACCAGTCTTGAGTCTTGTGGCCAAATATGAGCCTTTCATTGGCTGTTACACATAGGAGGAAGACCCAGGTATCACACTTTCTTCGGGGTAGCAGTGTAAAGACCTGATTTGACCTTCTCCCTACAGGACATGCCACAGTGTTGTTCAAAGTCCCTCCAGACTCATGTGAGACTCTGGTATTCTCACTATCCTCCCAGATGTCCTTTTTACAGACCCTTTTCTCAATTTGGTTGCTTATAGTGGCCCCTCTAAACAAGTAACAGTTGTCACTGATTATTAATAAACCGTCTACAATCACACATACAATATAAGGAAACTCACATGGGCAGAATTTCTTTAGAAAAGCAAATGTTTTCAGTAAAACAATTACATAAATGCAGTTACAACTAAAAGAAGACATATACTAATTTAGGTTACAGTATAAGAAACAGAATGGGAAAACAGAAAAAAAACGCATTGAAACATTTGAGCTTAGTCCACCTTGGGTATGAAGATTTCTGGGATAGACATAAAGGAATTCTGAACATCAAGGTTAAGGGGCAACAGACTTCTAGGAAAACATAAAATGAACTTACAAGCTTAAATGGGCAGACTGGGTGGGCTGTAGGCCCTTATCTGCCGACACTGTCTATATATCTATGTATTTCAAAGTCCAAAGAATTGCTGGTTTGCAAAATATTTTAGTCTTGTCTGTAGCAGTCTTGTGATCAGGAGAAAGTCTCCAAACAGAATGGCTTGTGTGTGTCAGGTGGAGTCCAGATGAGAAAGTGTAAAAATGGCACTGAGTGTCTGTGCTTGAGGGCTTAAATACCCTTCTGAAATCTGCAGTGTTATCATTTTCTAGTTATAAGGAAATTAGTTTATTTCCCCTATCAGTGACTTATAGAGCAAATCAGGGCAACTACTCCATTTGGCCATGAGATGTCAGTGTTCCGCTGTTTCCAAAATTTCCAAACATATTAAGAATCAGATTTCTGAGACCTATAATTTGCATGGACATGACATTTCAGAGTTAAGCCCTTTGATGTCTCAGGATCCCACAGTAATCCCATTAGGATGTTAAGAATTCACATAGGTATCTCTAGGAAGCATGGTTCTTTCCTCTTACCCAATAAAATGTAAAATATTAAAACAGCTTCCTTGGATCAAAGCCTTCTGTTCATCTTGAGTGAAAAAGCTATCTCCTAACATTATATTTCCCTTCTGTTACAAGACTAGGGAAAGAAGTCTCAGTTCCTGGCAAACAGCTGCTTTCATGTCATAAGGTCAAGCCCTTTTTATAAAAAACATTTAAACCAAGTATTTTCCCCTATGGGCCGTTGCTGACACTGCCATGTCTTGGCATGTACATATACAATCGAATCACAAGAAAAACATATATACAATAGAATAATATCTACAAACAAGGACTAGCAGAGGGGTAGCTCGACACAGTCGGGAGGTCCCAGGTGTTAAGGTTATGCTGGCTACCTATAATAAATATTATTATAAAGACTGGGAGGAGATTGGTTTTCATCAGTAACATTATTAAAGGGCTTGAGGGGGAGTAGGAAAGTTACGGGTTACTGAGTGGATTGGGTGAGGACACTGGTGACTGGGAGGTTATTTATTGCAGGGTGGGAGAATCAGTATTAGCAAAGTATCGTTTTATGATATCCAAATCCAACATCATACAACATCCAATGCTCGGACCGGATGTCAGATTCAGAGACCAATTATCCTAAAATCTGTTTATTCCAAAGCACCTCCGATGTGAACCCACCCATAGTTTTGGCACAGAACACCTCCTCTGGAAGTTTGCCCCACTTGCCCACATCTCTTTCTGTAAAAAAGTACTTATGGACATCCCTCTTGAACTTAACCCCCACCAACTTCAATGGCTTTCCCCTCGTACTTGTGTTTAAACATACAGTGAACTATTCTTTACAGTGCACCTTGTTAAGCCCATGGAGATATTTGTACATTTCTATCATGCCTCCCATCTCCCTCCTTGTCTTTAGGGTATACAAGTTAAACAGCAACTCTATACTTCAGCATGTACTTTTGTTTTTTGTTTTTTTGGGGGGGGTGATTTAAGGGCCTGTGAAAGGTGCTTGATTGACAGCACACTGGAACCTGAAGTCTTCTTCTTATCCATATGGCAGGTACAGCATGGGCGTTCATACCGCAAGCTTCCCTACACTGCCCCGTCAATGTGCCTCAACCCTGCCATGGAGGGATCAACACGTAGGTGAGAGGGTAGTTCAGATTCCATGCCCATTCCATCCCTGGCCTCTCATGTGAGACTGCCAACAATGGTGCCAGTTAGCACTAACTGCATTGGTGGTTTTGTGATGTGGACACCTGCCCACTGCAAACTGTACTGAGATCACTATAACTCATTTCACATAGGCCACTGAACAGCCCTCCGGTGATAGTGGCTTTCGGCCACTGCCAATCCGTGCTGGATTTGAACCAGTGACCAAGAGGTAAAAGGGCTTCTTATTTATTTATTTAGTTAGTTTTTGTTTACCAGGTAAGTGCACTAGACAAATTCTGCCTATTTTCAGGCATGACCCGGGGGCAGGGGATACAGATAAATGCCAACTGACTTTGAACCAGATTAAGCTGTTGGTGGTATTTTCGTGAATGTAATTCATTTTAGTGAATTCTTAACCCATACCATTCCATTGAGCCATCTAGTTCTTCAGCGTGTACTTTCATAAATAAGAGGTTTCAGTGACAGTATTACAATGTACTAGGAATACATTTTTTTTTTATTTTCAATGTTCCTTTCCAACGTTTACAGTACATCTTGGTAGTCTACCTAAAAAGTATGTATAAAAAGCATTTGCCTTTCCCTATGTGTCCTCACAGTGCTTTTTTTTAAGGCATCATAGTGCTTTCCATGACAACAAACTGTGAAGTCACAAACAGCGATTGTGGGGTGAGCAGGGAAGAATCAGATATGGTTTTAAAGACTCAGCGAAAGAAGTACAGCATTATCTACATTATTTAGTAAAACAGCAGAGAAAAGGAAAAATAAAATTAGAAATAACTAGAAAACAGTAAAGATAATACATAATCTGTGTAAATGTAGTGGTTTTAAGCTTTTTATTGTAGTAGAAAGTTGCTCTTTAAGATCCCTCAACCTAACCGTGTATGTTTTCTCCCCAAGTCCCTGGACTATTTTGGTTGCCTTTCTCTACTCTGCTAGCATTCTATCTTTTGGTGTGGGCTCCAGAACTTCACACAGTATTCCTGTTGGGGGCAAACCAATGATCTAGGCAGGGGAAGGATCACCTCCCTGCTTCTACTACTGATCCCCCTTCCTATGCATCCCAGCAGCCTGTTTGTCTCCCCACTGTTCTGAGTAGTAGTTTTCAGGCTTTCTGATATTATAATTCAAAGGTCCCTTTCCTCGATTGTGTTCCCTGTTGCCACCTCCCTCATCATGCATTTTGCTTTGAGGTGTTTGGCATTTCTTGGCATTGAACCTCACTTGCCACATCTGGACCGCTTTTCAAGCCTTTACAATTCCTCTGTTCTTTACCATCTCTGTAACTATGAGCACAGTTTGGTGCTTTTGCTAATTACTTATATTATTATTATGAGAAGTGTAATATTTCAGTCAATTAATATATGTATTAAACTTCATAGAGAACCTTTCCAAAAGTTTAAAGCATCTACTAATACAACCATTACCAGGCAAGCAAATAATAAAACAGCTGTACAAAATTGGGGAAGCAATAAAGCTAAACCTACAATACACTAGAAAGTGAAGACAGTGCAAAATTCACATGTTTTGAGCAGTTTTAAAACAGGGCTTCTGAGGGTTGCCATTCTCACAAATAATGCCAGGGTTTTCCAGCAAAGAGGACTGCTGATGCCAGTTGACATCAATTAAATCACTTTCACTAAACCAAGAAACCCTCCTCAGGGGAACAAAGGGATCACAAGAGGTGATATGGAGTAGGAGATTACTGTGATGGGGGTGGGGCAGCCAATGCATTTATGGCTTTATTTATTGAAAAGTTGTTGACTAGGCCAAACTGAGCCAGAGCCCATTTCCAGTTGCAAAAAGAACCGGGGGGAAGGGGGGCTTACAAGAGGAGTGAGTGAAGGACCTATAAATAAGCACAGTGCAAATAAAAACAGAAGTAAACTGCAAATTGGAGGCAGTATAGCGCAGTGGTCTAAGGCTCTAAGCTGCAAATTTGGTGATATCCAGCAGACCAGACCTGGGTTTGAATCCCACAGCTTCCATGTGAATATTGTGTGACCCTGAGCAAGTCACTTAACCTCCTTGTGCTCCCAGGACGCTCCTGTAAAAAAGCTTTTAGCTTACTGTGCTATACCTGGTTAAACAACTAAAAAAAAAAATAACTACTTCAGTATTAATTATGGCATAAAGATGAGCATACACTGCAAATAAAGAATACAAAAATATGGAATTTGCTGGCAGATATAGACTGTTTGGTCCACCTCATCTGCCCATTTTGCCTACCTATAGTATCACTGCTGATCCTACTTGATCTCCGCCCCATCCACCCATCCCATTCTCTTTCCCTAAGATTTTCTTATGCCTATCCCATGCACCCTTGAACTCCACCACTGTTTTTGCCCCCACCACCTCTGCTGGAAGACTGTTCCAGGAATCCACCACTCTTTCTGTAAATGAGTACTTCCTCACATCTCTCCTGAATCTATGCCCCTCCAGCTTCTTATTGAACTCCCTTGTCCTTGAGCATGTTTTTTTTCTGAAAAATACTTCCCTCCTGCACCTTATTTACCCCCGTGAGGTACTTACAGGTCTCTATCATATCCCTCTTCCCTCCTCTCTTCCAAGATGTACATAGTTATTTATTTATTTTATTTTATTTTATTTGTTCTAGGATTACAAATACCTTTGAGCCAAGGCTCTTTTACAAATGTTCCACGTCATTGGTACAATTGAGACAATCATAAGCAAAGATAACAGTTTATAAAATTAAAAAAAAAAGAACAACACATAGTCTTGTAGATGAAAAAAGAACAATAAGGTGAAACTTTGGGGAAGGGAAAGGGAAAGGAGGAAGGTGAAATCAAGGAGACTAAGTGGATGGGAGAGAAGGGGAGGTAGGTTGAGGGGACAGAGAGAGGAGAGGTGGAAGGCGGATAAGAATAGAGGTAGTGCAGCCGGGTGGCATTTGTCATGGGCCAGCAGGGGAGGTAAAGATAGGAAGGGGGGGTGCTGGCAAAGTGCAGGAGTAGATGTGGGTCCAAAAGGGCATCTTCAGCTATGGAACTAAAAGATATGTTTAGCCACAACAGTCACAGAGGTTGGAGGCAGTTAGTGTTAGGTGGAGACGAGTCTTAAAAGTGCTGAGCGATAGAGCAGATGAGATGTCGCTGGGAAGACTGTTGTACCAACTAGTGGCCCGGTAAGCAAAGGATCTTTGGCCCTGTGTTGTGAGGCAATGCGGGACTTGCAGAAGCTGAGGTTTCGATCCCCTGGTATGTCGGGTGTGGATTCTTGGTTGTATGAGGGCACAGACCCCAGGGGGGGCAAGGCCCAGCAAGATTTTCTTAGTAGTAATACAAGTTTGGTGTTTTATTCGATTGGCAAGATTCAACCATCCAGTTTGAGAATAGAGGTCACAGGTGTGAGTTAGGCGTTGGGAGCCAGTGACAAGTCGACAGGCCTTGGTGAGGATGGTGGATACACGTTTGAGTGCAGTGGTTGTAGCAGAGCTGTAAATGATAATGCCATAATCAATGATGGATATGATGGAGCTCTGGACAGCGACAGTGAGGGCTTCAGGTGTCAGGTGTTTCCTATGACTGAATAGCAGGTCTAGCCGGGAGTTGGCGACTTTGGTGACATGGTCAATGTGGGAAGTGTAGGAGAGGTGAGGGTCAAGGGTGATCCCGAGGTATTTAAAGTTTTTGACCTGTTCCAGTGCAGCACCTTGTCTGTTGATAACGGAGAGTTGGAAGTGCTTATGTTTATTATGGGAGCTGCTGAAGATCATGGCCTTTGTTTTCTTTTGATTAAGGATCAGTTTGTGCTTTGTGAGCCAATTCTCAACCGAGGAGAAGCCGAGTTGGAGATTTTCTTGCAATTTCCTTGGGTCCTGGTGTGTGGCAAGAATTACTGCATCATCGGCATACAGGGTGATATGTTCAGTGTAGGAGTCCGGTAGGGTGTTAAGGAACAGGCTGAAGAGTAGGGGGCCCAGTTTTGAACCCTGGGGGACTCCAGAGAGGACAGGTCTTGAATCAGAGTGCACATCTCCAATTTTTACACACTGGGTGTGGTTTTCAAGATAGCTTTTGAACCAAGAAATTGAATCATTGGAGAGACCAGCATTTTTTAGTTGGCTCAGCAGGAGGGAGTGGTGGACAGTATCAAAGGCTTTGGTCAGGTCGATGAAAATAGCACCAGTTAGTTGTCCATTGTCAAGGGAGCTGTGAATGGAGTTGGTGAATTCAAGTAAGGCAGAGGATGTACTATGACCTTTTCTAAAGCCATGTTGCTGTTTACAGAGAATATTATAATTGTCCAGGTGCTCGGTAAGTTGGTCCGCTACTATACGTTCCAGTGCCATCGATAGGGGAGGCAGAATGGAGATAGGGCGGAAGTTCGGATGGTCAGCCTTATCACCACTTTTGTGAATTGGGGTAACAGTGGCCATTTTCCATTAGTCTGGGGATGGCTAGAGGAAGAGAGAAGTTAAAGATTTTGGTGAGGGACACAAGTACCTCGTCAAGCGTTAGGGCCAGTAGCTTGAGATCAAGTGTGTCATTGCTTGTTCTAGATTTGCTGATGGCTTTGGCAATGTAGTTTCGGACTTGATGTTTCTTTAGTGCTTTAAAGTAGAAAGGTGGGTGACAGGCATGGGTGGAGGAGTTGGGGGGGATGGGAGCTGACACGTCTTGGAAGAAGTTGGAGGGGAGAACACTGCTAAGGTTAGTGAAAGCGATGTTAAAAGTGTTCGCAATAGTTTTAGAGTCGAGTGTAGTGTGCCCATTTATGTTGAGAATGTTCGACGAGGATTTTGACTGTTTCCCAGGGACCTCTTTAATGTTTTTCCAGAAATCCCTCCCATTTCCCCAGGAGTTAGTGAGGGCATTTTTATAGTAGTAAGATTTCTGTTGCCAAATGGATTTGGTGCACTCGTTCCGTGCCCACTTATAATTCTGGATGTCGAGTTGCTTACCAGAGTTTCTAGTCAGTTCCCAGAGGTGGTCCCTGGATTTAAGTTTTTTTAGGAGGTCTTCTGACAGCCAAGGGTTACTGAGCGATTTAACTTTATGCTTTTTGAGAGGGGCAAATTTATTACAGGCTTCATTGAAAATGTGAATAAATTGCTCCAGTGCAGTATTAGTATCTGTTGCCTTGAAGATGGGGGACCAGTCCTGCAGACTGAGGTGTGATTTGAGGTGGAGTAGCTGACCATGGGGTAGGACTCTGCTGGTGATGATTTTTGGAGGGGGCTTATAGAATTTGTTTGACCAGGTACAGCTGATGGAAGAGTGGTCACTGAGTGAGTGGGGGAGGACTGAGGTTTTCGTGATCCGGGAGGGGTGGTTGGTTAGGATCCAGTCGAGTAGGGTGCAGGTCCCAGTTCTGTAGTTCTTTCTGGTTGCATAGTCAACCATTTGAGTCAGGTTAGCTGATATAACGGAGTCCTTAAATTACCCACATTCAGCTGAGAGCCAATTAATGTTAAAGTCACCAAGAAGGATGATTTCGGAGTCTGATGGATGGGATTTGACAAAGTCAAGGACAGCGGTTAGACCAGGTCCCTGTTCTTTAGGAGGTATGTAAACAGTGACAACTGTGAGGGCCTTATTGTGGGCGCCTAACAGAAGTCTGATGGGAAGAATCTGAACAGGTGTTCCTGGAAGATTGGAATCAATGGGGTGTCCTCGGAAAGTGTCTTTCACATATAAGGCACACCCTCCACCTTTTTTGGACTTATGATCAACCCGGAAGACATTGTAGACAGAAAGGGTGATTGCCTGGTCAGGAATCTTTGGGGTGAGCCAAGTTTCAACTACTGATAGAATATCCGGGTTGTGTTGGGTGGTAAAGGCTTGCAGTGCATCAAGCTTCGGAAGTAAACTGCAGATGTTCAGGCACATGATTGAGAGAGTGCCTGCTGGTTTATTTTGGTTGGAGGTGTTTGGTCCGGGGTTAGGGTGAACAGTCCTGACAGCAGCAGGAGGAGGCACAAGTTTCAGGTGCATAGGCAGAGTTCAGTCAGAGGAGGTTGTGTTTCTTTTGAATAGTAGTATGCCAGGTGGTAATGTCGAAAATGCAACATTGAAATAGTTGTATACAATTTGGCTAGATGTGCCCAAAGCTCACACATGAGCAGGGACAGATCAGTTTCAGTGGTGTGCCTCCAGAGGGAGGATTTGCCCATTGCCAAATGATGTAAAATAATCAAATCCACAGGAAAATGACCGGTAAACTGTTTGATCTATGGTAACAAGACAAAGGATGTGTTAAATTCCTGGAACACTTGCCTGGGGCATATGCAGGAAGTTAAAACCATTTGTCAGTGTCTTCCCTTTGTTTAAATAGTTGTGAATGGTTCTCAAAGACATGCAGTTCCCTTTAGCAACAAGGTAGATGGAAATGTTGATTCAGTTTGCACTCCCCAGGTCAGAGCTTGTAGAATTTCTTAGCTGTACTTACTTTGATTTTGATGGCTTCCAAAAAAGTTTATTTATCATGAGAATCCAAATATCTGCTGGTGATGTTTTCCAGTTTCTTAGTCCAGGAAACTTTCATAGAGCACATATCCAAGAATGGTCTAGTTCCTCCAAGCCAAAACACAGGAAAATCCACAAAACTAAACTATTGACAGAGACAACACAAACACCCAGCCACACAGCCCAAGTAGGTGGGGAGTGTCCTTAGATCCTTAAATCTCTCCTTGCAGGGCTTCTGATGCAGACCTTCCACTCATTAGTTGCCCTCCTCTGGAATGCCTCCACGCTGTCTATGTCCTTCTGGAAATGTGGTCTCCAGATCTGGACACAGTACTCTAGGTGGGGTCTTTCAAGCAATCTATACAGAGGCAATACCGCTTCTCTCTTTCTGCACCCCCTGTATCACACTAGCCCTCCCAACTGCCTTGTCACACTGCCTGGCCACCTTTAGGTCATCTGATATGATTACCCTCCCAGGTCCTTTTCCTGCTTGGTGGTCATCAGTACCACTCCTCCTATTTTGGGTTTTGCACCTGGGTTTCTGAGCTCCAGCTGCATTACTGTGCACTTTTTTTGCATTGAAACCCAGCTGCCAACCCTTTGACCACTCCTCAAGTTTTCTTAGGTCTCTGCTCATACTTTATGCCCTCCCTGGAGTGTCCGGCTTATTGCAGATTTTACTCTCATCCACAAAAAGGCAGACCTTCCCTTCCAGCTCCTCTGCAATGTCACCTATAAAGACATTAAAGAGGACTAGTCCCAGTATTGATCCCTGAGGCACCCCGCTAGTCACCCTCCCTTCCTCAGAGTAAGCTCAGTTTACCACCACCCTTTGCCACCTATCCCTAAGCAATTTCTTAATCAGTTTATCACCTTTGAACCAACTCCTAAGTTACCTAGCATGCTCACTAGCCTCCTGTGTGGAACAGTGTCAAAAGCCTTACTGAAATCGAGTTAGGCTATGTACACCACTCCACTCTTATCTAATTTCTTGGTCACCCAGTCAAAGAAATCTATCAGATTCATGTGACCCCCCCCCCCCATCAATCCATGCTGCCTGGGGTCTTGTATCTCAATGGATTCAAGGCATTCCTCAGTCTTTCCTTCAGCAGTGAATCCTTTTACTTTCACACCACTGATGTCAGGCTGACTGGTCTATAATTGCCAGCCTCTTCCCTGCTACCACTTTTGTGAAGTGAAACTGTATCTTCCCTTTTCCAGTCCTCCAGGACCTCTTCCATTTCCACTGTTTCCAATGAACTATTAAATAGGACTGTCAGAGGTACAGCCAGCACCTCCCTGACCTTCCTCAGTACTCTTGGATGCACCCCATCTGGCCCTACTGCTTTGTCCATTTTCAGATTTGCAAGTCCCTTCAGGACACTGTCCTCTAAAAACAGACTAGTGTCCACTTCTTTCCTACAATTCTCCTGTTACTTTTTTTGTGGCCCCTCCCCTTCTCCTTTCTCTGTGAACACTGAGCAAAAGTATTAGATTTGTTCAGAATGTCTGCCTTTTCCTGTTCCCACTCTGCACATCCACCCCCTTCCCTTTGTAATCTAATGATCTTGATCCTGGTCTTACTCCTTTCACTTACATACCTACAAAATGTCTTGTCTCCCTTCATCTTGCTCCTTAACGCTCCTTACTGCTCTCCCTATTTCCCCCTGATACATCTGTCCATCCTCCTCCCCCTCATCTCCTCATACCTTCTGAATTCTACCCTTTTAGCCTTTACCTTTTCCGCCACCTCTTTCAAGAACCATAGCAGTCTCTTCTTCCTCTTACTCACTTGCTGGATGCAGAGATTTGTTGCCTTCCTGTGGCCCTTTTTTGCTTTGCCCACTGTTCCTCCACCCCATCCAGGTCACCTCCCCCAGGTCATCCCAGAGACATTCATCCATCTTTTTAAAACCAAGTCCAGGACCCTCACCTTTGTGTAGTTCAATTCCACAGCAATCCTTATATTGAATCACACTGTACATGACTGCTGTTCCCCCTGGTGGCCTCCTACCTTGGTGTCTGCCACACTGTCCCTGTTAGTCAGTACCAGGTTCAGTATTGCCCCATCATAAGTCGGTTCACTGACTGGTTGCCTGAGGAATCCCCCTGCTGGGTGTCTAGGATGTCCTTGCTTATAGCTGAAACCACAGCTGGGAGGTTCCAATCTATATCTGACAGATTGAAGTCCCCCACTAGCAGCACCTCCCCTTTTCTGACACCTTGCAATAGCCTCCGAAACTTTTAAGAAATGTGCCTCTATAAATACAGTAGGTGCAATTATATAAAATGACAATTACAAAGTGAAGTCAATCGATACTTCATTTATAAACCAATGCTCAGACCTTGAAATCAATCTTCCTCTATATAGGTTGCCTCAGAAACTCAGGCAGTACCACAGTAATATGATCTTTCATCCAAGTTGCTGTATATTAAAACTGACATTAATGCCAAGGAAGTAAGTATACCTACCCTATCAGACTCCCTCTGTAAATATATTTTTGCTAAGATCCTGCTTGGTGTCACTAAATTACTGCTGAGTTTCATCTATAACCCTCCAAAGTTGCTACTTCGACTCTTACTCTCTTACAAGCCTCCTATCTGAACCGTTGTCATCGAAAACATAGAAACATAGACTCTGACAGCAGATAAGGACCACTTGGCCCACCCAGTCTGCCCATTTCTCTACCTATTGGATAAGCTGCAGATCCTAGTTAACCCACAGCCTGCTTCTTCCACCCCCCCACCAGAATTTCCTTATGTCTGTCCCATGCATTCTTGAATTCCCCCACTGTTTTTGACCCAGTGACCTCCTCAGGAAGGTCATTCCATGTGTCCAACACCCTCTCCGTGAAAAAATACTGCCTCATGTTGCCCCTGAGCCGTCCCCACTCAATCTTCAAATTGTGTCCCCTTGTTCTTGCACATCTCTTTTTCTGAAAGATGCTACCCTCATAGATTTGGTTTTTCCCTTGAGGTACTTGAAAGTTTTTATCATGTTCCCCTCTCTCTCTCCTTTCCTCGAGGGTATACATATTAAGCTCGTTTAGTCTCTCTTCTTATGACTTCTGGTTCAGACCCTGCACCATTTTAGTTGCACTCCACTGGACTGCCTCCATCCTGTCTATGTCCTTGCAGGGATGGGGTCTCCAAAACTGCAAGCAGTATTCCAGATGGGCTCTCACCAACTGTCTGAACTGAGGGATAACAACTTCCTGTTTTCTACTGGTGATGTCTATCCCTATACATCCCAGTATCCCCCTAGCCCTTCTTACTGCCTTCTCACAGTGCTTGCTTACCTTTAGGTAATCTGATATGACTACCCTCAGGTCCCTTTCCATTGTTGTTGTTGTTAGTACTCCGAGATGTGTACTCTTCCCCGGTTTTGTTTCCCAGGTGCATTACTTTGCACTTCTTTGCATTGAATCTAAGCTGCCATACTTTTGACCATTCCTCCAACCTTGCCATGTCCCTTCTCATCCTTTCCACCCACCTCCTTGTGTAACAACCCTGTTGCAGATCTTTGTGTCATCTGCAAACAGCCATACTTTTCCTTCCAGTCACTATGCAATGTCACTTATAAAGACATTAAAAAGGACTGGTCCCAGTACTGAACCCTGTGGTACCTCACTAGTAACCCCCCTTTCTTTGGAGTGGATTCCATTTACTATTCTCCTCTGTGTCCTGTTTTCCAGCCAATTTTTCACCCAGGCTACTACCCTGGGGGACCCACTCCCAGGCTGGCTAATTTGTTTATTAATCTTTTGTGTGGGACTGTGTCAAATGCCTTGCTAAAGTCTAGGTAGGCCACGTCCACAGCCCCTCCCTGGTCTACTACTTTGGTCACCCAGTCAAAGAAATCAATTAGATTCGTCTGACATGACCTTCCCACTGTGAATCCATGCTGCCTTGGGTCCTGTGCCCTGCTGGCCTCTAGGTACTCAACAATTATTTCTTTCAGAAGTGATTCCATCATTTTCCCTACCACTGAGGTCAAACTAACAGGTCTGTAGTTTCCTGCCTCTGTCTTGCTGCCACTTTTGTGAAGGAAAATGATATCCGCCCTCCTCCAGTCCTCAAGTACCACACCATCCTCCCATGATTTGTTAAAAAGGGAAATCAGTGGTGTCACTAATTCTCCCCTTAGTTCTTTAAGAATTCTGGGGTGAATCCCATTAGGCCCCATTGCTTTGTCCATCTTCAGTTTTAGGAGTTTTTCAGGACCCTTTCGTCATGCAAATTAATTCTTCTTGGAAGTTTTAATATAAACTGAAAGAACAAGGAAGCTAATGTGTATAAATCAGCTCTTGCAGTGGTGCAGCTTACTCAGATCATTGAAGAACTCACCAGAAGGAATAATAAAACTGGTAATTATTCCCTAGTAGCCTGGATACTGGTAAACAAGGTTGAAAGTATGAGATCAGTAGGTATACTAGCTTGCTCAATAAGTGACCACTCCCTGATGTTCTGCTTTTGGAAAAACAGCTTATTAAAACCATCTCCTAGAGTCATGATGGTCCAAGGTTATTCAAAACTAGATGGATTGACTCTTTTTGCCAGTCTTGCTTCAGTCAGCTTGGAAGCCATAAAACTACTGGAGTATGTTCAAATGACCCTTGATTTCACCATTAATAATTTTTTAGGTGCGGTTAATAAAAACACTGCCTAGGCCAGCCCGGTGGTGCTGAGGGTTGAGGCACTGGATGCGACACCTCGTGCCACACCGGTGACCGGGATTCAGAAATGAGCTTGGGTCATCGGGTGTTGGCTGTGGGGGAGGGTGTAGAGTTGGACTGAACTGTCGTCAGGCAGCTCTACTCTCCTGGGGAGGGATCCAGTGAATCGTGCAGCATTAGCAGCTTCCAGTGGAGACAATCAATCAATCAATCAATCAATCAATCAAAATCTTTATTTATTCAGGCGAACATCATTGAGCATAGCTCATTTACAAGATGGACCTGAGTGGTCATAACAATATAAGGTTCCAAATTTTACACAAAAACATGGTACTGAATAAACACAAATACAATGATTTATAAATGAGACAGATATACAAATATTTACATATATACAAGGCAAAATGACAAAAAACCTAAATCATATTAAAAGGAAAGAAACAAACAGTATAGTAGGGATAAAGCTCAGGTAGTTGGACTTGGGTGGGCATTTTTGTATGAAGTAGGTTGGAGAACAAGCTAGAAAAATGATAGAGAAATAGGGGGTAGCATAAAAAGGGGTAGGGGAAGGAGGGGGTGTGAGAGGACTAGGCCCTATGGAAGCAGTTGCATGATTCTGGGAATAGACTAGTGTACAGTTTTTTGAAGGATGTTAAAGGAATGAGGGTATCCAATTTCAAGGTCTTTTGAACAGAATTCCAGATAAGTGCTAGGGAATAGCTGATTGCAGCCCTTCCATATCGGGTGCAGGTGATAGGAATCATTGCAGGGACAGGGAGCATCGCAGCTGACGCAAGCATGTTTCAGGGGTATGGGGGTGACAGTGGACATCATATGGGCGGGAGTGCACCCATTCATGCTGGACGTCATTGCACATATGAGCGCCTGGGACCACAGAACAAGGAAAATGGTCCTGGCACCCAGGAAGGTGAATGAGGATCCAGCAGTCGGCCCCCACGCTCACAGCCAGGTCTGCTCCAATCCTGCCTCAAAAACTCCTCATCGCCTCAGACACCCTACTAAATTCTAGATAGAGTGCCAGTAGGAGGTAAGGTGGTCCCACCTCGGGGAGCTCAGAGCTGGAGGGTTATGGGTTCAGTAGCGAGAGTGGATGTATCCCAGGACAGAGGCATGGTGCAGGGAGACTTCAGACAGAGCGGGAGCTGGCCGGTCCCCGTGACTACACCAAAGAGATTTCTATGGGACCAGTGTAGGAGGAGAAAGAGGAGTTGGAAAAAAAAATAAAAGCACTTCCCTAGTGCAAATTCAAGTAAAGGGCCCTTGCTGTCAATGGCTCAATAGTGATCTCCATAGGTCTGTGAAATTGAGGTATAAAGATTGGGGCAAATTTAAAGCTACTGGACTTCCATCTAATTGGCAAACATGCAGAAAACTTAGGAATGGCTGCAAATCAAAAGTTACCTAGTTGGTAAACAGGAATTCTTATTTTTTCATTCTAATATTTTATTCCCTGTATAATTCCTGAGAGGCATGCTCTTATGTTTTGAATTGTGAAGAACGTACAACTCCAGTACTTCCCTCTATGTGTTTATACGAGGGAAGATGTCATACTGATCCTTAGTAAGTGTTAACATGTAATGCTCTGATGATATGCTTCCACGTCTGTATCAACTGCAAATGTTTCTACTTGCAAAATGATAAATAAAAAGTAAAAAAAAAAAGGCTAAAAGTAGTTATGTTAAAATTCAGTGTTAAAAAGGCTAAAACTAGTTATGTTAAAATTCTACATAACAAATGTTTTGTTTTCTTTTTTTTTTAACAAGCTCAGCTCCCACTGTTTTCAGAGGAGACCTCATACCCCTTCTATTCCAACCATCAGGGCATACCCCAAGGCTACCCCTCCCCAGTTTCACCTGTGTTCGTGGGGCGGGGTGTATACATTTTTTTTCCATTTTCTCCCTTTGTTTCCCGAGGACACCGGCGTGAATGACATACATCCAGGCAGACAATATGCTGATGCACACCACTGCCAAGCGCCTCACAGCATCCTCCCCTTCCCGACTCTGAAGAGCCACTGGTGCCCCAAAAGCCTGTGCTTCCACCGGTCCTAGAGGCGTTGGGTGTTTGAAGCACCCCTGATAACCCACCTCAGAAGGAGGAGAGCATCCATTGGGATACTCAATCCTCCTTCCCCTCTCTGACCCCCGGCAACCCAAGTCCGTTCCCGAACCCAGGTTGCCGGTGTTGCGTGAGGTGTGGCATACAGCACCTCAACCTTCAGTGCCACTGGACCAGCATGACAAATGTTTTCTGATCCCAAACATTTTTGGTCACAAGTAAACTGCCTCCTGAATGGTCAAACTAGTACCCCAACTCATGAAGTTGAGTAGGATGGGAAAGCTAAGTGACCCTGTTTCTTCTGCTAATGCATGTCATACATTTTTCTGTGACTTGGACAATTTAAGTCTACTCTGAGCAGTAAATCTCCTTGTCTTCTCTCCCTCAAATTAGTTGTCCTGCAACGATTGCAGCCCAAATTCCACTTTCAGTTATTTAGTAGAAAGGAAGTCCTCAATAAGCTGCAGTGATGTGAGGTCAACTGTTCAGCTGGATACAACAAACTAGAGATGAGGCTCCTCAAATTGGCTGCCCTAGTAGTTGCTACTCATCTTAGAAACCTCTGCAATAAATCCTTTCTTCAAGGTTGTGTGCCAGACAGATAGAAAGTTGTGCTAGTTGTCCTAGTGCACAAAGGGAGGGGGGCTAAGGAACCGGTTGAAATTTATTGCCAAATCTCCCTTCTTAGCCCTCTTTCTAAAATTCAGCAGAGGCTGGTTAGCAATCAAGTCCAGGAGTGCACTGAGTCTCATAAAATAGTAGCTGATGTACAGCATGGCTTTAGGAAACACCACGGCACTTATACATCCTTAGTGCATCTGACTACTGACCTCCTCTCTGCTATGGACTCCAGTCTCATGTCTGGTGCCATTTTCATTGATCTTACAAAAGCTTTTGATTTAGTTAACTGTGATCTTTTGCTGAGCAAACTGAATCTGCTAGACCTTGGTACTCTCGCCTGCTATTGGTTCAAGAGCTATTTATCTGCATGCAAACAAAATGTTAAGTGGAGGGGTGGCCTATCCTCACTACAGAACATTACTGATGGTGTTCCCCAAGGATCTATTTTAGGTCCTTTGCTATTCTCCCTATTTGTGAATGATATACCTGGCAACTGTGGAGGGGTTAAACTTCAACTATGCGGATGCCGTGGTGCTATATAGAATCCATGAGGGCCTCCCTATATTAACACTTGCTTTGGCAAAGATGTTAGACAGTTGGAAGGGTGTTTTTTACAGACCAATCTGATTCTGAATGAAAAAAAAGGCCATGCTGATTGTTACAAGTCATCTTGGGCCAGATCGGCAAAAGCTGTTTAAAATAAATACCTCATCTGTGGCTCTCCTTGACGTGGTTGGCTCACCAAAATACCTAGGGGTCCATTTGGATCAGGAGTTACTTTTAGTCCTCATGTGGACTACCTATCTAGAACTATCGTACAGAAGCTCAACTTAATGTATAATCTTAGGGCCTACCAAACATCAAAAACAAGATGAGACTAACCATCTCCAATGGTATCTTTAACTCAGTTTTATGGTATGATACCCCAGTCCTGTATTCACTAAGAGATACCAAACTAAGCAGCCTGAAAATTTTCTATAACAGAACTGGACAGTTTGTGGCAGATGCCCCTACTAGAGAGCACCACCGTGGCATTTTTTCCTCCCTTAATTAGAACTCTGTGGAAAGAAGGATGGGTTACCCACTTCTTTGTCTCACCTACAAAGTTATTAATGGTCCTAGTCCACCTAGCCTTGCAGGCATTGTTGAGTTAAAACCTCATCAGAGACTCCTTCAGTCCTAAGAGAACACCGTGCTTGCTGTTCATGGGGTCAAAAGAAGTTCTGGAAGTTGTTCTTTTGCCTCCGAAGCCCCAGTTCTTTAGAACAATCTCAGCTGGAGGTTTGAAGTTGCACCTCAGCCATGGCCTTTAAAACCTCTCTTAAGACACATCATATTAAGTATAGCAGCTGTAGTTGTAACTCCTGCAGAAGCTTCTCCACAGACATTGTCTAAGGATGTTACTCTGTACAGGATGGTCAGGTTGTTTGTTTATTCTAATCAGAAGTATGGCATTATACTTTATACAGGATTGTCAGTTTGTCTGCCTATACTAATCTGATCATGGGTTGGGTTTATTATAATAAACACCAAATTAGCTGCTCAGCCCTTGCTCATTCACAAATTTAAATGACTTTTTCATTACGGGTGCTACTGTGTATAGCATACATCAGTAAAAACAGAGAATTCAGTACACACATACATACACGCACACATACCATGGCAAATCTTAAAAATATAATGTTCTTTTTGCCTGAACTGGCCACTTATTATTTTTTCTCCAGCAGCAGTGTATGTCTTTTGATATTCAAACTAGGGCCCTACTGTGAAGTTGCCCAGCTACCAGACATCAGGTAGACCACCCACAAGTTGAGTCCCTACTCTTAAAATGCTGTGACCTGAATTGGCTTCCTTTATATAAAGTGCACTACCTAAACTTGTTTCCTTTAATTAAGGTGTGATCCCCAACCAAAGAGTAGGTAACTAAGAAGGAGCTAGCTAATGAGAGAGACATACATCTCCTAAGCATCAAACAAACACAAAATTAGCCGCTCAGAACTTGCTCATTCACAAACTTTACATGGCTTTTCATTAGGGTGTTAATGCTTATGGAATACATCAATAAAAAATAAAATTCTGTGCACATCCCACCCCCATGGGAAATCATACAAATATAATATTCTTTCTGCCTGAACTGGCCACTTTCTTATTTGAGCCCCAGTAGGAGTGGGGGTCTTTTTGATATTCAGAGCAGGGCACTACTGTGAAGTTACACAGCTACTAGTTATCAAGGTAGACCACCCGTTAGCTGGGTCCCTACTCTAAAATGCAAATACTTGAATTAACTTCCTTTAATTAAAGTACAGACTCCAACCATGGGGGGGAAGCTGTACACTGATTTTGTTGTGTTATACTGTAAACTGTACTTGCTCTGTCACTTTTGACCCTGTCATCATTTATTCTGACAATATGTATTTTATCTTGTTTTATACTGTTTTTATGGACTTTGATTATATTATTATTATTATTTGTCAATTGTAATGCCCTTAACTGTTAAATAATGGATAACAATAAACGTAAAACTGAAACTGTTTTATATCCTCTGCAAATTACTCTGAGTTGCCCCTGAAAAAGGGACTTTGTCTTAGTGGGATTACTGGTTATCAAAATCTAATAAATAAATTACTAGAAGCCTAGTCGATTGTCCTTTACAAATCAGGAAATATTGCTACTTTCTGGGAAGTCAAACTAGTTCCAAGTCCAAAATTAAAGGTGGAAAATGAAAATAATTCAACCAAGTCATACATTTAGGACATTTTCATAACCTTTAGACTTAAGCCCTTCCTTAATCATGTGAACCAAAGCTGTCTGTATTATTAAGTATGAAAGCAATGATGTTGAAATGGATGAAATAATTTAGTATGTCACCTTGGGTTTTGTTTCTTGACTTGAGTATTCTTTTAGAAGTCAAGCTTCATCACAAAACAAGTAAAAATGGACTATAAATCCTCATAGATTTTTGACCTCCTTCCCTTCCAGCACCTCCAGACCACACCCACAAGTTATCTGTTAAGCACTGACAGATGATCCATTCCTGATGATGACTAGGCAGCATGGGTTTGATCTAGTTGATGCAGTGATTAACGTCTTCTGGCAGGAAAGCAATGCCCTCTAGTGGAATGATTCATCTCTATCTCCCTCACACACACTTTCCCAGAACTGACAAAAGAGAAGACAATGAGAGGCAGAAAAGAAATTTGGTTTTACATAGCACAGCTAGTACTAGGAATCCAATTCTAGTGGATGCCTGGCAGGAGGTATTCCTAGAGCAGCTAGTTCAGGGTCCAACAAGGGAGGAGGAGGCCCCGCTGCATCTGGTGCTCTCCAACAGTGCATACCTCTCAAATGTCCCTGGTTATAAGGGATGTCCCTCATTTTACCCCAACAAATTGCTCTATCTCTCTCATCCATCCCTCATGGAAAAGGTGTTGCCCACACAGAGAATGGACTCTGTGCAAGCTGGGATGTCTAAGGCTGACCATGCTGCATCTGCTAACTGCTGACTTCCACCGAAGACACCCCACCCACATTAGAATCCCTACAAAGGGCGGTGAACCTTTTGACCCACTCTGTACAAAAAATTGATAAAAAGCTAGGTTTCTATATGGAATGATTAGTTACAATAGATACCTCCGTCGAAGGGAATGTCATCAGAGCAGATCATTTGGCAAAAATAGTGAACAAAGTGTTGGCAGCAATTCTTTGGGGATTCTAAAATCCTGAGTTTAACAGCTCAAAAACTTGGTGATGGCAAGGAATGCATGGGTGTTGGGAATCCCCTGAGGGGTCTGAGAGGGTGACCCAGACACCTTTATTGATTGCCAAAGCAATCGGGCTGGCATTTGCCCTCAGTATTATGCAAGCATTCCACACAGAAACAGAAACATAGACATTGATGGCAGATAAGGACTGCTAGGCCCATCCCATCTGTCTGTATTCCCTACCTTCATCAACGGCCACTGACCCTACTTGGTCATTGGCTTTAGCCTTTCTTTCCCACCTCTAGGGTTACCTTATGCCCTTCCCATGTATGTTTGAATCCCCCACTGTGCAAGCTCCACCACCTCCTGAGGTAGGCAATTACATGCAGCCACCATCATTTCTGTGAAGAAAAACTTCCTCACATTCCCCTTTATCCTGCCCCCCTTCAATCTCATATTGTGTCCCCTCATCCTTGTACATCTCCTGTACTGTAAGATGTTGCCCAATTGCACCTTTTTTATATCTTTAAGATACTTGAAGGTTTCTGACATATCTCCCCATTCCCACCTCTCTTCCAGTGTATAAATACTGAGGTCTGTTAATCTCTTCTCATATGTTTTCTGGTGCAAACCCTGCACCATCTTAGTCACCCTTCTTTGAACCGCCTCCACCCTGTCTATGTCCTTATGAAGATGCGACCTCCAGAACTGTACACCATATAACAGATGAGGTCTCACCACACTAGAAGGGCTCAGTCACAAGTTGAGGGCCCCCGTACACTCCTGGTAGTAACTGCCTCATCGATTACCCAGGACAGAATTCTAAGGGCAAGCTGGCCTGGTGGCACTGAGGTTTCAGGCACTGGATGCCACACCTCGTGCCACGCCAGCGTCCCTGGTTCGGGAACAGATCTGGGTCATTTGAGGGTCAGCCAGGGTGAGGAAGGATTGAGCATCTGACAACAGCTCTCATTCCTCAGGGGAGGAGGAGGAACAAAGCAGCATGCTGTAGGCTGACACCCAGTGGAGGCTGGAGGTCAGCACAGGTACTGTGCTTTGAATAGGGGTGGACCCACGCACAGGGCATAAGACTGCCTGCATGAAGGCATAGACAGTCACCCTGCCCATTACATGTGCATGGGTCTGGGGCAGAAAAAAATCAGAGGAACAAGAACGGAGCTGGCAGGCTGTGCCCTCACAGTCCTCTGGTGATCCAGATGTTGGCTTCCGGGGGCAGGGGAAAAGTTGATGCTCCTCGCCCCTGGCCCTATCATGGAGGGGGCAACCCATGGGGGATTTGCCAGGGTGGGACTGATGTGGGGATGCCTGCTGAAGAGATGAGTCCCCTCCATGGGAGGGGCTGGAGCCACCTGCCAGCATCCCAAGGCGGAGAAAAAGTACTAATAAAAAAGAAAAAAAAAAGTATTCTAAGGGCAACCATGGAATATAGCCAAATCACCTTGGACAAAATCCTCTTTTTTCTGGATTATTCATTTGCCACAGGGGCACAGCACAAGGCATTCAAGAGAGTGATTCAGAAGCTTATTTATTTATTTTTATTTACTGAGTAAGGTACACTAGACAAATAAATGTCTATTTTCAGGTACAACTTGGGAAAGCACAACAGGGAACAATTTCCCAATGTAAAACATAATATAGGTAACAGCTAGGGATAGTTAATAATGATAAATAAGGAAATCAATTAACAAGCATGGACTAGAGTACAGCGACAACTAAATAGAATACAAACCCATACATAGAGCTAAACTATACAAAGGTAAACAAACAAATTCATATGGCATGTAAAAATCTGGGATCAGGATTCCAGGCCCAGGGACTTTATCAGGGAAACAATCATCCTGGGATTTATTCATCGCAGTGAGAGGCTGATGAACTCAGGTGCTTTTTAAGAGTCCATGTCAGGGGAGACACCTAATTTCAAGGGGAAGGGAATTCCAGAATTTTGGTAAAAAGACAGAGAAGACCTGTTCACCTATCTTGGTTGAACATTTTGGGACATGAAGAAGAGATGAGTCTGCAGACCTAAGGGAATAGACTTGTCTGTGGTGCCGAAGGAAGGGGAATGGGTTGGGACTGAGACCTAAGTAATTTATCAATGAAGCAGCCCAGGGAGAATGAGTGGACCCCTGAGGAAGAGAGCCAACCCATGGATGCATACAGGGAGCAATGGTGCATGAGGCATGGGAAGGCCAGGGAGAAATGGGAGAGATTTATTTATTTATAAGTTTTACCAGGAGGGCTCACTAAGCAGGGTACTGCTCAGTTCCAGGTGCATCCTGGGGGGGGGGATGGCATGGGAGATAACAAATCCATCACTACATAGAGTGTACAAAAGTTATAACATGAGCAATACAGAAGTAGACAACTTATATCATGAGTAATACAGAATTATACAAGGGCAAGAAACATTAGCATTTAAACATCCATCAGTTTACGTAACATGTGAGGTATGATAAATGAGACAACAGCAGAATCAAGAATAGGGTCTAATCTTCAATTAGCTGATAAGGGAGAACCCATTAGCTCAAACTGCAGGCATAACTAGCCACAGACACAGGCCAGGGAGAAGTGTGCATTTATGAGATAGCCAAGGAGCTTGGAAGGGGCTGTATGACGAATATATCCAGGGAGGGAGTTCCACAATTTGGGCATGCAATGTCAGAATGCTGCTTGGGCAATCGAAAAGGACATGCGTGATGCCACTAGGAGGTGGGTATCAGCATTTCTAAGGGCTAACCAGGAGTGGAATGAGCAGCTAACACCTCATAAAGGTACGGAGGCAAGAACAGATCCCAGAACTTTGCCATGAGCTTGGCACAGTGAGACTGTCTATGGTCCTGTAGCGATGGAAGATTTAGAGTCTAGTAGAGCAAGCAGTGGTGGGAGAATGGTGGGCTATCAAGGGTGAAGTGACAGAATGAGTGAAAAAGGGGGTCCAGTCTGGCTAGGTTGGACTTGGGAGCAGCACTGTAGACTACATCTCTATAGTCGAAGATAGGGAGAATCATTTTCTGTACTAGTGCATGGTGGGCTGACAGCAGGATGCATCCACGATTGTGATAGAGGGCACCCAGTTTAGGGTGTAGCTTTTTGTAGATGTCATCGACATGTACAGAAAAGTTGAGGAGCTGGTCCAGACAGACTCAAGATATCTAAAGGAGGGGCAGGCCTCCAGAGCGGTCCCGTCCAATGTATGGAAACAGGGAGCAGAGGTTAGCTGAGAGAGTCTCTTCCTCATGCTGAAGGTCATGGAGACTGTCTTCTTGGCATTTAGGAAAAGCTGGTTTGCATGAAGCCAGAGTTGGATGTCATTGAAGTCCTGCTGTATCCTGGTCTCAATATCTCCGGTCGAAGGGCCTGATGTATACAGAACTGTGTCGTCAGCATACATGTGTATGGATGTGCATGGGCAGACAGTGAGTAGGTCATTTAAGAAGATGGAGAAGAGGAGCAGTCCGAGGACCGAGCCCTGGGGGACTCCTGAAGACAGATTTGGAATGGCCTACTAGGTAGGAATAGAACCAGCTGGTGGCTGTGGTAGAGAGCCCAGCAGTAAACAGCTTGTTTAGTAAGAGTGTATGGGAGACCATGTCAAAAGCCTTAGCTAGGTCGACAAAAATAGCAGAGATGATAAGGCCCTTGTCCATGCCAACGAGGATGGAAACAGTGAGCCATAGGAGGGAGGTGGTGATGGAGTGGGACTCCATGAAGCCAGACTGGTAAGGAGAAAAAAAGGAAGAGGAGTTGAGGAAGGAGGGAAGTTGTGAGAGGTCTAGGTGCTCCTGAAGCTTTGCCAGAATGGGGAGGAGGGAGATGGGACAGTAGTTACCAGGAACAGAGGTGTCACCTTCCTTTGGGAGCGGGATAACCATAGCATGTTTTCGTTCTCAGGGGATAGAGGCTAGGGAGAAGGAGAGGTTGAAGAGATCAGTCAGGGGGGCTGCAATGGCAAGCACAGCTAGGTAGAGCAACTCAGAGTCCAGCCCAGAGGAGCATTTACCTTTAGTAGGGTTTAGGGAGGTCAAGGCTGTGAAAACATCTGAAGGTGTGACCCAACAGAAGGAGAAAGTAGCGGCCGCTGAAGAAGGGGTCTGAACTGAAGGGGTTACAGTGGAAGGTGTGGACTGGGATGGGGGGAGGGTGGACAGCAGTGTTGTGATGCAGTTTGTGAAATAGGTATTTAATTCTGAAGCTACTGCTAGAGGGTCAGTTACAGCATTTCCACTTATTATTTATTTATTTTTTATTTATTTATTTAATAAATTTCCACTTATGTTTAATGCAGGTGTGGGGGCTGGAGGGTGGGGAGAAGAGGGATGTGACCACTTTCCAAAATTTTGATTGGTGGTTTAGGTTTGCTTGGAAGGAAGATTTGAAGTTATTTGCTTTAGCCTTCCTAATCTGCTTAGTGCAGGCATTACACAAGGAATGGTAATTTGCATGGTCTACAGGGGAGCTGGAGAGCTTGAAAGACTTCCATGCCTTGTCTCTGGCTCTGGTGAGGGGCATAATTTCAGTTGTGATCCATGGCAGATGGGCACACCTCACATGAGACCTTTTGAGTAGAGCATGGCGGTCCCAAACTGTCAGAAACTTGAGCTTGAAATAATCAAGGGCAATGTCGATGTAGAAGGCCCGGTGGATGAATGACCAATCAGTGGCTGAGGGCTGAGAGATCATTTTGAAGCCTTGTGAAAATGGTTCGGCGGGGGGGTGGGGGGACTTTTGATCTGAAAATTTTGCAGATTGAATAGATCATGTGGTGATCAATTAATGAGTTGGGTAATGTGAATGCCTCCTATAATTCACTTAGTAGACGATGCCCAAGTCTCTTTCTTCCCTTGTAAAGAGAGATTATTACTTCCCTCTTATGACCTGGCATACCCCTACTAATTATACTCCAGCATCCCTCACTGACAATGCCCCGTGGCTGCTACCATTTCCTCCTTTCCCGCACTATTGCTACTTTCTATCCCTAATTTTTCTATATACCTCCCATTCTCTGTGTCTACTGACCCTCACTGTAAACTGTACTGTAACTGAATTGCTATCCCTGTGACAATTTACCCTCACTGTAAACTCTGCTGAAATTGAACTACTATCTCTGGGACATCTGACCCTCTTTGTAAATACTGCTTTAACTGAAATGCTAATAACTGTGTAATATTATTATGCCATGTACTGTGTATTGAAATGTATTCCCCCCTGTCTGTTTTGTTACCCCCTCCCAAACTGCGTGGAACCTTTGCAAATGAGCCCCCCGTTCTCAAAGGTGTTCTAATCCTAGAATGAATAAATAAATAAATAAATACATACATACATACATAAAGTAATATCCCTGAGACAATTATACAATGCTTATGGGTTTTAAGGGACCAGTCGAATAGGGAGTGTTTATTCGATTTTGTGTTCTGACAAGTAGGGTCTGAGCTCAGTTGCGACAGGTTTAGCTTAGCAACCTGGTTGCAGATCTTAGAGGATGTATTGGAAAGCCAGTTTAGATTGAAATCACCCTGGATATGGAGCTCACCTTCTATGGTTGCAGTTTTCAGGGTTCACAAGTGTTCCAGGCATATGTCGGGAATCGGGGTGGGGGGGCAGTATGGCCATGCTATAAAAACTGGGTTTGTATGTGGGATGGAGAGTTTGATCAGTAAAATGTCAATCGAGTGAGGGGCTTAGGTAAATTGACTGGTGTGAACTGCAGGGAGGAAGAGCTACACATTGTTATACTGCCACCCCTTTTGCTGCCTGGGCGGTCATGTCTGATAATGGAGTAGCCTGGGATATTGACTTCAGGGTCATTATTGTGGGCTTAAGCCAGGTTTTGGTAATAATCATGATGTCAGGCCTTAGGGAGAGGACAATTGACTGCAGTAAGGTAATTTTATTCAGTAGGCTGCAGATATTTAAAAGCATTAGTTTGAGGCCACGTGGTAGCCTGAGGGGGTGGAGGTAGACCCTGGATTAGTCCCAATGCTCCCAGAGAGTAGCAGCAGCAGGGTCAACAGGAGCTTCGAATATGTTAAGGAGCATTGTGGTTTGCGGATGGTGGGCTAAAGATGAAAGCTGTCCATGAGAGGTTTCTGGGAGGTAGCATTTACAGCTATGAGTCCAGCATGAAAGAAGGGTGATAAGATAGACGGACAGACTAACTTAAATAGTAGCTTATGTGCAGGGTAATGATCAGTGATAAATAGGCCAGATGCTATAGGCATTGTGAGCAGGGTGCAAGTTGCTTCATTATCATCTTGCATCGCAGGGTAGCTGGGGAAGGGGGAGTGCCACTACTGGTAATAGGTGGGCAAGGAAAGTGATGCAGAGAGGTAACATAATGAGTTGCTAGAGAGACGGTCAATTACAGAGAATTTTTGCAATAACGGCCCGTAGTGGTGATGTTTGATAAGCTTCTAATGAGAAAGTTGGCTGAGTGGATAAAACCAGCATGTGAGATGGATAAAACCAGCATGTGAGATGCACTATATAAACAAATGCTCACTAAGGGTGGTGGTGGGGGGCAGTGTGGTAGCCGATGCGAAGCATTAGCAGGGAAAAACAATCACTCAGAGACTCTGAAGCCATCCTGAATCACCGCCGTACCTTAGCATAGGATTTTCGGGTGGAGGGCTGCTTTAGCAGGGGCCCCTCATGACCACCTCAGGCAACCTCTTGCGGTGGGCTATGGAGAGAATAAGAGGAGGTAAGTTTAAATACAGCCCCGGGGGGGTGAACTACGGAGCTGCTCCAGACAGGGAAAGGAATTAAATACTCGGCTAGCACAGCAGAAATTTGAATATGAATTGCGTTGTTGGGCAGCTCCCAGAGGTAAAGGCAGCTGTTTCTAATTTAAAACAATGCTGATTTTACCTGCAAGTAATATTGCGGGCTGCTTCCTAAGTGAGACCAGAGTCTTCACTTGTGCACAGCACTAGAACAAAGAATTGGACCAGAAATAACAACACAGCCTGTGTAATATAGGTAGTGTTAAACCAAATCCACTTTTTCTAAGCTTTCCAATTTCAAAATAGGTATGGAGCAACCTGGCACACAGTGAGAAATAAGTAGAAGCCCGGCAGCCTGCTTAAATAGTTGATTACACTTTACAGCAGTCTAACCATGCAATTGTACACATGGGCCCAGATATTCAAACTGCGCCCAAAAAGTGCGCAATAGCAGAAGCAAGCGCAAGTCTATTGCGCCCATGCACAACAGACGCAATATTCAAAAACGGAGCAGGCCAAACTGCGCCTACAGCCGAGGACTGAATATTGCACCACCTGCGCCATAGCGCAACTAGGGAGGGAAAGCTGAGCAGATCTGATGTGCCATAGCGCAACAAGGGATGTGCAGCTGAGCAGTCCAGAGGTGCCATAGCGCAACCAGGGACGCCCCCCCCATCAGCAGAGCACTGTAACTGCATAACCAGGGAGGTAGTGACCCACCACCCATGCCACAGATGGACACAGGAACACACAGCAGAACAGACATTGTCCCCCCACACCCCATGCACTGCACAACTGGGGGAGGGCTGTAATAACCACTGGCCCATGGAGACAAGCAAACAACCCACAGCCAGGCCACGGTGCCCCATCACACCTACCGGCAAGCTGTGACTGGCACACAAGGAGCGCTGACCACCCAGTGCCACACCGTCCCCCCCAATGCAGAGCACACCCTGCACTGTGACCCCCAGACACACCCCCATGAGAAGTGGCCACCACTGCAGGAAACCCCATGCATGCCACCACCCCCACTGTGACACTGTAACCCTGTGCACCACAGAACCATGCAAGCCAGCCCCACCATGAGCACCCATCAGCGGGTGGCAGCACACAGCAATGCAACAATGGCAGACATAATGCCACCATGCACAGTCCCCCCGAGGTACTACTGAGAGACCAGTCATGCATCGGCACAAGAGGTACCCCACACGGGACTGGGTGTGCCCTTGACACCACCACCAGTGGTACAGCACCCTTCACAGTAGTCCAGTGACACACCCCAACCCACCACTGCTCACAACAGCCAGCACAGCCACTCACAGTGGTGCATGGAAGCATGCACCACACCGGATGCCACACAATGTATGGACAGACACCCACCAATACCCAAGGGCACAACAACACAGGAACACAGTGGTGGGGCAACCAAGCCCCCATTGTGGGCCCACATAAACTGTGTACACACAACCTGCAGTCCTCCATGGCACTGGAGTGCCAGCCACCCTGCGCAGGCACTGTGGACCCATACACCACCAGCAGTCACCCGGAGCACAAGTCACAGACAGTGGGGCACATCCCCCTGCAACACACACAAGGCACAGCATGGAGGTGGGACAACGACTGTGGTGCCCACAGTGCCACCCAAGACTGGCATGCACCACACCAGTGACAGGAGGCAACCCAGTAAAGTGATGGGTACAGTGGCTTCCCTGCAGGGACTGCCACCACTGACATGCCAGCGGACCGTGCAGGTCACAGACATGCATGTGTATCAGCTGCACAGGGCATGGACGGGCCGATGGGTGCACCATGGACACAGAGCACGCACCATGGCCCACTACACACAGTCAGCCAGTGCACAGGGAACAACACACACACCACAGACACTGACTGATAGCTACCCCCACACCATAGTCACCTCCACACTGACACACACACATCCATGGCCGCACCACGCCTGACACCATGCACACTACTGCAGCTGAGCACCTATAGCTCGCTGCAAATCAAAGACCACAACAGTATTCATATCAAAATTAAGTCTATTGAAAAAATATATAACGATCAACTATTTACAACAATACAAACTATA
The DNA here is from genome assembly GCA_016271365.2 of Neoceratodus forsteri. Taxonomy (NCBI): domain Eukaryota; kingdom Metazoa; phylum Chordata; order Ceratodontiformes; family Ceratodontidae; genus Neoceratodus; species Neoceratodus forsteri. The sequence continues at coordinate 513,415,868 of CM057449.1, read as the reverse complement.
TACAATAAAACATTAGAACTATATACAAGGTTGGGGGGGGGCCACAAACAAGGTGGAGGTGGGTAGAGGGCAGGGGTGGACAAATAGGACGGGAAAGGAGGGGTGTGAGGATGGGTCCACGGGGAAGGGGAATACTGTGAGCCATCCATCACTAGCAGATCGCCTCTCCCTGCTCTGGCTCCTCCGGGCCCTGTGCCTCTTCAGAATCCCGGTCTCATCCAGTGATTGCAGGATGTCCAGCGACACCTGTGCGACCACCAGGATCTCCCGCAGTGCCTCCCATATCTCTCAAAGATGGTGGGTGCCTAGGACAAGGGAGCACAGTCAATAGGTGTGAATGCACAAACCCCATACAGCCCGCCCACTGTGCATGGCATACGGCCGTGGGACATACCACTGTGATGGCGTGTGACCACCCGCAGTGATCACATCCACAGGACCTGCCCACCCAGGTGCATACAGCCATGCAGAATGCTGCACACACCCACCGGCCAAGTCACGCACAGCACCACCATGGCCGTTTAGTGACATGGCTATGTGGTGCAACGGCAGTGGCACAACCATGTACCTGGTGCACGCATGGACCACCATTGACGCACTCCCAGACATGCATTGCCACTGGACAGTGTTGACTGTAACAAGTTGCGTGCATGGCAGCGGTGTCAATGTATGGTGGTCATGCCCCACTGCCCATCCTGTCACGCAGCATGCAATAGTAATCATGGGTGTATGGCACTCACCCTCATCGAGCCGGTCAGGTAGGCGGTGATGGCCCTTGCCCCACCTGGCTGCACCATCTTCCTCCCTCCACCACTCCTCCCTCACATGGCAGCATTCTTCCGGGCCTGTGGGGCAAACAAGAAGAGAGGAACATCAGTACAATCCTGAAGCAAAGTCCCCCTGCCCCCAGATGTGTGCCCTCCCACCCAGCCAGACCCACCACCACACCTGTGAACACCACTACAGCCAACCCCAGATGGTCCCACCCCTATGTGCTGGACACATACAACACTGTTACCCATATGGATGATAAAAGTGTGTTGATGGAACCCCTACTTGGATGTGGCACTGTGTCCCTCCTGGCACATGCTCACAGTCATGCCAGTAGCTCTGGCTCCCTCCTCCGCAGGTCCCCGTATCGGTGCCTATACAGCTCTGTACTCCTCCCCCATCCAGTGGCCTCCTCCAGGGCAGTGGCCACCTCCTGCCACACTTGGGTCCTGGCCCTGTCCAGGGGCGCCTCCCCAAAGAGAGGCCCATGGTGTGGCTCCACAATTGCCACTAGATTAGCAAGTTCTATAGCAGACCACTGCGCTGCCCGTCTGTGTGCCATTCTCTCACTACTAGTTGGCAATATGGCGCTCTGCAGCGTGGCTCCCCACATGCAGATATTGCACGGTACAGCACTGCCATTCCCTATTGCGCTGTTACCGAACAGCACGATAGAGGTGCACCCATGCCTGATGCATGGCGCCTAGGGGGCAAAGGTCAGGCACAGGGTCAAGGGTCTCTGGCACATGGCCACACACAGCGCCATTGGAACACAATGTGTGTAGCATGATTGGCTGCCTGTGTGCCAACGCCATAGCGGCCTACTGCACAGTTGGCCCATTGCGCCTATGATGGCCCAGTGCCACAGTGCCATATAGTGACCATCGTTATAGCACCACTGGCACAATGGTGGCTGTGCCCTGCATTGCCTACTATGCACAGCACGTCATCAGCATGGCAGACGCCTGCGTCAGCAAAACGGGCATGCACAGTGTGGGGTGTACTACGCATGTCACAGAACTGCGCCATTGGCTCAGCATGTTCAACACAATTGCACAAAGCACAACAGCGCGATATTCAGCCATCATATGCAAATCATCTAATCAGCTATTCAATGGTGCAGCACTGCAATTTGCATCTACAGTAAATAAAGTTGCTCCTAGCCTCATTTGCATGGGTTGCGCTATAAAAGTGCAACATTGTGCTGCAGTGGCCATAGTCAGTTACTGCAGTCCATTGGTGAGTTGCATGCTGTTTGGGAGTGTGGACTGTAGATTCAGGGACATGCATGGGACTGCACAGTCACAGGTAACAATTGCCATTCTTACAGGTTACATAATGACCGAGCAGTTTGTTGGAGAGGAGAAACACAGTGGTGGGAGGAGGAGGAGGCCTAACTTTACAAAGGCCGAAACCGAAGTCCTGTTCAAGGCCTACCTGGATCAGGAGCCACTTCTCAGTGGACGGTGGGGAACACCTCAAGCCTGTGCTGCTCCATGGGATGAGGTGGCACGTGCTGTGAACCTGCATGGCAGCCACCAGAGCTCCGTACAAGAGTGTAAGAAAAAGATGGGCACGGACAGGAGAAGGATAAAGGAGAAGGTGGCTGCCATCAGGGCAGCACATGCAGCAACAGGTGCAGGACAGCCGGCGGTGGTACAGCTGACCCCACAGGAGGAGAGACTTGATGGAAGCATGCAGCGCAGTGTCATTGAGGGTGTTCCAGGTGGTGGCTTCCAGATGGGTGGTGGTCCATTACTGCATGGTAAGTCATGGTCTGTCTATGGAGGGGGCAGGGTAGGTCACACACAGTAACGCGACTTTGCTTTCCCTTACAGATCCTGAGCATCTGCATGGGTCAGAGGTGGTGGTCCTGTCCACTGCGGACAGTCAGCTGGAATTGGAAGAGGGACCATCCACCTTCACAGGTATCCATGGAGCATTGCGACAGTGGGGTCGCCTGGCTGTCCACACTGATGTCGTTGTGACAGGTGTGGAGGAAGCCCTGCCTGTGTCCCAGCATGCTGGCATCCATGGATGCCAGCATGCTGTGACTGTGGCTGGTGCAGAGTCCGTCTCCGGTGATGATGACACTACCATCATGGGCAGTGACACGAGTGTACCACAGCATGGCCACACAGCAGGGCAATTCGCACCAATGGCTGTGGATGGTGCCGCTGTGGAGGCCTGTGTGTCAGCACAGTCCCAGCCTGTGCCTGTCAGCACCAGTGAGGCAGCACTGGCATCTATTCAGGACAGTGGAACTGTTGCGGCCACTGTGGTGGCACCACTGAGCCCTGGGGAGCGGCAGCCAGAGGGGCAGCATCAGCAGTCGCCCAATGGGCTTGGGGGTACAGGGTTCAGTGGTGGCATCTGTGCACTGCCTGTGGACATGCCCAGACGTGGTCCTGGTGCGCAGCACCCACCCTCAAGGGGTGCTGATCATCGCAGCCGTGCACACCCTGAGGGACAGGATGCCGAGGAGGCTGATGACCTCTTGAACAAGCACACCCCCCTACTGCAAGCATCGGTCTAGCAGCAGATGCAGCTTGCGACGTCCATTGATGCACTGTGTGTGGCTCTGGAGTGGGCAGAGAAGCATCGCAGCAGGGGCACCGCACTGATCCTGGCAGGGATGGACCATTTGCGGGAGGATGTGACCGCCACCATTGACAGGTATGCACAGGCATTCACTGCTATCATGGCCACAATGGGCACACAGTCAAGTGCCCATGCATCACGGACACCACGCAGTGCACTATCCACCCCCCAATCCCGATGTCATGAGACTCCCACCCTGTCAACGCCGGGTTCAGCTGTGGGCATCCCAAGCACTCCTGGCGCAGGCATTTTGGTGTGCTACAGACCCCTGTGCGAGTACGGTGGCGTTCACGTAGTGGAACCCCTGGGAGACCAAGGCCAGTAGTCAGCCTGTCAGTGCTGGTTGGTCTCGGTGGGCCACCCACGCATCTGTGGTGGCCAGGGCACTGTGTCACATGACTGACCTGTTTCCCAGTGTGGCTACTGTCTGGCGCTGCCCTGTGCGCATTGTGTGTTTCAGTGGGCAGTGCACGGGTGGGTACCTGGCCCTGCACACTGACACACAGTCCACCTGCACACCCTCCCGGCTGCTGTCCGCAGTTGCATGTGCATGATGATGCCTGCATTGCACTGTACACCAGTGTGCAATGGTGCTCAGCATCTGACACATGCACATGGACAGGCAATGGGCGTGGTGGCCTGTGGACATGTGTGTTGCTAGGGTTGGCGTTCTGGGTCAGTGTGCCTCCTGCCCTCTGTGCACATTTGTTGCATTGTGTGTGTGCGTGTGTGTGTCCATCCGCGTGGCATGTTAATCCTCACCCATCCCTGGTTGTGTGTGTGCTTCTGTGCCCTGCCACTTCCCTTGATGGCATGCACCCCTGGTGTGTGTCCATGCATGTTTGTGGGTTTTGCCTTAGCCACTGGTGGTTGCACATGGCCCCATGACTTACCTGGGTTGGCTGAAGTGCTCCTCCGTGATGGTGTCCCGGTGCAGTTGTGCCAGCCAGAGGCAGTTGGGGGTCCCGTCGCCCAAGGGAGGGGCTGCCCATCACCATCATCACCGGTGTCCCTATCGTCCCCATTGCTATCCCCCTCTTCGACCTGTACAGCTATCCCAAAATCGTTGGCCATGTTGTGCAGGATGCAACAGGCCAGGAATAGCCCACAGGCCTTTGAGGGGCTGTACTGTAGGGCACTGCCAGAGGTGTCCAGGCAATGGAAATGTGCCTTCAGCATCCCGAACACCCACTCAATGACATTATGTGTGGTGGCGTGTGCCTTATTATAACGTTGCTGCGATGGGGTCATGGGTGTGAGCAGCCAGGGATGGAGTGGGTATCCACTGTCACCTGTGTGTTGAGGGTGAAGGTTAGTTTTGTGATCAGCATCGTCCTGCCCCAGGCCATGTAGGCCACTACACAAGCCACCTTTGGCCATGCCCCCCCAGGCCCTATGATTGTCCATGTGGTTTGCATATTCACCCACTAGGTGTCCAGTGAGGATGTCCCCACTCTTGAATCTGTGGCACAGTGCTGACTGGTGCTAGATGAAGGAATCATGTGCTCCCCCAGGGTGCATGGCACAGACATTGATTATGCACCCCCTGGCATCGCACACCACCTGGCAGTTGATGCTGGCATAGCCCTTTGCGTTGATGTATGCGGCCCCCTTAGGGCCAGATGGTGTGTGTATGGCCACATGGGTGCAGTCTATTGCCCCTAGCACACCAGGCATATGTGCTACCCTATGGAACTCTTGTATGTTTGCTGTGTGCTCCATCGCTGTGCTGGGGAAATGGATGTACTCCGCAGCATGTGGCAGCAGTGCACTGAGGAATTGGGTGAGGTGGCTTGACGTGGCTGACTGGGTTATGCCTGTGGTGTCCCTAGTTGGTCTCTGGAAGGTACCCATGGTGAGCAAGCACATGCAGGCTGTTACCTTAGTCTCCACTGACAGGGCAAGGCTCCATCATGTGGGTGCCTGCATCACATCACTGCACAGCTCACAGAGCTGCCTCAGAATTGCCCTATTCAGGCAGTACCGGCCCACAATCTCAGTATCAGTGTACAGCTCAAAGCTGGTGTGGGCTCGGTACTGCCTGTTGGGGGCATACCGCCGATGGGCCCTTCCATGGCCACGATCCCCTGTCGCCGCCTTCTCACCCCCCTCATAATGGCCTCCATTTGGAAGGTGGCACTGGCCATGTCCCTGGCTTGTGTTCACCCCACTTGGCTGCTGTTGCTGTATTCCCCTCACTGTCCTGGCTGCTACTTCCCCTGCACCGGGTACACCTACCTGTGCTGGCCTCTGTGCTGTGTGGTTCCCTACACCTTCCCTGTGCCTGGCTGTTCAGAGTGCCCTTTCCTTGGCCTGCCCTGTTTGTGCCTCCTACCTCGTCTGTCTGCCTATGCTTCTGCCTCATGTGGCTTCCCTGTAGCGTTCTTGTGCCTCTCCCTTGCTCCTTTTTATTTTGGCTCATTTCCGCTATGGCTCAACCTAGCTTGCTCCCCTATGCGCATGGCACAAGTCATTGAATATTGCACTGCGCCGTTTATGCATGGTTCCTCCCCCTTGGGTTGCGCATGCCTTCATTATCATTGCACTGTTGCTCAGCATGATTTCGGGGGTGCAACTGCCTCCTGCTGAATATTGCAGAATGGCGCAATTTCAGACTTGCGCAGGCGCAACCCTATTGTGCATGGCTCAACTCTTTTGAATATCTGGACCATGCTATTTAGTCCCTTTTAGACACCCTCAAGGTAACCTGCACCTAATAGCAAAAGTAGTAGGATTTTACAAAGAAAAGTACAGCAGAAACTATACGTAGACCTGTGATGATTATTAAATAAAATACATTTAAAGGCATTTGCTATTGAGACATACAGTAGGCTGAGCAAAGTCCTGAAACAATTTAAATATGGCACCAAAAACAGTCACTCGGAGACTCTCTAAGCCATCCTGAATCACCGCTGTACCTTAGCGTGGGATTTTTTGGGGGGAGGGCTGCTTCGGCAGGGGGCCCTCATGACCACTTCAGGCAACCTCTTGTGGTGGGCTGTGGAGAGAATAAGAGGAGGTAAGTTTAAATACAGCCCAGGGTGGGGGGGAGGCGAACTACAGAGCTGCTGAAGACAGGGGAGGGAATTAAGAACTCAGCTAGACCAGAAGAAATTTGAATATGAATTATAGGACACCTTACACTTGTTAAGGGCTGATTTGGAAGCATGGGGATAGTTAAAGGAAGGCAGACATCAACAATTGTCTCAGTTTACCTTCACACCTGCAGTTCACCATTAGGGAAACATTTTATTCATTCACTGATGCAAGAGCTGCAGGAGAATGGATTCATAAACTCTATGTTAACCTCCCAGCTTTTAAATATGAGGAGCATATTCCAGAAGTAAAGGAGAAGTGACAGATTTCACTAGACTCAGGGGTGCAACCATGCCACGGCTAAAATGTCGGGGGGGGGACATGGTTCTATCAAGCCATTTGTACAAACACCAATACCACTGGCTATGGAGCACATAGACTGACGGAAGACTTCACTACAGTATTTTTATAATTAGTTTGTTGCAAGACACAAGACAGATTGAGAAAAGGCTTGTAAATGATGATTTGTTTCCATGACTATCCCTGCAAGGATGTCTACTGATTCTGTATTATTTTACTGCATGTCTTTTTGTAAACTGTATATTGTACTCTCTTGGGTCGTGCTTGAAAATAGGCAGGGTTTTTGCCTAATGCACCTACCTGTTCAACAAAAGCTAATAAATAAGTCACAAAGTTATTGTCTATTCAAAAATACTAATTTAAAATAATAGCAAGCAAAATATGACATAATCATCATCTTCCTCCTTCTCCATTATCAGAAAGCTTAATTAATTGGATAAAATGCACTAAAAATAAATGCAGCAAGTTGCAGTAGAAAAGTATAGGTAGAGTTAAGGAAAATAAACTAGTTTAAACAAAACATTTCAATCGATAACCTCAAATATATTTTTGCTATTAATAGGGTACCTAAACAAGCAGTTTTTAAAACTGCAAACTCCAAAATCTGGCTTCATAGTGAGGTAAAGTAAAGGCTGATGTTTACATTTATGCTAAAACTGCATTTATGTAAATAACATAAATGCAGTTTCGCAGCTTTTGAAAAATGTAAACATCAGCCTTTCACTTTCAAAAAATAGCCTTGGTTTCTCCCCTAAGATGTCTGCCAAGTGTGTTCATACCTCAACTGTCCCTGATTCTCAGGGATGTCCCTGATTTTGTCTCAGAATTTTCCTCTGTCCCTTGTAAAATTTGTTCTTGTGACAGAACAGTGGGGATTAAAATCACAAAATAATGTCAAACATTAACATTACAGACTTGTTCTTCTTCAGAAAATACATCTTAACACAAATATCCTTCTTCTATGAGCTTTTGAGTGAACAGTATCAATTTTTAAGATGTGTCCCTGATTTTGGGTCTTTGTCCCTGATGTTTTTAAGCCTTGCCCTGATTCATGAGGCAAGTGGTTGAGAGATATGAGTGTGTTAAGTGATGAGTCATGATGACATCATCGGAGCCAGAGACCAACATATATTTCTATAGTGATAACTAGTTATTCTTTCCCTCTTTGTTTTGAATTGTTGTGCCAGAATGATCAACACCATGTATTAACTCATGGATTATTTTGATCAATACACATATTAGGCTATGATTTTGTTCATTTTGTTTACTTTAACATACGGAAAATGTTTTGCAATCCAGCTGACTTTTTCTTTAGCAAACTGCGTTACAGTACAACACTTCAAATACCTGATGATCTAGTGGTTATGTGATGCACTGAATTTTATTTTTTGTTAACCAGGAGAGACATACTAAGCTGAAAGCTTGTTTACAGGTGTGGCCTGGGAGCACAAGGAAGTGTAGTGCCTTGCTCAGGGTCACACAGCAAAGTGCCAGTCTGGTTTAGTTCCAAAGCTCATACTCTCTTGTTAATCCACAAATTAGGCTTTCTTTTTCCATGTGAACCCCCTGCATCTAGCCTGCCTTCATTGAACACCCCACCATCCATACCCTGTCCTTAGTACTGCCTGATGCCGCATATCTGCTTACGGTCTCATGAAGAGAATTATCACACCTCACATTGTAATCTTGTACCTCAGAGAGTTGTGCACACCTATACCAATATACGTCATCAGCTGACACTGTTAAACAATGCCTCCCAACTCACTCTCCAGTTCACATTCTCAGTATTTGACTTCTGCTCCCACAGTAAACATTGAGTGGATCATCACCCTTCTGCACAGTGAAGGTAGTATGTACAGTTCCCTGTTGTGTTTTTTTCCCACATCATTAACCAACAACTAGGTCTTCTTAGAGAGCCAAGCAATAAGCATCATGACCCACCAGAAAAACTGTTGTTATTTCCCTCATAAGGGCTGCACTTACAATGGAAAACAATATTATTTGCAGGAGAGGCATACTAATACCTTGAGCAAATCCACCTGACTTCCAGTGTCAGTCTACTCCTTTACCTGTGATCTGCAGAACCCCACAGGACAGTTCCCAGCAATTCTTCACCAGTACTTTTCTGTGCTGTACTCCACAATGCGAATTGGCTGGCTACCACCCTTCCAAATCTTGAATGAGTTATACACAACTTCCCCAATACTGTCCTAACAAACGTCAACAACCCCCCCCCCACACGAGGATAATATCCCTACACTGAATTCAAGCAACAGTTTAGGTGCAGCCCTGCTACTCTGAGTATGTGTCATTGCTGGCTACTCTCATCCACAGTCAGGTAGTGATCACGATGTTGTCAGCCCCACATTTCAGATCTCACAGTGATCTGCTCAATATCCACCTTCATATCTTCAACTAACCTGAATATAGCTGTACCTAGGGCTGGATTAAGGCATAGGCACGTGCCTAGGGCCCAGTCTGTTTAGTGGGCCCTCTGAGTCCACAAACTAAACCATATATTAAAAGGTTAAAAAATAATCTTCTTGAACGTTTTTTTAAATCTTTGACTGTGCGCCGAGATATGTCTGCAGAAAACTGGGACTTGGGTAAAAAAATAATTTTCAGCCAGGTGGACTAAAAGGCAGGGCAAGGGCAAGCTAAATGGTGTGATTACCATTGAGCACTCTGAACAACATGTTCAACAGTAATCGCACTATTACAATGAGGTGCTAAACGTGGCTGATTGTTCTTAGGGGCCTTGGCCGCTCCAAGTTAATTATGTCAGTTTCTAATGAATAGGCAGATTTACTGCTCTTTGTCTCCCCCCCAGCCCACATGGGGAGATGAGTAAAAAAAATCCCTGTCCTGTGATTGGTGAGCCTGATGGGTGGCATCTCAACAATCAACCTGGTGGCAATCTTAAATATGGGGACCCCTCAGATATTCTGTCTTGAAACACTTGATTTGTCTTGTGTTTTGAGGGGCCCCTATTCTGATTGCCAATGCGATCAGAGAAGAGCCAGCAAGTCAAGACAGAAGCCAACCAGTAGAGGAGCTGAGTTGTACCAGAGAGCCTGGGAGAGATGACCACAGCTGTGAGCCACCAGACGCTACTGGGTTCCAGGAGGTCGGAGGAGATTAGCACCTAGAGCCACTCAGCCAACCAGAATGAACAGAAGGACTGCCAGCGCCAGCCAGTGCTGAAGATCTACACTGAGTGAAGACCAGAGTGGAGCGAGTGATGGATTCGGGAGCAAGTGCAGCTCTGCAACATTAACATTTAATTCAGTCCATCCTCCACAAGTTGAGTCTTAAACTCTTTTTTTAGTAAAAAGGACTGTTTTGACCTGTTTGTGCCTTGCTGCTTGCTGCACACACTGATTTAGTTTGGAGAACAAGTCATCAGGCCAGTCGCCAGTCGGCAAGAGTTACAGAGAAAGATAGACAACACCTTCTGCTGAACTAAAACAGATACTAAATATATCAATAAGTATATCTGGATGTTTTTTTTCACTAATATACTGACAAAAAAGAGTGATGATGGGACTGGCTAATGCTAGACACAGCCAGGTACAGCTACTACTTTTGTTGGGGGGTGCAGGCATATGGGTTAGGTACTGTATGTATGTTGTACAGACAGGCTGGCTGGTTGCTATGCATGTAAACTTTTGTGTATCTGTACTGAGCTTTGTGGACTTTGACTCATGTTTCATGATTTTTTGTATTGTAGATCATAGTAGAAAGATGGAGTCAGCATTGACACACAAGTAACTGAGTGGATTCCAGAAACGTAAATGTGCAAGGGATCAACAAGAAAAAGAGAGAGAGATGCTTGCTAAGGTTCCAAAGCTGACAAGTTTCTTCACAAGTAATCTTAGAAGTAAGGAAGTGTTCAGGCAGTGTTCTCAGGGCAGTACAGGAGATGAAGTTTTTAAAAGTGTGGACTTGGAAGCTTTAAATGAGGAAGAAAAACTGGATGCAGGCACAACAGAGGAAGTTTTGACTGTAGAGGTTTCACCATCCCAAGATACCCAGGAGGAACAGGTTATCAAAGAGCGTGAGTTGATTCCTGAGTGTGAGCGGATTCCTGAGTGTGACAACATAGCGCAGCCTTACAGCAATGACCTAGCAGAGTGGACATCAGTAAATGAAGGTATGTGGAATTACTTCACATACAATGCAGTCAACCAGAATATTGGTGAGTTTCCTAAATCTGTGCGTTTTTATAATGAGAAAAAACGGTATTTGTCTAAAGATCTTTTCTTTTGTGTAATGTTAAATAGGGAATGCAAGAAAAGGGATTGGTTGATGTATTCTCCTTCAACTAGAAATGTATTTTGCTATGTTTATAAACTCTTTTCTTCCAGAAATGGTGCTTTTTCTTGTTCAGGGTACAGCGATTGGAAGAATGCCAGCTTCCGTGTCAAGGAACATGAGAACAGTGAAGACCACAGGTCAGTGGCCCTCACACTGCTCTCAAGAAATAAAACTGCAGGTCGGGTTGATGCTGGTATTGTATAGCAGTATCAGAATGAGTGCCAGTACTGGAAAAAAGTACCAACGTGTGTGGTTGCTGTGGTTCCTTTCTTGTCTGAATGTGGATTGGCATTTAGAGACGATAACGAAATCTTGGGTTCTACAAGAAATGGAAATTACTTGGGAATTATGGAACTTCTCAGCAAATTTGACCCTTTCCTCGCTGACCACGTTGAAAAATTTGGAAACACTGGTAGAGGATGTCCATCATATTTGTCTTCAACTGTCTGCAGTGAGTTCACCGACCTGATGGGAAAGAAAGTGATGAACACTATTGTGGAAGAACTGAAAATGGCAAAATATTATTCAATCAGTGTTGATTCTACACCTGATGTTTCACATGTGGATCAGCTGACCTTCATTGTGCGATATGTGGCAGCCCATGGCAGTCCAGTTGAATGTTTTCTGAAGTTCATCCCTATTCACAGCGATATGTCTTCTAATCTTGAAAACACTGTGATGTCCGTGATTCAGGAGCAGGGCATGGATATTAAGGACTGCCATGGTCAAGCTTATGATAATGCAAGCAATATGGTAGGAAAATTCAGCGGACTACAAGAAAGAATAAAGGAACACAATTCTTTGGCTGACTTTATCCCCTGCTCGGCACATTCCTTGAACTTGGTTGGATCATGTGCTGCTGAATGTTGTATAGAAGCTGTCTCCTTTTTTGGATTTCTTCAGGCACTTTATACATTCTTTTCTGCTTCCACACATCACTGGAATGTAATGACTGAGAGGTTGCCCAGAGCACTCAAAGTCCCAAAGTCCTTGTCTGCTACAAGATGGTCTGCCCGAGCTGATACATGTAGTGCCCTGTTCAATGGCTACCAATACTTCTACAAAGCTTTACAGGACCTGGCTGCCGATACTTCTGAAGGAGCAAGCACAAGGATGGAGGCTGCAAGTCTTGCTGGCAAGATGGAATTGCTGGAAACCGCACTGATGACAACAATTTGGAATTCCATATTGCAGAGCCTGTATGCCACAAGTAAGACATTTCAGAAAGTAGGCATTTCGCTGAAGACTGTTGTGGATTTATATGCATCCCTGGCAGGATTTCTTCAAAGTGTACACAGCAACTTTGATGACTATGAAACAACAGCAAAAAACTTGTTGAACCAGACACATCCTACCGAACAGAGCATCGAGGGCAAAGATGACACAAGTACATATTTGATGAGGCAAGAACGGAAACCATCTTAATGGGCAGAGACAAATTTCATGCAGAGACATTCTTTATTATAATAGACACACTGACTAATGCCCTACAGAGAAGAAAAGAAGCTTATGACATTCTACAACAGAAATTTGGAGTGTTAACAGACTTTCCATTGCTGGATGCAAATGAAATCAAGAAGAGGACTGAGAATCTTGTTTCTGCTTACCCTACAGATTTGGAGGATTCATTTCCAGAGGAATTTCTGCAATTCTGCTCATTTGTTGAGGATGAAGATGATGAAAGTGCTCTTAACCTGTACAAAGTGTTGAAGGTCCAAGGATTGGAGTCAACGTTCCCCAATGTGGATGTTGCTTTTCGCATGTATCTGTGCACACCTGCCACAAACTGCAGTGGAGAGCGGTTATTTTCAACCTTGAATAGGGTCAAAAACAAACTGAGGAGCACAATGGACCAAGAAAGACTGAATGCACTGACCATCTTATCTCATGAAAGTGAACTGGTGAAGACTACAGACTTTGATGATCTTATCAATGAATTTGCAAATCTGAAAACCCGGAAGAAGTCAATATAGGCATACAGAACAAATGTGTTATTTGTGTTTATTTTTGTTCTGTTTTTAAAATGGTTACCTGCAACATGATAGTGATATGACACTAACTGTAAATTGTGTTTTTAAATGTTTCACATTATTGTAAACTAAATATGGTGGCATGACACAATATAACAGCTACATGATGGTGAGTAGTATGACACACAAAATTGTTTTTTAAATGTTTTACGTTGTAAACAAATAAAATATGGTATGACACAATGTAACTGCTATATGGTGAGCGGTATGACACACTGTAACTGCTACACGGTGACCGGTAAAATACACTGGAACTGTAAATTGTGTTTTTAAAATGTTTTACATTGTAAACATATTAAAGCAACATTACTATGTATAAAAAATTGCTTTTTTGACAGTTTATTCCGTATGCTATGGGCGTGTCCCTGGTGTTCTTTCCCACTGGCATTGTACTATCACCTCATAGAAACATAGAAGCATAGACTTTGACGGCAGATAAGGACCACTTGGCCCACCCAGTCTGCCCATTTCCCTGCCTACTGGATAAGCTGAAGATCCTAGTTAACCAACAGCCTCTTTCTTCTTACCCCCTACAAAAATTGCCTTATGTCTGTCCCATGCATTCTTGAATTCTCTCACAGTTTTAAACCCCACAGCCTCCTCAGGAAGGCTGTTCCATATGTCAACCACCCTCTCTGTGAAAAAATACTTCCTCATATTGCCTCTGAACCACCCCCACCCCCCCATCTTCAAATTGTGTCCCCTAGTTCTTGTACATCTCTTTTTCTGAAAGATGCTACCCTCTTGGACTTTGTTGATCCCTCTGAGGTACTTAAAAGTTTCTATCATGTCCCCCCCCCTTTCCTCAAGGGTATACATATTAAGCTCCTTTAGTCTCTCCTCGTATGGCTTCTCTTGCAGACCCTGCACCATTTTAGATGCACTCCTTTGGACTGCCTCTATCCTGTCTATGTCCTTGCAGAGATGGGATCTCCAGAACTGGATGCAGTACTCCAGATGGGGTCTCACCAACTGTCTGTACAGAGGGATAACAACTTCTTGTTTTCTGCTGGTGATGCCTCTCCCTATACATCCCAGTATCCCCCTCATAATCTGCTTAGTTGTCCTTTGTTTTTGTTTGTTTACATTCCTGCCTCCTGCCATGTTGATCGCAGCAGTAAAAGATAGGAAGACAGCCAGGTGATGTGTTTTCTGTAGATCTACAGAAAATGGAAATTGATCACCTTCCTGGATAGGTAGTGCTGCTGCTTTAAATATGGTGGTGTGGTGTGATGTAACTGTTTCACAATGGTGAAAGCAAATGGTTGTGGCAAAGGGGTGTGGACACAATGTAATTGTTACACAATGGTGAAGATGCACATATATGGCAAAGATGCGCGGTTGCTGCAAAGGTGCGTGGTTGCAGTGAGAGGGGGCCCAAAGGGGGCCCAGATTTACTTGTGCCTTGGACCCAGGTTGTCTTAATCTGGCCCTGGCTGTACCCTGCTAGAATGGCCTCTTAAGTCCCTCTCTGGTATTCATTCTTCTCACCTGCTAACCACACCAAAAACTGGTGAGTTCACTACCCTTCTGCATCATGAGTGTGGTTAGTACAGTCTCCCGTGTTATTTTTACATAATAATAAGCATGATCTTCTGGTAAACCAGGCTGATAGCTGCATTGCACAAGTGGAAAAATAGGCTTTCCTACCCACACAAGATCTAAGCCACCTATGATTAGGCACTATTAAATGACGTGCATAATGATGTGCACACCCATCGTTTAGCAATGCCTAATCAAAGTTAGCCTAGATCTTTTAAGGCTAGGAAAGCCCATCATTCCCCTTGTTCCCTGCTGCAATCAGCTTTACTTACTGGAAAGATATGTTTATATTTGATATGTCAAAATAAAACGGGGATGGTACTACTTGCATTCATGATGCAGAAGGGTGACGAGCTCACCAGTTTTTGGTGTGAGGAGGAATAGTGAAGAATGAATACCAGATGGGGACTGAGAAGGCCACTCTTGCAAGGTACTGCTATATTCAGGGAAAGGGGAAGACAGAAGGAGAGAAATATGAGCAGATTATTGTGAGAAATAGGATGTGGGCTGCCAGCACCTTGATCACTACCTGACCTCGTTGTCCTGGCCAGCATTTCCCTTCCCGTGTAACCAGTTCATGCAGTTGTCCAAGGCTGTGTATGGATATTACTATATGAAATGGTTGTCACTACATGTTGTCACTTCACTACCAGTCTAGTATTGCTTGTAAAGCACTTTGGGATACCAAGTGTATGAAAACCACTATATAAATGCTGATTCTTATTATTATTATTATCATTTTCCATGGAACAAGAAGACAAGGCAACCATACATTTGAGTTTCGAGAAAGTATGAACTCTAACATTGGACTGCACAAGAACTTTGCTACAAAAAAGTGGTGGCTCTAGGTGGTGGTGAAGGGTGTGGCTGCAACGCCCCCCCCACATAGTAACGTACTTGTTGCTGTATTTCACTTTGTTGAAGAAGTATGATTTATTGATTGTACAAATGTTTACATTCAAACTACGGATTACATTTGTAGGTTCTGTCAAAAACATACTAGAAAAGAATAATAGCAGAAAATATAAAGGTTTAATGAAAATGTTAATAAGTGCATATTAAGCAAGCACACCACCCCAGCATCCCCATTATAGCATCATGGATCCACTATAACCACTAGACCACCAGGTTATTCAAGATTTGTACTGCACTGTGGTTTGCCACAGAGAAAGTTGGTTGGATTAAAACACAATTTCAGCATGTTAAAATAAACACATTGAACAGAACCATAGCCTAACATGTGTATTATACAAAATAATGCACATGGTTTTGACCATTTGAGTGAAACAATTCTATACAAAGGGAAAAAAGAACTAGTTAGCACTATAGAGAGCAATATAACGCTCTGACTTTGGCTCCAATTATGTCATCACATAACACATTTGGCGGCCATTTTAGGAAGGGGGTAAGTCAGTTTCTTTTTTTTAATTAGAAGGCTGATTTTACAATTTCAAATGCTCTGGAACCACATTTAGGTAAATTATGTAAATGTAGTTTTAGCATTAATGAATACAGCAGCCTTTCCTTTAGTCACCTACGGAGTCAGATTTTTGAATAGTTTGTTGTCAAAATGTTGGTTAGGTATCCTTTAACTGTTGAACATTTCATATGTTTACCCCACATGCACATAGTTCATAAGGAAATTTGTCAACTTGTGCTTAGAGATACCCAAATACTGGTAGTACACAGTATTAACAGTTCTGGGGTTTGTAAAGTACAATGCACTTTCAAGCCATCCAGGCATTTATTTGCTAGAGGCTTTTCTTACTCAGCAGTGCAGAACCCAGAAATGTGTGTTGAATTAGGATAAAAACATAACATGACTTTAAGTCACAGATGCTTATGCTACCTATAATTTAAAGAAGGTGTCTGTTCTTGAACTATCAGACTTCTTGAGTTTGGCTGAACTGTACTATTTGCATTGACTGTTCCTGCACTGAGCTTAGCAACTCATGCAAAACTATGCAAAGGTTAGCAAACATGGATTATACTGAATCCCAGACTATCCAGTCCATAATCTAATCATATTAAATTTATGTATTGTTAATTTTGAATACAATTAAACTTATTTTATGAGATTTATTAGTCCAATAAACTCACTGAGTATTTAAATTTACAGTCAATAATCGGTGATCAAGTTTCCATGCAAACTGTAACTGGCATAGAAAGTGGAGAGATCATATGTTTTCACAGCATGAACTAGCAGCTCATTCTTTTTATATATTACACAATCCTATAATTGAATACCAAGAAGCCAAAAATGAACTCCACTCATACATATAAAAAAACACATAAAAGATAAATAAAAGCTGTAAGCAGGTGACGTAGTTTATGTCATCTGATTGCTGGAAGCAACCTTACACAAAAGGTTCTCTTCCTGCTTTGGGTGGCTGGTGATGTGATGGGAGGATCAATGGCAGGGGCGGGTTCAGCTCCCTCAGTGACTGATGGGTTAATACACACGAGGTGGGTCTATTGATTATTAGTACAGCCAAGGAATTCAAAGAACTGGAAGAAACTTGCTAAGGCCTTGATTTACATACAGAAGTCCCCCAGTTCTGCAGAGACAGTCAAGTAATTCACACATTCCCAGAAAGACCAGAACTTTGCTTTGCTGGCCTTGAGAACTTTGATAGGCACGAGCGAGATAAGATGCTAGTTGGTGCAGGAGGAGCTGTCAGCTCCAGTGTTTTATGTCCATTTACTGTGTGTGGTGCTTTATTCTCCTATTTCTTTTTTTTTTTTTTGAGAAAGGGAAACGGTATCTGTACCTCTTCTGACTGATTTAATTACAGCTTCCAGAATGTTGCAGGGAATATGAATGGCCACTTGAGGGGGTCATCCCCCCCCCCCATGGATGCACCCATGTCCGCACGGAACATTATGTGAGTAACTGAAGCCTCATGATCTGCTTGCATTAATTTGAATCATAATGGGACACAGAGCAGAACTTGATTTTTTCAAAGGACTTGAAAATACTACCAATGACCACAGCATACTGTTTTTTATGTGGTATAATACACATTCTGTGAAGTGGCTTTACTGTAATTTTTTTCTAATGATTCATAATGCAGTGCATACTGCAGAAGACTTCAGTTTTTGTGTTAAAAAAGAGTGACTGTTCATATCAGCATTAATAAGTTAATGGTTCAGGTTTTCACAGTTGTTTCTAAGTTTGAGGCTGCAGACCTCTAATATAAACGTTATACTATTGGTAATTCAGGATTCAAAGGTGGAAATACCAGGGTGCAATCATGGCGGTCACTCGTGATGGCACAGAGACCTTGCAGCTCTAGTTCAACTGTGATGTGGGCATCCTCAGTCCAGGATCAGAGGCAACTCCAATGGCTGGATGAACATGTTCTGCCCAGATTAGTTTTTAAACATGGATGCAGCAGAGTAGACCAATGGAGTATTATCCCACAGCTACTGAAATTCACCTTTCAATATTTAAAACTGAAGTTGCAGTATTCATGGTAATGTGAGCTGAATGGCCATTTTTCTACCTTAGTCTTTGTTGTACCATGTATAACACACCCTGGAGGATAGAAGGGACAGGGGAGACATGATAGAGACATTCAAGTATCTGTGGGGAATCAATAAGGATGGGAACTTTAAGTTAAGGAGGGGGAAGGTCACCGGGGGGCATGTGCTAAGAATAGAGAGGGGGAAGATTTAGGAAGAAAATGAGGAGACACTATTTCACAGAGGATGGTAGCAAAATGGAACACCTTCCAGAATGGGTGGTATCATGTAAATCTGTGAACAGTTTCAAAAGGGCACGGGATAGGGAACAGGGGGAGAGTGAGGGTGGGAGAGGTGAGGGGTGGCAGTGGAATGACAAATGGGGGGTGGGGCAGCTGCAAACTAGGGGTGCTAACTGCACACTCGAGCAGACTTAGATAGACTAGGTGGTCTGTTTCTGCTGGCACATTCGTATGTTCGTAATATTCATGTCACTGCATCAAACGTATTATGTAAGCATTAAGCCACAACAAAGGAGGGTTCTACTGGTTAATGCCTCATATTACCAGATCTTGATATCCATTCGAGCTTGGTGGAAATCCCAAAAGGTGTTAATTATTTGGTATCTGTCATGACAACAGACTGGCTAGGCTTAGATAATTTTGCTGCTTATATTAATAAACTCTTAAACATTGGCTATAATATGACTTCATAGTGTTAAAGACTTTTGTGACTTAAAATTCACTGATGGACTGCCCTCTATGTTGTACCACAAAGAAGTGAGTATCACACTTCCTGCATTGATTTGTGAATGTTTTACAATGTTCTAGTTAAATTGCTATTTCCTGGAAAGAGTATATATTAGGCTGTATTATAGTAACAAAAATGCAGTAAAACAAAGGTTAACTCAAAGGGGTCCAGTGAGACTTAAGAACAATGAGGGGTGGGCGGAGGGGGTTAAGAGGAAGGCAGAGATACAGAACAATTATTTTTGTTCGATATTTGCTAAGGAGAAGGATGGGCCTCTGACAGAATATGGGGTTGGTAAAGGAGAGCACCAAGACTCTGGGGGCATGGTCCAGATAACAAAAAAAAAAGTGTTGGAAAAGCTAGTAGTGTTGAATGAAAAAATCTATGGGACCTGATAACTTACACCCGAGGATGCTACATAAGATAGCAGACATTAAAGGAAGGCCACTAAGGAGGGGGTATGGGGTATGTATGTAGGGGTATGGGTATGTATATGTGTATATATATATATATATATATATATAACATATATACACAGTATATATGTATATACTGTATATTATATATATATATATATATATATATATATATATACACACACAGTATATATAGGTTACTGTCTGATTAGTTTACATGTTCATAGGTTTGTATTCTTGTTGTATACCTGTGCCCTAGGAGTATTCATATAAGTAGTTGTAAGAAGGTATTGTTTGCAAAAGTTAAAAGTTGGGAGAGCAAGAGAATGCCAACTCAAAAGGGTAAAGGAACGAACACCGCCTCTAGCAAAGGTGGGTAAGGGAAACAACTATTTACATAGATATGGCTAACAAAGCCAAAGCAGTGAAAATAATCTCCTAGAATGTGAGAGGTGTAGACAATTCAATTAAAAGAACCAGTCTATTAGCAGCCCTCTGTAGGCAGGGGGTGCAGATAGGCCTCTTGCAGGAGACACATTTGACTACTAAGGAGCATCAAAAACTGGTGGGGGATGGGTAGGGGCATGCTATGCCGCATTGTATGGCTCCCATAAGAGGGGAATAGCTGTTGTGGTTAATAAATATTTGCAGTTTTCTCCCTTGAGGATCATCTTGGACTCAACAGAAGGCAGATATATTTTTTATAGAAGGAACTTTGGGTGAAGAAGTGATTACCTTCACCAGTGTGTATATTCCAGCAAATTCTGATCCCACTTTTTATCAGAAGGTGTTAGATGTTATGGTTAAGGAGCAGATATGGGGATTAATCATGGGAAGGGACTTTAATGCTACAATGAATCCAATAATGGATCATTCGGAGTCTAGAGAAAAGAATGTTAAGCGGCTGGAACTGTGGCTAGAGGGACTAGGAGAGTTGGACATTGTAGATAGCTGGAGAGCACATAACCCTGGAGCAAGGGAATATGCATTTTTTTCCAATCCCACAAAACATGGTCCAGATTGGATTTTATATATATATATATATTGCTAGAGGGTGGGAGGACAGGGTACAAAATGTCGAACATAGTCCAATCTTAATCTCGAATCACGCCATGGTGATTCTGTCGTGTTACCTGGGGGATAAGAAGAGAGAACTTCCCCCCTTGAAATTCCCCAGATATTTATTAGGGAATAAAGAGGTTATGGATTACCTCACGGAGCAGTGGGAGCAGTATAGAGTATTGAATGAGGGCTTGGTAAAATCAGCAAGGGTATATTGGGATGCTGGGAAGGCATTTATAAGGAGGGCTATAATCAGCTTTGTAGCCAAGTATAAAAAAGAAAAACAGCATAAAAGGGAGAAACTAGAAGAGCAGGTGAAAGAACTCGTACTAAAACTGGTGGATGACTTCTCAGAGGTAACCCTGAAGGAGCTGACGACCACTAGAGAGTTATTAAATGCTCTACTCTTAAGTAAAGCCAGGACAACTTGTCTTTTTGCTAGGAATAGACTATTTGAATGGGGGAATAAGCCTAGCCTGCCTTTGGTGAGACTGGCAAAAGGAAGGACATGCACACAGATATCGGAGTTGAAGGATGGTAAAGCAGAGGTAACAAAGAAAAATGGTGCCATTAGGGCTCAGTTCCAGCAATTTTATCAGCAGCTCTATACAGGAGAGTGCCAGGGATGATGGAAAGGGTTTGGCAGTTTTTAGATAAAATTAAACTACCCCGGGTAACAGAGCAGCAGGAAGAAGAACTAGGGAAAGAAATTTCTAAAGTAGAAATTAGGCAAGTGATACAAGTCCTTAAGGTAGGGAAAGTGGCTTGTCCAGATGGATACCCAATCGAGTATTACAAAGTTATGCAGAACAAGGTGGTTGATGCTCTTTGGTGGGTATGTAGAGATGCATGGGGGAGGGAGATTCACTCCCTGCCTCATTGCCAAAGCCGAGGAAGGATCCACCGGAATGTTCGTCTTACAGGCCAATTTCTTTATTAAATTGTGATGCCAAAATACTGGCAAAAGTATTAGCAGGTAGATTGGTAAAGGTGTCGCCAAAATTAACCCACTTGGACCAGACAGGATTTGTAAAGGGAAGGCATTCATACCACAATGTGCACAGGTTACTTAATGCTGTATGGGGAGCTTTGTATAGAAAGATTACTACAGCGGTGATATCAAAGGATGCTGACAAGGCGTTTGACTACACTAAGTGGGAATATCTCATGGAAGTCCTTTCCCAGTTTGGTCTGGGGAAAAGTTTTGTGGGGTTAATATAAAAAATATATAGCGAGCCAAAGACAAGAGTTTTGGTGAATGGAGCATTATTGGATCCACTCTCACTGTATAGGGGTATGAGGCAGGAGTGTCCCCTATCCCCTTGTTGTTTTCTCTGGCAATTGAACTGCTGGCGGTGAAGATCCAGGATCACCCAGATATTAAGGGAGTTCTGGGTAGGTCAGGGCAGCAACACAAAATAATGCTGTATACAGACAACACGCTGCTATATATAACAAATCCAGCAACCTCTGTCCCACTATTGTTGGACCTTATAGGGAATTTCTCAGCTTTTTCGGGATATAAAATTAATTTTGAGAAGTCAGAATGTATGCTACTGGGACCCAAGGAAGGGGAGTGGATGCACAAGACATGGGGTTTAAAAAGGGTAGAAACATGTTTTAAATATCTGGGGAGACAGATAGGGAAAGATTTGGGTTCAGTGTATAAACTGAACTATACACCACTTATCAAGACAGTGGAGGAAGAACTAAGGAAATGGAGGGAGCTCCCTATTTCCTGGCTTGGGTGGATAAACCTGATAAAGATGAATGTCCAACCTAGGATATTAAACTTGATGCTGATGCTGCATGTCGGGCTTGCCAAGGAGGACATTAAGAGACTGGAAGGGACTTTCTTTGAGTTTATATGGAGGGGGGAAACACCCTAGGACAAGGTTAAGGAGATTACAGGTGAAAAGTCATAAGCGGGGGTTAATTTCCCAGACCTTAGAAATTATTATTTGGCTGTCCCATACAGGTATGTAGGGGATTGGGTGCTGAGACCCGTGGCAGTGGGGTGACTAGATCCAGAAGAGGGAGAGGGCCCTGTTAGGCTCTCGCATACGTGGCAAAAGGAGGTCTTAGGGCCTATCAGAGGGAGGGGTCAGGCAACCCTTTAGTAGCAGCAGTGCTTGTTGACTGGGGACAAATTATAAGATGAAAGCAGAAGTTAAGGTCTGCACCAGGGTCCTGTGTTCAGCATTAAGCAGATGTAAATAAATGAAAATTAGTTTGCCAGCACCAGGTAAAACTAACAGAGTGCTTTGTCCAAGCCTGCCAAATAAGGTTGTGTGCTTACTGCCAAGTGAGATTATGTGCTAAAGTATGCACCGAAGGGAATCCACACCATGCCACATGTGCTTTCAAATCCAGCCTTCTTTATTTTTTCACACAACATATGAGGTACAAGTGCTCCCACTCTTCACAGGCTCCTTACAAACTGCAGGCTTACAGGCTGCCAACCTCCTCCATTTCTCCATACACAGTGTCCTGTATATACACTGCTTCTGGACATGCCAGGTTCTACAGAAGGTTTGGGGAGACATAGCACAAAAGATTGAGAGACCCTGGGGTAGGCAATTGAAACGAAGCCCCCTTAGCATACAATTTGGAGTTGATTACATGAATCCTGAAGAATGAGTCATGTATCCCAGATGGATAAGGGTGTTGTTGATTTTAGCTAGACACTGCATATTAAATATGTGGGTGTCTGTCCTCGCCCCTGCGGTTCAGCAGTGGCGAGTCATAGTCATTCAAGCACTGGCACTGGAACGCCTCACATATGTTATTAAAAACAGAGAGATGAAGTTTCTGAGGGTTTGGGAACCCATGCTAGCAACCCTCACAATGGGGGAGGCTGCTGTTCTGAGAGAAGGGATATGATAAGACCATAATAATAGAGGGTTAAGAGGGAAAGGTGCACCCAAGAGAAAATGAGAAGCCTCCAGAACTGAAGACTTTCTTGTTTTTAAACACATGGGAAGGGCGGGAGGTGTTAATATTGTGAACTTTTAGTTTAAGGTGTAAGTAATGGAATGCAACAGTATATGAAATAAAGATAAGAGAAAGATGGGCGTGGGTTAGGTTCGTTTAGTTTTGCTGTCTTTGTATGTTTGTCATGTTTGTATTGGTATGATGCATTAACTGTATGCCCTGTTGGGCCACAATAACAATGTATAGTTGGCTTGTTTTTTGTGTGGAAACTTTAATAAAAACATTATGTACAAAAAAAGGAAGGCCACTAGTGGTCATTTTCAACTGCTTTCTAGCCATGGGGGTGGTTCCTATGGACTGGGAGACAGCAGGTGTGGTTATGATACACAAGAGTGGGAAAAAGGATGGGTCACGAAATTATAGACCAGTCAGCTTGATGTTTATAGTGAAGAAAATGATGGAGTCTCCACTCAGGAAGGTTCTTTTGGGTTTCCTAAAAGGGAATGTAATACAGGACCCCAGACAGCATGGATTCACAAAATGAAGGTCTTGCCAGATGAATCTGGTTGAGTTCTCAACTGGGTAACCACAGCAGCAGACGTGGGGCAGGCAGTGGTTATAGTACACCTAGACTTCAGTAAAGCCTTTGACTCGGCCCCCCACAGGAGGATGGTCAAAAGATTATGGACCTTGGGGTAGAAGAAAAAATGGCAAACGGGTAATGATCTGACTATTCAAGCAATCAATCAAAATCTTTATTTATCCAGATGAACATCATTGAACAGAGCTCTTTTACAAGATGGACCTGGTTAGAACAGGGTCTGGTAACATCCATCATAAAAACATATAAATACATGTAAATAAGTATATAAACACAAACACAATGGTGCAGTAATAGGGGAGTCAAATGATAAAAGGAAGACAAGGCAAGCCATAACAGAGGAGGATTAAAATACAAGGGGGCAGGTCCACCATTGAACCATGCAACTGTATATAAACCATGTTCTCTGTATGGAAGTACCAGTTAGTTCATTTACCAGGGGCAATCACTAGTACTAGCAATGAAAATGGCTTGGAGAACCACCAACTAATGGCAGATGGGGTACCAGGAGGGGTATGTAATATGTAGGCGAAGGATAAACATTGTGAGAAATGAAATCCCTAGGATAGGTCAGTAGAACTGATGCGGCGATGGGGGCCTACGGGGAGAGGGAAAGGGGAGTTAGGACTTTTATAGTATGATTGTGTGTGGGTTGTGGATGAGTGCAGTATAGAGTTGTGAAAAGAAGGCAGGAGAAAATGGGAAGATAGACCAGTATCAAAGGGAGGACAGAGGCATCAAAGTGTTACATGAAAGCATGATGACAGACCAGAGCCAAGGAGGAGACAAGCACTAGAAGTAATTCATTCACAGTTAAATGGTACATGTTAGCATGATGACAATTCATGGCCATGGGAAACAATTGCATTGATCATTTCTGAGACATGAATAGAAGAGCTTGAAAGATGAGATGCCAATAGTTGACCTCAGTTTCAGTTTTTTTTGCAATTTATTCCACAAGGAGGACAGTGTAAAGCTTATAGCAGCCCTGCCAAAGTGAGAGTTAACTTTGGGAACTATCAGTAGGAGAGATTTGCAACTTCTCAGGGCGTAATTGCCTATTGGTTTTATAGGAAGACAGTCTGTAATATATTGAAGCAGTTTTTGGGAGATGGCTCTCAGGGTCCGTAAGGCTGCATTTTTATCACGCCTGAACCAAAGAGAACTCCACCCCACTGATTGATATAGGGAGCAGTGGTGAGTGGAATAAGGCAGGCCTGTGATGAACCTCAAAGCTCTATGATATAATGTGTCAAGTTTGGTGAGGTAGGAAATGGGACAGTGACTGTAGAGGATGTCAGCATAATCTATCAAGGATAGAAATGTTGATTGTACTAGCTGTAGTTTGGCATCTCCAGTTAAGAAGTGGGCTATCCTAAAGAACAGGCCAAGTCTCTGTCGAAACTTTTTGAGTAATTCTTCAATGTGCCCTATAAAGGAGAGCCTATGGTCCAACCATACTCCCAGGTATTCGAATTTAGGGACAAATTCCAACTTCTCGCCAAGAATTGTAGTAATCTGTGGCACAGGATCTGATGGGGCTGAATTTACCATTTGGGCAGAGGGAGAAAAGAGCATTGCTTTTGTTTTCTTGGTGTTCAGTAATAGTTTTTTGTTTAGGAGTTGGTGTTGCAGCAGGTTGAACTCAGATTGAAGGTCATTACATGTAGATTGTAATGACAGGCGGCTTACGTAAAGAACTGTGTCATCTGCAAACAGATGAATGTTGACCTTAGTTATGTTTTCATCAATATTGTTGATGCATATTGCAAATAAGATCGGTCCTAAGATAGAACCCTGGGGAAAACCTCTTAGGAGAGGTCTGAGAGTTGAGAGATCTCCTTCCTCCTTCACCTGCTGGAAACGATCAGAGAGGTAGTTGTTGAACCACTGTAAAGATAATGGGTCAGCACCTAGTGAGGTCAGGGAAGAGAGTAGCAGAGAATGGTCAACAGTGTTGAAGGCCTTGCTCAGGTTCAAAAATATAGCGCAGATGTAATTCCTGTTGTCTAGCTCTCTTTGCCAGTCATTAGTCACTTTGGCAAGTGCTGTGATGGTGCAATGTTTAGCTCTAAACCCTGATTGGACTGGATTAAGCAGGTTATTGCTTCTAGATACTGCCTCAGCTGGTTACTTATGACTTTTTCCAGTAATTTTGACAAGACCAGGAGAATCGAAATTGGTCTGTAATTATTTAGATCACAGGGATTTCTGGACTTGAACAGGGGTATGATGTGCGCTGTTTTCCATATTGAAGGAATGGATCCTTGAGTTAATGATAGGTTAAATAAATGGGTTATGGGCAAGGCTAACACATGGATGGCCACCTTCAAAAAATATGGGTCGAGGGTATCCACACCAGCACTTTTTTTTTACAGCCAGTTTTATCAATAGGTCTTCCAACTTCTTTCAGAGTAGTAGGATGCAAGGAGAAGACTGAATCGGTAACGCTAGGATCTGCACCTTGATTATCCACCTGAAAGCGTATCAGATTTACAGGGAAATTGTCAAAGGCTAAGCCTGCAGTCGCAAAGTGATTATTGAAGGCATCCAGAATTTCCAGTCTGTTGCTAATGGTGTTATTGTTTAAGGAGATTTCATCAGGTAGTGAGCCACCAAATGTGTGACCAGACAAGTCCTTGATGGTTTTCCAAAATTTTGGAGGATTTTTGGAGGCAGAGAGAAATTCAGAATGATAGTATGCAGCTTTTGTATCTCTAACCATTCTAGTACATGAGTTTCGTGCCCTTTTGAGCTTGCACTAGTCTGCAGCAGACTGGGTTTTGTGTGCTTTTTTCCATAGGTTATCGCTTTCAGTCAATGCAGATTTTAATAATGGTGTGAACCATCTACATGCATTTTTTGCTATTCGCACCTTAACTATAGGGGCATATTTATTTAGGGCATCTAGGATAATTTTGCTGAATATGTCGAATGCTGATTGCGTGTTTTTTGCCAAATAGAACTCTTGCCAATACAAGGAGTCTTTCAGTTCATTTATATAGGCAGTGAGATCAAAGTTCCGTCTAGATCTCTTGGCAGCAAACTTCAGCAGAGTAGTAGGTTTGTTGCTTGATCTTATGCAAGCAATAAATGAGTGATCACTGATATCACCAAAGAAGGTGCTGGCAAAGGAGAAGAGATGTGATTTATTCACTAGGACAACATCTAGCAGGGAGCTGTTATCCATGTTCTTTTTATTTACTCGTGTTGGTTCAACAATGAGTTGTGATAATCCATGGGTGTCACAGAAAGCTACGAGAGGAGTGGCAGTTTTAGATAGCCAGCCTAAATTAAGATCCCCAAGAATAATTATTTCTGAGGATTGTTGTTCGATGATATTACTCAGATGAGGTAACAACTGTAGATCGGCAGGAGGAGGTCTATAGCACCCTATGATACATAATGTTGAAGTGTGTGAGATGGTGACTTGAAGAGACAGACATTCATAAGCATTTGCAACAGATAAAGCACTCAGACAAGATGCCATATACCTATCCTTGACATAGATGGCAACCCCTCCACCCCTGGAGTGTCTGTCTGCTCTAAATAGTAAATAGTTAGGGATATTGACTTCCCTGTTAGAGGTGGCCAGTCTAAGGGGTAGATCACAGTGGGTGGTGGTCAATGGGGTGTTTCAGAGGTAAGGGAGGTAACAAACAGGGTACCACAAGGGTCGGTACTAGGACTGTTCCTCTTCAATATATTCATCTGTGACATAGGTAAAGGTATCAAGGGTACACTCTGCCTCTTCACTGATGACACAAAGATCTATGCAAGGGTAGACATTCTCCCAATAGACTTGAGGACTCCTCAGCTCATTCACTATGCCTTTTCATACCCATCATTACCTTTTTTGTTTTCCAGATTCTTTTCTTACCTTGCCTGTTATCACTTTTTCTCCTGGAGGGTCCCCCTATTTTCTTTCCTCATATATATATATATATATATATATATATAATATATATACACCTTATGACCTCTTACCTCTCCACTAACTTTGTTTTTTTCTCTTTTAGATAATTCCTGAAGAAAACCTATGGTCAAAACATCAGTTCTAACTCTATTTTCTATTTTCAGCATGCATTTAATATTACGACTTTTTTTTCAGACCACACACTGACACAGCACCTTGTTTTGTTTTTTAAAATATTTATCTATATACTTTTCATACACAACAAAGCAGAAAAAGTTACTTGACGGAGGCTGAGTGTGCCAGGTAAACTCAGTTACAGCAGCCAAAAGAACTGTACCACTTATAAGGATATGAAAAGGCACACAAATTTATTAAGGTGCAACATGACATAAAGTGCTAATGCAGAGTGCAAATAGAAATTCAGGAAATACATTATGAAGTTCAAAAAGATACAAACTTACCAAGCTGTGGCTATAAGCTACCACAAGTACAGACTAACAAGTTAACAGGTACACTGAGGATCAGTGTTAAATCAGGCAACAGCTTGCAAATACACATCAAAAAATGCAATCACTTAGGAAGCTCCAGTAAAATATTTTAATTTATTAGATGAACACAACAAATTTTTTACATCCATCTAATAAACTAAAATACTTTACTGGAGCTTCCTGAGTGATCACGTTTTTCGATGTGTATTTGTGACTATAAGCTGCTGGTACAGAAAAGACTGCCTGAACCAATGACTCAATGTACCATCTGAATGCCTGTTTGCACTCAGCATTAGCTCTTTATGTGTCATTACGCTTCAATAAATTTGTGTGCATTTTCAAACCCTTATGAATGGTGTCGGTTCTTTTGGTTGCTGCGACTTTTCATACACACTGTGGCCCAGATATTCAAACTGCGCCATTCTGAGGCGCAAGCCCCTGCGCTGCTCAAAATAGTTGAGCAGGGGTGTGGCCGAGGCGATATTCAAAGGAGTTGCGCTATTGAGCAACTCCTTTGAATATCACCCCCCAGCCACAGCCACTGTGCATGGCGCAGTGGAACTTGCGCCACTGCAAGTTGCCAGAGTTGAGCATTAAACTTGCGGTGGCACAAGTACCATTGCACCATGCGCAAATTTCCGATATTCAAAAGGTGACATGCAAATGGGGCCATAATTTATGCAAGGTGCGGGGGGGTCATTTGCATCTATTTCTGGCCCCATTTGCATGCCATTAGCATGTAGGTGCGCTGATCCCGAGGACTTGAGCCTGGCCACTTCCTGCCAGGCAGCAGCCGTCGAACAAAACACCCTGCAGCCCGATCGCGGGCAAGAAAGTAACATGAAACCCCCACACACACATCTCCCAATGCCCGATCGCGGGCAGAAAGTATCATAGAAACCCCACACATCTCCCGATGCCCGATCGCGGGCAGAAAGTAACATGAAACCCCCACATCTCGATGCCTGATCGCGGGCAGAGCGTGAAACAACCCCCAATTGCCCAATCGCGGGCAGAATGTAAAAACCCCCACCCCAGCGAATATCTCCCTGGTGGTCCAGTGGACTGTAATGCCCGATCCACGGGCAGAATGTCAAGTTACAACCCCAAACATCTCCCTGGTGTCTAGTGTCCCCCACACCACCCACCCACGAAGCCCCTCCACCCCGCTCCCCGGCGGCGGCAGGCGGCAGCATCCACCCGCCTGCCGCCCCACCACCCCGCCGACTGACTGTCCGGTGAGGCTGCACGCCCATTGGTGCAGAGCTACAGCCAATGGGTGTGCAGCCCATACTGCATGACAGTCCAGATTTGTGAATGAACATCATTCACCAAATCTGAACTATCATGCTCTGTTAAACTACGTAGTAGCCAGCTGAACTCTGCCAAGCGTCTTATCCCGAACAGTCAATGTCGGGCTGGCGACAGGCGGAGTGGGATGCTGCCGCCGCCCGTATGCGGGGGAGTGGGATGGAGGGCTTCATGGGTGGGTGGGGTGGGGGACACTAGACACCAGGGAGATGTTTGGTGGGGTTGTAACTTGACATTCTGCCCGCGATCGGGCATTACGTCCACTGGACCACCAGGGAGATATTCGGGTTGGGGTGGGGGCTTTACATGCCCGCTATCGGGCACTGAGGGGTTGTTTCACGTTCTGCCCACGATCGGGCATCGAGAGTGTGTGGGGATTTCATGTTACTTTTTGCCCGCGACCGGCATCGGTAGATGTGTGGGGTTTCTATGTTACTTTGCCCGCGATCGGGCATCGGAGATGGGGGGGTTTCATGATACTTTCTGCCCGCGATCGGGCATCGGGAGAATGTGTGTGGGGGTTTCATGATACTTTCTGCCCGCGATCGGGCATCGGGAGATGTGGGGGGGTTTCATGATACTTTCTGCCCGCGATCGGGCATTGGGAGATATGTGGGGGGTTTCATGTTACTTTCTGCCCGTGATTGGGCATCGGGAGATGTGTGGGGGTTTCATGATACTTTCTGCCCGCGATCAGGCATTGGGAGATGTGTGGGGGTTCATGATACTTTCTGCCCACGATTGGGCATTGGGGAGATGTGAAGTTCATGTTACTTTCTGCCTTGATCGGGCCAAAAGGGTGCGTCGGTCCCGACGGCTGCTGCCTGGCAGGGCGCCAGGCGCAAGTCCTCGGGATCAGCGCACCTACATGCTAATGGCATGCAAATGGAGCCAGAGAAATAGATGCAAATGGCCCCCCGCACCTTGCATAAAATTATGGCCCCATTTGCATGTCACCTTTTGAATATCGGAAATTGGCGATGAGTGCAATGGGTACGCCACCGCAAGTTTAATGCTCAACTCTGGCAACTTGCGGTGGCGCAAGTTCCACCGCGCCATGCACAGTGGTTGGGGTTGGGTGATATTCAAAGGAGTTGCTCAATAGCGCAACTCCTTTGAATATCGCCCCGGCCACACCCCTGCGCAACTATTTTGAGCAGCGCAGGGGCTTGCACCTCAGAATGGCGCAGTTTGAATATCTGGGCCACAGTATCTCTAAGCACTTTATAATCCACAGACAGTTGGCAGCAGACTTTAGGCACATACAGTGAGGTAAAGTGAGAGTAAACATGGATCTGGCCAATAGAAAAACTTAAATCCTATCTCAGTTGTATTTCATCACCCAAACATTTCATTTCAATCCATTGCATTCTTCCTTATTGAAAGTACAATTTACATGGAAACAGGAACATTGTACCTTTCAGTTCATTAACAGCAGAGGCTTCATCTGGAGCTGCAGGTGTAGTGGTCCACCGGTGATATTACAGTCAATTCCACAGCAACAGACTGTGATGCCACTGGTAGAGCACCATGACTTTAACTCCTGAACAAGTCTCAGCTGTAGATGAACCATAACACATAAAGCTCACGTTTTCATGTAAATACCCTCTTCGATGAAGAACAAAGCAACCTAAAGGTAAAATTATTTTAGAATTTTGTGCAACTGAGTTCTGCTGATGTCAAATATGGTGTTTTTGCTGGTGATGATAAATCCATCTTCAGGGAAGGTTATTTTAAATATAAAATGTGTTGGCCAGAAGAGCACTGTGTAATGAAGCTTGTTTCCGGGTGTGATGGTGGGATACAATTGGGAGAAATAACCAAGTCACCACAGATGTAGCTGTGGTCCTACTCAAGCAAATGAAACAGTGGGGATTGCAGGATCCATAGGTCCTGTTTGATTGCTCACTGTTATCCTGAGATAGTAGGCCTCTATCTCCTGAAATGTCACTAGTGGCCAGTTCTATGTGATAACAACGAAATCCTAAAGGTGATCACCATTATCGTGCAGTCTTTCGGCACTCTGACACCCTCGGTGTACAGGACAATGGTGCCGGGACATGTATTTTAATGCTTTCTGTGGGGGGGGCTGCACCCCTACACCCCCCCATCATGGGGGGCTTGGCCCCCCGCATCCCCCTACTAAAGGATTCTCAACTCCGGGGGTGCATGTCGGGGTGTGTGAAAGCATTAAAAAATAAAGGTTCAGGCTGGGTGCAATACAATTGCACCAGCGCCTGGACCCGAACCTGGTACCTCACCCACCCAACCACAAACCAACCCCTGACACCATGATGCAGCTCAGCAATCCACCACAGCACCACCCCCTACAGCTCCTCTGCCCCCTCCCAACCCACGCTCATCCTTGTTCACTTCCACCTGGACGCGTGTACACATAGCAACATCCTGTCACCCAGTTCGCCCACCCCCTCATCTGGTCACCTTACCCTCCCATCGCCATGAGGGATTGCGTCGGGAGGGAGTTACCATTACAGATGGTGCCCTTCCCCATACGCCCACCTCATGAGATACCATAGTGGCCTGGATCGATGATACTCCTATGGGGATTCATTACCCAAAATAAAGTTCAGCTGTAAATTACACAGCGCCTCTGCCAAGGGAAAGATTAAGTGTGCCAGGTTATATACTAGTACTTCCCCCTGAGAAAAAATAGCAACCCACTGTGGTCCCCACTTTTTTGTTTTATTTTGTTTTTTCACTAGAAAGTGGACTAGGGCTTGTCCCTTTTCCCTCATGCCTAACAAGAAAATATCACAAAAAATATGGCAACGATACACACACCATAAATAACTCATGTTAATACATACTGTTAAATCATGGTACATCAAAACATTTGCATACCAGAGAGGCAGCATAAATTTGACCACGAGCACTGTGGAAACTGCACGGAGGAGTTTCAGTGTCAGACGATATGCTAAACTATTCACGAGTGAGGGGGCCCATCGAGGAAAAAGAGTGCATGTCTGCTCCACAGGCACAGCCCACCCAACTCCCACACAGTGCAGTCAACACTTTACCTATGATATAAATCATAATACTCTACTAATATTATGCACACAACACAAAACAGTAATCATATAACAGATAGTTTTATTGGGGGATAGGGAATGAGATCCTAGGGAAAGAAAAGGGTTGGCTCAACTAAATTTTCAGCAGTGGTTACCACCTTGTCTGGTATGGTTGTATGTTTGATACACTTACAGACACAGCCTGAACTACAGTGTATCCCAATTCCCCCCACCAAACTAGTAACAACACTTGGCCAAAATGCACTGCTGGTCCGCTTCCCCAATCCCACTTGTACCATGTAATGAATGGCCCTAGTCTTATAGAGCTCCCAGGGGAGCCAGGATATCCAAGTGTTGGATTCTGGCAGTAGCAAAAAGGGCGAAATGGAATATTCCCTATTCCCAACAGTGCTGCTGTCACCTGTTACAAGAAAACAAAGAACTGAACAGCACACACACTGAGTTCAGCTGGACTTCTTATTGCAAGGTACCATCAGACACTGACCAACAACCGGTATGTATCACCTCAATAGCAGGCTTCCTCAGGTGGCATGGCTTGCTTGTAACAGACATACATTTATAACACCATCCATTATGATAAGTGTTAATTGTGCATACTGTGCAAATGTGTTACAAGGAAAAGTGCAAAAGACGTAGGTTAGAGCGACGCTGGTGGAAATCTGACCTGGAGGTCAACCACCTTAGATTGGTAGAGCACTATCACAGCACTATCAGACCTACCAATCAGCAATCTCCCGTAAGAAGGCAGAATTCATGTCCAGGGAGATTGCTGCCACTCAGAACCAACCAGTTCAGCTCTTCCAGACTGTGGACAGGTTGTGCAACCCAACCTGTCTACAGTTCCAAAGACCTTTTTCGCAAGAAGAGTGCAATGAGCTTGCTCGATTCTTCGAGAATAAGGTGGCCGACATCAGGTCAGAGATCCTCACGACTCGCTCTATGGGTGATGCTGTTGATTGGTGCATTGTCACCCCAACTTGTGTTTTCTGGAGTTCCTTTGACCTGCCGTAGTTCGTGAATGTCATGCAGATTGTCCAGAGTAAGCGCCCTACGTGCTGTAGTTTGGATCCATGTCCAACCTCCCTGATTATGGATGTTGTGACATCATTGGCCCGATCCTGGTTCAGATAGTCCAGTGCTCACTTGATTCGGGTGAGTTCCCAAGCTCCCTGAAGGAGGCGGTGGTAACACCCCTCCTGAAGAAAGCTTCTTTGGACCCTGACTCTCTGGCTAACTACAGACCAATCTCTAATCTCCCTTTTATAGGGAAGGTTATTGAGAAAGTAGTGGTGGTACAACTGTAGAACCATGTGACCATCCATAACATCTATGAACCTCTCCAGTCCAGTTTTTGGAAGAGGCATAGTACTGAGACTGCGCTGGTTCGGGTGCCCAATGATCTCCTGATGGCAAGAGATCAGAGAAGCCATACTATTCTGGTGCTCCTTGATCGCTCCTCAGCTTTTGACACAGTGGACCATGAGGTATTGCTTGGGCATCTGAGGTCCATCTGTGGCCTGACACACACAGTTCTCAGGTGGTTTACATCTTTTCTCACTGGCAGAACCCAGAGAGTGGCGTCCGGGGTTTTTTCCTCTGGCCCATTCTTTCTGTTTTGTGAGGTACCTGAGGGCTCAGTGCTTTCCCCCATGTTGTTTGCAGTGTATATGCTGTCCCTCAGAGACATTGTAAGATGGTATGGGCTGAGGTTTCACTGCTATGCTGATGATACCCAGCTCTACCTATCTTTTGCACCTGACCAGGATAGTGCTCTCTCGGTATTTAACAACTGCCTTGTGGAAATCCAGGACTGGATGAATTTGAGCTGGCTAAAGTTGAACGCGGGAAAGATGGAGGTGATGGTGGTGGAGCCGGGTCACCAGATAGAGGGGCTGAGGAATGGTCAGCCCTCTGGAATTTATCTAGGGGCGCACAGATCCTTACCTCTGAACAGGTGCGTGACCTGGGGGTGGTCTTGATGATGGGCTGACCTTACAATCTCAGGTGTCAGCAGTCATCAAGTCTTCCTTTTACCATCTTAGGAACATCGCCAGGATCAAGCACCTTGTTCCACCCCGAGACCTGCCTGCACTTGTCCATGCCTTTGTGACCTTGCACCTTGATTACTGCAACTCCTTTTACTTAGGGCTTCCTGGGGTTGATATCCGCTGCTTGCAGCTAGTGCAGAATGTGGCAGCATGCTTGTTGACGTGGGTTTCTCAAACATCTCATATTATCTCTATTCTGCGCAGTCTGCACTGGCTGCCAACTCAGAGGCGGATCACCTTTAAGGTTGATTTACTGACCTACAAAGCCCTACATGGACTTGGCCCTGAATACTTGAAAGAGCTTCTGATTCCCTATCACCCCAAGTGACAGCTCCGTTCGGCCGGCGAAAGCTTGCTAGCGATCCTGAGGGTGTTTCTGAAGTCATCTGGGGCACATGCATTTATGTAAGCTGCCCCTACCCTCTGGAATTCTCTACCCCGTCGGCTGCAGGAATTCACGACAGTGGGAAGCTTTAAGCAAGTGTTGAAAATGTATTTATGGTGCCAGACCTTTGATGACACTTAGTAAATGAACCCTGTTGTATTTTCTTGTTTTTATAATGTATTTATTGTTTTACTGTCTTTAAATTCTTTTATAAAGCGCCTTGATATTTGAAAAGTGCTTTTGTGAAATAAAATTAATATTACTATTATTATTACAAGATTCTCTGTAATGGGTATACATGGAATGGAATAGTATAGCACTCCAAAGGTGGCACAACAAAAATGTAAGATTCTCCGACCCAGAGTAATACGGTATAAGAAACATGATGCAAAAACAGTGCTTGAAGGTCAGAATGGCTTAAACACTAAAAAGGCAAAGCCAGTCTCAAACAACCATAATAAATACATACCAGCCAGTTGCTTCTAAAAGACGGTGTTCAGAGAACAAAAAAAGCCAAGTCTAGTAAAAGGGCAGATGCACTGGTGCGGTCCCTAATGGGAACATACTAGCTACTGAAATCTCGAACTGCCAAGATTAATTGATTTTTGAATCAATACAGGTCTGATGACATTGCATGTGGTTGGCTGATGCTGGTGCACTTATCAGTTTATCAAACACCCCACTTTAATCCTGTCCAGATGGCCTAGTCAGTTAAACAATAGTAGCCCCAAGCTCTGGCCCTATTCTAGCAAATGAAATGATTTGTGCTGCAGGACCTATGGGACCTGTTTGATTATTCACAGTAACCTTGAGTTGTCAGAACTCCTATCTCCAGCTGCAGTCCTGGTTGGAGGTACCTGCCCCATTCTGTAGTCCAGTGTCACACCTCTGATGGCTCCCTTGACTCTGTTCTAGTTCAGCCAGGGTCTTCTCTCTCCTCTCTCTCTCTCTCTCTGTCTCTCTCTCCTCTCCTCTCTATCTCTCTCTCACCCCCCAGTGACCTGAGGATTCCAGACCTCTGCAGCTGACTGAACTGTAGCTACTAGCACAGTGGCCTTTGGCCCTGCTCAGTCCACCATCTCCACTTAAACCCTACCAGTCTAGTAACAAAAATGTGTCTCAGGCTGTACACTGAAGCTCACCTGCAGGGCAGCAAGTTTTCCCCTATAGCAGAAGCCGCCGGTAATAGCTTTGTTCTTTCTGTGTGCTGTAAAAACTAGTCTCCCCTTTGGTGGCTGTATAAGCACACTTCTCCAAGACACTAGTCCAAGACCTCTGTCCCAAAATCCTATTTTATAAAGGATTCCTATTCTGAAATAATTATTGTCTCCTTGTCTTGTTCAGCAAAACCAAGCTAGTGTTCCAGTTGATCGGGCATCCATTAAGATGGCAACTGTTTATACAAGCAGACTAGGTGGGCCAAGCTGTCTTTATCTGCTGTCATATTCTATATTTCTATGCTTCTCCTTCCATAGCCTCTGCACAGTTTTTTTTCTCACTCATGCAGACAAGTGGTGTGCTTCTCTCAACTCTACACAGCAGTCTGATGATGCAGACTCTGACTCTTGCAGAGGAAAGGTTTGCTACTCTTCACAGTCTTTGGCAGATTGAAGACGTGCTGGAAAATCTCTCTGTATGGCTGCTATGAATATGCCATGGGCAGCCTAGTCGACACCTCTCTCAGAAACCCACAGACATTCCCTCTCTCCCTGTTCTTCACCACCCGGGCAGTAACTTGCTTTCTCAGGGTCTTTTCCATTCCCCCTTCCCCCAGTAATACCTCATGTATCCACTGGCATGGGGAGCAAGGCTTTCTCTGTCTCTGGCCCCACTCTCTGGAACAGACTACCACAAACCATCAGAACATCACCCTCCCATCAGGCTTTCAAGTCAAAACTAAGGTAGTGGCTCAAATCCCAGGCTACCTGCACATGCTTCTTGGGTAACACCCTCACCAGGAACCCACCTTAGAGGACAATTGTACCTCACGCCTTACTTCCCGATCACTGGCTACTAGATAACTACTAGGCAGTTTTCTTGGAGGGCAGGGGTTCTGTGTAAACGTTGACTGTTGAAACATATTTCTAGCATGCACTGTTGCACACCTAGACTGCCTATATGATGTCTATACTTACTTTATTAAGGGAATATGTGATGCTGAGTTGTACGATAGCTGAAATATCACCAAGAGTGGCAAGTGAGCTCGGGGTTATCTCGAGTGGCTCCGTGCAGTGGAGCCACAATTGATAGAACCCCAAGCTCACTTGCCATGAGTGGTGATATCTCAGCTATCACACAACTCAGCATCATGTATTTGTTTTATATAATGGGTGTTTGCTGTTTAGTTTGAGGCAGCTGTAGTTTTTTGTTTTATTTTTTTTACGTTTTCTGTGGTATTCATTTTTGTTCTTGTCCTGTTCCGCAGATTGGCTTTCATGTTAGTACTCTGGTTGTTTGATGTTTGCTGCACTTTTATTGGTTCTGGTGTTTCAGTTCTGTCATTGGTTCTTGTAAAAGTCTAAATGCTTTTATTGGATGTTGTTTTGTTTGCTTCTTCTTGCTTGGTTCATTATGCTTTGTGGATGTTTTTCTTTGTTTCTGGGTTTTGGAGGTTTGGGTTTGCTCATCGTTTGGAGTAATACTTCATGTGTTGGAATTGCTGGGTTTTTTTTGGTTTTATATATTTATTTAGTTTTAGGAGTCTGAAAGAACAAGGTGTGATGCAGAAGTTATTTGCTTTTGGGTTTTTTTCCGTGCAAAGTTCTGGAGTGCACAGTTTTCGGTAATAAATTGTTTTGTATCCTTACAGAATTATTTTTTGGATTTCTTATTATGCGATTTAATGAGCCTTGCTGTGTGTTTGTTTGAGATGTGTAAAGTTGCATGGAGTTTTTTACGTCTTGCATGTTGATGTATACACAGTAGAGATAGCAGCACTTACGTAGAAACTGCTGTGATATCTGCTGTGAATTTCTACTTGTACACATCATGGTGACATGTACAGATTGCTGTGCTGAAATGGCCTTTTATCATAGTTGTTATCAGCAAACACCTATTATATAAACGTATATTACCAAGTTACTTGTAAATCAGTCATGCTGTGTTGAATCTGATATGTAACCTGTTCCTTTCTGTCTTGGACTGGCTGTGTATGAATCATTGTTTCTGAATGTATAGGTATTCATTGTATATTGTATACCCACTGTATTATAATTTGTTCCTACTGTCTACCTCTGTATTTGTTTTGCCACTGTGTGTCCCAGGTCACAACTGAAAATTGTCCTCTGGATCAGTTTGCCTACCCAGTAACCAAAAACATAAATAAATAAATAAATAAATAAATAAATAAATAAAATAATTCCTCAGACACAACCCAAGCAGACAGCCTCCAATTTATCTAATTCCCTCTAGCAGTCTCTTGGGAGGGTCTGTCTAGCTATCACTTAATAGCTGATTGTCTGCCTTGCTTCTGGGCAAATAATGAAGTGCCCCGATGTCCCAAGGGCCCTCCATGCCTCTCTGGCAGAATCAGGCAGAAGTCTAATTGGCTGCACTAATGTCTTTGGCCCCCATGGCTGTGATGAGGGAGTCAGAGTGAGCAAAGATGGCTACCACTTTTGTAGTTCAAGTCCTACTTTGTAAAGGATTTTTGCTCTGAAATAATTATTGTGCATGCTTGCTTTGTTAAGCACAACCACGCTAGTGTTCCTGTCTATTGGGCAGACATTTAGAAAAGTCCCATTCTCATCCCAAGCACCAGTGTACTCCTCAAATAAGCCAGTCAGCCACAGCCTGATATATAAGGAAGTATCCATTAAGCAGACCTCCATGTGAAGGACCGCAGCACATAGGACAACACAGGGGAGCCTGCCCAGAGGGAGGCAACCAGGGGAGGCAGTCAATGGCTGTACACTCTGCCCCGCAAACTATGAGTAGGTAAAAGGGGTAAGCAGGTGTCTACAGCCACAAGACATCAGGTAGGAAAAAAGGTGTAGCACCCTATGCAGGGCTAAGCTGCACTAGAGGTTCAAAACTTACAAAAACCTAAGGGTTGTTGAAACTCCCTATACAGAGTAGGGTAATAAAGGGCATGTAAAGGGGTAAAATAAAAAAGAAAGCAGGTACAGTAGGATAGGATGATAGGAGTGATGCAGTGCAGTGGCTGCGGGGCGGCAGTGTTCAGGGAGACTTTCTGGAGGCTACAATGCTGACCTATCTGCATGCACCTCTCTGGGCTGAGACAGGAGGTTGCCAGACTCAAGGCCAAGTTGGTTTGGGTTGGGGGAATCTTCTCCGCTACCCAGGGACCACCTAGTCCACCATCACTACCTCAGAGGTTGTCCAGAAGGAGGAGTGGCTGCACAACAGTGGGCTTGGGAAGGGTTAGGGTGGTGGAGTGCAGGTACATCCCACACCCAGTTCCACTACAAAACTCCTACACTGCACTGGAAGAGCAGGAACATCCTCCAGAGGCACCTGAAGTAGTGACTGGGATGGATGTGGGGGTTCTCGATTGTGGACGCACCAAGGGGGTGGCTGGCCAAGCACCACAGAGGAGGAGGAGGAGGAAGTGAATCATGGTGGGGGACTCCATAGTGAGGGGGATAGAGCTGGGGACAGGTAAGGATGAGGACAGGGAAGTTCAGTGTCTTCCCAGCTCCATGACTCACAGAGATAGAAAGAAGATCCAAAGGATTGCTGTGGCAGAAGGAAAGGAGGGAAAGCTAAACATCATTGTCCATCTAGGGACTAATGACCTGGCTGGGGATAAGCCAGCAATAGTTCAAGAGGAGTTCAGGCAACAAGGGAGGGGTCTTAGGCAGATGGCATGATCTGTGAACTTCTCAGAAGTGTTACCTGTCTATGACGGGGGTAGGACAGGAGTCTCTGCTTCAGGAACTTTAATGCATGGCTGAAGAAATAGTGCAGAGAGAAGGTTTTTAGCTTCACTGGGGACTGGGGCCCCACCTGGAGGGAGAAAGGCCTGTACAGGGGCGACGGCCTGCATCCATCCAGGAGGGGAACCATGGTCCTCAGTGAACAGTTTAAATGCTATGTTGGTCAGCATTTAAACTAGCCAAGGGGGCAGGCAGAAAGATGAAGGGAGTCATAAACTGTCCCCACCACCACAGGCAAACAAGGACAGCAAGGGGAATCCTGAGGGGATGAAACCCCAAAAAGAACCATATAACAAAGGAATTCAGTGGATACAAAGCAAGAGTGATAATGAGATAGTGGAGGAAACAAAGGGAGGGGCAAATAGAAAATGGAGGAGGCAGCACAATGTGGAGAGCCATGTGTGCAAACACTGGAAGTCTAGGCAACACGATTGCAGACCTAGAAGCCACGATGGTAGAAGCAGACCTGGACGTGGTTGCAATTACTGAGTCCAGGTACAATGAAAACCAGGATTGAGATGTCGCCATACCAGGGTATTCACTGTTCGGAAAAGACAGGGTAGGTAAAAAAGTGAGAGGAGTGGCTCCTTATGTTAGGGACAAAATAAAAGCCACGGAAATACAGGGAGAGCTGAGTGGAGCTGAGGTACTGTGGGTCACCCTGGAAACATGTAAGGGGGCCACAATTGGCATAGGAGTGATCTACAGACCTCCAGCACAGGGGTGACAGGTGAATAAGAAGATGACTGAAGCCATCTAAAGGATGGAATGCAAGAGAGGTGCTGCTGGTGGGAGACTTCCTTCTACCAGATGTGGATTGGAGCCTATCAGCTGCAGCAACAGTCAAAAGTAGGGACATCCTGGACTCCCTTCAAGGGGTGTTCCTTGGGCAACTAGTTAAGAAGCCCGCTCATGGAGGGGGGGGCGATACTGGATGTGGTACTGACAAATGGGGACATTGTTGCTGATGTCATGGTGGGTGACAACATGGAGTCCAGTGATCACTGTACAGTGTGGTTCAATATAAGGAGTGGTCCAGAACTGAACTGCACTAAGACAAGGGTTCTGGACTTCAGAAGGGCCAATTTCAGGAAAATGGGAGAATGCCTCAGGGACACACTAGCAGATATAGAGGATCTGGGGGAATCGAGGAACAATGGGCAAAAATTAAGGGGGTCATTGAAAAAACAACAAATATCTGTGTCAGGCAGGTTAACAAGGGCAAAAGAAAAAAAGAGACCTCTATGGCTCCCTAAAGACATAGCAGAAAGAGTAAAAAGTAAGAGCAAAAAAACCTAGCATTTAGAAAGTACAAAAAGGTACAGAAGGAGTAGAATAAGAAAAACTACCAGGAGAAACAAAGGGAGGCAGGGAAGGCAGTTAGATGTGCAAAGGCACAAACAGAGGAGAATATTGCCTAATCCATAAAAGAAGGGGATAAAACTTTCTTTAGCTATATAAGCAAGAAGAAGATCAAAGGAGGAATAGTAAGGATAAAATGGGAAGAAGGGGTTTGCGAGGAAGAAGACCAAAGAAAGGCAGACATACTAAACAAGGAGGCAGTATGGCGCAGTGGGTTATGGCTCTGAGCTGCAAATCAGGAGACCTGGGTTTGAATCCCACAGCCTCCTAAGTGCATACTGTGTGACCCTGAGCAAGTCACTTAACTTCCTCGTGCTCCAAGGTTGCACCTGCAAACAAACTTTCAGCTTAGTGTGTCTCACCTGGTAAAATAATTGGTTTTAAA
This sequence comes from Neoceratodus forsteri, assembly GCA_016271365.2. NCBI lineage: Eukaryota > Metazoa > Chordata > Ceratodontiformes > Ceratodontidae > Neoceratodus > Neoceratodus forsteri. Next base: position 513,374,140 of record CM057449.1, on the reverse strand, counting down.
AAAAATACTTTTATTTAGTATTTACAAAAGAAGGGGTAGGTGACTGGCCAAAGATAAGAGACATGGGCATAAATGGTAGGGAGGACACCAGTCATTTTACACAGGAGAAAGTCCTCAAGGTACTAATACAATTAAAAGTAAACAAAGCAATGGGACCTGATGGGGTATGTGAGGGGGATAATGAGGGGGCTCAAAGAGGAGCTGGCTGCACCTTGGACAACTGTGTTCAAATTATCATTAGAAACAGGAGGTTCCAAGGGACTGGAGGAGGGCAGATGTGGTCCTACTTCACAATATTGGGAAGACGGAAGTGGCAGGGAGGAGGAAAGAAATTACAGACCTGTCAGCCTGACTTCGGAAGTGAGCAAACTAATGGAAACACTACTGAAGGAAAGGATAGGGGAATACCTTGTAACCAGTGGATTACAGGATCCAAGGCAATATGGTTTCACAGTGGAGAACGCATGCCAGACAAACCTGATCACGTTCTTCAACTGGGCAACCAGGGGTACTGGATCAGAGAGGAGCAGTAGATATGACGTACCTGGATTTCAGTAAGGCCTTCAACACTTTTCCACATTTATTATTTATTTATTTAAAATTAATGACGGGGAAAGACACACTGAGCTGAGGCTCATTTCCAGGTGCGACCCGGGTACAAAAGTATACAGAGTAAGTCACAATGCAAGGGTTACAAACAATATGTACAAAGATTATATATACAAGAAAACAATACATACAAAATACAGAATATATGCACAGGTATAAGGCAAGGTTGCATTTGTAGGCTTGACTTTATATATTGAGACCATGTGAGCTCCTGATGCAGGGGTGGGTTAGAGACCAGGAGGCAGACAACTCAGGTCATCATGACATAAGGAAGGTAGAGAGGGGGCTTGGGAAGAAGGTATGAGTGGATAACTCAGAGCAGGGGGCTATGGAAGAGAGATTTGAGTGGAGCTGAGGGGGAGGTGGGAGGACACCTCAGTGTACACAGGAGCATTTGGTGGAAGGAGAGGTGAGCAGGAGTCTAAGGAGGCACCTAACAGATGAGAGGGGGGAGGTCAGATGGAAGTCAGAGGAGAGATTATTCCAGAGGAGAGGTAGATGGTACGAGAAGGCAGATTGGCCAGCAACTGTGTGAGGATGGGGGATGTGGAAAGTGCATGAGCCTCTGCCAAGAGAGTAATTAGGGGAAATTGCTGATGTGAGATGGGACGTGAGGTAGGGGAGAGGGAGCCAAGCCAGTATTTTGCTATGAATGAGGCACAGTGGACAGTTCTCCTGTGGGAGAGAGGGGCCAGGGAGAATGGTGCAAAGAGGAGAAAGTGATGCGTGAGAGGGGAGGAGGTAGTAGCGAAGCTGCAGAAGGAGTTGAGAAGGAGGTCTAGTCTGGAGAGAGAGAAGAGGATAGGGCCATACCACAGACAATGTCGGCATAGTCCAACACTGGCAAGATTGTTTTGATTACGAGTTCGCCTCGGGTGGGGAGAGGGAGGCTGACTTTGTATCGATAGAGGATCTCAAGTTTGGGTCTGAGTTTGGAGCAGATAGCCTCAATGTGAGTGGAGAAGTTGAGGTGGCTGTCCAGCCAAACTCTCAGGTACTTGAAGACTGAGACCAGCTCAAGGGGTGAGCTGTCCAGAATGCTGATTGCTGGGGGTGCAGGGAGGGAGGTGAGCTTCTGCCTGGATCCAAAGACCATGGTGACAGTTTTTTTGGCATTGAGTTTGTTTGTTATGCAGGAACCAAGATTGAACCACATAGAAGAGTGGTGAACAAGCTGGCCTTTCTGGGAGTGGGTCAAAAAGTTATAAGCTGGGTAAGAAGCTGGTTAAGCTACACGAGTCGGAGGGTGGTAGTAAATGGTGTCCACTCTGGACAAGGCAAGGTGACCATCAGGATGCCTCTCGGCTCAGTACTCAGCCCAGTCCTCTTCAATGTCTTTACTAGTGACATTGCGGAAGGGTTAGAAGGGAAAGTATGCCTGTTCAAGGATGACACAAAAATGTGCAACAGAGTAGAAACATAGAATCTGATGGCAGATTGGGACTGCTTGGCCCACCTAGTCTGCCCATTTACCTACCTAATGGATAAGCTGCAGATCCTAGTTAACCGACAGCCTACTTCCTCCTACCCACCACTAGAATTGCCTTATGTGTGTTCCATGCATTCTTGAATTCCCCCACTTTTTTTGACTCCACGACCGCCTCAGGAAGGCTGTTCCATGCATCCACAACACTCTCTGTGAAAAAATACTTCCTCACAATACCTCTGAGCCATCCCCCCATCTTCAAATTGATCCCCTTTCTCTTGCGCATCTCTTTTTCTAAAATATGCTACCCTATTGGACTTTGCTGATTCTCTTGAAGTACTTGAAAGTTTCTATCATGTTCTCCCTCTCCCTCTTTTCCTCTAGGGTATACATATTAAGCTCCTCTAGTCTCTCTTCATATGTCTTCTGGTGCAGACTCTGCACAATTTTGGTTTCCCTCCTCTGAACAGCCTCCATCCTGTCTATGTCTTTGCGGAGATGGGGTCTCCAGAACTGCATGCAGTACTGCAGATGGGGTCTCACCAACTGTCTGTACAGAGGGATAACAACTTCTTGTTTTCTACTGGTTATGCCTCTCCCTGTGCATCCCAGTATCCTCCCAGCCCTCCTTACTGCCTTTTCACATTGCTTGCCCACCTTTAGGTCATCTGATATAACTACCCCCAGGTCCCTTTCCATTTTTGTTGCTGTCTGTATTTCACCCCATTGTGTACTCTTCCCCTTGATTTTTGTTTCCAAGGTGCATTACTTTGCACATCTTTGCATTAAATCTAAACTGCCATACATTTGACCATTCCTCCAACCTTGCCAAGTCCCTTCTCATCCTTTCCACCCCAACTTGTGTATCAACCCTATTGCAGATCTTTGTGTCGTCTGCAAAGAAACATATTTTTCCTTCCAGTCCCTCTGCAATGTCACTTATAAATACATTAAAAAGGACCAGACCCAGTACTGAACCCTGTGGTACCCCACTAGTAACCCACTTTTCTTCACTGTGGACTCCGTTTACTATTACCCTCTGTGTCCTGTTGTCCAGCTAATCTTTTACCCAGGTACCACTCTGGGGCCCACTTCCAGGCTGGCTAATTTGTTTATTAATCTTTTGTGTGGGACTGTGTCAAATGCCTTGCTAAAGTCTAGGTAGACCATGTCCATAGCCCCTCCCTGGTCTACTACTTTGGTCACACAGTCAAAGAAATCAATTAGATTAGTCTGACATGACCTTCCCACTGTGAATCCATGCTGCCTTGAGTTCTGTGCCCTACTGCCATCTAGGTACTCAACAATTCTTTCCTTCAGAAGTGATTCCATCATTTTCCCTACCACTGAGGTCAAACTGACAGGTCTGTAGTTTCCTTTTTCTGTCTTGCTCCCACTTTTGTGAAGGGGAATCACATCTGCCCTCCTCCAGTCCTCAGGTACCACACCATCTTCCCATTATTTGTTAAAAAAGGTAGTCAATGGTGTTACTAATTCTTCCCTTAGTTCTTTTAGAATTCTGGGGTGAATCCATTGGGCCCCATTGCTTTGTCACCTTCAGTTTTAGGAGTTCTTTCAGAACCCTTTCTTCTGTGAAAAGGACCAATATTGACCCCCATCAGAGTGCTTCTATTGACTGGATTAGGTACCTCTCCCTCCTTTTCTTTTGTGAATACTGAGCAGAAGTATTCGTTCAGTATCCCTGCTTTTTCACTGTCCCTCTCTGCCCACTCACTCTCCTCTTTATTCAGCCTCAGTATCCCTCCCTTTGTCTTTCTTTGCTCTCTAATGTACCTATAAAAGGTTTTATCTCCCTTCTTAATCGAGTTGGTTATCTTTTCCTCTGTTTGGCATTTGCTATTCTGACTGCCTTCCCTGCTTCATTCTGCTTTAACTGGTACAGTTCTCTGTCCTGCTCCTTCTGTGTTTTGTTATACTTCCTGAATGCTATCTTTTTCTCCCTAACCTTCCCTGCCACCTCTTTTGAGAACCATAGTATTTTGTTCTTTCATTTTGAGTTGTTTATTTGCTTCACACAAAGGCTTGTTGCTTTTGTGATGGCAGTTTTGATGTTTCCCCATTGTTGCTCCACCCCTCCTTCTTGCCTGTTTGCTAGTGCTTTTCTGAGGCACTCTCCCATTAGGACAAAATCAACCCTCCTGTAGTCCAGTACCTTCACTTTTGTATGGCTTGACTCTATAGCTGAGTTTATGGTGAACCACACTGTTTGGTGTTCACTTGTTCCCAGATGGCTACCCACTTCTAGATCTGAGATCCATGTGATAAGGCAGTGGGAAAGGCTAGCTCAAGTGCATAGGGAGGGTACCTCCAGTAGGAAGAAGGAGGTAATATTACTCCTGTACAGACCACTGGTAAGACCCCAACCCAAGTACTATGTCCAGTTCTGAAGGTCCCACTTCTGGAAGGACATTGATAAGGTGGAAGCAGCACAAGAAAGGGTTACCAAAATGGTGCAGGGACTAAATCAAAAGCCCTTCGAGGAAAGATTCAAGGAAATGAATGTGCAATTTCTGGAGGAGAGATGGGAAAGTGGGGCTATGATAGAAACATTCAAATACCTAACAGGTATTAATAAGGTACAGGAAGGCAGCATTTTCCATAGGAAAAGAAACTCAAGGACAAGGGGTAACACTATGAAGTTGGGGGGAGGCTCAGAGGAAATGTGAGGAAATACTTCTTCATGGAGAGGGTGGTGGATGCCTGGAGCAGCCTTCCAGCAGAGGTGATGGGTGCCAAAATGGTGACAGGATTCAAGCATCCATGGGACAGATAGAAGGGGACCTTGGTAGTAAGGCAAGGGGAGGAGATCACTGGAGATCGAGTAGGATCTGCAGTGGCACAGTAGGCAGGGAAAACTGAGCAGACTAGGTGGACCAAGAGGTCCTTATCTGCCATCAACTTCTGTGTTAATGTGCTCCTTGTTGGCAGCAGGCAGTTCCTTTGATGTGCAGCATGCAGCCACTGACATGAACGGTGCAGAAGGCACCAAAGATTTCCTGTCCTCCTCTTCACTCCCCATCCCCATCGATAGTTCTGAGGGAACTGGAGAGCAAGCATAAATGTACAAAAGGAAGGGGAAGGGCATAAATGATATATATTACATAAATGCAATAGTACATTCATGTATACAAAATTTACATAAAGGATATGGGTACATGCTATATATATATATATGTATATTGTGCAAATTACACAAATTTAACAAAGGAGGAAAAGGAAATTTAGAAACTGCAATAAGAAAGGAATGCTGTTTCAGTTCTTACATGTTTGATTGCAGGATGCGCTATCTATCGACAGATCATGGAGAACACTTTGAATAAGAGAAGAGAGGGAGAAGAGCAGAGATAAGGTGGGAGGTGTTTGCCAGATAAGGAAAAAGTGGGAGGAAGAGGTAGGTTTCCCAGAGGAGATTTTATAGCTGAGAAAGGGTGCAGGGAGTAGGAAGAAAAGAGGTATAGGGTTAGGAGACTGTAGAGATATCATGGGAAGGAGACAAACCAAAACTTAGCAAAGAAGGAAATGCAGCTCAATAGGCACTAGGAGTCAGGGGAGAGGATAAAGTAGAGTGAGTAATGGTCGGTAAGTGGGGACCATTGGGAGTAAAATGACAGCAGTAAGAAGGGGTCCAGCCTGGTGAGAGTGAATTTCGATGTAGCACTATAAACTACATCTGCATAGTCAAACACTGAGAGGCTCAACATAAAGAGCTGTTGACTCCTTACTAAAAAATAATATTTGTTTGTTTTGTTTATTTAAAATCTAGTAAGTCCGTGGGCCAAAGATCCAATTTCAAAGGTGACCAGAACATATAACAATGAAATGTATAATGAACAACACATATGAAACAAGCACGGGATCAATATACATTTAGACAAAAGACCAAATTATAGCTATGAAATCATTTACATTGACAGTTTACAAGAAGATAATTTTTAGTGTAAGTCTAAACCAGGACAGAGTTATTGATGTTGATTACTGAAGCTGACAATGAGTTGAAGAATTATGACGGCAGTTTATAAGAATTAGTTTTCTGGTCAATGGAAGTCCTCATTCTAGGTACAAAAAATTGACAGTGCATAGATGATCAGGTTGAGACATAAGTAACATGATTTTTAGAAGTGGGAACACAACCCATGATTAGCTTCTTAGCGAGAATCCCTGTCTGTAGAAGGCATCTCTGTCCACTAGTATCCAGCCCACTTGGCTGTAAAGTACACAATATGGGCATGATGTGCTAGTTGTGTTGCAAATCTTGCCACCTGATTGTAAAGGGTCCTCACCCTGCATAGCAAGCCTTCTCCAGCTGAATAATAAAACAAAATGCTGTAATCTAACAGTTAAGCTTGCCTACTGATGATTCTTCTCCAGTTGCTTTGTATATATTTACTGTTTTGTCCAACATCATTATGTTTACCTTCTAGTACCACTGTAATTATTCATATTTTTTTTGTAGTTGTTTAACCAGGACTAGCACACTAAGCTGAAAGCTGTTTTCACAGGTGCAACCCGGGAGTACAGGGAAATTAAGTGATTTGCTCAGGGTCACACAGTCTGCAAGCGGAAGCTGTGGGATTCAAACCAAGGTCTTGTCTGCTGGATGTCACCAGATTTACAGCTCAGAGCCTTAAACCACTGTGCTATACTGCCTCCCTATGTTGTTCATGTATATACCATCATCATGTATTGATTATATGTTTCCCAGCATTGGCTGTTCATCTGTGCCCTGTATAGCTCATATTATACATTTTGTTAAATAGTGTCTGTTAATTAATTTTGTGTCCCCATATTGACTGTATGTATAGTTTGTTGTTGTTAAAAAAGGGTCCTCCTTCAAAATGAGCTTGCTCAATGGATTTATCCCTTCACATAATCTTAATAACTTAAAGCTTGTATTTCATATTCATTGTAAACTATAATACATTTAGACATCCTTAGAGTTGGACTGAGTTGGACTGGCCCATTAGGATACCTGGAAATTTCCTGGTGGGCGCCCCTCTGTTGGTACCTGTCTACCTTATAAACTCTGAGAATCTTTGATTTTATCATCTATTTTTTAATTAAATGGGCCCTGTAAGTAAATGTAGGATGTGAACACAGAACTAGTGTATCTTATTGAAGTGGAATACTGATATGAGTGTGTCATCCTGGGCCCTCGCTTATAGATTTTCCAGGTGAGCCACTGTGTCAACTTTCCAGGTAGGCCCAATTTACCCCATTCTGACTCTAGTGTTATAACACAAAGCCAGTGAAATGCAAAAGTAGGGTAAAAATCCTCTCTGAAGCTTCATGGATGTGTGGAGTGGTGTTCCTGAGGATTTTAACCATTGCTAAAGGCAGCATTGGCTTTTATTACCCTAACCTCGACACTGTCTTTCAATGCACATAAATGTAATCACACGCCAATTCTTTGTGAGAGGGTGCCAAAGCTGGGGTAATGCCAAGACTGTTTTAAGCAATCATTCACACCCCGAAGAACACCACACCACACAATCAAGGGGTCTGATTTTAAAATGATTGGGACTGGCACAAGGTGCCTGCATCAAGGAGACATGGTGGAAAGGGTTACTTGTGTTGCACCTTGCACCAGTTCCGATTTTGGAATGCACACTGTGCCAATAAAAAGACTGCCTGCGCCAACCGGGTTTGCATCATCCTTGTGATGGCCATACTGGTGCACCATGGTGGAAGGGGGCTTGCACCGGGGCAGTGCTGCAATATTCCCTAAAGTAGGATTTTGCAAGTCCCCTATGGGCACATGGACCCTGCTGTTAGACCAGCACTGAGCTGGTCTAACCTGCCGTGCACCACTCCCTGAACCATCGCTGGATGGGGAGGTGACCCTGTGCCCCCCCAGGAAGGCACCCTCAGAGACCCTGACACCTGCCAGACAACCGCTGGAGGGGCCGGTGGTCTGTGGCAGGTATGAGCCCGTGACCCCCTCAACCACCTTGTGGTGGTGCTGGTTCATCTGCCCACACACACACACACACACACACACCTGCACAGCAGACAGCAGTCATGTATTTTCCCCATTAGGGCAGTTGCCACCACCTCCCCCATCCTGACCCCTGTCATCCCCCCTTTCGAAGCTGAAAAAGTGAGTCAGACAGGTAACCTTCATTGACTTTAGTGTTCATTTCATATTTCGGGCTGGACATGTTGGTAAATGAATTTTTATTTATTTTCAAAAACCAGCCACTCAGTTCTTTTCCTTTTTGTGTATTTATTTGTATTTTTATAGCCACTTGAACCCTGATCTTGCCCAACGTTTCACCTGGCTGGGCTTCTTCAAGGGCTTATGATCTATATTTTAAATATATAACATGTATATGAATTGATAGTCTAAAAGTTTGCTATTACTTCCAGTAAATGTATTACAATTTCTGATGATGAGGTGGTGACTTTAGAAAGTGTATTTGTCAAAAAGGAAACAGGACACCATACCACCATGGCACAGACTGGAAGAATTTCAGAGTTTAATAAGACCAAAGAAGATTTTTGATTCATATCTGGAGCAGTTTGAAATGTGGATGAATACAAATAACATATCAGAGGAAAAACAAGTGTTGTCCAGTAATTGGACCCCCAACTTATAGATTGTTGAAGAATTTAATAGCACCAGAAAAAAAAGATGAATCCTATTTGCAGCCTGCTCAGACTCCAACAGAACATCATAAGTCCAAACCTCTGATAAGTGTAGAGCACTTTCGATTTTATTGCCAGGATCAGAAAGACAGTGAAACAATAGCTGTAGCCTTATTAATTCTGTAGCCTTAAAGCAACATTCTACAAACTGGTGAGTGGAACTTTTCTGAGTGAGGCCCTCAGGGACAGATTAGGATGTGGTTTAAAAAGTGAATCAACACAAAAATGTCTATTATCTGAAAAGGTTCTGACTTTCCAGGCTGCTTCAGAAATTGCTTTAGTCATGGAATTAGCTTCAGAAAATGCACAGGAGCTTGCAGGGAAGATATCTTTTTAGCCTGGTTGTGTACACAAGGTGAACAACAGTGGGGCTACTACAGCTAAACAGTTGTCCAGTAGTAAATATACTGAAAAAGGAGGGTTTTCCAAAGTAATTCAGAGGGAAAGAATGCAAACATGGAAAGTCAGAAAGCTTGCTATAGGTGTGGTGGGATACATTCAGCTAGCATATGCAAATTTAAAAATGAAAAATGCTACCTGCGTCTCAAAATTGGGCACATTGCATACCGCTGTAACACCAGGAGGGCACCAGTTGAAGCACAAAAGGATAGTTTAGAGATGAGCAGCAGCGCCGAAGATGACTATTCTGGACTATTTACAGTGTATACAGCATGTGAAGGTGAAAAAGGGATAAATATTAAAATGCACTTAGACAGTACACCTGTGAGTATGCAGCTGGACACTGGAGCAACAGTAACAATAAATCCAGAGCCAATCTACAAACAGATTTATACCATATACCTTTGCAGAGTACCTCACGACAACTCAAAACTTATTTGGGAGAGTAAACTCCTTTACTTGGAAAAGTAAAAGTGCAAGATATATATAGAGAGCAGTTGACTATTTTTCCAATGGTTCTAGCTAAAGAAGGCAGGCCAGCATTGCTGTGATGGAACTGGTTTAAACATACCAGACTAAACTGGTCAAATATTTTCCAGGTGGCACAGAGTGTGACTTCACAGAGTAGCACAGCAAAAGAGATTTTGATTGACCATAAAGCAATATTTGAGGAACAGCTGGGACCCATAAAGGACTAAAGTTGTGACCTGGAGCAGAACTTTTGTTTCACGAGCCATGGCCCGTGCCTTACACTGTCCGTGAAGCTGCGGATAAAGAGTTAGTAAGATTAGAGTTCAGCAGCATAATTTCCAAGGTGGAACAAAGTAGATGAAGCAGATGGGCAGCACTGATTGTGTAGCAGTGAAATTAGACAAGTCCCTTTGCATATGTGGTGATGAAGTTACTATAAATCGATGTAGCGATGATAAAATGTATCCACTTCCAAATGCTGAAGATTTGTTTGCCACTCTTGCAGGTGAGATCTATTTCACAAAACTGGACTTGTCAGATGCATATCAGCAACATGAATTGGACTCAGATTCTGAGGAGTACCTGAACATAATCACCCACTGGGAATGGTACAAATAACACAGATTACCATATGGTATTTCTAGTGCTCCTGCTATTTTCCAGTCAGTAATGAACCAAATGTTGCAAGGACTGGATCATGTGGTCTGCTTCCTAGATGACATTTTGATCACAGACTAATCAAAAGACTTATATTTAAAGGTACTGGATGAAGAGCCTTCCCAACTTCAGTCCTATGGAGTCCAGATAAAGCTGGAGAAGTGTAAGTTTTTACAGCCCAGTGTGGAATATCTGGGACATGTAGTTGATGTGGAAGGATTGCACCCCACTACAGAAAAGTTTACGGTCATAGAGAAAGCACCCCACCCTACCAATGTTACTGAACTTCAATCTTTCCTTGGATTACTAACTATTATGGTCAGTTTTTGGAAGGCCTAGCAACTACACTGAAACCTTTACATGGACTACTACAGAAGGATAAGCCTTGGAAGTGGTCAGGTGAATGTGAAGTGGCCTTCAATAAATGCAGACAGCAACTTTTAAACAGGCAAGTATTAATGCATTATGTTACGAAGAAGCCACTGAGGTTAGCCTGTGATGCTTCACCATATGGGGTGGGGGCAGTGATATCCCATGCAACTGAAGATGGCAAAGAAAGGCCAGTTGCATTCACATCAAGGACCTTATCCAGTAGTGAAAGGAACTATGCGCAATTTGAGAAAGAGGAACTTGGTTTAATTTTTGGAGTATATCAATTTCATAAATAACATTAAGGTTGAAAATTCACACTTGTTACTGACTATACGCCTCTGATGGCCATTTTGGGCCCAAACTCAGCAATACCTACACTAGCAACTATAAGGATACAAAGATGGGCATTAATTAAACAATAAGGCACAACAGAGTATGTGTTATTGTGTAATAACGTCATGTCCAGGGTGGTTGAAGTATGAGGCTGCAGGCCGTGTGCGTTCAACACCCAAGAAGTGATGCTGCACGGTAACAAACACCCTTGCATGCCTTATTACTATTATACAATGGCGCCTTAAAGTTATAATAAAATATAATATGAATACAGTTTTAAATTAATTTTTTTTACTGGATTTATTAGTGTGGAAGAGTACTGAAATAAAAATCAGTTCTGTTTTCAGCTTCTGTAGCACGTGGTGCTGCTTACTGTGTGCTTTCTGTGTAGTCTCTAGCTCTGTTTTCTCTCTGTCCCTTTGCCACCCCACCACACCCCCAGCTGTCTGCCATTGCTGGTCTCTGTTTCCATGTTTTTCTTGGCTCTCCTCTGTTCCATTATGGTAAGTGATCTTGCTATGCTTTGTTTTTTGTTTTTTTCCACAAAAGGACACTGAGCCAGCATTTTATTTTTACTTCAGCATGCTTTTTACTTCGGAGCTGAGACCGTTTTGCTCTTTGTGTGTACATGATAATGTCCGAGTGGTGGATCACTTTTATTTTGCTGTATTTTGTTTTTTAGGTTCTCCCAGTACAGTTTCTTCCTTTTCTCATTTGTACCGGGAGAACACCACAGGACAGCGAAGGTACTCTGCAGCACTGTTGAGTTGAGACAGATTGGGCAGCAGAGGATGTCCGAACATGTGCTTTATGGTCTTGAGAAGCCGGCAGTTTGTTTAAATATGAAAAATAAACGTGCTGGTTGCTATTTAGGGAAGCTGGGTGAACTCTAGATGGCTCTATTGAAATGATCATGGCATTGTTTTTTTTCAGGTGTCTGTGGCCAGTAGCTAGGGAGTGAAAAACTGATCTCCTAGCTATACTGTCAGCAGTTTTGGTTTCTGTGGTTTAATGAAACCACTCCATTTTGAGAAAGAAGAAAAGAAAAACACAGGGTTCCAGGAGAGCAGACTGTGACTTGGTGGGAAGTTTTTTTTGTTTTATTTAATGCTGAAAGAGCTGGGGAAGGTGACATGCGATCGGGAATCTCTGAAGCAAGCTGCCGAGTGGGGGTCAGTGTAGCAGATAGCATGGAGTGATTCTGCTAAAGGTTCTTGTGGTCATCTGAGTGCTGGCACTAGACCCGTGATGTACTGGGATAACATCATGGGTCCAGTCCAAGTCTGACCAATCAGAGGCCAGCATTCTTTCTTACCATTGTATTATTTTGCTTGCTTATCACTACAGTTTTGAATATTGTTAATTAGGGGAACATGTAATGCAGATGCCCTATCCAGGTTGCCATGCCAGAGATAGGCAACCGCAGCTGAAGAGGCAGATGTTTTATTCTTTTCCTGTATTGGGGAATTACCTGTGTCATCACGAGATGTTGCAGATGGGATATGTAAGGATTCTAATTCTTTCACAGGTGTGGGATTTCATTCTAAATGCCTGGCCTGGTCATGTGACTGATGAGGCAATATGTCCTTATTTTACCCAAAGAGATCCACTGTCAACAGAGCAGAGCTGCATACTATGGGGACTGTGTGTTATTGTATCCCTAGATTATCGGACCGGATTTCTGGAGGATTTCCACAGTGAGCATTGAGAGAAATGCACAATGAAGGTCCTAGCAAGGAGCTGCTTCTGGTGGCCAAGACTAGACAAAGATATTGAGCAGAAGGTGCAGATCTGTGGAGTGTGCATGATGGTTCAGAACATGCTATCAGTGGCAGCCCGTCATCCCTGGAAATGGTGCACATGAGTCTGGCAAAGAATCCATATTGATGTCACCGACAAAGACAAGCAGTACTTCTTCATCATTGTGGACAGTCATTCTAAATGTCTGGAGGTGATTTTATTGTCCACAATAACAACTGTGAAGACCATAGAAGCACTACAGAATCTATTTGCATCATATGGCCTGCAGGAGGAAGTGGTGTCTGATAATAGGCCTGTTTTCCTCAGCAAAATTTCAACAATTCATGACTTCCAATGGAATTAAAAATACTTGTGTACTTCCCTACCATCCAGCTTCAAACAGGGCTGCAAAATGATGGGTGCAAACACTAAAAAAGGCCCTTACAAAGCAAGTACAGTACAACCTCAATCTAATGAAATCCCCATCATCGGGAACTCCTTATCTAATGAACTTGACCCTTGTTGTCCATTTTATTTAGGGAGTTCTGGATAATTGGGTTTCTTATAAAACTGTACTGTACTGCTTGTTTCTACTGATCAGTTTGGCATCACTGTCCTGTTGCTCATCTACTGAATATTGTAAAGAACAGGATATCCTTAGACTGTGTGTGGCAGCTTTGTGTGGTGAGACCATGAGGTAAGGTGAGTGGGCGTTTCAGCATGGAGTGTTGCTGGTTCGCCAAGTGTATAGTGTGAATGTGTGTTGCGCTGTACCTGTGCTTGTCTTCTGCTGTTTGGGGTGAAGTTTACAATAAAGAAAAGATGCAGCAAAAATTTTGAAAAGAAGCTCCTCTATTGGGAGCATTTTGGTGTGCCCAGCGTGTCTGGTTTTCCGGTATACAGTCTGCTTTTCCAGTTTGCGTTTCCAGTTTGCTGTCTGTGTGATCATTGCAGAAAACAAAATTACAAAAAAAAAGTCACAACCTCCACCACCGTAAATAACAAGGTGAGCAATACCGTACCACAGTGATAAAGCAGAATACAGTAAAGTACTGTAGGTCAGTGGAGTTGACATACAGTCACAAGCATGGAAAAAACCAAAATGCATTTTTCACATTATGCAGTACTGTACAGTATTTTATACAGCAGCAAGTGAAGTTACTATAGATACAGTACTGTGATCCTTGCAGTGTCAGATACTGTAATCTGAGCATAGTTTGGGTGTGAGGTGAGTTGGTGGTGCTGCTGAGGTGCTCTGTATCAGAGCAAATAGGGAAACTCGATCTTATAAACTCCCGATTATCTGAACCAATTGGATGTCTCCCAAGAGGTTCGGATAATTGAGGTTCTATTGTACTACGTGTTGAGCAAGGCAGGGCTAAACTGTCACTGCAACATCAGCTGGCTCCTTTTTATGTATCAAGGCACTCCATATTCAGTTATGGGTTGTTCACCAGCTGAAATGTTCTTGAAGAGTCAGCTCCCAAACAAATTTACTTTGCTTAGGTCGAGTCTTTGGAGAATCACTGAAACCAAGCAAGAGACAAAAAGTACAGCATGATAAGGGTCAAGAAAAATCGCAAGAACTCAGACCTCTGGATAAGGTGAAGGTATGCTGTTTCCTAGAGGGGAAGGAAAAATGAGAGTGTGGAACTGTTGAAAGGAAAAATGGCCTCTAGTTTATTTGGTTCAGATGGGCTCCAGAGTGCACAAACTGCGTATAGACCATTTGTTGCTGTCCAAAGCACGAGATCCGGACTCTAGTGCTGTAACTTCCAGGCTTTGGGAGAATATGAGAGACATGATTACAGCACCTCTAAAGCAAGTAGGGAGCACACCAGATCCTATCATTGAGATAGATTAACTTTTGAGTCCTACAACACAACCAGAAGCAGTTGCACTGGAACCTTCATCAGGGAGTGTTCATCCTGACATGGATGTATCAGTAACCATGGGTGGAGATGAGCCTAACTTTGAAACAGGTTATCCAGTAAGAGCTCATAAATCTACAAACTGACTGAATCTATAAAAGTCAGATTACAGAACAAGTTCCAAATCACAGGTCAGAACAATCCCCTGAATCTGTTGCATGGTCAGAGCACTCTACCTCTGCCTTGTCAGTATAATGAGGAATAAACTGTCTGTTTAATGTTAAATTGTTGGTTAAAGTTACAATAAGAAAAAAGAAAGAAAACATACTAATGGGACAGCGTGCTTTCAGATTTAAGGGGGAGGAGTTTTATACACTGTTTCTTATGTAAGTTCCCTTTCCCACTGTCTAGGGGTACCTGGTAGAATGAAAGGGGAAGGGGGGCCCAGACCACAAGTGCCATCTTTAACAATCCCATGGCCGCCAATATCAAATATTTTTGAACAGAAAACATGAAGGCACCCTACCTTTAGACATCTTCTTCTTCACCGACAGGATACCTCCGAACCTTCCTCCATACAAGCTTTTCAGTTTCAGTTTCTGTTTATAAATTATATTGAAAAGGCATGTGAGCAAAAATTGCCCGTTTTCACAAGCATCCAGTTAGGGATGACATATTATAAGGGTTACAGTGCAAAAACATGGGTACAATAGAGAAGGACATTATACATAAAGCCATATTAAAAAACAAAGACAAAACCTAAGAGACAATACCACTGGTTAAACGATCAGAGGCTAGTGCTAGGGTCAGACATGGTGGGAATAAGAGCTGTGGTAGGCCAGGTAGTCACAAACTAGGTAATCTTCCTACTGGGGAGCAATGGCACTATCCTGACAGAGTTAGTAGGAGAGATGGAGGAGTATTTGGGGTATGACAGTCAAGGGTGAAGGCAGCTGCATGTGATGGACAGGGACAGGAGCTTCCAGAGATTATACTTAGGGGCTAGGAAGAGAGACACAGGGCAAGTGTCGGCCCTATTCTTCAATGTAAGTAGGAGAGAGAAGTACGTCGGGTGAGAAAATTAGTGAAGGGGACACCTGCAAGAGGAGGCCTGAGACATGGGCTTCCTTAGGTTATATTTAAAGAATGAGGTACACAGACACTGAATGAGAGCAGGGGGAGATTGTAGAACAGTTAGTGCCCATGTAAGAGAGGGTGTTTTGGCCCTGGTTGTGCGGCAGAATGGGATGGTGAAGGAGAGGATGGAGGACCGTCTTGTGGTCCTGGAGTGTGCTGGCTTAGGGAAGAGGGATCTGATGCTGTCAGGAAGGAGACCCAAGGAAAGTTTGTGAAAGAAAGTGACAATTTTGTTATCGAGTCAGTCCCCAAGGGAGGGACAGTCAGAGAGTCTGTAGAGGTCACAGTGGTGGGTAAGTCTGCAGAGGCCAGAGGCAAAATGGACAATGTTGTGGTAGGTGCTCCGGAGTCTGTTAAAGTTTTTCTGGGAAAGGGGAAGGAAGTAGACTTGAGCACCATAGTCAAAAAAGGGAGAAGGAAGCTACAGGCAAGGAGGGTCTTTAACTCCTTTGTAAGAAAAGGTTTCACCCTGTAGAGCATGCCAAGTCTTTGGTGGGCTTTCTTTATTGTCTGATTGATGTGTGATTTAAAGTTAAGGTAGCAGTCTAGAAGCAGGCCAAGGTATTTTAATTCATAGACTCTCAATCTGGTTGCCGTTGTAGTCATTCAAGTAGAAGTCAAAGGCTAATGGTTTCCTGGAGCTGGAGAAGACCATGGTCTTTGTTTTTTAAGCATTAAGTGCAAGTCCTTTTGATGAGAACCAGAAGTGGAGTCTATGGAAGTTGCATTGAAGATTGTTTAGACAGAAAGAGGGTGTTTTGTCCTTACAAAAGAGGACAGCATCACTGGCATATAGAATTAGCTCAGTATTAAAGCAGATTTCGAGAAAAGAGTTCACCACAAGGGAAAAAGAAGAAGACCAACAATGGACCCCAGTAGTCAGGGCTCGAAATAATCAGCTATCCGCCTGTCTCGGAGAGCCCGTTTTTAATTGGGAGAGCCGTTTCTTTCACTGTGCCTGTCTGTGGGACAGGCAGATAGTTTCCTGCATTAATCAAGCTCTGATGGGTACTAGGACCCAGGAAGCAAGTTGTGAGTCAGGACGGGTAGAGAGTGAGATGAATGTCATGCACATCGCAACTTCATGAGGTCTCTGAAGTTCGTCTCTGCCCTGATCTTGTGATGCATTGGATGGCAGAATTACGGTATGTTGGCTGGCGTCGGCGGGCTCGATGGCCAGTCTTCCTATCTGCCAAGGTAGGGAAACACAACTGGAAGGGGCTGGCAGGGGTAACTGTGCATGTGTTGCTATCTTCTGTCTCGCCCATGCTGTCACGATCCTCATTTCATTTTTTCAGGCATCTGAGGAGCAACAGTGTGAGACAAGCATTGTCGACGTTCAGTTAAAAAAACAAAACTAAACAGCCCTTTTCAGGGCTCTTCAGTGTAAAGTTCCAGCCAAAAGCAGTAGTCAATCACTGAGAGTATATTCTTTCTGCTGACTGTGACCTCTGCCATAACTTAGTGAGCGATCAGTAGAGTGGTACTGAAGGGCAGTCGGGGAAAAAAAAAAAGGCATTTTAGTTCAGGCTTTTTTTTTCTCTGTGTAGTGCCTTCTGACTGCAACACTTTGGTGCAAGACTTACAGAAATAAAGCCCTTTTCAGGGCTCTGGTTGGGCTAAAAAACTAAGAACAAGTCAGAAAGAAAAAGCAGGCAGGAGTGCATGTTCCAGCAAGTAGGGGGAAGGGACTGGAGAGAGCCTGTGCTAGGTTGTACTTGTACATGAGGAGAGGATTTAATTGCTATTGCAGCTACTTGTAGGGCTCTGGGAGAAGGACAAAAATAAAATAAATGAAGTAGTAAAAGAAGAAAAAGGAGGGCAGGGCAGCAGTGTTAAAGCAAGAGGGGGGCAGGAGAGACCATAGCCAGAGTGCGCTGCTGAAAACAGCCCTTTTCAGGGCTCTGGGAGTAGGACAAAAATAAAATACAGTAAAAAGATAAAAAAGGTAGACAGGGCAGCAGTGTCCCATCAAGAGAGGGGATAGGAGCTAGACTACAGCCTGAGAGTGCTGCTGAAAGCAACCCTTTTCAGGGCTCTGGGACAGGGACAAAAATAAAATATATGAAGTAGTAACAGAAGAAAAAGAAGGGCAGGGCAGCAGTGTCCCAGCAAGAGGGGGGCAGGAAAGACTACAGCCTGTGTGCTGCTGAAAACAGCCCTTTTCAGGGCTCTGGGGGACAAAAAAGTATGGACAAGTGAAACTTTTGTGGGACAGGCAAACTTTGCATCCCACCTGTTCCATGGGTAGGCATCTCAAAAAAAAAAAATTCTAGCCCTGCCAGTGGTACTCCATATTTAATGGGGCAGGGGTTTGAAAGGACATCGTTAATCACAGTCTGATGCGACCTGTGGCTAAGGTAGTTTCAAAACTAGTTAATGATGTCAGATGAGAAATGCAGAACTGCTAGGGTGGAGAGAAGGACGTTGTAGTTGACAAGGTTGCACGCTTTAGTGAGGTCCACAAAAACAGAACTAGTGTATAGGCCTTCGCCGTTGGCTTTGTTGATGTAGTTGGTAAATTTTATAAGGGCAGTTTCGGTGTTATGGCCGGCCTGAAAACCATGTTGTGCCTCTGTCTGAAGGTTATGTTTCATGAGGAAATCAATAGTTTGTTTGTGGACAATTTTTCCAATGATTGTGGGAAGGGGAGCCAAGAGGGAGATGGGACTGTAGTTGGTAACTTCTTATTTAGGTCTGGATTTGTGGAACAGGTTTGATAACAGCGCATTTCCATTTAAGAGGAAAAGCTCAGGTGCAGAAGGAGTGGTTGAAAATATTGATGGGTGGAGTGGCTAAGGATTTGAATACAAGTTTGAGGACCCTGTAGTCTATGTTGTCGAGGCCGATGTACGGCCTGAGGTCAGTAGTTTTAATATGTTTAACCACTACGGTGGGTGATAGGTACTGAAAATAGAAACTGGGGTGAGGGTTAGGGTGTGGGAGGGAAGGAGGACAAGGGACAGGGGGATGATTTGGCTAGCATTTGTCCAAATCACCAAAACAGTGATTAAAGAGATAGAATATTTCCAGGGGACCTGTGACAGCCGTTCCACCTGTGGAAAGGCTGAACTGCTCATTGTTTTGTCCTCTGTTGATGAGGTTGTTAAGGATATTCCAGGTTTGCTTTGGGTTGCCCATGGAGCTCCGCTATTTATTGGAGAAGAAAGAAATGTTTGCAGACTGGACCACAGATTTGCATCTGTTATGAAGGGTTTTGTACTATTGAAGTAGGTGCGGAAATTTCTGCTTTCTGTATTTAGACCAAGCCCAGTCTCTTTCTCTAATGTGTTTAAGGAGATCAGGGGAGATCCATCAATGACTGTTGCCCTTAACTCTAATTTTTTTCCAAGGGGGTTAGGGAGTCACACAGAGCAGGGAATTTGTTGCTGAATGTTTTGAGGGCTAAGTCAATGCCATGGATGGATTCTGTGAAGGACCAGTCTGTGGCCAGGACAGCATTTTCAAACTCATTTGGATTGAGTTTATTTATTTGTCTTGTGTGGATGAATTTGTGTTCCTGCTGAGGGGTTTTCACTGACCAGCAGCAGTAAACTGCACAATGGTCACTAATAGAATCAGGGAGAACCCCAGAGAAGGAGACATGAAACGGGTAGGAAATTAGAATCCAATCAAATAGGGATTCATATCCGGACCTATAGTTAGTCCGATTGTGGGAGATGATAAGTTGGTGTAGACCAAGGTCGATAACAGATTCCTTTGCCATGCCGGACTGCTGGGCTAGCCAATTATGATTAAAATCCCCAAAAAGATTATCCATTCCCTTCCATGGGGAAGGGAGTTCTTAAAGGGGAACTGTCATCAACAGTGTTTTTTAATGTCTGAAAGACCATAAACAGTTAATTTGAGTGAGCCATTGTGTTTATCTGTGAGTCTTTGCAGTCCAGAGTAATTCATATGTAAATCAGCCTGTAATTAAGGGTTGGGGGCAGCCATATATTTTAGGCTCCTGACAGGAAATGATGTCACCGAGGATCTTGGCCCTCCATTGACTGTAGGTTAAATAGGAAATCGTCTGTTTTACTAAGTGTGTTTTAAGGTGTTATTATAACACTTTCTACATCTAGAATAATTGTTTTGTATATGCATTGAAATTAGTGAGTTATCACCTTACATTTCAAACTGTTAGTAAAATAATCCATCTTTAGGATTGCTTTAACCTCTAGGCTATACTGCCCGCTGATCATTAAAAACTACACATCTCAAGGCTGGCTCTGTGGTGTCAACAGGTATTGGGGCCCCATGCTGTATCAGGATGTTTAAACCCTGGCTGTGTTCATGCCAGTGCAGATTTCTGGGACTGCCACAGCACTAACTTCTGTCTTATTACGTTCCCTCTCTTACAGTCTTTTCTCTTACAATTTCGGGTGCAAATGCAGGTTTACAAGATGGAAATGTGGCTACGTACCTACTGACCTGGCATCATGGGGCCAGTCTTGAAATGTGTAGTTGTGTGCCTTTCCTGGACAAAGATAGTAAAAACAATCTGAGCATGTGTTATGATTCTGAAAATATTATTCTCTTTCTATCCAGATTTGACTTGAAAAGAAAAAACATAGGACACCATTAATTGTTTATTAATTGCAAAAACACATGGATGGACAACAATGTTTAAATAAAGCATAATCTGAACTGCATTATTAAAATGTAGAATAATATATGGGTGTGTGCATGTAACAAAAATTTTACACACACCCGAGGTGTGGGATGCTACATTAACCCTGATGGCAAAGTCTGAGTGGTTTATAAAAGCATCCCACACCAATGATATGTGCAAAATTCTGGTTTTATATCCACCCACCCATATATTATTTTATTTAATTAATGGTGATAGTTTTTTCCCTTTCAGCACAGTTTGGTTAGTGTAGCAGTTCTGTCAGAGATACACACACTTCACACACACACACACACACACTTCACACTTCACATTTCACACACATACTACATGCACACACCTCACACGCACACACCTCACACACACACCACACACACACACACACTTACTTCACGCACACCCAACACACACACACACACACTCCACACACACACACGCACACACAGAACCTGTCTCTCCCTTTGTTGCTTTTTTTTCTTTCTTTTTTTTACATTACAGTGGGAATGGTATTCTGGAAAGCTGTGGTCCATCAGCATAACTGTGGAGCTTAAGACACACTCGAAGGGTATGGGTGGCAGGATCAAACAGATAGATTTTTTTTCCTTTACAGTAGAAAATCCCATTACATTCAAAGTATTTCAGTAAGAAACTGTTTTACTTTAACTTCATCAAAAGAAGTAAAATACTCTTTCAATAATGCAGTTCAGGTTATGCACGTGTTAACTGTGTTGTCCATATATGTGTTTTTGCAATTAATAAACAAGTAATGGTGTCCTGTTTTTTCTTTTCAAGTCAAATCTGGATAGAAAGAGCATACTATTTTCAGAATCGTAATGCATGCTCAGATTGTTTTTACTGTCTTTGTCCAGGAAAGGCACACAGCTACAGCGTGTTCCTGGGTGTGTTTTGGGAGCACAGGGAGGTTAAGTGACTTGTTCTGGTCACACAATATTCAAGTAGAGCATGATGGAATCAAATCCCAATCTGCTGGATGAATGAAGCTTGTTCACAGCTCTTTGCTTGAACCTCTAGGCTGTACTGCCAGCTGATAATCAAAAGCTTCATATTTCAAGGCTGGCCCCATGATGTTAGGCCAGTAGGTATGTAGCCACATTTGCATCTTGTAGACCTGAGTTCACACCCGAAATTGTAAGAGAAAAGGCTGTGAGAGAAGGACTGGAAAAAGACAGAAGTTAGTGTTGTTGCAGCCCCAGAACTCTGTACTGACATGAACACAGACAGGGATTAAAAATCCTGATACAATATGGGGCCCCAATACCTGTTGGCAACACAGAGTCAGCCATGAGATGTGTAGTTTTTGATGATCAGCTGGCAGTATAGCCTAGAGGTTAAGGCAACCCTAAAGATGGATTATTTTTACTAATAGTTTGAAATGTAACATTGATAACTCACTAGTTTAAATGCACATACAAAACAAGTATTATAAATGTAGAAAGTGTTGTAATAACACCTTATAATACACTTAATAAAACAGACAATTTCCTATTTAACCTACAGTCAATAGAGGGCCAAGATCCTCGGTGACATAATTTCCTGTCAGGAGCCTGAAACATATGGCTGCCCCTGGCCCTTAATTATGGGCTGATTTACATATGAATAACTCTGGACTGCAAAGACTCACAGATAAACACAATGGCTCACTCAAATTAGCTGTTTATGGTCTTTCAAATATTATGAAACCCTGTTGATGACAGTTTCCCTTTAACGTTAAGAAAGACGTCCAATTCATCCGAAGGGGTGCCGGGGGGGAGATAAGCAACGCTGATGGTTATAGTCTTAATGTTGCCTAGGAGAAGATTTATAGATAAGGATTCTAGGTTGGTGGTTTCTGGGGTTGCATCCAGAGCAGTAGAAGAGAGGTGATTTGCTACCCAAAGGAGGCAATCACCCCCTCTCTTTACCAAGTCTTTCCTTCCTAAATAATGAATATCCATCAAGGTTTATTTCATTTGAAGGGATCTTATTTGTGAGGCATGTTTCAGAGAGGGCAATAATGTCAAACATATTGGCTGATATCCAGGATTCAAGCACTATTTTCTTTGCTAACAGACTTTGGGCATTAAGGTGTGTTAAATTGCACTGGCTGGAGTGTTTGAGGGGATAAGAGTGGTTCTTATCAGCTGCAAGTGGAGGACTGGGGTTGGGGTGGATGGACACACAAATAAGAAGGAGAAGAAGATGGAGCCTCATGTGTCTGTTGTAAGCAAAAACAGAAAGCTTGTAGGGTCTGGGCCTAGGGCAGAGTCGTATAATAGCTAGTAAACAGTGGAAGAAGGGGGAGAATTCATAAATAAGGCAGAGTTTGTTTAAGAAATGTCCCAGGGTGGGTGATGTGGAGAACAGGGTGCTGTGAATTGGACTAGGGGGCTGGGGGAGAAATATAGAGTGAGAAGGTGATGTGGTAGAGTGTGAAGGGAGATCAAGGAAAGCAGGGGTTGGGAGAAGTGGTGTGAGAGGATGCTAGGCAGAGAGGTGGGGAGGTGAAGGAGAGGCTAGGGCAGGGGGAAGAGAAGAGTCTGTGGTTATTCCTGATTAAGCCAGAGGGAGAAAAAAAGAGTAAGAATTGTTACAGTCAGGAGTGAGAGCTTGTAGTAATACATTGCTTTTGGAGGGTGCAAGATTCCTGGAGAGAGGATGTAATAGGTAGTTCTGTTCCTTTGTGCGTGTTAATGTTGGGGGGGGACAGGACAAGATGGGGAGAACACAGAGAAAGGGAGGGAGCCTGGGGTAGGGGAAAGAGAAGGTAGAGGTGAGAGGCAGAAGCAATGTGGCAGAAGAAAGGAGTTTGGCTTATTAAAGAATATTAGTTTCAGGTCCTTTAAGAAGGGCAGGCTGCTTGCTGTTCCTCCTTTGATAAGTGGAACAGAGGGACAGAGCTTGTGGTGTATTTAAAGGGTGTGGGTGTGGGAAGGCAGGAGAAAATTCAAGTTAGAGAATGTGGCTTCACTGGGTGGTGTACCTGGATTTGTGCAGCTGGCAGTGATCCGAGGAGCGAGCAGCGGCTGGTAATAAGCACCGTGAAGTGGAAGGAGGGAGTGCCTGGTCAGGGGCCTACAAAACTGGGAGGAATAAAGGAGAAACAGTTAGCTTTATGTGCCACAAAACAGTGGGCGAGGTCCAGACAGGGATAGAGACAGGGGAACAGCAGGGAGCCAGAACAGTGCAGGAGATTAGCTTAATCAGGGGCGAGCTGCACTAAACAGTGATAGGAAGACTAGGAAGAGTGAGAGAGAGAGAGAGGAATAAGTGGGGGGAGGAGGTGGCAGGTCAGCTTTTAACCCCCTAGCAAGAGCCCCAGAACACAGGAGTTGCTACTCTCACCTTCTTACCACTCCAGGACCCAGGATCAAGATGGAATTCACTCCAGAGTCCCTCCATATTTTAATAGGGAAATTGATTAGCTTTTAATAAACATATGAACAAAGTTAATTCATTCAAGTGTTTTCTGAGATCAGACTGGACACCAGAATAGCCGAAAACAAGTACATTTATTTCTGGGATCCTATAAAAGATTCAAGGACCCAAGAGCAAAACTCATTAAACAATTTAACACAACTCCATGGGGCTATTAGCTTTAATCTGAGAGAGAGCAATTGGCAGCAGTTAGGAACAGATCTTTAAAATTAGCATACAGCAGATCAACACAGCTTCCAGGACTAGTTGATAGATTCTGCATTTCTTTTAAGTACCTGGCTTCTTCCACAGAATCCTATCTGTTCTCACTTCACCAATCCCAAGTTCCAAATTCATTCCTTGGCTTATTTCCTCTGTAGGGGAGTGATTTAGTCCTCTAGTGCCACAGAGAGAATAGTCCCTGGGGCGATGAGCAGCCTAGTCTCCATGGCTGCTTCCAATGTAGTGCCAAATCCCAAACTCTCCTCTCTTTAGCTGTTACCCGGTGCCCAACAGATGTATGTCAGATCTCCACCTTGAGTTTCCCACCAGATCCAAGTGACACAGTGCAGTGGCTCTCATCCTTACCTTATGGCCTAAAGTTCCACCCCAGACATGGACATGGTGGGTCCCGGGACCTGCCCCAGATGATTCCTTCTCATAATAGCAATTGCAAAACAGCCATCTCTATTATGGTGAGTGTATATCACCAAAAAGCAAATCAACAATATACACATGCCAGCGAACACACATCCGACATATAAATCCAGTGTTTATGTGGGGGGGGCACCCGTGCCACCCCTCAAGGTTTTGCTCCCCACATTTTTGGATTACCAGCTCTGGGGGTGCATGTCAGGAAGAAACACTTAGAGAATGCAGCAAAAAAAAGAACAGCAGCAAACAGCAGCAAAGTCTCCCCGGTCAGCCCCGAACCCAGTGTCGACTACACTGGAGGTGGCCACTCTCACCACCTCACCACATGGTTGACTTGGCTGCAGCAGGCACACTCCCATGCCAAAACCCTCTTCCGTATGCCCCCCTTCTCCTCCTTATCCCTCCCCTTCCAATCACCATCCCTTGCTGTTCTGTTGCTACTCTTGCAGGGTAGCCCAAAATAATGGTGCTGAAAATGAGTCACTATTTTTACACTCGCTCATTTTCAGTGACTATCATCACTGGATACCCCCAGACATGGGCACGGCAGACCCTATTGAGTCCCAGGCTGCATTCCTCCCCTCTGACCAACTTCCAGGGCCAATGTACCACCCAGGAAAGGATGCGCTGGTGCTACCACTAACCGATGGCCCCTGCTGCGGTTCTGCCACCACCACAATAGCCCAACTGGCCCAGTGCACATACCTTAGAAGTGAATCCAGGGGCCCCCTGTTCTCCTGAAGGGCCATTCTTCTTCTCCTGCTGGTTCTTCTGCTCCAACCACACCTGGCACTCCAACAACCACTACTGCCTGAACTACACTCCCTCCACCGGAGCCCCAAGTGGATCACTGCACCACCGCTGTAAGGCCAACTTGCCTAAGAACTTGGGGGGCCTCCAGAGACTACCCTGCTTCCCAACCACCAAACACTACCTCTCTCCCCTTTCACACCCTTACCCAGCCTTATATACTCCCAAATCAGTGCTTCCCCCTGTCATGAACCCACTCATGAGGGTCAGATCACTGAGCTCACAGTGCCCACCCCTAAGTGCAATCCATGACAGGGAGGGGTAAAACTGGGATACCCTCCTTGCCCAGAGTGTTTAGTGGGTTTACAACAGAACATTTGCCATGAGGTCCCAGAGCATTCCTCTATACTTTGGATCAGGGCACAATACCAGTCTCGAGTCCTGTGGCCAAATATGAACCCTTTTCCTGGCTATTACACAAAGAATAAAGACCCAGGTAAGTATGCTCTCTTTGGGGTAGCAGCGCAAAAACCTGATCTGGCCTTAGCCCTACAGGACATGCAATAGCCCAGTTCACAATCCCTGCAGACACGTATGAGATTCTGGCACTCTTCCTAATCCTGCTGGATCTCCTACTGACCCTTTTCAATTTGGTTGCTATTTGGTAACCCTTCTAAGCATAAACCGTTGTCACAGATTTGTAATAAAACTTCTACAGTCATACATACAATATAAGGAATCTCATGCAGGCAGAATTCTTTAGAAAAACAAAAGTCTACTAAAATAATTAAATAAATTCAGTTACAAGTAAAAGGGAACATATACAGAGCCAAGATAGTTGCACTGGAAAAAGTCCAGCGGAGAGCTACCCGCCACATACAGGAGGCAAAAGGACAAGATTATCTAAGGAGGTTAAATACCTTGGGATTATACTCCTTGGAGTTTAGGCGGTTAATAGGAGATATGTGCTTGACTTATAAATCACTTATTGATCCAGGTTTATGGGAACTTTTGGGATTGAGATTCAGGGAATCATTGTGCAATACTAGGGCACACCCTCTACAACTGTTAGTGGATTGTCCCAAAACAAATAAAAGAAAATCTTGGCTCACCTTGAGAGTAACTAACATCTGGAATAAACTACCATTCGAGGTAGTAGCTAGTGACACTATAATTATCTTTAAGTACAGATTGGATAGTTTCCTTATTAAACATAAGATTCAGGGGTATTGATAAATTGGCAAGCAAAAGGACTATTGTCTACATAGCTCTGCATTCACCTATGAAACCTATGAAATATACAAATTTACATTACAGTATTAGAAACAAATGGGAACGTATACAGTATAAAGACCTTAAAACTGTTTAACTACGTCTCTACCTGTTATGAAGACTTTCAAAAGTTCAGAGAAAATCTCTGGTTTGTAAATGTTGCAGTCTCGTGCTGGTAGCTGCAGTCATGTAGTCAAGAGAGAGTCTCAAACAGAATGGCACTGAGTGACTGTGCTGAGAGTTTAACTATCCTTCTGAAAACTGCAGTGTAATCAATTTGTTTATCAGTGGCCACCTGGTGATGTCACTCAGCTTCAACACAAATTCTACCTCCATAATTAACTAGTAACAGGACAGTCACTGTTAAAACTTTGATGTATCAATATAGCATCCTGTAAGCCAATTCCACAGTGTCATGTTAGAATTTCACATAGTACTGCTAGAATGGTCTTTCTTGGCGAATATATCATCTTCCCTCATAAAATGTGATATACTTATAATAGTTCCTGAGATAAAAAAAAATCTACTTCTGCAGTGCCTGTTTATGGCAGGTAAATGGCTTTTGGCAAATTTCTGTCAACAGAACCTGAGAATGAAAATCTCCCTTCCTAGTAAGCAGGTGTCCTTCGAGTCAAAAGGTCACCCCTTTAAAAACAATCTAGGTGTAACCCCCAGGTGGCGCTATACCAAGGGCTACTACCCCTGCCTGACTGAATACTGACAGGTTGAGGGGCCTGGGTCCAATGACGAGTGCCTCCACCCAGAGGTCAGGGTTTTCAGTAGTTAAACTAACTTGGTCACAGCCCTCTGGGACACTGTAACCCCCCTTTCTTCTCACTAGTGGCCCACACAATGCATCAGGAATATCTTAACAATGTACACTTACTCCCTGGACTGGCTCTGTCGACTGGACACTGGGGACCCCCTGTAAAACAAGATGATACAATGCAAAAGCCACAGTACAATACTTTAACATAAATGAATACCTCAGACAGTGTAACTTTGCTGAAACAAACAGACCTGATTTATTTAAGGAGCTGTAACAAGAAAGGGGGAAATCAGGTTAATTAGGTTAAACACATTAATAATCACAGTACTGTGCGCATAGTCAGAGTCCCAAATTGTCACTTTCACTGGGTACCCAGGAAGGGGGGGGGCTAGCCAGGATCAGTGCAGCTGGTTGGGGCCCTGAGATGGAAAAACACTGGCACAATACCCAAATTGTAATCCGGAGCCGGTTGGCTCAGTTCGTGAAGAAATGAAAAAAAAAAAACAATTAGATGACACACTTGCAATTTGATAAACAGATGGCAGGGAGCTACCCTGCTTTGTACTCACAAACTCAATGCTGGGAACTGGATGGAAGGCAGATTGTCCTGGATTGCCAGGAGGAGCAGACCCTGTGGACAAGGTCCTTGTGACTGGACCCAACTGCAGTTTAGAGCAAATGGATGTAGTCTGGATTAAGCTGGGGTTTACTTCCAGCTTCATAGATTCAATTCACTGTACAGGGGATTTGAAACACACTTCCACCCCAAGCAGTACACACATTTATATGTAAAAGGAAAGTACTGTACCAGGCAGGCTGCTTCTCTATCCCAATCGCAATTACTGCACAATACCCGGGAGAACACACAGCAGATTCAGTTCCTGACAGATCGAGCGCGATTCAGCAATTTCTCCAGTCTTCTACAAGGTGAGCCTGGTTTTACTCTTCAGATCTCCTTGATTCTCTTCACAGGTTGGATTCAGTCTGAACAGGTGCTTGCACAAGCTGCAGACCGAAACTTAGGGCCTTACACGCGATTCCCGTGCTAAAACTACACACAGCAGAAGCACACAGTTCCCTGTCTCTTCACTGCCCAAACTGATCTGATCTTTCCAGTAGACAGAGCCGGGCATTTCCTTTGAGTTCCTCCCAGTTCAATTGGCTGGTTTGGCTGTCACTCACAATCAGACTCCCCCTGTAGGCACCGAAGTCCAAACTACAATTCCCAGAGGCATCTGCCATACAGTCCCATTGTGGCTGGCTCAACTTAAGAGTCCAAGTTCTGATTTGCCAGCAGCAGGCTCCATTTTAAAGGTCCCCACGCTGATTGGTCCAGTTCAGCACTTCAATTCCAACATAGAGAGGAAACACACACAGAGTCCCAGCTGCAATAAAACAGGTTAGATAAACTGCAATCTCACAAATGCTGCTAAATGATTACAGGCAAACAGTTACAGCTTTCAGATGGGCTCCCTTTGCACTCTTAGCGACTACAAAAATGGAGCGAATTGGCAGCAGCCCAGGTGAGATTCGGGCATTAGAACACACAGTCCCCTTCCCAATTAATTATGGTCACAAGCAGGTAACTCTTAAAGAGACAGTACCAGAGGCTCTAAAAGCACTCACACTGAAGCAGCTTAAATGCTGAACACCTCCAGGCTTGGAGCGTTCAAGCAAGCTCCTGGAAGACTTCTGGGAACCCCCATTTGCAGGGGGGTTACACCCTTCCTGGCCTGGGAAAGCTTGGTGTCCGCGTCAAGCAAATACCCCCATAAGTTTCAATACAACCATATACATTTTCATCAGTATTACATTATGCTCATACATGTAATCATCAGTCAATATATCACTTTACCAGAAACACATTTCTGAAACTTTGCAGTACATCACTCTTTACACAGTATTATACACACATTGTACCATAACTCAGGTTATTACCTCTTGTACATGAAACCTGAAGAGAGAGGGCCCTTCCCTATCAGCTACCTTGGGGTTGAATGGGGCAGGGGCACCATACCTAGACAGCAACACAAGTAACTTGAAGTTAGCACTGATGTTCAGTTTGGGCAATGAGCTCGGGGATACATGCACTCCTTTATGGACAACATTGAGAGGCAAGTCCACAGGTCTCCCAGGGGAATCATAACTGAGGTGCACCACAGGCTTTACAGCTCGACCAGTCTGTCTAGGGGGAACTGTTACAGTCTCTGCACTCTGAGCCTCATTTTCAGCATTGTCCTCACTTGTCAGGGGAGTCTCCAGTGGGGTACAGAGGCTAGACCATAGGGCACTTTCAGCTCCAGGAGTTACAGTCTCTGAGTCCACAACACTTGGCTCACATGGAGAGCTTTCTGACACTGACAGTGGATTATCAGGAGACTCAACACACTCTTCTTGTTCTGGTATGTCACCAGTCTGTTCCAGTCCATCATTTTCTCCTCTGAAAGCTCAAACAGTTCAACCATACACAATGATTCCATATCATCTGACTTAATGCTTTGCACTTCACTTTCTGGGAGCATTGGCTCCAGGAACAAAGCTGGGGGCTTATACAGTCCAGAAGGCCCAGCTTCATCTCCAGGATTGACTAGGGGATTGTCCCGAAACAATTGACTCAGTTCGTAAGAAGGGTAGTATTCAAAACCACACTCACTTTCCTCTAACATGGACTGACAGTCATGTTCAACCAGGACTGGTGGAGGGGGACACTTTAACTCAGCTTATGTAGGTGCAGATTTTCTTGATTTCTTCTTAGCAACAGCTCTAGTCACTGGTCCAGAGGGGGCATTTTCTCAATCAAGATTTGTCCAATGGGCAGTAAATGATTTCTATGCATTGTTTTAACATCTTCTGAATTATTCTAGGGCCTTACTTTGTACACAGGCAGATCATCTAGTTTGCCCACTACAATGTGAGGGAGATGGTGCCATCTGTCAGCAATCTTATGTTTGCCATGCAGTCCCAGATTTCTTAGCAATACCTGGTCTCCCTCTTGGAGTTCATGTGCTTTCACCTTGTTATCATACCTTTCTTTGTTGGCCAGATTTATTTTGGCAGCCATGGTTTGAGCCAGTCGGTATGCATGATTTAGCTGGGCCTTTAACTTTTGCACATACTGTAAATAGTTGTCAGCTTGAACCCCATCAGGAGAGACCCCAAAACTCACATCTACCAGCAGACGAGCTTCTCTTCCAAACATCAGGCAGTAGGGGGAGAACCCAGTGGCATCACTTTTGGTGCAGTTGTAGGCATGTACCAGGGTGCTAATTTGTTGGCTCCATCTCAGCTTGTCCTTTGGGTGGAGGGTGCCTAGCATATCTAGCAAGGTGCGGTTGAAACGTTCAGGCTGTGGGTCCCCCTGGGGATGGTAAGGGGTGGTTCTGGACTTTGGCATTCCCCACAGAGAAAGCATCTCTTTGATCAGACGACTGTCCAAGTCTCTCCCTTGATCAGAATGGATTCTTTGTGGAGCCCCATAGTGAACAAAAAAGTTTTCTACAAGTACTTTTACCACAGTGGATGCCTTCTGGTCCTTGGTGGGGAAAGCTTGGGCATATCTCGTAAAATGGTCAGTGACCACCAGCACATTACTAATATCTCTTTGATCTGACTCCAAACTCAGAAAATCAATAGAGACTAGCTCCATGAGTGCACTGGTGGTGATGTTAACAAGGGGGCAGCCCTCTGGGGCAAAGCTTTCCTCTGTAAGCAGCGACTACAAGTTCAAATGTGTTGCTCCACATCAGCCCCCATCTTAGGCCAATAGAATCTGGATCTCACCAAGTCAAGTGTTCTGTCGATACCAAGGTGCCCCATGTGGTTGTGTAAGGACCTCAGTACTGAGTCTCGAAAGGCAGTGGGCAGCACTAGTTGTTGTTTGTCTACTTGTCCCCCTCTGTCTACTGTTTCTCTGTATAACAGTCTATTGATCAGTTTCAACTTAGGACTTTCTTTGTATAATAATGCAGTTCTCAGATCAGTGGAACGTAATTTGGACACATCTTTCCCTGCATAGAGGGCTTTTAAAGCTGATTTGGTCATGGATTGCGGGGATTGAGCCTGCCGATTACTGTCATTGTCCAGCTGAGGCAGTACACCGCTGTCTATTGCAAAAAAGTGGCAATAAGCAGCAGGTATGCAATTTTCAGAGGGTCCCAAACAATCGACCATACAGTTCACTGCATCCGTGGGCATTTGTTCCTCCCTGTCAAACTTCTGGCAGAGTGCTCGAATATCAGGTTCTGACAGTCTGACCCAGTCATTCTGGGGAACAGGCCTCCAGGAGAGAGCATCAGCATCTACGTGAGTTCAGGCCTGCTCTGTATT
This sequence comes from Neoceratodus forsteri, assembly GCA_016271365.2. Taxonomy (NCBI): domain Eukaryota; kingdom Metazoa; phylum Chordata; order Ceratodontiformes; family Ceratodontidae; genus Neoceratodus; species Neoceratodus forsteri. Next base: position 513,342,638 of record CM057449.1, on the reverse strand, counting down.
CAACAGCATAGTCGTATGTAGATAATGCAGAAAGCCACCTATGGCCAGTGGCATCCAACTTAGCTGAAGTCTGCACATAGGTCAAAGGATTATTGTCAGTCTTTACTAGTATTTTAGCCCCATACAAGTACTCGTGGAATTGGGCAACAATAGCCCACTTCAAAGCTAGGAACTCTAACTTATGTACAGGATAGTTCTTTTCGGATGGGGTCAGGCTTCTACTGGCAAAGGCCACTGGTCTCAGGCCATTCTCGTGCTCTTGGTGCAACACAGCCCCCCAACCCTTACAAGCTGGCATCAGTGTGCAGGACATAAGGTTTTGTTGGATTAGCATAGACCAACACTGGAGCGTGGGTAAATTGATATATGATCTCATGAAAAGCGGTCTCACAATCAGGAGTCCAGCAAGTCCCAAATACTTAACTTGGATGAAAATACACTCTTTCAGTCTCAAGGGACACAGACTTTTTGTATCTTTTGTGGGTTGGGGGATACCCTTGAGTAAGGTTAAGTAAAGGGCAGATCGCTCTTGAATAGTTCTTAATGAAACGCTGATAATAACCACAGAATCCCAGGAATCTTTGCAATTCTTTTAGATTTTTGGGCTGTGGCCAGGTGGTCAAGGCCTCAACTTTACTTGGGTCGGTCTCTATTCCCTCAGTGGATACTATGTGTCCCCCACATACTTTACTGATGTTTGAAAGAAGTGACACTTATCAATGGACAGTTTAAGGCCAAAGTCTTCCAGTCGGTCCAACATCTAGAATAATCTGCTTTCATGTTCCTCCAGTGAGCTGCCAAACACAATAACATTATCTAGGTATGTCAGGCACTCTAGTAAGTTCATGTCCCCCACTGCATGCTCCATCAATTGTTGAAAAGTGGCTGGAGTGCCTGAAATCCCTTACAGCATCCTCAGGAATTCATAGGAGCCAAGCAGACAGATAAAGGCTGTCTTCTCACGGTCCTCTGGGGCCATCGGGATCTGGTAGTACCCACTGCAGAGATCCAGCATAGAGAGCCACTTGCTCCTATTTAGGCTGTCCAAAGCATCCTGAATGTGGGGCATTGTGTACTGATCAGGGATAGTCCGCCGGTTTAAAGTGCGATAATCCACGCACATCCTTACTGTCCCATTCTTTTTTCTCACTACCACAATGGGGGAAGCATAGAGGCTTCTGGATTCTTGTATTACACCAGCAGTTAGCATCTCTTGCAGGTGCCATCTCACATCATCTATGTCAGCAGGTGCCAGGCGTCGAGACCTCTCACGAAATGGCCTTTCATCATGCAGCCGGATATGGTGCTCAGCTCCTTGTATGCATCCTACATCCCATTCCTTTAAAGAAAATACCTGGTCTCTCTGGGCAAGCTTCTCACTGATCCTCACTTTCCATTCAGCTGGCAACGGGGAGTCACTGAAATCAAACAAGTCAGGTGTTACTCTGTCATTCTTCCCCGAACCCTTGCTACTGGGTAGCACTGCAGTGTCTGCACAATGCACATTAGCCAGGGTGCAACCTCTATTTACTCGAATCTCTCTGTCAGACACATTATGAACTTGAACCATTACCCTTCTGACATAAGCATGGGCTCTAGTAGGCAAAATACTAGGCTTGATCAGCAGTCCCTCCGGCAATTTTCCATTGCCTGGTGCATCCAACATTAATATTTTATTCTTGACATCCTTTCTGATACGGACCTCTTCCTGTAAGGTACACTGGGCATTTGGTGCCAGGATCAGAGACTCAGGATCCTGTTTCCAAACAACTCCAATCGGTTCCTCTGGTTCCACTTTGTCAGCATCTCTTTGTGCCTCATAGGCCTTCTTGATCAAGGCCGGAATTCTTAAAGCTCTACTAGTCCTTGGCCCCTGTTTTTCATAACACAACTGTGCCAGCCATCCAAACATATGTGCATTAGTCCCAGTTAGTAAAGGAACCCCATCATACAGTCCAGTAGTGGGACACACTAAGGCCAGGGTCTCTACTTGCTCTGCCACCCCAGCCACAGAGGTGGGAAAAGACAGCCAAATTCGGATATATCCCGGGTAGGGGTTGGCCTCCTCACTTAACCCCCAGACATGCAGCCCCTCCAACGGTTGTATGGGTACATCAGACAAATGCTTCTGATACCAGTCTTGGAACATAATTGTCACTTGGGAGCCACTGTCTAATACAGTTCTTGTAGACACTCCATTCACCTTTACATTGGTCTCCATGGAGGCACCCACTATCCTGGACCAGTCTGGAGAGGTGGTAGCGGGGGCCTGGGCAACTGACCTTGCCACAAAGGGATGTGAGTTAACATTTTTGGGACCTTCACTGTGGTCATTTCGTGCACCTCTTAACCACTGTTTTATGCTCCAAAGCTCTCCTTGTAGCCAGCTCACCACTCTCTCCAAGTCTTTCCGAGACCAGCATTCCCTGTGCCTATCCTTCCCGTAATTATGGCAAAATATGTCAGCTGAAGTTTGGGGTGACCGAAGCATCACATTGGGGGCTGCAGCATTGGTACTGTCCCTCAGCTGGCGGTGGGGTGGACATTTGGAGACATCTCTTCAGTTCCCTCACTTCCATGGTCAAGGCATCAAGTTTTGAACTGTTGTCAACATGAGGTGCCTGGGTGGGCACCCCCACCCCCATAGCAGAAGCAGTCGGGCAAGTGTCAGTGCCCATACTCGTAGGAGCGGCCTTCATGATGAGACTGTCTGTTGCTTTCCTAATCTCCCTCAGCAGTTCACCCCATGGTGGCACACCCTTTTCCTTCTCAGAACACTCATTAACTGCCAACCCTTGCCCCTGAACTTCACTTGATGGGTCACCCTCAGTAACTCAGGTCGTAGCAGCAGCTATTGGTGCAAGTCCCTCCCGGGGTCACCTTTTTATCAACTCCTCGAATTTCTCTCATTAGCTTATCATAGGAGGGTGGGGATTCCAGTCGATTGGCAAGGTGTAACTGAAGCAACAGCAGTTTTGAGAAGGGGGCAGACTTAGGGATCCTGTCCAGCCTGGTTCGGTCCAATTCAATCACTGGCAAACTACCCTTTCTGAGGCATTCTTGCAACAATTTTTCCAGCCGAGATACATACACAGACAACAACTCCCCTTGGTACTGTTGTGCATTTCTTACTCTCCACCACAGGTCCTCATCAGAATCTGGGCTCCCATACACATTCTCCAAGGCCTCAAGATAGTTCTGTGCAGTCGGTCCAGGGTTACTGGCCCGTTTGGCACAGATGGTAGCTAGGGTAGGATCTCGGAGGCTCTCACTTACCCGCTTTCGCTTTTCTACTTCTGAGCATTGCCATTCTAGCACTTGAGGGGCAACATAGTCTATCCAGGTCTCCCAGTCATCCTCCCCTTGTGGGCTGGGGAGGGTGCCGGAGAAAATGTTCAACCTGCGGTAAGAGTCGTGACTATTGGCAGGTACAGACATAGGGGCTTGCACTGGCACAGAAGGAGGGACAATAACAGGTGCTGGAGGGGGAGAGGGTGTTGGTGGAGTAACCTTCTCAGGTGGCAATAATAGTTTCTTTAAATCCTCCACAGTTTTCCCTTCCTCCAGCAACAATTTAGCAAATTTCTCCTCAAAAGTTTCAGATAGTGGGGGGGGGCTCGTTCTCCCCGAGGTCTTTACTGTCTTTAGTTATCACTTTCCAGGCAGTGAGGGCTTCTTCTGAGGTAGTAGTCTGTGGCACTTTAGAACTGTCTATAGGGTCCCTACACTGTATTAGAGCCATGAAAGTTTGGGCGAGCAGATCAGCCAGCCGCCCCACCACCACAGGGTTTCGTAAACATTCGACCTTGGAAAGTATTCCCTCTACAGTGTCCGTACTGGTACCCAGTGGGATATCCAAGACAAGTATAGCATTTTGGGGGTTGATCTCCTGCCCAGTATACCACTTCACCGACTGGTGTACAGCCGCTTCTGTTGGGGTACCCATTTATTTTTTAACAGTAATTCGTAAATGTGGCCACTAGAGGATGCTAATCCCAGCAGTGCCTCCAAGATGTAACCCCCAGGTGGCGCTATGCCAAGGGCTACTACCCCTGCCTGACTGACTACTGACAGGTTGAGGGGCCTGGGTCCAATGGCAAGTGTCTCCACCCAGAGGTCAGGGTTTGCAGTAGTTAAACTAACTTGGTCACAGCCCTCTGGGACACTGTAACCCCCCTTTCTTCCCACTAGTGGCCCACACAATTCATCAGGAATATCTTAACAATGTACACTTACCCCAGGACTGGCTCTGTCGACTGGATGCTGGGGACCCCCTGTAAAACAAGATGATACAATGCAAAAGCCACAGTACAATACTTTAACATAAATGAATACCTCAGACAGTGTAACTTTGCTGAAACAAACAGATCTGATTTATTTAAGGAGCTGTAACAAAGAAGGGGGAAATCAGGTTAATTAGGTTAAACACATTAATAATCACAGTACTGTGCGCATAGTCAGAGTCCCAAATTGTCACTTTCACTGGGTACCCAGGATGGGGGGGCTAGCCAGGATCAGTGCAGCTGGTTGGGGCCCTGTGATGGAAAAACACTGGCACAATACCCAAATTGTAATCCGGAGCCGGTTGGCTCAGTTCGTGAAGAAACAAAAAAAGAAAAACAACAATTAGATGACACACTTGTGTAACCCCCCTGCACATGGGGGTTCCCAAAAGACTTCCAGGAGCTTAGTTGAATGCTCCAAGCCTGAATGGTGTTTGGCATTTAAGCCATTTATCAGTGAGTGTTTTTAGAGCCTCTGGTACTGTCTCTTTAAGAGCTGTCTGCTTGCAGACATAATTAGTTTGTATGGGGGGACTGTGTGCTTCTCTGTTTGAGTACCACTCGAGCTGCTGCCAATTCACTCCATTTTGCAGTCACTAGAGTGCAAAGGAACCTATCTGAAAGATGCAACTGTTTGCCAGAAATCATTTAGAGTAATAATGAAATTACAGTTTGTCTAACCTGCTTTCTTTGCAGTCAGAACTGTGTCTGCCTAGTTCCCCATTCTGGTTTTGAACTGCTGAACTGGACCAATCAGTGTGGGGTAAGCTAGCTCTAAAATGGTGCCTTGGACGAATCAGAACTTGGACTCATAATCTGAGCCAGCCACAAGAGGATTGTATGGGCAGTGACTCTGGGAGATGTAGTTTAGACTTAGCGCCTTTTGGACCAACAGGAGCAGTCTATTGTGAGTGACAGCCAATCCAGTCAAGAACTGGGAGGAACTCAAAGGAAATGCCCGGTTTTGTCTGTTGGAGTTTCAGTTGAGCTCTGACAGTGAAGAAGGAAGGAGCCCTGTGATTTTCGTGTGCAGTTTTAGTCGGAAGCGTGTGTGGCCTCGAGTTCGGTCTGCAGCTTGTGTAACTGCTTGTTAGGACTGAATCCGTCCTGTGAAGAGAATCAAAGGATATCTGAAGAGTAGAAACCAGGCTCACCCTGTAGAAGACTGGAGAAATTGCTAAATTGCACTCAGTCTGTCAGGACTTGAATCTGCTGTGTGTTCTCCGGGTATTGTGCAGTAATTGCGATCGGGATAGAGAAGCAGCCTGCCTGTTTGCCATATAAATGTGTGAGAGTCTTGTGGAGCTCAAGAGTAGCCCTGCTGACACTGAAGGACCCTATCTTGTTTGGAGGTCGTGAGTACTAATTCAGGGTCGCTCCCTGTTTAATTGCCACATTAAATCCAAATGGAATCACTGTACTGCTGACTGTTTAAACTAATTTTCTTTCTCGGTGTGAAAGGGCCCTACCAGCTGCCACAGTTTGGACTAGCCACTAGGGCTTGGGTACCCAGGGACAGTAACTGGTAGGGATAGGCCTGTGCACAGAGCCATAGGTAGATGAGTAAAGTGATAAGCTAATTAACCTGATTTCCCCCCTGTCCTTGTTATATTCCCCCTAAATAAATCAGAGCTGCTTGTTTCAGCAGAGTTATACTGCCTGAGGTATTTGTCTATGTTAAAGTATTGTACTGTGATTGTTGCACTGTATCTTATTTTACAGGAGGTCCCAGTGCCTGAACCAGCCCTGGGGGTAAGTGTATACTGTGAAGGTAATTCTGATATATTGTGTGGGCCACTAGTGGGAAGAAAGGGGGGTTGCAGTGTCCCAGAGGGCTGTGACCAAGTTAGTTTAACTATTGCAAACCCTGACCTCTGGGTGGAGGCACCCGCCATTGGATCCAGGCCCCTCAACCTGTTAGTGGCAAATCAGGCAGGGGTAGTAGCCCCTGGGATAGCGCCATCTAGGGGTTACACTTGCAATTCAATAAACAGATGGCAGGGGAGCTACCCTGCTTTGTACTCACAAACTCAATGCTGGGAACTGGATGGAAGGCAGATTGTCCTGGATTGCCAGGAGGAGCAGATGCTGTGGACAAGGTCCTTGTGACTGGACCCCACTGCAGTTTAGAGCAAATGGATGTAGTCTGGATTAAACTGGGGTTTACTTCCAGCTTCATACATCAATTCACTGTACAGGGGATTTGAAACATGATTCCCCACAAGCAGTACACACATTTATATGTAAAAGGAAAGTACTGTACCAGGCAGGCTGCTTCTCTATCCCGATCGCAATTACTGCACAATACCCGGGAGAACACACAGCAGATTCAGTTCCTGACAGACCGAGCGCGATTCAGTAATTTCTCCAGTCTTCTACAGGGTGAGCCTGGTTTTACTCTTCAGATCTCATTGATTCTCTTCACAGGTTGGATTCAGTCTGAACAGGCACTTGCACAAGCTGCAGACCAAAACTTAGGGCCTTACACGCGATTCCCACGCTAAAACTACACACAGAAGAAGCACACAGCTCCCTGTCTCTTCACTGCCCAAACTGATCTGATCTTTCCAGTAGACAGAGCCGGGCATTTCCTTTGAGTTCCTCCCAGTTCAATTGGCTGGTTTGGCTGTCACTCACAATCAGACTCCCCCTGTTGGTGCAAAAAGGCGCCGAAGTCCAAACTACAATTCCCAGAGGCATCTGCCATATAGTCCCATTGTGGCTGGCTCAACTTAAGAGTCCAAGTTCTGATTTGCCAGCAGCAGGCTCCATTTTAAAGGTCCCCCACTCTGATTGGTCCAGTTCAGCAGTTCAATTCCAACATGGAGGGGAAACACACACAGAGTCCCAGCTGCAATAAAACAGGTTAGATAAACTGCAATCTCACAAATGCTGCTAAATGATTACAGGCAAACAGTTACAGCTTTCAGATGGGCTCCCTTTGCACTCTTAAGCGACTGCAAAACAGAGCCGAGTGGCAGCAGCCAGGCGGGATTCAGGCATTAGGAAACACAGTCCCCCTCCTCAATTAATTATGGTCATAAGCAGGGGCTCTTAAAGAGACAGTACCAGAGGCTCTAAAGCACTCACACTCAAGCAGCTTAAACGTTGAACACCTCCAAGCTTGGAGCATTCAAGCAAGCTCCTGGAAGACTTCTGAGAACCCCCATTTGCAGGGGAGTTACATAGGCTTTTCCTATGCCTTGAATTAACACTGGCATGGATATACACAGAAATCCCATAAAACAATATATAACAGAAATATATATTGCAAATAAAGATTGGCAGTTGGCTAGCTCGCGACACCCCCTGGAGGCAGAGCACCAAAAATCCCAGAGGTGCCAAAGCTCCCTACCAGAGCTGGGGGTGAAGGATTTTCACAAAGGCTAGTAAGTCCCCCTGCAAGGGGGTGCTTACACTTATAATGGTATCTACTATGGTAAAGCAGGGTTTATGTTAGGACCTGTATGCACTGAATCAATTGCACTTTGGCAAAAAAGGCTCACTGGTCCTAAAGCAGAAGTTACGGGAATTAATTCAGGTTAAATATAATTTAAACTAGGAAAGGTGGGGCAAGGAGGTGGGCCGTCACCAGGAAAGGGGGGTCTTTGGACCTCCTCCATAGCTAGGCAGGAGCAAAATTCAAATAGGAGTGGGGATGGGGAGAAGGGAAGGGTGCTGAAGGGATAGGATCACATTGGAGAGTGGTATCATTGAATGCAGGGAGTCTGAGCAACAAGACAGCAGAACTGAAGGTGCTGATGGCAGAAGAAGAAGTGGACATAGCCCCCATCACTGAGACTTGGGCAACCCAATACCATGACTGGGACCTAGCTATCCCAGGCTTCAAATTATACCACAGGGACAGAAAAAAAGGGAAATGGGAGTGACCATCTGTACTAGGGAAAGGATAATGTGTAACAGGAAGGAGGGGGGGGAAGGCAGGGCAGAAGCCTTATGGGTGTATCTCTGCAGCTCAAAAGGTAGAAGGGTTAGAGTGGGGGTTGTATACAGGCCACCGACTCAAAAGGAGGTGATTGATAGGGAGCTGGGAGAACAGTTAAGGAGACTCAATGGCAAAGGTAGCACTGTGGTAGTTGGGGACTTTAACATGTCAGGGGTAGACTGGAGCATTCTGGCTACCTCGTGCCAGGGAGCAGATCCTTCTGGAAGCCTTCCAGGATGGCTTCTTGATACAGAAAGTAATACAGCCAACTAGGGTGGGGAACATTCTGGACCTTGTGCTGACAAACAGCAAACAAGTCCAAGACGTTGGGGTGAAGGACCCCCTGGCAGAGAGTGACCACTGCACAGTGTGGTTCTCCCTTAATCTAGGAAAGGAGGTAGCCGCAACAAAGATTAAGATTCTGGACTTCAAATAGGCAGACTTTGGCAGGATCGGAAGTATACTGGAAGGACACATAGATAACATCTGCCCATACATGGACACCAAGCAAAAATGGGTACTCGTCAAGCAGGGCCTGCCTAAGGCCTCTAGTGCATGTGTAAAGAGCCAGAGCTAGAAAACCAGGATCAATAAGCTGAACTGAATGAACAGGGAGGTTGTGGAGAGGGTGAGGGAGAGGATGGCTGCTTTTAGGACCTATAAAAGATCCAACCATGAGGAGGACAGGGAGGAATACATGAGGAAATCCAGGGAGGTGAGTAGAATAGTAACAGCAGACAAGGCATTGAGAGAACTGAGGCTAGCACAAGGGATCAGAGCAGGGGAAAAGGATATCTCCATGTATATACAGGAGAACAGAAAGAGTAAGGATCAGATTGTTAGGATCAAGAATGGCAGTAGATGGGCGGAAATGGGGGCAGAGTAAGCAGAAGTACTCAATGAGTACGTCTGTTCAGTATTTTCCAGGAAATGAGAAGGGCCTGTGCCAAAGGGGAATGGGAAGGGGGGTTGGGAATGGGGGGTTACGGATGGGGAGATCCCAGTGGGTAGGGTGAAAGAGGGTCTTAAAATCTCTGAGGGTGGAGAAGGCTCTGGGCCAGATGGAGTTCACTCTAGAGTCCTTAAAGAGTTGGCAGAAGTCCTGGCAGGGCTGCTGGTGAACTTATTCAACACCTCCAGGGATACTGGGTGTGTACCCAGGGACTTGATGATGGTGCATGTGGTGCCCAGGGATGAACCAGGGAACTACAGACCGGTGAGCCTTACCACCATTGTAGGAATGTTAATGAGACTATCCTCAAGGAGAGGATGGAGAAATTTCTGGAGGATAATTGGTCTCCAAGACAGCAAGCAGCATGGGTTTGTCTTGGGCAGATTCTGCCAGACAAACCTGGTTGACTTTTTGATTGGGTGATGAAGGCACTGCACAAGGGCCATGCAGTGGATGTCCTTTCACTGGACTTCAACAAGGCCTTTGATCCGATACCTCATGGTAGGCTGACCAGCATGGTGAGGAACCTGAGAGTGGGGAGGAAACTGGTTAGATGGGTCAACAGCTGGCTACAGGATAGCCAGCAGAAGGTAGCCATGGTGGGTGAACTATCGGATCACAGAGCTGTGACAAGTGGGGTCCCACAGGGCTCAGTGCTGGGACCAGTGCTGTTTAACATTTTCATTGCTAACATTTCAGACGGCATAAAAAGTAAGATCAGCCTCTTCGCAGATGACACTAAGATCCGTGCAGAGGTGGTTGAGGGGGAAGGTGGTAGAGTACTCCAGGAGGACTTAGCAAAACTGGAGGGCTGGTCAAACACATAGCAGTTGGGGTTCAACGCCAAGAAGTGTAAGGTCATGCACTTGAGGGCCAGAAATACCAGGCATAGTTACTGGTTGGGGGGAGAGCAGCAATCCATGTCAATGGAAAAGAAGGATCTGGGAGTACTAGTAACAGGGGAAATAAAACACTCAGTCCAGTGTAGGAGGGCAGCAGCACAGGGCAATAGAATGCTGGGATGCACCACAAGGGGAATCACCTCTAGGAGAGAAGAAGTCATCCTGCTCCTGCACAGGTCCCTGGTGACGCCACACTTGGAGTACTGCGTGTAGCACTGGTACCCCTACCTGAAGAAGGACATTAAGCTACTAGAGGGAGTGCAGAGTAGGGCAATGAAAATGACCCTGGGATTGGGTGATAAACCATATGAGGAGAGACTGAGGAGCTCAATATGTATTCCCAGGAGGATAGAAGGGAGAGAGGGAATATGACTGAGACCCTCAAGTACCTGCAGGGCAAAAACAGAGTAAACACCAAGAATATGTTCAAACTAAAAGGTGGGAGGGAAACCAGGAGACACAGTCCAAAATTGGAAGAAGGAAGATTCAGGAGGGAAATGAGGAGGCACTTTTTCATGGAAAGGGTGGTTACAGTGTGGAATGCACTGCTGGAGAAGGTGGTATCATTGAGGTCAGTGAACAGCTTCAAGAGAGGGTGGGCCAGGATCAAAGGGAGGGTCCAAACTGAGGGAGGTGTGTGTGTGTGTGTGTGTGTGTGTGTGTGTGTGTGTGTGAAGGAAGCAGGAGGAAATACAGAGGAGAGAGCAAGGGAAGGGGGGGCAACTGCAGTCTAAATGGTTGAAGTGCTGCACACTAGATAGACTGTAAGGCCGGTCTGCTGGCAATTTTGTATGTTCATAGGGTTTATTGTGTTGCAATGCAGACTGTTATATTTCTTGTGAACTACATAGCCCAGAATGCCTTGCACAGCTCAGTGAGATGATGTGATAGTGGAGACTGGAGACAGACAGGGAGAATAAAGAATGGCAGAACACTGCAATCCATGCTGTCTGTTATTTTATTTCCAGTAAATATATTATAGCATCCAGTGGCACCCACTCTCCATCCCCCTGACCCAAGCCAAGTAGGCCTCAAAGTCCAGTGGTATTCACTCCAGCTGCCGTTCTAAGTAGCCTCTTGCACCCACTGGCACCCACTCACCCTGCCTTAATTCAACCAGTCCCATCCAGTACCACCCTGCTCCCACAGCTTGCCCCAGGTCCAGCTGGGGTTTTGTTCAGCATCTTCTGTCTTGTATAACTTTGTTATTTTGCGCTCACTGTGAATTAAAATATAAAAATCTAGTTTGTTGCCTTTCTCCATTTGTGCCTCAAGTACAGTGTTCCTCTCCTCTGCTTTCTCAGGTCCAGTTGTCAAGTGACACTCCCCTCTCTCACTCTGCCCAGTACAAGCAGTCCCTGGTGACCAGTGGCATTCACTACCTCTCACCTACCACATCCCAAGTAGTCTTAGGCACCCAGTAGCACACCCCACCCTCACCCTGCTCCAGTCCTAGTAGTCTCATCGTGTGCCAACCTGCTCCCTCAGCCTGCCCCAAGCCCAGTAGTCCCTGGTGTCTAGCAGTACCCACTGCTTCTCCCCCCCCTCCACCCTCTCCCCACCCCCACAAAGTAGTCTCTGGTCTCCCAATGCTGGTTTAAACAAAAAAAATGCACACAAAGTAATTGGGAAGTGCAACCAGGAATGGGTGCCTGGAGCATGGCCTCCCTTTGCCAACATCAAGCTCATTGGGCAGGCGGGAAGAAAGGAACCACCGACTGCCCCAGTTTTCATGTGCCTGTTATATCTTGAGACTGATTACAGATGCATGAAGGCACTTCATGAAAAGAGGCAGAAAAACTGTTCTGCACATGCACAGCTGACAGATCTTTTACTGCTCCTAACTTTACTATTTTAAACAGTTTTGTTCCAAAAACACCAAAAGTGACACATGTGGAACAGGCAATGCACATTTGTGGAGTGCTGCTCAACTTCAAGGGTGCTGCCTCAGAAGTCTCGAAAAGACAGTACAAAATGGAAAAAGGGATTCATCACAAACAGGAAGATAAATTATCATTTGATGTGCAAACGTGCAGAGCGTAGACCACCCAGAAAAATGTTTCACTCATAACTGGAGGGCAAACTTCCCTAGGGTTTTTGATTTCGTGGGTGGCTTGTACTCTACAAGTTTGTACATTAAATGGAGATAATTAATCTCCCTGTTTGTGCTGCAGCCTTTTTTTGTTTTGTATTATGTTTTTTGATGTTATGTAATGAACCTGTAAGTTTCAGGTTTCAAATATGAACCTTATTTTCAATTAAAGGGACACATTCATGCCCAGTGGCCATCATAGTTTGAAAGTTAATGAAAAGCTCTTTGAAAGGAGGTATTGGACTCCTCTGTAGCTGGAAGCAGTCCAGAGATAGAGATAGCTTTGTTTGTTCAAAATTAGTACTACACTGCTGCTATTTTAAGAACATTGTGATGTCATGGAGGAACAAGCTGTGCATGACTTAATGTAGATAGGCACAGCATGTTCCTCGATGACATCACAATGCTCTACAAATAGCTGCAATCTACTACTAATATTGAATAGACTCAGTTGTCTATATCTCTGGATTGCTTCCAGCTGCAGATGAGCCCAATACCTCATTTGGAGTTTGTTTTCATGAGCTTTCAGACTATCACAGCCACTGCACATGAATATTTCCCTTTAATTGATGAGCAAAATAAAATGGGCTTTAAACCATATTTTACAGGAGTTTAACACCCTTGAACATTAGTCTACTAAACTGAATATTACCAAATTGGGGGGGGGGGGTCTGGTGATCCTGACCCAAAGGGTGTGCATGCCAATTTTCAGGTCTCTAGGTCAAAAGATGATTGAGTTAGACGCGACCAAAGCTACAAATTTAACAACAAGAACAGTATTATGACCTGAGATAGGAAATACGTATCAAGAACAGATTACAGTATTACAGATTACAGCAACAAAGATTCCTTGTAAATGACCTCGGTAATGAATAATTGGCAAGAAAAATAGAGAACTGCTGTGAAATATCAGCTGATTTGTGTCCAAGTTCTCTGTTGAGGTCTCCTGGATGTATCAGTTCCCCTTTATGGGCAACCTTACAGTGGACAGGAAATGGTAGGCAAGATCTGTATGGTGGTAATGAGGGGCAAATTTAGGGAAGAGTTTTTTGAGGCTGGAGTTGATATAGGAGGCGAAATCATGAAAATAAAAAGCCACACATCTAGTTGCAAGAAGTGGGTACAGTTTTTAGGAAGAATGTATTCATAATCATTAAGACATTTGTGGAGCCTGGCAAGTCATGGCTTACTGTCAAACATCATATAAACTGTTTTGAGAAAAGTCCAGGGGAGTTAAGTACTGAGAAAATTGTGCAGTTACAAACTGCAATTGGAAAGAAGGCTGTATAAGGGGATCCTAGAGAAACCCTAGCTGGGGTAACTGGTTTTGCTAAATCTTAAATAGAATGTGTGCTGTAAACAAAACCAACTAAATTTTCTACAATTTTTACAGCTTGTACAAACTCAAAAAAATTACAAGGGGAATAAATTGGAGGGCTGCGGAGGGAGAACAGGAGGTGTGGGAGAGTGGTGAACCAGAGGGTGTGCTGGGTATTCGGCTACTGTCTCAACTGTGGGAAGTTTCAGGACATGACGGCAGAGCTGGAAGCCACAAGGACTGAAATATGCTGCTTGATTGCTGCATTCACTGGGCCTCATAGGAAACTACTGTCAAAGATACCTCCAAGGCAAACACAAGCCAGAAAAGGAGGTTGGACAGTGATGAAGGGGAGGAGGGGAGAAAAGTTCAAGCCTGATATAAGCACACCAGCTTTGTTGGGCTTACCATTGTGGTCCCATCCCTCCACGATACCGCTGACCAGAATGCTTGTTTCCAGGCAGGTCAGCGATCCACACATGTATGTTTGCGCATCTGTTTTCTGACTACTCCTGCTGCATTTGAGGTGCCTCTCCAGTGTTCCTGACCCCTGTGGTCAGTAATATGGGGTCCGGACACCTGGAGGGGGACCCAAGAAAATTCCCAAAGAACTTTAAGAGTGCAGGTGCGTGCTACAGGGCGACAATCTGAATAATGCATGAGGCTCATGCATATTAATGAGCCAGCTTACCACAACAGGGGGACAGTGTTTCAGCAGCAGCGACAAGCTGCCAGTGGGGTGAAAATCCACAACCATGCATTTATGTGAAAGGGCAGAGAGTGCTATTGAACTGTGAGGGAAATACATTTTAAAAGTTTTCAGTGTGGCTACACAAGGACTAAGTGTGGGACTTTGCTGGGACTGAACACCAGCAGCCATACTTGTGACCCCTAACCCCTGAACAGCCAATAAGAGAGCTAGGATCCTGCCAAAGGCTTATAGGACTGAAAAAAAAGACTTGTGGGAATAAAACAGGGACATTTCTAGAGGCTATTTCCAGGGACCAATAGAGGGTCAAAGGAGGTTAATGAATATTAATTTTATGGAATGACAAGTGTGTGGACCAATCAGGAGCTGGAGAGAGCTTCCAAAACATAAAAGACTTTTTTGTTCAGGGTCAGATCTTCAGAACCCCCTCCTACAGAAGGAGGCGGGCTCCAGTACCAGGAAGAAAAATGTTGTTTCCCGTGTGGAAAAAGGCCTCATCGGGGTTGCCAGCATTCTGCCCCCTGGCCTAAAGACAATTGAAAACCCTTCAGCTGTGACAGAGTTGTTGAGCCCACTTTCGTCCGGCTGTGAGTGAGCTGTAAGTGACTGTAACCACAGTGGTGGCAGCGCTGTGGCAGACTGAGACTTCAAGACCTTAAGGTTTTGTCTGCAGGAGAAGTTTTGAGAGCTCATCCTGTAGGTAGGGAAATGGGCAGACTAAGTGGGCCAAGCGAACCTTATCTGCCATAAAAGTCTATGTTTCTATGTTTCTTTAAGGACTGTGTGTTTGTTCCTCAGTCTAGTTGGCCACTGTATAGGACAGGCTGAACTGAACCTTTGTGATTTTGTTTCAAGGCCATCAGGAGCTGTTCCTCAGAATGGTACCTTCGGCAGTGAGAGAAGAAATATCAATCCAGAGATGGAGCTTGAGGTTTGAGAAGAGATGCTGCTCCAGAGGAGGTGCTTGAGAGATTTGAACCTCAGATTGGGGCAGTAGCCCCGACGCTTGAGAAGAGAGAAATGTGAGACTGTTCCAGAAGGAATGAGACTTCTCTGCAGTGCAGTAAGTGCATTGAAAAGTTTGGAATTCAGAGACTGTATAAGTAAATACCTAACAACCCACAGTGCTCTGGCGACTTTCAAAATGTGATTTCTCCTTAGTGTAGATGGAGAATTTGTACCCAGACAAAGAGAACGTTTGGGAAAGATAGAGACTGAGAGACCTGCAGGGTGAAGGCCATGTACAAAAGCCCAACAGGTGAAGATTGGAAAGGCTTGGCAGGTAAAGACTGGCTTTATTATTTGTTTCAACTAGTGACTTAGCGTTTTAACAATTACTCCTTAATACCAGCAAGGTGTTGTGACTTCAGACATCCCCAAACCCCTTGAGAGTCTTCAGAATTGTAAGTATCCTGGGCTGCGGCTTTGGGGAAGCCTTCATCAATTATCCAACTACAGTAGTCAAAATCAAAGAGGTTAATTCCTGGGCAGGACTGTGCAAGATCAAATGTTTGCCCCGTGTCAAGTCTAAAAGTTTTGCATTTGCTAAAAACTATTTGAGCCCCAATGAAAGATCCTCTGCTTCTTCTGCCTATGTGAGGTGATACCCACCTTGGGACTTTAGAGACTTTTGGGCAGCTGCTAAAAAAGAACCAGGTGCACCCGTGGGTGGGAGGTGGAGACGTGTGGGGTAAAAGTGATGCAGTAATTGAAAAATATGTTCTATTATTTTTCTCCTTTTTCACCCATCTCCAAAATAAATCAGTTATTGGTTAATGTTACATGATGGTACAGTGCCTTATTGGAAGAGGTGGAAAGTGTTATTGTGTGTTCAAGGTACTATGGGGGCAGCTTTTATATTTTCCTTGGGGGTGTTAACCTGAAATTTATTTACAGGTATTCCAAACTACTACCCCAGATGGAGGCACCAAGCACACTGATGGTTCCAGTATCTCTGGCACCCCAAGAACCTAGGCCGGACCCCTCGAGGTGAATCCAGTGAGGACCCGAGGGCCCCAGAAAGATGGCTATGGGTGAGTTGCCCTCTAAAGGGCAGGGGCCTACACTGACGAACTGGTACTGTGCATCCTGTTGCAACAGGAAATACACAAATCTACCCTCATGAGTAAGAAGGGATCAATATGTCTATCAGGCAGGCAATGCCAGACAGCATGCCAGGTGATGAGCTGCGCCCCGAAGGGTGCAAGAGAAAGGTACATGTAGTGGAGAATTCAACCATCAGGGGCACCAGGAAGCAGTTGGGTCTCATACCCAATGGTAAAGAGCTAGTCTGCTACTCCTCTGGGATGACAGCAGACAGATCTATAGCCAGCATGGTGGAACTCATAGCAGAGAGGGAAGGAAGGCCAGATCTAATTGTGCACAAAGGCATGAATAATCTGAGCAGACAGTGCTTGAAACAGGTAAAGTCTGACTCCTGTGCTCAGAGGAAGGCAGTTAAGGAGAAAGCAGAAATGATTATCTTCTCTGAGGTGCTACTGCAACCATGCCTGAATGAGAACTGGCTTGGTGATCCAGTACCCCGCGCGCACACACACACACACACACACACACACACACGTTTATTTCCTTATTTGAGAAATAGTTTTCTGAAATGTGCCAGACATTTTCAAGTGCTTGATTTTACCCTTTCCTTGTGGCACCAAATAAACAAGCATTTGTCAATGCCGAATGTTTGCTTGTTGGCAGTGGTAGTGTAGAAGTTACAGAGCTGCGTAATAGGAATAGCAGTGAAGTATTGAACTGAAGCCAACCCCACCACCACCCTGCAGAGAGTGACAGGCATTGGGGTGTGCGTTTGGGTCGTCAGGCATAACGGCCACGCCATTTCACCACACCCCACCCTGCAGACACTGACAAGTGTCACGGTGTTCCTTGGGGTCTTTGGCCCTTATGCGCACCCCATTTCATTAGGAAATACGGTGAGATGGGTGTGATATAGGAGAATGGGGTGAACTTTGGGGCCGAAAAGTCCAAGGCATACCTCGATGCCTCTCAATGGCTGCAGGGTGTGGAATGGTATGAGCATTACAGGCAAGAATCCCAAGTCACACCCCTGATGCCTGTCATTCTCTACAGGGTTGGGCATTATGGTTGGAAACCCTAATACCTCAGGCATTCGTTGGTATTTTCACTCCAAATTTTCAACATGTTTTTGCTGGCCCCACCTCATGAACAGGGGAATATCAGTTTGTTAGCCGAAAGCTGCTTATGCACAGCGACTCACGGCATTTAGCACCACAGGTGCAAAAACATTCCGAACAGGATGTAAAAAATGACAGCTGTACTGTTCATGGGGAGGTGTAAAAAACGGCAATGTTGCAAATCTGCAGTAAAAATATTTTAAAAAATGGTGAAGTCACGAGTGTACAAAGAAACTGTGCAATGCACACCCGTAATATAATTAGGCTGGGGAATTTTTACAGCAGATTGTCAACTCAGGCATTTTGGTGCCTCCAATCCTGAACAGTGTCACTGTGATTTTCTTTATCTGTGCCGAACAATGATTTCCCACAGCGACCATGCATCTCTGCGCTGAAAGTGTGAAAACACACTTCAGCCATGTTGTGAAAAATGACAGCTGTACTGTTCATAAGAAAGTGTGGAAAAATGCCACTGGTGAAAATCTGGACTGAAAATATTACAAAGTCATGAACTTACAAGGGTGCATGGAAACTGCGCAATGCTCACTCATAACACAGTCATTTTATGGACTTTTGTCACCAAATTTTCAACATAGCCATTTTAAGACCTCTGCTCATGAACAGTGCCTAACTGTGATTTCTTAATCTGTCCTAAACATTGCTTTCGCTTTTCAACAGCACCATTGTGCGCTACATATCGTGAAAACACATTTAGGCGACATATGAAAATGGCAGCTGTACCGTTCATAAGGAAGTGTAATAAAATGGCAATGTTGAAAATCTGGAGTGAAAATATTAAATTCGCAAACTTACGAGCATGCATAGGAACTGCGCAATGCACGCTCGTAAAACAGTCATTTTTAAGAATTTTTCCACCAAATTTTCAACATAGCCATTTTAAGACCTCTGCTCATGAACAGTGTCACTGTGATTTTCTTAATGTGTCCCATACATTGATTTTGCACATCGACTGCGCCACTGTGCGCTACATGGGCGGAAACACATTTTGGGCAAGAAGTGAAAAATGACAGCTATACTGCTCATAAGGAGGTGTGGTAAAATGGCAATTTGGAAAATCTGGAGTGAAAATATTGAAAATTCGCGAACTTACGAGTGTGTGTAGGAACTGCGTAATGCACCCTCGTAAAACAGTCATTTTTAGGAATTTTTTCACCAAATTTTCAACATAGCCATTTTAAGACCTCTGCTCATGAACAGTGTCACTGTGATTTTCTTAATTTGTCCCGTACATTGATTTCACAAACCGACTGCGCCATTGTGTGCTACATGGGCGTAAACATGTTTTGGGTGAGGTGTGAAAAATTACAGCTGTACTACTCATAAGAAGGTGTGGTAAAATGGCAATGTTGAAAATCTGGAGTGAAAATATTGAAAATTCGCGAACTTACGCGTGTGCGTAAGAACTGTACAACGCACGCTCGTAAAACAGCCATGTTTTGGAATTTTTTCACCAAATTTTCAACATAGCCATTTTAAGACCTTTGCTCATGAACAGTGTCACTGTGATTTCCTAAATTTGTCCCGTACATTGATTTCGGACACCGACTGCGCCATTGTGCACTACATGGGCGGAAACACGTTTTGGGTGAGATGTGAAAAATGACAGCTGTACTGCTCATAAGAAGGTGTGGTAAAATGGCAATGTTGAAAATCTGAGTGAAAATATTGAAAATTACACAATTTCGTAGCTGCATGTAGAACTGCGCAATGCACCTCGTAAAACAGTCATTTTTAGGAATTTTTTCACCAAATTTTCAACATAGCCATTTTAAGACCTCTACTCATGAACATTGTCACTGTGATTTTCTTAATTTGTCCCGTACATTGATTTCACACATCGACTGTGCCATTGTTTGCTACATGGGCGTAAACACGTTTTGGGTGAGATGTGAAAAATGACAGCCATACTACTCATAAGAAGGTGTGGTAAAATGTCAACATTGAAAATCTGGAGTGAAAATATTGAAAATTCGCGAACTTATGAGCGTGCATAGGAACTGTACAACGCACGCTCATAAAACAGTCATTTTTTGGAATTTTTTCACCAAATTTTCAACATAGTCATTTTAAGACCTCTGCTCATGAACAGTGTCACTGTGATTTTCTTAATTTGTCCCATACATAGATTTCGCACACCGACTGCGCCATTGTGCGCTACATGGGCAGAAACACGTTTTGGGTGAGATGGGAAAAATGACAGCTGTACTGCTCATAAGAAGGTGTGGTAAAATGGCAATGTTGAAAATCTGGAGTGAAAATATTGAAAATTCATGAACTTACGAGCCTGCGTAGGAACTGCGCAACGCACGCTCATAGAACAGTCATTTTTTGGAATTTTTGCAAAATTTTCAACATGGGGTTTTGGGACCCTTCTCATGAATGATGTCTGTCATGGTGTTGTCGGGCCTGAAGGGTGATTTCGCACAGTGACTGTGCAGTGACTGCAAAATCACCCTTCGGGCCCGAATAACGCCATGGCAGTGACATCATTCATGAGAAGGGGTCCCAAAAACCTCATATTGAAAATCTGGTGCAAAAATTCCAAAAAATGCCTGAGATATGCAATAAAGTTGAAACACCCCTGTCTAGCCCATTATACAGCTTACCGGCATTTCCTCAGTTCGCGGTCGGCTTTGAAGAGTGCAGACGTGTTCCCGATCCACCGAAGATCATCGCACCGAGCTCCAGAGGTAAGTATAGAGTGAGGGGGGGTGTGGGGAGGCAGGGTGCGCAGTGGGTGGAGTGCGGGTTGTGGGAGGGCTGGGAGAAGCGCCTGGGACTGTTTTATTTTCAGGTTAAAAAAAAAGATGGCGTGGGACGTTTGCCACACTGGGGTGGGCTCCCAGCATGGCACAAGGATGGCTGGGGCCGTGGAGCCGACGGGGATTGGGCACCCCGTCGGCACATGATTAGTTGCCACACTGGGGTGGGCTCCAGCGTGGCACCCAGTACTGGGGGGTCAGGACAGTGGAGCCGATGGGGATTGGGAACCCCCATCGGCTATTCCTCGAATTGCCACGCTGGGGTGGGCACCCAGCGTGTGTGGAAGGCTTGGGGGCGCCTTTGCAAACCCGACAGGGATTGGGCACCCCGTCGGCTATAAGTGTGTGCGGAGGGGGGAGGCAGCATGCGATGTGTGCATTTCTGTGTGTGTGTGTGTGTGTGTGTGTGTGTGTGTGGGGAGCTGCGCGCAGGCAGGCGATATCTTATCGCTGCTCACTCAAGTGTAGCTCCCCCTTTCAACTGTATGCCACTGCATTTTGGAGCTTGTCATAGACAGCTCCAGCATGCATTGGCTTACAGGGGCCGTGCCTGCCAACACACTGACTGAATTGGAGGAGGAGGTGACACACCTCCGAAATCTCGGATGATGGCACTATGTTTCTTGCACATGCGTGCAAGCAAATATAAAAAGCACAATTTTAGCACTACACTGGATTCTGAACCTGAGTTCTTATCTGCTGTACTCGAGGGTCGTGAGTGCCCAATTTACTATTTTTGCTAGACACTGTAGAAGGTACAGAGAACTACCTAAAGAAAAATGTATGTATACAACTTACAAGTACCATGGTTGTTTAAAACAGTTTTTCCTTCCTTTTGCCTTTTAGACTGTAGGACTCAACAAAGGGCTAAATGAAAAGGCATAGGCCTAGCTTTTACCAATTAATGTATTTGATATTGCCCTGTTTTTAAAAGCAGGAACAGTGAATCTCCTCCTGCTGTCTCACGTCTCTCAAGCCTGCTGTTGTGGCTAGCCACCGTCCTGAGACCCCCTCTCCTGAATGCATTGCTACATATGATTTTTTCCTTTGGATCATACTTTGTGTTTTGAGAATTGTGTTATTATGGTGTTCTGGTCTATTGCCCTTGTAACTTTTGTGCACATACATTTCTGTACTATATTCAGCATGCATTCATGCATGTTTTTTTAATTATCCATTTTCTCCCTGACCATTCCCTTGTTGTCCAACCTCTAGTCCTCTATCCACCACGTAGCCTTATCTACCACAAACCCCACTGCTGATGTCTCCCCATGGTTACACTCCATCCCAAGGTCTTCAAGAGGGCTGTCCTTCCTCTAGTGACAGTATACAAGATCCAGGCAGGTGGTAGGCTTTATTGGGGGAGGCCAAAGTGTGCTAGCTATGACCATCATCTAGATGGAATCCAGTGTTTTTTTTTCCCCCTTTTCATTCTTCTCCCACCTCATTGCACCGGTTAAAGATCCTATAGGCTTCACATGCACATAGACAACCTCCTGTGGGGTGTTAGCTCCCTGGCCCCTGGCCCACCACAGGAGTTGCTGGGGCCCTGGTATTTAATGGCAGCACTCCCTGGCTGGAGGCACTGCCACATGGTAATGCCTCCAGCCTCTCCTATGCCACCTAGCTTCCAAGTCCATTCCTAAACCAAGTTTACCAGCACCAATGTCTTCCTGTAGGGAGCTGGCTCCCCTGGCCAACCACATGAGTTGCTGTTGCCCCAGAATTCAACACCAGTCCCCAGCTGGTACTGTTATCACATCTTGCCACTCCATGCCACCTAGCCAGCTCCTGGGTCCATTCCCAAGCCCAGGGCACTTGCATGGCTGCATAATGGGCTGCCGTGGCACCGTCACATGGCCCTTATACATCTCATTGCACTTTTGGCACTTAGTATTGTTCTTTGCTATAGCACCTGGGTCATACCTTGACACAACCTCCAGTTCCATATGCCATTCCCAGTCAATAAACTTAAATAAATAAATAACAGTCTTGTGACAACATTCCTCCATGAATTTTGGGGGACAACGAAAATTGAATAAAGACCGTTTAGCCTCAGAACAAACACGACAGCCTAGCTAAAATGGGATGGCAGAAATGGCAGTGGACGGAGAGGTGCTTGTATTGGAGGTTCTGCAATGGAAAAGTCAGTAGAGGCCGAGTTAGGAGCTCTGTTGCTACTGGCCAGCTCAGAGAAGCTGTAGAAAAAGCCCGGAGAATAGGCAAATGGTGTAAAGAAAACCTTGAAAAGAGAAACCTACTTGGAAAAGAAAAATATATATACTTTTTTATACCTGGGAGTTTGTGTTAATCAGCGAGTATTTCCTCCCATGTCTGATGATGGCACACTACCTCTTGATATAATACAATGATGAGGGATGAACTAGTAAAGCACCAGAGTGACTCCTTCTTGCCTGATGAAGAACCCTACCCTGTCTTGTGATACATGTTTTGTACTACTTCTTTGCTAAAGAGAGCTTTTATGAACATATGTGATCAATTATTTGTGATTTTACTTACAATAATCATTTTGTGTTTCTGAAAGGGCCTATTTAGATCAATCAAATAAAGATTTACCTACTGCCTTACTTGCCCAGTAATAACATGCCCAGCTGTAGTGCAAGAAAAATGTTATGGGAGCTATGCTTATTACACAGAAATGGAGGCCCCCATATTCAAAAGTCTCCTGGAAACTTGCATAAGTGCCTGTGCTGTGCATCTGAGAAGCATTGTCCCAATAAAATTCAATATTCAGAAGATGCGTTGGAAGATGCTCTCACGCATCTCCTGCTGAATATACCAAACATGCGCCATCGTGCATCCGGACATGGGTGGCACAGTAGGGCAGGTTTGAATATGGGAAACCAAGGCAAGACAGCTTGGGATAGCAGAGCACAAACAGGGAGAGCAGCCCACAGCAACAGTAATAACAGATGGCCTTAGCTGCAACAGGGTAGCACCCCAAGTCACAGGGGAGGACAGTGGCACAGGAACAGCGCAGACATGGGCACTAGCATGGCCCCTGGAGGCACAGTATGAAGCATCACACACAGACCACCAACCAAGGGGGGTACCACACACACTGGGCACAGCATACAGAAGGGCATGGATATGGTGACACTGCACTGGCAGTGCCAATGGAGAGTGTGGAAAGGCCAAGCACCATGGCAACAGGGCCGACATGTCAAGCATGGTAGACATGCCAGCCAGAGCCGTGGCACAGTGTGCTACTGGTACAGCGCCACACAGGCCAGGGGCTACAGGCCACACAGTGGACAGACACCGACAGTGACACATAACCATCAACAGCACAGCACACCAGCACAGGGACCATGACAACAGCAGAGCAAGGCAGAGCACCAGCACAGGGAACCAGTGCAATGGAAAACAAGGGGCACTGTCACAGACCCCCCCACAGGCAGGCCAGGGGGGTAACCGTAACAAACACAGTGGAGGTAATACCTGGGGGGACAGGGTGTAAGGGTGTCCAATGGCAGGGACACACATGGGCAGTGAAAAGCAAGTGACAGTGGGCTACCTGTGCTACACAGCAGGTGACATCAAAAACCATTAAAGGAAGGACCACAGACACAGGCACAAGCAAGATGGAAACAATTTTACTGAAAACAACCGGCAAAAAACAAACAGAAACATTCAACAACAGAAAAACCAACAGGCAGTATTAAAACCATAAACAATTATATATGAGAACAAAAGGGGATGTGGGACAGGGAACAGGTAATGCAGGGGGGAACTTTATACAAGTGGAGGGCAAGGTAGTAGGTGTGGGGTCAGGGTAATAGGGGCTATGTACAGGAGCAGCAGTCCATCATGGCCACACAGGCCTAGTGCCCTCTGCTGTGGCATGACCTCCCCCTGCGAGGGTGCCCAGTGTTCTGCAGAGCCCTCAGTATTCCGCAGGCCACCCTGAGGATGGCCCCCTGGCAGTGGTAGATCACATGCAGCAGCTCTTGGCTGGTCACAATCCTGACCCTTAGAATCATCCGAACCTGGGTCCATCTGCGGCAATCCTCCCCTGTACGGGCATCCTGTCGACCTGTGGGGGGAAACACAGAACATGGACTCAGTGCTACAGTCCACCCAGACACGCGCAGCCCCGGGATGGAGTGGACGTCCAAGCCAGAAGTTGGGTGGGCCACTGCACAGTGCTGCCACAACACCAAGCACATGATGGACTGGCAAAGTGCCATGCAACAGTGCCACACAAAACATGGGACATGGCACAAGGAACAGGCTATGACAACCTGTGCATGCACTGGACATCACCAAGGGACATGTCACCATATCCCCCACAGCATGTGAACTTGACATCTGCATACCCCATGTGTGTAGGCCTGGCAATGGCCCTGTGTGGGCACTGATGAGTGCCCATGGTCTTGTACAGACACAGATCCAAAATGTGGTGTCACTCACGTCTCCTGCCACTGGTCTGGATGAATCCAAATAAATTCACAGGTAATCCAAATGTATTGAAAAAGAAATGTATTCAAGGCAGAGAGTACCAGCAACAGTAAGGGCTCCCTCCAGACCACCCAGCACTTCGACTCCTTGTGAGTCTTCTTCAGGGGTGTGCTTGCACAGACACACTGGATGGGGGCCAACACACAGGAGCCAGGTGCACAGCAGAGCTGCCACATGGTACAACAACACCAAACCATTTGTGCGAGGCCAGCACCACATCAGCATGCACAACAAGCAGGCCATGGCCTGCAGTGGGCGATGCACACACACCCAAACCGACAGAACAGCAAGATGCACCACTAGATGCACTCTCACCTGCAGTATGGTGTAACACACCCCTGTGTGTGCCATGGTCATCACCACTTGCCACCCCACCATCACTGGCCCAGCTGCTGGCAAGGCGCTAAGCCTGTCACCACTCCTCCCGACCTGCAAGGGGGACACAGTGGAAAAGGTACGGTGAGCATCATGCAGAACCACAGTGCTCCCCCAACACCCATTGGCCCGACAGTCATACGACACAGCACAGCATAGCACAGCACACTGCATGCCCTGGTGACAGGCAATGTGCAAAAGGTGACCACCACTGTTACAGCAACACCACCATGGCCCAACATGGCCCCCAGGGCCAGACAGTGGCACACATGGCGGCATGACCCTGACCTTGCGACCAGGGCCATAACACCCATGTGGGTGGTGGAAACCGCCCCAGCCACACACCCACCAACCCCCCAGTAGCAGGCAAGTAAAGCATGCACATAGGACATACGTACCTGCGCGTGGCACTGCCCTCCTACAGGCCTGGTCTCGCAGGTGGTCCAACCTGCCTAGGTCCCTCCAGCGTAGGTCCCCAAACCAGTGCCAGCATTTCTACCAAGTCCTGGGGATGTCCATCCTCCAGGTGAGGCATTCTGCTACCGTGACCCATACCTGGACCCGTGTCTCCTGCATCTTTTCTGACCTGATCAGCTGCCCCTCCAGGGGCATCACTAGGTCCACTAAGTTGCCCAGCTCCACATCCCCCCAGTTCAGGGTGTGAGGCCTGGTCACCTGTGAGCTGCCAGCATGTGTCATACTGCTTAGGAACAGCTGCTGCAAGTGTGACTCACTGAAAGGCACTGGGAGGTATGCATTGGGGCCACGCCGGGTGCATGATAGGCCAGGCAAGCATGTCTCCATGCGGCATGCACGTGCAATATAGAGAGGCACGATAGCTGTTGCATGGTGCAGTACTGCACCTGTGCAGTAGTGCATAGCTGGGCAGGAGGACGGGGTTGTGCCCCCATGCTAGACACATACGCAGCTATGCGGCAATGCCATGTTGTGTAGGTAGGCCAATGCCATGACTGTAGCCTTCCATATGGTGCATATCATTGGCCATATTGTTGGCCATGGGTTGTACACATTTGCCATGCAACAGGGCAATGTGGTGGTGTAAGCACAATGCACCATATGTGACGTAACACATCCGCGACCGTGCAAGTCAGTGACATTCGAGCCTATTGCACAGGCATCGACATGCGCCGTGCAGAGCTGCGTGCCCAAATTTCGACTGTAACAGTGTTTGGTGCACTGCATTAAGCAAACCCTGCACCCCATGCCACTGATGCCAATCCTGTGCTCATGTATGTCTGTTTCTGTCTACAGGCACCATTATGGCAGCTGAGGAGGGGAAGAAGAGAAGGTGGCCAAACTTTACTAATTATGATCTGCAGGCCCTCATAGAGGCCTATCTCGTGCAGGAGGACCTCCTAACCCACAAGACAGGTAGCCAGCAGGAGTGGCTAAAAGGCTGGGAGGAGGTGGTACAGATGCTCAACACCCATGTAGTATACAATCATATGCCCCAGGAATGTATTAAACGCATTACCAGTGAACGCACCACAGCCAAGAAGTGTCTGGCACTGTTCAGGGTGTTCCAGAGTGCCACTGGGGGTGGGCCCACCACAGTGCCTGCCCTGTCGGCATAGAAGGCAAAGCTTGCCACATCCCTAAGCCATGGCTCTGTGGAGGATTTGGTGGTGGCTTCCAGATGGGAGGTGGGCTGTCGCAGCACTGTGAGTACACATACTGTATGACAGTTACGGAGGAGGCTGCATGTCATTGTTATGGGAGTGCTTGTCATGCCACGCAAGCTCAGTCACTATGTTCCCACAGTGCCCTGCTGACATTCTGTCATTGCCCAGCCCTGTCAGAGGCTGCCACGGCCTCTGCTGTTCAGTGTTCCTGGCCCAGTTGTGTGCTACACACCGATGGCACAAGGCCTGTCAGGTGCACGGGCCACCTGTGAACACCTCAGGACCATGGGTGGTGTTTGCATGTACAACTCTATGGCAACAGTGGGGTAATGCAACGGCCGGCCCCTGAGAGCAGGTGTGCCACATGCTGCCAGCTGTGCATGTGACCTGGACAGTGCAGGCTGGGAGGCCTGTCATCATCCAGGTCTCAGTCTGGCCATTGTGGCCCACACCCCGTGTACCCTGTGGGTACATGCATACGTAAGACTCGCAGCACACATGCTGCTGTGGTGTGTGTGCAGTACAGGCCACAGTGGTAGCCCATGGCCCATGTGTAACCACCTGCACACCTGTGGCACACATACACACCTCCTTGTGTCCAGCTGTCACCCAACACCATGGACACGCAGCCCTGACCATGCTCTCCTAATCTGCCTTACAGCTCCATCGCACCTCAGGGGTGCTGCAGGGTCCCTGGCTCATCCAGTGGGCCAGGAGGTGGATGAACCAACCCCATCAAAATCCACTGCAGCCAAGGCCAGTGCAGTGGGTGATGCCACACGTGTGGTGGGGGACATTCTTGGGCTGGCTGATCTCGACCCCCTGACCAGCCTTGACATCCTGGATGACCTCACTGTGCTGGCATCGACCATGGACGATGACGATGATAATGATAATGATGACAATGCCACCCAGCTGGGGAACCGCATGCTCAGCCCGTCTCATCCAATGTATTCCCAGTTGCCACATGGACAGCATCGGCAGCGGCAGTCATCCTGGGCCCTCACATGCCCCTCCCCAACCCCACTACATGCCAACTGCTGCTGCAATGGCTGTGGTTGTCCAGGGGCAGGGCACCACTGTGGGGCCCAGGTGCAGTGCCACCACACAGCAGGGTGTTGTGGACCAGCAATGGCCTGCACATGCACAAGGCATGGATGTCCCTGAGGCCACTGTGCCAGCCTGTGCACAGTCCCCAGCCCAACAGTGACCTGTTGTGTGGCATCCACAAACAGTGGATGTGTCACTGCAGGCCGGTAGCCCCCCTTCCCATCAGCCCCCCCAAGACATGTCCCATGCTGACAGGCTGGATGAGCACACCCAGCTCCTGTGGTCATCCATGGAGTGCCAGGTGGCACTCAGGGAGGCTATTCATGGCCTGAGGGTGCAGGTGAGTCTCTTGGATGAGCATGAGGCCCTGAGGCATACGCAGATGCTTGGTGAGTTGCACCAACTGCAGGATGGAACATGATGGCAGAAATGCACCTCACGAGGTGGACATGACCAGTCTTGACAGGACTGCACGGGCCATTGAGGTGGGCTGTGCAGCCCTGGCACCTAGTGCCTGCAGGCCTTCACGCAGCATGACATGCAGTGTCACCGGCACTCCCACAGCACAGCAGTGCTTGACCCCCTTGTTGGAGACACCGTCCCCTGCCAACATTATCCCCAATACCGCTGGATCCCATTTGGAAATCAGTACCCCAACCACCACACTCACCTGATCATGGTCACATGGGTCAAAACCACCAGGGGTGGAGGATTCACCTGTTGTGTCAAGTGGGCACCCCGTGGGGTACACTTTGCCAGTGTGTGGCAGCTCATGTGTCTACAGTGGCCATTGTGGCAGACAGTGATGCCATCTGGGTACAGTCAGCCTAGCCATGTCACCCAACAGCCATTGCTGCTTACATATCTACCCGGCATTGCCCAGGCCTGGGTGCAGTGGTTTACACACACACACACACTCACACACACCTGTGGCAACCCTGTCCCTGCTGTCTGTGTGGTATCTGGGTCATGGGCGTGGGCCATGGTGTCATGGTGTGTGGCATGGGCGTGATCAGTGTGACCTTGGCTGACTACTGTGCGTATGAGCCAGCTTGTCTCTCTGATCCCATGCCATTCCTCCACATGCACCTGTGTTCTCCCTTGGCATTGCTGCCTCTGCAGTGGATGCCTGTGCATGGTCGTGTTCGCACATCTTTGCACTCCTCTGCATCTGTGCAGTGGCTGCCAACCTGCCCATGGGGGGTTCCTTGGGCACCCCCCCGCAAATGTGTCTGACCGCCCTGTCAAGTCTCCCTCTGTCACTCACCTGTGGTCTCCAAAGTACTCCTCCATGATTGTGTCCCTAGCAGCCTGCCATGGGCCCCTCCTGTGCAGGATCTGCTGCTCATCCTCTGCCTGCAGATTCTCATCCTCTGAACTGTCACCCGCCTGTACCTGGACAACTATTCCGTGGTCAATGGCCATGTTGTGTAGCATACAACAGGCCAGGAATATGCCACACTCCTTGTCTGGGCTGTATTGTGGGGTACCACTGGACCTGTCCAGGCATCTGAATCTCATTTTGAGCATGCTGAGCACACACTCGATGATATTGCGTGTAGTGATGTGCGCCTCATTGTATCTCTCCTCAGCCTCAGATGGGTCTGCAGTATGGTGGTGAGCAGCCATGGGTGCAGTGGGTAGGCACTGTCACCTGTGAGAGGAATGTAACATGTTAGTCAGCAGGCATCTGCAGTACCCCAAAAGCCCCACCCCAGCCTGTGTTTACTGCCTGTGTCTGTCCACCCCATGTCTATGCTTTCCACCTGCACAGGCTCTGTCACGCCTCAGTGCACCTTCCCAGCTGTTGGTTGTGCGCTGCCAGTACATGCACAGCATGCTTGCCTTCTGTCCTGTACTGCACAGCCCCAGCCCAGCCTGTTAGTTCACCTTTTCACTGTCCTGTCCAACTGTGGTACTCTGCCCTGCTCCAAGCTGTTCTGGCCTCAGGGCATGTATTGCTACATGCTCTGTCACCTGTACCTGCTGTGTATCTAACCCCACCCTGCCACCCCCCAGGCACCCCACCCCCTGTCTTTCTGTATGTGGTCCTTACTCAAGCAGGCTGCCCTGTTACAGTGCTTCCCATACCTGTTGGCCAGTGCATTGGCCCAGTCCCTGTTCCCACCCACACTGACACCTGTAGTGCTGTGGGCCACTGTGTGTGCTCTGTAGGCATGGGGATTCAGCCCCACTCACCCACTAGGTGGCCGCTAGGTATCTCCGTGGTCTCAGACAGGCAGCACAGGACCGACTGATGCCAGATGTCAGCATCATGTACACTCCCTGGGAAACTGGCACTTATATTGCTGATGCACCCTGTGGCATTGCATATCACCTGGCAGGTGACAGAATGGTATCCCTTTCTGTTCACATGCATGTCACTGTCGGGGCCAGGTGGTACCCTGATTGCCACATGGGTGCAGTCAATGGTCCCTAGCTCACCTGGCATGCATGCCACCCTGTGGAAGTGCTGCATTGTTACTGTCCACTCTGCAGGTGTGCTAGGGAATGTGATGAACTCCGTAGCATGGGGCAGCAGGGCAGTGAGGAACTGTGTGAAGAGACAGGATGTGGCAGATTGTGTTATGTCAGTGGTGTCACCCACTGGTATCTGAAGGGGAGCAGGCACAGTACTACTGTCACCTTTGTCTCCACCGACATGGCATGACTCCTGTGTGTTGGTGCCTGCAGATCATTACGGAGCAGCTTACAGAGCTGTCTCAGAACTGCCATGTTGAGATGGTACCAGCTTACTATCTCTGTGTCAGTGAGTTGTTCGAATGTGACACTGGCCCGGTACCGTCTGTGTTGGGCATACCACCTATGGGCCCTTCCTCACCCATGTTGTCATTGTTCTGCCACACCCCTCATGACAGCTTCCATTAGGAAAGCAGACACATCCATGGCTGTTGCTATTCAGCTTGCTGCTAGTGGGTGCCTTTCAAAGTTAGGCTACTCCTTTTTAATTCCCGCACCGGGTCATAATGTCGTGCGGCTAATAGCATTGCAGCATTATGGCAAAACCGGACCTATGCGCCTCCGAGTTGGACCCCCGGGTTGGAATCTTTAGTGGGGGGTCTGAGGGTGCAACCCCTATAACGAGGTGTGTGGGGACAGAACAGAAATAAATAGACATCGCACAACGCGATTCTGCCACACAGCATTCTGCCGTGCGACATTATGACCCCGTGCCTTTTATTCCTATCTTTGGGCAGCATATCTTTAGGTTGCGCTGCACTTGCGCTGCTCATTTTGGCTGAATATGCTGGTGTGTGGCACATTCATGGGAATGCCCTTTCCACATGCACCGCATACATTATATTTGCGCTTTGGCGGATCCGAAGATGTGCGCCACATCTCTACCGTTTGAATATCATGTTTTGGTGCATTTTTTACAGTTAATCTTTTTATTGAAATTATTATGATTATACATACAAATACACTATATTTGGTGCATTTTTTAGGATGGGCAGTGCATCTCTACTTTGCGCCGTGCATCTCCTTTGAAAGTGTAGGCCATAGACAATGACATCAGAAAAAGGTCAAAGGTCCAGCCAGTCTGCCCAAGTTCCCTATTTAGCCCTGAAGTCTACTGTTGTTCCTCCAGGGTCCTAGCCCTCTCCACTCCCCCATTCTCCTCTCCAGCTCTGATGCCAAGAGCAATCACTATACCCTTCATTCTGTCCCAGTCATGCTTAAAACCACTAATGGTTTTTGCACCACTACCTCGGCTGGCAGCCTGTTCCCCAGCTCCACCACCTTTTCTGTAAAATAGTATTTCCTCACATCCCTCTTCAACCTCCCTCCTGTTAACTTCCCCTCATGACCACGCAACCGTGAGCTGGTATTCAAGTTAAATAGTTCCCACAGTTCACCATGTTAAATCCTTTTAGGAATTTGAAGTTCTCTATCATATCTCCCCTCCCCCTTCTGGTATCAAGCAAGCACATGTTTAGTGCTTGAACATAGCCCTCTTGATTTAGTTTTATGCACACATGCAGTTTCATTTTCCAAACGTAATAAAGGAAGTGCAAATATGACTCTGGCGCTCGTGACTCTGATCTCCAGTGGTTCAGTCAGCACCTTTCTCAGTGAACATACAGTACATGCTCACAACAGATGGGAACTCCGCTGGTCTGATAACCATATACAGTGCACACAATAACTACTTCCTGATCCTCCAGTTGCACCCAGCTGTAAAACTGGGGAGAAGCAGAACATTTGGAAAAAGCCCTAAAGGACAGAAACTTGGGTGAGGGACATGAACGCTCACAGGACCATGTACAAAAAGTGGGAGAGTGGTCACTGATGGAAGCAGACAGCACCCCAGCCTGAAGGATCCTATCCTCCTGGTTTGTTATAATCCTATCAAGGAGGGAGTGACTGGAGGACTTGGGGTTGAGCCAAAGGGAGAAGAAGATAATTTGGGTGAGGTTTAATTGTTTTAACAACTCCACGCACTCCAACTACTGGCCATTTAGCCAGTTTAAGTTAAAATCTCCTACCATGAGAGGTCCCTTGAGGGAGAGAGGCAGCCAATCCATTGGGTTAGTTGAGTGAGTCCATTCAAACCACCCTTAGGAGGCCTGTATGCACACCTATGCAAAGTTTCTTAGCACACTCAAGGGTCACGTCAGTTATGATCCAGTCAGGAATGGAATCATCAGTGTCACTGTTTGAGACAATTGAGGCCTTTAGGTGCTCTTTAAAATACAAAAGCACCACCCCCCCTTTTTTTTCTTACACCATCTGTCCTGTTTGAACAAGTAATAGCCCTTCATATAGCAGCTGAATTCTGGAATGGGGGGCTTCAGCCATGTTTCAGTTATGCCAAGAATGTCAGGGTCATAGAGGGCAGTCCAGGCTTGTAGCTCATGGATCTTGGAAAGGAGGCAACATACATTCCTGTGTGCAGTCTTTAACCCATGGCATTTCACCCAGAGGGGGTTAGTGTAATTTAGTGAGGAGGTTAGTGGCCCTGGGTAGCTTTCTATGTGATGAATATATATCGATCACCAATAGTGCTTTTCCAGCGTACTAAATCTTGTATATAAATGATTAAAACTATTAGGAATGTGATTCTAGTTCTTCAGAGATTTTCGTGAACAATGTAAAAAAATAAAATTAACACTTGTACCTGTAGGCCCAGGAGTCGGGTGAAGTGCTTCAGTCTGTGGTTCTGTATCTGCACTGTGTTGCCGTTCATTGGAGCCCCAGCTCAGTGTGCCACATGGTTACAGCACAACCTGGGATCAACAAGCTTCGGCAGCAACAGAGGTGGGCAGGTCCTCTGTGTGACATCAGCGTGACATCGCCGACCCCCCCCCACCACATTGCGGTATTGATTGCACGCATGTCAGTGGCCCTGGCTGCTCTCCTGCACTGAGCGAGTAAGCCAGCTGGACCTCCTGAGTTCCTCATATCTAGGGGTAAGTTGCAATGAATTTGTAGCTTCCGTATGTCCATTAAATCTGTTACAGAGAAATGTGCTCAACAGCAACATTTTTCTATCCTCCTAGAGACGCTGAGTCACAAGTGACAACAAAGAATGACGTCGTCCTCTGGCCATGAAAGATCTATAACCTTATAGGTTATGTTTCTCTAATATGGCTATGATTAACTGTTATATCATATAGACAGCAAGGTAATAGTTTGAAAGAATGTTAGGGTACAACTGAGTGTTCTGTGTTCTTCAGGCAACTGTATATCAGTAAAGGAAAAAACGGCAGGAGCAAAGCAGAGCTTACAAGGTACCATGTGTTGTATAGTTTTTATTGCAGAAATTAATAAATTTTATGAGGAACAGAATATTAGTTCATTTAAATAAATGAAGTATACATGGATCTGCAAGAAATAATCCATGGTCAGGTGTGTAGCAATATTATAATCACTGAACAACCTGGGTGGGTTGTGAGGCCGAAGATGCAACTGAGGGCCTTCAACCACCCAGGAAGTTAGGTTATTACAACTCTGGATTATTACACTTATAACATTTATATGGTCAAAATTGCTATAAAGTGGGATAATCTCAGGAACTGAGGAACTGAACTGTTCACACATGCATTAAAACAATATAGGGGGCTTTTGCTTAACCTTAGAGACATTGTTGGTGTATGGCTCATGTTTTCTGTGGTATAGGTGACACAAGAGTAGTTTTGAGATTTGCAAATTACTACTTGAATACAGTGTTTTGATGTATTTCAAATTAACACAGTAATTGGGCCGGGTGAAGTGGCAAGAGGCCAAAAAACTTTGCCCACCTGGATAGATGTGTTTTGAAAAAGAATACAATAGTGAAGAATTGGGTACATAGTGGATATGCACCCATGTTTCTTTTCCTATTTCAAGTAATGTATGTTGACTGGGTGTTTATTTATTTATTTAGTTTTTGTTGACCAGGTAAGTGCACTAGACAAATTCTGCCTATTTTCAGGCACTACCCGTGGGAGGTGGATGCAGATGAATGCCAACTGACCTTGAATCAGATTAGTCTGACTCCGGTAACGCTCCTGGGTCGCACCCATTTCTGTAACTGTTAATGTACAATGTATGACACCTGTAACTCTCCCGGATTGCACCTGAAAATAGGCACATGGCTGTCTAGTGTGCTTACCCGGTTAACAAAAGCAAATAAATAAATAAGCTGTTGGTGGTATTTTTAGTGAATGAGGGAAATTTGGCCAGGACACCGGGGAAATTCCCCTACTGCATTGCTGTCAGTAGGGGGACCCTTGGCCGTCAGCGTTGAAATGGCCATTCTGCCTGGGATGTTGGAGGAGATGGATGCAGTTGGTACAGGAGAGTGGGCCTCCTCTCCTGTGCTATCAACGCAAGAGGCTGTTGAGGAAGCTTGTTCAGTGGCTGACCTGGTTGAGCTTAGTATTTTGGAGGATTCGATTTCAACTGGGATATCTCGTCCTGTGGGCAACTTTGTTCTTCCTTCTGGTGGTGATAAGGAACATTTACTGGCTGCAAAATCTCAGTTATTACAACAAATGGACCTGCTTAATCAAGAACTCGCTGTTTTTTCTGTGATTGATGTGCTTTCTGTTCCGGTTTCGTCTGCTGCTGTTTCCAGTCGGTCTGCTATTGCGACAGGACCGGTTTGTCCTGCTGCTCTTCTGAAAGCAGTCGTTCTGCTGTCTACCATGGCGTCTCCATCTGGTTCTAAGGCTGGCAGTTTGTCGGGTTTAGCCCCTGAGTGCCTACAGCCCCTTTCGCCTTGTCCACCTCCTGAAATTATGCCTCCTGACACCACCACTGTAGCTCCTTTGCCATCTATGGATTCAGCACCAGGAGCTGCTCCAGGAGGTACAGTTTTCTCTTTTGCCTCCAGCGTACAACAGCCTGGCTGGAGTAAATTACCGGGAGTTCCCTCTACTGCTTTACCGGACAAGTCTACTGTGTTGCCACCTGCTGTTTTACTGGATGGGTCGGCATGGTCTCCTGAGCTAGCCTTGAGGAGTGCTGGTTGGGAACAGTTAGAAAGTGGTTCCTGGTCACCTGATTCACAGGATCCATCCTACGTCACCCTGTTAAAGAATGCTGTCGCACCGGTGGCCACCGCACCTTCTACACCTATGAGCCCTATCTTGCCACAGGGTAATACTTCTTCTCCTTGTGTGTTGGACTCTAATATTTTTCCTTGGTACTACTGCTGGGGATATTTCTGTGCCTATTGTTACTGTTTCTCCTGTGGGTGTCCTTAGTGTTTCCTCTGCTCCACAATGTCCTGCTTCTAGCTCGGCCTTGCCAGCTCAGGCTGTTGTGGTAGATACTGATCCTGAGGTACCAGTACGCTTGGGTCCAGACCCCGCGTTGTTGAATGATAATGGTACTAATTCTGGTGCATCGGTGGGCTTTAAGCTCACTGATTTATT
The DNA here is from genome assembly GCA_016271365.2 of Neoceratodus forsteri. Classification (NCBI taxonomy): domain Eukaryota; kingdom Metazoa; phylum Chordata; order Ceratodontiformes; family Ceratodontidae; genus Neoceratodus; species Neoceratodus forsteri. The sequence goes on along the minus strand of CM057449.1, from coordinate 513,307,056 downwards.
TTATAATAAGGGTGAGCCTGCCCCTAGGCGCAATGCCATGAGCTTCTTATATAAAGGAGGGCTGGAAACCCCGGATAGAATCTATGTTGCAAAAACCTTGCTTAAAGGTTCTATGCATTTTTTTTCCTCTGAAATTTTTGCTCTTATTAGTTTGGGGAATGCTAACTATGATGTTAGCTTTAAAAATGTATCTAGTTTGGATCGTTTCTGGGCTCAGTATGCTACTTGTAAAAATTCCCCTACTTGGTCCCTTTCATGTTCTTCCTTTGACCAAACCTATGGTCAAGAATATCACCATTATGTTTAAAAATGAAGGGGTGAATAGTGAAGATATCTTGTTCTGGCTGAAACAACGTTGTGAGGTTTTGAATAGGCCCACTCCTACTTTAGATAGCGAGCAGATTTGGGATGGTGGGTGGAGGGTTAGGGTTAAGTTATATTCTATGAATGCAGGCCCCAATCACTTGCCTAGTTTCTTTTACCTCGGGAAGGATAAGGGGTTAATTTTTTATGCAGGGCAGCCTAGATCTTGCTTTAAGTGCGGCTCTCAGGCCCACTTAAGCTCCGCCTGTGATACGGTTAAATGTAGCCACTGTCTGGACTTTGGCCATAACTCTAGTTCTTGTTTGAATCTTTTCGAATGTAACTTATGTGAACACACTGCTCATGCTTATGGCCGCTGCACTTGGGCCTCACATAATTGGGATAACTGTCCATCTCATGAAGGTCTCATTAATCTTGCTCAGCAGTAGCAGGCTAAAAGGATTGCAGAGCATCATTTGCGGGTTGGCCTTGTGGCTTCGGCCCCTCCTCAACCATCTACTACCCCAGGGACTGGGGATGTGGGGGCCTCTGATTTCACCCACCAGGATATAGTTCCTATGCAAGAACAGGTAGATATTGTGGTGCCTGAGGGCCCTCTTTTATCTGCTTCTGTTTCTACAGATCTTGAAGTTATGCCTCCCCCTCCCCCGCCTTTACCTCAGACTCAGCCTGATCTGGAGTCATCTACCTTTATTACAGTACAGAAAAAAAGGACTAGGAAGGGGCTGACTGTTTCTCGTCGAGGTAAGGTCCCTGGTTCTAGGCCCTGGAAGACTGGTAATAAGTTTGCTGTTTTGGCTTCTGATGTTACCGATGGGGATTCCACAGATGAAGACACTGATACTTCCTCAATTGTTTCTAACACAGATACAGAGGGGGGTTGGGATATAGATCCCATTGCCAAAAGAACTAGACAGTGTCGACGGAGTAAATCACTTTAACCTTTCCCTATGGATTCCTTGTCAGGCTTCTCTTTAATGTTAATAGTATCAAGGGAGACAGAAAGCTTGGTGGTGTCATGCTGTCTTTACAGGATATGCATTGTGACATTACCTGTTTAGTTGATACTCGGTTAAAAACTAATAGGGAACTTCAGCAGGCCTCACAGGCTTGGTCCCACGGACCTTCCTTTTGGTCCTCTGGGGTAGATAAATGTGATGGTGTGAGTATTTTATTTTCCAATTCTGCTCTTCATGTGTCTAGACTTGTGGATATTTATCCCAGAAGGGCATTATTGCTTGACATATCCCTTCAGTCTGAAAGATTTCAGCTAATTGCCTTGTGTGCTCCTCAGACTAAAGCACAGCGGTCTGCCCTTTTCCGTTTAGTGCAACACTTTTTACATACTTCCAGACTGGTTATTTGGGCTGGGGACTTTAATTGTGGCCTACACCAGGCGGATAGAGGGCTTCAGACCTCTAAACTTTTTAGTGATACCATGGCCCTTAAAAATGTGATCTCCACTGCTAAACTTCAGGATGCCTATCGGGTTCTGCATCCTAAGGGTGGGTATACTTATTCCAGTGGAGACTGTAGAACTCGAATTGACTTCATTTTTCTTTCTCAGACTGTTACAGTTATTGACTGTCGGACTCTTGGGAGTGAGTTTTCAGACCATGCAGCTCTAAGGGTTACATTTTCATGGTCTCAGGTTCCCCGTTGTAGAAAGAATAGGTGGAGACTTAACGATTCCATACTTCAAGATCCCAAAGTCCAAAAATTGTGGAGAAGGGAATGGGCAGCGCGGCTGTCTGTTGCTGATCTCTATGAGGATATTATGGAGTGGTGGGACGACACCAAGGCTAGATGGAGACAGATTTTACAAAAGAAAGCTGCTGACGCCCATACCAGTAGCTATAAGGAGTACTTGGCGCTACATCAGCAATTGCAGACTTTGATCTCACTTTCAGATAGTTCTACTCATGATTATAGCTCACAGATTTCAGTCCTTAGTCATCAGATGCGGGATTTGCAGTATGACAGAGCCAAATCCTTGGGGTACGAAGCACGCTTTGGGACTAAGCTGCCCAAGGGTGGCTTAGATCCTTTTAAAGAATGCCATGACAGGGTTGACTCTAGGGTTATTTCTCATTTGTTTATCCCCATGGGGATCTAGTTAACTCCCAGGTTATTGGTTCAGGTTGTTGAGCATTATGTTTTGGGCATGTTTGGGACTGAATCTCCCTGTGCAGATGCTGAGGATTTTTTAGCCTCATTGTCTTTGCCCAACCTCACTACTGGGGAATGTGATATGTTGACTGTTGACATCACTGAGGAGGAGGTGTTGCAAGCCTTTGTTGGCTTGAAACTGGATTCTGACCCTGGCTCAGATGGGCTCATGGCGGGTTTTTATTCTGCCTTTCAAAAAGATTTGGTCTCTGCTTTAACTACCTTGTTTAATGAAATGTTGTCCAAAGCTACATTTTCAAAATCCATGAAGGAGGCAATTTTAGTCCTAATTCATTAAAAAGGTTTAGTTTCAGATATTAATAATTGGAGACCTCTAAGTCTCCTTAATGTGGATAGTAAACTTGTTGCTAAAATTTTGTTAGCCAGACTTATTCAGGCAGCTAGACTTATTAATTCTGCCCAGACTTGTGGCATCCCAAGTAGATGCCAAACTGACAATCTTATTTTATTAAGGGAATTATTTACTTTGGGAGACCAGAATCACATTAAGGGCTGGGTGCTTGGGATTGACCAGGAGAAAGCCTTTGATAGGGTTTCCCACAAGTTTTTGTTTTCTGTTTTAGCAGCTTTTGGATTCCCCTCTGAATTTATTGGATGGATTAGAGCCCTTTATTTTGATGCTGTTTTTCTTCCCGATGTCAATGGTTGGTTGGGGAATCAGGTTTTGGTTAAACGAGGGGTGCGACAGGGTTGCCCTTGAGCCCCCTTTTATACACTTTTTGTATTGATATTTTTGTTAGGGCTGTCCTTCATTGTCCTGGGGTCCTCGGTTTGCAAGGGACACATAACCCTGCCCCTGTTAAAATATTAGCATACGCAGATGATTTGGTCCTGACTGTGGTGTCTGACTTAGATGAACAGGCTCTGGTTGATGTTCTTCACCAGTATTCTTTAGTGGCGGGTTCCCAGATTAATTTTGTGAAAAGTACTGGACTTCCCTTTGGAAACCCTATTGTACCTGAGTCAGGATCCTTTGCTGGCATCTGGCTCTCATTTGAACCTATTAAGATACTTGGACTTTGGTTCGGGCCGGGTGATATACAGTTGTTAACCTGGAACTATGCATTGGGGAGGGCTGATAGGCTCTTAGCTGGATGGAGGCAGCAGCAGATAGGTAAGAAGAAACAGGTTTATTTGCTTAAAACCTTGATGGTCCCTATTTTTTTGTACCTCTGTTATGTTTTTCCCCGCCCATGAAACTATTTACTAAATTGTATAGTGTTTTTTTTCAGGGATTTTGGAGATCTTGGCTGAATCCTATTAAACGAGGTTTCATTTATAGACCACTTAGTGAGGGAGGGCTAGGGATGCTACACCCTGTGGCTTTCTTTTATAGTATTTTTTTGTATTATAATTTTGGTTGGGCTTTCAAACCCGGTGTTAAGGGTTGGAAGCCTTTTATTATTCATAGCTTCTGCCTTGTCTCTTACCAGGAACAAGGCAGAAAAGGGTTATTAAGCTAAACTCCCTGGCCTTCCGGCCTATGGTTTGGAGGCTATGAAACTGGCTATGACTTGGGGTCTTACACCTCGTGATTTTTGTATACATAGCAGAAAGGCCTTGTATGAACGGATTTGGAGGCACGGTGCTCAGGACCCTATTGTGTTTCCGTCCTGTCCTCCTGATCTTCTGGCATGGATTATGAAGCAACTCATGAATCCTAGGATCCCTCATTATGTCTGGGACATCATTTGGCTTAGTAATTATGGAAGACTCAGTGTTAAAGGAAATCATAAACATAAAATGTTGATTGATAGAAATTGTCCTAGGGAATCCTGTCCTTCCATTCTTGAAACTCAGCCACATTTATTTCTTGAGTATAATTTTGCATGTGAATTTTGGAATGCCATTGCTGTTACCTGGGCTGAACCTCTTTTCTCTACACTGTCATATGCTGACATTATGTTTGGGACTCACTTGGCTTTAAACACAAAGTATCATGCTGAAACTGTATATATTGTTCTTATTTTGATGCACTATTTTTTATGGCAGGCTAGGTGCCTGCTGGTTCTACATCAAAAGTGGATCCCTATCCTGGGAATTGTACAGAATGTTGGGAATACTGTTCATGCTGTGAAACAGGCTGATTTTTCAAAATGTTCCAGGCTGCAATTTCGTCATTTCTGGTCTAACTGTGACTTGTGGAAATTGAACTGACTTACTGTACTATTTTTTGTTCCCTTTTGTTTTATGCTTTTGTATTATATTTGTGATTCTTTTATGTATGTATTTTTATAATGAAGCCCACTTCTTCTCAATAAAATTCTCCTACTCTTTTCAATAAGTGCCATGGGATCTTTAACATCCACCTGAACTACCACCAATCCAGGCAGATGGGACCTCGCTTTAATGTCTCATCCGAAAGACAGCATCTCAGAAGTGCAGCACCTCTCTCATGCTGCACTACAGTGTCAGTACTGGGACATTAACCCAAGTGACAGATGTGGGAACTGAACCCACAGCCCTCTGATCTCCTGGCCTCAGAGGCGAGTGTGCTACCTACTGAGCCACTGACAAGACTAGGCTATTGTTTGATTCAAGTGATGAACAGACGGCATCCTAAACCCCTCCCTGCACGTCCCCAGTAGTTTGATCACTCATTTTATGAGTCTAGGATATAGGGGCCCGGGGCTAAAGACCCAAGCCGTATCCTGACACTGTTTGTGTCTGTACATGGCACCAACAAATACAGGGAATGGTCTTATCAGGTTATTGCCTCTGTTGTCAATCATTGTGGATGGACTGTCTTGTTAAGTATGCACCAACAGCACTAGGGGGCCTAGTTCCTGACCACTGCCCTCACATCAAGCTGGGTGCTTAATCCTGGTGTCTAGTGGGGAGCACAAAGGGCTTAGGGTATGCCTTTTGCACTCCTTCTCTGGGCCAGTACTGTGCTCCTGATTCAGGGCAGTGGGCTGTCCTACTGTCGGCATATTCTGAATATGAGTGCAGGTTCAATGCCTGTGATCATACGCCCAGGCTTGCACAAACAAACAACCTGTAGAAGTGAGAGCAACCCCGAAGCAGGACTCTCATTAATTACACTGAGTGCAATGCTAAGCATTTGAACGTGGGGCCCAAGTATCTACACATTAGATACAACAAGTTTATGAAGCCTGGTATCCAAAACGGAAGGAAGTTCCAAAGTTGGAGACCACAAGAAACTTCCCACACATTGCCTCTCTGTTACCTCATTGTGAAAAGCGTAGTTGAAAGCAGCTCTAGGGGAAAAAGAAAAATGTCCCAGGCTTGCAACATTCATATACAATGAATCTTTTTTTCTCATATATCTTTTTCTGGAAAGAGTAAGAAATGAGGGAGAGAGAGAGAGAGAGAGAGAGCTTTTTTTGTCTTTTCTCATTGAAATTATTATATTCCTAGTAATGGCATTTTTCTCACTCAACTACACAAAAAGGCTGCTAACAATTAATTTACCTAGGATAGCCCAACAGAGATACAACATCTTATTTCTAATGGTTTACTGCTCCATTGTACCCAGTTTTGTAGTCAAATAGACTGCAGCACACAAGGCAAAGTGACTTGTTCAAAATTCTACCATTAGCCAGTGGCTGTTTGTGGGATTTTAATCTCAGATCCCATTTCACAGTTCAGTTTCCTAACCACTAGACCACACTGTCATGCAAGCAGCCCCCAAAATGACACCCACTAGAACACACAAGCATGGTCTTGTGGGTATCCCATTGACCCAGGGATGGAAAGTCATGAATTTATGACACAAGTCCTGAATATCAACTTTCTGACACAATGGGGTCATGCAATAAAAAAAAAAACAGCGTCAAACATCCTGTCCATGTCTCTGGTTTGATTGCCAGCATGGGTTGTAGGTCAGTCTCCCCAACAGAGAGAGAGACAAACATAACAGGGAAATTCCTAAAATTTTCTTGCTGCTTTTTCAGCTTAGTTTAGTTAATAAATAAAATGCTGCATTTTTTATGTGCAGTTACTGACGTGTATTATAATTACGAGGTCCAAAGAATTGTGGATGGATTTTTAGCAGTCGTATAAGCTTTATTTTTCTACAGGAAGAGATTTGCACTTTTAGGGCATCAGTGTAACCTATTTTCAAGGTGCTCCTGTGTGGAAATGGTCATACTAGTTGCAGTACAAGTACAAAAATAGAAATACAATATGCAGAATCAATTTGAAACTCAGTACACACACACATATCTCATACAGTACAAGAAACACCTAAATAAGTATTTCATGTATAGAAGAGATAAATATTATTCCATTTGAAACACTTGTCACAAACGCACTCCACAGGTCAGGCATTCTGCTCCCACAGAGTCAACCTCAGAGCACAATAGTGTGAACAGGTAACAGACAAGGTAACCCTCTTGTCTGCTTTGGGTCTGAATTACCTTTAGCCTCGAGTTCTGGGGGGGGATTCAAACTCCTTTTTTATAAATATATATTACACTTAATAAGCATCACCTTGTTATATCACATTTTCTCAAATTCTGAAAAAAGATAAGATTCATCAAATACCCCCTGTGATGTAAACAGCCAGTTCTCAGTGCTGTATTATATTTTTTAATATAAAATGTACTAATGTCTCTGCTGAAAAGTCAAATGCTCTAGGAATGACCTCTCTCATCCCTCCCTCCCCAGATTTTAGCTGACAGATGCAGGCCAAGAGAGCTGCTGACAGCATTGTATCACACACTCAGTCTTTTTAGAGACGATGTGTTACTGGAAGACTTTTATTAAGGATCCTGTTTCTATGAGCTAATTACAGAGTTTTTAAGTTAATTTTGTTAAGAGAGAAATCATAAACTAGGTTTATGATGTTAAAATAAGGGAAGCTAGGATGTTATATAGAGGTGTAAGGTTGTAAATGACCCTATGAAGCCTGTGTGAAGAGGGTACAGCATGAGATCAAAAGAGGTGTCATTGCAACTTGAGTTATGCTAAGGTTGCAGAATTAATACATCCTGTATAGCTGTATAGTATAGATTAATAAAATTACATCCTGTGGTTGTATAAAAATATATTTTTGTTAGATATTTGACCAGAGGAGGGGCTGGATGACTTCATCCAAAAGGGGTTGGCCAATACTGCTAAAAATATTATTCTCTTTCACTATAGAGATGCATTTGTATCTGACACTGACTAAGGAAACATCAGTGCACCGAAAACAGGTATTTAGAAAGCTAGACAAAATCTAAATATAGTTGTAGGAATTGCACTGTTTTAAACCTTGTTTTGTTTAAAGATATGTATGTCTTGTGTTATAAGAGTTATGTATTGTATGTTTGACATATTATTATATATTTTAGTAAAAACTCTAATTTTAGAGCAAACCTGGTCTGTCTTTGAATTGCTTTCTTTTGCTAAGAAATATTTATGGTTCAGCAGACATATAGCTTGTATGGTGGTACCAAACTGGAAACAGAAGCATTTTAAATCTGAGGTCTTTATTAAGTTTTGAGGGTTCATCTCTGAATACCTGGTTAGGTGCCCATAGGCAAAGATATCTGGCCCCCCAAAGACAGATATATCTGAGCCTGTGCATTGGGTATGCTAGCAAGAGGTTAACAGTTTGAATCCCTCCAGAACTGAGACCAAAGGTTGATCCAAACTACAAAAACAGACAAGGGGGATTACCTTGTCTGTTACACTGTTCACAAGACTGCTCTCAGAGGTTGGCACTTTGAGAGTAGAGGGCCTGACCTGCTGAGTGGGTTTGTGACAGATTGGTTGGCAGCAGTGGCATAATTTTGGTATCACAAGCTTTATTGTTCTGTCAGCTGAGACCGTAAGCTCTCTTGCAAAGAAAGAAAAAGACAGAGTTTTATTTAAAAAAGAAAACAGAACTATATATCACTTGGTGTACAGTCAAGTTCCTACCTATTTTATTTTTTTTCCTAAAGTGCAAAGTCAGAGTAGCAGTAGTTAGGAAAGATAGCGTCCTACTACAGCAGGCACACTGTAGAACAATTAAAACAGTTGTGCGAGGACAGAGGAGTCCTGTTCGAGGTGAAAGCCAGTAAGCAGAACCTCATAGAAGCCCTGATGGTAGCAGATACCCAGAACAGGGAGTCACAGACTGTGACTGAAAGGGACCAGACCTCGAGTGTGGCAGAACTAGTGGCCAGTGAGGGGTCCCGAGCTGATGAGGCAGACAGCAGGGCCACTGTCAATGAAGGGCCACAGCAGCAGGGAAAGTCACCAGTATCCTGAATCCAGAAGTTCTCAGGTTGCAACTTGAATTGCACAGGATGGAGCTGGAGTCCCAGGAGAGGAGAGAGCAAGAGAAGTGAGAGGCAGACCGTGAGGCAGCGCGAGAGCGCAGAGAGGCAGAGTGACAACAGAGGGAGGTAGACTGTGAGGAGCGTGAGCGCCAGCGAGATGCAGAGGAGAAGAGAGAATGAGAACGCCGAGATGCAGACCGTGAGGAGCAGGAGCATCAGAGGCAACATGAGCTGGAGAAGATGCGACTCCAACCAGCGGCACCAGAGCAGGTAAGTGGCTTGGGTTTAACTGGGACTGCAGGACTGGGTTACAAATTGAACTCTAAATTAATAGCTGAGTTTAAGGATGGGCAGGATATAGACGCCTTTTTAAATTCTTTTGAAAAAGTTTGCATTCAGGCTAAAATTCCTAGAGAGTCCTGGAGCTTCCAGCTATCCCCCACTACTTACCGGAAAAGCTCGGAATGCATTGGGTCACATGGACAATAAAGACAGTGATGATTACAGCAAGTTAAAAGCTGCACTACTAAAAACGTTTGAATTAACTGCTGAATCATACAGAGCTAAATTCCGTAAGCTCAGGAGAAGCCCTGATATGAGCTATGAGGAGCTAGCCACAAAACAACGCCAGTTTTTAAAACGTTGGTGGGAAGGAATTGAGGCAAACACTGTTGATAAAATTAAAAATGTGATTTTATTAGAACAGTTTTAATGGGCATGCCCAGCAGAGTTAAAAACCTGGCTAGAGGACCGAGATCCAAAAACAGTGCAAGAGGCTGCTGAACTCTCGGACCGCTATGCCAAGAGCAAGTCTGTTCTGAGAAAGCGAATGGGGTGGCGTTGTATGAGAAAGTGGCGCCTTCAGACGGCAGTAAAACCCTCACTGCCTCCACAAAACCAGTTAGCCCCAGGTTTCAAAGAAAAGATTTCTCTGAAGTAAGAAATGCTTTTTGGTTATGTAAAGAAACTGGGCACATTGCCAGACAGTGTCCAAGAAGGGCAAGCAATAATACGCAAAGTGGTACCAGAAAAGAAGTGGGTTGTTTGTGTGTTCCTGGAAGCATGCCAGTGAACATGAGGGAACACATGCACCCAGTAATAGCAAATGGTGTACAGACTCAGGGGTTAAGGGACACAGGGGCATCCCTGACATTGGTGAAAGGGGATCTAGTACAGCCTGGTCAGCTTATCCCAAACAAATACGTGACTGTACAGGACTTTACGGGTGAAGCAAAAACATTGCCACTGGCCAGTGTTCTCCTGGACTGGGGTGAAACAGGGGGAACTGTGCAACAGGTGGCTGTAGCTAAAATGTTAACAGTAGATGTGTTCCTGGGTAACAATCTCCAACAGGGGATGGTATGTGCTGTTACCCATAGACAAGTGGCAAGGGAAAATAGTAGTTCCCTGAACCCCACAGAAACCAGTGTGCAAACCACAGAGAGGCTGGTTCCCCAGCCTTTGTCTCCAGATGGGGAGACTGATAAAAAGGGGGTAAAAATTTCCCTGGTAGCGAGTGGCCACACAGCTACAGATGGTTACTCCGAAGAGGGAGGGGTGACCAATTGTCAGAGGGTTAGGATTGACAGTGATCCTGAGGACTCTGACGCTAGTGCTAGGGTCCCTAGTTTAGCGACTGAAAGGGACTTGTCCCATGCCTTGGGACTGTGTGAGGGGTTTGCAGCTGCTCAGAGGAGTGACCTTAGTTTAGAGAAGCTGAGGGCTTGGGCAGACTCTGAGGGCACACAGGGAGGTGATGGCAGACATAAGGTTTTTGGGAAAATGGACTTATGTATACACAGGCAGTACAGACAGAGGGAGGGATGCTAGGCAGGCAGCTTGTCGTTCCCCAGGGGTATCGTGAGCAGTTGCTCAAAATTGCACATGATATTCCCTTGTCTGGTCATCTGGGAATCGCATGAACTACGCAGCAGTTGGCCCAGAATTGCTACTGGCCTAACTTCACCCAGCAGGTGAAGGAGTATTGCAGGTCTTGTCACTGGTGCCAAGAAATATGGAAGGTGGGCAAGAAAACCCAAGCCACCCTGATCCCCTTGCCCATAGCGCAGGAGCCATTCCAGAGGGTGGGAATGGATATTGTGGGGCCTTTAAATACCCCCAGCTCCTCAGGGAAGAGATTCATCCTGACTGTGGTGGATTATGCCACCCGGTACCCAGAGGCAGTCGCCCTATCCTCACTGAGGACAGACAAAGTGGCAGATGCCTTACTTGGGATTTTCTCCCATGTTGGGTTTCCGCAGGAGGTAATCACCGATCGAGGGGGTTCCTTCATGTCGGACCTGATGAAGTGTTTATGGGAGAAGTGTGGGGATGGTGCAGAGATGCATGACACCTTATCACCCACAAGCCAATGGGCTTGTGGAACATTTCATTGGTACCCTAAAGTCAATGCTCCGGGCATTTGCTGAACAGCATGGGAGGGACTGGGAGAAATACCTTCCCCACCTGTTGTTTGCATACAGGGAGGTGCCCCAAGAGTCGACATGATTTTCCCCCTTCGAACTCTTACATGGACACCAGGTACGTGGGAGCCACCCAGGGAACTCCCATTGTGGATTATGTCCTTAGGTTTAGGGAAAGGCTGAAGGAGCTTATGGGGACAGCCCAGAGCAACCTGGCAGCTGCCCAACAGAGACAAAAGGTGTGGTACAACCGCAGAGCCAGAGCTCGCTCGTACATGGTGGGTCAGGAAGTCATGGTCCTTATTCTGGTCCGGAAAGACAAGCTGCAAGCTGAGTGGGCAGGACCATACAAAGTGGTCAGAAAGGTAAATGACATAAACTACATTGTGGAGTTACCTGACTGTAGACAGACAGAAAGGATGTACCATGTCAACATGATGAAGCCATATGCAAATAGGGCTGACATGGTGTTCGCAGTGTGTAGTCATGGGGAGGGGACGGACAAAGAAGACCCCCTTCTGGATCTGCTGGAAGAGAGTAAGCAGGAGTCCTCTGTGGAGGCAGTAAAATTGTCTCCCCAGCTGACCGCCGACCAGGCCCAGACAGTAAGAAAGGTTTTAGCAGACTTTGTCCCCTTGTTTAGCGCCAAGCCTGGACTAACCCCCTTAGCAACACACGATGTGGAGACAGAGACACAGACGCCTATACGGCAGACAGCATATCAGGTGTCAGAGGCTGTCCAAAAGGACATTAGGAGGGAAGTGGAGGAGATGCTGGATTTAGGGGTAATCCAGAGATCCCACAGCCCCTGGGCCTCACCCATAGTCCTTGTGCCCAAGCCAGATGGCTCAACTTGTTTCTGTGTGGACTATCGTGGACTGAATGCAGTCACAAAGTCCGACGCCCACCCGATGCCCCAGACGGACGAACTCCTGAACAAGTTGGGAGGGGCGACCTACTTTACGACTATTGACCTGACCAAGGGGTATTGGCAGGTAGAATTGACAGACGAGCTAGGGAAAGGTCGGCCTTCATCACTCCAATAGGCTTATTTGAGTTTAAAGTAATGCCTTTTGGAATGAAGAACGTTGCAGCCACTTTCCAAATGTTGGTGAACCAGGTGTTGAATGGTGCTGGGGAGTATGCCGTGGCATACCTGGATGACATTGCTATACAGTACTACAGTCAGATTTATGGTTAATTCACATCTAGATGAACCCTTTAAGATGTTAAATGGTATAAGACAGGGTTGCCCATTGTCCCTAGTTTTATTTGTTCTAATGTTGGAACCCTTTTTAAGAATAATAAGAAGTAATCCATATATAAAAGGGGATAACAATTGATGGCACAGAGTCTAAACTGAATGTATTTGCAGACAATATTTTAGTATTTATCCAAGATATTAACACTACATTGCCTATGATATTAGATGAAATAAACAAATACAGTGCATTATCTGGATATAAATTAAATCAAGCTAAATCAGTTATTATGGAACTTTATGCCCCAAATTATGTGTTAGATAGTTTTATCCTACAGCAGTTTACTGTAAATAACAGCTGAATTATTTAGGAATTGTTTCGATGAAAGATCAAGCTAGAATTATTAAGCATAATTACAAATTAGCTAAAAACAAAATTACAACCCTTTTGAATGGGTGGGAGAAAATGTCTTTATCTTTATGGGAAAGAATGGAAACAATCAAAATAATGACCCTTCCCCACTTAGTGTATGTTATTCAAAACATTGTTGGGTTTCCTACTGAAAAATGGTTCAACTCTATATGCAGATGTTTTGTCAACTTTCTGCGGTGGGGAAGGAAACCTCGCATCCCTTGAAGAATGAAGATTTATCCAAGGAAACAGGGTGGCTATAGTTGTCCGGACCCAATATATTATGCTACAGTATTTCAAGCTAAAATAATATTCTTGGCATAGTGGTTCAAGAGTTCAGCAGCTTCTTGCACTGTTTTTGGATCTCGGTCCTCCAGCCAGGTTTTCAGCTCTGCTCTGCTGGGCATGCCCCCAAAAACTGCTCTAACAGTACAGCATTTTCAATTTTATCTACAGAGTTTGCTTCAATTCCTTCCCACCAACATTTTAAAAACTGACGTTGTTTCATGGCTAGCTCCTCAGAGCTTACGGAATTTAGCTCTGTTTACTTCTGCATTCAAATCATATTTTAAAAGGGCAGCTTTAAGTTTGCTGTAATCATTACTGTCCTCATTGTCTATTTGACCCAATACATCCCGAGCTTTCCCAGTAAGTAGCGTGGATAGCTGGAAACTCCAGGACTCTCTAGGAATAGTTGCCTGAACACAAACTTTTCCAAAGGAATTCAAAAAGGCATCCATATTATCCCCCTCTATAAATTCGGCTATCAATGTAGAATTGAATTTTATAACCTAGTCCTGTAGTTCCAGTTAAACCCAAGCCAGTTACTTGTGCTGGTGCTGGGGGTTGGAGTCATAGCTTCTCCAGTTCATGTTGCCTCTGGCACTCATGCTCTTCACAGTCAGCCTCTCGCTGTTCACGCACTGATTCTTACTGTTCTCACTCTCTCTTCTCCTCTGCAGCTTACTGCTCTCGCTCTGCTTCTCGCCGTTCTCACTCAGCTTCTCACAGTACTTGCTCCCTCTTCTCCTCTGTGGCTCGCTGCTCTCGCCTCTCTTCTCTCTGAAACTCCAGCTCTGTTCTCCGCAACTCCACCTATAGCCTGATTGCTTCTGGCTGCAGAATGCTGGTGACCTTCCTCTGCTGCTGTGGCCCTTGGCTTGCTGTCCCTGCTGCCCTCATCACTGGATTTGGACACTGCACTGAACCCTGGACCCTCCACACCCAAGGTTCAGTCCTTTTCAGTCACAGACTGTGACTTGAGGCTCTGAGCATCTGCTGCCATTGGAGCATCCATGAGGTTCTGCTTGTTGGCTTTCCCCTCATACTGGACTCCTCTGTCTTGGCACAACTGCCTCAAGTAGTCTACAGTGTATCTGCTGTAGTTGGAAGCCATCTTCTTCCCTACCTACGGCTACTCTAACTTGCACTTTAGAAAAAAAAATAAAACAGGTAGGAACTTTAACTGTAAGCAAAATTATATAGTTCTGTTTACCTTTTTTAAAAAATAAATCACTGCCTTATTTTGCAAGTGAGCTGTACAGTATAAATCTGACATACTGAAGTGTTAAAGCTTGTGTCACCAAATACTTTAAATTGCACCGCTGCCAACCAAATCTGTCACAAACACACTCCGCAGGTCAGGCCCTCTTTTCCCACAGTGCCAACCTCAGAGCGCAATAGTGTGAACAGGTAACAGACAGGGTAACCCTCCTATCTGCTTTGGGTCCAAATCACCTTTAGCCTCGAGTTTTGGGGGGAATCAAACTGTGAACCTTATGCTAGCTTACCCAATATACAGGCTCAGATATGTACCCTCTTTGGGACTGCAGTACAATCTTTTGCCAGGGGCACCCAACCAGGTATCCAAAATTAACCCTTTTTAACTCTTTACAGACCTAGGTAGTTCTTACCTTTTTACACAAGCTCAGTAACATGATCAAGCTTTTCAACAGTTGTCAGACTTAACCACCTATACATCACATGCAAAAAGAAACTGAAAAGACACCCAGGCGGTATTTCAAAGAAAAGGTTGTTTACTAAAAGAAGATAAAAAACATGAGAAAGATAAACAGAGAATAATATATTATACAGCTTACAATCTCATAAAACAAAAAGCAAGTTACAGACAAAACACTCTTACCACAAAGACTTAATTTATTTCTAAGTATTACCTTTCTAAGTGCGTTTAAGTTAGAGAGAACATTCTATCTCAAAGCCTAAGATGATATGACCATCCCATATACAATGTTTAATTTAACTCTATCTTTCTCCACCCCCTTTTGGTGAGTTAGCTAGCTCCTCCTTTTAGGATTGATTCTTACAAAATGATCTACAAGGAAGTATTTTTAAATAATGTGAACATCAGCAAAAAAAAAAAAAACATTTCCCACATATGACATCCCTTTGATTCAAGCATTCTCGTTGAACTGGTGGCTGGTTCCTGTTTCCCAAGGAAGATCAAAGGGGTTTATGACGTTTAAGAGCCTTAATTAAGAACAGAAGAGGAAACTCTAGGTTTTTTCCTTCACTAGTCAATTTCACACACCGAAATCTTTTGTGGTCAGAGGTCAAGTCTCATCACTCACTGCCTGCCTGTGTGAGACAATCACATGCTATATTTTTATATTATATATATCATACCTAATAATATTAGAGGGTATTTCCAGTGACACCACTCACATCTGAAACCTAGTTCATGCTGAATGTTAGTACAGCACTAAAAATCTTTGGTGACACCATAGGTGAATGGACAGATGACGAGATAATCATAATGCATAGATACACAGATTCTGATGGCAGATAAAGACTCATTAGTCTATCCAGTTTGTCCATTTCCTAGCTATGCAATGCATGAACTGGTATCAGACCTGAACCTGTTACCCTTCTGGTGCTTCAGTGTCCCCTTCCCCAGCTGTTGATACCCCATCTCCTCCCCAAAGTTTTACTATCCCCGTGTGCCTTTCCCATCCATTTTAAAACTCATTTGGCTTCTACCACTGGCTTAGGTAGACTATTCCAGATGTCCACCACCCTCTCCATGAAAAGTACTTCCTAACATCCCTTTTAGATCTCCCTCTTACCAACCTCCACCCATGTCCCTTGCTTACTGTGTTTTCATTCATCATAAATAGTATCTCTGCATCTTACCCTGTTGGTACCCCTCAATTACTTCTAGGTCTCAGTCATGCCCCCACCCTGTTCTCCATTCTGGCCTGAAGAAAGTACATGTTCAGGTTCTCCAGCCCTCCTCATACATCCTCCCCTACTGCCCCTGTATCAATTTTATAGCCCTCCTCTGAACCCTCTCCAAATGTCCCTGTTCTTTTTGAGGTGGGGATTGCAGAACTGGGCACAGTACTCCAGGTGCAGTCTTACCACAGACCTGAAAGGAGCAGTATCACCACCTTCTCTGCTGATGAACACCCCAGCATTCTGCTCACCCTCCAACTTGCCTTGCTGATGCCTTGCTCTGGGAATGAGGCTTGAGAGTATGTGTATGGTTTTGAGAGATTAATGAAAAACAAAAAAGCTTGTTATTGATAAGGACTCCCAGGTCGCTTTATTTAGTAGTCTCCACCACACTCATGGTCTCATCTAATGGTTCTAGGGGTTTTCCTACCAATATGCATAACCTTACATTTCTTGATATTGAAATTAAGTTGCCACATCTTAGACCACTTCCCCAGCCTTTAAAGATCCCTCTTCATGTCTCTTATTCCCTACTCGGTGTCCACTCTCCCCAAGATCTTGGTGTAATCAGTACAGAGAAAGACCTTGCTCTGTATACCCTCTGCTAAGTCACATGTAACTGGGCCGGCCCGGTGGTGCTGAGGGTTGAGGTGCTGGATGCCACACCTCACACCACACCAGCAACCTAGGTTCAGGAATGAGCCTGGGCCGTGGGGGGTCGGCAGGGGCAGGAGAAGATTGTAGTAGAAATTTCTGAGTTCATGCTAGTATATGTTGTTACAGGGTTACAGAATGTCACTGAGGTTACTTGAGGTACATTTGTAGAAGCAGAAAGCAAGATAAAACTGGATAGAACTGGTTGTAACAGCCTAAAAAAGAGGAACTAACTGTCAGGAAACCAAAACCATATTAGGAAGTTGTTGACAGCAGTTCTTGGAATTAGATAGCAGTTTCTTGGAATTAGATACTCCTTTCATTGGAATTAACAATGCCTTGATAATAAATGTATATAAGTGATTGACTAATGAAACTCAGGGAGCCTTGCATGTTGTTGGAAGCAGACTCCCATATGCATATGTATTAAACTTTTCTTTTTACTACATGCAGTATCCCTGAGCCTGATTTTTAAACTAAAATGTAAGAAGAATATATTTTTCCACTACAATTTTGGCGTAGTCGGCAGGATCAGCACGGACTGGACCCGGAGTAGTCCCGGTCGGGGACGAATCCCAAGACTTCTGGTAAAAGTACCGAAAAACAGAGGGGAAATCCACCTACGGCAAGCGGAGCCAGGGTGGGACCGTCCCCGATCGCAGAGGATTCTCTTCGGACCCAGACGGCGCTGATCACTGTAAGTACCTGCACTCAGGCCGTTGCATGTAATAAAAAAAAAAGAAAAATTGCTTGTATAAGTTGTAACTGATATCAGGATAGCTTGAGTCTGAAATAGTGACAAAAGTAGCTATAAGTCTGAGCCTGAAATAGTGGCAATAGGGACTAGGCGCCATAAAGTAAACCGGTAAACAAGTAAACAGGGACGTTTGAGTCTGCCTTGACGGGGGACAGCAACAGAACCTTTCAGTAGGTTGAGTGCCCCAGCAACAGAACCTTTCAGTAGGTTGAGCGCCCCAGCAACAGAACCCTTAGGTGGGTTAAGCGCCCTTTAGGAATAAGGGAAAAGAAGGGTGGAGGAGGCAGACAACAGTAACTCCCGGTGGTTGTTTTTTTATCTTTTCTTTTTGATGAAACTATGAGAGTAATACACATACAGAGCTGCTAAAAAAGGAAAAAAAATGGGAAAAAAATGATTGGATTTTGCAGATGGAAAAGAGAAGCAGAACGTAGGCAGGAGGGGGAAGCCATTATCAATTAAGACTCTGACAGGTGGTAGCACAAATGCCTCTAATACAGTACCCCAACCCGAATGTGGCAGCAGCGGCACAGACTCCCTATATATGGCTAAACAGACCATGAAATCCAGATGAGCTTCAGGAGGCTCTAAAGGACATTCCTAAGCCACGAGATAATATTGCAGTGTTCGTGGCCCTGAGACAAAAATTCAAAAGGTAACAGTTTGGCCCCGAATAAAGAACACCAAGCAAGGACCACATGAGTCAGTGCAGGAGTACAAGGAGAGACTTGAGACTGTGTTTAAACAGTACTCTGGCATTGACCGAGACAATCCGGCATACGAGCACCAGCTTGAAATGGTGTTCTGCTCAGGACTGAGAGAGAAAATAAGAACTGGGGTCACGACAGACAGTGTGTATAGGCTGGGAAATGAAGACAATGGCAGAAATCATGCCTTTTGCTGAGCATGCTGAGAGACAGCAGCATGAGACCAAAGAGAAAACCAAGGAGAAGTTAGAAAAAGCCCAGTTAATGTACTTCGAGAGAGGAGACAGGGGAGGAAGAGGTGGAAAAGGAGAGAGAGGATGAGGACGCGGGGCACAGGGAAGACCCCAGCAGAGAAAAGGAGCAGGGCAGGGTGATTATGCAAATTATACCTGTTATACTTGTGGAGGTCGAGGCCACATAGCCCATAGCTGCCCGAATAACCAAGGACACCAACCCAACCGTATCCATCACCCCCTCCTCCCCAGTAAGTCCGCAAATATAATCAACAACAGGATCAACAGTGGGAAGATGACAGCTAGGAATTAATGGAACAGCACCAGATACTTCTAACCACCTCGCAGCACCCTAGCGACGAACCAAAAATGACACTGTTAGTAAATGGCAAAAAACTTTCTTTCCTTATAGACACGGGTGCCTCAATGTCTGTAATCAGAGACACTGACATAAAACTAAGACCGACAGAGAAAACTATTGAGACTGTGGGAGCCTCAGGGGGTTGTAATGCATGAAAAGTTAACCCAGCCACTGGAAGTAAAATGTAAGGAAGCGGTCATTCAGCATATCTTTCTGTATAGTGGAGTCTGCCCTGTGAACCTCATGGAAAGGGATCTCCTGGCCAAGCTCAATGCCCACATAATCTGTACAAAAGGGGGGTTGGAACTTAAGTCCCAGATAGCGGGGTTGTATCCCTTTGCTGCCATGGGTAGTAGTGATTGGCTGTACTGCTGGAAGTTAACAGCAGAAATGGAAAAAGAGTGGCTCTTGGACTGGGCAGAAGCTATTACACACAACCTGCAGGTGCAGATGGATCTGCATTGCACTACACACTACTCAACAGGGGTAAGAGACAGCGAGTATGAGTGTGGGGAATGGGGAAGGCAGCCAGTGGAGCAGACCCTAAACATCTCTGAAATATATGTAGCTAAAGATCGCTGCGCTGCAGCAGTGGGGCTCAGCCAAGAACAGCAGAAAGTATTCCAAGTTCCAGGGTCATACCCACACATATCACTGGCTAGGGACCCCTCCATTCCTTGGAAGGATTTGGGGCCATGGATAGAGTATGTGAGACAGGTGGACAACTGGGTGTGTCAGGGAGACAAGTGGACATCAGAAAAAGGAAGGTGTGCAAAATATGTAATTAAAACAAAGGTAACAGTGAAAGTAGAAAGAGGGGAGACGAGTGAGAAGAAGCACCCCAGGTTTAAGAATATGTGGAGAGATGTATTAAGGAAAAGTCTCTCAAACAAGCAAGGGCAACTGCTCTTTGCCTTTGTAATTTGTGCTTGCTACAAGCATATACTGTTAGAGCCAATGATGGCTTTCACAGTTCAGGCTGTTTTTAGTAGAAAAGCAGTGACTGATTAAGTAACGTTAGATAAGCAACATTTAGAGAAAGAAAATAAACTACTGTGGATGTATGCACAGTAGGTGTGACTACAGACAGGATGATTTGAAAATCCTCCCCCCATGTTGCCTATCTTTGTAGTTTCAAGTTGTTTGGGTTTTTTTTGTATCAATTTCAAGTTCCCCTGCCTCCTATAGAAGCTGAAACATTTGATCCCAAACCCAAGTACTGGGGACCTCTACCAGATGGATCTCAACCTAGTACTGTTAGAGATTTTTTTGTTTTGTTTTTAAACTGTGAACCAGAGCTCTGGAAAAAGACTTGGTTTGGCAGGTTACTAAAATGGCCAAAAGAAAACCTTTGAAAGGGTTAAAACCTTTGAAAGGGTTAATAGCTGCAGCGTTTGAAAATTATCATGAAGGTCCTGCAGTCGGTTTTCTCAATCAGACCAGTGTATCAGAAAAAAAGAAGGAAAATACCTTGGTAAGTCTGAATTTTTTTTATTATATAAGTTTTTTTTATGTCTGTCTGTTTTATTTCTGTAATAGATATGCTAAACAAGGTAATGCTCCATCTCTCTTGTGCATATTTTCCAGCGTATATCTGTGTTCTGTAATTATGTTCTGTTGTCAAGGTTGCGAGATAGGATTGACTGCCTTCGGTGCACAACATGTTACAGTAAAAAAAAAAAGAAGAAGCTTCTTTGCCTCATATCTGACTGTTTTAATTGGTTTTATTTTTAATAAAACATTTGTGCTGCCTAGATAGGGTCAGTGAAGAACTTTTGTATGTAGTTGTTGGTTGGAGCAGGTAGTGTTGAAGGTGAAGAGATATGACGTCATAGATTGCAATGTGCAGAAAGATTTGTAGTTTGCAGGCAATGTGCCAAGCCACTGCTAGGTGAAAATGTAATGTGTTAACAGCTATGAATGGCTTTATCGTACTTCTAGTTCAAACCAGAAACTTTTTGCAAAATGGCAGAGTGCCATATTTTGGCTATGCGCCAAAAGGTGTAACCGTGTTATACTAGATGTATTCACTTACAGATGGTATGTTGTGCTGTGTTTTAAAGGAGTTGGAAGGTGTTTAAACAAGTGTTTTGTTCTGAAAAGATTTGGCATGGAGATATGTATAAATTTGTTGGTTTAAAAAAAAAGTTGTCAGTGTTACAAGACAGGCAGGAGGCAGCACATATATCTAAAACACTTACAATTTTCTAATGAAACTATGGGCATTACCTCAGCAAATTGGTGTCAAATAATGTCAGTCTTATTTTCTGTTAAGCATTTCTTTTTGTGTATATGTACTGTCTTGGCCAGCAGTTGTATTGTGTGCTCTATTATTATTTAAAGATATTTTAATATCAGTAGTGTTCAAGGACACTACAAAAATAACTGGGTTTGAGCGACCCTTGCGTGCACACTGTGACCTTTTGCACATTATTTGACCTCCTTGTGTTTCAACATTTTATGTTACTACCAGTTCAAACTTGATGTGTGTATTCCATACCTAAAGCACAACTTTTCACACAAAATGTATGTTTTCATGAAAGCACACCAAGAGTGAACCATGTACTTTGACTTTTTATTGCAAAACTAGTATTCTAAGTAAAAAGGAACATGACTGTGGACAGGTAATAGATCTGGACTGCAAACCCCGACCGGACACAATAGTAAATGCTGACATGGGTTTTTTTGTGGATGGGTCGGCCCGAAGAGATAATAAGGGAAACCTATTGCGCATGCAAACCTGGTAAAGGACTTACTGAATGCTGTACAACAACCCGAAGCAAATTGCTATTATCAAATGTCAAGGTCATATGTCTAATACAGACTCTGTGTCGTTGGGTAATGCGAGGGCAGATGCAGCTGCAAAAGAAGCAGCCCTCTCTGATGGTGTTCCAAAATTCTTAATGTTGTTTATTACCACTAACCAACTTAATTTATTTTCAGCCAAGGATGTTGTTACGTTGCAACAGTCGGCCAGTGCAAAGGAGAAACGAAACTGGCAGGCAAATTGTAAATATGATGCTGATAGTAAAGCATGGATAGCCCCCGATGGCAGGCTTTGTCTGCCTTTGGCAGTATTTCCCCTTTTGGCCAAATTGGCCCATGAGGCCAATCATGTCTCAAAAAGTGGAATGGTAGACCTTGTAAATAAATATTGGTATGTTGTAGGGTTCACTGTATATGCTGAAGATTTTGTAAAAGATGTATCATATGTATGCAAATAATATCGGCAGAGGACTCCAAGTAACCCCCTCTGCCCACCCTTCTCCTACAGGACCTTTTGAGCACCTAATGATAGACTTTATTGAGTTAAATCCATGTGAAGAATACAAGTATTGTCTAGTAATTGTAGATATGTTTTCAAAATGGGTAGTGGCCTTCCCGGCTAGAAAAACCATAGCATACACGGTGGCAAAGGCCCTAATAAGGGAAATCATTCACCGGTGGGGTGTCCCCACCAGACTTTCCAGTGATAATGGGTCGCATTTTTCAAATGAGGTAATTAAAACCCTGTGTGAAGCATTGCAAATAAATCTGAGAATGCACTGTGCCTACCACCCCCAATTGGGAGGAGCTGTGCGAAGGGCAAACCAGACCCTTAAAGTAAAATTGACCAAAATCATGGTAGACACTGGTCTCAGCTGGGTGATGGCGCTACCTCTGGCACTTATGAGCATGAGAGGGAGGCCTGCGCACATGGAATTATCGCCTCATGAGATTTTAATGGGAAGGCCTCTCAGAATGACAAATGTTCCATTTCCCCAAAATCGAATAACGTTACATGGTATAGACAATAAAATGATTGCCTATTGTTTATCCCTTAATGCTGTGTTGAGATCTCTCTATCCTAGGGTCAAAGCAGCTTTATCTGTACCCTCTGAGGGACCACTCCATCACATCAGACCAGGAGATTTCGTTGTGATAAAGGACTTACGAAGAAAGCAATGGTGTGCTCCAAGGTGGAGAGGACCGTTCCAGGTGTTACTTACAACAGCCACAGCGGTCAAGAGCGGCAAAAGAGAAACATGGATCCACGCTTCCCATTGTCAGTTGATGACGGCTCCCGAGGAAAGATGAAGATAAAAACTGTGTTACTTACTGCAGGGGTGGCATGTGTACTGGGAACCACTATGGTACTACTGGTTCAAATGACTGTTAAAGCAAACCATAAGACTGAAAGATACAGCTGGAGCATCAAACCCCTGCATGTTACAAATACTTGGTGGACTTAATGAACTTACATGCTAAAACTGCTAATGTCTCTGATTACTATGTATGCACTAGCTCTGTTGCCTCCCCTGACAAGGCCCAGCTCCATCCTTTACTGCAGCCAGATAATGAAAAATTGCCTGAGCACTTTGATAAAGGGGTGTTTCCTTCGCTAATGAATCAGAAATTCCCATGGTCTAGTGTTGATACAGAGTATCAAAAGGGGGGAGAATGTAGCAGAAATTTCTGAGTTCATGCTAGTATATGCTGTTACAGGGTTACAGAATGTCACTGAGGTTACTTGAGGTACATTTGTAGAAGCAGAAAGCAAGATAAAACTGGATAGAACTGGTTGTAACAGCCTGAAAAAGAGGAACTAACTGTCAGGAAACCAAAACCATATTAGGAAGTTGTTGACAGCAGTTCCTGGAATTAGATAGCAGTTTCTTGGAATTAGATACTCCTTTCATTGGAATTAACAACACCTTGATAATAAATGTATATAAGTGATTGACTAATGAAACTCAGGGAGCCTTGCATGTTGTTGGAAGCAGACTCCTATATGCATATGTATTAAACTTTTCTTTTTACTACATGCAGTATCCCTGAGCCTGATTTTTAAACTAAAGTGTAAGAAGAATATATTTTTCCACGACAAGATTGAGCATCCAGAGGACTGCTCTCTTCTCCTGGGGTTGGTTCTGGGGATATCCCTGCACAGTGATGGCTCCTGTTGGAAGCTAGGGGTACTGCACCTGGGGTGGGAACAAGTAGATGGGGTCTGGTGTTGGCAGGTGTCTGTGTGAGTGAGTGAGTGAGTGAGTGAGTGAGTGAGTGAGTGAGTGAGTGGGCTCACTCACTCAGCATGCTGACACCATTGCATGGTCACACCAAGGGGCAGAACAATGGACAATGCCCTGCCTCCTGGTAGGTGAAGGGGGGGTACAGGGGCCGGCCAACCATGCCCAGTGCCAGGTCTTTCCGTTCACACCTCAGGCTCTCCTCCCTGCCTGGTTGCTCTACTAGATTATAGATAGAGTACCAGGAGGAGTAGGTGGTCCCACCTCGGGGGACTCAGAACCGGGGGTTGGGTGGCCAGATAGAGGATGGAGAGGCTGCTGATGGAGAAGGAACGGAGCACTTCAGGTAGGTGGGATCATGGCTGAGCTGAGCGACCCCCTGGAGAGAGTTCGGGTAAGGCAGTAAAGGAGTACAAATAGAACTGACAAAAAAAAAAGTCACATGTAACTGGGTCACCATGCAGATGTTTGTTGCTGTTTATGGTTACTACCCCTGCCTTGCCCCTATGAAAGCCACAAACAAGCTTGGGGGCCCTTCCTCATTAAACTCCTCAATCAGGAGGATGGGGTTAGTTCAGAAACGGTTAGGGAAATAGCACGATGCCTCCATCTAGAGAAAAATAGTGTAATTTTAATACATGTAAAGTCAGCAGGGAAGATATCATGGACTCTTATGTTATTACTACAGCACCCCCACACACACACACACACACACACACACACACACACACACACATACATTTCCCCATATTCCAGTACCCCTGGCCTTCTTGCCCCTAATATTTGGAACAAACTTCCCCCTGAGGTCCAGGACTGCAAAATCCCCAATGACTTCGGGAATAATGTTAAGGCTCTCTATCTTAGCAGAAGTGTCTGCAACTGTAATCACTGAATGTCTCCTGTTTTAGCAGTGGTTTAATCTCCTACTCCTGTTTAAACCAGGTGTGGCATGTCTGCCTATTGTATTGTCTATGTACTGCTGAATGTATATGAGTAACTAACAGTTGACCTTGCAAACAAGTTCTTCGGCACTTACTACTCTGTAACTATTGTCACTGCTTCTGAATTTCATTGCATAATAATTTATATGAATTTTGGTGACTAGGCAAGCCCACTGAGATGAAAAAGTCCCTTTTTCAGGGACGACCCGGAGTTAGTTGCATATACTAAATAATTTAGGAATTATACATGATTATCCAAATACATACAGTTTTTACATCAACAAGGATTTAGTTACAGGCAATAATGATGAACAACAAAAGAGCATTTGGTAGTCAAATGATGGCATAGAATACATACTTAGAATATATACTGTACATACAATGTGCAGACAATGGTCTTATTAATGTCCTTTGTTCCTACTGTTGTTCATTTTCTTTAATTAACTCACCTATGAAAAAGGGACTTTTAGTCTCAGTGGGCTCGCCAAATAATCCAAATTCAATAAACAAATAAATAAAATAAATAGGAAAATGATCCTATGGAAGAAAAAATGGGGGTAGGCAATTGGCAAATAAAAGTAATCGGTAATCGGGCAGAGCAATGTTGCTAGCAATTATGATGTTTTAATATTAAGTCCCACAGATGGGATACAGACCCTTCCTGCATCCACTGTTGGAATTATGTCATGGCTTGCTGGGGCTAAGCCTGGGTTGCTATCCAAGGAGCCCTGGCAGCTTTGACAAATGAATCTGTGCTGTAAGGTTTGAGCTTTGGCTCTGGTAGCTGTTCCTTCAATGTGACTTTAGCCCCGGGAGCTCACATGTCTTGTCATTTTACAAACTGTAAAACAAAAGCCACCGCCTGCCTGCATAATGGGCATAGCAGCTGTATGCTGTAATCACAGCAGGGAGTAGGCACCAGTGACAGTCAAGGTCAGCTTGGATTCAGAAAACCACAGCCTTACAGATTGGTCCAGCACTCCATTGACTCATATGTATCACATGCACACAATGTGGATGCTGGAACTGGGCCAATCAGTAACGGATTCTGGCCTGGGAAATGTTATTTTAAAAGTCTCATGGGCATGCTCGTGCTGCTTTTTTCCTGGCCGAGATGTTATAAATATGCCTCAGGGACATCCCTTATTCCTTCTGGCCTACCAGAAACACAGCCCTTCTCATTAGCATGCCTGCTGCCACCACGGAGAAGAGCAGAGAAGCCTGCCACTTTGTGTCTGCACATGCCTACTGATGCTACTTCCTCCTCCAGTACAAGTACAAGTACTGCTGCCACAGTTTCCCTTGTCCATACAGAGTGCTGCTGAGTTAATCTCATGCTGACAACACCCCGCTGTTCCACCACATCTGGTCTTAGTCACTGAGCTGCCCTGCTGCCCACACTGTGTTTGGCTTGCTGGAAGGTACTGGTATGTTAATGTTAACAAAGTAGAGATGCTTAGAGCTCTTACATAAAATCTGGAGATCAAGAAGTTTACAGAACACAGGTCATAGTCATGAAAGAAAAATAATTCTTCTGGTTTATGATGACTTCTAAACTGCACAAAGACAGAGCTGGAACCATGACCTAGGTTTAAAAGATTATGCACAATGGTTTTGACATCTGATAATTGTATTAAACAATTGTTATATATGGATATGCCCTTTTAATAGGTCAGTAGACTATACTAAAAATTCCTTGTAATACTAGCGCTTGAAAGTGATAATACTATCATTTTTAAGCGGTAATACTATTGTTCAGAGCCCGTAATACTATCGTTTGGAGCTCTGAATGACAGTATTATCACAGAAATGCCACAGTGCATGTGTAGGTCTGCCTCCCACAGAAACCCACTTGCCATGGTGCCAAGTCCCTTCCTGCACAGCTGAAGTCACGGCATGCATTCTCACTGGCAGCTTTCCTCTGTGGGTGGGCAGAACAATTTCAAAAACATGCCGGCTGTTTTCTCTCACTTAGTGAGGCTAATGTGTGCCCTTCATTTCTTTGCTTTTTTTTACTACATGTAATGGATTATCTGGCTGATCCTGCATTCGTTAAAGGATCAAAAAACTAAAAGGTAGGACTGCCTACCAAATGTAAATGAAAAAATGTTGACAGACATGGTGAGGGGGGAGTGGACAGTGAGTGAGTCTTCAGTGCAGCGGTCGGCCAATGGCAGTGTGTCTTCAGAGCAGCAGTTGGCCAGCCGGCCCATCTGACAGAATATACAAGAAAAATAAAAGCTGCACAATTTCAATTTGGATCCATATATTACAAAAAATAACAGATAGATGAGTGTGTTTTTTAAGGCAGTAAGATCATCTTGAGATTTTGGGGACTTTGGGAACCTCTCGATCTTTACTCTCGAAGTTCCAAGTCCCCAAAACCTCTTGATGGTCTCATTGCCTTGTAATACACCCTTATCTAACTATTATTCTATTTATAATGCCCTATATGCTGGTTAACTAGGATCTGTGGCTTATCCATTAGGTAGGGAAATGGGCAGACTGGGTGGGCCAAGCGGTCCTTATCTGCCGTCAAATTCTATGTTTCTATACCATATACTAAGTGTCATCAGTCATAAGAGTTACTGTAAGCCAGTTAATTTGATACAGTATGTCAGCAATATAGTGGTATACTGGCTTTAAATACTAAGGCAACCTTCTTTTTTAATGGATATCATGATAGCTACCCTCCAGTTTCCAGTCAGTGCTTTATTTACTTTCTGACTTTCCTTTAATCATGGACAAGTGATGTCTTCAGAAATACAGTATTTATTATAGTGACTCTGACTATTTATTACCAAGTTAAGGAAACCAGATATCATGAAGCCCATGATGTCATGATATACTGTACATTCACACAGAAGGTCCTAGAACTTTCTGTGAGTTAGTTTTAAACTTTTAGTTTTAACAGAGAGAACTGCATGATAAACTGTGCCAACTGACAAAACCCCATGTATGTTTGTTGGTTTTCTCAGGAAAATGCATAATGTTCAATACAGTGACTATGGCAGGTTACTATGGTGGACTTTTATATGTGCATCTGTTGTAGTGTGACAAGGCATTAGGAAGAGACAGTGGGATGCTTGGTTGCATTGGGAGGGGTATCACTAGCAGAAAGAGGGAGCTGGCGCTGCCTCCGTGTAATTCACTGGTAAGACCCCACTTAAAGTACTGTGTCCAGTCCTTGAGACCACATCTCTGGAAGGATATAGACAGAGCGGAGGCAGTCCAGAGGAAAGCAACTAAAATGGTATGCAGTCTGCATCAAAAGCCCTAAGAGGAGAGACTATAGGACCTTAATATGTGCCCCTGGAAGACAGGAGGGGTGGTGTATCATAGAGACCTTTAAATAGCTTATGAAATTAAATGAGGTGCAGGAGGAAAGTATTTTTCAGAAGGAAAGGTGCTCAAGGACAAGGGGACATGTTATGAAGCTGGAGGGGGGGTAGATTCAGGAGAGATGCGAGGAAGTACTTCACAAAGAGTGGTGGATTCTTGGAACAGCCTTCCAGCAGAGGTGGTAGGGTTCAAGGATTTATGGGATAAGCACAAGGGAATCATGATGGAAAGGAAGGGGAGTAGGGAGAAAGAGCTATAGATTGGGCACAATATGTGGTAATAGTATAGGTAGGGAGAAATGGGCAGACTGGATGGGCCAAGCGGTCCTTATCGGCAGTCAAATTATATGTTTCTACGTGATACATTTTTGGAATCTTAGAACAGCTACCACATTAAACACCTCTCTTTCTCTGAACATTGCATCTTTACCAGTTCATTAGCCTGCATTTTTTTATTTTATTCTTTTGGTAACTGGGTAAGGCCCACTAGGCACAAGTGCCTGTTTTTAGGGGTGACCCAGGAGCACTGGGGTGGTTAAGTGACTTGCTCATAACCACACAGTATGCAAGCGGAGGCTGTGGGAATAAACCCTGATCTGCTGGCTGTACCAAGCTCATTCACAGCTAGTTACTGTAACCACTACATAGAAACATAGAAGTTGACGGCAGATAAGGACCGCAAGGCCCATCCAGTCTGCCCATTTTTTCTACCTTATGAATGTGCCATAGGCCTGTACTCTGTCAAAGGCCTATCTATTCATACTCATCTGTATTGCTCCCTTATGCCTATCCCATGCCTGTCTGAAGCCCTGCACTGTATTCATATCCACCACTTCCTAAGGTAGGCCATTTAATACATCCACCAACCTTTCTGTGAAAAAGAATTTCCTCACATTCCCCCTTAATCGGCCTCCCTCTAATCTCAGTCCAAGAGGGTATTATATTTCAGAAAAAGAGATGTGCAAGAACAAGGGGGCACAATTTGAAGATAGAGGGGGGATGGCTCAGAGGTAATGTGAGGATGTATTTTTTTCACAGAGAGGGCTGTGGATGCATGGAACAGCCTTTCTGAGGAGGTCGTGGAGTCAATAACAGTGGGGGAATTCAAGAATGCATGGGACAGACATAAGACAGTCCTAGTGGGTGGTAGGAGGAAATAGGCTGTTGGTTAACTAGGATCTGCAGTTTATCCATTAGGTAGGAAAATGGGCAGACTAGGTGGGCCAAGAGGTCCTTATCTGCCGTCAAATTCTATGTTTCTATACCGTTTACCACCACTCTCTGTTTTCTGCCTGTCAACCAGTTTGCCACCCAGTTGACCAACTTCTGACCCACCCTGAGCCTACCCAGCTTATTGATCAGTCTTCTATGTGGAATAGTTTCGAAAGCTTTGCTGAAGTCAAGGTAGGCAACATCAACTGCTCCACATTTGGTCCACCACTCTGGTTACCCAGTCAAAGAAATCTATGAGATTAATTTGACAGGACCTTCCTGTTGTAAACCCATGCTGTCTGGATCCTGTGCTCCTATTGATTCCAGGTGTTGCACTATCCTTTCTTTAATGAGTGCCTCCATAATCTTGCCCACTATTGAGGTAAGACTGACTTGGCTGTAGTTCCCTGCCTCCTCCCTGCTACCACTCTTGTGGAGCGGGATCACATGAGCAATTCTCCAGTCTTCTGGGACCTCTTCTGTGCTCAGAGACTCATTAAACTGTTCTGCTAATGGCTCTGCTAGTTCCACCCTTAGCTCCTTTAGTACCCTGGGATGTATGCTATCAGGTCCCATTGCCTTGTCCACCCTGACCCCCCCGTGTCCATGGTGCTGAGCTGTGGGTCCTGCCCTACCTTCTCCTCAGTAAATACTGAGCATAAGTATTTATTTAGAATAGATGCTTTTCTTTGGTCCTCCTCCTCACACTCCCTCTTATCCCCTTTGGTCTTAGCAATACCCACTCTGGACTTTTTCCTTTCACTAATGTATCTATAGAAAGTCTTGCCACCTTCTTTTACTGTTTGTACTAGTGTTTCCTCAGTTTGGACCTTTGCCTGCCTTACTGCATTCCCTGCTTCCCTTAGGGAAGTTTGGTATGTCTCCCTATCTTCGTTCCACTGCATTCCCTTATATTTCATGAAGGCCAGCCTTTTGGCTCTGACCTTTTTTGCTACTGTTTTTGAGAACCAAAGTGGTTTCATTCTTCTTTTGCTCTTGCTTTTCTCTAAGACAATGAGATGTTGCTTCAAGTATTACATCCTTAATGCTTGCCAACTTTGCCTGTACCCCCTCACCTGTATTTCTTTTTGCCAGGGCTAGCTTAACTCTGTTATCCATCTTATCAAAGTCAGCTCCTCTGAAGTCCCATATTATTGCCTTGGAATGGGATGATTTAGTTCTAGTGGCCAAATTGAACCATACCATGTGATGGTCACTGACCCCCAGGTGACCTTCTGCCTGGAGATCAGTGATCCTTTCCCTGTTAGTCAGTACTAGATCTAGGATAGCCCTGTCTCTTGTGAGTTGTTCCACCAGTTGTTTGAGGCCCTTCCCCTGCAGGGAATCCACTATGTGTCTAGTTCTGGCGGATGTTCCTGCTGGTATTGACCAATCTGTATCTGGCATGTTGAAGTCTTCCATTATCAGAACCTCCCCTTTAGCTGTCATGTTTTGTATATCTTCTAACAGTAATGGGTCTATGTCCTCCCCCTGGTCTGGAGGCCTGTAGACAACCTCAGTTCGTATGGCTGTCCCATTTCCTGTTTCCAGGGTGACCCACAGTTCTTCTGGCTCCTTGTGTGTATTCTGAATTTCTGTAGCTTTGATATTTTTATTGACATAAAGGGTCACTCAACCCTCCCCCCTTTTTGCACCTCAGTCTCTTCTGAACAGTACACAGCCGGGTACTGAATTCTACCAAATGTGGTTACTGGTGAACCATGTCTCGCTAATGGCTATTATGTCCAGTTTAGCTTGTGTCATTGTTGTCTGCAGGTCTGGGATCTTGTTTCCCAGACTGCAAGCATTTGCGTACATGATTTTCCATTGGCCAGATTTAGGTGTGTTAATTGTTGGGCGAGGTCCGGCGTTTCCCCCTGTGCGTCGTATGGGGGAGCCGGACCTTTTTCCTTACCTGGTGATACAAATGAACTACAAACATGCTGAACTCCTGTTTGATCACTAGCTTGGGGGGGGTGTTCTTTCCATTCAATGTATCGGGTGCTGCACCCCTCTCCCCAATTGCTAGTTTAAATATTCTGCAAAGACGTCAATCTTCTGCCCCAATGCACTGACTACCTCCTTAGTCAGATGCAGTCCATCAAATTTAGGCTACACTGCTGGTGTATTACCATTGATTTGTATTCATTTGGTCTATATTAGAGTGTAATCCACCATTCTGTAACACAGGTGATCACAACATTAAAGAGACATATGCACCAGGATAACAGGTCTCATGTTTAAGTTATCTACTTCCCACAAACTGCCTGTCAGTGATAAATATTGAAGGCTGTCTAAGTTATGTGAAGTTAATCAGTTTCTAAAGCTTTCCACAAATCTTTGAGCTTGCAGGGTGTGTGTGTGTGTGTGTGTGTGTGTGTGTGTGTGTGTGTGTGTGTATGTGTGTGTATGTTTCATATCTAACACTTAAACCTCAAGTAACAAAAATATCTGAAATAAACTACTCCAGAAAGGCACTATCTTCTCTATGAAGTTGGATTATATCTGGTAAGGATTGTTTAATGTTAAGCACACACTGTAATGACCTGAAATTTTTTTGTTTTTTTTTTAAGTGTGAAATTTTATCCATTGGTACTCATAACTTGATAGTCAGTATTGTAGTTTATTTACCGAAGGTGGTCACGTTAGTTTTAGAAGTAATAATCTTTCATTTAATGGTACACTGGTAAAAAAAAAGTGTATACTAGATGCATAAATTGCTTAATTAACAGAGTTTACAGAGCTAGGCTCAATAATATGAAATTCATGAATGCTATTTCAAGCTCACTTCATTGTCAGAGGCACCAACAAGAAAATGGTCATAATTTATCTGACTTGTCTTAAAATCCACTTAATGACAAACATACTGTAAATGGGTTCAGCAATAATTAATTCCATGTCCTATGTTCTGAGACCCTGCATAAATACTAAATAACTAGTTTATAATGCCCTGTTTCAGAGCATGCTAATTCTGAAGCTACTCAGGGTATCGCTTTCAGTCACATACTGTAGATAAAACTTGCTGAATGAGACAAAATATCAACAGATTCTGTACAAGTCTACTGTCAAGTCTTCAAAGTAAAGCATCTGCAGATGCATTGTTGCATTACCTATACTGCGCGGTTCCCTGGTGTTTCTCCACCTCCTGTCAAATTTCTTACTTTTGCCCAGTACAGAAATGGCATCAATGCCTTTAAAATCCACAAAAACATGGCTTTTCATGCCTGTTTTTGAGTGACATTTATTTATTTAGTTTTTGTTGACCCAGAAAGGAGGGCTAGACATTTCTGCTTATTTTCAGCATCGTCCCAGAGGAGGGGGGAAGATACAGATGGTTACCAACTGAAACTGAACCAGATTAAACTGTCAGTGGAATTTGCTTTTTTTTTTTTTTTAATGAAAGGGGGAAATTTGGCCAGAACACCAGGAAATTCCCATACTCTGGGGAAGAGGGCACTGTTGGCCCGTTCCTTGTCATGGAGGAGCCAGAAGCTGCTGCTTCAGTGGAGAAGCAACAAGTGGGAGAAACAGTCTCCCCTTCAGTGTTATGTATGGAGGTTTCGAGTGACATTTCTGTGGTAAAGGAGAAATACGTTGGTGTTTCCAGAATGGAACATATGGAACTAGAGGTTTCGGAGGATAAATCTCTGTCAGATATGGAATGCTCAGAAGAGGAGACAAGATTAGAAGAAGAATGTTTGGATTATAACATTAAAGAAATCTGAAAACAGTTGGCTAAAGAGATGGCACTGGAGTAAGAGCTATATCTTCAAAAGAAACAGGACTTAAATAATAAAGAGTTTAAATGGAGGAAAATCGGTAAAAAACTTGAGACTAAATCAAAATGGAAACACCTTCAATCTGGCTCTGCTGGCACTTCGAAGACAACTACTCCCAGGGAGAGAATTAAAGAGGCTTTTAATACAGGCACTCTGACAGATTTTCCAGTTGACTGGTCCCCTGAGTCTGCACTCATGAGCGCCAGATGGACATGCAACAATGATGACATCTGAATACCTGATCCAGTGGTAGATTTTGCAAGCAGTGCATCACAAACGGAGTGCATTCAATGCCCTATGGTGGCTGGTGAAGGGTTGTCGCAACACATAACAACGAGAGTTTTTCAGAGTGGGCAGCGAGAGACACACAGGGTTAGTGACAGTACGAATGACCCTGAATTCATGTCAGATTGCAATTTACCCTTCCCCCTCTTTCCCATGGGTCTCATTGTCCTTTTGTTTTTTGGGGGGTTCAAGGACTTTCAACAAATGTTACTCCACATGGTATATCAGCCAGTAGGAAGGCCTATGTTGAGGCAACTCAGGGGGCTCCCTTATCAAGTCAGAAAGTAATGCAAGGCACAAACAGTGGACAGTCAGCAGAGGGGTTAATGTTGGGGACATCTCAGGAGACTAGGCAGGACCTACCTATTAGCTCCAGTGTTCCACAGGAATCTGCACCTACTGTTACACAGCCAGACCCAAACACTTCACGAAGGGGATCTGATATTGACCAGCCTGGGGATTCAGAACAGTTTCACAGCATGGCACATTCTAGTGAGGAGGATACTCCAGGAGGTCAGGAAGAACCTCTGCCCATGAGGCCCCCATGATTTTCTGACCTCTTTGCTAGAACCCCCCTCCACAAAAAAAAACATTCAGGAATGCTGTGTAAATTAGATACAGGGTAGGGATGGAGGTGATGCCTGACAGGAAGTATGTTGGTCAGACTTTAATAAAGGATGCCTGGCGTTGTACGCCTAGTGATGTTCATGCCCTAATCCATATCTCTGGGGAAGAGAATTTTGATATTAGTTTTAATTCCCCACAGGGCCTAGAGCATTTTTGGTTTAAATATAACCAAGTGAAATTCTCTCCAGTACGGTAATACCTTTGACAATGCTTTTGATAAAACTAATCACTGTGATGTTCCGGAATGAGGGGATCAGTGTGGGGGACATCCACCACTGGCTACAAAGAAAATGTGAGGTATTGGATGCACCTGAGACCATCAGTGACTCTGAACAATTCTGGATGGGGGGTTGGCACTTCTGAGTAAAGCTACATCAAAATGCATCTGGCATCCTGCACATTCCCAATAGCTTTTTCATTGGGAAAGATAGAGGGTCTGCTTCTACACAAGCCAGCCCAAGGCATGCCATAAATGTGGTGACCATACACATTTTATCAATTCATGCGACTAACTGAAGTGCATTCTGTGTGGAGAACGTAATCATATTAGCATATCTTGTAAAAACATTGCCAAGCATAACTTGTGTGATGCCAGGGGGCGTGTCTTTCAGAAATCTCCTTGGGCAGCCTATAATCGTACAGATGGAATTGACCAGGACTCTTTAAACAGGAACGCTCAACAAAAAGTGGTGCATGAACATACTACCCATGACCCTGGTCATCCTAGAGACCCCCCCCCCAATAATCAGGCGAAGGAGGAGACCACTACCAGCGAGCATAATACCCATAAAGATCAAGATCAGCAAGGACAAGTGAACCCACACATTATTGTCGAATCTACCCCTGACACTTTTGATCAGCCCTAAGAGACATCCATAGAGTCCAATATTGTGGTGAACAGTGCACCTTTAATGGAAGGAATGCCTCCCCACCCCCACCCCGACTGGTCAAAGCCTGTTAGACATTAAAGTGCTAGATTGCTGGCTGCCCAAGCATCAACCCTCTCTATGGAAAACAAATTTGAAGTACTCTCTAGAGCTAAAAACTAGGATGATTCAGATCTGGATGATATGGAATCTGACACCTCTACATGATTTCTTCCTTTACCTGAGGAACAGGATGGAAGGAAGAAAAAGAAGAAAAAGAAACATACGGCAGGAAATGAGGGACAATGATACTGACATTTGACTCCTGAGTACCATTACTTCCACACAACCTGAATGATGGACCCCTTCCGAATGGCAACTTTAAATGTCTGCAGTATTAAGAACCCAGTAAAACGGGCTACTGTGTTCACTACTCCAGAACAAATGCAGCAGGATGTGGTATATCTCCAGGAAACTTGGATGGCAGACACATACCATGTAAAACAGATGCAAAATGCCTGGGTGTGGGGACCATCCTTTTGATCCTTTGGACTAGATAAAGCTGATGGATTGGGGATACTTTTTAGGGGTGGTGCCTTTAAATTGCATAAATTAGTTGTTCTCTAGCCTGGGAGGGTTTTAATTCTGGATGGCCTCTGGAAAGAATGGCCATGTCAGCTCATTAATGTATATGCCCCACAGGTAAAGGCCAAACGGGTGGAATTATTTGAAAAACTGCAACCTTTTTTAGCTACTGCTTGTATGGTGGTGCTTGGAGGGGATTTCAATTGTTTGTTGGACATTAGTGAGAAACTTTTGACTAGCAGGAAAGTTTATTGTGATGCCAATGTGCGCTTACACTGTATTGCTAAGGCAGGTCTGCAGGAGGCGCACAGTATCAAGGGGGTTGTACCAGGGAAAATGTATTACGGGGAACGATAGCCACAAGAATTGATTTTTTCTTTCTACACCCCAAAAGTCAAATTAAAAGGTTGGGTATGGTCCCCTTTGAAGTCTCTGATCATTTACTCCTACAAATTGAAATATGTCTTTCATTCTTTAGGTCGTCAAACCAGTCGGTGGAGGGCAAATGTAGCTCTTCTTCAAGATAGTAACATTTAGAAGGGCATAGCCTGTGAATTGGAAGACAGAAAATCTGTGCTATGCCTTTATGAGACTGTAGGAGAATGGTGAGAGGACTCAAAGAAAGCTATACGACAATGGTTACAAGTGCATGGGGCAAAATAAACAAAATAAGTTTCTTATATATCTAGCCCTTTGACAGCAGCTTCAGTTTTTATTTTCTGCATCCAACCAATCAGGATTTGATTATTCTGAACAGAAAGCTGCTAAGGATCAGATGACAACATATCAGTACAACAGGGCTGCCATGTTGACTAAGCTTTGGGACTCAAAAATCTCCTAGCTGTGATCCTTGTGCAGCATGTAAATCAAAACTTGACTCTTCTGAGCTTTCAGAACTGGAAGATGAATCAGGTAAATTGTGTGCTACCCTGGGTGAGCTGGAAGGTATCATTCAGCAACATCTTCAGGACCTGCATAACACTTCCCACCTACGTAATCCACATAGGTCTGATTATTTTTCATCACTAGGGGTGTCATTGAATGTGATGGAAAAGAGGGCCTTATCTGCTCCAATTTCTATAGAGGAAGTGGAGATGGCAATTGGGGGTATGAAAAAGAACATTTCCCCTGGGTGGGGCGGTCTACCGATTGAATTCTACCAGTGTATGGTTAAGAAAATTTCTCCCATGTTATTGGCAGTTTTTGAAGAAATTTTTGTGGTAGGTGAAACTCATCCAGACTTTTCAATGGGACTTTTGAGATTTTTGTTGGAGGGAATAGGGTTAAATTGTCTAACTGGAGACCAATTTGTTTGTTGAACACCGACTGGAAAATTTTAATTACTATTTTAAACAAACGGTTACAACCTGCTTTACGGTCTTGTTCATCCATCCCAAAGTTGTGCAGCACCTGGTAAGAGAATACAGGAAAATGTATTTATTATGAGAGGCAGCTATGAATACTGCACCCAGAATTGTCAGACAGGCCTACTCTTATCCGTTGACCAGAGTAAAGCCTTTAAGAGGGTTTCACATGCTTTTCTGTTTCAATTAATGTTAGCACATGAAATACCCTCACAATTTATTAAGTGAATATGGACCTTATACCGGGGGCAACTGTAGCACCATTATTGAAAGAATCAATAGGACATAAAATTCACCTATATTGTGGTGTGAGACAGGGATGTCCCCTTGGTCCAATACTATATGTCCTGTACTTGGACCCATGCATTAGGTACTTTTGGGGTAAAACTAATACTAGCGGGGCGGTAAGCCCTTTTGGGGAAAAAAAAACGTTAAAATCCCTAGCATATGCAGATGATCTTATTTTATTCTGTAAAAATAATGAGAGTGCCCACAGGGCAGTAGAGAAACTCTCTAGATTTTCCAAAGTATCAGGGGCCAAAATTAATGTGGAGAAAAGTCATGGGATAGTTTTAGGCAGACAGGGATCTGATGCTACAGTTGCAGAAATTCCCATTTTCAATGAGGCTATTAAAATATCAGGGGTATATATAGGAGAAGGTGACATGGCATATAAAAATTGGAATGACTCCTTGATTAAATGTGAAGCTTTAGTCGCTAGATGGAAAGGTTGGCATTTGTCTATATTTAAAAGAGTGTTTGTTATCCAACAGTTTATTATACCCATTTCATTTCACAATATGTGGCCTGGATTTTCCCGTTACCTTATGGGATGGAAACCCGACTATACAGCTTATTTTTCCAAATGCTTTGGGGGAGTCTTTTGAACCCCATAAAGAGAGAGTATACCTATCTGGGGAGATGACAGGGGGTGTTGGGATGATACAGCCCCTTGTTTTTTTTCCATACATTATTTTGGGCTGGTACTTTTAAAATCCTACTTCAAGAGGAGGCGTCTCTCAGCAAAGAATGGATTTTGAGTGTCTTGCAATTCTTTTCCAGTAAATGGCAGGAAGAGCTGCCTAAAATGGTTTCCTCATTAAAAATCCCTGCTTATTTTAAACCTACTATTAAAACTCATTATCCCCAATAGCTCCATATGAAGTCCGAACTATCTATTGTTTACCTGACACAAAATGGCCGTCCTTAGGTAATGAATTAAAATGATGGGGACTTGGCAGGTTAAGAAATCCCATATAAGATCTATGCTCATGAAACTATTGTACACACAAATCTTAGAATTTATAGGCCCTGCTGAGCCAGAATTTAAAGATTGTTCTCTGACTAAAACCCAGGTGGCACTACAGCAGTTGAATAATGTTAGAATCCTAATAAGGATGTGGGATAATTTGTGGCTCTGTGCCTACGGCAGAGTCAATATTAAGGGTAATTGGAAGCACAAGCCTACTGAGGATAGAAACTGTCCTTATGTCGAGTGTTTAGCTCCAGTGGAATCAATGTATCATTTTTTACTAGAGTGTACCTACATTGTGCATCTGTAGAACGTTTTAGCATGTAGATGGCAGTTATCATGGAACTCAGATCTTACCTATAATCAAATTGTATTAGGAGAGTTTACAGGGACACTGTCCAAATATCATAGGAGTACCCTAGAATTTGTTTTTTTGCTGTGTTGAAATTTTATTTGTGGCAAGCCAGGAGTAAATATGTGTCCCAGTAGCAAAGGGTTAATTATTTATCTGTGAGGAAATTATGTGAGGCTGCATGTACTGCAGTTTTTCCAAAAGATGTGGTTGCCTTCTCCTATGATACAGCTCAAAAGATGTGGACTGGCTTAATGGATGTTATACACCCCTAATAACTAATGAATGCTTATTTCTTGATTTACGATATAGACTTTGTATTGCTCAGTGTTAGATACTCATTCACTGAGTTGAGGCGCGTTACATTAGTTTTGATGGTATCATATGATTCAGGTCATAGTACTGTGTATTTACAATACGTTTGGAGTGTTTTTTTCTTTTTTTTTGGTTCCACTGTTTTTTCTGGTTTTTTTGGATAAAGCTTGTTGCACTAGTTTTGTTTTTTCTTTCTTTTTCCTTTCTGTATACAGTGTATTGATTATTTTTCAATAAAAACTCTACTCTTCTGGAGAGGGCGCTGTCAATTCTTGTGGATGGCCAGTTCATCTCAGAGTTCGACCTGCATGGATGCAGGAGAGGCTAGGGAGCAGGTCTCCTCCCTTGCCTCAGATAATGCAGAGACCAGCATGGAAGTCAATGGAGAAAGTGGTGTTGGAAAACAACAAAGCTGCTTACCAGAGGAAAGTGGAGATCCACAACAGCAGGAGGCAATTGGCGGTCCCAGTACCAAGATGCAGGACAGAGAATCTGAGGTAGTGCCGGCAACAATGACAGAGGATTTAGAAAGACTTCTACAGGAGGAAGAGAGACGATTTTTGGCAAGACAAGCCCTGCTCTGTCAACACATATGGAGGCCAAAGGTAGATGGACCATCAGTGTCCCACCAGAATGGGTCCGGAGAGGCAACAGCAACCAGTGAGTTATGTTCTGAGGAATGGGGGAGAGTAACCAGAGGCAATCAGGCAGCCCAAGGGAACTCATGGAGGATATGGACATTTTGGTACACTCAGGAGTGGAGAGGGATACCACTGGCAGTGGGACACAAGAAAACATGAGTGCAGAATCCTCAGGTACTGTACAACAGGAGGAAAATCATGTGAAAAAGTTGGGGCAGGGAGTCACAGCAACAGTAGCTGTTGAATCTCAGGGGACTGCTGAAAAAGTATAGTCAGGTGCACCAGCCCAGCCGCTATCTCTGGTGCAGGAGTTGCCGGTAGGGTGTCCAATTTTCCGTAAAGTAAAGTTCAGTCATAGGTGCTGACTCCATGGCTGTTGGGGTGCTCAAGCACCCACAAAGTTATGTTAAGCACCTCATAGTTCTGAGACAGCTTGCAAAAACAGAATACTAGGGAACCAGGCCATAGAAAAAATACTACCTACTGGCAGTGAGCACCCACAAAGGTTCATAAAAGTTGGCATCCCTGAGTTCAGTATAGGGACAGAAAAAAGGTAAAACCCCCAAAGGCCAAAGAAAGTGATGGGGCCTGTTGGGCATTCTGGGGATAGTCTGGGACATAAGACTGTCTTGAACGCAGCTTCACATTCAGTAGCTCCTGTACAAGCAGGGATTACTGCGAACACACTGGCCTGGGTATCAGCAGTCCTTGAAGGGGCTGGGTGGGTAAAAACATTGGATGAGAAGGGATGGGATGCAAACATCCCTGGTACATCCTCAGCAGCAGTAGCAGCACCTCTAGCTTCAATAGTTCTGCAAGGAGGCATTTCCACACAAGCTTCCAGTGTGGATTTTTCAGTACCACCAGGTCAGCCTCCGCTGAGGTACCTGGGCTGCCCATAGCAGACATCCACAGTCCTGGGCTTCTGCAGACAATTATGAATATTGAAGGGGATGCTTTTCCCTAGAAGAAGTTACTGGCTGCATGAACTTGGTAGCAGCTAATACCTCACAGCAGCCAGCTATGGAAAAAACTCAGGCTACCTCCCTGCCCAGTACTGACCGTATGGAGCAGGAGAACATTCCTGAGACCTGAGCTCCTCCTCCAGTAAATGGGGCAGCTAATGCCTCTCAGCAGCCAACTATGAAAGAAAGTCAGGTTCCCTCCCTGCCCCATGCTGACTGCATGGAGCAGGAGACTATTCCTGAGGCCCAGGCACCTCCATCAGCAAATGCATGGTACTCGAATGGGCGTGAAAGACTCTTCCCGGGGTCATCAAGGATGGCTGCTGAACGTACCAAATGGCAAAATGCAGTCTAGTTAAAATACAGAGGGAGTATGGATGATCTTCCTGACAGGCATTCTGTAGGGCGTACCTTATTAAAAGACAACAGGAAGTTCATTTGCCTATGAGGTCTACGCACTGACTCATATGCCCGGGGACACTATATTTGACATCAGTTTTAAGCACCTTGCTGACCTAGACCAACTTTGGAAGCAATATCAGTTGCTGAAATCTTCCCCCATGTGGCAGCCTTTTTTTTGGCTATTCCATTAACAAAACCCTCATTCAAGCGGATTACGGTGCTGTTCCGGAATGAGGGTGTTAACATTGTGGACATCATTTCCTGGTTAAAACAAAGGTGCATCATCATCAGATTCCAGAACCCATTCTGGATGATGAACACTTCTGGACTGGGGCCTGGAGGTACAAGGTAACTTTGAAACAAGAAAATGGGGAAATTCAGCATTTGGCCAATTCTTTTTTCCTAGAATGGGACAGTGGGGTGGTGTTCTATGCAGGCAAGTCCCGGGCCTGCTATCGCTATGAGAACACTGGATAGTTACACAATGCCTGTGATAAGCTGAAATGTGGCTTGTGTGGCATATTGGGCCATAATGGTGCACAGTGCACCAGTCCTATGCAGTGCAACTTGTGCAAAGAGCATGGCCACATCTTCTGTAACTGTAGCTGGTTCTTACATAATAACCTAGATCTAGCACTGCAAGCAGAGCATGACATTTATGTGGCTCTGGCTCAGAAAGAGAGAGATTGCAGCTGATCACTGACTCAGAGATGACAGTCCTGCTGAGACTGGGCCCTGGGATCAGATAATCAGCAGCCCTGCCCCACATGACAAAATGGATGTAGACCCCCCCCCCCCAACTTCTGCTCCAGCAATAAATCCAGTAGAAAGGGCAGGTGAGTCCCCTCTCAGGCCTGAGCCTGCAGATAATATGGAAATTTTGACAGTATCCCCCCTCCCAAACAGTGGTACAAACCACTCCGCCTGAAGGGCCACCTTCTTCTTCTGATCCTAGTATGCCACCCCCCGCATCAACTACAGGGGGTCTTTTCAAGATGGTGACCAGGTTAAAAGCAGCCCTACAGACTCCAGTCTCTAAAGAGCTGCTGGAAGACAGAGAGCCTTTTGAATCACAGACCCCCTTTTTTGTTTTTTTCAAACTGGGGATTGGGATGAATCTGAAGGGGACTCTGATGTATCATCAGTAGTACCTTCTCAGCTGGAGAATGCCACGGAGGTTGCACAACGGGTTGTCATGAAGTCCAAGAAATGTAAAAATTAAAAATAAATTGGGCAGTCATGTGGTATTCATACATGTATTGGCTGTTTTTTTTTTCTCTCTCCTTCATGGCCTCACTAACCATTACTTCATGCAATATAAATAGTATAAAGTCAGCAGGTAAAAGGCAGGCTATTTTTTCTTTGTTGCATGATTTTCAGGGAGATATAATTTTCCTTCAGGACACCCGTCTTCAATCCATACCTGATATTAAATTAGCTGAGAGGGAGTGGAGGTGGGAGTCTTCGCTATGGTCTATAGGAGAGGAATTGTGTACTGGGCTGCGGATTCTCTTTTTTGGACAAGAAGTAAAAATTAACAGGGTGGTGGATGTTTGTCCAGGACGTGCATTGATTGTAGGTATTCAATATTTAGGAACACCCCTCCATCTCATTAACACTTATGCTCCTCAGAGTAAGGCAGATAGAACTAGCTTGTTTCATCTGACTTGAGCCTTGTTTGCACACCTCCAGATTAACCTTGTGGAGGGGGGGGGATATTTTAATTGCGGATTGGTGAAATGGGATTGGGGAGAAAAACTAATATAATATTTTGTGACATAAACTTACTTAAAACTATTTTGCAACATTCTGTGTTTCAGGATGCATATGACATTGCAGGAATTCACATTGTGTACATCTTTAATAAAGGATCTTTGTCTACATGTATTGATTTTTTGGTTTTTTCAAGAACGGACCCCTGTAAGTACTGTTAAAATATTACTAGTGGAAACCTCACATAATGTTGCAGTACAGGCAGTCATAGATTTGACCAAACATGCTCAGTCTGGTAGGGGGTAGTGGAGGTTAAATACATCCCTTTTACAAGAGGATTTTGTCAAAGCTCAGGTGTTTGGATTACTGGCTGCCAGACAATCAGTTAAATGTCTTTATGACAACCTAATAGAGTTGTGGGAAGATACTAAAATTGATCTGAAACATTTATTGATACAGGTGTCCCACAGGGTGGCTCAGACTAAATATTGCAAATATTTGGGTCTTAGGGCTCTGTTCTTGAAACTTCTGACTCAGATGAGGGAGACGAGGATGGACCTGAGTGGGCAACTTACTGAGGTAAACCAGGAAATGTTTTCCTATCAGTATGATAGAGAACACTCCTTGTGGATGTAACAGAAGTTTGGAACTCAGGGCTCTAAATTCCATGTGAACCCATTTGAGAGGTAATGTGGATCATTTAAAACAGAGTAATGACCTCTTTAAAGGATGATAACAGGTTACAGATAGTGCCTGTCTCCAATTAGTTGTGCAGCAGCATATAGATCAGAAATTTTGGAAAGGGGTGGTCCAGGCACAGGGGAGCTCCAGAGGAATCTCAGTACGCCTCAGCTGTCAGACCCAGATCAAATGTCCCTATGTGAGCCCTTTCAGGAGAATGAAATTGAGAAGGCCATTAAATCCCTAATGAGTGGAACAGCTCCTGGGAGTGATGGCATCCCTAATGAGTTTTCCAAACTTTTTTTGGAACAGCTCTACCCAACGCTTTGGGAAGTATTGGGTGCTATTCCCAGTCAAGGGAAACTTGGCTCTTGGCTCTAGCATGAAGGATGGGGTCATGTTCTTTTTGTTCAAGAAACAGGATCCCCACAGAGATTAGGAATTGGAGGCCCTTCAGTCTATTAACCTCAGTCTATAAAATGCTGGCAAAAATAATTAACAAATGATTGGCTAGGGTAGCGCACACCTTATTGATGGAAGTACAAACACGTGCAATTCCGGGCCATATTATAAATTAGAATTTAATGTTCATCAGAGAAATGGTTGAACAAGGTCTGGATATGACTTTGGATGGGTATATGCTGACAGTGGATCAGGAGACTACATTCAACTCTGTACGGCACGAATATCTCTGGCAGATATTGAGCCTTTATGGCATTCCTGAAGCTTTTATACATATTATATGTGTTATATAGTGGGGCTCAAATTTGGCAACTGGTAAATGGTCACTTGGGGATCCCTACGTACCTCTTGAATGAGGTGCATCAAGGGTGTCCCCTTAGTCCGCTGTTATTTGTCTTTAGTATGAATCCTTTAATCAGGATGATAGAAGCTGACTCTTGTATAGTCCCAATTTATACACAGAGTGGCATTACTCTAGGTAAGGTTTTGGCATATGCTGATGACTGTGTTTTGGTAGTGGGAGATCTGGCCTCTGGCACTAGAGCCTTGGCAGTTTTTTCAGACAATAGTGTTTCCACAGGCATTAGTATTAATTTAGGGAAAAGTCAGGCTTTGGCTTCAGGGCAGGCACCTTTATCAGATAATTTTGTAATTCCAGTAACAGCTGGAGCTACTAAAATTTTAGGTTTAACATTTGGTACAGTGAACACAGCCCACATTCATTGGGAAGAAAAGATTGCCATTGCACAGGCCAAAGTTACCAGATGGAAGTCATGGTCTATGACCAGGAAGAAAAGGATTTTTTTGTTAAGACAATATATTTTGCCCATATTTCTGCACCTTGCCCATATTTTTCCAGTATCTTTTACAGTGCATACAAATGTATTGGGTCTGTTTTTTTAGCTTCCCTGAGGCAGCAGACTCAGCCTTGTTAAAATGAATCACACCTGTACTACTT
This sequence comes from Neoceratodus forsteri, assembly GCA_016271365.2. Classification (NCBI taxonomy): domain Eukaryota; kingdom Metazoa; phylum Chordata; order Ceratodontiformes; family Ceratodontidae; genus Neoceratodus; species Neoceratodus forsteri. Next base: position 513,262,637 of record CM057449.1, on the reverse strand, counting down.
GGCAAGAGGGAGTGTTGAACATGATTCACCCAATTTTAGTATTTTCTTTTATACAAATGTACACCTTTTGGTTACCGGTGTTTCTAATGTTTGGACACAGGCAATGCTTAGTTGGAAGACTGTCTTTTTCTCAGCCTGGCGGATGGGGAGATGGAGTGTAGCAGAAAAAGCTCTTGCTAGCCATGTGTAAGTCTGCCTGGTATGTTAGGTTATGGAAAACAGAGCTATGTTGGTTTCTGGGTGTTCCCAGAAAGTGATTTTATACTGAATTCCTAGTTAATTGTTATTATGAGGAGCCAGTTTTTACTGTCGGCCCCCAGGTACAGTGTAAATATTTGTTTGATGCAATATTGGATAAAAGGAACCCCCCTAAGATGCAGGATACTTTGCGGCTTTGTGGGCATGGGAAGCTCAATGTTCGGGCAAATCATAAGCATAAGGCTATCACTGACAGGAACTGTTTAATTCAGGATTGTGGGCAGTTAGAAACTATGTCTCATTTGTTTTTTGAATGCCCTTTCATAAGTTCTTTTTGGCAAATGTTGGATGCATCATGGAACACTTCCTGTTTCACAGAAGTTACATATGAATCATATGTAACTCCTGTGAAACAGGAAGTGTTCCATAATGCATCCAACATTTGCAACATTTACAGATGCAACTCCTCCCTATCAAACTGCTTCTTGGTGCACAAAACAAAGTTCTCACAGTGGCCGCAGTCATTATCCCTCCAAAAGACCACTGTTCCAGTATTAAGTCTGTACTTGATTTTGTTAGTCTGCAGCCCTCTGAAAATGAGCTCCTCCTCCTTGGGGATTTCAACATAAACTGGCTCGCCTCTGACACTGGCTCTTACAAAGATGACATCCTAGCAGCAAACCTGACTCAGATGGTAACCTCCCCCAACCGGAAAAATTACAAAACTGGTACAAGCACCCTTACTGACTGGTTCTCACAAATCACCCTGACCGGATAAAAACATTAAAGTCCTCCCTGACTCCCTCAGTGACCACTCCCCAGTGTCCTGTACCTGGTCTAATAAATTTCTCAAGCCACCCCAAAGTTATAACAAGCAGAGTATTGCCATATGGGAATCTTATCAAGTTGAAAACCCATCTCCTACAACAGGACTGGACGCCAATCCTTGAATCAACTGATATTAATACCGCGCGAATACTTCATTAAATCTTTCAACTCTGCATGACTTATACGCCCAGTAAAAACGTAAAATCAAAACGCTATCAAATCCATGGATTACTGCCAAACTACTTGCCGAGCTCAAGGTTCGGGACCACCTCTGGGCAGTTGCCAGAGACACAGGCTCATCTCATGATACCCTAAAATACAAGCAGGCACAAAATAGATGTACCTCACAAATTAGGCAAATGAAGAGCGCCTATTTCAAAAATGCCCTTGAGTCCACCTGGGGTGATGGAAGAGCTTTTTGGGACAACATCCGAAACATAATGGGTAAACAATCAAAATCGTCACCTACCATTATGAAAGTTGATGGATCCACCACTCTTGACCCAAAGTCTATTGCAAATGCACTTAATAAGACATTCACAGACCTTAGTGGGTCCTCCCCAGATTTCTTCTCAGACTTACCTGTACCTAGCCTAGTATCACAAAACACCCTCGTGACAAACCACAATTTTACTTCAAGAAAATCAAAGTGCAAGAAGCACACAAGTACATAAGAAAGGCCTGCTCCAAATCCAGAACAAGTAGTGACACGCTGAGATCTAAAAATCCTGTCTCTCACCCTGGATGAAGTAATTCACCTTGCAAAATTCTTAATCTGTCACTTTGCCAAAGTCAATTTCCCAACAAATGGAAATCTGCCATAGTTACGCCAGTGCACAAAGGGGGGGGACAAAACCTCAACAGGAAACTATCGACCAATATCAATACTCCCTCCCCTCTCCAAAGCACTTGAACGAATAGTGGCAGACCAACTCTCTGATTACCTGGACAAATACAATCTACTCTGTAATCAACAGCACGGCTTTTAGGAAAGGACATAGTACAACAACAGCCTTACTTGATTTCTCTGGAGAAGTCCACTCAGCCCTGGACAAAGGGTGCCAAACAGGTGCAGTCTTTATCGATCTTACAAAAGCTTTCAACACAGTCCATCATGGACTACCCCTCCTACTTTCTAGCCTAGGCCTGGCTGAAGGTCCTTGTGCTTGGGTAAAAAGTTACCTGTCCAATCAGTCACAGGCTGTAAAAATCTCTAATGAACTCTCCGACTTCAAACCAGTTCTCTTGGGTGTACCACAGGGATCAATTCTTGGACCGCTCCTCTTTAGCCTGTTCCTTAACTCCCTCCCAGATATCTGCCAGGAGAAAATAATCTTATACGCTGATGATGCTGTAATTCTCTCTTCCCACAAGGATCCAAACTCCCTACGAAAAAGCCTGCAACTTGCTTTCTCTAGTGTTGAAAGGTGGTTCCTGGATAGTAAACTTGTGCTAAACCACAATAAAACAAATGCCATGCTCTTCTCCAATCACCAAAACAAAAATAGGCATACTCCACTCACCATACAAACCTCTGCGGGAATTACACTGGACCAAGTAAATACTTTCAAATACCTTGGCATCACTTTTGACCAAGGGCTCACCTTTGCAACCCACATTGACAACACTCGAACAGTGAACCAACACCTTGGAATACTATTCCGTAACGTCAATTTCTAAATCAAGCGGCATTGAGAATAGCTATACAGAGTTCCATAATCTCAATCATTGACTATGGCCTTATTATTTATGGCTCAGCTACCTCCACTGCTCTAAGGCATATCTCAATCACTCTAAATAAGGCCTGCCGGCTCCTCCACGGGGCTCAAAGACTGACTCACACGTGTAGATCTGTACTATGAATCAGGCTGGTTGAACCTATCAGATCATCTTATTTATCTCACCTGCACAATGGCAAAAAATCTATCTTGGGACTGACTCCATTATGTATTCAAAACCTACTCCGACTGAATCCTGGCTCCGACCCTCCACCAGATCTGAGACGCCAACCTTTCCTGGTTCCGAGATGCCGGACTGCACAGGGACAAAGATCTTTCGCAGACAGGGCCCCGACATGGTTCAATGCGCTTAGTCCACCTACTCTATCCTCAACCTCGCTTGAAGCTTTCAAATCCATGCTCTATGCCCACCTCACCACCACTAGCAACTGTGACTGCGCTAGATAAAGACTACTACTCCTCATGTCCATCCTCACATCTGAGGCCTCTTCCTCCCTGACTAATGAACCCTCTGGTACCTCTACTACTTCCTGTCTCCCACCCAAACTCACTCCCCCCCTTTTTTCCTGTCCCCTCTCACTTACTCTCCCGCTCACCACCTTTCCCTCCTCTCTAGCCTCCTTTTGGCACCTAATGATCACCCTCTCCCTGGAAGTTTCCTTAACCTCCAAATTGTCTACTCGCTTGAACCTGTTATAGCTTGTTTTTCTATGAAACTTAAAAACGTTACTGCTTTAAACTGTTAATAGCAAATTTATGATGTAACTTTCCTGTCTGGTTTTACCTGTAATGTGTATCGTGCTTTGTTAAATGTTCTTTGTGACGTGGAACCTTTGTAAAAGAGCCCTGGCTCAAAGGTATTAATTCCTAGACTAATAAACTAAACTAAACTAAACTAAACATTTGCCAAAAAAGGACTTATGATAGCTGGGTGCTTTGGCCCTCAGTTTCTTCCATTTGAGTTTAATGCACGCCCCTGTGGCAAGCATTATTCCCTTCTTGATGATGGACCGCCTTTGGTCCACCCCACATATCCTCTTGGTTGCTTGCCAGGTGACTCCTTAATAGCTCTCCCATCTTTCTGAAGTCTGCCTTCCTAAAATCCAGGATTTTAATCTTAGTGGGGGCCTTTTTTCCTGCCCATGTTGAACCGGAACCACATCATGTGATGGTCACTCCAACCCAGGGGCTCCTCTACCTTTATATCTTGGATGTGGTCCCCATTCGTTAGCACAAGGTCAAGGAATGCCTCCTCCCTAGTGGGTTCTGTGACACCCAGTCAGGAACCCACTTTTCAGCACATTATGTGCCCAACGGAAGAGGCTATGATTACGGGAGAATTTCTGCTGGCCGTGTGTGAAAAAGAGTCTGTCATTGCCAGAAACTCAGTTCCTTACAATGTTTCACCACATATTTGTCAGATCCAGTGGCTGCAGATACAGGCAGTAACTTTCAAGTGTTGGTGCCAACAACCACAGCTGACTATGGCAATCAGCTGGAGACCAATGACGTCTCCCCTATCACTGACAAGCTTTCCACAGAAAAAACAGACAAACGCCTGACAGTACAAGAAACTATGCAAGTCGCTTCTGACTTACTGGTGCAAGATGCCCCTATTAATTTTCAGGAATGGATGTAGAGACTGCACTTGTGAATGCTGGATGGACACAAGCAGCCAATGGCAAATGTGTCCCGGACTCATCCTGGAGTCATTCTCACAAATGAGCGGATCACAACAGGGGACCCCCTCAGAACAAACTCTATCAGGTATGCCTTCTACCAGTACTGGAATTACTCACACTCCCTATAGGGCACAGGGGTGATTCCAAAGCAAACTTTCCTACAAGCAAGAAATTTTGAAACTACACCAATGGGCTCAATACTGGGAGGGCAAAATAGGGCCTCGGATCCTGATGCTCCCTCTCCCCCCCCATCCCCTCCGCTGGAGGAAAGGAAATGAATAGGACCCACTTTCTCCAAGCTTTTCAGAAATCATAAGCTTGAACAAGCACCAAGACAGAATGAAGTCCGTCTGAAATATGGGGTAGAGGGCTGTCGGAACACCCCGACAGAGTTTATGTGGCCAGAAAATTGCTAAAAGAATCAATAAATTTTCAAGCATCTGAAGTTTATGCTTTAATATATGTTTCGGGAAAGATGTATTTGACATTAGCTTTAAAAGCTTTGCTTGTGTGGACAAATTTTGGAGGAAATATAATTCATTAAAATCTTCTCCTTCATAGGTACCATTTTGGGCTATTCCTTTGACAATGCCTTTATTTAACAATGACTGTTACCATAGTGTTTTGAAATGAAGGTGTCAGTGTAAATGACATTCAATTCTGGCTTAAGAAGACATGTACTGTGCTTGGACCTCCTGATGCTATCATCGATTCCGAGGAGATTTGGACTGGAGGGTGGAGATTTAAAGTTAAATTACATCAGGTGGAAAATGAAGCTGTGCATATCCCTAACAGTTTTTTTCTCAGCAGGGACAGGGTATGTGTTTTTATCCCTGTCAGCTTAAGGCCTGCTACAAGTGTGGGACTGTACACACTTGAGCAGTGCCTGAACCGGATGAAGTGCGCACTCTGTGGAGATTTTGATCAGGTAAGTTATTCTTGCAGAAATATATTTAAATGTAACTTGTGTGAGGAACAAGGGCACGATTATCACCAGTGCCCTTGGGCCGGTCAAAATAGACAAGATGGCCCTGCCCAGGATCATCTGATTAATCAGGCCCAAGAGAGGAGTAGGCCTCGTGAATCCAATCCCCCTACGGGTGAGGAGCAGGATTCTTCAGGGTTTGGCCCAACTAGGACAGAGTCAGATCAAAGTGCGGCTACATCCAGGGATGAAAGTATGCCCCCCCCCCACACTGCAGGGATAGTACCCCAATCCCAGTATAAGGAACTCCTAGAAACTACGGGGGACATCCCAGTAGAGGCTCAGAATGCAATCCCCTTCCCCTCCGAGTTTCCGAGTTTCATCTCCCAAATACTCATAGACTCACTAGATCCACCAGTAAATATTTGGCACAAGCTAATCCTATCTTTTTGCAAAACTCCTTTCAAGCCTTGCAGGAGAAAGAGGGAGGGGATTCGGAACCTGAATCTGATATTTCTTGAAAATCAGGGGCTGTTTCTGAAATTGACACAGAAAAGTATCAGCCTTCTGGAGTTTTGGAAATGAAAAAAAAGAAGGGCAGAAAAAGAAAATTAAAGGATAAAACAGAACCCGAATTAAATTATGGCATCCCTTCAGCTAGCCTCTTTAAATGTCTGCAGTATTAAGAATTACAGAAAAAGATTAGTTTTATCTTTTTTTTTTTTAACATAACTCCTGTGATATCATTTTTTTTTTTACAAGAAACCAGATTTAATTCTCTTTTTGACATCTCTCAGGCAAAAAGGGTCTGGCCATGGGGACCTTCCTTTTGGTGCTTTGGTCCAGATCTGGCAGATGGACTAGGAATATTATTCAAACATCCTAAGCTTCACATACAAAGAATAGTAGATATCTTGCCGGGGAGGGCTTTTTTACTAGATTGTGCATATAAAGGGTTTACTTTAAGATTAATCAATCCCTATGCCCCTCAGACTAAATCTTCTAGAATAGAATTATTTAATAAAATCCAACCCTTTTATAAACTTCCAGACATGTAATATGGGGTGGGTGTATCAATAGCTGCCTTGATGTTAAAGTGAAAGACAATATCCAGAAGAAAGTCTACTGTGATTCCCATGCTCTGAATACTATAGTTTCATCAGCAGGCCTTAAAGACTCTTACAGAGAATTAAATAGAGACCCGGGGTTCACTTATAGAAGAAGTGCTTTTGGTACACGCATAGATTTTATGTTCCTTTCTTTTTTTTTCTATTATGTTTTTATCCAGTGTTTTTCCCCTTTTTCATCCACCCTTTCCATGGGCATGCATGTGTGCGTGTGGAGGCATGTGCGCCACATTACAAGGAGCCCTCCCAACTTGCCGCCCCCTTCCACCTGTGCTGCCACCGGACCTCCACCTGGTGGCAGCAGAAATACGTGGGGGGGGGACAACCACCCCAGGAGAAGAGAGCTGCCATTAGGCTGCTTGATCCTGCTCCATCCCCCATGCCAGCACCCCGATGACTCGAGGTTGCTCCAGAACCTGGGTTGCCGGTATGGCGCGAGTTGTGGCATCCAGCACCTCAACCCTCAGCACCACTGGGCCGGCTTTATATTCCTTTCTAAATTTTTAGTGCCCAGTAGTTTTACTTTGTCTCCCTGTGAATTTTCTGACCACATGTTGCTGATCTGCAATATAGCATTTAAAAATATCCCACCTAAGTTTCCCTTCATCCCTAGAAGCTAAATTCTGCTCTGTTAGACTTGGATGAAAATAAAACATGAGTTATTAATTTTCTTGCAGGCCAGAAAATCGGTTTTCTGCATTTATGAAGACTGGTGGTCCTGGTGGTCTGAGACAAAGTCTGAACCAAAAAGCTTTTTTATTAATTCCTGGAAAAACAAAACAAATATAGACTACTTGCAACATCTAGAATACATGAATCAGTATTACAAGCTCATGTCTCTCCCAAATGTTTTTGACACCAGGATTAAATCACAAATTGATACTATAAAATCTAAAATGTTTTGGTTTCAGTATAACCGAGCTGCAACTGTGGATGCTGAAATGAGATTCGGCACTGTAAAACAGCTTTATTCTGATCCTTATGTTGCCTGCAAACAAAATTGGACCAGAAACTTATGGATGGTTTATACGATTGTGCTGGTGTATTAAAATCTTCTGATGCAGGCATGATTTAAATAGTTCAGGAAAATTTAACAGAGTCCTTTAGCACTGAATTCCATTTGCACATTAATTGGGAAGATTTGATTCAGTTCCCAGTACCTAAACTTTCTCTTGACATCTCTCAGATGATGGAAGCTCCCATCTCCTTAGAAGAAGTTAGGGGCATAATTTCGCATTTAAAACCAGGGGTCTCTCCTTGTAGTGATGGACTCACAGACGAATTATATAAAGCTTTCAATCAGGACCTGAGTGAAATTTTAGTTAATCTTTTCAATGAGATGTTACAGTCATCTTCCTCATTTCAACAATTTGCTAAGGCTATAGTTATATTTTGTTTTAAGAAAGGGGATAAACATGATTTGAATAACTGAAGGCCAATTAGTCTTTTAAACTCTGACTACAAGATACTCTCCACGGTTCTTTGTAATCAGTTGGAAAAAGTAGCTGAGAAAGTGATATATCCAGCACAAACATGTTCAATCCCTAACAGAAACATTGAGCAGAATCTACTATTCCTAAGAGACATTTTTAAGTTTAGTAAACAGGGTAAAAACGAAGTGAGTTTTTGCTGGCTTTCGATCAAACCAAAGTTTTTGATAAAGTCTCTCACAGTTACCTTTTTCAAGTATTATAGCATTATGGTTTACCTGCACGTTACATTTCTTGGGTTAAAATGTTGTATCAAAATGCACAGGATCAAGATGGCGGCCACGATGGGCTAGCTATCGCAAGCAGGAGCAGCAGCAGCAGGAGTATATTTTAGTTTTTATTTTATATTTGTCGTATATCATTTAGATTCTAGTTTTGCTTTAGTTTTGAGTTAGTGTAATTGTCTAGCAGTAGTGAGTTAGGGGAAAAAAGTGAGCTAGCGAGGGGTTAGGTTCATTTACAGGTGCAGACAGAGGAAAGAATTTGTGAAAATATACGGAGTCACACATTTTTAAACATACATTCCTGGCATTCCCAGTGCTATAATTTACCGCACCGGATAAATATCAATATATTTTGAAGGCCCGTTCTGTGTCTGGAATCCTTTTACCTTTTCTGGGGGGCCGAAAGTGTTGTGGTCCTTTGGTGAGAGGATTGGCGTGGTGGAAAGAGGAGTTTCTGTTATGAATGCCAGGTTCTGTGAAGCGTTCTGAGGAGGAGGAATCCTAAGGCAAGCTTGTGGGAGTCAGATATTGGAGGAGACATTTCTCGGATAGACAAGGAGGCCGGAAGAGTATCAGTTCCATTTCTCAGATGAATCTGCAGTGTTGAGACTGGAGCTGAAGATGTGTAGCCAGAGGAATTCTGCATGTGGTGGTTTATCCTTGAGCTACCCTGAGGAGAGAGGCCATTGAATTGATGTCGAGCTAGGCAGGGGTGTTGGTAGGGGAATCTGTCAGAGGACAGGCAAAACTCCAGTACAGCTCCTAAGCGACCGGGGGTTCTGTCAGTGGGCTGACTGATGCTGGGAGCTGTAGCTGTCGTCTTGGCAGCAGGGGGAGTGGCTGCCTCTCGGGGTGTGCTGGGGGGCCTCTCACATGCGGGTTCCTAGTGGGTGTTCCATCTAGTACCTGGTTACACTCCAGATAGCAGTGGAGATGGCTGTTGGGAGTTAAATGCCAGAGTAGAGGTGGTTGTGTTCTGGACTCTGCACCAAAGCTGGACTCTTGAGGAAATCTTTCGGAAAGGAGTGGGATATACTTAGTTTACCCTCTTCTGGAACTACAACTGGACAGACCGGCTTGGACCTTCTGAAACTGAATCTGGTTGGCAGAGAGAGTACCTAAAAAATTTATTTTCTTTGCATTTTTAATTTTGATCAGCTTTTCTGGCTCAAGTGAGAGTTGAACTCTTATTAGCTTCTCCTGGTAACGTCCGAAGAGGTGGGAGCTCTATGGACTGTCAAGTTGAAAAACAAAACCGAGAGACTGAGTGACTACTCTCTTTGTCTGCTATACTTACAAGCTGCTGTATGACCCTGGCTCACTTTTCTACTTACTCTTTGTTTAATTATTGGTTAAGTTGATTGTTGGGGGTGTGAGTGAGGTGATTAGTTGTGGGGGTGTTGAGGGTAGGGTGGGAGGTTTTGTGAGTGAGGAGTGTGTGAGTATTGAGTGGATTGTGAAGATTGTGGTGTGTGCTGTCTGCTGCGGAGATGTGTTGGGAAGGTGCAAAGATGGTCAGGCATTATACCTCCTCCAGGCTCAGGGACCTCCATCCTTTTAATTGTCCTCCACTGTCCCCAAAGGCATTTAGGTGGTATCGGGCCCTGGGGATAGTTAGAAAAAGGAGGGGGAGGACTGGGCCTGGTGGGGGAATGGAAAGAGGTGGGTGGATTGGGGTAGTGGGAACAAGGAGATGCCCTGGGGTGAAATGGGTCCAGGAGAGGGGTCCTCCCTGCCTGGTTCTCATACCCAAGGGCTCATCCTACTCGGACAGTATTATACAATGCCAGGTCCATTAAGAACAAGACTGCTTTAATAGCAGATCTTGTTGGGTCAGTGGACCTGGCTTGCATCACCGAGACCTGGCTGGATGAAAATGCTGGTCCAGTGTTGGCTTCAGCAATTCTGGCTGGACACTCGGTGATACACCGTCTGAAGATGGATCATAGGGGCGGGGGTGTAGCTATCTGTTTTAGATCGGAACTGAACCTTGTGGATGTTTCACTGGGGATCACCAACTCCTTTGAATGTATCATGGGTGACGGTGTAGTGTGCAGGATTCTTTTAATCTACTGTTCACCAGGATATGGGAAAGTTTTCCTGCAGGAGGTCATGAACTTCATTGTCGACATGGTATTAGGGTCCCCCAGATGGTTGATTCTGGGGGGTTTCAATGCCTGGGTCAACGATGAACTCTTGCAATCTGGTCATGATTTCCTCCAACTAATGAGTTAATTGGGCCTTACACAGGTTGTTACCTCCTCGCCCCACATTTGTGATCCTTCATTGGATTTGGGTTCCTCCTGGGGATGGAGATATCCGATCTGGTGGTGGAGCCAGTTGGATGGTCTGACAACCACACCATAGGGTTCAGTATCGTGGCTCCTACAGTAGGCCAGCTCCTACGGAGATGGTGCTGTACCGACCTTTGAGGGGTGTGATCCCAGAAGGCCTAATGGTGGTGCTGGACCTATCGAGCATACCGAGTGAATGCATGGATCCAGGGAATCTAGTACTTGCCTATAGTGAGGAGGTGGTGCTGGTCCTTGATTCCATAGCTCTTGTTTGTGTTCGCCCTCTCACTCTTCGACCAAGGTCCCCATGGTTTGATGGGACCTTGAAGGAGTTGAGGAGAGTGGGTCGAAGGCTAGAGAGAAGCTGTAGGAAATCGGGCCTGGAATGTGACAGACTTAGATTGATGGACCATTATGTGGTCTATCAATCAGAAATCACCCGTAAGAAGGCAGAGTTCCTGCCCAGGGAGATTTCTGCTGCACAAAACCGACCAGCTCAGCTCTTCCAGACTGTAGCAAGGCAAGGCAAGGCAAATTTTATTTAAGAGACGCCCATCCCGGAGGCTCTGGGTGCTGAACATACTAAAAATGCATACTACAAATCATAATAAACATGTAACAATATACTATTAAACATAAACATACAATATTTCAGCAATTAAACAACATTTTATATAAATATTACCCTAAACAACAGCAACTACTACTTAAAAAGCCAAAGGCTAACCTAAACATAAGGTTCTGAAAATAGGCAAGGACTATAAGACACAGTCTGGGGAGGCCTGATTATACAAGAAGACCCTGAGGTGGGCTTAAAATTCCTCCACAGAAGGGGCCTCCCTAACAGCTGGAGAGAGCGAATTCCACAAGACGGGGGCGGCAACACTAAATGCTCTGTCGCCAGTTGTTTTTAACCTCGTCCTGGGAATCATAAGGATGCCCCTAGAGGAGGAGTGGATGGAGCGGACCAAGACAGCAGGTGTAAGGAGGTCTTTCAAGTAACCGGACAGACTGTGCAATCCAATCTGTCTTCTGCCTGGTGGAGCTTTTTCACAACATTGATGTGATGAGTTTGCTCAGCTCTTTGTAGATAAGGTTGCCACAATCAGGTCCAGTATCTGTCTGGCTCCCTCTAATGGGAATTGTGGAGGTCGGCGGGGGATGGCGACACCCAGTTTACCTGGTCAGACTTCAGCTGGCCTGAAATCATTGATATTGTGATGGTCGTCCAGGCTTTGCGACCAACTAGCTGGGATCTGGGCCCAATGTGCCTTCTTGTATGGTGCGTGGAGGAGCTCATCCCAGTCCTAGCCAAGATAGTCTGGAGGTCATTGGATGGGGGGATCTTTCCGGAATGCCTAAAGGAGGCGTTTGTTCAGCCACTCCTTAGAATGCCCTCCCCTGACCTGGACTGTCTGGCTAACTACAGACCTGTCTCTAACCTGCCCTTTGTGGGTAAGGTTATTGAGAAGGTGGTCACATTGCAACTGAACGATCATTTATCCAGCCACAATGTCTATGATTATCTATGATTCTCTCCTGTCAGGTTTTAGGAAGAGACACAGTACCGAGACAGCCCTTGTTCGAGTGCTAAATGACCTCCTAATAGTGAGAGATTGGAGGACTCATTCTATCTTGGTTCTCCTTGATCTCTGCAGCATTTGACCCTGTGGACCATGGTGTGTTGTTGAAGCACCTGCAGTTCATCTGTTTACTGTCTGGTATGGTTCTCAGATGGTTTTGATCCTTCCTAGAGGGTAAGACTCAGAGAGTGGCGTCTGGGATTTATTCCTCAGCCCCTCTCTCCCTATCCTGCGGGATACCGCAGGGTTCCATTCTTTCACCCATGTTGTTTGCAGTGTACATGCTGCCATTGGGAGAGATCATTAGGCGGCACAGTTTGAGTTTTCACTGCTATGCAGATGATACTCAACTGCACATGTCCTTTGTGCCCAGACAGGATGTGATCCTTTCAGTATTTAACAACTGTCTATCCGAGATCCAGGACTGGATGAGTGCGGACTGGCTGCAGTTGAACCTGGCCAAAACTGAGGTGCTGGTTGTAGACCAGGTCATCAGGAGGCAGGTTTGTTGGTGGGACAACCCTCAAGGCTTTGGCTCGGGGTGTCCAGCTGACTATCTCAGAACAGGCGTGAAATTTGGGTGTTATTTTTGATGATGGCCTGTCCCTTAAATCTCAGATGTCAGTAGTGGTCAAAACCTCTTTTTACCATCTGAGGAATATCACCCAGGTGAAGCATCTGGTTCCTCCTGATGATCTTCCAGCATTGGTCCATGCCTTCGTAACCTCCCGCCTTGACTACTGCAATGCCCTCTACCTAGGGCTACCGGGCATTGATATCCGCCATTTGCAGCTTGTGCAGAATGCAGCACCCAGGCTTTTAACTGGTACTTCTAGGACCATTCATATAACACCTGTGCTCCGCAGACTGCACTGGTTGCCAGTACAGTGGCGGATCACCTTCAAGGTCAGGTTATTGATCAATAAAGCCCTATTGATCAGGGACCCCGTTACTTGCAAGATCTCCTTCACCCTTAATGCCCCCTCCGTCCTCTCCAATCCACTGACGAGGGATTGCTGGAGATCCCCAGGGTCCATTTAAAGATATCTGGGGCCCAATCTTTTACTTTTGCAGCCCGACCCTGTGGAATTCTCTACGTCATTGGGTGCGAGATTGCCTGACCATCCAGAATTTTAAAACTGCACTGAAAGCACATTTATTTAGCCTAGCGTATTCAGATTCTTTTAAGATTGACTCAGGAAATGTTTAGGGAGTTGCAGTTTTTAATGGATTTTAAGGATTTAAAGTGGTTTGTTATGATTATTTGTATTGTCATGTGTGTTCTAAATGTTTTAATGCAAGTACAAGCACTTTGGTTTGAGAAAGGCGCTTTTTATAAATAAAATATGATTTGATTTGTTTTGATTATTCCTTCGGTCAGTGAGTTATTAGGAAAATCTATTCCATTAAGAAGAGGGGTCAGGCAGGGCTGTCCTATAAGCCCCCTACTATGCACTTTTGCATTAGATCCAATAATTAGAAGCACTGTATGTGAAGACAGTGTGAAAGGCATTACTCTGTCTATGCTGATGATGTGTGCATATTTCTGCAGGATCAGTAGTCTGGTACGAAAGCTCTGCAAATTTTCCAAATTTCTCTAAACTATCAGGCCAAACTTAACTAAAAAATGAGTACAGGTACACGGCTAAGAGAAAGTAATCCCAAAATACACATAGTTGCAGAGGTAGTTATCTCAAAAACTCCCAGTAAAAATTCTAGGCCTTACCTTTATAAATGGGAATTTGGCCCAGCTAAACTGGGAGGAGCAGTTGTTGATGGGTGAAAAGACGATCCAGCACTGGAAGACTTAGGCACTTTCAAAACGAAAGTGGGCTCTTATAATTAAGAAATTCCTATTACCTATTTTTTTGTATGTTAGTCACATTTACCCACCCCCATGCATCTGAAGACGAGACTACTTAGTTGTTTCTTTCAGATGGTATGGGTTAGCAGACTGAATCCAGTGAAAAGAGATTTTACATATCTACCCATTAAAAAGGGAAGATTGAACACACTAAACCCTTTAGTTTTTTTATCATTCTTTCTTTATTTAGTTCATTCTACAGGTGGGGGGGTTATGTTACATCCTCGGCAGAACTGGACACAGGAATTATTGAAACCCTTAATGTTAAAATGGGTGTCAGAACCTCCTAAAATCACTGCTGCTTTATCAGTCCCTGACTTTGCCTTTCCTTCTGCTAAGAAACTTATGTTATGGAAAACTGATAGAGAAACAGCGGATATTTCAAACAGAAAACAGCTTTACTCTCGTATGGCCTATCGCCAGATAATGCTGATATGCGCAGCCGACGTAGGGCTGGCACGTTGGCAGCTACATCGCCCTGGCATGCACGCCACAAGGCAATGGCATGCATGACATGCACATAGTATGTACATAGCGGGTGTGCAGAAAGATCCATGCACACAGGATGAAGCAACTGTGTGGGCATGGCCACATACTGCCGAGCACAGGCAATGGTTACGCACATGCGCAAACCATCGTGCAATGGAATGCTGCATCAGCGGCATCGCGTATACTACGCCATGGGTAGGAGTGGCATAACAATGCATGGACAGCCACCACCACACTAGCACTGACACAGGGGAATGTGCCACAGGGCTGGCAGCCTGTTCCAGAGCATGCCATGGCACAGCCACGCACAATCGGGGAGGAATACTGTCATCTGTGTGTGGCCATGTGAGCCCATGCAGCATGACAGTGACCATTGGACTGAGCTGCATTGGGCACTGGGCACCTCCCATTGGCAAGGGCACATGTGGCAGCCACACATACAGAGGACATGGGAGTGTCCCCATGCTATGGACCCAGTGGGATGGTGCACATACGGTGCTATGGAGCAGCAGGAGCCAGACTGCAGCTGCCAATACCACAGTGTTGTTATGGTGACATCAGTATGTCCCACAGTGTAGGCCCCTGTGTCGCAGTGCAGACCAGTACCGTGACACAAATGGTCACACCCTCGTGGCCAGGCCTCCCCCATAAACGAGCATGGCCCCACCCATAGTCCCATGGTGCCCCCCCCCCGGGAAACAATGAACACACAGGAGCACATGTACCTAATGTTTATCACACAGCAGACATAGCACAGAAGTGAGAAGCGCCCCCTCAAACAAACAGCATTAAATGCCCCACCATTAACAGTCATAAAAGCCCCCCAACACACAGCACCCTATCCCCTGCAAGACAGTCCTCCTCCTTCCAACCAACATGGCCCTGCCCTCAGATGGGCTGCACCTGGCCACCCCCAATGGCCCTTGCACAAGCCCAGGACTGGTGGCACTGGAGCTGCTGCTGTCCACTTCATCTTCATCTTCTTCCTGCATCTCATCCAGCCAGTTCTTCCCAGTGTAGCATAGCATCATATGCCATACAGGTCTCCAGTAATGCTACAAGACAAGGAACAACACATTAGAACACATGAACAGGCCAACCCCACCCTGCCCAAGCCAGACACCCTGTATCTACCAGAGATGGAACATAGATCTCCCAGCTGCCATACTCTGCCTCATAGAAGAGGTAAGGGACTGCTGTATTCAGGATCATGTAGAATGGTAGATCCACCCTGTACTTGGCCCTATAACTGCATGGAGTCCACACATAGCACTTAGCCCCATTGGGCTGGACATTCAGGGTCAGCTCAATCTGCGTTGGCCTCCTACGCTGGTCCTGTGGAGAACAAAGGGCACATACCATCAGTCAGCATACTGTGAGTAGACAGTAACACACACTGTAACACAGGTATCCTGGCAGGCACCCAGCAGGGTACCCACCTTATCAAAGGCCCAGACGTGCCACAGGTCCCCATGTCACCAGGCATCGGTATAGTGCTCCTTGGCTACCCTCCACAGGTGCTATGGGAACATGGCCTTCCACTCAAGTATCGCTCTTGCCATCACACTTTTCATGTGCCAAAGACCAAATGACTGGGAATGCAGCCATGCAGGCATGTGTCACCATCATATGCACAGGCGTGGCATGGTGCCACATGGCCCTGCACCCTTAAAGGTGTACACAGTGCCGGGTGGTACTACACAGGGGACCGCTGAGCATGGTGCACCACCCCACAGGAAGTGATAAAGGTGTTGCAGGATGTGCAACAGTGCTCTACTGCACGTCCACCTCATTGCAGACCTAGCGGAATGGAGACATAGGATAGGCCCATGGGTATTTTACACATGCATTGAAGTGGTGACATGGCGGGATCACACTGCATCAAGAGGTTCTGATTCCCATGGGACACCATAGCGCAACTGTGTGACAACATCTGAGACACAGTCACCCCATGGACATGCAGGTCACAGGCCATGTCCGTGGAGTTGAAGGTCCTGTGCACCCTGGCATACTATGCCACAGGTTCCTTCCAGCGGGTGACAGGTGACACCATGGGGGTGAGCCAGTCATCTATGTCCCGCGCCATTGCACAGGTGACGGGCGCCCTCCTTGAACATCGTGGGGAGCACATCACCTTCCCCACCACCACGGCAGACATGAGGGTGACAAAGGCCACATTCTACACAATGCATGGGATGCCCAATGTGTGTGGTACCATTGATAGCATGCACTTTGTCATCCTGATGCCCACTTTGCATGAGAAGGCATATCGGAACCGCAAGGGTTATCACAGCATGAATTGCCAGGTCATGTGTGAAACAAGGGGCATCTTCACAAATGTGTGCACCATGTACCCTGGCTCCTTGCATGATTCATACATCCTGGACTCATCTGGACTCAGAGCCATGCTGTGTGCCAGTCAGATGGACAGGTGGCTGCTTGGTGAGTAGCACTCATACGCTTGTGTAGATATGCACCCACAACACCATCTGGCACAGCACTGACACACTGTGTTCCCTTCCTGCAGATGACACTGGATATCCACTAAAACCATATCTAATGACACCTATCCTTGTACCCGGCACGGCGGCCAAGGTGGCATACAACATGGTGCACAAGTGGACCAGGAGCATTGTGGAAAGGACCACTGTGCAGCTGAAGATGTGGTTCAGGTGCCTGGACCATACAGGGGAGCATCATGTTGACACCCACAAAGGCCTTCAGGGTGTTCATGGTGTCTGTTATGCTGCACAACATTGCAAAGCACGGCAATGTGCCCATGCCACAGGTACCTCAGGATCATCTCCGGGATGATGGGGACAATGACATGCCTGGCCAGGAGCTATGGATGGCTAGGGGCATGCAATCAGACAGGCACTCATCAATGGCACATTCCGCCGCTAGGGCCAAACACATTGCAAGGCAGCACAGTGGTGCGGGCATGTCCCACTGACAGCACTGGATGGCGTGACCGTGCCTCCCTTTTGCCTGTGCCCACCATGGTGGTGTTGTGTGCACAAACCAGTGCAGTGCATGTCCCATGAGGGGGGGTGCACAATGATGACACATGCTAGCAGCCACTGAGTGCACCAGGGTGTGAGTGTGTGGGGTGGTGGGGCCATGCCCCTGGCTAGGTTCATGCACAATGATAGCCTGAGTGTGCTGTGTGCAGAGACTCACCTAGGGTACATGTCCAGCTCTGATGATTACATTACACTGATACTGGAAAGCATTGGGGACGTGGTGCCTGACACATCCCTGGACGCATCACAGGAGGCATTTGGGCACAGCACAGTGACCGTGACTGCATGGCTGCCACCTGTCCCTGGCAGCACGTTGGTGGGTGGTGCCACTGATGTACATGGCGGGGGCGGTGGTGACTGTGTGGCAGATGGGCATGATGCTGTCCAGCGGCCAGTTGTGCAGCAGCAGCAGGTCGCGGGGGACATAGGGCAGTGTGGTGCGGGGCCTGCTGCCAGTACATCTGTACAGCCTGGACACAATGTACGGCACCCTGTGCAGCGTCCACTGGAGAGGGAGACTGGCCAGGGTGCTGCAGCACCCCCTGCATCCCAGCACCCTGAACAGGGTGCACAGGATGCCGATCACCTGACAGAGAACACACAGTTGCTGTGCACATCCGTGGAACACCAGGTGCTGCTCACTATGGAGATTCGTGCACTGAGAGTGGAGGTGCGACAGCTGGAAGAGCAGCAGGACAGATGCATTGTGCAGATTATGGATGGGCTCCACCAGTCATGGGAGGCCATGACTGTGTCGATGGACCACATGTCTGGTGTCATTGTGGCAGCAATGGACCGCATGACCAGTACCATTGTGGCGGGTCTGGTGTCGTTGGCTGCCACTGGGCTTAGCCATGTGCAGAGGACACCTTGCAGTGCACTATCCACCCCACAGTCATGGCATCTGGCGATCCCATCACAGCAGATGCCAGGATCAGATATTGGCATCCCGGGAACACAAGGGGCAGGCCTGTTTGGGTGCCTCTCCACCCCTGCGCAGACATGGTCGTGGTCCTGTACATCAACCCCTCAGTGGGCCTCGGACACACCCCCCATGGCCGATGGCCAGCATGCGGCTGGTGATCGGACTAGGTGTGGCCGCCCATGTGATCATGGCAGCTGGGTTACCACGTGGTTGGCCTAACGTGTTTGCTGCCCTGCAACCCTGTCTGCTGCTGTTGCCCTGTGTATGTGTGGGTGTTGTTGGTGCAGCATGCCTGTGGTGTGTCACTGGCATGTCATGCTGCTTAACCCATGTGTATGCCAGCGGTGCCGCTGGGGTGTGTGGCATGGGTGTGATGATGGTCATTACAGCTGCCACTGACTGTGCCTCTGCACCGCTGTAGTGCCTCTGATCCATGCCATGTACCACTGTGCATCTGTGTGTGTGTGCATGCCTGTGCTGTGTGTGTACTGATGTGTGCCAGTGCCATCCCAATACCTGCCATGCACCCCATACCATGCATGCTTCTGGCTGTGCTCGTCCAGGTCTGTGTGTCGTGTGCTGCTCTGTGTGCCTGTGAATCTCGGTGTCTCTGCATTCACCTGCATTCGCCATAGTGCTCGTACACAATGGTGTCCCAGTGGTGCCTTGCCTGCGTGGCCAGTCTCGAGTCACATCTCTTAAGGGGTGGCTGACCACTGCCTTCCAGCACATCACCGCTGCCTTCCCCGCTACTGTCTCCATCTTCTGCCTCAACAGCTATCCCACAGTCAATGGCCATGTTGTGCGGTATGCAGCAGGCCAGGAATAGGCCACAGGCTTTAAATGGGCTATATTGTAGGGCTCCGCCAGACGTATCTAAGCAACAGAAATGCATTTTCAGCATGCCAAAGCCATGCTTGATTGTACCGCGTGTGCTGGCATGTGCCTCATTGTATCGCTCCTCTGCAAGGGTCAACAGCTGCTGATAGGGGGTGAGCAGCCATAGACACAGCAGGTATGCTCCATCACCTGTGGTGGAATGTACATGGTTAGCCCTTTGCAGTGCTGTGACACTTCCTAGTCCTGGATGCCCACCGCTCGCTCTGGCATGCCCCCCTCAGCAGTGCCATGCAGACCCCAGCTCACGCCATACTCACCCACTAGATGGCCTGTGGGCATGTCCCCATGTTTGAACCTCTGGCACAGTACGGAGCTATGCCAGATGAATGCATCATGTGCACTCCCGGGGTGTGTGATGCAGACATCGGTGATGCACCCCATGGCATCGCACACCACCTGGCAGTTCACTGATGGGTAACCCTTACGGTTGATGTAGACCAGCCCTTTGGGACTGGGTGGTATGTGGATGCCCACATGGGTGCAGTCAATGGCCCCAATCATGCCTGGCATGCGTGCAACCATGTGAAAGGCTTGCATGTTTGCTGTACACTCTGCCTGTGTGCTGAGGAAATGTATGTTCTCCACAGTATGTGGTAGCAGAACGTTGAGGAAGTGGGTGAGGAGGTGGGATGTAGCCGACTGGGTGATCCCAATGGTGTCTCCGATTGGTCTTTGGAAGGTGCCCGTGGTGAGCAAGCACATCACTGCAGTCACTTTAGATTCCACAGACATGGCATGACTCCATCTGGTGGGTGTCTGCATCTTGTCACTGTACAGCTCACAGAGCTGCCTCAGAATTGCCCTGTTCAGTCAGTACTGGCCCACTATCTCTGTAGTTCTCAAATGTGATGCAGGCACGGTACCACCTGTGTCGGGCATACCACCATCGAGCCCTTCGTCAGCCAACGTCGCTGTTCCTCCTTCCACCTCACACCCCTCATTACTACTTCCATGTGGACTGGGCCACCGTCCATATCTAACCCTGGCTCTCCACTGGCTCCCTGCCTGGCTGTCAGTGTGAATGTGAGTGTGAGTGTGAGTGTGAGTCTGTGTGTGTCTGTGTGTGTCTGTGTCCCTCGGTCACTGTCTGTCTGTCTATCTGTCTCTCTCTCTGTACAGTGTTGCACATCCCTGTCTGTGTGTTTGAGCCTGGATTTTATAGGCTCAAGTCAGGGTGGCACATTTGGGGTGTTGCTCATCAGTTGCTCCATGGATTGTGGTTGACTATGCCATTGCACTGCTTATTCATTGGTACGCCCCCTGCACTTGCGCTACATACATTACATTTGTGCATTGGCACAGTGGGATTTGCACTGCACAGCTGCGATGTTTGAATATCATTCTATGGTGCATTTCAGCTGTTGTGCCGGCACAACTCATGTGCATATTGTGCAACTCCTTTGAATATCCAGCCCTTAGTGTCGAAGTTTTGTGCCTACTGAAAAGTAAGAAGTTTAAAGTTGAATTTGAGAATTGGTAAAGGTAGCACTATTAATATTAACACTTGCACCTTTAAATGGCACACTTTGCACATGTGACTGTATCTAAGATACAAATATGCCCATATTTCCTGCATCTTTGTCCCTTGAAAAAGCTTTTACGGGGCAACCAGGTCAGGTCGGATATTCCGCCGTATTCTTGCACTTTATTAGCACAGCACAGCCAGGTACTGTAATGTTTTTACTGCATTTACATTAAAAAGTTAAAACTTTATGCTGCATCCTTGTGCCAAACTTTTTTTGTTTATTACTGTAGCCCCCACTTAATTATGGCACAGGAGTAGTAGCAGAGCGGCTACTTACTGCTTCCACATCATTGTTTTAATGCAAGCCCCCTCTCCACCACGGCACAGACATATGTCCAGCATCGCATGTCACAAGCCTGTCTGGACCAGGCTGCCCTCCTTCTGGTGCAGACTGCATCAAAAAATTGGGAATGACACATGGAATAGAGCAGGATGCCCCTTGCATTATGTTAGATGCAAGCACTATGCGTTATTCTCTGGCTTTTGAAAATAGAGCCCTTTGTCTCAATTTGTATTTGTTGTGTCTTGTTTGAGGACATATCAGCGTGTTCCTTATTATGAAACTTCTTTGATTTCTGGTACTGGGGTGAATCAAAAAGAAAATATCTTGCTAGCTTTTTTAAACTAGATTTCTGCTGGGCTTGTTATCAGTTTGTGTATCTACTGATCCTTCATTTTTTTTTATTTGCTTCATTATTGGATTATCTTCCAGTTCTTCAATAGTGGCACTTGGACCTAGCTGTGTTACATGTAGGTCCTTACTTAATATTGGTTTTGAGGCCTTTGCAATATTTAAACCAGTACCAGATAAAATAAAGTAATTGGTTTTCACTTGACTTTCACCTGTAAGCAATTTTGGACCCATGTTCTTATGCTGAGTCTTTGTTTGGGGGGGGGGTTACTAGTTTTTTGTTTTCCATTTCAAGTGTGCAAAGTAGCAATGCAGCCTGGTGATCAAGTATACATATGCAAAATGTAGAATACTGTTCAATTATACAATAAACATAAAACTTCATAACTTAAAAAGTATACCTCCAGTATGTGTTAGGGGCACTTCTTGTCTGCAATTAACAAATTAAGAAACATTTTAAATATTTGTCATTGTTAAAATACTCAGGCTAACCAAGCCATTAATTTTCTCTGCAACATTTGTGGAAGTCTTGAATTTTCCTTCCCTTACAAATTCAACATAGCTCACTTCAAATCTAGTTTTTAATATTGTTGCTTCCTTCCACCATATGACTTGACTTTGTAGATAATCAGTTTCCTCTGTATGCCTTTAACAGTAATGGAGGATAAACTGAGAATCAGCACACTAAGAAAAGCAATAGTTTAATTCTATTAACACTAACTGCAGCCTTACTTTTAGCCACCTTAAACTGCCCACTACAAATTTTACTTACTGTGCCATTATTAAACATATGCAGAATTGTCTGAACTGGCTAGTTCAGTTTATTGAACAGTTCTTTTTTATTAAAAACTTAAGCAGCTTTTTTCTGTCCTAGCTGACATTAGCTTTTGACTTTAGTTATAAACAAACTCTGGTCAGAGCCACTACAGCTGCTAATGCATTTACTTGATAATGAGAATTTCACAGCATCAGTTTCAGTATTGTGAGTCAGCACGTGTCAAGTTTTGAAATGCCGACATCACTAACCCTGCATGTAAACGGGTTAAGTGATGTCAGCATTTCAAAACTTGACATGTGCTGACTGCCAATACTGGACAAAAAAATCTGTGAAACAGTCTTTATCAAGCGACTGCATTAGCAGCATTAGTGGTTCTGACCAGAGTTTTTTTTTTTTTACTGATACAGTATTATCTAACTAGTGAACACAATTTATAACAGTCTTTTAAAATTCTCTACACTATTTATAGAGCTTGCAGTAAGTATGGATATCCAGAAATTTTTCCCAAATAAAAACAAGAAGCAACTGGAAGATGAGATGCCTGAACATTTTGCCTCAACAAGGAAACATCCATGAAGTAAGGAAATCATACAGTCAAACCAGAGCAAACGTAATCCTTGTGAGACACCAGAGTCATAGCGAAATGAAGAAAACTTCTTAAATGATGTAGAAATCTCAAATGACTCAGAGATGATCTCCAGTGACACAGAAATCCTCTTCAATGATGCAGAAATTATCTCAAGTGATGAAGGAATCTCCAATGACACAGAGATCTCCAGTGACACAGAGATTCCAGAGATGTGGACTGTGGAACAGTACAAAGCATGGAAGAGTCACTGTCAATGGTTAATCTCAAAGAAAGGATGTCTGGGATACAGTGTGTGTGTACAGATGTAAGGGCAGTGCTTGCCAAATCCTCTGGTGAATACTGTGCACCTGCCTGGATAAATGCTTCAGTCACAGCAAAGAACAGTAAAGCACTGTGGAAAAAAATATACGAGCATAGTGATACCAGGGCACACGTAGCTATGGTTAAAATGCATGAGCAAAGAAGCAAGAAGGCTCTTTCATTGTGTGTCCTTGATATAAATATTAAGTTGTTTGCAGAGACTTAATGTTCCTTCAGAACAGCATATTTCATTGCTAACAAAGAGCTGAATGGAACACAAGTTGAAAATATTCATCATTCCCATCACAGCTGCTACAACATCATGGAACACATCGCCAATGAGATGGAGACAAGACTAGTAGCACATTTGTGCTCAGTAGATTTTCTTTCCTTGCTACTGGACAAGCGTACATTTTTTGACAAGGCTGTGATCATCCTTTATTGCTGAGCAGATACTCTAGGTAGAAACACAGGAAACATGTTTCTTAGCTTAAGTGAAACAAATAAAGACACCTCTGCACAAGTTATTCAGGACACCCTGTTAGGATTTTTGAGATCCAGAAAGCAGACTGAGGAGCTTGTGGGCAAGAAAATAATTGATCATGCAACAGACGATGCTTCAGTAATGACAGATACAAAAAGTGGACTATGTACTTTAATAAAGGAAAAAATCCTTGTAGTGCGTTCTAGTCACTGTCTTGCCCACAGACTAGAACTAGCGGTTGGCGATACAGTAGGTGAAGTTGGAGGGATCAATCACTTTGAAATATTCATTGGAAAACTATGCAGTTTATTTAGCCAGTCCTCAAAGAACAAGTGAGACATAGCTTCTATTGCACATAAAGCCTCACGTGAACTGTTGTAAATTACAAAACAAAACAAAAAAACAGTCTTCAGTGTGCGATGGATGACTAGCAGCTAGAGGACAGTAAAGGCAGTTCTAAGGCATATAAGATAATATACTCTTACATTTGCTTCAGAGGACAGAGACAGATCATCAACTGAATGTGCAAAATTTCTTGGGCTAAAGAAACATCTCGAAAGCACTGGATTTGTTTTGGATCTTGCTGTAATGAACAATGCACTGAGAGAACTGTCTAACTTGTCACAGATACTACAGACCTATGACTTGTCAGTCTATGAAGCAATGAAGCATGTGAGAAACACCCATCTCATATTAAAAGCTATGAAGATTACTGGTGGACAAAGTATCCATGAAGTCAAATCACAGATATATAAGAATATGTTTAATAGCATTCAGCTGCAACCTGTATAGCCAAATATTAATCAACAGCAGCCTTACCAGTCCCCTGTAAAGCAACTGGACAACCAGATTCCCTGATTCAGTCTTTATTGAACTGATGAGCTCCCTGAATAAAGTAGATTAGCTCAAAGAAGAGGAAGAACTAATTCTGCGTGGAGAATGGGAAGTGGCTGTGTTGGCAAGAGAACTACAATTGGCTATGAGAGATGTGGTTTCAGAGTTTCAGACTTACAAACTTTCTGGTTCGGTCGGTGGCCAATTGACAAGATTCACGCCTGTGGTGAGAACTTACCCAGCACTGACTGTGGAATGTGAGAGGTGCTTCTCTGCCATGAAGATGTCTGGAATTCCTCAAAGAAACAGACTTTCCATTAAACATCTGAGAAGTGCAATGAGGCTTAAACTAAATGGCACACCGTTGTCCGAGTTTGGCCCCAAGCCATTTGTGAAATCCTGGCTAACAAGGGACAACAGACTGTCAACAGCATGGAAAATTGGTGTGCATCCTCCCTCCCCCGCCAAACAAGAGAATCATAATCTCTGGAACTTTTAAAACATTAAGTTTGGGAGAGAAAATATGACATTCTGCCATTTAGTTTAGTTTACTTTTTAGTTCAGATAAAATCCTTTAGGCAAGTACCAATTTTGAAGGGATTCAGAATCAGGTATACAGACATTTCAGTACAGTACATGCAGAGATTATACATAATAATGTGAAGATTTTGAATTAAGTTACAGCTGTTTAGGCAAATCAAGTGCAGTATACAAGACTGCATTGTCAAGGGGTCATGTGATAAAGGGCACCTAGAAGCAGCACTAATCTGAAGCTCCCACCTATCAACCTCTTTTAAAAGCTTATTTTGCCCTATTAAAATTACAGAGCAAGCTCCAGACCCTGGTTCTACATCGTTCTGGTATTCAGAGCATTAGCGGCTGCCACTGTGTCTGTTTTCTGCGACGTATTCGGTCTTATAACCGAGATGGGGGCCAAGATGAAACAGGCTGGAATTAGACATGCTCCACCGGCTACCCCAGAAAAAACAGCTAAAAAATCTAAACACCAAAGCTCTGGGACTATCTCTAAATCAAGCTCCTCCAGCTCCTCGGCAATTCCTCTAACCGAGGATCACTTCCTTCAAGAATTGATGTCTTTTAAAGAAACCCTCGAAGACATCTCAGCTGAATTGAAATCGCTTCAAGGAGACCTACGTTCTCTGCCGCTAAGAATGGGAGACTCTGAAGCGAGAACCACCTCTCTGGAAAGGTGCAAGGAGAAATCAGATCCTGAAATTGTCCATCTCCAGCAACAGCTTAATAAGCTGCAATTGAAAACCGAAGACTTGGAAGGAAGAAGTAGAAGGAATAATGTCCTGATATTAGGCCTACCTGAAACAGAGGAAGCAGCTGATACTACCGGTTTTCTCCAGAAATTTCTCACTAAGATCGTCAGCCCGTCCCCACTAAACCCACAGTACCACATAGAGCAGGCTCATCGTTCTATCAAGCCAAAACCTCCACCTGGATCACCACCATGGCCAATAATTGTGAGATTTCTAAGCTACCCTGAGAAGCAACACGTCATTTCCAAATCGAAGGAGCTCCAAGCCATCCTATGGGACAATGCCAAATTGCAGATAACTCAGGATCTCCCCTTTGAAACTCGTCAAAAGCGATCAGCATTCCATCCTACAGTCATCAAGTTAATAGCTGCAGGAATTCACTTTAAGATGGTCTACCCAGCTAAATTACAGGTGGCAATCGAGGGAGCATGGCTTTCCTATGAATCCCCGGAACAGGCAACCACGGATCTCGCAGTCAAGCTACCTAACCTATTTAAGACTGGCTGAACTGTTATCTCAATTACCAAAAGCTTTCAGTCTTTAATGTTGTGGGAGTAAAGTGTGTACCTGTTGAGGGATCCCTTCTCTCTTTTCCCTTTTCTCTCTTCCTTCTCTCTTTTGCCTCTCTCAGGCTGGTTGCGGGGGGGGGTCGGGTGGATGCCTTAAGGCCTAGTAGGTCTAATTCAGCGGTGGGAACGCCGGTGTGTTCCTGAGGGAAGGGGGTAGGAACCTTTGTTTAGCGTGTGTTTTCCTGCGCCACTAATGGGGATGGTTGTTTTTGTCCCATCAATTTTTAGGTCCCCCGATTACTTTCCCACCCTTCGAGGTGGGAGCATTCCCACAGATTGTAACAATGCTGTGTGGTAAGGGGATTTCTGAGACCTCTATCCCCCTGAGGTCTGTCTTATAAAGTTACATGGGGCTCAATTGGTATCATCTGGAGCAGCACTCTCAATCTTAAGTAGGTCGGATGAACTACGTCTAGATAGATTGACACTCACTTTCCTTGGATCTGGATTTATGCCCTCTCTAATAATTTTGTTGAGTCTGGTTAACCTATTTAGGGTGTACATTTGCGGTCTCTTCTAAGGGGTTGGTGGGTGGGGGGGACTTCAGGATGGAGCAAGCTTGGGGAGAACTGCATACCTCACCAGAGAAGGTGGTGAAAGGCGTTTTCCCGGGGAAGCTTAGAGAACATGGCAAATCTCAAATACCTCTGGTATACCTCTTCGAGGTAGTTTCTGGCACCAACGATCAGACTTGGCACTTAAATGGAACTTTAGCTTCCCAGGGGAAGGACGCCTATTGGGTTTGGTCCTTTATACTGGATATTAGCATATCCAAAACTACCTTCAAATGAGGACCTTTTGTATATAGTTTGAGGGGGTTGTGGGGGGAGGGGGTTTTTATGATTCAGATGCCTTTCCTGATGACTGCAATGTCGGAGATTAAAAGGAAGTGGTTATCCCTATACATATTCTCAGTTTTACAGGCATACAAGGGAATTTGCCGGGAGGGATTTTCTTGCTTTAATATTACCTTTGCTCAAATGGGGATGAGGGGAGGGGAGGGGACTGGAGTGTGCCTTTTGGGGTTCTCTTTCCAACTACTGACACATGATTATTTTTTTCTCAAGAAGATCAGTAATGACTTTAGTACCAATTAAAACTGCCACATAGAATGTTAGAGGAGTCAGAGACATGACTAAAAGATATCAGGTTCTCAAAAATTGTGCTTTTTTAAAAATAGATATTCTTTTGATGCAGGAAACCCACCTCCTAGCTACTGAAACAAATGGGTTATGCAGACAGGGATTTTCCCAAATTTTTACTGCCTGTGGGTCGTCAGCAAGTAGGGGGGTGGCAATTCTGGTCAAGAGGCATATTTCGTTTGTAGCAGAAGAAAGTCTATCGGACCCGGAAGGCAGATTTATCATAGCTAAGGGCACACTTAACAACACCATGGTGGTATTGGGTGCAGTTTATGGCCCAGTTGGTGGCAATGCGGAGTTCCTTATGTGCTTGGCCGACAAGCTGAGCAGTTTTCTGCCCTCCAGGTTAATTATTGGGGGGGATTGGAATATCCCCCCAACACAAGATCTAGATAGAACTTACAGGCCACTAAAGCCCCTATTCCTCCCCGCAGCAAGCCCTGAGGGACTTTATGGGTTAAGGTCCATGCAATCTATGGCACCTTATTTAATCCCTCTGGTCAGCTTTTTCTCCTTCTATTCCCAGGTTCACCAGTCGTGGTCTAGGTTAGACTACATTCTAACCAGTACCTCGCTCTTAGCTGGCCTTCACCAGACAGGAATCGAACCAGTTGTTATATCGGACCATTCGATGGCATGGCTAGTGATCTCCCCTGACCCAAGCATCCAGAGGGACACTACCTGGAAATTAAACACACAACTCCTAAAAGAGGAGTGCATAATCTCTCACATTAGGGATTCAATCTCTTCCTATATGGACATTAATAAGTGCTCCATCAGAAGGGAGGATCAAATATGGTGTTCTTTTAAATGCTACGTTGGGGGGAATTCATTAAGTTGGCTTCCAAACGGAATGAGCAAAAGGAGGCAAGAATTATCTCTCTGTCAAATCAAATCAAGGTGGCTGAAAATACCCTATTCACATCCTCCCCTTCAGGTCTCTTGGAAGCCCTACTGAAGCTTAGAAATGAATACGCGGATATATTAAAAGAAAAGGCAGAATACGCCATCCTAAAAACTAAGGCCCGCTATTTTGACCAAGGCGAGAAGCCAGGTAGAATGCTAGCCCTCCGTCTATGGGAATTAGAGAGCTTGAGGCTAGTCCCCTCCATACTAGCTTAAGATGGCTCTATTAAGACTTCCCCACGTGATATTTCTCAGGTTTTCGAGAACTTCTATAAAGACTTATATAGTAAAAATCCCTCACAGGTCTCGTCCTCATGTATCGAACAATATCTGGACAGCCTTAACCTCCCGTCTCTCCAGGCACGTCATTGTCTGACTCTGTCTTCCCCAATTACCTTGGGGGAGATAGAGGAGGCAATCAAGGGGCTTGCATTAGATAAATCGCCAGGACCTGACGGCTTTCCTTCCAACTTCTACAAAACCTTTTGTAAAGTATTAGCCCCCCTTCTCTTAAACTTATTTGAATACATGTTCACTTCGGATACCCTAGATCCCACCTTGCTGGAAGCAACGATAGTTCTTATCCTGAAGCCCGACAAACCACATAATGATTTAACCAGCTATCGCCCAATTTTGCTTTTAAATTATGATATCAAAATCCTAACAAAAATCTTATCTCTTAGAATCAAAAGGGTTTGGTCCCATTTGTTGAGTCCTGAGCAGGTGGGGTTTGTGCAGGGCTGATCCTCGGCTGATCATCTGCGAACCCTTTCACATATTTTTCAGGTTGCCCAGAGCTCCCAGATTCCCATGGCTCTAATTTCATTAGATGCAGAAAAAGCCTTTGACAGAGTAAACTGGGAGTTTCTCTGGGCAACTCTTAAGAAAATGGGTTTCCCAACAGTTTTTATTCAATGGATACAGACAGTTTACCGAGCCCCCACTGCCAAAATTTACTGTAATGGTGTATTCTCTTCACGGTTCTCTTTATTAACTGGCACCAGGCAAGGTTGTCCCTTATCTCCTTTTTTATTTAATTTATATCTGGAACCCCTTTTATTTAGTATTAAGTGCTCCCCCCAGGATATGGGCTGTTCAGTGTATCAACAGTCTTTAACCCTTTCAGTGTATGCTGATGATATTCTCCTTCATTTGGCCTATCCTGCTATATCATTATCACATGCTTTACAAATTATCAGACAGTTCGGACTCGTAGCCAACTATAAATTAAAATTATCGAAAACTGTGATTTTTCCTTTAAATGCCCTTACCCACCAAGTTAACTTCACTCATCTGGGCATGAAATGGTCCCCTCATTCAATTAAATATGTGAGTATACACCTCACTAATGACCCAGAGACCTTCAGGAAACTTAATCTAGATGACTTAATAACAAACATTCAGCAAGATTTTCAAAGATGGGTAAACCTTCCTCTTTCGTTATGGGGTCGTATCAGCATTGTTAAAATGAATGTGCTCCCCCGTCTTTTTTAACCCCGAAATTTAATGAATCTCTGGCTCCCAATGTCCTATTTCCAACAATTTCATTCTGCCCTCTCCAAAATTATTTGGCAGGGCAAACATCTCAGACGCTCTTTCATAAAACTCAGCCTTTCTAAGGAACTAGGTGGACTTTGTCTCCCCAACTTCATTTTCTGCTACTGGGCGAGTCACCTGTCTAAAATGGGGAGATGGTTCTCAGATACAGCTGACAGGCACCTTCCAATCTGGCTACAATTCGAGAGGAAGCTTCTTGGTTTACATGATCTCAATTCCTCCAGACTATTCTTCTCCACTAGTTCTGCGTTGCCAAATCCCATACAAAACTCAGTGGTGGAAGTCTTTATTAAAGTTATAGCCCAACGTTGGAATTTTTTTTAACATTTCATCCAAAAGGGACACGGCTCAACCCCTTACTCGGAACCCGAATATTAAAATAGGGGGATCGCTGCTTTCCCCTGATTGGCTTCCTCAGCTGCAGGGCGTCTTAGTGGAAGATCTGTTCTGTCAGACTGCTCTCCTTTCATCCCCTGATATAATGGCTAAATTTAATATTCCTCAGAAATATATTTTCAAAGTTTTCCAGCTGAGACACCTTATGGTGTCCAACTTTGGAACTACATTTAAACAATCTCAGGTTAGGCCCTTCTTGGAACAGGTACAGGCATACTCCAATAAGCCCCATGGAATATCAGCGATTTCCTCTTTCCTCTTGGGAATTAAATTCCCAAATGCCCTCCCGGGTTCTAAAATTTGGACTTCCCTCCTGGCTGATGTTATTCCTATGTGGAGTCAGATCTTGAAGGATTTGCATAGATACCTTACCCAAGACAGGCATAGACTTATTCAGTATCATATCCTAAATAATATGTATTATACATCTGTCAAACTAGCCAAATTGGGTAGGCTTCCTGTGGCAATATGTACCAGATGTGGTACATCTGAAGGGAATCTGACTCATATTTTTTGGCATTGTAACAAGGTGGCACCACTTTGGAATACAATTCAATCCAACCTAGATCCCCTACTGGGATTGGGGGACTTATTTACTACAGAGATATGTATTCTTGGGATGTTTTCGACCATTAAGATTAAGGAACGTAGATTTCATATGGCCTTAATTTCTATTGTAGTCAAAAGATGGGTTCTTAAGCATTAGGTGGACTAATTGGTTATAACATACGCGGAATGGTTGAAAGAAATGTCACTTTGTTTCGATACCGAGAGGCTGATAGCCAGTTCCCGGAATTGTATGGCTGCATTTAATCGCAAATGGGGTAAATTATATGCCTTATACCTGAATTGAGATATTGATGATGCATGTCTCTGCTTATTTCAGTTGGTTTATTTACTTTTGGCATTTGTTAACTGCTGGTTTATAATTCTTGATTCTCTTTGTTTTGTTATGTACATCAGACACACTCCAGGGGAGGGGTTGGGTGGGGGTGAGACAAGCGGGGAGGGAGGGTTTTATAGATGTATTGGTATGAGTTATTTTGGTTTTACTTGATCCAGAGGCAGTCTGGTGTTATGTTATCCCTTGTCTATTTTGGCTATTATTTCTGTATGATTAGCCTTGAAATTGTTTATTAGTTATGTGTTATGATGAAAACAATAAATATGTTGAATTTCAAAAAAAAAGAATGCATTGTCAAGAATACAATATGTTCATTGTAAGCATTTACATATTCCAGAAGTAGTAAACATGGCCATTAGCTTAATTTTAAATGATGCAGCTCAGCTGTATAATTTCGGTAATTATACGTTCTAGGGCTGTGCTGCTATGTAATACATTTTATTCAATTTGTAACTGCATTTTCTTTGTTTTTTCTTGGTATAATTTATCATGTCAAAAACAGTTGACCACCACCCTCCAGCCATGGCTCTCCCTTGCACTGCATTTGCACTTTTTCCCCCCATCCACCCTCACCAATTTACAGTATCATTCCTACTCTGTTCTTGTATTGCTTTTTTAGATTTGTTTAACTTTATGCACCTCATTGAATTGTATTTCTCTGCATTTAGTATTTGCTTCTGCACAATTGTTATTGTTTTGTATTTGTTGCACCTTATTAGATTGTACTGTTCTCCCCCACCTTCCTACCCCCAAATAAATAAATAAATATGTGGATAAGTAAATGTGCCTTGTAGCATTTTTTTTACTTTGTATCCCCTTGTTTCCGTCTCTCCGATGGCACCTAGAAATGAGTCTTGGCTCAGTGTGCCCTTCCCAGTTACTTGTAGTTTACAAATATATAACATAACATGGTCAAATATACAGTTTTAGAAAATGCATTAAAAGCAAGTAACACAAGGCTCTGCATTGTACACTTATTTTTAATAAGAAACAATGGGCTACACAAACCAGTGAGTACTGTTCAGTGATGTGTGCCTTCCACCTGACCCACTGGCATACATCACACACCGATTTAAAACAGCTGCAGATGGTCCCTGATTTAAAACGTGTAGGGCCTCCCTTACTCTGGAAGTATAATTCCAACACTGCATGCACCCACATGTGGGATTGCATTGGCCAGCTATACTGTTACACCCCCAACTACCTATAGTAGCACTTTTCTTTCAGAAATATTTACTTTACTGCAGTTTATACCAGTTACTAGGTACTTGGGCTAATTAACACTTAAGGCCTGATATTGTGGTGCCCAAGATCTTGCATTGGTGCACTTGTTATGCAGGTTTGCAATAATTAACAACCTCACCCAACTGACATTTTGCTGGCAATATGAAACAAAGCAGTTTGTATTCCAACAGGAAGAATTGTAATCCACAAAACAATTTGTAATTCAACAGGGCAGACTGTTTGATGTAACTGGCTGGCTTGGACCCTACTCATGCATCTGATGACCACTGCAACTTGAACTGACACAGGATCACAACAGCATTCCTCCGCAGCAGGCCTCAAGTGCAAGCTAGCAATGGTGACTCTCAGCAGGCTTCAAACAGGTGGAACAATAGAAGACTTTTGCTTAGGCCTGGCTGCGCTCACTCTCAGTTGTCCCCTCTGGCTCTGCTCTTACAGAAAACACAGGAGTGATCAAGTTCCAGGCAAGGCCTAGGCAATCCTGCCTCACCCTTGGGTGCACTCAAATGATCAAGGGTGCCAGGTACCTGGAGACTGAGTTCCTGACCTCACCCTCCCTTTAGTCACACCAGAGGTAGCAGGGGCTGATCTCCTACATGTGATTTCCAGCAGCAGCCTGGATAGTCTCTGCAGCACTTCTTTTCTCAGCATTCCACAAGCACACAACAGCTGTTCAGTCTGGATTAATGTTCTACACAGCATAAACACCACTGCTGGCTCTGAGTTCAGCTAGGATCCAGGTAGGACCTCAGTGCTTTCTCCTCAGCATGTCTCCTCTGAATGCCCAAGCAGGACTGCCTGAAACCTCTTCTAGCTGGTGGGAGGGTTCCAGTTCAGAACCCAGACATCCTGTCTCCAAATTGGCTGATTTGGCCGTCAGTCACAGTTCTGCCCTTAGACTGTAGTAGAAAAAATCCATCACAAACTCAACTGAGCAAGTTTATTTTCAATGAGATCCTTATGGCACAAGATTAAGTTACATGAAAAAGTTTTGCATTATTCACATATTAAACTTCTCTATAAAACTTTTAAAAGGATACAATAAATTATTCATGAGGACTTACTAAGAGCCATGGTCAGATATTGCAATTATATAAGACCTACATACATGAATCATGATATTTGAGATGCTAGTAAAGAGCTATATATAACTAGTAATAACCAGAGTCAAAAACAGGCAATTATAATAAAAGACACACATATTTAAAACATAGTGTATGAAGAACAATTGCTATTCAGATTTGACCTACATAGGAGATCTACATGAGTGCTGATACAGGAAGGAAGATAACTACAAGCGTTTATGTACATCTCAGCACAGTAGGTAGAATCAGCCTGTCTAATACTGAGCAGCATAAAATAATCACCTATTGTTTGTTGATAGTACCATCTTTTATTCAAACTGATTTCACCTTCCAGTGGTCTTAAATGTATAGGAATATCATTCCAAAATTTTGAAGATTGGTGAGAAAAGAACCCCAAACACTTTGCCACTATAGCTCCCGAAGTATTTCATAGATTTCTCTGTGACCCTGACTCCAGTTGGCTGGATCTGAATCAAGGGTCAGGTCATCAAGATGGCAACATTCATGTTCTTCACATAGGTATCCACTGCAGTGCTGCTGATTCACCTGGTTACATGCTGCATTACTTTTATTTAGCGAGCCTTGTTGGATCCATAGTCCAGCAGCATCGGCGACAGCGGTCCAGTCGGTCCTATTCAAGTGAAGAGGTACTCCTTTTATTGGTGTCAGGAGGCATTGATTACTTTGCAGCTCCTCTCTCCTCTTAACTACCTGGCCTTCAAGACCAGTCAGTCCCAGTCAGAGGACACATGCAGCACAGGTGGACCCACCCCAATGCTGCAGTGGGTCAGAAGATAAGCCCCACCAATGGGGGGGGGTACAATCCTCTTGCTGAGAAATTCACATCCTCATTACTTCCAGGCAGAGATGAAGTCCATGAAAGTCCATATATTGTACACACAAATTTACAACAGAGTTTGTTTAAACAAATGATTCCTAGCCAGATAAGAGCAGATAGATATAGATTTATGAACATATGAATTTGCCAGCAGATAAAGGCCTCATGGTCTATCAAGTCTGCTCAAGTGTGCAGCTAGCAATCCTCATACTCCAGCTACCCTCCCTCCCTCCCTGACCCTCCCTCTTACCCTATCCCTTTTATTTACTATGCTTTGTGCTCCCCCTGGCCAGCTCACATCGGCTTGACCCCTGCCCCCAGCCCCATCACCCGTCCCCAGGACTTACCTACCCCCGTGTTCCTCCTTGGCTTGCCCCCCCCAGGGCAGGGCCTTCGGTGGGCCCACCATTCCCCCATTGGAACCTGAGGCTCAGTTTCCAGGGAGCACCGTGGAGTAACAGTGCAGGACCTGCAGGGCGAGATGAATGCCATACAGCACAGCCCATGTTCTGGTTTGCTGGTCAGGGGGTGTGGCATGCAATGCCATCATTCACAAATGTGCCGACGTCTGCCCTGTCTCCCCTCTCAGCAAGCTCTGACGGTCAGTTCCCCCAGTCTCCACTAGGGTCCATCAATCACTGGCAGCTGCCCCCCCCCCAGGGGAGGACAGCAGTCCCTAGGCTGCTCAATCCTTCTCCCTGCAGCAGGCCCTCCAACTCCCAAGCCTAGGTGACAAAAATCTTTCTGGAGCTTAATGTTATACTTCAGGAAGAGTTTTGACACGTACATAACTAGTTCAGATCTCTATGACTGGTACTAAGCTCGAAAAAAAAAATAATGCTTTTTTTCTTGCCCAAAAAGTAATATTGATTTGTTTATTAGTATTAAGGATTTACCAGGACTTAGATTTTGAACAACACATCTTACAACTTATGGGTTCTATACATAGATTTGTTTAGCTCTATAGAGCAAGGAAATTCTTAGTTCTGGAGTCTCATCAACTACTAGCTCATAGTCTACTATTTTCTTTGATGAACTATTGAAGCAATAATACCCAACAGGGTGGATGGCATTGGGAAATACCAGACCGCCCGGGGCTTAATGAGGCCCGACGCCACAGGCAGAGGGCCTTATAGTCCCTAGAAGACCCGGTATTTTCCCAATACCACCCACCCTGGAGGGTATTTTTGTGCCTAGAAACTGGGCAACTACATGATACATATTTGAAAAAAAAAATATGTTTAAATATTACAACTCTTAGATGTTTGCTGTATTTTGCAACAATATAGTTCCTCCGCCTGTATTATAATACTGTGCTTTTATTATGACCTCAGGACTTTTGACCTACTGGAACTTCAGTAGTTGTTAACTATGGAGGTGGTTGTCATGGTTACACACACACCCACACACACACACACACACACGCACGCACAGAGGGCTCAAGTTAAATGGTTTTCTTTTTTTAATTAATTCATTCATTTTTACTTATTTATTCATTCAGCATTTTTTCATTTGTCAGTGTATGTGGAACCTGGATGAGGAGCGTTGGTGGCAGATGGCTGAGCAGGGAGGAAAAATGAACATAATCCTGCTAAACACAGGTACATTTCTGTGGTTTCTCAAGACAGTTTGCTTTGTGTGGTACCCCGTTTTGTAGAGAGGGCTGTATGTTCCTAGGAAAGAGCTGAGTCAAAATTGTCAACGTCTTGCTTTCATTGATTTCGCTGATTTCACATTAGGGAGAATAAGATCCCTGTCCTGCATTCCACCTGCCTGCTCTGATTCACAAAAGTTCAGTGCACAGGGTGGACTGCAACAGTAAGAGAGGACAGAAGAAGGATTAGGGAGCGCAGTATAAAACAAAGAAAATGATTGCTATAGCTATGTTTTCTACTTGGATTTTGAAAAGTCTTGGGACGAGTGGGAGTGGAGGCAGGGCCAGTAGAAGCTGTTGCCGGTATCTTAGCGCGTGAGACACATTAGCACTGGTGATTTAAAAAAAAATTTTTAGACTGTTCGACATCTGTAATAACTATGACAGATGAATGTCTGCCATCTTAAACTAGAAGCTGGTGTTGTGTTTTTTGTGTGTTTGGGTCAGGGGGCTGTTGATCGCTAAGCAAGGGGGAGAAAATGGTGGCTGGTCAGTCTACCCATCTGCTCATGATTAAGATTCTTGCAAAGCTGAGGGTTATTTTAAAAAGCATTTGTTGGTTCACTACTGGCCTGCCAAGGTTTACGCAACATCTGTACCGTTCGGTGGATGTTCTGTCTTTTGATGACAGAATAAAGTTCCGCTCTGCAGGTTTTTTGCAGACGGTTTCATTGGGTCGAGCACCTGAATGCATTATTACTCTTTTCCCCAAAGTTGTAGCCCCTCCTATACCACTCTCAAGACAAGTTTAGCTTTAAGGTTCCTTTGTTCAATTCCACTTTAGGTCAAAGGTCTTTTGCCTACTGTACTTTGTCATTCTTCATTCTCTTTGTCAATGACATAGAGGGGGTATGTGGGCTGAGTAACCTCATCCTTTATGCAGACAACACCGTCATCTACTGCGGTGACCCGCTACCCAGCATTATCTCTGCCAAACTACAGGCCAGTCGACTTTCGGTGACGTCAGTGCTGTAATGACTGCTTAGCCCCATAGCTCTGAACCCCAGCCAAAAATATCCTCTGAAAATCACCAAATAGCAACATGGCTTCGCCAGCAAAAATGAAGAGAAATAAGCCAGGGAAGCCTCAGCCCACCCAGGTGCAGAAATTGCGAGCTTTAATACAGGGACAAGAGGAGGATGCAATGGATGCAGTGGACACTCTACTCGATTCGCTTCAGACAGACCCGCATGGAGAGGGCCCTCATTTGGATTTAATTGAAACTATAAAGCAAACGGCTCATACAGTCACCAAAATAGATAAATCATTGGCCAAACTAAAGGCGGACATAAATAGCATAAATCGTACAACCGATCAGCTTGAACTCTGTGTTTCTCAAGTGTCAGAGCAGTCTGACCGTCATGACCGCTTGATCCTGTATCTTCTCGCTCGGGACCGGAAGCTCACGCATCACCTCGATGATCTGGAAAGCAGAGGCCGGAGACAGAATTTAAGGATATATGGGGTGCCCGAAGGTGCAGAAGATAAACACACGACAATAATTGAATTTCTCCAACACCTCTTTCGGGACCTCCTTGATCTGCCAGCGGAATATATTATTGAGATGGATCGTGCCCATTGGTCCCTTGCTCCCCGACCGAGTAACCCTGAGGCAAAGCCCCGATCTATCATAGCCAAGATTACCTCCTACAAGATTAAGGAGGAGCTGCTATAAAAAGCCTGGTGGAAGAGCCCGTTAAGCTATGCTGGCTCTCGAATTTCTGTGGACAATGACCATACTACAGCGGTATTAGAAGCCAGAAAGACTCTGTGGCCAGTGTTAAAACAACTCAGGGCTAAGAATATTAAGGCACAGATCCTGGACCTGGTGAGATTAAAAGTAGAAACAGAAGCAGGGCCAAAAATCTTTCAAGATCTGCTGTCTGCCTCTCCATTTCTGGCTACACTAGGGATATCCCCTCTGCCCCTCTCAAAGGAGAAACTCGAGAAGGACTTACTAGCCTCAACCTGTTTAGTGTCGCAGAAGGGATCCTCCAGGCCTGGATCAATGCAGAGGTCCACCCACATGAACTTGCGAGTGGACGTAGCTGCCCGCTTAGGAAATATGGCGACCCCTCCACGGTCAACAGGAAGGCAGCGCATCTGTTGGACAATTCCCAGGGACAGTCTCCAAATGACAAGCAACCAGCAGCGTTAGTTACTTGAATGGATGAGAACTGTCCTTCAGGCATTAGTAAGTCTTGGTCTTTTTGACCTTTTGTGACGCTCCCTTCGTTTCTTTCCCTTCCCCTCCTGCCGCGACCCTGCTTCCCCTACTGTCAAACGTAGCACATGGTACATCAATTCCCAACTTACGACTAGTTACCGAGGCCTGAGGAGCCTCTGTGAGTACTCAATTAATGTGCTAACCTGCAATTTGACTGGGGGGGCTGAGGAGGGGGTTCCTCGGGGAGGAGGTCGACAGGGTTCGGATATCGTTGTGCCCTGTGCTATGGGGGGGGTGCCACAGGGAAGTACCCACATAGCGGAGCTTTCTCTCATCCGCCTTCTGTATTAGTTCCCTAGAACTCCCGGTCCCTTGGAGGGAGGCGTGGGTATCCTGTCAGCCTTTGAGTGCTTGCAGCCCTGCTGCAACTACTGGGAAGTGTGCGCCTGACTTCGCGATTCTCCCTCGCTTCATTTTTGAGGGATCGCCATTCCTGTGCCCTGTGGATCGGTGGCTTGGCATCTCCCTGCGGCGAAAATTCATGCTCTCCTGTGACTGATCTTTACCCAATTATGGGACGGGTGATGGACCCTGGTGTTTCTCTTTTTCTCCCTTCTGGTTCTTGAGGGTTGGCTGAGGGGGTAGCGTAGGCCTCGGGGAGGTTTCAGAGAATTGCAACTTTGGGGCAGTCTCATGTGTAAAGAGGCACTCCCCCCTGCTCCAGGTAACTGGTTATGGTCTCTCTCGCTCCCCAGTTCAGGCACTCTGCACCTACCCCTGCCCGGGGGAGATCCTGGGGCCCTGACCGCAGGAGGTGGGATCTGGCTGGGGGGCAATTGCTCGGTGTGGTCTGTTGAGCCACGCTGAACCCCATTAGGTGGGCTGTGGGTGGTCCTAGTGACTTAGAGCCACGTGGCTGGGGGTTGGGTGGGGTAGAAGATTTGCCTCCCTCCTTTCCCCCCTCAACCAGAGGAAATGACTACTAGCTAAGAGGACTCGTTTTCAGACTACATTTGCTTTAATCAATCTTGTTAGATGTTCTCACTAATATCAGAGTGCGACTGTCGCAGGGAGCTTCTGAGCCTACTGAATTTTATATGTTAAGCCCTGTTGGAAATCCCAGGACTCCCTGGGGTGCTGCAAAGTGGGGGACTCCCCCCCATCCTTGTTTAATACCTGTGGCGGTAGAGAATCCCTCTTTTTGGGCTGGCATTACACTTTATTATATATTGTCAAGGTTTTATTTATGGTGATTTTATTCCACACTCAAAGTTCTAGATACGGCTGGGGTCCCCCCTCGGGGCAGGGCAGCCTAGATAGAGATATACTCTCTTGTTTTTTCTTTCCTTTCTGCTGAACACAAGGCAAACTCTTGTAGGGTTTGTACCCTAGAGTTGGTGGGTTTCTCCTCTACTGTAGGAGTACCCACCTCACTGCACACCTGTAGCTGCCTACTGCTGGATAATAATAGCCAGCAGCCCCCTTGGAAGTCACTTAAATTTAGATTTGGGAGGAGAGATACGGGATTAAATAACCCTGCTCTCCCTTCCCTTATTGCTTTTTCAAGCCCTAGTGTTGCTTCAGGCATTGTATATAGTTATTGTACCCTATGGAGCGTTTCAGGGTGCTCCCTTGATTCAGAAGCTCCCTTCGAGTGGACGGGAGGTATGGGGCAATTTAAATCTCATTTATTGTGCAGTATCAATGTTATTCAAAGTTTGTGGTTATATTAGTTTTTGGATAGCTTTGCAGGCTTACTTGTTGAGTCTCAGTTTAAAAGAGATAAGTTTAGTATTTAACCTAATGGGTTATTATATTTTGAAACAGTTAGGCAGTCACATGTTCTCAGAAATTCAGGAAGAGGCAGTTGTAAGGTTTCAGGAGATTGGTTGGCTTGTTGCAGCGGAAGAATTACTCTGGGAAATTACATGGCTCATAAACACTTAAAAGTATATTCGTTGAATGTGAATGGTCTGAGCAGCCCGGTGAAGCGATCCAGGATGATAACCCTGGCCAGGAAGGCAAATGCTGAGATAATTTATATGCAAGAAACAATTTAAATACAACTGAACACGGGAAACTATGGAGGAGAGGTTTCACGCAGATTTTTTCCTCGGCTTTCCCTGGGGGTAGGAGAAGAGGGGTCGCGATATTGACTGCCTCCCATCTTCCCTTCCAGAAAGTAAAGGAATGGGTAGACCCGGCTGGTAGATTAATCATTGTGACAGGAACACTGTATGATCGGGAAATTACCCTGGCTAATGTTTATCTCCCTCCGGCTTCAAACTCCCTTACAATTCGGTCCTTGTTGGACAAAATAATTGAACTGACAAGGGGTGTTTTGATTCTGGTGGGGGATTTCAACATTGCTCCAAACCCAGCTCTAGATACTTCTAAGACTCGGCATGGTGCACACCGGCCTCTCATAAATTTTTTAAACAGTTCACCAGGGGGTTGGGTGGATAGACACTTGGTGGGCCCTGCACCCTAGAGATAGGGGTTACTCTTTTTACTCGGCCATCCACGGAACTTACACAAGAATAGACCATTGCTTTACGCAGAAGGAGTATCTTGGCTCCTTAGTTGAGGCCACGTTGAGGCCTATAGTCTACTCAGATCATGCACCCCTGATCACTTTATGTGACCTGGGCTGGGAAAGGCGTAATACTATATAGAGATTTAACCCCACTCACCTGAAAAGTGAACAATTTAGAGAGTTTCTCAGAGACAAGATCAAGGAGATCGTACAGGATAATTCTGCCCAAGAGGTTCCCGCTACGATCCGGTGGGATACTCTGAAAGCAGTCCTGAGAGGTCACTTGATAAAATACACAGCCAAGCTGACAAGGACAAGGAAGGAAAGACAAACACAACTGGAACAAACACTCCAGTTTTTGCAACAAGTTCACTAACAAGGAGATGACTCCGTCCTTCCCCAGATAAAGCAGGTTAAGAAGAACATTGATTCTATTTGCCTGCAGCAGATGGAAATTGCACTGGCATACTTGCGCCAGAGATATGGAGAGATCGGCCCTAGAGCCTCGCGCCTGTTAGCTTATAGGCTCAGGCAACAACGTAAACAAACCACGATTGCAGCAATAAGAGACCCTAAAATGGGACTTCAGTACACTAAATTCAAAGACATTTCCCAAGTTTTTTGTCAATACTATAGCACCCTTTATGCCCCAGACCACCCAATTGACCCTATCCGCACTGACTTTTTTCTTTCGGCCTTAAAGCTTCCTACTCTTACTCCAGATCAACAAAATAATTTAACGAAACCGATCTCGCTGGAGGAACTAACGTTAACCATCTCCAGATCCAAAACTCAGAAGGCCCCAGGTCCGGATGGATATGGGGCAGAGTTTTATAAGGGCTTAACTCAAGCCATTAATAAACTCCTCCTAGAGGCTTTCAATGAGGTCCTTAAAGAGGAGGCCCCCCCAGCTGGAAATATGCAACAATATCAGTTATCCCTAAGCCGGGCAAAGACCCTTTACAATGTGGGTCATATAGACCGATATCAGTCCTTAACATGGACTATAAGTACTTCATGTCTATTTTGTCCCAGAGACTAGACAGCGTTTTGCCAAACCTGATAGACCTCGATCAGACTGGCTTTGTAAGCTCCAGATTGACCATGGACAATGTACGGAGGGCCTTGCACTTGGGGCATGTGATGCAATCCCGGAGAGACTCGTCGGTCCTTCTCAGCTTGGATGCTGAGAAGGCCTTTGACTGGGTGTTATGGCCATTCCTTTTTGCCACGATGGCAATGATGCGCTTCCTGCCCCCCTTCATATCTATTCTGCAGAACATATATTAATCCCCAATGGCGTGCATCAAGGCAGCAGGCCATCACTCTGAATATTTCCCCCTTTTTAGGGGCACATGTCAGGGCTGTCCTATGTCCCCTGGCCTATTTGCCATCTTCATAGAACCCTTGGCTCAGGTGATTAGATCTTCCCCAAGGATTTCAGGAGTGAATATAGATGGACTGGATCACCAGGTAGCTCTCTACGCAGACGACGTCCTCCTGATCCTCACTAAACCCGAGCAATCCATCCCTGCTGTCTTTCAGCTTCTGGAGGAGTTCAGTGCATGTTCAGGATACAGATTAAATACTGCCAAGATGGACATCCTCACATTCCACTTCTCCCCTTCCAAGCTTTTAACGGACAGGTACCCATTTCATTGGGGGCTCTCAAAGGTAAAATACTTAGGGATATATTTATCCCACCAATTAACTGAGGCCTATAGTAATAATTACTGCCCCTTTACATCTCAAATAAAACAAGACCTCGAGAGATGGAGTATACTCCCGCTGAATCTGATTCAACGTATTGAGGTGGTCAGGATGGTGATTTTACTGAGGGCACTCTATCTCTTTCAGAACATCCCTCTTAACTTACCAAATAATCTTTTTAAAGTCTGGAATAAAGCTATTTCAAGGTTGTCTGGGCAGGAAAACACCCTAGAATTAGAATGGAAATTCTCTTTCTTCCAAGGGCTTAGGGTGGTCTGATGCTCCCTAATTTAAAATTATATTACTGGGCAGCCCATGTGGCATTTATAACTCAGCATCTGATAGGAATTAACCCAGCTAAATGGAGGGAAATCGAGGAAAGTATGCTCCCTTGCCAGGATTATTATAGAATAATGCTCTATAAGAACCCACCCTCGATTGACCAAACAACTTGGAGTCCCTGGGTCATATGCCAAGTGCAGGCTTGGTGTCTGATATGCAGGACATTAGGGATTACACCCTTCTTGGTCATGTTATGCCCAATAGATTTATTGGAAGATTTTTCCCAGCTATTCTGGACTATACATTTCAGAATTGGAGGCATATCCATCTTTCAAGGCTCTCACAATTTCAGAAGGGCCCCCTTTTTAGAGACTTCGGCGAGATTAGCCGAGAGTTTCATCTTCCTCGAACGGATTTCTTTCAATATTTACAGCTCAGACACTACTTTGAATCTCTTCCCTTTAGTGTCCGTACTCCTGACAGACATCCTTAGTTGGTTCAGCTGATCCAGCAAGCAATAAAATCACAGGGATTAGCACATGCTATCTCTGCTATATATAAATCAATGCTGCCTCTGGCGGGTGGTGATACTCTACGGATAGGGGAGAAGTTGAATGAGGAGTTGGGAATGCAAATTTCACCACAACAATGGGAAATAATATGGCGCAGGACATCAAAAATTACCTACTCCCATGTGTGGAGGTTATATTCTTGGCAACTGCTAATAAGATTTTTTCGAACCCCAGTGATAACTTCACATTACCATACCTCCACTGGGGCAGCCTGTTGACGTCTATGCGGTGAGCCTTTTGCTCACCATTTTCACATTTTTTGGTCCTGTCCAAAATTGTAGCCCTTTTTACAGGGTGTATTTAAGGAGTTAGATGAGCTTTTTGGGATCAAGCTCCCCTATAGTGGTGACATTTTTGTGTTGCATGTCCTCCCCCAGGGACTGCATGACCCCCATTCTCAGTATTTGCTAAATATCCTGCTCCT
Organism: Neoceratodus forsteri; assembly: GCA_016271365.2. Taxonomy (NCBI): domain Eukaryota; kingdom Metazoa; phylum Chordata; order Ceratodontiformes; family Ceratodontidae; genus Neoceratodus; species Neoceratodus forsteri. The sequence goes on along the minus strand of CM057449.1, from coordinate 513,218,932 downwards.
GGCAGCGAAGAAGGCTATTACTAAGCATTGGCTTACGGTGTTGGTGCCCACCATCACGGGTTGGAGAGAGATTGTCAACCTTATTTACAGATCTGAAAGAATGACATATAATTTAAATGACAAGGCAGAGCTGGGTTTTTTAAAATGGAGAAGATGGGTTATATATATAATGACTAAAGACCCAAGCTTTGTGCCTTGATACCATACACACTCTGCCTGACTGCTCAGATCAGCTGGATTGGGCTCTCTTACTATGCCCCTCAACTTACTTAAGAGTAAACATAACAAGCAAGGCAAAATCATGGTCTGGATGGGGGAGGTGGAAGGGGTGGGTAGAAAAAGGAAGATTGGAAGCTTTTATTACATGGAATTCTGGAAACTGCCCTCTGGGTGCTAGCTTCAGATAAGAAAAACTTGTTCGATAGCTCTAAGCCGCTATTTATTTCTGAATGGAGCTTCTGTATAAACAATGTATTAATATTGGTTTATAACCAAGTGAACTGTGACTGTCAAAGTATAAAAATCTTAATAAAAATGAAATTGGAAGAAAAAAAAACTGCAGGCCAGTCTCTCGGCACTTGAAGCCTGGTTCTCCTCCAACTCACTCGTGCTGAACGATGAGAAGACTATGGCTGTCTTGTTTGGGACCAGGTGCCTTGGGCAGTCAGGAGCGACCTGCTCCAGCTCCACACAGCCCAAAAGAAGAGAGTGGAGGTTATTGACAGGATTAAGTACCTTGGGACCTTGACCAGGAGCTGTCCTACAAACCTCACATCGACTCCTTAACTAAGTCTACCCACCAGAAGCTTGGACTCCTCTACTGGCTGGGTAACTTTCTCTCTGATGAGGCTCAGTGAGCCATAGCTAACTGCACCTTACTTCCCTCCCTCCTCTATGGGGCTCCCCTGCTACAGTTCCTCAGGGAGGGGGAGCTAAGAAAACTCATGGTGCTCTATCACAGAGTGGTGTGGTTCGCCACTAACTCCCCCCCCGGAGGCACCACTGTGTGGCTGTTGAGGACCTCCACTGGCCCATCATATGGCACAAGCTAGCCTACTCACCTATCTGCTTGACCTTTACATTCACCAACACTGGCCCCCTCCCCATCTGCATGGTCTGCTCAACCCCATGGTACAGTGCCGTGACACAAGATCTTCGGCAAATCATCCCCTCACCATACCACAGGTTTGCACTAACCAAGGCAAGTGATCCTTTTGGCACGCTGCTCCATACCTATGGAACACTCTCCCATCTAATCTGGTTGACAAGCCCACTCTCCTTGGTTTTAAATCAGGTCTCAAAGCGTACCTGTTGGAACTTAGTCTCTGCAGCTGCAATCGATAGCCCCCTGTCTGGACATTGACTTAGAATCAGCCTGCCTATTACTCCTCTGCCATCACTATGTCTCCCACAATACTCTTGTGTAATATTATTTAATGTTCTGTGTACCTGTCTAACATACTGTGAGCTTGCTGTTTCACCCTGTAATGTGCTCATGCCCATTCCAACGTATGTATCTGCTGTAAACTACTGAGAATGGCTTTCATTTTATGTATCCACTGTAAACTACTGTAAATAGCTTCCAATGTATTTATTCTACTGCTGTAACTAATCCCCGGGTCGCCTCTGAAAAAGGGACCTCTGGTCTCAGTGGGTTTACCCGGTTACTAAAATCTAAATAAAATAAATCTACCCTGAAATGTACTGTGCTGTGCCAAATTAACAAGTTTCTAGGGCAAATTAACTGACTACTTGAAAGATAATGACACCTGCCATTAATTTGATTAACTTTTTATGCAGTTTTTTGGGTTTTTTTGTAAACTGTTCTTTAAGTTATTTATCATGGAAGAAATAATACATGACAGGGTGTGCAGGTACCGTGTAATTACCACATGCCCCCCCCCCCCACGGCTGGAAGCACAAGGCATCAGCCAAGTGCCTTTCAACTGGGGGGGGGTGCATGGTAATTGCACAGTAACTGGGCACCCTGGAGTGGATTATTTATTTTATAAAATGGTCATTAAATTAGTTTAAAGTTTAACATTTAACAATTTACATTCTTTACATTACTGTCCTGGTCTGGTGAGTTCCTGTGGGGATCTGATAAAGTAGCACTCAGTTTCCATGGTGATTGTTAAGCCAACATTGTGACTGAGAGGAAACAAAAAAAAAACAAAAAAATATGATGAATAATTCATCACGTGGGTGTTTCCATATGCTGATGTCTGCTGTTTTCTGGGTTCAGAGTCTCTATGTGTGTGTAGTTAAACAATATGTGTGTAGCTCTGTTGGCCATTGCTGCGCACCACAAGATCCTGGTATGAGTATCTTACAGACCCGTACAGTTACCTGTCAATTACCGCATGGGTCTGGACAGCGGTGGACCAATCAGAACGCAGGATTGTCCCTGCCCATTTTATAAATACAGTATATTTATTGCATTGTTGTAGTTGTGTAATTGTATATATGTGTGGTCATTGCAAAAACAGGCTTTTACCTATAAGCTAACCAGGGTAAAAAATAAAAATAAAAAATGAAAATGAAATGATTCAGGACAAAAACCTGGGGGTGATGTAAATACCTTTATGAACTGCATGCATAGGCAAAGCAGTAGAGGCACCAGGGGCATCATACAAAAGCTTTAGAATAGGCTTCACAGGTCTTTCTGAGCATCTCAGTTGTAAAGTCATTTGTTCTTCAGCACTTGCGAGCACTTCCCCCTTCCTCCTTGTCCAGCAAGGAAGGGTCTTCATTCAAGATGGCTTGTATTACTTCTCGTGGTGCAATGAACTCCTCCATGGGCTACTCCAGAGGTTCTTGTACATTTTCAGGTTGAACATCCTCATCAGAAACTGGTTGTGCATCCTGTGCATGATTGGATTAACCCCAGGGTTCAAGGGTGTGTTGTCTTTGCTGAGCATTAACATGGCAGCAACCATCCTCAGAAGGCCAGAAATGTCCACTGTAGAAAAGTACCGTACTGATTCCATCTCATCATTGGATGAGTGCTCTGGCATTACTTGTGGGACTGGAGGTTGCTGATTATGTGTAGAATCTTGTGGCTTAGATTCATCACTGGCATAAGGCATGTTCTGTTTTCTAAGCGTTACAGATCTGGTTTGTCTTCACTAGGATGGTTCAGGCACCTCCTGATTTGAAGTTGTCTTTATCTGTCCAGTGGGCAGCAGATGATTTCTGTGGATAATCTTTGACCCTTCTGATTCTCCTTCAGGCTGTATCCTGTATACTGGCGTGTCCTTCAAGGCACCCGGTCAAACAAATGCTACCAGAATAGTGCCGCAATTCACAGCACTAGTCTGGTAAGCACTCACACGGACAGCGAGTGGGAATTTATAGTGCTTGCTGTAAGCAATCCCCTGGTCATTATCCGTGGTGCTGGACAGAGACAGGGGCACCAGGATCCAGGAGACTGGCTGTGGTGTACAGGACTGGTGCATAGAACAGCTCAGCCAGCAGCAGTGGAGACCAGGGTTCTAATCCTGGTTTTCCAGCCTTTTTCACACACTCAGGACTTCTAATATTTTACATGAAGCCGTGGAAACACTACTTCCCGACATCTGCTCACCCCCCCCCCCCCCGGAGTTAGAATCCTTTAGCCTGAGGGGTGCAGGGGGCTAAAAGAAAAATTGGCGCCTTTTTGCCTGCACGCTCCTAGCCAACGCTATTCTTGTCGGTACTCTTTGGACCCAGTGCCATCATTCAACTGTTCCATAACAACACAGGGATATCTCCCTAACGATCGTCAATCTTGTGTTTGCCAGGCAAACCAAGATTCCTCACCAAAACATTGTTTCCTAGCAACACTTCTTGGGCTCTCACATTCTGATCATATCTCGCTATGTTAGCTTGATTTCTTTTTCCAGCTGTTTCCAATGCTAGCTTGTAAGCAGAGTCCAAATGATCACTGAGACAGTGCATATACTGCAAATACAGTTCAGGTCAGGCTTCATCAGCTGAGACTCCAAAACAATGTCCATGGGAAGTCTAGGTTCTCTTCCAAACATAAGGTACTATGGTGAACAGTCAGTCTGCATCACTTTTTGTACTACTGTATGTGTGCACAAGAGTGCTAACTTGTTTACTCCATTTTGACATTTTTTTAGGCTCCAGGGTACCAAGCATATTCAATAAAGTCCAATTAAACTATTTAGGAGTTAGAGATAATGAAGGACTCCAGACCCACAGAAGCAGCATCCCAGTTTGTCACAGAATTAGTGTACTGTACTGTACTACCACTATGCTACTTGGGTGACAAAGCACTACTCGGGTTAGTTGGTATGATTGTGTAGTTTTTTTATCAGTTTATTTGGGTTCAGGGGCTCCACCCCTACACTCCCCATTTTAAAAAAAAATTAACATGGGGGTGTGGGTGATGAAGCCCCCCCGCAACTCAAATACATTTATTTAAAAAAACCTACAGGGCCATACCAACTAACTCCTAATAGTACAACTAGAACACCAACATCAGCAGAGTGCAGCAGTCCAAACAAGGTTAAGTGTGTTTAGTGGTGGAGGGAGCGTACGTAGCACTGTGGATGGAGTGGCAATGTGGTGTAAAGTATGGTGTACTAATCAAAACAGGGTAAGTGGGGCTGGAGTCCTCCACTACCACCCAGGAGTTGCTCTTGATTTATGAATTCCCCATGGGGAAAAAGTTATTTCACAAATTTAGGTTCAAAGTCTCTGCCTCGATCTGAATGGATCCTCTGGGGTACACCATAGTGAACAATGAACTTCTCCATCAGGACTTTAACTACTGTAGATGCTTTTTGGTCTTTGGTTGGGAAGGCCTGTGCACATAACCAGAAACTATTGGTTACAACTAGTATACTGGCCACATTCTTGCTGTTAGGTTCAAGATTGAGAAAGTCAATGCAAACAAGTTCAATGAGGGTACTATCTGTGATGTGAACAAGTGGTACAGCACTCTTTGGCAATGTCTTTCTAATGATTGCTCATGGGTTTCATACATTTTACATAGACGTTTGCACGGTAGGGTCAGAAATTCTGATCCAGTTCTCATCGGGAGCATCAGCATGCAGGTGTCCAGATAGAGTATCCGCAGCGATGTCTCTCAGTCCAGGACAATATACAATAATAATACGTTGACGGTGATGAAAGCCAACAGCGACCAGCAGCATCAAGCTTGGCAGTTGTTCTGACATAGGTTAACAGACTATTGTCAGTCCTTACCGTTACGTGGGCCTCATACAGATATTCATTAAATTGGCCACAGTTGCCCATTTTATTGCCAAGAATTCTAGCTTGTGAACTGGATAGTTATGTTCAAATAGTATTACTCGTCTGCTTCTGAAAGTGACAGGCCTCAATCCCTCTGGATAGGACTGATACAGCACTGTTTCAAGTCTTTGGAAACTAGCATGTGTATGCAGAGTGCACGGTTTACTTAGGTCTGCATATGCTACCAGCTCAGCTGTGCTGTTTATTTTTTATATCCATATGCTATTTATTTATTTGACAACAGCAAGCTGAATTTTTTTATTAGTGGGGTTTTCATATTTATCTTATGTTAAATATTTGTTTATTGTATTGTCCTACTGAGATCTATAGTAATGGAACCCTGAGCCTCCAGGAAAGGGTGCCAAATATAAATAAACTCTATTGCTACTAAAATGTGCACTGCAGCCAGCCACCGGCACAGTGGTAGTGCTACCACTTGCAATGCTGATGATCTGAATTCAGGAACAAGCCCACTGTATCAGAGGGGTGGAGGGCAGAAGGTTCAATGAGCATCCCATGGACTGATCTCTACATCCAGCGGGGAGGGATCGTGGGGCCCAGCACTTCAGTGACACCCAGCAGAGGTTGGGTGTTCATCAGGCCAGAACCACAAGAAACATAGAAACATAGAATTTGATGGCAGATAAGGACCGCTTGGCCCACCCAATCTGCCCACTTCCCTACCTACCGGATAAGCTGCAGATCCTAGTTAACCAGCAGCCTACTTCTTCCTACCCCCAACCCCTAGAATTGCCTTATGACTGTCCCATGCATGCTTGAATTCCACCACTGATTTTGACTCCACAACCTCCTTCGGAAGGCCGTTCCATGCATCCACAACCCTCTCTGTGAAAAAATACTTCCTTAAATTACCTCTGAGCCGCCCCCCCTCTATCTTCAAATTGTGCCCTCTTGTTCTTGCACACCTCACACACAGAAGGGGATGGCAGTGGCAGATGTCTGCAGTGCCACAGGGGATCCCGAAACAAGGTAAAAACCCTGTGCGGCACAACCGTTGACCTGCACAGAATGATGCCAGGAAGCGTAAGTCTCAGTCGGGCTTCAGGTGGATCACAGTCTGTCTTCAGGAGTCCTGCTGTAGGGGGCAAGCTACGGGACCTCCAACCTGGGTATTTGAAAGGAGCATACCGGCGAGAGGCAAGTGGGACAGAGATGGGGTAAGTACCCCACCTGCAGCCAGAGCAAACAAAAAAAAAAGAGTTAGAAAAATAAATAAATAAAATGTGCACTGGACCGCTGCTTAATGATATCATCAAAGGCTTTATCACAGTTGGAGTCCCATTTGGTTCAAAAGGGCTTACTGGCTCAGAAGTAATTCTCGGGAGGGGACTCATTCCCAGTTGCTCTATGTCTCTTGTTTGCTGGTGGACACACTTCTATCAGCTTGAACAACAGTCACACAGTTCTGGTGTAGTCCTTTATGAAACACTGATAGTACCCACTAAACACTAAGAATCAGTTGTGTTGGTTTAGGCCAGGTGGTCAGAGCTTGTACCTTGTCAACATCAGTCCTGACTCCTTCTCTAGAAACTATGTGTCCCACATACTTTACAGAACTTCTGAAGAACTAACACTAATTTTATGATAACTTTAGATCAGATTGATTTAGTTGATCCAGTACTTTGATAAGGTGTGCCTCATGTTCTTCCACTACCTTCCTGAAAATGATGACATTGTCCAGAAAGACAAGACATTCCAACAACTTCATGTCTCCCATGAGTTGTCCCATAAGCTGCTGGAAGGTGATTAGTGCTCCTGATATTCCTTGAGGCATCCTTAGGAATTCATAAAAGCCTAACTGGCAGATAGAGGCTGTCTTCTTACAGTAGGATTTTGCCATGGGTACTTAGTAATACCCACTCCTCAAGCCCAGTACAGAGAACCACTGGCTTCCATTCGGGCAATACAGAGCATCTTGTGTTCTGGGCATCGTATACTGCTCAGGGATAGTATACTTATTCAAGGTGCATTAGTCCACGCAAATCTTCACAATGGAGGCCCCAAGGAGGGAAGAATAGGCCCCAAGCTGAGGAGCAAGCAGCTGCTGGTGGGGTACTCTATTGTTATGAGATAGACTTGGGAGTAGGGGGAGGAAGGGAGAGGAAGGTGAAGTGCCTGTGAGATACCTTGGCTTGGAGGGTTAGAGAGCATATCCAGAGGTTTACTAAAGCAGAAGTAGATTGGAGGGAGCTAGAAATCACTGCCTACCAGAAGACAAATGACCTCGCATGGGACAGAGTAGTCAGGGTAACTTCTGGGAGTTGGGGAGGTGCCTTAAGCAGGTAGCATGCACTGTGTTTTTTTTTTCCAAGGTGTTGCCTGTGTACAGCTAGGGAGATGCAGGAGCACTCTACACTAGGGCATTTAACGACTGGTTGAAGGCATGTCACATGGAGGACGTCACTACATTGGGGACTGGGGGCAAGCCTTTGAAAATATGGGCCTCTATAATGGAGACGACTTACATCCTTCTGGGAAGGGGAACACAGTCCATGGTGGGAAGTTTAAATGCTACTTGGATGAGTATTTAAACTAGCCGCGGGAGGCAGTAAAACAAATGGAGAGAAAAGCTACCCCCACCCCAGATGATGGAACAGCAAGAAGAGAGGGCCTTAGGGGAGAGGGCACAGAAAAGCAGGGATGGTACAAGACAGAAAAAAGGGAGTAAAACTCAGGCAAGAGTGGGTAGAGGATTGAAGGAGACAAAGAATGAGGAAATTAAAATGAGGAGCCGGCCTGCCGGCGCAACGGTTGGGTTTCCACCTGCAACGCCGACATCCCAGGTTCAGGAATGACTCAGGAGTCAGAGGGCTGGCCCGGGGGGAGGAGGACTGAGCGCCCTGTGGCTTGCTCTCCTTCTTCAGGGGAGGGGGTTGTGTGTCCGGTGCATAGGGTGAACCCTGGCGGAGGCTGAGGGTGCAACAAGTGCCCAGCACCTTAGTGTTCTTGAGGTGGGTCAGACAGCAGCATTTATGCCATTCTGTCATTGCACACCCCGCCTCCACACTGTCACGAGAAAACCAACTTTGCCAAGCAGTGTATTTTAAGGGGGAAACATCTCCATAGTGTAACGCAAATATCCTTGTCTTTCCATACAATATCAAATTAAGACACCTGTACTTGTATTGTTTATAATTCCTTTTGTGTATGTGCAAAGTTAAATGTGTTTTAAAAGTGTTTTTTCTGATTGTAAGTTTATGTTTTTTATGAAACGCTGTCAAGTTTTGCACTTTTCTGTCATATGTAACCGTTTGCTTATACAAGACAACTTTGTAAAACTGTGCCTTGCAGTACTACATGTTTATCTCCTGTTAAAAAATAAATGTTTTTATCTATCTGTCTAGAATGCTGCCTTCCCAGAGTCCCATGCAGCAGCCCCGTGTTTCCACCGGGGATGTATTCCAATTTCTGCCAAAAGGTAAGCCCCCTCTGGTGGCCCCGCCCCTGCGGGGTAAGCCAGGGGTGTACCCCCAGATAGGTTGCGTCCCAGACTGTCTGCTGGGTGATTGGGTTCCCTCCTGCAGCCCCACTCGGGGGGGGGGGTAATCCGGAGCATATCCCCAGTTGGACTCACGGCGGCAGGTGCATGATGGGATGAGGCTTGGGAACAGGTTGATGGGGAGCCGGCATATAAAACCACACTAAATAAAAATAAAAAAGGAAATGAAAAAGGTAGGAGGGAAGCCAGGGCAAGCTACAGGGAGAAAAACATAGTCAGGAATGGGAGGGGGATGCAGGGCAGCAGGCAAAGGGGAAGGAAGGTGTAGAGAGCCATGCATAGAGTCTAGGAATCAAGATTCCAGGCTTGGAAGCCATCACTGCAGAGCCTGACCTGGATTTAATGGCCATTACAGAGTTGTTGGATATACCGGGGCTACTCTATATTCAGGGGAGACAGGGCATGGAGGAGGGGAGATGGGGTTGTTTTATATATTAGGGAGGGAACAAGGCTATGCAGGTACAGGGCACCAGGAGGAAAAGAAAGGCTTGGAGGTACTGGGGGTCACCTTGGAGACAGGCTCAGGGGCCATTATCTGCAACGGGGTAGTGTACAGTCCTTCAGCGCAGGGAAAGGAGTTGGATACGGCACTTGGAGAAGCCACCATCACAATGGCGAGTAAGGGGGAGGAGCTGCTAGTTGGTGATGACAGTGTGCCGCATGTGGAATGAAGTCTTACAATTGTAGCTTCTGCAGGAAGTAGGGCCATCCTTGACTCCCTACAAGGGGCTTTTCTCACAAAGCAAGTCAAAGAACCCACTAGGGATAGGGCAGTGCTGGACCTGGTGCTTACAAACAGGGACTGTATCGCCAGACGTCACAGTGACAGTCCCCTGAGTACCAGTGATCACCATACAGTGTGTTTTAACAATAAGACAGGAACAGAGACTAACCACACAAGGATGAGGGTCCTGGACTTTAGAAAAGAAGATTTTTTTTTTTTTGTAGTTAAACATTTGTCATAATACAAAGGAGTTAAAATTCAGCCAAGCAAGTTAATACAAGCATGGTAAAAAGGCAAGTTACATACAGGGAAAAGATTGTAAAAATGAAAAGGAGGAAAAAAAAAGACCCATATCAAGCACCGGTATGGGGGTATATACTTATCAAAACATCTTTAGTAAATGCTAATCGGGAACTCTCATGTGGCTATCCGTATAACACAGAGGAAAGCTAGTGACCACAATGAAACACAAACACAGGCAGTAAAAACCACAGGCCCATTAACATTCTTTGAAAATATGTAGTGAGATCAGAACAAAAATCACACAGCCTAGTGATATCTATCATGGGTATGAGGAGGCACAGTGGAGTTTTACAAGAAACGTGAGGACAGGCAGTGAATCTCTTAAGGATACATTCCACTAGGTTACGTAACAGCATTAGAGATGTATGACAGGATGGAGTTCCAGATAATGTTATATGCATGATATATTTGGCAATAGAAAAATGGCTAAGCCGTTCATTATACGCAAGAGTCCCCACTGCCTGCTTCCAGAGAAGGAGGAAGGGATGTCCTGGGACTTCCATCTCTGTAGCAAGAGACGCTTGACCTCTGCAGCAACAACAGCAAGCCACATAATCTGGTCCACGTGGAGGTACGAGCTCACTGATGGGACACCTAGAAGAAAGAGCAAAGGGGAGTCAGGTATGTAGGTTTAGAGGACTGTCTGACAGGTGGCATGTATTCCCTTCCAGAAGTCCCTTATTAAAAGACAGAACTACAGGATATGTGATAGGGAGGTGCCTAGGGCCTGACATCTCCAGCAAAAGTAATTGGTGGAGTCCTATACCAGTAATGTATTACCTTGTTTGGTATTAAGCAGCTACTTGAGTCTCTAACAGCTACGTGTGCCAAGATCCCGCATGCATCCCAGTCCTTATGAGAGATGGGCACACATAGGTCCTGTTTCCAGTGTTGTTTGACTGCTATAGTTGGGTTAGGCTGAGCATCTCTAATGGCTCTTTTAATGATGCTGGCTCTGCCTGCAGTCTTTTGTATCCAGGAGTGTGGTGGGTGAGGACGCTGCCTTGGTGCTGGATCAAAGAAGCTGGAAAAGGGCGTTGTAGAGTTGTAAACATTTCCAGTGATCCTGATTAGGTATGTCCTTAGTGGTACATAGGTATTCAAAGGATTGAAGAAGTCTGGAATTGGGAATTAGGAGATCCTGAAGATGTCTAATACCACTGCCATGCCAGGACTTCCAAGAAAAAGACTTTTTGTCCACTGTGATAAGAGTTTTTTCCCAAAGGAGAGGGTAAGGACTAATGGACAGAGGTTGAGTCAAAATGTAAGAGTTTGCTTAGGGATTTTCAACCTGTTATAGAAGCGGATATAGTGGGTATAGAACAGCACATTTCAGGGGCATTCTGCATAATCTCAGGACCAATGAAGGGTTTGTGCTCCTAGGAAGGCTAGATGATAATCCTTACTCCATGGTAATCACCACCACCCTGAGGTCCAGTGGGCTTCCAGCTTGGCCCTGCTGTAGCATGGCAGTCTGCTTCCCCGGAAAAAGAGCCCATAAATTTGTCAATTCTGGAAAACCACACACTGCGGAAGACTACGGATCCAGCAAAGAATTTTAGGGGAAGCAACCATTCATAATGCCTCTATCTTGCCCACTAGAGATAAGCTGAATGTTCTCGAGCAATCACACTCTGCTCTCAGATTCTGAAGGAGAGGTTCGAGGTTGCATGTGGAACTTTAGGGAGACAGTATAGCGCAGTTGTTTAAGGCTCTGAGCTGCAAATCTGGAGACCTGGTTTGAATCCCACACCCCCCACTTGCATACTGTGTGAACATGAGCAAGTCACTTAACTTCCCTGTGCTCCCAGGTTGCACCTGTAAACAACCTTCCAGCTTAGTGTGTCTCACCTGGTAAAACAATTGGGGAAAAAAAAAAACAGACAATATGTCTGATTTAATATTTAGACCCAAGTATGTAATGCCTTGTGGCACCAATTTCAGGCCGCTTCTGTGAAAGGGGCAGTGGGACAGGAATCAGTGGTGGGAAGAACCTGTGTTTTCTCTTTATTTACCCGAACCCCCAAGAGAGCGCTGAGAACTGCTGTAGGGTTTGCATCAGGACAGGCAATGGAGGCACTGCTGAAAGAAAGAATTGTGGCACACCTGGAAGCCAACAGTGCCCAGGATCCAAGGCAGCATGAATTCACAGCAGGAATGTCATGTCAAACGAATCTTATAGATTTTGTGATTGGGTGACGAAAGAACTAAATCGGTGTGAGGGGCAGTGGACATTGCCTACCTCAATTTCAGCAAAGCCTTTGACACTGTCCCACATAAAAGGCTACTTAACAAGATGGTTAGTTTGGGCATGGGACACAGGATGGTAGACTGGGTTAGAAGCTGGCTAGCAGACAGAAGACAGAGGGTGGTGGTAAATGGGATCCAATTCAGGGAGAGGGGAGTGACCAGTGAGGTACCTCAGGGATCAGTCCTCGGACCAGTCCAGTTCAATGTCTACATCAGTGACATTACGGTAGGGCTGGAGGGAAAGGTCTGCCTGTTTGTGGATGACACCAAGATCTGCAACAGGGTGGATACTCCAGAAGGGGTAGCAAAAATGAAGAGGGACCTGAGGAAGCTTGACAAATGGTCTGAGGTGCGGCAACTGGGGTTCAATGCAAAGAAGTGCAAAACAATGCACCTGGGAAGAGGGAACCCTGGAGAAACATACAGGATGGGGGGTGTTGACAATCCCCAAGGAAGAAAGAAAGGGACCTGGGGGTCATCATTTCAGATGACCTAAAGGTGTCCAAGCAGAGCACAACGGCTGTAAGGAGGGCTAATGGCATGCTGAGATGCATAGGCAGAGGTATCACTAGCAAAAGGCAGGAGGTGGCAATGTCACTGTATAAAACACTAGTGAAGCCTCACTTAGAGTACTGTGTGCAGTTCTGGAGGCCACACCTTCACAAAGACATCAACAGGGTGGAAACAGTCCAGAGAAGGGCAACCAAGATGGTACATGGCTTGCACACAAAATGTATGAAGACAGACTAAAGGACCTCAATATGTACTCACTGGAGGAAAGGAGGGAATGGGGGACATGATAGAAACATTCAAGTACCTCAAGGGCATTAACACGGTATGGGGGAGACACCTTCCAGTGTAGAAGGAGTGCACGAATAAGGGGGCATGATATGAAATTGGAGGGGGGCAGGTTAAGGAGAAATGTGAGAAAGTTTTTCTTCACAGAGAGGATGATGGACAAATGGAATAGCCTGCTACAGGAAGTGGTGGAAGAAAGCACAGTGGAGGGTTTTAAACATGCTTGGGATAAGCACAAGGGAACCTTGAGGAGGGAAGGAGTGATGGGAAACCACTGACCACTTAGGGTCAGAGGCCTCAAACAAGTATAGGGCTTAAGGGCAGACTAGATGGGCCTAGCAGTCCTTATCTGCTGACAATTTCTGTGTTTCTATGTTTCAGTGATGTGGCAGGACAGGTGAGCAGAACTAGTAGGTCATCAACATAAAGTAATGCAGAGTATCGCTCTGAACCAACAGGGATCACCAAGATGTCCAGATGAGACAGAATAGCTACTGCTAGTGGTTCAATAGCTAACAGAAATAATAGTGTCAAGAGGAGGCATCCCTTTCTTTCCATAGGGGAAAAGGAGATGACAGCCAGCCATTGGTGGCTACTTTGGCCTCCAGGGAATTGTACAGCACTTGAACCCACTTCAGAAATTGGTGGCCACAGCCAAAGTGTGTGAGGGCGGCATGTAAGAAGGGACAATTCACAGAATCAAATGTTTTCTCGAAATCAACTGAGATGGCCACTGCCAGGATACCCTTGGATTGTGCTGTGGTCATGAGAATGAACAAGGAGTGGATGTGGTCCAACCTGAGCCCACCCTTAACAAAGCTAGGTTACTCTGGATATACCAGCTGAGGTAGGAATGTTTCGAGGCGAGAGGCTAGCACCTTAGCTAGCACCTTACAATCAGCATTAATATGGGAGATGGGGCAGTAATTAGTGCAGAGAGTGGTGTCAGGGTATCAAGCCCTTCTCAGGTTCTTGGTGGTAATAAACCAGCAGAAGATACAACAGACAAGCAGCATATGCTGTAATACATTTGTTAACAGGGCCCTAACTGATTGACTGCCTACCTGTATCTCTAACCTCTTTGTTAAAGCTCAGGGGTCATATGGCTTGAGAAGACTTGCTCTGGTAACCTTCACGGTACCTAGAATAAAGATGCATTATGGTTCAGCCGCCATCTACTGCTCTTTACCCACTCTATGGAACACTGCCCAAGAGACCCTAAAATTGGTTTCTTTGCCTGGGCCCCACACTTTCAAAAATGCTGCTCGCACGCTACCTGTGGGATACCTGTACCTGCCTAAGGTAAACTTACATATACCTTGCCATTCTACTTCCCTGGCCTGACAACTTTAGCTCTAACTTCACCAAACAACAGTACTTCCTTCTCTTCCTCTGTCCCTTCCCTGTCTCCCTTAGCTCCTATAGCAGCTCCCTCTTAAGCTGTGCCCCTTGTTTGTCAGCCCCCTCCTCCCCCTCCCTTCCTGTCAAATTCCCTCATACTCACTGAAACTAATTATCATTATAATCTTCATCATTGTACTCTTCCATGTGTAAATAAGCTGTACCTTATATTACTGGCACTGTATTGTAATGTATAAACCTTTGTCTTACTTGTATGTTCTCTGTCCAGTACCATCTTGCAAATGAGCTTGCTCAAGGATGAATTGCCTGGTTAAATAAAGTTTGACTGATTGATTGATTATTACACAAAAGCAGACTTATGCCCTAAAAACAGGTCTTACCAAATAGACACTAGGAGTCAGAGTTTCCCAATATCCCAGGCTATGAAGACAGTCTCAGTGAGAATACATGGTACAGCAGGTTATATATGGTGATAATCTCCATTGCAACTATTACTTCTTGCAGGAGTTAGATACATAAAACAAGCCCTATTGGCCAAAAGTTAGGTAGCTCCCCGGTGTATCTAGAGATATACAGTACAAAAAGTGTAAAATCAGCTAACATGAGAACAAAGAACTCATACAAAATACAAGAAATAGGTGTGGTGTTACATAAATCTGCATGATGGCAGTGTAGGCTATACAATGACTTCTCAGAAGAATATACAGTACAAAGAACACAGAAATGTATTCTCGGCATGTTACTTATGTGTTTTCATAATAAGCATAGTAATAATATTGGCAATAATCACAATTATGTCCCTGGTAACTTATACGGTAAGTACCAACGCCCTAAATGTTAGTACTGATTATGTATAAAACATAATAGATATTGTCTGCGGTGCACAGTGGGTTGCCAATAAGGGTGAGGGGACCAAGTGTAACATTCCCCCCTTGTTTCCTTACTGAAAAGGCAAAAACACTAGTGAGTAAGTAGTGGGAATAAAATCCATTGTTTACAGACCCGACGTACGAGCCTTGTAAAGGAACTGGAGTTGTTTACGGTGTTGTTTTAGAGTGCATCACAGACAGCAAAGAGTTAGTATCAAAAAGATAATCAAAAACAGTTGTATAATAACAAAACCTTTAAATGTTAATTCTAATCAGGTATTGGAGGGTGCAGTGATAAGGTCACCGTCATGGATAAGGGTGTTAAGGGCTTTTCCAACTTTGGAGATATTAAAAGTGTCTTAAGAGACAAAGTCAAGGATCAATATGGACATTAAAAATGGGTAAATACTGAGATAGAGCAAGCAAATATTCAGGGTCAGTATCAATAATGTCAGGTTCCGGGATGGGAAAAGGAGTATGATCAATAACAGTAGTTTGATGAGGAATAAAACAGAAATTAGGAAACTGCATGTCACAAGTTGTAGACTCATATGAAAATGATTTGTGATTAGTAACCACACACTACTGACCATAGACTTTGATGGCAGATATGGACCGCTTGCCCACCTAGTCTGCCCGTTTCCCTACCCATTGGATAAGCTGCAGATTCTAGTTAACCAACAACCTATTTCCTCCTACCCCCCCCCACTATAATTGCCTTATGGCTTTCCCATATGTTCTTGAACTCCCCCACTGTTTTTGACCCCATGACCTCCTCAGGAAGATGGTTCCATGCATCCACCACCCTCTCTGTGAAAAAATATTTCCTCACATTGCCCTAGGCCGCCCCCTCTGTCTTCAAATTGTGCCCCCTTGTTCTTGCACATCACTTTTTCTGAAAGATGCTCCTCTCGTGGACTTTGTTGATTCCCTTGAGGTACTTGAAAGTTTCTATCACGTCCCCCCACTCACTCCTTTCCTAAAGGGTATACATATTAAGCTCTTTTAGTCTCTCTTCATATGGCTTCTGTTGCAGACCCTGCACCATTTTAGTTGCCCTCCTCTGGACTGCCTCCGTCCATGACCTTGAGGAGATGGGGTCCCCAGAACTGCTCGCAGTACTCCAGATGGGATCTCACCAACTGTCTGTACAGAGGGATAACAACTTCCTGTTTTCTACTGTTGATGCCTCTCCCTATGCATCCCAGTATCCCCCCCAGCCCTCCTTACTACCTTCTCACATTGCTTGCCTATCTTAAGGTGATCTGATTTGACTACCCCTAGGTCCCTTTCCATTTTTGTTGTTGTTAATACCTCCCCCTTCCTCATTGTGTACTCTTCCCTTGGATTTTTGTTTCCTGGGTGCATTACTTTGCACTTCTGTGCATTGAATCTAAGCTGCCATACTTTTGACCATTTCCCCAACTTTGCCAAGTCCCTTCTCATCCTTTCCACCCCCCCCTTGTGTATCAACCCTGTTGTAGATCTTTGTGTCATCTGCAAAGAGGCATACTTTTCCTTCCAGCCCCTCCACAATGTCTCCTATAAAGACATTAAAGAGGACCGTTCACAGTACTGAACCCTACGGTACCCCACTAGTAACCACCCTTTCTTCAGAGTGTAGTCTGTGTACTATTACCCTCTGCATTCTGTTGTCCAGCCACGCCCGGATTAACCATTGGGCAGACAGGGCAGTTGCCCAGGGTCACAGGCCCCTAGGTTTTCTGTGCAGGCCCCGGTATTTTTCCTGCAGCTGCCACCTGCCAAGCCAAAACATAAATAGGCATGGCGAGGGCGGTTTCACAACAAGGGTAACGGCATGCGTGTGTATCCTTCCTGAACTCACCTTCTAACAATATGACTAAAAATACGGTTCAATCTAAGCAATGTGTAAGTACACTGTGTCACTACTAGTAGGTACCTGTCCTCATCTGTTAAGCCAGGGCTTGTGTGAGTCCCTCCAGTCCGTTTCCCCGGCATCGCTAGTCCAACTAGTCGCTCCTCTGCTCCGGAACTGTATGGATGGCAAACTGGCATGCATGATGCATCTGTTGGCGGCAAGCCACGGCATTGATAGTCGGTGATGCGGCCCGCCGCCCAGACCAGTCGCTCCGCTCGCTGGCTAACCCCTCCCGTCCCAATAGCCTGCCGCAGGCTTCCTGTGCCTAGCTGCTTTACTTCTGTTTGATTCCTGGGCCTTAATAAGCCTTATCGGTGCGTTTTTCAGGTGGACCCAGCTGCAACCAATTAGAGCTGCCTGCTGGGTCCGTCCTTGTTTTTGGCACCTCCGCCCACTGTAACTAGACTTTTCTGTTCCCCCTCAGGTCCATGGGCTACACTTAAAAGGAGCCTCTTCAGCGCTCTGGGAACCACAACTACAGCCGAGGAGAGTTCCCAGAGCGCCGGAGAGAAAAAGCACCTGAGAAGCAGAAGCCGCTGACTGCTCTCAGTACAGTCTGTTCGCCCTGTCCGAGTCCGATTGCCTGCAGCAGTTTTGTACTTGTCAGTCACCGACTTTCCCATTCTCCAGACGGTCGACCTTCACCACCATTCGCATCCTTTGCTGCTGCTAGCTGTGCAAGACAGAGGAGCTGTAACTACATTTTTATTTAATTAAATAAATACTGTCTTGACCAGCAGCAGCACAGACTAGTAGCCGGAGCCAGTGAGGGAGCAGCAGCAACAAGTGAGCGCCAGCAGTGTTCTTGACCGCCAGCAAACGGGAGAGAAGGAAAACAGGAGCCAGATAATTTTACTTCTTGTCTGAGGTAAGCATATTCATATTCCCAGTGTGTGTCCACCTACAGTGTCAGTATATGCTTGTAGACTTTGCTGATTCACGGATTCATTTTGCTGTTGTGTTTTTTTTTTTTTGGCTATTTAAATTGTGGTGGGCTGGGCTGGGTATTTATTTGTTATTTATGTGTTTGTTAACCTCTGGTACGTAACGCCCCCCCTTATATAACGTGGGGCCTGGGAGTTTTGTTGCTCGGTGCTTTGACTTTTTTTTGATGCTGTTAGTCATGCTTGGGGGGGGGGCTGAGTGATCAGTGATGTAATAACATGTGGGAGACTCAGATTTGTAAGCCACCACTGATTATGTACTCTGAGTTTGGGGGTCATCGATCTGTGGTTTTAGATGGTCTGCACGTGGACTGGGTGACTTTTGGGGGTGACTTGGCGCCACCACTGATCATAATGCCTAGGAGTTTGGGGGCTGGGGTTTTAAGTTCTGACAGTTCTGTGGTTGATTTTGATGCTTAACAGAAGTGTGCTTTTATGTTCAGATTAACCACCACAGTGTATCTAAACCCCAGACTTGCAACCTCGACTCGGATCATATAATCAGTAGTGGCTCTAAGTCTCCACATTTTCTACAGCATTTTACTGCATCACTGATCAGTCAGATGCCCCCACTAGCATACTGAGCTGGAGGTCAGGCGTGGCGTGGGTACTCACCAGAAGTGTGCTTTGTGTTCGGATTAAGTACCCCCCACCATCTTAACCTTCAGCTCAGTAGCAAACATTGAAACATAGACTTTGACAGCAGATAAGGACTGCTTGGCTTACCTAGTCTGCCCATTTCCTACCTATTGGTTATGCTGCTCCTAGTTAACAAAGAGCCTACTTCTTCCTACCCCCACAGGTATTGCGTCTGTACCAAGCATTCTTGAATTCCACCACTGTTTTTGACCCCATGACCTCCTTAGGAAGGCTGTTCCATGTGTCCACCACCCTCTCTGCGAAAAAAAACTACTTCACATTGCCCCTGAGCTGCCCCCCCCCAGTTGTCACCTTGTCCCTTTTCTAAAAAGATGCTACCCTCTTGGACTTTGATTCCCTTGAGGTGCTTGAAAGTTTCTTATCATGCCCCCACCCTCCTGTTCTCTCTCTATATGGCTCTTGTTGCAGATCCTGCACCATTTTAGTTGCCCTCCTCTGGACTGCCTCTGAACTGCCTCCATCCTGTCTATGTCCTTGTAGAGATGGGGTCTCCAGAACCACACACTATTTCAGATGGGGTCTCGCCAACAGAGGAGATTAGAATAACAACCTTCTGTTGTCTTCTACTGTTGATGCCTCTCCCTATACATCCCAATATCCCCCAGCCATCTCTACTACATTCTCATATTGCTTGTTTACCTTTAGGTCATCTGATATGCCTATCCCTAGCTGTCTTTCCATTTTTGTTACTAAACCTTCCCACCAAATTGTGTGTCATTGTTCCTTACGCTGACGGGGGCATCTGAGTTATCAGTGATACTGTAGACCCCAGCAAAGTATGGGAGACTTGGAGCCGCTACTGGTTATATATCCTGTGAATTAGTAGGTTATAACAAGATATCATGGGTAAAATCTGACCAGCCTTATTTTAAAATAGTAGGTATCTTATGGTTGTTTGTTTTATTGCAAATGTCTGTCACCCCTTTTGCTGCTTTTATACTGGACTATTCTGTGATAGCTACTGTGCATTTGTCTCCTCGCTACTCAGCAGTATAATACTGCTGAGTAGTGTAGTGACAAATGACAGTCTAAATACTGATCTATGTTACTGATGGTTGGTACCTCTGAGCTTAAATGGAGTAGGTCAGGCTAAGCTATAATGCCTGCCTTTCTTTGACAAAATTCATTATACTGTTATTTTCACCTAGGTTTCCAAGTATTACCTGCTAATAGTTTTGCATGCAGAACTTTGAAAACGTTAACATAATAAAATATTAAATGTGCTGTAGTGCTTTCTGTGTGAGGTTGCTCTGAGCTACAAATCTAGAATTCTCTTCTAACTCGAAGTTAGAGTTCTTATGTTTTGTAATATTCAGTGATGTTCTTTCTGTGGGTGCGCTTCACCCTCCACACACCCTGGGTAAAAAAAAAAAAAATTAAAAAATTAAAAATACAACTTTATCGGTGCACCCCAGGAGTGGGGGGGGGGCACCCCCACAGGAAGAATAATAGCATTGAATATTACAAAACATTAACAAAACCATAAAAACTTAACTTTACTTGTGGCACCAATGACATTTTGTGTGTGTGTGTGTGTGTGTGTGTGTTTTCCAGAAAAGTGGAACAGGGTCCAGTGTCCTCCACAAGTACTTTGGAGGTTATTGTAGGAACTGGATGAAGTAGGGAGGTAGTATAGCACAATGGTTTAAGGCTCTTTCATACCTTGTATTCCAAGGTTCTTTACAGTCCGGAGTGGGGGGGGGGCTGCTGATATTTCGAGGACACACTGCATTCAAACCAACCAGAACCTGCTTAAAGTCAAACTGTGGAGGTTACACAATTTGGCATAGGAAGGTTAGTTATCTTAGAACCACATGTGTCATTGTGTCACTAGCAGTTGTGGTTTCAGTCTCTTGGTTCACAGAGCTGTACTTTAGGCAGTATCCTGGTGGTTAAGAACACTGAACTGCAGACCTTGGTTTGAACCCCATCAGCACCCACATGCATGATGCATACTGTATTACCCTGAATAAGTCATATTAACTTTCTTGTTGTCCCAGCTTTTACATTGAAAAAATGTCTGGCTTAGTGTACCTTTACCCTGGTTAAACAGTTCCCCTTTCCCCTTTCCACTCTTCCACTCAGGGGTCCCCTGTTCTTTGAGTCAGGGCAGGGACCCCTAAATAGCAAAAAGAAATTAGAATACAGGGTGGGTTTCAGTTGGCTGTGTGAAGAAGGTGAGAACCCTGACGATGAGGTGGCCTGGGCCTTGCAACAAAAACATAAATTGGAAAAAAAACTTGCTTCTACGAAACTAGTATTGCCATAACAAACCAATGTGTGACAAAATGTGACTAAGTCTACTTGGGTTATAATAAGCAGCTGCTTCATGTATCTTAATAGGTGGCAATTAGTACCTCTCATGGCAAGAAGGGTCTGTTGGAGACTACTATTGTCAGTAACTGTGCTGTGTAACTACTTGATAACACTTACAAGTTATCAGGCAGTTACAGCACAGTTAGTGACAATAGCAGTTCTCAACTGACAGAGCCTGCATTAGAGGTGCTAACGTCACCTATTGCTTTAACCGAAGTGAAATCTAAAAGCCTGGTTGTGTGCTTCCTGCAGTGATTTTTATTTTTTTTGGAATGTATGTTTTCCAAGGGTCTCCTTTGGAGAAAGTCCATTGTGTTTCAACATGGTGTCTGCTTCTGAAGTGTTGCAGTAACCCTGACCTTGAAGATGGTGCTGCATCCGATTTGGAAATGAGCACTGCAAAATATCGAGAAACCCAGCTGCCACTGGCAGAGGATCTTGGAAACCAGTGTTGCCAAGAGCACTGGAAACTGTCAATCTCTAGAAACCCATGCTCTATCCTGCAGCATTGCTTTGCTTGCACAAAAAGACACTGAGTGCATGCAATAACATGTACCACATTTTGCAGATGTAAGGCCTGGGGGAGCGTTGGTGATAAGCAGTGCCACCACAACAAGGTCCTCCCCCATGGGCACTGGTCATGGGCAAAACAATGATGGACAAGCTAGAAAAAATCGCTGTCAGTGTCTCAGCAAGTTTGCACATTTGTATTGAAGGCCAGAAGACCAAGATTAGGAACCTAGTGTTCAGTCCCAGTAACACTGCAATGCAGTGTGAGATGAGCAGTGCATTTCTGGGATGCTGTCTTTCAACTGAGACAGTAAAGCAAGGCCCATGTGCCTGTTCTGGTGGTGGTTGAGGTGCACCATAAAAGTCCCATGGCACTTCTCTGCAAAAAGACAGTGAATCATACCCAGTGTGCAGGACAAATTCAATTCAGTGAGCGAATACCACTTACAACTGAATGTTTCTCCATTTCTGAGTCTGGCAAATTCCGTATGTTCGTATGTTCGTAATGCAGGCAGTGGAGCTGATGATAAGTGGCACTGTTGACACATGGGTTATTTTTTTCCAGATTTGGACTTTGGTCCACTTAGTACTATACTTACAACTTTTTGTTGGCATCAGCAAAGTACTGTACTTTAAGCCTCATTAGTGTAAATGTTTCTTTACTTTTGCTTTTGGACTCAGACTCCTGTTGGATGCTCTGAGATTTATTGGTTGTTATGGCTCTACCTCACCTGTTCTCCCACACTTTTGCGAGTATAGGTGTGAGGGTATCAAAGATGTCATCTGCCAGAAGATATGACAGTGGTGCCAAGAAGAGAAAGTGCAGCAGGAAAAACGCCTACAAGAAGAGGCCAGCCTACAAAAAAATGCTCGACTGACATCCTATTTCAAACTTCCCTGCAAGCCTGCCAGCGCTGATGACACAGCAACAATGTCCACATCTTGTGAGTCATCTACATCTGCCAGTGTTG
Organism: Neoceratodus forsteri; assembly: GCA_016271365.2. Taxonomy (NCBI): domain Eukaryota; kingdom Metazoa; phylum Chordata; order Ceratodontiformes; family Ceratodontidae; genus Neoceratodus; species Neoceratodus forsteri. The sequence continues at coordinate 513,196,543 of CM057449.1, read as the reverse complement.
AAGACCTTGGATTAACTGCCACATACTGTGAGGAATCTACACCTGCCAGTGCAGAAGACATTGGAGTAACAGTCAAATCTTGCAGGGCGTCTACACCTGAATTACATGGGTCCACTTCACCAACATCTTATTCTGAAGGCTTGCCATACTCCATCTTGAACTGCAATGATGAGACAAATGAAAATCCCACAATGACAGACTGTTACAAAACCACAGACCCAGCTCTTTGGGGACCCCTAAATGACTGCATGAAATCGTATTGGGTAAGAAAGGGGCCTTCCAGCTGTCAGAACAAAAACGCCAACTTCATAGCTTCAGAACGGACATACAAAAAAACAAAGCGGTACTTATCAAAGAGCATCTTTACCTGGAAACTTCAGAATGGAGAGTCCATATCAAGAGACTGGCTACTATACTCCCCTTCCACTGGTTCTGTCTTGTGCTTTGTGTGCCGTCTATTCACAGACCGGTCACATTCACCAATGTTCAGTGATCAAGGCTTCAGTGATTGGAAACATGCCACAGAACGTGTTGCAGAGCATGAAAACAGTTCACAACATCGAAAGGCTATGTTAACTTGGATCACACGAACAAAAGCAAGTGGACTTATTGACTCAGAAATGGAAAAACAGTTTCAAAATGAGAGTGGCTACTGGAGAGAAGTGCTAAAGTGGGTTGTTGCTGTTATAAAGTTCATTTCTGAAAGGGGTCTTGCTCTGCATGGTGATGATGAACTACTTGGCTCACCTCACAATGGAAATTTCCTTGGAATCCTTGAACTTTTGGGCCAGTTTGATCCCTTTTTGGCTAACCATATAGCGAAGTATGGAAATGCAGGCAGAGGGGTGCCTTCCTATTTATCGTCTACCATTTGTGAAGAATTCATTGGATTAATGGGCTCTATAGTTCATTTAGCAATCACCCATGAAGTGCAAAAAGCGAAGTACTTTTCAATCAGTGTGGATTCTACACCAGATATAGCCCACATCGATCAACTAACATTTATTGTCCGCTACATCACTGTTGAGGGCAGAATCCAGGAGCGGTTTATGCAGTTCTTGCCAATTGATAGTCATACAGGAGAATCACTGTTTCAGTATGTCAAATCTGTCTTGGAAGAAATGAATATTGACATTGCCAACTGCCCGAGGACAGACATATGACAATGCCAGCAATATGTCTGGAATGTACAAGGGCCTGCAAGCAAGGATTCGAGAAGTCAATCCATTGGCTGAGTGGGTGCAGCACATTCGCTCAATTTAGTTGGGACAAATAGCGTTGATTGCTGCCCTGAAGCAATCAACTTCTTTGGTTTCCCTACAGGCCCTGTATGTGTTTTGTTCTTCCTCTACCCATAGATGGAAAATAATAATAGATGGGATGGAATCTAAGGATGCAACCAAGATACACACACTGAAGAACTTGTCCAGCACAAGATGGTCCTGCCATGCGCAAGCAACAAAAGCACTTGTTCTGAACTACTAAAATATTCGAAACTCACTAAAGGGTTTAGCAGATGACCCATATCAGAAGGCTGAAAGTAGAAATGAGGCTCAGGCCTTGCATAATAAAATGGACTTGCTGGAGACTGCATTCATGGCAATCTTTTGGAACACTATTTTACAGAGATTCCAGGCAACCAGTGCAGCACTTTGGCAGTTGAGCTGGATCTGTAGAATGCAGTGAAGTTGATAGATTCATTATTATGCTTCGTGTCTGGACTCGAGATCACTTTGATACTTTTGAGCTCCAAGCTAAATCCACAACAGACACAATAGCACAAAGCTACAGGACGGAGGGATCTCGGATCAAGAAAGAAAAAGACAAGCTGATGACTCCACTGAACCAGATGTACAGCTGAGAGGTCGCCTTCAATTTTGTGTTGAGGTCTACAATGTCGTGAATCGACAAACTGGTTACAGAACTGAAGCATCGCCAGTCAGCATATGACAGAACAAGTAATCTGTTTGCATTCCTTTCGAAATTTAATCAGTTGTCACAACATGATATTCGTGCTGCTGCAGCAAATCTACAAGCAAAGTACTCTGCGGACTTGGAGTCAGAATTTATCGATGAATGTGTCCAGTTCTGTGAATTCGTAAAAGAGGAGAAGGACACGTCTCCGATCCATCTATGCAAACTTTTAAGATCAAACTGCCTACAGTCAAGTTTTCCCAATGTGGATATAGCTCTTAGAATCTACCTGACTCTCCCTGTCACAAACTGTGAAGGTGAGCGCTCTTTTTCCAAACTTGCTCTGATTAAAAACCGACTGAGAGCGACCATGGGACAGCAAAGACTAAATGCATTGACACTAATGTCCATCAAGAGTGACTTTGTTCAACAGTTGGATTTTAATAATCTTATTGATTACTTTGCAGCATTGAAAAGCAGAAGGAAGCGTCTATAGTACAGAAAAAAATAATGCGCTGCTGCCAGTTGATTTGGTCCCTATCCATACAGCCGCAACATCTAAACATGTACTCTGTTCTCTCAAAGTGTTACAAATGGTTCAGAAGCTTGTTGTATTTAAAATTTCAAAGGGTGGTGGTGGTGTCTCTAGAAAATAGTGTGCAGTTTTGTGTAGAAAATGCAATAATGCTAGAAGCGTAAGTGTGTAGGTGTTGTGTGTGTAATAAACATGTTTGTTTTTATTTTAAATTATGACTCCTAGTATTCTGTTTGATCTTGTGTATATCACATTATAGTAACTAATTCCTTAAATGTTTTCTTCCCTGGACCCTGGTCACTAGTATTGCCTTCATCTGTGGCTGTAACTTCCAAATCCCCTTTCTTTCACTCGCTTCCATTTATCCATCCCGAACTCTGCAGGTCTGCACCCACTTCCAGGTTGGAGATCTTGGGCACAGGATTGCTCCCAGCCACAGGGAAGGCTGCAGTCTGATCGGGCAGTGGGATATTGGTGTGGAGCGGCCAGTAATGCATGATTGTGCTTTAGTGCTGACACTCTGTGGGAATGTATTCTAGCCATTCAACAGCAAACTAGTATTTCCACCCCAAGAATGGCATGCAGAATAGTGGGAAAACACTCCAAATGCATTTTAAAACATCAAAAAGCGATCAGCTTTCCGAGCCCTACATGGGCCCCCAAAACCCTGGTATCTTGGTTAAGCAACAGGGGGCCACACAATTCCAAGTGCCCAGGGCACCATAACTTGTTAATCCAGCCCTGTGTCCAGCCAATTTGTTACCCAGGCTACCACCCTGGGACCCACTCCCAGGCTGGCTAATTTGTTTATTAATCTTCTATTGGAGGCAGTATAGCACAGTGGGTTAAGGCTCTGAGCTGTAGATCTGCGTTTGAATCCCACAGCTGCCTAGGTCCATACTGTGTGATCCTGAACAAATCACTTAACTTCCTTGTGCTCCCAGGTTGCATCTGGAATCAAGCTATGGCTTAGTGTGCTACTCCTGGTTAAACAATGTTCCCCTTTCCCTTTTGTGTGAGATTGTGTCAAATGCCTTGCTAAAGTCTAGGTAGGCCATATCCACAGCCCCTCCCTGATCTACTACTTTGGTCACCCAGTCAAAGAAATCTATTAGATTCATCTGACATGACCTTCCCACTGTGAATCCATGCTGCCTTGGGTCCTGTGCCCCGTTGGCCTCTAGGTACTCAACAATTCTTTCTTTCGGAAGTGATTCCATCATTTTCCCTACCACTGAGGTCAAACTAACAGGTCTGTATTTTCTTCCTTCTGCCTTACTCCCACTTTAGTGAAAGGGAATCATATCCACCCTCCTCCAGTCCTCATGTACCACACCATCCTCCAATGATTTATTAAAAAGGGTAGTTGGTAGTTTCAGTAGGTCTCCTCTTAGTTCTTTTAGAATTCTGGGGTGAATCCCATCAGGCCCCATTGCTTTGTCCACCTCGAGGTTTAGGAGTTCTTTTAGGATCCTTTCTTCACAGAAGGGGAGATAGAGGAGCTAAACATGTGGCTCAAGGGCTGATGCCATGAAAAAGGATACAAATTTGTAGGTAACTGGCAACAATTTTAGGAGCGAAAGTTCTTTAAATTCGATGGACTGCATTTGACTAAGGAGGAAGTCAGTGCATTGGGGCAGAAGTTTGACGTCTTTGCAGAAGGTTTAAACTAGCAAATAGGGAGAGGGGTGCAGCTCCCAATACTTCAAACGGGAAGAACAACCCTCCCCCTCAGCTAGTGACCAAACAGAAGTTCAGCATGTTTGTAGTTCATTTGTATCACCAGTTAAGGAAAAAGGTCCGGCTCCCCATACGACACGCAGGGGAAAAGCTGGACCTCACCCCACAACAAATGCACTGAAATCTGGCCATTGGAAAATCATGTACACAAATGCCCATAGTCTGGGAAACAAGATCCCAGACCTGGAGGCAACAATGACAGAGGCTAAACTTGACCTTGTAGCCATCAGCAAGACATGGTTCCCCAGTACCCACACTTGGGAGACTTCAGTACCTGGGTATGTACTGTTCAGAAGAGATTGAGGTGCAAAAAGGGGAGGGGGGAGTGGCCCTTTATGTCAATGGAAATATCAAAGCTACAGAAATTCAGAATACACATAAGGAGCCATAAGAACTGTGGGTCACCCTGGAAACAGTAAATAGGACAGCCATATGAACTGGGGTTGTCTACAGGCCTCCAGACCAGGGGGAGGACATAGACACATTACTGTTAGAAGATATACAAAACATGACAGCTAAAGGGGAGGTTCTGATAATGGGAGACTTCAACATGCCAGAAACAGATTGGTCAATACCAGCAGGAACACCCGCCAGAACTAGACACATAGTGTATTCCCTGCAGGGGGACAGCTTCAAACAGTTGGTACAACAACCCATAAGAGACAGGGCTATCCTGGATCTAGTACTGACTAACAGGGAAAGGATCACAGATCTCCAGGTAGAAGGTCGCCTGGGGGCCGGTAACCATCACATGGTATGGTTCAATTTGGCCACTAGAACTAAATCACCCCATTCCAAGGCAATACTATGGGACTTCAGAGAAGCTGACTTTGATAAGATGGCCAACAGAGTTAAGCTAGCCCTGGCAAGAAGAAATACAGGTGAAGGGGTACAGGCAAAGTGGGTAAGCATTAAGGATACAATACTTGAAGCAACATCCCATTGTGTTAGGGAGAAAAGTAAGAGGAAAAGAAGGAGAATACCAGTTTGGTTCTCAAAAACAGCAGCAGAAAAGGTCAGAGCCAAAAGGTTGGCCTTCAGGAAACATAAGGGAATGTAGCGGGACAAAGATAGAGAGGCATACCAAACTTCCCTAAGGGAAGCAGGGAAGGCAGTAGGGCAGGCAAAGGCCCAAACAGAGGAAATACTAGCATGAACAGTAAAAGAAGGGGAAAAGTCTTTCTATAGATACATTAGTGACAGGAGAAAGTCCAGAGGGGGTATTGCTAAGATCAAAGGGGATAAGGTGAAGTGTATGGAGGAGGACCAAGGAAAAGCATCTATCCTAAATAGATACTTCTGCTCAGTATTTACTGAGGAGAAGGTAGGGCAGGGCCCACAGCTCAGCACCATGGACATGGGGGAGGGAGGTGTGCACAAGTCCCTTCACAAAAGAATGGGTCCTACAAGAGCTTGCTAAGCTCAGGGTGGACAAGGCAATGGGACCTGATGGCATACATCCCAGAGTACTAAAGGAGTTAAGGGTGAAACTAGCAGAGCCATTAGCAGAACTGTTTAGTGAGTCTCTGAGCACAGGAGAGGTCCCAGAAGACTGGAGAAGGGCTCATGTGATCCCGCTCCACAAGAGTGGTAGCAGGGAGGAGGCAGGGAACTACAGACCAGTCAGTCTTACCTCAGTAGTGGGAAAGATTATGGAGGCACTCCTTAAGGAAAGGATAGTGCAACATCTGTAATCCATAGGAGCACAGGATCCAAGACAGCATGGGTTTACAGTACAGTAGGAAGGTGCTGTCAAACTAATCTCATATATTTATTGGACAGTGTTACCATCAAGGTACATGATGAGCACTCCAAATCCTGTTCTCCTTGGTAGTATGAGGTAGAGCCATCAGTAAAGACAGGAAAGACATGACACAGGGAAGTGTCAGTAAGGAGTTTTGAAGTAGCAGGAAGAAACAGTCTTGGGTCAGGCAAATCTGGAGGCTGGAATGAACAATCATGCAGGGCTCCTTGGTGCAAGAAACCATGGGCTAAAACTGAGGGTATTTTGGCAGTGTGGACCTATATGTCACGGTCCTGGAGAAGAAGAGACCAGTGAGTCAGTCTGGCATTAGACACAGAGCCATCCTTCACTCTGTCTGACAGCAAAAAGTTTGTGATTGTGTGATTGGTGTGCAAAAATATGGGTGAATACCCAACAATGTACAGAAAGTGCTTAACAGCCCAATAAGTGGACAGAAGGTGTCTTTCACAAAGACTGTACTTCTGTTCCACTGGGGACAGCATCTGGGAAGCATAGGCAATAGGTCTCAAAATGCCATTAACCTTTTGAGCAAGTACTACAGACATGGCAATGTCTGAAGTAGCAGCTTCCGAATGGAAGAGTAAAACCGGACTGGGGTTAACCAGTGCTGGAGCAGAGGCCAAAGCCTGTTTCAGAAGGGTCACAGCATTTGTGTGAATGGAACCCCAAGTCCAGGGGACATCCTTTTTCAGGAGCTCATATGGCGGGATGGTCTTTTGTGCAAAGTCACAAATGAAATCCCTGTAATAGTTGACCATTCCCAGGAAACGTCTGAGTGTTGCCACACTGATAGGAAGTGGCAAATCTTGTAAGCCTTGGCTGTTTTTCCAGGCTGGGTTTCTACCCTGTTCTGTGATACACAGACCAAGGAAGATAACATCTTTCTGGCACAGTTTGCTTTTGCAGGGTTGCACATGAGTCCTGCTCTTTGCAAGAGAGTCAGTAACTCATCAATGAGGTCAAAATGCTGCTTCTTAGTGGTAGTTGCCAAGAGTAAGTCATCCACATACTTCAGAAGGCATTGTGGAGCACAGAAACCCTGTAAGGTGTCCATCATGTGTAGATGGAAGAGGGAGGGGCTGTTGTGAAAGCTCTGTGGTAGGCAGGTCCAAGTGTACTAATGACCCTCAAAGGTGAAAGCGAACTTATATTGGCTTTCCTGAGCAAGGGGCAGTGACCAAAACCCATTGGAGATATCAAGGGTGCTAAACCACTTATGATCTGGTGTTAGTAATTTGAGCACATCTGGTGCTGAGGCCACTGTAGGGGAGCAGCCAGGAGTGACCTGATTAAGTCTCCTATAGTCAATAGTGAGTCTCCAAGATCCATTGGGCTTTTTCACAGGCCAGATGAGTGAGTTTTCAGTTGAGACACAAGGCCTGATCACACCTTTGCTGAAGAAGCGACTGAACAGTTTCTCTGAGTGATGGTAAGGTCTCTGGAGGAAAAGGATATTGCCTTTGCCTGTCACGTTCAGGGTCTGGCACTTCAATGATGGTTTGCATTCTCCCACAATCATGTTTATGTATTGCAAAAACATAAAGGTGCTTCTGCAGAATGGGTAACAGTTCTTTGAAGAACTCATGTGTCTGGAATAGAGCTACAGTGTCATATTCCTTGTCATTGACTGCAATGGTGGCAACCACATGGGAATCAGGAATCATGACCATATGGTATTGTCCTTTGATCTGGATCAAGAGTCGATTGGCCAAGTCTACCACATTGTCATGTAGTGCTAGGAAATCAGTTCTTAGGATGCTGGGGTGATGATGTAATACCATGAGGTCAAAAGTATGATTCGAGTTGAGGGTACCCAACATCACAGACAGTACAATAGAACAGTAGGTAGACAATCTAGTGCCATCCACACCTTGAGCACTGGTTCTCATTCCAGTGGACCAAGAGGAATTAGCTGGATCCTCATCATGTAGTACAGACACAGCCGTGCCTGTATCAAGCAATACAACAATTTGGTGCCCTCCCCTCCACCGTGGCCTGAGGACAAGGCCTTCCATTTGTGTCAATAGTAATAATGTTCACAATATGGACTGGGGACTGTAACTGTCAATCTGAACTAGTACTGGCATCTTCAGGTGGTTCCTGAAAATGCAGGCCAGCAGGATCTCGCCTGGCCTCTTCCAGGTCCTGCATAGGTTACAGGGAAGTCTAGGTACTAGTAGAAGCTGCGATAGACAAGGCCTCAGGATTTGGGCCTGCTGCAGCCTGGCCAGAGGATGTTCCATTATCTCCTTGGCCTAGTAGAGACAGGGTTACCTGAGCTAATGCTACAACGGTCTGTGTTGGGATGGCCTCAGCCAATGATTGGACCTTCCCAAGGAGTGTGTGGAGGGTATTATTCTCCGCCACTACATCACGGTAAGAGGGGCCTTGTCGATAATTTGATTGCCCTGGTTGTCATTCTGATCTGAATTAGGGTTATTCCAATTTCTTTGTCTGTTCCTATTTCTGCTGCAGTATCCCCCCATCTTGTAGGCCTGTTTGTCGTCAGAGGGCATGGTCTTGTTGTCCTGGGCCTTGCCCTCCACCATGTAGTGGGTTGTGGGCTCACTGGTAGATTGTACCGAGACCACTTTGGCCTTTCAGCCAAAATTCAGATCTCAGAGGTAGAGCTGGTAGACACGCTCCGTCCTTCTGAGAATGTCTGAAAATTTCTCAGTTCTGGAGAAAACCGCGGGCTCAACCTTGTCACGCACAGCCAGAATCATGTTCCAAATAAACAAGGTCTTGTACTCAATTTGGTCTCTGTCCGCTATCTCTTGTGATAGCACCTTGTCAGTACGGTAGGCCAACCATAGTCTCTGATGGTATGACGTCGGACTTTCCTTGGCATACTGTTTGACAGGATGGGCCAACATAATGCCAACCACACCTTGGGAGTGTGCGGCAATGAGTTCAGCAGCGACGTCATCAAAAGTTGCATCCGCAGCTTGGCAAATGTCCTCTGAGAGTTTTGACAAGAGGCCAGGGTCTACAGTCTGCCGAAGGATCTGTACTTGGTAGCCTGCCAGTAGACTGAGCATCTCGCATTTGGAACAAACGTTTTCCAAATGACAGCTGAAATTGTCATTGGGGGTTATGCAGCCTATACTGTCAGAGATCTGCTGTACAGAGTGAGCCACCTGAAGGGGATTGTTCTGAATTCTGGGACACTGATCAGGAAAAGGGTTGTGGGATTGTGTGCTGTGAAGGGTGGCTTCCGCTGCAGCATCAGCCACAGAGCAGACAAGCAACTGCTGAGTAATGGCTTCCTTCAACATGGTTTCCATATGTTCTTGGAAGACCTGTCTTTGTTCCTCAGTCATCTCTGTCCCAGTGAGGGCAGTCTTGATCATCTGATCAATCTCCATTCTGTCCTCCTTTTTCAGGATAGCAATCAGAGGGGCTAGGCCTCGACACCCCCATCATGGGTGTCACCATCTTGGCATATCACATGATACTCATCATATTTCTTATGACATAGGGTCATGCTAGTACAGCGTAGGTACCATCATCTTGTGAATGGCGGTTTGAGGAAGCGCCATAGTGACGGTATGGCTGGGTGCCATCTTGGCTGCTGTCGTCACCATAACCGTCATCTCTGGATGACGTAAGGTTGTTGGGTGTGCAATGAAACCTGCCCATCACTTTGACGTGACCAGCCAGCACCTCTCTCTGATGATGCAGTTTCGCCATCTTAGCTCTGCACTGTATGTGACTAACTTTTGCATTGTTCTGCCCAACACCTTTCACAACCTCTTTCTGTAACACTCTATACACAGTGCTCAATTTGCAGTTGTCCCTAAACTCTCTAGCCAACTCATGACTTATCCATTTCAGGTCTTCCTGTAACTCCTCATTCTCCTCTCGCAAAGACTCATTCATCTCACTCAACAAATCATTAATTTGCAAAACCAGCTTCTTATCCTGCTTCAACCTATCATAATCCTCTCTCAACATGCATAACTCTTGATCATTATTCTGCACAGTACAATGCAAAAGAGTCTCGTCCTTACTGCGCAGGGACAGAAGTTCTTCTTCCAGTCACTGCTCTTTCCTAAGACATTCAGTTGCCTTCAAGCCCATCTCTTTCTTAAGAGCTGAGTGTTTCAGATCAAGGGAATGAAACCTCACCTCAAAGGCTTCTGTGGCAGCATACAGAGTCATGACCAACAGCCCTTTTGAATCACTCCTTTTGCCTGGTTGTCTCACCTCTGAGTACTGGGTTGAGATCCCCAGTACAGGGTTATCGGAGTATTTCATGTCCAGTGCGAAGTCGCTCCAGCCTCCATGGGAAGCGAGAAAGTTAGAGACATCGAGTCTCAGATCTGCACAGATATTGGACATGGTAGAAAAGGTTGGAAAACCCAAATGGACCCGTCAGAGGTTACCCTGATGTGTATCAATCCACAGTGCTTAGGCAATAGGTTTAAATGCTTCATTGGCAAGCATTTAAACTAGCCAAGAGGGAGGCACTGGAAAGGAGCAGGGAAATCCTATCCCCCCCCCAAAAAAAATCACGGTAGTAAGTGTGGTAAACACCAACATAGAAGTGTCGATAGGGAGAAGGGCAGGGGTTAATGGAGAAAGTGACAAAGGCAAGAAGGACAAGGAGGGGGCCAAAAGGAGTAAGACCATCAGGAAATGGAGGGTAATGAGTACCAATGCCCGTAGTCTGGGCAACAAGCTCCCTGAGCTGGTGGCCTTGATGGAAGAGGGATGCCTGGATATCGTAGCAGTCACAGAAACATGGTACACAGAGAACCATGACTGGGATGTTAACATACCAGGGTACATAACCTACAGGAGAGACAGGCAGGGGAGAAGAGGGGGAGGAGTAGTTCTCTATGTAAAGGAAGGGATAAAAGCAACTGAACAAATGAGTAAACAGGGAGGAGAGGAGGCACTGCTGGTCACCTTGGAGACTGGAAAGGGCACCACAATCCACACAGGGGTTGTGTACAGCCCCCCATGTCGGGGGAGGAATGGACAAGGATATAGATAGGTATTCTTAGAATGGCAGAGAAAGGGGAGATACTGTTGATGGGAGACCTGAATATGCCAGATGTTAACTGGAGCACATTTGCTGCAGCTACATCCAAGAGCAGGGCCATTCTTGATGCCCTACATGTGGCAGGCCTCAGACAGCTAGTTTCGGAACCCACTCGTGAGGGAACAATCTTAGACCTCATACTCTCAAACGGGGGCAGTGAGAGGATCTCAGATCCAGAAGTGGGTTGCCATCTTGGAAATAGTGACCATCAAACAGTGTGGTTCACGTTAAACTCAGCTACAGAGTCAAGCCATACAAAAGTGAGGGTACTGGACTTCAGGAGGGCTGACTTTGGCAAGATGGGAGAGTGCCTCAGAAAAGCACTAGCAAACAGGCTAGAAGGAGGTGTGGAGCAACAGTGGGGAATCATCGAAACTGCCATCACAGAGGCAACAAGCCTTTGTGTGAAGCAAATAAACAAATTAAAATGAAAGAAAAAGCCACTATGGTTCTCAAAAGAGGTGGCTGTGAAAGTCAGGAAGAAAAAGATAGCATTCCGGAAGTATAAGGAAACACAGAAGGAGCAGGACAGAGAGCTGTACCAGTTAAGGGAGAAGGAAGCAGGGAGGGAAGTCAGAATAGCAAAGGCCCAAACTGAGGAAAAGATAGCCAACTCAGTTAAGAAGGGGGATAAAACCTTTTATAGGTACATCAGCGAGCGTAGAAAGACAAAGGGAGGGATAGTGAGGCTGAATAGAATGAACGTGGGTGGGCAGAGGGGACAGTGAAAAGCAGGGATACTGAACAAATATTTCTGCTCAGTATTCACAAAGAGGAGGGGAGTGCCTAATCTAATTAACAGAAGCACTCTTGATAGGGGGTCGATCCCAGTCCTTTCATAGAAGAAAGGGTTCTGCAAGAACTCCTAAAACTGAAGGTGGACAAAGCAATGGGTCCTGATGGAATTCACCCAGAATTCTAAAAAGAATTAAGGGGAACTTGAGAAACCACTGGCTACTCTTTTAATAAATCATGTGAGGATGGTGGTACCCGAGGACTGGAGGAAGGTGGATGTGATTCCCTTCACAAAAGTGGGACCAAGACAGAGGCAGGAAACTACAGACCTGTCAGTTTGACCCTGTGGTAGGGAAAGTGATGGAGTCACTCTGAAGGAAAGAATAGTTGAATACCTAGAGGCCAGTGGGGCATAGGACCCAAGGCAGCATGGGTTCACAGCGGGTAATAGATTTCTTTGACTGGGTGACCAAAGTAGTAGACCAGGGAGGGGCTGTGGACATGGTCTACCTAGACTTTAGCAAGGCATTTGACACAGTCCCACACAAAAGATTAATAGTCAAATTAACCAGCCTGGGAGTGGGTCCCAGGGTGGTAGCCTGGGTAAAACATTGGCTGGACGACAGGACACACAAGGTAATTGTAAATGGAGGCCACGCTGAAGAAAGAGGGGTTACTAGTGGGGTACCACAGGGTTCAGTATTGGGTCCAGTCCTTTTTAATGTCTTCATAAGTGACATTGCAGAGGGACTGGAAGGAAAAGTATGCCTCTTTGCAGATGACACAAAGATCTGCAACAGGGTTGATACACAAGGAGGCATGGAAAGGATGAGAAGGGACTTGGCAAGGTTGGAGGAATGGTCAGAAGTATGGCAGCTAGGATTCAATGCAAAGAAGTGCAAAATAATGCACCTGGGAAACAAGAACCCAGGGGAAGAATACACAATGGGGGAAGGTAGTAACAACAACAAAAAGGAAAGGACCTGGGGGTAATGATATCAGATGACCTTAAGGTTAGCAAGCAATGTGAGAAGGCAGTAGGAGGGCTGGGGTATACTGGGATGCATAGGGAGAGGCATCAGCAGCAGAAAACAGAAAGTTGTTATCCCTCTGTACAGACAGTTGGTAAGACCCCATCTGAGATTACTGCGTCCAGTTCTGGAGACCCCATCTCCGCAAGGACATAGACAGGATAGAGGCAGTCCAGAGGAGGGCAACTAAATGGTGCAGGGTCTGCAAGAGAAGCCGATGAGGAGAGACTAAAGGAGCTTAATATGTAAACCCTTGAGGAAAGAAGGGTGAGGGGGACATGATAGAAACTTTTAGTACCTCAGTGGAATCAACAAAGTCCAAGAGGGTAGCATCTTTCAGAAAAAGAGACGCAAGAACAAGGGACACAATTTAAAGATGGGGCGGTTCAGGGGCAACGTGAGGAAGTATTATTTCACAGAGAGGGTAGTGGATGCATGGAACAGCCTTCCTGAGGAAGTTGTGGGGTCTAAAACTGTGGGAGAATTCAAGAATGTATGGGACAAACATAAGGCAATTCTTGTGGGGGGGTAGGAAGAAATAGGCTGTTGGTTAACTAGGATCTGCGGCCTATCCTGTAGGTAGGGAAATGGGCAGACTAGATGGGCCAAGCGGTCCTTATCTGCTGTCAAAGTCTATGTTTCTATGTAACCAAACAGATGGTCAGTCATCTGCACTCACACAATCCTGCAACTCAAAACTGCCACTGAACAAGGTGAGATGGCATCAACCTTGCCCAGTAAGCAGCCAAACTTTACAAGATGCTACGGAGTGAAAAACACAGGCGAGGTGGTAGAGGTGTGTACACCTACTTACTACCCACAAGAGAAAAGACAGCAAACAGTGAATCTTCACTAGTTTAGATCACCTGCACATGATCACCAGTAATGTCAGGGTGTCAAGCCATTCTCAGGTTCTTGGTGGTAATAAACCAGCAGAAGTAACAACAGACAAGCAGCATATGCGGTAATAAACTTGCTTATTACACAGAAACAGACTTGTGCCCTAAAACAGGTCTTACCAAATAGACACTGGGAGCCAGAGTTTCCCAATACCCCGGGGCATGAAGACGGTCTCAGTGAGAATACATAATACAGCAGGTTATATATGGTGATAATCACCAAAGCAACTATTATTTCTTGCAGGCGTTAGATACATAAAACCAGCCCTATCGGCCAAACGTTAGGTGGCTCCACAGTGTATCTAGAGATATACAAAAGTGTAAAATCGCCGGCTCGCTGGTGCAGCAGTTGGATTTCCGCTTGCGACACCGACAAACTGGGTTCAGGATTGAGCGTGGGTCATCAGAGGGCCGGCCACGGGGAGAAGGATTGAGTGTCCCTAGGACTGCTCTCCTTCTCCAGGGTGGTGGAGGGCACCTGCACTCAGTGCATGGTGGTGCCTAGCAGCAGCTAGGTGCATCACCCCATGCACCGACGCATAATCAATGAGTACTGGGGCGGGACAGACGTCGACGTCATTGCACGTCTCTGCCCCAGCCTATAGGGATAAAAATCCCTCCTTGCCAGACATCTCTATGATGCCCTGCTCCCGAGACTTGATTAGCTGGCTGGCTGAGGGCTCCCCCAACTAGATACAGTTCCACAGCGCAGGTGCCCCACTACGGCGCTGTGCCCCGCCTCCTGGGGGGTAAGCCGAAAGTGACCAGGGGAAGTGAGGGGCTTAACAGGCGGTGGGGTCTCAGGAGCACCATGACCAGGACGGATGTGCTGAAGTGAAAAAAGTGTAAAATCAGCTAAAATGAGAACAAAGAACTCATACAAAATACATGACATTGGTGTGGTGTTACATAAATCTGCATGATGGCAGTGTAGACTATACAATGACTTCTCAGAATATACAAAGAACACAGAAATGTATTCTCGGCACATTACTTATGCATTTCCATAATAAGCATAGTAATAATATTGGCAATAATCACAATTATGTCCCTGGTAAGTTACTCTTATACGGTACCAACACCCTAAATGTTAGTACTGATTATGTATAAAATATAATAGATATTGTCAGCGGTGTGCAGTGGGTTGCCAATAAGGGTGAGGGAAACAAGTGTAACAGTGGTGTCTTTATCTTTCTTTGGGATAACAGAAATGGCAGCACCTCTAAGGATATGGAGAAGTTCACCAGTATCATAGGCCTGCTCACAAACCACCTTTAAATGAGGAGCTATTAGATCCAAGATGAGCTGATAAAGATCTATTGGGAGTCCATCATCCCCTGGTGCTTTAGAGGAGGAAAAGGCTTTTGATGGCCTGCATTGCTTCATGGACTATGGGGGCCTTACCCAATAGCTGCTAGTCTGCAGTGAAGAGTTGGGGAAGATATAGCTGGGACCAGGAATTGATGGACTTTCTCAGTGAATGGGGGATGTAGTGACCTTATACAGAGCCTCGTAGAATTGTTTCATAATCCAAAAGACTTTGGCTGGGGCATGCCGAAGTTGGTCTTGGTGAAACGCAAAGGAAGCCTATGTGTGTATTCACTTGCTGTATGTGCAGGCGGTGGGCAAGCAGTTTCCCAGCTCGCTCTCCGCCCTCCCAATACCTAGCTTGGCCTTGCAGAATATAAGGGTGTTTAGACAATATTTTAGAACGGTAATGGAAGCCAGGTTTTGTTCAGAGGGATCCTTGCCACTTTAGAAGGCACCCTCTTTAGCCTGCACAGCTTCTGTTAGTTCTTTTTCCTCCTTTTCTCATTCTGTCTGTTGATGCGCTGCAAAGTCAATTATGACCCCTCTTAGATAGCATAGGCAGCGGGTTATATGGACCCGTGGGTTATGGGCTCCATCAATATTTTTTGAAGCGGGCCCAGCCCCACCAATAATTTAAGACATTTTTCCCCTTTTCCCCCCTTAATACTGTGATCCTAGGCACCTGTGACCTGATCTGGGCGTGTGCGCGCCCTCCGTGACCTGCTGTGTGCCCCCCCAGAGAGCGATGCCCTGTGCTCATTGGTAGCATTTTAAAATTGGCACCTTGTGTGCATCATAGTGAGCATGTGCCCAGAGTGAAAGGGAGTGGGGGAATGTTATCAGGTGATAATCGGGGTTGGTGAAGGGTGAGAGGTGCCGAGTGAGCGAGCAAAGAAGTTGTGTGGTGTGACCATGGCTTGATGGATCAGACTCAGTAATAGGCCGTGAGTGGCCAGGCATGTCATCCAGTCAGGCAGGTGATGGTGAGACAGGGGCAACTGTATCTTGCTGCGAGGTCAGAGACTATTTGAAGACCTAGACCCACCGGATGCGATGGAGGAGGACTGAGAACCCTCATCCAGCAGCAGGCCAGGTAAATAAAGTTGGGGTGACAGACAGGGTCGTGTTAGATTGTGTTATTTTTTTTTTTTATTTTTATTCTGGCGGCCCACTGACCGATTGCGTCTGTAGTAGTACCTGCGGGGAAAAGTCTAAAAGTCATTGTCACAATGCGGCATGCCAGACAGCTACGGAGTGCTGTCTGTGGCAGTGACGGGTGTGCGGTCGGATTGGTTGTCTGTTCTGACTACTGCTGCTGTGGCGGACATTGGAAGTCATACAGAGGAGTCCACTGTTGGAGCCCTGAGTGAGCAAGCGACTGGTGGTGCTGGCGGTGAGTCGGCAACTGAGCAAACATTAACAAGTAAGTGCTGAGCTGCTCAAGTCATGAAGAGTGGACTGTCTGGGGTGCTGGGGGGGGGCAGGGGTGTAATTGCCTGGCCACTATCCTGCTCCAGTCCATTGGTATTCTTTCTGCTGCACATCATATCTCCTCCATATCCTCAGAGGCTCTGTAGTGCACTAGTAGGCAGGTCCAGGAATATCACTCAATTGACTTTGAACAGGCAGTGGGGGGACTGATTCTGAATGGGAGGGAGAGCCATAGAGTGCACTGTCTGGAGAGTCAGGGACTGAATAGGGATCGGTGCAAACTTGCACACTGCTACTGCAGGGGAACTGAATGGCAGGGAGAGCTAGAGAGGAGAGGATTCAGGGAGGGACTGAATGGGAATCCCTGCACTGCTGCTGCTACTGAAGGAGAGGACTGAATAGCAGTGAGAGCCAAAGAGTGTACTGGGGAGTTGGGGGAGGGACTGAATGGGAATCATTGCACTGCTGCTGTAGGAGGGGGACTAAATGGTAGGAAGAGCTGGAGAATGCACTGGGGAGTTGGGGACCGAAAGGTAATCGGTGTGCCGCTGCTGCTGCATGGGGGACTGAATGGGAGAAAGAGCCAGGAAGTGCACTGGGGAGTCAGGGACTGAATGGTATCAGTGTACTGCTGCTGCAGAGGGTATTGAATGGGACAGAGAGACAAAAGTGGTTGGGGAGGATAAGGTGGGGGGGCAGGGGCGGGGCAAGGGGTGCGGTAAGGAACAGGGGTGCTGTCCCTCATTTTTGAAATATAATATTGGCAACCCTAACCAGAAAGTAAACAGACATTTCAGCGTAATGTACAACAGGCTGCACTCAAATCAGCATATTTATGACTATTTAGAGGGTATGATTATATTTTGATAATGATTACTGCACCAGGCTTCTGCAGACAGATACACATAGCCATGTAGTGGTGAAAGAGAGAGCAAGGATTCATTCTGCTGGTTATCACTGTGCCACAGAGCTTGAAAGACTATTAGTACTCTGTCACTTTACTTTTATTACAGCTGGTATCAGGACTGGGACTATACACAGCTCACAGGGAGGTTAAATGGAGAAGAACCGAAGATTGCTGTGCTATGCTTTATATGTTTCTCTCTTGCCCACTCTGTTATTTCGGGACCACACACAGCTTACAGGAAGGTAGGCAATCAATCCACTACAGACCAGCTAAAGTACAAGGCAATGGGGAGATACAAGGGAACAGGGAATGAGGAGGCAGCCGGAAGAAAATTACATAGAATGAGACAGCAGGAGAGTTTTAAAAGAGTAGTACAAAACCAAGAGGTGTATGGGAAGAGGAAAATTATTCCAAGAGTTAGAAGGCGAGACAGAGAAGGTGGTCCTACCAGTGGAGGTTTTACTGCGAGTGACGTGGAAAGGTCTAGTGTTGGCAGAATGAAGTAAGTACAGAAACAGACAATGATGACAGGTAAAGGCCTCATGGCTCATCCAGTCTGTCAAATCTTCCCTATTGTACAGGATGTTGTGGGTACCCTAGAGGTCATTCACACTGCCATCTATTGTACAATCATCCCCAACTACTTGTATTATTGCCATACGCCTATGCCACCTGTACACAAACCTTACTACAAGTTTGGTACAGACCACCTTCCTTGCAACTTTGCCCACTTCATGCTCCTTGCTCTCTTTAAAGAAATACTTCCGAACATACTCCCTCCTGCCAATTTTTTTTTTTTTTTAGAGTTTTCCCCTTGTGCCCATGTCTGTAATCACTGTGAATAGATTACTGCGTCCCATCTTGCTTATTCCATGTAGAAATGTATAGGTTTCTGTCATGTGACCCCTCTCCCTCCTGGCCTCTAGCATGTACATGTACAGGCCCTTCAGCCTTTCCTGACAGGGCTTCCCATGCTTACCTTGAATCATCTTGGCATTCCTCCTCCGTACTTGCTTTACCCTATCCCTTTCCTTCCTCAAGTGTGGACTCCAGAACAATGTACAGTGCTTGAGGTGTGGCTTTACCAGGGATCTGTACAGGGGTAGGATCACCTCGTGTCTACTGCTGCTGATGTCTCTATGTACCTTAACATTCTGTTTGCCCTTTCCACTACTCTAATACACTGCACTGATCATTTCAGGTTGTCTGTAATTATCACTCCATGGTCCTTCTCCTCACCTTCTAACTTTACCCCCACCCCATTCTGTAATCTTTTCTCAGGTTCCTAGCCCCTGTATGCATGATCTTACACTTTACTGCATTCATTTTCAGCAACCAGAGCCTGGACCAGATCCTCCCTCATTGTGCTTACACCCTTCCCATTGTTTACTCTGTCGCAGATTTTAATATCTTCTGCAGAGGCATATCTTTTCATGAATCTGCTTCCCAGTGTTGCATATCAAGACATTAGAAAGGACTGGGCCAAAGTACAGATTCTTGAGGAACCCCAGTCGTGACCTTCCTGACCTCAGAGAATTCCCCATTTAAACAACCCCACATTCTTCTACTCAGTCATTTTCTGATCACCCCTGTAACTCTTTCTCCCATACCCAGGTCACTCATTTTTTTTTTTACCAGTCACTCATGTGGAACTGAGTCAAAAGCTGTGCTAAAGTTCTAGAATAACGCATCTATTGTCTGACCTTTATAAGCTCAGCCCAGTTCAATAAGTCTATCAGAGTCATCTAATAGGACCTCCCCAATGAAACTTTGCTGCTTTTGTTCCTGTAGTCCATAAGCCTCCAGAATCCACCAGCCTTT
Organism: Neoceratodus forsteri; assembly: GCA_016271365.2. Lineage (NCBI taxonomy): Eukaryota > Metazoa > Chordata > Ceratodontiformes > Ceratodontidae > Neoceratodus > Neoceratodus forsteri. The sequence goes on along the minus strand of CM057449.1, from coordinate 513,177,404 downwards.
CCTCTATAATGGCCTTCAGCATCTTACACACAATGGACATCAGGCTTACTGGCCTGTACAGTAATACCTTGGCTCGGGCTAGCCCCTTTCCTACTATTATGCAGAGGCATGATATTTTCTGTCTTCCAGTACCCTAGAATGACTGTGGCATTATTCAGAAAGCCCAATTATGATAGTGCGAGTTGTTTGTACAATCAAGGCAGCACCATGGAGCCTTCACAGAATCACAGCCTTGCAAGTAGTCATAAACTTAGCACAATGCTATGCAGTCATGAGGGCTCAGGTTCTATAGTCCGGGTGTATTTCCAGTGGTCGTTCAGGTGATAATGTTTGTGTTCTGAGGGATTCCAGGTCTGGTTCCTTCCTGGTGATTGGTGTTGTGTTCAGATGATTTGCTTGCATTTGGATGGGATTTGTTTGCTGGCAGTGTTTTTACCGGTTTCTTCCAAACTTGCACTTAGTTTTTCAGATCCTGCTCCTGGTAGTTCCAGCTTGCATTCCAGTTCAGGGATCATTCTCACTTCTTGATCCTTGGCAAAAACCCAACACCAGAATACCAGAACAGCACAGAGATTCCGGAACCCAACTCAAAACAATGTGGAATGCTGCAGGGAACCACAGCTGGGCTATGCAGTCATAAGTTCCTTCCCTCAGATTTTGCAGTTACTTGTAATCCATGGATACAGCAGTTATATACAGTTCTGGGCACTTATTTTTAAAATGTACTATGCAACAAAGATCTCCTGACTTAGGACCCCAGCCCTCCATAGCATGGAGGGAGTTGGGCACAGGCCAGCAGCAGAGGTTGCAAGACTGGAGAGTAAGCAACAGTAATAGCGCTTACTCTAGTTGGGATATAAAACCAGACTCTAAGGCTATTTTAAAATGGTTCATTACATAACAGCATACCAGCCATTTGTTGTTTTTCATTGTTTATATGAGGTTTGGATAGACAAATCACAAAAAGAGAACATTTGCAGTTAGTGTATTGCTTTGCTGTGCTGGGCTTTGTATTATAGGAGTGCTGGTTCAAGTGGAAGTATATGTCAAGTTTCAGCTGGGAAGAAGTTTGAAAATTGATTGTTGAATACTGCTGAAACTGTTTTTACTGATACTGCTCCTCTTGCCATTTTTTCAGTCTCGGATTAGTCTCACGCACTTTTTGCTCTATACAACCTATTACAATGATTTGGTGCGAGCCTTGCCTAGGAGTTCTACCGGTAGTTCCGTTTTGTCTCTGTACTTGACGTTGCAGGTAAAAATGTGCAAACTACTCATGTGTTTTACAAGTATAAAAAATAAAACAAACAAACATCGCTAAACTGGTCCAAAATGGCAAGATCAAGAGATCCATTTGGGTTTTTTTTTCCTTGCAGTCTTTTGCTGACCTTCTGCTATGTAGACTATCACACCACTGCTACAGTATTAGTGTAGTGCAAAGCTACAGGGAATACAGCATAATTTCATTGCGTGCTTTCTGCAATGTACTGTAGCCGCACAAGGCCACTTTCATGATGTGCTTGCTATTGATTAAGGTTTTGACAGTTTATTTGAGTTGGGGGGGCTCTGCCTTCACACCCCCTTGTTTTTCTTTAACATAGGGGTGAGGGGAGCAAAGCCCCCCATCTCAAGTAAATGAATAAAAAAATAACCGACAAGCTGACGTGGTGCAGAGCGTGCCTTAATTGGGCAAATAGCGTAACTTGAGTGCCATGCTAATAGCAGAGGTCTGGTGGTGGTCTGGCTTAACCCCCCAATTACCACATATAGGGGGCGTTGCTCCCTTACAGCATGCTGGAGGGGTTTGACCCTTGACCCCTGGGGCAGGGCTTTGACCTCTGACCCCTGGGCCCCACCAAAAATTTGACAAACCTGGCTCCTATGTTAGATAGGCTTTGTAGGTCTCCCAAAGCATGGCAGGGGTGATGTCTGGAGAAGTGTTAAGCTGGAAAAAGGACTTAGTCTCTGTCTGAAGAAGTTCTTGGAATTTGCTGTCTTGTAGCAGCAAGGGATCAAGGTACAGTTGGGGAGATCTTGGCTGGGGTGGGATCAGTTGAATATTGACTAACTAGGACATGGCCGGAGAGGACTGTGGTCCCAATGTCCACCTGTTTCAGTGACTGAGTGATAGCAGGAGAGAGACTCCAGTAATTGATTCAGGTATATAATCTGTGTACTGGTGAAAGGAAAGAGTAATCATGTGACATAGGGTAGAGCAACCGCCAGCCGTCCACTAAGGTATATTTATCCATGAGAGAATGTAATGCCCGGTGAGCCAGGGTTGGCTGCAGGATGGAAGGAGAACTTCAGTTTAGCACCCCATCCAGAGATATACTAAAGTCGCCCCCTAGCAAAAAAGGAAGGTGAGTCATGTTGAACTCTCCAATAATCTGAGCAAATTCTGGCAACCTGGATTCAGGAACAAACTCGGGTCACTCGAGGGCTCAGCTGGGAGAGGGAAGACTGAGCATCCGTGGGACACCTCTCTATCCTCGGGGAAGGGGGATTCCGTGAATCTCCACTCAACCGCTACCTGGAGGAATCCAGATGGCAGCACATGCATAGTCTTGCAGTTCGGGGAAGAGTCGACGTACGGAGTACTGAGGACACCTCCGTGGAGGTGGAGCGTAAACACTGTGCTCATTGTACATCCAGCCATGCCTGGGGAGAAAATCAGGTGTAAAACATGAAGGATGGGCTTAATGAAGCCCACTCAGCATCAGCAGCCTGCCCAGTCTTGGGAGGGGACTGGCGGAGACTGAGGACAGGTGTGTGTACTGGAGACAGGGCTGATACTGCCGCCCAAGCCTGCCACGAAGATGATAAAAACCTTTACAGAAAAAAAAAATGATCTGAGCAAGTTTAGTGAAAAAACTATGGTCAGTTTTGTTAGGTCCATTGATATTATCTATTATAAATTGCAACTCAGGGGTCTTGATCATGGCCAACACCCATTGACCCTCTGCATCAGATTTGCCAAGATAGGCTCTTATGAAAAAGCAGTGATACTCCACACTTGCATCTGGTAAAAGTGGAATGAAGTTCCATGCCAACCCAGTCCCTTTTAGTTTGGGTGCTTCCTCTCATGTCAGGTGGGCTTCTTGCAGAATGGCTACAGCAGGGCCCAACTTTTTAAGGTGCGTAAGGACCACCTTTCCTTTAATAGGGTGATGTAAGCCCTTCACATTCCACATGAAAAAAGTGGATGCTAGGTGAGCCATATTAGGTACTGGGGACAGAAAAGCCGAAATGAAAGGGAAGTGGCTGAACATAATAGATGCAGAATGCCCCCAGCCCCCCACTGTAGTCACCAAGCACATCTGAAATAATATACCTCATAATATGTGTGGTTAATTGGTCTGGTAAATAACTAACATTTTTGAACTTTGAGAACAACAACAACCAGTAAACTATATACAAACAGAGATAATATTCCCATAGAGCCTCATCTACATGAACCTATAATATAAGTGGTCTTTGAATTACCCAGTCCCTCCCCCCAATACCCTGGGTATCCATCCCCAAACCCCCTGAGAATGCAGAGGTGTTCCAAGTGGGGGAAAGAAAATCTGAAGCTCAATGGACAAAGCCGTTTTTTTCTACATACCCCATAAGACCCTTATTGCAGTTCCCTGGGAGGGTGGCTACACTAAACCAGTTCTAGCAGGGATGTTGGAAGGCTGACCTGCTGCCAAGAGGTTGCAAACAGTGTGAAAAATAGCATACGTCCACTCACTACCGATGGTAACCATATGTGGAGCTCTTTGGGGCAGACTCAGAGGAGATGCCCATTGGGGAGTGGCATAGAAACAGAGGTATGAAAGGTTAGAAGGTAGATGCAAAATTGAAATAGAATGGAAACTTACTCCTCTTGACGCTCTAGGAGGAGGTTCTTCACCACTCAGCCGATGGAAACAGACTGAGAGGGTAGAAGGCGTGATGAGGAATAACAGGTGGTCCCTCCCTCAGGGTTCGTCAGCTTGGCAGTGAAGAAGCTGATCACAGAGGAGGCAGTGAAATAGGAGAAAAGAGGAGGAAATTTAAAACAAACATTAACATAGATATAAACATGGATGCCAGTATGAGAAGAGAGCATCAGAGGATAGGTCAAAGCAGCGGCTATGGCCTATCTTCAGGAGAGGTTGTGCCAGACACAGGTGGCAGGGCAGGTAAGGCCCCTCACTTGGGGAAGATGTAAACTGTGCCCGTGTTGGGTCTGAGCCATTAAGGCAACCCTCCCAGCCAGCCACTGGCGGTGCAGGGTGCTGTGCCCCCTCACAACTCACAGGTCTAGAGATAGGGATGAGGAACAAGCACCCAGTATAGCCAAGAGGGGCAGTAGTAGGCCTGAGGATAAAAAGGTGAGGGGTGTGCAGCTGAACAGGCAGTTGTTCTTTAAAGTGGAGATAGCTGGCTGCAGTGCAGTCGGGGGGCCATATGTTCGGAGGGGCCTTTCCATGCGCACCAGCAGAGGAAACCCTGAGGGAAGTGCCATAAATTCTTTTGGTCCCCCCCACCCCAAATCTGGCAGCCACCGAGCAGTCAAAGGTAGATGGGGCTGAAGCAAGAGTTAATCTCCTCAGGCACACACACATACACACACACAGTCTCGAAAATCTCTTATCACCCATGTCATGGGTGACAGGACAGATCACAGACTGCCATGTGGGGATACCACACAAGAGTGAGTAAGCTACTCACAGTTAGACAACAGCCAATGGAGTATTGTCCTGTGGGGTCCCATCTCCTGGAAAGGATGCAAGGTGTTGGAAGAATCAGCAGAGGAAGGGGGATCACGAGCTATACTCTGGGCTGAGACATGGGCAGAAAACCACCTGGGTGAGCGCAGGCCAGAGCATGTTGAAGGATGCTAGCGAGCATTCAACACTGACTGAATAGCACAGGTCTCATTCTCAAGAGGAAGCCCCCTCAGTCAAGTGAACAGAGAGAAGTGTGCACTTGTGGATGCCCAGAGCTGCAGAGAAAAGTTAGGTCACAGATTTGAGAGGAGGCCCTCACAAAGGTGCGAGCAGTGGGAAGCATGGTCTGACTACAACCCAGGAGGGTGGGCAAAGTGACCTGTACTGGAGAGGGCAATTAACAGGTTTTACAGACAAAAGCCCCAACTCACACAGAACACTCCCCCCCCCCCCACAGAAACATGCATCCCCAGACCTGCAGCAGTTACCAAAAATGTTGGCACTGGGCAGAAAACACAAGCACAATGACCCCCCCCCCAAAAGAAAAGCCCGGTCCTACAGGGTTTACTCACAGGAAGTAGTAGGCCATGTATAGCGGGGTCGAGGAAGGGGGTTGGGGTGAAGATGATCATTTACTGTCCAAAGCTAAAAAAGGTTGATGCCAACAATACAAACTCACATAGGAAAGAATACATCTTTGCAGTCTGACAATATCTTCAGCCGCTTGAGTAGAGATGGGCGTAAGGGTTCCCATCTGCTTCCACGAAGTGGAACGCAGAGTGAAAAGCAAATTTCATGGAGTGCTCGCAACATGAAGTGGAGTACTTCACAAGACACGGATAACGCCAAGTCCATTGAAAATAATGACTTTATAGCTTTCTGCATTCCCAAACCACTACTCCACCAATACTTAAGGCGAAGTACATTGAAAACAATGTACTTCGCCTTGTTTTTAAGCTCCAAATGCGAATTTTGCAGTGATTCATGGGATTTCAGGTCACATGGGCTCTAGATTGTTCTGCACAGTCTCAGTTTGGGGTAGTGTGTGTAGGAAGCTGTAGGAGACAATCTGCTCTGAGAGCTCTCTGTGATTCAAACCTTCTAAAAGCTGTTAAAAAAGCCTTTTTGAGTCATTTTTTTTGCTGAAACTTTAGTTCATCGAATATAGGAAACCCTCCTGTGCTCATATCATCGAACATTTATTGTTTGTGTGTGTACTTTGAATGTTAATATACAACATTCAGTCTGTGTACTGAGAGACAGTGGAAGTGTGCTTTGGAGGAGGGGTGTATCTGTGGTGTAGGTAGATAAACTTGGAGAAAAAGACAGTGCTTTCTGTTTTGGTGAATATTTTTCTTGTATAACTGTGTTAATGCACACACAGTAATATTTTCAATAATTCTTGCCATTTTTTTGCTGATTGTTGTGGTGCAGCAGTGCATAATTTTAGTTTGTTTAAAATATGTGGTTATATTACTGAAGTTTTCAATTTGCTACGCATTACTTAGTATGTGTGTGAGTATGTGTGTGACCCGTGTCATCAAATCAGACACCTTTTATTGTGCCACATAATTTCAGCAATGTGAACTTGCTATTCACTGCAGCTGTGTAATGTTTTGTACTTCTTTGTGGTGTCTTTACTGGTACTCGTACTAATGACTCTTACTGCAGCAGTGCAGTACACTGCCCCCCACACGTCCCGCCCCAACCAGCAAAGATATTCTTTTCCAGATTTGAATTTCTGATGGTGAGCACTGGTTAGGTGTTGTGCCTTTGCACCTGCATCTCTTCAGTGTGCAGCGCAATCTTAATCTGTCTGTACATTTGCATCTCTTTAGGGCCCAATCTCCATCTCTAATTTAAGTCACAGTTGTTTCTTTGGCTTCCCTTCAGAGTACTGGACAGGTGTGATGCATAATTCAGCATTAACATTGTACTCATTACTATGCGTTTTTAAGTCAGGACCATCATCAGGAGTCACTCGTGATACAAATCACGTTCTTCATCATCACGGTCACAAATGCAGTCACAAATTACGATTTACGATCATGTCACGAATCACAACAGTAATTTTTTTTACTAGTTACTTGGATGTATTGTAAGCCTGTTTTGTAGTATCTCTCCATGCTTCACCACTCCACCATTGTACTCATTAATGAGTGTTTTTAAGTTGGGGAGTTTTGTGCCACACCTCATCGGGGCCCGGGGAAGTACAGCCATAGGCATTTGCGTTTCTTTATCATCACAGTCACAAATGCGGTCACAAATCACGATTTACGATTACATCACGAATCACAACATTAATATTTTTACTAGTTACTTGGATGTATTGTAAGCCTGTTTTGTAGTATCTCTCCAGGCTTCACCACCCCACCATTGTACTCATTAATGAGTGTTTTTAATTCAGGGAGTTGGACAGTGTCTGCAGTACATACACAGACTGGAAAGAAAACTACACCCATGCAGTTTAGCACAGTATACTTCCACTGCTCAGAATACATACGGAAGACAACAAAAAAAGGGCATAATTACATACAAGAGTCGGGGATGGTGGAGGAATACATTTTATAACACAGCAAGGAAGATGTGGGGGGGCACATGGTGTGAGGAAAAAAAAAACTAATGTGGGATCCCATGGTGATCCAGCAGCAGTTCCAGCATGGACATCATTTGCAACTGATGTCCCTCTATGTAAGAAAAATAAAATTTACAGAAAGAACAAATTAAGTAAAAAAGAGTACAGACAGAAAAGACAAAAAAATGTAGCTTTTATAAAAGCTGTTTGGTCTAAATCAAAGTTTAAATCTCCTGCTTCTGATCTCAAAGTATCAGCAGTCACAAAACACACTCTCTCTCTCTCTCCATCTGCACAGGAGAAAGTAAAAGTGTCTGCTTGTATGATTCTCTTTCTTCCTGCTTAGCTAAAGAGCATGTGACTTACAGTACTGTTAGCCATGTGATGTGTGGGGGGGCTGCCAAATCTGAAACACCAAGTGGATCACTTAGAATCATAATGAGGAATGTAAGTCCATTAAAACAATGACTTAGCTTACACTTGCATTGCCATTCCCTAACGCTGAGTGGTAATGACAAGCGGAGTGAGCACTTTGCATTGCCCACTCCGCGTAGTGGAGTGGCAACACGAAGTGCCCACTTCATGTTCACTTCGCCAGCGGAATTTAAATTCGCTGCATCTCTACGTTTGAGGTGCCTTTGGCAATTGCAGTAGTCAGCTGAGTGGAAACTTGATGAGCTTCATCCAGTCCTGAAGAGCAGCCCACTGGGAGGGCAGAGGATGTGGTGATCTTGGTCCAAGATGTTGATGAAGTGGCTGAGTCATCAAGACAGCAGTCGAAGGTGATAGAGGAGGAAAGACTGTGAGGTGAGATGGAGAAGAAACTCCTCAGGGCCACAAACTTGTTCGCTTCTGTATTGAGAGAAGTATCTTCAGAATATTGCCATAAGACCTTGCCATGGTTATGGCTAAGTACCTGAGTGGTCCTGGAGGACTGGAGGACTGATCATCAGCCTTTTTGAGGCAAGCTTTGCACTTTTCTTTAGGCTTGGGTTTATTGCTGCACCCAAGAGTTACCACCTTTCATTCATCCTCAGTTGGTAGATGTTGATTTCGTGAGGTTTCTGGGCCTGGTTGCGGTTCTGTAGTGTCCATCGGGATAGGCTCAAATTTGTGAGTAGCTACTGAGTGGACTGCGACAGGATGCCAGTGAGAGTCCACAAATACTTCATCTGCTTCAGGTGTCTGAAAGTCCTTAGGAATCCCATTAACTATAATGTGGATGGCAGGGTATCACAGGCTGTACTCGATTCCCATGCTGAATAGCCATTTCCACACACCTGACATGCCCGCTGCTTCTTTGATATTTCTTGGGAGAAATATTGGAATATCTGAATATGGTGCCCCTGCCAAGTTAAGGATCCCCTTTCCCTGGCCAGATGTAGAATGGTCAGTTTATCGGTGAATCCAAGACAGAAGGCCAGGATCGGGTGAGGACATACCCCAGGCTTAGGTCATGGTGCCAGGGAGCGGTGGGGGCACTGAATTTCACACAAGTTGGTGCCTGGGAATGCAGTAGGATGGGTAAAATGCACTGAAGAAACTCACTGCAGTCCTGCTCCTAGCATCCCTCAGGGAAGCCAAGGAAACATAAATTGTTTGGTCAGCCCCTGTTGTCGAGGTCCTCTACTCAGTCCCACAGATAACGGATAAGGCAGTCCTGTTTCCTGAGATGATCGTTGACTGCACTGAACTTGTTTTTTTTTTTATTTATATTTTGTACCCGATTTTCTCCCCATTTTTTATCCCATCCCCATGTCCTGGCCGCATGCACCGCAGTACCGAGGCGCCCTCCCTCTACTATGTCGCCTGCCCACCTGCACTGCCCTCGGACCTCCATCCGGGGGTAGTGCAACTATGGTGCATGACAGGGATCCTCCCCAGGAGAAGAGAGCTGCCTTTCAGCTGCTTGATCCTGCTCCATCCCTCCCTCCCTCCCTCCCCTTCCTCAGCTGGCTCCCGACAACCCTGGCTCATTCCGAACCCAGGTCACCAGCGTGACACGAGGTAAGGCATCCAGCACCTCAACCCACAGCACCACTGGGTCGGCAACTGCACTGAACTTGTCGGCTTGTAGTAGTTTGCTTTCTGTTGTAAAGACTTTCTTTTACCATGGTGACATCTTTAGTGGTCTGGGTACAAGCAGTCCTAATCTCCGCGATGCCTGTGAGAAGCAGGCAAACACACTTTTTACCAGGGACAAGTCAGAGCCAGAGGTGGCAGGGGCTGACACCATTTTGAGCTGGTGTCAGTGTGCTACAGCCAAGGCTGAAGATCTTGTTTAAATCACACTTGAAAGAGAGAACTGATGGCAAACTGCAGTGATCAAAATACTAAGTTGGATGAGTAGCCCGCACAGAGCTGTGAAAAAACACTTGGGGGTGGCTAAAGGAGCCGAATATGTTGGATGTAGTGAAGTAGTAGAGAGCTTAAGAATTACACAACCATCTTCTTCGTTGTTCAAGCCACACCCCCAGAAGGGCAGATTTTAAAGAAATGGGGGACTGCCTCAGAAACTGCCTCAAGGTGGGAAGATTGCCAGGGATGAGTGAAGGCACAGCAAGCAAAAATAAGGGAGGGCATAACTAAGGCAACTAACCTGTGCATGAAGGAAGTGAGTAAAAGCAGAAGGATAAAGAGACCATTATGGTTCTCTAAGGAAGTGGTGAAGGTTTGGAACCGCCTGCCTTCTAAAGTAATTGATAGTCGAAGCATGGCTGAGTTTAAGTTAAAACTTGATAATTATTGCTTAAGGAAAAGTTGACTCACTATAACCTTTTGAGCAGAGGCAAGCTATTAAAGGGCAAATTGCCTATAAAAGCTTGGATATGACCTATGAGATCTATGATACCTGTGAAGTGGCAAAGGTTGTGAAGGAAAAAACGCTGGTATTCAAGAGGTAAAAGGAAATGCAAAGGGAGGAGGACAGGAAGGCATACATTGTAAAGCAAAGGGAAACAGGCAAAGTGGTAAGGAGAGCAAAGGCACAGCAAGAGGAAAAAATTGCCACAGAGGTCATTGAGGGGGCTAAGACTTACTTCAGAAACCTGAGTGAGATGAAGAAAGCAAGGGGAAAGACACTGAGGATAAGAAGAGCGAAGGGCAGAGACTGCGCAGAGGAGGACCGAGAAAAAGCAGACATCCCTAACAGGTACTTCCATTCAGTCTTCACAGTGGAGGGAGGGAAGGGAACAGACTACCAAAGTGTAGCAGGAATGGTAGGGGAAGGGGGAAGGTGGATACAAGTCAATTTTCAGAAGAAAGAGTCTGGAGGGGACTTGCAGCTCTAAACATGGAAAAAACTATGGAACTGGACATACCTCCAGTGGCTCTAAAAGAACTCAGGGGGTGCTAGCTGCCCCATTGATAGCCTTGTTCAACAGCTCACTGGAAACAGGTATGGTTCCGGAGGACTGGACAAGAGTTGACATGGTCCCTCTACATAAGAGTAGCAGCAGGAAGGAAGCTAGCAACTATACACCGCCCTGCTACAGGAAAGACTGGCTGAGCATCGTTTAATCACACCTTCACAGATCTAAGTGGTATACTCCCGCCCAATTTCTTCGACACTCCCAACTCTGCCCATGTAGCTGCCTCAGCTACCACCTCTCTTGCTATCCCTCCCTTCTACTTAAGATGCATAACTCTCTCCAAATCAAAAAAAATACCAACTCAGAATCCTTGGCAAGTCCAGGTTCAGCAGGGACACCCTGGATCTCAAACTTCTTCTCCAGGCTCTAGGTGTAGTCATAGCTTCCCTCACCAGTATCCTCAATCTCTTCCTCTCTCAGGCAATTCCCCAGCCTCTGGAAAGCAGCTATTGTCACCCCAGTCCACAAAAATGGTGACAAGATGTTATGTAATAACTATCAACCTATATCCATCCTCCCACCCCTCTCCACAGCCCTGGAATGCATTGTTGCCGACCAGCTTATGGAATACCTAGCCAAATACAACCTGCAATGCCCACAACAACACGGCTTTAGAAAGTGACACAGTACCACCACGGCCCTGCTTGCCTACACTAACTATATCCACAAGGCACTGGATGATGGCCACTTAGCTGGGTCACTGTACATTGACCTAACTATGGCCTCTGATACAGTGAACCACTTACTCTTGCTCCACACTCTCCTCCCCCTCAGGCTCTCCACAGAAGTCACTAAATGGTTCGAAAGCTACCTGGTTGGTCATACCCAGAAAGTTAAGATCTGCAATACTCTCCCAAACAGCCTTCCCATTCGGTCTGGTGCTCCGAAGGGCTCCATTCTCGGAGCACTACTCTTCAGTGTATGTATCAATAATCTCCCCTCTGCCTGCAATAGTAATATGGTCCTCTATGTGGACAACGCTGTCCTATTTTCTCGTAGCCCAAATCCACTCACACTATCGGCTGATTTACAGACCGACTTCAGTGCAGTTGAGACCTGGTTTGAGCAACACAAGCTGCTCATGAATTACAAAAAAAACAAGGTCATGCTCTTTTCAGACCCACACAATACACACAGAGCTGCCAAATTATCACTCTGTAACAACCTAAGCCAGTCCCTTGAACAGGTTCAGTCATTCAAATACCTTGGCATACCTCTCAACTCAACTCTCTCCTACACCCTCCATATCAATCAAATTGCCAAGGTCATCAATTCCAGGATTGGGATCCTCTTATCGTTTCTGCCACCACATGACCAGTGAAGCCCTGCGACTGGTGGTCACCAGCTCCATCCTTTCTGTAGTTGATTATGGCATAACTATCTAAATTTCAGCTTCAGGCACCTCTCTTAAGCGTATCACGCTCACCCTCAACAAGACATGCAGACTAGTCTCAGGGTCTGACAGAAGGACCCATACATGCAAGCTATACGAAAGGACATGCTGGCTCCCCCTCACAGCTAGGTTCTCATATCACACAGGTCTAATCATAAAAAAAATTAGTCTAGGCCTTTTGCCCCCCTGTACAGAAACCCTAATCCTACCATCGCAAAAAACAAGGTGCATGCGACACTCATCCAGACCCTTGTACCATGTCCCTTTCTTTTGGACCTCCCAGGCACAACGTACCTTCATGTATGAAGCACCCACACTTCTACACAGTCTCCCCACCGTTATCTTTGCTGAAGCTAAACTAAGTGCATTTAAACAAAAACTTTGCCAACACCTCCTTACCCAAAGTCATTGCGATTGTGCTATCTAGTGCATGTGTTCCCTCTCTCCCTCCCACTCTCCCCCTCAAGCTCCTCTCCCACACCCCCTCCCACCTTCTTATACCCTTAAATTTCCACACAATTTCCCTACTTGCTCTTGATGCTGTCTCCACTTTTGTCCCACACGCTCCCGATCTCCCAACTCCTCTCCCTCCCTGCACTCTTTCTTCCCATCTCTCTCCCCCCCTTTCACTGCTCTCCCTCCCCCCATCCCTCCACCTAGGAAATATTGCCCTGCCTTTCTCCTCCCCTATCTTTATTGCTGGTATCTGCTGTCCCCAAGGTATCAAGCCCTCTGAATCTATTGACCTCATCACCTCTATAGCTTCCGTCTCACGCAAAGGTGAGCTTTATGTACTGTATTAGGTGATGTAAATCTAAGCTGACTGTCATCGACCTCTTCTAAGACTCAAACTGATATCTCTGCTCTAAATCTCTCCCAACTCATCCAAGAGCATACCCAACTAAATCACAAAACCCAGAACCACTCGCTGTCAGACTGGGCTCTCACCTCCCACCCTCATTGACAAGGGCATAGCCACCGACATGTCAGACACACCATGGCATGCTAAAGATCAGTGGTGGGTTAGAGGGAGCCGGCTGACGTCTCTGCATTTTTTTTTTTTTTTTTTGCGGGCTTATTCGCAGCCGCTCTGAAAGGCTTTTCATTTTTTTAAGGGAGGAGGCATGGGGTCTAAGCCTGTGATGCGACCCCAGTGGATCTGATTGAGATATATTTTTCCATCTCAATCAGGTTCGCTTGCTTAGAAAGGAGGCGTGGCTAAAGGGGGCGGGTCACGAAGGCTCTTTAACTGCCCACGGAAAAATAGCCTGGACTACTAGTTCATTGTTACTCTTCATCTGGACTGGACCGGAGATTCGGAAATCAGGAAGGAACCGAAGTGGAGCCGAGCGGAGGTGATAGCAGCACACAGGTGTGGTGGGATGGTCTTGTTGGATCCGTCCGATCGAGCTTTCGAGCGTGCTTGGTGGTGGAGGGCTGTTGAGACTCAGAGAGGAGTTGGACCAGAGAACTTGCAGTCAGGGCGGCAGCAGGTCAGGTTGGGAGTCTCAGGACATCAGGACTCAGGACTGTAGTGTGCACAGTGCAGGCAGCAGCAGTCATGGTCGGATGTCTTGGCCCAGCCAGTAAGAGACACCGACTCGACGAAGCACAACTTGAGGGAGACCAGTCCGACTTACTGTATGCTGCTGGGGACCCAGTTTCTGTGCCTGGAGGGGCTGCCTACTGCTGTTCTGCCCTGGAGAGAAAGACTTTGGCAAAGACAGAAAAAGAAGCCGTTTGTTGAGAGATTTGGAATTCCCAAACACACTTAAGAAAATAGGTGATTCTTTGTTGCAAGAAACTGTAGAGGGCTGCAAGGATAGGAGACCCCTATCCCTTCCAACAGCAGCCCAGAGGGGTGAAGACAAGATACCGAAGCTGCAAATTATTAATACCCAACCTCCGTACCTGTGGGGAAAAGCCGTACCTGTGCTGCAGCCTGAAAATCTGCGGACCCATTTTCTCTCCTGGCCGGTCATTTGTTTTCCAGCTTGAAAGGAGAATCGTTTACAGCTTCCAAAAGGTGAGTCACAAAAATAAATACATAAATAACAAAAGAAATGTAGGCGGGATACAGTGGAAAACTTGAGCAAATTCTGCTTTTATTTGCACACAGTGCAAAGCGTGCACCTCTTTTTGCGCATCAAAAACTAAAAATGTTGTGTGTGTTATAAACAGGCAAATGAACCACTCCAAATACAAACGCAGGAGTTTCCATCACCTGAAGACCCAAGAGGCTGCGTCATGTTCTGGGGATGATTGCCGTGTCCCTTTCAGAGACCTAGAAAGGCTTGCAAAGTTTTTGAGCTTGTACAAACACCATAAGTGTCTCCTTTTATGATGCCTGGGGTGGTGGGCTGATAGGGAATCTGGTTAATATCTAGGACTTGTGAGAAAAATAAATGTGCATATTAGACAGTTACGTTTTTGCTTTTTGAGTGCTTGACCCATTTGAGAGGTAGAGAACCCTGTATGTCAAGTGGTTAGAGCCTGGCTTGGTATGGAGTTCGGATGTTTTTAATCTCACCATAACCGAATCCTGAGTGACCTTGGTCAGGTCCCAGTGTTCCAGTCCACTTCGCTGTGGAATTCATCTGTGGAAGTAGGACCCTAGTGAAAATGAGATGTTGCATCTCAGCTGGGCTAACCTGGGTAAATGATAAAATTAAAATTGAGAATAACGGCCTGTTGTCTTTGCTTCCTTCCTGGTGATTTTGTTATAAGGCTGCCTGCATCCCACCTTCTGATTTTGCTACAATAATAAATTGGCATTACCTGTAACAAGGGGCCCTTTGGTGCCTCTGTATGTCTTTTCTATACGGTTTGCAAAACAACAATCCAGTGCTGGCCACTTAAAAATTGTAAGTGGTCACTACAGATTCTGCTTAAGTGGTTATATTGCTTTCTAATCAAATTCAAAACACTTGACTTTAAAATTCTAGTTTATGGTAGTGGGGGGGCAGTGATTGAGAAAAAACTATTTTTTTCACATATAGGGCTGAATATTCAAAAGGGTTGCGCCATGCGCAATAGGGTTGTGCCTGCGCAAGTCCAAACTTGCTCCATTCTGCCATATTCAGCAGGAGGCAGTTGCGCCACAGAAAACATGCTGAGCAACAGCGCAATGCAAATGAATGCATTCTGAACTGGAGGGGGAGGAACCATGCATAAACTGCACAGCCCAATATTCAGCAGGGCTGTGCAGGTTGTGCAGGCGCAACCCCCAACCTGCGCTGCACAACTTTGAGCCCAAAAAAAAGGCTTAAGTTGAGGGCCACCCACAGGTGAGCTGCTGCATTGCAGGCGCAACACAGCAGCTGCCACCTGTGGCTGGCCCCCAACCCAATCCCTGTGCCCCCCCAGCCCGATCGCGGGCAGTCAACTGTAAATCCCACCACCCCCACTGGCCCGATCGCGGGCATAGTTTAATCCCCACCACCAGCCCGATCGCGGGCAGCAATGTGCCCCGAGCGTATCCCTGGTGGTCAGTGGACGAAAAGCCCGATCGCGGGCAGTAGTTTGTAAACCCCCTCCCGGAAATCATCCCTGGTGGTCCAGTGGACGAGCCAGATCGCGGGCAGTAGTGTAGAATCTCCCCCTCCGAATTCAGCCCTGGTGGTCTAGTGGCACATCGATCGCGGGATGTAAATGCTACACAAATCCCCAACATTGCCCTGGTGGCTAGTGTCCCCCCCTCCCCACCCACCCACGAAGCCCCACCACCCGCTCCCCACAGCGGTGGATGGCAGCATCCCTCCGCCTGCCGCCCGCTGCCCGCCGACTGACAGCCCAGTAGGGCTGCACGCCCATTGGTGCAGAGAAAGAGCCAATGGACGTGCAGCCCATACCGTACATGACAGTCCAGATTTGTGAATGATTCATTTACTAACTATCACAAGCTAAGAAACGCTTGTACTAAAGCAATCAGACTTGCCTCAATAACATAAACTCCACCAAATTTTGGAAAGTAGTTCACTCACTATTCTCCCCCCTCCTCGCATCCCCCAACCCCCATGCTTAATATAAACAACACACTCGAGTCTGAACCTTGCATAGTGGCTCAGGAGTTCAGCTCCTACTACAGCTCCTGTGCCTCAACCCTTCTAAAATCCCTCGCCTCAAGTCTCTCCTCCACTCATTCTCCCTCTCCTACCACTCAACTCCCCCATTGCCCACCCCCTTTCTCATTCTGTCCCTATCTCCCTGAGAAACACTAACGACTCTCCTCTCTCAATCCCTCCAAAGGCTCCTCTCCAGAAGACCTTGACACTAAACTTCTCTGCCTCTCAGCCCCAGCTATTGCCTACCCTCTCTAATTCTAAATCTCTCATTTATGTCCTCCTCCATCCCTACACCCTGGAAAGATGCAGTGATCTTCCCTCTCCCTAAGGGTGGTGATCTTTCCTCCCCTGCCAACTATCGCCCAATCTCCCTCCTCCCCACCCTTGCTAAGCTCCAACACCTGGTCCTCTCCTAACTGACCTCTTTCTTGCTGACTCCTTTTTCTTCACCCCGTTCCAATCTGGTTTTCAGAAGAACCACTCCACCACCACCTCCCTCCTTAGGCTCACTGACTCCATCCTTACTGGGATAGACAATGGCCTCATCACCTCTGCCATCTTTGACAACCTCACCAAGGCTTTCGACAGTCTCCCATACCCTCCTTCTTGACTCCCTTATGGCTGCAGGTTTGTCTGCTCCTGCTCTTACCTGGTTTAGAGCTTACCTCACAGGCAGAACACAATCAAGCAGGATTCAGAATGCAATCTCTCCACCCCTTCCAATCTCCACAGGAGTTCCACAGGGATCTGTGATCAGACCCATCCTTTTCTCCATCTTCCTAAATGACCTTCCCTCAGTCTGCGCCCCTCCTCTTCTATCTATCTATATATATGCCAATGACACCATCTTGTTCACCTCTGGCAAAACCACCATTGATGTAGCAACCACTCTACAGCATGACTTCCACCAGGTTCAGCTCTGGTTTGCCTCACATCAACTATTCCTAAATGCCAAAAAGACAGTCTCCATGACCTTTGGCACTAGGTAGAGACTCTCTAGGCTCCACCCCTTACCCTCTTTCCACACCCTTGATGGGACCATCCTTGAGGACACCCCCTCTTTCAGATCTCTTGGGGTTTGGCTGGACCAACACCTCAGCTTCTCTGGCCACATTGACACCATTCTGAAAAAACTGCGCCCCAAGCTTGAAGCCCTTAACAGGAATTGTAGTTGCATCCCTCCTACAGCCCAGCGAGAACTTGTCCAGAAAATGATTCTCCCCATTTTTGACTACTGTGATGTAGTCTATGGTGCCACTCCCATATCTCCCCTTACAAGACTGGACTCTCTTTACAACTCCTTCTGTCGATTCGTTCTTGATGCCCCATCTCAAACCCATCATTGTGACTTTTAACGAGCCCTGTCGTTCTCCCCACTTGCTAGCAGATGCCTGGCTCACTGTGCTTAGCTAACTTCCAAACTTTGGCTTGGTGTACTTCCTTTCACCTCTCATGCTCCCTCCCTCCCCCCCGCCTTCCTCCTACTCCTCAGACCCTCCGACACTTGCACCCTGCTAGTCTCCCATTGTGCCACCCTCATCGGCCAATGAGGCTTCTCCGATCACTTCCCCAAAATCTGGAACTCCCTCCCACCTCAAATATGACACTCCTTCTCCTCCCACTGTCTTGCCACTGCCTTACATAACTTTCTGTCAGCTAGCTGGTACTGATACAATCCTCCTTAACTTGTTCCCCTATGAGCCTGTTTCAGCTTCACGCCCACCTCTTTCCCTGCAAAACCCTCCCCCCTACATCCTCCCCCCAGCACCCCTTCCTTTCCACCTTACTCCCACCACCCATTCCCTCCTCTGTACACCAGATTACCCTCACTACCCACTCACCAGTACTTGGCCTAGGCCCCTGGCAAGGTTATCTGCATCCTGGAGGGGTCCAGAACCTAGGCAAACACCTTCCTTGCCTCCTACTCCCACCCCATTCTTTCTTGAAAGGGCTGGGTCTCGGCTCCTCTTCTCTCCCATCTCCCTCTCTCCTGGTCCTTCTGAAGCCTACTCCCCATCGCTGCCTACTTCCTCATGTCGTGCTCTACCTCTGCTATCTACAACCTGTTTCCCTCATGTCGTGCTCTACCTCTGCCTTGTGCAGGCAGGGTCCACAGCATACTGGAGGGGCCAGGCCTCAGCAGACCCTTCTCGTCCCCCTCTCTTCCTTCCTGACGTGCTCTAACTCCCACTGCCTATAGCCTGCTTCCCTCCTGTTCATGCTTGACCTCCACCTGGTGCAGACAGGGTCCCCAGCATTCTGGAGGGGTCAGGCCCCGGCAGACCCTTGTCCTCCACCCCTTGCTTTCCCCTCCTCCAAATCTTCCCTTTTCCACCCCCCTGCTCTCTGCCTATATGCCCCCACCCACCCCCTTCCAAGTCAGTTATTGGCTAACCCCAATCTCTAATGTACTTATAGTCAACCTTGCACTTTTGTTACACCTTGCAAATTTTGTTCTATCTGTGTCTCTCCTCACAATCTTGCCCTAGTTCAACCTCCTTGTATTCTATCCAGCCATTTTCTAACTACAAAGCTATGTCCCACCAAGTGTTTGCCAAAGATATTTGTGCTATTGTATCTATCTAGTTCAAGACTGTTAGCATTGTAGCCATCTAGTTCATACCTGTTAGCATTCCTCCTTTTCAGTACTTCTGTATAGTCTGCTCACTTTATTGAATGTAATTAAATTGTATATCTATATTGTGTACTAAATCTCTGTATACTATCCTCATGTTCCCCTACCCCCCCACCAGGAGATGAGCAACTTGTTGCACAAGCGTGCCTTCCTGAGTGAAACATTTCAATAAATAAATAAATAAAATACCACACCCCCTCCTTATTCCTCCATTATCCTATCCAACCCTGCTCCCCTCCTCCATTCCCTCCTCTCTCCAACCCCCACCCGCCTCTCCCCTTACCTCCCTGTTTGCCCTCAATTTCCGCTCACTTGCTATTATCTCTGACAAAGCTAATTCTGACTGCATCTCCTCTTGTGTAACCTTACTAGCTCCATAATGTGTACCCACTGAATTTGTACTCCGCCGGCCAGACGGCTATTGTATGTAACACTGTTGTATTTTACGTCCTCTTTGTAAATATTTAAGCCATGCAAACTGCTGCCATTTCTGGCCATTGTCTAGCAACATAGTTTCTTTGCTAATGTAACTTTCTTGTTTGTATCCTGACACGGAACCTTTGTAAAAGAACCTCTGGTTCAAAGGCTGTAATCCTTGTGTCTCAATAAATAAAGTATCTTGAATCCAGTGGGCTGCAAGACTACAGGCAGCATGGTTTCATGGGGTGGGGGAGAGGGGTCATCCCAAAGGAATCTGCTGGATTCCTCTGACTGGGTGACCAGGGAAACATATCAGAGGAAGGCAGTGGACGTGGTATATCTGGACTTCAGCAAGGCCTTTGACACTGTGTCACACAGGAGGTTGATAAAAAACTGAGCAGCTTGGGAAGGTGGGATCCAAACTTTTTTTTGCTTGTTTTTGTATTCTTTGGCTACTGGGTAAGGCTCAGTAGGCACATTGCCTGTTTTCAGGGGTGACCCAGGAGCACTGGGGAGGTTAAGGACTTGGATAGTAAATAAGAGAGTTGTGGTAAATGACACTCACTCAAATGATGGAGGAGAGACCAGCGGGGTATCACAGGGCTCAGTACTGGGACTGGTCCTTTTTAATGTGTAACCCCTAGGGGGCGCTACCCTTAGGGCTACTACCCCTGTCTGCCCCTTCAGAGGCAGGGTAAGGGGCCCAGATCCGTGGATGGGTGCCTCCACCCAGAGGTCAGGGTTAGCCCCAGTAAGACTACCTTGATTACAGCCCTCTGGGCTACTGCAACCCCCCTTTTGTCCCACTAGTGACTCACCCTGCCTGCCCACAATTCTTTCCACCAATGCACTTACCCCACGGCTGATACAATTCAGCTCACTCCAGAGACCCCCTGTAAAATAAGATACAGTTATATTGCAATCACCAGGCAGAAGTTCGCCATTATGTACACAATAGCCAGGATGGTAATTATAACACAGCAATCTGATTTATTAGAAGGGTAGATAACAAGGGGGGGGATCAGGTTAATTGGCTTACACTATGCTATATACCTATGGCTCTGTGCACAGGCCTAACCCTATAAGTCACTGTCCCTGGGTACCCAAGCCCTAATGGCTAGTCCAAACGTGGCAGCTGGGTGGGGCCCTTAACACAGATAAGCGCTGCAATCCTGAGCAAGTCAGCAGAGAAAGAAAGTTCGATTAAGCAGTCAGTATAGCAATACGATTTGAAACCACTGTTTGCACACTTAACAGGGAGCTACCTGATTCAGTACTCACAACCTCAGCCAATCCCGATTCTTCCAACACTAGCAGGGCTGAGCCTGAACTTCACAAGTATCTGTACACATTCATATGGTTATCACAATCCAGGCAGAATCCTTCACTGGCAGCAGGATCAACTTGAACTCACCAGTCTCTTTACACATTTATATGGTTAACAGCAACAGCCGAATCCTTTAATGGCAGCTGAATCAACTTGAGCTCACAAGTCTCTTTACACATTTATATGGCAAACAGCAATAGCAGAAGGGTACCACACCAGGCAGCTGCTACCAGGCTCTTCAGCTTTCACAGTCACTCCAGCTCTGCAATGGCAGCTTTTTTTTCCACTCCTCCCGTGGACCGAGCACAATTCAGCAATGTTCTCCAGTCCTATTACAGGTCGAGCCTGGTGGGTAGCTGTAAAGAGCACAGCCTCCTCTGACCGCCCGCCGACGGATTTCAAGATGAACTCCTCGCAGGAAAAATGGCCGACTTAGGCCTTCACGCACTTCCCGCGCGAACACTTCCCAGCTCAGAAGCATAGAAGCTCCTCACTCCTCACTAACCACAACGATTCTGCCTCTCCACAGCTTGGGGCACTCTTTTCACTCGGGCGCGACCCGATCCGATTGGCTGGTTGAGCCTGCCAGTCACTTCTCCCAGCTCTCAGTGGTGCAGAAAAAGCACCATAGTCCATAATGCCTTTCTCAAAACAAACAGCTCTTCCATTGGCCAGTCGACTCTGTAAAATCCCAAGGTACTGATTGGTCCAATTGCACAGTTCGGGACCAAAATGGAGGAGGCAATCGAAACTCTCTATGCTGCAAAGCAAAGCAGGTTAGAACAACTACATTATCATTATTTTTACAGCTTATTTCAAGCACCCACCTACATCTTTTATTAGGGCTCCCCCTGCACTATTAGCGATGGCAGAATGGGGCGCTTACTTGGCACCCAGGCCGGGAGTCGAGCATAACAACACTTGAACCCCTTTCCATTTTTACCCATTCTGACTGCAAAAGGCAGCCCTTAAAGGGACAGCTCATGGAGGCTATTTAAAGCGCTCACTGGCTACCCAATTAAACGGCTTTAGGCCGGTAACTAACCCAAGCACCAGGCATATCCGGAGCCCCCATTTGCAAAGGGGTTACACCCTCCCTGGCCTGGAAAAACTTGGCGTCCACATCAAGCATATGCCCTTAAGGTGCTTTAGGTAAACACCCAATAAGTAGCATATCACATTTTCTTTTTACACATTTAAACATTGGATTTACAAAATATCATAACCTTTGCACGTCCTACACATAAACTATTACTTTGGTTTTAACACAGATCAGTAGTTCCTACCCGACACCCAGACTGAGGGAATCTGTCTTCTCTTGGGTACCACGGATCCCCTGCAGCAGGGCGTCACTCTTGAAGGCACCACTAACAGTCTGGAGTTATCTGTCAAAGCTAACTTAGGAAAGAACTTGGGGACACATATACCCCTTTGTGAACCACATTTAAAGGCAGGTCCACGGGCTGACCTAAAGATTCATAGCTTAACTTTATTACGGACCAAATTTGTCGGCCGGATCGTCTAGGGGTCTCGGGGGATTCTGAACCAGGCCCTGACTCCACTCCCATGTCAGAGACATTAGCAACAGGGATCCCTTCAAGGGGATCAGGCTCGATACTCATAATACTATCAGGGGCTTGCCCTTCTATCCCTGAACCCACCCCACTGGGCTCATCTGGGGGAGGTGTAGGTACTAGAGGAGAACCATCAGGGCATTCAAAATAGTCTTCCAATTCGGGCAGACCACTGGCTTGTTCCCCCATCTCACTCTCTTCTGAAAAGTCAGATAATTCAGCCAGGCCAGACAGTTCAGCCAAGCCTAAGTACTCAGCCCCTTGAGTTCGTCAGCTACCCCATTCATCTTCTGGAGGCATTTCCTCCGGGGATAAAGTAGAGGGCTCAACTAATACAGATGGGCCAGCTTCAGTTCCTGAGTTAACAAGGGGATTGCCCCGAAACAATTGGCTTAGTTCAAAAGAGGGATAGTATTCAATATCACCTTCGCTGTCTTCTGACACTGAGTGTTGAGCATCTCCTTCTGCAGGGGGAGGTGGACAAGGTTCCCTTGGTGGACTTGTTGAAGGCTCCACTGGCTTGGTTCCTTTCTTAGTAACAGATCTAGTCACGGGCCTGGAAGGAGGGGTAGAGGAAGGTTCAACTTCAATCAAGATCTGCCCAATTGGCAACAGATGATTTCGGTGTATGGTTTTCACATCTTTCAAATTGTTTTCAGGCTGCACTTTATACACAGGTAGGTCCGCCAGCTGTCCCACAACAACATGAGGGAGGTGATGCCATCGGTCGGCAATTTTATGTTTGCCATGCAGTCCCAGATTTCTCAATAACACTCTATCCCCTTTTCTCAATTCTACTGTTTTCACTTTTTTGTCATATCTCTCCTTGTTAGCCAGATTTCGCTTAGCCGCCATGGTCTGGGCCAGTTGGTAGGCATGATTTAATTGGGCCTTTAATTTCTGTACATACTGTAGATGGTTCTCGGCTCGCACCCCATCAGGGGAGACCCCAAAACACACATCTACTGGCAATCTAGCCTCTCTTCCAAACATTAGACGATAGGAGAGAACCCTGTGGCATCACTTTTGTACAATTGTGGCGTGAACTAGCGTGCTAATCTGTTGGCTCCATCTCGATTTATCTTTGGATTGCAAGGTGCCCAGCATGTCGAGCAATGTACGATTGAACCTTTCAGGCTGAGGGTCTCCCTGCGGGTGGTAGGGGGTGGTTTGTGATTTGCGTACCCCCCACAAAGATAGCATCTCTTTAATCAAGCGACTTTCAAAGTCCCTTCCTTGATCAGAATGAATCCGCTGCGGAGCCCCATAGCGGACGAAAAAATTCTCAACAAGTATCTTAGCCACTGTAGTTGCTTTCTGATCCTTGGTCAGGAAAGCCTGTGCGTACCGGGTAAAATGATCAGTAACCACCAATATGTTGCTAACACTTCTCAGATCAGGCTCTAGACTCAGGAAATCAATACAGACCAGTTCCATAGGGGCGCTAGTAGTAATGTTGACCAGTGGAGCAGCTCACTGGGGTAACGCCTTTCTTTGCAAACAATGACCACAGGTTTTGACATACTGTTCCATGTCCGCACTCATCTTTGGCCAATAGAATCGAGCCCGTACCAAGTCAATTGTTTGATCTATGCCCAGGTGCCCCATCTGATAATGCAATGACCTTAGAACTAGTTCTCTGAAAACTGAGGGCAGCACCAGTTGTTGTCGCTGCACCCGGCCCTCCTTACTCACAGTTTCTCTATATAGTAGTTGGTTGATCAGTTTTAATTTAGGCCTTTCTTTGTACAACAAGGTGGTCCGTAAATCAGTGGAACATAGTTTGGATACACTGTATCTCTTCCAGCCCTCAAAACCTCTACAACCGTTCTTATCATAGGGTCACAGGATTGAGCCTGTTGGAGATCATCATTGTTGAGTTGGGGCAGGGAGCTGATGTCCAAGGCAGAGAAATGGCAGTAAGCGGCAGGTATACAGTTTTCAGGTGGCCCCAAACAATCTACCACACAGTCCACTGCGTCAGGAGACACCTGTTCTTCTTTATCAAATTTCTGGCACAGGGCTCTTATGTCAGGCTCAGACAACCGGACCCATTCAGTCTGGGACGCAGGCCTCTGAGAAAGAGCATCCGCATCTATATGGTTTAAACCCGTCCGATATTCTACAGCGTAATCGTAGGTGGCCAAGGCCGAAAGCCACCTATGCCCAGTGGCATCCAATTTGGCTGAGGTTTGTACATAGGTCAGAGGATTGTTATCAGTCTTTACTAATATCTTGGCACCATACAAATAGTCATGGAACTGATCAACAATGGCCCACTTCAGAGCCAGAAACTCTAATTTGTGCACAGGGTAATTCTTCTCTGACGGCGTCAGACTTCTACTGGCAAACGCTACAGGTCTCAGCCCATTCGAGTGCTCCTGGTATAATACAGCCCCCAATCCTTGCAGACTGGCATCAGTATGAAGAGTGTAAGGCTTGGCTGGGTCAGCATATGCCAACACGGGTGCATGGGTAAGTTGATATATGATGTCATGGAAAGCTTCCTCACACTCAGCAGTCCATCGATCCCGAACATATCGTTTGGCTGAAAATACTTCTTTCTAAGTCAGTGCACACCCTTCTTATATTTTTGTGTTGTAGGGATACCCTGGGTGAGATTAAGGAGAGGGTGAATCACTCATGAATAGTCTCTGACAAACCACCCATAGTAGCCACAAACCCCAGGAATTGCTCAGGTCTCTCAAATTTCTAGGTTGAGGCCAAGTGGTCAATGCCTCCACCTTGCTAGGATCAGTCTCTATGCCTTCAGTGGACACTATGTGGCCCACATATTTCACAGAAGTCTGGAAGAATTGACACTTGTCGATAGACAACTTGAGGCCGAAATCCTCCAATCGGTCCAGAACTTTGAATAATCATTGTTCATGTTCTTCCAAGGATCGGCCAAACACTATGACATCATCTAGATAGACCAAACACTTGAGTAGGTTCATGTCCCCCACAGCTCGTTCCATCAAGCGCTGAAAAGTGGCTGGGGCACCCGAAATTCCTTGAGGCATCCGAATAAATTCATAGAAGCCTAACGGGCAAATGAAAGCAGTCTTCTTCCGATCGTCTGGGGCCATTGGGATCTGGTAGTATCCGCTCCGAAGATCCAATACAGAGAACCACTTACTACCATTCAGAGAATCCAAGGCGTCTTGTATGCGTGGCATGGTATATTGATCCGGAATGGTCTGCCTATTCAAAGTACGATAGTCCACACACATCCGAACTGCCCCATATTTTTTTCTTACTACTACAATGGGGAGGCATAGGCTTCTAGACTCTTGGATTACACCAGCAGCCAACATTTCTTGCAAAATAATGGCGTACATCATCTATGTCGGCGGGAGCCAAATGTCGGGGTCTCTCTCGGAAGGATCTTTTCGTCGTGCAATCGAATGTGATGCTCAGCCCCTTGTACACATCCTACATCCCACTCTTTCAGAGAAAAAACCTGGTTCCTCTTGGCAAGCCTCTCACTGACCCTGCACTTCCACTCAGTCGGCAGCGGAGAGTCACCAAAGTCAAACAGATCAGGAGCAACTCTATCACCTGTCTGGGAACTCTTTTTATTTGGTAGGACAGCAGTATCCGCACAATGGACGCTAGCCAGGTACACCCTCTTTTATTTGAATCTCTTTATCAGACACATTGTGCACTTGAACCATCACCCTTTTAGCGTAGGCATGGGCCTGGCTGCAGAATGCTGGGTTTGAGCAACAACCCTTCAGGTAGTTCTCCCTCCATAGGCGCATCCAACATCAACAACTTATTCTTGACATCTGTTTTAATCGTACCTCTCAATGCAGAACACACTGAGCATTTGGGGCAAGCACTACAGGGGCGGATCCTTCTTCCATACCACTCCCACAGGGCCTTCAGGTTCCTCCGACCCTACCCTTCTTCTGGAGTGGCCCTGACCGTTTGGATTACAGCAGGTACACCCAAAACTTCATGATCTGAAATGCTCGCTTCTCTGAACACAACTGGGCCAATCGTCCAAACATGTGCGCAGTTGTTCCAATCAACAGGGGCACCCCATCATACAGTCCAGTGGGTGGGCAGACCAAGACCAAGGTTTCCACTTGCTCATCTGTTCCATTCGCAGCTGCAGGGAAAGATAACCATACTCGGATGTACCCCAAATACGGATAAG
Organism: Neoceratodus forsteri; assembly: GCA_016271365.2. NCBI lineage: Eukaryota > Metazoa > Chordata > Ceratodontiformes > Ceratodontidae > Neoceratodus > Neoceratodus forsteri. The sequence goes on along the minus strand of CM057449.1, from coordinate 513,151,180 downwards.
CCTTGTCACTCAACCCCCATACATGTAGACTAGTTAGAGGCTGCAGGGGCACTTCAGATAAGTGTGCTTGGTACCAGTCCTGAAACATGATGGTCACCTGGGAGCCACTGTCCAGTACAGCTCTAGTGGGAATTCCATTCACCTGCACCCAGGTCTCCATAGACGGCCCGACCACATCAGACCAGTTGGGGGAAGCAACATTGTTAACCCGGCGGGCATGGGCCTGAGTCACACAACTTTTCTTGGGGGCCCGAGACTGGGTCTGATGGTATCGGGTGATCAGTCTGCTGTTAACTTTCCTTAAATTCTCCGGCCTCTGGCAGTCAGGCTGGAAATGCCCATCTTCCCCACACCGGTAACAAAACTTAGAGTCCCGAGGATCACTATTCTGAGGGGGGCCCTGAAGGGAGGGAGAAAGCTCTTTAGGGCTAGGGTTCGGGGCTCTACATAACTCAGGGGCCCCAGGCCGAGTAGGGTACACAGTAGACTGCTTTAAGTCCCTCACCAATTCCCATAAATTCCTGATCTCAGCCCTCAACTCACCCTCCACATAGTGGTCAGAGGAAACAACCCGCATCCCCACAGTACCTGGGAAATCTGGGGACCCCTCGGACCCTCCGGGCGAGCCAGTCTCCTCAGGGGTATTAGACTCAGGGGTCCCACTAGGGTTCACTGCCCCCACACAGGGTTCCCACCCCTATTCATCAGTCTCCACTTCTCAATTTCCTCAGCAATTGACAATATTCAGGTGGGGTGGCCCATGATCATGCAACTTGAGTTTCAACAGTGTTACACTAGAGAATCTGGCAGACTTTAAAACATGTTCTAACCGAACCTGATTTAGGGCTGTAGCAGTGATTCCCCCTTTTCTATAGGCTTTCTGCAAGGCCCTCTCCACTCTAGTAACAAAAGCGGACAGTTTTTCATTTCTCCACTGCTTAGCAGACCTGAATTTCCATAATAAGTCTTCACCAGTCTCTGTACTCCCAAAAACCCCTTCTAAAGCAGAGAGATACTCTGCAGTGATGGCTTCCGGATGAGTGGCCCAGAAGAATCTAATGGCTTCTAAGGCAGGACCCCGCAGACTCTCCATCAGCCTCTTCCATTTCTCCCCCTCAGAGCATTGCCACTCCTGGACCAAAGGGGTGGCATAGTCCATCCAGGCCTCCAGGTCATCTTCCCCGGAAGATACTGGTACCATGCCAGAGAAAAGTTTTAGCATACGGTAAGAGTCTAGCTGTATGGAGGGGACCGCCAAGGGCAAAGAAGCCAACACTGAACTCTTGGATGGGCAAGGAGGTGCCTAGGAACCCCGAGGGTAGTGTCACTGGACAGATCCAAGGCTTGTAGCAACCCTGGGTAGTCCTCTCCTCCACAGCTAACAATTTAAGCAGTTTATCTTTAAAACTGTTCATTTGAGGAGACCCCCAGGAGTGACTGACCCACTTTGGATATGAATTAGCCTCCACCCTTGGGACGCACCTCCGGGTAAAGTACAGGAGGTACCTTCTCAGAATTCGATGGCCACACTGCATAGGAGTAACACCTGCAGTGTCTGATCAAGCAAATCAGCCATACGCCCTTTCACTTCAACCTTACCCAGACACTTTACTCGTTCTGCAACGGAGACAATATCAACAGCTGAGGTACCCAATGGCACATCTAACAATAATACAATCTTCTGAGAATCTAGCTCTTCTGCTTCACCCCAACCCATCAGTTTATGTACCACGGTTTTAATGGGTCCCAGCTTAATTTTTTCCAACATATTCCCTTCCATCTTTTTCATCTTTGGGGTATCTCCTCACTGAGCCACTAGGGGACGCTAATCCCAGCGGTGCCTCCAATTTGTAACCCCTAGGGGGCGCTACCCTTAGGGCTACTACCCCTGTCTGCCCCTTCTGAGGCAGGGTAAGGGGCCCAGATCTGTGGACGGGTGCCTCCACCCAGAGGTCGGGGTTAGCCCCAGTAAGACTACCTTGATTACAGCCCTCTGGGCTACTGCAACCCCCCTTTTGTCCCACTAGTGACTCACCCTGCTTGCCCACAATTCTTTCCACCAATGCACTTACCCCACGGCTGATACAATTCAGCTCACTCCAGAGACCCCCTGTAAAATAAGATACAATTATACTGCAATCACCAGGCAGAAGTTCACCATTAATGTACACAATAGCCAGGATGGTAATTATAACACAGCAATCTGATTTATTAGAAGGGTAGATAACAAGTGGGGGGGATCAGGTTAATTGGCTTACACTATGCTATATACCTATGGCTCTGTGCACAGGCCTAACCCTATAAGTCACTGTCCCTGGGTACCCAAGCCCTAATGCCTAGTCCAAACGTGGCAGCTGGGTGGGGCCCTTAACACAGATAAACGCTGCAATCCTGAGCAAGTCAGCAGAGAAAGAAAGTTTGATTAAGCAGTCAGAAGTATAGCAATACGATTTGAAACCACTGTTTGCACACTTAACAGGGAGCTACCCTGATTCAGTACTCACAACCTCCAGCCAATCCCGATTCTTCCAACACTAGCAGGGCTGAGCCTGAACTTCACAAGTATCTGAACACATTCATATGGTTATCAAAATCCAGGCAGAATCCTTCACTGGCAGCAGGATCAACTTGAACTCACCAGTCTCTTTACACATTTATATGGTTAACAGCAACAGCCGAATCCTTTAATGGCAGCTGAATCAACTTGTGCTCACAAGTCTCTTTACACATTTATATGGTTAACAGCAACAGCCGAATCCTTTAATGGCAGCTGAATCAACTTGAGCTCACAAGTCTCTTTACACATTTATATGGCAAACAGCAATAGCAGAAGGGTACCACACCAGGCAGCTGCTCCCAGGCTCTTCAGCTTTTACAGTCACTCCAGCTCTGCAATGGCAGCTTTTTTTTCCACTCCTCCTGCGGGCCGAGCGCAATTCAGCAATGTTCTCCAGTCCTATTACAGGTCGAGCCTGGTGGGTAGCTGTAAAGAGCACAGCCTCCTCTGACCGCCTGCCGACGGATTTCAAGATGATCTCCTCGCAGGAAAAACAGCCGACTTAGGCCTTCACGTGCTTCCCGCGCAAGCACTTCCCAGCTCAGAAGCATAGAAGCTCCTCACTCCTCACTAACCACAACGATTCTGCCTTTCCACAGCTTGGGGCACTCCTTTCACTCGGGCGTGACCCGATCCGATTGGCTGGTTGAGCCTGCCAGTCCTTCTCCCAGCTCTCAGTGGTGCAGAAAAGCCATAGTCCATAATTCCTTTCTCAAAACAAACAGCTCTTCCATTGGCCAGTCGACTCTGTAAAATCCAAGGTACTGATTGGTCCAATTGCAAAGTTCGGGACCAAAATGGAGGAGGCAATCGAAACTCTCTATGCTGCAAAGCAAAGCAGGTTAGAACAACTACATTATCATTATTTTTACAGCTTATTTCAAGCACCCACCTACATCTTTTATTAGGGCTCCCCCTGCACTATTAGCGATGGCAGAATGGAGCGCTTACTTGGCAGCCTGGGCGGGAGTCGAGCATAACAACACTTGAACCCCTTTCCATTTTTACCCATTCCGACTGCAAAAGGCAGCCCTTAAAGGGACAGCTCACGGAGGCTATTTAAAGCACTCACTGGCTACCCAATTAAACGGCTTTAGGCCGGTAACTAACCCGAGCACCAGGCATATCCGGAACCCCCATTTGCAAGGGGGTTACAAATGTCTTAGTAAGTGATATTGCTGAAAAACTGGAAGAGAAGGTATGCCTTTTTGCAGATGATACCAAAATCTGCAACAAGGTGGACACTCAAGAAGAGGTGGAGAGAATGAGAAGGGATCTGGGGAAACTTAAAGAGTGGTTTAAAGCATGGCAACTTGGATTCAATGCCAAGAAGTGCCAGATCATGCACCTAGGCCATAGGAACCCAGGTGTGGCGAATAGGATGGAGGGGGCAGGTACTGACAGTCATCATTAAACAGGAAAGGGACCTTCGGGTTATCGTATCTGACAACATCAAGGTGGTAGATGAAAGATAGACTTTTCCAAGCACACAGCACTCCAGCAAAATAAAGAAAGTAACCAAGATATATCAGAAAACATAGATACATATTTTGTATATTGTCCTCTTACAGCCACTGGGCTGGGCATGCTGTAGTTGCTAGTGATTCTCTGTGTTATTTTGTTTTATATTGCTTTATTTTGCAGTATTTGAATTTTTTATTTGATTTTATTTGTCTTATCAATTTTATTTGCGTTATACTTTGGTTTTGGAGCGTTCTGGAGCATCTGATGTAAGCTTGCGGCTTCCATTCCGTTGCCGCCGTTTGGGCTCCTGTGGAGCTCTTGCTGAGCCCGAAGAACTTTTTGTTGCTGTGGCTGGTGTTCCTTGCTCCTTGTCCAGGAAGGAATTTTGTGGGACTGTACAGAGCGAGGAGGAGTGGAGAGATCTGGTTGAGCCACCGAGAATACAAGAGAGGGATCAGGGCCATTTTTTGAAGCCTGGTGGGGAAGAAAAACGCGAGGAGATCTAGTGAGGGTTTTTTGACTGGTTTCTACCTGGACTCTGGCAGTGAACCAACTTTGGGTTGGAAAAGTGGAAGCCGAACCTGGGCAGGAAATATTTTGGATGGTGGATAGCGACTGAAGGAGGCCTGACTCTATTGTGTGTTGCTTAGTGGGATTTGCCACCTCACAGGGGGGTAAGAGTATTTACTTAGCCAGGGAGCTGGCTGGGGTACCATAGAAACATAGAAACATAGAATTTGACGGCAGATAAGGACCGCTTGGCCCACCCAGTCTGCCCATTTCCCTACCTACTGGATAAGCTGCAGATCCTAGTTAACCAACAGCCTACTTCTTCTTACCTCCACCCCCCAGAATTGCCTTATGACTGTCCCATGGATGCTTGAATTCCACCACTGATTTTGACTCCACAACCTCCTCCGGAAGGCCGCCTCCATGCATCCACAACCCTCTGTGAAAAAAACTTCTTAAATTACCTCTGAGCCGCCCCTTCTATCTTCAAATTGTGCCTCTTGTTCTTGCACACCTCTTTTTGAAAGATGCTACCTCTTGGACTTTGTTGATTCCTTGAGGTACTTGAAAGTTTCTATCATGTCCCCCTCTCCTCCTTTCCTCGAGGCTATACATATTAAGCTCCTTAGTCCTCTTCATATGTCTTCCGGTGCAGACCCTGCACCATTTTAGTTGCCCTCCTCTGGACAGCTTCCATCCTGTCTATGTCTTTCGGAGATTGGGTCTCCAGAACTGCACACAGTACTCAGATGGGGTCTCACCAGCTGTTCTGTACTTTTTCACTGGTGATGCCTCTCCCTATGCATCCCAGTATCCCCCAGCCCTCCTTGCTGCCCTCTCACATTGCTTGCCCACCTTTAGGTCATCTGATATGACTACTCCCAGGTCCCTTTCCATTTCTGTTGTTGTTAGTATCTCACCCCCATTGTGTACTCTTCCCTGGGTTTTGTTTCCCAGGTGCATTACCTTGCACCTTCTTAGCACTGAATCTAAGCTGCCATACATTTGACCATTCCTCTAACCTTGCCAAGTCCCTTCTCATCCTTTCCACCCCACCTGTGCATCAACTCTGTTGCAGATCTTTGTGTCATCTGCAAGAGACATACTTTTCCTTCAGTCCTTCCGCAATGTAGCTTATAAAGACATTGAAGAGGACCGGTCCTAATACTGAACCCTGCGGTACCCCACTAGTAACCTCCTTTCTTCTGAGTGGACTCCATTTACTATTACTCTCTGTGTCATATTCTCCAGCCAATTCTTTACCCAGGCTGTCATCTTGGGACCCACTGCCAGGCTGGCTAACTTGTATATTAATCTTTTGTGTGGGACTGTGTCAAATGCCTTGCTAAAGTCTAGGTAGGCCATGTCCACAGCCCCTCCCTGATCTACTACTTTGGTCACCCAGTCAAAGAAATCTATCAGATTTGTCTGGCATGACCTTCCGCTGTGAATCCATGCTGCCTAGGGTCCTGTGCCCTCTGGCCTCTAGATACTCGACAATTTTTCCTTCAGAAGTGATTCCCATCATTTTCCTATCACTGAGGTTAAACTAACAGGTCTGTAGTTTCCTGCTTCTGTCTTGCTCCCACTTTTGGGAAGGGAATCACATCTGCCCTCCTCCAGTCCTCGGGTACCACCCCATCCTCCCATGATTTGTTAAAAGGGTAGTCAGTGGTGTCACTAGTTCTACCTTAGCTCTTTTAGAATTCTGGGATGAATCCCATCAGGCCCCATTGCTTTGTCCACCTTCAGTTTTAAGAGTTCTTTCAGAACCCTTTCTTCTGTAAATGGGCTTGTATCAACTTCTGTATCTAGAGTGTTACTACTGTTTTTTTATGTACTCCCCTCTTCATTTGTAAATACTGAGCAAAATGTTTGTTTAGTATCTCTGCCTTTTCACAGTCTCCTCTGCCCACCCTCCCTCCCTTTATTAAGCCTCTACTATCCCTCCCTTGGTCTTCCTTTGCTCCTGATGTACCTATAAAAGGTTTTATCCCCTTCTTAACTGAGTTGCTATCTTTTCTCGGTTTGGGCCTTTGCTGTTCTGACTGCCTTCCCAGCCTCCTTTGCTTTAACTGATACAGTTCTCTGTCCTGCTCCTTCTGTGATTCCTTGTACTTCCTGAATGCTTTCTTTTCTCTTGAACCTTCACTGCCACTTCCTTTGAGAACCATAGTGGTTTCTTACATCGTCTTGTTTTGTTTATTTGCTTCACACAAAGGCTCGTTACCTCTGTGATGGCAGTTTTTATTATTCCCCATTGTTCTTCCACCCTCCTTCTGCCCATTTGCTAGTGCATTCCTTAGGCATTCACCCATTTTGGCAAAGTCAGCCCTCCTAAAGTCCAGTACTTTTGTCTTGTGTGGCTTGACTCTATTGCTGTGTTTATTTGAACCATACTGTTCGATGGTCGCTAGTTCCAGATGGCTACCCACTTCTACATCTGTGATCCTCTCTCCATCTCCATTTGAGAGAATCAAGTCTAATATTGCTCCTCTCGAGTGGGCTCCAGTACTAGTTGTTCTAAGGCATGCCCCTGTAGGGCATCTAGAATAACTGCACTCTTCAAAGTGGCAGCTGCAACTGCACTCCAGTTAACATCTGGCATATTCAGATCACCCATCAGCAATATCTCCCCTTTTTCTGCCATTCTAAGTATACTTTCTATCATTTCCCTGTCCATTTCCTCCCCCTGAGAAGGGGGTCTGTATATAACCCCTGTGCGTATTGTGGTGCCATTGCCTGTCTCCAAATTTACCCACAGTGCTTCTTCTCCTTCCTGTTTACCCTTTTGTTCTGTTGCTTTTATTCCTTCCCTTATGTAAAACTACTCCTCCTCCTCTTTTACCCTCCCTGTCCCTCCTGTAGACAGTGTGTCCTGGTATGTTTATGTCCCAGTCATGGTTTTGTGTGACCATGTTTCTGTGACTGCCACGATATCCAGATGTTCCTCCTCCATCAAGGCCACTAATTCAGGAAGCTTGTTACCCAGACTACGGGCATTAGTACTCATTGCTCTCCATTTTTTGATGGCTTTACCTTCTGTTGCAGCATCCCCCACTGACCGTTCTATCTCAGTCTTTTTCTCATTTAGTACCCTGTTTCGTAGGGAGAGGCTGGGATTTTCCTGCTGCTTGTCAGTGCCTCCCCCTTTGACTAGTTTAAAAGCTTGCAAATGAAGCATTTAAACTGATTGCTCAAAAGACTTGTTCTCTTCCTAGACAGATGCAGACCATCCTGCCAGTATAGGCTGGTGTCCCTCCAGGTGGAACCCCAGTCCCCAATGAAGCCAAACCCCTGTGCTCCACACCATTTTTTCAACCATTCATTAAACTGCGTGGTGCCATTAACCTCACCTCCCCCATGCCTTTGACAGGCAGCACCTCTGAGAAGGATACTGTGTGTGCTACTTGTCTTAGGTCCCTCCCCAACTCTGCAATGTCCTCCTGCACTGCTCTAATCTCATGATGAGCCAAGTCATTTGTCCCTAGGTGGACAATTACGTCCAGCTCAGAATCCCTTGCAGCTGTTCTCGTGATCCTGAGGATGCGCTTCCTGTCCTCAAGCCATGGCACCAGGCAGGCACCTTACTTCAGTTTTCCCAGCTCCCCAGCTCTATACCCTAATAATTGAGTCCCCACCAGAGTGCTTGCCTTCCCACAGCGCCCTCTGCCTCCTTCCTGTGGGCCTCCCTTGTGACAGTTGTCATCAGTCTTCTCTGCTGGTGCATCCATAGGGGAGCTATGCTCCCCCAGAATGGTGTATGGATTGTGGAGTGGAACAATTGACTGGGTGTGCCTCTGTTCCACCCTCCTCACCCTCCCTGAGCCCGCTGTGGTCCAACTGCTGTGCTTTCGTCGCAACCTCTGAGGTAGTGGTGGTGGCGCTAGTGCTTCTTGGATGGGGGAGGTTCCCTTCCTACTGTCCAGTGTGGCCTGGGGGAAGGTTTCCTTACTACTGTCCATTATGCCTGAAGACGGGCAACTTCCTCCCTCAGGGCAGATAGTTGTTCTGCAAAAGGCAGCATCTCAGTCTCCAGAAAGACTCCCGGAAGACTGCTGCCCCACAGCCATTACATTGCACTACTCCCCACATGTTTATCTAGTTTTTGGGGTTTTTTGTATTTGTGTGTGTGTGTGCTGCAGCGTGTGTGATTTGTTATATAGAAATATATATATTATACAATGTGTATGCTTATATTGTCACTGCAGTGTGCTAGAGAGGATATGACAGTGAAATGCACCTTGCACTCGAGGAATGATGTCAGAACCTCAGGTATAAAGGAACTATTTCCAGGGTGGTGGGGTGAGGGGTGGGAAGGGTTGGGCTAAACTGTGCCCTCACAAAACAGTCAACTAAAAGCTCTCACTCCACCCATGAGTGCCTTCCTGTCAGCAAGATACCCTACACAACAATTTGACAGAGAAAGTACTCTGCTAATCAAACAGAAAAATCCAGACATCCAAGTCAGACACAGGTAAACCTCTCCAGCCCCAAAACAGCCTGGTGGTTTGTTAGCCACAAAGGAAAATCAAATATGCAGTTATTTCAGCCCTTCTGAGGATGCTGACAAGATAAGCAGTTTTAAAAAAAACCCTTCCTGAATTAAAAACTAAAACAAACACAAAGCAATACCACTTTAAAAGTGAGGAAAACTTCTCTCAGATGTAAGCAAGAGAGAGAGATTAGTTACAGATATTTAGTCCAAAAATAGTATATCCCACGCAGCTTCTCAGTTGTTTCCAAGCACACCCTGTACACAACTTGGAAGAAGATGGACTTCTGCCTCAAACAGGATCACACCACTAGTTTATAGTAATTGAACAATGCTGAAATGGTCTAGCTAGACAAATGGCTGTGATGCAGACCTCTGACTTGTGAAGACAATTACCCCACCTCAGGCTATGTCTGGCATCCAATTACAAACTGCAGCTTTTGCTATTTTGAATCACACAACCCCACCAAAAGTTGCAAAATATATTGATGCAAATTCTCACAGAATTCTAGTAATCAGTCCAGTTAGCCACAAAGGAAAATCAAATATGCAGAAGATAAGCAGTTTTAAAAAAAACCTTCCTGAATTAAAAACTAAAACAAACACAAAGCAATACCACTTTAAAAGTGAGGAAAACTTCTCTCGGATGTAAGCAAGAGAGAGAGAGAGAGAGAGATTAGCTACAGATATTTAGTCCAAAATAGTATATCCCACGTAGCTTCTCAGTTGTTTCCAAGCACACCCTGTACACAACTTGGAAGAAGATGGACCATGTTCCCTTTGACTCGCAGGTCTGGCTGCAATGTGGCCTTACTCGGGTTTCTTGTTGGGGCTGCATTATTTCCTTGGGGTTACACACACACTGGAGTCGTTGGGCCCTTAGCTGCCTATTAGAATTCTTTGGCTGGCCTAGTTAGATACTAACTTTGATTTGGATTTGGATTTTCCCTCCTATCTACAGTGATGTTATACTTTGGACTTTTCTCTTGTTTCTACGAATACTTCAGTGTCGTTATAAGTGGCTTGGTTCTGGCTCCTTTCGTTGATTTTATGGACACCTATTCCCTGTTTTGGACTGTGTGACTCCTACCAGTGAAGAAGTTGGATCTAACTGCACCCTTCTCTGGATTTAAGACTTTTTACTTTTGGATGCCTGGGTGGTGAGAGGACCTTGGCATCCATATATTCATTTCCTTTTTATTTATCTATGTTAAAAGTTTTGCGATTTTATTTTGTGGAATGTTAGTCTTATTTTGGCAGTGAGAGTGCCGAAACTACCCTATCTGTCTGGTCGTGAGAGGACTGGGGGAAGGGGTAAATTGTATTATTTATATGTTGTTCTGTTTATTTGTGATTGTTTGTTTGGGCAGTGAGAGTTCCTAATTTGCACCTCTCCCCGACCGTGAGAGGGCTGGGGGAGGTAAGTTTTATTGTTTTATTTTTTTGTATGTTATATATGTGTAAGGGGGGATTGTAGTGGCTCCAGATTTAAGTTTAGGAGTGACTTTATTAGTCTATAGGAGATATGCTTGTGTTTTAAATTGTATTTTATTATATATATATAGGGTGGGTTATTTGAGTAATTGAGGGGTTTGTTTTGTTTTATTTTTATTTGCTCTGTTATTGTGAATTTTGGGATATTATTTGTTTTGGGGTGGAGTTGATTGATGATATGATTGGGTTTATTTAGTGTATTTATAGTTTGTTTTGTAGCCACAGAATGTGTTGGATGCCAACCTTAGCAGTTGTGTGCTTCTTATCCTCTACCCTTCGTGCCCTTCACCCTTTCTTTACCCCTCCTCTCCAGTTTGAGATCTACCAGCACTGTAGAGCACTGGGTATTACGCGTAGGAGAGGAAGAAGAATCAAGAAGAAGAATCAGCACTTATATAGTGCTTTTCATACACAGTATCCCAAAGCGCTTTACAAGCAATGCTAGACTGGTAGTGAAGTGACTGAATGTGTGGTGGCGGCCATATCGCACATCATCACCCACACACAGCCTGGATAATTGCATGAACCGGTTTATGGGAAGGAGAATGTTGGCCAGGACACTAGGAATGTTCCCTGCTCTTTAAGAAAAGTACCCTGGGTTTTTTTACTTCCACCTGGACACCCACCAGGACAACACCAGGATGGGCAGAAGGGACCTCAGTTTAACATCTCATCCGAAGGACGGCACACCCCAGCAGTACAGCACCCCCCAATACTGCAATCAGATGCCAGCGATTTTTAGGTGCAAGTACATCCCGGTGTGGGATGAGAACCCACGACCTTCTGGTCCAGAGGCAGATGTGCTACCAACTGAGCCACACTGAAGGAGGGTGGGGGGTCATGAACAGTGGAGGATGTTCGATGGGGGGTTACCAAATTGGGGTGGTAGGATCCAGAAGACACCCTGGGGCGAAATGGAATCCAGATCGTGGTCCGCCATGTCTGGTGCCCATACCCAAGGGCACTACAGAGTGTGGTAGGCAGATGGCCAGGGCGGCCCGTAGGGTTCGTCCAACTCGGGCAGTGTTGTGCAATGCCAGGTCCATTAAGAATAAGACTGAAATTATTGCAGATCTTATTGGTACGGTGGACCTGGCATGCATCACTAAGACCTGGCTGGATGAAAATTCTGGCCCCATTGTGGAGGCTATGACTCCAGCTGGGTACTTGGTGATACACCGCCCGAGATTGGATCGCAGGGGGAAGGGGTTTGCGGTCTGTTTCGAGACCAAACTAGGCCTCATGGGGGTATTAGTTGAGGAGGTTGAATCCTTCGAGTGTACAGTAGTAGCAGGTGTAGATTATCAAATCGCTCTCATCTGCTGTCCACCAGGTGATGAGAAGCGATTCCTTCAGGAAGTGCCGGACTTTGTCATCGACATGGCATTTGAGTCGCCCAGATTGATGGTTCTGGGTGACTTCAATGCTTGGGTCGACGATGAACTCTCGTAATTTGGTCATAACTTCCTTCAGTTAATGACATCTCTGGGCCTTACACAGGTGGTTTCCACTGCTACTCATAAATATGGACACTCTTTGGACTTAATCTTCCTCCTAGGGATCGAAACAACTGACGTGGGTGTGGAACCTGTTGGGTGGTCCGATCATTGCACCATGGGGTTTAGTTTTAGTGCCCCCTCCCAGAAGGCCTACCCCTGTTGAGATGGTTAGATACCTTTCATCCCACACGTTGGCAAGCAATGATCCAGAGACCCTCGTGTCAGCTTATAATACAGCTGTTACGGTGGCTCTAGATTCTATTGCTCCAGTCTGTGTTCGCCCTCTCTCCCTTCACCCCAAGTCCCCTTGGTTTGACAGGACTTTGAGGGAGATGCGGAGACAAGGGTGAAGGTTAGAGAGTTGCTGGCGAAAGTCCACCCTTGATGCCGAACGCCTTAGATTGATGGACCATTATTCAGTCTATCAATCTGCAATCACCCGTAAGAAGGCAGAATTCCTGTTCGGGGAGATTGCGGCTGCTCAGAATAGACCAGCTCAGCTATTTCGAACTGTGGACAGACTGTGCAACCCAGCCTGCCTTCAAGTTTGGAAAGCCTTTTCGCAATTAGAGTGCAATGAGCTTTCTCGATTCTTTGCAAATAAGGTGGCAGACATCAGGGCTGTACTGCAGCCAGCACACTCTAGGGGGGTTGTTGTTGATAAGGACAGGGTCACTATACCTCAGTTTTCCTGGAGTACCTTCAGTCAACTGGAGTTCATGGATGTCATGAGGATTATCCAGAGTGTGCGTCCTACGTGCTGTGGTCTGGACCCTGGACCGACCTCCCTAATTCTGGGTTGTAGTGACATCATCAGTCCAGTCCTTGTGCAGATAGTCTGGTGATCCTTGGAATTGGGAGAGTTTCCTAGCTCCCTGAAAGAGGCGGTTGTGACACCACTCTTAAAGAAAGCTACCTTGGACCCAGACTGTTTCGCAAACTACAGACCTATCTCTAACCTTCCCTTTGTTGGGAAGGTGATTGAGAAAGTAGTGGCAGCACAACTGGAACACCATTTGACCATGCATGACATCTATGAACCCCTCCTGTCCGGTCTTCATAAGAGACATAGTACCGAGACGGCGCTGGTTCGGGTGCTCAATGATCTCCTGATGACGAGAGATCGGAAGAGCCATTCCATCTTGGTTCTTCTGGCTCTTTCTTCAGCCTTTGACATCGTGGACCATGTTACATGTGGTCCCTGCACCCTTATTGGTACTCCCGGAGTTACACTGTAGACAGTTAGTGCTTAGGCATAAGTTATACTAACATATAGGGCTAAGGGCATCTACTGTACAAGAGTAGATGTCAGGATATGTGTGCATATTATTGTAATACACTTTGCTTGCTAATACATATATATTTTTTATGTATTTTCTGTGTATTTCTTACTTATAAGATGTTAGGACATCTGGGTCCTTGTAATGATAATGATATATAAGTCGGCATTGCCACCTTTTGGTGATTTGTACTACTACACTGATTTATGTAAGACTCTGTAAGAACTGTACTCTTTTGTTTCACAAAGTGATGACTACTACCAAATTGTATAATGTTTTCTTAGACAGTGGAGCCAACTCTAATTTAGCCAGTAGGGCTCATCTCTTTAACTAGAAATGTTTCTATCTTACGGTAACCATAGTAATTATCATAGGTATATAATGTGAGACACTGAGTCTTATACCTCGGAGACCCCAAGAGACACGAAGAAAGCTCAAGGAATAGGGAACGCTTAGCACTGGCTCCCGGTTCATATTGGTAAGAACTATTAGGGCAACTGTGAATTATCCTTTTGATAGTAATAAACAAGTTTATTACTCTTATGCAACATCTCTGTGATTCCTTGCATTCCCAATATTGCCAAGAACCTGAGAGTGAGGTTTTAGACCGCCTGACAATTGGCAACTGCATGCAGGCAATATTTGGTGTTTGCAAGCTTTCACTTGTTGCTTAAAACTTTTCCCTTCCCAACGGGGACAGTAGGTGTTCATTTCAGCAGCACCTCTCCTGTTTCAGACCTCTTTGTAGTCACTTGCAAAGTCTAGCTGATTTCCTCGGGTGTGGTCAATGCCAACTCATCCTACTCCGCAGCAGCTTTGAACTGTAAGTCTATGAAATATACAGTAGCTTGACTATGTATAAAGTGTTCCTGCTGTGGATCGATACACAGCACGGCCCCTTTTTTACAGTTTGATTTTTCGTTCCCTCACACACAATGGCCTCTGTATCAAATATCTGCACAGAACTAAGACTCGATGTCTCAAACTTCCTTGCTTCCCATGGAGGATGGGCTGACTTCGTGCGGGATGCAAGTCAATCTGAAAACCCTATACTGGGGATTTCAACCCAGTACTGTGAGATGAGACAAATAGCCAATAAGCATCATGCTAAAGGGCTGTTGGTTGCAGTGCTCTATGCTGCTCTGGAATCCTCTGAAGTGAGGTTTCGAATCCTCGATCTGCAAATCGTGCCTCTTAAGCAAGAGATGGGTTTGCAGGAAATGGAATTTATTAGACTGCAGCAGAATTTGGAGTCTGAACTTCAAACTCTGCGCAATGAAAAGGATCAACTTTTGCATCATTCAGCTCAGACTGGAGAGCAAGAAATTTGTATGTTGAAGCAGGAATCTGAAAGTTTGAGACAGGATAAGGGGCAGGCTTTGAACATGAATGACTTGTTAAGCAGAGTGAATGAACAGTTGAGTGAGGATATGGGAGAGCTACAGGATGAGATAAACCAGGTATGTAATGACTTAGAAGTGGCTACTAGGGACAATCGTGATTTGAGCGCCGCATACAGAGTGTTGCAGAAACAAATGCAAGATGAGGTTGATATGGATTTTGCAAATGTGAGTCATGCAGAATGTGAATCCAAGATGGTGAAACTGCGCCATCAGCGGGAGGTTCTGGCTGGACATGTTAAGGCGATGGGAGGCATAGCCCCTGCCTTACACACATTATCTGAAGGGAAGGTATCAGATGATGACATCTCTCAGTACAACACCCAGTCACACCCCTACTATGGCCCAGAAACCCCACCCAGCCATCCACAACATGGCAGGTCCCCACTACACCCACACCATGTTATACGTCATCAACGTTGTGATGCGCATCATGGGAGATGCCAACATGGCAGCCCCCATGATGGGTGGAGAGCAGGCCCAGGCCTGGTCCCGATGGCACCACCGGTGGCTGTTATTAACGTGGAAGACAGGCAGGAGATAGAAACAATGATTGAGAATGCAATAGGTAATGTGCCTATCTCTGAGAGAAATAAGCGGATCCTTAAAACCCAGATTAGGCAGCTTCTGCAAGAGGCTGGTACTCAGGAAGGCGTGGTTCATACACCGGCTGAGGCCACAGCCCGGGCAGCCTTGGATGGTGCCCGAGGCAAACTACCCCAGCCTGATCAGCCCAATAATCCCCTGCAAATGGCTTACTCTGTTCAGCAAATAGCTGACAGTATTGGTCGGATGAGCCCATCCAACAACCTCAGCTGCCACTTGGAAAAGGTACGTTCCAAATGTGAAATGCTTAGTCTCACTGCAGACTATCAAGTCCAAATACTACGCCAAACCATCTGGATTGTGGGCCAAACTCCCTGATGCCATCCTCCAGGACAGGAACACCACCTTTGATGAGGTCGCAGCTGAACTCATTTCTGCACACAGCCCAGGTGTTGTAGGAGTGATGCTTGCATACCCTGTGAAACAGAATGCAAAAGAAAGTCCAGCGACTTACCACCAGAGACTCTGGATGGCCTACTGAGCAGGAAAGCACCTTGCACAGGAAGCTGCAGATGTGGATCTTATTGAATATAAGACCCTGTTCCTTAGGAACATGATCCCTGTGGTGAGAGAGAAGGTAGAGCCAACCACCTATCCCACCATGGAAAGGTTTGCCGATTCCTTCAGAAAACCGAGAGTTTATCAACTCTACATCCGTGATCTGGGCTCCGGTTCCAAGAAAGTAGCCGCCGTGGAGCCTGCTCAAGAGGATGTGACGCATTACATGGTGGAAGGACAGGCCCAACACAAACAGCCCCTCCCCACGGATAACCAACACCCCCAGCAGGCCTAACAACAACAACCACAGCAGCAACAGCAGCAATGAGGTGGGAACCGGAACTATCACAAAAATAAGAAGCATAAGAACCATAAGAGTAAACAACAACAAAGACCAGGCCCTTCATATAGAGAGATAGCCAAAGAGAATCGGAAATTTAGAGAACTCCTGGGGCAAGTGCGCTCTGTGGTGGATGCTGTTCCTGTTCAGTCCCTTGCAGCCATACAGCTGGGAACCCAGGCCCCAATGGGCCATGGCGATACCGGAAGTACAGATCCTCAGGCCCACACAGGCCTGAACCCAGAAGCACCTCCCTATATAGCATCAGTGCAGCATGCTGAAGTGGTTCAAAGGAGCCAGGCTCAACCTCTGCATGCTTCCTCTAGTACAGATTGACAATTACAGGCCTCAGTCCAGATTGTAAACAAGCTGATCTTGGATACAAACGGAAGACCCTGCACTGAGGCCGAGGTTGGTGGCCGCCTACTTACAGTGTTGTTGGATGCAGGCACGGCTGTGTCTATATTACATGATGACCACCCGGATACATCTCCTTGGTCCACCGGATGGAGGAATCAAAATGTCAGGAGTAGATGGCACTAGGTTACCTGCATACCGCTCCCTACCTCTACCTGTAGAGTTGGGCCACCTGAAGGCCTCACACACATTTCAATTGATGGTGTTGCATGATCATTCTACTATCATTGGAATTGACTTTCTTGCCCACATGGCTGTGTGGTGGATCTAGCTAACATGCTATTGATACAGATCCAGAGTCAATATCACACTATCTTGAGCCCTGATTCACACGTTGGGGCAACAATATCTGCCAACAATAAAGAGTATGACATCATAGATTTGTTCAAGAACCATGAGCTTTTTCCAGAGCTCCTTTCCATTTTGCAAAGGCATTTGGAAGCATTTGCTATCAATAAGCATGACTGTGGCAGAATGCACACTGTCATCAAAGTGCCAGGCCCAGCACATGAGAGGCAAAGGCAATATCCTTTCCCATCTGAGGCCTTGCCTTCTGTTAGGGAAACAATTAAATCACTCCTCAACCAAGGGGTAATCAGAACATGTGTTTCTACTGCCAGCTCCCCAGTGTGGCCCATGAAAATACCTACATGCGCATGGAGACTTATTATTGACTACAGGAAACTGAACCAGGTCACCCCCAGTTGTGCTCTAACTGTGGCCTCCGCACCTGATGTGCTATGACTCTTGACCCCTGACCTAAAATGGTTCAGTGCCCTGGATATTTCCAATGGTTTCTGGTCACTGCCATTGGCCCCCAAAAGTCAATATAAGTTTGCCTTCACCTTTGAAAGTAGACAGTACACATGGACTTGCTTGCCACAGGGATTCCATAACAGCCCATCCCTGTTCCATCTCTACATGATGTACACCCTTGAGGGTTTCTCTACTCCCCAGTGTCTCTTGCAGTATGTGGATGACCTGCTGTTGGCAACAGCCATGCAGGAACAACACTTGGATCTCTTGGATGAACTACTGACTCTCATCCAGAGAGCAGGCCTTAAATGTAACCCAGCAAAAGCACAACTATATCAGAAAGAGGTACTCTTTCTGGGCCTGAGAATAACTGACCAAGGCCGCAGCCCTACCTGGAAGAAGATACAAGGATTGCAAGACCTGCCATTGCCTACCAGCATGGTAACTCTTAGAAGGTTTCTAGGTATGGTAAACTATTCCAGAGATTTCATCTGTAATTTTGCTCAGAAAGCTGCTCTTCTGTATGAGCTACTGAAAAAGGACATTCCATGGAACTGGGGTCCCATACACACCCAGGCTGTGACATCACTGAAGCAGGCCTTGGCTTCAGCTCATGCTGTGGTCAACCCCAATCCAGCACTGCCTTTCCATCTGGAATGTGCCACCTCTGACATTGCCATGTCAGCAGTGCTGGCCCAGAAGGTTCATGGTACTCTGAGGCCCATTGCATATGCATCACAACTCTTGACTCCAGTAGAACAGATGTACAGCCTTTGTGAAAGGAACCTTCTGGCCACCTACTGGGCTGTCAAGCACTTCCTGTAAATCATTGGGTACTCTCCACTGATTATTAACACCAACCACACCTCAACTACCTTTCTGCTATCAGATAGAGTGAAGGATGGGTCAGTCTCTAATACCAGGCTGACACACTGGTCACTTCTTCTCCAAGATAGAGACATACAGGTACACCCAACCAAAATTCCATCCATGCTGGCACATGGCCTCCTTTTCCAAGGAGAACCCCATGACTGTACACTGCAACCACCTGATCTTCCAAATCCAGGTCCTTTCCTCCCTGCCATGCCACAAATACTTGAGAACACCTCTTTGTGCCGTATTTTCACATATGGTTCGGCTTCCTACTTCCAGGGTGAACAGATTGCAGGGATGGGCATTTTAGTGAATTACCCCTATGGTAACACTGTTAAAATTTCCAAACATTGCAGTGTAGCCTCATCACAGTATGCAGAGATGGCAGCGGTGGCCTGTGCCCTCAAGTTCATTCAGCATGGAACCAAGGATACCATCATTTTTACAGACTCTAACTGGGTTTGTTTTTCTCTTACAGAATTCCTTCCTTTCTGGCAGAAGAACTCCTTCCTCTCTTCTGATGGCAGCCCAGTGAAGTACAAAGAACTGGTAATATACATACACTCACTGGCACAAAGGTTTGCACACAAACTCTATGTACACAAGGTCAAAGCTCATTCTCTACATGACCTCTACCATGCCTTCAATGACACAGCAGACACCCTTGCCAAGGAAGGGACCCAAGGGGGGAACCCCTGGATGATGGATCATCCAGAGGCCAATGCAGCCAGACACATTGCAGCAGTCAGAAAGAAATGTGAACCCTTTTCCCCCTTGGACCTCTCAGCAACCCAACATGTTGATACTAAGCTCAAAGAAGTGTTCAGAATCCTTGCAAAAGTACCGAAGAAAAACATCCCACACACAACCCCTACCGGAGGCATGAAGGTAAGTTACACTGGTCACCAGATGACAAGCTTATCTGGTACCAACCAGATGATTCCACCACCAAGTTGTAGGTGGTCCCCAGACACCTCACGTCCGAATTCTTGCACCAAGTGCATGATACACCCACTGGTGGACACCAGGGAGTGGAAAACACCCTCCAGTGGCTCAAGACCACCGCCTGGTGGCCTGGTGTCACCAAAGATGTTAAACAGTACACAGATAACTGCCTTGTGTGTGTGCAAAACAATCCTATTCCCACCAAACGAAATGCCAAACTTTTACCACAAAGACACTCTGGCCCTTGGCATGCCATACAGATTGATTTTATTGGCCCCTTGACCAATACCAGTTGAAACAACAAGTATGCTCTTGTGGTAACAGATCTCTTCTCCAAGTGGGTTGAAGCTTTCCCCACTAAAACATGCACTGCTAAAACTACTGCCAAAATCCTGGTGGAACAAATTTTCTCCAGGTGGGGCCTACCTCTTAAGGTAGACTCTGACAAAGGAACCAGTTTTACAGGTGAGTTGATGAAAGAATCCCTTGAGCTCCTTTGAGTACAGCAGTTCAACATAGCTTACCACCCCCAATCTTTAGGTCAAGTGGAGAGAGCCAACAGATGGATTAAGCCAATGCTTTCCAAATCTATTGAGGACAATCCTCAATCCTGGGATTCTCATTGCCATTTATGGTAATCAGGGGCACACCTCAACCACCACCCAGTTGACACCTTGAGGTGATGACTGGAAGACAGAGAGACTACCTGAACACCTGTTGTTTGACCTGCACACTCCAACTGCAGACCGTGTCTGTAGACCAATATGTGGTAAACCTGAAAAGACCTCATACACACACTTTGTATAAGTTGCTAATTGTATGGGTGCAAGGCCCAGTAACAGTCCAAGATCTGTTTGATAAGCATGCACAAGAAGTGGATTGGCAGGTTGGAGATCAAGTTATGGTCCTCTGATTTGTGCATCCCACACACTCCTCCAGTAAGTGGGAAGTCCCTTACCCCATTGTCAACAAGCTCAGTACGGCAGTCCATCAAGTTAGACTCCTACACAACAATAAACTGACTGACAAATGGTTACATGCAAACCAACTGAAACTGTAAAAAGGAGCATAATTACTTTTCCTCACCCCATCAAATGGAATAGTACTAACCTACTAATGTTTGATTTTGCTTTTCAGATACACTGACAAGATGGCTATCTTGTTCCATTTTCTCCTCATCTCGGGAGTTATCCCCTGCATCCAAGGCATGGTATCAAACCTCCTACCTCACCGTGATCATCCAGCATCTGCTCCAGAGGGAGTATCCATCAAAATACTCAATAGTTTGATAACTGTCCAGGAAGGTTCTGATGCTTACCTCACTGTCTCGGTTGTTGGTCCTGATAGATCTACCCTACAAATTGAGTGGCAAACCACATCACAAGGACAAATTCTCCCTGTGTCCAAACTCTCCAAGGAACTTTCCAGGTTGGCCTAATGTGCAAATTATTATCCTCAGATGGTTCTCTCTGTCCTATGCTACAACCGCTTTTAGACATTCTGGTTTATACAATATTATTGCTTTAATTGTAATTCTTTATCTAAGGATTCTGCTCGAAAATGTTGTGCGTACACAACATGGCCTCTGCTGCCATGTGCCTATCTGTGTTACCACCCACTGATAAACAGCTTTTGGAATGTCCAAAGCACACCCCTGGTTCCCATAGTGGTCTAACAGCTACTGCCCTACCTGGTACACTGATTAACAATCTGCAATTTATGCATATACCTGTGTTGTTTAATTTAACTTACTGGAATATGAAAGAATTTGGCATGTGTCACAATACTAACACTTCAGCATAGAAACATAGACTTTGATGGCAGATAAGGACCGCTAGGCCCGCCTAGTCTGCCCATTTCCCTACCTAGATGATAAGCTGCAGATCCTATTTAACCAACAGCCTATTTCTTCCTACCCACCACAAAAATTGCCTTATGTCTGTCCCATGCATTCTTGAATTCTCCCACAGTTTTAGACCCCACAACCTCTTCAGGAAGGCTGTTCCATGCATCCACCACCCTCTCTGTGAAAAATATCTCTCACATTGCCCTGAGCCGCCCTCTATCATCAAATTGTGTCCCCTTGTTCTTACACATCTCATTTTCTGAAAGATGCTACCTCTCTTGGACTCTGTTGATTCCACTGAGGTACTTAAACGCTTCTATCATGTCTCTCACCCTTCTTTCCTCAAGGGTATACGTTATTGCTCCTTAGTGTCTCCTCGTATGGCTTCTCTTGCAGACCCTGCATCATTTTAGTTGCCCTCCTGAACTGCCTTCATCCTGTTCATGTCCTGGCGGAGATGGGGTCTCCAGAACTGGACGAGTACTTCAGATGGGGTCTCACCAACTGTCTGTACAGGGGGAAATTAACTTCCTGTTTTCTGCTTGTGATACCTCTCCCTATACATCCCGGTATCCCCCCAGCCCTCCCTATCACCTTCTCGCATTG
The DNA here is from genome assembly GCA_016271365.2 of Neoceratodus forsteri. Taxonomy (NCBI): domain Eukaryota; kingdom Metazoa; phylum Chordata; order Ceratodontiformes; family Ceratodontidae; genus Neoceratodus; species Neoceratodus forsteri. Next base: position 513,129,594 of record CM057449.1, on the reverse strand, counting down.
CTTGCCAACCTTAAATTCATCTGATATGATTATCCCCAGGTCTCTTTCCATTTTGTTGTTGTAACTACCTCCCCCATTGTGTAATCTTCCCTGGTTTTGTTTCCTGGCATTACTTTTTCACTTCTTGCATTGAATCCAAGCTGCCATACTTCTGACCATTCCTCCAACCTTGCAAGTCCCTTCTCATCCTTTCCACGCCCTTGTGTATCAACCTGTTGTAGATCTTTGTGTCATCTGCAAAGAGGCTACTTTTCCTTCCAGTCCTCTGCAATGTTACTATAGAGACATTACGCGACTGACCCAGTACTGAACTCCTGCTGTGTACCCACCAGTAACCCCTCTTTCTTCAGAATGGACTCATTTACACCACCTTCTGTGTCCTGTTGGTTCAGCCAATGTTTTACCCAGGCTACCACCTGGGACCCACTCCCAGGCTGGTTAATTTGATCCTAATCTTTTGTGTGGACTCTGTCAAATGCCTTGCTAAAGTCCAGGAGAGCTATGTCCACAGCCCCTCCCTGGTTCACTACTTTGGTCACCCAGTCAAAGAAATCAATTAGATCTGTCTGACATGACCTTCCTGCTGTAAACCCATGCTGCCTTGGGTCCCAGCCCCACTGGGCTCTAGGTACCAACAATTTTTCCTTCAGAAGTGATTCCATCACTTTCCCTACCACAGAGGTCAAACTGACAGGTCTGTAGTTTCCTCCCCGCCTTGGTCCCACTTTTGTGAAGGGAATCACATCCGCCTCTTCCAGTCCTCAGGTACCACACCACCCCCATGATTTGTTAAAGCATAGTCAGTGGTGTCACTAGTTTTCTGCTTAATTTTTAGAATTCTGGGTGAATTTATCTGGCCCCATTGTTTTGTCCACCTTCAGTTTTAGGAGTTCTTCAGAACCCTTTCTTCTGTGAAAGGACTGGGATCAACCCTCTCCAGAGTGCTTCGTATAATTGGATTAGGCACCTCCCCACTTCCTCTTTTGTGAATACTGGAACAGAAGTATTCATTCAGTATCCCTGCTTTATCACTGTTACTCTCTGCCCACCCACCATTCATTCTATTCAGCCTCACTATCCCTCCCTTTGTCTTTCTACATCCCTGATATACCTATAAAAGGTTTTATCCCCCTTCTTAATCGAGTTAGCTATCTTTTCCTCAGTTTGTGCCTTTGCTATTCTGACTACCCTCCCTGCTTCCTTCTGCCTTAACTGGTACAGTTCTCTGTCCTGCTCCTTCTGTGTTTCCTTATACTTCCTAAATGCTATCTTTTTCTCCCTAACCTTCACCACCACCTCTTTAGAGAACCATAGTGGCTTTTTCTTTCATTTTGATTTGTTTATTTGCTTCACACAAAGGCTTGTTGTCTCTGTGATGGCAGTTCTGATATTTGCCCATTGTTGCTCCACCCCTCCTTCTAGCCTGTTTGCTAGTGCTTTTCTAAGGCACTCTCCCATCTTGCCAAAGTCAGGCCTCCTGAAGTCCAGAACCATCACTTTGTATGGCTTGACTCTGTAGCAGAGTTTATCATGAACCACACTGTTTGGTGGTCACTTGTTCCCAAATGGCTACCCACTTCTAGATCTGAGATCCCTCTCACTGTCCCCATTTGAGAGTACGAGGTCTAAGATTGCCCTCATGAGTGGGGTTCCAAAACTAGCTGTTTGAGATGCCACCTGAAGGGCATCAAGAATGGCCTGCTTTTGGATGTGACTGCAGCAAAGGTGCTCCAGTTAACATCTGGCATGTTAAGGTCCCCCATCAACAGTATCTCCCCTTTCTCTGCCATCCTAAGTATGCCTTTATTCATATCCTTGTCCATTCCCTTCCCCCGACATGGGGGTCTATATACAACCCCTGTGCAGATTGTAGTGCCATTGCCTGTCTCTAAGGTGACCCACAGTACCTCCTCTCCTCCCTGTTCACTCTTTTGTTCAGTTGCTTTTATCCCTTCCCTTACATAGAGAGCTACTCCCCCCCCTTCTGCCCTCCCTGTCTCTCCTGTAGGTTGTGTACCCTGGTATGTTAACATCCCAGTCATGGTTCTCTGTGCACCATGTTTCTGTGACTGCTACAATATCCAGGCATCCCTCTTCTATCAAGGCCACCAATTCAGGGAGCTTGTTGCCCAGACTACGGGCATTGGTATTCATTACCCTCCATTTCTTGATGGCCTTACCCCTTTTTGCCCCAGCCCTGTCCTTATTGCATTTGTCACTTTCTCCATTTATCCATGCGCTTCTCCCTATTGACATCTCCATGTTGGTGTCTACCTCACTTAGTACCCTGATATTTTGGGGGGGCTAGGATTTCCCTGCTCTATTCCAGTGCCTCCCCCCTTGGCTAGTTTAAATACTTGTCAATGAAGTATTTAAACCTATCACCTAGGATCCTGGTTCCCCTCCTGGACAGATGCAGGCCATCATGCCAGTATAGGCCTGCATCCCTCCAGGTGGACCCCCAGTCTCCAATGAAGCCAAATCCTGAGCTCTGCACCAGTTTTTCAACAACTGATTGAATCCCATGGTGTGGAGCACCCTAGCCTCACCCGTGCCATAGACAGGCAGCACCCTGAGAAGGTTACCATGTGTGCTATTTGTCTAGGCCCTCCCATCTCCACAAACACTTCTTGCACTGCTCTGATCCCTTTAGCTGGTCATTTGTCCCTAGGTGGACAATGACATCCAGCTCCTCCCCTGTGCAGTTGCTCTGGCATCCTGAGGATCTGCCCTCTCTCTCTCCAAGCCATGGCGCCAGGCAGGCACTTTGCCTCCCTCTCCCCTTCCTCCCCAGTTCTACCTTCCTAACAATGGAGTCCCCCACCAGGAGTTGTTTTCTTCCCCTGTGGGGTCCCATGCCACCCTCCTTTGGGTCTCCTTTGTGGAGGTTCCCAGCATCCTCCTTGGTCTCCACTGTGGGTGCCTCCATAGAGGAACCACACTTTTCCAGAACTGCATAGAAATTGTGGAGAGGTACAACTGGAGGGATGAGCCTCTGTTCCACCAACCTCACCCTCCCTGAGCCCACTGTGGTCCAACCACACCTCTTTCTTGGCAACCTCTGAGGCAACGGCAGTGACCCTGGTGGTCCCTGGGTGGGAGAGGAGGTCCCACAAATCCTGGCCAACTCAGCCTGGAGATGAGCAACCTCCTCCCTCAGCCCAGAGAGGTGTCTGCAGACAGTGGGACAACACTGCATCCTCCAAAACATCTCCTGGAAAACTGCTGCTCCACAGCCACTGCACTGCACCACTCCCATCATGTCTTTTTTCTGGCTCCCTAACTGTTATTTGGAATACTTACTCTTTCCTCTGTTTGTTTATTTCTTTTTTTTCTTCTCTCCTACTTACTTACTGCCTCTGCACCCTTTTTATCTCCTGATCTTCCTGTTCTGAGACAAGAAGTTCCTATATTTCTCAGTAGTCTCCTTACTTGCTCAGAGTCAGACCTCCAGCAGCTGGGAGGATGGAGAGCTACTCTTGCCCTTCTAGAATGGTGAGTCTTTGGTGGCTCTACGATCACTCACTTCCTGCTCCCAAACAGGAAGTTCCTGTTGTCAGTTAAATCCTGTGCCTATAAAAGTATGACTGGTTTAGGGTGGGGGGGTTGAGAGGAGGGGAGGGGAGGGAAGGAGGGCAATATAGTCCCAGTAGAGAAGTTTTAGTTATACCAGTAGCTCCTTCCTCCTGGAGTTCTGTCTGTCCTCTGGCAGAAGCTATCTAGGGCAGCATTTTATAGTACATTATTACTTGATAGTTTAGCAGCATTTCAGATTCATACTCAAGACCCTATTGCCGGGGTACATACCACCGAGCATAGAGGCAACTTCAGGAAGAGACTAAATCCTGATGATCAAAGTCATAAACGTAATACACGTGAAGTTGACAGTTCTGATGTCACTAGTGCAACAGGCACTGTCACAGGTCTTTTTGGTACAGCTATGTCTATATGGAACAAGGCAGACATTGCTGCTATCAAATCTCATTCTGCCAAATTTCAGACGGGTTTGGTGAATGATATACTACCCCCATTATTGCATAGAGTGGATGGCCTTAGTCAGGAAGAAAGATACACTGTTTACAATATGCACAACATTGCTAAGGCATTTACTGATTCTAAAGAAAAGATTAACACACTCATTGCAAAAAACAGCAAAGAAGCAGATAAGCAATATATTGCACATGAGATCTTATGCTCAGCTTGTGGTTCATACATTATCACTACCATCAATAATCTCTTCCATGATCTAGAATCTGGAAGAATCCCTGATATCATACATGACAGAAGTATTTCCAAATGGTATTGTCCACAATGTAAAACCCCTGGTTGTATTGCTATGTGTATGCAACAATCTCTAACTATTCCTCTTTCTACATCTAGAAATGTGGGTTTTGCGACCAGACACCCTAATACTGGTCCCTGTTTTACTGCTAAGAAATGTTCTATCAAAGATACAATGTTTGTTTCTTTTACTGTCTCTTTACCATGCTTTGATCCCACTACAGCTTTATTCAACAAGCTGGCTTCTGTACATTCCATTGGGCACCTTGATGACGACATCTACAGAGAATGCTTGGACTTGCCTCCTCTTCTGGTCTTCCATCCTTTCCTGGACACCTGGGTCACTCCGCACACAGATTGCTGCGTGAAGAAACAATATATCTACTTGTGTCAATGTGATGTATTTGATGTTATTAAACCTGTATGTGGTTATTCTCCCAACAGTATAGATTGATCCTTTTCCATGGATGGTGACATCAGCACTAATGGCACAGATTTTTCTGACTCAGCATTGGCTCCAGATAAACTTTACCAGTCTTATTGAGAGGAGGTTCATCGCCTGTCAACATGGATTTCCAAGACAATCTAAACTTGCCCAGTACTTTTACAAAAATGGAGACTGCCTACTGTTAAAATGAAGTACAAGTCTGATGGTGAATATTGCATTGTGACCAATTACAAATCATACACTTATGGTACTGAGACATGTGTTATTGATACCCCCCAATTTCTGTTTCGTTCCTCACCAGAAGGCCGTCATTGGACATACCGTTATTACCCCGTCCCCCTTATGGATGCAGACATCATTGATGGTAATCCCCGATTATCTGCTTACCCTTTCTGAATATTTACCATATTTCAATGTACACATAGATCCACTATCACTTACATTAAAATCACTTTTAGGAAGGAAAGACACATACCTCATCCACATCAGCAATAATATTACCAAAGCTAACGAAGCTATCCTCTCATTGATTAATGATGGTGATATGAATGATGCATTAACTAACACATGGTTAAAGATTACTTTTAAAGGTTTCATTATTATACAAGCATTTTTGATATTTTTCTTGGTTATTATGCTATGCTGCCTATGGCACACACCCGCGTCAACATCGAGAGCAGCTGGAGTTCCTTTACAGAACTCACACGTCAGGTTTGTAAATGACCCCTGCTCCCTGACCTTTCCCTATTTTTGCCTGTGTTGCCCTTGGAGGCAACAAGGGGGGGATGTTATACGAGGTCCCTGCACCCTAATTGGTTTCCCCCAGAGGTACACCATAGACAGCTAGTGCTTAGGCTTATGTTATACTAACATATTGGACTAAGGGCGTCTACCGTACAAGAGTAGATGTCAGGATATGTATGCATATTAGTGTAATACACTTTTGCTTGCTAATACATCTATATTTTCTATGTATTTTCTGTGTATTTCATACTTATAAGATGTTAGGACATCTGTGTCCTTGTAATGATTATGATATATAAGTCGGCATTGCCACCTTTTGGTGATTTGTACTACTACACTGATTTATGTAAGACTCTGTAAGAACTGTACTCTTTAGTCTCACAAAGTGATGACTACTACAAAATTGTATAATGTTATCTTGGACAGTGGAGCTACTTCTAATTTAGCCCATAAAGCTCATCTCTGTAACTAGAAATGTTTATATCTTACAGTAACCATAGTAATTATCATAGGTATGTAATGTGAGACATTGAGTCTTATACCTCAGATACCCCAAGAGACACAAAGAAACCTCGAGGTATAGGGAACGCTTAGCACTGGCTCCCGGTTCATATTGGTAAGAACTGCTTAGGGCAACTGTGATTTATCCTTTTGGTAGTAATAAACAAGTTTATTACTCTTATGCAATGTCTCTATGATTCCTTGCATTCCCAATATTGCCAAGAACCTGAGAATGAGGTTTTAGACCTCCTGACAACCACATGGTGTTGATAGGATGCCTGAGGCATACCTGTGGAATGTCAGGGACAGTCCTCAGATGGTTAACATCGTTTCTCACGGGGAGAACACAAAGAGTTGTGTCTGGGGTTTTTCCTTAGGCCCAACTGCTTTGTCTTGTGGGGTGCCTCCGGGTTCTGTGCTGTCACCCACATTGTTCGCGGTGTATATGCTACCCCTCGGAGACATTGTAAGAAGGTATGGGCTGCGGTGTCACTGTTACGTAGATGATACCCAGCTCTATCTCTCTTTTGCACCCGAGCAGGATGGAGCTCTCTCGGTCTTTAACAACTGTCTGAAAGAAATCCAGGAGTGGATGGATTCTAGCTGGCTGAGGTTGAACTCGGAAAAGACTGAGGTACAGTTTGTGGACCAGGCTCATCAGACAGGGGGGGTCAAGTGCTGGTGCGCCCTCCGGAATTATTCTTGGTGGTGTCTCTCTCCCGACCTCTGAAAGGGTGCGTAACCTGGGGGTAGTTTTTGATGACGGACTGACCCTGCATTCGCAGGTGTCAGTTGTCATCAAAACTTCCTTTTACCATCTTAGGAATATCGCCAGGGTTAAACATCTGGCTCCGTCTGATGACCTTCTAACCTTGGTCCATGCCTTTGTGTTCTTGCACTTGGATTACTGCAACTACCTTTATCTAGGGCTTTCGGAGGTTGAAATCCATCGCCTGCAGCTGTTGCAGAACATGGCAGCCTGGCTTTTGACAAGCTCTAGTCAATCCTGCCATATTACTCCGGTGCTGCGCGAACTGCACTGGCTGCCAATACAGTGGCGGATCACCTTTAAAGTTGGTTTATTGACTTTTAAAGAAGTCCTACATGGACAGGGCCCAGACTATCAGAAAAAGCTTTTGGTTTCTTACTGCCCCAGTCAATCAGTCCGCTCGGCCGATGAGGGGTCGCTAGAGATTCCAAGGGTGAATTTGAATCATTGGGTTCCAGAGCTTTTGCTTTTGCAGCTCCCACCCTTTGGAATTCTCTACCCTGTCAGTTTCGGGAGTGTACATCTGGGGAGGAATTTAAGAAGGGCTTAAAAACCTTTCTGTGGAATAAAGCATTTTTAGTTAACTGAAGTATTTATCTGATTGTTTATGATTCTTCGTTGTATTGTTCTGTTTTTGGATTTTATATTAATTGTTCTTAAATTGTTAGGCGCCTTGGAATTGAAAAGGCGCCTTATAAATAAAATTATTATTATTATTTTTATTATTATACATAGACACTGTTGGCAGATAATGGCCTATGGCCCACCCAGTCTGCCCCTTTGAGTTTGGAAGTTCCCTTTATGTTCTTCAAGAAGTCTGTTGACTTTACCCCTCACCTCCAGAATTCTCTTATGTCTATCCCATGCATTCTTAAATCCCGTGATTGTATCAGCCCCCACCACTTCTTCTGGCAGGGTGTTCCACTTGTCCACCACCTTTCTGTGAAGAAATTCTTCCCCACATTTCCTCTGAATCACCATCCCTCCAACTTCATCCCATGCCCTCTAGTCCTGGAACATCTTTTTTCACTGGAAAATACTGTATTCCTGCACCCTGTTCCTCCTTGTAAGGTACTTGTATGTCTCTATCATATCCCCTCTCTCCCTCCTCTCCTCTCCTCCAGGGAGTACATATTCAAGTTCTTCAGCCTGTCATCATAGGACTTGTGATGTAATCCCTGTACCATCTTTGTTGCCCTCCTCTGAACCTTCTCTACCCTGTCTATGTCCTTAGGTAGGTAAGGTCTCCAGAACTGTACGCTGTACTCCAGGTGGAGCCTCACTAGTGTCTTGTATAGTGGAATTATGACCTCCCTTTTCCTGCTGGTGATGCCCCTGTCTATGCATCCCAGAATCCTATTTGCTTTACCTGCTGCCTTGTCGCACTGTTTGCCTACCTTGAGGTCATCAGAGATGATAACCCCAAGGTCCTTTTCCTGCTTGGTGCATGCTATATCCTCACCTCCAACTGATATGTTGTTCCAGGGTTTTTATGCCCCATATGCATTATTCTTGCATCCCTGGGGGGGGCTTAGATGCCAATCTGCTGAGTCCTTGACCCCCATTTCCCACATCCTCAGGAAGGGCTGGGCTAGGATTTTGAAATCACTTTTGAATGCTATTAAAAAGAGCTTACTGATCCTCTTAATCTGCTCAGGAGACATTGAGCTCAACCCAGGTCCACTTCCTCTATTTCTGCCCCTTTGGAGATGACAAATCTAAAGGGGTTGAAAATCCTACATGCTAATGTCTGTAGCCTCATAAGAAAACTGGATTTAATCCAAACTTGGTTGAACCACTCCACCCCAGATGTACTCATTATTACTGAGTCCTGGCTTAAGCCCTCCACCCAGGATACTGAAATAAACTTCCCTTTCTATAAAGTCTACAGAATGGACAGAAAGGCCAGAGGGGGTGGAGTTGCTATCTACCTACAGGATAAGTACAATACCTCTATTATTAACTCCACCTCTGAGCCTAAAGAATTTGAGTGCTTTTCCATTAAGTTACAACTCTCCTCCTCCCAATCACTTGAAGTTATAGGATGCTACAGGCCACCATCAGCTGTTCTAAAAATCCAACAGCTTCTGAGCACCTTACTTGCTCTTCATCCTCAGAGGTCATAGTAGTGGGTGACCTAAACCTTGATTGGTACTCTGCCTGTTCAAAACCCCTTAAGGACTTGAGTGATGTCATCAGACTCCACCAACTCATTACGGAACCTACCCAACCTAATATAAAAAAATCCATCCAATAACTCACTACTTGATATTATGCTAGTCAACAAACCACATCCGTTCTCTCATGTGGGTGTCTTTAGTGAGCTCAGTGACAACTGTATCATATCTTGTGTAAGGTCCATACCAAAAACTATCTCATCCTCCAGATATATTTTCAAAAGGTGCCGCCAGAATTTTGACATTTCTGCCTTCCTCACTGACTTGCAACAATCAAACTGGCAAGAATTTTATCTTGCCCCATCTATTATCGAAGCCTACAATATTTTCCATAAGATTCACACAGACACAGTTAACTGGCATGCTCCACTGCTGAAAATCTGTACTAAGAAAATGTCCTGTCCCTGGTTTTCAACCTCCCTTAAGTCGGCTCTTCTCCATAGGGATGCCCTTTGGAAAAAGGCATGGAAGACCAAACTTTCTGTTGACTGGGCTACCTTCAGAGCAGCCAGAAATCAGTGCACAAAGCTCATAAGGGCTGCTAAGTCCAGTTACTATAACAACAAACTAAACACATCCACTCATTGCTCTTCTGCATTTTGGAAGTCCCTTAAGGAGATTGAGGGTCATAGGCCTCCCAGCTCTCTCCTCTCTAAAATATCTGATGGCAATGCCACGTACACAGATAAACATGATATACTAAGTGCACTAAATAATCACTTTGCCACAGCTGGCCCGGCCTTTGACACCTCCTCTGCCAACGCTCTGCGAGGCCAACTATGTGGACAGGACAAGACCTTCTTTTCCTCTGCAATGGCTGTACCTTCCTTCTCCTTCAGCCCTATGTCTCTGAAGCAGGTAGAGGACTTGCTATTCAAGCTAAATACTAGAAAAAGTGCTGGCGCAGTCCTCATTGACCCCTAATTTCTAAAATTAGCTCCCATATTCTAGCCGTTCCCATAACCCACATCTTCAATTTGTCCCTCACGCAGAGTACCCTTCCTGAGAGCTGGAAAACTGCCCATGTCATCCTTCTGTTTAAATAGGGAGATCCTGCTGACCTCAATAACTACAGGCCCATCTCTCTGCTTCCCACCCTGTCTAAAATGCTGGAAAAGTTAGTTAACTGACAGATCAGAGACCACCTAGATTCTCATAACCTACTCACCCCTATACAGTCAGGCTTCAGACCTCAACATAGCACAGTCACTGCACTTGCAAAAGTTACTAACGACTGGTTGAACACCTTGGACAATAAACTCTACGTGGGTGCCTTGTTTCTGGATTTAAGCAAGGCATTCAATACGGTGGACCATACTCTTCTCCTGGATATCCTCAGCAACTTTGGCCTTGATCCCATCTCTCTTAAATGGTTTCACAGCTACCTCATTGGCCACTCACAGCAGGTCAAAGTGGACGGAGATCTGTTCCCTATGAAAACCCTTCTAAGAGGTGTACCCCAAGGCTCTATCCTGGGCCCCCTCCTTTTCGCAATTTATATCAATAACATACAGGCTGGCATCCAACTAGCAGACATTCATCTATTTGCCAACAACACTGTCTTATACATCTCTGAGCCCACCACAGACAAAACATGTTCCGACCTTCAACTTGGGTTCAACCGCCTTCAGAAAAACCTTTTGCAACTAAAACTACTTCTTAATGCTAAAAAAATTAAGGCTATGCTCTTTTCACCTTTTTCTAAAACCCCCTCTACTACATTGGTGGGAGCGCAAATGTCAATCACCACTCTCCTTAATGAACCTCTTGAATATGTACACAAATTCAAATACCTGGGGATGTGGGTTGACCACAAATTGACCTTTGTTGACCACATAGAAGAACTATCCAAAAAACTCAGACAGAGACGTGGCATATTTTTCTATGTCAAGCACCTGTTAACCTTGGAAGTGAGAACTAGAATTGTGCAATCTACCTTCCTCCCCCTAATTGATTACCGGGATATTTTTTACAGACAAGGGACTAACGCAGGTCTAAAAAAGTTGGACATCGTATACCATCATGCCCTAAGATTTATTACTGGAGCCCCCATGCTAGTCGCCACTGTTCTTTATATGCCCTAGTCGGCTGGACCTCCCTCAGCCTAAGACACTATAGAAATGCAGCAATTTGGACATACCGTGCTATCATTAAGAAATTGCCACTATACATCTCGGACTGACTTCCCATTTGCTCCTCTGGTGTATATACACCAAGGGCAGCCTCTTATATCTCCCTTGTTATTCCTAAAGTTAAAACACAGTTTGGCAAATCTTCCTTATGCTACTCCCTTCCCACCCTGTGGAACAAACTACAAAAAACTTTACAAATATCCTCTCCACTTTCCATGACCACCTTCAAAACTTTAGTCACCAGAATTGCTGCAAAAATTTGCAACTGTGTTTCCTAATACATATTGCTAACCTCCTCCCCTCCTTCCTCACTCCTGCTTCCTTCCTCCCCCCACTGAGTCATTCCTTCAGCTCCTCCCATGTATGTGCTCCATTCCATCCAACCTCGCAGCAGGCAAATTCTTTAATTATTTATGTTTTTTCTTCTCCATATGGTTGACCTTGCTACCTTGGCAGACACCTGCCCTTACTCGATTGTCTGTCCTCCTATACCTTGTTTTTGTTAGACTATAAACAAACCTGTACTACAAGTTTAATGTCTTGCTGTCATATTCTGTATAGACTAGCCTGCTTATTTATTGGCAAATGTTAGTCTGCGTTGAAAGTGCATATTTCTATGTTATTATGAAGTATACCCTACTTGTCTCAATGTTTTACTTTAGTGAACTTTGTAAACTACTCCTAGGTCCAGCTTGTAAATGAGTTTCTTTCAACGATGTTTCATCTGGCTAAATAAAGATTGATCGATTGATTAATTGATTATCGTGCACTTCCTTGCATTGAATTTCAACTGCCAAACCCTTGACCATTCTTCAAGCTTCTGCAGGTCCCTCCTCATTCTGTCTACACTCTGGCATGTCCACTCTGTTACAGAGCTTTGTGTTATCAGCGAATAGGGAAATTCTGCCTTCTAGGTCCTGTGCAATGTCACTGATGAAGACGTTTAATAGGACCAGTCCCAGCACTGATCCCTGTGATACCCCACTGGTCACTCCTCCCTCTGTGGAGTGACAGCCATTTACCACCACCCGCTGTGTCCTGCCGCCCAGCCACTTACCTAGCCACTGCACTACTGTCCTGCCCACTCCCATATTTCTCAGTTTGTTTAATAGCCTTCTGTGTGGCACAGTGTCAAAGGCCTTGCTGAAGTCCAGGTAGGCCATGTCCACTGCCTCCCCCGATCCACCTTTGATTTGAGACTTGGGCTCTCATCCAAACCCCAGCTCTTTGGCAGATAGCCTTCATCACAGGGTGTGGCTACTAACGTTCCAATACTTTATTAAATAGCCATTATCTTAATGTAGAACACCTGAATCTAGTCACATGGTGAAACATCAAAAGTAATCAATAGCAGTAATACAATTCATTCATAAAAGGAAAAAAATAACAAAGAAAAATGCTTTGTCACAACAACTAATATGGCACAAATGAATGACCTCAAATTTAGGTAAAGTTACTAGGGTCTGAGTGACATATCTAAGCAGACTCAAAGAATATAAGCAGGAGATAGTGTAAGCAGTGAAGTCATCACCCAGATTACAATTTGTCAAGGCTTTCTTGGAGTAAGACCAGGGATCTACAAAGTCATCATGCTTGCCAGAGAGTGAAAAGGGAGACAGGACACACACAGGCAGGGAGATAAGATGTAATAAAAATAGACAAGGGAGGTCACAAATAGTGCTCAAAGGTCAGGTTCAAAAAATACAAAAAATACAAATATTTCTTGTTGCTTTGTTGTTTTTACATACTATAATTAATAGTTTGAATTATAAATAAAGAGAAATAGTTCTGTAGCGCACATTTCACTAAAATAAACAATCAAAAACTAGAAAGATTTTTTTTAGCTAGTTTTTCAACAGGAGGTCAAGAGACATTGCAAAGGGTCAAACCAAAAAAAATACATGTGGGAGCAATTTCAACCATTATCTTATAATGTTTTAATTCTTTTTCAAGAATGGTTTCAAGTCCCACTGGTCAATAACGCCATCTAGTTTAACACTTTTCAGCCTAACAATCCATTAACTTTCTTTCATCGATAATCAATTTGTCCTGTCACCACCATATTTCAAAGATGGCACCCATTTAGTTCCCATGTATTTTAAACCATTAGGAGATGAGCTATGGTATGTTGCAAAATGTTGCCCCATGGGTGTATCAATTTTCACATTTATTATGTTTCTTATGTGTTCCTGTATTCTGGTTTCTAACAGTCTGGTTGTCCTTCCAATATAAACAATGTTACATGGGCACCACAGGATGTAAACAATGACTGTGGCGTTACAAATGATGAACTAACTTCAAAAACTTTATTTGGATTAGTAGGGTGTTTAGAACTGTTTCCTGTATTGTGATGTGTGCACACGTTGCATTTAAAGCAACCCATGGTCTTGTATGGTAACCATGTAGCTCCTTGATTTTGTGTTGCAGGCTTCAGCCTGCTGTGTACCAATTTGGCCTTAATATTTGGAGCTCTACTGAATGTGATCCTTGGCTTAGTCCCAACTGCTGTTTCCACCCCCCTGTCCCCTAGTAAAACTGGCCAGTTTTTGTGAATTATACTGCCAATCTGTCCCGACCAGTTGTCATATTCAGTGACAATGGTAATGGGTAACAGGGTCTGTTCCTTTTGTCTAGGATTATCCAGTAATTCTGCTCTAGATTTGACATGTGCTTTCCTTAAAGCTTCATTTGAGGTTTCCACTTCATATCCCCGGCTGTGAATCTGTCCTTTAACTCCTCAGTTTGTGTAAGAAATGTATTCTCATCTGAACAGTTTTGTCTAAGATGAAGGAATTGTCCATAAGGGACAGAGTTAATCAATCTGCGAGGGTGGGCACTTTCTGCCCGAAGGACCGAACTGGTGGCTGTACTATTTTTTTAGAGCACTTTGACTCTATTTGACCCCTAATCTCAATTGGTCTAGACAGGGATACATCCAGAAAATTGACAGTTTCGGAATCTGCTTTGTAGGTGAATTTGAGAGTTGTGTCATTTACATTCATCCATTTTACAAATTCATCAATTTCTGTTATGTCTCCATCCCAAATACACAAAATGTCATCAATAAAGCACTTCCACAATCCAATCCTGGGCAGAAATAGGTTACTAACAGGGTTAAATATGCATGTCTCCTCCCATCTGCCAGGAACAGATTAGCGTTTGAGGGGGCCATAGATGCCTCCATTGCTGTACCACACATTTGCAAGTAGAATGCTTCATGATATTCAAAAGAATTGTGTTTGAGAATAAAGCCTAGTTCATCAAGAATAAATTCCACTGGGATGTTATCCCTCTCCTGGCTATTCCCACGAAAGTATCTGCAGGCATCAACACCAACCACATGTTTGATACATGTGTATAGAGGTTCTACATCCACACAGACCCAGTGCATGCCATCTTTCCATTCAGACCTTTGTAGTTTATTTAAGATGTCAGTGGTATTTTTTATGTAAGAACAAAGTCCCACAACATTTCTTTGGAGAAAAAAATCTACAAATTTCCCTAGTCCTTCCGTGAGGGACCCAAATTACTATACAAACCATACTAGAAATTATGGGACGACCTGGGGGATTCATTTTATCTTTATGTACCTTAGGTAGAATGTACACATTGGGAATAATAGGGTGCTCATTCCATATATACTTATATTCAGATTCTTTAATCCCCCCCCCTCCCCACTGCTCCCTGTGGGAGACTGTACACATATTAACATCAGAAGTCTGCTTTGTAATCTTGCTAAATTAGATGCTTGGGTGTCTCTCTATCACCCTGATGGTCTCTGCTTATCCAAAACATGGCTCAAGTCATCAATACTGGACTCATGATGCTCCCTACCCAACTATAATGTAATTAGATTTGATAGACAGCCTCCTAAGAGGGGCGGGGGGTGGCAATCTATTACATAACTCATCTTAATCTCCAACACTTCCACCATATCCCTCTCCTCTTGTGAACCCCTTCACACTACCCTCCTCTTGGGTGCAAAAAAAAACTGCACTTAAGCTGTGCCTATAACCCGTCAAAAAGCAAAATCTCTTGCCTAGTTGAACTGCTTGAAAAGGTTTCCCTTGCCTTGCTATTGGACAAAATGGAGTTCTTATTCTTGGTGACTTGAATCTAAATTGGATTGGTAATGAGCATAATAAACTTCTCTCCCTCATGCAAGGATATAATCTACATCAAACAATAAATTGACCCACTAGAATCTCATCCTCTTCCACATCTGGTACCCTCATTGACTGGATATTGACAAATCGCACTGACAGAATTAAGACTACAAGCTCACTAGCAGACGTTGTAAGTGACTATGCTCCCATTTTTTGTACCTGGAGTTCTTCAGTGGTCCCTTCTCCACCACCTAAATATATCACAGTTAGAAACTTTGCCGGGCTAGATCATGCTATGTTCCTTCTTGAGGTCTCCTCAATTGACTGGTCCTTCCTCTACTTGGTCCAAGATGCTCAGATGGCCCTAGACTACTTCCTCACTGAATTTAGGGCTCTCCAATATATACATACCCCTCTCATTACTCATCGTGCCATGGTAAAAAAACAAAATGGCTTCACAAAGACTTGCTAACTCTACTCCAGGCTAGGGACAAAAGCTGGAGGTGCCATAAAAGCTCTGGTCTTCAGTCAGACTATAACAATTACAGAGCACAGAGGAATTCCTGCAAGAGGCAAATAAGATTAACAAAGAGCACCTACTGCAAAGAACTCCTGTTGGATGCTGCAGATGACTCTAGAAAGTTTTGGTCTCATGTGAAAACCTTCCTGGGTATCCAGAAAACCCTTCCTTCCAACGATATGGTCCTGAATGGTGTGCATTGTAATAAGCTGACAACTATTGCCAATGCTTTCAACACCCACTTTACTGACCTATCTAATTTTATCACTGCCTTCCCCTCAACACAACCAAAATCCTGCCATACACAGACCAACCATGAGCCTGATAACCCCCCTTTCCATTTCAAAGCCATCACCAAGGCTGATGTCCTAAAACTCCTTAACTCTGTCTCTGACAACACAAGTGTCGACTCAGACTGCCTTGAGCCAAAACTCCTAAAACTTGCAGCCCCTTTTATTGCCTCCCCTATGGCTACAATATATACTCTGTCCCTCTGTCAAGGTCATGTCCTTAATATATGGAAAATTGCCAGAGTCACTCCTGTATTTAAACAAGATTCTAGCCAGAGCCGATAGGGCTGTGAAGCGCTACCAAATGACCAAAGTATTTTTCTTGTTGGTGCCATATAGTGCTGTTTAGTCACAATCATCAAAAACTGGCATGCTGCTAATTCAGTCCTCTTGAATTTATTTAGTCAGAGTACATGCTGCTGTGTGTGTGTGTGTGTGTGTGTGTGTGTGTGCAACCTGTCATACCCATAGGAATTAGATAGCTAACACAGCTGTAATTTGACACTATAGTCTGACTTTCAGAGTTTCAGTAAATTCTAGAATAACATATAATGAGTTAACCCCTTGGTTGCTGAAAGAAATAGAATAAACCTATTAGACTGAGCTGGACAGATGATAGAAACAGCAGTTTAAAAAGTATTTTTTTTGTTAATATCCTAAGAAGTTCTGAGGTACAATACTGTAGCATCCCCCTTCCTTCAGATGCCTTTAACATAGAGCAGCAAATCGCAAAAATCAGAGGAGGAGTGCACTATTTTGCAGCTGTGGAGGAATACTTTCAAAAGTCCAAAAAGGGAGTTCTATAATCAGCCATTTTAGAGCTACAATCTGATCCCAATAGGGCTGTAGGCTCCACCCACAGCCCTAAAAAGGGGACAAAAAGGACATCTCCAATTATTGGCCCGTAGCAATCCTCTCTGTATTAGGGGAAATCCTAGAAAAACTGGTGGTCTCCCAAGCTATCACATATCTTTCCAAATTTAACCTGCTCTCACCTAACCAGCACAGCTTCCGAAAAGGGCATAGTACCACCACCACTGCTCTGCTTAAATTCACCAGCTACATGCTCTGTGCCATGGATTCCAGTCTTCTGACTGGAGCAGTATTCCTCAACCTCACAAAAGCCTTCGATCTTGTGGATCACCCTCTTCTGCTCTCAAATCTTCTATCTCTTGGCTTCTCACCACAATCTACATCCTGGTTTAACTACTTAATGGACAGTTTTCAGGTCGTGAAATTTAATTCAGTTTTATCTGATCAAGCATCCATCAGCGTAGGTGTTCCCTAGGGTTCCATCTTGGGTTCCCTTCTTTTCTCTATTTTTATAAATCACATAACTCAGGATATCCCTCACTGCTCGTCACTCCTTTATGCGGATGACCCTGTGCTATACTCCAGCTCCAAGAATATATTGGAGATAACCCTTAACCTCTCTTCTGCCTCACAAAATATCCAGATTTGGCTCTCCAGACGCAAACTCCTACTTAATGTGGGGAAAACTCAGGCTATGGTCTTTGGTACTGTGGCCAAGCTTAGGTAGTCTCAAAGTCAACTTTGTATTTCCTGCTGGATGGCTCTCTGTTGAAGACGGTGAGCTTGTTCAAATACTTAGGAGTTCTACTTGATGGATCCCTTGACTTTGATCATCACATCCTATCCACATGCAAGTCTGTGAACTCTAAAATTGGTCTCGCTTATAAGACTTGTCACATCTTAACACCCTCTGCTAGACTGGCTACAGCCATAGGAATCCTACCCCACTCTCTTACCTATGGTTTTGTAATTTATCTTAATGCATCAAAGGCATCCCTACACAGATGGGACACAACTTACAACAACAACTGTCGGTATGCCTCAGCATCCCCGCGACTGAAGCATCACTGTCAGCTCTATGCTGACCTTAACTAGCCTTCCTCATCAAACTATCAATCGCTCCCACTTGGCTCACTGGTGGATAACATTAGAACTAATATCCCAGTATTACTTGCCTCCCTTCTTCTTACACAGACTTTCTCCTATGGCATCCGTTCCAGTGATCGATTCCTACTATACATCCCTAGGTGCAAAACCTCCAAGGGAACCTGTGCCTTCTTCTATGCTGCCCCTAAATTTTGGAACTCCCTTCCACTTGATGTCTGGCTTGCACTGAGCCATGCCCGTTTTAAAAAAAAGAGTATCGATCTCATCTATTTAAACCTACCCCATGCACGTGTTTCAGTCCACCCTAATTTTACTTGACTGACACCACTCAGCTACGAGCTCCTGTCTCCACTTATTATAGATATTTATCACATTGGCTCCTTCCACCACTAACCATACCTAATCCGGCTACTCCCATGATCTACCCTCACTGTCACTCTACCACTTTCCCTGGGACCCAACTGTATCTACCCTCTGTCAACCACAGCTTAGACCTGACAATATTGTCAGCTGGACTTAGTCATTTGCTGTTTTTTCGCATTAGACCTATTTGTTTTTACCTGTGACACTTACCTTGAACTTGAACTATTTCTTGATTGCTATTTTTTATGTTTGACTGCCTTATCCAATGCTTGTACCATGTTTCACTGTCAAAAGCTGTATCCTTCTATTTGTGATCCCACCTTGTATTTTGCTGTACTGCCTTGTTTGTAACCTCCCGGGCTGTGTCTGCAAATAGTCATCCCTATGGCTAGCACACCCATCTGGTAACCAAAAACTAAATAAATAAATCTTATATCTATCAGTGGGGTTCCCAGGTAATTTGTTGTAGTTATTTCTATCCTGGAGTAATTTCATAACAATGTCCTGATAGTGACTTCTATCCATGACTACAATATTCTCCTCCTCCTCCCCCCCATCTGCTGGTTTAAATATTAAGTCCTCATAACCAGCAAGATCCCTCAGTGCTGCAAATTCAGAGTATGGTAGATTTTTATTTTTAAGGTTGGTAGCCTTCTCAGGTAAGTCGTTTACCTGCTTTTAGTTTTCAACCACCTTTTCAAATGTATAGATGGCTGAATTGTTAATAACGGGCATGAAATTAATCAGGTTTGAACTGTGCTTTTCTTTCAGAACAAATGTTTCCAAAAGTGTTGCTTGGACCTCCGGATGGCCCCTCAGTTTGAATGTCCTGCTGGAGCAGGGCCTGCAGTTCCTGAGTGTCAGTACCCTCCAGAATATTATCATTTTCTGTAATTCCTAAATCAATGTTGTCAGCATTAGTCAGTTCAGCTAATAGTACATCTATGTCCTCTGCAGACGTTGTCAGTTCCTCTGTAGCACCCACGCCTGTTTCAGGGTCTTGGCAAAATTATTGAGACTGTCTCAACATTGTCTTGAAAATTTAGGACTGAGAATCTCTTACCTGAGTGGTGCTTTTTCGGATGACCGCTGACAGGAGCTGTCATATCTCCATGAAAAAGTATTAATCTGTGGAGTTGTGGAGCAAAGATGAACTTTCACACTGTTTACATTATGCAACATCATTCAGACACAGCAAACATGGATGCCAGTTTTGATTGGGAAGCTACAGACTCCCTGGCCGAGAAACGCAGGAGAGCACAAGAGAAATTACAAGGAAAGGAGGACACTACAGGACTGGGTGATGTAAAACCTACTTTTCTAAAGTTTGAAAGATTGCAAAAGCAAGGAATTGATGTTACGCACAATTTAACAACCCTTGAACTGTATATAGTGAAGGGACTTGCTCCTAGAGGGCTTTGTATAACTATAGTGCCATCTAGTGGCCTTGATGATTTTGAATTCAAAAGTGAATGGCAGGCAGCAGCCTTAGAATGCTCAAAAGTATTAATTGAACTACTCATCAAATCAGAAATAAAAAAACATGAAAAGCTCACAGCTGAGATTGAAACTGTGAAAACTGAGATCATTAGCCTGAAAGATCACCCCGAATTCAAAGAGCAGGGCAGACTACTCAAACAGAGACTGTCTAAATACGAAGAAGAAATTATCAAGAAAAAACTAAAGAAACTCATTAAAGATCAGGAAAATTTTGATAACGATGGCATTTCAATATGGAAGAGAAGCAGGGGAAGAAGTAGAAGTGGTTCAAGAGTCAGATTTGCCTCAAAGAATCATAGTGAAAGCCAGGATCCCCAAGGTAGAAAACCTTTTTTTTAGAACAAAGGAAAGACCCAGGGACATCAGGCCAAAACAAAGAAAATGCAAAGGGGGGGCAGAGGGAGAAAGGCCAGAATCCAGAAACAAAAGGAATTTGAGAAACAAACCGAATCAGCAGAAGAAGGGTTACAAATAATTAACCTTTCTAAAAGGCAATTCACTGAATCTGAACTAGTCTTAAAGAGAGGCCTCTCCTTCATCCCCGCCCAATGCCTCAATCCTTTCCAAGTTAATGTAGAACTTTTAAAATTTTTCAGAAAGATCCAACTCAGATATTTCTTCAAGAAAAATCAAGACCATATACCAGAGAATACAATGGGTGCTACAGAGGAACTGACAACATCTGCAGAGGACATAGATGTACTATTAGCTGAATTGACTAATGCTGAAAACATTGATTTATGAATTAGAGAAAATGATAATATTCTGGAGGGTACTGACACTCAGGAATTGCAGACCCTGCTCCAGCAGGACATTCAAACCAAGGGGCCATCAGGAAGTCCAAGCAACAGTTTTGGAAACATTTGTTCTGAAAGAAAAGCACAGTTCAAACCTGACTCTAATTTCATGCCCATTATTAACAATTCAGCCATCTATACATTTGAAAAGGTGGTTGAAACGCATGTAAACAACTTACCTGAGAAGGCTACCAGCCCCAAAATAAAAATCTACCTTACTGTGAATTTGCAGCACTGAGGGATCTTGCTGGTTATGAGGACTTAATATTTAAACCAGCAGATAAGGTGGGGGGGAGGATATTGTAGTGATGGATAGAAGTCACTATCAGGACATTGCTATGAAATTACTCCAGGACAGCAATAACTACAACAAATTACCTGGGAACCCACTGATAGATATACGATTGAACTGTACAATCGAGCAGTGGGGAGGGGGAGATTAAAGAATCTGAATATAAGTATATATGGAATGAGCACCCTATTATTCCCAGTATGTACATTCTACTTAAGGTACATAAAGATAAAAGGAAACCCCCAGATCGTCCCATAATTTCTAGTATTGAGTCCCTCACAGAAGGACTAGGGAAATTTGTAGATTTCTTTCTGCAAAGAAGTGTTGTGGGACTTTGTTCTCACATAAAAGATACCACTGACATCTTAAATAATCTACAAAGATGGCATGCATTGGGTCTGTGTGGATGTAGAATCTCTATCCACATGTATTAAACATGTGGATGGTGTTAATGCCTGCAGATACTTTCATGGGAATAGCCAGAAGAGGGATAACATCCCAGAGGAATTTATTCTTGATGCACTAGACTTTACTCTCAAACACAATATTTTTGAATTTAATGAAGCATTCTACTTGCAAATGTGTGGTACAGCAATGGGGACATCTATGACCCCCTCATACGTTAATCTGTTCCTGGCAGATGGGAGGAGACATGCATATATAACCTTGTTACTAACCCATTTCTGCCCAGGATCAGATTGTGGAAGAACTTTATTGATGACATTTTGTGTATTTGGGATGGAGACATAACAGAAATTCATGAATTTGTAAAATGGATGCATGTAAATGACAAGACTCTCAAATTCACCTAAAAAGCAGATTCCGAAACTGTGGATTTTCTGGATGTAGCCCTGTCTAGACCAACTGAGATTAGGGGTCAAATAGAGTCAAAGTGCTCTAAAAAAATAGTACAGCCACCAGTTCGGTCCTTCGGGCAGAAAGTGCCCGCCCACGCAGATTGATTAACTCTGTCCCTTATGGACAATTCCTTCATCTTAGGCAAAACTGTTCAAATGAGAATACATTCTTACACAAACTGAGGAGCTAAAGGACAGATTCACAGCCAGGGGATAGGAAGTGGAAACTTTAAATGAAGCTTTAGGGAATGCACATGCCAAATCTAGAGCAGAATTACTAGATAACCCTAGACAAACGGAACAGACCCTGTTACCCATTACCTTTATCACTGAATATAATAACTGGTCGGGACAGATTGGCAGTATAATTCACAAAAACTGGACAATTTTACTAGGGGACGGGGGTGAAAGCAGCAGTTGGGACTAAGCCAACAGCATTCAGACACAGAAAACGTGGACGTCAATTTTGATAGGGAAGCTA
The DNA here is from genome assembly GCA_016271365.2 of Neoceratodus forsteri. Lineage (NCBI taxonomy): Eukaryota > Metazoa > Chordata > Ceratodontiformes > Ceratodontidae > Neoceratodus > Neoceratodus forsteri. The sequence continues at coordinate 513,107,416 of CM057449.1, read as the reverse complement.
CAGACTCCCTGGATGAGAAACGCAGGAGAGCACAAGAGAAATTGCAAGGAAAGGAGGACACCACAGGACTGGGTGATGTAAAACCTACTTTTCTAAAGTTTGAAAGATTGCTAAAAAAAAGATCACATTCAGTAGAGCTCCAAATATTAGGGCCAAATTGATACACAGCAGGCTGAAGCCTGCAACACAAAATCAAGGAGCTACATGGTTACCATACAAGCCCATGGGTTGCTTTAAATGCCTTAAATGCAACATATGCACACATTGCAACACAGGAAACAGGTTTAAAAACTCTACAAATCCAAATAAAGTTTTTGAAGTTAGTTCATCATTTGTAACACCACAGTTGTTGTTTACATCCTGTGGTGCCCATGTAACATTGTTTATATTGGAAGGACAACCAAACTATTAGAAACCAGAATACAGAGGGGAGAGGCTTGGCCAAGCAGGAAATGGGAGCATAGATTGAGCTCTCTCCAGGGAATCAAACAATCAAACCTCATCCATCCTTTTCCAGACTGTTTTTCAATGCCATCTGTGGAGTACTAGATACATCAACCTTCTTACATAGTGGCAGTAAGTTTATTTTCCTACTTATTCAATGTCTTGACAACAATTTTTCCTGCTGTTTATACTTGGCCTACACTTCATACATCATGGCTGAACTCAGCTCTCTTGCCAGAGTGGAAGCTATGTTTACTCAAATAGCATCAGATATAAATGACTTAAAAATTGCCACCCAACATAATGCAGCTTCCTTAGAATCATTTAACCAGCGCATCTCCTATATTGAAACTCAAACTTTGACCAACACTACAGATATTCAAGATATGCAAGCTACCATTAGATATCAAGACAGCACTATTAAAAATCTTCAATCAAAACTCGATGACATCGAGAACCACAATCGCAGAAATAATCTGCGTTTCTTCAGCTTCCCTGAGGGCTCAGAGTTAGGACACACAACCAGGTTACTCCTACATGTCCTCCCTGCCATGCTAAAACTACTCCCCCCCCCCCAACAACAATTGATCATCGAGTGCTCTCATCGCTCTCTGGGTCACAGGCCTACACAAGAACAAAAGCCTAGACCCATCGTGGCAAAATTATTAAATTATGCTCACACTGAGCTAATTTTAAAGCGAGCAAGAGAGATCAGAATTCTAACCTTGCAGAACTTCAGGATCCATATTTACGGAGATTACTCCAAAGACCTATCGCAAAAAAGAAAAGCATATAACTCTCTAAAGCCAATCCTTCACAAGAGAAATATCCATTTTGCTTTGCGCTACCCCTCTACCATGCGCCTATTTCTGGGGTCATCATTCAAAGATTTTTCCACCCCCGAAGCCCTGGCATCTTTTCTTAATACCCCATACACAGATTCTACCTTGGAGACTCATGATGAGAGCGACCGCTTAAATGCCGAGAGGGAGTTCACACGGATCACTGATAATGTAGAATGGGTTCATGGAGGAACTACACTGGAGCTCTTGATCCCCAGTACAAATGCTTCTACAGTTCCACCTGTCAGGCAATCCATCAGAATTAGTGAGAAACTCGCATCTGGCTCCAAAAATGCAATTCACTCCTGCTGTACCTCTGAAGATCACCTTAAAACCACTTCAATGGAGAAAACCAAACCTAACATGATCCCTGCCATCCCTGTTAACAATAAGTCTGCCCTTCTAGCAGACGACCTACATTCTTCTCACGAAGACCTGCAGACTCATGACAACGAAGACAAAGCTGAAACTTCAAGTGTTGCACTACAAAATAACATAACTGCAGATATTCTCTGGGCAGATGCTGTGGCGAGTTCTCCTTTAAAATCTCTTGAACCTCCCAAGAACAGATGCAAAGCTAAATCAAAAAGCAAGAGCAATGTCTCTAATAACAAACTACTTAAACAGATGGTGACTTGAGTTTTGCTGGTAGTTCATGCATCTATTTGTTATTTTCCTGGCATTCAGTTTAGTCCAGGTTCCTGTGTGAAGTTGAAACAGTCAGCTTATTGCCCTTCCATCACGATGTTCAGCAATTCTGTTAGCTGTAAATCACTTCCAGCAGGTTGTTTCTAATGAAGGCTGCACATCGCGATTGGTATTTACAATAATATTACTTCATAATAACTACTTAAATCTTTTATTTCTGATATTCCTGTGGAATTTTGGGTCCAATCTCAGTTACTTTGAGCATATTTGCACACCATAACATATAATGGCTGCGTTTACCAAAACATTTTTTTTTCGATTGTTAAACTTTTTAAGAGCATCGTTGCTATGCTGCAGTTTGAACTTATATCGATTCCTTTATAACGACCTCTGCAGTTTTAGCATTTCGAAATCGATCTCTCCCACATTAAGTCAACACTGGTTTATTATCTACCTAAGTACGAATGGAATCGGCTGCTTCTTTCTTATTACTTATGCATCACTTGTTATATAAACTTTATCTTACAATTACATATGGGTCGCTAGCTATTTTCGACACACTGGTACAGCTGACAATTAAATTTCACTTAATATACCTCTCCCTATTACTCGAAGCCTGTACATTCATAGAGTTGCCTACCATTGTCCTATACCTATATAGTGGTGGCTCACTGAACCTACAATGTAGACCTCAGTCACCCCATTATAAATCATAAAGGTAATTTTTGGGCATGGGACGCTTATTCCTCTAGAGAAGCCTTCTACTATTCCAGTCTGTGTCGAAGCTGGCACTTTTCCCATACCTATCTTTGGCATTTACTTTCAGGACTACCTCCCGTGATGCCATAGCTAATCTAATAAAATGCACTCAACCTATTATGCTATCTGGTGCTTCTCATTTCTGAATCAGCTATATTATCATTAATACATTAATGTTTTGGTACTGCAGTGCCTATTATTTCCCCGTATACGTGTATATACGTTATGTATGCAATCATTTTTTCTCTGGACAATACCTGCTTCCACAGATATATCCTTTATTTAATAGAAGGCATGCCGATTCGTCAACATATATAACACAGATTTAAGAATTGAAACAGATAGGTCAATTGTATATTACTTGCCTATCTGTTATAATATAAGGTCTGGTCATATTTCTATTTTCCAAACATTTTTCTCTTTATCCGTATACGTAATTTAAACATACAAGGTTGTATTAATTTGATTCCCTATGATTTATATGACTGCATTACTCTGTGGTTCAAGTTTTACTTGTAAAGTTGTTTGTAACATTACTTATAAGGTTTAGACTGTCAGACCGATCACTTTTGTTTATAGGTCTTTATAGTCTTCCACTGTGTACGCCTAGTGGTGTGGTGAGAGAGTCTTAACATTGTTTGTTGACTCTTTTTCTCCCCACATACACAAGTATTTTTTCTCTACTGTTAGTAATAGCTATAATTATTAATGTACTTCTTATGTTCTTCTACTCTGTGCTACTATAGAGAGATATCTGTGTCCTCCTTTTCCTATACTTCTTACTACCGATACTGGAATGATCCCGCAAACTTCTGTATACACAATTTTCCTTTTTTTTTTAATTTTTGGCTCTGTTATATCCTCTGCTTTACTCTTATGTCCCCTCACTATTCTGGTAAATATCACACATCCCTTATTCTGATTCAATGACGGATCTCCTTTTCTATACCTGAAATGTGAAGGGACTTAACTCCCCTTGTAAAAGGAAGCACATTCTTACATATCTTAAAAAGAAAAAAGCTCACATTGCCTTCCTACAAGAAACAAAATTATTAGCAGAGGATATTATCAGACTCAAAAAAGATTGGGTTGGTCAAATTTATGAATCATCTTCTTCCTCAAAAAAAGAGGGGTAGCCATACTACTTCATAAAAAACTCACTTGGTCTGTTATAAATTCTGTTACTGATACTGAGGGTAGATGGATTATAGTCACCTTCAATACCCCTTCTCGTCCTCTTATGCTTATTAACGTATATGCACCTAACTCTGACACTCTTGAATTCTTCCATAACCTAGCCCAGCAAATACTTTTAAATAATGTTAACAATTCTCCCATAATTCTCGGGGGTGATTTCAACTTAGCTATTGATGCTAGCATAGATCGTAGCAATATTTCTACTGATGCCCATCCTAGAAGTATTAACACTCTTTCACTATTAATGAAAGATTTTGGGATTAGTAGGTATCTGGCAACTACTTCACCCTCATGAAAAGGACTTTACATTTTACTCTGCCTTACATAAAACATATAGTTGTATTGATTATTGGTTCGCCTCTGCACCTATTATAGAAAAAACTATTGAATCTTCCATCTTCCCTATTCTTATTTCTGATCACTCTCCCGGCAAGTTACAACTGTTGTGGGGACCACCCTCTTCTAAATCTCCTTACTGGCACCTTGGCCCTCTTCTCCTTAAAGACCCCAATTTCTTACCCTGGGTGAAATCTCAAATTCAAGAATTTCTTCTTTATAATAACCCCACCGACACCTCTATGAGTAATGTATGGGAAGCTTTAAAAGCTACAATCAGAGGGAAAATAATCAGTTATACAAATCATCAAAAAAGTTCTAGAGAACAACAGCTATCTGACCTAGAGAAATTACTTAAAACAAAATAAAACTTATATTTTAATTTAACCAATTCTAACCCTGACTCTTCCCTCCACTTTGAAATTATACAATTGAGGACCAAAATAATTGAGCTTATTTCCCCTAAAACCAAACTAGCCATGTTTAGGCTTAAACATAAATATTGGGATCATGGAGATAAAAATTGGAAGCTCCTCTCCTATCAACTCAGATTGCAACAAGCAGAAAGATCTATCTCATGTCTTACAGATATGACTGGCAAAACTTATACCGATAACTCTTCCATTAATCTCATCATGAAAGCCGACTATCAAAAACTATACTCCAATCCAAACTCCTCTTCTATATCACATACTCAACATTTTTTAAATAGTTTACATCTACCACATCTCTCCACTTTTGAAAAGAGCATCCTAGATGAACCCTTTACCCTTCAAGAAATCAAGACTGCGCTAGCTTCTTTAAGATCTGGTAAATCTCCTGGTGGAGACGGCTTTCCAGTAGATTTTTATAAATTACTTTCTGACACTTTATGCCCCCTTCTCTTTAATGTTTTTCAAGAGGCCTTGAATAAGGGTAATTTACCAATGTCTTGCACTGAGGCAATCATTACTTTAATCCCTAAAAAGGACAAGGACCCTTCCCTACCGGCTAGTTATAGGCCGATCTCACTCCTTAACACTGACGGGAAAATATTTTCTAAACTCCTATCAGCCCATTTAGAACCGCTTCTTATGAAACTAATCCATCCTTCACAGGCTGGTTTTATTAAAAATAGGTCAAGTCAGATCATCTACGATCCTTATTTAATTTAATATACAAAGCTAATACACTTAAATCCCCCGCTGCTGCTATACTATAGACTTCGAAAAAGCCTTTGATTCTTTAAATTGGACGTATTTATACCAAGTTCTTTCTCATTTTGGTTTTTCTCAAAAATTCTTCTCCTGGATTAAGTTATTGTATACCTCACCCATGGCTAGAATTCTTACTAACTCAACTTTATCACCATGTTTCCAACTTGAAAGGGGGACAAGACAAGGATGCCCGTTATCACCCTCTCTGTTATCCTGGCTATAGAACCATTAGCAGCTAGCTTACGGCAAGCTATGGATATAAAAGGAATTCCTATTGGTAACTCTAGATACATATCTCTCTCCTATGTAGATGATCTTCTGATCTTACTTGAAAACCTAAAAGAAGCTGGATCTCCCTTAGTTAGATTACTCCAAAAATTCACTGAGATCTCAGACTTGGCTTTAAATTTTGAGAAGTCTGAAATTTTACCCCTCAATGATCATTGTATAATTCCCATGAAAGCTCCTCTCGGATTTCATTGGGAACCACTAGGAATTAATAATCTCGGTAGTAAGATCTCCCGTGATTTGGGGAAAATGTGGAGCTTAAACCTCAACCCTCTTCTAACTAACATCAAAACCACCTTGGATAGATGGAAGCTTCTCAATCTTTCATTTACAGTGAAGGTAGCTGCAATAAAAATGACTATTTCTCCCAAAATACTTTATTTATTCTCAAACATCCCTTTGAGACTGCCTACTAGTTTCCTTGTCAAACTTGATAGAGTAATTGGTGATTTTTTATGGGATGGCAAAATACCAAGATTCAATCGTACTAAATTGCATTCACACTGAAAAATTGAAGGTTTTGGTCTGCCATGGTTTAAAGCTTACTTTTGGGCCTTTCGAGCAGCACAAACCATTAAATGGTTTGTCAAACCCTCACCTCAAACACCACTATGGGTCACAATGGAATCCTCATTATGTCCAGGTGGAGTACCCACATTCTTCATCTGTAATCCTCTTTTTCCCAGAATTAGATCTCATCCCATTATTTCATCCTCGGTCTACTATTGGAAACTGCTTCATAAATTCTTAAAATCCAACCCATCCCCTTTCCTATACACACCACTTTGGGGTAACCCATTCTTATCCTTACAAAATCATCCCATCTTTTGCCGTACCTGGAAAAACAAAGGAATATTTTTTGTTGGAGATGTTCTTGATCATAACTTCTTAAACTTAAAATCCTTCTCAGAATTGCAACAATTATGGGACCTCCCCAAGAAGGACCTATGGAAATATCTACAACTTAGAACTGCTTATAATTCAATTCCTAGTCATGTATACAAACATACTCTACTTGACCAATATATCTCACATTGGACAAAACTCTCTGCAAAATGGGGCAGTACTATTTACAAAGTTATTATAGGAAATTTACCAGATCAGTCCATAATAGCGAAAAATAAGTGGAGCGTTCTCCTCAATTACAATATTACTGATGCACAATGGAGTAAATGTTGGCGTATATCTCACTATACATTCAAAGATTCTCGAGTTCCTTAATTCAAACCAAAATATTATATTTATGGTATAGGACTCCTCAGTTCTACATAGTATGGGTTTGTTAACAACAACAACTGTTGGCACTATGCTCCCTTTAATGGCAATTTATTTCATATTTTATGGTCGGCAGGCCTATTAATAAGCTCTGGCATGAAGTCCTTCAATTTGCCTCACAAGTTATTCAACAACAACCTTTGATCCTAAACTTGTTTTGTTAGGTATCTCCTCTTAACTATGTTACTCTATCCCATGCCCATTTTAGATGGTTGAATATACTTTTCCTTTCGGTCAAGCGTCTTATCCTTATGAACTGGAAATCTGCTATTATCCCAACTCTTTCAGACATTCTCCAAAATCTCTCTCACTATGCTTCACTGGACCGACTATCTTATGTCATTTCTGACTGACTTTTTATGTATAATAGTTGTTGGTGGGATTATCACAGATTTATCAATACTTATGGTAGTTCTTAGACCTTAATAAAATGCTATATGGACATTTACACTAATTCTTTATATACATCAATTATATTTGTTCATCCTCTCTGATACCTCTTGTTTTTTTATTCTCTTCCTTTTTCTCTTTGCCCTTTCTGTTACCTTTCTACTTATTTTTGATGTTCTTACTTTCCTTCTAACACAACCTTCCTTATTACATTCTCCTCTATTATAATGATATACTGAATCATTACTAGTAGCATATTATTTACTAACTACTGTGCTTATACAGATATTGCTAAATGTTCCAGAACTTTTTAGACTATGCACCTAATTTATAAACCTTCTTGATTATTACTGTATTTAATGTGACTAATGCAGTTTCATGTTGAGATGTAATCTTATGTCTGGTTTGTTATCTTCTTTCTTGTTATTATAAACTTCAATAAAAAGATTAAAACAGAAACCAGAATACAGGAACACGTAAGAAACATAATAAATGTGAAAACTGATACACCCATGGGGCAACATTTTGCAACATACCATAACTCATCTGCTAATGGTTTAAAATACATGGGAATTGAATGAGTGCCACCTTGGAAATATGGTGGTGACAAGATAAATTGATTATTGATGAAAGAAAGAAAATAGATCTTTAGGCTTAAAAGTGTTAAACCAGATGGCTTTAATGACCAGTGGGACTTACAACCATTCTTGAAAAAGAATTAAAACATTATAAGATAATGGTTGAAATCGCTCCCACATATATTTTTTTGGTTTGCCCTTTTGCAATGCCTCTTGACTTCCCGTTAAAAAACTAGCTGAAAAAAATCTTTCGAGTTTTTGATTGTTTATTTCAGCGAAATGTGCTCTACAGAACTATTTCTCTTTATTTATAATTCTAACTATTAGTTATAGTATGTAAAAACAACAAAGAAACAAGAAATATTTGTATTCTTTGTATTTTTTTAACTTGACCTTTGAGCACTATTTGTGACCTCCCTTGTCTATTTTTATTACAGGTTATTGCCCTGCCTTTGTGTGTCCTGTCTCTCTTTTCACTCTCTGGCAAGCATGATGATTCTGTAGATCCCTGGTCTTACTCAAAGAAAGCCTTGACAAATTGCAGTTTGGGTGATCACTTCACTGCTTACACGATCTCCTGCTTATATCCTTTGAGTCTGCTTAGATATGTCACTCAGACCCTAGTAACTTACTTAAATTTGAGGCCATTCATTTGTGACATATTAGTTGTTGTGATAAAGCATTTCTCTTTATTTATTTATTTATTTATTTATTTATTTATTTATTTATTTATTAAAGTCTTGGAATTACAACCTTTGAGCCAGAGGCTCATTTACAAAGGCTCCACATCAATAAGGGAAGGAACACAATGGACAGTTTACATAATATAAGGGTAGACAAACAGATTTACAAGGTTACATAATGCACTGTAAAACACAGAGTGGCCTAATATTACATTATATAGTTCAATTCAGTGGTGAGAACATCTAGGTAAGATGAGATACTAGGTTACAGTTGTCATCTACATAAGAAGAGCAGTCAGCGGGGCTGACCTTGTCAGAGACCTCGTAAGAAAGGAAAACAGTGTAGTTCGGGAGTTGGTCAGCGATGAAATAGAGTGGGAGATGAAAACCAAGCCAAACTGCACTCAAGCAGGGATAGGATGAAAAGAGAGCTAGAGGTGGGACCTGAAGGAAAAGCTGAAGAGCTAAGAAGAGAGGAAGGGGAAACTACAGGGTGTGGGGTTTGGGGGGTGGAAGTGAGGGAGAGAGTGAGAGGTGGCTATAACAAACAAGCATTTGTCAATGCCGAATGTTTGCTTGCTGGTATTAGCATTGGAAGTGCAGGAGTTAGTCAGATGCAGAATAGGAATGGCAGTGAAGTATTGAAGTGACACCAACCCCAACTCCACCCTGCAGAGATGGACAGACATTGGGGTGTGTCTTTGGTTGTCACCCATAACACTGACACCATTTCACCTCACCCTACCCTGCAGACACCGACAAGTGTTGAGGTTTGCCTTGGGGTGTTTGACTTTACAGTCACCCCATTTCATAAGTAAATATGCTGAAATGGGTGCAGTATAGGAGAATGGGTGAACTTTGGGGCCGAACAGTCCAAGATACACCTCAATGCCTGTCACTGACTGCAGGGTGAGGGTGGAGATGGAATTGCATGAGCATTATTGTTGACAATCCTAAATCACATCCCTAACACCTACAGGCTGAAACCCTAATGCCCTGGGTATTTCTTGGTATTTTCACTCCAAGTTTTCAACATGGGCTTTTTGTCACCCCACCGCATAAATAGTAACGCTATCAGTTCCTTAGCCGAAAGGTAATTTTGCAAAGCGACTGTGCCATTTGGCACCACAGGTACGAAAACACATTCTGAAGAGCATGTAAAAACTGATAGCTGTACTGTTCATGAGGAGGTGTACAAAAATGGTAATGTTGAAAATCTGGAGTGAAAATATAAAAAAAGTGGTGAAGTCACAAGCATATGTATAAACTGCAAAACACACACCCATAATGCAATTATTTGGGGGAATTTTTACACCTGATTTTCAACATAGGCATTTTGGGACATCTGCTTATGAACAGTGGCACTGTGATTTTCTTAATCTGTCCTGAACATTGATTTCAGACAGCTGACCCGCCAATTATGCATCAGATGTGCGAAACCACAATTTGGGCAGGATGTGAAAAACTACAGCTGAACTGTTCATAAGGAGGTGTTGAAAATGGCAATGTTGAAAATCTGGAGTGAAAATAATAAAAATTCTGAAAGTTACGAGTGTGCTTGGAAACTGCACAATGCACACTTGTAACATGATCATTTTGTGGAATTTTGTCACCAAATTTTTAGCATATGCATTTTAGGACCTCTGCTCATGAACAGTGTCACTGTGATTTTCTTAATCTGTCCTCAACATTGATTTCCCACAGCGACCATGGCATTGTGCGCCAGATGTGTAAAAACACTTTCCGGGCAGGATGTGAAAAATGACAGCCATACTGTTCATAAGGAGGTGTGAAAAAATAGCAATGTTGAAAATCTGGAGTGAAAATATTAATTCAATATTGTGCATAGGGTGCGTGCAGTTTGGGGGAAGGGTACCGGAGACAACAAGGGACCATTTTCTCTTTTACAGGTTAAAAAAAAACATAAATACATCATGGGAAGGTTTTTGTTTTACAGGTTTGTCTTGACACACTGGGGTGGGCTCCCAGTGTGCCACCTGTTTTATTTTTTGAGGGGGACTGAAGCTGACAGGGATTGGGCCCCCATCAGCACAGAAAATGTGTCTGTGTTTGGGAGTGGGGAGCATGATGCCGAGGGAGATTGGGCACCCCCCCTTGGCAGACAAATTAAAATAGGGGAACATTATGCCAATGAGGATTGGGCTCCCTGTTGGCAAAAGAACTGGGGAAGGGGCATGCTGACAGGGGGATTGGGTGCCCCCAATGTTGGCTTTCATGCGGGACTGTGAGAAGTGGTCGGCAACAACTGCCGCCATATTTATTGAAATGTTACACCAGGCAAGGCACGCCCCGCAGCGACAGGTCGCTCCCTCATCACAGAGGTGAAATTATTTCAAGATGGTGTCATGCTTTCGCAGTGCTGTCATAGACAGCATGCTATTTCATTGGTAACACAGAATCCAGCCCGACAATGCAGTGGCGCCATTGGCAACAACACGACTGCACCTCCAAAACCTGTGACTCCAAGCTACCACAATATGTTGTTTGTACTTGTGCGCAAGACAACAGAAAAATGCATCATGGATAAAGGAGGTTGGGGGAAACGTTCAAATGCCCTGGAAAACTACTTCATGAACATAAGTTGTCCTTGACGGGTCCTGGTTTTATCCCATGATTCAGTCATCCTTTATGTGTTGCCTGTTTATTTTGAGGATTATGGGGTGAGGTGAATGCAGGCACCACTGGACTCTTCCAGTCAAGTCCCTCGAATCTGGATCTTGATATTCATCTCAGGCTTAATAATAGAATATAGTGTCTATAAAACTTATAAGAACTCTCAGGCCCATGCCCTTCTTTCACTCCGGATGCAAGTTATATGAAGGCATAAGTTGCACCATCAGGGAAGAGGGAGCTGGGTGTCTCCATGGCTGGATAATATAGCTGGGCAGTCTGTTCCATATGGGCAACAGAAAACATGTGGGTGTTGCACAATATGCCAAATATGGTATTGTGTACTGCAGACTGGCTCCAGACTAATACTGAACATTTTTGTTCTACTTAAGTGTTCACCACCTCTGTGTGGCCAGAACTGTTGTACTCTTTCAACTCTCTCATTTATTCCACCATAAGAAGTTCCACTGCATATGATATGATGTATTATAATATGTGGGAAAGTGCAAAATGATGCTTCTACCAAAAATGAAATAGGAATGATATGGAGTACCTCCTACCTGGAATTTAAGAAGTGGCATTTTTTTAAAGTATTTTTTTTTTTGTTAGCAACTTTCTAAAAGCTTAGGGGATATTTGATTATCTTGCCATACAACAAATGCAACAAACTTGGCTTCCCAGCCAAATTCCCTTTGGGGTAACCCTTTCCTCAGTGTTTGTGCACAGAGGTTCTTTGTCTATTAAATAGTTTTTTATTTTAATGGGTTCACCACAATATATCCAAGGCACACTGCCTTAAGGGTAGCTGGTCCATTCCACTGGGGTGTCAAACAGATGAGGCATACTGTTGAGTCCTGGTAGGACGAAACACGTGTCTATGTCTTCTGTTAGCACCCTTTGCAAACTGTGTGAGAGGCCTTTCGGCCCCATGCAATTCTGCTTAAAGTTGGACCAGCATAACATTCTGTGGTGATTTGCATATGCAGCCCATGATGCTTTGCATTGTGGGGGCATGTGTGATTTTGTATTTACATGTGTAACATACGTTATATGCAGAAACAACATTTAAATAATAAACCAAAGGCGGTCCCAGATATAAAACAGAACAAAAGGAAAGCATAGATAAGAAATAAAATAGTCAAGGGCTATGCAACCAGGTGTCATGGAGAACTAAAGGTGCCATTGTATTTTGTCCTTAATGGAACCAACCCATTCTGCTCTCCATAAGATACAGTTGTGGCAAGACGAGTGACTCGGAGATAATGGCAGGTTCAGAGACGTAACTTAAATATGTAGTACACACAAGAGAATAGGTCTGAAGAACATAGTTAATGTATGCCCCTCTCTCTGTCTCTCTCTCTGCATCCCCCCCCCCCATGAACGCGTTGTTTGGCTGTTTTTTTTAGAAGAGTTAGATATTTTGAGGTGTTAGGAGGCAATGTGGTCTACTGGTAAGATTACTGTTTTGGGAAGGGAACCATGAGATCACAGGTTAAAATCCCACTACAGTCAATTACTTACTCTGTGACTTTGAGCAAAGCACCTAAGCTTCAGTGCTTCAGTTCACACAGCTGCTGAAATGGGTACAAGTAAGTTCCCAGACATAACATAACCATAGCCATAACGAAACAGACATATTACATGTCAACCTGGCTAGTCAGGGTAAATAAATTGTAAAAAAAATAAATAACAATAATACAGGCTCCTTTATTAGAAAGATCCAAAACTACAGCAATCAGTCCAGGCTGACTGTGCCCATAATGGACAATAAGGCAATGGGGATTGGAAGGCTGTGTTTCCGGAAGTGGTCTAAATAAAACTGTTTGGTGTCCGTTTGACAGAAAATATATATATATTTACTTATTTATATATATATATATATATAGAGAGAGAGAGAGAGAGCAGTAGAAAAGGAAAGCATATAGCAGACCTGGGTTTCTCTAAACAAAAGGAGTAAAACCAAGAATGGATGTGAAGAAAGTTTTACTTATGGTTAGTCGCATCATTCATAACAGAGAGGGAGGAATGGAGAGATATATGAATCATGCAACTAACAGTGTGTGTGTGTGTGTGTGTGTGTGTGTGTAAGTAATCAAAAAAATAATACACAAAAAATGGTATAAACTACTCAGCTCATCAAGGTACAGATTTGTTTCATTGCTTAACCTTTTTTTTTACTTTGTGTCCCAAGTACTTGTCGATAACTGAACCGCGGATCTGAAGAGAGTGTGTGTGTGTGTGTGTGTGTGTGTGTGTGTGCGTGTGGGGGGGTGGGAGTAAACTAAAAAATAGTACACAAAAAATAATATAAACTACTCAGCCTGAAGCATCAAGTTACAGGTTGGTTGCATCATTTGCCCCTTTATTTTTTCTTTTTTTTCTTTGTGTCTCAAGCAAATGTCAATGGAATATTTTCAGCCTTGAACTTGCCTGCAACTATACTATGTAACTCTTGTAACAGTCCGGAATAAAACTGAAAGCGCCATCAAACTATTTTTACTGACATGAACTATTTGATGAGAAGAAGCAATATGTTTGACCCATATACTACCTATAACGTAGCAGACGTTCAATGGAGTTTGATGTTCAAAATCATACTTCTTGTACTAGAAATTGAATGCTAATGCAAATTGACCATAAATGCAAACAGGACATATTCTGAGATGTGGAATTACTTTCTTGATTTTTCTTTAAGTAACGAAATACTAATTCAATTGGTGTAAAAAAGAACAAAGTCAAAACATCAGCAACTACATTAACCCATACCTTATAGTTCAAAATAAATGTGAAATTAAAAGGCAGCAGGGTAGCCACTGAAAATAATCTGTATTGTATATTTAATGTAAGTTTTCTTCTTCTTGAAGTAAGTGTATACTCAATTGAAAGAAACCTCAATAAAATAAGACAAGAAACATCGATTAGATGAACCATAAAATATTTTATTAAGAAAACAAACTCTGGAGGCTATCAGCAAAATGAGTTGCATTACAAAAAACAGTCGACACCAAAAACAGCAACTCTCATTCTAGACAGATGATGATAAGTAGCTACTGAAGCTTTTGAGATCAAATGTGTACTGAAAGGAATAAAACAACAAAACAAGTCTCAATCCATGAAGAAGGCTTTTTGTCATATTACTTAAAAATTATTAGCAAATGACCAGACCACAGATGCCAAAACACACACACACACACACCATGGTTTAGATGATACCCTCTGGCAGGATTTGTTTACTTGGAAAATCAATTAGTGTCATGGCTGGTTTAGAAAACATAAATGCTCAGGAAGATGAATAGACTTTCAGTGCCACGAAAAAAAGAAGCAATTCCCGAAATGAACTGCCGCCACCCAGCCCTCTGCATCTTATTTTAATGGACTGTGGAATCAGAGCCTCAAATCTGCTATGGAATCCCCCTCCTTGAGCCCTACAGTTGGGATCTGGTTCTGGCAGTGCATTCGTGGTGGGGGAAGAATCACAAGGACAAATTAAACTCTTAGGGAACCGGGGCTAGAGCCATGGGATTGGACACTGTCTGCACAGAAAACGTGTCTGTGTGGGGGGGTGCATGATGCCGAAGGTGATTGGGCACCCCCCTCAGCATACAAACTATAATATGGGGAGCATTATGCCAAAGGGGATTGGACTCCCCCATCGGCAGTTGAACTGGGGAAGGGACATGCCCACTTCTGCTTGTTGGGCACTGTGAGAGGCGGACGGTGAAAGCCGCCGCCATGTTTATTGAAATGTATACCAGACAAGGCATGCCCTGCAATGAGGAGGCACTCCCTCATTACTGTGGCCCATCATTCAAGTTGGTGGCACATTTTTGCACTGCTGTCATAGACAGCATGCTCATGTATTGGTGCCACAGAGACAAGCCCAACAAAGCAGTAGGGGCATTGGCCACAACATGACCGCACCTCCATAACCTGCTACTCTAGCAAGCTATCACAACATGTTTCTTGTGCATGTGCAAGCAAACATAAAAAGGGGGAGCTAGGGTGTTAATTGACTGTTTGAGTAAGAGGGAGGTGACATTGCCAGGGTAGGTGGGGTAGGGAAGGAGACGGAGTCAAACTGCAGATGTGTAGTCAAAGTAGGGAAGCTCTGGGGTAGGAAGGGAGTAGGTAGGGAGATAGGTAGTGAGAGAAGATTGGTTAGGTGGGAGGTGATAAGTGTAAGTTAGACCAGACATTCACAGCTGCTGCATTTCATTAAGTGCTGGCAAAGTTTGTATTTGAAGCGGCCAATTTTGTTGTCCAGTAAGAGGTCAGGAGGAAGGTTATTTAGCCAGGAAGGTGCCCTAAACATAAATGAACGTTGAGCCTGAGTGGTCTGACAGAAAGGGACCTGAAAGATGGAGTTGGAGGAGTTCCTAGTGTGGAGCCAGTTATTAGGCCTGTTGAGGAGCTGTAACAGTGTGGGTGAAACTAGTCCAAGGCTTATTTTCCTAGTGAAAACATAGGTTTGATAGGAGATTCTGCCATGAAGATTCAGCCAGTTCACCATAATGTAGCAGTCACAGGTGTGGGTGTAACGGTGGGCATCTGTGATTAGGTGGCATGCTTTGTTTAGGGTAACAGTTAATTTCTTGAGTGTGGTTTGGGTGGCAGAGCCATATATTATTAGTCCAAAGTCTATAATTGACAGGATGGAACTAGAGATGGCAAGACAGAGAGCTTAATGTGACATGCTGCTCCTGTATCTATACAGTACCCCAGCTCTAGCGCTAACCGCTCTAGATATCAAATTTATATGCGCACTGTAGGTTAGGAAACTGTCAAGTATTATCCCAAGGTATTTAAAGTTGTGGACTTGTTCGAGGGGTGTGTTTTGGTTATTAGTAATAAGAAGCTGTGCATTTTTAAATTTGTTGTGAGGGCTGGCATAGAGCATCACTTTAGTCTTTTTGCAGTTCATTGTTAATTTGTGGTTGGTGATTCAGGATTCAACTGCAGTGAAGCTGTCCTGCAAACTGCTGATAAGAGATGCAGGATCTGGCTGGCTGGTGAAGAGCATAGCATCGTCTGCATATAGCAGTAGGTTAGTAGGGCAGGCTTGAGGAATGATATTCAGACAAAGGCTGAATAGGAGGGGGCCCAAGATAGAGCCTTGTGGGACTCTACCACGTACTGGGAGGCTGGTAGAGAGTGTATCCTGGATTTTCACTCTTTGGGTTCTGTTCTCCAGATAGCTTTCGAACCAGGAAGTGACATCTGTAGAGAGACCAAGGGTGGGTAGGGACCTGAGTAGCAGGGTATGGTTGACGGTATCAAACACCTTTGTGAGGTCAATGTAGATTGACCCCACAAGGTGCCCACAATCCAATAACTTATGAATGAAGTCTGTATATTCAAGGAGGGCAGTGGTAGTGCTATGCCCTTTCCTGATGCTGTGCTGCTGGGCGCACTGAATATTGTAGGTGGCCAGGTTGTCAGTCAGCTGGTCGGCAACTATTTGCTGAAGTGCCTTGGAGTAGGGAGGCAGAATGGAGATTAGACGATAGTTAGAGTGGGTGAGCCTGTCCCCACTCTTATGAATGGGGGTCATGACTGCAGCCTTCCAAACTAAGGAGAATTGGCCATGATGAAGGAATAGGTTGAGTATGGTGGTGAGAGGCGGCAGGACAGAGTCTAAGGTGAGCCAGAGCAATTTAAGATCTAGGGTGTCATTACTAAGTCATGATTTGCTAAGTACACGGAGAAGGTATTTTTTAACTGTAATGGTAGTTAATGTCTTGAAATAGAATGGGGATGCATTCAGGGGTGAGTTATCTCTACTAGCATTGTTCAAACAGGAAGCATCAACGAAGAAGTTGGACGGAAGGACCTCACTCAGGTCCGTGAAAGCAGCATTAAAAATATTTGCAATTTCTTTTGGGTCCTGAGTGGTAACACCATTAAAATTGAGCACCGAGGGAGGGGATTTGTTGAGTTTGCCAGTGAGGGAATTTATATTCTCCCAAAATTTTTTGGTGTTACCCCAAGTGTTAGCATATTGGTCTTGGAAGTGGGAAATTTTAGCAAGGAGAATTGTACGGGTGCAGGCATGCCTCACCTCCTTGTATCGTTGCTAGTCCTAGGTTCTTTTGTGGCCTGCACAACATGCCAAAGATGATCACGGGAAGCCATGTGGCTTAGGAGGGTTGTGGTAATCCAGGGGTTATAAGGTGAGTTGCTCTTCTATTTTTTGAGAGGGGAGAAGATATCACATGTCCTGTTAAACAGAGAGATGAAATGCCCTAGTGCAACGTCAATGCTTTATGTTATGTTATTTTTTTCCTTTTAAGAATTAATTGTATTACTGCTATTGATTCTTTTTGATGTTTCACCATGTGACTAGATTCAGGTTTTTTACATTAAGATAATGGCTATTTAATGAATTGTTGGAATGTTAGTAGCCACACCCCCTGATGAAGGCTATCCACCAAAGAGCTGGGGTTTGGGTAAGAGCCCAAGTCTCAAATAAATGCAAGTTTGCAGATATATCTTGGTTACTGCCTTTATTTAGCTGGAGTGCTGTGTACTAGGAAAAGTTTGCATTTCTGGGGTTGCCACCCTTCACTCAGCACCTTTCCCCTTGTTGGTTCGCAGCAGCAGTTCTGTGGATTTTCTGGTAGACGAAAGATTCCTGAAGAGACTTGCAGCCCAGAAGGTGGATAAGGCTATGGGACTGGACAGGATACACCCAATGATGCCAAAATAACTCCAGGAGTTGTCAGCTGCCTAGCTGACAGCCTTGCTTAACAACTCACGGAAACAGGCTTGGTTCTGGAGGACTAGAGAAGGACCAATGTGGTCTACGGAAGAGTGGCAGCAGGGAGAAGGCTAGTAACTACAGGCTGGTCAATCTTATTTCAGTGGTGGGGAAATTAATTGAAACCCTACTAAAAGGACAACTGGTAGAGCACCTAGAATCCAGTGGGCTGCAGGATGACGGGCACCACTGATTCATGGGGGAAGGTCATGCCAAATGAATCTGATAGATTTCTTTGACAGGGTGACCAAGGAAATAGATCAGGGAAGGGCAATGGACAAGACCCATCTGGACTTTAGCAAAGCCTTCAACACTGTGCCACATAGGAGGTTGATTAAGTTGACCAGCAAAGGAGTGGGATCCAAAATGATTAATTGGGTTAGAAATGAGTTAATAGATAGGACACAGGGAGTGGTGGATAGTGGTACTCACTCTAAAGATGGAAGTTTGACCAGTGGGGTACCACAGAGCTTGGTACTGGGACCAGTCATCTTCAATGTCTTCAAAGGGGACACTGCAGAAGAACTAGAGGGGAAGGTATGCCTTTTTGCAGATGACTCCAAAATCTGTAATAGGGTGAACACTCAGTAGGGGGTGGAGAAAATACACAGGGATCTTGGGAAACTCGAGGAGTGGTTAAAAACATGGCAATTAGGGTCAATGCCAAAAAGTACAAAAACATGCACCTAGGGCATAAGAACCCCTTGAGAAGTATAGGACGGGGGGTGGCTGACAGTCACTAGACAGTAAAGGGACCTTGGGGTTCCATCAGAGGACCTCAAGGTGGCAGGCAGTGTGGCAAAGAAGTGTGTAGGGCTACTGGGATGCTGGGATACGTAAGAGGGCTATATTCAGCAGGATGAGGGAGGTGGTGTTGCCACTGTATCACTCGCTTTTGAAACTCCACCTAGAGTATTCTGTCCAGTTTTGGAAGCAGTGCCTCAGAAAGGACATAGACAGGGTGCAGGCAGTCCAGAGGAGAGTGACTAAAATGGTGCTCGGGTTACATAAGAAGCCCTACGAGGAGAGACTGAGGGGTCTCAATATGTACACCCTGGAAGAGATGGGAGCAAGAGGTGATATGATAGAGTCTTACAAGTACCTCACAGGGGGAACGGAGTGAAAAGGGGAAGTCTCTTTCAAATGAGGAGCACCAGGGCCAGGGGGCATGTGATGAAGCTGAAGGTGAGGGAGTTGAAGAGAGATGTGAGTAAATATTAATTTACTGAAAGGGTGGTAGATGCCTGGAACAGACTGCCACCAGAACTGGTGGAGACAAAAACAGTGGGGGGCTTCAAGCATGTGTGGGACAGACATGGTGTATTACTGGAGACCAAGCAGGGTCTGCGGAGACAGATTAGGCAGGGAACCTCTGGGCAGACTTGGTGAGCCAAATGGTCCTTTCCTGCTAACAAATCGAATCTTTCCGTGCAAGGAAAGGAGACGTGTCAGACCAAGCCTGTCAGTATTGCCTGATTATATATTCTGAACTGTAACCCACAGCAAGAAATAAGTGTTGAGGGAGGCCAAAGTAATGAGGCCCAGAGTCACCACAATAATGTTTTGTCTCACTACAACTACTGGACTTCGCCTCATAAGGGTTGGTGAGGTAGAAGGTGACGTAGCTGGATCCAGTGCCACTGTGGTTCCCAGCTGAAGCCTTGACACCTGTTGGTGTTTGTAAATGACAGATCCACAATTTTGTTCCTCACCTCTGCTATGCATTTCTTCCCTAGTCATCCCCAGTGTAGGATTCTGGGGCTTGTATGTGACCCTGGCCCAGTCTCCCAGATGTACTGCCTCCCATAACAGGACCAGACTCAATGTAATTTATAAAACATTTAAATCCCTTTTGATGTGTTCTTATAAAAAATATTTCAAAACAGAGGTAATACAGTGTGTTTAAAACTTAATAGATCAAAAACAAAAAAAAAGTAATAGATCCATAACTTTTTGTGACTTTTACGATACCCAAGAGTCCATGACTTCTGTCATTTTGTTTGTGACAATACCATGTTGTTCTCCAAAATGATTTTTGTTTTTATTCACCAGTTAGGTGCACCAGCCATACATATGCCTATTTTAAGGCATGATCTGGAAGAGTTACAGAGCAATACAGTGAAATAACACCAACTTTTGCTATTGTTTCTTTACAGATCATTCCTGAAGAAGGCCCATGGTTGAAACAGAGATTCTAACTCTATTTTCTATTTTCAGCATGCATTTAATAAGTAAGTAATAAGCCATGACAGGGTGTGCATTAAAGGATTTTAATGCAAGCCCCAGGGGTGTGCTAAGGCACAAGGACGAAGGTCGAGTGTCCTTACACCCCTGGGAAGTGCATTAAAATCCTTTAATGCTCTCCCTAGAGTGGCTAATCACACTTAAAAAATGGTCCACCATCATAAAAGAATTAGTTTGAGTCATTCTAATAGGGATTAAAACTTCTTTACTATTTTCAAACAAGTGTACAATACATTAACTCTAAAACTTTTAAGAACTGAAAAAAGTAGTCCCTATTAATGCATAAATAGCATATTTCAGCAATAGATCAACTAGTACTTTGCAGTTAAAGTATTTAGTAGTAGTGTTAGTAGAAAATATATATTTTCTCTGTAACATGTACATTTGAATATAAATGCACTGTAACATCTGTAAATTTGTAAAAATAAGCAGTGTTTAAAACTTTATTTTCACTACAGTGTAGTACTGTAATATAGTTATATTGAAGGCAACATTCTCTTTATTTATAGGATCGAGATGAAGGGTTAATAAGAAAAAACATGTTATCTTGCATTTCAAATCTATGCAAGTACCGTCTCTTAATGGAAATGTGTTCAAAACTTTAAAGGAAATAGGAAATGATTTTTACATAAACTGCCCTTCCATTTTCTTTTCCATGCCAGTTATGTATTTTGATATGATTTGATGATTTTTTGATAAATAAATTGTCTTGCTTTGGGGTGCTTTCAGATCTACAGTGAGTTCCACTCTCCTCACCAGCTACTGTTTTTGATTTTCATATTTCTGAGACATTCTATGACATCAGAAACTCCCACTTCATGCCATTCATCTGAATGGCCTGGAATGGGTGTTTTTGATGTCATAGAATATTCAGGCAGCATGAAAACAGAGAGCATCATTTGCTGAGCAGAGAGGAATTCATGGCAGTTACAAAGGCAACAAAATAAGATTATTAATTTAACAAAAAAGGTCAAAAACAGAGTAGTGGGTAAACATACAAAACATAGACTTTGACAGCAGATAAGGACTGCTTGGCCCACCTAATCTGCCCATTTCCCTACCTACTGAATAAGCTGCAGATCCTAGTTAACCAACAGCCTATGTCTTCCTACCCCCCACCAGAACTGCCTTATGTCTGTCCTATGCATTCTTGGGTAGCCAATAAAAGAACAATTAGAGGGCTTCTAGAACTCTAAAACCTGTTTCCTATCACCTTTAAACCTGCCAGGTTGCCTTACTTTGGTGGGGGGTGATAGATTTCACCTGAAAACACCCAAATATGATTCAAATATACATGGTTTTATAAACTTCAGGAATGTGTCTGAGCAGGTTGGGTCTGCCTCTGCCTATGTAACTGTGTTTTCCCACCTTTTCTCTTTGTTTATATAGAGGATAATGTATGGGTCGCTATCGGTAACCAGCTTGTTAACTGTCTAGAGGTTGCCATAGCAACCTTGTAAACCTCGAGAGCAAAGCTTGAGAGGTTTGTGTTGCCATGGCAACCTCGATATGGTTAAACCAACTGAATGCCAATAGTGAACCATACATTCTATTTTATAGTGTATGGTTCACATAACCAATTTAAAAAATAAAGCAGGAACCTTAATGCTACTGTTAGTTCAGTCACCGCCACCATTTCCGGGTCATGCTCTCATTGCCGCGGCTGTTTCAGGAAGGCCATTGATTTGTGTAGCACACATGCACAGACCATTCCCAGTTGTTAACCCACTGATGTGATGTACCATGGATGGGTTAACAACATTGTGACGTCACATCGATGGTATAACGTTGTTACAAAACACTAGATTTCAACATGTAACAATGTTCTACCATACATTATAAAGTAGTATTGCCTACTTTCTTCATCTTGTTTTTTTTCCTCTGTTTTTCCCCACATTCAAGATATGGAATGTTTATCATGGAATGTTTACCATGGAATACAGTAATTCAAAATTCTGTTCAGTTCCACTGGCAGAGTGTTCCTCTCCTAACATACTGTACACACACACGCACACACACACACACACACACACACAAAGGCCTCTTCTAGAGCCAGAGACTCAATTTATCTCGCTGTCAGGGCAAGCAGAAGAGATTTCCGTGATAAGCAGGTAAAGATAGAAGGGGGATTTTTCACTGTCAGCAAAGAAACAGTTGTAATGAAAACTATAAACAGTACTTAATGTTTCTAATGTGTTTATGTATGTAAGGCGAGTGTGATGATCAGGGTAGCAACATTTAATTAGTTTGTTTTATTTTTCATTTGAGGTAGTTTTATTTTTAGGGCCCAGCTGAAGGTTTTTACAGTGTAAAGGTAGCAGCGATGTTTGTGATGGAAGATCAGTTCTGGTTGTAGGTGGACTGATGGAAGATAGTTCTGGTTGTAGGAAGACTAATGTGCTTATTGTGTGATGTGGTTTAGGACCAGGATGGCTGTGCATTTATAGAGATTTAAAGGAGAACTGCGCTGAATCTATAAGTCAGTTTTCATAGTAGAAGCTGTTTTTTTAAATACTGGTTCAAATTCTGGTATTGCTCTAGCTATCTAGGCCTTGTAGTTATCTTAGTGGGTGTTTCTGATGTACATGCTGCTGGTAAGAACCATTTTGGAACCGTATAATGTAGTTTATGTCCCTGTTCTAGTCTTCAATTGTTGGCACAATGCATTTATGTTCTGCTATAGAATTCTGAGGTTGTTTGGGACATTAACTACATCACAGAGTTCTAAAATGGTACTTGCCAACAGATTGTAAAGCAGAAACACCTGAGATTACTAAAAGGCCTGTATAGATGAAACAATAATATAATTTTGACCTATACTTAAAAAAAACACCTTCTGTTGGGGAGAAAAACTTACAGATTCAACGCAGTTCTCCTTTAATGTACGGTCAGCTGATGTCTCTTGACCAATGAGATTTTTAGAATTTTTCTTGACATTTTATAATACCTTATAGTGTATAGTCAACTCTTGTTGTGTATGGAAATCGGTGATTTTCATAATGTTGTTGTGCTATAGTTCAAAAGGTCATGGAAAGTGATTGTACCCTACTCTGGAACAACATTTCGAAAACCTCTAGAGGTTTCATGCGCTGTCTTTTAAACAAAACACCTGAGTTCAGCCACAGCACCACCACACACTCCTCAAGCAGTTAGTGAAATGAAACTGGCACAATGGTGGCAGTGGTATTTTCGAAAATGACTGACAAGAGGAAAAAATTCCTACACTTATACTAAAAAATTAATGCAGAATCGACCAGATATTATTTACAACAGCAGACATGATTCCTCAAGATAAAGCCTCTTGCTTAGTGAGAAATACGGCAGCCAGGTTTTTTTTTTTTGAAAATCCCTCCCATACACAACTAACAAGCATTTGTCAATGCCGAATGTTGCTTGCTTGTATGTGCTGTTTAGGTATTTGGAAGTGATAGTTCCATGCCTTCCTCCCAAGACATCCACTGTGTCTTTCCATTCAGTATTCAGAGAAGAGTGGGAGAGGCAAGGGCCACAGCAGTACAGCAGTTGCCAAGGGGGTGAAGAGGTGGACAATAGTCCATTCAAAGGCAAAAGAGTCCTGCAGGAGCTCACTAAATTGAAGGTGGACAAAGCGATGGAACCAGATGGCATACACCCAAGGATATTAACAGAACTGCAAAGGGAGATAGCAGTACCTCTGGCAGCCATGTTCACTGAGTCATTCAACATGAGTGAACTGGAGGAGGAGAGATGTGGTCCCTCTACACAAGTCCGGCAGCAGGGAGGAGGCAGGGAACAATAGGCCATTCAGCCTCACCTCAGTAGTGGGGAAGATCATGGAGACATTGCTTAAAGAAAGGATAGTGGGGCATCTAGATGCCATCGGAGCCAGGACCATAGACAACATGGATTCACAGTGGAACATCATGTCAGATAAATCTGGTTGATTTTCTTTGACTGGGTGACAAAGAAGTGAATCAGGGTGGGGCAGTGGACAACGCTTACCTTGGATTTCAGCAGCCTTTGACACCATCCCATATAGGAGGCTGATAAACTAGCTGGGTAGGCTGGGCATGGGGAAAGGGTGGTAAACTGCGTGGAAACTGGCTAACAGACAGGAGGCAGAGAGTGGTAGTAAATAGTGTGTAGTCTAGGGAGAGGGGGCCACCAGTGGGATGCTGCAGGGATTGGTCCTGGGGCCAATTCTGTTCAATGTCTTCATTCGTAATATTGCAGAACGTCTGAAGGGAATTTTTTCACCAAATTTTCAACATAGCCATTTTAAGATCTCTGCTCATGAACAGTGTCACTGTGATTTTCTTAATCTGTCCCAAACACTGATTGCACACACCGAATGCACCATACATGCACGGAAACACATTTTGGGTGACATGTGAAAAATGACAGCTGTACTGCTCATAAGGAGGTGTGGTAAAATGGCAATGTTGAAAATCTGGAGTGCAAATATTAAAAATTTGCGAACTTACAAGTGTGCGTAGGAACTGCTCAACACACGCTCGTAAAACAGTCATTTTTAGGAATTTTTTTACCAAATTTTCAACATAGCCATTTTAAGACCTCTGTCTCATGAACAGTGTCACTGTGATTTTCTTAATCTGTCCCAAACATTGATTGCACACCGACTGCGCCATTGTGCGCTACATGCCGGAAACACATTTTGGGCGATGTTAAAAATGACAGCTGTACTTGCTCATAAGGAGGTGTGGTAAAATGGCAATGTTGAAAATCTGGAGTGCAAATATTAAAATGAGAACTTACGAGCGTAATGTGAGGAACTGCACAATGCACACTCGTAAAACAGTCATTTTAGGAATTTTTCACCAAATTTTCAACATAGCCATTTTAAGACCTCTGCTCATGAACAGTGTCACTGAGATTTTCTTAATGTGTCCCATACATTGATTTCGCACACCAACTGCGCCATTGTGCGCTACATGGATGGAAGCACATTTTGGCTTAGATGTGAAAAATGACAGCTGTACTGCTCATAAGGAGGTGTGGTAAAATGGCAATGTTGAAAATCTGGAGTGAAAATATTCAAAATTAACTTAATGAGTAAAAGCGTGAACTGTGCAACGACGCCAGAAAACAGTCATTTTAGGATGTCACCAAATTTTCAACATAGCCATTTTAAGACCTCTGCTCATGGACAGTGTCACTGTGATTTTCTTAATGCATCCAATACATTGATTTCGCCCACCGACTGCGCCATTGTGCGCTACATGGGCGGAAACACGTTTTGGGTGAGATATGAAAAATGACAGCTGTACTGCTCAAAAGGAGGTGTGGTAAAATGGTAATGTTGAAAATCTGGAGTGAAATATTGAAAATTGCAAACTTACGAAGGCAGTGAGGAACTGCTAACGCACACTCTCAGAAAACAGTAATTTTAGGAATTCCTTTACCAAATTTTCAACATAGACTTTTGAGAGCCCACCTTATGAACACTGGCAGTGTTGTTTCATTAATCGGTCCTGAAAGGTGATTTCACGCAGTGACCGCGAAATCACCCTTAAGGCCCAATTAACACCATGACAGTGCAAGAATTCATGAGGAGGGGTCCCAAAAACCCCATGTTGAAAATTTGGGCCCAAAATTCCCAAAAATGCCTGAGATATGCAACAAAGTTAAAAAAACCCTATCTATCCCATTATACAGTTTACCGGCACTTCCTCAGTTCGCGGTCGGCTTTGAAGAGTACAAACAAACGTACCCGGTCCATCAAGATCGGCATGCCGTGAGTCCGGAGAAGGTATAGAAGCGGGGGTGTAGGAGCAGGGTGCGAGTGGTGGGTGCGGGTTGTGGGAGGGCAGGGAGAAGCCGAGGGACAGTTTTGTATTTACAGGTTTTTGACTAAGACGATGAGGGACGCTTGCGGCAGCTGGAAGGCTGTTGGGGGCTGGAGCCGACAGGGGATTGGGCACCGCCATTGGCCATGACATCAGTTTCCATGCTGGGGTGGGCTCCAGCGTGGCACCTGGATGCTGTGGGGGCGGCAGCTGACGGGGATTGGGCACCCTGTCGGCCATAAACATTTTGCCATGCTGGGGTGGCTCCCACCGTGGCTCCACTTCCTGGATGCTTTGGGAGGGGGGCGTGCAGCTGACAGGGATTGGGCACCCCGTCGGCCATAGACATTATGCCACGCTGGGGTGGGCTCCCAGCATGGCACCTGGATGCTTTAGGCGTGGAGCAGGGGACTTGGGCACCCCATGGGCCGCACAGTGGGAGGAGGGGAAGGCACATGAGCACGCAGTGTGCGTGCATGCGTGTGTGGAGGGGGGAGCTCTGCTCACTGAAGCGGAGCTCTACCTTTCAACTGTATGCCACTGCATTTTCAACTGCTGTCATAGACAGCTGCAACAGTGATTGGAGAACTGGGGCCGCACCTGCAAACACACTGACTGCATTGGAAGACAGGTGCCACATCTCCGAAAACTCGGATGATGGCACTATGTTTCTTGCACATGCGTGCAAGCAACATAATAACCAACAGAAACCCACTCTAAAGATGTAGGAACATCTAGTCCCAAACGACCACCACTGACCCTAGCAACCAGTCTTAAATCACAGAACAAGATGCAACAGCAAAAATGTCTATTAAAAAGAAACATCAAACTATTTTTATAATACTGTTAGGGCTGACTATACACTATAAAAAATGGTGGCTGGGTAACTCTATACCAAACCAGTGTGTTGTGCCACCTTGGGGTTCTGATTCCCACTGACCTCTCGAGCTTCGCTGTCGAGGTCACAGGGACTTAAAACTCCTCAGTGGCATAACACATTGGTTGTGCACAGTTGCCCATTCACTCTTATCTATTTTGTTTTGTTTTCAGCCCACGTGCTGATGCAGCACCTTGTTTTTTCTATTCCTACATTTTGAGTGCTGTAACTTTACAGATAGAGGGTTACAAGATGCCACAAGCACATAGAATAGAAAATATGACACTTAACAATTAGGTATTACTAGTTAAACAATGCAACACAAACAGTTAATTGCAAGGCTATGCCTGTAGTTCAATGGGCAGAGCAACAAACCACTCCCCCATCAGGCCTTAAAAGGCCACTCCTCCTGGCTAATCCAGGATTGTTTCTTTCGTTGCAGCCAGAGCCTTCATCGGCCACTCCCTCACCTGCCTTCCTTGTTCCTTTTGCTCCCCATCCCCTCTTTTGCAGCCTCCGGCTGCCTTCACTGCATCTCTACCCTCCTCTCCCTTCTCCTCCCCCCCCCACTTCCTCCACTGTTGTAGCCGCTGTAATGTGGCTCTATGTCTCTCCTTCCCCACTTCTTGGTCTCCACCCCGCCGAACCTGCTCTCCGGGTTGGTGCCAGCTGCCACCACAGCCCTTCCTCCTCTGCAGGCATGCTTGGGACTCCTGTCTCCTCCTCACCATATTG
Organism: Neoceratodus forsteri; assembly: GCA_016271365.2. Taxonomy (NCBI): domain Eukaryota; kingdom Metazoa; phylum Chordata; order Ceratodontiformes; family Ceratodontidae; genus Neoceratodus; species Neoceratodus forsteri. The sequence continues at coordinate 513,079,750 of CM057449.1, read as the reverse complement.
TGTGGTGCTTCTCCACCCCTTGCTTCCCCTCCAGTGTGCTGCTTCAGGTGTTTTTCGCCGGCTTCCACTGTACACATCGCCAGCTCTCTCCTGCCCCTGTCCGCTGCCTCTGTGCTCCGCTCTGAGTTCGTACCCTCTCCCTCCTTGTTGTGCTGTTTCTTTTCACCTCCCCTACTGCATGACCTGCTGCACTCCAGTCCTCATTCCTATGGAGGACTGCACAATCCGGTGCTGCTGTAGCCTCTTGCTGCTTCCAGTGCCACCGTTCTGCTTCAGCTGCCTGTGTTGGCTGGCTGTCTCATCCAGGGTTCCGTTTGTCCTTTGCGCCCCACTCCTGCTTTGTTCACCTCCTCATCAGGACTTCTGCTGCATTTCTGCCTTCATTGGGTGCCCATTCCTCCCCACAGACCGCTGTGTCAGTTCTGCCCTCTGTGTACTCATTCTGATTCCTAGCATCACTCCTATCGGGAGGTTTCTATCCGTAGCTGCCTCCTGTGCTTCTCCTGTATTCTCCTATGAATTGGACTGCATCCACCCTGGTGCTCCTTCTCATCTCTGGTCCTTTTTCACCGACCTTCCCAGCATCTGACTTTTTATCTGGCACTCATTCAGACCTGATTCTACCTATCAGTGCTCACTGCCCTCTGAACATACTTTGGTGATCGTCCCCTTCAGTCTCTGTTGCCCCGGTCCTGCCTCTTAGACTCGTTCCCGTTTGTTCTTCTACCTATCTCTCCTTGTTCTGCCCTGCCTGCCTTGAACCTTTTGGGGTTTCTTACCCTACCATCGCATGTCTCTACTGCTATGCTGTCAGTTGTCTGATCCTACCTGCAGGACCCATGTACATTCTTTTCTTTATACAGATTTCAGCTTCATTTGGTGTTTTGGCCCCTGGCATATAATCAGTTCACTATCCTACACCATTCATCAGCACAGCTACAACTCGACTCCATTACTTTACCTCATTGTTTTCCTCCTCGACTCATTTTATTTCCCTTCCTGCTGGCATTGTCTCAATTTTCCATTGCCTCGCTGTTTGCCCCTTAAAGCACTTTATTTATCTTACTGTTTAATTTTCTTCTTGATGTCCCGGTGCCTAGTTCATGACTGTTTGTTTCCCAAAGTGGTGGACTACTGAGTCATGGTGGGCCAGCTTTCTACCATCTCTCTCTTATGCCACTACCCTTGTCTTCCCTACCCCCACAATACCAGCCTCCAGCAGCTCCACGCAGCTCCTCCTTCCATTCCTGCAGTCTTCTGTGCTTCCAGTACCTGTGCACATTCCTGCCTTCCTGGCCTCTGCACTCTCGCCTTCTACCACTCCCTCACCCTTGCCTCTTCTCCTTCCTTGTCCCGTGTTTTCTTTTGGGGGTGTTTCCATATCCTGCCAGCACCATACCCATTCATATCCTCCTCTTACCCTAGCCCTACATTCTGGACCTCAACGCGTATGTCCTCCATTCCTTGTCAATCTCCATCGTTGCCGAACCTCATCCTTCCTATACCCTACCTACTACCATAAGTGACCTCAACCATACCAGCCTTCAAAGCTTTCACTCCATTATCATACATCATCCATTTCATACCTCACCTTAACCATTCTGGTCTTCATGGCTTTCCCTCCATTCTCATACATCATCCATTTTATGCCTCACCTTAACCACTCCAGCCTTACATAGATACATAGACAGTGTCAGCAGATAAGGGCCTATGGCCCACTCAGTCTGCCCATTTGAGCTTGTAAGTTCACGTTATGTTTTCCTAGAAATCTGTTGCCCCTTAACCCTGACCTCCAGAATTTCTTTATGTCTATTCCATGCATTCTTAAATCCCCTTCAAGGCTTTCAATCCACCATCATTTCTTGTTCATTTGTTCTTGATCATCCTCTCCTCCCGTATCAACTTCTCAACTCATCATAGGCTGTGGGCTTCACCCAGCCATCATTGCCTCTCCCTCTCACCTCATTCCTTCCCATTCTGCAGTCCATGCCAGCCTTCCAGGCTTCCTTCCATCAGCATACCTCGTATATTACTCTTGAACCTCCACTTGTCCATTCCAACTTTGTAGTTTCTACCTCCTTACTCCTGGTACTTCATACCTCACCCGTCAGTTGCAGGCTTCACCCAGCCATTCTCGTTTCTATCTTCATGCAGTTCGCTTCACACCTAATTTGGCTTCTTAATGGACCCAGTTGGCATGCACTCTCATGGTTGCTCCTGCAACCTGCCTCCTCAGGACCCAAGTTGGGGTCTCCTTCGCTCAATCCAACCTCTCTTTGGGTCTGCTCGTTCACATAGACTATCTGAGCATACCCCTCAAACGAGTTTCATGCTACCTCGACTCGACCTGCTCTCCACTCAGAGATGTGCCTTCCGTGTCCATTGCTCCATGGCTCGGGGCTAGCCTGTAGACAACAGTCTCGCTCTGCACCAACAAATTCTGCATCTAGAGCATGCGAAACTCGGAGCGGGGTCCTTATCCCTGGCCCATAGTGAGAATGTCTTCGCTCTGGGTGAACCTTCAGTCGTCCCTCATTTTGGTGACATCTTTGGATGCAGAATTTGTGACTTCCAGCTGTGAGGAGTGGGGTTCTCATCAGTGGGGCCCCTTTAGCTGCCCGAGTGGGTTCAGAGGCACCCTCTATGCTAGTCTCCATCTGCCTGCCTCTGGTTCACCTGGCCTGTTTCGTAGGCTCATGTAGGCTAGCTGAGTGCCTCGGCAGTCATTTCTCTCCTCCTTTCCTTTTGTGTGTCTAGTTGCAGAGATGTCTCTTGCAACCCTCAACAGCATTCATGTTAGAAGGACAGAGTGAGAGTTTCTTCCAAATTGGAATCTTTTCCTTCCCTCGATCTTGACTCTAATTTGCAGTAGCTGAGCCGTCACTAACCAAAATGTCCTTCAGCCTGGAGGGAAGGTGACCTAGGCCTTGGATCCCTAGAGGTTTCCTCCTCAAAGGGCCTTTTTCCTCTCCTCTGTGCCAATGGTCATAATATTAGATAGGGTTAGTGCTTTCTTAGGTTCTGTAGTTAGGTTCCACTGTTGGATGGAGTTGGATGGTGGCCCCAGCTGTTCCCTCTCTCCTCAGGAAGTCCCACCCTTCATGTTGTGTCAGCTTCCATTCTACTAAATATTTCCTGTTGTTTCCCATTCATCCCCTGTTCTGCTCATCCATGTCTCTCGACCTCCAGTCCCATCCTTGACATCATTTTGATTCCTTGCCTTCTTCAATGTTTGACACCCTTCTGGGTATTCTTTTTGGGTTCCTTCCTAAGCTACCTTTAGCCAAGGGAATCATTCCCATGGCACCTATAGGGGTGGAACCCTCCTCTAGGGTTCCTCGCTGTCATACCCCTATAGGGTGGTATATCGCACGGATAGAGAGGCAAACAGCCACAATGTATCTAAGTCGCATAAGCACACATCATACCAAGTTGTGTAAGCACAGTGAACAAGGTATTACAAGTCAAAACAGTGCAAGATGAAACAAAATCAAACTGTCCATTCATTGTGCAAGTGTCACTGGATCAGCTACAATTCAAGTAGTACGAATAACTACGGTATCAAAAAGTAATTCCGGGCAAGAGACTGCAGATAAATAACAATGGATTGGTTGGGCACATGGACTGACATAAGCATAGGTCACATGCAGAAGCAGGAGCTCAGCAGCAATGTGTACTGTTTTGTGTTTTTCAGAACTGTAGAGGACTAGTAGAGTGCCACACAGAAGGGGCAGGGGAATCCAAGTCCTAGGAGCATAGTGGGCAAAGGCAGATTGGCCCAAATTAGTGGCACATCTGCACTCTAGGAGAACTGGGGATTCAGCAGACCACAGGTTGTACGCTGCTGCAGGACACTGCAGGAGGTCAGCCAGGGCAAGGGGATCTAGATTACCATGGCAGAAGTGCAGCCCTACCACAAGAAACTATTTCAGTATCCCAGCTAACTTATAGTGCTTTGAGGTACAATATGTTGAAAGCTACTACATCAACTATCATATATTTTCTTTATTTAGTTAGTTTTTGTTGATCAGAAAAGGCGGGCTAGACATTACAGCCTATTTTCATCCTCACCCGGGGGGGGAGGTTAGGGGATGCAGTTGCAAACCAACTGGTATGAAACCAGAAACCAGTTTACACTGTTGGTGGTATATTTTAGTAAATTGGGGAAATTTGGCAAGGATACCAGGGAATTTCCCTACTCTTTTGAGAAGTGCCATAGGATCTTTAATGTACACCTGAACAACCACCAGAAAAGGCAGACAGGGCCTCGATTTAATGTCTCATCTGAAGGACTGTTGTGTATGAAACAATTTACTGCAACAGCCAGGCTGCTAATCTGACATACTTTCACTGTTTTGCCAAGTTGCAGCCCACAATGAATTTTATCAAAGTAAGCTTAGTAAATTGTTCATACAGATTAAACAACTGCAGCTCACTAAAACATCATTGTATCACTGAAAGTCAAGGACACATCCCACCGACTTACAGTATAATGGTCCAGTGTAATTACTGAGACTCACCAGCCAGCTGATACTGAGAGAACAGGGTGGTCTTTTTAGGTTTGTGTAAAAATGGACTGCTCTTTACAATGAAACATTGTGCTTGAAGAGTTATTGTAACAAAAATGAATTGAAGACCTACAACTAATCCATCCATTAGGATTTATTTAAAGGAGAACAACATGCTTACCTTTGATAGGGTTTAACGCAAAGGCAGGGGTAATAAAAGCAGATGCCCAGTCGACAGACAAAATAATGTTTCACGTTGCCAAAGTGGAGCTCCCAAGATAACAGTTCACCTCCAGTCTGCAGGCAAACATCTTATTTAATTAGTAAGTTAGTTAGTTAGTTAGTTAGTTACTTGTTTACTTACTTAGCTCAAAGGTTTACCAGGAAAGACATACTGACCTGTTAAAAACTGGTTTCCAGATGTATCCTAGTTGAGGGAGAAGAGGAATATAACACAACAAGGTGAAAGAATTAATAGTATATTAACAGACATGCATCAACAATAGTCAATGCCAAGCAATGCAATATATCAAATAGGAATAAGAAGCAAAACATTAAGGGTGTGCATACCAATATTCAGTGCGGGGTAAAACCATACAATAAGGTGTATTAGGAAGATACAATTATGCTCGGACAGGAGCAGTGAAACAACCCCAATTGTGTGTATAAAGTGGGGGACTCAAGAGTATATCAGGACAGGGCAGATCGTGTAATGGGGATGTAAGGTCTGGGGTTAGGGACAGCTGCAGGAGGGAGTGGTGAAGTCATGAAGAAAAGACTTAAGTGAGAAGGTAGAAGAAGCAAAATGAATAACAATATGAGAAATCAGCTTACCCAACAGTAGATTTCCTGGGGATAGAAATGGAATTGGAAACAGTGCTACAGGATGGGTAGGAGTAAAGAGAGGGGAAAGAGCAGAAAGAGGCAAGGTATGGAGGAAGGGAACCAAACCAGAACTTGGATAAGAAGGAGGCACAGTGACGAGGTGCTCGGCAGCAAGGAAGGGGAGGAAGAGGAAGGAGAAAAAGGAGCAGTGGTGAGTATGAGGGGGACAGTCCAAAGCAAAACAGCAGGGGGTCCAGTTTGGTAAAAACAGGTTACTCACCTGTAACAGTAGTTCTAGGAGTGGTATATGTTGTTCATCCACACTCTTTGGCATGTCCCCTTCCACTTTAAATCTGCCAGAAGTCTTCAAGCAGGCTCCTCCCACCCAACCGGGTGGTATATACCTCAGCTCTGCCCCATGACACCAGATCTTAGCCCGCTGGAAGCCAGGTGTTGTGTGTCCACAGCCAGGGAGGTCGGTTGGGTCCGCGTGGATGAACAACATGTACCACTCCTAGAACTACTGTTACAGGTGAGTAACCTGTTTTTCTAGAATCGTGGATGTGTTGTTCATCCACACTCTTTGTCAGACTCCTAGCAGTTCTCTGTGAGGAGGGAGGCAAGGTGCACACCCCCTACTTAGGGAACAGAGATCGGAGAACTGAGGCCCCATAACCAGCATTCCCGCCGTGACTCAAGGTCGATGTGGTAATGGCTAATGAAGGTGTTTGCTGATTTCCAGGTAGCAGCCCGGCAGATTTCCTGGATAAGGATGTCCCTGGAAACAGCCACCAATGCAGCAGTATGGCAGGTAGAATGAGCTCTTATCCCTCTGGAAGACTCCTTTCCCGCCAGCTCGTAGCACAGACCTATGCATGATGTGATCCATCTTTCAATAGTCTGTTTGGCTGCAGGTCTGCCAGAAGTGACTTCAGCGTAGGTGACAACAGCTGGTGAACCTCTCCCTGAATTTCCGCTGTCCTCTCCTTATAACAGGAGAGAGCACGTCTCAGGTCCAAAGTATGGAGCCTGTACTCTGCCTCTGAGGTGTAATTAGGGTAGTATACTGGCAGGGTTAACACCTGGGTAAGATGAAACTCTGATACCACCTTTGGAAGGAATTTCAGGTGGGGGCATAGGACAACCTTGTCCCTGTGGAAGACCAGATAAGGGGAGTCCACCGAAAGTGCTTGGAGCTCCCCAGTCCTTCTGGCAGACATGATAGCCACCAGGAAGGCCATCTTCCATGACAAGTGTGACAATGTACACTTGTGCATTGGTTCAAATGGCTTGCCCATGAGCTTTGCCAGTACCAGCAGTAGATCCCATGGAGGTGGAGGTTCACACACTGGAGAGGATATGTGATCCAGGCCTTTGAAAAAGCACCCGAACACTGCCTCCTGCACCACCGTTGTCTGACCGGCCCATGCCCGGTAAGCAGAGATAGCTGCCAGGTGCACCCTAAGGGTCGATGACCGAAGACCCCCTTTGGAGAGAGACCAAAGGTAGTCAAGAATGTTAGTCACTGGACAGGACAGAGGGTTCAGGACCTTGCCCTTACACCAAATGGAAAACCTTTTCCATTTGAAGGCATAACATTTCCTGGTCGATTGCTTTCTGGATGCCTCCACCATGGTGTAGACATCTTCAGAAAGACCCAAAGCCTGGAACTCTAGCCACTCAGGTACCAGGCTGTGAGGTGGAGGAATTGAAGGTCCAGATGGAATACCTTCCCCTGATTGAGTGATATCGGGTCTGGGCATGCTGGAAGCCGCTCCGGGGGCCTGCAGCTGAGGCTGAGGAGATCTGGATACCAGAACTGGCGCGGCCAGTCTGGGGCTACCAGGATCACCTTCGCCTTGTCCCTCCTCACCTTGAGGAGTACCTTGTGGATCAAGGAAAATGAAGGGAAGGCATAGATGAGGCCTGGGGTCCATGGCCTCAAGAAGGCATCCCCCTGCAGCGAGCCCTGCTGAGGGGGGCAGGCATGAAACAGCCTCAGCTTGGTGTTTTCCCTGGAGAAAAACAGGTCCACCATCGGTTTACCCCAGTAGGAGAACAGGCTGTAAGCTACCTCTGGATGGAGAGACCACTCGTGGGATACCTGGCCTAAGCGGCTGAGAACATCTGCCAGATGGTTTGAGGCTCCTGCCACATGGATAGCTAGGAGATCTGTCTCCAATCGGGTAACGGAAGTCCAGATGCAGAATGCCTCCCTGCACAGCAGATGGGAGTGCATGCAGCCCTGGTTGTTGAGGTAGTACATGGTCATGGTATTGTCTGTCTGTCTGGACTTGAAACACTTGACCCCAGAGCTGAGGAGCGAAAGCTGACAATGCCAGTCTGACTGCTCTGAGCTCCAACAGGTTGATGTGGCATTGGGACTTCTCAGGGGTCCAGAGCCTGTGGGCTCTTTTGTCCCCCATGTGGGTTTCCCAGCCCATGAGAGAGGCATCGGTCATGAGGATGACCGTCGGCTCAGGGCGGACAAATGGGATCCCTTCCTGCAACCGGTCTGGGGTGGTCCACCATTGGAGAGTGTCCCACATCTTCTGGGTTACAGTGATCAGCTGGTCGAAATGACCATGGTGCTGAGTCCACTGGGCGGCCAGCTCCCCTTGGAAGGGACGCATGTGCAACCGGGCCCAACGGACCACTGAGGTGCATGCTGCCATGTAACCCAGAAGGTGCAGAAAGTCCCGGTCAGGGCACAATTGCCCAACCAGAAATGATTGGGCAAAGGAGGAAAGAACCTCCACCCTGTCCGCCGGGAGCCAAGCCCTGGCTTGAAAAGAGTTGAGCTCTGCCCCGATGAAGCCCATCACCTGAGAAGGCATGAGTTCCGACTTGGCCTCATTGATCAGGAGGCCAAATTGGGAGCAGGTCTGGAGGGCCCGGTCCCTGGACCTCTCCACCTCTTGTTGGGTGGAACCTGCTAGGATCCAGTCGTCGAGGTAAGGATAAATCCTGACACCCCCCCCCCAATGCCTGAGATGGGCCACCACCACTGCAATGCATTTGGTGAAGACCCGTGGGGCCTATGACAGGCCCCAACGGCATGGCTCGGAACTTGTACAGGGTCCCTTTGACCCTGAAGCAGAGGAACCACTGATGGGACGGACGGATTGGGACGTGAAAGATCCAGTGAACAGAAGAAAAAATTACTCACCTTAGTTACTGTGTTTCTTCTAATGGAGTCTTGCTGAATTCTGACATATGCAGTTAGCTCCAGCACTTGAACTGCCCCGGGGAGGAAAAAGTTATCTCTATGCAGGAAGCATAGAACCTTGAGCTCGAGCTCGGTTTCAAACCTCTGTCTGCAGCACTTCAAAGTGTAACCGTCAGATTCGTACGAGCTATTACTAACTAACTATACTTCTATAGGGGAAATTGTAAAGGAACATAAGTAAAGTAAAGTTTGTTTCTATAAGGCGCCTTTCCCAAGCTCAGGGCACCTTTACAAAATTCCGTAAGCAGCATTAAAACCACAATAATAAATAACATTTTATCCATAATAAATTTAACATAATTTACATCACTGAAAATGCTTGATTAAAAAGGAAGGTCTTTAGGGCTTTTTTAAAACCCTCCACAATCAGGCTATTTCGTATCTGGCAAGGTAGAGAATTCCACAGGGTAGGAGCCATAAAGGCAAACCTTCTTGCACCAGATGTTTTTAAGGTTACCCTGGGAATCTCTAGCAATCCCTCGCCAGAGGATCAGAGGGAGCGGGAGGGGCAGTAAGAAGTCAGGAGTTCTTCCAGGTAGTGGGGTCCCAACCTGTGTAGAGCTTTACAGGTCATCAACAAGACCTTGAAAGTGATCCGCCACTGTACAGGCAGCCAGTGCAATTCGCGAAGCACAGGTGTTATGTGGTTGGACCTTGGGCTTCCAGTCAACAACCTAGCCACTGCCTTTTGCACCAGCTGCAAGCGGCGAATACCCACTCCCGGCAACCCTAGATAAAGGGCATTGCAGTAATTAAGACGACTGGCAACAAAGGCGTGGACCAGGGTATGAAGATCCTCTGATGGAACCAGGTGTTTCACCCATGCTATATTCCTTAGATGGAAAAAGGATGATTTGACCATGGCCGACACCTGTGCCCTCAGGGTCAGGCCCTCATCAAATATAACACCAAGGTTACGTACCTGGCCAGATGCCATAAGTGGGGGTCTCCCCCAGAAATAAACCTGAGGGTTTTCCCACCCATGAACTTGACATCCTCACCCCCCCCCGGTTCCGCCACCAATACCTCTGTTTTTACCGGGTTCAACCTCAGCCAATTGGTACTCATCCAGTTCTGTATCTCCAGGAGGCAGTTGTTAAACAATGTACTTGACTCAGACTCCTGCTCGGGCACAAAAGACATATAGAGTTGAGAATCATCGGCATAGCAATGAAACTTCAACCCATATTGTCTTATAATGTCCCCCAATGGAAGCATGTACACCACAAATAAAATGGGGGACAGCACCAAACCCTGTGGCACCCCACAGCGTAGGCAGTGAGAGGCCGAAGAATAAATCCCCGACACTAGGTCCTACCCAGCAGGAAAGATTTAAACCAACTGTGGACCACCCCCCTTAGTCCACAGAGAAACCACAGGCGGTTGAGTAGCACCCCATGATCCACGGTGTCAAACGCTGCTGAGAGATCAAGGAGAGCCAAGATAGAATGAGTTCTCCGATCTCTTGCCATCAGGAGATCATTTAGTACCCGAACAAGAGCCGTCTAAGTACTATGCCATTTCCTGAAGCCAGATTGGAGACGGCCATAGATACTGTGGATGGTTAAATGGTCATCCAACTGCAAGATGACCACCTTCTCGATAATCTTTCCCAAAAAGGGAAGATTCAAAACTGATCTGTAGTTTTCTGGGCAGTCAGGATCAAGGGAGGGTTTTTTCAAAAGGGGACGTACTATTGTCTCCTTCAAGGGATCAGAAAAGATCCCTCTCTCCAGTGACACCACAACTATCTCAGTAAGGATCAGGCCAATAACCTCTACACACCCCACAAGTAGGTGAGTAGGGCCTGGATCCAATCTACAGCAGGTTGGACACAAAGTCTGGATGATTCTCACTATATCCATGACTACCGGTTGACTGAAAGTGAATTAAGTTAGTTGGGTATTTGTGTCCCTCATTTGATCACTGCAAGACCCAATGGGGAGGAGCTGGCTGATCTCATCCCTGATAGTGGACACCTTATCAGTGAAGAACATCGTGAATTCCTCACACTGTAACTGTGACAATGCTTGACCAGCTTGAAGACAGACTGGATGCACAGTCTGTCCACAGTCCGGAAGAACTGGGCCAGTCTATTCCTCACTGTAGCAATTTCCCTGGACAGGAACTCTGCCTTCTTATGGGAAATTGGTAACTGATAGATCTTATAATGATCTAACAGTCTAAGCCTGTCCACTTCCAGGTGAGTCTTCCGCCATCGTCTCTCCAATCTACGGCCCTGTCTCTTCAACCCACGGATCTCCGTAGTTAACCACGGGGCCCCCGGGTGAACAGTACAGGGACGAACACGGACTGGAGCAATGACATCCAGGGCCCTCAAAACTGCCCTATTATAGGCTAGCACTAAGGACCCTGGGTCAGTGCTATCCATTGGAAATCCAGAGAAGTCCAGCTCCGTCATTAGGCCTTCTGTGGAACTGTACTATCTCCTTAGGGGCAGGCCTCTTTCGGGGGGCTGCGAAACTGAACCTCAGGGTATGATGGTCAGACCAAATGATGGGCTCCACCTCCACACCAGAGACTTCCATCCCCAGATGGAATATCAAATCCAATAAGTGTCCCCCCGATGGGTTGCAGAGGTAATAACCCATGTCAGTCCCAAAGAATCCATCAATTGGAGGAGGTTTTGTCCAAAAAGCACGAGTTCATCATCGACCCAGGCATTGAAATCCCCCAGAATTAACCATCAGGGGGATTCCAATACCCTCTAAGCGATGGAATCCGCAACCTCCCTCAGGAATTCCCTCCCATCACCTGGTGGATGATAAATGAGAAGTATCCTGAAGCCTGCACCTGCACCCACAATACACTCAAAGGAGTTGGTACATCCATCTGGTATCTCCCTGAGGTCCAGTTCCTGCCTAAAACAGACTGCAACTCCCCCACCCCTACGGTCCACTCTCGGGCGGTGAATCACCGAGAACCTAGCCAGAACCACGGACTCCAAAATGGGCCCGCATTTTCATCAAGCCAGGTCTCGGTGATGCAAGCTAAGTCCACATATATAACAAGATCTGCCACCAAAGCAGTCTTGTTTCTGATAGACCTAGCTTAACACCATCCGAAAGGGATGAGACTCCAAGGATGAGTCCACCTCCTGCCTGATCAAGTCAGTGCCCTTGGGTATGGATACCATAAGCCAACAGGCAACAGATTGGGTTCCCCAAAAGACTCAAGTCGAGAACCCAAAATAAATAACCAGGTAGCGAACCAACATATAACTATAAAACACAACATAACAATAACCCACTCCCCCCTTCTGGAAAGGAGGGGTGCCAAGTACATCCCTGAGGTGCAACACTGTACCTGCCAGCCCATTTCCCAAAAACAGGTTCTGAGAGGGGAGGCAGGGAGGGAGGTCAGAATACAGCAAGACTACATTAGAAGAAACACAATTACTAAGGTGAGTAATTTTTTTTTCAAACAACATGAAGTCGTGCTGTATTTTGAAATATGCAGACTACCAAGCAAAACCCCCATGGAGGGTGGTACCGAACCTATTTTGGGAATAGGATCTGTAGTACTGCTGTTCCAAACTGAGCATCACTCCTAGCCTGGATATCCAGAGAGTAATGCTTGGTGAAAGTATGGACAGTTTTCCAGGTGGCTGCTTTGCATATCTCTAGTAAAGGTATGTCCCTGGCAGCAGCAAGGGAAGCAGCTATACCCCTAGTCGAATGAGCCCTCAGGCCTGAGAGGGGTATTTTGCCTAGCTTGTCATAGCAGAATTGTATACAAGAGACAATCCACCTGGCAATAGTACTCTTAGTAGCAGGCTTACCTTTCCCTACTTCATCATAAGTGAGAAACAATTGTGGACATTCCTTCCTATGTGCCTTAGTATGCTCAATATAGTAGCTAAGTGCCCTCTTAACATCCAAACTATGTAATCTTCTTTCTCCTGAAGAAGAATGATCAGTGAAAAACACAGGAAGACACATGGACTGGTTCAGATGAAAATCTGAGACCACTTTGGGTAAGAACCTCTCATTGGTTCTAAGGACCACCTTATCTCTATGGAATGAGATAAAATCTGGCTCTACTGACAGGGCTTGCAATTCACTAATATGCCTGGCAGAAGTGATAGCTACCAGGAACACAGTTTTCCAGGTCAAATACTTGAGTTCGGCTGAAGCCAGAGGCTCGAATGGGGGTTGCATGAGCTGAGCAATGCAAACATTAAGATCCCAAGCAGGGGTAGGGTCCCTAAAGGGAGGGTTGGTATGAACCAAACCTTTAAAGAACTTACAGAAGACAGAGTGAGATGCCAGAGAAGAAGCCTTCCCTGCTGACAGGAATGCAGATACAGCTACTAAATGAACTTTTAAAGTGGCTGGCCTGAGGCCTAGGTCATTAAGATGAACCATGTAATCCAGAACTGTAGCCAGATCAGCAGTATCCGGTAAAATATCCTTATTGGAACACCAAATACTGAATCTCTTCCATTTGGAATTATATGTTTTTCTGGTGGCAGGTTTTCGAGAGGCCTTGAGAATATCCAGCACCCTGAGACAGGCGCAGACCTGCATACTCTAACTCTTCAAGAACCAAGCATTGAGGTTGAGAGACTGAAGGCTGGGGTACCAGATTCTTCCCTGAGAAGAGGTTAGCAGATTGTACCTCTTGGGGAGAGATAGGGGAAGATGAACTACTAGGGACAACAACAGAGGATACCAAGGCTGCCTGGCCCAGTCTGGGGCAATCAGGATCACCCTATACGGCTGCAACCTGATCTTGACCAGGACCCTGAATGACAGAGGAAAGGGAGGAAAGGCATAAAGGAATTTGCCCCCCAATCCAGAACCAGAGCAGCCAGGGGAACTGTGCCCAGGACTGGACGCCTACAACAGAAGAGAGGAAGTTGATGATTGTCTGGGGCTGCAAAGAGATCTACCTCTGGAGTGCCCCACCTGGAGAAGACTACTTTCAGTATGAAGGGGTCTATGGCCCATTCGTGGCGGCCCTGAGATATTCTGCTCAGGGCATCTGCTAGCACATTGTCCTTCCCTGGTAGATGGACTGCTACTAGGGTTGCTTGCAGGGCATAAGCCAGAGATCATATCTTCATTATGTCTGTGCACAAGGCCGTAGACCGAGTGCCTCACTGCTTGTTGATGTACCACGTGGTGGTATTGTCTGTCCTGACCTAAGCCACTTTGTTCCTCACTGAGTCTGAGAAAGCTTGGAGGGCCAGGAGTACTGCCCTGAGTTCCAGAACATTGAAATGAAGTAGAGACTCCTGAGGAGACCAGACACCTTGTGCTGTAAGGGCTCCCAGGTGGGCTCCCCAACCCAGGAGAGAAAGGCATCTGTGGTTAGTATCACTGAATGAGTCTCACTGATGAATGGGACTCCTTGTCTGAGATTGTCCTGATCCAACCACCATTGGAGAGCTTGGACCAGAGTCTGAGTCACTGGAATCAGTTTGGTTAAAGGATCTTTTTTCTGGGACCAAAAGGACCTCAGGTGGAACTGAATGTCCCTCATTTGAAATCTGGCTCCCTGTACCACCGCAGTGGAAGCTGCCATGTGGCCCAGGAGCAGAAGAAAATGTCTTGCTGGTCGAGACACCAGAAGGCAGAAAGAAGAAGCAAGGTCTGTAAGGGCCTTCACCCTTGCCAAGGGGAGAAAAGCCTTTGCCTGCACAGTATCCAACTCTACCCCTATGAAGTTGAGGAGTTGCACTGGTTCCAGAACCGACTTTGGCAGATTGAAAAGAAAACCCAGAGAAGTGAGCAGCTGTTGAGTAACTTGTAGGCCTGACTTGACTTGGTCTGGAGACTGCCCCATGATGAGCCAGTCATCCAGGTATGGGAATATGGAGATCCCCTGTCTTTTGAGGAAGGCCACCACTACTACTGCTAGGCAATTTGTGAACACCCTTGGAGCTGATGTTAGGCCGAAGGGCATTGCTCTGAACTGATAATGGCCTGACAGCAATTCGAACCTGAGGTATTTTCTGTGGGAGCACCTGATTGGGATGTGAAAGTAGGCATCATTGAGGTCCAGGGAAGCTAGCCAATCCCCTGGCCTTAGAGATGGAAGAATTACTCCCAGAGTCACTATTTTAAATTTTGGTTTTAAGATGTGCTTGTTTAGATATCTTAGGTCTAGGATGGGCCACCACTCCCCTGTCTTTTTTGGGGTAAGGAAATATCTGGAATATAGACCTTTGCCCCGTGCTGAGTAGGAACTCTCTCTACAGCCCTGAGGGTTAGCAGAGAGGAAACCTCTGCTTCTAAAGCAGTGGTCTCGGAAAGGTTTGCAGGTGGAAAGAATTTGGCCCTCAATTTTGGGAACTTTGCAAAACTGAGGGACAATCCCTGACTTATTACCTCCAGGACCCACTTGTCTGAGGTAACAGACTTCCAGGCCTGGAAGTAGTAAGCCATCCTGCCTCCTACTGGGATTGGGGAGTCGACCCAGGCTGACACATCAGGGTGTCTGCTTGGCAGGAGCCTTGGGCTGAGAGGAGGATGCAGTCCTGCTCATCCCCCTCCTACCTCTCCCTCTGAAGAACCCCCTCTGTGGAAAGGAAGAGAAGGCCTGCACTTGGTAGAAAGGCCTGTGAAAAGGCCTGCCCCTTCTCCAAGACTGCTGCCTCTGAGGAGCTGCCTGCCTTTCCTTGGCCTGTGCACTCCTGTAGGTGGTCCAATACTCGTCCATTTTCTTCATGTAATTCTGTCTGCTCCCCAAACAGAGAATTTACTCACCACAGGGAAATCCATGGCCTGAGCCTGGGTGTTCTGTGAGAGGCTAGTACATCTGAGCCAAGTAAACCTCCTAAGAGACACAGATGTAGCCATGACTCATGATGCCACATCATTCGAGCCCACAGCAGCATGGAATAGCATTTTGGATGCCTCATTCCCATCAGCAGCCACCTCCTCCAGCTCCTTGGCTAGCTGGGGAGAGGCCTGTTTAGCCAGCTCCAGAACATAATCCCATCTAGACTTCTGATATCTGGCTGTATAGGCCATATAATTAGCCTGCCTGCATCCCAAGGAGGATGCTAAGTACTGTTTTTTGGCCATAGCATCCACCTTCCTAGAGTCTTTATCTGGGGGGTGTGAAGCCAAGGGTATGTTAACCTTGTCACAGGCTGTAGCCTGCACTACCCCAACATGGCTACAGTGGTGGAACAAGAACTCTGTACCTGAGCCTGAAAGCATATACCTCCTGTCCATTCTTTTATCTACAGGAGGAAAAGAATTTGGAGTTTGAAGAATTTTCTGTGTCTGTTTCCCAAAGGATTTATGGAGGGGAATAGAAAATCTCTTGGACTCTGGGATATCCATCATTTCCACAAAAGCAGGCTCCTCTTGTTCCTTGACAGCTTCAACCAAGGGAAGCTGGAGGGTATCAGCCACTTTCGCGTAGAACAAATAGTGGGATGGGGACTCAGAAAGCCTGGGAGGGTAAACATTAGAAGGCCTGTCTAGGGAGATGTCCGGTTCAATGGGCTCATCCAGACCTTCATCACTGTTATCCTCATCATCATCGTCTTGTTCTTCCTCCCCTTCCCACTCCGGTTCATAAAATTCATCCTGAACATATTCCAGAACCGGGGAAACCGACCAAACAGAGCGCCTACTGAGAGGTGCCGGATCGGACGGAACCGGATGGAGCAATTCCACAATACTTATCGCCCTGGCTATTTCTTCGGTGGTTGAATTATGCAGTTCTGGATCTGAACTGGCCGATTTCCTTTTGCGCTTCGATGGAACCAACCCCTCAGGGTCGCATCTCCTCTTGCCTGAAGGAGTATCGCCCAGGTCAGTGGGCACTCCCTCAGGTTTGGTAGGAACTGAACCAGGCTGGACATCCGGATTAGCGAACTTCTCGGCCTCCTTTTCCCTGAGCCTACCCGACCTCTTTTCTGGGGTTTCCTTTGGGAAAGATTTACAAATTTGGCAGTCTGTCACAGAAATATAATAATTCTAACCCTACAGTCCACTACCTACAACACTTACTGTACTGCAGACAGGGATCTGAAGCCGAAAATAATGACAAATCAGTGATTAAACTGACGGATTCTTAATCAAACCGACTGTAGTGAAAGAGCAATCTCTGGAGTGACTGAACAGTTGAGCGGAGTAAAGAATCTGACGGTTACACTTTGAAGTGCTGCAGAAAGAGGTTTGAAACTGAGCTCGAGCTCAACATTCTATGCTTCCTGCATAAAGTTAACTCTTTCCTCTCCGGGGCTGTTCAAGTACTGGGGCTAACTGCATATGTCAGAATACAACAAGACTTTATGTTGTTTGAACCACATGTTTCGCTCCAAGGATGGCATGATCTGGGACAGAGTGACCATCTGAAAGGTGCGTGACCTGAGATATTGATTCAGGTCATGCAGATCTAGAATGGGGCGCCAGCCCCCTGTCTGCTTGGGCACCAGGAAGTACCTGGAGACAAAGCCTGGGTCTGCTGGAGGATCCACCACTGGAGCTACTGCCTCCTCGAGGAGGAGCTGAGTGATGTTGTCTCGGAGAGCTGACTGGGTCTGAGAGAATGCTCTTTCCTCCCAAGGAGTGCGGGCTCGGCTTGGAGGGTACTGCTCGAATTCCAGAGGCAGTCCCTGACTGACCACTTTGAGAGCCCACCTGTCTGAAGTGGCAGTGGACCAGGCAGAATGGAAATGGTGGAGCCGGCCCCCCCATGGGAGGACCCAGAGCTGAGGCAACGGGAGGGGGGCTGATAGCCCCCACCCCGTCACTGAGCAGGCTTGGAGGAGGAGGCTCCAGGACCTGTTCCTCAGCCTCCTTTATGGGCTTGTTGGGGTCCCGGCTTGGGCCTGGGGCACCAGGCTTGAGCCTGCTGCTGTTACTGGTGCTGCTGTCCACCTTGAAAGAAGGACTGCTGAGCCACAGAGGAAGAATGCTGAAAAGGCTTCTTCTTTTTGTTCTACTGGTTCTTGCCCGAAGAACCCTTGGCAGAAGTAGCATCCAAGGTGGCATTGGACTGCTCAATGCGCTGAAGGTGACTGAGCACTCCTGGGCCGAATAGGTCGGTCCCAAGGAAGCTAGTTTGTGCTGGGTATCTGCCGGGAAGGAGAAGAGCCTCGGCCAAGCCCTGTGATGAGAGGCAACTGCAGCAGCCATCAAACGGGCACAGGAATCCCTGATGTCCATGGCCTTCTGAAGCTGCAGTTTCGCAACAGCTCGGCCCTGATCCCGGACCTGCTTGACCATGGTCTGCATGTTCATGGGGAGATGTGGGAGGAGGAGTGAGAGAAGTGTGCCATGATGACTGCCAAACTTGCCTGACAAAGGCTCAGGGAGGAAGCCGCATAGATCTTCCTGGCTGAATGGTCCAAGAACTTGGACTCTTTATCAGGAGGTTGGTCAGTGTTGGCAGAACTGCCAGTACACCTGAACACAGAGGCGGTCACCAGGCTCTCAGCTGAAGTGTGCTCTGTGAACCCCGCTAGGGACCCCATGGGCACTGCATACTAGCAGGCCATGTGGGCAGATGGAGCTGGACAAGAGGCAGGACACTACCAAAGTTCTAGGGCCGGGCCAACAATAGCCTCAGCCACAGGAAAGGCCTCCGTTGGGGTATCCCCTCTCTTAAGGATGTCTGTAAGAGGGTACTCCACCTTTTTCTGGATTGACTCCAAGGGCATCCCTGTGGACTCAGAGATGAGGCAAAGAATGCCCTGAAAAGACGAGGGACTTTCCTCCATCTCTAAACCAACAGTTGATTCCTCATCACCTGGATGAGAATGAAAGTTGGTGACGTCCGAATCTGAGGAATCTGGGTATAATGGCCGACCATCCAGGTCACCTTCGACTCACCGAGGGCGGTCCGGGGTGACCGTGACTGACAAATGCCGGAGAAGCCCAGTGTCTGGTCTATCTTCCTTGGAAGGAGCCCCTCCCACAGGCTGTTTGGGTGGTGGTTCCACCACAATCGGTGGAGAGACTGTTTTGGGCCGAACTGGTGGTTTTACCGGCTCCGCGGGCTGAGGAACCAACTTAATCACCTCCGAAGGAGTCGGCTTCGGCCTAGGAGGCTAAAGCCAGGTAATTGCCAGTGTGGAAGCCAGAGTCGGTTTGTGTCCAGTCAAAATCAGCTGTTGCCACATGAGGTCCTCATAGCACCGACGGAGTTTCCGCCGGAGCCTCTTCTCATCCAAGGAGGATAAGGACAACCGATGGCATCACCTCTTTTTAGAGCATTTATGGCTCTTCCTCGGCCTTTTGGTCAAGGGGGTCTGAGACCTCAGTTGAGATCGGACAGGCCGACTCGGTCGCTCGGAAGACACCGGCAGGACCAGTGATTTCCTGGGATCAGGGACCACAGGCTGGGTCTCATCATCTGGGAAGACCAAGTTAGGGGTTTGATCGAGGGAATCATTGACCGGAGTCGGCAATAACGGATTGATCATGATCTCAACATCATTGATCAACAATTCCTTCGACTTGACCAGACGGCAAAGCCGAAAAATCAGCGGCCAAAGAAGCAATCTTGACCGAGGTCGAGACCGCATGTTCCTGGAATCGAGATCTCTCCTGCTCCCAAGAACGTCTCCACCGAAACGAAGATGATCCCAGATCCTTCTCCTGCTTACGGGATCGAGAGGAGTGTGAGTCCCCAGGCGCTTCTCTCCCTTGGTCGGGAGAGACTGGCACAACTCTCGGAAGGAACCCAAGAAGGTGGAGCCCAGGTTGCGTGGAACGAAGAAGCTCCGAGAAGTCTCTGCAGCACGAACCACTTCCTCCTCGAATGCTTGCATGTGTTCCAATTGCTTGGCAGATCCCGCAGCCGCAGAAACCGCCCACTGGGCCTTCTTGGATTTCACCAGAGGATTCCATTTCTCCGGCCTCCCCAACTTCAGACATGCGATACGATCATCGAGGACGTTGGGATGAAAGGCGAGACACATATCGCATTTCGAGGTGTCATGGTTGACACCGAGGCAATAGACGTATGCAGTGTGGTGATCGGTGCATGGCATTTTCTGGCCACAAGGGCACCAACGAAATCTGGGGGAAGACTTGTCTTCCATAATCGAAGTGGTAAACTTGCAATCGCTAACACGAACTATGTGAATTTTAGGAATAACTGAAGGTTTTAAAGCTAGGGCCTACAAAATGCGTGAGCACAAAGGAGGCAACCTGAATCTTCCAGTGGAAAGGAAGATCTGACGTCATGGGGTGGAGCCGAGGTATATACCACCCGGGTGGGTGGGAGGAGCCAGCTTGAAGACTTTCGGCAGATTTAAAGTGGAAGGGGACATGCCAAACAGTGTGGATGACCAACATATCCACAATCCTAGAAGGGTGTATTTGGGTGCAGCGCTGTAGACTATGTCACATTTCAGGTAGTGCTGCTTGCTGTCCTGAGACTGTACACAACACAAACAGTAACATCATGACAGTGACACAGCCATGCCCTGATGATGCAGCACTTTATGTATGGAGATTTTCCTCATGTACTGTATCATGTTGGCTTCTCTTTTTGCCAAGTTTAAGACCAACTTCTATGTTCATGATAAGCATAAACACTGAACTCATATTTTAACCTGGCAAAAAGAGCAGGACATTTTACCAAAGGAATTTTACAGTTCCCTAGTATCACCTTAGTGACATCCTAGTGTTTGTGGCACGTATGAACTTCATTTACATTTGTTTGGCTTTTCCTACAGCCTTGTTTGATGCCAAACAACCTTGAAGTGGGAGAATTGGAAAGGGCTATCTCAGACCTTGGAAAGGTAGTGTTAAACTGTCTGAGGCTGGGGAAGTCCTTCCACTTGACCCTTTTCTGTTTCAAGCTCAACCCTTTCCTTCTGGCCTGAAGACATTCCATATCTAATGGCTTTGCTTGAAGCCCCCATGGCTGGGGTAGAGTAAGTTCTCCCAGCTGCCCAGGACGATAGCAGGAGGAAAAGTCAGAAGTGTTCTTGGTTACTGCAAATAACCTGAGTAGCAGGCTCTCCAAATCCTTGGAGCTATTGGTTTTGAAATAATTCAGGACCTGAGAAATAGGTTTCTTTAAAGGACAAGCAGTCCATTTTTAATAAATAAGCCCCAAATGTTCCCCTGCTTGCTGGGACAAGCTATACAAGCAGGGATAAAATATAAATAAAAACTGCCTTTTTGAATGATAGGGTACCTGAGGTGATTTAATTGTATCTGAGCAGGGAGATTTTTTTCTTCTTCATTTGATCTTCCAGTAGGGACATCACCTTATACTAGCCCCTTCTACCAGTCCTACATCATAGGGATCTGAGGGTTTGCTGGATTAAATGCTCATCCAGGGGAAGGAAGAGAAGAAACAAGAAAAGAAGACAAAAGAAGAAAGAACACCTTTGGGTATCCAGTCCAAGGGTGATCCCACGAGAAAGAAGACAGGAAGCACAGAAAGATAGTGGTAAAGTAAGTACAATTTTATATATATCATTCTTTTACTTACTGGATGTCCTTATTCTGCCCATGAAGGGAAGCCTTTCCATGGCGGTGTCGCTTTTCACTAATCCCCTTATTATGGCTGCATAGCGGAGCTATGCTGATGTCTTTCTATTACACAGTGAGAGAAGGGGGCTCTGGAAGCACGTGACCAGATACCTAGACTATGTCCTTCCACAGTGGAGTTGAAGTGCATGTGGTCCTCTACCTTCACCACAGTGTTGTTCCTTTGTGTCTCTCCCCCTCCCCTCTGCTGCCACACTATTTTCTTGTAGAAGCTGCCAGTAGCACTGGTCCTCGTCATTTCCTGAAGAGACAGAGCAACACTGGAGACAAAGTGGCAATGAAGCACCAGAAGATCACTGTTTTTTATTATTATCATGGACCCTGCATTCTATGTGACTCACAGTTACCCCAATTAGTTTCTCATTATTGATTTGGCTGGTATAAAACGTGACATTCATGTGCTTTAAGTGTAAAGAAAACGGCAACTTAAACATAAAAACCAGAGCATCCAACAAGAAAATTTAATACAAAAGCAAAAAAAAAGAGTATGGCTGGCATCACGGTTACCTAAACATAAGACCTCAATGATAGCTACCGATAAAAGTTGGTTTATTACATAAAAACATATAAAAACACAGCAAACAACATAGCAGCACACCCCTAAAACGTGCAATTGTCAAGATTTTTATGTTGGAAAAACTAAAAGAGACCGTTTTTATCTCTCAGCATCTTAGAAACATTACAAAAGGAGATAATACAAATGCTTTGGCACTGCATGTGATGCAGAAGGGGCAGGGGCACGCTTTTCGGTTTCAATGTTTGCAAAAAGTTCAGTTGGGAATTAGGGGTGAAGAGCTGGACAACAAGTTACTGACATGTGAAAGCCAGTGGCAGTATCCATTACAAGCAAGTGGGAATAAGGGCCTTAATGAAGTATTTAGCTTAGTGCCATTCTTGAAAAAATTATTAAATGTACTTTCATAGGTAGTTTTTAATGGTCCTGTCAAGTTAAATGAAGTCATGTAAATATGTATTTATTATAAGGATGTTTTGCCATGCGTGCTCTTTATAATAGAATGTTTATGATATAATAATGTTTATGCTATTTGCTATGATGTGGGATATGTGTAGAGTGCATTAGTGGGTAAATAAGGGTGTACACCTTTAAGCAGGTAGTTTAAAATAGGCGCACATTTAGCTGTAAGCCACACCTTGAAAAAGAGTACAAATTACATGAAACATTGGCGGTTTGTTTTAGGGGGGTGCTGCCATGTTGTTTGCTGTGTTTTTATTTGTTTTTATGTAATAAACCAGCTTTTATTGGTACCTGTCATTTGAGGTCTTATGTTTAGGTAACCGTGATGCCAGACTCCTTTTTTTCATGTGCTTTACCTGCATACAGGGCTGCCTGGCTGTGCCGGAGTTGGTCAGACTGGGACTGCTGTTGCTGTGGTGGGCTGTGGTGAATTAGGAGGTATTTTAAAATAATGTAGTAGTTAGCAATTATGAACTCCAGTATGCGGAAAATGGGTTGGGAGTGGGCAGCTGAATAAACAATGAACATGGCATTTTGCATGCTATTAACAAAAAAAAAAGTCAAAATAGTTTGAGCTGCTCCGATGAGGACACCTAGTACATATTGTGAATCTGGATCACGCAATCCTCTAGGGATCTGGAGCAGTAGGTACAACTCTGTGGTTAAGGAGATTGGCCCACTGTAAAGCTCTTCTAAGTCTCTCTGCAAGTGTCACATTTCGGGCCGCTGCTGATGACAAGAGACAGGTCATTTTTCAGGATCTCACAGGCCAGAAGAGAGGGGCAGGGCACATTTGGGGCTTCCATGGGCGAGTGCAGAGTTGGTTACATAAGGGATTCCTGGCCCCCCCCCCACCAAGCTGTCCTCCACTCCTGCAGGAATTCTGTATCCCCCTCCACAGTCTCAGACCCTTAGCTTGATTACTTATAGACTGCAGTATGTCACTGTTGCCAAGAAGTGCTCCTTCAGTCACAAGAACGGA
Organism: Neoceratodus forsteri; assembly: GCA_016271365.2. Lineage (NCBI taxonomy): Eukaryota > Metazoa > Chordata > Ceratodontiformes > Ceratodontidae > Neoceratodus > Neoceratodus forsteri. The sequence continues at coordinate 513,056,730 of CM057449.1, read as the reverse complement.
CATCGAGGGCAGAGATGGCCCAGTTTTATGTCCTTTCTTGTGACTGAAGTAGCATTTCTCAGCTACACAGAGATATTGTGGTGGTGTAAATTTCATAGAAACATAGAAACATAGATTTTGATGGCAGATAAGGACCGCTTGGCCCACCCAGTCTGCCCATTTCCCTACCTAATGGATAAGCTGCAGATCCTAGTTAACCAGCAGCCTACTTCTTCCTACCCCCACCCCCTAGAATTGCCTTATGACGGTCCCATGCATGCTTGAATTCCACCACTGTTTTTGACTCCACAACCTCCTCCAGAAGGCCGTTCCATGCATCCACAACCCTATCCGTGAAAAAATACTTCCTTAAATTACCTCTGAGCCGCCCCCCTTCTATCTTCAAATTGTGCCCCCTTGTTCTTGCACACCTCTTTTTTTGAAAGATGCTACCCTCTTGGACTTTGTTGATTCCCTTGAGGTACTTGAAAGTTTCTATCATGTCACCCCTCTCCCTCCTTTCCTCGAGGCTATACATATTCAGCTCCTTAAGTCTCTCTTCATATGTCTTCCGGTGCACAACCTGCACCATTTTAGTTTGCCCTCCTCTGGACAGCCTCCATCCTGTCTATGTCTTTGCGAGATTGGGTCTCCAGAACTGCACGCAGTACTCCAGATGGGGTCTCACCAACTGTCTGTACAGAGGGATAATAACTTCCTGTTTTCTACTGGTGATGCCTCTCCCTATGCATCCCAGTATCCCCCCAGCCCTCCTTGTTGCCCTCTCACATTGCTTACCCACCTTTAGGTCATCTGATATGACTACCCCCAGGTCCCTTTCCATTTTGTTGTTGTTAGTGTCTCACCCCATTGTGTACTCTTCCCCTGGGTTTTGTTTCCCAGGTGCATTACCTACACTTCTTAGCATTGAATCTAAGCTGCCATACATTTGACCAATTCCTCTAACCTTGCCAAGTCTCTTCTCATCCTTTCCACCTCACCTTGTGCATCAACTCTGTTGCAGATCTTTGTGTCATCTGCAAAGAGACATACTTTTCCTTCCAGTCCCTCTGCAATGTCGCTTATAAAGACATTGAAGAGGACCGGTCCTAATACTGAACCCTGCGGCACCCCACTAGCTCAGTTCAGTTTCCCCTTCCTCCTTCTGCCTGATTTCAGGTCATCACTGATGAGCAATTTTTATTTATTTATTTATTTAGTTTTTGTTGACCGGGTAAGTGCGCTAGCCAACAAGTGACTATTTTCAGGCACGACCCGGGAGGTACAGTTACAGAACACAGTGATACATAAGAGATTACACAAAGCAGGATACATTTGCAGGGTACATAAGAAATTACACAGAGCAGGATACATTTGCAAAGGACAAAGTCACACAGTGTAGTCAAGCATAGCAATAAGGATAAAATTACATGTATTCAGTTGTTGAGAACTAGGGGAGGGTGGTAGGGGACAGGTGTAAGGGTAGGGCAGGAGGAGCGGAGACAGGGGTGGTAGGGCGAATAGCAAAAGGGAGGACAGAAGGGAGGTTAAAGCGCCAAGTACGGCATTAGCGAGAGAAGTTACCACCTGTGGCTGGACGGTGGAACCAGGAGTCGGCAAGAGAGACGGAGAGGTCGGGGAACAGGACAGTGAAGCTATGGGTGCAAATAGTGAGGGAGAGAGGTGATGTGCAGGGAGGGCGGTGGGGACTAGGTGCAAGGGTGAGGAGGATTTGAACTAAAAGAATGGGGAGGGAAGGGTAGGGTGGGAAGGGCAGGGTATAGGGGAAAAGGGATGAAGGGCACAGAACAGATAGGGAAATGAGTGGGGTAGAGATAGAGTGCACCTAGTAAGAAGCGCGGCCAGAACAGAAGGAAGGAGGACAAGAGGCGGGACGTGGAAAACGGCATTGGCGGGTAGAGGTAACTGCGGCCGAGCCGGTGGAACTACGAGACGGCAGGAGAGAGAGGGGAGTCACGCAAACTGGTGGGAGGCGGGATAAAATAGGGAGTATTCAGACACAGGCACAGATCTGCCTGTAAGTACTTTCCAGCACTTTCTTTGACATGGGCTTTCGGTTTTGTTTTGGTTTTGCATGGTCTCTAAAATGACAGCAAGAACTCTCAGTGTTCAGGGGAATTGACAATAGAACTTCCCTGCTGTGGATGCACTACTGGTGCTGTTGGGGAGAGGTACTGGGGACCATTACACATGACAAAAGTAATTTAAAAGTCTCTGACCACAACATCCTTGTTGTACTGCTGGGGAGTGGATCCTGTGAGACGTGACTGGTAGTAAGGTAAATAATTTATTTCAGTCTCCAACTACAACAGCCTTGCAGCCCTGCTGCTGGTGATAGGAGTGGGCACTGGGGACAGTGACTTGTGAGGAATGTAATTTATTTCAGTCATGAGGGGGATCAGTTTTGCTGTACTGCTGGGTGGTGGGCAGGGCACTGGGGGACTGTCACTCGCATTGAAAGTAATATATTGCTGTCTCTGAAAGAAGAACAACCTTGCTGTACTGCTGGTGCTGGGATTGGGAAGTGGGTAACAGACTGTGACTTGTGAGGAAATTAAATCATTTCAGTCTCAAACATATAATGGTAATCTGAAGATCCTACAATAACCCTATACTGTTCTAAAAATAAAAACGTCCAACTCTGCCCTCCAAGTTTTAATCTAACTGTTAGACATCCGCCTTTCATGTCATTCAGTACTGTATGTGGTGTTGTCAATGATGTTATCATTTATGTTGCCAGATAGTGGGTGACTTGAAGATTTCATCTCATCTGTGTTAAATATTGTGAATGTCGAGTAAAAAGTGTTGGCTAGTAAGAAAATTGCTTTGAAATGGAATAGTACTTATCTTTGTAGTTGATGTTTTGGATATCTTCTTCCTAGAAAATAGCTGTGTTAATGGTGGAGAAGTTTACCACCCCAAGTCTATCCTAAACTCCTTCTTTCTTCACTTTAAATATTGAGTTGGGGAAGGGGAAGTAGTGCCCACATTGTATGAATTTGTAGCAACTACCAAAATCATATTTTATTTACTGTAATGGCATTACTGTACATCATCATAGCCAGCTACATTATATTACAGTTTTTTATTATTTTATTATTCTTTGGTAGCTGACTAAAGCCCACTAGGCACAAGTGGTGACTTGGGAGCACTGTGGAGGTTAAGTGACTTGTTCTGAGTCACACAGTATGCAAGGGGAGGTTGGGGGAATCAAACCCAGATCTGCTGAACGTATCAAGCTCATTTACAGCTCCTTACTCCGACCTCTAGGCTATACTACCAGCCCCTGTTGATGACCTCCTCCAATCAGAAGTCAGAGCTACAGTTTATCCTACAGTATGGCAAACTCTCATTAGTCATTTTATTCTCAATAAAATGATAGTAGTAGACAAACAAAAAAGGGAATAATGTATGAGTGACCATAAAGCCTGGGTTTCTATTGAGGGGTTTCGAAAACAGCATTCAAACCTCAACAGCAAACCTCAAGAGGTCCTTGCTGTTGTATCAAACCCAAGACAGAAACATGGAGCGAGCTGTTTATGGTTGCCCATGTTTTTTTAATAGTATATGGTTTTGAATAAGTGAAATGTGTGTATTTCTTTTTAAACATATCGTAGCTGCCATGACTTTTACTTTCTTTTTCTAGTAAAGTGCCACAATGCAGAAAGCTGGTGAGAGTCAGCACTAGTGGGGCACAGCTGCATTAATTATAGAATGTGCAGAACTACATTTGTAGAATGCTCACAACTTAGAATGTGCACTACAATGATTTTGAAGCCACTGATTTCTATACACAATAAAGGTTAACAATATACTATATAGAGAATAATGTGTATAGGGGACTGTGTCATGAAGTTTTTTACACACCTGAGGTGTGTGATGACCCTTTCTGTGGTCATCACACACCAAGGGTATGTAAAACAACTTCATATGCACACAGCCATTTATGTTTTCTTTTTAAAATCACCTGTGCAGCCACTGCAAATTGGAAAAACACACAGTTTGGTTGCACTCTGCATCAGCTAATGCATGCAGTACATTGACACAAAACTAGAGCCAGAGTTCTGGTAATTCTCACCTTCCTTGACATGGTTATTTACACAGATAACATAGAGGATAATGTATGGTCCTCTATCGGTAAAAGGTGTGTTAACCATCGAGAGGTTGCCAGGGCAACCGTGTAAACCGGTGTATGTCGCCATGGCAACCTCGAGACCATTAACAGTAACCGGTTGCCGATAGAAGGACCATACATTATTTTTTATAGTGTATGGTCCCACAAAAAAAGGAAAACGGCTCCTTACTTTTTGAAATATAGTCACCGCCACAGTCATTCAGTCCTTTTGTAACCGCTGCGTGCATCTGTCTGTTCCCAAGTGTAAAAAAAAAAAGTCGCGCCGCGCGCACATGCGCAGGCCAATCCCCATTGTTAACCTATCGATGTGACGTAGCATCGATAGGTTAACAACATTTCTACGTCACATCGATAGGTTAACAGCCTTAGGAAATGATGATTTCCTAAGGTTAACAGCGTTCTACCATACATTACATTCATTTAATTAGAAACCAGAAGTTCACAGTATAAATGGTTACTTTACAAATATAACAAATGCTGATTTTATTTTTTCATAAAAACTAAAGAAATCCTGCCCCACTTTCCACTCGTAGACTGATGGCCTGAATGTGGTGTGGTATGAGAAAAAAAAAAAGACAAGGCTGCTAAGTTAGGGATTGCAATTGTGATTTCAGGTTGACCGGGTGACAGAAAACAGTAGCGCTAACTCACTAAGACTACTGAAAAAAAGTATTTGTGGCACGTAAAGTTCTTTCCTGCTTTGAAGTGAAAACATTGTTAGTGAAGCACAAGCTTTACAAACACCATAATAATTGAATATGATGTGATAGTTATTATGGCATTTGACTGCAGTGATAATCAGTGTGATAGAGTCACCAATTGTTATAGTAATTTTATCGACAATAAACCTTAATGTCATCATTATGTTATCTTGGAACAATTACTAGTGAGCATTTTTAATGCTCAGATATCTGGTTTGTAAAAATGCATTACAGCTGCCTGGTTGTAATTATGTGTTACAACTGGATGGTTGTAATTTCTCCGTCATTCAAGCTTGTGCTGTGAGTGGCACAAGCACTGCCACACAACTGCCACAGTAATTAAAAATGCTTACTAGTAATTATAAAAAACAAGACATGGGTGGGTGTTTGTAAATTAGACTTTTACACACACCCTCTCTGTGGGATGCTTTTATAAACCCCAACAGTCTTGCTCTCAGGGTTTATGTAGCATCCCACACCTCTAGTGTGTGTAACACTCTGGTTACACCCACCCACGTATTATTCTCTGTGTAATAACTGGGTGACTTTTTTACATAGCAGAAACAGGTTATAACTCACTGTTATAACCCACATTATAATGGCAAACCAGTGTCAGTTTCTACTCACCACTGCCCACACTCAATCATTCTCTCGACTGTCTCCACAAGCGCCGTCAAGTGGCAATCAAGAGCCAATACAGCTGCAAAGTGATGTGATTCACGGTGTCTGCATCCTAGCAGTTACATCCTATGTAAATGGTCCCCTCTCTGTCTCTGAAAGTTCCATGGAGCAAATCTTTTGGTGGCACTCACTTTAAGATAGGCTGCTGTTTGCTCATTCATATAAATCAATTGGCACCTGTAGCATGCATATATATTTTTTTTTTTACAATTTATTTATAAAGGATATAACCGCTAAGATGCAACCCACATCAATAACATCATTTTGCAGCTATATTGGCTCTGACCAGATTTTGCTTCTCCAAGGATTGGTGTTTAGACTGTCATCCATCTCCATCACAGCTCTACTCACTGGTACTTGTTCATCCTGCATACCAGCCAGCAGTAGTACAGAAGGGGGATTTTTTAATTGTGAGCTCTGTACACTGGGCTCCTTATTTGGGGGGGGGGATAAAGAAAAACAGATAACAATGAGTGAGAAATGATGTTTGTTAGTCTGAGGTTATGTTCAGATAGGTGGCGCTACTACCTGGTCATCCTTGAACAAGGGAAATCTTTCTCCTCAGCATTGTCCTGGAAGCAGCACCACTTCCCAATCTGCATAGAACCTATGGACTGCAAACTGCCTCAACCCTATTGGCCAGGCCAGCACCTTTAGGAATCTTATTGGACAGCTCCCTTGCTCTTCTGATTGGTCTACTGCTCTCCCCCATCCCTAGTATGCCATCTTTAAAATCCCTCAGCAACCCATGTTTAAAACCCTACTACAACTTCCTATGCCCTGCTACCGGAAAGAGGAAGGCAAGATGGCAGTACAGCCTAGATAGAGGTTAGAGTAACAAGTTGTGAATGAGCTTGGTACATCCAGCAAACCTGAGTCTGATTCAAACAACCTCCACTTGCATGTGGTCTCAACATACCATTGCTACTGCCAGGTCCTGCCTCCTTCTCCCAGTCTAGTCATCTGATTCCTAGTCTAGAGCATTTTCCCAGACAACTTTTCTGCCTATACAAATGAATCCTGATCAACCACAATATTCAACATTATCCTAATCAGTATGTGTCCCCTACTCACAAGACACATGTAAACTGGATACGAGGAAGGGATCCAGGTATGACATATATACCTTTATGCTCCACATGTAGGGGAATAGCAGTGGTGGTACCTGGGGCATCATACTTGAACTTCAAAATAGGCTTCACAGTCCTGGGGAACATCTAACAGGGGTAACCACTTCCTCTTCTGCATCTGAGGCCTAAGCCTAAGAGTTCCAGTACATTGCCTACCACAGACAATTCGGGTTCTCCTTCAAGCTTCTGAACCTCAGTGTCCCCTTCCACCCCTTGGGGGCCTTGCTCTTCTTCTGGCATTTCAGACTCTATATCATCTTCCTCAAGTAGCGCCACTTACTCATGGGCACGGGGCTAAACATTAGTTGGCACAAAAGGTTGTGTCTGTGGATCCAGACCATTGCCACCCAGACAATTGTCCAGGTTGGATGTATCAGCTGTGAAAAGGCTGGGGATGTCCCAAAGTAGTATCTGGTTACTTCAGCATCCTCATCTGAAATTCAGTCTGTTTGCTCTGGAGCAGGTTACTTGGTTATATGGACAAAAGGGGGCCTTGGCCCATCGAGATTGTCCTCCACACCTGTGGAACATTTAAACCTATAGTTACTTCACTTCTCATCCTTAATGACATTTTAATTCAATAGCCATTTATCTAATTTGTTTTTGAAAGTATTGATATGAGTACAATCTATAATATCTTGTGGCAGAGTATTCCATACCCTCGGTGCCTTAATTGTGAAAAAGTATTGCCTTTTATTTTTGTTCTGTTTACCACAAGCTGTTTATTGTGCCGCAGCAACCCTCTGTCTCCCTCAGGGTCATGTCTCAGGTCCTCTAGGTGGTTTGGATACTTTAGCGTTCCTGGGAATGTCCATTTATCCAACTGATAACAGATTATTCCAAAGTATTGCCTGTATTTTTCCTGTCTTTCCCTCCAGATATGTGGAACACAGGCAGGTTCTGAAGTTGTTCTTTGACAATAAAAGGGGTGTTGTCTCAATGATCAGCCAGCCTATGTTTATCAAGCTGGTCTAGAAACCATTTCTCGATTTGGTCTCCTGATTGGAGGTCATTTGCCTTCACTTTTTGGTTGTAACACTTCTTGTTGGCCAGATTTCTCTTTCTAAACATTTTAGCTGCTGAGCAATAAGCAGTATCCAGTTGGTCTTTGAGTCTATGTACATAGTGTAACTACATTTCAAGGTGAGCTCCATTAGCAGAGACTCCAATGGAAAAGTCAACTGGTAGCCTGGCTTCTCTGCCAAAATTCAAGTAATATGATGAGACCCCGATGGCATCATTTTTCGTGCAGTTTAAAGCATGCACTACCGTACAAACTTGTTGGCTCCATTTAACTTTGTCCTTAGGGTCTAGGGTGATAAACATGTTCTGCAAGGCTGTCAAAGTCCCTTTCTTTATCTGAATGTATCCGCTTTGGCAAGCTGTAGGGGATGATGAATTTTTCCATAAATATGTGGCAACAGTGGTGGTTTTTTGATCTTTTGTCAAATAAGCTTTGGCATAATGAGAGAGATTATTCATGAACACACAAAAAGAGCCAGCAGAAGAAGACCACCTGGTCTATCGTGTCTGCTCATAATAATGCAGCATCTGGTCTTACACTTACGCCACTGACCACCAACCACCCCTCCCTCTCCCCCCCCCCTTTCCTTGGTCCCAAGGGTTCCCTTTGTGTTTGTCCCAGGCCCTCTTGAATGCTCCCACCATTTTTGATGATGCCAACTCATTCTGGATGGTCACCACCCTCTCCATCTAAAATGTTTCCTTATACCCTTCTGAATCTCCCCCCCCCATCAAGTTTAGGATGTGCCCCTAGTGGTGTTGTTTTTACAACCACTATGATGTTGCCTATATTCCTAGAGTCAGGCTCTAAGCTTAAGAAATCAAAACAGACCAAGTCTATAGGTGCACAGGTTTCAGTGTTCATGAGAGGGGCTGCCCTTTTCAATAAAGTCTTGTGCTACACATACCGACTACATTGCTTACAATATTCCTCAACCTCACTCCCAATCCTGGGCCAATAGAACCTTCCACAGGCCAAGTACAGTGTCCGTTCTGCTCCCAGATGCCTCATCTTGTCATCTAAAGCTTTCATTACCATTAGCCAGAAATTTATGGGCGGTAGCAACTGTTGTCTTGGAACCTATGTGGGCTTTCTATCTAGCAAAATAATAAGATGTAATTTACTCTTAGAATAGGCCACTCCTTCATTAGCAGTCCACGCTCACGTCACCCACCCTTCATGTTACTGGTATTTTCCTGTTAGTCTAATGGTGCCCCATATCAGCAATCTTTCATTCTACCCATATACCCCTATTGGTCTAGTGAACCACTCACTACTCCATCCAATTGCCAGCTCCTCCCCCACCCACCTGCAGAGGACCCATGCCCCGCCCACTCCTTGACCAAATGCTACGTGCCCACTCCTTGATCCGAGTGCCACTTACCATTACGACAGGTCATATAAAGTAGCAAGATTGTGCTCCGTGAGTGTCAGAATGCGGCTAGCACAGGATGTGAATAGAGAGATGTACCATCCACCACTCTGGCTATGCCATAACCGTGATTGACGGTTGGTGGGAGGGGCTGTGCATGCATGTGGTCCTCGACAGGTGCCTTTGTGGGTGGTTGGTGATGGAATGTGCTTGGGGCCCACTAGACTATTAGGGATATATGGTTAACATGAATGACTGATGATCCAGGGTGTACTTGGGTAAACAGACTATCATGGGAACATGGGTAACATTAAGGATAGGTAGGTGGACCAGTAGACTACTATGTCAGTATTGCATGTAGCCTGCTGTGTGCTGTCAGAAGTGCAGTTCATTAGGCTGTGGTTCACGTGCGTCTGGCACTGAATATGTGGACCATACTTATTGATAGTGTTAACACTTCCAGCAACAGCAACATCCATATTAGTGGTGACATGCACAATGTCTAAAGATCAAACGTACACATGATATACAATTTTTGATAAAATGCTATTATTGTTGGTTCAAAGTACCTAACTCACAACTCTGCCTTGATTGTTTACAAAAGAGGGTCATCGGTGCCACAAGAGGTAGTGCTACAGCTTGCGCTAACATGCCAGCATGTTTAATACAGTATTACAATATGTAAAAGCAGAACATCACTGAAACTGAGATCTTGCATCTCATCTCATGTATGCTGGGTAAATGTGTAAAAGCATGACCGCGGTACAACAAAGACGCCACTGCACTGTGCATCTATGCATTTCTATCATGGTAAATAATACATAGTAAAAGCCTGATCACACTAAAAATTAGAAATTGCCTTTCATCTTGGCTATCCTGGATAAAAACGTAAAAATGGTTAAAGGTAGGGCCCCATTGAAAATGACATACTGCGTCTCACTAGGATCCCACTGCAAATAATATATTGCATCTTATCTTCTCTATTCTTGGTGCACATGTAGCACAAATGTGTACCAGCAAGACCACAGTGCATTACAGCCCCATTCAACAATGTGCATCTATACTGGTCTATCCTGGGAAACATACATTATAAAAGGTACACCCATTTGAAAATGAGAAATTTCATCTCTGTTTGCCTGTCCTGGGTAAATACATTGTTACAACAGGTAAAAACTGAGCCACAACTGAAAACGAGATACTGTGTGTACACTGTGTCATCCTTGATAAGTACAGTAACTGGATAAAATCAGGACCAAACTGCAAACGAGAGGTTGCATCTTGCCTGTACTGTCTTTGACAAATATAGGGTAAAAATGTGTAAAAGCAGTACCCCACTAAAAATGAGATATTGCATCACATCTGGTCTGTTCTTGGTAACTACACAGTAAAAGTGTTTAAAGGCAGGATCTCAGTACAACACAGCCCCACCCCGAACTGTATTTGACTTTGGATGGCTGGGGGGGGGGATGAGATAGGCATCTCAGACCGCAGTGCATCTCAGACTCTCCACTGCAGTGAGGAAGTGAGTTTGGACTATGGAACTACTTATCTAACCCATTGCCTCCTGGCAGAGACTTATGCTTTGGTGCTGTTTCAGTGTGTAGGATTCACACGGTCTCCCCAGTGTCACTATGTTGCCTGCTGCAGTGATTTTTTTTATTGTTCACTCACCACCAACCATCCCCTGGGCTCAGTCTAAATTAGATGAATATAATAATTAACATTTACTCATTGCACTTAGTCAGTTGGGCCAGCTTCAGGAGGGAGTGGTTCACCTTGATGGTGAATGGTTCCACTTGCAGGAAGGGGGGGATGGTCCATTATATCTTAGCTGTCCCTCATTACAAGGAATGTCACTCATGTGACCACTTAGAATTGTTCTGTACAGGTTTGAGAAGGTTCCAACATACAGATAAAGTGCTGTGATCCTGCAAGAGGGTGGATGTCCATCTTCGGGAGGGAAGGGGGGGCTACAGGAACGGTCACTGAGTGTGACAGCATGCAGTGTGCAATAGAGTTGTTGGGTGTTACAGCGTGCATGGGACTAAGGTATTGGTGGGTGTGACAGAGTACATGTGAGTATGTGGTTGGTGGGTGTGACAGTGTGCATGTATGATGTTGGTTGGTGTGACGGAATATGTGGTCAGATGTTAGACTGCTTGGGGTTATGGGGTCAGTGGACATGATACAGTACATCCGGTAGGTGGATGTGATAGCGTGCATGGGGTATGGGGTCAGTCGGTGGTTGTGACAGCATGCATGGTGGTATGTCCATCGGTGCATGTCACAGCATGCATGAAGTAAGGTGCAAGTGGGTGTAACAGCATATATGTGTGTATGGGGGCATGAGGTGTGACAGCATGCTTTGGATTTTGGGGATCCTGGGAGTATGGTGTTCTGAGGTGTGACACATTGCTTATGATATCAAGTCAGTGGGTGTGAGAGTGCATGTGTATTCTGTTTGAAGTTGTGACATTGTACATGGAGTATGGGGTAGGTAACTAGGTGTGACAGAATACATGAGTTCAGTGGGTGTGAAAGCATGTATGGTGGTATGGCATCTGTTGGTGTGACAACATGCATGGGATATTGAGCTGGTCAGTGTGATAGTGTATGGGGCCATGGAGTCATGGTATTGGGTCAGTGAGCATGAGAAGATGATGGGTGTGATAAGAGTGTGTTTGGGTATGTGGTGGATGGTCCTGACAGTGTGAATGGGAGGATGGAGATGGATGATGGACATGGCAGTGTGCATAAGGATATGGGTTAATGAGGTGTGACAGCGTGCATGGGGTATGGGGTCAGTGGTATGTCAGAATGCATACAGGTATGCAGTTCTGAGAGCATACATTAGTTATGAGGACGGTCATTCACCACAACACCTGCAGCAGGATACTGAGCCACACTGTCCAAAGCATTCACGCATCTCAAGCCCCCCCCACACACACACACCTGCAGCTTTAGGGGAAGCACCCTGCACCTATTATAGCCATAGACTACCTTGCCCCTTCAAAGAAATAGGAGGCATACTGAGGAATAGCACCCCCAACCGCAATCCAAGGTCTCATTCACTGAACCCCTCCCTTTCACCAGGATGACAGTTCCCTTCCCTTCCCATGTCATTACAGGGCACAATATATCAAGATAGATATCCCACTGATAATAACACACATCTGAAGACTAATAACACACAAGCAGCAGCTCACTTAGTGCAATAACAGCATAACCTTTTTATTACATCAAAAATATTTAATAATAAAGTTCAACTTGCCATGGTAATGTTCCTTGCAATTATTTTTAGCTATGTTCCATAAAATTCACAAAAGCATTTTTTTTTTAATGAAACGGTTTTAGTAATCGCTATCTACTCAAAATGCATGGGCATACCAGCTTTGAGCGTGGAACTTCTGGCATGTTTTGTCATCCACAGCAAGCATCCAGAAAATGGCACTGCGCTCAACGTACTCCCCGCTAGGCACCCCAAAGGGGCATTGCCATTCTAGTCTTTCTTTGGAGTTGTACGGCTCGAACCCTCATGCATTCTCACATTGGTCATGCACCCCTGCCCCAGTACCATTTGGCGTGCTCCCACTGTGCAGGTACTAGTTTTTTTTCCCTGAACTGTGCCCACGGGGCATCAGAGGACACCATGCTCTGTGACTGGCCACTCGTCATTCAGCCCGTCACTGGCTAATTCTGTCTGTTCCGTTCAGCCTGTGATTAGCAAATTCTGTCTGTTTTTGGATTGGTTGCAGTAGTTAATTTCAACTTTCAACTTTATTGGATAACAAATTGAAATAACACTATCTCCTTTTCAATTACATCCAAACATATCAAAAAACAGTACATATAAAACAAACCATAATTCAACAGGTCAAACATTACAACAAATGTGTTATTCAACAAATGCCCGGATAGCTCTTCAGTTATCCGTAACATTTACAATGTTTATTATAAAGCCCAGCTAAATAATTTTTAAAACGAGCCAAGGATATCAAGGATATCAACTCACATATCTTTAATTTCTTTGCTGTACAATTCCATGTCTTAGAGACTGATGATGTCAATATTTTTTCACCATATCCAGAATTACATCTAGGAACACAGAAAGTGATCCCAGATGTAGTCCTAAGTGAATATTTTAGGTCTGTTCTAATTTGTAACAGGTCTAAGAGAAATACTGGCAATAGGCGTAAAACAAATTTATAAACAAAAAGATTCCAGTGAATGTCATGTCGATCCTGCAAAGATGTAAGACCAATTTTTTTGTACAGGGTACAACTATGTGTTCTATAAGGTAAATTTGTAATAAACCTTAGTGCACTTTTATAAATCGGTTCTAAGGCTACTAATACTGATTTTTTAGCATTTTTGTATATACAATCCCCATAATCCCAAACCGGCAAAAATAGTGAGGTAACCATTAATTTCCTTACTTTACTCGTAAACATTGTTTTATTCCGTTAATGCAAGAAAAGACGTGCTCTTTAACAGTGGTCTCTCTGCCTTTCAGAATCAGCTGTATCAGAGCTTGCTAAATTCGTATCCTGGTATGTTGTATAAAGTTATTTACTTCAGCTTTTTTTTTTTCTGGTGGTATTTCTTGGACCCTGACTACCTGAAAGAGCTTCTGGTCCCTTACCTCTCGGAGCAACCACTCTGCTCAGCCAATGAGGGGTTGCTAGAGATTCCGAAGGTAGCTTTAAAATCTTCTGGGGGCCGAGCTTTTATGTTCGTGGCGCCGACCCTCTGGAATTCTCTACACCGTTGGATTAGAGAGTGCATGACTGTGGAGGGTTTTAAACAAGCTTTGAAGTCTTTCCTATGGAAGAAGGCACATGGGGATGGTGCAGACATGGATTGATATTATTGATTTTATTGATTTTATGATATTTTATTGTGATGTTATTTTAAATGTGCTGCACCTTGATTTTTGAAAGGCGTAATATAAATAAAGACTATTATTATAAGCTCAAGAGTAAGCGTTAGTTTACCTGTAATCCAGTATAGCCATTTGGGTTATTGCTCTTGGTGAAATGGGATGAGGTTTTACATTTTAGATGCTTTTACAGAGTCAGTGAGTTATGTAGCAGGAGGAAAGGATGGCACTATCATTCCTTTCAGCACTATCACACTGAAGCAATCCGTATTTCAGATGACAAAGCCAATGAAGGCCTTGGCATCTCTGCCATCTAATTAAAAGTTGTTTTTTTTTTTTTAAACATCAATTCCCTGGGGGAGCTATGGTCTTTAATCTTTATTTTCCAGTTGCTAATGAATGTAACAAAGGTAAAGGGTCCAGACTAGAAGACTTGTAGCACAAGTAGTAAAGAAGTGAAAAGTCTAGGATTCTAGCAGCTGTACGTACTATTGATCAGGGACCAATGATGCACTGGTATGGTGGATTTATTTTACAGCCACCATTCCTAGGTTTTCAGAGGCTCTCTGGGAGCCATTGTGTAAGTGATAAACTGAACTTTATTCCACTATAGACAGGTACAAGGAAATGCATTTATTACAATTCAGTAGCTTCAAAAACACTACAGCATTTATTACCAAAGACAAATAATGTAATCCTTCTGAACAAACATGAATTGGTTACATCAGTAAAGCAGCTCCAGGGTTTAGCATAAACATGAACCAAGAGAATGGAACACTGAGCGAAAGTGAGTGTTTTTTTCTCTGGCAATAAATGCTGTAGTGTCTTTGAAGCTACTCAATTCCCCCTGTTTTTTTTTTTATTTCTTCCGCAAGCTCAGAGTAATTGACTATGTCCTACTTTATTTAAACAGTAATCAGTTTTTGAGAACACTCAAATAGAGCCTCCTCTCACTCAGTTCTGTGCCTGAACGTTTCGGCTCATGCCACTTTCTGCTCCTTACTGGGATCTCCCCCCCCCACTGCCTCCTGCCGCCTCCCGGGACATTTATAGATTGCCACCAGAGTGGCAGATTGGGAAGGTGGAGGAAGGTGCTCCTACCATGACTTCCTCCATCTTCCACTGAACTCCTGTCTGCCCCTCTCCCATCATAGATACATAGATACATAGACAGTGTCAGCAGATAAGGGCCTATGGCCCACCTAGTCTGCCCATTTGAGCTTGTAAGTTCAGTTTGTTTTCCTAGAAGTCTATTTCCCCTTACCCCTGACCTCTAGAATTCCTTTATGTCTATCCCATGCATTCTTAAATCCCGTGATTGTTTCAGCCCCCACCACTTCCTCTGGCAGGGTGTTCCACTTGTCCACCACCCGTTCTGTGAAGAAATTCTTTCTCATGTTTCCTCTGAATCGTCCTCCCTCCAACTTCATCCCATGCCCTCTAGTCCTGAAACATCTTTTTACTTAAAAATAGTGTTTTCCTGCACTGTTCCTCCTGTGAATACTTATGTCTCTATCATATCCCTCTCTCCTCCTCTCCTCCAGGGAGTACATGTTCAGTTCCTTCAACCTGTCTTCATAGGACTTGTGATGCAACCCATGCACCATCTTTGTTGCCCTCCTCTGAACCTTCTCTACCCTGTCTATGTCCTTACGTAGGTATGGTCTCCAGAACTGTACACTGTACTCCAGGTGGGGCCTCACTAGTGTCTTGTATAGCGGAATTATGACCTCCTTTTCCTGCTGGTGATGCCCCTGCCTATACATCCCAGCATCCTATTTGCTTTACCTGATGCCTTGTCACACTGTTTCCCTACCTTGAGGTCATCAGAGATGACAACCCCAAGATCCTTTCCTGCTTGGTGCATGATATATCTCACCCCCAACTGATATATTGTGCCAGGGTTTTTTGCCCCATATGCATTATCTTGCACTTCTTTGCATTGAATTTCAACTGTCAAACCCTTGACCATTCTTCAAGTTTCTGCAGGTCCCTTCTCATTCTGTCTACACCCTCTGGTGTGTCTACTCTGTTACAGAGCTTTGTGTCATCAGCGAACAGTGAAATTCTGCCTTCTAGATCCTGTGCAATGTCACTGATGAAGATGTTGAATAGGACCGGTCCTAGCACTGATCCCTTGTGGTACCCCACTGGTCACTCTTCCTCTGTGGAGTGACAGCCATTTACCACCACCCTCTGTGTCCTGCCACCCAGCCAGTTACCTACCCCACCACACTACTGTCCTGCCCACACCCATATTCCCCAGTTTGTGTAATAGTCTTCTATGGGCACAGTGTCAAAGGCCTTGCTGAAGTCCAGATAGGCCATGTCCACTGCCCTCCCTGATCCACCTCCCTAGTCACCCAGTCAAAAATTCAATGAGGTTGGTCTGACATGACCTCCCCTGGTGAAACCATGCCTTGGGTCCTGTGGTCCATTGACAACCAGATGTTCCACCAATCTCTCCTTCAGTAGTGCTTCCATGATCTTTCCCACTACCGAGGTGAGGCTGACTGGTCTGTAGTTCCCTGCTTCCTCTTTGTTCCCACTTTTGTATAAGGGACTCACATCTGCTGTCCTCCAGTCTTTGGGTACCTCCCTGTTTCCAGTGATTGGCTGAACAGGATAGCCAGAGGTTCAGCCACACCTCTCTTAGTTCTTTAAGGACCCTGGGTGCACCTCATCTGGCCCCATTGCTTTATCAGCTCTTTATTACTTCCAGTTCCTTCAGGACCCTTTCTCGTAAAGGACTTGTGTCCATTTCTGCACCATTCTCACCCCTTGTACTCCTTCAGACCCATTACCCTCTCCTTCCTTAGTAAAGACTGAGCAGAAATACCTGTTCAATATGTCAGCTTTACTGTTGTCATCCTCCACGGCTCCCATCCTCCCCCTTCAGTCTCACTATCCCTCCCTTTGTCTTTCTTTTTCACTTATGTACCTGTAAAGGTTTTGTCCCTTTACCCACTGATTTTGCAATGTGTTGTTCTGTCTGAGCTTTGGCTTCCTTACTGACTTCCCTGCCTCCCTTTGTTTCTCCTGGTACTTCTCCTATCCCCTTCTGCCTGTGTCTTTTTATTGCCTGAATGCAATCTTTTGCTTTCACTTTCTTTGCTACCTCTTTGGAAAACCATAATGGTCTCTCTTCCTTTTCCTCTAGCTAACCTGCTTAATGTAATAATTCTGTTGTTCTATAATCTCCCATTTTAAATACTGCCCACTGTTCCTCAACCCCTGATTCCTGTCCCATTCCCCTTAATGCCTCTTTCAAGTATCTCCCCATTTTCCCAAAGTCTGCCCCCCTAAAATCCAGGATACGTGTTTTTGTGTGGTTTGGTTCTGCTCTTTCTGTGATTTCAAACCACAATGACTGGTTCCATCTGCATGGAACATGCCGCAGCCTGAGCTCTATAAGGGCTAGGAGTAGAAAGCGCCCACCAACACTTTCATTTTCAGTGTGGTCACTGCAGCAGTGGCACCAGCTCATCCTCCTCCTCAGACTGTAGCTCCCTGCCTACAAAAAACAATACCAAGGCCCAGGCACCTCCGCCCCCCAACCACCACCACCAAGTCTAATTTTGTTTAAAGGCACTGGCTACCAGGGAAACTAGCTCACCAGAGGTATTCTATGAATCACTGACCTCCATGGGACATCTGTAGTCTAGCACAAAAGGATCCCTGCTAGCCCAACTGGACTACTATTTTTAAATTAATTTACTAATCAATGTATATGGACTTTTTTTTTTAGTTCTTTTTCCCTCCTGGTCACCGGGGTGGAGAGCTTCTATCAGATGTCATCTAGGAGGTGTCTCCTGCCCAGTCTGAACCCCCCCATCCTGGGTCCTCTCCCGGAGCTCCGCTGGCACTTACCTACCTGGTGAGGGACCCCCTGGCTTGTACCCCCCAGGGTGGGTCTGCAATGACTTCCCGGTGCTCCAGACATCTAATTTCATCCATGTTTGGTGCAATGGGTGGATTGGGTCCCAGGTGGGGGTCTGGCAGTGGGCATGGGAGCCAGGGTGCATCGCTGCCTACCACCACTTCGGGGTTTTCCTTGTTCTGGTTTGTGAGGTCCACCCCTAGCCCCTCCCACAGTGGGAGTGAACATGCAATGACATCCAGGTAGGCGCGTGGATGCTTCCGTGCACACACTGCCCAACATCCGCTGTGCTCCACCTCCCCTTTGTAAGCCAGGCTGCTGGCTCAGTACTGCCCAGCCTCCGCTGGGAGGCACCCTGTTACTGACCCCTGCAACTCTCCTTCCCCAGGAGAAGATGAGCTGTCCACTGACGCTCCAACCTTCTCTTCCCCTGCTGACCCCCGGCAGCCCGAGCTCACTCCTGAACATGGATTGCCGGCATGGTGACCAGTGCTTCAAACCTCAGTGCCACCAGGCCAGCCCTGTATATGGACTTTAATATAGCCCATTACCTCAAGGTAGTGCTAACCTGTTTCTGGCAAAAGTAGGGCCCTCTTTTTTTGAGTGGTGGCTTTCATTGTTCACCAAGGTTGCCTAAACATACATAAATATGCACTGAAAACTATTCCCATAGACTTGAATGGGGCATGCCACCAAGCTCTTCCTGCTTAGACATCACAAAACATCTGAGCATGGGACAGGGCCGACAGACTGGGAAATGGAAGTGATTGGCTGGCTGTGGGTTCAGCTTCAGTTACGATCCCTTCCCCCCTGAACAGGAAATGGTACAAAAATATACGTTTGCCAGAAACAAGCTAACATTGCCAAAAGGAAATGGGCTATGAAACCCATATAGATAGATTAAATCTTGAGCATTTAATTACTGGCTACTAGGCCACCTAGAGGGTGATAAGTGGTTTAGCTGAACCCCCCCCCCCCAACAACACTTTCTCTCTTCTTTTCCTATTTGTTTATTATTTTTCATTCTTTCTCTATTTTACTTTACCCTGCCTCTAGCTTTTTATATAAAGTCCACTTTTTTAATGCTGTCCTGTACCCCTTTCACATCTCTCCGCTCTCTGTCTCTGCTCTCACTACTGTATTTTCTCCATGTTAACCTATTTTTATGTTTGCTTGCACGCATGTGCAAGAAACATAGTGCCATCATACGAGTTTTCCAAAGGTGTGTCAGCCTCTTCCAAATCAGGCAGTGTATTTGCAGGCGCAGTCGCAGAGTGCCAATCACTGCTCCAGCTGTCTATGATAGCTTAAAAATGCAGTGGCATACAGTTGAAAGGGAGAGCTCCGCTAGAGTGAGCAGAGCTCTCCCCCCCACACACACACACGCCACGCACTGCGTGCTCATGGCCTCCCCTCCACACTGTATGGCCGTGGGTGCCCAATCCCCCATCAGCTCCACGCCCCAAAGCATCCAAGTGCCCGCTGGGCCCACCCCAGCGTGGCAAATGATAATGGCCGCAGGATGCCCAATCCCCATCGGCTCCACTGTATCTCCCCACCCCCATGCTGTCACCGGCGGGTGCCCAATCCCCGCCGACTTCACTGTCTCCTCCCCCCGGTACAGGGTGCCACGGCTGAGCCCACTCC
The DNA here is from genome assembly GCA_016271365.2 of Neoceratodus forsteri. Taxonomy (NCBI): domain Eukaryota; kingdom Metazoa; phylum Chordata; order Ceratodontiformes; family Ceratodontidae; genus Neoceratodus; species Neoceratodus forsteri. Next base: position 513,037,281 of record CM057449.1, on the reverse strand, counting down.
AGCGTGGCAACAGATGCCATGGCCGACGTGCGCCCAACCTCCGCCGGGCTCCATGCCCCCAGCTATCCTTCTACCACACTGGGAGCCCACCCCAGTGTGGCAAACGTCCCGTCATCTTTTTTTTTTTTTTAAACCTGTAAAGAAAAACTGTCCCTGGCAGTCTCCTGCCCCCACAACCCCCACCCACCGACTGTGCACCCTGCTTCCCCACACCCCCTCACCCCATACTTACCTCCGGAGTCCGGCGCGATGATCTTCGGTGGACTGGGAACACGTCTGCACTCTTCAAAGCCGACCGCGAACTGAGGAAATGCCGGTAAGCTGTATAATGGGATAGATAAGGGCTTTTCAACTTTGTTGCATATCTCAGGCATTTTTTGGAATTTTTGTGCCAAATTTTCAACATGGGGTTTTTGGGACCCCTCCTCATGAATTCTTGCACTGTCATGGCGTTACTCGGGCCCAAGGGTGATTTCGCAGCCACTGTGCGAAATCACCTTTCACAGCTAGTGTGAAATGACACTGCCAGTGTTCATAAGGTGGGCTCTCAAAAAGCCTATTTTGAAAATTTGGTGAAAAATTCCTAAAAATTACTGTTTTACAAGCGTGCGTTGCGCAGTTCCTACGCACGCTCGTAAGTTCACGAATTTTCAATATTTTCACTCCAGATTTTTAACATTGCCTTTTTACCACACCTTCTTATCAGCAGTACAGCTGTCATTTTTCATATCTCACCCAAAATGTGTTTCCGACCATGTAGTGCACAATGGCGCAGTCGGTGTGCGAAATCAATGTACGGGACACATTAAGAAAATCACAGTGACACTGTTCATGAGCAGAGGTCTTAAAATTGCTATGTTGAAAATTTGGTGAAAAATTCCAAAATGACTGTTTTGAGCGTGCATTGCGCAGTTCTCACGACGCTCATAAGTTTGAATTTCAATATTTTCACTCCAGATTTCAACATTGCCATTTTACCACACCTCCTTATGAGCAGTACAGTTGTCATTTTCACATCTCGCCCACAACGTGTTTCTGCCCATGTAGCGCACAATGGCGCAGTCGGTGTGCAAAATCAATGTATGGGACACACAAGAAAATCACAGTGACACTGATCATGAGCAGAGGTGTTAAATGGCTATGTTGAAAATTTGGTGAAAAATTCCTCAAAATGACTGTTTTAGGAGGCTGCGTTCGCAGTTCCTCATGCGCTGGCAAGGTTTAAATTTGTAATATTTGCACACCAGATTTTCAACAGTGCCATTTTACAGCACTTCCTTATGAGCAGTGCAGCTACCATTTTTCACATCTCACCCAAAATGTGTTTCCACACATGTAGCGCACAATGGTACAGTCGGTTTGCGAAAACAATGTTTGGGACAGATTAAGAAAATCACAGTGACACTGGTCATGAACAGAGGTCTTAAAATGGCTATGTTGAAAATTTGGTGACAAAACTCCATCAAATGACTGTTACGAGTGAGCATTGCGCAGTTTCCACGCACCCTCGTAGGTTCATGAATTTTTAATATTTTCAGATTTTCACCAGTGGCATTTTTCCACACCTCCTTATGAACAGTACAGCTGTCATTTTCCACAACATGGCCAAAATTTGTTTTCACACTTTCAGTGCAGAGATGCATGGTCGCTATGGGAAATCATTGTTCGGGACAGATAAAGAAAATCACACTGACGCTGTTCATGATCAGAGGTCCCAAAATGACTGTGTTAACAATCTACTGTAAAAAAATTCCCAAACTAGTTACATTACAGGTGTGCGTTGCACAGTTTCTACGCACGCTCGTGACTTCACCATTTTCTTTAAGATTTTCACAGCAGATTTTCAACATTGCCATTTTTTACACCTCCCCATGAACAGTACCGCTGTCATTTTTCACATCCTGTTCGGAATGTGTTTTTGCACCTGTGGTGCCAAATGCCATAGTCGCTGTGCAAAAGCAGTTTGGCTAACAAACTGATATTGCCACTGTTCATGAGGTGGGGTCACAAAAACCATGTTGAAAATTTGGGTGAAAATACCAGCGAATGCCTGGGCGTTAGGGTTTCCGACCATGCGCCCACCCCTGTAGAGTATGACAGGCATCAGGGGTGTGACTTGGGATTCTTGCCTGTCATGCTCATACCATTCCACCCCACCCACACCCTGCAGCCAGTGAGAGGCATCAAGGTGTGCCTCTGACTCTTCGCCCAAACTTCACCCCATTCTCCTATACCGCACCCATCTCACCATATCTCCTGATGGAATGGGGTGTGCATAAGGGCCAAAGACCCCAAGGCACACCGTGACACTTGTCAGTGTCTGCAGGGTAGGGTGTGGTGAAATGGCGTGGTCGTTATGCCTGACGACCCAAAGGCACACCCCAATGCCTGCCACTCTCTGCAGGGTGGTGGTGGGGTTGGCTTCAGTTCAATACTTCGTTGCCATTCCTATTATGCAGCTCTGTAACTTCTACACTACCAATGCCAGTGCCAGCAAGCAAACATTTGGCATTGACAAATGCTTGTTCTCTTTACTTTAACAGGTCTGACATGAAGCTGACTCTTTCCCCATTAGATAAGTATTACTCTACGTCTAACTTGTCCTGTCCTTTCTGTCTGCTTCCTAAGAACTATGAATTCTTTGTGACCCCTTTCCTATATATTTTACAGGTCCAGTGGATGTCATCCCTTCAAGACTTCTACCTGTGGCTCCCTAGTACCCAGGTAAGAGACTCTCTACGTATTACCTATACTTTGTGGGATACTGTAATGGTCTGGCTGAGCCTGCTAGTGTGTGGGTGTGTGTGTGTGTGTGTGTGTGTGTGTGTGTGTGTGTGTGTGTGTGTTACTGTGATACATACCACAGCACTTTTGTTCCTTTTCCATACAATTTTTGACATGGCAGTTGACACAGGCTCTCAGCCCTATCCCTGCCTCCCCACTTATGGCTCTCACCTCCCTGGACCCACTGAACCCAGACCCCCCACGGATTGCCTGTGTCACAGATGGGGATGGGGAGGGCCACCCCCACCTGATGACTCAAATCCAGAGTTGGACCGCTGGTCCAGGTGACTGCGTGGGACAGAGGTTTTTTGGCAGGACTTCATTAAGTCTGCTCCAGCCATTTTTCCATTTTCTCCCCTTAGATCTCTTGCTGTGCCAGCATGAAAGCGTATGTATGTTGAGGCGTTCACATGCTGCAAAACCATGGACCCTCCATTCGATGTTGCTCAAGCTTCCAGCACTACTCCAAGGCTTCCACCTCAGGGCAGCCAAAGGCCAAGTCAGTGTGTGTCTCTACCCCTGGAGAGGAGAGCTGTCTGACAGACACTCAGTCCCCCCCTACATCCAACCATTGGCAGCCCAAGCTTCTTTCCGAACTTAGGTCATCGGTATGGTGGGAGATAAGATGCCTCAACTCTCCATGCCACTGGATGGGCCTCATGCCGCTGCAGTTGTTTTATTGCATGAAACCATGATAGCCATCAGGTGGGATGCATGCTATGCTCAACAGTTGCCACTGATGATAGTGTGTGTGTATATTTGTGTGTATATGTGTGTGTGTGTGTGTGTGAGATGCATAATCTGCAATACTTTGTAAACTGGCAATAGTTTTCTGACTGTGATGTAGGGAGGGGCGGCACTCACATGGCATATAGGCACCCTTTCAAAAAATAACACCCGGCATAGTAGAAACAGAGATTTTAATATCTCCATACATAAGGGTAATGGGTAGGAAGAGGCAAAACCGCATTATCATCTAGCGGCATTTGACAGCACGATCTCCCAGGAGCTCTTTTCCATTACTTAATATGCCGGCTGCACCAACTCCAAAGTAAAAAGTTATGAGTGATCAGGCAATTTACTACCTGTATTTATTTTTGAACTCCGGGGGGGATCGGAGTACTCGAGCCACAATCTATGCACCAATGGCTCGAGTACCCCTTTCAGTAGTTCTCCTTTAATTTAGTGGGAGATTAGGGTCTCTGGGGATCACTCATCTTTGGCATTGGTCCCTTGGCCCTCCTTTCCCCTGCTTGAGATTTTGTGTGGGTTTTTTTGCTTTTACAGGAAAACTGGTGCTTTTGGGACACTTCGGAGGGTTTTTGGTTGTTTTTCACCTCACCTCTTTTTTTGACTGTTTGCGAGGCCGCCATTAGGGCTGGTCACGTGCTTCTTTTTCTCAGCTTCCCGACAGTGGTGCACTCTTGTGCACATGTGTACGCACACATAGAACTGCGTGCAGCGCGCGATCATGCGCACTAAGCGCCCTCCGAGCCCAGGGGGTGCGCGCATGCAGCTAGAGTTTTTTGAAGCTCCCAAACCACTTTTTCAGTGGGTAGACTGCTGTGTGACATAACGATTATAGAACTGTTTTTTTTTTTCCTGTCAGAAAAAAGATCCTTAATTCCACAGTTAGACTCTGGAGTTTTCCGGTCACATTTTTCTGTTATTGGCACCATGGCTTACAGGAGACCATTTATTATGAAAAGATGCAAGACCTGCAGAAGAGTGATGAGGCCCTCTCCCTTGGGCACATATTGTCCTCACTGTGTTGCCCAGCATAACATTTCTCTCACGGTTCCCCCCAGCTGGTCCTCTGAGCTGGGGGGGGAGCCTGGTCCATCACTTGTCAGTGGCAAAGCAGAATTGCATAAAAATCTCTGAATGTTCCTTGGTGAGCTTTTAAACCCCGATGTCCCACAGGGCAATCAAGCTGATATACCTGACCCCAAACTGGGACCCCCAGGTCGGGGGGGCCACGCAGGCATGTCCAGGTGCAACACAGCAGGAACAGGCTGTGGAATCAGATGTGCAAGAAGATTCCGACCTTGACCCATTGGAAGGCCAGTATGATGATTACGGGGATCTTGGGGAAATGCCTGACCTTAAAAAATTACTTTCAGACAGCCAGCCCCGTGGCACTGAGGGTTGAGGTGCTGGACGCCACACCTCAGGCCACACCAGTGACCCAAGTTCAGGAACAACCTTGGGTCACTGGGGAGCCTGGCAGGGAAGGATTTCACTCAGACACCCTCCCTCTGTAGTCCGCACCCATCGGGTGGAAGCCCGATAGATGTGCAGGCGGTAGGACTGGTGACACAAGTCAGGGATTGGGTGGAAGGGGTCACCAGATTCTAGAATGTGTGTGCCACCACACGCGCATACCCAGGTGTATGCCGTGACCCCAGAAAGGGGAGAAAATGTAAAAAGAAAGAAATTGTATATGAAAAAAAAATTACTTTCAGATGAAGAGGCTGTCTCCTCTGAGGAGGAGGTAGAGGATAGAGAGTGGGCAGAGCCCAAGGCCAGGATCCTAATTCCACCCATTTGATAATAAGTCCTTGTTCTTTTTGATAGCCTAGTCATGTAGATCTTTACAGGAGAAGGAAGAGCAGCCCGTTGAGACAGTGGATATCAATCCGATTCTGTCTGCATCCTCTGCTCCAAAACGTTTTCCAGGTTTTATTCATTGTGACCAAATTATTGAGCAAGAATGGGCTGGTGTGGATCAGAGAAAAAATTTTCCGAAACTAAATACTAGGAATTATCCTTTCTTAGGGGAAAGGTCTCACAAGTGGGAATCTCTTCCTCTGGCAGAAAATGTGGTTTATAATTTTTTTATAAAATGGGTCAATAGATTTCTTTGTCCTGATTGGCTCAGAGGTACTTTCTGGCCATGTCCTTACCAGGACATACTGTGCCAACCGGGACCTCTTTGGCCATTCAGGACAGAGAACAACACAGATCAGTGTGCCAGCACAACCTCTGTCCTGTAGCAGCCGAGGTAGACGCTGGAGGTTGGACCACCCCCTTCCCCACGATTTCAAACAGTACCCGAAAACGGGGAAATTACAAGAATACCACTCACTGCACTAAGTACATTAAAGTCCCCCCCATACGAACAAAACTCTAATAATTTTAATTTTCTCACTGCCCGTTCCTCTGGTAGTCAATGTACGGCTTCCGCAACCATTGTTTCAAACTGTAAACAGTCACTGTGGTGTTAGATCCATTTCTGGCACTGGCACTCTCCAGTCTCCAGCCCCACCAACCTGAAACCCATCAAACAAAGTAAAGTGAAAAACCCAATTTCCAATGGCTCCCTCGATCTATAACATGGTTTGAAAATCGCAAACATGAAACCGCTTTTAAAGCAGCCACAAAGGAACACACTCCCTCCGACTCAAGCCGGATGGATTCTCAGTATGGTAACAGCTAAAGTCAAACAAGGACAGAAATATCAAAAAATAAAAAAAAAGGCACAAAAAAATTATTTGTGTTTCGGGGGGAGGGCGAGAGACAAGAAACATTGGCACAGCACAGTACAGCAGCCGATATGGGACACACTTGCTCCTGCTCGTTCTAAGTGAAACTCAATGGGCACTCAGGCATTCCTCAGAGGCATAGAGAAATGCGAAGAAAAAAGGAAAATAAGCATAGATCTGAGTCATACTGTGTGTGTGGGGGGAGGGGATTGACAGTGGTGACAATTAGTTAAACAGCTCTATTCCAAGACTATGACAAAGACTACTTTTTTGTTCTCTATGGATATGAGCATATTTTTTTTACTCTTTTGATGTACACTTTTTGTATGCATGTTTTAATTAACCTCATTATTGGGGGATCCATTTTATAAGCGGAATAAGACACTCCGAGGTGTGGTTTATGGCCTGATAAGAGCACTTCCCAGGTGTTAAAGGCACTCGGCGCAAGCGCCTCATGCCTCATTACACACCTGGGACGTGCTGTTATCAGGCCATAAACCACACCTCGTATCTTAATCCTCACATGAAGCACACCACCCTTCTGAACGAGGGTGCTGTGGTACTATCTGTCAGATTCACACGACAAGCGGACAGATACCTCATGCAAGAGGGCCTTCATCTCAACAGGCACAAATATTTGTACCTCACATGCTTCTTTAATTGTTGCCAGAGCCTTAAATATTTGGGTCTTTGTGCTGTCTGACTTTGTTCCCCCCTGATTCGGAAGGTGCAAGCATTTTGCAGCTGGTGTCCATGGCTTCCTCCTTCCTTGGCGATTCCACTTTGGACAACTTGCGCTTGCAGCCCACTTGGCCTACCACATTGCATCGGTCATGAGGTCCGTGTGGCTCAAACATTGGTCTGCTGATCAAGCTTCAAAATTGAAACTGTTCAGTCTTCCCTTTGAAGGAAGTTTGCTCTTTGGCGCGTGCCTGGATTCTATCCTGAAGGATGTGCAGAATAAGAAGGACCACCTCCCGGTATCTAAACAGCAACACAAGGCCCAAGCTCCTCAATGGGGTCAGGGCGATGGCAAGTGCAGGCAGTCCCGAGGGGGGGCATCAGCCCATTCGGTACTTTGGAACCCAAAGAAACAGAGGTGCCTATTCAGGCAACAGAGGCTCCTTTCCTAGGTGCCGTGGAGGAGGACCAGCACAAAGGCCTGGTACCTTACAATGATGGTACCCGGGCCCATCCCTGACCCCTTCCCCTTGGAGGTGATTCTCACAACAGATGCAATCCTGCACATGTGGGGGGCAGTTCTGAATCAACTCCACATTCAGGGGATTTGGTCGCTACAAGAACAGAGTCTATACATAAAAGTCCTGGGGATGTGGACGGTTCACTTAGCTCTACTTCAATTTCAGTTCAGGCTGAGGAACACCGCAGTGAAAGTGCGATCAGGCATTGCCGTCACAGTGGCATATATAACAACCACGGAAGCACAAAGAGCAGGGCAATGCTTTGGGAGGGCTCTGAACTACTGAGCTGGGCAGAGGAGAATCTTCTCTCTGCCGAGAGTACATCTGGTGAGGAATTGAACATTCTGTCAGACTGGCTAAGTCGCGAAAATGTTTACCTCTGAGAGTGGCAGTTGAACCCAGAGGTGTTCTCATTGCTAAGCAATCTGTTCAGGCAACCGCAGATAGATGTTTGCTTCAAGCCACAATGCTCAGACCCACAGGTTCTCCAGTTGGTATCCTGAGGCAGAGGCAGTGGACACTCTAACTCAGGTGAGGTCCTTCTGCAGAGTGTATGCCTTTCCTCCTCTACCTCTCCTCCTGAAAGTCTTAAGGAAAATAAGACACTCAAGTGGAAACTTTCTTCTGATGGCCCTGGAGTAGCCAAGAAGACTGTAGTTCTCAGATCTAGTGAACCTGGTCCAGCAAATTCTTTTCTGCCTTCCGGTATGAAAGGACCTCCTGCTGCAAAGCCCCATTCTCCACCCGAACCCAGGTGCAGTGCAACTTGCGGCCTGGCTCCTGAAAGGAGGAGACTCTTAAGATTAGGCTTTTTCCCGAGGCTAGTTGAAACCTTGCTGGCAGCAAGAAAAACCTCTACCTCGGCTGCTTACACCCGAGTCTGGAGCATATTGTCTTCTTGGGCTAGGGAGAATGGAATTAAAGGAAAACTACACCCTCATATCATTTAAATTATATTTGTTTCCATGCCAAATGATAACTCCTTTCCTGTAGCTGTTAGGGGTATACGTGTTACCTTTAGTTTGTTTTCACTGCTCATGGCAGCTCCTGTGACTGCCCTGGGGGTCTCCATTTCATGGTTGTTGAAATCTCATTGTCCATGAGAACTGCATTAGCATGTGAGAACATGGTATCAGATCAACCATTGTTATTATGTATCTCTATGCTGAAAGAACAAATACCCTGCAAAAACTCTCTGGAAACACATAAACTGAATGAAGTTTAAGGGGAAAAACCTTACATTACAACTCAGATAGTTTGCAAAGCTCACTAAAGGTAAAAGTAGTATTTCATACCTTCCTGCAGCTTTTTTGTTTGAAGACTAATTAAGCAGACAGGCATACTGGGGACTTTAAAGGTTGATTACACATCATATTCTCATATGCTAATGCAGCTCTCAGGGACAATCAGATTTTAACAACCACCAAATGGAGCCTCCCAGAACAGCTACAAGGCCTAGTATGAAGTGTGAAAATGGACTAAGACAGTTGCATGCATCTCTAACAGCTACATGAAGAGTTGTCTGTTGACATGGAAACAAATAAAATTTAGAAGATATGAGGGTGTAGTTTTCTTTTACAATTTTGAAAGCCTCCAGCTCAGATCCTGGAATTCCTTCAGGATGGCATAAAGGGCTGGCATCAAGTATGCTAAGAGGGTAGGTTTCCACTCTCTGAGATTCTATGGGGTTTTCCCTAGGAACAAATAGAGAGGTTGTTCATTTTTTGCATGCGGTTGCCAGAAGTCACCAGCTGTTTCGATCCCCGGTTCCCCTGTGGGATTTTAACTTGGTTCTGAATCCTCTATTGAGCCTTTTGAACCATAGTCATCCATGCCACTGGATGTGTTGTTCTACAAGGTCCATTTTTTAGTGGCCATGTGTTCAGCCAGGAGAGTGGGCGAACACCAGGCCTTGTTGGGGGGAAAGGAAGAAGGGGTGGCAATGCACTTGAGGGAGGGAATCAAAGCAACTGAGGTACATAGGCTGCAAGAGGGAGTGGAGGCACTGTGGGTCACCCTACAAAAAAAAGGGGACCAGCATTAGAACAGGGGTGATCTACAGACCTCCAGCACAGGGGGAAGAGTCAGACGAAACACTAGTAGAAGCCATCCACAAAATGGCAACCAAAAGTGAAATACTACTGCTGGGGAATTTCAGTCTACTGGATGTGGATTGGGGCACCCAGACAGCAAGTACAGCCAAAAGCAGGGACATACTGATTGCACTGCAGGGGGCAGGCTGAAGACAGCTTGTGGCTGAACCCACTTGCGAGGCGACTATATACTATACCTGGTGTTAACCAATGGGGACAGGGCTAGGGAGGTTAAGGTGGCAGCCATATTAGAAACAGTGACCACAGGATAGTGTGGTTTAACATAACCATAATGGAGGAGGATAGCCACACTAAAGTAAAGATCTTGGATTTCAAGAGGGCAACTTTGACAAAATGGCTGAATGTCTCATGAGAGCTCTGGCAAGGGAGGACAGGGGAGAGCGTGGAAAAACAGTGGTCAGCTCTTAAGGGGGCCATAACAGAAGCAACTAACCTCTATATGAAACAGCAAACCAAGAGTAAGCTAAATAAACTACCGCTTTGGTTCTCGAGGGCAGTGGACTGAAAAGTGAGGGATAAAAGTAGAGCATTCAGGAGATACAAAGAAACACAGAGGGAAGAGGATAGGGAGAAGTACATAGGGAAACAGGGAGGCAGGGAAGGTGATCAGAAGCACAAAGGTGCAAACAGAAGAAAATATAGCACAGGCTGTAAAGAAGGGGGATAAGACCTTCTTCAGATATATCAGCAAGAGAAAGAAGGCAAGGGGTGGGATTGTCAGAATAAAGGAGAAGGGTGTACAGAGGAGGACATAGAGAAGGCAGCAATACTGAACAAGTACTTTTGTTCAGTTTTCATAAAGGAAGGGGAAGGCCAAGGCCCAAAACTCAGCCAAAAAAGCGGACAGACAGGGGAGGTTGACACCACTCCATTCACAGTGGAAAGAGACCTGGAGGAAATTGGGAACCTGAAAACAGATAAGGTAATGGGGCCAGATGGGATTCACTCCAGAATATTGAAAGAGCTTAGAGGGGTGCTGGCAGCCCCACTGACCACCCTATTCAACAGTTCACTGGAGACAGTGGAAGTCCCAAAAGATTGGAGGAGTACAAATGTGGTCCCTCTCCACAAAAGTGGGAGTCGAGAAGCGGCTGGCAAATACAGGCCAGTCAGCCTAACCTCGGTGGTGGGGAAGCTAATGGATAGTCTGTTAAAGAAAAAGATTGTGTCATTCCTTGAGCACAGGATCCAAGGCAGCATGAATTTACAGCAGGAAGGTCATGCCAAAGAAATCTAATAGATTTCTTTGACTGGGTGACCAGGGAGGTAGATCAGCAAAGAGCAGTGGATGTGGCCTACTTAGACTTCAGCAAGACCTTTGATACCATCCCACACAGAAGGTTGGCAGACAAGTTAGGAAGCATGGTGGTGGGCCCCAAGGTGGTAAACTGGGTCAAAAATTGGTTAAATTGGTTAAAGGACAGGACACAGAGGGTGCTGGTAAATTGTGCTCATTCAGAGGAGAGGCAGGTGACCAGCGGGGTGCCACAGGGATCTGTCCTGGGAGCAGTCCTCTTCAGTGTCTTTTATAAATGAAATTGCAGAGCAGCAGGAGGGGAAAGTATGTTTTTTTGCAGATGACACCAAGATCTGCAACAGGTCGGATACTCCAGACGGAGTAGAGAGAATGAGGTGGGACATGGAAAAGCTTGAAAAATTATCTGAAATGTGGCAACTAAGATTCAATTCCAAGAAGTGCAAAATAATGCACCTGGGAAGAGGGAACCCTAGGGAGTGCTACAGGATTGGGGGTGAGTTGTTGACTATTACAAAGGAATAAAAGGGACCTGGGGTTATAATTTCTGACGACCTAAAGGTGTCTAAGCAGAGTACAAAGGCTGCAGGGAGGGCCAGTGGCATTCTGGGATGCACAGGTAGAGGTATCACAAGCAGAAGGCAGGAGGTGGTTATGCCATTGTACAAAATGCTAGTGAAGCTTCACCTAGAGTACTGTGTGCAGTTCTAAAGGCCACACATTCGTAAGGACATTGACAGGGAGGAGGCTGTCCAGAGAAGGGCAACTGAGATGGTACAAGGATTGCACCAGAAAACATATGAGGAGAGACTAAAAGGCCTCAATATGTACTCACTGGAGGAGAGGAGGAATCGAGGGACACAATAGAAACATTCAAGTATCGTAAGGGCATAAACAAGGTGCGGGGGGAGACATCTTCCAATATAAGAGATGTACAAGAACAAAGGGGCATGACATGAAATTGGAGGGTGGCAGGCTGAGAGGGTGGTGAACACATGGAATAAACTACCACAAGAGGTGACGGGGCAAACACAGTGGAGGGTTTTAAACATGCATGGGACAGTCATAAGGGTACATTGGTGGAGGAAAGGAGGGGTGGGAAGCCATTGACTAGGTAGGGTCTGTGGAAACAAACTAGTGTAGGGCTTTCGGGCAGACTGGATGGGCCTGCCGGTCCTTATCTGCCAACAATTTCTATGTTTCTATGGATTATCTTTGTTGCCCTGCGCTGGACCCCCTCCAAGAATCTAATAACCTTCTTCAAATATGGGCACCAGTACTGCATGCAGTACTACAGGTGTGGTCTCACCGATGACCTGTACAGGGGCAGGATCACCTCACCCCTCCTGGAGGTGATACCTCTAGCAATACACCCCAGTATCTTGTTGGCTTTAGCTGCTGCTTCCCTGCACTGTACTGAGTGGTTCATTTGCCGTTATCACCTCAAGATCTTTCTATTCCTCTGTAGTGGCTACCTGCACCCCTCCCAACTGATAACACCTCCTTGGGTTCCTTGCTCCCAAGTGCATTACCTTGCACTTCTTAGCATTGATCCCCAGCTGCCATGCTTCTGACCAATCCTCAAGTTTAGCCAGATCATCCTGCAATCCCTGCCACCCTTTTGTGTCATCCACCACTGCACCGATCTTGGTGTCATCCGTAAAAAGACTAATCTTGTTCTTAATGCCATGTGAGATGTCAGCGATGAATATGCCAAACAACACTGGGCCCAGTACCAAGCCCTGCGGTACCCCGCTTGTTACAGCCCTTGGAGATGAGAGTTCCCCCACCACCATCACCACTATCCTCTGTTGTCTTCCCTGCAGTCAGTTCTTGATCCAGTTCACCATCTTTGTCCCTGCTTCCTGGTATTCTGCCTTACTAATCTTCCTCCCATGTGGCACTGAATTTGAATGCCTTGTTGAAATCCAGATACAGGACATCCACCGCATGGCCCTTGTCAAGTTCCCTATTCACCCAGTCATAATAGTCAACCAAGTTTGTCTGACAGGATCTGCCCGAGACAAACCCATGTTGCTTTCTGTCCAGGAGTCCATTACCTTCCAGAAAGGTTACCAACATCCCCTTCAAGATTGTCTCCATTAACTTCCCCACAATGGCTGGGAGGCTTAGTGGTCTATAGTTGCCCCGCTCATTCTTGGGTCTGCTTTTGTGGAGGGGCACCAGGTGAGCCATCCTCCAGTCAGGTGGTACATCCTCTGTTTCCAGAGAGGTACTGAACAAGTCCACCAGAGGCTCTGCCAGGACCTCCACTAATTCTTTCAGCACCTGGGGGGTGTACGCCATCTGGTCCTGGCACCTTATCTACCCTCATTGCCCTTAACCCTTCTAGCACCCTGCCCGCTCTGATTACCCCATCAGTCACCCCCTCCGCCCCATGCCTACCCTCCCTAACCCCTGAGGCAGTGACCCATCCTTCTCCTTAGTAAATATAGAGCAGAAGTATTCATTTAGCACTTCCGCCTGCTCTGACCCTTTTTCTGTCCACCCCCATCCTTCCTGATCCATACTATCTGATCTTTGCAGATTCTTCTCTCCCTGTGCCAGCCTAAGCTCTCTGGAAGCATTGGCTGCCCTGACTGCTTTGGTCACCACCTTTGATTTCTTCAAGTACTCCTCTCTAGCCTCCTCCCTCCTGGATCTCTTGAATCTCTTGAAGGCTGCTCTTTTTGCTCTCACCTTATCCAACACCTCCCCGCTTAACCACCTTGGTTTCCTGATCTTAGCCTTTTTGCTTTGTGTCTTGGTACACATACTAGTGGCCTCCGCGAGCTCTTGCTTGATAACTTTCTATTTCTGGTTAGCATCTATGTGAGGGTAGATTTTGGCTAAGTGCCTGGCCACTAATTCCCCCATCTTCCCAAAGTCAGCCCGCCAAAAGTCCAACAACCTGGTCCCTGTTCATACAGCCTCCCATTGTGAGTGAAAAACCACACTGTTGAACACTATTAATATCATCACTGTATGAACCCTCCCTTGTTCCATTCCTACTGATATGGGGTGGTAAACCCAATTCCAACCACTTGCCTTCCCCCACACCTAGTTTAAATCCACCCTGGTTGCTATTGTAGCCCCCTTTTGGGGGCTTATCTTTATTGCCCCATGTTCTTTCCCATTGTTGTCCCGTTTCCTTTGTGTTGCTTTCTGGCATCCCTGCTACCCCCAACCCTCTGGTGCCAGTAAATCCTTTCAGGAAGCCCCGGCATATATATCAGCACTTTTGGGCTTAAAGATGTTAAAAATGCGATTTCCGCTTTGGCCATACTCCTCGGAGCTAGCGGCGATCACGCAGGTGTACAGTAGCGCCTTTCATGTGCCGACCGCTGGTTTTGCAGTCTTTTTAGGGAGTTCCTAGGAAGTCCTGGTGCCCTCTTAAGCTAAACAGGGACTGGTGACCTCAAGGAGGTGGTGGAGAAGTTGCTGTAAAGTTTTAAAATAAAAATTGAATTGGGGCATGAACAAGGGCTCATGAATGATTCATGAGCCCTCATGAATATTAATAAGGTTGTTACCTGCCGCCTAGGAGGACAGAATTTCGACGGCAGCGACAGCTATGTTACAGGGGCTATTCTTTTGCTAGTGGGCTTGCTTGATAGAGGACAGTTTGGGCTACCATCCGGTGGGGTGATGGTTTAAACAAAGTACTGTGTTGGGCTGCAAAAGAAGGGGAACTCTATTGCACTGCACTAAGCTATATGGGACTCCATGTAAACAAATGGGAGCTGACATGTTTGTGACACTTAACCCCAGTGCTATAGCCAATCAGTGATCTAGGCACCCAAACTGGACTCAAGGGGACTCCTGGAAAAAGAAGGAGGCTAATTCAGGTGCCTAGATCATGCCCCAATAGACGAGCAGGAAATATTGATCATTATGGTTATTGATTATCAAAAGGCTTCAACAGCCAATCAGAATCCTGGATTTTTGGCTGAAACAGTGTAGACTGTCTGGGATTGAGTCAGTCTGTTTCCAGGCTCTGTACAAATCAGGAGTACCCTGAGAGAGTGGACTCTGGACATCAGGGACTTTCCCAGGCCCTATGTGGAGATTGTGGTGCTGCAGAATTGGAGATTGCTGGAATTGGTGATTGCTGTGTTGCAGAATCAGAGTGAGAAAGGGAAAGAGCTTGAACTGCGATGCTGATTCCCCAGATATTGAGAGGTTGCTGTATTATTGATGGAAGGAACTGAATGCTGCAGAAACCCTGCGCTAGGAAGCTGAAATAGCTGAGAGGATTTTGCAGATTATCTGAGCACCACAGTTGCTGTAGAGAGGTTATGTGTTTGTTGGGACTGCAATTAAAATTCTGAAGAAGCAAAGCCTCTCTGGATGTCAAGATGCTAGCCAGGTGTAGTACATGTCCTGAGTGAACTGGTGAAAGTGGCTGAGAGCTGAATCCCAGCTGCAGCCGAAGAAAGGATGGTGGACACTGCTAATCTGGAAGGTGTGAACTGGTGTGCAGGGGTTTGTTGTTCTGGGATTCCCCTATTGGATTGCACCTGCACTTCTTGAAATTAAGGCTAGCACCCACTCCAGTTGGCACTGGACTTTATTGGAGGGATTGCCTGTCAACTTTGCTTGCTTGGAACTCAGTGCAGGGACTGCAGGGGGACTTCCAACATTTGGGAGTTCTCACCCAGAGCCAGGGAGGGAACCTGCTATCCCCTTCCAAGTGGGACTCACTGTCTCAGGAGGTCACCAGCACTTGCTGGGGTGCTAGGGCACCTACGACCCATTGGGGGAGCTGGGCTGTGGAGCCACTCCCGGGTCTGGACTTTCTGGGACTGGTACTATCCTGCCACAGAGCTCTGCAACAGTCCAGAAGTGGCTGAAGGTGACAAGCAGCCATATCTACAATCAAGGTGACCAGCTGCAAGCTCTTCCAGCAAGCCCATCCTGCCCATGCTGCACTGACCAAGGAGCTCCATCCTCCGGCGTTTGAAGTAGACAAACCGTGAGTACCCAGTACCTGGCTCCTGGGAAAAAAAACAAAAGGGAATCTATGCTGTTTTCTTTAAACCAAGTCCATTTGAATATTTTCAGAGCCCTAACTGCCGGTCAACCCACGGTATCCTACCAGGCCTGCACCTAGTGGGTACCCCTAAGAACATCTGGGAAACACTGGTACCAGTGGGGGTGGGTTCGACTTGTGGGTCTCAATGTTGTGTTGCTATTTCATTAACTAGTTTTTCTATCCACAGCCATTCTTGGTCCTGGTACGTCTTTCCCTAGTACTATACCCCAAATAAAGCTGTGGTTTACCGTTTGAAATTGTGTGTTTGTGTGTGCAGAAATTCTCTGAGTCTATCAATGCATTACTGTTCATGTCTTATAGTGGTACTGAATTGTTGGGTATCCAGTGTGTGGGGTTGTTGGTAGGGGAGGTGGGTAGGTGCAGCATCCCAGGGAGCTGTACCAGACAGTCACCTGCCCCACTTCTAATTCTCTTTGGGTGGAGGCACCACACTGTTTTTATTATCTTTGGAATAGGACCCCGAACACCACCATAGCAGGAGCCAGGCCCCTTAAACTGTTAGAGGGCCAACAGGCAGGAGCAGTAGCCCACTCTCACATGGTGCCTGGGCTACACTATGTATTCCCCCAGTCTGCTTTAACACTTTAATGTACAATCCCACCGTCTCCCTCACTGATAGCTATCAATGTCCACATTGTCTTCTTTCTCCCTCTGAATCTCAGGGATGAGTAGGGCATGTCAGTGGTAGCACCTGCTTGAGCACTCCACCAGTGCCAGTGTAGCCCCTTCCCCTGCCATATAAGTGTGGAAGATCACGGGGTGGGAGGGATGGGTGGTGTGGGTTGAGCCTACCCGACTCCTGTGAGAGACAATCAGCCTCTTACCCAACAGTGCTCCTCGGCTCCTTCCCTCACCACTACTGAGTCTTCCCCATCCCCCAACACAAAGGACTCACACAATCCCAAGGCGGTAGACCATAGTACAGAAGAAAATAAAATATTTTCTTTCCCCTCCGGTCGCTCCCCGCTCCACTCTGCAGTGGCCTGCAGTAAGGGCGAGCTACCAAGATGGCACCTTATAACTCCCCTGACTCTATGGCCTGATTGGCCTGCCCAGTGTCGTGTGGGGTGCCTTTCCTCACTCCCTCCCTCTTCCTCTCTCTAGTGTCTTCCTCCCTCCTCCCGTAGTTCCCCACAGAAAATCCCCCACACTGGCAGTACAATGTACACCCCCCCCCAATGTTCCACACAATCCAGGATAAGCAGCCCACAGTAAAGAAGAAACTAAAAGATTTACTGTCCCCTTCGGTCGCTCCTCGCTTCGCTCAGTGGTGGCTTGCAGCCTTACTAGCATCATAATGCTGCCTGCTACAGGGACTTTTTCTGTTTTTTCTATTTTTTTTATGTTCCCCCTGTGACACTTAGACAGCTGGTTCTGATTAATCTATGATTTTTGTAATATAAAAATGTGTTATTGAGTGTCTCTCATGAGACATGCTGAAACAGCCTGTGGAATGACACACACACACACACACCTCCCAGGTTTTGGCTACAAGGTGTTATCTGGAAGGCCAGGATGTAATTACAGGCCAGAAGAGGCCCAAATTAAGCATCTGCTGTTTGTCTAGCTTAATTGTAGCATGTCAGCTGCTAGGATGGGAAATCATAAACTTTTATAACGCTTAGAGGAAGAGAGAAGGTTATGACTCTTTAGTGTGAAGTCATAAAAGATTTTTTGATGTGTCCTAGGAAGAAGAGCTACTTGAGATCAAAGAGGGGATGCTTTTTAAAGAAAGTCATGTGGGGACATGAGTTTTGCTGAGGTCACCTTTATTAATTTACCTCCTGCTGGATAGACATCCTGACTATATAATTTTTAATAAACAGAGGAGGAGCTGGGTGACATAATGGAGAAGGCATGCTCAAGACAGTGTTTTAATTATGCTGTGAGTGACCTGTAAACACACACGTTTGGACTCTCTTGACAACAACATCTGTCTATCAGCACTATTAGAAGAGATACATTAGATATATAAGTCTAATTGTCTGGTGGTAGGAATTTTGCACTTTCTTTTAACCCTTATTCTTTTAAATGATTGTATGTTTTTGTGATATATGGTTCTGTATTTACATTGTGCATTTTTTTTATCTATTTTTAAGTAAACCTCTACTTTAGAGCCTACTTGGTGTGCCTTTGAAATTCTTTTTTTTGACAAGTGAAGCATACATGGTTAAAGTTGACACTGTACAAAGCTTACTGGTTTTACCAAACTAGGAAAAGGTAAGAGTTTATTCTGAGGTCTTTAATAGAGTTTTAAGGGTTCATTTTGTATGCCTGGTTAGGTGCACATAGGCGAAAGATATCTGCCCCCCGAAGAGCAGAATTATCTGAGCCTGTACATTGGGTACACTAACAAGAGGTTCACAGTTTGAATCCCTCCAGACCTTGAGACCAAAGTTTGATTCGAACCCATAGAACAGACAGGAGGGTATATGCTGTTTCTGTTTCCTGTTCACAAGACTGCGCTCGGAGATTGGCACTGTGGGAGCAGAAGGCCTGACCTGCTGAGTGGCTTTCTGACACCCCCAACACCCCCAATCAAGGCTCAGGTATGTAATGATATCTGCAGTACGACAATCTCGCTTCTGTATGCGACTGCTATGACATCTGCTGAGCCCCAGAACTGCATGCACAGGAGAGGTCAGGGGTAATGACTATTAGCACCACCAGTGGTCAGATTTTTGATGACATCCTCACACCATCTACCCCAGAGAAGGATAGCACTCCATCGAACACTTATCCCCTCCCCCACGACCCTTGGACACTCCTGGCTACTTCCAGATCCTGTACCGCTGCCACAGCAAGCAGTACTGCTACTGCTTGCACTAGTGGACCAACATGGTAAAACATTATTAAAATGCGTAAAATCATGACACCACTGAAAATGAGATATTGCAACTCATGGGGTATGTCTTGGTTAACTCTCCCTTTCTTAAACCCAGTTGTTGGATTCCACTCCCACTAATGCCTATGGCTATCATTTAGCACACTTGATAGCCCAGGGAAAAGGCGCTATAGCCTCAGGTCCCTCCTTCCACCAAAAACCACTAGGAGTCAGTGCTGTGGAGGTAGGAGCAGATGCGTGGGTCCATCACAGTGGAAGTCACAAACAAGAAAACTAATGTGTAAATATGTCATAATGTATTTAACCAAAGAAAAAAAAGTTAAAACAATGCTTGATGACATCACTGTGGACTTATGCAGTAGTGACGTTAGGTGAACAGCTGCAGCTTAAAAAAATAAGAAGAAAGATTAACATTTTGAAAATGTGTGGTATGAACCGGAGATGCAGTGAGCTGACTCAGACTATGGCATTTATCTTTGCTTGAGGGTGCAAGCAGGATCTTTATAAATCACTTGTTGCCCACCCATGAAGATAAAGGGCATATTCCGAATTAGACCACTTCGTATCCCATATCTAGCCACTTGATTACATTATTACTGCAGCTAATAGAACCGACATCTGAAGTTTATGTTCCAAGACAATACAAAAAATTAACAAACAAAAAAAAAAACACTGCATAGTCCCTTTAACTGCAGAGTTTGTTCAGGGCCCTGGCCAGCTGTGAAATATGTCACTTGCTGTTTTGCATAGTGCTTGCCCACACCCTTTCATTCCTTTTGGCACAGAACTCAAAAGAAAAGACTAGAATGGTAAGGTCCCCTTTGGAGGCACGTAAAACATGGTGCCATTTTTTGGATGGCAAAAAAATTCTACTTTTGGGGGGTTGCCGCTACTGTTGTCTGCCAAGTTGCTTTAAAAAGATTTCCCTCATAAAACCTGGCTTGCAACTTCCGTGTACAAGCCAGGCAATTGCCGAATGCTGTAGCCAGCCCTGGAAAACGACATAATTATGATGCAAGATTGGGAACGGGGCTGCAGCGCTGTCTATGGAGCATACAAAGGAATCGGGGGGGGGGCTGTCTGAATACATAAAGATTATCTTTGCTTGCATGTTTAAATGTATAGGGTTAATACATAATAAATATAAATATATATTTATTTATTATGTATTAGCCCTATATATACCAAATCCTTTTAGAATATTTTCAGGGCCCCAACAGCCGGCCAACCCGCAGTACCCTACCAGGCCTGCACTTAGTGGGTACCCCTAAGAACATCTGGGAAACACTGGAACCAGTGGGGGTGGGTTCGACCTGCGGGCCTCAATGTTTGTTGTGTTGCTATTTCATTAACCAGTTTTTCTATCCACAGCCATCCTTAGTCCTGGTACCTCCTTCCCTAATCCTATACCCCAAATAAAGCTGTAGTTTACCATTTGAAATTGTGTGCAGAAATTCTCCGAGTCTGTCAAACCATTACTGTTCATGGTTTATGGTGGTACTGAATTGTTGGGTATCCAGTGTGTGGGGTGGTTGGTAGGGGAGGTAGGGAGGTGCAGCATCCCAGAGGGCTGTACCAGACAGTCACCTGACCCACTTCTAATTCTCTCTGGGTGGAGGCACCACGCTATTTTTATTATCTTTGGGATAGGACCCTCGAACACCACCGTAACAGGACCCAGGCCCCTTAACCTGTTAGAGGGCCAACAGGCAGGAGCAGTAGCCCACTGGCACACGGCGCCTGGGCTACACTATGTATTCCTCCAGTCCACTTTAACACTTTAGTGTACAATCTCACCGTCTCCCTCACTTATGGCTATCAATGTCCACATATAGTAATACTACCTTTGTTCTAATTGTCTTCTTTCTCCCTCTGAATCTCAGGGATGAGTAGGGCATGCCAGTAATAGCACCTGGTTGTGCACTCCACCAATCCCAGCACTTCCTCTCTCCCCTCCCCTATAAGTGTGGAGGCTCATGGGGTGGGAGGGATGGGTGAGTGTGGGTCGGGAGCCTATTCTGACTCCTGTGAGAGACAATCAGCCTCTTATACAACAGTGCTCCTCAGCTCCCTCCCTCACCACTACTGAGTCTTCCTGATTCCACAACACAAAGGACTCACACAATTCCAAGGTGGTAGACCACAGTACAGAATAAAATAAAAGATTTACTTCCCCCGCTCCACTCAGCAGTGGCTTGCAGTAAGGCGAGCTACCAAGACAGCACCTTATAACTCCCTGACTCCGCGGCCCGAATGGCCTGCCCGGGGTTACGTGGGGCATCTTTCCTCACTCCCTCTTCTTCCCACTGGTGTCTTCCTCCCTCCACCCGTAGTTCCCCACAGAAAGTTCCGCACAGAAAATCCCCCACGCCGGCAGTACAATTCACCCCCCCCAATGTCCCACACAATCCAGTACAAGTAGCTCATAGTAAAGAAGAAAATAAAAGATTTACTGTTCCCTCCGGTCACTCCTCGCTTCGCTTGGCGGCGACGTACAGTCTCACTAGCATCATAATGCTGCCTGCTACAGGGACTTTTTCTGTTTTTTGTATGTTTTTTTATGTTTCCCCACCACCCCCAATCAAGGCTAAAGCGTGTAATGATATCTGCAGTATGACAGGCTTGTTTCTGTATGTGACTGCTATGACATCTGCTGAGCCCCAGACCTGCATGCACAGGAGAGGTCAGGGGCATAGAAACATAGAAACATAGAATTTGATGTCAGATAAGGACCGCTTGGCCCACCTAGTCTGCCCATTTTCCTGCCTAACAGTTGAGCTGCAGATCCTAGTTAACCAACAGCATACTTCCTCCTACCCCCCACTAGGACTGCCTTATGTCTGTCCCATGCATTCTTGAATTCCCCCACTGTTCTCGACTCCACGACCTCCTCAGGGAGGCTGTTCCATGCATCCACAACCCTCTCCATGAAAAAATACTTCCTCACATTACCTCTGAGCCGTCCCTCCTCTATCTTCAAATTGTGCCCCCTTGTTCTTGCACATCTCTTTTTCTGAAAGATGCTACCCTCTTGGACTTTGTTGATTCCCTTGAGGTACTTTAAAGTTTCTATCATGTCCCCTCTCTCCCTTCTTTCCTCAAGGGTATACATATTAAGCTCCTTTAGTCTTTCTTCGTATGTCTTCTGGTGCAATTCCTGCTCCATTTTGGTTGCCCTTCTCTGGACAGCCTCCACTCTGTCTGTGTCTTTGCGGAGATGAGGTCTCCAGAACTGCACACAGTACTCTAGATGGGGTCTCACCAACTGTCTGCACAGAGGGATAACAACTTCTTGTTTTCTACTATTGATGCCTCTCCCTATGCATCCCAGCATCCCCCCAGCCTTCCTTACTGCCTTCTCACATTGCTTTCCCACCTTTAGGTCATCTGATATAATTACCCCCAGGTCCCTTTCCATTTTTACTGTTGTCAGTATCTCACCCCCTATTGTGTACTCTTCCCCTGAGTTTTTGTTTCCCAGGTGCATTACCTTGCACTTCTTTGCATTGAATCTGAGCTGCCATACATTTGACCATTCCTCCAACCTTGCCAAGTCCCTTCTCATCATTTCCACTCCATCTTGTGTATCAACCCTGTTGCAGATCTTTGTGTCGTCTGCAAAGAGACATACTTTTCCTTCCAGTTCCTCTGCAATGTCACTTATAAAGACATTAAAATGGACCGGTCCCAGTACTGAACCCCTAAATTTTACTAGTAACCCTCCTTTCTTCACTGTGGACTCCGTTTACTACTACCGCTAGATCCTGTTGTCGTCAATTTTTTGTCCAGGCTACCACGTTGGGACCCCTCCAAGGCTGGCTAACGTGTGTATTAATCTTTTGTGTGGGACTGCATCAAATGCCTTGCTAAAATCTAGGTAGGCCATGTCCACAGCCCCTCCCTGGTCTACTACTTTGGTCACCCAATCAAAGAAATCTATTAGATTTGTCTGACTCAACCTTCCCATCGTGAATCCATGCTGCCTTGGGTCCTGTGCCCCACTGGCCTCTAGGTACTCAACAATTCTTTCCTTCAGAAGTAATTCCATCATTTTCCCTACCACTGAGGTCAAACTAACTGGTCTGTAGTTTTCTGCCTCTGTCCTGCTCCCACTTTTGTGAAGAGGAATCACATCTACCCTCCTCCAGTCCTCAGGTACCACCCCATCCGCCCATCATTTGTTAAAGAGAGTAGTCAGCGGTGTCACTAGTTCTACCCTTTGTCCACCTTCAATTTTATTAGTTCTTTCAGAACCCTTTGTTCTGTAAATGGACTGGTATCGACCCCAGTCTTCAGAGTGTTTCTCTTGTTTGATTTAGGTACCTCCCCCCTTCCTTTGTGAATACTGAGCAGAAATATTCATTCAGTATCCCTGCTTTTTCACTGTCACCCTCTACCCACATCCTCTCCCCCTTTATTAAGCCTCAGTATCCCTCCTTTGGTCTTTCTTCACTCCCTAATGTACCTATAAAAGGTCTTATCCCCCTTCTTAACAGAGTTGGCTATCCTTTCCTCAGTTTGGGCCTTTGCTATTCTGACTGCCTTCCCTGCCTCTTTCTGCTTTAACTGATAAAGTTATCTGTCCTGCTCCTTCTGTGTTTCCTTATATTTCCTGAATGCTATCCTTTTCTCCTTAACCTTCCCTGCCACCTCTTTTGAGAACTATAGCGTTTTTTTCCTTCGTTGTGTTTTGTTGATTTGCTTCACACAAAGGCTTGTTGCCTCTGTGATGGCTGTTTTGATTACTCCCCATTGTTCCTCCACCCCTCCTTCTTGCCTGTTTGCTAGTGCTTTTCTGAGGCACTCTCTCATTTTCCCAAAGTCAGCCCTCCTAAAGTCCAATACTCTTAATTTTGTATGGCTTGATTGTATGGCTGTGCTTATCGTGAACCACACTCTTTGGTGGTCGCTTGTTCCCAGATGACTACCCACTTCTAAATCTGAGATTCTTTCTCCATCCCCATTTGAGAGTACCAGGTCTAAGATTGCTCCCTCCTGAGTGGGTTCCAATACTAGCTGTCTGAGGCATGCCCCTTGTAGAGCATCAAGAATGACCCTGCTCTTGGATGTGCCTCCAGCAGAGGTGCTCCAGTTAACATCTGGCATATTCAGGTCCCCCATCAACAATATCTCCCCTTTTTCTGCCATTCTAAGGATGCCGTCTATCATTTTCTTGTCCATTCCCTTCCCCTGAGATGGGGTCTGTATACAGCCCCCATGTGGATTGTGGTGCCATTTCCTGTCTCCAGGGTGACCCAGAGTACCTCATCTGCTCCCTGTTTACTCTTTAGTTCTGTTGCTTTGAACCCTTCCTTTACATAGAGAGCTACTCCTCCTCCTCTTTTACCCTCCCTGTCCCTCCTGTAGATTGTGTATACTGGTATGTTGACATCCCAGTCATGGTTCTCTGTGTACCATGTTTCTGTGACTGCCACAATATCCAGGCAACCTCTTCCATCAAGGCTACTAGTTCAGGGAGCTTGTTACACAGACTACGGGCATTGGTACTCATCACCCTCCACTTTTTGATGGCCTTACCCCTTTTAGCCCCATCCCTGTCCTTACTGCCTTTGCCTTTTTTTATATTTACCTCTGTCCTGCTCCCTAATGACTTCTCTACCTTGGTGTTTACCTCACTAATTACCATGTTTTGTGGGGGGAGACTGGAATTTCCCTGCTCCTTTTCAGTGCCTCCCCCCTTGGCTAGTTTAAATGCTTGCCAATGAAGCATTTAAACCTCTCACCTAGGATCCTGGTTCCCCCCCTGAACAGTTGCAGACCATCACGCCAGTATAGGTCTGCATCCCTCCAGGTGGCTTCCCAGTCCCCAATGAAGCCAAAACCCTGAGCTCCACACCAGTTTTTCAATCATTCATGGAATTCCCTGGTTAGGAGTACCCTAGCATCACCCTTGCCATAGACAGGCAGCACCTCCTAGAAGGTTACCATATGCACTACTTGTCTAAGGCCCCTCCCCAACTCTACAAACTCTTCTTGCACTGCTCTGATCCCATTCCTAGCCAAGTCATTTGTCCCTAGGTGGACAATGACATCCAGCTCCCTCCCTCGTGCAGCTGCTCCCACGATCCTGAGGATTCGTCTCCTGTCCCTCTAAGCCATGGCGCCAGGCAGACACCATAATTCCCTCTCCCCTTCCTCCCCCACTTCTACCCCTCTAATGATTGAGTCCCCCACCAGGAGTTGTTTCCTTCCCCTGTGGGGTCCCATGCCACCCTCCTGTGGGTCTCCTTTGTGAAGGTTCCCAGCATCCTCCTTGGTCTCCACTGCAGGTACCTCCATAGAGGAACCACTATCCACCAGAAGAGTGTATAAATTGTGGAGAGGTACAGCTGGAGGGATGCAACTCTGTTGTACCACCCTCTCCCTCCCTGAGCCCACCCTGGTCCAGCTGTGCCTCTTTCTTGGCAACCTCTGAGGTAGTGGCATTGGCCCTGGTGGTTCCTGGGTAGGGGAGGAGGTTTCACGAATCTTAGCCAGGTCAGCCTGGAGACAGGCAACCTTCTCCCTCAGACCAGAGAGGTGCCTGCAAATAGGGCAGCATCACAGTCTCCAGAATGTCTCCTGGAACACTGCCATCCCTCAGCCATTGCACTGCACCACTCCTATCATGTCTTATTTTGTGTCCCCGCTCCTGTTTCTCTGTATGCTTACTCTCTCCTCTCCTTACAACTCTCACCCTTACTGTTCTGGGACAGCAACTTCCTATATTCTTCAGTAGCCTCCTTCTTCCTTGCTCAGTGTCAGACCACCAGCAGCTAGTGGGGGAGAGCGAGCTACTTTTTTCCTTTAGGGTTGACAAAACTAATGTTTCTCTATGATCCTTCCTTTCCTACTGCCAAACAGGAAGTTCCTGTTGCCAGTCAAATCCAGTGGCTATAAAAGTAGAACTGGCTTAGGGTGGGTGGGATGGAGGGCAATTAGTAAGAAAAAAGGCTAGCAACAGGAAGTTGTAATTGGAGTCACCTGCTTTTATATTGTCTAAGCCACACTCCCAATTTAGCTGTCTCTCTTCCTACTGATTTAGCAAAGTAAGTTGATACAGTACCCTTCCCAGCACAGAACACACACTGACTTTCTTTCTTTTCTTGTTTTAACCCT
The DNA here is from genome assembly GCA_016271365.2 of Neoceratodus forsteri. NCBI lineage: Eukaryota > Metazoa > Chordata > Ceratodontiformes > Ceratodontidae > Neoceratodus > Neoceratodus forsteri. The sequence continues at coordinate 513,011,421 of CM057449.1, read as the reverse complement.
AAATAAGACCCCTTGTACTTCTAATAAAGTATCTATCTGCTTAATCTCAACAGACACTGACTCCTGCTGAGATAGAAGTGTTAAATTAGTAAGAAAATGGTAGCTTCTTTTAATTAGCTGCTTTCTGCTCTACAAGAAAGATTTCTGTCTTCCAAAGGCTAGCAGGGGCAATGACTATTAGCATCGCCAGTGGTTAGATGTGCAATGACAACCTCACACCATCTACCCCGGAGAAGGATAGCACTCCATCAAACACTTATCCCCCCCCCGACGACCCTTGGAAGCTCCTGGCTTGTTCCAGATCCTGTGCTGTTGCCACAGCAAGCAGTACTGCTACTGCTCACACCAGGGGGCCAGCATGGTAAATACATTATTAAAATGTGTAAAATCATGACTGAAAATGAGATATTGCATCTCGTGTGGTATGTCTTGGTTAACTGTCTCCCAATTTTTGGATTCCAGTCCCACTAATGCTTATGGCTATCATTTAGCACACTAGATAGCCCAGGGAAAAGGCACTATAACCTCAGTTCCCTCCATCCACCAAAAACCACTAGGAGTCAATGCTGTGTAGGTAGGAGCAGATGCATGGCTCCATCACAGTATAAGTCACAAACAAGAAAACTAATGCTTAAATATGTCATAGTGTACTTAACCAATAAAAAAAAGTTAAAACAATACTTGATGACATCAATGTGGATTTATGCAGTAGTGATGTCAGGTGAATAACTGCAGCTTAAAAAAAAATAAGAAGAAAAATTTACATTTTGAAAATGTGTGGTATAAATTGGGGATGCAGTGTGCTGATTTAGACTATGCCATTCATCTTTATTTGAGAGGGTGCAAGCAGGACCTTCGTAACTCACTTGTGGCCCACCCATGAAGATAAAGGGCATATTCTGAATTAGACCACTGCATATCCCATATCTATCCACTTGATTATGTTATCACTGCAGCTAATAGAATGGACATCTGAAATTTATGTTCCAAGTCAATAGAAAAAACAAACAAAAACAAAATGCTGCACTGTCCCTTTAACTGCAGAGTTTGTTCAGGGCACTGCCCAGTGGTAAAATATGTCACTTGCTGTTTTGCATAGCCCTTGCCCACATCCTTCCATTCCTTTCCACACAGAACTAAAAAGGAAAGACTAGAATGGCAAGGTCCCCTTTGGAGGCACGTAAAAAGTGGTGCAACTTTCAGAGGGTTGCCACTACTGTTTTCTGCTGAGTTTCTTTAAAAAGATTTCCCTGATAAAACCTGGCTTACAACTTCCGTGTACAAGCTGGGCAATTGCCGAACGCTATAGCCAGCCCTGGAAAACGGCATAATTAAGATGCAAGGTTGGGAGAGGGGCTGCAGCGCTGCCTATGGAGCATGTAATGGAATCGGGGGCTGCCTGAATACATAAAGATTATCTTTGCTTGCATGTTTACATATATAGGGTTAATACATAATACATATAAATATATAAATGGGATATGCAATGGAAGCAACTATAATAAATGATTTATCTGCACAAGAGCAGTTTGACCTCAGGTAACCTCACGAGTGGCGCAAGCCACGAGTGAGGTGTCCAAGGTCAAACTGCTCGAGTGCAGATAAATCATTTATTACACAAGTTTTCCACTGCATATTCTATTTATGCAATACTTTTGTTTTTGCTTTTGTAGGGGGCATTTGTTAGTCAAAAAAGTGAATAAAAATTGCATTTTCTGCCATTTTTTGCTGATTATAGAAAATCTAAAACAAATCTAGAAATGCAACACCTCTCATTTTGCAGACATTTTTATGCTGAACAACTTCTGTGCTCAAAGTACCATACTATCATTTTTTGGTTTTAAGTTATTTGCATTTGTTTGATGAAAACATGCACAAAAATGGAATTTTCTGCAGTTTTTCACTAATTTTGAAAATAACAAAAAAGTATCTCTAAATGAAACACCACTCATTTTGTAGATATTTCTGTGCTGAATAAACTTTGTGTTCACAGTACCTCATAGAAACATAGAAACATAGAATTTGACGGCAGATAAGGACCGCTTGGCCCACCCAGTCTGCCCATTTCCCTACCTACTGGATAAGCTGCAGATCCTAGTTAACCAGCAGCCTACTTCTTCCTACCCCCACCCCCCAGAATTGCCTTATGACTATCCCATGCATGCTTGAATTCCACCACTGATTTTGACTCCACAACCTCCTCCGGAAGGCCATTCCATGCATCCACAACCCTCTCTGTGAAAAAAACTTCCTTAAATTACCTCTGAGCCGCCTCTATCTTCAAATTGTGCCCTCTTGTTCTTGCACACCTCTTTTTTTGAAAGATGCTACCCTCTTGGACTTTGTTGATTCCCTTGAGGTACTTGAAAGTTTCTATCATGTCCCCTCTCCTCCTTTCCTCGAGGCTATACATATTAAGCTCCTTAAGTCTCTCTTCATATGTCCTCGGTGCAGACCCTGCACCATTTTAGTGCCCTCCTCTGGACAGCTTCCATCCTGTCTATGTCTTTGTGGAGATTGGGTCTCCAGAACTGCACGCAGTACTCCAGATGGGGCCTCACCAGCTATCTGTACAGAGGGATAATAACTTCCTGTTTTCTACTGGTGATGCCTCTCCCTATGCATCCCAGTATCCCCCAGCCCTCCTTGCTGCCTTCTCACATTGCTTGCCCACCTTTAGGTCATCTGATATGACTACCCCCAGGTCCCTTTCCATTTTTGTTGTTGTTAGTATCTCACTCCCCATTGTGTACTCTTCCCCTGGGTTTTTGTTTCCCAGGTGCATTACCTTGCACTTCTTAGCATTGAATCTAAGCTGCCATACATTTGACCATTCCTCTAACCTTGCCAAGTCCCTTCTCATCCTTTCCACCCCACCTGTGCATCAACTCTGTTGCAGATCTTAGTGTCATCTGCAAAGAGACATATTTTCCTTCCAGTCCTTCTGCAATGTCGCTATAAAGACATTGAAGAGGACTGTCCTAATATTGAACCCTGCGGTACCCGCTAGTAACCCTCCTTTCTTCTGAGTGGACTCCATTTACTATTACTCTCTGTGTCCTATTCTCCAGCCAATTCTTTACCCAGGCTGTCATCTTGGGACCCACTCCCAGGCTGGCTAACTTATGAGTAATCTTTTGTGTGGGACTGTGTCAAATGCCTTGCTAAAGTCTAGGTAGGCCATGTCCACAGCCCCTCCCTGATCTACTACTTTGGTCACCCAGTCAAAGAAATCTATCAGATTAGTCTGGCATGACCTTCCGCTGTGAATCCATGCTGCCTGGGTCCTGTGCCCCTCTGGCAGCTAGATACCTCGACAATTCTTTCCTTTAGAAGTGATTCCATCATTTTCCCTATCACTGAGGTTAAACTAACAGGTCTATAGTTTCCTGCTTCTGCCTTGCTCCACTTTTGTGAAGGGAATCACATCACCCTCCTCCAGTCCTCGGTACCACCCATCCTCCCATGATTTGTTAAAGAGGGTAGTCAGTGGTGTCACTAGTTCTACCCTTAGTTCTTTTTAGAATTCTGGGATGAATCCCATCAGGCCCCATTGCTTTGTCCACCTTCAGTTTTAAGAGTTCTTTCAGAACCCTTTCTTCTGTAAATGGGCTGTATCAACTTCTGTATCCAGAGTGTTACCACTGTTTGTTTTATGTACCTCCCTCTTCCTTTGTAAATACTGAGCAAAATATTTGTTTAGTATCTCTGCCTTTTCACAGTCTCCTCTGCCCACCCTCCTCCCTTTATTAAGCCTCACTATCCCTCCTTGGTCTTCCTTTGCTCCTGATGTACCTATAAAAGGTTTTATCCCTTCTTAACTGAGTTGGCTATCTTTTCCTCGGTTTGGGCCTTTGCTGTTCTGACTGCCTTCCCAGCCTCCTTTTGCTTTAACTGATACAGTTCTCTGTCCTGCTCCTGCTGCGATTCCTTGTACTTCCTGAATGCTTTCTTTTCTCTTGAACCTTCACTGCCACTTCTTTTGAGAACCATAGTGGTTTCTTACATCGTCTTGTTTTGTTTATTTGCTTCACACAAAGGCTTGTTACCTCTGTGATGGCAGTTTTTATTATTCCCCATTGTTCTTCCACCCCTCCTTCCTGCCCATTTGCTAGTGCATTCCTTAGGCACTCACCCATTTTGGCAAAGTCAGCCCTCCTAAAGTCCAGTACTTTTGTCTTTGTATGGCTTGACTCTATTGCTGTTTATTGTGAACCATACTGTTCGATGGTCGCTAGTTCCCAGATGGCTACCCACTTCTACATCTGTGATCCTCTCTCCATCTCCATTTGAAAGTATCAAGTCTAATATTGCTCCCTCTCGAGTGGGCTCCAGTACTAGTTGTCTAAGGCATGTCCCCTGTAGGGCATCTAGAATAACTGCACTCTTCGAAGTTGCAGCTGCAACTGCACTCCAGTTAACATCTGGCATATTCAGATCACCCATCAGCAATATCTCCCCTTTTTCTGCCATTCTAAGTATACTTTCTATCATTTCCTTGTCCATTTCCTCCCCCTGAGAAGGGGGTCTGTATACAACCCCTGTGCGTATTGTGGTGCCATTGCCTGCCTCAAATTTACCCACAGTGCTTCTTCTCCTCCCTGTTTACCCTTTTGTTCTGTTGCTTTTATTCCTTCCCTTATGTAAAGAACTACTCCTCCCTCTCTTTTACCCTCCCTGTCCCTCCTGTAGATAGTGTATCCTGGTATGTTTACGTCCCAGTCATGGTTTTGTGTGTACCATGTTTCTGTGACTGCCACGATATCCAGATGTTCCTCCTCCATCAAGGCCACTAATTCAGGAAGCTTGTTACCTCGCTATCATTTTTCATTTTAAAGTTATTTACATTTGTTTGTGGACAAAATGAAAATAAAAATGAATTTTCTGCCTTTTTTTGCTAATTATTAAAAAATCTAAAAGGTATCAATAAATGAAACACCACTCATTTTTGCAGATCTTTCCATGCTGAACAACTTTCGTGCTCACAGTACCATGCTATCATGTTTCATTTTAAAGTTATTCGCATTTGAATATGGTTAATGCCGCTACTGAGGCTGAACATTCTAAATGACATAAGCACGGTATAGATAAATGGCTGATGACATAGGCACTGTGTAGATAAACGGCCGATAACATAAGCACTGTAAACATAAATGAAATGTATGTACACAGTTACTCAGATAAATGGATTTATCACACTCTGTTTATCTCCACCCCATTGCATAAATATATATATCTATGCCCCATGTAAACATGCCAGCAAAGGTAATCTTAGGGCATTCAGGCAGGCCCCCCCCCCCCCGGTTCCAGCACATGCTCCATAGACAGTGCTGCAGCCCTGTTCTTACCCTTGCATCATAATTATGCTGTTTTCAGGGTTGGGGCTGCAGCGTTCAGCTATCACCCAGCTCATTCATGGAAGTTGCGAGTCAGGTTTTACAAGGGAAATATTTTTAAAACAACTGAGCAGAAAATAGTAATATATAGCTGAAAAGGCTCCTAGGGCAGGCAACTACACACAAGACAGCTGCTCTTTTTAAACTTCTGTAACTTGGGCACAGCGATCAGTGGGGGTGGGGGGCACTAGACACCAGGGCAACAATTCCAGGGCTGGCAATCAGAGGGTGAGGGGTGCCACTAGACAGCAGGGAAAATTAAAAAAAATACATGGGGAATTGTCAGCTTATATGATTAGCAATCATTAGGCAAGGCAAAGGCAAGGCAAATTTCATTTTTCTGGCATCCAATCCCAGAGGCTCTGGGCGCCGTACAAAGACACAAGCTCAATTTACACATACAAAACTATATCCTCATACAGATCCCATAAATAAAAAAAACAAATTTTAAAAAGGACTAATAACACTAGTGTCAAACAGAGTCTGAGAATGCCTGATTGAACAAACAGAACTTCAGGCGGATTTTAAAGACCTCCACTGACGGGGCCTCCCTCACCAACAGCAGGAGCGAATTCCATAAGACAGGAGAGGCAACACTGAATTTATTTATTTAGCTTTTGTTGACCAGGTAGGTACACTAGACCAGGGTTTCTCAAATGGTGAGGCCAGCCTCCCAAGGGAGGCCCCAACCTGTTCCAGGGGAGGCTCAAGCAAGCCTTAAAATGTACTATATTTAAATGTCAAGTTTTGGATGCTTTGTGTAAAAGGATGCGGCAAACTGAAAGTGAATAATGGCATGCAAATATATGTACAAAATGGGTAACCAGGAAAGTTGCACTCGGTAAACACTTGTTTCCTGGTGTGACATTGGGGGAAAGCTGAATGGAGGAAATACAGTTCTTGGAAACTGTGCAAAGCAAAAATTAAAAATAATGCAAATGAATAGGAACAAGATAACAGTTGAAGCATTATACTGGCTACAGAAGAGTACAAATACAAAGGCTGAGTGGAGAGGTACTAGGAGCAAGAGCAGGACAAAGCAAATGGTCCCTGAGAAGGTGTTTAAGAACAAGGTAAAACTGACAAAGTAATCTGACTCATGGAGGTACTGCAATGAGGGGTAAATAGGGTCCAAACTCAGTGGAGCGAGTAGTCTGACATAGGAGGGGTTATACAGAGGGAGAATAATAAGTTCAATAAAATGAGAATGAACTCAACTACTGAAAGAAATGTCACTGTATTCCTTGTATAGTGTGCAAAGTATGATAGTTTTTCTAACTATGGGGAGGCCCAAAATTATTTCTATATTAAGGGGAGGCTCAACATCTTTTCCAAGGCTTGGGGGAGGCTCACTATGACAAAGTGTGAGAACTACTGCACTAGACAATCTGTATGCCTATTTTCAGGTACAACCCGGGAGAGTACATAGAAAATACAGGTTCAAACAAGGTACATAACAAAAAGAGGGGCAATGTACACAGTTACAAGAGAGCAAGATAAACATAGACAGTATACAGTGAGCAGTAATAGGTAAAATATACATATACATGCTCGATCACCTGCAGTATTTAATCTTGTCCTAGGAATCATCAGGAGGCCTCTCGAGGAGGACTGATGGGGCTGAACCGAGGCAGCAGGTGTAAGAAGGTCAGCCAGGTAACAAGGGCCCAGTCCGTGTAGGACGTTATAGGTGAGCAAGCCCACCTTGAAGAGTTAATTACTAATCAAGCTGTCAATTGACTCGCATTTCCCGATTCTTGGTTCACAAATTGTGATGCGAACTTGCTTAATTTATCCCTTGTGTTAGATAATTGTAGAGTAATCCCACCTTTATTCAAATATACACCTATGTTTATCCCATGCATGTTTGAAGGACCCCATCTATCAATCTAACCTCCACCTCTCTGGTTGGCCATCTGTACCAGGTGTCTACCAACCTTTCAATGAAGAAATATCTCCATACATCTCTCCTGAACTGCTTCCCCACCGCCCGGCTTCATCGCATGCCTTCTGTTCTTCGTGCTGGTCCTTGTTTGAAACTGGCTCCCCATTCACCCTGTTCACCCCTGTGAGGAAATTGTAGGTCTCGATCATCTCTCTTCCAGGGTGTATGTACATGTTGAGGTCCCTTCCTGGACCACTCCACAACCCCTGAACCTGTATCCCCCAGTTGACCACCCTCCCTGCAACTGGATCCTCCACCAAGACCACCATTCCAGCCCCGCACCAGCCAACCACTCTGCCTGCAATGGAGACATCCCCTCCTCATCAGCTGATATCCTCCCTCCAGCTGGACCACCCTTCCAGTACCCTAACCAGTATGCCCTAATTTGAACACCCTCCCAGGAGCTGGACCCTCCATATGACCGCCTACCAGAACAGTCCCTCCCCCAGATGACCACACTCTGTGCTGCTGGATCCACACCTCTTTCCCACACATGAACCAGCAACCCCCCCCACCCCGACAAATCTCTGCATACCACACAGGCTGAGGAATCGCACTCAAGGACTGGATGGGGGGAGTAAAGTTGTTTTCAGGAGAATTATCTCTATAAATCTGAATAAAACTCCAGTACAACAGGCCCACCCACCCCCAAAATACAGAGAGCTCATTACTGGGCACGATGCAGCATTTTAATATTTATGTATAAAATAATAACATACATATAAATATAGGCACTGTTATTTATTGTATGATAATAAAACAGTTGCATCCCTAGTCTAATCATAGTATACTCTGGTTTTATCCCCAAAACTTATTATGCAGTGAATACATGGCCCTGTAATGTCCATTGCAAGCTCTTGTGTCTTTCTTTTGAGTTCTGTGCACTTCCTCTCCCCCGTAAAATAATGCAACACCATTCCCTGGTGGCTAGCGGCCCCCCTTCCTACCCACCATCCTCTGTAACATAATGGCATCCATCCCCTGGTGTCCAGCAGACCACCCACCCCAGCAGGTAGTGCCCCACCACCACACCCCCCCATCCTGACACAGAGCCAGCGACCAGCACAGTCCTCCACTCTCTGCCACTGCTGGATGCCGACTGAGCTGTCAGTGAGTGTGTACTGCATACAGTATGTGCTCACTGACAGCTCAGTCAGTGGTTGTCCATAGTGGAGAGTGGAGGGCTGTACTGGATGCCAGCTTGTGGTCAGGATGGGGGGAGTGGGGTGGTGCTGCACTACCTGCTGTGCTGGAGGTTCCATTCGACACCAGGGAATGGATATCATTATCTTACAGGGGATTCAGGATGGGGAGGGTCCGCTAGCCACCAGGGAATGGCATGACACAATTTTGCAGGGATCGAGAGGGGGGGTCCGCTAGCCACCAGGAAAAGGCGTTACATCATTTTACAGGGGATCGGAGATGGGTGGAGGATGCTGGACTTCAGGGAATGGTTTATCTTTACTACACAGGAGGGACGGGATGGGGGCAGGCATTTTACAGTGGATCAGGGATAGGAAAAGGGGTCCACTAACCACCAGGGAAAGGTGTTACATAATTTTATAGGTGATCAGAGATAGGGAAGGGGGTCTGCTAGACACCAGGGAATGGTTTATCTTTACCACACAGGGGAATGGGATGTGGCAGAGATACACTGGACACCAGGGAAATGGTGTCTGTGTGTGGGGCCAGTGATTGGGTGGGGGTTGGGACCACTGGTCAGCAGAGAAGGCTATTGTTTAAAGGGGCTGGCAATTGGGGGGGGACACTAGTCACCAGGGACTGCTATATGTTATTATACAATAGGGGTGAGATGATATGCCATTCTTCAGTTCAGCATAAAGCCACCAGAATGAGATATCACACTCTGCTAACATTACCAGAGTGTCATAACCAGAGTTTTCTCCAGTTGTCACACTGAGATGACATAATCACAGTGTGATAACTGGAGTTCTCTCCAGTTATTACGCCCCTATTGTATAAAATGGATACATGATGTGGACTCGTGTAATATGGAAAAAATTTCACTCCTGCACAGTGACCTCTGGCTGCTCCCTTGTGGCTTTGCTACTTGTGAATATTCAGAGGTCACTCTAAAGGAGTGAAAATATTTTCCATATCACACTCATGCCCATCATGTATTCCCTTATCATCGGGCCAACGATCAGCGGGGAAGGGACCTCTACACGCCAGGGACTGATATACTGTATCATTGGTCCAGCAATTGGCATGGGGAGGGGGACCACTAGGGACTAATATATTGTATCATCAGGCCAGGAATTGGCAAGGGGGGGCACTGGAGACTACAGAAAACTATATGTAATCTATCAGCTGGCGATTGACAGGGAGGATCACAGACACTAGACTTATATATTTGTTTCATTGGGCCAGAGATGGTGAGAGCCCAGTAGCACCAAGGAAAATTTATATTACATTTAGGGTCAGCGATCGTGGGATGGGGGGGACCACTAGCACCAGGAATATTTATGTTACATTTTGGGTCAGTGATCGGCAGGGGAGGGGACCACTGGACAGTAGGGAAAACTATATATGATATCAGCCGGTGATCGACGGTGGGGACCACTAGACAGTTTAAAAGAAGAACACACCTGCACTCCTCCGCAGCTGTATCTGCTTGTGGTGATTTTCCCCAAGAAACAGTTAATCACAAGTACAAAGTTTCAAGTTCCAAGTTTTCTGCTTTAATTCACCAAAGTATAGACCATTTACAACCACCACTGTTGCAAATAAATCACAATAGACTGCAAGTAAACATATAAGAACATATAAACTATGAAACTAGATAATGTGAACATTGAGGTTAGTAAGGGACTAGGATAATTATCAAATGAATCTATTTAGATTGTCCCCTGCCTTAGTTCATATTGGGCCCTATGCATGAACGGGCAGGAATTACACACTGGAGGTGTGTATCTCACCTGCATAGCTCCACGGCCCCGGACAGATGAAGGGTGCGCGGTATGCACTATCGCATGCACCCATGGGGCACCTGCAGGATCATGCAGGGCAGCCAAGGGTGGAGTTGCAGACCCAGGCAGGCACCAATCGAATGCCTGGCCTGGGTCTGATAGTGGCTCACTTGTGCCTGAAGGCATGGGTCCAGGTGAGTGAACAGTAAATGCAGGTACCCGGACCCGCATGCCCATGCCCCGGTGCAGTAAATGCAAACCCACCCCTTCACCATATGTAATCTCATTCCCCAGTGAAGTCACAGCCCCGCTAACACATACACACACACTCAGAGGGCACTGGCCCCACAACTGCAGTCCCCCACTCATGGAAGGGCACCGTCCCGTGACTGCAGTAAACCCCCACATGCACAACCATGCCCTGTGCCTGGTGCAGTGTTGGAACCCCCCACACACATATATTCCCCTGCTCCTGGTGCAGAAACAGCACCACACACACACACACACACACACACACACACACAAGGACCGCACACCCCAACCACTGAACACGCCCTCCAGTCACCCATTGGTGTTCAGTGTCCCCCACCCTCCCTTCCATGGCACCGACAACTCCACCCCCCCATCCCCTGTATCTGCTAGTCGGTACCGCTGCCCTGGTTGACCAGCTGCACAGCCCTCCACACACCTCCTCAGCTGTTGGCCGTCCAAGTGATGCTGGCAGCGCGCTACTTACAAACAGTGGCATGCTCCCAGCATCACTTGGATGGCCGGCAGCCAGGAAGGTGTGTGGAGGGCTCTGTTGTTGGTCATCCAGGGCACAGACACTGACTAGCGGGTACTTACAAAGGAAGTGGGGGAGGTACCTAAAACAAACAGTAGAAACACTCTGGATACAGAAGTTAATACCAGCCCATTTACAGAAGAAAGGGTTCTGAAAGAACTCTTAAAACTGAAGGTGGACAAAGCAATGGGGCCTGATGGGATTCATCCCAGAATTCTAAAAGAACTAAGGGTAGAACTAGTGACACCACTGACTACCCTCTTTAACAAATCATGGGAGGATGGGGTGGTACCCGAGGACTGGAGAAGGGCAGATGTGATTCCCTTCACAAAAGTGGGAGCAAGGCAGAAGCAGAAAACTACAGACCTGTTAGTTTAACCTCAGTGGTAGGGAAAATGATGGAATCACTCTGAAGGAAAGAATTGTTGAGTATCTAGAGGTCAGAGGGGCTCAGGACCCAAGGCAGCATGGATTCACAGCGGGAAAGTCATGCCAGACGAATCTGATAGATTTCTTTGACTGGGTGACCAAAGTAGCAGATCAGAGAGGGCTGTGGACATGCCTACCTAGACTTTAGCAAGGCATTTGACACAGTCCCACACAAAAGATTAATATACAAGTTAGCCAGCCTGGGAGTGGGTCCCAAGATGACAGCCTGGGTAAAGGTTGGCTGGAGAATAGGACACAGAGGTAATAGTAAATGGAGTCCACTCTGAAGAAAGGGGTTACTAGTGGGGTACCGCGGAGTTCAGTAGGACGGTCCTCTTCAATGTCTTTATAAGTGACATTGCAGAGGGACTGGAAGAAAAGTATGTCTCTTTGCAGATGACACAAAGATCTGCAACAGAGTTGATGCACAAGGTGGGGTGGAAAGGATGAGAAGGGACTTGGCAAGGTTAGAGGAATGGTCAAATGTATGGCAGCTTAGATTCAATGCTAAGAAGTGTAGGTAATGCACCTGGGAAACAAAAACCCAGGGAAGAGTACACAATGGGGGTGAGATACTAACAACAAAAAATGGAAAGGGACCTGGGGTAGTCATATCAGATGACCTAAAGGTGGGCAAGCAATGTGAGAGGGCAGCAAGGAGGGCTGGGGGGATACTGGGATGCATAGGGAGAGGCATCAACAGTAGAAAACAGGAAGTTATTATCCCTCTGTACAGACAGTTGGTGAGACCCCATCTGGAGTACTGCGTGCAGTTCTGGAGACCCAATCTCTGCAAAGACATAGACAGGATGGAGGCTGTCCAGAGGAGGGCAACTAAAATGGTGCAGGGTCTGCACCGGAAGACATATGAAGACAGACTTAAGGAGCTGAATATGTATAGCCTCGAGGAAAGAAGGGAGAGGGGGGACATGATAGAAACTTTCAAGTACCTCAAGGGATCAACAAAGTCCAAGAGGGTAGCATCTTTCAAAAAAAGAGGTGTGCAAGAACAAGGGGGCACAATTTGAAGATAGAAGGGGAGTTGGCTCAGAAGTAATTTAAGGAAGCATTTTTAACAGAGAGGTTGTGGATGCATGGAACGGCCTTCCGGAGGAGGTTGTGGAGTCAAAAACAGTGGTGGAATTCAAGCATGCATGGGACAGTCATAAGGCAATTCTAGGGGGTGAGGGTAGGAAGAAATAGGCTGCTGGTTAACTAGGATCTGCAGCTTATCCATTAGGTACGGAAATGGGCAGACTGGGTGGGCCAAGCGGTCCTTATCTGCCGTCAAAATCTATGTTTCTATGTTACGGGAGGGGGGTATCAGTGTCACAGGAGTGGGGGTGTGGCCACTGAACACCAATGATGGGGCAGGGGTGCTGTAATCAGGCATCAGGTGGTACCATACCTCACAACTATATACCATGCACATGAGGGTCACAGACACTGGACAGGAGGGACACTGTTTTTTTGGGGGTGCACTGTGTGTGGGGGGTTGGGAGTTCAACTGCCAACACTGGGATGGGGCAACAGTGTGTGCTGGGGGTGTTGTCGCCGGGTACCACCCCTGGAAAAGGGCTTTGCCAGGTGGAGGGGGGTGACAGCCCTGTGGGCCACTGCTCAGCTGGGGGGGGGTCAACCTGAAGCCGTGACTGTTGGTGGCACGGACGTGTGTGTGTGTGTGTATGTTGGGGAGGTCCTGGTCAATTACCAGCGCAGGACACGTGCGCTGTAAGCATGGGGCAAGGCGCATAGGGCACTTACAGCAGGGTCCCCCTGGTGTAACATACGTCTTCCTATGCCCCCCAGTGTGCAGCACTATGCACCTTGATGAATGGCGCGTAGTGCTGGCATGCCCCCGGGGCACGTTGTTGTCCACACGGCCAGAGGATCGGGCATGGATCTGCCTTGCATGCAGACAGTGAATGTCATGGGGGGTTCCCTGTGCGGGGATTCCCGACTTAGGGTTGCCCGCGTGCATAGGCACCATTTGTTTCATGCATAGGCACCATTGTTAATGCAAAATCTAATTTTCTAATTCAATTCTTCAATAACTAAAGCATTATCACATAAAAATCATAAACATTTCTGAGTCAGTTTGATTCTATACAGGTTAGTGGCATCCCAGTTAATTGTCTGTGCTCTCCTGTTCATGTAGATCAATGGCTACAAAATAAAAAGGGAAAATATTATTATCCTCATGCAAGTTACCACCAAAAAGAGATGAGCTAAAAGGTCACTTTTCAATGGGGAGCACACATACTCAAGTGTGTACATGCTGGCCAGTGGGCAGCACAGTTAACACGGTGTGTCTGTTGCCCAGTGGGCAGCATATTTTCCTTGCACAGCCACTTGTCAATGGGTAGCACACGTTGGTTGGACAGGGGATACCCAGTAGCAGCAAATTTACACTGCCCAGCCATTTCCCAGTGGGGAGCACACTTACTGTACTATCCAAGTACTGCCCACTGGGCATCACATGTCCACTGGACATATTCTGTCCAGTCGGCAGTACCTGGACAGTTATGTAAGTCTGTTCCCTACTGGGAAATGGCTGGGCAGTGTAAATTTGCTTCCACTGGGTATCCTCCGTCCAACCAATGTGTGCTACCCCTTGACAAGTGGCTATGCAATGTAAATGTGCTGCCCACTGTGCGGCAGCCACACAGTGTTAACTGTGGTGCCCACTGAGCAGCATGTATACACTTGTGTATGTGTTCTCCACATTAAAAAGTGGTTGTGCAATGAAAATATGCTGCCCACTGGGCAGCAGACATGCAGTGTTAACTGTGATGCCCACTGGGCAGCAGACATAATGTTAACAGTGATGCTCACTGGGCAGCAGACACACAGTGTTAACTGAGATGCCCACTAGGCAGTATGTACACATTTTTATATGTGTGCTCCCCATTGACAAGTGGCTGTGCAATGAAAATATGCTGCCCACTGGGCGGCAGACACAGTGGGTTTTTTTTCAACTTTCTTTATCACCTCTCTAGTCCCATAGGCCTCTCTTCAGTGGGGCACATGGAGCATCTTGTCTCCCGCCCAGCCTGAGGACCTCCTGAACTGGTCTGCTGCCCCCGGGAACTCTCCTCCATCTCCACTGACCACCTCACCCCCCCCCCCGGCTCTGAACCTCCCCAGGGTGGGACCGCCTTTACTCCTCCAGTGCTCTTTCTAGAATCTACAAGGGCAGCCAGGGAGTGGAGGAGAGACAGCGACCAGCCAGGTTGGACCCGGCAGTAAGTGTGGGCATTATCCTCTGGCACCACCTTCACCTGTCTGGGTGCCAGTGTTTTTCCTGCTTTTTTGTTCCCAGAGGCACGGACGTGCAATGACGGCCAGCAGGGGACAGGCACCCATATGCAAGCTGTCCAGTGCCTCCATACCCCAGTAGCATGTCTCTGCTTGTTGTGACACAACCTGCCTCCACTGGGAGCTCCACAGGTCCATCTTGTAAAAGAGCTCTGCTCAATGATGTTCGCCTGGATAAATAAAGATTTTGATTGATTGATTGATTGTAACAACAGAAGACGCAACACACCCACCCCAGAAGAGGAGAACAGTCCTCTCAGTTCAATCCTCTCCTGCCTCTGCTGACCCCCGACAACTCAAGCTCATTCCCGAACTCGGGTCGCTGGTGTGGCGCAAGGTATGGCATCCAGCGTCTCAACCTTCAGCACCACCTGGCCGGCCTAGACACACAGTGTTAACAGTGATGCCCCCTGGGCAGCATGTATACAATTGTGTAGGTGTGCTCCCCATTGACAAGTGGCTGTGCAATAAAAATATGTTGCCCACTGGGCCGTGACCACGCAGTGTTAACAGTGATGCCCACTGGGCAGCGGCCATGCAGTGCGAACTGTGATGCCCACTGGGCAGCGACCACGCAGTGTTAACTGTGATGCCCACTGGGCAGCGGCCACGCAGTGTTAACTGTGATGCCCACTGGGCAGCAACCACGCAGTGTTAACTGTGATGCCCACTGGGCAGCGACCACGCAGTGTTAACTGTGATGCCCACTGGGCAGCGGCCACACAGTGTTAACTGTGATGCCCACTGGGCAGCGACCACGCAGTGTTAACTGTGATGCCCACTGGGCAGCGGCCACGCAGTGTTAACTGTGATGCCCACTGGGCAGCGACCACACAGTGTTAACTGTGATGCCCACTGGGCAGCGGCCACGCAGTGTTAACTGTGATGCCCACTGGGCAGCAGCCACACAGTGTTAACTGTGATGCCCACTGGGCAGCGACCACGCAGTGTTAACAGTGATGCCCACTGGGCAGAGGCCACTCAGTGTTAACTGTGATGCCCACTGGGCAGCGACCACGCAGTGTTAACAGTGATGCCCAGTGGGCAGTGGCCACACAGTGTTAACAGTGATGCCCACTGGGCAGCGACCACACAGTGTTAACTGTGATGCCCACTGGGCAGCGGCCACACAGTGTTAACAGTAATGCCCACTGGGCAGCGGCCACACAGTGTTAACTGTGATGCCCACTGGGCAGCGGCCACACAGTGTTAACAGTAATGCCCACTGGGCAGCGGCCACACAGTGTTAACTGTAATGCCCACTGGGCAGCATGCACACAGATGTGCAGGTGTGCTCCCCATTGACAAGTGTCTGTGCAATGAAAATGTGCTGCCCACTGGGTGGAAGGAGTCGCCTGACAAGGAGAGGTGGGAGTCATAAACAAGGATCAGATGCTGAACAGAATTTATTAATAACCACAAAGGAAAGAGACACAGTCACAAGGGACAAGGGGGATATTAACACTCTAATAGCTCTAAATTTGCTATATTATTGAGCCATTAGAGTGTTGACAGGGGACAGGAAAAGGAAGTCTGCACCAGAAGCTTCACATCTTTGGTGAAGGGGTGATGCTCAGAGGATGGGTTCAGCTACATGGGGGACTGTGGAGCTACGTAGGTGGCCAAGGACATACACAGGGGTATGACAGTCAGCCATCTGGTAGGGAAGTCACAGTCATCGAGAAATGGTTTCAATGTTACTTCGAGGAATGTTACACCTACCCAAAGGGAGTGGCATAAGCAATGGGGGGGATTTGACTGTGGGGGGGCGCTACATATCAGGAACTATGTTACTGTACTGAGGACTGGTCCTCGGTTGTGGGAGGGTAGCTTGGTAGTAGCCACCAGGCAGGCATCTTCCCAGCCAGCACTTCTGAATTTTGTGTTGGAATTGTTCATATGCAAGGGGATATCCCCTTCCCACCGCTGACGATGCCACTTTTGGCTGACCACCCCACCCCTATCTGTCCTAGGCTGGCACACTACTTAGTGAACGCCAATCATTAGCCTTGCCGACCTTCTCTAGTCAGCCCTTCCTCTCTGCTAACTATCACTCTTTTATGATGTACATTAGTCTCGGTCATATCATACTGCCTCTGTGAATGTGGTATACTAATCTTAATTTATATTTATACCTGCCAATGTAAATGTCTCAATGTCATCTTCTGTATACCTTTTATTATTGTAACTGTTTAATTTTGTTTATGTAACACTGACTTTAAAACTTTGAAAATGAGTCTTTGACTCAAAGATGTTAATCCCAAACTGAAATAAATAAATCAATAAAAAATATCCACCACAACACCAGAACAGTTGATCAGCAGCTGGGTGTTAAAAGTAGATGTGGGGAATACATTATCATATACTGGGTGTGTGTGTGGAGGTGTGCTGGCTGCTCGACAACATGTGGCCACGGGGCATTAAATTCAACCAAGTGGCCATTTTCTGCCTATTGCATCTCACATCTGACAGACTGGCCAAGAACTGCCCACTACACAGGACATTGGCAACAGGTAACCCAGCATGGACCCATGTGGAGACTACTTTTACAGAACTGCTAATGCACTGCCAATGGGGCAGCCAATTTAAATGCATGTCCAGGTACTGCCAACCGGGCAGCACATGTACACAGCTGTACAGGTACTGTCCACTGGGCAGCGTGGTTACACAACTGCCCAGGTGATGCCCACTGTCAACTACCATGAAAATTCTCTCTGGTAATTTTTCAGTGGGCAGCTCCATTGTAAGAACTGTACTGCTACAGACCACTGGGCTGCACATGGACACTGGACAGGTAATGCTCGGTGGGCAGCAAATTTACACTGCCCAGCAATTTCCCCAATAGGGAGCACACTTACACAACTCTCAAGGTACTGCCCACTGGACAGCACATGTCCACTGGAGAGGTGGTGCCCAGTGGGCAGCAAATTTACACTGCCCAGCCATTTCTCAATGGGAAGCACAGTTACAGTACTGTCCAGGTACTGCCCACTGGGCTCCCCATTGAGAAATGGCTGGGCAGCGTAAATCTGCTGCTCACTGGGCATCACCTGTCCAGTGTTCTTGTGCTGCCTAGTGGGCAATACCTAGACAGTACTGTAACTGTGCTCCCCACTAGGAAATGGCTGGGTACTGTAAATTTGCTGCCCACTGGATATCCTGTCCACCCAACATGTGCTGCCTAGTGAACAGTACCTGTACAGCTGTGTACATGTGCTGCCCAGTTGGCAGTACCTGGACATGTATTTAAACTGGCTTCCCCATGGGCAGTGCATTATTAGTTCTGTAAAAGTGGCCTCCCTCTGGGCCAGTGCTGGGTTACCTGTTGCAAATGTCCTGTGTAATCAGCAGTTCTTGCCCAGTCTGTGAGATGTGAGATGCAGTAGGCAGAAAAAGAACACTTGATTCAATGTGGTGCCCCATGTCCACAACATGTTATCAGGCAGGCACCCCACCTCAGCGCACACAACCACTGTATGGTGATCTGTTCCCTCACATCTACTTTTAACACCCATATACTGATCAACTGCCCAGGTGATGTGTAGGGTAGTTCCCCCCCGCATAGCCCCACTTCCAACCCAACATTGAGAAGTACTAGCTGGGAAGGTGCCTGCCTGGTGGCTACTAGCAACCCACCCTCCCCACCCGTGACCACTCTGCACCGTAACTTAGTTCCTGATACATGGCACCCCTCTTAATTCTCCTCCAGTCATGGACTCGGCTTTTGTGTTGGGGGAGGGGGGTGGGTACTACATGCTGGGAGGGGCTGCTAGACCACCAGGGTATGTAAGAAAAAATTACTCACCATAGTAATGTTGTTTCTTTTAATGGAGTCTTGCTGTATTCTGACAATATGCAGTTAGCCCCAGCACTTGAACTGCTCCGGAGAGGAAAGGGTTAACTCTATGCAGCAGCATAGAACGTTGAGCTTGAGCTCGGGTTTTAGACCTCTGTCTCTGGTACATATCAGTGTAACCGTCAAATTCTTACACGTAAACTAACTAATTATAGCTATGGAAATTGCTTAACTTTAAGACAAAAGGCTACAAACTTGGGCCCAAAAGACTCAAGTCGAGAACCCAAGAAAAAAAGGTAGTGAAAAATACATAAATATAGAAGCAACAGTAATCAAACAACTACCCCACCCTGAAGAAGGAGGCAGGGTACAAGGTACACCCCTGAGGTGCAACACTGTACCTGCCAGCCCATGTCCCAAAAACTAGGTTCTGAGAGGGGAGGCAGGGATGGACATCAGAATACAGCAAGACTCCATTAGAAGAAACAACATTACTATAGTGAGACATTTTTTCTTCAAACATGAAGTCTTGCTGTAGTCTGACAATATGCAGACTACCAAGCAGTTCCCCCCAGGAGGAGGGGACACAGAACCTTACTTTGGGAACAAGCTCTGCAGTACTGCCGTACCAAACCTAGAATCACTCCTAGCCTGGATGTCCAGAGAGTAATGCTTGGTGAATGTATGAACTGTTTTCCAGGTGGCTGCCTTACAGATTTCTAACAAGGGTATGTCTCTGGCAGCACCCAGAGTAGCAGCTGTACCCCTAGTCAAGTGGGCCCTCGGGCCTGAAGGGGGTTCTTTGCCTAACTTGGCATTGCAGAATTGTATACAAGAGATAATCCACCTGGCAATAGTTCTTTTAGTAGCAGGCTTGCCTTTCCCACTTCCCCATAAGTGAGAAATAATTGAAGACAGTAATTTATGTGTCCCTTAGTATGCTCAATGTAGTAGCTAAGTGCCCTTTTAACATCCAAACTGTGTAATCTTCTTTCTCCTGAAGAAGAATGATCAGTGAAAAACATAGGTAGAGACATAGATTGGTTCAGATGAAAATCTGATACCACTTTAGGTAAGAAATGGAAATGATGTACCTACCGTAATTCTTGATCTTCTTGGACATAAAGTCTCCACCACTCATTCACACTGGTGGGATCTACACCGTAGGTGCTAGGACCCAGTGGGAGCAAACTTTTTTGCAAGAGGGTCGGTGCCAGAGATGGAGCCATGAGGAGTGGCGCTGCGAGCCTCGGCTTGTTTGGCAATGACTATCTCGGTGTTGACCCTCCAACCGCTTCAGTACCTTTTTTTCCGAGGAGGTGCAGCGTAACTAACCTAGAAGGATAGCCTAACAAAAACCGAACATAAGATAGTCCAGATGACCCATATAAGAATAGTCAACAAAGAAGTCTTCACAGCCTAAAGATTGAGGGAGTGAAGACCAACAACAGAGGTGAGCTCGGGGGATGGTGGGTGAGCATGTGAATGAGTGGAGGAGACTTCGTCCAAGAAAATCAAGAATTACAGTAGGTACGTAATTTCCATATCTTCCTGGACATAAAGCCTCCACCACTCATTCACAATGATGGGAGAGTACCGAGCTAATAATCCCCCGAGATGGTGGTAGGAGAGACCAAGAGCTCACAAATTTGAGACAGAAGTCCGTTAAGGATGGTCCTGCCAAACGAAAGATGTCGCCTGGCATGGACATCCAGGGCATAGTGCTTGACAAAAGTATGCACCGAGCTCCAGGTAGCTGCATTGCAAATGTCTGCAATGGGCACGTTTCGGATTTCTGCCAGGGATGCCGCGACTGCTCTAGTAGAGTGAGCGTACACTCTGCCCTCCAGCTTAACCTGTGCCATGGAGCAGCAGTGGCGAAGGCATGCCACCAGCCATGCTGAAATGCATCTGATAGCAACAGGCTGAACCAGCCGGGTCTCACTGAAGGAAACAAACAGTTGTTGAGTTTTGCGAATTTGTTTTGCTCTGTCTAAATAGAAACACAGAGCTCTTTTGACATCTAAAGAATGAAGAGTACGTTCTCCTTCATTTTGGAAGTTCGCAAAGGAAGTAGGTAGGACCAAAGGTTGGTTTAGATAGAATTCTGAAACAACCTTAGTGAGAAACTTAGGATGGGTCCTAAGAACTACTTTGTCCTTATGAAACACAGTATACAGAGGGTCTGTGACCAAGGCATGTATTTCAGAGACCCTGTGGGCTGAGGTAATGGCCACCAGGAAGGCCGTTTTCCAAGTGAGAAATTTCAGCTCACATGTAGCTAGAGGCTCGAAAGGCTTTCTAGTGAGTATGTCTAGTACAAGATTAATGTCCCAGGCTGTGACTGGACATCTGATAGGAGGTCTGGTATGCAGAATTCCCTTAAGAAACCTCTTAACCACAGGTAACTGAGCCAGTGATGAGGAAAGTACTGGCTCATGATAAGCTGAAATTGCACAAAAGTGAACTTTGACTGTAGAGGCAAGGCAAGGCACATTTTATTTAAAAAGATGCCCATCCCGAAGGCTCTGGGTGCCGTACATCAATTAATAAATACAACACATCAAAGTAATAATCAATTAAATACAATACTCTGACCAAATTGAAACAAAATTTGCTATACTATTAACTACCCTCAACTTCAGCTGCAATTAAAGTCTCTAAGACTAAATTAACAACAAATTTATCTTTATTAAAAAGACAGGTAGACTATAAAACACAGTCCGGGAAGGCCTGATTGTACAAAAAGGCCTTGAGGCGGGCCTTAAAAACCTCAACAGACAGGGCCTCCCTAACAGCTAAAGGAAGCGAATTCCACAGGACGAGGGCGGCAACACTAAATGCTTTGTCACCAAAAGTTCTTAGCCTCATCCTGGGAATCGCTAGGAGGCCCCTAGAGGAGGAGTGGAGGGAGCAGACCGAGACACAGGTGCAAGAAGGTCCTTTAGGTAGCCAGGGCCCAGGCCATGTAGGGTCTTAAAGGTGAGCAAACCCACCTTGAAGAGCACCTACCACCTAACCGGCAGCCAGTGCAGTTGACGCAGCACTGGGGTAATATGACAGTATTTAGACTGTCCTGTCAACAGCCTTGCTGCTGCGTTCTGCACCAGCTGCAGTCAGCGCAGGGTACCCCCAGAGACCCTGAGACCCTGAGATAGAGTGCATTACAGTAGTCAAGCCTGGACATCACGAAGGCATGCACCAGAATGGGGAGGTCCAGTGGCGGAACTAGGGGCTTTATCCTGGCGATATTCCTCAGATGATAGAAACTGGCACGGACAACGGACGCCTCCTGAAACTCAAGTGTCAAACCGCTGTCAAGAATAACACCAAGATCACGCACCCTAGAGGAGGCTTTCAATGGTACAGAGCCAAGACAAAGTCCTATCTCTGCACCAGAAGCCAACCTATCACACCCTCTGTTCGACTCCACCACCAGTACCTCCATCTTACTGGGGTTCAGTCACAACCAGCTAGAGGCCATCCAGTCATTGATTTCAGCTAGGCAGCTGTTAAGCACTTCTACTGCGCAAGATGTTCCAGGGTCAAAGGAAAGGTACAGCTGGGTATCATCCGCATAGCAGTGAAAACCCAGACTGTACTTCCTAATGATCTCTCCCAGGGGTAGCATGTACACGGCAAACAACATCGGTGACAGGACCGAACCCTGGGGAACTCCACACGACAGGTTGACAGGGGAGGAGGAGAAATTCCCCATCACCACCTTCTGCCTCCTGTTAAATAAAAAAGACTCAAACCAGCAGATAACGGTGCTGGCAAGTCCACAGAATTCCCTTAGGCGGTCAAGTAACACTCGATGGTCCACCGTGTCAAATGCTGAAGAGAGATCAAGGAGAATAAGAATTGTCCCCTCCCTTCGATCTCTAGCCCTAAGGAGGTCATTATGCACCTGAACTAGCACAGTTTCAGGGATATGCCTCACACGAAACCCAGACTGGAGTGGCTCATACAAATCATGGGCCACGAGATGCTCCTCATGCTGAAGCGTCACCACCTTCTCAACAATCTTACCCAAAAATGGGAGATTGGAGATAGGATGGTAATTTGCCTTGACGTCAGGGTCCAACGATGTTTTTTTCAGAACGGGTCTCACTAATGCCTCCTTCAAGACATCGGGAAAGACCCCCTCTGACAGGGAACACCAGACAATCAAGGCATACACCAGGCCAATGGAGTCAACACATCTTATTAAGAAATGAGTTGGCACCAGGTCCAGTTCACAAAAGGTGTGCCGCAGCTTGGAAGCAATCTCACTGACCTCAGCCACCTCCACCGGTCTAAACTCACCCCAACCAGTGAAGTGCTCTCCGGTCGCCCATGGCTACCACTGTCTACCAGATTCTGGTCCACTGGCGGAACCTCCTGCCTGATGGCAGACACGCTGTCGGAGAAGAACCGAGCAAACTCCTCGCATAATGCGCTTGAAAAAGCTACCTTTGGCTGTAGACAGGAAGGATGAAGAAGCCTGTCCACAGTCTGAAAGAGCACAGTTGGTCAGTTCCTCCCAGCAGCAATCTCCCTGGATAGGAATTCTGCCTTCTTATGGTTGATTGTCCCCTGGTATGCACAATAGTGCACACGCAGGGCCAGTTTGTCCGCCTCCAGGCCGGACCTCCCCCAGCAGCGCTCTAATCTCTGACCCAAGGTCTTCATCACCTTGAGCTCCCCATCATACCAAAGGGACCTCAAGTGAGAAGACCTGGGTCATACACAGACTGGTGCGAGGGAGTCGAGTGCACCAGAAAGCGCCTTATTATAGGCATCCACTGCTGCGCACACACCCCCAACGCATGCACTGTCCACACTAGATAGGTCAGTCACCCAAAAAAAACCCCTCAGGGGTCAACCCCCTCAAAGGACGATAACTGACCATCTCTGCAGGAGGAGGGCTACTGGGGGGGCCCTGAACCGGAACTTCACTGTGCAATGATCGGATCAAACAACCCTATCAATGCTGAAACTATTTATCTGAAGCCCCAGTGAGAACACCAAATCCAACATGTGGCCACTCTGATGGGTTGCGGAAGAAACTTCCTGCGCAAAGTCCAGAAATGACATCATCTAGAGGAAGTTGTAACCAAGCCGAGAGGATTCATCCTCGGCCCAAACACTGAAGTCTCCCAACACCAAACATCTGGGGGCCTCCAATGTTTCGACGACGATGAAATCGCTCACTTCCTGCAAGAAATCTCCCACCACCCCAGAGGGGCAGTAAATCAAGAGAATCAAGCAACCTGCACCCGGACCCCCACGAATGGCCACACATTCAAAGGAATATGGTGTTCTCACTGGGGGCATGGTGAATCCCAGCTTGGATCTAAAACAGAGAGCTACCTCCCCACCCCTGCATTCCACTCTAGAGTATTGTAGACCTGAATTTGAGAGGTCTAAAAGGTACTCTAGAACTTTATTGGGTGGGCAGGAAAAAGGATTCAAAGATGATTTTGCATACCAGAGGGGAATACCCCTCGCAGATTACCCGGAGGACCCATTTGTCCGATGTTATGGACTTCCACTGGTTGTAGAATTGAGTCAGACAACCTCCCACCGCTAAAGAGGAGTCCCCCACGGGCAGCTGAGGTGGGACTTGGGCCGGAAACTCAGAAGGTGGCACTGGGCACTTTGGGTCCTTGTGCTTTCTGTTGTGTTTTCCTTTGAGGCTGAGGGGCTTGGTTTTTATTAAAACCTCCTCTGCCTTTGCCTCGAAAGGACTGACGGTTGTGAAATTGGCTCTTATTAACATCCCCCGAGAAGGGGCGGGAGCAGGTTGAGCCAATTTAATGGCCAATCTGGCCTTTTGTGTGGCCTCTAGAGCCTGTTCTACTTGAGGACCAAAGAGATACACATCGTCAAAGGGCAACACCATGACCTGTTGCTGGGCATCATTCGTGAAGCCTGAGGTGCGCAGCCAGGAATGACGGTGGGTACAAATGCCCACCGCCGCTGCTCAGGAGGCAGTATCAAAAGCGTCCATAGCTACTTTAACCTGTTGGTTGTTGGACTCGATACTCCTGGTTATGGTTTGAAGAAGCTCTGAATTAGTGTCCAACTCTGGTAGTGCTTCAACCATTTGTTTGAATGAATGCCAAAGAATATACTCATATTGAGAAAAATAGCCCTGGTAGCTGGCAATACGCATACCCAGGGTGGATGCAGCAAAGACTCTCTTACATAAAGTACCTATCTTACGAGATTCTTTGTTCATAGGTTGAGCTATAGTAGTCTGAGGGAGGATGACC
The DNA here is from genome assembly GCA_016271365.2 of Neoceratodus forsteri. NCBI lineage: Eukaryota > Metazoa > Chordata > Ceratodontiformes > Ceratodontidae > Neoceratodus > Neoceratodus forsteri. The sequence goes on along the minus strand of CM057449.1, from coordinate 512,986,563 downwards.
TTATCATTCTCTGCCAAGACTACAATAGGGTCCGCAAAGGCTTGAGAGGCCAAAATGGGTCGATCCTTGGGAGCAGCATACTTCCTATCTATGGACTTAGCCACAGAAGGAATGAGAGCAGGATTATTCCATACCATTTGAGAAAGCGTCTCAAAGGCGGGTTGTACCGGGGGAGTTAAATCCATAGGGATGTCAGGAACATGAAGGTATTGGAGTCTTAAAAGCTTCCCAGGATCGATATCCATAGTCTGGAGAGAAAGATTCAAATTTTTCAGCAGAGACTTAAATGACAGGTCCTCGACCACAGGCTCTGTAATAGGATTAGATCCTGTTCCTTCCACATCATCACCCAGCCTAAGGTCTGGGTCAGGCTCAATATCATCTCCTGACAGTCCAGGAGGGACTGTATGGACAGGAAAGGAGTGAAAATCAGAAGGAAAATAGGAAGGCAAAGGGTTCGGAGTTGAGAAGCCCTGAAGACTGGAAGACGTTACACCAAGTCTCGGCGCTGAAGAAGAGCACAGTGCCGTCTGGCCCAGTGCAGCGCACGGCACTGACAAGCCCAATGGTACCAAGGATGGTGCTGAAAAGCTAAATGGCGCTGAGGGCAGTGCTGACAAGCCCAATGGCACCAATGATGGCACCAAAAGGTCGCACGGTGCCGAGGGCAGCACCGACAATCCCAACAGCGCCAAGGATGGCACCAACAGATGCACTGATGCCGAGGACAGCACCAAGTGACCCATCGACGCCGACAGCACCGAAGCCAACGCAGGGCCCCAAAAACTAAGATTTGAGGATAAAGAAGGAAAAATACCAGGAGATAGAGGCATCGGTGTGGCCCCCTGCGCCACAGCCATGTGAGGAAGGAAAACACCTGAGCGCGGAGTCGATGTCACCGAAGAAGGCACTGTGTGACTATGGAGGCCCAACCACCCTACCTGATCCCCCGAAGGATCCGATGGCCCCTGAGTGACCGGGCCAGGCAGCTGGACCAAGCTCCGAGCCCATTGCTCCATCAAAGTGGCCCACTGATGAAACTGCTCATCTGAAGCCCTACCAGAAGGAAGGGAAGGGCTTCGATGTCGAAGAGGTTGGAGATCGGAAACAGAAACCGGTGACTCCGGAGGAGAAGACCAGCAACTGACCCCAATGACCGACCGTCGACGCATCAGAAGGCTACCTCGAGTGATGCCTTCTCTTTCTTGACCTGTGGGCTGAAGAAGAGCTCGAGGTCGAATGGTGCCGAGAATGCGACCGTTTTCTTTTATGCTTCTGGGGGGACCACTCCTCCCCTCGGGCATTGAACTGTCCGTTGTCAGACTCCCCCCCCCCCAGAGAGGGCGGTGGACTGGACCCAGCCCAGCTGACTGAAAAACTTTCATACGAAGTCTCCCTGCCATCACCTGACCTGCTCAGGGTCGACTCCATCAATGTAGGCTGAGACTTCTTTTTTGTAATAAAATTAAATTATAGTAAGCAGTACTTATTCAAGAAATACTACAAAATAAGAAACTGAAAACTATGCTGCTAGTTTGAAGTTTGACTCCCAGCGGGCGAGCGACATCGTCACTGTACCGCACTCAACGGCGGGAAGAAAGGAACTGAGGTGGTTGGAGGGTTGACGCCGAGATAGTCATTGCCGCACGAGCTGAGACTCGCAGTGCTGCTCCTCGAGCTCCATCTCTGGCACCAACCCTCTTGCAAAAAAGTTTGCTGCCGCTGGGTCCTACCGCCTCTGGCATAGATCCCATCAGTGTGAATGAGTGGTGGAGACTTTATGTCCAAGAAAATCCTCCTATCTGTTCTAAAGACCACCTTATCTCTATGGAAGGAGATAAAGTCAGGTTCAACCGACAGGAACTGTAATTCACTAATCTGCCTGGCAGAAGTGACAGCTACCAGCAACACAGTTTTCCAGGTCAAGTACTTAAGCTCGGCCGAAGCCAGAGGTTCAAAGGCTGGCTGCATAAGCTGAGCAATGCAGACATTTAGATCCCAAGCCGGAGTAGGCTCTCTAAAAGGAGGGTTGATGTGAACCAGACCTTTGAAGAACTTACTGAAAACAGGATGAGATGCCAGGAAAGAGACCTCCCTTGCTGAAAGGAAAGCAGAGACAGTTGCTAGGTGAACCTTCAGAGTTGTAGGCCTAAGGCCTGAGCCATTAAGGTGAACAAGATAATCTAAGAGTAGCAATGTCTGCAGCATCAGGCTGAATGCCCTTCTGAGAACACCAAATGCTGAATCTTATCCATTTGGAATTATAAGTTATTGTGGGAGAAGGTTTCCTAGAGACCTTCAAAATATCCAGTACTCCCTGGGAAAGATGCAGGCCTGCATATTCTAACTCTTCAAGAGTCAGGCTTTGAGATTGAGAGACTGGAGATTGGGGTACCAAATTCTCCCCTGAGAAGAGGTTAGGAGATTGTGTCTCTTGGGAAGAGACAGGGGGAGTGACACTGCCAGGGACAACAGCAGAGGGTACCAAGGTTGCCTGGCCCAGTCTGGAGCCACCAGTATCACTGTACAGGGTTGAGACCTTATTTTGACTAGAACTCTGAACAACAGGGGAAAGGAGGGAAGGCATTGAGGAACCTGCCCTTCCAATCCAATATGAGAGCATCCAGAGGAACAGTCCCTAGGACTGGAGGTCTGCAGCAGAACAGAGGAAGTTGGTGATTGTCTGGGGCTGCAAAGAGATCTATCTCTGGAGTGCCCCATCTGGTGAAGATTACTTTCAGGATGAGAGGGTCCAGGGACCATTCGTGATGGCCCTGGAAGATTCTGCTCAAAGCATCTGCTAGCACATTGTCCTTTCCTGGAAGATGAACTGCTGTCTGGGAAGTCTGAAGGGAGTAGGCTAGAGACCACAGTTTCATGGCCTCCGTGCACAAGGCCGTGGACTGAGTGCCCCTTGCTTGTTAATGTACCATATTGTGATGGTGTTATCTGTCCTGACCTGCACCACTTTGCCTCTGACTGAGTCTGAGAAAGTCCGAAGAGCTAGGAATATTGCTCCGAGTTCCAGGAGATTGATATGAAGGACAGACTCTTGTGGAGACCAAACACCCTGGGCCATGAGGGCTCCCAAATGGGCTCCCCAACCTAGGAGAGAAGCATCTGTGGTTAGGACCACTGAGGGAGCTTGACTGAGGAATGGGACACCTTGTCTGAGATTGTCCTGATCCAGCCACCACTGGAGAGCTTGGACCAGAGTTTGAGTCACTAGAACCAGTTTAGTGACAGAATCCTTTTTCTGAGACCAAAAGGACCTTAAGTGGAATTGAATGTCCCTCATCTGAAACCATGCCCCTTGTACCACTGCAGTGGAAGCTGCTGTGTGGCCTAGGAGTTGAAGAAAGTGTCTTGCTGGACAAGAAACTAGAGGGTGAAATGAGGAAGCGAGATCTGTAAGGGCCTTTACCCTTGCCAGTGGAAGGAAGGTCTTTGCCTGGACAGTATCTAATTCTACTCCTATAAAAGTAAGGAGTTGTACTTGTTTGAGAACTGACTTGGGAAGATTGAGGAGGAACCCCAGAGAGCTGAGCAGGTTCTGAATGATTTCCAGAGCTGACTTGACCTGGTCAGAGGACTGACCTACAATAAGCCAGTTGTCCAGGTAGGGGAAAAGATATACCCTGCCTTCTGAGGAAGGCAATTACTACTGCAAGGCACCTCGTAAAGACCTTTGGAGCTGATGTTAGGCTGAAGGGCATGGCCCTGAACTGATAATGGCCTGAGGGCAACTCGAACCTGAGGTACTTTCTGTGGGAGCTCCTGACAGGAATGTGGAAATAGACATCCTTGAGGCCCAGGGATGCTAGCCAATCCCCTGGCCTTAGAGAGGGAAGAATTAGTCCCAGAGTCACCATTTTGAATTTTGGTTTTGTGATGTGTTTGTTCAAATACCTTAAGTCTAGGATGGGTCGCCACTCCCCTGTCTTTTTTGGGGTAAGGAAGTATCGAAGTATCGTTTGCGCTATGTATGTTCAAGACTATATATTGTTGGTCATATGTATGTTATCAATTTCTGTCATATCAGTTCACTCTATGCCTTACCGTTTTGTGACTCAATGCATTTTGTTACTCAATGTACTTGCTTTACTTGCTGTTATGTTCTGATGTATCTGTATTACTTGTACTCTCCCGGGTCGTTCCTGAAAATAGGCATATAACTTGTCTAGTGTACCTACCCGGTTAATAAAAACTAAATAATAATAATCTGGAGTGCAGACCTTTGCCCCTGTGTTGAATAGAAACTTTCTCTACAGCTCAGAGAGCCAGTAGAGAAGAAACCCTTGTCTCTAGAGCAATGGTTTCTGAGATGGTTGCAGGTGGAAAGGATCTGACCCTCATTTTTGGGAACCTTTTGAAACTGAGAGCCAGTCCCTGGCTTACTACCTCCAGGACCCACTTGTCTGAGGTAACAGCCTTCCAGGCCTGGAAGTAGGAAGCCAGCCTGCCCCTACTGGAATACAGGAGTCGACCCGGGCTGACATATCAGGGTGTCTGCTTGGCAAGAGCCTTGGGTTGGGAAGAGGATGCAGCCCTGCTCATCCCCCTCCTTCCTCTCCCTCGGAAGAACCCCCATTGTGGGAAAGAAGAAGAAGCCTGGGCTTGGTAGAAAGGCCTATGAAAAGGCCTGCCCCTGCCCCTAGACTGCTGCTTTTGCAGAATGGCTTGCCTTTTTCTGGCCTGTGCACTCCTGTAGGTGGCCCTATACTCATCCATTTTCTTCATGTAAGCCTCTGTCTGCTCCCCAAACAGAGAGTTATCCACCACAGGGAAACCCATGGCCTTAGCCTGGGTATCCTGGGAAAGGCTAGTACATCTGAGCCAAGCATGTCTCCTGAGAGACACAGATGTAGCCATGACTCTTGATGCCACATCACTGGAATCTACAGCAGCGTCGAATTGTACCTTGGATGCCTCAATTCCATCAGCAGCCACCTCCTCCGGCTCTTTGGCCAGCTGGGGGGAGGCCTGCTTAGCCAGTTCCAGAACTATATCCCACCTGGACTTCTGGTACCTGGCTGTGTAGACCATATAATTAGCCTACCTAAGCCCCAAAGAGGATGCCAAGTATTGTTTCTTGGCCATGGCATCCACCTTCCTGGAGCCTTTATCTGGGGAGTGTGAAGCCAAAGTAATATTTGCCCTGTCACAGGCTGCAGCCTGCACTACCAAAACATGGCTGCAATGACTGTAGAAAAATTCCGTACCTGAGCCTGATAACATGTACCTCCTGCCCATTCTCTTATCCACAGGAGGTAAGGAGTTAGGTGTTTGCAAAATCTTTTGTGTCTGTTTCCCCAAAGATTTATGGAGAGGGATAGACACTCTCTTGGACTCTGGGATGTCCATCATTTCAACAAAATCTGGCACTCCTTCCTCCTCAGCAGCTTCCACCATTGGGAGCTAGAGAGTTTCAGCCACTTTTTTTCAGAACAAAAAGTGGGAAGGGGACTCAGAAAGCCTGGGAGGAGAGACATTGGAAGGCCTGTCTGGGGAGATGTCCGGTTCAATAGGCACATCCAGGACTCCAAAATCATTGTCATCATCATCAGATACTCTTCGTCTCCCTCCCACTCCATCTCATAATATGCATCTGGATCATAATCCGATGGCGTCGGATCCAAACAAACCGACCGCTTAACCGGCGGCGACGGTTTGGACGGAACCGGGCAAAGCGACTGAACAATAATGATCGCTTTTATCTCTCACAGTTGGAGTACGTGGTACTGATCCAACTGGCCAACTTCTTTTCTTTAGCCGGAACCGACCCTCAGAGTCGGATCTCCTTTTGCCCAAGGAGGTATCGCCCAGATCAGTGAGCACCTCCTCAGGTTCGGCCGAAACCGAACCGGGCTGGCCATCTGGATCAGCGGACTTCTCTGCCTCCTTTTCCTTCCACCTACTCAATTTTTTATCCAGAGTGGTTTTAGGAAAATTCTTACATATGTGGCAGTCTGTTTTGAGGTGGTCAAACCCCAGACAATAAACACAGATGAGGTGGGGGTCAGCCTTGGCAAAGGCCTTCCCACACTCAGTACAGTGTTGAAACCCAGTGGGACAGTTTTTTTTCTTGGGTTTCTCAGACATGGCCAAACTAACAATTTACCCTTCACAGCTTTCAAGCCAGGTAAAAGGTCACAGGCTGTGTGAAAGACCAGAAAAAGTCAGTTTTTTTTTAAAACCAATAGGAACCGGATACCACTACTAAATTTCCAGAAAAAATCAAACACAAACAAAGGTCGGTTTCCAACCGGAACGACCAATAGGAAACCGAAGAAAAAACAATTTCCACAAAAACAATATCACTACCTATCGACAACACTACCTGTACCATAGACAGATCCTTGATACCGAAAAATAATAAATCCGTTGAACAACCGAACACTTTTTTACTTTTACCGAACCGAAAGCGTAGGAGAGCTCTCCGGAGCGACTTCTCAGTTAAGTGGAGTAAAGTATCTGACGGTTACACTGATATGTACCAGAGACAGAGGTCTGAAAACCGAGTTTGAGCTCAACGTTCTATGCTGCTGCATAGAGTTAACCCTTCCTCCAGAGCAGTTCAAGTGCTGGGGCTAACTGCGTATTGTCAGAATACAGCAAGACTTCATGTTGTTTGAATAAATTAAACATCATGGTAATGGGCATACTGGGGTGGGGGGAGGGACCACTAGACCACCAGGATACATGAAATATTAAACTTCTTACAAACGGACATATCGGGGCTCTGTGTGTGTGTGTGCGTGTGTGTGTTGAGGTGGAGGGAATGTGGCACATTGCCAAACAGTGCTGAACTCTTCCAGAGGACATTATAAGGGTACTTAGAAAAATGTCCTTGGGGTGAGTTTAGAGAATCCCATTTTCAGGGATGTGGCAGCTTGCACCTGACACATACCCCTAGTGCCATCCTGCAGCCCATTTTTGGGGAACACAAGTGACGCAAGCCCCATTTGGGGCAGGTAGCCTGCCGTTCACAAAGACTGCCTTTGTGAATAGCTATGGGGGCAACATTTGATGCAAGGCACCACCTGCACCACTTATGTTTGGCACAGGCACCTTGCATCAATCTTACAGCTTTGAGAATCAAGCCCAGAAAGTTTCTGTTGGGAACTGTAGTATTCTATTTCAGATATGCAATATTGCCATAATGCCTTTCATGGTAATTCTTACTGTGCCACATTTAAATATGCAGTGTGCAGATCTGTTTGGCTGCTAGCAAGAAGATAAAATTCTGATCTGTAAAACTGTTATGATCTGTTTTACAGTGAAAACAAACTATACAGATCTGTTTGGCTGCTAAAAAGAAAGTTATAACCATGCAGTGAAAAAGAAAGTTATTACCGTGCAGTGAAAAACTCTGATCTGTTTTTGGTACAGACAGTGCAGACCACATAGAAATATACAGCAGAGCAGAGAAACACGCACATAACTAGAAAAGAAAGACTATAATGGCAGCACCTATCACAGCTGCCAGGCATCAGTATGTTAAGTACTCTGCCATCTTGTGGATATCAAATCCCAGAACGTGCTCATTGACATCAACAGGATTGTGGTGGAGCACTGATTAAAATGTAATTTTTAAAATATCTAAGCTGTAAAGAATACACACTGGGGTTATTTTCATGAGAATGGCCTCTTGGGAACATGTAAATGGTAAAAGTTTTCGCCGTCATTATTGCAGCTTGACGTTATATATATTGTATGCTGGTGTGGTTTGACATAAATGAAGAGGTAGAACCCAGCCACACAAAAACACGAATCCTTGACTTAAAGAGGGCAGATCTGGGGAAAAATTGGGAAATACTTGGAAGAGGCACTAGCTGGAATAGGGATGAAATTAGGGGTGGAGGAACAGTGGGCAGTATTCAAATCAGGGATAACAAGGGCAACGCAATTATGTGTAAAACAGGTTAGCAAGGGGCAAGGAAGAGGAGACCAGTATGGTATTCCAAGGAGGTAGCTGAGAACGTGAAAGCCAAAAATAAAAATTGCATTCAAACAGTACAAAAAGACACAGGCAGAAGAGGACAGGGGGAGGTACCAGGAGAAACAAAGGGAGGCAGGGAGGGCAGAAAGGGAAGCCAAAGCACAAACAGAAGAACGCATTGTGAAATCAGTAGTTAGAAGGGACAAAACCTTTTACAGGTACGTCAGTGAAAAAAGGAAGACAAAGGAAGAGACAGTGAAGCTGAAAGAGGAGGAAGGGAGTAGAGTGGAGGATGACAACTGCAAAGGAGACATACTGAACAGATACTTCTGCTCAGTCTTTACAGAGGAGGGGGCAGGTGATAGGCCAGAAGGGAGTAGAAAGGGTAGAAATGGCACAGAAATAGATACAAGTGCTTTTCCATGGGAAAGGGCCTGAAAGGAACTGGAAGGAATGAGTCGATAAAGCTATGGGGCCAGATGGAGTACACTCCAGGGCGCTGAGGGAACTAAGAGAGGTGGTGGCTGAAACTCTGGTGACTCAGTTCAGCTAGTCACTGGAAACAGGAGAGGTAACCAAAGATTGGAGGACAGCTGCTCTGGTCCCCCTATACAAAAGCTGGAACAGAGAGGAAGGGGGAAACTACAGACCAGTCAGCCTGACCTCAGTTGTGGGGAAGACCATGGAAACACAACTAAAGGAAAGGTTAGTAGAACACCTGGTTGCAAACGTTCTACAGACCCAAGGCAAAGTACGGTTTCATAAGAACTTACCGTAATAGTAGATCTTCATGAATATATCTTGCAGCAGGTCATAACACATGGGATTACAGCCACAGGCATCATTTCCTCCAGATGACTTCTCAGTAGTCGACGCTGGGACCTCCCACCAGCACTACCACGTGGTGTCTACCTGGCAGGTATAAAAGGGGGAGGTCCCAGCTACTCTTCAGTTCTTTTCCATCCTGGCGATCGAATGTGAAAACATATCCTAGGCCTCCGATGGGAACTGAGGAGGAAAATCAAGGCAGCAGCTCGTGGAGTCATAAAAGACAGCAGCAAGGAACCCTTCTGAAGTAACCGCAAGGGGGAAGGAGGGTGGGGCTGCATGACCTGCTGCAAGAGACACTCTCGAAGATCTACTGTTACGGAAAGTTCTTATGCAACCGTATTATCTTCTCCAAGGCAATCTCTTGCAGCAGGTCATAACACATGAGAAGATTCCCAAGCAGTCATCATACCCCACGAGAGGAGGAAGCGAATCATTAGGACTTAGGACAGAAGGCCTTGTAGGACGGCCCATCCAAAAATGGTCTGCTTCTTAGAAGTGATGCCTAGACTGTAATGCTTGGTGAAGGTATGTACAGTAGACCACATGGCGGCTTCACAAACATCCAAGGCAGAGACGCCATGGAAACCCGCTATAGAGGCACCCATGCCTCTGGAAGAATGGGGTTTTACAACCTCTGTGAGAGGTTTTTCGAATTTTCCATAGATAAACGTAATGCAGTTGGCCAACCATGTGGACGAGCACTGCTTTGAAACACTAACACCCTAGTTTCCTGGGGCAAAAGAAACAAAACGTTGCTCAGTTTTTTGCAACTGTGAAGTGCAGAGAAGGTAAATGCTCAATGTTCTATTCACATCGAGAGTATGACACAGGGCTTCCCCTGGATTCGTAGGCTCCACAAAGTACACTGATAATTGAATGGTCTGATTTAAAGTAAATTCAGAAACAACTTTAGGCAAAAACAATGGGTTTGTGTGTAAAGATACCCGGTCATTATGAAATTGCAGGTATGGAGGTTTGTACATTAGTGCATGTAACTCTGAGACATGTCTGCTTGATGTAATGGCAACTAAAACCATAGTTTTCCAAGAAAGAGAATGGAGATCGCTGGATTCAGTGGGCTCACATGGACTCGTAGTCAATTTTTCAAGTACAAAATTCAAATCCCGCACAGGGACTGGATCCCAGATAGGGGGATGCAGGTGCAGGTGCAGAATACCTTTGGAAAAGGTTCAAATCAAAGGTAACTGGGATAGAGGGATGTTGCCCACAGGTAAATGAAATGTAACAATGGCCAAAAGGTGGACTTTCACAGAGGAATATTTCAGTCCACCCTCCGACAAGGAGAGCAAATAATCTAGATGCACTGAGGGGAACACTCATAAGGATCTAAGTCCAGTGTAGACACCCAACTAGAGAAGCATTTTCACTTCATGGATTCGGAAGACCAAGTAGATGGCTTCCTAGCAGCCCGGAGAACTTCCGCCACCTTTTGGGACACCTGGAAGCATAAGAGGACTATGTCCTCAGGAGCCAGGCATGCAGGTGGAGGGAGCAAAGGTCCAGGTCTAGCAGGAGCCTTGTGCTCAGGACAGTAAAGCCTGGCAAATTGGCAGAGGTATGGGATCCAGTTCTGAGAGCTGTAGAAGTAGAGGGAACCAAATCTGTCTTGGGCAGAATGGAGCTATGAAATGCATTTTGCGGAGAGGCAAATATATCCAACTCCGGTCAGCCCCACAGGTGGAAGATGACGTTTAGAACATTGGATAAGATTTCCCGCTCATGGGCCTGGGCAGTGGATCTGCTCAGGGCATCCACCAGGGTGCTGGACACCCCCGGGATGTGTACTACCAGAAGATTCATATTTCTCTGAATCGCCCAATACCAAACCCTCATCAGTTCTCTGCAGAGGGTAGGAATGGGTGCCTCCTTGTTTGTTTAGGTAGTGAAGCACCGTAGAACTGATTGCACTTGAATGCAACAGGGGGGAGGCAAGTCTTGAATGCCTGTAAGGGTTGGAGAACTGCCCTCAGCTCCAAGACACTGATGTGGAGGCAGGCCTCCACTGGCGTCCAAGATCCTTGGGACCTCATGTGTGCAGGAGATGAGCACCCCATCCCATCAAGGAGACATCTGTAATCAGAATGAGACTCAGGACAGGAGAACGGAATGGCATGCCTCGCATTAAGTTGTCTCTGGATTTCTACCATTGTAGAGCTCTAAGAGCCGGGGAAGACATCAGGACTGGGGCATTGAAATTGTTCTCCTTCTGGTCCCATTGGACTCTTAGGGACCACTGAAGGACCTCATATTTAACCTGGTATTGGGGACCATCAGTATCATGGCCGCCAAATGTCCCAGGAGGCAGAGGTAGTCTCATGCCAAGACTAATCTGCTGAACTCTAATCTGCAATGCCAAAGCAACCAGGGCATCCGCTCGAGCTATGGACAGATACGCCTTCCCCATGGAGGTGTCCAACACGAGTCTGATATATTGGAGGTACTGAATAGGGTCCATTTTGGACTTCGGATAGTTTACCATTATCCGCACCTGGGCAAACAACTGCAGGGTTTGAGAAAGCATGAGTTACAGCTGTTGGCTGAAGAACACTTTCAGGAGCCAGTCGTCCAGGCAGGGAAAGACATAGAGGCCATCCCTGTGGAGGGCCACTGAGACCACCACTAGGCATTATGTAAATACCCTCGGGGTCGAGGAAAGGCTGAAAGGGAGGGCTCTGAACTGGTAATGATGACTCTGAAACATGAAATGGAGAAACCGTCTGTGAGCCAGGTGCATCAGGATATGGAGCTATGCATCCTTCATCTCCAGAGAGCAGAGCCAATCTCCCGTATTCAGCAAAGGGAGCAGTGTCGGAAGGGACACCATTCAGAACTTTTGGTACGTGATGTAGAGGTTGAGGCACTTCAGATCCAAAATGGGGTGTAAATCCCCCATCCATTTGGGAACCAGGAAAAAGTGGGAGTAAAATCCTGCACCCTTCTGAGGAAGGAGAACTGGTTCAATGGCCTTTTTTGGGAGCAAAACCTCGATTTCAGTCCGTAAGACCAATGCTTGGTCTGGGGGGGGGGGTGAGAGAACCAAACACATAGAGCTGCGATTGATGAAAACATAGGGTGGTGCAAACTCAAAAGGGCAGCCAGCCCCTGCATGTAAACAAGTCCAGAAAGTCTGATGAATGCACTCTTAAACCTTGTCAGATAAATGCAAGTCCAGTCCATAAAGTATCAAAATAAATTTATTAAATCACAAGACTGGACCAAAGGTCCACAGTGGAAGCTTACAACATGCACAACGCTTCAACTTGCAATGAGTCTTCCTCAGGAGAGTGCACTCATCAGACTTTCTGGGGTACTGAAAGACTCTGGGTGGCAAAGGAAGAGGTATGTCCATGCACTCCAGTGTGTGCCCTGTCGTGATCAATTGCAGGAACCACTGGTCAGAGGAGATAGCTTGCCACCCTTGCAGGTGCAGGGAAAACCTATCCCCGATGGCACTGGGTAGGGTAGTCCCACAATTAGAGGAAGACCTTCCGGCTGAAGGCTGGCCCTGCTGGGGGGCAGCAGGGATGTAACAGTGTTTCTGAGCATTTCTAGGACCTGGCAATTGTAACTGAGGTTTTCTCTTATTGGCAGGTAGTCTTCGAGCCATGGAACGCCCCCTGTAGGGGCGGCCCCTCAAGGAGCCCCTGAAATCCATTTTGGCTTTTGGGCAGTACAGGGTCCATACCGATTAGAATTTGATGGCAGATAAGGACCGCTTGGCCCACCCAGTCTGCCCATTTCCCTATCTATTGGATAAACTGAAGATTCAAGTTTACCAACAGCCTACTTCCTCCTACCCCCCACTATAATTGCCTTATGTCTTTCCCATGCATTCTTGAATTTCCCCACTGTTTTATACCCCAGAACCGCCTCAGGAAGGTGGTTCCATGCCCCCACCACTCTCTCCATAAAAAAATATTTCCTTACGTTGCCACTGAGCCATCCCTCTTCTATCTCTGAATTGTGCCCCCTTGTTCTTGCACATCTCTTTTTCTGAAAGATGCTACCCTCCTGGACTTTGTTGATTCCCTTGAGGTACTTGAAAGTTTCTATCATATCCCCCCTGTCCCTCCTTTCCTCAAGGGTATACATATTAAGCTCTCTCTCAGTCTCTCTTGATATGGTTTCTGATGCAGTCCCTGCACCATTTTAGTTGCCCTCCTCTGGACTGCATCCATCCTATGTCCTTGCAGAGATGGAGTCTCCAAAACTGCACACAGTACTCCAGATGGGGTCTCACCAACTGTCTGTACATAGGGATAACCACTTCCCATTTTCTACTTGTGATTAGTGGTGGGCAAAGTGGCCTCAAATTGCTCTGTGAAGTGATTCATGGAGTGAAGGTGAATTCTCGAAGTACTCTGCAACGTAAGGCGGAGTATTTCGCGTTATAATGGGCAACGCGAAGTCCATTGAAAACAATGACTCCGCATTACTCCACCTTCCCAAAACACCACTCCACCAATTTTAAGGCGAAACACATTGAAAACAATGTACTTCGCCTCACTTCACTTTGTTTTTATGCTCCAAAGGTGAATTTTGCAGTGATTCATGGGATTTCAGGTCACATGGGCTCTACATTGTTCTGTACAGCTTCAGTTCGGGGTAGTGTGTGTACGAAGCTGTAGGAGACAGTCTGCTCTGAGAGCTCTCTGTGATTCAAACCTTCTAAAAGTTGCTAAAAAAGCCTTTTTGAGTAATTTTATTTTGCTCAAACTTTAGTTCAGCAATTATAGGAAACCCTCCTGTGCTCAAATCATTGAGCATTTATTGTTTGTGTGTGGATTTTGAATGTTAATGTACAACATTGAGTCTGTGTACTGAGAGACAGTGGAAGTGTGCTTTGGGGGAGGGGCATATCTGTGGTGTAGGTAGATTTAAGTTGGAGAAATAGGGAGTTGTTTTTTGGTTATATTTTCCTTGTATAACTGTGTTATTGTACACACAGCAATCTTTTCAGTAATTGTTGGCATTTTTTTGCTGATTGTGTGTTTTGGACCTGGTGCAGCAGTGCATAATTTCAGGTTGTTTAAAATACATGATATATTACTGAAGTTTTCAGTTTGCTACGCATTACTTGTAGACAAATTGTGTGTGTGTGTGAGTGTGTGCGCGGTGCGTGACATCAAATAATACACCTTTTATTGTGCCACAGTATAACTGCAGGCTCAGCAGTGTGAACCTGCTATCCACTACACCTTCGTGATTTTGTACTGCCATTGTGGTATCTTTTCTTGGTTTTGCACTGCCGTAATCTTCAGTCATTGCTCCCCCCACCGGCAAAAGGTATTCTTTTCCAGATTGGATTGTTTGTGACTTGAGCACCACTGGTTAGTTAAGTTGTTGTTGAACTTGTTGTGACTTTGCATCTGTATCTCTTGTTGAAGCCACAGTTGTTTTTTGGCTTCACATCCAGCGTCCCCCCAGGGCCCCGGCCCCCACCCAGAGCGAATGTTCCAAAATCTAAATTTGTTTAGAATATTCTTGTTGATCCCCCAAAATGCACACAAAGAAATGTGCAAGCCAAGCTGTTTCTCGCCATGGTACTGCTGCAAGTGGTAAAATTGTCTGTGGGCGTGGTAGTACGCAGAAGTGCATTGCCGATGTGAGGAAAGGTATGTCTCCTTCAATGTTTTTTACGCGTAATCGGTAGCTTCACTCATAGTTGGAGGAGATGATGTTGTCCCAGATGGTGGTGTTAGTGCAGTTGCTGGTGGTGGTATGAGTATTACTGCCTCAAGTTCCACTTCTGACCAGTTTACCCTGTCCAAAAATATTGTGGAGTGTGAAGCAGTGCCAGTGAGTGACAGTGTAGATGATGTCATACTCCCCAATAACATCCCAGTAACTAAACATAAGGATTCTGATCATCATGTCAACGATAGCACACAATTTCACATTTCTTCTACCACGGTTCAGGTCATGCATTTGCAATGCAGTGATTCACAGTGTGGTGAAACAATATCGGATGACGGTGGTGTTGATGATGATGATGATGTTGCAACATGCAGTCCACATGCCAGCATCCAAGCAGAAGATGTGGATGTGGGTGATGCTGATGAATATGATGATGATGTAAGTGACCCCAGTTGGGAACCGGAGAAAAAGAAATTCAAGGTGGCTGTGTGTGGGTCTGTTTGCACTAACCCCCCTCCCCCCCAATAAAAAGTTTATTTTTTCAATTGTTTAACCAGGAGAGGCACACTAAGCTGAAAGCTTGTTTACATGTGCGACCTGGGAGCACAGGGAAGTTAAGTGACTTGCTCAGGGACACACAGTATGCAAGTGGGGGCCGTGGGATTCAAACCCAGGTCTCCAGATTTGCTGCTCAGAGCCTAAAACCACTGCACTAAACTGCCTCCCCTTAGTTGTGATTTACCAGTTTCAGTTGATGGTGGTGATGATGATGACAGTGATAATGACAGGTAGTTGTGGTGGTCAGTTGCAGTCCAAGTGTGCCCTGCCTGAAAAATCATGTAGCACCCCCCCACACACACACTTCATGGCTTAAAAAAACAGAGTCCAATAAGCAGCATCAGGGACATATTAAAACTAGAGCATCACAATCCCTTGTTTGGGATTTTTTGTGCAAGATGCAAATGATGAGTCAGTTGCAATCTGCCAGGTTTGCCATGCGTGAGTGAGGTGAGGTAAAAGGGGGAGCCATCTGGGCACCGGGGGACAGCATACACACCTTAAGAACAGGCACATGGCACTGTGGACCCAGCTTAAGATGGCAGCTAATACCACAGTGGGGCGTTCACCCTCATCATCAACCATAACGATCATTTTGCACTGCCCAGTCCGCATAGCAGAGTGGCAACATGAAGTGCCCACTTCGCAGGCACTTTGCCGGCGGAATTTAAATTTGCTGCATCTCTACTTGTGATGCCTCTCCCTATGCATTCCAGTATCCCCCCAGCTCTCCTTACTGCCTTCTCACATTGCTTGCCTACCTTAAGGTCATCTAATATGATTACCCCCAGGTCTTTTTCCATTTTTGTTGTTGTTTTGTTTCACAGGTGCATTACTTTGCACTTCTTTGATTTGAATCTAAGTTGCCATACGTCTGACCATTTCTCCAACCTTGCCAAGTCCCTTCTCATCCTTTCCACCCCCCTTGTGCATCAACTCTGTTGCAGATCTTTGTGTCATCTACAGAGAGGCATACTTTTCCTTCCAGACCCTCTGCAATGTCTCCTATAAAGACATTAAAGAGGACTGGACCCAGTACTGAACCCTGAGGTACCCCACTAGTAACCCCCCTTTCTTCAGAGTGAGTTCCATTTACTATTACCTTCTGTGTCCTGTTGTGCAGCCAGTTTGCTACCCAGGCTACCACCCTGCGACCCACTCCCAGGTTGGCTAACTTGATTATTAATCTTTTGTGCGGGACTGTGTCAAATGCCTTGCTAAAGTTTAGGTAGGCCATATCCACAGCCCCTCCCTGGTCTATTACTTTGGTCACCCAGTCAAAGAAATCTATTAGAGCTGTCTGACATGACCTTCCTGCTGTGAATCCATGCTGCCTTGGGTCCTGTGCCCCGCTGGCCTCTAGGTACTCAACAATTCTTTCTTTCAGAAGTGATTACATAATTTTCCCTACCACCGAGGTCAAACTAACAGGTCTGTATTTTCCTGCTTCTGCCTTGTTCCCACTTTTGTGAAGGGGAATCACATCCACCCTCCTCCAGTCCTCAGGTACCACCCCATCCTCCCATGATTTGCTAAAAAGGGTGGTCAGGGTTGTCACTAGGTCCCCCTTAGTTCTTTTAGGATTCTGGGGTGAAGCCCATCAGGCCCCATTGCTTTGTCCACCTTGAGTTTTAGGAGTTCTTTCAGGACCCTTTCTTCTGTAAATGGACAGGTGTCAACCCCCTGCCCAGAATGCTTCTATTGTTTGGTTTAGGTAACTCCACTTCTTCTTCTTTTGTGAATACTGAGCAAAAGTATTCATTCAGTATCTCTGCCTTTTCACTGTCTCCCTCTGCCCACCTCCCCTTCCCTTTATTAAGCTTCACTATCCCTCCCTTGACCTTTCTTTGCTCTCTAATGTACCTATAAAAGGTTTTAGCCCCCTTCCTGAGTTGCTATCTTTTCCTCAGTTTGGGCCTTTGCTATTCTGACTGCTTTCCCCACTTCTTTCTGCTTTAACTGATACAGTTCCCTGTCGTGATCCTTCTGTGATTCCTTATACTTCTTGAATGCTATCTTTTTCTCCCTAACCTTCCCTGTCACCTCTTTTGAGAACCATAGTGGTTTTTTACTCCGTTTTGTTTTATTTGTTTCACACAGAGGCTTGTTGCCTCCATGGTGGCAGTTTTGATTTTTCTCCATTGTTCTTCCACCCCTCCTTTCTGGCCATTTTCTAGTGCATTCCTTACATATTCACCCATTTTGCCAAAGTCAG
This sequence comes from Neoceratodus forsteri, assembly GCA_016271365.2. Taxonomy (NCBI): domain Eukaryota; kingdom Metazoa; phylum Chordata; order Ceratodontiformes; family Ceratodontidae; genus Neoceratodus; species Neoceratodus forsteri. The sequence continues at coordinate 512,969,359 of CM057449.1, read as the reverse complement.
CCATTCTAAAGTCCAATATCCTCGTTTTTGTACGGCTTGTCTCCATGGTTGTGCTTATTGTGAACCACACGGTGTGGTGGTTGCTTGTTCACAGATGGCTACCCACTTCTAAATCTGTGATCCTCTCTCCATTTGAGAGTATCAGGTCTAATTTTGCTCCTTCCCGAGTGGGTTCCAAAACTAGCTGTCTAAGGCATGCCCCACTGTAGGGCATCGAGAATGACCCTGCTCTTGGATGTGACTGCTGTATATGTCTTCCAGTTAACATCTGGCATATTCAGATCCCCATCAACAATATCTCCCCTTTTAGCCATTCTGAGAATGTCTTCTATCATTTCCTTGTCCATTTCCTCCCCCTGAGACTGGGATCTGTATGCAACCCCAGTGCAGATTGTGGTGCCACTCTATGTCTCCAAGGTGGCCCACAGTGCCTCTTGTCCTCCCCCTTTACCCTTCAGTTCTGTAGCTTTGATACTTTCCCTTATATAGAGAGCTACTCCACCTCCTCTTTTACCCTCCCTGTCCCTTCTGTAGATTGTGTACCCTGGTATGTTGACATCCCAGTCATGTTTCTCCCTGTACCATGTTTCCATGACTGCCACAATATCCAGGTGTCCCTCTTCCATCAGGACTACTAGCTCAGGAAGCTTATTTCCTATACTATGGGCACTGATATGCATTGCTCTCCATTTAATGTTGGCATTATCCTTTTTTTTCCCCATCCCTGCCATTATTGCCTTTGTCTATTTTTCCATTTACCCCGTCCTGCCCTCTGTCAAACTATGTACCTCAGTATTTACCCTACTAACTGCCATGTTTTATGGGGGGAGGCTTGAAATTGCCTGCTTCCTATCAGCACCTCCCCCCTTGGCTAGTTTAAAAGCTTGCCAGTGAAGCATTTAAACCTATCACCTAGGAGCTTGGTTTCCTTCCTGGACAGATACAGACCATCGTGTCAGTATAGACCTATATCTCTCCACATGGACCCCTAGTCCCCAATGAAGCCAAAACCCTGTGCTCTGCACCGGTTTTGCAACCATTCATTGAACTGCATGGTGCGCAGTACCCTAGCCTCACCTATGCCATAGACAGGCAGTACCTCTGAGAAGGTTACCATGCTTGCTACCTGTCTGAGGCCCCTACCCAACTCCATAAACTCCTCCTGCACTGCACTGATCTCATGCCCAGCTAGGTCATTTGTCCCAAGTTGGAGAATTATATCTAGTTCCCTGTCCCGTGATGCTGCTCCTGCAGTCCTGAGGATTTGCTTCCTGTCTCTCCAAGCCATGGCACCAGGCAAGCACCTTAACTCCCTCTCCCCTCCATTCCCCAGTTCTTCCCCCCAACAACTGAGTCCTGTATGAGAAGTTGTTTCCTTCCCCTGCGGTGCTCCTTGCCACCCTTTTGTGGGTCTCACTTGTGGAGGTTCCCAGCCTCCTTCTTGGTCTCCACTGAGGGTGCCATCATAGAGGAACCTTGCTCTGCCAAAATGGCATATGAATTGTAGTGAGGTGCAACTAGAGGGATGCGCTTCTGTTCCACCACCCTCACCCTCACCCTCCCAGAGCCCACTGTGGCCCAACTGCTCCTCATACTTGGCAACCTCTGAGGCAGCGGTCGTGGCACTGGTGCTCTTTGGGTAGGGGAGGCTTCCCTAGTCCTTGCCAGTTCTGGCTGGAGATGGGCAACCTCCTCCCTCAGAGCTGACAGTTGCCTGCAAATAGGGCAGCAACGCAGTTTCCAGAATGTCTCCCAGAAAACTGCTGCCCCCATAGCCAGTGTATTGCACCACTCCCCACATGTCCCTCTCCCTTATAATAATATGTAATATATATATATATATATATATATACACACACATATATATATATATATATACATATTTATAATTTTATTTTTGGTATGTGTGCTTATCCTTTATGCACTGTGCTGGGTTATTAAGGATATGACAGAGTTCTGTCCCCTGACCTGTTGAGGAAGTGATGTTAGAACCTCGGGTATAAAGGAAATGGCACACCTGAGGTGGGTGGGGTGGGAAGGGTGGGTGGGTGTCCACAAGCCACCAGTGACCGTCAGAAACAATCAACTACACCACTGCCCCACCACCCTAGTGAGTACTGCTCTTCTTTACAGTAATTCAACCCACACCACAATTTAACAGACCACTGCACCTACAGAAACCTCTCTACTGAACCCAGGGATAAAAATGAAATCAATCCTCAGCCAGCAGTACAATTCTAAAAGTTGCAAAAATATTCTTACAAATCCTAGGTCTCAACAACAGCGATCAATCACAGTAAAAAGCAAATTCAGTAGTATTTCACTCCTTCTGGTTATAAAATTAACACACTTCAATGGAATCCTGCAAGTCTCTTCTTAATTCCAATAAGCAAAAATGAAAGTGTCCGTATAAAGTGTTGCAAACCTTCCTCACAAGTCCCAAGCAATATTTAAGCAATAAGGCATGACTAAGGGTTATGTTAATGGTCTGTTAATCACCTTCTAGGGGTGTATTGTGGCACGAGGTGTAGCCGAGTGCCACATGACCCAGAGGGTGATTAACTGACCATTAACATAATCCCTGGAAGTGCCTTATTGCTATTATAATAAAAGCATGTTTTTAAACAGTGTTAAACCTTGTTCAGCATATGGCTAAGCTCTACATGTATGTTAATAAAAGATTAACATAAGGCTGTTAGAATGTTTGCAGCCAATCAGAAAGCTCCATTTCTCAGACCCTTTTTATAATATATCTTTCCAGGTTCCCAGGTCTGAAAATGAGGATTATTTTGTTCTATGCAGTATAGCAAAGTTTAGCAGCCTTAAAGAAAAACAATCAAGGTCTGTCTGACTGAATTCTCACTCACAACTGAAGGGTACGACCCGAGTCTTGTAAGTCTTTCAATATGTCTTGGGTCTGTGGACCGAACAGCTGAACCCCTTTAAAAGGAGCATTCAGGAAAGACTGCTGTACATCCTGTGAAAATCCTGACACCCTGAGCCAGGCGTGTCTTCTGAGACACACTCCTGCTGAGGACGTACTAGCCATAGTGTTAACGGCATCATAAGTGGCCCTTAACAGGTGGCGTCATACTGCGGCTACAGTAGACATTTTGACTGTCAGCTCCTCCTGAAAAGAACCCACTGGGAGGACTGGACTGTCACCTGGGAGGTCTTTAGGATTTCTTCCTGATATTTCAGGAGGTGTCCAATGTAATTAAGTATACGTATAGACAAGGTGGCCAAAAATCATTTTTCCCCATAACATCCAATTTCTTGGACTCCTTATCAGGAGGCTGAGCACTCATATGCTGAGGCCTAGAGGAACTATCATGTGCAGCACTGATCACCACTGAGTCCACCTGAGGTGGAGACATGAAATAGGGGTGATCCACTAGAGCCTGATAAATCCTATCAGCCTTACGAGGATTGGAGGGAATCTTGAAAGACTGCTTCCATGCAGCCAAGATAGCCTCTTTAAAGGTGTCCACCAAATGGGGGATGACCAGAGTGGGCCATTCCAGCACACCTAAGTACTGAGCCAATTTCTTTCTAGAAGCATCCTGCTCAGTACCCTGGAATCCAAATGTTTTCTGGAGGTTGATCATAATTTCTGAAAACGTTGTGTCATCTGGCAGAGAACAAGGGAGTTCAGGGGTAAGTTCCCCCTGAATAGAGGAGGCGGCAGAGGAGGACTGAGGGGAATCCTTGTGGTCCATGCCATCCTCGTCCTCCAGGTTAGCCAGATCCCAGTCCTGCAGGAAAGGGTCCTCCATATCTATGTTCTGAGTGTACACACCTGGGGAGACAGGGGAAGAGCTGGCTGTCCACTGGGCAGAAGGAAGCTGAGAGGGAGCAGAGACTGGAGCCGACCCCTCTCTGGGAGTGTGGGTCTAAGTCAGGTCCAGGATAGTATCAACTAGAGCCTGGGCATCAATCAGGGCCATCTGTCCAGTGGAAGTAGCCAGGGCATACTGGACAGAGTGAATTGGGACCACCAATGGAATAGTTAGGCAGGCAGTGGAACCAAACGTGGAGCCATCGATGAGGGGTGTGTGAATGACCCCAGGATCATCAACGAGGGCGCTATGGATTAAATCCTGTGAGGCAAGGCTGGTCGTCAACAATGGGAATATCAACGGGCCTGAAGCTCCTGTCGTCGACGGACTGTAAGCTATCGTCGATGAAGACAGGATCGTTGATGGGCTGTAAGCCAATGTCAACGACAATAGCATCGTCGATGGGCCTGATGACATTGTCGATGGACAATGGTTAGACAGCAATGAAGGGGGAGGCAGCTTTGGAAATTGCAGTATGACCCCAGAACCTGCCGTCAACAAAGAAAGAGAGAAGCCCACAATCGTCGGTATAGAGGATGATGTAAGGGGGAAACCTTCTTTATACTGTACTTACTTTGTGAGAAGAAGCCTTTGTCGACGACAAGGGAGTGTTAGAAACATGCTTTGTCTTTGGATGCATGTTTCTTATCAGGACCCTGTGCCGTCAACGTGGAGGAGTCACCCATAGAGCGGTGAGACCCCAAGGAGGATGCTGAAGATTCTCTGGTCATGGAGCGTTGCTGCTGCTCCAGGAGGGCAACCTTTTGCTCCATGAGGAACTCACTGAGCTGCTGAAGCCTTCGACGTTTTGTGGCCTTGTTGAATCTATTACAGAAGACACACTCCCTGGAGTCATGTTCAGGACCAAGGCAACAAACACAGACATTGTGGAGGTCTTCCTTAGCAATTCTGTGACCACAGGAACACCTTCGGAATAAGAGATCTGAAGACATTAGTACAGAAACTTGTTAGTAGTAAATTTTGGTCAGCAGAACTCTTCGTCGACAGCATGTAAGCAGAGCTCCAAAGGAGGACTTGTTGCGTGCAGGTCGCGGTTGAAAAGAACTAAGGAGTAGCTGGGACCTTCCCCTTTTATACCTGCCAGGTAGACACCAAGTGGTAGTGCTGGGGGGAGGTCCCACGGTCGACTGCTGAGAAGTCATCTGGAGGAAATGACGCCTGCAGTTATAATCCTATGTGTTATTGCCTGCTGCAAGAGACTGCCTCCAAGAAGATCATGGTTTTACTGGAGGGAGGTCGTACCAGACTAACCTTATTGAATTTTTCGACTGGGTGACAAGGGAGGTGTATCGGAGCGGGGGCTGTAGATGTAGTCTACCTGGACTTCAGCAAGGCCTTTGACATTGCGATGCATAGAAGGCTGTTAAACAATCTAGGGAACATGGGGGAAGTGATACTGACAACCATCAAGCAGAAAAAAGACCAGGGTAATCATACTAGATGACCTAAAGCTAGTCAGGCAGTGTGGCAAGGCAGTTGAGAGGGCTAGAGGGATGCTGGGGTGCATAGGAAGGGGTATCATCACCAGCAGAAGGAGGAGGTGGTGTTGTCTCTATACATCACTGGTAAGATCCCACCTTGACTATTGTGTCCAGTTCTGGAGACTATGCCAAGAAGGACATAGACAAAGTGGAGGCAGTCCAAAAGAGGGCTACCAAAATTTTGCAGGGTCTGTATCAAAAGTCCTATGAGGAGAGGCTAAAGGAGCTCAATATGTACACCCTAGAGGAGAGGAGGTGGGGGGTGGACATAATAGAGAGTCATTAAAGTGGACTATCCCAGTGCAGGGGCAAAACAGCCTCTTTACACCCTATGCAGCAGGAATATTCCTTTTCCCAATGAGAAGTCATACCCTACAGCTGGCTTCCCTGAAGAACATACTAGATGTAGTTCACAAATGTACATCCCCAAACCACCACCACTCACTTACATAGATGAAACAGCATTCTACACACATAAGGGGTAGAAACCTGAACATAAAAAAAAGCACACAGCAAGACACCTTTTTACTTTTTTTTTATTGTTGTAAAGTCTGTGATTTGGGGAAAATGGCAGATGCTGCACGGTTCCATTTCATGTGAAACAGTGGTGCCATACCACTTGCTTCAATACACTTGTATTGAAGCGAGCAGCATAACGCTGCACTTTCACATGAAATGGAACCGTGCAGCATCTGCCATTTTCCCCGAATCACAGACTACAACAATATCTGCCCTTTTCCCAAATACTGGACTTTACTACCAAAAAAAAAAAAGGTCAGTTAATATGTGTTAAAAAAAACAGTGTCATCCTTGTGAAAAGCCTAATTGGGGGGTGAGGTAAGGCTTTGGGGCAGGAACCTCAATTTTTTTTTTTAAATTCAAGTTTATTGCATATTTAGGCACAGATAGAGAAAAGAAAATCATTTCCATCACATATAGCTGCAAAAAATACATACATTTCATAATGAAGAGATCTTAGTACATAGTCATATTTCATCAGTTAAGACACTTTTCGGTTCCAATAATTTGTCCTTAATTTACACAGAGATGTCTCTCCATATCAACTTTCAGTATCCTTTAGTATCACCCAGTTGTCCCCAAGTCCTCCTCCCCCCCCAACCATTCCTCCAACCCATTCCTCCCCATTTCCACTCCCTGGGACATCAACCATAGGATCCATCGCCTCACAAAACCTTGCGTCCTTAGATTTATTCTATAGGTGACCTCCTCCATGTCTCGAATTTTGCCTATAATGGATATCCAATCCTGATATGTCGGTGGACATGGAGAAAGCCACCTCCTAGTTATAGCCTTGTGGACTGACGTTAGAAGAACATTCCATATGTAAACCCTATCATTCCCCTTTATTTCCTCTGGTCTCACTCCCTATATCAGATTTATGGGGCCCAGGGTGGTCTCAATAGAAAATAACTGTTTTAGTTTTTGGGTAATTTCAGCCCAAAAGCTTGTTAGACCTGGACATATCCAAAATACATGTAGATAATCCACCTTATCCCTCCCGCATCCCCTCCAGCATTTCCCAGAGCATTTCTTGTCCCATTTACCCTGGACTATTGGTGTAATAACAAATCTCATTCTAACTTTCCACTCAAACTCCTTCCACATCGGGGAGCATGTGGTCTTAAAGGCCTGTGTGAGGGCAAAGTCCCAGTCCTTCTCATTTATTTTCTCTCCCAATTCCAGTTCCCATCTGTTTTTGATCTGCGCAGCTCTTCCCCCTTCCTTATCTCTTAAAGCCCTATATATGGCAGAGACCTGACCCTTGGCTCAATCTGAGCTCATTATTTCAATCATGGTGTTCATTAGTCCTTCCGAGGGTTTGGTTTGTCTGAAGAGGATTTGCAGGTTATGTATATGTGTTCTTATTTGTAAGTATCTGAAATAGTCTGCCTGTCATATTGAGAATTTTTCCCTAATCTGGTTGAACTCCAGGACTATATTTCCTTCTAGGAATTGATTACGGGAGTACAGACCCATTCTTCCCCACCTCTTAAAAGTGAGGTCCTGATTGGCCGGGAGGAACGCTGGGTCCCATGCGAACCATCTTAGGGGCCACGCCTCCTTCCCCCAACCTATGTTTGGTCCAGAGGCGTTTCATGGCCCCCAGGTTGTTTCTTACTGACATCAGAAGGACATTACCATCTTTGTTTAGGGCTCCTGGTAGCATAGCTCTAGCCCCCAGAGGCACTCCATCTGTTAGAACCTCTTCAATTGCCTTCCATCGGACTGTGTATGTTTTTGACAACCATAAAAGGGCCCATCTTAGTTGGGTGGCTAAAAAATAATCTTCCAAATTAGGGACATTCCTTCCTCCATATTTTTTGCTAGTTTGCATTATTTCAGTCTTGATTCTAGTTCTCCTTTTGTTCCAAATATATTTTATAATCATTCTTTGCCAGGTTTGGAATTGGTTTTTATGTATTTTTATTGGGAGGCACTGGAATAGGTACAAGTATTTAAGGAGGACATTCATGGAGACTGATTGTATTCTCGCGTATAGGGGTAGGTTCAGGGCCTCCCACCTTTTAATATCCTGTCTGATCTGGGCCACTAGCGTTTCAAAGTTGATCGACTAGAGTGTTGTGAGATTTTGGGGGATTTGGGTGCCCAAATATTTTATTTTACCTCTACTCTAGTTCATATTTAGTAGTTGCATTATGTTTGGTGACGGATTGTAAAAAAATTTCGGTACCTCAGTTTTGCTTTTATTTAGTGTGTATCCCAAATATTGACTAAATTTATTTATTATGGACCATAGCTTATGGATAGATTTATCCGGATTGGTTATATATAGGAAGACATCATCCGCACATAAGAACATTTTATGGTCTCCCCCCCCCCATCTCCACTGCCCCCGCACCTCCTTCCTCCCTCACCACCTGGGCCAGGGGTTCTATATATATGTCGACAAGGAGCGGTGACAGTGGGCACCCTTGTCTGGTACCCCTCCCCAGATTAAACCTCTGCGAGATTCCCCCATTTACCCTCACAAAAGCCTGTGGGGAGGCGTAAAGGGCTTTGATCGCCTCTAAAAATGTTGGTGGAAAGCCCATTCTTTCGAGTACCAGAAACAAGAAGTTCCAGTTGACCTTGTCAAATGCTTTTTCTGCGTCCAAGCTCATAATGCAAGTGGGAGTGTGTTGTTTGTTAATAATGTCAATTACATTTATAGTCCATCTGACACCTTCAGGGGCTTGTCTGCCCTCTATGAATCCCGTTTGATCTGGATGGATCAAGTTTTTAAGGAAGGACTGGAGTCTATTAGCTATTATAGCCGTAAAGATCTTATAATCTACATTAAGAAGTGAAATTGGTCTATATGAGCCACAGTCTTTTGGGTCCTTTCCCTCTTTTGGGATCACAGCTACAGTGGTGTAGTTCCACAAGGGGGGGGTACCACCTCACCCTCCAGCCATACCTGATTATATACAGTCTTTAGCATAGAGGCCACTTCTGCTACAAATATTTTATATAGCTCACTTCCAAACCCATCAGGTCCCGGACATTTGCCCACTTTAAGGTCTCCCACTGTGTGAAGGATTTCCTGATGGGTGATTGGATGTTCCAGTATCTATCTCTGGGTCTCAGTGAGCTTAGGCAGCTTTAGGGCTTCTAAAAATTTCCGTGCTTCCTCTGTGTGTGATTCCTGTTGCGGGTGATATAACTGCTTATAATATGCCACTAATGTGTCTGCTATCTGCTCCCATTTATATGAGATGTGTCCTGTATTCGGATGTCGAAGGGCTGCAACATGAGCTAGGGCAGACTGCTGTTTCAGCCGGTATGCCAAAAGACGAGTAGCCCTTGGTCCCCCCTCATAATAAGATTGTTTTATGTAGGACAAGGCCTTTTCAGTCTCGAGTAGTTGTATTTTTTGGAGATTTGATTTAACTTCCTTTATCTCTTTTTCTGTTTTTTTAGAAAATTTTAATTTCTGTTGTCTTTCTAAAGTTCTAAGCTTTTTGGTTAGATGTTCTATTTGCTTGCCCCTCTCCCTTTTTTATATGTGGCTATTGAAATCAGTTTACCTCCGACCATTGTTTTAACCGTGTCCCACAAAATTTGTGGTGAGATATTCAGGCCCTCATTCATTTGAATAGTCCACTTTATTACCCCTTTAATTTCCTCCCTCGTCTTTTCATCCTTGAGCAGGCTAACGTTTAATCTCCATTGTGTTGGTTTTTAGGCAACTGCAGATCAATCTCTGCGTAGATGGGCTGGTGATCTGATAGGGTTTCCGTGCCCACCTACATAGATTCAAACACCGAGAGATCTTTGCCATATGTGAAGAACATATCCAACCTCAAGTAAATTTTGTGCCTTGGGGAGTAACACATGTAATCCTTTGCCAATGGGTATTTTTCCCTCCATATAGCCAGTAGATCTGTATCCCGCATTAGTCTTTTCAATGATTTGGAAATTCTCCCATTAGGTGCCAGAATGTTTGATGTAGTGTCTAAAGATCTGTTCAGAACCACATTCCAGTCTCCTCCCGCAATTACCACCCCTTTTGCCTTTTCAGCTAATAATTTAAACAATTCCTCAAAGAAAGTTATGGGTGAGCCCGGGGCGGGGGCATGCACATTCAATAGGGTAACTTGCATATCTTGGATTCTTCCCACAACCATCACATAACGTGCCCCTTCATCCACAAACACGTCCTCCTCCTCAAATGGGAGAGATGCCGATAGGAGTATCGCAACACCCCTCTTTTTCCCATTTGTTAGGAATGCGTGGTAGATAGTCGGAAAACCTTTACTTCTCAATTTTCGCACCTCATTAGGGGATAGATGGGTCTCCTGTAGGAACTGTATTTCGCACTTTTGATTTCTTAAAAATTTTTGAAGTTGTTTTCTTTTAATAGGGTGATCTATACCATTGACATTGTAGGATAGTATTTTAGATTTAAGTGTTGCCATAATGAAATTCTTTAATCATAATCACGGATCTGTTCCCCTTAATATTGTGAGAAGAGTTAGCCTCTACCCCTTTCTTATTCTTTGTTTCTTCCTCTTCTCTCTTTAGAATGGACATCTGCCCTTCTTCCCAATTTCTTTTGCCAGTATGTATTAGTTTGCTAGTATCTCTGTGCCATTCGTTATGCCAAATATACAAACCATATTTGCTGGTTCTCAACCACCAGCCAACCTGAACATTGATAAAAACATATTGCCATATTTCCCCACTAGGTGGGGGTATACCCTTTCTAACATTATATAACTTAAAGTCTGTCAACATAAGAACCTCAACAATTAGAACTTGGTAACTAAACATATGTGAACAGTTCCAAAGTATCCCTTCCTCTGTTCTTCTTTTGTTGTGAAATCTTCCTTTCTGATGGAAGTATTGCAGAGGGGTTGTAGTGAATCCTTCCTGGATACCCATGCTTCCTAGATCAGTCCACTCTTCTAAGTTTGGACTGGTCTGTGTCTCATTTGAGACACCATGCCCTTTACGATGGTATGGGCTAAACCTCATTTGAGCTCCACTTTTTGGTCCCAGCCCCAGGCTCAGAGGCAGCACTGGCATCAGCAGAGGCAGAAGGCAGGAAAAAGTAATTTTAGGCTCAGTTCCCTTATCCCATCCCTCCCCCCAACCCCTTGTTTAAGTAGATTCGGAGAGGTCCCCCCCTCTCAGATCCTTCTAACTGAGGGCAACCACCTCTTTCACTCTCCCCCCCCAAACATCTATGTTCGGTGGGGAAAAGGAAGGAGAAGAAAGAATGCTTTATCAGCCATGATATTATGGTACACAGCCAGGATCCCCCCATAGCGATAGTAACATTTTCAGCCCAATCATTTTTGTCTTAACATCTCGAGAGAGACTATTGTGCTCACTTATACCGTATTTTTCCCTTCATTTAGGCTCCCTTGTCTCTTTCTGCATCTCCCCAGCAATCTTCCAGAGCATATGAAAAGAAAAACGAGAAGAAAGTCCCCCCCCCAAATGCATCTGTGTTCCTTCGGGTTTTAGCAGCTTCCCCCCCCGAACCCCGCGCCATAGAAGCCCCCGTTCTCTTCCCTTAATTTTAGGCCAATGCCAGATTATGTGGCCATTATTATCAGTACCTTTGTGTAAGCCCTATGGAGAAAGGACGCCATTTATTTGTGCTGCAAGCAGATTAACGTGGTGTAGAGGTGTCCTCTAACTCTCAGGGAGCGCCATCCATCATGCAGGCCGTCATCTGCTCTTGTACCTCCACCCCTTGTTCATCTTGCGATGTAATCCTGGCCAGCTGTATCGGGGAGACATAGGGTTTTAGCAGCACTACGATATCTGCTTTTAAATTAGTAGAGGCGACTCAAATGGCAGGGTCATCCTCACGTGCCACCACCATGCTGAGCGCCTAGCTCCCTCTCCATGTGCTCCTTCTCTAGCCCAGGGACTGAAATTCTGATACCTTCCAAAAAACCCATAGCTGCCAGTAAGTCCTTGAAAATTTTGGTGCTTGCTTGGTTTCCACCCGTAAACGTGCAGGAAATAGCATCTGTGCCTTTAAATTTTTTGACCGGAGCTGTTTCAGGATGGGCCACATGGTGCAACGCGCTTCTTGAACCCCGTCGTGTAGTCATTGTCGATTGTGATCCTGTGGAGCCCAAACATAATTTTCTTCATTCTCCATGCTCTCCGCAATATTTCTTCCTTCGAGCTGTAGCTGGTCATCTTTACAACGAAGGATCTCGGGCAGGAATCAGGGTCGGAGGGGCGCTGTGCCAGGGAGCGATGCGCTTGATCCATTGAGATGTCGAGATCTGCAGGTAATTTCAAGGAATCCCAGAATATTTTCTGTAAAAAAGCAATTGAGTCAGTTATTCCCTTTTCGGCTCCCTCAGGGATACCATATATCCGCAGGTTCTGCCGTCTACTCCTGCCTTCGAGGTCGTCTAATTTAGCTCGAAGTTCCCTCTCTCTGGCCATCAAATATAGCAGGAGACGGTCATGATGGTCTGATTGATCCATTACTGTTGTAAGTCCCATCTCCAGCTTGTCAGTTCTGTGTTCAATTCTCCCTATATCTTCCTTTAATTCCATAAGTGACACATCTATTTTTTGCACTGTTTTGGCTGTCTGCATGATCGATGCTATTAGTTGCGGGTAGTCATCTTCTTGCCCACACTCTGTCGCCATGATAGCTCCTTCTTCAGTAGGCCCTTCTATTCGGGACATTTTTTCTCCCTGTAGCAGTAGCTGTAGCTTTCGGGCTGGGGTCTGAGCATTCCCGGTCGAGACTGCCTTTGACCGTGTCATCTTGGCTGGCGATTGCATATTTTAAATTTGTGGATGCCTTTAGATTATAAGTTGAGTCGGGAGGAACGCTAGCCTATGCTGCCATTCAGGTTGCTGACGTCACCAGAAGTCAGGGACCCTCATATTATGACAATTTCCTTTAAACAAAAACTATGCTTATTTTGTTTTTTCTACAGACTGGACTATGTGGCACGTAATAATGTTTTAACAGTCTTTATTGTCATTCATTTACTGGGACAATGTGTTGTAAATGTAATAACTATAGCAAATGAATTAACTACATGTTCTGTCTATGCAAATAAATGTGGATATTTAAACATTCCTGGAGTTCATGCAAGATAATTTAAAGTTTATATTTGATGTGTAATCAACAAGTCAATTGGCCAGTGCTCTGGTTAAGAAGATACATGCGTTTTGTGAACTTGGGCAGGTAGTGTTATCCTTGGGTGGAATAAAAAATCACAGACACCAGGGTCTGGATATACAAATCTGTGCAAAAAAAAGCAGAATGCAAAGGTTTACGCTGTGCTTGCACCTGACCCAGAGGTTGTCATATTCATTCAGATAATGCACTGGTGCTATCTGACTGAATATTGTCCTGTGTTGGTGCAGTGCTAGGTCAAATAGCACTGCCCTAACATGGACTGGGGCTGTATGCAGCACATAAGGAACTGTGCCACCAGACCAGATAGTGCTGGGAAGCACTGCGCAATATTTAGCCAGAACCGGGGGATTGGAGGGCGGGGAGTACCAGTAGACACCAGAGACATGGTGTTCCAAACAGGGACAGGTGATCAGAGGATGATGGGTGCACTAGATGCCAGAAAGGAGGTATTAACTACTAAGGTGGGTGATCAGAGGACAGGGAATGCCACTGGACACCATGGACTACACTCTACCTGATGGGCTGTGTAATCGGTAGATGTGGGGTGCCACTAGACACCAGGGCTTACTGTACACATCATGGGACAGGTGTTCGGTGGTTGGGGAGTGCCACTGGGCACCAGTGAGGATGTGACCGGGACTGGAGCAGGTAATGAGGGGGGGAGCTGATTGAAACCAGAGCATTCATTGTTTCGTTGGGATGGGATTCAGGGGGGTGGGGGCTGGGGTGGATGCAGTACTGGCCAACCATCTTCCCTGCACCTGGACAACCTGTCCAGCCTCTAACCCCCATTTGACCACTCTCCCTGAGAGAGGTACTGTGGGCTGGTGATGATTGTGTGCTTCCACAATGCATGTTTCACATTGGCTACAGTAGGAATGGGAGAAAAGTAGAAGACAGGAGCTGGTGTTTCAGTAAAGCCACACTAGAGGGCACTCTGGCTTACCTCTCAGGACAGTCCATCATGAAGGGGCCTCTCCCAGAACAGAGAGTGGTTCATGATTGGGGGGGGGGGGGAGTGCCTCATTTGGTTGTGTGGGGTCTGGTGGAGGGTGGATGTCCTCCTGCTCAGCAGATATTTGTTTTTTCTGTCACCCAGGGAGGCATGGTGTGCAATGACATAGTGGCGTGCAAAGCGTGGGACTTCTGGCACACCTTCCAAAGATCTCGATCACTGGCTGTCAGACCCCGGTCTCCACTGGGGTCAGTCAAACGCTGGATATTTCCTATGCCCCGAGGGAGTAGTCGTAGGATGCTAGTCCTTGGGATGCCTGGATCCTCCTGCCCCGCCCCGACCAGACAGCCCTCTGACATCCCCGGCGTGCTTCCGAACCTGGAACGTCAGCAAGGCAAGCGGAAGTACTAGCACTGTGCCAGTGAGACGGCAAAGTTTAACTGTGAAGTGCTAAGCTGTGCTCTTCATTAATTTAACCTGGCAATATGTGGCAAAAACAAAACAATACAAACATATGAAATTTGCCAGCAGATAAAGGCCCAAAGGTCTATCCAGTCTGCTCGATTTTGCAGCTAGCCCCCTACTCAGCAGCTGCTGAAGACAAATGACGCTAATCAATTTTTGCAGCATTTTATTTTGTACTCCTTACTCACCATATTTTGTTATTTGTATGCATTAAAATTTGGTTTGGCTCACCTCTGTTCACAACTGAGAAGTACGGTACTCACTCTGAGAAAAAATCCTATCTGGATCCCTGCATGGCACAGCCCAATGTCGGCGTCACATGTGACACAGTGCAGTGTCTGCACTGCATGTGGGAAAGTGTGGTGTCATCATCATCATGGCACAGCACAGTGTCAGTATGCCACACAGCAGTGTTGTGTCAGCATTGCACATGGCACAATGAAGTGCCTTCAGTGCATTTAGCACAGCTCACCGATGGCACTGCACAACACACTGTGTTGTTTCGATAGTGTAGATAGCACAGCGTAGTGTCTGCATGTCACGAGGCACAATGCAATGTCTGCACAGCAGGTGGCACAGTAACTTGCGGCAGTGCATGTGGCACCACATGGTGTTAGCAGTGCACATGGCACCATAAAGTGTCAGCCCACCACCTGGCACAGTGCTGTGTCAGTAGTGCATGTGGCACATTGTGGTGTCTGCACTGCACATGGAACAGCGCAGTGTTGGCAGAGCACATACCACAGTGCGGCAACACCACTGTGTGTAACACAGCGCAGTGCCAACACAGCAGAGTGCAACATGTACTGCTGTCACAGTGCAGAACCATGTGCACAGCAGACACTGTAGTGTACCACATGGTCTCCCATCATTGTTCTGTAACACATGGCTTGTCATTACTGAGCTGCACCATGCCCACAGCCATCACCATGCTATGCCACTTGCACTGCTGTTAATGTGCTGTGCCATGCCATGACTGCACTGTGCCATGTGCAATGCCATCACTGCACTGTGCCATGTGCACTGCAGTCACTGAACTGTTTCACGTGTAAGGATGTTACTGCACTCTGCACCATGTGCTGCCAACACTGCACTGCGCCATGTGCACTGCTGTTACTGTGCCACATTAACTGTTGTCACTGTGCTGTGCCACATGCACTGCCACCAATGGTGCCCAGAAGGTTGGCAAAAGCCCTACATAGTGAGGTGCAGGCCCCTGCGTCAGGAAGGGGGGGTGCAGGTCCCCAAGTAGGAAGGTTGATGCATGCCCCTGCACAGGGAGTGGGGTTTCAGGCTCCTCTGTGGGAAATGAGGTGTAGTCCCATGAGCGGGGATGGTTAGGAGGTTGCAGGCCCTTGTTTGAAGAGCCATGTGGGATGCCGACACTGCACTGTGCCACGTGCAATGCAAAAAGTACACAGTGACACACAAACACTGCTCCATGTGAAATGCACCTCTATACTGCTCCACATGCACTGCTGACACTGCATTGTGCCATGTGCAGTGCTGACACTGCACTGTGCCATGTGCAGTGCTGATACTGCACAGTGCCACATGCAGTATGAACACTGTAGAGTCATGTGTACTGATGACACTGCACTATGCCATGTGCAGAACTGACATTGCACAGTGACATGTACAATGCCAACACTGCACTGACACGTGTACTGACAACATTGCACTATGCCATGGGCACTCTCGACACTGCAGTATAGCATGTGTACTGCCAACACTGCTGTACCATGGGCAATGCTGACATTGTGCTGTACCACACATATGGTAGAGCATGAGGCAGAGGGACAGACTTGATGCCAGGGCTGGGTGGGGGACTCTGGGTTCCAACAACCAGTGCTGAGGGGTATTGGGAACCCAGCTGCAAGTGCTGTGAAAAGGGGATGCAATGGAATCTACCACCATGGCGTGGGGGGGGCAGTGAGTATGCTGCCAAGTGTGTGGGCTTTAGGAGCCTGTGGCCAGTGCCTGGGGTAGGACTCATCAGCTAGAGGTCAGTGATAGGCAGTGGACTCAGGAGGTGATGCTGCAGCAGCTCCATGAGTGGGGATGTACAGTGTTGTGTGATGGATGTCTTGGGGGCCAGGAGTGAGGAGGTATTCAGGAAGCCAAAGGACTGCAGTGGGGGTTAGGGTGGCATAGGAGGCAGAGTGTTGTCCAGATACCAGTGAGTGAGATGTCTGGGTGCCCGGGAGGGAAAGGTGTCAAGTGGGCTAGGGAGTGAGCTCTCTGGTAGCTCGGGTGGGAGGTGTCTGGAGGACCCAGAAGGTAGGGGTGTCTTCTGAAGGAGAAGTGTCTGGTGGGTTGGGGAAGAAGGTTCTGGTTGGCCAGGAATGGAGGTAGGCATCCAAGAGGCCATGGAGGGAGCGAGTGTGGAGGTGGTGGGGGACTGTGGAAAGAGCATGGGTCTTGAAGAGGACTGCAAAGGGACCAAGAGTGTTAGGCAGGAGGGCTCAGTTGATCGAGGGTTGAGGTAGCTAGAGTACACTGATGGATGGTGGGCTCTGGAGCATGCTGCCATGGTTGGGTGGGGCTTAATAGCTTGGGGAGAAAGAGCACACACAATAGCCCTTAATCCTGAACCCCCAAATGTTCCTATCAGCTCCCCACCCCACCCTTCTTATCCAGTAACAAGTTGCAGTCACTAACTCAGAACAGACTGGCAGTGAGCTGCCCACACACAGCTGTAATCCCTTGTTCCACAGACCAGTCACCATCCCACAGCTGAACCTTCAATTCACATAGACCAGCACCCCCCTGCGGCTTCTCCCTATGCTCCCCTCCCCAAGCTGGAATCCTTACTTCCCACAGACCAGCCACCACCGAACATACTAGTATGTGCCCTCCTCCCCCCGTACTGCAGAAACCCCCATCCCACATTCACCCTTGCAGCTGACTCCACAGAACATACTGCCACAGCTGGAACAGTATAGTTGCGTAAGAACTTACCGTAATAGTAGATCTTCGAGAGTATCTCTTGCAGCAGATCATAACCAGTGGGATTCAGCTGCAGGCATCATCTCCTTCAGATGATTTTCACAGCAGTCAACCCTGAGACCTCCCCCTAGTACCACCACGTGGTATACATCTGGTAGGTATAAAAGGGGGAGGTCCCAGTCACTCATCAGTTCTTTTACCATCCCAGCGACCGTATGTGTAACCATATCTTAGGGCCTCCGATGAGAACCGAGGAGGGAAATCAAGGCAGCAGCTCATGGAGTACTAGAGACAGGAGCAAGGAACTCTTTTGGAGCAACAGCTAGGGGGAAGAAGGGTGGGGCTGCATGACCTGCTGCAAGAGATACTCTCAAAGAGCTACTGTTATGTTAAGTTCTTACACAACTGTACTATCTTCTTCAAGGCAATCTCTTGCAGCAGGTCATAACCAGTGGGAAGATTCCCAAGCAGTTGTTATACCCAGCGGGAGGAGGCAGCGAATCATGAATGTTCAGAACAGGAGGCCTGTAGGACAACCCATCCAAAAACGGTTCACCTCTTAGAAGCGATGTCTAGACTGTAATGTTTAGTGAAGGTATGCACAGTAGACCACGTGGCAGCTTCGCAAATATCCAAGGTGAAATGCCCCAGAAACAAGCTGTAGAGGCGGCCATGCCTCTGGTAGAATGTGGTTTGACAACACCTGTGAGAGGTACGTTGTACTTAGCATGAATAAACGTAATGCAGTTGGCCAACCATGTGGACAAGCACTGCTTAGAAACACTGACGCCCTGGTTTCCAGGCATGAAAGAAACAAAAAGTTGCTCGGATTTACACAACTGTGAAGTGTGGAGAAGATAAATACTCAATGTTCTATGCACATTGAGAGTATGAAACAAGGCTTCCCCCGGATTCTGAGGCTCAGCAAATTATACTGGCAATTGGATGATCCAGTTTAAAGTAAATACAGAAACAACCTTAGGCAAGAATGCAGGGTTAGTTCGTAAAGACACCCGGTTGTTATGAAACTGAATATATGGAGGTTTGCACATCAGTGCATGTAACTCCAAGACCCATCTGCCAGACATGATGGCCATTAAAAACATTGTTTTCCAGGATAGATACTGGAGATTGCTGAATTCAGCAGGCTCAAAGGGACTCACGGTCAATTTTCCAAGCACAAACTTCAAATCCCAGACAGGGACTGGATCCCTGATAGGGGGATGTAGGTGCAGAATACCTTTCAAAAAAGGTTTGAATTAACGGTAACTGGGACAAAGGAATGTTGTCTACAGGCAAATGAAATGTGGCTATGGCTGAAAGGTGGACTTTCACAGAGGAATATTTTAGTCCTCCTTCCGACAAGGAGAGCAAATAATCTAAGATGCGCTGAGGAGAATACTCATAAGGATCCAAGGCGAGAGCAAACACTCAAATAGAGAAGCATTTCCACTTCAGAGAATAGGAAGATCGGGTAGCCAGCTTCCTAGCAGCCCGGAGAACTTCCACCACCTTCGGGGACACCCAGAAATGCGAAAGGACTATGCCCTTAGGAGCCAGGCATGCAAGTCAAGGCCTAAGTGTAACAGGGAGCCATGCGCCATGGACAGTAAAGCTCGAAAAATAGGCAGAGAGATTGGTTCCATGTCTGAGAGCTGTAGAAGCAGAGGGAACCAAATCTGTCTCAGCCAGAACGGCGCTATGAAAATCATAGATGCTCTGTCCTGGACCAGTTTGAGTAGTACTCTCTGAGAGAGTAGAAACAGTGGGAAGGCGTACAGAAATCTTCCTGTCCAGGAAAGAGATAATGAGTCCCGCCACACAGTTCCAGGACCTAGCTCAAGAGAACAGTAAAGTGGCAGTTTTGTATTTTGCTGAGAGGCATACAGGTCCAACTTCGGTTGGCCCCACAAGTGGAAGACAACGTTGAGAACGTCAGGTAAGATTTCCCACTCATGTGCTTGGGCAGAGGATCTGCTTAGGGCATCCGCCAGGGTGTTGGACACTCCAGGGATGTGTACTGCCAGAAGATGAATATTTCTCTGGATCACCCAATACCACACCCTCATCGATTCTCTGCAGAGAGGGTAAGAATGGGTGCCACCTTGTTTGTTTATGTGGTGAACTACCATAGAATAGTCTAATTGCACTTGCAGACAACCTGGGGGGAGGTAAGCCTCGAACACCTGTAAGACGTAGAGTACCGCACGTAGCGCCAAGACACTGATGTGGAGGCAGGCCTCCACTGACATCCAAGATCCTTGTGATCGGATGTGCAGGAAGTGAGCACCCCACCCTGTCAAGGAAGTGTCCATCGTCAGAATGAGACTCAGGATGGTTGATCAAAATGGCATGCCTCGCATGAGATTGTCCCATGACTTCCACCACTGTAGGGCTCAAAAAGCCTGGGAAGACAGCAGGATTGGGGCATCAAAATCATCATGTTTTTGGTCCCACTGGACTCTGAGGGACCACTGATGGACCCTCATATTTAACCTGGCATTGGGACTGTTGGTATTGTGGCCGCCAAATGTCCCAGAAGGCGGAGATAGTCTCTTGCAGAGACCAATCTGCTGGATTCGAAGCTGCGCGCTCAAGCAATCAGGACATCTGCCCGAGCCATGAGCAGAAATGCTTTTCCCACAGAGGAGTCCAGCACGACTCCTGTATACTGAAGACGATGAGTAGGGTCCATTTTGGACTTCAGCTAGTTTGCCGCAATCCCTACTTGAGTGCACAACTGTAGGATTCGAGAAAGCATGTGAGACAACTGGTGTCTGGAGGATGCTTTCTGGAGCCAGTCATCCAGGTATGGAATGTGATAGAAGCCCTCCCTTCGGAGGGCCACTGCGGCCACTGTAAAGCATTTTGTAAATACCCTCAGGGCCACTGAAAGACCTAAAAGGAGGGCCCTGAACTGGTAATGATAACCCTGGAACATGGAATGGAGAAACCGTCTGTGAGTCAGGTGCATCATGATATGAAGGTATGCATCCTTCATATCCAGAGAGCAGAGCCAATCGCCTGTGTTCAGCAAAAGGAGAAGTGCTGGAAGAGACACCATGCGGAACTTTTGGTAAATTATGTAGAGGTTAAGACACCTCAGATCCAAAATGGGGCATAAATCCCCCATCCATCTGGGGACAAGGAAAAAGTGGGAGTAAAATCCTGCACCCTTCTGAGGAAGGAGGGACTGGTTTGATAGCCCTTTTTGACAGTAAGGCATCGATCTCGGTCCACAGGACCAGTGCCTGGTCTGGAGGGTAGTGAGAGGCCCTGGGTGGCAATGGAAGAGGCATCTCCGTGAACTCCAATGTGTGTCCCATCTCGATCAGTTGCAGGAGCCATTGGTCAGAGGAGATGACATGCCATCCTTGTAGGTGCAGGGAGAACCTGCCCCAGATGGCCGTGGATAGGGCCTCCACACCCATGACTGGAGGAAGACTTTCAGGTGGAAGGCTGGCCCTGCTGGGGGGCAGCAGAGACATAATGGATTTTCTGGGCATTTCTAGGACCTGGCAATTGCAACTGAGGTTTTGTTTTATTGACAGGCTGCCTGTTGAATGAGAGATGGCCGCTCTAGGGGTGGCCTCTCGAGGAACCCCTAAAGGGTTGTTTGGCCTTAGGGAGGTAGAGCATCCACACTGATTGAAGAGTGCAACCGGAGTCTTGTAAGTCTTTCAAGATGTCCTGGATCTGTGGCCAGAACAGCTGAACTCCTTTAAAGGGAGCATTCAAGATGGATTGCTGTACATCCTGGGAAAAAACAGATGCTCTGAGCCAGGCATGATGCCTGAGACATATACCAGCAGAGGATGTATGAGCCGTAGTATCCACGGCATCATAAGTGGCCCTAAGCAGATGGCAACCTACCGCCACAGCAGTAGATAGTTTCACTGTAAGTTCCTCTTGGACAGAACACACTGAGAAGGACTGGATTGTCACCTGGGAGGCTTTTAGAATTTCCTCCTGATATTTCAGGAGGTGTCCATTGTAATTGAGTACATGGAGGGACAAGGTGGCTGAGAAAAAAAAACACACATTTTCCAATGGCATCTAATTTCTTTGATTCTGCATCTGGGGGATGAGCACTCATGTGCTGAGGCTTAAAGGACGTATTGTGCAGCATTGATCACCACTGAGTCTGCCTAAGGTGGAGACATGAAGTAGGGATGAGCCACTGGATTTTGATAAAGCCTACCAGCCTTCAGCGGATTGGAGGGAATCTTGAAAGATTGCTTCCAGGCAGCCATAATAGCCTCTTCAAAGGCATCCACCAAGGGGGGGGGGGTAACCAGAGTGTGGCATTCAGGCACCCCTAGGTACTGAGCCAATATCTTGCGAGTAGCCTCCTGCTCAGTGCCCTGGAACCCAAATGTTTTCTGGAGGTGGATCATGATGTCCAAAAACGTCAGGTCATCTGGCGGAGAAAAAGGGAGCTCAGCGGTAGTTTCCCCCTTGAACAGAGGAGTTGGCAGAGAAGGACTGAGGGTGATCTCTCATGGTTCATGTCCCCTTCCTCCCTGTTTGCTAGATCCCAGTCCTGCAGGAAAGGGTCCTCCATGTTTATGTCCCAGGAGTACAGACCCGGGGAGACAGGGGAAGAATTGGTCATCTGCTGGGCCGAAGGAAGCTGAGATGGAGCAGAGACCAGAGGTGACCCCTCCATACGGTGGGCGCTGGGTCTGAGTGAGGTCCAGGATGGATTTCACCAGTGCCTGGACATCTATCATGGCCATCTGTCCAGTGGAATTGGTCATGGTAGACTGGCGGAGCAAATGGGCACCACTGATGAAATGGTCGCAGGCAGTGGGACCAAATAAGCAGCCGTCGACGAGGGGTGTATATAGGACCCCAGGATAGTCAACAATGGTGCAAGGCTGGTCATTGATGAAAAGATCGTCAACGGGCCCCCAGCGCCTGCCGTTGACGAGAGCATCGTTGACAGAGAATCCATAGTCATCAACGACTTTTGGTTTAGAATCATCGATGGAACGCTGTGCATCATCGACGACAGAATCATCAATGGGCCGTGCGGTAGGGCCATCAACAAGAGGATCGTTGATGAGCCAGAAGCCATCATCGATGGATGATGGCTATGCAGCATGGAAGATGGGGGCAGCATTGCAAGCAACAAAATCACCCCAGAGCTGCTCGTCGATGGAGGAGCTGTCAATGAGAAAGGAAAAGAGCCCACAATCGTTGACGATTTTGAAGACGATGTGAGAGGGGCCACCAGCTCCATACTTACTTTATGTGAAGCAGAGGACAACACGGGGTGGTAGAGACATGATTAGTCTTAGAGGTATGTTTCTTACCATGACCCTGTGGTGAGATGGAGGGGCCTCCCGTGGAGTGGTGAGACCTGAAGAGGATGCCAAGGGGTCTCTAGAAGAGGAGCGGTGCTGTCGTTCCAAGAGGACTACCTTCTGCTCCATGAGATACTCACAGAGCTGTTGCAACCATCGGCGTTTTGTGGCTCTGTTGAATTTATTACAGAAGGCATACTCCACTGAGTTGTGTTCAGGACCAAGGCAATGAACACAGACTGTATGGAGATCTTCTTTAACAATTCTGTGGCCACAGAAACAACTTCAAAATAAAGGCTCCAAAGACATCAGTAGTGAATATTTAAAAAAAAAAAAAGAACACAATTTAAAGTTGTGGGTCGTAGAACTTTTCTTAAGATGACTATAAAGCAAGAACTCCGAAGAAGGACTTGCTGCATGCATGCCGCAGTTAAAAAGAACTGAGGAATGACTGGGACCTCCCCCTTTTATATCTGCCAGGTGTATACCACATGGTGGTGCTAGGGGGAGGTCCTAGGGCTGACTGCTGTGAAAATCATCTGAAAGAGATGACACCTGCAGCTGAATCCCACTGGTTATAACCTGCTGCAAGAGATTGCCTCAAAGAACATCCCTCGTTCCATGGTTTGACCATACCCCCCCAACACACAGCTTGCCACCCCTTTCCAGAGTCCAGCAACCCCTTGCAGCTGTCCCCCAAACATACTAACATGTGACCCCCCCCATAGAAAAAAACATACCATGTTCGCCCTTGCACTAGCTCTGCAGAACAGACTGGTACCACACTGTGGATGTCAAAAACACGGAAGTGGGCTCATTGACATCCACACGTATTTGATGGCACATTTAGTTTCACTTAATTTTTTTTTTTTTTTTTTATTAAAAATAGAAATATGCTTACTTTTTTGAAATTCTTTGTAACCGGACTCCTTTTACTTTATTAATAGTGTGTTTTTTTTTTTGGGGGGTTAATATGTAGTTTTCTCGACTTTTTCTCTTCCCTAGCCGGGACCCCGGCAGACCTACGCGTGCGTGCGTGCGTGCAGGTGTGCACTCACACACGCCGGGTACCAGCTCGGCCCCTTCAGTCCCACCCCTGGCAGCTGCCACCCCCACCTGCCTATGCTTTCCAACCGACCTCCACCTGACGGGAGCAGAACTACGCCGGAGGAGGCAGAGAAATACCCCCGGGAGTGGAGAGCTGCTGTAGGCTGCTCAATCCCACTCCTTCCCCCCATGCCGGCTCCCCAGTGACCCGAGGTGGTTCCCGAACCTGGTTCACTGAGGTAAGGCGTCCAGCACCTCATCCCTCAGCGCCACCAGGCCGGCTCTGTTAATGGTGGTCTTAACGGAGGATGCAGTTTGGATTGTATAAAAATGCTTTGAGTCAGCCTGGCTTGGGATTTGCATCGGAACTAGTTGCAGTGGATGGAATCTACTGTACATGTGGTTTATTTTGTGATGGGGCTACTAGATGCAGGACAGCTTACTGGGCAACTGCCAGTGCTGGAGGTTTCTGTGCTGGATGCAAGGTATTTACTTGACACAAGGACTGCTGGTGAAGATTGCTCAGGCATAGTGGCAAAATGGTGAGGGTATAATGCCTGAAATAAAGTTGTTTTCCCTAATGTCTCCTCTCACTATATACTGGGGCATCTTTACATATTTCTCTCCTCTGGGCTAACTAAACAGGTCCCAAAGCACACTATCATGCCCTGCCTATAGACTCTGAAAAAAAAGTGTTTTTCTATAGGGCCCCCATGATGCTGCTACTTGAGGCACTACATACTTGTACAAAGTTTATTTTGAATTTAGCATTTTAATAGTGCCCTCCAAACTGTTCCCTGTGGAAACTGTTATATGGGCCTTAATGGGGTGCTCAAGCCCACCAGCGTACCATGCGTCCATGTATGTGGAGGGAGGGGCCAGCAGCAGGAGAACAGGTGGTGTGGACTGTGGAAACAGCATGGGTCTTGGAGGAGACTGCGGAAGGAGCAAGGGTGTTAGGGGGACTATGAGGTGAGGGGGGAAGTGTCCAGGGTTGTGGAGAGAAAAACTGTTGGGAGCTGTGGAAGGAGGCGTTACTGTCAGTGGCTGTGGGGGGAAGCAGCGAAAAGCTCACCGCCATATTGTTGATGTCAACACCCAGAAGCAGCCCACCGACATACATGTTTTGGACAGTACACACATTCTCTGCAGCATTCTGAAAGTAATAAAATAAAAAAAAAACTGCCATGTTTGTGGCTGTCAAGCAGAGCAACCCACACAACCACTCTTCCTTCAGCTAAACTACAGTGGCACGTAATCTCAGCGACTCCAGAACGGCAAAGCCCAAAGTGCGTCAGGGAATGAAAGTGAGGACAAAATGGTAAAAGAAGTTTTACCTCCTCCCTGAGGTGCTACAACCTCGGAGTTAGTTAAATAAGGGGGATGCGGGGGGCAAAGCCCCCATAATGGGGAGTGCAGGTGGCGAAGACCCCGTAAAAAAAAAAAAAAAAATTTCACCATTTCTGTCCTTGCCGACGTTCCTTCACAATTCTGGATTCACCATTCCGGAGTCACTGTTATCACATAAAACCCTAAACTAGCTCCAACACTCCATGCCACTTGACTACCCTCAAGGCCATGACCAGCCTATGCCCCAGACCACCCTACATGTGGCTTGAATACCCCCACAACACCACACTCCTCACCTTAGCTGGCTACCCTCCCTGCAGCATGTGTACTGATGGCATTGTGGTATATGTCACGTGCAGTGCCAGCACTGTGACGCCATGTGGAATTCCTACATTGAGCATGCCACGTGCACTTCTGACAAAACGTCATGTGCAGTGCCAGCACTGCACTGTGCCACACATAATGCCAACACTGCCCTGTTCCATGTGCAGTGCCGACACTGCACTGTCATGTGCCCTGCCAACACTGCTGTCGGGGCTTGTTACCTAGAAGTCAGTGATACATGGTGGACTCAGGAGGTGAAGCTGCAGCAGCTCTGTGAGTGAGGACATAGAGTGCTGTATTGTGGGTGTCCTGGGGCCAGGAAGGAGGAGGTGTCCGGGGGTCCCAATGAGTGTGGTGGGTGTTGATGTGGCACAAGAGGGAGGGAAGTGTCCGGTGGCCAGGAAGTGAGATGTTTGGGGGCCCAGGAGGAAGAGGGTGTCTTCTTAAGAAGGGGTGTCCAGTGGGCAAGGAAGGGAGGTTTCTGGTTGACCAGGAAGGGAGTTGAGGGACAGAGGCATCTGAGGGACCATGGTGCTGTGGACTGTGGAAAGAGCGTAGTACTGTGGAGGGAGTAAAGGTGTTAGGAGGACTGTGGGATGAGGGGGTGGAGGAAGGAGATGGTGTGGGGGGGTGAGTACTGGGTCATGGAGAGAGGAGGTAGTGTACAGGGTTGTGGAGAGAGGTACTGTTGGGGGCTTTGGAAGGAGGCGTTACTGTCAGGGACTGTGGAGATAGTGTGGCCAGTGTATAGCTCACCCCCATATTGTGGATGTCAAGACCCAGAAGCATCTGACATCCAGGTTTCAGATGCTGCTCTTATTCTATGTGGCATTTTAAAAGTAAATAAATAAGAAACATGTTTGTGTCAGTCAAATGGAGCAACCCACCCAACCAACCTCCCTTTAGCTACACTAACCACCAACAATCCACACCTCTTGACTACACTTTAAGGACATGACCAGCCTCTACCCCACAACCACCTTACATTTGGTTTGACTACCCCCACAACATCACACACCCCACCTTAGCTGGCCATCTTCCCTGCAGCTGGAACAGTGTTCTTATCACCCTCACAGTGGACTAGCCTCCACCCCCAAGATGGCCCTGCTGCCCATGGTAGTGGAGTACAATGTCTTGCAGACAAAAAAAATGCACCTCCCCCTACCTCCGTCTCTCTTTCCCCAACTCACAGACTCCTGTGCTCTATTGGCAACCACAAAAATGACATTTTTTTAACTTTAAATGTGATGTTGGAAACTGGGGAATATCAGGACACAGAAGAAGCCCATCACACACATTTTGTGCAGTGCACTTAAGACTCCACGGCGTTTTAGATTATTAAGAAAACTGCCACATTCACGAACGCCAAGCAGAGCTAGGGTGTACTTTTCTTGTCTGTCAGAATTAATACTGTGGGACACTGGGTAGCATGCCTCTGCTATGGATGACCGGTGGGGGGGTCCTGACTATGGGAGAGGGGTTCCGCTTCCTGCCATGAGGTGATGGGGTGGGGAAAGTGTGATATACTGTGGGTCAGTACAGAGGAGAGACTCATACACAGTATGTCAGTTTAGTGGCCATCTTTTATTCTACTCAGAGGTAGTGGTCTTACATCACTGGACATACACAAAGAAAGGCTTACTGTGCATGACAGGAACTTACATATATAATGGACTACAATACCCACATGTATAAAGTACAACTCTAATCAACTTCCTACCATATATACCTACGTATATACTACCATACATATCCATGCATATACTACACTCCTCCCCCTTAGACAGAAACTTGTTTAAAATACTTCAACAGTAACATTTCTAACTTCCAGGCTGAAGTAGAATGTTTGGTTCCCAGAAACAAGTTCAGGGGATTATTCTGCCCCTTGGGTAGAACTTGTCACTAACTAAGTAACAGTACAAGTAAGAGTTCAGTTAAACAGAGGTTCAAGTTCATTACATGACTTTAAAGGTCAAGTCTTTGTGGTGGTCTTCAGTACCTCAGGGGATATCTGCGGGCCGGAATAACCACTGCTGATGGAACAGGAGATTAATTATTATTTGGCACTGGCTTCGGTGGAACTTCATCAGTAGGAGCAAAGTCCTCTGTGTCACTGTCCTCAGATGGAGTGATGACTTCTGCTGCACTTGCTGAAACCTTGGAAGGCAGCAGGTGATCCACATGTACATGAACAAGTCTCTGTCCCATGCGAACTGCATAAGTCAAAGGTCCACGTGTTTCATTCACCACCCCAGGAATCCAAGAACCCTTGGGATGTCTACAGTCTCGAACCATCACCCTCTCCCCAAGATGAAAAATCTATACTGGCTTGGTAGACTTGTCATGACGATTTTGCTGTTGTAGTTGATACTTTGCAACAGTGTCAACCAAGTCTGGCTTGAGTAATGGCAAACAGGTACAAGGCAGCTGTTTTTGGAACAGTTCTACAGGTGTTCGCTCTGTGACTGTGTGAGAAGTGTTTCTGTAAGCACACAGAAAACAAGACAGCCTTTGAGCTGTAAGTACTTGCTGTGAATCAGGTTTATTCCAAGCTTTTTTGAATGTCTGTACAGTTCTTTCGGCTGCCCCATTTGATGCTGGATGGTAAGGAAGAGTCAAAATATGTCAGACGTCATTCTGTTTTAAGAACAGTTTGAAGACATAGGAAGAAAATTGGGGATCATTGTCTGACACTAACTCCGGTGGTAGTCCATAAGAGGCAAAAAGGTGTCTCAAAAGGTCTATAGTCTTTTCAGTAGTTGTGACTTGTGTGGGTAAGACTTCCAGCCATTTGGAGTGGACATCAGTTACTACCAAGAAGTGTTGTTTGTCCACTTCAGCATAGTCGACATGGATGCAGTCCCATGGTGTGGTAGCCCAGGACCAAGGATGCAGGGGTGCGGTAGCAGGTTGGTTGCAGACAGCCGCACATGGCACACATTGGTTGACAAGATGTTGGATATCCTGATCAAGTCCTAGCCACCAGAGGTATCCTCTGGCCAATGCCTTCATTCAAGAGATTCCAGGATAATTGTCATGTAAGTCAGAAAGTAACCTCTTGCGGAACTTTGGAGGTATCACAACTGGAGCTCCACAGAACACAGCCTTGCTATGTGGACAACTGGCCCTTCTTCTCTAAGAAAGGTCAGAGGGTTGGGTCTCTCGTGAAGTTAGGCCAACCATTTAGGGTAAAATCTAGGACTTTAGAGAGGACAGGATCTTCCTGTGTCTCTGCTGTGACATCCTGTAAAGCAAACAGTAAGTCCTCGAGATGTGAAAGATGGAATACTGTTGCATCATCTTACTTCACAGTAGCATCCTTGCATGGCAGTCTCGACAATTTATCTGCATTTGCATGATCTTGAGAACATCGGTATTCGATGTCATAGTCATATGCCAACAAAATCAGGGCCCATAGCTGCATCTGGAGTGCTGCAAGAATTGGTATTGAGGCCTTTGGCCCCAGAATTGCCTGTAGAGGCTGTGATCTGTTAGCAGAGTGAATTTCCATCTGTACAAGTGCTTATGGAACTTCTTGACACCAAAAATTATGCTAAGGGCTTCTTTCTCGATCTGAGCATAATTCTTTTGCTTGAGGACAATGTCCGGGAAGCAAAAGCAATCGGGTGTTCTTCTCCAGAAGGTAACACATGTGAGATAACAGCCCCCACTCCATAAGGTGACGCATCGCATGCCAGCCTCAGAGGTTTGGCTGGACCATAGTGCGCTAACCATTTGCTGCCTAGAAGACATTTCTTGCAAGCCTGGAATGCTTCCTCACACTGTGGGGACCAATTCCATTGAGCTTCTTTCTGTAGCAAATCATGGAGTGGTTGCAACGATGTGGACAAATAAGCTAGGAACCATCCATAGTAGTTCAAGAGGCCTAAGAATGATCTTAACTCTATCATATTTGTTGGTGCAGGTGCCTTGACTATAGCATTCACCTTGCTGTCTGATGGGCGCAGGCCTTGGGCGTCGATCCGGTGACCTAGGTACTCAACAGAATTTTGCAGAAATTGGCATTTTACTAGCTTTACTCTCAGGCCATACCGTTGCAGTCTGGTCAGAAAATGGTCCAGGATTGTCAGATGCTCTTCCACTGTGGGAGTGGTTACCCAAAATATCATCCATAAAGCATACTACATGGTCCAGTCCATACAATATCTGGTCCATTGTGTTCTGGAAAATTGCTGACACTGTGAAAACTCCATATGCCAAGCGATGATACCATTAAAGTCCCTTATGGGTGTTAATGGTAAGATGTGGTTCTGACTCTGGTTCTAGTTCCAGTTGCTGGTATGCAATTGATAAGTCCAATTTGCTAAAGAACTTGCCCCCTGAGAGTGTAGCAAACAAGTCCTCTGCATTGGGTAATGGGTATGGATCTTGCTGTATACAAAGGTTCACTGTAACCCTGTAGTCACCACACAACCTCACTGCCTTGTCTCGTTTTGGCACCACAATGATAGGGGGCAGCCCAGTCGCTCCTCTCTACTCATGAGATGATACCATGGCTTTCAAGATGGTCCAGTTCCTTCTCTACAGCTTCCCTTAAAGCACACGGTACTGGTCAAAGCTTGTGGAAAATTGGAATGGCTCCTGGTTGCACTCAGATCTTTGCCTTGAAATCCCGGATCGTGCCGTAACCGTCCTGGAAAATAGGACTATGTTTGTCCAACATATTCTTTAGCGCATCTTGCAGTGCTTTGGTCACTGTATTTAAGCTGAAGATCTTTTCCCAGTTCAAGTTGATCTGCATGAGCCAGTCTCTGCCTAGTAATGCAGGTCTTTCTCCTTGTACCACCACCAGAGGCAAGGTCCACCTTCCTCCCTCGTAGGTGACTGGCACTTGAATTTCTCCTAGCACGGAGATTTGCTCTCCCATGTAAGTTGAGAGCTGAATAGATGATGGTTGCAATGGGCACTGCTGAAATTTCTCTCTGTAAATGTTCTGTGGCACAAGAGATACTGAAGCTCCGGTGTCTTGCTGCATGCTCACCGGGTTGCCTGCTAGCTCAAGCTGGAAGTAAATTTCCTTTCCAGTTGCCCGTGTTGCATAAACCATGAACAGGTGCAATGCTTCACCTTCTATTTCAGTGGTTGCAGTGCCATCTGTGACATACCATGCTGTAGCAGCCCGTGATGTACTTTTGCACACCCTTTGTATGTGACCCAATTTTCCAAAGCTGTGGCATTTCTCATGTTGAAAGCGGCATGTGCTTTTATAGTGGTTACAATCAACATTGATAACATGGTTTTGACTTTGCAGAAGTGCCCTATGGTGCTGGCTTCCTAAATATTTGGGGTTGCTGACGAGCATGTGGTGGACAACTGTGTGATGTGGCATGTCCCTTTTGTTCTAGGGTATGGGTAACCTTATGAACGTCACTTCTTTGGGGTTCAGAATGTCCCACCAGTGCTTGGGAGCCTTTCTGAGTGAGCTCCATAGCAATTGCAATGTCACAAGCTGTTTTAAAGTCTAGTTTCTTTTCTTGCAAAAGCCTTTTTCTGTAAGCTTCCCCTCTCAGACCACAGACAAAATGACCCCGGAGGGCACCATCCAGGGACTGGCCAAACTCACAAGTGTGTTCAAGATGCTTTAATGCGATGATGTAGTCAGCAATAGGTTCCCCTTCCCCTTGGTTGCACTGGTAGAAGGTGTACCGTTCAACAATGAGAAGGGGTTGGGGCTTGAAATGCTTTGCAAGTGCCTCAGTGACTTGCTCATATGTCAGGGTCAGGATGTCGGCAGGGGCTGTTAAATTCCACAGGACATAAATCTGTGGTTGTAAGACTGCTAGGAAGACATCTACTTGTTCATCTTCTGCTATTTTGTTTGCCTTAAGCCAGTGTTGGAAATGTTCTACATATAAATCAAATGTTTCCTTGGATTCATCAAAGTCAGGCACTCTGCCAATTGTAGGCATGATGTCTGTGGCTACAGGTAGGTGCTCAGGAGCTGCAGTGCCTACACACAAAAACAAAACGTGTCTTTTTCTGTTGTTTTTTTTTCTCAGTGTGTGATGCAGTTTCTGTGGTGTGCTTCAAGAGGCTTCTGCTTTGTTACTATGGTCAGTGTCTGAGGACATACAGCAGCCGTGATGAAGCAAAGGAATGTTAGCTTTCAGGCTGAAGCCATAAATCATGTGCCTCGTGCAGACCTGCTATTAGCAGTGCTGTCTGTTTTTCAATACATCAAAGTAGCAAATAGCTCTTTAGGTTTCTGTTTTATCTGTCTGTAGATAAACCTGTACCCAGAGTTTTGCATCTAAGCAATTTATGGGGTTTTCAGCAAGTAGCCAGAAAAAGAGACAGTTAAGCAGCCTGACGAACAGAATAGACGCAAGGAGCTGGAAAGTTTTACTATCTAATTTAAATTAAAAAGAAAACATGCATTTATTTACATGACCCTTTTGTTGCACTCATAGAAGTTCTGGTGTTGATCCTCGTCGCCAATGTCATATATTGTGAGTCAGTACAAAGGAGAGACTCATATATGGTATGTCAGTTTAGTGGCCATCTTTTATTCTACTCAGAGATAGTGGTCTTACATCACTGGACCTACTCAAAGAAAGGCTTACTGTGCATGACAGGAACTTACATATATAATGGACTACAATACCCACATGTATAAACTACAACTCTTCATAGGTTTCATAGGATTAACAAGCTACATACACTTTCGTCCTTAATGCTTGCCTTGTCTGTCTTAGAGTGTATTTATTTTTATAAAACTTATCCAAACCAAGTTTAAATGATTCCATTGTTTTGTTATTTACCACTTACCTTGGTAAACAGTTCCAAAGCTTTACCACTCTCTGACTAAACCAGTTTTTCCTCTTTAAGGTGTTCCATTTACCCTGTTCCAATTGAAGTTTTGTGTTCCCTCGGTTCATACAGATAGTTCTTTTTTACTCTAAATCCTAGATCATCCCTTAATTGGACATCCTGAAGGTCCCTGTATATCATACACATATCTCCCCTTATTCTCCAATAATGCAGTGTGTATAATCCTAATTTCTGTAATCTCTCCTGGTATATTGCATATCCCTGGCCTATTATTCTATTTGTGGCCCTGCGTTGCACTCCCTCCAACCTTCTGATGTCTTTTTTATATGGGGACCAAACCTGAGTGCAGTACTCAAAACGCGGCCTCACCAATGCCTGATACAAGAGCAGAATCACCCTACTGTCTCTGCTGCCAATGTGACGTAGTATGCAGTTTAACATCTGGTTAGCCTTTTTAACAATAAAATTGCAATGGGTACTAAATTGTAGATCATTAGTTACTCTGACTCCCAGATCTCTTTCTTCTATTGTCTGATGCAGTTGTACTGCTCCCAGATTGTACCCAAAGTTGGTATTCTTATTTCCCAAGTGCATTACTGCACATTTGTTTAAATTTAGTTCTAGCTTATACTGACCTGTCCACTGTATCAGCATATTTAGGGTCTTCTGTACATTGTTCTGGTCCTCTCTACTATTCACAATACCCCTAATCCTGCAGTCATCTGCAAACTTACTCAACCAAATGTTGGGGTAACTGCACTTAATTGAGGAAACATACAAATTAAATAAGCATGGGCCTAAAACCTCTGTATATCACTATGTAATAATACATGTTGTTATCTTGCATAACATGTCTGTCTGCCCAGACGTGGAGCCTTTGTAAAGGAGTCTCTGACTCAAAGGTTGTAATTCCGAAACTTTAAATAAATAAATAAAACGGAACCCTGTGGGACCCCACTCATTACTTTCTTCCAGTCCGACAACACCCCTCTGATTGTAACCCTCTGCCTTCTATTTCTCAACCATGCCTCTGCCCATTTAACTATATTTGTAGGTAACTCCGTGCTGGTCAGTACCTCTATTAGTTCTTTGTGTGGTGATTTATCGAACGCTTTGGAAAAATCCAAAAATATGACGTCCACTGCATTCCCTTTATCTACAGCCTTATTTGCTGTTTCATAGAAGGTTAGCATGTTTGTCTGGCATGATCTTGTTTTTGTAAAGCCATGTTGAGTTGGGTCTGATAAGTTATGTAAGGCCAAGTGTGATATTATATGATCTTTCAATATCCCTTCAAATAACTTGCCCACTATTGAAGTTAAACTTACTGGTCTGAAATTTTCAGGCTTTGTAGTAGAGGCCCTTCTTCAATAAGGGGACCACTATTGCTTCTCTCCAACCCTGCACCACTATTCCCTGGTCCAAGGAATTTTGAAATAAATGTGTTAATAGTGGAGCCAGGCTGACTGCCAATTCCCTAAGCACTCTGGAGTGTAGGTTATCTGGTCCTGAAGATTTGTTAATGCTAATATTTTCTAATCTTTCCAATACATCATTGAGATCTATTAATATCTGTTCTGCATGAGAACTCAGTTTATTCTCATTGCCTGTGACAATGTTTTTATTGAATACTGAACTAAAATATGTTATTTTGTATGTCTGACAATTCTTTAGTATTAGTCACAAGTTCACCCAGTGTATTTGTATAAGGACCTATGTTATTATGTACTTTCTTTTTACTATTTATGTATGACAAACGCAATAAGGACAGGGATGGGGAAAAAAGGGGTAAGGCCATCAAGAAATGGAAGGTAATGAGTACCAACGCCCATAGTCTGGGCAACAAGATCCCTGAACTGGTGGCCTTGATGGAAGAGGGCTGCCTCGATATCGTAGCAGTCACAGAAAAATGGTACACAGAGAACCATGACTGGGATGTTAACATACCAGGGTACACAACCTACAAGAGAGACAGGGAGGGAAGAAGGGGGGGAGTAGCTCTCAATGTAAGGGAAGGGATAAAAGCAACTGAACAAAAGAATAAACAGGGAGGAGAGGAGGCACTGTGGGTCACCTTAGAGACTGGAAATGGCACCACAATCCGCACAGGGGTTGTATACAGACCCCCATGTTAGGGGGAGGGAATGGACAAGGATATGATAGAAGGCATACTTAGGATGGCAGAGAAAGGGGAGATACTGTTGATGGGGGACATTAATACGCCAGATGTTAACTGGAGCACCTTTGCTGTAGCCACATCCAAAAGCAGGGCCATTCTTGATGTTCTTCAGCTGGCATGCCTCAGACAGCTAGTTTTGGAACCTACTCATGAGGGAGCAATCTTAGACCTCGTACTCTCAAATGAGGACAGTGAGAGGATCTCAGATCTAGAAGTGGGTAGCCATATGGAAACAAGTGACCACCAAACAATGTGGTTCACGATAAACTCAGCTACAGAGTCAGGCCATACAAAAGTGAGGGTTCTGAACTTCAGGAGGGCTGACTTTGGCAAGGTGGGAGAGTGCCTTAGAAAAGCACTAGCAAACTGGCTAGAAGGAGGGGTGGAGCAACACTGGGAAACTATCAAAACTGCCATCACAGAGGCAACAAGCCTTTATGTGAAGCAAATAAACAAATCAAATTGAAAGAAAAAGCCACTATGGTTCTCAAAAGAAGTGGCGGTGAAGGTTAGGAAGAAAAAGATAGCATTTAGGAAATATAAGCAAACACAGAAGGAGCAGGACAGAGAACTGTACCAGTTAAGGCAGAAGGAAGCAGGAAGGGTAGTCAGAATAGCAAAGGCACAAACTGAGGAAAATATAACCAACTTGGTTAAGATGGGGGATAAAACCTTTTATAGGTATATCAGGGAGCGTAGAAAGACAAAGGGAGGGATAGTGAGGCTGAATAGAATGGATGGTGGGTGGGCAGAGAGTGACAGTGAAAAAGCAGGGATACTGAATGAATACTTCTGTTCAGTATTCACAAAAGAGGAAGTGGGGGAGGTGCCTAATCCAATTAACAGAAGCACTCTGGAGAGAGGGTCGATCCCAGTCCTTTCACAGAAGAAAGGGTTCTGAAAAAACTCATAAACTGAAGGTGAACAAAGCAATGGGGCCAGATGGAATTCACCCCAGAATTCTAAAAGAATTAAGCAGAGAACTAGTGACACCATTGACTACCCTTTTTAACAAATCATGGGAGGATGGTGTGGTACCTGAAGACTGGAAGAAGGCTGATGTGATTCCCCAATCACAAAAGTGGGACCAAGACAGAGGCAGGAAACTACAGACCTGTCAGTTTGACCTCTGTGGCAGGGAAAGTGATGGAATCACTTCTGAAGGAAAGAATTGTTGATTACCTAGAGGCCAGTGGGGCACAGGACCCAAGGTAGCATGGGTTCATAGCGGGAAGGTCATGTCAGACGAATCTAATTGATTTCTTTGACTGGGTGACCAAAGTACTACACCAGGGAGGGGCTGTGGACATGGCCTACCTAGACTTTGGCAAGGCATTTGACACAGTCCCACACTAAAGATTAGTAGTCAAATTTACTAGCCTGGGAGTGGGTCCCAGGGTGGTAGCCTGGGTAAAACATTGGCTGAACAACAGGACACAGAAGGTAATTGTAAATGGAGTCCACTCTGAAGAAAGAGGGGTTACTAGTGGGGTACCGCAGGGTTCAGTACTGGGTCCAGTCCTTTTTAATGTCTTTATAAGTGACATTGCAGAGGGATTGGAAGGAAAAGTATGCCTCTTTGCAGATGACACAAAGATCTGCAACAGGGTTGATACACAAGGAGGCGTGGAAAGGATGAGAAGGGACTTGGCAAGGTTGGAGAAATGGTCAAAGTATGGCAGCTTGGATTCAATGCAAGAAGTGCAAAGTAATGCACCTGGGAAACAAAAACCAGGGGAAGATTACACAGTGGGGGTAGTAACAACAACAAAAATGGAAAGGGATCTGGGGTAATCATATCAGATAACCTTAAGGTTGGCAAACAATGTGAGAGGCAGTAGGGAGGCTGGGGGACACTGGGATGTATAGGGAGAAGCATCACCAGCAGAAAACAGGGCGTTGTTATCCCCTGTAAAGACAGTTGGTGAGACCCCATCTGGAGTGCTGCGTCCAGTTCTGGAGACCCCATCTCCACAAGGACATAGACAGGATGGAGGCAGTTCAGAGGAGGGCAACTAAAATGGTGCAGGGTCTGCAAGAGAAGCCATACGAGGAGAGACCAAAGGAGCTTAATATGTATACCCTTGAGGAAAGAAGGGAGAGGGGGGACATGATAGAAATGTTTAAGTACCTCAGTGGAATCAACAAAGTCCAAGAGGGTAGCATCTTTCAGAAAAAAAGATGTGCAAGAACAGGAGAACACAATTTGAAGATAGAGGGGGGACGGCTCAGGGGCAATGTGAGGAAGTATTTTTTCACAGAGAGGGTGGTAGATGCATGGAACAGCCTTCCTGAGGAGGTTGTGGGGTCTAAAACTGTGGGAGAATTCAAGAATGCATGGGACAGACATAAGGCAATTGTTGTGCTGGGTAGGAAGAAATAGGCTGTTGGTTAAATAGGATCTGCAGCTTATCCTCTAGGCAGAGAAATGGGCAGACTAGGTGGGCCAAGTGGTCCATATCTGCTGTCGAAGTCTATGTTTCTATGTAAAATGCTTTGTAGTTGTCCTTCACTCTCATAGCCAGTTTAACTTCATATTCTCCTTTAGCCTTTTCTATTTCCTTCTTAAGTTGCCTAACCTTTTCCCTGTACACAAGCCACCCCTCCAGATTGTTTTTTGTAATTACTCTCTTAAAGATTTTATCTTTTTCTCTAACCATTTTTTTTATTTTAGAATTAAACCATCCTTTAGTGTTATTATTATTTTTGTATTTAAATATGCTTGGTATGTAAATATTAACTTCCCTCGTGATTTTCTTGAGCAAGATTTCCCACATCGTGTCTACTGTTTGGTTGGCAAACTCTGTTTCCCAATCCCAAGCAGACATTTCCGCTTTAAGAGAAGGAAAATTTGTCTTACTAAAATTTATTTTATGTGTTAGGCCTGTAACACTATTTGTGCTCGGTTCCCCAATCATCCTAAAGAGCACTTTACAGTGATCATGATTTCCCAGGGGACTATCAGTCATAATATTGCCTATTTTATCCCCCATGTTAGTCAGGACTAAATCCAGGATGTTTTGACCCCTGGTTGCTGACATCACTCTCTGTTCCACACCAATTTAGTTAAATACTTCCAGATATTTCCTTTTTATGTTGGTTTTACCCCTTGTTTCCAGCCAGTCTATTTCAGGTATGTTGAAGTCCCCTGCCAAAAGAATGTCTTCTGCCAGGTCTAACTTGGAAAAGTAGTCCAAAAGAAGATCATCGTCATGTTTAGACATAGATGGAGGTCTATACACTAATCCTAATTTAATTTTGGATGTTGATTTCTGTACTATCTTTATCTACAACATTTCCACATTTTCTGAGTGTATAATTTCTTGCTCTCTGTTTATGGTATCTTTTATATAGATAGCAATTCAACCTCCTCTCCTATGGGGTCTAGATCTAGAACATAAATTGTGACCTATAATGTTCTTTTCTCAGGGATCTGTTTCGTCCCACCAGGTTTCGGTCACTAATGCTATATCAATACCCCTAGATTTTAGCATGCACTGGAATTCATCAATTTCTCTGGGTAAGCTCTTGACATTTAATAATACCACATTCCAACCTTCAGATTTGTTTCCTGGTAGGTCCATGACATTAATTTCCCTCATGTCTGGAGATTCCTGTCCCTCTCTCTCCAGTTTAAATGAAACTGTACCACCTTATTTATGTTCATACCTAGTGTCACAAACCCACTGAGCAGGTCAGTCCTCTACTCCCAAAGTGCCAACCTCTGAGCGCAGTCTTGTTAACAGTTTAACAGAACAAGGTAACCCTCTTCTCTGTTTTGTGAGTTCAGATCAACCTTTGGTCTCCAGTCTTGGAGGGATTCAAACTGTGAACCTCTTGCTAGCATACCCAATGCACAGGCTTAGATAATTCTGTCTTCGGGGGGCCAGATATCTTTGCCTATGGGCACCTAACCAGGTGTACAGAAATGAACCCTTAAAAACTTTTATAAAGACCTCAGATTTAAAATGCTTCTCTTTCCAGTTTGGTATCACCATTCAAGCTTATGCCTAGTGTCAGCTATAATTCGATTTGTCTCTCTCTCTAAATACCTGCTTAAAGTGCTCTAAAGATGTTTCTTTGTCAGAGTCTAGATAAAAGTGTCTCTGAAGGAAAACAGAATAATGTTTAAAAGCTGGTTTTCCCCACCTACTTGCATGAGGTCACATAGCTCCTCCCTGTCAGAATATATAAAAGAACATATCTATATAAAAACAGGATGTCTTTTCCAAGTATTAAATTCTGCAACCTTAGCATAACTCCTGTTCTTCAAATGACATTTCTTTGATCTATTGATCAGTTTCCCCTCTCACACAGACATCAGCATTTATGATTTCACACCAGTTTACTAAACCTGGTTTCCTCCTCTTGAAACGTCATAAAATGGATATGCTCAACTCAAGCCTCTTCTAGCCTGTAATTAGCTTCAGGCCTTCCAGGTAATACCTCGTATCTAAAACCTGTGTGTGTGAGCTCACATGCTATTTCAGCATTTTCTCATGGCTTTTCTCATGGCTTTCATCTTTCAGCTGAAACCTGGGGGGGGGTGAGTGAGGTCACTCCAAGAGCACCAGATTTTCTCAGCATCTCTCATGACAGACAGTTCATAACCCATTTTCATATTACAAAAAATGATACAGTGATCAGAACCAGCTGTCCAAGCATCACACCTAGTATTCTAGTTCCTGCTCTATTTGGGTACAGCTCATCATGTTTAAAAATAAATTTGTTTTGAAATGTCCTGGTATTATCCATAAATACAATTTTCTCATGGCTTTCATCTTTCAGCTGAAACCCGGGGGTGGGTGGGCGAGGTCACTCCAAGCGCACCAGATTTTCTCAGCATCTCTCATGACAGACAGTCCATAACCCATTTTTATATTACAAAAAATGATACAGTGATCAGAACCAGCTGTCCAAGCATCACATTCCTCCCCACCTAGACTGAATTTGGGGGCTCTATCCCCTGCATGGAATGAGCTTCCCAAATCAGTTCACTCCTCAAAGACCCTAGACAGCCCATCTGAGTTCTGTTTTTTTGCTCCAGCCCTATGTACGATTGTCATATCATGCCCTTGCAAAGCAAGATGCCATCTTAGCAATCTACCATTGTTCTTTCCCATCTGAGTCAGCCAAACCAGGGGGTTGTGGTCAGTCTGCACCACAAAATGCTGCCCATATAAGTATGGCTCTAATTTCTTTAGGGCCCACACTATGGCAAGACACTCCTTTTCCACTGTGGAGTATGCTTGCTCCCTGAGAAGTAACTTCCTACTCAAGTACACTACTGGGTGATCTGTCCCTTGGCTGGATGTCTGACTCAGTACTGCCCCAATACGCACGTCTGAGGTGTCAGTCTGAACTATAAAGGTTTTGCTATAGTCAGGACCTGACAAAACAGGAGCACTGCACAGTGCCTCCTTTAGTTTGGAAAAGGCTTCCTCAGAGGCTGGGCTCCAGGTAATTTTTTTGGGCATCCTTTTTCTTGCCAGGTCAGATAGGGGAGCAGCCAGGGCACTGTAATTGGGTACACATTTCCTGTAGTACCCTGCTGTCCCTAGAAAACTCGTGACTTGCTTTTGTGTTTCTGGTCTGAGCCACGCCTGGATCACCTCTATCTTTATTTGGTTAGGACAGAGCTGTCCCCGGCCTACCACATGCCTGAGATATGCCACTTCTCCCACGGCCACCTGGCACTTCCCGGCTTTGACAGAGAGCCTGGCCCTCTGTATCCTGCCCAGTACTTCCCTAAGGTGGGATAGGTGTTCCCTCCAGCTGGTACTAAAGATAGCAATGTCATCCAGGTATTCCACGGCATACTCCTCAGCACCATTTAACACCTGGTTCACCAACCTTTGGAAAGTGGCCAAGGCGTTCTTCATTCCAAAAGGCATTACTTTAAACTCAAATAAGCCCATTGGAGTGATGAGGGCTGACATCTCTCTAGTTCTGCCTGTCAACTCTACCTGCCAATACCCCTTGGTCAGGTCAATAGTCGTAAGGTAGGTCGCCCCTCCCAACTTGTCCAGGAGTTCATCCATCCGGGGCATTGGGTGGGCATCTGACTTCATGACTGCATTCAGTCCATCCACATAGAAACAAGTAGAGCCATCTGGCTTAGGCACAAGGACTACAGGTGAGGCCCAGGGGCTGTGGGATCTCTGGATTACCCCTAAATCCAGCATCTCCTCCACTTCCCTCCTAATGTCCTTTTGGACAGCCTCTGACACCCGATATGCTGTCCATCGTATGGGCGGCTGTGTCCCTGTCTCCACATCATGAGTCGCTAAGGGGGTTAGTCCAGGCTTGGCGCTAAACAATGGGGCAAAGTTTGCTAAAACCTCCCTTACTTTCTGGATCTGGTCCAGGGCCGGCTGGGAAGACAATTTAACTGCCTCCACAGAGGACTCCCGCATACT
Source organism: Neoceratodus forsteri (assembly GCA_016271365.2). Taxonomy (NCBI): domain Eukaryota; kingdom Metazoa; phylum Chordata; order Ceratodontiformes; family Ceratodontidae; genus Neoceratodus; species Neoceratodus forsteri. Next base: position 512,928,575 of record CM057449.1, on the reverse strand, counting down.
TTCTTCCAGCAAATCCAGAAGAGGGTCTCCTTCGTCCATCCCCTCCCCATGACTACACACTGCAAACACCATGTCAGCCCTATTTGTGTATGGCTTCATCATGTTGACATAGTACATCCTTTCTGTCTGTCTTTGGTCGGGTAACTCCACAGTGTAGTTCACGTCATTTATCTTTCTAACCACTTTGTACAGTCCTGCCCACTCAGCCTGCAGCTAGTCTTTCCAGACTGGAATAAGGACCATGACTTCCTGACCCACCATGTACGAGCGAGCTCTGGCTCTGTGGTCGTACCACACTTTTTGTTTCTGTTGGGCAGCTGCCAGGTTGCTCTGGGCTGTCCCCATAAGCTCCTTCAGCCTTTCCCTAAACCTAAGGACGTAATCCACAATGGGAGTTCCCTGGGTGACTTGCTTGCATTCCCAGTCCTCCCAGATCAAGTCTAGGGGCCCATGTACCCGGCGTCCATATAAGAGTTTGAAGGGGGAAAATCATGTCGACTCTTGGGGCATTTCCCTGTATGCAAACAATAGGTGGGAAAGGTATTTCTCCCAGTCCCTCCCATGCTGTTCAGCAAATGCCAGGAGCATTGACTTTAGGGTACCATTGAATCTTTCCACAAATCCATTGGCTTGTGGGTGATACAGTGTTGTGCATCTCTGCACCACCCCACACTTCTCCCATAAACATTTCATCAGGTCCAACATGAAGGAACCCCCTCGACCAGTGATTACCTCCTGCCGAAACCCAACATGGAAGAAAATCCCAAGTAAGGCATCTGTCACTTTGTCTATCCTCAGTGAGGATAGGGCAACTGCCTCTGGGTACCGGATGGCATAATCCACCACAGTCAGGATGAATCTCTTCCCTGAGGAGCTGGGAGTAAAGACCCCACAATATCCATTCCCACTCTCTTGAATGGCTCCTCCACTATGGGCAATGGAATCAGGGCGGTTTGGGTTTTCTTGCCCGCCTTCCTTATTTCTTGGCACCGGTGACAAGACCTGCAATACTCCTTCACCTGCTGGGTGAAGTTAGGCCAGTAGAAATTCTGGGCCAATCACTGCGTTGTGTGCCCGATTCCCAGATGACCAGACAAGGGGATATCATGTGCAGTTTTGAGCAACTGCTCACAATACCCCTGGAGAACGATAAGCTGCCTGCCTAGCATCCCTCCCTCTGTCTGTACTGCCTGAGTATACATAGTTCCATTTTCCCAATAAGCCTTATGTCTGCCGTCACCTCCCTGTGCACCATCCAAGTCTGCCCAAGCCCTCAGCTTCTCTAAACTAGGGTCACTCCTCTGAGCAGCTGCAAACCCCTCACACATTCCCAAGGCATGGGACAGGTCCCCTTCAGTCACTAAACTAGGGTCCCTAGCACTAGTGTCAGGGCATTCAGGATCACTGTCAATCCCAACCCTCTGACAATGGGTCACCCCTTCCTCTTCGGAGTAACCCTTTGTAGCTGTGTGGTTACTTGCTACTGTGGAAATTTCTACCCCCTTTTCATTAGTTTTCACATCTGGAGACACAGGCTGGGGAACCAGCCTCTCAGTGGTTTCCACAATGGCTTCTGTGAGGTTCAGGGAACTACAATTTTCCCTTGCTGCTTGCCTATGGGTAACTTCACATACCATCCCGTTTTAGATTGTTGCCCAGGATCACATCCACTGCTAATATTTTGGCTACAGCCACCTGTTGTACAGTTCCCCCTGTTTCACCCCAGTCTAAGAGAACACTAGCGAGGGGCAATGTTTTCTCCCCATCTGCAAAGTCCTGTACAGTGACGTATTTATTGAGTATAAGCTGACCAGGCTGTACCAGATCCCCCCTTTACCAAGGTTAGGGATGCCCTGTGTCCCTTAACCCCTGCGTCTGTACACCATTCACCATGACTGGGTGCATGTGTTCCCTCTTGTTCACTGGCATGCTTCCAGGGACACACAAACAACCTACTTCTTTTCTAGCACTCTGTTGTATATTGCTCACCTTTTCGGGGCACTGTCTGGCAATATGCCGTTTCTTTACACAACCAACATTCATTTCTTCTCTCAGAGAAATATTTTCTCTGAAACCTGGGACTAACTGGTTTCGGTGGAGGCAGTGAGGGTTTTAGCTGCCCTGAAGGCCCACTGTTCCCTTTCTGCACTGCCACACCTGCCCCATTTACTCTCAGAGCAGGTCTGCTCTTGGCATAGCGGTCCCGAGAGTTCAGCAGCCTCTTGCACTGTTTTGGGATCTCGGTCCTCTAGCCAGGTTTTTAGCTCAGCTGGGCATGCCCAATAAAACTGTTCTAATAAAATCACATTTTCAATTTTATCAACAGAGTTTGCCTCAATTCCTTCCCACCAACATTTTAAAAACTGACGTTTCGTGGCTAGCTCCTCATAGCTCATATCAGGGCTTCTCCTGAGCTTACGGAATTTCGCTCTGTAGGATCCAGCAGTTAATTCAAACTTTTTTAATACTGCAGCTTTTAGTTTGCTGTAATTATTATTGTCCTCATTGTCCATTTGACCCAATGCATCCCGAGCTTTCCCAGTAAGTAGCAGGGATAGCTGAAAGCTCCAGGACTCTCTAGGAATTTTAGCCTGAATACAAACTTTTTCAAAAGAATTTAAAAAGGCATCCATATCCTCCCCCTCTTTCAATTCGGCTATTAATTTGGAATTCAATTTGTAACCCAGTCCTGCAGTCCCAGTTAAACTCAAGCCACTTACCTGCTCTGGTGCCGCTGGTCGGAGTCGTATCTTCTCCAGTTCATGTTGCCTCTGGTGCTCCTGCTCCTCATGGTCTGCATCTCGGCATTCTTGTTCTCTCTTCTCCTCTACAGCTCGCTGGCGCTCATGCTCCTCATGGTCTGCATCTCTCTGTTCTCGCTTTGCCTCTCGTTGTTCCCGCTCTCTCTTCTCCTGGAACTCCAGCTCCATCCTGCGCAACTCAATTTGCAGCCTGAGTTCCTCTGGATTCAGGATACTGGTGACCTTCCCCTGCTACTGTGGTCCTTCACTGACAGTGGCCCTGTTGCCCTCCTCATCGGATCTGGACACTGCACTGGCCGCTAGCCCTGCCACACTTGAGGTTTGGTCCTTTCCAGTCATGGTCTGTGACTCGCTGCTCTGGGTATCTGCTACCATCAGGGCATCTATGAGGTTCTGCTTTTTGGCTGTCACCTCGAATGGGACTCCTCTGTCCCCGTACAACTGCTTTAAGTAATCTACAGTGTGTCTGCTGTAGTCGGAAGCCATCTTCTTCACTGACTACTGCTACTCTGACTTGCACTTTAGGAAAAAAAATAAAATGGGTAGGAACTTGACTGTATGCCAAGTGATATAGTTCTGTTTCCTTTTTAAAATAAAACTCTGCCTTTTTCTTTCTTTGTAAGTGAGCTGACGGTCTCAAGCTGACACAGAACAAAAGCTTGTGATACCAAAATTATGCCACCGCTGCCAACCAATCTGTCACAAACCCACTCAGCAGGTCAGTCCTCTACTCCCAAAGTGCCAACCTCTGAGCGCAGTCTTGTGAACATTTTAACAGAACAAGGTAATCCTCTTGTCTGTTTTGTGAGTTTGGAACAACCTTTGGTCTCCAGTCTTGGAGGGATTCAAACTGTGAACCTCTTGCTAGGGTACCCAATGCACAGGCTTAGATAATTCTGTCTTCGGGGGGCCAGATATCTTTGCCTATGGGCACCTAACCAGGTGTACAGAAATGAACCCTTAAAAACATTTATAAAGACCTCAGATTTAAAACGCTTCTCTTTCCAGTTTGGTATCACCATTCAAGCTTATGCCTAGTGTCAGCTATAACCATATATACTTTTCTTGCAAATGAAAGAAATTCAAAGACAGACCAAGTATGCTCCAAAAAAAGTTTTACTAAAATAGATAAAAATATGTAAAACACAAAATACAGAACTATTATATCACAAGACATAAAAATCTTTTAAAAGAACAAGGTTTTAAACAGTGCAATTCTTACTACAGTAATTAGATTTGTCTCTCTCTCTCTCTAAATACCTGCTTAAAGTGCTCCAAAGATGTTTCTTTGTCAGAGTCTAGATAGAGATGTCTCTGAAGAAAAACAGAATAATGTTTAAAAGCTGGTTTTCCCCACCTATTTGCATGAGGTCACCTAGCTCCTCCATGTCAGAATATATAAAAATATATATCTATATAAAAACAGGATGCCTTTTCCAAGTATTAAATTCTGCAACCTCAGCATAACTTCTGTTCTTCAAATGACATTTCTTTGTTCTATTGATCAGTTTCCCCTCTCACACAGATATCAGCTTTTATGATTTCACACCAGTTTACTAAACCTGGTTTCCTCCTCTTGAAACGTCATAAAATGGTTATGCTCAACTCAAGCCTCTTCCAGCCTGTAATTAGCTTCAGGCCTTCCAGGCAACACCTTGTATCTAAAACCTGTGTGTGTGTGTGATCTCACATGCTGTTTCAGCATTTTCTCATGGCTTTCATCTTTCAGCTGAAACCTGGGGGGGGGTGAGCGAGGTCACTCCAGGAGCACCAGATTTTCTCAGCATCTCTCATGACAGACAGTCCATAACCCATTTTTATATTACAAAAAATGATACAGTTATCAGACCCAGCTGTCCAAGCATAACACCTAGTATTCTAGTTCCTGCTCTATTTGGGTACAGCTCGTCATGTTCAAAAATAAATTTGTTTTGAAATGTCCTGGTATTATCCATAAATACAATTTGTCTGCCTACACTAAAGGAGCGTAACCATCTATTAATTTGGTTTATGGCCCAATTTGTGTGTTTGTTTGGTCCATGCACTGGCAAAAGCAAAATTCCTGAAATTATGAGTTCTCCTCCCTTTGCTTTGATTCTATCTGCTAGATTCATGAATCTTTCCTGTATAACTTCCATTTTATTTTTTCCTATATCGTTGATCCCCACGTGCAGTGTAATCAAGGGTTTATGCGTATTTTCCATTAATCCATCCAGTATTTTTCCTAGGTCAGTCACTTTCACCCCAGGAAGTGTACTAACTATCGTATACATTTTTCTGTTCTTACAAACTATCTCATCAGTCCCTCTTGTAATTGAATCACCAATAACAAGAATATCTCTTCCTTTTGTTTCCTTTTGGCACAGACTATCAGCTGCTGCAGTTTGCAATGTTTTATTGTCTTTACTATTATCAGGTTGTTGTGGTACCTTTGATTTTTTAACTTTACTAATTCCTCAATCCCATTCCTGTCTCTTATTTCCTTGCTGCTATCTGCCTCTACTTCGGGTGTCTTATTTAAAGTTTCATATTTATTAAATAGTTGTAGGGGCTCACTCTGGTGTATGATCCCCTTCCTTCTTTTTGATTTTTTACTGCTCACTTCAAACTCAAATCCCACTTCCACTTTGTTTGATCCAGATTTCTTTCTCCCTTGTATACAGCTAGGAGTGCTGGTTGTTATACTCTGCCCTTGAGCTGTTAAACTTACCGTCATAGTATCTATAAAGTTCTCCAATTCTCATATCTCTTTTTTTCACCACCAGTCTACCCAGTAGTATTTTAATTTCCTCCTGTAGAGTTTCCACCAACAGACAATTACTCCATCTGAACAGTTTGTTTGTCACCCTCAGTGTACATTTTACATTGTACACATTGCTTTTGCAGTTTTTTAGCTTTTCTTCTTTCTTGTGACATTCTGTCTCTGTCTTAGTCACCTATTTGGTCAGGCAAATAATATAATTGTAGCAAATACCTTGTTCATTCCCTTTTACTCCTTTCTAGTGCATGTCGCTGGTGTCCGCAGCGGACACAGCAGACACAAGCGTCTCCGCACGCAGAACCGCGTGCTTGCCCCGCTCACATGAGGTGTTTGTTTTATACAGTCCCCAACAGGAAGTGCAGGTTTACCCACTTCCTGCCCAGCGAGAGCAAGGTCTTAGCCTAACATACACAAAACTCACAACACACAAGTAAAATGCCACCTCATGCAGTGGTCGTTTGGCAAGGAGCACTACGCTTGCTTCCCAGCTGCTATAAGTGTTATTTCAGATTTGCCAGGGAATGTAGGTGGCTCCTCCACCTTCCCTCTATGCTCTGGGCTTGAGTAGGCAGAATCTCTGGGACACACAAAACCCCTGGTTACCATGGCAACTAGCCTGAACTCTCCTCTCACCAGATGTGCGCAATGTGCTTTTAATTGTCAGCCTTGTACCCCTTACAGGCTTTAAACAGCTTATATTCAGCAATTCAGAACACCAACCTTTGAATTACTGGATTCTCCTGCTCCCGCTCACGTGAGGTGTTTGTTTTATACAGTCCCCAATAGGAAGTGCAGGGTTACCCATTTCCTGCTCAGCAAGAGCAAGGTCTAAGCCTAAAATACACAAAACTCACAACACACAAGTAAAACGCCACCTCATGCAGTGGACTTTCAGCAAGGAGCATTACACTTGCTTCCCAGCTACTATAACAGTTGTTTCAGATTTGCCAGGGAATGTAGGTGGCTCCTCGACCTTCCCTCTATGCTCTGGGCTTGAGCAGGCAGAATCTCTGGGACATACAAGTCCCTGGTTACCACGGCAACTAGCCCAAACTCTCCTCTCACAAGAGGTGCACAATGTGCTTTTAATTGTCAGCCTTGTACCCCTTACAGGCTTTAAACAGCTAATATTCAGCAATTCATAACACCAACCTTTGAATTACGTCCTACCATATATACCACCATACATATCCATGCATATACTACAGACAGAATACAGTATGTAGTGCCCCAAGTAGCAGTGTCCAGGGGTTCCACAGAAAAAGAGGCTTGCCAGGGACCTCAGGCAGGGCATGATAGGTGTTTGGGGACCCCCCTTAGGGCCCATTTAGTTAGCCCATGGGACAGAAATGTGTATAGGAACCCAATTGTGCAGTAATAAGCGTCATTAGAGGAAAAATAACATATATTTATTTCAGTCATTCTGCCCACACCAGTTGACAGTAGGCCTTAGCAGTCCCCACCTGCAGCCCATGTGCCCAGTAAATACCCCTGCATCCATCACAGAACCCCCAGTACAGGATTTTGCTCCAGTTAGCATCCCTGCAGCCAGTAGCCGCACCGCAAATACCCTGCAGAATAAATTTCCTCCCCTGCAACCAGTTCCCGTCCACAGCCCAAGCCAGGGCATCAGTATCAGAGATTTCAGGGTCCCCAGTGTGTGGTCTGTGCAGCTAGGCGAAATAAGGTAATGACGGGTGCGCTGTGCTAAAACATACTGAAACTTCGAACGAACGCCCCCCCCCCACAGAACAGCATAAATTATAAAGGAATTGGTTCATAATAGAACACAGAACAGTTTAAAGTAAATAAAATATATTATGGGATCAGTCATGCTTGGGACATTGGGACACTTACATATTGGCTCATAATATGAGATTGCGCGAATGAAATGGCCATCTGTAGTGCAACTGCATTTGGTAAGTAAAATTCCCAATTTTAAGTAGGAAAAAATATGTATGTTTGTGTCAGTTTTTAATAAAATAGTTCCTTTGCCTAAGTGTCCTGTGTTTTGTTTTGTTTTTTTTGACTGAAAGAATTTTGTCCTACAAAGGCTTATGTAGTTTAGGTCTGGTTGTCATGGCAGTATTCACCCCCCCCCCAAACACACACACTTTACAGCGTGAAAATGCATTGTTTATCGAGTGACACACTGAAAGCAACACAGTAAATAAATTAGTTTGACAGAAATCAGAAAATAGATGCTATGCGAGGGAAGTTGCGACCAGCTGGCAAGTTAGCAATTGATTGGAACAGACGCTGAGCGGGCGGGCAGGGAGAGAGATCGTGGCAGGTTTTTTTTTTTTTTTTTTTATGTGATGCCTCTAGGAAGTGAAGAAGGTTGTCTTTTGTGGCACAGAATGTTTTATTGTTAAAGTGAAAGGCTAAGGGAAGGAAGTTGCGAGCGGCTGGGTAGTCGGCTGTTGATTAGGATGGAGAGCAAGCAAAAAAAGTTTACTGTGGAGACAGCTTAAACAGTGCACCCTTTTGCAGCAGCCAGTCTAGCCAATGCAGGAACAGGTAACAGCAGCCAATCAGAGGCTCCATGGCAATTAGCCAATTGCAATGCGCTCTGCCCCGAAGGCGCAGTTCGAGAAGGAAAAAACCATAGAACTAGAAAGAAAAAGACTAGAATGGCAACGCCCCCTTCGGAGGCACGTAAAGTGTGCAGCCATGTTGTGGATGTCAACACATGGACTTGGGCTCATTGACATCCACGTGTGCTGGGCGGCGTGCTTCGTTTAAGTTTAATTTTTCAGCAGATTTTAATAACAACGTTGTCAGTTTGTATATTTTTCATTGGACCAGACTCCTGTTGTCATTCAACAGTGGTTTTGGAAGGTGGATATAATTTTTTGAGCTCATGAACATGTTTAAAATCTGCCATGACTTGGGCTGTGCAGGGATTAGGGTTGCAGGGGAAGGCAGTTATTCTGTAAGAGATTTGCAGTGGGGGGGCTACTAGCCACAGTAATGCTAACTGGAGCAACAGGAGGGTGTCTGTGGTGGGTGTAGGGTTATTTACTGGGCATAGTGGCTGCTGGTAGGGACTGCTGAGGTATACTGGCAATGTGTGTGTGCTGAATGCCTAAACATGCTGTATGTTTTCCCCAGTGAACCTTTCGCATCTCTCTCTCCCATGTTCTAACTGAATTTTATTTATTTATTTAAGTATTTCACCACGAAAGACATACTCAGCAGACATGCTTGTTTCCAGATGCATCCCGGGGGATAGGGGAAAAGGACCCTAAAGGGGCCCCCAAGCACCCTATCATGCCCTGTCCGAGGTCCCTGGCAAGCCATTGTTTCAGTAGGGCTCCTATCTTATCCCCACCCCCACAGCAGGAACCTATCTCCCATAGACAAGCTACCCTTGCAGCTGCCACCCCCATTGGGAGAGGCCTGGGGAGTGGAAGATCCACAGCAGAGAAATGCTGCTCAGCTATGTGTGTTGGGGGGGAGTCCAGACCCAGAGACTGCTTTGATTGAGGGAGGCTCATGCATGTCAAGCAGTGGTGCAGAGTGGCTCATGCAGACATATACAGGCACCACAAGGGATTAGATGCCATCCTTGAATGGCACACGTACCACTGGGTTGGCTCACCTGCAATCACTCCTCATGTGTGCGGTGTGAACAGCCAGTGGGGAACATGAAAAAGGGTGGGGTTGGGGTGTATGTGTTCTAGTGGGGGGGGGTCTTGAGTTGGAAAGCACAAAGCCAGCCCAAATAACAAAAGCTTTTTATCACTTACATGAGGGACAAAGACCCTCCAAATGAGCGACAGTGTGGGGTATAGCATCAAACTTTGGAGGGGGGCTTGCTGCCATACCTCTGACCACTTCTTGAGTTTTTTCAGGTCTGTGCACATTCTTTCCACCCCGCCTCACCCACCCCCCCACGTGGAGTGTCTACTGTACTGCAGATTTTGGTGTAATCCACAAAGAGGCAGACCTTCCCTTCCGGCTCCTCTGCAATGTCACTTATTTTTCCCCTTCCCCTAATCCCTGACAGCCCTCTTTCAGAGTGACACCCTAGCACCACCACTCTGACATCTGCCAGGACTTACATTTCCAGCTGTCTTCCCTAAGAGTATGACCCCCTGGCCAAGTTCCCTAAGCCCCACTGGAGAATGGATCCAGTTTAGGCTGGCATGCCCAGCTGGTCGGGTGTGGGGCCCGTGGGTACTCTTCTTCATCCTGCAGCTGGACTTTTTTTTCTCCCCATTGTCTCTTTATCCACTGGAACCCTGTCAGGCGGTTTCGGCACTCATAACGGAGGGACTCTCTCTTTGGTCCTGCCACTCCTGTACTTTGTGGTCCCCAGTAGTTCCCTGCAGACTACCCCCTACGGTGGGGCCAGGAGGAGGTTGCCGGCTTCTCTCCCCTCCCAGAGACCCAATCCAGGGACGGCCCCGAGAGCAACGGACCATCATCGAGCCTGCCAGGCTAATTTTCCTCCATTTTTCACTCATCCTCCATCCCCTTCGATGTTAGGATGTTGGATCAAGCCTCCCAACCCATACTGCCCTCCAGCCACTGCCAGAGGGCAGATAATGAGTGGGACAACTTGTCTCCCCCCCCCGAGACAGAAGAGCAGTCCTCCGGACGCTCAATCCTCTCTCCTCCTGCCAACCCCCGGTGGCCCATGCTCGTTCCCAAACCTGGGTCGCCGGTGTAGCACGAGGTGTAGTGACCAGCGGTTCAACCTCCAGTGCCACCGGGCCAGCTACAGCCAGACTTTTTCTGGATTTCCTGTCCCTGGGGAGTCATGGCGTGCACTGATGTCATGGTGCACGCACCCACATCTGATACACCTCCCAACTTTCTGGCCCAAGCTGCCTTTTCCCTAGTTTCCGCCAGGCGCCAGACAAAGCATGCCCACCCTCCCCCCAAATGCAGTTCTATGGATACTCAATCCTCCTCTCCCAGCAGGTGCTCTGACATCCTAGATTCACTTCCAAACCTGGGTTGTCGGCATTGCCACTGATCTGGTGGGCAGCCTGCAGCATCACTTACAAAGACATTAAAGAGGACTGGTCCCAGCACTGATCCCTGAGGTACCCCAGTGGGCACCCTCCATTCCTCAGAGTGAATGCCATTTACCACTACCCTCTGACTCCTATCCCTTAACCAATTTCCTATCCAGCTTAAGACCTTTGGACACACTCCTAAGCTATCCAGTTTGCTTACTAGTCTCCTGTGTGGAATAGTGTCAAACACCTTAATGAACTCTAGGTAGGTCACGTCCACTGTTCCACCCTGATCTAGCTCCTTGGTGAACCAATTAAATCTGTCAGATTTACTTGAAAGTATCCCCCAACCCCCGTGAACTGTTAGCCTCAGGTCTTGTAACCCACTGGATTCAACATACTAGTATTCCACAGTCCTTTCCTTCAGCAGTGACTCCATTATCTTTCCCATCACCGATGTCAGGCTGACTGGTATATAATTGCCAGTCCCTAACCCTGCTACCACTTTTGTGAAGTAGGACTACATCTGCCCTCTTCCAGTCCTCTGGAACCACTCCTGTTTCCAACACTTAAAAGTATGCACAAGGAATGTGGTGCTTTAAATAAAAACTAAGAATCCATTACCATAAAATTCAGGCACACACAACCCATTAAAAGGGACACCAGAACTGCATTTATTTGAAAATAAATACAATAAACACCGGATGCGTTTTGGACAGTGCTTGTTCTTTCTTAAAGGCAACTTTGAGAAAGGACAAGCACTGTCCGAAACGTGTCAGGGGTTTATTTTATTTATTTCCAAATAAATGTTTTTATTATAAATGCAGTTCTGGGGCCCCCCTTGATGGGTTGTGTGTGCCTGAATTTTATGGCAGTAAACCACTCCTGTTTCCAATGAGCTGTTCAATAGGACTGTAAATCGGAACAGGTGAGTAAAACCAAATTTGGATGCATACAAATGACAAAATACAGTGAGCATGGAGTACCAATAAAAATGCTACAAAAAATTTGTTTGCGTCTTTTGTTTTAATTTATTATTTTGTTTTTGCCACCTATTGCAGGGTTAGATTAATGAATAGCACAGCTGAGCACTTCAGAGTTGTACTTTGACTACACGCAGGCACAGCGGTAGAGCTTCCACATGCAACCTCTATGTCCCAGGTTCAAAGTGAGCCAGTAATGTCAGAGGGCCGCCAGGAGGAGGAGGAGGAGGATTGAAGACTGCTCTCCGGGGGGGGGGAGCGTGGGGAAGCTTCTGGCATTTGACTGACTCCTGGTGAAGACCAGGGATATGACAGACGGTGATCAGGATCTTTGGGAGGCATGCCGGATTTCCAGCACTCTGTACGCCACTGCATCACTGCATGCCACGCCTCCTTAGGAGACAGACAAACATTATCTACCTATGCAGGAGGACGTCTACCCTCCACCAGACCCCATGCAGCCAATCGAAACACCCCCCCCCGATCACGGATCAGTCTCCATTCATGGAGAGGACCCTCTCCGACCACTCGTCCGGGGAGGGGGTTAGGGTGGGTAAGTCTTGGGTGATGGGTGGCAGTGATGGACAGATGGTGGCCAGATGACAGCCAAAAAATAAATCAAAATTGTACCTTGTAGCTCATTAGGTTTTGCATGATTTTTGTTTCCACACTGGTTTATTTTCTTAGTGGGATAATTGGTGATGGGGCTTCTCAACCTTGTCCCTCTTCCTACGGACCGGTGCCTGCCTCCTCTGGGGACTACCTCACAGAGGGGAGGACATGATAGAAACTTTCAAGTACCTCAAGGGATCAACAAAGTCCAAGAGGGTAGCATCTTTCAGAAAAAGAGATATGCAAGAACAAGGGGGCACAATCTGAAGATAGAGGGGGGACGGCTCAGAGGTAACATGAGGAAGTATTTCTTCATGGAGAGGGTTGTAGATGCATGGAACAGCCTTCCTGAGGTCATGGGGTCAAAAACAGTGGGGGAATTTAAGAATGCATGGGACAGACATAAGGCAATTCTAGTGGGGGTAGGAGGAAGTAGGCTGTTCGTTAACTAGGATCAGCAGCTTATCCATTAGGTAGGGAAATGGGCAGACTAGGTGGGCCAAGCGGTCCTTATCTGCCATCAGATTCTATGTTTCTATGTTACCACGGATTCCCCCTGTGGTGGAGTTAGGGAGCAAGGGCTGTCCTCCCATCCCCCCAACCCGAGACACAGTCTAGTTCAGACAGTAGTGGTCAGGGTGGCATTGCGAGTCCACAGACAAGTGTGCCATCTCAGGGGTTCCAGTACACCTGTATTATGCCTCCCCGAGTGAAACCTCTTCATTTAGGCATAAACTTACCATACTCAGTAAAGACATAGATGCTTATTATGATCCTACTGTTTTTTTCCTCATCCTCGTGACATGTTTAACCACAGTACCCACGCTACCCAGAGTTCTGTTCTCCCGGTGATGCGAGGAGGCAAATAGGGGAATACATCTCTGTGGGGAGTGTGTGAAATGGGCGCCTCTTCTGTATGTGTACAAAACACAAAACTCCAGGTGCCTTTGTATGGTGTCTTTTTCTCTTTTTATTTTGTTAAGTATCTCTATTCGCCCGAATAGCTGCCATAGCGAGTTGCTGGCAGGACTGCTCGCGCTCATAGCTCCGCCTCTGCAAATTATTTGGATGCTGTGAGAGAAACAGCGAAGCACCTGAAATTTTACAAAAAAAAATTGTCTTGCATTGTCCCCATGTATTTCTGGAGTATCATTGTTTGGTAGTATGCTTGACAAGGTCATCCTTTGTGCAGTCGCTAAGACGAAAAACTGCGGCAGTACTTAATTCGTGAGTCGCTTGCCTACAAAGTTGTACTCTCCAACATGACAGCAAGCTTCACACATGCAGGAGACCTAAATAAACGTAAACAGATAAACAGTGTAATGGCACTGACCGAAAGAAATGCTACTGGATGGAGAGTTCAACTTTGGAGGCAAGCGTTGAAGAAAGTAAGTACTGTCACAGTTTTTCATTTTAGCCACTGCACATAGGATGAACTTGTCAAGCATATTACCAAACAATGACACTTCAACAATACGCGTAGACACTGTGAGAGACATCTGTATTTCTGTTGCTTCACTGTCTCTCTCTCACAGCATCCCGCTAGTCTGCACATGCTGAGTTTGCAATGTCCCTAAGGACAGAGTGTGTGGATGCTGCAGTAATGGCAGATGTCACTCCTGACTGCTGCAGCTTAAGACTTTGTCTTCCCCACAAACACAAGAGACTCCCAGTTCACGCACTCCCACGTGGAAAGGTCACCAGCATTCTGAACAGCAGCTTTGCCAATGGGCTGGTCTCAAGATAGGCTTTGTATCCACTGCATACTATCAGTTAGAAGAGATACATTTTATAGATCGTGAAAAGCCAAATGGCTCTGTGTCAAATCTGGTACTGAGCTCTCATATCCCGTATTATGTGCTCCCTCTGAAAATCCTGAAATCTGGATGTATTCAGAAAGTACCACAGATTATCTAAGCAGCTCTAGTATCAAGGACATTATCCATTCAAACCAGTGTTGGAATTACAGGGGGACTTGCCAGAGCTTGGATCCCACAGCTCAGACATGTACCCCGGCATCTCACACATCCTGGCAGCTCCTATCCTGCAGTTTTTGGAACCATATACTTTATAAAATAGTATATGGGCAACCATACACAGACAAGGACTGTGTATACATCTCGGGGTTGAGATGACATCGGGACCTCTCGATCTTCACTCTTGAGGTCCCTGTGATGTCATCTCAACCCCATGATGGAAACACAGCCTTGTTGTGTATGGTTGCCCATACACTACTCTGTATGTTCTATATAGAAATCCACCCTTTTCAAAATGCTGTTGTACCACAGTTCAAATGTCATGGAATGTGATTGCAACCTTCTGTGGTAGAACAGCATTCTAGAACCAAAAGAGACTGCAGAAGTCAGTTTCACTGTGAAACAGAAAAAACACAATGCACACATTTTACATAATACTACACACTATAACAAATACAGAATGAACAACTATATGCACAACCAGTGTGTTCTGCCACCTCAGGGTTCTTATTCCCATGGATCTCTCGAGATTCATTATCGAGGTCAGGGAATCAGAACCCCTCTGTGGCAGAACACACTGGTTGTGCATAGTTGTCCATCCAGTATTCTCTATATTGATATTTTTATAATTTAATCTTTGGTAAAACCACGGTCTGAAGAAGTGGCCTATAGCAACGAAACATCAACTTCATATTATGAAGATATTACAAATAAAAAGATGACCATCAATAATAAGGAGTTAAAACATTTTTCTTCACTTAGCACTAGAACACTGCAAATCGATCTTTCACCCATACTAACATTATCAAATACAATGGCGTCCTTGGTTTACTTTAGCAACGCAGATCAAGGATCTCTGAGGAAGCTAGAGTTGTCGAGTGAAACATAAGAGGGCAGTGATCTTACTGCCTGTCCTGTATTGCACTGTTTGGATCTACATCACGGAGGAATAAATATCGTTTAAACACAGTCCTTGTTAGACTGCTTCTTGTTTGGTTCCAAGCTGAGGGGGTGAGTGCTCTCCACGATCTATGTTTACTGTATGCTGCCTTGGAGATTGCAGCACCTTCCCAGTGATCACCACCATCACTAAATCATAACTCTTTGTCCTTCAGCATCTTTTTTTCTGAAAGATGCCTCCCTCCTGAACCTTTTTTATACCTGTGAGGTATTTGAAAGTTTCAGGTGAGGTCTCGGGGCAACACCATCTCCCTCTTTCTAATGGTGATCCCCCTCCCTATGCACACCAGCATCCCGCTAGCTCTCCTAACATGCCCTGGCATGGTGTTTCCACGTACATCTGACCACCCATGTACCTGTCCCCCCAGACCTACCCCAACATCACTCATGTACCCCCCCCTACCTACCACCCGTGTGCACACATTGATTCTACAGTTCTGGGTTTCCAAGCACATACCTCACAGGGCTGTGCGCTATGCAATTCTGACACCGCACCATTCCACTTGTGCTCTGACAACACACTGTGCAAGTATTATGTCAGCACCACACTGTGCCACGTGAACTATGATGCCATGCTGGGCCAGGTGCACTGCTGACACCACAATATGCCATACATGTTGCCGGCACCACACCATGCCAAGCATTATGCTGACACCAATCTGTGCCACGTGTACTATGATGCCGCACTGGACGACGTGCACTGCTGACACCATGCTCTGCCACATACACTGCCAACACTGTGATATGGCATTGTCAAGTGCAAATTTGACACCACACTGTGCCACAGACACAGTTCAGTGTCAGTAGTGCATGTGGCACAGTGCAGTATCAGCACTGCATGTGTCACAGTGCACTGTCGACAGTGCACATGGGATAGTATAGTGGTGCATTTCATGAGAAGCAGTGTTTGCATGTCACTGCACACTCTTAGCACTGCACATGGCACAGTGTAGTGCCAGCATCCCATGTGGCACTGCAGTGACAGCAGTGCACAAGACAGATCAGTGTCAGGATTGGACATGGCATAGCAAAGCGATGGCACAGTGCTGTGTCGGCAGTACACATGGCACAGTGTAGTGTCAGCATTGCATGTTGTGCAGTGTTGGCATGGTCCAGCATTGCACATGGCACAGCATAGTGTTGACAACGCACATGACACAGCAGTGCTGGGACTGCAACAAACATAAAGCAGTGTCTGGACTGCATGTGACTCATAGCCATAATGGTACTGGCTGGGGATCAATGACCGGGGGAGACCACTGTATGCCACAGAATATAAGTACCTAACGGTGCCATGGATTGGGGAATGGGAGGGACTACTGGATGCCAAGTCCGTCTATTATATTTAATGGAGGGCAAAACACTAGGCAGCAGGGTTACTTCACTGCAACACGGGAATGATGCTTCAGGTGTAAGCCTCAGCTGGGGCCTCAGGTGAATCTCGGTCCCTCCTCTCAGGGAGCCCCGCCGTAGGTGGCAAGCTGTGGGTCTTCCATCTGGGCAGCCTGGGGGGATGCCAGGTGCAAGGTCTGGGTGTAGAAGAAGTGGTACATCCCCCATGCCAAGCCAAGGAGATAAAAAAAGTTAAAAAAGAAAAGGGTGAAGTGGCTTAAGAATTCTGCATATGAATTGCTCATAGATACAGAAATTGTCTGCAGAAAAGGACCATTTAGCCCACCCAGTCTGCCCAGATTTTCTCCCTGCCTATTCCGTCTCCACAGACACTACCTGGTCTCTGTTGACTTTTCCACCTCTCTGCCTATTTACTAATATTTCCTTATTCCTGTCCCACAAGTGTTTGAAATCCACCAGTTTTCGCTCCCACCACCTCTGCTGGCAGTCTGTTCCAGGTGACCACCACTCTTTCAGTGAAATAGTTCTTCCTCACATCCCTTTTAAACTTACCCCCTTGCAGCTTCATTGCATGCCCTCTTGTCCTGGTGCACTTCCTTTTTTGAAACAGACTCACTCCTGTACCCTGTTCAGCCCTGTGAAGTTCTTGTAGTTCGTGTCTTGTCCCCTGTCTCCTTTCGTTCTTCTAGGGTGTACATGTTGAGATCCCTCAGTCTCTCCTAGTAGGGTTTTTGATGTAACCCCTGCATCATTTTAATTGCTCTCCTCTGGACTACCTCCATCCTATGTCCTTTGGTGTACCCTCAAACCCTGTTGGAATAACATTTCAGTAAAATGCATGCCGTGGAAATAGTAGCAGTGAAAATGGCTACATTTACAGAAGAATGTGCAGATATTAGTGTGTGTGACTCCAAACATTCGCTCCCCCAACCAACAGTCTCCTTCTGGAGTTGGGAATAGTAAATCATCCCCCCCGACTTTCTCCTTCCCAGAGTTGGGAATATTTAATTACTCCCCCCAACACCTTCTTCACTGCCCTGTTTGTTTTAGCGCTATCAGTACTTTGTACTGTATTTGTGAAGCACTTTTTTTGGTGTTGGCGTTTTGTCCACACTATTATTAACCATGCTGTATTTCTTTTAGAGGTCTTGTGGTGAACCCATGTCCTTTCTGAGATGCAGCCTCCAGAACGGGACACAGTACTTTAGGTGTGGTCTCACCAGAAGAGGAAGCAACTGGCTGTACTGGGGGTTTCTGAGTTGCATGCAAAGGTATTTACTGGGCAAAGAGACTGCTGGCGGGGACTGCTGTACTGAGGCTGATGCATACTGATATAGTACTAGATTGACTGGGCATTTGATTTTCCTTGTAACCCCATGGCTATGTTTTTCCCTAATTACACTTCTCACTGCACCATGTGTCTCCTACATACAGTCCTCCCTCCTCCCCAGGCTAACTAAATGTGCCCAAAGGGGGGGTCCCCAAGCACCCTAACATGCCCTGCCTGGGGTCTCTGGCAAACTTTTTTTTCTAAAGGATCTCAGATATTGCTACCTGTGTACATTAAGTACTGTATCCCTGGATACCAGCTGATCAAGTACCATCTGACAGAGAGAGGGATGCAACTAGGCACTAATGATGACAGCACATGTGGCAGAGTGTAATCACAGCAGTGCACGCGGCACAATGCAATGACAGCCATACTCTTCACATAGAGGCCTACAACCTCCCACCCCCACCACCCCATTGATGGGCCTGCACCTCACATCCCATGCAGGAGCCTCCAATCCCCTTCCCTATGCAAGGGCCTTCTCCCACCTTCCTAGTCATGAGCCTGCACCCCGCTCCCTACTCAGGGGCCTCCACACTCCTCCTGATGCAGAGGCCTGCAGTTCCCTATGCAGGGCTTGAACCAACATTCTGGGCCGGAGTGATGGCAGTGCATATGTGGCACAGCACAGTAACGGCAGTGTACATAGTACAGTGCAGTGCTGGCAGCACACGGTGCACAGTGCAGTGACGACAATACACATGAAACAATTCAGTGATGGTAGTACACAGGGCACAGTGCAGTAATACCAGGGCACACTGCATAGCACAGTGATGGCCATACCCATGGTGCACCTCAGCGATGCCAAACCACATGGTGCAGAACAGTGACGGCAGACCACATTGCACACTGCAGTGGCTGCTGTGCATGTGGTACTGCACTATGGCAGCAGACAGAATGTGTTGCACTGTACTGTGGTGGAACTGTGCTCACTGTGCCACATGCAGTACAGACATCACAAAATGCCACATGCAATGCCGGTATACTGACACTGTGCTGTCCCATGGTGATGCAGACACCACACTTTTCCCCATGCACTGCAGACACTACACTATGTCACAATGCCGATATCATGACGTGCCACGCAGTGCTCCAGATAAGATTTGTCACACCGAGCACTGTACTTCTCACTTTTGAACAGAGGTGAGTGATACCAAATTTGGATGCATGTAAATAACAAAATATGGTGAGTAAGGAGTACAAATTAAAATGTCACAAAAATTTAATTTGTGGCATATGTCTTCATTTATTATTTTGTTTTTGCCACATATTGCCGGGTTACATTTAGAAGAACACAGGCAAGCACTTCAGAACTGCACTTTGCAGCTCATTACATTTTGCATGATTTTATTTTTCGATATAGGTTTATCTCTTAAGCAGGATACTTGGTGTGGGGCTTCTCATCCCTATCCCTCTCCCCATGGACCAGCGCCAGCCTCCCCTGGGGTCAACCTCACAGAGGGACACCACCATGGATTCCTCCCCGTGGAGGGGTCAAAGGAGGAAGAGATGTCCTCCCCCCCCCCAGACACAGTCTAGTCCGGACAGCGGTGGTCAGGTTGGCAGCGTGGGTCCACAGACAAAGATGCAGGGCTTTACTGAACCTTGCTCCCATTTTACATTTTTCTCCTTTCCCTACTGTGGCCTACGAGTCTCATATATGTAAAGGCATGCAAGCATCACCAGTCCACAGTACCTCTATTCCTTGCTGCTCTAGCCTGTGCTATCACCAGGCCTCCACGTAGGTTCGCTCCCACCAGGTGGCGGTCTGGTGGATAGCGTAGGTGGGAGGGGATGACAATGTAGCGGGAGGGCACCTTGAGGTGTGGCGTTTGCATGCCTCCACACACACACGCAAGACCCCCATCCATGGCATCAATGACCCACCACCCAGGCTCCGTTATCATAAGTCTCTAAAGTCCTCTATTGTCATTCTTTTCAAATGACTCACAAAAACATTTGGTTTTAACTTGTGATAAGGTTTAGTATGTTACAGCTATTGTAGAGCTTCATATGCACATGCCAATGCTCTAAGTACACTTTACTGTGAGCACGCACGCCTGTTCCTTTTACTAGGCAGTGTAGAGCACTACTTGAATGGGGGTAGATAAAAAACATGTGAAACAGCTGCATGCCCTGGTAAAGGACAACCACACGAACCACTAGAATGGTGCAGTTAGTGAAAACGAGCAACGCAATGGTTAATTCAGCTATTTTGAACTCAATAACGTGAGTGTGCGTCAGTTAAGTGCAGAGACAGCCACTTACAGTAATGAGTTTAAAATATCTACTAACCTTTGCAATGCTCATCGTTACTAACTTTACCATTCCAGAATTTCTCGTAGTTGTCCTCCACCAGGACATGCAAGTGTTTCACACTCTTTTTGTCTGACCCTATTTGGGTGTTGCCATACACCGCCTACTGAAAGGAACAGGTGTGTATGCTCACAGTGGAGCACGCTGAGAGCATTGGTATGTGCATTCCCAGGCTATGGGATAGCAGTAAAAAACTTGAGCCTTATTAAAAGTTAAAACCAGACATTCTGATACACCTTTTAAAAAGGATGCTACTGGAGAACCCTGAACACTTACACATATATGTCTATGCTGCCCCCACGTTATGAGGCATGGATGTCATCAAAGTCACAAAATTAAGTGCACCTCGCCCTGGGTGGTCATTCCCAACCCATAGTTCCGCTCCCACTGGGTTGAAGTTGGGTAGGTAGTGTAGGTGTGAGGGGCGACAATGTAGCAGGAGGGCACACCGAGGTGTAGCGTTCATGTGTCTCCACATGCAAAATATTTTGTGCCGCCCTAGTAAGCTATAACCCACAACAAATTATGGGTATAGAGCATTAATGCACACCCCAGGTGTGCTATGAGGCACGATGGTGCAGCCTGAGTGACCTACAATCAACTGAAAACTGCAGTAATGCCCAATATACTCATGTGCTTTAATGGCGTTATTGCACTTATACAATGAACACCTTTTCATAACTAAAACAAATACCGGAACATTCTAAAATTCTTCAAAAAACGTATTTTATTCACCTGCAATAAAGTAGTTTGACCACCAAATCTTTTCAAATACAATTCATTTTATTACTCATTTTTGAGTTCGCGCATGCGCTGCTTACTCCTTGGGATAGTGACTTTTAGGGGTGTGACATTATCTGTCCAATACAGAGTGCTTTGCAAGGGGCTCAACAGTATCACACCAATCATCAGCCAGGCTGGTCCTGATGCTGTTTGGCCTGAAGTGGTCTGCACTCAAAAAGAAAAAGCCGCACCAATCATGTGGCAGCTTTTTCCCTTTCATCTGCAGGTCACCGCAGAGCAAACAGCTGTCTGCGTCATGACTTCTCTGTACCCCGCCCCCCGCCACCCCACCGGTCCCTTCCTGAAAGGTGGGAGGAGGTGCTTTCCTCACCTGCCTCCTCCACATCCTGCTGTCTCTGTTTCCTTATTTTCTCCCATCCATGTGGAACAGGCCACAGCCTAAGCTCTGTACAGACTGGGAGTATTCAGTGCACGATGGCACTTTCACTTTAAGCGCAATCTATCATGCTAGCGGATCCCCCCTTCCCCTTCAATGTGGCACACTGGGAGCCCACCCCAGTGTGCCAAAAACTACCTGTGGTGTTTCCAACACCAGGATGCCCACTCTCGGTGTCGGATGTGCCCCCCACACCCCTATATTCTCCAATCTCAGGGTGCCCAAGCCCCAGGTCAGCACTGATCCCCCCCTCCAGTACTCTGGCACACTGGGAGCCCACTCCAGTGTGCCGAAATCCATAAATAGTTTACCTGTAAAAAAGAAAACAGACCCACAATGTCTTTTTTTTTTAAACCTGAAAAAAAAAAAAAGAGTCCCTCATCGTTCCTGCCGCCCCCCTCTCCCAACCCACACTTTCCCTCTAGGCACATCACCTTCCCGCACCCCCTCACCTATTCTTACCTCTGGAGGTTAGAAGCAGTGATCTTCTGTGGACCAGGAACACTTCTGCACTCTTCAAAAGCTGACTGCTAAGCGAAGAAAATCATGGTAAGCCCTATAATGGCAATCTATGGAGGGTTTCAACATATTTTTTGTTTCCTATTTGTCCCCTGCCGACTGGCCCCCTTCCACTGCCACCATCACCATCAGCGGTCGAAATGCCGGCTATCACGCTTCATCATGCCAGTCGGCTTCTTTTCACCTCTGTTTTTTTGTCCTGCCCCCGAGCATGGAGCCAAGGCGTGCAGTGACGCCAATGGCCAAGCCGCGCACACTTCCATATGTGGCACGCCGGGTGTCTTCCTCTGCTCCGCCCACACCCTTGTGTGAGTCCATTGTGCCAGCCCCCATAGAAACATAGAAACATAGAATTTGACGGCAGATAAGGACCGCTTGGCCCACCCAGTCTGCCCATTTCCCTACCTAATGGATAAGTTGCAGATCCTAGTTAACCAGCAGCCTACTTCTTTCTACCCCCACCCACTAGAATTGTCTTATGGCTGTCCCATGCATGCTTGAATTCAGTCACTGTTTTTGACTCCACAACCTCCTCCGGAAGGCCGTTCCATGCATCCACAACCCTCTCTGTGAAAAAATACTTCCTTACATTACCTCTGAGCCGCCCCCCCTCTATCTTCAAATTGTGCCCCTTGTTCTTGCACACCTCTTTTTTTGAAAGATGCTACCCTCTTGGACTTTGTTGATTCCCTTGAGGTACTTGAAAGTTTCTATCATGTCCCCCCTCTCCCTCCTTTCCTCGAGGCTATACATATTAAGCTCCTTTAGTCTCTCTTCATATGTCTTCCAGTGCAGACCCTGCACCATTTTAGTTGCCCTCCTCTGGACAGCTTCCATCTTGTCTATGTCCTTGCGGAGATTGGGTCTCCAGAACTGCACACTGTACAGAGGGATAACAACTTCCTGTTTTCTACTGGTGATGCCTCTCCCTATGCATCCCAGTATCCCCCCAGCCCTCCTTACTGCCCTCTCACATTGCTTGCCCACCTTTAAGTCATCTGATATGACTACCCCCAGGTCCCTTTCCATTTTTGTTGTTGTTAGTATCTCACCCCCCACTGTGTACACTTCCCTGGGTTTTGTTCCCGGTGCATTACCTTGCACTTCTTAGCATTAAATCTAAGCTGCCATACATTTGACCATTTCTCTAACCTTGACAGGTCCTTCTCATCCTTTCCACCCACCTTGTGCATCAACTCTGTTGCAGATCTTTGTGTCATCTGAAGAGACATACTTTTCCTTCCAGTCCGCTGCTGAATGTCGCTACAAAGACATTGAAGAGGACCGTCCTAATACTGAACCCTGGCACCCCACTAGTAACCCCCTTTCTTCAGAGTGGACTCCATTTACTATTACCCTCTGTGTCCTATTCTCCAGCCAATTCTTTACCCAGGCTATCATCTTGGGACCCACTCCCAGGCTGGCTAACTTGTATATTAATCTTTGTGTGGGACTGAGTCAAATGCCTTGCTAAAGTCTAGGTAGGCCATGTCCACAGCCCCTCCCTGATCTACTACTTTGGTCACCCAGTCAAATAAATCTATTAGATTTGTCTGGCATGACCTTCCGCTGTGAATCCATGCTGCCTTGGGTCCTGTGCCCCTCTGGCCTCTAGGTACTCGACAATTCTTTCCTTCAGAAGTGATTCCATCATTTTCCCTATCACTGAGGTTAAACTAACTGGTCTGTAGTTTCCCGCTTCTGCCCTGCTCCCATTTTTGTGAAGGGGAATCACATCGGCCCTCCTCCAGTCCTCAGGTACCACCCCATCCTCCCATGATTTGTTAAAGAGGGTAGTCAGTGGTGTCACTAGTTCTACCCTTAGTTCTTTTAGAATTCTGGGATGAATCCCATCAGGCCCCATGGCTTTGTCCACCTTCAGTTTTAAGAGTTCTTTCAAGACCCTTTCTTCTGTAAATGGGCTGGTATCCATTGCTAGGGGCCAGTCAAGCAGCAGATTCCATTCCCACCCCTCCCCAGTAGAGGAGAGCTGTCCTCTGGATGCCCAGCCGACACCCGGCTACCCGATCACACCGAAAACATGGGTCGCCGGCGTGGCAGGAGGTAAGACATGATGCCTCAACCCTCCATGCCACTGGCAATGCAGTACTAGTTGACTAGTGGTGCATCAACATAGGACATTAAGTCATATATATTAATGGTGTGTTGTCTCACTAAATGTGACTGTATGACAGCCACATAACTACAGGAAAGACAGGGGGAGGCCGAGGCAATGTGGGTCACCCTTGAACCAGGGAATGGCACAGCAATACATACAGGGGTGATCCACAGACCACAGTCCACAGAGGGGTGAAGTGGACAGGGTACTAGTGCAGGAAGTTCATGACATGGTGGCTAAAGGTGAAATCCTGCTGATGGGGGACTTCAATATAGTGGACATAGATTGGACCACCCAGGCAGATACTTCAGCCAGAAGCACAACCGTCCTGTAATCACTGCAGGGGGTTGGACTCAGACAGATGGTGCATGACCAAACCAGGGACAAATTAATTCTAAACATGATATGGACAAATGGGAAGATAGTTGAAGGAGTCCTGGTGGAAGGGCAGTTGGGATCCAGCGACCACAACATGGTGTGGTTTGGCATGGAGACATGGAGTCAATGAAGACACACAAGAGCAAAAGTATTAGATTTTGGAAGTTCAGAGGCAAATAGGGAATGCGTTATTTATTTATTTATTTAGCTTTTGTTTACCGGGTAAGTACACTAGACAAGTATTATGCCTATTTTCAGGAAAGGCCCGGGAGAGTACAACATAATGATACAGAGTGGTACAGAATAATACAGAAACATCATGACAGAACAACAGCGTAAAGAAGTACATTGAATAACATTATCCAAGGTGTCACAAAGTAGTAAGGCATGTAGTAACACCCCTGACAAACAGTGGTAAGGTACATAGAATCACCAGTGTTTTGGTCATAGACAATTTTAACTCGGTGAAGTGCCTTGGTGAAAAATTGAATGGATAGTGGCCAAAGGGAAAAGAAGAAGGAAACCACTATGGTTCTCTAAAGAGGTAGCAGACAAAGTAAGGGCTAAAAGAGCAAGTTTCAGGAAGTATGAGGGGACCTAAAGGAAGGAGGACAAGGAGGTGTACCATGAATGTCTAAAGGAAGCAGGGAAAGCTGTTAGGAGAGGCAAGGAGCAGAAAGAGGAGTGTTTCGCACAGACTGTGAAAAAAAGGGGACCAGACATTCTATAGGTACATCAACAATAGAAGAAAAAGCAGGGGTGCGGGGTGGGGAAGAGTTGTGAGCTCAAAGGGGAGGAGGAAGTATGTAAGGAGGATATCAAGACAAGGCAGAAATACTGAACAACTACTTATGTTCAGTATTCACTAAGGAGGGACAGGCTCAAGGACCACTGTTGGGTAGCAGAGGCAATGGGGGTAGAGGGGGTAGAAGTGGACACCAGTCCATTCACAGTGGAGAGATTTCTGGAGGAACTCACAAAGCAGAAGGTAGATAAAGACATGGGGTCTGACGACATACACATAAAGATATTAAGGGAGCTGCGAAGGGATTCAACTACCTACTCCTCTAACTGCCCTCTTCACAGAATCACTGAACACAGGCATGGTTCCAGAGGACTGGAGGAGGGTTCATGTAGTCCCACTGCACAAAAGTGGCAGGAGAGAAGAAATGGGAAACTACAGGCCAGTCAGCCTCATCTCAGTGGTGGGGAAGATCATGAAGACACTGCTGGGAGAAAGGATACTGGAACGCCTGAAATCCAGTGGCTCCCCGGATCTGTGGCAACATGAATTCACAGCATGAAAGTCTTGTCAAACATATCTGACAAGATTTTTTTTGATTAAGTGACTAGGGAAGTGAATCAGGGACGGCGGTACATGTTGCCTAATGAGATTTCAGCACAGGCTTCCATATCGTCTCGCACACAAGGTGGATTAACAAGATGAGTAGTCTGGGTATGGGGCATAAGGTGATACATTGGGTTAGAAACTGGCTCATGGACAGAAGGTAGAGGGTGGTGGTAAATCAAATTGAGAGAGAGAGGTGACCAGTGGAGTACCACAGGGATCAGTACTGGGACAAGTCATTTTCAATGTCTTCGTTAGTGGCATTGCAGAGAGGCTGGAAAGAAAAGTATGCCTGTTTGCAGATGACAACAAGATCTGCAAAAGGGCGTATACTCCAGAAGGGGTGCAGAAAATAAATGGGACATGGAGAAGTTTGAAAAGATGGTCAGTGTTGCAAACTGAGTTTCAATGCCAAAAAGTGCAGAGGGGGATCCTTGTGGATAGCTACAGGATGGGGGGGGGTTGCTGATTGTCACCAAAGAGGAAAGGGACCTAGGGGTATCATATCTGATGACCTTACGATATAAAAGCAGTGCACAAAGGCTGCAAGAAGAGTCAGTGGCATGCTGGGGTGCATAAGCAGAGGTATTACTAGCAGGAGACGGGAAGGGGGTGCCATTGTATAAAACACAAATAATTCACAGTAAAGATAGTTACTGTTATTATGTCCTACAGAGACTGGTACAAAAAAAGTAAGCATAGTTAACTCTTGCAATAAAGTCTAATAGTCTGAGGATCCCACCACCCATAGCCTTCACCCTAATTATGCTTTTAGCAAGGAATACACTCTTTGGAGTCTTTTTTTTATTTCCTGTAGAACCCAGGACTGTGGAAAATGGTGGATGCTGTGTGTTTACATTTCATGTCAAAACTTAAATACCATACAAGTTCATTTATATTTCTATAGCTACATAAACGTGACAGAACGCACAGAACTAGAAGAGAAAGATTAGAATGGTGACGATTATCTGAGCTGCAGAGCATCAGTACGTGAGGCAGTGCGTCATCTTGTGGGTGTCAAAATCAGGAAGCGTGCTCCTTGACATACACAAGACCTTTTTTTTTTATTTATGAGTTCTAGGATTACAATACCTTTGAGCCAAGGCTCTTTTGCAAAGGTTCCACATCAGAGAACAACATTTCTTGACAGAGACAAGGAAAGTCTAACACAACAGTGGTTACAACATAAGAAACAACAAATAGCAACAACCAGTGAAGGGAGGAGGAGGGGGTGGAGTGGGTACACAGGCAGCCAAAGGCATTTGTCGTATGAGTAGCTAGTAGGTAGCAAGTAAGTGCAAGTAGCTGAGGAAGTGAGAAGGTGGGAGAAAAAGATTCCAAGGGGTATGCTATTGGGGTAAGGAAGGAGAACCAGAAACCGAAAGAGTACAAAAATGGGTAGGGGAGAGTGGGGGAAAGTAGGGGGTGGAGGGCAAGAGGAAAAGACAGGGGACTAATGAAAAAACTTGTAGGAGGGGAGGGGAAGATGTGAAAGGATGACAAATCATAGCGGAAAAGGAGAGATTAGTTGTAGCAGTTGCAAAAGCTAGTGGCAGCGAGATGGTTCTGGAGACTAGCTTTGAACGTACCAAGTGTGTTTGCTGAGGAGATGGTGGGGTCAAGGTCATTCAGCCAAAGTGGTGCTCTGTATGCAAAGGATCATTGTGCCTGGGAGGTGTGACAATAGAGGATTTTAAGGAGTTGTTGGTTCGAACTCCTAGTACTCCGACTGTTTGGTCTTACCTGCAGAAGGGTAGAGACACTTGAGGGCGTATTCCCCATGCAGATTTGTTTTGCAAAGGTACAGGTGAGATACTCTATTCGATTTGATAGGTGAAGCCATCCAGACTGTGCATATAAGTTGCAGGTGTGGGTGAGCAGGTGAGCACCTGTAAGACGTCGACAGGCCTTGTTTAAGGTACTTTGAACCCTTTTGAGGGTTGTCGTAGTGGCAGAGCTGTAGATGATGAGACCATAGTCTATGATCGAGACCACGGAATTCTGCACGGCAATCTTTAGAGCCTCAGGAGTAAGACTTTGCCTGTGTTTGTATAGTAGACCGAGTCTAATGTTAGCAGTTCTGCAACATAGTCAACGTGCACCCCGAAGGAGAGGGTAGGATCAAGCAGAATCCCAAGATATTTGAAAGATTGCATCTGCTCTAGGGTGATTCCTGTGCAGTGGTGATCGACAGGGGATGTTGCTTGTGTGGATTTTGAGTGCTGCAAAATAGCATGGTTTTTGTTTTTTTGTGGTTTAGTACTAGCTTATGATCGTGGAACCAAGACTCAGTGGTGCTGAAACCACGCTGGAGGTTATCCTGTAAAGCCGTGGGGTCTTTGTGGGAGGAGAAAACCATTGCATCGTCAGCGTACAGGATGATGTTTTCAGGGCCAGATTGCGGAAGGGAGTATAGAAAAAGACTAAACAGGAGTGGACCCAGTATGGAGCCTTGGGGTACACCTGAGCGGAATGGCAAGGTGTCAGAGGGAGTGTTTGTGATTTTTACTCATTGCATCCAATTTTCAAGATAGCTACTAAACCACAGAACAGAGTCAGGTGACAGTCCAGACATTAGGAGCTGGTCAATAAGCAGCCTATGGTGGACTGTATTGAAGGCTTTCGAGAGATCAATAAAGAACGCACCTGTTAGTTTGCCGTGGTCCAGGGAATTGTGGACAGCCCCGGTGAGCTCTAGGAGAGCGGTGGTGGTGCTGTGGCCCTTCCGGAAACCGTGTTGCTTGTCACAAAGAATGTTGTATTTGTCCAGATGATTAGTGAGTTGATCTGCTGCAATACGTTCAAGTGCCTTAGAGAGCTGGGGTAGTATTGATATTGGGCAGTAGTTTGAGTGGATGGTCTGGTCACCGCCTTTGTGGACAGGGGTCACTAAAGCGGATTTACATTTGTCAGGGAAGATCCCGCTGCTAAGAGAGAGGTTCAGTAGTTTTGTAAGGGGATGAAGAACCTGATCTAGGGTAAGTGACAAGAGCTTGAGATACAGAGTGTCACCACTAGTTATAGTTTTAGAGATGGCTGTGGCAATATAGTGGCGCGCATCCTTTAGGCTGACCTCCCTAAAGTAAAAAAGGGGGTGATCTGGTTTGGGCTGAGGAGGTCCTGTGGTGGTGGCTCTATCTTCGAAGTAGTCAGAGGGAAGGACAGCACTAAGGTCTGTAAAGGCCACGTTAAAGGAGTTAGCTATGACAGCATGGTCAAGGGTGATTGATCCGTCAACAGATAACATAGTTGGGGAGTTTTTTGGCTTCTTCCCCGTGATCTCCTTGATGTTTTCCCAGAATGCTTTACCATTCCCCCAGGTGTTAGTGAGAACATTTTTACAGTAATTATTTTTCATGTGTCTGATGGCTTTAGTGCGGCATTTCTGGCTTGCTTGTATTTTTGAGTGTCCAGCTGGTTTCTGGTTTCCTTGGCAACAGCCCAGAGGTGATCCCGCAGTTTTAGCTGGTTTAGCAATTTCCCTATGATCCATGGGTTACAAAGCGATTTTAATTTCTGTTTTTTGATAGGGGCAAAGAGGTCACATGCCCTATTGAAAGTAGCAATGAAGGAATCAAAGGCCTGGTTAACATCAGTCGTCGTGTAAATAGGTGACCAGTCTTGCTGAAGCAGGTAGTGTTTGAGATGGATAAGTTTGCCACAAGGAAGGACTCTGCTGGAGATTATTTTTGGAGGCGGCTTGAGGTATTTGTTTGACCATACACAGGTAACTGGTGAGTGGTCGCTGAGGGAGTCGGGAGAACTGTGGTGCGGGAGATCCTGGTGGGCTGGTTGGTGAGTACCCAGTCAAGTAGGGTGCTGGTGCCCATTTTGTAGTTGGTTCTGGTAGTGGATGTTACCGTCTGTGTAAAGTTGGCTGCTGCAAGGGGGTCTTTAAGGGCACTTGCCTCTGATCCTAGCCAGTTAGTGTTGAAGTCTCCTAGTAAGATTAGCTCAGAGTCAGTGGGCTGCGAGTCAATAAAATTAAGAACTTTGTTGAGGCTGAGTTTTTGATCCTTTGGTGGGATATATACAGATGCAGTACTTAAGGCTTTCTGGTTTGCCCCAAGTATAATTTTTATTGGTAGGATTTGTGCTGAGGTGAACAGAGAAGGAGCCCCTAGGGGGTGCCACGTGAGACTGTCTCTGATAACAAAGGCACATCCTCCACCTTTTTTAGAGACCCTGTCTTGCCTGAGAATATTGTAGCCCAGAAAGGTTAGTGCCTGGTGTCAGCCAAGTTTCAACCAGTGCCAAGATATCAGGGTTGTGTTGGCTAATGAAGGCTTGGAGGGCGTCGATCTTAGGGAGTAAGCTGCAGATATTGAGGGTAGCCAGGACGACAGACCTCGAGGTTTTCAGGGGATTGGTGCATAGAGGGCCTGGGTTCGGGTGGACATCACCCGAGATGAGTAATAGAAGAAGGAGGTGTTTCAGGGTGTATAGGCGTAACCCCTTGGACGTTAGTCTATGTCGTTTATAGTGGTGATGGAAGTAGGTGGTGGTCAGAGGGGCCTCCCAATGTGGTACTAGAGAGTACATAGAGTGTAGGTAGTCCCATGCATAGAGTTTAATGAGGTAGATGTAGGACTCTTCAGTTTGAGTGGGTAGGCCATGCAGAGGGCAGGGTCTGTAGTGGAATGTTCCCTGTGAGAAGTAGTTTTGTATCTGGAGGCAGGAAGTGTTACATTGTGGCTTATGTGGATTGTTAGGGCTAGGAAGGGAGACAAAGGGGGGCAGGGTAAGGAGGAGAAGTAGTGGAAGGAGCAGTGGGCAGACAGCCATCCCACCGTAGGGTCCGGGTGGACAGTGAGCGGATTGCAAGGTCCAGAAATGCGATAGGATGGAGCGACGTGGTTATTTTACACAGAATTTTTTAACATACAAAGTCACAATTGTGTGTATGGGGGTTTCGGGTATAGACAGGGCTCTGTAGTACATAACACTGCTGATAGTTTGCACTGTCATTAATATACCATGACCATATATTTTTTATTGCCATCAACCATACTAAAGGGATTAAGTGCTCTCTCTATGCAAATAAACGTGGGTAGAAAAATAACAGAGAAGTCACTTAGGCATTGCTTGGGGTGAGAAGATAAGTTTCAAAAATGACTATTTTGTGAACTTGGGAAGGTGGTGTTACATATGCATGCCAAACTGGCAGATTACACCTAAGGGCACGTTTCTAAAAAGGTAGTCCATCATGCTGACCATGGCCCACTGAGTCTATGGATGCCCTATTGTCTGACTAGCCATTGTCATAATCACTTGGATTTTACTGGTTGTCCACAATCTCACTCTGCCACCCTCGACTGTCCTGTGCCACCAAGTCAATGATTTTCACTGGTGTCTGCTGTCATCCGCCACCCTCATGTCGCAAAATGCCATATTAGTACTACTTGCTGTGGTGTCTAGTGGTACCACCCACCCGATGATGCCCTGGGCCCTGACACTACAAATGTCAGCCCAGGACATCAGAGGATAGGTGGTGCCACCAGACACCACAGCAATCGGTATTAATATGTTGTTGCATGATAAAGGGTCGGGAATGACATTAGACGCAAGGGACACCACTGACATGCTTGCACCGGATAGCTGAGGTCGGTAGAGGGTGACAGTGTACAACAGGGAAATCTAAGTGATAATGGCAATGTCAATTCAGAATGTGCGGACAACAGGTCATCCATTGATGAAACGAGCCCGAGGGTGGCTGGATGGATCCCGGCGATACTTTTTTACTTCTTTTTTGCATGCATTGGTAACATCACCTGCCCAACTTCACAAAACTTTTCTTTTCAAAACTTTTAATTTTCAAAAAAAATCTAAGAGCACTGTACAATTGACTTCACAGCGCAATATAACATTAAATAACCTATGCAAATTATAAATTACCTTCAATTAACTCCAGGAATGTTTATATCCACGTTTAGCCCATTCATTTCCAAAGGCAGACATAGTTAATCCATTGGGTAGTTAATCCACTGCAAACAGTAGCTTCAGTTCTGTTCAAATATATTTATGAAATGGGTGGTAGAAAAGCAGCATTATGATTGGCTGCTACGAGTGTGCTAATATGTCTAACACCATGGGAAAAAGATCAGGTTGTGCCAAGCTATGGCAAGCGGGCATTGATATGGGTGATGCTGCCCACTCAGAACCTTGAGAAATGAAAACGCAGCCATCTTGTTTCTGGCAGAAGTGGTGCCAGCCTAACTGTAAAAAAAAATTAAATAAATACACCTGACCTCCTGTTCACTTGACCTCGGTCTTTGAGGGTTTCTGTTATAAATCCATGTAGCATGTAGAAAAGCGGAAAAAAAAAACCAAAGTGCCGTGATCTCCCAGCACGCTTGCTCGCTCTCCGAATCAAAAAGCTATCTCTCTCTCAGCCAGGAGTCGCATTAAGGGTGTGCTCCGTTCTCAGAACACAGATTGCATTTTGAGGAGCACATTTTCAATGCCCTTTCCACTTGTATCTGTGCTCCTACTGTAAACTAGGAGCACGGCGGGCGAAGGGCATCGCAACTGGTTCCTGGTTCGTTCATTTTTTTTTTTTTTTTTTAGAATGAAGCGCAAAAGTTTTTTCTAAGTCATTTGCATTTTTCTAATTAGTACCAAGTACAAAATGAAGAGGGACGTGTGCATTTTTGCAGCGGGAGTTTTATAGAAATCGACTGGCTTTTTTCCATGTCAGTCAAACTAGTGTGGGTTGGGCAAACTGTTCATTGGCTGTAAACTCCTAGTAATACTCAAGTGAGCGCAGTAAGCATGAGGGAAAACAGAGCACGGAGAGAGAAGAGAAGGTGCAGTGAAGGTGCACTGATCTTATCCAGCCAGCATTCGATATTTCGTTCCAGTTTCAACAACAAACAGTAGGTGGATTTTCCTAGTAAAGGCTTTACCTCGTATGTACAGTACGTAAAAAAATCTGTTTTTTTCCCTAGAAGTTGTGGAAGTCGCAATTTTCGTTTATGTTGCAACTGTGAGCATGTTTGTGTAATCTCAATAACTCTTTCATGCTGCTGCGTGTTGCTCTATTATTGTGCTGAAGTTGAGATTTTACCTGTACGCTGAAATATGAAGCTGGATCAGAAAGAAAGTGGTCTTGCTATATTTTATAATAATTTTGAAATTGCGCTGCAAAGGTACTGAAACCAATTTGGGGGGGGGGGGTAATTGCTTGTTCTCCAGTCATTCTCATTGTCTCCAGTTCTGGTCTGCAGTTAAAAAAAAAAAAAGCAATTGGTGGAGGCTTTTATTTATTTTGTGTTTATGTGGTGCCCTAGTAGCTAGCATGTTAATTTGAATATGCTCGCATCATGGCGGACGCTGACTGAGGGTGGACGAAAATCAACTTTTTATGCTGCTGCTCCATTACTTGATGTGACCTCCTCCACTGTGATAGTTGATGTGACAGTGACATTGGAATGAAACTGGGCTTGCTATAATGTTCCTTTTGCAATTGAAAACATACTGAAGCCGGGGGGTTAGTCACCTGTTCTCCATTCCTACTCCTCGTTCCCTGTTCTGGACAGCTGGGAAAAAAGCATTGTTTTTTATTTTTTTTAAACCTTCTACTGTGTGTGTATAGCTTATGCTCGGTAATCTTGTGTTAAACTTGAGGCCTGTATGGCAGTGGCAGTCTGGCTCGGGAGGATCAGTGCCTGGGACTGGGTGGGTCGCTAATTGCACCCTGGCCTGTCCTATTTAGTACTCCATTTTTATTTTTTGTTTATGTGCCTCACCTACCAATCAGAAGCTCTCTTTAAGGCTCCTAACCTCTGCCATCTTGTTGCACTGCCTGCGAGTGGGCCTAGCAATGGATATTGGCACCCAATGTAATTTTCGGCAGTGCAGCATCGAGAACAGGCAGCATGATCAAGTAGTAGTAACTCGAGTCATTGGGTCATGAGCGGTTTGGTCGGTCACTGCGGCAGTGCCAGAACAGGCGGCATGGAGCCAGTGGTGACAAGCAGTTTGCGGACATGGCATGGGTCTGGGACATCACTTACTCTGATTTCTTTCAACCACACATGCAACAAGGCAGCAAATTACCAAGTGTAGATTGAGAAGAGGCTGGTGGCAGTCTGAACGGGCCATCGGGGTCGGCGCAGCAGACTGCATAGCATGCAGGAGATGATGACCCCCCCCCATGTAAGTTTCATTACTGACACTGGTCGTCTTTTATTTGTATATGGTAATGGGAGGGATTCAGGATTTGTGATTATGCCCTATTTCAATTTCTGTTCTTGGCGCTGGTCAGAGGAAACAGGGGACCTCAGTACTTGCAGGGGGGGCGTGGTGCTTTGCTCCACTCCATTTGATCGGACCCCTCTTGGAAATGAACGGACTGCACTGTACCTCACACAAATTTATTTTGTGAGCTGTTGACTGTCATTTTCTGCATCTGACCTGACTTGTATCAAGCTGATATGGTGGTGGCATGACAAGCTGGTTGTTTTTAACCTCCGACTGCTGAAAGATGGAACAATCTGTCATGAGTTTGCTGGTGATATGATTTGCTTCGGCCCCCCCCCCCCACCTACTCTGCACTGCACTGCAGCCACAATTGCGCTTAAAGCATTTTTATTTCTGTGTAAATCCCAAACATTTAACTTTGCCTTTCCCCTAACAGGTCGTTGGTCATGAACTACTAATGTGGCTGCATAGAAAGGTAGAGCAGACTGTTGTGAGATTGAGATTGAGAAATGTGTCTGTGCATGGCCGACATTCCTGTTTTAGTACAGTATTTAATTGAGAAATTGCTAGTTTCTGTCAGTAGAAGGCTTTTACAAGGGGGAGTAGGGGAGGCTAGTTTTTCAGTGTACCTTCTCATTCCAAACAGGAAAGCTGTGTCATGAGCAATGTCCTCCTGTACTGCAGATAATGAGCTTTTCCAAAGGTCAAAATTAAGTTTTGCAGTCACTAGCCAGCAGGGCTAGTGACTAGGAAAAATAACTAGCCCTCCCTACCATCTTTTCCTCTGGCCCAGCTGGGTGTACTAATACTTACTGAAATGTTACCTTCTCTAGTACAAGCCCATAGGCCAGGGCTAGCTGAGGGAAAATCTTACTAGCCCAATACCAACTCTACCAGCATTTGGCTAGTGGGATGATGCCAATTTCGATCCCTGCTTTTCTTGTCTGTACAGAGGAGAGGACTCTGTCTCAGTCCCAGTCTGTTCCTAAATGTAAAGTAAAGTCTGGTCCCTTTTTTTTTTTGGTGGCCTCACTGACCACTTCACTGCCAGGCAGCCCATCCGAAGCATGCAATGCGGTTGGTGCCAGGGTGCGAAAGTCCCTGACACAACAGTGGCAGTTCTCACTACACTAACTGTTTTTGTTTGAATATGGCTGGGTTCTGAGGGTGTAACACAAACTTTGCACTGTGCTGATATAGCCCTGCCCAGAAGACAGCCCACACAGGTCCCGAAAGGTGATATAAGTAGGACTCACTGGAATCTAAATGGGATAGCACCATGACCGCACAAGTTCTCCTGTGGGCCATTATTATTTAAAGTCCCAGGTCTCATAGTTTGCCATGAGGTTGCGTCTTTGTGGGTAGGTGACAGGCGTGGATGTCTGGCTGGATGTAGGGCACTCCTAAACACGGTAAAATGATTTTAATTCACTTACCTTTAAAAAAATTAAAAATTCAAGTGAGTAGGAGCATAGATTCACCAGGCAGGAGCACATATTTTGGGCCCTTATTTTGCCAATGTGTGCTCCTAAATTTCGAAGGAGCACACCGTAACAAAACCTTAATACCATCCCTGCTCTCAGCCCGCTCACTCTCTTCATCTTAATCAGAAGCCGACTGTTGATTACAGCAGACGAAACATTTAAACTAAGTACTGCCATGTCTCTGTCCCGGCCAGTCTGCTCAGTAGCTGTTCAGATCAATTGCTAACTTGCAGCGGGGTCACAACTTCCACTGCATAGTGTCTACTTTCCAATTTATGTAAAAATAATGTATTTACTATATTAGTTACAGAATCCGCTTCTTTGCTTGTGTGTGTGGGGAGGGTGAATACTGCCATGACAACCAGATGTAACTACAGAAGCCTTTGTAGGACAAAATTCCTTAAGTAGAAAAAAAAAAACAGGTGGAGGAACCATTTTATTAAAAATTAAGACAAACATGAAACTTTTTCACTTTTAAATACTATACATTTTAGCTATCACATACATCTGTATTTTTGATAGCCATTTCGTAAGTGCAATAAGCCACTCCAGGGTCTGTGTGTAGACACTTGAACACACCTGCTAGCACTGACACACTCGGCTGGGGCCAGGTCTCACCACGCCTCCTAGCCATGTGTTAAAGTGTCTAACATACACCCTGTCGTGTCTTATTGCTTACACACACACACACACACACACACACACACACATATATATATCTCCATAAATAATGACACTGCAGACTGTCAGCATCATTCTGTGTCACAGAGTCCGGGCTACACAATAAACATCCAATAAATATAATATGTAAAAAATTAAAATGTAATGACTTCCACGGCAAAAGAGTTGTGGATATTAATGATACTGCCATGTGAATCTAAAGGGCATAGCTACTGCTGCATTTTGAATAACATATGCTGCTATGATACTGAAATGCATACCTCTCTGACCTCCTGCCTCATAAATCAGGGACAAGGCTTAAAAAAAATCAGGAACAAAGGACCAGACTAAGGGACACATCTTCAAAATTGGTGATATCCACTCAGAAAGCTGGTAGAATAAGGTGCATAGCGTAAAATGCATTTTCTAAGGAAGAAAAAGTCTGTAACTTTAATGGCTAACATTATTTTGGGCTTACAACCCCCACTGTTCCGTTATGGAAGCACAATTTTTAGGAGGGGCACGGTAACATTTTTGAGGCAAAATCAAGGATGTCCCTGAAAATTAGTAACAGTTGAGAGGTATGCTGTACTGACAATGCATGCTTTTAGCATTAATCGTTGACTGGTAGACTGCTACGCACAAAAAAAGCCTCACAAATACACTGTTACAGCATTTAAACCTACAAAAAATTTAAGTTAAACATAGCGCGAAACTAAAATCCCGTGGATGTCAATAAGCGCTTTCCGAGATTTGACATCCACAAGATGGCGGCGCATTTTGCGTACTGACGATCGGCGGCTCTGATAGGTGCTGCCGTTGTAGTGTTCGCACTGCCTACGCTCAGCTGTTCACGCGCGAGTGCGCATGGCTAAATCCACCAATTGGGAGTTACAACGAGAAAACGTAGGCGGACCTCACTTGGAGTTGGGAAGCTCGTCTCCAGGTCAACTCGCAAGAGAACAATATTCCGGGAGTGTTTTTTTTGTTCTATGTGTGCCCCTCCCCTATAGAATTCTCTATTAATTCTGTGCCCGCCCCCGGCCGAGTGTTTCCAGATGCGGAAGTGAAGCCATTGTTTGTTTACTGCAGTGGGGGATTAGAAGGTAGATGGTTTAGGGTTTTCTTTTCAATTTAGTTGCGTGTAGATGTGTTTGAAGATTCTAGAACGGTCGATTTATTTTTCGTTTAGCAGTAGTCGTATATGAAATCCACTTTTAATTTGATTTTTGATGTTCAAGACTCCACTCCGACAATTGCAAAGAATCTGGGGCTAACAGGTTGTGTATTAATTAGCAGATTGTCACAGGCTATGTGCAGGACTCGTAGGTTGGAGGGGGGATAATCGGGGCTGCTGACATAGCCCGCTGTTCCTGGTGCTGCCAGCTGTTTTTGGAAAGTAGGGTCGACTCCAGTCCTCACCTGTATAACACTGACTCTGACAGTCCTCAGAAATGGGATATGTAGAGACGAAAGCAAATGCAGTGGGCCTCTACAAAACATGGGAGAGAAAAAACACATTGCAGAAGTTTGCTGTTGATCGGGTACTATCAGTTGAAACCAATGTATATTTTCAGCGTATAGTGTTTGATTATCCTTTTTCTTCCGTATTGGGCTTTGAGCTTCTCATGAGAAATGAAATGATGGGTACAGTTTTTAATAAGTAAGGGAAATGTTTTATTTATGAGCACATTTAAAGTTTTTTTTTACTTTTGTACTGTACTTGTGCGTTCTCATTTCACAGATATTTTTTAGGTCTCGTAAAATGCTTTTATTCTTTGTTGTGAGTCAACTGTAGCATTTCTTTTTAATCAAATACTTAAAGGAGAGCGGAACTGTATATCCTTTCCCACAAAGTTTTTGTCAACATATTTAAAGACTTTGGACCACCTATGCAGTCACAAGGGTTGCAACCACTTAACAAAAGTCCTGTCACTTGCACTTCATTGGAAAGCTTGCAAGACTGACCTCTGCAATTGCTAGCACCATTGGGATCATGCTTTTTTGGGGGGGTACCATGGAAATGGTTCACAGGGCTATAAACAAAGCATGGTGATCCTCACGAAGGCTGTAGCACGGTTTTATGACATCCCCTACCTTCAGAACCAGTAGTGCCAGGTGGTAAATGTGTTTGCAGCTCTTCAGCAGCCCTGTGAGGAGCTGGTATGGAATTGAAATCTGCACTGGACTGATAAAGATGCATGCCATAATGGAACTGGGGGTGGGAGTTGGACTAGATTCCAGGGATACAAGTTAAACCATAATGTGGTTGGGGTGGGGGGCAACTGGGCTATCAGGGGTAGACTTTGGAGGACTGGAAAGTTTACTGGACTTCTGCCCAGCAGCAGGGCTAAAGGTATGAGGTGGGTGGGTGACCGACTGGCAAAAGTATTGGTGACCATGAGCTGTGGACATGACATACCGCCATGCACAGACTTTCACTGGCATCGCTAACGAATGTGTAATTGGAAGTTTTCACTCGCTAACATCTAGCAGCCTCGTTTTCTTTTTTGTGTTCTTTTTATATATATATATATATATGTGTGTATGTATGTGTGTGTGTGTATATATATATATATATATATATATATATATATATATATATATATATATTTTTGCTACTCCTGTACAGCCTCCATCTGACCGGCTCCCCCAGCTCCGTCCCTGGAATTACGGGGCTTACTCGCCCAGTCTGGGCGGTGCTCTGAAGAGTCTGTCGCCATCCTGCCACCAGTGCCCTTTTTCCTCCGTTTTCTCCCGTTTCCGAGGCCCCAGGAGAAGGTCCCATTTGTGTGGAGCCGCATGCTTGCAGCCCCCAGTCACGGCCTCCTCCGCCTGCCCTTTGGCCTATTGCCTGGCACCTGCTTGCAGCCCTAAACTCCACCAGGGGTAGCCGTTGCAAGGGATGTCGTCCCCTCCCGGAGAGGAGGCTGCCCTTCGGCACCTCCATCCAGCTCCGCCTCCCCCATGCCGACCTCTCGGTGCCCCAGGCTCGCTCCCGAACCTGGGTTGCCGACGTGCCGCGAGGAGAGACGCCCAGCACCTCAGCCCTCTGCGCCACTGGGCCGTTGTATTTTCTTTTTATTGATTAAAAAATATTTTTTAAAACAGTATTAGAGTACATATAGTAATCGGTTAGCATTTGCTAACTTGATGCATATCTTATTTTAGGATATGAGATAATACCCTGCCCTGGGTTGATACACGGAGTGTGACAGATGGCAGATAGGGACCGCTTGGCCCACTAGCCACCCACTCTGCCCATATTATTTTTATTTATTTATTTTTGTTGTAGACCACACTTGCCATCTCTTTCCCTCCCTTCCTTACCCCCTACAATTCCCTTGTGCCTGTCCCAGGCATTTTTGTACCCTTTCACTATTTTCGTCCCCACTACTTCCACTGGAAGGCCGTTCCAGGGGTCCGCTACCCTTTCTGTGAAGAAGTATTTCTTCGCATGTCTCCTGAATTTACTCTCCTTCAGCTTCATAGCATGCCCCCTGGTTGTACAGCACCTTTTACTTCCCTCCTATACCTTATTAAGCCCCGTTAGATATTTAAAGGTCTCTCTCTCTCATGTCCCATCTCTCCTCCAGGGTCTACATGTTTAGCTCCTTTAGCCTTTCCTTGTAAGGCTTTTGATGCAGACCCTGTACTATTTTGGTAGCCCTTCTCTGGACTGCCTCCACTCTGTCTATGACCCTCCTGAGATGTGGTCTCCAGAACTAGACACAGTACTCCAGGTGAGGTGTTACCAGTGATCTATATAGGTGTAACCAGTGGGTTACCCCAGGGGTCGGGTTGGTGGTATTTTTGTGTTACTAGCGCTGTGTGGTGCTTCCATATGTAACCCCCTACCTGGGACCTAGGCTCGGGGAGAAAACTGTTGCTCGGTATTTTGGCTAGGTTTGACTTCTAGTCAGGCGCACCCACGTAACTCCGGACACAGGAAGCAATAACTAATGTCCAATACCAGAAGTTGGGATTCTAAAGTGTGGCTTTTATTCACATCCAACAAAATAAGAAAGGATAGATGGACCCCCAAGGGGCTACACTCCTGGTAATACAGAGTTATGAAGATAAGAACACATCCTCTTTACATTGAAACACTCTGGTCTCGAAACACTCTGGGCACTCTGCCTGAATTAAACTCTTTTTTGGCTTCCCTGGCTCGGCTCCATTGCCAGCCCTTTGGACACTTTCCTTGTAGCATGGAACATTTACTGGTGGCTCCCTAAACCACCTATGAGCACTTCTGACTCCATCAGGGAATCTTCCACATCAACCCCACGTCTGGGTACTTTCCTCAGGCACTGGCCAAGTACCTGAGAGAAAGCAACAGGTGTCCCAAAGCAAACCCATAGAGGTGAATTTGGTTACTACTGATGGGGGGGTCCCACCTCTCGCTCCCATAATTCATACCCGGCTATTTCTCTGGACTGTAACACCTCATTCTTAAAAACACTTTGCTGTGTAGATTCTCTTTAAATGTGTGTCTCATCCAGTCTACTGTTTTTTCCATCCCATTTGTGCTGAACTTGAACATACTTGAAAAGTGGCTGTGTCCATTACTCTAGACCCCCCACAGAGTTAAGTAGTCCAATCCCCACATCTTCCAAACTGTACTTGGCTGTCTTTTCCTGACCCCACACTAACACTCACTTTAGTTTCATCTTGTCTCAGGTGAAAACACATCGGCCCTTTAGCAGAGCGAACTCACCCCTTGGTTGCAGGTGCCCCACAGGCATTTTCTCTTCCAAAGAAATCTCGTCCAGAACTTCTGGTGCATCAGCACAAACTTAAACTCTGGCAGCTTCTTGTTTCCTAGCCGGACCAAGGGGTTTACCCCTGGAAACAGGCTGATTCCTTCCCCCATCCCCGCAGGGATGGGGCCTTGAACCACTAAAAACAGTCTCTACCACTTCACTTGGCTCTTCTTGTGTTCCTGTCCAGGTGAGAACACACACCTCTACAAAAAAATAGCTCTTTGACAGAGCTTAGGACTCTGAGGGCCTGCTTACAGCAGAGCACCTCCTTTCTCTACTACAGACTGCAATAGACTGACTCCAAATTCCCCAGCGTTCTTCTCTAACCTTTAACTGCAGTATTCCAATGTGGCTTATGCAGCTGCGACAGTTCTAAATGATGTCATAGCTCCAGCTCAGCAGAGACTGAAAGCAGAGCAAGACATAGTGAAATCCATTTAACTGGAGTTTCACTGGCTGCCTGTCCCTGCCTGCCACTAGGTTTACTAGGGTTCTAGTAACCCTGGGTAACGGGGTTTACATAGGGGCAGCACCACCTCCCTCTTCCTGCTGGCAATGCCCCTTCCTATGCACCCCAGCATCCTACTCGCTCTTCTGACTGCCTTGTCACCTTTTAGGTCATCTAATATGATGCTTCCTAGGCCCCTTTCCTGCTTGGTCTTTGTCAGTATCACTCCGCCCTTTGTACTCCGCTCCCAGGTTTCTATGGCACAAGTGCAGTATTTTGCACTTTTTTGCATTAAAACCCAGCTGCTGTACCTTATACCACTTCTCTAGTCGTTTAAGATCCCTACTCATCCATTTCACCCCACCCCCATGTCCACTCTGTTGCATATCTTGGTGTCATCCGCAAAGAGGCAACCCTTTCCTTCCAGGTCCTCCGCTGTGTCATTTATGAAGACATTAAAGAGGACCGGTCCCAGCACTGATCCGTGAGGTACCCCAACGGTCACCCTACCTTCCTTGGAGCAAACCCCATTTACCATTGCCTTCTGCATTCTGTGCACTAGTCAGTATTTTACCTTGGTTACCACTTTATTACCCACCCTCAAGCTTTCCAACTTGCTTACCAGTCTCCTGTGGGCAACAGTATGGAAAGCCTTGCTGAAATCCAGACAGGCCACATCTACCACCCCTCCCTGATCCAACATTTTAGTCACCCAATGAATTTGTTTGCCATGACCTTCCTCCTTTGAACTACCATGCTGCTTTGGATTCTGTAAGACGTTGGATCCATACCTCATTTGGAAATTAAAATTCTTAGCCCTTAACTTGGATTTAGATTCAGCCTGAGATCTTGTATTTTAATTATTGTAGTTATTATAATTAGTTTATGTGAGAATTAGTATTGGTTATTGTGTAGTTTAGTATATGTTTTTGATCTTAGTCACCGGAATGTGTTGGAGACCTGCCCCCACGGTTGTGTGCTATTCATCCTCCGCCTGTGTTTCCCCTCCCATTACATCTGTCAACTTACCAGCTGTAGGCGCTGGTATTAACTCTTGTCGGGGTTAAGTGTGAACAGCGGAGGTTGAATGAGTGGGGCCATCACATCGGGGTTGTGAGGACCAGAAGACGTACTGAGACGAAATGGAATCCAGACCGTGGTCCATCTTGTCTGGTTCCCATAGCCAAGGGCACCACCAATTTAGGTAGACACGTGGCCAGGGCGGTCCTAGGAGTTCATCCAACTCCAGCAGTGTTATGTAATGCCAGATCCATTAAAAACAAGACTGCAGTTATTGCTGATCTTATAAATTCAGTGGATCTGGCTTGCATCACCGAGACCTGGCTGGATGAGAACTCTGGCCCTATATTAGAGGCCGCAATTCCATCCTGTTAATTGGTGATTCACCACTCGAGATTGGATCACGGCGGGGGGGAGGGTGTTGCAGTCTGTTTTAAGACCGAATTGGGCCTCACGAATGTACCAGTTGAGGAGACTGAGTCATTTGAGTGTACTGTGGTAGCAGGCGTAGGTTGTAGGATTGTTCTCATCTGCTGTCCACCCAGGGATGGGAAACCGTTCCTTGAGAAAGTAGCGGACTTTATCGTCGACATGGCGTTTGAGTCCCCCAGGCTGATGGTCCTGGGTGACTTTAATGCCTGGGTCGATGATGAACTCTTGCAATTTGGACAACACTTCCTCCAGTTAATGTCATCTCTGGGCCTCATGCAGATAGTTACCACTGCTACTCATAAACGTGGTCACTCTCTTGACTTAGTTTTCCTCCTGGGGATCGAAGCCCCAGATTTAGGGGTGGAACCAGTCAGATGGTCTGATCACTACACCGTGGGGTTCAATTTTGGGGCACCCTCTTGTAGGCCGACCCCTGTGGAGATGGTCAGGTATCGCCCTTTTACGAGTTGTTAGCTCTGAAGGTCTTCTGGCGGTACCTAACCTGTCGATGATTCCAGAGGCAAACAGCGACCCAGAGGATCTAGTGGTGGCCTATAATGTGACCATCTCATTGGCCCTGGATGTCGTTGCTCCTGTCAGAGTTCGTCCTCTCTTTCCCTTCGCCCTCAGTCCCCTTGGTTTGATGGGACTTTGAGGGAGATGCGGCGATTAGGACGAAGGTTAGAGCGCTGCTGGCGGAGATCTGCCCTTGATGCCGACCACCTTCGATCAATGGATCATTATCAATTCACAGTCACCCGTAAGAAGGCAGAGTTCCTGTCCAGGGAGATTGCGGCCACTCAGAATCGACCAGCTCAGCTTTTCCGGACTGTAGACAGACTGTGCAACCCAGCATGTCTGCAAGTCCGGAAAGCGTTTTCACAAATAGTGTGGTGAACTTGCTTGATTCTTTGCGACTAAGGTGGCCGACATCAGGGCAGCTATCCGATCAGCACACTCTTCGGGCGTTGCTTCTGACCAGTGCTTG
The DNA here is from genome assembly GCA_016271365.2 of Neoceratodus forsteri. Taxonomy (NCBI): domain Eukaryota; kingdom Metazoa; phylum Chordata; order Ceratodontiformes; family Ceratodontidae; genus Neoceratodus; species Neoceratodus forsteri. The sequence continues at coordinate 512,885,008 of CM057449.1, read as the reverse complement.
GTCACTGGCCCTCAGCTTTCCTGGAGTACCTTCAGCCGCCCAGAGTTCATGGACATCATGAGGATTGTCCAGAGCATGCGTCCCACATGCTGTAGTTTGGACCCAGGACCAGCTTCCCTTATTTTGGGTTGTATTGATTCCATCGGCCCGGTCCTTGCGCGGATAGTTTGGTGCTCTTTGGAAACTGCTGAGTTTCCTAGCTCCCTGAAGGAGGCGGTGGTAATGCCTCTCCTGAAGAAAGCTTCCTTGGACCCGAACTGCCACGCGAACTACAGACCAATCTCTAACCATCCCTTTTTAGGGAAGGTGGTTGAGAAGGTGGTAGCTGCTCAGTTGGAGAACCATTTAACCATCCATGACATCTATGAACATCTCCAGTCCAGTTTTCGAAAGAGGCATAATACTGAGACTGCGTTGGTTTGGGTGCTCAATGATCTCCTGATGGTGAGAGATCAGAAAAAACATTCCATCTTGGTTCTTCTGGATCTCTCTTCAGCATTTGACACTGTGGACCATGGGGTTCTTCTCGATCATCTGAGGTTCATCTGTGGCCTGTCGTCAGGTGGTTTACATCTTTCCTCACCGGAAGAACTCAGAGGGTGGTGTCGGGGCTTTATTCCTCTGACCCAATCCCTCTATCATGAGGGGTTCCTCAGGGATCGGTGTTGTCCCCCATGTTGTTTGCAGTGTACATGCTGCCCTTCGGAGACAGTGTAAGGAGGTATGGGCTGGGGTTTCACTGCTATGCTGATGATACCCAGCTCTACCTTTCTTTTACACCTGACCAGGATGGAGCTCTTTCAGTCTTTAATAACTGCCTCGTAGAAATCCAGGAGTGGATGGATTTGAGCTGGTTCAAGTTGAACTCGAGGAAAGACTGAAGTGCTGGTTGTGGACCCAGGTCACCGGATAGGGGAGCCAGGGGTTGGATCACCCTCTGGGCTTTTTCTCTGGGCTTTATCTCTCCCGGCCTCTGAACAGGTGCGAAACCTGGGGGTAATTTTTGACGAAGGGCTGGCGCTACATGCACAGGTGTCAGCTGTCATCAAAACTTTCTTTTACCATCTTAGGAATATCTCCAGGATTAAGCGCCTTGTTCAGTCCAATGACCTTCTTATGTTGGTCCACGCCATTGTGTCCTCATGTTTGGATTATTGCAACTCCCTTTACCTGGGGTTTTCTGTGGTAGAAATCCGCCATTTGCAGCTAGTGCAGAACGCTGCAGCACGGCTCTTGACGGGGACTTCCCGGTCGTGCCATATTTCTCCGGTACTGCACGCTCTGCACTGGTTGCCGGTACAATGGCAGATCACCTTTAAAGTTGGTCTTCTGACTTATAAAGCCCTACACAGACTTGGCTTCAACTACCTGAAAGAGCTTCTGGTTCCTTACCGCCCTGGGCGATCGCTTCGCTCAGATGGCAGGTTGCTAGAGATTCCTAGAGTATGTTTAAAATCATCAGGGCTTTTATGCACGCGGCCCCCTGTCTTTGGAATTCTCTACCTTGCCAGTTACGAGAGAGTGCGACTGTGGAGGGATTCAAAAGGGGTCTGAACACTCACCTTGGGTGTTATGCTTTTGGTGACTGATTTATTTGTTTGTTGTTATATTTAAATTGTATATTGTTGTATTTTAACTAAGTATGCTGATCTGCGATGTTTTAAAATTGTGAGGCGCCTTGGTTTTGGAAAAGCGCCATAAACCTAGTATTATTTATTATTATACCTGCAAGTTATCGCATAGACCAGTATTGCCATAAGCATAATGGACCTTATCCCCCAATATGTAGATGGAAAGTGTCGCAGATTGCTGCAAGTAATGAATTGGTCACAAACTTTGAGGCAACTAAACAGTACACATATTTTTAGTGCCCCATTTCTTCCAAAAACAGTAATTTAATGGATACATAAAGTAGTACACAACTCTCAGGTGTGGTATCTATTGACCTATCCAAGGCGTTCGACCTCGTTGACCACGACCTGCTTGCCTTGCAGATGAGGTCCCTTGGTCTGTCCCCCTCTGCCCTAAACTGGGTCTCTGACTACCTATATGGCAGAAAACAAATAACTAAATACAATAAAGTCCTCTCTGCCCCCCGGCCTGTTACCTCTGGTGTCCCTCAGGGCTCCGTGCTGGGTCCCCTACTGTTTTCCCTGTTCATCAACAATCTCCCCGATGTGGTTTCCAGCTGCCGTGTCATCATGTATGCGGATGACCTGGTTCTCCTGGCCCACTCCTGTGATACAGCCACACTAAACCGACACTTACCTGAAGACCTCTGGAACATCCAGGCATGGCACTCCAACCATAAATTGGTCCTCAATCAAAACAAAACCCAGGCTATGCTCTTGGTTCCAGCTGCCAAGATCACGGGCCTCTTCAACTCCCTACTTATCAACTATGAAGATGGCTCCCCTCCCCAACCGTGACCTCCCTCAAATATCTTGGGTGGCGCTGGATCCCCAACTGGACCTTGGTAGTCATATCCATAATGCCTGCAGAGGGTAAACCGTAAGCTGGGGATGGCTTACAGGGCTCGGTACACAGCCTTACTCCAGCGCTCGCATAGCTCTTGCCAGGGAGTACTACTTCCCTCCCTCAGCCTGACTCCCTCATATTTGCTTATACTTCTAAGACCCTCTAAGCAAGTGGAGCTGGCAGTACAACAACATCTGTCGGTTTGCCCTGGCCGCTCCCCGCCTCACCCATCACTGTGAGCTCTACGAGAAGCTTGGCTGGCTATCCCCGCTCAGTCACCTTAACTTTAGCACTGGGTGCCTCGCGAATAAAGTACTTAGCTCCGGCACCCCTCCGGAACTGGCCCGGTTTCTTGCCCCTTCTGACCTCTTCCCCCTACCTGCTGCGATCCCAAGGCCCCGGACTACTAAATGTGCCTACCACCCGCACCATCATGGGGGACCTGAGTTTTGCTGTCCATGGTCCCAGGCTCTGGAACTCCTTTCCTGAAAGTGTCCATACTGCCCTCTCGCAAGCTTTTCCGGAGCTCCCTGTGGGATCATCTTAAGTTGGCCTCTCGCTGTGAATGCCCTAAGCCCCCTTAGTCACCCGGTGCCCACTGGTGCCGGCTTCTTCTCTCCTGCTCTGGCGTCACCACTCTTGCGCTAGTGACCTCGCCCAAATCCCCCCTTCCTTGTGGACTGACTCTATGATGTTCCTATGCTCACAAATCCTCACTAGCCCCGTTGGTCATTGTATTTATCTCCAATCTATATCTTGTCCCAGCATTGTATCTGGGTGTACTTTCCACGTAATTGTAAAAACTGTAAAAATGTGCCTTTTCTCCTGTTTCTGTATCTAATGTATTCGTCTGAACCAATTGCTGTATTGTTGTACCTGTTTGTACCCTTTTGTACTCTCCCGGGTCGTTCCTGAAAATAGGCATAATATTTGTCTAGTGTACTTACCCGGTAAACAAAAACTAAATAAATAAATAAACAACAGAAAGTCCTGAATGCACACTAATCTGTGTGCTGAACCACAAAGAAAAGTTTTGTCAGAGTTCGTAGTTGGTTCCTGTAAACTTGGTAAACAAATCGGAATCGGGCAAAATGCAGCATGTCCTGTTATAAGCTCATTTACATTTTTTAGTTGTAATGACCCACGTGTCAATGGGGCAGGGAGGAGACCATAAAACCACTTGGGACATATGTAGAAAATCGTCATTCTGTCAGCACAACAGAAAATGGCACCACCCAGGGGGATAATGCCTCATGTGAGCATATAGGCACTAATATAAATCTTCCCTGACCAAGTTGGACACTGTCTTTAACTCCTTCTGCCACTTTGTTCTCGACTCCCCTTCCCGCTCCCAGCACTGTGAACTCTGTCACTCTCTAACCTTCCTTCCACTATCTCAGACGCATTTCACACTGTGCCAAGCTAACCTCCAAATTCTGGTTCAGAGTGCTACCCTCCTATCTCTCATCCTCTCTCTCCACTCCACCTCCCCCCATCCACTCTCTCAGATCTAATGATGCCCGCACCTTGATGGTCCCCCACCACTCCACCCTCATCGGTCAGACTGGTTTTGCCTATCACTTCCCTAAAATCTGGAATTCACTCCCCCCTAAAATATGACACTCCTCCTCCAACTACTCCCTTACCTCTGCCCTACACAATTACCTCTCCCTCAGCTGTTCCTACTTTAACCCTCCTTAATACATATCCCCAGTTTCTGTCTCTCCCCCAAGCAGGGTTCTCAGCATCCTGAAGGGGGAATCAGGAAATGGCTACCCCCTCTCCTCAACTCAATTCTTGCCTCTCCCCCTCTCTTCTTCACCTGCCCTTTTGGGTCATCCGTGAGCACAACCTACCCCATCCTTTTACTTCAACAGCACTTGCATACTACCTCGAGCCTGCTTCTGGTACACTCATGCACTATAATGGTTCTGTTGCATTATTACTGGTTTGTACGTTTTATATGTTCTTTTGTATGATTTTGGACATGTATTGTAATTCACCCAATGTTCCACTACTGTTTATTATACAATACGTTGTCTTCCAACTGTTGCATAATCTTACAATATTGTATTGTTTGTACTGCCCACATACTATTGTAACTGATCATCCTTCGCAACTCTGTGTAACCCCTTTCTCCCCCCCCCAGGTTGCACCGTGAGACTAGCAACTTATTCTTCAGTGTGCCCTCCTGGTGAAACATTTCAATAAATAAAATAATTACCAGTGGCATTTAGTCTCCAAACCCCTCCTCCCCCAATAAACATGCATCAGCATGCAGATAGCCCTTCAGCACCTTGCATTCCCAATGAGCTCATCTGTATGCTCGGGCTGAACATAGCCCACTGGAGCCTTGGCACTCTCCTGTCCTGGACAGCGCTATCTACAATGGGCCATATGCAGCCTTGGGACATGTGGGCACAGCCATATCCACTTACCACTGCACCGACATGGCATGATATTCAGTTGGTTAGCACGCTTCATTAGTGTAAGCTGTTGGTTACCGTCTAAGGTTTCAAACAGAACTGTTGACAGAGGCTGTGGACACTCGGGACTACTACAGTGGCAGAAGGGCTTGGGTAGGTGGAAAGGCTACCTGGTGGCAGGAGTTGCAATAGACTGAATAATGCAGTGTAGATGAGAGAGAGAGAGAGAGAGAGAGAGACAGAGAGACAGAGAGACAGAGAGAAGAACTGCTTTTTTAAATTCCTAACTTGGAGGATAAATGTTAACAGGTGAATAACAGGTTATTGAGATCTAGAGGGATTCTGCTGACGTAACTAAACTGAGAGAGTGAAACTCAAGTACATTGACCAAGCTGAGGGATTTGAAACATGGGTCAGATTAAACCCACTGATTTTTTATTTTTTTTTATATATATATATATACATATGTATATATGTACATGTGTATATGTATATATAACCTTTGCCTCAGTGTTTGCGCACAGAGGTTCTTTGTTTTTTAAATAGTTTTTTATTTTAATGGGTTCACCACAACATATCCAAGGCACACTGCCTTAGGGTAGCTGGTCCATTCCACTGGGGTGTCAAACAGGCCAGAGGCATACTGATGAGTCCTGGTAGAGACGAAACACGTGTCTGTGTCTTCTGTTAGCACCCTTTGCAAACTAATGTGAGAGGCCTTTTCGGCACCATGCAATTCTAGCAAGTTGGACCAGCATAGCATTCTGTGGTAATTTGCATTTCACAGCCATGATGCTTTGCATTGTGTGGGCATGTGTGATTTGTGTATTCTTGAAACTTGGCTTCCCAGCCAAATGCCCTTTAGGGTAACCTTGCCTCAGTGTTTGCGCACAGAGTTCTTTGTTTTATATATATATGTATATATACATATATATGTGTATGTATATGTATACATATGTGTGTGTATTATGTATGTGTGTGTGTGTGTGTGTGTGTATGTATGTATGTATGTATATATATATATATATATATATATATATATATATATATATATATATATATATATATACTACTACATACATACATACATACATACAGTGGCGTGAAAAGTATTTGCCCCTTCCTGATTTTCTCTATTATTGCATATTTGTCACACTGGATGTTTTCAGGTCTTTAGACAAAATATAATATTAGATAAAGGAACCTGAGTGAACAAATAACACTTTTTTTTTACTTATTTCATTTATTTAATGAAAAAAGTTAACCAACACCAACTGGCACTGTGTGAAAAAGTAATTGCCCCTAGTTAAATCAAACCAATTAAAGGGATAATTAGAGTCAGCTGATTGAACACAGCCAGGCTTGATTACAGCCAGCCCTGCTCAATATAAACCTCTTATTTTGGCCCTACCATCAGAGTCATTGCCAGCACAAGATTCAACAAGCACATTGTGCCATGATCAAAGGAAGTTCCTGAAAAGATCAGAAAAAATGTGTTGCCCTCTATCAGTCTGGAAAGGGTTACAAAGCTATTTCTAAGGCTCTGGGACTCCATCGAACCACAGTGAGAGCCATAATCTCCAAATGGAGAACACTTGGAACAGTAATGAATCTTCCCAGGAGTGGGCGGCCTGCCAAAATTACTCCAAGGGCGCAGTGTAAAATCATCCAAGAAGTCTCAAAGGATCCTAAAACAACATCCAAAGAACTGCAGGCTTCTCTTGCCTCAGCTAAGGTCAGTGTTCATGACTCCACAATCAGAAAGAGACTGGGCAAAAATGGGCTTCAAGTGAGATAGCAAGGCGGAAACCATTGCTAACCAAGAAGAACATAAATGCTCGCTCTCATTTGAAAGAAGCACCTGGATGATCCACAAGCCTTTTGGGAAAATGTTCTATGGACAGATGAGTCCAAAGTGGAACTTTTTGGACAACATGGATCCCATAATGTCTCGCGTAAAGCAAACACAACATTCCACAGTAAGAACACCATACCAACAGTCAAACATGGTGGTGGTAGTGTGATGGTGTGGGGATGCTTTGCTGCCTAAGGACCTGGATGACTTGCCATAATTAAAGGAACCATGAATTCTGCTCTGTACCAGAAAATTCTTAAGGAGAATGTCCAGTCATCCTTCCGTCAGCTGAAGCAGAAGCGTAGTTGGGTCATGCAACAAGACAATGATCCAAAACACAAAAGCAAGTCCACATCAGAATGGCTAAAAAGAAGTAAAATTAAAGTTTTGGAGTGGCCTAGTCAAAGTCCAGACTTAAACCCAATAGAGAATGCTGTGGCAGGACCTGAAACGAGCAGTTCATGCTCGAAAACCTACCAAATGTTACTGAATTAAAGCAGTTCTGCGAGGAAGAGTGGTTAAAATTCCTCCACAGTGATGTGAAAGACTGATATTGAATTATAGGAAGTGTTTGGTTGCAGTCATTGCAGCTAAGTGTGGTGTAACCAGTTATTAAGTGTAAGGGGCAATTACTTTTTCACACAGTGCCAGTTGGTGTTGGTTAACTTTTTTTCATTAAATAAGTGAAATTAAAAAAAAAAAACAAGTGTTATTTGTTCACTCAGGTTCCCTTTATCTAATATTACATTTTCTCTAAACACCTGAAAACATCCAGTGTGACAAATATGCAATAATAGAGAAAATCAGGAAGGGGGCAAATACTTTTTCACGCCACTGTATATGGGAAAAAAAAGGTGGGTCAAAACAGGAATGTACTGGGTCAAAAACTAATTGAAAGCACATTTTTCGCAGTTCATTTTTCCATCCTTCAGATATCGTTGCAGAGTAGGTGCATCATTTTGGACCCACATGGGAAGGGAAAGGGGGTCATTTGTGGGCAAGTTGCAACTTTTGCATTTTTTTCCCCCCTTCTGTTTATCCCTCCCTACTGCCTGCTGGCCCCAACCCTTCGGGACATCCAAGGAGTCATCCTCCTGCCACACGCCCACCCGGACTCGCGCCTCATTCCTCCATGGAGCTTCAGACCCCCCAAAAGCAGGGACGAGGTGGTGGGCATTCACCCCGTAATCCTTCATCTCATCCGGTCGAGGTGGTGGTCCTGGTGAGCGGGGCACATCAGAGGCACGCTCTAGGAAACCCATCTTCCCGAAGCCGGCAGGTGTGTTTCCTCTTTTTCCTCCCTCCCCTACAGTGTGCAACCCCTAACGTCAAGGCGCCGAGCGCTGACATCCACGCTGTGAGACGGCCGCCCGTCCCCCTGCAATTGGGGCTTGTAGTACTCCGAGCCTCCGCTCCGAGTCGAGCAAGTGCGCGGTCTGTGGCCACAACCCTCCCCAGAGAAGGCAAGCTGTCGTCAGATGCTCACGTCTGTCTCCCCCCGGCCAACCCACCAGTGACCCAAGTCCGCTTCCAAACCCGGGTCGCCGGTGTAGAACGAGGTGTGGCTCCAGCTCCTCAATCCTCAGCATCACCGGGCTGGCAACTTTTGCATTTTTGGTGAATGTTTGAAGTCCTTACTAAACCCACATGCATATTCAGATCCAGACGCAAGTGAAGTGTAGCCAGTAGCACTGCGCCACAAATAGCGCAGGGCTGACTCTGAGCTGTATTCAGCCAGTTAGCATGTACTAACGGAGTGCGCTAACCAACTGAATATCATGCTATGTCGGCACAGTGTTAAGTGGGTATGGGCTGTGCCTACATGTCCCAAGGCTGCATATGGCCCACAGTAGATGGCGCTGCCCGAGACAGGATAGTGCCAAGGCTCCAGTGGGCCATATTCAGCCTGATCATGCAGATGAGCTCATTGGGAATGCAAGGTGCTAAGGGGCCATCTGCATGCAAATTATGGGCTTATTGCATGTGGGTGCTATAGGCCTTAAGCTCCAGTGCAGGTCCAGCAGCAGTGCAGAATCCCTGGTAGTCCAGTATGCCCAATCTCCCCCCCCACCCCCAAGTCGCGTGTCATACTTCTCATCCCTGTATTCCTAATACCATCTGACAGTCACAGGCGTAATCCCAGCAAATGCACTTAATCAAGCTCAGTGACTGTCAGAAGGACAACTTGCCAGTGAGGTGAACAGAGGGCTGTGCTGCCGCCAGTCTGGCACAGATTTAGTTATGGGTGGTGACTGGTTTGAGGGGTGCAGGGCTGAGGTCCTCAATTTGTGGGCAAGTTGGGGAGGTCAGTGGCAGCCGGGGGGGGGGGCTGTTACTAGCCTGCCAGGGAATGGTGCTTTGGCATAAATGGGAACCTGGGCAGTCGGGGTCCATTAAACTACCAGGGATACAGAACGAGAAGTATGACAGGGTGATCAGGGGGAAGTGTCCAATATAATATCAGGAATACAGGATAAGTATAAAAGTGGCAGTTTGGGTGGGGTGCAGTATAGCCACCCTCCCTTTGGGGGTGCGTGTGCAGCTTTAGTTCTGGATTAAGAAATTTTTTCTGGTGGCAGCAAACCGTGCCGATATGGGGGCTGTTTAGTGCCACCAATACCCTTTGTATGTAGTGCTGCACCGCTTTGTGTGAGGGACTCCTCATTTGCATCCATGCAGTGGTATGGTTAGCACAACCACATTGCTGGGTTTGGCCAGCACTATGGGCCTCTAAATATGGTCCCGCCTGGCGTGCTGGGATAATCCAGGTTAGCGCAAGATCTATCTAAATCTTAGTCCTGCACTAACCTTTTGAATATGGGGCCCTGTGAGTTTTAGTGGCTCCTTTAAAAATTGAGCATTTTGACGTGCTTTTTTGTGATTCTAACATTTTGTGATAACAGCTGTGATTGCAGGGTTACTGGCGGCAAATTCTAGGTCTGAAACTGTATTTTATATTTTGATGAATCTGTACAGAACTAAAATGCCTATTTATTCCAGCTCTAATGCAAGCATAGCTAGCGATGCTATACTCTTCACACTTGCTGTTCTTCATGAATGCAAGAAATTCTCAAAAAAATGATATTTTAAATGACTGCTAGAGCTGTTTTAAATCTATGGCATTTTTTACCCTTTCATCCAGTCAGTTAGAACAGAGGCACCCTGATCATTTTTGTCCGCTTTTAGTTTATTCGGTTCCTCTTTGCTGCTACATAATTACTTACTGTGGTCTTTGCTGTTTTAGGTGCAGGTTTGGGTACAGTACTTCTTCAGTTTGATGATTTTCTGACACTGGGACAGGTAAAAGGCCTCCTGATTTGTTCCCAGTCATCTGTTCATGTCAGTAGGTCCCACAGAGGTCAGATTGTAACACAGGTAAGTCACCCATGGCTTGAGTTTCTAGTGGGGGAAATACAGCAAGTCAGGTTTATTTGTATGGCGCCCAATCCCAGGGGCTCTGGGTGCCTCACAGTGTATACAACAAATTTGATAAAACTTAAGGAAATTAAAATGATTTTAAATACAGAAAGTACAAAAACAGCAGGAAGTATCTGGGGGCTGTTGGTTTGGGCAGTAAAGAAACATTCAAATAGTAAAATGATTCTGTTTTTAACGAGAACTGCAGTGAATCAGTAAACACTCTGTAGAAACTTGTTTATAAGTACTGATTCCCATTTATTACATTGAAGAATTGTTTGTCTTTATTAAGGCATACAGAAGAATTTGATTGACCAGTAAACATAGCAACTGGTGTGATCTCACAATAATAACGTGGGGGCTGGACTTTCTACCCAGTCAAAAAAATCTCATCATTTAAACCCCTAAAACACAGTTTTTAAATATATTTCATGATTTTTATTAAACTTTTTTACAAGTGCAGTAAGACATTTCAGGGATGTGTTATGGCTAATTATTGCGTTTTGTGAGTACTGGCTGTACTTTGTGCCTAACGGCACACCCAAGTGGTGTATTATTGACCCATAATGATGCACCTTGTCCTGCATAATCACTTGCTTACTTACAGCTTCTACAGTTTCCTTCACACCCAAAAAACCAAGTTGGTGTCATTAGCTACACAGGGAAGGAACAAAATTATATCCAAGACTCTAGATTCAACCCCAAGAGTCACCTTTTTCCAGGGCATGAAATCTGAGTGATTGTTTGAAGAACCAGTTCCCTGGGGACTTACTTGGATGGCAGATTCCCACAGGCAGTCCCACAGATTTCTGCTGAATGCTTTTGTCACTTAAATTCTGGAAGGAAATTTGATTTGTACATATACATTGATGGCACAACAGAGTTTGTGGTCTGTGCAGCCTGGTGCCATGCCCCCACCTCGACACTGGTAGAACCTATTGAAGTGTTGAATCCAGGAGCACATCATCATTTTCAGAAGTGGCAGCCCTGACAGTGCCCTGGCTGCATACTTTGGGGCAAGTCTTAATTGAGATACATGTGTTTTGGGGCTGGTAGTATAGCCTGGAGGTTAGAGTAGCAAGCTTGGAACATCCAGAAGACTAGGGGTTTGATTCCCACAGCTGCCACTTGCATACTGTGTGACCCTGAGCAAGTCACATAACCTCCCCAATGCTGCTGTGTCACCCCTGAAAACAGGCCTGTTACTTTTTTTTTTTTTTTTTGTAATTGCCATTGATTTTGTTAGGCCTGTGGAACACAATAGTGACAGGGTAAAACGACTCCAGCGTGAGAATAAGTGGATTACAACACTTGGCTCAGTGTGATACTGGTGATTATAATCCTCTTTCTATGAATCTTTTTGTTCCTAATTTCACTCAGTCCTATGCAAAAGATCTAATCGTCTTACGTTCCAAGTCAGAGTTTAAATATATATTATTACATATTATAAATAGATGTTAAACAGTGATGGGGTTCAAGAATGCATGGGATATGCATAAGGGGATCTTGGCAATGAAATGGGGGTAGGGAAGAAGAGCTGGAGATCAGTTAGAGTCTACGGTAATGCTGTAGGAAGGGAAAAATGGGCAGACTAGGTAGGCCAAGCAGTGCTTATCTGCCAACAGATTCTGTTCCTATAAAATAGATTTCAGAAATCGTGAAAGCTGATTGGCTGAGAGCCATCTTTACCCATGCTTTTATCTCGCTACAACAGCACTGGATAAAGATCCAGCAGCCTCTTCACAATAAAAGCAGTACTAAGTACACATCCCTGACTGACATCACAAACATGGCTGCCTCCTTCACTCACTTAAAACCTTCAACCAAACGCTAAAAAATAAAGCTGCCTTAAATTAAAAAACAGTTAAATATTATTTGCCGTCATGATCTTCTTACAGTCACATGTGTACATTTAAAAATAAAGTGCCACAGCACTTACAGTTTTACTTTCTGGTGTTTCTTTCCTGATCATGAAACACCCCCCTCCTATCCTTCCCTGTTTACCAGGAAAATCTCTGCTGTTTAACCTGCTGCAAATAAAACAGAAGCTCGGGTTCCATCTGAGGCCTTTTGTTGTGAGAGTGAGGGGGTGAACATTCTGCTAGTACTACTGCGCAGAGATTGGAACTCTTGATTGATTGATTGATTGATTGATAAAAGATTTATTTTTATAAAGGTAATTTTGTTGGGGAAACCCCATTTACAACAAATTCCTGTGGTATCTCCTTAAAAATTACAAACAGCACAAAATTAACTAAATAACATTGCAATACATATTCAGACTATTAAAAAAAAACAAAAAACAAAAAAAAAAAACAATACGATGTCTAAAAACATTTACATTAAAGTTTCAAAAAATTGTGCAATTCAGGTTTGAACAGGTGCAAATCAGCAATCTTGGTTAATTCAATTGGCAGTTTATTCTAATGCTTGGCTAAACTATTTTGTAATGTCATAACTCCCATTCTATTCATGATTCTGTCTGTGGGTATCTTCACAGATGTTTTTCTCAGTTTGACAGTATACTGTACAATGATTCTCCTTGTATTCCATCCATAGTAAACATTCAATCTATTCAGTGCATGAAAGATAGAACAGAAACAAGGTTTAAGGAGGCAGTATAGCACAGTGGTTTAAGGTTCTGAGCTGCAAATCTGGAGACCTGGATTTGAATCCCACAGCCTCCACTTGCATACTGTGTGACCCTGAGCAAGTCACTTGACCTCTTATGCTCCCAGGTCGCACCTGTAAACAAGCTTTCAGCTTAGTGTGTCTCTCCTGGTTTAAAAAAAAAAAGGGGTGGGGAAGGGAGGAAGTTGTATAAGGGAGGAAAGGTGAGGAACTGGGTAAATAAGGTGAGTTTGGGGAAAATAGAGGGTATAAGGACTAATTTTGAAAAAAATGTGTTTAGCTGTATGCAACTGAGATGGCATGGCAACTGCTGGGATGTGCTGGAGCTGTTGGGGTGGATGGATGTTTAAAAAAAAAAAAAAAAAAAAAAATCATAATGCTTAACATTATTTTATTTTTGTGTTTTTTCACACACGACATATACCTCCTCTCCCCCAAGAAAAATTCTTGAACCCGTTTTATAATCACAATAAGACATTCCAGGGTGTGCTTTGTGGTGGGATAACAGCACTTTTCGGGTGGTTGAAAGCACTCAGCGTTGCCTCATGTGCCTCACAGCACAGCCGAGGGTGCCGTTTATCTCACCACAATGCACAGCCTTTCACATTTTATTGCTTAGTTGTTATATAGAGTATAATATATGGACATACACAACAAGGCTGTTTTTTCATCAAAGGGCTGAGATGACAGCATATGAATCTTGAGAGGAAGGCTTGAGAGATCCATGCTGATCTTCTTCGAGGCAGTCTCTTGCAGCAGATCATAACAAATGGGATATCAGCCGCAGGCGTCATTTCCTCTGGATGACTTCTCAGCTGTCGACCCTGGGACCTCCCCCTAACTTTACCACGTGGTGTCTGTATGGCATGTATAAAAGGGGGAGATCCCAGCTACTCCTCCGTTCTTTTCAACCGTGACCTGCATGCAACAAGTCCTCCTTCGGAGCTCTGCTTACCAGTCGTTGACAAAGAGTTCTACCGACCAAACATTCATTCTAAATGGACTAATCTACTGATGTGTTCGGATCCCTTTTTCTGAAAGTGTACCTGTGGTCACAGAATTGCTACAGAGGACCACCACGATATCTGTGTTCGGTGCCCTGGTCCTGAACACGACACCCAGGATTGTATCCTATATAAGCGGTTCAACAAGGCCACTAAAACATCGAAGGCTTCAGCAGCTTCGTGAGTTCCTCATGGAGCAAAAGGTTGCCCTTCTGGAGCAGCAGCAGTGATTCAAGCCCAGGGAGTCTTCAGCATCCTCCTCGAGGTCTCACCGCTCTGCATGTGAGCCCTCCTCATAGACGGGACAGGGTCCTGGTAAGAAACATGCCAGCAAAACGAAACATGTTTCTGCCATGCCTTCATCATCGAAGATGAGCACCCTGATCACTGCCAGAAAGGTAAGTACTGAGAAGGTTGCCACTATAGCATCATCTTCTGCACTGTCGACGATTGTTGGCTCCTCTCTTCCCTCATTGACAGCTCCTCCATCCACGGTGGGTTCTGGGGTAAAATTGCTGCATCCATTGCTGCCCCCCCTTCGTGGTTTCTGGCCATCATCCATAGACAGTGACTTGTGGCCCATCTGATCCTCTCATCGACTACCGGCATTACCACAAAGGGCTCTATGTTAGCACCCTCTTTGATCCTGGGGTCCTGTGCACACCCCTCATCGACAGCTGCTTGCTTGGTTCCACTGCCTTCTTCAATAACGTCAGTGGCCCCTATTCACTCAGTCAATGCTACCCGGGCTACTTCCGCTGGGCAGATGGCCATGATTGATGTCCAGGCTCTAGTAAATACTATCCTGGACCTTACTCAGACTCCTTGCCTCCCTACTGAAGGGTCGGCTCCGGTCTCTGCTCCCTCTTGGCCTTCGGCCAGGAGGACAGCCAGCTCGGTCCCTATCTCCCTGGGTTTTCACTCTCAGGATGTAGACGTGGATGACCCTTTCCTGCAGGACTGGGATTTGGCTGACCTGGAGGATGAGGATGGTATGGACCAGGAGGACTCCCTTCAGTCCTTCTCGGCCACCTAGTCAGTTCAGGGTGAAACTACCCCTGAACTCCCATGTTTTCCACCAGATGGTCCCACGTTTTTTGACATTATGATACATCTCCAGAAAACATTTGAGTTCCAGGGCACTGAGCAGGATTCTTCAAGAAAGAAGTTGGTATACCAGAATGCCCCACTCTGGGGGCCCCCCCCCCCCTTTGGTGGATGCCTTTGAAGAGGCTATTTGGGCTGCTTGGAAACAACCTTTCAGAATTTCCTCCAGTCCTCATAAGGCTGATATGATTTATCAGGCCCCTGTGGACCACCCCTACTTCATGTCTCTGCCTCAGGCAGACTCTGTGGTGATCAGTGCTGCTTATGACAGGTCCTCTAGACCTCAGCGCATGAGTGCTCAACCGCCTGATAAGGAATCCAAGAAATTGGATGTTATGGGGAAAAGGGTTTATGCCTCAACTACTGTGTCTCTCCATATACTTAATTACATGGCACACTTTCTGAAATATCAGGAGAAATTCCTAAAAGCCTCCCAGGCAACGATCCAGTCCCTCCCTGCAGGTTCTGCTTAGGAGGATCTGACTGCCAAGATGTCTATGGCGGCGGCTGTTTGCAGCCATCTGCTCAGGGCCACCTATGATGCCGTTGATACTGCGGTCCATACATCCTTGGCAGGTGTTAGTCTCAGGCATCACACCTGGCTCAGAGTGTCAGGATTTTCACAGGACGTGCAGTAATGTATCCCCCTTTTTTTTTTTTCTTTTTAGAACCTGTTTCTTCACTGCCACTACGGGGAACTCTCTCAGGCATCCATCATACCCCCAACTCTACCTCCTAGCCTGAAACTCCCCCTGCATCCTGGCACCAGCCCGGCTATCCCCTCGGCTCTATCAGCCCAGGGCGCTCTATCTACAGTTCGGGCCGGGCTGTACTCTGCCCAGGACAGGAGGTAGTCCAGCCTGTGGAGTGTGGCTGATGGTAGGTGGTGCCGTCGCCTATCCCAGAGGGTAGGGTATTTCCATTTTTCCTCTGGTTTCCCCCGATGCGTGGTCGTGCAGTGGCGTCAATGGCACTATTGCAGACGCCCGCCGCAGCACCGTCCTCGCGCAATGTGTAGTGACGCAGACTCTGCATTCCACTAGACATCGCCCCTGTGCGACGTGTCCCCTAGAACCCTCCCCGGGAGGAGAGAGCAGTCCTCCGGACACTCGCTCTCCTCCCTCCCCTACCGACGACCTGAGCCCGTTCCCAAACCCAGGTCGCCGGTGTTGGGCGAGGTGTGGCATCCAGCGCCTCAACCCTCAGTGCCACCGGGCTGGCCCAGTAATCTATCCTTAATGCTCCCTTTAAAGGTGCTCATCTCATTGGTCCACACACCCAAGAAATGTGGAAGGATTTAACAGGACTCAGGTCATACCCTTCAATCAGTCTGGACCCTGTACTGTCCAAAAGCAAAACCGACCTCCAGGGGATCCTCCAGGGACCACACCTACAAGGTGTGTTCCAATGCTGAAAGACCACCTGCCAATAAGTAAACACCTCAATTGACATTGCCTGGTCCTAGAAATGCTCAGAAAACATCCTGTTGCATCCTGCTGCTCCCCAGCAGGCTATCCTTCGGCCTGAAGCTTTTTGTCCGGTCATGGGACCGGCGACCCTTCCCACGGTTGTTGGGGGCAGGTTTTCCCTGCACCTACAAGGATGGCAAGCCATCTCCTCCGACCTGAGGCTCCTGCAGTTGATCAAGTCAGGACACACACTGGAGTTCACAGAGATTTCCCTTGCTTTGCCACCAAGGGTCTCTCATTATCCCCAAGACCAAGCATTGGTCTTACAGAACAGAATCGATGCTTTTCTCACAAAACGTGTCATCGAACCAGGTCTCGACCTCTATATCAAATACCAAAAGGTCAGGATGGTGTCTCTCTCGACACTTCTTCCCTTCCTGAACAAGGGATTGGCTGTGCTCTCTCGCTATGAAGGACGCGTAGCTCCATATCCTGATGCACCCTGCTCACGACGGTTTCTCCGTTTTTTGTTTCAGGGTCATTATCAGTTCAGGGCCCTCCCATTTAGCCTTTCCTCGGCCCCGAGGTTATTCATAAAATGACTAGCGGCAGTCGCAACAGCCCTCCGCAGGGAAGGCCTGTATGTCTTTCCCTACCTGGACGACTGGCTCCTGAAAGCGTCTTCCTGCCAAAGGCTGTTGTCCATGCTTTCGCGAACCCTGCAGTTGTTTGCCCAGGTGGGGATATCTGTAAACTATTCTAAGTCCAAAATGGACCCAGCGCTACGCCTCTTCTGTATCGGAGCCGTGTTAGACGCTTCCTTGGGGATGGCATATTTGCCAGTAGCACGGGTGGATGCCCTGATTGCTTTGGTGTGCAAACTAGCGTTCAACAGATTGGTCTTGGCACAAGACTACCTGCACCTCCCGGGACATTTGACAGCCACAAATCAGACGGTCCCTGATACCAGGTTGAATATGAGGGTCCTTCAGTGATCCCTGAGAGTCCAGTGGGACCAGCAGGAGGACAGTTTTGATGCCCTGGTCCTGATGTCTGCCACAGCTGTTTGAGCTTTACAATGGTGGACGTCCAGGGACAACTTCATGCGAGGCATGCCATTTCATTCTCCTGTCCCATGTCTCATTCTGACTACAGATGCCTCCTTGACAGTGTGTGGGGTGCTCATCTCCTGCACATCCGGTCCCAAGGATCCTGGACGCCAGTGGAGACCTGTCTTCACATCAGTGTCTTGGAGATGAGAGCATTCCTCTGTGCCTTACAGGCATTTGAGACTCTCCTTCCCCCTTGGTTGCCTTCAGGTGCAGTCAGACAATTCTGTGGTAGTTCACTACCTAAACAAGCAAGGAGGCATTCATTCGTACCCTCTCTGTAGAGAATCGATGAGGGTCTGATATTGGGCGATCCAGAGAAATATTTATCTTCTGGCGGTTCACATCCCTGGGGTGTCCAACATCCTGGCGGATACCCTGAGCAGATCCCCCACGGGCCCACGAGTGGGAAATCCTACCAGACGACTTAAACGACGTCTTCCACCAATGGGGCCAACTGGAGTTGGACCTATGTGCCTCTCTGCAAAACTGCCTCTACTTCTCTCTTGAGCACTGTCCTGGAACTGTGTGGCGGGACACGTTATCTCCGTCCTGGACAGAAAGATGTTTTTATGCCTTCCCGCCCTTTCCTCTCGTTCAAAGAGTACTACTCAAACTTGTCCGAGATGGGGCGTCTATGATTCTCATAGCACCGTTCTGGCCAAGACAGATTTGGTTCCTTCTGCTTCTACAGCTCTGGGAACTGGATCCTCTACCTCTGCTGATTTGCCAGGCTCAGTTGTCCCAGGCACAAGGTTCCCTGTTACACCCGGACCTTCACTCCCTCCATCTGCACGCCTGGTTTCTGAGGACATAGTCCTCTCACGCTTCAAGGTATCCCCAAAGGTGGAAGAAGTCCTCCAAGCTGCCAGGAAACAGTCTTCGCAGTCTTCCTATTCTGTGAAGTGGAAATGCTTCTCCATTTGGGTGTCTATGCAGGACTTGGACCCTTATGAGTGTTTCCCTCCGAGCATCTTAGATTATTTGCTCTTCTTGTCAGAGGGTGGACTGAAATATTCCTCTTTAAAAGTCCACCTTTCGGCCATTGCCGCATTCCTTTTACCTGTGAGCAACAAACCCTTGTCCCAGTTACCTTTGATAGGAACCTTTTTGAAAGGCATTCTGCACCTTCATCCCCCTATCTGGGATCCAGTCCCTGTGTGGGATTTGAATGTTGTGCTTAAAACATTGACTACGAGTCCTTTTGAGCCCACTGAATCTAGCGAGCTCCGTTCTTTCTTGGAAAGCTATGTTCTTAGTTGCCATTACATCGGGTAGACTTATTTCAGTTACAGGTACTAATATGCAAACCTCCCTACCTGCAATTTCGTAACAGTCGGGGGACTTTACCTACCAATCCGTCATCTTTGCCAAAGGTTGTTTCTGAATTTACTTTGAATCAGGCTATCCACTTACCAGTGTACTTTGTGCAGCCTGCAAATCCAGGGAAATTCCTGCTTTATACTCTCGATGTGCATAGAACATTATCTCCTCAGCACCTCACAGTTGTGAAAAACTGAGCAACTCTTTGTTTCTTTTGCCCCTGGAAATCGGGGCGTTCAGGGTTCAAAGCAGTGCTTGTCCACATGGTTGGCTAACTGCATTTTATTTATTTGTACAAAATACGACAAACCTCTCACAGGGGTTATAAAACCCCATTCTACCAGAGGCATGGCTGCCTGCATGGCAAGTTTCCGGGGCATCTCTGCCTTAGAAATCTGTGAAGCCGTCACGTGGTCTACTGTACATACATTCACAAAACATTACAGTCTAGACATCACTTCCAAGAAGTGAACTACTTTTGGATGGGCTGCTTTACAAGGCCTCCTGTCTAAGTCCTGATAGTTCGCTTCCTCCTCCCCTTGGCATAACTGCTTGGGAATCTTCCCATGTGTTATGACCTGATGCAAGAGATTGTCTCGAAGATAGCACAGTTATGTAAAAACTTACCGTAACAGTAGATTTTCGAGAGTATCTCTTGCAGCAGATCATGCAGCCCCACTCACATTCCCCCTTGCTGTTACTTCAGAAGGGTTCCTTGCTCCTGTTCTTTCACAAGTCCACAAGCTGCCGCCTTATTTCCCTCCTCAGTTCCCATCGGAGGCCTGAGAAATGGTTTCTTATTCAGTCGCTAGGATGGAAAAGAACTGAGGAATAGCTGAGTCCTCCCCCTTTTTATACATGCCATACAGACACCATGTGGTAACGTTAGGGGGAGGTCCCAGGGTCGACTGTTGAGAAGCCATCTAGAGGAAATGACGCCTGTGGCTGACGTCACATGTGTTTATGACCTGCTGGAAGAGATACTCATGAAAATCTACTGTTACAGTAAGTTCTTACACAACTGTACTTTGTCCCATACTTTCAGTGGAAACACATGCTGAGTTGTGTGTGGTTGCCCATATTTTATTTTATATAGCATATGTTTTATTTTTTATTTTTATTTTTTAAATTTACAGACTTTGCAAGTTAAAAGGTACAACTTTGAGCAATGAGTGGTTTGTAAGTTACTGGGTGGGGGTGGATGAGAAATGTAAAATGTTATAACCTTTGAACTGTGCTGTGCAACTTTGGAATGCGCACAGCACTACTATGGAATGCTCACACAACAGTTTAGAATGTACACAACAAGAATTTTGAGCAGGTTGATTTTTATACAGAGCAAAGATTAACTGTATACTGTATAGAGAATACTGGTGGGCAACTATGCACAACCAGTGTGTTCTACCACAGAGGGGTTCTGATTCGAGAGAGAGATCGAGAGAGATCGAGAGAGAGAATCAGAACTGCAATGTGGCAGAACACACAGGTTGTGCATAAAGTTGCTCATCCTGTATTTTTTTTATCGTATATAGTATTGTGTGAAATCTGCACGTGACAGTTCTTTCACTTTCAGAATGAAACTGACTTGTGCAGTCTGTAGAGGTTTCCGAATGTTGTACCACAGAGGGGTGCAGTCACATTCCGTGACCTATGAACTGTGGTACAACAGCATTTTGAAAGGGATGGAATTCTATACAGAACAGTGCACTACTATACACTATATCAGGGATATGCAGTGGGAACCTTTGTGATGATAAGTTATCTAGACAAGGCCAGTTTGACCTGTGTGACCTCATGAGTGAAGGAACATAGCGAAGCCATGAGGTCAAATTGTATAGAAATCTAGATGGAAACGCTTATCTCATAACATACATAGAATTTGCCAGCAGAGAGGACCACTTGTCCCACCTAGTCTGCCCATTATTCTCTGCCTGTAGTATCACCCCAGATCTTACTTGATCTCTGTCCATTCACCCACCCACCCACCTTCCTTTCCTCATTTCCTTATACCTATCCCATACATTCTTGAGCCCCACCACCTTTCGACTGTTCCAGAAATCCACAACTCTTTCTGTGAAGAAGTACTTCCTCACGTCTCGACTAAATCTTCTTCTCTACCCTCTTGTCCTTGAGCATCTTTTCATTTCTGAAAAATAACTCCTCTCCTGTACCTTATGTACTCCCGTAGGGTATTGAAAGGTCTCTATCATATCCCCCCCTTCTTCCCCTCTTCCAGGGTGTATATATTTAGGTCCTCAAGTCCCTCTTCATAGGGCTTCTGATGCAGACGTTACACCATTTTAGTTGCCCTCCTGGACTGCCTCCACCCTGTGTCCTTCCAAAGATGTGGTCTCCAGAACTGGACACAGTGCTGTAGGTGGGGTCTTACCAGCGATATATACAGAGGCAATAACACCTTCCTCTTTCTGCTGGTGAAACCCCCCTCATGCACCCTAGTATCCCACTAGCCTTCCCAACTGCCTTGTCGCACTGCATGGCTACCTTTAGATCACCTAATATGATCACTCCCAGGTCTCTCTCTTCTGCGTGGTGGCCGTCGGTACCATTCCTCCCATTTTGTACTCTGTCCCTGGGTTTCTATGCCCCAAGTGCATTACTTTGCACCTTTTTGCATTGAAACCCAGCTGCCATACCCTGGACTGCTCCTTGAGTTTTTATCAGGTCTACTCGTTATCCTTGCATGTTCTATTTATGTAATAGGTAGGTGTTACTACACAGTGATTTTCATGTTGCTGCATTAGTTTTATATGTTTAAAGGTTTGTTGGATTTGTGTGTGTGTGTGTGTGTGTGTGTGTGTGTGTGTGTGTGTGTGTGTGTGTGTGTGTGTGTGTGTTAGTGTGGTTGCACTTACCAAGAAGGTCACTGGAGAGTTCCTGTGGCAAATGTGTTATTGTATTTGATTGGTGGGTGTAACGTGCAAAAATACTTGCTTTGTTTTTTTTTGTTTTTTTTTTTGTCTGTCACTTTGGGAATAGTTTGAGGCAATGCACATGTGTAATTTACTTTGTAAAGAGATGTCAAGGAGTGAATATTGGGGGCAAGTTGTTTGGCTCTTTGCATGTGTAACGCTGTCACATTCAGTATCAAAGATAAGGGGCAAAATGCCGCTTGTTTTTAACTGATGTTTATTCATTGCAAAACAGAATACTGGTGTCATTTTAAGGGAGAGAGGGAGTGACAAGAAGGATATGTGCCCGATTTCTAAGATTGGAAATGCACAGAGCGCTGGAAAGGTACTGGAGGAAAAAAGGTTTTAATTTGTATTTTAGAAGTTGCGGTGATTATGTGTTAAGTTTTAGTGATGATGGTAATGGTAGCATTGTTAGTAGTATTTGCCGCTCAAGGTGTGTGAATACAGTGATGACGTGTACTATGTGTATAAATGGTGGTAACATGGCTACTATGTGTAGAAATGTTTGTTTCAAGATTTTTTCACATAATAGATTTGTACACATAGTAGACTTGTCAGCAAATTAAAAATGTGTTATACAGTTTAATGGTCTCTTTACTGTATTACATAAATATATTTATCTTTAACATTAAAAACTTTATAGATATTGTCATGAGCAAGCCAACTGCCAATCATTATTTGCAACCTATATTTCTGTTCTATATTATTTTATGTGATTTCTGTGTATGTCCTTGCCAGTGTTAATTCAGGTGACAGAGAAGGACTATAATTTAATTTTATTATTTATTTATTTATTTATTTTAACTGAACGCCACTTGATTGCCAGGAATTGAGATTTCATTCTCAGGGTTCTTTTTCCCAGAGATGTGCCAAAAGCTGTTTACCTGCCATGAACATGCACTGCAGAAGTAAAGTGCTTTTGATCTCATGGAACTGGTATAGTGTATTACATTTTGTGAGAGAACAGGATGCTTATCCAGGAATTGAATGGCAAATGGCCATTCTAGCAGTACTGTGTAAAATGCTCTTCTAGTATGTTGTTGTCAGAACCTGAGACTTTAAAGGGGTTAATTCTGAACTATCAATTCATAAACCATGCTTTGTGGGTCACTGATAGGGAAATAAACTAGTTTCCTTATAACTGGAAAATTGATGACACTGCAGATTACAGAAGGGTATTTAAGCTCTCCATCACAGACACTCTGTGCCATTTTGCCATTCTTTGGCACACTTTTCATTTGGACTCCACCTGACACACACAAGCCACTCTGGAGACTTTCTCCTGACCGCAAGGCTGCTACAGACAATACAAATATTTTGCAAACCAGCCATTCTCTGGACTTTGAAAATCTTCCTACTTAAAGTAGGCTTTAGCTAACAGTCTATGGTATTTTATTCTGTATATTCATTTTCATTTGTTTTGTGCTGTAACCAAAACTTTTCTAACATCCTTTGAGCTGTAACTGTATTTATTTAATTATTTTAGTAAAACTTTTGTTTTTCCTAAAGAAATTTTGCTTGTGTGAGTGTTCCTATATTGTATGTGTGACTGGAAGGTTTATCCCTTCTGGGATTTTTCCACACTTGATCAGGCAAGCTTTATGCATGATATCTCTTTTTGTAAACTGGATCCCTATTATCCAGTCCCAAGACATTGAATCTGCTCTCAATCTCTTTCTTTCTATATTCTTATTCCTCCAGGACATACATACACTTAAATGGAATCAACGCGTTAGGGCCAGACAGGCTAGGTGGCTGCATAAGGAACTTCTTGCCTCCCTCCGAGCACGTGACAAAAGTTGGAACCGCTACAAAACCTTGGATCAGCAAAGTGAATGTGACACTTAAAGAAAGCAGCGCAGTATGTGCAGAAAACAAAT
Organism: Neoceratodus forsteri; assembly: GCA_016271365.2. NCBI lineage: Eukaryota > Metazoa > Chordata > Ceratodontiformes > Ceratodontidae > Neoceratodus > Neoceratodus forsteri. Next base: position 512,861,436 of record CM057449.1, on the reverse strand, counting down.
CTGGCTTGCCAAAAGCTCACACTGCAAAGGTCTTTTGCTGGGAGCTACTGGGGACCCGAAGAAATTCTGGACACATGTAAAATCCTTCCTGGGCTCAAACCAGTCTCAACACACGAATGATATGGTCCTCAAGTGGTATGCACTGTAATGACTCCAACTCCATTGCAAATTCTTTCAATAAATACTTTACTGATCTTACCACAGCAAATCGCATCCTGACGCCTGTTACTCACACAAGCGTACCCATACATCCACCCTTCTATTTTAAGGCTATTCCAAATGCTGATGTTCTAAAACTACTAAACTCGGTCTCTGATAATACTAGTGTAGGCTCCAACTACCTAGAGCCTAAACTTCTGAAGCTGGCCGCTCCCTTTATTGCGGCCCCATTGGCTAAAATCTTTACACTGTCTTCTCTGCCATGGTCATGTTCCAGACATATGGAAATTGGCAAAAGTTACCCCAGTCTTTAAGAAAGGTGACAAGAAGAACATAGCTAATTATGGGCCCATAGCCATTCTGTCAGTACTAAACAAAATACTCGAGAAATTGGTGGCTATACAGTTCGTCTCTAAATATACCCTCCTATCACCTGTTCAACATGGTTTCCACAAGGGGCATAGCACCTCTACTGCTCTGATACAATTTACAAATGATGCCCTTACTGCTATGGATCACGGTCTCATGACTGGTGCAGTGTTCATTGACCTCTCAAAGGTGTTTGATCTCGTAGATCACCCTCTTCTGCTTGATTGCCTTAGTTTCACTGGTTTCTCGGAGCAAGCCACAAACTGGTTCCAGAGCTACTTAAACAATAGAAGACAACGGGTAAAATTTAACTCTGCGGTGTCAGACTCTGCACCTATCAATGTTGGTGTTCCTCAAGGCTCCATCTTGGGGCCTGTTCTCTTCTCCATTTTAAATGTTTTAAATGAAATACCTTCTAACACCCCCTTGGTGCTCAGCAGTCTTGTATGCAGATGATCTGGTGCTCTTCACCTCCTCCGCAAACATAGAAGAAATAAATAGTTAGTTGACTAACATCTGCATTTCTCATAATGCAAGAATGGATCCACAACAAAAGGCTTGTCCTAAACATAAGTAAAACTCTGGGCATGCTCTTCGGATCTGCAACCAAACTTAGAACAAACCGCAACCTTTTCAACGTCTTCTGTGCAAATGGCTACCCCCTTATGAAAGTAACCTTATTCAAGTATTTAGGTGTCCTGCTTCATGGAACTCTCAACTTTGAGCAACACATCATCGACACCTGCAAGTGAGTAAACTCCAAACTCGGACTAGCTTACAGGACTAGTCGGATGCTTACCCCCTCAGCTAGACTGGCTATTTCTAGGGGTATCCTACTTCCATCCTTTGCATATGGTGCTGTCACCTACAGAAATGCTTCGAAAACCACCCTAAGTAAGTGGGATACAGCGTACAATAGTATCTGTTGTTATGCCTTGGCTTCTCCATGTTTGAAGCACCATTGCTTGCTATATGCAGACCTTAGATGGCCTTCTCCATCTGCCAGTCGACTCCTTGCCCTTGGTACTCTGCTGGACAACATCATTAGAACTAATTTACCTACCTCTCTTGCAGGCATGCTGGTGCCTGTGTCCCCCACCTATTGCCTCCGCTCTACTGGACACACTCTACTATACACCCCTAGGTGCAGAACCCTAAAAGGAACCTCCGCTTTCTCCTGTCTGGCCCTAAAATATTGGAATTCCCTACCTCTTGATGTGCGCTCTGCACCTAGTCATATTGCTTTTTAAAAAGATGCATCACACTCTCCTCATCCAACATGCCCTATGTTCCTGTTTTAAACCCCCATAGGGTGCTTGACATCCCCTTCCTCAGCCCTCCAAAATGTTTAAATTTTGCTCTGACCCCTTGTTACTGTTACATGTAGCGCTTACCATGGATTATGTGGTAAAACTACTGCACTATGATTGTCTGCTTTTTATGTTTTGTACTATTGTGTATTTTTCTGCCATTGTCTGTCATATTAGCAGTACTGTTTACGTCACAGAACATCGCATAGATGTTTCCTTGTATGGTTGATTACCTCTGAATTATACCTGTTTGTTTTGTCTTCCAATTTTGTATTGTAACCTCCCGGGTCGTGTCTGAAAATAGTCATATTTTGTGGCTACGACACCTTACCCGGTAAACAAAAACTAAATAAAATAAATTAGTAATCTGTGACAACTGTTACTTGCTTAAAGGGGCCACCGTAAGCAAATTGAGAAGGTGTGTAGGGACATCTGGAAGGATAGGGAGAATACCAGAGTCTTATACGAGTCTGCAGGGATTTTGAACCAGGTTGTTTCATGTCCCGTAGGGAGAGGGCCAAATCAGGTTTTTACGCTGCTACCCCAAGGAGAGTGATACCTGGGTGGTCCTCCTGTGTGTAATAGCCAAAAATGTAATAGCTAAGAAAAGGTTCATATTTGGCAACGAAACTTGAGACTGGTATTGTACCCTTGTCTAGAGTTAAAGGGGTGCTAGAGATCTTCGTGGCAGAGGTGCAGTCGTGACCTCAGCGAGCATTCAGAAAGGATAAGGAGGGTATCCCTGTTCTCCCTCCTCCCCCATCACGGATTGCACTTGGGGATAAGCACTGTGAGCTCAGTGAACCTGACCTTCAGGAGTGGGTTCATGACAGATCTGGTGCGCAGCGGTGGGATCCGAGAGATTTGTTTGCATACTGTTGCCATTCGAGATATTGGTGGTATAGGCATAACAGTGGATTAGATTGATAAACTGTAAGCAGTCCACACACAATTAAGGCAGAGATTTAAAGAAATACATAATTTGGTTACAGTATAAAGTTCCCTATCTGTTTTTGTTCTTCTCGGGTGTAAGCTAGTGTAGCAGTAGTTAGGGAAGAAGATAGCTTCCATATACAGCGAATACACTGCAGAATACCTGAAGCAGCTGTCAGGAGAGAGGAGTCCAGTGCGAGGGGCGAACCAGAAAGCACCTCGTAGAGGCTCTTGTGGCAGCCGATGAACAAGTGACTGCCCAGAACCTAGAGTCATGGGCAGTGATTGAAAAGGATCAGAACTTGGGCGTGGGGGTGCCAAGGGATGTTGCAGAGTCCAGTCCCAGGGAGGAAGACAACGAGACCAGAGGGACCCCAGAGCCATAGCACCAGTGGAGAGCCACCACAACACTGGAGCTGGAAGGGATCAGGCTGCAGCTAGAGTTGAGGAGTTTGGAGCTGGAATTCGAGCAGAAAAAGTTTGAAGCCTAGCAGCAAAGGGAATTTGAGCAGAAGTTCCAGATGGAGCTGGAGATGTGGGGAAAAGGAAAACCAGCGTCAGAGAGAGTTTGAACTAGAGAAGCTAGGTGAACCTGGAACTCCAGGACTGGGGTACAAGTTAAATTCTAAATTAATAGTTGAATTTAAAGAGGGAGAGGATATGGACGCATTTTTGAATTTGTTTGAAAAAGTCTGTATCCATGCCAAAATACCCAAGGAGTCCTGGAGCTGCCAGCTATCCCTGCTGCTTACTGGGAGAGGTCGTGAGGCCTTGGGCAAAATGGTTAATCAGGAAAGTAGTGATTATGAGAAACTTAAAGCTGTATTGTTTAAAAAGTATGAATTAACACCTGAACCATGCAGGATTAAGTTCTGTAAGCTCTGGAGAAGCCCTGACATGAGCTATGAGGAATTCGCAACAAATCAACATCACTTTTTGAAATGGTGGGAGGGAGTGGAAGCAAACTCTGTAAAGAAAATCGAGGAGGTTGTACTTTTGGAGTAATTCTTTTGGGCTTGCCCAGCAAAGCTAAAAAACCTGGTAAAAGGATTGTGACCCCAAAACGGCACAGGAGGCTGCCGAGCTCTCGGACCGCTGTTCCAGGAACTGGCCTGCTCTGAAAGGGAGTAGGGTGGGCATGGCAGCACAGAAGGGGAATAGCGCACCTTCAGGGCAGCTAAAACCCTCACTGTCTCCACAGAAAGGGGAAAGCCCTAGGTTACGAAAAACGGATGTCTCAGACAAAAGAAATGATGGCTGTTGGTTTTGCAAACAGCCAGGGCATCTTGCTAGACAGTGTCCTGAAAAGGCACAGAGAGGACAAAGTGGTGCTCGAACAGAGTTGGGTGCACTGTGTATCTCTGAAAGCATGCCTGTAAACATGAGGGAGCACATACACCCGGTTACTGTAAAAGGGGTGTAGACTCATAGATTGAGGGGCACGGGGACATCTGTTACCTTAGTAAAAGGGGATTTGGTTGAGCCTGAACAGCTTATACCTAATCAATTCGTAACCGTAAGGGGATTCACTGGGGAGGAAAAAACTCTGCCACTTGCTAGCATTCTCCTGGACTGAGGTGAGACAGGAGAGAGGATGCAAAAGGCAGCAGTAGCAGATAACCTCACTCTGGATGTGATTATAGGGAACAATCTCCAGAAGGGGTGGTGTATGCGATTACCTGCAGTCAGACGTCAAAGGCCGATTGTAGTTCTCTGGACCCCATAGAAACCCCTGTGGAAAACAATGGGAGGCTGGTTTCCTAGCCTGTCTCCTGAAATGGAGAGTAGTGAAAGGGAGGTAGGACTTCCCCACGTAGCAGTTCACAGAACAGCTACAGAAGGTTACTCTGAGGAGGAAGGGGTAGCCAGTGGTCAGAAGGTTAGGGATGGCAGTGACCCTGAATGCCCTAACGTTAGCGCTTATGGACGCCAGTTTAGGAACTGAAGGAGACATGTCCCATGCCTTGGGAAAATGTGAAGAATTTGCCGCTGCTCAGAAGACTGATCCTAGTTTGGAAAGGCTGAGGGTTTGAGCAGAATCTGATGGGGCACAGGGAGATGACAGGAGACAATGAGTATGTTGGGACAGTGAAGTGTTGTATATGCAGGACATAAGAACAGAGGGAGGGGTGATGGGCAGGTAGCTTGTCGTTCCTTAGGGGTACCGTGAGGGGTTGCTCAAGGTCACTCATGGTATCCCCACGTCCGGACATCTGGGAATCACTCACACCATGCAGCGATTGGCCAAGAATTTTTACTGGCCCAGCTTCACCCAGCAGGTGAAGGAATATTGCAGGTCTTGTCACCGGTGCCAACAAATAGGGAAGGCAGATAGTAAAACCAAAGCCGCCCTAATTCCCTTGCCCATTGTGGAGGAGCCATTCCAGAGGGTAGGAATGGATATTGTGCGACCTTTGAGTACCCCCAGCTCCTCCGGGAAGAAGTTTATCCTGACGGTGGTCGATTTATGCCACCAGATACCCAGAGGCGGTTGCCTTCTCCTCACTTAGGACAGACAAAGTGGCAGACTCCTTGCTAGGGATTTTCTCCCATGTCAGGTTTACACAGGCGGTTATCACTGATCAAAGGGGTACCTTCATGTGGGACCTGATGAAGTATTTGTGGGAGAAGTGTGGGGTAGTACGGAGATGTACGACACCTTACCACCCACAAGCCAGTGGGCTTGTGGAAAGGTTTAATGGTACCCTAAAATCGTTGCTCCAAGCATTTGCTGAACAGCATGGGAGGGACTGGGAAAAATACCTTCTCCACCTGTTTGCATATAGGGAGGTGCCCCAAGAGTCGACAGGGTTTTCCCGCTTCAAACTCTTGTATGGACGTAGAGTGCGTGGGTGCCTAGACTTGATCCAGGAAGACTGGGAAGACAAGCACGCAACCCAGAGAACTCCCATATTGGAGTATGTCCTAAAGTTTAGGGAAAAGCTGAAGGAGCTTATGGGAGTGGCCCAACACAACCTATCAATTGCCCAACAGAAGTGAAAGGTCTAGTGTAACCACAGAGCCAGAGCTCGCTTGTACCGTGTAGGTCAGGAATTCATGGTCCTAATTCTGGTCCAGAAGGATAAGCTGCAGGCTGAGTGGGCGGCACCATACAAAGTAGTCAGACAAGTGAATGACGTAAACTATATTGTAGAACTGTCTGAAAGGGAGACATGCAAATAGGGCTGACATGGTATTTGCAGTGTGCAGTCCTGGGGAGGGGATGGATGAAGAAGACCCCCTACTGGACTTGCTGAAGGAAAGCAAGCAGGAGTCCTCTGTGGAGGCAATCAAACTGTCACTCCAGTTGACCCAGGAAGTGAAAAAGGTTTTAGTTGACTTTGTTCCTTTGTTTATGGCCAAGCCAGGATGCACCCCTTAGCGACACATGATGTAGATAGAGGAACACGGGTGTCTGAGGCCGTCCTAAAGGACATTAGGAGGGAGGTGGAAGAAATGCTTTATTTAGGGGTAATCCAGAAATCCCACAGTCCCTGGGCCTCACCCGTAGTCCTTGTTCCCAAGCCGGATGGCTCTACTCGCTTCTGTGTAGACTGTCATGGACTCAGCACATTCACGAAGTCTGACGCCCACCCAGTGCCATGGAGGGATGAACTACTGGACAGGTTGGGAGGGGTGACATACCTTAACACAATTGACTTGACAAAAGGTTATTGGCAGGTGGAGTTAACTGCCAGAGCTAGGGAGAGGTCAGCCTTCATCAGTCCAATAGGGTTATTCAAGTTCAGGGTAATGCCTTTTGGAATGAAGAACGCCCCTGCCACCTTCCAAAGGTTGGTCAACCAGGTGTTATATAGTACTGAAGAGTATGCAGTGGTGTATCTGGATGATATTGCCATCTTCAGTGCCGGTTGGAAGGAACACCTGTCCCACCAGAAGGAAGTGTTGAGCAGAATACAGAGGGCAGGGCTCACTGTCGAAGCTGAAAAGTGCCAGGTGGCCATTGCAGAGGTGGCATACTTAGGGCATGTAGTAGGCCGGAGGCAGCTTCACCCTAATCAAGCCAAGATTGAGGTGATAGAGGCGTGGCCCAGGCCTGAAACCCAGAAGCAGGTTCATAGTTTCCTCGGGACCACCGGGTACTATCGAAAGTTTGTACCAAATTACAGTACCCTGGCAGCTCCCCTCTGTGGTCTGCTAAAGAAAAGAATGCCCAAAAAGGTAAAATGGGAGCCAGTCTATGAAGGAGCCTTCACACGGCTAAAGGAAGCACTGTGCAGTGCCCCTGCATTGGCCAGTCCAGATTACAGTAAGCCATTTGTAGTCCAGACAGATGCTTCAGATGTGGGGATTGGAGCAGTCCTCAGTCAGACCTCTAACCAAGGGAAAGATCACCTAATAGAATGTCTTAGCAAAAAGTTGCTTCCCCAGGAGAAGGCCTATTCCACAGTCGAAAACGAATGCCTTGCACTGGTATGGGCCCTGAAGAAATTAGAGCTGTACCTCTATGGGAGGCACTTTGAGGTACAGACCAATCATAACCCCCTGATGTGGCTGACACAGATGAGGAAAATGAATGGTCATCTTTTAAAATGGAGCATTGCCTTACAGGGCTACGATATGACCATTACCCACAGGACAAGATCAGTGAATGCCAGTGCAGATGGGCTATCTCGCCAGTTAGAGCAGTGAACAGAATTTGTGAAAATCATGCCCTGCCTATGGTTGGATTCCCACAAATTCGGTCTAGGAGGGAGGGATATTACGAGCTAGCCAACTGCCAATCATTATTTGCAATCTCTATTTCTGTTATATATTTTTTTATGTGATTTTTGTATATGTCCATGCCAGTGTTAATTCAGGGGACAGACAATGACTGTATTTATATAAAAAATAAATAAACCCCCGAGGGTCACTCGATTGCCAGGAATTGAGATTTCATTCTCAGGGTTAGTCTCTCTCCCCCCACCCCCACCCCAGAGATGTGCCAGAAGCCATTTACCTGCCATAAACATGCACTGCAGAAGCAAAGTGCTTTTGATCTCCCGGAACTGTTGTAGTGTATCACATTTTATGATGGAACAGAATGCTTAGTCAGGAATTGAATGGTAGATGACCATTTTAGCAGTACTATGTGAAATTCACTTCCAGTGTGTTACTGTCAGAACTTGAGACTTCAAAGGGGCTAATTCTGAACTGTCATAATCCATGCTCTATGGGTCTCTGATGGGGAAATGAAGTAGTTTCAGTATAACTGGAAAATTGATGACACTGCAGATTTCAGAAGGGTATTTAAGCTCTCCAGCATAGACACTCAGGGCCATTTTGCAGTTTTGCCCTTCTTTGACACACTTTTCATTTGGACTCCACCTGACACACAGAAGCCACTCTGTTTGGAGGCTTTCTACTGACTGCGAGGCTGCTACAGACAAGACAAATATTTTGCAAACCAGCCATTCTCTGGGCTTTGAAAATCTTCAGACTTAAGGGTAGGCTTTGGCTAACAGTCTAGGGCGTCTTATTCTGTATATCCATTTTCATTTGTTTTATGCTATAACCAAAACTTTTCTAACGCCGCCATTTGAGCAGTGACTGTATTTATTTAATTATTTTAGTAAAACTCTTATTTTTCTAAAGAAATTCTGCCTGTGTGAGAGTTCTTGTATGTGAGACTGTGGAAGAATTATTAATAATCTGTGATAAACTGTCTCTTGCTTAGAGGGGCCACCCTAGGCAAGCAAATTGAGAAGGTGTGTGGGGACATCTGGAAGGATAGGGAGAATACCAGAGTCTCATATGAGTCTGCAGGAATTTTGAACCAGGTTGTTGCATGTCCCGAAAGGAGAGGGCCAAATCAGGTTTTTACGCTGCTACCCAGAGGAGAGTGTGATACCTGGGTCTTCCTCCTGTGTGTAATAGCCAAGGAAAGGCTCATATTTGGCCACAAGACTCTAGACTGGTATTGCACCCTTGTCCAGAGTTAAAGGGGTGCTCGAGATCCTCGTGGCAGAGGTGCAGTCGTGACTTCTGCGTGCATTCAGAAAGGATGAGGAAAGTCGACCTGTTGGCGCAGCGGTTGGATTTCCACTTGCGATGCCAGCGACCTCGATTCGGGAATGGACCCAGGTCGCTGGAGGGTTGGGCCAGGAGCAGAAGGCTCGAGCGTCTGACGACTGCTTGCCTTCTCCCGGGGGGAGGGAGGGGATGCAGTTCGCTGTATGCCGCCTCCTGGCGGAGGCCGGGAGTGCGACAGTTTGAGGGGTGTGGTGGACATCGGCATGTGCCTTGACGACTGTGGCACACCACGTCCCCAGAGAGCAAACCAGAAAACTGCTTCTCAGTTGGCCGGATGATGGCCACCGGCTCCTGCCGCTGCGATTGTCCTGTGCCCCCCAAGCCACCTCAGCAGCTCCCAGGGACCAAACAGATAGTGTACCGGTTGTCCCTCCGGTACCTTCTGCCTCGGTGGAGAGGGGATCCATCCAGTGATGGGATACACCAGGCTACCCCTGGGACGGCTGCAGTATGAGGTAGGTAGAGGGGAATGGGGCAAGGGTGTTGGTGGGGTCCATGGCTGGTCGGAAGGAAAGGTGGGCTGGGAAGCCTAAGAAAGGAGCCAAAAAAAAAAGTATCCCTGTCCTCCTCCCCCACCCCTGGTCATGGATTGCACTTAGGGATGGGCACAGTGAACTCGGTGAACCTAGCCCTCAGGAGTGGGTTCATGACAAATATCACTTCTCTAATGGAACTGTATGATTTGTCATTTAAAGATGAATGAGGATCAGCTCTCACTGGTGCATGTTTTTGTGACATCCAGGCTGGACTTCTGGACTGCTGTAATGTTCTATACTTCGTGGTCAGTGGAGGGAACCTCCGCTGACTGCAGCTGGTACAGAACACTGCAGCCAGGTTGCTGGCAGGCCTGCCAAGGTCTTGCCTTGTGACCTCTGTCCTGTGGGATCTGCATTGGCTGCCTGTTAGATCGAGGATCCACTTCAGGGTGGGTTTACTCACCTATAAGGCCCTATATGCCTCGGGCCCTGGCTGACTGTCACACCTTACACCTGCCATCCTGGTAAGCTCCCTCCATTCTTCCACAGAGGGCCTCATTGCGGTTCTGAGGACCAGGCTAAAAACCCTGGATGATCGTTCATTCGCGATGCTTGGCCAGGTTCTCTGGAACTCTCTGCCAAAAATTTTAAGGGAGGCCCCATTGGTGGGGTTGTTTAAAAAGGGGCCTGAAGAACTATCTTTTTAAGAAAGCTTATCCTGAATATGCTGATTTTATTAATGACTTACTTGTGTATTAATTTGTGTAATGTATGTGGTGTTATGTTGTCTGTGTAACCCTTCTTGAGTGTCTGTAAGGCGCCCAGAGCCTTCGGGATTGGGCGCCATATAAATAAAAATTTACTTACTTTAATTCCCTATTTTTATTTGTATCGTTCCCTTTCAAATCAGCATTGCTAATTTTAAGCCTATACTTGGTTATTAAAATTATTAATATATATTCGAGAACACTGTATCATTTCAGTAAATATGTGCAGTGCTGATTTTTATTTTCTAGCTTTCTGCACATTGAAACACTTTTGCTACTTGTACATTTTAGGCCCAAGATATTCAAGGGGGTTGTGCCTAGGCGCAACCGGAGCTTCTTAAGCGCAACCCTGCAATCTTGCCCGTAGCACAATATTTACAAGGCAGCCAGGTGCAGTGCAAGTCTCCGTCTTGGTCGCAGCTAGTAATATCTGGCGCAAATGCAGGGCGTGCCCATGCATATGTGGATATCCTCGATATTCAGCCCGGGATGTGCAGTACAAATGCTGGCACAATCCCGTGTTGCACCGCATATGGGGGGGCTCAAAGTTGAGCCAAAAATAATAGGCTCAAAGCGAGATCACCCACAGGTGGGATGTTGTATCGCAGGGTGCAACACAGCACCCGCTAGCCGTGGATGGCCACCCGCCTTGCAGGGACACAGGCCGCAAGCATCCAAACCCTCCCCAGTTTTCCACTGCACTACCCACCCTCCCATATGCCCCATCGCGGGCAGCAGTACTTCATAACCATTACCCAGTGGTCCAGTGGATACCCCCATTATGCCCAATCATGGGCAATAGTACCCGTAACAATACCTGGTGGACCGGTGGCATTCCCCCACCCTCCAGGCCCATCCAACCGCGGGCATCTGAAATAGGTACTCTACCTGGTGGTCTAGTGTTCTTCCCCTCCCCACCATCTCTCCCGATCACGCGCAGTGGCTACAATGTAAATACCCGGTGGTCCAGTGGTATTCCCCCTCCCTCCCGTATCGCCTGATCGGAGGCATTTGACAGATATCCCACGTGGTGGCCCAGTGGACCCCCCTTCCCATCCCACCCACAGAGGACCCAGCCACCCAGCTGCCCCCAGTCATCGGCAGGTGGCAGCACCCCACCCGGCCGCCCGCCAACTGACAGCGTACAGCATGTATGGGAGGGGGTTCCGAACTTCCGGGGGAGCAAGCAGGAGACCACAGTTGCGCAGTCACCCTCTCGATCGGTGGGTCATCAAGGAGCTGTCATCTGACCTCCCTGGTGCTCCACCAGTCAGTGTCCATTCTCCACCCCTTTCAAAAAAAGTATGTGGGAGACGGCAAATTGTGAGGAGAGGGGCGAGGGTATTATGACAGACTGGCTCTGGCAGCAATCGCGCGATTAACTCGGTGATACGCTTCTTATGCCAGTCTGCTGAACTGCTCGGAGCCAGAAGTGTGCCATAACCACTGTTTGGATTGCTATGTTAAGTGGTCATAGTACGGAGCTGCTCATGGTTATCGAGTGTTGTATGTGGATGGAGAGTTGAAATTTAATTAAAAAAAAAAGCTCTTGAGAGCTGAGTTGATGACTGATAATATACAATACTGATCAGGAGTGTGAGTGGGACGGGAGGGAGTAAGCCAGCAGCCGTGAGGTGAAAAAAAGCCCTTGTCTCAGGCTCAAACCAACAAACTCATTCACTGAACTGAATCTCTGGGTCTGGGCAGCCTACATTAATTTAGAGGGACCACTGTAGTGTCTACAGCAAGCCATCAGATAAATATATAAAAAAAAGCACGTCTGGGCTGTTTCTTTCTTCTTAATTTAGCCTAGGCTGAAAGAGTGGACTGTGCTTGTTATTAGTGGTCTGATTGAGACTGCAGGGTGCTTCGCTAAGAAGGAAAAACCTCTTGAGTATGTGTGCCTGTGATAAAAATTAAGTACAACTGAGCCAGCTACCCTATATCAGGGTCAGGCTGGCATGTGATCCGCATTTGTGAAAACCTTAACCATCAGACAGTAGTACCCAGTTTCCATATAAACTGTCTACTCAGTGCAGCAGTGTTGCTTGCTTGCTAGCTAGCTACTACTAGTTATAACTGACTGTTCATAACTTGACTTCAGCAATTAATTAAAACATAGAAATAAAGACAGCCAGGGCAGAAGCTGTGCAGCTGTAGGGCCCTAGCCCAGCAGTAGCATAATTGCAAAGAGAGTGGGGGGGGGGGGGACACTGTGAGACTGAGAGTTATTACCACTCTGACAGACCACAGAGACTACTTCATTTAATTTTAATTTAGGACTCATTTCCATTGTGATACAGACTGGGAATTTGGAAAAGAAAATAATTTGAACTTTTCACTAGTTGAGACTGAGAGTCTGCGCTCACAGTTGTGTGGGTTTGTGTTAGGCTGCTTTAAATAAATACACAAGCACAGATTTAATTTAATCAGTTAAATTTTATTGAGAGAAAAAAAAAAAAAAAGGAAGCCAGTGACCTTAAGTCTCAGCTCAGTACTGCCCACAGCCCAACCCAAGTGGCAAATGTTTTGCAGTAGCATTTTGAATTTTCATGAGACTGGGAGTGTAAACCCCACTTGACCAGACCACCTGAAAAAGAAAAAAAAAAAAAATCATATACATTTAGTCACTGTCAAACACACTATTTCTACTATCCTCATTCCTCCATTCCTGTCTGTCCAGTCCTTAAGTGCTATCCCTTCCTGCTGTGCAAGTGACTGTGTGCTGTGTATGTTCCTACTTCCAAACCCAAGTTGCAAATGTTTTGCAGCAAAATAGCATTTTACTACATTAATAGACACAGGCACAACAGTTGGGAGACAAAAACTGAGTTTTTATTCGTCAAGTTGCAATTGCAACAATTTAAATAAATCACACAGACACACTACAAAGTATAACAAACTTTATTGAGAAATGTCTGGCGCACATGCTTGGGTTTTTCAGAATCAGTCAGTCTGCACAAAGCATAAATGAAAATGAATGTAATAACCCTACATCATCTACTAGTAGTAGGTCAAGAACAACAGCATCAGCTACTAAATGTAGAGCGCATGGTAATGCAGAGAATGCAAAAGATTATGATAAATTGAAACATAAGCGCACTTTGCAGCATTCCTGGAAAGAAAAATACTCATGGGTTACTTGCAAGGATGACAAAATGTTTTCTCGTATTTGCCAAAAGCATGAGAAACTAGCAGAAAAAGAAAGTCCCTTTCTCCTATGAAGACAGGTTGAAGGAACTGAACATGTACTCCCTGGAGGAGAGGAGGGAGAGAGGGGATATGATAGAGACATACAAGTATCTTACAGGGAGGAACAGGGTGCAGGAAAACACTATTTTTAAGTGAAAAAGATGTTCCAGGACTAGAGGGCATGGGATGAAGTTGGAGGGAGGACGATTCAGAGGAAACATGAGAAAGAATTTCTTCACAGAACGGGTGGTGGACAAGTGGAACACCCTGCCAGAGAAAGTGGTGGGGGCTGAAACAATCACGGGATTTAAGAATGCATGGGATAGACATAAAGGAATTCTAGAGGTCAGGGGTAAGATGCAACAGACTTCTAGGAAAACAAACTGAACTTACAAGCTCAAATGGGCAGACTGGGTGGGCCATAGGCCCTTATCTGCCGACACTGTCTATGTATCCTTGGTGGTTCCACATTTCGTATAGATTCTCTGCATGTCCATGACCGATCATCTGCGCACATTAAATGTTTAGGAGCAGAGAAAGTGTCACGCTGCCCAAGGGAAGCTCCCCTAACTAAACTGGTTAGGAAAATGCGGCATGAGGAGATTCAAAAATTCTGTGGCCTGTTCAACACTGCTTATACAGTGGCAAAACATGATTACAGTTTCACGGATTTTAAAACGATTGTAAAGCTTCAGGCAAAAAATGGTCTTAATCTTGGTTCAAATTATCTGAACACTTACGGTGTAAAAGATTTTGTGCAGGCAATTGCGAAATCCCTTAAGCAGGGGTATATTTAAGGATATTCGGTGTGCTAGGTTTCTGTGTGTGTTAGCTGATGGCTCCACTGACAGATCAGTAGCTGAGCAGGAATCTATATATGTCAGGGTGGGAAGCCAATGACAAATTTTGTGGATGTTGTGGACCTGGAATCTGCCACATCTGATGGTGTAAGTGCTGCAATATTAATGGCCTTACAGAGTGTGGGAATTGGCCCAGAAGAAGTAAAAGCCAAATTGGTGGGCCTGAATTTAGATGCTGCATCAGTAGATATGGGGTGCACGAATGGTGTGCAGGCTAAATTTCGGCATGAGTCTCCTCACGTCATAGTTGTACACTGCATAAATCACAATCTCGAACTTGCGATTCTCGACCTTAAAAAAAAGATAACCCCATCTTCAAATATTTGAGAAGATGTTAAGACATTTTCAAGTTCTATCACCTTAGCCCTAAAAGATGCCATCAGATGCAAAGTTTAGCAGATGCCTTTGAATCCACTGTAGCTTACTCTGGAGGAATACATCAAGTGTGCGGAGTTGCCAGTCAGTCATGAGCATTAAAGGCACTAATAAAAAATGACAAATTGACAGTCACATGGAGAATGTGGTGGCCACTGAGTCTGGGGTTGATGCAGCCAGGGTAAAGGGTATTCTTAAAGAGCTTAAGACTGCCAAATGTGTTGGTACTTTACATTTCATGATGAATTTAGTCACTGTTGTGACAGAACTGTCGCACACTTTCCAGAGGGATGACCTGCTTTTATTTGAAGTAATAAAGAAACTAGAAGGAACAGTTCTTGAACTTGCATCTGTGAAGGAAAGCCCTGGCACATATGTCCGAAAGCTTGTACTGAAGGAAGATGGAGAGTTCCAAGGGGTAAAACTTGCTGGGTCCTTAGAGACAAAACTTTTGGACCAGCACAAAGAAATGATGGGCTGCAGCAACCCCCATTTACCTGGTTTCAGTGTCTTGACTCCACTCAGTGGCCTACCGATTTTATTTAAAAAAAAAAAAAAACCTGGCCCAATACGGGATTGTACATTTTGAATGTGTCCTAAATCACTTTACAGCAGTAATTTCTGAGGAGGAAAAGGAGAGTGCCATACGCCAGTGGCTGCCTCTCAAGTTACACCTTCATACCATAACGCAGTCAGACACCCTCCAAAGCTGTCTATCAAAGCTTCTGGCCAGTAGACCATCAGCATTTAAATATGCTGTACTTATGGTAGTTACTTTACACGCTGTCATGTAGCACTGCTGTTGAATGGGGATTTTCAGCAGTGAACCTAATTTAAATCCAGTCCCAGAACAAGCCTGCAACAGGACACATTGCAAGATTCAGTGTCAATGCGTGTGAATGGTCCTAGCGTGGATGATTTTCAACCACATGATGCTGTTTTGTGCTGGCTTGAGGATGGGCCTGGAACAAGGCACATTCA
This sequence comes from Neoceratodus forsteri, assembly GCA_016271365.2. Classification (NCBI taxonomy): domain Eukaryota; kingdom Metazoa; phylum Chordata; order Ceratodontiformes; family Ceratodontidae; genus Neoceratodus; species Neoceratodus forsteri. The sequence continues at coordinate 512,845,978 of CM057449.1, read as the reverse complement.
TGGCCACTCTCTCACAAGCACCCGCTCCTGTGCTACGGCTTCTTCATGTTCTACCGAACTCTCTGACTCTGCTGCATCCATTGTCTGAGCACTGCTTTTTTCACTACATGGGTGTGCACTACAGTGCAGCACTGTTGTTGTTGTACCTAATATTACTTTTATTTTTTCCTCCCAGCAGTCATGGTCACGTGACGGTCACACTGACACTAACCACCCACCCATGCTACCAGTAAATAAGTTAATGTGAATTCATTCATCTCTTTCTGGCAAGTAGCAACTAATCTGACTTTCTTGAAAGTTGCAACCAAGTGTTTATGATGCTGATGAGCATCTGTGTGTGCTTTCTGGTTTAAAAATTCTGCAGTTATTAAATTAAAGGGTTAAAATAATGTTGAGCTTTTGGGTTGAGCCACCACCAGTAGAAACACTAATCTCGCATCACTGACGAGTATATTTACGACGTCAGTTAAATTTTTTCATGGGGAACCCAAAAATTTCATGGGGCTTCCAAATTTCAGGTCCAGGTTGTCCATGGGAAACCAAATTTAAAAAAAAAAAAAAAAAAAAAATTCCAATCCTGCTAGGTGGTGAGTTGATATTATTATTCTAGGGACATGGATATGTTGTTCAATCCACACTTACTGGCAGGTTCCTTGCCGCTTTAAATCTTACCGGAAGGTCTACAAGCTGGCTCCTCCCACCCACCCTGTTGGTAAAACTCTCAGCTCCGCCCCATGACGCCAGAACTTCCTTACCGCTTGGAAGCTCGGGTTCCCTCCTTAACGCTCTGCGTTTTAGGCCTGGATCCACACTCTTCGGTCAAACCGAAACTCATTCTTAAGTTTAAAAGACTTCGGTCTTCTTTTTTTCCTAGCGGCTGCGATGGACAAATCGACTCCCGGATTTCGTCGGTGCCCCTGTGGGCAGAAGATGTCCCGGACCGATCTGCACTCCACGTGCGTGTATTGCCTTGGACACGGCCATGACTCACAGGCTTGTGAGTTATGCAAATCCTTTTCGGCTTCGGTCTTGGAGGAACGAGCTGCCCAATTGCTGTTGGGGCAACCTGAGAAATGTATCCTCCGGTCAAGTCGAAGGAGGCCCGTTGGGCGGTGTCCGGCGACGGGCTCTGCAGAACAGCTGGAGCAGATGATCGCCCTCGAGGAGGAGGCGGCCCAGGCCACATCATCATCCTCGGTCACGGCATTTATCCTGCTCTCCTTGGGCTGTTCCTATACAGCTTCTTTTAAGGAGCTTTGCCAGTCCCTCTCCACCAAGGGAGAAGGGCCATCGAGACATTCCTCTTGGTCCAGAAAGAAGGAATCCAAAGGTAAGTCCCACGTCGGCGTTCGTGGGAAGCGGAGAAGTTCCCTTCCCGGATAGTCAATATTCGACTTGATCGAGGGTTGCAACTGGGCCGCTGGTTTACACGGTGTCCTCAGTGGTCAGCCGCCGAGACAACCGCCGACGCGTTGAGATTTTTCTTGACCCGCCGGACGGTTTGTCGACTGGAGAAGCAGACAACCCTTCTTCACCGGTTCCCCCGGTGGAAACCGAAGACCTGCCTATGCCTCCTGTGCCAGAGTCCCCGGTTAAGGTCCCTGAACCAAGGGAGGAGCAGGTTTCCCCCCTCTCACCCACCCTCTGAATCCCCGAAGGTCTCGGTCTCGGACCTCTTCCAGGTCCAGCCAGTCCCACCGACGTCAGCGGTCTCGGCACCATGGAAAGTGGCGGCGCCACTCATCCTAGTCATCCTCTTCAGAGGATAGGCTCCGGCACAAGTTGCGTCGGCGCTACAAGGATTTAATGTGGCAGCAGCTGTTATTGTCCGGGAATAAGTCGACTCCGTCGCCTTCTCCGGCCATTAAGTGGCTGTCACCGGAGCAGCCGAAACCACCCCTCGTAGTAGTCGAGGAGCCGAAGCTGGCACTGATTGTTCGGCCGAAACCAGCTGCGCCATCCATTGTGGTGGACCCTCCGCCTCCACAACCGAAGACTGGGGCCCCAACCAAGGATTCTCAGTCGGGTCAAGATTTGCCCCATAGGTTGTCAGTCATCCTCGCTCCCGATCGACCTCGGCAGGTGGAGGGTGGCACAGGCACTTGGCAGCTGTTCGCAGACTCCTCGGAGTCTGACAACGACGACTCCTTGTTCTCCAGGCCACTTGACTTGGAGTCCACTGGGGGTCAGTCGGTGGATGAGAGCCCATCCTCGTTCCTTGGAATACTTCGACTCCTCTGAGTCCACTGGGATGAAGCTCGAACCCGTTTCAAAACTGGCCAAGTATCCCCTCACGGAGATACTGGACCGAGGGAATTCCCCTATGGAGGCCTTCCCAGTGGCCGAAGACATTGTTGGCCCGGCCTTGGAGCTGTGGTAGCAGCCAGCTTCTTGTCCAGCACCTTCGGCCAGGATGGCTCGAAAGTATGCTATCCCTAACGGTTCACTTTCCAGTTTCTCGGAGCACCCCTCTGCAGAGGGGTTAGTGACCGACAGCGTTTTCCGGCGTTCCGTGAGCACTTGGGATGTGGACAAGCCACCCGATAAGGAGTCCAAGAAATTGGACTGCTCCAGGCGGAAAGTCTATGCTGCTTCCTTCCTAGACCTTTGTCAGGCTAGCTCGGCCATCCTGATGGCACACTTTTCATACGCCCTTTTGGGCTCCCTGGATGAGGTGATTCCTCATCTCCTGGCTGACCTTCAAACGACAGTCAAGCAGGTGCGGGATCAGGGAAGGGCGGTGGCCAAACAGCAGCTCCAAACTTCCTTGAACATCGCTGACTCGTGTGCCCGGTCAGTAGTGGCCATGCGCCGCAGAGCTTGGCTGCGGATCTCCACCTTCACAGCGGATACCCAGCACAAGCTGGCAGATGTTCCCTTCCTGGGTACAGACTTGTTCGGTCCCGGGGTGGAGGGTCATCTTCAACGGATCAAGAAGTCCAACGCCACCTTGGACTCGGTCACGTCTGCCCAGAAGGACAAAGGCCGCCAGCAGCAGCGTAAGCCCTTTCATCCTTCAGCCCCTGCAGCACATCCGGCCCAGCAACACCAGCATCAGGGCCAGCAGGCTTGCACTTGGCACCCCAAAGCCAAGCCTGATGCTTCCTCCAGCAGGAAGTCGGGAGGAAAAGGTCCAGGTGGCTCCTTGGCCAGCCCTTCCTCTAAGCCTGCCCAGTGACGGGCTGAGGGGTGTCTCCCCCAACCTCATCACTCCTCCCCGGGTTCCCCCCGTGGGGGGACTGCTTCGCCACTTCCTTTCAGCCTGGTCCGATATCACCACGGACCGCTGGGTGTTGGAAGTGGTAGGCAGGGGTCTGCCTCTGGAATTCGAGCAGTCCCCACCCTATCGAGGCGTCGCCCCACGGGGGGCTACGGGTTCCACCGCCTCTCTGTCAGCTTGTCGAGCCGACATTGCCCTGCTCCTCCAGAAGGACGTGATCAGGGAGGTGGCAGACCCTCCTCCAGACCCAGGGTTTGTGTCCAGGTACTTCCTGGTCCCAAAACGGACGGGGGCTGGTGCCCCATTCTCGACCTACATGACCTGAACAAGTTCCTAAGGTCTCGCATCTTAAGGATGGTCACCCTGGCTCTGATCATTCCATCCTTGGAACAAGGCGTGTGGTTCTGTTCTCTGGACCTTCAGGATGCGTTCTTTCACGTCCCAATCCATCTGTCCCACCAGTGATTCCTCCACTCCAGGGCAGAGGGATCCCTTTACAAGTTCCGGGCCATGCCCTTCGGCCTCTCTCCAGCTCCCAGGGTCTTCACCAAATGCATGGCAGTGGTGACAGCATTCCTGCGGTGCCGAAGGGTCCGGTTGTACCCTTACCTGGATGACTGGCTAATTGCAGCCCCCTCCAAGTTGGAGGTGGAGCGGTCCAAGGACTGGCCCTCCAGGTCTGCTCTCGGATTGGCCTCCTCATCACCGAGGCCAAGTCGGAACTCGTGCCATCACAGGTGATTCAGTTCATCAGGGCAGAGCTCGACTCTCTTCGAGCCAGAGCATGGCTCCCGGCGGACAGGGCCGAGGTTCTTTCCTCCTTTGCCCAATCATTTCTGGTTGGGCAGTTGCGTCCTGCCCGGGACTTCCTGCACCTCCTGGGCCTCATGGCAGCCTGCACCATCATGGTCCATTGGGCCCACTGGCATATGCGTCCCCTGCAGTGGGGGCTGGCCCGCCAGTGGTCACAGCGCTCCGGTCCTCTGGACCAGCAGTGACAGTGACCCAGGAGATGTAGAACAGCCTCCACTGGTGGCTCGTTCCAGCTCATCTGCAGGAGGGTATCCCGTTTGTCTGCCCCGAGCCGACGATCACTCTGATGACCGACGCCTCTCTGATGGGTTGGGGTGCCCATCTGGGGGAGCTCAGAGCTCACGGTCTCTGGTCCCCTCAGGAGTCACGATGCCACATCAACCTGCTGAAGCTTCGAGTGATCCGACTAGCCCTCACCGCTTTCGCTCCGTTTGTGCAGGGTCAAGTGGTCCAGGTCCAGACAGACAACACCACGACCATGTACTACCTAAACCGTCAGGGCGGGATGCACTCCTTGCCTCTGTGCAAGGAGGCTCTCCGCACTTGGTCTCTCGTGATCAGCCTGGAGGCGGATCTCGTAGCCATCCATGTGGCAGGAGCTTCCAATACTCTGGCCGATGTCCTCAGCTAGATAGGTGCTGCATCTCACGAGTGGTCTCTCCTGCCGGAGGTAGTACAAGATCTGTTCTCCCACTGGGGCACTCCTCAGGTGGACCTGTTTGCCTCCATAGAGAATGCCTGCCCCCCTCAGCAGGGCTCGCTGCAGGGGGATGCCTTCTCGAGGCCGTGGACCCCGGGCCTCTTCTACGCCTTCCCTCGATCCACAAGTTGCTTCTCAAGGCGAAGAGGGACAAGGCGCAGGTGATTCTGGTAGCCCCAGACTGGCCCCGCCAGTTCTGGTATCCAGATCTCCTCAGCCTCAGCTCCAGGCTCCCGAGGGAGCTTCCAGCCCACCTGGACCTGATCTCAGTCAACAAGGGGAAGGTACTCCACCTGGACCTTCAATCCCTGCACTTGACAGCCTGGTTCCTGAGCGGCTAGAGTTCAAGGCCTCGGGTCTTTCCGACGAGGTCCTCAACATTGTTGGGGCATCCCGTAAGGAGTCGACCAGAAAATGCTATGCCTTCAAATGGAAGAGATTCTCCATTTGGTGTCAGGATAAGGGGTTGGACCCTTTCTCCTGTTCTTTGGCTAGCATTCTGGACTACCTGTGGTCCCTTTCTCAGCTAGGGCTTCGGTCACTGACCCTTAAGGTGCACCTGGCAGCCATCTCTGCTTAGCGGGCGTGGGCCGGGGAGCAGTCGGTGGCGCAGGAGAAGGTAGTCGGTGCTTTTTCAAAGGCCTTGATCACATATCCCTCTGGTGTGAGAACCTCCACCTCCATGGGATCTACTGCTGGTATTGGCTAAGCTCATGGGCCAAAAGCCATTCGAACCGATGCACAGGTGTGACATCTCTCACCTGTCGTGGAAGACCGCCTTCTTGGTGGCTATCACGTCAGCCAGAAGGATGGGAGAGCTCCAGGCACTTTCCATAGAGTCTCCTTATCTGGTCTTCCACAGGGATAAGGTTGTCCTGCGCCCCCAGCTGAAATTCCTTCTGAAGGTGGTGGTGGAGTTTCACCTTAACCAGGTGTTGACTCTGCCAGTGTTCTACCCCAATCACACCTCGGAGGCCGAATATAGGCTCCATACTCTGGACCCTAGAAGAGCGCTCCCTTATTATAAGGAGCGGACGGCTGAAGTTCAGGAGAGGTTCGCCAGCTGTTTGTCACCTATGCTGAAGCTACACCTGGCAGACCTGCAGCCAAGCAGATGATAAGCAGGTGGGTCACCTCCTGCATAGATCTCTGCTATAGGTTGGCGGGCATGGAGCCTCCCGAAGGGATAAGAGCTCATTCTACCCGCCATACCGCTGCTTCGGTGGCTGCTTCCAGGGACGTCCCTATCCAGGAAATCTGAAGGGCTGCTACCTGGAAGTCGGCACACACCTTCATTACCCACTACCACAATGACCTTGAGTCACGCCAGCTTGCTGGTTTTGGGACCTCGGGTCTCCAGTCCTTATTTCCCAAGTAGGGGGTGCGCGCCTTGCCTCCCTCCTCCCGGAGAACTGCTAGGAGTCTGCCAGTAAGTGTGGATTGAACAACATATCACGTCCTAAATACAGGAGTTACTCACCTGTAATAGGAGTTCTAGGAGTGGTATATGTTGTTCATCCACACAACCTAACCTCCCCAACCCGGTAGCATGACCTGGCTTCCAGTGGGCTAGATTTGGCGTCATGGGGCGGAGCCGAGAGTTTTACCACCCGGGTGGGTGGGAGGAGCCAGCTTGAAGGCCTTCCGGCAAGATTTAAAGCGGCAAGGAACCTGCCAGTAAGTGTGGATGAACAACATATACCACTCCTAGAACTCCTGTTACAGGTGAGTAATCTGTATTATATATTTTTTTGTGCATTTGGGGCTAACTGGATGAAAGTACTGCTGTAAATGATATGAACCCTGTATTCAAACCGGGTTAATGCTATGCTAACCATGAACAGTGCCAGCAGTCACGGCGGGGGCTATATACTGAGGCCCCTGGTACGCGGCGCTAATACGGCAGCGTGACCACACAGAATATACCATGGTGCCTGTGCAAATGAGGGATTCCTCATGCATAAATGACGCAATGGTATATTCAACAGTTTTGGCAACACTAAGCAACCTCCATTGCAGTGCTGTTTAACTCTGCCAAAACCCTGCTCTTCATTTGGTGCAGTGGCTGCACCCCACAATTTTCTGTTCCCTGTAAATATGTCTATTCCATGGTGTCTAGTGGCCCCCCACCCACCCCAATTGCACATGTTTTGTCATATCATGTTGTACCCTGGTGTCCAGTGGCACCGCGCCTCCAATTGCCCATGCTGTGTCCTTTACTGTATACCCTGGTGCCTAGTGGACCCCACCCTACCCGAATGGTAGCCAACCCCCCCAAAAAAAAAAAACTGCCTCCTCTGGACCCACCGCCCATGTTGGACATGGGTCATTTTTTCAAGGCATGGATAGAAACTGGCACAGCCCTCCACTCACCTCTGCAGCCAGCTGCTGCCTGACTGTCGGGGAGCAATTGTGAAACTGTTCCTGCAGTCATTTACTGGTAGTCAGATGGCAGACCGTACCTCTCAACCTTCCCTGATTTTCAGGAATGTCCCTGATTTTGCCTCAGAATTTTACTCTGTCCCTCCTAAAAATTGTGTTTCTGTGACCAAACCATGGGGGTTGTAAACACAAAATAATGTCAGACATTAAAGTTACAGAGTTGTTCTTCCTTAGAAAATGCATTTTACACTAAGCCTCTTATTCTACCAGCTTTCAGAATGGATATCCCTAATTTTGAAGATGTGTCCCTGATTTTGGTCCCTTGTCCCTAATTTTTTTTTTTAAGCCTTGTCCCTGATTTATGAGGCAGGAGGTTGAGAGGTATGTGGCAGATGACCAAGAAGGTAAGTGGAGGGCTGTGTTGATCGTGGTCTGTCTTGAGTACAGACTACTGCCCAGGGTGAGGGAGGGGTGCAAGGCAGTGAGTCCAGAATGGGTGGGTCAGGAGGGGGGTTCAGCTGCTGTTTAGGGGCAATCGGGGGTGGTGGGACCACTTGACACCAGGGAATTTGTTTAGAGAATACATGCTGAGTGCTGTGTGGCAAGGTAATGAGCCCATAATGGGCATGCAGATGGCGCCTTGCATGCCCAGTTGGCTTGTAGCATCCTGTAGCTGAATATGGCCTACAGGAGCCCTGGCACTGTGCTGTTTGAGCAGTGCTATCCGCAGAGCAGCTCTCTGTGAGCCATATTTGGCTGTGGGATATGTCAGCACAGCACACAGACTTTGCACTGCGCTGGCCGGTCCAGTGTTCAGCCAGCACACTCCATTGATAGCAAGATAACTGCCAGAACAGGGTCCCATGCCAGCCATGTGCTAACATAAATGGTCATCTTTCAGCATGGGGCCATAATCTCCAAAGTAGAGTAACATTTTCACTTTAATTGATCCCTTTAAAAGGGGAGACAGGCAGGTAAACGCTGCCCCTCTGAGGAATGCACCATATTGTATGTATATGTTTATACTTTTAATAATTTTGCACCTCAACGTTTATTTTTGTCATTTGCACCATACTTTCCCTGTTGTTGTAAGTCCATCTGTGTTAGGCCAGTGCTCAGTTACACTCTTGTGGGTCTATCTGTATGCACTCATTCAACATTTTGATTAGGCATCAGCAACCTTATATTTTGTTTTTTCTCTCCCTGTATTTCTCTTCATGGGAATACTGTATACATAAAAGAGCTAGTGGTGCCAAAAACAGCAGACAATGTTCTTAAGTTTTAAAAGTAGCCTCAATTTTTTTTAATTTCTGAAGTACTTTTGTGTTTTCATTTCGATAATTAGAAGGTTTTCTTCATGGTAGTTTTATCTGTAATACATAGAACAGCACTGTCCCTGAAAGCAAACATATTTAGTGCTAGTCCTCTTCATTCCTCTTTGGCACCATCTCCATACTTATTATGACATCATTGGTGATTGATCTGGTAAGGGGTGAGTGGCTCTTCTTGATCAGAACAGTGCTTAGTAACACTCAACTCCCTTCATGTCCTACATATGATACACCAACAAGGAGGCAATTCAGTCAAAGACCAAATTGGTCGAGGCAGGCAGGAGATTGATGAAATGTACTTGAGCCAAACGGAGATTACAGTAACCTATCTAAGGCAGAGATATTATGAGAGGGGGGGCTAGATCCAGCAGAATGTTGGCATATCAGCTTCAGTGACAAAAAAAAATCCAAGCCACTATATCATTTTTGAAACATCCAGTTATGGGGCTAGGGGTGACCAACATCACAGATGTGGTTGATGCCCATACGGCCTAATACCAGCAATTGTACACCCCTGAGGCAGTCTTTACCAAGTAAAAGGCAGACCGCTATCTACAGAATCTGCTTTTGCCCCACCCACTTACCTGATGAGAATGAGGAGGCCTTATGGCCCTAGTCACACTGGAAGAGATTGTAGAAGCTGTGCATAGGTCGAAGACCTAAAAAGCGCCTGGCCCTGGTAGGTATATCAGTGAATATAACACCACTTTTTTGGGAGCAGGTAATCCCGCATTTAGACAAAGTGTTTATTTCATTATGGGGGGGAAGGGATGCACAATGTTTTTGGTAGTATGCCCCATTTCGGTTACACTGAAGTCCAGGAAGAATCCATATTTCTGTGAATCCTACTGCCTGATCTCAATGCTTAATGCCGGTCATGAATTATATATGGCAGTGTTCGCACCCAGATTGGATAAATTGTTTCCTGATCTCATCCATAGGGGCTAAATAGGTTTTATTGCCAGACAGTCTGTGGAACACCAGGTATGCACTTCATATCTTGCACCACACTCATCAAACTAAACAGCTGGCCCTGATTGTGAGTCTCGTCTCCGAGAAATCTTTTGACAGAGTGTCCTGGCTCTTCCTGTATACTGTATTGGGAGGGCAGGGATTCCCAGTCTCCTTTTGCAAAAGTTACCACTGTTTGTACAAAAGAAACAACTTGACATGATTGGTGAAGACATGGCTCCCGTTACATCTGGATGGGAAAGCAGAGTCTGGTATAAAATCTTGACGCTGATTAGGGAGAGGGAAGGACTGGAAGTGCCCATCTCCTTACTTACCAGCAGACTGCATATGCCAGGTAGGGATGTTATGGTATCACGGTTTTATGGTATACCGCAGTATTGGAAGTCACAGTATTGATACCATGGGCAATGTCCGGTACCACAATAAATGTGGTTCACAGTATACCGCAGTATTCAGACCTCTGTTCCTTCCATGCCAACTCTCCCTAACGCATGAGTTTGAGGAGGCTTTTTTTTTTTTTTTGTACAAGTTATTTTTTCTGTAATACTGCTATATAATGGTAACCGCAGTAGTGTATGTGACTGTCGTCATACCATCAGAATTTCATCTTGTGACATCCCTAATGCCAGGATCATCATGCACTGGACATCCAGCACCATAGTGGCTCATTGGTTCCCCCTCATTTTTTGTTGACCGGGAAAGGAGGGCTAGGCAGTTCTGTCTGTTTTCACCCTGAGTTGTACTTGGTCCCACAGTACCCCATTGCCTGCAGGAACAATCATCTTAAATACTTTTTAAGGTATATATATATATAAAATAAAAAAAAAAAAAAAAAAGTTTCTAAAATGTGTCAACCAACAAGAGCACTCCTTTCCTCTGCAGGTGAGACACCCTTAGTCTGTAAAAAGTGCATTATACACAGTTGCCTTAGAAAGTGGCACTTTTGGGGAACATTTTAAAAATGTTTTAATATATTCTCAACTTTTATCAATAATATATCTATACTGCCGCTGAGACCACTCTTAGGGTTGTAAGAGTGGTCTCACATTCATCCTTGGGGTTTCACAACTGCTCACCTTCGGTAAATGATTCCTATTCTCTAAGAATGCATGTGAGAGCACTCTTACAACTGTAAGAGTGGTCTCAGTGACGATATTAATATACAGAAAGTAACCTTTTCATTGATGACTGGATCGCACAGTTTCATAACAGATGGAACTTATAGGCCAATTACATAATGACTAAGGATTCTACCTGTGTTTCCTAAGCTTCAGCGAGTGCAGGAAGGGGAGTGTAACTCCTCCTAGCTCTATCCAACATTGTGTGCCAGCCTTTTCATTCTACCTCCATGCTGCTCCCTCTGAGCCCCCCACATGGATATGACAGTGACAGAAGGTCCCAACCACGTAACTATGCTCCAGTAATAATAGTTCACTGGAGTAACCCTAAGTTAAATAAAATATAGATGGTAGGAGGAATAAGGCATTGGTGATAACTGAATTAGAGCTGGGGACCAAACATTTCACTGTATTATGGTACTAAATTATTTAAATTCTCACCCCTGTGGCGATTGTTGAACAGTTTTCATTAATTTGCATAAGGTTTCTGAATAACTGTTCCACGTATCTGCAACCCATTGTATTTTTTTTTGTGTGTTTCTTTGCATCTGTCAGAGTTGTTTACTTACAAATTCTGTTTACAATATTGTTAGACATGTAACTAAATTGAAGTTCACTGAGCGATCCTGTCATAGTGCAGCAAACTTCCCTGGATCGACATCTGCTGTCTTGGTTACTACATTGCATTTGTACTGTTATCTATCAGTGTCGATACTAGTGTAATGAGTTTGCTCTCCTATCTGGAAATGTCGAAACCGTTGTAATGTACTTAATAAAAATACAACTTTGAAAATAGTCCTATGTTGGTCCTAACAGTTCTTATCCTGTCTTTAAAAAAAAAAAAAAAAAAATCTATTCTAAGTATAAGCAGTCTTGCAGTGGGCAGAAGCTCATCTCTAGGATCTGTTTGCGTTTTTTCTGCCGCGGGAGTGGACAGTTCTCTGGTGGATTGGCTCAGCTGTCAGCAGTTCTTCTGGGGGAGTGGCAGCTCCACCAGGAGGTGTTTGAGGACCTATTTCACTGTGTGCCGAAGTGAAAGTCATCTTGCCATGGGCAGAAGCTCATCTCTTCAAATGTTAGCATGGCTCAGTTGGTAGCACGTCTGCCTCTGGCCCAGAAGGTTGTGGGCTGTTGTCCCGCTCTAGGATTGGGCTCGTACCATAAACACTAGCATCCGAGTGCAGTACTTCGGGGTGCTGTACTGTAAGGGTGTGCTGTCCTTTGGATGACATGTTTAAATAGAGGTCCTTTCTACCCATCTCTGGTGCTGTTCTGGTGGATGTCCAGGTGGAAGTAAAAGAACCTAAGGCACTTTTTGCAAGAGTAGGGGATTTTCCCCAGTGTCCTGGCTAACATTCCCCTTCCAGTAAACAAACAAAAAAGTTCATACAATTTTCCAAAGCTGTGCATGGGTGTTGATGTGCAAAATGGCTGTGTCTACACGTTCTTTCACTTATTTACCTGTCTCTCAGTGCGTGTAAAGCACTTTAGGATACAGGATGTATGAAAAGTGCTATTCTCTTCCTCGCCCTAGTTGAATCACAAAGCAAATGTTTCAGACTTTCAGACCCAAAGGCATGGCATAGAGACGGGTTCCTTGGAAAGGAGGAGGACTCCTCTGTGCGTTGCCTCCAGTCTCTCTAATTCCACAGGTAATGCACAAAGCATGAACACAAAAAAAAACCTAGTACTCAGGAGTCCATTGAGCATGACTTGGCCAGGTGGCGTCTACTGCTTCTCGCACTGGTGGGGCAGGTGGACGTGGTGAAGAGGAATATTCTGCCTTATCTCCTTTTCCTGTTTCAGTGTCTCCCATTGAGACTCCCCCCTTTCCTTTTGGAACAAACTGCGTAAGGGTATTCAACAATTAGTTTAGCAATATAAAAGACAGAGGATCGCCAAATGCTTGCTGCATCTTCCAAGAGAGATGGGGGGGCCTGGCCCTTCTTAATTTTCACCTGTACTATCTGGCAGCGCAAATGACAGCAATCCTGTCCTGGGCCAAACAGAGTGGTATGCCCTAGAGGATGCTACTGCAGGAGGTAAACCCCTATTCACTTTGGCTTTAACAGTAGTTATCCCTGAAGAGCGGTTCCAAATAGATGGGTCAGACGTTGGTTATATATCCTTTGTAAGGTACGAAGATTGACAGCTACCCCCACAGGAATGGGCCTACTATCCCTTATAGGATATGAATCCTTCCCTCACTCCCTAGACCCAGTTATACTAGGTGGGAGGTACAGGGGGTTACTAGGTGCACACAACTAATAGAGCAGGACAGATGCATCATATTTCAGAGTGCAAAGGAGAAGTTTAGCTGGACTAATTCAGAATTCCTACGTTATATGCAGGTCGTGCATTTTATCCACTCTGCAGATCATATTGAGCATCTGACTCGACCCTTCAAAGATTAGGAGAACTACATTTATGAGACTGTAATGATTGCAGGCCCAGAGAGAGAGACTGCGGGGATTTATAAATTACTACTAGGAGCTGCGGGGGAGTCTCTACATGTCCATCGGCTTGCTTAAGAGAAAGAGGCCAACGTCTCTATCAGCGAGTCTGATTGGAACCACAGGCTAAAATGGGTCTGGAAAGTTACTTCTGCCTTAGTGTGGCAGGAGTTTTTCTGGAAAGTATTAATTAGGTAATTTCATACCCCCACAATCACACAACATTACAGCGCCACCAAATCAGCGGCCTGTTGGAAGGCCTGTGGGCAGAGAGGGAACCACTGGCATATCTTCTGGGGTTGCCCACTACTGACCTCCTTCTGGAAGGACTTGCAGGCTGCCATACATGGTATTACAGGTGTTCATATCCTGCTTACTTTCGAGGAGTGGATTCTGGGAATTCTCACAGCGACTCACCAGAAGGGCAACACTAGAAAGGTTCTGTTAATTGTATTGGTGGTTGCCTTGAAATGTATCACAGGTAGATGACTTCAGCCGGAACCTCCCACACTAAATAACTCGGTACAGAGAGTAAAAAAAAAACGCTTTTGATGGAAACATTGACAGCCAAGCTCCGGCTCCAGTTTGACAAACGTGAGGGATGCTGGTGGGGTTGGGAGTCTTGACTGCTGGGGGGAAGATGTATGGCACTGTTGCGACCCAGCCTAGTGCCATACACCAGTAGGTAATTTAACTCAAATGGGAGGATGCCCAGTTTCTGATGTCCTTAACTAAGCAGCTGAAATCATTTCTGTGTTTTGGGGTCGCCTGCCTGCACGAAAACCATATGAAAGGAGTCCAGAAGATTAACAAGACAGGAATAATAGCTTTACCTCATAGTGTTGGTAGAAATGGGGGGGGGGGGATGGACGTGCAGCAAACAGTTGGGCTCCTATGTTAAGGGCCCTTTTTTCACTTTTACTTCATTTGATTCCATTTCTGAATTTTTTTTTTTTGACTGTTCTGTTTTGGTTGATCTGCTCAAAGAGACAAAATGTCTGTGTACCACCTTGGATAGGGGAGTTAACTTTCTATTTTTTTGCAATTACTGTATAGCAGCTTTCCAGACAGAAATTTATTTCATTGTCTAAAGAAAATATTCTATTGCTTTTATGCTTTTCTTTAATCACTGATTAATCATTCTGTGAACTCTGGTATGATAAGCTGTTGTGTCAGCCTAGTCAATAAAGCTGAGTTTAAAAAAAAAAAAAGGCACTCCTCTCACTGTATTGGCCTTGATAACCGTGGTTCATCAATCTTCTGGATCTGGCTGACAACCTTCAGTTCCTCTTACCCTTCAAAAGCGCTTACTGCTGCAAGGTCCCCTTTTTTCATGTGCTGCTGAACAGGCTACGTCTACAGGCATGGAGATTGAGAGGTGCAGACTCCTGGGTTTATGGTGCTCTAAAAAGGTTCTCTGTCATACTAACATACTATTTGCCAGCAGATTAGGCCTTATGGTCCGTCGAGTCTGCTCGTGCCTCAGAGCCCTAGATGGGTATCGAGGTCTTTCTCCCCCATTGCATTTCTGTTTCCCCTGTCTTCCATCCCAGCCCCCCTGGGCCAGGCCATCCCCTGCTTCATCCCCTTTCTGTACCTGTCCCACCCCCTCTTGAAACCCTTCACCATAGTAGTCTGAACCAGCTCACCAGGCAGCGCGTTCCAAGGTTCCACCACCCTCTCAGTGAAAAACCTCCTCCTCTCCCCCCATCCTTCCCCCTTCCAACTGCAAACCATGCCCTCTGGTGATACCACCCTCCTTCAGTTTAAAGATCCCCTCCCTGTTTACCCTATTTATTCCCTTGAGGTACTTGAAGATCTCGATCATGTCCTCATGATCCCTCCTGTCCTCCAGTGAGAACAGGCCGAGCTCCTCTAGTCTCTCCTCGTACGTCAAATCCCCTAGTCCCCGTATCATCTTGGTTGCCCTCCTCTGAACCCTCTCCAAGAACTGCATGTCCCTCTTCAAGTGCGGTCTCCAGTACTGCACACAGTACTCAAGATGTGGTCTAACCAGTCCATTGTACAGCAGCAGAATCACTTCCCTGCATCTTGAGGTGATCCCCCTTGCAATGCAGCCCAACATCCTGTTTGACGTGACAGCTACCCTCCTGCACTGCTCAGTTATTCATACTTGCATCCACCAGGACTCCTGTGTCTTTTTCCCCTGCCGTGGCCTCTAGCCCCTCCCCACCCAGCGTGTACTCATGTTTAGGGTTCCCCCGACCAAGATGTAACACCTTGCACTTGGAGGAATTGAAATTTAATTTCCAGGTGCGTACTCACCTAACCAGGGTCTCCAGGTCCCCTTGCAGGGCCAACTCCCCCTCAACCACTGCTCCCAGCTTGGAGTCGTCAGCGAAGAGACTCACTTCACACCCTGTGCCCTACCTGATATCAGATATGTATGCATTAAACAGGATTGGCCCCAGGACCGAGCCTTGTGGTACCCCACCAATGACTCCTCTAGGGGTCAAGAGCTCCCCACTGATTACTACTCTGAGTGCACCTAGCCAGTTAGTTTCCTATCCGTCTGACCATCAGTGGGCCCACACCCATCAGGCCATTGTGAGGGACCAAGCAAATGCCTTGCTGAAGTCTAAGAATAGTACATCCACAGGCTTTCCCCTGTCCAGTTCCGATGCTACCCGTTTATAGAACTCCACAAGATTAGTTTGACACTAATAACCTGGCACAAAGCCATGTTGACTACTATCCAGGCCTCCCACATCCTCCAAGAACCTTCCCCCCCCCCCCAAAACGTTCTTCAGTATACTCCCCTTATTATTTTACCCACCACTGATGTCAGACTGACAGGTCTATAGTTACCTGGCCCTCACCCCCCCCCTGCAGGATTGGCACCACATGTGCCTGTCTCCAGTCCCTAGGTACCCTTCTGTCTCAAGCGACCTGTTGAAGAGTTCCGCCAGAGGTGCAGCCAGTACATCTGCCAATTCCCAAAGAACTCTCAGATGAATGCCATCCGGACCTGGAGATTTTTCCTTTTTTAGGGCCTTAAGGGCTTTCCACACCCGTTCAGTGAGGATAGCATCATCTGTCTCCCCCCCGGCCCCTTACTGGCCGATTTTCTTTATTCTGATGTGAAACCCTTGGGGTACCCCTCCCTCCCATCTGTTCCTTAACTGTTGCTCTGCCGTTCCTACCCACTGCCCCTTCTATCTCTATCCAATCCTGCATTGTAAATTTCTCATCCCCCTCCCTAATCAACATGGAGGCAAAGTACTCATTTAATACCTCCGCCTGGTCCCTCGCCTCCTCCACCCACCCACCTTCTATTCTCAATCTGCCGATCTGGCCCTTGGTTTTTCTCTGCTCCCTAATATACCTGAAGAACCCCTTTTCTCCCCTATATCCCTGTGCCATCCACTGTTCTTTCTGGACTTTGCCCCCCACCACCACCACCACCATTGGGTGACTTTTCTGGATGCAAGTCGGTGAGTTCCTTTTCCTTCCCCTCACGTTATTATGTATTTTCTGTAGGCGGCCTTCTTTTCCCTTGCTTCCTTCTGGACCACCAGCACAGTTTACATGACCTCGCTCCCTTACGCTTCACCATAGCACAGATCCTAACTGCCTCATGAAGTCCCCGTCTAATGACCTCCCATCAAGTGATGCTTGAGAATGTTTCCCATGCCCATAAAATCCGCCCCCCTGAAGTCCACAGCCAATGTCCCAGAGCTCTTCCCCCAAGTTTATTTGAAACCAGACAGTGTCGTGGTCACTCCCAGCCGGGGGATCCTCTACTGCTAGATCCCTCACTAGATCCCCTTCCGACAGAACCACATCCAGGATATGCCCATCTCTTGTAGGCTCCAAGACGTGCTGAGTGAAGAACACATCCTGAAAGCTGTCCAGCAGCCTCTGCTCCTTGGCCACCTTAGAAGTCCACTTCCTCCCCTTTTGGTCCACACTGGGCAATAATGTTGTCCAGCAGACCATCCTCCAGAACATCACCCAACCCTGGGGTCCTATATACCACTCCTAGCTTGACCTTTCCTCCTGCAGGGGTTCGCAAGGTGACCAATAAGGCCTCCACGTTTCCCTCTACCTCTTCTACCCTAGAAATTTCTGTGCCATCTCTAATGAACATAGTCACTCCCCCCGCCACCGCCCTCTTTTCTGTCCTTCCTAAGCATAGTGTACCTTCTCACATTGAGGTCCCAATCGTGGTTTGTGTTGGCCGACGTTACCGTGACTTGCACTCCCCCCCTTTCAAACAACATGGCCTGGAACTCTGGCAACTTATTTCCCAAGATCCTGGCATTTACTGACACCACCCTAACCCTTGTCCTGTTCCCCTTTGCATTACCCCGGCACCATATGCATCACGTCCTCCCTCCGCCCCTCCTGTATCGTTCTCCCTGCTTTGTTGCCCACCTCCCCTAGGGGCTGAAGGCTAGGCCCTCATCGAGGAAGGACCTGTCTGCCCCCTCCCTTAACCCTCCCCTTCCCACAAGTTTTAAACCCCACCTAGCTTGAATATAGTCCGCCATTCCCTGTTTAAGGACTTCCTTCCCTATCTGGTTAAGATGAAGCCTATCCCTGGTGTACAGTCCCTTATCCTTCCAACCCCCCTGGCCAGTCCCCAACACCCCCGACCCCCTTTCTACACCCCACTTCCTAAGCCAGTCGTTAACCTCCACGATCTTCATTTTGTTCTCCACAGAGACCTTTGGTACTGGCAATATTTCTGAGAAGGAAATGTTGCATCCATTGTCCCAACAGACTCTGGCCAGTTCTCGGAACCCTGTCTTGGATTTCCAGTACGCTATTTCCCTCTATATCGTTAGTCCCCAGATGCACCAGGAAGTCCGGTTTCCCTCCACAATCCTTTACCTGTTCATACACCATGAACTTTGCCCTGTGCGCCATCGGACCAGAGATGCACACTACCTTAACCTGGTTGTGGTGTCGTCCCCCCATCCCTCCCAGTGTATACCCCTAATCATCTAATCCCCCAGTAGCAGAACCTTAAAGCCCTCTTCATTCTTTTGATTTCCTCCATTATGTGCTCTCGACCCTCCCCTTTATCTCATTCCCATGGGAGTCTTCCTGCCTCCTTATGAGAACCCCTTGTCATCCTCCCCTTCCTGTTGCCCTTATTATGCCCACTTACCTCAGACCCCCCCATTGGGTATCCCCTTTAACCCTCTCTTATCTGAGACTTTTTCCCCAACCCTGATCATTTCCCCTTCTCCCACTCTGTCATCCTTCTTCCTTATATAAATACCTCTACCTCCAGTGGCCCCCTGTGGGTGCCCTTTACCTAGGGCCCTTCCTGATACGATCCGTCCTCCTCGAGGGGCTCCTCCTCTTCTCCTTTTCTTCCAGTTTCTCGCCAGTCGTGCCCTCAACCCACACACCTGCTTTATGTTGCCTCTCCCCCTTCTGCTTAACATTTAAGTTCCCTCTTCTCCCTCTGGAACTATTTCTAGCCTTTCCATTCCTGGTCCCTGACCCCCTCTGGGTTTCCAACTCCCTCCAGCCTCAATATCTGTTCCCTCATTTCCACCAACCCCTTCCTTGTTGCGTAGTAGCTCAAATTTATTGTAACACTCTATGCCAGCCTCCATCTTGTGGCCTGAATTTCCTCCGACTGCCCCTCTAGGCAGCCCCATATCCACCCCTCCTACCCTGTCCTCCTTTTTGATCTACTTTCCCACTGTCTGCTCTTCTAGGCTTCCCCATATCAGTCACTCCTGACCTGACCCCCTCCCCCCTTTTTTTTAATTGGGCCATTAACCCCATAACTTTTCCCCCTGGCTTCAGCTTCCCTGGCTAAAGGTCCACGTTCCTTAAAATCTCCCCTCCTGCTTGTTGAAACGTAGCCACCTCAATTTGCTGAGCCGTGCCCCGACCTCACCTCTACCCCTCCCGCCTGCCACCCATAACCCCACTCCCTTACCTTGGTCATACCCCCAACTCCTCCAGCTTTCTCCTTAACCAGTTTACCTCACTCCTGATCTGAAATAACTGCCTGCAGAGTGGACAGCCTCCCTCTCTCCAAGCCCAATTTAGAATTATTGCCGCCCCACAGCCTGTGCAACCTACAACCCTTCCAAAGATGCCTACCGTGGTGGCTTGAGGCCTCCCTGATTTTTCCTTCTCAAGTCATATTGGGACTGTCCCCCTTTTCCCAGTCACTTTCCCCTTGGGAATACTAACCCTCACCCCACTCCAAGTGGCCATACTGAGGTGTACTAGATCAGTCCTACAGCCCCTTACAGTTCTAGCAGTCCAACCACAAACCCTCTGTTCTAACAGATTAGACTTGGTTAACATTGAAGGAGATAACAGCTCTAACAGATTTCTTTAGATTATCAATCATGTGATCAGTCACCAATTGGTGCCTTATTCCCCCACTAGGACACACCTCCTTTGTCCATTTATTAGAGGTCGGGGCTGGGGTGGGCAGGACCAATAAGCTACCCTACTGATCAGTTCAGTCGCAAGTCACCAAGAAGAAGAAGAAGCGGCTGGGCCTGCCATTATATGCCTAGCCGCAAGTAAGTTATTTGAATTTGGCACTTGGCCTTTTGATAGGCCCCCTGGCGCTGGCGCTTCTCCTCCTCACCGATTGTGACCGAGATTGTCCTTGTCCTGGGGTTCCTGCAGCAGTCTCTCCTACCATCCACATCCAGTGCATACTCCATTGTCTGGAGTGTTTTTCAGTCTTGGGCAGTGAACAAAGGGATGCTGCTGGAGTTAGGCTTGAGGCCTCAGGTTCTGAGTTTTCTGCACTGGCATGCGACTAGGCCTTGCAGCATCAGCTCTGACTCCACGTCTCTGCACTGTCACTGATCCTTTCAGAACTGGTGTACGAAGAATTGATCAAATATTAGCTTGCATGTCATATGTAATAGCAGATATAACGTGTATACTCTGCACACTGTACTAGGCGTACAGGCCCTGAGTAGGTCCCAGAAATTCAAGTCAAAGACTGAATCTTAGCTTGAAATGGAAATGTCCAAGTAGAGTGATTGTAATTAACCTAAATCAGTAGCCTTTAGACACCTAGATACCAAGAATTTCCTCCTTGAATGAAGTGAATTTAATTAGGATTTAGGTCTGGAAAAGTTAGGGAGTTATTTTCTGACTGAGGTATATGAACACCTGCATGCCTTTTACCACTTGGACTGAAAGGTTGTATTTTTGTGTTTTTGAAATATTGAAATTAACAGTCTGGCATCATACCTTCTGATGAAGACAACTTAATGGATAGAGAGTGGTCTGAGGTTCTGTCCCCCAAGCTAGAATAACTTAAAAACCAAAACATTCAGTCTTGTGAATGGTAGTGTTCAAACCAAAAATGGAGATTCGAACAAAGGAAGAACTCAAACCTGAGACCAACTAGGTCTCCTGGAGGGCTCATGAACGACAAAAGACTTGTAAGTTAATCCTGAGAAGTAAACCCTTTTTGACGTTCTCCGGCTGATGATAGTCTGGGTAAACTGAAGCAAATGCAGCTCGAACCAAGGATATGGTGCCTCAGAAGCTATAATCTAAGTTAACGCATCATATCTTTTTTTTTTTGTTTGTTTGTTTGTTTTTTTGTTGTTTTTCGTAAACTTTATTTAAGATGGGACAAGTAAGGACATACCTTATCCCCCATCCAGTGGGAGACTCTTCCAACATATATTTTAAGGTACAAGTACATGTAATAAAATAAAAGGATACAATTCATATTTAAAAGATTAGTCTAGGGTCTATCGTAAGACAGCAGTAAAAAAGGAGTAAAAGTGATTTCAGAGTCCTGGGTTAATGGAATGCAACCCAAATACACAATATCATCAGAAGCTTTGGAACCAGTCCCCAGGGATGGCCTGTTCCATGGAGACAATATTTACTAATTTGTCCCTGGAACTAGGTATTGTGTCCGCTCCAATTTCATAACTTGCATGAGGGCCGTGGCCCAAGAAGCTATAGTAGGTACCTGGTCAAGTGTCCAGTGCATGGCAAGCTCCCGCATACCCACTACTATACCTATTCTCCAGAACTTCTGACCACCTCCTGGTTGCCAACCACCCAATGTGGGAAGTCCCAGTAGAATTTCCACAGGATCTGGACTAATTGCAATATGTAGGGTTTTGGATAGAATTTCAGTTATGCCCAGCCAGAAATGTCACTTTAGGACACGACCATACCATATGGAAGAAGTCACCCACTTGGGTATGACACTTAGGGCAATATGGGGAGGATTCAAACTCTATTGTGTGAGCCAGTTTCGTGGTGTGATAGGTACGGAGGAAGTTATATTGAATAGCTCTTAGGTGGTTATTAACTGAACAGTTTAGAATATTTTTTAGAAGTAATCTCCAGTCCCCTCCAGTAATCCCCTCAGGGTAGATATCTTCTTCCCAGGTACATTTAATTCTCTCCAGAGGGTCTGGGAGGCCACTCTGCAGTAATCTATAGCACCTGTTAAGTGGTCTAAAGCCCTCAATATTGGAAAATTTAGTAAAAAGTTCTTCCAAGGGGGAATGTTGTAGGGCAAAGGGGTCCTGGGTCCCCGGAGAGGTCCCCTGTATTCTGCTTCGTATTCTAAGGTATAAGAAATATTGAGAGGGGTGAAGCTTGCATTTTATAATTAGGGTATCAAACTGCTGTACCTTCCCTCCCTTTAGAAATTGGCTAAGTAAGAATAGACGTAGCTTGTCCCACCTTTTGAGGCTTATTTTATCACTATCGGAGTGTCTGCCTTTCCATTTCAAAAACATCTCTAAGAACACATCTGGTGAGGAGCTGGGCTTATGTCCTAATAATGTATGTGCCTGCATCCAACCTTTCCAGGTAGCCTTTGTACATGGGTTGGCAGTATTGGGTGGGGCGTCTTCTCCCATTGAGTTAACAAGCAGAGTGTAATAAAAGCGGGAGTCACCTTCGCTCTCCATCTGCTTCCATGTTGGGGCGTCCCCCTCTACCCTTAGTAACTCTTGGATGTGGGCACGCTGGTCTGCTATGTAATACAGACACAGATTAGGTAAGTTCAAGCCCCCCATCTTCTCTGGTAACCACAATATTTCCTTCTTGATTCTCTGCTTTTTCCCCTGCCGCAGAAGTTGAGTGCAGGCTCCCTCCAATGCTCTAATATATTTCCGTGGGAGGGAAAATGGGATAGATTGAAAAAGATAGAATGCCCTTGGGAGGAAGTACATCTTGACCAGATTAACTCGACCCAGTAAGGTGAGAGGCACAGCCCTCCAGTTAATACAGTATGTCTTGAGTTTCCTGATCAAGGGGCCATAATTAATTAGTATAATTTGGGAGAGTTTACTGGGTAGTGGAACCCCCGGGTATTTAAATCTGTTTAGTACGGTTTATTATGGTTCCAGCTATTTCTATGGACGTTCCTCTAGACATTGAGAAGGGAGTCGAAAGGGTGCTGTTGGCCAAGATCTGTGCCTGTGGAGCAGCATAGAGGGGCCCCTATCCATTTTAGTATGGTGTCCCCCAACCTGAATTTACGCAGCACTGCAAATATGAAGGGCCACTCAACTCGGGTGAACACCTTTTTGGCATTGAAGTGCAAGTAGACCTCTGTGTGACCCCCCTTTTTTTTTTTTCACAATTGTGAATGACATTGATGGATCTATGAAGATTGTGCTTTGCCTGCCTTCTTTTAACAAACCCCCTTTGATCTATGTGGATCAACCCCAGGAGTACCACCTCCAGCCTGTTTGCTATGATTTTTGCTAAAACTTTATAGTCCACATTGAGAAGCGATATAGGGCGGTACGACCCGCACTTAGAAGGGTCTTTCCCTGGCTTGGGAAGTACTGTTATAGTGGCCATCCTCTGGGAGTGTGGCAGCTCCCCCTTGGCTAGAGCGGATTCCAGAACCTCTCCCATTAGGGGTCCTAGGGTGTCCCAAGTGACTGTGTAGAATTCAGTGGGTAGACCGTCTGGGCCCGGTGCTTTCCCTTTATTTATATGCCAGACTGCTTGTTTAATCTCCTCGGGAGATAAGGGGGAGTTAAGCTCACCCCTGAGAGCATCACTTAGATGTGACATATCCACTTCCCAAAGAATGTCCTCCTGGTCCCCTTCTGGTGGGACTTGGGTAGTATACGTGGGAGGAGAAGGTCCTAAAAATCTCATGGATCTCTTTTTGATCATATGTAGGGGAACCATCGGACTTTGCCATGGATAAGATGGCCCTCTCTGCTTTTTTTTGTTTGATTAGCCCCGCCAACTATTTGCCAGACTTATCCCCTTCAAAGTGTGCATATGATTTATTGAGCACTAGGTCCCTCTCCAGCTTCCCAGAGACCATTTGATGTAGTTTCCCCTTCAGCATCCTTGGATCACCACCTGCTTAGTGCAGAGGTTGGATCATGGCTTTCTTCTCTAGTTCATAAATTTCAGCAGTGAGCTGTTCCTCGTCCCTTAGAGATTGCTTCTTTTTGTAGGCTGCATAAGAAATTGTCTCCCCCCCAGATAAAAACCTTTAGGGCGTCCCAAATGAAATTTATATGTGTCCCATTATTTTTATTAATAAAATTCTTTAATTTTCCCATTAATAAATTGGATATAGCCATCGTCTAGGAGTAGGATCAGGTCATGTCTCCACTGGGGTCCCTTAGGGGGCTGCTGTCCTGCCGCTAAGTGCAACTGAAGAGTGGCATAGTCCAAGATTAATATAGGGCCATATGTGGCCTACATGGACTCTGTGATCAGGTGGGGGGAGATTAATATATAGTCCAATCTGGTGTAGACTCTGTGTGAGTGGGAATAAAATGAATATTCCCTGTCTCCAGAATGGGAGTGTCTTCAGACCTCCACTGGGGCTCTGCGAGTTATAAACTCTTGCAATGGTGCCACACTCCTAGGATAGGGTTTGGTATTTATTTATTTATTTTTAACAAACTTTAGGATTACAACCTTTGAGTCAGGGACTCATTTACAAAGGCTCCGCGCCAGAAAAAACAAACATAAACAATCCATATAGACATAGAATGGCAGCTAATGGTTACAGTTTTTTTAGTTATACAATACTGCAGAATCAAGATGAGCTATACAGTGCATAGAACGTTTTACTGAGAGCTGTATTTTACAGTTTTCAAGAGAACAATAAGTTCTCTAATAGAGGGAGGAAGTAACAGGTTTGATATTTACAGCAAAGTAGTGAATTAGACGGATCTTGTGAGTGCAGCCAAAGGAGGCATTGTTAATAGGTATTATAAAAAGGGTCTGAGAAATGGAGCTTTCTGATTGGCTGCAAACATTCTAACAGCCTTATGTTAATCTTTTATTAACATACATGTAGAGCTTAGCCATATGCTGAACAAGGTTTAACACTGTTTAAAAATATATTTTTATTATAATAGCAATAAGACACTCCCAGGGATTATGTTAATGGTCAGTTAATCACCCTCTAGGGGCATGTGGCACTCGGCTACACCTCGTGCAACAGTACACCCCTAGAAGGTGATTAACAGACCATTAACATAACCCTTGGTCATGCCTTATTGCTTAAATGTTTGGTAGCCCTATCGGTAGCAGCTCACTGGTGGGATGGTCCTGTGAGATGATAGATAGAAGACCCAGCACTAGCTGGTACATTGGCAGCGCCGTAAAGCAAGAATGTGCTCTTTGAGGGTTGACTTGAAAGGTCCTAATTTGGAGATGGAGGAGACGTTGGAGGGGAGTTCATTGTACCAGGCTGGGGCCCTGTGTGGGAATGACCTTTGGGCTAAGGAGGTTCTAACCCTCGGGATGGACCACACCTGTCGGTTGGCAGTGCTGGTGTTCACCGAGGTGTGGGAGAATAGAGAGAGGCAGAAACCCCCAAGGGGGTAAGCCCCAGGTGTATTTTCTTTGTGAGGAGACGTATTTGATAAAATAGCCTTTCATCCAGGGTGAAGAGATTTGTCAGGGCATATAAGGTACAGGTATGGGTATGCTTGTCTGCCCCGGAGAGGAGTCTGCATGCTTTGTTTATGGCAAGGTAGATTTTGTTAAGGGCTGTGTGGTCAGCAGCCGAGTAGATAGTGATCCCATAATCAACTAGGGAGAGGACTGAGGAGGTGACAGCCAGATTAAGGGAAGCCCGGAGGTAGGCAATCCAGTTTATAATGGTGGCTCATACGGGACATTTATGGCTGATGATAGTGTTTGGTTCCAGAGTGGTCCAACCTGTGGTCGAGGTAAGTATTGTAATCTCCTCCCAATACTGAGTTATCCTGATTGGGGGCCAGAGTCGCCCCCAGGTGTATAAAGAAATCCAGAGAGTTAAAATTAGGGCCATAAATAGAAGCAAAGGTATACGCCCTACCTCCCAGAACCACTTCCGCAATAGCAAATCTACCCTGTGGGCCCTCCACAAAGCTATTAATTTTATGTGGTAGGCCAGGCCGCAGCCAGATGACCATCCCCCTAGCTCTTGAAGTAAAAGGTGCCACCAGAAGAACCCCTCCCCAGGACTGTGCAAATGTATCTGCCTCCTCTTTCATAAGGTGCAATTCCTACAGTAGCACCACATCCCCTTTGATTTTTTTTTTTTTTTTAATGTAGGTCTATACTTGGCCGGCTCGGTGGTGCAGAGGGCTGAGGCGCTGGATGTCTCGCCTCACGCCACGCTGGCGACCTGAGGTTCAGGAGCGAGCCTGGGTC
Organism: Neoceratodus forsteri; assembly: GCA_016271365.2. Classification (NCBI taxonomy): domain Eukaryota; kingdom Metazoa; phylum Chordata; order Ceratodontiformes; family Ceratodontidae; genus Neoceratodus; species Neoceratodus forsteri. The sequence continues at coordinate 512,820,356 of CM057449.1, read as the reverse complement.
ATCGGGGGGGGGTGGGCAGAGCTGGATGGAGCGGCCATCAAGGCAGCTCTCCTTTCTGGGGAGGTGGGGTGGCATCCCTCGCTGACAGCTACCCCACCAGTGGAGGCCGAGGGGCTGCGCAAGCAAGGGTGCCGGTGATAGGCCATGGGGCGGGTGGAGGAGGGCCTTACCGAGGCTGGGGCGGTGCATGCGGCCCACACGCATGGCTACTTTTCTGGGGTCCTCGGAGAAATAAGGGGAGAAAAGTGGAAAAAGACACCGGTGGCAGGATGGCGACCGAGACTCCGCAGGCACCGCTTCCGGACCGGACGTAAGGTAAGCCCCGGTAATTCCGGGTGATGGAGCTGGTGGAGTCAGTCAGATGGGGGCCGTACGGAGCAGGAGAGATACAGTTGCGATTTAAAAATATATATATGTCCATACTTGCTTCCTCTTAACTACTGTTTTCAGTCCATTAACATTCCAGGACAAAATTGTTAATTCAACCATTTGTTAGGTTTAAAAAATAAGAAGAGTCCTCTGTATCTTTGTACCAAACCTTAGAGTGTATAACCACCTCGAGGCATTGTCTAAACTGTCCACATTTTTTGCTTAACATTGTCCCACTCAGTGCCCCCCCCCAAAACCAACCAACAAACAGGAAACCTCCCAAACAGTTCTCCCATCCCCCCTTATTAACAACCGATCTTCCTAAGAATGAGGTGCCCCTCCAAGTCTGCATCCCCATTTAATTCCTCTTCCCAGTTCTATCCTGCAACCCTTGTAGGCTAATCCCACCTTGCAATCTCGAAAGTGTCAACTCCCTCTACTTATCGTGGAGTGAGCTGCCAGATCCACAATTATAGTAGAAGGGTATAACCCATATGCATGTTAGCATGCATCCATCCAACTAAGTCAAAGAATCTGTTCACAGGGGAAGAGCTACAGTTGGTGCACATCATCAGCTGCAGTCTGGCAACTGGAATAGGCCAGTAAGGCCTCGCAACTCAGCAGACCCACGCCGCTATCTCCCCACGTCCAAACAGGGCAGTGTCAAGAGAGGAAGCACCCCCCACGCCCAGAGTGGCGTAGTGCACATCCTGCCCTCGCACAGTATGAGTTTAACAGATTGACATGATTGCTCAACGTAAGAGAAACCATCGAGCCCCATTCGTACCCCAGGGGCAGCAATCCGCCAACAGAGAGGCCCAGTCCGTCCCAAGTAAATGTTAAAATCTCGCCAGGTCTCCCCAAAAAATAAATGCTGCTCTGTATGCCATTTTTCCTACTTTACACATTCAGTACCCCAGCAGGCCACAATATCAGTACCCCAGCAGGCCACAATATCAATCTGTGAGGTATTTCAGTACCTTAGCCCCACGAGAGGGAGAGGGTTCAACCCCCTTCTGTCCTGACAAGGATAGCCCACAAAAGATAATTTACATCTTATTGATAAACACAAGCTGTTACTACATCTCTCACCCGAGTGGATGAGTTCTCCTCCCCTCGCAATGGGCAGACTTTTTCTGGCCATTGGGGTCCGGGCGTAAGTGCATACAGCTCGTAAACTATTGTACAAACTAAAGTCTTTGAACAGAACAGCCACACAAACAAAATGAGGCCAAACCGGAGTTGAAATTCATTTTGAATAAATGTAGGCCCAGAAGAGGCCAGTGTCATGTAGAGTTCCAGTAGTAGTAAGTTCTGTAACTCCCCCCGTAGAGGGTGGGTGAGCACTGGGAAACGCTCAAGCACGCCCTTATAGATCTCTGACCCTGGAGTTGTGTACCACAGCAGTCCCCGCCCTAAAACCCCCTTACTGGTATACAGAATGGCAAAGGTAAAATCTAGATCATGTAACTTGCTGTGTCAGGTTCAGTCCACATTGTCCTCTGCTTGCTCCTCACCTCCATTTCTTCGCAATCCCGTCACATAATCCATGGCAGCTTAAGGATCTGTAAAAGCTCTCTGCCGGCTTCCTGGGAGACACACTATCCGCCTAGCTGGATAGGACATCATGAAGGGGCAATTCATTTCATGGAGCCGCTTTTTAATGTCAGCAAAGGCTTGCCTTCTGGTCTGGAGAGGATGGGAGAAGTCCAGGAAGATACTGACCATAGTGCCCTGAATCAGCATAGGGTCGGTTTTCCGTGCTGCTTCGAGTATGGCTTGACGATCCTGGAAGTGCAGAAATTTAGCTAGGAAGGGTGTCGGCCTCTGGTCTGGAGCGGGCCGTTGGCCCGGCGAGCGGTGGGCTCTCTGTATCTCTAGGGTAAGGTCTGAGGGTATTTTAAGATGTTTTTGAAGCCATGGTTTAATAAACGTTATGCAGTCTTTCCCCTCCAGGCCTTCCGGGAGGCCCACAATTCTAATATTGCATCATCTTTCTCTGTTCTCGTGATCATCTACTATTTGTTTCAGTAGTTCTATATCTTTGAGCGCTTGTTGCAAATCAGTGTTTATTCTGACTGACATCCTCCCGAGTACTAATACGGGATTCTACCTCTGTAATGCGTGTTTCATGGGCTTCTGCTGTTTCCGACGTTGTGTTGACTAATTGCTGCAGATGTTATATCTGTGCAGTCATGTTGTCGAAACAGAATTGCATCCAAGTGCCCAGGTCATACTTCAGGTCCTGTATTAATCTTTCCAGATTCTGGTAGGTGGTATCCATGGTGGGTTATCCGACCCGGATCCGTGGTCCTTTTGCAGCTCTAGTTCCCGGGCTAGAGAGGAGCAAGGAGACCTGTTTCTTTGCAGATTTCACTAGATTAGACATTGAGACTTCTAAATATACCAGTTTGAGCAGTTTATAGCAGATTAGGATGGTGGATGCAGCAGATTATGTGTGGATCTGGTTGGAGCTCTCCTAAAACACCACCATTCAGCTCCTCGGCTAGACCACGCTCCCCTCATATCTGCTTCTTAGGTAGGTGGTGTAAAACCAATGGAGTTTTCCACCAATAAGATCTACATGCAGTAGCAGTGTTAAGACTTGTACTTGCCAAGGTTGGTGGTCATTGCCCAAGCCGGGATCTTGCTAGCCAGTGAGAGTGGCAGATTGCAGGGACAATCTGCAGTAAAGGCATAAACAAGGCTGACCCACTGGAGAGGGTAGTTAGGATTCTAACTTGCAACTTTGGAGTGCACTTCTGAACGTTATGAGTAAGGGGGTGTCTAAATCTTGATCCTGGTTTTCATGGGCCATCCCAGGAGAAGAGGAGGAGGAAAGATGAGAATTAAGCCTCAAGACAGTGGTGGCTGAAAGAGAACTTTTGGGCCCCCCCACCTCCCGGCCATGTTAACAGTCAGTCAGAAGGGTATGATATCAAGACTTTCACGGGTGTTACACTGCTAAGATCGGTCGGTCTCATGCTTTCACTCTCTCTCTAGTGTGTTTATTCTTAATAAATTTGCTTATTTGAAAGATGCATGGTTTGGTGTCCTCCTTGCATCTGTTGAGTATAATGAGTTGCTAATTGTTTGCCACTGTTCTCTTAAGAGCCCATGTTTAACCATGAGGGGGTTATTGTCACATGTTTGTGAATCTCTATCATGAAAGCTAACCAACAATCACAAAGGGGGCAATTTTCCCTACAATGGACTCAACCTCCTTCGCCTGTCTCCCTTACATTATAAGATTCTTGGGGGGTAATGAAGAAAATGAGACCAAAACCCAAACAAGTGGTGTGGCCCTTTGGGACTTCAAATATGGTACTGTTACAATTGATGGATCTTCCATTCAAACCGCTGTATTTAGTGTCTTTACTGTTCCAGACACTCAAAGTGATCTTTCTGGTGACCGTTGCATCAATGAGAAGGGTGAGTGAGATGGGGGGCACTCTATTGTACAGAATCCTTTTGCATTTTTCTGCCAGGTAGAGCAGTATTGTTCACGTCGCCAGAGTGCTTGCCCAAGGTGAGACTGTAATTTCACTTGAGATTGTCCTCCTCTCACTCTGTCTTCCTTCATGCCAGTGAAAACAAGCAATAGTTTCACAGCTTAGATGTGAGCCTTGGGTTTGGATGCTATCTGGGTCATATGAAGTTGTGCAGAAAGACTGCAGCTCTTTTTTGTTTTAGTCTGTCCTGAGGTCCAGGAGCTGTAAAGGCTCAGCATCTACAATTTTTTAAGTAGCTCAAATGTTGCAAAGTGGAAGGTAATCCATGCTCTGAGGAAATCAAGGGTCACTCTACCAGATCAGTGGCCTAGTCATATGGAGAGAAGGTACAAGCTTCAGTTCTCAACATATGCAAAGTGGCATCCTGGGCTTTGGTCTTAAAATGCAGCATTACAGGTTGTGGTGAATTAAAGGGTAGCAGGCAGTGGATTTATTTATTTAGTTAGTTTTTTGTTAATCAGGTAAGCACACTAGACAAAAACAGATGCCTATTTTCAGGTGCAACCCGGGAGATTACATGGAAATATAGATAATGTTCAAACAGAGTAACACACAGCATCAGGTAAACAAAGCATACATTTCAAGGTAGCAAGGATTGTACGTAAGTTCAGGAGACAGTATACAGACATTTCAAGGATTAATGGCAATGAAGGAAATACTAATTGAAATCACGAGATCTGTTTCAGTTTTGTAAAGTTGGTTGGAACAGGTCACTAGTTTTATAGGTTGTCTGTTTAGGGTTGACTGCAGTAGTGTCAGTAGTCACAGAGTTAATATTAGTGGTAGTTTTGGTTTTCCCATTCAGGGCAGTGAAAGCCAAGACTTGGTACATCCTGTATCATAACTGTCTGCCAGATGAAAGAACATGGGGACGCCAGGGAACAGAGAAATGTTTTCCGGTAAATTTGGTTTCCTGGAGTCTCCCATGCCCGTCCATCACCCCCCTTCCCCCCCAAATGGGTGAGGTGGATAAGTAGTATCAGTGAACTGGTGTGTTAGGTCTAGACTTATGGTTAGTAACAATTCTGTTTGACAAAATCTTATAAGAAAAAACCTTCTCATGTTTTACCCCAATTTGTTTTTGCTGTAAAGCTGTTTCTCCCTTTGGTGTCCAGTGGCTATCAGCCCTGTCCCTGCTGCCTCCCGGCTGGCTACCATCTCCCCTGCTCCTCCGTAGCAGAGCCAGGAGGCAGAGTCATTCCTCCCCCCCCAAAACTCACCCCCAGCTATGGAAGGGGGTCCAGGTGATGGCGTGGGTGGGAGGCAAGCACATAGGGCTTCATTAAACCTGTGCCACTTTTTTCTCTCCCCCCACCTCCCTGATGTTATGCACAGCTCCTGCAGGCCTCCGCGTGTCTGTGGTGTATCTGCAGAGGAATAAGCTCCCTGGTCCATCGCAAGGATTACTAGTGCGGCAAAGCCAGACTCCATCCCTCCCAAGGCTGGGAGCGTTGCTTAGTGGCAGTGCCTATCCAGCCCCTGGGCTGCCCAGCTAGCTCCCCGAGCTCATTCCCAAACTCTGGTCACCTGCATGGGAGTGCAGCATGCTACCCTTTGGGACATCAGGCAACGCCTTCCATTTTCCCCCAAATTTGAAGGCAAATCAGCATGTTCTTTGCAAGTATTGGGGGGGGGGACAAAAAGCTCTTGCAGAGTGGGTTTTTTTGCATGACAAAGTAGTGCAAATAGTTGTTTCGTGAAAAATTGACTCCAAGTACCAGTTTAAAAATGATAAATTCCATTTGTTTTCAGTGAAAATGGAAAATCGTTGGCCCTGCATGGTACTGGTTCCTAGCTGTCAACATGATTCTAGCTATGGCAGTAGCCAGCCATAGCCTGGGCCGAGCACCAGCCTGCCTTTCAGTTGCAAGGGGTTTGCCTCAGAGTTCCCTTTCTGGCAGAGGTTTACTATATCACCACTGCTTGTTGGATGAAAGGACCTGGGGACCTAATTTCCAGGTAAGTTCTTCGAGATCTTGATTTACTTGTAAAATTTCTCTTAATACATGCAGTTTTTAATTGCTTGGTTAGCTGTAGGGCTGAGAGCTTCATTTTTTTCCCATTTGGTAAGGGGTTTACAGTGATTCCTAAGCTTGTTTCCCGGTCACTAGTTGTGATTATTAATCTGGCTTCATTGGGGACTGGGGGTCCACCTGGAGTGATGCAAACCTATACTGGCATGATGGGCTGCATCTGTCCGGGAGGGGAACCAGGATCCTAGGTGATAGGTTTAAATGCTTCATTGGCAAGCTTTTAAAGTAGCCAAGGGGGGAGGCACTGGAAAGGAGCAGGGAAATCCTAGCCCCCCCCAAATAATCACGGTAGTAAGTGCGGCAAACACCAACATAGAGGTGTCGATAGGGAGAAGAGCAGGGTAAATGGAGAAAGTGACAAAGGCAAGGAGGACAGGGATGGGGCAAAGGGAGTAAGGCCATCAGGAAATGGAGGGTAATGAGTACCAATGCTCGTAGTCTGGGCAACAAGCTCCTGAGCTGGTGGCCTTGATGGAAGAGGGATGCCTGGATATCGTGAGGCAGTCACAGAAACATGGTACACAGAGAACCATGACTGGGATGTTAACATACCAGGGTACATAACCTACAGGAGAGACAGGCAGGGGAGAAGTGGGGGAGGAGTAGCTCTCTATGTAAAGGAAGGGATAAAAGCAACTGAACAAAAGAGTAAACAGGGAGGAGAGGAGGCACTGTGGGTCACCTTGGAGACTGGAAAGGGCACCACAATCCGCACAGGGGTTGTGTACAGACCCCCATGTCAGGGGGAGGGAATGGACAAGGATATGATAGAAGGCATTCTTAGAATGGCAGAGAAAGGGGAGATACTGTTGATGGGAGACCTGAATATGCCAGATGTTAACTGGAGCACATTTGCTGCAGCCACACCCAAGAGCAGGGCCATTCTTGATGCCCTACAGGTGGCAGGCCTCAGACAGCTAGTTTCGGAACCCACTCGTGAGGGAGCAATCTTAGACCTCGTACTCTCAAACGGGGCAGTGAGAGGATCTCAGATCTAGAAGTGGGTTGCCATCTGGGGACAAGTGACCATCAAAGAGGGTGGTTCACGTTAAACTCAGCTACAGAGTCAAGCCATACAAAAGTGAGGGTACTGGACTTTAGGAGGGCTGACTTTGGCAAGATGGGAGAGTGCCTCAGAAAAGCACTAGCAAACAGTCTAGAAGGAGGTGTGGAGCAACAATGGGGAATCGTCAAAACTGCCATCACAGAGGCAACAAGCCTTTGTGTGAAGCAAATAAACAAATCAAAACGAAAGAAAAAGCCACTATGGTTCTCAAAAGAGGTGGCTGTGAAAGTCAGGAAGAAAAAGATAGCATTCCGGAAGTATAAGGAAACACAGAAGGAGCAGGACAGAGCTGCACCAGTTAAGGCAGAAGGAAGCAGGGAGGGAAGTCAGAATAGCAAAGGCCCAAACTGAGGAAAAGATAGCCAACTCAGTTAAGAAGGGGATAAAACCTTTATAGGTACAACAGCGAGCAGAAAGACAAAGGGAGGGACAGTGAGGCTGAATAGAATGAACGGTGGGTGGGCAGAGGGGACAGTGAAAAGCAGGGATACTTGAATGAATATTTCTGCTCAGTATTCACAAAGAGGAGGAGGAAGTGCCTAATCCAATTAACAGAAGCACTCTTGATAGGGGGTCGATCCCAGTCCTTTTCGCGAGAAGAAAGGGTTCTGCAAGAACTCCTAAAACTGAAGGTGGACAAAGCAATGGGTCCTGATGGAATTCACCCCAGAATTCTAAAAGAATTAAGGGAGGAACTAGTGAAACCACTGGCTACTCTTTTAATAAATCATGGGAGGATGGTGTGGTACCCGAGGACTGGAGGAAGGGATGTGATTCCCCTTCACAAAGTGGGACCAAGACAGAGGCAGGAAACTACAGACCTGTCGGTCTGACCTCTGTGGTAGGGAAAGTGATGGAGTCACTTGAAGGAAAGAATAGTTGAGTACCTAGAGGCCAGTGGGGCACAGGACCCAAGGCAGCATGGGTTCACAGCGGGAAGGTCATGTCAGACAAATCTAAGATTTCTTTGACTGGGTGACCAAAGTAGTAGACCAGGGAGGGCTGTGGACATGGCCTACCTAGACTTTAGCAAGGCATTTGACACAGTCCCACACAAAGATTAATAGTCAAATTAACCAGCCTGGGTGGATCCCAGGTGGTAGCCTGGTAAACATTGGCTGCACAACAGGACACAGAAGGTAATTGTAAATGGAGTCCACTCTGAAGAAAGAGAGGTTACTAGTGGGTACTGCAGAGGGTTCAGTATTGGTCCAGTCCTTTTAATGTCTTCATACAGTGACATTGCAGAGGGACTGGAAGGAAAAGTATGCCTTTTTGCAGATGACACAAAGATCTGCAACAGGGTTGATACACAAAGAGGTGTTGAAAGGACGAAAAGGGACTTGGCAAGGTTGGAGGAATGGTCAGAAGTATGGCAGCTAGTATTCAATGCAAAGAAGTGCAAAATAATGCACCTAGGAAACAAGAACCCAGGGGAAGAATACACAATGGGTGGGGAGGTAGTAACAACAACAAAAAAGGAAAGGGATCTGGGGTAATCATATCAGATGACCTTAAGGTTAGCAAGCAATGTGAGAAGGCAGTAGGGAGGGCTGGGGTATACTGGGATGTATAGGAGAGGCATCAGCAGCAGAAAACAGGAAGTTGTTATCCTCTGTACAGACAGTTGGTGAGACCCCATCTGGAGTACTGTGTCCAGTTCTGGAGACCCCATCTCCGCAATGACATAGACAGGATAGAGGTAGTCCAGAGGAGGCAACTAAAATGGTGCAGGGTCTGCAAGAGAAGCTGATGAGGAGAGACTAAAGGAGCTAATATGTATACCCTTGAGGAAAGAAGGGAGAGGGGACATGATAGAAACTTTAAGTACCTCAGTGGAATCACAAAGTCCAAGAGGGTAGCATCTTTCAGTAAGAGACTTGCAAGAACAAGGGACACAATTTAAAAGATAGAAGGAGGGCGGTTCAGGGGCAATGTGAGGAAGTATTATTTCACAGAGAGGGTAGTGGATGCTGGAACAGCCTTCCTGAGGAGGTTGTGGGGTCTACAACTGTGGGAGAATTCAAGAATGCATGGGACAGACATAAGGCAATTCTTGGGGGTAGGAAGCAATAGGCTGTTGGTTAACTAGGATCTGCGGCCTATCCTGTAGGTAGGGAAATGAGCAGACTAGATGGGCCAAGCAGTCCTTATCTGCCGTCAAAGTCTATGTTTCTATGTTTCATATACAGTAAATGTGTTTTTTTTTGTTTGTTTGTTTTGTTTTACATTGCATTACTGGAGCACATATGTGGATTGAAGCAGAGTGATCAGTAAAGTGTAAATTCATAATTGTAAAATGTCAGTTGATGTAAATTAAATGAAAACAAGCATTCAATAATGTGTTAATATATACATTATTTCTGTAATTGATTACTAGTTTATATATACCCTGGGAACCACACACAGGCACAAAATGAATGCTGTTTTTCTCTCCTGCTGTAAATCGTTTGCTTCTTTCCATAGGAACAAAAGGGGTCTCTGTGTTCGCCTTGGTGCTGAGAAGATGGTGTGCATTCCCTGTATAGTCATTCCAGTCCTGCTGTGGGTCTATAAGAAATTCCTGGAGCCCATCGTTTATCCATTCATCGCCCCATTCATTAACCGCATATGGCCTCAGAAAGCTGTACAACCAGGAGCCACAGCATCAAAGCCAGATAGAGGCGAGAGCAATGGGACTTGCAAGGTAATGTGACAATTTTAGCACTTCAGAGACTGAGGGCCACAGAGATATTATTCGTTTTCCCTTAGTGTCCCGTGGAAGACACAAGGCAGGCCTCTGCTGGACAACATGGTTCTTTAAACTAGTCGCAAACAGAGAAAAGGTAGGATCAGCACTCACCAGGTTTTGGAAAAAGGCATCTGGATACCAGTAATAAAGTGCAAAATAATCTTCTTTTCCTCTTTGTAGTTCATCCAATTCAAATTAAAAGGTTGTGCAAATTACAAACAGGCCTGCATTGCAACCCATATACCACTGTAATGTTTCACTTCCCAGCTGAAGGTTTTTGCAAGACTTCCAGCTCCCTCTTGTGGGCACTGTATATACAGTATAAACACTTGTAAGTGAGAAAAACACTGTTAGGTAGTTGAGGGCTTGCACTACAAAAAAAGATAAAAGAAAAAGATGCCAGAAGTACAACTTGTGGTGATGTCACCTCCTGATGGCCTCCTGAACAGTGAGCTCTGTGTCAGTCCTGCTCAGATCCTTGCCTAATAGTGTTTATTCTGTTTTTTTACATAGAAACATAGAATTTGATGGCAGATAAGGACCGCTTGGCCCACCCAGTCTGCCCATTTCCCTACCTACTGGATAAGCTGCAGATCCTAGTTAACCAGCCTACTTCTTCCTACCCCCAACCCCTAGAATTGCCTTATGACTGTCCCATGCATGCTTGAATTCCACCACTGATTTTGACTCCACAACCTCCGGAGGAAGGCTGCTCCATGCATCCACAACCTCTCTGTGAAAAATACTTCTCAAATTACCTCTGAGCCGCCCACCCTCTATCTTCAAATTGTGCCCTCTGTTCTTGCACACCTTTTTTTGAAAGATTCTACCCTCTTGGACTTTGTTGATTCCCTTGAGGTACTTGAACGCTTCTGTCATGTCCCCTCTCCTCCTTTCCTCGAGGCTATACATATTAAGCTCCTTTCGCCTCTTTCATATTTCTTCCGGTGCAGACCCTGCACCATTTTAGTTGCCTCCTCTGGACAGCTTCCATCCTGTCTATGTCTTTGGAGATTTGGTCTCCAGAACTGCACACAGTACTCCAGATGGGGTCTCACCAGCTGTCTGTACAGAGGATAATAACTTCCTGTTTTCTACTGGTGATGCCTCCCCATGCATCCCAGTATCCCTCAAGCCCTCCTTGCTGCCCTGTCACATTGCTTGCCCACCTTTAGGTCATCTGATATGACTACCCCAGGTCCCTTTCCATTTTGTTGTTGTTAGTATCTCATCCCCATTGTGTACTCTTCCCTGGGTTTTGTTTCCCAGGTGCATTACCTGCACTTCTTAGCATTGAATCTAAGCTGCCATACATTTGACCATTCCTCTAACCTTGCCAAGTCCCTTCTCATCCTTTCCACCCCACCCTGTGCATCAACTCTGTTGCAGATCTTTGTGTCATCTGCAAAGAGACATACTTTTCCTTCCAGTCCTTCTGCAATGTCGCTTATAAAGATATTGAAGAGGACCGGTCCTAATACTGAACCCTGCGGTACCCCACTAGTAACCCTCCTTTCTTCTGAGTGGACTCCATTTACTATTACTCTCTGTGTCCTATTCTGCAGCTAATTCTTTACCCAGGCTGTCATCTTGGGACCCACTCCCAGGCTGGCTAACTTGTATATTAATCTTTTGTGTGGGACTGTGTCAAATGCCTTGCTAAAGTCTAGGTAGGCCATGTCCACAGCCCCTCCCTGGTCTACTACTTTGGTCACCCAGTCAAAGAAATCTATCAGATTCGTCTTGCATGACCTTCCCGCTGTGAATCCATGCTGCCTAGGGTCCTGTGCCCCTCTGGCCTCTAGATACTCGACAGTTCTTTCCTTCAGAAGTGATTCCATCATTTTCCTATCACTGAGGTTAAACTAACAGGTCTGTAGTTTCCTGCTTCTGCCTTGCTCCACTTTTGTGAAGGGAATCGCATCTGCCCTCCTCCAGTCCTCGGGTACCACCCCATCCTCCCATGATTTGTTAAAAGGGTAGTCAGTGGTGTCACTAGTTCTACCCTTAGTTCTTTTAAATTCTGGGATGAATCCCATCAGGCCCCATTGCTTTGTCCACCTTCAGTTTTAAGAGTTCTTTCAGAACCCTTTCTTCTGTAAATGGGCTGTATCAACTTCTGTATCCAGAGTGTTTCTACTGTTTGTTTTAGGTACCTCCCTCTTCATTTGTAAATACTGAGCAAAAATATTTGTTTAGTATCTCTGCCTTTTCACAGTCTCCTCTGCCCACCCTCCCTCCCTTTATTAAGCCTCACTATCCCTCCCTTAGTTTTCCTTCGCTCCCTGATGTACCTATAAAGGTTTTATCCCCTTCTTAACTGAGTTGGCTATGTTTTCCTGTTTGGGCCTTGCTGTTCTGACTACCTTCCCGGCCTCCTTTTGCTTTAACTGATACAGTTCTCTGTCCTGCTCCTTCTGCGATTCCTTGTACTTCCTGAATGCTTTCTTTTCTCTTGAACCTTCACTGCCACTTCCTTTGAGAACCATAGTGGTTTCTTACATCGTTTGTTTTGTTTATTTGCTTCACACAAAGGCTCGTTTCCTCTGTGATGGCAGTTTTTATTATTCCCCATTGTTCTTCCACCCCTCCTTCCTGCCCATTTGCTAGTCCATTCCTTAGGCACTCACCCATTTTGGCAAAATCAGCCCTCCTAAAGTCCCGTACCTTTGTCTTTGTATGGCTTGACTCTATTGCTGTGTTTATTGTGAACCATACTGTTCTATGGTCGCTAGTTCCCAGATTTAATTTAAATTTTGGTGACCAGGTAGACCCACTGAGACCAACAATCCCTTTTCCAGGGGCAACCAGGGATTAATTTACATACAACAGAGAAAAACAGCAGGAAGACCAACACATAATGAACAGTACAATCAAAACATACGGAACAACTTTGATGTACAGCAGGCAGGTTAAGTACAATTAATACCAACAAGAGATGCAGTACAGCCTGATTCAGGTGACTGTCCCAGTTAGGGAGCAGAGTCTGCATTGAAACCACACAGCCATATAAGTAACCTCCTACAATTGCACTTAACCTTAGAGGCAGCAGATACAGCAACTGAACTCCAGAAGGTAAGCCTTAAGTCCTTTCTTTAAAGCTCCCAAGGGAGGTACCTTCCTGGAGACTATTGGGGAGATCTGTTTATTATATTTACTAATTACACTTGCAAGGCATGGCTACTGATAAACATAAAGGGGGACAGAATAGATATTCCATGCTCCCCATTGAGGACCACGTCTCTGCTCCAGAGCTCTCCAACTCTGGCGCTTCTGAGAAAACGCAGGCCTCTTCTGCAAATCCTCCCAGATCTACAAAGATCTCTGTGGCTATGAAACTAGATAGTTTTGTTTTTTTTTTTTTTGGAACTGAAGGATTTTAAGGCAGAATTTCACACATTCAAAGATTCGATGGCCATAGTTCGCTCTGAATTGACAAATTTGGAGACAGAAGTGTGAATGCTCTTAACGAAACTACTGCCCAAGATACAGTAAGTCAGTTAAACAGCTCCAGTCTGCTATGGCGTAGTTAATAAAAGGTCTGTCAACTGTACACAGTACATCAGGAAGATGCAGAAAACAGACGTGGGAGGAGAAACACACAAATTTATTTAGTGCCTGAGGGGAGCAAAGGCTCTGATATTTTAGATTTTGTGGATACCCTGCTGAGAACTTCTTTAACCCTGGATCCGGAGTTTCAATTAGAACTTGAGCGAGTGCACAGGGCTCTGGGCCCAATGCCCACAAATCTATCAGCTCGCCCTTGATCCAGCATCATATGTTTTCTTCGGTTTCAGACTAAAGAACTAATTTTGTGGAAGCCTGGGCCATGGGCAAAGTATACTGTGGTACTACTAAACTATTTAAACTAGGAGTGGGGGGTGGCAGTTGGGGAAGAGATATGCAGAGACCACAGGTTGGGAAATCATATGAGCTTACCCCCCATAACAGTGACAAAGGACAAATGGCAAGTACTATTGATGATGCTAGGAAAGGGGGGCAGGATGGGAGGGGGGAAAGGGTGGAAGGTGGTTACCCTTAATGCTAGGAGCCTTGGGAGGAAAACTGCAGAGTTGCAGGTTCTCATGGCAGAGGGAGAGGTGTACATTGCAGCCATCACGGAAACATGGGCCACCCAATATAATGACTGGGACCTGTCTGTACCAGTGTACAGGTTATTTCGTAGGGACAGGGTGATTGGGAAAGGAGGGGGAGTGGCACTATATGTGAAGGAAGGACTGAAGTGTGTAAGAGAGGAAGGGGAGGAGGGTAGATGGAGTCACTTTGGTGCAAATCCAGGATTCCAAGAATAGGATTCTTAGAATGGGAGTGGTGTACAGGCCACCATCTCAGACGGAGGAGTTAGACAGGAACTAGCAGGACAGCTCAGGAGGACCCAAGTAGAAGGGTAATGTGGTGATTGTGGGGACTTCAACATGCCAGGAGTGGACTGGAGCACCCCAACAACCAGGAACAGAAGGGAGCAGCTACTGCTGGATGCCTTCCAGGACAGCTTCCTGCTGCAAATGGTCAGTGAACCAACCAGGTTAGGGAATACCCTTGACCTTGTGCTGGCAAATGGGGACTTTGTGAGAGAACTTACAGAGGAGGAACCGCTGTCAGGGAGTGACCACCACTCAGTATGGCTCACATTGGATATGGGCAAGGAAGGAGTGGAATCTGGCACAAGAGTGCTGGACTTCAGGAGGGCCGACTTTGGGAGGATGGGGAAGTGGTAAAGGGTACCTGGCCAGAATTCAATCTAGTATGGATACTAACCAGAGGTGGGAGCTCATAAAGCTGGGATAGTGGAGGCAACCAAACCTGCTGCAAAGCCCAGAGCAAGAAGGCTAGGACTAAGAAACTGAGCTGGTTGAGCAAGGAGGTCATGGAAAAGGTAAGGAGGAAAAGAGCTGCCTTTAGGAAGTACAAGAAAACAGGGAGGGGGAGGACAGAGAGGAGTACTTGACAGAATCGAAGGAGGTGACAAGGGCAGTAAGGGAAGCCAAAGCATCTACGGAACTCAGGCTGGCACAAGGCATTAAGAAGGGGGAGAAGGACTTCTTTAAGTACATCAGGGAGAAAAGGAGCTGTAAGGACCACATAGTAAGGATTAGGAAGGAGGAGGGTTGGGTGGAAGCAGGGTACGATAAGGCGGAAGCACTAAATGAGTACTTCTGCTCAGTATTTACTAAAGAGAAGAGGGGGGTGACACCCAAGGTGGGAGAAATGGCAGAAGCAGGGGGAAGTGGTGACAGGTGGGGAAATCATGGAGGGCAGAGTTCGAGAGGGTTTGAAGGCACTGAGGGTGGACAAGGCGCCAGGCCCAGATGGCATCCACCCCAGGGTACTGAAGGAGCTGGCAGAGGTCCTTGCAGGACCTTTGGCAGACCTATTTAATGCCTCACTACATTCGGGTGTGTACCTCAGGACTGGAGGATGGCTCATGTGGTGCCACTCCACAAGAGTGGCCCCAAGGATGAACCGGGAAACTACAGACCAGTGAGCCTCACATCCATCGTGGGTAAGCTGATGGAGACTATCCTGAAGGAGAGGCTGGTGGCCTCCTAGAGGACAAAGGACTACATGACAGCAGACAGCATGGCTTACACGTGCAGATCCTGCCAAACCAACCTGGTCGAAGTTCTATGACTGGGTAACTAGGCAACTGGACAGGGGCCATGCAGTAGATGTCCTGTATCTGGACTTAGTAAGGCATTCACTCCGGTGCCTCATGGAAGGCTGGGAAGGAAGTTAGTAGGCACAGGGGCGGTGGAAAGCTGGTGAGATGGGTAGGAAACTGGCTGCAGGAAGGCAGCAGAGGGTGGTGGTGGGTGGGAGCTCTCACACCCAAGGGCAGTGATGAGCAGTGTCCCACAGGGCTCCGGTGTTGGGACCAGTGTTGTTTGGGATATTCATTGCAGACATATCATGGGACATCAAGAGCAAGATCAGTCTGTTTGCTGATGATACCAAGGTTGGCAGGTGGTGGATGACCTAGGGGATGGCAGGGGTTGCAGGATGATCTGGCAAAGCTTGAAACCTGGTCAGACACCTGGCAACTGGGCTTTAATGCCAAAAAGTGCAAGGTGCTTCATTTTGGGATGAAGAACCCAGTGAGGAGTTACCAGCTAGGGGGAGTGCAGCTAGCCCAGACAGAGGAGGAGAAGGATCTGGGTGTGCTTATTACAGGGTCAATGAACAACTCAGCACAATGTAGGAAGGCAGCTGCAAAGGCCAACAAAATGCTGGGTTGTATTGCAAGGGGTATATCCTCGAGGAGGGAGGAGGTGATTCTGCCACTGTATAGATCATTAGTTAGACCACACCTGAGTACTGGCGGCAGTACTGGCATCCGTATCTGAAGAGGGACATTAAGTTATTGAGAGGGGGTGAGCAGGGCGACAAAGATGATCAAGGGCTGGGGGACTTACTACACGAGAGAGGTTGAAGGAGTTGAACATGTACTCACTGGAGGAGAGGAGAGACAGGGTGACATGGATTGAAACCTTTAAATACATGAAAGGAATAAACAAGACGGGTACAGAGGGACTGTTCAAAGTAAGGGAGGGAGGGCCACCAGGGCCATGATATGAGACTGGAGCGAGGAAGGTTCAGGAGGGAGATGAGGAGACACTTTTAACAGAGAGGTGGTGGCTGGGTGGAATGCGTTACCTGCAGAAGTGGTATGCAGAACAGTGGACTGCTTCAAACGAAGATGGGACAGGACAAGGGGAGGGTTAATGAAGGAAGGGTGGAAGGGAGGGCAGCTGCAGAATAAGGGGTGCTAGCTGCACATTCGAGCAGACTTGATAGACCTTAGGCCTTTATCTGCTGGCAAATTCGTCAGATGTTCTGCATTACAAGAATTTTATGGACAGCATTACGCCTCCCTTCACTATGAAAAGCAAGAGGGAATACATCCTTTTGTTTTCGATCCTGAGGCAAAGTAAATTAGTTTTGTACTCCCTACCCCTCCAGATTAGTAATCCAATTCCCTGACGGTCAGCAAAGTTATGATTCTGCAGCAGCTGCTGCAGCAGATCTATAAAAAAAAAAGAGAGGCTTTACTATACCTGCTCGTATGGCTGTACCTCAACAAGTGTCAACCCGCCGGAACACTGAGCCCTCAATTTGGCAAGGCTTTTATGAGCCAACGCATAGCGCTTGAGACTCTACAGAAGTTTTTGCGGCAGACTGCAGCCCCTGATACCTGAATGAGACCACCTGAAGTTGGTTGCCTTGCTATGTAGTGAGTAGACCTGTCCTATGAGGTGGACCTCTTATGGCTTTCCGGGGTGTGTGGGGGGAGATGGGGTGAAATTCAGACCCGCTCTTCTGCTGGCTTGGTTCTTTGGTCGGGGGCTCCTGGTGGTGGAGAGGCGGCACTTTGAAACGGTAGCAGCTGGTATATGTTTCTATTTCTGAAGTGGCTGATCCTACCCAATAAATTAAATGCTCTTTCAGCACCACATTGGGTGCTGGTAGTGTATAAATGGCAGAGGCCTGGTGCTGTGGGATGTCTTGGGAGCGCCTGATCCCTTCTTTTCTGCGAGTAATATAGAGAATGGTGGGGTTTGTTGCTGTCACAGAGGTGAGCGACTAGCCTGTATTCTTTTTAACACTCCGAATCTTGGGCTACCTCTTTCTTTATCTGGTCTCTTTGGGCTACCTCTTTCTTTATCTGGTCTCCTTGGGCTACCTCTTTCTTTATCTGGTCTCCGAGGTAATTACTTGTTTCAACCAAATAGATGTGACAGCAGTGCCGAGGGGTGCTGCCTCCATGGATCTTTTTTTTTTTTTTTTTTTGATAACCTGACACTCTAAACGCATTATTCTGCAGATAGGAGCCCTGTAGGTTCGAAGATGATCACCTGGATGGTAATACTAATGATATATGAATGTGCTCTGCTGGCTCCCAGAGATACCAGACCAGTCTCTTGTTTTTAAATGGAGGAGTACAGCAGTGAGGAATTTAGGTGTTATGATGACTGTTTGGGTTTTAATGGGTGGCATATGCCTCTCCTCATCTCCGAGGATTTCTGCTGGGGAGCGTGTCGGGGGGTAAGGGTCTGGGGATTGTCCTAGATGGTGTGGTGGATACTATTTTCAATCTTCTTCTCTTGGGTGGAGGCTTCCTGGATACATGTATTAGGCTCCTTGGATTTGGGAGCATATCCTTGCCTAATATAAGACATTTGCTGGATCCTTCATTTGAGCAGAATTCTGGACATTTATAGCTCAGATTTAATTGCTTTTATACTAGTTCAGTTTTTCTGATTTTGTACACCCTGAGTGGCTTGAGGCACAATGATTACACATGAGCAAATTAATTACTTCATATGCTTTCGTTACTTAAGGGAATGGGGGATAAGTCTTCTCCTCCTCTTCCCTATTTCAAATACTTTTTCCTTTCAAACAACATGAAGTCTTGCTGTATTCAGACATACTGCAGTTAGCCCCAGCACTTGAACTGTCCTGGAGAGGAAAGAGTTAACTCTGTGCAGAAGCATAGAACGTTGAGCTCGAGCTCGGTTTTCAAACCTCTGCCTGCGGTACTTCCCAGTGTAACCGTCAGATTCTTTACTCCGCCTAACAGTGAAGTCGCTCCGGAGATTTTCTCTGCTTGGTTCGGTAAAAGAAAAATAAAGCGTTCGGTTTAAACCGCATATTTTTGTTATTTTCGGATTTCCAGCCTCTGTCTACGGTACTTGTAGTATGTAAATAGGTAGTGACTGTGTTTTATTTTGCTAAAAGAGTGGAAATTGTCTGTCTTAAGTTTCTTTCTGATTGGTCCAGTTTGGAACAGACTTTGTAAAATTTTTCTCTCTCTCTGGGATTAGTGTGGTGTTCCGGTACCGATCGGTTTCAAAAGAACTGGACTTTTGCTTGTTCTTTTAAAAAGCCCGTGACATGGTTTGTAACCGATCGGATGCTTTATTACCTGGCTTGAAAGCTTTTATAGGGTAATTTGTTAGGTTGGCCATGTCTGAGAAACCCAAGAAGAAAACTGGTCCCACTGGGTTTCAACACTGTACTGTGTGTGGGGAGGCCTTTTCTAAGGCCGACCCTCACCTGGGGTTTGACCACCTCAAGTCAGACTGCCAAATCTGTAAGAACTTTCCTAAAACCACTCTAGATAAAAGACTGAGTAGACTGAAGGAAAGGGAGGCCGAGAAGTCCGTAGATCCGGATGGCCAGCCCGGTTCGGTTGCGGCCGAACCTGAGGAGGTGCCTACTGACCTAGGCGATACCTCCTCGGGCAAAGGAGAGCCGGTTGGTTTCGACAAAGAAAAAGCGCAAGTCTGCCGGTTCGGATCCTGTATCCCACTCTCCAACCGCGGACGAAATAGCCAAAGCGATTTTAGTATTGTCCAATCGCTTAGACTGGTTCCATCTGAACAGATACCACCGGTTCGGTGCTCGGTTCGGTCGGATCATTCTCCTCCGGATTATGACCTAGATGCTTATTATGAGGAGTGGGAGAGAGACTAAGACTGTCCCGGTGATGACGGTGAAGGGGGTCTGGATGTGCCCATTGAACTGGACATCTCCCCAGACAGGACCTCAGGTGTCTCTCCTCCCAGGCTCTCTGAGTCCCCTTCACACTTTTTGTTCTACAAAAAGGTGGCACAAACCCTGCAGCTTCCCTTGGTTGAAGCAGCAGAGGAGGATGAAGTCTGATTTTATGGAAACGATGGACATCCCAGAGTCCAAAAAGCTGTCTATCCCTCTTCATAAATCTTTGGGGAAACAGACATACAAAATTTTACAAACCCCTAATTCAGTACTTCCTGTGGATAAGAGAATGGACAGGAGGTATTCGTTATCAGGCTCAGCTGCAGAGTTCCTTTATAGTCATTGCAGCCATGTTGGGGTAGTGCAGGCTGCAGCCTGTGACAGAGCTAACATTCCTTTGGCTTCACACCCGGATAAGGACTCCAGGAAAGTGGATGCCATGGCCAAAAAACAGTATTTGGCATCCTCTTTGGGACTCGGGCAGGCTACTTATATGGCCTACACAGACAGGTACCAGAAATCCAGATGGGACATGGTTCTGGAACTGGTTAAACAGGCCTCTCCCCAGCTAGCCAAGGAGCTGGAGGTGGTGGCTGCTGATGGAATTGAGGCATCCAAAATGCAATTTCATGCTTCTGTGGACTCCAGTGATGTGGCATCTAGAGCCATGGCTACATCTGTGTCTCTCAGAAGACATGCTTGGCTCAGATGTACTAGCCTTTCACAGGATACCCAGACTAAGGCCATGGATTTCCCTGTAGTAGATAACTCTCTGTTTGGGGAGCAGACAGAGGCTTACATGAAGAAAATGGATGAACATAGAACCACGTACAGGAGTGCACAGACCAAGGAAAGGCGGGCCACTCTGCACAAGCAGCAGTCTAGGGGCAGGCCCTTTCAAAGGCCTTTTTACCAAGCCCAGGCCTCCTCTCCCTTCCCACAGAGGGTTTTTTTCAGAGGGAGGGGTAGGAGGGGGATGAGCAGGGCTGCTCCCTCCTCCTCTGTCTAAGGCTTCTGCCAAGAAGACACCCTGATGTGTCAACCCGGGTCGACTCCCCATTTCCAGTAGGAGGCTGGCTTACTACTTCCAGGCCTGGAAGTCTGTGACCTCAGACAAGTGGGTCCTGGAAGTAGTAAGCCAGGGACTGGCCCTCAACTTCAAAAAATTTCTAAAAAGAAGGGCCAAGTCTTTTCCACCTGCATCAGTCTCAGAAACCCTTGCCCTAGAGGCAGAGGTTTCCTCTCTTCTAGCTCTCGGAGCTATAGAGAAGGTTCCTACTCAGCACAAGGGAAAAGGACTGTATTCCAGGTACTTCCTTACCCCAAAGAAAACAAGGGAGTGGCGACCCATCCTAGACCTAAGGTGCCTGAACAAACACATTTCAAAGCCCAAATTCAAAATGGTAACTCTAGGAATAATCCTTCCCTCTCTAAGGCCAGGGGATTGGCTAGCATCTCTGGACCTCAAGGATGCCTACTTCCATATTCCTATCAGGTGCTCCTACAGAAAATACCTTGGGTTTGAGTTGCCTTCAGGCCATTACCAATTCAGAGCCATGCCATTTGGTCTTACATCAGCTCCAAGGGTGTTCACAAAGTGCCTTGCAGTAGTGGTGGCTTACCTCAGAAGACAGGGTATCACCATCTTTCCGTATCTGGATGACTGGCTGTTAGTGGGTCAGTCTCATTTACAGGTCAAGTCAGCTCTTCAAACTACCCAGGACCTACTCAGTTCCTTGGGTTTTCTTCTCAATCTTCCAAAGTCTGTACTCGAACCAGTTCAACTTCTCGCCTTTATAGGCATAGAGCTGGACACTGTACAAGCAAAAACCTTCCTTCCCCTGGCAAGGGTAAAGGCCCTAGTGGATCTCAATTCCTCCTTTCAACCTCAGGTCTCCCGCCCAGCAAGACAGTTCCTCCAGCTCCCACATGGCAGCTTCCACGGCAGTGGTGCAGGGAGCAAGGTTCCAGATGAGGGACATTCAGTTTCATCTGAGGTCTTTTTGGTCTCAAAAGAAGGATTCACTTACCAAACTGATTCCAGTGACTCAGACTCTGGTCCAAGCTCTACAGTGATGGCTGGACCAGGACAACCTCAGACAAGGGGTTCCATTTCTCCCTCAAGTCCCATCAGTAGTTTTAACTACAGATGCTTCTCTCCTATGGTGGGGAGCCCACCTGGGAGCCCTGACAGCTCAAGGGCTCTGGTCTCCACAGGAGTCTTTCCTTCATATCAATCTCCTGGAACTCAGGGCAGTTTTCCTAGCCCTGCAGAGCTTCTCGGATTCAGTCAAGGGCAAGGTGGTCCAAGTCAGAACGGACACCACCACCATAATGTGGTACATCATCAAGCAGGGAGGCACTCTGTCCTCGGCCTTGTGCACAGAAGCCATGAAGCTGTGGTGTCTGGCCTATTCTCTTCAGACTTCTCTGGTAGCAGTTCACCTTCCAGAGAAGGACAACATACTAGCAGATGCTCTGAGCAAAATTTCACAGGGACACCACGAATGGTCCCTGGATCCTCACATACTGAAGGTCATCTTCTCCAGGTGGGGCACTCCAGAGATAGATCTCTTTGCAGCACCGGACAATCATCAACTTCTTCTGTTTTGTTGCAGACCTCCAGTCCTGGGGACGGTTCCCCAGGACGCTCTCTTTTTGGACTGGAAGGGCAGGTTTCTCTGTGCCTTCCCTCTGCTGTTCAGAGTTCTGATCAAGATCAGGACTCAACCCTGCACAGTGATACTGGTGGCTCCAGATTGGGTCAGACAGCCTTGGTATCCTCTGCTGCTGTCCTTGTCAGTGTCACGTCCCCTGTCTCTGCCCAGGACATACAATCTCCTGTCCTCCTCCCAGGGGCGGATCTGGTACCCCAATCTCCAGTCTCTCCATCTCAAGGCCCGGCTCTTGAAGAGTTAGAATATGCCACTGTACATCTTTCTCAGGGAGTTCTGGATATTCTGAAGGTCTCTAGGAAACCTTCCACTAGAAAAACTTACAACTCCAAATGGAAAAAGTTCAGTATTTGGTGCTCTCAGAAAGGCATCCTGCCTGATTCTGCAGACATTTCCACAACCTTAGACTATCTAGTTCATCTCAATGGTTTGGGCCTTAGGCCTGCTACTCTGAAGGTTCATCTAGCCGCTGTCTCTGCATTCCTCTCAGCAGGGAAGGGCTCTTCCCTGGCATCTCATCCTGTTTTCAGAAAGTTTTTTCAAAGGTCTGGTTCACATTAACCCTCCCTTTAGAGAGCCCACTCCGCCTTGGGATCTTAATGTCTGCATAGCTCAGCTAATGCAGCCACCCTTTGAACCTCTGGCTTCGGCCGAATTGAAGTACTTGACCTAGAAAACTGTGTTCCTGGTAGCTATTACTTCTGCCAGGTGGATTAGTGAGTTACAGGCTCTGTCAGTGGAACCTGACTTAATCTCCTTCTGTAGGGACAAAGTAGTCCTCAGAACCAATAGGAGGTTCTTGCCCAAAGTGGTTTCAGATTTTCATCTGAACCAGTCTGTCTCTCCCTGTGTTTTTCACTGACCATTCTTCTTCAGGTGAAAGAAGGTTACACAGTCTGGACGTTAAGAGGGCCCTTAGCTACTACATTGAGCATACTAAGGCACATAGAAATGACTGTCTTCAATTGTTTCTCACTTATGGTGAAGTGGGAAAGGGTAAGCCTGCCACTAAGAGAACTATTGCCAGGTGGATTGTTTCTTGTATACAATTTTGTTATGACAAGTTGGGTAGGACGCCCCCTTCAGGCCTGAGGGCTCACTCGACCAGGAGTACAGCTGCTTCTCTAGCTGCAGACAGAGATATACCTTTGTTAGAGATCTGTAAAGCAGCCACCTGGAAAACAATACATACTTTCACCAAGCATTACTCCCTGGACATCCAGGCTAGGAGTGATGCTAGTTTTGGTACAGCAGTACTGCAGAGCCTCTTCCCAAAGTAGGTTCTGCATTCCCTCCTAAATAGGGAACTGCTTGGTAGTCTGCATTATGTCTGAATGCAGCAAGACTTCATGTTGTTTGAAGAAAAAATTTCTCACCATAGTAATGTTGTTTCTTCTAATGGAGTCTTGCTGTATTCAGACCTCCCCCGCCTCCCCTCTCAGAACCTGGTTTTGGGAAGTGGGCTGACAGGTACAGTGTTGCACCTCAGGGGTGTACCTTGTACCCTCCCTCTTGGGTGGGGTAAATGTTGATGTTGTTGTTGTTGTTGTGTGGTTTTTTTTTTTTTTTTTTTTTCTGGTGTTTTACTAAATATTGTCACTACCTTTCCTTCTTGGGTTCTCAACTTGAGTCTTTTGGGGCCCAAGAAGATATATTTTAACCTTTGGCTATACTTCTGAAGGAAAGAATTGTCGAGTACCTAGAGGCCAGAGGGGCACTGGACCCACGGCAGCATGGATTCACAGCAGGAAGGTCATGCCAGACGAATCTAATAGATTTCTTTGACTAGGTGACCAAAGTAGTAGATCAGGGAGGGGCTGTGGACATGGCCTACCTAGACTTTAGCAAGGCATTTGACTCAGTCCCACACAAAATATTAATATACAAATTAGCCAGCCTGGGAGTGGGTCCCAAGATGATAGCCTGGGTAAAGAATTGGCTGGAGAATAGGACACAGAGGTAATAGTAAATGGAGTCCACTCTGAAGAAAGGGGGTTGTTAGTGGGGTGCATGAAGTTCAGTATTAGGACCGGTCCTCTTCAGTGTCTTTATAAGCGACATTGCAGAGGGACTGGAAGGAAAAGTATGTCTCTTTGCAGATGACACAAAGATCTGCAACAGAGTTGATGCACAAGGTGGGGTGGAAAGGATGAGAAGGGACTTGGCAAGGTTAGAGGAATGGTCAAATGTATGGCAGCGTAATGCACCTGGGAAACAAAAACCCAGGGGAAGAGTACACAATGGGGGGTGAGATACTAACAACAACAAAAATGGAAAGGGACCTGGGGGTAGTCATATCAGATGACTTAAAGGTGGGCAAGCAATGTGAGAGGGCAGTAAGGAGGGCTGGGGGGATACTGGGATGCATAGGGAGAGGCATCGCGAGTAGAAAACAGGAAGTTGTTATCCTCTGTACAGACAGCTGGTGAGACCCCATGTGAGTACTGTGTGCAGTTCTGAGACCCAGTCTCCGCAAGGACATAGACAAGATGGAAGCTGTTCAGAGGAGGGCACTAAAATGGTGCAGGGTCTGCACCAGAAGACATATGAAGAGAGACGAAGGAGCTTATTATGTATAGCCTTGAGAAAAGGAGGGAGAGGGGGACATGATGGAAAACTTCTCAAGTACCTTAAGGAATCAACAAAGTCCAAGAGGGTAGCATCTTTCAAAAAAGAGGTGTGCAAGAACAAGGGGCACAATTTGAAGATAGAGGGGGCTCAGAGGTAATGTAAGGAAGTATTTTTCACAGAGAGGGTTGTGGATGCATGGAACGGCCTTCGCGGAGGAGGTTGTGGAGTCAAAAACAGTGGTTGAATTCAAGCATGCATGGGACAGCCATAAGGCAATTCTAGGGGGTGGGGGTAGAAAGAAGTAGGCTGCTGGTTAAGTAGGATCTGCAGCTTATCCATTAGGTAGGGAAATGGGCAGACTGGGTGGGCCAAGCGGTCCTTATCTGCCGTCAGATTATATGTATGTTTCTATTTTGAACAATTTCCATACTTTAGTTACTAGTTAGTTAGCTCGTAAGAATCTGACGGTTACACTGGGAAGTACCACAGACAGGTTTGAAAACCGAGCTCGTGCTCAACGTTGTATGCTTCTGCATAGAGTTAACTCTTTCCCCTCTGGGGCAGTTCAAGTGCTGGGGCTAACTACATTATGTCTGAATACAGCAAGACTCCATTAGAAGAAACAACATTACTATGGTGAGTAATTTTTTTTCTTATTTCAGTAACTAGATTACATAATGAACGTGTTTTGGAATACGAGACAGCGACACACAGAATTTTTTTATCTTTCTGCATAATACCTTGATACAATTAGGATTGTTACAGTGGCCTCTGTGTTGGATATAATTTGGAGGTCCTATTATTAGTGTATGAGAGTGAGGCATAGGTCCTGTATGCATTCATATTGTTGCTTCTGTCCCCCTGGGAAACTGCCTCGAAGGGGGCTATTTAGATGAGTGACCGATATAGAGATCATATATGTTCGGTGGTACATGAGGGATTACGCACGTTTTTTTTTTTCCCTCCCTCTCCCTTACTTATATATTTTTTTCCGTTTTAATTTTGTTTCAGTTCCTACCACTCCCCTTTTTGGGGGGTCATTGAGACCTTGTGGGATTCAGTTCCCATAAGGGAGCTGATTACAGTATCTCCCTAGGTGGCCTTACTTGTCACCAGCCTTAGGAAAGCTTCATATAACACCCCAGTTCTTGGAAACCGGAATTCTATTGCCTGTCTTTATGACTGGACAAGGTAGAATCCTCCTCCCTGGTTCTGGTCTAGTTGGCCTTTGTTGTGGTTTGCACCGAGGTTTACCTGTTTTAAGACCCCTAGGTTGTGGTCACTGCTGTTGGTTTTTGCCCAAAGTTGCAGGGCTGATATTATCTCCCTTTTTTGTTACTTCAGCGGTACATTTGGAAAGGTCTTATATATTTATACTTTGGTCATTTCTACTCTCATCTTAATACCTAAGACACAGCTTTGATTAGGGGAGGTTGAATGAGTCCAAATGCCTATTCAGTGGGAGGGAACTGGGTTGGGAGAGTGATACAAGTGTAGAGACAATGTTATTAGATAAGGTGGACACTAGATTTAGAATAATTTCATATAATGTAAATGGGTTGACTGGACCAATTAAACATTACAGGACATAAATTGCCCTTAAAAATTAAAATCAGACCTTTTGCTATTACAGGAAACACATTTATCTGCAGTAGAACACCAAAAACTGTTGACATTTGTTTTTTCCCCAAGTGATTGATTCTTCCTGTAAGCATGTGCAACATAGAGGTGTGGTGGGCTTGATCCCTAAAAAATTTTCTTTTATAGTTACCCACCAGTACATAGTTAAATAGGGGTGACTAGCACAGGTCAGTGGTATACTATTCATGGCCAACAGCTGACAGTGAGTAGTACTTATATTCCCCTAGGCAGCGATGCCTCTTCTGTTCAACAACTATTGGATGCTATTATTACACATACAAGAGGGGTACTGATTATAGGGGGATCTAAATTGTTTATTATACCCTACTCTGGATACCTCGGCCTCAAAAACTCCAGCTTCCTCCGCCTGACAACGACACCATCATAGAATGTTGCAATAGATGGGCCTAATCGATGTCTGGCGTCATCTTCGCCCATCAGCTCATTAGTTCTCATTTTACTCACGTGCACATAAACACTATTCAAGGTTAGATTATTTTTGTATTAGTGGCTAATACATTGATTTGGTATATAACTCAGAGATTAAAAATATAATTGTACCATGCACCAATCCGTTTAGATTTAAACATACTACAAGAGCAGAAGAATACGGTTTGGCGTTTCAGTACTTCATTGCTGCAGGATCCGGAATTCCGAGACCTGGTAAAAGACCTTATTCCCAAGATATTACAGGATAACAGCTCCCCACAGGTATCTCCACAGCTTTTGTGGGATACTTTAAAAACTGTTCTGCATGGGCATGTTACTGCTTTCTTTACCCACAACAAGAGACAGAGTGATATGCGGCTTAAGGAACTACAGGCCAAATTGGGTTTCCTTCAAAGTGCACTTGGCTTCCCGGCCAAATGCCCTTTGGGGTAACCATTGCCTCAGTGCTTACGCACAGAGGTTCTTTGTCTTTTGAATTGTTTTTTGTTTTAATTGGGTTCACCACAACATAACCCAGATAGACCATCTTAGGGTAGCTGGTTCATTCCACTGGGGTGTCAAACGGGTGAGGCATACTAATGAGTCCTGGTAGGACGAAACATGTGTCCATGTCTTCTGTTGGCACCCTTTGCAAACTGTGTGAGAGGCCTTTCGGCACCATGCATTTCTGCTTAAAGTTGAGTCAGCATAATGTTATGTGGTGATTTGCATATGCAGCCCATGATGCTTTGCATTGTGGGGGCATGTGTGATTTTGTATTTCATATGCAGGGTGATCATTCCCTGGCACAACAGATGTTACGAACTCAACAAGAGACACAACAATTACTGACAGCCAAGACGGAGCAGGCCTTGATCTGGCTGTGACAGAAATACTATGAAGGTGGATCCAGAGCGTCAAAAGTGTTAGCTTTTCGCCTCTGTAAACCAACCCAAGCAATTACTGTTTTAAAACTTAAAGATCCTCAAACTGGTCAATTATTGTCAACAGCCTCTCAAATCCTTGAGGCTTTTCGGAAATATTATATAGATTTCTGTGCAGATACTACCTTTCCTTCACCTGACTGTATAGAAACCTTCTTCTCTAGGCTAACCCTACCTACTCTGAGTCCCCAACATAAACAGGCTCTGACTGCTCATAACAAGACAGGA
Organism: Neoceratodus forsteri; assembly: GCA_016271365.2. Lineage (NCBI taxonomy): Eukaryota > Metazoa > Chordata > Ceratodontiformes > Ceratodontidae > Neoceratodus > Neoceratodus forsteri. The sequence continues at coordinate 512,792,638 of CM057449.1, read as the reverse complement.
ACTCTGTTCTACAATCAGGAATTTGAACAAGGGCAAGAGTCCTTGCCTTGATGGCTATGGAGCAGAGTTTTACAAGACCCTTCTTGAGTCTCTTACAGACCCTTTGTCAAATACCTTACGAGAAGGTCATAAGACAGTGATCTATCCGATATCATAGCAGCAGGTTGTAATCTCAGCAGTTTGGAAACCTAATAAGCCGTGATAGGGCTGTGATTCCTATTGTCTGATTTCAGTTTTGAATCAGGATTATAAAATGTATACGCGTATATTGGCCCACCGCTTAAATTAGATTCTCCCCTTCCTTGTCCACCCTGATCAATCCAGTTTCGAAAAATCTGGGAAGACAACATCAAGAGGATGTTATGTTCAATAAATCATGCCCATGTTAATAAAAAATCCATTAATGATCCTCAGTTTAGATGCTTAAAAAGCCTTTGACATGGTTTCTTGGCTGTTTTTAAGTCATACTTTATCAAGGTTTGGCTTCCCCCAAGAATTTCTTAAAACTATTTGTGGTATTTATGCTTCCCCAGAGGCCTTGGTGAAAGTCAACGGCTCCTGTTCTGCACCTTTTCCTTTATCTATAGGCACGACACAAGGATGTCCCCTTTCCCCTACTTATTTGCTTTATATGCAGAACCAATTGCACAATTTCTGTGATAGTCTCAGGAGATCCAGGGATACAAACTAGAGGATCAGATCCATGAAATAGCATATTGTGCTGACTGTTTGTTGATTTATGCTACTGATCCAGAGATTTCGTTAGCAACCTTAACTGACAACCTACAATTAATTTAACAAGTTTTGAGTTACAAAATAAATTCTGATATAACTGAGGTTTTGCTAATAAATTATACCTCTTCTGCACTGCTGAAACAAAAATATCCCTATAAATGGGACCATTAATCCATATGATATTTAGGTATACATATAACCCCAGACCCTTCTACAGTACTATCCCAAAATTATATTCCCCTATACCTACAGGTAAAGGCAGATTTTCAGGCCTGGATTCACCTGCCAATATCGTTGCTAAGCAGGGTACAAACAGTGCCGGTGAATATTCTGCCCCAGGTGTTACATCTTTTACAGAATATTCCTCTCACCTCTCCCAAGATGGAATTTGTTAAATGGCGTAGACTTGTATCATCTTTTCTGTGGCAGGGGAAGAGGCCTAGGGTAGCTCTCTGAAAATTGCAGCTTCCTAAATCTAGAGGAGGGTTGTGTCTCCCTAATTCCTCCCAGTATGCAGTGGTGTCATCGATCAACCATATATCATGTTGGTTGAGTTCAAGAACACATACCGGCTATGGGTTCAAGTGGAGCAAGTTATGTCTCCACATTTGTTAGATCAGAGCCCGCCTGGTGGCGCTGAGGGTTGAGGCGCTGGACTCCACACCTTGCGCCACCCTGGTGACCCATGTTAGGGAGCGAGCCTAGGCTGCAGCAGGTCGGCAGGGGAGAGAGAGCATTGAACGTCCAGAAGACTGCTCTGCTCTCTCAGGCAGGGAGGGATTGCTGTCCCGCTCGTTGTTCTCCCTCTGGCGGTGGCCAGGTGAGATGTGAGTCAGTAGGCATGTTGGCGACGTACGCTACGCCACCAGTGGGGAGGTGGAGGGGAAATGGGGTGGAAAATGGAGCTGGCAGACTCCGTGATGACTCTCTTGCACCTGTCCTGGCTCCCCGAGCATCTGGATTTCGCTCCGAGGGTGAAGAGAAGCCGGCACCTCTTCACCTTGGCCCTGTCACAGTGGGAAACCCATGGGGGATTGTAGGGGAAGTCGGGCTGGGAATAGAGCCAGAGACAAAGTGCCTCCGAGGGAGGGACTGGAGCCACCTGCCAGGCTCCCAGGAGCAAAAACAAATAGGAAAAAAAAATATTTGTTAGATCATACTGTCCTTTTTCAGTCGAATAGTTGTGACTTTATTGGAGGATCCTCTCCTTTTATGGAGAATATTATTAGTACTTGGAAAACGTATTTAAAACTACCATCGCAACAAATGGTCACCAGGTGGGTAGGTATCCTGACCTTAAACCAAGATTTTCCTCCTGCAAAACTAGGAGATGGTTTAAAATCTATACCTTTCAATTTTATCAAAATGGTATTCTTAAACCTTTTTCGCAGTTGCAAACAGATTTTTTTCTACTTCATTCAGATTTTTTTAGGTTCTTCGAGAGCCACCATTTTTTGATAACTAATTTAGGTATTAGAGTTGACCTTCAAAAATTACCCCCCCCCCCAACTTGTATTACTACCCCAGATTTAACAGAACCTGATTCGCCCCATTTAATCTCCAGAATATATAAGACCCTGACAGATATGTCCTCTGAATTGATGACTGGGGTACAAGTGAATTGGGAGGCAGAATTAATGTTGGAACTGACCCTGGAGGACTGGCAAAAAATTTGGCGTAGGCAACATCAGATATCGAGCTCATGTGGATGGAGGGAATATGGGTGGAAGGTGGAGTTCAATATTTCTGGACTTCACAAATTACTGCTAGGTATTCTTCAGTTGGAGATTCTTCCTGTTGGAGATTGTGTTGCAAGAAAGAACTTTAATAACAAATAGATGGACCCCCTGGTTTCTACATTTTGCTACACGTAGGCCGAAGTTGATCCCCTGAGGTATAGAGTCAAAATCCAACCTCAACCTGGAGAGCACCTCTGGGGCCCCCCCCCTTTTTTTTTTTATTCTGATGGGGAGAAACTCCATTCATCCCATTTAAATAAATGTGATGTGTGCACTCCTGTCTTATTGGTCTCAGGATTTACTTGTACTGCATAAAACTTTAATAAAATACAAATTTCAAAAAAGTACATATCAGTAATACCTGCGTTAAAAACAATGCAAATCTGGACTCAATTTAAATAGATTCAGGGCTCACAGATTAGTTGGACAGTTTCACTTTAACTCCAGGATTATTTTCCTCGTTACATTATTTCCTAAGGAACATAAATTGCTCTGTTTTCCTGCATAACCAGTGCAAGTCTGTGAGAAAAAATTCATTGTTGATGCTCTATTTCCCTGTAAAATATGGGAATCCCTGTAGATTTGGGAGCCGTGCAGTTGGTTTGTCAATATTTATGTGCTTAAGTTTCCATATTTCTAAGTCATAAAGGTCTTTGTAAAGCCAATGAGAAACCTAGTATGAGTTGGAACAAGTGCATCTTTGCAATAATTCCCTGTCAGCCTCATATTGATAAAGTTTCATTAATTAACTACATATGTAAACAGAATATTTTAACAGTTTAGTGGTAAACCTATATGTAGGCTTGGCAGTTTTCGATTTTTATTTTTAACAAATTTCAATGGCTAAAATCGATGTTTATTTTAAGGTCTTTATTTCGATTAAAATCGATCTTTATGGTAAAAAACATACTTTTCTGTACAGATTAATCGAATTTTCCTGCAGTCATTTTTCTACATTTCTCCTCAACACACATCGAAATACACGCACTGTACACAAATGAGAGCAGCCTGTTTCCTGTTACCGATATAGCATCAGCTCCTGACCTGCACCCCACCCGCCAGCTAATGACCACAAAAACAATCACGTAAAAAAAAAAGTTGCATAGAGTTGATAACCCAGGGACTTCGGCAGCGCGTTGTCACGGCATCTGAAGTAAATGCTCAAATGAAGCGTTTTCGTGTCTCGTGTTTCATTATTGTAAAAACACTTCCCCACCCCCAAATAGACTTTTACATAAACTGCTCAGCTACCTGCAACAAGTAACTGCAACAGCAGCCTAGCTGCAAAGCACCAGCAACGTGAAACTGACAAGGTTGTATATTACACCGTCCCGTGAAACTGACAGCTGTAATTAACCAGCAGAAACCGCTCACAATAAAACTCATCAAAATAATTACCAATAGGAAATTACCTCCGTTCTCCAGAGGTTGGTCTTTCCTCTCAGTTAAATGATCCCGTCTTCTCCCTTTTGATCACCTTAAGTTTTTTTTCAACAAAATGTGCCTGCATGCACGGGCTCTGGTGCTCGCTGTCTTACACACAAGTTCAGAAGAGTTCTGGGGCTAAGTTTGGGTGGCAGGAAGACAAGTGATACACAGAGCGGAGCCTGCAGTCCTGGAAGGTTTCACATACTGTAAAGTAGCAGTAAATTATAATACGACACCCACTGCTGCCGAGCACTGCTCCTTCTCAGAATGACACAAACCAAACGGTCCTGTAGGCTAAATTAAAACAAGAAAGGGGATGGGTGGTACAGGGTGGGGAGGTATAATCAGAAATTAAATATAGACACACCAGTTGAGTTGATGTTGCCTTTCCGGAGTGCCAAGGAAGGGACTTCCCAGCTTTTGTGTTGCTCATACATTGTAACCTACTTTCGGAATAGGGAATCACAAGCTAAAGTAAAGTTATGAGAGGCAGGGCAGTTTACGATTTAAATCACCATGCAATTATAATTTTAATCAGAACGTTTTCAAGTGATGGCATGAAATAATAGCATTTCGGTAGAAATCGACGAAAAAAGATTTTCGTTGAAATTGACAAAATAGCACGTCTCGATGAAAATCGACGGAAATCGATATTAATCGCAAACTGCCAAGCCTCCCTATATGACACAAAACTATCCGGTCAGCAGTCTAAAAAAGGGGGCCACTCACGGTGGCTGTTAAACCAAGACCAATCTCTCACTCCCAACTGATGAATCCAGAAAGATTTTCGTTGTTTAACTTTCCTATCAAAGTCTCCCAAATTGTTAAAATGGATGCAGGTTTTGAATTCATAAAAACATTACAGAATTCTCTGCCCCTGTACCTGTTTCGTGCAAGCTCTTGGCTAAGGCATAATCAGGACTTTTTCACTGAATGGCTTGCTCATGCTTGTCGTCAAGGCACGGGTCAGGAAGCATAGGAAAACCAGCTGCAGTTGTAGAAGTCGCAAAAAATTGTTTTAGTATTAGCAGTAACATAAAAAAAATAAAATTGTTCAGAATAACTATGTTCAAAGGCAGAATAAACAGAGAAGATTCATCTGAGTTTTCCTTCAATCTTTGTGTCCCCCAAAACATTGCAGCTCGCTCTCTTATGTCTTTGCAACCCCCCTCCTTAACAAGCATCCTGTTTTTTTTTCGAAAATGTTCTTGTATGTTTCAGGCAGGTGCAGAAAGAACACAATGTCCCCAAACTGAGGCCTCTTCTCCACAGCTTCCGAAAAGGGCTTAAAAACTGCTGTCAGGTTAACCCCTTGAGTTTCCATTAGCTTCTAGCAATCATCTCAAACTATAATTCTATACATTTCAACAGTAACACTATATAATTTCTAAACAAAGGGTTCCCAATATCAGATACATTTCCACACAATGATTTGCATATATTTTTTATATCGGCTGATACGCAAGGGAGGAAAAGATAGAAACAGCAAGGGAAGACTAAGAGACAGTGAGAAGCAAAGAAATGCAAGACTGTCGGGGTGATCAAATTCTAGGTCTCATGAGAAAATTTGGTTGCACAACCAGACAGACAAGAGACAGGAAAGGAAAGAACAGAACAGATCCCTGCATTCAAACTCTCCATAACAACTGGGGCAGGGTCCTATTCAACCATGTCACAATGCTCACCTGTGCATATTTAAAATCGTTGTCTCTCTTATCCATGTAAAATGACCCACTGGTACATGATTCCAGTTGTACTAGCCTCTGGGTGTTATAAGTTGTTGTTCTTAACCAGTTATCCATTTCTAGAGTTTATTTATTATCTTGGAATAACACCTTTTGAGCTAAAAGCTCTTTACATAGGTTTCACATCAGAGAAATATTTGTACAGGAGGGCAAACAATACATGTAGGATACTAGAAATTACAAACTACAGATACAATATAGACAATCCGGGTTGGAGGCTAATACAGACAGACTACTGAGAACATAAAACAAAATTCTTAAGGTGCATAAACTGTACCAGGTACAGGTTTATCAGAGGTGGCTGACAGAAGGCACAATGGGGCATGCAAAGCTATCCATGCATGGCATTGTACAATGTATGCCACGGGTGCACAAAGAACAAATATAAAAATGAAGATAAAATTATTGGGTGACATGGGAGCAGGAGAGAGGGGAGAGGTGGATCCTGAGGGTAGGATCAGAGGTCAGATAGCATTTGAGAGTTGCAGCCCAGAGGCCAAGTCGAGAGTGGGTAAAGTGGGAGAAGTGGTGGATCCTGAGGGTAGGATCAAGGGTCATATAGCATTAGAGAGTTGCAGCCCAGAAGGCTAAGTCAAGGGTGAGTTACAGGGGGGTAGAGGGTGAGGTGAAGACCCATAGAGCATAGGTGTAGTTCGAGATTAGCAAGTCGGATAACGGAGGAGAGAGTCAGTGGAGCAGTCTAGAGGGAAGTTGAGAGGAGGAGGAGAGGTTGGGAAAGTAGGGTGCAGGAGGCAGGGAGGGCCTGGGGGGAAATTCGGCCCAGAGGACCTAGACAAGGTGAGGAGAGAGGGAAAATAGGGCGTGGAGACGGGTGGAGGGTGGAGAAGGGGCGAGAGGTGTGGGGGAGGGGTTGGGGATGTAAGTGAGGTAATGGGCCCAAGAATAGTGGGTCAAAAGATTGGTGCCTCCTAGTGGAAGCAGTCACAGTTGCAAAATGGTTTACGTGGGACAAGGTAATGACAGTATTTAGATTTGCCATGTCCTGAAATTCCCATGTGGCAAGGCAAGGAGCCAGTTTCTTGTCATTTTCCACAGCATTCTGCTGTGGATGAAATGAAGATTACCTTGCACTTTATTACTGGTATCCACATGCCTTTTCCCAAAGATTGGTGAGTGGTGATCATGCATTTTCTGTGGCTACAAAACCAAGAGTTCACATGCATTATACATAAATTATTACAGTACTTACAGTGCAGTCAGGGTGTCCATTAATCATGCAATAGGGGAACCAGGGCCCCCAAATGTACATGGGACTCGCGGTCAGAAGTGCAGGGTGTCCAGTGATGCACCATGGTTTTCCCACCAAGTTCTGTCCTTTGGAGGAGACATTAAACCAAGGTGCCGCCCCATGGCACTTCTCAAGAGTGCTGGTTTACAAATCTGAAAGTAGGGTTCCAGACACTTCAAATAATTATCTACCAGCTGCTCGGGCAGTATATACCCTAGTAACACAGTAACATAAGGTTGGAAGGAACTCTAGGTATATTGTGTCTTCTCTCCATGCACTTCACAAGCAGAGGAAAATAAGTACTGTATGATGAGACGTACCAAGCTGTAGGGATTCTCTACCCACTGTATTACCCAGGGTGCCCGGCAATTCCCTTGATAAGCAGAATGTTGTCCAGCTTGCCTTTAAGGCCTGTACTGTCTGCAGGTCCACTGTCTGATGGCAGGCTGTTCCATTGGTTCAACACCCTCTGGGAGGAGTGTCTCCTAACATTACCACTGAATTGACCACCCTAAGCTTCAGGGTGTGCCCTGCATCCTACTACAGGACACTAGATAAAACATCTCCGACTATTCATTCTTATTGATACCCTTGAGTAAGGATGCATAAGACTGAGATTATATCCCCTTCCCACCTCCTTTTCTTTAGGGCAAACATGTTAGGAGCTATCAGCCTCTCCTCATAGCATTTGATCACCATACTGCAGATTATTTGATGGCCCCTCTTGACTGCATCGCTGTCTGTATTTTGGATTGAAGAAACCAAAACTGCATGCAGTATTGCAGCTAGGGCCTAACCAGGGCCTTGTAAAGTAGCAGGATTAATTTCGCTGCTCTGATGGTCATCCCCCTTTTGCTGTGCCACAGCATTCTGCTGACCCTCTTGGCAGCAGCTGCACATTGATTGTCTTGCTTCAGCCGCTTGTCTGTTATGACCCCCAGATACTTTTCCTCTTCGGCTGTAGCATGATGAGCCCCGTACATTGTGTAGGTCCTACCTCTGTTTTTCCTAAGTGTAGCACCTTACATCTTGCTACAGTAAATCTGTGGCTCCTGGAGACAAACTAATCGCCCAGCTTGTTCAGGCCCTCCTGGTGTTAGTTGCCATCAACGCTAGAGTCCACCACACTGGCTAGCTCAGTGTCATCCACAAACCAAATCAGCCTGCTGGAGTCCCCATCATCCAGATCGTTAATGAAGATGTCGAAGAGTAGTGGCCTTGGCACCAATCCCTTTGTGTCTGTTTTAAAAATAAAAAAAAATGATATCAAGTAAACTAATCACCAAAATATTTGGAATCATGACAGAAACTGCAGTTTGGTGGTTAACACTTGTGGGAGGCTGAATGCTGCAGATATAAGACCCTCCTTTTAAGATGCTGTTCCCCAAAAATAACCATATTTTTTTAAACACTACATCTTCATAGTAACATAGAATTTCTCAGTTGGAAAGGACTGCTAGGCCCACGCAGTCTGCGCAAGGGTTCCCTGCTTATTGCACCTCCGCAGACGCTAACTGGTCTCCAGGGACCATCCCTGTTTCTATACTAAAATTCTCCTGTGTCTGTCACATGCATGCTTGAACCCTTCCACCATTCTAGCCTCCACAGCTTCAGCTGGCAGTCTGTTCCATGCGTCTGTCACCCTTTCTGTGAAGAAGTACAGTACTTCCTCACATCCTTTTTGAAATTTCCCACCTCCAGTTTCATTACAGGTACCCTAGTCCTGGAGCTCATCCTCTTCTGCAAGAGACTCCCTCCTTGTACTCGTTCATTCACCCCTTTGAGGTACATGCAGCTCCCAGTCATGTCACTCCTCATTCCCATATCCTCTAGCGTGTACATATTGAGAGTCCTCTGTCTTCTTAATAGGGCTTCCCTTGAAACCTCTGCACCATCTTGGTTGCCCTTTTCCGGAATGCCTTCATCCTGTCTGTCTTTCCTGGGGTGCACGCTCCTGAACTGGGCACAGAATTCCAGGTGGGGGTGTACCAGAGAGTGGTACAGTGGCAGCACAACCTCCCTTCTCCTGCTCTTAATGCCCCTTCTTATGCATCCCACTAGCCCTGCCTATGGCATTGTGACTTTGCTGACACCTTGCGGTTGTCTGAAATGATGACCCCAAAGTCCCTTTCCTGCCTAGTGACTGCCAACACAATCCAACCCATACTATGCTCTGCACCAGGGTTCTGTGACCTAGGTGCATGATTTTGCACTTCTTGGCATTGAACCCCAACTGACATGCCTTTGACCACTCCTTTAGTTTCTTTAGATTCCTGCACATTGTCTCCACTCCCTCTTGGGTGTCCAGCTATTGCAGATCTTGGTGGCATCTGCAAAAAGGCAGACCCCCCCCCCAGTTTCTCTGCCACGTCCTTTTTTGTATTTTATTTATGTTACCAGGAAAGGCTCCATCGAGTAATGCTTACTTACATGGAGGTCTTGGTTAGTACAGCAGACAAGTTAGAAGAATAATTGAGGTATGTGCAGGGTAAATAATAAAGTAGTATGAAAGATATAGGAGATGCATGATGGGCAGGCGTGGGATATGGAAAATATTCCGACTCCTGCAGAGTCAGCTTTGTATTCTCACGAGTGCCAAAGGCACAAGTGAGAATGCACAGCTCACAATGCAGGAGTCAGACTATTTTTCTTATCCCACGATCTGCACATCATGTGTGCGGTTTATACCACTGGGGTGAGAGCTTTAGGAACATTTTTTCTGTTTCTGTGCGTTTCCTGCTCATTCTTTGCGTGTGTGGGGGTGGGCGGGGGTTCTGAATGGACTGGGAGTGAGAAACGCAGCCGAGTGTGTTTTGGAAAGCTAATTGAGTGATTCAGAGGCTCACTGAGAAAGACAAACTGCTGCAGGTAGCAGTAAGAGAGAAACTGCTTTGTAAAAGTGTCATTTAGAATTCAGGTTGTTTTCAGGCTGAGATCAGCACAGTCATGGGCTAGGAGTATTAGAAACTCAGTGGGACACAGCTGACAGTATTTTGCAAAGCTAATTGAGTGAGTCAGAGGCTCACTGAGAGACAAACTGCTGCAGGTAGCAGTGAGAGAGAGAAACTGCTTTGTAAAACAGTTTCAGTTAGAATTCAGGTTGTTTGGAAGCTCAGAGCAGCACAATAATGGGCTAGGAATGTTAGAAACTCAGTGGGACAGAGCTGAGAGTGTTTTGCAAAGCTAATTGAGTAAGTTGCAGCTTTAGTGAGAAAGAGAAACTGTTTTTGAAGCAATTTTCTTTAGAATGCTATCTGCAGTGCAGATATTCTCTCTCCAGTGACATCAGCAGAGTGAAGATAAATATGATATCCTCACTCTAGTGATGTCATCAGGATTTCTCCTCACTCCAGAGAAAATAACACAGGTTATTCCACTGGAATAGCTCTCACCCTAGTGGTATAAACAGTAATACAGCGTGTGCTTATGCAACAGAAACTGCAGGCAGGGAGGCTTTATATAAGATGTATGTGGAATAATAAAAATACCTACAGAGGGGCAGATTTTTAAAAAGAATATGCATGGTGCAAAGTGACTTGCGTCCGACATGAATGACGCAAGTAGTACTTTGCACCAATAATTGCGCCATGCAGGATTCTCAAAAGCAGCCTGCGACAAGATGCAGGCTGCTTGCTTGTGCCAAAGTGGACTTGCACCATGGTTGCGCCAAAACCTCAGCTGCGACATGGCACAAGGATCTATGCCAGCTGATGCATCCTATTCACAAAGGGTGGCTGCCACATCCCCTAAGTTGGGATTCTCAAACAACCCCCAGAGGACATCTGTCAGAGTACATTTACTCCAGCTATGAGCTGGTGTAAGTGTACTTCATTGTCCATGGGGGGGTTGCGCCAATGTCCTGTGCCACAAGTGAACCCTACAGCCCACCCACCCCATGATCACAAATAAGCCCCCCATTTCTGAGCCCCAGTAGTATTAATAATTAAGCCTATGTGAGCTATAAGTATGTTAATGCCGTGCTGTGCTATTGGACCCCCCCACAAGCCCTGATCCTGATAGCCCACTGGGGCTTCATTACTGTTACTATCACCCCCCCCAAAGCCCTAATAGTACTAATATAAGCCCTTGTGGGCTATCCTCTCATCACCACAGCCAGCTGCCGACTGAGCTCTGTGTGAGCGCGTACAGTAAATAGTAGAGTACACGCTCAGTGAATGACAGCAAACCTACTGCAGGGGTCGAAATTAAGTTTTGCAGCCACTAGCCAGGAGGGCTAGTGTCTGGGGAAAATCCACTAGCCCCACAAACTTTTCACTGGCCCAGCTGGTGTACTTACCAAAATGTTTCCTTCTCCAGTACAAGCCCACATAGCTAGTTAAAACAAAACCTTACTAGTCCGATATATAAAATCTACCAGCATTTGGCTGGTGGGCCAATGCCAGTTTTTTTTTTTTTTTCTTCTGTATTTTATCCTTCTCTTCCCTGCTGCCCTCTTCCCCCAGCCCCGTTACCCTTCTCCCCTCAGACTTGCCGCCTTATATTCTCTGTCTCCTGGCATCCTTTTTTGGGTCCCATATACAGTTCCTACAGCTGCCTCTTTAGTATGCTTACAGTGCATGTTCTAAACATCCATTGCCTTGAGGTTCTGACCTGGTATCTGGCTGAGACAGTGACTGCAGTGCAAGACTACAAAACACATGTCTGCACTTTCTCGTTCTTAGCCTGTACAGGATCAAATGCAACAGCCTGTTTTTAAAAGGTGGTCTGTTTTGGCAAAGCCTTGTCAGCCTGATTTGCACAAGGATTTTCATACTCATGCTTTCAACTGCGATTGAGGATTCATAGTATAGTATATGTGTGGGTTGGAGAGATGCACAGAAACCTAATGGCCACTCATGGGGACGCATTGATGTGGCATTGGGTCGGCCAATGTAATGCAAGTCATAGCCAAGTGTAGTAAATAGTCCTGTGGGTCAGCCTGATGAGTGTAGTAGTTTCATCTACCACTCACAACCTGAGCTCATGTCCCCAACTTGGGGCACTGTGCAGGTTAGCAGGAGGAGGTTCAAGCATCTCACAAGATGCATCCCCTGCCCATTGCCACTCAGATGTTGCTCTTTCAACTTGCTAACTATCCCTCCTTATGATGCCACTCCCCATGGGCTTGTATCACCACCCTCCTCTGTTCTAACATCTCCACCCCGGCAAGGTGTTACGGACTTAAAATTGCCCACATTAATATAAGGAACCTTTCGAAAAGTCTTAGCTTACAGTGTGGGTCAGTCCCATATAAACTTGATATTCTCAACAACACTGAGACCTGGCAGAAGTCGCACATTCCTACTTCATTAGGTCAGACTGTCTCACATCCAAGAGGGGCTGTTGCTAGAGGGATCACCTACATGTCAGGGCCTCAAATCGCTTACCCCCATCCCCAGGATGCATTGTGTCATGCAGTTGTCCTCCTGGGAAGCTCAAAAAAACCTTTCTATTGTCTGTGTCTATATTCCCCCCGGCCCTTTGTGATTTTAATGTTGATTGGCTTAGTGGCAACTCTAAAAAATGCTGAACTTACCCATAATAAATTACAGCTCCACCAGCTCATCTCTGAATCCACTAGAAGGGTAAATAATGGCCAGACCTCCACCCTAATTGATTGGATTCTAACCCCTTGACCTCCTAGAATTACCTGCTCTGTTATCGTCCCTGATTCTTTAAGTGACCACACCCCATTTATTGTGTCTGGAGGGCTAAGGCCCCGCCACCGAATCCTACACTTCCAAGGCTTCGCGAAGCTTGACCCTTCTGAACTGAAACTGGAGGTTGAGAGTGTATATTAGTCACAGCTGTGGGCCACCAATGACTCTCTCTCCAGCACTCTTCTTGTACTTAAATTGTACTTCATTGGGCTAGCTCCTGCCGCAACTCACTGGTTCAGCTCTTTAGCACAGGCAGCAATCCGTTCTTGTAGGTACCTCCCTCCCTGTTCTTGCCGGTGTCCCACAAGGGTCCATTCTGAGCCCCATACTTTTCTCTGTATTTATTAGTAATCTACCCACCATCTGCTCCCCATCCAAAATTCATATGTATGCGGACGACACTGTTATTCTACTCTGGTCCCTCTTCCCTCAGTGTCACAGCCCCACTTCAGCAGGGTGCAGTCCTGGTTCCAACAAAACCAACTAAAACAACTCTGAAAAGACAGTCTCTCTGTTCTTTGGTTCTAGGTAAAAACTGCTTAAATCTACCAAACCCCCACCACCACCTTTACTCTCTCTACGGCTCACCCTCCAGTCAGTAAACTCATTTAAATACCTGGGAGTTTGGCTTGACAGCAGTCTCAACTGCTCTGTACACACAGACTCCATCTGCTTGAAGCTTTGCCCCAAACTCTGCGCCCTTTACCGGCACAAAGACTGCCTCCCTCTGTCAACCCAGCGTGACCTAGTCACAAAAACTATTCTCCCTATATTTGACTACGCTGACATTGTCTACTGCATAGCTCCAGCAAACTGTCTTGCCAGGCTGAACACCCTACTAAATTCTTTCTGCTGCTTTGCTACCTCCTCTCCCCTTCTCACTCACCACTGCACCCTCTGCTCCTCTCTCTCCCTTATGCCCCTTCTCATAAGGCACCCAGCTCCGTAGCCTCATTTTCATCGGTAAATTCTGGTTCGGGTCTCTACCTTCATATTTCAGCTCATGTCTTTCTCCTGTCGGCTCCTCAGAGTACTCCCTACATTCCAGGGACGCCCGAACATTCTCCCTTCCATTCCCTCGCACTTGCTCAGGCCAAGCAGCTTTCTTCTACCACTTCCCTCACCTCTGGAATCAACCACCCACCATGCCCCCTTCCTCCCTGCCCTCAAATCCCTGCTTCGCACCCTTCCCTCTGCTCCCTGCAGCTGCCCTCCCACTCCCTCCGTGCTTTCTTCCCAGCCCTCCTATCCTAATGCTCTACCCCCTGAGGACCCAACCCCAGGGGTCTTCCCCCCCCCTCACTCTTTTCTCTTGCTAGTCTCGCTAGTTCAATTTTGTGTTTCCTCTCTCTGCTATTGCCTCAGTCACCTACACCACTCATTCTGTACTTTCTCTTTCTGTTCCAGTATGTAGTTCAGACTGACTGTTTGTTTCCTTTGTATAGTTAATGGGTCTATCACGTACAGTATATTATGGGATATTGTTAATTATATTAATGTTATTGCTCCTGTGCTTTCTATTGTATGATATTATCTTATCCTTGTAATCCCTCTGTCTTGATTGTACATAGCTGTGTATTGTACTTTATTTTTTTGTATTGTATTGATTATGCCATTGTTTGTACCTCCTTTCTGTGTACATACCCCCTGGGTCGCACCTGGAAATAAGCCTAGGCTCAGTGTGCCTTTCCCGGTTAGCAAATTTTAAATAAATAAAATGACCTAACCATGCCCTTCTTGTCTTAAACAAGGTCCTAATATAAAACCCCAAATTAAATATGCTTCCTTTACCTACAGGCGAGTAAGCAGCCCCATCATTAAATGGCTGGATTGCCCCCTGCTGGCCCTTATTAAACAAAAGTCAATCAGCTGGAAGCCACCAAGTCTCTCACTATGTGGGCTAGCTATAGAATGTTCAGTAATGTATGTAAGAGGGCCATCCAGTCCACTAAAAAGTCTTCATTTCAAATCCCTGTTTGATGCCTCAGCCAGTAACCCAAGACATTTCTGGAAAAATGTCAAGCAAGTTCTAGGCCAGTCTAGTAACTTTACTCCCAAGGACCTAAGTATTGCTGGAGTTAACTGCAATAATCCTGTTACCATGGCTGTGGCCTTCAGTCAAAGGTTCACTGACCTTTCTGCTTACACTGGGGCCTTCTCCTTACTGACCCCCCTCACTAATACCTGCCCCTTTCACTCACCCACCCTTCTTTACTTCAGAGTGGTCACTTGTGAGATTCACACACGCCTTATGCAAATCCCTATATCTGAGTCTGCTGGCTAATGAAATAGAGCCTAAAATATTGAAGATTGCTGCCGCAGAACTTGCCTTTCCTATTACAAGAAACTTTAACCTATCCCTTACAGCACACACAGTCCCTGATATCTGGAAAATCCCACGTTGTTCCAGTTCACAAGAAGGGTGACTGTATGAATATTGGCAACTATAGGCCGGTCGTAGTACTACCAATACTCAACAAATTGGTCAAAAGATTTGTTGCCTCCCAACTGACAGAGTACCTCACCAATCATAACCTTCTGTCTCCTGCATAACATGGCTTTAGGAAAGACCACATCACTACTACTGTCCTCCTCCAGGTGGAGAGGGGTGAGCTCACTGATGTGGTCTTCTTTGACCATACTAAGGCCTTTGATTTTGTCAGCCATGCCCTTCTCAGTAGGAATCTAAGCGCATCTCCTCCACTGCCCTGTCATGGTTCAGAAGCTACCTGGGTAATAGATACCAGCGTGTTAAATTTGATCACACTGTGTCTGACAAAGCTATTGCCATATCTGGGTCATTCAAGGCTCCATACTGGGGCCCCTCCTTTTCTCTTTACACGTAAAATCAATCTAGCCTAGTCTTAGGCACTGCATTTCAGTCCTATACACTGATGACCTTGTTCTCTTCATGAGCTCTCACAACATCCTGGATTTAAGTTGTCAACTCTCTTCTGACCTTCAGTTGGTACAAGCGTGGCTCCACTCAAATAGGCTCATTATGAACACTACTAAGACCCAAGCCATGCTTTTTTGGCTCAACCCACAGGATAAACATGTGTCTTACCCCTCTAGCAGTAGCATGTATTGATGGATACTGCCTTAATGATGCAGTCTCGGTTTTTAACAACTGCCTCGCTGAGATTCAGGATTGGATGAGTGCGAACTGGTTGAGGTTAAATCCGGATAAGACTGAGGTTTTAGTCGTTGACCCGGGTCATTATGCAAAGAAGTTGACTCTTGGGGTCCCCTCTGATCTTTTATTAGGGATACCCAGTTGAGACCTTCTGAACAGGTGCGAAATCTGTAATTATTTTTGACAGTGGCTGACACTAAAGATGCAGGTGTCGCCACTGTCAAATCTTCCTTTACCATCTGAGGAATAGCTCGGATAAAACACACCTTGTTCCACATGATGACCTTCCTGTGCTGGTTCACGCTTTTGTTTCTTCCCGCCTTGATTACTGTAATGCTTTATATCTAGGGTTGCGGGGTAGATCTCCGTCGCCTGCAGCTGGTGCAGAGCGGCAGCTAGGGTTGTTGACAGGCTACCAAGAACTTGTCATGTCACACCTGTGCTGGCGGAACTGCACTGGCTGCCAAAGCGATGGAGAATCACCTTCAAGGTCGCATTGTTGACCTATAAGACCCTACACGGCCAGGGACCAGGCTACTTGCAAGATCTCCTTTGTCCCTATCGTCCTCTCCGCCCACTCCGCTCCACTGGCGAGGGATTGCTAGAGATTCCCAGGGTCTGTTATAAATCATCTGGGGCAAGGGCTTTTTCCTTTATGGCCCCGACCCTGTGGAATTCTCTACCCCGTCAGATTAGAGTGCCTGTCCGTAGAAGTATTTAAGAGATCCCTGAAAAGTTATCTATTTTTGCTGGCATTTGGTTAGTTTATTTTATGGTTATTTTACTGTTTTTATGTTTTTATTTATTCGTGTTGATGTTTTATCTCTGTTTTGTATTAGCGCTTTGATTTCTTGAGAAGCGCTTTATAAATAAATTTTGATTTGATTTGATTACCACAGTCTGCTCCTTTCACTTGACACCTTGTTGGACTTATTGGCTCGTATCTCTGCTACTTGTAAGTCTGTGAACACCAGACTGGGGCTGTCCTATATATGATTAGAGGCAACCTTACACCCAAAGCCTGTATTTGCTCAGGGCATCTTGCTCCCCAAACTGACCTACGGGATGGTAGTCTACTACTCAGCCTACAAAACTGTTCTACGAAAATGGAACATGGCATTTAACAACATTTGTAGATTTGCCTTGGCCACAAACAGATACACACACCATTGCAACTTTACACCAGACTAAGATGGCTTCCTCCACCAGCCTTGCACAAATTTACCACAGGAGGTGATGCATACTGTTGTGACTGAGCAATCCCCCATGTCCCTTTCAGCATTATTCACGATTGGTAGCCGATCCTATCCACCAGGGTCAAATGTCCTTGGTTACTTAAACACACCCAAAACTAAGAGGAATCTAGGAGAAATGTCCTTCTCCTATTCTGTTCCCACACTTTGGAACGCCATCCCAATCGAGCCATCAGTGTCCCTCCAGCCAGACCTTCAAAAAGAGAGCATGGCAGTCTTTTTAACTGGGCTTTTATGTCTCTGCCCTTAGGCTGCAAGGAATTGTCAGTTTGCCTATGTTGGCTGAACACCATACCAGTGAATGTTGCCCATCTCTCTCTCTTGACTGTATGTATACTGTTGTACATAGTACTGTATGTTGCACAATACTCTTCGTATCTTGGTTATCTTTTGTATTGCCCTTGCTCAGTTTCCCTGTACTACTGCTCGGCTATATGTATTGCACCCTGTTTTCTTGTTTGTATACTGTTGTAATGACCTCCTGTGTTGTAATGTCCTGGGTCGTGCCTGAGAATGGACAGATGTTTTGCCTAATGCAGCAACCTGGTAAATAAAAACTAAATAAATTGCCTCACGAGATCTGTGTCCCAGCTGTCAAGAAGGCAAGGAGTCTTAGAGGTCTCCTTAAAAGGCAGAGGGGTTGCCCTCTACAGGACTGGAATGAAGAAAGGCTAAGGGAGGTCTTAGTTACCACCTTACCCCACTCCCTGTTATACAAGCTTATAAATAGAAAGTTAACCAGTAATGTCTTGTGAGAGAGTTGGGGATTTTGAAAATAAGAATTGATTCCCTAAAAAAGGGGAAGGAGGAGTAAAGTTGGTACACAATCTAGATAGGCAATGGCATTAATTGTAGTCACTTCATTCTTATCTTACTTTTGTTATTTTATTTTCTATTCCTCAGCCAACCATGTCACGTGAAGAAGTGGCAAATGGCATTGCTGCCAGTGGAGCAGGTGATGTTTCCAACAAAAAGATGGATTAAATTGAACTCTCCTGGAAAGACTTCCCAGAAGAAAGCTGACAAATTAACTAGCAAGAACACATGAAAGAAATATTGTATAAAATAGCTTATTTATGGACAGATTAAAGACTATATGACAAATACCTTTACACCTCTTAATTTGATTCTTTGTTACATGCTGGCTTTTGTTTATATTATTAATCACATAAACAAGCTGAATTGTGTGCTTAATGTCTTTCTTCCCTACAGTACTTTAAGTTCTCATACATAACTGCTAAGTAAATAGCACTTGTTGAATTTTCAGGACCATAATAATAACAGGATTATAAGACATATTGCAGCATTTGAAGCAGTTGTTGTGCTCGGACAGTGACATTAACAAAATGCATCTTTGCTGTAACTGATTCATTTGGGAAATTGCACAAGTAGAACAGAAATGCATAACTGAACAGTACATTTCTTAGTGGGTAATATTTAAAGATTTTGGCCGCTTTAAATCAGCAAAATAGATGTGATAGTAAACACAGTATGTTGAAGTATTTTTAAGTTTTTTCAGTGGCTCTGTACCTGATGCAGTGAATGTGATGACAGTGTTTGATCTTTCAGCTTTTCGACCCCCAGGTGTCAGCTACCAGCTGTGTGTGTGTGTGTGTGTGTGTGTGTGTGTGTGTGTGTGTGTGTGTGTGTGTAATATATATATATAAACTGGTCAGCAATTTCTCTCAATGCACTGACCAGGTTGATATTTTTTTTCACAAGCCATGCCAGTCAAACTATGCTGCTGCCTCATTGGCCAATGTTCTGTGTGTGGGCGGGCCAAACAGTCTCACAAACTGCTGGAGAAAAATTGCTGGCCTGTTATAAAAAATAAAAGATGGGGGTGTTTCATATGAGAATTTAATGCACACCCTCGTTGTGGGATGCTTTGATAAACCCCTTGGGCTTTGCCCTCGGGGTTTATGTAGCATCTCACAACTCGGGTGTGCATTAAATTCTCATATGAAACCCTTCCCCATCCATTATTCGCTCTCTCTCTCTCTATATATATATATATATATATATATATATATATTTTCTACCTATCCTGAAGTGCACTTTGTGTATTCCCTATATAAGAAATGGTGCCCTTACGTTTAGCCATCATGTGCCCATAGCCATCAAATTTGATCATAGTAATGGATTTGTAGTGTGTATTGTATGCAACCCATCAGTAGATTTCATTTAACACTGCACATGAAAGAACTGTTAAGTAATTTTCACTCCATTGAAATGTCACTTACTGGAACTGTCATGACTGTAAAGAACCGTTTTTTTTCTCTTGCATGCTGTTCTAGTTCCCCTACTGTTTTATACCCTGCATGGATGGATGGATGGATGGATGGATGGATGGATGGATATTACATGGCTTACCACTTTTAAAGAACTGCCTTTTGAAGAAGTACGCTGATGAAGCAAGTCACTTTTTCCCTGTAGAAGCTGGTTTGAAGCACTGGTTCAAATTCTATTATTGATCCCTCTGTAGGCCTTATAATACCCACAGTGGATATTTCTGATTTATACAGTGTAAGTGAGAATTAAATCCTACAGACGGGTGATTTATTTCTGTGGCCTGAAATCCTTACATTGTCATTGTAGGCGGGTCATCATCATTTATCATCACTTGAGGTTGGTTAGAAAGGAGTTCTTAACCATTAGGAGAGCAGCTTGAGCAATGCCTGATGACATCACAGTGAGCGCTGCTGCATTCAGAACAGAGCAGTGAAATCAAACAGACACAGTTTATTCTTTATTAAAATAATTAACCTGCTACAATTTAAAATGCATTGTATAAACTGGACACAAAATGGCCTAACTCAGAATATGACATTTATCTTCATTTGTGTGGGGGAAGACATTCATAACTTATTCTTGGCTCTATCATTCGTGAGTTATTGTCCTTTCCCCTCATACATGATGATAAAAATGGCATATGGTATTCTGAGTCTGGCCATTGTGTATCCCATATTTACACGCTGGTGGTAAGTACCATTTCAGAACTGTATGATGTAGTTACGTCCATCTCAGCCTCAGAGTTCTGTAGTAGAACACTGATGCATTGTGCCAACAATGCATGAGCACAACAGGAACATAAACAATATCACAGAATTCTAAAAGGGTTCTTACCAGCGGCATGTAAATCAGAAACACCCATTGGGATAACTGAAAAGACTATTTAGCTAGAACAATAACAAAATTCGAACCAGTGCTTAATAAACTGTTTCTGCTGTGAAAAATTACTCACAGATTCAATGCATTTCTCCTTTATCGATTTCAGTTAAGTAAGAAACTTAATTCACAGTTCATGCTCTGTTACTTAGTTCACAGAACATTATTAATGGCTGTAACATTACAAGAACAGCAGTATGAACTGTTAGTGACAACTCGCATCTGCTGTCAAGTACTCCCAAGTAACTTAACTCCATAACTTTGTAATATAATTAATAAAACTTGAGTGCCTATGATCAGCTTGAAGATGATTTAAAATCATGAAGCTAGAGCCTCAAGGTCACTGTTTGTAGCTTCATCTCAATAAAGTTTCCAACTTGTTTACAAGGACCCATGTATTCTCTGTATAATTACTGGGACCACATCCTCGATATCAACCCGAAATCGGTGTGCTTAATTTTCCATAATACATGTTTGCTACATCACAAACATGTATTAAGGAATACCTTCTTGACTCACTCAGCTGTGTTTTGTAAGTGTGTGATGCTGAAAATTTTGCTCTGTAAATAATCCTGTCAGAACACAGCTGAGCGGTTGGCCGCCGCAGGTCTCTCTCATATCAGTTCAGGCACATTTTTAAAAACAAAAAGCAGATTTTACCTTCAGTCGGGGGTACCTGTGAGAAAAAAAGTGATGCTGCAGATGTCCTCATCACTGCCGTGAATATGGTCCATCCTTCAAGTTGCCATGGTTACACTCGTTGAGAAAAAACTGAAAGATATATTTTTCAGCCAAATTAATGAACGTTGACAAAGTTGGACTCTATTGTTAATGTTATTAGCTTAGTTTACAGTTACATTTGAATGTTATACTGTTTGCCAGCATCATTCTCAGCTGAACCGTGACTAAAGTTTCATTCAAATTGCACATGCTGTCTCGTCTTTAGTGTTGGATTGATGTTGGGGGAATCTAGTGAATTATATAGAACAATGGATGGGGACAGCAGTATCTTTTTTTAACACACCCTCTGTGTTTGCTACTCTTATAAACTCGGGCTTTGTCCTTATGGTTTATTTAGCAGCACACACCTCAGGTTTATAAAAAAAAAAAAAAAATCTCGTAACACACTGTCCCCCAGCCATTATCCTATATATGTCTACCACTGTAATGTGCCTGATCTACTACTCACCTTTTACAAATACAGATGTTTTTGGTTTTTGCTTATCCTCTCTACTTTTAATCTAATGTTTGTTGACCCCTGGCTACAATTAAGCAGTCATTTGTGGTATGAAAAGAGTACTTTATGGGTGCTGTCTCCCTCTTATCCAGCTATTCTTGTAAATGACCCTGCTGCCAGTCCCTTGATTACCAGAATGGGGGGTGGGACTGGGGAATGTAGTTTGGGACAACTAATGAAGCTCAGGTCCTGAGACTGATCTTATCTCCCCAATAAAAAACGTTCTCATTAGCCGGACCATTGGTGCAGGGATGGAGCTACTGCTCATGATGCTGGTGACTTGGGTTTGCACCCTGAGCCTGGGTAAGTGGAGTGTCACTCGGGGGGTTGAGCATCCCATGGCTGCTGTTCTCTGGGTGGGGTGACAGCAGTACCTGGCATTAGCCTGGCCTCTAGCAGCAACTGGGACAGACTGTTGGGACTGCAACACAGGAGGCGGAGGCACAGCAGACATCTGGCATACTGAGCACAGCAGTACCATTGATGTCACTGCATGGTAGCTTACCGCACCACAGACCTAGGTAGGAAAATGGAAAAACCCTGGCTGGCAGGATGATTCTCTGACTCCTCGCAGGCCATGCACCGGCAACCTGCCTCTAGTTGGATACTGTCTGGTGGGTTGAGCTTGACTCTCTGCCACCCCGCCATGGGGGGGCTATGGGGGAATGTGGAATATGGAGCCAGTAAGTTTGGGGAATGCCAGGTGATGGGATTGTGGAGGTCGGAGGGGACAGAAGCCAGCCAGTGTAGTACAGGAGAAACATGAATAATGACCAAAAAAAAAAAATGCATTCATCACTGAACCCATTTTTTAAATTTGAGGGGGGGGCGGGGTGCACCTGCCAGCACAAATATTATAGTTGGCATTATCCAGCACTCACACAACATTTCAAACTATTCCAGCTAAGGGGTTAAATAGAGACTCCTGTCACCAGTAAAACCGATCACGGTTGACCTCAGCAAGCATTGGTTACACAACGTTCCTCAAACAGATTTGAATTTCAGACCAGTCTACGTGAAGACTGGATCTTTATCCCTAACAGCACACTTACAGCTAAGGTGTATTCGGGAGTTGAAGTCATAATCTCTGGCTTGTTGTGACCATCAGTGTCTGTTACCATGCAGACGACCGTTGATGTCACAAGCAAGACATTATAACTTCCATCCTAGCATAAGACTTAACTATAGATGAACCGTAAGGAACAAAGCAACTAATCATCTTGCTTTCAAAAGCATGGAAAGATTGAAGGGTTACCCAAGGGGGAACTAAAGATTTCATTTAGTATGATTAGACCCCATGGAAATATTTGATCATGCCCAAATTTATGTCATTGCAATTATGGGCACATTGGTATGAGTCTTTTCTGACAATGCATTCTGTGTTTGGCATTTTTTGTTTTGTTTATATAAATGAAGAATTAAAATATTAAACATGTTAGATGTTTACATCATTGTATTGGTTCATAGATGTACTGAGTTTATCAATGTAATGTTAATTTTTCTTTTTTCATTGATGTCAAATTAGAGGCCAATAGCGCTGCAACTTTACATGCTAGAAGCCCATACTGATATACCATTGGACAGGGTAGAAGTTTGTTTCTTCCAGCAGTGTTTAGAGCATATGGTACAGAATATATTGGCCTGTAAATGTGAATTGTCATTATCGGTATGAAGACAATATATTGAAGATTGGTATATCGATACATAAATGCTTTATCGATATGCCACAGCCATGTTGGCCAGGTGTCAAGCTTTTATGTAAAATAAAGATCTTACTTCGAGGATATCTCTCATCAGGCCACACCTGTGGAACTATAGCCACCAGGGGCTAAGACCACATGAAAACCTTTCTGTTAGCAGTCTACTTGGAGCTGTCCACGTCAATATCAGTCATTAATATCCTGCACTACATAAACGTGGGCAGCCTCGTACCCTCCTCAGTTCTTTTCCACCATCGACCACACTCGGCAGAGACATTGCCACTACAGTCAACCGCTAAACTTTAATTTCTACTAAGTTTTTACCAAAGGTGGTGTTTTGAGTTTACTTTAAAGCAAACCATCCACCTGCCAGTTTATTTTCCAGAGTATGCCAATCCAGGGGAAGCATTGCCCCCATACATTAGATGTATATAGAATATTCTGATACTAAGTTCACCATATGAAGGACTGCAGGTAGTCCTTGCATCTTTTTGTTTCTTTTGCCCCGGGAAAGAGGGCATACAGTATCAGTTTCCAAACAGTGCCTGTCCAAATGGGTGGCTAACTTTATTACTTTTTGTTACAGGACGTATGGTAAGGAACCTCTTGGATTAGTTTGTGGCCATTCAGCCAGATGCATGGCCACTTCTGTTGCCTGTTTCAGGAATATTTCAGCTGCAGAAATCTGTGCTGCTGCAACTTGGAGACTGTCCACACTTTCACAAAGCACTACAGTCTGGACATTGACTCTTAAAGAAGGGCAGGCTTTGGCCTGGCTGTGCTTCAAGGCCTCCTTTCTTAAGTCTATAGCCTCCAGCCACCCAGACTGTCTCTCTGTACTGCTTGGGACTCATTCCATTGATGTGGCCTGATGAAAAAGAAATCTCTTAGAAGTAAGATAGTACAGTTACATAAGAACTTACTGTAACAGTAGATCTTCGAGAGAATCTCTCAGACCGTGCTGTCCAACCCTCCGTCCCCCTTGGATTCAAGAGTTTCTTCATTACTGTCTGTTTCCTGGATGGTATACCTTCTGTTCTAGCTTGCTTGGTAGCGGGAACCTCTATGTATTCATGTAGTTAATTCTTATTTACCAGTTAAATGCACCGGACAAGAACAGTTGCCTGTTTTCAGATATGACCTGGGAGAGTATGGCATAAGGATATTAGCTCTCCCTCAGTTCTTCAGGAGGAGGCCCTCTGAGTATGGTCTCTGGCAGGGAACTGAGGAGGGCATGGGGCCACCCACCTTTATGTAGTGCAGGATGTTGATGTCTGACATCACCGTGGGAGGTCCCTAGTAGAGTGCTAGCAAAAAAGTTTCCATGTGGTCCTAGCATCTGGCAGCTATAGTTCCATAGGTGTGGCCTGATGAAAGAGATTCTCTTGGAAGACCTACTGTTACAGTAAATTCTTTTGTAACTGTACTTTCCTAGTACTAATGGTTCCAAAGTTAGCTGATTTAAAAATAATCTCTGAAAAGGCAAGGTAATTTTATTTGTAGGGTGCCCAATCAATCCCGGAGGCTTTGGGCACCTAATAGATATTATAACAAGAACACAGGAATTTTATTTATTGAGTAATCAGAATTACAACCTTTGAGCTAAAAGTTTATTTACAAAGGATCCTCGTCATAAAGGGAAGGGAGACTACAGGAGTTTGGGAGTCAATAGCGGCTAAATAGGCATTGTCAAAAACTGCATAATGTGATCAGTAGCAATCAATAACATTGGTAATAGCAACATAGCATAGGTAACAAAGGCAAAAGCAACACGTAACCAGAGCATGGGTACAGGGTACATGAGGATACAGTACACACAGCAGGGCAGACAGTAAAGTGCATCAATCAATTAAGGTACTAGCTGGAGAAAATCAGAGGTTGAAGCTATATAGGAGCTTGTAGGGAGGAACAGGAGATGTGGCTGAACATCATTCCTGATACCTAAATTGGTTACTAGCCTACATCCAGGGGAGCAAGCATAGCCATGGTAAACAGGGTAGTGGTAACTAATCAGAAATGGGTAGCAGAAGAGGAATAAGGAGGGAAACGGAGGTTAGGCTCATGGGTAGGGAGGGTACGGAATAGGGAGGCAAGAGTTAACGGAGTAGGTGAGGGGAGTAGGGGGTGCATGGTAGATAGGGCAGGGGTAGAGCAGGGAGCTTCAGGCCAATTTGTAGAGTGCAAGATTAACCTTGGCAGGCCTTGGGTTCAGGGATCCAGTAACAGCTGGGTTAAGAGTGGCAGTAGCCATAAACAGTTAGGGAGATGGTCTTTATTGCTCATGCTTGTGAGGACAATGGCATGCAGGGCTTGTGGGTTAAGAGCGGCAGTAGCAGTGTACGGGGGGATAGACTTTCTTAGCTCGGACTTGAAAGGACCGAGGCATGTAAGGCTTGTGGCAGCGGATGGTAGCTCATTTAACCAGGCGGAAGCCCTAACAAGGCCCGCCTCCCCAATGCAGTCGTCCTGAATGGAACAGCTCATGCTTGCTTAGTAGCACTTCTAGTATAAAACAAACATGACAATAACAGTTCATAAAATACTAAATACAGCAATTAATAAAAGGGCTTTCGGACTGTCTGATAAGGGACTAGAATGACATGGAATCAGAAATCTGCAAAAGCCAGGACAAAGAGGTGGGCCTTCAGCCTCCGCTTGAACACCTCAATCGAGGTAGCCTCCCGGACTAAAGGTGGTAGCAAGTTCCACAGGGTTGGCCCAGAGATGCTAAATGTGTGATCTCCTGAGGTCCTGATCTGAACCCTGGGAATGTTCAGGAGGCATCTCAAAGAGGAGTGGGGTGGAAGGAGCGGGTAGAGGTCGCCGGTGTCAGGAGCTCTGACAGGTAACCAGGACCCAGTCTGTGTAGGGCCTTAAAGATGAGAAGACCCACCTTGAAATGGACCCTCCACCTGACTGGCTGACAGTGCAGGACTGGGGTCACATGACTGGACAGCAAGAGGCCTGTCAGTAACTGGGCCACTGCGTTCTGCATCAGCTGCAGTCTGCAAAGGGTCCCTCCCATGACCCCAAGTACAGAGAGTTGCAGTAGTCAAGACTGGAGGGCACAAAGGCATGCATTGGCGTCGGCAGGTCCTCGGGCAGAACGAGGGACTTAATCTGGGCAATGTTCCGCAGATGGTAAAAACCACTGCTGAAAACAGATGACCCCTGATCTTCAAAAGTCAATCTGTTATGAAGGATCACGCCCAGATTTCGCACCCTCAAGGAAGCCACCAACTGAGCAGATCCCAGGAGAGCCCTGTATCAGCCCCAGGTGGCAACCCATCACGTCCACGACTAGGCTCGATCACCAGTACCTCTATCTTGGCCGGGTTAAGTCTCAGCCAGCTGGAAGCCATCCAGTCATTGATTTTAGCCAGACAGTTAAGCACGTCGACAGCTCTTGATGTTCCGGGGCAGAAGACGAGTACAGCTGGGTATCATCTGCGTAACAGTGAAACTCCACATTGTACTGTTGAATGATCTCGCCCAGGGGTAGCATGTACACTATGAACAGCATCGGTGACAAGATCGAGCCCTGTGGCACTCCACAAGACGGGCATTGGGGAGGAGGAGACATTCCCCATCACCATCTGCTGCACCCTATTTGAGAGATAGGACTTAAACCACGTGATGACAGTACCAGCTAGACCACAAAACTCACAGAGCCGATCAAGAAGCACAACTTGGTCCACAGTGTCAGAGGCTGAGGAGGACAAGAACTGACCTGTCTCCTCTATCTCTAGCCCTGAGCAGATCATTATGCACCCTTACTGGAGCTGTTTCTATGCTATGTCTAGCCTGAAAACCCAACTGAAATGACTCATAGATGCCTGAGGACACCAGGTGATCCTCAAGCTGTTGTGCCACTAACTTCTCAACAACCTTGCCCAAAAAGGGCAGGTTGGAGATAGGGTGGTAATTCGCCACAACATCAGGGTCGAGGGAAGGTTTCTTTATGAGGGGTCTCACCAGCGCTTTTAAAACTGCTGTGAGGACCCCTGCTGCCATCGAACACCTGGCAATCCTGGTGAACACTGGGCCAACAGCTTCAACACATCCTATTAAGAAACGCATCAGGGCCGGGTCCAGTTCACAAAAAGTGTGCTTCAGCTCTAAGATCACCTTAGTCACTTCAGACACCTCCACTGGCCTAAACTCCTCCCAGACAGGCGGAGTGCCTCTGAAACCCCCGGTTACTCACAGGGATTGCTACTGTTTGTTGCTAACATTTCATTGCTTTATTTTTCTCTGTTGCAAAGTGTTTCTTACAGCGTATATCTTCTCTGAAATTATTACAGGTGGTGCTTTACAGGTTTTACAGTTTTATCTAACATTAGGATAAGCTTTCAGGGTTACTGCATTTGTTGTTGACTGATTGTTTCTGCTCTTACCTCCTTGTTCTTTCATCCGTGGTCGTTCTTTTTTGGCAGGGAAGGCACCCACCCACCATCCCCAACCCCCCACACTACTCTCCTTTTATAGGTACCACAGTTGACATTTCCTGTGGCAGAGCAGGAAGGGGCAGATCAGTGGGGCATCCACAAGGTGAGCTCATTTACAGGGGCACTAGTAATTTAACTTGTTATAACAAGTTAAAAACAAAACACAATCAAACCATTACTTGCATTTTTTTCCTTCTAATTACTCTGACTAGGTTGTAAACCCAGCAACTTATCTGGAATGGATATCATTAACTGCAGGTACTGTGGAATAATTTTCAGAAGGACAGCATTACAGGATTTAGGACACTGTCCTACATGCTGGGCCATTGGAGATCTTAGGGCACAGCTCCAGGCAGCATGGGCAGAGATTGCACGCCTCAAATTTCATATTCAAGAGGAAATACATTATAAGAATCCCCCATTTCCCCAGCATCCAACAGAAAAACCTCGACCGCAGAGGGTAGTTGGTCCAGGAGGTTGGCAGGTGCTTAGGAGGGCAAATCGGGTGCCCCATCACTCTCTGCTCTCGAACATATTCCCTCCAAAAACCATATAAACACTACAAACAGGTATCTGCCTCCATCTCTGAAATCAAACAGAGGCAGAAGACACTGCAGAGCAGGACACTGCGGCACAGGAGCTAGCACAACAAAACTCACCTAAATCAGGAACCAAAGCAAAAAGGAAATCTAAAAAACTTCTGATCATAGGAGACTCCATGATTCAGGGAGTTGATACCCATCTCCAGCCAGGGGTAATGGGCAGATGTCTCCCAGGTACATCAGCATGGAGAGACACTGACCATATTGCTAAAATTGTTCACAAAGCAGGAGAAAACATTGATGTCCTAGTACACATAGGGACTAATGATCTCACCAGCTGGTCAGTTGTGGAGACCAAGGAACACCTGACCAGGCTGGGTGACAAACTATCATCCATTTCGTCCGGCATCTCCTTCTCTGCGATCCTGCCAGTCTGGGAGAGGGGGGAAGATGGATGGAAGGTCAGAGAAGGGAGATAGGGAGCTAAACACGTGGCTCAAGGGCTGGTGCCAGGAAAAAGGACACAGATTTGTAGGGAACTGGCAACAGTTCTGGGAGCGAAAGTTCTTTAAATTTGATGGACTGCATCTGACTAAGGAGGGAGTCAGTGCATTGGGGCAGAAGTTTGACGTCTTTGCAGAATATTTAAACTAGCAAATGGGGAGAGGGGTGCAGCACCCCATACGTCGAATGGGAAGAACACCCCTGCCCCCTCAGCTAGTGGTCAAACAGGGATTCAGCATGTTTGCAGTTCATTTGCATCACCAGGTAAGAAAAAAAGGTTTGTCTCCCCATACGACGCACAGGGGTAATGCCAAACCTCACCCAACAACTAACACACTGAAATCTGGCCAATGGAAAATCATGTACACAAATGCTCACAGCCTGGGAAATAAGATCCCAGACCTGCAGGCAATAACGTCAGAGGCTAAACTGGACATAGCAGTAATTAGTGAGACGTGGTTTACCAGTAACCACACTAGGGAGGCTTCAGTACCTGGCTATGTATTGTTCAGAAGAGACCGAGGTGCAAAAAGTGGGGGAGGAGTGTGGCCCTGTACGTCAATGAAAATATCAAAGCTACAGAAATTCAGAATACACATAAGGAGCCAGAAGAACTGTGGGTCACCCTGGATACAGGAAATGGGACAGCCATAAGAACCGGGGTTGTCTACAGGCCCCCAGACCAGGGGGAGGACATAGACACATTACTGTTAGAAGATATACAAAACATGACAGCTAAAGGGGAGGTTCTGATAATGGGAGACTTCAACACGCCGGATACAGATTGGTCAATACCAGCAGGAACATCTGCCAGAACTGGACACATAGTGGATTCCCTGCAGGGGGAGGGCCTCTAACAACTGGTACAACAACCCACAAGAGACAGGGCTATCCTAGATCTAGTACTGACTAACAGGGAAGGGATCACAGATCACCAGGTAGAAGGTCACCTGGGGGCCAGTGACCATAACATGGTATGGTTCAATTTGGCTACTACATCTAAAACATCCCATTCCAAGGCAAAAATATGGGACCTCAGAGGAGCTGACTTTGATAAGATGGCCAACAGAGTTAAGCTAGCCCTGGCAAAAAGAAACGCAGTTGAGGGGGTACAGGCAAAGTGGGCAAGCATTAAGGATGCAATACTTGAAGCAACATCCCATTGTGTTAGACAGAAAAGGAAGTGCAAAAGAAGAATGAAACCACTTTTGTTCTCAAATACAGTAGCAGAAAAGGTCAGAGCCAAAGGCTGGCCTTCAGGAAATATAAGGGAACACAGTGGGATGAAGATAGGGGCATACCAAACTGCCTAAAGGAAGCAGGTAAGGCAGGCAAGTCCCAAACTGAGAAACACTATACGAATAGTAAAGAAGGTGACAAGACTTTTTATAGATACATTAGTGAAAGGAGAAAGTCCAGAGGGGGTATTGCTAAGCTTAATGGAGAAAAGGGAGCATGTGAGGAGGAGGACCCTGTAAAGGCATCTATCCTAAATAGATACTTTTGCTCAGTATTTACTGAAGAAAAGGTAGGGCAGGGCCCACAGCTCAGCACCATGGACACAGGGGGGAGGGAGGTGAGCACTACTCCCTTCACAAAAGAAAGGGTCCCACAAGAGCTTGCTAAGCTCAGGGTGGATAAGGCAATGGGACCTGATGGCATACATCCCAGGATACTTAAGGAGCTAAGGGTGGAACTAGCAGAGCCATTAGCAAAACTGTTTAGTGAGTCTCTGAGCACAGGAGAGGTCCCAGAAGACTGGAGAAGGGCTCATGTGATCCTGCTCCACAAGAGTGGTAGCAGGGAGGAGGCAGGGAACTACAGACCAGTCAGTCTTATCTCAGTAGTGGGCAAGATTATGGAGGCACTCCTTAAGGAAAGGATAGTGCAACACCTGGAATCCATAGGGGCACAGGATCCAAGACAGCATGGGTTTACAAAAGGAAGGTCCTGTCAAACTAATCTCATATAATTTCTTTGGGTAACCAGAGTGGTGGACCAAGGGGGAGCAGTTGATGTCGCCTACCTTGACTTCAGCAAAGCTTTTGACACTGTTCCACATAGAAGATTGATAAATAAGCTGGGTAGGCTCGGGGTGGCAAACTGGTTGACTGGCAGAAAACAGAGTGGTGGTAAATGGTATACAGTCAGAAGAGATGCAAGTCACAAGTGGGATACCTCAGGGATCAGTCCTGGGGCCAGTCCTCTTCAACATCTTCGTTAGTGACCTTGCAGATGGACTAGAGGGTAAGGCTTGTCTGTTTGCAGATGACACCAAGATCTGCAACAGAGTAGATGATCCATATGGGGTGGGCAGAATGAGAAGAGATCTGGATAAACTAGCAAAATGGTCAGAAGCGTGGCAACTGGGATTTAATGCAAAGAAGTGCAAGATCATGCACAGAGGAAAAGAAATCGAAGCCACCTATAGGCTGGGAGGGTTGCTAGCAGTCACAAAGGAAGAAAGAGACTTGGGCATCATCATCACTGATGACCTGAAATCATCTAAGCAGACCTCTAAAGCAGTAGGTAAGGCTAGGGGTGTTAGGGTGTATTAGTAGGGGGTATCACAAGTCGTAAGAGGAGGTAATAATCCCTCTTTACAAGACACTAGTTAGCCCCATCTGGAATACTGCATGTGCAGTATTGGAGCCACACCTTCACAAGGACATTAACCAAATTGAGGCAGTCCAGAGAGGGCAGCAAAATGGTGCAGGGACTGCATCAGAAGACATATGAGGACAGATTAACAAAGCTCAATATGTATACCCTTGAGCAAGGAGGAGAGAGGTGATATGATCAAGGCATTCAAACACCTTAAGGACATTAACAAGGTGAAAGAGTCTAACATCTTTAAATATAAGAAAAATAGTAGGACAAGAGGACACAGCATGAAGTTAGAGGGGGCCAATTAAGGGGAATGTGGAAATTCTTTTCACAGAAAGGGTGGTGGATGCATGGAATGGCCTACCTCAAGAAGTGGTGGCTATGAATACAGTGCAGGGCTTCAAACAGGCATGGCATAGGCATAAGGGAGCAATACAAATGAATATGAATAGATAGGCCACTGACAGAGCAAAGGCCGATAGCACATTTATAAGGTAGAAAAAGAAATGGGCAGACTGGATGGGCCTTGCGGTCCTTATCTGCCATCAACTTCTATGTTTCAGTCCAACCGCTGTGAGGTGAATGCCTCCCTGACTGGATGGCCGACACACTGTCAGAGAACAACAGAGCAAACTCCTCACACCAAGTGGATGACCACGCTTTTTTCAGCTGCAGACAGGGTGAAGAAGCCTGTCTACAGTCCGAAATAGCTGAGATGGTCTTTTTTTTTTTTTTTCCCTGCAACTATTTCCCTGGACAGAAATTCTTCGTTCTTATGGGAAATTGCCCCTGGTACTTAGCATAGTGAGCATGCAGGGCCAGCTTGTCAGCCTCCAGTTGGGTCCTCCATCAGCAGCAACACTCCAGCCTCCGACTATTAATCTTCTTCACCTTGAGGTTTCCATCAAACCAGGGGGACCTCAAATGAGAAGATCTGGAGTCAAAATATCTGAGACAGATGCTAGGCATCCAGAGCTTTGGAACCACCCTATTGTAAATTGGACACGCGCCTCTCCGAGAACTGTCGCACATGCGCATCAACCTGAGATGGGTCAGCTAGCACCAACAGTCCTCGGCCGCACGCCCCTTAAAGGGTGATAGCTGACCATCTCCACGGGGGGGGGGAGAGACTACCAGGGAGGCCCAAAACGTGAACTCCATGGTACACTGATCAGGCCAAGCGACCCAATCAATCTTGAGGTTATCGACCTTAAGACCCAGCTGGAACACCAGATCGGGTGTGTGGCCGTGCTGGTGGGTCGCTGAAGCAGCTGCTTGTGACAAGTCCAGTGAATGCATCAGCTGGAGGAGGTTATAACTGAAACACAAGGATTTGTCATCGATCCAGGCATTGAAGTCCCCAAGGATTAAGCACCTGGGGGACTCCCAACATGTGGTCGACAATGAAGTCTGCCACCTCCTGCAGGTAATCTCCCCCCACCCCAGTAAGGCGGTAAACGATCCTGCAACCTGCACCCCCATGCATGGCGATGCACTTAAAGGATCAGGTGTCACCAACCGGGTGCGTCATGAAGCCTAGTCTGGCTGGAAAAACAATGGCCACAACCCCTCCCCTGCAATCCTTCCTCGGGCAGTGTACTACAGAGTACCCTATAGGGATGGCAGCCTCAAGAACTGAGCTGGCATTGTCACCAAGCCAGGTCTCCGTTATGCAAGCCAGGTCGACCGCAGAAACCAAGTCCACAGAAATTGCCTTGTTCCTTATCAACCTGGCATTGCAAAGCACTGCCCGAAGAAGATTAGAGGACGCAGCCGGTCCTCTAGCTGCCTACCCACTCAGCCCGGTGGAACCCTGGGTACGGAGACCAAACACGTCTGGCCTCTCCCTCGGCTCCATTTACACCCAGGACGTCTCCTGAACCAGACAACCCCAATGCAGCTCACCACCCCCTCCTCACTGCCCACGGCTCCCTGCAGATCACTCTCCTTCTAATAATTCCAACCTCCCTGCAGCACCTAGCTGTGATGGCAGGACTGGGAGGTTGGTAAAGGGGGCAGAGGTCATGGAGCCAAGTGGCAGCATAGGTTATTCTAGCAGGGCTGTGCCACCAACATATCTTTGCCTGGCTCATCTACTCCCCACTGGAAAACCGGGGTTGCACAAGATTTCACCATGCAAAAGACCAACCTAGTACAACACAACCTCCCCCCAACCATTTAATAAAAACAAAACCCTGAAGCAAACACATTCACACCACACATACACCTAACACAAAAACTATCCTACATGTACACTCACTCCCTAAACTCACAGAAACAGTCTTAACCCCCTTCCCCAATCACTTTATACTGTATCAAGCAAAACAACTATTTCATAGGAGAGAGAAAAGGAGAGTTTATTTGGGGACTGGTTAGGCTAGGAAATTCATGTTTATAATGAAAGCTTGTGATAACCTTTTCACATGTACAATAAAGGATTTTGCTGATAAACACATTCTAAATGTGATATGTACAGTACATTAACAGGTCATACACATTCAGTAATAGCTCTGGAGTGCTGTTACTCGGATGACATCATTGTGCAAGGGCATTGTGGCCATTGTAGGCTAATTCCACAGGGCGGCTTTTGAATGAATAACTCTGTTCACATTTTTTTAAAACTGACAAAATTATATTAAACTACTTTTTTTTCTACAAAATGGAGCATAACATAGGTTGCCACACCAGCATGTAGCCATTCTGTCAGCACTAAGATCTCAAACAATGGAATCTGACCATTTTCCATTGCAATAACCATGTGTATTTTTCTGGTAGTGCAATTTATACAAAGATTCACATTCCTTTTTGTCTTTGTAAAATTTCATTTTTTCGTAAATATGCATTAAAATTCAAATGGCAACCAGTTCAAACAAGTTTTTGGAATTAACGGAAAAATGTTGTAAAATCACTTTACCCTTTTGTTGCTCTTCGTGTCTCAGTTGCCTAATCCATACAGATTGCAGGATCCCTTTTGTTCCTGATTCATCCCTGTTCACTACACTCTTTCAATGTCCAGCACCAGAAATATTCACTCTTTTTCCTCTTGGCTGAAGGCTCAGTTTTTTTCTGGAACTTTTACTGGATTACTTCCTACCAAGGAGCAAGTATAACATGTAATTTTTAGGTCTCCAGGACATCTCGGTACTCCTAGTGCATATAAGTTTCTTCAGCTCCTCAGAATAGTAGCAGCTCTGAGGATGGCGTCACCTCACTCCGAAACGTCCGCTCATTTTGAGTGGCATAGGATTGGGTGCATTCGATTGGCCAGGTACCAACAGCCGTGTGAGGCCTCCCTATCCTGGGGAGCTGAAGAAACTTATATGCACTAGGAGTACCAAGATGCCCTGGAGACCTAGAAATTGTGTTTTATACTGCTCCTTGGTAAGAAGTAATCCAGTAAAAGTTCTAGAAAAACGGCCTTCGCCAAGAAGAAAAAGAGTGGATACTTCTGGTGCTGGACATTGAAAGACTATAGTGAATAGGAACAAAAGTGACCCTGCAGTCTATATGGATAACACAGGTAAGGTTTTAACCTACAGTGTAATTAGCAGAGAATTGCTCTGTATAGGGGGAAATTGTTTAACCAGGAAAGGCACACTAAGCCGAGGCTTGTTTCTAGGTGCGACCTGGGAGCACAAGGAAGTTAAGTGACTTGTTCAGGGTCACACAGTATGCAAGTGGGGGCTGTGGGATTCAAACCCCGGTCTGGTCTGCTGGATGTCACCAGATTTGCAGCTCAGAGCCTTAAACCACTGTGCTATACTGCCTCCTTTTCAAAATGCTGTTGTACCACAGTTCAAAGGTCATGGAATGTGATTGTACCATTATGTGGTAGAACAGCATTCTAGAACCTCTTGAGATTGCACAAGTCCGTTTCATTGCGAATGAAAAAACACAATGCTCACATTTCACTTGGAAAATGGGCGAAGTTTAGTCTCAATTCTGATTGGCTAAAATCACCAATCAGCTGGTCCGGTATGAGGCAACAGAGACCAGGAAATAACTAGTCCCAGTCTTTGTTGCCTCACACTGTTCTAAAAAAGAATGAGCCAGTAGAATATTGAAAAGGCTATAACCACCATGTTTAGTATCTGGCTTAGCGAGTGAGAGACCCTCGCCCATCATCCAGATTTAGAACTGCCAACGTAAGACTACTGTAAGTGGTCACATATAAAACTTTTTTTTTCAGTCTGCTTGTTTAAATAAAACAAAAATGTGTACCCCAGAATATGTTTCCCAGCAGATCGCTGATGACGTCCCACTAGGCACTGCCGCAAATGCCCCAATCACACACAGCACAGTACTACATAATTAATGTGTGAAAGATAAATGGCAGCACACAACCTCATATTAAAACTAAAAAATAAATAAAACAGCAGTCTACCACCTCTTCCCATCTCTCTAAACTATATGTCCAGAAGACATGTAATCTGAGCGTGTGTGAGGTGACGTTCCTATAATGACTGCATCTTCTGTAGCACAGAACTTGTAACTCTTTTCACTTTTCTGTGGGTTTTTTTCCTGCCACTACGCTGGAACCCCTGTACAGGTCTTACTCCTCTGTCCTCAGCTCAAGTAACTAACATAATGCCGCTTCCCTCCCACTATCACTCACACTCCAACCTGCCAGGGATTAAAGCTGCTCGTGTGGCAATAGTAAAGCCGGGGGAGAGGGTGATTTGGTGAGTGTGAGTGGAAAGGAGGCAGCAGTGAGTGTGGCGGGTGCCACATCATAAGTCACAGGGAATCCCGGCAGGCTTAAATTCAATTGTAAAAGCCTGAAGAGTGCAGGCAACATTGAGCACTTCCAGAGGGGAGTAATGGACAAGCTGCACTGCAGCTGTAAGTCAGCACTGCACAGCAAAGGTAAATGCAATCTGACTTGTTTTGTCAGGTGCAATTAGTTTTTTTTTGTCACAACATGTTGAACCTACTTGTACGCAGGCCCTGTCCTTCCATCCCTCAGCAGGTTGCCATCGAGGCCCAGATCAGGAAGCATAGGAAAACCAGGAGCAGTTGTAAAATTTGCAACAAGTGATTTATTATTAATAACTGTAAAATAATACAATTGTTCAGTATAACTATTTTCAAATTCAGTATAAACAAAGAAAGTCCATCTGGGTTTCTTCTCAATTTCAGTCTCTGTGTTTCTCTGTTGCAAAAAAATTGCAGCTCTGTTTTTATAAGTCTTTGCAACCCCCATTCATTAAGAAAACGGCATGCTTCTTACGCAGTGTTCTTGTAAGTTTCAACAAGTGCAGCAAAAGGAAAATTATGTACACAAATGCTCACTGCCTGGGAAATAAGATCCCAGACCTGCAGGCAATAATGTCAGAGGCTAAACTGGACATAGTAGCAATTAGTGAGACGTGGTTTACCAGTAACCACACTTAGAAGACTTCAGTACCTGGCTATGTACTGTTCAGAAGAGACAGAGGTGCAAAAAAAAAAAAAGGGGGGGTGGAGTGGCCCTGTATGTCAATGAAAATATCAAAGCTACAGAAATTCAGAGTACACATAAGGAGCCAGAAGAACTGTGGGTCACCCTGGAAACAGAAAATGGGACAGCCATAAGAACTGGGGTTGTCTACAGGCCCCCAGACCAGGGGGAGGACATAGACACATTACTGTAAGAAGATATACAAAACGTGACAGCTAAAGGGGAGGTTCTGATAATGGGAGACTTCAACATGCCGGATACAGATTGGTCAATACCAGCAGGAACATCTGCCAGAACTAGACACATGGTGGATTCCCTGCAGGGGGAGGGCCTCAAACAAATGGTACAACAACCACCAAGAGACAGGGCTATCCTAGATCTAGTATTAACAGGGAAGGGATCACAGATCTCCAGGTAGAAGGTCACCTGGGGGCCAGTGACCATCACATGGTATGGTTTAATTTGGCCACTACATCTAAATCATCCCATTCCAAGGCAAACATATGGGACTTCAGAGAAGCTGACTTTGATAAGATGGCCAACAGAGTTAAGCTAGCCCTGGCAAAAAGAAACACAGGTGAGGGGGTACAGGCAAAGTTGGCAAGTATTAAGGATGCAATACTTGAAGCAACATCCCATTGTGTTAGACAGAAAAGGAAATGCAAAAGAAGAAGGAAACCACTTTGGTTCTCAAATACAGTAGAAGAAAAGATCAGAGCCAAAAGACTGGCCTTCAGGAAATATAAGGGAACACAGCGGGATGAAGATAGGGAGGCATACCAAACTGCCCTAAGGGAAACAGGGAAGGCAGTAAGGCAGGCAAAGTCCCAAACTGAGAAAACACTAGCACGAACAGTAAAAGAAGGTGACAAGACTTTCTATAGATACATTAGTGAAAGGAGAAAGTCAAGAGGGGGGTATTGCTAAGCTCACAGGAGAAAAGGGGGTATGTGAGGAAAAGGACCCTGTAAAAGCATCTATCCTAGATAGATAATTTTGCTCAGTATTTACTGAAGGTAGGGCAGGGCCCACAGCTCAGCACCATGGACACAGCGGGGAGGGAGGTGAGCACTACTCCCTTCACAAAAGAAAGGGTCCTACAAGAGCTTGCTAAATTCAGGGTGGACAAGGCAATGGGACCTGATGGCATACATCCCAGGGTACTTAAGGAGCTAAGGGTGGAACTAGCAGAGCCATTAGCAGAACTGTTTAGTGAGTCTCTGAGCACAGGAGAGGTCCCCAGAAGACTGGAGAAGGCTCATGTGATCCCGCTCACAAGAGTGGTAGGAAGGAGGGCAGGGAACTACAGACCAGTCAGTCTTACCTCAGTAGTGGGCAAGATTATGGAGGCACTCCTTAAGGAAAGGATAGTGCAACACCTGGAATCCATAGGGGTACAGGATCCAAGACATCATGGGTTTATAAAAGGTAAGTCCTGTCAAACTAATTTCATAGATTTCTTTGACTGGGTAACCAGAGTGGTGGACCAAGGGGGAGCAGTTGATGTCACCTACTTTGACTTCAGCAAAGTGTTTGACACTGTTCCACATAGAAGATTGATAAATAAGCTGGGTAGGCTCGGGGTGGGTCAGAAGTTGGTCAACTGGGTGGCAAACTGGTTGATAGGCAGAAAACAGAGAGTGGTGGTTAATGGTATACATTCAGAAGAGATGCAAGTCACAAGTGGGGGTACCTCAGGGATCAGTCCTGGGGCCAGTCCTCTTCAACATCTTCATTATTTAATTTTTATTTTATTTAAACAGCAGTTTGGAAAACCTTTGAGCCATTAGTGACATTGCAGATGGACTAGAGGGTAAGGCTTGTCTGTTTGCAGATGACAACAACATCTGCAACAGAGTAGATGATCCAGATGGGGTTGGCAGAATGAGAAGAGATCTGGATAAACTAGCAAAATGATCAGAAGTGGCAACTGTGATTTAATGCAAAGAAGTGCAAGATCATGCACATAGGGAAGAGAAACCCTGAAACCACCTACAGGCTGGGAGGGGAGTTGCTGGCAGTCACAAAGGAAGAAAGAGACTTGGGCATCATCATCACCGATGACCTGAAATCATCCAAGCAGATCTCTAAAGTAGTAGATAAGGCTAGGGGGATGTTAGGGTGTATTAGTAGGGGTATCACAAGTCATAAGAGGGAGGTAATAATCCCTCTTTACAAGACACTGGTTAGGCCCCATCTGGAGTACTGCATGCAGTACTGGAGGCCACACCTTCACAAGGACATTAACCAAATTGAGGCAGTCCAGAGAAGGGCAACCAAAATGGTGCAGGGACTGCATCAGAAGATGTATGAGGACAGATTAACGGAGCTCAATATGTATACCCTTGAGCAAAGGAGGGAGAGAGGTGATATGATCGAGACATTCAAACACCTTAAGGGCATTAACAAGGTGAAAGAGTCTGACATGTTTATATATAAGAAAAATAGGACAAGAGGACACAGCATGAGATTAGAGGGAGGCCAATTAAGGGGGAATGTGAAGAAATTATTTTTCACAGAAAGGGTGGTGGATGCATGAAACGGCCTACCTCAGGAAGTGGTGGCTATGAATACAGTGCAGGGCTTCAAACAGGCTTTGGATAAGCATAAGGGAGCAATACAGATGAGCATGAATAGATAGGCCACTGACAGAGCAAAGGCCGATGGCACATTTGTAAGGTAGAAAAAGAAATGGGCAGACTGGATGGGCCTTGCGGTCCTTATCTGCCATCAACTTCTATGTTTCTATGTAAAAGGAACACTGTGACCCAGAACTGACCTCTTGCTTATAGCTTCTCAGAGAGTTTGCAAACAGGTTAACCCCTTGAGTTCCAAACAGCTTTTTGCAATCATTTCAACAGTATAACTATATACATTTCTGAAGAAAGGGATCCCAGTATCCATTACATTTCCACATAATGATTCACATATATTTTTATACCAGCAGATATATAAGTAGAAGGGAAGACAGAAACAGCAAGAGAAGGTAGAGAGCTAGCAAGAGGTAGAGAATTGCAAGACTGTCTGAGTGACAAAGTCCTGGGTCTCATGAGAAAATTTGGTTGCACAACCAGACAGAGAAGAGAGAGAAAAGGAGAGAATAGAACAGATCCTTGCATTTTATTTTTGTATAATGTTTTTATTGAAAGACAATATATTATTTTTTCTGTACAGAATTGAATGTTGCATATCATATACATAGGTTTTGCATTGTATGCATACGTAAGTTACAAAATAATTGAGCTGCCTATGTTATTCATACACAGTGTTTATGTAGATTACTACAATTTCTCGAAGAATCCCCCATCGGTTCACTGCACATATCCTTATGTATTGCCGTCTCTAGATATTCTGGCAACAAACTATATATTGCCTGTTTTTAGAACTAGAATATAAAAATACATAAAAACAAAACCCACATGGTCTGCATCTATAATTTATACTTGTAATCTTTATGTTGCTATATCCTTTGATCTTAATTTGCCTTTTTTTTTTTTTGCATTTAGCTGCTTCCCTGACTAAATTAACCAATGCTTAATCCAGTTGTTTTCCTATGTAATTGGGACTCGCACCAGCCCCCTTTCCTTGAGAAGTGCAGCCTCTCCCGGGGTAAGAGTGCTTAGGAAATTAGCCCAGACCCCCAGGAATGTATCCTCAGCCCCTTTTAATATATATGTCAGCTTATCCACCGCTAAGGCTTGAATGGCGAGCCGTTTCAATTGTTCCACAGTTGGCACAGCATTAGTGGTCCACAGGTTTTGAATCCCCTGCCTTGCAACCACCAGCAGTACTCTGATGAATCATCCACTCACCATTATCCTTCCCCTCCACCCCGAGTAGTAGTGATCGCAGGGAATTTTCTATTGGGTGTCCCAGCATTCCTGAA
The DNA here is from genome assembly GCA_016271365.2 of Neoceratodus forsteri. Taxonomy (NCBI): domain Eukaryota; kingdom Metazoa; phylum Chordata; order Ceratodontiformes; family Ceratodontidae; genus Neoceratodus; species Neoceratodus forsteri. Next base: position 512,752,161 of record CM057449.1, on the reverse strand, counting down.
ATTTCACTCGCTACTCTATTCCAGTATTTTCCTATCTGCGAGCATCCCCAGTAGTAATGCATATACATGCCCTCCACATTTGCTACAGAACGGTGGGTGAAACCTCTGGGCAAAACCTGTGGACTATACTAGGGGGAGTAATACAATCAGTGCACAAATTTATATTGTGCCTCTTTGTGTTTATTGCATATTAAGAGTCCCATATGTGACACCAGTAGCATTTCCCAATTAGAGTCCTTTATCTCCATCTCTAAATCTTGTTCCCACCACCTTTTAGCCTTATGTGTTTCCCCTTGGAAGATCCTTCTGTCCAATCTCACTGCTCTGCCCATCAGACCTTTCTCATTTCTGGCTGCCCAAAGTATTTCTTTCTCAATCTCCAGGATCAGGGTATTTTCCACCTGGGACCTTTTTAACTGCTTGCAATAGTCCCTAATCTGAAGGAATCTAAAAAGATGTGTGGCTGGGACACCCAACCCCATTTGTATATCCTGAAAGATCCTTACATTTAAACTTTCTCCATAACAACTGGGACAGGGCTGTAGTCAACCCTGTCACACAGGTACATAATTTTCTTTTTCTCTGTCAGCTCTATCGACCTCCCTGGATACTAAGCTTTGGAGCTACAATACATAGCTATCATTCTGTTGCAGGCAGAGGAACTATTTTATTACAAAACTTGTTTCGAACTAATTTTTTATGAACAATTTTTTATTAAACTTTTTTTTTTTTTTTACAGTGCCCATTTTCTAAGTGCACTAATACCCTCCAGGGTAGGCTATACCGAACTTTCCAGGGGCTATAAGGCCCTCCGCCTGTGACATCAGTCCTCATTATGCCCCTGGGTGGTCCGGTATAGCCCAGTACCACCCACCCTGCCAGGTATTATTGCTTACATAATACTATAAAAAATACAGGATGAGCAACTTTCTGCATAACCAGTGTGTTCTGCCACCTCAGGGTTCTGATTTCCTTAGACCTGTCGAGCTTCGCTGTCGAGGTCAGAGGGAATCAGAACCCCTCTGTGGCAGAACTCATTGGTTGTGCATAGTTGCCCATCCCATACTCTCTCTGTTGTCTGATTTTGCTTTACAAAAGATGCCCAGTTTACATGTCCTTCAAGCTCACTTAAAACAGTGGTCTCTCAGATTAAACTGAACAGTTCAGCCACAAGTTATGCTTAAATTAAGCAAAAGCTCAAACTAGCATGGCAGAGGATTCCCTGACACATTAAGTGAAATCATCTATTACAAGGAACAAATTGTGAGTCTATAAAGATGACAGGAAAAACGGTCCATCACAATAATTTTATATCTGGTGGCGTTACCGGAAAACACTGAAGGAGATTAAATGGTTTTCTTACAAAATATGTTCCTAGATGTTTCAGAATAAAAATGGCTATAGTGCCCCTTCACATCATGCCCCCACTTGCATATACTGTGTGACCCTGAGCAAGTCGCTTAACTTCCCTGTGCTCCCAGGTTGCACCTGTAAAAAAAGCTTTCAGCTTAGTGTGTCTCACCTGGTTGAACAATTGGAAAAAAAAAAATGAGCGCAAAGGATTCTGACTCCAGATCCTAAAAATGGTGCTAACCCTAAACCATTTGGGCCCTATTCACAAAGCCGTGCAGTGCACTAAACAGTACAGATGCCTCTAAGTGAGAAGTCCATGCAGGCACCACCAGAATGGCATGCACAGCCAAGTTATGCAGCATGCAGTGCATGTGCACGCCATAACCTGGCACTGTGGGGATGCATGTCAAGTGGATGCACCACGCGGGCAGTGAATCGCACATGTATAATGCTGTGTACGCAGCAAAGAAAATGTGCACAGGCCACCAGTGAATTATGCCATGGAAACCTCTGCCATAAACATTGGTGCAAAACAGAGGCCCACATAACATCAGTACCATGATACAAAACCAGGCACACACGGCCCACGACCTGAATGCCAAGATGCAGGCCCCAAGGCACACCCTCTATACTCTTGACCACCTCTGGAATGCCATTGTGAACCCACATCCATGCTGCCAGCACCTGATCACCACATGGGCCACCCAGTGGCAATGTGCGAGTGATGTAGGCATCCATTCCACCCAGCCAGCAGACCACACAGACACAGTAGTGATTGCAGGTGCAATGTGCAGTAAATAATGGTGAACCAACATACTGGTGCACAGACAAGTGAGTGACAGGTGACATTACACACAACCTGCAGTGTCTGGTATAGTGACAGGATACTGGATATCACTGATTCCAGATTATATGGAACGGGTATAGATTGGCCATATGAGACAAAGGGCCTCCCACTCCAGTACATGGCCTAGTGGCATGTAGCCTGCTACCACCAGACAGCCCAGTGAACGTCCACCACTCGCCCTCTCTATAACATGCAAAGGTACATCAAGTTCCCGTCCATTGGCCCGCCACCTTCTGTGACTGTGACAGCTCTGGAAGTGCACAGTACAGGCCACTCAGTCCCATGCCAACACACACAGACCAATGCCTCCACAACACCCTGGACCTCCACATTATCTGACTCCTCACTGCACCCCCCCCTTCCCCCACCGAACAGGTGAGACTTTGTTGGATCAATGGCGTTCGGTCATAATGGGTCAACCACCCTCTGGTTCAGTCTGTGTAGGGGAACACAGAAGGCCTCAAATGACACAACTTGGGAGACCATGTCAGTCCAGCACCCAGGAAGGCCCACACCACACAGTGACAGTGCCTTGTTTGAACAGTGACAGGGTGGCAGCATAGAGCCGGCACCGGAGGTGACATGCCCCATTGCACACATAGACACACATACCTGCGTTGCTTCCACAATCTGCCACAGAATGTAGAGATCATCCCAGAAACAAATGGAATTTAACAGCAGAAACGTACTGCTTTGCCCACCCACTCTGCCCAAGTGTTCCCTTCCTATTCTGCCTCCACAGACCCTATCTGGTCTCCAGCAACCATCCTGCATCACTGCCTCTTCGCTAATATAAGCCTATGAGTATCTAATGCATGCTTGAAGCCTCTCCCCACTGTTCTAACTTCCACCAATTATGCTGGCAATCTGTTCTAGGCATCCACCACCCTTTTTGTAAAGAAGTATTTCCTCACATCTCCCGAACTCCTCCCACCACCAGCTTCATCGCATGCCCCCTGGTGCTGGTACTCTTTCTCATTTGAAAGAGACTCCCCACCTGCACCCTGCTTACCCCTGTGAGGTCCTTGTAATTCTTGATCATGTCATCTCCCCCCCCCCTCGGATGTACATATTGCAGTCCTTCAGTCTCTTATCAAAGGGCTTTCCATGCACATCATGCACCATTTTAGTTGCCTTCCTCCTGACTACCTCCACCCTGTCTATATCCTTTTTGAGGTGTGGTCTCCAAAACTGGACACAGTACTCCAGGTGCAGTAGCACCATCAAGCTATACAGTGGCAACACCACTTCTCTCCTCTTGCTGGAGATACCCCTCCCTGTGCATCCCAGCATCCCACTAGTCTTTCCTCTGCCTTGTCACACTGCCCAACACCTTGAAGTCCTCTGACAGAACCCCAAGGTCCCCTTTCCTGTTTAGTGACTGTCTGTACCTTCTCCCCATCCTATAATCCTCACTGGGGTTCTTATGCCATAGGTGCATGATTTGCATTTTTGGGAACTGAAAGCCGACTGCCATGTTTTTTACCACTGAGTTTCCAAAGATCCCTGCACTTTTTCTCCACCCCCTCCTGAGTGTCCACCCTGTTACAGATTTTGGTGTCATCTGCAAAAAGGCATACCTTCCCTTCCAGTTCTTCTGCAGTGCCCCCTATGAAGACATTGAAGAGTATTGGTCCCAGTACCGAGCCCTGTGGTACCCCATTGGTCACTGTCTCCCATCTTTAGAGAGAGTACCATTAATCATCACCCTCTGCCTCCTAGCCTTTAACCAGTTTCTAACCCAGTTTACCACTGTGGATCCCACTCCTAGGCTGGTCAACTTCTTTATCATCTTCCTGTTAGGCAGTGTTGAAGGCCTTGCTAAAGTCCCAATAGGTCCCATCCACTGCCTTCCCCTAATCTATTACACTGATCACCCAGTCAAAGAAATCTATCAAATTAGTTTGGTAAGATCCCCCACACACACCCATGCATCTGTGCTGCCAGTGGTCCTGCAGTCTTTTGGATTCTAGCAGGCAGGCTCTTTAATATCCCCACCACTGAAGTAAGACTGACCACTGACCAATCTATTGTTGCTAATCTCCTACTTCCTGCTGCCCTTATGTAGTGGTCCCACGTCAGCCTTTCACCAGCCCCCTGGAACCACACCTGTTTCCATTGAGTTGTTGAAAAAGGCTGTCAGCAAGGCAACTAGTACCTCCCAGTGTTCTTTTATTACCCTGGCATGTATCCCATCCAGTACCATAGCCTTATCCACCTTCAGGGTGCAAGTCCCTTCAGAACTCTACATCTGAAAATTGACTTGTGTCACCTCCCCCCCCCCCATTCCTGCTTCTCCTGGTGGTCCATCCCTCCTCCCTCCATTTGAAGACTGAGCAGAAGTACCTGTTTAAGGCTTGGCCCTCCTTTCACATATCTGCCGGCAACCAGATTTGTGCACACCTTGCCACCATCACTGTACAAAATATTCCTTACAGTCAAATGCTAATAGTTAAATGTAATACAAGTATTTCTGAAAATTATGAAAAAAATCTTAAGGATCTCACTGAAAGATTTGTTAACCGAGGATATTCTAAAGAAACTTTGGAAGTAGCAAGAGAAAGGGGTAACTCAAAAGCTCGTGATAGCTTACTATCAGAAAGGGTAATCAGTTCTAGTCCCACCACTGGAAAAAATTACCATGTCAACAAAATTCTCTGATAATTTTGGTAGAATAAAGCATATAATTCTATCAAATTGGAACGTTCTACAAACCAGTGAAACTGGACAAAATATCTTTGAACATAAACCGTGGGTTACAGCATGGAGAACAACTATACATAATAAGATTGTAAAAACACAACATTGGAGACAAGATAAAGAAGGAATGGGTTGGTTAAAAAGGGACATTAAAGGCTTTTTTCCTTGTGGTAAGTGCATTCATTGCAATAATGGTATAAAAATAAAAACTATTAAAAGTACATGGGATGATAAAGAATACCATATCAAGGACTTTATAACTTGTAGCACAGATTGTTATTTACTGTATAGTTTGTCCATGCTCTCTATATTACATCGGTGAAACCACTAGATCTTTAAAAGTCAGAATTACAGAACACAAAAGTACCATACAAAGAGAAGATTTTCGATATCCTTTGGCAAGGCACTTTGCTGAAAGACACCACCAGATTTGGAGTTTAAAATTCTTTGGAACTGAGAAAGTACCAGAGTTACCAAGAGATGGCAACAGAGAAAGAATTCTACTGAAGCTAGAAGCGTGGTGGATATTCACTCTTAGGACCCACTTGCCAAGATATGGACTAAATGAAATCCTCAATTGTTCCTGTTATGATTAATTATTTTCCTTCTATATACCAAGAACCAAATTTATCTATAATAACTATTTATATGTTTCATCTGGGTTTTGATTTGTAATAGTCCTTTCATTTTTGTATTTATTTTTATATCTCTGTATCTAAGGAATTTCCCTTTTCTCTATACATATCTGTATTTATTATAAACAACATTTGATTTATGTGGCTTGATGGTGCTGTTTTTTGATTTTTCCAACACATTAATGTAGAACATGGTACTAAGTTAAGTACACATAAGAAAGGGGGAGCTCTACTATCAAGTAGAGTTTTCATTTATATGACCAGACCACCCAGGGTTTCGTCACATTGTGACTTTACACGTTAGCATGTATACCTGTTTGGCTCGGCCCCTTTCTTCTTTGAGCACCTGTTCAGGTTGTTTGGTGCATGTTAGAGTTACCTGACGTGGTCTGTTAATGGCGACGGTTTAAATCTCTTCTTGTTTTTCTTTTGGATTATCCAAACTGAAGTGCGTTTTTGTATACAAAGCACATATATTTAACGGTAAGAATTCTCCTTAGCTCAAATTACATAAGAAGCGAGTAACTATTGGCATAATATTTCAATTAAAATGTTTTTGTTTTTCTTAGTGGATGCCGGATTTAGCAAAGACATGTAGAATCCTGTCTTAGTAGGAGGAACTCCCTTTTTTGACTAGAGGTAATATCCTCGATTTATTCAGATAATACACAGCATCTAATGAATGTTTTATAAATTCAGATGCAGATATATTTTTTCTTTCCCAATATATTTTGTTTCCTCCTACAGAGAGATAACAAAGTTCAGTTCTAAGTACGGAGGACCTAGACATCGCACTAATAATAAATATAATGCACTAAGTAAGAATCATTGTTATATATACATTTTGGTAAAATACTTGAAAAATATCCAAATTTGTGAAGAATTATATATTTACTTTTTTCTTTTTATAGATTAATACATTTTGGGGCAATTGGTAATATGAATGACTTGCAGTGAGTTTTCCGCTCCCCTCCCATTTCAAGTTAACGCCATATATTAACAGACTTACCCACTAAGTTTATCGATTATTAGCAGGTTAGTTCCACCTGTTTTTATGAGAGTATCAAAGAAATTATAATTTATATATACAAGAATGCCAAACTCATTAGCTCTTTTTTCCTTTTTGATCTATTTACAGAATAAAAAGCTCCGTTGTCTGATGAAGGAACTTATGTTCTGAAATGTCACAAGAAATGTTTAAAATATATAGTGGAGCCACTTAGAGCTTTGTCTTTTTTTGTACATATAGAGATTTGCTATTTACAAATAAAATACATATTATATGATAGAGCTATATATATTGAGTTTTTACCTAATAAGGGTTGAGATAGGTTCATTGTTTGTGTACCATCACTGTACTGCCATCCCCATTCCGCTTTCCCAGGTGGAGGGTCATCTGACTCAGCCTCCACAGATGGCCTGGTATGGGAGACAGTTAATATACACATCAGCTGGCCTGCATTGAACACATGCTGCGAGCCCCCCCAATCACACCCAGATTTGACCACCCCAAACAACATACACTTCTGCTGCAAACCTCCTCACTTGTATGGTGTTCTCCCTCTTGGCACACAGCCTTTGCAACTCCAGCTGCTGTAGCTCCAGATAGTACTGGTGCAGTATGCTGGTATGGCAGGGGCCCCCTTGTGGCCCCATGTATGTGGTCATCACCTTTGTTGTTGCCTGCCCCTGCCCCACAAGCCTATCTGTGTGTGCAGTTCCCCAGCCCATTGCTGGCTACAGTATGTCTACACTCTCTGGTCCCTGTGGTGGCGGGTGTTCTGCCTGTGTGGTAGCCATGTGTCCAGCACTGCTCTGTGGGGGCTGCTGTGTGGTGCTGGCTGCTGTGCCCATGGCTATTGGTACTGCCAGCTGTACAGACTGCAGTGTGTGCTGGTGTGAAGACATTGCTGTGTGTGGTGTCCTGTGCATGTTTGATTGGCATCATGGTCCATGGCTCTGGTGCTCCGGCACCTCCTCAGTGGTGTACTGTGCTCCTGGTCCTGTGTGGCCACATGCCCTGGGCAGCTTGTGGATGAGAGGGTGCAGTTACATATATGTCAAGGTCAGTCTGATTATCCAGTCATGATAGTTCGACATTACACACATCTGGCACTTAACCTCCAGTGGGATGCTGTGGCATGTTTCCATGCCCAGTGTCCCTTGTGGTATCCTGTCTTTCCCCTCCAGTGATTCTTGACTGTTGTCTGTTGGAGAAACCTGTCTCAGATGCTGTGTGCTGGGCAAGGAGGGATGACTTAGCTAGTATGGGGTCCATTCCCTCCTACTCAGCATCAACTACTTCCTGTGCCATTGTGTCAGCCACAGTTATCACTATAGGTATGGGGTTCATCGATAGGCTTAGTGGCAGTGACTCACTTTCTGTCTGGCTACTGGACTGGTGTGCCACTGCCAATTTCCTTTCGGCAGCCACTCCTAGGTCTTGCTACATGTGCTTGATGGCACTCATGGTACGTGGCTCTGGACTGCATTACAACCTACAGAATACATAGCAACCTTGGTATTGTGCATGTTAACATGTTACTAGGCTCTTTTACTTCCCCATCCACCCACAGCCATAGAGTTGGGTATACACAAGATGGTTTGCTCAGCTGCTGTAGATCCCCAATCTGACAGTTGTGGAAATCTGTGTGGGAAGGAAGGCTCTGTACTGGACTGACTTTGGTGACGAACAAGAACTGTGAGGCTTGGACAAACAGTGAAACAAAAGGTAAAACTTTACTAAGCTGTTTTGCCAAGGTAAGGAGGTAATGCAATATTGTTTACTGGAAGAACCAGTCTGGGAGAAGGTAGCTACAGGTTGTAGCCATACTAGAAGTGGGTACAGAATGGTAGACACTCAGGTTAAGGCAGGTGCAGGTAGGAGGGTTAAAATGAATGGTAGACACCCATGTTAAGGTAGGTGCAGGTAGAAGGGTTAAAAAGGGGAAAACAAGAGACATCCTCTCTAGGGTAGGGTAACAAAGTAGTTTCAGTGAAGTAAAAGGAAGAAGTAGGAGTCAAACGGGAGTAGGAAAGAGGTAGAAGGGCAGAGAAGTTTGACTAGAAATTAAGCAAAGGAAGGAAAAATCCTGGGAGTTGTGCAGTGCAATGGTTGTGGGACCAGAGTTCAGGACAACCATACCCAGGGCACCTGTACCCATTTGTACTCACCTCTCTGGTATGCAAGCCAAATTAGTAAGGGTACAGAGGACCTTCTGCCCCCACCAGGGGCCATGAAGTCTGCAGAGCGGTGGACGTTAGTGGGCTCTGGGAGGGTGGTGGTGGGAAGGGTGCGCAATCCTCCACCTATAGAACTGCAGAATTCCTTTGCCATACTGGCAGGACTGATGTACCTGTCGCAGTGGTAAGGGAGGATGTGGCGGTCCTCAGAAGTGGAGACCCCAGGAAGAGAGTGGGAGGCCCCCAGCCTGAGGAAGCAGGTGCTGGTGGGGGACTGCAGTAGACTGCTGCTGTCCTTTACGCATGTCCTTAGTACAAGGACCGCAGCATGGAAGGCAAGGCAAATTTTATTTGTATAGCACCTATCCAAGGGCTCAGAGTGCTTTACATAAAACGGTAAGGAATAAAGCCACCCCAGTATAAGATTCAGATCAAATCAAAAGCTTTTTCAAAAAGGTAAGTTTTAAGAGAGGCTTAAAGGGCCTCCACCAAGCTAGCAGCCTTGATGTATGGAGGGAAGGAATTCCAGAGGAGTGGAGCAACCACACCAAAAGCCCGATCTCCTGAAGCGAGAGGGTAGAACAACTAACAAATCAGCATCAGTGGAGCATAGGGCCAGACCGTAGAGTACAGAAACAGGAGCTCTTTAAGGTAGTCAGGTCCCAAACCGCATAGGGCCTTGTATGTTAACAAGCCTATCTAGAAGGTGATCCATGCACTCACAGGCAAACAGTGCAGAGAGCATAGGACAGGGGTGACATGGTCCCTCATAGAGCTGCCCAGTCAACATCCTGGCCTCGACATTCTGCATTAGCTGCAGGCGACGAATCAAACCTCCAGATGACCCCAGGTATAGGGCGTTACAGTAATCAAGTTGACTAATGACAATGGCATGGATGACCGTAGCCGGGTCAGAGGGGGTCAAGAAGGGGTGGATCCTGGCGATACTCCAGAAATGGAAAAAACTGGCCCCGATGCAACCTGTTTTTGAAGGTCCAGCTGATCATCAAGAATAACACCAAGATCCTTCACCGCTCCAGTCACAGACAGAGGGCGATAATCCACCATAACGACAGGCAGCCTCCCATCAGTGAAAATGCCCCCCTGATCCAGCTCAATTACCATAACCTCTGTCTTACCGGGGCTGAGACACAGCCAGTTAGCAGACATCCAGTTGTTGATCTCGGCTAAGCAACGACTTGGCGTATCCAAGGTGGAGAGATCATCGGAGTACAGGACAGGTACAACTGGGTATCATCTGCATAACAGTGAAAACCCAGATTGTACCATCTAATGATCTCACATACATGGAGAACAACAGAGGTGCCAAGATAGAACCCTGTGGGACACCACAAGGCAGTGGAAAGGAACCCAAAGAAAAATTCCCTAGGACCACTCGCTGTGATCTTTCAGTTAGAAATGAGCAAAATCAGCACAATACAGTGCCAGTATCACCCACATAGTCCTACAGATGATCCAACAGCACCTCATGATCAACAGTGTCAAATGCTGATGAACAGTCCAAGAGCACCAGAATAGTATAGTGCCCTTGGTCCCTCGCCATGAAGAGATCATATACCACCCGGACCAAAGCCATCTCAGTGCTGTGCCGAGGCAGAAATCCTGACTGGAGAGGTTCATAGATGGAAAGTGACTCCAGGTGCTCCCCAAGTTGGTCAACCATCACCTTCTCAATAAGCTTCCCCACAAAGGGAAGATTAGAGACAGGTCTATAGTTTGCAAGAACGTCAGGATCAAGAGATTTTTTTTAAGGAGGGGTCTCACTACAGCCTCTTTCGGAGACACAGGAAAAACTCCCTCCCTTAATGACCCCTTGACAATCACAACAAACACTGGTCCCAAAGAGTCCAGGCAGCAGATGACAAGTCATGTCGGACCCGGGTCCAAGGCACAGGTGGTGGAATGCAAACTGGTGAGCACCCGAAGGACCCCCTCCACCAAAACTGGCCGAAACTCAGACTAGCACAGCAGATGTTGTCTACCAGTAGACCGATCACCCCAAGTAGGAACGGGGCTGAAGAAGGTAATACATGCTCTGATAGTAGCCACTTTGTCAGAAAAAAATTGTCCAAATTGCTCGCACTTTTCTGCAGAAAGGGCTGTCCCAGTCTGGAGAAAGGAAGGATTTAACCAACTGTCAACAGTGTGGAACAGCACAGCTGGACGATTTCTTGCTCCAACAATTGATCATGACAAAAATTTTGTCTTTCTATGATCAATTGCCCGCTGATACTCCAAGTAATGGGGCCACAGGGCCAACCTGTGATCGTCAGAGCATGACCACCTCCAGGAGCGCTCTAACCTATGCCCCTTAGTCTTCAAACGGCACAACTCAGCACAATACCATGGTGAGTGATGCCGGGAAGTCGAGGGGGTGAATGTGGTAAGGTGCAGTCAAGTCCAGAACCTCGGTCAAGGCCATATTATAAGCATCGACCCTGACTTCCGGACTCTGAGCAAAGGCTAGCATCAAGCGCGAAACAACCAGTGGCTTCTGGAGTTGGCGAGGCTCCAATTTGTTTTTTGGATGACATCGGATTGTTTCCACAGAGGAGGTTGGCTTGCAGGGGGCCCCGTACTGGAACTCAACCGCATGACGATCCATCCAAATGACCAGATCAACTTTGACCATCGAAATATCAAGTCCAAGCAAGAAGATCTGGTCCAGAGTGTGATCATGAATATGTGTCCCGGAGGCAACTGCCTGAGTCAATCCCAACTGAGACAGCTGGAAGAGCTCTTGTCCAAAAAGGCAGGATTCATCATCTACCCAGGCACTGAAGTCCCCCAGAACAAGAATCCTAGAGGACTCCAACACCTGCTCGGCAATGAAGTCTGCCAGCTTCTGCAGAAATAGACTCCCACCACACGGAGGCCAGTAAATGAGAACTATTCTGCCATTGACTCCCGGTGCACATTTAGTGACAACACACTCAAAGGACACTGGTGTTTGTACTTGGAGTGTGGTGAGGTCCAGAGCAGATCTAAAACAGATGGCCACCCCACCTCTTCTATGGTCCCTCCTCAGGTAATGCAAGACTGAGTAGCCAGGAGGGACAGAAGGCGCCAGCACAGGCTCAGCATCATTGCCCAACCAGGTCTCGATAATGCAAACAAGATCAGCTGAGGAACTTGCAATGAAAGATTCCATCACCATGGTCTTATTCCTCATTGACCTTGTGTTACAAAGAATGACCCAAAGGGGAGGAGCCGAGCAGGCCAGATGCGTGACCTGGTGACATCTGACAGAGCCTTAGGGAGGGAGACCAGGTATGATGGTCCTCTATCCTGACCACTTCTCCTTCCTGGGTGTCTCCTGGTCCACACTACCCCAATCCTGCCCCCTACATTACCATACTGGGTACCCTCACTACAGTGATTGTACCACACCCTCAGGTTCCCCACTTCCCGACACTGGCTGAGAACCCCCTCCGGTAAAGGCAACTGGAGCCCTACAAAGGGGCAGAGTGACCACAGGAAGTCCACTGAGTAGGTAAGCCTAGCTACCTGTGTGCCTCTACACATCACTAACCACAAAGATAAAACAGTTCAACACAATATAATAACAATAACAATAACAAAAACAATGAAACAAGCACATGATCACAAGGACCACTTGAGTGCCTAACAGGAAATACATGTAGCCAACCCTGGATTGGCTAAAACAGAGTTCTGGGGGCTGAGTTACAGTTGGCTTCCAAATGGAGCTTTTCCGCAGGTCCTGGTAGCAATCGATGGGGGGGGGAATGGTAGGCTGGAGAGCCCTCCCTTGACCCCGTCCTGTGCTAGGTGGCATTCACTGTGTGGTCGGAGCTGCTGGCAATTTGAGCGGTAGGAGCAGGTAGCTTAGAACTTGGCACAAGTAAATTATGGTGCATTACTTGTAAAACAAAATGTGGAAAATGAATGTACCCAGATAGGATTTTTCTAGGAGTCAGCAAAATAGTGGCTTATTGGACTAAAGGCAGCAAACTACATAATGGACTGAGCAACTGGCTAGCAGTGAGCAGACAGTCACACTAGGCAGGCAGCACTGAGGGTACGCATACACAAACTAGCTAACCAGGGAGTATGTCAGTTTAATATAATACTGACAGATTCAAGTGGGATGAGAGATTAACAGTGCAGTACTGTGATAGGCAGGAGGCCCACAGTCATTTGAAATGAGTACTCACTGAGAAGAGTAGAGTAGCAGTTAGGTTGGGAAGAGGCTGGTCTGGGGTGCAGCTTGGCTGGCTGAACAGTCGAATCATGGCTGACTCCAGGCAGACTCCTTGATGTCCTTTGTGTTCAGTCCTCAGTGCTCAAGACCACAAGTGTGGATGGCCACAAATACAACTCTTCTGATAAAGGGAAGTGGTCCCACCCCTCAGTGCACCTGATTGGTTCACAGATGCAGAGATAATAAATGGCAGCAAGGGAAGGGTTTGGAGGTGCTGGCTGAAAGTTTAGTTGGGGGGAGGAGAACTGAAGATGGCAGGCAGTCCCTCAGTGTCCCCTGAAGCTGGAAGGATGAAACGCTAGAGTGTCCTGTTGAAGCAAGGGCTGAGTGAGGTGAGAAAAGTCCTTGGCGTTTTGAAAATAGCTGTCTGTCTGCTGGTCCCACCCCCAACACCCAACTGATTCACGGATGCTAAAAAGATTAGAAGGCAGAAAAAGGGGTCGGAGGTGCTGTCTGAAGGTCCACTCAGGGGGTTGGGAACTGAAGATGGCAGGCAGTCCCTCTGTGTCCCCTGAAGCTGTAAGGATGAAACACTGAAGTGTCCTGTTGAAGAAGCAGCTGAGTGAGGTGGGAGAAGTCCCTGGCACTTTGAAAATAATACTCCGTATGCTGGTCCCATCCTCAACTTTCACAATTGGTTCACGGATGCAGGAGAAATCAGAATGCAGCAAGAGGGGGTCAGAGGTGCTGGCTGAAAGTTCAGTTGGGAGGAGGTGAACTGAAGCTATCAGGCAGTCCCTCTGTGTCCCCGGAAACGGTAAAGATGAAACGCTGGAGTGTCCTGTTGATGCAGCAGCTGAGTGAGGTGAGAGAAGTCCCTGGCACTTTGAAAATAGCGCTTTGTCTGCTGGTCCTGTCCTCAACTTATCCAATCGGTTCATGGATGCAGGAGAAATTAGAATGCAGCAAGGGGGAGTCAGAGGTGCTTCCTGAATGTCTAGTCAGGGGGGAGTGGAACTGAAGATGGCAGGCTGTCCCTCTGTGTCCCCTGAAGCTGGAAGGATGAAATGTCAGTGTCGTTTTGAAGCAGCAGTTGAGTGAGGTGAGAAAAGCCTTTGATGCTTTGAAAATAGCACTCCATCTGCTGGTCCCATACTCAACTTACTCGATTGGTTCACAGATACTGCAAAGATTAGAAGGCAGCAAGGGGGGTTGGAGGTGCTGGCTGAAAGCCCAGTCAGGGAGAAGGGGAACTGAAGATGGCAGTCAGTCACTCTGTGCCCCTTAAAGTTGGAAGGATGAAACGCAGGAGTGTCCTGTTAAAGCACAGGCCGAGAAAGGTGAGAGAAGACCCCAGTGCTTTGAAAATAGCACTCCACCTGCTGATCCCACCCTCAGTGCACCTGATTGGTTCCCGGATGTTGCAGAGATAGAAGGCAGCAAGGGGGGTTGACTGAATGTCCAGTCAGGAGGGAGAGGAACTGAAGATGGCAGGCAGTCCCTCTGTGTCCCCTGAAGCTGGAAGGATGAAACGCTGGAGTGTCCTGTTGAAGCGATGTAAGTGAAGTCCCTGGTGCTTTAAAGATAGTGCTTCGTCTGCTGGTCCCACCGTCAATGCATTTGATTGTTCATGGATACTAAAGAGACAAGGAGGCAGCAACTGCACACTGTCTTGTATTACTTTTTTTTTTTTTAATACTTCAATCTTGTATTACTTTTTGACCAGAAAAGGCACACTGACTGAGGACAGCTCATTTCCAGGTGTATCCTTGGGGATGGGTTACATAGACTTGTTTTATTGTCAGGAGAAATGGCCAGGACACTGGATAAGTGCCAGTGGATCATTAAATTTCACCACAACAGCCACCAAAGATGGGCAGAAGGGACCTTGATTTAACATCTCATCCTAAGGACAGCACTACAGCACCCCCCCCCCGTGCTGCACTACAGTACAAGTGTTGGGCAGTAGTCAAAGTTCCTGGTGTGGGAGTAGAACCCATGACCTTCTGATCTTCTGGCCCCAACAGTGAATTCAATCTGCTGAGCCACTGACATATGTAAGATCTAAAGAATGAGCCAGTGTGGTAGCACAGAGTTCGTGATACTGCCTGCTGTGCCAGCAACCTGGTTTGAGGAGCAAGCTTGGATTGCATAGGGGTCAGGGGGTCAGCCGAGGGAGAGAGGATGGAGCATCCCATGTACTGCTCTCATCTCTTGGAGGGGGGTACAGGTCACTCTACTGTTTGGCTACCTTCTGGTGGAGGCCAGATAGCAGCACAGCAGGAGCATCAATTTCATGTCTGACTTGCCAGCGGACACTTGTGCATACATACCTTTGCACATCTGCGCACAGTGCATCATTGCACAAATCGCAGCCTAGGAGTGAAAATGACTGTGAAAACTCTGACCAAACAGGATGAAGCTCTGGTCTCCCACGGGACCCGTGCCACCAACTGGGCTCCCCTCCAGAATCTGGATTGTGCTCTAAAAGAGCCTGGCCAGCCGTGATGGCCTTGCCATGGGGGTTAATCAGTAGGTGACTCAGCGGAGGGTGTAAGTCCCAGAGAGGGAGGGTGATGGGACTGGGGAGATCAGAGCAGATGGGGGCCGACCAGTAATCAGGGGACATAAATAAAGAACAACAAAGAAAACCATCCATTGATGTCTCTTACTGGTGCCCCTGTAACTGTTCTCCACCCGAACCTCCCTCTCAGCACTCCCCACCTCACCCCCTCCCCAACAAACATAACACTGACACTGGGGGTGCCCAATCCCCCAGTGTCGACACCTCGTGTTTTTTTTTTAATTTTTTTATTTATATATGTAACTGTTCCTCACTTGACCCTTCCTTTCAGCACCCACCACCCTACCCCACCCCCAAGAAACATAGCACTGACACTGGGGGTGCACAATCCCCAGTGTCTATTTTATTTATATAAATACATGGAATGTAATAAAGAAAACCATCCATCAATGTCTGTTGCTGGTTCCCCATAACTGTTCTCCCCCCGATCCTCCTTCTCAGTACCCACCATCCCACCCCCATAAACATAACGCTCACACTGGGGGTGCCCAATCCCCCAAATGTCATCACCTGAAATATAGAAAACTGTCCCTCATTGGTTATTTATTTTTTTTACCCTGTAAAATAGAAAACCATCCATAGATGTCTGTTGTGCCATTGCTCCCCCCACCCAACACTCCCACTCAGCAGCCCCCCAATCCCTTACCTACCCACCGGGGGTCTGATGCCGTAATCTTCTCTGGACTGCAGACACATTTTCACTCTTCAAAGCCAGACCACGAACTGAGGAAATCAGGTGTGTAGTTCAATGTATTTCACTGGGGTTTTGAACTTAGTGGCATAACTTGGCCATTTTTTTATATTTTTGGCCCAAATTTTCAACATGTCTTGTTTGGGACCCCACCTCATGAACAATTACAGTGTATGTAGGCAGATATGTTCTGAAAGGTGATCCTGTGATTGCTGCGTGACATCACCTTTCAGGCAGGAGTTGACAATTTTCTCTGCCTTTTGTTCATGAGGTGAGGTCATAAGAAAGCTATGCTGAAAATTTGGGGCAGAAATATTTAAAAACAAAGTCATGAACCTACATTGAAATTTACAAATGCAGGCTTGTAACTTTGGTAATTTTCAAAGTTTTGACCCAAAATTTTCAACACAGCCATTTCTTCACAGCACCTCATGAATGTGACAGCTGTCATTTTCCAAATCCTGGCCAAAATATGTTTTCATGCCTGTGACATGGAATGACATTTCAGTGACATAGAATGACATTTTGGCAGGGATTTGAAAATTTTCACCTACTGGGTTCACTAGGTGGGGTAATAAGAAGGCTATGCTGAAAATGTGGTGTACAAATACGGTTAAGGGCCCAGGTATGACTGAACGTTAAACTATTTCAGCGTTCACTCACAGCTTTGCTGATTTTCAATATTTTAACTCCAATCTTTCAATATAGCCATTTTTCCACACCACCTCATGAACGTGACGTGTCATTTTAAAAATCCTGGATGAGATGTTTTTTTTGCACCTCTGGTATGAAATGACACTTCAGCCAATATATCATAAAATATACATGTCATGTCTATAGGGTGAATCCTAAAACAAGTATCTTCAAAATTTTGGGTCAAAATTGCAAAAAGCAAATTGTTTACCAAGCATCAAATAATCGGCATTGACAAATGTTTGTTAATAAATGCTTATGGTCTACTACATGAGAATTTAACTTTTTAACTAAAGGGTATTTTTTTACCTAAAAAGAATACATCTTATCTAAAAGAAGCAGCCTGAAGAAGAAATGTCTGACTCCTCATAGGTGGTGGATTTCTGATTCAGCTGTACTGTTCTGTACATAGATTTCCCCATCTGGGCCACAAGCACAGGGAGCAGCTGGATTCAGGGGGCCAGGGAGCCCCAACTATTTAAAAGTAATGGAATTAGGGTGTGGGGAGTCGGGGGGGGTTATAATTTGCCCATTTTTACTTATGGCTGCTACAACAGCCAGAAGTAGAATTGCCTATTTTTATGTTGCCAAGCTTGCGCAGCCAACATCTTGGGACAGTGCAGCTTTGGAGGTGTGGTCGATGTTGGGCAAATGCAGGGCAGGCACCAGTAGGTGCGTCCCTCATTCCTAAATCAGCCTGCATGCCGGCGCCACACCATGCATACATAATGTGGTGAGCACATCTAAGAAAAGGTCCGCTGCAATCCAAGCAAAGCTCGTCAGACGCAGACAGACCCTTCCTGAGTGTTACCCGACATTATCAGCATGGTGGTGAGGCGGCAGCATGTGCTTGAGTCCGGGAAATTTCATCCACCTATCGGTTTACCGCTTTCTTTGTGTGCCAGCGAGAGCCCCTCCCCATCGGCATAACCCCACCCATTGTTAAATGCCGGGTGCCCAATCCCTCGACTCCCCCGCTGTCTTTGTGTTGCCGGCGGGGTGCTCAATCCTCATCGCATAACTTCTCCCACTGTTGTGTGCCGACGAGGGTGCCCACCTCCGCCGGGCTACAGACCTCCAACATTTAGGTGGCACGCTGGGAGCCCACCCCAGCATGCCAAACCCTGAAATACAAATACTGTCCCGCAATATATATATTTTTCCCCACCTGTAAAACCACCTGTAAATGAAAACGATCCCTCGTGGTCTCTCTGGCCCCACCCGCGCCACTTTCTGTGCACCTTGCCTCCCTCACACCCTCTCACCCCATACTTACCTCTGGAGTCCAGTGCGACTATCATCGGTGGACCGGGAACACGTCTGCATTCTTCAAAGCCGACCGTGAACTGAGGAAATGCCGGTAAGCTGTATAATGGAATAAATAGGGTTTTTTCAACTTTGCTGCATATCTCAGGCTTTTTTGGGAATTGTGGTCCCAGATTTTCAAAATGGGGTTTTTGGGACCCCTCCTCATGAATTCTTGCACTGTCATGGCGTTATTCAGTCCTGAAAGGTAATTTCGCAGTCACTGCACAGAATCACCTTTCGGGGCTGAGTAACAAAATGACAGTGCCACTGTTCATATGGGGGGGCTCTCAAAAGCCTCGTTAAATTTGGTGGGAAAAATCCCAAAAATGTTTTGCATCGAGTACGCGCGCAGTTGCTACGCGACGCCATAAGTTAGCGAATTCACAATATTTTCACGCCAGATTCTCAACATTGACATTTTACCACACCTTCTTGTGAGCCATTCAGCTGTCATTTTTCACATCCTGGCTGAAATGTGTTTTCATACTTCCGGCACAGAATAGCATGGTCGCTGTGCGAAATCACTGTTCGGGACACATTACAAAAATGACAGTGACACTGTTCATGAGCAGAGGTCCTAAAATGACTATGTTGAAAATTTGGTGACAATACTCCATAAAATGACTGTGTTATGAGCGTGCGTTGCGCAGTTTGCACGCACACTCGTAAGTTCGCAAACTTTATAATATTTTCATTCCAGATTTTCAACAGTGCCATTGTTCTACACCTCCTAATGAACAGTACAGCTGTCATTTTTCACATCCTGACCAAAATCTGTTTTTGCAGTTCCGGCTTACAATAGCACGGTCGCTGTGGAAAGCCTGTGTTCGAGACACATTATGAAAATGGCAGTGACACTGTTCATTAGCAGATGTCCTAAAATGCCTATGTTGAAAATTTTGGGAAGTCAATAAAATGAGTGTTTTACGAGCGCGTGTTGTGCAGTTTGCACGCATGCTCGTGACTTTGTGAATTTGTAATACTTTCACTCCAGCTGTTCATCATTGGCATTTTTCCATACCTCCTTATGAACAGTACAGCTGGCTGAAATGTGTTTTCGCATGTCCGGTGCAGAATTGCACGGTCACTGTGCGAAATCACTTTTTGGGACAGTTTGAGGAAATGACGGTGACACTATTCATCAGCAGAGGTCCTAAAATGCCTATGTTGAAAATTTGGTGCCGAAAGTCCATACAATGACTGTGTTGCAAGCGTGCATTGCGCAGTTTCCACGCACCCTTGTAACTTCGTCAGTCTGCAATATTTTCATGCCACATTTTCACCACTGGCATTTGTGCACACCTCATTATCAACAGTCCAGCTGCTATTTTCCACAGCCTGCCCAAAACGCGTCTCCGCAGCTCTGCCACACAATGGCATACTCGCTATGCAAAATCACCTTTTGGGACACATTAACAAAATCACAGCGCTATGCATCTCCACCTCCGCCACTGCCAATGCCAGCGCGACAACATTCGGCATTGACAAATGCTTGTTCATTTAGAGCTGGGAAATTTGGCTAGGGAACCTAATCCATTGGAGTAAATTTGGAGAGAAAACAGAAATGTTTTAATCTAACTTGTACGCTAACTGTGCAGCAAACAAGCAGTGTTTACTGTATGTTTCGATTAAGCTTAATTTCTATTTCTAAGGAGAATACCTCAAGAGGGCAGTATGGTACCTCCAATAGCTTGACATTTTGTTACAATAACCAGTCTCATTGCTGCTCAAAATAAAGTCTTTATTTTTTTAATTGTGCATTAAAGTTCCAAAAAGAAAGTACCAGGGGAACAGTTGACCTGCTGGGAAAATGATAAACAGAAAAACTTCGGGGAGGTGGTCTGCTCACACACAGAGTGCTAAATGTAAGAAAGGACAAAATAACTCATGATGCAGTTCATAAGCAAATTCAGTTTATTTGAACAATAGCATGTTTAATCCCTCCCCACACACACACTTCTCGGGGCTTACCTGTTTCCTCCTCCATTCCCCGGAACAGCATCTTCACCCTCTGATCCCCCAGAACTGCTAAAGGTAGGGACCGTCAGGGCAGTACAATCTGATGTCAGAAGCCCTGATGGAAGCTGAACCAGGCCTCCCCCTGTAGTCCGTTTGGCAGGAGTCACCAATGGTACCCACAATCTTGGGCCCAGGAATGCTGTGTGGGGGCTGAGACCGAGTAGGGTGAGGTACCATTGGGCACCTTTGGCATATTTCCCTGATGGCATTGTCAGCAGTGGGTTGGGGAATGAGACAGAGCACGATGGCCATGGCTGGCTGCTACGCATGCACAATAGGCACATTTCAGAGCCAGAGCTCCGATTCTTCCAAACTGTCAAAGCAGCACACAGTGAAAGGCCCTTTAGACATTTAACAAAATTGTATAGAATGAATGCTAAGTGTCAATGTTCCTGTTTTTAACATTGTTTTACGCATGATGTATTTATTGTGTATTGTATGCTCTTCATCGAGGGTCTCTTGCAGCAGGCCACACCTACGGAACTATAGCCGCCAGGCCCTAGGACTGCATGGAAACTTTTCTAACTAGCAGTCTACCAGAGGGCCGCACACTCCAATGTCGTACACCATCAATCAATCTTGTACAAGTGGGCGACCCCCACACCCTCCTCAGTTCTCTTTCCATCAACCATCACACGTCAGACTGCACGGAAATCTGCCAGGTTCAGCTGATCACCATTTTATCTAATTTCGTTGAACCTTTTATAACCTTTTTTATTTCTCTCCCTAGTTTGTATCACTTTCATTTTAAAGTGATTTTTCGTTTTGTTTATGCTGAGCTCCATCTTTGGAAACCTTTTTAAGAAGTGTGCCTGCGGTAAGAAGATCCCGGGGAAGGATGATCACGAAGCCTGCGTCCGCAGCCTAGGCTGAGAACATGACACCCAGACCTGCATGATTTGTTGTGGCTTTAACCAGGCTACCAGGTAGTGCTGAGAGCAGACCCTGGAAATGTTTCTGCTGCAGCAGAAGACTGCCCAGATGGAGGAGAAGCTTCAGGCCAGGAGTGCCTCTGCTTCCCCCTCAATGTCCTCGGGCTCAGCCCAGGACATTTCAAGCAGGAAGCACAAATATTGAGACAAGGACCGTTCTAAGGCCGGGTCCTCCTGGTCTCACTCATGGTCATCCTCATCAGGGGCAGCCTCCTTTGCCTCGCACACCCTTTCTCCTGCAGGGCTACTGTTGGCAGCTCCCCCTACCAATATCTCGGTGGCGAGCATCGGTTCTAAGGGATCTGGTGCCCAAACAACTTCTGAGCCCCTGCTGTTTAGGCCCTTGTTCTCAGCGGACACACAGTCAGGTGGCTCAGCCGATTCAACATCGACTGGCTCAGGCTCAGTGGTTTCTGGGGTTCAGCTTTCTCCCCCACTGCCAGCCTCGGCCGTTTCGTCAGCCACTATCTCTACCCTGGGGCACTTCCTTTTGCCACAGTCACCCCGGGCTGAGCCTCAGTCATTGTCACCCACTCCAATGACAGCCCAAGCCAGGGAGATACCCCACAGGCCTTGGCCTGTTTGGTCACCCTCCCTGATGTCGACTCAAGTGCCAGCCCCAGGTTTTTCTCAGCCAACGCCGATGGGCCCAACACCGATAGTGGTGGACTTTCAATCTATGCTTTATACCTTGTGGGACTTCATGCAAGCTAGGTTTGCCCCTACATAGGGGCCATCCCTGCAACAGTCTACTGTGACTGCACCTGCGCCTTCCGCAGGGCCACAGTATTCACTTCTGGATCTGGGCCCTTCAAAGTCCCTTCAGGACCCGGGGATGAGGATGAGTACCATCTGATCTTTTTCTTCCAGATAATCTGGATGAAGAAGGCAATGACAGAGGCATTACTCCCTCCCACTCCTCCTCCATGGTCTCGTCCAACAGTGAGAATACCCCAAAGTACATCCCATGGTCTCCCCCGGATAACCCCTCTTTTGTCTATGTTATGAGACAACTTCAGTCAGCCATGGGGTTTGACACAGAACAGCAAGACCCTATTCGGCGTTGACTGGCCATTTACATCTGTGGGATGCTCCTCCTCTAGTCATTTATCCATTAATAGAGCCCTTTGAGGATGCCACCATGGTCACCTGGCACTGGCCCAACTTGATCCTTGTCATGCCCAGGTAGGCGGACAAGTAGTACCAGGTTCCTGCAGGGAAGTCTTTCTTTGTGGATCAACCTCAAGTGGATTCGGTGGTCATTAATGCCACCCACGACCACTCCAAGAGGCAAAAGCATCTTAGCTCCTTGCCCCCAGATAAGGAGTCCCAGAGGTTGGATCTCATTGGCAAGAGAACCTTCGCTTCTACCATTTTGACCATCAGGGTGTTGAACTACATTGCCCATGTGGTCCAATACCAAAACCAGCTCTGGGAACAGGCCCTTGCAGCAGCCCAGGCCCCACTCCCCACCGAGGACTGCTGCAGACATCAGTTGTTTCAGTCTCTCCAAGTGGGATCCGATGTCAGCATGCACCTTTTATGTGCTGCCTACGACTTCATGGACGCCTCGGCCTGGGCTTCCGTAGCAGGCATTTCTTTGCTCAGGATGTCCAATTGTCCATCCTGAATTCCCCCTTCATAGGCTACTAACTATTTGAAGTGTATGTGCAGAACATACTGGGTAACCTGAAGGCTTTCACCACACTTTGAGGTTGGTCCACTCCACATATCACGCCCAACCTAAAAGTAATGACAGAATGCCCCTTTTTTGGTCTACCCATAGGCCTAAGCCCTCCAACAAGCCTCAGGGCAAGCATTGAACCACCCCTGCCCTGCATACCCCCCTCCACCACTGAGAAATCCACCAGAGGAGGAGGTATGGCCCCAGCTGCCCCTACCTCTTCAGCCTGATTCCTTGCTCAATCCCTCCCCCAACAAGGCAGGAGGGGGTTGTAGGGGGTCGTTTCTCCCTACACCTGGACAAGTGGAGGGAGATTACAGCAATGCATGGGTTCTTCAGCTAATAGAACATGGCCACACTCTGGAGCTCCTAGAGTGGCCTCCAGAAAAACCTTCAGTTCAGTTGTTCTACCCTCCAGATCACATTCCTGTGTTCTGAGAGGAAATTCATTCATTGCCACACAAAAAGGCCATAGAACCTCTCCCAGAGGCTCAGCAGGGCAGGGGATTCTACTCCCACTTCTTACTGGTCCCCAAATGCACAAGTGATCTCAGGCCCATCCTAGACCTCCGGGGGTTAAACCTACTCATTCAGTACAAAAAATTCCAGATGGTGACTCTTCATTGACTGCTGTTCCTTCTGCATCAGGGAGATTGGATATGCTCCCTTGATATGAATATGCATAACCACATATCCAGGTGCATGCCTCTCACAGACAATACCTATGATTCCATTTCCAGGGGGTACACTTCCAGTTTTGGGCCTTGCCTTTTGACGTGTCCTCAGCCCACAGGGTGTTTAACAAATGCCTGGAAGTAGTGATGGCAGCCCTCAGGTGGGAGGGTCTTTATGTCTTTCCCTACCTGGATGACTGGCTTCTCAAAGCTCCACCCAGGGACCACCTGTTACAGACCCTGGAATATACCTCCCAACTGTTCCAGGACCTGGGGATCTTGATCAGTCTGCGCAAGTTGTTTCTGACCCCCTGTCAGTGCCTCCAGTACATAGGGGCAGTCCTGGATACAGCCCAGGGTATGGCCTTCCTGCCCCAGGACAGGGCCGACCGCCTAATGGCTCAAACACATCTGCTGTATGACAGTAGATATGTTCCACCCACAACCTACCTCAAGCTCTTGGGCCTAATGGCTGCAGCCATAGTCACAGTGCCTTTAGCCAGCTTGTACATGAGGGTGCCCCAATGGACACTGAGGGTACAGTGGGACCAGCGCACCGATGAACTGGAACAGCAGGTCCTGGTCATCTCTCCAGTCAAAAAGGTTCTGCTTTGGTGGATGGAACCCAGCAATCCGTTGAGAGGGGTTCCTTTTCTCATTCCCTCCCCTCAGCAAATTCTCACCACGGATGCTTCGGGGTTGGAGTGGGAGGCTCATCTGGGGTCCCACAAAATGCAAGGGACATGGCCCAGTCTGGAATCATCTCTGCGTATCAATGTCCTGGAAATACTGGCAGTTCTTTATGCCTTGCAGGCCTTCCAGACTCTGCTTTCTCTGGGCTTGTTTCTAGTACAGACAGACATCAGTGTAGTTCACTTCATCAACAAATGGGGGCACTCACTCATACCCCCTTTGCTGGGAAGCCATGAGAGTCTGGTACTGGGCTCTAAAGCACAGTCTAGAATTGTCGGCCATCCATGTTCCAGGCATCAAAAACGTCCTGGCAGACCAGTTAAATTGGTTGCACTCCAAGATGCACAAGTGGAAGCTGCTGATCTCTGTCATAGAAGACCTGTTCAACAGGTGGGATTGTCCAAAGTTGGACCTTTTTGCATCCCCACTCAACACAAAACTGATACTTTTTTGCTCGCTCCCTCCAGGGTCTGGAGTTTTCTGGTGAGATGCGTTGTCCCTCTCTTGGAAAGGGAGGTTTCTGTATGCCTTCACCCCCTTTCTTCTCCATCAGGAGGGTTCTGATTAAGCTACAGATGGAGGGAGCCTCAATGATTCTTATCGCCCCCTTCTGGCCTCTTCAGATTTGATTCCCCTTGCTGCTGCAGCTAGCAGTGGAACCTTCTGTGCCCCTGCCTCTATGCATCAGCTTGTTCTCCCAGGAGCAGGACACCCTGGTCCATCCAGACCTCAAATCCCTGCATCTCCATGCCTGGCTCCTGAGGATATAGCCATGGCTAAATTTGGGGTGCCTCCCAAAGTGGCTGTTGTACTGGTGGTGGCTAGGAAGCCCTCCACTAAGGTCACTTATTCCATGAAGTGGAAGTGCTTTACGCTGTAGGCAGCTTCAGGTCATCTGGATCCTTTTACTTTCTGGTGACTCAGATTCTGGAGTACTTGCTGTCCCTCTCAGACTCTGGTCTGAAGTACTCCTCCCTTATAGTGTACATGTCTGCTATTTCTGCCTTCCATGTGCCTGTTGATGGCCATTTGGTGGCACAGTTGGGTGTGTCATGTACATTTCTGAGAGGTATTCTTCACCTGAAGCCTTCTATTCACAAAACAGTCCCACCCTGGGACTTGAATTTTATTTTGAAGAAACTTACTTTGGCCCCTCCTGAGCTGGCTGTGACATACGAGCTACGCTTTTGTCGTGGAACATGTGATTTTTAGTTGCTATTACTTCTGCTCGAAGGATTTCAGAGCTACAGTACAGGCTCTCTTGAGAGAGCACCCTTATTTGATTTTCATAAAGACAGGGTACCTTTGCATACTAACCCTAAGTTTCTTCCTAAGGTGGTGTCGGAGTTTACTTTAAATCAATCCATCCACCTGCCTGTTTATTTCCCAGAGCATGCCAATCCAGGGGAAGCATTACTCCATACTTTAGGTGTGCATAGAATTCTGCATTTCTATACACACCATACAAAATACTGCAGGAAGTCCTTTCAGTTGTTTTTTTTCACCCCTGGGAAAGAGGCCGTCCCTGTTTCTAAACAGCGCTTGTCCAAAGGTTGGCCAACTGCATTATTTTTTGCTGCAGGAGTATAGCAAGGATCTTCCTGGCCTTGTTCGTCGTCATTCTACCAAAGGCATGGCCACTTTGGTTGCCTGTTTCAGGAATCTTTCAGCTGCAGGGATCTGCGCTGCTGCCACTTTGAGTTCTGTCCACACCTTTACCACGCACTATAGTCTGGACATTACCTCTAGGCACAGGGCCAGTTTTGGACTTGCTGTTTAACAAGGCCTGCTCTCCTAGGCTCTTGGTTACCAACCACCCAGACTGTTCTTCTAATGCTGTAACTGCTTGGTACTCATTCCATAGGTGTGGTCTGCTGCAAGAGATACCCGCAATGAAGATAGCACAGTTACGTAAGAACTTATTGTAACAGTAGATTTTCAAGAGGATCTCTTGTAGCAGGCCATGCTGTCCCACCCTCCTTCCTTCTAGGCCTGCGGGCTTCTCTCTATGTCTGTGTCTCCTTCTCTTTCTTGGAGAGCATTCTGCTTTCTGTCACTTTGTCTTTGGGGGGAATCTTCGGCTTTTGCTCAGTTCCCCAGCAGGAGATTTCTGTTTATGGTCTCCAGCGGTGGAACTGAGGAGGATTTGGGGCCGCCCACTTATATAGGATTGGTTGACATTAGCATATGACTTCAGAGTGGGTGGCCACCTGGTAGACTGCTAGCTAGAAAAGTTTCCATGTGATCCTAGCACCTGGCAGCTGTAGTTCCATAGGTGTGGCCTGCTGCAAGAGATCCTGTCGAAGAACTACTGTTACAGTTAGTTCTTACATAACTGTACTTTATGCCACGTGGGACTGAAAAAGGGCTGTGCCCAGTTCATTTCCTGGTATAAAAAATCACAAAATCAAAATTAAAACAAACCATGCACCCACCTCCTACAAGGATCTTGGCTCCAGGGCAGGCAGCGGAGCCGAGAACAGTTTTAAAACATAGCATTGGATGCAAACAATGTGTTCCCAGTCCAGGGCAGGCAGCGGGCTGGCAACCGGTAGAGGGAATGTAGTGCAAATATGCACCAGCCAGGAAAACGGCTCCGACAGCTGCCTCCCACAATTGAGCCTCAAGTTTCAAAATAGGGCAAGTGCCCACATAAAGAAGCACTTCCCTGGCATCAGGATAGACAACAAGACCAGGGCACCATAAAAGCTGCCCTTAATAACTCCCCATAGAACTGCAGCCAGCTTGCAAAGTCTGCATCAGGATGTAGACAAAGATTGCGGTCCCTATGTATGCCCCTGCACTGTAATAACTTCTGGGAAGGGGTCGGGGGTTGGCCCAGGATATGCCCACAAGTTTCGGATGGACAGATGTCGGCAGTGTAAGAAGATCTGTGTGTGGCCCTAGCATGGATTGGTGGTCATTCTGGGTCTGTTTGCTCGGGGGCTGGCTGGTCAGGCATCAAATTTCATACCAGGTAGAGGGGGTTGTTCCCAAGGATTGAGGCCAGTTCAGTCAGACTGTCAGGTGGGTGGCCGTGTGTTGGAGTGTGTGCCACTCTTTGTCCAGGCACTGCAGTCCTGGCAGGTCTGAGGAGTCTGGGATCCCAGTAAAAATGTTTGTGTGGGGAAGGACAGTGACTTTGGAGAACACTGCAGAGTGGGGGCAAGTTGGGAACTGGGGTTTTCCTGCTCCCACCAAAGCCTTTCTCCTCTGGGGGAAAAACTCGGGCAACGCAAACAGTCTTTGGGGGGGGGGGCACTGCCTTGTTTCAGGTCCTGAGCCTCAGAGAGAGAGAAAGAGAAAAGGAACCGATGACAGACCACCAGTAGCCTGGAGAGGCCTGTGTCCCAGCCAGGAGCAGCTGCATTCATTCTGACTGTCCCAGCAACCAACACTGGAAGTATCGTTTGAGGCATCAAACCATGGGTGAACATCAGGGTTTTGGCCCTCCGGCTGGGGAGTGGGTGTACTGTGCCAGGGACTGGTGAAGAGATCCTGGGCAGGACTTTGCAAGTGTGAAAGGCCAAGGCAGATGACCTGTAGAGGCCATCCGGTCACCCATCCTCTGTGGATTACAAATAGGGGCCCCGTTTCAACCCAGACAGTTAAAATTCATGGTTCTGCAACACTTGTATTTAAAGTGTGTTTTACCTGCAATCTTTTAAAGCATGCCACCAAGCTCCACCCTGTTAGCAGCATCTGCATCTCCAGAGTGGTACCCACTGCAACTCAAAAACTGTAGAGAGCTCTCACCCATGGCCTTTTAGGGGGAATTAAGACTGGTGCATTCTCATTGAGGGGTTGAGGACTGCCAGGAGGGTAGGCAGATTCTGTGGGGCAACCGCTGAAACTGTTTTGATGCCTGCCTGCATAGACTGCAAGTGCTGCATAGGGCATATAGAGTTTATTGCTACCCCATTGCTCCCATTTTCCTTACTGTCCCCTAAAACTAGGATCTGCAGCTTATCCAATAGGTAGGGAAATGGGCAGACTGGGTAGGCCAAGCGGTCCTTATCTGCCGTCAAAGTCTATGTTTCTACAGTGGGAGGTAGGCGGATGTAGGCTGTTGGTAAAACTAGGATCTGCAGCTTATCCAGTAGGTAGGGAAATGGGCAGACTGGGTGAGCCAAGCAGTCCTTATCTGCTGTCAAAGTCTATGTTTCTATGTTTTGTTCTCTACGTACCCTCCATTTTAAATAAATTATTTGTTTGAACTGCATTTTTTGGTTTGGGGTTGTCATTGGTTTACAGTGTCCCTTGTTTTGGGGATGGGACTGTGTGGCCAGATGATGTTGTGTGTCAGCATTCAGGTACCCCATGTTGCCACCCCAGGTGAAGGCAGTGCACCAGGTTAAGCCCATGTACCCAGTGTAGCACATCTTTAGGTAACTCAAGCCAGCCCTCTCGGAGGGTTGGGAGAGGTGAACCTGAGGGCCCTGGGCAGTCCGCTACACATATAATTATGGACGCCATCTGATCTATGTTTCAGTGTTTCATGTCCTCTAACCACTTTATTAAGAGGAGCTACTCCTGCATTTTAATACAATATAATTATATAAAATTATAGGCCAGTCAGCCTAACCTCCATCATGGGGAAGCTCATGGAGTCCATCATCAAGGAGAGGATTGTAGCATTCATGGAGGAGAATGGTCTTCAGGACAACAGACAGCATGGATTTGTTTCTGAAAGATCATGTCAGACAAACATGGTGGACTTCTATGACTGGGTAACTAGAGCACTAGACAAGGGTCAAGCAGTGGATGTCCTGTACCTGGACTTCAACAAGTCCTTTGATTCAGTGCCACATGGGAGGTTGATAGGCAAGGTGGGGAACCTGGGGATGGGAGAGAGGTTAGTGGAGTGGATGAAAAAGTGGCTGAGTGGTAGGCAGCAGAAAGCTGCCCTACGGGGGAGGGGGAGCTCTCTTCACCAAGGGCTGTGACGAGCAGGGTTCGCAGAGCTTGGTGCTGGGGCTGGTGCTGTTTGGCATATTCATTGCTGACATATCAGATGGGGTCAAAAATAAGATCAGCCTGTTTGCAGATGACACAAAGATAGGTGCAGTGGTGGACAACACGGAGGGTTGGCTAGGACTGCAGGAAGATCTGGACAGACTCGTACAATGGTCAGACACATGGCAGCTGGGTTTCAATGCAAAGAAGTGTAAAGTTATGCACTTGGGTGTCAGGAACTGTAAGTATAGATACAGTGTGGGGGAAATACAGTTGAACATTACAGAGGAGGAGGAGGAGGAGAAGGACCTTGGGGTACTCATAACAGGGCAAATGAATCATTCAGCACAGTGCAGGAAGGCAGCAGCTAACGCTAACAAGATGCTGGGGTGTAATGCCAGGGTAATCACCAAAAGGAGGAGAGAGGTCATTCTGCCATTGCACAGGTCACTGGTCAGACCGAACCTGGAGTACTGCTTGCAGTTCTGGCATCCCTTCCTAAAGAAGAATATTAGACTGCTGGAGGGAGCCCGGTGCAGAACTACCAGGATGATAACAGGAATGGAGAAGAAACCCTGCGAGGAAAGACTGGGAGAGCTCAATAGGTATTCCCTGAAAGAGAGATAGAGGGGATATGATCGAGACCAAGTATATGAAGGGCATAAACAGGGTCATCACAGAGGAGATGTTGAGATTAAAGGGAGAGATGGCCACCAGGGGGTATAGTCTGAGACTGGAGGGGGGCAAGTTCAGGAGGGAGTTGAGAAGACACTACTTCACAGAGAGGGTGGTAGCAGGGGGAACGCACTTCCAGAAGAGGTGGTGTCACTGAAATCGGTGAATAGCTTTAAGAGGGAGTGGGACAGGATTAGGGGGAGGGGAAATGGGGAATGGGAGGGGGGCAGCTATGGAGTAAACTCAGCTGCACACTTGAGAAATTCGATAGACCTACTGGCCTGTATCTGCTGGCGTTTTTCGTGTGTTCGTATGTTCGTACATAATAAACAGATTTAGTTTTAAACTTTATGCTATAAATCCTCCTTAATATCTGATATACTGATCACTAAATAAATGGCACCACACCAGTAATACTCTAGTAAGAACCAAACTGCACAGACTGGGAATCCCATGTCAGCAACCTCCACCCCTACCCCCGCCATGGCTCCCACCTCCACTCCCACATTATCTGCCCTGGGGTTACTGTGCGGAGGTGATTCATTCCCCACTGGTGTATGTCTGGACAGCAATGGACTGTTTGATTGAGATGTCACTGGTCCAGACACCATCATAAGCATTCCTCCTGGAGCAATACTCCTAGTAGACTAGGCATTAAACATGTAATAAAATAGCAACTCACAATATAAGCCCCTTGTCTAGTTATGTTTCAAAAATGTATTGGTATGAAGATCTTGTCTAATTAAACGAAAATCAAAATATTCTCCTTCCCCTCACCACTGACCACTATCACCCCAACACTGTGACATAAGTTCCAGTAGATATAGTTGCAGAAATTATTGTTTATAGATACATGTACATGCCTTTATTAAGATGCCTAAAGGGGGGCTTTGCAACATGTGCCCAACTCATTTCTCAAATTTATCGAGCTCCTTTTTTTTTAAACTTCAAGAACACATAGTTCTATCTCAACTCTCCCATTTCCTCGACTCCTCCTCCTTTTTCACCCCCTTCCAATCTGACTTTTGCAAACATCACTCCACCACTTCCTCTCTCCTCTGGCTCACAGATTACATCCATTCTGGCATGGAACAAGGCCTCCTCACTGCCGCCATCTTTGCCGATCCAGCGAAAGCTTTCAACACTGTCTCCCACTCTCTTCTCCTGGACAAACTAAAATCAGCAGGTCTGACTCCACAACCAGGTGTTTCAACTCCCTACCTTGTAGGCAGATCTCAATCAGTGAGAATTGGAGACTCTCCCCCACCCATACACACTGACATTCCCCAAGGTTCCATCTTTGGCCCTTTGCTTTTCTTCATATTCTTCAACGACCTCCCTCAGCCTGCCCCTCTGCATCCATCCACATGTATGCAGATGACATGGTCTTGTTTTCCTCTGGCTCTTCTCCATAAGAGTTAACATCCAGGCTTCAACTTGATTTTGACACTGTCCAGAAATGGTTCAGGGCTAATCAACTATCCCTTAATGCTAAGAAAACGGTTTCCATGTGTTTCGGCACACGACAGAGGCTTTCTAGACTCCCTTCACTTCCCACTTTCCTCACCCTCAATGGGGGAAAAATTGACAACTTATCCTCATTTAAGTATCTTGGTGTCTGGCTTGACCGCCACCTTGGTTGTTCTCAGCACATAGATGCCATGTACAAAAAACTCCACCCTAAGCTAGGTGCACTTTATAGGAACAAAAGCTGTATTCCTATATCTGCCCGCCGGGACATCATCACTAAAATGATCCTCCCCATTTTTGATTATGGCGACTTAGTTTATGGTGCTGCACCTAAATCTACCCTGGCCAGACTGGATCCCCTCTTCCACTCCTTTTGCTGGTTTACCTTGGCCTGCCCCCTTCCCCGGACTCACCCTTGTTCTCTGTACATTGATCTCTCCCTCCCTTCCATGAATGACCACCATCTCATTCACTGTGTCTCTTTTATTTCTAAATTCTGGTTGGCTTCACTCCCTCCTTACCTCAGCTGTCTCCTCTCCCCATGCCCCCCTCCACATACTCTCTCCATAACTCAGGTTATCATTCTTTTTTGCTCCCCTCTCGTAAATCCCTAGCTGGCCAGTCTAGTTTCTCCTTCCACCTTCCTAATCTTTGGAACTCCCTTCCACTAACAATTTGCTCTGCTACCTCCAAACGCTCTCTTTCCCCTCTACTCCAAGGCCACAATGCCCCCTCCTGTAAATGTCCTTAGCCCCAGTGCCCTACTCTTCTCCTTATCTACTCTGACCTCTATACTTCTAGCCACCCCACCTCATCTCTCCTTCTTCTCCCCTTTTTCCCCTCCACTTCGCCCTCCCACTCCCTTACTTCTTTCACACTCACTCCCACCCCCAGTAATCACCCTTTCTGCCCCTTCCTAATCCTCTACAATCTATTCCCCCACCCTACCTACAATATCTGTTCTCTTCTTCTCTTTTACTTCCACCACTACTTTACCTTTCACCCCCCAGCCTCTCTTTTCACCCTCCTCTACTTACTGTCTCCCTACCTTTCCTATATTTGTGACATTACTTTCTTGTGTGTGCCGGGTACTTCGCACTTCTGATGTTTAACCTACATTATTATTTGCTCTGGTAATGTATATTATTGTACATACTATGTATTGTTGTATTGTTAGTACTGTGTTTCTACTTGTTTGTACTTATCCCTTACCCCCTTCCCCAGGATGCATCTGGAAACAAGCTTCATGGCTCAGTATGTCTTTCCTGGTAAACCTCTTGTAAACAAATAAATTAAAGGAACAGACTCCTGCTCAACCAACCTCCAAAAGAATGTACAAAAGACTAATTAAGGGGACAAGCCAATTCCAATCCAGGTCAAAGTACAATACCAAATAAGAACAGCCCCCTCACCAGACATATAAATTCAGCTCTTTTATTTCTTGCAACAAAAACAATACCAGATGAATCCAATGTTTCAGAGTTAAATCTCCTTCCTCAGGGAAACTAGTATAGATCTATAAAATTTAAAAAATATACATGTATTGATATTTATATAGGGCAAGTATAAACAGGCAAAGCTGTTAACTCACAAAACTTAGATATGTTTATTTATTTATTTAAATTTTGGTAACTGGGTAGGCCCACTGGAACCTTGCGGTCCCTCTTTCAGGGGGCAACCCGGGATTAGTTACATGTACCTAGTGGGAGGGAAAAACCAATGCTTTGATATGTACAAGTACAGCAAGGCTTACACAGAGTAAATGAACATACATTACAGCACAGAAAATAATACAATAATAATCCAGACTTTTGGTTAGGAACAGACCATTGACAGTTACAAACCTATGTAAGTGCAAGAATCAGTACTACCATCTAGCTTTCGGACCCTTCCTCCCTATTTGTTGTGTTCTTCAGCAGAGATGACACTTTATTTAAACCTTTGTTTACCAGGTAAGTACAATGACCGAAGGCCCATTTCCACCCGGGACCATAAATATACAGTCAAGATGTTACAAATAAAATTAACAAACTTACAATACAATACATTACTAACAAGTATTAAACATACATCACAATATTACAATACAACACTCATTAAAATAATATACAGATGTAAACACTCACTCAAAAACAATGACAATGCAATTTGCCAAGAAAATAATTTCTTAGCTTAATTTTAAAAGTTTGGTGGGTAACATTCCCATATAAAGCAATAGGAACCTTAATTGGATCCCTTTGGGGGACCTTAAGTGAGGCAGCAGCACTGAAGCCCCTTCCCAAGGTATAATTTTAGCGCTTTCTTGAAACACTTAGTAGAGGAGCTATTTTGTAACTCTCTCGGGAGATCATTCCAGAGTTTTGGGAGGGCAACCCTGGCCGACCATTGACCTAGGGATGATCTGGCTCTGGGTACTTCGAGTAGTGTCCATTCAGTAAACCTGAGCTCACGTCTCTTTGTCTTGGGGACAAGCAGGTCTTGTAATCCAGGAGGGGCCCTGGGTTGTTGTAGCTTAAATGCCATGCACAGGGAGGGATATGCTAATCTTGCTTCGAGGGATGGCCATTCTAAGGCCTGGAGCACTTTGCAGTGGTGTTCTGTCCTTTCTGCTCTGACAGTAAACTGGCCGACCCTGTGGTAGAGTGTGTTCAGTCGCTGTCTTTCTGTAGCCCTCAGAGACAGGAGCAAGGTTGCTCCGTAGAACAGGGTGGGGAGTACTGTCCCGTTACTGACCGCTATTCTCATTTCTTTGGTTAGAAAGGGATTTAGTCTGTAGAGGAGGCCCAGTTTTTGGTTTACTGCCTTTGTGAGGTGGTCCATATGTTTCCTGAAAGAGACCTCCTGGTCAAGGTGCATTCCTAGGTACTTTATGCTGTCTACTACTTCTATCCCTACTCCATTATGGATGGAGAGGGATAGAAAGTTAGACCTCTTTGGGCCCAGTCTTTTTGGGCCAAACAGCATGGCTTTTGTCTTTTTGCTGTTCAAGACCAGTCTGTTAACTTGGCACTATGTTTCAAGAGCTGCGAGGTCCTGCTTCAAATCCAGATTTAAGGACCCCATGTCCTTTCCTGTTCTGTACAGCACTGTGTCATCGGCATATAGTGTGACTTTCACCCCTCCACAATCTTGGGGGAGGTTATTACTGAACAGAGAGAATAGCAGGGGGCCTAAGATTGACCCCTGTGGAACTCCTGTGGATACTAGTCGCTCATCAGATTTAGCTCCATTCCACCAAACCATTTGTGTCCTGCCGTTGAGGTAGTCTGTGAACCATTTCAGGGTTGGCATATCCAGACCCAACCCCCTTAGTCGTTCCACAAGTAGCTGGTGGTCGACCAGATCAAAAGCCTTGGTTAGGTCAATAAAGGCCGCCCCTAGCATTTTGTTCTGGTCTAAGGCTTCATACACTTCAGTGTTGAAGCTTATCAGGGCTGTTTCAGTCCCCTGTTTTTTTCTAAAACCATGCTGTTGGTCAGCCTGTAGGTTGTGCAGTTCCAGGTAGTTGTTCACCTGTTGGTAGACCACCTTCTCCAACAACTTGCTTAGGGTGCAGAGAATGGAGATAGGTCTAAAATCTTCCATGTCTTCATGCGGCCTGCTTTTCGGGATTGTGGTCACCACTCCAACCTTCCACAGGGCAGGTATTATCCCTTCAGTCAGGGACCT
This sequence comes from Neoceratodus forsteri, assembly GCA_016271365.2. Taxonomy (NCBI): domain Eukaryota; kingdom Metazoa; phylum Chordata; order Ceratodontiformes; family Ceratodontidae; genus Neoceratodus; species Neoceratodus forsteri. The sequence continues at coordinate 512,717,212 of CM057449.1, read as the reverse complement.
GTTAAAGAGCTGGGTTACAGGTCCTGCAACAACAGGGGCTCCAATTTTTAGCAGCTTGGGTTCCAGATTGTTGTGCCCTATGGCACATTCTGGTTTCAGGCCTCTAAGCAGTTTTAGGACTTCCCCTGCTGAGACCAGTTTAAGGTGAAAGTCGGGGCCCTGATGAGGGTTCCCCGGGTTTGCTTGGCCACCCTGGAGAGGGTTCTCTGGGTTTGCTTGGCTACCTGGGTCTTGACTGGGATTGCCAGTTCTGAACCTCTGAAGGTCCAAGAAGAAATCGTTGAAGACATCGGCTGCGTCTTTTGGGGTGGAAAGCGGTGTCCCGTTTGCTTTTATTACCCTAATGCTGCAACGTAACAAAGCAAAGAGGAACTAATTTTTGCTGTAATCTACCCTGCAAAGTAATACATATTTCAACGTATATACCTCATAGTTTCAGAAGTTCCATGTTTTATTTAACTAATAAGAGGTATAATAAAATTCAGCCAGCACAAGAGCACTAATTGTATTTATGTATTCAAAATAAAACACAAACATGTTTAAATAACATATAGATGCTGTTTCTTTGAAAAAAAAAATTACTTACTGATATATACTGTATGGTGGAATGTTATACTAACGCTGTACTGACCGTAGGTGCAGAACAGCGTTCCACTCACACACAATAGTAAGCTTAAGCCGCCCCTCAAAGCACTTTCAAAACAGCAACTGCCGTCTCTCAGTGTAAATTATGCTCCACAGAAAAAAAAGTAACATGGCAATGGCAGTCTTTTCAAAACAAATGACAGAATGGGAGCTGTTTATCATGGCAAATGAAAATCAGCAAACAGTCAAACAAACTGCAAACAACCTACGGCTCCTCACATCCTTCCTTCATGACATAGATGAGCACAAGGATATCCTAGAAATACCACATTCTGAGCTGGACACCCTGAAAGCAGAACTTGTTTTTAAAATACAGCATGTGGATGGAACTGAATATGAGCCATGCAGCCTACGTGGCTTCCTTGGCAGTATAGATCGCCACCTATTATGGCTACTACATTTTCCATAGCAAGCAAATAGATTTTCAGGAAACTCTCAAAACTTTAGAAGCAAAACAAAAGCATCTGAAGCACAAAGATAAAGGCAGTAAACCAAACAAAGCAGAAGCACTTACAGATGAGGACACTGAACTGCTGTACACCACATCAACAACAGGAGTGCATAATCCAACAGCATTGTTAAATTTAATGGCCAGGATAGTCAAAGGACATGCACCCTGCACAACTGAGTTGTGCTGGTGTATCCCCGAAATACAGCCCTGAGCCATTTTCAAAAGGGGTTGATGTGCCACACAAATCTGGATGCACTGCAGCGCAAAGATAATGTATGTGGCGCATCTGGAGGGGGCGTTCCCTGCATACATGGCACATCTCCATATTCAGCCAAGATGTGTGGTGCAGCTGCCTGCACATCTCAGAGATATGCCATGCAAAGATATGCATGAACAAACTATGCCTAAGTCATAGCCACCCACAGGCAGGCTGCTGTATTGCACAGCACTACACAGCAGCCTAGCTCCTGGGTGGCTGCCTTCCCCCGTCCCCGAACACATGTCAAAGAAAAGGCCAGCCTGCCCTGGTAGTCTAGTGTCCCCCCCCCATCCCTGATAATAAAATAAAAATCCCTGTCCTGGTAGTCCATTGCCACCCCCTTCCCCGAACCCCATCCAATCGATAATGATCCATCAAAATTACCTGATAGTCTAGTGATACCCCACTCCCATCCCCAAACCCCATCTGAATGAACATGCCAAAATGAAAATTCCTGGTAGTCTAGTGGTACCCCCCCCAGCCCCGATCATGGCATAACACACAATTCCATATGTCCCTGGTAGTCCAGTGGACCCCCCACCCACTGAGGCACCCCCAACCCATTTCCCCTGTCCCAGCATGGCCATTACAGCCAGCAAAATCCACCCACATACCTCCACAGTTGCCCGCCAACTACGTTGTCACTGAATGACAGCTTACAGTAAGCACTTCAATACCATTGGCCAACATCGTTGACCAATGGGCTTGCAGTGAGTACTGTAAGCTTTCATTCACAACTTTGTGAATGACACATGGTTGTGAATGAAAGCTTACAGTACTCCCTGCAAGCCCATTGGTTGACAATGTTGGCCAGTGATATTGCAGTGCCTACTGTAAGCTGTCATTCAGTGACAGTGCAGTTGGCTGGCAGCCGTGGAGGTGTGCAGGTGGGTTTTGCTGTCCGCCAGCTGTAATGACCATGCTGGGATGGGGCGTGTGGGGTGGGATGTGGGTGCCTCAGTGGGTGGGGGGTCCACTGGACTACCAGGGACATATACCTGTAGGATTGCATGTTATGCCACAATCGGGGCTGGGAGGGGGGTACCACTAGACTACCAGGGATTTTTGTTTTGGCATGTTCATTCAGATGAGGTTCGGGGACGGGAGGTGGGTACCACTAGACTACCAGGGAATTGTGATGGATCATTATCAATCAGATGGGGTTTGGGGAAGGGGGAGTGCCAATGGACTACCAGAACAGGGGGGTTTATTTTATTATATGATTGGGAATGGGTGGGGGGGGACACTAGACTACCAGGGTGTGGTGGAGTGCTTTTGCAGGAAATGGAGGATGCAGGGTGCCCATTGTATTCTGCTGGGTGCATCCCTGCCCCAGACATGCAAATGGGACCATAATGACAGCAAATGGCCCCATTTGTGTCTTGCATGGCTAATGACTCCATTTGCATGTCACAGTCTGAATGTGTGGAATTTGCGCCTGGCGCATCCCAAGGATGCACTGCACATCCCCATTCTAGGTTTTCGGACCACACAGAGGGATGTGCCAGCGCATCGTTAGTGGCCCCATTTGCACTGTTCGCATCATTTGCTACATTCAGATGAGATGCACTATCATGCATCTTGTTTGAATATAGCAATGTTGCACTCCAGCACAACTCAAATTCACTGCAGGCACTTGTGCCCATTCTGGGTGCAGTTTGAAAATCCTGGCCAATGTTTTTTAACACTGGGAATCTACTTTGCCTTATGTACCAGTGAGCACTATTGTTTAAAATGGGGGGATCTAGAGTTGTGGGTGGACTCGGCAGGCAAACAGCACCTGCAATACAGTGAGAGGCAAACTAAGACTAGGACAGGAGAAACCCCCCCATGATGTGAGACCCATAAAGCCTCACATGTATGAGGATACATCTGATCCATCCAGGGATCCAATAGCCACCTATCTTAAATATTCAGAGCAGAGCCCTACAAAGATGAAACATCCTGAAGCTCCATTTTACCTGGCACCAAATACAAACTATGTGCCAGGTAAACCAGGTTCTCTGTGGTTCCGCTCTATGACTGTTGGTCAGAACAAGCTATGTTCCCTAAAGAGGAAAATGAAAATAGCAGCAGGTTTGCCAGTGGATAAAAAAATAACCAACCACTCGACCCGAAAACCTTGCATTCAACGCCTGATCGATGGCAACGTGCCACCGACTGAAGTCATCCAAGTTTCAGGGCACAGAAACCTTGCCTCTATCAATAATTACTCTGCTATGACAGAGGCAAAGCAGCACCACAATTCAGAACTTGTTGTTGGAAGTACCAGTAGCTGTAATGCTTCAAGTAGTTTGCATGTAGCAAAAGCAATTCACTAACTACCTACCCACAACAATGAGGATTCAGTGTCCCCTCCTACAGCCCAATCCAGTGCTCAAGCACTTCAAGCACACTCCATGAAGTATCCCCGGTACTAACCTTATTTGGCAAACATTGCATCTTTCAGCAGGGAGTAATGGTAAGAATCGTCCGTCACACTGTGGCCCCCAAAAGACATCGGATCTGTTTCCTGGCATCGTCTGACAGTGACTGAGTAAGTATGTAAACAACTATATTAAAATTCATGCAGCATCATGTGGGAAGGTTCATGACACCAGCATTAGTCCTGATGCCCAAGGGTCAAATGTGACCAAGGTCAAAGTTCAAGAGGTTGGGCCATCATGCTGATGTCTGTGTCGGGGGGGGGCATAGAAAATTGTAAAAGCTAAAAAGAAAATAATGCCACCAATCATCCCTGCAAGTAGGTAACCTGTTTTTTTTTTTTTATTGTTTTAATTGTAGGTAGCCGTGATTTGTCGGACAAGGGACCACTTCTCAAGTTTCATTCTTGGAGTTCAGCAAGCTTAAGAGATGACATGTCATGTTGCGTTCTGTGAGTTTGGGGATATTTGAAAAAAGTAAAAATGGGCATTTAAACTGATAGCTCTGTTTCAACTGTCTGTGTAATATCCACAGTTCCATTTCAAATTGGGCTGTGCCTATTCAGTAAAAATGCCATTAACCATTGAAATTAATTGGTGTTTGAACTGCTCGTTTTAAATCAGTTGGTATTTGAACTGCCATTATCATTTGAATTAGTTGGTGTTTGAACTGCTAGTTTTAAATCAGTTGATATTTGAACTGTTTGTACATTAAAAATTGTTGGTTGCATTGATGGTACTGTCTATACGTCTTTGTTTAATGTCACCATACACTATAAAAAATACTGGATGATCAAGCTTGCTGAACCAGTGTCAGTTCAGTCACCTCAGGGTTTAGGATTCCATCGTACCTCTCGAGCTTCACTCTCGAGGTCTAATGGAATCCTAAACCGCTTTTTGTGGCTGAACACACTGGTTCAGCATGTTTGATCATCCAGTATTCTCCATGTTCTGTGCCACAATCCTAATTTAGTTAGCACTGCTCAGACTTTCATATGAAAGTGCCTGTAAAAAGATAAAATGTTAATTTCTCTTTTTAACTACAAAGAGTTTCAGTGTTAGGTCCTCAGTTTAATGTCAAATTTCTCTCACCTATAAAATATGTGCCCAGTTTGCCTTGGTTTTTATTTATATTTTTAGTATACTGAGGGCACAGTTCTGTTTACTACAACTTTTAATGATGCTTTTCATTTCATTACAAAATGTGATTCTCAAGCACTAAAATATACTTACAGCTAATGAGGCAGGCAGTAGAACTTTCAAGGACCCACCTCTTGTGGTACCCAAAAAATAAAGGTCTCTTGGGAACAGACTGACGCATACTGAACATAGCACACCACTAATGGAAGATGGTGATATATTAACTAGGTATGACATTACTGGCAACTATCCTTGTGGACACTGTAAACACTGCAATAACACTTTTCGCATGAAAAAGGTTAGAAATGTATTCAGAAATGAGGATATTGTGATGGGCAATTTTGCCTTCAGCTCCTGACACTCCTCAGTATGAACCTCGGTATAAATAAGGGATACATGATGGGCAAGTGTGGAATACAGGAAATATTTGCATGAATGTATAGTGACCTCCAGTAATATCACAAGTGGTGGACGTAGTGGAACCATGAGTGATATTACCAGAGATCACTATGCACGAGTGCAAATATTTCCCATGGTCCACACTCGCCCATCGTGTATTCTATTTCTACAATAGGGCCTAAAAAATTCAACTGTGGTGATGTCACCACAGTGGTTTATTTCACTGCAGTGAGAATACATGTTTTCATTCAATTAGTTATTTGCTCACCCCTATTGTATAAAATAATTTATTAACTGTTAGACAGAGGGTGTTATTTATGGCCTCAAGTTTCCATGTGATAAAATTTACATAGGAAAAGCAAAATGACAGTTGAAACTTAGCATAGGTGAATATAAGGGATATATCTGTAGAAAAGATTTGACATCACCAGTTATTAGACATTTTATTGAGGAAATCATCGGCTACCTGGAGGAGACAGGTACGGTCTACATAGAGAGTGTAAATATGATGGGAGTGGTGCAGTGCAGTGGCTGAGGGGCAGCAGTCTTCAGGGGAGACCTTCTGGAGATTGCAGTGCTGACCCATCTCCAGGCACCTCTCTGGGCTGAGGTAGGAGGGTGCCAGACTCAAGGCTGAGTTAGCTTGGGTTAGGAGGAACAACTCCCCCACTCAGGGACCACCAAGTCTACCTCCACTTCCTCAGAGGTTGCCAGGAAGGAGGAGCCGATGGACAACAGTGGGCTCGGGGAGGGTTAGGGTGGTGGAGCATAGGCACATCCTAAATCCCATACCACTACAGAACTCCTACACTGCACTGGCAGGGTGCTGCAGTCCCAAAGAGGCACCCAAAGTAGTGGCTGGGATGGATGTGGAGGTCCTCCAGGGTGGAGACCTCAAGGGGGGACCAGAGGACCCCAGAGGAGGAGGAAGCAACTCCTGGTGGGGGACTCCATAGTCTGGGAAGTAGAGTTGGGGACAGGTAGCAGGGTGGCAAGGGAGGTCAAGTGCCTGCTGGAAGGCACAACTCTGAGGTATAGTGAGTGGATCCCGAGGGTCACGAGGGTGGCAGCAAGGAGGGGGGAGCTGGATGTCATTGTTCATATGGGTACAACTGATCTGGCTGGGGGGAGGCAGGGACAGTAAGAGTGCAGGGCGAGTACATGGAGTTAGGGAGGGGCCTTGGCCAGGTAGTAAGCTCTCATAGGTGCTTGTCCACGGCAAGGGGGAGGCTAGGAATCTCTGCACCAGGGACTTCGAACATATGGTTGAGGAACTGGTGTAGAGAGAAGGGTTTTGGCTTCACTGGGGACTAAAGACCCATCTGGGAGAATGTGGGCCTCTACAAGGGTGACGGCCTGCATCCATCCAGGGAAGGGGCCATTGTCCTTAGTGAGTGGTTTAAATCTTTCTTTGACAAGCATTTAAACTAGTCAAGGGGGTGGCAGAAGAAATCAGGGAAAATCAAACTGCCCATCCCCACAGTTTTTTGTGTTTTTTGCCCGATTCCCCCTCAACCTCCTCTCGAAGGATTCGGGCCTTTACCCCGCCCCTCCCCCACCATACCTGGGGCTTGCCACTGGTGAACACCCCCCTCCCCACAGATGATAACTGGCAAGCCCTGGCTTACCCCCCCTGGGGTGGGCCATGGGAGCGGGCCTCCTCCCCCCAGTGTGGATAATAGGCAATGGGAGTGGAAGCGGAGCAAGGCATTATGCATGGGAGACTTGATTTTCTGGATGCTGCATTCTCCCCTAGAGGTGGGATATGCAATGATATCAAGGAAATGAGCCCTAAGTCTGTCCTGCCTCCCACATCTCTAGGTGTCAGACGCCGTGGATCTCCTGACCTTCACCAGGAGCTTCTGTTGCATTGGACATGAAACCCCCCCCCCCCGGGAGAAGGAAAGCCATCCATCAGACAATCAATCCTTCTCCACCCAACCAGCCCTCCCATTTCTCGAGTCCATTCTTGAACCCAGGACATCAGCGCCACACACAGACACCTTGCTGCTGTGCCAGCAGGCCAGACACTCCACCCCCCACAGGTTAATGTAGTCAACCGGGAGAACCTGAGGTTGGGAAATTGCCAATGGTAACTAAACTAGGAAAAGGTAGAATGGTGAAGAAAGGGGAAAGGTGATCAAAGACAGGGGAGGTAATGAGGGAAGGCATAAGAATAGATGGGGGGGATGACGGGAAGGGAAGTAACAAAATATGGAAGGCCATATGTGTGAATGTTCACAGCCTGGAAAACAAAATCCCAGACCTGATGGCCTTGATGGCAGAAGCTGACCCGGACATTATCGCTATTACTAAGACATGGTATAATGGGAATCATTACTGCGATGTAGCTATACCAGGTTATACTCTATTCAGAAAAGACAAAGAGGGTAAAAAGGGAAGAGGGGTAGTGCTTTATGTCAGGGAAGGTATAAAAGCAGCTGAGGTACAGGGATTCTGGGGGGGGGGGGCCTGTGGGTCATCCCAGAGATGGGCAATGGCACCACTATTCACACAGGCATGATCTACAGACCTCCAGAACAAGAGGAAGAGTTGGACAAGGTTCTAGTGGAAGCCATCCAAAAGATGACAACTAAAGGGGAAGTGCTGCTGGTAGGTGACTTCAGTCTGCCAGATGTTGATTGGAGCATCCCAGCTGCAGCCTCAGCCAGGAGCAGGACATACTGGACTCCACTTGAGTGGTATGGTCTAACTCTGGCCAAGTATCTATAATATAAAAAGGTACCACGAGGACTTAGGGTAGCAGTAGAACCGAACCTGAGCATTAATGATGAAACTCTTTCAAAAAAGAAATTAGATGGAATCAGGACCAGATGTAGTGTAGATTTCATGTATGCCCTAATAGAGGCAGTTATAAAAGCCAGGGGGAAAATAGTAGAAGAGATTCAACAAAATGAGGTTGCACTGAAAATTCAATTAAAATTAGAAGACTTTCTTAAATGATTGGAGGAAACAAAGGAAAAATTAGGAGACTATGAGAAATCAATTTGTGGGACTAAAATGAAAATGTTTCAATGAGATACGATTGATTACAGAGATAATAAGATATACACATATAAAATATACAGAAGAAGGGATCCTCAATAATACTCAGGTTCAGACAGTTCTGATAGCAACACTAGAAGTTCTCATAGACCTGCCCGATCTAGGAAACCTTTTTTAAACAAGCAGGAGGGTCAGATAAGAACAGGGGCTCAAGAGCTGGAAGAGACAACACAGGATCTAGCACTAGTAACATCAGGGAGGTATGACCTTCACAACTGGGCAGGACCAGGAAGAGAAACAGATGGAGCAGGTGGAGTAGGTAGAGGCTGAGGTCAAAGGGGAGTTACCAGGGGCAGCAGGACCAGACAGTAGTCTTTAATTTAAGTGAAAAAGCTCTTACAAAGGCTGAGCTTGATGTGTTATCATTAGGACTATCTTTTTCAATCTCTCTACCAATCAGCCAGTTTCAGATGAGGCAGATCTGCTGTGTTTCTATAGAAATTTGAGGTTGCAAGTACAGTTTGCACATTTGGAACCACAAGAAAAAGAAAAGGTTGACTCAAGGATGGCATTATGGATTAAATCATCCTATATGCCTCCAACAGGCTTTGAAAATCCATTGAAGACCTATCTATAGGAATAACCCAAAAGGAAATAGCACAATTGCTCAGTGGAAAACAAATAGTAACAAGGCACAATTTAACAAGAGCACAAAAGGAGGCCCTGCAGAGTCTAGCAAAGGATGAAACAATAGCCATTAAGCCAGCGGATAAAGGGGGTGCTGTAGTTGATCAAGATGTAACACATTACAGAGAATTGTGTGCTTAGAATTGCTACAAGTAGAACAGAATTGTAAAAAAACTGGAATTTGACCCATTGCCCCATATTAAGAATGTCTTCACCACTTTTCTAGAAGAGATGACTAGGATAGGCTAGTTGAAAGACTGGAAGTCCTTGATACTAACTGAGGAATATCCCCATACCCCACTTTTTTATGCTCTGCCCAAAATCCATAAGAATCTTGAAAACCCACTGGGGAGACTGATAGTTTCCATAATAGATTCTATCCTTGAACCACTGTCTTCATTTGTGAATTTCTACCTTCAACCCCTAATTGAGACCATCCCCACATACATACGAGACACTACTCGTCTACTGCACCTCATTAAAGAGCTTGATGAAACCATGGATATGGAAGGTGTAATTTTGGCTACCATAGATGTTAAAGAGATTTATACTTCCATTCCTCATGAGGGCACTATAACAGCAATTAGGAAGGTGCTAGACACCAGACTCAAGGGTTTGAAACCTAAAATTAAGCTATTACAGGAAATTGCAAGGATAGTTCTGTATAATAATTATTTTTGATTTGAGAGCCAGTTCTATGCCCAAATAAAAATGAACGGCCAGGAGTAGAATCATGCCTCCTAGATATGCCAACTCTTATATGTCTGAATTTGAGCAAATGTTTATCTTAACATCAGTGCAGGACTGAAATACCTAGGAGCATGAAATCTTATTCTGGAGGTGTTTTATGTAAAGATTAACCCACAACAGAGCGTGGATCTACTAAGTATCAATGTATGGCTGGGGGGTGGGGTTGGACCACGAGACCGAAGACCAAGTGGTTCCAACCTCCCAGCCATACATTAATCCCTAGTAGATCCACACTCTGGAGTGAGTTAATTCATTTGTAACATGGGGAAGAGAAAGGGTTTGGCACTCTTTTTATGTGTTTCTCTTCCCCATGTTACATTTGCATAAAAGTAATTTTAAAGTGCAAAATTACAAAGGTTCCAGGAGGATATTAAGATTCCTACCATGGGGAAGAGAAACCTGGCTGGAGAAACTACATGCTGAAAAAGCTAATTTCTTTTTAATATCATGGTGAACAGTCATTGAATTACTGATTACATGCAAATGTGATCAACGTTTCAGAATATGTGTTCATTTTGGCTGACTTTTGTGAACTGTGGAATTATCTCCATTTTTTATGCTGTGTTTGTTGTTTGGGATTTGGCTGCTGTGCATTATGAGAAATGCATATATTTAAGTGCACAGGAGATTTGACATCTGGTAGGTTTTTCCTGCAATTCCCTTGGCAGACCAACAGATGGCTGTGAAACTTCTGGTAGTTTCTACATAGAACAATGCTCAACTATACACTATTATTCTGTAGTTCACATGATAATCCATATTCTGCTGGTGAAATTCTGCCAGTTCTTTTCTGACAGAATTATAAGGAATAAGTTGGAATTTTCAGAAATTCCATAGAATTCTGTTTTAGTGGAATATGAACATTCCAAACAGCACTAGTTAGGGAACAGGGGAACCACACAGAAAAAAATGGAGAATAAGAATAGAAACATTCTTGCAGCAGAAAGAGCTTCTGGCTTGCTACCTCTCACTTTTAGTCAGTTGTGAAGTATAGTAGTTGCCCTCAGGGGTAGGAAAAAATAAAAGAAGGGAGATATTAGTACATTTGAGCTGTCCCATATTGCTGGAATCACAGGCACCAGTGTGTGTCACTAACAGCATAATCCATCTCTGTTCAGCTGCTCTGTAACAGAAACCAGTTATATTAAAGTAAACCACAGGTAATTATAGCCTACGTCTTGTAACTATCCAACTGGATGCCACCTTATAGTTTACAAACTGTTAAAGGATGGAATTTTGCTCAGCCAAACCACAGATTCCTTGACCTAGTAAAAGCCCACTGCCATACTGAGGCTTTTGTTCCAGAAACCAAATAACATTCGGCACGCTACTTTTTGTTCATTTTGGCTGACTTAGTTTCGTAAACTGTGAAATCATCTCTGTTTTTCTACTAAGTTTGATGCATTAGAAATAGGCTTCTATAGTGTATATAGTTACTTTTTAAACAGTATGGTGTGCTTGCATTCGTTTTTTGACAAGCCCACTATTTTTGGCCACTCTAACAAAGTGTATATAAGCTGGAAATCTTTGTAACTCTTGATACCAATGTTACATGTATCATGCAATCTTAGCCTTGTAATAACTGTAACCCTGTAGCAATTACCATGTATTTTTGACTTATTCTATGGACCCTGTACCTTTTACTCTGTCTAATTGTACCATGTTATTTGTCCTTGTTTTCCTCCATTTTGTGATATGGAGTCTTTGTAAATGAGCCTCTGGCTCAAAGGTATTCCAAGAATTAAATAAATAAAAAATTAGTTGCTTTTCAGTCCTCTTTTTAGAAACAGGCTGCTATAGTATACGGTGCTTTAAACAGTCTTAGCCTGCAATTAACAGCCGGCCAACAGATGACTGTCAAACAAGAATAGATATAGTGGGCACAGAGAGAAGAGAATAGCTGCAGACCCATCCATACATTAATTCTCAAACAACCGTTGCATTACTTGAGAATTAATGTATGGTCACCTGATGGTGCTCAGCCAATCCAGCGCAACCCTTTCTCTATCCCATGTTACAATGATGATGTATTGCTACTGTGGGGAGGTGATGAGACTGCATTGGAAGGTTTTCTCAGTTACTTGAATACTAGAGATCCCAAATATGTGGTTCACAGCTACAGTCATGGCCAAAAATATTGGCACCCTTGCAGTTTTTTCTAATAATGCACCATTCCTTCCAGAAAATTGTTGAAATTAAAAAATATTTTGGTATCCACATATGTATTTCTTTGGTTTGCAGTGGAATCAAACACAAAAAGCAGAAAAATTTACTAAGTCTTAGCTTATTCCACACAGAAATCCTTAAATGGCTCAGACAAAATTATTGGCACCTTTTAGAAGTAGCTAGAAATAATTAGATTACAAGCAGGTGATTCTCCTTCACTTTGGAATTGAACTTACATGTGGTGAGTTGCAGGTGCCTGCAATATAAAAATCACTCATTCAACCAGTTTGAATAGAGAAAAGGACTCATTCTCCTGTTTTGTGTCACTGTGTACCGCAATGAGCATGGAGAAAAGAAAGACAGCCAGAGAATTGTCTGAGGAGGTCAGACAGAAGATTGTAGCCAAGCATGGACAATCACAAGGCTACAAATCAATCTCCAGAGACCTTGATGTTCCTGTTTCCACCGTACGTAATGTTATCAGGATGTTTAAGGCCCGTGGCACTGTAGCCAATCTCTCTGGACGTGGCCGCAAGAGAAAACTTGATCGAAGATTGCAGCGCAGGATTGTTCGAATGGTGGAGAAAGCACCTTGATCAACTGCCAAACAGATTCAAGCTGACCTTCAGACACAAGGTACGACAGTTTCAACTTACACCATCCATCGCCAACTCAATGAAAGGAGGTTATATGGTAGGAGGCCCAGGAGGACCCCACTGCTGAGAGAGAGAGACATAGAAAGCCTGACTGGGGTTTGCCAAAACACACTGAACAAGCCAAAAATCCTTCTGAGAGAATGTCCTGTGGACAGATGAGACCAAATTAGAGCTTTTGGTAAAGCACATCATCTCTATGTTTACAGAAAACAAAATGAAGCCTTCAAAGAAAGAACACCTTCCCTACAGTCAAACATGGAGGAGGTTCAGTGATGTTTTGGGGTTGCTGTGCTGCCTCTGGCACTGGGTGCCTTGAAAGTGTGCATGGCATCATGAAATCTGGAGATTACTGGACCATTTTGGAGCGCAATGTTGAACCCAGTGTCAGAAAGCTGGGTCTCCGTCGAAGGTCATGGGTCTTCCAGCAGGACAATGACCCCAAACACACTTCAAAAAGCACCCAGGAATGGTTCAAGACAAGACGCTGGACTGTTCTGAAGTGGCCAGCAATTAGTCCAGATCTAAATCCCATTGAAAACCTGTCAAGAGATCTGAAAACAGCAGTTGGGAAAAGGCACCCTTCAAATCTGGGAGAACTGGAGCAGTTTGCACAAGAAGAGTGGGCCAAACTACCAGTAGAGAGGTACAGAAAGCTCATCCATGGCTATAGGAAGTGGCTGATTGCAGTTATTTTGACCAAAGGCTGTGCTACCAAATATTAAGTCTAGGGTGTCAATAATTTTGTCAATGCCATTTCTTTTCATTTTCTGATTTAAAAGGATATATTAAATTCTGAATCAAAAACAAAGGTTCTGTAGTATTAACAGAGAAATAAAGAATTGTGGAGACCAAATACTGTACTGTTGTTAATTTCAACTTATGTTTAGAGGAAATTGAGTTATTTGAAAAACTGCAAGGGTGCCAATATTTTTGGCCACGACTGTAATTACAGTGGAGATCAGGTAGATTTCCTAGATATTAACATAATTAAAAATGGTGCAAAGTTAGAAACAAAACTATTTAGGAAACTAACAGACAGAAATACAACTCTGCATGCAGGCAGCTATCATTCTAGGAGGCTAATTGAAAGCATTCCATTCTCTTGGTTACTAAGAGCCAAAAGAAACTGTAGCCAAAACTCAGATTTCCTAGAGGAACAATCCATAATAACAGATTTCAGAAAAGAGGCTACAGGAAGTCAACACTGGAGGAAGCAGAAGAAAGTGGAAGAGATACCAAGAGAGCAGGCTCTTACACAGAGAACAAAACCAGGTATCAATAGCAACAGATTAACTTTCAGCATGACACATTGGCCCAGATATTCAAACTGTGCCCAAAAAGTGCGCAATAACAGGAGCAAGCGCAAGTCCATTGCGCCCATGCGCAAGAGGCGTGATATTCAAAAACGGAGCAGGCCAAACTGCGCCTACAGCCGATGACTGAATATTGCACAACCTGCGCCATAGCGCAACTAGGGAGGGGAAGCTGAGCAGATCTGATGCGCCATAGTGCAACAAGGGATGTGCAGCTGAGCAGTCCAGAGGTGCCATAGTGCAACCAGGGACGCCCCCAGCAGCAGAGCAATGCAACTGCACAACCAGAGAGGTAGGGGACCACCACCCATACCACAGGAACACACAGCAGAACAGACATCGTCCCCCCACACCCCATGCACTGCACAACTGGGGGAGGGATGGAATAACCACCGGCCCATGGAGACAAGTGAACAACCCACAGCTGGGCCATGGTGCCCCATCACACCCCCCGGCAAGCTGTGACTGGCACACAAGGAGGGCTGACCACCCCGTGCCACACCATCCCCCCAATGCAGAGCACACCCTGCACCATGACCCCCAGACACCCTCCCAGGGCAGCGACCACCACTGCAGGAAACCCCATGCATGCCACCACCCCCACTGTGACACTGCAACCCTGTGCACCACAGAACCATGCAAGGCAGCCCCATCATGAGCACCCATCAGCGGGTGGCAGCACACAGCAATGCAACAACGGCATACACAGTGCCACCACGCACAGTCCCCCCGGGGTACTGCTGAGAGACCAACCATGCGTTGGCACATGAGGTACCCCACATGGGACAGGACTTGCCCCGGACACCACCACCACCAGTGGTACAGCACCCTGCACAGTATCCCAATGACACACCCTGACCCAGCACTGGCCACAACAGCCAGCACAGACACCCACAGTGGTGCGTGGAAGCATGCACCACACCGGATGCCACACAGTGCATGGACAGACACCCACCCATACCCAAGGGCACAACAACACAGGGACGCAGTAGTGGGGCAACCAAGCCTCCAGCGTGGGCCCATGTAAACTGTGTACACACAACCTGCAGTCCTCCATGGCACAGGAGTGCCAGCCACCCTGCGCAGGCACTGTGGACCTGTACACCACCATCATTTGCCCAGAGCACAAGTCACAGACGGTGCACATCCCCTGCAACACACACAAGCCACAGCAGGGAGGTAGGACAACAACCGCGGAGGCCACAGTGACACCCGAGGCAGACATGCACCACACCAGTGACAGGAGGCAACCCAGCATTGTGACGGGTACAGTGGCTGCCCTGCATGGACAGCCACCACTGACATGCCAGCAGACCGTGCAGGTCACAGACATGCAAGGGTGTCAGCTGCACAGGCCATGGATAGGCTGACAGGTGCGCCATGGACACAGAGCATGCACCATGGACCACTGCACACAGTCATCCAGTGCACAGGGAACAGCACACACACCACAGACACTGGCTGATAGCTACCCCCACACCATAGTCACCTCCACACGGACACACACACATACCCATGACCGCACCACCCCTGACGCCATGCACACCACTGCAGCTGAGCACCTATAGCCAGCTGCAAATCCTGAACCACCACAGTATTCATATCAAAATAACTGTATTGCAAAAACATATAAAGTTAACTATTTACAAGACTATTTACAAAATATATACAAGGTGGGGAGGGCCACAAACAAGGTGGGGGTGGGTGAGGGGCAGGGTGGACAAATGGGACAGGAAAGGAGGGGTGTGAGGTGGGTCCAGGGGTAGGGGATTTCAGAGGCTGAGGACCCTAGCCGAGGCGCCGCTCCCCCACTCTGGCTCCGTCTTGGTCGGTGCCTCCGAAGGACCCCGATTTTGTCAATCCTGCAGAGGATGTCCAGCGACGCCCTTGCCACCTGGAGGATCTCCTGTAGTGCCTCCCTGATTTCCCGGAGCTGGCGTGTACCTAGAACAAGGGAGCATAGTCAATAGGTGTGAATGCACAGCCCCATACAGCCTGCATACTGAGCATGGCATACGGCCGTGGGACATACCTCTGTGATGGTGTGTGACCACCCACAGTGATCACGTCCACATGACCTGCCCACCCAGGTGCATACAGCCATGTGGAACGCTGCACACACCCACTGGCCAAGTCACGCACAGCACCACCGTGGCCGTTTAGTGACATGGCTATGTGGTGCAAAGGCAGTGGCACAACCATGTACCCGGTGCATGCATGGACCACCATCGACGCACTCCCAGACATACATTGCCACTGGACAGTGTTGACTGTAACAAGTTGCGTGCATGGCAGTGGTGTTGATTGGTGGCCATGCCCCACTGCCCACCCTGTTACACAGCATGCAATAGTAATTATGGAGTTATGGTACTCACCATCATCGGGCCATTCCAGTGGGCGGTGAGGGCCCTCGCCCCACCTGGCTTCCCTCTGCTCCTTCTGCCACCAAAGATTGCGGGCAAGGCAGCATTCCTCTGGGCCTGTGGTGCAAACATGGAGAGAGGAACATCAGTACAATCCCATAGCAAAGCCCCCCTGCCCCCAGGTGTGTGCCCTCCCACTCAGCCAGACCCACCCACCCCACACCATGATAACACCACCACAGCCAACCCCAGATGGTCCCTCCCCCATGTGCTGGACACATATAACTGTGATACCCATATGGAAGATAAAAGTGTGTGACGTGACACCTACCTGGCGTGGCACCATGCCCCTCCTGGCATAGCCCATGGGCGGGCTAGCAGCTCCGGCTCCCTCTGCCGCAGGTCCCCATACCTGTGGCAGCACTGCTTGGTGCTTCTCCCCCATCCTGTGGCCTCCTCAAGCGCAGTGGCCACCTCCTCCCACACCTGGGTCCTGGACCTGTCCAGGGGCGCCTCCCCGAACAGTGGCCCATGGTGTGGCTCCACAATGGCCACTAGGTTGGCCAGCTCTATAGGTGACCACTGAGCAGCCCTCCTGCGTGCCATGCTCTCTGCTCAATTAGCAAATATGGCGCTCTGCAGCGCGGCTCCCCATGTGCAGATGCACGGTACAGTGCTGCCATTCCATATCGCGCTGTCACCGAACAGCGCGATAGAGGTGCACCAATGCCTGATGCATGGCACCTAGGGGGCAAAGGTCGGGCACAGGGTCAAGGGTCTCTGGCGCATGGACACGCACAGCGCCATTGGAACCCAATGCGTGTAGCGCGATTGGCTGCCTGTGTGCTACCACCAGTAGCAGCCTACTGCGCAGTTGCCCCAGTGCGCCTATGATGGCCCAGTGCCACAGCGCCATGTAGATGACCATCGCTATAGCGCCACTGGCACAATGGTGGCCGTGCCCTGCATTGCCTACCGTGCACAGCACGTCAGCAGCGTGGCAGATGCCTGCATCAGCAACCCGGGCATGCGCAGTGAGGTGTGTACTACGCATGTCACAGAACTGCACCGTTGGCTCAGTACGTTCAACACAATTGTGCAAAGTGCAAAAGCGCGATATTCAGCCTTAATATGCAAATCATCTAATCAGCTATTCAATGGTGCAGCACTGCAATTTTCAACCACTTAAAGTTGAGCCTCACCTCATTTGCATGGGTTGCGCTATAAAAGTGCGACATTGGGCTGCAGTGGCCATAGTCGGTTACTGCAGTCTATTGGTGAGTTGCATGCTGTTTGTGAGTGTGGACTGTGGATTTAGGGACATGCATGGGACTGCACAGTCACAGGTAACAACTGCCCTTCTTACAGGCTAAATAATGACCGAGCAAGTTGTGGGAGAGGAGGAACACAGTGGTGGGAGGAGGAGGAGGAGGCCTAACTTTACCAAGGTCGAGACCGAAGCCCTGTTTGAGGCCTACCTGGATCAGGAGCTGCTTCTCAGCAGATGGCATGAAACACCTCAAGCCCGTGCTGCTGCATGGGAGGAGGTGGCATGTGCAGTGAACCTGCATGGCAGCCACCAGCGCTCCGTGCAAGAAAAAGATGGGCACGGACAGGAGTAGAATAAAGGAGAAGGTGGCTGCCATCAGGGCAGCAAGTGCTGCAACAGGTGGGGGACAGCCGGAGGTGGTACACCTCAACCCACAGGAGGAGATGATTGCTGGAAGCATGCAGCGTAGTGCCATTGAGGGTGTTCCGGGTGGTGGCTTCCAGATGGGTGGTGGCCCATCACTGCATGGTAAGTCATGGTCTGTCTATGGGGGGGGGGCAGGGTAGGTCACATGCAGTAACACGACTTTGCTTTCCTTTTCAGATCCTGAACATCTGCATGGGTCAGCGGTGGTGGGCCTGTCCACTGAGGACAGTCAGCTGGAGATGGAAGAGGGCCCATCCACCTCCACAGGTATACGTGGCTCAGTGCAACAGTGGGGCCGCCTGGCTGTCCACACTGATGTTGTTGTAACAGGTGCAGAGGAAGCCCTGCCTGTGTCCCAGCATGCTGGCATCCACGGATGCCAGCATGCTGTGCCTGGGGCCGGTGCCGAGTCCGTCACCGATGATGATGTCGCTAACATCATAGGCAGTGACATGTGTGTGCCACGGGATGGCCATGGCTGTGGGTGGTGCTGCCATGGAGGCCTGCGTGTCATCACAGTCCCAGCCTGTGCCTGTCAGCACCAGTGGGGCAGCACTGGTGTTTGTTCAGGACAGTGGGACTGTTGCGGCTACTGCGGCAGCACCACTGAGCCCTGGGGAGTGGCAGCCGGAGGGGCAGCATCAGCAGGCAGCCAATGGGCTTGGGGGTACAGGGTTCAGTGGTGGTGTCTGTGCACCGCCTTTGGACATGCCCAGACCTGGTCCTGGTATGCAGCGCCCACCCTCAAGGGGTGCTGAGCATCAAGGCTGCGCATACCCTGAGGGACAGGATGCCGAGGAGGCAGATGACTTCTTGGACGAGCACACCCACCTACTGCAAGCATCAGTCCAGCAGCAGATATGGCTTGTGACATCGGTGGATGCACTGCGTGCGGCTCTGGAGTGGGCAGAGGAGTGTCGCAGCAGGGACACTGCTCTGATCCTGGCAGGGATGGACCGGTTGCGGGAGGATGTCACCGCTGCCATTTACAGGCATGCACAGGCATTCACTGCTGTCATGGCCACAATGAGCACACAGTCATGTGCCCATGCGTCGTGGACACCACGCAGGGCACTGTCCATCCCCCATTTCTGGTGTCGTGCGACTCCCTCCCTGTTGACACCGGGTTCAGCTGTGGGCATCCCGAGCTCACCTGGTGCAGGTATGTTCGGAGTGCTGCAGACCCTTGCACGAGCTTGGTCACGATCACGCAGTGGAACCCCTTGGGGACCATCGGTGCCTCCCCATGAGGCCAGTGGTCAGTCTGTCAGTGCTGGCGGGTCTCGGCAGGGCCACCCATGCATCCGTGGTGGCCGGGGTACTGTGTCACGTGACTGACCTGTCTCCCAGCGTGGCTACTGTCTGGTGCTGCCCTGTGTGCATTGTGTCTTTCAGTGGGCAGTGCACGGGTGGGTACCCAGCCCTGCACGTGGACACACAGTCCACCTGCACACCCTCCCGGCTGCTGTCCACAGTTGCATGTGCATGATGATGCCTGCATTGCGCTGTACACCAATGTGCAATGGTGCTCAACATCTGACACATGCACATGGACAGGCAGTGGGCGTGGTGGCCTGTGGACATGTGTGTGGCTAAGGGTGGCGTTCTGGGTCGGTGTGCCTCCTGCCCTTTGTGAAAGTTTGGTGCGTTGTGTGTGTGTGCGTGTGTGTGTAACCATCCGTGTGGCATGTTAGTCCTCACCCATCCCTGGTTGTGTGTGTGGTTCCATGCCCTGCCACTTCCCTTGACGGCATGCACCCCTGGTGTGTGTCCATGCGTGTTTGTGGGTTGTGCCTTAGCCACTGTTAGCTGCACATGACCTCATGACTTACCTGGGTTGGCTGAAGTGCTCCTCCGTGATGGTGTCCAGGTGCAGCTGTGCCAGCCAGATCAGTTGGGGGTCCCGTCGCCCACGGGGGGGCTGCCCATCACCATCGTCACCAGCGTCCTCATCGTCCCCATCGCTGTCCCCCTCTTTGACCTGTATGGCTATCCCACATTCGTTGGCCATGTTGTGCAGGATGCACCAGGCCAGGAATAGCCTGCAGGCCATTGAGGGGCTGTACTGTAGGGCACCACCAGAGGTGTCCAGGCAATGGAAACGTGCCTTCAGCATCCCGCACACCCACTCGATGACATTACGTGTGGTGGCGTGTGCCTCAGTGTAGCATTGCTGCAATGGGGTCGCGGGCCACCGGTAGGGTGTGAGCAGCCAGGGATGGAGTGGGTATCCACTGTCACCTGTGTGTAGAGGGTGGAGGTTAGTTTGGCAATCAGCATTGCCCTGCCCCGGGCCATGTAGGCCACTACCCATGTCACCTCTGGCCATGCCCCCCCAGGCCCTATGATTGTCCATGTGGTTTGCATACTCACCCACTAGGTAGCCAGTGGGGATGTCCCTACTCTCGAATCTGTGGCACAGTGCCGACTGGTGCCAGATGAAGGCATCGTGTGCTCCACCAGGGTTCGTGGCATAGACATTGATTATGCGCCCCCTGGCATCGCACACCACTTGGCAGTTGATGCTGGCATAGCCCTTGCAATTGATGTATGAGGCCTCCTCGGGACCAGGTGGTGTGCGTATGGCCACATGGGTGCAGTCTATTGCCCCTAGCATGCCAGGCATACGTGCTACCCTGTGGAACTCCTGTATGTTTGCTGTGCGCTCTGCTGGTGTGCTGGGGAAATGGATGTACTCCACAACATGTGGCAGCAGTGCGCTGAGGAACTGGGTGAGGTGGCATGACGTGGCTGACTGGGTTATGCCTGTGGTGTCCCCAGTTGGTCTCTGGAAGGTACCCGTGGCAAGCAAGCACATGCAAGCTGTTACTTTAGTCTCCACTGACAGGGCATGGCTCCGTCGTGTGGGTGCCTGCATCACATCACTGCACAGCTTACAGAGCCACCTCAGAATTGCCCTATTCAGGTGGTACCAGCCCACAATCTCAGTATCACTGTACAGCTTGAGCTGGTGTGGGCTTGGTACTGCCTGTTGAGAGGCATACTGCCGATGGGCCCTTCACGGCCACGCCCCTGCCGCACCTTCTCACCCCCCTCATGGCCTCCATCTGGAAGGTGGCACTGGCCATGTCCTGGCTTGTGTTCACCCCCGCAGCTGTTACTGTAGTCCCCGCTGTCCTCACTGCTACTTCCCCTGCACCAGGAACACCTTCCTGTGGTGGCCTCTGTGCTGAGTGGCATTTCCCCCTTCTGCGCTGGCTGTGGCTCCCCACACCCTCCCTGTGCCTCTGTGTTCAGGGTGCCCTTTCCCTGGCCTGCCCTGTGTGTCCCTCCTGCCCTGTCTGTGTGGCTAGAGTTCTGCCTCATGTGCCTTCCCTGTAGCGTTCTTGCTTCTCTCCTTAACTCCTTTTTTATTTTGGCTCATTTTCCGCTATGGCGCAACTTCGCTTGCTCCCCTATGCATAGGCGCAGTTATTGAATATCGCACTGCGCCATTTATGCATGGTTCCTCCCCCTTCAGTTGCGCATGCCTTCATTATCATTGCGCTGTTGCTCAGTGTGATTTCGGGGGCTCAACTGCCTCCTGCTGAATATCGCAGAATGGCACAATTTCGGACTTGTGCAGGCGCAACCCTATTGGGCATGGCTCAACTCTTTTGAATATCTGGGCCATTGTGTTCAGATGCCCAAAATTCATGGATAACTGGAAAATTCTCCAAGAACATCCTATTAAAGCCCATATTTTTCCCCCTTAAAACATTTTTTTTTTATTTATTTTTATACTTGTAGGCATAATGAGCATATCTGCCCTTTTTCATATGTGACAAGTAAACATGTATACATTAAAACATTAAATATAGTATTTGCACACAAACAGATTAAATACGAAATAGTCATACAATCAAGAAGTCATAAAAAATACATCAACAGTCAATATCATGAATTCATGCAAAACAATTACATTCATCATTATCAAAAAGCCAAGCCCATAGAGATTTTTTAAAAGAAAATAGTGATGTGCAATTGGTAATGTGGGGAGGGAGAGGGTTAAAATGGTGTGGAGCAGTAAATAAAAATGATCTCTGGCCAATGGATTTCCTATAATAAGGTATTAAAAAAGTTAGTTTACTCTGAGAGTGGGTTCTATGCTCATTTAAGGCTCTAGGAAAAAGGGCAGTAATGGAAGTGGGTAAGAGACCTAGAACACACTTGAACATAAACAAAGCTGATTTAAAGGAAACCATTTTGTGCAAGGACAGACAACCTGAAATCTTATATAAATCACAGGAATGAGTATCAAAAGGGAATCCAGTCAAAAATCTAAAAATGGAGTTTGTAGTGGTGATATAAATATTAATGTCATAATCTAAAAGGCTAAAGAGAAAACTATGAGTCAGTAACCTTCTAGACTCCTTAGATAAGAAAGGGCGTATCCTGTACAACATCCCTAATTTTTGATGAAGAATCTTACGTAAGTAATTAACATGGTTTTTAAAGGACAGGTGTGGATCTATGTAAACACCAAGATATTTAAATGTGTTAACCCTTTCAATGGTAACACCCTTGGAGTCTACCACTGTCGTCATTGGGGGGGGGGTCCATCCTAGGCCCAGTGAAAATCATTAACCTAGTCTTCTTTGAATTCAGCACCACATGCCTAAATACTAGCCAATTCTGGAAGAAAATGAAATCTTCCTGAACATTTTTTATTGCTAAGGAGTGGTTATTAGCGATGCAGAATAAAACTGCATCATCTTCATAGAGAGACATGGAAGAATGGCAACAGCTAGAGGGTGCCGCGTTCATGATGAGAGAAAAGATCATTGGGCCCGGGATGGACCTCTGAGGTGCCCCACAATGACTGTCAATGAAACTAGAAGAAACACCACTGATCATAGTACAATGGCTCCTGTTCTGTAAATAATTTGAGAACCATCTAATAACGTGAGGAGAAAAAAAATCTGTCAAAACAGATGAAAGTAGATCATATTCAACAAAATCGAAAGCCTTGGTGAGGTCCAAAAATGTGGCCGCAACAGGACGCCCATTATCTAGGACATCCTGTATGTGGCCAGTGAACCCCACCAAGGCTGTCTCTGTGTTGTGCTTTTGCTTAAAGCCATGCTGTGCCTCAGAAAGCAAACAGTGTAACATTAAAATGAGCACCTACTGTCAGAGACAAATTAGTTCATATGGGGTTTCAGACAAAATAAGAAAATACAGGGCAGTTCTTGTTGGGGCCTTTAAAATGGAGTATGTACTCATGTGGAAGGTGTGTAGCATGTGGGCACACCTCCCACAAGGACATTTTCAAGTATCCCCATACAGGGAGAGAATATAAAATTAAGGCACATATAAATTGCAATACAGCAGGAATAATTTATGTGATTCAGTGCCCCTGTGACCACCTTTATGTGGGGCAAACTTTAAGAGAACTTAAAAATAAGATAGAGCATAAGAGTAAAATAAGGGCATAGGATGAAAATTCACACCTAGCTAGGCATTACAAGGGCAGGGGGCACACAGTGGTACAACTGCAATTTTTTTTAAAATGGCTTTTTGCTTGCCTACCGCCACTCTCTTCTGTCATCTGGCTCTTCGGGACTCTCCCAACAGCCCAGCCATCACATGTGGTAGGAAGGGCGCATAGAATTTTCCCCAGTTTTCTACCCATTCCCCACACTGGGGTGCACTTGTAGATGCACGTGCATGGAGGCATGTACATGCTCCAGAGTCCCACAGTTCTCCCTTCTCCTGCCCTTCTAGACCTGCACTACCACCTGGCCTCCACTGGATGACAGTCATTCAGTGGAGCATGCAGGTCCATTCCCCCCCCCCCCCCGGAAAGGACAGTAGCCATTGGGTGTTCAATCCTTTCCCTCCCCGGCCGACCCTCAGCAGCCCATGCTTATCACCAAACATGGGTCACTGGTGAGGCAGCAGGTAAGGCACCAGCAACTCACACTTCCATGCCACTGGGCCAGCTTACAACTGCAATTTGGAGGGTTAGAATAAGGGCCAGATCCCACAAGCGGAGGAGATTATAATAGAAAAAAGAGAGATGTGGTAGATGTTTGAGTTGGGGACGCTATATGAGCCGTGGGGTCTAAATTGAGACACCAATTGGCAGACTTGCTGGTGACTATGTTATTGTCCTGAATGTAGCACTTCAGCTGTCTGAAGGGTTCCTTGGTTCTCATCAGCTTCTTATAGTTAACATCAGTGAATAGAGCATGTAGTATGTTTAATTTGACCTGTTCTTAAGCCACCTTTTCCAGTTAGAGTAGTAAATAGTGATAAGCTTTCTTAGCCAGAAGAAGTGGTTATAGGGTCATTCTCCTCTCTTAATTATCAGTCTAGTGAATAATTTTTGAAGGTACAACTACCTTAGCCTCATTAGTCATGAGGCAAGGTAGTTATATGGTTAGTTGAGTTTTGAGAAAACAGAAGATTTGATAATGGAAGCAAAGGTGGATATGTGACATCTTACAACAAGTTTATTCTTGTAAAAAATGTAAAAGTATTAGAATCATATATGTATGAGTTTGGGATAATGGGATAAAGGATTGTAATTTTTAAATCTGACAGAGAACATCAAGAAAGTAAAGATCAAGGGGAAACTGATTATATTCATCTCTTACAGAGATTGGCTAAATGCAGTAAAAACAGCTTGATTAAAATTCTCTGAGTGCTGACACTGCTGCCTAACTAGCTCCAGTACCCACTGGAAAGCCACAGTTGCTTAGCAACGGTATCACTCTGGTGACATTTGCTGACATATTTCATGTTGGCACATTTTTTCCCGCAGGTACAAGAGGACGGGTCGTTTGATTGTCTTGCTGCCCCATCAAAAAGTCACAGAGACACTAAAGAAGATTGTAACATGGCAATAAATGTGAGGCACAAATAAGCACTTTTCATTGGAGCAATAGCAACAGCTGACCAAGGAACAACCAGGCATTAATTCTCTAGTAATGCCCTGTTGCTCTTTGTGAACGAAGAGTAAATTCTTTATTTAAGTGCAGTTCCCAGGCAGCCCAACAGATGGCTGTAAAACAGTGCTGTGCTACTAGCATTGTTTCACAGCAATCTGTTGAACTGCCAAGGTAACTGCAGGAACAAAACATGAAAGTGTACCCTAGCATGGTCCCATCATGCAGTGCAACCCATATCTTTTAATACATTGTTTATTGTTTATTGGGAAATATTCAGAAAGACCTTTCAGTCAAAGACTCATTCACAAAGGTTCCACGTCATACATTGAGGCACAGAGCAAACAATTGCTAACAGAGATGACAGTACAGTATAATACATATTGAAGAATTCCATTACATTTCATTACATGGCAGTCAAGGGTTGATCAGGAGGAGGCCTAGGTCAGTTTAGTAATTGAGTCGCATTTTAGCACAGCCACATACTTGCAGAAAAGACTGTAACCGGCTGATAGTCAGATAGTGAGATAGGAGAGACTTTGCACCAGAAACAGAGAATGTTATGGGCGCTAATAGGACAGCATGCTGCAGTACTGTGTCAGGGGCAATCACATACGTTAGAGTCTTGGAGGAATGCCCTTAGTCTAGCTTTAAAAGGACCTAGCCTTGTTTCGTTGGCTAGTTGGATAGGGAGAGAGTTAGTCCAATTAGGGGCTTGGTAGCTGAAAGTCCTTTGAAGTTGGGAGGTATGAGGGCAGGGTACCCATAGTAGCGGCTTGTTCGAGTTTCGTGTGGATCTGGCTGGGGATGCTGGGCGAATAATAAAGGAGAGAGAGGGAAGGGCAAGACCTAAGAGTATCTTCTTTGTCATAAGGCATGTGTGATACCGGATTCTGCTATATAGGTTTAGCCAATTTGAGGAGTTGTAGAGTGTACAGGTGTGGGTGAGGTGATCACAGCCGAGGATGAGATGGCAGGCTTTGTTGAGTACAAGGCGGAGCCTGTTTAGCACAGAGTTTGGGGCAGCACTGTATATTGTAATACCTAGTCAAGGAGGGCAAGGATGGAGGAATTGACAGTGAGCCATTGGGCCTCCGGGGTGAGGCACTGTTTGTACCTATAAAGCACACCTAATCTCGAGTTTAGGGCTGAGTCAAGGAGGAGAATGTGTTGTTTACAATTGAGGGCCAGGTCTAGAGTGATCCCTAGGTATTTAAAGTTGCTAACTTGCTCGAGGGGGGTGTGGTTGACAGTGAGAAATGGGGACAGAGGTTCTTGCGGGGGTTCTGTGGGCAGAAGAAAATCATGACTTTTGTTTTCTTGTAGTTGATAGTTAGATGCTGGGTGGAGAACCAATGTTCTGCTTCATGAAGTTATGTTGGAATGTTTGGTGGAGTTTATGTGGGTCGGAGTCAGAGGCGAACAATACGGCGTCATCCGCATAGAGGAGCAGGTTCCGGAGACGGCCGACGGGAGGGAGTTTAGGTATAGGCTGAAAAGTAGGGGGCCAAGAATCGATCCCTGTGGAACACCAGAGCGGACCAGGAGGCAAGGGGACAGGACAGTGCCTACCTTGACCTGTTGTGTTCTATCCGACAGGTAGCTGGCAAACCAGTTTAAAATATCATTGGAGAAGCCACTGGAGGCGAGAGTGTTTAGTAGTAGGGCGTGGTTGACAGTGTCAAAGGCTTTAGAGAGGTCCATGAAGATAGCACCTGTGAGGTGGCCATGCTCCAAGGCGGAGTGGGCATGCAAGGTGAAAGCGAGGAGGGCGGTGGTGGAACTATGCCCCTTACGGAAGCCATGTTGTTGGTCGCAGAGAAGATTGTATTTTGTCAGGTGGTCAGTGATTTGGTCGGCAATGATACACTCTAAGGCTTTGGGGGGGGGGAATGGATATAGGACGGTAGTTGTTGGTGTAGGTGCGGTCCCCACTCTTAAAGATAGGGGTAATGTTGGCCAGCTTCCAATGGGAGGGAAATTTCCCTTGACAAAGGGAGCGATTTAGAATATGAGTGAAAGGGTAGAGGACTTCCAGGAGAGTAAAGCGAAGAAGTTTCAGGTCTAGAGAATCGCTGCAGTTAATTGAGTGACTAAGGGCTTTGGCTAAGTAGGGTTTGGCATCCACAGGGGAGAGAACGCGAAGGCGAAAGAGGGGAGCAAGAGGAGGTGGGTGGGCCCGGGCCGGCAGAGGGTCGAAGAAGTTAGAGGGAAGAATATGGTTGAGATTTGTGAAAGCGGAGTTTAGGGCTGAGGCTATGCTAAGGGGATCCATGGAGATGTTACCATCTATTTCTAACTGGTCTAGGGGGTGGTTTGGGGTTTTACCACAGAGTTCCTTAATATTATTCCAGAATTTACGCCCATCACCCCAGGTGGATGTTAAGGATGCTTTGTAATAGTCCGCTTTGGCGGTGCGGAGGGCCCACGTGCATTTGTTGCAAAACTCCCTATAGCGTTGCATGTCAGCTGGCTGTTTGGTTTCATTAGCAATATGCCAAAGGGAGTCATGCTGTTGCATTAGCCCCAGGAGGTGATCAGAGAACCAGAGGACCTGGTTGCCTTTGGACATTTTCTTGGTAAGGGGGGGCGAATTTATCACAGATTCTACTGAATGTGGAGATAAATAGATCAAGCGCATGATCGGGGTCTGGGGTGTTTACAAGGGGTGTCCAATCCTAGTTTCTAAGGAAGGCCTTGAGTTGGGAGAGTTTGCCAGGGCCAAGTTTGTGCTGTAAGGTAATTTTGGTGGGCTGTTTGGGAGCCCTGCAGGACCAAGAGCAGAGCACAGGAGAATGATCGCTTAGAGCGTTGGGGAGTACCTGGGTGTTGGTTATTCTGTCAGGGCAGTTTGTGAAGACCAGATCCAGGAGGGAGGATGTCCCTGAATGGGCATTTACCCTGGTGGGTGAGGTGACAACCTGAGTGAGGTTGAGCACTGCGGCATCATTAGTATATGGGGCAGTTTTCTTGGCCAACCAATTCATGTTGAAGTCACCCGTGACTATTTTTTCACATTGAGGCAGTAGAGTCGCGATATAGTTCAGAACGGCCTGGAAGGCTAGTTTGTGTTCATTGGGTGGAATGTAGACAATGGTGAGTAGGAGGGGGGGTGCAGTAGACCTGCCTAGAACTAATTTTAGTGTTAGAGCCTGTGCCCTTGATGCTAGCTGCGGGGTAGGGAGCAGTTGGCCTGACAGCAAGTCTTTAAGGTAGGCAGCTCAGCCACCACCTCATTTACCCACTCTATCAGAGCGATAGAGGATGTAACTGGGGAGGGTAACAGCAGAGTCTGGTACAGAGGGGGAGAGCCAGGTTTCACTCAG
The DNA here is from genome assembly GCA_016271365.2 of Neoceratodus forsteri. Lineage (NCBI taxonomy): Eukaryota > Metazoa > Chordata > Ceratodontiformes > Ceratodontidae > Neoceratodus > Neoceratodus forsteri. The sequence goes on along the minus strand of CM057449.1, from coordinate 512,689,039 downwards.
TCCGATGATGTCAGGGTGGTGCTGGAGTGCCCACCCCTGAAAGGGGTCCCATTTTTTTTGCAGGCTGCAGATGTTAAGTGAGGCGATGCGCAACCCATTGGAAGGGAGGGTGGGCTGGGGGCAGTCTTGGCCAGGGTTGGGTGGACATTGCCCATAAGAAGTAGTAATAGGACAAGTGACCTGAGGCGGTTGTTTCTTGTTTGGGTATATATTTGGTGACATTTACACAGCATATACCCTTTGGCTGGATGGTAGGTGGGTATTGGAAGCTTCAAGGTTTGGGGGGCAGCCAGGAGGAGGAGGTGGGGCAGGGGGAGAGGGAGCGGTTGTGGGAGTGTGACTGGGGGTGGGCAGGAAAGCGCTGGGCTACATAGAGTCCAGTGCCCATGTAACCCCTAGATGGCGCTATCCCAGGGGCTACTACCCCTGCCTGATTTGCCACTAACAGGTTGAGGGGCCTGGATCCAATGGCGGGTGCCTCCACCCAGAGGTCAGGGTTTGCAATAGTTAAACTAACTTGGTCACAGCCCTCTGGGACACTGCAACCCCTTTCTTCCCACTAGTGGCCCACACATATATCAGAATTACCTTCACAGTATACACTTACCCCCAGGTCTGGTTCGACACTGGGACCTCTGTGAAATGAGATACAGTGCAACAATCACAGTACAGTACTTTAACATAGACAAATACCTCAGGCAGTATAACTTTGCTGAAACAAGCAGCTCTGATTTATTTGGGGATATAACAAGGACAGGGAAATCAGGTTAATTAGCTTATCACTCTAATAATCTACCTATGGCTCTGTGCACAGGCCTATCCCTATCAGTTACTGTCCCTGGGTACCCAAGCCCTAGTGGCTAGTCCAAACCGTGGCAGCTGGTAGGGCCCTTTCACACAGAGAAAGGAGAATTAAACAGTCAGCAGTACAGTAATTCCATTTGGATTTAATGTGGCAATTCAACAGGAGGCGACCCTGAATTAGTACTCACGACCTCCAAATAAGATAGGGTCCTTCAATGTCAGCAGGCTCACTTGAGGTACACAAACCTCTTCACACATCCATATAAAAAAGCACTATACCAGGCAGGCTGCATCTGTATCCTGATCGCAATTGCTGCACAATACCCAGGAGAACACACAGCAGATTCAGTTCCTGACAGACCGAGTGTAATTTTCAGCAATTCCTCCAGTCTTCTACAGGGTGAGCCTGGTTTCTACTCTTCAGAGATCCTTTGATTCTTTTCACAGGATAGATTCAGTCCTAACAAGCTGCAGACCGGAACTCTGGGCCTTACACACGTTTTTTGACTAAAACTGCACACTGAAAAAGTACAAGGCTCCTTCCTTCTTCACTGCCAAAGCTCAACAGCTCCAACCGACAAAAACGGGCACTTCCTTTGAGTTCCTCCCAGTTCTTGACTGGATTGGCTGTCACTCACAATAGACTGCTGCTGTTGGTCCAAAAGGCACTGAAGTCTAAACTACATCTCCCAGAGTCACTGCATACAATCCTCTTGTGGCTGGCTCAGATTATGAGTCCAAGGCACCATTTTAGAGCTAGCTACCCCACACTGATTGGTCCAGTTTAGCAGTTCAAAACTAGAATGGGAACTAGCAGACACAGTTCTGACTGCAAAGAAAGCAGGTTAGACAAACTGTAATTTCATTATTACTGTAAATGATTTCTGGCAATCAGTTACATCTTTAGACAGGTTCCCTTTGCACTCCTAGTGACTGCAAAATGGGTGAATTGGCAGCAGCTGGTGGTACTCAATCAAAGAAACACACAGTCCCCATACAAACTAATTATGTCTGCAAGCAGACAGCTCTTAAAGAGACAGTACCAGAGGTTCTAAAAACACTCACTGATAAATGGCTTAAATGCCAAACACCATTCAGGCTTGGAGCATTCAAGCAAGCTCCTGGAAGTCTTTTGGAACCCCCATTTGCAGGGGTTACACCCTTCCTGGCCTGGGAAAAGCAGCGTCCGCGTCAAGCAAGTACCCATAAGTTTCAACTGCAACCATATACATTTGCATTAGGCTCACAATGTAATCATCAGTCAATACATCATTTTACCAAGAACCATTTCTGAAACATTGCAGTCGTCCTCTTTCACAGTATATACACACATTGTACCATAACTCAAGTTATTACCTCTTGTACATGAAACCTGAAGAGGGACCCTTCCTATCAGTTACCTTGGGGCTGGATGGGGCAAGGGCACCATATGAGAGCAACACAAGTAACTTGGAGTTAGCACTGATGCTCAGTTTGGGCAGTGAGCCGGGGACACATACACTCCTTTATGGACAACATTGAGAGGCAAATCCACAGGCCTCCCAAGGAATCATAACTGAGGTGCACCACAGGCTTTACAGCTCGACCAGTCTTTCTAGGGGAACTGTTACAGTCTCTGCACTCTGAGCCTCATTTTCAGCATTGTCCACACTTGTCAGGAGTCTCCATGGGGGTAGAGGCTAGAACTTGGGGCACTTTCAGCTCCAGGAGTTACAGTTTCTGAGTCCACAACATTTGGCTCGCATGGAGCTTTCGGACACTGGCAGTGGACTGTCAGGGCACTCAAAATACTCTTCTTGTTCGGTGTATCACCAGTCTGCCCCAATCTATCATTTTCCTCCCTGAAAGCTCAAACAGTTCAACCATGCACAATGATTCCATTTCGTCTGATCTGATGCTTTGCACTTCACTTTCTGGGAGCATTGGCTCCAGGGATGAAGCTGGGGCTTAGACAGTCCAGAAGGCCCAGCTTTGTCTCCAGTATTGACTAGGGGATTGCCCGAAACAATTGACTCAGTTCGTAAGAAGGATAGTATTCAAAGTCACTCTCACTTTCTTCGATATGGACTGACAGTCATGCTCAACTGGGACTGTGGAGGAACACTTTAACTTTGTTCTGTAGGTGCAGACTTTCTTGATCTTTTCTTAGCAGCAGCTCTAGTCACTGGTCAGAGGGCATCTTCTAGGGGCTCAGACTCAATTAAGATTTGTCCAATGGGCAGTAAATGATTTCTATGTATTGTTTTACATCTTTTGAATTATTCTCAGGCCTTACTTTGTACACTGGCAGATCATCTAGTTGCCCACTACAATGTGAGAGATGGTGCCATCGGTCAGCAATCTTGTGCTTGCCATGCAGTCCCAGATTTCTTAGTAATACCCGATCTCCCTCCTGGAGTTCTGTGCTTTCACCTTTTATCATGCCTTTCTTTGTTGGCCAGATTTCTTTTGGCAGCCATGGTTTGAGCCAGTTAGTACGCATGAGTTAGCTGGGCCTTTAACTTTTGCACATACTGTAAATAGTTGTCAGCTTGAACCCCATCAGGAGACCCCAAAACACACATCTACTGGTAGTCGAGCTTCTCTTCCAAACATCAGGCGGTAGGGGAGAATCCAGTGGCATCACTTTTGGTGCAGTTATAAGCATGTACCAGGGTGCTAATTTGTTGGCTCCATCTAGGCTTGTCCTTTGGGTGCAGGGTGCCTAGCATATCTAGCAAAGTGCGGTTGAAACGTTCAGGCTGTGGGTCCCCCTGGGGGTGGTGAGAGTAGTTCTGGACTTCGCACTCCCCACAGAGAAAGCATCTCTTTGATCAGGCGACTCTCAAAGTCTCTCCCTTGATCAGAATGGATTCTTTGTGGAGCCCCATAGTGAACAAAAAGTTTTCTACAAGTACTTTGGCCACAGTGGATGCTTTCTGGTCTTTCGTGGAAAGCTTGGGCATATCTCGTGAAATGGTCAGTGACCACCAGCACATTACTGATATTTCTTTGATCTGACTCCAAACTCAGAAAATCAATACAGACCAGCTCCATGGGTGCACTGGTGGTGATGTTAACAAGGGGCAGCCCTCTGGGGCAAAGCTTTCCTCTGTAAGCAGCGACTACAAGTTCGATGTGTTGCTCCACATCAGCCCCCATCTTAGCCAATAGAATCTGGATCTCACCAAGTCAAGTGTTCTGTCTATACAAGGTGCCCCATGTGGTTGTGCAAGGACCTCAGTACTGAGTCTCGAAGGCAGTGGGCAGCACTAGTTGTTGTTTGTCTACTTGTCCCCCTCTGTCTACTGTTTCTCTGTATAACAGTTTATTGATCAGTTTCAACTTAGGACCTTCTTTGTATAATAGTGCAGTTCTCAAATCAGTGGGCGTAATTTGGACACATCTTTCCTGCATAGAGGGCTTCTAAAGCTGCTGATCATGGGATCGCGGGATTGAGCCCGCCGAATACTGTCATTGTCCAGCTGAGGCAGTGCACCAATGTCTATTGCAGAAAAGTGGCAATAAGCAGCAGGTATGCAATTCTCAGAGCTCCCAAGCAATCCACCATACGAGTCCACTAAATCCGTGGACATTTGTTCCTCCTGTCAAACTTCCGGCAGAGTGCCGAATGTCAGGTTCTGCCAATGGACCCAATCATTCTGGGGAACAGGCCTCCGGAGAGAGCATCAGCATCTAGTGGTTCAGACCTGCTCGGTGATCGAGCATAGTCATATGTAGATAATGCAGAAAGCCACCTATGGCCAGTGGCATCCAACAGCTGAGGTCTGCACATAGGTCAAAGGATTATTGTCAGTTTTACTAGTATTTTAGCCCCATACAAGTACTCATGGAATTGGTCAACAATACCCACTTCAAAGCTAGGAACTCTAACTATGTACAGGATAGTTCTTTTCGGATGGGGTCAGGCTTCTACTGGCAAAGGCCACTGGTCTCAGGCCATTCTCGTGCTCTTGGTACAACACAGCCCCAACCCTTGCAAGCTAGCATCAGTGTGCAGGGGCGTAAGGTTTTCTTAGAGATCGGCATAGGCCAGCACTGGAGCATGGGTAAGTTGATATATGATCTCATGAAAAGCAGTCTCACAATCAGGAGTCCAGCGGGCCCCAAATACTTCACTGGATGATACACTCTTTCAGTCTTGAGGGCGTGACTTTTGGTATTTTTGTGGGTTGGGGATACCCTTGAGTAAGGTTAAGTAAAGGCGGATCACTCTTGAATAGTCCTTGATGAAGCGCGATAATAACCACAGAATCCCAGGAATCTTTGCAGTTCTTTTAGATTTTTGGGCTGTGGCCAGGTGGTCAAGGCCTCAACTTTACTTGGTCGGTCTCTATTCCCTCGGTGGATACTATGTGTCCCACATACTTTACTGATGTTTGAAAGAATTGACACTTATCAATGGACAGTTTAAGGCCAAAGTCCTCCAGTCGGTCCAATACCTTAAATAATCTGCTCTCATGTTCCTCCAGTGAGCTGCCAAACACAATAACATCATCTAGGTATACCAGGCACTCTAGTAAGTTCATGTCCCCACTGCACCTCCATCAATCGTTGAAAAGTGGCTGGGGCACTCTGAAATCCTTGAGGCATCCTCATGAATTCATAGAAGCCAGCCGGACAGATAAAGGCCGTCTTCACACGGTCCTCTGGGGCCATCGGGATCTGAGTAGTACCCACTGCGGAGATCCAGCACAGAGAACCACTTGCTCCCGTTTAGGCAGTCCAAAGCATCCTGAATTGGGGCATTGTGTACTGATCAGGGATAGTCCGCACGGTTTAGTGCGATAATCCACACACATCCTTACTGTTCCATTCTTTTCCTCACTACCACAATGGGGAAGCATAAGGGCTTCTGGATTCTTGTATTACACCAGCAGCTAACATCTCTTGCAGATGCCGTCTCACATCATCTATGTCAGCAGGTGCCAGGCGTCGAGACCTCTCCACGAAATGGTCTTAAGTCATGCAGCGGATATTGTGCTCAGCTCCTTGCACGCATCCTACATCCCATTCCTTTAAAGAAAACACCTGGTCTCTCTGGGCAAGCTTCTCACTGATCCTCACTTTCCATTCAGCTGGCAGCGAGGGTCGCGAAATCAAACAAGTCAAGGTACTCTGTCATTCTTCCTTGAACTCTTGCTGCTGGGTAGCACTGCAGTGTCTGCACAATGCACATTAGCCAGGATGCAACCTCTGTTTACTCGAATGTCTCTTTCAGACACATTATGAACTTGGACCATTACCCTTCTGGCATAAGCATGGGCTCTAAGCGGGCAAAATACTAAGCTGACCAGCAGTCCCTCTGGCAATTTTCCATCGCCTGGTGCATCCAACATTAATATTTTATTCTTAACATCCTTTTGATACGGACCTCTCCTGTAAGGTACACTGGGCATTTGCGCCAGGATCAGAGACTCAGGATCCTTCTTCCATACAATTCCGACCCGGTTCCTCTGGTTCTGTTTTTCAGCATCTCTCTGTGCCTCATAGGCCTTCTTAATTAAGCCGGAACTCTTAAAGCTCTACTAGTCTTTGACCCCTGTTTTTCATAACACAACTGTGCCAGCCTTCCGAACATATGAGCATTTGTTCCAATCAACAAAGGGACACCATCATACAGTCCAGTGGGGGACACACTAAGGCTAGGGTCTCTACTTGTTCGGCCACTCCAGCCAGGAGGTGGGAAAGACAAGCAAATTCGGATATACCGGAATAGGGGTAGCCTTCTCACTTAACCCCCATACATGACAGTCCTTCTAATGGTTGTAAAGGGTACTTCTGACAAATGCTTCTGATACCAATCCTGGAACATAATTGTCACTTGGGAGCCACTGTCTAATACAGCTCTTGTAGACACTCCATTCACCTTTACAGTGGTCTCCATGGAGGACCCACTATTCTGGACCAGTCTGAGAGGCGGTAGTGGGGCCTGGGCAACTGACCTTGCCACAAAGGGCGTGAATTAGCATTTTGGTGCCCTCACTGGGATCATGTGCACCTCTTAACCACTGATTTCTTCTCCAAGCTCTCCTTGTAGCCTATATGCAACTTTGTCAGTGTCTTTTGGGGACTGGCATTCCCTTTTCATGTGCCCATCTTTCCCACAATTATAGCAAAACATACTTTCTGGGTTTGAGCTGGCCGGCGCCACACACTGGGAGCCAGGGGCGGGGTATTACTAACTGGAAACCTGGGTGCCATCTCTGTCTGCGGTGTGATAAGCATTTGGAGACATCTCGTCAGTTTCTGCACTTCCATGGTCAAGGAATTGAGTTTGGAGCTGTTATCAGCAGGAGATACATGGGTGGGTACCCCACCCCATAACAGATGCAGTCGGGATATAGGTCAGGGCCCGTGCTTGCAGTGGCCTTCATAAAGGACTGTTTTTGAATTCCGGATCTCTCAACAGTTCACCCCATTGTGGCATATCTTTTTCTTGTCAGGCACTCATTGACTGTCAACCTCTGCCCTGAACTTCACTTGATGGGTCACCCTCAGTCACTCGAGTCGTAGCCACAGCTGTTGGTGCAGGTACCTCCCGAGGTCGCCTTTTCTCAACTCCTCAATTTCTCTCATTAACTCATCATAGGAGGTGGGGATTCCAGTCGATTTGCCAGGCGTAACTGAAGCAACAGCAGTTCTGAGAAGGGGCAGACTTAAGGATTCTTTCAGTCTGGTTCGGTCTAGTTCAATCGCTGGCAAACTACCCTTTCTGAGGCATTCTTGCAACAATTTTTCCAGCGAGATACATACACAGACAACAACTCCCTTGGTACTGTTGTGCATTTCTTACTCTCCACCATAGGTCCTCATCAGAATCTGGGCTCCCATACACATTCTCAGGGCCTCAAGATAGGCCTGTGCAGTCGCTTCAGGGTTACTGGCCCGTTTAGCACGGATGGTAGCCAGGGCGGGACCTCGGAGGCTCTCACTAACCCTCTTCGCTTTTAGCCTTCCGAGCATTGCCATTCTAGCACGGGGGCAGCATAGTCTATCCAGGTCTCCCAGTCATCCTCCCTTGGGGGTGGGGAGGGTGCCAGAGAAGATCCTCAACCTGGTAGAGTGCGTGACTAATGGCAGGTGCAGAAATAGGAGTCTGCATTGGTTCAGCCACCATTACGGGCACTGGAGCAGGAGAGGGTGTTGGGAGGAACACCCCAGGTGGCAAGAATAGTTTCTTCAAGTCCTCCACAGTTTTCCCCTCTCCAGCAACCATTCAGCAAATTTCTCCTCAAAAGTTTCAGATAGTGGTGGGGCTGATTCCCCGGTCTTTACTGTCCTTAGTTATCACTCTCAAGCAGTGAGGGCTCCTCTGGGGTAATGGTCTGTGGCACTGGAGCTATCTATGGGATCCTTAAACTCTACTAGGGCCAGGAAAGTGTGGGTGAGCAGATTAGCATGCCGACCCACCACCACAGGGTTTTGTAAACCTTCCACCTTGGAAAGTACTCCCTGCACAGTGTCCGTATTGATACCCAGGGGATGTCCAGGATAAGCATAGCATTTTGGGGTCGATCTCCTCCCAGTACACCACTCCACCAGCCGGTGCACAGCCACTTCTGTCGGGTACCCATTTTTTCTTAACAGTGGTTCGTAAATATGGCCACTAGAGGACACACAATCCCAGCGGTGAGCCTCCAAGATGTAACCCCTAGATGGCGCTATCCCAGGGGCTACTACCCCTGCCTGATTTGCCACTAACAGGTTGAGGGGCCTGGATCCAATGGCGGGTGCCTCCACCCAGAGGTCAGGGTTTGCAATAGTTAAACTAACTTGGTCACAGCCCTCTGGGACACTGCAACCCCCTTTCTTCCCACTAGTGGCCCACACAATATATCAAATTACCTTCACAGTATACACTTACCCCCAGGTCTGGTTCCGACACTGGGACCTCCTGTGAAATGAGATACAGTGCAACAATCACAGTACAGTACTTAACATAGACAAATACCTCAGGCAGTATAACTTTGCTGAAACAAGCAGCTCTGATTTATTTAGGGGATATAACAAGGACGGGGAAATCAGGTTAATTAGCTTATCACTCTAATAATCTACCTATGGCTCTGTGCACAGCCTATCCTATCAGTTACTGTCCCTGGGTACCCAAGCCTAGTGGCTAGTCCAAACCGTGGCAGCTGGTAGGGGCCCTTTCACACAGAGAAAAGGAGAATTAAACAGTCAGCAGTACAGTAATTCCATTTGGATTTAATGTGGCAATTCAACAGGGAGCGACCCTGAATTAGTACTCCGACCTCCAAATAAGATAGGGTCCTTCAATGTCAGCAGGGCTCACTTGAGGTACACAAACCTCTTCACACATCCATATAAAGAAAGCACTATACCAGGCAGGCTGCATCTGTATCCTGATCGCAATTGCTGCACAATACCAGGAGAACACACAGCAGATTCAGTTCCTGACAGACCAGTGTAATTTTCAGCAATTCCTCCAGTCTTCTACAGGGTGAGCCTGGTTTACTCTTCAGAGATCCTTTGATTCTTTTCACAGGATGGATTCAGTCCTAACAAGCTGCAGACGGAACTCTGGGCCTTACACGTTTTTGACTAAAACTGCACACTGAAAAGTACAAGGCTCCTTCCTTCTTCACTGCCAAAGCTCAACAGCACTCCAACCGACAAAAACCGGGCACTTCCTTTGAGTTCCTCCCAGTTCTTGACTGGATTGGCTGTCACTCACAATAGACTGCTGCTGTTGGTCCAAAAGGCACTGAAGTCTAAACTACATCTCCCAGAGTCACTGCCCATACAATCCTCTTGTGGCTGGCTCAGATTATGAGTCAAGGCACCATTTCAAAGCTAACTACCCACACTGATTGGTCCAGTTTAGCAGTTCAAAACTAGAATGGGAACTAGCAGACACAGTTCTGACTGCAAAGAAAGCAGGTTAGACAAACTGTAATTTCATTATTACTGTAAATGATTTCTGGCAATCAGTTACATCTTTTAGACAGGTTCCTTTGCACTCCTAGTGACTGCAAAATGGGGTGAATTGGCAGCAGCGGTGGTACTCAATCAAAGAAACACACAGTCCCCATACAAACTAATTATGTCTGCAAGCAGACAGCTCTTAAAGAGACAGTACCAGAGGTTCTAAAAACACTCACTGATAAATGGCTTAAATGCCAAACACCATTCAGGCGTGGAGCATTCAAGCAAGCTCCTGGAAGTCTTTTGGGAACCCCCATTTGCAGGGGGGTTACACCCATAATAATGCCTACTGATAGAGAGGAGGACAGTAGGGAGTTTTAAGGTTGCAGTTTTTATGGGGATGAGGGGTGCGGGCAGAGGGGTACCTGTCAGCCATTGTGATGACTCCCTGCTCAGGGGTAAACAGGAGAGGGGAGGGCAGGAGGGAGAGTGCCAGTCTGTTTTCAGATGTAGCGCATGAAGTTCCACTTTGTCTGGGGAGGGAGGGAGAGCAGCATAGTGATAGAGATGAAAGTGGGCAGTAGCATGTTGGACTGGGGAGGTGAAATTATAGTTTTAAGAAGGAGGGAGTGAGAGGAGAGCAGCATAGTGATAGAGATGAAAGTGGGCAGTAGAATGTTGGATTGGGGAGGTGAAATTATAGCTTTAAGAAGCAGGGAGCGAGAGAGGTAAAAGATTATGGCTCGAACATATAGTGAGTGAGTTCCTGGGAGATGGTATGACCTCTGGTGGTGATAGAATATAACCTGCAGATCGGAATGTTGGCTGATTGGTTTCAGCCGTCACGTGACTACACCTATATATCTCGAAGCTGACCAAGGGTGGTGGTGGGGGCGGTGGGAGCCGGCCTTGCTTAGCGTTGGGCAGGGTTCCTAGTCGAGCCGAAGCAGTGCTGCTGAGAGCAGCGCACCTGCTTCTGGAAGGGAGAGCTGCTGTGGGAGGGTGCGTCCGTCTGCCCTCACGGACCCTCGGGGGACCGCCGGAGTTCGGGAGCTGCTTCTGTGTAGGTGAGAGAGACACAGAATTAAATACAAGACAGCTTTTGGGAGGGGCTGGGGGCTGGGCAGTTAGAAATGGAGTGTAATCCGATCACAAAGGGATGCAGGAAGCTAATTTGAGGCAGGGCTGGCATTTAACTGTGGCTGTTTGCAGCATGCAAGTTAACATTAAAAGGAGAAATAAATTCTACAACATTTGGAGCTAAATAGGCAAAGCTGACTCTTGGCTAAGATGTTGCAACTGTTTGAATTACAAATGCATTTAAAGACCAGGCTACTGTTCTGAAATTAAAGCACCACATATAAGGAGTAGATTTAAACAGGCAAAGAGTCATTATCTCCATTCGTATGCCGAGAATTAATTTTAAAGGTGCTTCTGTTTCAATGAGTTCAAAAAAAGGCGCAAAGTCCTCAGTCAGGAGCCGAGCGCAGTGCTGCTGAGTAGCGTACTTGCTTTCTGAAGGGAGAGCTGCTGTGGGGGAGGGCATCCATCTGCCCTCATGGACCCTCGGGGGAACGCCGGAGTTTGGGAGCTGCTTCTGCTTTCTGAGGGGAGAGCTGCTGTGGGGGAAGGCGTCCGTCTGCCCTCACGGACCCTCGGGGGACCGCCGGAGTTGGGAGCTGCTTCTGCTTTCTGAAGGGAGAGCTGCTGTGGGGGAGGGCATCCGTCTGCCCTCACAGACCCTCGGGGGACTGTCGGAGTTCAGGAGCTGCTTCTGCTTTCTGAAGGGAGACTTGCTGTGGGGGAGGTCATCTGTCTGCCCTCACGGACCCTCGGGGGACCGCCGGAGTTCGGGAGCTGCTTCTGCTTTCTGAAGGGAGAGCTGCTGTGGGGGAAGGCATCTGTCTGTCCTCACAGACCCTCGGGGGACCGCCGGAGTTTGGGAGCTCGTCTGCTTTCTGAAGGAGAGCTGCTGTGGGGAGGTGTCCGTCTGCCCTCACGGACCCTCGGGGACTGCCGGGTCGGGGACTGCTTCTGCTTTCTGAAAGGAGAGCTGCTGCGAGAGAGTGTCCATCTGCCTCACACGGACCCTCGGGGGACTGCTGGAGTTCGGGAGCTGCTTCTGCTTTCTGAAGGGAGAGCTGCTGTGGGGGAAGGTGTCCGTCTGCCCTCACGGACCCTCGGGGGACCGCCGGAGTTTGGGAGCTGCTTCTGCTTTCTGAAGGGAGAGCTGCTGTGGGGGAAGGCGTCTGTCTGCCCTCACAGACACTCAGGGGACCGCCGGAGTTTGAGAGCTGCTTCTGCCTTCTGAAGGGAGAGCTGATGTGGGGGAGGGCATCCGTCTGCCCTCACAGACCCTCGGGGGACGCCAGAGTTCGGGAGCTGCTTCTGCTTTCTGAAGGGAGAGCTGCTGTGGGGGAGGGCGTCTGTCTGCCCTCACAGACCCTTGGGGGACCGCCGGAGTTCGGGAGCTGCTTCTGCTTTCTGAAGGGAGAGCTGCTGTGGGGGAGGGCATCTGTCTGCCCTCACCCGGACCCTCGAGGACCGCCCGTTGGAACTGCTACTGCTTTCTGAAGGAGAGCTGCTGTGGGGGATGGTGTCCGTCTGCCCTCACGGACCCTCGGGGGACCACCGGAGTTCGGGAGCTGCTTCTGCTTTCTGAAGGGAGAGCTGCTGTGGGGGAGGGTGTCCGTCTGCCCTCATGGACCCTCGGGGGACCGCCGGAGTTTGGGAGCTGCTTCATGCAGATGAAAGTCAAAGTATGTAGCACCAAACCTGACAGTAAATTAGGAGAAAAGGTACCATATCAGTAAATGTAAAGCTAATATGTATAGAATTACTGGTTGAAAATTGTTCAGTTTGTACTCACGATATTACAGTTATCAGCAATCACAGCCATCTGCTGGCCTGCCAAGGGAATTGCAGGAACAAAACATGAAAATGTAACCTAGCATGGTCCCATCATGCAGTGCAACCCATATCTTGTAATACACACAGGTGAAAACCGAAGTATCTAGCACTGATCCAGACAGTAAGTTAGAAGAAAAAGTACCATAATAGTAAAAATTGTAAAAGTATATTTGGCAATAATAACAACATGCACTTAAATCAAAATGTTGTTAAGTAATGCCTTCTTACACCCACAATATATGTGACAGGCTACATTCAGCAGAATGTTTACTATCAATTCACTATTAAAGATAACAAATTAGTGTGTGTGTGCGTCTTTTTTGCATTACAAATTAGCAGTACATATAATAAATCTGCTTATTTCTGGAAATACTTGCCATGTTACAAGCGCATTAAGTCACTTCGAAGGAGGGTTCTACTGGGGAATTAATGTCTGGTTGGGTGGTTAGAGGCATTCAGTCAGTGGCCTCACGAATGCCTCCAACCATCCAATCAGGCATTAATTCCCCAGTAGAACCCTCCTTTGTCGTGGCTTAAGGCTTATGGAGAGCAAGCCTTAAGACGGCATTTATTTAAAACATTCAGTTACAAACTTTTAATGAGCATGTATGCATTATGTGCAACCTTCTTGAGAAATGTTTAGCACTTGGGATGCCTTTAGAGTTTTAACTCTGCATTTCTCTATGATGTCTCCAATATCGACTGGGCAGGTATCTATCAAACAAAGGATGTGGAGGTTGCTCTACAGATATTCATAAATGAATTTCTTACCATTCAATATAAACATGCCCCCAAGACTACTAGGAGGGTCAGAGGAAAACAGACGAGGTGGCTGCATAAAGACCTCCTTGCTAATCTGTGTCAGAGGGACAAGCTCAGGATTCACTACAAACAAACTGGCCTACATTCAGATCTTATTGTCTATCGTGAACTAAGAAACAGATGTAAGAGACAAGTTAGAGCTGCTAAAAGCAAATACTGCAAGGACCTTCAACAAAGCTCAGCCTGCGACCCGAGGAAATTCTGGGCCCATGTCAAAAAATTTCTGGGTACCTTGCAGTCGGTCACTCCTGATGAAATGATCATAAATGGGGCACATTGAAATGACCCTAGGACCATCTCAAACAGTTTTAACAATCTTTTCTATGATCTGTCACACTATACCTTGGCTTTACAACCTACTGGATTGCACTCCAATCTACCTACCACACTACCATCAGACAACCATACTGCCCTACTGTATGATGCTCCTCCAGCACCACCATTCTATTTCAAGGCTATCTCAAGAGTGGAAGTTCTCAAATTACTGAGATCCATATCTGCCAACACCAGCTCTGGTTCTGACTCACTGGAACCTTGTCTTCTTAAGCAGGCTGCTCCACTCATTGCCTCTCCGATTGCAGGATCTACACTTTATCCCTTATCCATAGCACTGTGCCGGACCTATGGAAATCTGCAACAGTAACGCCTGTCTTTAAAAAAGGTGACCCAAAAGACATGGCCAATTACAGATCTATAGCAATTCTCTTTGTCCTTAGCAAGATCCCAGAGAAAATAGTTGCATCACAGACCATTGATTACCTTACACGCTACAATCTCCTCTCAGATACCCAGCATGGTTTCAGAAAGGTCCATAGCACCACCACGGCTCTTCTTCAACTAACTACTGATATTCTGTCCAACATGGATTCTGGAAAACTCACAGGTGCTATCTTCATTGACCTCACTAAGGCTTTCGACCTTGTAGACCATCCCTGCTTCTCTCCATAAATTCATTTCTCTACCCTGTTGTGGACTGGTTCTGTAGCTACCTGTCAAACAGGTGTAAGCTGTCAAATTTAACTCCTCCCTGTCCAACATGTCTACTATCAACCTTGGGGTCCCCCAGAGCTCTATCCTTGGGCCCCTTCTGTTCTCAATTTTTATCAACAATGCAGCTGAGGTCCTGGAATGCTGCTCAGCTATTCTCTATGCTGATGACCTGATCATCTATACTAGTTCTTCTAGTATTGGCTGTAATAAACACTTCACTTACTTCAGACTTCAATAAGGTCTTAGACTGGCTACTAGACCGTAAGCTTGTACTAAATGAAAAGAAAACAAAAGCCATGCTCCTAGGTTCCACACCGAAGATTAAGGCCTGTTCTAGTTTGCTGGAGGTTCTTCACCCAGGAGGATTTCCACTTGAAAATGTTACTTCCTTCAAGTACCGTGGGATCCTGCTGGACCAATCCCTGGATTTTAATCTTCACATTCAGTCCTCATGCAAAGCTGTAAACTTGAAACTGGGAGTAGCTTACAAAATGAGCTACATGCTTACACCCTTGGCCAAATTAACAATTGCCTGAGGTATTCTGCTCCCAACCCTTACTTTTGGTGCCTCTATTCTTACCTCTGCCCATAAAACCTCCCTACTAAAATGGGACATAACTTATAACAATATATGCCGATTTGCCTCTTCGTTGCCTCAACTCAAACATCACTGCCTTCTTTATAAGGATTTGAATTGGCTCTCACCCTCTACCAGTAGACAGTACTACCTTGGATCACTAATGGACTTGATCATCCAGGAAAAAAACCCATCCCAGCTGGTGGCATTGCTAGTCCCTCAACCATCCTCCCATGGCCTGTGATCAGCTGACAAATCCTTGCTCTATGTTCCAAGATGTCGGATGACTAAAGGCACAGGGGCCTTCCAATTCTCTGCTCCCAGGCTAAGGAATGCTCTTCCACTCAACCTCCGGCTGTCTCAGTCTCACTTTGGATTTAAAAGTGAATATCGTCATTATCTATCCTTAGCTGATGCTTGTACATGCTTTGACCCAACCTGAAGCTCCTGAGACTTACCAGTAATGTCACCCCTGCTCTAATCCAGCTCCAAGACTGTCTCCTCTTCCCCTCCCCATATTTTTCCTTCTCTTTGTAAATAACTTTTTGACTACTAGCTCTCTTCCTTCTCGAACCTTGTTGCTGACCATCCACTGTTGTTTTGCCAATTACCACCCCTGACCTTCCTTCTGTCGGTCTTTCTTGTTATGTCTGAACATTCCTCACATTTCTCCCTATATAACCTTACTATCTTATTAAGCCTTTCACTTTACAGGTCGGGTCCGTGGTTTCTGCACTTATTATATGTCTTACTGCCATTATCTGTATAATGCTTGCCATTATTTTTTGTTGTTTCTACCCATTGTATTTTTGTAGCACTGCTGTACTGTTCCTCTATTTGTATTATTGTACCCATGTTGCCATTGTTCAACTGTTCTCTTTTTGTTGTACTCTCCCGGGTCGTGCCTGAAAATAGTCATTTTATGGCTAGTGCACTTACCCGGTTAACAAAAACTAAATAAATAAAAACTCTAGCTGGAGTTCCTGATAAGGATTTTAAAAGCCGTTTGCACTTTTTATGTTTGCAGCATTATGTGAATGACACAGCTCTGTACACAATGAGCAACTCTGTGAACATAAAAAAATATAAGGAGATATGTTGTTTTTGTCTGTAAGTTTTATGTCATTTATTGAAGAAGATGGAAGGTTTGATACCTTGTATTGTACCAAGAAGTGCCTTGTACAAAGATGGAATTATACACAAGCTTTCGGGGCCCCACAGGTCCCTTCTTCAGGTGAATAGCAAAACTGAGTAACAAGCAGTATTTATATCCACTGTGGAGCAATTAAAAATCAGGAAGTGTAGTAGGAAGGTGATAAAGGGACTAGAGATGAAAGTCTAAGATGCAAAAATAAAAACATGAGAAGAAATGGGGAGGGGCATAGTAGGAACAGGTCAGTGGGGATCAAAGGAAACTAAAGGGAACAAAGCATACAGATAGGATCTGAGATCAGAGGCTGGCTGAAAGGGTAGAATGGACAGGAGATGCCTAAAGATGCAAGGAAATCAAGAAATTAGGAGAAACAAAAGAGCAAAAGTCTAGATAAACAGAGGTGTGAAAACAAGAGGGAGTAAGTGGGACTGAGCTCAGGAGTTAATAGGAGAGGCAGGGAGAATGTGAGGTATAGGTAAAAAAAAAAAGAACAGGCAGAACTCAGAGAAAAAAATATATAATAGAAAAGAATTACAGTTTACCATAGTCAGGTCATTTATTGAAATAAGCTGTATTTACATATAAAAAGTCAGGCATTTAGCAATTTACATAGTGCCTTATGTTTTAATTTTATATTTAAAGAACAGACCCTGTTCACAGTGAAAGCACACACAAAAAGGTTTGCTTTCAGCACTTTGAATAGTACTTTAATATTAGCATTCATGTTTTAAGAACTTGTAACTGGGGCTTTTTGTGTTTTCTTATGTTTGCAGTCAATGAAGGTTAACATTACATCAGACAAAGCATTCAGTGTTGTGGTTACAGAGAGAAGCTATGAACAGGTATATAAAAGCCATGCTCAGCTTTTTTTTATGTTTAAATTTAATGGTTAAAAAATAATTAGAACACAATATAACTATGAATGAGTTTACTTTTAAAGAAAGGCTTTACCTGTACCAATGGCTAAGACCGGAGCAGACAAGAGAAGCCTAAAGGCCAGGTATAAAGCAGGTAGCACTAGTTGGTGCACATTTCAATACCGTTAGTTTTGAGGGGGAAGGGCACCACATAGTGGGGGACTGCTGTTATTTGTATATTTATTCCAAAATATCTTTAAAGATTACTGATGTGTGCATATCAGATGACTTGTAAATGAACATACGCTGGTATGTAGCACTGGAATCCATTGCATAATCAAACAAATATTTGTTAAATATGTTGTACATGAAGTATAAAATAATAATATTGTTATTACTTCATTTATAGTCCCCCAGAAGAAGCCAAATACTGCAAAACATTGGGGTCTACTGATAAAGTTAATCTTCTGAACTTTTTTTCTATATGTATTTTATCACCTTCTCTCCCTTGGCAGACCCCATCCATTCAACCCCCCCAGCCCTATCACCCAGTTCCTCCAGGATCTCACCTTGTTAGCTGACTTGGCCACATTATTGACTGCCCGGCCACCGGTATGAAGCCTGCAGGGGGTTGATCATCATCCGCTGCCATAAGTGTTTTTCCACCATTTTCTCCCAAAAGCTCCCCATTGCTGGGGCACGATATGTTAATGTGCATATGTGGCGGTGTAAGCAAGCTGCAGAGTCCCACAGCACCTACCCTTCCATTGGCGCCCCATCCCGTTCTGCCCTCAGGCCTCCACCTAGGGGCAGTCATTCGGCAGGACTGCCAAGCCATCCTCCCTGGGAGAGGCGAGCTGTCTTCTGGATGTTCAGTCCTCTCCCTCCCTGGACAACCCCCGGTGACTCACTCGCATCGCGAACACGGGTCACCGGCGTGGCTGGAGGTAAAGCACTGATGCCTCAGCCCTCCACACCACTGAGATGGCATCTTTTGAACTTTTTATGGTGTATCAGCTTTCCATGAGCTACAGCAGCCTCTGCTTAGCTTGCTTTTTGTCACCACCAGAATCTGGGCCAGCTACACCAAAATATTATTTGAAAATGGTGATTTCACTTGGGATGTTGTTTCTCTGCATTTATGAACCACTACTGAGTAACTAAATTTACTTTTTGCTATGAAAAATAATTTTTATTAAACAAAATTATTCGTAGTCAGGAAAAATATAGTAAACAAATAAAGAAAACTATGTTCTCAAATAATAATCACACGTTCTGCAACTTAGCAAAACATAGGTTCTCTGTAAGCTCAGTTCTGTTATTACTTCATAAAACAGTATAAAACATGAATCATAGAAACATAGAATCTGATGGTAGAGAAGGATCACCTGGCCCACCCAGTCTGCCCATTTCTCCCTACCCACGCTATTACTGCAGACCATGCCCAAGCTACAGCTTTCTCCCTCCCACTTCCTTTCTACTACTATTCCCTTGTGCTTACCCATGCATTCTTGAAACTCACCATTGTCTTTGCCCCCACCACCTCCACTGGAAGGCTGTTCCATGAGTCCACCACTCTTTCTAGGAAGAAGTACTTCCTCATATCTCTCCTGAATCCCCCCCCCAGCTTCATAGCATGTCCCCTTGTTCTTGAGCACCTTTTCTTCTGAAAAATACTCCCCACCTGTACATATTTACCCCTGTGAGGTATTTTAAGGTCTCTATCATATCCTCCCTCTTTCTCCACTGTTCCAGGGTGTACATATTGAGGTCCTTTAGTTTGTCCTTGTAGGGCTTTTGATGCAGACCCTGAACCATTTTACTTGCCCTCCTCTGGACTGCCTCCACTCTGTCTATGTCCTTCCGGAGATGTGGTCTCCAGAACTGGACACAGTATTTTAGGTAGAGTCTTACCAGTGATCTATACTGAACCAACACCACCTCCCTCCTTCTGCTGTCGATACCCCTCCCTATGCACCCCATCATCCTGTTAGCCCTCCCTACAGCCTTGTTGCACTGCCTGGCAACTTTTAGATCATCCCAGTATGATTACCCCCAGGTCTCTTTCCAGCATCATGGTCATCAATACCACTACACCAATTTTGTACTCTGTCCCTGGGTTTCTGTGTCCTAATTTAGGGAGGCAGTATAGTGCAGTGGTTTAAGGGTCTGAGTTGCAAACCTGGTGACATCCAGCAGACCAGACCTGGGTTTGAATCCCACAGCTTCCACTCGCATACTGTGTGATCCTGAGCAAGTCACTTAACTTCCCTGTGCTCCCAGGTTGCTCCTGTGAAAAAGCTTTCAGCTTAGTGTGCTACTCCTGGTTAAACAACTAAATAAAAAAAGTGCATTATTTTGCACCTTTTCACGTTGAAACCAAGCTGCCATACCCTTGACCACTCCTCTAGTTTTCTCAGGTCTCTGCTCATCCTTTCCACTCCTCCCCCCGCCAAAGTGTCCACCCTATTGCAGATTTTTATGTCATCCACAAAAGAGGCAGACCTTCCCTTCCAGCTTCTCTGCTATGTCATTTATAAAGCTATTAAAGAGGACCAGTCCAAGCACTGATCCCTGAGGCACCCTACTGGTCACCCTTCCTTCTCTGGCGTGAACTTCGTTTACCACCACCCTCTGCTGCCAATCCCCTAACCATTTGTTTATCCAGTTTACCACCTTTGGACCCACTCCTAAGTCACACTGCTTACTTACTAGTCTACTGTGTGGAATGGTGTCAAATGCCTTACTGATAACTAGGTAGGCCACATCCACCACTCCACCCCGATCTAGTTTTTAGGGCACCCAGTCAAAAAAATCTGTCAGATTCATTTAAGATGACCTCCTCCATGAAACATGCTGCCTCGGGCCTTGTAACCCAGTGGATTCAAGATATTCCACAGTCCTCCATTAACTTTCCTACCACTGATGTCAGGCTGACTGGTCTATAATTGCCAACCTCGTCCCCGTTACTTTTGTGTAGTGGGTCTACATCCACCCTCCTACTGCCTTCCAGAACCACTCCTGCTTCCAGTGAGCTGTTAAACAGCATGATATTCCTGAAATAGGGAGGGACATTGCCAAATTTCCTACAAAACTAATCATTATGATGTGCAGATCTCAATAGGAGGTACTGCTGTATTAATGTATGATTCGGCAGTCCCCTTTATTTTCTGGATGACACAATTACCTCCTTTGATTTGGATGTTCTGCTTCCCATCATTTGACTGTTTACTGATTGCTAGGGGATCTACCACTAGTTTTATTAAAATTAGGGAAGAAAGGGAGTTCTGCACTAAAATGAGAGTTAGGCAGTTGATTATGATGCTCTTACTTATTTCTGACTCAGTACACCCTTACCCAGGCCCCAATAACCAGGATTCTCAGGCAACTGTTCAATACTTTAATACATCTTTGAATACTTTGAAGTTCATTCATATTAATATTCAGAGTCTTGTTGCCAAATGGGTACAATTTGAAGCTTGGGTTGAAGCAAATAAGTCTGATGTTATTGCCCTTTCTGAGACCTGGTTAAGTAGTAAGATTGGGAACAATAAGATAAAACTTAATGGCTACACTTCCTTTAAGCATGATAGAGTAGGAAGAGGGGAGGTGGTACACTTATTTGTGTAACTTCTAGTTTTCAGACTAAAGAGCACCTCTTTCACTTAATTACTAATAGATTCAATTTTACATCAGTTGATATTATTTAAGGGAGAGGGAAATACCTAACAAATAGGAATATATATCTGCCCCCTGCTTTGAGTGAAATCAGTTTAGAAACTGTCTCTGCCTTTAAAAAATAATTGTCTGTTAAATGTGAATGGATTCTAGTTGGATCAATATTAACTGGGGGGATGAGTCACTATATTTGGCATGGGATTTATTTCAGGAAACTGGGATCCAACAATTGATTAATGAAGTCTCCAGACCCCAATTATAAAACTGGAAATGGTATTATTTTGGACTGGCTGGTGATCACTCATCTATCAAGGGTAGTTAACTTTGGAATACTCCCTGATGTATTGAGTGACCACTCCCCAATCTTTTGTGACTGGTCTGCTAAGAGAGCTGGGCAACCACTGGTACACAGTTACACCAGAAATCTTAATCCACCTAAAATTGATCACCTGAAATTTGCTTTTGCTGAAGTTGCTTGGTCTTTTTTGGAGTCATTTTTGATTTAAATATACTGTAGCTCTGGACAAGTTTTGCTATTTGTGCAATAGTATGTGTGACAGGATTACACCCATAAAGAAAATGAGAATCAGAGCATCTAAAAAGGTATGGGTTACCTCTGAAATGTTTTAATTTGATGAAAAGGAGAGATAAGGTCTGGAAAAACTATATGACTACTAGGGACCCACAACTGTTAATTGATTTCAAGTTTTTATGGAACAAATGCAAATCTGAAATAAGGTTAGCTAAATCTGAATTCAGCAGAAAAAAAAACAATCTAATGATTTTGGTAATTCCAGGAAGATCTAGATCACTCTTAAGTCCCTTTTGGGGAGGGAGCGTAAGTCAGATATTTCTACTTTAAGGCATAAACAGACATCAATTAGTGACCCAAAACTGATTGATGAGGTGTTTAATGCTTATTTTGGTAATATAGAGAAGTGTGGACATGAATCTAATCTGGAGTTGCCTGAATTGAATAGTAAGAGTTTAGAGGGGACTATTTATCCTAAATTTATTTTCATATTATTTCTCCAGATAACATAGTAGGCTATGTTAAGAAATTCAACCTGTGTCCTAATATTGGTTTTGATGGATTGGATTATGAAATACTTAAATTAGTTATTACTGAGTTGACAAAACCAATATCTTTGCTTTTCAATTATTCTTTAAGATTTGGCATATTTCCTGAAAAATGGAAAGTGGCCATTGATAAGCCCATACATAAGGGTGGCAGTAAGGATATGGTATCTATCATCACATTTCTTTCTTTTTTGTAACTTTTTTTAGCAGAACTTTTTTTTACATTTAAAATATAAGCAGAACAAGACAAACAAGGGTACAACAAACAATAGCTGTTATCAGATGAGATACATCATAAATAATACTGATATGGCTAGAACAGTAAAAGGATGAATATGAGTGTATGTGGGGTCTTGAGGTAAATAAGGGCAAAAACGTCCATTTATAGGTTGATAACTAATATAGCCATAATTTGAGGAGGCTAGATCCAATTCAAATAATGAGGTACCCAGGCAACACCTTGAAATGAGGTCATTTTATGAAATTATTATAAGGGTAGGAATGAAAAAATAATCTGATTGGTTGACAAAGTTCTAGGAGCCTTACATTAATGTTAGATAAATATACCTGCTGTACCTGATCACATGGCACAGTCATTTCTGTTTTTCACAGACTTGATTTAGATAAGCCTTGAGGGAATACACACCAAATCTAATGTCACTTGAAACGGAGAATTTGGGGGTCCTTTAAGAGGGAGTCCAGCCAAAATTTCTGGCATCACCAAATTCAGAGTTTGGATCAGCATATCCTCAGTTATACAATGGCTTTCCGAAAAGTTGTATCCCAACTGGCTAGCTGGCACATCTTAGCCATGGTAAATTTTGTGCTTGCCAATGACAAAGGTGCAAGCCAGTCGCAGTGAGCACGAGCCAGAGCAACCCTATCACTCCGACCCTCAAACGGCAATTCAAAAGTCGCTATTTGTAATTCCCACTAGCATCCATCGAGAAGCCCCAGTTGAATAATAAATGGAAATGAGTTTCAAAATGATAGATGCAGATGAGCTGGATGAAATATTCAGTTCCCTGTAAGAACCGCTAAGTGAGACAAGTGAAATCATTAACAAAAGTCTGTCAGTAGTACCTGCCAGTATCATACCTCAAAGCTTTCCTAGTCCATGTCAGACGCTTCAGCACGATTCACCAACCGCCACCCTCCAGTCAGAAAACACTGAAGCAGGGTTGCATAGGAAGAGACTTAAACCAAAGGAAACCAAAAGGACCGCCCTCCAAACCAACGCACTGAACCCCAGCCCTTGGAATCCTTGTCAGTTACGGTACTGTCAATTTGTATTGGCTTCCGCACTAATACCCAGTTCTGTAAAGTATACATTACACATTTGGGGGGAAAAACGTAAAACTACATGATTCTTAATCTTCCTTCTTGTTTGTTTGTTTTTTTGTACACAGGTGAACAAAACGAAGTTAATTCAGTGCCTCCCTAAGAACTGCTGACAGCTCCTGCTCACATTTCTTAAAGCAGCATTACCATACCTCGTTACACACTTTTCTTAAATCAGCACTACCTAGCAAAATAAAGCAGGACAAAAGGATTCAAGTGGACATGAGAAGCCTACAAAGAGCCAGTGCAGTTTCATAGTTAATTTAAAAATTGTCTGATATTCTTATTCACATGTTGAATAAAAAAGAAATACAGTGCTACTCCAACTTTCAAAAAAAGCAGTAACTCTCTCAGAGTACAATTAATAAAAAAGTTTCAAACGGACATGTAAAAGTAAAAAACAAGTTGCAGTTTCATAGCTAATGTTGACACTTAAGTTAGTTAATGTTACTTGTTTATTGGTTAAAAATTACATATTGGCAAAAACTAAAATGCATTCTTATGTAAAACATGAAATTATCCTGTGACATGATTCAGCAAATTAGTAAATCAGCCTCTTATAAAGTTGTAGAAGTGTGGACTACTTTATTTGGCATAAGAATACTTACTACATTTTGCTCTATAAAATTTAAAAAAAAACTTTCTGCACAAAATTTCTTCTCCAGTCACATAGAACACCATTTGTATAATCACAATAAACAACTCCAGGGTGTGAGTGATGCTGGGTTTACCCACGCCTGACGAGGTTTTGTCACTCGGCCTGCAGCATCGTGACCGAACCACGCCAGGCGTGGGTAAACCCAGCATCACCCACACCCTGTCATTGTTTATTTCTTAATTAGCATTGTGCAAAAATGAGATCTCCAAGTTACTTTGTTTAAAAATTACAAGTCATTTTGTAACCCTAAATTTCTGAAAGTGGCAATGGTGCACAATCTCGGAGCATGGCACTGGTGGGTGCACAGTCTTGGAATGTGGCGGTGGCATACAGTCGCAGAATGTGGCAGTGGTGCACAGTCTCAGAATGTGGTGGTGGTGCACAGTCTTGGAATGTGACAGTGGCATACCATCTCGGAATGAGGCAGTGGTGCACAATCTTGGAATATGGCAGTGGGGCACAATTTCATAATGTGGTGGTGGTGTCTAGGAAAGTGGTGGTGGCATCTCAGAATGTGGCAGTGGCATCTCAGAATGTGGCGGTGGCAATCTCAGAATGTGGCAGTGGCACACAATTTTGGAATGTGATGGTGGCATCTCAGAATGTGGCTGGGGTGCACAATCTCAGAATGTGGTGGTGGTGCACAATCTCAGAATGTGGCGGTGGTGCACAATTATGGAATGTGGCAGAGGTGCACAGTTTCGGGATGTGGCAGTGGTCTCAATTTAGGGATATGGCAGTGATGCTCAATTTCAGAATGTGGTGGTGGTGCACAATCTTGGAGTGTGGCAGAGGTGCACAGTCTTGGAATGTGGTGGTGCTGCACAATTTTGGGATGTGGTGCTGGTGCACAACCTCATACATAGGGAGTCACACCACTACACCTGTTCACTCCAGTCTGCAGCAGCACTAACAATCATGTGAAATGCAAATCTGAAAATGTCGGTTTAACACTGACTTGAGAGAGCGGAATAGCATATAATAAGGGAGGACCATTGTGAGTGAGAACAGGCTGGACTCAGGGAAGCAGCGTTTAGCTGTATGGAAGAGGCATTAGAACAGGATGCTAATGAGGTGCAGCACTGTTAGTGAGAACAAAGTGTGAATCAATCAACAAACACTATAAAAAGATTTGCTACACAATATATGTATGAATAAGATTACAACACTGTGAGCCTGATGAAGTGGCTAGGCCATGAAATGTAGGCCATTATTGGTGTGTACATTACACTGCATAATATTCTTTTTTTTTTTTTAGCTAATTTGTTTATCCTCCTGGGCTCCTGATGGCAGTACCTCTGGCCAGATCCCCCAGCCCCATCCCCCACTCGCAGCGCAACCTCCAGCTGCCCCACGACTATACCCCCCCCATGACAGGGCGGCAGGGATCCCTCGACCCTCCTCACTCAAGGATTCGGTGCTGGAGGGGGTTGCTGCTAGTTGCGGGGGTGGTGCCTGTGGGGAATGGCCACCATAGGGCATGTCAGGACCCTTTTTCCTCTGGTGTACTTTTCTCCCCTAAGGCGAGGACGTGCAATGACGCCACAAGGAGCAAACGCGCATGCTCCTGTACACATTCCTCCAAGCATCTGCCTCACCTTCCACTGCTGTAGCCTCGGCGCACCAGCCCCCAGCCTCTGCTAGGCGCTGGTAGTGCACCGAATGCTGGTGTCTCCCCTCCTCGGAGAAGGAGAGCAATCCAGAGGATGCTCAATCCTTCTCTGCCCCGCCGACCCCCAGCAGCCCATGCTCATTCCCGAACATGGGTTGCTGGCATGGTGTAAGATAAGGCATCCAGTGCCTCAGCCCTCAGCACCACTGGGCCAGCCTACACTGCATAATATTCATGATTAATAAGAAAACCTTTTTTTGTGTGGAGCTCGTCCCTATCATCATTTAAACCAGATTCTGCTAGTCACTTTTGTGGATGACCCAAAGCTGAAAAATTAAACTATGCCTTAATATAAAGGCTGGGGCAACCTGAACAAACAAATCATTTGGAATGTGTCAGTGCTGCACAATTTTGTGATGTGGCACTGGCGCACAATCTTAGAATGTGATGGTCGCACACAGTCTTGGAATGTGGTGGTGGTGCACAGTCTCGGAATGTGGCAGTGGTGCACAATTTCTGAATGTGGTGGTGGCGCACAGTTTTGGAATGTGGCGGTGGCACACAATCTTGGAATGTGGCAGTGGCTCACAGTCTCAAAATGTGACAGTTGCACAAAGTCTCAGAATGTGGCAGTAGTGCACAGTCTAAGAATGTGGTGCTGGCACACAGTCACAGAATGTGGTGGTGGTGCACAGTTTTGGAATGTGGTGGTGGCGCACAGACTCGGAATGTGGCAGTGGCACAGAGTCTCGGAATGTGGTGGTGGCACAGAGTCTTAGAATGTGGTGGTGGCACACAGTCTCAGAATGTGGCAGTGGTATACAATCTCAGAATGTGGCAGTGACACACAGTCTCAGAATGTGGTGGTAATTCAGACTTTCAAAATGTGGCGGTGAGGCACAGTTTCAGAAGGTGGCGGTGATGCACAATTTCAGAATGTGCTGGTGATACAACTTCAGAATGTGGCAGGAATGTGCAATTTTAGAATGTGGCTGGAATGTACAATGTCAGAATGAGGCAGGGATGTGATGCACAATTTTGAAATGTGGTGGCTACATACAATTCTGAAATGTAGCAGAGATAAGCAATTTCAGAATAAATTAATCAGATATTTATGTTGTAACTTTTACTGTACTTTTGTAATTATACCCATTAGGTGCAGAAGTAACAGAATGCATGTACATACAGTGGCATCCCACAGGATGAAACACACTTTTAACGCACTCTGCAGTATGCTGCAGCAGACCTACTGAATAAAGCAACGTAATTTCAATGGCAATTAGTTCCCTTTTTCATGCAGGAAACTGTGGCATTCACTTCATCCTGGCAGTGTCACATTTTCCTGAATGACAAAGGGGACTAACTACCATTGACATTACATTGCTTTATTCAGTAGGTCTTCTGCAGCATTCTGCAGAGTGCTGCAGAGTGCTGCAGAATTGCATTCCATCCTGGGGGACACCACTGTATACTGAAATAATAATATGTGTTGCCCTCTTGTCAGAAATGGATTTGCTTTGAAATCAACATTCTATGCACGAGCCTTTGGACAGTTTCTCACATTTGTAAAACCTTTTATCTGTCAGGAAAAAAAAAACACTGAGACTGTGACAATGAGCACAGCAAACAAACCAAATCCTATGCAATTTACCATGGTGGAGGGACTATTTTGTGTTAATTTCACACAAAAATAAGCAAAAAATATAAAAAAAATTATTCAAACTATAGTAACTCATAACCCAATTATAATGATAGCAATAATAAACTCCAGGGAGTTACGTTAATGTCCAGTTAATCACCCCTGAAATTATATGGCACTCGGCTTCTTCTCATGCCACATTATGCCCTCAGGGGGTGATTAACAGGACATTAACGTAATCCCCATCACTCATTATTGCTTAGTTCATATATACTATCCCAAGTTGAAGGGGAGAAATATTTCTGTCTAGAACCTTAATCTGTAGTAGGTTTAAAAGAAGCTCTTATTCAGTGTTTCACATTTCCATATACCGTAAGTAGCGGTATGTCTGCAGAGCACACACCCCAACCCTCAAATGTTCTAGAGCCCCTTTCATTCAGGGAACAAAGTCCTGTCTGAGTCGCATAATATACAGCACCTAGCGTCTCCATAGAATTTCAGATATGTCCAGTTGATAGCTTAATTTTGCTGTAAGCTTTTCCGTTTTCTACATTTCTATGATCAAGTCCTGCCAAACGGAGATCGTGAAGGTGTTGCTGGTAAGCCAGTTCTTTGTTATAGTTTTTTTCACTGCTAGAAGGCAAATATTTAATAATGTTTTAGTGGATGAGGAACGTAAAGGACCTATATAGTGAAAAAACAGAAAGAAATCCACCTTCAGCTAAACTGGGGTCCCAAATATATCGGTTAGTGTCACATTCAAGGAAGCAAAAAAAGGTTTCAATAAGGGACAGCCCCAGAAGATATGCGCACGATGTGTAGCTGGGGAATAAACTCTGCAGCATGCTGTGCCTTTCCCTGGTCCATATTTACATTGTATGGCTGGCACTTTAAAGTACTGAACTGTTACCTTCCATGAGAATTCCTTCCAGTTATAAGATGGAATGTAATATTCTGAGATGTGTTTCCTAAGCCCATTCATCTATGGGATGATGTACTGTATGTCTGCCTCCCAAGCTGTTTTGATAGCATCAGCAGAGTCTGCTCTCAACTGATGTAAAGCATCATAGCTATAGGTCTGATCTATTTATGCCCAATGTTTCTCAAATGTATTTTTTTCTCTTTTTTCTTTTGTTATGTAGAATGCAAGTACCTGAAGAACCAGCGTCCGCCAGCTTGCTGCTTACTCCTCAGCTGAGTGCACTTCCTGTTGATGACATGCTGATGCTTCCACCTGTGTAGTACTTCCTGTGACTCACTCAACCATAGAAACATAGAACCATAGAATTTGATGGCAGATAAGGACTGCTTGGCCCACCCAGTCTGCCCGTTTCCCTACCTAATGGATAAGCTGCAGATCCTAGTTAACCAGCAGCCTACTTCTTTCTACCCCCAACCCCTAGAATTGCCTTATGGCTGTCCCATGCATGCTTGAATTCAACCACTATTTTTGACTCCATAACCTCCTCCGGAAGGCCGTTCCATGCATCCACAACCCTCTCTGTGAAAAAATACTTTCTTTATTACCTCTGAGCCCCCCCATCTTCAAATTGTGCCCCCTTGTTCTTGCACACCTCTTTTTTTGAAAGATGCTACCCTCTTGGATTTTGTTGATTCCTTGAGGTACTTGAAAGTTTCTATCATGTACCCCCCTCCCTCCTTTCCTCGAGGCTATACATATTAAGCTCCTTTAGTCTCTCTTCCATGTCTTCCGGTGCAGAACCTGCACCATTTTAATTGCCCTCCTCTGAACAGCTTCCATCTTGTCTATGTCCTTGCGGAGATTTGGTCTCCAGAACTGCACACAGTACTCCAGATGGGGTCTCACCAGCTGTCTGTACAGAGGGATAAAAACTTCCTATTTTCTACTGGTGATGCCTCTCCCTATGCATCCCAGTATCCCCCCAGCCCTCCTTGTGCCCTCTCACATTGCTTGCCCACCTTTAAGTCATCTGATATGACTACCCCCAGGTCCCTTTCCATTTTTGTTGTTGTTAGTATCTCACCCCCAATTGTGTACTCTTCCCCTGGGTTTTTGTTTCCCAGGTGCATTACCTTGCACTTCTTAGCATTGAATCTAAGCTGCCATACATTTGACCATTCCTCTAACCTTGCCAAGTCCTTCTCATCCTTTCCACCCCACCTTGTGCATCAACTCTGTTGCACATCTTTGTGTCATCTGCAAAGAAACATGCTTTTCCTTCAGTCCCTCTGCAATGTCACTTATAAAGACATTGAAGAGGACTGGTCTATCTGAACCTCAGC
Source organism: Neoceratodus forsteri (assembly GCA_016271365.2). Lineage (NCBI taxonomy): Eukaryota > Metazoa > Chordata > Ceratodontiformes > Ceratodontidae > Neoceratodus > Neoceratodus forsteri. Next base: position 512,659,764 of record CM057449.1, on the reverse strand, counting down.
GCACCCCACTAGTAACCCCCTTTCTTCAGAGTGGGCTCCATTTACTATTACTCTCTGTGTCCTATTCTCCAGGCAATTCTTACCCAGGCTATCATCTTGGGACCCACTCCCAGGCTGGCTAACTTGTATATTAATCTTTTGTGTGGGACTGAGTCAAATGCCTTGCTAAAGTCTAGGTAGGCCATGTCCACAGCCCCTCCCTGATCTACTACTTTGGTCACCCAGTCAAAGAAATCTATTAGATTTGTCTGGCATGACCTTCGCGCTGTGAATCCATGCTGTCTTGGGTCCTGTGCCCCTCTGGCCTCTAGGTACTCGACAGTTCTTTTCTTCAGAAGTGATTCCATCATTTTCCCTATCACTGAGGTTAAACTAACAGGTCTGTAGTTCCCTGCTCCCACTTTTGTGAAGGGGAATCACATCTGCCCTCCTCCAGTCCTCAGGTACCACCCCATCCTCCCATGATTTGTTAAAGAGGGTAGTCAATGGTGCCACTAGTTCTACCATTAGTTCTTTTAGAATTCTGGGATGAATCCCATCAGGCCCCATTGCTTTGTCCACCTTCAGTTTTAAGAGTTCTTTCAGAACCCTTTCTTCTGTAAATGAACTGGTATCAACTTCTGTATCCAGAGTGTTTCTATTGTTTGTTTTAGGTATCTCCCCCTCTTCATTTGTAAATACTGAGCACAAATATTTGTTTAGTATCTCTGCCTTTTCACAGTCACCCTCTGCCCACCCCATCCCCCCTTTATTAAGCCTCACTATCCCTCCCTTAGTCTTCCTTCGCTCCCTGATGTACCTAAAAAAGGTTTTATCCCCCTTCTTAACTGAGTTGGCTATCTTTTCCTCAGTTCAGGCCTTTGCTGTTCTGACTGCCTTCCCAGCTTCCTTTTGCTTTAACTGATACAATTCTCTGTCCTGCTCCTTCTGTGATTCCTTGTACTTTCTGAATGCTTTCTTTCTCTTGAACCTTCACTGCCACTTCCTTTGAGAACCATAGTGGTTTCTTATCGTTTTTGTTTATTTGCTTCACACAGAGCTTGTTACCTCTGCGATGGCAGTTTTGTTATTCCCATTGTTCTTCCACCCTCCTTCCTGCCCATTTGCTAGTGCATTCCTTAGGCACTCACCCATTTGACAAAGTCAGCCCCCCTGAAGTCCAGTACTTTTGCCGTTGTATGGCTTGACTCTATTGCTGTGTTTATTGTGAACCATACTGTTCAATGGTCGCTAGTTCTCAGATGGCTGCCCACTTCTACATCTGTGATCCTCTCTCCATCTCCATTTGAGAGGACCAGGTCTAAGATTGCTCCCTCTCGAGTGGGTTCTAATACTAGTTGTCTAAGGCATGCTCCCTGTAGGGCATCTAGAATAACCCCACTTTTAGAAGTGGCTGCTGCAACTGCACTCCAGTTAACATCTGGCATATTCAGATCACCCATCAGCAATATCTCCTCTTTACCTGCCATTCTAAGTCTACTTTCTATCATTTCCTTGTCCAATTTGCATTTTATTTATTTTGTTAAATACTACAACATTTTAAAAAGCACCAGAAAGTAGTTTATGGCTTTTCTTTTATATTACCGTTTTGATTTTATGCTGTTCTTGTTGCCATTGTTAGAATAAAACTCTGTTCCTAATATGGGGACTGTCACCTATCTAAATGAGGTAAGCTGGCAGTAACTGACAATGTAATGCCACCAAAGGAGTGAACTCAGCAAGATAAACTGGTACTCATACACTATAAAAGCTAATGAATGGGCATCAGTTAACAACCAGACTGAATTCACTTCTCAAGGTTGCCATGCCAACAGTAAACCTCTTGAGCTTCGCTCTCAAGGTTTACAATGTTGTCACGGAAGCCTCTCGAAGTGAATACAGAGTGATTGTTTACTGATACGCACCCATTATCCTCTATGTTAATTTAGAGACACTGTCAACCCCTTAGGCCTCAAAGTGCCCCTAGTTTAAAAAACACATTTTTATGATTGATCACAGTCTGTAAAGACTGCTGATGTACAGTAGCTGGTTGTTTGATTCTCATTCTATTTTTCTTTGTAAAAGTGAAAAACAGACTACACACCATACTGGTGTTACCACACCAAAACATGTTTGTTGACATTCCTTGATCAGCTTCCACTGCTTCTTTCCTGGACTTGGGAACACCCACATACAATCTAGCCACTTATGATACAGTGAGAGGAGAGGAGACTATTGCATCATGAGTGGCTACACTGTTTGGGAGTGTTCATAATGCTCATTAAGTATGCAGTAAGAACGGATGAAGGATTTGAAACAAGATTGTTTATATTACACCACTGCCATGCATTTCAGTTCTACTAAGAAAGGAAGCAGAGAAAACAAACAGCAACACCACTGAATTTTAGAGAAGGCAAGCAATCACAAAAAGTGGGTTCTCATCTAGAAATGTTATGATGCAAACATGGTTGACAGTGTCCCTTTTAGCCTGTATATATCCCACTTCCTTCTGCCTGTACTTCCCCTCCACCCCCACACACACACTAAATATTCTTCAGGGTTTTAAACTATCTAATATGCAGAAAGAAGAACAAAATGATTATATGATGATTGTATCATTAATTATATATTTGTATTTTTTTTTTTCTCTCTTTCAGGCACTTTGAGGTGGTAGAGCACAGGCTCTCCTGTCACAGCTTGTCTTGGTACTTAGCTCCCAACTCTGGTCTGGTCTGATGTTTCTGCTCCCTTACAAATCTTACTATCAGGCAAATATAATTTTGTTCAACAGATTCTTTAAAATTTAACATTTCTACTGCTTACTTGATTTTTGCTTTAACTTTTTTCATTAGTAGCATGATGGACTTGTTGATTACAAGAATAATATTTTTTCTAATTATTGATTGATAAATACTTTTTTGTGGACATTTGGGGTCAAGTACACTCTGCTGTTTTTTGTTTGTTTTGTTCTTTGCTTAAACACTGCTAACAATAAAAGTGTTTGTATTTATGAATTTAGTTTAAATGTCAACTCCATATGACATCATAATGAGGTGCCCATCACTATATAAAGTGTTTGGATCCCAGATGAGTGCCCTCCCCCCTGAGGAAGCTCGAAAGAGTGAAACGCTGGAGCATTTGGGAGAGTGGTCCCGAGCTCTCTGTTTGTGGAAGAGCTACGTGTATTATTGGATGTGTTATATTAAATGAAGTATCTTTGCAACACTACCATCTCCAGTGGAATTTGTGCTTTTGAATCTAGCTGGATCTTATGGACTGGTGAGTGCAGTTGGTTCTTTCTTTGGCACAAACAGTTCTCCATCTCCCTCGCATGTGGTGGGGGGACGCACCCTGCAGACAACCGCACACAAGGGACCGTATAACATCTTCATAAGCCATAACCATTGTGCAGCTAAGGAGCATGAATAATGGCCAAGTGCACAAACAACAACATAACAAACAGTGCACCTAGACAGGATGTGAACAAAGAGCAAGGACATATGGAAGGTACAAATTTCTATAACAGGGCTTCCAACATAGGAAGGCTGAAAGAACCGGCCTCTATAAGGCTGGGTGAAGTTGTGCAAGGGTGATTCATCCCAGCTGGGAGGTAGGATGACAACATGTTCTGTCAGACCTCCCTTGTCTCAGTAATACCGGAAGCAATGGGGTAAAGGGAGTAAGGGAAGACAAGCTCCATGAGTGGCAAAAAGAGCTGTGCAAAGCACAAGATTTTAAGATGAATCGTGATGTAGCAGTATGTGAGTGCCTACATATTAGGGGATAGCTTTAATATGAAACTGCGGTCCCAGGTATGACAACAGTTGCATAAGAAACCAGTAAGGTCAGATGGTCAACAATATCAGCTGCTATGGTAAAACTCCTATTAACAGCATTAACATTTGAGCAAAGAAAAATACGAAATAGAGAGCTATAACACATGTCTTAATCTGCAAGGAAGCACAGTCCATATTATAGTTCTGTTTTTTTTTTTATTCCCTTCACTGGTATTCTGCAATGTGCTGCTCCCCCCTCCCCCCACAGATAGCAGTATAGGGCTCTGTTAGATGGTAGGAAAGAAAGGGGGTAGGCATTTAATACATAATGTCTAAGATCTCAAAGAGTCAAAACCGATCCCAATGTCATTACCCATTTAGTCTCTTGGAGTATTAATATACTGCTTCTAATGGGGGCAGGGGAGACAGAAAATCGTCATGAATGATGAAGAGTATTGCTTCCCCTCTACACTGCGAGGCCAAAGTCCCAGTGCCAGATTCAGGCTAAAGGAACCCTATTTCAGTTCTGTAGAATGTTCCACCATATAAAAAATAAATTGGGGGATATACCAGTGTCTAAATGGAGCAGAAGGATGTGGGACGGTAAACAGTATCCAACTCTACCAGAGAACGGAGATTAGGAGAGAGACAACAGGGGCCATACTCAAGGCAGGGTGTTGTAAAATGGTAAAGCATAAAAACAGTCTCACCCATTAGAGTAAGGTGTCAGAGTCTGGCCGTGTAGTAGGCTGTATCCTTGCTTCCCAAAAGGAACATAAAACGCCTATTAACAGCATTAACATTTAAACAAAGGAAAATACAAAATACAAAGCTATAAAAAGGGTTTTAATCCTGCAAGAAAACACAGTCCATATTATAGTCCTAATATAAGAAACAGTTCCCTTCCCCAATACTCTGCGATACACTGCCCCCCCCAACACACACACATAGCAGCATAAGGCTCCGTTAGATGGTAGGAAAGAAAAAGAGTAGGCATTTAGTACATAATATCTAAGATCCCAAAGAGTCAAAACTGATCCCAGTGTCACTACCCATTTAGTCTCTGGGAGTATTAACATATTGCTTCTAATAGAGGCAAAGGAGACAGAAAATCTTCATGAATGATAAAGAATATTGCTTCCCCTCTACGTTGTGAGTAGAGATGCAGTGAAGTTTAAATTCGCCTGTGAAGTAAACTCGAAGTGGGCAACTTTAAATTCACGTAGCACTACTCGAAATTTCCATTAAAAGGTTGATATTCGCCTTTAATGGACTTCATATTGTTTACTTCGAGTTCACTTCGAGTTACAGTTTGAGAAGGCGAAGTTGGCAAGAAACAGGCCACAGATCACATGTCTGGCTGGCTGCATGTCAAATGATGTAGGTAGGCAGGCAGTTAATTAGGCAGAAAGTCAGTGAACTAGTTTCACTTTCTCTTGTAGAAGGAGCTGTTTGGTCAACAGTGTTGGTGGACAGTATGCTTTTTTGCAACAAACTATATATTGAGCGTTTTTTATACTTTAACGTTTTTTGTTTATGTTGTTTAAGTTTTGCAGCCAGTTCGATTTGATTTGGAAGCTTAATTTAGTTAAAAAAAAAAAGTTGTTTATTTTTGTTACTTAATTTTAGTTACTGTAGTTTTAGTGTCCCAAGTGAGAGCATTGCCTGGTGACACCAGTTGCTGCTGCTGCTGCTATTGCCCCACTGTTTTAATTTCATGAAAAGTCCAGATGAAGAATAAGGCCAGAAAATGCGTCACAAGTGTCCCAAGTGAGAGCATTGCCTGGTGATGCCAACTGTTGCTGCTGTTGTTTCGCTGTTTTAATTTCATAAAAAGTCCAGATGAAGAATAAGGCCAGAAATGCATCACAGTGTCCCAAGTGAGAGCATTGCCTGGTGATGCCAGTTGCTGCTGCTACTGCTGCTGTTGTCCCTGTGCTTTAATTTCATAAAAAGTCCAGATGAATAAGCACAAGAGAAACTCTTCAGAAAAGTCACAAGCATTTCTTGATGCACTGCTTAAAGCATGCACTTATAGCTAGAACTCTGCATAAGTGTCCCAAGTGAGAAAATGGCTTGCTGGCACCTGCTGCTACTGCTGTTGTCTTGCTGTTTTCTGCTGCTGCTAATGTACAGCGTAATGTTAAATGATGATAGCCACAGGTGATCATGGGTTGAACTATAATTTGATGTTCTGGAAAATTCTTCTGCTGCGCTGACTGAAACATGCTGCCCTATGTGTGTGAATTCAAGCCAACAATGGTAAGTTATTGTACATGTCACTGTCATGTTTTTCAGAGACAGTACCATTTAATTTGTATTGAATCCTGTTTTTTTGTTGTAAGCAGTTCGTCATGTTGTTCTTTTGCAGGGAATCATCATCATACATATTGAATGTTTCCTTTTCACCGGTGTGTTGGCCATGGTCACATTCACATGCCATATACTGTATATGTGCCACCATCTAATGTGGTACTGTTAAATTGTAATTTTTTCCAGGGGGGTACTGCTGTGAGTGATTGAATTATATGCATTTCTAATTCCTGTTCTTTTCTTTTACATTCTCAGGTCACAGCACACAGATTCACGACCGTAGCCACTGCACATGTGTTCCACATGTGTCTGATTGTTGACTTTGGCTGTACGAACAATGTCAAGCCATGAAAGGTAAGTATTTTTTTTTTTGGGGGGGTTACACGCATCATTGGAAAACAATTTTCATTAATATTTTTGTTTTCTTTCCTTGCCTTCAGTGTATCCAAACTGTTGTCCATCTTTAGACTGAAACATACTGCCCATCCACAGTGCCTCGATGCTTCCTGCAAACAGATGAAGAAGACATTCTGAGTTCATTCCAGTACCCAATTCAGTATTAGTACCCAGTGGAGCTGTTCCTGTCTTTTGTTATCCATCATCTGACCTGTATGTCACCACTGTTAAATACTTTACACCTGTGGAAAACAAGAGGGAAAAAAGGAAAGCAACCCTCACAATTCTCAATGCTGGAGTTGTACCCACTTGGAAATTTATTTCCATGACTGCATCAGCAACCTCAATGGTACTCCGTTTGACGCTGCCACCAGGATGGTCTTCTTTGCCCACATTATTTAGCACCACCATCATCGTGACTGGGTACAAACATAGATATGATTGTCCTACTTGGTATGTTGCACCAAAAAAAGTGGAAGTGGTGTGATTCGTGATCGTGAAGATGAAGAACGTGATTCGTCTCGTAAGTCATGATTGTGACATGACATGAGTCATGAACTTCCCTGAACTGTACAATGTTCGTGCTGAGAAAATATCTACTGGATTAAATAGAGCTGGCTTGTTGTGAGGACTAAGATTCAATTCCATCTGCTAGTAGGGCATCCTACAGAATGTGAACACTAACAGAAGCATCATACTGGACCAAGGATCTTGAGTGATGTGACATGATAACTGGGTGTCCTCCTGATTCATGATGAAACTGAAAATTAAAAAAAAAACAGGGTTGGACCAAAAAAAAAGTTGAAGTGGTATGATTCGTGATCATGATGACCATGAAGAATGTGATTCACCATGACGTGAGTGTGATGTGAGTCCTGAACTTGGCACTGGCAGACTAAGGCAGGGATACTGAGGATGAACAAAGAGGAAGGTGGTTGGGCAGAGAGCGACAGTGAAAAATCAGGGATACTGAACAAATACTTCTGCTCAGTATTCACAGTGGAAAAGCAGGGGGAGATACCTAATCTAGTCAATAGAAGCACTCTGGATAGGGGGGATGATATTAGTCCTTTCACAGAAGAAAGGGTTCTGAAAGAACTCTTAAAACTGAATGTGGATAAAGCAATGGGGCCTGATGGGATTCACCCCAGAATTCTAAAAGAACTAAGGGAAGAACTAGTAACACCACTGACTACCCTTTTTAATAAATCATGGGAGGATGGTGTGGTACCTGAGGACTGGAGGAGGGCGGATGTGATTCCCTTTCACAAAAGTGGGAGCAAGACAGAGGCAGGAAACTACAGACCTGACAGTGGTAGGGAAAATGATGGAATCACTTCTGAAGGAAAGAATTATTGAGTGCCTAGAGGCTTTGGAGCACAGGACCCAAGGCAGCATGGATTCACAGCGGGAAGGTCATGTCAGACAAATCTAATTTTTTCGACTGGGTGACCAAAGTAGTAGACCATGGAGGGGCTGTGGACATGGCCTACCTAGACTTTAGCAAGGCATTTGACACAGTCCCGTGCAAAAGATTAATAAGCAAATTAGCCAGCCTGGGAGTGGATCCCAGGGTTGTAGCCTGGGTAAAACACTGGCTAGACAACAGGACACAGCGGGTAATAGTAAATGGAGTCCACAGTGAAGAAAGGGGGGTTACTAGTGGGGTACTGCAGGGTTCAGTACTGGGGACGGTCCTTTTTAATGTCTTTATAAGTGACATTGCAGAGGGACTGGAAGGGAAAGTATGTCTCTTTGCAGATGACATAACAGGGTTGATACGCAAGGTGGGGTGGAAAGGATGAAAAGGGACTTAGCAAGGTTGCAGGAATGGTCAAATGTATGGCAGCTTAGATTCAACACAAAAAAGTGCAAAGTAATGCACCAGGGAAACAAGAACCCAGGGGAAGAGTACACAATGAGGGGTGAGATACTGACAACAACAAAAATGGAAAGGGACCTGAGGGTAGTCATATCAGATGACCTAAAGGTGGGCCAGCAATGTGAGAAGGCAGTAAGGAGGGCTGGGGGGATACTGGGATGCATAGGGATAGGCATCACCAGTAGAAAACAGGAAGTTGTTGGCCCTCTGTACAGACGGTTGGTAAGACCACTTCTGGAGTACTGTGTACAGATCTGGAGACTCCATCTCCACAAAGACATAGACAGAGTGGAGGCTGTCCAGAAGAGGGCAACCAAAATGGTGCAGGGTCTGCACCAGAAGACATGAAGAAAGACTAAAGGAGCTTAAGATGTATAGCCTTGAGGAAAGGAGGGAGAAGGGGAACATGATAGAAACTGTCAAATACCTCAAGGGAATCAACAAAGTCCAAGAGGGTAGCATCTTTCAGAAAAAGAGATGTGCAAGAACAAGGGGGCAAAATTTAAAGATAGAGGGGGGACGGCTCAGAGGTAATGTGAGGAAGTATTTCATCACAGAGAGGGTTGTAGATTCATGGAATGGCCTTCCTGAGGAGGTCATAGAGTCAAAAACAGTGGGGAAATTCAAGAATGCATGGGACAGATACTGTATAAGGCAATTCTAGTGGGGGGGTAGGAGGAAGTAGGCTGTTGGTTAACTAGGATCTGCAGCTTATCCATTAGGCAGGGAAATGGGCAGACTAGGTGGTCCAAGCGGTCCTTATCTGCCATCAAATTCTATGTTTCTCAGAGCACCACCACTGATACTTTGACCACTACTGGACCATTCAAAGTCATCTTCCTCATGCCTGTGGTAAACCTCCGGTGTTAATTCACAACTTTTACCTACATGGCTACTTGCTGTTACTTGACAACTGGCTGGCAGATTTTATTTCAGACACACACACACACAGAATTTATTTCACACACCACCTACGCTAAGGGTGATGCTGCAGGAACTGCTGCTACCCACAGAGATTCAGGGACCTTGCCTAGACTAATCCTCTCTGACACAGTACTTTTTCCCTTCAAGGATTTTTTCTTTTTTTATTTCATGTGATGTGACAGAATGCCCTGCCCACAGAGCCAAAGCTTATACCCCACTGACTTACGTGGCTTATACGCCACAGTCAGAAACATCTTTGCCTGACTGTGTCTTTGTGGACATTTTTTTAGATTACACAGAGTCACCAGGAAAAGAAACCCATTTATTGCAGAAAGTGGTTTTTCTAATTTTGTGGTTTGCTGACAAATTCAAGACAGTACAATGCCAGAAATACTGCAATAGGTACATTTCTTTATTATGTCTTTTTCTTTTGGTTAAATACTATAATATGCAGTGCAAGACCGTATTCATGGTACTATGGAGAAACACACGATAGTGGTACAGTGACAACAATTTCAACAGACTGAACACAGACAATTAACAGCAATGTTATATTTATTCAGTTTTTGGTGGCTGGGAAGCCAAAAAACAACAGTAACTTCCAGATATAAATTGAGTACTAAAGAGGTTTATGCACAGGCACAACAAGACCTTAACCAGTCTTCAGAAATCTTACAGTAGAACAACAATACCTTATTTTGAAGGGGGAGGGGGATTTACAGCATTAGCTAGATAGAAGCAGGGAAAAATATACTGCAGACAGGCTAAGAAATGAAGAGTACAGGTATTACGGTGGTGCAATAAAATGTGTCTGCCTTGACGGCACACACACAGACTAAAGGTAATGCGCAGAAACTTTAAGAGTTCGGTAAACTACAACACAGTCTTTTAAACAGACTGGAAAAATGTACAGCAGCACAGCAAACGGCAAAAACTGATAAAAACTTACTAGAAGTATTACTGTGTGTGCGCCTGAACACACAAATACTAAAACACTAGCCAACAACAGTTGGAAAGACTGCCTTTCTCACTGTGAATCTTCCTTCTACACCACAGACCCGCCCCTCCCCCAAAGCACACTTCTACAGTGTATGTCAGTACAGAGACTGAATGTACTAAATTAACATTCAATGTTCACAAAAAATCAATAAATGCTTGATGATATAAACACATAAGGGTTTACTACAATCAATGTACTAAATTTCGACACAAAATTTTGTGGCAAAAATTTTTTTTTTTTTTTTGGGTGTTTATTTCTCCTCAGACTCCGCCTACAACCCCCACACTGCGTTGTTCCCCGGTGCCATACCGGACATGAGACCCCTCCTTCACATCACGACTTATCCTTCATGGCAGGGTGGTGAGAAGCGACTCGACCCACCACAACTAATCCATGCCAGGGAGGCGCCCTCCAGGAATGGCACCAGGAACCACGCAGTGCAGCCGGACACCCATTTTCTTGTTTTCTCCCGGCCAGATATTCCATGGCGTGCAATGATGCCAGCGACTGATGCGCCGACGCTCCCATCTCGCGCGCACTAGTCAAGCCGCCTGCCACGCCCGCCTCCTCCTTGTCTTACGGCTACGTGCTGTTGATCCCCAGCCTCCGCTAGGGGTCAGACAAGCACCGGCCGACCAAATCCCCCCACCCCAGAGATGGAGAGCAGTCCTCCAGATGCTCGATCCATCTCCACCCTGCCGACCCTCGGCAACCCGTGCCCGTTCCTGAACATGGGTCGCCGGCGTGGCGCGAGGTGTGGCATCCAGTGCCTCAACCCTCAGCGCCACTGGGCCAGCACAAAAATGCATTTTTAAAGGTTTTTCGATGGTTTGATTCTCAGAGCTCTGAGAGTAAACTGTCACCAACCTTCTACTACACACACTACACTGAACTGAGGCTGTGCAAGACAATATAGAGCCCATGTGACCTGCCATCCCATGAATCACTGCAAAATTTGCCTTAAAGAGCAAAAAAAAAAAAGTGAAGTAACAAGAAGTCCATAGAGAACAATGGGAACTTCGTGTTACTTCAAGATGCAAGGTTATTTACCTCACTTTGTGGAGTATTAGATGAAATTTGGGTTCCATGTGAAATACTATGTGTAGTCAATTTTAGGCACTTTGCCCACCTCTAGTTGTGAGGCCAAAGTCCCGGTGCTGAATTTGGGCTACAAGAGCCTATTGCAGTTCTATAGAAAGTTTCACCATATAAAATATATGTTGGGGGATATACTAGTAAGTCTAAATGGAGCAGAAGGATGCAAGATAGTAAACAGTAGCCAGCACTATCAGAGAACGGGAGATGAGGAGAGAGGCAGCGGGGGCCACATATAAGGCAAGGTGTTGTAAAATGGTATAAGCATAAATTAGTCTCACCCATTAGAGTCAGGTGTCAGAATCTGGCCATGTAGTAGGCTGCATCCAAGTTTCCCGAACGGATGTTAAAGATACTGCGAATGTCCTGCATTGTGGCTGAAGCAGCTTTCTTCCCAGTGGCCCGATGGTGATGCAGTTGGCCTGATTTCTAAGCTGATCGCTGTGGGCAAAGTGTCTGAGCAAGGGGATCCGAAGTCTTAACTGTCCAGCCATGCTCCTCCAGTGCTTGCTGTGCTTCCTGCAGGGTAGTGTATAATGCAGGACCAGAGTCCCAAAAAGCCCTCAGTTTAGCAGGGAAGGGGGTCTGAAACTGTACTTGATGAGCTTTCAATGCTAGTAGTTTCTTCAAGATATCAGGCGAGTAATCCTGGTCGAAGAATAGGCAGGCATTGTTGTATTTAACCTGTTTGTGGTCTCAGGCAATCTGTAACACCTTTTTCTTTGTCTTTATAACTAGCAAATTTCATCATTGTTGATCTTGGTCTGGCCTTGTGGTCGGTAGGCTTTGGGATAAGGGCTCAATGAACTCTCTTTATACGGAATTGAAAATTAGTAGGTATTTCCAAAACATCTCCAAGTAAGTCTTCCATGAACTCAGTCATTCAACCGGTTTCTGATCCCTCTTTTAATCTGTAAATTCACAGATTATCTCGGCAGGACCGAGCTTCTAAATCTTGGTATTTCTCCTGCAATGCCACATTTTGGTCAAGAAGAAATTCAATCACCATGTGGAGCTGCAAGGCTCCTTCTTCAATGAGGGACACATGATCCTTAGCAGCTTGTATCCTTTTTTCCACAGCTGTCAATTTGGAATTCAGTTGGTGAAACTCCTGCTGGTTTTCACTCCTGAAGTTTTTTCTTTCAGATAGCAGAGTTTCAAACCGGAAACGTGAGAGGCATTAAGTCTCTGTGTCAGTATCGACATCCAAGCTGGCCATGCTGGTGGGTGAAGGGCTTCTGCTGGGCAGACTGCTAGCTGGGCTGCATCCATGGTCATCCAACTTTTTCAAGTTGTGTTGTGCCCGGGATCTGGTCACTCTGTCTTCCCCTAATCCTCCTGTAGCCATTATCAGTCCTATGTGATTCTTTATAAGGCAGTTTGGAGGAGATTGTTGACAGGTGATCAGCAGAGCTTCAGAAATAACCTGCCATTCAGGCGATGACATCACCAGAAGTCCAGCTATCATCCAATTTCTTTATTGGCACCCCTATCAAAAATTTTAGAAAGAATATTTAATCAGGTATCCACTTTCTTGGAGGATTATAATAGTATCACAAATGTGCAACATGGGTTCAGGGCTTCTCATAGTACCTCAACAGTCTTGGTTAGGTTCACCAGCAGCATTCAGTGTGCCACTGATAAGGGCCACTGTGCTGCAACTATTTTCATGGACCTCACCATGGCTTTTGATCTGGTTGATCACAAACTGTTAGTAAAGGATTTAACTGTGTCATTTTTCATTAGATCTTATAAAATGGTTTTTGATTTATCTTTCTGGGAGATCTCAAATTATTTCAGTTATTGGTTGTTCATTGGGATCCCTTTCTATTAGTTGTGGAGTTCCTCAGGGGTCCATTTTAGAACGCCTTCTTTTCTCATTGTTTCTAAATTCTAGCCCCTCCTCATGCAATAGGTCTGAGGTTATTTTGTGTGCTGACGATGCAGTTCCAACTCTGATGTGAGAAAAGCTGTTAACAATGTTCAAGCATATTTTAATTAATTTCAGTCCTGGCTTCTGACCAATAAGATGGACTAGAACACTAAAAAAACTAAATTGGGGGGCGCTGCTCAGCAGCCGATGAGGAAGCTGCATACTTCTCAAGCTCCTGGGCCAAAATTAAGACAGATTACTTTTATTTCTATCATTTGTCTGCTAACTTGCCTCACTTGGTAGATGATCACTCAGAAAGCGTGCGCTCTTCATTATGGGCAAAAATCGAGGTGCAAATGCCTCAGCTGCCGATTTTTTCACTCCTCGAGGACAGCAAAGAGAACGCGGCCTGCGTAACAAGAAAAAGCCACAGACTCCTCAGGGTCACAGTCGGGAGAGGCCTCACTGACTACAATTCAGGCAACACTTCATCAGTTAGTGAAAACTGTTCAAGACCTAGACAGCAAGTTTGATAACTTAACATCCTGAGTTTTGGCACTGGAAACTTGCATGGACTCTTGCGAGCAGATGGTTCAGAGGTTGGAGGCTTCCATTTTAAAGACTGTGGATGCTAAAACCAAACTAATCAAAGAAAATAGCCTTCTGAAACAGTGGCTAGAGACATTGGAAAATCAGGCCAGGAAGAAAAACTTATGAATCATGGAGTTGCCTGAATCAGCCAAGGGGGAAGATGCTTTGATGTTTGCTCGCACTTTTCTGCCTGCTATCTTGGGGTTTACTGAAGCTGATACCCCAGTGTCCCTTGAAAAGGCCTACCATGTCACCCCTTAGCGGGCCGTGGCTGACACTTCTTCCCCTCATACCTTTATGATCATTTGTACCAGAGTTGGCAATCAGGACAGGGCACTTCAGATGGCTCACAGAAAAGGGACATTAAAATGCAGTGAATATGCTGTGCAGATGTTTCTCGACCTCTCCTATAGCACCCGTCAATGCCATAGAGCTTTTGATGGGGCGTGGATTCAATTGCACCAGTCCCGCATATAGCACCAACTACTGCTTCCTGCCAAACTGTGACTAGTGTGGAATGGCCAGCAGTAGCTCTTCTTGGACCCAAGGGATGCTGAGAAATTGGTCCAAAGGATTGAGGCAGATTTGGAGGGCGACGAGGAGCAGAAAGATTCATTGGAGGACACATAATTACTATTCGAGTGAATAATTTCTTTTTTGGCTGGATCACTAATTGGGAGATGGTACTTGTTATGGACTTTGCGCTCTGATTTGCATCTTTTTTCTCAGATGGTTGGGCACAAAGTAATGTTGTACACTAAGCAAGCGAGTCGGCTAAAATGGAACTTTAGCTCTGAGTGGACTTTTGATGGGACTCTTACTGAATCTGCCTTTCTAGGCCTATGGGCCTGGGGAGGTAAGCAACTTAGGTTACATGTCTGCTTATATTACTTTTCTCCTTGGTGGGGCGTACCCAACTTTTGAACCAAGCGCTGCCTCTTAAGTAAAGCATATGAATCATGCAACTGTTTTCTTTATTGTATTATTTCTTCGTTCATTTGGATGTAACTGGGTCGGGGGTTAAGGCCACTGTTTTAGCCTCGATGTTATATTTTGGACATGTTGCTCAGCACACAGTTCTACGTTGTTTCCTATTGCTTTCTACGATATATGTGCCTGGACCTGCTGTTCAATTTTGAATATTAATGTGATGGATGCAGGTCTGTGTTAGTCCACCGAAGACTGTCTAACTGAACTTTTTTTTTCCTATAATATGATACAGTTTATTTTTTTCAGCCATATGGTTCAATATCAGCCTGTATATTGTGTTAATATCATCTTTGGCATCAGATCTGGTTAAGAAACTGTCCACAGGAGCTTGGGTTTGTTTAGTATTTTATTTCACACACTGAATTGGAGGAATCCCTTGACAAAAATGTCAGTTTGGAAAAAAAGACAACGGATTATCAGATTGCTGTACTGATTCCCCTTAACCTTCCTTGGCTGCATGCATTTTTGGGGAGATTTGGGTACATATATTTTGTTGTGGAATACTTCCCTATGTTGTAACTCGATGGTAGGTGTTAGATCAACTCTCCTTTGTAAGAGAATATTTTATTTAATGATTGTTATACTGTCACCCCATCATGGATAGTGTTTGTATGTTTTGCTTGAAAATCTAATAAACAAAAAATACAAAAAAAAAACAACCAAATTTATGATTTTCTCAGGGCCAAAGACTGTTAGGGACTTCAACTTGATCTCAGAGGTGAACCACATGAACAAATTGATTGTTTCAGGTGTCTTGGTGTCTATATTGATGAAATTCTATCATTTGAACAATATATAAAAAAATGTTAATTCATCAGAGATTAGGTACCTTATTCAGAATAAAGAATTTTCTGACCCCTGAATCTAGGAAACTGTTAACACACAGTCTTTTCCTTTCTGTAGTGACCTTACAGTTTATTCTGCAGCTAAAGAGGGTGCCCTTTCCAAATGAAGGGTAGCTTATAACGGCATCTGTAGATTTATAACTAATCTACCCAAACGGACGCACCTTTGTGTTCTTTAAGCTTCCTCTGGCTGTTTTTCTCTAGAGAATAGGTATACATTTAATCTGGCTGTTGTAATGCATAAAAATTCTTTAGTTCTGCTTCCATCCTCAATTTGCTGGTTGTTTAAAAGTAATGACAATATACATGGTACTAGATCTGTCCCTTTAAGGCAACACACTGTTCCATGTTTTAAAAAGTCAAAGAACTTTTCTCTACAGGGCTCCATTGTATTATAACACATTACCAACTGCAATTAGGAACTCCACCACTGTGCATTTATTTACAGTTTTACTTAAGAACTGGCTAAATTCTAGAATTGTTTGTACATGTTATGATTTATAATGATTGTATTATTGTATTGTTATTTGTATTGTTCTACTGTATTATGTTGTATTGTTTTATATTGATTTGTCACTAATGAAAACAGGCATTTATGTCCATTAGCTCACAAGTATAAAAATACAACGAAATCAAACAGAACTGTCAGAGGTGCAGCCAGTATTTCCCTGAGCTCACACAATACCCTTGGATGCATCCCATATGACCCCACTGCTTTGTCCACCTTCAGATTTGCAAGTCCCTTCAGGACTCTTGCCTCCAAAAAAAGGACTAGTGTCCACCTCCCTCCCTCCAAAGCTTTTATTTTTTTGTGGCCCCTTCCCTTCTCCTTCCCTGTGAACACTGAACAAAAGTATTTGTTTAGTATGTCTGCCTTTTCCTGGTCCCCCTCTGCACAGCCCCCCCCCCCTTCTTAAGATTACAATCCCACCCCTGGGCTTTCTCTTTTCACTTACATACAAACCCCTTTTCACTCACAGATCATTTTGATAATTTACAAAAAAAGGCTATTTATTTTATGAACTTGCAGTTTTCTATAATTATTTGCTACAATTCTCTTAACTCATAGTTTGCTTAGTCAAAATTCCCATTGTTTCTGCAAAGTAATTTAGTTAATTAGTTCTTGTTCTGACATTATTTTGGATTTTGTCATGCTCTGGGGGCATGAAACTATGATAACACCAACATAAGCTTTGACTCAATGTGCCTTTCCCAGCCAAAATGGCTAAAAAAATGTAGAAACATTGAATTTGTCAGCAGAAAAGGACTTCTTGGCCTGCCAAGTTTGCCCAGATGGTCCCAGCCTAACCTGTCTCTGCAGACCATCACTGGTCTCTGGTGACCCTCCCTCCTCCCTGCCTATTTATTAATATTCTCTATGTCTATCCCACACATGGTTGAATCTCCCTACTGTTTTCACCAGCACCACTTCTGCTGGCAGTCTGTTCCAGGCATCCTCCACTCTTTCAGTGAAATAGTATTTCCTCGCATCCCTCTTAAACTCCCCCTCCTCCAAATTCATTGCATGCCTTCTAGTCCTGATGCACTTTTTCATTTGAAAGCAACTCCCCTCCTGCACTTTGTTGACCCTCATGAGGTACTTGTAGGTTTCTATCACTTCTTTTTATTTATTTATTTATTTATTGAAATGTTTCACCAGGAAGGCACACTGAGCAACAAGTCGCTCGTCTCCCGGTGTGACCTGGGGGGAAGGACTGTCCTCTCTCACTCCCCTCTCTTCCAAAGTGTACATGTTGAGATCCCTTAGTCTCTCTTCATAGAGCTTTTTTTTTTTTATCTACCTCCTCCTTGCTCCAGGGTGGCCACTCCTTCAGCTCTGCCAAGGTCCCCACTGGTGCCCCTGCCTTGATGTCAGCCCCTCATCCCATATCCGCAGCCCCTCAGGTAACCCAGACATAACCTTTCGCCAGGTGGGTCCCCCTCCTCCGTGGGAGATAGGCGCTGGTAGGGACTGGCCAGCACACTATACTTGGCCCGGATGTTGCTAAGGTGAATGTAGGCTGCATCAGGGGCTCAGCGGTACCAGGAGCCAGTGACCATCATCTGGTCGTCCCCCGAGCTTTTTCTGCTTTGCCCCCCTGGGAGCGTAGTTAACACTACTTCAAGGCATAAGCCGGCATTCCCCATGCCCCCCCCTTCGTATGTAGGGCCCCAGCATGTTGCCATACCCCCAGCCTCTGCCAGGGGTCAGCAAATGCCAGGTCCTGAATCTACCCTCCCCTGAGAGAGGTGAGCAGTCTCCAGACGCTCCCAGCCATCTCTCCCTGGCTGGCCCTCCAATGTCCCGAGTCCGTTCCCAAACCTGGGTCGCTGGCGTTGCAAGCGGGAATCCAACCGCTGCACTAATGGACCAGCTTTCATAGAGCTTTTGATGAAACCCAGGCATCATTTTAGTTGCCCTCTTCTGGACTGCCTCCATCCTATGTCCTTTCTGAGGTACAGCTTCCAGATGCATCCTAGCATTGCACTGGCCCTACCTACTGCTTTGTCACACTGCCCTGCCATTTTGATATTATCTGATATGATAACCCCAATGTCACTTTTGTGCTGAGTGACTGTCAGTACCTCCCCCTCCATCTTATACTTAGCTCTTGGGTTCCTGTGCCCTAGGTGCATGATTTTGCACTTTTGGGCATAGAACACCAACTGCCATGCTTTTGACCAGACCTTAGGTTTCCCATGAACCCTATGCATTCTCTCCAATCCCTCCTGACTGTCTACCCTATTACAGATTTTGGTGTCATGTGCAAAAAGGCACACATTCCCTTCCTGTTTTTCCACAATATCTCTTATGAAAACATTGAAGAGGACCGATCCCAGTACAGAGCCCTACAGCACCCTGTTGGTCACTCTCCCCTCATTAGAGTGAGTGTCATTAATCCCCACCCTCTGTTGCCTATCCATCCAGTTCCTTACTCAATAAACTACTTTGGGTCCCACCCATAGGCTGCTCAGTTTCTTTATCGGTCTCCTGTTAGGCACAGTGTTGAATGTCTTGCTAAAGTCCAGATGGGCTAGTTCCATTGCCCTACCCTGATCTAGTTCCCTGGTTACCAGTCAAAGAAGTCAATCAGATTCGACTGACATGACCTCCATATCCTGCCCCACCCCTCCCGGTAATCCATGCCATGCTACATTTGGTCTTGTAACCCACTGCATTCAAGATACTCTACCAACCTTTCCTTTAGCAGAGTTTCCATTAATTCCTTTACCACTGATGTCTGACTCACCGGCCTATAGTTGCTAGCCTCCTTCCTGCTGCTGTTACAGAGAGGGACTACATCTGCTCTTCTCCAGTCCTCCTGAACCATGCCAGTTTCCAGTCAGCTGTTGAATAAGGCCATCAGTGGGGCAGCTAACATTTCCCTGAGTTCCTGTAGTACCCTTAGGTGTATCCTATCTGGTCCTGTAGCTTGTCCACTTTCAGAGTTGCAGGTCCCTCCAAGATGCTTTCCTCTGAAAATGGACTTGTGTTTTCCCTTTTTTTCCCTCACCTCCTTGGCCACTTCCCTAGAAAACTATGGCTGTCTTTTTTTTCCTTCTATTTTTACTCACTTCCTTCATGCAGAGGTTGGTTGCCTTAATTACGCCCTCCCTTATTTTTCCTCGTTGTGCTTCTATGCCTCCCTGGCAAGCTTCTCCTAAAAAGAAGTTTCTGAAGCAGTCTCCCATTTCTTTACAATCCACCCTCCTAAAGTCCTGGACCCTCATCCTCATGTTATTCGCCCCAGTTCCCATCTTAATGTTAAACCACACTGTACAGTGCTCACTGGTATCAAGGGGACTGCCCACTGTGATGTTTGCAATACCATCCCAGTTTGTAAGCACCAGGTCCAGCACTGCCCCATCCCTAGTGGGTTATTTGACTAGCTGCCTGAGAAAAGCCCCCTGTAGGGAATCAAGGATGGCTCTGCTCCTTGTCGAAGCTGCAGTTGGAAAGCTCCAATACATATCTGACAGACCAAAGCCCCAACTAACAGCACCTCTCCTTACTTGCCATCCTGATTATGTCTTCTCCAAGTGCCTTATCCAACTCCTCTCCCTGTGTTAGAGATCTGAGTACCATGATCATTGCCCTGTCTGTGTCTGCATGGTGATACCAGCAGAGAAGCTAAAGTGCTGGAAGAGTGCACTGAAGGTAAAGATAATTGGAAGACTGCTTTGTAACAATGGCTTAAGCCAGTCACCAGAGTCAAGTGTAAGTGTTCAGTCAATCTGTAAGCTGTTTTTCCTAAAAGGGTACAGAATACCCCTCCAAGGGGGGTAGAATTCCGAGTGCCTTCTATCACATTTTATTTCCCATGGGAAAGCACCTCCAGGTAATGCCTGGAAAGGAATCACATTGGGTGGAGGTAGTGCACTGTTTGAAAACCCTGATCTTACACAGTTGAGCCCAGGGCCATCTACCCTCTCAGTCCCCTTGTTATATTACTGCCATTGCTTAGACAACAATTTTGGGCAGGGGTTACAATAAGAAAAGGTAAAAACATGACTTTAAAGCAAGGTTCTTCTTTAAGCCCATCTTAGTGGGATAGCCAGGTTTGTGGCTTCCAGCTTAGACTACTCAAATACAGTGTTCCCTCTTTTATCCACCAACCTCCATACATCCTAAATGTTGGTGGACAATAGAGAGTGGTAGATAACAGAGGGTGGAGATAAAAGGGAGAAATATCATTTCTGGAAAATGGGACTGGAGCTTACCCTGGTGGTGAGCGAGGGTTGCGGATAAAAGGGGAGTGGATAAAGGAGGGAGCAATGTATCATATTAACCATGGAGGTGATGCACTCAGGTTCCAGGGGGCAGGCAGGTGTCTGCTTGTCATACCAGTAGCATCTAACAACTGGAGAAAATAGTAATCTTGATGATGTTCTCCTAAGTAAACAGATGGAACTAGCAAGGTAGCTGAGTGGTCCCTATAGTTGAGGGATCAAAAACTGGAAAAATACAAGACTGTTCTGAAGATGAGAGTGCATTGCCCTCCCTGATCTCCTGCCCTGGCTGTGGATTTTGCTGACTGTGTGAAAGAGGGACCCTACTAAAGATGGTAATCCGTAAAACTGACGGAGTGCAGGAGGTGAGATGAGGGCTTGAGTCTGCATCACAGGGAGGAGGAACTGGGGAAAATGGTACATAAAACACAAAGTTTCTTCCTTTCAACTACATCTTTCTTTGTTAATTTTAAATGTGACTCATACCTTCATCCAGCTTGTGTGGGGTATCTATTACTGTTTAACAATATCACCTTATACAGCTTAGGCAGCCAGAACATTTATTTTCAGATCTATTACCAACACTACATGAGATGACACTGTAGATACAGTAAGAGACACACCACACAGAGAATAATAGTCTCTGTTTATGTTGCTGGTCCACTGAGCAAGGGTTTGTGGGTGGCATTCATAATTCATGGATGTGCCCTTGTGTGGACATGCAGCTCCATAAAGAGGGAACGTGTATAGCCAGGTGGGTGGAGTCAGGCTGGACACTGGACTCATAATTGGGACCCCCTGTCGGGGAGCAGAGGATTGTGAGATACAGCAACCCAAAACTGAGATTGCTGTATTCCCTTACATGATAGTGTTGTTTTTATTTTAATTGCATTTTTATAGAAGCACCTATTGGGGTCCCTCAGGGTTCAGTGCTGTCCCCCATGTTGTTTGCAGTGTATATGCTGCCCCTTGGAGACATTGTGAGACGGTATGGGCTGAGGTTTCACTGCTATGCTGATGATACCCAGCTCTACCTGTCTTTTGCACCTGACCAGGATAGTGCGCTCTTGGTATTTAACAACTGCCTTGCTGAAATCCAGGACTGGATGAAATTGAGCTGCTTAAAGTTGAACGCAGGAAAGACTGAGGTGTTGGTGGTGGACCCAGGTCATCGGATAGAGAGGTTGAGGACTGGTCAGCCCTCCGGAATTTATCTAGGGGGTGTCCAAATTCCGACCTGTAAATGAGTGCGGGACCTGGGGGTGGTACTAGATGACAGGTTGACTTTATGATCTCAGGTGTCAGCAGTCATCAAGTCATCCTTTTATCATCTTAGGAACATAACCAGGATCAAGCACTTGGTTCCATCCGGGGACCTTCCTACACCGGTCCACACCTTTGTGACCTCACGCCTTGATTATTGCAACTCCTTGTACTTAGGGCTTCCTGGGCTTGATATCTGCCACTTGCAGCTAGTGCAGAATGTGGCAGCATGATTGTTGATGAGGACTCCTTGAAGTTCTCATATTACTCCTGTGCTGCGTACTCTGCACTGGCTGGTGATTCAGTGGCAGATCATCTTTAAAGTTGGTTTGCTGATGTAAAAAGCCCCACATGGACTTGGCATTGACTACTTGAAAGAGCTTCTAGTTCCCTACTGTCTTGAGCGACAGCTCCGTTCGGCTGACAAGGGGTTGCTGGAGATTCCGAGGGTGTCGTTGAAGTCTTCTGGGGCCCGGGCTTTCATGTATGTGACCCCTACCCTTTAGAATTCTCTACCCCGTCGGCTTCAGGAGTGCATGACTGTGGGAAGTTTTAAACAGGCTCTAAAGACTTTCCTATGGTGCCAGGCCTTTAATGGAGTTGTATGAATAATTCTGTTTAGTTTGCTTACTATTTTATATTATATTTATTGATTGATTTTATTACTCTAATTTTACCTTTTGTAAACCGCCTTGGTATTGGAAAGGCGCTTTTGTGAAATAAAATGTATTATTATCATTATTATTGTCCCCTCCAAACTATCTGTGTCTTGAATGTGGGCTCAGGACAGGAGTTTAGAGTGGCTGAGCAATGCTCCCCATCTTCTTTCATGATGAGGGTGGGGGGGTATGAGGTATGGTCTTCCCAGGTGTACAGTACACATCCCCCAGGGTGTCAGAAGTTTAATGTCAATGTCTTGAAGCATACCTTCGATTCTGTGTCCATTTCCTTGGATGCACAAACCCAACTGCCTGCATAGTTCTGTGAGCAGAGCAATCTTGATTCAAGAGGTGACATTATGTGGCCACAAGGAACAATGGTGAACACTGTGTGTGGGGGAGGGATTGACACCCATGACAGGCCTCCTTCCACTGAGGTTCTTTGTCTCCTTCCACAGTATGCATATGCTTGCATGACCCCATAAAGTGGAGTGCAGGCCACTGTGAATTAAGTCAAAAAACTTATGTAAGTTAATACCTTTGAGAACATATTGTATCTGTTTCCCAGAATAAGACATTGCATAATTGTTTACAGCAATATACAATCCTAAGGCCCAGTCCACAAAGGGGTGCACACCCATGGAAAATTAACTGCAAGGGCCAGTGGTGCATGCATAGAGCTCCCGCACAAGCAGAGACTACTGCATATCTGCAGCCCTGGATGCATACCCCTCCACAGCCCTTAATGAGACACTCATGCAGCTAAGCAGGCAGCCCAGATGGGGGCTTGCTTGGGGATGGGGACCTGCTAGCACCCAATTCATGAATGAATGTCCACAGTACACAGGACCCTGCTATAGTGGCTGTGCCCCCCTCTGCCAGACTGCATGACATCGCTGAGGGCCTGATCAGCCTTCCTGCCACAACCATCCTGCTGAGATTATAAGAAGAACTGGGGATCACTCCGGCACAGTCAGTGACTTTAAAAGATCAAATTGTGTCTGCTACGGAGATATGGCAGTCCTTGGAGGACTGTCATATCCCATGGTCCACCACCTGTATCTCCCAAAGTGCCAACCCAGACATCTGATTGGATGCCTGGTGTCCTGCAAAGTTCTGCCCCTCCTGCTGCCCTCCCTCCACCATGTAAAGCTTGATGTTTACAAAGGCTCCTTTTTAAATGAAATAAAATCTTTTGTATACTTATTTCAGTGTGCAGCGTAATATATGGTGGAGGGCCCGAGCTTTTTTGTAATGTATGTTCACAAAGAGCAGCAGCCAGAGACTGTGGATGACATCTGGTGTGGACAGGCATCGGGGTGTGGGGTGCCGTGTATGGTATATATTCACAATTCACATATATCCAAGCATGTTTTGTGGACTGGGCCCTTAAAAGCAAAGGCAACAGGAGCTTATAATCTCACACTGATGCAGCTCGGGGTGGAGGGTGACACTGAGGTGAGACACTCAGCTCTCAGAGAGAAGAGGCAGATCAACCAGTATTTGTGCACCCCCTGTGGCCAAACAAGGACCAGTACCGACATCATCAGCTGTGAAGGTAACCAGTCACCAGCTCTCACAGCTGGATGATGTGAGGCTGTAGTGTTCCTAATTGCTGGAGAAGGGACAAAGGGAAAAATGGCGGGAGGGGGAGAAAAGTCAGGGATAAAAGGGCAAGAGCACACATGTCATTAAAAAGAGGAGGCTTCAGACGAAACAACAGGGAGCACTATTTCACAGAATTAAGAAATAAGGTACATCGGGGTATGCGTCATGCATGCTGGGATAACACCACACCTTGGGTACAATGTGAGGCACAAAGTCATAGGCTTTCAAGCACCCATGAAGTGACATAGATACATAGATGGATACTAATGGCAGAAAAAGGCCCCATCCTGTCTGCCCACCCTACATAACTATTCTGCACTAGTTGAAGTGGCCATCCCATCCCTTAATTTCTGCTCCCTCTATCCCTGCTTAAAACTGCTTACCGATTTGACTTTTACCACTTCTTCTGGCAGCTTGTTCCACTTTGACCACCATTCATTTCATGAAAAAGAGCTTGCAAAGTCTTTCTTAAATTGCCCGCCCCCCCCCCAGTTTAAGTGAGTTCATCCTCATTCCTGTACTTAAACTCAAGGAAAAGAGTACCCTGGTGTCTCTCCTATGCATCTTGTGCAGGTACTTGTATGTTTCTATCCTGTCAGCCCTTTCCCTTCTCTTCTCAAGGGTGTATACCTTCAATTTAGACAAAAAAGTGCTGTGCTCATGACCAGGGCGGAGTGCAAGTGTTTGGCTACATACCAAAGTTTTAGCAATGCAGAACAAACGTTCACTTGCACTCCAGATCCAGAAGTTTTAGAACTCCTTTGAAGTTAGTTATCAAAATACGCACATTTTGTCTTTGAAGTTTTTGCTTTATTCGGGCAAAATACCCATTCACAGCAAATCAGAGATGTGGTCCGTTGATTCAGGTGCACCGGCGCTTCACCAATTAAGGCTTTATCAGGAGGCTAAAATCTGATTACAGACACACCCTTTTTATACTTCAAAAGTATGACATAATAAGTGACATCATTTATATAAACCAATCCACATTCAGTATTCATTGTAACATATTACTATATAGATAATCCTTTACAACAAAACAATATAAAAAGAATGTTTTCCAAACTCATAGATTCATTGTACTATGTTTGTTATCTGATATAGATTTCACAGCAGATAATCCCACTATTTAGGATTTCTAGTGGTGAGCCAATCAAATTACAGGGAAATTCCTATTCCTATTGTTAGGCCCATGCATTTTACCATAGTGTAAAATGCAATTACTATTCAATGACAACAAATATACCTCTGCTCTTCATTGTGTTTACCTTACATATAGTTTGCATCCTAAGTTTTTGCATGTTAATAAAATGAGCATAAATATAACATGAAATACTGTAAATGAAAAAAAAGGAAAAAAAATGAAAAACTATTTACTCAAACAGCTTGGGTTGGGAGCAAAGTTACTAGTTTCAGCCATACTACAACAGCTTGTTCCAGTGTTTATTACAGGACATCCTGTGCGCTCCAATAGTTAAACACTGTAAAAGATATACAAAACAGAAAAGTTAAGCAGAGTCTTTAATAGGATATAGCAACAGCACTAAACAGCTCATATAGTCTCTTCAGATATAGGTAGCTTGGTCTAAAACTTACCCTTAACAATTTTTTTTAAGCAGCTACAGTAGTTAGAATGAGACCAAAACAGATGAGGTGTATTGGGGTTACCTACACCTATTTATAGGTAGGGTTTGAGATTCCAGTCCTGATTTAATCCATCAGGTGTTAGGGCTTGCAGTGAGAAACCCCAATAATTCTCTCTTTGAGAGAGCCTATTGAGTCTGTCTCCACCCCTTCCTCCCTATCCTTACTCGTTCTAGACCAGTGAACCTTAGAGACCTGTGGTCACAATTGGGACATTCAAAAAAGTGTGTCGCTACAGGGCTGCTGATGTCTGCATTTTTAATAACTCTTATTTGTTCCTGTGTACCGCACTGCGTGCAGTTCTGGCACCACTTCTTAAAGAAGGACATCAAACTGTTTGAGGGAGTACAGAGAAGGGTGACTAAGGTGCTAAGTGGGATGAGGAAAAAGCCCTACAAAGATAGGTTAAGGGTGCTCAATATATACTCTGTAGAGGACAGAAGGGACAGGGACAATATGATTGAGACCATCAGATATCTGAAGGGCATAAATAGGGTTGAATTGAATTGAATTTATTTGTAGATGGATAGCCACACTGGAATACAATTCTGTTTACAGGTGTGACCCGTAGTCAGATACACATACCAACAATAATTAATACATAACAGACTGTAATATAGGAAAAAATGTCCACGCCAATTAAAAAGTAAAAAAAATTCATAACAGTTACAAACCATCTGATTTTTGTAAAAGTTTGTTAAGGTGCTAGAGAAGGTTTTATGACAATTAAAGTCCCTGATTCTTGATGGGATGTCACTCCATTTTGCAAATGCAACATATGAAAAAGTAAGCTGTCCATATTGTGCTCGCTTGTACGGATCATCCAGAAGAGTTACATCATGAGATTATCTTGTTTTGGCCAAAGTGCTATGTTCCCTTAATTGATCATATAAAATTACTGGAATGCCAGAATTTTTAATCTTAAATGTAAATCTAGCTAATGAGAGCTTGAAATATAAATGTGGTGTTAGCCAGTCCTATCTCTTCTGTATTTCACAGTGATGCAAATTGTGCGGTGCAGAAAGTGCAAACCTACCAATTTTATTTAGTAATATTGACTTCCGTTGCAAAGTATGGTTAACCATGAGGGCCTATTTAAACTTAGAAAGGAAGGGATCACAAGAGGGTATAGTCTGGAATTGGAGGGGGGTCAAAAGGGAGATGAGGAGGCACTTTCCCACAGAGAGGGTGGTGACGGCATGTAATGCACTGCCTGAGGATCTGGTTTCACAAACATCAGTAGGGGGTTTAAGAGGGGGAGGGACAGGGTCGGGGCAAAATCAGAATGGACAAGGGGGGAAGATGACAGTAACCCAGAAGGTGCAAAAAGTGGGGAAGGGTGGAGGTAGTGGGGGGGTAGCATCAGTGCTAAACACTGAGAGCTGCACACTTCAGCAGACTTGACAGACCTTAAGGTCTGTATCTGCTGCCTTCTTCGTATGTTCATATGTACCTTCAAGTGCTGCAGGCTTTCCATGTATGACTTGTTCCTTTTCCCTTGACCATCTTGATTACCCTGTTGTATAATGTTTCCATCTTGTTGCAGCCTTTCCTCAGTTGTGAAATGTAGTCCTTTGCACGGTACTGGGACATTATCCCAGTGATACATACCTTGAAGTGCCTTATTGTGATTTATCAAATGGATCCTTTTATGTGTTTAGTCATATGTAGGCTGTTTTGCCGGCACCAGTTTCATCTGTGAGGTTTTGCTGGGATAAAACAGGTGGAACTGGATCTCCACCAATCAGCATTTTTCAATCCATTGTATAATGAGTGGTTCACACTTGGCATAGACTACCAGAAAACCTTTCAAATTGTTACGGGGGCCAGTATTCAAGTATTTAAAAGAGATACCACCATCAGACCAAGTACAGCTCAAGATGCTGAAAAATGAAAGGACATGTGGACGAAGGGGATGATTCAAGAGAAACATCAGAAAGAATTACTTCACTGAATGAATTATAACTTGAAATTGACTGTTAGAGCATATGGTATCAGCTAGTACAGTAATAGCCTTCAAGATTAGACTACACGACTTCTTTCTAGAAAATGGGGTCACACTTTATTTGAAGTGTCAGTTTCAATGTAACTGTGGGGTAGGTAATCATTAATTACATTGCATTGTATGATCACTAATTGTTTGCAACAGGGGTAATTACATATAGAATAAAGTATGGAGTGGTGTGTGTAACGAGAAGCTTACACACACCCTCAGGGTTAGATGCTCATAAACCCAGAGAGCGAAGCTCGAGGGGGTTTATGTTAGCATCTAACCCTGAGGGTGTGTGTAAACTTCAAGTTTAAACACACTACCCCATACTTTATATAATTGCTGGGTTTCCCTTTTTCGCCACAGCAATTATAGAAAATATCAGCCGTTAAACTTTCTGGTGCAGCTGCATTCTGGTTCAATTTTCGAGCAGTCCACAGATTATTGTGTGTCATTGGGATTTGCAAATGTTTAAAAAATGTTTTATTATCCCCATTTGAAAAAAAAAAAGAGAAATCATTTTTGGTTTTCAATAACTTACCACCGAGTTCCTGTGGTGGTCGAGAAGGAAGCGGCAACTGGCAGGGACGGACACATTGTGGCAGGTGCATGCGCACAATGAGGGAAACCATGCGTGTGTTTGCCATTATAAATGCTCCTTTATAATGGCAAATTACACCACAGTTTTCCTACGAGAAAAAGGGGAAGCCATTAATTATACAGTAGTTACACAAATGTGGCATTTAACTGCATTGCAATTGAAATGCAGTTACAGTGTAGTTATGGAAACAAAGTGTTAATGAAAATGGAGTGAAAACATATTCCCACTGAGCTGGTGGGAAGGAGGAATATGATGGACTGATGGTCTTCTTCCTCCCTAAAACTGCATGTATGTAGGAAAACAAGAAAGAGCCTCTCTACAGAGTCATGGTGGCAGCGAAAACAAAAGTCACAATATAAAAAGAGAAAATCGCATGCACTCACACACATCCATTAAAGCTGTTCAGACAGATAATAAACTTAACACATAGCTGAGTGTCAAGAGATTTTACATAGAAATATGGAATTTGACAGCAGATAAGGACCAAGTGGCCCACCGAGTCTGCCTACTTTCCCTACCTACTGTAATATTTACCACATACCCTACTTGATTTCTAGCTTAACCCTCCCTTCCCGAACCATTAAGGTTCCCTTATATATATCCCAAGTATTCTTGAATCCCGTTACAGTTTTACAGTTATTGAATATAATGCAGCAAAAAAAAAAAAAAAAGACACAAACAAGGTGCAAAAAATGCCTGTGTCTGAACAGCACTGATGGACGTGTGTGAGTGCACGCAGTTTTCTTTTCACACTGCATGTATATATTTCGTTCAGTTGGGATTCCCAAGACTTCTAGGAAGCCCTTTCAATTCCCTGCCACTGTTTAATAATACTAAACAAATATGTCGGCTTTGGCCTGGAAATGTTGCAGAACTACTGCATGTTTACATACACTCATATTTATACAACTGGATGAAACAAAGCCAATGCAAACACAAAACCTTAATCTGGACCATCACAGCATTAGCAGGGGCTTCCTGCTTTCCCTTCTCCAAGAATACTTGAAAACATAAAGCACATTAGATCCCAGATAATATTTTAACAAAAAGGAGAGATCAACTGCTTTTCAACAAACTAAATCCAAGGAAATGTGAAGCAAGAAAAAAAAAATAATATAAGAATATGGTCTGTAAAACATATTGTTCACCTCTACAGCACCTGCGACCACAGTACGTGCGTCTCTACAAAGGACTTGGGATTGACTTCTTGTTCATCCACATTTCTATTCATCATCCTTTCTTGTTGGGCTTCATTGCCCTGTGAGGTCAAGGATGAAGAGGAATTTAATGTTTCTTAATTATCCTGGCACCACTGTTCACAAAGAAGAATATTTATTTTATTGATACTGAATTGTACTAGGTATGCCTGTGAGGTTCCACACCAGCTGCTACAACTACTAGTTATTTATTTATTGGAGGTTAGTCTTTGAGCAAAAAGTGCCCATTTTCAAAGGTATCTCCCATCTTAAACAATACAAGACCAATACAATATATATGCACTTAATTGTGTGTCAGTAAAATGATAAAAAGTAAATAAATCATCTGTTACAATCATATATATTCTGATCATTCAAATAATATTTTAACTTCATCTTAAATTTACACTGAGATGCACAGATCACTACGATCTCCTTTTAGGGGGTATCCTATTGACAGCAGCAGCAGGTTACAAATAGAAACACAGAAACAGACAATAAATGCAGAAAAAAAGACCACTGGTCCATCCAGTCTGCCCATAAAACCCTAACAAATCCATAACCTATTGTTTGTACAGGGTTCTAACCCACACTATCCTCTCCCCATGCTCCCCACCTTACCACTATCACCCTGAGTGACCATTAAGTCCTTTACTCTGTCTCAGCCGTATTTGAAACCATGGATGGTCCTGGCACCCATCACATCACCTGGCATATTGTTCCACAGCTCCATTACCCTTTCTGTAAAATAAAACTTTCTCATGTCCCTCTTGAACCTCCCCGTCAGTTTCTACTCATGCCCCTGTGTTCTTAGTCCACTACTCATACTAAATAATTCCTCACAGTTTACCTTGTTTGTTCCTTTTGGGAACCTGAAGGTCTCTATCACATCTCCCCTCTCTCATCTGGTCTCCAGAAAGTACATGCCCAGTGCTTTGAGCTGGTCCTCATATGAGCTGCCCTGGAATCATTTTGGTTTCACTGCATAGCACTGCCTCCAACCTGTCCTTATCTTTACTCAGGTGAGGACTCCAGAACTGGGCACAGCACTCCAGGTGGGGCCTCAACAGTGCTCTATGGAAAGGTAGTAATACCTCCTTCCTTCTGCTATCAATACCCCTTCATATACACCCCAGGATCCTGATTGCCACACTGTAGACCTTATTACACAGGCTTGATTGTTTTAGAGAGTAATTGATGATGACCCCTAGGTCTCTATCCTCAGAGGTTGTGCCCAGCTTTACTCCCCCCCCAATCCGGTACTCTGTCCTGGGGTTGTTGTTCCCTATGTGCAACACCTTGCACTTTTGGGCATTTAATTTTAAATGTCAAACCTTTGACCACCTCTTTAACCTTTGCAAGTCTCTCTACAGCTCCCTAATCCCCTCCTCACTATCTGCTGTGCCACAGAGGGTAGTGTTATCTGTGAAGAGACACATCTTGCCCTGGATTCCTTCTCCCATATCACTGATGAACTTCTTGAAAAGGGCTGGATCCAGAACTGATCCTTGTGGCACCCCACTGATGATCTCCCTCTCTTCTGATTTGACACCATTAACTACAACCCTTTGCTGTCTCCCTTCCAACCAGTTTCTCGCCCATCTGTGTCCTTCACAACATAATATTATATGAAGTTATAAATAACTACAGATAATAAACAAATCAACTTCTCCAAACATTTTTGCAGTTTATTTATTGAACCATGCCCCTCACCTAATGCCACTTAAGCACACATGTGCAAACATCCTTAAGTCCCTTGTTTCTTTGCTGCTTAACTTCAGCCCGTCCTGCTGTTGGCTTGCTGCCCACCATAGCTTCTGCCATACTGCTACTTCCTCCTCTAATTTGGTTCACAATGACCATCCATGCACTACCCTCTGGTATGACTCTGGCCTCGCTATTGCTCAAGCTTGTCTCCATTCCATGGCCCACTTTTGTGCAGCCATGGCGAGGACCTCTGGACCCATCTGCACCTTCCTGCCTTATGAATGGCATCATCAGCTTTCAACTTTCAGGATCCACTGGATTCAGCTCTAGCAGCTTTGTGCACTCAGATCTGGGGGCTCCATGCTGGTTCTGAAACACACTTTGCTTCACATTTTATTGTGCCATTCTGAGCTGAGGTCTCCCTGCTTTCTCTCTGTCTTGTGAGGAAACCACTCTCTGGCTTTATTACTTATGTAGTAGTGTGCTCTGGCCAATAAGAGGCTCACAGGTGTTTACTGGGGAGCTCACCAATTAGAAGAAGGCCACATTTCTCCTGCATTCAAATCAGTATAAAGGGTTTGGCAAGTTCAACCCCTGCATTTACAATGCATCTTAATAAAATTTGTGGCGAGGCACCAGATTTGAACCATCTTATACACAGTGTCACAAGCCCACTCCTGTGGGGCCAGAATTCCTTGGACTACAGTGAATCCCCTTGTGATCAGGGTCAGGGATACCCCTCGTCTGTCCTTTTAGCACACTTGCTGTTTCACAACTGAACATACGCCAGAGGATCCCAGGGTTTCCTCTCTCCGTGTGAGGGGGGTGCAAACACAGTCTTGAGTCTGTGTTCCTGGAAGAGAACTCTTAGCCATGGCACAATGAACCACAAAGCCACAGGCATGTATAGGCCTTAAGGGGATGCCCTATACACCCTATTATGTGTCTTTCCCCAGAAAATGCAGAGACTGGTACAAACCCCCGTAGACTCTTTCTTGAAACCTTTTGTATTTCCTCCCCTCCTTTCATCCATGGAGTCCCTTGTGGTACATTACTTTGATAGTGTTTGGCCCTTAAAATCGGTCACACAGGTGTAGTATAGTTTGAACGACCCTTCACTAGCAACACACGCCAAAGACACTGGCAGAATTATCTTAAAATAAGCCAAAGGCTTTACTAATTAATTAATAAATGCAGTAAATAACTTAAAGACTGATCATTTTAAACATTGGTTACAGGTTATGGAAAATAAAAAGGAAGTATACAAAAAAAAATAAACTTTAAAAATTCTAGTTTGAAAGTCCTACCTCAAGTCCTTTGTTGCTGAATTTAAACTGCAACATGTTCTTAAAAGTGATACCTGAAGTCTTGGCTCTTGTGATCCAAGAGAATGTCTTGAAAAATAACTTGTCTCTATTCTCTAAGCAGACAGGATTCCAAAATGCAGTCTTTCACACAAAAGCCAAACAGGCAAAAGGTCACAAGCAAAAGCACGGATCAAGTCTTGCATCCTTGTTTTATGGGCTTCTCAAAGGGCAGGTCCAGTGAACAGTGGCTTGCCCTGAGAATGGCTAGCTTTCTGTCTTCATGGCTAAGCAACCAATCAGGGTTTAATACCTTATTTAAAAAAAAATGTTCATTTCTGGCAAGGAACAAAGGAACCAAAGGCAAACCAGTTTTAGCCTGAATTCTAGGAGCAGATCCAACCCCCTCCCATCCAGCTCCCCCCCGATGGCTGAATCAAGCCACACTGAGCACAGCAATTTCCACAAATGCTAGTCCATTTAGCTGTAATTAGATTACCTCAGAGAAGTCTTCTCAAGACGAAAGGTCTCCAGAGATCCCGGCTCCTCTAGATGCTGAGGGCTATTCAGACACAAATGGATTCCTGGCCTTTCAGCCCTGCTTAATAATGCTGTTTTTCTTCCTTTTAAATGGTCTAATCAAGCTCTAGTCACTGGCTAGAAGCTAACAGTTTTTCTGCCCAGTAACAAGAGATTACATCATTTTAGGGCCCATGGCTTTCTTTGTTGCCATGATCCCTTGCAAGTTACTCTGGACCACCATGGGCATCTGTGTTGCATTTCTCACATAATATGCCATGAAACATGATTAGAACAATAAGGTATGGTCTTATTTCACCACACTCCTCCCTTCCTAACAGAACCTGGGGGGAACACGCCCCTTTTTGTAAGGGTTTCCACCAGTTTTGTCTCTTACTCCAGTTAGCAGGACAGGCCATCTGCATTGACATTAGCAGACCCTGACCTATGTTTAATGTCCCTGTCATTAGCCTGTAGTGCAATGCTCCATCTAAGGAGACTCCCATTTGGTTTAGCCACACCAGAGGGCTGTACTCTGTCTGTACCTCCAAGGGCCTTCCTTAGAGGTAGGGCTCTAGCTTCTTAAGTGACCACACCAGGGCAAGGCATTCTTTTTCCACAGTGGAGTATGCCTGCTCCTGGGGGAACAGCTTCCTACTTAGGTACACAATGGGGTGATCCTTCCGCTGTTGGAATGTTTGGCTAAGGACAGCACCAATCCCCATATCCAAAGCATCCATCTGCACCACAAATGGCCTAGTGTAGCCTGGGCTGGCCAGCACAGGGGCACTGCACAGTGCGGCTTTTAGCTGTGTGAAGTCCCTGTGACATGCTGGGTCCTATCTTAATTTTTTGGGTTGCTTTTTCTTTAACAAGCTAGATAGAGGAGCTGCCATGGTGCTGCAATTTGGTACAAATTTTCTGTAGTACCCTGCAGTCCTAAGGAAGCTCCTGACCTGCTTCTGGGTCTCTGTCCTGGGCAATGCCTCAATAGCCTCTATCTTTGCCTGGTTTGGACGTAGTTGTCCCCTCCCCACTACATGTCCCAAATATGGCACCTCCGCCATGGCCTCCTGGCACTTTTTGGCTTTGCCAGTTAATCCTGCCTCCTGTATCCTGCCCAACACTTCCCTCAGATGGGACAGGTTTTCCTTCCAGCTGGTACTTAAGACAGCAATATCATCCAGATAAACCACTGCATACTCTTCAGCATCCTGTAACACCTGATTTACTAACCGCTGGAAAGTGGCAGGGGTGTTCTTCATCCCAAAAGGCATCACCTTAAATTCAAAGAGGCCTACTGGGGTGATAAATGCTGATCATTCCCTAGCTCTGGCAGTCAACTTCACCTGACAGTAATCCTTTGTCAGGTCTATGGTTGTTAGGTAAGTTGCCCCACCCAACTTGTTCAACAACTCATCTGTCCAGGGCATTGAGTGGGCATCAGACTTCGTGACTGCACTGAGTCCACAATAGAACACAGAAAAGAGGGTAGACCGATCCAGTTTGGGGACGAGGACTACGGGTGAGGCCCAGGGACTGTGGTATTTCTGGATTACCCCAAAATCCAGCATTTCCTCCCCCTCCCTCCTAATATACTTTAGCGTGGCCTCAGACACCTGATAGGCTGTCCATCGTATGGGTGCTTGTGTCCCCATGTCCACATCATGGGTCGCTAAGGAGGTTCATCTGAGCTTGGCCATAAATAAAGGGGGCAAAGTCCTCTAAAACCTCTTTCACCTCCTAGATCTGTTCCGGGGTCAACTGGGGTGACAGCTTGATTGCCTCCACAGATGACTCCCACTCGCTTTCCTCTAGCAAGTCCAGTAGGGGGTCTTTCTCATCCGTCCCCACCCCAGGACTTCACACTGCAAACACCATGTTGGTCCTATTTATATATGGCTTCATCATATTGACATGGTACATCCTATGGGTACATCTCCTGTCAGGCAGTTTCACAATATAGTTCACATCATTGACCTGTCAGACTACCTTGCATGGCCCCACCCACTTGGCCTGCAGCTTGTCCTTCCAGGCTGGAATGAGAACCGTTACTTCCTGGCCTGCACTGTATGAGCGAGCTCGGGCTCTGTGATCATACCAGACTTTCTGCTTCAGCTGGGCAGCTGACAGGTTGCTTTGGGCCACCCCGATAAGCTCCTTCAGCTTCTCCCTAAACTTAAGGACATACTCCACTAAGGGAGTTCCTTGGGTGGCGTGCTTGCCTTCCTAATCTTCCCGGATCAAGTGTAGGGGCCCACGCACTCTACGTCTGTATAAGAGTTCAAAGGGGGAGAACCCTGTTTACTCTTGGAGCACCTCCCTGTATGGGAACAAAAGGTGGAGAAGGTATTTCTCCTAGTCCCTCCCATGCTGTTCAGCAAACACTTGGAGCATCATTTTTAGGGTACCAT
Source organism: Neoceratodus forsteri (assembly GCA_016271365.2). NCBI lineage: Eukaryota > Metazoa > Chordata > Ceratodontiformes > Ceratodontidae > Neoceratodus > Neoceratodus forsteri. Next base: position 512,624,464 of record CM057449.1, on the reverse strand, counting down.
TAAAATATTGCAAAAGCCTATTGGCTTGTGGGTGATAAGGCATTGTGTGTCTCTGTACCACCCCACACTTCTCCCACAAACACTTCATCAGGTGCGACATGAGGATACCCCCTCGATCAGAGATAACCTCCTGTGGAAACCCGACATGGGAGAAAATCCCTAGCAAGGTGTCTGCCACTTTGTCTGCCTTAATTGAGGAGAGGGCAACCGCCTCTGGCTATCGGGTGGTGTAATCCACCACCACCAGGATAAACCTTTTCCCCGGAGGCTGGGGTATTTAAGGGTCCCACAATATCCATTCCTAAGCTCTGGAATGGCTCCTTCACAATGGGTAAGGGAATTAGGGCAGCTTTTGTTTTACTGCCTGCCTTCCCTATCTGGTGGCACCAGTGACAAGACCGTCAGTATTCCTTCACCTGATGGGTGAAGTTGGGCCAATAGAAATGTTGGGCCAATCACTGCATGGTGTGAACAATGCCCAGATGTCCGGACATAGGGATATCATGAGTGACCTTGAGCAACTGCTCACGATACCCTGGGGAACAACAAGCTGCCTGCCCATCACCCCTCCCTCTGTCCTCATGTCCTGTGTATACAGCAGTCCGTTGTCCCAAAATACTGTATGTCTAATGTCACCTCCCTGTGTCCAGTCAGATTCTACACAAGCCCTCAGCCTCTCCAAACCGGGGTCGGTCCTCTGAGCTGCTGCAAAATCATCACAGGTTCCCAAAGCATGGAACATGTCCCCCACAGTTCCTAAACTGGGATCCATAGCACTAGCATCAGGGCATTCAGAGTCACTGCGATCCCTAACTTTCTGTCCATTTGTTAACCCTCCCTCTTCAGAGTAAGCTTTTGTAGCTGTTTGGTGAACAGCTACTTGGAGAAGTCCTACCTCCCTTTCACTATTCCCCATGTCAGGAGACACAGGCTGTGGAACCAGCCTCCTATTCTTTTCCACTGGGGCTTCTGTAAGGTTCAGGGAACTAAAAGTAGCCTCAGCCGTCGGACTGCAAATAACCACACATGCTACCCCCTGCTGCAGATTATTCCCTATAATCACATCCAGGGCAAGGTTGTCTGCCACTCCCACTTTTTGCACCCTCTCTCCTGTCTCACCCCAATCCAGGAAAACACTAACTAGTGGCAGAGTTTTCTCCTCCCCGGTAGATCCCCTCACAGTTACAAACTGATTAGGTATAAGCTGTTCAGGCCAACCAAATCCCCTTTTACCAGAGTAAGAGATGCCCCATGTCCCTTAACCCATGGGTCTGCACCCCATTTACTGTGACTCAGTATATGTGCTCCCTCGTGTTCACAAGCATGCTCTCGTGGATACACAGTGCACCCACCTCCTTTCAAGGGACACTTTGTCCACTCTTTGTCTGTTTAGGATACTGTATAGCAAGATGCCCCGACTGCTTACAAAACCAACATTCATCACTTTTTTTCCCACACATCCTTTCTTGGTAACTTGGGGCTTCCCCCTTTTTGCAGATGCAATGAGGGTTTTAGCTGCCCTGAAGGCATGCTTTTCCCTTTTGCCCCTGCTCTCCCACTTCCTTTCAGAGCAGACCTGCTCCTGGCATAGTGATCTGAGAGCTCAGCAGCTTGCTGTACTGTTTCTGGATCCTGGTCCTCTAGTCAGGCTTTCAACTCCACTGGGCAAGCCCAAAAGAGTTGTTCCAAAAGCACAACCTCCTCAATTTTCCCCACAGAGTTTGCTTCCATCCCCTCACAAAAGCATTACAAAAACTGACATTGCTTTGTGGCAAGTTCCGCAAAGCTCATGCCAGGGCTCTTTTGGAGTTTACGGAATTCAAACCTGTAGGCCTCAGGAGTTAGTTCATTCTTCTTAAGTAAAGCAGTTTTAAGTTTCTCATAGTCTTTACTGTCCTCATTGTCCATTTGGCCTAGCGCTTCGTGCCCTTTTCCAGTAAGCACTGGGGATAGCTGAGAGCTCTACACCTCACTGGGTATCTTGGCCTGGATACAGACCTTTTCAACCTGAGCTGCAAATCTGGTGACATCCAGCAGACCAGACCTGGGTTTGAATCCCACAGCTTCCACTTGCATACTGTGTGACCCTGAGCAAGTCACTTAACCTCCTTGTGCTCCCAGGTCACTCCTGTAAAACAGCTTTCAGCTTAGTGTGCTATACCTGGTTAAACAACTAAATAAAAAAAATGTAGCTATTAATTTGGAATTGAATTTATACCCCAGCCCTGGAGTTTCAGGTTCACCCTGCCACTTACCTCATCTGGCGCTGGTCGATGGAGTCTTAGCCTCTCCAGTTCAAACTCTCTCTGGCACTGCTTTTCCTCAGCCTCTCTGTGGCACTGCTTTTCTTTGACCTCCATTTTGAGCCTTCTTTGCTCTAGCTCCCTTTGCATCTCCATTTGAAACCTCTTCTGCTACCTTTCTTGCTGGGCTTCAAACTTTCTCTGCTCCAGCTCCTATATCCTTAGCTCAAATTGTAGCTTTAGCCTCTCTAGCTCAGGAACTGTGGTAGACTTCACTTTGTGCTGCAGTTCCAAGTCCTCTCTGGTCTTGCTGTCCTCCTCCCTGGGACTGGACACTGTGATGTCCCTTGGCACCCCCACGCCCAAGGTCTGGTCCCTCTCAGTCACCGGCTGTGACTCAAGGTCCTGGGCAATCACTTGCTCATCAGCTGCCACAAGAGCCTCAATGAGGTTATTTTTGCTTCACCCCTTATAATGGACCCTTCTCTCCTGACACAGTTGCTTCAGTTCTTCTACACTGTAGTCGCTGTACTTTGAAGTCATTTTTCTTTCTTACACTACCACTGGTCTGTCTTTACTTGCAGCAAAAAAACAAAAACAAAAACAAAAAAAAAACAGGGTAGGAAACTATATCTTGTAACCAATTTTCCCTTTTCCAAATTTCTGCCCTCTTTGTGTGTGTTTTTTCAAACATTCACCAATCCCACCACTGCCACCAAATCTGTCACAAGCCCACTCCTGTGGGGACAGTATTCCCTGGGCTACAGTGAACCCCCTTGTGATCAGGGTCAGGGATACTCCCCCTCTGTCCTTTTAGCATGCTCACTGTTTCACAACTGAACGTACGCCAGAGGATCTCAGAGGGCCCTCTCTCCATGTGAAGGGGTGCAAATACAGTCTCAAGTCTGTGTTCCTGGGAGAGAACCTTCTTGGCCACTGCACAGCAAACCAGAAAGCCACATGCATGTATATACCTTTGGAGGATGCCCTAGCCACCCTATTATGTGTCTTTCCCCAAAAAATGAATAAACTAGTTCAAACCCCCACAGACTCTTTGTTGAGACCTTTCATAGTCCCTCCCCTCCATCTGTCCTTGTGGTACTATACTTTGGTAGTGTTTGACCCTTAAAGCAGTCACACAGGCTTAGTATAGTTTGAACAGCTCTTTCCAAGCAACACACACACACACACAAGACACAGGCAGAATTATCTCAAAATAAGCCAAAGGCTTCACTAATTATTTAATAAATGCAGTAAATAACTTAAAGACAGATAATTTCAGACACTGCTTACAGGATATGGAAAATGAAATGGAAGTATACAAAAAAAAACTAAACTTTCAAAATTCTAGTGTGAAAGTCCTAAAGTTCTTAGTTACTGAATTTGAAGTCCAAAGTGTTCTTAAAAGTGGTAGATGAAGTTTTGACTCTTGTGGTCCAGGAGAATGCCCTGAAAAAGAAATTGTCTCTGCTCTCTAAACAGACAGGGTCCCAAAATGCAGTCTTTCACACAAAAGCCAAACAGGCAAAATGTCGCAAGCAAAAACACTGATCAAGTCTTGCACCCTTGTTTTATTGGCTGCTCAAAGGGCAGGTCCAGTGAACAGTGGCTTGGCCTGTGTTTGGCTAGCATTCCATCTCCATGATTACACAACCAATTAGGATTTAATATTTTATTTAAAAAAAAAATGTTAATTTCTGGCAGGGAACAAAAGCCCCAGAGGCAAACCAGTTTCAGCCTGAATTCCAGGAGAAGATCCAACCCCCCCCCCAAGATGGCAGCATTCAAGCTAAACTGAGCACAGCAATTTCCCCAAATGCTAGTCCATTTAGCTGTAATTAGATTACCTCAGAGAACTCCTCTCCAGACAAAAGGTCCCCAGACATCCCAGCTCCTCTAGATGCTGGGGGCTATTTAGACACAAATGGATTCCTGGCCTTCCAGCCCTGCTTAATTATCCCGTCTTGTTTCCTTTTAAATGGTCTAATCAAGCTCTAGTCCCTGGCTAGAAGCTAACAGTTTCTCTTCCCACTAACGAGACTACATAATTTTAGGGCCCATGGCTTTCTTTGTACCCATGATCCCTTGCAAGTTACACTGGGCCACCAAGGGCATCTCTGATGTGTTTCTCACCTAAAATTCCATGAAATATGATTAGAACAATAAGGTATGGCCTTATCTCACCACACACAGCACCCTGGTTTCCCCATCCCAGGTGCATGACTTTGCACTTTTTTGCATTGAAACCCAGATTCCACTCCCTAGATGTAGAAACATAGAATTTAACAGCAATAAGGACTGTTTGGCCAATCCAGTCTGCCCATTTCTCCCTACCTACACTATTACATCAGACCATGCCCATTCTACAGATTTTTCTCCCTACCATGTTCTTTCTACTGTGATTCCTTTTGCTTATCCCATGCATGCTTGAGCCACACCACTGTTTTTGCCCACACCACCTCTGCTGGGAGGCTATTCCAGGACTCTACCACTCTTTCAGTGAAGAAGTACTTCCTCACATCTCTCCTGAATCTACCCCTCTCCAGCTTCATAACATGTCCCCTTCTTCTTGAGCACTTTTTCTTCTGAAAATACTCCCCTCCTGTACCTTATTTACTCCATGAGGTATTTAACGGTCTCTGTCATATCCCCCCAATTCTCTCCTCTGTTCCAAGGTGTATATTTAGTTTCTCCTCATAGGGCTTTTGATGCAGACCCTGCACCATTTCAGTTGCCCTCCTCTGGATTGGCTCCACTCTGTCTATGTCCTTCCAGAGATGCAGTCTCCAGAACTGGACACAATTCTCTAGGTGGGGTCTTACCAGCAATCTGTACAGAGGCAACACCATCTCCCTCTTTCTGCTGGTGATACCCCTCCTTATGCACCCAAGCAGCCCACTCACCCTCCGTATTTCCTTGTGACACTGCCTGGCCACCTTTAGGTAATCCAATATGATTACCCCAGGTCTCCTTCCTGCTTGGTTGTCATCAATACAGTGGATTCCTCTTAAGTACACACCCATTCTGCAATGGTAAAATGTGCACTTAAATGGAATGTGCATTAAAGCGAAATTGCCAAATTTGATACCTGGAGCTGTGCACTATACATGCCGAGTTATGCACAGTATGTAACCAACTGAAACAAAGCAGCAATACATTACTGAAGTGCATGGCAGTAAATTTATTGTTCATCTTCAATATACTCATGATTCAACTTGGAATACAATAAAATAAAAAGTAAAGAAATAAACACATTTATTTTAATGGAGCAGTTAATCATAGCTGAAAATAATTGGTTATTTCTGTCTGTTTTGTTTGCTTAACTGCAAGCTTCCCCAATTCTCCACATCTTCAATCTTTCCATTACATCTGCTACTGTGCCGTCCTGCTGGAAATCAGCACATATCCTCCCTCTATTTAAATCTGGTGACCCGTGCGACGTAAATAACTATAGGCTTATCTCCATATTGCCTATCCTTTCTAAAGTTCTCGAAAAACTGATCCACATCCATTTAAAATCTCACTTGGAAACCTACTCTCTCATCAATCCAGCTCAATCCGGCTTCCAGGCAAATCATAGCACAATCACTGCGCTAGCAAAAGTAACCAACGACTGGATCTCTGCTATAGATGCAAAGAAGGTAACTGGTGCAGTCTTTCTGGATCTAAGCAAAGCTTTTGATACTGTTGATCACAAACTATTAGCCAATTGCCTTGCAAAGTTGGGTGCCACATACCATACCACCCAGTGGTTCTCTAGTTACTTAACTGGGAGATCCCAAAAAGTAAAGGCAGTAGGCTGTTTTTCTGCTGCCTTGCCAGTTGCAAGAGGAGTCCCCCAAGGATCCATCTTAGGCCCTATTTTGTTTTCATTATACATTAATGACCTAGATTCTAACATATCTACGTCCAATCTGCACTTTTTCACAGATGATACTGTGCTGTATACTTCTGGATCATCGCTATCTGAAGTCAAGGGAGTGCTTCAAGTGGACTTTGCACAACTTGAGCATAATCTAATAAAGGCAAAGTTTCTGCTTAATGCCAAGAAGACCAAAGCGATGATATTCTCCCGTAGTGCTGTCACAGGCACCCCCAATACCCTTGCCCAAGATTTCATCGTTACCACGCTAAATGAGCCTCTGGAAGTTGTAACCAAATTTAAATACCTGGGTATCTGGATTGACAATAAACTGTCTTTCAATGACCACGTCGAAGACGTCTCTAGAAGGCTAAAAGCCAGGTTAGGTTTCTTCTATAGAAATAGGCCCCTCTTCCCCCTTGAAACTCGAAATAAGCTTGTCCAGGCCACTTTTCTCCCCCTACTAGACTATGGCGATGTACTCTATTCCTCCACCACTCTTGCAAATCTAAGTAAGCTGGACATCCTTAATCACCATGTGTTATGGTTCATTACCAACTCCCCTTACCGTTCACATCACTGTGACTTATATGCAGCTGTTGGTTGGACATCCCTTACTACTAGACGCTTGCTCCATGCTGGTTTATGGACTCTTAAACTGCTCCCGCAGAAATTGCCAAGCTATCTCTCATCCCTCATTAGTATCTCACATAGTGCATACTCGTTAAGAAAATCTGACTTTATTATGCTTAATATACTGAGAACGCAGACTGCCTTTGGTAAACGTGCTATTGCACATGCCCTTCCCTCCATCTGGAACCAATTACAAACCGTACTGAAACTAACTAGCACAGTTTCAATAAACTCTTACAAATTGATAAGCTCAGCCAAAATAAAAGACACCTGTATTTGTCATTAAGCCTCTTCCTTCTCCTTGTGTGTCATGTGCATCCATTGGTAAGACATAATTGCTTTGTTCATATTAACTACTTATTGCTTGCACTTTCATTTACATTAAGATATTATCCCACTATCTGGCACCTGGCTCATATCTGCTACCTTGCTGCAGCTATCCAACTACTGATTTCCCATCCCCTTCTACTCCTGGCTTTAGCTATGTATACACTCCACTGTTCACACTATCAAATCACTCCGACCCTCCTTATCCGTTATATTCTGTTGTTTGCTCCATCTGCCAAAATGTATGTATTGCACACACCAGTCACCATGTTTCAATTATCAGTATGCGATCTGTAAGTCGCTTCCCTGTGTTACATTAGTTGACTACCACCTGCGGTCATCCTATGTGGTGTCCTTGTATGTATATCTTGCCTGTATCATGTTATGCATGCTTTATGTATATACTGTTTACTATCTATGTATGTATGTACATTGTGAAAGTCTATATGTCACAGGACCGCCTTGTGAATGAGCTTGCTCAGTGGAGTTTTCCTGCAATAAACTTGAACTTGAAGCTTGTTCAGATAGTGCTCAAATTCAAACAGAGCAGTAAGGTCACTTTTCTCATGGGCATGCTGTAAAACTTCTATTTTCTGGCCCAATGTCAGCGTAACTCTCTTTCAGTCCATCACAGGCTGTTTGTTACAACTTCTGATACTGCTGCTGAAGTGCTGCTAAGGTGTTAAGATGCTGTGCTATTGTACTTAAGTACAGGTAAAGAGCACCTATTAACACATCATGCACTAATCCTGAACATAATTAACACATTTAGTGGCAGACTGCATCCAAGAAAAACTGCACTTAGCTGAAAATTGCACTTAAGCAGATTGCTTTAACATGGAACTTTTAACATTGCATCCAATACAAAAAAAAAAAAAAAAAAAAAATCGAGAAACTGAAGATCTGTGTTTATAACCAAAAATTGCATTAAACTGAATTGCTTATAAGTGGAATCAGCTGTACCACTCTACCCATTTTGCACTCCGCCCCGGGTTTCTGTGCCCTAAGTGCATTATTTTGTACATTGTTGTGCTTGCCATGCCCTTAACCACTCCTCTAGATTTCTCAGGTCACTGCTCATCCTTTCCACACACACACACACAGCCCCAGAGTATCCACCCTATTGCAGGTTTTGGTGCCATCTGCAAAGAGGCAGGCCTTCCCCTCTGATTCCTCTCCAATGTCACTTATAAAGACATTAAAAAGGACCAGCCCCAGCACTGATCCCTGAGGCACCCCACTGGTCACCATTCCCTTCCTTGGAGTGAACTCCATCTACCACCACCCTCTTTTGCCTATCCCCTAACCAATTTTTTATCCAGTTTACCAGCTTTGGACCCACTCCTAGGCTATCCAGCTTGCTTACTAGTCTCCAATGTGGAATGGTGTTGAATGCTTACTGAAATCTAGGTAGGCCACATCTACTGCTCCACCCTGATCTAGTTCTTTGGTCACTCAGTCAAAGAAATCTCAGATTCATTTGACATGACCTCCCCCACTGTGAAACCATGCTGCCTTGTGTCTTGTAACCCAATGGATTCAACATATTTCACAATCCTTTCATTCAGCACTGATTCCATTAACTTTCCCACCGATGTCAAGCTGACAAGCCTATAATTGTCAACCTCCTCAGGGGACCACTCCTCTGGTTTCCTCAGGTCCACTTGCATTCTCTCCTCCCCTTCCTGAGTGTTCACCCTGTTGCAGATTTTTGTGTAATCCATAAAGAGACAAGCTTCCCCTCCAGTTCTTCAGCAATGTCACTTATGAAGACATTGAAGAGGACCAGAGCCAGTACTGATACCTGTGGTGCCCCATTGGTCACCCTCCCATCCCTTAAGCATCTGCCATTTGCCACCACCATCTGCCTCCTATCCTTCAACCAGTTTGATACCAAACTTGCCAATTTGTTCCCAGCCCCCAGGCTGCTTAGTTTCTTTATTAGTCAAAACAGTTTTATAGTCACCTAGACAACGATTAGAAGTGTTAACAGAGCAACTATCATGTCATAGAATATCTTAGATAGCCAATGGGTTAACCCATACCTTTGTAATATTTTAATTAATTGCATTGTTTATTTATCATACATTTTGCTGGATTTGAGGGCTGAATATTTTTTTTATTACATTTTTATTGGTTTGCATAATAACCACAGTACAGCATTATACATGCCCCATCCTGAAAACATCAAAAAACTGAATATTGTTTGATAATGTTTTACTGTTCTTTGTTGTATACTATGAAAATGTGGAACTTATTTATTTATTGCAACTATGAGTTTGAATGCTGGGACCTGGGACCCCATTAGCTTTCACAGATTAAGTTATTCCCTTTCTGGATTTTACAAATAAATACATTTATAAAATGGCAAGAAAAAATCTGGAACTCTCATTGGCCAAGAGAGATCAGCTGACCGTACATTAAATCTTTATATATGCACAGTCATCCTGGTCCTAAACCACATCACACAATGAGCAAATCAGTTCTCCTACAACCAGAACTATCTTCCATCAATCTCCCTACAACCAGAACTTTTCTTCCACCACAAATATGGCTGCTACCTTTATACTGTAGAAACCTTCAGTTGGGCCCTAAAAATAAAACTACCTTAAATATAAAATAAAACAGCTTTATTAAATGTTGTTTACAAGATCATCACACTTTCCTTATACACATAAACACATTAGAAACATTAAGTATTGTTTATAGTTTTCATTACAACTGTTTCTTTGCTAACAGTGAAAAATCTCCTTCTATCTTTACCTGCTCATCAGGGAAATCTCTTCTGCTTACCCTGACAGTTAGAAAATTGAGTATCTGGCTCTAAAACAGGCCTTTGGTGTGTGTGTGTGTGTGTGTGTGTGTGTGTGTGTGTGTATGTTAGTAGAGGAACATTCTGCTAGTAGAACTGAGCAGAATTTTGAATCCCTGTATTCCATGGTAAACATTCCATTTCTTGAATGTGGAGAAACACAGAGAAAAAAAAACAGAATGAAGAAAGTAAGCAATAATACTATATAAACAAAGAGAAAAGGTGATAAATGACTCATCCTGCTGTTTATCTTTTAGGACAGAGTGAGCAGTTCATGATGCTGCCAGTGAGTGTGGAAGTTTTGAATCACGCTCATACTTGCAGCATCAGGGAACTGAGAAGCCTCTGTTATGGCTTACTTTTAGTTAGTGAGGAGAATGAAATACAGTACAGGGGCTATGTGTCGTACTTAGAATGGGAAAACAGCATTTGTGAATTGTTGTGGCTGGCAGGGTAATATGAAGCTTAAGTGGGCAGGGAGGCACACACTGTATAACACTACTTAAATCTAGAACCGATAGGCAGAAGGACTATTTTATGTTAAAAGCACAGATTCACTTACATTTTTACTTATTTAAAAAATGTGTTTAAAAAAACTGCTTCTAAAAATAAAGGGACATTTTATAAGCACAATAGGGACCGGCACATGGCCTTCAACCTCATGCCTAACTACGCCTCTTGGAGTGCTGTTATCACACCGTATTGCACACCCTGTTGTGTCTTATTGCTTATTTACTACTACATGCCACTGTAAATATTTCTTTCTGAATTTCATATCAGTTTTTAAAACATTATATTTTCATTTCTGTGATACCGTAAATTCGACTGCTATAATTTAGAACACTATTTTGAATCCATTACATAATGAGGCCTCCTTATTATTCATCCAAATCCAGTTTCTTGCAAAAATAGTAATTATCTTCTGCTGGAAAAGAAAGCTAAACATACACTAACCTTGTCTGAAAACACATAATTTCTTGCTGCTTATTTTAATCCACTTCCATAGTGATAAATTCAGTAAATATAAAAGGTAATAAATAGTATGCCATTTGCAGAAAGAGCACTCTGAAATTTTATTCTAAGTTTTTAGTTAAATTTATAGTATATGCAGTACCTCTTTGTTGTATTCCTGTTACACATCCATTGTTCATATGTTTGTTATGGGAGTTGTTCTTGTATACTAAGTACATCAAGTTGCTTTAGTTGCTCCAAAGCCATACACTTCCAATTTCAAAGTGGACAGCTTACTTGCCATGACATCTGTAAAATGTCTCTGAAGCACGTCAGGAATTTAGAACTCTGACATCAGTTAATCAAATGATATTTATTTTAGTGTATAAAAATTTGGCTGCCCTGATGAAGTGATGGAATAGCCACGAAATGTTGGCATTAATGGTCTGAGTCTAAAACTTTCTGTAAAAAAAAAAAAGAAAAAGAAAACTAAAATTCATGTCCAGTGAGTGGGTCTGGCTATTCCATTCTTGATCTGTCTGGATTTCAGCAAGGATTGCAACTCAGTACCGCATTGAAGATTGGTGAGGAAGTTAGGAAACATAGGGCTGTGGAGGGACTGTAAAGGTGGATTGAGATTTGGGTGGAGGGGGGGCTCAGAGGGTAGTGGTAAATGATCAGCACTCAGGGAGGATGGAAGTCTCCAGTGGAGCATCCCAGTTATCAGTCCTGGAACCAGTTCTATTGAACTTGTTCATCTGCGACATTGGCAGATAGATACAGGGGAAAGATATGCTTGTTTGCATATGATCTTCAGCTGTGCGGGGAGCGTCAACAGTGAGGAGGTGGTCAGCGAAATGAAAGGGATCTACATAGTCTAGAACAGTGGTCTGGGATCTGGCTGCTTCAGTTCAATGCTACATAACTCAAAATCATGCATATTAGGAAGAACAATCCTAAAACCAAATATTGATCTGGGGGGTGTCAAAGTAGCCTAGGCATGGGAGGAAAGGTACCTGAAAGTGGTTATAGCAGATAAATTAAAGGTTATGCTTCAGTCCAACAAGGCATATGGGAGGGTAAACAGAATGCTGGAGTGCATAGGAAGGGGGCTCTTCAGTCGGCATGAGAACGCAATTCTGCTCCTGTACAGATCTCTGATGTGTCCATACCCAGAATACTGAGCACAATTCTGGAGATCCCATTTGAAGAAAGTAAGGGACAGGCTGGACTCCATAAAGAGAAGGGTAACCAAGACAGTACAGGGTCAGCAGGGGAAACTGTACAAGGAACACTTAAGCAGTCTTAATATGTACTTACTGGATCCCAAAAGGGGGCGAGGTTGTATGACAGAAACATTCAAATTTCTCAAAGAAATAAATAGGGTTGACTGCCAGGAACTCTTCAAGTGGTGTGGGAGGAAGGTCAACCATGAGAGAGTATGGGTTCAAGTGGATTGGGGGGAGGGAGTTTGAGAAAGGATGCAAGGAATCATTTCTTCATGGAAAGAGTGGTGGTCAAGTGGAACAGTTTGTCCAAGGAGGTGGTGGAAATGGAACTGTGGGTGACTTCAAGACAGGGTTGGACAAACATAAGATGCCGTGAAGGAGTGGGGGGGGGGCACAAAAGGGAGGGGAGGGTGGACTGAGCTACCAATAGGGGGCCCAGCCATGCATGTACAGTGCTAGACTGGTGGGGCACATAGTGATAGGAACGTAGAACTTTCCCATGCCCCTAACTATACTAGTGCTGTTGTACAATTAAAGTATCCTAGGAATAATTTTTCTGTTACCCCATCCCATATGGGGCTTATCTTTGCTTGATCCTAGCAACTGACTCCACCCCACCCCCTGTAACATTGCTGCAGCCACTAGCCATGCAGAACTTTATTTCTCCCAGCCCCGTGGACTACAGAAGGGGCCAAGATAGGACAACAGCAGCTTCTTTCTTCATACATCGAGGGGCCAAGATGGGCTCTCACCCATATTTTTGGAACAAATTTGAAATATTGACTCCTTGCCAGGGATACACAGAGACCACCAATAGTATGGCACTCTGGGGCACACCGTGATGCTGCACACAGTGGCCCATCCCTAATAACCAGGAATTGGGCTGGGCACAACCAGGATGAAACACTATAGTTGTGTGGGTGCCAGTGGCGACACACACATAACTAATAGTCATGGTGAGAAACAGAATGTACATATACATACATGCAAATAGACATGCCCAAAATTAAAGGGGCACTGCCACAGGACTGTGGGAATGGGCTAAATGTCAACATTTTGTCCCATGTAGTGGGGATTCAGTCTGGAGGCTCTTAAAGCCTCATGCCACACCTCCCCATGGCAATAGCCATTCACAGAAGTGAGATTGCTGGCATGTGAGCAGACAGAGCATGAAAATCTGCCAGTGAAACAAATCAGATGGTTCCTTTGTCTGAGAACCTCCCCTTTGACACAGTTCAGCCAGCCAATAGAAACTGGAGCTGTGAGTGTAAACTGATGCAGAATAAGGCAGATCTGCCAGACCATTGGAGAGGTCAGCCAGACCAAGAGAAACAAATGGGTTTCTTCAACTCAGCCTCTGGGCTGATGGCAGCCAGAGTTCTGAATCTGGGGCTCTGTCAACGGATTCCACACATGAATGTACTATACTGTATGAAAATGGCAATGTAAAATGGAACAAATGGTAAGGGTACTACATTTCTTGAACTAGTGCTTTAAATCTGAAGTTTGATATGTAGCTCATGTTGTAACCTAGGGGAGTAAGAGGCAATGATTCCTAGTGGTTAGAGTGCAGAACTGTGAACCTCAGCATTAAGGTTTGAATACCGTAGCAACCATTTACTGTGTAGTCCTGAGCAAGTCACTCACAGTAATCTGTGTTTAACATCATCGCGTTCTCTTGGTTTAAAGAGGAACTAAAGTCAAAATTTACAAAAACAAATGTTGTGCAGTGTTTTAATTTGAAGATGTGCTCCTTGTAAGCCCTTCCCTTTGTTTGCAGAAAGGATTTATTTCTAAATTTGCTTGCTGGTTTTATGGCCCCTGGGGTTAGCTATGTTAGCATTTTTATGGCTCTTCGTGTTCCTACAGTGCCTCCTGTTCCATGTGAGAGCAATGCATCCAGGACAGTTTATTCAGAAAGTAATAACTGCTGCAGCAGCAATCTACTGTTAGGAGCCTGATATTCTGACTTCAGCTAAATAACTTTGTCTAATCTGAACTTTCTGTTTTCTAGGTATGTGTCTCGGTCTAGCCAGCAGAAGTGAATGTTTTGTTTTTAAAACTTTTTGTTTCATCAAACTACACATAACTATTAAAGGAGATCTTTACGTAGTTAACTGCCCTTCCACCTTCCTTTCCATGCCAGTTATGTATTCTGATATGCTCTGACTTTTTTTTTGTACCCTGGCTACCTGTCAACTCCACTCAGGGCTTCCCAGGTACCTCCTGATCCCTTCCTGCCTTTGACATCTGGGCACCTACCTCCACGTAGCCTTGGCTTCACCTCCAGGTGGGGTTGGCAGGGGATGACTCCCTCCCAGACATCTGGTTGCATCAGCAGTGCTCCCTTGTTGTGGGAGGCAAAGGAACCCTGGATATTTATTTATTGAAATGTTTAACCAGCAAGACATACTGAGCAATATTGGTCATTTCCAGATGTGATCTGGTGGAGGGGGAAGTGATAATACAGCAGGTAAGAAAAAATGACTCACCTTAGTAATGTTGTTTCTTCTAATGGAGTCTTGCTGTATTCTGACATATACAGTTAGGTGCTGCATTTCAACTGCCCCGGAGAACAAAGAGTTAAACTTTCCATGGCCAGCATGGAATGTTCACCACGAGCTCGGTTGAAGCCCCTGTCTGCTGTTGTTTAAACTGCAACCGTCAGATTTTTACAAGCAAAGACTCACTAGATGTTCTGTGTGGAAACTGTAAAATTTTTACTAGCCAACTGGCAAATATATCTATATAAAAAGTTTTTTTGGTTTCAAAAGGAAGACTCAAGTCAGGAAACCCAAAAACAAAGCACATCCAAAACACATCCCCTCACCCAAACCAAAAAAGGACACCCCTAGAGTGCCAATACTGCTTCTGCCCACCCACATCCCAAAATCTAGGTTCTGAGAGGGGAGGCAGGGGGGAGGTCAGAATACAGCAAGACTCCATTAGAAGAAACAACATTACTAAGGTGAGTAATTTTTTTCTTAAAACAACATGAAGTCTTGCTGTATTCTGACATATGCAGACTACCAAGCAGTACCTCCATGGAGGAGGGACAGAACCTACTTTGGAAACAGGCTCTCAAGTACTGCTGTGCCAAACCGAGCATCACTCCTAGCCTGGATATCCAGAGAGTAATACTTGGTGAAAGTATGGACTGTTTTCCAGGTGGCTGCTTGACAAATTTCTAAGAGAGGAATATCCCTGGCAGCAGACAGGGAAGCAGCTGTGCCTCTAGTGGAATGAGCCCTCAGGCCTGAGGGTGGAGTTCTACCCAGTTTTTCATAGCAGAATTGTATACAAGAAACAATCCACCTGGCAATAGATCTCTTAGTGGCAGGTTTGCTCTTACCAACTTCTCCATACGTAAGGAACAACTGGAGGGATTCAAACCTGTGACCCTTGGTATGCTCTATGTAGTAGCTAAGGGCTCTTTTAACATCCAAGCTGTGTAGCCTCCTCTCTTCCAAGGAGGAATGGTCAGTGAAGAAAACAGGGAGAGATATAGACTGGTTGAGGTGGAAATCTGAAACCACTTTAGGTAAGAACTTTCTGTAACTTCTAAGAACCACTTTATCTCTATGGAAAGAGATGAAATCAGATTCCACTGACAGGGCTTGCAATTCACTGATACGCCTGGCAGAAGTAATGGCTACCAAAAACACAGTTTTCCAAGTCAAGTACTTAAGCTCTGCTATGGACAAAGGCTCAAAGGGAGGTTGCATAAGCTGAGCAATGCAAACATTAAGGTCCCAAGCAGGAGCAGGATCCCTAAAGGGGGGATTGGTGTGAAGCAATCCCTTGAAAAACTTATAAAATACAGGATGGGATGATAGAGAGGAAGGCTTGCCTACTGACAAGAAAGCAGAAACAGCTGGCAAGTGTACTTTAAGGGTAGCTGGTCTGAGGCCTAGGCCATTAAGATGGACCATATAGTCCAGAACAGTAGGCAATTCAGCAGAGTCTAGAGAAATATTCTTCTTAGGACACCAATGCTGAATCTTTTCCATTTGGAGTTGTAAGTCTTCCTGGTGGAAGGCTTTCGAGAAGCCTTAAGGATATCCAGAACCCCTTGGGAAAGATGCAGATCTGCAAACTCTAACTCTTCAAGAGCCATGCCTTGAGATTGAGAGACTGAAGATTCGGGTACCAAATCCTCCCCTGAGAGGATGTCAACAGGTTGTAATTCCTGGGAACAGACAGGGGAAGATGGACTGCTAGGGACAGCAACAGGGGGTTCCAGGACCGTCTGGCCCAGTCTGGAGCAATCAGAATCACTTTGCATGGTTGTGACCTTATCTTGACAAACATTTTGAACAGGAGAGGGAAGTGGGGAAAAGCATACAGAAATTTCCCTTCCCAGTTCAGAATCAGAGCATCCAGGGGGACTGAGCCCAAGACTGGGGGTCTACAACAAAAGAGAGGAAGTTGGTGATTGTCTGGGGCTGCAAAAAGATCCATCTCTGGTGTGCCCCATCTCGAGAAAATCACTTTCAAAATATTCTGCTCAGTGCATCTGCTAGGACATTGTCCTTCCCTGGGAGGTGAACTGCTATCAGAGAGGTTTACAGGGAATAGGTCAGGGACCACAACTTCATTGCTTCTGTGCACAAGGCCATAGACCGAGTGCCTCCTTGCTCGTTGATGTACCACATGGTGGTTGTGTTGTCTGTTCTGACCTGAACCACCTTGTTCTATACAGATTTGGAAAAAGCTTGCAGTGCAAGAAACACTGCTCTGAGTTCCAAGAGATTGATGTGAAGCAGAAATTCCTGAGGTGACCACAGTCCTTGGGTGGTAAGATCCCCCAAATGGGCTCCCCAGCCCAGCAGTGAAGCATCTGTGGTGAGTATCACTGAATGAGACCGAGTGACAAATGGAACCCCTTGTCTCAAATTGTCCTGATCCTGCCACCATTGCAAGGCTTGGATTAGGGTGCGAGTCACTGGGACTAGTTTGGTAAGGGAATCCTTTCTTTGGGACCAGAAGGCTCTTAAGTGGAACTGAATGTCCCTCATCTGGAATCTTGCCCCTTGGACCACTGCTGTGGAAGCTGCCATGTGGCCCAGAAGCTGAAGGAAATGCATTGCTGGTCAAGACACCTGAAGGGTGAATGAAGAGGCCAGTTCCATAAGGTTCCTTGCCCTTTCCAGGGGAAGGAAGGCTCTTGCCTTTACTGTATCCAGTTCTGCACCTATGAAGGTGAGGAGTGTACTGGTTCGAGAACTGACTTCGGAAGGTTGAGAAGGAATCCTAAGGAAGTGAGCACTTGCTGGGTCACTTGCAAATGTGACTTGACTTGGTCTGGAGACTGACCTACTATGAGCCAGTCGTCCAAGTATGAGAAGATGGAGATCTTTTTTCTTCTTAGGAAAGCAACAACTACTGCCAGGCACTTTGTGAAAACCCTTAGGGCTGATGTTAGCCAAAGGGCATTGCTCTGAACCGATAGTGGCCCGAGGGCAACCTCAACCTGAGGTACTTTCTGTGGGAGCACCTGAGGAATGTGAAAGTAGGCATCTTTGAGGTCCAGGGAGGCTAGCCAGTCCCCTGGCCTTAGAGAAGGAAGGATAATTCCCAGAGTTACCATTTTGAACTTTGGCTTTAAAAGGTGTTTGTTCAGATATCTTAGGTCCAGGATGGGCCACCATTCTCCTGTCTTTTTGGGGGTTAGGAAGTACCTGGAGTACAATCCTTTGCCTTTGTGTAGGGTGGGAACCCTCTCTATAGCTCTGAGAGCTAGGAGAGAAAAAACTTCTGCCTCTAGGGCAAGGGTCTCAGAGATTTGCAGGTGGAAAGGATCTGGTTCTCATCTTGGGAAATGTTTTGAAGCTGAGAACCAGTCCCTGGCTTACTACTTCCAGGACCTACTTGTCTGATGTAAGAGACTTCCAGTCCTGGACAAAGTAAGCCAGCCTGCCCCCTACTGGTATGGGAGAATCAGCCCGGGCAGACCCATCAGGGTGTCTGCTTGGCAGGGGCTTTAGGCTAAGGGGTGGATGCAGGCCTGCTCATCCCCCTTCTGCCTCTCCCTCTAAAGAACCCCCTCTGTGAAAAAGAAGAGGAGGCCTGAGCTTGGTAAAAAGGCCTTTGGAAAGGCCTGCCCCTGCCCCTGGACTGCTGTCTTTGAGGAGTTGCTTGCCTTTCTTTGGCCTGAGCACTCTTGTAAGTGGTCCTGTAGTCATCCATCTTTTTCATGTAGTTCTCTCTCTGCTCCCCAAACAGAGAATTACCAATTACAGAAAAATCCATGGCCTTAGCCTGGGTATCCTGTGAGAGGCTAGTACATCTGAGCCAAGCCATCCTCCGAAGAGCCACAGATGTAGCCATGACTCTTGATGAAACATCACTGGAGTCCACAGCAGCATGAAATAGTACTTTCGATGCCTCAATCCCATCTGTAGCCACCTGCTCCAGCTCCTTGGCAAGCTGGTCAGGGGCCTGTTTAGCCAGAGCCAGCACAGTGTCCCACCTGGACATCTGGTATCTAGCTGTATAGGCCATATAGTTAGCCTGCCTGAGTCCCAAAGATGCTGCCATGTATTGTTTCTTTGCCAAAGCATCAGTCTTCCTGGAGTCCGGGTCTGGGAGTGTGATGCCAAGGGAATATTTGCCTTATCACATGCAGCAGGAAAAGGAACTCCGTGTCTGAGCCTGCGAGAGTGTACCTCTTGTCCATTCGTCTGTCCACAGGAGGTATAGAATTAGGAGACTTAAGAACTTTATGTGTCTGTTTCCCAAAGGATTTGTGGAGGGGAATAGACAGTCTCCTGGACTCTGGGATGTCCATCGTCTCAACATAATCAGGCTCTTTCTGATCCTCTACTGCTTCCTCCACAGGAAGCTGGAGGGTCTCAGCCACTTTTTTGTAAAACATATAGTGAGAAGGGGACCCAGAAAGCCTAGGAGGAGAAACACCTGAAGGTCTGTCTGGGGAGATGTCCCGGTCAATAGGCACATCCAGACTTTCATAATCACCATAATCATCCTCATACTCTCCCTCATCCTCCATAAAATTCTTCCAAAGTATAATATGGAACCGGGGGAACCAACCGAACCGAGCCCCTGCCAGATGGTGCCGGTTCAGTCGTAACCAAACTAAGTGATTGCACTATCCTTATCGCCTTGGCTATCTCATCGGTGGTCGGAGTATGAATTTCTGGGTCCGAACCGGACGATTTATCTTTTCTCTTCACCGGAACCGACTCCTCAGAATCGGCTCTCCTTTTGCCCGAAGAAGTATCGCCCTGGTCAGAGGGCACTCCTTCTGGTTCGGTCAGAACCGAACCGGGCTGGCCATCCGGGCTAGCGGACTTCTCGGCCTCCCTTTCCTCAGTCTACCTAATCTATTTTCCAGGGTAGATTTGAGAAAATTCTTGCAAATTTGGCAGTCTGAATCAAGGTCGTCAAACCCCAGACAATAAACACAGGTAGTGTGGGGATCAGCCTTGGCAAAGACTTCCCCCACACACACACTGCAGTGTTGAAACCCAGTGGGCCTGGTTTTTTTCTTGGGTTTCTCAGACATGGCCAATCCTATCCAAAACTTACCCTTTTTTCGGCAATCTGCCAGGCAAGACTCCCCTATCGGTTCCTGACCGTGTCACGGGTCTTGGAAAAAACGTAATAAAATCCGGGTTTTTTAGAACCGATACGGACCGGTTACCACACTCTAAATTAAACACAAGCTTTTTTTACCTCAAACTGATCGGTTCAGCCGAACCGAGCCACAATTTACAAGTCCCACACAGAAACAAAACAAAAAAACCTATCTAGTACTCACGGTACCACAGACAGAGACTTGAACCGACTAAGCGTTAACAGCAATTCGGTAGAAACCGACTGAAAACTGACACTTCAACCAATTTTTTGAACCGAGCAGCAGGAGAAATCTCCGGAGCGACTGTTCAGTGAGGCAGAGTAAAGAATCTGACGGTTGCAGTTTAAACAACAGCAGACAGGGGCTTCAACTGAGCTCGCGTGGTGAACATTCCATGCTGGCCATGGAAAGTTTAACTCTTTGTTCTCCAGGGCAGTTGAAAGACAGGACCTAACTGCATATGTCAGAATACAGCAAGACTTCATGTTGTTTGAATAAACAATTTACATACAAGAGGCAAAAAACAAAATTGTGTTACAATACAGAATGCAGTGAAAATATACAACAATAAAGTGCTGCACCACAGGAATTGCATTCATTTAACAACCAGATAACATGACACAATAGCATAGAGTGGTATAGTGAGGAGAAGGGGGGGCTAAAAACAAAATAAAATGGGTAATCAGATGAATGATGGGTAGGAAGATGACATGGGGTGCAGATTGCAAGGGGGTAGCAAGTGGATTCCCTGTGAAACAGGAGCAGTTGCATGTAGGGGTTGTGTAAGAATGCATGAGAGAAGAGAGGACATGGGACAATGGAGCATTTCAAATGTTGATGGGAAGGGAGTTCCATAACTTGGGCAAATGGTTGGAGAAGAAGGACTAACCAGCGGTAGTGGTCTGGGAAGGGATGGCGAGGGTGCAGGTATATACTGGGGGCCGTCATTTTTGTGGAGGTGCTGGTGACCGTGGTGTTTTTTCCCCCTTGGCTGTTTCTGTCCACGGAGACATCGCGAGATGTGATGTCAAGGCATTGCTATGCACACAATATCATGGGGCCCTATGCACATAGGGGTGGGAAATACACACTGGAGACATGTATCCCGCCTGCAAAGGACCGCACCTGCGGATGTACTACCAGTGTGCACCTTTCCATGGCCCTGCCCCCCTGGTGTGCAGGAGCACGGGAGGACAGACACGCGGACCGGGTGGGCATTGAATGGGATGCCCGACCCGGTCCACCGATGGATCACTTGCACATGTGGGTGCCAAGAAATGGCTGCCACTGCATGCAGCAACCAAGAAGCAGGCTGGTGCCTGGTTGGCCATCCCCAGACCACCAGTCATTGTCCGTGGTCTGTGGCAGCATGGTGTGGGGGAAGGCATGCCCCACCTAACATTCAGTGACCAGGGGGGCAGCATCCCAGGTGGTGCACAGATCTTACAGCAGGGGTTCCCCTGCACCCAGCACTCTGTGACTCTGTGAATGTTGCAAAGCATGGGCACATCCATAGCACACCGCCTGCCCACCCCAACCACGTTGCCCTCCATGCAGTCTGGTGGAGGAGGCTGCGTGCCCCATAGATGAATGCCACGGCTGGCCATGCAAGGGCACAATGGGTGCAAAGTTTCTATGTGCCACATATACAAGGCACATAGCCACTCAACACCATAGTGCATAGGGGCCATTGTGTGCAGCCCCAAGCTGGCGTCTGCAGTGTCTCTCCCTCCCAGTTTCCTTCTCCAACTGAATGGCCACCTGTAAACTCCAGGGGGCAATATCACAGCAAAGCATGGAATCTTCCCTCCCCAGAGGAGGATTATGTCCTGCAGGATGCTCAATCTTCCTCCCCCAGCCAGCTGCAGACAATCCAAGCTCGTTTCTGAACTTGGGTTGCCGGCGTCGCAAGAGCCTTGACCATTTCCCTCAGATCTACATATAGTTCCACTCTCTGCTCCAGCTTCTTCACTCTCCGCACCAGCTACTGCTCATTCTTTTAATATTTCTAAGGAATTCTATGACATCACTAACACCATTCCATGCATTTCATCTGAATGGCCTGGAATGGTGCTATTGATGTCATAGAATGTTCAGGCAGTTTGAAAAGAGAAAGCAGCAACTGCTGTGGAGAGATGGATTCAGAGTAGTTACACAGGCAACAAAATTAGATTATTACTTTAACAAAGTTTTCACCCCCTACATCTATGTTGGCCAGTCTGTGCTCACCTAATGGCTTGGTACAACTGTTCATGGGCTATAAAGCACTTTGGGTTATAGTGTATGCAAAGTGCTATATAAAACTAAATTCCTTTCCAGGTAGTAAAGTTCCATGTTGCTTATCCAGTTGTTTATAATAATACTAATAATAATAATAATCTTTATTTACAGGGCACCTTTCAAATATCAAGGCGCCTTACATTATAAAACATAATCATCCAATAAATATAAATATAAGACAATAAAATCCATTATATTTCTGGGAATAATAATAATGTTTTGCAGCAACATGTTTTGAGCAGTACAAAATAAGAGCTGCAATCAAGTTAAGTTCACTTACCTCATCATTTCCCCTTACTGAGGCAGAGTTTGTTATTTTCCTCGAGTTACTGATTTTTGTGAAACTCTGTTAGAGCTATTTACACACTTCAGCAAATTCAATGACAGGAAATTGTATTTGTGTCAACCCATTGGTGGAGATATGGGCTCAGAGAATGTGGCACCAGCCATCGAAGACCCACCGCTATGGGGCATCAGTAAATCTGAGAAGCTGGTTTGGTTTTAAAATGCTGCATCATAAACCCAGAGTGCAAGAGTCATGTACTGTATGGTCAAACAGAAGACAAAACACTCATGAGAACACTGCCAAGCATCTATTTATTTTACTTGACATGGGGTATGACGGTAATGAACAAGAGTCTTTATAACCTCCCCCCCCCAATTCTTGATCAGACTCAACAGCACCAAAATAGGGGCTATGCCAATGGCTGCATTATATAAATATTTGTTTTTCTGAACTCAGAGCCTCATAGTACTTTACTCCTTTAAGGTCACTTATGCCCTGGTGTCCTCCTGATTCTACTAACCTCAAGAATCTTCCACTAAACACGCCCCAGGACCCCCACCACTGAAGGTTTGATGTAGCCCATGATGGGGGGCCTCTACTGCTGATGGCAGGAAAGTAAATGGGTTCAAATCCTCTGATGGTGGCTGGGGCTGGGGGTGGGGATCCAAAGCATCAGAGGATCCTGTGACTTGAGTGGAATCAGCGTGGCAGCCATCATCCAAGGTCTTGGCTGCCAATTTTGCATTATCCTTGACTCCTCCCTCAAACCCAGTCCTCCTCCCAAAGTAGTGTGATGGACTCCATGCTAAGGCATACCCAGGCCATGTAAGTCACACTGACACAACCTTTGTTAGACTGGTGTTGTCTGGTAAAATTAAATTTGGGGTGAATGCTGGAGACACTGCAACTGACCGAGCCACAAGAGTCTCAGCTCTTTGTGGGCTCAGTAAGGAATCCACTAATTTCTCTTCCACAGTGGGAGTCAATAACCAGCCCAAGTTTAACAGAATAATGCAGCTTCATTAAAGAAAGAAAGAAAGAAAGAAGGAAAGCAAGAGCGAGCAAACATCTGCTTTAAACACAGCCCTCTTAGGTGATCTTCTGGATGGGCCAGTTCTACCCTCTCCTGGCCTGGTACCAGTATTTAACTAAGCCCCACACAGTCCCTGGGTAGCACAGGCATTAACCATTATAGGCATGAAGAGGCTGCCGCGGCTTGGCTGGCACTGGTGCACTTAAACACAATAAATTCCCCAAAACCACTAAGGCCATGCAATTGCTAACATGACGGAAAATCCCTCAAAGTGGGATATTTATAATCTGACCCAATGGCCAACTTCCTAAACACGATAAACAACTAAAGATGACTCTTGAAACATAGGTCATGCTAGGGTGCACTCACAGTTCCCAGATCCACATGACTCCTCCTGTCACAGCAGAACTCTTGACCTCTGCCTTCCCAAGGTGACAACAATGCAGGTAAGCTCCCTCTCTGCTCCATGCTGTAATGGCTACATTTGGCACTTGCCTTTGACTCCTATGACCTACTTCCATCTTCTCTGGACTGCTGAGGCCCCAAACTGACCAACACACTTCCTGGATAAAAAAACCCAGCCTGACACCGTGCTGTATTGCCTGCTGTGGGACCTGGATCAGCAGCCCTTGGTTACTTGTTCCACTTTGGATCTTCAGTGTCATATACATGCCAGCTTGCATGCAGTCACTACTCTCTTTCTCACAGAGACAAGCAGCTTCTCTCACAGCTGGCTTCACAAATTTTAGGTCCGGAATTACAATGTTCACACCACCTTCCAGCACACCAAGTCCTCCCACAATGAGAACTCGACCAGATCTGCTTGCCTCCAGCACAGTCCTGCCTTTATAGACTCTGGTCACAGTCTGTTGCCATTGGTGCCTGGGGCTGTCACTCAAGAAACTCAACAGCCCACAGAACAGAGAAAGGGTGCCACAATCTGGGGCCCGTATTTCCCTCAGACGTCTCTTGAAGTCCCTGCTATATGGAGGAATGGTCTGAAGTATGGCATCTTGGATTCAATGCAAAGAAGTGCAAAATAATGCACCTGGGGAAGATTACACAGTGGGGGGGGGGGAGATAGTAACAACAACAAAAATGGAAAGGGACCTGGGGGTAATCATATCAGATGACCTTAAGGTTAGCAAGCAATGTGAGAAGGCAATAAGAAGGGCTGGGGGTATACTGTGATGTACAGGGAGAGGCATCTCCAGCAGAAAACAGGAAGTTGTTATCCCTCTGTACAGACAGTTGGTGAGACCCCATCTGGAGTACTGCATCCAGTTCTGGAGACCCCATCTCCACAAGGACATAGATAGGATAGAGGCAGTCCAGAGAAGGGCAACTAAATTGTTGCAGGGTCTGCAAGAGAAGCCATATGGGGAGAGACTAAAGGAGCTTAATATGTATACCCTTGAGGAAAGGAGGGAGAGGAAGGACACGATAGAAACGTTTAAGTACCTTAGTGGAATCAATAAAGTCCAAGAGGGTAGCATCTTACAGAAAAAGAGATATGCAAGAACAAGGGGACACAATTTAAAGATGGGGGGGGGCGGTTTAGGGGCAATGTGAGAAAGTATTTTTTCACAGAGAGGGTGGTGGATGCATGGAACAGCCTTCCTGAGGAGGTTGTGGGGTCTAAAACTGTGGAAAAATTCAAGAATACATGGGACAGACATAAGGCAATTCTTGTGGGGGGTAAGAAGAAATAGGCTGTTGGTTAACTAGGATCTGCAGCTTATCCTGTAGGTAGGGGAATGCGAAGACTAAATGGGCCAAGCAGTCCTTATCAGCCGTCAAAGTCTATCTTTCTACAGTGCCAAGCATGGATGAAGGCCCTCCCACATGGGTGTCTTACACTGCCCCCCTTCCCCATATGAGGATATGTAACCCCCTTGTTACCCGGGGTTACTAGAATCCCAGTAAGACCTAGTGGTAGGCAGGTTGTGAAACTCCAATTAAATGGGTTTCACACTGTCTCACTCTGTTCTCAGTCTCAGCTGAGACTGAGGGATGACATCACCATAGAACTGTCACAGCTGCATGAGCCACAATGGAATCTGCAGCAGGGAGTTGGAACAGAATGCTGGGAGGTTTGAACAGTAGTCTGTAGGTCAGTTGGAGTTTGGAGCTTGCTGAGGTAGGAGCACAGCAGCTCAGTGTAGGCTCGTGGAGCCTCATCCCTGACATAGGGCTACATCTAGTAAAAAAGGTGCGTGTTTCCACCAAAAGAGAGTTACAGAAGATAGTTTAAGTGGTGGAGACCGCTGATTCGGGTCTCAGTGCCCCATCCCTCAGGGGATGAGGCAGGAAAGGGTTTCCTGCATATTCCAGGGGCAACCCCCTGGTCTTTTGCTAGTGAAGAAGCTGCCTATTTGTTCAAGAGTTTTTTTGGGAAACAAGAAGATTTGTGAATCGCCTGTGGGGCACCTGCAACCGGAGGGTGAGTGTCTGCTCTTTCCAAAGGGCCTATGTTTTTCACCCTGGGACTTGTGTGATAGTGGGGATTGGACTACTGAAATAGTGGAAGGTCTAGAGTAATAGGCTTAGCCAAAAGTAAAAGTATGTTCAAGTCCAGCACTTATGGGAAGTCAAGATATGTAGAGGAGATGTGACATACATCCACCCAGTAATCTACATTGCCACGCTTTCAGAAAATAGTTTAGTTTCCAGAGAAATGGCCGGGTATGGACTGTGGGAGCTGGAGGTGGGAGACCCCCCATCTTTAGTGACCAGGTCCACCTCTACGGATTTGCTCTGTGGATTTTTACTTTGCCTCATGCACTTTGCCAGTGATGAGGGAAGTACCCAGACATGGGATTGGAAGGAAAATTCCCTCTAGGAGTCAAAGACTTTAAGGTGGTTTGGGGAGCCACAACAGGAAAACTGGTTCATTTCCCAAAATGGACCGTGGATTAAGTGGCCGGAGGGGGAGCCGGGCCAGTGGGGAAAACCCAAGTAGTGTACAAGTCGGGCTGTGTAACCAAAGCTGCTTGCAAGTCCGGGCTGTGTGCCTGGTGGGTTCAGAGCCTGAGGGCTGGAAATAGTGAAGAAGTGTTCTGTTGTCTCTAATCTGCATTACAAGGAATGTAGCCCCGTTGGGGTCTGTCTATGCTTTGTTTGTTCAGCCTGGATGTGAATAAAAGCCACACTGTAGAATCCCATTCCTGGTTCTGGACTTTACAGTTATTGCTTCCTGTGTTCGGATTTACTTGGGTGCCCCTGTGCAGAGTAGCCAAACCTAGGCCCCCTGTGCAGAGTAACCTAATACTCCCCGAACCCAGTCCCCACCAGGTACTGCTGTCAGCTTCAACAGCATGCCACCTGTCATTCTGCAAAAAGGCAGGGGTCCGGGGGTTATAGATACATCCCTGCATCCAACTGATAAAACTCTGGATCTGAGTCAATGTCCATAACATAGTCCTTTTGCTAACTGGGAGGCCAGCATACTATCTGGGGTCTAGCACTGCTATGATCTATTAGTGGCACCACCCAACCACTGCGATCTTCACTGGAGTCAACAAGGTCAGTTCCCTCTTCAGGAACAGCGGATGCCTCTACTCATTTCATAGAAACATAGAATTTGACAGCAGATAAGGACCACTTGGCCCACCCAGTCTGCCCATTTCCCTACCTAGTGGATAAGCTGCAGATCCTAGTTAACTAACAGCCTACTTCTTCCTACCCCCAACCCTACAATTTCCTTATGACTGTCCCATGCATTCTTGAATTCCACCACTGTTTTTGACTCCACAACCTCCTCAGGAAGGCCATTCCATGCATCCACAACCCTCTCTGTGAAATAATGCTTCTCACATTCCTCTGAGCCGCCTCCATCTTCAAATTGGCCCTTGTTCTTGCACACCTATTTTTCTGAAAGATGCTACCCTCTTGGACTTTGTTGATTCCCTTGAGGTGCTTGACGAGTTTCTATCATGTCCACCCTCCCTCCTTTCTCGGGGCTATACATATTAAGCTCCTTAGAGTCTCTCTTCATAAGTCTTCTGGTGCAGACCCTGCACCATTTTAGTTGCCCTCCTCTGGACTGCCTCCATCCTATGTCTTTGCAGAAATTGGGTCTCCAGAACTGCATGCAGTACTCCAGATGGGGTCTCACCAGCTGTCTGTTCAGAGGGATAACACATTCCTGTTTTCTACTGGTGATGCCTCTCCCTATGCAACCCCGTATCCCCCCAGCCCTCCTTACTGCCCTTTCACATTGCTTGCCCACCTTTAGGTCATCTGATATGACTACCCCTAGGTCCCTTTCCATGTTTGTTGTTGTTAGTAGCTCACCCCCCATTGTGTACTCTTCATCTGAGTTTTTGTTTCCCCGGTGCATTACTTTGCACTTCTTAGCATTGAATCTAAGTTGCCATACATTTGACCATTCTTCCAACCTTGCCAAGTCCCTTCTCATCCTTTCCATCCCACCTTGTGTATCAACTCTGTTGCAGATCTTTGTGTCGTCTGCAAAGAGACATATTTTCCCTTCTAGTCCCTCTACAGTGTTGCTAGTAAAGACATAGAAGAGGACCAGTCCTAGTACTGAACCCTGCGGTACCCCACTAGTAACTAGTAATCCCCCTTTCTTCAGAGTGGACTCCGTTTACTATTACCATCTGTGTCCTGTTCTCCAGCCAATTCTTTACCCAAGCTACCATCTTGGGACCTACTCCCAAGCTGGCCAACTTGTATATTAATCTTTTGTGTGGGACTGTGTCAAATGGCTTGCTACAGTCTAAGTAGGCCATGTCCACAGCCCCTCCCTGATCAACTGCTTTGGCCACCCAGTCAAAGAAATCTATTAGATTTGTCTGACATGACCTTCCCGCTGTGAATTTCCGCTGCCTTGGGTCCTGTGCCCCTCTGCCCTTTAACTACTCAACAATTCTTTCCTTCAGAATTGATTTCATCATTTTCCCTATCACTGAGGTTAAACTAACAGGTCTGTAGTTTCCTGCTTCTGCCCTACTCCCACTTTTGTGAAGTGGAATAACATCTGCCCTCCTCCTGTCCTCAGGTACTACCCCATCCTCCCATGATTTGTTTAAGAGGGTAGTCAGTGGTGTCACTAGTTCTATCCTTAGTTCTTTTAGAATTCTGGGATGAATCCCATCAGGCCCCATTGCTTTGTCCACCTTCAGTTTTAAGAGTTCTGTCAGAACCCTTTCTTCTGTGAATGGCCTGGTATCAATCTCCATATCCAGAGTGTTTCTACTGTTTGGTTTTGGTACCTCCCCCTCTTCATTTGTGAATACTGAGCAAAAATATTTGTTTAGTATCTCTGCCTTTTCACAGTCACTCTCTGCCCACCCCCCTTCCCTTTATTAAGCCTCACTATCCCTCCCTTGGTCTTCCTTCGCTCCCTGATGTACCTATAAAAGGTTTTATCCCCCTTCTTATCTGAGTTGGCTATCTTTTCCTTTGTTTGGGCCTTTGCTGTTCTGACTGCCTTAAGAGCTGCCTTTTGCTTTAACTGATACAACTCTCTGTCCTGCTCCTTCTGTAATTCCTTGTACTTCCTGAATGCTTTCTTTTTCTCTCAAACCTTCCCTGCCACCTCCTTTGAGATCTTACATCGTTTTGTTTTGTTTATTTGCTTCACACAAAGGCTTGTTGCCTCTGTGATGGCAGTTTTAATTATTTCCCATTGTTCTTCCACCTCTCATTCCTGCCCATTTGCTAGTGCATTCCTTAGGAACTCACCCACTTTGGCAAAGTCAGCCCTCCTAAAGTTCAGTACCTTTGCCTTTGTATGGCTTGACTCTACTGCTGTGTTTATCATGAACCATACTGTTCGATGGTCATTAGTTCCCAGATGGCTACCCACTTCTACAACTGTGATCCTCTCTCCATCTCCATTTGAGAGTACCAGGTCTAAGATTGCTCCCTCTTGAGTGGGTTTAAATACTAGTTGTCTAAGCCATGCCCCCTTTAGAAGTGGCTGCTGCAAATGCGCTCCAGTTAACATCTGGCATATTCAGATCCCCCATCAGCAATGTCTCCCCTTTTTCTGCCATTCTACGTATACTTTCTATCATTTCCTTGTCCATTTCCTCCCCCTGAGATGGGGGTCTGTATACAACCATTGTGCAGATTGTGGTGCCATTGTCTCCAAATTGACCCACGGTGCTTCCTCTCCTCCCTGTTTACCCTTTTGTTCTGTTACTTTGATTCCTTCCTTATGAAGAGAGCTACTCCTCCTCCTCTTTTACCCTCCCTGTCCCTCCTGTAGATGGTGTATCCTGCTATGCCTACGTCCCAGTCATGGTTCTGTGCGTACCATGTTTCTGTGACTGCCATGATATCCAGATGTTCCTCCTCCATCAAGGCCACTAATTCAGGAAGCTTGTTACCCAGACTACGGGCATTGGTACTCACTGCTCTCCATTTTTTTTGATGGCTTTACCTCTTGTAGCAACATCCCTATCCTCATTGACTTTGCTTTCTCTGTCCTGCTCCCTACTGACCTTTCTACCTTGGTCTTTACCTCATTTAGTACCCTGTTTTGTAGGGGGAGGCTAGGAATTCCCTGCTGCTTATCAGTGCCTCCCCCCTTGACTTGTTTAAGAGCTTGCCAATGAAGCATTTAAACCCACTGCCCAGAAGACCTGTTCCCTTCCTGGACAGATGCAGACCATCCTGCCAGTATAGGCTGGTATCCCTCCAGGAAGAATCCCAGTCCCCAGTGAAGCCAAACCCCTGTGCTCCACACCATTTTTTCAACCATTCATTGAATCGCATGGTGCGAAGTACCCTCGCTGCACCCATGCCATAGATTTCATTTTCTGTGGTGCCAGTTGCTGCACCAGGGCCTGCTTCTGACCTTGCAAGTGCTCCAAACTACCCTGCTGCGGGAGCCATCCTTTCAGATCATCTAGTTACTTTGTTCTGTCCCTCAGAGTTTCCGTCACTGTCCAGAAAAAGGGCAGGTTGCCTGTTGCTCCTACACTGGGTCTCATCTCTGTTGGCAGCGTCATTGTGGACTCCAGGTGTTTGGCAGCCACCTAGCCACTTGAGATGGCAAGTCATGTGGGGGCTGTGGTTTCATAATTGTACACTAAGTGGGCCTGACCCCATGATAAGACTTCAGCCGGTTGTAATGCAGGATTACAATCTGACAGCTGTTCACAGATAAGAGTTCCTACAACACATCAGACACCATTTTGAAGTGTGAAACTGCCAGGTTTGATATAGTTTGGCCCAATAATTATTCTTTCTTAATTTTTTTGGGGGGGGGGTTGGGGAGAAATGTTTTCATTTTTGAGTTAACCCATTTTTTCTGCTTTCACAAATGTTCCAAGGATAAGCAAATTTCCACTAAACCATTTTTACGTTTTGTCATTCAGAATTGGTTTTGGCTGTAGACAATAACTCTGAAAAACTTTTCAAGTGCATCCAGTCCCAAGAAATTCCTTTTTATGAGGCATAAGATAGCTTCTGGAGAGCTGTGCAATTATATTAGATCTATATAAAACTAGGAGAACAAGAAGATTTCCAGAGTCAATAACTGCTGTTGTTACCTGAGAATGGTTTTATCTCCTCTCCCAGGTGAGCCATGACACATCTTATACAAACTAGAAGAAAGAAAATGATGAGTAAGTATGAATTTTTTTTTCTTTCTTTGGCATTCCTTATGTAAGCCCCCCTCCCCCCTTGAAATTGGAGCTTACCTTGTGTGGGCTCTGGCACCCGCTCCACCATCATCCCCCAGTGGCTCTGGGTGGGCTGCGGACCCTGTGGCATCCAGTTTCTCCATGGCTGTGGTCACTGGTAATGTTCAGATCCTCAGCCCATGATGTGAGAGGGGCCGAGGTCCGAGTATGTTCCTGCACCGCCCGGCACTTGAAAAGGGTGTTTAGTGATCCTGGAGGCAGGGGACCATGATATAAATAAACAAAATGGTGGACCATGCCTCATTGGTCATATGTTGCTGCCAAGGAATAACATCTTGAGGAGTCACAGCTCTGTTTATGTGTTTGGCCACAGGCAGCTATTAGAAGATATCCCCAGCTCCAGGAATCAACTGAATAACACCTCCAGGTAAGAGAAAACTTGATTTTTGCCCTGGGAAGGGTATATTTGTAACATATTAAGGGACTATCTATGGGAACATAGTGTCAGCAAACATGGCATCCCCCACAGGACAACAAAACACAGGGGCTGCTGGGATAAGTTGAAGGGGTATTGAAAAAAGCTGGGCAAGCAGCAGCCAATTAGAGTGGGACAGTAGATATATATGTAACCCCCTCTGGGGGCTTACCTGAGGTGCCCCATGGTTTTCCCCATTCTCTTGGTGCTACTGGGTTCCTCAATGTTGCCTTTGCCCCATACAGTTGTGGGTCCTTGACCATGAGCTGCCGGCATGCCTGCTTAGAGCAGCATAGCATGCATAAACTAACACCTGTGATGTGCCGACCAGCGATTTTTGGGGTGAGCGCAAAGTGACCCAGTGGTCCTGGTGCCTCTCCCCTGCTAATTGAAGGCTGGTGACCTGGAGAATGCAGCTGAGAAGCCGCCACGGGGGCTAGAATTAAAGTTTAAACATGGGCACCTAGCAAGGGTTCGTGAATTATTCATGAGCTCTCATGAATATTAATGAGGTTGCTGCCTGCTGCCTAGGGGGACAGAGTTTCAGCGACAGCTAAACTGTTGGGATCACTTTAGTGAGAGTGGGCTTGTTTGGCAGGGGACATTTGGGGCTACAATCCAGTGGGGTGCCTGGCTACCTAAAGTATTATTCTGGGCTGAATTCACCCTATAAAGCTGGAGAAACTGTATGGACTCCATAGAATTTAATGGAAGCGGACACATTTGTGACACTTGACCCCCATATAGAAACATAGAAAGTGATGGCAGAAGGGGGCCATGCGGCCCATCTAGTCTGCCCATAAGCCTACCCCTTAACTGCTTTTCGGTGTTATGATGCCCTTGTATCTATCCCATGCTTTCTTAAAAGTCCCCACTGCTTTTTCCTCCACTGCCTCCTGTCAAAGGCAGTTCCATAGATCAACCACTCTCGGTGAAGAAGAACTTGCGTGTGTTGCCTCTAAATCTGTCCCCCTCTAGCTTCATGTTGTGTCCTCTGGTTCTTGAGTGATTTTTGATATGGAACAAGTCCTGGACCTGCACCTTGTTTATTCCTTTTAGGAATTTGAAAGTCTCAATCATGTCTCCCCTCTCACTCCACTGCTCCAGAGAGTACATGTTTAATTCATGCAGTCGCTCCTCATATGATTTGCTGTGCAGTCCATGAATCATTTTAGTAGCTCTCCTCTGCATTGTTTCCAGTCTGGTAATATCCTTTTTAAGGTGTGGTCTCCAGAATTGTACAATGTACTCCAGGTGTAGCCTCATTAGCAATCTATAGAGTGGCAGGATTACCTCCTTTTTTCTGCAGGTAATCCCCCTGCTTATGCATCCCAACATACCATTTGCTCATAGTGCTGCTTTCTCGCATTGCTTGGACATTTTTAGGTCATCTGTTATTATTCCCAGATCTCTTTCCTGTTTAGAGGTTTCCAGTTTTTCTCCCCTTAGGTAGTAAACTACTCCTAGGTTAGTCCTTCCGAGGTGCATGATTTTGCATTTTTTAGTATTGAAGTTTAATTGCCATGTTCTTGACCACTTTTCTAGAGACTCAAGGTCAGCCTTCCTCTTATCCATTCCTCCTGGGATGTCCACTCTATTTCCTATCTTTGTGTCATCTGCAAACAAACTCACTTTGCCCTCCAGTCCATCAGAAATGTCACTAATGAAGATATTGAACAGGACTGGTCCAAGCACTGAACCCTGTGGTACTCCACTAGATAAGTCTCTTTCCTCTGACCGTGAACTGTTCACTAATACCTTCTGGGTCCTTCCAGTAAGCCAACACCTTACCCAGTTTACCACCTGATGTCCTACTCCCATGCTGTCTAACTTGTTTAGCAGCCTTCTATGTGGGACTGAGTTGAAAGGCTTTGCTGAAATCCAGGTACACTACATCTACTACACCTCCCTGGTCTACTATTTTTGTTACCCAGTTAAAGAAGTCAAGTAAATTGGTGTGACATGACGTCCCTGTGGTAAAGCCATGCTGCTTGGTGACTAATTTGTTTTTGTCCTTGAGAAGGGTTTCCATTGTTCTACCTACAATTGATGTGAAGCTTACCGGTCTATAGTTGCCTGCACTCACTCTGCTCCCACTTTTGTGTAGAGGGATAACTGGCCATTTTCCAATCTTGTGGGGCCTCACCCAGTTCAAATGATAAGGTAAAAAGATCAGCCAGTGGAGCTGCCAGTTCTTCTCTTAGTTATCTCAGTAGTCTAGTGTGCATTTTGTCTGGTCCCATGGCTTTGTTTGTATTGAGCTTCTCCAGTTCCTTTAGGACTGTTTCCTTTGTAAAGGGTCCTGAGTATACTCCATCACTACCTTTATTGTCTCCTGTAATGGTGGGTCCACAACCATCCTGCTCCTTGATGAATACAGAGCAGAAACATCTGTTCTGATATCTGTTCAGGATTTCTGCTTTGTCCTTGTCATCCTCAGTGGTCTCACCATCTTCCTTCGTGAGTCCGACAATACCCCCTGTTGTCTTTCTATTTTCACTAATATATCTATAGAATGTTTCGTCTCCTTTTTTGACTTCTCTAGCTATCCTCTCCTCTGTTGTTGCCTTTGCTGTTCTGATTTCCTTGCTTGCTACCCTTTGTTTTTCTTTGTAGTCTTCCTGGTCCTTTTTGGATCCTATATGTTTTGTATTTCCTGAAAGCAGCCCTTTTCTCCCTAACCCTGGTGGCTACTTCCTCAGAAAACCACTGTGGTTTTCTTTTCTTTTTTGCTTTGCTCAACCTCTTTATGCAATGGTTTGCAGTCTGCAGTACAGCTGCCTTGAGATGTGCCTAGTACTCTTCAACATCCCTCCCCCAAACTATATTTGCAAGTTTCTCTTTAAGACCTTCCTTCATTGCCATGAAATCTGTTCATCTAAAGTCCATGACTTTAGTTTTAGAGTGCTTGGTTTATGTTTTTGTCATGACATGAAACTGCACCATGCAGTGATCGCTGGATCCTAGGTGGCTTTCCACCTCTACCTCTGCAATATTATCCCTGTTTGTTAGTAGCAGGTCAAGGACAGCATCCCCCCTTGTTGTGTCCTTTACAAGTTGTTTCAGGCCCAATAAGTGCAGAGCATCCAGAAAGTCTTTGCTTCTGGATGAACTTGCTGTATAAGTACCCCAATTTATGTCAGGTAAATTGAAGTCCCCCAGCATTATTGCTTCCCCTTTATCACTCATGTTTTGAATGGTTTTCATTATTCCTTCATCCCCCTCCAACCCTGTTGTCAGTGGTTGGCAATATACTCCTACCTGAGTTATTGCTCCATTTCTAGCCTCTAGAGTGACCCAAAGTGACTCCGTTTCTGAGTTGTCATTTTGGGTTATAGTCGCTTTTATGTCTTCCTTTATGTATATAGCCCCCCACCCCTTTCACCCAGTTCTGTCCTTCTGAAACAGACATTATTCTGGGATAGTCATTTCCCAGTCGTGATTATTGTTTAACCAGGTTTCAGTGATGGCGACCCAGTCCAGATCAGCTTTGGCAATTATAGCTGTGATGTCAACTATTTTATTTGATAGGCTCCATGTGTTAATGAACATAGCTTTCCAGACTTTATCCCTACTTTTTCTTGTGTCCTGCCTTATTTGTGACTGATTTTTTCTGTTATCAGTCCCTTCACCCAATTAGTGAATCCTCTTATTTTTATTTGTATCAGTTCCCTCACCCATTTGGTGAGTTTTGTTATTGCTTGTAACCCTGATTTGTTGGTGTTTTGGGGGAGAGGTTGCAGATCCTTTTGTCACTGCTGTCTCCTCCCCACTGTCTAGTTTAAACATTCAACATATACATCCAGTTTCTGCCCTAGAGCTTGCATGCCTTCCTTAGTCAGGTGTAGACCATCGTATTTGAAGAGACTCTGGTCCCAGAAGTCTCGCCAGTTCCCTATGAAGAGATGTCCCCTGTCTTGGCACCAGCTCTGGAGTCAAGTGTTAAAGTTCCTCTATTTGATCCTTGTGTATCCTTTCCTTATTGCCTCCTTTCCCCATACTGGGAGGATTTTAAAGAAAGCAGTAGTTGAGGAGGGAGAGGTTAATGTCTCACCTAAGTGAGATACATGCTGTTTGGTCTCCTTGAGTGTCTGGTTTGCCATATTGTTTGTACCTATATGGACAAAAACACTTGCGCATTTACCTTGTCTTTTTAGTAACCTGTGAATGCATTCTGTATCCCTTTGTGCAGAGGCCCCGGGTAGGCATCTGACTATCACCTCTATTCCAGGACCCTGATTTATATGTGGCTCCACTCCTTGGATCATGGAATCTCCCACAACAAGTATTTTCTTTTGTTCGAGTCCTTTGTAGTTCTTTCCTGGTTTGATGTTGTGTGTCCAGTCTGGCAGTGATTAATATTATGTCCATGTTCCCCCTCCTTGGCAAGAGGGGTTTATCTATTTGCCATTACAATTGGTGCCTCCTGCTGTGCCACCTGTTTTTGGAACCTGCACACCTTTTTTCTGCCCCCTTTAATACTACCTGTCATTCTCCAGGACCATGGGTGGTGAGGTGCTGAGGGATGCTCCCTGGTGGAGCTGGTGAGATGTAAAGCAGTGAGCAGGTTTGTGGTTGTCAATCAGGTTGTGTAGATATTTGATTTGCTCCCATGCCTCTCTGAGTTGTGCTTTCAGATCAGTTATTGTCCAGCATGTGGGGCAGTGTTTATTACCTGAATTCATGCCCCACACCACTGGCATGTAATGTTTGCCATATTGCACAAGGATCCTAATGTGGATGAAAGAGGAGGTGGTTGAAGAAAGAATAGGGAAAATACCAGAAAAATACTTTTTTTTTTTAAATAGCTTTTTTTTTTTGTTGTTGCTCAGTTTTGTCTCCACCCCTTCCTGTACGGAGGCAGGAAGCTTGGGTGTATGATGGCAGCTATAAATGAACAGTAGCTGGGGGAGGGTAGTCCTTCTGTCCCCTACTAGGATGAAAAACAGTTACTGCTGGGCTGTTTGCGAGTAGCCTGCCTGCATGTCACTCTTCTGTTTTGTGGCGAGAGGTAAGCATGTACCTTCCTGGAGACGAGCTAAACTAGTCAACCACTAAGGAAATAAAGGTGAAGATCAGTGAAGCTCAACAGACAGTAAGGCTAGGGGGCTGGACTGCACTTGGCATATGCCTCCTAGCGTTCCCCTTTGTGTCTGAGCTGTTGCTTCTGGTTGTTGCTGGCCGAGAGCTTTCTATTAGCCGACCACTATTTCAGTAGTGGGTACAGCATATTACAGCCATTCAGTGATCTAGGTGCCCAAAACTAGGACACAGGGGCTCCTGGGAAAAGGAGGGGACTAATTCAGGCACCTAGATCATGCCCCAATAAACAAGCAAGAAATATTGATCTTTACGGATATCAAATACTGATAGGTTCCATCAGCCAATCAGGATGCTGGGTTTTTGGCTGAAACAGTGTGGACTTTCTGGGATTTCTTCTGTCAGTTCTCAGGCTCTGTACGAGTCAGGACTATTCTGTAAGAGTGGATCTGGAAGTTCAGGGGCTTACCCAGGCCCCATTGGAGATTTGCTGGTTGGCAGAAGTGGATTGGAAGGGGGAAAGAAGGAAAAGAGGCTGAGCTGTGATTCCGATTCCCCAGGTACTTGCTGCAGGACTGAATTGAGAAGGGGAAAGAGACTGAACTGTGAACCTGTTTACTCCAGGTATTGAGAAGTTGCTTAGCTGTTGCTGGGAGAAAACTAAATGCTGCAGAAACCCTGGACTAGGAAGCTGAACTAGCTGAGAGGACTGTGTGGATTATCAGAGTGCTACAGTAATTGCTGAGAGGTAGTTTGCTTGTGTGGGACTGAAATTGGAATTTTGAAGAGGCAGAGCGTCTCTGGTCATGGGGGTGCTAGCCTAGTGTTGTGTGTGTCCTGAGTGAACTGATTAAAGTGGCTGAGAGCTGAGGCCCAGCTGCAGCCGAAGAAAGGTTGTGGACACTGCTTAACTGGAAAGTATGAACTGGTGTGCAGGGCTTTGTTGTTCATGGATTCCCCTGTTGGATATCAGTGTCAGTGGCTCAGTAGGTAGCACACTCACCTCTGAGGCCGGGATATCAGAGGGCTGTGGGTTCAGTTCCCACATCTGGCACTTGGGTTAATATTCCAGTACTGACACCGTAGTGCAGCATGAGAGGGGGTGCTGCACTTCTGAGGTGCCGTCTTTCAGATGAGACGTTAAACCGAGGTCCCATCTGCCTGGATTGGTGGTAGTTCAGGTGGATGTTAAAGATCCCATGGCACTTGTCGAAAAGAGTATGGGAATCTCCCCGGTGTCCTGGCCAAATTTCCCTCATTCACTAAAAATACCACCAACAGTTTCATCTGGTTCAAGGTCAGTTGGTATTCATCTGTATCCCCCTCCCCCCGAGTCGTGCCTGAAAATAGGCAGGATTTGTCTAGTGCACTTACCCGGTCAACAAAAACTAAATAAAAAAATACAAATAAGTAAAATAAAATAAAATAAATATCACCTGTGCTTCTTGAAGTTGAGGCTAGCATCCACTAAAATTGGCACTGGACTTTGTTGGAGCGACTGCCTGCAAACCTTTCTTGCTTAGAACTCAGTGCAGGGACAGCAGGAAGGCCCCCACCATTTTGGAGTTCTCACTCAGAGCCAGGGAGGGAACTTGCTAATCCTTCCCAAGTGGAACTCACTGTCTCAGGAGGTCACCGGTGCTTGCTGGGGTGCTAGGGTACCTGCGACCCATCGGGGGAGCCGGGTTGTAGAGACACTCTTGGGTCTGGGCCTTCTGGAGCTGGCGTTGTTCTGCCACAGTGCTCTGCAATGGGCCAGAAGCGGCTGAAGGTGACAAGTGGCCAGAACTACAATCAAGGTGACCAGCTGCACCTAGTGGAGAGCCTCGAGCAAGTTCCATCCTGGTGGAGGGATCCTGGCTGGCCTATTTTTCTGCCTCACTGAACTGAATAAGGCGCTCCAAACACCAGGTGTAGAGGTCAACAAACAGTAAGTACCCAGGACCTGGCTCCTGGAAGGGAAAAAGGGAGTTGGAGTGGTTTTCTTAAAACCGTTTGCTTTAACATATTTCAGGGCTCCAACAGCTGGCCAACCTGTGACACCGATCAGGCCTGCACCTAGTGGGTACCCCTAGAGATAGTTTGGGGATACTGGTACCAGTGGGGGTGGGCTTGGCCTGCAGGCCCAAATGTTTACTGTTGTTGCCTGTTTTCACTAACTTTTTGTTTTCTTTCACAGCCATCCTATGTCCCGGTATCCCTTCCCTTGTCCTAACCCCCGAATAAAGCTGCGAGTTTGTTTGTTGAACTAGTGACCATCAAACAGTATGGTTCATGATAAACACAGCAGTAGAGTCAAGCTATACAAAGGCAAAGGTACTGGACTTCAAGAGAGCTGACTTTGCCAAAATGGGTGAGTGCCTAAGGAATGCACTAGCAAATGGGCAGGAAGGAGAGGTGAAAG
Organism: Neoceratodus forsteri; assembly: GCA_016271365.2. NCBI lineage: Eukaryota > Metazoa > Chordata > Ceratodontiformes > Ceratodontidae > Neoceratodus > Neoceratodus forsteri. The sequence goes on along the minus strand of CM057449.1, from coordinate 512,585,670 downwards.
AACAATGGGAAATAATTAAAACTGCCATCACAGAGGCAACAAGCCTTTGTGTGAAGCAAATAAACAAAACAAAACGATGTAAGAAACCACTATGGTTCTCAAAGGAGGTGGCAGGGAAAGTTAGGGAGAAAAAGAATGCATTCAGGAAGTACAAGGAATCACAGAAGGAGCAGGACAGAGAATTGCATCAGTTAACTTATTGCCTCCTAGAATACGCCTGTAGGCGGCAGCAAATGTAGTGCAGTGTGTCCCAGAACTACTACAGAAGTCGGTTACGGACTTCCTGTGTGACCTAGTAACGTCTGGAGACGTCACTCACATGTTTTAATATTACTTGCCAGCCAGAATTGATTAGAATTGACTGCACAGCACCATTAGAAAGGTAATGTTGTGCTGAACAAATTTGCCACTGATACTTTGTGTGCATCATGTTCACTTTAGGAGTTATTCACATTTTTTTTTGACATGGTATATATGGCAGACATTTTGGCCATCAAGCCTTACCTAAGCACCTTACATAAAATTGGGAAAAATACGTGTTTTATACTAGAAAAAGATGCTTTTTTGTACAAATGTATTATTATAACTACATCTAAATGTATGGATGCTTAATTTGGTGTTGATATGTTACATATTTCCCCAACCAAAAATGGCTTATGTTGCCATTTTTGGGGCAACAAAATGGTTATTTCGACTAGACTAGAAAACAAAATAGCTTATTATTAATTACATAGCACCACTGGAAAGATAATTTTGCACTGAACAACTTTGCTACTCATACTTTGTGTGTAGCGCTTACTGTTCATGAGGTATTAGCATTTGTTTGTGGCATGCTGATTATGGCTTGATTTTGCTTAGAAAGGCCAAGGATGCAGTGTTAAGACAATATAGGACGCAAGCGGTGGAACTTTCAAAGAGCTCCTGTGGAGTGAATGAGTTAAAGCAAAAGGAGGCTGGGAAGGCAGTTAGAACAGCAAAGGCCCAAACCAAGGAAAAGATAGTCAACTCAGTTAAGAAGGGGGATAAAACCTTTTATAGGTACATCAGGGAGCGAAGGCAGACCAAGGGAGGGATAGTGAGGCTTAATAAAGGGAGGGGGTGGGCAGAGGGTGACTGTGAAAAGGCAGAGATACTAAACAAATATTTTTGCTCAGTATTTACAAATGAAGTGGGGGAGGTACCTAAACCAAACAGTAGAAACACTCTGGATATGGGGGTTGATACCAGCCCATTCACAGAAGAAAGGGTTCTGAAAGAACTCTTAAAACTGAAGGTGGACAAAGCAATGGGGCCTGATGGGATTCATCCCAGAATTCTAAAAGAACTAAGGGTAGAACTAGTGACACCACTGACTACCCTCTTTAACAAATCATGGGAGGATGGGGTAGTACCTGAGGACTGGAGGAGGGCAGATGTTGTTCCACTTCATAAAAGTGGGAGCAGGGCAGAAGCAGGAAACTACAGACCTGTTAGTTTAACCTCAGTGATTGGGAAAATGATGGGATCGCTTCTGAAGGAAAGATTTGTTGAGTACCTAGAGGCCAAAGGGGCACAGGACCCAAGGCAGCATGGATTCACAGCAGGAAGATCATGTCAGACGTGTCTAATAGATTTCTTTGACTGGGTGACCAAAGTAGTAGATCAGTGTGGGTCTGTGGACATGGTCTACCTAGACTTTAGCAAGCCATCTGACACAGTCCCACACAAAAGATTAATATACAAATTGGCCAGCCTGGGAGTGGGTCCCACGATGGTAGCCTGGGTAAAGGATTGGCTGGAGAACAGGACACAGATGGTAATACTAAACGGAGTCCACTCTGAAGAAAGGGGGGTTACTAGTGGGATGCCGCAGGATTCAGTACTAGGACCGGTCCTGTTTAATGTCTTTATAAGTGACATTGCAGAGGGACTGGAAGGAAAAGTATGTCTCTTTGCAGACGACACAAAGATCTGCAATAGAGTTGATACACAAGGTGGGGTGGAAAGGATGAGAAGGGACTTGGCAAGGTTGGAGGAATGGTCAAATGTATGGCAGCTTAGATTCAATGTTAAGAAGTGCAAAATAATGCACCTGGGAAACAAAAACCCAGGAGAAGAGTACACAATGGGGGGGGGGGGTGAGATACTAACAACAACAAAAATGAAAAGGGACCTGGGGTAGTCATATCAGATGACCTAAAGGTGGGTAAGCAATGTGAGAGGGCAGTAAGGAGGGCTGGGAGATACTGGGATGCATAGGGAGAGGCATCACCAGTAGACAACAGGAAGTTGTTATCCCTGTGTAGAGACAGCTGGTGAGGCCCCATCTGGACTACTGCATGCAGTTCTGGAGACCCAGTCTCCACAAAGACATAGACAGGATGGAGGCAGTCCAGAGGAGGGCAACTAAAATGGTGCAGGGTCTGCACCAGAAGACATATGAAGAAAGACTTAAGGAGCTTAATATGTATAGCCTCGAGGAAAGGAGGGAGAGGGGGGACATGATAGAAACTTTCAAGTACCTCAAGGGAATCAACAAAGTCCAAGAGGGTAGCATCTTTCAGAAAAGAGGTGTGCAAGAACAAGGGGCACAATTTGAAGATAGAGGGGAAGGCTCAGAGGAAATGTGAGGAAGTATTTTTCATGGAGAGGTTGTGGATGCATGGAACAGCCTTCCTGAGGAGGTTGTGGAGTCAAAAACAGTGGTGGAATTCAAGAATGCATGGGACAGTCATAAGGCAATTCTGGGGGTGGGGGTAGGAAGAAGTAGGCTGTTGGTTAACTAGGATCTGCAGCTTATCCATTAGGTAGGGAAATGGGCAGATTGGGTGGGCCAAGCGGTCCTCATCTGCTGTCAGATTCTATGTTTCTATGAAATTGCTGTGTTAATGAAATTCATTGTGCTTGTCTACTGCAAAGATATGTGGTTTATAGTGGAACAAGGTTACTGGGGACACAGTGTGCAGAGTGGTTGGTTGGGGAGTTGGGTAGGTACAGTATAACAGGGGCTGTACCAGGCAGATACCTGGCCCACTAATATCTTACTCTGGGTGGAGGCACTGCGTTATTATCAATATTTCTGGGAACGAACTCCCAGTTGTCACCGTAGCAGGACCCAGGACCCTTGCCTGGTACCAGGGACAGCTGGCGGGGGGGGGTAGCCCACTGGCACATGGCGCCAGGGCTACATCTATAAATGATGCTGCTTTTCCCACCAAAAGAGGAATTCAACCAGAGCTGGAGTGCTAGAGTGACTGCAGAGAGCTCCTAGCCTATTTCCTGCAGCCAGACAGCCATGGCCTGCTCAGCCCCAGCTTGTTCCAGACAAGCAGAGTACTCTTGCTGCCAGTGCTGCTGACAGAGGGAGGGAGAGAGTTTGGAGCCAGCTGCTGAGGGAGAAATTTGGATTTCGCAGCTAGAAGCAGAGAGTTTGCAGTTTGCTGCAAAGAAAGACCCAGTTCTGCAGTGTGAGAGCAAGGACTGTGTATTGCAATTGAAAATTGAAAGTTCTACAACTTAGTGACCACGTGAGCCAGCTGTATCCCCCTTGGTGGGGCAAATGTTAGAGATTGTTTATTTCTGCAAGCTGAGAGACTGTGTGCATGCTGAGGCCAGAGAATGTACAGGCCCAACTTCTACCTTGTTGAGGAGAGAAAGCGCGCATGCTGGGGTCAGAGACTGACAGCACCCCAGCCTTTACTTGTGTCCAACAGGGTGTGCAACAGAGGGGTCTGGGGACCCCACCTGCCTGTCCCTGGACTGAAGAAGATTATGAAGACCAGTAGAGGAAGATGTCAAGAGGCCTGCCTGGTGAACACTGTTTACAAAGGCCTCTGAGGTGAAGACTGGAAAGGCTAGGCAAATGAAGATCAGTGTCTCCAACTTCTTCAGCCAGCCCTGCTGCTGCGGTGGTGCACCAACATCCTGATATCTCCACAGTACAGCAAAGTCAGATCACTGAACTCCCTTTGAACTGCTGAACTGTAAGAACCCCAAGCTGCGGCTTTGGGAGTCTTTATTTAGCTAGATAGCTCAGCTTAGCTCAAAGGGGGTTAAGTCCTGGGCAGGCCTCTGCCAGAAAACTACACCCAGGCCTGAAAGTTAAAGCTGTGTGTTGCAAATTTAAAATTTGGGTCCCAACAAAAGAACCCCATGTCGACTTCTGCGCTGCAGTGTGGTACCCTCCAAAGAAACTAAAGACTTTTTTACAGCTGCTATTGGTGTGGGGGGGGGGGGTCAGGTGCACCCGAGGTGGGAGGTGGGGATTCAGAGGGGCACTGTTCGCTAGCCAGTTATTATTGTTATTTCTTTGCCTCTCTCTTCCCCTTCTCCGAAAATAAGATACTGCTATTGTTCATGTTATTTGCTGTTCTAGAGTGTTATTGTAAAGAAAGGGGGTATTATTATCGTATGTAGGGAACTGTTTGGGGGGCAGCTAAAGTATTTTTCCAGGGGGTGATAACCTGCTATTTGCCCACAGGTATTCTCTATCACTTCCCTGGGTGGAGGCACTGTGCTACCCTAAAACTAACCTTTACAACTCAGGCCGGCCCCCTTGGAGGTGTATGCTGTGAGGACCTTGAGGGCCCCAGAACAGCCAAAGGTGAGTCAAAGAGCTGTTACACTTAAAATATGTCATAGAAGTGGATATGGAAGTACAAATACGTTGTAATAAGCAGACAATCCATATTTGTAGGAGGGAAAGAATCTCAGTGACAACAGAAGTGCCATTTGTAGACCCTGATGGCCAATGTCTGCCAATTCCAAGCTGTGCAAATCAAATTGTTAGAATTCTGAGAAGGTGTGGCCAGAGGTCCATATAGCTGGGTCATAGACTTCCTCCATTTAGGCATGGCCTTTCTCTGCCCATGAGATGGCAGTGGCTCTGGTGGAGTGGGCCCTGACTCCATGTGGGACCTGCTTGTTGGACACCATATAAGAGAGGTGGATATACGTAGTCTCTGAGTCACATTTTATTTCGTTCTTAGAAATGGGCATTCTTGTCTTGTGGGGCCCCTCTAGTATGACTTGACTATTCAATTATTTGAACGAATCTGATCAGGTTAAGTATGCTTTGAATTCTCTTACTTGGTCCAGTGTCTGCAGGTCAGTTTCAGACTCTGACACATCTAGTTGGAGCCAAATTATGGTATGCAGATAGTCTGGTTCATATGAAATGCCCTTGGGATCTTAGATACAAAAGAGATAACAGGGCTGAGTACAGATCTGTCCTGGTGTTCTATGCAATAGGTAAGGAGGCGTGATAATGCCTGAATCTCCCTGACTCAGGCTAAACAAATGGCTACCAAGAACCATGCTTTCAGAGTGAGATTTAGATCTGAGTTATGTGAGAGAGGTTCAAATGAGACTGCTCATAAAAGACCTGTAAGACCAAAACCAACAGTAGTAATGGGGGTCTATGGATAATGGTTGTCCTGGGAACTACCATTGAGAATCTTATGTCTGGATGTTGCCCTAAGCCCACATGTGAGATTACCACAAATGGTGCCAAGATCTGAGATTTGTCCATATAGGGCACTGTGTTTGAGGTCTTTAGTTACTCCTGCCTTTTGAAATTCCAGGAAATGTGGTACAGTATGTCAGCCAAATAAGGATTGATGCTGTGTACCCTGGCCAAGTCTGAAACGATTTTCCAGGAATTGGAGTAAGCCACAGAAGTAACCAGCTTGTGGTATTTTAGTAGAGTATCCATGACTTGATCAGAGTACCCTAAAGTCTGGTATCTCCACCTCTCAGGGGCCATCCTGCAATGTAAGGCAGCTGGAGTCTGGAAGAAGTATTGACCCCTGGTAAAGATCAGGCTGGGCTGGTATAGACAATGGGTGACTCAAGGCAACCTCTATGAGGTCCAAGAGTCATGCCCTCCTTGACCAATACAATGCAACAAGAATGAATACACCACATGATCTGTGGATTTTTTGCAGTACCAACAGAATTAGAGGGAACGGTGGGAAGGCATATGCTGTCTGAAACAACCAAGATGAGGATAGGGCATCAGCAGTTAGTACTTTGCGATCCATAAACTGACTGTTATTTTTCATTTTTTTTCCTGCTGTGTGCTGTGGAGAAGAGCTCAATCTGTGGTTGAATCTAACATATTTTGGCACCCCAGATGGGGCTGTAAATGTCAGTGTCAGTGGCTCAGCAGGTTGCACACTCGCCTCTGAGGCCGGAAGATCAGAAGGCTGTGGGTTCTATCCAAACACCAGGCACTTGGGTTAAATCCCAATACTGACACTGTAGTGCAGCATGAGAGGGGTGCTTCACTCCTGAGGTGTCATCTTTCAGATGAGACATTAAATCAAGGTCCCATCTGCCTGTTCAGGTGAATGTTAAATATCCCATGGCACTTCTCGAAAAGAGTAGGGGAATTTTTTATTCATAACTTAAAAGAACATACAAACAAATCAGTATTTCGTCATACAAAATCATAACAAGGAGAAAACATAAACACAAAAGAGTATTACTTCATACTTTAAGCCCTAAACATAGCTAAAATTACTATCAACATACTCTCTCCCCCTCCCAATGGAAAGAGTAGGGAAATTTTTTTAATCGTAACTTAAAGAATCATACAAAAACAAGTCAGTATCTGATCATACAAAACATAAAGGGAAGCATAAGCATCAAACAGTATTACTTCATACTTAGCGAAACATGTCTTAGGTTACTGTCAGCTTACTCTCTCTCCCTCCCCATATGAAAAATTTACAGCAAACTTTCTCAATTCACTCCTGAAGAAAAACTATTTATGGACACTAAAAATGTAATTCGGCCTAACATTCGGGGGAAGATAACTAAAGCTCTAACCCCTCTTAACTACCCTTTTCCTTTATACTATATCTATCTCCTTATTGTATAACCTGTATTGATAGCCTGTCAACATACTAACATTATACTTCCTAAAGACCAAAACCTTACATAAGGCTAGGAGGGGGGGGAATTCAAAGAGGACCCCAAACTCAGTGGCCTAATTACATTTTATCTACCTGTCTTTGTTATATCTTAAGTCCAGTGTAAACCTACAGTAAGAAAAGATATCGTTGTACTATCCAGTGTACTCTAGGTTTCTCTATCTTTTGATACAGTTTGGCTACTCACTCCACCAGACTTCATGCATCTGTACTGGGAAAGTCGTTCTTTCTACTTTTATATATACCCTGTACTTCTGTGTTCATTCTTCCTACCAAACCTGCTACATCAATATTCTTTCGCTGCAATACATACTGGCATCTAATTTGCCATATGACCCACTTAATTGCTGCCATCACAACTCTAAATGTTGCTTTACGGAATTTTTTTCAATCATTCCCTATGTCCCCATAAATCAGGGTATCATAATTCATGTTTTTTTATATGTGGCAATCCCCACTCTAATGCCAAAGAATCCCATAATGAATCAACAAATGTACATTCAAAATATAAATGTCTCACAGTTTCCACCTGTTTTATACACCCTTCCCTTAGGCATACTCTGTCTGTCATCACTTTGTGGTGATGATTTCCTCGGACATTCAGTTGATCATGACAACATATCCACAGGGTATCCCACATTTTGGGGAGGAACACAAATCTCTGTGAGCTGAGCTGTGACCATTGCATTTGTGATATTGGTTGGGAGACTAAAACATGGAACTCTCTGTACTTCTTTTGTTAAAATATTTTTATAAGCCACCTTTCTTGTGGTATATCTTATCTCTTGTTCTGTCAGGTTCCAGCTCTTTAGTTTTTTTAAAGACTTCTTTTAGATACACCGACTCTCCTGTGACTGAAATTCTATAAGGACCCCACATTTGGGTTCTCCATTTATTCAAAAAAGGATCACATCTATCTTTAAAAAAGTTTACCCACTCCATAGTTTTACCAAATATTAGGGGGAAGAAGGTTAGAGCATACATATATTGTGAAAAAAAACTGGGTGCAGCATGTCTAATCCTCCCTCCTGAATGGGTCTATACATTATTTGGCATTTCACGGGGTTTAACCTACTTCCCCACAAAAGACGAAAGGTGACACTATATACTTTGAAATACAAAATCACACATGCCCCCACAATGCAAAGCATCATGGGCTGCATATGCAAATCACCACAGAATATTATACTGGTTCAACTTTAAGCAGAAATGCATGGTGCCAAAAGGCCTCTCACACAGTTTGCAAAGGGTGCCAACAGAAGACATATACATGCATTTCATCCTACCAGGACTCATCAGTATGCCTTGTCTGTTTGACACCCCAGTGGAATGAACCAGCTACCCTAAGATGGTCTATCTGGGTTATGTTGTGGTGAACCCAATTAAAACAAAAAAAACAATTTAAAAGACAAAGAACCTGTGTGCGTAAGCACTGAGGCAATGGTTACCCCAAAGGGCATTTGGTTGGGAAATCAAGTTTCAAAGAAATACAAAATCACACATGCCCCCACAATGCAAAGCATCACGGGCTGCATTTGCAAATCACCACAGAATATTATGCTGGTTCAACTTTAAGCAGAAATGCATGGTGCCGAAAAGCCTCTCACACAGTTTGCAAAGGGTGACAACAGAAGACATAGACACGTGTTTCATCCTACCAGGACTCATCAGTATGCCTCGTCTGTTTAACACCCCAGTGGAATGAACCAGCTAACCTAAGATGGTCTATCTGAGTTATGTTGTGGTGAACCCAATTAAAACAAAAAAAAATTAAAAGACAAAGAACCTCTGTGGTTTACAACCTTATTGGTAAAGGAAATATACTACTAGTATTTAAAAAAAGGGGAATAATGAAAGTTTTGTATAAAAAAATCCTTTTTTTTCCTAGACATGAGAAGAGTTTTCCATCTGTTGATAAGTTCCTCAGCTTTTCCCGATATGATTCCAAATTTAATACTGAAGAATCTTTAGTGCCAAAGGAGATCCCCAATATTTTAATTGGGGGCTCTGATAGTTGTATGCCTCCTATTATGACTCCTTCGGTATCTATCTGATTTAATACCACACCTCCACTTTTCTCTTTATTGATTCGGGATCCTGATACTCTACAGAAGTTTTTCACAATTTGGAGAGCTTTCACCCCAGACTCCTTATCTGCTACAAACAACGTAACATTGTCAGCATATGCCATAACTGCCAGAAAAACTCGCTAGTTTAACCCTGGAATGTGAAGTATCTCCCCATCTGACTCTATCCGTCTAAGTAGGAGGTCAATGGCCAGGACATATAGCAAGGGGCTCAAAGGGCATCCCTGTCTTACCCCTCTATTAATTTTGATATGTCTTCCTGTCTTTTCATTCACCACAGGTTTGTCTACACATGCTTATATAAGATTTCCATCCATTCCACAAACCCTTCCGGTATACCACACTTCCTTACTACCTCAAACAGGTAATCATGAGGCACCACACCAAAAGCCTGTGATTGGTCTAGACAGTGAGAATAAACCTGGTGGCACTTTGCTGACAGAACAATTCTCTTATTAATTTTAAATTGTCCATCATGGAGCACTGAGGTATTCCACAAGTCTGCACTATAGAGACTCCATATTGTGCTACTTTAGCTAGTCCAGCACATAGGGTCTTACTCAGTAATTTCCACTCTACATTTATTAAACTAATGGGTCTCCAATTCGTTAATTGGGCCCTATTCTCTTTTTTAAAAATAAAAATCAACAAACTATCTGCTAAGGCTTTCAGGAAGGGCGTTTCCCCACCCAAAATCTCATTAAATATCAATAATAAATAATCTCCAAAGAGGTCTACTGTTTTTTTGTAGAATTCACCTGGCAGGCCATCAGGTCCAGGAGATGTCCCAGTTTTAACTGACGCAATGGCCGTCAATAGTTCAGCTTTAGTAATGGGGGTAGTCACAAATGTTGCTTCTCCCCTAGGGACCCTTGGGATGTCAATGTTGTTTAAAAAGTCCTTTAGGGAATCAGACTGTGGTGTGGAATGACCAAATAACTGTCACACGTAACTATCTACTATTTGCGTTATTTCTGCCCCATCCTTCATTATGTGTCCTCTCTCAGTTAGTAATTCTGTCATATGTCTAGATTCCATTCTCTTATGGCAACTGTCATACTGGTTTAAGTGTTGTGCTTTACCTTGTGTACCGAATTTTTGCTCAAACAACAAGGTCTGAGCCCTGTCATATTGGAAATCTTGCATGTCTTTTTTCACTCCCTGTATCTGTTCTGTAAGATCTTCCCCTTTTTCAACCATCTGAGACATTAAAATTTGTAGTTTCTGACGTAGTTTCAGACAACTGAAATACTTGCTATTGGCCATTTGTTTTGCCCTTCTACTGCAATATAATCTTATGTCATTTCTAGTATCCTGCCACAACAATAAAGGATTGTCATACATTGTAAATACCGAAAGGCATGCCCTGATTTCTTCCTGCAAATCTACCATGAAGTAGGATTCCTCTAAAAAGGACACATTAAATCTCCAGACCATGCTCGACACCGGTTTATTACTAGGGGCCCCCAATTGTACCTGTAGCAAGACATGGTCTGTAGTCTCAATGGGGAGTGTTTTACATTCCACTATTGATACCCAGTGGGAAACAAACAGCATATCGATTCTGGTGGATAATCTGCCTTTATAAAAGGTGTGCGCTGGGTTATCAGACATCTTACTTGCACAATCCACCATATTTGCAGTTTTGTACATTCTGTTCAAAAAATTAGAATTGTTATATAACTTATTTGTAAGACCTGTTTTGTCTTGAAGTGACAAAATACAATTAAAATCCCCCCAAATATCACAGATCTTGTTGTGTACAAATAGGGCTGGATTTGTTTCAAAACCTCAATACGTTGATACTTGGTCTGAGGGTTATACAGGTTTATAAGTCGTAAGTCTTGGCCTTTCAACCTTATGTTAAGAATTAGAACTCTACCTGAACTTAAGTCAATTAACCTTGATACAGTGATACCCGTACCCATTATCAGAGTACCCAGCCCAGAGCATGCTTCCTCCCCCAAAGACCAGAAAGATGGGTCACTGTGCCACTTTTTTTTTTTTTTTGCCAAATATTGTTTATGAAGTGTGTGTATCCTAGTGTCTTGCAAAAATATGATATCCATACGTAGTTCCCGCAATAAAAAAAAGAGGTGGTATGCCTTCTTTGAGGGTTCTCAATGCTATTGGTGTTAAGTGACCCCACTTTAAGATTCCAAGACATAACCTGATTTAGGTTCTCTCTGACATTGGGGTTCTCATCTCAACCGCCTCAGGAGACTTGCTGTTGGTTCTCTTCTTTTTCTCTTTCAGTAATTTTGAGTCCCCTGATGTCCTTTCAGTATCAGTGGTGATATCAGGCAAAGATGATACAATGGACGAGCTGTCAGATTCCTCCCCATCATCCGCCCACTGCTTCCTTTTGCTTAATGTTGAAAATCTATTATCAATCGGTACATGGTAGTCCTGGCTTGTATTTTGCTGTCTTCTTGTCACCCTCCTGGCCTTCTGCATCTCCCATTTCTCCATTGGGGGGGGGCAGAAACTCAGTTTGTGATTCAGGTTGTGCGAATTCAGTTGTTGAGATAACTGTTTCTGCAATCTCTACATCATCAATCCTTTGTTGAACACCTTCTCCTTCATCTTCTTCAATAATGGTATCACCCTCAGATTGCACGCACATTTCCTGAACAGAGTTTGGAGAACTTGCCTGTGTTTCAAACCCTATTCTCTTTTGACTGGTCCTCCGTTCGCCTCTGTCTGGGTGCTGATTCTCGTCAGGGGGGGACCCTCATTTTCTTCTTCCTCCTCAGCATAGTTTTCATTTTCAGGGCTGTTATGAGCTGTCCATGGGCAATTCTTAAAGGCATTATTTGTTTCATCACACAAGTTGCAGTGTAACGGGAAAGGACAGTTAATAGCCATATGACCTGTGCCATTACATAGGGAGCATTTTAGTTGATCGCTACTCAGGTGGTTGTAAGCCCCACATCTGAAGCAGGATTGCAGTTGTCCAGCACAAAATATAAATCCTCTGTTTCTGCCCAGATAAAAATAGCTGTGGAAGTGGTGGATAACTCCATTTATCTGTGTCAGTCGGACTTTCACTCGCCACCCACCAGTCCATATATCCTCTGAATCAATTATGGGGTCAGGAAGGCCCAATACATTATATTTCATTTTCATCCAGTACAAAATGTCTCCAATTGCCATCCTCTCATTTTTGAACAATGTTGTTACTGTATGATAAGTTGGTCTTGATAGTGGAATGACCACAAAGGGTTTCCACTCTGGGGTCTGCCTCAGGCTTTGATATCATTGCCAGAAGCGTTCTAACCCTTCAGCTGTTTTAAAACTTATACCAAAGATAGGGTCTCCTGAAGTGTGGATCAAAGCATATGTTTCTTGTGCGGTGAATCCCATACTCTCTTTTATCAATGTTCTCCCCCACATAGATCCTGTCTGGGTAGACCTCCAGGCCACCTCTGTATTTAATTCGGGCAGCAATTTTTTGTTTAGCTGGTTCAGGTGGTGTGTGAAAAAGTCCTGCAAAAGTTTTTTGCCTTGGGACCTGTGGGTGTGCTTCAGGGTGCCCTGTACCCCGGGATTCTCTTCTAAAATGGCCCTCTTCATGACCTCAGGCCCATACTTCTGTGGGAGTCAATTTTGTATTCTTTGTGGTTGATGAGGTACAGAGGGGTGGGAGTTGGTTCCTGGAGGGGGGTTATTTCCCTCCTTCCTTTTCTCAGATCCTCTTTGCTCTGCACCTTGCGTGGGTCTGACAGCCTGAGCAAGTTTATGCAAAAATGGGGTCTGCAGGCCAGGGGTATCTCCTAATTCCAGTGTTGAGGGAATCTCTAAAACATCACTGGCAATGTCTTGCACCCTTTCGGATGAGGCCCAAGGTTGGTCCTTAGAATGCTGGACCCAACCAGCCTGTCTAAGGGCTTTCTCAACAGATAACCCTGTCACCAGGACATTTTCATCATAATCTGGTCTAATGTCTGCCTCCTGTAGGCTTGACGTTCCTGGCTGGTGCTGTACATTTCCCCCTGTATTTAACAGCCCTGAGTCTCTTTCCACCTGAAAAACTGTTTCATTTGGCTCCTCTATTTGCATTTTGCCATTCTGTGCAACCCCTACCCCTTCCACATTTCCAATTCCTTGGGCGTCCTGAAATATACTGTCATACACATTACATGCTGCCATAATCTTATCTCCCGCACCAATCTTCTGGGTTTGAACAACATTTCGTGCCTCCCTTGTATGCAATCCCCCCTGTTTCAAGGGCACAACATTTTCTGACCTTTGCACATAATTTACTTTTTAAATGTTTGTACTCACAGTACCCTTTGCCACTTGTTGAGGTGAATGCTCATTCATTTCTCTTGCATTACTAGCTCTACTGCCTTTGCACAAGCCACTGACAGTGGGTGTTGGCCGCTCAGCAAGCTCTCTCTTTGCTGCATCATTCCTAGTATTCTCGAATGCTACAGGCTTCTGTTGCGCAAAACCTTCCACCACCGACATCTCCATCTGTGGGGGTTGTGAACTCCCAGTTTCAGCCTTTTCTCCAGTCTCCGTAATTTTTAACAATCTCAACAAACGTTGCTGTTGCTGTTGCTGTTTAGATAACTGAGCAACCAAATCATTCTCCGAAAATCTTTCATGCTACAAAGCCTCATCATTTTGTTCAATATACATGCTAGTCTCGGTTTCCATTGCATCGTTCTCCATTGTTGGACCTGCAGGAGCGGAGATCTGTTCTCCTGCAGGTACACCAGCCAACTCCACAAACTGACAGTCTGCCATCAAAATGGGTCCCCTCTGCTTAAAGGAAGCAAGGCCCCCTGCATCAAATCAGTATTAAAACATACAAACTCATAATAAGGAAAATCAAAAACAGAATTAAGCATTGCATCATACAAAAACCCTGAGCTTAACCAACACCCTCCACCCCACACTAAAAGAGTAAGGGATTTTTTTTAAACCATAACAAATACAAATCAGTATTACACCATACTAACTCATAAGAAGGAAAAACAAACAAAACATAAAGAAACATTTCATCATAAAATATCCCGAGCTTAACCAACCCGACACACACACACTAAAAGAGCAGGGGAATTCTTATTTAAACCATAAGAAACAAATAAATACAAATCAGTAAAACATCATACAAACTCACAAGAAGGAAGATCAAAACCACAAATAATTAGTATATCATACAGCAACCCTGATATTATACAACCCCCCCACTAAAAGAGTAGGGGAATGGTGAATAATAACTGAAAAATAAATACATAGAAAAAGTAATATTGCGGACAAATCCATAACAAAAGAAAAACAGAAACAAAAATCAAGTATTACACCATACTGTCCCTCCAAACAAAACAGTTAAATAAATATTTCCCAATTACATATCATCTGGTAGTGTCGGAAAACAACAAAAATAAAGCAATACAAAAACAGTGTTGCCGCACACAAAATAAAATACAAAGCAGAATAAAAACAAATATAGAAGACAGGCATACAAGTCCAAACATACTTCCAAAAACAGATATAGCCCCCCTTTCCCACAGAAAATCTGAAGTTAATGTGAAGTAAAGAATTTCCAATATCTTTCCCAGATCCCCACCTTTAAGGTTTGATATTCACTATTTCAAACAGAAACAATCCGATCGACAATCAAAAAATATAACTGTAAAGGAGGTACAATTTGTTGTTGAAAAAGATAACGACAGCTAATCTGCCAAATCCAAAAGAGCAGACATGCTGAAATGAGATGCAATGTATGTGCTGGTACTGTATTTGGTCCACTCCGGTGGATAAAACCTACAAAACAATTTACGAAAATCCCAGTCACATAAGGAAGAAATCTTCCAATGCGTCCTCCAAACACTCCAAAATTCCTGTATATAGGGACACTCAAAATACAAATGTTCTGGGGTTTCTATTTGCAAAACACTACAGTGCCATAAACAATATCTATCAGTCAGAGATTTGTGCTTGTGATTACCTCTCATATTAATGCGGCCATGCACCCCCAACCACACTAAGTCTCATATTTCTGTGGGTATTCTTTTATCCAAAGGTTTCTCTCCAACCTGTGTTTTCTCAGACTCAGTAAAAGTAGAAAACAGGTCCTCAACAAAGTTTTTCCTCATTATGTCTTAATATAAGCCTTGTCTGGATAAAGAAGTAACATCTAAA
Source organism: Neoceratodus forsteri (assembly GCA_016271365.2). Lineage (NCBI taxonomy): Eukaryota > Metazoa > Chordata > Ceratodontiformes > Ceratodontidae > Neoceratodus > Neoceratodus forsteri. Next base: position 512,570,513 of record CM057449.1, on the reverse strand, counting down.
AAGGCTATATGCCACCTATCAATTAAATCAAAAGCAATACCCCACTCATAAGACAACTGATACCATCTTTTATTCTTATGGAGAAAGGAGGAATTCTGCCACTCTAACATCATGTCTGCAATCTTAACACCAACCCAACCCATCCATAATTTCTAGTCCCCCCGTACAATGGGCACAATATTCAGCTTAAGAAACAATGTGAAAAAAAAACCCACTAATGAGTTGATCATAGAACCCCCCCCCCAGCTTTATACTCCGAATAAAGAATGTTCCTCCTAATAGGATTCAATCTGCTACACCAGAAACAGGAAAAAATACAAGACAATAAAGCCGTTTCAAATGATTTCGGTAAAGGAAAAACTTGGCTAATGAAAAAGAAATATAGGGATTAGAAACATTTTCAGTAAATAGATCTGTTTGTGTTTACCCATATTCCACTGTGCCCACATACTGACCCTCTCCCTCCCCCTATTTAAACAACAGTTCCCAATTATACTCCACCATCCATTCAGAACCAAAAAAAAAATGGCTAATATTTTTTTGGGTGAGTCCGCTACCTTTAAAATCCCAGTGGTGTTGTCTACTGCTGATATACCCAAAATATTTAAACAAAAACTTTTATCTAAATTCAATGTAGAACCAACACCATAAAACAAGGATGGGAGCACCTCAGTCACCAACTGCCCAGTACATTTGTCGGGAACTACAACATACAAATCGTCAGTGTAACCAATGGCTTTTAGAACCCCTAACCCTGGATAAGAAATGCCAGTGAAAAGGGGAGATGCATTGATGATTCATAAAACCGGATTCATAGCCATAATAAATAAAAGGGGACATCCTTGCCGCACTCCCCATTTAATAGAAACAGGACAACCCACCCATCCATTAACAAAAAGGTTTAACATAAGCTAGAGAATAACAGACCTGCAACCAATTCATAAACTCTACTGGAAAATCATAAGCCTTTAAAGTGAGCCACAGAAATTCCTGGGGTAGCCGATCAAAAGCTTTTTCCAAATCAAAACTAAGTATATAACCACTGACCTTCTGATTCAGACTATGATCAAATAATTCACGTAGAAGTATTAGTGCATCTTGAATAGACCGGCCCGGAACGGAGCAATACTGAGTAGGATGAATCGGATCAGTTAAAACACTAAATATCCTATTACACAATAACTTGGCGAATATTTTGAAATCAGTATTCAGCAGTGTGATCGCCCACCAATTATTCAGTAAGGATCGATCCCCTTTTTTAAATTAAAAAAATAAATAAATAATCAGTAAACCTTCATACACAGACCCCAAAATCCTATCTTCAGAAAGGAGAGTGTTCTATACCTCTAGGAGAGAATGGGGAAATACTGTCCACAACACTTTATACACTTCTGCAAGGAGGCTATCAGAACCCGAGGCAGTATTATCTTTCAAGCCATGGATTACAACCCCCCAGCTCCGCTACCGTAAAATCTTGAAATAAACAGTCTTTTTGAGATGAGGACAATTTAGGGAGAGCTGCAGCCTGCAAAATAACCTTCATACTGTACTCATTCTGAAAGGGACACTCAAAAGTCATAGAAATAAAATGCTCCAAAACCTCCAAAATACCTGTAGAATCAGTTACCAAATTACCAGACTCATTAAGCAATCCTGACATCTTCCTGAGATGTATACGTCACCTACAATCCTCAAAAGGATTTGTTTGGCATTTCTCACTCTGGGTCCCGAATTTTTGTTCCTGTTCCAAAGACAGCTGTCTATTATATTGTAACCAAGTCAATTGTTGTTTTAAAGAAGAAATCTCAGTCATATAAGAATCCTGTCCCATCTGCTGTAAAGAGAACAGCGCGTAAAGTTCTTTCTTCAAAGTCAAATAATACTGATGGGTCCTAAAAGCCAGATGACAGCAAAGACATTTTAAAAAATCTATTAAACATTGCCTAGTATCCTCCCACCAATCAATCGGTGACTTATACAAAAACTTCATAGATTCTCGATCTGACAATACAGCTGAAAACAGTGCATAAAACTCAGGATCATGCAAGAGGCTTGCATTAAACCACCATAACCCCTTTCCAGGCAGCTCAGTAGGGTGGGGTGAAATCTGTCCCCCAGTAAACAATGATCCGAGGTTTCCACCAGTTGCGTTGTACACTTAGAGACTGGTAACTGGGCAGAAATAAACCAAAAATCTATGCGGGAATGTAACACTCCTTTAAAAAAAGTAGGTAACAGATGAGAGGCAAATACATCTTTTAGATGTGTTAACTGAAGGATTTTCTTTAATTCATGAGTATTGCAATAAACTTTCCAATGCCGTTGCTCATCCAAACAAGTGTTAAAATCTCCCCCCCCAAGATCCGACGACTCGTAAAGAGGAAGGCTTTAATTTTCTGTAATAAAGCCACCCTATGCACTTTCAGCTACAGGGCATAAATATTCGGCAGTCTCAAAGAAATTCCTTGAACCAACACATCAGCATTCATAACTGGACCAGGCTCTATATCGAATTTCAAGCTCTCTTCCCTTCCTGCCGACCTCGTGTCATACAAGGTCTTAAGAAACAAATGCAAGAGAGACATCAAACTTGCAAAAAGGGAGTATGTCACTCACCTACAAAAAAACAATTTTGGCAACCCTAAACAATTCTGGTATCACGTCAACAACCTAATCGGGGTAACACTACGACTGAACCTGGCCCTATTGAGGTCAATGGTCAGCCAGTGAGCAACTCCCTCAAAATTGCTACTGCCCTCAACAATCACTTTGGAAACCTCCATGCCTACAAGGTCGGCCTGCCCTTGCTAACCTCGGCTCCTAATGTTATCGAGCCTACTCGCCTCGACCGTCCCTCCTTCCATCTAAGACTGGTGAAGACAAAAGAGGTCCAATCCCTCCTAAGGGCTCTGAAAGACAAAGGCTCAGGAGGTCCTGATGGGATAAACCCTTGGCTACTTAAGGCTGGTGTCCCATCCCTCACCAGACCCCTGACCTGGCTCATAAACAGATCCCTACTTGAAGGGACTGTTCCGGACCAGTGGGAACAGGCCAACGTGGTCCCTATTCACAAGGATAGCTCCAGGGACAGCATAAGCAATTACAGGCCTATTTCCCTGCTCAGTACATTTGCAAAGCTACAGGAAAGATTCGTCTATGGCCAACTCCATGACTACCTGGGTCCCATCAACTAATTGCATGTTCACAGCATGGTTTTAGAACTAATCATGGGACTGACACAACACTCATCCATCTCTCGAATGACTTGCTCAGAGCAATGGATAATGGGACAGCCACTAGTGCCATCTTTCTAGACCTGTCCAAGGCTTTCGACCTTGTGGATCACAAACTCCTGCTACTAAAACTGGATAAAATTAGCCTAGACCCCCTCGCCCTCAAATGGTTTGGGAGTTACCTATCGGGCTGATCCCAGACGGTCATCTGGAAGGGTTCCGCCTCGAGTCCTCTACCCCTTACAGAGGGAGTACCGCAGGGCTCGATCCTCAGCCCACTCCTTTTCTCCATATTTACTAATGACCTAAGCCTCCACTGTGGGGGAAGCTCGGTCGTTCAGTACGCAGATGACACCGTCATCTACCAATCCCTGGATAACACTGCAGCTCTAGGTCCCCTTCTCCAAGCCAACCTAGCATCTCTCAAGGCCTGGTTGAGAGCAAATAGAATGGTCCTAAATGCAGGCAAAACTAAGGTGATGCTATTCGGACGCAACGCCCTTGGACACGACAGGTCTAAATCTCTGCAACTCACTGCTCTCTCGGGAAATGACATTGAGATTGTGCCCTCCTTAAAATACTTAGGTCTAACACTGGACCATTGCCTTACCTGCAAGTACCACGTGGATCAAGTCACCAAGACCATACACCTCAAACTTGGTACTCTGTACCAGCTAAAAGACCAGCTCATCCCCGGGGCCAGGACCTCAATCGCTACAAGTGTCCTCCTCCCCACCCTGACTTACACTGCCCCAATCTTACAGGGCATGGCCAAGCAGGAGGTCACCAAGATACAAATCCTGTATAACAAGGAAGCCCGGTTTGCTACCCAGGACCACTCATGAAGGCACCATTGTGACACACTTGCCCAGCTACGCTGGCCCTCACTGACCTCTTGTCTCCACTACCCCCTGCTCTGCTTGACCTTCAAGCTTCTCAGTCCTTCAGCTCCACCCAGCATTGCTGGAACTATCGCACTCAAACATAACCCCAGGAGCCTACGGACATCTGGATGTACACTGCTTAAAGTTCCCAGAGTCAGGACCAACGCTGGCAGCAGGTCGTTCTCCTACTTAGCCCCCTACCTGTGGAACAAACTCCCACCCCTAGTGCAGGAAGCCTCCTCACTGATGAACTTCAGCACCAGACTCAAAGCCTATATGTCTGATACTAGCACTTGTCATTGCCACGGCTCATGACCCCCCCAGCCTGCTTCTATCCTCCTAATATCCTGATCCTCCAAGCACCTTATCAGGTTCCAAGGTGCTTCCCTCTAGACATAGTACCACAGCTAACTTTCCACTGAACCCTGCCAGTAGTAAACAATGAGCTTACCATGTAAAATTACATTTCTTCTGCACCTTTTGTTAATTCTACTGTCAACATATTTGTCAGGACTGATGCATGATGATAACCATGGCTGTAACCTGCTCACACACCTGAAACTACTCTGTAACCCAAGTTTTTCTCTGTATGAAAATATGCATTGTTATCCTGGGTCTCCCCTGAAAAAAGGACCTTCGGGGCTCAGTGGGACTACCCGGTCACCAAATTTTAAATAAATAAATAAAACCTGCTTTTGTATACTAAAATTCAATCCTGAAAAACAAATACCCAACCCAGAACAGCTGTCCTGACCCAGGGACCATAAAGTTTGTCCCATAAACCATTCTTTATCAGCTTGAAAAACATCCTGGTCTGAATAGAGCCTGGTATCGTGTAAAATAATAAAAAAAAAATCTCATAAGGTAGGGATAGAAGCAATGCAAGTCGACGATCTCTTATATTTAGATCGTAAACTGTTAACATTCAGGCTAGCAATTGATAAAGAGAAAGCCATCACTATTACAAAAGTAAAAAATAATCCATTAAGACGTTTTCTTTTTACTAGCTCTAGTGGTTCTCTTTTTAACTGTCGACTGGATTTCCTCAGCAGGTTTTAAAACAGTCTCTACCAGCGACTCATTTTCTGCAGATTTGAAAGAGGCATCAGAATCTTCCCTGTCCATAATATCCCCCAACTTTGTAGTGGTTCATATCGGTTTGATAAAGTAGTTACCGAGATGGGCAAAACTTTAGATGCTTTCCTCAAACCAGACTTTTTTTGCAACACTGGGAGAAAGCCTGAACCATCCAGTGGAGATTGCGGTATACCAGAGGTACAGACAGCAGCCAGAATCACAGATGGTGGGGACATGGACAGAGCAGGTTCAACTAACCCGTCCAATATGTCAGGTAGACTAGATTTCAAAGGGGCAGGAACTGAAACTGACTTTCTCCGACTCCGGGGAGTAGCAGAATGAGGAGGAAGGTCAGAAAAAGTTGGGGCAGAAGTATGGGCTCTAGCCGCTTTACTGAGATAAATGTCATGTTCAGTAAAATTTGAACTATTGTGTGCAACCCAAGGACAAGAAAAAGAAAAAACATGGTCTTCCGCTCCACAAAGACTGCAAGAAGGAGGAACCACACAAGTCATGGATGAATGCCGAGGACCCCACAAACAGAACATTTAAGTTGATCACAATCTGGGAGGTAGAACCGCATCTATAACAAGACCATAGTTGACCTGGATAAAACAATATACCCCAGTCCCTGCCCAAATAGAAACAATTAGGTAGGTGTGTGATCCCGGCTTCTGTCAATTTTAGTTGCACTGAGAACTTCCACCCCCCAGTCCAGAAACCATTATCATCGATGATGGCCATGGGCAACTCATTAACTGTACATCTCTTCTCCAACCAATACACTATGTCCAAAAATTCACCCCTTCATTACGAAATAAGACCGTAATGACTTTTGCAGCCAACCTGGTAATTGGTATGGTCACAAAGGGCTTCCACAACACTAAATTCTTGATCTCATAATAGAAGAACCAAAACTTATCCAGTAAAGCAGCAGATCGAAAACTAATATCGAAATTGTGGTCTCCCGAAGCATGAGTAAAGGCATAAACCTCCACAGGTGTAAAATGTAAAGAGTCAATTATGAGATTCTTCCCCACATAGTTCCTATCAGGTGGCAGATCTAAGCCACCTTTGCAGTAGATTCTCACCCCAAATCATCACCGTGCAGCTTCCGCAGGCTTAGAGAACAAGCCAGCATAGCTCTTTGGCCAGTCCCGATCCCTTGGTTTATCCTTGTCCCCCCAATGTTAGCAGTGTGAGATGAGAAACTCATACCTGGTACAAAGCTAGAGTCATCCAAAACAACTTGCTTAGGCACCTTCAGAGCCTCAGAATCCGGAATGACAGGGTGCTTGGTGGCCTGAGATCTGTGCCAACTACTAGGCTGAGAAGCAGCGTCTGATGCAGCAGAGTCTGAAGGAGAGCCGCACCCTTTGATCCAGCCAGGAGAAGTTCTGATGCATTTTGCAGCCTATTCAATCCCTGTTACTCAGCAAGGGGTGAAAATGAAGAACCGCTTGCATTCACAGAAATGCCAGGTAAAGGAATAGAAGGGTCAGGAATTCATATCCCATTCTGTATAATCCATCCAGCCTTTGCAAGTGCATGACCAGGTTCCCAAGTTAATTCTGAAGCAGTAAAGGGAAAAGGAACAGAATCCGAGGTCAGGTCCTGCTCTAACTCAGGACTTTCCTACTTTACTAAGCTCTTCTTTGATGAAATAATTATTGGACTCAACTCAAAGCATTTCTGCTTTTTGTCTTCATCAACAGGTGGGTTAACCACATTCAAGTGTATATCCATGCTTCCACCAACCTGAGACACATCAGATACCTGTGCAACTAAACTCAAGGAATCATGGAAATCGTCTTCCATACCACTCATTTGCTCTTGTCGTCCAAAACTGATTTCATGTACACAGTTTGTATCCATTTCCACAGAACCCTGTGAATCACAACCTTCTCCTTGCAGCCCCTCAGGTGAACTGAGAGACTCCATGACGTAGCCAGACAAGGGTTCCCCCTACTGCAGAGTAGCGGAATTTCCCCGGTGTCCTAGCCAAATTTCCCTCATTCACTAAAAATACCACCAACAACTTAATCTGGTTCAATGTCAGTTGGCATTCATCTGTATCCCCCTCCCCCGGGACGAGGCTAAAAATAGGCAGAATTGTCTAGTCCTCCTTTCAACAAAAACTAAATATATAAAATAAACTAAAATAAATAGACTCAAAGTATTCCAAAGAGCAAGAATATTAATAAAGTGGGATCATGACCTGTTCATTAATGCCAGTTTGGGAATTTTGATTGATTGCCAGTCATAATTCAAAAGGTTGTCTTTTATGACACCCTGTTCAGTGGTGGTTACATAGGTTTAAATATTGTTGTATATAATGGATACTGTTGTTTCTGGGACTGTCCAAAGGACTCAGAATTTAATGAAGGAAATTAAATATAAAAGAGATCCCTGGAGGTATGTTAAACAATAGTCGCGTTTAGTGTTAGATAAACAACTTAAAGACAAACAGGAAAAAAGTCATGTTACTGTTTTGACTTTGCAGGACAAAGTCAAATGCATTAGGAAGCACACAACACAGCTGAAAGAAAATGAGAAACAAGAAAAAATAGACAGACTGCCAGTGCAGTTGAAAGGTGCAGTCATGAGATGGCAAGAACAACCCTTCGATGACAAAGGTTAAATACCTAGAAAAGAACACATTAACATATTAAATAACTTTCACCTTTTAACTTTCTCTAGGACTGCAGTCCATCCTCATTTTTCCTAATCTAACCTAACCTACCTTATATTGCAAAAGAAAATAAAGACAGTCTGATGACCCATCTACACATACACACACCTGTAAGGCTTGAACAGAGACAGAGTGAGAGAAAGAGTGAAAAAATGTTATGTCAGTTGTTCATTCAAAGAAACTGCATTTGGAAAAATGTTTTGTGGTGTTTTAACCGTATTGTGCTGGATTGTCAGTGGGTAAGTGGTTTAAAATCTAAGAAACTGGAATTCAGACAAAATGTTTTTTTTTCTGTCAGATGTGTGTATTAAAAAGTGAAAGTATTGCAGAAGGAGAATCAGAAACTATTTTTCACAATGTGGGCTGACATAACAGTATCAAGTTAAACACTCATACCCTGTAAGTATGAAGTGTTCTGTCTTTCTGTCTGTGCAGAACATATAGGATAGTGCATGAGTAACAGTAAACAACAGGGCTATTCTTTCACCGAGTTGGTACTATGACCACAGATTACCTCGAGAGCGTGGCTCAAGAGGTAATCAGTCGTCATAGTACCAATGAGGTGAAAGAACAGCCCTGCTGTTAAATGGTACGCATGCACTGTTCTGTATAATGTATAGTGGAACGTCGTTGCCTCAAAAAAAAAAAAAATTACTAAATCTTTCTTTTTAAAATAAGACTAACTGTCAGATTGCTGCTCGAGGACACCATATGTCACATACGCACTGCAGCAGAATGAAAAGTCATTCTGCTGTCCTGCGGACGTCACTGTTTGGTTCTGCTGCACTGCGGACGTCACTAGTGCAGAACAACATTTTGAGAGCGCTAGATTTCAGTTAACAATGACATTCCACTATACACTATATAGAGGATAATGGATGGGCAACAGTTAACAAGAATGCTGTATTCACTTCAAGAGATTTATTGTTGTCATGGCAACCTATGGAAAGGGAATTCAACATGGTTGTTAACCGATGCCCATCCATTATCTTGTATAGTGTATGGGCACCAGCTACAGCGATCATGCTCATGAAATGTGAATAAACAAACATTTGCCACCATGTAAAACACTATTAGGAGCACACACCAGCCAGAGCATTGTTTGCTGTACCTTACCATGTACTGAGACTGGAGATGTCAATGTCTTTGAAATATAGCAGAATCTTTATTCGAACACACAACATACAAGACGAATACTATTTCTGTTGAAAATAGGTTTAAATAAGCACAAAAAAAGGTTTTCAGAAAACTTAAGATAGTAGTCAGTGTGAAGCAAGTCACAATTGTGACTCAGGTCTCATTATGGTTCAGAGATGCACTGTGTGTCAACTGGAAGTACCTCATGAAATCAAGGGGCAATGAAGTTGGAGTGGCCATTTCATCAAGAAGAGAATCAAGGTACTTGTGGCAAAGAAAAAAAATGACACCTGCATTTCTATTTTATTTATACTTTGTTCAGCCTACCTCCTCTGCTGTGTGTGTGTGTGTGTGGGGGGTGGTTCCTATGATTCCCCCCTCTGGTCCACTGGCAGCTCCCACACCGGGTGCATGCCTGAGCTGCTACCTCCTTCCATCACCCTCTCTGAGGCCACATTGCAGACCCCCTTCGCAGAAGGCCAAGGGGTCAGGGCTAGAAGGAGCTCCTTGGAGTGTCCGGTGCTGCGCCGCAGGCGGATCCTCATATGTGCCAGAGGATTCAGCCATTTTTGAGCCCTTGATTTCCCTCCATGGTACAGGCATGCAATAATGCCCAAGACACTGCAGCACACACACCTATGTGCTGCATGTCAGACATCTGCCCATTCTGATTCCACCAGTGTACCATGAGCAGCGCTACCCACTAGCCATCACCAGGAGCCTGCACCTCCATGGGAGTCCCTCCCCTACCACCCCAGAGAAGGTGAGCAATCATGGGGATGCTCAATCCTTCTCCCCCCAGCTGACCCCGACGACCCGAGTCTGCTCCTGAATCTAGGTCGCTGGCATGGCGCGAGGTGTGGCATCCAGCGCCTCAACCCTCGGCACCACCGGGCCGGCTTCATTTCTATTTTACTTGTGAAGGGTGAGGGACGGCTTACATTGTAGTCATTTTTTTTTTTTTTTTTTCCCAGAGGTTTTTTACTCTGCCAATGGTCAAAACTGTTTGAGTGTGACAGAAAAAAAAATGATCAATCAGTGCTAGACCATGGGAAAGTGGCATTCCAACTTAGAAACATAGAAGTTGATCGCAGATAAGGACCGCCAGGCCCATCCAGTCTGCCCATATTACCTACCTGATGTATGTGCCATATAACTATTCTTTATTTCTTTGGCTGTATACTCCTACCTATCTCCATGATTACCTTGTGCATATCTCAAGCCCTTCTGAAGCTCTGCACTGCACTAGCTTCCACTACCTCCTGGGGAAGGCTGTTCCATGCACCCACCACCCTTTCTGTGAAAAAGAGCTTTCTCACATTTCCCCTTAGATGGCCTCCTTCTATTTTCATGTTGTCACCTCTTGTCCTACTGTTCCTTTTGAGCTGAAACATGACTGTCCCATTCACCTCATTAATGCCCTTGAGGTATTTGAATGTTTTGATCTTGTCATACCTGTCCCTCCTCTGCTCTAGGGTGTACATATTGAGATCCTTCAATCTGTTCTCATATGTCTTAAGCTGTAGCCCCTGCACCATTTTGGTTGCCCTTCTCTGGACAGTCTCCATCCTGTCAATGTCTTTGCGTAAGTGCGGCCTCCAGTATTGCTTGCAGTATTCCAGATGGGGTCTAACCAGTGTCTTGTACAGGGAAGCATTACCTGTCTTCTACGGCTAGTGATACCCCTACCAATACACCCCAACATCATTTTAGCCTTTCCAACTGCTTTTGAAAAGCTTCAGAAAAGCACTAGCAAACAGGCAAGAAAGAGGGGTGGAGGAACAATGAGGAGTAATCAAAACAGCCATCACAGAGGCAACAAGCCTTTGTGTAAAGCAAATCAATAAAACACAACGAAGGAAAAAAACACTATGGTTCTCAAAAGAGATGGCAGGGAAGGTTAAGGAGAAAAGGATAGCATTCAGGAAATATAAGGAAACACAGAAGGAGCAGGACAGAGAACTTTATCAGTTAAAGCAGAAAGAGGCTGGGAAGGCAGTCAGAATAGCAAAGGCCCAAACCGAGGAAAGAATAGCAAATTCTGTTAAGAAGGGGGATAAGACCCTTTATAGGTACATTAGGGAGTGAAGAAAGACCAAAGGAGGAATACTAAGGCTTAATAAAGAAGAGGGAATGTGGGTAGAGGGTGACAGTGGAAAAGCAGGGATACTAAATGAATATTTCTGCTCCGTATTCACAAAGGAAGAGGAGGGGGAGGTACCTAAACCAAACAAGAGAAACACTCTGAAGACGGGGGTCGATACCAGTCCATTTACAGAAGAAAGGGTTCTGAAAGAACTAATAAAATTGAAGGTGGACAAAGCAATGGGGCCTGATGGGATTCACCCAAGAATTCTAAAAGAACTAAGGGTAGAACTAGTGACACCACTGACTACTCTCTTTAACAAACCAAGGGAGGATGGGGTGGTACCCGAGTACTGGAGAAGGGCAGATGTGATTCCTGTTCACAAACGCGGGAGCAGGACAGAGGCAGGAAACTACAGACCAGTTAGTTTGACCTCAGTGGTAGGGAAAATGATGGAATCACTTCTGAAGGAAAGAATTGTTGAGTACCTAGAGGCCAGTGGGGCACAGAACCCAAGGCAGCATGGATTCACAATGGGAAGGTCGTGTCAGATGAATCTAATAGATTTCTTTGACTGGGTGACCAAAGTAGTAGACCAGGGAGGGGCTGTGGACATGGCCTACCTAGATTTTAGCAAGGCATTTGATACAGTCCCACACAAAAGATTAATACACAAGTTAGCCAGCCTTGGAGTGGGTCCCAAGGTGGTAGCCTGGATAAAAAATTGGCTAGACAACAGGACGCAAAGGGTAGTAGTAAATGGAGTACATAGTGAAGAAAGGAGGATTACTAGTGGGGTACCGCAGGGTTCAGTACTGGGACCAGTCCTTTTTAATGTCTTTATAAGTGACATTGCAGAGGAACTGGAAGGAAAAGTATGTCTCTTTGCAGACGACACAAAGATCTGCAACAGGGTTGATACACAAGATGGAGTGGAAAGGATGAGAAGGGACTTGGCAAGTTTGGAGGAATGGTCAAATGTATGGCAGCTCAGATTCAATGCAAAGAAGTGCAAGGTAATGCACATGGGAAACAAAAACCCAGGGGAAGAGTACACAATGGGGGAGAGGTGAGATACTGACAACAGTAAAAATAGAAAGAGACCTGGGGGTAATTATATCAGATGACCTAAAGGTGGGCAAGCAATGTGAGAAGGCAGTAAGGATGGCTGGGGGGATACTGGGATGCATAAGAAGAGGCATCAATAGTAGAAAACAGGAAGTTGTTATCCCTTTGTACAGACAGTTGGTGAGACCCCATCTGGAGTACTGTGTGCAGTTCTGGAGACTCCATCTCCGCAAAGACATAGACAGAGTGGAGGCCATCCAGAGGAGGGCAACCAAAATGGTGCAGGGTCTGCACCAGAAGACATATGAAGAAAGACTAAAGGAGCTTAACATGTATACTCTCGAGGAAAGGAGGGAGAGAGGGGACATGATAGAAACTTTCAAGTACCTCAAGGAATCAACAAAGTCCAAGAGGGTAGCATCTTTCAGAAAAACATGTGCAAGAACAAGGGGGCACAGTTTGAAGATAGAGGGGGGACGGCTCAGAGGTAATGTGAGGAAGTATTTTTTCACAGAGAGGGTTGTGGATGCATGGAACAGCCTCCCCAAGGAGGTCGTGGAGTCAAGAACAGTGGGGGAATTCAAGAATGCATGGGACAGACATAAGGCAGTCCTAGTGGGGGGTAGGAGAAAGTAAGCTGTTGGTTAACTAGGATCTGCAGCTTATCTTTTAGGTAGGAAAAAGGGCAGACTAGGTGGGCCAAGCGGTCCTTACCTGCCGTCAAATTCTATGTTTCTATGTTTGTTGTCTGCTTAGAGACTTTCAGGTCATCTGTGATGATGATCCCCAAGTCCCTTTCCTCCCTTGTGACAGTCAGCAATTGCCCCCCCCCCCCAGCTTATAGCTTGTTACTGGGTTCCTCTTCCCCACACGATGATTTTACATTTCTTTGTGTTAAACCTCACCTGCCACTTGTTGTACCATCGCTGTGATGTACCAACGATGGTACAACAGCAGCATTACGTTACAATGATGGTACAACAAGCTTGTATTTCAACTGAATTCTATGCATGACTAGCCACTCCCATATACTATATACAGAATAGTGGATGGTTGACCATCCACAACAAGGCTGTGTTTCCATCGAGGAAGTTGATGATGTCATAGAGACCTCGAGAGCAAAGCTTGAGAGGTCTCCATGGCATCATCAAGTCCCGAGATGGAAACACAGACTTGGTTGTGGATGGTCAACCATCCACTGTTTTTTATAGTATATGGTTCCTCCCCAAATAATTCTATGCATAACTAGCCGCTCCCATACACTACAGTGATATTTTATAAATGTTTATGTTAGGCAGGAACTGAAAAAAAGAGAGAACACTACGGGGAACAAATAAAGAACATTTATAGTAATTGCTTTAGCTGTATGCTTTAATATATGTTCCATTAGTAACAATGTGTTCATGATGACATCGATGGATCTGTTATGTGATATTTTGGCCATATTCTGGTTTGTATCTGGGACCATCTAGTCACTGGAATTACTTGAATTAGGTGGGGAAAGGATTCAACCTTTTCCACTAATCAGCTTTTGCAGTTGCAAAAAAGGGGGAAACTATTGAGTGGCAATGCATTGCCAAGCCCCCCCTTCCCTCCACCACACATGTATTGTCGGGCAATTGGCAACAGGGCAAGTAAATGTATTAGACTAAATAAAACTGATGGCAAGATTGTGTTTGTACTTAAAAAGGTGTTTCTGTACTTAGAGGACACTGAGTGAGCGATTATTTGGAGTTTAAGCTTAAGAAGGCAGTATATATTCAGGATACTGTGATGAAACTACAGTAGTTTTTATAATTAATGCAGGCTTGCTTGTATGCATGTGAAAGTACAAAGAGGTGTTTTCTGATAGCGTAGACTTATGGCACAGTACAGTGTGGTATGAACTAATGTGATTAAGACCCTTCCCTATGCACCTGCTGAAATAATTCCTTGGGAGGCAAAGGGTCCAGGTGACCTCCATGGCTTTCACTGGTTGGGGGGGACGGGGCATGCCTAACTGTGAGTAAAAGCAAGAAGATTTTTCCTTCTACTGGTTTAGTTTGTACACTTAAGGTTACTTGTGATTTTTCCATTGTTGGGCAAATCCATGCCATCTCAGTTGCAAGGGGGCCCAACTTACAGCTTACCCCTAAGGTTTTTGCGTTTAAGCCAACAAGTTAGAAATACTTGTAAAAAGAAGGGTTACATTTTGGCTCAGCTCAGGACATGAAGTCTGTTGTAGTTTTATAAACAGGAAAAAAAAACTCTTTCCATTTTACAGAGACTGCAGTGCATAGATTCTGAACTACAAAGGCAGGCTCTATGCCATAGTTTTCAACTGTTTACAATGTAATAATTCCACTGCCTCAAATGGCACATCCCTTTTATGTTACTTTTTGGTTAAAGCCCATGCAAACGCCATTCTCTTCAGCAACGACAATGCCCAAGTTGATCTTCTTCAAACACAAGGAGTTTGGTATGAACCTTCTTCACTCACCCCTATTGTGTAAGCACAAAGCAACTGATATAATGGGCAACTATGGAAAAAATGCCTGGCATTAATTGCCAGAACATGAAAATTGAATAAAAATATTTAAGGAGGGGCTTTTGTTTTTCTGATAAAATGTAGACGGTAATACTCTGACCACAAAGGACGCACTTTGTGTATAGTTGTTTGTAAGCATAACAAGCTTAACAAAGTTTTTTTTTGTTTTACTGTCCTTCAAGGGGTAGTGTTCATTGAATGAAATTAAGTTTATATCCTCAAACAAGCCTTTTAATTTCAAGCAATTTAACAGACACCTTTGGAGTTATCCAGATATAGAGGTGCCTAAAATTGCCATGGTTGCTGTGACCCCGCCCCAGGTCTGATTCACCTCCGTGCCCTGCAACAGCAGGACCCAAAGCTGAAGCTCATTATATCTCAACTACAGGCTTCCCAATTTGTCACTCTTCCTGACTATGCCAAGCACAGTAGACTACATAGGGCCCCTGACCACCACTGCAAATAGTAGTAAGTACCTTTTGCTAGTAACTGATTTACTGTTAAACTAAAGTGGGTTGAGGTGTTTCCAACTAAAAATGCAATAGCCCTGGTTACTGCACAAGTATTAGTGAAACAATTGTTTCATGGTGAGGACTGCCTTTGAGCATAGATATGTGAGGGCTGTCATGCAATGTAAATAACTAACAGAAGCAGTATAACTGTGATGAGAAAATCTGTGGCTAAAATAGCCAGCTGAAATCTCCCCTCTAATATCTATCTCTGCTGTGGGGGCATGATATTTTACCTGTTCCTGCTTTGTCATTTCAGAATGCCAACACGTTGCTAAAACCTGCTGCATCATTGAGTGTACCTGTCAAAATCTGGAGGCACGGATGGATCTTCCGTAAATTGCTATAACCTGGGGCAGGTCTCACAGAAAAAACAATCAAGCCCATAGACCTTAGTAGTTTACAAAAGCATAACAAAAATTGCAATTGGCATCCAAAAACTAAATTACTGCTGTACGCAGGTACAGAAACTTATTTCTGCAGTACTTGATATGCCCGCATGGGAGGCCATTAAGGGGCAGACAAAATAATTTAAAAAAAAATGCAGATGGGGGCTGGCTAGTCACTGGAAAAAAATCACAGGCACTGAGAGAATTACATTGTAAGTATGTGTTAAACTGTTTACCAACCTATCAATGAGGGAGGGGGACAGAACCTCTCCTTTTTGTTTATTCTGTCTTTCAAAGGCTAAGCTTGATATGTAGCTGGCAGCCACAGGACCATCTATTCAACTACCCTGGTGCATGGAGGCAGCAGATCCCAGATAATCATGAACTTTAATGAGAGTGCCTTACTGACTTGTACCAAGAGCACATACAGTACATCTGTATAGACAGTGCATCACTGCTCATCAATTCAGTGATAGAAACATTTATATTAGTGACTGTTAAAGAGCTAAAATCCAGAATATAAAGCAGTGACACATATTGAGGGTCCATGGACTGTCACTCCTGGCTTCCAACATTATGCCTTCCCCTGCCTCAAACACTTTTTGTAGAGACTACACTGTGCAAAGCACTCAGTGATTTGATTGTGACTTTCTGCCTAAAGACTTTATCATGGTTTTATTCATCGGAAAAAAACACAAACTGCTGATGTTTTGTACTGGGAAAGGATATGCATATTCATGTGATTTGAACGTTTCCTCATTTAGTACATGCCTAAACACAGTCATTCTTGTGATTATACTAATGTTTCTTTATCACAATGCTTTATTTTGGGTTATGTTTCTTAGTCTTATAGCCTGCTAGAGCCCAAAGTCCCATAGCTATGCTAAAAAGGAGACCACAAGATGGAGTCGTCCTTACCAGGCAGCTTCAAGAACTGGAAAACATACTGGCACCATCTCAGGCCTATGTCCATCTGGCTTGGCCATATGGAATAGGGCTGACATGGAGACCACAAAGAGGTATGTGCACTATGTTTAGCCTCTAAATGCCGATGTATGGGATTAAAAGGCCTAGTACACACAAAAAAGTCTACTATTTACAATATGTATGTATCACTAAACTGGTTCAGAAAACACAAAATAAAATCAATGAATTGATTGAAGTTAATAATGGAAAGGCAAAGTCAAGAAAATAAGGGTTAAAAAGAAAATTATGCGTGCTGCTTATGAAGCATATGTCCTGTCAACTGCCATTTCTCCACTGGCACAATGGTATTGTCCTACTAGGACTGGGTGTGGCCATCCTCCTTTACAGTCCATTAAAAACATAGGGCTAACCATTAATATGCATGACACTGCTAAATTATTTAATAAAACTCAAAGGGAAATAAATGAGCTGGTTGAGACCAACAATAAAAAAACGTACATGTAAAATAGGCCAAGAGATCATTTGCACAGCCAATGGTGGTTATGTTCTGACTACAATCACCAAGTTGTTACATGATTTAAAAAACATCTGCATTCATCCCGGACCTCATCAGGAAGGAACATTTAGCTGAGTGGTATTTCCCTCGGTGTAGCTGCAGTAATTATGGGGTGGACTGGGCATGTGTCAAAACAAAGTGCCAAAGGCCTTTGTTTAGCACTGTCCAAAATCTAGGCATGGTGACATCACATCCCAGCAGAGGCCTGTGTTATACAGAGGTTGGCTCTTGCCCTGTAGGGACACACTATACATCTCGTTTACAGTGTTCTTGCCAGTATTTGATCCTACCACTGCAATACAGTAGTTAATAGATTGGCCACTGTCCATTCAGTAGGTTACCTGGAGGAAGAAGTTTATAAGGAGTGCCTGAATCCACCACAGCTTTTTTGGTCTCCCATATGGTGAAGCAAATGTGGGTTGCTCCACACACTGCCTGCTGCTCACAAGAGGATATCAATATGTATGCAGATGTGATGTGTTTGATGTTGTGACTCCAGTGTGTGGCTATTTGCCAGAGGAACAAGCCCTGAAAAGTGAGGCCCAGACCAATGCAATGACTTCATATCCAGTTTGACTGAGCAGATGGTGATGCCTAATGGTAAAAAGAGACCCAAAATATGGATGGGCAGTGTTACATGGCCACTAATTATAAAACAATATACTTATGGGCCCCTCTCTTGTGATTTAGTTACTCCACATTTCTGATTTATCCTCCATGAACACACTGTCATTGGCCAGACT
Source organism: Neoceratodus forsteri (assembly GCA_016271365.2). NCBI lineage: Eukaryota > Metazoa > Chordata > Ceratodontiformes > Ceratodontidae > Neoceratodus > Neoceratodus forsteri. The sequence goes on along the minus strand of CM057449.1, from coordinate 512,552,685 downwards.
GTCATCACCCTTATTCCTGCTCATGATGAGTTTGTTATCCAGAGTGAACCTGACCACCAAGATGACATTAAAACGTATATACCTACCTTTAATGTGCAAATTGATCCCTTGACCTTAACCCTAAAGTCAATCCTAGCAAGGAATGATGCACACCTCACTGAGGTTAGCAATAAGATGTATAAAACAGAGGAACTTTTAAATGAAATGTTATATGATTTTCAGGGACACAATCTGAGATTGGAGGGAAGAAGGTTCAGGGGGAAATGAGGAGGCACTATTTCAGGGAGAGGGTGGTGGCAGTAGAAGTGATATCACTGTGGACAGCGGCAGCTTCAAGAGAGGGTGGGATAAGGCCAAAGGGAGGGTCAGAACTGTGGGGAGGATGGGGGGAGACGTTGGAGTTGGGGGCACTAAATCAGAAGGGCAGGCAAGGGCAGGGGGCAGCTGCACTTTAATAAACAGCGTGCTGTACACTCGAGCAGACTAGATAGATCGTAAAGCCTGTATCTGCTGTCAATTTTGTATGCTCGTATGAGGGAGACATCAGCCTTGTCCTTTTTACAGCCAACAGGACTCAGCCTTCAAAAGATTTTGTAATCCTTCAGGTGGCTCTCATAGGCATGACATGTTGTCTTAGGCACACACTTAAGAACCACCAAAAGCAAATTCGCTTGCTACAAACAGCCCAACTAACCAAGCTTTAGGTATTTCAGGCCAGTGATGACAGACAAAAATTGTTTTGCTTCTTACAAACACCACAGCTCACCAAATCATGAGTGTCCATGAGATGCCTTGCTTCACTGGCACCAAGGTGGGGACTATTGAGATCTGCTACAATTTACAGCAACAAAGAAGACTATTTTATGTAATTTGTAAGGCCCAATATGGATGCCACAGCTCTGGTCATGCTTAAACAAAACAGGTCAAGCAGGCCTACATTTTACATAAATGATTTTAAGTAGAATGGCTTACAAGAGCTGCTTATTGAACTTTAAGTTAGACAAACATGTGATGTCTAAAGAAAACCAAGTCCAGAAAACGAATTCTACTGGACGTTTGTTCAACTTTTTGGCGTTTGGCCTTGCACCCGTATATTTTTTGCATCTGCTGTGATTCGGGTTGCGTTGTGGCTAATTTACTATATTTTGAAGTCACCTTTACCAGCATATCGTGGATTGCATAAGGGAAGAGAGTTTTAGAATAACTGGTTCTCTGCACACCTGCTTTGGGTGAGATCAGTTTTTTATGTGTGCACTTTGATAAAGTGCCATTAACAGTTTTTGCATTTTTGCTATTTAGTGCTGACCCCTGCATTTTTGTTTGTATTTTAAACATGTGATGTCTTTGCAACTGATCAAGGATGTTTGCCAGACACTTGAAGTTCAAACTTAGCCAGAGGTGCAATAGCTCAGCCAATCACAGGCCTGCTCCATCTAAAAGATCAAACATGGCCTAGCACCTGCTAGCACAACAGGACATAGTGGTTAAGGGTTGTCTGCAACTGAATGTCAACCTCCCAAAACATCTTTGTTAGCAATACACAATTTGTATGCTTTAAGATATATGGAAGATTTTATAAGAATTATATGATGTTCAGTTTATATTGCATTATCCCTATAATAGAAACATAGAAGTTGACGGCAGATAAGGACCGCAAGGCCCATCCAGTCTGCCCATTTCTTTTTCTACCTTATAAATGTGCCATCGGCCTTTGCTCTGTCAGTGGCCTATCTATTCATAGTCATTTGTATTGCTCCCTTATGCCTATCCCATGCCTGTTTGAAGCCCTGCACTGTATTCATAGCCACCACTTCTTGTGGTAAGCCATTCCATGCATCCACCACCCTTTCTGTGAAAAAGAATTTCCTCACATTCCCCCTTAATCGGCCCCCCTCTAATCTCATGCTGTGTCCTCTTGTCCTGATATTTTTCTTATATTTAAACATGTTAGACTCTTTCACCTTGTTTGCCTTAAGGTGTTTGAATGCCTCGATCACATCACCTCTCTCCCTCCTTTGCTCAAGGGTATACATATTGAGCTCCGTTAATCTGTCCTCATATGTCTTCTGATGCAGTCCCTGCACCATTTTGGTTGCCCTTCTCTGGACTGCCTCAATTTGATTAATGTCCTTGTGAAGGTGTGGCCTCCAATACTGCGCATGATACTCCAGATGGGACCTAACCAGTGTCTTGTACAGAGGGATTATTACCTCCCTCTTACGACTTGTGATACCCTACTAATACAACCCTAACACCCCCTAGCCTTACCTACTGCTTTAGAGGTCTGCTTGGATGATTTTAGGTCATCAGTGATGATGATGCCCAAGTCTCTTTCTTCCTTTGTGACTGCTAGCAACTCCCCTCCCAGCCTATAGGTGGCTTCAGGGTTTCTCTTCCCTATGTGCATGATTTTGCGCTTCTTTGCATTAAATCCCAGTTGCCACTCTTCTGACCATTCTGCTAGTTTATCCAGATCTCTTCTCATTCTGCCCACCCCATCTGGATCATCTACTCTGTTGCAGATCTTGGTGTCATCTGCAAACAGACAAGCCTTACCCTCTAGTCCATCTGCAAGGTCACTAATGAAGATGTTGAAGGGACTGGCCCCAGGACTGATCCTGGCGTACCCTTGTGACTTGCATCTCTTCTGACTGTATACCATTTACCACCACTCTCTGTTTTCTGCCGTCAACCAGTTTGCCACCCAGTTGACCAACTCGGCCACCGAGCCTACCCAGTTTATTTATCAATCTTCTATGTGGAACAGTGTCAAAAGCTTTGCTGAAGTCAAGGTAGGCGACATCAACTGCTCCCCCTTGGTCCACACACTCTGGTTACCCAGTCAAAGAAATCTATGAGATTAGTTTGACAGGACCTTCCTTTGTAAACCCATGCTGTCTTGGATCCTGTGCCCCTATGGTTCCAGGTGTTGCACTATCCTTTCCTTAAGGGCCTCCATAATCTGCCCACTACTGAGATAAGACTGGCCGGTCTGTAGTTCCCTCCTCCCTGCTACCACTCTTGTGAGGCGGGATCACATGAGCCCTTCTCCAGTCTTCTGGGACCTCTCCTGTGCTCAGAGACTCACTAAACAATTCTGCTAATGGCTCTGCTAGTTCTTCCTTTAGCTCCTTAAGTACCCTGGGATGTATGCCATCAGGTCCCATTGCCTTATCCACCCTGAGCTTAGCAAGCTCTTGTAGGGACCTTTCTTTTGTGAAGGGAGTAGTGCTCACCTCCCTCCCCTGTGTCCATGATGCTGAGCTGTGGGCCCTGCCCTACCTTCTCTTCAGTAAATACTGAGCAAAAGTATCTATTTAGGATAGATACCTTTACAGGTCCTCCTCCTCACATGCTCCCTTTTCTCCATTAAGCTTAGTAATACCCCTTCTGGACTTTCTCCTTTCACTAATGTATCTATAGAAAGTCTTGTCACCTTCTTTTACTGTTCGTGCTAGTGTTTCCTCAGTTTGGGACTTTGCCTGCCTTACTGCCTTACCTGCTTCCCTAGGGCAGTTTGGTATGCCTCCCTATCTTCATCCGCTGTGTCCCTTATATTTTCCTGAAGCCAGCCTTTTGGCTCTGACCTTTGCTACTGTATTTGAGAACCAAAGTGGTTTCCTTCTTCTTTGCACTTTCTTTTCTGTCTAACACAATGGGATGTTGCTTCAAGTATTGCATCCTTAATGCTTGCCCACTTTGCCTGTACCCCCTCACCTGTGTTTCTTTTTGCCAGGGCCAAGCTAACTCTGTTGGCCATCTTATCAAAGTCAGCTCCTCTGAAGTCCCATATTTTGCCTTGGAATGGGATGATTTAGATGTAGTAGCCAAATTGAACCATACCATGTGATGGTCACTGGCCCCAGGTGACCTTCTACCTGGAGATCTGTTGATCCCTTCTTTGTTAGTCAGTACTAGATCTAGGATAGCCCTGTCTCTGTGGGTTGCTGTACCAGTTGTTTGAGGCCCTCCCCCTGCAGGGAATCCACTATGAGTCTAGTTCTGGCAGATGTTCCTGCTGGTATTGACCAATCTGTATCCGGCACGTTGAAGTCTCCCATTATCAGAACCTCCCCTTTAGCTGTCATGTTTTGTATATCTTCTAACAGTAATGTGTCTATGTCCTCCCTTTGGTCTGGGGGCCTGTAGACAACCCCAGTTCTTATGGCTGTCCCATTTCCTGTTTCCAGGGTGACCCACAGTTCTTCTGGCTCCTTATGTGTATTCTGAATTTCTGTAGCTTTGATATTTTCATTAACATACAGGGCCACTCCTCCCCCCCTTTTTGCACCTCGGTCTCTTCTGAACATAATGGCTTAGTTTAGGATAGTATAAATGTTTACATTTAATTTGATGAATCATTCACATTTCACTGCGTATGACACCAAATGGTCAGCAAATGTCATGTAGCTGGATGCTTAGCTACATGCAAATTACTACAGCTCAGTGAAAACAGGGATTCTCCATGCTGTTCAACCAAGTAACATAAATATTCATTGCTCTGCCTAAATGTCAACATTACCAGCAATGCTATTTACAATTACCACTTATTATGAGTTGTTACAATGTTATTTAGATTGGGTTCAATGCTTACTATATGATGTAAGCAATAAGACACACTGGGGTGTGCATGGAACAGATTTTACCACACACCCGGGGTGTAGTGAGGCATGAAGCTGCGGGGCCCCCCCCCAACACACACACTTTAAAAAATAGGGGCAAATACTTTCTTGATTTAAAATGCAGGACTGGCAGTGCGATAAACACAGCTGGAGTAGACACGAACGGAATGCGGGAGGCATACAAAGAGATCAACAGATAACAAAAACACAGCAATATTAAATTTTAGAGGTGATATTTCTGTTGGGCTTATATTGAGATTAAAAGCTGAACACTGTGGTGACTGGAATGCTTCTTTGTTTTAAGATTTTAAATGGCTATTTCTTTGCCAATGCTTCAAAAGAAGGCAGCATTTCAAAACCCTAATGTTCTAATGGCACACTAATTTTTAATTATTTGTAATGCAGTCATGATTTCCAGTACTTGTCATTACCTGTGCATGGGATACATTTCAAACACAGGTAATATATACTAAAAACACAGGATTTCCTCTCCTTATGTTATAAATTACAATATACTAATGTTGTATGGCATGCACATTATTAATCTCTTTAGGAAATGCTAGAAGATATGTTGCTGCCATCTACTGGCCAAGTTCATTATGACTGCTTAAAGAGGGACTCTGGCCAAAAGTGCTGCTTTGCAGAATCACATACCAAAAAATTAGTTTTCTGTGTTACTTCATTTTAAAGTTATGAGCTATTTTATAATCCTGATTTCACTACCTGTTCAAAAAAGCCAGTTTCAGTGAAAAGCTGATGATGATGTCATCTCCAGAACTCACAGTCTAGTCTTCCCTGTCAGCAAGCTTATAGGACCCGTTTCTCCAAAGTTTAAAATCACGTGCAATGGTTTTTACAAGTAAAAGGGGTAGCAAAATTCAAAAAACATTTCTATAAAAACTATGTGCATTTCAGGTTTCGGAACAAAGTTGACAGATTCATATTTTTGATGCAGTCCATTTCTCCAAGGTTGCTGAATGCTGAGTCAGCATGCCTCCAGGCTGCGGATACCATTTGGGGTGCTACTCTACTGTGTCTGTTGGGAAGGTGTATTGCCACTAGTACTGCATAATGTAGATAACTTCACTGCTGTTTGTCAGTGTCTGCTTTATAATAAATTTTAAAGAGCACCTTTCCCAGTTCTTTTGACTTTCTTGCATAAATTACCCCAATTTGCATTGATTCAGGAATTGTATTTCATTACTTTCTGGATTCTGCAAAATGACTGAAATGCAATTCCAGAATCGGTGAAAGAAGGGGTAATATATGCATGAAAGTCAAAAGGACTTGGAAAGGTTCTCTAAATCTCAGTCTCTCTCTGTCTCTCAACAAAATATTGCTGTGTTTTATAAGATGTCTTTTCCTAGCAGTTGAAACTCAGCCTCCTGTTCTTGTAAGTTTCATGTCCTGTCTTTCACAAAATGGGGTACTTTTTGCATGAAAGTCAAAACGACTGGGGAAGATGCTTACATCTCTATCTTGTCTCAATCCCCATGCTTTGTTACTGAGGCAGAAGAAAGTCAATTTTACAAAAAAAAAAACAAAAAACAAACATACTGACCAGGCATTTGGGTTTTGGCATAATGCACTGCTGACAGAGTGTATTGGGGAAGAGGGAACATAGTACATACATTGAGTACTGGTAGTTTCCCTTGCAAAACTGCCATGACTGCACTGCACTGTGTGAGTCACTCATCTACCCTACAGTGATGTCATCGGGAGCCAACAGCCCAGCAGCTGAACAGCAAAGGCAAGTGCAGCAGGGCTAAAGTAGGGCTCAAAAATAAATCAAAATTATGGAAGGCAGAGTAAACCTTGGCCAAAAATAACAAATGCAAACACTCTTTCAAGTCTAGTACTGCATATAATGACACAATGTAACTTTTTGGACTATCATGAAAGGTGCTCTTTAAACAGCAGCCTAATATGTGTTAATTCCTGCTAGTGGTGGAAGTGTTAGCCCTGGTAAAATTATCATTTTAATGTGGAATACAACATAGAGGAGTTTGATTATTGGTTAAGTAACAGCCTGTCAGAAAGAAAACACTAGGGGCCAGATATTCAAAACTTAGCATTTGGCACAAATCGACCGTGCCACATTTGTGCCGGAGTGCTATATTCAAAAGGCCAAATAGCATGGTGCAATGTGATAGCACCAACGCTATGAGATAATATATGCGCGGCACAAAGTGAGGGGCAGGGATATGCATATAGGTACAATGGTATATTCAAAAGTATAGTGCCATACAATGTGCATTATCGCAACATGTAGCACGACACAAATTACCACCCATGAAAATGTAGTCTTAATGCTGGGCAAACCCAGGATGGGTGGCTTGGACACAGCAGCAACAGGGAACAAGGCTGTATGCATCCAAAGAGGAGGCAATCTAGGTGGACGGCCACCCTGGGCCACTCCATATGCACAGGCACACAAACTGCGGAATGCAATGCCCCAACAGTGCTGTGAAGTGAACACTCATGTAAATGTTACAACCAAGTTAGAACACCACTTGCAGCAACAAACTATTTGTACAGTATTGTAATGTGTACCTAATGTGATATTTGTGTATTGTGTTTTGTTGTGCATTGTATGTCTTTATTGTACACCGTTGTATCTCAGCCACACAGTTAGTATCTCCAGGTCATTCATGACACTGGGCCTTGGCCCAGTGTGCTTACCTGGTGAACAAGGTGATAAAAAAACAATGAACAGAACACATACATGGCAGAAACATGCTGCACACAGACAGCACCGCCCATGTCACCATCATCCGGCACTGGTCCTAACCCTGCCGGGCATTAGTGGGTACCCCAGCACCCAGTAGACACCATAGCAGTGCGTCCATGCAGCAAACACCTTCAGTTTCCCCACTGGGGTACACCAACACAGTTCCTCCCTGAGGAGGCACTTTCAGTGCAAAACCGGTTGGACCGTTTGTGTGTTCTGGGAGCTGTTGTCACCTTACATGGCGCCACTGCATTTTACTCTTTCTACGATTCACGTGAGTAAAATACAGATTTGCTATAGAAGTGTTAGTGCTGTGTCTTTTTTTGTTACTTTGCTTGCTGATTTACACTGGCACAACAGTAGCTGGAGCCTCTTTTTCTTTTGATTCACTGGTACTAACCCTGCCAGGCATTAGTGGGTGCCCCAGCACCCAGTGGACACCACAGCAGTGCGTCCATGCAGCACACACCTTCAGTTTCCCCGCTGCGGTACACCAACACAGTTCAGCAGACACATGCTGCACTGGGGGACTGGAGGGTGGTGAAGGGAGGGTGTACAGGTGGCCAGGCTGCACCACATAGTAGGTGCTGTCACATGACTGGGGCCATCCACACAGTACACATGTTCCACTGATGGGACTGTTCCTGACAGCAGTGTGCCAGTATGATGGTATGTGTGTCCCCTCTGGGGGCATATACCCTACACCTGTCTGGGATCCCCACACACATGGACAGCCACGTGTATGGCAGTGTGGGGATCTCATGCCACTGGTGCAGCACACGAGGGTCACATGACAGTATGACTGTGATTTCCATTGTCAGATCACACCATCCAGTTGTGCTCGTCACTGTGTGGATAGCACCAATCACTGCTGCCTGACACACCATAGGCATTGCTGTATACCTCACAGTATTGCCTACTATGGTACTGTACCATCTGATAAACACTGTGGCAGGAACGATTTGCCTCTGGCATGCAGCATGACCACCTGTTCCTGTAGTGTTACTCCCCTGGGCTACATTAGTCTTTGCATCTGTGTCCAAACCAAGACTGCAGCTAATGTTCTGTGAGCACACAATGAATGTGGTGACCGATCTGTAATACCAGTCGGACCTGCAGGTGGAGCTGTGAGCACAGAAAGAAACATTGCTACTGACCTGTAATTCCAGTCAGATCTACAGGTGGAGCTGTGTGCATCATGTTTTAGCGCTGGGCCATCCACATGCAAAGCAAGCTATAATGAGATGCTAATGTGGCTGTTTGCCCATGGATTGCCTGAGTAGGCTCATTTGCATTGTAGTTTTGAATATAGCAAACTTTAGTGCTAGGCAAATGGGATTGCGCCAGACAAATGTGTCAGCACTGCGCAAACGTGTTAGTGCCACGCAATACTGTAATGGTCCACTACATAGTTCTGCAGTATTTGGCCTGCACTGTTTGCTGTTGTGCTCCACTGCTTTGCTAGCACACGTTGCCCACATTGTTCAGCCTTTCTTCACTCCACCTCTGTGTGCACTGGGCCGCTGTTGCAGTTTGCACTGCTCTTGGTTGCTATATTCAGTGCTGTCTTATTTGCTGGGCTATTGTTGCACTGCACTTTCAGCCCTGTTTGCACGCCTTCATTTGCATGCTATATTCAACTCATTTAGCCCCAGGGCTATTCCTCTTAATGTGGCATGCAAATGGTTCCGGGCTAATTTTGCCCTGGGGCAAAGTTTTGAATATCTGGCCCTAGGTTTGCTACTGAATAGAAATCATAGTAAGGTTTCAAAACAGCATTATTTCTCCCACACCCATTTATAAGAAAGTAGAATAATTGTTTTAAGTGCCATCCTGAGAAATCACCTCAATCGAATGACAGGTGTGAATCATCACAGACTTCCACCACATCAGAAAATTATTCAGTCTGCAAACCTCACCAGTAAAAACAGGAAATTTTGCTCACATGCCTTTCCAGTATAAAAAACAAACAAACTAAACCTCACTGCAGTGTACAATGATCCAGCAACCCTGGAGAAAATGATAACATAAAGGCACCAAAATAAATAAAAAAAAAAATACACATTTGCCAACTTTTTTACAGAACCTGAAACACACAGTTTTTATAGCAGTGTTTTTTTGAATCCTGCTGCCTGTTTTACTTGAGAAAACTATTGCACATGCCTGTGTTATGTCCCTGTCCTTATGTGTAAGTGGGAGCACAGAGCCCAGAGGGCCTGTGCTATTACACATGCATACCATTATGCAAAAATTTGCAGTGTTAGGGGAGTGCAGAGCCAGGAGGGCCCTGCGCTCCCACAACATATCATTTACCATTTACATTATACTTTCTCAAAAAGAAGGGAATTTCAACTCCAACCTTTACAGAAACAGGTTATATAATCTTGCTGACAGGGAAGACTAGACTGAGTTCTGGAGATGACATCAGCAGCAGCTCTTCACTGAAAAAAATGTTTTTGAACAGGCAATGAACTTAGGGTTGTAAAATGACTTCTAACTTTTAAACAAAGTAACTTAGATCTCATTTTTGGCATGAGGCTGATCTGAGCTATGTTGATCCAAATTCTGAAATTTATTGATGCCAGAAAGTTTGACTGCAGTCCCTCTTTAAATACAAGACAAACCTATCTGTCTTATTTCCTTAGATACTAGTGATATAAGGCACAACCAGCTAATAAAAAATGGCTATTAATTTCCACCATACACCAACTTTGTTGTAATTCTTAATCTGCTGTCTCAATTAGCATAAACCGTAGCATCCTTTCAGGATGTGAGGTAATTTAAACTATTTAAGAAGTTCTTTGAGCTTCCTTTAGAGTTCAAAACAGACCAGAGAGAAGAGACTATATATCCCTGAACTCTGCAGAGAAATGGCGAGTAGCTAAAACCAGAAACTCAACTAAACTGTCGCTCTACCTTCTGTAATTTGTAGAGGTAGTGAAATAAACTCAATTTATGGAATATTTGAGTGTTCCTGGTCAGTCATTTTAGAGACTGCACAGAACTCATTACTCATTACTTTACACAATACTCCATGTGGGGAGTATGAGTTCTCAGTTTTGGGCACTGAGGAATAAGGGAGACATCAAAGCCTTGGAGAAGGTACAGAGGAGGGCCACAAGGAGGGTTAAGGAAGTCCAGGGTCAGAGTTATGAGCAGAGGTTACAAAATGTGGGAATGTATTCCTTGGAGTTTCGCAGATTGCAGGGAGATATGTGCCTGATATTTAGGGCCCTTACAGATGTATAAATGTAGTAGCAACTAGACTTGGTGTTAAAGGAACAGTTGTACAGCACCAGAGCTCACGCTTTTTGGTTGTACAAGGACAAATTTAATACCAAAGAGAGACAATATTGGTTTAATGTAAGGGTGACTGGGATCTGGAATTTTCTCCCTAGTGAGGTAGTAACCAGTAAGACTATGAATGAATTTAAAACAAAGCTTGATACTATACTTACCTAATAAGTAAGGGTATTCAGGGATACTCAAACATAATTTGGCAAGCTACATGGACATATGTCTTTAATGCTCAGTAATAACCTATGAAACCTACCATCATCACATCATATTAATTTTGAATCTAACAGTCTACTGAATTTTCTCAAGGTCTGCAGAAATGCAGAAGAGTGTAAGGACCCCTTTCCCCCAGGTGGATCAGCTACCTGCTGAGTCAGTCTACTTGGAGATTCAACTTACCTACAAAGTGTATCACCCAAAGTGACAGACGCTTTCTCTCTGCCCAGCATATGACATGGTTGGCAGCTCCGAGTATTAATTTGCTCCTAGTGCCCCATTAATCATTTAGATACACTAATGTAACCGAGTTGTCCGACTTGATCATTGCTGATTGGTAAATGGTCTGGTTCTGGAACTGTGATAATGCATAAATGGCTGCAGCCATCCCCAGGATGTTAATAGACATTGACCGCTCATTGTAGCTCTTTATCCTTGAACAAAATGGTTTTCTAGGGTTGTGCCTCATATCTTTTTTTAATTTATGTTTATTAGTTCAAGTTAAAACACGTAAACAATATAATACATTGTCATACAGGGGATTAGGAAAAAACAGACTACTATATATATATATATATATATATTCACTGCAAAAACTCCATTAATGCATCAGTTAGGGTTGGTAGTACAGCAACAAAAGTTTGGAAATTTGGTGTTAGGGTTACCAAGCCCTATCACCCCACCCCCACCCTCCATGCACCAACAGGAGTCGGGGGTGAACACTGGCACTGTCATTTCATTAATCAGTCCTGAAAGGTGATTCTGCGCAGTGACCGCAACATCACCTTTCAGGTCCGATTAATGAGATGACAGTGACAGTGTTCATGAGGTGGGGTTTCAAGAACCTCACGTTGAAAATTTGGTAAAAGAATTCCTAAAAATGGCTAAGCTATCAATCTAAATTGACACCCCCCCCCCCACTGACTGCCATTATACAGCGCTTACTTTGATTCCTCAGTTCGGAGTTCGGCTTTGGAGAGTGCAGACGTATTCCGGTCCAGAGAAGATCGCTGCTCCAGAACTCCGGGGGCTAAGTATGGGTAAGGGGGTACGGGGAGGTGGGTGCTCAGTGGGAGGGTGGGGATGAGAAGATGACGAGGGACTGTTTTCTTTTTTACAGGTTAAACAAAAACATGTTGAGGCCATTTTTCTTTATTTAACAAGTTAAATAAATATACATATACACATATACATACATACATACATATGTATATATATATATATATATATATATATATATATATATATATATATATATATATATATATATATATATATACATATATACATATATATACATATATACATATATACATATATATATATACATACACACACACACACACACACACACACACACACATACACACACACACACACATTTTGGGCACATTAGGGTGGGCTCCCAGTGTGCCACTTGAGTTTGTGGGGGTACATGCTGCCGACAGGGGAGACTGGGCACCCCCACTGGCAAAGAAAGTGGGCTTGGGGGGGGAGTGCATCCGACACCGGGAGTGGGCATCCCAGTGTCAGAAAGATAAAACGTAGTAACAAATTACTGTATCTGGGCACACTGGGATTGGCTCCAAGTGTGCTACATAGTGTGTGTGTGTGTGTGTATGTGGTTGAGAAGGCATACCGACATAGAGATTGGGTACCCCATTGTCAATTGGGGGGCAGACTACTTCGATGCAGGATCCTGCATTGAAAAATTTGATGCAGAATTCTGCAATGAAGATAAGACATCGGGGGTGGTTTTCATTATTTAACAGGTAATCAAAAAAAACATTTAGGCATAGTGGGGTGGGCTCCCAGTGTGCCACATCAGTGGTGTTGGTGGTGGGGGATTCCTGCTACAAACATGGGGATTGGTCACCCCATGTCAGCAAAAAACATTTACTATTATAAAACATGCCTCAGTCCCCGCAAAGAAATCAAAAGGAGAAAATCTCCTTTTATTGGGTAAACACCAGCAGGTTTACCTAAACTGGGGCCAAGGAACAAGGTACTGCCATTCTTTTGACCAAAAGGCGGTCAGAATTTTTTTTTTTTTTTTTTTTTTTAAACAGGGGAGAATAGGCAAACTGCGAAAGAAACCAAGTGCGACATTTTCGCAATTGTGAAAGTGTCACATCCATTTCTTTTGCAATTTGCAAAACTATGGGGGTTCCGATCATGGAAAAGGCATTTCTGGGGGTCAGATTGCAAATCGGATGCCCCCAGTGTGTTCCTCAGCCCTCGATTAGATCAACACAACTGACAGTGTTTACTTAGGGGGCGGTAATTTTGTGAACTTTGGCCATTTTTGTCTGCCGCTAACAACAAGGTGGCGGCAACATGACACTACTGAGGGCATTTGCGACAGTAAAATGTATTGTCATGACAGTACCAGGTGCTTTCAAGAGGCACATTTTTTGCCCATTAACTATAACGGGAAACTTAAAATTTGAATAACATTTGAGCGGATTAATATTTTTTCACCAAATCTTCAAAAGGCACATTGTGACCCAGACTGCATCTTCCCTGAAGATTTCAGACCAGACATACAAATCGTTTTGACTGTACCCCCAAGCAAAGAAATGCACAACACCCCCCTTTTGTGCATTTTTGGCACTCTGCAGCTCCGCAACCGCTCATCTGACCGTAACGCAACTTGGCAGATCCAGAGATCTATGGTGCCACTCTGTACTTCCAAACTTTCACGTAAATCTGCCATACAGTTGCAAAGTTATTAAAGTGCAACATTTTGGGTTTAACATAAAAGTGGCTGGGCAACTTTAACTTTAGCTGCATGTATAATATTCAAGTTAAAACACATAAACAATGTAATAAATTCTCATGCCGGAAATTAGGAAAAAACAGACGATTCATACATATGACCTCTTCCCATAAAGTTGATGTTCATAGCTTTACTCCCTGTAGTCTGATACCTAGGATTTTTTGGAGGAAATCAACATTTTTAAATGAACAACACAGTTTGTAACCCAAAATGCCAGCCTCTACAGTGGCTATGGTGGTATCCTGAATTTAGGGAGAATAAGGAAGGGATGTCTAATGCAGGCATAAAGCTTGCTGTTAACCACTATTTACTGTGATAAAAGACGTGAACATGCATCCCTTCTCCAGGTCCCATATAACTCCTATCAACATCACAGAGACTACCCTAATGTTCAGCAAAAAGAAAACAGTTTAAGTCAACTACCTAAACATACATGTCAGAGCTGGAATAACCCTTACCTTTCCCAATTACTGACTGAATCGGTGCTTAACGCTTGCCCTGTTGCCTTTACAACTGCTAGGTTGGCATTCATCGGTAACCTCAGGGCCTTCAAATTAGCTACACAGTTAGCAAGTACGAAGGAGCTTGAGGGCTCACCCTAGTCCTGACCCCCATAAAAATAAATATCCACTGCTCCTTTAAGGTCCTTCAAAATACCCGGTGAACCTCTTCAAAAAAAAAAAAAAAAAAAAAACTTTACATTTAAACATATGCATCCCCTCCCCAACTAACAAGGAGAGAGAATGAAACAATTAAGGCAAAAGAGTCTTATTGCACTGGGGCCAAAAGCAAATCCAAGCTTCGGGCACTGGGTATATAGTTCTAGAGCTCTTCAGTCTTCCACTTTGGAATCTTCATCCTGACGAGGCATAACAACTCTGCCGCAAATTCTTCTTCCATCTTCGCGGTCCAGCAACCTGCATCCTTTGGATTTGAAAATTGCCATGCTTTCCCCCCATAGATGATTCGGAGTCATGCTGGCAACAGAAAAGTATGCACTATACCCAAAGCTCTCAGGTGATTAATGGACTGGGTCGAATTGCTTTCTCTTCGATCTTATCTGGTAAGATAGATCAGGGAACACTTTTTCATCCATGTCGTTGATCTGGAGCGGGTACGCTGCTCTGGCTGCTGAAAGGATGGTATCTCTCACATGGGAGCCGAAAGTACACAGCAGCACTGTATGTGGTTGGGTTGGCACGGAGGGCCTCACACGTGGGTTCAACAGGTAGGCTTTAATGAATGACTGCCATGGAAAATCCTCTTGTAGCTGTATTGACATTTAGAGCCATTGTTTTAAAAAGTCCAGCAAATGTGTTCCTTTCAGTATCCCCACAAATTGTAAATTTCCCCTAGTCTCATTCTCCAGTGCTTCCAGCCTGCCCCACATCTGCGTATTTTCTTGAGTCATAGCGTTTACTGCCGCCTGGGTGGTTGTGGATTGCTTGTTGGCTTCTAACACCATATTAGCCAGCTTTCTGATGGCCGCATCTTGAGTTTCTAATCTGGTGAGGGTTACATTTTTGCATCCATCGCCCTCATTGATTCCATCATTGCTTGCCATGGGGTTCCGTTGGTGGGCTGGAGGATTTCTCTGCTGCACTGGTGGTGGCATTGCCGGCCTTGTTGGTCATTAGCTCCGTTGATTTGGAGGAGCCCACCTGCTGATTTTTGGGGCTCCCCATTGAAGAAAAAGATATCACTCGATTCCTTGTTACCTCCAGAGACTGAATATGTGAAATTCAGGATAGTTGAATGACTTATTTAAAAGTTCTCTGTAATATTATTATGCCACAAGGTGGACCCAGTTAAAGGGAATCGGTCAACAATACAGGCTCCTGTCCCCGCAAAGTTTATCTTCAGGTTAAGCCTTCTAAGTATGTTGCAGCACTTTTCTTGCACCACAACATACTTTATTTTAATAAAGAAAAGTTCATGACCTGGAAATATGGCGAATGCTGGGGGGGCTCCATTATCTGTTAATGTGTGATGCCACACCGCTCACTTCAGTACATTATGTATTGAAGCAAGCAGTGCGGTGCCGCACCTTTAGAGATAATGGAATCCCCCCGGCATCCGCCATACTTCCAGGTCGCAGACTTTTCTTTATTAAAATAAAGTATGTTGTGGCACAAGCAAAATGAGGCAACATACTTAGACAGCTTAACCGGAGAGTAAGCCTTGCAGGCGCGGGAGCCTGTATTGTTGACCGCTTCCCTTTAAAGAACAATCCTGCCTCATAGATGACTCTCTATCGTCCCCCCAGTGCCTCATATCTTGAGACTTGCATCTGTTATAATTATGATCTCTGTAGGTGATCACATAGGAACCCGGAGTGAGGTTGGTTGTGTAGGCCCAACATTGAAGGCTGGGCATGACCATGGAAACTGGAAAATCATAGCCACAATTTAATTGTGGGTACTGTGAAAATAGACTCCAAAAACAAAAAAACACCCTCTCCTGTGAAATCCATGACATTTTGCTGTTTTTAAGAAAGTCTTACTGTGCTCACTGATTTTTTTTGTCCCTCTGGCACATTCTGTACATGTGGTAGCAAGGGTGACTAAAATGCAGCTTCTGGAATGCTTCCTTTGTTCAGGAATGGTGTGTGACATTGCATTTGGGCATTCCCAGTGTCCACAGTATTTCACCCATATGACCTATTCATTCTTTTCCTTACTTTGTTAGATGCCATGTGATGTTGCAGGAGCGTATTTTCTGTGTCCACTGTTTGTTGCCAGTATGGACCTATGCTTCCTCTGTTCAGGGACGATGTGTGGCATTGCAGGAAGGCATACTGGCTTCAAGTCTATATGCTGCTTATCAGTTTCATTTTCCCACTGCTTCCTGGTTTAATTTTCAGGCATGAGCGGATGCTCCTGTTCACCCTCACGTCTGCCTAAGCTGCTTAACAGGGGACCAGAGCAAGAGGGTAGTTAGCCTGCTTGTCCTTAGAAGACAGCCTTAGGAGAGTACCTGCTGCTGGTTGGAGGAGTTCAATGTGCCTAAGAAAATCAGAGATATCTGAAGCCAAATAGAGACCCCTAGCTGCATTCATGGAGTTCTGCTGCTCTATCAGTGTCATCCTGCTGCCATCGACTCTTCTACTGACATTGTGCTACTGCCACCAGCTTTGCCTTCCATTGATGTTGTCCTGCTGCTATTGCGCTGCTTGTTGCCTGGCTACTCAAGAGTCCCTGACTACAATCTGTACAAGAGCTTAATCACAATAATCACAGTCTGCCTACAAGTCAGTGCTGAGTATTTTATTGCAAATAAAGTTAATTTTGCGACATCCCTAAACTCCCTAACTTATGCCTTTTTATTTTGACTGGGGGGAGCAAATCTGCCATCTCTTTACATCAGAAGCAATGCTTTCTCCCTCCAGAAAAAAAAACCTGAAAGAAAGGCAGCATGTGTTTGAGCAACACAGGGGCAAAACACTGTTCCCATCTCTGTCATGAAAGGTGTCAGTAACGAGGCAAAGTGAAAAAAATGAATGATTTTTGTTTCTCCTTGAACTTGGTATTTGATTTTCTTGTTTTGGCTTTGTGTGGTCGGCACCTAGTACCCCCCCCCCCCAGAGACATGGTCAGTATGTATTCCTTTTGGACATAGTAGGACACCAGTGTTTGTGAACAAATGAACATAGGACATGGTCAGGAGAGAGAGCAAGCAGAGGCTTGATAGTCAGTGAGAGGGTGGGCAGGAGAACAGAGAGGGGAAGGTTTCAAAAAAATGTACTGGTCAACAATTGATGATGGGACTAAGGGAGAGCAGGAGAGAGTGGATCTGATGTTTAAAAAACAATTTTTTTTATTATTATATAGATTTCTGAGGAATACAGCTTAATACACAAATGTAACATACTACGTATAAATAAAATCATTCAAATCAAATGATTAACATAATACATCTTTGTCACCCAATCAATGTATTTGGGCATCTAAGTCTGATGAAGAGTTCTGAGTTTGAACTTACATATTTGGAGTACGTTTGGTACTGATCCAGCTGAACAAATACCAAGTTCCTTATCTCCAGTGTGGCATAATCCCAGAAAATCTTCATCTCTGTTTCCATAAATTGGAAGGCAATTTATATGTTCTATGGGAGAGCCAGACTATCAAAACCAGTCCACCCTGATAAGCCCAGAACATTAGTACTGTAACAACAAGTAATCAAATTACTTACAGGAAATACAATCTACATGTAGAGAACAAAATATCAAATTAAAATAAATACATCATTGCAAAAGATAAAACAGAGAAAGAGGTTCCTGAAAGGGGGTCACTATTACAATGAGTGCCAATTCAGAATAAGAAAGAGGTAAAGGGACTCTGTTATAGCACTGAAAGGCCCCTCACATTTAAGGGACAAAGCTTGGGCAATACTCCAGTTGGTATATTACCCACTTTCTCCACCTATGGTCAAAGGTCTCTATTCAGTCCTTCACCCTAGCAGACAGCTGCACTAAGGTATAGATTTCCTTCAACAGTGTACCCCATGATTCCCAAGTTGGGACAGTTCTTGTGTGCCACAGCCTTGTAATAGCTTTCTGGGCTGCAAGAATAAGTATGGTTACCTACCTGTAGGTGGACCAGTCAACCCTGACCCCCTCTGGCAGCAAAATGTCAAGATAGATATTGGAGTTAGTAGGTTAGCACAATCATAAATAGCTGTTAACTCTTGAATCACCTCTCGCCAATAAGGGGCAAGGGGTTTACACGCCCGCATGATGTGAATCTGGTCTGCCTGTTGGCACCCACAGTCCCTCCAGCACCACCTGAGAGCATACCCCAAATACTTCACAACTATGGCTGGAGTACGGAAGAAGCAGTATCGGGAGCTTCCATATGTACTCCTTCCAATATGGTGAGCTAGAGACTTCATAGGTCAGAAGGGCTGACTCATTCCATCAGTGAACTGTTATTTCCTGCTCCAGCTCCTGGGACAATTTTACTCTGATTGTCTCAGTCATGTCCATTGGCCTCTCCTGAATGGCCTTGTATAGTAAACTAATTAAGCGCTAAGTTGAGAACTCGGTGGATTGACACTGAACCAATGAGACCAGAAGGGTTGGTTTCTCAGCTATATTAGATCATTTTTCCTCAGAGAGTTGCAAGTATGATTTTAATTTGAAGAAATTATAAAAATTCCTGTGTGTCACTCCAGTCCACTTATCACCTCCCACAAACAGGAAGATTCCAAGACAGTTTCTGGAATGCAAATGGCTGTGCTTCTATACCCTCTTACTCTTTAAGGGAAAAGGAAAGGTGCTTTGGTACTAAACAGCAGGGTAGTCAATGGTGCAAAAAGTATTCCTAAAAGGAATATTTCTATCAGCACTCAAACTAGTGTTACTTTGCTAATTGTTTTTCTTTTATTGTTTCTTTTTCAAGGCAGCATCAAAAACGTTTTAACCTTCTGACACACCCATGTGTGTTTCAACTAGTTTCTATAAAGTCATGGCAAAGAAAAAAGTCACTGTACCAGTTACATGCATTTGTCATGCATGGAGTTTTCAGCTGCTCCTTTTCATGGCTCAATTGCATATTCTTTTAGAGTCAGTCCCACTGCATGTGCAGGCACCTTTTTCTGTTGTTTCTGTCCTCAATTTCCAGGTTGTTCTTGCATTGAAAAAATCAGGGTTTGCTGTTGCATGGACCTGCAGAGCTGCTGGCACTTCTGTGGACTCCCTGGCTCTTGGGAGTCTGGCAGCTTGAAGCTGTTATGTGCCGCTCCCTCTGCATGCTGCTGCTTCCACTGTTAAGAGTTTGTGTATTTATTTATTTCAGATTTGGATTAATACCTTTGAGCCATCAGGGCTCTTTTACAAAGGTTCCAAGTCAAGTGAACAAAAAACAGTACTTTACAGTACACATAAAACAAAATCACAGATTGGCAAAGATGTGTTAAACACAAAGTAATAGATATAAGGCAGTTACTGGAACAATAGGAAGAACAACATCATGCATTACTTATAAGGTAGAAGCTCAGTCACAGTTTGGTTTCTAGGAGCAGGTAGTGCAGAGTTAGCAGCCAGAGAGGGCTTTGTCCTAGGGGTAGTACATTGTCAGCAGCTGGAGAGGGCTTTGTCCTGGGCAGGTAGGGAAAAGGAAGAGTAGCATGGATATTATGCGATTAGGTGAGACAGTCACAGTGGTTCAACTGGGCTATGAATAATCTGAGCTCTCTTTTGAAGGGATCAATCTTCTCATGCTCTTAAGAGGGAAGAGGGGAGGTCATTTAACTACTGAGGCCCATGGTAGGCAAGCGAACGCCGGGCAAAGGAGGTGCGTTTGAAGGGGACCTGGAGCACACCTTTGGCTGTTCTAGTTATTTTAGTGGTTATGTTGCAGTGAAACAGGGTAGTTGTGGAATCTGGTGTTAGTCCCAAGAGGGTTTTTTCCCCCAATTAGACAAGTCTGGTACCTGGCCCTAAGGTGCAGGGGAGCCATCCAGTGTCTGAGTAGAGGCTACAAGTGTGAGTTAAGTGCCTGGCCCATAATACTAGCCAACAGACCTTGTTTACTAATAGCCTGACCCTTTGCAATGCTGAATCAGTGGCAGCACTGTAGATGACTAGCCTGTAGTCTATGGTTGAGAGTACTGAACTCTAGGTTACTAGGCTCAGAGCCTCTAAGGCCATTGCTTGCTTGTGTCGATATAGGATTCCCAGTTTGGCATTTGCTGTTTTAATTATATGGTCTATGTGTGAGGTGAAGGAAAGGGTGTCATCTAGGAGGATGCCAAGGAATTTAAAGGTAGATACTTGTTCAATGACGTCACCCTTTTGACTAAGAATGGTTAATGGGTCATTGTTTTTCTTCAAGTGTGGCACAGTAAAGTGCATAATTTTAGTTTTTTTTATAGCTTAAGAAGAGACGGTTTTGAGAGAACCAGGACTCAGGCATCCAGAGACATTTTTTATAAGTTATCTTATGTCAGTCGGGTGGTTCCCTGGTACAGAGATAACACTGACTGCACAGTGACATTTTAGCTCGGCAAGCAGTAGGTAGTGTGTTTATGAATAGGCTGAAGAGTAAGGGTCCTAGAATTGAACCCCTGGGGACCCCCAGAGTGACTTTCATAGGGTCAGATAATACCCCCCTTATTTTCACACATTGTGTTCCATTAGACAGGTAGCTCCTGAACCAGGAGACCATGTCACAGGACAGGCCTAGTGCTATTAGGCTGTCAAAGGATTTGATGAGTCACAGTATCAAATGCTTTAGTGAGGTCAATGAAGATGGGCCCCACTGTCTTTCCAGAGTCTAGAGCGCCATACAAGTGTGAAGTATAGCCTAAGAGTGCTGTGATTGTGCTGTGTTTTTGCCGAAACCCATGCTGTTCTGGGCAGAGTAGATTATATTCATACAGGTATTCAGTAAGTTCATCAGAAACAATTATTTTTAGTGCTTTTGGGGGTAGAATGGATATGGGACAGTAATTACCCCTGCTGGTTCTATCTAGAATTTTTGAAGACCGGGGTGACAAGAGCGGTCTTCCACTTGTCAGGGAACACTCCAGTTCTTAGTGATATATTAAATAACAGAGTTAGAGAGCAAGTTCGTTTAGGATGAGTGCAACTAGCTTCATATCTATATTGTCACTACTGATTCTTGTTTTGCCCAGGACCCTTTTGACATATTTAATGGTCTGAGTTCTTGAGATAAGCTTGAAGTAAAAAGGCTGACTGGTATTAGGGGTGGAGGGGGAGTTGGAATTGGGGGCCTCAAGGGTGGGTTATGTTTTTAGGTACTCCGGAGGTAGGACTGAACTTAGGTTCAAAAAGGCATTACTGAATGCATTTGCTAGGTCCTTAGGTTGCTGTATTGGGTCAGAAGGGGTGACTATTAGGTCAGGAGGAGCTCTAGATTCCTTGCCTGTCAGAGCTTTAACATTATTCCAGAACTCCTTCCCATTTCCCCAATTTCTTACCAATTGGTCTTTGTAATAGGATGCTTTCACATTTCTCACCAGCCTGGTACACTTGTTCCTGGCAGCTTTGTAGGCAGTGTAATCAGCCTGGTACACTTGTTCCTCACAGCGTTGTAGGCAGTGTAATTAGCCTGGCAACCAGTAGCTCTGGCTTTGTGCCAAAGGTGGTCTTGTTGGTTCATTTGCTCGATGAGATGGCCAGTGAGCCAAGGGCTTATGGTGCCTTTAACTTTGGAGGATCTGACAGGGGCATATAAGTCACAGGCTTTGTTAAAGATTGTGTAGAGGTAGTCCATGGCCTGATTAGCATCATTGCAGTAAACCAGCAGAGTCCAGTCCACGATAAGTATTTTTTTAAATTGATTCAACTTTCCCTTTCAAGTTTGACAAGTTGGGGGGAATCTTTTGGACCCTTGTTTGTCCAGCAACAGACTACTGGAGAATGGTCACTTAATGTGTCTGGTAGGACAGAAACATTTTGAGATATGGTCAGGGGAGGAGGGGAGAAGTCAGTCAATGACGGTGCTGGTGCCTGTCCAACAGTTCCTTCTGGTCACTTGGGGAACCATCTGTGCGAGGTATTGGCTGTGGATTTTATCTCTAGTAACCACTGAATCCTGGGCCAACCAATTGGTGTTAAAATCCCTTAGGATTATCTTCTCCCATCCCTGTTTAGCCTGCCTAAAGTGATCAAGGAATTGTTCCAGCCCAGGTCCTTGTTTCCCAGGTGATATATACACAGTGGCTAGTAACAGGGCCTTATTTTGGCACCCAATGGAGAGTTTTATAAGGAATATCTGAGCTTCATTAGTGTTGATATTATTGCCGAGATATACCAGACACCCTCCCCCTCTTTTGGGCAGCCTGTCCAGATGGAAGGTGGCATACCCTTCAAGTGAGACTGAGGCGTCAGGGATCTTATAAGAGAGCCAGGTTTCGGTGAGCAAGATCATGTCAGGCTTGTGTACTGCAACCCAGGCCTAGAACTGGGAGAGCTTAGGAAGGAGGCTACAAATATTAACTGAGGCGATTTTGATGTGTCCTGGGGCCTTAGAGTTCACTGGGCCAGGATTTGAGTGAACATTCCCAGAGATGAGTAGAAGGATGATAATTATCCTTATAATGTAGTGTTTCCAGTAACATAGAAACATAGAATTTGACGGCAGATAAGGACCACTTGGTCCAGCTAGTCTGCCCATTTTCCTACCTAACAGATAAGCTGCAGATCCTAATTAACCAACAGCTTACTTCCTCCTACCCCCCCCCACTAGGACTGCCTTATGTCTGTCCCATGCATTCTTGAATTCCCCACTATTCTTGACTCCACGTCCTCAGGAGGCTGTTCCATGCATCACAACCCTCTCTGTGAAAAATACTTCCTCACATTACCTCTGAGCAGTCCCCTCTATCTTCAAATTGTGCCCCTTGTTCTTGCACATCTCTTTTCTGAATGATGCCACCCTCTTGGACTTGTTGATTCCCTTGAGGTCTTGAAAGTTTCTATCATGTCCCCTCTCCCTCCTTTCCTCAAGGGTATCATATTAAGCTCCTTTAGTCTTTCTTGCATATGTCTTCTGGTGCAGACCCTGCACCATTTTGTTGCCCTCCTCTGAACAGCCTCCACTCTGTCTATGTCTTTGCGGAGATGGGGTCTCCAGAACTGTCACGCAGTACTCCAGATGGGGTCTCACCAACTGTCTGTACAGAGGATAACAACTTCCTGTTTTCTACTACTGATGCCTCCCTATGCATCCCAATATCCCCCCAGCCTTCCTTACTGCCTTCTCACATTGCTTGCCCACCTTTAGGTCATCTGATATAATTACCCCCAGGTCCCTTTCCATTTTTACTGTTGTCAGTATCTCACCCCCCATTGTGTACTCTTGCCCTGGGTTTTTGTTTCCCAGGTGCATTACCTTGCACTTCTTTGCACTGAATCTGAGCTACCATACATTTGACCATTCATCCAACCTTGCCAAGTCCCTTCTCATCCTTTCCACTCCATCTGGTGTATCAACCCTGTTGCAGATCTTTGTGTCATCCGAAAAGAGACATACTTTTCTTTCCAGTTCCTCTGCAATGTCGCTTATAAAGACATTAAAAAGGACCGGTCCCAGTACTGAACCCTGCGGTACCCAGCTAGTAACCCTCCTTTCTTCACTGTGGACTCCATTTACTACTACCTTTTGTGTCCTGTTGTCTAGCCAATTTTGTATCCAGGCTACCACCTTGGGACCCACTCCAAGGCCGGCTAACTTGTGTATTAATCTTTTGTGTGGGACTGTATCAAATGCCTTGCTAAAATCTAGGGAAGCTATGTCCACAGCCCCTCCCTGGTCTACTACTTTGGTCACCCAGTCAAAGAAATCTATTAGATTAGTCTGACATGACCTTCCCATCGTGAATCCATGCCTTGGGTCCTGTGCCCACTGGCCTCTAGGTACTCAACAATTCTTTCCTTCAAGTGATTCCATCATTTTACCTACCACTGAGGTCAAGTAACTGGTCTGTAGTTTCCTGCCTCTGTCCTGCTCCCACTTTTGTGAAGAGGAATCACATCTGCCCTCCTCCACTCCTCAGGTACCACCCCATCCTCCCATGATTTGTTAAAGAGAGTAGTCAGCGGTGTCATTAGTTCTACCCTTAGTTCTTTTAGAATTCTTGGGTGAATCCCATCAGGCCCCATTGCTTTGTCCACCTTCAATTTTATTAGTTCTTTCAGAACCCTTTCTTCTGTAAATGGACTAGTATCAACCCTCATCTTCAGAGTGTTTCTCTTGTTTGGTTTAGGTACCTCCCCCTCCTCTTCCTTTATGAATACTGAGCAGAAATATTCGTTCAGTGGCCCTGCTTTTTCATTGTCACCCTCTACCCACATTCCCTCCCCTTTATTAAACCTCCCTAATGTACCTATAAAAGGTCTTATCCCCCTTCTTAACAGAGTTGGCTATGCTTTCCTTGGTTTGGGCCTTTTCTATTCTGACTGTCTTCCCAGCCTCTTTCTGCTTTAACTGATAAAGTTCTCCATCCTTCTCCTTCTGTGTTTCCTTATATTTCCTGAATGCTATCCTTTTCTCAACCTTCCCTGCCACCTCTTTTGAGAACCATAGCGTTTTTTTCCTTTATTGTGTTTTGTTGATTTGCTTTACACAAAGGCTTGTTGCCTCTGTGATGGCTGTTTTGATTACTCTCCATTGTTCCTCCACCCCTCCTTCCTGCCTGTTTGCTAGTGCTTTTCTGAGGCACTCTCTCATTTTACCAAAGTCAGCCCTCCTAAAGTCTAATACTCTTGCTTTTGTGTGGCTTGATTGTATGGCTGCGTTTATCGTGAACCACACTGTTTGGTGGTTGCTTGTTCCCAGATGGCTACCCACTTCTAAATCTAAGATATTTTCTCCGACCCCATTTGAGAGTACCAGGTCTAAGATTGCTCCCTCCCGAGTGGGTTCCAGTACTAGCTGTCTGAGGCATGCCCCGTAGGGCATCAAGAATGACCCTGCTCTTGGATGTGCCTGCAGCAAAGGTGCTCCAGTTAACATCTGGCATATTCAGGTCCCTCATCAACAATATCTCCCCTTTTTCTGCCATTCTAAGGAAGCCTTCTATCATTTCCTTGTCCATTCCCTCCCTCTGAGATGGGGGTCTGTATACAACCCCCATGCAGGATAATAGTGACATTTCCTGTCTCCAGGGTGACCCAGAGTGTCTCATCTGCTCCCTGTTTACTCTTTAGTTCTGTTGCTTTGATCCTTCCTTTACATAAGAGCTACTCCTCCTCCTCTTTACCCTCCTGCCCTCCTGTAGATTGTGTATCCTGGTATGTTGACATCTCAGTCATGGTTCTCTGTGTACCATGTTTCTGTGACTACAATATCCAGGCAACCCTCTTCCATCAAGGCCACTAGTTCAGGGAGCTTGTTACACAGACTATGGGCGTTGGTACTCATCACCCTCCACTTTTTGATGGCCTTACCCCTTTTAGCCCCATTCCTGTCCTTACTGCCTTTGCCTTTTTTGACATTTACTTCTGGCCTGCTTCCTAATGACTTCTCTACCTTGGTGTTTACCTCACTAATTACTGTTGTTTGTGGGGGGAGGCTGGGATTTCCCTGCTCCTTTTCAGTGCCTCCCCCTTGGCTAGTTTAAATGCTTGCCAATGAAGCATTTAAACCTCTCACCTAGGATCCTGGTTCCCCCCTGGACAGATGCAGACCATCACGCCAGTATAGGTCTGCATCCCTCCAGCAGGCTCCCCAGTCCCCAATGAAGCCAATGAAGCCAAAACCCTGAGCTCCACACCAGTTTTTCAACCATTCATTGAATTCCCTGGTGAGGAATAACCTAGCATCACCCTTGCCATAGACAGGCAGCACCTCCGAGAAGGTTACTGTATGCGCTACTTGTCTAAGGCCCCTCCCCAACTCTAGAAACTCCTCTTGTACTGCTCTGATCCCATTCCTAGCCAGGTCATTTGTCCCTAGGTGGACAATAACATCCAGCTCCCTCCCTCGTGCAGCTGCTCCCCACGATCCTGAGGATTCGCTTCCTGTCCCTCCAAGCCGTGGCGCCAGGCAGGCACCTTACCTCCCTCTCCCCTTCCTCCCCCATTTCTACCCCCCTAATGATTGAGTCCCCCACCAGGATTTGTTTCCTTCACCTGTGGGGTCTCATGCCACCCTCCCGTGGGTCTCCTTTGTGAAGGTTCCCAGCATCCTCCTTGGTCTCCACTGCAGGTGCCTCCGTAGAGGAACCACTATCCACCAGAAGAGCGAATGAATTGTGGAGAGGTACAGATGGAGGGATGCAACTTTGTTCCACCACCCTCTCCCTCCCCTGAGCCCACCCTGGTCCAGCCTCTCTTCTTTCTTGGCAACCTCTGAGGTAGTGGCATTGGCCCTGGTGGTCCCTGGGTGGGGAAGGAGGTTTCATGAATCCTACCCAGGTCAGCCTGGAGACGGGCAACCTCCTCTCTCAGACCAGAGAGGTGCCTGCAAATAGGGCAGCATCGCAGCCTCCAGAATGTCTACCGGAACACTGCCGCCCCACAGCCATTGCACTGCACCACTCCTATCATGTCTTATTTTGTGTCCCCTCTCCTGTTTCTCTGTATGCTTACTCTCTCCTCTCCTTACAACTCTCACCCTTCCTGTTCTGGGACAGTAACTTCCTATATTCTTCAGAAGCCTCCTTCTTCCTTGCTCATAGTAATAGTAAGTAGTTTCGCAGCTTGCAGGTCTGCCTCTGTATACATAGTCTGTCTTTCAAAGGGCCTTTTGCATTGGAATACGAGCAGATCAGGCCACAACAAGCACTGTTACAGAGTTCTGTGGATGAGTACTGTGTGCTTATGTTTAGGAGCTCTAGGGCTCCATCATCAGAGCTGGCAGCTGTTGGGATAGCATGCCTTAAATCCCCTCAGGTTGTCTTGGCAACAACAATAGGCATTCATTTACAACTTAACTATAATTGTCCCTTGCTCTTTGAATTTACATCTAAAAGTGACAAATGCATAGACAATACCTAAACCAACTGTAAAAATTTTGTGACAAGGTACCTTTGTAAATGAGCCTATGGCTCAAAGGTTTTCCAAACTACTGTTTAAATATAATAAAAATAAAATAAAAATCTCCCTTTAATATTTTTATATAAATAACTTTTACAACTATGTTTTCTTAATCATATCTGATTATCAAAATGTTACCAAACAATGTGAGAAGGCTGTGAAGACAGCGAGGGGAATGCTGGGGTGCATTGGGAGAGGAATCTCCAGCAGAAGCAAGGAGGTGGTGATGCATCTCTACAGAAGACTGGTAAGACCTTATCTACAGTACTGTGTCCAGTTCTGGAGGCTGCATCTCCGGAAGGACACACACAGAGTAGAAGCGGTTCAGAGAAGGGCAACAAAAATCGTGCAAAGGCTGCAACAAAGCCATAGGAGAGGAGACTGGAGGATCTCAATATGAATTCTCTGGAGAAGAGGAGAGGGGGGCATATGATAAAGAGACTTAAAAATACCTAACCTCCTCTTTTTCCATCCTTCTTCCTCTAGACTATTCCCTTGGGTCATATGACTCTCGCCTATTGGTAGTTCCACGTCAGTCTACCGCTGTTGGCCAAATGGCCTTCTTCCATCACTTTTCCAAACTTTGGTACCCCAGATTTGCCTCTCATCCTCTCTCCTCCTCAATCTCCTTAGCTCTTCACAACCTCCTCTTGGTAAACTGTACCTGTGCATAATCTCCCCTTCTCTAATTACTCCTCTGATCACCTGTTAGCCGAGTCAAGGTTAATCAATCCCTACTGTTAAACTGTACTTGAGTTGGTAGCACTTAAAAGATCAAATGCACTTATTTTATAAAAAGCTTGAATTCCCTTGAACTTAAGTCCATGTGTCATGATTAGTGTTTCCTGAAAATATCATGCTGTTTGATTTTGTGGTTTTCTTTAAAGCAGCATCTGTTAATGTGCTCTGCAGTATCTGAAAATAGTGAAGATTTTTCTGCTCCTGTCGATGAGCAATGACATCATACTTGTCCAGACTGCTGCTTCAGCGATTAAATCCCTGATTGACTGAATAAGCTGTTGCAGTTCCTAGTTAGAGCATTAGAGCAGTCTGTAGAGCTAATTGTTTTCACTCAGAGTTTGTTACCCATCTGGTTTGTATTTAGCAAGATTGGCTTAAAGTATTTTATTTATTTATTTAAACATCAGTTTACAACCTTTGAGCCAGGGGCTCATTTACAAAGGTACCTTGTCACATAGAGGACACGGACAGTGGCATGGGAGACAACAGATAAAACAGGAACAGGAGCAACAGATAAAACAGGTACAAAGTAAGTGTCATTCAAGGTTACAGTTGGTTCAAAACAGAAATGAGGAATACATGGCTAATCAGGCTAGCAAAAATAGGGTTAGTGATTGGGAAGGAGAGGAAAACCAGGGTGGAAGAAGTATAGGGAAGGAGTAAGGAGGAGGGTGGAGAAAGCAGCTCGGTGAGCATTGTCAGGCTTTTTTTTAATACTTTAGCGGCAGCATCTGCGTGAGAGGAGCAGGTGATTTCTGAGGCTATTTTTAAAGCATGCTAATGAGGGGGAGTCTGAGACAGCGGCAGGGAGGGAGTTATACCAGGTGGCCGCTCTGTAAGGGAACGCCCTTTGGCCGTGCGACGTCCTAGCTCTTGGAATGACCAGGGTTGTTTTGTCTGAGCTGCGGGTGTTCATAGTCGGATTAGCTTGGTGGATTGAGTTGGATATGCCAGTGGGGGATAGGCCATGGAGGCTTTAAAGGTGAGTTAGCAGGTTTGGTACATGAGCCGCTCATCCAGGCTGGGTATGGAAGCCAGGAGTAGAGCAGACAGGTGTGTGTAAGTCTAGGCGCTCCGGTTATCAGCCTGCAGGCTTTGTTCAGTGTGAGGCGAACCTTGTTTAGGGCCGTCTGATCAGCAGCCCCATAGACCGGAAGGCCGTAGTTGATGAGTGATATGACAGAGGAAGCGACAGCCAAGCGGAGGGCGTGCGAAGGGAGGCATTTTTTGTGCCGGTAAAGAATGCCCAACCGTGAGTTGGTGGCAGAGTTCAAGGTGGAAATGTGGCCATGGAAGGAGAGGGCAGGGTCAAAGATTATTCCAAGATATTTATAGGCCTGCACTTGTTCAATGGGGATATTGAGGAGGAGTGGACAGTGAGAGGAAAATTCATGGGACTTATTTTGGGGTGGGAGAAGAGCATGGTTTTGTTTTCTTTAGGTTGATTATGAGTCGGTGTTCAGAGAACCAGGTTTCAGCGGAATTGTATGCTAGCTGGAGAGAATTCTGAAGTGAAGAGGGGTTACTGTCAGAGGCAATGAGTACTGCATCGTCAGTGTAGAGTAAGATCTTACCTCCACATTTGCTAGGAAGTGAGTTGAGGAAGAGGAAGAAGAGTAAGGGTCTGAGGATGGAGCCCTGAGGCAACAGTGGGCCATCGCGAGGCAGGATAGTGCTCTACCCCCTGGGCCTTCGATCACCTGGCAGCCACCAGTGGTGCCCCCACCAGTCCACACTATACAGGTGCTCCCTGCAACTGCTGCTACAACTTCGGGTGGAGCTGCCATCACCACAGCTGAAGATGGGTGCTCTTTCCAAGGAGGCCAGCTTGGCCAATGACTTGCCAGGCCAGTTGTCAGTACAGATTACCCCGGGGGAGGATACCTGGCTGGTCCATGGTGAGCAACTAGTGGAGGGCCATTTTCATGGAGTCTTCGGACGGCTTGAACTATGAGTCCGTGGTTGTCTCTGAGACTCAAGTCCTCAAAAGGGCCAGAAGAATTCTCCACTGAGCAAGGCCAGTGTGTGTCAGGGTACTTCTCAGATTTATTTTGGAGTCCATGTCAGTTCTGTTGGCACCAGTTCAGAAAAGGGCTAAAATACCCTTGTACTGACATTCTCAACAGGGATGAATCCCCAAGGGTTGCCTTTCAGTGTGTCAGCGTGGCTCAGTTGGTAGCACATCCGCCTCTGGACCAGAAGGTCGTGGGTTCTCGTCCCACACCGGGATTGGACTTGCACCTAAAAATCGCTGGCATCCGAGTGCAGTATTGGGGGGTGCTGTACTGCTGGGGTGTGCCGTCCTTCAGATGAGACGTTAAACCGAGGTCCCTTCTGCCCATCCTGGTGTTGTCCTGGTGGGTGTCCAGGTGGAAGTAAAAGAACCCAGGGCACTCTTCGCAAAGAGTAGGGAACATTCCCGGTGTCCTGGCCAACATTCCCCTTCCCATAAACTGGTTTATGCAATTATCCAGGCTGTGTGTGGGTGATGATGTGCGATATGGCCGCCACCACACATTCAGTCACTTCACTACCAGTCTAGCATTGCTTGTAAAGCGCTTTGGATGTATGAAAAGCGCTATATAAATGCAGATTCTTCTTCTTCTTCAGAGTGGATAGGGCAGGTGCTGGAGAGAGTTCCACCAACTTTCACACATTGAGAGCGGGCTGAGAGATAGCTGGCGCACCAGGAGACTGGACCAGTGGAAAAGCCTAGGTGGTCGAGAGTGGTTAAGAGAAGAGGGTGTGATACGGTATCAAAGGCTTTAGACAGGTCAATGAATACCGCACCAGCCATGGAGCCAGAGTCCAAAGATGTGTGAAGGAAGTTGGCAAACTCCAGGAGAGCTGTAATGGTACTATGTCCAGCTCTGAACCCATGTTGCTCAGGGCAGAGAACACTGTATTTAGAGAGGTAGTCAGAGATTTGTGTGGCCACAATTTTCTCTAATGCCTTGGAGAGGGGGGACAGGATTGAGATAGGCCGGTAGTTACTTGGAAGAGTCCTGTCGCCACCTTTGTGGATAGGGTAACAGTGGCGACCCTCCAGACCGTAGGAAATTGTCCGAGGCAGAGGGATTTGTTGAAGATGCAGGTGATGGGTGAGATGACCTGGTCCAGGACCTGACGTAGGAGACAGGGATCAAGGGAGTTGTTACCGATGGTGTTACCCTTTAAGGCTTTAAGCAGGTAGGGTCTGACTTCTTGTGCGGAGACACAACGCAGGTGAAACAAGGGGCCTGTGATGGATGGTGCAGACCTGGGGGGTGGAGGACTGAAGAAATTGCTAGGGAGCACTGAGCTAAGGTCCACAAAGGAGTTATTGAGGTGAGTGGCATGAGGGCAGGATCAGAGGATATAGTACCATTGATGTTAAGAAGAGAAGGAGGGGGGACGGGATGTCCATTTAGCTGCTTAACGTTGTCCCAGAAGGACCTGGGTTCCCCAAGAGGAGGTAAGAGAGGCTTGATAGTAATCGGCCTTAGCTTATGGATAGCCCAGGTGCACCTATTCCAGCAGCATCAGGTCTGCCGGTCTGCAGGCGGCCAGTTGCAAGAGCAAGGTGCCACAGGTTGTCCGGCCAGCTTAAAGAGCAGTCTCAGGCAGGATGACCCAGGGGCATGCCTTACTTTAGCTCCCTACGAGCAGTTATAGGCAAAGATGTCACAGGCAGTGTTGAAGGTGTTGACAAAGAAGGCAAGCGCCTTGTCAATGTTAGGTGAGTTTAGTAATGAGACCAATCTGCATGCACAAGGTAATGCTTTAGGTCTTTTAACCCACCAGGCCTAAGCCGCCTCCGAAAGGTGGTTTGAACAGAGGGCTTGGGCAGAGAGGTATCCCAGTTGAAGAGAACAGGGCAGTGGTCACTAAGGCAGTCAGGGAGTATTTGGATATTGTGGATGCGGCTTGGTCTGTTGGTGAGGACCACATTTAGGAGTGTGCTAGAGCCCCTTCTGGGGTTAAATCTAGTTGGCTGGGATACTAGTTGGTTTAGATCAATAGCCGCAAAAGCCTCACGAGAGGAGGAGGATGACGGGCAAAGCCAATTAATGTTCAGGTCTCCCACCAGGATCTGGTCGGCGGGGCTGGGTAAGGAGGTGAGATAGTCAATTAGTGGGTCCAGTGCCTGAGACTGGTTCTTTGGAGGTATGTAGGCCGTAGTCAGAAAGATAGGACCCCTAGAGGGGTCTGGAGATAGCTTTAATGTTAGGGCCTGGGCCTTATGGGCAAGGTCAGGGGGAGGGAGGGCTGAGCCAATGAGAGGGTCCTTTACATGAGCGGCACATCCCCCACCTCTCCTACGGCCCGTCCAGCGGTGGAGGGTGTAGCCAGGGAAGAGACCTGGGAGTTAGAGGTGGAATCGGACAGCCAAGTTTCAACAAGGCACCTACATCTGGTTTATGAACCATCACCCAGCAGTGTAGAGAATCCAGTTTTAGGGAGGCTACAAATGTTCATAGATGCGACACAAGTCCAGAGGATTTCAAGGGGGGCCAGAGTTGCCAGGCCCAGGATTGGGATGGATGTTGCCAGTCAGGAGCAGGAGGAGGAGTGCTGCTCTTGGGAGTAGGTGGTAGAAGGAAAGTTTCCACGACTGAGGTAGGGGGATGGGAGGGCGGAGGTACTGGGGATGGAAGGTAGCACAGATAGGGAATGCAAGCACGATAAGATGCCCGAGAGGGCAGGGGGGTGAGTGAGAGGGTGCCCATAGAACCGTAGATACATAAGAGGAGCAGATTGGGAGAGTGAAGCCAGAGGGGGGGCAGGGGGAGAGGAGTGGTGTGTGGCAGGAAGATAAATGGGGGCATGAGAATAGCTCGCCAGCGGGCATCTAGCACTCCTAGGAGAGGTAAGGAGAATTAGGATGAGGGGAAGGAGAGGGAGGGGAGTGAGCCGGAGAGTGATGGACATGAGTCGTGAGGGGTGAGAGTCTCTGGGAAGAAAATAGGGTAGAGAGGTAGCGGTAGAGAGAAAGACAGTGGGATAGGATTTAGGGTGGGTGGTACAGAGGTAGAATTGAGAGTTGGAAGCAGTGCCCACTAGTGGTCAGCAGGTATATCCTGCAAATGGGAAAGTGGGGACTTAGGTACAGGACACACAGGACGTGATGTCACAGGAAGTGACGCGCTTCACCCGAGCCAAGATAGCCACAGCCGGCCCTGGGTGGGGCAGATGACGCGAAGCATCGTCGGGCTAGCACCCTACAGCCGAGTCAGTCCGCGGAAAACAATCAGCGGCTGAGGGGCAGAGCAGCCACTAGTCTGTGGAGTCACGCTGGTGAAGCCCTCGCAGGAGACGACTTGCTGGATGCCTTTACCTGAAAAGCTGGCTCCCGAGTAGAAAAACGCTCCAGGTAGGAGCAGAGGAGTTCCGTCGACTGCCGCGGTCGGCAGCTACTGTGGTGGTGGTGGTGGGGGGTGCGCCCATCTGTAAGGAGGTAGAGGAAAGCAATTAGTATGCAGCGGGAGGTTTGAGATGTTAGCTCAGGTAGTACACGCGTAGTAGAATAAGCCCTAAACACACATACAGTCCCAACTAGCACTTTTATAAATTACACTTAAACTTCACTGTGGTACTGAACTTTGCACTGGGACAATAAGCTTAAACTATGCACTGAACTTTGGTTATGGAACTTTGCACTCAGTTACTAAACAAGGTGCTATGAGTTAGGCTGCTGCACCTATGTACATTGAAATTAAGTACAACATTCACAAACAGGTGGCCCTGTGGTGCGTTTAAACATTGCGACTACCAACCAACAAAGCATGCAGCCTGTTCAAAACTACAGTAGCAGTCCCTTCAGTAATAATAGGCACTACACAGTACACATGCAGTCAACAAGCCCTTTCTTGTGCCTGGTCCCATTTAAAATTAGCCTCCGTTTTCGCCCAGCTCAGGATCCAACCACCCCCTCAGGTATCACCCTACAGCCGAGTCAGTCCGCGGAAAACAATCAGCGGCTGAGGGGCAGAGCAGCCACTAGTCTGTGGAGTCACGCTGGTGAAGCCCTCGCAGGAGACGACTTGCTGGATGCCTTTACCTGAAAAGCTGGCTCCCGAGTAGAAAAACGCTCCAGGTAGGAGCAGAGGAGTTCCGTCGACTGCCGCGGTTGGCAGCTGCTGTGGTGGTGGTGGGGGGTGCGCCCGTCTGAAAAGCTGGCTCCCGAGTAGAAAAACGCTCCAGGTAGGAGCAGAGGAGTTCCGTCAACTGCCGTGGTCATCAGCTACTGTGGTGGTGGTGGTAGTGGTGGTGGTGGGGGGTGCGCCCGTCTGACAAGCTGGCTCCCGAGTAGAAAAACGCTCCAGGTAGGAGCAGAGGAGTTCCGTCGACTCCCGCAGTCGGCAGCTACTGTGGTGGTGGTGGTGGGGGGTGCGCCCGTCGGTGAGAAGAAACCCCAATACGAGCTGCGGGACTCTGAGCCGCTCCTTCCCGGCTTTTGCTGTGGTCTCCATGGCTGCCCGCCTGCCTCTCAGCTGCCCCGGCTCACTCTCTACTCGTTCGCTCTCCCGTCCGGTTACCTCGCGCTCGCTGATGCTGCTGTAGCCTGTTACTCCATTCTCTCTTGTGCTCTCTGTCTCCGTGCGGCTTGTGGCGGGACCTTCACAGCAGAGCGCAGCACGAGACTCTCTCTTCCCCTCTATACCGTCTCATGCACCCCAAGCCACTCCAGCACACAGCTCAGCCTATAGTATAGAAATATATATATATAGAAATATAGAAAGTATATCTTTCTGTTCTCATAAACAGTTGACTGGTTGGGGTTCAGTGCTGAACTGAAGTGGTATGAATGAATGTCTATATCACAGATGTCAGTTCTCGGTCACCAAAACTATGCTGTCTATTCTGGCTATATAACACAGGGTTGTTTAATGGATATAAGATAAATCTACATTCCATTAATTCATAGAAGTAGTGTATTTGAAGTAGCCACAATAAATATCTTCATGTGATAACAATGTTGTTTTCATTTCAGACTGAAACGTGTGTTTGCCACACTCTGCTATTTCAGAAACATGTACTCTATGAACTCATAAAATTCAGTTACTTGAGGGTTTCTGTGTGAAAATACATCATGTATGTGTATAACTAGAAATACTGTATGGCATCCTGATGCCCCTATCTCCTGCCCAACATATGAGGCAGCAGCTCTCTGCTTCCCCCTTTCCCCTGCCCTCATATGAGGCTATTGCAACCCACTGCCCACTGTCTTCTCCACACAGTTAGGGCTGCTGCACCCCGCTGCCTCCTGCACACTTTAGGCTGCTTCACCCTGCTACTCTGTCCCCCACCCTATAATACAAGATGAAAGTATTTTTTTCCATTTTCTTTCGCATAGTTTTGGGCAGTGTACTAAAGGATCTGACTCTAGTGGCAGGGAGCAACATAGTGCAACAACTCTAACTGCGGAAGCAAGAGGCTAAATGGTGCAGCAGGGTACAGTGGTGTCGGGGGACAGAGGACAGCATGGTGTAGAAGCCTTGACTGTGGTGCAGGACACAGTGGGGCATCAGGGCACAGCAGCCCTGTGTGAGAGGGTGCATGTGGTGTAGTAGCCCTGCCCATTTGGGGCAATGGAAGTGGGTAGCAGGGTGCAGCCAAAGCCCCACCTCTGATGGCCTGAGGCAGCATGATGCAGAAGCCCAAACTGTGAAAGCAGAGGCCCTGAGATTCTAGAGCTTAGCACAGCATAGCATAGCAGCCCTTTCTGTGGAGACAGGAAAATGGGGCAACAGTGTGCATTGGCCCTGACTGTGGGGGTGGGGGACAGAGGGAAGCAGGGTGCAGCAGCCTCATCTGAGAGACAGGAGACAGAGGCATTAGAATTCCATATAGCATTTCTAGTTATACACATACTGTACATGATGTATTTTCACACAGAACCCCACGAAGAACTGAATTTTATGAGTTCATATAGTACATGTTTCTGAAATAGAGTGTGGCAGACACGTTTGTTAATCTGACATAAAAACAAAATTGTTCTCACACAAACCTATTTATTGAGGCTACATCAAAGACAGAGTGCTTCTAAGAATTAACGGAATGCAGATTTATTTTATATCCATTAAACAACCCTGTGTTATATTGCCAGAACAGAATGCAGAGTTTTGATGACAGAGAACTGACATCTGTGATACAGACAAGGTAATTTCTCACACATTCATACAACTTCAGTTCAGCACTGAACCCCAAATGATCAACTTTCTATGATAACAGAAAGATAGATTTTAAGCTTCTCTCTCTAAACACAAACCAGATGGGTTAGTAACAAACTCTGAATGAAAACAATTAGCTCTACAGACTGCTCTATTAAGGATCTGCAACAGCTTATTCATTCAATCAGGGATTTAACTGCTGAAGCACCAGGCTGTCGTCGTGGCACAGGTCAGGAAGCATAGGGAAAATCAGGAGCAGTTGTGAATTCACAAAAAGTATTTATTAGTACTAGCAGTAACATAAAAAAACTTGTTCAGTATAACTAGTTACAAAGGCAGAATAAAGAGAGAAGATGCATCTGAGTTTTCCTTCAATCTCTGTGTCCCTTCCAATAAACTGCAGCTTTGTTTTTATAAGTTCTTGTAACCCCTCTTCTTAACAAGCATCCTGTTTTTTTTATAAAATGTTCTTGTATATTACAGGCAGGTGCAGGCAGGAACACAGTGTCCCAGAACTGAGGCCCCTTTTCCACAGCTTCTGCAAAAGCCTTACAAATTGCATTTCATGTTAACCCTTTAAGTTCCCAATAGCTTTCTGCAATCAACTCAAACTATAATTATATACATTTCAACAGTAACACTATATAATTTCTAAACAAAGGGATCCCAATATCAGTTACAGTTCCGCATAATGATGTGCATATATTTTTATAGCAGCAGATATGCAAGGGAGGAAAAGACAGTACAGCAAGGGAAGACAGAGACAGTGAGAGGCGAAGAACTGCGAGACTGTCTGAGTGATCAAATCCTAGGTCCCACAGGAAAATTCAGTTGTACAATCAGACAGGCAAGAGATAGGAAAGGAAAGAACAGAACAGGTCCCTGTATTCAAACTCTCCATAACAACTGGGACAGGATCCTATTCAATCCTGTCACACAGGCTGGACAAGTATGATGTCATTGCTCATTGACAGGGACATAAACAGCTTCACTGTTTTCAGTTACTGCGGAGTACATTGGCACATCCAGATGTTGGCACTGCATGGTGCACAGCCTGGTGCGCACATCCATGGCACAATGTAGTTTTGGCACTGCACGTGGCATAAGCACAGTGTAGTGGCTGAACTGTATGTGGTACAGAGTGGTGTCAGCATTACACCTGGCACAACACAGTGTTGGTATGGCAAATGGCATTTTTGTGTCGGCATTGCATGTAACAGTGAAATGTCAGCATTGCATATGACAGCGCACTGATGGAATCGTGCAGTGTACAGAAGTGTCAACAGTGCAAGTGGCACAATGAACTCTCAGCATTGCATGTGCCACGTGTATGACTGTCACTAAACTGTTTCTCATGTATGGCTGTCATTGCACAGAGCCACATGTGCTGGCAACAGTGCACTGTGCCAGGTGTACCACCATTACTCCTTGCTTCTGTTTTCGTTGAGGCTTGTTTAGGACAACCTTCCCATAAGTGTATTCTCTGCATATCTCCCTCTTGTATGTATATAACATAACGTTTGTTAATAATGTAAGATGTACTATACCACTGTCAAAATGTATATGTGTGTTAATTATGTATGATGTTGCTTAACAGTCGTTAAGCCCAGTTTGTTAATAATGTATGATTCCTACCATTTAGTGTAACTTTAATAGTTGTTTGCTTCTGCCGTATATGTGCTTGATCCATGTGCCAATCTTGTAATCAATGTCTTACACTGCCTATGTAATGCACTTCCCGGGTTGCCCCTGAAAAAGGGACCGTCTTGTCTCAGTGGGCTCGCTCAGTTACCAAAATTCAATAAATTACTGTGCCATGTTAACTGCCTGCACTGTGCTGTGCCACATACACTGCTGTAATTGCACTGTGCCATGGGCACTGCCATCACTGTTCCCAGTGGCATCTCCCTCTCTCCATCATGTGGTACATGACCCCTGGTGTCACATGGCATCTATGTACTTCACCTCATGCCAACATAAACCAAGGTGTGCAGAAGCAACCCCCATCCAATGACTGGCAAAGCCCTTCTCTGTGCACCTTTTTTTGACACTGTCTGAACATTATGTTTGCAATAAAGTTCAGAAGGCAAGCCATGGAATGTGGGAGGAGGTACGGGCTGTGCTGGTTGTGGTCTTTTGGGAGGTGGGTAACACTGGATATGGGGCTGGCCAACTTGCAGGGAGTGTTTGGAGGTTGGACACTGTTCCTGGTGGGCGGGTGGTGCTTCAGCTACAGGGAGAGTTGTAAGGAGGTTGGTCCAGATGCAGGGATGGTTATCAACTAATGTGGGGAGGCTGGTGTTGCGGGGGTGTTCAAGCTGCATGGAGGTGGTCAGGGTGGAAGCCAGTCCATGTCATTGAAGTGTAGTCTAATGGCATGGAAGGTTGGGGCAGGTCCAGCTGAGGAGAGGGTGGCTGGGTGGGGGGGGTGGAGGATGGTCCTAGTGTCGGCGATTCCACTATGGGGGAGCAGGCAGCAGAGCCTGTCACCAGGGTGGTTGGGTGGGCTCAGCAGCCTGTCACTGGAACTGAGTGGCCTGGAGGGCAGAGTACACCCCCTACATGAGATGAGTTGATTGTAGGTGGGATGTCCTAGAAGTACAAGTTACCAGTACTCGAGGATGACATCCAAGTCCTTGAGGTGTCTATCTGTACCTGTGAGCCATTCTGTGGCCATGCCAGATAAGCACCAGCCTCCCTCAATCACAGTACTCTCTCTAGAGCTGGGCCACCCCCAGCCACTGAGCAAGCCTCCCCCTCCCCCAGTAGATCACTCCCTTGCAGACCCCCAAGATTGGGCAGGAACAGAACCACAAAGAAAATAAGACATTTTATCTCATATGAGCTAAACACACTTAGATGCTTTCAACTGTCAGGGGAGACTCCCCTGGAAATGACGCAGGCTCATTTTAGTGTACACTTGACTGGCAATTAATTTATTAATATTCCACATCAAACATCCTTTCTTCATCAACCATCATTATCTTGTTACATATTTACAATCACCATAATCTTAGTGTATTTACATTAGGCATTTTATCAAGTCCATTCCAGTCCGCACATCAAGATATCGTAAATTGTCTTTAATGCCTCAGATTTTTCCATCATCTTCTCGGGGTCTGGATGCGTGAAACCAGACACCCCTATTCCATTTCCAACTGCTGTTGCCCTACCTGAGTTTGGGTGCTGAACCAAACCTGGCCCTCAGTTTTGTTCAATCCCCCCCCCCCCCAAAAAAAATTCCTTCTGCTGCATTCACGGCCGGCTGCCTGACCCCGGCCTATGCTTGCTCCCCACCCATACCCCTTCCCCCAATCTTAGCCCCCTTACCCTTCCACTAGCCCATCTCCAGCTTATGCAATGGATGGGCTCCCCATTTTCTGCTCACTCCCATCTCTTTACCCATTTCTCAATGTTATCACTGATCTGTAAAACAAATGTTGACATACCCACCGTCGATAGGTGGACTCCATCTGGCCTGTACAAACCTGGGTTAGTAAATGAAATGTCATTATATGCAATATATGACCCCCCCCTTAGCTATCCATGCTGCCACATGCCTGTTTACCTGCTTCCTAGCATTCCCCCCCCACCACACCGATATCCATAGCATGCCACCAAACTATCCTAGAGATTATTTCTTACCATGCTACCCAACCTCCGGTCACCACTGTTTTAGGACCCCAAATCTCGTTCAATATCTTTGCACAATGCCTCCCCATGTCTGCCCCCTCAAGTGTTATTAACTAATCCAGTTTCAGCCATTTCAACTTCTGCTCCTCCAAAGTCAGGATGATTTGTGCCCATTTCATGCCCCGCACCCCTTTCTAGTGTATTCTAACTTTGTTCAGATCCTACCCCAGCTGTTTTCCTCCTGGATGAATAGCAGCCCACTTCTCTGCCCAATAAATGTATGGATGCCCAATGATCCACACCTACCAGATCCTTCTCTGTCCTGTTGGGGATAAAATCCACATATGTTACCACATCTTCCTCACATATCTTTTATAACAATTTGATTTCCATCTCCCCACTTTCCTTACTTCCTCCTCCGATCCTCCTTTTCACCAACTCAGATGCTGCACAGATTCTGAATGAGTGCGATGAGTAATGCTTTGGATCTTCCCCTTAAAATGCCATTCCCTTCTTTGAGACCCCCATCACCTGGTAACACGTCACTGGCCTCCAATCAATGTGCATGAAAAACTGGCTGCCCCTCCTTCGGCCTTATCCCCGTATAATCCCAAAGAGAAGCCACAGGGCATACCCCTTGACCAGCCTGTTTGCCCTCTATGATTTCCGCCCCCACTCCCATCTGGTCCATCTTTGACTGCCTCAAGCAGATTACTACCCTCTCTATGCCCCAACGTAAATCATCCCCCCAAACACCCCATTTTCCATCTTTCTTGCTGCCAGCCCCCACTTCACTTACCCTAAAGGCTACTTTTGCTATTACCATGAAAATGACTTTAAAGAGACAGGCTTCATGTTCTCAGGTACATATCTGCCCTAGAACCCCCAAAAACTTCTGGAGTGCCCCCCAATCCACCACTACTGGTTTTCTAGCATCACCCAGCTTTCATTTCATCCTCTGCCAACCCATCAACATATGACATACCACCTTAAATTTGCTTGGTTCTGCCCACCTTCTCGCACTGCAAGCCCATCCTATCCCTGCTAACTGCACCCCCAGTGTCATGCTTGCCATCCCCGCTTCCCATTTCAGCACCATGTACTTTGCTATCTGATCCTGTGTAACTTGCTCACTTACCTTGAACCTTTCCCACTCTCGTAATTCCTGGAATACACTCCATGCCTCCTTGTATGCCATTAGTGTGTTCGCAGAACAGCAGCTCCTATACAGCAGTCGAGCTCCTTCCAGCCAGTTTCCACAATTGTTCTGTTAACCGTGTCCTCTGTGCAGCTGCTTGTGGCACCACAGACCTGAACCTGTCCCACTGCAAAAGGGAAAGGCTGTCGGCAATATCATTATTAATCCCTTTGATATGCTTAGCTTTGAATGACAGGTTTAACCTCAGCCCCAGCAACACCCTGTTCACTGATTCCGTGTATTCTCCCTGTTGATTACCTCCACCACTGCTTTGTTGTCACACCAGAAAATGATCTTCCTGTTCCTCAGCTGCTCCTTCCAAGTAAATACCGCCACCCATATTGGGAATATCTCTAAGAATGTGATGTCCCTCAGTATCCTCCTCTCTCCATGCCTCAGCAATCCACTTCCCCCTAAAATAGGTCCCCATCCCAACTGCCCCTGCAGCATCTGTATAAAGCTCGAGGTCGTTATTTCCCAGCCACTCATCCTGCCAGAACGTGACTCTGTTGTACCATTCTAGAAGCTGACAACACACATCCAAATTCTGCTGTATTCCCTTTGTTATGTCCACCCAATGATGCGGCAACTTTGCTCTCCCTGTCACCCTTGCTATCCTACTGGTAAATGCCCTCCCTGGAGCCACTGCCCTACATGCAAAGTTCAAATGACCCAGCAGTTGCTGCACTGTCTCCAATGGCACTCTCCTCCTACCCCTAACTTCCCCCAATAGCTCTCTTAATCTTGCTACCTTATCCTAAGGCAACCTAAACACTTGCCTCTCTGTGTCCACCTCAATCCCTAGAAATTCCAACTTCTTCGCTGGACCCTCTGTCTTCCCATCAGCTACTGGTACCCCCCATAATTCCACGTCTTTAAAATCCTCAACCATCTTTTCTGTCTCCACCGGCTTCTCCCTATCAAGAGTAAATCATCCAAGTAGTGCACTACTGCCTTATAACCATACCTCTCCCCACCCATTGCATCCATGTACTAAATGCTTCGAACTTAGTGCATGCTGTCGAACATTCCATCTGCATTGCCTTATCAAAACAGTAGTACCCTTGGAAGCAAAATCCCAACAGGTCCCAATCCTTCAGCCTTCCCGGTAACAGCCGAAAGGCTGACTCTAGGTTGTTTTTTGTCAACCATGCCCTGTCCACCACCTTAATCAGCCCCACCACCTGGTCCAGTGTCATGTACGATACTGTACAACACTCCTCAGGAATGTGATCATTCACCGATGCCCCCTCTGGATATAAGTGATGAATTAACCTATATTCTCCTTGCTGTTTCTTTGGCACAATCCCCAATGGTGAAACCCTGAAAATGTCAAAAGGCGGCTGAGAAAACATTCCCTCTATCCTTCCCGACTTCAGCTCCTTCTGGATCTTCCAATCCACAAAGTCCACTTTTCCCTTTATAGACCCCAAGTTCTTTGCTCTCATACCCACCCTAACACCATGATAACCTTGACTGAAACCTCTTTCGAAACCCCCCACCATCTTACCCGATACCAAATCAGGGTACCCCTTGGTCCATTCCCTTACTATCCCCGCATTGACCGGTGTCTTTGCCAGCTGACTCCCCCCTCAGCTTCTACCTCACTGACTCCCGTAATAGCCTGCAACAACAAAAAACCATCCCTTGAAACCCCCTCCCACCTTGAAATGATCCCCCTCTTGCCCCCCTCCCGAAAAGGCTGCCCAATGGCATTCTGTGCCCCTGACCTGTCACCCATCATTCTGCAACAGGACACCAGATGGTGCCCTGCACACTTAGAACAAACATGTCTAAACTTACAATTTGTCAAAATGCACAAAGCCTTATCATATCCCCAGTACATCTTTACAGATTGCCTCCTCCTTGCTTAAATCCCTCCCCCGTACCAACCCTGTGTCCTGTTAATGTCCTCACCCACAGCTCTGAGTGTGAAGAGTCCCACTGCAGATCTCCCTAGCTGCCATCCTGTCTAAATGCTTCATCATACTTTAACCATCCGTAACACAGCTTTGCCTTATATGTGTTCTTTTTAATGGCTGAGTAGGTAACAAATGTTATGGCTAATTCCAGTTTCTTCTCTAAAAGGATGGCACTAAATATCATGAAACCCACTTGCCATGTGTCAATGTTCTTCCCTTTACATGTGGTTTTCTCTAACGTCTTTCCCACTATAGCTAGTGTCACTGCCATCTCTGATTTACCCACTGTTTCTTTCTGTGCAAACTTTTCGCCGTCTCCTTGTCCACAGCACTGAGAAAATGTCCACATATTCTCCCTTCCATATCTTCTCCTTTATGGTTTGGGGTACATGATCCCCTAGAGTCATGCCCGGCACTCCATCATTACCTACCCTAATCTCCTTGCTGCCTCCTTTAACCCCTGCAGCTCCTCTCATTTCTCAAATGCTTTCTCCATCTTTTCTAAACCTTTCTCACCCATATCTCCTAGCATACCTGCCAAATACTCTGTCAAATCGCCCTGTTGGTGATCACCCCTCTCCTTACCATTCCGGCCTTCCTCTTCCCTGCTCCACCTGCCGGTGTCTTCTTCTTCCCCGCAGCTTCCTCTGCTTCCTTATGCCTTGCTGCCTCCTGTAATTCGTTCGCCTTATCCATCAGGCCCTTTGCCGGACCTTCTTTGACTTTGAACGCGCTGCTTCCTGCTCTGCCTTTTTCCTCGTCATCTCCAGCATCACATTCACCTTCAACATCAGCTCTGCCGCCTGCTCCATCATTGGAGTGCTTTGGATCTCTCTGCTAGTTGCCACCCTGCTAAATAAATTTGTAGGAAACAAGACAGAACTTGGTCAATTTCTTACGACTACCTTTCATTTCGCCATCCTTTAACCTGTATATCCGTATCTCCGCCGCCTGACTTACTATCCGGGCAGGCAGTGATTAAAACAAATAACTAACTGGGAGCCTGGTGACCGCATACCACCCCATGTTCCTTACTCCAAAAATGTCCCTCCATTCTGCCTTGACGCTGCTCTAATCCCCCTTTTCCCCATGGTCAGGGCTGCTGCCCACACCCACTCACTGCTGCACATCAAAATTACACCCATGTGCGCAGCCCCAGTATTCTGTTCCCCTAGGAATCAATCCAGCTAAGGAAATCTCTATATTTGTAATGATGTAATCATTATAATTCGCTTACACCTTGCTCTATTGTTTACTTTGCGTGTCCTACCTGCTTCATTCTATGTGCTCTCACCTTTCATTTTAGGTAATTCTGTGAGAAAGGCCTTTGTCAGCATAAGTAACACCATTCTGCTCCTGTGTCCAAATACTATTCCAAAATTGTCTGCTTTGTACCCTAATAAATAAGGGCACACCAAACCTTGATTCCCCTGTAATTAAAACAGTCAATCCTAATCTGCTACTCCATAACTAGTGCCCCTCTAATGTTACCTGACCTTCCTACTGTGCTTTTTTTTTTTTTTAATCCTTTTTATTTTCCTTTTATTACTTTATTCCAGCTGTACTGTACTCGGTACCTTGTTACTTTGACCAGCTCCTCCAAAAGCAATGACTTGCTTTCGCTTAACATGGTGCAACCACGAATGAAAATGGAACACTAAATATTTCCAGACGCTTTACCCATGACCTGATGATCCTACTCCTAGGAAGCATTACTGATTCCTTACTTAATCAAAATCGAATGCCCCTTCACCCCCCATAGACTTGTGGATTATACCTCAGGCCCAGCGGACTCCAGATCTGGCCTCCTGCCACTGCCCCCCACGCCTGCATAAACTACGCCCGATAATGAACTACCAAAATGGCAGCAGCGCCCGATCCACGCATGCATGAGTGGCCTCTTTCACAGCATCCCTCTGACTTGGTTTCTTGC
Source organism: Neoceratodus forsteri (assembly GCA_016271365.2). Lineage (NCBI taxonomy): Eukaryota > Metazoa > Chordata > Ceratodontiformes > Ceratodontidae > Neoceratodus > Neoceratodus forsteri. The sequence goes on along the minus strand of CM057449.1, from coordinate 512,507,956 downwards.
TCACGATCTAACCACATCCTTATGGTTCCTTTTGTTTGCTACCTAACCCTGCGATGCCTCCATTCAAGTTCTTGCCAGAAAACCCTTGGCCCTTGTACCAGCAGCAATATCCCCAATAGGACACCGGGAGCTTCTGCTCGGTAATGTTCTCCAGCTGCCCCCCCCCCCTTTGCTTGAGCATGCAGATCGTCCCAGTGTTACGACAACAGGAAGCACTTTGGCATATCACTTCCCTTCTCCATTGTCCATTGCCTGAAATCAGGCCCCATCCGTGGGCCTCTCTGTCCTCTTCCAACCGTTGCCTGATCAACCCCCCACAAAACAACCGACAGGACCTCTCTTCTTTCTGGCCAGGTATCTACTGTGAGAGGTCTAGATGTAGGATTTAACCTTGCAGCTGCACTCCGACCATCTTCTGACAGTTGCCCTGTGTGCTTCCGCAATGCTGCCTCTCCCCAGTACTGGATCTCCTAATTCACCCTTTGGAAGACACCCCTGCAACTGCCGGCTACATACCAGAAACCTCCGATGCTCTGGATCCCAGGTAAACCTCTTTATTTTACCTAAATTGTTCACTCTCTGCCTTATTCTACCTCGTGAGACATCAACCACCAAAGCAAACGGCTATGCTACCTACGAACCTATGGCCCTTGCTAGCCACCCTGCCCTTTCTAGGCCCGCCCCACGTGGCCTACCCCTCCATGCTCATCCTGTCCTTCCCAAACGCAAAATTTAGCCACCGAAACATGTTGTAAATAGCTCTTCCTCTCACCATCTAGCTATATATAATTATTTAAAATGAAACTCTGAACAACACTGCTCCTATGCTCCTCTTCCTCTCTATTTCCCTTTAGCTCACCTCTTACATAACGTTCTCCAATACAAACTTTGCTAGTCGATGTGCTGAGATCATACAATTCCAGAAATCCCAGCAAAAGAAGAGTGAACTTAGCCTTGCATCCCCTCTTATACCCCCTGACCAATCCCAAATCTTGCCCTTACCTTGTCGTTTTACCCACCAGGTGATCTCATACCCCAGCCCCCTTCCTACACCTGTGCCGGCTAACACCCCCCAGACCCACCCACTTCTCCTTCTCCCAGGGAATCACCCTGACAATTTAGGTTGCCTTTTAGAGTCAACCGCATTAATCCCACCTTTGCACATCCACCCACTCAGTCCACCCTACACACAATGCTTCTGATCCCTCCTGCACACAATAGTTCTTTTTTTTCATCTTTTTGCTGCTAGCTGCCTATACCTCAGCACCTTCCTGCACACCTTCCTTCTCACCTCCCTCAACTGACAATAGCCAGACTTACCCCTTTAGGGTGGGGCCGATGCCCTTATCCAGCCCATCTCCGTTGGGAAAGGTGCCAGTGACAGGCATTACCTCCCTGCCCCAACTGGGTGGGGCTCCGGGTTGGACGGTGCATCGGAGCCGTGATTGGTCAGCGGGGGAGGCCTAAGCAATGAAGACCGTGGTGCCAGGCACATGCATCATTTATAGCAGCCAGTGAGGTTTTCTGGACTTTCCCCAGGGGCAGGGACATGCAATGACGTCCTGCATCCACCCTGCCCCTGTTGCACTAGGTGTCGATGCTTGTGCTCCCCCCCCCCCCCGGCCTCCACCAGGAACCCTCCATGCACTGGACACACCCAACCCTCTCCCCAGAGAAGGACAGCAGCCCTAGGGGTGCTCAATCCTTCTCCCTCCAGGTCTGTTCCCAAACCTGGGTTGCCGATGTCGAAAGTGGAAATCCAACCGCTGCGCCGGCAGGCCAGCCTATGCAAAATGTTTCTAATCCCTCCTTTACCTTTCCAAGTCCCATTGTGCACAGACCAGACTGTCTGACTGCTATAAAAAAAAAAAAATCCTACCCCCAAAGCAGGGCTCCAGAAAACTTTTTTTTGGGACAAGCACTGTACTCCTCATTTTGAAAGTGAGATGAGTAAAACCAAATTCAGATCCATATAAATGTCTGAACAGAGCGATGTGTGGAGTACATTTTTAAAAACAATGTATTTTTTTTTCTAGATAAGAATTGATCAGTTGCCAACAATGCTCCAGATGTTAGCAGATGAGTAATTTTCTCACCAGTTTTAAAATACAGTGAGTAAAGCAAAATCGTGATGCATATTAGTGCAGTAAATCTGTTTAAAAAAAAAAAAATACTCTTTTTGAATTACCAGTCATGCCATGAAGCACTATTCTTTGGGATGGAGTATTTACAAATGTTGGGTGAGTACTGGTACTCATTTAAAATTTTTTCTGAAGAGTAGTTCCCAAAATGAGGTGAGTAAAACAGATTGGTACTCCCTTTATCTGGAGCCCTGCCCCCAAGATTACTAAGAGACAAAAGACATATTGGATATGCAAAACAATTTTATTAACAGTCTTTAAATGCCACCAACCCTTAGAGCACCACCCACATATTTATTTATTTAAGAGATTTACCAAGAAGACATGCTGAGCTGAGTACCGCTCGATTCCAGATGCGCCCTGGGGTAGAGAGTTTATAATGGTACTGTACAGTAATACAGAAGAACAAAAACATACATAATGTGTTTGGTACAAACAATGGATGAGGCAGTCATAATACAACAGAGCAGGTACATTTTCATTAGCATTATAATAACATTAGGTGCAGTGCATGTACTAGAGTCTGGGGCTGTGCAGGAAAGGAATAGTGCTGACCTGTGATGGGAAAGTGTCTGGACAACCTGCATAGTGTTGGTGAGTGGCTAGTTCATGGATCTGGGAGGTGGTGTAACTCCCCCCCCCCACCACCAAGCAGACTGGCAGTAAGCAACTCACAGACAGCTGGAACCCCTTGTTCCAAAGACCAGTCACCACCCCAGAGAAGGGCCATCCTTCCCACAGAGCAGCAACCACCTGCAGCTGATCTCCCTCTGTCACCATCCCAAAGCTGGAATCCACCCCTTACCACAGACCAACCACCACATGCAGCAGAACCACCTCCAACATACTCGCATGTGCCCGCTCTCACACAGAACCCCCACCCAAAACTACCCCTTGCAGCTGAAGCCCCAGAACAGACTGGCACAACTGGAACCCCTTGTTCTACAGACTAACCACCACCCCATAGCTGCCCCCTCTCCCCAGTAGACCAACCCCATGCAGCAGACCCCCCCTCCCAAGCTGGCAACCCTCTTCCCACACACCAGCAAACACACTAGCTGTACGCTTCTCTAATGGCAGGAACCCCCATCCCACACTCCCCCTTGCAGCTGACACCCCAGAACAGACAGGCAGCGAGCCTCCCACATACAGCTGGAAGTAACCCCAAAGGACTAACTACCACCCCATAGCCGAACCCCCTTTCCCACAGGCCAACAGCCCCATCTGCCCCCCATATGATTTTTTTTGCTGGTCACAGCATCCCAAATCAGGACTGTTTTGCGAAAATCAGGATAGGTAGCAACCATACCTGCAACCCCCCTCCTAGACAGCCGGGGAGAAGACGGAAGATACAGAGCAGCTGAGAACCGCTGCAGCGGTGATACTGACCAGACCACCACGCAGACAATAACCCCATCCCAGACTCACACAATATGGGATGCCGGACCTAGTGTGTTCCGTTGGCTGCCACGAAGACGGCTAATGTTGCTTCTGTTTATTTAAAGACGCGCCGGAGATTGAGCGCGCCACCCAAAACACGTGGATGTCAATGGCCTCTTCCGGGTCTTCACATCCGCAATATGAGCAGTTATTTTAGTTTTGGGGCAACAACTCTTCCTTGCAGTGCTTCCTCGGGGACACCACATGCAGATCTGAAGCATCCTAGTCTACACAGCAAGACAGCTCAGCGTCTCGGCTTCTTCTGAGGGGTCACTGTTGCAGCTCTTCTTTCAAGTTCATTATCTGTATCAAGGGGGCTGAACCTGCCATTCCGTCGTAGCCCCGCCCCTGCAGACAGCGGCCCCTTACCGTCTAGCCGGCCCGAGACTTCCGGCTGAACCCGTGACCCTGGAGACGCAGGGAAATGTGCGACGTGGAAACATGGAGGCATGAGAGAGGCAATAAGATCAGTGGTGCAAAAACAAGTTGTCACTGTGTCAGTATCGGAAAGTGACATCCCAGCGAGGCCCCGGAGAGCCACAGAACGAGGCAGAGGGGACACAGACAGTGGTAAGACAGCTGCCTTTTCTTGCACGTAAACAGTAGCTACATGCTACCTGATGGCACGGTGTTTGCTCAAGGCGGTCCTTTCATTTCCCAAGGCTGAGGAATACCTGATACGGATGTGGTGGCTGTTTGCATCGCAGCAAAGCCAGTCACTCTGTAGGTTGCAGAGACCATGATGGTCGTGAATACTGGTCATTTTTTTCATGCGCTCAGGGTTGTTATTTGTTTCACTGTATTTTTTAATGGATTGCCCGATGCATACGTATAGTGGCTATTACAGATAGTATAAACATTTCTAGGTGGTATTATATCGACCTCCTGCTACCGGTGCCCCCTCACCATGGTAATAATAGTGGAAGGCGATTACATTAATCCGTACACATGTCATGGAACTCTCAATGTGTTATGGAATGTACGGGGGAACGTATGATGCAACAGAGGTTCAAGAAATATAACACTGATGGTAGTAGTAATATGTGTATATGGGGAGCATTTCTCCAGGGGTGCCCTCCGAGAGGGGAATGTGTACTCATATCAGCTGGCAATATAATATTTCTGTACCTCTATTTTAAAAGTGGTTTAGAGTTTGCGTATATGTACAGTAGGTGTGTGCTCACCATAGTATTTTCCCTTACACACACACACACACACACACACACACACACACACACACACACACACACTCTCTCTCTCTCTCTGTGTAAAAGTGCATTCTGTTGATACTGCCAGTTTGTCGGATGCCATAATTACAGTATCTTGCTGAAGTACCTTCTTTCTCAAAAATAATTTTAAGGTGGTGTTAACATGTGGATTAGGATGCTGCTGCATCTTTGACCTCTTGAATCCGCTTGTTGCAGGCACTCTTCCTGAGGTCCTCGGGCACCCTGGTTAATCAGCATGACTTCTTGAGATGGTCAAGAGAGAGAGAGAGTGACTTTTCCGCATTGTCCCCTAGGAAGTGTGAATTACTACCCAGATATATTAGGTAGTTGCATTAGGATCTTCTGAAATTCTGCTGATGGCATATTTATTTGAATTTGCATTTCAGTGTTTGTACCATACTTGCTTATGCCTGTTCAGATCTTATTTAGAAAATTGTGTATTGTTTTTCATCTGGGTAGGCAAACAGCAGTGGATCAGAATTATATTTTGCAGCTATTAGCCAGAAAAATCCATTGTTCCTTTAAAAATGCCCTGCTGGACTTACAGAAATGTTGCTTCTTTGTTTGAAGTTAGCAGGGCTAATTAAAGGTGATGGAGGAAACGGTTCCTACCTTTCTTAGCTCTTCAGTTTTCCTCTCTGTGCATATCCTATTGTCAGGGGTTTTGGCCTTTTTTGGACATTGTAGGCAAGATGATGGTGACTTGGTCAAGGAAAGTTTGGTGGCCCACTTAGAGGACAGACTACAGGACAACAATCAACATGGGTTTATGTCAGGAGTCATGCCAAAGCAAAGGATATCAAAGTAACACAACAGGTAGGATAATGCATGAGTAACAGTTAACAACAGGGCTGTTCTTTCCCTGAGTCGATGATACTATGACAACTGATGACCTGCAGGCGCCAGCTAAAGAGGTCATCAGTGATCATAATGCGGCGAAAGAAATGAAATAGCCCTAGCATTAACTACTATGCATGCACTTTTCTGTATAGTGTATTGTGGAACATCCCTCTGGAAAAAAAAAACACTGCCCAGTATCCGTTGAGGGCTCATACTTGCTCCCATGTAGCCTTTTTAATTTTTAAATGAAATGTAAAGGAAATCCTAGTTGTAGGAATATCATGAATTTCCCTGTGCTTGTAGTTGTCTCTGACGAAACTATGTATTTGCCTTATGTCATTTTCTGTTTTTATGACTATCTTTTGATTTTCATGCTCCAAAATAAATCTATCCTATTTAGATAGTGTCCTTGATAGTACTGCTGCAGACATTGTTCACTAGGTTGTGAATGTGCCCTGTCAGATTGCTGCTCGAGAACACAATGTGTGACATCCGCGCTGCAGCAGAATGAAAAGTCATTTTGCTGCACTGCAGACATCACTTTTTGGTTCTGCTGCACTGCGGACATCACTAGTGCAGCAGAACAATGTTTTGAGAGCACTAGATTTTAGTGAACAACGACGTTCCACTATACACTATGTGACGATATATCACAATAATTACCAGTGACGATAATTTGTGATTGTAAGAAAAACAGTATCGTGATTATCATGCAGCAGAATATACCATGATAAAGTGCCTTAACTACTAGCCCAGTGGAGGGGGTGTTAGTTACTGCCTACCATGCTAGTGACCTGGGTTTGGGTGCGGACTCGAGTCACATGGGGGTAGACCCGGGGGGGGAGAAGATTGATCATCCAACAGATCTCTGTCCTCTCAGAAGGAGGAGGGCCTGGCTACTCCTCTCATGGACCACCATCAAGTGTAGGATTGGCGGTGGTGCAAAGGATCGACAGGGAATGAGAGCCACCACCTGACATGTGATGTGTGTGTGTGCCTCCACATGCATGTGTGCCTACGTCCATGCATGGTGTGTAGCTGGGTTTCAAGAATGTGTGGAATAGGCACGAGGGAATCTTAGTGGAAAGGATGGAGGGAGGGAGCAATGTTGTAGTAGTAGTAGTAAAACTTGTATTCGTTACATACAGTAATGAATGAATCAGATAGCTCAACTGGGAGAAGCTTATTTTCAGTGAGGTCCTATTTTACAGATGTACAGATATTCAAAATACAGATAAAAAAAAAATACAATCATTGTGAAAAAATCATTACAAATTCTACAATAAATAAGAATTGCAATAGCTGTAGAGCAAGTAAGGTCTGCGGTAATAATGTAGGTAGGGAGCAGTGGACAGACTGGGTGGGCCTAGCGGTCCTTATCTGCTGTTAAATTGTATGTTTCTGTGTCAACAGGGCGGAAAAGCAGGCCGAATGGAGTGATGGCTTGGTCTGCCACATGCTCTGCAGCTGCCAACCAGGCACCGCCTCCAGTATCTGGATTGTGCTTGTGGGGGGGGGGCCCTGTCACCCCCTGGCCCTACCATGAGGGGCAATTTGTGGGGGACTTTAGGAGAAGAGGTATAAGTCCTTGGGATGGCAGGGTGACGGGATGAGCAGACCGAAGCCTGGTATGGGATGGCCAGATGACTGTGGATACAAATCTTTACTGGGAGGAAAAATAATAGTCTTAACTTGCTGCACCAGCAGCTTGTCTGTCTCCAGTTGCAGCCATGATTTCTGATTCCCAGCTTCCTCCAGTCAGAATCTTAGTATTTTTACTAAAAGTAGAAATGCTGTAGAATATCACAATGATTAATACATTGTATTGCTTTATTTGCACAAATATCGTGGTACTAAAAATTTGGTATTGTGACATCCCTGTCACCAAGGCGATTGACAGAGGACAGTGGGTAGATCTGCACTACTTCGACTTCAGCAAGGCCTTTGATTTGGTGCCACACAGGAGACTGCTGAAGAAGTTGGAGAACTTTGGAGTTGAGTGGGGTTTATTTCAGTGGGTAAGAGATTAGATTGGGAGAAGACAACAGAGGGTAGTAATGAATGGGGCTAAATTGTGGGGATAGGGAGGTCAAAGGCAGGTGCTGCAGGGTTCAGTGCTGGGATCTGTCTTATTTATTTTGTTCATAAGTGACATGGGGAAGGTGTCCAGGGAAATGTGTCTGTCTCTGCTGATGACACAAAGCTATGTGGCAAGATAGATCTTGAGGAGGTGTGTAAGGGTTGCAAAAGGACCTAGAAAAACTAAAAAGATGGTTTAAAGTCTGTCACTTGACACTGAAAGTCAAGAAGTGCAAGGTAAGGAACTTAGGGAGACAGAATCCATCCACAGAATGCTGGATGAGAGGGGCTAGACTGGCCATTTCAACAGAGGAGAAGGATCTGGGGGTTATAGTCAGTGACTCCCTCAACCAGATGAGTCACTGCAACAAAGCAAACAGCAAGGCAGTGAGGTTGCTGGGGTGTATGGGAAGGGGTTTTGATAGTATGGTGGTGTTTCTGCCACTGTACAGATCCCTGGTAAGGCCTAACTTGTAGTGCTGTGCCCAGTTTGGGAGTCCTCACCAGAAGAAATACTAGAATTCGTACAGTTTAAGGTTACCAGGATGATCCAAGGCCAGCAGGGCATATCCTGTGCGGATCAACTAGCGGCCCTAAATGTGTACTCACTGGAGGCCGGGGGGGATTGATTGAAACATATAAGTTTCTCGGGTTTAAACATGCTGAATAGCGAGGACATATTTGTAAGAAATAAGGCTGCAGTTACTAGGGGACATGACCTGGAGGTTGGTGAGGGCCAAGTTCAAGATAATTGTGAGGAAGTTATAATCCGCTGAGAGGGTGGTGGAACCATGGAACACACTACTTGGTGGAAGTGGTGGGGGCAGCTACTGTAATGGGTTTAAACATGGTTTAGACAGGGCATTGGGACCTATAGTTTTAAAGTTTGGGGGGGGCAATACAGGTTTGAGGGGAGGAGGGTAACAGATCACCTGAATAGTAGGTCATTGCAGTGTGCAATACAATAAGGGCAGCCTCGATGGACCTTTTGGTCTTCAGTCTCCTTCTGTTGTTAAATTCTATATTTCTGCTCTTTCTTTATCCTTCTAGCTGCAAAACCTTAGCTAGTCAGTCTCTCTCACATCAGTAACAGATGCTCTCTCCAAATTCTTCTCTTTCATCCATCCTTCTCTTTTAGCTCATTTCACCCCCTCCTCTGTCTGCTGCTAGCATAAAAGTGATTTTTTTCCATCTTTTATTGCTACTTCTGTTCCCTGCTCTGCCACTGCTACATGCACCTCTCCTGACTTGTATCTGCCTACTTGTTGGGTTACATTATATTTATTCCGTTTGTAAATGTTTGTACCATGTGAATTTATTTCATAACCATATGGCGAGTAGTTGCTGTTTTTCCCTTTACTTTGTCCCGCCTCCCAAAGGTTTGCACTTGGAAACGAGCCTCCCGGTCACCACATTTTTGCTTTCTGTATAAGTTTTTATTGCCAGCCAGGTGCCTTGCTTCAGGGGTATACTCTGTTCAGGCTGAGGGAACTTCAGATGTCATTTAGACTGCAACTGTTTTTTTTCCCCCTCCTCTTTTTGGTTATTTTTTTGCCTCCAGTCACCTGGTGACTTGGGCATCTCCAGTGCTGACCCTCTCTGATGCACCATGCTGTGGATGCACACGCCACACCTTTGCAAGGAGTTGGGTTCCCTGGTCCACCACAAGGTGTTGCTGCATTGTCAGATAGCCGCTGTCTCAAATCCTGGGCTGGCTTTTCTGCCCAGTCCTGGCCCCATCAATTCCAGCTGCCCGAGTCCACTCCCAAACCTGGGTCAGCATTGTGGAAGGGCATCTCTATATTGCTCACCAAATCTGAAATAAACAAGAAAAGCATATGTAAGCAGAAATACGCTTGGGGGATGGGGGTTGTCTGCCTGTGGCTAACGCACACCCAGGTGTGTAATGAGGCACTTGCGCCAAGTACCTTTAGACACCTGGAAGTGCATTAACCACAGACAACCAACCCCTGTGGAGTGTCTTATTGCACTTATAAAATGGATCCCTATGCAAAACAACAACAAAACTTTGGAACATAGAAAAAAAAATAAAAAAGAAAATGTCACTTTTTACACTAAACAAAAAAATAGATCCTGTTTTCAGCTCACTGGTTTTGTTCCAGTGCTGTTATGTCAGTTTGCCACGATATGACACAGTTGTTTTACGAGCCATTTACTGTATGAAAGAGAAACAGTCAGCACAAACGGCCCCACACTCAAGTGTATGGCTTGTCCCAATGTGCACTTTGTGTACAAAAATGATGGTTTACTTACTGTTTAGTCTGAAACAGTCTTACTATACTAATTTTGCTTACTTCTAGGCGGATGTCTGCTGTAAGTACACAATGCAGAATCCCCTGCAGCTGACATCAGAGCAGTGCTGCAGTAGTGGGAGATTCAATAGCCTGCAGTGCATGTTATAGCTTTTATAATCTCTGATCAGAGGTTTTCTGATACTGCTTTTCTGCAGGGACTAAGTACAGTCCCCTGTGCTGTATATAGCCTCTTGGGGCACCAGCAAAAAGAAGATCAGAGCTTATATAAAGTCTAATACACATGCACTGCAGGCTATTGCGGCTGCAGAAAATATGAACAGCAGCAGCACTCTGAGAGCCAAAAGACGAGATGACAAATGTATGCTGAGTTCAGGTTCCTTTATATCCAAAAGGTCTAGTGCAGAAATTGAAGAACACAACAAGAAATTACTACATCGTCACTTCTTCTCTTACATAATCGAAGCTTCATCTTGTGTCCCTCGATGATGTAAGAGGTGAAGCATCAGGGTTGTAATTTCTTGCTGTGTTCTTTGATTTCTGCACTAGACCTTTCAGATATAAAGGAATTTGAACTCCGCATACATTTGTCATCTCTTCCTTTGGCTCTTCAGTGTGCTGTGGCTGTGTTTTTTTTTTTTTCTTTCTTTTTTGTTCTTTGTGGACCTTACCTTTGATGGTTGCACTACCGAGACAGGGCAAGCACTTGTGCTGTTTTCTCCAGTTGCTGCTGCAGCAGTGCTCTGATGTCAGCTGCAGGGATTTTGGGATTGGTACTTACAGAAGATGTCACCCTAGAAGTAAGCAAAATTTGTCTGAAACAGTCTTCTCACTATACTGCAGTAAACAGTAAGTAAACCAAAATGTTTTCATACACAAAGTGCACGTTGGGACCAGCCCCACACTTAGATGTGTGGAACCCTTGGTGCAGAGTGTTCCTTTTTAACTCTGCGTGCATGAATGGAAAGGTTTTATTTGCGGCAGTTTAGAATGTGACCACTGTGCTGAATGGGTCAGCATTGTTTAACTATAGTAGAGTGATTGTGCCAGTTTGTAGCGAAGCAGCCAGCAGTGGAGAGGGTAGGAGACCATGTTGGAGCAGGTGAGAGCGAGAGAGAGAATGAGTGGTGGGAGCAGCACCAGTGTTTCATATCCGAGAAATACAAAACTTTAAATTGTGAGTATTTCATGAAAAATTATGTTTTACATATGCATTTTTTTGTGTGATTGTTGGAGTTCAGCCAGTTTAAAGTTGTCTGAAAAAGGTTTTATTTTAACTTGGGGTAGGTTAGCACCTACCATTACCAGCATAGCTGCCACAAGTAACTTTTTTAAAAGCATTTTGGGAGGCATGGATTTGTCGTGGTGCTGCATCATAGTTCTCGTATGGGTTCCTGGCCCTGTGATTGTCTGTCTGTGAGAATATGGGTCTGGGACCATATCAGCCAACCAGGACGCAGGATGGATTTATTTTACCCATTTTGTAGCAGACTACCGTAACTGAGTGGACGCTGCCTGATTGCGGACAGTCAAGCTGTCTGGTGGGCTCATGTCCAGTTCTGCTGCAGCAGTACCCCTACGGTTGGGCCATGGAACTCACCACCTCCACAGAGAGACTCTGTGTGCAAGAGTGGCCTGTTATGTGCCTCCTGGCTCCGTGCAGGTGGTGTGAGGGATCCGGGGACTAAAAGGGGGAAAAATCCTGTTTAGCTTTTATTTGTAAAGCACACGTAAGAGTGCTGTACAAGCAAGAAAATACAAAACATGCGGAATTACATTTTACAACAATAAAACATAGTAGCAGCATACCAAACACAGTCTAAAAATTTACAAACCTTAAAGATTAAACACATTTTTAATAGCATGCCAGAAAGTCATTACATTGCTTTATTGACAGACATACAAGGGTAAAGAATTCAAGAGGGTAGGGCCAGTAAAGAAAAAGCAAGCTATGACTGCCAGGATAGTAGATGGAGGGGCAACCAATAACTGCATCAGTAGAATGAAGGTGACAGGCTGGAGGGTGAGGTTCTGAGGGACTGGAGGAGGGTAGATGTGGTACCACTTCACAAAAGTGGGAACAGGGAGGAGGCAGGAAATTACAGACCTGTCAGCCTGACTTCGGTAGTGGGCAAAGTAAAGGAAACACTACTGAAGGAAAGGATAGGGGAATACCTTGCAACCAGTGGATTACAGGATGCAAAGCTACATGGGTTCACAGGAGGGAGGTCTTGCTAGGCAAACCTGATCAAGTTCTTCGTCTTGGTGACCAGGGTAGTGGATCAGGGAGGAGCAGTAGATGTGACCTACCTTGATTTTTCAGTAGGCAACACCGTTCCACATAGAAGACTGATGAACAAGCTGATCTGTCTGGGAGTAGGTCAAAAAGTATAAACTGGTTAAGAAGTTGGTTAAGCAACAGGAGTCAGAGGGTGGTGGTAAATGGTGTCCACTCTGGAGAAGGCAAGCTGACCAGCAGGGTGCCTCAGGGCTCAGTACTAGTCCTGGTCCTCTTAGTGTCTTTATTGGCAACATTGCAGAAGGGCTAGAAAGGAAAGTATGCCTGTTCATGGATAACACAAAAATCTGTAACACGTGTGTGTGTGTGTGTGTGTGTGTGTGTGTGTATATATATGTATATATAATCGAGGAATGATTTGAAAAAGTTGAAAGAATGGTCAAGGGTTTGGCACGTGGGTTTCCATGCAAAAAAGTGCAAAATCATGCACTTGGGGCACAGAATCCTGCAAGCTGTGTACCAGTTGGGAAGGGAAGTACTGGCAGTCACGAAACATGAAAGGGACCTTGGGGTAGTCATTTCTGATGACCTGGAGGTTGCCAAGCAGTGTGGTAAGGCAGTGGGGAAGGCTAGCAGGATGCTGGGGTGTATAGGGAGGTGTATCACCAGTAGGAAGAAGGAAGTAATATTACCACTGTACAGATCACTGGTAAGACTCCACTGTGTCCAGTGCTGGAGGCCTCACCTCTGGAAGGACATTGATAAGGTGGAGGCGGTATAAAGGAGGGCTACCAAGAATAGTGCAGGGCGGGGATCAAAATCCTTATGAGGATAGACTCCAGGAACTGAGTGTGTACTCGGTGGAGCAGGAACAGTGCTAGATAGGGCAAAAGGGGAAAAAGTTGCAGCCTGCCCAAAAAATGACCCACTTTCCACTTGACAGTGGGTCCAGAGTGGTGCACCGGGTCTGTAGCAATAGCTGAAAGATGGAAAAGTGAACAATAGGAAAGTATTTTTACTTGACAAGTTTCAGCTTCTGTGCTGTTGAAATTTGTAGTTTTGATTAGGTTTTGTCCCAGCTGTGTCTCATTTTGACCCACGTTTTATACCAGTGGGTCTAATCTGACCCATGTTTTAAAACCCCTAATGCTGTCACTGTTCTGGAGGAGAGTAGGGAAAGGGGGGGATACAATGGAACCATTTACATACCCAGCAGGTGTTAAGGTACAGGAAGGTAGCATTTTCCATAGAAAAAGAAGCTCGAGGACAAGGGGTCATGCTATGAAGTTGGGGGTGGGGTGGAGGCTCAGAGAAAATGTGAGGAAATACTTTTTTCATGGAGATTGTGGTGGATGCCTGGAACAGCCTTCCAGCAGAGGTGGTGGGTCCTAAAACAGACCAGTGACGGGATTCAAGCATGCAGGGGACAGATACAAGGGGACCTTGGTAGTAAGGCAAGGGAAGAGGAGACGGCTGGAGATTTAATAGGGTCCGCGGTGGCACAGCAGGCAGGGAAAACTGTGCAGACTAGGTGGGCCAAGAGGTCCTTATCTGCCGACATCTACCATGTTTGTTTCTATGGAACACATTCATTTATTTTTTATTTTAATCTCCCACCAGCCCTCATTTGGACCAGTTCCTCCTCCGGCACTGTCATCTGTCTTTTCTGGGGCCTTACCTCATTCTGGTGTGTCCTCTGTCACAGGAGTATGTCCTGAAGGGCTTAGTTGTCCATTTTAATCTTGCGAGAGAGCAGGCCATCACCTAGCTTTGGTGGGAGTTTTTCTTCTCCATTTTCTCCCTGTGGCTTCAAACACGTGCAATGATGTGAATCTGTGATAGGTGTGCTCTACCTCAGCAGAGATGCTCCCAGCGTTGAGGTGTGGGGACCTCTTCCCCTGTATCTGCCGTCGTGCTGCACTGCCAACAGTTTACTCTATGTGGCAGTGGACCAGCACGACTCTCGTTTCTCCTTTCCTCAAGAGAGAGGAGAGTCATTCAAGTGCCATTAAAGTCTCCCTCCGTGGCCAGCTTCTGAGTGACCTGTGTCCATTCCTAAACCCGTCTCTCTGGTGTAGCAGATTGCAGCTCTTCCGCTATGCTACTGCAGCGGTCTGATGGAACATATTCTGGAAGGGATGCTCTAAGGTAGGATGGTTGGCCAGAATGAAGAGCAATAAAAATTACAACCAGTATTTTAAACTGAAATCTAACACTGATGTGTAGCGTGTAGAGGGATTTTTAGGGTAGGAGTGATATGTGCACCTTGAGGAGTCCCAGTAATAACAAAAACAGCTATGTTCGGAATATGCTGCAGTGGTGCATGGCAGAGGTGGAAAGAACAGTCAGTAAGCTAATCCATTGGTCCAGTGCAGAAGTGACAAGACTGTGTAAGAATTTTAGTAGTTTCAGGGAACAAATACTTGCAAATATGCTTAACGTTAGTTAAGTGAAACCAGCAGGCTTTAGTAATGGCTAGAATTTGTGAAGAAAGTGAACAGTCAAAATCAACATGACCACCTACAGTAGGTTTTTAACATAGTTTTTAGGGGAAAGATGACAAGGAAAAGTGTTTGCTGAGCTCAGCACATGCTTGAGTATGACTCAGCAGAGGCTGAGGTTAGTGGAATAAGGAGCACCTTTGGTTTGTCACAGGTGATTTTCAGCGAATTCAGGGAACACCAATTTACCAAATCAGTGAGGCAATGAGACAAATTATGAACCATAGCAGGAGTCAAAACTGGAACTAAAAATCTGGTTATAACATGGCATTAATATAGTAGAGGAAAAATGAAAAGTAGTTTGTTAGAACAGATCAGCTGATGTTATCCTAACCGTGCATTAATTCCCTAGATCTGTCGGGTTTTGTAGTACCAAAACTTACCACTTGAGTAGTGAAAATTTTGAATTACCCACCCACCCAGTGGACACAGTAGATCTCGTAGAGATCAGTGAACTATTCAGAAATGAACAACATGGATAATTTTATCCGCACATTCTCCCTTTCTGGAGTAATGGGGATATCTGCTTACATGGATACATTTTGCAGAAATCTACCTGCCTGGACTAGCAGCAGTTGTAAGAGGGAAGTGTTGAAAAATCAGAAGTGTATTGCTGAGGTTTTTTTTTTTTTTTTTTTTTAAGCAGGAATAGCACACTAAGCTGAAAGCTTTTTTACAGGAGCATCCTGGGAGCACAGGGAAGTTAAGTGACTTGCTCAGGGTCACACAGTATGTAAGTGGAAGCTGTGGGATTCAAACCCAGGTCTGGTCTGCTGGATGTCACCTGATTTGCAGCTCAGAGCCTTAAACCACTGCGCTATACTGCCTCCGTGGCATGGCGTTGCCTAGTAGCAGCTCAGCAATCAGTCGTCTGTACCATGTGTTCCTATGTCCTTGAAAAAGAAGATGAAAAATATTGAGGGGGACATCACAGCTGATAGCAGTAATAAACAACGCAGGCATGTCAAGTTATCTGAGCAAGAACTAAATGAATTAGAAAAAAAAATGTGAGCCGAACACTCACAAGACCGCGACGTGGTCTTGTAATGTCTTTTCAGACAGGCTAAAAGCTAATAATCTCATAGTAGATATAAGCACTGTACTAGTAGCAAGACTAGCAGCAATTTTGCACCAGTTTTCTGGACCTCTTCGGATCGAGGATGGGAATCCGTACAGTGTTAGTTCATTTATTTTTTTACGTGCTGGCCTCAATAGATATATTAATAGTGTTGAAGTAAACTGGAAGATCAATATAGCCAATGACCCTGAATTTCAAAGTGCCAATAATGTGTTCGTAGCAGTACTTAGAGTATAGGCATGCCGGTAGAGATACCACATCACATCATCCAAGAGTCTCTGACAGGGGCTGGTCCAGAGTCTTCCTGTGGTTTGTTCGCAGGCTTTGGTTTGAGCCGCAGTTAAGATTAGCTTGTAGGGTGAGAGAGGGAATACAGAATTTGACACACAAATCATTTGTGGTAAAGACTGACGAATTTGGCAAAGAGTTCATTGCTGTTGCTTTTAATGAAGCAACTAAAAATCATGGAAATATTAATGAGCGCAACAAAGAAGCATATAGAGGAAGCCTGTATTCTCAGCCAGATAGTGAAAACTGTCCGTGTCCCTATTTAAGGAATACTGTGCTCGTTGTTCCCCTGATGCCACAGCATTTTACCTCCGTCCCCTGAAATTGTCACAGGACTCTCTGTACATTTGTTTTTTTCAAAGCAACCAATGGGTCTCAATTATTTGGGCAGTAGGATGTCTCAAATATCCAGCGATGCCCAGCTGTCCACAAGATGCACTAATCACTGTGTTTGATCAACAGCAGTTCACATACTTTCAGAGGCTGGTCTCGCATAAAGGGAAATAATGTCCGTAACTGGACATAGATGCGAGACCAGTCTCCATAATTATTGGCCTTCTACTGTATCAGACAGATACAAATTTTCAAAAATTCTGTCTTCAACTCGAGAATGCGACACAGCTGAGAAAAAACACAAGAAGGCATCAGGGTCTGCTGAAGTGGAACAGCATTGCACTGTTTCACAAATCAATAGTCAGATGGGCGAAAAGGAGGAATGTAGCAGTGTCAACATCTTACCCCACACAGGTAGCCAGCAATTTGAAATGTCTGGAGAAAAAGTCACTAGCTGCTCACAGCCGGCAACGTCCAAAACAGAGGAAAGCAGTGCAAAAGTGAACGATGGAAACGCTGAAAGCAGTCCAGTATCATCAACAAGTAATTTGCCTGTACAAATGCAGGGTATTAATCCATTCAACCTATCTATGTTCACGCTTAACGGCACAGTTCATTTTAAGTATTACAGTGTGGCAGAAAAGTAAAGTGTCCGCTGTAGTATTTTTGGTGTGAAACGGCAAGACCGAGAAAAGCAATGCTGAACTTGTGAATCAAAACAATTACTGAAACAGTTGATGGATTTTTTTAAAGTTTTCTAAAGTGCAGTAATTCATACAGCGTTGCATATCACACAGATTGTTTTGTTAAGAAATACCATGTTATGCAAATTGTGGAATATTTCCCACAATACACAGCACATCTTGTGTAATGATTAACGAGTGTGGTGCACAGTTGCATACAAGTTTTCAGAAAGTTTTAAATAATGCAACATTTTTTACAGAACACTAATAGATAAAAACAAACTAAATTTGTTGAACAGTGATATGAATAATAGTATAAGTATAGTTGTGAAATCGGTGTTATTGTTGACTGAATATAACTACAGTTCTATAAATAATACAAAGAATTCACACAAAATAAGAGAATCTGTATTTTTGATTTCATAAGCAATATTAGCCATGTTACAAACACGTTAAGCCACTTGAAAGGAGGCATTTACAAGGAATTAATGAATGACTGGGTGGTTGGAGCACTTGACTTTGGCCTCGACACCAGCCCCCCAAAAACATGCGCTAGTTCCTTTGTAACGCCTCCTTTCTTGTGACTTAATGCTTACGGTGACATCAGTGTAGTGCTGAAAGAAGAAAGATATGCTCTAATTAAACTAGACTACTTGGGGGGCATAATTTAAACAAAATGTGGTCCAATATGGACCAGTGAGGGTCTACACAGGTCAGAGCATGATAGGCAGCATAGAGCTGAAAGACGGTCAAGCTGATTTCCTGGAAAGATATGATATAAACCATTCAGAAACGTGTTGGAGACCAGGCTTCTATACTAAATAATGATATTCCCTCTCGGCTTAAGATATTAAAAGCACAAGTAAAATCCAGATGAATCAAGTTAGTATATCAACCCTTCCTTCTAGCAATAAGGGGATCATCCAGAATTTTCAGTGTGTGGTCTCAGTTGAGTGAAATTGTTTGAAGCCAGACTGGAGGAGTTTTAGTAATGTAGTACTGTAGTAGAAAACATATACAATAAATGAGCAGCTACAACACGCTCCAGAATGGTAGAAGTGAAGGAGAGCAAGGGTGGCAGTTGCAGTAATTCGAGCGATCAAGTTGAGGTTTCTTACCTAAAAAAGGTCTTCATTTCTTCAAGTATCTGGATGCATACCATAAACTAGAAACAAAGTAATAATTTTAGTTAATAGTGGGAGTTACAGCTGACTATTTTTCCTCTAATCTCCTTCAGCTCTTCTGCTACTTCCTGATGGATGCAAGTGTGCATTACCTGGTCGTATGAGCTCATCATATTCATTCTGTGTCTGTAGGACATTGTCTGGATTCATACTTCACTCGATTGACTAATAACTTTTTTCTTTTCTACCATTGTGATTTACTATTAATATAGTTAGAATGCATAATTGTATCTCAGTGTTTTTGCTGATTTAAATTATTATATGATTCTTATTGTTCTCAAAATGTTATGATCATTGTGCTTTATGTGAAAATTCAATAAACGTTCGCAAAACACACACACACACACACACACACACACACACACACACACACACACACACACACACAGAAGCTTAGTTGGTATAGGATCAAGTGGACAAGTAGTGGGATTTACTGACCGTATCGGCTAGCAACTGATTGCTGCTTTGCAAGGGTAAAAAAAGGAAGGGTTGATAATAGTTTTAAAACAATTAGCATTTACTATGCGGACAGCTGCCTGAATGACAGCACTCTCATTGAGTGATGCCTCCCTACTGGATAAGATGTGGGGGTGCTGATCAGATGGAAAAAATAGAGTACTTGTCTGGCATGGATAGGAAAACCGCAGGACATATAACACCATGAAAGATTATCACCTTTAAAGGGAAGTTGTACTGGTCTGATACCAAGTCTAACAGCATGGCTGGTGACTATTTCTGGACCTGGCACTGCCCGTCCTCCGACAACCCTGCCAACAGAGGGAAAGCCAGGGAAGGACAGTGCATACAGACAGACTTGGAAAGCCATTTGGCCTTTTTACTTCATTCAGATATTCAGATGTTCTTATAGTGCCGGTGCTGGACCCACTGGCAAAGGGTGGGGGGTAGGCTGCACTTTTTTTTTGTTTTGGTGCATGCTGGCTCTGTTCTAAGACCATTGGTTTCATTATCCCTTTCCCTCTGCATACATCTTATTTGGTATGAAAATGAGTATGATTGGGATATTATGGCCAACCTGTTGCCATGGCGGCATGGCTACCTGTTGTTATGCCAATGACCTGAATTTGTGACCTGAGCCTGGGATGCAGGGGGCAGGGCTCTTGGTAGGAGTTTTTGTTTGGGGGTGTGCGACTGGCTTTAAAAATAAAAATAAAAAAAAGTGGGGGGAGGGAGTCCACAGCCCAAAAGTGGGAGTCCCCGGAAAATTTCTGGGGGTACCCATTCAAATGCATTGGAGCCGCGCCCCCATGCCAGCATTCCTTGTACTGTAAGATTCTGTAGAGTGTGGGGGACACACTCAATTTTAAACTACCTTTTTTTTTTTTTTTTTTTATGTTTCAGAGGGTGAATTCAAACAAATTACAGCCGCTGCTGAACTAACAAGGGCTTTGTTAGTTGAGCAGTGGCTAGTGTTTGCAGATCATCTGACATAAGCTTTAACATGCTCCCGTGAGAAACTAATGGCATGTGTCTCTGTACTCTACAGAATTTTTTTTTTTTTTTAACTGTGTTTTGTTGGTTTCCTATTTTCTTTCCGACCCCTTGCACCAGGTGTAGCGCGCTGCGTCGCGGAGGCCACGACGCCACCCGCAGTATGGGACACCCCACCCTACCAGTCGCTTCGGTGACGGCGGGACTGTGGACAGGCAACCCTCTCTCCCTCCAGGGAGAGGAGAGACAGTGCTCGATCCTGCTCCTCCACCCCACCCCCCCTGTGCTGACACCCGATGATCCGAGCGTAGCATGAGGTAAGGTATCCAGCGCCTCAGCGCCACTGGACTGGCTCACTTTACAGAATATTGCCATACAAGCAGTGCGGGTGTGGGGGCCCGGCTTTCTCAACTGACTGCATGGGCTTTGTGGCTGAGCATCTTGGGACTTTGGGGAGGAAAAAAAACAGTGTCTCCCAGCATAAAATGTGCAAAAAGGGTGCGGGTATCCGCATCTCCGAGAGCCCTGGGGGGGCTGGCAAGAGGTGGATCAAGTGCCTCTGAGGACACGCTCCACCTTGGGGAGGGTAGGCAGCAACTGTTGCTGCTATACTGCCACCTTTGTGACAGTAGGTGGCCGTGCAGCATGGTAGATGTCTTGGGAGGGCAAAGTGTGCTGGCATTGGTGCATCTGGTATGATGACTCTCGGGGAGGGGGGTTGGGGGGTTACAGGGGACAGTAGGAAAACAATAAAAATACTGGCTTCAAGCAGACAGAGGAAACCACATGAGACACCCACGACCTTTATAGATCCCTTCTCCACACCTGCCCTGTTGAGTGACTCCCACTGACCCCATAGTAGCTGGCCAGGAAAGGGGAGCAAAATGCCTGCCAAAAGGCTGAGAGGTGGGGCTCCACCCCAAGGGGAAATCTGGGGGTGGTGGTTCCAGGGCAGTTGTTGAGGTAGTTCAGTAGAGGCTGGTGGCAGGGAGTGAGAAACTTTGTGGCCCTTTAGCAGGTCATTGGCTGTGTAGCAGGGCAGTGGCATTGATTGAAGGAGGGTCTGCTAGGTGAGGCCAAGAAGGAAAAAATGTGTTAATTACAAAAATAAAATTGTGATATTGTATTCTTTTAGTCTTTATTTTCCTTGATCTTTCCTTGGCATTTGGCACTGTGAACCACGGGGGTGTTAAAGAGGACCTTTCTTGATGGTCGAAAAAAAAAAAAAATTATTATTGCAGTCATTTTATGCAGTAATGTAACTCAAATGTTGTGTGCATGTGTTAGTTTTGTCACAGGTTTACAATAGTTTTTTTTTTTTTTTTCCATATTTTGAATTGTGTTTTTTAGCTCTGCTGCACTTGTCTTTGCTGTTTAGTTGCTGACTCCTGCTGATGTCACTGTATGAAGTAGGAGTCAATCTCACGGTGCTGTACAATGATGTTACAGCAGTTTCACTAGGGAAAACTTCCATAACTTGGTATGCATACTACAGTAGTAGTGCCGAATTAGTCAAGGGGTTTTTAAAAACCCCTATTGAGAAATGTGAAAACTTTTGTTGTTGTTTAGTAGTGTGTTCACTGCTACCAGGAGAGGCAAGGGTTGATTTTAACATTATTTTACTAACCCAAGACCTGGTGCAAATTGACAAAGGCTAGTACAGCTTACTCTCTACTTGTCCATCTTGAACAGTGTAGGTTATTCTTGGCTAAAAATGAAGTTGAAATGTCCTTATAGTAGTAGTCTCTAGTCCCTATGCTACTCTGTCTCAATATTACAGATGACTTGGTGGGATTAGCAGCTCATTAAAAGCTGCATTTATCTGGTAATTCAAGGACCAAAGCATTAACGGGAGTAATCATTAACACTCCACTGTTAGGCTATGTAGTGCCTCTCATTTCCCTACATGTTGTGCCTGTATCCAACATTTCAGTGACAAAATGTTATAAGGTATACAGAGGAGCACTACTTAGTACAGATTAGAGGCATTTAACACAGATGAAAAAACTGACAGCGAGCTGTCTCAGTTCATAGAATCATAGACGGTGACAGCAGAAAAGGACCTCATGGCCCATCTGGTCTGCCCCTTACCCCACTAGCCCAACCTACTGTAACTTGAGGCACCCCCTCTTTCCCTTTGCCCCATGTGTCTGTCCCAAGCAGTTTTAAATCCCTCTACGGTCTCTAAGTTCACCACCTCCTATGGAAGCCCATTCCAGTTCTCCATCACCCTCTCCATGGAAAAACTGACCTCTCACATTGCTCCTGAAGTCCAGCCCCCCCCCCAATCGGAGTCTCAGTCCGTGCCCCCTTGTTATGGTTCCTTCCTTACTTCCTGTGAATAACTTCCTTGTGCCTCCCTTGTTCTTCCCTTTGATATATTTAAAGGTGTCAATCATGTAACCCGGTCTCCATTGTATATAGCTCCAACTCCTCGCATCTCTGTTCGTACAGTTTGCCCTTAATCCCCTGCACCATCTTGGTCATCCTCTGTTGAACCATTTTGATCAAGTCTATATCCTTGCTTGGGTAAGGCCTCCAGAACTGGACACTGCTTTTTATAGCAATTCTCTCTAATTCACTATGCTTTGCTACTGAGGCACAAAATAAATCCACTTTATAAAATGAGATACAAGGCATTCATTAATGACTGGAGTTGGCATATTGCATTGGTAATGGGGTGTCTTGGGGAAGGGGGAACAATGCTGGACATTTATTTATTGATTGATTGATATCTTGGATACACCTTGGAGTGGATACTCGCCGAGAGGTTCCACATCAAATACATTTAAACAACAAGGCAAGAAAAACTGAGCACACTATACAGATAATACAATGGGAGTACAGGAACATAGTATGTACACAAAGTTATGGAGGTTTTCTCTAGTGAAACCACAGCATCTTCATTGTACAGCACAGTGTGATTCACTCCTCCTCCATATAGTGATGTCACCAGCACAGCCCAGGGTTTACAGCAACACCAGTCTTAGTGTAGAAGCTCTGGTGCATGATACAGTTTTTAGCAGCTCAGAATGCAAAAACTAATTACAGAGAATATTACAGAAATACAAAGCACGAATCAGTGCAGGAAGGGGAATTTTATGCATGAATGTTAAAATGACTGGGGAAGGTCCTCTTTAAGCAAGTGGGACACAACCAGGGCTTAGAATAACAGTCTGTTAATCACGCCCTCAGGGAGTAAAGTGGTGTGAGGCACAGCTGAGTGCCATAATGCCCCCAGGGAAGATTGACTAACTCCTGGGAATGCCTTATTACTATTCAAATAAAAAAAAAAACACTACCCCAAAAGAAAAGTGTTACAAGTGTACTTTTTTAATGTTTTCCTCATTAAAGTAATTTTTTTTAACTTTCTGTTTATTGTCATAGAAAAAAATAACAATACAAAAGACATCCTCATGCAGGAAATCAAAATAAAGGCTAGCCACATGGGCTAAAACAGGAAATTATTACATACACAATAAAACATCCTACGGTCTTGTACAAGAGGAGTGGGGGGGATCTATAAAGTAAATATTAAAATTAAACCAAAAGTTCCAATTAATGCCAGCCACCCCAGTGGTCGTGATTGTGTCCATGAGGTAGACTACCGAGGCAGAATAAACGCACTAGAGTGCTATGAACTTGTAACAAAGTAAAAATAACAGCAAGGGAAATTAAGCTTCCTGAGGTTCCCAACACTACAGGCTCAATAGTAAAATAGAGCAATAATAACTAACAGCAGAACAGGGTGCAAGACAGCAATGTCCGATAAAGGTTCAGTGGAAAAACTTTACTTTCCTGAGAAAGTGTTAACCACGGAGGGAAAGGCAGAGGTCAGAGCAAAAGTTCCGTAAGAAGCGCTGCACCTTTATAGGGACAGCTAACGCTAAACTCACCAGGGCAGGCACAAAAAACATACAAATGCCCATCCCCCCCCATACCAAAATCCCCAGTGTAACAAGTAAAACAAACATAGCAAGGCATCAATATACAAAACTCCCCAAAACAACTCCCCAAGGGATGCACAAGAACAAAGTAGCCAACTTGCTGTCATTAAAACAGATGTTCAGACATCCTCAGGCTCAGACTCTCCAGCCGTAGGTCCCAAAGCAGGCTGCACCACAAATTTGGATTCGGTCCACTCTAGCCAGCAGCTGGCACCATTAGGATCAGCAAATTGGCACAATTTGCCCCCATAGGTAATCTGAAGTCTTGTGGACAGCAGAAAAGAATGGGCCACTCCCAAAATGCGGAGGCACTGGCGGACTGCATCAAATTGTTTTCTTCTAGCCCTTGTCTGAAAAAAGAGGTCTGGAAAGAACTTTATGTCCCGATCATTAAAGGAGAAGTCCACCCAGAATGTGCAAAAACATTTGTTATGTAGAGTGTTTTGATATGTATGTTAAGTCCTAGTGTGTCCTTCCCTCTTTCTGCTATTAGGAGTTTTTTCTAAATTAGCCTGTTAGCTGTATGGTAGTTTTACGACCCCTGGGGATCTCAATCACAAATAGGTTTATTGGCTAGTTCATGTGACAGTGATGTAGCTATGCCCCTAGATTTAGCAGGGTGTGTCACAGCTCAGCCACAAAGATAATACTTCTTTCAGAGAAGAAGTCACATTGCTACATTTTGGGTGAGTGTAACCATCATTATTTTTTGATATTAGTACCTTGTCCTGCTATGTTATAACCTATAGGGTGATGTTCAATTTTTGCTACTTAGTACTGGTGCAAAAACTGAAAGTGACTGAGAAGAATAAACAGTGACATGATTCACACACACACACACACACACACACATACAGTAGAGCATAGCGGGACGAGGTACTGATATCAAAAAATAATAATGATTACACTCACCCAAAATCTAGCAGTGTGCGTCTTCTCTGGAAGAAGTATTTTCTGCGTGGCTGAGCTGTGACAGACCCTGTAACAAGACACTGACTTACTGCAGGGGCAATTAGACATCACACCAAAGGGCACTCTGGGAAGACTAGAGGCCATGAAAGAAACCAGAATGGCAACCTCCAAGGGCAATAGAACAGTTAGGGAAAGTTAGAAAAAAACATCTCTCACAGCCAGAGGAAAAGAAAATGCGGGGAACTGGTTAGAACACAGAAAAAAAAGACTACTACATATCTTTTTTCTGATTTTAACATGGAGTTTTCCTTTAACAAGTAGAGGCTAAGCGGCGTGGGTAGCAGCTAAGAAGACACCTCTGACCTCAGACTCCATTGTTTGCAATAAAATGGTGCATGACTGATTAGGACGGTCAGGCCAGATGCAAGGATTCACCTAGTAAGACCAGTCAAAGTCCTCTGGAACAGAAATCTTGTCAGCCAGTCCTTTAGAAAACCAAGCAGGTTAGTGCCCTCCACACCCTCTGGGATACCAGCCAGGCATAAATTGCCTGCTATGACTTCATTTTCCAAGGGTTCCAAATGCCCTCTGGGAAATGCATTTTCTTAAGGGGGCAACTGTAGGTTGCGTGGTAGTAGATCTCTTATCTGCTGCGGCCACCGTTGTAAGTCCTTTATAGCTGCATCATGCAACTCCAGTTTCAAGAGTTTTTTTTCCTATTTTGGCATCCGTGACATTGATTGAGTCAAGCATCACTTGCCATGGTGCTGCAGTGGAGGATTCTGAGAAGCCGGTTCCCACCTAACCACTATGGTCTTTGGCCCTGTTGGCTTGTGGTGCAGCTGGCTTTGGAGTTCCTGAGGGTTGATTCTTTTGGTGCCCCATAGCAAATTTTGGGGTGGTTCGACAACTGAACGGGTCTGCAGTCCAATGACGCTGATAAAATAGAGCTGCTCTGAAGATGGAAAACTTTAAAATGTAATTTTATTGTGCTTCAGTATGAAGCACCTGGTAGAAGTGCCCTACCCAGAAGCTGGCTCTCTGGCGCCGCCCCAAAAGTACAATTTTTATTAAAGAGCTCTACCAAGTTAAGGCTGTACACCACATATACTAAAGCCTTACCCCTGCGAACAGTAATTGCTGCATATGGTGCCAAAATTAGCATTGTAGTTTTCCAGTACAAATGCTCATAAAATCGTCCTTACCAGGTCTAGCTTACTTCCCGGTCTCTAGTGCCACCCACGCTCCTCCCTCGTGCAAACCACGTTATGATGTAAAGCCAGGGAGTGCATGGGGACACGCTCCATAACAGTCTATGGGGGATAACTATCCAAGTGTTTTTATGTATTATAATGGTCAACCAGTGATCAATCAAGGGCACTGATTGACTAACAAGGCCCGTGTTAGTTGATCGGTGCCCTTGATTCCGTCGGTATGCCGTATTATTTAACACTTCTCTCTTGTCGCAGGCTCCCTCTGCACTACTTTAGTTAACTCCAGCATGTGGATCCCTGAGAAACTAAAGAAAGCCGGCAAAGCCTGGATGATTTATACATCCCTGTCGATCGCTCACTGAAATCGGATCGGGGAGCGGAGCAGCACCACAGTTACATGCCACATGTCCACAAATGGGTGTGTGGTATGTGTCCTAGAGAAACACAGTATGCAGTCGGCACAAGGGGGCAGTTGGCAGGTGTCATTGATCGGTGTTTGTCAGTAAACAGTAGTGGCTCGTTGCACCAAGCCCTGCCACTGCATCGATCGCGCATGAGAGATAGAGAGAGAATTGGAGAGCACGGCACGGGGACATGTAATACAACTTCTGCACTGTGCAAATTCCAGCGTTCTAAGCCATCTTTTGGCTGTCTGGAAGCCCCTCCTCCACACACACACACACACACACACACACACACACACACACACACACTTCCGGTCATCACAGTTAATTTACTGGTTGGTGTGTATGGAAAGTGGAGAGAGAACCGAGAGTGCGTACTGCAGCACAGATGTAAGTATCTTTGGAGCTGTGTCAGAGGATCCTTAGTGTGGGTTGCTGCTTGTAGAATGGCCACAGTTTTGGGAGCAGTGTAATGCCACAGGGTGCGTCTCCCTTCCCTGCCACACTGTGCGGTTGTCACCAGCATGTACCTGTGTCAGTGGAGTGCGATTCACAGTGTCTCCTGACACAGAACCGCTCTCGGTGTGCATGGCAACTTGTCCTACTGGCAAATTGTGCGATGTCTATTTGTCCATAATGTAACATGCCTTGTGCCGTTTTCTGTGGTTTATTTTCATCCCTACGACACTATGACCATGACATTTTGTCCGGGGATGAAACGGCTGTATGTGTTTTTGTCCTGTAGGTGGGGCTGCTGTTTCCAAGCAACTTTTGTTAGTCTCACAGTCTCTCTGCCTAGTTCTTAGTATGTGTCTTCCTTTGTCCTCCCCGACTTGCGTTTAGTTCACAAGCCCCCTCACCACCGTCCTCCAAGGGTATTTTCATTTTATTAACAGTTTCCAACACTCTTGTGACTCTATGTGGGAAAAGGGAAACAGAACTGGGATCAGTAAGTGGAGCGCGGTGCTTTAAACAGCACAGGCACTCACACTCCACTTAATGTTATAGCTTCCTCCCAGTACTGTTGGTGGGTGGTTTATGTTCTTAAAGAGAAAAAAAAAATGATTTGTGTCTGCACACAAGGTAGTATAGGCAGGCGAGTGGGGTTAGTGAAGGCAGCTGGTGAGCAGGAAATTTAAAAAGTAGTTGGCTGATAACATCAGAAGCTGCTCACAATGACAGCTTTGTTGTTTGTAGAGGGCAGTGTGGCTACTGGGCGGTGGGCAGTGATTTGTTTTACATGCTGGCATGTGTGATGTGCTCATTTTTGTGCTGGGACTAGATCTGTGATGTTATGCTGGGGTTACATCACAGGACCAGTCCCAGATTGACCAACCAGAGCCCAGGATTCTTTTTTGCCATTGTATAATTAAGCAATAAGGCATGACAGGTGTGGTATATCATGGGATATCATCACGCCTTGGGTGGTTGTGCATGAGGTCGCAGGTCGAGTGCATCCAGCCACCCGAGAAGTGACGATATGCCATGACATACCACACCCTGGAGTGAATTATTGCTATTATGTATGAACTGAGTTTGAAGTTTGATAAATAAAAAAATAAATAAAAGAAACCGGTTTTAAAATATTTTATGAATGAGTTTTTGGGTGGTGTAGGAGTACATTTTTAAGAAATAGTTCTCGGACAGTAGAGAGCAAGGAGGTTGGTGGCACCGGAGCTTTTTTGAAGCCGTGATGATGTAGCCCGATATCACGGCTTCAAAGACCTCTTGGTCAATCAGATTCCTCTATTTACGATCCTCTGTTCATAATATCAGTTTTAGGCAGTACACTAGCTCTTTTAGAATGCTGGTTCAGAATCAGAATGCATCATTCTAGTCATTCAGCAGTGTCAGAGGATGGAATGCTAGTTAGAGGAAGAATTTGTGCACCAGCGTGATAAGGCTCTACATGACTGTGTAACACAGATTAAAGAGCAAGTGCTTATTAAGGATGTATGTCTTTAAGAATAATGGGTTGGGGCCCTTAGCTGCCTCTGTAATCATTGTGTTTGGTTTTATTTATTTATTTAATTACCTTTTCATTTTATTCGTGTTTTGTCAACTACTAGTAAAAAAAAGGAAAAATCCAATAAAATTATTGTAATATCATGTCAAAGTTTTACTGGCAAGGCTGGCAGCGTATTTCTGTGGGAAACTGCAGACCTGATTTTAGATCTAAATAGAGAAGTAACACTTTCTACCACCAAAATATTATATGTTAATAGAAATATGTGATTTTGGATAACCTGTTATTTTTAGTCATCATTTAGCAAGTGTTCTCTTCATAACCAGAATTTATTTATTTATTTATTTATTTAGTTTTTGTTAACCAGGTAAGGTGTCATAGCCATAATTATGACTATTTTCAGACATGACCCGGGAGGTTACAGACATTTTTAGGCAGTCAAACAACTTACAGGCATTCGTACAGAAGATGAGCAACAACATGAAAGAGAGAATCTGCAAGACATTTCAGGTGATAAAAGTGATGATATAATGCTAGAAAATGGGTAGTAAAAAATGTACATAGTTCATACTATCATAGGTACTAGAAATTTTGCATACCATCCATGCGAAGTGCTACATATTACAGTAGTCTGGTTCCAGAGAGAGAGAGAAAGAGAGAGATGATCATTCAGTGATAGGAGGCATTTACTTGAAGAAGAAAAAAGAGGTCAGTTACTATTTTGAAAAATGTAAAATCATACAGACGTGCAACAATAGTGCAGATATACAAAAGGTAAAGTTTTCTATCGAACGAAGTATCTATTTTTTTTGAAAAAATAGGAAAATATATTTAGTTTCTCAGTTAAATAGTGTTTTAATTTGTTTTGTTGGCATCATGTTTTGTCATTTGTAGGAGTGTGGTCTAGTGGCTAGAGCATAAGCTTGGGCCCCAGGAGATGAGTTTCAACCCTCAGTAAAGTAAAATACTAACTGTGTGACCTTGGGTAAGTCACATAACCCCCCAGTGCTCCTGTCCACCTAGCAGCAGAAATGTATAGAAGCAGGACCCCACTGGAAATGAGGTGGCACATCTCAGCTGGACTATCCTGGGTAAATAAGTTGTAAAAAAAATTATTTTGTGTTGGTGTGTGATAGGATAGATGGCTGTCAGTAGAGGACCCTTCTGAACATAGGTGCAAGAACCTACAGGTGTGGGGGGGACACCCCCCCCACTTTTGCCCTTGAAAATTCAGAGTGCCCCTTTAGTGCATGCAGTGTCAGAAGGGAAGCAATCACAGTCTCTTGTTAGTACAGTGCCCCCCACACACACACATACACACTCGCTTTCCCCCATGTTCCAGCGCTACTCCTTCTGAAGGTTGCAAAATAAAAAAAAATCTTTATTTGAACACCATCCAGAAATAGATTTCCTTTCACCAAAGTAAAAGAAAAACACCAGCAGATTTTCTTTTCATTTCATTACTCCAGCTGCTTCACTCTGTCTTTCCATTAGGAAATATCCAGTAGCCCCCTTCTTTTTGAGATAAAAACTTTTCACTTTCCTGATGCTCCCAGGTGCAGTGACTAAATTATTAAGTGGCTGGTTGTGACAGCTCATCAAGAGACCAAACTCTTCTTTTCCTCTTGCCTTGAAGGAGGCAGTATAGCGTAGTGGTTTAAGGCTCTGCGCTGCAAACAAGGAAACCTGGGCTTTGAATTCCACAGTTTCTACTTGCATTACTGTGTGACCCTGAGCAAGTCACTTAACTTTCTTGTGCTCTTAGGTCGCACCTGGACTCAAGCTTCAGCTTACTGTGCCTCTCCTAGTTAAAATATTTATTGGTTATATGTGTTTTCCCCTGATGTGATGTCATTTCCTGTGCCTGTGATTTAGAAAATGGATGCCTGCAGCTATAAAGGGAGGGGCAATTGAATGGGGTTATAATTCTGGCCCTAAAAGTGTTATGGGTTCAGTCAATAGCTTATGTAAAGCAGATTTCCATTGGTAACAATATTGATTAATTTAATCCTACATGGATGTTTCCTTTTAAGGTATTTAAATGTTTCTATCATGTTAGATCTATGCTATGTAATACAATATGGGACTGTAAATTACTACTAAGCCCCATAGAACCTCTAGTACAATCAAACAACTGTTACTGTCAGGAAATAGATAATATAAATGTAGGTAGAAGCACGATCATGGTCTGAAGGAGCACATATTTCACGGCACAAGTTCGATCAAGTATGCTTCTTTGTTTTAGAAGAGCATACCATGCTAAATCCTTAACACTGCCTCTGACTCACGCTTCTCCCCTTTGCTTGTCGGCAGTCAGATTGTTTTAAATTTTATTTTTTTGCATTTTTCAGACATCATTGTTGTGCCGTGAATGTGTTTACACATCCTGAATTCCTGTGTGCTCTAAATCTGCTGGTAGTTTAAGGGTTAGCATACAGAATTATACAAATGTCGTATGTTAACAAATTAAGGGTAGCTTAATCGAAAAGACAGAAAATAAATACATTAAATAAATTCACCATCTTACTAAGATTAACAGTACGTTATTATATATTTAATGTCAGAAAAAGTACCATAGCTAGAGTCTAATTGGAAAGTGGGTGGTGGTGGGAGAAGAATCTGATTTTTAAATCACATAATTTCAGGAATACGTCTGTATTTAAGTTATTAGACATTATTTTATTTTCCCATAGTTTATACAACACTAATATATTTAAAACCAGCATTTTTTATCTTTTTAATTTAAATGCAAACTGTAAACACTTAAAAAAAAAAAAAAAAAAATCTAAGATGGTTAAAACAGTATGAGGCTAAGTGAACAATGTTAAGTCAGATTCATAGTCCATAATCTTTTGTTAGAGTAGAATCAATAGTTCATATCACTGTCAGAAGAAAGGGAAAAAAGAAAAATTAGACTACTGCGATAACATCAGTCAATCAGCAACTTACCAGGCACGGTTACTGAATGTGTGTGCTGACACTCTCCATGCTCTGTGACGCAGCCTCATGAGTGGAAGCTTCGAGGAGATGTAGTGGAACTTCTGTTTCAGCAGTGGGGTGGCCAAACTTCGACATTTTCATTGCATGGGAACTCTTTTAAAAAAAAAAAAAAAGACACTTTTTTTGCTCACTCCTTCCATGGTCTGTAGTTGTCTGGTGAGACTAATTGTCCCACTGTTGGAGGAGGCGAAGCTATGGAAGAACTTCCTCCTCCAACAAGCTTCCCTTCCCTGCAGA
Organism: Neoceratodus forsteri; assembly: GCA_016271365.2. Lineage (NCBI taxonomy): Eukaryota > Metazoa > Chordata > Ceratodontiformes > Ceratodontidae > Neoceratodus > Neoceratodus forsteri. The sequence goes on along the minus strand of CM057449.1, from coordinate 512,476,519 downwards.
CACTGGTCAAAATTGGAAATGCTTGGAACAGACTGCCAATGGAAGTGGTGGAGGTGAAAACAGTATGGGGCTTCAAGCATGTGTAGGATAGACATGGAGTATATTTGAAAATAGGGATGAGAGAGGGTCGCTGGAGACAAGTTAGCATCTGTGGAGGCATATTAGGCAGGGAAAATCTGGGCAGACTGCGTGCGTGGGCAAGCAGTCCTTTTGTGCCAACAAATTCTGCTTCTAATGAGCCAGCCTGTATCATCTAGTAGCCACTCTTTGGCCCAGACAAATCTGGTTAATTTTGCTGTGGATCTCCCGATCTTACTTTGAGAGGGTTCCTGCAGTAGGTCTTCACAAGTAGGACTGTGCTCCCCTGGTGTCAGGACCACACAGCAAACTTGTAGCTAGCAGTTATTAGCGGGGACCGCCCCTGGCGTCGGGTGACGGACATCAGCGTGACTATAAATAGGGGCGGTCTTCCCACCCATCCTCCAGCTCTTTCCCATCATTGACCTGAATTGTCGGACCTCGTGGTGAGACAGCTTCAGTTACTTGACATTTTAGCGACAAGTACAGTTAGTTAATTGTCTTTCCACCTCTCCAACGTTGCATGTCTTCACATTGGCCCAAGGAAAAGTGCACCAAGTGTGGTGTGCAGATCCCGCACGAGGACAGCCACTCCCGTTGCGTCCTCTGTTTGGGGTCTAAACCCCAGACCGCAGATTGATATATCTTCAAGGCCTTCAACCAGGCCACGCGCACCCATCGCCAGAGGACCCTTGATGCCCACTTATTGAAACAATGACTGGCATCAATGGAAAGAGAGCTCTAGGAGCTGAGGGAACGATCGTCGTCACCTGCCCCAGAAAAGAAAAAGGAGGAGAAATGCCGGGAGCAGAGCCATTCTCTTCAGAGAAAAAGCAGCCAGACAGCCAACACCATATTGGGTGGGGCCTCCGCCTCCATGAGTACCCTACTTCTTGGGCTTTCATCCATACTGGTGGATCAGACACCTTCTCCCTCCCTCCCCCGCTGAAGTCAGTGGGCAGTCGGGGTTTCCTCTTCTGAGGAAGTGGTTTCAGAACCTGTTCTCAGCTCAGCTGCTAAGCTGTCCTCCGGTTCCTCCACCGGGCGTCTGGCCCAGGCCGATCAGCCTGACTCGAGCCTCAGGGCTTCTGTCAGCCTGGCTGTGGTCTGTAAGTCAACCACAGCTCCTCCGACGGCCGCCAGACCGTCACCTCTAAGTCGGTCACTGGCTTGCCCGACGACCGTGTGGGGAACGTGCTCCTGTCTGACTCCCTTGTGATCCCTGACGTCCAGCAGAGCGAGCTTGCAGGTTCCCCACAGTTTCGTGAGGGTTCTCCCGCTAGGGAACCACTGACACTACCCAGACTTTTTGGGCCTGATTTACAGGAGCCCCTCATGTCGGACATCCACAAGACTCCTGCTTCTCTGGCAGACCTGTCAACAGGGGCTCTTCTGGACCTACCTCCTTGCCAGTCTCTGTCCCACTGTCTGATAGGCACCCGATGCCAAACCCTTCGCCGGACCCTCTTCGGGGTGGGATGGACCAGAATCTTTCTGGGCCTTCGTGGATTCCACCTCTGACCCCAGGCCAGCCAACGGACCCAGGTCCTAGTGGTCCCTCAGCGCTGCCACCCTCCGGACCATATGCTCCTCCTCCATCAAGCACAATGGGTTACTACCCTGGCTACACGCCACAGTTTCCCCAGTACCTGACGCCGGGGCGGGGGTCTGACGCTGGGTTACCTGTCTCCAATGCCAGATTACCTGACGTCAGGTCAGGCTGTTCAGTACCAAGGTTACCACCAGTACCCCTACTGGTACCAACCACCTGCTACCCTTCCTATACTATGGGGTACCCGGGATACCCTCCACCACCACCTCCTCCTTCACCTCCTCAGCCGGAACCCCAAGAATCCACTCTGGCTTGGCAGGATGCTTACAAGAGTTGGGTTAGCCCCAGCTGGTAGTCAGGGCTAGCCTGTTCCATAGGGTGCCACCAGGAAACCCTGCTCCTTCCAGCAGAGTTTCCAACAGAGATACAGGCAGTCTGCCATCAGGAATCTCTCTGGGGGCCAGAGTCATGGAGGCGGTTCCAGATGCCACTTCTTTGCCAAGTAGGCTGGAATCCTCTGACTCAGATGAAGATTCGGACTTGGGGGACCAGTCTGAACCCCATTCTCCCATAGAGTCTTAGCCAAAGGAGTCGCAGAAATCACCTCCAGAGGATTCGTCTTTCGCAGAACCACTCCGGTCTATTCAAAGGTCCTCCGGGTGGGTGTCCTAGGAATTGGACCTTAAATGCAGAAAATTTGCGTAGCACCTGGTCCTGGTCAGTGCGGACCCCCTCCATATTCCACCTTGGACAGGGCTGCATGAGGATCTGACATCTATGATTTGACAACAGCTGTTATCTATTCCTGCAGTTTCAAAGAAAGCTGACAGGACTTACCACCCCCCGGAAGGGGTTTCCCACCTTATGTTACAACGTAGGGTGCACTCTTATCGTCATCACTGCAGCTCACGATAGGTCAGCCCCACCCAGACATCTCAGTGCCTCTCCTCCTGACAAGGAGTCTAAACAAATGGACCAATACTGACGTAAGGTCCATACCTCATCTACCTGCACCATATGTTCACTCCATTACATAGCCCACATGGTGGCCTTTCAGAGGTCAGCTCTGTCCGATCTGGAAAAAGGACATCCAAGAAGTACCTGACGAACAACTCAGGAATAAATTTCTGGACAAAATCAGAATGAACAAATCATCCTGCCACCACATGCTCTACGAGCCACCTATGACTCGGTTGATTCGGTGGCACATTGCATGGCTACGGGTGTCTGCCTAAGGCCCCTTTCCTGGCTCTGTCTTGCAGGTTTGGCACAAGATGTACAGAGCACACTTCTGGATGCTCCAGTCAGGGGTGCAGTTCTGTTTTGGGGGGGCGATGCTAAAGACATAATTACTGAACTGCAAGAAAGCAGCAAATCCCTGAAAGATGTCGGCTGTATGTATCACTCGGGTCAGAAACCCAAGCAGAATTTTCGTCACCCTCAATGGAAATGAAACAAACAGAACCAGGGCAGACACAAAAACAAGCATTGAGCTCCTGGCTCTGGTGCTTAAACCCCCTAGGCTAAGTTCTTAAAGACAGCTACTGGGGACAAAGCAACCTTCCCCTCAGTGTCCTGACTTATGCCCCCCCCAACCCCCCCTCCGCATAGGAATCAGTGGGGGGAAGATTCAGCCTCCACCTGGAAGGGTGGAAAGCTGTAACCGCTGATGTGTGGGTCCTACAGCTAGTCGCGAGAGGTCACTCAATAGAGTTTCCAGAGAGACCACCGAAAAACCCTCCGGGCAGATCTCATTACCCATCAGATCAACAAAGTTTGGTCCTCCAGGAAATCCAAATTCTACTGCAAAACTCGGCTGTAGAGCTGGTTCCAACAGAGCAGATAAGGAGGAGATTTTATTCCCACTTCTTCCTAGAACCCAAAAAGACAGGTGATCTCAGCATGCTGAACCTGTTCATAGAATACAAGAAGTTCCGCATGTTGACCTTCCAGGGAATCTTGCCCCTGCTCCAACCAAACAATTGGCTGTGTTCCCTGGATATGCAGGATGCCTACCTACATATCCCCATTCTACTGGCCCACCGCCGCTTTCTGAGATTCTCCTTCCAGGAGGAGCATTTTCAGTTTAGGGCCCTCCCCATAGGCCTTTTTTCGGCACCTCGGGTTTTCACCAAGTTCCTAGTGGTAGTAATGGCGACCCTGCGTCGCAAGGGCATTTATGTGTTCCCATACCTGGATGATTGGCTGTTCTCTGCCCCATCCCAGGACAGTCTGAAGAATTCCCCTTTCCTTCACCCTGGACCTTTTGTCCAGATTTGGCATCATGGTCAATTATCACGAGTCTCAACTGTCACCCTCCCAGCACCTCCAATTCATAGGAGCAGTGCTGGACATGGTCCAGGGCAGGGACAGACAGAGACCCTTATCCTACAGGCCACACTGGTGGCCTCCTCTCATTGTACCTTAGCGCGTTCTGTCTTACAACTGCTGGGCCTGATGGTGGCCGCCATACCCACAGATCCACTGGCCAGACTGCACATGAGGGTGACCCAATGGTCTCTCTTCGAGTCCAGTGGGATCAGTGTTTGGACGACATGGACCAGAAGGTGCTAGACTCCAACAGCTTGCAGAGGGATCTGCTGTGGTGGCAAAACCCTTCCAGCCTCTCGGTGGGGGTCCCATTCCACTCCCCGTCTCCCTCCATGGCCCTCACGTCAGATGCCTTGAACCTCAGATGGGGGGGGGGGGCCCACCTGGGAGACTATCGAACTCTGGGGACATGGTCCCCCATGGAGGAGAATCTTCACATCAGTATTCTGGAGACAAGAGCAGTGCTCTGTGCTCTCCAAGCTTTTTGGTCCCTCTTAGTTCTGGGAACACTTCTCATCCAGACCGACAACATAAGCAACGGCCTGGTACATCAACAAACAGGGAGGCACCCCAGTTCATACCCCCTTTGCAGGGAGGCGATGCGGGTGTGGTACTGGGCTGTTCAACACGCCTATCCTTGACAGCAGTCCATGTTACAGGTGTTCACAACATTCTGACGGACAGTCTCAGCCGCTCGGTCGCCAGGGCTCGTGAATGGGAATTAAAGCAGGTTGGTAGTGGAAAATCTCTTCCTTCAGTGGGGTCAGCCAGAAATAGACCTGTTCACCTCCCCATCCAATGCAAAACTACCCAGCTTTTGCTCGCTCGTTCCCTGGCGTGGTGTTTTTTGGTGCGATGCACTGTCTCTGTTTTGGACAGGGAGATTTCTGTATGCTTTCCATCCCTTTCCTATTCTGCAGAAGGTTCTGCTGAAGCTACAGGCAGAGGGGATGCACATGATCCTCATTGCCCCCCATGGCCTCAGCAGATATGGTTCCCACTGCTACAGCAGCTAGTGCTGGAACCCCTAGTACTTCTTCCCCTCTCTCACGACCTTCTGTCCCAGGAGTGGAGCACCCTGGTACACCCGAGCCTCCAATCACTCCACCTTCATGCAAGGCACCTTTGGACATAGTGGTTTCTTGCTGTGGCATCTCCTCCAGAGTTGTTCAGATCATAGTGGAGGCCAGGAAACCCTCCACTAGATCCATGTATGCCATGAAGTGGAAAAAATGTTTTACCTGGGCCACAGCCAAAGGCATAGACCCATTTTTCTGCTCAGCTTCCCAGGTCCTAGAGTATCTCTTGCACTTGTCAGAGTTGGGCCACAGTTATTCCTCTCTGAAGGTCCATTTCTCTGCAGATTCAGCCTACCACCTTCCAGTGGAGGGCAAAACCCTAGCTCAGCTAGAGGTTTCCAGAACCTTTCTGAAGGGGATCCTTAACCTCAAACCTCTGGTCCGGAATCCTGTTCCTCACTGGGATCTTAATTTTATTTTAGAAAAACTTATTTTGCCCCATTTTGAGCTGGCATCAAATAGTGATATGTGTTACCTGTCGTGGAAAATGCTCTCTTTAGTTGCTATCACTTCAGCTCAAAGAATTTCAGAGCTTCAGACTCTAGTTGTAGAGAGCCTTATTTAATTTTCCACAGAGACCGGGTGGCTCCGCGGACTAATCCTTCCTTCCTCCGAAGGTATTTTTGGAATTCACCCTAAATCAGAATGTTGAACTGCCGTTTTTTACACAGAGCACTCCAATGGGGGGGGGGGGAGTATCTCCTGCACACCCTTGATGTGCACAGGAACTTGATATATTACATCTCAGAGACTAAGGAGGTTTGCAGATCGGATCAACTCTTCATAGCCTTTGCTCCCAAGTTCCAGGGCAAGGCTATTTCTAAACAGACTTTGTCTACGTGGCTGGCAAATTGTATTCATTACATTTACCAGAAGTACAGGGATGGTCAAGGGCCACTCAACTATGGGAGTGGCCCGTCCCGGTGGCGCTGAGGGTTGAGGTGCTAGATGCCACCCCTCGTGCCTCACCGGCGACTTGGGTTCTGGAGCGAGCTCGGGATGCCAGGGGTCAGTTGAGGAGGAGAGGAGAGGATGGAGCATCTCTAGGACTGCTCTCCTCTCCTGGGAGGGAGTGGGAAACTGTCTCGCACAGACAGTGGCATCCGCTGGAGATCGGGTGCACTGCAGCTGCAGATACCACGCTGGGAAGGGGAACGTTGGGTGGCCATCTTCTGGATGTGTGCATGAACGCTCACGTAGCGTGCTGGACGGCATTGCATGTCCCATGCTTTGGGGGGAGGGAACTACCTGGAAAATAAGGAAAAAGGCCCCGTCCCCTAGTAGGCGATGGTGGGTCCAGGGGTGCACCTCCACATCCCATGCTGGGTCTTCCAGCCTGCCTCCAGTGATTCCTCGCGTTCTGGTCCTCAGTCTGGATTATAGACAGGTCGCCAGAAGAGTCGGAGGTCCTGCTCCAGAGGGGCACAGAGTTGGGGGGTCGGAGTGGCCGGACAAGCGAGAGGGAGTCCTTCCCTGGAAGGCAGGTTCGGGGCTTCAGGCAGGATGGGAAAAGGTAGTACCGAGTGACCACACCGGAGAGAGTCTGGGGGTCGGTGAAGTAAGGAGGATAAAAATAGTTCGGGGGGGAGTAGGGGAGTGGCCACTTCCACTGCCTTTTTCAGAAATGTGTCCACTGCAGACATATGCCCAGTGGCCACTTGGTCCTCCTTCCACACCTTCATGAAACATTACAGCCAGGACATTGCTTCTAGGCACAGGGCTGGATTTGGTCTAGCAGTCCTGCAAGGACTTGTGTCATGAGCAGACTGTTGTTGGCAGAAATTTTCCTCCTCCTGGAACCTAGTCTCCAACTTCTTGTATTTAGTTGACTGCTTGGTATTCAGTCCTACTTATGAAGACCTACTGCAGGAACCCTCTTGAAGTAAGATATAGCAGTTGCATAAGAACTTACCGTAACAATAGATCTCTGAGAGAGGTTCCTGTAGTAGGTCTAGATTTCCCACCCACCTTCCCCCAGCTCCTGCATTTTTTCCTGTCTGTTACCTTTCCAGGACTTTGTTTTATCCAGGGCTCAGGGTCCAGGGAGTTTCCACTCATTTTTTTCCTGCTTCCTCTTTAGAGGTCTCTGGCGGGAGAACTGGAGGGTGGGCAGGGCACCGCCCCTATTTAGTCACGCTGACAACCATCACCTGACGCTGGGGGCGGTCTCTGCTGATGATTGCTAGCTACAGGTTTGCTGTGCGATCCTGATGTCAGGGGGCACATTCCTTCTTGTAAAGACCTACTGCAGGAACCTCTCTCAAAGATCTACTGTTGCGATAATTTCTTACGTAACTATTTTTTGGTTGCCTCAGTAAGATTCTTGGTGCATCACGGTGTGAATGCTTTTTCCTGTTCGATTGGTAGATGTTTGGAACTCTGTTTATCCCTAGCAGGAACTGAAGAGGATAAGGCCTGCCCACATTATATAGGTGGTGCTGACGTACGGTGACTGTCGCACGGTAAGGTAGGCAGCCCCAGCAGTAAAAGTCTCCAATCGGGTCTTGACACTTGTGACCTACGGTCCTGTGTGTTTGGCTCTGCACAGGAAATTCTCTCTCTTGAGAGGTTTTAATACCTCTATATATTAGTTTGGCCAGGTCCCATATAGACTTTTTTGGCCCCTTCTGCACACCAACCTCTTTGGGAGGCAAAGCAACCATTGAAAAGGTTCAAAGAAGAATCACTAAGAAGGTCACAGGATTATAAAAAAAAAAAAAAAAAACAGTATAGTGGTAGACTTCAAGCTCTAGGGTTATACTCACTAGAATATAGATCATTGAGGGGTGACCTATACCTGGCATATAGGGCATTACTTAACCCCACACTGTGTGAAGCCAACAATCTTGAAAAAATTGTATCCGGCTGTTGCACCAGATCACATCATTTAAAGTTAAAATCTCATGTAAAAACATCTAAAAGGGATAATTTTATAACCCAGCGTCTACCACCTGTTTGGAATTCATTGCCAACTGATATAGTAACAGGTGATAGCTTGACAGAGTTTAAGCACAAACTAGATTACCATATGGGAGAAAATAAATATCACTGTTGCCATTAGGCGATGAGTTCTATATGGGCATGTCCCTCGAACTTGTAAAACACCTGTTAACCTGTAAGATCTACTGTTACTGATAAGTAACACAACTGATCCCCTCATCATCCACACGTGACTCAGTAGTTATTTTTAATTTCTAGTGTTCCTTTGCTCACTGTTAAAAATCCCACTCATCCTTAAAAAGACACTGCTTGAACACTGTGCTTTCTGATAATTGTTTACTGTGTACTTTTTCTTATTATAATTGTAACTTATTGATGTAATTTATTACTGAACTCTCCTCATCCTCTTCCCTCCAGGACGCATCTAGAAATTAACTATTTAGTTTAATGTTTTTCATTGTGAATCTCTCAAAATAAATACAAATAAAATAAAAAGGAGATAGTTACTAAAACTGTGTAGAATTTTGAATTATTGTATTCCATAGTAAACATACAGTAGTACCATTTCTCGAATGCTGGGAATGAGACAAAAGAAAAGGAATGGGGAAGGGAGGAAATGCAAAAGAAAGATAAGGAAGGAAGGAAAACACAGACAAATAGGTGGAGGGAGACCCAAACTGCTTTAAAAAAGCAAAATGCCACAGTTCATAAAAGCACATATATTGGAACCTGGGGTGGGTGAACTTGTTCAGGGGAAATCCTCCCTCCCCCCCTGCCAGCCTGGTCAGTTTAACAGTTGTGTTCGACTTTCTAGTAAAATGCTTGCATTGTCTGGCTTTGTGGCACCAAGTGGTGGGGCCACCCGTATGGCACGCTGGTAACCTGGGTTCGTGACCTGAGCCCAGGATTACAGGAGCAGAGGCCATCGGGAAGAGTGAAGGAGTGTGCAGCGGATGCAGGTCTCTTGAGGGAGGGTGCTGTGGCGCACTGCTCAGTGCAACACTTGGAGGGCATCAGAGCCTTGACTGGTGTGTGTGACTACGCACTGGCCTGCTCTGCCCATAGGTTGTCAACGTAGTTGATGCATCTGGGGTGAAGAAAGGGGCCCGAAACGCTGAAAAATGCTTGGTCAGTTCACCATGATAGCCTCTACTACTTTCCCTCATAGCGTATGCCAACAGGCCCCTTTCTGCCATGGCCCCAGCCCCCAGCCATTTGTCCCAATGTTAGCAAGCCTTGAGTAAGCGCTAGAGCAGTGTGAAAATGATTGGCTGTGCTTTGGGAGGGCAGCTTTGAGAAAATACTAGAGCAGAGTAAAAACGTTTGGCTGAACTTTGGGAGGCAGCCTCGAGAAAGCGCTAGAGCAGTGTGAAAACGTCTGGCTGTGCTTTGGGAGGATAGCCTTGAGAAAGCGCTAGAGCAGTGTGAAAATGTTTGACTGTCCTTTGGGAGGGTGTGTCAAGTATCCTTATTCTGTTTATCAAATAAAAGTAAGTTAGCCATGAACACAGTTTGTGTGCCTTCTCTGACGTGGAGACCGAGGAGCCGAGCCACTGAGGGTGTTTGTATGGACTTACATTGCTTTTGGCCCCGATCTGTAGCTGTTTTGCATCCGCCTCATTGTTTGCACCTGTATTTTATTACCAGACACTCATTCATATGATCACATTCCCAGTGCTTCCACGGGACTGGAAAGAGGTTTCCAAATGTTAGCACATATAGTAGCTTAATTGGCTATAACCGTAAGCAAAGTACAAATTGGTATCATTCCAGGTGTAGGAAAACACAGAACCAGGAAGTTGGACTCCGAAAAGTTGATACACAGAAAGTTAGGCACTGGACATAAGGGAACTAGATACATAGGCACATTATCTTACATGGAAATTTAGTCCAACAGAGTTAAGAAACGATTAACACATTCACACACACGTTATGCACACCACCACCACCACCACCAAACACATCAGCAGTCACGTCGCACACCAACATACCCGAAAACCCCTGTAAAAACCTACAAATCACTGTATAATACCAAACCCAAAAGAAAAAAATAGCTCACGGAACAGAAAAAGCAAGATGAAAAAACTGACACCAGTGCACCTGGAAAACATTACACCAGTGAAAAAATTAGTGCATCTACTGGTCGAAGAGAACAATTTGATAACGTTGTCATGACCACTTAGCGGAAAACATGAGGGGCAGATTTACTGTTATCAACTCCAGGGGGATGCAACTTGGAGAGGGAGAGAACTGTAAGGAACCTTGATGGAGAGGAGGGGAGGAGAGTCCATAGTCTGCACTCCACTACAGCTACAGCAGCGTGCTATAACACTCGTACCTAAATATCCACACACTGGCTTGGGACAAAGCGTCCTTTGCCACACTCTCCAGTTTCCAGCTTTTCATGACCAACAACTCCTGTGTCTAACTCTCCAGTTCCGTCTTTTCCATGCCCCGTCCTGCCACCTTTGGAGTTCATTGTCTTGTGAGAAAGATAGGGCATGTGCTCCCACACACGTGCATGCACCAGATAACATTTCTGCGTGCCCATGTGCACAACTTCAGCCGACCGTGATTTGAACTTTGTTTACAGTCGCAATGAGTTATATGCCAAAATGTGACGCCCTTTAATGGTAGAACTATAGAGACAAACTTGGAGAAGGCAAATGCTGAATCGGAGGCAAAACAAGTGGGAGGAACAGATAGCACTGCAAGCCAAGTCCAATAAAACAAAATTCTTCAGATATGGAAGACTAGGTTTACTGGCAAAAAGCACCTAGCTTCACCTGAGCTTTGTATTTTTTTTTTTTTTCCAGGTTGGCTTGAAAGGACAGAGCAAGGAGCAACATTAACAGAGCACGGAGAAACATTAAGGCTTCTTTTGGCTAATCAAAGTTACAGTCTTGTTACTATTTTGTTTTGTGCTTACAGGTTGGGCATACAGGTTTTTTGGGGGGCGGGGCTTACAGGTTTTGCAGTCTCTCACATTGAAGGAGCTAATTGCTTTTCATACACAGCTTTTCTAGGGGATTAGTGGAGTATAACGGGGGTGGGGAGGGGTGAGCTGACAAGGGCTTAGTACATTCCAACAGAAGGAATATTTAAAAGGTCAGGTTAGTTGGTGTATTGAGGTGGAAGACTAGATCTTATTTCAAGAGGGGTTTTGCAGTAGGTACTGACCATTAGCACTAGAGCTGTCGGGCACTGGGACTACACAGAAAACTTTAGCAGTGTTGGGCGGGGGACCGCCCACCCAGCATTATGTGATGGACATCAGCATGACCCTGTATAGTGAGTGGTCCTCACGCCCGCCCTCCAATTCTTTCCTGCCATCGACCTCAGCATGGACCTTGCAGAGAACGCTGCTTCAATCAACCACCATTTTCGGAAGAGTATTTCATCGCTTTTCTTTCTTTCTGTGTAAATCTTTGAAAAGTATTTCTTTTTTTTTGCATGTCTTCGATGCCTTCTGAGTTGCATAAGAACAAGTGCGATTCCTGCGGAACTCATCTCCCTCCCAAGGATGGCCATTCCCTCTGCCTCCTCTGCCTGGGACCAGAGCACAAGACTGAGGACTGTGAGGCCTGCCAGAAATTCAACCAGGCCACATGGAAATGTCACCAACAGCCTCTGGAGGCTCACGTTCTTAACCTAAAGATGGCTTTCATGAATAAGGAGCTGCAGAACCTGCGGGAATAGTCTTCCTCTCCGGGGGTTCTTCAGACTCCCATAAGAAGAAAAAAGACACGGAGAAGCATTGGAACTGCGATCGGTGTCCTTCTTGCCTGCAACCTCCTTTGGGGGCCACAGGCAAAGAGCTGTCTAACGCTGGTGTGAGTACCACTCCTTCGACCAAGCCTGTCCCTCCTTGCAGGAGCAGCCCTTGGTCCCCCTGCCTGAGCAGGTCACAGTTCAGGTGGGTGCCTCTGATCCATCGGAGAGCTCCACCACCCTTAGGCCCCTTCAAACCCCCGAGGCCCAAGTCTGGTGTCGTGGCTGATGTCTGTTGTCTGCCCCTCTAATGAATGCCTGGCCCCGGCTGATAAGTCTCATGCCAGCTCCTCTGGCATCCGCCCAGACACTGTGCTCCGGTTGGGCTCCGAAAAAGTGCACGGTGCTGCTACAGCCGCCCAGCCCTCCCAGAGGTTCTCTGTCTCGGGATCCTCATCGTCACCTCCTGGTTGGTGACTCCTGGTTCTCCCTGCACTCTGAGCTGGAGTTGGAGGAGCGTCCAGCCGACCCAACCTTGGTGCCAGAGCTGGAACGCCCGACCTCCCTTGGGAGCTGGTGTCCCCTGCACTGCAGGCTCCCCCCGTCTGGGCCAGCCCCTCCACCCCAGACTCTGGTGGGACCCTCGGGGCCAATGGTAGAACCTTCTCTGGATGTTCCGGTGCCAGTCCTGACATTACCAGGCCCTTCTAACCCTCCGTCAGGGCCCCCGTCAGTACCTTCAGGCCCCCTTCCAGGGCTTACGCCTGGATACCTGCCGTCAGGATCCCCGATAGGACCTTTGGCTTCTCTGGGTCCTACGCTGGGTTACCCACTATCAGGGCCCCAGGCAGGTCCCTCGGCTCCACTGTCGGACCCTTTGCCAGGCCTTCCAATGCCAGGCTTCCCTGTGCCTCACTACCCTTCACCAGGGTATCTGCCGCCAGGGTATCACATGCCAGGGTACCTCACGCTGGGGTATCTGACACTGGGCTATTCGCCCTACAGGACACTAAACTGCCATTATCTGACACTAGGCTTTATGACGCCGGGGTTTACCTTCCAAGGCTACCTGCCCATCTATCAGACCCCTCCTCTTCCACCTCCTCCACCACCTCAGCCTCAGGTGTATTTTAGGGAGGCATTACAGTCTTGATGGTCAGTAACCAAGACACAGTTGGTCTCGGTACTGGACAGGTGGCAACCGGCCACGGCTTCCAAGTTCCACACTGGCCCGCTTGGATCCTACTCTGAGATCCCTCTCCCCAGTGGAGTCTCACCCCTCTACCTCGGGACAGACCTCGAATCCTACCACAGTAGCTGGTATTGGCAGGGGCCTTGTGGTCTCTCTATAAGAGCTTCTGCCTCCACAGGCTCTGTCTCTGGACAGAATCCCGTCGTCAGAGTTGGACTCTGATTCCGCCAACTCCTCTGCCTTGGGTTTTCAGACCCCTCTTCGGAGGATCCAAAACCCAAAGACTCTCCTAAATCCCCTCCAGAGGACCCCTCTTTTACAGAGATCCTTCTGCAAGATACAGGAGGCAAACGCCGGCCCGATGGCACTGAGGGTTGAGGTGCTGGGTGACACACCTCGTATTGGTGGTTCAGGAATGAGCCAGGGCTGCTGGGGGTTGGCAGGGATGAGAGAAGATCGAGCGTCCGGAGGACTTCTCTCCTCTCTCGAGGAGGGGAGGGGTTTGTCATCCCCCTCCTGCATATCACCCTCTGGTGGGGGCTGGGGGGCAATGCAGGCAGAGACTGGCATGTAGCCAGCGGGCGTGGTGTGCGGGTGCCCCCACACGCACCGTCTGCACTAATGCCGGAGGGGACCAAAGGGAACAAATTTAAAAAAGTGGCAGCCAGGGGCTCTGACGCCCAGCTTTGTTCCGCCAGTCCTCTGCACCACCCGTCCCAGATTTGGATTGTGCTATAGTAGGGAAGAGCTCCCTTCTCTGCCTCGGGTGGGGGGTTGGGCTGGGGTCAAGTCACTGGGGCTGAGGTACCACCCCTGGTTGCCGATAAAAGTGTCTATGGGGTCGGGGAAGATGCAGGAGGCAAATGGGTGGAAAACGGAGGATTAGGATTCCCAATGCAAGAGGTTGTTGGAACACCTGGATATACCAGAACTGTCCCCTCTGCTCATTCCTCTGTGGATTGAACTACATGAGGACCTGGCCACCAAGGTGTGGCAACAACCTTCATCGGTGGCCGCAGTCTCCAAGAAGGCTGATAGACTGTATCGAGCCCCCAAGGACAAAGACCAACTTAGTTCTCACCGTAAAGCAAACTCTGTGGTTATTAATGCGGCCCATGACCGTACAGCTAAACCTAGACATATGAGCACCTCTTTTCCAGACAAGGAGTCATGGTAAATAGACCAGTTTGGATGCAAGGTTTACTCCTCCTTCACTCTGGCCTACAGAGCTTTGAAATACCTGGCACACATGATTGTATACGAGAAATCAATCGTGGGACAGCTGAAGTTGGAATTTAAGGCTTTGCCTGATTTCGAGGCTAAAAATCAAAATTTCCCAGACTGTCAGGACAGCGGAAATCTCCTGCCATCATTCCCTCAGAGCAACATATGATGTGGTAGACACCTCTACCCGGAGTACTGCCACGGCTATCAGAATGCTGCAGGTGATTATAACGCGGAATATGAACAACTCAGCTCAGTGCTGGAAGGCGATAGCTAAAACCAACAGGATGCTGGGGTGCATTGCAAGGGTTTTACTATGGTGCTGCGACATCCGCAGTGCCAACATCCCCGATAGCGACAGCCGCAATGCTGAATGTCAGCATTGCACTGTTGGTAATGCGCCTTTCTTTTATAAGATGCTGTGCTCCCGAACCCCCCATGTGGGGGGCTTCACCTCCCACACACCCCTGACTCTGGATTACTAACTCCAGGTCGGGGATGTCTCAGGGGAAGGGGCAATACACCGGCAAGGCAGTCCCAGAGCCAGCAGAGACCATCATAGTGATACATGGCTATCTGCCAATTCCTGTTGCTGTGATGGTCTTCGCACACAGGGGTTTGCTGTACCATCGGTGGACCTATTGTGAGAGGAATCTCCTCCAGAAGGAGGGAGGTGATCCTGCCTCTGTACAGGTCGCTGGTCAGACTGCACCTGGAGTACTGCATGCAGTTCTGGCACCCGTTTCTGAAGAAGGATGTCAGATCACTGGAGGGGTGCACCGCAGGACAATAAAGATGATCCAGGATTTGGAGGACAGACCCTATGAGGACAGGCTGAGGGAGTTAAATATGTATTCACAGGAGGAGACACGGGATCGGGGGGATAAGATTGAGACCTTTAAATTCATGATGGGGATAAACAAAACCGGTACAGAAGGGGTATTTAAGTTGAGGAGGGGGAAGGACACAAGAGGGCATGGTCTCAGATTGGAGGGGGGAAGATATAGGAGAGAGATGAGGAGAAATTTTTTCACAGAGAGGGTGGTGGCTAAGTGGAATGCTCTGCCTGAGGAGGTGGTATCCTGTAGGATGGTGGGCAGTTTAAAAGGGGATGGGACAGGGTGGGGGTAGCGCAGGAGGAGAGGGCAGCTGCAATGCAGGGGCTAGCTGCACATTAGAGCAGACTTGATAGACCATGAGCAGGGGCACTGGAAAATTGCAGGTGCGATTTTCACACTATTTCAGCGATTCGAGGCCCCCCCGCGACCCCACAGCGATATTGTGGCAGTCTGGTTTTTAATGGGAGGCAGGCTCCTTTCTTATCCCTGCTCCCTGCTGCAGCGTGGTTCGGCACTTAAGTGGCTACTGGCTCTCTCCTTTATGTGCCTTGTTCCACCCCCGAGGTTGTTCTGCCCTGCCCACGGACGTCACAAAGGGGGCGGAACACCTCGATGCATTTTAAACCTTCGCGCCTTTTTTTTTTTTTTCCCTGTCCCCCCTCAGGTTCGCATAAGTCCTTTAAATGCGGCTTGTTTAGAGGGGGGACAGGTACTTCACCTTCCTTGCTACGTTTCGAGGAGCAACCTAGCCAGCAACCCACCCAGCGACCCAGACAGCCAGACCACCACCGAGGAGTGAGGAGAGCGAGCGAGTGAGGAGCGAGGCTTCTTTAATGGGATGAGGGACGTCCAAGCGAGCCATCGACCCAGGTGCCAGGAGAAGTGAGGACTAGTGAGGAGCGGCGCTTGTTTATAGAGGCCAGCCAGCCAGGAGCGAGCAACGAGGAAGACGCCAGAAGGAAGAAAAAAAAAAAAAACTCCAAAAAGAGCTGTGCATCGTCTTTTTTTTTTTGTTTGTTTGTTTTTGTTTTGCTGCTAGTGCCTGCAAATTGCCCTTCCTTCATCCAGCCATCTAAGGGACTGAAGGACTGCCCAGAGTGCCTGACTGAGCCTGGTAAGGTAAGAAAGATTGTTGTTTTGTTTAGCATGTGGAGTGAGGAAGAGTTTGGGGGAGGGCATGGTAGTGAAATTATGTATTTTTTTTTTTCTACAAGGGGCTGGAGGGGTTGATCAGTTTCCTGTGTTCAGTCATTCTCATTCATTGTGGTCAGGCCTGGCCAACTGATACATGTGCAATAAAAAAAAATTGTTCTGGCCTCGGGTGATGGTGGGCATGGGGTAGACGAGCAGGCTGGCCCAGAACAATTTTTTCTGCATGTGTACCAGTCCGCCAGGTCAGTGCCAAGCTCCAGTCGCTTGTTGTTGATGGTCGGTGGAGGGTTGGGCCTGGCGGACTGGCCCACATGCAGAAAAAAAAATTGTTCTGACCTCGGGTGATGGTGGGCATGGGGCGGATGAGCAGGCTGGCCCAGAACAATTTTCTGCATGTGTACCAGTCCGCCAGGTCCATGCCAAGCTCCAGTCGCTTGCTGTTGGTCGGTGGAGGGTCGGGCCTGGCAGACTGGCCCACATGCAGGAAAAAATTTTTTTTCTGTACAGTTGTACTATTAATTTAATTGTTATGTGATTGTACGATCCTTCATGTACTGTGCGCTGTTTCATGTGGTCCGTCATTGATAGTCGGGATGGACCCCGCAGACTGGTACACATGTTGGAAAACAAACTGTTCTGTGCCTCTTGTCTTGCCTCTACTTCCCTCCCTCTATCTATCCATCAGCAGTGGTCAGAAGAATTTGTTTTCCAACATGTATACCAGTCTGTGGGGACAGTCCCGACCATCAACGACAGATTTCTTGGTGTAGGATAGAAGGTATGTGCCTATTGTGGAAGTGTTAAATAAAACAACATACTAAGCTTTTGTGTGTGTGTGTGTGTATATATTTATTTAATTTGAATACAAAGGGAAAGCAATACACTAATTACACGATTTCATAGATATATACATAAAAATATTGTAGTATTCAAACATTAAAATTGTCCTCAAAAAAATCATCATTGTACATTTCAGTCAAGCTACGTAAGCATGTCCGCACCACAAGCAAAGTCCACAGTTCTCACGGGAAGAAGCCAAAGCACGCCATGTTTCGTATTGTATCCAAGCCAAGGATCGTGTAAAAATGTATCCAGAAGATCTTTATGAGGATGGAGGCCACTTGTTCTGCTGATTTTGCTGCCACACGATCGACTTTCTCCGGAAGCATACCATTGACATCCATACGAAGTCACAGAGAAAGCAGAAATAAAGAAAAGAAACAAAGGTAAAAGCACTGTTCTATTCCTTTATTAATTTTGCATTTATTGCTTTTTCCTGTTTTCCCCAGCCTACTCACTCATCCTTGTGGAGGGATGAACTGCGGGACACCCCCTACTACTAGCTGTCCCTCTACCCAGAGTCTTGTCCATTCTCCACCCCCATGCTCAGGCTCACCCCTCTGGGCTGGGCTGCCGAGGGGGCTTCCCACTCCCTAACAGACGTTGTAGACAAGACCTAGATTACCCCCAGGTCAGGGCCATAAGAGTGGGACCCTCCCATGGGGTATTGGTGGTAGGGGGCGGAGGAACGAGTCGAGCCATCATGTTGGGGGCTGGTATTGTTTTTTTTTTTTTCTGGGGGCATGGATGCTCAATGATGTCCAGCGTTCACCCTGCCCCGCTGAACATTCAGGCATCTGTCACTGCAGTACTACCAGCCTCTGCCAGGGTCCATCAAGCACCGGACACACTCCCCTCCCTCCCTCCGGAGAAGGACAGCATTCCTCTGGACACTCCATCCTTCTCCCTCTGGCCGGCCCTTCACCCCCGGTTCTGTTCTGGAATCTGGGCTGCTGGTGTCGTAAGCAGAAATCCAGCCGCTGCACCAGTGGGCTGGCCAGGATGTGCAATCCTGCTTACTTCCCCCTCGACATCAGGGCTTCCTGAACCTGGGCTGCTGGCATGGCCTGAGGTAAGACAAGATGCCTTGGCCCTCCCTCTGTGCCACCAGGCTGGCTCAAACTGTTCTATTCCACCTGCTTAGTATTTTGTTTTTCTTTACGTGCTAGTTGTGGAATGTTAGACTAGTGACTATGCGTAAACTGCATAAAAATGTTATCTAAATTATGTTTTTTGTATCTTCCAGGTGCTGCCAGTCATCAGTGACGACAAGCTCTCACAACATGTCTTGCCAGAGCAACGGCGTCCTCATTGGAACGAAAGGAGTTTGTGCTGGACTTTATTCAATGTCTGACACAAGCAGATATTCCTCTGGAAAAGGCTCCAACTTTTCAAGAGTTTCTTCAGATATTCACCAAACAAGGAGGAACACTTCTCAGACCAGTACAACTGCGCAGCACATATCTGCAAGAACTATGCCCACAACATGAAGCTAACGTAAAGAAAGAAGTGGAGGATGCCAACGTTTTTATCTTTCTGGATGAAACCACAGACTCCTGTGGATGCAGCGTGTTAGCAGTTTTGGCTCAGCCTTTGAATAAAGATGGAAAACAGCCCATTCTGATTGGTGTGGAGTTCCTGCAGCGTGTTAACCATTCAACAATATCACAGGCTCTACTGGGAGTTTTAAATGCCAACTCTGTGAACTTCGACAAAGTACTTGCAGTTGTTTCAGACAGTGCAAGTTACATGCACAAAGCATTTGGTTCAGTTCTCTCTGGAGTACTACCAAACGCTGTGCATGTGACCTGTGTCTCAAATCTTCTCAATCTTATTCTGGAAATCTGGGCAGACACCCTACAAGATCTGAACAGCGTGGTAGCGCTTGTTAAGAAGGTGTTTTGTCAGAGCCCAATGCGCCGCCACCAGTTCCTGTCTTTTTATGGAGTTGAAAGATAATGTGACTCCAAAGATGCCGGTATATTCGGTCCTGACAAGATGGTGCTCATGGGTCAATGCTGTGGACTATTTAGCTGAATACATGCCCATCATTGCTGAATTTCTACAAAGTGAAACATCTGGTGCAGCGACCCTCAAAAGGCTGAAGGACCTGCCGAAGGACAAATTAACAGAATTGATGACGCAAGCAACATTTGTCAAAGAACATTCAGTAGAGTTGGTTAGGCTCATCGAAGAGCTACAGTCCAACTCCAAGCCACATGGGCACAACATTTATTCAAAATTGCAAACTGTACATTCCTTTTTAGACTTTTGCACAATAGCTGGTGCTCAGGAGTACAGGCCCCAGACTGTGGAATGGTTATCCAGATGCCAAGTACAGGAACGTGAGGCCTGAACCACTCTTTCTCAGACTCTGATGCTGCAGAGCAGTGAGAAAATGACAAACACTGTAAGCCACCACCCCTCCTTGAACATTTTTGAAGCAGCAAGAGTCTTCGATCCGCAGCAGCTACATACAGTGGAGAAGAATAAAACTGATTACACTGAACTGAACCCTGGACTGCTCAAGGTCTCAAACATGGAATGGCATGCATACATGGCTGTAGCCCAGACAATTCCATCGGACCTCTACCTGTCAGAATGGTGGGAGGCACAGCATGTTGCACTGCCAGAGCTCGCTGCCATTGCCAAGCAATACATCTGGCTTCCAGTTAGCACAGCCGATGTAGAACGAACATTTTCAGTGTACTCGGACCTGCTGAAGGACAACCGACGGACTTTAACAAAGGACAATGTAAAACTGCTTTTAATGTTGAAGTACAATAAAAATATATAGATATTTTTAGAGTGGTTTCTAGTGGCACTGAAAGGAGAGTGCGTATGAGTGTACGTAAGGAATAAAATTGCAGTATCTGCAATTTGTAGGAAATTGATATTTAAAATGTTTTTAATTTTCTATATTGCTGGCCTTTATAGTCTAGATATGTTGTTAAATAAAGTTTGGACATTGTTAGAAAATTGGTATTCTGATTTATTTTCAATGATGTAATTGATTGCCATATATAGCTTTCATTAAAGTTTGGTTATTTTGCATTATGTCTTATTTTTTTTGGTGTTGTACTAAATATTATATATCTGGAAACTATGCAAATAGGATGTCAAGGGCCCCGCAATTTCTCTGCAATAAATCTGAAAAAACCCCGTAATTTGGCCATGATTTTTCTGCAATTTTCCAGTGCCCCGACCATGAGGCCTGTTTCTACTGGCAGATTCATATGTTTGTATGCGGGTATCCGGACTGGCCTAAGACGTCTAGTCAGCCATCCAGGATGCCCCTTTCAGAAGACCAGTCCTGTTCGGAGGCGACGTCAAGGACATAATCACTGAGCCCCAGGACTGTGTCAAGGCACTGTGCTCTGTCCAGTCTATGTATCGCTCTAACACCAAGCCAAAACAGCCATTTCGTCTCCAGCAGTGGTGCCAGAATAGGCAACAGTCAGCCCGATGTCAGAACAAACGTCAGGCCCCGTCGGCGGGAGCCACCCCTCCAGCCATGTCCCAAAGTGCTGCCGGAGTGACACATCTCCACCCCATCCACCTCCTGACTTGTGGCAGGGCCCCCAGCCTCCAGCACCAGCTCCAGAGGAACCAGTATGGGGCAGATTCCCCAACCACCTGTTCAGGTGGGAGGCAATCACTTCAGACACGTGGGTCCTTCAGCTCATCGCTCAAGGCCACACCATCGAATTCACAGAGGCACCTCCAAAACATCCTCCAGATCTTTCACTACACAACGGCCACAGTCCTCTCGTAAGGGAAGATATCCAGGCTCTTCTGACAAAATCGGCTATAGAGACCGTTCCTCGGATCCAGGAAGGAAAAGGATATTACTCTCACTTCTTCCTGGTCCCCAAAAAGACAGGACCGCCGTCCAATCCTGGACCTCTGCATGCTAAACCTGTACATAGAGTACAGGAGGTTTTGCATGCTGTCCCTACCAGGTCTGCTGCCTCTTCTGCACCAGGGTGACTGACTTTGTGCTCTAGATATGCAGGATACATACCTGCATATCCCAAGTTTTACCTCCTATTGCCACTTCCTATGCTTTGTCCTCTACGGGGAACACTTACAGTTCAAAGCGTTTCCCTTAGGCCTCTCCTCCGCACCGAGAGTGTTTACCAAGTGCCTAGAGGTGGTGGTGGCGGCGGCTTTATGCTGCCAGGGAATATATGTGTTCCCGTACCTTAATGGCTGGCTCCTGTCAGCACCATCAAGGGACAGCCCAGTGGCCTCCCTGAATCTATTTAGGCAAGTTGGGATCCCGATCCCTTTGGATCAGACGGAAACCTTGTATCAGCAGGCTATCCAAGTGGCAACCAGCCAATGGACCATGGCTGTTCGGTCTTATACCTTCTGGTCCTGATGGCAGTGGCTGTCCCCCTAGCCAGGCTCCACATGTGGATTACGCAGTGGACCCTTTGTGTCCAGTGGGACCAGAAATCGGACTACCTGTATCACAGGATTCTGGTGTCCGGACCCATGCATCAGGACCTTCTGTGGTGGCAGGATCTGTCCAGTCTCACCAGAGGGGTTCCTTTTCAGGCGCCGCCACCATCTCAGACTCTGACAGCGGATGCTTCCGGTCTGGGCTTGGGTGCCCATCTGGGCGACCACAGGACACGGGGATCCTGATTTTAGCAGGAGCCATCTCTGCATATCAGTGTGCAAGAGATGAGGGCCGTACTATATGCCCTTCAGGCTTTTCAGCACCTACTCCTCCCTGGGTCCCTACTGGTATAGACGGACAACATGTGCATGGTCTGGTACCTGAACAAACAGGGAGGCATGCGGTCCTATCCACTGTGCAGGGAACCGATGCACGTGTGGCATTGGGCGATGCAGCATAGCCTGCAACTCATGGCAGTGCATGTGCCAGGCATTCAGAATGTCCTCGCAGATGCCCTTAGCCGCGCTCAGGCAAGGGCACATGAGTGGGAAATGAGGCAGTCAGTAGTTGAAGACATATTCGATTGATGGGGTCACCCAGATCTCTAGCTGTTCACCTCCCCATGCAACACAAAAACTACCCAGTTTCTGCTTACTTGTTCCGGGGCGTGGTGTTTTCTTGCAAGACGCGCTGTCTCTCTACTGGACAGGTAGGTTCCTGTACGCCTTTCCTCTGTTTCCACTGTTGCAGAGGGTGCTTCTGAAACTACAGCAAGAAGGGGCTCGCATGATTCTCATAGCACCTTATTGGCCTCACCAAGTGTGGTTTCCTCTGCTTCAGCAGTTGAGTGGAACTTCTGGATCCATACCCCTTTGCCAGAATCTGCTGAACCAGGACCAGGGGAAGCTGGCCCATCCAGGCCTAAAATCTCTTCACTTTCACGCATGGCACCTGCTGACATAGCTATTGCATGCTTTGGGGTTTCTCCAGAGTGGCTCAAGTCCTTGGGGAGGCCTATAAGCCATCCACAAGAGCCACATATGCTATGAAATAGAAGAGATTCTCCATTTGGGCAGCCAACAAGGGATGGTACCCTTTTTCTTGCCCTGTCCCACAGGTCATGGAATACCTGCTGCATCTCTCTGACCTTGGCCTTCGCTATTCTTCACTGAAGGTCCACTTGCCTGCCATTTCAGCCTACCACACTCTGGTGGATGGCAAAACTTTGGTGCAGTTGGTGGTTTCCAAAATCTTTCTGAAAGGAATTCTCCATCTGAAACCCCTGGTCAGGAACCCTGTTCCTCTGTGGGATTTGAATTTTATCCTTGAGAAACTCACGTTGCTTCCCTTTGAACAATCCGCGAGTTGCGACCTGCGCTGCCTTTTCTGGAAAGTGCTCTTTTTAGTTGCCATTACTTTGGCTCAATGGATTTCCGAGCTTCAGGTCCTGATGTATAAGGAGTCTTATTTGATTTTCCACAGAGACCAGGTGGCTCTGCGTACAACTCCTACATTTTTACCTAATGTGGTGTCTGAATTTACTCTGAATCGGACCATATACTTGCCAGTGTATTACCCTGAGCATTCTAATAAAGGGGAAGCCATTCTGCATACACTCGATGTGCACAGAACCTTGCGTTATTATACAAACTGGACAAAGTCAATCCGTAAAACGGATTAGTTTTTCATTTCTTTTGCTCCCAAAAGAGAGTGAGTGGCAGTTTCCAAACATTGCTTATCCAAATGTTTAGCAAACTGCATTTTGGTTTATCAGAAATATAACAAGACCCTTCTGGAGGAAGTCAAGGGGCATTCAACCAGAGGCATGGCTGCATCTACTTCTTGTTTCAAGAATGTTTCTGCTGTGGACATTTGTGTGGCAGCCACTTGGATCTCTGTCCACACCTTTACTAAGCAGTAGAGCCTGGACATTGCCTCTAGGTGCAGGGCAGGCTTTGGACTAGCTGTCCTTTAGGCCTCCTGGCTCCACCTGGTACCTACTGCAGACCTTTCCTGCTTCCTGTGCTTCAGTCTTTGTCTGAATGTCACTGCTTGGGATTCAGTCCTAATGGTTAGTACAGTACCTACTGCAGGAGCCTTCACAAAGTAAGATGGTACAGTTACGTAAGAACTTACCATAACAGTAGGTCTTTGAGAGAGGCTCTTGCAGTAGGTACCTTTTTCCCTCCCACCTTCCCCCTGCTTCTACGGCTACGTCTTTCTAGCCTTTCTTTTGGCTCCAAGAGCCCACTCCTTTCTCCTGGGTCCACCCACTATATAGGATCACGCTGACGTCCATCACGTGACGCCGGGTAGGCGGTCTCCTGCCAGACACTGCTAGCTAAAGTTTTCTGTGTGGTTCTAGTGCCTGATGGCTCTAGTCCTAATGGTTAGTACCTACTGCAAGAGCCTCTCTCGAAGATCTACTGTTACGGTAAGTTCTTATGTAACTGTTCTGTTTGCTGGCAAAAAGCACCTAGCTTTACCCGACCTTTGTTTTTTTTTTCTGGTTTACTTGAAAGAACAGAGCAAGGAGCAACATTAACAGAACAAGGAGAAACATTAAGTTTCCTTTTGGCTAATCAGAGTTACTGTTTTGTTACTATTTTGTTTTGTGCTTACAGGTTTACGGTTTACTGCTTTATTGTTCTCTGAAATTGTTTTTTTAGCAGGGTACATTTTCTGTTAAATTATTGCAAGTTGTACTTACAGGTTTTGTTACTGTTTTTTATGCTTACAGGTTTTACAGTTTACTGCTTTATTTTTCTCTGATTTAAATTGTTTTTGGCAGGGTATATTTTCTGTTACATTGTTGTGCCGGTTGTCTTGCTGAAAGGAAGGAAAGCACGCACCGGAGTGGTGGGTCAGAGCTGTAGCTGTTTGTTTTTGGAGGGCATGGGCTTGAACCTACCCAACCTGTCCCTCACCCCACCTGCATCATTTCCTTTATACCAGGGGTTCTGACATTACTTCCCCATAAGTGCAAAGGACATACACCTGTCATAACCTTAACAGCTCAGCACGCACACACATATACACACTAACAAAAAAGAAACAAAAATTAAAACAGGAAGGGAGAGAGACATGTGTGGAGTGGTGCAATGCACTGGCTGTGGGGCGGCAGTCTTCTGGCAGACATTCTGGAGGCTGTGATGCGGCCCTATTTGCCAACACCTCTCTGGTCTGAGGGAGGAGGTTGTCTGTCTCCAGACTGACCTGGCAAGGATTCGGGAAACCTCCTTCCCCGCCCAGGGACCACCTGGGCTACACCACTGCTTCAGAGGTTGCCAAGAAAGAGAAGTGGTTGGACCACGGTGGGCTCAGGGAGGGTGAGGGTGGTAGAACAGAGGCACATCCCTCCAGTTGTACCTCTTTACAATTCATACACCGTTCTGGCAGAGCGTGGTTCCTCTATGGAGGCACCCACAGTGGAGACCAAGGAGGATGCTGGGAACCTCCACAAAGGAGACCCACAGGAGGGTGACATGGGACCGCACAGGGGAAAGAAACAACTACTGGTGGTGGACTCGATCGTTTGGAGGGAGGGTAGAACTGGGGGATGGAGGGGAGAGGGAGGTAAGGTGCCTGTTCGGCGCCATGGCTTGGAGGGACAGGAAGCGAATCCTCAAGATCATGGGAGCAGCTGCATGGGAGAGGGTGCTGGACATCATTGTCCACCTTTGGACAAATGGCCTGGCTGGGAATGGGATCAGAACAGTGCAGGAGGAGTATGTGGCATTTGGGAGGGGTCTCAGACAAGTAGCACTCAAGGTAACCTTCTTGGAGGTGCTTCCTGTCTGGCATGGGTGAGGCTAAGGTACTCTGCACCATGGGATTCAATGAATGGTTGAAAAACTGGTGCAGAGCTCAGGGTATTGGCTTCATTGGGGACTAAGGATCCACCTGGAGGGATACAGACCTGTACTGGCGTGAAGGTCTGCATCTGTCCGGGAAGGGAACCAGGATCCTAGGTGATAGATTTAAATGCTTCATTGGCAAGCATTTAAATTAGCCAAGGGGGGAGGCACTGAAAAGGAGCACAGAAATCCCAGCACTCACACACACACACACACAAAACAGGGTAGTTAGCAAGGTAAACACCAAGGCAGAGAAGTCGATAGGGAGCAGGACAGGGGTAAATGGAGAAAATGGCAAAGGCAGTAAGGACAGGGATGGGGCTAAAAGGGGTAAGGCCATGATAAAATGGAGGGCGATGAGTACCAATGCTCGTAGTCTGGGTAACAAGCTCCCTGAACTAGTTGCCTTGATGGAAGAGGGACGCCTGGATATCGTAGCAGTCACAGAAACATGGTACACAGAGAACCATAACTGGGATGTCAGCATACCAGACTACTCAATCTGCAGGAAGGACAGGGAGGGTAAGAGGAGGAGGAGGAGTAGCTCTTTGTGTAAGGGAAGGGATCAATGCAATGTAACTAAAGGGCAAACAAGGAGGAGGAGAGGAGGAGGCACTGTGGGTCACCCTGGAGACAGGAAATGGCACCACAGTCTGCACTGGGGTTGTACACAGACTTCCATCTCAAGGGGAGGAAATGGACAAGGAAATGATGGACAGCATCCTTAGAATGGCAGAAAAAGGGGAGATATTGTTGATGGGGGACCTGAATATGCTAGATGTTAACTGCAGCACATTTGCTGCAGCCACATTCAAGAGCAGGGTCATTCTCAAATGCTCTACAGGGTCCATGCCTCAGACAGCTAGTGTTGGAACCCATTTGGGAGGGGAGCAGTCTTAGACCTGGTACTCTCAAACGGGGATGGATAGAGGATCTCAGATTTAGAAGTGGGTAGCCATCTGGGAACAAATGAGCACCAAACAGTGTAGTTCATGATGAATACAGCCGTAGAGTCAAGCCATACAAAAGCGAGGGTATTGAACTTTAGGAGGGCTGACTTTGGCAAAATGGGAGAGTGCCTCAGAAAAGCATTAGCAAACTAGCAAGAAGGAGGGGTGGAGGAACAATGGGGAAAAATCAAAACTGCCATCACAGAGGCAACAAGCCTTTGTGTGAAGCAAATAAAACAAAACGAAGGAAAAAACTACTATGGTTCTAAAAAGAGGTGGCGGGGAAGGTTAGGGAGAAAAAAGATAGCATTCAGAAAGTATAAGGAAACACAGGAGGAACAATGCAGGACAGAGAACTGTACTAGTTAAAGCAGAAGAAAGCGGGGAAAGCAGTCAGAATAGCAAAGGCCCAAACCAAGGAAAAGATAGCTAACTTGGTTAAGAAGTGGGATAAAACCTGTTTATAGGTACATTAGGGTGCATAGAAAGACAAAGGGGAGGATAGTGAGGCTTAATAAAGGGGAGGGAGAGTGGGCAGAGGGTGACAGTGAAAAAGCAGGGATACTGAACGAATACTTCTGCTCAGTATTCACAAAAGAAGAGGAGGGGGAGGTACCTAAAAGAATCAATAGAAGCAGTCTGGATAGGGGTGTCAATACTAGTCCATTCACAGAAGAAAGGGTCCTGAAAGAAGTCCTGAAACTGAAGGTGAAAAAAGCAATGGGGTCTGATGGGATTCACCACAGAATTCTAAAAGAACTAAGGGGAGAGCTAGTGATACCACTGACTACCCTTTTTAATAAATCATGGGAGGATGGTGTGGTACCTGAGGACTGGAGGAGGGAGGATGTGATTCCCCTTCATGAACGTGTGAGCAAGGCAGAAGCAGGAAACCATAGACCTGTTAGTTTGACCTCAGTGGTAGGGAAAATGATGGAATCACTTTTGAAAGAAAGAATTGTTGAGTACCTAGAAGCCAGCAGGGCACAGGACCCAGGGCAGCATGGATTCACAGCGGGAAGGTCATGTCAGACGAATCTAATAGATTTCTTTGACTGGATGACCAAAGTAGGAGACCAGGGAGGGGCTGTGGACATGACCTACCTAGACTTTAGCAAGGCATTTGACACAGTCCCACACAAAAGATTAATAAACAAGTTAGCCAGCCTTGGAGTGGGTCCCAAGGTAGTAACCTGGGTAAAAGATTGGCTGGACAACAGGACGCAGAGGGTAATAGTAAATGGAGTCCACTCAGAAGAGAAGGGGTTACTAGCATGGTACCGCAGGCTTCAGTACTGGGACCGGTCCTCTTTAATGTCTTTATAAGTGACATTGCAGAGGGACTGGAAGGAAAAGTATGCCTCTTTGCTGACAACACACAGATCTGCAACAGGGTTGATACACAAGGGGGTGGTGGAAAGGATGAGAAGGCACTTGGCAAGATTGGAGGAATGGTCAGAAGTATGGCAGCTTCTATTCAATACAAAGAAATGCACCTGGGAAACAAAAACCCTATTAACAACAACAACAAAAATGGAAAAGGACATGGGGGTAGTCATGAAGGTTGGCAAACAATGTGAGAAAGCAGTAAGGAGGGCTGGGGGGATGCTGGGATGCATAGGGAGAGGCATCACCAGTAGAAAACAGGAAGTTGTTATCCTTCTGTGCAGACAGTTGGTGAGACCCCATCTGGAGTACTGTGTGCAGTTCTGGAGACCCCATCTCTGCAAGGACATAGACAAGATGGAGACAGTCCAGTGGAAGGCAACTAAAATGGTGCAGGGTCTGCACCAGAAGCCATACGAAGAGAGACAAAAGAAGCTTAATATGTAGACCCTCGAGAAAAGGAGAGGGGGAACATGATAGAAACTTTCAAGTACCTCAAAGGAAATAAAGGCCAAGAGGGTAGCATCTTTCAGAAAAAGAGATGTGCAAGAACAAGGGGGTACAATTTGTAGATAGAGAGGGGACGGCTCAGGGGCAACATGAGGAAGTATTTTTTCACAGAGAGGGTGGACGCATGGAACGGACTTCCTGAGGAGGTCGTGTGGTCAAAAACAGTGGGGTAATTTAAGAATGCATGGGACAGACATAAGGTAATTCTAGTGGGGTGGGGGGGTAGGAGGAAGTAGGCTGTTGGTTAACTAGAATCTGCAGCCTATCCATTAGGTAGGGAAATGGGCAGACTGGGTGGGCCAAGCGGTCCTTATCTGCCATCAGAGTCTGTTTCTATGTGCACTTGAGGCCAAGTTCAATAAAAATAATTCTTCAGGGGGGTGCCAGAGAGCCAGCTTCAAGGCAGGACATGCCTCTAATTGCTCTGCTCAGTTCTCTGTACATTTGTCACATTTATTGAAATTTAATAGCACTAAAAATACTTTTTAGCAGACTTATCGAACTCTTGAGCTTACCAGCGATACCAAAATTGTGATGGGGTGCAATAAGAACGCATTGCCACAAGCATCTGGACCTCAGAGGCCTACTACATCGAACACAAAACTGAGTGGCATGGTGACTTCATTGGACCAGACTGATGCAGCAAGTACTACAGAGCCACCATGGCAAACAATATTGAATTCAGTACGTGCTGTGGATGCAAAAATAGAAAAAACACTCTCACAGCTAGAAACCCACGATGCTGCCATCACTGCCTTAACCTCCCCAGCAGCCGATGCGGAGAAGCGCTCTTTTTCCATTCAAGCCACAGCAGCCCAGCTTACCAAGACAACCAGCAACTGTGGGGCAGACTGGAGGCATTTAGAAATACACTACGGGCAGGTCACATTCCTATTGTAGGTCTAGCCGACGGCGCAGAAGGGCTGAGTTTTCTCACCTTTCTAAAACAGTGGCTCGCTGAACACCTGAGCCTCTCAGAGCATTTTGAATGGTCGGACATAAGACAGGCCTATTGCATTACACCACGTGTTAGGCCCTCAGACCCCGAGACCCCTCGCACAGTGGTGGTGAAAACAGTCAGATCAGAAACGAGAGATATGCTGATCTCAGCAGCCCGGGCAGTCTATCCACTAAACGTACAGGGGCATGATGTTAAACTTTTCCCTGACTTGTCTTTCCAGACCAGAGCATGCCGCAAACAATTCGACATGGTGCCCCAAAAACGACGCCATTTAGGGATTGTCCATTTTTTTTTTTTTTTTTCCTCTTGCTGGCCCACCTGAGAATAACGTACGGGAGGAAGACATGGCAATTTAGTGACTCTGGGGATGTAGGCCGCTGGGCTGAAAAGACTGAATTTGAATTTCAAGCTCAACAACCGAAGAGGATCGAGCTGGAGAATTCGGAGTCAGAAGGGGACTGAAAGAGAGACTTTATCCAAAGGACTGATTAACGCTCTTTCAAAATGAAGTCTTGCTGAAGGACTGTTTTATTTTAATTTAAGGGACTGAGATCTGGTGCTCACTGTCGGGGAGATGGGGCTTGCTGGATTTTCGATAAGTATACACTTTTTTCATTATTACTGCGTGTCTTACCAGTTTCCTCATTAATTTCCCTGGGAGTGTCTATCCCTTATAGAGTCGTGTATCAATTAAAACTGTGATAGTTCCTGTTGGAAAATGTTCTAGTTCATTTATACATGATAGCAATTCATTTCTAATTTGTGGCGGAGTGGTGGGGGGGGAGGGAGAAAGCAATAAAGAACTGTTTTCTGTGTTACTGTTAGTTATGTTTATAGGTGTCGTAGCACTACGGATTAGTGCGTATAGTCTCCCTCCATGTCCTCCCTAAGGACTTTGACCTCAGCCATGAAGTGGCTGGCATTTCGTAAGGACAATTCAGATTTTATTAGGCTCGAATGTGCCTTTGTTTTTTGTTTATTCTCCCCACTTCCTACTGTGCCAGAATGTGAGAGCTTAACTTGTTAACTCAAAAATGTCTACGGTGTACTAAGATTCTCTTGCATGAGATTGATGTCTGTATTGTTTGATCTAAAAGCAATAAACAGATATAAGATAACAAAGAATTGTTCAGATATGAGAAGGGGGGAAAAACTCAAAATATACTGTTGGCCCATTAAAGGACCAGGAAAAAAAGTGACATATTTACAGATGATGGACAGAGATTGGAGAATGCCTGAATTCAGTTTTACCTGCAGCCTAGAAGAGGATGCAGGTGGCAGTTTGGGGATCAAATACCCATCTGCTTTGTCTCCAGGTTCACAGCTTAGTGTTGTAACCTATAGGCAATACTGTCTCCCCAAGTATAATAAACAGTGTAATTTATATTGAAACACATAAGTACACATTTATAAATAAAAACTAACGAAAATTAAGGATAATACAAGGAAGAGAAGTTGTTCTTGGAAGATGTATGAAGTCTTACAGAGTAAAAATGTTTTTTTCCTTTGCTTCATTGCACTGCTGCTTTAACCAGGACCCACCTTGTATATAAATACTGCATTCCAAGGAGAATGTCGGGCATTCCAGCTGACTGAAGGTCGATCTCTCTCTTTGCTAAGGTGAGAGTCAAATGATTTCATTTGTACCACTCACCTTCTCCTCTTCCTTTTCAGTGTGGTTACTGATTAACCCATCTAGCGTAACTGGCTTTTTTTATATTGACTTTTGTTATCAAAAAGATAGTTGTACGTGTGGGTAAAAGATAATTTTACAGCCCCATTCATACAGATACTTGAGGAATTGATTCCTGTTTTTCTACCATATTCATTTATTATTTTATTCTTTTTGCAACTGGCTAAAGCCCACTAGGCACAAGTGCCTGTTTTTCAGGGGCAACCCGGCAGAACTGGGGTGGTTAAGTGACTTGCTCAGAGTCACACAGTATGCAAGTAGAGGTTTGGGAATCAAACCCAGGTCTGCTAGATGTACCAAGCTCATTCACAGCTCGTTTCCCTAACCTGTAGGCTATGCTGCTAGCCCATATGATCCAGCTTTTTCTCCCCTCCTGGTGGCCACCTATACTAGGCCCCCTCAGGCAACCTCCTAGTACTAGTACTATCCGGTGGCTGGGTTGATGTGGGATCTGGGAGTGCAGAGGGGGTGGGGTGAGGTGGTGCCATTCACACAACCATCAGGATTTCTTGGCTCAAGTTTTTCCTCCCCCTCCTCCACTGCCACCATAGCATATTCAGACATCTGCAGCATGGCGCGAGGACATGTACATATGTATCACCTCTTTGGCCTGCTTCATTAGTTGTTATAGGAGTGGCAATGAGTGGCACCCCCGTAACAACAAAAAGACATTGGCACCACTTATGGTCATGGACCGCATGATCATGGAGAACGTGAGCTCCCTCCCATACCGTGGTTGCCTGCAAGGTTGTGTAATGCTCTACCATTGTGTCATCGAAACACGGAAGCATAGAATTTGATGGCAGATAAGGACCACTTAGCCCACCTAGTCTGCCCATTTCCCTACCTAATGGTTAAGCTGCAGATCCTAGTTAACCAACAGCCTACTTCCTAACCCCCCCCAACTAGAATTGCTTTATGTCTGTCCCATGCATTCTTCAATTCTCCCACTGTTTCTGACTCCACCACCTCCTCGGGAAGGCCGTTCCATGTATCCACAACCCTCTCCATGAAAAAATACTTCCTTACATTACCTCTGAGCCGTTTCTCCCCTTTGTCTTCAAATTGTGTCCCCTTGTTCTTGCACATCTCTCTTTCTGAAAGATGCTACCCTCTTGGACTTTGTTGATTCCCTTGAGGTACTTGAAGTTTCTGTCATGTCCCCCCCCCCCCCAAGGTTATACATATTAAGCTTCTTTAATCTCTATTCGTATGTCTACTGGTGCAGACACTGCACCATTTTAATAGCCCTCTTCTGGACAGCCTCCATCCTGTCTGTGTCCTTGCGGAGATGGGGTCTCAGGGTTTTAAATAACTGCAAAAATTGATTAGCACTTTCATCATAATCAATCGCAGAAAAAGTAGGTATGTGCATTTTCTAGCAGTTTACATTGCTAAACAAATTGAGACATGAGTTATGCATTCTCCCAACTGATTAGCATTTTCATGAGTAAAACTGCTAATCAATTTTGCAGGTATTTAAAACCCTGGGTCTCGAACTGCACGCAGTACTCCAGGTGTGATCTCACGAACTGTCTGTACAGAGGGATAACAACTTCCTGTTTCCTATTGGTGATGCCTCTCTGTATGCATCCCAGTATCCTGCCAGCCCTCCTTACTGCCTTCTCGCATTGCTTGCCCACCTTTAGGTCATCTGATATGACTACCCCCCAGGTCCCTTTCCATTTTTGTTGTTGTTAGTATCTCACCCCCTCATTGTGTGCTTTTCCCCTGGGTTTTTGTTTCCCAAGTGCATTACTTTGCACTTCTTTGCGTTGAATCTAAGCTGCCATACATTTGACCATTCCTCCAGCCTTGCCAAGTCCCTTCTCATCCTTTCCACCCCACCTTCTGTATCGACCCTGTTGCAGATCTTTGCGTCGTCTTCAAAGAGACATACTTTTACTTCCAGTCCCTCTGCAATGTCACTTATAAAGACATTAAAGAGGACCGGTCCCAGTACTGAACCCTGCCGTACCCCGGTAGTAAACCCCCTTTTTTTCCAGAGTGGACTGTGTTTACTATTACCCTCTGTGTTCTGTTGTACAGATAATGTTTTACCCAGGCTACCACCTTGGTACCCACTCCAAGGCTGGCTAACTTTTCTATTAATCTTTTGTGTGGAACTTTGTCAGATGCCTTGCTAAAGTCTAGGCAGGCCATGTCCATAGCCCCTCTCTGGTCTACTACGTTGGTCACCCAGTCAAATAAATCTGTTAGATTCGTCTGACACAACCTTCCTGCTGTAAATCCATGCTGTCTTGGGTCTTGTGCCCCACTGGCCTCTAGGAACTCAATAATTCTTTCCTTCAGAAGTGATTCCATCATTTTCCCTAGCACTTAGGTCAAACTAACAGGTTTGTAGTTTCCTGCCTCTGTCTTGCTCCCACTTTTGTGAAGGGGGAATCACATCTGCCCTCCTCCAGTCCTCAGGTGCCACACCATCGTGCCATGATTTGTTAAAAAGGGTAGTCATCGGGCCGGCCCGCCGGCGCAGCGGTTGGATTTCCGCTTGCGACGCCGGCGACCCGGTTCGGGAATGGACTCGGGTCGCTGGAGGGGCGGCCGGGGAGAAGGATCGAGTGTCTCACGACTGCTCTCTGATCCGGGGAGGGTGTGGTGAGTCGCCCGGTGCACGGTGGACTCCTGGTGGAGACCGGGAGAACCCCAAGCTTTTCGGGGCCTGACATCCAGATGGGGGGGGGCAGGCGCTGGCGTCATTGCGGCTCCGCCCCTTAAAGGGGAAAACTCCGCCTACCTCCGGCGCTCTATGATGCCCGTCCCTTGGCTGTAATGGGTCTCCAAAGAGCACGCCTCCCAGCCTATTACGTCGCTGTGGCACCCTAAGGGCCGAGGGTGCCACGTCCCCACCTTGGGGCAAGCCAGGGGTACTGGGGCGTGGCTCAAGAGGATGCTGTGGCAGGGGATCCGTGACCAGGCGGAAAATCTGGCGCCGGAGGAGGTACAAAAAAAAAAAGGGTAGTCATCCGGCCCATCGGGCGCAGTGGTTGGATTTCCACTTGCGATGCTGGCAACCCGGGTTCGGGAGTGGACTCTGGTCGGCTGAGGGCCAGCGGGGAGAGAAGGCTTGGGCGTCCCATGGCTGCTTGCCTTCTCTGGGGAGGCAAGGCCGCAGTTTGCCTGACCCCGAGTGGAGGTTTGGGGTAGGCAAGTCCTGTTACCAGGAGGGGCCGGCCGAGACGTGTGGTGGACGTCGGCACATAGCGCCTTGACGTCAAGGACGCGCACCACGTGAGGGAGGAAACACCAGTGTCGGTCTAGATGACGGAGACCAAGCAGAGTCCCTGGCGGATTCGACACTTGCAAGATTCTTGGGGCGGTGTAGCCCCACCCAATACCTGCCTGGGGGGGTACAGCCACTGCTCGATGGGGACCTGCTGGGGCGGATACAGGGAGGCTGCACAGAGGGGAGACTGCCATCTGTGTCTCTCGCAGGAGTGGGGACTGGCACTGGAGGAAGGAGGTACAAATAGAAAGTAAAAAAAAAAAAAAGGCTCATCAGTGGTGTCACTAGTTCTCCCCTTAGTTCTTTTAGAATTCTTGGGTGAATCCCATCAAGCCCCATTGCTTTGTCCACCTTTAGTTTTTAAGAGTTCTTTCAGAACCCTTTCTTCTGTGAATGGACTGGTATCAACCTCCCTATACAGAGTGCTTCTATTCTTAAGATTTAGGTACCTCCCCCTTCTCTTCTTTTGTGACTACTGAGCAGAAATATTTGTTCAGTATCCCTACTTTTTCACTGTCACCCTCTGCCCACCCTCCCTTTCCTTTATTAAGCCTCACTATCCCTCCCTTCGTCTTTCTTCACTCCCTAATGTACCTATAAAAGGTTTTATCCCCCTTCTTAACTGAGTTTGCTATCATTTCCTCAGTTTACGCCTTTGCTATTGTGACTGCCTTCCCCGCTTCCTTGTGTTTTAACTGGTACAGTTCTCCGTCCTTCTCCTTCTGTGTTTCATTATACTTCCTGAATGCTACCTTTTGCTCCTTAACCTTCTCCGCCACATCTTTTTTGAGAACCATAGTGGTTTTTTCCTTTCGTTTTGTTGTGTTTGATTTGCTTCACACAAAGGCTTGTTGTCTCTGTGATGGCTGTTTTAATTTTTTCCCCATTGTTCCTCCACCCCTCCTCCTTGCCCGTTTGCTAGTGCTTTTCTGAGGCACTCTCCCATTTTCCCAAAGTCAGCCCTCCTGAAGTCCAGTACTCTTGCTTTTGTATGGCTTGACTCTATGGCTGTGTTTATCGTGACCCACACTGTTTGGTGGTCACTTGTTCCCAGTTGGCTACCCACTTCTAAATCCAAGATCCTTTTTCCGTCCCTGTTTGACAGTACCAGGTCTAGATTGCTCCCTCCCGAGTGGGTTCCACCACCAGCTGTCTGAGGCATGCCCCTGTAGGGCATCGAGAATAACCCTGCTGTTGGATGTGGCTGTAGCAAAGGTGTTCCAATTAGCATCTGGCATATTCAAGTCTCCCATCAATGGTATCTGCCCTTTTTCTGCCATTGTAAGGATACCTTCTATCATTTCATTGTCTGTTGCCTCTCCCTGAGATGGGAGTCTGTATACAACCCCTGTGCGGATTGTGGTGCCATTTCCTGTCTCCTGGGTGATCCACAGTACCTCCTCTACTCCCTGTTTATCCTCTAGTTCCATTGCTTTGATCCCTTCCTTTACATAGAGAGCTACTCCTCCTCCTCTTTTACCCTCCTGTAGCTTGTATACTCTAGTATGTTGACATCCCAGTCATGGTTCTCTGTGTACCATGTTTCTGTGACCGCCACAATATCCAGGTGTTCCTCTTCCATCAAGGCCACTAGTTCAGGGAGCTTGTTAAACTACAGGCATTGGTACTAATCACCCTCCATTGTCATCACGTAGTCAGCATTTATCCCAGTTCTCGCTACTGAAAATACCTCATTGAAAGCATTCTGAAGGTGCCTCCAAAGTGACCTGCTCAATGGCCAATCCAACAGCACTCTTAGAGGAAAGGTTTTATTGATTTAGTTACGAACATACAAATATATGAAAATAGCTAGCAGAAAAAGGCCTAAGGTATATTTAGTCTGTCCGAGTTTGCAGACCCCCAGTATCTGCTAAGGGATCCCCCCTCCCTCCCCATAGAAAAAGGCCTATGGTATATTTAGTCTGTATGAGTTTGCAGACACCCTCCCCCAGTATCTACTGAGGATCGCCCTCCCTCCCCATAGAGACCCCTCTCCCCACCTTCCCCCACTCCATGCAGTATTCCCGTTTACCTTGTCCAAGCCTCTCTTGAAACTGTCAGCAGTCCTCAGGGAGACAACTTCCTGCAGCATCTCATTCCATTTTGTTACCATCCTGTCGGTGAAAAAGTATCTCCTCATTTCCCTCTTGAAGCACACCCAACCAGTTTGAAGCAGTGATTCCTAGTGGTTCTGTTAGCAGTAAGGTTGAAGAGACCCTCAGAGTTCACTTTGTCAAAATCTTTAAGGTATTCAAAGGTTTTGGTCATGTCACCCCTCTCCCTTCTATTCCCTAGGGACTACATGGTGGGATCTCTGAGTCTCTCTTCATAAGGCTTGCCTCACTGATCCTGGATCATTTTGGTTGCCCTTCTCTATACCATCTCTAGTAAGCTGATGTCTTTCTCTAGTTTAGGGCTCCAGTACTGCACACTGTACTCCAGATGTGGCCTATCCAGTGGCTTGTATAGTGGCAGGATAAGTACCCCTAGCTGTAGATCCCAGCATCCTATTTACTTTGCCGGCTGCTTCCCTGCAGTGTGTTAAGAGTTTCAGGTAACCTGTAATGATCACACCCAAGTCTTTCTGTTCCTGTGACTTGGTGACCTGCACACTCCCCAGCCAGTATTTGGTCTCTGGGTTCCTTGCCCCTATGTGCATTATCTTGCACTTTTTGGTATTGAATCCCAGCTGTCAGATACCTGACCAGCTCTCTAACTTAGCCAGGTCCTCTGTCATATCCCATCTCCCTTGTTCTGTGTCCATTGTCCCGCAGAGCTTTGTTTTGGCTACAAAGAGGCATATTTTGCCTTTACCTCATTGGCAGTGACGCTAATGAAGATGTTAAATAACACTGAGCCATGCACTGAGCCCAGTAGGACCCTGCTGGTAACTAGTCTAGCATCCGAGAACCCCACCCCCTACCATCTTCAGTTTCTGCCTTATAACAAGTGTGTTACCCACCTAACCAGTTTCGACGCTACCCCTAAGTCCTCAAGCTTACTAATCAATCTCTTGTGGGGAACAGTGCCAAAGGCCTTGCTAAAATCTAGATACAATGGGCTCTATTCTCAAAGGTTGGAGCAGGGCTTACAAAAGCCCTGTGCTGATGGCACAGTTGCCCCAAACTGTTTGGCGCACAGTGCACCCGATTCTTGTAGGTCGCGCGCTTTTGTGACACGACACCCTTTTTAAAGTGGCTTGCGCCCCGGAATACGATCAGCGATGTTGGACCATCAAAAGCTAGTCTAACTCGCCACATTTGGTGCATGGAGGGCTAGGGAATTGAGAATCTCGATCACAGCCCAGGGATTGCTGCAGGCACCATGCAGTGGGTGTACCCGGCTTGCGACAATCTTAGTCCTTTGAGAATAGAACCCAGTATGTCCAGTGCTTCACCTGTGTCCACTGTCCTAGTTACCCAATCAAAGAAATTAATTAGTTTGGTCTGGCAGGACTGCCCTGACATGGACCCATGCTGTCTGTCATCATGGAGACCATTTTCATCCAGAACAGTTACCATACTTCCTTCAGAATGGTTTCCTTGAGCTTCACCACTGTTGAGGTCAGACTTACCGACCAAACATTACCATGATCATCCCACAACCCACTTTTGTGTAGCGGAACTACATGTGCTGTTCTGCAGTCCGGGGGTACAACTCCTGTTTCTAGAAAGGTGTTAAACAGGTCTGCTTGGGGTTCTGTAAGCATGTCCAGTAACGCTTTCAGAACCCTCGGGTGTATGCTGTCCGGTTCCGGGGATTTATCGACCTTCAGGGTCTTTAAATGGTTCCTTTCACTATCAGTTGGGATCTCCCCATCTGTGACTACCCCCCCCCTTCCCCTTGGGGACTTTGCCATCCTTCTCCTTCGAGAAGACTGAACAGAAGTACTTGTTAAGTACCTCTGCCTTTACCACATTACCCTCCACCCATTCCTCCTCCTTTTTCAGCCTGACTGTTCCATCCTTGATATCTCTCTTCCCCCTGATGTACTGGAGGAAGGCCTTCTCTCCCATACAAACATACAAAAATGCCAGCAGAAACAGGCCTCGCGGTCTATCGAGTCTGCTCGATTGTGCAACTAGCCCCTTAACTTGCAGCTGGCCCACCCACCCTCTCCTTCTTCATAATCCCCACTCTGTCCCATTCCCTCGTAAACCGCCTTAGTGTTCTACAGGCTACTACCTCCTCCAGCGGAGTATTCCACTTAGCCACCACCCTCTGAGTGAAATAATGTGTCCTGACTTCCCTCCTGAATCTCCCCCCCCCCACACTTCCAATCTCATCTGTGCCTCGTGACCTTTCCCTTCTAATCTGGAAAATCCCTTCTGTACTAGTCATGTTAATCCCCTTTAAGTATTTAAAGGTTTCGATCATGCCCCCCAATCCCTCCTCTCCAGGGAATATATGTTCAGCTCGGCCAGCCTCTCCTCATAGGGGTATCCCTCTGATCCCTGGATCTTCTTTGTCACCCTCCAACAATCTGATGTCCTTTTTCAGGAATGGGCGCCTGTACTGCACGCAGTATTCCAGGTGCGACCTGAGCAGCGACTTGTAGAGGGGCAGGATCACCTCCTTATTCCTGGAGGAGATTTCCCTTGCTGTGCACCCCAGCATCCTTTTGGCTTTTGCTGCCACCTTCCTGCACTGAGCTGAGTTGTTCCTACTCCCCATTATAAGCACCCCTAGATCCTTTTCCTCCTCAGGGCATTCCAGCTGTACTCCCCCCAGCTGATAGCTCCTCCTCTGGTTGTTAGCCCCGGAGTGCAAGACCTTGCACTTTTTGGCGTTCAGTCCCAACTGCCATGCATCTGACCACTCCTGTAGTTTGGTCAGATCCTCCTGCTGCCCCCTCCACCCTTCAGTGTCATCTACCACAGCTCCCATCTTTGTGTCGTCTGCAAAGAGACTGATCTTACTGCGGACTACTTGGGAGATATCAGCTATGAATATCCTGAACAACACCGGTCCACACTACCGTCCACCCATTCCACCCCCTTTTTCAGCCTGACTGTTCCATCCTAGATAGCTCTCTTCTCCCTGATGTACAGGATGCCGCAGCAGACCCTGTGGCTTCCCACCCGTCACATCCCTCGGTGATGAGGGTTCCCCACCCACCACCCTTTGCTGCCTTTCCTTCAGCCAGTTTGAGATCCAAATTACTATCTTTGTTCCCACCCCTATATATTCCAGCTTTCTCCCCAGCCTCCCATGCGGCATGAAATCAAAGGCCTTGCTGCAAT
The DNA here is from genome assembly GCA_016271365.2 of Neoceratodus forsteri. Classification (NCBI taxonomy): domain Eukaryota; kingdom Metazoa; phylum Chordata; order Ceratodontiformes; family Ceratodontidae; genus Neoceratodus; species Neoceratodus forsteri. Next base: position 512,437,326 of record CM057449.1, on the reverse strand, counting down.
CCAAATGCAGGACATCCACCGCATGGCCTTTGTCCGGTCCCCTTGTCACCCAGTCGTAATACTCTAATCAGGTTTATCTGGCAGGATCTTCCAGAGACAAACCTGTGCTGCTGACCATCCTGGAGACCATTGGTCTCCAAAAAGTTCACCAGCCTCTCTTTTTAGGATTGTCGCCATGAGTTTTCTCACAATTGATGTGAGGTTTAATGGTCTGTAGTTTCCCGGTTCATCCTTAGGTCCACTTCTGTGAATGGGTACCACGTGGGCCATCCTCCAGTCCTGTGGTATGCATCCAGTGTCCAAGGAGGAGTTGAACAGGTCAGCCAGTGATCCTGCCAGGATCTCCACTAGTTCCTTAAGTACCCTAGGGTGAATTCCCTACTGGACCCGGTGCCTTATCCCCCCTCAGAGCCCTTAATCTTTTCAGCACCTTATCCTCTGTAATCCCTGTATCAGTCACCCCTTGCCCACTCCTCCTCTCCCTGGTGGTGTCTGCCCCCCTTTCTCCTTCGTGACACAAAGCAGAAGTAGTCATTCAGTGCCTCTGCCTGGTCCTCCCCTTTCTCCACCCAGTCCCTGTCCTTTCAAATCCTCACAGTCTGATCCTTGTTTTTTCTGTCTTTCACTGATGTATCTGAAGAAGTCCTTTTCTCCGTTCTTAATGGCCTGCACCAGTCTCAGTTCCCTGGAAGCCTTGGCCACTCTGACCAGCCTGGTAACTTCCCTGGGCTTCTTCATATACACCTGCCTGTTATTCCCCCCTCCTGTTTTCTTGAGTCTCCGAAATGCCTTTTTTTTTTTTTGGCCCTCACCCCTTCCATGACCTCGTGAGTCAACCAACTGGGTTTTTTGCACTCCCCTTCTTACTCCTTGTTCTTGGAATCATAAAGTCATAGAACTTGATTGCAGGAAAAGACTTCATGGTCCATCCAGTCTGCCCTCACCCCTCCAAGACTACTGCCTCCCTCCCTGGAACCCCACCCCTTCCCCTGTAACACTGTCCCAAGCCCTCTTGAATCCCAGCACTGTCTCCACCCCCACAATCTCCTCCAGGCATCCATCACCCTCTCCAAGAAGAATCTCCCCCTCATGGTCCCCCCTGTTGTGTCCCCCTTGTAGTCTCAGGCCATCCCCTCTAGTAGTGGTGTCCTTCTTCATTTTGAATAAGCCCCCTGGGCCCCATTTGTTTAACCCCTGGACGTATTTGAAGGTCTCTATCATGTGCCCCCTCTCTCCCTTCTGGTCTCCAGGGTGTATAGCCCCAGCCTGCAGCATCTCTGCTCATATGGTTTGCCCTTCATCCCTAGCACCATTTTGGTCACTGTTTGCCGAACCCTTTCAATCAGGTCTATGTCCTTTCGCAAGTGAGGCCTCCAGAACTGGACTCCATACTCCAGGTGCAGTCTTGCCATAGCCTGGTACAGGAGCACTAGGACGTCTCTTCTCCTGCTGATGATTCCCCTGCCAATACTAGCCAGCATCCCACAGGCCTTCCCCACCGCCTTAATCACTGTTTCCCCACCTTAAGGTTGCTAGAGACTACTATACCCAGATCCTTCTTTGTTGCCCTGATTCCCTCCCCTGCCATTTTGTACTCTGTCCTCGGGTTACCATGTCCCAGGTGCATAACCGCACACTTCCTGATGTTAAATTTTAGTTGCCAGGTCTCTGCCCACCCTTCTAGTGCCCTTAGGTCCTGCCACATGTCCTCTACCCCACCCTCAGTGTCCACCCTATTGCGATTTTCATGTCATCCGTAAAGAGCACCACCCGTCCTTTCAGTCCATCTGTAATGTTGCATATATAGATACTGAAGAGGAGCGGCCCCAACACCGACCCCTGGTCAACGCTTGTCCCACGCTAGAGTGCTACACCTTCATTACCACCCTCTTGTACATGTCCCAGTAGCTTCCACCAGCCGTTTCTTAATAATATCCTATTTTTGGCTAGTATCCCTGCGCAGCTGAATTTCTGCCAGATGCCTGCCCAAAATTTCCCCCATCCTTTTAAAGTACACCCCCTTAAAGTCAGTCACTCTGGTACCCGTACCCCCTGCTTCCCTGCCCATGTTGAGGATGAACTACGCCGTGTGGTGGTCACTCCCAACCAGAGGGTACTCCACCTCCAGATCCCTTACAGCCTCCTCATTTGATAGAACCAGGTCCAGAGTCCTATCCAGTCTAGTTGGCTCACTGACCAGCTGCACCAGGAAGCTGTCCCGAAATGCCTCTAATAGGACCTGCTCCCTTGCACTCTTGGTGGTTGGGGTGCTCCACTCCAACCCTGGTAGGTTGAAGTCCCCCACCACAGTGTTCTCTTTCCTACAGGCCCTCCTGATTTGCTCAGCTAACTCCTTGTCCAGATCATCCCCTTGGGCTGGTGGCTATACACCACCCCATCCTCAATGTCCTACTTCTTGAGTCTTGAAGCTGCATCCATAGGGCTTTTGTTCTGCCTTCCTCCCTTATCCCCTACCGTGCATATATTACCACCTCCCCTTTTCCCTTAGCCCTATCCTTCCTAAATATCCTATACCCTGGGATTATCAAACCCCATTCCTGGTACTGGATGGCCCACATTTCCATGATGGCCACTGTGTCCACCCTCCCTATTACCAAGAACTGGCCGCCTGGTGTGGTGGTTACAGTCACTGCCTCTGAAGCTGAGGGACCCAGGTTTGGGACTGGACATGTGTGTTTTAGGAGGCAGTATAGCGCAGTGGTTTAAGGCTCTGAGCTGCAAACCTGAAGACCTGGGTTTGAATCCCACAGCCCCCACTTGCATTCTGTGTGACCCGGAGCAAGTCACTTAATTTCCTCATGCTCCCAGGTCACACCTGTAAACAAGCTTCAGCTTAGTGTGCCTCTCCTGGTTAAAAAAAAAAAAAAAAAAACCAAGAGAGCCTGTAATTCTGCTGATTTGTTACCAAGGCTTCTTGAATTCAGTGAGACCACCCTCCAACCATTTCCTGCCCCCTCCCCTCATAATCCCTCCCCCGTGCCCCTGCTCCAAGTTTCTCCCTGCTAGCTGGGGGGGGGGGGGTAAGCTTGTTTGGCTCCCCATTCTTGGGTCCCATTTTTAACCCCTCTACCAGCTGCATTTCCTACTTGGCCTTGGCCAGCCTTACTGCCCTTCATGCCTTCCTTGCCTTATTGCTGTACTCCTCCCTGTCCTCATCCCTCTGGGTACTTTTATACTTTTTGAAGGTTGCCCTTTTGTTCATTTCTACATGAGCTACCTCCCTGTCAAACCAGCTGGAGGTCTTCTCTCTGGATTTTTAGCTTTTCATTTTGGCACACTCATTAGTGGCTGCCAACAGCCCTGCCATGATAATGGCCCATTTCTGGTCCACACCCATATCTTCCCTGATCTCCGTGATATGCCCTCCAGAATTCCCCCCATCTTTCCATAGTCCCCCAGCTGAAGTCCGTCACCTGTGTCTTCGTTCCAGACCTCTCCTTGTTCATGTCCAGGTGAAACCACACAGTGTTGTGGTAGCTGCCTAGCAGTGGTGCTCCACCCTCACCTGTAATTTTATATTATGTACAGCGCCTTGATTTTGAAAGGCACTATAAAAATAAAGGTTGCTTGCTTGCACCTCCTAGCATGTGCACCTTTAGTCAGAACCAGGTCCAGTATAACCCTTTCCCTGGTGGTTTCTAGTACACATTGGATTAGAAACCCACCCTGGAATGCCTCCAGCAGCACCTAAGACCTGGTACAGGTGGTAGCAGTGATCTGCCAACCCACCCCAGGTAGATTGAAGTCCCCTGTGATCACTACCTTCCCCCTGTTGGCCATCTCCACTATTTTGGACTACAGTGCACTGTCCGTATCCTCTTCCTGGTTCAGTCACCTGTACACTACTCCTATCCTTAGCTTCTTGCCTTTTGATTACTACATCTGCTCTGTCCAAACTACTGTTTCCTTCTCCCTAGTAGATGTAATTCCTTCCCTCAAGTACAGAGCCACTCCCCTCTATCTCTTCTGTACACCTTGTACCCCAGGATGGTGAGATCCCAGTCATGATTAGGTTTGACCCCTGTCTCTGTGATGGCAGCCATGTCCACCTCCACCATCAGTGACTGCTGCGCAGCCATTTTGTTCCCAGCTGCACATCAATTCGCTTTGTGACAACTTGTGCCGTACTATTAGCTCCGGCATCAGTTGACCCCCTGTACAAATTGTTCCCTGACAGTTCACCCCAGCATACGTTTAAAAAAAATAAATAAACTGCAGGGGGGCACAGTTCGGTAACGAATTGAGCAGAGAGCCAGTTGATGCTGGAGCTGATAGTATAGTGCAAATTGTTGCTGAGTGGATTGACTGGGATGACTTGACTTGTCACCTTTATTCCCCAAGCTCCTTGCATTCAGATGCACCACCCTCCACTTGGACTTGAGACCCCTCTGCCCCTGGCCTGCCTGTCTCTCCCTCCCATACCCAGTCCCACCTCCCACCGCCACCCTTCCTTGCTTTCCTCCTAACTGTCCCCTCATCCTCTTGTCCTGATCAGGGGAGGCCTGATGACCTCTTCCTCCAGGTAAAAAGGGTATTCTGACCTCTGCTGCCCCCCATCAGTTTAAATTTAGTTCCTCACTCATTTATTTTGTATTTGAAATTTTGTTTTTTCACCAAGAAGAGCCTAATTAAGAAGAAGCATTCCATTTTCAGTGGAAGAACTGGGAGGGCAAAAGTGCTGGGAAGTCAAGTGATTTGCTCAAGGTCACCGAGTAAGCTAATTGGTGTGATTAGATTCAAACATGGGTCTCTTATTTCGTTGTTCAGAGTTCTGACCACTGGACCACAGTACCTGTTCCAGCTGGTATCCCATCAAAAAGGGTGAAAACAAAAGTCCCGGTGGTGCAAAAGGCTGAGGCACTAGAGGCCTTAACTTGCGTCACTCCAGCGACCTGGATTCAGGAACGAGCATAGGTCATCGTGAGAGCTGGCACGAGGGGGGAGGGAGGAGGGAACAGGACTGAGCAATCGAATAGCAGCTCTCCTCTTCCAGGGAGGCACCCTGTCGCCCACCGTAGTTCCACTTCCCCCAGATGCAGGTCCAAGGATAGTGTAGGCAGGCGGGCGGCAAGTTGTGGGAGGGTGTCCCAGTACCATGGTGTAACAGGGTGAATTCTGCCAGGGGTAGGTACCCCAGTAGAAAGGCAAGAGCCGTTCCTTGCCTCCCTTTGGAGTGCCTCATGCCTATGTTATATAAAGTGCTTTAGAATAATAATGTACAAACTTTATGAGAGAAGGAAATATAAAGTGCAGGAGTGGCTTTGATTTATCTGTTAAACCCATAAGAAATGGTTTTCAACCTGAGAGGGAGCTGAACAAAAATAAATTAAAGCTCCTTGCTCCAGCTATCGGGTGTGCAGTGTGCCAGTAAGAGCGAGTGGCTGGAGACTGCCAGAATATAATTGCAGCTGCCCCACTCTTCATTAAACTATAATAAGGCTGCAAAAGAAATTTAAAGCAAGACCCAGTGGGGTCTAAAGAAAGCAAGGAGAGAGAGTTTTACCATATTTCTTAAATTAGGGCAGCAATCCCATGGCCGAGCGAGCACGGTGAAGAACAGAGCAGCAGGCTTCATAACTTTCACTTTGTGCTGCTCCGTGTTACCGCTTGCTCCCTGTGGTGTCTGTTGACCCTCCTGCCCCTCTTTAAGTGAAGACGTCCAGAGGGAGTAAGGAGTAAAAAGAAGGAGTGGACATACTCCTTGTTGTCATTTAAAAAAAAAAAAAAAAAAAAAAACTGTAGTGAGCACTTTTGTTTATTTACACAGTAATTCCCCTTAAAAAGAAAGAGTGAATGATTAAAAATGAGCTTATCTTAGTTAATTGTTCCACAGTTCTCTCTCCCGTTCACCATCAGCATTGGTTATTTCTCTGAGTGCAGCAGCATTAGTACATTTCAGACAACGCTCTGAGGGTTTCCAGTATTGGCGGTTTTTTTGGTTCATGGGCACACAACGAGACATGCCTAACCCCAGTAATTTTTATTTTATTTATTTAAGTCTCGGATTACTATACCTTTGAGCTAAGAGCTCTTTTATAAAGGTTCCACGTCAGTGAAAGGACAGCAGATTAAACAGGACAGTAAAGTACGGTACAATAAAGTGTAAATAGGAGGTACAAAAATCATAGTGGACGCAAAATCATAATGGACAGTCAGCGTAAAACAACAGAAACACATTAGGCTAATCAGTTTACGAAACAGGAAAATGCATACAGTAGATTGATATCAGCCAGCAGACTTTGTCAAACAAACAGAGCACAGGGTGTAGGAAGGGATGTGGGAGGTGGGATGGGAAGAGTAAGAGAGAGGGGTGGGAGTGGAGGATGTGAGGAGGTAGGGGATGGTAGGTAGAGTGCTAAGTTACTATGAAAGAGGTCGAGTGCTAAGGTCGAGGTTTGGGAAAACATGGTTAAGGGAGACAGTCACAGGTGCTAACTGTAGAGAGTAATGACCGAAGCTTGGATTTGAACGGGCCCAGCTTAGTTTCGGAGGAGATGTCACTGTTGAAATCATTCAGCCGGAGGGGCCCTGTAGGCGAACGATCTTTGCCCCTGGGTGGTTCGGCGATGAGGGACCTGTAGGAGCTGAGTTTTAGAACCTCAGGTGCGGCGTGGATTATGAGGGGGGCTTAGAAGATCTTGTACTCCAGGTGGCAAGAGGCCTAAGGTTATTTTCTTGGCCATCACGCATGTTTGGTATTTGATGCGATTTTTAAGCTATAGCCAACTGGTTAGGGCATAGAGGTCACACGTGTGGATGAGATGGTGGGCTCCTAAGATGAGACAACATGCCATTTTAAGAGAAGTGGAGATATGCCAAAGGCAGTATCAGTCGGAGAGCCATAGATGATCAGTCCATAGTCAATTATAGAAATAATAGAGCTCTATACAGCTATCCTTGAGGCTTCAGGGGTCAGAGATCACCTGTGTCTGTAGAGTAGACCAATATGAATATTTACATCTTTAGCAATGTTAGCTATATGCACCCCTTATGGTAGGTTGCTGTCTCTGGTGACTCCAAGATACTTTAAGAATTGTACCTGTTTAAGAGCAGTACCAAGGCAGTTAGTGATAGTCCGAGGATGTTGCCTGTGCTTGCTATGGGAGCTGCTGAAGCGCATATGCTTGTTTTTTTTAATAGTTTAGTATCAACTTGTGATGACTAAACCATTTCTCTACCAAGGCAAATCCGAGTTGTAGCTGGGTCTCAAGGGGTATAGGCTCCGGGTAAGCTGTGTAAATTACGGCATCATCTGCGTAGAGTAGGATTTGTTCAGGGCAGGAGCTTGGGAGACTGTTTAGAAAGAGACAAAATAGGAGTGGGCCCAGGATGGACCCTTGAGGAACCCCAGAGCGAACAGGTCTTGGGTCAGACAGGATGTCAACAATTTTAACTTGTTGAGTGCGGTTGCTCAGATAACTTTTAAACCAGGCAGTGGAGTCAGAGGAGAGCCCTGCATTAAGTAGTTGTTCCAGTAGTAGAGGGTGATGGGCCACGTTGAATGCTTTTGTCAAGTCGATGAAAGCAGCACCAACTAATTGACCATGGTCCAGGGATTTGTTTATAGAACTTGTGGATTCCATAAGGGCCAAGGTGGTGCTATGCCCTTTTCTGAGCCCATGTTGTTGGGCGCATTGGATCTTATGTTTGTCAAGCTGATCAGTAAGCTGGTCAGCTACAATGCGTTCAAGAGCCTTAGAGAGAGGTGGTCATATGGAGATAGGCAGGTAGTTCACGTGAAGAGTCCTGTCTCCACTTTTGTAGACCGGGGTAACCGTGGCTGATTTCCATTTATTGGGGAACTCTAGAAGTCTGAGTGAGAGGTTAAAGATCCTGGTTAAAGGCGCTAACACTTCCTCAAGGGTGAGGGACAGCAGTTTGAGGTAAGGGAGTCCCCACTGTGTCTAGATTTACCAGTTGCTTTACGGATGTATTTTCGGGTTTCATGCAGTGAGACTTCTTTGAAGTAGAATGGCAGGTGACTGGTTGTTGGGGAAGAGCTTACAGGATTGGCCGGGGTGACGTGAATCAAAAAAGTCAGGTGGAAGAACCCTGCTAAGGTCTGTAAATACGTTATTAAAGGTATTGGCAATAGTTGGGGGGTCCAGAGTTGTAGTCCCATCAATGTCAAGTAAAGTGGGTGATGTTTTCAGGTTTTTCCCTGTAACCTCTTTGATATTACTGCAGAAAGCTTTACCATTGACCCACGTGTCAGTAAGCACTCCCTTGTAGTATTTATTTTTCTCAAGGTGGATGGACCTTGTGCGATCATTCCACGCTCTTTTGTATTTTTGAATGTCCGATTGCATGCCAGTGGCTCGAGCTCGATGCCAGAGGTGGTCCCTAGATTTCATACAGGCTAATAAGTCTGCAGAGAGCCAGGGGTTGCAAGGGCCTTTGATTTTCTGCTTTTTTAGGGGTGTATGGGAGTCGCAGGCCGCAGTAAAGGTGTTGATGAAATAAAATGCCGTGTTGACATCCTTCGCACTGTCGATGGGAGTCCAATCTTGCTCTCTAAGAAGGGATTTTGGGGGGTTCAAGATGACCCCGTGCCAGGACCCTGCTGGAGATTGTCTTTGGTGGAGGTTTGCAGAATTGTTTGTCAACGTGCAGATGACAGAGGAATGGTCACTGAGCATGTCCGGGAGGACTGTAGTGTTAGTAATGCAATCAGGATGACTGGTTTGGACCCAATCCAGTAGGCTGCTTGATCCCGTTTTGTAGTTGGATCAAGTCAGGGAGTTAACCAGCTGGGAAAAGTTTGTGGCAGAGATGGCGCCCCTAAAGCTCCCGTTCTCAGGTGCAAGCCAATTAATATTAAAATCTCCCATTAGAATCAACTCAGAGCCAGGGGGTTGGTTTCCGATAAAGTCCATGACAGAATTGAGACCCCTCCTCTGTTCTTCAGGGGGGATGTACACTGCTGCTACAGCAAGTGCTTTATTATGGGCATCTAGCAGAATTTTGATGGCTAGTATTTGTGTGGTTGAACCAGCAGTAGATACCGGCCGGGGGGTGTCCCATGAGTGACTCTTTGAGATAGACTGCACATCCCCCTCCTCTCTTGGTAGTCCTGTCCAGTCAGAAGATGGTGTAACCTGGCAGGGCAATAGCCGTGTCAGGGATTTTTGGTGTGAGCCATGTTTCAGCAATTGTCAGGACGTTTGGATTGTGTTGGTTAACAAAGACTTGTAGAGCATCCAGTTTAGGGAGGAGACTACAGATGTTCATAGCTACTAAAGTAAGTAACCCCGGCTGCATTAAAGAGGCTGGCTTATGTGGTGGGCTGGGGCCAGGGTTTAGGTGAATATTTCCAGACAGCAGTAACAACATAAGTATAGGTTTGAGCAGGCATAATCTTAACTGCCTGTAGGTGAGTCTTGCCGTTCACCTCTGTCTGGTGTCCCAGCTTAGTTGTTGGCATTCCCAGAGGGTGGGCATGAGGGATACAGGGAAGAGTAATAAAATATGGGTGCATGTTACCCCTCCTTGATGGTAAGCATCAAACCAGTCGTAAGGCATAGAGCTACTGTGTGCTGAGAGAGGATCGGAGGCGAGAGTACCAGGAGTAAGGTAGAGTTTATTGAGCACGTAGCATGGAGGTTGTGAGGGGCAGCAGGCTCCCGGTATGCTAGTGTGCAAAATCAGCAATGTGAGCACAAATCAGTGAGGGAGCAGATGAGACAGCATCATTGTATTTAGGTAGGAACTTGATGTGCCAGATAGGATACGAGCCCCTAGTGGCAGCTGCGTATAACCTGCTAATGGTGGAGTGGACGCAGTAAATTTCACTCCTACCAGAGATATAGCCCTGTAGTGGCAATAAGATATAATCTGCTAATGGAAAAGTTCAGCGCCGGACCGCTGGTGCAGAAGATGGAACCCTCTCAGGGAATCCTGAAGAGAGAAGGGAGAAATCAGCTTATATGCACCAACAGGAGAAAGACCTCAGAGTTTGGGAGGCGGGGGAAGTAAGGAGACAAAAGAATTCTGTAACAAGGTGAGAAATTAGGGTGCTTAGTTAGCCAGGGAGGGGGGAGAATGGCTTTGGGACTGACTGTTATTAGACACCAGTAACGTCACCAGTATACAGAGGAAAGGCAAGCGGGGGGGGGGGCTGCAGAAGGGGGAAACAGCAATTAGACAATGCAGTTTTTAACTTAAAACTTTGTCAGTGCTTAAATAGCTTAAGGCAGAAGAAGCACTCCAAAAATGCTATAGTTTGCTTCTCTTACAATTTTAAAAATGGTTGTAGTTCCCTACACTAACCATTAAAATTCAGCAGTGGGTAGATTAGGCACATTACAGATTCAGTTGCAGAGGTTAGGAAAAGAAAAGAAATTTAGGCAGCAGAGAGATGGGCTCCAGGGGAAGGCACCAGATAGTTCAAATCCCCAGGAGCTGAAGCCAGTCAGGGAAATGGAGTGCTGAATCAGCCTATAGAAACATAGAATTTGATGGCAGATAAGGACCGCATGGCCCACCCAGTCTGCCCATTTCCCTACCTAATGGATAAGCTGCAGATCCTAGTTAACCAGCAGCCTACTTCTTTCTACCCCCACACCCTAGAATTGCCTTATGACTGTCCCATGCATGCTTGAATTCGACCACTGTTTTTGACTCCACAACCTTTTCCCGGAAGGCCATTCCATGCATCCACAACCCTCTCTGTGAAAAAATACTTCTTACATTACCTCTGAGCCGCACCCCCCCATCTTCAAATTGTGCCCCTTTGTTCTTGCACACCTCGTTTTCTGAAAGATGCTACCCTCTTGGACTTTGTTGATTCCCTTGAGGTATTTGAAAGTTTCTATCATGTCCCCCCACTCCTTTCCTTGAGGCTATACATATTAAGCTCCTTAAGTCTCTCTTCATATGTCTTCCGGTGCAGACCCTGCACCATTTTAGTTGCCGTCTTCTGGACTGCCTCCATCCTGTTAATGTCTTTGAGGAGATTGGGTCTCCAGAACTGCACGCAGTACTCCAGATGGGGTCTCACCAGCTGTCTGTACAGAGGGATTACAACTTCCTGTTTTCTACTGGTGTTGCCTCTCCCTGTGCATCCCAGTATCCCCCCCCCCAGCCCTCCTTACTGCCCTCTCACATTGCTTGCCCACCTTTAGGTCATCTGATATGACTACCTCCAGGTCCCTTTCCATTTTTGTTGTTAGTATCTCACCCCCCATTGTGTACTCTTTCCCTGGGTTTTTGTTTCCCAGGTGCATTACCTGGCACTTCTTAGCATTGAATCTAAGCTGCCATACATTTGACCATTCCTCCAGCCTTGCCAAGTCCCTTCTCATGCTTTCCACCCCACCTTGTGTATCAGCTCTGTTGCAGATCTTTGTGTCATTTGCAAAGAGACATATACTCTTCCTTTCTGTCCCTCTGCAGTGTCGCTTATAAAGACATTGAAGATGACTGGTCCTAGTACTGAACCCTGCGGTACCCCACTAGTAACCCCACTTTCTTCATAGTGGACTCCATTTACTATTACCCTCTGTGTCCTGTCCTCCAGCCAATTCTTTACCCAGGCTACCATCTTGGGACCCACTCCCAGGCTGGCTAACTTGTATATTAGCCCCTTGTATAGTAGACCCAAATTCAGGTACCATCCGCCAGCTGAGTTCACGGCAAGCAAGCTGGGCTGAAGATGCTTTCCCGAAGTGTACCTGGATACTTGCTCTTGAGGGCAGACTGGGGAGCACCTTGTGGCTGACTGTGTTCAGCGCTGGACCACTAGCGCAGCAGATAGAACACTCTTCAGGAATCCTGAAGAGAGAAGGGAGAAATCAGCTTATATGCACCGACAGAACCAAAGCCTCTGAGTTTGGGAGGTGAGGAAAGTAAGGAGACAAAATAATTCAGTATCAAGGTGAGAAATTAAGGGTGCTTAGTTAGCCAGGGAAGGAGAGGATATCTCTGGGAGTGGCTGGTATTAGGCACCAGCAGCATTACCAGGAAAGGTAACTGGGGGGGGGGGGTTCAGAAGGAGGAAACAGAAATTCAGCAATTAGACAAAGCAGTTTTTAACTTCAAACTTTAATACTTAAATAGCTTAAGGCAGAAGAAACGCTCCAAAAATGCTGTAGTTTCCTACTCTTAAAATTCAAAAATGGTTGTAGTTCCCTACAGTAATAATTCAAATTCAGCAGTGGGTACATTAGGCACATTGCAGATTCAGTTGCAGAGGTTAGGAAAAGAAAAGAAATTTAGGCAGCAGAGAGATGAGTTCCAGGCAGTTCAAATCTCCAGGAACTGAAACCAATCAGGGAAAGACGGAGTGCTGAATCAGCCTGTAGCAG